>OX335681.1:262500-10262500 GCA_946894065.1 Acleris literana
ATGAAACTGCAAACTGTGTGTGGCGATTGGAACAGCGCTCCCGTGTCCGTATTTTGTACAACGGCTTGTTTGGTTTTAAAGTGATTCTTAGAGCCAGCTAGACATACTGTTGGTCTTACTTACTTTCACGTAATGCAGGGCACTGGGCCTGCACCCAAGTTCAACTATCATGACATTCATGACGCCCACAATTATTAAAATTAGCTAGCACGTCGACATTGTCGTTGACAGTCCAGATACGACTCGACGAGTAGTAAAGATGAAGAATGTCATATGAGAAATAATGTATGGAAACGTAAGCCTGTTTCAGAGATTCATGCTACTGATAGATTTCTTTAAAGTATAGTACCTACATGTTTTCGAATAGTACGGTCGATTGGCATGTTCGTGCTATAGAGCTACTACTGTGTTATGTACGCACGTTGCTTTGTATATGTGAGGCTCTATCTTTCAATAAAACCATACTTCGCACCTTCAGAGCAATAGTGACCTAATTCAGAAATTTTATATTTCGAGTTAGATCACTAAAATAATAAATGTACGACTTGAAGTTTGAAAACTGAAATTTTGAATTAGGTCACTAATGTTCTGAAGGTGCGACTTCTTCCGACGTGTTATCGTATTGTTTCTAACTCGGCCGCCATTACTGTCAAGAAGCTAAATAAGAGCTATCGTAACGTTGACAATACGATAACCGAAGGTCAAAAGCAACATTGTTTTCCCGAGTAGATTCCGTAACTGTTCTTCAGGATAATTCTCTGCAGAATAACATTTGACGTTCGAGTTTACTACAATTTTCATTCCTTTATAGGGTTCCGTACAAAAAATGATATAAACATTATACTCCGTCGACGAATATATGCAACTTAAATTGTAAAATTATTATTGTTTATTTGACTTTATTACTTTTTGTATTTTGACATCGGAAACTGACCATTTATTAGTTGTTTATTGCTGTTGACTTTGAATATTTGAGTGTTATTTTTGTATTATTATATTATTATATTCATTTTGACAATATCAATGTAATTTCGTATTTTTTGACATGCAATGCAATTTATACTGTAATATTACATTGATGAATAAATAAACTAAACTAAACTAAATTATTTGTTTTTAAATAAGGGTCATTTTCAGGGGACAAATAAGAAAATTAAAAAAAAAGTTTTGCAAACCTTACTGTGTCATATATCAAATGAAAGGGCTCGTTATGAGGATCTCGAATATATTTTTGTTATTATTGTAAAATAAATAGTTTTGATTTTAATCATGAAAGAAGACGAAAATTGACCATTCCCCTGATCTCCGAAACTACTGTGACTAAAATTTTGAAAAAAATAAAAAATATAGTTCATTGCTTGTAGATTACAGGAAAACCGATAAGATTTCTATAAAATATAATAAAAAAAAACCGTATGTACGGAACCCTCTCCACGCGAGTTCAACTCACACTTGGCCGGTTTTATTTACTGCAGAAACCACTGAGCGTACGAACCTTAAGAATGTAATAAAGCAACAGGAAGGCGTGATGCAAGTTGCATTACGCACGGAGTGCAGAGTGCACCGCATACGTCACGTCAGATGCACCGCGGGGCGCGTTGCTGGAGCGCTGCAGCCTTTTGCAGCATGTGCTTGACGCGGGTTGCAAGTTGCAACTCGATGCTGGTTGTATCAAATACCTACGGGTTCAATTATCCAATATCTTTATTTCTCATAAAAGTGTTCGGTTACTTACTGACTCACCATACCTAATTTTTTTAATCAATTTATAATGTTATAGGGTAGTACTTTCGCATTTGTCTTTATATGTATAAAAATCTCGTCCCACGGTGTTTGTGGTCGAACACCTCTGAAACGGCTCGACCAATTTTTATGTTTTTTTATACTTACGAGTATGCAGGGTGGATAAAACGAACGCCACATGGACGGCAACTACTATCAATATTGGAAATAACAAATTCTTAGCAAAGGAGACTTACTTTTATTTTTAAATACAATTAGGTATTATAGCATTATAGATTTTTGAAAATGTGCCTGCCTTAACCGGGAATCGAATTGGTCGACTATATTTTATTTAAAGGTGCATAGACATAAATTATCACTATCAATTACCCTTTCGATCTGTATCATAAAACACGACTTTATTGTTTTGTTATACTCGACCAGTTCGATTCCCGCTTAAGGAAGAGGTTTTTTTAAATACAATAATGCAGTGTTTTTTCTTTTCGAAAATAAAAGTAAGTCTCCTTTCCGTAGAACTTGCTTTTTCCAATGTTTAAGGTAGTTGCCGTCCGTGTGGCGTTCGTATTTTCCACACTGTATATGTAAGTATTTGGTAGGTACGGTAACAAACGTTAATTTGTGACCCATTTAAAAAAAATAGGTTTGGAATCGTCAATGTCATTAGAGATGCCAAATCATTTGTAACTTATAGGAAACTCAACCTTATTGTTGTAGAATGTCGGATTGACTTTGGACCTAAGGTGGGTCCCAAATTAAAGTTCTTAACTGTAGGTACTTACTATAATTACATAGGTACATATACACATACAACACCCGTCATCAAAAAATAAATTAAGTGGGTAATTATAAAATCATAATTAGTATTACAGTACGAACACTGTAATTAAAAGCCTTATAGTCGTAAAATCTCATAATTGTCGTAAAATTTAAATAAAATATTTATAGGTCTTAAACATTTTAGTTCAACAAAAGCGAGGGGACACGTCGAAGCTACACGCGACGATAAATGTCAGCGTCGCTATCTCGTCGAGATGGCAACATTTAAATTATGGTTTTCTGCGTGCTTTTTTATTTGTACGTATAACCTACCTATATTCATAAGTGTTTAAGTAACTTATGTAGTCCTAGAAAAATATAAACTACTTATTTTCGATACTTTGTAAAATTAGTTTAAGTTGGGAGGGGAGAAGTCTCCGGGTGCGTAACGATCGATATAAAAATATTTTCTATAATATCAGTCGATATAACGCTCATTTGATATAATAATTAAATCATATAACAACATTTAATATATTTAAATATGATATAATTATCATTTTATATAACGATCACTTGTTCTAAAAATATTTTATATAACATGCATTAAGTATAATGCATATTTACTATAATCAACTTATGATATAAAGCTAATTTCATATAAAGTACAGTTGGTATAAAAAATATAGTAACCCCTATTGTCGAAGTTGTTGACCAAAAAAACACCCTGTATAGGTTAGGTTAGGTTAGAATTGTGTCAAGGCGCGAAGCGCCATAACTACGCGGAATAGGAGCTCCGCAAAGCGGAGCTCCGTCGACTTTGCCTCACTGTCAGCGTTGTACCAAAAAAACATGCGACAAAAAAAGCAATAAAAAATAATATACCACTTGATAGTTATACAATATGATTTTTATACAAAATGATGATTATACCAAATGATGTTTATAATAAATAAACGATATACCAAATGATAATTATAGTAAATAAAAATAGATATTTTGATAATATACCAATCGTTTATTATATAAAATGAGTGATTATATCCTTTAAAATTATATCAAATGTTATTATATTAAATGAAATTATATTAATTATTTTTATACCGATCATTACACACCCGAAGTCTCCGCTACCGCTCCTCTTCGCGTAGATTTCAAGTATCGTTTTTCCCTCCGGAACTTTTAAATTTTTCGGAATGTTAAGTAGCCTAAGAGAAAACTTATACCCTGTGTTAATCCAGGGTATAAGCTATCTCCATTTTAAATTAAATCCAAATCCATCCAGCCGTTGCTGCGGGAATAATAAATAAACACACAAACTTTCGCACTTATGCAGGGTGAAATCTAAGTCGTGATCACAATGATCACCTCTGTGTTCTACCCACGAATATGAAAAACTTCCACTATGGGACCAACTCTGAAATCACGAAACAAAAATCACCTGTTTCATAGAAAAGTTCAATACGTACTCGAACAAAACGTATGAAGCAGCTGATTTTTTTTCCTGATTTCGATTGGTCCCATAGCGAAAATTGTTCATATTCGTGGGCAGAACACAGAGGTGATCATTGTGAACACGATTTAGATTTCACCCTGTAATATTAGCAGGATTTGTTAAATCTTTCAAATCATGCAACTCCATTCGTTTATATAATTGCATCAATAAAATCAGGTGAGACTGTGGTTAAACGCAAACCCATGTTAAATAAAAAAAACACAGAAATCAATGAACGAAAAAATGCATATTATTAGTGTTAGCTTGTGAAGTTTACGTTATGTTTAGTTTAGTTTGTACTGTACGTAGTGTAGCTTGAAGTTTGTACCGCAGCGCGAACGAGGTCTCCAATCATGTTGCTTGGATATTCTTATAACTTAACAGAAAATATAACTGTATCGTATCGTGTCGTGAATCACGTGGAACAAAATAGAAAAAAGGCGGACATCGTATGATCAAATGAGGATTTAACGGTTACCGATTACCTATTCATAAAAAAACAAATCCCAGCAAAACTTTCAAAGTCCCATGAAATGTATACTTATAACAAATACTTATCCATACTCCATGGTGTTTATTTGTTAGCTTTGTAATCTGCTGCGCCGGTATCTATGTTTTTACCGGTTAAACGGTTACCCTATGGTACAGGGGGTCCTAGAACATGACGTAACTATTACGGCGTAAGAAAGCACCTTCTTTATACATATACCGATCCAGAATATAGTCATGTTATTAATTTTCCAAGCTGTTCATAAGTTTAGGAGTTATTAAGGTTTTAATGATACTGGCAAATAACGCTACGCGTCTGTGCTTCTTAGCCAGTCCGAGGTATGTGCCTGTCGGTGACGGTACGAAAGGACGAACAACGGTCAGATCGTTTTCGTCTCACCCTATCCGATTTGCACCCAGCGAATACGTCGCTCTGTTTAGTTTTTTCATATACCTTTCTCAGGTCTAGCCTCAGCTAAAGAATATCGTGAAACAATCCATATGGGGAAAGGAATTCCCGTTCCGCACGCGGAGTTCATTGAGAGAGTTATGAAAAGAACCATGTTCCCGAACAAGACGAATGAGCAGTCGTTCCTGGACCTGTATGGGGACGTGTCGGACCTGGACAACGCCACGCTGGCGCGGCTGCAGAACCTCGAGTTCTCGGTGCTGGACGTGGACAACGTCAAGCTGTATGCGAAGCTGGCACGCCGCTGCACGGAGCGCTCGCAGGCGCTGGCCCCGAGCCAGGCCAGCGGCCGCAGACTACAATGGAACGCGTTCGACCGCTACGACGTAAGTAATAATAATAATAATAATAATAATAATAATAAATTTTATTTCAGGCAACGAGGCCCATAGTTACAAATACCTTATAGACTAACATAGATAACAATATAAAACTTAAAACTAACACCGAGGTGACAGAACAGCGGGTATCTGTTTTGCCAAAATTGGCGTGATGGTCGCTGCCGGTAGGTTGCCCCGAAACCGCCGGAACACGACACCTTTCGGCCAGAAGTCAGGAAGTAATGAACGCTCTCGCCTCACACGTGAAAACCAACTCGTCAATGTACTTCTACTCGCATACTTTCGCTGGACCAGTGTCAATCAGCCGTAAAGCTATCCAAACTAGTTTCATATAGTAGTAAACCTTTGGTTACATCCATGGTATCTTCCAGATGATTAGTATTTTTAATGTTAGTAGTTTTGGCTAAACGACACGCAACTCTAGCGAATATGACACTTGTAAAGTTCAATATTTCCTAAACGATCGCCTAAATTTAAAAATTGGTAATTATTTACATAACCTTCTTTTATAAGAGATATCCACTAATACCGCACTCGATATAATACATTTAAAAAATCCCGACGAGAGTATGACGGACCATGCTCAGTTAGAGGTTCCGTCGGGTTCCGTATCAGGATGCCTAAAATCACAGTCCCTAAAAGTTCATAATACCTAATGTTATTTTGTCCTTAAACCGTAAACTTTACAGGATTTTTGAAAACGCCATTGTATAGAACTCATTAGGTTAGGTTAGCTTTGTTTTGTAACAATCCTGAAAATTTTACGGTTTCAGAAAAAACAACCATCAGGTATTATTAACTTTTAGTACTGATACGCAACCTTCCGTCGCCGTTACTACAAACACAAAAAACATTGTATGTTTATTCCATAAAAAATGCCATACGGAATAAGACATAACTTTCTTTTCCCTCGTTAATATCGACTTCATTTAGTTTTTTTTTTTCTTAATTAATGGCTTTCACTCCTTGTGTTTAACAAGATGTATTTCGCCAGTATCGAGTTTTAGACAATCACCATGGACTTATTAGAGAAACAAGTCCATGGATATCACACGCGAGGACAATTGTTCGGTTAAAGAGATATACTCTGGTGGACTAAACAGAAGCACATGGGGTTAGCTCCACGCGCTTCTGTCAAGTCTGTTTAGATTAATCTATACTCGAAACTGTAATTTAAGACCAAAAAAAACTACGATAGATACGTCACTGTCACAAGTGTCAAAGTCGCTTATGTCAGTGTCAATGGAACATTTCAGAGTTAGCCAACCTTTTTGCATTGATAATCAAATTGTTGTTAATATTTGTAGATAATTCTAACATTTTTAGTATCAAAGTTATATTTAACAATAGTGAATATGCATTCAATGTTTTTTCTACCCGATATTCAAAACATTAAAATATCCCAAAACAAATATTTTCTCATATAGTGTGTTAAGTAATTAAAGGGCGGGTGTGTGTGTTCAATGGCGATTTTTTTTATCAGCTAAAACAAAATGACCAGCTAAATTCGGATGCCTTACACTTATGCTTGATTTAAACTTGACAGTTACCCATGGACCCCATGGTGTCATAGCTGGTAAAATGCCCTATGATTGTCATTATAAAGTGAGCTACACACTTTTGGCCTGTTATTTTGTCGAATAGCTAAACGTATGTAATATTTAAATTGCATCTAACGTTGTTTACAACTATTGTTTATTTATCGTACCAAATGTTATTAATACCTGAAGTATTACAAGTGCAATAACAGTTTTGCTACCAAAAATCTTCTATGGTTAAATATTTAATAGGCCATGTTGTATTTGTGTAACTAACTTGAATTAACTTGTTTATTTAAATGGAAGGTTTAAAACTACCTATAAATAAATATTCTTAGTGCGGTCTTTTAAAAAGTGGAAATATACTAAGGCAAATATTTGTTTAATTAGTGGCAACCCACGTTGGTCTTTAATTACAGTTTCGAGTGTACGATGACTTGAGGTCTTACGTATCTTTTACTTATATTTAAAAAAAAGGGTTAAATTATTAGATTTATTATGGGGTAAAGTGTTTTTCTTTCATAATAATTTTGGAAGAAATGTTTTGGAGTGTCGTGTTTCAGGGCCACATAATGAAGGCGTTGCTGTCGCTGATGCAGAAGTCGATCTTCAACACCCGGCTCATGCTGCAGAGGACCAACCCCATCCGGGCCAGGTACGGCTTGTGCATGCACATGCACGTGTATCTCGACCTTGATCACAATAACCTTGAATGATGATGATGATGACGAATAGAACTACTTCTCCGAAGGGCTGGGGAAGCGGGGCAGTTTGATGCATGGGGCACAATAATACATCGCACTATTTCGTTAAAAACAAATGGTAGTAATATCGCAATATCACTAAAACATAAGCGGGCTTGACAGCTGTAAACGCATCGCTAGGTTGTTGTTCTTTAGCATTTCTTAAGTCAAAAAGTGATTTTAGTGTAACTTACTAAAAATATTCTCCTTATTTAATAGTTAATTGTTGAAGTGTTTATCTGTTTATTAAATAAATAAATATTTGAAATTCCCAATATTAAGTTATTTTATTTCGTTGTCATGATTTCATGTTCAACTTTTCTAAAGAACACTGGTTTTATTAATATTCAAATATTTTTCGAATATGACCGTTGGGGCAAATCGACACAAAGGTACGGGGCACATTGGTGCTATCAATTTTTGACTGTGTTGTTTAAGTGTCTAAAAGTGTTTTAGGGTTAGTTTAGCCTATTTTCTCATACATGTTAAAGTTCATTTTAATAAATACAAAAATAAAATGAAATCGGTCATAATCGGTCATGATAAATTTAAAAAAATATATTCCTATTTAAAATCTTTATGAAACAGAATAGGTTGCCTATATTAAAAGAAACGAAACAAAATTTAGTTGAATGTTGGCATTTTTAAAACATTTTACATAATTATCAACATAAATATAAAATAAAAAACAAACATGTGTATAGTTGGGGCACAATTAAAAAAATTCAATTTTTCACAGTTTTTTCTTTATTTTTTTACGATATTTCTTTTAAGATTAATTTAAATGCGATATCAATCCCAATTAGTTTAACTATGATATAAGCAAAAATTGTAAAATTTTAATCATTTTTACTGCCCAAAATATAAGGTTAAATTTTTCCGTACCAATCTGCCCCGTTTCCCCCTAAGTGTAGCAAGTTATGTAATTTTACAAGTTCTTAAATCACGTGCTTTAATCATCATTTTGCTTTATATCGCCTTTAAACATCTTTGTCATTAATCTTTTTAGGGTTCCGAAGTCAAACTAGGAACCCCTATAGTTTCGCCATGTCCTTCTGTCCGTGATTTATCCCAGAGACTTGGTAAAACAAAAGCAGAGCTGTAATTCGGCCATTTTACACCTGTTCACGTACCTAATTTAAATGTTGTCACTGACATTTAAATTACGTGAAAAGGTGTAAAATAAAACCATGAAAAAAATTGTCACTCCCAAAATCGAATGCTTGTTATTGTTATAGGACCTTAAAACTAAAAATATATCCCTATTCATAAACGCACAATAGCTAGTGTGCTAGAAGTATGCTTGTCCTTTTCTGTCATTGAGACACTTTCATTTGACAGAAGGGGTCAATGCATACTTTAACTAAAATAGGTTTATAGTGCGTTTATAAATAACAGCCCTAATGTATAAATCTTTTACAACTTTTCACCTTTTACAGAGCAAAAATATTTGCGGGCTGTGCTGTTTCATAGAGGATAAGAAGTAAAAAAGTACCTTAACATTTTCTAGGTACCGATCTGACGTTTCCTACAACGTCGGCATAATGTATGGAACCCTCATGGAATTGAAAACCAAGGCTGCCAGGGCTCTAACTACTATCCTTAAATTATTACCTGACATTGAAATCAAAGTTACGTGGTACGTACAAATGCATAAATACATAACACGGCGCTAGCGCGGCCGCGGCTGCCCGCACCCGGCCCCGGGGCGCAGGCGGACTCGCGCGCCGACAGTTCCGTGCCGCAGCACACTCGGTATTCTTACATTCTGATTGGAATCGAATCAGCGCGAGCCCAACTCACACTTGACCATTTTGTAGTATTTCTTGTTTATTTTTTCAGGGTGTGTACGGTAGTACGATAAGAATCATACCAAATTTTACGCTTGTATGTTTTACCGTTTTTACGATAAAACAATAATAATAAGAGGTAATAAAACAAATTCTGAAAAAAAAATAACCCGCTATCAATTACGGTTCAAAAGATACAGCTGTTTAAAGTAAGGACGGGCGGACGATCTCGTCTCGTAACGGTCTCGTTGGGCTCCCTGCGGACACGGAACCCTGAACACCGGACAAAGGTCTGACCATGCGCAGTATAGGGCTCCGTACAAAGACAAAAACCTGTCAAGAGCGTGCCGGGCCGTGCTCGGGCCTCGGCGTTGTTACTGACATTTTTACTTTATATTGCTTGTCAACGGGTATTGTTTCAATGAATTCCAACTCTTTCCTTGTTTTAATAATTTTCTTGATCCATATTGAACTAGACTGGAAATCAATTAGCTGCATTTCAAATTTTTCGATTTCCAACCAATCGAATTGGAACAAGTTCGGGTGAAGTCAGGTCAGGGTACATACTCGTGATAAATTTGAGTTTTTCCCATAATTCTTTGAACATGCTCCTTGATAGAAAAATCAATTGCAGAAAAAAAACAGTAACTTTTTCTTGGCCTTGTTTCTCATGTACATCTAAATCATTGTTATTTTTTTAAAGTTTGGAAAATACCATAATATAACACTTCATAGGGAACTTTGTGATCGGTCGGTGGCGTGTCCAAATTATTGTGTCTCGTGCCATCAATGGCACGAGTGCCATTGGTTCGCCATCCCTGGTGTAGGGTAACTAGAAACAACGAAAAACACTCTCCTGTAATATCTCCTAAAACCACAAGTATTAGCTACGGTGTAAGGGGTTTTAAAAAGTATTTCGGGTTCTTCTTACTAAGGCTGCGGCACCACTGAGGCGGAGATGAGCGGAGTGGAGCGGAGCTGTGCCAATATTAACAAATATAATCTAAACTAACGTGCGCAAGGCACGCTCGACGTGACCGCATGCGGATTCTATTGGTTAATATTGGCACAGCTCCGCCCCGCTCCGCTCGTCTCCGCTTCAGTGGAGCCGCAGCCTAATAATGATAACCTCTCTAATACTTAGATAATTAGTTGCAAAAATTGTAAGTTTCGGATAAGTAGAAGTAATCGCGGTTGAGTGTCGCGTTGGCTGGTGTTGCAGGTACTTGCAGCTGTACGAGAGGGTCCTGCAGATCCACACGGATACCACCACCACGGTCCAGAGGATCTTCGAGCTGAACCGCAGGGGAGCCAAGGCAGTACTCAACGAAAACCCCGCAGAAGAAGCATACAAAGCTCAACAGAAGAAGAAGAAAAGAAATACGGCAAACAACAAAAATTAAATTATTAAAAATAAACAAAAAACCCGACTGCAATAAAAAAAAACTGAAAAGCGAAAACAAGCTCTATAATCTATAGAAAATTGTAAGAGCATGTACTTATTGATATTTATAACAATTTAAATTTAAATTGAATATTGGAAAAGGTATGCCAGGCGGGGACAAGCTAGTCCAAATGTAATTTTTTTTCAAGAAATTGCTTTTGAAATTCATTGCTTGTCCCCTCCTGCAATACCTTTTCCAATATTCAAGTTAAATTTAAATTGTTATAAATATCAATAAGTACATGCTCTTACAATTTTCTATAGATTATATATAGAGCTTGTTTTTCGATTTCCAGTTTTTTTTATTGCAGTGGGGTTTTTTGTTTATTTTTAATAATTTAATTTATTTAACTCTTTTTAGTTTTTATTAATAAAATAGTGGTTTACTTAATTATTACTATTCTAGCGAAAGGAGTTTATTACTTAACATTTACGTATTATTTTGACTTTCCTGTCAAAATAGTAGCATAAAAGTATTATAATGTATATATATATTTGGAATGTGCTATTTAATAGCTTTCATTTGATACCCATATTGTTATAATAAAAATTTTTTTTTTTTATTCCCCCTCCATATTTTTTTCCGCGGATGCCATATTGAAATATTATATTCCCTATGTCACTTTGGCAATTAAGGCGAATCGAATGACACCTCGTATGTTAAAATCCGTCAAGCCGTTTAGGCTGCAGAGCGTATCCAGAAATAGACATACATACATACATACATACATACATACATACATGCATACATACATACATACATACATACATACGCTCGAAAAACATAAAGATAAAGATAAAAAAGATAAAGATAAAAGAAATTTATTCAGTAAGTAGGCCGCACGGGCACTTTTACACGTCAAGAATCTACCAGCGCTTCCCAAGAGAAGACCACTGCCGAGAAGAAACGCCGCAAGAAACTCAGCAGTCAGTCATTTTTTAAACATATTTCTTATTACAATGGTACTACTTAGTCTAGCATTATATAAAGCTATAAATATTAAATTAAATATAGTATTAAATAACATGCGTAGTTCAGCAGGAAAACATGCCAATTAAGAATCTTACGGGAGAGATAGACAAAAAAAAAACACATACTTATGTGTATATAAGATGGTGCGAGACGACCACATAAAAGTTTCGATATGTTTTCCTACATCAACGGTGTCCCCTAGACAAGATAAAGATTTT
This sequence comes from Acleris literana, assembly GCA_946894065.1. Classification (NCBI taxonomy): domain Eukaryota; kingdom Metazoa; phylum Arthropoda; class Insecta; order Lepidoptera; family Tortricidae; genus Acleris; species Acleris literana. Next base: position 274,500 of record OX335681.1, read on the forward strand.
GCATTTGAATAAATTATTATTGACTAAGTTTCGGATTTAGGCCATGCATTTTTGTCTGTTAGATAGTCCTCGATCCTATAATACGCTTTAGACATTAACGACCTTTTCAAGTAACTTTTAAGTGCTGGAAAGGGTAACTTTAAAACTTCGTCAGGTAATTTATTATAGAAATGAATGCATTGACCAACAAATGATTTATATACTTTACGGACGCGGAATTTTCGGATAGCGATTTTATTTTTATTTCTGGTATTTAAATTATGTATATACATAACCCTCCTTCTGACGCAGTCGGGTAATAACCTCACCGATTTTCAATAAAATAAACAACATAATATACCCCTGGCATACACACTACCAACATTACTACTAACTTTACACAAGGCTTACAACTGGAATAATTTTTAACTACTTCATATAGAAAATAGAAATAGAAATAGAAACATTTATTCGACGATCACAAGAAATAAGAAACTGATTAAATTGAACATAAAACAAAGAATATGTGAATATACAAAGAATATGAAGTAAGTCTGCCTTTTTGAGGATTCCGTTCCCAAAGGAACCCTGAACGCTGTTACTACGCCCACGCGGTCCCTCCGTCCGTCTGCCTGTCAGCGGTCTATGTCTCATAAACCGTAATTGCTAATCACTTGAAATTTTAACAAAGTGTACATTAAGTAATGTAACTAAAAATCAACAGGGTTCCCATACAGAAAAAATGTATTTTTTTGGCGTTCTCCGGTACCCTTCGTGTGCGTCTGACTCGCACTTGGCCGGTTCATTTATTTATAACTTAAACCGTGTCTAGTTTACAAAGATAAACCTAACCTATAAAAACCTTTTTCTACTCGCGTACTATAAACCGCTAATATTGATATCGTTTATGGTATCAGAATACCATCTATAGCGTAACCGAAGCGTGAAAACAATTCTATAATAAGCGTTGCCATGGTAATAACAGTTCTATTATAATTATTATAGCATTATTATTACCATGGTTACGGCAGTTACGGTCATTCCGGATATCAGTCTAAGCGTTTAGTGAACACTTGACATCTTAATTTCAATAATAAACCGTTTAAAATATTTTAATACCAACTGAAATTACGTGTTTTAAAAACAAAATTAATTTTTAGACTAAGTATGTGTTTAAATTAACATTTTTATTAAATTACAAAAAATAGATGATTAATATCCATCGATTTGTTATTTGGTTACCATGGTTAAATATGGATGTCAACAAAATGGCGTTTCGTTTGGCATTCCAACTTGTATAAATTGATAAATTGTCAGAACTGTTTACTTTTAGTAACTATTAAGATTTGCATGAAATTTGTAAATATTTAACAATAACATTCACGCATTATTAACGCCAACCGGAATAATGAAAATTACTTTGCCGACAAGTAATTTGCTAGCAGAAAAATCGAGGAAAGAATACAAGAAAAGTTATCGATTGTTTATTTTTGTCATTATCATTTTAAGCTTGTAGAAAAAGTTATGTATGCAACGGTACATAATTAGCTCTTAAGGTACTCGTGCCTGTAATTAGAGCGTTCGCCAACTCGCGCTCTAACCTCGGCTCTCGTACCTTAAAAAGCTTCATTATGTACCAGTTACATAAATAACTATTTTGTACTACACATATTATTATATTGCCATTCAGTTTTAAACTATTTCTACAGTTTCGAGTTCCTAGCTTATCAGGGATTTAGATTAAAATTTGTACCAAAAAAGACGAAAATACAAGACACTAACTAGTTAGACCAGAAAGCGTACTGTAATAAAAACATACTGAAAATAAAAAATCCATCAGGAAATCGTAGAACGGAGGAGATCGCACGCTGCCAAACATCATGCATCACAAGATGTCCGCCTAGTATATTATCAGGGCTGAGATTCTGCACGATTTTGACGTGTTACCTTAATTTTCAACGTTTTGTTAGCTTTTATTTACTTAACATTACTTACTGTCAAGTAAATAAGAGCTAACGCTGACATCTGACAATACGAAAACATGGACGATATGGTTAACAGAGTTGAATAGAAACCCAGGAAGGACAGTAGACCCAATTAACACAACGGTCCCTCATCGAATAATGGGGCCTTTGAATAACTCCGAACCCCTCCCTACTAGTATTATACATACACTCACCACTCTGTAAAGTCGGCCTCATTAGTAGCTGCACACTTTTGTACCTTGTCGCTATTAACTCCTTTGACAGATGAGTGCAGTAGTTCAAACATGACTTTAAAGTAACAAAGTACTACAATGTGCAGCTACTTTTACAAGTAGGTGCTGCTGTTATGGCCGACAGTACCTTGCAGTCACGAGTCGACACCCTCGGCCGCCGCCACCGACGCTCCAGAGGTACCTAGTGCGTATTATATAGCCCACAGACGGACATTTATCCCGGTAAGGAACTTCTTATCCCGGAAAATGGGTTAGTTGCCGAGGGGATAGCGATAATCCACACATACGCAGACGGAGTCACACGGAGAAACTAGTTTTTGATATTATTTCGGTCCGCTATTCAATACCGTACTGATTCCGCCGCGTAGGCGCATCGTTCGGCCGGCACCACAAGTTTAATAATGAACTGGTTCGTCACCGAAAGGCATTGTTTATGATTGCTAGGCCCAACTCATGACAATATGACGGAACATGGCGGAATTTGTTTTGTAAATCAAAAGCGAAAACATACGGCCCGTAAACAAGGTAGAGGCTGGTTACCATCAGTGGTGAGGGCAGGGGTATTATTGGGCCAAAACATTTACATTGCAAACCTGCCTCAAATTAGGTCTTTCACAAATTTCTTCCAACTTTGGGGTCATGGCCCTTCTCTTAACCCCCTTACCACTACTTCCGTTTTTGTTACAAGAAATAGATTTGGCATTTCGTAAGAAACACAACATTTCCAACACGTCTACAGCCTAATTACGTCGTATATTAATATTTTTTAACCCCGCTAATCCCGCGGGATCTCCCCCTTCTAATCCCGCAGTGGATGAACTGAAAAATCATGCGAAATCTCGGTATTTTGGGATCTCGGTAACCGAGATTGGAAGCCCTACAATACCCCCTCACCTGCCGCCACGCAGCAGTATTCGCACCGTCGTGTATTTGTATCTATACAAATACCCTATAGGGTATCACAGTGGGTGAAAAGACTAGCACAAGTGCAAGATTCAACCTACCTTAACACTAACACGTAAAGTTTAATGAAAACTTGTTAAAACGGAAATATTACACAAAACACAAAAAGAAAACGCAGAATAGGCGAAAGGATGAGAAATGTATAAATGTCGTATTCGGAGGCGATGCGGTTTCGATGCAATGAAAATGGAACTATATCTTGCTTCCCCGCCGGGCCGGCGTCGGCAGGTCTCAATTTATCTTTTTGACAGCGTTTCCCCACTGAATGGTAAATATTCGGATTTCCTACTATTTATGGTGTATGAACGTTTCTACAATTTTTACCGGATTCACGCTTTTCGGGCAAAAGTCATCTATATACAGCAGCTATGCCAAAGTTCGAATGTACCTACACGAAGACTAGATATCGTACTTTACTTCTTAGTCTTGACGGAGTCGACAAATAAGACCAAAATAAACGCGCAGGGAGTGGTGTCCGGGGAAGCCTTAAGAGGATTGTGAGGGTACGTTTAAATCGTATAGCTGTCAAAAGAAATCCATACAAATGTAGTAAAGTAATTCTTTTATGTGGCTCACTTCAGACAGTTCAGGTTGACGTATTGAATAGCTCCTTTTAAGAGCGGTTTTACTGTGAGAGAAGCACATTATAATGCATTTTATCGGTGTTATTTCGAACGAAGACTTCACGTCACTGAACTGCTCCTTGGAGGCGGGCAGGTTTCATCCTGCGGCGAGCGTTTACCGCAAGATAGTAATAAATTACACATAAGTAGGTACCTAAAGAGGTGTGAGCCGGGTTAGTTCTGGGGTTGCCGTATACCCGGACTTTTTCAGTACCCGGGAATTGTTTTTTTCCCGATCCCGGGATTAGCGCCCGCAGCCCGCTGCAGTGCGGCGCGCGCGACTCCTCTACAATGCCACACCTTCTAGCTAAATAATCCAAGTTGGTCCAACGTCACGGTTCTATACTCGGTTGAATACAAATCTGGAAACGAAAACCTTGCTTAAGTACTCGTACCAGTGTGTTGTATAAACGTAACGCTTGCCAGATGTACAGATGTAGTGAATGTCGTACATCGTTGTATTTGTGCGAAAAGTTCGTGTTTGGCGCGGTTTCTCAGTCAGCACTAGAACCTATAGGAACTTTCTTATGTGACAAAAAACGGCCCAACGCGCATGCAAAAACGCTAAAATTACCATTTAAAAAAAGAGCATTTTTGAATGTGATTTTTATTATTATTTAATACTTTTTAGTGATGATAATTATAATATACTATTATGTAGTCGCCTAACTCGCTGCAAAAATCATAATGTATATTTAAACCATTTCAATGTACCCACTTCACCAAATAGTGCTTTCAGAAAGCAAATGCACGAGTTACTACGAAAAATAGCCAACTCCTGACGTGTTGACAATGGGACCAACGAGAAAGTATACCTACTCTTTTAAAAAAAATAGTACATTACTAAAAAAGAGGACTTTGCCGGCCTAGGCCTGCAAGATTTGTATGAAATTCCATAAACGACCTCTTGTCCTAGCCGCACCTGAAACGTCATACTTGGCGGCCTTTATAAGGAGCATAACGTGAATAGTTCCTGGCGAGTTTGAGAAAAACCATTTGAATACTTCTCCAAATACCGCTTTCCAAACGCAAATGCACGAGTTACTACGAAAAATAGCCAACTCCTGACGTGTTGACAATGGGACCAAATACGTACCCTTTTAACAAAAAAAATATTTTTTCATTTCGGTTCATCGGTCTTTGAGTAATCGGCGAAAATGCATTAAATAAAAATCTTTATTCTACTCTCGCTACCTACACATTTTTGCTATAGACATGTTATATTTACGACGATAATATACCAAAAAAAATTAGGTTTAACCAAGTAGAGTAGAGCCCATGTAACTGTGTGTCGCGGATGTAGTGGTAAATAAAAGACTTTAATTTGGTACCAATCTTAGGTCCAAAGTCAATCTGGCATTCTACAACAATAAGGTTGAGTATCCTATAAGTTACAAATGACGTGGCACCTCTAATGATCTTGACGACTTTAATTTTTTTTTTAATGGGTCCCAAATTAACGTTCTTGACCGTACAGTCAAGGAATTTAATTTGTCACCCACCTTAGGTCCAAAGTCAATCTGACATTCTACAGCAATAAGGTTGAGTTTCCTATCAATTACAAATGACTTGACATCTCTATTGACAATGACATCTTCAAGCAGATTTTCTTTGAAATGGGTAGCAAATTAACTTCCGTGACCGTACATGATCATGCTTCAACACATCAGACCAATTCACGACGAGTACTTGTACAATTTGTGCAAAGTGTTTTCTTACCACGACAGCAATTAAACTCCGGCCTCGATCCTGTGAAGCCTCGGAGAAAGTTCTAAACGGTTGTTTTTATGCGCCGGCGGCGGCAACGAGCGCAACAAAAAGCTCAGCGGAGCTTCCAATCGAGGAAGCTTCGATTTAAATTAAAAGTTACGGTAGACTCGAGAGTAGTTTGATTATTTATGTAAGGAACGTTCGCGCTTGAATAGAATAATGGGGATCCACTTGAATCAGCGGCACTTATTTGATCGAATGGATCATTTCATTGAAAGGTAATTTCTGCTGAAACCTTATTATTTAAAGGTTATATTAAGCATGGGTTACGTAGGTTAGGTTAGGTTAGACGTGTTCCACCAAGAATTCTCCTGCACGCCTGTTGATGAAAGAAAATTTCGCGAAGTAAAACATTCTATGAAAGGGTAAACCCGAATAATGTCCCAAACAAGCTCAGTTTAAACTGATCAAAATAAAGAGTAACAGAACGAAGCAAGCAGTATCCAGTTTTTCTCCTCCTTTTCAATATTTGTAATAAATTAATAAATTAATATGAGCGGAAATGCCACACGAAATAACCTACTCCCTAACGATATAAATACATAGAGAATTTAATACTTAAATACATAGATTGACTCAGAAACGCATATTCGCGCTCATCTCACAAATATCTGCCCTTACCGAGAATCGAAACCGAGACCGCAAGCTTCGTAGGCAGGGTCACTGCAAACTAAACAGATTAAACGCTTCGTCTGTCGTTTCGTTATGCAGCTTACTTACTCGTTTTCAAAATTGGGACGAGGTTCTCAGCTCGTCGGAATATTTTTTTAAGGAGTAAGATAACATCTGGTGGTCATCTACTGCTAGACGTCATTCGCCAGTGACATTCACAATCATAAGCATAATCAATTTATTGATTCAATCACGAATTCGTTTTTAATTATTGTTTTTGATACCTTTACTTGTATACTTTTAAGAACTTAATGTAAATCGTCGATATACTCGTTGACTAAGAAGAAAATAAAGTGACTAGGTACGTATGTCAAATATGGAAGCACCTACATATATTCAGAATGGTGTACAGTCAACAGCATAAATAAGTGATATTTATGTACCTTGTCGCTTTCAATCGTTTCACAATTTTGTATGACATTTCAAACTCGACGTTAAAGTGGCAAGGTACATAAATGATCACTTATTTATGATGTTGACTGTACATACACGAAGTTTTACCGCATGTTATCATGCCATTATAGACCTTGTATTATTACTTCGTACGCTTCTATCATTTTGGTATTTGTAACTGACTTAATGATAAAAAGGATTCACTTTTCCATTCGATTGATTTTTTGAGTATGTTACTCGATTCCTCCGCCAATTGTCAACCGATTTTAATGATTCTTATTTTCATGTGTAGGATATATTTCAGAGGTCACATTAAAATTTCATCAAGATCTGGTCACAGAACCCAAGTCAACGAAACTCATTATTTGCAGTCGATTTATTGTTTTTTATTATTAATTATTATTGCTTTTCATAAACTCTACATTAAACTCCCTATTTGTACTGTAAGTTATATTATTTCATTATTTCTATAAAACAGCCCTTTTCCAATTCATGAAATTAGACGAAGAGTTTATCCCAGGGCATTTACGAGTAGGTATGTTATAGTGACCATACGGATCATACTAAACACCTTTAGTAGGTAGATTAAGAGAACTCGTGATACCTACTTGCACTCTCCCATAAACATATCAAAACCTCAGAGCACATGAAAATATGAGCTTTCCTGCAATAACACGTGTGTAGTTCAGACAGCCCGCCCCGATAAACAACCTGGCTACGCGATATATCTTCCCGTCCTTTTGTTCCCGCGCTCGCCCCTTCCACTCCGCTAAGGAGGGAAATTGGATCCGCACTGTACTTCTCTGAGCCTCAAGTGTATTTGTTGCGATAAAAGTGTAGCTGTGTGTACCCCGGGCTGAACCAACCTTCGGCTGTTGTATGAGAGTCGATATTTAGTAATAGTGGCGGGTGTGAGGTGCAGATGACGTCATCGGTCGTTAATTACGTCACGTCTGCGGCGGATGGGTCGCGGATGCGCCCGAGTGGCGACGGTAAATAATCTGCTGTCACGCCCGCTGCTGGGCACAGGCCGTCGTTATGATGACGTATGCAGTCGGGTGGCCGTTGTTGAAAATCCTTGGCAATTATTCTAACAAAAGTGACGCAAAAATGAGTCTCAGTCCATGACTTAATCCCCGACACAAAGGCGGTACTAATGTGGTTCCCGTTGTCTGTATATGTTCACCTGTTTGACATCGCCTAGCTCAGGAATGGCTGAATTTCTTTAATCTATTTTTGTTACGATAATGTATATTATTCTGGATTCTATTTTCGGTTATTTATTTCTAGCCGTCGGCTATATAACTATGAGTATGGTAACATTTTGGATATTATTTTCGGAACTAAGTGACAAGCGCAACAAAATAATAATATTTGGTCGGAGGAACTCGTATTTATCTTGCGTTCTATTTCGACTGCAGTATCCGTTGATTAGCTATTTGAGAAAGCAACATCACTACATCTGTACATGAATAAGTCCTTTTTGCGTGTCGTGCGGAGAAGCTAAAGAACCAACTCTTATCGGTCTTCTCGGTGATGTTTCAAGAAAAGAGCCTCGTTGTCCCTGGGTGGCGGCGATTACTTCCCACCAGGTATCCAACATGCTCGTTTGCCGTCCTCTCTTATAAAAAAAGAGTAGCCAGTCAACAGTTTCGACCACAGTACAGCTACCATTTATAAATTAACTCTTTATGCGTCACAACCACATTAAACAGAAACTTGAAACATAGTGCCTCTCAGTTCGCATCGCTGCAGTGCTGCGCGTGTCTCCACGTGCCACCTACCGACTGAACCACAAGCTCGCAACGCTTCTTCATGTTTCAACTGCTACACCTGTTCCAGTACACGTATGTCATACAACACTATCGTTTTAAACTAAAGACTAGAAACGAACCTCCGCGTAACTGCAACTTTACACCCTTGTGATAAGTTACATAATGGTGAGACCTCGCACAGCGCACGTTGCATATTCATGCGCTGCATAATGTGGCGCACCGTGCGGCGGCACACGGGGCATGTTTAAACATTATAGTGCACTGATTGCACTCCGCGGTGTCTACAAGAAATGTAAGCTCGGAAATGCAATTTATGAGAACACAAGTGTCACTGTGAATCTTTAGTTTTTAACGAAATATGGTTATTTTCAAAGGTTTTCTAGAAAAAATAGCTATCATTTTCCTAATTGGGAAATGATTCCCTAATCGGCCGACCACGGATCGACAACTCTTCTTGCTTTGCTGGTGTTTATGGGCGGTGGTCAATCATTACTACCCATCAGGTAACACGTATGCTCGCTTATAAAAATAAAGTCGCAAGTCTCTGTAAACGCTATGTCGCCGTTACTCTTATGGACATTGAGTCTCTATTTCATATATTTTAACTATCAGGTTCGACCATACTAAAACATAAAACACGCTGACGCTGAGTTTATTGAGCTGCGTCAACATTGCGTTCTTTTGGGCGGGACCGCACCGGTCGGCGTACAAGACGCACTCACAACGTGATAACGTAGACGAGTCGTAGCGTAAACGCTGAGTCTGATTGTAAGCTTCGGTGTGTTCAATCCTTTATAGCTGTCAATTTGTACCGGACTTTTAATTCATCAATATAGATATTAACACAATAACATTAAATTAAATAGTTACGTTCCAATATCCATGTCATTATAATTAACATAACAATTATAATTCAAAATTAACATACCCCAATTATGAATTAATTGGAAATGTATTTGCTTTACACAAGTTTAAACTACTACAAACGCGATTCCGAAACCCAACTAACCTCTCTATCCACGTCTCCCACACAAACAATGTGGAATATAGAGGATTAATAAGTACCCTTTCTTGCCAACCTCTCAGTCAACCACTCAACATAAAACCTCGTCGAGCAGCCATATATTTTATTTTGTTTTCGCATTAACAAGTCGGCGGGAACTTTCTCTAAGTTATTAAAGTGCGGTGAGTCTTCATCAAGCTCGGCGCGGGTTTCCCCGAGTTCGCTGCGAGTTGGGTGCGAGTTGGGTACGAGTTCCGGACCAGTTTCAGGACGAACCCTGCTCATTACATTATAAACGAGGATCCTGAGAATACATTGATTATGTAAGAATGTAAATCAAACACGAGCGACGGTGAATATCAACAATTAAATTGACGGCTCGTTTCGCCTAGTTGGTAGTGATCTGCCTGCGAAGCTAGCGGTCCCGGGTTTTATTCCTCGTATGGTCTAATGTTTGTGTGATGAGCGTGATTGTTTGTTCCTAAGCGTTGAATGTTTTCTATGTATTTAAGTACTTATCGTAGCCTACCTAGACGCCTAGAGCTTAGTATGGAACTAGGTCAACTTATGTGAGATAGTTCCCTGATATTTGTTCATTATTTGGTAAAATACTGTTAGAGTACAAATCAAAGCACTCGTAGATTTCATCAATAATGCAGTGTCTCTATTCGGTTTTGGTTCAAAACCATCTTGTTTCTGAAACCTTATTGCTTTTTAATGATACGGCCGCTCTTAATGTCAAGTAAATAAGAGCTGCGTACCACAACGTTCATAATAACTTAATAACGATATATGATTATGGACAAAGTAGAATAGACGCCCTGAATAATTTTATACATAAATGTGAAAGCGCCTTTTTATTAGCCCTTGTTCTAGTAAGTCCGGGTTTGGAGTGTTCTGCACAAAGGTAACATGCATTTCTACGAGGACGGAATCGTGGGAAGATAGGTACTTATATAAACTCTGGGGGTTTACCTTTGTTTCGGTAAAATATGTATACCGTTTCGTTTGCCAACCCGCTTTGTTTTCTGTAACCGTAAATATTCCAAGATTTTATAAAAATAGCCTAACCTATAGGGTTCTACACGATAGTACTGAAATAAAACCTGAAATATACAGGGCGTCCCACGGCTATGCCACATGGAAGGAAAGTACCTTAAATATTGTAGATGGAACATTTTACTGAAATAAGACATTATTTGAATTTAAAAAACAATTTAAACTGCATTCATAGATATTTAAATAATTACATGGTTGAACCGGGAATCGAACCCGTTACACGAGAAAAATAATTACCTTGTAGCTTTATCATACCGATCGAAAGGCTTCATCATAAGGATTATTTTTTGCTAAATAACATAGTGTCAAAAATAAAAGGAAGACCATGAATTTTAACATTTGATGTGAAATTTTGAACAGAAAAATGAAAAGCTGACATTGCCGTAAGGACAAACAACTGACATTATCATAAGTACCTATTACTAATTACCAGTATGAAAGTGTCCACGAGCTACAAACAAAACTTAGACGTATTATTTATTCTAAATATCCACCACAACAAGATCAAAAAATCGACAGTGAGCGAAATAATCAAAAGGGTGACTTTGTATTCAACAGGAAGGGACTCATTTTGAGCATTTGATAAATTGATTAATTTTGTATTAAAAATGTTAAAATTCATGGTCTTCCTTTTATTTCTGACACTATGTTATTTAGCAAAAAATAATCCTTATGATGAAGCCTTTCGATCAGTATGGTAAAGCTACATGGTAATTATTATTCTCGTGTAACGGGTTCGATTCCCGGTTCAACCATGTAATTATTTAAATATCTATGAATGCAATTTAAATTATTTTTTAAATTCAAATAATGTCTTGTTTCAGTAAAATGTTCCATCTACAATATTTAAGGTACTTTCCTTCCATGTGGCATAGCCGTGGGATGCCCTGTATATATAAAATTGGGTTGGCAAATGAAAAAGTTGAGAAACGATACATTTGGCAAACATATTTTTGCCAAACAGCAGGCTCCGAAACTTTGGTTTAGTACAGACGAAAAGAAGTACCAAATAACATAACAAGAAAAGTCAGTAGGCACCGTAAATCTAAAAATAGTAAAACAAGGGCGTGAAAAGGAAATTTCATTTAGTCCACACCGAGAGGGGGTTGGGGATTGGATTGGGGGTGGTCGTTACAGGACGCCGCATTGTTCCGTTGCCGCGGAATGTCCCGCGCTGTTCGACACGACCGATGTTTCCACAACAAGAGCTGCAGATTGCAAAACAAACAAACACAGTTAAAGGCACTACACTTGAAGGATGGAGTGGGAACGGCACAGCACAAAATGGACGCTCACACGAAACAACAAAAATATTTTCTACGGAAACCGCGATGTATGTATTCAGGATATCTTAAACATTAATTACGTAGCTTAGGATAGGTTAGACTATTGATTACCAAAAAAAACTCATGCGACGAGAAGTGCCTTTCGATGAAATTAAAATTCTGCGAAATGATAAATGATATGTTCGTTGAAAGGTGTTTTGACAAAACAATACGTACCTACCCGCGAGGTTGACTCGCGCACTGACGGTTGATTACGCAAAACTATATTTTATGATTATGCATTATACAGGTTCTCCCAGAAACCGACGTTAACCCGCCTAGGGCTGATGGAACAGCTAAAAAGCCATCGATTTAACCACTATGTATGTTCAGCGATTTTTACTATAGTCCGTTCGCGTTAAGAATGCTGTAAATCATTGTTTTCCGCAGGCCTAGCCACGCCCCTTAACCAATCAGGTCGCTCAGAATTAGGTTTATTTTTATTCATTAAACTTAATCTTTTTAAATATAATTTGTTTGAATTTAAACTCCACTGCGAATACACATTTACCCTCACTGATCAGACAGCATTCACTGCATTCTTAACGCGAACGGACTATAGTTTCGGAGATATTGATCATTTTAATCTGAATTTTTTAGTTTTCCCTTATGTATGTCTCGAAAAATCATTAATTTCAAGTTTTATTCCATAAGTTTTTCAGTGTTATCTTACATGATTAGAATCATTAAAAATCTGCGAAGTTTTTAAACCTATTTGCCGGATTTTTTTTCTGTTTTTTTTTAAGTAATCGCCTAAAGTATGTTTTTTCCATACAAAGTGAAAAGCAAACATTGGGACACCTAGTATGGAGAAACAAACTTTATGTGATTACTTAAAAAAATTACTGAAACGCTAGTAAAAATAGCTGAACATACATAGGGGTTAAATCGATAGCTTTTTAGCTGCTCTATGAGCCCTAGGCGGGTTGACGTCGGTTTCTGGGACACCCTGTATAACTAGAAATTAACGATACGATTTTCCCAGTGCTGCGGGACCTTGCTTGTTGCGAAATTTCATGATTTCAAGTTAGCGGAAGATACTATAAGGCCCACTTGCACGTTAATGTTAACCCTAGGTTAACCCCGGGTTAACAGGTTAATTTGTTAAAATTGACAGTTCTTATATGAATCTGACATTCTTTAATAATTTAACCTGGGGTTAACCTAGGGTTAAATTTACGTGCAAGCGGGCCTAAGGATTTGATTTTATTTGCAAGTGTCAAAATACGCGGCATGAAGGGCATAGAGGGCTCTAAAACCTAAGTAGGTAGTTACTATTCATTTCAACTTGATACTTCCACGCGTTTCTGTGAAAAAGGGTCTAAGTAAGTCTAACCAAAAAAATACATTTTTATTATTTTCCATTTTAAAATGCATTAAAATGCAACTAGTGATCCAACGATCTTCTCATCATTTAAATAACACTTCCACAGCTCGACGTTAAACCCAGTTTTACAGAAACTCGGCCGCGACTCAACCCGTGCAAAGTCAAAGTGGTACAACGTAAAGCCAGCAGCTAAATAATAACCGACGGAGGCCTTCGCGACTGTGTGTATGTGTGTATGTGTGACCGCATCCGACGAACTACGCGGGCGCGAGGGCTGCCACGCGGAGGGACTTTCATAATTATAATTAACTTGGAGTGAGGGGGCCTCTTACACCGGTGAGCTGATAACGTCGGATTGTTACCTTATTTATTGGTATTCAGGATAACAACAGCCGTAAATATGCTTATTAGTTACATAGTATTAGTTACATAAAAGAAGGCCAGTGAGAGTTATCCATCAGTTACCTAATTAAAGAGTACACAAACATAGTGAAAATGTAAACTCATGAATCATGCTTAAAACAAACGAGATACAAAAGTTTTTTTTATAAATGTGAATGCTTTGCGTTGCCGCAGTCCCAGATGAATGGAATACTTAACGTCATTAAGTAATTCATTTACTTGTACTTGCCCACAAATAATACCTATTCAATGGAATTGGATATCTTATATATATATATATATCTTATATATATCTAGACACACAGACACACAGACACACAGACACACAGACACACACACACACGCACACGCACACGCACACGCACACGCACACGCACACGCACACGTACACGCACACGCACACGCACACGCACACGCACACGCTCACGCACACGCACACGCACACGCACACGCACACGCACACGCACACGCACACGCACACGCACACGCACACGCACACGCACACGCACACGCACACGCACACGCACACGCACACGCACACGCACACGCACACGCACACGCACACGCACACGCACACGCACACGCACACGCACACGCACACGCACACACTAGGCACTTTATTCATATTCAGAAAATGTGTTATCTCCTACTATAGTTAAGTTAGTATAGTTCTGTATTGTTATCTGTTAGAATTATCCTAACATACTTGTAAATACCTAAACGCTACTGTACTTACCTCAAGTTACACCTAAGGAAGAGCGGTGTCTCCCAACACAGGAATTTATTTTGCTTACAGGGAGGCTCCATCCCTTAGATCATACTTTACGTGTTTTTGTTGAATAAGAATTTTGATTATTTTTTTTAATTTTAATCTTATTCTATCTTATCATATCTTATTATTGATTATGATACGTAATTGATTGAAATAATATGCTCAGAGTGTTTAAAACTGTGTACCTATTGCAATATTTTGTCATGATGTGGCTTGCTATTGTATATTTACACAAAATAATAAAAACATACTTGATATTTTTCAAAGAAAACCAATCATTGCAAAATACTGCAGAAGACACGTTTTCATACGCCAGATCAGCGATTCCTCAAGTCACCGCAGGGTTCCGCGAAATTGACATAAAAGATAAAAAAAAGATAAAAGAAATTTATTCAGTAAGCAGGCCGCACGGGCACTTTTACACGTCAAGAATCTACCAGCGCTTCCCAAGAGAAGACCACTGCTGAGAAGAAACGCCGCAAGAAACTCAGAAGTCAGTCATTTTTTTAAATATTTCTTATTACAATGGTACTACTTAGTCTAGCATTATATAAAGCTATAAATATTAAATTAAATATAGTATCAAATAACATGAGTAGTTCAGCAGGAAAACATGCCAAGATTCCAAGAATCTTACGGGAGAAATAGAGAGAAAAAAAAAACACAAACTTATGTGTATATAAGATGGTGCGAGACGACCGCATAAAAGTTTCGATATGTTTTCCTACATCAACGGTGTCCCCTAGAATAAAATACTTACTCACAAGTAGACGGAAGTACTTGATGTGGGGATCCAAAAAATAATAAATAATTTAGTTAGTGTTCCATTAACGTAAATGTTTGGCAACCCCTGCACCATATGCTCATAATTAATAGATTAAATTAAAGGATTTTATACTTACATCAATACCAACGCAGAATATAATTTTGATTTTCAACAAAACGAAAATATGGGACAATCCCAACACAGTGATGTTCTCTAGACAGCTGTGGTCTGTATTAAGAGAGAGGTGCACCTTATCTTGTCTTACCTAGCTTCTTCTGTCTCACAAGCACACAGGCCCCCTGAGGGCTCTCTTGAGTCCCCTATCCAGCGGCTCCCGAGCCCAGTCTAACCGAGTGTTCTGGTAGCAGTTAATATGCCGAATAGAATAATGCTCAAAATAATTATGCGTAAAAATAATCGGACATAACAATAGTATGCGAACTTAATTTCGGACTAATTTATTTTCAATTAAATATGCCAAATAAGGTTTCTGCCACGCATTACGAGTATTACCAGTCGGAGAAAACCGATTATGTCAAGTCTGTTATACTAAAATACTTTCGGACTAAATGTTAACCCAAATAAATAAGCCTAGAGCTTATTTTGGCCTAGGTCTGTTGGTGTGTAACTTGGCAGCCATGCAGCCCTGCCGGGCGCGGCGCCGGCCGGCTACCCGACCGCCGTCTGCGCAACCACGGAACATCATTGTAACTTACAACTTGACCATGCGATGCGAGTCCTTTATGGTTTTCAGTTTTAAACGTAGTAAGGGTTGATTATGAGTACTTCCGAAGTTTGTTTAGTTGTGATTTTTCCATTCAATTACAAACTAGTAAGGCTAATCTTCTACTTATATTTAAATACTTAAAGTGCCTATTTTTAACGTTCTTTAAAAGCTGTTGTAAATAAGTGAGAACAGAAAAAAGAAGATAACAAAGCTAGCATATGCCTATGGATTTTGATCACCCGTCGGGGTCTTTCATTTAATTTTAAAAAAGTTCATTTGTTTAGTTAAAATTTGCTAATGTACAGTCGAGTTCATAAACATGTGTACACTTAGTATCTTGTCCATTTAAAATCATGTTTAACCTTCAATACATGAATTGTCACAGCGATTAAAGTGACAAGGTACAAAAGTGTACATATTTATGAACTCGACTGTAACTTATGTAAATGCCTACTTTCAGAGTTAATATCTGATGAAACATAAACAACCTAACGATTTTCATAGACCTAGCTAAAAACCACCGTGATTAAACTAGCTTTCTATTGAAAACACCGAACCAGTCCATCTGTTTGGTCGCTACGATGCCACAGACAAACAAACAGATACACAGATGCACACTTCAAACTAACAACGTCTTCTGCTGTCAGGAGCTAGATAAAGGTATTTTTAAGTATAATTCGGGTTTTGGTAAACTGCCTTTTCTATATTGAACCGTTTAATATAGAAAAGAGATGAATAAAGTAATATCATCGCCCGAAACAGCAAAAACAATAATTTAATATTAGGCGGCGACGTGTCACTTCAACTCGCGTAATCATTTCATCCCTGAAAACGCTTGTCCTTCGCGTCCAGGCCGAAACAGCCCTTATAACGACCGAGTAGGTCTCAGTTCAGGGCGAAAGGGCGCAGGCGAAGTCATTCCTAGTACGCTCACGTACAACAGCGCTACATTGAATTTATTTTTATTTATCCCGCGAGGCTCGATACCCCCGGTACTGGTACCAGTGTTTTCATAAACATTATAGCTTATTCCAACTCTTGAAGACTCTTTTGGAACTTATTTTTATCATTTCATTACAATAATGTGTATTATTTAGTTTCATCGCTTTATTTACTATATTTATTGACGACGCGGTTAACCTAGCCCGACCTAAGAAAGTAACCGGGCTCGATTCCCGATTAGGACAATTATTTGTGTGATGACCTTGATGAGCGCAAGTATTTGTTCTCTATTAAGTAATACCTAAATATATATCTGTCCTCCACTCATATAACATAAACATTTATGTTAAATGAGTGGAAGACAATGATTTACCTATAAACACTCTGACAAACTTTTACACCCACCTCTCGTTAGTTTTATAAGTGTGAAAATTGGTATTATTAGATGTTTATCACCCAAATACGGCTAAACAAATTGGAATTGGAATGGCGCCCAGGTAACTAACTAACTATGTCTCTAATACAAGGTAATAGTATGTCCTCGTAAAACATAGGACACCTTTATTCTCGAAAATGTAATTGTTTCTGATGGAATAACGTTGAACCAGTTCTAAGTGGACAAAGACAATATACTTATACGCAGGCTAAGAACTAAATATTTATTAGATAAAAAAAACTCCGATATAATGATGCCAAAATCTTTCGGAAGAATTTTCTTAAAATCACAATCGATTTTCATGAAACAGCGTCCAAATTGGTCAGTCTGTTTGAGAGCTACGATGCCATAGAGAGACACAAAGATACATAAATTAAACTTATAACACCCCTCTTTTTTGTCGGTGGGTTATAAACAGAAGGCCTATTCATTGACCACCAGCAATGTCTTGATGATACGAGAAGATACCTATATCTATCTGGATTCGTAACTACTTTAGAAAAAACTCGTATCTGATATTTCGAGATGTATGAGTTTGAACTTAATTCTTCATCACGAAATATGAGATACAAGGTTTTAGAATATCCTTCCTAAACAGCAGTATCTACGTCTAAAAGTGACGTGTACGAGATATTTCTAATTTGCATATGCGTTCCTCGGCAAGGCATAAACAGAATCACGAGTACGGACCGAGCCGACGTGCGCAGATTACTGTGAACTGAATCAAGAGGCACGTGGGCCACTGGGCTGCTCATTTAAAGGTAGCAATGAGTCATTAAAAACTCCTGATTCACTGGATGGTTCCAACGGAAGACCGACTGGCTTTAATGCCGGCATAACGCTGAGTTGGAACCATTTCGTGACAAGAGGATTTTCGTCTATTTTTTTTTGTCACATATAAATATTTTTTCTTTAATTATTTCCTAATTGACCCCAGGCTTAAAGCTAATAAGTCTTGGCTCTACAGATAAAAAATAATTTAAACTTAAACTTAGAGCTTAGATTAGGAACAAATTTACTAGTGTGAGATTGTCCTGTGATATTTATTGACATTTTCACAAATAAAAAAACCTGGATTCAAATTAGCCCACTCGTTTAATAAGGTTTTGCCAACATTAATTTCATATAAAGGTGACAATTTAGCAGATATTTTCAGGCTGTCTCTTTTTTGGACGCAGGAGTTAATACTCTGGCCCGCAAAACTAAGTATCACACTTTTAACACTAGCTAGTATTAAAAGTGTGATACTTAGTTTTGCGGGCCAGAGTATTTTGTGACTCACAGGTCTAACCTACTAACCTTACCTGAAAACTATAAGGTTCACCGTCTTAGCCGCTTTCGATGAAATGAAATTCGATCAAAAGTTTGTCGTTAAAACAAGGGATACCGGTTTCAAAGCTACAAAGTCACGGCCGACAAAGGCGTAAAACAATAACAATTTCGCTCTTGAAACAGTTCAAACTAACTAATAACCCTCCCGTACCATTACTCAGCGCTCCCTTTAAAATTAGTTCAGCTTTTAATTAGTCACTTCGGCTCCACAAAAACCCTTTCCTGCTAATAAATAATTAAGCAGAATGGCCCTTCCGTGGACAGCCCGGGTACTGCCGCGGCCGCGAACCCTGTTTTTGCGGGACATGATTATAGTGCTACACGCGCTTGACTAATTTGAATATTCATTGTTGCATACTGCCCCCGTAACATGGTTACCTTTATCGCGGTGGATAAATGTGGATAAAGCATCGCCCCCTCTCGTCCTTACGTAGCGTAATCGTGGTACTTTGATTTACGGGATGACTTTAATAGCAACTACCACTCTACACAAATGTGATTTTTTTGAGGAGCTGGAAATCATCTTAACATATTTTTTTTCGCTAATGGCAACAATGATAGTTGCTCGGTCTTAAGTTAAGGTTGCGCATGTGTAACGGTCCTCTTTCGTGTAGAAAATATATATAAATAGTAAGTGAGCGTTTTGTCTTGATTTTTGAGGTACAAAAAACTTTACTTGTACCTATGTTAACCTAAAACGTATGTGATTTGTATGATGTCTTATGATAAGCAAACTTGATTGGTGATATCAAAAAATAATAACATCTATTCATTCTTTTTTTACTTGATATTGAGCTGGGTTACTTGAGATATTCATTCAAATATTTAGTGCTATCAAAGTAACCCCATTTTTAGTTTAACTTTGATCATGGTGTTTTTTTTCTTTATGGGAAACTAAAGGTCTAAATTTTTTCTGATTCATCATGTCGAAAAAACAAGAAAGTTGATTGTAATATATTTTTCATCACACTTGCTCGTAAATAATGTCCTAGGTAGGTATATATGCTAGGAAAATCGACCGTAAATCCAAAATAATACCCGCGGGCCTTTTTTTACCATTACGCCCTATCGTGCGTAATAGCTTTTATTTAAAATATAATACGTGGACTCAAACTATCATAATACGTCAGGACCCCAATTCTTATGCCATTCGATATGAAGTTTCATTCGAGATGAAATGTCAGTTGCATACAATTTTCTAAAAATCTCGCATATAAACTATTGATCTCGACTGTCACTAGAATCGGACTCCTGAACACGTTTGACATTATCTGTGGTAAGTCATAGACAATGATGTAGTCTGCCGCTAATTTATAAATACTGATTATAAACGGTGTGATTCCAAAATAATAATTAAAAGGGTGTCTTTATGCAAATATTAAAATTTATGTATCAATGTCGTCATCAGAAGAAATGGATAATGCGACTCCGCCGGACATCGCCAACGTGGCTAAAATAATTTGTGAGAATCGTAAGTTAAAAAAATGATCTTTTGACTGATTTTATTTCGTTTCCTCGCAATTGTGATGAAAAACATTGTATGTTACACGGGTGGTAAAGGAAATACAAAGCTCGAGTCATTAAAGCCCTCAGCCTTCGGCTTCGGGCTTCTAACAGACTCTCGTTTGTAATTCTGTCTTTACCACCCTTAATACACAATGTACTATTTATTCTGTCAAATAGTTTCTATATAAAATCGTGTAGAACTTTGAATTTGATCAAACGTTTACGGTATTTGTCAGAAAGTGACAGATGTGTATCCAATTTAATTTACAACGACAAACATACCACAATAGGCTGCTCGACGTAGTTAACTACTGACTGGGGTTATTTGTCGCGGGTGTTTTTTGAATAATTCGGACCAATAGGGAACATTCCAGAGTTCTTTTCACAGCTTCAATAAAAGTTGATTCATGTAACAAACAGTTGAGAAAAATATTTTTTGAGTAGCTATAAAAATAACCAATATATAAGCCAACAAAGAGTTGTCCTATCTCTTTCTACCAAAATAGAGTTTAACATGGAGTATATATGGCCGACCTGTTACATGATGTCACAGTGCATATTGGATCTCTCTGTCTAATCGCCGTCTAATTAGTAGTTTTAAGTGCTTGTATCATTGGTATTTCGTGGCCGATTTTTATTTTCGAATTTCTCATTTACGGTATTTTCATATTTTGTGGAGCAAAACAGATTTAAAAAACCATGCATATTCCCGATTAGACAGCTCTATTCTACTTGGTAAATTCATATAGCTTTTGGCGTGTTATCGTATTAGCTCTTATTTACTTGAGAGTAATGGCCGCCGCGTTCAAACTTATACTATAATTTGTCGTATAAGTACCTAGTTAGCTTGATGGCCTGGCTTGACAGATGTAATATTTTGTTGCCAGTTATGTAAGAAACTTAATACTGATGAGGAAATATTTTACCGTACCATACGATTATAATGTCCATTACAATCAGAAAATATTGAGATTAGACCAATTTTCCGACCGACTTCAAAAAAGGAGGAGGTTCTCAATTCGACTGTATTTTTTTTATGTTTGTTACCTCAGAACTTTCGACTGGGTGAACCGATTTTGATGATTCTTTTTTTTATTTGAAAGCTGGTGCTTTCCGTGTGGTCCTATTTTAATTTGGTTCAAATGTGATGATGGGATCTATGTGGAATCGACGGAACTCCTCAAATATTATAGGCACACCTATAGCGATATCGGTATTTTTCATTGTAACTCATGCATTTGGTCTTAGAAAGCACTATTTGGTGAAGTGGAACTGATGATGAAGACCACAGGTGGCCACCGGAACTCCTAAACGGTACCTATTTCAAGGATGGCGATAAGTTATCTCGATTAAGATAATTGAGCGACTATGACGAAGCACATTTAGGTTCTAATATATGACTATGACTTTCCCGCGGTGTTGCTTGCGGCGAGTTTGAAATGTTCTATGGTTTCTTATTAATTGAGATGTGGGACTACATAACATCAAAATTATGATCAATAAAAAGTTATGATTTGTTATCACAGTGCTTAATTTTATTTTCGGGTGTCGTATCATGTGTGCATTCTAATATCCGCTCAAATGCTGAGCCGTTACTGATGATAGTTCTATTTTGTTTGAAGAGCGTCCGATCTTGCATATGTGCTTTATAAGAACAGTCAAATAACTTTAAAAATTGAAGCAGTACAAAAAACCGTGTAAAGTAGATTAATCAATAAAATATGGAAAATACAGTGCGTGTCTTCCATACGAACATAAATTTTAACTAACGATAGCTTTAAGTAATGTTAACGATTTTTAACCGACTTCAAAAAAAGGAGGAGGTTCAAAATGAAGACTGATGGTGGAATTCATGAGGAATCGACGGAACTCTTCAAAATTTATAGGCACACCTATAGCGATTTTGGTATTTTTCATTGTAACTCGTGTATTTGGTCTTGGAAACCACTATTTGGTGAAGTGGAACTGATGATGAAGACCACAGATGGCCACCGGAACTCCTAAACGGTATATATTTCGAGGGTGGCGACAAGATATTTCGATTAAGATAGTTGAGCGACTATGACGAAGCATATTTAGGTTTAAATATATGACTATGACTTTCCCACGGCGTTGCTTGCGGCGAGATTGAAATGTTCTATTGTTTCTTGAGAAATGGGAGAATAACAGCATAATTATGATCACTAAAAAGTATAAAATAAAATAAAAGTTTAAAAAAACAAAAACCCGCCTTCGTCGTCGTCCGTCCGTCGGCTCGTCTTAAGTCGGCGTCCAACAATATTTTAACCAAAAGCAGACTTCAGTTGGACTGACCTATTTACCTACCATTTTAAAGAAGTTATTTTTTGCTTTTTGAAGGCGGGTTTTTGTTTTTTTAAACTTTTATTTTATTTTATAATAGAAATATAACAATTACGCTTGGTAATTTAACGTACCTAACTATATAATTTTTAAAGCTTTCTCGAGCAGCAATGTACCTATGCTATTTTTTTTTTAACTTCTGACACACAAACTTAGTTTTATTTCAATGTGATATGTTTACCGATGTATAGAGAGATATCAGTTGTGAACTTGTTACCGATACATTGCGTGCCGAATTAATTTGTATGAAAAGCATCATGATTAACTTTTTTAACAAAATATATCAAATTATGTTCATTGGGTCTTCTAATTTCAGTCCTTAAAATATTATGTTCGTATGGAAGACACACACTGTACCTATATCTTTTAAACTGCATTACTTACGCGAGTTACCGTACCTAATGCTGCAGTCCGGAGCCGGTCTGTATAGAACCGCATGGTTATTCTTGGTCCTAATGTACAATGATCAACAATTACTCCTAATTCTATATCTTTTGGTATTTTACATAATACTTAGGTACTTACGTAACTTTTTGACACGATGAAGGTCTAACTTTTCTGAAAATCATGGTTTCCTTTATTCGGAAAAACAGCAGCCCGCTGAAATCACCTACCTCTTTCGCACCCCCGCGTTTGGGAGCGAGACGGATCGCATGATAAACATGACGAAGCGATGCCATCGCTCTGCCTGCGGGAACAAGTCGGGCTCGCGACTTAACGAGATGAATCTCTTCAGAACTTCGTCCGCGGTTCGATCGTTTCTTCGGTTGGAACGTTTTCCGTCCAAGAATAAACGTAGAACTATTTACATATCGCAGTAAAAGGACATTCTTTCACTTTATGGAAGACACACCAATATACAAATTAAAGAAAGTAGTGTAACCTTTTAGTGCAATGTGAAGGTGACTTGTTTAGTCGTGTGCATCGTTCATCCGATTATCGTGTATCATGACGCAATTCCCGTGTAAATTATTTAACATTTCTTTGTTCTTTCCAATACAACGCTAACCTGCCTTACCCGGTAGGTACTTTTAGAAATTCTAAAAGATTTACTGTTTCGAGCGAAACTTAATGAGGAAAAATGATTATTCGTACAGTCCGAATAATCAATTAAGACGAAAGCAAGTTTAGAATAAATAATGAACTCCCATTACTCAAATGTAGGATGGAATACCAGTAGTCCAAGCTCTGTTCGGTGTTGACGTCACCGCTCTCGTGCTTTATATCAAGAATTTGCTTTTATAGGTTTTATTTTATCGAGGCTGATCGTTTCTCAGAAATGGCAATATAATCAAACAAAACGTCTATCTTCATCAAACGAGGTCGTCAACAGAACACAGATTGTTAAAAAACTCATCAAAAGTTGTAAAAGAGCCTTACAACTTTCCGTGTCTAGAAATTCCAATATTCCTAGAAAAAACAACTTTAGAATTACTTAAGCCTCCACTTGAGAAATACTTCAAATACGAGTATTCCAAGAAAATTACGGGTAAAATTGCCCTGTCAGGCAATAACCAGCCAAGGAACACATCCACGTAGCCTGGCTCGTTTCTAACCGCTGTCGGAAAAATAAGGGAGTAATAATTTAAACGTGTATATATCTCTCCCTCTATGTTTTGGGTCTGCATATATGTATGCCGTATATATGTGTATCTTATAGCATAGAAGCTTCCAAACGGATAAAATATTTCACAATCATGATGGTTCTTAGCTGGTTCATGAAAAGCTGGTCGTTTAAAGATCAGTCATTCAACTTGTAACCAGGGATTTATTTTTGCAAACGATAGAGACAAGCCTGTTACTGGGCGGCCACGTGGGGTGATGGAACCAGTAATGTTCAAGTACCAATAATAGACACTTGATTGTAATGGTACAGAAGATAATACCTAACCTAATTGTGCCAGTAGGCGCGTTTCATAGTTGTTATCGATTCACGTTTTGATGAATCTCATTTAGGTAATGAATTATCTGTACATGTATCTAGCCGCGCATTTGTTAAATATGGTGTTACTACCGATATACTTATGATCTTTGAATTAAGAGTTAAGAGTGGACTCTTAACTCGTAATTCTTCTTTCTCTTAATTCTTTTTATTGGGGCCATCAGCTAAAAGTGTCCACCATTAGTGCCGTCCTTATACGATCACGGCTTAAGTTAGGGAGGTCAGTGATGAGGGTCAAACCTGTAAGGAACAACAAAACTGCCACCGTCCATTCGCACCGTATTCACGCCCCACGGCTCGCACGTCGCGCCTCACGGCTCGCTCCGCGCTTACATCACCGAATCATATTTATGATACGTAAAAATGAAACGACAATTTCCGCCCTACATTACACGCATACGAAATTACATTCACTGACAGTTTGTTCAGTTTGCGCTCGGCAATTGTTTACCTTCATAAAAGGCTTCCTAGCAAAATTTATTAGCTTCGCTGGAGGAATTGTCCGACGGGCGGCATACTTAAATAATATTATTGCCATTTGCGTGGGCTCGGGGAGCTTTCGTTTTATTATTACATTTTCTTATTACCATTAGGGTCGTTAAGTCTTTTTAGATATTAAGGATTGAGATTGAGCTCTGGGTATTTTGTGCGATCATCTTTTATGGATTTTTTTTGCTTACTCGTTATATTTTTTGCTGGCTGAAGTGTGATCAAGTTATGAATGTTAAAATACCTAACGTATACTCAGAGATACACCTACTCATCTTAGACGGCTGGAAACATATTTAAAATCTTATAGTGTTATCAAGCCACGAACGTGCACCAAAATACTTTTTTTTTACATTGTCGTAACCGTACAACGTTAATAGTATATATTATATGTTATATATTATATTGAATGGCGGGAGGGGCGCGCCGTTGTAGACGACGACTATAAGGTCGGAAATGTCCACGGCTCAGAGTTCAGTTTACTTACTACGAGATGACCGGACAAAATCAAGTTAGACTTACACTAACATTGATTTTTAGGGTTCCGTACCAAAATGGTAAAAAAGGAACCCTTATGGTGACACTTCGGTGTCTGTCTGCCCGCATGTCACAGCAGTTTTTCGCTGAAACGCTAGTTGTTTAACTTGCGTGACCGCATCTGTTTTTTATTTAAGAAATTAATTTTCTAAACACTTATTTGATCGGGGGATTTTAAAATAAGAGTTATTGGATTCTAGCAAACGCGGTGTTGTGACACTACGACTTTGTCATAGTCGTCTGTCCCTTTCACAAATATATAATTTTATAGAGATAGAGCATAAAGAAGCAGACTTTCTGTTATAAATAATGTAACGCCTCCATAATATCTAAGTTTTTAAATAGGTTTTGGATGAAGGAGTTTTTTATCTTGGATAGCAAGCAAAACCTTTGCAATAGGTTTAGCGATGGTTTTTTTGACAGAGAGAAAAAAAAAGGGGATTGAAAAAAAACAAGAAAAATGGGGGAAACAGAAAAAAACATGAAAAAGATTATTTTAAAAGAATTAGTAAATAAAGTGTACACGAATCTATTTTCGCGCTACGAAATCGGATAATGTTAGCCAGTATGGCATACGGTAGAGGCAGAAATTCAGGGAAGTATCCATCTGTATCAGTTTTGTAGAACCAGTATAAATTATTCCTGTGCGGATACCGCTAATCTGGTTTATGTTTTTAATCATTTATTCTCATCTTTTATCGTAAAGTACAGTACATCCTTTCAACTTCTGGAACTGTTCATCTTGCAATTAAAAAATTCATGTAATAAAGAAAATCAAACTGATATATTTATCTGGCGGAAAGTCCCATTGACATGAACGTTCTAGTGTTCAGGGTCTCATACATCGATTGATGAATCGAAGTTCAGATGAAGATCAAGGTCTCGCTGAACGCTGTCCCTGAGAAACTGATATAAGAAAATGATCATTCAAGTCTACGGACAATACAGTAATTTAAACTTCCTACGGAAATACAAGAGAGGCGAAAGTAATGCCCAAAGCTTGAATTAATTGCTTGATGTAACTGTTTTCCAAGGATATACTACTTTAGCTATCTTTTCCACCTTTCATTCATTCATATATCAAGTCCTTCATAATATTTTCTCTTTGGCTATTTAAAGTATTGCCCTATCAGAGTGCTTGTCTTCTAAAATAAAAGTTAAGAAAATAAACAAAATCACAAACTACGCACTCTATAGAGGGTTTCCTCTTGACCCCTAGCTTGACAGAGACTACTGATCGACAGACATACAATAATTAGGGAATTCCTTTAGTATCATTTTAGCATCTTAGATCGCGCTAGAGGGATACCCAGTCTGGTGACGAGTCTCATAGGTCTGGCGATAGCCAGGGGGCACTACCAGCTCCAGAGCGGGCGTGGGGCTCTACCGTTAGCGCAAACCTTACATGGTTTCCAAACAT
This sequence comes from Acleris literana, assembly GCA_946894065.1. Classification (NCBI taxonomy): domain Eukaryota; kingdom Metazoa; phylum Arthropoda; class Insecta; order Lepidoptera; family Tortricidae; genus Acleris; species Acleris literana. The sequence continues at coordinate 301,239 of OX335681.1, forward strand.
GTACTAAGTTTTTAGTTAATTTTCACTCCCATAATCTCATTCTACAATCAGCTCGATAGTTTCTTTCCTCAGTGTTAATTAGATTTCCAAATTGTTTGAGTTATATTTTCCTTAGGATGGTTCAGGAGAACCAAACATGTTTTTTCTAGCTTTTGTAGGATTGTTCTCAGTAGCCACTTCTCAAAAGTATTTGGGTTACATTTCGGGTTATGACGTAGGTTTCTAGTTCTTTTATCCCTAGACAGATCACTTGGCCATTACAATTCCGTATTTGCTACAAACTAGATCAATTCTAAAAGTTTTCTTCGGGAATAGCGCGGCAGAGTAGGGTATGACGTCGGTTTTTGGTGCTTAGGTTTAGTTAGGTAGCTTGGGAGGTTACAGTGTCATATGAAAGGACTCAATCTGCACATTTCAAAACGATGTTCTTTTACATTTTTCGTGAAATACTTTTTGATTTATAGCCAACAATTTATAAAAAAGGACCGTGCCCTCCTTATCTCCGAAGTATTAATGGACCCGACTTAGCCTCTTGCCTACCGGCTACTTTTTATGGAATACATTTATGAAACTTAAATATTATATTACTTAGGGCTTACTTTGCTTAGTTTCTTACGAGTATGTCCTTTTCAAAGGAAAGATGAAGGGCAAGAAGGGGATAATTATTGTTATTATAAGCGAAGAGTAAAAAGAAATTGCAAGAAAAAAATGCAAAAAGCTTTAAAAATCTGTATTATAATGTAGGCTAGTCAAAATAGAGCTTTTTGCATAGAAAATAAAGTTCATAACAGAATGAGTATTTTCTTAAACCTATTTCTACTTAATTTGTTAAGAATCTACATTAGATATGCGTTTTCCAACCATAATTATCTTAAATACAAAACCCTCGGTGCGCGAGTCCAACTCGCACTCGACGAGTTTTTTATTCTTATATTCATTACTAATCGCTACTTAGATATAAACGCAAACAATATATTATTATTTAAATCTTCAGATTTGCATAGAATACTTACTTTTATAATTAGATTAATAATTACAACCATTTTTGTATCGAGATAAAAACCCGGCATTCACTTGGATTTCATATTCATTCAAATAAACTGTACAATATTCCTGTGTTTTTCTAACGTTGCGAGTATTACAATAACGTCAAAATGAAACTTCCGAACAGGAAATCTTTTCACAAAGATTGAGAGAATTCAAAAAACCTTTGCAAATTGCGATGACGAGCCAAACAAGGAAACCATTATTCCTTCATTACTTCGCGTGCGATTCCGTCGATAAAACTCGCTGTAAACCGTTATCACTGCGAATTTAATATCATGATAAAATATCTCATTACTACGCAATTTCACACGAAACTTAAACGTAAATTGAATCAAAAGTGTGTCTCCTCAAAAACATGTATGTTTTCTATCTTATTTTGCTGGTAGACCTGTCGAGTTGCATAGATATGACTGGAGAAGTCGGAATTCGGCTGGCCTTGCCTGGCGGTAAGGACGGGAGTTGGCTTCAAGAGTTCCGCAAGAGGCAGGGGGCGAACTTCGGTGAGCTGGTGTTAAAAATGCACCCCATCAAGGGCAGCGTGCGCCGGCGCAGGGCCTCGTCGTCCGACGAGAAGGTCAAATCTCACAGCAGCTTGTGCACCTACCAGTACCCCCAGAAGGAGCAGATAGACGCGCTGCTGAGCAACATGATGAACGAGCTGACTAAGGTAAGGTCATGGTCTAGGTGTCTGAAATTCAGCACGTAAAAAAGAAACTAACTCAGCATCTTTATACTGTCATTTATTTTAAACAATAGGTATGGCAAAGTTGGGATAAGTGCAGGAGAATGATGATGATGATGAATAGGTATGACTATTAAAAACATGTCAGTCGTAAACAACTAGACTGACAGAAGGCTTCATCGTCGTCATTATAAGCCTATGGCTGTTCACGTCGGCTTCTCCATGTGAACATCGCTGAGCACAATTATCGGCTTCCCTTATCCAGCTACTAGCAGTCACCCTGCGGAGATTATTGCTCCATCGCGTCTGAGAGCATCTTACTCGGCGCGGCGTTTACCAATTCGAAGTGTTTATGCCAAAGTTGTCAGTTGTTGGACAGTGTGATCAGCCACTTGCGATAATAGTTATGCGATAAAGTTGGTTCTCTGTGGAAATACCTCATTCCTAATTCTTTACTTCAGAAAAGACTAAACCAGCTCTAAACTAGGCTTTGCGTAGGCTTAGAGGCAATTTATGGGTCATAGTCCCTTAAATTCTCTTAAGTCCTCGATATCTAAATACTACTACACGGTCAGTTGTGGTAGAAACTTTTAAAGAATTAAACATAATAGGAGGCCGTTAATGCGACGTGGTGGGATAAGGCAACTGGTGAAATTACTAGTATAGAGGCATTCCACCAAGATCCTCAGGCTTGGCATCGCATTTGCAGTCTTAAGGTTACAGTCTTGTGATTGTAGTCTTGATAACGTATATCCATGGATCTCAGATCCCACTAATCGTCAGGTGGCCTGTGAGCTCGGTTGACTTCTTGCCACAAGAAAACACTTGAAGCTTGGCAGGTCTTAACATTTTATAATTGAAATATTAAATTCTATCAAGTTTCAGGCACAGAAAAGGGCCCAGCTACTGCTATAACTCTGACCCTTTTCCTGCCTGGAAACTGAAAAGTCGTATCACCTTAAATTACAACTTCGGATCTGCTCCTGCTTTGACTTCTGCAACATATAGTGCACAGACCAGTGAGTGAGCCTTCCTGGTCGAGTATGAGTTACCTCCTACTCCTCTCTACTTACCGGAGACTTATTATCATCGTCTGGTATTCTTAACTTTCTGGTGACTTTTTAATGATGTAATGGCGACTTTACGTATCATTTTTGAGAAAACATCCTTATTGTAGATCTTTGTACGCGCGCGCGAGGTCCTGGAGCTGGAGTCCACCGCCACGGTGCGCGCGAACCTGAAGGACGGCTCCGGGGAGGGGAAGCTAGAGGACAAAGGGGGCAAGCACAAGTCACGCTTCAACATCGTGTCCTCCAAGAACTCAGCTTACTTCGATGTTATTTACTCTAACATGACCGACGAGTACAAGTAACAGAATTTTTTAAGTAGATAGGTACTCTATGACGGCACGACCTATGATATGCCGGTGCGAAATGTATTTAGTGTAAAGAACTCATTAACTGTTGGGTGTCTGTGGCATAAAATTTCGTTCGCTACGGCGTTGAAAAGGTCATGGGTCAGGTATCAGGTGATACACCTCAAGGCGTGGAAAGATTGTATAAAACTATAAGTCAACAGAAGCTACGTATCAACTACGGCGCTGCATTGTGGCTAGGCATGGCATGATATCTTTAGACTCAACAGGACACTACCATTTTATGTTATTTGGAACTACTCGTAGATCCAATTATGATTAGAGATGAGCGATTTCTGAAACATTGCTAAACTTTAAGTGCAAAAATTACAGCTTCTGAAAATGACATACCTATTAGTTCTTTATATTTATTTTATTTTATTTCATATCATATTTCATTCATTTTATTTATTGTCCCCCTGATATTTATTAGTTTGCATGCTTTGATGTGCCGCTACAATTGCTACAGAGAAGCCGCCACGGCGCGCACAAAGCGGTGTCGGCGATTTCAAACGGTTGTAATGCACACTATTTGAACGAACGAACAGTAATTACTAAGAGGGAAATGATTCTGACAAAGTAAAATTCATTTAAATTCCATAAAAGTTTTCTATACTTCGGTACGTTACAAATCAAAACTATAGTCATCGTCACTCGTCAGTCACTTTCAGAATATAGCAAGAAATTTAAGTGAAATTTTCACTTTTGAAACTTTCAGAGTATTGCAGAAATTTAAGTGAAAGTTCTGCTTTTGAAATGTACAAGCCGCCCATCACTAATTATTTTCTTTTATTTATTTTATTTTATTATGATCAGTGTCCGAGAAAACTTTGGTTGTTTGTAATGATACTGCATACAGTGTATTTTTTGTCCTCTTGGAAAGAAGTATTGTATGCGTTAGTTAAGGATTTACATTTGTCAATTAACCTTGGAAGCTTTATGTATTATCTATAATCTTTTCAGAAAGTTGTCCACCGAAGCTGCTCTCGGAAAAGCCACAATGCGTTCGAAGCAAGACCCTTGCAAAAATCAGGCGGAGATAAAGGCGATATGGCAAGAGCTGTTGGACAGCTCGCTGGCCACCCTCAAGAAGGCCTCCCTGCGCTGCGTGAAGCTGTACCTCCGGACCGTGGGCAGGTCCCAAGACACCAAGGCCAAGAACAAGCTGGGAGTGTTCCTCCTCAAGGAGTTCCACAACTTGCGCTCCTACCAGCTCGACACGCTCTGTGACCTGTACAGGATGTGCTTTAAGGAACTGTTGGAAGATAATGTTCAAATCACATATAAAAAAGTAAAATCTTTTTAGGTTTTACTTATTTATTTATATACAACGGTTATAATGTTTACTAGTAAAAAATTAATTAGGCAGTAACCGATGCTATACCTACTTAATACTTTTTCTAAACGTATAACGGAAAACCTGTAAATCTAGTGTAGTGGGTAATGTACCGACTGGACAAGACCTACCCATATAGACAGCAACCAGCAACCCCTACCGGCCTGGGGGGCTACCATTACATACTAAAGCAGTTTAGTTTAGGTTGGGAGAAAGGGACTGAGCTACAACAGTTCTACAACTATGTTCCTTTAGTATGTCATGGAAAACCCCCTGGAAACGAGTGGGGTGCGGTGACAAATAAACGTATCGAAATTCACTTCATCGATTGTATAATTTCAGCGAATTTCATTGCATTTAACGCCATTTTCTGCTGAAACCATGTTGTTTTCAGGATAACTTAAATATCAATTACGTAGGTTAGGTTAGGTTAGACTTAAGAATATCAAAAAAAAAACTTGTGCATCGAGAAATGCCTTTCGATGAAATAAAGATTCTGTGTAATGATACTTTCGTTTGGTGTTTCGATATAATAATAGATAGATATGTACCCATTTTTTATACATGTCTAGAATGTGTTTGTTGCCGCTACGCTGCCGCGCCGCTACCGCCGCCGGGCAAAGTCGTGATGATTCCTTTGTTTTTCACTTAAAAATGCTCTGACAATTGAGTCAATCAACTCCCTATTATTTTCTCTTTTATGTCAGAAACTGGGTACGACCATGCACTTAAGGACATCCTAAATAAAACTTAATTACATTGACAGCTAGCACTTAGAAGAAAAGCGACTCTGTGGTCTAATATAACCAGTCAGCTCTTCATTCTCCTCCGCCTTCTGCTTCATCCTGGTACTCCTGGAGCACACGCAGATGGAACCAGCGGAGCTGCTCCATCATGTACTTCAGCTCCTCAGCGGGGTGCAGAATGGTGGTGCGGAAGTGCAGCGTGCCAGGCGCCTGCCCGAACCCCGACCCTGGCACCACGCAGATTCCTGCAAACATAAAACAGTTCTGTCAGTTCTTTTAGATACGAAATAAAAACAGTGTTTTCGACTGTACCCGTAAGGTCTAAACACTCCTTTGCAAAATTAGGAACTACAAGGCAAATGCACTCAGGCCACTTGATAGCTTTAGAACCATTGTTGTAAGATTGTAAGGTTGCCAACCTAGTCCGGGAACTACGATGGAATGCACAGCAGTACAAATACTGTTATGGAAAGAGAGGCTAATAGAGAGATCACCATCTACGCAAGTGTTACGCCTGAGGACAGTCATTTACAGACGTTGAAAGTTGTGCATGTACACCACAACTGCTACTCAGTGGAACGATTTGTCACACGGATTGACATCACATGAGACCAGAACCAAGTAGTTAAAGCGACCTTGGATAATCTACTTTGGTTAAGTCCATTGCTTTAATCATATTGTTGATAATATGTGACAGCTTATTCACTTGACAAAGACAGAACAGTCACAACTTTAACAGCGTGATTACGATATCGAAGCAAGAGGGTTACACGAGTACAATAGGGAATAGAGGCGAGAATCCCAACGCACCTGTCTCCTCGAGCAGCCGCATGCAGTAGAACTCGTCGGGCGCGAGCCCCGCCACGCGCGCCGCCGCCAGCGCGCGCGGCGGGAGCGAGAACCGCGGGAACGCGAACATCGACGCCTGCGCACACAAGTACCTGTATAGTTCGTTCGTTCAAAAAGTTTGCATGCTTTGATGTGCCGCTACAATTGCTACAAAGAAGCCGCCGTGGCGCGCACAAAGCAGCGTTGGCGACTTCAAAGGGTTGTACTGCACACTATTTGAACTATCGAACTGTATATCATCGTGACAATGCTTTATAGCGGCTCAACAATTCAAGTCATTGATTTACTAGGGGCGTTATAAATCAAATCGTATAAAAGTGTCAAACAAATTGGTTTATCATGTCACTGTCGCGGCACTTTGCATTCGCGGGTTGCATTTCGCCGATTGTACAATCAACGGTATAGTAATTAGTTAAAGTTAAAGTAGGTACAGACGACTACAAAGAGTCCAGACGACTACAGAAGTCCAGTTGTGGACCTTATTATAATCCAATACGGTGAAAAAGTGGATACATCTCTTTGCGGTCGACTGTACAAAACATTATCAAGTATTTATTACGTCCTCTCTACTAATTTCTCACTGTAGTGAGCCTTCGCCAGGGTAGGGTCGCTATAGTACTCTTAACATGCTTGTAACATGTGAGTAAAAAAATAAATAAACGAGAAAAGAGTGACCAACATGGGAAAAAAGTAAATATTACAATGTATCGTTTACAAATCTATAACGAGCGGGCAACACTGCCCTACATTAGGGGCGCAACGCTCGCTAATACGGTTAGCGTTAGCGACGCCACATTTATCTTATACAGGCCGTCCCAAGACTATGGGACATGAAGGGAAAGTACCTTGAATATCGTAGATAGGATATTTTACTGAAAGAAGACTTTATGTTATTTTTAAAAGTGAGTAATACTGCATTCAAATATATTCTAAAAATTATTTGCTTCGTCTGGGAATCGAACCGACTTAAATGTGAAAAAAAATCACCCGTGTTTTCATGATGCCAATCGAAAGAATGAACAAAAAGTAATAATTCTTCTTAACTAACATAGTATCTTAAAAGAAAGGAACAACGTGAAATTAATCATTTTAATCAAATTAAATACATACATGAAACTGCCGAAGTCAGTTGAGTATTTTTTGGTTTTTTTTTTTTTTTTTTGTAAATTAATTAATTAAATGCTCGAAATATGATCCCTCTTATCTTATGCAAATCGCCAATCTTTTAACACCGTTAGATTACTTCTTTTGGGGATACGTGAAAGATTTGCTATACAAAAAGCAATACGACAACGTGGGCGAATTACAAACAGAATTGAGCCATATCATATCGAGTATTCACCATAATATGATAAGAAAATCAACAGGCAGCAGAGTTAAGGTACTTTCCCTTCATGTCCCATAGTCTTGGGACGCCCTGTAGAATGAGTTAGTAGCGTATCTCACGTCGATGGGGCTGCAGGAGAAGGTGGGTATGTCGTTGAGCGCGGCGTGCGCGGCGGCCGTGCGCTCGCGCAGCACGCGCCGCACCGTCGCCAGCTCGCGCGCGAACCGCTCGTGCGACGGCGAACCCGGCGCGGGCGGCTTCATCTAGCGACAGAGGACAATTATGGGGGTTACAATGAGGAAATTCAGTTCACAGTGAGAGAAAGATACCTGCAAACTGCTCTATGGCTCTCTCCCTTATGCTTGTCGTAAGCAGAATTGCAGTGCTATGTTTTGGTAATCCCCTAGGGCAGTTATCTTATTAGGGCTCCATTTCAATTAAACTTAAAACAATCAAAAACTAATCTTATGGCAATAATCGAGGAGACGGAGGGATGGCTGGATAGGGGGGAGGTTGTAACCTAGTTTGTTTTCTATTGGGAGGTGTTGAATGTTGAGTGTTGCACTTTTGAGAAGACCATTACGTGTATGACACCCATGCCGATTGGTAATGGTAACATTATTAGTACTTAGTTCATTAAAAATACCGTAATTGCATTAAAATATAAATAAGAGTAATTCAACGTATATTTTATCGGTACGCTGATAAAATATACGTTGAATTAAGTACTTACTCTTAGAACTAAGTAGAATTACTTTGTATAAAAGTTGGCACTCAAGTTATAAAAATAGCTTTGTTTGCCGCATTGTAGACCAACGAACTAGTAAAAATCGCGGTAAGCTAATGGTTGTGAGTAGTAAAAAACCAACCTATGACCGGCAGGGGGCGACGTCGGGGACCCGACGGGGGACATCATTTGGTGAACCAGTGACGTACTCACCACACAGTCCAGCGCGCACTGCCCCAGCAGGTTGGGGCACTGCGCGACGGCGCGCGAGGCGGCGAGCGCGGCGCGCGCGGCGGGCGCCAGGCGCGGCAGCTCCGCCAGGCCGGCGCGCGCGCCGCACTCCGCCGCCCAGCCCTTGGACGCCGTCATGAAGCTGGCTAGTTCCAGCGAGCTGAAAGGCTCGCCCATCTCAGCTATCACCTGCAATTATATTCAATAACGTACTTAAATAGGGATCCCCTTGAATCTGAGCGACACTAATTTGATCGAATTTAATTTCATCGAAAGCTGGCTTTTGCTGAACCCTTATTTTTTTAGGTTATCGTAAGCATGAATTACGTACGTTAGGTTAGGTTAGAACTGTGACCACCAAAAAATTACAAGTCATGCACGTGTCAATGAAATAAGAATGCAGCGTAGTAAAACATTTTTATGCAATGAGTGTCGGTTATTCAAGGTTAAAGCACTTAAATAAGCCAGAGCTAAAACAGAGCCCTAATGCTTGTCAGCATTGCTGCTGCTGTCTGTCCGTCTAAAATGGAAGGTCTCAAACATTGTCAGTTTTAGGCTATTTTTGTTCAAGGTCTTTCTCTAAAAAAATTGTTAGAAGTTGGCAATCTGTGTTCATTATGGATCATAATTATGCTGTACGAGCATTTAAATGACAACACTCAAAACATAAAACATTATTTTAAACCGTGACCAATCAAACAAGATAACAAAAAACTAAAATATTTCTCAGACTTTTGTTTTGCTGGTTCGGAACTTTCTTATTTTATATCTTTCGTACATACATGGAAATTAACTTGCAATCCTCGGTGTACAAAACCGAACCGTACTAACCTTAGCATATTTAACGCGATAACAGTAGGTACAAGTATGTGTAAAAGGAATTCTCGATGTAAACACAGGCCCCACTTTGACGGCTATTTTCACAGCCGTCGTATTGACGATGTCCTCCAAACTCTTTTTAAGTCTCCTCTTGAACTACCCCTAAATACACAACATCTTTTGTAGGACAAGTAAACTCAGGGCTTCTGCTTGTTTTATTACTAAGAGAAGGTACAGTTTATAGGGTTCCGTACCAGAATGCTAAAAAAGGAAATATTATGTTGAGACTTCAGTCTGTCTGTCCGGTTGTACGTCACACGTGTTTTTTAGCAACTACAGAAGCTATCCATTTAAAACTTGGGAATTGTAACTTGCTTGTCTGCATTTATTTTAGGTCAAAAAATATACATACGCATACTCTAGCAGTAAATCTTAGCAGAATTTCTGAAGTCTCTAAAGTTAAGAGACCTAAATAAAGGCCACCACAAAGCTAAGGTACCAAATAACTTTCTGGGCCATAATGGTACTTTATCAAAAAGATGGGATAAATGATGTAGTGAAAAGTCTCCCAAGATTACGTCCACTAGTATCGAACTAGGTATTTAAAAGTCGTCCAGAAAACAATCGGCTACTTCGTCCAAACAAAAGTGACCATAGTTGATTGACTGACCTTCTTGAAGGAGAAGAAAGGCTTGGAGACTATGTTCTCCTGGTAGACCTCGTCGGCCAGCAGGAACAGCTTACGCGCGTGCGCGAACCTGATGATTTCTTCCATGTTCTCCCGTGTCAACACCTAAAATGATCAGATTTTACTTGATTATTATAATGCAACAACTAAAGCAGTTCAATAGCATTACATTCTTAACCGTAGAATACATTAGGTATGAGTAGGAGCTTATGCAGAATCCATTGCTACCACTTTCTTACTTGCTCATCTCCGGAAAACTGGTGCTTCGGCGCAATACATATTTGTCCTCAAGGGTGGCAAATTCATGTAGTTGTAACACATCTGTAGATATAGACCATTCGAAATTCTAAATATATTTGAAATTTGCTTTCTATTACTCGGAGTTTTGTATACAGTAGTATATGCAAAAAGGGTTTTACTGAAGTTTTTTACCTATAACTCTCATATAGAAAACTAGGTTACCTGTCCAGTAGGATTCCCAGGGTTGATGACGACAAGTGCGCGCACGGCGCAGTATTGGCTGGCGGCGGCGTGGGCGCGCTCCAGCTCGCTGACGGCCAGCGCCCAGCCATGCGCCTCGTCCAGCAAGTACGGCGCCTGCTGCACGCCCAGCTCCGCCAGCGTCCCCGAGAACACCGGGTACTGCGGGATCGGAATCATCACCGCTGGAGGGCGAACATGCTAGTTGAGTCGTTACTCGTTATTGTTTGCTTTGGGTTAAAATTCCTAAAACAAGACTTCGTAGTGTCACAGTTACATTACATTGAAGTGCCACCCTTAAAACTTAACAGACCTCTGCTTGAAAGGGAGGCCAATTTGAAATAGATTCTAGGTCATGAGGTAGCGACCAACCTGAAAAACGATGCAGACATCGAGCGGGAACGGAGGGCTCTGTCATGAGGGTGCATATGATTGCCCGCTAGTTAGCATGCTGCACGAGAGATGTTAAACTTACGCTATTTATAGCCTACTGCAGTTCTCTCTACAACTTCAGGTTGTGGATATGATATACACTCAACAGCCCTGTGGAGCCCTCTGGACCTAATATAATAACGCCTGCTCAGGAACAAATACTCGCGCTCATCACACAAATATCTGCCCTTTCCGGGGGGTTTGAGCTCGGGACCGCTAGCTTCGTAGGCATGGGCATTATTTACCAACTAGGCTAACGTGTTGTCAAAGCAATAGGAATTGCTTTTAATGACAGTTTCTCCGTTTCCATCACTAATTATGCGAACGAATAAATTATAATAGTGGAAAATTATAAATAGAGAAACGGGTAAATCTAAAACTCGTGATAATCAAGTCACCCTAAACAAGGGTGACAAACAAATCACGTCAAACAAAGACGTGGCCTTAGCGTTCGAAGATTATTTCTCCACTATAGCTATTAATACAACGAAATGTCTTCAATCATCTGCGATTGTAGCTCAAAAACTACTTTGTGCTAATGTTACTAAATGTAATGTAACCTTTGATTTTAGCCATGTTGATTCAGTTTCTATTGTTAAGGTATTTAAATCGCTCAGTTTAAAAAAAACTGAGGATTTATGGGGAGCGTCAGTTAAAGTGATCCATCATGTGATAGATATAATTGCACCTCACTTAGCTTTAATCTACAATAATTTCATTTCAGAGGAGGTTTTTCCAAATCTTATGAAATATAGTAAAGTCATACCACTTTTTAAATCGGGCGACATGAGTAATTTAACGAATTTCCGTCCCATTTCTATTCTACCGGTTTTAAGTAAAGTATTTGAGAAGTTAATGTTAAAAGATATGTTAGGTCACTTCAATAGAAATAAACTGCTTAACAGTAATCAGTTCGGCTTCACCAGAGGACGATCCACAACTGATGCAGCATCTGTACTCATTAAATATATATACAATATTTGGGAGAAATCCCGTGATGCAATAGGAATTTTTTGTGACCTTTCCAAAGCTTTCGATTGCGTAGATCATGCGACTCTTATATTAAAATTAGAACATTATGATCTGTCAAATAATTCTCTAAATCTTATGTCTTCATATCTTAGTGATAGAACACAAACGGTTGTTGTAAACCAAACACAGTCCATTGGAGCAACTGTTAAATTAGGTGTGCCTCAGGGCTGTATATTAGGTCCTTTCTTATTTCTGGTCTATATAAATGACTTACCACCCACGGTAGATAACCTTTGTGATATTGTGCTATTTGTTGATGATACTTCATTAATTTTCAAGGTGGACCGAAAATCCGTCGATTACAGTAGGATAAACGCCACGCTGGTTAAAGTACTTAATTGGTTTACTATTAACAATTTGCTACTTAATGCTAAGAAAACTAAATGTGTTAGGTTCGTTTTGCCTAATGTTAGACCGGTAGAATCTAGTATATTTCTAAATCATGAGTGTTTGGAGATGGTGGACAAGGCGCTTTTCTTAGGGATAACTATAGACAAAAACTTGCAATGGAGTCCCCATATAGCAGTACTAGCAGGTAAATTAAGTTCGGCAGCTTATGCTGTTAGGAAAATCAGGCAACTTACCAATGTTGAGACAGCGGGCTTAGTTTATTATAGTTATTTTCATAGTGTTATGTCGTACGGTATTCTGGTTTGGGGCAAAGCTGCTGACATACAGACTATATTCGTGTTACAAAAAAGAGCCATTCGTTCCATATATAACCTAAACTCCCGTGATTCCTTAAGATAACTATTTAAATAAATTAGTATTTTGACAGTAGCGTCACAATTTATTTCTCTTTTGTTAAGAATTGTGATATACATAATTTGAATACAAGAAATAAAAATAAAATTGCTATTAAAAAATTTCGTGTCCGTAAGGTATATAAATCATTTTTTAGTCAATGCATTCTTTTCTATAATAAATTACCTGACGAAGTTTTAAAGTTATCATTTCCAGCACTTAAAAATTACTTGAAAAAGTCGTTGATGTCGAAAGCTTATTATAGGGTCGAGGACTATCTAACAGATAAAAATGCTTGGCCTAAATTAAACACCTAAATAACTGAGTAATAGCTTAGACAGAAAAATATGTTAACATTGTAGGTATAATTATTGTCTAGGGGACACGGTTTCTGTAGGAGAATGTATCAAAACTATGTGGTTGTTTTGCACCGTCATGGGTAAGTATATGTATATATATATATTTAATTATATGAGTTCATATGGACATACCTACTGAGTTTTGACACATTTTCCTGCTCAACTACGCATGATATATATATTTTAATGTTAAATTCATTGTTTTATATAATGCTAGGTTAAGTTCTATAATTGTATAAGTAATTTTTAAAAAACGTGTGACTGTTGAGTTTCTTGCGGCGTTTCTTCTCAGCAGTGGTCTATTGCGAAGCGCTGGTAGATTTTTGACGTGAAAAAAGTGCCCGTGCGGCCTACTTACTGAATAAACATCTTTTATCTTTTTTTATAATAATCAAATGTGGGAAACTACGGGCTCTCTCCTCAAATCCATTCCGCGGGTCTCTTGGAATCCCTAACAAAGTTCGTCCTATCGCTTCGTTTTTCCGAATTTTTGATTTTCCTAAACTGGTTTTCAGCTAAATTAGACAACTTTTTAAGCTTTCCAAAAATAGCTTTGGTTAGGTTAGGTTAGGGTATAACCACACTAAGGTTAGAGTTCACCAACAATTAATCGGAAGGTTAAGTCTTAATCAGCTGTTAATCAATACATTTAACATCCGTTAAACCGGTAAACGTCCGTTTAATAGTCGCTGAACTCGGCCCTAAAGGGTTTTCAAAATCAGGGGGAAATTGCTAAACGAAAATTCGGACAAACGATGCATTATGACAAATGACGATTAGAGGTTCCAATATAGACCCCCATTCTGCGCGGGCTACCTGAGGGCTTGCCGCGCACGGGCCCCGCGAAGAGCGCCAGCACGGCGCGCACGAGGTCGGTGGCGCCGGCGCCGAGGTACACGTTCTCGGGGCGCGCGGGCACGCCGTCGCGCGAGCATAGCCAGCGCGCCGCGCGCGCGCGCACCACACCCAGGCCCTGCGAGGGCGAGTACGCGCCCACCGAGCCCAACCTGACAACAACATTACTAAAAAAGTTAATATGAATTGACCTAGTCCCAAACTATAAGCTCAAGGCTTGTACTATAGGTATGAGAAAACCATGAACATACTTATGTTTAGAGAAATACATAGAAAGGACTCCTATATCGCATTCTAATATACTTAATATGACTGCATGTGTTCCATTAAATTAAAATAAAACATCCAAAACTCAGGAACAAACACCCGCGCTCGTCACACAAATATCTGCCCCTACGGGATTCGAATCCGGCACCGCTAGCTTCGTAGGCAGGGTTACTACATTGTGGTTTATTTAATTATTATTTTTTAATAAATTTCTTATCTATCTATCAATATTTTTTTACGATTCTTTTTCTCCCTTTCGGCACTTGTAGTTTAGAGTTTTATCAGCATCGGTCCCAAAAAACATTTCGTTAACTTGCTTTCTAGTCTCGCACCCTTTACATATACATAATTATATCGTCAGTCAAACATTAAAAAATGTATGAAAGCTAGTAAAAACATATTTTCATTTAATCGGTTTTTATTTAGCTTTACACCCTCTAGTGGTTTTCCATATCCCTAACGACTCCAAAGCCAAAGTAACGGTAAGTTCGTTGTATGAAACCTCCCCCCTGCCGCTATTCAAACAGTCCCGTAAATCTACGTGAGCCGCTAACACGCAACTAATTGCGTAAGCGTTTAGTGTGCGTGCGTGCGGCGTGCTGCGCGTCTTCCGTGTTTTTCCGCAAATGCGTTTATAATTGCGGTTTCTTGCGGGAGGCTATTTCGAGCCTTTACGAGTAACACGAAAAACAACAGAGGAACGGGAACAAGGTATTTTAGGGAATTTATGGCGTTTTAGTAAAAAAAAACAACAGCTTCTCAGCTAGGAAGCTATACGAATATTTATCTAGGATTTTGTGTGCGTGTGTTCCTTAATTCATAGGTTAATTGCTGCCCCCTTGACCAAAAGCTATGTTAGAGTATTTCAAACATTGCTTTACTCTGTGCCCCGAAAATGTCATTTCGGAGCGTTTTTGCGTTTTTGAGCGTTCATCTAATTCCCAAATTGACTCATTCCCACAATGACCAATTCCCATATTGACCAATTCCTATTGCGTAATCGTTCTATAGGTAGTAAGTAGACGCAACACGTGACGCGCATCGCGCCGCGACTCCCCAAAAGAACTTTTTAGCTAACTAGAAGATACCAGGATTACATAAGTCCTCACGTGCAGTCGGCGAGAAGCTCCCGCGCGCGCTCCTTTGCGTCCTCAGGGATGTCGGGGCTGGCCATCAGCTGCGGGCACGCACACAGCGCCTGCACCTGGTGACCAAAGGGTTCAATGAAGCTCGACAGCTCTGACGTTTCTTGTGGGATATAAATTTAAAGCTAGTACTAAACTTTCAAAATACCTAGTTCTATCTTCAAGCACGAGTGCGTGGCAGTCCCTGATGTTGGCGCGCACAGGTATACCAGGGTACCCTCGGGAGCTGGAGCTCGAGGTAGAGGTGGACTGACCTGGCGGATGAAGGTGAAGGGGTGCTGACTGAGTGCGTGGCAGTCCCCGATGTTGGCGCGGACAGCTGTACCAGGGTACCCTCGGGAGCTGGAGCTGGAGGTAGAAGTAGATTGACCTGGCGGATGAAGGTGAAGGGGTGCTGACTGAGTGCGTGGCAGTCCCCGATGTTGGCGCGCACAGCTGTACCAGGGTACCCTCGGGAGCTGGAGCTCGAGGTAGAGGTGGACTGACCAGGCGGATGAAGGCGAAAGGGTGCTGACTGAGTGCGTGGCAGTCCCCGATGATGGCGCGGACAGCTGTACCAGGGTACCCTCGGGAGCTGGAGCTGGAGGTAGAAGTAGATTGACCTGGCGGATGAAGGTGAAGGGGTGCTGACTAAGTGCGTGGCAGTCTCCGATGTTGGCGCGGACTGCTGTACCAGGGTACCCTCGGGAGCTGGAGCTGGAGGTAGAGGTAGATTGACCTGGCGGATGAAGGCGAAGGGGTGCTGACTGAGTGCGTGGCAGTCCCCGATGTTGGCGCGCACAGCTGTACCAGGGTACCCTCGGGAGCTGGAGCTCGAGGTAGAGGTGGACTGACCTGGCGGATGAAGGTGAAGGGGTGCTGACTGAGTGCGTGGCAGTCCCCGATGTTGGCGCGGACAGCTGTACCAGGGTACCCTCGGGAGCTGGAGCTGGAGGTAGAAGTAGATTGACCTGGCGGATGAAGGTGAAGGGGTGCTGACTGAGTGCGTGGCAGTCTCCGATGTTGGCGCGGACTGCTGTACCAGGGTACCCTCGGGAGCTGGAGCTGGAGGTAGAGGTAGATTGACCTGGCGGATGAAGGTGAAGGGGTGCTGACTGAGTGCGTGGCAGTCCCCGATGTTGGCGCGCACAGCTGTACCAGGGTACCCTCGGGAGCTGGAGCTCGAGGTAGAGGTGGACTGACCAGGCGGATGAAGGCGAAAGGGTGCTGGCCGAGTCCGTGGCAGTCCCCGATGTTGGCGTGCACAGCTGTACCAGGGTACCCTCAGGAGCTGGAGCTGGAAGTAGAGGTGGACTGACCTGGCGAATGAAGGTGAAGGGGTGCTGGCTGAGTACGTGGCAGTCCCCGATGTTGGCGTGCACAGCTGTACCAGGGTAACCCCGGGAGCTGGAGCTGGAGGTAGAGGTGGACTGACCTGGCGGATGAAAGTGAAGGGGCGCTGGCCGAGCGCGTGGCAGTCCCCGATATTGGCGCGGACTACGCGGGTGAACGGCTTCTTCACACCCTACAGAAAAAGATAAATATCATTTATTTTCTTCTGGCTTAAGATCCGTCTTTATTTTACTTTCTAGGCCATAAGGACTCCGTATGTCACATTTACCTCCCTATTCAATTTTAGTAACATCGTCTGCGTAAAACGGATGTGACATACAGACAGATACTCTTTCTTACAAACAAACTTAAAGTACAATCACAGGGATATAATGTTATAAACCGTAATAGCTAGACATTACGGCTCAAAAGAAACATCCCTGCGACAGACATCATCATCATCATGTTGGTATCCTTTTGGTACGGAACTAACGCATTCCTTATACTTAATACATTTATTTACAACTAGCCTTCCGCCCGCGACTTCGTCTGCGGAGAGTCAGAACTTATGTTAAAAGTACAGACATAGTTTATATCACCTTCAAAGAGGTTTTATTATGAAAAAAAGTCCAGAACGTGAATTTTAAGTAAGCGCTTCACAAACACCTTTCATTTTTGACACTAAAACGACAAAATTGCCATACAAAATAAATTCACTGCCCCTCTTTCACCATTACGTTTTTTTTAATCAACCCTAGATTTAATAGATTGATAATTTAGTCATCTCATCTATTTACAA
Organism: Acleris literana; assembly: GCA_946894065.1. Classification (NCBI taxonomy): domain Eukaryota; kingdom Metazoa; phylum Arthropoda; class Insecta; order Lepidoptera; family Tortricidae; genus Acleris; species Acleris literana. Next base: position 318,529 of record OX335681.1, read on the forward strand.
AATTTCTATACAAACAATTAACCCACTTAGCAGAAGATTTTCGAAAGATACCAAAGTAGGATATTTTATTTATGTTACAGTATTTAGTCGCAATACCCATTTTCATATCTTGTACGTATATACGTTTGAAAGTAACTTTATTTCCATACAAACTTTACAGTCACTATCAGTAGTCTTAGATCCCATGTTTTTCCTTGCAGTTTTTTTTTATTGATGATGGGTTTGTTCTTGACTATTTGTTTCTTTAAGGGGCAAGTGTTTAAAAAACACTGAAGCTTGCACTTTTTAAAAGCTAACATTCATGTAACTGGAAAAATATCAACTCAAATACCTACAAACTTTCACCCCGCTCTTGACACTGTTAAGGGCTTATTTTAAAACCTGATTTTTTATTTAATTAATTTTGGTATTGATACCGACTTTCATGTATCTAACTTGCCCAGTTATAATTCTTATGTATAGGTGAACAGTAACCTTAATACCAATAATGTCCACATTTCTCACATCAAAAATGATCAAATTCTCACAAAAATTTCTACTCCCATTTTACCCCCTTTTTCGAAATTGCCGTATTTTTTTTATTTATGTCGTAAACTACTAAGTTCACTATTCTCATTTTAAACATGGCCAAACTCTCTTTAATTTTATCACCTTTGGGGAAGATTTCAAAATCGCCCATCGCCTTTTTAGGGTTCCGTAGCAAAAATTGCAAAAACTCTTATAGGTTCGTCATGTCCGTCCGTCCACCCGTATGTCACACGCATTTTACTCGAAAACTGCAGAGGTTCATTGATGAAATTTGGAGTAAGAATAGTGTCTTGTAGAAGCCGCTACTTAGTTTGGTAGTGAAATAACAAAAATTAATATTTCTAGGTTCGGCACTCCCTATCAACATGTGACTGTTGACAAAATAAAAAATGCGCTATAAATCATCGTGCGGAAAATATTCCGACAGTTCTTTTAAAACACAACTTCAACTTCTACCGCCAATTTACAACCGCCATTTACAGAGATAGTTTTCCAAAATCTCCGAACGCAATTTAGTAGCCCTAACAAGCTGACACCTATTTACACGTTTCTCACCTAAACAATAACCGAAGTCGCTTATCTACTAACTTCGCTAGACGCTAAAATCGTATTTCCTATTAATAATTAGTAGCCTGAATACTAATTTTCACATTTCCCACTTTAAAATTGACCAAAGTCCGAAACTTCTACCCCCCACTCCCCCTCCCCTATTTTACAACCTTTGGGGTAGATTTTCCTAAATCGCCGAAAGTAACTTTTTTTTATGAAAACAGTCTCACCACATTTCTCCCTTCAAAAATGTCCAGAATCCCATACAAACTTCTACCGCCAATTTACCCCTAAGTTTTTCCAAAATCGCTAAAAGTAATATATTTAATTCATATACATTAGCCACGTTTCTCACTTCAAAACAATTATTCTATACAATTTTCTACCTCTCATTTTACCTCCTAAGAGGTGGTATTTTCTGAATCACCGAAAGTAATACTTTTTATATGTATATTGCCTTTGTAGGTGGATTATATTTGCAATGAAGAGCATTTCTACCAAATTTCAAATAAAATTTACGATAAAAGTAATCCCCACAAAAACTTTGCAACTACTTTCCATCCCCCCAGGGGTTGAATTTTAGTAATTACTGAAATACGTATCTTATTATATTCTTAGAAGAGCATTTCTACCAAGTTTTAAGTAAATTTGATCATAAAAATGTTTTTTGTTTGCAAACTTTGCAACCCCCTTTCATCCCTCTAGCGGTTGAATTTTAGTTATCGCTGAAATACGTGTCTCGTTATTTTCATTGAGGAGCATTTCTACCAAGTTTCAAGTAAATTTGATCATGAAAATATTTTTTGCCACACAAACTTAGCAACCCCCTTTCATCCCTCTAGGGGTTGAATTTTAGTAATCGCTGAAATACGTGTCTTATTATTTGCATTTAAGAGCATTTCTACCAAAATTCAAGTAAATGGGACCATAAAAATATTTTTTCCCATACAAACTTTGCAACCCCCTTTCATCCCTTTAGGGGTTGAATTTCAAAAAATCCCTTTTTAGTGGATCTCTACATCACAAAAAGAAAATACTGCCCAAGTTTCATATTTCTAGCATTAGTAGTTTTGGCTGGGCGATGATGAGTCACCCGGGACATTGCCTTTTATATATATAGATTTAAATAAGTAAGTACCCAGAAGTACCCACTATTACTATGCATATTGATTAAACAAATAGTATTTACGTGATAGTAAAATAGTGTAGTAGTAGTACAGATAAACCGTAACCTCGTGTGATGAATGTTACTCCAATATTGTGGTAATTTAATTGCATTTATGCTATTAATCGACTTTATTAGTTCTTCCGGGGAACCCTGGCGACAGCCCTCAGCTGTCGGACTTGACCTAGGGTACCGCGGGGTCAACCAAACAAGATAGGTATAGTTCAGGAAATATTCATTGACCGTCGGTATCTTCACTGAGTGGGGAGCCTTGGGGGAGGCCTATGTCCAGCAGTGGACGTCTTTCGGCTGACATGATGATGAAACAAAAGGTAATCGTAAAACTGCCCTCGTTCTTCAAACAGCGCCGTGCGTGGGTTGAAAGGTTACCTAAGGTTAAGGTTAGGTACGGCAAGTCTTAAAGCAGAAAAAAGATCGCAAAGTAGATAACAGACGGTCAAATCATATTTCCTGAACTATACTCAAATAGGTTCCGCCACTTGTTCTGTTATTGATAATCACACAGAAGAAACTTATAAAGTCACGTTGTTTTCCGTTCAATACCATGTCGCTATTTTTGGCCTTCGTCGAAATTAATATTTTGATTCGCCAAATACTCGTACCACAAACATTGAATAAGTGCCAACTACGTAAAATAACAAATAAGCTCTATTGTTTGCCCGAATTTCAATCGCCATAATTGTATCACTTGCGATAATATTAATTTGCAATAAAAGCACTTTTTCTGAAAGCGTGAACTATTCAGAATTGTTATAAAACAAACCTAACTTAACCTTTTGGGCTCTATACTATGGCATGTCAGAATTACCTATGGTTTCAGAAACAATATTTTCATGGCAAATGAATATAATGGCAATTGATACAACTATGATAATTAAAATTAGGGCAAACGAAGTGATCCGCATTTATTTACTTCTAAAAACTCAATGTAAATAAAAAAACCATTTATGTAGAATTTTGTATGATTAAAACATTCTATAGGTACCTACAGGCAACATACAATTTTGTACGTCATGGATTCTATATACGAGTATTCTAATTCAGGAAGAAGTCGGACACACACTTTAGTTTAAGTGAAATGTCATTATTCTCTGCTGCACCGTACCTTCCGTCAACACTCAAGATAGACGTACATAATTGACCTACATTTATGTAAATGAATCCCTCTTATTATTTACCAATATCTACATTTACAGTTAATTAATCTCAAATCGGAAGTACGATTCCTATAAAATAACAAAAAAACGCATTAACATTTCCGCGTTCATTTCTTATCGCATTTCCCCGCGGCATTTTCCGAATGTGCTCTACAATACAACAGATTTTTTGCGACTTTTTTTAAACCTCAGTCTTGACGCGATGATTGCTTTACTACGTTTTTCCTTAAGGAAAATTGCAGCAATGAAATGCCGTTGGATTTCACAGTTTCAAATGCAAATTGTAATAAGTATTACCTATGAGACGGACCGGTCGGTCCGATGACGCCGGACATTGCGGGTTCAATAAATGAATATCAAAATAAATAAATATCAGAGGACAATTTCATACCAATTGACCTAGTCGCAAACTAAGCTCTAGGCTTGTACTATGGGTAGGTAGTAGGCAACGGTAAAAAAACTTTTATAGAGAAATATACTGGCCCGCAAAACTAAGGCCGTGTTGTTTGATCAGTAGTTAAACAAAGTAATTGTTAAAATTCGAAAAAGGAATGGAAAATTTTACACATTTCCTTGAGATTTTAACCATTAGTAACGTTTTTTGACCATTAGTTTAACTACCGATCAAACAACAGGCCATAAGTATCACACTTTTAATACTTCGTAGTATTAAAAGTGTGATACTTAGTTTTGCGGGCCAGTGTATATACATACTTAAATACATAGAAAACATCCATTACTCGGGAACAAATATTCGTGTTCATCACACAAAAATCTGCCCTTACCGGGATTTGAACTTGGTAGGCAGGCCAACGCGTAGTCCAATCAATAGCCAGGATATGACTTCGACGGCTTAAATGATAGGTATACTATCTTAGCCTGGGCCTCCATTCTAGGCGATAAAAACCATATTGTCTTTGACCGTATTGCCAACGTTTTGATAGCTTTTAGTTACTTGATATTTACTAATTACGACCGAGTTAAAAACAATAATAACAGGTCAAAGACGATATTATTATGGTTTTTACCGCCTACAATAGAGGCCCTGTACTTAAACGGGTTTTTATTTGTATTTAAACCTTATCTTTGATGTCTTTTTCTTCAAAACGCACCGGGAAAAAGCGAAAATTATTTTTTCCATCAAATGTAAAGCGAAAGGTTTGGCTTACTTTGAAAGTAGACATTTCTTTTACTTAACTAATTGATTCTATATTGATTTTTGTATTTTTTTTGTTTGTTTACCTGTGTTATTTTTAATAGTACCTAATGATTCTCTGTAATGTTTTTGTTTGTTACAATAAAGTGTTTTGTAGTGTATTGTATTGTTCCTATTGTACATATATTTTAAAATTAAATTTCGATTGCAACAACATCTAATAATAATTACCTGCTAATAATAATTTAGTAAAAGCTTCGGTGCGTCCCGCTGTTAAAGGTAAGCAATAGATTATTATTTAAAGAAATTAATTGTACAACAGATCCAAAGGGTCGAAGGCGCATCCTTAAGATAAGAAAGAAAGAAAGAAAAATCTGTATTCACATCAATAACACACAAACAATAAAAACAATATGGAAAGAGACGACAAGTAATGCTAAGTGTTGCGAAAACGGTCCTGCAACTCAGCACGTGCTGCCTGTGAAGCCATCGCTGGTCTTCCATTAAGTGATCTTCCGTTTCGTTAAGATAAGATAAAACCTTTAAAACCAAATTAAATTTTATGTCTTCGTTTTGTTAACCTTGATGTCACTAACCTAACCTAACAAACGATACAGAAGGGAGGGTCTAACACCTGATCGTAAACGGTCAATTAAAGGTTCCCTTCCAGGTTGTGGTCAAATACGCGGATATTCACGCAACGTTCGAGGAAGTTGATAACGGCACTGATAAGAACAGTACATGTCTAAATGACATATAATATATATTAAGATAAAGATTTATAATAATAAACTTATTCTGGGCAAGTGTGTCTACAGCAATTGTTATTGAATAATAATGCTTTAAATAATACTACCTTGGAAAGATTTACTGAAAATTAACTTAGAAAATAATAATTCCAAATACCTAGGTATTTTCTACCTCGCAATATCACGATACTATGGCCTCTGTTTCGCATTTGTCGTCGCCCTTACTGCTATCGTATCGTTAAGTTTACGTTAAGATAGCTCTTGTTTAACTGTCAGTCTTAAAACGTGACGTTTGTGTCTGAGCCATAAAAAATACACTTGCAGTATGGTTATGGTTATACGTTAGGCCGTGAATCTGCACACGTCTGAAATCAAAAAACCGTCTAGTCCGTGGCGATATTTCAGGGCTACGTGTCGCCCGCGCGGGCGCGGGGGGTGGGGGGAGTGTAAGGAGGGGGGAGCACAAACAGCGCCATAAATCAGCCTTATAGCCAACAACTAACATAACTTACGCACTCCCAGCGCTACAGAGGCAGGGGCAGATGGCTCACGATAGTTTTATCAAGTTTTCCAGCGCCTCTATTTACTCGGTAAAGCAATAATATTACTTTTAACATGTTATTATATTGCCAAGTTAAAAACAATACATGTCATACTCAATATTGTAATTATTATAAGCATTTTGAATTTAATGTGGTTACCAACAGAGTTTAGAGTGCTTTTGCTACCTCATTGAGGTCAGCCGCCGTCTTTGATGTTATGCCTTCTTGCGGTAGGTATCTACACAAACGGCAGGCCTATGGCGGTCAAACATGTGGATAATAAATCCCTTAAGTTATGACATTTAAGTAAAAAATTAATAAAATCAACAAATGAGTTTAAATTAAAATTTTGACTGCTGTTAGCTCAAAACAGTACTGAATTAAAAAAACTTTCTCGTTTTGTTTTACCTTCATAGAAATTGTATTAGTTTGCCAATGGAATATGAATCTTATGTAAGTCAATTTTCTAATTTAATTGACATGGAGGATTCCACTTTATCTCCTTTGCAATGGATCTTTATTTCAAAGGCTGTAAGGCGCTCGTAAGGCCCCACGAGGTTTAAATACACTTATATTTCGTATTGATACTGCTTTGATCTAGCAGTGCGATTAAACGACAGCGATGAACGCGACCGCCATCACCACCAATGCTCTGTCCCTCGCACTCTATAATACTGTGAGGGACAATGCGTTCAACTCGCTAGCGAGAACGGTAATGTGACTCATGGTAAGGGTACGGGGCTGGCACTCTGTAGGCGGTAAAAATCATGTCGTCTTTGCCCTGTTATCGTATTGTCAACGTTTTGACAGCTCTTATTTACATGTGACAGTAATGGCGGCCGAGTTAAAAACAATACCGTAACAGGGCAAAGAAGATATCGTTTTTACTGCCTAGAATAGAGGCCCAGGCCTGTCTGGCGCGAGTGGGGCAGCCGTCGGCCGCTGCGCCCGCGACGAGAGTATGTTTTTACTGCCGCCCGCGTCAGAGCGTCCGCGACTTCCTCCATCGTCCGCGGCCGAGATAATTCTCTAGTACTTGCATTTTCTTACCTCTCTTTTTATACCGGGTGACTTCAAATTGGTGATACAATACCAATATTTTCACACATCTTCTCTAAACTAAAACCCTCTCCTAAGTCTCATGCCGCTAATTTAATTTAAAGTATTTTTTCTGTTTTAACTTATCCCATTTTTTGGCTTGATGCGGCTACCCTACCACTATGTTTAAATTAGATTGATAGATAACATCGAGCGACAGGTATGACAGTTAAGTATTAAATGTAGAGTAAGCACACTTTAGGACTTTCAGTACCTATTAGTTTTATTTGAAAATTAACGATACTTAATAAAGGCTAATTTAAACAACTGAGTTACTCGTAATGTAACTATTTGTCACTAACTGAGCCATAATGAAGTGTTTCATTGTATTACCAATTTTTTGAAGTTACTCTGTCTGTGTAGTACTTAAACGAAAATATTCAGTACCCTTACCATGTGTTACAATTTCCGTACTTGCTAGCGAGTGGAATGCTCTGACATAACGACAGGGTTCTATGTAAGTATGCTCAACATTTTTATTGGATGACTGACCTTTGCTGGAAACCGGTTTCCGGAGTTCGTATTACCTACTTTTTGGAAATATACGAGTATTATGCATTATGTAAACACTTTATGTCCAGCTCTTCCACCCTTCAGGCAGCACGACTTTGGAATGACCTTCCCTTTAAAATCAAGCAAGCTCCGAACAAGTTTGCCTTTAAAAAGATAGTTCGCGAATTTCTTTACAGGTAGTATTGACATCTTAATGATTTTTAATTGTGTTATCTGTATTGTTTTGTGTTTAGGTATCTTCATATATAAATTATGAATGAATTTAATAATTAGTGCAATTTATCTACACTTCGACACTAATATTATGAAGAGGAAAGATTTGATTGTTTGTTTTTTTGCATTGAATGAATAGGCTCCGAAACTAATGGACCGATTTGAAAAAATCTTTTTCTCAAACATGGAATGGAATGTTGGCGTTATGTTAGTTATTTTAGGCCTCAAAGTATCACGTTGCGGGCGGTACACCTCGAGAGAACTGTAAAGGAATTTCATACAAAATTTATGGCCCAGGCCTAGGCCTGGAAATATATTTTTTTTAATTTTTGTGTATACATGGCGGCTGTGTTTATGAACAGCCTAAATAGCTGGTTTTTTTTTTAATATACTTTGCCGTGCTTCCAACCAAAGCGTTTGCATAAAGGCACCAGGTACCAGGAGGGCAGAAGTTATTAGGGGTGCGTAGCGCAACTTAGATCGCAGGCGGTGTATGTAGCACGGTGCGGCCCGCGCGGCGGCGGGCGGGCGCTCGCACCCGACACAGCGCGGATGACTGAGCACTGTAGGTTACTTTTAATGTTTATGCACTCCTAGTATTTGACATTCTAGTTTTTGTTTTAAATTTTTTAATGAATTATTTATATGTTTGAGAAAAGCACTATACAAACCTCGGCGTGAAGTGGGGTTGCCAGCCTCGTAACTATCCTCTATATGAACTCGGCCGGCAACCCCCTAGTTCCCGGCCTCTGTAGTAATGTACTATTACCATTACAATCCTACATTATTCCTGATTAACATAGGCTATTCTTCTTTTTCTCGTATTTATATTAATATAATATGATATGTCACGAGTACAATCAATATGTTAGTGTGTGCATTCTCTATAAGGTACCGTACCCGAAGCTCGTGGATCAACAACTTCGACACGTCTCTATTATTAGAGGTATAAGAGCGTGTCAGATATTATTGAGCGGCATGTGGAATAATATATTTTGGCTGGTGACTGTAGCCACGTAGCTAAATAAAAGTACCTAGATCCCGAATATCCGAGCGTAAACAGAAAAGTCCTCTTCTATGAGTAAATGAGGTTATACAGGGGGTGTTTATATCGTCCAATGGCTGAATAGCTCTTAATTTTTCTGTAATTGGGTCATCCAAATTATTCTTTGAAAATATGTTGAAAAGACTTAGAACACTCGCCAAATGGCCGTGTCCAGACTGTTTATCTGTTTAATATAATTATCATCTGTTTTTCAAGTTTGTTTTCGAGAAGCATTAAATAAGGGAGATTACTTTTGGGGAACACCTTATGTTTCTGAATATGTTTTGTCCGAATAGGTACCTATCCATTGAATTGGATTGTGAAGCTGAAAATTTGCATATAAAATACGGAGTTATATCATGTTACTTTAGATAATTACTTTAATTACAATTACATTAAAAATAAAATAAAGTTATGAATAAAATCAGTTTTTGGTAATAATAAATTAAAACTTTAAAGGTTTCTGTAAAAGTATTTAGATACTTGTCTATACTCAAGTACCTAATTCTTAACATACGGAATCCTCAGTGCGCGAATCGGACTCGCACTTGACCGGGTTTTTTATTTCTACAGTTTTTAACTTTAGCAACTTATCTGGTTATATAATTGATGAATAATAATAAAATTAATGAGGTAGGTAATTTAATATCCACTTGTGTTCTTTTAATCAGTGTAATAAAAGATAAGTAAGGTTCAATATATTTTCTTACAAAGGTGTACCATTGCGCGCTGGCTTCACCGGTAAGAAAATAAACCTTATAACATATTAACGAAAGGCGGCATTACCCTAATGGGGTGCATTTAGGGACCGAAAGGGTCCCGAAGGTCCAAAGGTTCCAACCCTTTTACCTAAAATATAAACCATTGAAAAAACCTTCAGCTAAGTAATGCATACAAACGGTTCTTCGGTAAGTATATTTTCTTTTGCAATAAAGGATACAGTAGTTATCTCCAATCCATATCAATGTAGTATTATGGTTTTACGCTATCGTTTTTAAACACAGCTGTCAAGTAAATAACGTTCACAATACGATAACAATTAACACGTCGAAGGCAATATGGATTCACCGAGTAGAATAGACGCCCTAATCAATGTTTGAGGTACGGTCAAGGGCATTAATATGTCTAATACTAATTAATATTAATAGTCTCAAAAATACGTTATTACTATGGCAATAAGGTCTATGTGTACATATTTTTGCACCTTTGTGCGGATATTTATTTTTACTCTTGACTGTACCTAACTACCTACTTAATCCGTAAAGGTGTAAGCTGAAATATACAGTAAGTATGTAAACTTACTAAAACCATTTATTTGAATCCGGGCATGTCTAGGTGATAAATAAGGTTGTGGTATATAGATTACTGAAATCCTAATGCTTATTTGAATTTATAATTGACATACAAAAAAAAAACATGATTCGATACATACATACATAAACTCACGCCTTTATTCCCAGTTTGGGGTAGGCAGAGCTACAAAATTGCCAACAACTCTAAAAGCTTGTTGATAATTCTGTAACCACATTTTGCATAATCAGGCTAAGATGTTTACCAGTGTATTAGTGACAGGTTGCAAGCCCATCGCCTAACAGTACTACAAGCCTTTATTCCCTTAGTCGACTCTTACGACATCCACGGGAAGACATGGAGTGGTACTATTCTAAGCTGGCAACCACACAGCTACATGATTCGATAACATCCTGTATTAGAATAGAATAGAATAAAATAGAAAATATTTATTCAACACACACAGAACGAAAACAACAGAAAAAAATTATATTATAAAGTAAAAGGAGGACATTATGTTGAATAGGACCCTTCTCAGCATTGTGCCGCAGCGGAACTGCGGCGCTGATATTCAGAGGGACCCTGACTTAAAAACTAACCTAAATTAAACATAAAACGGGTAACAGTAAACAATTAACAGGTAACATTACAAACACTAGCGACAATTTTGTACAGTATTTAGAAAAATAAAAAATAAATAAAAACAATATTAAGCCACGCTTAAAAACCTTAACTAATAGACTTTTTGTATGGCAACACCAGAACAACACAACCGTTTCCCGTTGGATCGTTGCAAGTGACGGCCAGTTTAATTTCAAAGGTATGGATTACGCATATTACCAGTTTCATATATTCCAAAAAATTATATACGCAACATTCCCAGACTTAACAGTAAAGAAGTAACTTATTTTACAAAACATAAAAGGAAAAAAGTAATGCGCTTGACTCGTACAGAGCAGGAGCCACCCAACAAGCAACATAACGAAAGTACCGCCATTTAACGATCGCGCGGCAACCCGGCCGGACGTGAAAGTCGGCCATGCCTGCTGACACGTTCGACCGCTCCACGACGTTTGCGTAAAACACAAAAAAACATGGACAAGAAGGTAAGTCAATGATTTCGTTTTTTAAAATATTTTATCGATATACAATGGACTAAGAACACTTAAAAGTAATATTTAAATTCATGATTGAATAATATAGAATATTATAAAAGTCTGTGCTGTACCTAATAACTGTTACTCGCTCCACTAGCCAATTTGCGCCTTAAGCACAAAAATCCGACATTTCGACTTAAAAACTCCCGTTGTTTTTAGCGCATGGATCGGCAGAGGGAGACTGTTCCAGCATTTCGTGGCGGCATATCGGAAGCTGCCACGGAATGCAGCCGAGTGGTGCGGCGGGCATACGAGCTGGAGGAACCTCGCTGACCTGACTTGAGAGGACCTGGCGTTGTTGGACCAAGTAAGCTTGTTGAAGAGGTACGAGGGCTGCTGGCGATGCACGACACCGAACATCAGTGTGGCTAGGTGTAGTCTTTGACGTGTCGACATTTTTAAAATCCGGTGTTGATTTATAAACGGTGTTACGTGAGCGCGTGGCGGGACATTGAAACAGAACCGCGCGCAAGCATTCTGTACGCGCTGTACCAACCGCTGTGTACGCGCAAGTAGACGAGGCCCGTACACGGTGTCACAATAATTTAACTTAGACAAAACTAGCGCATCACACAATCTAATTCTCAGTTCTACATCTAGAAAGTCGCGTATCTTGTAAAGCACTTTTAGTTTATAAAAACAGTTGCGTACGGTATTGAAAATATGGCTTTCAAACCTTAATTCTCCATCCATTTCTATCCCGGGCCTCTACGGGCCTATACGGGCCTCTGGTACATACTGCAATGGATTATTGTTTATGTGTACTACAGGATTGCTATGTGCTAATTTTTGTATTTGTTGTTTGGTACCTAGTATTAAGTATTTCGATTTGGACGGATTCAAGACTAATGAGTTTTCGTGTGACCAGCAATCGATTGCATCAAGATCTGCGTTTAATTTAGAAACCGCCGAGCTTACATCTTTAGCGTTGCATGAAATGTATAGTTTTAGGTCATCCGCATAAATATGGTATTTACAGTACCTAACTGCTCTTGAAATATCGCTGCAATATAGAATAAACAAAACGGGGCCCAAAATAGATCCCTGCGGCACGCCTCTAGATATTGGACTTATGTCAGATACTAGGGACTTCCCGTTCGGGCTACGGAGCTCTACTATTTGGTAATGGTTATCAAGGTAGCTATCGAACCATTACACAGTGTTTCTGTCGAATCCATAGTAGGCCAGCTTGGATATTAGTAAGGAAATGTTGATGGTATCGAATGCCCGGGAGAAGTCCAGTAATGTCAGAAACGTACCCTGTCCTTGGTCCTGAGCAGCCAGTATGTTATCCGTGACGTCAAGTAAAGCGGTAGCAGTGCTACGATGCTTGCGGAACCCAGACTGATTACTTGGTAGGATATTGTTATCTTCTAGATACTCTGTCATTTGCTGACATACGACTTTGTCAAGGATTTTAGACAGACACGGTAATATACTTATGGGTCTTAGATCTTTTAACTCTGCTGGATTTGGCGTTTTTGGTATCGGACGGACTAAAGCTATTTTCCAAGCGTCAGGGAAAGAGTGTGTAAGAATTGATCTGTTAATAATTGCAGTAATGACGCCTAGCGTGCGAGGTAGGGTGAGAACTATCATGTCTAATGTAATACCGTCGATTCCCATTGCATTTGATTTTAATGATTTAATGTTTTTACCTACATGAGTTTCGGCTACAGGAATCAGTTTGAATATGGTTGTATTACTGTAACGATCAAACTCAAATTTGGTCACTCATCGTGGTGCACAATTTACCGGGTAGGTCAAGAAAATGTTTGCTTATAGTGTTAGGGTTATTGAAATGACATGGCAACTCTTTCATATTGTGACTGTTGACAAGGACATTTTTCTTAAGGTTTTTCCACAAAGCCCTGGAGTCGTTAATATTGTGGTTGATTTTCTGTCTAAAAAACGCACGTTTCTCATTATACAAAGCACTAGTAACAACGTTCTTTAATTCTTTATAATATTGTTTATGTACTAAAGATTTTGAGTTCCTGTACCTAGCGTGGGCGTCGTTTCGTAAACGCATCATTTGCTTAACTGTGTAAGTTATCCAGGGGCTACCGTGCGACTTAATACAAACTGTCTTAGTCGGAGCATACACATCAAACAATGAAATATTTTTCTTATTCAAATCGTCCACCATGTCACTGGCGTTAGGTAAGTTTTTACTTTGCTCAAAGTCAATGTTACTCAGATCTCGCTCAAAGTCGGTTAAATCAATTTCTTTTAGTGGTCGGAATGATATTAACTTAGGTTCTTGTTTATCTAATTTTATGTTTAATTTACAAGTAATGAAGGCGTGTGCGCTTATGTCAGGGATGTAGTTAACGCGTGTAAACAAAGCAAGCGCATCACTACAAACCAGATATATCATCGTACCACTATGATCCGTGAAGTGTGTGGGCTCGCTCACATACTGAGTTAGGTTAAAACACTGCAGAAAGCTAGTCAGTTTCCGGCAATTAACGTCTTCTTTAATCAACATGTTAACGTTAAAATCCCCTAATAAAACTACATAGTCGCACTTAGCGAATGAGCTCACGGAGGCCGTAAGAGCGTCTATAAATGTGTCCACGTCCAGCCATGGCGGGCGGTACGCTGTACCTATAGCGACCCTCGTACCTTTAACGGTAAGGTTCAGCCACATCTGCTCGACGAGCGGCGTGACGGGGTGCGGAGAGACTCGTGCATTGACACCACGCTTAACGTAGAAACCCACTCCACCTCCCCGGGAACGAACATCTGCAGGCCGTACCACGTGACGTAGTTTGTGCCCTGGTACATTCGGAGCATGGCTCTCTCTCAGCCATGTTTCGTTAATGGCCATTATGTCAACAGAATGCGACTGCATTGCTACTAAAAATTCCTCATACTTAGTCCCCAGTGAACACGGATTTAGAAGGCCAACCAGAAGTTTATTAGTTTTAATCAATGAAAAAATATTTTGAAATACTCAAGATACGCTTAACGACGAATGTATAATAATAATAGTATATAATAATATTAATATAATAATATTGCGCATTGAAATTATAAATAACAAAAAACTATTTAGGTATATACTATGATTGAAAGTGTAGGTATTTGGAAGTATACATAATAATATCATACAACAACAGTGTGAGCAGTAAAAAAGTAGGCGCGGCGCACGACGTAAGTTTTATTGGGGTAGGGAGTACGATGAGTGATGTTTGTACTTGGCTGCTACTACTGTGTAAATGGTCTTTGCAATATGGTGCAGAGCATAGTACCGTCTGAAATACATGTATAAATTGGACGACTAGGACACGACACACAATGAGATATAACAACAATATTTTATGGTCTACGCTAAATAACATAAGCAACTGTACAAAACTAAACATATAAGTTTGCCCTAAGATGATTCGCTCCCAAAAACCTGCGCGAGATCACTCTGCGACCGAACCCGGCGCGCAGGTACGTCGCTGCTGCGGCGCACGTAGACACGCCCGTCTCTTGTCCAGGGACTCCGCCATTCCAACCGCTTGCACTCCTGCCGCGCGCTATAAAACAGCGATCGGTTTAGCCTAGTCAGCCGCTCGTTCACATAAAAACGGCTAGCCGGCCCGGGCAGCCCGAAGTCTGACGTGTCGGCCCCGCGGCGCACCCTCGCGGCACGCAGCAGGCCGGCTTGGCGCACCACCAGGGGCCGCACGCGCGCGCCGGCCCCGCTCACAGCGCCCTCCTGCAGGCGCGCGCCCACGCGCTCAGCGAAGACGATATCGCGCTCATCTAGGGCTACGCCGAGCTTGTGCGCCACCATACACACGAGATGTAACCGACTCTCGTTGGGCAATTCGGGTATCCCCGCGATCGTTCAGGAGGAGGTCCTGGTCCCGGTCATTCAGCTCAGACTTGAGCTCTGCGACGGTGTTGGCAAGGTCGCTGTTGGCGTTATTGGGTGCGCGCTGCTCCGAGCGCTCCTCGAGGCGCTTGACCCTCTCTTCGACGGCCTCGAACCGCGCCTGGAACCCACCAAAGGTCTTCCGCATTTCCACCAATTCTTGCCTCAGACCAGCGATTTCCTCCCTCATAGAGCCGAATTCGACTCGTAACTTTCGCAGCTGCTCAGCACGCACCTTAGTCCCCTTAATTTTGCATCCCGGACAGGCCCAAGATGAAGAGTCCCGCGCTTCAAGCGCCAAATTCACGCAAACCCTATGATAAACGCCTGCGCATTTCTTACACTTAGCGCCATCCACCATATTATTTGCGGTAAACTTCCCGCAGGCGGTGCATTTAGGTTGCGGTACTTGCGGCATGACGACGGCGGACAACACCTGTACTATAAATTACCTATATATAATTTCTGCAAGTGCGAAGAGTGCGATGTAATTAAATACTAAACTCGTCACACAAACAACTCAGTAGTCTTGTTTGTATTGTTTCCGACACTCACTATTTTAAAAACGTTTGGTGGTGGGTATATCTAAGTATATACTTTAAGAAATTGTATGTTTATTTTTTAGTTTAAGGATTAAAAGTATATTACACAATACTGTTATTCACTAAAGCTAATTGAACTTCACTGTGCTATAAACTGTCTTATTTTATTAAAGTTTTTGTAAATCTAGCGTTTGTTTACTTTTAAAACCGTAACGTTCCTTAACACAACTCTTGTCGCTAACGTTCGTGACGTCCCTTATTATTTGTTTACAATTGTAACATTTGCTATCTGGTTGTCCAGTCAAGGCCAAGTTCAACGTATGCAATGTCAGTTAAAGTAAGGCTATGTGCTCACGAACGATTAAATACGACACTATTACTTATTCTGTGATACGACGTAGGTAGCTCAATGTGGCGTCCGCCGTAACCCGTTATTTGAACCGAGCGACACGCGACGGTGGTTGTTTTTCGTGAACGCGTGAACTTGATTATGTTGAAAGTTTGTACAATCCGCAACATCATTTCTTCCTCCGTTCTGGAATCTTGCTATTGCGTTCTATTTGCTTCACGCAACCCAAAAAGAAATAGTCCAGAGGTGTGAGGTCCGCCAAACGTGCCGGCCATGGAGTATCCGAAGCGAAGCGGCCAATCCACTGACACGTCCGAAGATTTGGTTCCACATATGCCTCACTTGAATAGCAACATGGGACGGTGCTCCATCATGTTAGTACCATGTTGTTGTAAGTTGTCCATATAGCAGCTTACTGATTGGTTCAGTACTTCCAGTTATTTTCTGTTAATAAACACGGGCCGACCCACTGTAAAAAATCATCTTGTTTCAACGCATGTACCCGGAAAAAGAATGCGTTTTAAAATTTTATGGATGGCGGTATGACTAATATCATACAACCCCCCTGCTATACTAGTGCTAGAGCCAGCATTTTCTGCAAATTGGTTTAAGATCCTTTCTTCCGTTCTGACGTCAATACGATGACGAGGCCCACCAGTATTAACCGAAACTGCTCTTTCACTGTTACGCAGTCTGGTAATCGCTCTTATAATTGACAATAAAGTGACACCAGTGAAATTGAAATGACATAAATGGGTCTGTATTGTCTGCCATAATATTTTTTTGTGGGATGTTGTTTTTCTCGTCTACCCCATGTTGAGTGTCGTTGGATAGGTATTTCAAAAAAAATGCGTTTGTGAAAACCATATTTCGATTAAGGGATCCGTTGGTGCTATATTAAGATTAAACTATAGTAACGGCGTCGGAACCCTACGCTGAGCATTGTCCGACAGGCTCTTGCCCCGTTTTTTATTTTTTACGTGTCGGAAGTGATTTTGACGAAATCTCCACATAAATCGCGTGAGGATTAATAAAACTCAAAAAAAACGGGGTCACAGACCTTTCTGATCCGAAAGTTGAAATATTCCACGTAAGTCACTTCAGAGACGTCGCGTTTGTTTTAGTTTCCTAACAAAATTGTACTTGGTTGCTATTGCCTATTTTACAGCCGTGCGCAAACGCAAACACCAAGAGATTTCACTATACCTTTTCAAGTTCCCTCTCGATCTGGATAGCTCGTTCCACGATAGGTCCTCGGACCGCATACTGGATATTCAGCAGGTTCTGGTTGACCAGCTCGCTGGGAGACCCACTCTCTAGCTTCATAGCGGTAACACACGCGGCAATACTAGCGCTATCGGCTCTCAAATGACCTTCTCCACGCGAGACCTAACTTTATATCACAATGCCACTGCCTTACCATTTCCCTAGGCATTGTGCATTCATGCTATTCAGGACTTTATTTGTTGACCGCTAGATGTGATTATACTTCGATGCATGTGTCGACACTGAGATTCTTCCCCCGGTATCAGGTGGCGGTGATTCCCTGCATGTTTCCTCAATGCTATCTGAATTCGTAGGTCAGAGTTTACTGATTGTGCTTGCAATGTTAATAAGTCACGAACGTAGGTACGCATATTTTTGACATAATTGCATAGGTAGGTATGGTGTTGCACCCATTTAACAAAAAAAAAATTAAATCATTAAGTATAGGGGACTATCTCTCACAAATATCCAGTCCCAGACTACGCTCTATGTACTAGTACCTAATTCCCTGGGTGCCAGACAAATGTAAAGATACTTAAAATAGAGGAATACACACATATACGTAAAACCAGGGTATTAATAGTACTCGACCGTCCATCTCTGTCACACGCTCTCTGACATCAGTCAGTATAATTTGTTATGCCAGAGAGAGGGTGAGATAGAAAGGCAACAGAGTACCTACTATTAATAACCTAGTTTTACTGTACATACTATAGAAAACATCCACGACTTGAAGATTGTACGTCTTACCGGGAATCAAACCCGGGACCGCTAGCATCCGCTAGCAAACCAACTAGCTAGACTAGACCAACCACGTTGTCACTTTGAACTATTCTTGAGGATGCCACTTTGTGGGGTAATTAAGGTTTGAATTTTTAAAGTTACATATACCGACATATTACTATGTTGTCTATCGTGTTCCAACATACCGTATAATTAATGATCGACTGTTAGTAGCGAACGAGTGTGCTGGTAGGTACCTATTGATTGTACAGAAACCTCGTTTTTTTAAATATTGTGTATGTATATTTTTTAAATGACGCATGTAACCCCTATCATTATTTTACATGGCCGTAAAAGTTTTTAATAATCTACTGTCATGTAGCATTTCTTGCGTGAAACAGAACCTAAAGACTGGCGAAATATTTTTCTCAAACATGCTCGGAAATAACGGTTTTCCGATTGAAACACATGGACGGAAAAAGCCTCTTTTTACTCCTAGGAGTAAAAAAACCATATGAAAACACTTTCCGTCCATGTCTATATTGTTTTTTCAAAAGTGCTCTCTATTGCGTATAAAATCGAACGGACCATGAAAAAAATCCCGAACACGCAACTTGTGGGGGCGCATTGAGGGGCGGCGGCGAGGCGGGGCTCGTTGTGCGTGAAACTATCTTAACTAATACTCGTATGACGCAAACAAACATTCTTTCCGAATTTGTCAAAGGTTTTTAAAAATACTTTTCACAACACTGCTCGGAAATATGGCCATAGATGGTCTTGTTTGGGGTCACAAAACGTCACGTATAAGGACAGACCAAGAAAGTTTTTGTCGGCGTGTTTGCTGATTGGTCGAGAACATTGTTGTCCAACATTAAGAACCAATGAAAATCAATCAATCAATTTTTGTGTCATAGCTCCTTAAAATGAAAAATTGAAATCGACCAATCAGAACACACCATTTGGTGTCGTAAAATATTAGGTGTATTTTTGCTAAAAGATACACAGACTAAAAACTATGTCACTGTTTTTTTTTAATGAAATTCTAACTTGGCCCCTAATCTCGAACCACTAGAGATGAAATTACATGGGAGATATGGCGAAACAAATACAATTTTATATGGAGTTGACATCTTCATCTCGCATGATAGTTTATTAATCTCGAGTGCCACGAGAATAGGGGTCCAGATTAAAAAAAAGTGATCTATGGTAAAATTGGCGGTGATGTCATATTAACATGAATTAAAATTTGAGTTTTGTATATGAATTTTTATTTTATTTCTTCTCAGTAGTTGTGAAAAGCACTATGTCTGCCTCGGTAGAAAGTGCAATTTATGGACTCTTACACTAGAGGGCCTCAACTACGTTTCGGCCCTCTATATGACTCATCCAAAAATTTCGTACTTTCTATCCTCTGCAACTATAACTAAAAAACATCTAAGACATCACTAAATGACTTTAAATAGAACATCATCATCATTTCAGCTGAAAGACGTCCACTGCTGGACATAGGCCTCTCCCAAGGTTTGCCACAAGGAGCGGAATGGAATCGTTTTCATTTTGGCAGTCCGAAGGCGAGTCTGCATACAAAATGAAAACAATAATCCGCTTTGAAGTCGATTGCGATTGCGAGTGCGTTAGGCAATAAACCAGTGGGTATGCGACACTTGAATCCATCGTTTCTCCGCACTTTGTCGGGCGCCGCCCCACGCCTAAAGAATAGTTGGTTAATAAAATATCGTCCGTTTCAAATAGAACATTGGTACACTAGCCAACCAAAATCTATTAAGAAGGGAGTGCTGTACAATCGAACTCATACTTATTGTTAGTAGTTGTACATTTTTATACCTTATCGCAGTCACGTATTAAAGTGATACAGGTTTGAATTTAGTATGTCAATAGCTGCGACAACGACTGTTTCTTCCGAGTGGGACCTGAGGTACTGTCAGCAAAATGGACCCCTGACCTACCATAGAACGGTGCCACATTGACGGTCTAAAACAATTCGTTTGACACTCTTACGACTTAAATCATAACGTCACTGTGACGCAGTTCTATGGTTGTGCTAATAGTAGATACATGACATCTCAATTTCTCAGATAATCGCACACTTGATTTTCTTCTTCTTCTCTTTGACTTTTTCTGTTTCTTTTTATCTCTCGTACGAAAGACTTAACAGTGCTTTTGAAAGAATATTGCAATGCAGTGGAAAATGCCGATATTGGAGCAACTGACGTCGGTGACGAGTTTCGCGTCGAGGTGAACACGTATTCCAAACGACGCAGTAAGTAATTATGCACCCGTATCCTTTAATTATCGTCAATTGTAGCTACACCGAGTCACTCCTGCAAGCGCCTACGATTGAGTGTGCAGGTCAAGTGCGATTCGGACTCGCGCACCGAGGGCTCCGCTTCCATGTCTTATTTTCTTTAATATAATTAGAAGGCTAATAAAGTCATGTTGCTGCTTGTTTCATTTAAAAACGGGTCATACATAATATCTACAGCTCCTTTAAGTAGGTACCTTGACATACTCGTATACTGTATTTACCCTATCTACACCTGTCTTCTTCTTTACTACATCTATTCTGTTTGTTTTGGCGATTTTTTTTTTCTTATACTAACGGCAACTAACGGCAATACTAAGTGAGCTATGCGACAACTTTTATGGTTTCTCTCGAAAACTACAAGTCTTTGTTGCTTACTATGATTATTTTCTAGTTCATGTAATGTTTTGAGATTTTCATCTTAGTAGGTACTTACCTAAGTAGGTAGTTTCTAAAATAAAGGGGCAGGATGTTTTTAATTGCGTTTGATATTAATTACCCATATATCTCATTTTGTCCGTTTTTTTTTTATTGCGAGGCTTCTTCCGGGCCTCTTTAGGGTGCGGCTCCACTGAGGCGGAGACGAGCGGAGCGGAGCTGTGCCAATATTAACCAATAGATTATAAACTAACGTGCGCAAGGCGCGCTCGACGTGACCGCATGCGCCTTCTATTGGTTAATATTAGCACAGCTCCGCTCCGCTCCTCTCGTCTCCGCCTCAGTGGAGCCGCACCCTTACACATCTATTCGTAACTGCAGCACAAAGCTTAAGTCATTCCAGAGAAAAAGAGACTTGACAGACAGACGGACAAACGACAACAAAGTTATCATATAAGGTTTCTGTTTTTCAGTATTTGGCACGGAACCCTAAAAACGATTAAATGGATAAAAACCCCGACATACTCGGACGTAACGTTTGTGACCCTTACCTACTACCTACTTAGTAAGTTGATAGCACGTTTTTTACAGTACCTGCCCTAAACCGACGCACGTGTATGAAAAGACTTACGAGTGTGGAGGAAGCGAGGGAAGTTTGTCTGGATCGAAGCAAGTGGAAGGAAGTGGTTTCTGGCTACCCCACGGGGCTACCCCTACGGAAAAGAAGCGAGATTGTATGTATGTATGCATTTCTATTTTATTAATATTATGTACATACTAACACTAGATTAAGACTTTGTTACTAACACATATGGATTCTGGCCGAAATAAAAATATTGAATTTGAATTTAAATTGTCGTCCATGCTGAGTACAGTGCGCGCCAGCGGCAATGGCATCCTGACCGTGGTTGCGGACAGGCCAGGTTACCTTTACATGGTTCACTGTAGGCCATAAGTTCCCAAAGCGCATTCCCTACCGGCCCCCAGTGGGCACTGAAGGTATCCGAGGACGGCGGCAGGGTCCTCAGAAATCCTGGGTATAAGCTATCTTCACTTCAAATTTCATCCAAATCCGTCCAGCCGTGGCAGCGTGACAAAGTAACAAACTAACACACTCACTTTCGCATTTATATTAGTAGTAGGATATTAACACCCAGTTCGACGGGTGTCCGCTTTTTATGACTGGGTGCGTGGTCCTTCGAGTCTTTGCAAACTGATAGGTATTTCTTGCAGGAGGCCCTTACAGGTGCTTGCCAAAGCATCGAGAATAAATGTTTTAAAAAACAAAAAACCGCCTTCAAAAATGCAAAAAATAACTTCTTTAAAATTGTAGGCACCTAATAGGTGAGTCCAACTGATGTCGGCTTTTTGTTGAAAATGTTGTGGTCGCCGACTTCAGTTGGACTAACCTATTAGGTGCCTACAATTTTAAAGAAGTTATTTTTTGCATTTTTGAAGGCGGTTTTTTGTTTTTTAAAACATTTATTTTATTTTATACTTTTTAGTGATCATAATACGCTGTTACGTTGTCCCACTTCTTAGTTGAAATGAAACTTTAAGTTTTTTCAAGCGCGGCGCAAGCAACGCCGCGGGAAAGTCATAGTCATATTTCAATAACCTCCTTTTTTGAAGTCGGTTAACAAGTAAATATTCTTCGTTGTAGTCGCTCAACTATCTTAATCGAGATATCTTATCGCCACCCTTGAAATCGGTACCGTTAAGGAGTTCCGGTGGCCATCTGTGGTCTTCATCATCAGTTCCACTTCACCAAATGATACTTTCTGAATGCAAATGCTGAACTTGTTACTAAAAATACTAAAATCGCTATATGTTTGCCTACAATATTTGAGGAGTTCCCTCAATTCCTCACGGATCCTCTCATCAGATTCAGATTTGGTGACAATGGGACCACCTCGAAAGTATACTCTAATAAAACCAAAAAAAAATTTTTGAAGTCGGTCGACAATTGACGGAGTAATCGGTGAACATACATAAAAAAAAAATACATACAGTGGAACGTATAACCTCCTCCTTTTTTGAAGTTGATTAAAAAGAAGATTCGCCGATACAAGTTGTTAAATTGATTTATTGCGATAGAAACAAAACGCTAAAGGGGCAAAACACGACTATAAAAACTTAATTCGAGAAAAAAAGCGAATGGAAATTCTGCTACTAAGAAATAACGATTTTCGGAAATGATCAACGTAACCAATTACATGACCCGCCGCAGCCCTATTGGGATGATATACTTTTATCGTAATAAGTAATTACCTAATTGTTTTAATTATACTACTTACCTAGGTAATACTGCCAGTTAGTAACTAAGTTGTTTTGGTGTTCTGTGCAGTTTTTTTATCCCTTGACAATAAAAGAGGGTTGTTGTTAGTTGAACGTGTGTATCTATGTATGTGTGTATATGTGCGTAATGCGTATCTATGTGTCTGTCTGTGACATCGCAGCTCCCAAACTAACGAATAGCCCGATTGGACGCGTTTTTTTAAAGAATTCACTTTAAATCGGGATGGTTCTTAGCTAGGTTTCATGAAAAGTTTTTTTATTTTTTTAAATACCTAGGTAGGAGTATAATATTTGGTATATGTTTACTTACTGTTGGTAATTTTACTGTTAGCTTGTATCACGAGTATTCCTACTTTGGAGTTCTGAAATAATTAATAAATAAATAAACAATCCCAACCCTCGGGACTTATCAGCACGGCTAGCACAAGTTGCCCGCGACTTGTTTGTCGCTGGGATCTCCCTTTCTATCTAGAGCGTCTCTCTCGTTACTGAGAGACTGAGCGACAAGCGAGAAAATACAACTTGTGCTATCCGTGCAGAGTGTTTCGGATTCGAATTAATTACTTGTCTTATTGTTTTATAATTATACCTATTGATAGCCTCCAAACTTTTGTACATACCAATTTTTAGGTCTCTGCTAATATTGTTTATGTGAATGCAAGTTTGTCTGTCTGTGTGATTGTTAAGGTTTTGCGGCTCAACCCACAGTTCAATTTTAATGTTATTTAATATGGAGATAGCTTGGGCCTAAGTTATTTATTATGAGAAAGGGTCAAAAAAATTACACCCGGGCGGCGCCGGGCGCGGACTGCTAGTTATTTTATATAAATCAATTACTTTTTATACGACAGGCCAAAAAATGTAGTGTTAGAACAATTAGTTACAATGCCATATGTGAATAACAATAAGGGAGTGAGTCTTGACAGCGCCACCCGTCATCCTTTATTATTAACTACCTTCATAATCTATATAAAATGTTGGACGGTGGCGACCGACTTAACGAATGGCGCTGTGAAGAATAAGGGTAGATGGGATTGAGAATATAACTGGAGAGGTGGTTAGATGGAGATTGGATGGAAAAGGTGGTGCAAGTAAAACGTTGATCGAGTGGAACATTTCTTTTATTTCTGCGCCTTAACAAATCAGTGTGTGGGATAAATAGTGAAAGTTTTCATTTCATTTGATAACGGACTCTTTGCCCTAATTATGGGTAAACGTAAGCGCCGCCGATCGCGAGACCATTCTGAAGATAGGAGTACTAGGAGATCTCGTAGCCGATCACGACCTCATAAACGTTCTCGGAGGCGATCTAGATCGAAGAGTGATAAGCGATTGGACCGTTTGGAAGACTTAATCAAGAATTTGGTTAAATCTCACGCCGACGGTGCTACAAGCTCGCTTCAAACAACGCAAGCTCATGCGGAGCCTTCTACAACCCCGCCACTTCCTGCTCAGACCATTGCCCCAGGAACTGGAGGGCAGCACGGTACGTTGTCAAATTTGTCGTTTAATACTGATAATATGCCAAGTAGAACGCATGATCCAACTGATATTGTTGAAAACCCAAGTAATTCTCGTAATCCACTGCAACCAAATACCCCAAGTGTAGTATCAAGCGCTAATGATTTGACTACAAACCCGATTATGCCGAGTACTTTGATGCCGCCGTCTTGTACCAACTATACTCCTACAGCAGATGTGTCGAATGCTCTTAGATTCCTCAAACCCGATAATTTGCCAAAATTCGACGGCAATACTAATGTTTTGTCTGTTTCAACATGGATACACCGACTGGAGTCACTCGCCAAAATTTATGGATGGGACGAAAGGACTCTTATTTACAACATGACAACGAGTCTTCAAGGCAACGCGCTGCTGTGGTTTGCTCATTTAAAGGACATCGATAACAGCTGGGAAGAATGGAAACGCCGACTCACCGACTATTTTCCTGCCAGCCGGGGATTAGCAGGCAAGCTACATGAATTTGTCAACGTGAATAAGCGCCGGGAAGAGAAGGTACTGGATTTTTATTATAAAAAATTGTCACAAGGTAAAGCATGCGAATTGTCGGACCACCTTATTTGTGATGTAATCATATATACTCTAGGCGACCCTTTGTTAAAAGCAGGTGCCCGTGGCGCGGGCTGTAGGGATACACGTTCGCTTTTGAACTACCTCACTGATGCCGCGTTTGATTCGCAACGTACTGAAAAATCGTTCTCAAATCACATCGCTAATGACGAACGTAGCAAATGTTTTAAATGCGGGAAACGCGGACATTCAGCAGCTCAGTGTAAAGGGGAAGTTTTACGGTGTAGTAAATGTGATAGACTAGGTCATAATGCAGACAGTTGTAGGAGCGGCATTACATGTTCACATTGTGGTAAAACTGGTCACGAGCGTGGTAACTGTTTCATTTACAAAAACATGCAGAGTTCTAAACATAATAGCAATACTTTTACCCGGTCGTCGGACAACCGAATACCGCATGAAAAATCAACTCGAATGAGCCAAATTCATTCCATAGATGCAGGGAATCGAAAATACTACAAAAATGTTTTGACCAACAATCATGAGCTTTCTGCATACATTGATTTAGGTAGTGCTTGCAATACTATTACGCTATCTGCCGCGGCAAAAATCAATCTTTCTTACAACAATGACTGTCGCACTAGCATTAAGGGGTATGGTGGACAGATAACAACTCCAGAAGGTGTAGCTACCGTTACCTTAAATATTGATGGTGTAGAGGCCGAAACTCCTGTTTTGGTAGTTCGGAATGATTTACAGGATACGGACATGATTATCGGGCGGGCTTTTACTGAGTTGCCGGGCATCGATCTTAGCAAAAGTGGGGAAAAGTTGAGATTTACTAAGGCAATCACCTCTGCCATTAATGATGAACTGCCTTTTCAAAATAATTTGGAAGCACCGCTATCGAAAATAGAACTTAAAGTTCCTCATGACACTGTGTTGGAGCACGGGTTAAACAGAATACTAGTGTTTAGCGATGAGGATCTTTGTAATTCTGTTATGACTGTACAAAGATCAGAACATAGAAGTCCGGGCAAAGAAATAGACATTCCTAATCAAACTATACAGCTCTGCGAAAACTTAGGTTATGAAAATATTGTTAATCACCAATTTGAGCCAGTTACTCTTTACTCATCATGTTGCATTGCTCGTGGGTATAACTGTTCCACAACCAATCTCGACACCGATGTTTCTGATGAAAATCTTCCCCGTCTTGAAGCCCTTTTACAAAAGTACAGTCATTGCTTTGACGATGACGCAGGAATAGGTAAATGTGAAGTTGAAATGGAAATAGAGCTTACCTCAAATGTTCCCTTTTATTATCGGCCCTATAGAATGTCTCTTAAAGAGCAAGAAGTATGTCGTAGGATTATTAGTGACTTAATCGAAAAAGACATAATCGAACCCAGTAGTTCCCCTTACGCTAGCCCTGTCATCTTAGTGCCAAAAAAGGACGGGGACCATAGGATGTGTGTCGATTTTAGACAGCTTAATAAGATAACTAAGAAAGATCGATATCCTTTACCGGTTATTCAAGATCAGTTGGACAGACTTAGCACAGAGCAATGGTTTTCTAAGCTCGATCTGGCAGCTGGATATCATCAAATAAGAATGCACCGGGACAGTAGAAAATACACGGCCTTTGTCACTCCTTTTGGTCAGTTTCAGTATAAACGCATGCCATTCGGATTAGCCAATTCACCTGCGGTTTTCCAAAGGGCAATCAACATGATGCTAGGGCAATACCGTTTTGATTTTGCGACCGCGTACATAGACGATATTTTATGTTTTTCAAAGAATTCTTCCACAGCAATAGACCACCTTGAAAAAGTTCTGAAACTGATGAGTGACTATCATTTGACCCTCAAGCGCGAAAAGTGTTCGTTTCTCAAAACCTCAGTCGAATACTTAGGGCACATTATTTCGCATGGTGAAATACGACCCAGCTCCGACAAAGTAGAAGCGCTAGTCAAGTTTGTAGAGCCCACAAATATTCACGAACTAAGGCGTTTTATCGGCCTAGCTAGTTACTTTCGAAAATTTGTAATGTCATTTGCGTCGAAAATGCGGCCATTGTCATCGTTGTTAAAAAAGGATACTCCTTGGTCATGGGGCCAAAAGCAACAATCAGCTTTTGAGGACATTAAACTGTCGATGACATCCGAACCGGTGTTAGCTATATTTAATCCAAATTACGAGACTCAATTACACACTGACGCGTCCAGCCATGGGGTCAGTGGTATTTTGCTCCAGAAGCAGCCAAATAATCAATTAAAACCGGTTGCATATTTCAGTAAACAAAATACTGCAGCGGAGCAAAGATACCACTCATATGAACTGGAGGCGATGGCGGTAGTTTTCAGTGTGAGAAAGTTTAGAGTATATCTATTAGGGCGCCCATTCATAATATTTAGTGACTGTCAGGCTCTTAGTATGACATGGACGAAAAGGGACATGTTACCACGTATAGGGCGTTGGTGGCTTGAATTACAAGACTACGACTTTACGATACAGTACCGGCCCGGTGTAAGAATGCAACATGTAGATGCGATGAGTCGCAGTGCTCTACCGATTCAACATATTGACGAAACTAATTGGGTGTGGGCTGTCCAAAATGATGACCCCAAAATCCAAAATATAATAAGTAATATATCTTCTCCTGAATTTACGGATCAATTTATTATTCGGAATCAAATGTTATGTAAAAAAGTTGGTGACACATACAAAATTGTGATTCCAAAGTCTGTGCGTTGGAGAATAACTAAAACTTATCACGATGACAATGGGCACTATAACGAGAAAAAGGTAATTCAATTGATTGAGCGTGAATACTAGTTTGAAAAACTGCGTAAGTTCGTATCAAAATATGTTCGGGGGTGTATATCATGCCAATTTGCAAAGAAACCAACCGGTAAACAACGCGGTCTTCTTAATCCTATAAGCAAAGGTAATATTCCATGGGTCACCTGCCCATTTAGGGCCTTTTTGTCGCTCTGAAAAGGGAAATACTTACCTTTTGGTAATAGTCGATGGTTTTACTAAGTTCACGTGGCTGCAACCAGTGCCAAACACCCGTACTACACCAGTGGTTACAACGCTTTCCCTGTTATCGCGAATATTTGGCCTGCCTGAACGTATTATTAGTGATAGGGGTAAGGCATTTGCTAGTCGAGAATTTTCGGAGTATTGTAGATCAAATCAAATAAAACATGTACAAAATGCCGTCGCCTGTCCACGATCAAATGGACAGGTGGAGCGGTATAACCGCACGATTTTACAATCACTTATTGCGTACATTGACGGTAATGACAACGATTGGGAACGTTTTGTGCCACAAGTAGAGCGCGGTATAAATACTACTATTAACAGCACCACTCACAAAAGTCCATGTGAGTTACTTTATGGATACAAACCACGTTTTGAGATCGATATTTCAGGTAGAGATTCAGTTGACGTAAATTTAACAGCGACACGTGCTGAAGCCGAGAGTAATACTGTCAAAGCAGCCGTAAAGACCAAAGACAGATATGACAAACACAGACTGCCTAGTGTTAAGTATCAGATAGGAGATTTAGTTCAAGTTCAGAGACGAATTATTAAACAGGGTATAACTAGTGGAAAGCTGGTTGATAGGTACGCTGGGCCCTATAGAATAATTAAAGTCTATGATAACGATCGCTATCGGGTCTCTTCGCTAAATAAACGAGGCCGAAAGTATAATAACGTAGTATCAGCTGATAAGATGAAAAGATTTATAGTGCAATACCTGAGTGACAATTCTGAATCTGAACCTGAACAATAAATTATGTCAGTGTTTTTGTAACATTTACTTTATAGTGGATCATTTTGTCGATCGTAACTAGTATGTATGATTATTTTGTATATTTGCAGTGGCTTGATTATTATGACTAGTATTCTCGAGATGATTTAAGGACTAAGTTAAGTTAAAGTAAGACCAGCGTATTTATAAGTACTTTACATTTGTATACAAACTTAACCTAAACATATTTATTTGTGTCATGTTTTAGTTAAGTCAATTTATTGGTATAAAGAATTGTTATTTATTTATGTTCTGGAGAGCCATGCAGGTGTGTATCATATTTAGCAGGTCAACTACGTTTGTCCGTTGATTAATGTACTAGCCATGAAGGTGTGTCCCATGGCAGGTCAATTAGGTTTGTCCGTTGACTAGATGTACTAGCCATGAAGGTGTGTCCCATGGCAGGTCAACTAGGTTTGTCCGTTGACTTGATGTACTAGCCATGAAGGTGTGTCCCATGGCGGGTCAACTAGGTTTGTCCGTTGATTTGATGTACTAGCCATGAAGGTGTGTCCCATGGCAGGTCAACTAGGTTTGTCCGTTGATCATGCTTATTTACCGATCATAACGGTTTGCCGTACGTTTAGTTGTGAAGGCCAATTGTTCATGTGATTAATTGGCTATATTTTATGGTAACATAAATTCTATTAAGATTTGTAACAATCGCCTTAATCCAAGTAATGTTTCTACGAGGACGTAAAGAAATTATCAGGAAAGACCGAATGTTAGAACAATTAGTTACAATGCCATATGTGAATAACAATAAGGGAGTGAGTCTTGACAGCGCCACCCGTCATCCTTTATTATTAACTACCTTCATAATCTATATAAAATGTTGGACGGTGGCGACCGACTTAACGAATGGCGCTGTGAAGAATAAGGGTAGATGGGATTGAGAATATAACTGGAGAGGTGGTTAGATGGAGATTGGATGGAAAAGGTGGTGCAAGTAAAACGTTGATCGAGTGGAACATTTCTTTTATTTCTGCGCCTTAACAGTAGTGTAAGGATTTCAGGGTTCACGTATGTACGTATGTACGATTTTTTATTCAATCATAACTTCTTAATGCCTCAGCCGATTTAGATGTGTGTGGTATCGTTAGAATCTTTTCACCATCCCGGGTGACATAGGATACCTAAACTGTTAAAATTTAAATAACAACAAAGGCAAAATGTCAATTATTAACATTATGTATATCGACGATAATGTAAATAGATCAGTCTTGTTGGTAAAGCTTGCGTTTATTTATTTATTTTTAATAAGAAACATAATGGTTCAATAAAACGTTCTTGTGTTGTGGAGTTATTGTTAATAATGTATATTAGCGACATCTAGTATTAGGGGTTGGTGATTACAGCTTAGTACACGCTTCTGCCACTAGAGTTTTGCTTTACGAGAAATGGCCATCCAAAAACCTAACCTTATAGGTTTGTCGCAGTCGCAGTTCATTTGAGGGCTCAGACAAGATGCACTACGTTAACTAACGTTTCTATTCGATTCGTTTTTAAACCAATCGCGTCACTGGTAGACCACGTGACTTTTCGTATCACGTCATCTTCCAGTGACGCGATTGGTTTAAAAACGAATCGAATAGAAACGTTAGTTAGCGTAGTGCATCTTGTCTGAGCCCTCAGTTGATGTATTACTCGTTAGATGGCGCGTCACCCAGTATGCCGAGTTAGAAAACATACAACAGTGTAGTGGCGCCACCTCTACGTAAGTGTAGTAATGTGTCACATTTGTAGGTATGGTACAAAGAACAAGGACTAAACATGGAATTAGTAAGTACATCTGGAATGCTTCCTTCCAAAATCGCGACAAGTAAAATTGAACTCAATAGAATAGAATAGAATAGAACATTTATTAGTAAGAAATATACATCGTCATTTTTAGAATTATGCGGTAAGTATAAACTAATTTCTATACATTCCATTTCAATGTTTCATAATATTATTCAATATAAAGGATTACATTACATGATCTGAGTCTGGTGATTATATTAGTAGGTAAGCGTATTTTATGGGCTTTCGACACGTATACTCATCCGTCTAAGAAGTCCTTAACGGAGTAGAATGCTTTCTCAGTGCAGAATGATTTAAGTTTGTAAGTGAAGGAGCGCTCAGTCTGTGCCATGCGAATTGTTTCAGGCATTTTATTGTATATGCGCGCACCCATCACTCCCAGGGACTTTCCCGTCTTCTGCAGTCTGTGCTCAGGGACTGCCAGTCCCGACTGCCTTCTTGCAGAGTAGCTGTGACCTACTGGGAACTCATTTAAGTTCCTTCTCACATATTTGCCTACCTCAAATATGTATAAAGAAGGAACTGTCAATATCTGAAGACAGAAGGCTGACTTTGTGGTAATCAAGTGCACGAGCCTAATGAGACTTACTTTGTCTTTGTTTGTCCCTCTTACACAATTGCCATGTTAAAAGTTACGATTTTCTTAGTACGAAATGTTAACTAGGTAGAACATGTTAATTTTTAAAATTGTGAGTATTATCACAGTATATATATTTAAATTAGGCACTAGGAATGCATTAAAGTATTACATTTTCAATTAATATTAAATGTAACCCGCTTCAATCATTGCTCATCATGGTAATGGTAGGAGTTTATAAAATAAAACTAGCAACACTAATAAAACAAAATGGCGATTGGCGGTCACTTTAATAATCTCTCACTGTTACAATGGGACCTATTTCGGCTTTTATGTGTTAATATGTGATTTTATTAAAAACAATGGTAAATACTAGTTGTGCTGTGAGTGGCTGCAATAAAGAATCATATCCAGGTTGTGGGATATCCTTTCACAGGCAAGTTTGTGAGATTTCTGTTAGTAGGGTGACCATGAGCAATCATTAATATCATTATTGCAAGCGTAGCGAAGTTACCTAACAAAAACGATTTGATTTCAGACTTCCTGCGAATGTTGAAGTAAAAAAGAAATGGATTGAAGGGATTCCTGGGAAAGTAACTAACAACTCTGTTGTATGTAGTTTACATTTCAAACCTGAAGATTATCTGACGGAAGCTAGAAAAAAAAAGATATCTGAGGCCCGTTTCACGAAGCTACAAGTTACAAATTACAAGCGGAATTCTCTTTCTAACTCCTTTTGCTAGAAAGAGAGTTCCGCTTGTAATTTGTAACTTGTAGCTTCGTGAAACGGGCCACTGGAGTAGTTCCATCTATTTTTCCTAAGGTAATTTAAGGTAATACCGTAAAATTACTCATTAAATATGTTGGTTAATAAAAGCTTCAGGACAGAAAAAATATTTAAAAAAAAAAACTAGTTTTTTTAGATTTTGAGAAAAACTATGTCCATCACGCAGGACATTGCCTAATATGCGGGATATTATTACATGCCCGCCGTGCCGCACAATGCCAAATTTTTACATAAAAAAGGGAGAAAATGTTAAAATACTGTTATTTAGGTATATTATTTATGTTGTATGAAACTATGAAACGTAATTGACAGTTGTGTGCGCGAACTTTGTAATACTTTTTTGATACTTGGATATTAATGACTAAAATTAAAAGTCGTGTGGTATCTTTAGACATCTTCAAAGGCTCATGAGAAATTAATTTTGGGAGATCTAAATAAATATTTAGGGTGTCCAAATATTTTTTACAAATTTAAGTGTTTTGCTGGTGACGTTGGGGTTCCTTGATCGAGTTTTTCTCGTTGTGTTTGTCATTGTAGGTAAATATGAAAATGATGAAATAGACAGAATATTGTAATAATTTTTGTTCAAAGAATCTGTTGCAATGAGACCTATTTCGGCTTTTATGTGTTAATAAGTGATTTTCTTCAAAACAATGGTACTTAAATACTAGTTGTGCTGTGAGTGGCTGCAATAAAGAATCATATCCAGGTTGTGGGATACCTTTCACAGGCAAGTTTGTGAGATTTATGTTAGTAGGGTATCCACGAGCAATCATTAATATCATTATTGCTACCGAAGTTACCAAACAAAAACGATTTGATTTCAGACCGCCTGCGAATATTAAAGTAAAAAAGAAATGGATTGAGGCGATTCCTGGGAAAGTAGTTAACTAACAACTCTGTTGTATGTAGTTTGCATTTCAAACCTGAAGATTATCTGACGGAAGCTAGAAAAAAAATGATATCTTAGGCCCGTCACCAAGCGGAAGTCTCTTTCTAACTCCTTTTGCTAGAAAGAGAGTTCCGCTTGTAATTTGTAACTTGTAGCTTCGTGAAACGGACCACTGCACTGGAGTAGTTCCATCTGTTTTTCCTAAGGTAATTTAAGGTAATACCGTAAAATTACTCATTAAATATGTTGATTAATAGAAGCTTCAGGAGGATAGAAAAAATATTAAAAAAAAACTAGTTTTTTTAGATTTTGACAAGAATTTTGTCCGTCACACCGGACATAGCCAAATGCGGGATATTTATACATGTCTGCCGTGCCGGACAATGCCAAATTATTACATATAAAAAAATATATAGAAAAGGGAGAAAATGTTAAAATAACGTTACTTTCTCTTAGGTATATTATTTATGCTGTATGAAACTATGAAAGCGTAATTGACAGTTGTGTGCGCGAACTTTGTAATACTTTTTTTTACTTGGATATTAATGACTAAAATTAAAAGTCGTGAGGTATCTTTAGACATCTTCAAAGGCTCATGAGAAATAAATTTTGGGTGATCTAAATAAATATTTAGGGTGTCCAAATATTTTTTACAAATTTACGTGTTTTGCTGATGACGTTGGGGTTCCTTGATCGAGTTTTTCTCGTTGTGTTTTTGTCAGTGCAGGTAAAGATGAAAATGATGAAATAGACAGAATATTGTAATAATTTTTGTTCAAATAATCATTCATATCTTGCATGTTACTTCAAGACTGCATGCCGTAATGTAACTTTGTACCTCGTTATCAAGTTGGGAACTACTAAATCATACTTTCGGACAGTTTATGATTATTCGTAAACAAGGGGAACCAATTAAAATATGGTCACCTTTACTAGAAAGGGACGCACTAAGTTTTAGTAAGTTTCTTTCGGCTCGCGTTATCGGTGTAGTGCACCTTCCAGATGTACGTTTGTATCGTTTTTTCTCATGTAATACGTAATCTAAAAAGTAAAGAAAGATAGCTGACGCAAAGTACGTCTTATAGTCCGGTTTCTATGCTTTGTCCTTATTCTTAGGTATGGTATGTAGGAAGTTGGGAAGTTGGTACGTTGGTATAGGTGAAAAACTTAAGTAAATGACTTCTTGCATGTGGTTGTGAACAAAACTAATATGGAATTTACGTCAAAGTTCAAATATAGAATGACGAACGTTCTATATATGTCTATACAGATGTGTTACCACGACATGCAATAGGTCATTCTTAAGTTTTTCAGTGGTTTTTCACCTATACCACTGTGAACCACTTGGTAGAGGGACGTTTGGCGAGGGGGACGTTATGCGCCCTAACCCTTAGGCACTGGTCCCACCGCCGGCGAGTAAGCGATGAACTATCGGCGATTTTCCTGCCCAAGAAACGAACAAAAGATAATCGCTCAAGTGTAAAGAAAAGGGAGAGATATAAATTTATAGTTAGTCGCTGACCGCTTTTTTTGGGTTCCGTATCCAAATGATAGCCAAATTAATATGCCTACGCTGTCCATCCGTCCTGACTTTAAAGAGCTGTATCGTTTGAACCGTTGTAGATAGCGGGTTTTTTTCAGAATGTGTTATTACGGCGCATTTACTAACAAATAAAAAATATTCATAAAAGTGAAATAATAAAGGGGGTCCCCATACAAGAAACGTTTTTATTCGACGTAGGTTTATTTGTATCGTAAAAACGGTAAGATACTAGTGTAAAAATTTTATCAAGCACAAAAACAGCAAATACTAAGATCTAGTCACGAGTTGGGCTCGCGCTGATTCGATGCGGAATCGAATTCAATTCGGAAGATAATTAATACTTACTGTGCGTACTGTACCCTCGGTGCACGAGTTCGAATAGCACTTGACCGTTTTTTTGCAATTACATACTATCGCGATCGTTAATTTGTGACCCATTTCAAGAAAAATTGGCTTGAAGTCGTCAATGTCATTAGAGATGCCAAATCATTTGCAACTTATAGGAGACTCAACCTTATTGTTGTAGAATGTCAGAATGACTTTGGACCTGTGTTTGGACCTTTGGTTTGGACCTAAGGTGGGTCCCAAATTAAATTTCGTGACTGTACATGTCGGCATAGTTAGTTTGTTCAAATAGTTTGCACGCTTTGATGTGCCGCCACAATTGGCACAAAGAAAAGGATAGATTATAGAATAGATATATCCGTTAGTACATGCTTACTGCTAAGACGGATAAATGCGTCATAGCTGACGGCGTAGAAAATACTTTGCCTCCGTAAGGTCTGCTAAAATGCCCAGGTGAACTAATCAGGTGAACCACGGGTGACGCATTTCAGCAGTTTTTTTTATGTGTGTGTGAGATAGGGTTGAAAAGGTTAAACAATGCATTTTTTACGCAAAGTACGGATAAACAAACAACCAAAGCCCGATATACTAAGACAATATAGCAATGTAGCTCTTCATTCCTTTCTCAATACTCGCAAAGCACGTTTGGTAGAGTAGAAATAGCATCCCCGAGCAAATAAAACATAAAATAATTTGCCATCTTTCTTTATTAAGTAAACATCAACAACGATTTATAATTCTACATTAGTGTAGCACTGATACACCAGAACCAACCACTACCTCCAAAGTCTCGCGTTTAAAACAGCGAAATCGTGTTACCGAGACACTAATGCTTAGTGTTGCGTTTGTTATTCGCGACTGTAGTGAGCGACTGATTCTGATATACTTAGCGACTTTAATGTGATCCCTGAACCAACAGATTGAAATGCAAAAGCAGCCAAGCCTGTATGATTCAGGGCATTCCGAGTTAACTAAAGTACTTCGATATATCGAATGTTTGACCAGAGAACTCATTGTGCGAAGAAAATAATTTGCAAGAAAACTTTAAAAATAGATTGTCTAAGACATTGGTCGCACATGGCACGCCGACTAGACACAGTTTATAATTAAAGCGAAAAAATATCGACGAATCGGACCGAGCTTAGCTCTGTCAGAAAATAATATTTAGTTTCCTCGGGATCAATGACCAACGTTATTAATAACCAAATTGTAAATTACCGTTCGCAAAGATGCGTATATTTAAGTCTACTAGTTGCCTACTGTTTCGTTTAAAATTGAAACTTTTCATATTTTTAAGGTACATAAAGCGAAAAATTGAATTCAAGTCAATATGCTTCCGGTTCTATACATACATGCCTAACGTACAGTTTGTTGACAAGACGTAGTCAAATAATTTATCACCTAATGCCATTTTAAAAAGTTGAGGTTTCTTGCAAATAGATCAAGTCCATCAAAAAGTAATTCATAACACCTTGTGCAGTAACACAATCATCATGTTCTATTCGTAATAACAACATTGCTTTTATTTGTAACAACTAGCCAATTCGCGCCACAATTTGGACCTTCCTAAACCTACCAAAAAGAATTATAACAAAACAGTTTTTATACAAAAAAGACGGGCGGTCCAAAGTCCACTTCTTTCCCAAAGTACCTTTAAAATAAAATAACATAAAAAGAGTAAATACTGTGAGTATAAATAAACAGAAACCGAAGCCAAAACTAACAACAAAATAAAAAACAAAATACAAAATGATCAGAAAACTGTGACGCTACAAATCCTAAAAATATATTCAAGACAAAAATGATTTTCTACTTAACATTCAAAATAAAATAATGTTTTAAACTTAAGCTACCGTCTTTTACCACTTCGATCACTTTACAAGACCACTGCAACGGTCACCACCACACAAAGTTTTATTCTAATAATAAACATACATGATTTAGGGCCGATTTTTCCAATCCCCAGAATCTTCTTTATGTTTTTTGTTTTCCATATGCAAGAAAAGGACAGGACTAAAATTTATTTGACAGATTCAACTTGAGATTTAAAAATCCGCTCTCTACAAATGTAAGATACAATGGAATATATTTTTCGTCAATATCAGACCGCCGTAATAAATAATTAGAACAAATATATAATTCAGCCCTAATAAACAATTCAGTTATTAGAATAAATAATACTTAAATTTGAATATTGTAGTATATTGAGAATTTTAATATATATATTTTAATATTATAAACAATTTTAACAATCTAATATACATACATGATCACATGATACATGAAATAGCCTTTTTCCGGCCTATTCAACAGGCATATTTAACCAATCTAATATACATACACACGATTATATCTACAAATGTACAAGTCGACACACGTAAAAAGAGCCCTGAGCGACCTAGCTGCGCCGTGAGCAAATTACGTATACGCGCGGCGGGGGGAGCGTAAACCGCTTCGCTTTGCTGCCACGCTATTGGTTCCCAGTAATACACTCTTATCTATGATTGGTTTGTTATTAGACACCATGCGCAAACATATCCCCTCTACTAGCCGCTCGGAGCTCTTGTTACGTGTGTCGACCTGTAAGAGGCATAAGGTTCGAACTAGTTCGTGGCCTACATGGCTCTAACAACCTCCGGTCTCACTGTTGGCTCTAATTTGAAACAATCGTAGCTCAAATAAAATACAATACTTGTGAACACAAATACTCCCGAGCTTATTCTCGTTGCTGTAAAATGGGTAAAATTAAATGCTGATTAAATAATTGAAGTGCTTTAGTACTTTAGCGATACTTGTTTCAAATTGGGCTTCTCGCATTGAGCTTTTAAAGCTGGTGTTTGATCTTAAAATAAATTTGGAGTTGTTTGGTGACTCATTGCATTAACTTATTGTAAAATTATACGCTATTAACTTATGTTGTTTAGATTAAAACGTTTTTCGACTTTTTACAGGTTTATAATCGCTGGATCGAATTATTATCAGAATTATTATAACATTATTATGACCGGTCAGCACCGCACAACTCCAAACAGCTACACTTCCATCTGGCCGAAGTACGCTTCGCAGATTCATTCGTTTCGCACAATTTAAAACACAGGTCATTTTTTATTGTTTGCGTTCTGCTTGTCTGTTATTTACAAAACTTTTTTTATTATAAACTTTTTCGAAAGCTATTGACTCAGAGGTTGGAATTTTCGTGGCACTTTGGGGCAGTCGTAGTCACTTCTCATTTATCGATTTTCAATGTATATATCGATATAGTAACCTTCAATAGATTGTTAGCAATAATAGTAACGTATCGTGTCATGCGGGTGAACAGTTAATGAAACAAAATAGGATAATTTATTTATTTCTGAAGAAACTATAGTGATAGTTGTTAGCCTTAGTAAGTATTTTGAATATACAATTGAAAATGCAGAAATACGGAACTTATTTTATAAGATGTATTGGTTTTCGTTACTTTTATATTGAATTCCATATCGTCGGTGATACTGCAATACCGCATAACTAACAAATTAAACAAGGTGCAAAATACACCTTAGCAAATAAGTCAGTAAGGTACATTTTGCAACTTATTACATTTGTTAGTTACGCGGTATTGGAGTATCACCGACGATATGTCGATTTCAAATTTTCAGGTTATCTAGAAAAGATCTCTCTTTAGCTACAAGACCGCCTGTTGTTTACCTTTAATCTTCCTTTGATTTTTTGTTCTGTAGTATTGTATCGATATTTATGTAGGTACATCGGAAGTCGATAAATGAGAACTCACTAGCTTTATTTAAAAGTGCCACGAAAATTCCGGGCTCTGCTATGATGCCATCAAATTCTGGCACCGGCTCGTAATTTGAGGAAACTCACTGAGGTTAAGGTGACTACAAAGTGAATCTAAATGAGTGCGAATCGAAGCAACGTTACGTCCGGCGACGTGAGCGAGTCTTACTGGAACTTCTTGGTGAACTTTTCGTGGAACTGCTTGAAGACGTTGAGCATCTCCCGCAGCAGCTCGGGCTGCGGCAGGATGGTGGTGCGGAAGTGGTAGGTGCCGGGCCGCTGCCCGAACCCGGACCCCGGCACCACGCAGATGCCTGCCAGGACACGGGCCAACAATTAATACTTTTTTACGGCAAGGAGAACGCACACGACCACTCAGGTCACCTGCTAGCTGATAGTAAGCGAGATCTAAGACCCATAAACATAAGAATTCTCAGGACTACAATCTTAAGACTTCAAATGCGTTGCCAACCCGAGGACTAAGATGAAATGCCTCTATGCTAGAAATTTAACCAGTTGTCTTGTCCCCAAACCGGAACCTAACAACGCGAACACTGCCGCTTGGAGGCGGGTTAACGAACAAGATGGTGGTCGCGAAACCATGACAAACACTCACTCACACTCCAAACAAAATAGGCTAATAGCGGTAAACGAGTTGTTCGCGGACGGCATCGCTATTCATTTACTTTAACGACCTAGTTTAAGCTTCTCTCACTAAGACAGTGTCATACAAATGACAAGGACAAATGATAGATGCAGGTATCCAAGTGGGCGGCAACAGACGATAATCTTCTTAAGACTCGTTCACAATTGTACGAATTAAGGAGACATCGGTCCGTTTCAAAACCCAAGTCGCAGGTAAACAATGAACAATAAGTCGCAATAAGGGAAAACAAACGCGTCCGCAACGTACAGATGTAAGAGCCGACTGATTAACAGAGGGCCCTGCCAAGATGCATTGCGCTAACTAGCGTTTCTATTCGTTTCGTTTTTAAACTAATCGCGTCACTGGTAGATCACGTGACTTTTCGTATCACGACATCTACCAGTGACGCGATTGGTTTAAAAACGAGTCGAATAGAAACGCTAGTTAGCGTAATGCATCTTGGCAGAGCCCTCTGCTCTATTGTGATGGCTTTAGCGCAACATTTAGTGCAACTGCACTTTTCCAGTACTATTGTAGAGCCGTCAGCATCTGAGTATCGGCCCAATAAATCATTTTATCGGACTCTCGCGCGCACTCGCGTGGGGCATATGGCGAGCGTAAGAGATACAAGACAACGCTCACACTCGTGGGGCTTATGGCGAGCGTAAGGGATGTAAGACAACGCTCGCACTCGTGGGGCTTATGGCGAGCGTAAGAGATACAAGACAACGCTCGCACGCGTGGGGCTAATGGCGAGCGTAAGGGATGCAAGACAACGCTCGCACGCGTGGGGCTTATGGCGACCGTAAGAGATACAAGACAACGCTCGCACTCGTGGGGCTTATGGCGAGCGTAAGAGATACAAGACAACGCTCGCACTCGTGGGGCTTATGGCGAGCGTAAGAGATACAAGACAACGCTCGCACTCGTGGGGCTTATGGCGAGCGTAAGAGATACAAGACAACGCTCGCACTCGTGGGGCTAATAGCGAGCGTAAGGGATGCGCGACAATGCTCGCAATCGTGGGGCTTATGGCGAGCGTAAGAGATACAAGACAACGCTCGCACTCGTGGGGCTTATGGCGAGCGTAAGAGATGCGAGAACGCTTCTACTTCACGCATCCCTTAAGTGCGAGCGAGAGAGTCCGATAAAACGTTTTATTGCCCCGATGCTCCGATGCTAACGGCTCTACTATAGGTAGCTAAAGTAAATGGAGTATAGCAAAAACTAAAGAATGTAAGTATACCTGTCTCCTCGAGCAGGCGGAAGGCGTAGAACACGTCGGGCGCCTGGCGCGCGGCCTGCGCGGCCTCGATGGCTTTGGGCGGCATGTCGATGCGCGGGAACGCGTACATCGCGCCCTGCAACACCACGTAGCATTCATGGATAATGCTGCATTATAGGAGACTTCTGTTTGTTTACTGGGGGAGCTCAAGAAATCTTTTTTTCATGGCAACATTATCATTGCGAATGCTTCATAGCGGCAGGTTAGTGAGCAAGATACCGAATACCGACAGCAACGTGTTTAACAAAAAAATACTAAGATAAACCAGAATGACACGAAATAGTTATGTAGCTAGACTAGCTAGGGCAACAGGCAAAACAATATCAAATTTGGAATCCAAGATGGCGGCCATGACGTTTTTGAGTATATAAATAAATAGATAGTCTTATTATATTATTTTTTAATTAACACATACGTAGACTCTGACATTTGGAAGTTCCTACAGGGCCTACTAGCAGAATAAAGAAAATTGAATAGGGTATATGCATAACTTCTTTCCACAGCTTCAATATAAGCTGATTCATGTAACAAACAGTTGAGAAATAACGTTTTTTGAATAGCTACAAAAGTAAACAAAATATAAGCCAACAAAGATTTGTTCCATTTCTTTCTAGCAAAACGGAATTTAACATGAAGTTATAAACTGCTTGGCCGACGTGATACATGACGTCACAGTGCATATCGCGGATCTCTCTGTCTAATCGCCGTCTAGTTAGCAGTTTAAAATACTTGTATTGTCCGTAATTCTCGGCCGATTTTAATTTTAATGTCACTTTTGGTGATTAAGTTTACTTTTTTTTTTAATGCGACTTAAAAAGGCATGCATATTCCGTATTCGGCGACGTACCTGCACGACGTTGCAGCTGAAGCCCTTCATGGAGTTGAAGGTGTCGACGATCAAGGCGGCGCGCTCGTCGAGCGACGCCAGCACGGCCCTCTTCTCCTTCAGCCACAGCGGGTACGATTCCTCGCCCTGCACTGGCGGCTTGGCCTGACAACAGAATTGCTATTTTTTAGATTAAGGATATAGAATTTTTTATTTGTATCTCAAAAGAAATTACATTTCACTTAATGAGATTTATCGGCATGCCTTAAGATTACGTTGCGCCCGTGAGCGTCCGCGTTTAATACACTACACTACATACTACAAAACTAATAATACTACAATAGTACAAAACTAACAAAACTAATAAAACCATATAAAATTAGTCAGTTCGCTAATTAAAAATAGATTATAGGGTAGAACTGAAACCGACTACGACAAAAATTGCACATTCCTGCGCTGTGCAAAGCGGCAGAGCGATAAGACGCCAGGGCCGGACTCAGGTCGAAGTTAAAGGGATATTATTTAGTATATAAGTTTTAAGTTTGAGTTTAAATAAATTATCAGAATTAATGTTTTTAATATTGTCTGGTATATTATTATATATCCGTGCTCTTTCAAACTTTATATTTTTAGTTCCGTAATTTTTTGTACGAGGGAAAGGTGTGAATAAGTTGTTAGCATTGCGAAGTTTACGTCGGCCTTTTTCTATATTTGTTACAAAACTAGTTTCACAATGTATTTGTTTTTTGATAATCTTTCTAATTAAGAGACATGTTTTAAAATGATAAAGACAGTGACAAGTGTCAACCTTAGCGATAATTAGATCTCACAGAAACTTTTGTCAAAACTGGTAGACCGCTTTCTTGGCCGACCGTACTTAGTGAGCTTTTCCTCTACATAGACGATACTTTAAATTAAATATTCAGAAACTTACCACTAAATCCACGGCGGTCTGCCCGATGACGGTCGGACACAGCATGGCGGATATACACTGAAATCATAGGTTTATAATTTGTCAAATTATATTGACACCAAATTACAACGATGCGAGCAACCACTTGGCGGTTTGAATAATAACATGACGGGGCAGCGATTCCTTAGCCCACCACTCGTCCCATCACCAGTCCGCGTAGAAATCTATTCTTAAAATTCCTAATTGTCGTGGCGAACTCTCCGAGCTCAAAATCGTGTGCGGCTAAAATTTGCGGTGCGGCCATGATATCCTAACCGTCACACAGAAAAACCGTTCTGTAATTACATGTCGACCGCCATATCTCGGTTGTCAGCGAGTGGCAGTGACTGACGTGCTCCTGGCTGAGCACTGACCTTGTAGAGGTGCGCCTGCACGTCCTTGTCGAAGTTGACGAGCTCCATCCAGCCGCCGCGCAGGCCGCACTCGCCCATGTAGCCCTTGCTGATCGACATGAACGAGACCAGCTCCAGCTCCTGCGAGTACGGCGGGCCCATATCCATCATCACCTGCGGGTGAAGTATACACGCATCACCACAGGGTGCAGACGTCGAGTTTTGGTTTTTATCAGGGAGGGAAGCAAACGAGCATGCGGGCTACTTGATGGGGAGTAATCACCACCGCCCATAAATACCAGCAACTCGAGAAGAGTTGGTCCGTTACCGGCCAATTAGGGAAATGAAAGCTCTTTTCTTGAAGGCACCCATGTCATAACTGGTTGGAAATAGAAATAGTTTGATAAAGGGCGCTGCATACGTAACGTGATCAGGACGTGGACGAAGCGGGGACGGGACGTGGTTGCATACATTTTTGGTTTTCCCGTCCCGTATGTGCAAACGTTACGTATGCAGATTCTGATACATTTTCTATAAAACGATTTTGCCGTCCCGTCGCGTCCCCGTCCCGTCCGTGTAAAATCACGTTACGTATGCAGCGCCCTTAAGTTAAGTGAAAAGGTCGAAAAGGACAGCGAAATAAATCAGGTCATCGGGTAACAAATAAAAATGTTCGACGATATTGTCACGAGTTTACTTTCTTTACTGATTGACTAATTGTACAAAATATATTATTAAGTATCAATGTAACCATAACAAGTTAATGAGAAGTCAGTTTTTTCGTAATTACTGTATACGATTCTTCTACGGTCTAGAAACGAGTCAAAAATGGCGTAGTGTTTGACCAATTCTTCTTTCAAAATAGTTGTCCTCCCTGAGCATGATTGATGTTTCTCTACGGTGAATGATACGGGATAAATATAGAAATGACATTTAATACAGTTGCTCAAAAAGTGGTACTTTTTGTAGTTGTAGGTAGGTACATCGTGCGGAAAGTTAAATTTTTCGAACTAGCGCTTTTAACGTTCAAATTGCACTGTTCATTTTTATTAGACTAAGAATTAAGTAAAATAACCTCTTTTAATTAAGTACTGTTTTATTTTCGTTTCATCCAAGCGAGGGACAAGACTCTGGACGAGATAATTCCGCAGTTGCAGCACAATATACTATTTCCCCCGCTTTGAA
The DNA here is from genome assembly GCA_946894065.1 of Acleris literana. Taxonomy (NCBI): domain Eukaryota; kingdom Metazoa; phylum Arthropoda; class Insecta; order Lepidoptera; family Tortricidae; genus Acleris; species Acleris literana. Next base: position 362,284 of record OX335681.1, read on the forward strand.
AACATGGAAATCCTTACTTTCCGAAAAAGAGATGAATGGGTCTATATTGTCTGCCATGACTATTCTACTAGTCATAATATATTTTTTTCAGGTTTTTTTAAAAAATCAAACCTAACCTTACCTAGCCTTGTCTACACGTTACATATTTAAGAAAGTCTGAAAATTTACGGTTCCAGCTATATAAAAATTTGTAATTATGTCAAGAATTAAAACTTGTGGCCAGCTTCACAACTCGCCGCCACGTCTCTGACAGCTGCTTTCCTCGCGCATGGTTTAACGAGCTATCTACAGTACCTTTATTGGTCTTTAATCTCATAGGGAGTCTACCTCGCGGCCGCGTGTCTTCAACTTTTCCTTAACAACTAACTAAATGAATAACTACAAGGGTTTAAGAAGAGTGCTAAGTATTGGTGCGTGGTGTACCTTCTTGAAGGAGTGGAAGGCGCTGCCGGGCGCGTACACGTTGTCCTGGTAGACCTCGTCGGCGAACAGCACGAGCCGGTGCGCGTGCGCGAACTGCACGATCGTCTCGATGTTCACGCGCGTCAGCACCTGGAGGACAGTTAACTTCATTATTACATACATAAACGCATAGAATCACGCCTATTTCCCAATGGGGTAGGCAGAGACCATGGAAAACACCAGGTGCGCCGGTCTATACAACTTTCGTTTCCTCTACATTCATCGATCTCTTCATGCCCGTACACCGGTTTCGGGTGCTTTTGATTTGGCGCTTATTCAGTATATTGCGATTGCGAATCTGACCACTGTATGTGCGTCTAGGGCGTCCCCTACCGACATCTCCACTCACTCTCGCACGCCATACCTCTTTCGTAACTCTTCTTTCATTGATCCTCCACTTCACTATTTACCATAACAATACAGATGTCTTAGGGTGGTATTCCAACTGGTCAATAACTTTGTCCAATGTGTATTGCATCTCACATTTTTTAAGCAAACTGTGAGACGCAAATACACATTGGACAAAGATCTTGGACAAGTGGAATACCACCCTTATACAGATTACATTAGCGAGTGCAGTTCGTGTATATTTTTAGCCACAGCTGCCAAACTAGGTGGGGACCTATTAAAGACACAGGCGTTTATTCTTAAAGTACGCCCATGAAATCTACTTATAAGCTCTTTCAAAGTTGTGTCACATCACATCACAAAGGAGCATGAGGATATATTTCCAGAGGTGGTATATTCACTGGTCAATCCAGAATAAAACGAAGAATTTAGTAGAATCTGAACGCTGATGGGGATTCTAAAGTAAAATTCTGAGTGTAGCGAGGGATGCAGGCGACAGCGCCCCAGGCCGAAAGTAATTTAGCTATCACATCCAGTCGTGCGTGCAAGCGCGAGACACGAGGGTATATTGCGGATTTGAAATAATGTAGGTAGGATGGTTTTGTCTATCAGTTTGTCTTATGTAAAGTTTTTTTATTTTACTGGAGATGCGTTGGTATAGGATTAGGTGATAATAGTTCTGCAGCAGGCCCGAAGAGCCAAAGCACTCAGAAATAGGAGTTCCGCTGTCGACTGTGGAATTAATATTTGGATCATTAAAATAAAACTACAATAAATGCGTGTAGTTAATGGGGAAAATGTGAATTAGAATAGTTTATTCATACAGTCCGGTCTTCAATAATATTTTTTAGTGTTGTTTTTTATTTTATTTTATTTTCGGTCGTCACCAAATAGTCCCAGCGGAAGATCAGCAATATGCTGACCTGGGGTCATTTCAGGTCAGCCGCATTCCCCGGGATCGACAGGGCATGTTACCTGTCCGGTGGGGTTCCCCGGGTTGATGACGACGATCGCGCGCACGTTACAGTCCTCGGCGGCCTTCAGCGAGCGCTCCAGCTCGGCCTCGTCGAGCGCCCAGGCGTTGTCCTCGTCCAGGTAGTAGCCCACCTGCGCCAGCCCGTACTCGGCCAGCGACGCCGAGTACAGCGGGTACTGTGGGATGGGGATCATGATGCCTGCAACCAGCAACAGTTGCCCTTAATACCACTGATATATGTATGACTCTTATGCAGGAAAATTTAATTTTTCAAACAGATTTTTAAGACAGATTTTGTCAGAGACACACGTGATAAAAAATAAACGAGGTAAATTATTTTCGATTTAAGGGAGGTAGCACACGGCGACTTTTTGTAGCGATGAAGTCAGCGTTTCATATCGCTGTCACTGTCTTGTGCTCTCTTATGTGCGAAAGTGACAGCGATACTGAACAAGCGACTGATCGCTATAAAATGTCGCCTTGTTCTACCTCCCTAAGCGTCTTCCTCAGTCGATTACCATACAAACAATATTGAATACACGTTTTGTTTCTCCATTAGTTCACCTCAATGCCCCGGGTTATGAAAAACTTTTAAACTAATGTTATCAAAATCTCAGGAGCAGACGTTGGGATTAAAGCTGCACTTCCATTAGGCAAACAGTTTGCAAAGTAATATATGAGTCAATCAACTATTCTTTGTACACTATTTTTTCAAGTTTGTAAGGCTTTTAAGTATAAAGAAACACTAAATGGGTTTTCTTCAAAATATTGCGTGTTTTTATTACACAGATAAACAGTAAATTCTATGACCCAGTAGATATATTCATTCAACAATTAAAATTTCTTCTGTCACTGTTAACTTAGTGGACCATGTAAGGTACCAGTATTTTTGGCAACAATGTTATTCTGATTCAGATAGCTTATTTTCACCTGTACTGACAATTAATCCATTGATTAAAAAATATAGTTTATACCGGGCTTTCGTTTAACAGTGTTGTATAATTAAGACATACTTAAATTTACAAAGAATAGTTAATTGACCCATATACAGCAGCCTGCTGGGCAGACAGCGAGCCGCAAACTGTTCGCCTAAGGTGACCGCAGCGATAGCTATTAGCAAATATCGTATTTCTTGTTACAAAATATAACAATGGGTAAAGACAAAAAGCTAGATTAATGGCCCAAATTAACGCTAGTGGATAAACTATGAATTGCAAATTACCTAATAGTTAAAGCCGCCGGAAGATACTCGTAATAAAAAACGCCGTTTTACCATATCCAAGGCCGCTCGCACAAGTTTATAATGTATTTACGCTTGTCGCTTAGTACAACTCCAATCCTCCAAGCGACAAAGAAGTCACGGATATGTCCTAGCATTACATTGCAATTGATGACAGTGCACGTGTGTTTGCGTTATAAAAAAATAACTGGTACATGAATCAGTTTTTATTGAAGCTGTGAAAAAAGTCACGAATATTCCCTATTATAGTTCATTTCAAATACCAAGGCCCGATTCCACTTGAAAGTCTCAGGTGGAATCGGGCCTTGGTATTTGAACTATACCTAACAAAGAAAACTAATTAGACTATATTTTGAGGACAAAGGGCTGGTTGGGAAAAAACTAGCTGATATTGGTCGGTGCGGGTACTGACCGGATTTCTTGCCGTCGATGTTGTTGCACAGCAGCTGCAGCACGCTCTTGATGCCGCTGGAGGCGCCGCCGCACAGCACCACGTCCTGCCAGTTCGCCGCGTGCGCGTCGCGCCTCTCGATGTACTGCGCCACGTGCCGCCGGATCAGCTCGATGCCGTGCGACGCCGTGTACGAACCCACCGAGTTGCCGCTAACACAAACAACCACTTCAATTAATTATTACTTATTTTCCAAAGCAAGTCACAAGACAAGAACACATTGGAATCGACAAAAATATACACAATAACAATAATAACAGTAACAATACAGAACTTCATGTTCAAAATATACATACAACAAAACTAGTCAATTGTTCAAAATAAATAAAATAATAAGTCAAACCATCAGAAATAATCAAATATACATATGTTTGTGAGATAACTAAGGATAAGAGCTTACGACCAGCCCCTATTTCATCATCTTGACAATGGCACGTGACAGGTGACAATTCGGTATACATTGCTATTTTTGCTAGTTTTGAAGATATTGATCATTTAAATCTCATTTTTTGTAATTTTCCCTTATATCCAATGTCACAAAACATCATTAATTTAATGTTTTATTTCATAAGTTTTCCATATATTTTTTTATCTTACATAATTAGAATCTCTACAACAGTTTTTTTTAGTATTTATTTTAAGTAATCACATAAAATTATTTTCTCCATACAAAGTGAAAAGCAAACACTGGGACACCTAGTATGGAGAAACAAACTTTATGTGATAACTTAAAAAAATACTTAAAAAAACCGGCAAATAGGTTTAAAAACTTCGCAGATTCATAGAGATTAAATCGATAGCTTTTTAGCCGCTCTAACATCCCTATTCGTTCGTCAACCTTATCCAGAGACACCCTGCATAATAGTCATCCTCATTGTAGACCGAGTAATATTATTGTTTATATTTAAAAAATCTTATGTGCAGTTAACCATAATGTACTAGTATTTAGCAAGACATTTCGTCGTACAGGAATAATAAACAAACACCACATGATTGTACCATTTTTTGATTGAATCGTCGAATACAAATACAATCAATATGAAAAGTTGTACCACATGCGCACTACCAAAGTCTGCATGACGCGTATGTGGCGTCATGAGTACAAAATACACACATTAATACAAAGTCAAAGTCAAAGTCAAATTTATTTATTTGCATAAATTGTGCTACATAATCTGGATAATAATTATATGTTTGTAGTCGCACACATTTTGTCAACAACTGGCATGCAAACAGGAGACAAGATGCATCACTAGGCTGGAAATGCTCTTAAATACTAATACATAAAACCAACTTATTAAAATCTTATTCATTTACATTCAATCACGCCTCTTTCCCGTAGGGGTAGGCAGATACCACTTCCTTCCACTGAACTTGCTACGATCCAGACAAAAGTTCCCTCGCTTTCTCCACATAAGTCTCATCATACACGTGCGTCGGTTTAGGGTACTCCTGACCTGGCCCTTTCTTAAAACATCCCCGATCTGATCGCGGAACCTTCGTCTAGGCCTTCCCCAACAATCCCATTTACTCTTGCCTCATGTACAAAATACAATTAATGTAAATTTCGGGAGGTAAACGGGCACTCACCCGCAGGCGTCGAGAATGGCGGTAGCGCGCGCGCGCACGTCCCCGGGGAACTCCACCTTGGCCATCAGCTCCGGGTGCGTCACGCACGCCAGCACCTGCGGCAAACAAACAACCGATATACTAATAGCCATAGATATAAATACACATAGATAATGCAAATCGACGGTTCTGTGACTTAACCCCATATATTGAATTTTGTCCAGTATAAACTGACACGCACTAAGTATGCACTCGCGTCCTTAGTGAGTATCAGTTTATACTGGACAATATTCTATATACAACTTTGAGTCACAGAACCGTCGAAATGCATCTACTTCGCGTGTCCGAATCCGGACTTAAACCCCGACCAAGCTCGGGGTTGGCCGTCGCTACTGACGTTCCGCGCCTGTTGTTGCAGCCGGTCGGCCGTGAAAATTAAGAAAATGCTTCGTTGCGTGATAATAAAAAGAAATCGACGACTTTGAATCGATTTGGCGCAGAAAACGGAAAATTCTCTTCTCTTGGTGTGTCCCAGTTGGTAGCAAAAAGTGACACGGTTGGTGTTAACATTATCTATGTGTATTTATATGTGTGCTAATAGCTATATGTATAGGTTATATAGGTTACTAGGTAGGATACAACCACCACGTAGGCTAAACATTCCTATTGATGGCAACTTAACGATTTCTGGCATTATATATTTTATATATTCTGAAATTATATTTCAAGTAAATAAAGATGATACAATAACTGTTATTTTAGATGCCAAATGACTGGGTGTTTCATATGAACCCAACTTAGCAATTTTTCGTCAAGCTTACTAAAAGGTCTATTTTCTTCTCTAATTACTTTACTACCTAAATGTTTTCAGTTACAATAGACAAGTTACAATACAATAAGGCTCTGAGACCTTAGCGTGCGAGTCTGACTTGCTCTTGGCCGGTTTTTTCAACTTATGATTATTTTCTAATTAAACTTCTAACCGCTATTTTGTTGAAGATGTCCTATAACACAAACATTTGGAGTGAACCGCGTAAGAGTCAAGGACGGAAGGGGGGATACCTTGACTACTGACTGTAAAGATATCACAATCAATCGTTTCTCCAGCTACGGGACGGGATAGAAAACAGCAGCTAGTTCGAATTAGGTATAATAATAAAATAACAATGCGCTGAGTGCGCTCGTAAACGCTGGTTAATCAACGTCAATGGACGCCGCGACCGCAAATTACACTCACCTTGACACGGCTGCGTAATTTTATACAGGGTTTTGATCAATTGACGTATCAGAGCTCGAATACAGCAAAAAAAAAATAATACCATCTTTAGTCATCTTAAGTTTCATAGATATTTGACCTTTCATTTGTATAAGGGACTATAACGTTATAATAACATACAGGGTATCCCAAAACTCAACGTTAACCCGCCTGGGGCTGATAGAGCTGCTAAAAAGCTATCGATTTAACCCTTATGTATGTTCAGCGACTTTTGCTAGTTTCGGAGATATTGATCATTTTTAACCGACTTCAAGAAAAGGAGGAGGTTCTCAATTCGTCGGGGTATTTTTTTTATGTATGTTCCCCGATTACTCACAGATCACTCGACCGATTTGAAAATTTTTTTCGTTGTTTGAATGGGTATTCTTTCTAGTTGGTCCCATTGTCAACACGTCAGGATCTGATGATGGGATCTTGAAGAAATCAAGAGAACTCCTCAAATATTCTAGGCACACCTATAGCGATTTTGGTATTTTTCACTGTAACTCGTGCATTTGCTTTTGAAAAGTACTATATGGTGAAGTGGAACTGATGATGAAGACCACAGATGGCCACCGGAACTCCTTAACGGTACCTATATCAAGGGTGGCGATAAGATATTTCGATTAAGGTAGTTGAGCGACTATGCCGAAGCACATTTAGGTTTAAATATGACTATTTATTTATTTATTTATTTATTTATTTATAAAGATATGACATTCCCGCGGCGTTGTCTGCGGCGAGCTTGAAATGTTCTATAGTTTCTCATTAATATTTAGAAGTGGAGCTACATAACAGCATAAATAGGATCACTAAAAAGTAGAAAATAAAATAAATGTTTAAAAAAACAAAAACCCGCCTTCAAAAATGCAAAAAATAATTTCTTTTAAAATGGTAGGTCAGTCCAACTGAAGTCGGCATCCCACAATATTTTAAACCAAAAGCCGAATTGGACTGACCTACCATTTTAAAAGAAGTTATTTTTTGCATTTTTGAAGGCGGGTTTTTGTTTTTTTAAACATTTATTTTATAGTCTGAATTTTTGTGATTTTCCCTTATGTCCATGTCACGAAAATTCATTAATAACATGTTTTATTTCATAAGATTTGGATTGAGTGGTATCTTACATTATTAGAATCATCTTTTTTTTTAATCAACTTTTTAAGTAATGTAACGTTTATTTCTCCATACTAGTTAACCCAGTGTTTTGTTTTTTACTATGTATGGAAAAAACAACTTTATGCGATTACTAAGACAGTTGGTGAAAACAAATGGGCAAATAAGTTTAAAAACTTCGCTGACTCATTCTAATTATGTAAGATACCACTGAAAAACTTTACAAATAAAACATGAAATTAAGGATTTTTTGTGACATGGGCATAAGGGAAAATTACAAAAATTCAGACTAAAATGATCAATATCTCCGAAACTAGCAAAAAACGCTGAACATACATAGGGGTTAAATCGATAGCTTTTGAGCTGCTCTATCAGCCCTAGGTGGATAAACGTTGAGATTTGGGACACCCTGTATAGAGAGCCTGTTCTGGGCCGAGATTCTAGGCGGTAATAACCATATCGTGTTTGACCTGTTATCGTACGGTCAACGTTTTGATAGCTCTTGTTTACATGACAGTAATGGCGGCCGAGTTAAAAACAATACCGTAACAGGTCAAAGACGATATCGTTTTTACCGACTAGAATAGAGGCCCTGACATGTAGAGGAACTATGACTATAAGAACTTAACTACCACGTGTCTGAAATTAAAAATAATATAGTAAATAAAACTAGGCAGTGTTTTTTTTTACATTGTCTTGTTTTAGGAAAAGTTTTTTTTATAGTAGGTAACTTCGTTTTATTTTTGCAAATGATCTCCATTCGTGTTTGAATTATCGCTTAGAATTATCCTACAAACACATTTCCTCCTTAATTAGACAAAAATTGTCCTGTAATTACCTATATTCTATGTTGGTGATGATAATTACTATTTTGTTGTTCGTCACTATGCGTAATATTAGTGTAACTTTCCGTGACTTCGCTGAGTGGGCCTAAAGGAAAACCAACATTAGCTCACCAGCCAGCACACGTCGAGTTGGGACTGTTTTACAACAATTGCCACTCTAATGACACAAAAGTTTTATTTCTTTTTTAATTATTCCTTCTACATTCTTTCTTCGTAATACTAGGCTCATGTCACAAGGGTAGCTTTTGGATATTTGAATAATGGCAGTTAAGTGACTTAAATCCATAAAAATCATGATTAAATACTTGTATTGAAAATTAACAACAGCAAATAGCGTGATGAATTGTTTGTTATCAGTCAAATATTAACTTATAACCTTTGCCAATGAGCTTGCCCATCATAAAACTGGTTTAATATTCTCAAACACATTTAAATAACATTATGTTTATATATTGCGGGTTATTTCTGATTCTGGGAGCTATTTTGATTTTTATGCTCAACATGATATAGGTAACATTGGGACCAGTTTTGCTTTTTATTGTGAAGAACAACATAATATAATAAGAGGGTCCGACCAAAAATAGCGCGTGACCTTCAGTCTGCAGCTGCTTATGGTTTTAAAAATTGACGGAGCAGCTTTTAGTATGACTGTATTATTTTTATTATGCCTTTGACCTTCATTTGGACTATGTTTTGAATTGGCTAATTCGTAAAATACCACAAATTTCACAATGGCCTTGTTCCAAATCGTGTGATTCCCAAAATGCCTGAATTCTGATACGACTGAATCATAGAATGGCTTAAATCCAAAACGTCTGAAAGGGAAAATGTTTATCTCAAAATTTCAAATAAATTATTGACAGCATGAACTTGTTCCAATCATTTGGATACCTAATCCCGGGATGATGTGTTCATAAAGTCCATTCAACTCCATTGATGGATCCTGCCAATGGATCCTAGAAGCTGGAGGGCAAAAGACCCCTTAAAGTTTGAGAAATCTCTCCCAGCGAACCTTTGAGCTTAAAGGGATTCACTTTTGTACATACCTTTGTGTTTGTCTATTTGTCTATTTGTACAATAAAGTGTTTTACATACATACCTACAAAAAAATTACGGAGGTTGGGTTAGGTTAGGTTAGGTTAGGTTTTACCTGTCGAATGAAAGTGATCGGCGACTGCCCCATCGCGTGCGCATCGCCGATGTTCGCCTTGATCACCCTCTTAAACGGTTTCTTCGCGCCCTGCAACCAATATTACACTTTAATAAAACAAGTGCATAAACTTACGACATCGTATATGCTTAGAAAGGGTACGTATAATAATATATTAAGTTCAAAACAAATAATGGTTCACTTTATATATTATCATAGGTACGATCCCGCTTGGAAAAGCTCGTGTTTACCTTGCTTCCTGTATCGATAAGATAATTGAGAAAGCAAGATGTACACGTAGTTATCCGAAAAAACACTATCTGTACGTACGCACTATTGACTAACTTGAAATAGGTATTACATGATTGCGTATGAGTAAAGCCCCAGGACAAAGTGAGTTTAGCCAGTATTATGTTTGCTCCAAGTTTTGGACAGGTGTTATGTTTTACAACTAGGTATTTCCATCCGTCCAAACAAGGCGAAGCAAACAACATTATGTCATCACACTTCCAAGATGCAGGAAAGGAAAACCATCCTGCAAAGTTGCTCAGCAAATATTATTGTAAATTCTTGTGATTTATAGCCGTCTTATAACTATAAAATAGATAAAACCCTTGATATAATGGCTTCTCCGACTTTCAGAGAGGTTTACCATAATTTGCTTAAAAACGTTTCACAAATATAAAATTTTGTAAAACGCTTTTTTTTCCAAAACTGTAAATATTTCAGGATTTTTATAAAAAATATCTAACCTAACCTATAGGGTTCTCCAAGATGGTCCTGATACAAAATCTTGAAATATTTACAAAAAAAAGCGTTTTGCAAAATTATGTTTGTGAAATGAATCATTTTGTGAAATGTTGTTTAGCAAGTGGTACCCTCAGAACTATATCTTACCGTTACTGATATAGGAACCATTGTAATATGTTTAAAAAATGACTGACTGCTGAGTTTCTTGCGGCGTTTCTTCTCAGCAGTGGTCTCCTCTTGGGAAGCGCTGGTAGATTCTTGACGTGTTAAAGTGCCCGTGCGGCCTACTTACTGAATAAAAATCTTTTATCATTTTTTATCTTTTTATCTTAAAAAGCACAACCGATTTTCATAAAACCTAAGAACGATTCCGATTAAGCTTAATTCTTTATGCATTAAAAAAACGCAGCTGGGTGCACACGCGAACTTATAACCTCCTCTCGCGTCGGGGGAGAACAACCAAAACTACTTTAGGTTTCAAAAATCGATGGTTTTGTATGTGTAATCACCCTCAGGACAGAATTTATACTTATCCAGTAACTCTGTTCTCCTGTTTGTTACGATTTCACAGCTAAGGGTGGTATTCCACCTGTCCAATATCTTTGTCCAATTTCTATATCCAATATTTAATCAAATTTCTTTGATGGAGGCCCATTCCACTTATCCAATATCTTGGTTCAAGTTTTTATACTATTTGGGTAGACATTTGAATTAAATGTCGTTCGTAACATTTAATCAAATGTAGGTGTTTCTAGAAAATTTGATGAAGTCGTCCAATTTCTTTGATCAAATGCACATTGGACAAAGATATTGGACAGGTGGAATACCACCAAGCGGTAAATCGATTTAAGTATAATTTAGTAAGGAGATAGCTTAAGCCCCGGCCCCCGGGGAAGGGCTGTAATACCAGAGTGGAGTAGTCAGAGGTACAGAATTACCTACAACTTTAAAAACTTGTTTTTAATTCAGTAACCACATTTTGCACAAATAGGCTTAGATGTTGACCAGCGTATTAGAGAAAGGTTGCAAGAGTTAGGCCCATCGCCTAAAAGTACTTACTGATGTGCAAGTTGCGGAAAGTTTCCAAAAAGTTGGAAAATTCTAAGAAATTTCCGGAAACTTTCACTAAGAAACGGAATGTTTCGATCCCTATACAAAATTGTGAGAAGTTTCCGAAATTTTCCTAGATGAAATGTTTCGCAATTTTGGAAAGTTTCCTTTGGCACATCAGTAACAGTACTACAAGCCTATATTCCCTTAGTCGCCTCTTACGACATCCATGGGAAGACATGGAGTGGCACTATTCTAAGCCGGCAACCACACGGGAAAAATCTCCGTTAGTTTCGATCTAATTAGCATTATCAAACAAAATAAGGCACTGAGGAATAATTTATTGAATAATTCATGATTGGTGTTATCAAATAGTAAATTTTCATAAGCCAAACCACCATGTCATGTACAAACACTTCAAACGAAATCGTGCTGCTTTATCCCCCCTAAAGTAACCTGGTAGTTACAGTATTAGTGGCAATTGTCGGCACTTATCTCGACACGATAACGATAGCGATAGTGCTCGCACTCGGCTCAGATCTGCGCGAGATTGCTTTATCGTTCGACAAATACGGGCAACAAACTGACGGGCGATTATCTTATTAAGATAACTTTCACCACGGAACACTAAAAGAGGTCCTCTTTTAGTGTTCTGTAACTTTCACGGATATTATTAAGTAATGCATCGCTAATTAACCTTTTGAACGGCAATTTATTTTTATTATTATTTATTTATTAAAAACAAACAACATAGTACAATAATATTAAAGGCCCTGCAAAAATGTTAGAACAGTTCGACTGCAGGAATGTGTCCGTGAATAAATCTGCTTTTTTAAATATAGCTTACAGTACCTGTCTTACAGAAGAAGTGACACTAATAAAAAAAATAGACTAGCCTCTTAAATCTACGAATATTTGGCTCCTGCCGGATATCCTAGGGCAAACTATTCAATACATATGGCACACGTTTCCTTAATGTTCTATCACCAAAGTAATTATTCACTCTAGGTACCTCAAATTTAACAGCAGATACCGACCTTGTGCCATAATTATGTTATGACTTATCTGAGATAGGTCATGCTCTTGACTATCACGGTTATTTATAGCTGAAAGGTATTTATGTTTCACACTAACTGGAAGAATTTTACAAATTTTAAACAATTTCCGATTCTTTATTACATCATTCTCTACTTTTATTATTAACGAGTAGTTCTGCTGCAAGGTTGAGTACAACCACAGTATATTCTATTGTATAGTCTATTCTATTTATACTATGGTACAACTATACGTTCGCTCCGACGCTAGGACGACGTGACAACGCAAATTGTAAAAGCGTAAAAAAACTAACAGGCAAAAGAACTTTTTTAAAAGATGTTCTGAAAAAATCATTCAGTGGTTTGTCTCAAAAACATGGTTTCTTTTTAATTATTTGTTCAAAATTTACTTAAAAATAAATAAACAAATTTCTGCTAATGTCTAAAGAGCTTAAACGACACATGGTCTTTTTTACGTCACACAAGTGCTAATATTTAAAAAACAACACGCTGTTACAAACAAGTGTAGCAAACACTGATAATGATAATATTCATTTTTTTTTAGTAAAGATGTTTTTATACGAAAACCTTAAAAAAATAAATTTTTGTCATTTAATCAATTGCCGACTGAGGCATTCAAAGGGTCAGTTGTAATATTTGCTTATCCGCATTCAACTAACAAAACAATATGCATCCATATTGTTTTTCTTCACACGTCACTCTACTCCCCTATTAAATTGTATTATAAATACTGGCTTTTGTCTGTTCAAGGAATCGTCTAGTATTATTTATTAGATCAAGTTTTAGAGATAGAAGATTATTGTAAAATCCAGGACATTGAAGTTGACGTCATCTAGTTGGTAAAATTCATACTACCACATGTACCGACCAATATTATTTCTGGCTCGCGCAAAGCTGTAAAATTACCATAATTTTCTAATGCCGCCTAACCTCCACGGGCCCATTAACTCATGCTCTAAAAATAGCCCGAGTGTGTACATTACCATCAACATTATACATTTACGTACTATCAGCGATAATAGTAATGAAGTGGTCAGCAAATAAGAGTGATCTATTAATATGCAACATATGGGGTATTATCATTAATCTAATCACCTCACATCATGGAATAATTACAGGGACCTCGACACTTATCAACCTTATCATGTATGTATACATAGAAAGGCATAATAATTGTTTGACGCGGTGACAGGTGGAACTGAGCTAATTTAAAAAGGCCGCCATAAAGGGTTAATTAAGCTGCCTGCAGAGTCAAAACTGTTTAATGTTGCCCTAGTAAACCGGCTATTTGCCGCTGCCGGCAGCACTCAGGTTTTTAAACCTTTTTAGGGTACCCAAAAGGTACCAATGGCCCTATTAGGTACTAAGCCTCCGCTGTCTTTTTGTCTGTCTGTATGTCTGTCAGCGGGCTGTATCTCATGAACCGTAATAGTTATAAACACTTGAAATTTTCACAGAGTATGTGATACCTACTATAGCCGCTACTATAAAAATAAAGTTAAACATAAAAGGGGGTCCCCATACAAGAAATGTTTTTCTTGGCGTCGTACGAAGCCATTCGCGTGCGAGCCCATCCGCACTTGGCCGGTTTTGTAATGCATAGTAGATCTAGGCTACTTCAAGGTCTCTGCTATCTACTTTGTTTCATGTATGATGACGCGCTGGCCTAGTTGGTACAGTCGAATTCATAAATATGTGAACACTTCACTACCTTCTCACTTTAATCGCTGGGACAATCATATATGGCAGTTTAAACATGACATTAAATAGACAAGGTACTAAAGTGTACACATATTTATGAACTCGACTGTACTATTGGTACCCTGCCTACGAAGCTAGCGGTCCTGGATACAAATCCCGGTAAGTAAGGGCAGATATTTGTGTGATGATCGCGAATATTTATTATGGATGTTTTCTATGTATTTAAGTATTATATTTCTCTATATAAGTAATTATATCGCTGTCTAGTACCTACCCATAGTACAAGCAGAGGGGCTATTGCCTAACGCACTCGCAATCGCAATCGTTTTCATTTTGAAAATCGAAGGCTTGTCTGCATACAAAATGAAAACAAATGTTCCGCTTTCAAGCCGATTGCGATTGCGAGTGCGTTAGACAATAGCGACGCTGGAGCTTAGTTTGGGACTAGTGTGACATTGTCCCTGATATTTATTTATTCATGTTTTACATTTATTCATATCTAGTAGATTCACTGTATATTACCGACGTGTAAAAGAGCCCGTATGTGGCCAATTTACTGAATAAATATTTTGATTTTGATTTGATTTGATTTCATATCGATTCTGATGGCCATTGCTCTCTAAAAGCATATTTTGACTGACAGTAACTACAGACTAAACTATACAAACAGTATCCATTTCACCACGTTATCACCGACCGCGACAGCAGGCCTTGTGCTGCTCGAGTCGATTGCCATTAGTAATGGTACATTTATGGGCTAGATGGAGCGTTGTCCATACGAATGCATTAACCAGTGCAAATAAGGTGAACCTTTGTTGGGTAGATAGAACAAGCTTTGTGTTGTTGATTTCTTTCTAATAGGTACCTATTTATCTAACTACATTATAATAAAACATTTTACAAGTAGATTTTAAATAACCAAAGCTATCAGTTACTACTTAACTCTTTGAGTCTACATGATGCATTGTGGTGTCATACTTCAAATTACCACTCGGGTAGAGAATGGACTAATAAATATTATGAAAATAGAGTGTGATTTTTTGACGTGCTTTATAAAATCTCAAGCTACGCTTTATTCCGGAAATTTTGATGATCCCGAGGAAACAACAATCAACGAATTCAACGGTATTATACCTAGTTGCAGGCATTAAAAGATTACCATTGTAATTCCTTACTCCTACAATTACATTTGAAGAATATCGCTATTCCTTCGGAAGCTCTTCGATTTTCCTATCATCACGTTGATCTATTCAGGCGTTGAAAAAAAGACTGAAGAAACAAACAAACTTTCGCTCTAATTATATTAATTAAGGCCGTTAAATGTGACATTATTACATGATTAAATTTAATAAACTTATTAATGATATATCCTGGAGCACAGTGCCTGATGTTAAAGGACCAAGTGCTAGGCATAAGTATTAAAACATGCTAAACAAAGTCAATTAGCACGCCTGCAATAATGGACGTTGCATAAGCAGCGGCAAACCACACGCAGCTTGCGGTGAGTATGCCCTTGTCAGTGTTCATTTTAATATTTAATTCGTCCAAAAAAAAAAAAAAAAATCATAATTTACAGTTTAATATACACAATGTTTTTCACATGTTTTTTTTCGGTTTTATTGTAAGTGGGATCTGAGACATCATTTGCATTCTCAAACCCGAAATGACACTTTTAAAAAGTCAATAAAAATACAACAAGATTTTTGAAACTCAATTGAATGTTATGTTCATAAAATATTTTAAATTGGCCTTATTAATTAGGTATTACAATGGGTTTGGATACTTGCCCAACTCTTTGTCGTCATTCTTTGTGTACTTTTCCCTTAATAACTTCTTTTTTACAATCCTGAACTTTGTTTAAAAACAAACAATACTTATGTAACTATTTTAGGAACAAAGAAAGGGAACCAAAAGTTAATTTTGTTTTATTTCCATGACCCAGCAATAAGAGAAAATAAGGTTTTGTCCATCTGTATGTCACTACCCAGGGCCTGTGTTTGTTTCCCCGGGTTCCATACTACCTAGGCCTTATAGCCAATCAAGTCTTATCAGCTTTTAATAAATTGTAATATTCTGTAAGCAGTTTTTCAAATATTCAATTTCAATAGTTATTTTTTTATTTAGGTAAGTATGTTAGTATGTACAGTCAACATCATAAATAAGTGATCATTTATGTACCTTGTCACTTTAACGTTGTGTTTGAAATGTCATACAAAATTGTGAAACGATTGAAAGCGACAAGGTACATAAATGATCACTTATTTATGCTGTTAACTGTACTAACATGGTTGGCTATTTACTGGTATGTACCAGATTATTTATAGATACAATAGAAAAACATGATGTGCTTCATAAACCTGTGAGAGGTTTATAATTATGTAGCACAAATGAAAATGCCGCACACACAACATAGGTGGACCCAAAAAACTTATCCTCATCATATTAGCCACTTGTCACTATTGACATTAACATAAATCTAAGGGCTACTTGCACGGAAAATGTAACACTGGGTTACGACACTAACTCGAGTCTGTAAACATCAGATTCATACGAAAACTGTTATTTAAACTCGAGTTAGTGTCTTAGCCCAGAGTTATTTTTTTTGTGCAAGTGGCCCTAATAGAATACCTCCTTTACAAACATATAAAGAACCATAGTGTTAGAAAGAAGAAACAGAGAAGCTCACATAAAAAATAATAAGTAAAAAAAAAAAATGATTGTTCCCGCTAGGCGGGCCAGTTTTGTATGGACATTTAGAGTGTCTGGCATTTAATGTCAGCAAGCCAGTATTTTTTAAACTTTCTGTTCATTTCAAAACAATTGCAAACGCTATAGCCTTATCATTTGATGTTGTCATGACTACTCCAACCACTGATATACAGACAATATTATAAAACTTGTACTTTAGATAAGTAATGTTTATTGTTGTTCATTACGTCATCAAAAAGATAAAGTTTATGCAATATTTTTAGGTTTACATATATTTATGTAAAGTCAAGCTTCATAATCAAATCTTCTACTCAAGAGCAATCTAACACGTTCATGCACCACGAGTCTTCAGTAACTACAGAGCTCCTGTGACAAATTTCCTACTTCAGAAGTAGATTTAGAACAAGATTGAAGGTTCAAGACACAACACTATAGATATGAATCAGTGCAACAAGTCTTAATATATCCTTTGGGTTTGTTCTTTCATCTCAGCCACAGTGCTGGAGTGACTTTTATATTGATACCTTAATTTTCAATTCGGATAAACTACGATCCTTAACACAAACTACAATTTTAAAGTCACACTTCGATCTGCGTAAAGTTGCTTTAAACAAATTGAACTTACGTTACCGGTATGCTGTTATCAAATATACCCAGAGAACGAAAGGTTTTTTAAAAGTTTATAGCACTGTAACTGTAATATTTTATAGTTTTGAATTTTCCATGTGCACACAAAATTTCTAAATTCTTAATTCTTAATCTTAGCGTAATTGTGCAAAATGCGGTTACAGAATTATCAACAATGAAGGGTTGAGTTTATGTATGTATGTATGTAATTGTAAGATTTGTAAGTGATTTAAAAATTTACTTCCAATATACCCATACAGATCAGTGATTTTATTATTTAGTGTTGTAAATATTGTGCTGTAATATAAAATGCAAATGTGTGTTTCGCTATCATTCCTTGACATCAACTTGAGATGTTAGTTTAAAGTAATGGTTTGCAAAAACATCATATAGTCGGAAAGTGATAACGGCTAGCATTCGTCCTAAACATGTTTCTTTTTTTAGCGAACCATGTTACAATTAAAGGATATTACTATAGAAAAATAATCTTTTCCAATGTGTACCGCACTGTAGTTAAAGAGGAAGCCACTAATTTAACCGATATGTCCAAGACTAGAGTGTAAATAATTTAAAATCATTGTCAGGGCAACACGCAGTTGTAATTTATTGCTAGGCAACTGCATGATACTGAATAATTAAAACGAGTTTGCGGCGCTAAACGGAGCGGCCTTGTGATTTTTATTGGCCCCTTTCACTAAAGCAATGTCAAATATTTTGAAAATATTACACTTTGTTTTTAAATGCAGTGTATATAACCGCGAAGTTAATTTTTAATTCACATTTGTACCTTTTCGAGCTCCTTTTCGATTTCCGCCGCTCGGATGACCAGCGGCCCGCGGACGGCATATTCCAGTTTGACAATGTTAGGGTTGACATTCTCTAACGTGATCGCTTTCGACGACGACATCCTGAGTTGTATCCTGTGATTCCTCGACGGTAGCACGGCGTTAACAGGCTCCAAATGAGCCGCGGCGCCGGACAACAAACGACTGCGGCTTATCAGCCTCAACCCCGACATGATTTGCTGCAATCAGTCACACTACTTTCAACACGTCACTCCCTAACTACTCGAAGCACGGCACGCTAAACTCTCGTATAAAAAACAAAAGAATTAAAGGCACTGTTTTCTTTATTTATCTTCTTTAGATGAGAATTTTCTCAGTGAACATCGCAATGCTTGCAAAGATTAAACTAGATTTCAGTCGATCGATATAATTTGCTTCGTACGTTCGGTCGTCTGTATTATTACAAAACAACTAGTCAAATAGATGTCGGAACGATTGTATTATTTTACTTCATTTAATAATTTAGTGCTTGTCTTATCAAGAGTCAAGTTATAAGGTTATGGTTATCTGATTACTACAATTAATAATACTGAAACAACAAGGACCGAAAAGATAACTGAACTATTTCGTTATCATGCAATTAAAATGGAACTAAAAATACGTAAAAAAGGAAAAGAAAATTCAAAAACAAGTACTTGCGGTATTACGTGACTTATGTAATAATTTGAAGAAATGAAATGAATGTACTGAATGCATTCTGTCTGTGACTCTGTGTTTGTTTGGGAAAATGGAAAAGCTATGGCAACATTCTTTGATCAGCTGTTTTTGACATAACTAGTAGTAGGTAGGTACTATCTAGTCACGCACCCGCGCCAGTATTTTTTTTTAAATGCCATATTAATGCTGTTGCCTGTTGAACCTTTACTATTATAATTATACGTAGATTGTGTAGATATTAGTAGCCATTCTGGCTTTCGAGACTGAAATTCTGGGAGTTTAAATATCCCGTTTTACAAGAACGCCGAAAGAGAGTGACGTGTCTTAGGACTTATTATTATGTAAGTTCACGTTCACGTAATGTCCCTACAGCTCGCCAAATAAATAGTTTTAGGTACGTAGTACGTAGGTATAGTTAAAGTCATAAATATATACCTACACGTTCCCAAGACGGCAAAAATATCTCGATGCCCCTACTTAAGCCATATGGCTGTGTAGATATCACTTAATGCTTTCGACTGTACATAATAATAAAGATAGAAAAACAATATTCTTAAGTGACGACCACCACATGACATCAAACCAGTGCAGTTTTATATGAGTTTTATGGATAAAATGGGACATGTTGCCAATTCTATTTCTAAGAGCGCCCACATTTTTACAAAATCTATAATGCCAGCCCCTGCTTGGCTCTACTTTAAAAACCGAAGTTCGAAGTTACGCTAGCTCTACCCCTCTCTCTCGACTTAGCCTTGATTCGTGATGAGCCATGAAAGGGACGAAGAATCCAAAGTTGAATTTAGCGCTTCTTAGTAAAAACGGGATGGAGCTCCATCCCTGTCACTCGTCATTCGAGTCTAAATCGAGAGAAAGAGATGAAGCTAACGTAACTTCGAATTTCAAAGTAGGGCCTCTGGATGGTTACTAAGTGGCGCTAAATTCGAAACTTGCCAAGTGGGCTGCGAGGCTAATAAAGCCTGCCATGCAGCTGCTCATAATTACTATAGCATTCAAGATATAATAATTATGAGCGTTATATATTTTGATACACAATCAGAAAATTAAACAGTCAAAAAGCACAAGATATAAGAACTACTGTGCCTACCTACTAAAAAACGTACCTTCCATTATAATTCAGATTAGGCTTTCCTGAAATAATGAATTCCGAATTTCCTGAAAATAAGTAATTGGCCAAATATTTTTTATCACTTTTGATCGAATAAACTTTGAAAAACTTTACAATAAAACCGGACCCAATAAAACTAGGTTTTCGTAAAAAGATTTTTAATATTTATAAGTTAGCACAAAAGTAAAATTACAAAGGTATTATTTTTAGTTCACAATACGTTGTGAAATAATTTTGACACCTTCATATATATTTTAATAATGTCATCAATTGATTCTGATCATTGAGAGGCATGGAGGATGCATGGAGGTAATAAGTACTGCTACAGATGTGCTTCAAACACCAGATTGCAGTTGCATGAAGTACTTATAATAAATTATATGATCGTACCTATGTAATTTTTTACATTGTGGAAATTTACACAATGAAGTACTAATAGCTTGGCCAAAGTTTATAATAAAAGCGAAAATAACGTAAATAAGTAATTTTTTAGCACGCAACACTTTATGCACAGAGTACCTACAGTCAATCAACACATCGTAGAGGGAGAATATAATTCGATACTCTGTTTACGACTGACATACTATAAATAGATAAAGGTGGAGGCAACACTCTCTAAAGCCGAATGAAGCGTAAACAGAGTATACTCCCTCTACGGAATGAAGCATCCTCGAAGTCATTCAAGACGTTTCATTTGGGTCTAGAGAGTGTTGCCTCCACCTTTATCTATAACTTCATGCTATAAACACAGTCACACATTGCACGAAATTAATAAGACAGACATAATACCTCTATGGAATAAGACTTGCCAGCAAAATATTTTTATTTGCGCGCCATCTAGCCTATAATACTTCAAGTAAATTGTATTGGTATATTACAGCGCTGATGCATAGATTTAGACCATAATCATAATTTAAGGTTTCAATTTGGTTAAGTTGCCTAATCTTTGCAAAAGGCAGTAAGAGATATCACGTGTGTAGGGTTTCAGGGTTATGATATGATGAGCTCGCTAGGCTAGTACCAGTAACCCCGTGACATCTAGTGGCGTAGTGCGGAACTTCATCGTCAAAAGGGAAAAAAAAAACGCGAGTGCACGTTGCTAGATGTCGTGTGCGTCTTGAGTTTAATTCACAGGTTTAATTTAATAATTTTATTTATTTATTATTTAATAATAGGCTTGTTAAAACAAAAACCTCTTCTCCGAATTCTCATAGGTTTTCCTGTAATGTACAAGCAATGAACTATTTTTTGTATTTTTTCAAATTTTTAGGCTCAGTATTTTCAGAGATCAGGGGGGAATGGTCAATTTTCGTCTTCTTTCAAGAATAAAATCATAACTATTTATTTTTAATAATAACAAAAATGTATTTGAGATCCTCATAACGAGCCCTTTCATTTGTTATATGACACAGTAAGGTTTGCAAAATTTTTGTTTTTAATTTCTAATTTTTGTACCTCCGAAAGTGACCCTTATTTAAAAAAACAAAAACCCGCCTTCAAAAAGCAAAAATAACTTCTTTAAAATGGTAGGTAAATAGGTCAGTCCAACTGAAGTCTGCTTTTGGTTAAAATATTGTTGGACGCCGACTTCAGTTGGACTGACCTATTTACCTACCATTTTAAAGAAGTTATTTTTTGCTTTTTGAAGGCGGGTTTTTGTTTTTTTAAACATTTATTTTATTTTATGCTTTTTAGTGATCCTATTTATGCTGTTACGTAGCTCCACTTCTAAATATTAATGAGAAACTATAGAACATTTCAAGCTCGCCGCAGACAACGCCGCGGGAATGTCATAGTCATATTTAAACCTAAATGTGCTTCGTCATAGTCGCTCAACTACCTTTATCGAAATATTTTATCGCCACCCTTGAAATAGGTACCGTTAAGGAGTTCCGGTGGCCATCTGTGGTCTTCATCATCAGTTCCACTTCACCATATAGTACTTTTCAAAAGCAAATGCATGAGTTACAGTGAAAAATACCAAAATCGCTATAGGTGTGCCTATAATATTTGAGGAGTTCTCTTGATTTCTCCATGATCCCATCATCAGATCCTGACGTGGTGACAATGGGACCAACTAGAAAGTATAACCATTCGAACAACGAATTTTTTTTTCAAATCGGTCCAATTGTCTTCGAGTAATCGGGGAACATACATAAAAAAAAAAACCCGACGAATTGAGAACCCTCCTTTTTATGAAGTCGGTTAATTTTTTTTTTTTTTTTTTTGCACATCTGTGTTTGGGCATACAACTCAATTGGTCCAGTAGTTTCGTAGCAAAACGGCTGTGACAGACGGACGGACAGACAGACGCACGAGTGATCCTATAAGGTTTCCGTTTTTTATTTTTTGAATGGAACCCTATAAATGTACGCATTACTGTACTACTAATCAAGATGTAACAAACATAGACTATAGACGACGTGGTTAGCCTAGTTGATAGGGGAGTGCCTACGAAGCTAGCGGTTCTGGATTCGATTCCCGGAAAGGGCATATTTGTGCGACAAGCGTGAGAAGGTATTTTGTTCACGAGTCATTTCATGTATGATTTCTATGTTACGGTGGCAAAGTTGTCCCTCGTGTCTAACTCATTCCTTTTACAAGCCAAGGCCTATTGGATATCCATTCGTTTGTAACGTGACGTGACATGCAATTGCGGGCGGACTTATATAGACACGGACGGTCAAACGCACGTTACAACAATTAACAGCACGGGTAGCACAAGTTATGTCCCACTTCGTGGCCAGTTCAATGCTGCTGCCTTTTCGAGCCATGATCTAATCTTTGCTTCCTATAGAATTCGTCCTCCTAAACATAAACATAAGGTTGTGTTACGCAATGATATTTTGTATAAAGATACGTCATCTGCGCGCAAACACGTTCCGCAAAAAGGAAGGCAAATTGCCTTACTTTTCATCTATTTATCTCTTTCTAACAACAGCGTTCGCTATGGATTGCCGTGTTTGTCTCTGTCAGTAATTGGTAACGGGTTTTGAATGCTTTTAGTATGAGCATAACGTATCTTAATAATATAATAGTACATTACTGCACAGACCGGGAAATAGGCCGTTGCGGGACGAGTAGAGTTAGCGTGGCCGAGACGCAGTCGAGGCCGCGATATATACGAGTCCAGCAACCGCCCTTCCCAGTCGAGGCTTGTATAGTGATTTTCTCCAAGATGTGAGGAAATTTAACACAATTGTTAATAATATTAAACACAGTCCCAACATCTCCTTGAAAAAAAAAACAGGAACGTACGATTTAGTATGACACTGAAATAAAGCATTAAATAAAATCACAAATTATTTAAACGTAATAAATTCAATTTGAATAAAATATAGTTTAAACTATAACATTTATTACGCGTTTATGTTATTTCCGCAATTTATTTTGTTTATGAACGCAATTTCTATTAAAAAAATGTCAAACTATTTGACACACTTTTAAATACGTTATAAATGCTGTTTGAAAAGGCTTAACTTTTTAGTCTATGACATTTAAAAAGTAAAATATACAAGGAAGAATTTTGATTGCACGAGTGTTTGGCTGTTTGGAGATAGTTATCCTAGTCCAAACATGGTTTTAAAAAGTAAATCACCAGGTACGTACCTAATGAAATTTCATACATTTTTTATTTTTGCCTGGACCTGGAACTTAGAACTTCGCGGGCTGATTTGACAACAGTAAGGTTAACATTTCCGAGCATGTGGGAGAAAAATATCATTGGTGTTACGCCCTAATCTTGGCAATATGAATCGGGAGGCCTTGCTTGCCGATCTTCACAGTATTGACTGGCAATCCCTAGAAGCTCTCGACGACTTTAACCTCAAGCTTGATATGTTTGCCAGCTCTCTACTGGCGATCTTCGACTTGCACGCGCCTTTGAAACCGACGCGGGTTAAACACTTGCCAGCGCCTTGGCTCACTACAACCATTAGGGCAACTATGGCGAAGCGGAACCGGCGGGCTCGGTTAAAACTGCGCCATGATCCTCCTGAGGGAAATCATCTTAACTACGTGTCCCTCCGTAATCGATGCAACAGAAAATGTAGAGACGCTAAACGCCGCTACATCCATGAACGCATAGATAGGTCCCCCTCCTAAATTATGGAAGTTTTTAAAGTCAATGGGGGTGGGCAAAACTCAACATAATTCTCCAGATCCATTTACACTTGATCTCAACGACCTCAATAAACACTTTAGATAGCACTTCTCCGGTTGTCTTGGACCCTTCTGTAAAGCAGCAACCATTATCACTTCTCGCCAATACTCGTCACCCTGACTTGCCTCCTTTTGATCTAGGTCTGTTTCCTACGGATGAAACTCTGAACCTGTTAAAACGTATAAAGACGAAAGCCGTTGGTGAGGACGGCCTGAGTGTGGACATGCTTATGCTCGTTGCGGAATTCATCGCCCCTATCCTATCCAATAATATTAACTTCTCCTTTACTTCAGGGTATTTTCCTTTATCATGGGAACAAGCCCGTGTCACTGCTCTTCCAAAAACTTGTAACCCTTTGTCCGTCTCCGATTTTCGACCAATTTCTATTCTCCCTGCCCTTTCCAAAGTTATTGAACACTTCACAAATCGAAGACCGTCCCGCTTTCTCAACTATGACAAACTTTACAATCCTTTCCAATCCGGCTTCCGCCCCAGGCATAGCACTGTCACTGCTTTGGTCAAAGTCACTGATAACATTCGTCTGAATATTGGAAACCGTAAACTCACTGTCCTTGTCCTGTTAGATTTCAGTAGTGCCTTTAATACCGTAGATTATGATATTCTCCTTAGCATACTGAAGATTTACAATATCTCCCCTGCAGACATTTCATGGTTTCAATCGGATCTCCTTGTGAGGCGCCAGCTTGTCATTCTATTTCCTCGTGGTCTGACCTAACTGCTGGTGTCCCTCAGGGAGCTATACTATCCCCTCTTCTCTTTTCACTTTTTATCAACAGCATCGCTGCTTCTCTTAAATCTTCCTACCACCGCTACGCGGATGACTTGCAAATCTACACGGCAGCTTGTATTGATGATCTTCCCTCCCTGATCGCTTTAATCAACAGTGACCTCGCGGTTATCCGAAACTTGGCGGCTAGTTTCGGCTTGAAGATCAATGCAAGAAAGTCGCAGGCAATTGTCGTCGGTAGTCGTCATTTCATCGCAAAGTTGTCGGACCTTGTGATAGCTGTGGCCTGTTTTATAAAGCTACAAATTACAATTTGCAGGTTACAAGTTTCCATTTGACACAATCTCGACCAATGACTATCAGCCATTTGAGTAGTGTTGCCAGTTTAGACCTGTAAAATTGTAACTTGTAGCTTTATAAAACGTGCCCCTGAATTGATCTTTGACGGTACTGCAATTCCTTTTTCTTCTTCAGTCAAAAATTTAGGTATCATAATGGATCAGACCCTTTCTTGGTCGGCTCAGTAGCTGCGGTAAGTTGTAGGGTCTATGGATCCGTCCATTCGCTTAGGCACTTGCAGAACTTCCTTCCCCTCCACACCAAGATTTCTCTTGCTCATTCCCTTCTCCTCCCTCTCCTCGGCTACGGTGATATCGCGTATCTGGACTTAAATGAAGACCTGCTCAACAAGCTGGAACGCCTCCTGAACTTGTGCATTCGCTATATGTTTGGGTTGTGAAAATTTGACCACGTGTCTCATTTTCGTGCACAGCTTGAGTGGTTGCCGATTCGCTTTCGAAGGAATGTTCACGTCCTGTCATAGCTTTTTAACATCCTTTTTTATCCTCATTCCCCATCATACCTTTCTGAACGTTTTAGCTTTCTAGCCACTGAATCTCAAAATTGCTTGCGTTCGAGTGACAATCTTTCTCTCGCTTTCCCATCTAATAAATCCAAAACCTATTCTAAATCCTTTTCGGTTCACGCTGTGCGGTTGTGGAATTTATTGCCTACTGAAATTAGGCAGTCTCAGTCTGTAGATTCTTTCAAATCTAGACTAAAGAAGTTCTGGCTTGACACTTGTTCTTAAACTTTTTCCTGCTTATTGTATATATTTATATAATTATTGTATATATATGTTTATACATACATACATAATCTCACGCCTTCGTTCCGTCGGCATTCTTAATTTTAAATCAATTAGTGTTGGCACTCCGGGCCTGCTGCAAAACTAACATAACCGAAACCTACCTAAGGACGTATTGTATTCCAGAAGGAATACACAGAAATATACAGGACGAAAATTTCCATAACCGTAAATACTAATGGGACTACGAGAAACAGTTCTCCCTCGTGGCATAAGAATAAACAATAACTACACGTAGAAGAGAATCTCCTTTACCAAGGCCCCAAATGCCGCGCTTTAAATACCTACTTCCCCTTTCACCCCGCTACGCCACTCTGTCTTCCGCGCCCAAAGTTAGGGCTGTCACTTGCGAAATATTTTAATCGGTTATTTACGTTTTTCTTCAACGTTGAAACATTGTTTCAAAATGAGTTTTATACATTTGCGTTAAATTAGTTAATAATATGTTTTAAACCTTCTTTGCATGGTGATGGAAATTTCCATCATAACATAATGCCAACTTTTGTTTTTTTTGTATCAATTTTTTTGTTCTAATTCAAAATCAAATAGGGTTTGAATTCACGACTTCTTTCATTTTTATGTTATAAGGGTTAATGATATAAGATGATCTCCAGAAAATTACATGGCTTATGTGGTTATTAATCATCTATAAAACACGGAAATGAGCCTATAAACCACCTTTTAAGTTCAATAAGTTTTATAGTCTGGGATCCGGAGTTACTTTTTACGTTCCTTTCGTAATTTGGAATTTTTATAAAGTTGAAAAAGCTTTATTAAAAAATACTATTCTTATTTATTAATTATTCTTTTGTCACGTTTAATTTTACAGCCCAATAGACTGCTATAATGTTTTCACATGGCTAATTTAATAGGTACGTTTAAAAAATCAAATCGCGACATGCGCGGTGAAACAAATACAACGACCGCGCCGCGCCGCGCTTCACGGCCTAAAGCCCATCACAAATAGGCCTATAATATATATTAATATACCGGAATATATACAATATTATAGCAAAGAACCACACATCACTAAGATATGAAAATATATATCCATCCCATTATTTTAAGTGGCGAGGGAAAGAGATAAATATACCTATCTTATAGCAAGGTCTATTAGAGGTAAGGTATCTTAAGATACCTTGCTATAATATTCATATACTTATTATAGCTGCGTGTGTGAACTGTGTCAACTAGTACGGAAAATATATCGTAAGATGCATTGCTATAATATATATTGCGTTTGTGACGCCCCTGACAGACTAGACACCTCAGGTGTCGCCAGGCGGTAGGTATCTAACGCGCCGAGCGCGCTTCGGGAGCCGGGAGTTTCGCTTCTACGTGTAGTTATTGTTTATTCTTAGGGTGGTGGAACCAGTAATGGACAAGGCACCAATAATGAACACTTGATTTTTATTTTACAGAAGATAAGGGTTATTCATTTGTTTTGCAACGAGTTTGAAACAATCAATTCAAGACCGTATGAAATTTGAATTAAGAGTGAAGTGTCCATTACTGGTGCCTGTCAGCTAAAAGTGTCCATCATTGGTGCCGTCACCCTATGCTCGTGGTCCGATTAATGGGACAAAATAATGGGACCACCAAAAAAAACGAGGAAATGTCTACCTAAACGGTTCAAGAGATACAACGGATGCTGTTACGCAATAATGTGTCAACCCACAAGTATTTAGCATTAAAGTGTCAACCCTCAGTACTATCGTTGGGTTGACATTTTATTGCTAAATAGTTGAGGGTTGACACATTATTTATTGCGTAACAGCGATTGTTGCGATCGAGCAAAAAACGCCAAATGAAACAAGTTTCTTTTATGGTGGCTCTCTTCAACTGCTTTTTTTATAATTTGTTGATATAGTGGCAATTGAAATCCATCATCACTGATAATTTGAACGGTTTACCTATTTCGGTTCATGATATACAGCCCGCTGACATATAGACAGACGGGCGGACGGGCGGACAGACAGCGGAGGGTTATTACTAATAAGGTCCCGTTGGGACGCTTGAGTACGGAGCCCTACGGAGATTATGCAGCTTTTTTAAAATAATAAATAATTTTTAACCACATTGTCTTTATTTCGAACATCATAAACTCCAGAAACGTACACTTTCAACATCGGCTGAATTACAAATACAAACATTCGTTTCGCAGAATCTTCGTTTCTTAGCAACTCTACATTGCCAATTTTTCTTACAAATATGTTTAACAATCTACATGAATAAATAAGTTTAACGCCTACAAAACACATGCACTTACAGAATTCACGACTAGAAAGTTACTATAGTTCATGTGATAATAAAGTTTGAGGCACATGGCGACCTCAACGCTGACTCTACGTACTCTCGTTGCAAATTTCGGGCCGTACAGCATAAAAGCGGGTGAGCTATACTTGTGTGTATAGATGCAAGTGCTCGTTGTCTCTGTGTGCGTAGCTGTCGTCGCTAAGCGACTCCGTAGTGTGTGTCTCTACGTGTTACAACTACAAGTTTGGCAAACCCGCTTTCGTGATATACAACTGTATATATTGTTTAAAGTAGGTATATTGCTTACAGTATATCAATAATGGGCGCAGTATAAAAAGTCGAAGCTGATTGCATGCAGGTGGAACGTGACGTCTTGCTTTTAAGTAGCTGGACACTCTTATAGCTTGTGGATTTACAACGGAAAATTGCGCGCGATAATATAGGTAACTCCTTTAATTCGCGATGAGGACACCTTAAAATTTCGAATTAATTCATTCCGAATATTCATTTTGTCCGAACTTTACATTGAATGCATAATTACGGTTACGTTTGATTTATAAGCGATATGAAACAATAATGTCTTTTATCAAAACACTGCATTCGGAGTTATGAAAATTCGAAATATTGATCAATTCGGAATTATGACTCTTCGGAATTATGTAGTGTACCCATCGCGAGCTACATCCTATCGCTGCTTCTGATTTGTATAGAAAGTTATTGCGAGTTGATGTAGTTATTTTATCCCAGGCAATTCTCAATGTGAATTTAACTTTAGGCTTAGTTTTAGCCAGGTCAACCGCAACTTGCACCCGTAGCCTTGCGGCAAAACGAATTTTCTGCGAAACGAGATGAACTACCAAAAATAAATTGCCCACAAGTAAACTGTCGTTTACTTGAACTCCTTGTTGAACTTTGCGTGGAAGTCCTTGAAGATTGTGAGCATTTCCTGGAGCAGCTCGGGCTGCGGCAGGATGGTGGTGCGGAAGTGGTAGGTGCCGGGCCGCTGCCTGAACCCGGCGCCCGCCACCACGCAGATCCCTGCCGAACAACGTTACGTTTGTCACGAAAATTAGTCTTACATTTATTTACTGCCCTCATCGGATAGCGTCGGTGGCCTAGTGGTTTAGGGGGTCGACTCGTGATCGTAAGGTACCGAGGTCGAACCCCCGCGGTCACCATGTACCAATGAGTTTTTCTAACTTAAGTGCATTACCCGATGCTCTTATGGTGAAGGAAAAACATCGTGAGGAAACGTGCACAATCGAACAGCTGATTGTGTAACAGGGTAATTGCACTAAATATCGTAAAGGGTCCAAGTGTATCCGAAAGGGCCCATCTGTAAGATAAGATACTACCCTCATACCAGCATTACCAAAGCAGATTCAATCTTCACCCGTTAGTAAATATGGTGGCACTCGCTACAGGAGTTACAGATTGTTAATTTTACTTAGTCCTTCCTTACCTGGGTACACTTTTTTTGAAAACTGCTCTCATATGTTTTTCATCATACCTAGTTAAAAACTGTGTCTGAATCAGATTATTCACTAGGTACGATGCCACAGAGAGACACCGACACGTAGAAACATACATAAAAACACGTTGGACAATACGCATTCAGAAAACGTTACTGTAATCGACAATGTTTAGGAAGGGCCTACAGACAAGATGCACTACGCTAACTAACGTTTCTATTCGATTCGTTTTTAAACCAATCGCGTCACTGGAAGATGAAGTGATACGAAAAGTCACGTGGTCTACCAGTGACGCGATTGGTTTAAAAACGAATCGAATAGAAACGTTAGTTAGCGTAGTGCATCTTGTCTGAGCCCTCAGGCTACCGGACGTGCGCGTGCGCGTATGTACCAGAAATTACGCGAGTCACAACTCGAACAATTACGCTCGTTTCGTCGCACCCTTAATTAGGTGTTCATTTAACAAGATACATTTTGTCATGTACGGCGGGGTAGGTCTGAATGCCAAAATCTCTGTTCCGCATTAGTCTGAATGCCAAAACGCACCGGTCCGCACTATGTACAAAACTCAAAATACCTTTTTCCCAAAATGATTTCTAAAAGTCTTTGTGTTTGAATGTCGGAAATAAAACTTTTGGCATTCAGACCTACCCGCCGGAAGGGTTTTGTCATGCCCCCCTGCCCCTCAATTCTGGAGCTGTTCTAACAGATACACGCACTGCTAGGTCAAAACAGCTCAAAATCCTTACTAGTTTTGTTTCAAGTTCATGGAAGTAGTATTAAAGTTCATTTTAAAATACAGCTGTATTTTGAGTTACTACTGTTTTGATCAAGCAGTGCAACATGCGCATGGCAGATGCCAGGCGAATGCTGTACCTGTCTCCTCGAGCAGTTTGAAGGCGTAGAACACGTCGGGCGCCTTGCCGGCGGCCTTCGCGGCCTCGATGGCTTTCGGCGGCAGATCGAAGCGCGGGAACGCGTACATCGCGCCCTAGCATGTACAATTGTCATCACTTTAGGCTAGATTTTCGATGGTGGGAGTGGTGGGATGACGGCGAAACCATTAGAACATACGCAACAAGAATCTCCTTTGTACATGCTTTGTATGAAATGTTTTGAGCGGGTAGCATAAATTACGTTGATTTATTCCCATGATGATGATGATAAAAAAAAAAAAAAAAAAAAAAGATAAAAGATGTTTATTCAGTAAGTAGGCCGCACGGGCACTTTTACACGTCAAAAATCTACCAGCGCTTCGCAAGAGACCACTGCTGAGAAGAAACGCCGCAAGAAACTCAACAGTCAGTCGTTTTTTTTTTTAAATTACTTATACAATTATAGAACTTAACCTAGCATTATATAAAACAATGAATTTAACATTAAAATATATATATCATGCGTAGTTGAGCAGGAAAATGTGTCAAAACTCAGTATGTTCAGATGAACTCTTAAATAGTAATAATAATAATTATATATATATATATACACACATACATATATATATATATATATATATATATATACATATACATATACATATACTTACCCATGACGGTGCAAAACAACCACATAGTTTTGATACATTCTCCTACAGAAACCGTGTCCCCTAGACAATAATTATACCTACAATGTTTAGATATTTTCCTGACTAAGCTATTACTAAGTTATTTAGGTGTTTAATTTAGGCCAAGCATTTTTATCTGTTAGATAGTCCTCGACCCTATAATAAGCTTTCGACATCAACGACTTTTTCAAGTAATTTTTAAGTGCTGGAAATGATAACTTTAAAACTTCGTCAGGTAATTTATTATAGAAATGAATGCATTGACCAACAAATGATTTATATACCTTACGGACACGAAATTTTTTAATAGCAATTTTATTTTTATTTCTTGTATTCAAATTATGTATATCACAATTCTTAACAAAAGAGTCTTGATTTTTAATGACATAAATAATATTCTCATAAATAAATTGTGACGCTACTGTCAAAATACTAATTTCTTTAAATAGTAATCTTAAGGAATCACGGGAGTTTAGGTTATATATGAAACGAATGGCTCTTTTTTGTAACACGAATATAGTCTGTATGTCAGCAGCTTTTCCCCAAACCAGAATACCGTACGACATAACACTATGAAAATAACTATAATAAACTAAGCGAGCTGTCTCAACATTGGTAAGTTGCCTGATTTTCCTAACAGCATAAGCTGCCGAACTTAATTTACCTGCTAGTACTGCTATATGGGGACTCCATTGCAAGTTTTTGTCTATAGTTATCCCTAAGAAAAGCGCCTTGTCCACCATCTCCAAACACTCATCATTTAGAAATATACTAGATTCTACCGGTCTAACATTAGGCAAAACGAACGACGAATGATGATGGTGATGATGATGATGATGAGGATGATGATGATGATGATTCCCATCTTCCACCCGAGCCATGTAAACACACCAAACCACGTGACTCTGTTTAACAGCCAATCAAAACGTTTTTTTTCGAGCTTTGACGTATCGGTGTTCTGCTGCTATTGGCAGGCGAACTATACCACGTGGTTTTATGTTTACATTTAGTTAAGTGCCAAAACAATAGGAGTGTAGGCCTGCTGCCTACCTGCACCGTGTTGCACTTGAACCCTTCCATGGCGTTGAAGGCGTCAGCGAGCATTATGGCGCGCTGCTTCAACAACTCTAGAACACCATCCTTCTCCTTCTTCCACAGCGCGTACGACTCCTCGTTTTCCGCAGGTGGCTTGGCCTAGAACAGGTTTTTTTTAATGCATAGAGAAGGCAAACAAGCAAACATGATGATGACAAGTGGACTCAAGACAATCTTAAGACTGCAAATGCACTGACAACATTTAACCGCTCGACACCGGATCAGCTCAAAGTGAGACACTGAAAAGTGAGCTTTTATCTGTGTTAGTACGTTACATTTTTCAGTGAAAGACTGCTAGCTTGTGTCGAGACGAGGCATTGCCGTTCCGATGCCGATATAAGTGTGCGTTACAGTATGGAGTTTGATACAAATGATACAGAACGGCTCGAATTGAGGTGGTGCCAAGGTGGCCCCAGCGGTTTAGGCTGTGCGTTGTTAAGTCAGTCACTCAGTTTCTAGGTACGAGTATGTATTCTGGATTATATACGGGTGTTACCGAAAATTCACATAAACCGAAGCGAGGGCGGGTCGCTAGTTGTCAAATCATGGGAAAGACGCTTCTTAAAAAAACGCCTGGGTATATTTAACAAACAATACTCACTACGCAATCCAACACGCACTGCCCCAAGACGTTCGGACAGAGGGACGCCGATATTGTCTGAAATATGTCATAAACATATCACCTGTGACTCCTATTACACGTGCATAGTTAATAGAAGAATATTTGCATTGAGACAAACCATATTTGAAAATATTTTTAACGGTTTATTATACAAATTAGGATCTCAAGTGTTCACTGAACGCCAAGACTGATATCCGGAATGACGGTAACCATGTTAATAAAAATGCTATAATAATTATTATAGAACTGTTATTACCATGGCAACGCTTATTATAGAATTGTTTTCCCGCTTCGGTTACGCAATATGTCGTATTCTGATACCGTTAACGATATTAATTTTAGCGGTTTATAGTACGCGAGTAGAAAAAATACTTTAACTGACTGCTGTGTTTCTTGCGGCGTTTCTTCTCATCAGTGGTTGCTCTTGGGAAGCGCTGGTAGATTTGTGACGTGTAAAAGTGTCCGTATGGCCTTCTTACTGAATGAATGTTTTTAATCTTTTATCTTTTTTTTAAGAAGCGTCACGGTTTATGTCTTGACATAGTGCTGATTGGCGTCAATTTCGACGTCACAAAATCACCTATGGCAACATCATACTACAATATTTTATTTAAAATCCATTCCTTCTTATTGTTTAATTTTGATTTCAATGTTGCCATTCTTTTTTTCATGATCTTTAATCTTTGTTCTATTTTTTCTTGTGCTCGTTGAATAAAATTTTATATTTCTATTTCTATCAGTATGCCAAATTCCAAGACAATCGAACAATAAGAGGTAGGGTAAAATTGTCTTTCAAGATTTGATGACATCGTATGTTATTTTGTTAAATTGCTAGAATGTCGACTGGTTTATTCAAAATCACGTTTCTCAAATGCTATTTCCAGTCCACTATTAATACATGGAAATCCTTATTTTCCGAAAAGGAGACATGAAAAGGTAATAAGTATTTTAGAAATCCAAAATTGCCTTGAAAAGTTCTGCCTGCACTTCCTTGTTGAAGTTGACGAGCTCCATCCAGCCGCCGCGCATCCCGCACTCGCCCATGTAGCACTTGCTGATGGACATGAACGAGGCCAGCTCCAGCTCACTCTTGATCGGGTCACCCATATCCATCATCACCTGACGAACAAGCATCAAGCAATAAAGAGCAATAAAGTATTTACATACACACATACACTACATCACTAAACGAACGAATTTCAATTTCAATCTGACGATTCAGTTCCGTTCATTCGATCATTAATGAGGACTTGGCACAAGATTATTAGATTAGGATCACATTTGGGGTGACAACTTTATCATAGGGTTGTGACCCTGCAGAATACGGATCTGCCTGTCGCCATTCCGAAATTTGAACCGGAAGTATGCTATACCGGAAAAGGTGCAGCCCATACTAAATATTTCATTTTACATGTAGTAAATCGTTGTTCCGGTATCCTAAAGTCCGATTGTTCTGGTTTTTTGATATGTTGTAAAAGAATAATATAGTCATGGTAACCATAATGTTTCGTCTATCCAGCTCTATGTCTTTTTCCACCATCCTGGAAAAACGTACATCGTAAAAAGTAAACTTTAATGTATTAGTACCTAAATACCTAAGTATTTAATAAAAAATGCATAATTTAATTAAGCATAACAACCAAGTTCCCATTATTGTTGTTTTATGGACATGGCAGTGCCCGCCGTGGGCTCCTTAAGGTCGAAAACTTGAATTAATTAACAAATTATTGAATTAATTAATTGATTAATTAACATAGGCCCCATTGAGACATATCCGACAAAATAGCGGATACCCAACGTTTTGCAACATAAAATTATAATTTATATAATTTTACTACGAGTAAGTATAATCAATATCCTGGATTAACACAAAAAATATATTTTATATTCTCTTTTGACACTCGCAGACATGCCCTTATAAATATGTGGGCATACCCTTCTACTCTGCGGGCATTCGAACAAACTGTCAAGAGAGGGAAAGCGGTGATAATATTTAATTAACTATTAAAATAAGATTTATTTATTATTAAGCTACTTTAAATAGTAAAACACTGTCAAGGTATAGTATTCGTAGTTTTATTTATTTAGCAGTATGTACAGAAAGTGACTTCCCCACTGCTCAACTGATCATGTACTTTAAACATGAGGCAGGTAAAAGGTTATGTTAGATCTTCAGCTGCTCTGAAGGGCCAAAACACTCAGAAATAGGAGCTCCGCGAGGGCGGTATTTTGGTATAGCAGCCCGATGGGTGAAGGAGCTAGATTTTTATTTTTATTTCACGCGACATGTACGCCATACGATTAAATAAATAAATATAGATATCATGGGTGAGTTGTGCATGCTAGTTGATCGGTGGGTAGGAAGTCCCTGAGTTGTTTATGAGTACCTTCTTGAAGGAGTGGAAGTCGCGGCCTTTCACATATGTGTTGTCCTGGTACACCTCGTCGGCCAGCAGGAGCAGGCAGTTCTTGTGGGCGAACTTCAGGATCTCCTTGATGTTCTCTTGTAAGAGGACCTGCCATGGGGTACTCACGTCAGTCCGATTTACATCTATAATATAATCCGCACCACGTAACATGAACCTGCAAACCCTGAAAGTCTATTTTTAATTGTCACAGGTATTCAAACTCAGTCCTGAAGCTGCAGGCAACTAAGGTTAGCAGATTGGTGTCTGCTCTACGTTGTCTTACAGTCACAACACTTGCCACTGTACGCATTTTGGCTGTGTAATGCAAATCGGGTTTAGTCGGTTTTACTCATAATTACAAATAAAATAATTTATTAGACAAAAAACAACATTTTACATAGGCGTAGATGTCCGTCTGAGACCAAACTAGGCTGAGCCTGTATCTTCGCCGTCTGCCAGTGCGGTTTACAAAATAGCTAAAGTAAAAAATTGTGTGATCTTTATTTTAAGAAACAACGAGTATTTTTTTTGGTTATACATTAAATACGAGCTATAGGTACCTTAAAATAGTATAGGTTTCTTAAAATAAAGATCACACAATTTTTTACTTTAGCTATTTTGTAAACCGCACTCGCAGACGGCCAAGATACAGGCTCAGCCTAGTTTGGTCTCTGACTGACATCTACGCCTATGTAAAATGTTGTTTTTTAACCGACTTCAAAAAAAGGAGGTT
Organism: Acleris literana; assembly: GCA_946894065.1. Classification (NCBI taxonomy): domain Eukaryota; kingdom Metazoa; phylum Arthropoda; class Insecta; order Lepidoptera; family Tortricidae; genus Acleris; species Acleris literana. Next base: position 398,423 of record OX335681.1, read on the forward strand.
CTCAATTCGCCGGGATATTTTTTTTCTTTATGTATGTTCCCCGATTACTCGAAGACCACTGGACCGATTTGAAAAATTTTTTCGTTGTTTGAATGGGTATACTTTCTAGTTGGTCCCATTGTCAACGCGTCAGGATCTGATGTTGGGATCTTGGAGAAATATAGCGATTAATTATAGCGATTTTGGTATTTTTCACTGTAACTCGTGCATTTGTTTTTGAAAAGTACTATATGGTGAAGTGGAACTGATGATGAAGACCACAGATGGCCACCGGAACTCCTTAACGGCACCTATTTCAAGGGTGGCGATAAGATATTTCGATTAAGGTAGTTGAGCGACTATGACGAAGCACATTTAGGTTTTAATATGACTACGACATTCCCGCGGCGTTGTCTGCGGCGAGCTTGAAATGTTCTATAGTTTCTCATTAATATTTAGAAGTGGAACTACGAACTGAAGTCGGCGTCCCACAATATTTTAAACCAAAAGCCGATGCATTTGGACTGACCTACCATTTTAAAAGAAGTTACTTTTTGCATTTTTGAAGGCAGGTTTTTGTTGTTTTTAACATTTATTTTTGTCTAATAAATTATTTTGTATTTGTAATTATGAGTAAGACCGACTAAACCCGATTTGCATTACACAGCCAAAATGCGTACAGCGGCAAGTGTTGTGACTGTAAGACAACGTTGAGCAGACGTGTGCGTGCGTGTATGTGTGTGTGTATGTGTGTGTGTGTGTGTTTGTGTGTGTATTTGTTTACGGGTTGGGGTTTATTTTATCTAAGTGGCTTTAATAATGTCTTCCGTTTCACTGTAGCTCCGTGTGATTAACCACTTTTTCACTATTCCCAGTGCTTTGGGAGCTGCGAGACGTTTTATGTTGCAGAAATTGCAGATGTAGTTGTAGATACATCAGTGTACAAGGCGGGTGATCTTCTAGCAAGAGCGGATCTATATGGAGGGAGCGGTTACTCGTAGTGGCGTTGTCTAAGGATTTTCTCGTGAAGGTCCGTGCCGACGATCTGAGTATGCGCACGAACGGCTGCTTTAATAATAAAGAGCTGCCTGACCCTTAGTAGTTTTGTTTCGCGAAACAGCAAATTGGAATACCGATATGGTTTTTTGAGCATTACTTTGATTACAGCTCTGTGTGCACGTTCCAAAAGCAGCATGTGGCTCTTTGCAGTACAACCCCAAACGGCCACTCCATACTGCAAGGTGGATTGACACAGCGCATGGTAGACAAGTATAAGTATCTCATGCGTGGCACAGGTCCGCAGTCTTTTCATAACATAAATGATTTTTCCAACTCTTGCAGCGAGAGCGGTGATGTGCTGCGCGAAAGAGAGGTGTTGGTCAAATAGAAGGCCTAAGTATTTGACAACCTTTTGCCTTTTTATTACCTGACAATCACACAAAGGGGGTGAGTCAGGCACACCAGCAGAACCGTTAAATGAACAGAAGTGAAATTTGATGCTTCTTTCTGCAAAAGGCGATCTAGCTAAGTTTTGGAGAAGGCTATAAAATTAGTCTCATCCACATTCAGTGTTAGAAGATTATTTTCAAACCATGAACCGTCCTTTGCCAGCGCGTTCTCGGCTTCAGTGACTTACCGTTTACAAGAATGACAGTGTCGTCCGCGTAACAAATCAGATTAGCGTTCGGAATAGCTATGTCAAAGATGTCATAGTGAACAAAGATGGACCGAGAACACTCCCCTGTGGAACTCCAAACCTCACTGGAAACTGCTCACTAACCAGCTCACCTATTTTCACTGTTTGTACACGATCCGTGAGATAAGTAGTGAACCATCAAGAGCCACTCCCCGAACCCCCAATAGTTTCAACTTTTTTAACATTATGGCAGCCGAGACGGTGTCAAAAGCTTTGGCAAGGTCAAGAAAAATACCAATGCTCTTCTTGCCAGCGTCCAGGTCACCAGAAATGAGGTTGGTTAGAAGGACGGCTGCGTCCTCTGTTGACATGCCAGTCCTGAAACCGATTTGGTGATCTGAGATTAAACGGTTACTCTCAATGAAACCCGATAACCTATTTTCTTAATTAGTTTCTCCAGCATTTTAGAAAATATTGATAGCAGTGAAATCGGTCTAAAATTAATTGGCGAGTTTTTGTGTCCTGTTTCGTGAATAGGAGAAACACAGGCAACTTTCCAATAATCGGGAAACAGCCGGAACTCATACTGAGATTACAGATGAAGGTCAGGCTCCAAAATAACCTGCTTCAACTCTTTTACTAGTAGTGGCTTTACGTTATCAGGACCGGGTGTACTGTCACTCTTCAGTTGGGTTATAATTCTACCTACTTCGTCGATGTTGGCTGGGTACAGATAGATCGAATTGGGAACCGTCCGCTGGGGTTTAAATTTTCGGCTAAGGATGCTTCAGTCTTCGAGACTTTGGATAAAATCCTATCAGAAAGAATCTTACCATTGGTCGAGAAATATCTGTTACAATCGTTAAGTATTTCAAGGGCGGGTTTATCATTTGATGCAATTAATTCCTCTGCGTCATTATTGTGACTAGTATTTTGACAGATACTCTTAATGGATTGCCAGAGTTTGCTTGGATTATTTTTGCTATAGATCAATTGCTTATTTTGATATTCGTTTTTGCGATTATACAACAAGTTATCAAAAAAGTTCCTGTTCCTGGTATAGGGTAGACGAAGAATCTGATTATCTGCTGATGCTCTTACTTGTAAGTGTAACTCATCCCTATGCCTCATGCATCTGATTAGTCCTGGTGTTATCCACGGCTTGATGTTAAATTTGGAACGTCTGACCTTAACAGCCCGCGTGTTGTTCTGAACTGCCTGAGTAACCAAGTCATTAAACCCTGCAGCTGCCTCGTTCACGTCTCTCGCTTTAGTAACAATTGACCAGTCAGCAGCCTTCAACTCATCAGCTACTTTCCCATAGTTAGTTTTGACGACATAATTATTGCGTTTCCCCGTTTTATAGTCCGAAAGACCAGCCATGACGATATCGTGATCTGACACAGAGCACGAACAAATTACACCTACGGACCTTTGGTTATATTTAATAAAAATATGGTCGAGACATGCCTCATTCCTGGTAGGTTTGGAGATCGCGGGGAGAAGCCCATGAGAGGCCAATAAACAGACATAATTTCATTGATTGTGGTTTGAATCACGCAACAGATCGATATTTATATCTCCGGCTAATATACTCGTACTTAATATGGTGATTATCTTTTCCTTGGCATAATACGAGGGGCGGCTGAAAAGTAATCTACCTAACAATGAAACAAAAGACTGTCGTGGCTAATTTTTTTTTATTTTTCTATATAGTCCCCTGCTAGTAAAATGCACTTATTAAATTTTTCAAATATTGAATTTAAACCATTAAAAAAAAAATCTTTCGGTTTGTCGTCAAAAAAGTCAGTAACCGCAGCCTTCATTTCGTCATCGGTCATAAACCTTCGTCCCCTGAGGTCTTTCTTGAGAAGTCTAAACAGAAAATAGTCACAGGGGGCTAAATCTGGACTATAAGGGGGGTGGTCAATGGTTTCGAAGCCATTGTCTTTAATTGCTAGCTTCGTTGTGCGGGCGGTATGCACTGGTGCGTTATCGTGCAAAATCAGAATACCTTTGTTTAGTTTACCTCGCCGTTTTTCTTTTATTGTCTCTCTTAGTTGGTATAGTAAGTTTGAGTAATAATCAGCATTCATTGTAGTTTTCTTCGGTAAATAATCTATGAGCAAAATCCCTTCTGTGTCCCAAAAGATTGTAGCCATAAGTTTACCTGCCGATGGACAGACCTTGAATTTCCGAGGCGGCTTCTCATCCTTAAATTTCCACTGTAACGACTCTTGCTTACTTTCCGGGTCCCATTGTCGAATCCAAGTCTCATCACATGTTACAATTCTAGAAATTATTTCTTCCTCTTTCCCTCGACTCATCTCCAAAAACTCTTCGCAACATTTGACACGCCTCTCCATGTCAAATGCAGTCAACATTCTGGGGACCCAACGTGCACTAACCTTGGACATGTTCAAATGCTCATGAATTATTTCATTGACTCGCTCTTTACTGACGCCCACATCTCTAGCTATCTCCCACTGCTTCACTCGTCGGTCCTCTAATATAATTTTTTTCACCCTGGCTACATTTTCATCGGTGACGGCCGAAACTGGTCTTCCGCTACGAGGATCATCTTCCAGACTCTCACGACCTAACTTAAACTGCTTTGACCAAAACTTTATAACAAATTCGGAAGAACACAAACTGCCAAACACACGTAACATACGCTGTCTGATCTCCGAAGGCGTATTCCCTTCTTTAGTCAAAAACTTAATCACCGCACGCTGCTCGATTTTATCCATTTTCACTTTTTCTACCGACATGTTTGAAACAATTGTAGGAGACAAATAAACGTGATGCAATAAACAAATGAATGTAATACATTTTGAAAATAGAATAACAAACGAATATAAATCCATACCAGCCAGCATTATTTTTGTATATATTTCTGACCAAGGAGATTACTTATCAGCCGCCCCTCGTACGTGATCTGAAGAACTAAAAAAAAAAAAGGCTTGTAACTGAAGGTGATCGATATATTCCATGAAATACAGTTAGCATCCTCAAATGGCGTTTCCACAGCTGTGGCTTCTAGACTCTCTTTATCATAAAACAACAACCCCACACCTCTTATTTATAACTTCAGAAGTATAAAACGAGTTATAGCCGGGTAGTTGGTCAATAACGTATCCATCACTCAACCAGCACTCCGTGAGTATTTTGGCATCAATGGCAATATCTATATTCTTTAAGGCTACTACAAAAGCATCAAAGTTACGTTGCAGACTTCTTATATTTATTGTGAGGAATTTAAATTTGTACGGTGTGGTAAAACTGTTCCGACATTGGTCTAATGAGTTTAATTTATGACAATCAATTACAAAGGATTGTTCTATTCTATTTGCGAGATCATGTAATGCCATCTTCGTAGCAGAAAGAGAGACGTTTTTATTTTAAAAAGAAGGATAGTCCTAAATTTCTCAAGCACGTTAACTATACATCTAATCAAGTGACTTTTAGTTACCGCCGTTAACCCCATTCTTGTAGGTCGCGTAAGGTGTATGTGTTGTATGTGCAGAATTTTAGAGTATTTATGAGATATTTACTACGTTGTGTGTGTAAAGTGTGTGTAGTTGTTTGGTATACAATTAGACTAAGTGAGCACAGAAGTAATAGTTTCCTGCAAGACAGGGAGTAACAATATGCTGAATGACTATTTGGCCCTAGCTTACTCCTGGGATTGGGGTGTGTTGGGAACCATGGGCTGCTCGGCGGGTTCGGGCTTGTCGGGGCTGATTGTGCAGCGGCATCTGTCAAGGTCTGCTGTACTCCTGATGACGTTTTCCGGGCAGCCCGTCTTCTTGCGGATGAGGATAGTACCATTTCTAGTCAAGCAGAACTTGAACCCGGCATTGCTTGACCGCATCCTTGCCTCTCGAAATAACAGGCGGTTTGCCTTTGTCAGTCTCTCATTGAAGTACAACTTCCTCGAGGGGCCGTCTACTTTGATTGAGGCAGTGGTTACATTAAGCCTGCTTTTTGCTGCTTTAAGGAATTCGTTTCGCTTGGCACGTCGAACAAATTTGACCACCAATGGCCGAGGCGTGCTGTCTCCACCTGACGTCCTTTTTGGGCCAGCCCTGGTCACGTGGTCAATGCCGACCTCCGACAGTGGTACTCCCATCTTTTTCGCGGCGGTGAGCACTATGTACATTTTACTCTCGTTAGGGCATTCGTTCACACCTACGATTTCGATTTCATTGCTCAGTCGAGTTTGTGCTTGCGTGTTGAGTTGCTCCTCTAGCTCTGTAACCTTCCGACGGAGAACTTCATTTTCTGTTTCACAATGTTCGATCAGCTGGATCCGCTGGGGGGGGGGGGACGACGACGCTGAAACGGCCTTCGTAATCATCTAAACGCGCATTGTACTGCGAGAAAGTCTTTGTGAGGGTTTCCATGTGCTTGCTCATTTTGCTCATTTCCTGCCGCAAGGTTTTACTTCAGTTGTAAGTGATGTTAGTACATCAGGGCACGCGCTGACTTCCTGGGGCACCAGGGGCGAGGTGCCTTCCCGGTTCTGGGGGCGTAGGGTGGCGTTTTTACTTGCGATATTGCTACTTGTTGTATTGTTGTAAGATGGTTCGGACGCTCGGAGTGGAGTGCTTGAGTTTCCTGTCTTGGGCAGATTGCTCTGACATGCGGGGCACGCCCATTCATTTTTTACAGTGTCAGTAAGCTTGCGGGGGTCGTGTATATTGACACAAATATGGTGATATGCACTTTCGCATTGATTGCATTGCATGCTTTGCGAGGTTGTCATTGGTTTACAGCAGGCTGCACAATTTTTATCCATTTTATCTATTTTAATTACATGCGTTTAGAAATAACGATATTATTGGGTATAATTACGCGTCGGCACCCAGTCGTGCGAGACACCGGCCGTAAGCGAAGGGTCTTAGTAACTGGTCAGCGTAACGAAGCGTCCAGCGACACTAGACACTGGCGGTTGGTATAAGCACCGTAAGAAAGGGGTCTCACTTTGCTGGTTTTCACTGCGAACTGCGTGGACGCGTCTTATCACGATGGAGTTCAACTCTGCACTCCAATATCCAGACAAGGAAAGTCACACGACTGCATATTCGACGACGCGCTGGCCTAGTTGGTAGTGACCCTGCCTACGAAGCTAGCGGTCCTGGGTTCAAGTCCCGGTAAGGGCAGATATTTGTGTGATGAGTGCGAATATTTGTTCCTGAGTCATGGATGTTTTCTATGTATTTAAGTATTTATTTCTCTATATTTATATCGTTGTCTAGTACCCATAGTACAAGCCTAGAGCTTAGTTTGAGACTAGGTCAATTAGTGTGACATTGTCCCCCTGATATTTATTTATATTATTTATTATTATGTAATACAAGAAAAATTGCATCGTGTGTTTGAACAAGCGTGAAATGCCATTTCTGAGAGCCAGAACTACCAACCTGAAGGCAAGTGACTACCTACAAGCAAAATCAACCAATTGTAGGTCTGGCAAATGTAGGTAACCGTAACCTAGCGCCAATTGTTTTAGCGTAGCGATGGAAAAGAGAAATTATGATTGGCCATTTTGACGTCGGAAAAACTCGGATCCCACACTTTTGCCCGAAACCTGTTTACGAGAGTTGTTTTAACGTAATGGTGGGTAGGTTGATGGTTACGATGGTTACGTTTAAACAACAGCCACTATTGGTTCAAACTGAACAAACTGCCGCACTCAGAGAAGTCAATTAAATGTAATGCTTGATTAAAGTTGCTGCTGTCACTTTCTTTGCTATAGCAATAGAATAAGACAAGACGTCACTAAACAAGCATTAAATTTAATTGACATCTCTGAGTGCGGCAGTTAGTCTTTATTGTTTGTTACAAAAGGGTTGCTATAGTCACGTTTCAACAACGAAAAACGGCGGCATTCATGTAACACAACCGAGTTAAGATGATAAGCTAATGGCTCAACAATCCCTTGTGGTTACTGCACCTGTCCCGTGGGGTTCCCGGGGTTGATGACGACCAGCGCGCGCACGTTGCAGTTCTCGGCCTTCTGCAGCGATTCCTCGAGCATCTTCAGGTCAAGGCTCCAATCTTTGTCCTCGTCCAGGTAGTACGGAACGGACTTCAGCCCGTACTCCGCCAGGGTAGCGGAGTACAGCGGGTACTGCGGGATGGGAATCATGACGCCTGTGGGTGGAAGCAATCACTCTTTCAGGTGTCAAACCGTTAACTTCACATACACAAACTCACGCCTTCGTTCCCTGGGTGGGGCAGGCAGAGCTACAGAACTACCAACAACTCTTAAAAACTTGTTGACAATTCCGCAACCACATTTTGCACAATCGGCTAAGATAACTTCATTTTGTTTCTTAATTTGACTCCATAACCTATTTATATTGATAACGGGCACTAGAGGAGAGTATAGTACCTATCTAGTTGTGTTATTATTTACATGGTGGGAAAAACACAATATTAACGGCACGGACCTAAAAAAAATACGGACGTAACCTTACACAAAACATAACAAAAAGCCGGGAAAGAGCATGTCGGACCACGCTCAGTGTAGGGTTCCGAAGCCGTTAATTAGATTAGATGAATTACCGAGAGCGTGGAATTGCATATGTAGTGGTAATATGTGTTTACAGGCATTAAATAAAGAGTATTGTTATATCTTAAATAAGTAAGTACAAAAATACAAAAATAATGTCAGCGTCAAATTCTAAATACTTTTTACAATGCACTAAAATATACGTCTTATTTTATTGTATTCTCGCAATTTTCAGAATAATTTTGACTGGGCACGTATGACTGTAAGTTAGGTACACAGTTTGCAAAAAATATGGCAGAGAGTATAATTTATTTACCTAGCAGTAATTTTGGTCAGATTGAGAGCCAAAGTAAACAAATAATTTTAACTGTCATAAATACTTTGAACTCGAACTAAAGAAAAATTTAAATTGACCTTACACCGCTGTCCAATTACGAGTAGTTAAAAAAGCTGTTTCTTTCTCGACTATTTATAAAATTTTGACTGAGAGTAAGAGTGACCAATTCAAAGCAACGAAAAAATACGAGTACCTACCTAAGAAAAACTTACGTACCTACTTGTCCGTCGGCAGTAGATGATTTTGATCAAGAAGTCATCAGTAGATCTATATTTATATAATTTTCATCTGTCCCATACACCTAAGCAATTCCCAACCTTAAAGACGAAAATTTAAATAAATGATAGCGACTAAAAACAATAAAAGGACGTACTTAGTCCAATTCTTTAGGGTAATGAATGTCATTAAATTAAGAAAAAAACTTAAATGGTTTTCTTTTTTCATGCGAACGGTACAACCACTACATAACAATTCTATGCTCTCGGTAATTCATCTATACAAACAAATCAGACCTCGCGACATACAACTTAATTTTGCCGTTGGAAAACTGTTATCCCAATACATCGACATAGGTCATTAAAACGTTTAGGTCCCTTAATATCAAAAAGACTGAAGATCTTTGGGGCCTCTCTGTTTCAGTACTACACTCCATTATAGAGTCAATTGCGCCTTACCTAGCTACTATGTTTAACAAGTGTGTCGATGTTGGAGTATTTCCTGATCTGATGAAACATAGTAAGATCATTCCCTTGTTTAAGTCAGGAGCAAAATCAGACCCCACAAATTTTAGACCTATTTCGATACTACCAGCATTAAGTAAAGTTTTTGAGAAATTAATTCTTAATCAAATATCCTCACACTTTAATCAATACAAGCTACTTCATAGCAGTCAATACGGATTTACCAAGGGACGGTCTACAACTGATGCCGGTTCTACTTTGGTGAAATCTTTGATGCCTGGGAAAGATCACTGGATGTAATTGGAGTTTTTTGTGATCTCTCCAAAGCTTTTGATTGTGTTGATCACGTTACGTTAGTGCGGAAGTTAAGCTACTAAGGCATCAAAAACATTACACTACATCTTATTACATCTTACCTTGCTCACAGAACTCAGCGGGTAGACATTAACAAAACAAAATCTTCTGGGTCATCTGTTGCTATGGGAGTGCCTCAAGGCTCTATTCTAGGTCCGTTCTTGTTTTTAATCTATATTAACGATCTCCCATATGTAGTGCGCGATAAACATGAAATAGTCTTGTTTGCTGACGATACTTCACTTATATTTAAAGCGGATAGGAAACAGGATAATTTTAATGACATTAATGATGCATTATCCACAATTGTTGACTGGTTTATGGCCAACAACTTACTTTTAAATGCCAAAAAAAGGGGGGGGATACTTGACTCTAACAAAAATTAGCGCTTTAAAGCTTAATATTTCATAAACGTGTAACTTAATCGAAAAATTGTTTCCACAAACCCGCAATATTTTTAAAAGACCTATTTAACGACACCCCCACACTATGGGGTAGACGAGAAAAAAAGATAAGTACATCCCCACGTTACCTAAGGGAGGTACACAAAAAAAAACATGATTTTATTTTACCACTATGTTGGCGTGGCTAAATATGTATATTCATGCCAAATTACAGCTTTCTAGTACTAAGACTCTCTGAGCTAGGCTGCGGACGGACATGGTGAATCTATAAGGATTCCTAGTTACGTACTATTACGGAACCCTAAAAAAGATGTGAAGTACCTATGCAAGGTCTATTATTTCGTTCCGTCATACACGATCTACCGTCTCACAAATGCACTAGGTCTGTTAGGCTAAGTTCACATGAACATGCGGCAATGCGCGTTGACGCGCGATTCAACTGTTCACATGACGGCGGCTTGCGTGCGGCAGTCTAGCGCGTACATTCAGTGAGAGGAGGCAATTTGCTTGTGGGTTTGCGCAAATCAATTTATTTATTTATTTATATAAACAATGTCTTGAGGACTTACAGCGTCAGCCAAAGCGCCCAACAAGATAGAAACTTAAAAGCTAGGTACAAATTTAACACAAGAACTCTACATAACATAACAAAACCATGAGGAAAATTAAAGCTAGACATAACCCTAGAGTTTATTTAAATTTAAGAAGCGACTTAAGGCCACTATAAGGACAGGCCACTTGTCCGCAAACACGTCGGCCTCCTGCATCCGCGCAAGGAACTCATTAAGTAGCGCGATGGCTCTGGTGGTGGGAGCGTTGCAGGCGTGCTGGGTGCGCATCCTATCTGGCAAAGCAAACAAGTTGCGTGCGCGCCGTGCGCAGCGGTCCGCGGCGCTTAAATAACGATCCGGCACAAACAAACAAAACTTTTCTAAGACGGAAGGATTATCCACCTTATGGCGCAATAATAGGCAGTAGTGGACAAGCGTTATAAACTTCCGCCTTAAGTTAAGGGATTCTAACCCAACCATTCCACTGACAAATAAAGATGGGTAGAGGAAGGGGTAACAATGATAACGCCTTTTATATAGGTATCTTGCAAATTTGCGTTGGACACGCTCTATCATTAGGCTATATTTCTCCTCCCGTGGATCCCAAGCTACTGCATTGTACTCGAGCTTACTCCGAACGTAGGTATTGTATAACAATATGGCAACTCTATCGTCACGGAACTGGGACGCTGTCCTAATTATAAGGCCCAGTACCCTACTAGCGCTTTTGCAATTATTACGCATGTGATCACGCATATCTAATCTAGTGTCCAACGTAAGACCTAAATCCTGAATTGTGTTAACCCGTTCAAGCTGTGTGTCGGAGAGGTGGTATCTCCCATTGACTGGATTATTGGAACGGGTAAACGTAATGGCCCTGCATTTAAGTTTGTTCAGCTGCAATTTGTTGGTAGCACTCCACTGCACAACTGAGTCGACCGCATGTGAAGCACCTCGCAATCAGAGATTTTGTTTATAGGCTGCATAATTTTTAAATCATCAGCAGACATCAAGGGAAGGGCTCCATCGATACAATGCATTAAATCGTTGATCATTATTAAAAATTCTTCGGGCCCAGGTTACTCCCCTGACTCACGCCGGAACGGGTGAAATATTCCTTTGACCTAAAAACAGACACTTGCACGTACTGCTTACGGTCTCTAAGATAATCAGCATCAATAGATACCTCATGCTCCATTTTTGTAGCTCCGTGCGTCCGTCCGCCTCAAACCGCGCGTCCGCGCGGATCATCTGAACAGGTCCATACACGACTGCAGATCTCAAGAATTTGCTCGCGGTAACGCGCGGTCATGTAAACAACAACATTGATTTGTTATAATCTCACACCGCGCGGCGAGCCACCCGCGCATTGACGCGCGTTCATGTGAACTTAGCCTTAACCCGCCGCCATTACCTACGCGTCGAGCTATAGCACGAGTAACATGTAATTTTACGCCGAAGAAAATGCCGCATTGTGTTGTAAAAACGTGTAAAAACTACATTGGTAAAAAGCCACACGTTATCACTTATCACGTGTAAATTATGATTATTCGTGTTATTTTTCATAAATATGTGTTTATTTACTTTGACGCAAATTATAAACAAAAATGACAATCAGTGTTGCCAGTTTTTTTCACGGATTCTTTTTCCTAAAAGTTGGGAAATCGGAAACCCCGTTTGTTTGAATATTATTGTTTTTGTTAAGAATATAAATATTGTAAAAATGCATCCGGGCAAAGCCAGACGCCAGAAGCCAGAAGTATTAATGTAAATAATTAATTACTTTATTCGTAAAATGTATTTTAATGACTATGTTAATATAATATGTAGTTTGATATATCAACACTATTAATATTATTCTGTCGTGCAACCGTTGAAATTTAAACTGTCATATAATTTTCTTATCTCTTAGTCTCATGGTTTCGTCATTACAAAATGAGAAAACCCAATTTGAATTAAATTAAAATGGTTGCATGACAGAATCGAAACCAATGCTGAAGTAGGTAATACCTACATAATGATAACATGGTTTTAATTGTACGAAGTTTTTGCAGCGATTCAGTCTCAATGCAGCATCGATACAGTCACAAATTGTCTACGTTTATTCCCGAAACAGTGGCACGGCTGTCAAATGCCCAAGCCTTAAAATGGGCAAATTGTCGATTCATATGGCAACCCTCAAAGCACGCACACTCGTAAACGGATGGCCATTTTGTGTGCTTCACTCATGATTAGACTAGGTTACGTCCGTAGTTTTTTTGAAGTCCGTGATTAAAGGGTCCAGTTTGAGTAAGCCTCGCGAACTGAGACTATGTGATGACTATCACATAATGTAAACCCTAATTAGTATCAAAGAATACTAGGTATATACATATCATAGCAAATAATAAGCCAAAAACATGTCGCACTCCAAATCGCGATTTGATCAATGATATTTTATATTAAGATACGTCATCTGCGCGCAAAAGCGTTCCTCGAAAAGAAGGTAATTGCCTTTCTATCGTTCAGTCGCGCCGTGGCCGCTGACACGCACGCGTCTAAAACAGTAAAGTTTTATTACCGAAATGCAACAAATATAAGTCATAACATAACAGTAATTTTTCGAGGCTGCTGAAATTATACTGTAACTATAAAAGAAAGAAAGGATGTCTCATTTCATTCGTAAGTACCGTAAATATTTTTTACATTTTGTTTTACATCGCCATACTTTGTTAAATTTGCACCGGTGGCGTCACTGTCACCTGTGAAACATGAGATACACAATTAGATATCGCATGAGTGCGATAAAGACGGGTAGCCATGAGCGGGCGCGCCGGGTCATTCGGGTACGCAATTTGAAACAACTATTTATCTCTTTCTATCAATAGCGTTCGCTACGAATTGCCGTCTTTGTCTGTAGAAATATGGCAACGTAGCAACTGTCAGTAATTGGCGACGGTTTTCGAATGCGTTTAGTATGAGCATAACGTATCTAAATATAAAATATCATTGGATTTGATTGAGTTCTGTACCCGAAAGATGTCATGGTTTCCCCTCTGCGTATTTCTTGAATAACTGCACTGAGACTCAATCTTCATTCCGCTGCTGCATTTTTTTTAATTTTTGTAATTTTGATAAATCCTTCGTACTCAAACAAAGAAAGGTACCAAACAAACGGAAAGACGCAAGTGTTCGGCCCGCTTGCACGTAATTTTTAACTCTGGGTTAACAGGTTAACTTGTTAATTAAAATTGACAGTTCTTATATGAATCTGACACTCTTTAACAATTTAACCTGGGGTTAAATTTACTTGAAAGCGAGCCTAAGAGAATGTCAGTTTGTGTGAGAGCACTGACCGGATATTTTGCCGTTTATCGTATTGCACAGCAGCTGCAGGACGTTCTTGATGGCCATGGAGGCGCCGTTGGACAGCACGATGTTCTCCCAGTTCGACGGATGCTTGTCGCGCTTCTGGATGTACTCGGCCGCGTGCCGGCGGATCAACTCGATGCCGTACGAAATTGAGTACGCACCCACAGATTTGCCACTGGAAAAATATAAGGGTGATGTTCGATATCCGGGGGCTTAGTTCAATGAACTCTTTAGATTTGGAAGTTTGATTTTTCTTTCAGAGGTGGTGGTTTCATGTTCAGTGCCAAAGTCATCTGGAAGTTTAGCCTCGAAGAAGCTTGGTGTGCTCTGGAGAGCGGGGCGGTATTTCACGCCGGCTCATCATCACCTTCAACTTTCACAAGGCACAAATACGGCCGCACATGGAATACTGCTCCCATATTTGGGCTGGAGCACTCCAATATAAATTACTTCCACATGACCGCATTTAAAACAGAGCTGATCGATGTGTCAAAAACCGAGGGCTTCTCAAAAATCTGGTTCCACTGGCCCTGCGGAGAGATGTTGCTTCCCTCTGTGTCTCTTACCGCATTTATCACGGGGAGTGAGTACGAGTATATAACACTGCCCTGCACGGGTAGCACAAGTTATATTTTCTCGCTTGTTGCTCAGTGCATCTCTATCGTTACTGACTAGATAGAAAGGGAGATCCAAGCGACAAACAAGTCGCGGGCAACTTGTGCTAGCCGTGCTGCTAAGCCAAATGGCAGCCTCTCAGATAATATGCCTCCTGTAACAATCGCAACCTCATTACTACCAAGCGAGGATTGAATCTGCCTTGACTATTGAATTTGATATACTAAGGAGGGCAGAACAGGTTACCTGCAGTCCCAACTCTGTCCCTTTAGTACCGTTTCGTAACCAAAATTTCGTAACCAGCTTTAAATTTATTTAATTCTGTAGCTAGTTACGAAATTTTGGCTACCAAACGGTACTAAAGGAGTCTGTCAGGCCAAAACCTTCTTCCTCGTCTTTGTTCTGATACGATGAACTAACATGCCATACGAGTATATCGGCCGGTGGACATAAGACTAGTATGTGGGCCCCCTAGGGTCTCCCCAGACCTATTTAGCCGGTAAGAAAAAGTTTTATGTCCATGCAAAAAGAGCGAAAACGACGTCATCCCGTTCGCAATGCCGAGTCGAGCCGAGCGACGTCTTTTTCACTCTTACTAAAAACTACATAGGGTAGAAGTACCGGTTTTAGCAATCTTTACACCGTTTTTGGCCACTCTAAATTTTAACTAATATCTAAAGCATTATGCAATTTAAAACATAATTTTATATTTTATCTTTAAATTAATCTTCAGTCATAACTATTTATGAATATTATTTTTAATTTTACAGTATTTTTGAAGCGCATTTCAACCTTAATTGGCCAAAAAGGGTACAGTGGCCACAAACGGTACTTCTACCCTACTACGTACTATACTACTAAAACTTTTTCTTACCGGGTCAAGCCGATTCCGCGTCAATATGTCTGCGGAGACCCTTAACGTATACTCGTGACGGACGCAAGAGGGATATGTCTGACTTGCATGACTTGTCCATTATGTCCATGCGCCGCAATGTAAACAACAGTTACCCTGTGTGCTCGGCTGCAATCTCAATGCTAACAGAGTGGCACAACACTCACCCGCAGACGTCGAGGAGGTCGCAAGCGCGCTGCTTCACGTCCGAGGGGAAACTGTACTCCTGTATCAGCTGAGGGTAGCTCACGGCCGCCAACACCTACCACGCAACCATCACCTTAAACCTGCTCTACACGGTCGAAACAATCATGCAACTCAACCAAGATCAAGTTGTGATTGATCGAGTTGAACGAAAAATCGATCGTGTGTGTGAATTGAATTACTTGGATAACTTGACCTCGGTTGAGTTGCGCGGTTGTTCCGACCGTGTCGAACAGGTACTCTTCTGGAAACAACTCTTCAAGCAATTATTAATAGATGAGAGCAACAGTAGCTCTCTGTTTGTGGGTTTCCTATAAATAAAATTGAAAAGTCCCTAGAGAGGAAAATAATATTTTTTCGGTCATCGCACACCACAACGCCGCGGCACCAGATCAGCACCACCTCTGCTCAAATTAAAACATTAAAACATTAAAAAGTGAGCTTTGACCCGTGTTAGTACGTTACATTTTTCAAAGAAAAACAATTCCTGTGCCTCGCGACGTCCACTGAAAAACGACGTCCGTCTGGTGCTGGAGCGCTGTGTTGTGCGATAACCATTAGTCCGCTTATACTGGGTAGGAGTACATATCTGAACATCGAAAGTTAATATATCTAAAGTTAAAATATCGAAGTCCAAAATATCGAAGGTTACAAAATCGAACGGTCGACTTAATTTTCTACAATCGTAATGTCTACCTCTACGTCTGAAATGCCACGCGGTTAAAACATCGAAAGTTCAGATTTTCCACATTTTTCTAGAAAGTTTTTTCAGTGAAGTGAGCGAGCGCAGCGAGCGAACCAGCGGGGCTAGACAAGTTGCCATAGAATACGAACGCTAGCGTTAGGTGGTCACCTGTGATGACACTAACTCAGTTGACAGTTTCTGTGGGGAAACTCGGTGGATGTAGACATAATTTTTAAAATACAAAAGAAATGTATCAGGGCAATAACAGGAGCAAACTTCCGAGAAAGTTGTAAACCACTTTTTCAAAATAGAAAGTTGTTAACACTGCTAGCAATGTACATTCTTGAAATGTGTGTTTTTGTTAGGAAATATCAATCCCTTTTTAAAAACGTTACAAAAAAATCAAGGCGAGGGGCATATAGGAATAAATTGTTTATGCCCAAAACGAACCTAGCTCTTGTTAGAAAGAATGTTTACGGAATGGCAATACAAATATTCAACACGCTAACCGATAGTTTTAAGGAACTTCCATTCAATTTGTTTAAAAAAAATTGTTTTGTCACCTGGTTGAAAATAGTTACTACTCTGTTGATGACTATATAATTGACATGTATAATTGTAAATTATGAGTACTGAGAAATCATGTAATTTATTTAATTTATTAACTTCGTTACTATTCCTGTATATAATCGCATTTTTTTTAAATTATTATTATTTTTAGTTGACATTGAATTAAACTTTGTAATTATTTTAAGCTGCACCTATGCATGTAATAACTTAAGTAAATTTAATTATGAAATATTTGTACGCCATATTATGGTAAAAAAAGGACTGGGCCTGTTTTATAATTGTGTTACACCTTCTTGTACCCTTGGTTATGCAAATAAAAATATTTGAATTTGAATTTCTTCGCATAGTTAGCGCCCTTGGATACCGACGTTTATATTGTGATAGTGCTCGTGTTGAATTTGACCAGTCAAGATAGTACCGCGTAACGACCGTAGGCATCATAACTATCACTATTTGATTAGCGCGAGTGATAGTGATCACTTTACAGCATGTCAATTTTAACGAGTGATATATTACGTGACTATCTTACGTCAATTCTATACATTTTCCAAAGCGAAGGTGATCACCTAACGCTAGCGTTTGTATTCGATGGCAACTTGTCTAGCCCCGCAGTCTATTTAATGTGAAACTGTCTGTGTCAGGTTAGGTTCAGAAGTAGTTCAGCCTTCGATGTTAGGTTTTTTTTATTGCCCACAAAAAAATGAGCGTATGTATACTGAATAAACAGATTGAGTAATTTAGGTCGGTCAGTCGGTAAATTATCGCAGTTCAACTTAACATTCCTCCCGCTACGCTCGTCGTCGTACTTAACTTTTATAATTCAACTACAATAACTGTTCGATATTTCAACTTTCGACATTTTGGACTTCGATATTTTAACTTTAGATGTATCAACCTTCGATATTTGATAACATACCAAACAAGTACGTTCGATTTTTTAAACATCGGCATAATAACCGGTCGATGTATCGACTTTCGATAGTTTGGACATCGATATTTTGACTTTAATAGATGAATCAACTTTCGATATTTGATTACATACCCAATAAGAACGTTCAATATTTCAACCATCGGCATAATCACCGTTCGATATTTCAAGTCTCGATGTTTTGGACTTCGATATTTTAGCTTTAGATATATTGACTTTCGATATTCAGATATGTACCCACTGGATAGTTACGGTTAAAATTATTTTTTCATGGTTTTGAGTAAGGCAATGCCAGGTACAGTACCTACCTGTCGGATGAAGGTGAGGGGCTTCTGCCCCATCGCGTGCGCATCGCCGATGTTCGCCTTGATCACCTTCTTGAACGGTTTTGACGCTCCCTAAAACATGTGAAATATACATAATATAACAGAGTTATATATTCGTACAGTCGAGGTCATAAATACGTGTACACTTTTGTACCTTGTTATTTCAATCGTTAGGACAATTCATTTATGGCTGTTTAAACATGACATTAAATAGACAAGGGTATCGTCTTGGGTCGTCCCATTCGTGTTTTGTCAAGTTCTTAATTCGTCTCATTCTGATTTCGTCATCCATTCTTCATTCGTCACTTTCGGTGGTAGTCTTTGTCGTCTTTGGTCATATTCGTTATCTGTCTTTTTCTTATTCCGGGTCATTCCGCTATTAGTCCTCATATTTTTTGGTCATGATCGGTGTTAGTCTATCTCTTTTTTAGTCTCATTCGTTATTCGTCCTATCGTCTTTGGTCTTATTCTAAGTTCGTATTTTTCTTATTTTGGCCTCTTTAGAAATGGATCTCATTCTTTATTGGACACATTCACTATTCGTCCCGTTTGATATTCGCAATTTGACTTGTTTTCTTTCAGACGACTACGAGTAGAATCACGAAAATCACGAAAAGAGAAAAATACGAAAATTATGAAGTATAAAATTGTCTAAAGTACTTAGTCAGTGGGTTCCACTCCTTTGTACACTCCACGAGCAAATTCGGCTCCTAGGTAAATAGTGATCTGGGGTTCTAGACAAAACGCTTCGATATCCGTTGTCGAATTTTTTTATCGACAAAATGTATGAAAGTGGCATAAGAGTTCGCCACATTGTTCGAACTGTAGTGACAGGCTCAAAGTCCGCCTGCAAAAAGAGGGGTGTTATAAGTTTGACCGCAATATGTGTCTGTCTTTCTGTCTGCGTGTCTGTCTGTGGCACAGTAGCTTTTAGGTTGTATAACTAAAGCGGGAATTGAGACGAAAACCGAACAAGACGAATTATGAATGGACCTAAAAAACGAAAGTGACTTACTGCTAATGGGACCAACAACGAACGTGTCGATAAAAAATGTGACGAGTAACGAATGAGGCTAAAAAATAAAAAGACTAACACCGAACATGTCAAAAGAAGAAGAGACAAACATCGAATGAACCTGAATAAGAACAAGACAAACAACAACTATGACCCAAGATGACAATGACTAACAGCGAAAGTGACGAATGAAGAATGGATGACGAAAACAGAATGAGACGAATTAAGAACTTGACAAAAAACGAATGGGACGACCCAAGACGATACCTAGACAAGGTACTAAAGTGTACACATATTCATGAACTCTACTGTACATTATATCGCTGAATATCTTCATCCATTTTTAAGGTTCTGTATTCGAAGGGAGTGGGCCCAACGGGACCCTAATAATATGCCTACGCTGTCCGTCCGACTGTCCGTCCGAACTTTAAAGAGCTTTATTTTTTGAACCGTACCTAAGAGATAGCGTTTTTTTTCAGAATATATATTATTACGGCGTATTTACTAACAAATAACAATAAAATAAAATAATGGAGGTTTTTTAACGTATTTTATTTTTGTTGTATTGTAAAAACGGTACAACATACAAGCGTCAAATTTAGTATGATAACGGTACCAACCCTGAAGAAAAACAACAATTCCAAAAAAAAAACAAGTGTGAGTTGGGCTTTCGTCGATTCGATTCCGACTCGTGCTTGACCGGATTTTAGGCATCGATGTTAAGATTTATAGTTAAGGATACGACACACGATACTCGACGCACAGAATCGCTAGGCCCCTAGCGAGTAACGACTGCATATCGTCCCTTTAGGCTTGATTTCCTGCTACGCTGATGTCGGTCGCTGACGGCGGTCGAGCGTACGAATATACACCATGTTCTATGAGACACCGCACAGCGACGTTATTTATTGCTACGCACCGCTGATGGCCCTAGCCAAGAAGCAAAAGCTACTAACGTTATTCTTTTCTATCACTCAAAATGTATGGGATGACGGTTCACTACGTGGTTTATCGCAACGCCCAAGAATGTCATACCATACATGGTCGGTGATAGAAAAGAAAAACGTTAGTAGCGTTTTCATCTTGGCTAGGGCTTCTGAATATTCAACCTTTTACCTTAAGGAGCTCCTTTTCGATTGCAAGAGCTCGAGTAACCAGCGGGCCGCGGACGGCGTACTCCAACTTGATCAAGTTGGGGTTGAGGTTCTCCATGGTGATGGCTCTACCCGCCTGGGTCCTGTGTTGTATCAGGTGACTCTTCGGCAGCAGCCCGGCGCGAGCAGCCCTCAGTTTAGCCGCCCAGCCGAACAATAATAGTACCCACATAATTTACTGAAATCACTATCTGGCTGCTCCAGCGTACAGCACGCTGGATCCTGATATCAAATGGGAAAATTATGAAAGGCATTGTTTTTACCCGACTTCCGAAGCAGGAGGGTAACGTGTTTATAAGCCTACATGTAGGTATGTAGGTCTATACGTTTGTATCTTTGTTGCGCTCTAGAAACTAAATGCGTGGGCCGATTTTGGTGATTCTTATAAATGTCCATCAATTTGTGAGTGTCACTAAAGATATGACAGTAAGGCCGGAGCCCCACTGCTGCGCACGGTCAAGCTACACACGTGGGTACAAAAACGCTTTGTATGAAAATGTAGGTAGATACTTCCACAGTAGTCACTGATACACGCGTGGTCTGTTCCGAAGTGCCTGCCACGCACATGCTAGCGCGCGTGGCAGGCAAAGCCCCACCGCAACCCACGCTGCCCGTGTGTTGCAGTGGAAAGGTGGCTTCAAGGGTGTCGCACCCTCCGCGCGCGCGTGGATGTGCGTGGCCCGCAGTAGGGAATGTAGACTCATGCAGCTGACCAACGTAGCCACGTGGCCCACACGTTTTTCGTGTGCGAGCATTGGTTACTGTGAAAATGTTAACACACGTATCCAGACCAATGGACCCCCGTGGGCGACGTGTACCTATAGCGTGTCCGTGCGTAGCGTACGCAGCAGTGGGGCTCCGGCTTAATCAAAATTCAGTTTGGCGACAACCAGACGCCATATTGTAAAATAGAAATAAAAAGAAAATCGACGAACCATGACAATAGTTTCTTTCATAATTTTTCATTTTGAATGATCATTTAGGGTTTTAATTTAGATAGCAACAGTTGGGGTTTTAAAACTTTCTTTTTGGTTAGACTTGTCGGCTTCAACGTCACCAAGGAGGTTGAATAAAGGGCGATTAGCTCATTGGCAAACGGTGTCACATCCTAGAGGCTTGAAACGTGCTAGACAGGTCTTGTCGGCGCGTAATAGCATGTCCCAGCACGCTGGCTCGCTGGCTCCCCGAGAGGGACGCAGTTATTCGTTAGAATGAGAGACGTATGTAACTTTCTCATAAAAAAGCTGCCTCCCTCTCGGTCTGTCACTGTTTGTCTGCGTATGCATTGACATGGCAAAAATACTCTAATAGTAATTATAATATACTATAGCGCCACTGGACGCTCCGTGCAGTCTTGTAAGGCTGAAATTGTACATGGCGATAGCGCTTCTCTCCACTAGTCAGATTTTCACGAGTTTTAAATATGTTGTTGATAATGATAAACTAGGTCTATATATTATCGTCACATGCAAGGAACAACATTGTATATCAAATTTTATGTCAGCTTGAGATACAATTTTGTTCACACTCAAATACGTTTGAAATTAGAAGTCGCAGTAAATTGAGATACAATGTTTTTCCTTGCATGTGTTATATTATTTCCCTTTTCAAGACAATATCTCTTAGAAAGAAACAAATTAAAAAAAAAAAAAAACAACGGAAACGTACAATCCTAGTACCTACCGTAAAACGGGGCTATTTGGGAATCACAGGGCTATTTGGAACAAAGTAATCATAAGCTTTTAGTTGATATATTTTTTGTAATGGTTGTGATAGAGCTGTAAACCTTGTCAGGTGAAGTTTTCAGTTCTACCATTGCCATGACAAAACATATATCAACTAAAAGCTTATAATTACTTGGTTCCAAATAGCCCCGTGATTCCCAAATAGCCCCGTTTTACGGTTTTTCATAATAACTACAACAAATTAATTAAACAATCGTGGTAGTTGATTTAGGATGTGAGAAACGTTATCGAATGGATTTTTTTTGACGCCTATTCATCGCCTCACAATACTCTTAAGAATAGTTTTATTTACTCACTTGTTAACATGAATTTTCTGATTTTGTATAGAACAAAATTATAATTTAGAATTATTATTTTATGTAATTTGTGGTCTTAGTTTTGACGTCTTCATGATTTAAGTCACTATTTTATTTAAATTGCTAGAAAGTAGGTTAGTCTGTCTTAGAACAATACCTATGGCACGGAAGACAATATAATACAAACTCTTCAAATGTATATCTGTCGAGTTTATTTCAAAGAAGATTGTTAATAAGAGGAGAGAAGATACAAGTAGCAGCGTTCTTTTTACCCGACTGCCGAAGGAGGGTATGTGTTTATCAGCCTATACATGTATGTTTGTTCCTTTGTGGCGCTCTAGAAACTAAACGCGTGGACCGATTTTGATGATTCTTACGTCAATCGATTTTTCTTAATTTTGTAAGTGACACTAAAGATATGAATGTAATAAAAAATAATATGGCGGCAACCAGACGCCATTATTGTAAAAAAGAAAAAAAAAAGTCGACGAATTATGAAGTATCAAGTGGGGTATCGTTAAATAGGTATTTAAAAATCATCTTCAGGATTCTTTCATCATTTATCATTTCAAATAATCATTCAGGGATTTATGACGATCTAAACTTGGGTAGCCACAGTCGGGTTTTTAAAGCTTGCTTTTTGTTGTTATACTTTAATGGGCTGTACAGATAAGGACTTTAATTATTATTCCACTATGGAACCCTGTCATAATGACAGCGTCAAACCACATGACATAAATTACGCTTGAATTAATGATTAACGTAATGCGACAGGGCTCCATAGTGGCATAACAATTAAGGTCCTTGACTGTACGCACAAGGGTTGGTTTGACTTGCTATAGCATCATAATTCGCCCGTCTGTCTGGGACTTTGGTAGAGGCACAGAATAAGAACATACAGCATAGAAACCGGACTATTAGAGGTACTTTGCGTCAGCTATCTTTCTCTACTTTTTAGATTACATGAGAAAAAATGAAACAAAAAGTAGGCTGTTTTTTCTTCTTTAACTGTCATTGTCACAAGGTTTTACACAGGGACTTCTTTGTCCTTCCTATAGGAAGGATTTGTCTTTCCTTGTCTATAGGTCCAAATACTATAGGTGCTTATAGGTCCGAATCACGCCTTGCTTGTGACAATGTACCAAATAACGAAAGAACAGCTATAGATTCATCTCTTTCCAACTCACTATGAAAACCATAAGTAAAAAGAAGTGAACCATAATGTATTTTCTGCTTATTTAGTACGGTTTCTATCCCTTTAGTCTTTATTCTGTGGTTTATACTCGTACCTACTTTAAATAGACAAGGTACGAAAGTGTATACATTATTTATGAACTCGACTACATTGTCATAATACCGAGTTGTATTGCTAGTGGCTGCCGATTATCAGTGAGTTATCTTGAGAGTAGAAATGTCTGCGGGTCTCAGCTACCACCTACCATCGGGTGGTCTGTGTACTCGTTTTCCTTCTCTATATCATAAAAATTGCATTCGTTGATCTTAAAAAGGCTTTCAACAGTTTGTCGTCAATTTTTATGAATGTTTTTGGGCAGAGCAAGCTTTACGTTTACGTTTTTGCAGTTGTTAAGTCTTTATAGACGAGATGGGTAGAAAGACTAGGGTAGTAAGACTTAACGGAGTTATGATCCGTGACATGTGGCGTCACGCAAGGGTATGTTCTGGTGCTTACTTTGTTTATTCTCTGTTTGCAAAGGCCCAAAATTGGAGGTTAAGGAGTTAACATTAAAATAAAATTCCAGTTCGTTTCATTATTAATTTATTTTTACACAATATTTTCAACTACCGTCAGAAGACCTCTAATAACTATAATAATCCCAATACAAAAATATTTCATCTCTTTTAATTATTCCATAGTATTGACATTTTTTACAATATATATATTTATATTTATGTTTATATATTCAATTCTCGATAGGCTATTTAGTATATTTATATAATTTATTGTAAACGTCGTGACGTGTCCACGGCGTGCTACATATTTATATGGTACATATATGTATAGTAACTTCAATGAACTAGGTGACGGAACACGCCCGCTGCGCATATTTACAATCGTAGAGGCTTTATCAAACAAAACTGATGATAATAATCATTAAAATTAAACAACAGAACCCTTATCTCACACATTATGGCAAATTGTCAATGTCCACAAACAGTTATAATTTTACCATTCCTTTTTAATTTATTAGACAATTATAAAACACAACATTGCTATATTTTACATAGTCTTAAATCGAAATAAATAAATTACTCTCTAAAATAGCGTATTGCTTATTGTCAAATAAATTTAATCTTGAGAAATCCCCCGGGGGTCGGCGCGGTGACGCCTGCGCTCCATTATGTACTAACTTTACACCTAACCTAACCGCCTCAGGCCCCGACGCTCCGCGCGGCAAACAGGCGTAAGCGCCTCTGACACGCGCGCGCAGCTACCCGCCCCTGTACGTTTATTTTTCAGCGTAAAATACCGAAAACGCTGCTGGCCTGCCTGCGGGGAAGGTAATTCTGGAGGGAAAGAGCGAGAGCGGCTCCTCTACGAAGTATATCTGTACCCTTCTCTCTTGGAATGTTGGAGGGGACTCAAGGAATCTTCAAAAATAATCAATCTACTACATTTTTACATCAGTCCTCGAGCCCCGGATAAAGCAGAATAGGAATGTATACAACCTCTATTTAACATACATATATAACTATAACAGACATATTTATATCGATATCACGCGATGATATGATTTATTCGATTTCAAACATTCAACAGAAGTAATAAGAAGTAAAGACGCCATTCACGCAGAAATGAATACTGTTATAAAATAAGTACGGCCAGAACTCGCTGGAGAGTTAAGAGAAACAAAACCGAAAAACCAAGTAAAAGTACACTTTCAGTGCGAGATCGGAATCTGCGCTGACTTGCGACATGCTTAAATTAGAATAGGTAAGAGGAGAATAGAAGAGATAACATCTAAAAGGCTACGTTATAATTAAATTTGAAATTTCCGCACATAACAACTGGGTAAATTACGTCGAGATTCTTTAAATGATAAACGAAAAGCGCTCGTATTTTGTTTTGCCTACAATACGAACGGAGTTCACTCCGGCAGCGCAAAATTAAAAGCTTCACAAATATTAAGTCAACATTGCACTGACGGCGTATCGCTCTTACGACTTCAAACAATCCTAAATCTATAATCCTTGTCAAGAAACTATAAACACTAAAAAAATAACTGAAAATAAAGTCAATCTACAATGTCATTACTCGTTTAATTCAAAAAATAACCACCATCTCATCTCTAATCGTCTCCAACACGGTTAGCACAGTTTACAAATCGATTCGCTATCGCTTAAACTGCAAACCCACTGACACGGCAGACGGCCTTCCTTTAATACAACCTCCGCGCCGCACCGCTATTGCTGTCAATAAATTTGCAGCTTCAGACAAGCAGCTCAAGCGAACGAAGACAGCGGCGCCATCTATGTAACAGTGCCCGAGTTGTACACGACGCTAGTTCCATTTTCAACCACCGTGTTTCGTTCGCTCGCGTACTCACGACGACCGTGTCGATGTCGTGTAACTCTCTCTACAAACTAGGGGTAATAGGTCGCGACGCACGCCACGCTGGGGCCGGGCCGCGGGCGCGCTCGCTAGCACTCGCGGTCCTCCTTGACGAGCTGCGCGGTGTCGGCGCCGGTGTCGGCCGCCGGGTCCAGCGCGCGCGGCCGCTTGGCGCCGCGCGTCTCGGTCGACGACGGCGAGATCACTGCTGATACCACTTTGTCTTTCACTTCGTCAGGAACCTCGTAGATGCCCGCTGGAGAATTGAATTAAAATTATCTTTTAACATGATGCATTCAATGTGAAAGTTATTTGTATATAGCATAAACTAAGATTCTATTCGCAGCTGATCTTTTTTACGCGTACCTATGTGTTCAACGTTTTAACGTTGAGAGGTAATGCAGCCAGTGTCCTATGGACCATGCCGCGAGCGGACCTGCTAGAGGGGGCGTTCTTTTTATAGTGGTGATTATTATTTATACCTTTAATATTTGAGTAGCTTAGTTTAATATTATTTTAAATACGTTTCTTTTAATTTATAATTGTATTAACTTTTTAACTGTTATATCTGACAGAAAATACGTTTATACGGCGGTCGCACATTATAATCACTAGTCGTCGCCATTAGTGACCAATAGTTGTTTTAGCTTAGCCACTACACGCAGCCACTAACTGCGGCCACTAGTGGCTGAGTGCTGCGCGCACGAAGCGCGCGACAACTCGCCGCCACTAGTAGCGAGCGCGCACGACTCTCGCAGCTTATGGCTCGGACGCGGCGGTATGCACCGATGCTATACAAAACACGTCCCCAACTTGTGGCGACCACTAGTCGTTTAATGTGGTCGGCAATAGTGGCTCAATGTGCGGCCGCCCTATATTTGTAAAATCTTACGATATCTTTTGCTAGGTATAAGCCGATCCTACTTTTAGAACATCCTAAATTGTAATTCTAACGCGTTAGGTTCACCATACGTAAAACACTCTAAGATCCAATTTACCATGAACATTACAAATGCTTTAACCTTCAACTAGAGCCATGCATTATATTGATGTGCGCGATGGGGGTACTCACGCGCAGGCTCGGAGGCGGGCGGCGGCGCGGCGCGCACGGCGTCGTACATGGGGTTGGAGAAGTCGCGGCCCTTGCGGCGCGCGTCCTCCAGGCTGTAGGCCGGCTCCGCCACGCCGAACTCCACGTTGGAGCCCGGCCGGAACGACACGCTGGCTGACGACGCCAGGCTGCCGAGGCCGCCGCCTTTGCCGCTGTTAATAAAAAAAAAAAATTGAAATATGTGCAGAACAGAACAATTTATTACTTTCCTTTCGCTAAGCGTAAATTTTTTTCTTTATTTTAAGCTATAGAGGTCAATGTATAGGCTAGCTCTTTATGGTATTTACTGTAGTTAATTGTTGACGAATCACGCAACACTACCGGCAGCGACTAGCAGTATTTATAACGTCGACCGGCGCGGGAGAGGCGCGGACAGCGCAGAACTCAGGACGATATACGCGTAAGAGCTCAGCGGGACCGCCGCATATTATTTACAGTGACACTAGTGATTCAACTCGCCACTAGCGTCCACGCCGGTGTACCTAAAACCTATGTACCTAAGTACCTATGGCGAGCTCCGAGACCGATCCTGTGACGGTCGGTCGCCGCCGGCGCCCTCGAGGGTAGCGTACTCACAAGGGTCTCTTCTTGATGACGAACCACGCGGCCGCGCCGGCGATGGCGAGCAGCAGCACGAGCAGCACGGGCACGACGATGGCGGCGGGCGCGGCGCGGGGCGCGGCGGCGCGCGCCTCGCAGTACGGCGGCAGCAGCGGCGCGCGGCACACGCACTCCAGCGAGCCCGCCGCGCTCTCCGTGCACACGCCGCCGTTCTGGCACGGGCACACGCGCGGCAGCGGCCGGGGCACCTCCGCGGCTGAGGGACGGTAACGCGGTCGCTGTTAGTAAGGTTTAGGTGCCGATCGAGGAGCTCGACGAATCATTTCACTTTAGCTGTCGCCGAGCGCTGATGTATGTAGATCGGCATTTATGGACGGCGGGGTGGCGGCGGCAAGTAAATTCAATCATTCTTTCATTTCTTAAATATTCAAAGACAAAGCGAGTCTTTGAAATTTTATAAGGAATCGGACTTTTGTCTTTCAATAACGTGTTTACCGAACGCATTTGGATGAATTTGGCACACATTATGTAGTTCATAATCTAGAATAACGCAACTTTATATACCAGGTTGTATGGTACCATGGGAATAACATTGAAAGAGTTCTAAGCGAAATAACTTGATGGGGAATAATAATACATACAGAAATCTCATCTAACGTCTTGACTTTCTTGTCGTCTGATGAGAGCTAATCACCAAGCGCATCATGATAAAATGTATTATAAATCCTACTACTCTTGGTTTACCCTGGTCTACCTTTTGGAGCAAAATTAAAAATGATACAGCCTATATCCACGTCAACGATACAACAGTACAAAATCCCGTCTGTCCTTCTCTCTCGACCCTCTCAGACGGGGAGCGTGTGTACATACCGGCATCGCAGGCCTGCTCGTGCGCGAGCCCCTTGGGCGGCGGCGCGGCGGAGTCGGGGCAGGCGCAGCGCCGGCCGCCCGGCACGGCGAGGCACAGGTGGCTGCAGTGCGCGCCCGCGCAGCCGCCCGCCACCGACGTGTTGTAGCGCCGCGCGTGGTACACTGCAACAACGCACAGCTTGCTTACTGCTAGGTGCGACACGGCTGGCTGACCTAGCCAGTGGGCCACGACAACTTGCATTGTGATGTGATAATGGTAACGATTGCACAAATCTGTCAAAATGCATGGAATAGGGAATTGACGCGACCGAACGGAAACTGAACTGAACTCAGTCGTATAACATTTATTTTTTGTCTAGACCAACAGCTCTGAGGCCTAAACGAATGGAAATAGGTATAACTGAATCTTGTTAAAAAAATGAGACTACAAATCTCTCTTCTGTTTCTGTTTAAATTGGAACTCACTTAATAACATCTCCCAAAGAGGACTCATTATGCTCTCCTGAACAAAGAAGCTGAAGGAATAAACGAATGAACAGGTATGCTCTACTAACCTTTAACAGCCGATGGGTTGACTAGATCCTTGGACAGCACGAAAGGCACGCCGCGACCGAACTTGTCCTGGCGCACCAGCTCCCCTGACTCGCGCGTCACCCAGAACAGCGACGACTCGAACACGTCCAAAGACACCGGGTGCTTCAGCAGGTCTCCCTTCAGCACGGTCTTCCGCTGGGTCCCGTCCGGACGCATCATCTCGATCGTGTTCAGCTTCGTATCCGCCCAGTAGATCGTGTGGTCCATCGCCTGATCGATCGCTAGACCAGTCGGGTGTCGGATGTTTTCCGTTATAAGCGGGCGGCGTTGCGAGCCATCCATCCAAGCCGTTTCAATCTTCGGCGCTGAACCAGCATCAGCCCAGTACATTTTACCGGATTGTGGATCGACTACAACTGAGGTAGGGCTTTCGATGCCAACAGTGACTAGCGCTCGTCTGTATCTGCCATCGGTTCTGGCGACCATGACTCGTCCGCGTGGTTTAGAGCCGGTTCGGTCAGTTTCTGTCCAGAAGAGATTGTCTCCGATGTAGTCGACCGCTAGAGCCGTCGGTTTCGAGCTGCCTTTCATGTTCAGGTCTTGTGCAAATCCGCTCTGCACTTCTCCTTGCCGCGCGTTGACCATGTAGGACCGTTTGATGGTCTTGTCATAGCTGTCGGCCCAGAAGACCATCTCGAGTTTGGGGTCGTAGTCGATGGCTTCGATGCGCTTCTCTGAGGAGATGACGTCGTATTCCTCGTTCTTGTTCTGCACGAAGGCGCGTATTTCTGGTCCGTTGGCGAACATCAGGACCACCTCGTCTTCAGTTGCTTTACAGACACCGGAAAGATTGTCAGCCAATCTAAAAAAAAGGATTCTCATAATCTTGAGTATTTTAATAGATACTAAACATACTACGTTTCAATATAGGATCTATAAAAAATATATTCATTGGCACACGCAATGAAGAAGGGATTATACCCACAATTTGAACGTGTCTATATAGTATAGGTACAATACAACACGGGTAGAAAGAGCTACTTACTTGAACCCTTCTCTGCAGGTGCAGCTAAAGCTGCCGTTGAGGTTGTCGCAGAGCTGCGAGCAGTGGTGGTCGCCGCTGGCGCACTCGTCCACATCCTCGCAGCGCTTAGGGTCGGCGTGCGCGATGATCCAGCCCTGGTAGCACGAACAGATGTAGCCGCCCGCGCCACCGTTCGCCAATGTCAGGTTTGTGCAGAAGTGCTCGCACCCACCTGTACACAAAATGACAAATTTACCCTAAACGAAAAATTCTCTAAAATGGGGACTCAGTGCAGATTCGGGACTTCACACATCAGTGTTAAATTCGCCTTAGATTATTCTTTTTATCAATATATACGTAGTGAATTACAATTTCAATTCCGTATAATATGGTCAGTAAAATTTCCAGGAACGCAATGCGAACCCGGTTTGCACGCACAGCACTCTGATTTATAAGCGTACCACAGAACAAATAAAAATAAAAGTTATATACATTTAGAAGTACATTCAAATTAAATTCCACATTACGTATAATTATTTAACCCGTCGTTAAACTCCGTCTACTTCCCTAAACTTAAGAAAACGTGAAGACAGGTAAATATAACTTAAAGTTCACAAAACTAATTAAAACCTTTTTGCACCTTGACTTCCAATGGAATTAATCAAAGATTTTTGGCTCAAGACGGCAGTGGCGGATCCACGGTGGTGGTCAAGTACGTCATGACCACCCCCTTCGGCACTCATAGATACGGGTCAGATAGTAAATAGTCGTGTGGTATTATCTCGCACTTGACCGAACTTCTGCTTTCAGCAGTTAATGACCACCCCATAATCTGAAAGCTGGATCCGCGCTTGCAAGATGGTAGAATAAAACAGTGATACGAGTAGAAATAAACAGCAGGACTATAGATAACAACAATATTACGTTACCTTTAGTACTCAAGTCGCAGGTATTAACATGATGGCAGCCGCGCTCGTCGGACGCGTCGCCGCAGTCGTCCGCCAGGTCGCACAGCTGCGTGCGCGCTACGCAGCGCCGGTTGGCGCACTGGAACTGCGCGTACGGGTCGCACGGCTTGGCGCGCGCCGCGCACAGCGTCATGTTGTTCTCGTCGGAGCCGTCGCCGCAGTTGTCCACGCCGTCGCACACTTGGTACCTGGGTAACAATGAAGTTTTCTAACACTGCTTCAACTAGTATTATGCGATCTGAAAGGGGTTCGGGATTGTGTGTGAGGGAGCAAGAAAGCAGTGAAGAGTAAGATGGCCGGAAAAAAACAAACGTTTTAAGATGGTGTTATTCAAAGACAGAAAAATGACACACGAATGAATAAGGATAAAAGCCCAAGGTCAGACACTATATTTGTTTAGAATAACCATCATCAAAGTGTACTCCGCGGAGCCCTAGGGCTCTGTAAGGCCTCGGCAAAGGCACCGCTTAACTCCAGTGAAATGTAAAATTGTAAAGCCACTTTCTTATTTTGTAAAATGTTTGAGAACCACTAAAGTATTCAATAACAGAGCATCCGGAATTTCCTATATAGTTCCCACCTTGGCACGCAGCGATGGTTTGAGCAGTGGAACCGGCGCAGCGTGTCGCAGTTGAAGTTGGTGCAGAGCGCGGGCGCCTCGTCCGAGCCGTCGCCGCAGTCGTCGGCGCCGTCGCACAGGTCCGACTGCGACACGCACAGGTTGTTGGCGCACTGGAACCTGCGAGAAGAATATGCTTTTAGCGCTACAGTTTGGGAGGTATTCAAATATGGATGCGGTACTTCTGCATCCGTACGGTTTTTCTGAGAGAGAAAGAGGAAAGTTGACGATTGTTGATTGAGTAGTTGTCAACCCATTTTTAGTTTTGAAATATTACTATTATAGGACTTCTTTTGTTACTTCCTTAAATATGAGTGGTTTGTCTTACCTGCTTTCCGGGCAGTATCTGCCGCCAGGGAAGCGAGGCGGGCAGCCGATCTCGTCAGACAGGTCGCGGCAATCTCGGTCGCCGTCGCAACGGAAGTAAGCAGCGATGCAATGCCCCGACTTGCACTGGAATGTGCCGTTCTTGCACTGGAATCCGCCACACTGCATCTCGTCGGAATTGTCGCCGCAATCGTCCTCGTGGTCGCAACGCCACCTAGAGGATATACATTTTCCGTTTCCACATTTAAATTCGGATTCCGAACATTCTCGGTATTGGTGTCGGCATACACTTTCCGCTTCATCACTGCCGTCTCCGCAATCATCAGTAAAATCGCAAAGCCATTGTTTTGGTATGCAACGCTTGTTTTCACATGTGAAGTCAGTGTCAGTGTTGCAATTCGGGCAGTTCTCTGGGAGCTCGTCGGAATTGTCGCGGCAATCGTCCTTGCCGTCACAGAACAGCCATTTGGGTATGCATCTGTAGTTGGACTGGCCAGGGCAGCGCCGCCAGCCGGTCGTGCAGTTCTTCTGTCGACACATGTACGCTGGTTCATCCGAGTCATCACCGCAGTCGTTGTCGAAGTCGCACATCCAGAGTTTCGGGATGCAGCGGCCATTTTTGCAGGAGAACTCAGTGTCGGGGTTACAAGTTCGATTGTGGCACATGATAGGGTCTTCATCGCTGTTGTCTTTGCAGTCAGTGTCACCATCACACTTCCAACTGTCGAGGATGCAACGTCCGCTGGATTTACATTTAAATTCGAGAAGCGGACACTCGTGTGCGCACTCGGCTTCATCGCTTCCGTCTCCACAGTCATCTGTACCGTCGCAGATGGTCGCGGCAGGTGTACAGTTGGTGTTCTTACACTGGAAGGAACCAGCTCTGCAGTGGCGTACAGGACACGTATCAGGCTCATCAGAGCCATCCATGCAATCCTTTTCGCCATCACACTTCCAGAACCATGGAATACACTTTTCGTCGCGCCCGTTACACCTGTGCTGTCCATCCGTACAGTTAGCAATACAGGTCTTCATGTCTCTCGCTAGGTAGTACTGGTTTGGACACGCGCACTTGAATGTGGTGGCGCCTTCCTCGCCGTAACCTTCGATGTTCAAGTAGCTAGATTCGTGAGGAGGAGCGATAAGGCAAAGGTGCGAACATCCGCCGTTGTTGGTTCCGCAAGGGTTATGGTACGGCAGCTGTCTCAACGGATGCACCACGTGGATATCATAAGGTCTGTGTGTTGTGTTCCTCAAAACAGTTAGGTTCTCTCCAGAATTTTTGTTAGCTTTGCTTATAGCCTTGAGGTTCCAATCAGTCCAGTAAATTTGGTCATCGAATAAGCTGATAGCGAATACGTGAGGAACTTTCTCTCCAGACAGCACGACGTGTCGGCGCCTGCCTTCAAGATCAGCTGATCCAATATAATCTAAGTGGGCATCAGCCCAGTATATGCGGTCCGTGAAATAGTCGATGGTAAGCGCGTTCGGCCACGCGATGTCGTCTTCCCAGTTCAAAATAGCTGTATAATTAGAACCGTCCATACCCATTTTTCCGATATAAGCTTGCAAGTGCCAAGATGTGAAGTATAGGTAGCCGGTCCCGGGATGAACGATGATCGCTCGAGGATCAGCGATGCCAGTTTTTAGTGTCTTTCTCCGAGTACCATCTAATTCTGACACGTCAAGATTCTTCGAATGTCTGTCCAGCCAATAAAGTTTTCTTCCGATCCAGTCGACGGCGATTCCTTCAAGACCATGCGAGTCATGCCTGATGACGACTTCTTTCGTGGGATTTGGATCCGTAAAGTCTGAACGATAGATCGTTTTGGCTGAAACATCAGCGAAATACATTTTATTTTCCTTGAAGTCAAAATCAATAGCTACTACGTTCATGAGGTCTTGATGAACGAGGTTGTAGAGCGAAGCGTCAGTTGACATGTTTCTAACGTAGTATTTGTTGGTGAATATGACCCAGGCAGTCGTGTTGTCTTTTCTTTTGCATGTATGTTCGTCGGCCTCTCTCTCGTAATACTGGTCGTTACATTTGCAGTAATATGAGCCTGGCGTATTCGAACAGTACTGCGAGCATACTCCAGGAGTTTCCAAGCATTCGTCGATATCCGCACAAGCTTTGCCATCCGTCAAAAGTTTGTAGCCCTGGTTGCAGTCGCAATAGAAGCCTGTTAACGTGTCAATACATTTATGTCCACACTGGTTGCTTTCCAACTTGGCGCACTCGTCTACATTGCAGTGTGATGATTCGTCCGATTCGTCCGAACAGTCCGCTACCTTGTTACACACGAGTCTGTTGTCGATGCATTGATCGTTGTTGCATTTGAACTGTCCGGCAGGACACGTCTTGTTCTGTTTACTACAGCCGACTTCGTCCGAGTGGTCGCCGCAGTCATCTTCTCCGTCGCATCGGAAGTGATTCCGGATGCATTTAAAGTTCTGGCACTTGAATTCTTGACTAGAGCACTGCTTGTATTGCGCGTTGCAGTGTTTACCCTCGTCGGAGCCATCGCCGCAGTCGTTATCGTGGTCGCAGACCCAGCCGCGGTTGACGCAACGCCCGTTGGTGCACTGGAACTGGTCCTCGGAGCACGGAGCCGGCGTAGCGCAGTGGTGCAGCGTGGTGTTCTCGTCTGCACCATCGATACAATCGGGGTCTCCGTCACACAGCCACTTCCGAGGAATGCACTGAGCGCGGTTCCAAAGTTTATTCTCAGCACAGGTGTACTCGGTTTCTGCGTCGCACTTGCGCTCATTGCACTGGTGGCGGTCGTCCTCGTCACTGTTATCGAGACAGTCATTATCGCCATCGCAGATGTAAATACGTGGGATACAATTGCCATTATCGCAGGTGAATAGGTCGCCGAAGCATGTGCGGCCTTCGGAGCGGCAGTACTCTGGAGGTTCGTCGGCACCGTCACCGCAATCATCGTCGCCGTCGCAGTACCACGTGGCCGGGATACAACGGTGGTTGGGGCAGCGGAAGCTGTTCTGCGGACATGTGCGCTGTGCGCAATGCAGCGGGTCCTCATCTGAATTGTCGCCGCAATCGTTGTCGCCGTCGCACAGCCAGTACGGCTCCACGCAGATATTGGTCTTCTCACACTTAAGGTGGAAGTCGGGGCAGGTAGTATTACGTGGGCATCGTTCATGTGTCTCGTCAGACGTTACATTGTCCTTGCAGTCGTTGATACCGTTGCAGACTTGTGCTTGCGGTATGCAGCGCGAGTTGGCACACGTAAACTCACCTTCGGCGCAGGGTGCGTAAACACAACCTTCTTCATCAGATCCATCTTTGCAGTCGTTCTCGTGATCACACTTCCAAGATTTGAATATACAACGTCCGTTGTTGCAGCGGAACTCGTGTGCCGAACAAGCGTGGTAAGCGCAGTAGTCTTGCTGTTCATCAGAGCGGTCGCCGCAGTCATCATCGCCGTCGCAGGCCCACATGCGGCTGATGCATTTGCCGTTTGCACAAGCAAATTTGCCTAGATCACAAGTGACGTTACGCGGGACGCACATGCGGTAATCATTGACTAGTTTGGAAGCATCGTCGCATTTACACTCAACGGTGCCGTTAGGTGCAGGGTGGCAGGATTGCGCGCAGCCACCGTTGTGTAACGAGCACGGACTAACGCGACAGGCTTGACGGGCCGGACTGTACACGTGGATATCTCGCGGAGAATCCTCCAACCTCTTTACCATCTCCACCATATTAGCACCCGTATGTTTCTCTGCTCGATACACGCCACGCAACTGCAGATCGGTCCAATACATGTAGTTTCGGAAAACCGTGATGGCAAAAGGATAAATAGTGGCAGAGATTAGGACCTCGCGGTCGGAACCATCCATTTTAGATCTTTCAATCGTCTCTCGCACAGCGTCAGTCCAGTATAACATCGATTCTTCAAAATCTATCGTTAAACCGCTCGGTTGTGATAGGTCTTTATCAATGATGGCTTTCTTTAAGGAACCGGCCATTGTTGTTCTATAGATTTTGCCAGAAGTTCCGAAGCGACCCCAGTCAGTGTAGTAGAGAGTTCCGTTGCAGGGGTCCACGACGATGGCGCGCGGGCGTTCGACTCTAGCGATCATCACTATAGAGGAACCGTCGAGGTTCATAGCATAAATAGAGTTATTGGAACTATCAGTCCAATAGACCTTCTTCTGTGTCCAGTCGTACGCGATTCCTTCTGGGTTAATGTTCTTTTCTAGAATGCTTTGGATACCAGAAAGGTCTGGATTATTCGAGGGCATCCATGCTATTTTCGCCCAGGGTCTGATCTGAGTGAAGAACAGTTTGTTGTCAGCGTAGTCGAACTCAACGCCGACGACGTTGGTGAGGTTGACGACGGGCTTGAAAGGCGTACCGGTGGACTTGGGGTCGAGGTTCACGGCGCGGATCTCGGTCCTAGTGGTGAACACCAAGTACTCGTCCACCACATCACACTTGCTGGGGTTGCTCTTGGAAACCTGTCCGGTGGCGCACTCACAGCGGTGCGAGTTACCTTTGTTGGCATCTGGTGGGTAACTGAAGCAAAGTTGTTCGCAGCCTCCGTTGCCTAACTTTCTGCACGGGTTATTTTCATCAGTAGGTTGGTTGTTAACGTCGAAGATGACAATATCTCGTAGTTTAGGCAAATTGGTCCTCATTTTCTCAGGCATTGTCATGTTTCCGGGCAACTTGGAAGCTTTGTAAATTGTTTGAAGATTCCTATCGACCCAATAAACGTTGTTGGTGTGGATAGCGATGCCCATCGGATTTGGCAAGTTAGAGCGAATCACTTGCCTGCTCCCACCGCTGTAAGATATCTTTTGAATTTGGTCTAATTTGGAATCTACCCAGTAAACATCGTGAGACAGCATGTCGATGGTCAAATCTCTGGGGTTGGAGATACCAGTGCTCACAACCGTTTCCCATTTTGATCCGTCAAGGTACGATTTGCCGATGCGCGGGTACTGTCCGTAATCGATCCAGTATAAAAGTCGCTTCAGCGGATTGACAGCTAGCTCACGCGGGGCGTCTACGGTCTTCTTGACTAGAACCTTTCTATGCGAACCATCTAACCAGCACATTTCTACGTAATTCTCGTGCGGGAACACGTTAGTGAAGTACAAGTTTCCAGCGACCCAGTCCACGGCCAGTCCTCGGATACCATTGCTGCCGATGCCGTCCTTGATGATATGCTGTAAGTCAGCACCGTTGGGTCGGATGCGGAAGATGCCGTTCCATTGCCCTCTATTAAATTCAACCCAGTAGATGTAGTTTTCGGCGAAGTGGACATCCACGTGGAGAATGTGATGTCCCAAGCCGGTGACCGGAACCATGGCTTCGGCGCTGTTGTCCAAACTGTAGCCGCGAATGAGGTCAAGCTGTGAGACTACAGCGAAAGTCTTATAAGGCAAGCAGTTGATTTCATTGTCCTTTTTATAACCGACGGAGCAGGCGCAAACGCGAGAGCCGCCTTCTCCAGGGATGCAGATTTGATCGCAGCCTCCGTTGTTCTGCATGCACGGGTGGTGAATCATCTTCCTCTTCTGGAATATCGTGAGGGATTTCAAATCGCTTTCGTTATCTAAGATAGTCTTGATGTTCTCGCCGTTAGGGAGGTCAGCCTTGATAATCTTTTCGTGTCTTCGGTCCAGCACGTACAGGCGTGAGTCCAGGACGGCGATTGCCTTGGGGTAGGAGATGTCGTTGGTCTCGGAGAGCACGGTGCGGCGGTCGTTGCCGTCGGTGTTCACGCTGCTGACGCTGGCGGGGTACTGCGTGCTAAAAGGAAAAGTTAATAGTAAATTAAAGGTCTTGTTCACAAAAACTTACGACCACAGATATAAATACACATAGATAACGTAAACGCTGTATGAAAACCAACCGTGTCACTTTTTTCTACTGTGGCAAAGGGTGACTGGGGTGTAGCAAATAAACACTTTGTAATTAAATATTCTTTTATTTGATTTTCCAGATTCAAGAATACAATAGGTGTGACCTGAACGCTATCACAGCGGCGTCTGTCCATTTTTTCAATCAAACAAAGCACCTGCGACTGCGACTGCAACTGCGACTTTACAAGAGAAGAGAATTCCCCGTTATCCGCGCAAAAGTGATTCTATGTCGTCGTTGTTTTGAGCTATTGCAGTTTATTATTACACAACGAGGCATTTTCTTAATTTTACACAACAACAACAGGCGTGCGGAACGTCAGTAGCGACGGCCAACCTCGACGCTTGATCGGGGTTTTGGTTGGAATTCGGACTCGCGAAGTAGATGCATTTGCGTTATCTATGTGTATTTATATCTGTGCTTACGTTAAGACAAGAGAATTCACGTTAAGATAGGTAGGTAAACTCATTCTGAGATAAAGTGAAGCTATAGAATCTGTCATGACTTTAATCAAAAGTAATAGTCATAGATCGATCTCATGTTACGAAGGTGACCAACCTGTAGTAAACGACCTTCTTCTCCACGTCGATGGTAATGGCCTCGGGTCTCTCGATCTTGTCGACGAGCACCACGGGGTTGCTTCCGTCCATGTTGGCGCGGGCGATCTTCGCTGGCACGCCGAAGCCGCCCTCGTCCGACCAGAACATTTTGCTAAAAATAAAAAATAACATGACACATGAACGGGAGCCTGCCGTTTCGCAAAAATATGTTTGCCAAATGTATCGTTTCCCAAATTTTTCCTTTTTTCAACCCAATATGATATGTATAAATTTTTCACAATTTATTTCAGTACCATCGTGTAGAACCCTATAGATTAGGTTAGGTTAGTTTTCAAAAAATCCTGAAATATTTACGGTTACAGAAAACAAAGCCAGTTGGCAAATGAAACGGTATTTCGGTATTTCGACGAAACAAAGGGTTACCTGAACATGAACGTAATAGATTGAAATAAACATTACAAATTGTACGTCATTATTCTGTTATACTTTAATTGTCTCATGGTTACTCGTATCAAAGATCCTCCTTAGTCTATTTTGGGAACCTCTGTTCATTTGCTTTGCTTTTATTCTGTGCGCGCACTTAATTTGCAGGTCATGTTATAATATCTACTTACTTAGTAACTACTATAAACAAACATTTTATTATTATTATATTTTAATGATGTAAAACATCAAACATTACTTGATTTGTCATTAGGCCATTTTCTGTTATATAAAAGATGGAATCTACAAATGTTTACGTATAAAATTTCACAATTACATCTAGTAACATGGAAGTTGCCAGCGTGTTCTCTCGACAGTTATTCAATTTCCAGGCATAAAGGTAGGTACCTAGTTGACATTACTCTTTGGCTATTTAACTGTTTTGGTGTGAAAAGAGCACTAACACACTTCTACTTATTGTTAGTGAGAATTTCAAACCTTCAATTATTATTTTTTGTTTTTGAGAGTAGTTAGTGCACTTACCCTTCAGTAGGGTCCAAACATAGTCCTTTAGGGCGCGCGACCGACAGCTTGCTGCCATCGTTGGCTATGACAATGGTCCTGTACTTTATCTTCCCGTCGACTCTGACCATCTCGATGTTACTGGCGGCTCGGTTGGCCATGTACAGGTTGCGGCCCAGCCAGTCGAAGGCGATAGCCGAGGGCGCGCCGACGATGCCCGTGTCTTCCCCGAAGAAGTCTGTCTTATCTCCACCGCCGTAGGGCATAGTGAAGATGGTACAGTTCTCGTTGTCTTCGCTGTCACCGGAGACAGATTGCAACCAGTATAGCATGTGGCCTTGGCGGTCATAGTCAATTTGAACACCACCTTTGGAAATAAAACATGAGAGTATAAATGGTTTTTTTCTATTGATAATTCTTCTAAAGCAAAACCGGAAGAAATGAAGAGAGATTTAATAAGACCGAAGCGATTCATAATGACACAAAATAACAAGAAATAAGTAGGTACCTTGAACATCAACAACAGGCGCAAGTTGGTTAGCTTTGCCGGAACCGTCCGGAGACAAGTCAATGATTTGAGATCCCTTCAGCACCATTAGGTACGCACTCTCCTCTGTAAAAAAAAACAAATATGTATAAAATAACTTAATATCTCTAATCAACCAAGTAAAATTGACAAAGTTTCAAAATGTGCTGATCGTCGATTCCCTGTATGAGTATAACACGGCCCTTTAGAACGGCTTCAATTATCTGCAAATGTAGGCTATAACTACCTTCTACGCATTTTCCATCCAGCAGCAGCTTGAACCCTGGCTTGCACATGCAGGAGTACCCCTTCGTCTGCTTGGGGCTCAGCAGGCACAGATGCTGGCAGGAGTCAGGCTTGCAGGGCGATGGGTGTGGAGGCTGCAGCGACGGGTGGTGCACGTGTATCGACAGAGGCTGGGAGATAAGGTGAGACACCACCGTCTGGTTCGAGCCCCTGAACTTATGAGCTGACAACACCCTATTTAACTGACGATCCGTCCAGTACAACGTATCTTCAAATAGTGTTAAAGAATGCGGATGTAGTAGATAATGGCTTCCAGCGAGCACTTGTTGTCTGCCAGTTCCATTGTAGTTGCAGAAGTCGATAAAATCTAGCTTAGAATCGGCGAAGTAGACGCGTTGCGTGGCCGTGTCTAAGGTTAGACCGTTCGGCCAGTAGATTTTGGTGGTGATAATGGCTAGGCGTTCTGAACCATCCATTCCTACACGCTCTATGCGAGGATTCTCTCCCCAGTCCGTCCAGAATAGCCATTTCGCGCTCGGCGCGGGATCCAGACACATGCCTCTTGGTTGAGTGATGTTGCCACTCAGCAACGTAGTTCGCGCGCTTCCGTCCTCTTTCGCTACTTCTATAGTATTCAACTTGCTGTCCAACCAGTAGATATTACCTCCGACCCAATCGTACGCTAAACCTTCAACCAAATCCAATCCGGTTTCTACTAAGAACTTAGGCTCGCTGCCTCGATCTAACCTGGAGATAGTCTTTAATTTCATGTCTGACCAGAATATAGTTCCTGTGTGCATGTTTGAATCTGTAGCGACCACGTTTTGGACGGTGATCGGGACTCTTTCCAAGCCCTGCTCGTTCAAGTCGGCGACTAATATAGAATGTCTATTAGAGATGATAAGGAAAGCGCTAGAGTGGTTGTTGGCTTTACACATGTGTTTGTCGGAACCGAGCTGGTAGCCGTCGGCGCAGTAACAGTGGTAGGAGCCTTTTATGTTGATGCAGCCCTGGGAGCAGAGGCCGGGCGGCGAACACTCGTCAATGTCTTTGCAGCGGAAACCATCACTCTCCAGTTCTTCTCCACGTGGGCACAGACATAGCGGCCCGTTTGGAGTTTGTTTGCACTCGTTGGAACATAACCCTGCTTGATGCTGACATTCAGCAAAATCGCAACTCGGTCCTGAAAATTCAAACAAGGGTTAGAACTTTCTCCGCATTGTTATTTGGAACTATGGACACAGTAATAGTTAAGAAGGTTACCTTCATCTGCTCCAT
Source organism: Acleris literana (assembly GCA_946894065.1). NCBI lineage: Eukaryota > Metazoa > Arthropoda > Insecta > Lepidoptera > Tortricidae > Acleris > Acleris literana. The sequence goes on from OX335681.1 coordinate 439,704, forward strand.
TAGGGCAGTCAAATTTGCTGTCGCAGACTTGCGTGAGGTTGACACACCGGCCAGTGATGCCGGGACACTGCCATTGTCCGGGTGGACATCTATAAATAGCAACGACGGTAATTCATTTGGTGTTCTTTACAGCTAAGTAGAACTTTAATGTTGATTCATAATTATTATATTAGGTAGTTTTATTACGATAGGAAATAATGTTCGCGCTGTCTAATAAAAGGTTGAAAGGTTATGGGCCAGGAGTTGTGGTGGTACCTGAAGGGCGGGGGCGTGCAGGCGTGCGCGGCGCCTTCGTCGGAGCCGTCGCCGCAGTCGTCGCGGCCGTCGCAGACGTACGCCTGGTACACGCAGCGGCCCGACGCGCACTTGAAGTGGTTGGGCGCGCACGCCGTCGCGCCGCACGACGCCGGCTCGTCGGACAAGTCCTCGCAGTCGGGGGACCCTGGGGGGTGATCACACAACTGAGATACAATGGGTATTATGTAACATTGGGATAGAAGACCATAATATATTGGGCCGATTGTACAGGTCGATTCACAAGAGCTTAGCTTAAAACAGTATTATGTCACATATGATAGTGTGAATGCTTTTCTTTTAAATGTACATCACTAAAAAAATATTTTTACTAAATATACTTTAATTCACTTATTTAATCCATTTGTGGTAGCTCTTGCGAATAAATCGTACCGTTAGCTAGCTCTAGAAAATGTGCAGTAAGGGGAGACAAGTTGCATTCTGCAAATGTGAATGACTGCAGTAATCTAAGAATAATTATGTAAATATCGTCCGTTCGCTCATGTCAATTCCATACACTATGGCAGATTTCTGCAGTTGTTGACTTTTAAAATGAAACGTGTCTCGCCTTTCTGGAACAAGAGTACGAACTAGTCACCACACCAATCTTCTCGATATTTTTAAATCCCTATCCTGATTTTATCTTGAAATGATCATAATATGGGAGTTTTTGAATATGTTTTGATATTTAACTCACCGTCGCAATACCACGTCCTCGGTATGCAGATCCCGGAACTCTGGCACTGGAACTGCTTGTCGGGCGAGCACTGGTGCGGCGCGAGCGACGGGCAGCCGGCCTCGTCGCTGCCGTCGTTGCAGTCCGGGATGCCGTCGCACTTGTAGGCCTCCTGCACGCACTGCTTCAGGTCCGCGCACTTGAACTGCGAGGCCAGGCACGACACGGGCGGGCAGTCCGCCTCGTCCTGCTTGTCGAAGCAGTCGTCATCGCCGTCGCACACCCACGACGCGGGGATGCAGTGGCCCGTGCGGGGGCACGTGAACTTGACGAAACACCAGGACATTGAGTAGTGGGTAACATAGAGACTAGCTCTGCTCATAGCTAATGGGGTAGGCAGAAACTATGTAACACCAGGGGCCTGTTTATCAAAAGCTTGTAACTTGTAATATAAGTGGAAGTCTCTTTTTAATACATATTGTTGGAAAGAGATTTCCGCTTGTAATAAAAGTTACAAGCGTTTGATAAACGGGCCCCAGGTGCACCGGTCTAAACATACAAAACTTTCGCCTCCTCTAAATTCAACAACCTCTTCATGCACGTACGTCGGTTTCGAGTGCTTTTGATATGACCCTTATTCAGTATGTGTGTCTAGGACATACCCTACCGACATCTCCGCTCACTCTCGCTCGCCATACCTTTTTCGTAACTCTTCCCTCATCAATCCTTTCTAAATGACCAAACTCTACATCTTTTTCAATTGACATGGTCTATAACTCTGTCTATCATCCTAAACTCACACATACTTCTCAGAGCTCTCATTTCTACAGCATTAATCCTGCTTTTATTCCTTTTCTGCCATACCCATGATTAACTAACATACTAATTAAACTCAAGACCTTTAAAGGTCAAAATCATTCCGGTTTGCACAATGCTAACCAAATAAAGAGGTTGAAAAAATCGTAGATTAAAGCCAGATACACCTAAATGGTTGCATCAAGTATAGATCAAGCACCTGAAGCCCTCACCTGGAAGTAAGCACAAGTCTTCTCCGCACAATGCGTCCCCTCATCCGATCCATCGCCGCAGTCGTTCTCCGAGTCGCACTTCCAAGTGCTGGGCACGCAGCGGCCGTTGTCGCACTGGAACTGCGATGCGGAGCAGGTCGCATTGACGCAGCCGCTCTCGTCCGAGAAGTCGCCGCAGTCGTTCTCGCTGTCGCACTTGAACGTCGCGGGGATGCAGCGGCCGGACTTGCACATGAACTCGGTCGCGCTGCAGGTCGTTTCTGAAATATATCGCGTTCGTTATTATCAGTCTTGGGTATGACGTCTTGGGTTCGGGTTGCCAAAGTGAGAGCTGAAACATTATGCATACTTTATCATGTTTTAATTGTAAATTTTAGGATCTAGGCTTAGTAACTTTTAGGTTTGAAGCGACAAAAGCAGTAAATAAGATTGGCCGATGCATTGATATCGATTCGTTACTACTGACAGGTTGGCTTTTTAATTTCAGCAAACACCTCATACAACAGGTAACTTTGCCTAACAACGTTCCGCCCACGAATTCGCCGTTAAAAACGTTTTACGTTGTTTTCCTCGTTTTTTTTCTGGATACAAAACTATCAAGTCCTTCTTCGGGACCAAAACCTATCTCTACTTCAAATTTAATCCAAGTCGGTGTAGTGCGCAACAGATAGACAAACAGAGACACTTTCGAAATTATTAAACTAAAAGTAACGTTGCATAACAAACTTACTTGTGCAATTCTGTTCCTCATCGCTGTTATCCAAGCAGTCATCATCGCCGTCGCAGACCCAACTCTTAGGTATGCAGCGCTGGTTGTTGCACGTGAAGTCCCAGGAGTTAGGGCAGGCCTGGACCGGAGGCTCCTTGTTCGGATCCGGAATACAAGAGGTCCCATCATTATCTAGTTTCTCTCCATAAGGACACCCGCATCTTACTGTCAGTAGCTCTGTGTTGTTTCTTGGCACCGCAAAGCATAATTTTTGGCAGTTACCATTATTCCTCGAACACGGCTGATTGGAATAGATTTTCTGGATATCTTCGCTGTAAACTTTGACGCCATATAACCTGTTTGTTTGCGGTTCCCTTACCATAATATCCTCCTGTTCGCCAGTTAACTTATGTAGCCTAACAATAGCGTCCAATCTCCAGTCCGTAACATACATGAATTCTTTATAAATAACGATTGAGAATGGATGTCTAATGAGTCTAGAATTGACTGTCTTAACGTCCGTGCCATCAAGTTTTGCATGCTGGACGTGATCTAATAACGCGTCGCACCAGTAGACTCGGTCTGCATCGAAATCGATGGAAAGACCGTTCGGCCATCCGAGGGTAACGTTCTCGAAGACTAGTAGACCGGTACCGTCGGTGTTGGCTCGACTGATGTTGGCTGGGCGGTCCCATTCCGAAAAGAATATGTAACCTTTATTCGGATGCACAACTATGGCTCTCGGCCTTTTCAAATCTTTCAGTAAAGTCCTCTTATAAGCTACGTTTCTCGTCGATAAAACGTTAAGAGTACCTTTTCTCGAGTCAATATAATATAAGTTCTTCGAAGCCCAGTCGACTGCTAAGCCTTCGACGCCTTCGTTTTGTGAAGCTAACACTATTTCTCTGGTCGTTCCATTTCTGTGGATTCTGTATATAACATCTTGTAAAACATCTGAGTAGTAAATATGCTCATCTCTCGAGTCGAAGTCTAAGCCAACGAATCTCGCTCTCCTCGAAACAACGGGTAGTATAGCTTCACTGAAGCCTTCTATCACAGGGTTTAGGACCTTGCCCTTGATGAACCTCTGCTGCGAGTACATGAGGAACTCCGAGACTACATCACAGTTTCTTAAATCAGTTTCTAACCTAAAACCTATGTGACACGCGCATCTGTACCCTAGACCACCATTCAGTAAAGCAGTCACAATGCACATATGCGCACATCCGCCATTGTCTACTCCGCAGGGGTTATTGACTGACGTCTGTTTTAACGAATGTATGACGGTGACAGCTTTCGGATCTCTGATGTCTTTCATCTTGTAAATAGCTTGTATGCTGGTGGAACCTTGGAATTTGTTGACGGAGCTGATGCCTTGTTTGGTGGCGTCGGACCAGTAGACTCTGTCTTCGAAAAGGGCAAGTCTTGAAGGGCTGGGCACTTGCTGGCCGCGCAGCACGAGGAAGCGATGGTTGCCCTCGTAGTCCACGGTCTCGATGTAGTCCAGCAACGAGTCGCACCAGAACACGCGGCGCGCGACGATGTCCACGGCGATACCAGACGCTTTGTAAGCTGCTTCGGAGACTATGGATTTGGCGTGCGTGCCATCCATGTTTGCGCGTATGATCTGAAAGATGAAATTAGGTTGTGTTAGTCAAATGAATAACATACGGAAAGGATATATTATGTTTTGTTTTATATCACACGAAGTCATGAGAATTAAGGCCATGGTCATATCTCACCTGACTGCTATCAGCCACAAACATCAGCCCCAACGTAGGATCTAATGCAATATCCGAGGGGCTGGTCAGGTTGGACCCGAGCACCACGGCGTGCCAGCGGCCGTCGAGCTCGAACACGTCGATCTTCTGGCCCACGCCGTCGGCCACGTACAGCTTGTCGCCCACCCAGTCCACGGCGAGCGCCACGGGCGCCCACGACCCCGCCACGGAGATGTCGGCACCGTACGAGGAGCTGCCGGCTGGTGCGCTCAGCTGCTGCGAGTGGATCTGAAACATACATGATCTCTTATAGTTATTGAGATTAGAAGACCGTTCAGGGGCACGTTTAAAAAAACTACAAGTTACAATTTTACAGGTCTAAACTGGCACCACTGCTCAAAATGTGTCAAATGAAAACTTGTAACCTGTAAATTGTAATTAGTAGTTTTATAAAACAGGCCCCAGGGGTAACTATGGGATTGCAAATTAGGACTTAACTAAAGTTGAATAGAACCCAATCTGAGTAGCTCTGTGTGCCAAAATCCAATAAATAAGGCAGTACCGGAAGAAGGGCCGCTTTATTAAAAATCACTGATTGATTTGACCTTTCAACGAAACGTGGTGGTGCCTGCACACATTGAGGAGTTATTAAGAGCAGAGTGTATCTCGGTCATTCTCCAGACAGCCATTTCTGTATGTCCTCGGGCTTAAAAAATATAAAGCTATTGAATTTTGTATAATTTATATTTTTTGATTGTAGAAGGTACATGTATTGAGGTGTACATGAATTTTCAAGTAAATATTCAATACCCTTCTAGGAGAAAAAAAACATCAATACCCCATTCTCCTAATTAACACCACGTGTCCCACTTCCGAAATCACTAATATACCTATTTACCCCGATCATATACAAAAGGAAAGATGAATGAAAGTATTTTTATTTAATAAAAGATAAGACGTCCTCATTGCAAAAAAATTACCAAGTGTATTTATTAATTTCACACTAAGATATAAAATAAAGTAAAGATGTCCCGAGACGTGTCCTAATCCACGCGCAGCTTTCATTGTTGTCCGTGCAAGGCCATTGAAGAAAGAGACAGACATCGCTAACGCATTTCGCGTGAGCCGCCAGTCGTGTCGAGACCCTCTTGAGGTAAAGACGTGTTAGTGTTGTGTGGATCGCTGACTACAAACGTAAGTATCTAATTCGCACGTTTTGGTTCTCGTAAATTCTAATTCACACGTTCACGTTTTTAAAATCAGCCAATAACTCTATAGCTCGGTAAATTATTCTATATATTAAGGACCTCAGTATTTAACAGTTACTGGATTTTGTAGTTTATCACATGTACCTACAAGAAGTTATATTTTTTTTATCAAGAATCCCTAATACACCCGTCTAATTCACGCGTGAAAAGTGATCGCGTTAATTAGTTTAAGAGTAGTAAAAAGCGCTTTTTGGTACATTTATAAAAGCTTTTTAATTCTAAATTCTTAAGCTAGAATTTAGAAATAAAAACTTTTATACCAGTTTAAATGAATTCACACTTTTTACAAAAAAGTAATACCCGGAAGAATGATGGCGGGTCCCTGTACTTACTACAATTTTCGTAAGATAATTAATAGTACTATGATGATTAATAATACTATGTCAAACTGATGCTCGTATCTATGTACTTAAGTGTTTGAACAATATGATCTTTAGGGGTTATTTTATTTTTTCTAGCATATTTCTCCTTTTGAAAAGTTAACAATTTTGCTCACCGCATTAAAAAGTTGCATTTTCTCAAAAAGTGACACTTGTCATTCTAATCATGCGACGAAAATCCTAGAGACCCGCCATCATTCTTCATATTTGTACAAATTATGTATTAAAACAACCCACAATAATTAAGCTACATACTATAGTTGAATGTCTGTATGTTATGTATGTATGTATAGCTTAAACGGGTCGACGGATTTTGAATTTTGAGCATTATGAATGTATTATGAGCTGTCATTAGATTACACTTAAATCTTACACTAAAATCAGCCCCCAGGGGTCTTAATGTTTCATTTATCTTTTATTTGGACATTTTGTTACATATAACATTACTATTAAAATAGAAAAAATAAATACTTATTAAAAAAATACCGTTTCAGCATGGGAAAAACAAGTAAAAGTGCAGATGCTCTTGAAAAAAAGAGAGAAAGTGATCGTAAAAGACGAGAAAGAATTAAAAATGATCCTGAGAGGTATAAAGAATTTAGGGACAGCGAACGAAGAAGGTATCAGAAACGAAAGCAAGAAAAAAAAGCGTTGCCAATAGGTGAATTACCACCTCAAAGACAAGAAATTATGAGACAAAGAAAAAGAGAAGGATTTCGTGCCTATTACCAGAGACCTAAAGCAAGAAAATTAGAGACTATTAATGAAGTAGAATCTGAGCCAGAGATCACGTTACCACAACTTAGCGAACAATCGCTTAAAGAAAATGATCCCTTAACTTTATCTCCAGTAGCCTCCGGGACCAGCAGATACAGTCTTCGTTCAGGTCATTGTTATAGGAGTCGCGATCCTGATACAACTATTTCTACACACTCTCGGGGTTCTCCAAATATATTCGGCAACAATATTAGCAATGAGCCACTGCTTCCACAGAGTTCATCCACGTTGATAGTCCCACATTCATCAACTCCGCTGCCGACTTTAAGCTCAGCAATTAACACTTTTGGATCTGATCAGGAACAGAACTTAGAGGGGTATTCGGATAATGCTATCAGCGAAAATGAAACAGTTATCCTTTGCACTACGCCCTCTGCATGCTCCGAGTCATCTCTTTCAAGAGTTAATTCAAACAGTTCAGTTTCTACCTGTTATACTGAAGGTTCAAATATAAAGATAACACCCAAAAAAAAGGTTACCTCTCCGTCAAAGCTGTTACTCCGCAGGTACAGAAATAAGACAAACAAGGAATTTAATCGCTTGTATAAAAAAATACGTGATTTAAAAAATGATAATAACAAATATAAAAAACAAATTCAACGGATAAGCCAAAAATCTAATAACCAAAATAAAAAAAACAAAATTGTAAAAAATATTGAAGACGTTCAACCTGTCCAAACTGCTAAGCCTAAAAAATCAGAAATAGCAAAAATCCGCAAAGACATTGAGATGTTCGTTGAAAATGATGAAAATAGTCGTATTTGTCCTGGTAAACGTGAATTTATTACTAAAAACAAAATAAAGAAACAAAAAAGATATTTAACCGAAACCCTGCTCAACCTTCATAAAAAGTTTTCAGAATCAAACCCGTACAGAATTAGTTATTCATCCTTTTGCAAGTTGCGACCGTTTTGGGTAATTGTGCCTGATGTCAAGGCTAGAGAGACATGCATGTGTAAAATTCACGCAAATATGGACCTCATAGTCATGTCTCTTAAAAGATTTAACGTTATTAATGAAAGTGACATGCACAAGGTATTGTCGTCTCTTTGCTGTGACCCTTACAAAGTGGATTGCCTTACCAGGAAATGTAAGATATGCGCAACCCGGGCTATTGATTGGAAAGAAATAAATGACAAGGAACAGATTTTCTACTGGCACTGGACTACTAAAAAAGTTACATATGTGAAGGACGGGAAAGAAAAAAGTGCAAACCAAACCGTAAAAGAAAAAAAAACAGCGTTCCCCAAAGACGTAATCAACCAATTCAATGAGATGTTACAACCTTACATGCAACACTGCGTCAATAAAATTACTCAATGTAACTATATCAATCAACTGAAACATAATTTGCCAGAAACTGATTGCATAGTGCACATAGACTTCAGCGAGAACTATAATACTAAATATTCGAACGAAATTCAATCGTTTCATTTTGGAGGTAGTCGTAAGCAAATAACCTTGCATACTGTTGTTATATATTATATCAAAGAAGGAAACCTTTGCCACCGCTGTTTTTGCACATTGAGTGAGTCCTTGAGGCATGACGCTGTCGCAGTTTGGGCACACCTAATTCCCGTACTTCAATTTATCGAAACAGAAGCTCCTCAAATAAACGGTATCCATTTTATTTCCGATTCACCGACAGGACAATACAGAAACAAAAAGATGTTTTATATCATGTCAAAGCTTCATTGGAATTTACCTAATTTAAAGTTTGTTGGATGGAATTACACTGAAAGTGGCCATGGAAAAAGTGCAGCGGACGGTGTTGGTGCTACTCTTAAAAGAGCCGCTGACAGAATCGTTGCCCAAGGAAATGACATTGTTGATGTCGAATCGCTAGTGAGACATTTAAAGGTAAATGTTCCAGGAATCATCACACGTATCGTAAACGAGTCAGATATACTTCAAAAAGATCTACTGATGCCAACCAATTTGAGAGAATTTCCAGGCACTATGAAGGTGCATCAGGTAGTTTGGAATTTTAATAATCCACATGTGTTATCGATGCGAAAACTTAGCTGCCTTTTGCAAGAATGCATTTATCAATCTATCGAATGTAAACAAGGAAACCATATGGGATTCCTATTCATAGAATCAGATGATGGATCACAGATTACAGACTCCAACCAAGTGACAGTAAAACCTCTACATGAAACTACTCCAAAATGTACAAATCTGCACCAAAACCTGTTAAATGTGAGTTCATTTACACCTGCAGTGAACGAAAATAATAGTGCCACGGTTAAAATATCATCGGACAAAATAAAGAAAACTGGAAGGAAATCTCCAAAAAATCTAAAAACAAAGACAAATCAAAAAGACGAAATAAAAGAACCTAATAGTCTTAAACAGTCAAGTCGTAGTATTGCTAAAATAAACCTGTTTTTGGATCCAACGCCATCTTGCAGTTTTGAGAGACCAAGTTCGAGAATTAATGTACGAAAATCTGACTCCGAACGGCCAAAAATATTAACACAAAAAATAATAAAGCCTGGAAATTATCCTCTGAAAAATCCTATTACAATAAAGGCAGGCCAAAATGTTACTCATCATAATGATGATGAACAATCAAGCCTTAGTATTCCTGAAACAGACAGTTTTTGGGTTCCAGTGTCCTCCGTAGACTGTAGTATTGAAATGCCTAGTTCGGGAATTAACGAGGACCAAGGTGAGTCTAGAAACAATAATGAAGAGTTAGAATCAGATGACTCAGATTACAACATATTTTAGTAAAATAAAAGACTGAAGATTATTTCACCCACCGATGGTGATAAGCTTGACTGTGATAATGATAGTCACAATTTTGATATGAAGCTTGTGTCTCATACTGTTTAAAGTTAACCCACAGCCGCAGCTGTACAGTCAGCCAATTTGATTCCTAGGCCACAATGGACTTCGTCAACGTGACGTTGTAAACCAAATCATAGGAAGTCTCTTACGTTTTGGTTGTCAACGTCACTTTAACATAGTCCAAAGTGGCCTAGAAATCAAATTGATTGACTGTACCTCGTTACAAGGGTAGCTATTTTCTGCGATTTTCACAAGGCACCTACGAGATACAAGCTTTTTTTTAAAGTAGCGACAGTATACTTTTAAGCCACTGTATACTAAAGAATAATTTCGTATGTTAATTAAGTATTATATGAAGGCAGAAAAGCTATGTTATTTTGTGTGGTAATATTTTTAAATTCATTTAAGTAATGTTTAATAATAGCCTAGTTTTGTTAACCGTTTCAAAGATATGATTTATCTTTGACACAAAATTACCTACGTCGTGTGTTATTACCCGTTAGGTACTTACATAATTATTTTTTGAATTTGTTTTAGCGTTAATTAAACAAGTATCTCTAATCATCAAGAAGACTAATGTGATTGTTAGTAATTAAGAGCAAATTTTATAAGGAGTTGATTTTTCATATTTTTAATAATTTTGATAAGGTGGTCGCGTGTTCTCTTATCAGAAGAGATTCCGACTTATTTTTGAAAGTGAATTTTTTGGTCATTTGTTATTATTAGGTATCGTGTTTTTATATAATTGATGTTTGTTAAAGTGTAATTTATGTGTGTCAAAGTGTTCATAGGGCAAGAGTGTAAGATAATAATATGTAACATCTTATATTACCTAGCTCCAACCGTCAAGAAGACTAATGTGATTGTTATTAATTAAGAGCAAATTTTATAAGGAGTTGATTTTATTATAATTTTGTTAAGGAGTTTACCTATCAATGTTCTTAAAGAAGTGATTTTTTGTTGATTATGTTAGTATTAATGCCAAATTGGAAGAAGCATTATTTTTACTTCTAGCAAATATAATAATTTGTTTGTTAACGTACGTACAAATACCCATAGTACAAAGTTTTTAATTATATTGGTAAAAACATATTTTTTATCATTTTAGTTGTTGATTTTAGAACGATTATTTCAGTGTAATGTTAGTGAGCTTATTTTGTATGTATGCCGTGATTTTTTATGTTCCTAACAGTTTCCAGTTGCCTTATAGGATAAGAGTAAATAAAGACAGTCTAAAAAAGTGTTTTTGTTTTATTTCCTAAAATGTAGCAAATTTATATAATTAACGCGTAGTTTTTCTAATTCGCGAGCAAGTTATTCTAATTTTACCTAATTAACGCGTAGTTTTTCTAATTCACGAGCAAGTAATTCTAATTAACGCGTAACTTTTCTAATTCGCGCGTGAGGCAAATATTAAAACCCTTCTAGTTCATTAACCGCTAATAATAATTAAGTGCCCAATAAATATTATAGTTTGAATGGTCGATATATTACTACATTTAGTATAAAATTTATCAAAAAGCTGGTGGAAAAAAAGGGCGGTGTTAATTAGACTGAGAACACAATTCTGGAGAATGACCGATCTAACAAAATTCTTTCACGTGTTAAAACCTGCGTTATTTTATAAAAAAATATTTCCTTTCTTCTTCATTTTCAATTGAGTTCCTAAACCCACCTTTCTAGTTTTAAGGTCGGACCAGAACAGCAGGTTCCGCTTGTAGTGGAAGTCGAGGCCGGCGGCGGCGGTGGCGTTGGCGAGCGTAGCGGGCGCTCGGCCGTGCATATCCATGCGCAGGATGGCCTTCTCGTACGCGAGCAGCAGCGCCGGCGCCGCTGCCGGGCCCGCCGTGCAGCGTGCGCCGTCCACCAGCGTGTAGCCGGGCGCGCACGCACATTTAAATGCTGAAAAAAAATAGGTTTTAACATCATTATCTTCTTTTTAATTCTAAAATGGGTTTGCGATTGACCTCAGTCTCACCTGATCAGTGACAACGAGGTCAAGGGGGGTACACGGTAAACCAGAATTTGAAGCTCGATTTACAGTGGTCAAGGACAATGGACAGTGACAGTGGGCAGTACAGTAGTGTAAACCGATCGGACGGTAACGAGTCAAGTTGCCTTGCCAGTGGATGCCACTGTCCTAGACCAATGTATATTGGGCTTAAGATTAGAGTAAGAAGTAACTTACACCCAGGGGTGTTAACACACAGCTGGTGGCAGAACCCCCACGCCTTGCACTCGTCGCGGTCGACGCAGGTCTTGTTGTCGGGCGCGAGCGCTAGACCGGCCGCGCACGCGCATGTGCCGCCCGACGGCGACGCCACGCACTTGTACTCGCACCCCAGCGCTGGGCACGACGCCGTCGCTGAAGGATAAACATTTTGGTTGGAGTTACAGTCAATGACTTAAAGTGACCCACCTTAGATTCAAAGTCAATCTGACATTCTACAGCAGTAAGGTTGAGTTTACTATAACTTACAAATGACTTGGTACCTCTAATGACATTGACGAAATCAAGCATTTTTTTTGAAATGGGTCCTAAGTTTTCTTAGGAATTTACCCAAGTAACTATCAAAAGTCGAAATCTGACACGAAATTTTGCATTGTCCAGATACCTATTGGTGAAGTTAAACCCGTTTATTAAGCAAGATGCTCATGCGTTTCTTTGGCCTTATGTGGGTAAACCATAACACCCGGTAATGTGGTTTGGATTGCTGTACAATAATTCACCCATTGGCTATTTTTTGCAGTCTTCTAAATATCTTACAGCTGTATCTTGGAATAGTCAGTAGCGACTATAAAAAGCACACAAGTGAACCAAGCTTTCATTAATTCAAATAGGGATCAGCCGCCTATCCCACAAAACTGAACAAGTGTAATTCGAAGAAAATGTACGGACTTCCTTCTTACAAGTTATTAATTTTGACTTGCAAAGTTCAGAGAGCTGTAGCGCAATATTTTAACTTTTTAAGAATACAACAAAGATTACTCACAACAAGCAGCGTCTTCATCAGCGTTATCCTCACAGTCTTTCTTCCCGTCGCAGAGCTGGCTCCTGGCTATGCACTTGTGGTGCCCCCCGGGGGCGCCTCGCGGGCAGAGGTACTTGTTGTCGGGACAGGCGATGGCCGTGCAGTTAGCTTCGTCGGAGCCGTCGCGGCAGTCCTTGTAGCCGTCGCAGTGGAAGGTCGCCGGGATGCACAGGGCGTTGCTGCAGCGGAACTGCCCGATGTGGCAGGGGGGGAAACCTGAGGAGGTACAGGGTTAAGTTGTCGATAAAAAACGACGCACGGGCACTTTAAAACGTCAAAAATCTACCAGCGCTTCGCAAGAGACCACTGCTGAGAAGAAACGCCGCAAGAAACTTAACAGTCAGTCGTTTTTTAAATATTACTTATACAATTATAGAACTTAACCTAGCATTATATAAAACAATGAATTTAACATTAAAATATATATATCATGCGTAGTTGAGCAGGAAAATGTGTCAACGATTGATAGATTGAATTCTACTAGGGCTACTAGCTCGTCAAAAAGCGGAACGATATTTACTGTAGGAAATAAAAGCTCCCAATAACACTCTCATATTGGTCAAAATAAGGTCTTGGGTTTATTATAATGGAATACCATTAAAATGGTTTGCAATCTTCAACATAGTGGCAACCTCTTATTTCAGAGCTGATTGCTCTTTAGCGGGTCACCGACTTTAACTAAAATAAGTTAAAAACTATTCAGATTTAGCAAGCTTCCTTTAAAGCGATTCATCCGTTTAGCTACTAAGACAGCCAGACAACCATGGGCGTCAAACATACAACACTCCTCTTTTTTGTTAAACATCACCTTAATTATGACGGACAGCAGTGCCCTGGCCTCCCCTTACCCCATGTGACAGTCGCCCCTCGCGCGCAAACTAGTCCAGGGGGCCTAATATGGCTGCGTTTATCGCGTGACAAAATGTGGATAAAACATCCGTCAAATTTCAACACGTCTCTAAGTACGAGAGTGACGGATGCTTTATCCACATCCACAGCATTGCCATTGAGGTAGACTTCCATGGTTGTGGCCGACAAGTGGGCGAGCGGCGCGCGGTTACTAGTCCACCTTTATACTTACTACAGTGCGCTTCATCAGAGTTGTCGCCGCAGTCGTTCTCGTGGTTGCACTTGGCCGACATGTTGACGCACTTGGTGCCGGACTCGCAGCGGAACTGGTCCAGCCGGCACAGCGTGCCGTTGGTGTTCGGGCAGCCCTCCTCGTCCTTGCCCGTCCTGCAGTCTAGGTAACTGGAGAGAACGAGGCGAATAGTTAGATTACAGACTATTGAAATTGATTTCAATTGCTATATTTGAAGATGTTTTTTGTAGGTAAGTACAGAGTTCTATAAATATCTAAATAAATATCAGGGGACAAACACAAATTGACCTAGTTCCAAACTAAGCTCTTGAAATGTAATATGGGTAGTTGAGAAGATAAACTTTCTTATTTTAAATACATACATAGAAAACATCCAAGACTTACATAAATATATACACAAATGCTCTCTCGCTCAACACACAAATTTACCCTAACCGGGAATCGAACCCAGGACACCTTTCTTCATAGGCAGGGTACTATACCAACTAGGCTAAACGCATCGTCATAGGTACAGTCGATGACAAAGAGATGTTTCCACTTTTTTACCTTACTTATTGCAGTGTAATAAGGTTCAAAATGAATACATCTCTTTGTACTTCTACTACAAAATAATCATTCAAATCAAATCAAATCAAAATATTTATTCTGTAAATTGGCCACATACGGGCTCTTTTACACGTCGGTAATATACAGTGAATCTACTAGCGCTTCGGACAAGACCATCATTGCGGAGAAGAAGCGCAGCAAGAAACTCCAGCAGAAGGTCATTTTTCAAACATAAAATACAATAATACTTAAAAGTAAGTTACATTACAAGGTAATAAAGCAACAAATATAAATTATTAGAACTATCACATATAAAAAAAATACAAATTCAAAATTAAAAACATTACAAATAAATGTAAAAATTATCAAGATTACATGTCAAATATATGAAACTAAAAATAATGACTAGGAGAACAACACGACGAGGTCTCTACGTCAAAAGCCATAACTGGAATCATTAACTGAGCAACAAGTCCTTGCAGACGTGACCAGACCGGACCCCACAAACAGCACCCGTTCACGAGTATGACGCATATCTCAGCCATCGCCTCCCTCAACCATGTGTTCGGGAAGGTGGCGACCCGATCAACGACGCCGCCGTAAGCAAAGACCTTTGAGCGAGCATGACGTGCTCATGCTGCCGGACAACATAAAAGTAATATTGTGTGATATAGCTGTCCGGCGAGAAACATCACAGTGTGCTCTCATTTAAAAGCGTCTTGTACACACAAGAACTAATAAAGATAAAGTACAAAAGTAGACATACAATTTCGTGTTTGAATACACAGTTTGCTTAAAGGCATTTTTATCAAGATAGAAATATCAGAAATAACCTAGACTTAAGAAATTACCTTAAATAAGTAATAGCCTAGACACTACTTAAATACATCTTGGTCACCAATGAAGTCATTTATAGTATAGTATGCCCTACCCAACAAGCAGCGCTTGATGTGAGACTTAAATTTATTGAACGGCATATTGACGATATCAGATGGTATCTTATTGTAGAAACGTATACAGTTCCCTGCAAACGAAGTGCTTACCTTACGGAGACGGTGACCTGGAAGAGCGAGCTTATCCCTATTTCTAGTATTTAAATTATGAACGTCGCGGTTATGCCTAAACTCGTGTATGTGTTTGCGTACATACATAATATTCTCAAAGATGTTTAGCATAATATTCTCAAAGATATTCTCATTAAAGACCTTCCACGGCTTCCACCTTTATTAGATCTTTTGTTAGCTGGTTCTAAATTTAGCGTCCTATATCGTTTTCCACTGGATGAAATAGGTACATTCGTCCTATTTAATATACAAAGGCTTCCTACCAGAAATGACTATATACATTTTTGCTCCAACCTCGTTCAATTTCAGACAATCGTCTAATCAACGTCAAATTTAATCAATCTTAACGGGATTACATTACAACCGATTCAAAAAGCCCGTAACTCGATAAAGCTATTTTCGTATCGGGCCTCAGTGTGGCCCGCCGGATTCGTATCAGTTGACGAATTGGATTAAAACCTGTATGGGAACAGTTGAGGACTTGGCGGTAATCGGGTTACGTGGAACGCTTTGTGTTGGACATATTGCGCGCGTAAAGTGTCGACTGACATAAAAGTTTGTCAGCCAACATTTTAGGTAAAGGACAGGTAAATGTTAAAATGTGGGCCGAGTTTCACTAACATTAATTTTGGATAGGCATAAATGTATTCAAATTGACAGATCAGAAATACAATTTTAATAACTGTTGTCTCTAATTCTTGAAGCAAGACCGAAAGGTCGTGGGTAGCACATAGGTTCCCTATGAGCCCTTGATGTTTCTTCTCCAATATTATCTTAAGAGTCTCGATATCAGACGCGAAATTGATCATGATTTTCATTGAGCACATGTACGAGTAGGAGTATATACTTAAATCGACATCTTTTTTATCCATACATACATACATACATACATATAATCTCCCGCCTTCGTTCCCAGAGTGGGGTAGGCAGAGCTACAGAATTACAAACATCTCTAAAAACTTGTTGATAATTCTATATGTTTATATATTTTATCTATTAATATTTACAGAAATTTCTTCTTCCACAATTTGCACAATTAGGCTAAGATGTTTACCAGCGTATTAGTGACAGGTTGCAAGCCCATCGCCTAACAGTACTACAAGCCTTTATTCCCTTAGTCGTCTCTTTCGACATCCACGGGAAGACATGGAGTGGCACTATTCTAACTCGGCAACCACACGAGGAATTTTATCGATATCAAATCTATAAATCCATACGAGCCTGACAAGACGTTAGATACATCAACTAAGATGTTAGTTGAACCACTGAAGAACTAGCTGTTGTTACTATCAGTTTTGGTTGATATAACTAATACCATAATTATTTATTGTAGGTACCTATTCATTTCTAGTCAATTTTTTTTTTTTTTTATTGCACGTACCCATCACATTTCTTCTCCTTAGGTATGCAGGGTCCCTGCAGAGCTATCTTCCCCGATACGGCCTGCTCGACCCCGCACTGGAAGTCATCTGGCTGACACTTGCGGTATACTGCAATAAAAGATTAATGCTCAATGTCATGTTGATGTGAACAATATGAACAGTCGTTGAACATGTTGAAAATAGGACAGAAAAATGTAAATGTATAGCAATTTTCGGACCACATATATATATCTATTGACAATACAATGTTATGGTTTAAAAGAGCTGATCTGATGATGTAGTGGGAACTTGGGACCCATTCGTTTGGTCTTGATGGGCAGATAATGATTATGCAAAAAAACTATGGTCGGCAAAAACAATTCGTCCTTTGTTTTTTTGTTGACAGGAACTTATTGTTTAACTTCATACTGTTTTTTTTAAATCAAATTGATTGTTAAAGGGGTTCCAAGATAAGAAAACATTTTTTCAATTTTTTTTTTTTTTTTTTTCTTTTTTATTTAGTATGATTCTATTACAAACCCTGATGAAAAACAACAAATACTAATAATAGTTCAAATGTGAGCTCGCGCTGATTGGATTTCAAATCGATTTCAAATCGGAATATAATAATACGTACGTACCTACTGCGCGGCGGTTCGGAACCCTCGGTGCGCTAGTCCGATTCGCACTTGACCGGTTTTTAAGATGTGTATGCAAATAAAGTGTTCGTGTTGCGGGGTGTATCGTAAACAGCTCTGGCGAGTCCGCCCGCGTGTGAAATTTCCCCCGAGCCCCGCCTTACTAGCGGTATTCTAATTAAGGTAAACGTATTGCTATTACGCTCGGACAAACCGACGGAATTTACCGGGATTATATTAAATTGGGTAACCTGATAATTTGGGACTTGGTCGTGCGCTGCCGTGCGTACACCTAAGATTAGAATTATTAATTTATTTTTAAGAAGTTTTTCATATTTTATTGGGTCATACACAGATTTAGGTTTGCGTCATTCCTGTGGACATACCCGAAGTAAGGTTTTTAATGCCTAATTTGCAGGCTGAACCCATATCCGCATAAACGGCGTCAGGTCTACTTTAGTCATATCAGATAAAAACATAACCTACAAGCCTATTGACCACAGGAAAGATAACTTTTGTTTTTTTGAGTGTGTATGACCCATTATTAATGAATGTAGCTATTTATAAGTTCCAATGTGAAATTGTAAAGTTTTGCGAAACGATTTCCCATTAGCCATTCGTAGGCTATAAAATTGCATTAATATGACAAACCCACTAAAAGATATAGTTAAATATTATAATCTCTCGGCCATATCTAAGTGTGAATATAATCATCATCGACTAAATTCATAACAAGCACAGCAATTGATGAGCAAACATAATTAATTTAAGCTTTTCCAACTTTGCTTTAAAGCACTCCACAAACTTAATAAAGAACGATACATAATTTTAGCGAATTAATTCGACACGCTGAACAAATTTAAACCTCATTACCGTGGCTTAACATCATTACCGTGGCCGATCTCATTACCGTAGCTAGCCGGTCTGCTCGCAGTAACGTTGTTTCCGTGTAACATACATCATGTTAAAAGGCTTTGGCCCGCCTTTGTGCCGATAACTCAAAGAGGTTAGATAATGCAGAGTAGGTTACCTTGGAAACCTGAAAGTTACCTTACGACGCACAGCAACGGCGGAATTAATTCAATTTTGGGATGGTCATCAGTAGTCACATTTTTTATCTGATATGTATATAAAACATTTCAAATACCTATGATCTAATAAAATATTGCATATATATATTATTTTTATAAAGAAATTAGGCCGCCAAACTCGTACAAATGAACTCGCATAAAATAAACGTTAAAAATACCTTGCATTTGCAAACGGTATATTCCTCTCAAGTTATTGATTTTGTTTAACATGTTTCATTTATATACAAGAAACATTATTCCTACTATTGTAAATGAAATAACATTTATGGTTTCTCTTAAATTATGAGTAATTTTAGGGCTGTCAGAATTTGATAGCATTTCTCGCCTAAATATTACATTTCATTGGCTATAACTTTTTAGCTACAACGACCCTCAAGCTCTAATACAACAATATTTACACATTATTTAATCTAGATCATTATTTAATTGGTTCTAGCTGCAATCATTTGCAAACTTTTTATTACTACCTAATTAAGTGAATGAGCTTATTTTTCTAAGAAAAATACTTAAATGCGTTATCGATGGTAATGAGGGCAATTACAAAGACTATTAAATTATAAAATAGTATAAAAAGGGTATTTACAACATTGTGCATCATTTACTTTTGTGAATTCAATAAAGCAACACCTAATTGTATATTTTATTTTAAGTTCAATCAATGTAGGTTTTATTTTAAATATTAGTTGGAATGATTTTATTACACTTATAAATGCAATTTAAAATGTGTTTTTGTATCCATTAACCTAAAAAAAACAATTAATTCCGCTGCTCCATACAACGTGCACCACTGTGCGACGTACGCTAAAATGATCGCTTTGCTCTTAAACGACTAGGACTAGCTTTTCTAGGTAAATTACTCGGTTTGCAAACAATAACCGGTAACCAATTCTTTTATGATCAGGTTTAATCGGATATTAGGACCTACATAAGTACCAAATATTAACGTTACATAGTAGTTGTTATAGTAGAGGCCTTGAGTTTAAATCATTCACGATATAGTAACGAACAGTACTGTTACTACTGATACTGTATGTGTGTATGTATGTGTGTGTGTGTATTGTGTGGGACACGCCTCATTCGACACGAAACAACCCATTAATCTATGCACAGCTGAGCACGGCACAGAACACAGCAGCGCGGCACTTGTATACGATAGCACTATATTATCAATAGTCGAGGGTTGCATGGTCAAACCCGATAAGTCGATATAACTTGTTGTGTCAAAAAGAACATTAATGAATACATCAAGACAATTCAAATTTGAATAAACAATTATTTCGATATCGGGTCACGCAACCCTCGTATTCATATTTTCCATTTGCAAAAGTTACAACATATAATGCGAGTAGATGCAAAATTGTTTTATATCCTCGAATTCAAAAAACATGCACATATAGTCGAGTTCATAAATATGTGTACACATTAGTACCTTGTCTATTTAATGTCATGTTTAAACTGCCATAGGTATGTATATGAATTGTGACCGCGGTTAAAATGACAAGGTACAAAACTGTAGGTACTTATGTTTATGAACTCTACCGTACCTATTTAATCTACATAGGTATTTTCACTATATACGAATAAATAAATGCATTGTAAGAATATGTTGGAAAGTGCCAAACGAATTTTAATGATTTTTGGTATGGAAATAGCTTAAGCCTTGGAAACGTAATGAAACGAACATGATACAATTTGTCCTAAAAGTTAGTAGCTACAAAGGGAAACCTAAACAGTGTGGTTAGACAAGTTACTTAACGCTAACGTAAACGATTTTCGAAAACTGACAAAATATATATGCAATTGTCGTAGGCACGACCGTCTGACAGGTTGCGTCAATGCTACACATTTTTGATAACTATAACGAACGCCGAATGCATCTTGTCTGGGGCCTTTAAAGTCTTACATAAAACGAAGTCGCAGATGAATTTCGTATTTTATAATTTTTGGGATTTATGCCCTGAAATCTGTTCAAAAAAAATTGCTGCCAATAAAAGATTTTATTATTTAAATATAGATCAGCACTGATTAATTCATAATCTTCAAAGTACTTAACATGTTAGGACTTTATCTTTCTGAAATGTACCGTAATGATAATCACAATGATCATGATCAGAAGAATATCATAATGATCGAGCTGTTCCAATCTGCAGCGCTTGTTCGCAGCTAAATTACCCATTACCTTACAAACGGAATGGTGAATGTTTGCTAACGAACTGTTATTCACTTAATGCCGGCTGGCGTGCAACTATTTTGCCTCCTAATTTCATAATTTCATCGGTTACATGTGTATCTGATGTCCTCCTCACGTGGTGCTCCTCTGCAATTAATTATTGTTTTAAAACCTGATAATACGATTTCGTTTAGACACGAAACGAATAATCAACTTTAGCTAGTGAGAAAAACGTATAGCATTAACTAACTCAACGGGGCGGGAACGTGAGAGACGAAATATAATTACAAAAACAACCATCTAAAAACCAAACCACTCACACTCATATTCTCTCACAAAAGAACACAATACATGCATCTCCATCACTAGATTAAATGCAAATTTAGCCCAAAGTACTATTTTTATGCCTTTGGTCACACAAAGAGTGAACCAGCTCGTGAGACCCCTGCACGTCCGTGTAACTGGCTGTTTTCTAGTTAAAATCGCGAGTCGGAGGGGTCAGTGTAGGCTGGTGGGAGCACGCGCAGAATTGAGTCAATCCGGTGAGCCGCCGGCTTAGCGCCCGCCGCTTGTCAAAGGATTCCCACCTCTAATATATGCGGACTACAGAAGGCTCTTTGCGAGGCTGTTTTTGATGCAAGAGTTGCTAGGTTTTTAGTGCAATCTGTATTGATGAAAGTACGATGAACAGAAACCCTAATTGTTATTACTTCTAATTTCCGCCATTTTTTATAGTCGTTACAATGATATATTTAAATGTATAATGTGTGCCTCCGGCGTTGCAAATGTCCATAGGCGTCGGTGTCCACTTCCCATCAGGTGGGCTAGTGGGCTGTCTGCCTGTTTGCCCGTCGATGGTAATAAAAATCTCTTTGCGTACTAGACTGTTAACCATAAATGTTAGGATCGAGATGTATTATTATTGATATTAAAAAGGAATAAGTAACACTTTTATTTCCAAAATAAACGCAAAATGGAGGAGGGAAGGGGAAATATGCAAAAAAATTACTACTAAAATATTAAAAGTTAAAAACAAAATTCACAGATATTATTCACTAATTTCTAAACATGATAAATACAAATCAACATCAGTTACCAAATATTTCTACACAATCAAGGAAATTGTCTTTTCAATTTAAATTCCAAGGTCAATATCAAGCAAAAAATAAATGGATTCCCGAAAAAACAAAGGGGATTGGTTCCTCCGTTGCAGATGAAGTCGTTTCCAAACAAATAGAAGGCGAAAAACATTGGAGGCAAATCCCGGAGAGAACAGCACCCGGGATGGAATGGCTGGGGGATGGATAGCCCGATACATCTTTAATTCTATGCCGATTGGTTCTCGCATAAACTGAACAACCACAGAACTTTTATCTTACCACAGATAACAACGATTGAAAGTGTTGCCATAAGACATTAAGTTTCTTGCTGTTTATTTATATATATTATTTTTTTGGTATTTACAAAGCGGCACAATCGTTGAGTAGTCTTATTATAGTCATAGATAATGAGATTTTATTCAACAAAATATAATTCAATTTATCTTTTATAGAGGGTGTATAATATTAAGTCTGTTTGAGCCCACTAAGATCAAACTTTAAGTAATGAATATGACCGTTGTAACAGTGGAATAATGTTAATCACATCTATTAGATATACACTTTTTTAAACTTTTGCGGTTATTATTCATGAAATGAATAAACCTAACCGTTTACTTCAGTTATTTAGTGAACACGCTTATAGAGTCTGCCCCAGATTGTGATATTTTTGCCAGTGGATGGAAGGTGTGTATTGAATGTTTGAAGTTATGCCCTTCTTTCTTCGGTGTAAATAATCCTTTCCTACTATCTATAATGTATTATGTTTTTATTATTCATTTGATTGTCTTAGTCAATTTATATTCAGTATGTAATTCACAGTGCTGTAGTGTTATACTGTTATGCTGTGTAATTATTTTTAAATAAATAAATAAAATAATAAATAAATACCGTGGTCATAACGATTGCAACATCCATGAAATATCGGGAATTCATAAAATCATTAAACCACGGTAAGAACACATTATATTAGTGTCGTAATAGACATCTTGTGATTGTTTTAGCATAATTATTAAGCAGCTATAATTAAGTGACTTTGGGACTATTGATGTTTTATGTTTAAAGATATTACTAAACAAGAAAAAAACAACTACGTACAACGTGTTTCGATCCACTTGACAACTTCCGAGACGCGCGGCTATAATTGCGCGCTATTAAAAGTTGGTCTCCGCGGACTGCGCACGGACAAGTTCCGCAATATTTCCAATTGAAAAAATGCAAACGCAAGCTTATTGAGTGCATTGGAGGAGGTGAAATATATTTTGCTTTGAAGAGAAATGTGTCTCTTTACGGAATGGTAAGTTCCAGTCGTTTCTGCAAATACTTAAAAATAAAACGCTATTTTGGTATTTCATGTGAATGGTATAGGTACCTAAATTGTATGTTGGACCTTAGTCATGTTAGATACCCTTTTCGGCGACGTACAGATTAATTAGTTATATTTATATTATATTTTCTAGCGACGACACTTTGATTAGGTTTAGTGGTACTAAATTGTTAATTCTGGCAAGGTTCATCAAATGTCGGTGGAATGGGTAAAATGAGGATGGGATGGCAACCCAGGCCATAAAAAGGCTGTCAAGGTGCCTAATGTCATAATTTTTCCTATGATTAGAGGTAAAAGGATTAACGGCGATTTTTATAAAACCAAATTGATAGAATCAGTCTATGGTTGGGATTATTAAAGGATTACAAAGTGAAAAGTGGTTTTAATATAAAACGTTATACTTAACTATTAGTTATTTAGTACAAATAGATGATACTGCTACTAAAGTTGAATTTCATTATAGCACCGTGACGTGTGGCCGTAATTTTGACGGGAGTTGTGTGCGATTATTATTATAAGTCATAATTATTACCAATAACATCGTCATTTCGTCAAGCTTCCCAATCCTTACCTCTCGCTACAAGTTATTTCAGGGGTCAATTCTACTCGGCAAGTCATACCTTGCTTTTGTCATGTTAATAAACAAAAG
Organism: Acleris literana; assembly: GCA_946894065.1. Lineage (NCBI taxonomy): Eukaryota > Metazoa > Arthropoda > Insecta > Lepidoptera > Tortricidae > Acleris > Acleris literana. Next base: position 463,430 of record OX335681.1, read on the forward strand.
GATTGTTTTTAACTCGGGTACCGTTACTGTCAAATAAATAAGAGGGTAGGGCAGGGTGGTATATACATATACAGGGAGGAAAAAACGACCGCCACATGGACGGCAACTACCTTAAATATTGGAAATAGCAAGTTCTACGCAAAGGATCCTGCATTTATGGATTGTTGAAAATTCGTCTGCCTTAACCGGGAATGGGACTCGTCGAATATGACAAAATAATAAAGAAGAGTTTTTTTACGGTCTTTATTTAATTTTCATCACACTTGCTCGGAAATAGTGTCCTAAGATGCTAGAAAAATCGACCGTAAATCCAAAATAATACCCGCGGGCCTTTTTTTAACCATTACGCCCTATCGTGAATAATAGCTTTTTTTTTTAAATATGATATGTGGACTCAAACTATTATTATGATAATTAGGACCCCAATTCTTGCGCCATTCGATAAGAAGTTTCATTCGAGATGAAATATCAGTTGCATACAATTTTCTAAAAATCTCGCATATAAACTATTGATATCGACTGTCACTAGAATCGGACTCCTGAACACGTTTGACATTATCTGTGGTAAGTCATAGACAATGATGTAGTCTGCCGCTAATTTATAAATACTGAAATCTTATAAACCAACGTGATTCCAAAATAATAATTAAAAGGGTGTCTTTGTGCACATATTAAAATTTATATATCAATAAAAAATCATGTCGTCACCAGAAGAAATGGATAATGCGACTCCGCCGGACAGCGCCAACGCGGCTAAAATTATTAGTGAAAATCGTAAGTTAAAAATATGATCGTTTGTCTGATTTTATTTCATTTCCTCGCAATTGTGATGAAAAACATTGTATGTTACACGTGTGGTAAAGGAAATACAAAGCTCAAGTCATTAAAGCTCTCAGCCTTCGGCTTCGGGCTTCTAACAGACTCTCGTTTGTATTTCTGTCTTTACCACCTTTAATACACAATGTACAATTAAAGGTGTATGTGTTATAGATAAATGATCACTATCAATGACCCTTTCGATCTGTATCAGAAAACACGACCTTATTGTTTTGAAATATTCGACCAGTTCGATTCCCTCTTAAGAAAAAGGATGATTTTTAAAAATCCAATAATGCAGTATTTTTTGTTTTTAAAAATAAAAGTAATTCTCCTTTGCGTAGAACTTGCTATTTCCAATATTTAAGGTAGGTATATATAGTTGCCGTTCATGTGGCGTTGGTTTTTTCCACCCTATATATGTATATTTAACATGTCAAAAGCAATATGGTTTTACCGAGTAGAATAGAGACCCAGGACTGCCTTCAGTTCTTCTGAAACAATTTTCCACTCTCCGATAAACAAAGTTCGCGCCTCCATTGAATCACGACACGAAAACAGAACATCACGATACGAAAGTAAAGTAAAACGCAATCTCTCCTGCGTTAAAACTTGTCTACTTGTTGAAGACCATCCATTTTGCACAGAACTGTGCAAGTACAAGCGTTCTGCTTGTCAAGGGAGTGTTTTAGGGAGGTAAAGGGTTCAAGTTTTAATGGTGGAGGTTGACACTTCGCCACGTCGAGTTCTCTTTTAAAATAGGTCGGTATTTTGTCGTGTTTGTTTAAAAACACGGTCCGGAATGATCTCATGCGTCTGGATGGCTACGGTAATAATGGAAGTAAACGTTTGCGGTTGGAAACTTTTAATACGCTCCCAATACAGACCCAACTCGGGCAGGGTTTGCGCTAGTTTAAGCGTTTGTGATTGATGATTCGATTTAATCGTTTAGCGGCTTAAGAGGATTATACAAGTTGGTTGGGGAAGTTGTTCTATCGTCGAATAAGCCACAGTCGGCTTTATCTGCCGCGTGGATCGAGGTGAAAGGGCACGCGGTGTAGAAAGTTGACGGATTGCTTATCACAATATGTCTTAAGACGGCTTTGAGACTCGGGTCAGTGTACAGTTATTGTCTATGCACGATGGGCACATACTTGAGACATCGTAAAAGAAGTGCAACTGATTGAGGTACGTTTATGAATGGGGTTGACTAGTTGTTGTGTATTATAAAACGTAGTAACGAGGATTAATAAAGGAATGCTGAAGTGGTTTGGTCATGTGGAGAGAATGGATGAAGTAACATTAACAAAACAAAGCAAGAGTAAATGGGAATTTGGAAGGGGAAGGCCAAGGCGAACGTTCCACGATCAGATCGGGGATGTATTAAGAAAGGGCCAGGTCAGGAGACCCTAAACCGACGCACGTGTATGAAGAGACTTATGATTATGGAGGAAGCGAGTTTTGTCTGGACCGCAGCAAGTGGAAAGAAGTAGTCTCTGCCTACCCTTACGTGAAAGAGGCGTGATTGTATGAATGTATGTATGTATGTATGTGTATTGTGTATTGCTTGTATCAATCAACAGTTTTTTATGGCGTGGAGAAAGCAAATGAGTCACAAATAGACATTCACAATCTCAAAACCGCGTTGCCAACCCTAAGGGCTAAAAGAGGATGCCTCTAATTATGCCACACATAACATTTGGTGACTCACAAAAAAAAATCACACGACGTGGGATTAAAGTTTTTTTATTAACTTGCAATATTTGTATATCAGTATAGGTCAAAACTGGCAAGTCAATTATTATTGAATCGGTTCCCGTGAATGGAATGGGCTGGAATTTGGACGACATAATAAACCAGCTGGCAATGGCAATGTTATGGTATCTAAGAGCTGGTCTGACGATGGAGTCGGAAGGTTGCGACAGGATCTCCGCTATACTTAACGTGGACCCTCCGTGTTGAGACTCATTCGTTTCGTCTTGATAGGCAGATAACGACTTTATGACAGTTACAGTCAGTAACAAAAGCTTGTCCCAAAAATGTTTTTTTTGACAGAAACTTAGAATAAAAACCTGGCTTAGATTTTTTCGATGGTCAGTATTTAATCATAATTGTTCATGTGAACGGTAAAAGCCGTAATATAAATTAGCTAGATCACTCCAAGTGGTTCCCAGCTCTGCTCACGCGGTAAGATTAAGCAACTAACTTTCTATGTCGAAAGGACAATGTAATGAGACCGAGGAAGTTGAAGTTAAATTGATAGTCTCGATGTTTTGTATTTAAGATGTAAACTTGGACATCTGTTGTTTTTATCTTCTATAAATAGTTAGTATGAGATACAGCCTTCCTATTTCTATCTTTTTGTCCATTTAGCTAAATATTTTTATTTGAAAGAATATATTCCGGATGGGTAATAAGGTAATAAGTATGATATACATAGGCGTAGATTCTAAATCCTACCTCGGCAATTCCGGGACAGGCCGCCAGTTAAATATACTTTATTCAATTTATGCTCTTCAAATAATGATCCCACTTTCTACTTGTGAATATTTGACCTTTTATATTTATCAAATTAGATTCATTAGCATCATATAAACTGGTTATATTCTGAGTTTTATAAATAACAAATAATTACTTACTAATATAAATTAGCAGTTTCTTTAATAAACGAACATAAATCAGCTTGAATCATGTTAAACTTCAAATATTTGTAATTTTTTCTACAACATAATTGTAATAAAGCTTTTTATCTATTTAAAAAATACACGCGTGAACAATGTGCATATATAAAAGTTATCCTTGCATTTTTTATCATTAGGGAATAATCTTTGTGACGTGTATAGTATTTTTATTGATAACTCCTTGTGATATTTGGGTGTACTTACTGCAGTCCGCCTCGTCCGTGCCGTCCATACAGTCGACGTGCATGTCGCAGCGGTAGTGCGCGGAGTAGCAGTAGGTCTTGTTCCAGGCGTACTGCCCGCAGGACTGCTCGTCCGGCGCGCAGTCGGGGGGTGCTGTGAATAGAACACACAGGTAAGGTCTACAGGAAGGACCACGGTGGCTCAGGGGCTCGATTCGAGTCCCAGATAGACAGGAGAGTAAGCACGCCGTGCTTAAGCTCGGCGACCTTACTCGCCCGTGTGTAACCCTAAGTAGGCTAAGTTGCAATGGAAGAGGTCACAAAAGAGGGCAGCGCTAGGAGACACGCGCAAAAATAGTATCTCCAGGCAAAAGAGAAAGCCTCAAAAAGGGTAGCCCCACCCATAAAGATGGTATCCACAGCCACACAAGTGGTCCAAAAAGATCTCCGACCCAACCCTTCCATTGTCGGGCAAAAGAAAGGAAGCCCGTAGTCTGTAAGCATGCATGCGTCAGGATTCCCACTCCGCGACTCACATAGCTATAAGTCTCCCCCTATCCCAACCCCCTTTCCTATCCCCCCTTTTTGGAAAAACCCCGCGGATATGTAAACGGAGGAAGGACTTTCTCCTCCGACCTTTCAGCACTGGCTGGGGTAGTATCCGCGGGAGTCTAAATTCTAGTTGGTAATAGGGGCATTGGTGTTTTTAGCCGGTGCGAGCCCGGCAGTACCTGGGCCCTCCATTCTCAGGTCTCCGGAAGGGATTTTCACCTCTGCCCTTTTTCTTAAAGTAATTAAAGCAAAAAGCAAACAAAAGCAAGGACTTTTGTCTTTGGCCCTTCAGGCGATTAACACAAAAAAAAAACCCCTAAGTAGGCAAACTTATAAAGGTAAACACAGGCGAAAAAGGTCGTCGAGCGAGCTTTAAGTACGCGTAATTACTCGCCCGTCTATATGGGACTTAAGGTATGATCGAGTTCAAGTGGTTGACATGTAGCAAAGACTTTTTGCAACTTAAGTAAATAACTCTATGGTTGCAGTAAATGAAAAATATCGAGAGGGACTTTAGTACATTCGAACATATGACTGTATAAGAATGGTAGTTACATAAAATATCGTATGGGATCGAAGTAGGTATCCACACATTGAGTCAGGGGAATTCAGTATCTGCGAAGCCATTTGGCTTAAGGAGTTTAACGGTCTATGTATGAATATTATTAAAATCGAATGTGTGTAAGAATATAAAGGTTTTGTTGTTCATCAAAAAATTACACAAAGTACAGTTAATCTAGTAATTAATATAAATGCGAAAGTGAAATAATCCTACTAATAATATAAAAGTGAATTTGAAATGGAGATAGTTTATACCCTGGATAAACACATAGGCTATTTTTTCCGAGGGAATAACCATGATCGTAATCCACGCGGCCGAAATCGCGGGTAGAAGCCAATTTACAATAGAGTTTTAGTACCAAGCGAGCTTACCCCTTGGAATCTCTTGCAGTTGGTCAAAGATGAAAGAAGAACCTTAGCGATAGACTTTAGAGATGTTATGAAACATAGGAATGTTTTACTCTTGGTTTTTAAACTATTTGACCGATTTTACTGATAGGGTGTCGAAATGATTTATTAAAAAACCGGGAAAGACCACAACGGAACACGCTCAGTGTAGGGTTCCTAAAAACACAAAAAAAACTATTTCGAAAAACAACAAGTGTGAACGAATTTTCTATAGGTTATTCTGTGCTGTCTTAGATGATTTTTAGTATATATAAACACTTAAGTCGCCTGTATCTTAGAAACCAATCAAGTTTATTACTACTTAGTCGTGATAGTTTTACTTTCGAATTCGTTATAATTTACTTGCATATTTAAGATATTTTTCAAATTTTAAATACTTGTATTTTTGGCTCCAGGGGAGGGAGTCGTAGTTGACTTCGCTTGTCAAGCTATTAATTTATAGCTAGCAAACATACTCGTAATTACTTAAATACTCCTAAATGCTTAAGTGGCGCCTGTGGCACCATTCGGATTGATCCCACGGCTGTTAGCTACAAAGGCTTCCGTAACCACTGACCCTTCAATCAATGGGCCCCGAGGTCCGGTGGCGTGGACAGATTTCAGGTATCTATTACACAAATTAGATAATGCGGGCATAAGTATTTTCGGGGGCGGAAATACTTGTTTAGTTTTGTTGTTGATAATGAAAATACTAGATACTAGCTTGATATACTTGATATTAAACTCACAGTTAAGATAAACACGTGACTGAGCATGATACAGCCGAGTTTATAGATGTGTATGCACATTTGCACCTTATCACATTGGAATAACATACAACATATCTATGAACTCGACTGTACCTACTAACTTGTCATATATGATAACAAAAGTACACGTTTGAGGTTTAACTGCACGTTTTAATGCTAATATGTAATAGTATAACGCTTTTTCGTCATATTTATACATGTAATAACCCCATATGAAGCTATTGGTCCCGGGTTCAATCTCCAGAAAAGGCAAATATTTGTGCGACGCGCAGTATTAGGTATTCTTGGATGTTTTCTATGTATTAAAGTATGTGTTTCTCTAAACGAGTATGTTTATCGTTCGGTTTTCAAGTGCCCATAGTACAAGCCTAGAGCTTTGTTTTGAACTAAGGGCGCGTTTTAACGGATCTTTTCACCTTGTAATTTTCTTTTTTACTGGATCCAGAATACTGTTTTGGGTGTGAACTCGCTCATACGACTACATACGCCATCAAATAACGGACTTGTAAAACGGATCGCTATGTGTACGCGCCCTAAGTGAATTTGAGGGGCTGTAAAGTAGGCGACTTTTCTTTTCTTCAAAATCCACCGTAAAAATACTCGCTGGTATGATATTCCTGTTATTCCCTGTTCCCCCTGTTCCAGCCCTTGCGGTCTCGGAGGATGCAGCGAGCGTGAGACGCGGCGAGCTGTGAGGGTCGAGAGGACTGCGTTAAGACCACGTGTTTCCTATTAAATGATTTTGTTACGAATGTCTCCTTCTATAGAACATATACCAGCCAAGGAAATTATATAAAGGGTGCTCGGTTGTTTTTGATCACCTGTGTTTACATGGCAGTCAAACAATGATACATTATTATTTTTCTTTAATAAAGAATGAGTAAATTCAAAATTCAAAATATTTATTCAGTAAATTGGTCACATAAGGGCTCTTTTACACGTCGGTAATATGGAGTGAATCTACTAGCGCTTCGGACAGGATCATCATTGCGGAGAAGAAGCGCCGCAAAAAACTCCAGCACAATTAAAAGTATTTGAAACGGTTTCGAGCACACAGGCCACTCGGGCCTCTATTTTGAAGGTAATAACCATATCCTCTTTGACGTGTTATCGTGTTGTCAACGTTTTGATAGCTCTTATTTACTTGACAGTAATGGCGGCCGAGTTAAAAACAATACAATAACAATGCCCTTCTTAGCCAATAGGCAGTATCTCAGTTAAAATTCCTGTAATCAACCTTATTACTAACAGAAGAAATTTGTTGCGTATGCAACATTTATTTTATATAATTTTAAAATGTACTAATTTATAGAAATTCATTTAATTATTTTACTGTCATATAACTTTCAGATCTTAACGTACCTACCTAACATAATGTAATAACAAAACGCAGATTTTGGGCTTCTCCCTACCACTAAATTTAAAACCGTTTCTATACTTCAAATTTTGCATATCACTCTCCTTACCACCTCCGACCTGCTTAGGCACTATTTCTGTACGAGTACAACCAGTACCTATTAAAACACAGTACATTTAGATCGAATTTTATTTCAAAGCTGTTAGGAAATCCTCTCGTGAGCAGTCTGGGTTCCGGCAGCTACAAATTGTTTAATCCCAAAACTGCAATCTGAGAAATACTAATCTATAACCCGAAGGATTAATTTTTAGTGTCATTTCAAGTTTAAAGCCCGATTTACATTGGTCAAGGACAGTTCACTTCACTACCCTTGGCACTGTACAGTCACAACACGGAAATGTTAAGCCACTTGCTAATCTTCGTAATTTAGCCGAGTAATACATACTGGATACATGAGTATAACCGACTAAACTAGGTTTGCATTACACGGCCAAAATACGAACTGTGGCAAGTGGCTCAGCAATCCCGTGTGGTGACTGTACTTGCCACTGTCCTTGACCAATATAAATCGGGCTTTATGTTTAACTTATTCAGCGGTCATCGTTGTTAACTTGTTACCGATGCATTGCGTGCACTGAAAAAAATAATTGGTCGCTTGTAACAAGTTTGTGATTGTTGTGCATAGGCGTCTTGATCCCATACGAGCCTAACAAGACGATAGATACATCAACTAAGACGTTAGATACATCAACTACGATGTTAGTTGAATTACTAAAGAAATCGCTGTCGTTAACTATCAGCTTTGGTTGATATAATTAATATCTTAACTATCGTAATCATTTTTTGTCAACTAAGTGAAAATCTCTCTTTGTTGGCTCTCATTTTTTTGAGTGTGCCGAAAAAAAATTTGTTTTCAACAAAAGAAATGAATTTGTCTTCAATAGGGCTTATACTTTCATCCCTTAAAACACATGATCGTATAAAGACACACACTAGGTACAAATGAAATGCTATGTAGCTATGTAGATAAACCCTAAATTTCTTAAGACGCATATCACCCGGTTCCGTAGACGTCAAATGCAATTGTTCGGAAACTTAACCTTACACGTGCCGCTATTATTCAAGCAAAAACAATGCGAGCCACGAGCACACGGCCCTTCGAGCCGAGCCGAGACGCGGTGGTTTATGGCAGGCGCACGGTTATTAGCGCTCTTATTAATAGGGACTTGGTGACATATGTAGGCCTGGGTGTCAGTGTAAATGGTGTTTTAGAGGGCGCATCTGTAAATATGGCGGTTTGATTTTATTTTAAGTTATGTTTTGAGAAAAGATAACAAATTAAAACTTACGTTTTTCTTTTTGGACGGCATCCTCCTAAGACCACAGAATAAGTAATAGCTAGGGCCACAAAAAACAACAGAGACGGCGGAGAATAGCAAGAAAATAAAACGACATAATTATGCAATGAACAACATTGTATCTCAAATTTTATGTTAGCTTGAGATACAATTTTGTTCATGCTCAAATATGTTTGAAATTAGAAGTCACAATAAATTGAGATACAATGTTTTTCCTTGCATGACGAAAATATCAGGGTCTCGGCACCGAATACCATTTTGTTCCTTTCGCTATCGAGACCCTCGGAGAGCGAGGTCCAAGTGCCCATAACCTTTTTTCGGAGCTACCCAATGTGACCCCTGCACGTTACAACTTACAACCCGTTGAACATTTTGTCACGTTGACTACCCATTCCCGGAATCGTTAGTCAGTCACGAAATAATTTTATATTTATAAATAGATAGATTCTGTATTTGTAAACTAATTGTCATTGTCAAACTGAATGCCCCAGAACTGCAGCTAGCCGGTGATGCATCACGGTATAGTTGCAGCGTGACAGCCGCCATTTTTAACGCGCCGCGAGTCGTCAGTGACAGCGAATTCGACGCCGTCGCATCTGCTGGTAGATTTATGAGGCTTGGATGATTCAGAGATCGTTTACAAGGATATTAATGCGTTTAGTTTTGACATTGGATGCGACGGGTGCATGTAAAAAACATGTCTAGTCGGGAGTCCCTCAAAATCCCTCACAACCTTTGTCCTAACACATCGTTTGTCCGAATTTTCAATTGCCCTAAACTGGTTTTCAGATGAGTCAGGCAACTTTTTAAGTTTCGCAATTATATCTGCGGTTGTATTATAACACTAAAAAGTTTTAAAATTTAAGAGGAAATGGCTTTAGGATCAACGAAAATTCGGACAAACGATGCATTAGGTTAGGAGAAATGACGATTAGGGATTCCATAGGAGAACCGTCTAGTAACTTTTTGAGTTACCGCGATTTGAAAGTTAGAAATCATGTTATTTGGTACGTCATTTTTGTGTAATGGTTTTATTGAAAGCTAATAGAATAAAAGGATTATATCTCACAATTAAAAAAACTGTACAATTATTAACTTCGATCAACAATACCAACGATAGAAGTTCATTAAGGACTCTTCATTTTATGATCACAATTTCATGTAGTGTTTGAGAGCTGATCTGACGATGGAGCTGGAGGGGGATCAAGAGATCTTTTCCGCCGAGCAGTTTGAATTTATCAGATTACTTTCGATGGGTAGGTGATGACAATGCAAAAAAAAGTAGGGTCTACAAAAATAAACAAGTCTCAAAAGCAATATTGTTGACTAAGAATTATTACCAAAAAAAAAACTATCACATTTCTATTATCTGAAATTAACGGGCTTATGCAGTCCCCCATGCTTCACAGCAATGACCACCATTTTTACACTAATCGCAGCGATCAAACTAGGCGACAATAGCCGGGCTCAACCGGGGGGAAGCTTGGAAATAGCGAATAAAACTAAACAACAACTGACAAATCTAACAAGAAAATCATCCGAAATTGTAGTCTATCGTGTGTGTACAAAGTTCTAAATAAAACCATTTTTTCTTGCAAGTTGTTTCTTTTAGTTTGGAAAGTGCGATGCAAGTTACTGCTGACCAAAGCAAAAAGACAGCATCGGCATAGGCTTTGATACTCTCATACTGCCTTTTTCTTTTGGACCACTTGCTGCTTTAGTCTACTCGCTCAGTCTGGACTCGGGTGAAGCTGTATTGCGCTGGTTTTTTAGAGATTTAGAAGCGCTTAGGGATTTCAACATCGTGTTTTATTATCCTTTAAAATGTGTAGTTTCGTGTGATATTTTAAAGCAGTTTATATGGATGGGTTAAATAATGCGTTTATCTTGTTAATTTAATATGGTTTTGGGCTTTGTTTTGTTTAAGAACTTTTATTGATTAGTATACAGGGTGTTAGGCAGAAGGTTGGACAAAGTTCAGGGACTAACTCTGTAGGTCATACTCATCAACTTTTATTATGGGACCAACATGCAAATCACGAAAAAAAAAACACCTGTTCCAAACAAACTTTGAGAGCTAAACAGCCGAAATGAATGGAACAGCTGTTTTTTTTGGCGATTTGGATGTTGGTCCCATAATAAAAGTTGATGAGTATGACCTACAGAGATGGTCCCTGAAGTTTGTCCAACCTTCTGCCTAACACCCTGTATTATGGTTAAAAATTTGAAATACTGCTGTGATGTACGTAGTTAATCGTTCTATTTAAAAATGCGGTACCATTGACAACTTTTCTAGCATCAACACTACAGAATTTTGCTTTAAAGTTTATAAAACCTAAATACTACGAATACGAATTGACTCCATAATAACTCATTGAAGCCATTCAGTTAAATTAAGTCAGTTACCTAGCATGCACGTCACTATCAAATTCAAATTTAAGTTAAATGTTAGTAGTTAGGGCAATCAGAATTCCGGCGAACTTAGTGCAAATAGCGAACACGTCGAGTCAACACGTGGAGCGAGCGGCCGCGGGAACTTCGGGCAAACAGGAATTGTCTCGGCGCAGATTACACACTTAAAACACAACATTATTAATATTGCACATTTTTTATACTAGCAGATGCCCGCGACTTTGTCCGTGTAGAAATCTTTAATTGCTGCAGATGTAGTCAATCACACACATCACGTCATTACGTGACATCGTTTTTGGTCGGATAAATTATTTGTATTAATCTTTTTTCTCAGTGAATTTAGTACCCACCGATCAGCTAATTGAGAAAGGAGGACATATTTTTTTAATTTTTTTATTTTATCTATTCCGCAAGATGCAAGTCAATTTTGAACCAGTTCCCGTACAACAACAGGCTGAAGTTTTAACCACGTATGTTAACCTGATGATGCTATATTATGGTATCTAAGAGCTGGTCTGATGATGATGTCAGAAGGTGGCGAGGGGATCTCGGCTATACTTAACGTAGACCCACCCTGTTAGGACTCGTTAATTTTGTCTTGACAAGCAGATTATGACTTTGCAAAAAAAAGTACAGTCGACACAGGACGAGTACAGGAGACGGAAACTAATTAAAGATAGAAAAAAATGTGCGTGCGTGCGTGCGTGCGTGCGTGCGTGCGTGCGTGCGTGCGTGCGTGTGTGTGTGTGTGTGTGTGTGTATGTTTCTCTGTGTGTGTGTGTGTAGTGCGTGTCTAGAATTGTTATCGTATAAAGTTCTCGATTTCACCATAAGTTTTATAATTTAGCCATTTTATCAGGATCTTTTTACATTCATGGTAGAGTTTTGAGTGAATATCAAGTAGTTTATGTAATATATTGTAAGTAAATATATATAAACCTTAATATATTAATAATTTAATGATAACGTAATTAGAAATATAGTTATAATAAAACCTAATGTTCATTTTGGAATGAAAAATATTTACAATCTAAAGTTATACCTAATTTGATAAACTTGTCCCATACTGGGTCTCGTAGCGTCGCCTACGCAGCGTCTACGGCGTAGCGCGTCAAGTTCGTAGCACTTCGTTCCCACGTAGCCAATTACGAACAAGTCCAATTGAAAGTTTAATTGCGGTTGATTAAAACACGTCTAGTGGACAAGCGGTTGCGAGACTTGCGAGGCTAGGGTCGGAGTTCGAGGCCCGGCCGTGACCCTAGGGCAACAAGGGCCTGCATTTAAGTTAGGTGATGTCAAAGGCAAATTTTACTTCGAATGGGGCTCTATTTAACTTAAATTAATTAATTAATTAATGAATATAGGGGACAATGTCACACCAATTGATCATGTCCGAACTAAGCTCTGGGCTTGTACTATGGGTACTAGACAACGATATATGTATGTATCTCTTTGTTGCACAAATACCTTATTATAAGTTTTCTTTTTACAAATAAAAATCTTATCTTATCTCATCTTATCTTATCAAATCAATTACAAGTAAGTACGTACGACCATAAACTTAAGATAACGTATACAATGGCGAACTTATCCCTTTAAGGCATCTCTACTAGTTAATCAGACTATTTAATGTGGAAACTGTACGAGGATAGGCAAAATTACAATTAGTGCACCAAAAGTAAATAAACCAATAATTCTACACCTAAAACCAGAAACTATATACAAATAAAATAAATATGGTATAAATTACCTATATATACAAATATATACTTAAACATCCATGACTCAGGAACAAATATTCGCGTTCATCACACAAATGTCTGCCCTTACCGGGATTTGAATCCAGGACCGCTAGCTTCGCAGGCAGGGTCACTACCAACTAGGCCAACGCATAGTCACTTAGCGATAACGTATTACTTTATTACGTTCTGACATGTGACGTGAACTCTTATTTACTTGACAGTGATGGCGGCTGAGTTAAAAACAATACGATACGATGTTAAAAGCAGTAAATTTTAAACTTTTTCAACCATTTTATTGTTGACTGCTTTAATTTATATTGTATTTTTATTTAATATTTTCAATGTCCTGGAATTTTATCTTTACATTTTTAAATTTTAACTATAATTTTTAAAATTTTTAGATTGTGTTGTAACCAATTTTTGAATATTTGTTTTCTTTTAAAACGTATAATGTATCGATTCGCTTTTATCTAATTTTTAAAATAATTACCTAATGTTTTTTTTAATTTATTTAATGGAATTGATCTGTAAATGCATTGATATTGTGTTATTATAAATGTTTTAAATTTTATATTATATTATAATCTTAAATCTGATTGTGTGCTGTCGTTAAGAATAATATTTTTCGCAAAGATTTGGTCACCTGTAATTGGGGTGCATGTTAATCTAAGTTACTTAATAATTAAGCCTACTTTAAAGTCAATAATGTACTCTGTTGGTGTCCTGTACTAAATAAATAAGTAATAAATAAAGTTTTGTTTTACCAAGTAGCAATAGCCCATCATATCATGTTGATATGTAGGAGTTAAAATTAGTCGACGAACTGGAAAATTTATCCTCATTAATACTAATATTATTAATGGGAAAATGCGTTTGTTTTATACGTATTTGCATTTTCACGCCTCAACCGAACGGAAAACCGAACAGTTTCTGAGGGAATAGTGGTAAACGTCTACGCAGACGGAGACACAGGCAAAAACTAGTGTTAAATAAACCTTGCAAAATATAATAGAATATGCACTAAGATATTATTATTATTATTGGATGAGCGATAACAATTTAGTTTATAATGAAGCGGTTCGAAACTTAGACCAATCGTTAGAATAGTACATTGTTGCATTGTTGTAGAAAGTATGAAATTTTTGGACGAGTCATATAGAGGGCCGAAACGTACTTGAGGCCCTCTAGTGTACGCGAGTCCATAAATTGCACTTTCTACCGAGGCAGACATAGTGCTTTTCAAAACTACTGACAGGAAATAAAACAAAAAAATCATATTAAAAACTCAAATTTTAATATAAATATAATTTGTTTTGCCATATCTCCCATGTAATTTCATATCTATTGGTTCGAGATTAGGGGCCAAGTTTGAATTACATCAAAAAAAAAAGCAGTGATATAGTTTTTAGTCTGTGTATCTTTTAGCAAAAATACACCTAATATTCTACGACACAAAATGGTGTGTTCTGATTGGTCGATTTCAATTTTTCATTTTAAGGAGCTATGACACAAAAATTCATTGGTTCTTAAAGTTGGACAAAAATGTTCTCGACCAATCGGCAAACACGCCGACAAAAACATTCTTGGTCTGTCCCTATAAGTGACGTTTTGTGACCCCAAACAAGACCATCTATGGCCATATTTCCGAGCAGTGTTGTGAAAATAATCTTTACCTAAACAGTATAAAACAAATTCGCTTTCCGCCGTCTGTCCCTCCGTATGAACGCTCAGATTTTTCAAACTACGCAACGGATTTTGATGCGGTTTTGATAAATAAATAGAGTGATTCAAGAGGATGGCTTTATATTCATCCTGGATTATGTACAGGTGTTACAGAAAACTCACATAAACCGAAGCGAAGCGAGGGCGGGTCGCTACAGTCATAAAACCCACGTTCGATGCGACATGTCCACAAAAGCTGCAGTAAATGCAGCGCGGCACACAAAAGCTCACGTGGAGGTAAAATCGAAACCGGAAGTACAAAGGAACGGTGTGATTTCCGGCGAACAATGCGCATTGTGGCTGGCCCGATTGTGATTGGGTTGCGACTGACGTGGGCGATTAGAGATCAGTTGGCCTAGAAAGCTTTGTGAACATTATTTTATTTTTAAAATGTGTTTAATAATATTATTTAACCAAGTGATGTAATAAATAAATAGTAAAAAACACACCCTTCATCTACTCACATCTTATAAGTGAGGATAGTTAGTAAATAAGTGTGTTTAAAATTAAGAAAATACTATCGTTTTGTCTCTCTAAACCATCAAAACATTTCGACGGTCCCACCCTCGGGTCACGTGCTCGGATTATGCCCCACGTTTATTGCCCACTGCTGGGCACTTGCACGTCCGATCTGTGACACCCAACGATCTAGTTGCCACCGTAACAACTAACACTAGTCTAGAGGTAGCTCGGATAAATCGTCAATAACAGAGCCAGCACGGCTAGCACAAGTTGCCCGCGACTTCTTTGTCGCTCGGATCTCCCTTCCTATCTAGTCCGTAACGATAGAGACGCACTGAGCGACAAGCGAGAAAATACGACTTGTGCTACCCGTGCTGTATTCAACACGGTAAAAACCTGTTTTTGGCCTTTTATCGTATTGTCAACGTTTTGATAGCTCTTATTTACTTGACAGTAATGGCGGCCGAGTTAAAAACAATACCATAACAGGTCAAATACGATACCTCTTTTACCAGCAGCAGTAGTGTTCCCATTGCTGTGTACCGGTGTGGGGATAAGACAACCGGTGAAATTACTAGCATAGAGGCATTCCATCTTAGTCCTCAGCGTTGGCAACGCATTTGAAGTCTTAGGATTGCAGTTTTAAGAAAAAAAAAAAAAAAAAATACATTTGTTCACTACACACATAAGACACACAGAAAACAAAAGTAAAAACAGAAAACAGCAATAAAAAGAGTAGTGAGTGTGTCTTCGCGGCAGTGAATCGGACACTGGCTCAGCATAATGCTGAGGTGTTTTAAACACCTGCAGCGCTGATTTTCAGCCAGCTCCGTTTTGAGATTGTAGTCTTGAGGTTTCAAATGTCTATGGGTCTCAGATCCGAATTACTATCAGGTGGTCTGAGTGCTCGCGTGACTTCTCCTTGCCTTTAAAAAAAACCGCCTAGAATAGATTATTGCAAAATGGCCCGTTACCGTGTGTCCAGTAATACTTAGGCAGATATTACGTTTTGTACCAGTCCTGCAGTCAATGCACATTCAAATGATAACAACCCAAGCCTCACTTAATCTTTGGTTGAACCAAAGGACAATCGCCTAAGTGGCTACATGTTCCTCCCATTCAAATCCCCCCTGATTAGTTCCTGAATCAAAGTTATTCTAAATGTAATGAATGCAACTAAGCTCTGAAACAAGTTGCAGCTAGTTGCTCTGTTGCTGCGATGCACAAATAGTACAGTCGCCAAGAATTAAATATAACAACATAATATGCTTTGAAATTATTTGACACTCGATAAGTAAAGGCATCAGACCATAAGTTTCCAACTTTATTGGCTGACCGCCTACTTAACAAGACGAGTTTTAAATACCGCCCTCTAAATAAAAAAAATACACTTGGAAAGATACTTACCTACCTCTTTCCTAACAGAATAACTTTAACAAAAAGCAAGCTTTCAAAACCCGACTGTTGCTAACCAACTTTAAATCGTTATAAATCCTAAATGATCATTCAAAATGAAAAATGATGAAAGAAACCTAGAGATGATTTTTAAATCCCTTTTCAATGATACCCCACTTGTCATACATGGCCGACTTTTTTTTTTAAGTTGCGCAGTATGGCGTCTGGTTGCCGCCATATTGAATTTTGATTAGTGTCATATCTTCAGTGACACTCACCAGATTAAGACAAATCGATTGCCATAAGAATCATCAAAATCGGACAACGGGTTTAGTTTTTATAGTGCCACAAAGGAACAAACATACATTATATAGGCTGTGAAACACATTACCCTCCTCCTTCCGCAGTCGGGTAAAAATGAAACAAGGGAAAATCGGATATTATTAGGAGTCAGATAACCAATCTATCTTTCTATGACAAATACTTGATATGATAGTCAAATAACTTCAAAGAATACTGTTAAAGCACTCAAATAAATTGATTGCTAAATCACAATGGAATTTTGGTTAAATTTATAAAAAACAGCTGATGACTGTCTACTTAAGACTTTCAGAGCCTCTATTCTAGGCGGTAAAAACCATAATCGTCTTTGCTATTATTTAATTGACAGTAATGGCGACCGAGTTAAAAACTATATCATAACAAGTCAAAGACGATATGGGTTTTACCGTCTAGAACAGAGGCCCAGTGCGATATATCTTAAAAAGCCATCGGGGTTTATACTGCGCTCGTAAAGAGAAAAGCCACAAGTGTAATTAATTCATAGAAGCATATTAAACTCTCAAAAGTTTATAATAAGGTTGGAATTGCAATACAATTCATATAGTAGATGTACCTTTTTTCCGTTAGATGGCAGTATACCTCTCGCGTATTGGCTTTTATACACATATAAGCGAGTGAAATCCTATGTATTTTTTTGTGGAACGCAGCTAAAATAGTCAATAATGTTAACGATTATCTCAATGTGTGTGATTATATAACAATGTATGTGATCTTGGCCGCCTTGTCCGCTGCGCTAATGTGGTCGACTGTACCAGCTAGCTATTAAAGTAATTGCTAGTTGCTGGTCACGGCGGCGATGGCGGTGGTGGTGGAGCTACATACTACTACTAGGCTAGAACTCGTTGGCAAGTTTGCCTAAGTCGTATTTATGATTAATTAGTATTTTCAATAATATTTTGAAGTAATGCGCATGCTCCTATTTGACTTCATACTCCAGTGGTACGATTCTAATTCAGCTCCAAGTCTTGTTTTTTACAATATCTGTTGTGTTGTAGAGTTTGAGTTTGAGTTCAATATATTCCATTTTCTTAACATAATTATTCCGAACAAGCAATAAATAATTATTTGAAAATTCATGGCAGTTACTTGATACTTACAATAGCTCTTATTTACTTATCAGTAATGGCCGCCGAATTAAAAATAATACCATAACACGTCAAAGGCATAATAATAAATCAAAGTATAATTTACTTACCTTAAAAAACTAATATAAACATACCATTAAACCCGTAACATAAAAATGCAACTTTATACCACACGGCGCGGCGGCAAATCGCGATGGGAATTAATAATGCCGCATTAACAACCGGCTAATGCTCAATCTGGGAATTCCCGGTCCCGGGGATATTGTGCGGGAATAATTAATAACTACGTCACCGTCAATGCGAGCGTCATTATAAGGGTGTGTGCACACGCAACAATTGATATTTCTCGTAAGAGCAACTCGGGACAACTCGAGCATTTTTGCAAGAAATTAAAAGTGAGATATAGCAGATGTAAGGTGCAAAATATTTTTTGTCTTCTTGAGCTAATAGAAACCTCGCAAAGTAAAATTTACTCTTTGCTGTTTCAAATTATTTCCAATTAAAACTGAGTTGATTAGTGATTACATGTGTTTCTAACGCTATGCAACTTTATAACTATATTGCGATACAAAGTGCAGAGCTGCAGTGCTTGTATTCTACAAGGTAAATCCTTGCCTTGGACGTGTTATGGTACAATAAAAGTAACGGTGTCTTTTATTTACTTGACAGTAATGGCAGCCCTGTTAAAACCATACTATAAACATGTAGCTCAGTAGAATAGAGGCCCAGGTTGCACCTGTCCCTCTCTAGTCGTCGATAAAAAAACCGAGTTTCGAACAGGATCTGGCGTCTCTTGCTTTTCTCTTTTGCCTAACCTAAAATCATGGCAAGCGAAAGATTGCTTTCCTTTCGCAGATGTGAACGCCTCCTAAACATCACTAGAGTTGTCGATGCGGGATCATTGTGCATGGCTTTGTTGACGATGTTTTGTGGCTTTTCGCAGCGGATTGATTTGTCGCGGTTTCGTTAGCGTTAGATAAACCCGGGGAATGCGGGATTTGTTCAATGACGCTTACGGTTTGATCTGGCAAGTACGAGTTTGAATGATAGTGGAAAACTAGCACACACCCTTGGGCTCTATTTTTAACCGACTTCAAAAAAAGGAGGAGGTTCTCAATTCGTCGGGTTTTTTTTTTTTTTTTTTTTTTTTTTTATGTATGTTCCCCGATTACTCCGAGACCACTGGACCGATTTGAAAAATTTTTTCGTTGTTCGAATGGGTATACTTTCTAGTTGGTCCCATTGTCACCACGTCAGGATCTGATGATGGGATCATGGAGAAATCAAGAGAACTCCTCAAATATTATAGGCACACCTATAGCGATTTTGGTATTTTTCACTGTAACTCATGCATTTGCTTTTGAAAAGTACTATATGGTGAAGTGGAACTGATGATGAAGACCACAGATGGCCACCGGAACTCCTTAACGGTACCTATTTCAAGGGTGGCGATAAGATATTTCGATAAAGGAAGTTGAGCGACTATGACGAAGCACATTTAGGTTTAAATATGACTATGACATTCCCGCGGCGCTGTCTGCGGCGAGCTTGAAATGTTCTATAATTTCTTATTAATATTTAGAAGTGGAGCTACGTAACAGGATAAATAGGATCACTAAAAAGTATAAAATAAAATAAATGTTTAAAAAAACAAAAAACCGCCTTCAAAAAGCAAAAAATAACTTCTTTAAAATGGTAGGTAAATAGGTCAGTCCAACTGAAGTCGGCGTCCAACAATATTTTAACCAAAAGCAGACTTCAGTTTTCTCTATTTTTACTGGTAAAACCATGTTGCTTTTGATATGTTATAGTATTGTCAGCGTTATGATAGCTCTTGTTTACGTGACAGTTATGGCGCTTGTAAAAGTAATATACCAAAACACAATAAGTAGGTTGTAGCGGGCTGTTTTACGCAACTCGACTTCTTCGACTTAAATGTGCGCCTATTTTGTGTAACACACAAACACATAAGTAATGCGGATACTCTGCTTGGCGGTAGGTCTAGTAAAATAAAAAATATTCTGTTAATGTAGCAAGATAAACGTTAAGAGACTTTATAACATCATATCATATCTTTATCATTAAATATATTAATTTAGCTTTGATTTGCCTTCTAAAAATGTTGTGTACAATTATTATAGTAGTGTAAGCAATGTAAAGATGTACTGTAATGTGGTAATACTATGTTTTTGCCTACATTATGTTATTGTACCTATATAAATAAATAAATAAATAAATAAATAATAAAGATAACATGTCAAACACTAAGTAGTAATGATGTGTCATAAAAAGGGGTTATAGAGATGTTAGACGACCAATCGGACGGATAGTCTTAGGGCGGATACGTGACAAAATATTTGTCACCTGACGTCTCCTATAGACGATAAATGCACTCAGAGCCGGGTCAAAAACCACGTTAAAATTTTCAAAGTAATACTCAATATTTACGACAACCTTGTCAACTCATTCCTTGAACTCCTACCCTCAAAACATGTTATTTGCGAACAATTTGTCACTAACGGATATTTGACATGACGTCCCCGGCGTCGTGACGGCGTCGCCCCGAACTCGCCCCGTCATCGCCTGTCACTTGTTTCACTAAGAGACGATGACGTAGTTAAACCCAAGTGAGTTATCAAGTTGTTATTGAATTTACTCGTGTTGGAGACGATGTTTTAAGTAACGAGAATGCGTGGTAATTTAAATTAATTTTAAATTGTGTGTTGCTGGCTTTTGTTCAAGGATTTACATGTAAAGCAAAGCGGGCCATAAGAGTAAAGCAAATTAATATGTAGGGTTATCCCGACATATACTAAGTGTACAAACTACTATGGCAAGCGTACTTGGGATTATATGTTGCCAAAAATATTGAATGAGCTATCTCTAGACACATGTGAAAGAATATGTAAAAACCCGCACCGTTGCTTTAACATAATGAAAGCTTCTTACTTAGGTGAGTCGCAAAAATGTTTAAGCAACACGAATTGATTAAATAAATATTATACATAAGTAGTATTAATTAGGTATAAAATACTAATAAATAACTGAGTGATATCGGCGGCAGATAAACTTTGTGTAGTTTTCGCCCGCTGATAAAATATAATTGTAATTATTGTAATAATTTGAAGAAAAAAATATATATATATATAAAGTACTCTAGCTAGATACTATATCTAAACCCACGACAGCTTAAGGCAGTACTAGAAGTTTGATCGCTACGATGTAACATAATACCCACAATCCCACATACATACAAACAAAGACTTATTTATAAACTCAATAGAATACCAACAAAGTCCAATAAAAGCACTTATCGTTTTATGTTTTTTTTTATCTCTCCTGCACAAAACATCATTTGCATCCCTAGGGAGAAAAGTGATTTCGATACAAAAATTGGTTATTACAGTCAGTCATTTTTGTCTTGTTACTGGACCAAGAAGAACTTATTAAGCCATTACGAAATAACTGTGAAAGTGTTTAAACTCGGTTTTAACTATAGTCAAGAATAGAATGACAAATGTCACCCATAATTTAATGCTGTGACCTATTTTGTGACAATAACAAACCATTTTGTTAGGGTTCCATAGTCAAACTAGGAACCCTTATAGGTTCGCCATGTCCATCCGTCCGTCCTCAGCTTAGCTCAAAAACTCTTAGTTTTAGGAAGCTGTTATTTGGCATGAATATACATATTAGTTACGCCGACAAAGTGGTATAATTCAAAGAGAATTAGTTCATACTTGTAGTTTTTTAAGATAGTTTTTTGTAGTAACGGCTTCGGACCCCTACTCTAAGCATGGTCAGACATGCTCTTGCCCGGTTTTTCTACGATCACTTTCTTCCCTTGATCAACAATCTATTATTATGTTGATGCGAGTACTCACGGCAGGCCTGGAACTCATCCTCGCCCTTCTCGCAATCCCGCTGGTAGTTGCACACGCGGGAGTACTCGATGCACGTGCCCTCCGGACACCGGAACATGCCCGGCGGACATATTATGTCGCCTGGAACAATCATTACAATGTTACACAAGTAGTTTAATAATGTTACACTCGTGGTTTAATAATGTTACACAAGTGGTTTAATAATGTTACACAAGTGGTTTAATGATGTTACACAAATAGTTTTATTGGTATGCAAGTCAAATAGGGTTAATACGATTGGGACATAGATTGAAAGTATAAGTGAATGAATGGAATAAGGAATGGATTAGGATATTACAAAAGAACTAATAGAGTTTTCCCGTTAGGTTGCAAACTAATTAATAATGTATGGTGTATGTAATAGAAACAGTTAAAGTCCATTGGTTTTGTAACTGAGTATAAAACACGTTGACGTTTTGGTGTATTAACTCAGTTAATTTAACTGTTAGCTTGTATGTGTCTGAAATAAATAAATAAACAAAACGATAAAAAATCTCATCTAATTTTGTCAAATATTTAGATACGGAAATTCACCATTTATTTCAGGGGAGAAGTAAACCATTTTTGTAAAGGTTAAAATGTTTAATATAAATAACAAGAATGGATAGGTCTATAGGTTTAATACTAACTAATGCAAAACTACCATGAAACTACCAACAAGTTAACAACAATCGATGGGTTTATTATTATTTACAGGTTCATATGTAAATAATGAATATAACCAATTACAAAAAAGACAAAAAGTATTAACTACAAGTACCAGTAAAATTAAATCTATGTACCTAAGCATTTTTATCGCTAGCCGCTAAACATATATTTGTTAACCGCACTATATCACCCTTGGAACAGGCTATGCCTAGTGTGGAGGTCAGTCTAATCTGTAAT
Organism: Acleris literana; assembly: GCA_946894065.1. NCBI lineage: Eukaryota > Metazoa > Arthropoda > Insecta > Lepidoptera > Tortricidae > Acleris > Acleris literana. Next base: position 486,062 of record OX335681.1, read on the forward strand.
TTGTATGTTTTTATTATTAAAAATACACTATGTGTATTTATTTCATAAACCAAACTTCAGTTTCACGATCTTCTAATCCACTTCATATTATTTACCTATTAAATAAGAAAATATAATGAAAAGCACGTCTTCATAATCAAATCAAAACAAAAGCTAAAACTGTCGATTCCCGAAAGAACACAAAGATATTCAATCTTCCAGCGCCCGACTCCTTAATTTACAAACAAAGTGTGTCCGATATCTCCTTAAACTAAGTTCTTTGGTAGGGAATGCGTTAATTGGTTTCACAAGGAAGTAATAATGCCAAATGAGTTTGGTAAAGTATCAAGTGAACCCAAAGGGGGAGAGTTCGGACATGGATTTTAATAGGTTGCCCTTAGTAAAGATAGTTTACTTAACCAGTTCAGGTAAACACTTGAAAAAAATGAAGGGCTTTTAAAAAAATATGGGACTAGAGGCCGCGGATAAAATGTAAGTAAATATTCTATTAATATTTTCAACTTGGCCTGTGCAAAAAGTTAAAAATGTAGTCCAGCCGTATTTAGGTTTTGAGCCAAATGAGCAAAACCGTTTAGAACTTTGGTTTAAACTGTAATTTGAATATTAATGACGATGACTTTGATGACATTCTTGATTAATGTAGGGATTATAATTTGCCTATCCTCGTAGTTTCAACATTCAATAGTCAGGCTAACTGGAAGAGATCCCTTAAAGGGATAAGTTCGCCATTGTACACGTCATCTTAAGTTTATGTACGTACTTACTTGTAATTGTTTTGTTATGCAATAAAGAGTTTACATACATACATTATAAGGGAGGCACAAATCTTGGTACAAATTGAAAGAAGAATACTTTTACGCAGACGAAAATTGTGTTATTTTCCAAGTAACGTGAAATAGTTCCTAATTGCCGGGAACGCTTCAAAATGAAACAATTAAGCAGTGATTCCCTAATGAAGTCCGGCACACGCGCTAACGAGGGAATCGAACCCGCGCCTAATGATCTGCAGGCCCACTGACAACCTACGAACGTTCGTATATATCATAGCGGGTAGTTGAAAAATCATCCTTTTCGTGAATGGTTAGAGCTTGAAATTCAAATTTAGCTGTATCGAAAATTTTACGAGGATAGAAATAGAGAACCAATAAACGCTATTTTAGCTGCATTAAAGAAACAAATAACTTATTTAAGGTAATTTTAATGTATTTTTTTACTACATCAAATTATCTCTGCATTTGTAGACTTTGCAACCTATGTATTGGACAGGTAATATAAAATAAGATTGAGTAGAGCTCACCAAGCAAAACAAGAACAAAGAATTTGATTTAAAACTTGTTTTGATTGTAACTGAATACTGTAAATCTTTTTACTATTTTCGGTAATCCAAAACGGAATGTTAATATCTAATTAACTTGACTTTAAAAAAACATGAAACGAAAAAAAGATACAGATATCCAAGACCTTAAAACAAGTTTTCACAGTAGGGTAGTTTTAAGTCATTGAAGCTGTCCTTGCTTTCTTATTGCTCTTTACAAGATTGTTTACAAGTCAAAGTGTCCAAGTACACACGCGAATGAAAACAAAAACCGGTCAATGAATATAGAATTTAGAATTCTGCTTTTATTTGCGGCCAGTATTACCGCAAAGAGGTTCACTTTGTATGCTCCAAATGAAACTGCCTTAATTCTACTTAGTTTTAAACCTTTTTTTTAGGTTTTATAAACTTATTTTTGTACGAATTGGCCGCCTTTTCAACGTTGCGCGGCTATCCCTGTCCACAATATTGACCGAGGCAATAGAGTTGCTCGCTCTTGCTGCGTAGAAGATTTAAACCATTATGTTAAGATAAATATGGTTAAATTAAAAGATTTCTGTTGTAAGTAAGTAGGTTAGTAAACTCTTTATTGCACAAAAAGAAATCGTTTCATTAAAACCCTTATATGGAAACAAATTATGTACAAAAGTGAACTTATCCCTTTATCATGATATTCATGGTAGATTCCTTCATAAGGCGAGATATTCCTTTTTCATCAAGAGACAAATAATTTTGTGAACACCCTTAAATAAAGTTCATAGTTAAGTTGACTCTGCGAAACTAATATCTGACGAAATAGTTCTTTACTGCGAAACTTTGGTCCAGTGGAGTTTTCTGATAGTTATGACTCGAGCGTCGTTTCGGAACAATTAAGAGCATCAGACCAATTTATGACGTCTGATTTTATTAGACAGATGTTGATTGGCGACAGTAAAACGCTTTTACTGCTCTAAAAAGACCTATCATTTTATCGAATTAAAATTCATCGATTGTAGGTATCATTTCATAGAATTTCATTAAATCGATTGTATAATTTCATTGAATTCCATTTCATCGAGCGTTATTTTCTGCTGAAACCATGACGGTTTTACGATATTTTAAACATTATTTATGAAGGTTAGGTTAAATTAGACTTGTGACTACCAAAGAAAATTAAACTGATACGGGGATAAAATGAAAATTCCGTGTAATGATACGTTCTTTAAAAGGTTTTTCGATAAAATAATAGGTACTCCCATAGCATTCCTAAACGGAACATAAAATTAAATTATCGGCAAAACATATTTCGAACACTTTCTCAGACCTACCCTCTGAAAAATGGCGGGAATCAGCCATTCGCCAACAACCCAATGCGGCCAACATTGAAATATCACAATTGCACCAATCCCATCTCGTGTCGGCCGCTGATTTAAATTTCGAACAGGTGACTGATTTGTTGCCCGTTACCGATTCGATTATTTTTTATTTTCCGGTCAATGTGTTGGATTGTTTGTGATCACGAATCGGACCTGCGATGACAATCATTTTTGATATTTATTTCAATTAATAAATAAGGAATTCCCTTCGTTAAGGTGGTCATTAACGGTTGGTTCATAGCATCACTCGGCGCAGTGTCTTTAGTCCGAGTTGTTACGGTTTGAAAGCTGCATTTTATGATGGAAGCAAGCCACTTTGCACAGTGTTAGTGGGGATCAAAATAAGTGATCTTACCCGCAGCAGCAAAACTTTCACCCCTTAGGAACACAGATGACGCCACTTAAATTTTTCATTTTTCAAAAAATTGTACAAACAAAACGGCTGCACCGATTTGAATAATTAGGGTGTCTATCGAAAGAGAATTAAACAATGTATTATAAAAAAAATATACCATAAAAAAACAAAACATAACTGCTACCAAAAACCTCGCATTTTTGTAAATTTTTTTTAGCTGTTCTCCAGTTTTTTATTTATTTGCATTAAAAAATGCAAGAAAAGGGTATTATTTTATTAACTCCCATGATTACGCTGTTAATAACACATTTAATAAAAAAGTGCATGCCAATACCTTTAATATTTAGAGAGACATTTACGATTATATGCGACGGGGCGACGGGGTCATTGACCTCAAATCCGCGCGCCACCCCAAATTAGGCCAGTAATTGAAAAAAATGATACCTTGACGATATCAAAAGCATAGAAATTGATGTCTAGCATTCTTCCAATCATGGTGCATGCTAGTTACAGATCATAATTATTTATTGACGAAATAGGTATATTTCTTGTTGGTTTTTGTCAAAGAATGTTTATCGGTAAAGTAATTTATAAAATATTAGTAGTTTTTATCACAGAAAAGATTTTGGCTGTCATCAAAAGATTTTCGGTGCTTTTGTGGACCTGTAAAAGGCCTATGATAGGGTAGATAGAAAAGAGTTGTGGACGGTGCTGTCTATGTATGGAGTGAGCAGCAACCTGGTGCAGGCTTTGAGGTCCCTTTATGAGGGCTCCAGAGCCTGTGTCAGGATCAATGGGGCATACTCGGCCTGGTTTAATATCTCTAGAGGTGTTAGACAGGGCTGTGTTGCCTCACCATTGCCGTTCAATCTATTTATGGACAGTTGTATGCGAGATTTGAAAGAGTTTGATAAGGGTTTGCGTATGCAAGAGTTGCTAATCAAATACCTCTTATATGCCGATGATCAAGTTATACTTGCTCAATCGGTACTTGAGTTGCAGGAGATGGTGACAGTGATGAATGAGGGATTTAAGCAAAAGGGGATGAAAGTAAATGTTGCCAAGAGGTCATGGTGATAGAGAAGGACGAGGAGATGACTGAATAAATAAAAAAATAAAAAAATAAATGACTGACTGCGTGATAAATATAAATGGTGAATTGAGCAGAGCTAAAGTGAGTGGGAGGGTCGGAAGGGGCCGCCCTAGGCGTACTTTTTCGAATCAAATTGGACAAATACTGGAAAAGGGCCGGATCTTAAGTACCCGAAACCGACGTGCATGCATGACTCGATGTATGAATGTGGAAGAAGCGAAAGAAATTTGTCAGGATCGTAGCAGGTGGAAAGAAGTGGTCTCTGCCTACCCTTCTGGGAAATAGGCGTAATTTAATGTCTGTATATCTCTTTCGTCAATCTTCTTTCATCCATCCTTTCCAAGTGACCGAACCATCGAAGCATGCCCTTTTCAATCTTAGTCACTACATCTTCTTTTAGTCCACATTTATCTCTGACCTTTTCATTTCTTACTCTATCAATCAGTTTCACACCACACATACTACGCAAAGAGCGCATTTTCACTGCATTTATACGACTTTCATGCTTGTCCTGCCACACCCAACATTCAGTACCATACATCAGAGTAGGGGTCAACACTCCATTGTGAACAGCCAGTCGCGCTTTTTGTGAAACACCCCTTCTGCTCACAAAGGAGTACAGGGCCCCATTAATTTAATTTCCCGCATTCACCCTCCTCTCGACATCCTTCTCACACTTACCATCTCTTGTAAACATACTTCCCAGGTACACAAATTCGCTTACTTGCTCTACTAATTCACCATTTATATTTATCACGCACTCAGTCATCTTCTCGTCCTTCTCTATCACCATGACCTTGGTCTTGGCAACATTTACTTTCATCCCCTTTTGCTTAAATCCCTCATTCATCACTGTCACCATCTCCTGCAACTCAAGTACCGATGGAGCAAGTATAACTTGATCATCGGCATATAAGAGGCATTTGATTAGCAACTCTTGCATACGCAAACCCTTATCAAACTCTTTCAAATCTCGCATACAACTGTCCATAAATAGATTGAACAGCCATGGTGAGGCAACACAGCCCTGTCTAACACCTCTAGAGATATTAAACCAGGCCGAGTAGTTGACACAGGCTCTGGAGCCCTCATAAAGGGACCTCAAAGCCTGCACCAGGTTGCTGCTAACTCCATACATAGACAGCACCGTCCACAACTCCTTTCTATCTACCCTATCATAGGCCTTTTCCAGGTCCACAAAAGCACAGAAAATCTTTTGGTTAACAGCCAAAAACTTTTCTGTGATAAAAACTAATATAATATTTTAAAAATTACTTTACCGATAAACATTCTTTGACAAAAAACAACAAGAAATATACCTATTTCGTCAATAATTATGATCTGTAACTAGCATGCACCATGATTGGAAGAATGCTAGACGTCAATTTCTATGCTTTTGATATCGTCAAGGTATCATTTTTTTCAATTACTGGCCTAATTTGGGTTGGCGCGCGGATTTGAGGTCAATGACCCCGTCGCCCCGTCGCATATAATCGTAAATATCTCTCTAAATATTAAAGGTATTGGCATGCAGTTTTTTTTTATTAAATGTGTTATTAACAGCGTAATCATGGGAGTTAATATAATAATACCCTTTTCTTGCATTTTTTAATGCAAATAAATAAAAAACTAATGAACAGCTAAAAAAAAATTACAAAAATGCGAGGTTTTTAGTAGCAATTATGTTTTGTTTTTTAATGGTATATTTTTTTATAATACATTGTTTAATTTTCTTTCGATTGACACCCTAATTATTCAAATCGGTGCAGCCGTTTTGCTTGTACAATTTTTTGAAAAATGAAAAATTGACTTGGCGCCATCTGTGTTCCTAAAGGGTGAAAGTTTTGCTGCTGCGGGTAAAATCGCTTATTTTGGTCCCTACCATGTTTGTACAAAGCGCCATGCTTCCATAACGAAATGCAGCTTTTGGCCAAAAATTCGTCATAACAACTATGACTACTTGCCAAAATGAGATTGTGAATGTTAAATTTTGACAATGTCAAAAATCATTCGTTTTATTGCGAGTGCGGAAACGTTGCGTGGGCCCTGGTTCTGTGCTGCGCAGCCCGTGAATGGAAAAGCCCACATCCATTTGCGAGTTCATCGACCGAGATATTTAAGCCATTAGACTGACATCGTCAGTAAGGTAATTTCGAAGTCTATCCGTTTGATTCAGTACGATTGGACTAGGTCCATTTGACTGACTGTATTTGTCAATGTATTTGTTTAAGAAGTCACGTTTCTATTCTTAGTTGAAATGTCGACTTTTGTAAACGTAACGATAGCCTTTTATCGGGCTCCACGTAGTTTTAAACACAATTGTCATGACGTCACGGCTAGGTTGTATTTGCGAGATTTGAGCTTGAATTTAAAATTACCGACACTTTTTTGCACCTTTCATAACATACTAAGTACAATAAAGGGCATTGGGTAAATTTGTTTGAAGAATATTGTCATTTTTGTTTTCAGCGGCCACGGATGATTTTTACATAGTTATTTAGAGGACCTCTAAATACACATAGATATATATAATTTATAGCGGTAAATAATATCGGAGCGGAGATTTTAAAAATTTAAGTACTCAGTTTTTAGTACAAAAGTACGCCCAAGTATGAATATTTAAATATCTCGGCTCCGATGCACTTTAGAGTATTACATTACATAACAAAATATGTTTATTTTTAATAATTCTATCATAATTTACCACTTTTACGAATGGCCGCTCACCTTAAAAATGTATGAATTTTACAAATGACAACACTTTTACCCAAACCCCTTTCATAACTTTTGTGACTAATTATTCATGCAAGCATGGCTTTAGTTGTGTAAGTAAATCCATTGAAATAAAGCGTGCCGCGGAAAATCCCGGGAGCCGTAGTGCACCTAAGCAGCGGTATTCTCTTACTAAATAATTACTGCTCGAGAGGTTACTCGACGGGGCCGTAATCTCGACTCGACTCGACTTAACAACTGCTGCCAACTTGTTTCATGTTACCCTGTTTATATCACTATATAAATGTAGTTTACAATAAACTTGCGACACGCCGTCGCTTCGGTATATTCAGTATTCCCAGCTTCTTAATATAGTAGGGGATCCGAATAGGAGACGACCTTCACCGGGCTGTTTATTCGATAAAAAGTATTAAATATCAAAATGAATATGCTAAGTAATGTATGGGGAATAGGTTAACTGAAAAATTACAGTCCAGTCCTTATATGATAAAAAAAAACTGAAAATGTTTTTTTTTTAAATTGCGATTACTTGTTAAATAGGCCAATTACATACTAATCGCAAGCAGTAGCCATGAAGAATATGCAAATGTTAGGTTGACTATTTTTTCCCGTCATAACTATTGGGTAGGTAGGTAAGTCGGTACTAATAATTTGCACTAAACCTAAAAAAAGTTCATTTTCTGTTGTTTTTTAAACATATAAGGACTGAAATTTTTCAGTCAACCTATTCGCCATATATTACTTAGCATATTAAATTTGATATAAAATACTTTTTATCCAATAAACACCCCGGTGAAGGACGTCCCCTATTCGGATCTTAGACTAATAGGTTTCGGCTGGCTATCGCTATCACGCTTGCACTCGCAACTAACAGTATAGTGGTCACTCGTGTGTCATAGAAAAACGAAGATTGCCGATTGCTATTAAGAAAATGGTTGCACTATGACTTTTCTGTAACACCCGTTTTAATATACATAAAAACCATCTGTAACGATCTAACTGATGGTGAATACCGCATGAAAATCCGTTCAGTAGTTTTTAAGATTATTGCGAACATACAGACAGTCGCGGCGGAGGAGTCTTTTTTATAATAAGTAGTGCTAAGAATAAAAAAAGAAGGAAAGAAGTGGTCTCTATCCCTCTGGGAAACAGGCGTGATTTAGTGTGTGTGTATGTAGAATAAAAAACAATTACACACTTTTGTTCTTCTAACATTGCTTATAAACTCGCACTGGTGATAAACACGCGTTATACTTATCCAAACTTGACTAATCTACTAATAAGCATTGATAAGTTATGGCCACATTTCGTCTCCATCATAATACCGGCTCGATAGAACCATATTATTTTATTGTCATCGACCTCGTAATAGCAGGCACAGGTCAACCCGATGACTATAAGTAGGTTAAAATCGATTTGCTAGTAATTAGTCAGTTAAGTTATATAAATAAGTTGAAAGAAAATCTGAAAAAAATATACAAATATTTTAGGGAAATACCTTTGAAATAACCTAAATAACTTAAGCAGTTACATAAATATATTATGTATACGTTAGGTACTCAGACAAAATGTAAACCAAAAGCAATTCAATATTTACAGTATTATCTTATAGCTTACAATAAAGCCATACGTTAAACGACACTAAAAATAACTGCCATAAACTAAAGCTTACTAAAGGGTCAACCGAGCCATTCGCACTATACTAAATGAAACAATACAAAGATTTCTCCTTCACAAATACCCACAGTAAAATACACTTTACCACGTCGAGATAAAACAGAGAATATAATCCACGTCAACGAACTGTCGCTCGTCAATCCGAGTCCGTTCATTACATTCGTTCATTCACATTCATTCTTTCATAGAGCGAATGAATAAAAGATGGCGGCTAGGAAGTTAACGAGGTGGGAGAGTTACTCCGTATTAAGGTGTAAATAGGAAAATGAAAGAGCTTCCGCGTCGTTATGTTGGTCACATTGGAATTATGTGCGATTTGTTTCAAAGGAAATAACTCATTGAATGTATTAGCATATGGAGATTATATATAATTAACTAAAGCAATTAATAGACAACAAAGCAAACTTGTGATATTTAGAACTCCTTTTGCTATCACTTTTTTTTTATAAGGTAGTACTAGTAGATGAGCTGTTTGACTCTTTTATTTGCTGAGCCGATAATATTTTCTTCCTGTTGTACAATAATCACAAAATCTTTTTTTATGGTTGTTGTTGGTCATTATAGTGTTAAGTTTTATGTTTTGTTTTTTTAATTATACTTTATGTATACAAAAATTTACCACACAAAGTGTATGGCAGCTCCCAGTAACAACAGGAAACACCGAAATGTATGAAAACTACAGTCTGCAATCAGCACGACTAGCACATGTTGTCCGCGACAAGTTTGTCGCTCGGATCTCCCTTTTTTACCAGTTTGCAAAGATAAGGACGCACTGAGTGACAAGCGAGAAAATACAATATGTGCTACACGTGCAGGTGCTGGCGTTTTGTGGTGTCCTTGTGGTAATTCAAAGTTCCTTTATTTTTAAATAGTTGTATTAAAATCCGTTATAAAACTAATTCACTTGGCATTAAAAGGACCATGTGCGTTTACGAGGGCGTTAAATTTTATTGGCTGTTTATGTCGCGCCTTCGTCAGCACAATGTGTTCTCCAAGTTTTTTCTCAGTTTTATTTCTTGCTAGTAGAAAAACTGGCATCACTTTTTAACCTTTAGGGAGTTTTCAACTTTTTACTCATGGCGATAATTTAAAAAGAAAACATAATCTAATACCTTTAAACGAGCCATTCTTGTATATATATACATACATACATACATAATCTCACGCCTTCGTTCCCAGAGTGGAGTAGGCAGAGCTACAGAAATACAAACATCTCTAAAAACTTGTTGATAATTCTATAACCACAATATGCACAATTAGGCTAAGATGTTTACCAGCGTATTAGTGACAGCCCATCGCCTAACAGTACTACAAGCCTTTATTCCCTTAGTCGTCTCTTACGACATCCACGGGACGACATGGAGTGGCACTATTCTAACTCGGCAACCACACGAGGCACGAGGAGGTATATATATATAATCTGAATCCTGGAAACGGTTCCAACGATTTCGATGAAATTTGAAATATAGGGGTTCAGGGGGGCGAAAAATCGATCTGTCAATTTGTCATCTTCGGGAAATTTCGTCTTCAACCCGAGCTTCTTCCAGGTTCTAATCCTAATATGCAGATAAGATAAACAGTAACATTATTATGCCTTCCCGAATAAAGTTTTTATTATTTGATATAAAAAAATTGCACCACCAAAGGAAAATAACAACCAGAAAACTAATGGAATAAAAAACAATACAGTAGAAAGTAAAAACTCAAGTTTCGAATCATTCAGAGAAACGATCGCGTTTCAGACAATAATTGCGACATCCGATACTGGCCGAAGATAAAAACTGTCTTCGATGGAAAATAAAAAAGTCCACAGCAAAGAAAGCGCTTTGGGCAGAAAATATAAAAGATAGAAAAAAATTGAATTTATATGAAATCGCGATAGTTTCATAATCATCTTCTGAAAATGTTATATTATAGTCTTGATAAATGATATTGTGAAATATTGAACGTATTTTTGCATAACTGCGGAATATAAAAGATGAATAGAAACTACGGCAAAAAATCTATCTAAAGGAAACGTTAAAAAACTTGTCTACTCAAAGGAAAGCCCGTAACCATTTGAAACCATACAATCCCCACACCTCATCAAGGCAGCCAACATTACACAACAAAATCCCGGCCAATTCCGATTAACAGCGTGAACTGCATTCCGGGACCCGGGATATTCCCTGGCGTCCTTTCACTGCCGGTAGGGTTACCAGACACAAAGATAATATTTCCTGAAAAATACTATTAAAATGTATTAGTAAAGCTCTTGACTTTTTCAGAGTATTATCGTCATTAATATATAAGTCTGTTAAGCTTTAAAGCTTTGAACTCCTAAAATTAAAGGAAAATCCCGTTCATCTGATAACCCTAACCGCGGGTCGGTTTTTACGGGCCATAGCAGGAAAATGTAGATATTAGCGATACCTACTCCAGTAGCGTTATGGCCAGTTAATGAAAAAGGAAGTGAGATAGGTCGTGGTGATGGGGCGGAGTAGGATAGATAAAACAGGAATTTTATGTTGGAAGGTTGTTATATCAAAGCGTACCAATTTGGAGAGAGTATTTTTAGAAAAGATTAGATATTGGTAGAAGTCATTTTAAACGACGATGGTGATGATGATGATGATGATGATGATATTCCTTCATCAAATCACTACATATTATAAAACAAAGCCGCCCCCCGCGTCTGTCTGTGTGTTCGCGATGATCTCAAAAATTACTGAACTGATTTTTATGCGGTTTTCACCATCAATTGTCATTGTCAATACAATATAATATAACAACAAGTATTATTGGTTGATTTAGCTTGTTTATCTATTTAATTTAGTGTGCACAACAAATAATCCGCGATAATGTTAAAGTTAGCAAACATCACGTCATAACAGCCATTTTCCTTTAAACTTCCGTCTAAAAATATTTGTTCAAACCCCACTGAAATTCCGGATATGTCCGGATGTTAGTCCTTGCATCCGGACGTTTATCCGTCCGGAACGCCGCTGCATATTGCCCATCGATTCTGTGGTTCACATTGGACTGGCCGTCGAACCTTAGTGAACCTTGTAACTCTTGTAAGTCGCTGTTATGGGGTTCTTACTGGAATCTTTAACATTTTCAAATGCTGTTGATATCTTTTTCACAGTTAAGTTGGTGTAAGATTGACTTTATAAATTGTAAGGTTACAGTATGTTGATTTTGACATGTAAAAGTATTATTAGTATAGAATATCAAAAAGGTAAAGATTTTTAATTCATTGAAAACCATAATTGGCATTTGTCTTAATTCATTGTTAATCCTAAATTCCATTAAATCTAAAACAATTTTCGCTACAATTATGACACTTTTTAATGGTGTTATAATACAACCGAAACCGCATGTTTTTTTGGAAAACTTTATTAAATTAAATTAAATTAAAATAAATTATTAGTTGTCTAACTCACCCGAAAACAAATTTAGAACAAATGTTAAATGCGGACTCGCGATGCGTTAGGTTGGGAAAAACGTTGTTATGGATTGCGATTTTTAAGCATGCTTTGTTCAACATGTGGTTAAAAAAAAAAGATTCAATTGTCATTAATATAATGGGCGAGAAGTTTTAATGTATTTTTCACTTACTGATTATTTTTCACACTGATTAAAATATGGTTTAAATAATTCGATAAAAAGATGACCTTATCTTCAAGCTTAAGCAGGAATCGAATTCATGGCCTGTGGCTTTAGATAAGATGCGTAACGTTAACGTAAAAGATTTTAAAAATTGTCAAAATGTATGAAATAGTGTTCATTTTCGATAAAGATATGTGTATGTAACGATATCGCAGCAAACACTTCGACTAGGTCCAGTACTTACGACGTAGCTTAACCTTCTTAAGATACTTATCCATATCGCTTTAAAACCAACAATATTTCCAGTTAAGTGCTCATTTCAAAAGTGATATCGTTGGTTACCCGGTCATGTCGAGAGATCGCCTCCAAGCGTCCCCGCGGAGTGGAACGGGCTCCAGCATCTTTCATCTTCTAAGTGCATCGGGACGTTTGTGCCTGAGAGCTAAGATGCTCTACGAATAACTTACAGCCATACTTATTACATTTATTATTATTATTTTATGAGTTTTGTGCGAAAGGCTAGCTTTTTTTTTGGCAAAATAACATTCTATTCCAAATCAAGTATTTTCCATTAAAAGCCACCCGTTAAGTAGAAAAAAAAACCTACATTTAGAGGTGATTGGGGATTTTGTGTGCCCCCCCCCCAGTCACGGGAGGCATGTCAATATGCTCATTAGGACCGATGGGTTACTTTTAATGAAAAAAAAAACCTTTCAAGAGGAAGCATGAAAATAATGTGTTTATTTTTTAACAAATTCAATACGATAAATTATGATTTTCAAAGAAAACTCCATACTCAAGGCGGTCGTCGTCATAGTAAAAATAGATCATGTTGTCGAGATCTATAAACTCAGACATTCAGTCATTTTTGCCCATCGTCCAAATGCTTCGTCATAGTCGCTTACCTACCTTAATCGAGATATCTTATTGCTACCCTTGAAATAGGTACCGTTGGTGTTTTTCATCAGTTCTTCATCACTGAATGATATACTTTCTAAATGCAAATGCTAGACTTGTAACTGAAAACCACCACCACTCACTCTTATCAAACAAAAAATAATAATCTTAAATCGGTCTACAGATGGCGGTGAAATCGAGTGGGTAACATACACACAACAAGGAAAACACGAATGTAAAAATAGCAATCTCCTATTGAGAACCTCCCCCTTTACATTGAAGTCGGTTAAAAATGATTTTCTGGTTCGGTCACAAACTAGCAACATTTCTAAGAAATTGGAATCTTGGTAAGCTTATTAGTGCGGTATAGTGACGTGCAGGCGAGCTTACGAGCTTTACGAGCGGCTGGAAGCTTCGTACGCGAGCGAGTCAAACGTTGCAATGTTACAAATCTTTTTACAGCATGTTACTATTTAGTAATACTGAGGGAATGGGGATTATGAACGTACGAGAAATGTTTAAGAACCCCGTCGTAATGAGTTATTGTAACGCGACCTCTCTTTTAACGCTGTCACATTGCGGTCTGTGATTACGAAAGAGTTTTACAATGGTACGGGATTAATTTCCTTGACTTTATTGGGCGAAAATTTCCATCTAATTCTTATGGACTTTTTCAGTGTTAATACCAAAACTTAAATATTCATTTAGAACAGGAGAAACCGTTTGGTATATGGGTTCGCTGCCCACATGTCCATGTATTGTTTTGAATTAATTTACATTAGAAGCCGCTTTTTTACTTTGGCTAGAGATCGCTATCAGTTGTCCGCGGAAATGGGCAAAATGACGGCCTTCACGCAACAAATTCGTAACAGTACTTCGCGAATCGACACCCTAAGTCATGAGGCCGCAAAAGTACATCTTAACTCAATCAATCATGTATGTACACGTGTACACCTCGAGCGTGTTCCGACCCGATGAGCACGTGTTGAGCCGAGAGGCGACGCGGGGCGTTGCATGTCTCCACCTCCCCGTTGTCGGCTTGGTAGTCAAACGGGGTGAACTACATAATCTTAGGTGTTAAAACCGAGCTGAGACCACAAATATAATAGTATTTATAAGTTTAGACGCTCTTCCTAGCAAAATAACGTTTAGGTACTTCGTAACTTCCCTTTCTATCGCATAAGCGAGTTTAACTCCTTTAAATAGGTAATGATAATTAGCTAATACCTTATTAAATATTTGAAACATATTGCACAGCTAAATATTCTTTTACCGTACCGTATCTAGGCTATAAACTATGACTAAACCAAATTTTACACTGATCGATTATAAATTACGTACATAAATAATAAATAAAGATTGGATGAAAGTAATTGCATCTCATAATTCTTTCTTCTAGATAATTGGTGGCGTCCAATCCAACCATAAACGTAGCTATATCTATTTGTGTTAATAAGTACATAATAGTATTGTCTGGATGACTACTAACTAAAATAATTATGTGACATAATAACCAGCTGCCAACAAAATCCAAATGTAAAAAAGGCCATTAAAAATATTTTTTCAAGGCAGAAAAGCGGCATTGTATTAAAATTAACACGTCCATGCCCTCAGGCGGTGCGGCGCGCATTGGCGGCCATGTTGCCGGAAAGCCGGAAGAGCGGGAAGCGTTACCGCTCTCATTGCGACGCACTTCCGGATAAGCGCTGGCGCAAGGGTTGAGCCGAAACTCCAAAATTTTATTTACTTTTTTGTTCAATCGAATAAATGAAAATATATTAATGAATTGAAATGATTTTAACAAATTATAGTTTTTTTCTGTTAGTTGACTGTAACTCTTTTACATAACTAATCCTTTATTAAGTAGGACGTCGGGTATGTTAGGTAAAACTAGCTAATATTATGGCGTAACTATTGCAGAAATAACGTTTAAGAGAATACGAAATGATGCATAATAGACCAAAAATATTTTGCTCAACTGTTAGAGATTCGTCTTACTCAATCAACCACGATCATTTACTTATTGAATATAATTTAACTAAGCACAAACCTCTCTCTATTTCTTTCCCATATCATCGATTGTCTCCCACTTGTCTAATCAGAGGATTTATCTCGCCAAAGTCTTGCGCAATACAACACCATCCTCATGAAGAAAAAAGCTGTCGTATATAGGCTCCGTCCGCCGGCTTCCGTCGCTTGCGCCGCCCATGCACCGGTCTGCATCGCTGCAGAGAGGTGCTAATTTATGGCGCTTGTTCCGTCGCCGATTTTGAATTATTTCCACTAGCGATAAATCCGCGCTCGCTAATGAACACAGTTGCAATGACGCTTTAATGAGTGCATGCTGCAATGAGCGATATATTCGTCATATTTCGCAAGGTTTTAAAAGAGGAAGTTTAAAAAAACTGAGGTCAAGCAGTAAATTATATTTTTCATTCATACTTATATTACTTCGTCTATCACTTTGAAATGTAGTATGTATGGAGTAATCTAGATCCTAAGCGAAAATTTTTTCGCCATTAGAAAATTTTGTAGTAGTGCAAGAGAAAATTATAAACACGCGAATAAAGTCACAGATAGAGGTAGCAAAAACTGAAATTACAGAATTGTCTCATGTAAACTCAAGTTTTTTTTAATCTTCAAGATGTCGGTAATTTATAGTAAGGCAATGAATAAACCCACGATTCAATCCGGATTGTGTCATATTAACTGTATTCTAAAACTCTAAACGACGTCTAAACAATTTCAAATTGTCCTTATAACAGAGCCACTGAGCCCAAATCTTCAAACGTGTCTCCATTACTTTTCCAACTGTACAAATCCGCATTACAGACCACTATCCACACCGTCTTCCTCTAACCCCGGTCTACGCGTGTGTAGTCGTCACGCTCTCGCAAACTGTGACGACGAGTGAGTTGGTGTAACGAAATTTAAAAACAATCCCAAGCGAGACGCGCGCAATTTATTTTGTTGTCTGTGAGATTGTTTCAGCACTCTCTTTGTTCGGGACACGGTGCCGAGCGGCAGCGATCTGTGCTCTCTGCTGACCAAATATCGTGACTATTTGGCCCCTACCTTTTGTGGTTACACGGCAAAAATTGGTATTTATAGTGCCCCAAATTCCTGTGGTTGCACATTTATCGTCACATTTGTTACACTATTGTAACAATAAGCAAAACATATTGTCTTTTAGGATATGAATAGATGAGTACAGTAAAGGACTTTAATTTTTAAGCCACTATGGAAACTTGTCATTATGATAGCGTCAAGCTACATGAAAGAAATTACGCTAATATTAATGATTAACGTTATGCGACAGGGTTCCATAGTAGCTCAACAATTAAAGTCCTTGACTGTACCTACGTACAGTTTACTTATTAAAATCAACAACAAAACCCGCAATGTATTCCCGATTCCTACACTCAGCTACCTAGGATTTTAGACTTTTAAATCGATTTTCAAATCTACCCAAGGCCCATCCCGATAAAATCAGCTTTAATAAAAAACCCATATTGCTCTATTCGTTTGAATGCTACAAATTATCAGACACACAGACAGACAAATGCGTCAAACGAATAATACCAGAGTTCAAAAGTCTAGCAGGCTTTTTTAATGTCTCTTAGAATGATTACATCAAAATGAAGCCCTGAAGACGATATAAAAAAGACGAATAAAATGATGTTCTAAAAACATCCCTTAAAATCATACTTTTTCAGTGTTATTAACAGACTTGTCCCTCAACACAAGTTCTTTGCGAACTGCTTCCGATTAGCTCAAGAAATATATTATCTCGTCGAGTCAGAAAAAAAGTTTCCAGAACGATAACACCTGCTATTAAAATAATCATGGCCGGCAGAAGTCCCCAAACTTCCCGATAATGTCTTCTAGGCGGCTGGCAAGTTTGAGACACTTTACTCCAAGTTTCATTTCGCATTTTCCGACAAATTATTATAAATTGTGGACTTGAAATTGTTGGATTATATCGTGTTTCTGGGTTCTGTTCTTGCAAGTAGCTTGTAGATCATTGAGATTGTTTTATAATAATTCAATAATTTAATTTGGACATCGCACATTTTAATAAAAAGGAAAAAAACAACTTTACTTTAGTTTTTAAACTACTTTAAATAAGGAGTAGGTTATCAAATTGTCTCTTTGTTTGGTGTGTATGTAACTCGATTTCTTCGCCAATTTTTAAACGATTTAAGGCCCAGCCACACCGGATGCGTGACATGCACGTGCACATGCGCGTGCGTGTGCGCGTTCGCTTTCCACTGCGTTGTATAGTGACATGTCGCAATGAGAATTCATACTATACAACGCAGCAGAAAGCGAACGCGCACGCGCACGTGCACGTCACCCATCCGGTGTGGCTCGGCCTTTAGTACTAATTTCATCAAACATTGTGAATGAATGTTAATCAATGTTAAGTTCAGACATTTCGAGAGCTGTTAACACTTTAATCGTCTGTTAAGTGTTTAGTGAAATTCGACATTAATGATTCATTTCTTGAGCAGGTTATCTTAGGGGTGATCACAACATTTCGTCTAGATCTGGTCATGGGATCCATGGAAAATCAACTGAACTACTTAATAATTTGGAGTCGGTTGATTGTATTTTTAACATTTTATCGTTTATAAAGTATAAGCGACCCCCTCGCGTCGCTTCGATTTATGTGAGTTTCCAGTAACACCCGTACATTATCCAGAATTTATTTTTATTTACGTAAAAAACGCTTACGCTAAAAATTTAAATGTGTAGCGTAGTTTTAAAGATCTAAGCGTAGGGACATACAGAGAGACAGACGGCGGGATGCGACTTTGTTTTATATACTATGTAAAGATGATGATGATTGTGATGTATATGTAATATTTAATTAATTATGACGTGTACATTAAAACATGTAACTAATCTTTACATAGTATAAAACAAAGTCACTTTCGCCGTCGTAGGTAGATCTTCTAAACTGCGCAACGGTTTTTAATATGGTTGTCATCAATAAGTAGGTAGAGTGATTCAAGAAGAAGGTTTTTAAGTATAAATTCCGGTTTATGTACGGCTGTTGCAGAAAATTCACATAAACCGACGCGAAGCGAAGGCAGGTCGCTAATTAATATGTAAACAATATTTTTATGAGTAAATGATTGAATTAAATTAATGTAATTGTTCCCCGCTACCTCCTATCTCCATGCGCGGCCCCTTGCCTCCGGAGAACGAATCATATCTCAGGCTCGTACAATTGGATCCTCGCAGCTCCTCGACAGGCGATCGCGGATATCCTGGCGTCCAGCAAAGCCGCGCTACCATCGCAATTTCCATCAACGTCAACCTGGCTTTGGCTGTGCGCCGTGTTGATTAGAAATGGTGTTATAATAAATGAAATGTTAAGACACTGGATCATACCAGAGGCCCTACTTTGAAAATCGAAGTTCGAAGTAACGTTATTTCCATCCCTTTCTCTCGATCTAGTCTCGAGTGACGACTGACAGGGATGGAGCTAACGTAACTTCGAACTTCGACTTTCAAAGTAGGGCCTCAGTTACGTAAATACTCGAACTCGCACAGCGAGGTTTTTTTAAGGTTAGTGGTGGGTAAACGAGCTATCGGGCGGGTCACCTGAAGTGAACACCGCCGGTGTTATTCTCTTAAAAACGGCGCTCGGTCGGTCGAACGAGTGAACGAGTGAACGCACCACACCGGCAAGTTTAAGTAGTCCCGTCAAAGCGCACAAAACACTATTAGCGCGTGCATTCTCAATTAGGCAGCCTTATACGTTTGACCTTATCGACAGAAGCCTTGCTGCCTAATTGAGAAGGTACGCGCTAAAATGTGTTTTGTGCGCTCAGATGGGACTACTTAAACTCGCCGGTGTGGCGCGTTCACTCGTTCGACGACCGAGCGCCGTTTTTAAGAGAATAACACCCCAGGAGAGGTATTGCAGCTGTGTTGCCGGCCTTTGAGAAAAGAGTTTGCTCGTCTCTTGAAGGTTCCCAAGTCAGAGCGGTACGGAAATACTACCGCAGTAAGCGATTCTAAAACACGGTCGCGCGCGGCAAAACAGCACAATGATAGCGTGCCATCCATCGAGGTGCCATACTTTTGTGATTTTTAGGATTTCGTGCCCAAATGATTTACAGACAGGATTTAATTATGAGTTTATACTTGGGATCCTGACAAAATATGCAGAAGCTCACGATCGCAGACTTCATCATCGTGTGAACGTCGAGGCGATCCAGCTCCTCAACAACACATACACAGAGAAAAGACTTAAGAGGATAATAATAATAATAATAATAATAAAGCCTCTTTATTCCAAACTTGTTATGTTACAAGTACAATACCATACAATTCAAATAATTCAATTTTAATTAGACAATTAAATTTAAAATATAAAGTTTGTAATTTATAAATCCAAAATAATTTACGCTGATAATGTACATAATTATATAAAAAAGCATGCTTGTAAATAAAATTAATTAAGTATAATTTATCTTTTAAATCACAATACATTAAATAAAATAAAATCGATTACAATCATCGGGATTCAGATTAATTGCATGCATATTTTAATAAATAATTTATTTAACCATTTAAGAGGATAGTGAAGCTAAAAATCTCCATACAAAATGCGAAAACGTTTTTCTCCCCTTAAACCTCGTCCGATTTTTACGATTTTTGTATATGTTGTAGATATCATGAACAACTATGTCTGTACGTTTTCCTTTACACGAAAATATTTCTTAGAACGAAACAAATTTAAAAAATAAAAAACAGAAACGTACAGGCCTAGTTATTTATAATAACTACAACATATTCAAAAATGGTGAAAATCGGACGTGATTTAGGGGGAGAGAAACGTTAACGCCTGGAGCTAGTTTTGTATGGATTTTTTTTGACAGCTGCGCGATTTTAGCGGCAGTTCACAATCCTCTTAAAAGGACAAAACCTTTTGAGCTCACTTAATGCATCAAATATAGTAAAAATTGTGCAGTGACTAGTGCTACGTATAAAGAACACAAGAACAAAGTGCCCTCCCCTTAAAAGAGATAGTGGGAAAATTTATGGTTGAAAGAAGATTGACGAAAGAGATACAGAGCGAAAGTGAGTGGGAGGCGTACTTCTTCGAATCAAATCGGAGAAATACTGGAAAAGGGCCGGATCTTAAGTGCCCGAAACCGACGTGCATGCATGACTCGATGTATGAATGTGGAAGAGGCGAAGGAGATTTGTCGGGATCGTAGCAGGTGGAAAGAAGTGGTCTCTGCCTACCCCTCTGGGAAACAGGCGTGATTTAATGTATGTATGTATGTAAGAAAAGTGTTAATGGACACATTCTTAGCTTAGTCGAATTAACAGTTTAAGATACCTATAAGAAAATTACTTATTAGCCTTTTAGCCTAGATTGTAATAATTTAAGGTGTATTATTTAAAGATTAATAAAAAAAACTTGGAATTAGTTAGCTGAAGTCTCTTAAACGACCTAACCAATTTTCATAAAAGCCTCATGATACCACCATCGCGACGAGATGAGAGCGGCGAGAACCATCACGATAAAACGGGATTCTTTAAAAAAAAAAGCGTCCGAATCGATTATTCCGTTTGGAAGCTGTGATGCCTCAGACAGACACACAGATAAACACGATAAATGAGGTTCACTGTTGGATGGCATTTTTTTAAGCATAATGTATTGTTTCGCATAAAATCGTTTGGTCGAAAACGGTGTGTACAATAGAAACGGTTTTATTTTAATTATTTAAAAAAACGAACTTGACCTAACCTAACCTAATCTACACAGTTTTCGTTTATTAAATTCTGCAATTTCAGCGTAAAAAGATGTTATGCGAACATATTTTATGCTATCTTTTTGCGTCGGGGGTTAGAAATGTGTCAGAAGTGGCTCAATTGATATACTTACCTGGACAATAAAGCTAACATCTGGAAACGATTGGGACATTATCCTGGCCTGGGTGTAGGCACAAATTGGATTCCGGCGGAGGCTGGGTCTAATCGAGTTGCTAGCCTGTCTGCCGACAAATGGCCTGTATTAAATACGATATTAATAATAAATGCCTATTGGAAATCCGACTTTATAACAACTTTTCGTTAAAAGTAATAAATAAAAAAATATGTATGATGGTTTTGACGATAGAACATAGAAAAGAACCAAAACAATGTGTATGGGGACCCCTAATTGTTTTGCTTTTGGATTTTTCACCATTTGTTTGTAAATCACTACATAGTATAAAACGAAGTCGCTTCCCGCTGCCTGTCTGTCCCTATGTATGCTTAGATCTTTAAAACTATTCAACGGATTTTGAGGCGGGTTTTTTAATAGATAGAGTGATTCAAGAGGAAGGTTTATATGTATAATAAGTTTTGGATTATGTACGTGTGTTACAGAAAACTGGCATAAACCGAAGCTAAGCGAGGGCGGGTCACTAGAAATAAAATAAAAAACTGGGGCTCGTTTTATAAAGCTACAAATTATAATTTTACAGGTCTAAACTGGCAACACTGCTCAAATGGCTGGACGTCATTGGTCGAGGTTGTGTCAAATGGAAACTTGTAACTTGTAAATTGTAATTTGTAGCTTTATAAAACAGGCCCCAGGTCGTCGTCGTCAAATAATATACTGGCCCGCAAAACTAAGTATCACACTTTTAACACTAGCTAGTATTCAAAGTGTGATACTTAGTTTTGTGGGCCAGTATATATCCCAAAGACCTTAAAAATGTCCTTGATCCGATTTCTGGTTTTGTGGATAAACATCGTAGCGTAGCTTAAATTTCCACCAAGATCAAGATAGCGTCCCAAGTCGAGTTGAACTTTCTTTTTTAAACCGCTCCCAAAGTTAACGAAAAAGTCAATCCAAGTTGGCGCCTCCACATAACTTGAGCCCGCGCCGATGTGTGTTAGGTCGAGATTGCTTTAACCCACTTTCGCGGTAGGTTCAGACCCCTTTTTGTCTGTCATATTTCGAGCATCAATTTTGTTCGAAACTTTAAAGATGGGTGCTGGGATTTAGTTTAAACTTTTCAGGAGTTGTTTAGATTTTTGAAGTTTTTAAAATATAGTGTGAAAAATGAGATTTATCGCTACAAAATGTGGAAAGTAGGTGTTATTTATGAAAGAAAATTTATAAATATACATGTTCAATCACAATAGTTGGTACTACTAGTGACCCTGCCTACGAGTCTAACAGTCCTGGGTTGAAATCCCGGCAAGGGCAGTTTGTGTGATGAGCGCGAATGCTTGTTCCTGCGCCTTGGATGTTGTCTATGTATTAAACTATGTATTTCTCTATGTAAGTAAAGTAAGTTTATCGTTGCCTAATACATATAGTACACTCCAGTTCATAAATATGTGTACACTTTAGTACCTTGTCTATTTAATGGCATGCAATTTAAATTGCAATATATGAATTATCACAGCGATTAAAGTGACAAGGTACTTAAGTGTACACATATTTATGAGCTCGACGGTACAGTCAACAGCATAAATAAGTGATCATTTTTGTACCTTGTCACTTTAACGTCGTGTTTGAAATGTCATACAAAATTGTGAAACGATTGAAAGCGACAAGGTACATAAATGATCACTTATTTATGCTGTTGACTGTACAAGCTAAAGCTTAGTTTGGGACTAGGTCAATTTGTGTGACATTGTCCCTGATATTTATTAAATTTTGAAGCATAGAATCCCAATTATAGTTCTTAACACAATATTTACAAAACGACTCCAAATGATCGTAACGGCCCGTTTGTTTTGCCAAGGGATTTAGGGCTTTAGACTACGACTCCGCTCAGAAGTTGTTTATCGATATATCCCTCGGGAATTATTCGATTTTCTTCTATAGGAACATAGCCTAGACAAGTTGAAAACACTGCTTATGTTGCTGTATCGACTTGAAATGTAGGTATATGACATAAGCGGTCGACACGATCACTGATCAGTCATCAGAGACCCTGGACAAGATACCTACTTAACGCTATCGTAAACGATTTTCGAAAACTGTCAAGTGTATGGAACTGACATAAGCGCTTGACACGATCCGGCAGCTTACGTCGATCCTATACATTTTCGATAACGATAGCGATCTCGCCACGCATCTGGTCTAGGGCCACAAGGTTGCCGGTGGAGATCGTTTTCAAATAACAAAAAGCAAGCTTTCAAAACCCGACTGTTGCTAACCAACTTTAAATCGTTATAATATAAAGCCTAAATGATCATTCAAATAGAAAAGTGATGAAAGAAACCTAAAGATAATTTTTAAATACCTATTCAACGATACCCCACATGTCATAATTCGTCGACTTATTTTTTTCTTTTTACAACATGGCGTCTGGTTGCCGCCATATGGAATTTTTATTACTGTCATATCTTTAGCGACACTCACAAGATTAAGACAAATCGATTGCCATAAGAATCATAAAAATCGGTTGACGCGTTTAGTTTCTAGAGCGCCACAAAGGAACAAACATACATATATAGGCTGATAAACACATTACCCTCCTCCTTCGGCAGTCGGGTAAAAACCTTTCTGAGAGGAGCCAAGGAATATTCCCGGCAAATTTCAAGCTCCTAGGTCCAGTGGATTAGGAGTCAGCCAGTCAGTAACGAAATAATTTTATGTGTAAATTTATTTTTATTTTTATCGATGACATAACGTCGGTGAAACTGCAAAACCGCGTAAGTATCATTTTTAATGAGAAGCAAACTGCACCTGTTTTCTAAGATTTTAAGGTTTATTTTGCTCTATAATAAATTTGTTGGTTACGCGGTTTTGCAGTTTCACCGACGATAATACTGCCCTACTAAGCATAATGGCGTTATCTCAAACAAAACATCTGTAGAAATTGCAACCTAGTTACAAACAGAAGAGAGTTGAATCTGCTTTGGCTATTGAATTTAGTTATTGCATTTTTGTTTAGGAGGGCAGAATATGGTTCCTAAGAACAGATCTTCGTATGACTTATAGTTTCATACTTTCCCATACTGACCGATCTTAATGACCACCCTGTATATGGTATAATTTAATTCAGAACATTGTACTGAGTGCTTTTGGCAGCGCGCGACGCGGTGACAACGCCGCGGGATTAACGCGCACATTGGCCGGCGCGTGTGGTCACCGTATTAACTGCTTTTAACGACATTTGCTTATTTTACGCATGAATATTAATAATGCTTACCAGCTTGTGGTTTTTTATAAGCCAATGGTTTACCGCGATAAAGTATGATTATGTGAAACCTGGGGAAGATTCTCGTATTTCTAGATATTTAGGAGCTTGTTTTGATTGCATGCAATATTTTGTATTGTATATTAAATTCGTGTAACATAGTTAAGTGCTTCAGTACACGAAAGCCTACCCCAATACTGAACTGTGTCACAGTGACTCTTTAAATCAAAATGATAATGTCACTGTGACACAGTTCTATGGTGGTCAGAGTTACATCGTGAATTGAAAACCCTATAAAAATCTAATCATCAATATAAAAACCACATAAGAATTTAAGGCCATAAAATACTTTACATTTTATGTTCAAAAATTCCACGAAGATAAGCAGCGATAAGCAACCTATCGAAAACCAATAAACAGCGATCACCAACCTTTCGAAACCGAATCAAACAGTGATCGGCAACCTTTCGAAGAGCAATAAAAACAACCATCCAATACAAAAACTTGTATTTGAATACTAAAAACATTAGGTTCTTCCGAGCGGGGCAGAATTGGGCCATCCATAAAGGGCTGCTATAACTTGACGCAGCTATTCCTGTCGCTTCGTAAGGGAAAATGGCCATAAAAAGTATTTAAATCACCCTTATATATCTTCACTAGGATTGGTTACCGACTTAATGGAGGAGCGGGGGCGATATATTATTGGTATGAAATGCGTTGTCAGAATATTTTCCGACGATTCAAAAATGTTAGTCCTCGCGCAGCTACGACATTCTATTCTAAATTTCTAATTAGACACACTAGCTGTGTTAAAAGATGATAGGAGGGGTCGTAATTTTGATGCCGATGACGTCAAAATTACGAAATTTTATATACAGGGTGCTCTGCTTTCATTTACCAGGTGTTTAGGTATGTATTAACTTGTACGAATAAAAAAGTTAAAAACAGCTTAATCGCAATCAAAATACGGATCACGGCAGCATCATATTTTTTTTTCACTAATTTAAAAAAATGACAAATTGAGACAATTTTCTTTGATGAATATTAATGCCATAATTGTTATTATGACTATTTAATCATATATTTTTTTATTATAACATAAACACAGTTTTTTTTAATGATAATGTTACTCGATGATTTTTGCCATTGTCCTTCTCAATCAAATAGTTTCATTTACGTTTTAGTTACAATGTAGGTATTTATTTTTCTACGCGTCAATAATGATTGACGACTAATGGTTAATAATTACAATAAAACCTTTTGAAATCATACTCTATGTAGCATGACGTCATTTTTGCGTCAACGGCATGAAAAGTACGGGCCCTGATGATATGTTTGTTGCCGCTGCCGCGTTTGGCCTTTCTTTAAACATTCGCAAACTCACTAAAAGTAAACCTCTCATACTAATCAGATAGATAAGGACCCCCGATATAAGGTAAGGAAGGCAAGTGCGTTTAGGGGGCAAGTGCGTCAAACCAACAATATCTCCTAAAAATATATGGTTTGTCGCACTTACCCCGTTGACGGCCTTACCCCATCTGACCTTAATGGTGACCCCTTCATTCAGAGCTGATATCTCTTGACCGCACCAACCAATTTCCATAAAATCTAGCTAAAAACCACCGCTAGAAAACCTGCTTTGAATTACAAAAAACCGCATCAAAATCGGTTCACCCGTTTAAAAGCTACGGTGCGTCAGACAGACACACATAAACAAACACACACTGATAGCCCCCCTCTTATTACATCGGGGGTTAAAAAGCGATTCTAAAGCGTGACTTAGGCATTTTTTGTATGGGAACGCTCCGCTACGCTCTCAGTGCGTGTTGGCGCCTTTTTGCCGAGACTCGCTCCGCTCGTGGTTGCACCTTGGACCCGTCGCAGTCTTTACCCCGATGTTTATTCCCATTATGTATTTATGAACCCCTCCTCACCATCCATCTATATCAGAAATGATCAGTAAACACGAACACAACCATTACACTCACTAGTCACTATACTACAATAAAGGTTGGATTCGAACTCCGATCGCGATGAATATTATAACTACTAATAGTTACTTAAACATGACAAGGATAAAAAAAAGATAAAAAGATTTTTATTCAGTAAATAAGTCAGACGGACACTTTTACACGTCAGAAATCTATAGCGCTTCCCAAGAGACCACTGCTCAGATATCATTTCTTATAGTAATTATTATATTGGCAAGAAAGAAACAGAATGAAGAAGATACTATTTTGAACCACTTCTCACAATTAATATTAAAAATATTGAAAAACACATTCGTAAACCCGATGACCATGCAAAACAGTGTCTAAGAGCCGTATTAATAAACTAATCTCGACTGTAATGCTCGTCTCAAGATGTGTCAAAAATGACAATTTCCTATGCCTTGACATTTACTTTGACGTGTCTTGTGATAGGCATCTCAACCGAGATGAGTCTATAAATACGGCCCTAAGAGCTGGTGTTGAGAGTCGGAAGGTGGCAACAGAATCTGCGCTGTACTTAACGTAGGCAACAGCCCCCTGTGCAGAGCCTGTATGACGGCGGAGGAAACCGCGGCCCACGTCATCGTGCAATACCCTGAGGTGGCAACATACCGGGCACGTCACCTCGGAACACCGAGGTCGCTACCGGAAGCCGTCGGCCACATCAAGGGTTTGCTAGGTTTCCTGGTAGAACTGGGTTGGCAAGAGTAGTGCCAACAACGCAGCACGCAAAAAACGCGGATACATTAAGTTGTCGAGTTGCGGAAACCAGCCCGCTCTAACCTATAACCTATAACCTATATATCGTAGGCACACAGAGTTTGGACTCCTTAGTTTCGTCTCGCTAATCACATGATGAGCTTGTGCCTTTCGTTTTCTAATCTATTGAACCAGACTCTATCATGTAGCTTCTGATTTTCTTCCTCCTATCCCTCCCCATGCTAGATGTACGCTCGTTTACCACAATCATTAGGACGAGCTGTGTATTCTACATTACGTCAATGCAGGGTCTCAGCGGACAACCAATAAGCCTAATTAATTTTCTCTGTATCCACAATCAATCAACACGGGAGTCGAACGGACGCGCAAACATTTGCGGACCCTCGCTCGGCCACAGCGCACGCGGAATAATCCATGGGATAGATGTTTTCCCGACCTAGTTTTCATCAGTTAAACGAAAATAGACGCCTATTTTGTAGGAAAGTGCTGTTTCTATTCTACCGTACCTAATACCAAAGAAGGTATATCTGCATAGTAATAGACAATAGTATACGCATTTTAAATTTAATGTCGTTGCCAATGGAGTATAGAATGTTTCGATTACCTACACATTGCAGTTCGCCGCCTCCTTTAGTGCTATGGTGAATGACGACGCGCTGGCCTAGTTGGTAATGACCCTGCCTACGAAGCTAGCGGTCCTGGGTTCAGATCCCGGTAAGGGCAGATATTTGTGTGATGAGCGCGAATGTTTGTTTCTGAGTTTTGGATGTTTTCTATGTATTTAAGTATATATTTTCTCCATATGTTTATAGTACCCATAGTACAAGCCTAGAGTTTAGTTTGGGTTTAGGTCAATTGGTGTGACATTATCCCCGGATATTTATTTATTTATGGCAGCATTGTTACAGCAACTACAGGGATGGACGACGATCGACGAATAGATCGTCAATGCTACAGGTAACTTTTCGGGTAAATAAATTCCCCAAATGAGTATTTACCCAGGATATTTACCGGATATTTACCCAACTTAATTTCACCAGTAAGCATATAAGCAGAGCCAAAACCGCTGGACTTGTTGAATGGAATTTTCCTAGGTGATAGGTGAGCACATAGAAAGGATTTTTTGAAAATCAACTCTCGATAGGAAGAGGAAGGTCAAACTAATTGTATGCGTATGAAGCGGGCGTACTCTAGGCAGGTAAGTATTTACCTCAGGGTAAATATTCGGTGTTTTTAATAGATATTTACCTGAGGTCTATGTAACGTTCCTAGAAATTATGTAAGAGTAAGTTGACGGCGTTGACTGTGTCTAAGTAACTAAAGGTTTTGAGACGGTAAAAATAAAAAAGTTACTTATTGATTTAGTACCTATAGTAGCAAAAATAAAATACAAAATAACTACTTATTGTAATTATATGTACATAGGCGTTTATACTATTTTTATTTTTTAATAGATGATAAAAAATATCAAAGAAAACATTAAACATGTTGATATACATATTTCTATATCAAGTATCAGAATTAGTTTACAAAGTTGTTAAATTAAATTTATAAATAAAACGATTTCAATTTGATTGAAGTTTAACGTTCACAGTCGATAGGTACCAAGAATCAAAAGCTTTTAAAATATTTCTTTTTTTAAAATCTAATAATATCTTTGCATTAACCTCTAGGCTTTAAATTACCACCTTATAAATTGCTGTCGGCAAAGTCTTTTAAAGCGTACACTTTCTCCGAATTATGCTACAAAATTCCTCACAACATTCGATAGCTCCCGAATATTCGTAAAACGTTTCAGAATAAGATCTCGTTTTATTTCGCGGGCTTACTGCCGAAAGCCCTCTCTTTCAGCGAAGGCTATTTACAGTATCGACAATGGCACCCGTTTGTATTCCGACGTATTTGCGGCATAATAGGTAATGAAGTGAGAAAGATGAAGACATTTTTGGGTTTTATTCCTAAATAGACAGTTTTATTCTTGTTTGCGTCCGCGACTTTGAACGCGTAGAGTTTCCCGTTTCTACCCTTAGGGTAGGTAATTAAGGGATATTCCCTGTAAATTTAAATTCAGACAGACATTCACAGAAAGTTTTGTTGGTATAGACTCTAATGTAAGTTGATAGATTTAGACTTTCTGAATTGTAAGGTAGTTTCCTAAGGTCGTTGTCTTTTCATTAAATCGTAATACTGTACGGATGTGTTTCCTTGTGCTCCTCATATATGAATGCCGGCTGGTCTTCCAAGGACTTATTCTTCATAGACAAAATAAGACAGTTTTCTAGGGAATAGCAATAAACGACCTCTACGTGGACGGAGTTACGGACAAAAGCTACACTCAAAAAAATGAGAGCCAACAAAGTGAGATTTTCACTTAGTTGACAAAAAATGAATACAATAGTTAAGATATTAGTTATATCAACCAAAGCTGGTAGTAACAACAGCATTTTCTTTAGAGATTCAACTAACATCATAGTCGATGTATCTAACGTCTTAGTTGGTGTATCTATCGTCTTGTCAGGCTCGTATGGGGTCAAGACGCTTATGCACAACAATCACAATCTTGTTACAAGAGATCAATTATTTTTTTCAGTATAGGTTAGATTATATTTAGGTATATCTCTACCTGCAGTTTTTTTTTATGTTTGCCCCCATCGGGAATAAAAGAGGGAATATCGGGAAACGAATTTAACGCGCACGAGGTCTTAGGTATCCGCTAGTTTAGTATAGAATTTTAGGTATGTGACGTTTTTGGAGCGGATTTTTAATAAGAACAAAGTTTGCTCTGTAGAAATGTGAGGGGTAGAGTTCTAAAACAAAAAAACGGTGATATTCCTAACAGCTACAAGAGTGATTTTTAAACTTACCGTATTATCAGGAAATATAATGTTTAATATGATGAGATTCTAATCTCACGTTGACGTTGTTTGTTTATATATGAATGATCATTAAACGATGAAATAAACCTTCTCTACTTTTTATCTCAATACAAATAGTAGGTTGATTGTGCTGGATGATATTGTATGACGCTTGTATTATTTTTAAATGACAGAAATGCTTACTCACTTACCATACTGTCTGAACTATCACAATTACCTACGGTTTTTCATCTCCATGATAAAATACCCTTTTTTACAGCTATTAATCAAATTATTGCGCACAATGAATTTTATTGGCCATTTTGTTTGGAAAGTTTCGTTTGGAAATGTCTATGTTCACAGGTGTACTATTATATCATGTTTTGAATATTTTTTAATGGCTCTATTCTACTCGGTAAATCCTAGTTGATTTTGACACGTTGTCATATTCTCAACGTTATGATAGCTTTTATTTACTTGACAGTAATGGCGGCCGAGTTAAACACAATACGATAACATGACAAAAGTAATTAGGTTTTACCAAGTCGAATTGAGCCTCTATGTGTGTTATAAATAATAAGTGTTTAAGTTTTTAAAAACCGATTTTATATAATTTTAGAAAAAATAACTGAAAAATGTGGCCTGTAGGAACACCAACATGGCTGAGACGTGAAACAAAAGTCTAATATTTATTAGGTACTTCATTGTTTGCTGTTGATTAATATTTATAATACTTTTTTACTTTTTTAATAAATATAATTTTATTACTTCGCTAGGCGTGCTTAATACACAAAAAAGTGTTCCAAAAATCACACACGTAATAGAAACCAAGGGTTCAATTTGACATTGGTTTAGTGATACAGAAGGCCGGGTGAGAATGACAAGAGAATAGCTTACTGATATCCATCTTGATTTCACATGACTTTCTAGTTCCAATCACCAAGACCAATTTAGTGCGGAACCACCCTGAGGGCCCTGCAAAGATGCACTACGCTAACTAACGTTTCTATTCGATTCGTTTTTAAACCAATCGCGTCACTGGTAGACCACGTGACTTTTCTTATCACGTCATCTCCCAGTGACGCGATTGGTTTAAAAACGAATCGAATAGAAACGTTAGTTAGCGTAGTGCATCTTTGCAGGGCCCTCTGGTTTTTATTTCGACCCAACTACAATTGAAAAAAAAAAGTCTCGTGTAAATAGGAAAGTAATCAGGAACGTTGATATTTAATCTCTAACGATAAGTTACTAGAAATTAAACTACAAAATACTTTAAACTACCCGTTTAAAATACAATACCAGAAAACAAACAAAGACTTTTTAGGTTTATACAGGGTGAGCATTCCTAATAGGTCAGCGGGTTTATCCTACTTCGTATAACAATATTGCTTTTTACATGTTATCATATTGTCAACGTTATAATAACTCTTATTGATAATAATAGCGGTCGAGTTTCAAAAGCAATCTGGTTTTGCCAAGTAGAAAAGAGACCCAGTATGGAAAAGTCTGAAACTATAATACATAGGAAAATAGTGCCGTTAATTTGAGAATTAAATCAAAACTGCATACTATATTTTGCAAAATAAATCTTCGGTAGACCCGGGAATCAAATCCAGTAATTATTCTCCAAAGAAAAGTTGTTTTTTTTACTTTTTATTTACTAGAGTTCCAAGAGAATAACTCAATAATAAAATGGTTTAACCTATTTGCAAGAATTAAGTTTTCAGTGAGGGTGTTCTCTAAGATCATGATGAAGCTAACGCTATAAATTATTATTACAATAAAACTAGGCCCGTTACTTAAGCTCACCCTATATAATAGTTACTTAAAAAGTCTCATTCACGTCTACAGTTATTCTAAAAATCAAAATCACTTACCTTTAAAACTAACCCAAAATACAACAAAAAATAGAAAAAGTCGAAAGAAAATAGATACACAACAACACTACGCAACACATCTAGTAGCGCCCACTACTGACGTACCTTTGAAGCGTATTTTTTTTAAAAAGGGCCTGGGCAGTCGACTCTTGACTCGGCCCACTCGTCCTGAAAACACACGGCCCTTCAGAATCGGCGTCAATCGCAAACGCTAGATTAAGTTACAATTACTTAAATAAATTAAAAACCCCAGCGTAACGAGGGGCTACTTTCAGTCAGTATAATTTATAATTGATCAGCCCTACCAGTTTCCACAAAACGAAGTCGCTATACATCTAAAAAACTGGAAGTTTGGGAGTTACAAAGCCAAAGACAGAGACACCAAGTCGTTCAATTTATAACACCCCTTTTTCGATCGACTGCTACGTTATTCAATTATATCTTAGTACCTATATAACTATATGTATATTATTCAAGATAACAAAGGTGATAATTCTACAATCACTTGGCTGATACCAATAACTGGTATATAAGATGCCAAAAAATTATTTAAACTATAGTTTAAGGAAGCGATGGCTAAGGTGTGACTTAAATTAGGTCTGCGTCGAAGGATAGCTAACGCCCAAAAACCCGCTTTTCGATTGCACTTCAATAAATATGTTTTTCAATAATTCCTGATATTTCCCGTTAAAGTTAAATAACTGGAATTGAAAGCCGTTTCTGAAATCAAATTGTTTCATCCAATTCAATTAATCGCAGTTTTTATTGAAATATAACAAACCAATACTAGCTAGTAATTAGTTTGTTTTGACCAAATCAAGTTTCAGTGGATTCATTTATTATTATTTCATAAACTATGCGAACGTATAGACCGTTGATTTGTTGTTAAAATACGGCTTGGTACTGGAAATAAAGGAATCGATAATTTATTAAAATCGTTACGTTAAAATTGAATCAGGTACAAAATGCTTTATAGTGCGTGAACAGGAATTAGGATCCTTCGGGATCTTGAAGCAAATAATCTCGCTCCGAGTCCGCTCCGTGACTAATAAATATTAAACAGGGATATCTGCGCTTATTGTAACACCGTGGGGCCTTGAGATATCCAAATAACTAATAAATACGGTGTAAGACGAGATACCGAGGATTTAAATGGTTTCTCACACCACATGCTTGAAATTGCCCAAATATATATCATGCAAACCTCACCTAAAGGAAGTCATTATAGCCATCGGCTAACCCACGGGTTATAATGAGGTTCAGTACAATATAATAACCCGGCGGGTTGTAGTATTATACTGAATCTCATTATAACCCGCTGGTTAATCATGATATTTGAATTCGTATGAAAAATTGTTCCATAGAAACCTACAGCAAAAATAACTTATTTGATAATAGAACTCGCCACTACAAGCAATTATACGAAAAAAAAATATTAAAAGAAAAGGTGAGAAAAGTAGAGTATTTCGGGATAAAGCTGTTTTCGTCTTGGGCGAGCTTGAATCGCTCGCTGCACTCAGGACTCCGTTTTAATTCCCTTGCTTCGCTCAGGAATTAACTCGTAACACCCTCGCCACGCTCGAGAGTTAAATCTGGAGTTCCGCGTTTGCACAGGATTCAATATCGCGCCCGTGACATAAAACAGTGCTTTATCCCCTCGGTGTATAATCTACTATTTAATTATTTGACTAAACTGAAATTTAGTCGATTTTTTTCCGTAAAAGCATGGTTCAAAACGAAAGTTCTGTTTGTTCAATTTTGTACTCTATTTGTATTTCACTTACGAAATAAATTATTTAAATATAACCATATCAAGATACTATTTTTGACGGTTTTTTAATTAACTTCCGTATCTATAAATTTGCGGGACATCAAAGAGTGTCCAGCAATAACACCTGTATTAATATTATGAATTTGAAATTCAATTCGCCAGGCCGAATCCGCATTTGGTTCTCAGTATTCCTGCAGACTTGGTGAAAAATATTAATTTATAGATGCGGTAGAGGTTGTCTAACCTTAAACTGAACGCCCTTACGAAGTATTTGCTCAAAATGTGGATGCATTTTTCATAGGTCGATTCGTTGAGGGGCGCTCAGTTTTAAATGAAACGATCTCTTAATAGATATGGTCAAATAGGTAGAGCCAACTGCCTACAATTTCATAGAAGAGTAAAAAAAAACATTAGCCCTAGACAAGATGCATTGCGAGAACGTCATCGTAATCGAAAGTGTTTAAGATTGACGTAAGCTGCCGAACACTGTCAATTCCATACATTAAGACAGTTTTCGACAATAATTTACGTTAGCGTTAAGCATCTTGTCTAAGGCCAAGAAGGCGTATCCAAGATGCCATCGCTGCTAACGTTTCTGTTTTGTATTGACTCGAAATTTATGGAGTTGGAGATCCCCTTGAGACATCGAGACTCATTTGATCGAATGTATCATTTTATCGAAACCTTATTTCTGCAGAAACCTTATTATTTTAGGTTATCTTAAGCATGGGTTACCTACGTAGGTTAGGTTAGGTTAGACCACCAACAAATTATAACTCCTGCACGTCATCGATGAAATTAAAATTCGGCGAAGTAAAACATTCTATGAAATGAATTTCGATGATTCAAGGGTAAACCACGGAGTCGACAGAAGCGGTCGACGTAATGTCATCAGTGTACGTCAATTTTATACATTTTGTCGATTTTCTAAAACCGCTATCTCAGCGTAATGCATCTTATCTAAACCTTTAGGTCACTTAAGAGTGATGTTAGCGCTACTTAGATGCAAATTAAGTGCTCCTTTCAAGCTACCCGCATCTACCCTCCACCTCGTCTACGCTGTCGGTCCTGGACATGGATAAAGTGAATATTTCGGGTATCCTGGAGGATTAGCATATCCCGGGGAGCCGCGACCCGGCAGGCCTCGTTAGCGCGTACCTGGAACAAGAGACGGGCCAAAATAAAACAACTAAGTCCAAGTTGAATACTTTTTAAATAAAAATAAAACACCAGGGCACAATGTTACACCAATTGACCTAGTCCCAAACTAAGCTCTAGGCTTGTACGATATAAATACTTACATAAATATATACTTAAATACATAGAAAACATCCATGACTAAGGAACAAATATTCGTGCTCATCACACAATATCTGCCCTTACCGGGATTTGAACTCAGGACCGCTAGCTTCGTAGGCAGGGTCACTACCTACTAGGCCAGCGCGTCGTCAAACTTTGGTTGATGATTGGTGCGAATTAGTGAGTGATATAATGATATTAGATTACAAATATTTCAAAAAAGGGCCTTTAGGGCACCCTGTATATTATACAAGGTGTCCCACGGCTATGCCATACGGAGGGAAAGTACTTGAACACACAGGGTGAGCGATTCAAACGCTTATGCGCTTTACCCAGATAGGGTAATTTGCTTCATGGAGACTTAATTTTATTTCATTTTTAAATGCAAGCAACACTGAATTCAAAAGAATTACAAGAGGGCCCTGCCAAGATGCATTGCGCTAACTAGCGTTTCTATTCGTTTCGTTTTTAAGCCAATCGCGTCACTGGTAGATCACGTGACTTTTCGTATCACGTCATCTACCAGTGACGCGATTGGTTTAAAAACATAACGAATAGAAACGCTAGTTAGCGCAATGCATCTTGGCAGGGCCCAAAGGTCATCAGAGAATCAAACCGACCATAAAGTGAATTTAAGTATTTTGCGAAATTTAAATTATGATTGGATTTATGACTTGACTGTGACAGTTCTATCGTGGGTCAGGATTAAATTTTTCCGATTGTACGTAACTTATGTAGTGGACCGCGACATCAGGAATTGATACACCACTTTGGTATAACGTTTATACATTTTAAAATACGATTTGCATTGCAATCTCAGAACAAATAACCTGCATAGAAGTGTAGTTTTGAAATTGCATCAAAAAGTGTTGAACAAGTCTAGACTGCTCCACGATGAGCCAATTTAAACCCTTACTTTGTATTCTGTAATATTAAAAATTCCACAACTGTTTGAACTATCACAGGAAAGTTATACAAACAGTAACGCAAGTTCAACTAATATATCTTATTTAAGTAATACGAATTACAAGAACAATAAATAATAAAAAACAACTATTTACCACAGGTTTGGATTACTAAAATGTAAGTCATGTTATTTCAATTTTTTATAAATTTTACGATGAATGATTTGAGTAAAATATAAAGCGATTACTCAGTTTTTATAAATAAAACTCACAAACAACGCAAAAATCGTCAAAAAATTAATATTTCCTTGAAGTTAAGTGTAAAATTTATAGCGAAAGAGTTCATTGCATATTTATAAATCGAAAATAATATGACCCCTACCAATCTCTCTTGTTTCGAAGTGTACAACATGTTAATAACTTTATGCAAAAGGGTAGTTCTACTAGCGTTTCAACCGCTATCACTTTCCTGGTCGCATTATTCACAGCCCTGGGGTATTGGTCACCTGCAGTATCGCTTTCTAATTGCATCGATTCAATTATATATTGACGCCTCGGCTCGCAGTAATTTGAAGTATAAAAAATAATGATCTATTGCCAATGCCACAAAGGTAATTTTAACAAATTGAGATAAAGATAAAGCTAAGCGGAGAAAACAATTAATCATTGCATTTAAAAATACCTAAGAAGCTCGACAAGCCTATGATCTGTCAATTGTCGTTCTGAAATATACTCTTAACTTGATGATATGTTTTAAGCGACTTCAAAAAAACGGGAGGTTCTCAAATCATTTGTAATTCTGTGTGTGTTTTTTACTCGATTTCTCCGCCAATTATAAAAAGATCTCAAGCATGGCCATTCGTTTTTTATACATTTAATTTAACGTGTTTGAACTGTATGTTAACAATGCTTTTTAAATTACTTGTCGTTGTATTACTGTCGTGAAATGGCTACTGTGCTACATTAGCCGAGTACTGTTTCAGGTAATCCAACTGAGTCGAGCCAGAAAGATAGCGATATGAGAAAAATAAAACGTAAAAGGTAGTCAAAGTGTCATTGAAAACAGCTGAAATGAAAATAAAATACGGCATGATTCGTAAAAACTCGGGAGCATTTTGAGACGAAATGAAATTCAGTTTTAAAGTAGTTTTTATTGTCTTTGTCTGTTTTTTTTAATTCTAGCTTGTGTTTGCGATTAGTCACATTGATCTTGTTTCTCGTAATTCCACCGAAAACCATAAAACAATATGATAAAAGTGACTTTAAAAATAAATAAATAAATAAAATAATCTTTATTCACCAACAACAAGCAAACAACATTAACAAATAAAAAGAAAAACAAAAATTACAAAATTGATGATGAAAAGGTGCAGAACTCATTGTCAGCTATGGAGCTGTTCTTCAGTCCTCACCTGGACACAGTATCAATACAGTGTACATAAATACAATAACAATTAGAAGTAACTTTTTATCTTTCTTCCTAAAGGGAAGTATTTGATGGAAAGTGTTATTCTCTGTAAAACGGTTTCTTGTCGAATGGTCGATCGAGCGAGGTAAGTTATACAATTTTAAGCTATCTAATGGAGAATACAGGCTCTAAAATGTTTGTACGCCCTGACGGGACAACTTAAAATCGTCGGTTAATAATTCATCCGTTACAAAGGTAAAGCGAGTTGGTCACGTGAATCACTTACAAGGTACTAACCGACGGATCTACAACAAGGGCTATCCGCCTCGTCAAAATAAAAAAGTAGCTATCTAGCGTGTCTACAAAAATCCAATTCAATCAACAAGCCCTCTTCACACGACTTCTCCAACACGATATCCAGCATTTCACACAAAGTCCGTCGAATGTATTCGATCCAGAATATCTCAGCTCAAAGTGTGTCCCTAGTGACGATGCATTCTTTTGTTCCTGCATTATTCCAACGAGTTTTTTAGCTCCACGCTGAGCGAGTTCAAGCGTGTCTCTCAGGCGGAAATATTTGTCTGGCTTACCCACGACTTTTCTTCGAAATGGAAAATTCGGAATAGATTTTGCACACATTATGTCAATCTGTTTGAAGTAATTTCGATAGAAATTGTCGTTTCGGCCATTTTGTATTTTATAGGAAGTTTATTTCTGCAATTTTAGAGCTAATCTATGGTTTGTGATTTTATTTCAAGTGTTTATTTTATTTTAAATAGACGAATAAATAATGATGTGTCTTGTTTTTTTCTTTAGTTTTAATACAACGCAACTAGCGTACCATTGAGTAGATACTCTAAACGAGACACTGTAGAAATAATTTAAGTTGTCAGTTCAGAACATTTTTAATGGGTAATTTTTTGCAGTTCTTAAGTAACTTTTGTAAAGTATAAAGATTGCCTAGTGCCCTAAACACTTCCGTCGCTCTATGTTGACTGCGTTCTCGAACCGGATCCACTGAGGCTCTATCTAAAGACACGTGTAAATAAATATCAGCCACAAACGTCTGTGTGTTCGGGAGTTAACACAGGAGTTGCAAAACTAAATAAAGGCAAGACCCACCCGCATCGTCGCTAAAACTATTAAAACCACAGACAACAACTTTATAACGGCGGCTAATGGCCACTTGCAGCTTTTACTTAAATCTCGATTAAACGGTTTTTTAAACGCGATTTAAATCTGACTGTTCCTTACATTTTGATTCAATTAAACTGTACTTTATGACAAAAACTATATTTATTTTTAAGTTATTAAATGGCATTTACCTATCAACCAAAAGTTAAAATTTTAAAACAGTCTCATCAAACAACTCTAGCCGACAAAACCTTCTTTGTAGAAAATGTGCATTACGGGTTTAAAGACAAACAACCACATTTTTATACGCTTTGAAACTGCGCCGTCGAACGCGGCTCAAAAGAATTTTAACATAAATTACAGCACGCTTCACAATTTCACATAAGCGGGTGAAAAAAACAAACAAGCGCCATCTAGTGCGCGCCACACAAAGCGACAGTGTTTGTTGGCGTCTTTATAGACGGGTCTTCTTGGTCATTGTAATGAAAATTACAATCGCGTTGTTGCCGACGCGCGTTTAAAAATTATTTATAGGGTGAAATAAAAAAAAAACTTTTATGCCTGTATGGAGGAACTTTATGGTGTTAAAACATGCAAGTTTAGACGTGTTGAGCGTTTTTTAACATAACAAGTACTGTTGGCAAACTTTTTATGCGGTTAAAGTCCCATTTTAAGGGACTTTATTAATGGTAAGGGGGGAGCAAACGGGTACTCGACTCAGTCCACCTGATGGTAAGTGGGCTCTGGAGTTCATAGACATTTGAAAACTCAAGACTGCAAAGCGTTACCAATCCTAGTGCCTTTTTTAAATTGGTCCAGCAAAGGCCAATAGAAGTAAATTGACGAGTTGGTTTTCACGTTTGAGGCGAAAATTATTGTAACGACGCAATGTACTTATACTGGCATGCTTTTGCTGGACCAAACAATGTAAATCAGCGAAGATCAAGATTGATTTTGGAGTTACTAATCCTAATTTAGATCTCACTCGTGGGAATATCAGTTGTTCGCCGGTGTACTCAGGGACGAGGAAAACGTTAACCATTTAACTCCGACGACTAGCATGGCACATAAACCAGCGCGCGGCGAGGAGAGCGACATAACGACACGCTCGCTACACGTCGCGCGCACGTTGGC
Source organism: Acleris literana (assembly GCA_946894065.1). Lineage (NCBI taxonomy): Eukaryota > Metazoa > Arthropoda > Insecta > Lepidoptera > Tortricidae > Acleris > Acleris literana. The sequence goes on from OX335681.1 coordinate 525,346, forward strand.
GGCGGGTTACGCTCTACGTTGGTTAGGGCGGACTCACATTTGTCAGTAACTTTTATTTAATCTATGCAATATAAATTAATCACTGACCTCTAACCGCAGTGTTCCGGTATGGGTCTAAGACGTGTGATGAAGTTATCTAGTAGCATCCTCAGGGTTATAATTATAATAATAAACTTTATTTGAAACAACAATACATTTATATAAAAAATAAAATATCAGGGGACAATGTCACACAAATTGACCTAGTCCCAAACTAAGCTCTAGGCTTGTACTATGGGTACTAGACAACGATATAAATACTTATATAGAGAAATATATACTTAAATACATATAAAACATCCATGAGTCAGGAACAAATATTCGCACTCATCACACAAATATCTGCCCTTACCGGGATTTGAACCCAGGACCTATATCTGTGCAGTACATGTTAAAAATATTATATTACAAAGTTGTAAGTTTCATCGTAGGGTCGGCAAGGTGATTGCAATCTTGAGATCAAAAAAAATACATAAAAATATGATATCCGTTAATTAATATTTTCGGCACACTACGATCGCTCACAATGTTTTTTCACTGATTTCTCTAAAGTGGAATATTACAAAGACTATTTTAATGTTTAACTGCCTGCGCATACGAACATCGATTATTTAACAATATAAGCATGGCTCTTTTTGTCGTGAGATCAACAAAAACTAAACGTTTTGATTACAAATCTACTACCAAATGTCCTTTCTCGGTCAAGTTGTTAACCCAAGACGAATTGTAAGTAAAACAAAATATTTATACCGACTTATGTGTAACGCCCCTAACCGTGCGTTTCGTTCCATGGCGCAGCGCTGCGCGGTTTACGAGCGAGCTCGTGCGTTTTGTTACTCCGGCTGTTAGGCCGGGTGCGTTCCGCTGATGACAACGAATTAAACTGTCATTTGAACACCCGTACTGCGTATATGATGTAAAGTTTAACAAGGGATTTCATTATCATCCTTGTGAAAACTAAACAAGTTGTATAAACAAATTCTCTTTGACAATTTGACGTCTAGTACCAAAGCAAACAAGTTAAATATCCAACTACGCTGTTTTAACCGGTGCGCCAAAGTTCATCTAAAATTGCAACTCCGATTATTGGAACCCCGAAAGTGTAATTTTTATACCGCTGGAACCGTACACTTTTCAGAAGTTCTCAAATATTCAATGTGTAGATAAGACTAGGTTAGGTTAGGTTTGATTTATAAAATCCTGAAAAAGAAACAGTTGATGAAAAAAATACGTTATGAGTTGCGATGATTATGACTTACAATACGTTATGAGTAAAAATAATTATATGAGCCAATATGGACCCTGTTTTAACGCTACTATAAAAAAAATTGACCAGGTTACCTAAACCTAATACATCCATCAGTCTTGCAGCAAATAAGCTAGATTCTGACCAGAGCGAGTGGTGACCAGCTGGTAACACGAAATGCATAACGACTGGACGGGTTCTCAAACTGTGACAGCTTGTTTCATATGTAAAATTGTTGCCATGTAAAGAATTAGAAAAAATGTTTGTGTCACGATTCGCTGGTCAGACTTTAATATAGGTACCCTTGCGCTTACGCCTCACCAAACTATAAGTTACAAGTCAAGGTTAAGTTACGGTAGTACGTTTCAGAGTTCTTCAATGACCTCGCAGAAATGACTAATGTCACGCAGTATGTAAAGTGATGTGCGGACTTTGTGCATGTTTACGTCGATAAGTAACTACGTAATCTCCTTCATTACCATGCATGTAGGTTAGGTTAGGTAGGTTTTTGTACAGTCGACGAAACAGGTGTATCTACTTTTAGACCTTATTACAATACAATAAGGTAAAAAAGGAGAGAACCATAACTGTAAAAACTGAACATGACGTGAAATTACAGCAGTTTCAGTTACAACAGAAGATGCGGTTAAAACCTTGAGACAGAAATGTCTTTTTTTAACGGCAAGCTTAAAATGTACTGGACATTAAAGTTTTATTTGTAAAAGTAATGAAGAAACTTACTACCTACTTTCTTAGATGGCAAATGAACGTACAATGTAGTGAGGACGAAACGATACGACCCTTAAGGTTCAATTCAAACTGCTTTTTTATGGCTATTACTGCATTTCTCATTACAGCTACTAACTGCTTTCCCCTTAAAATTATTTAAAATTGAATAATAATAATTATTATCATCATCTAAATCACCATAACATTAGCTGAAAGAAACCATCTTCTACATAAAGGTGCTTCTATAATAATATAACAAAAATTTGTTCATAAAATGTTCTCTACATTTCAAAATAAATATTGATCGATTTTGCACCACCTATTTAGTATAAAAACCGCGAAAAGAAATCCTCACAGTAACCTAAAGAAAAAGACTCATCTGCAAAACAAAAAACAAATTGAAAAACAACCCCAGCATTCAGATTCTCAAAATTTATGCACAAACTCTTAATGTTGACAAAAAAAATCACTTGCACGGAGAATATTCCGAAATCCCCATCAAGAGGACGTTTTAGAGGGAATAAATAAGAACTTGGTGAAACACACACGGAGCGGGACAAAAAATAACGGCGCATTCGCTATAATTAGCATAATATCTTCGTCTCGCTCTCGCGCATTTGCATTTTTATGAGAGTGCACCGAACGCAAATTAAACCCCACCGAATAAAGTGGGCCCTAAAACCCACCGACTGGGCATAATGTAGTCTGAAAACGTAATTTCTGCGTATAACGCCCGAAGGTTTAGCGCACCTGGATTACGTTATTAAATTCACAAAAAGGTTCGTTAGCCCTGGATTATTTTCTCAATGCTTATATACTTTACTAATAGTTTCTGCTTCAGGTAATTGTTTCCTTCTATCCAGTAGGTAACATTAACTTACCGAGAAAATGTATGGCGATTGGTTTCAGCAAGTTGACTATGACGTTGACTTTCGTATCGTCATCGAGTAAGTAGTAAAGGTGAAGTAAACGTAAAGTAATGTATGGAAACGTGAGTCTGTTGCAGCTGATTCTACGGATACGTTCAGAATCGTCCCAGCGTTTAAAGTCAAAGTCTTGAAAATTAAATTTCAAGTTGCCTAGATCGTAGAGTTTCACAGTAGTAAGCCTGACGTTGTAAGATCTTGACGTTGTACGACCTTGACGTTATAAGACCTTGACGTTTTACGACTTTGACGTTGTAAGACCTTGACGTTGTAAGACCTTGACGTCACACGACTTTGACGCTGTAAGACCTTGACATTACACGACAAGGACTTTTCAAGATTTTGACGTCGTCCTATCTGGACATGATTTAAGCACTTGACATTTCCAGGCTCTGACTATAAACGCCGGAGCGGTTCAGGACAAGTTTTCGTATAGTAAAGGCGATTTGAAAATGTAACTTTGATTGAAATGTTCGTGCACGAGAAGGACCGTCGGGTTTGTTTCTCTCTCGCTCGCCCTCATACGCTCTTCTGCTAGTTTAAGACTTTTTAAGACTTATTACACTGTATGTATGTGCATTGTTAAGTCTTCATCAAATATATTGGAGCATACAAGGTAATCATAAATTAAATATCTGAACACAGTTTTACGCCTTTAACAATATTAGAGTCTCGTTCAAATATTTTTGAGCACTTTATTTGTCCATTACCAATGGCGACTGACTATTGCTGCCAACTTACTAAATAAGCACCTTTGGTCTTTTTAACATGTCTGACTGTACAGTCAAGGACTTTAATTGTTATGCCAATATGGAACCCTGTCATAATGACAGCGTCAAACGACATGACAGAAATAACGCGTAAATGAATGATTAACGTTATGCGACAGGGTTCCATAGTGGCATAACAATTAAAGCCCTTGACTGTACTTACCTAAGTGTATTTTACTACAAAACATGGAGGCTGTAACAACGTAGGTAGGTATCTAGATTAAGAAGTCCGGCTCTATTTATTCTTTTGAAATCAATTTCCCAAAGGAAAACAGGGATTAGTTCGATCCCGACCCGTGTCTAATAGGGTTGGGGCGGAAGCCGAGGGTCCCGGGGGTACCTCAAGGGTCCCGGGACCTGGCGCCGGGCCCCAGGGTCTAGTATTGTTAGAAAGATGATCCGACCGACCAACCAACAGATAATACCGATCGAGAAAATAAGGTAATAAGGGCTAAATTTAAAAAAAACTATGTATGAAAATCTCGTGTCAAGGTGTTTGTAGTCGAACTGCCTGAAACGGTTCGGCCGATTTTTATGTTTTTTTATGTTTGGTAGGAATGGTAGGTATGAGAATAGGGCGTAAAGTCTAGTTCATAAGGTTTGTATAAAAAAAAACACACACCTGGGCGGCGCCGGGCGCGGCCAACTAGTTATACATATATATATATATATATATATATATATATATATATATATATATATATATATAATATATGTTAAAACAATAAAAAAAGAAAAGTCAAAGGATTGTTAAGGATTTTTTAATTTATTGAGCCCTTAACTATGTACAATATTTTTGCAATCCACCCATTATTTTTAGTTTGTTTCACTTTTTATTAAAGAGATCTTTAAAATACACTGTCTGTTATTGAAAATTCTAAAAACCCTGAGATTTCTATCATTAGCAAAATCCGGCCGCAATCCTGAGAGTCCAAAAATCCTGAAATCTCAGGACAAATCCTGAGATATGGTAACCCTAACTACGAGTCAATCTCGCGCATCTTAGATTCTGTAACGTGCGAATCACACTTGGCCGATTTTAATTATTTACTGTGTTTCGTGCGTGTGAAACTTATCAGTTATTTTTTTATTTAAACTTGTTTATACGGGATTCAATTTGATTACGTAACCAAAAAAAGGATAAATATGCCTGTATGATTTAACCTCGTAAGGCCCACCATACTACAAACAGGGAGTTTTTGTCAGTGGGACTTTGAGTCTACCATCAAGGCAATAAAGTTCAATTACGTTTGTTCAATAATGTCATTTTCAGTTAATGAAAATAGGAAAATTAACCTTATTTCCATTGGAACACAGTTCAAATTAAATTGCCTTGAATATGCACATTCTATTGCACACTGGGCCTTACGAGGTTAAGCAGTACTTTAAATAAAGTATTAAACCCCCTTACTTATAAACGTGGAATAACCTTGGATTAGCTAAACCACGTTTTGTCCTTATCTGTCAAATTCAAATGTCACAATGACAGATAAGGACAAAGTATGGTTTAGCTACTCCATGGTTATTCCACATTTATAAGTAAGGGGGTAAGGGTACAAATAAGTAAAATAAATATAAAGTTTTTCCATTAAACTGAGTTATGTTTAGGCTGTTTGGACATTATTCCACCGCTCGCTGCTTTATACAAGTTGTAAATTCTCTTAATTATCCGAATGTCATGGAGATAAGATGGGGTTAATTACACCTAAACCGTACCGCCATTTTGGAAATGCCCAGCACAAATTTATAGAAAATTTTACTTGTTTTTCCAGGATAAAATGATACCTAACAATATTTTTTGCACATTTAAAAAAAAAAAACGGGTCAATCTCGCACAAATTGACCTAGTCCCAAACTAAACTCTAAAGTCTGTTCCTATTCGTTCCGTCACTCTTATAAATAAATCAATTTACCATTATAACTCCATATTCGCGTACTTTTGAAGGTTGAGCCTAGTCATATTATTTATTTATACACTTTATCACTGCCTTCATGTCCATTTTGAGGTAGAAATCTCTATTGAATATTGTATTTTTTGATGAAAAGCACATTCGCTGAAAACACCATTACACTGACAGAATCTTGTCATAAAGATATTCTGTTTCGAACTATTTCTGTCATTGAAAATGTAGTGACTTGTGAGGTTTAATAGATTTGATTGATAAGTGAGGTTTTCGTCTCTGTCGCACCCAGCACAATAACACGATGATGATTATGAATATATATTCAACCTTTTTAATAAACTAATTAGAGGTAACATTATTCTCATTACTATTTCATCCTCTATCTAAAGACAATTACAGTCAGGTATACTTGTTATTGTCATTCACAGTCAGTCTGAATAGGAACAGACTTTAGGCTTTAGTAGACAACGATAAACTTATGTAGATAAATACATACAAGACTCAAAAACAAATACTCTCTCATCATACAAATATCTGTCCTTACCGGGATTTGAACCTAGGACCACTAGCTTCGTAGGCAGGATCACTACCAAGTAGGCTCACATGTCGTTAAACAGCTTTTTGTTGAACTAGTAATAAAAAACCGGCCAAGTGCGACTATACAACATTATAGACACTTAACGGCAAAAAACGACAAAATATTTATTTTATTCTTATTTTAGTATTTGCTGTTATAGCGGCAACAGAAGTAGTAGTCTAGCTATCACGGTTCATGAGATACAGCCTTGTGACAGACAGACAGACAGACAGATAGTAGTCTTATTAATAGGGTCCCGTTTCTAACCTTTGGGTACGGAACCCTAAAAAACAGCTGGTAATAACAGGAGGACAGACGGAAGACAGACGATTACATTACGGACGTGCGGACAGCGTAGGATTAAGTAATACGGTGCTATTGCCACCGTTTGGATACTTACGGTACCCTAAAAACCTAATATTACATAAGAACCACATCACCTATTAACAAACCTTAACCACCTTCCATTATTCGTATCATTCTCAACCCTAACACCTATACTTAGGATCCAACTTACTTCGGCACGAAGTTTAATAGAACTAAGATTCTAAGATAGTTTAATTTCATTCCAGGAGTCCATAAGACCGTAGTGCTCTCGGTTAATAGAGGTACGTGATTATACTGGGGAATATTACAGAATTAACTGTCTCTCTGAGCAGTTTCATCAGTTTATAATACGACGTTGAATTCAAAGAGCTCGACGGCGGACCAGTGTAACTTGATTTAGAGTTCAATGGTCAAGTTACAGCGCAAGGAATTGTACATAAGTTGGCTGTTTGGATGAATGAGGTAGAAGTCGTTTAACGTATAGTAGTTTAACACATTCACCGCCAGCCCATGAAACAAATTCCCAACCACACGCCAGCAGCATAAATACCAGGGGACAATGTCACACCAATTGACCTAGTCCCAAACTAAGCTCTAGGCTTGTACTATGGGTACTAGAGAATGATATAAATACTTACATAGATAAATATAACTATACTAATACGCTGGTAAACATCTTAGCCTGATTGTGCAAAATGTGGTTACAGAATTATCAACAAGTTTTTAGAGCTGTTGGTAATTCTGTAGCTCTGCCTACCCCACTCTGGGAACGAAGGCGTGAGTTTATGTATGTAACTATACATAAATACAATACATTGAAAACATCCATGACTCGGGAACAAATATTCACACTCATCACACAATTATCTGCCCTTATCTGGATTTGAACCTAGGAGCGCTAGCTTCGCAGGCAGCGTCACTAACAACTAGGCCAACGCGTCGTTACCCCACTACAGTACCCGACAATCGGGTAGTGCGGCGTGGAAACAACATCATAGCATACCCGATAGTCGGGTACTTGGCATTGAATGTGTATTAGAACAATGCGTTTGCATCCGGTAGATATACAGTAGAATCCGCTTAATACGATCACGTTTAATCGTTTAATACGATTTCCCGCATAATACGCCATTTTCTGCCGGTCCCTGCAACTTAAGGCCTGTTTTCATACATTTTTTCACGGTTAATACGACTCGCGTCCCGCTTAATACGTCATATAAAACCATAATACCAAGTTATGTACGCGGGTGAAAAAGAGTTGCGACTAAGCATATCGTACTAATATTCCGCAAGGGGGCGCGAGTCTAGCGACACCTCCGCCTGTCCAGATAGGTTTGTATGTTGTAACTAAATGATCGGCTAATTGGTGGGTACCTACACTTAAATTTCATTCACTCATTGTTACCGCTGCACGTTTCACCCAAAACGCAACCCTAAGTGATGATGAAGACGCACACGAACAGGAGGAAACGCCTCCAATTTTGTCAAATGCTCAGGCGTTGTCAGTTGTAGCAGATTTAAGACACTATGTATTGTCTATGGGTAATAGCGAAGAAGCAATAAATTATATTGAAAATCTTGTTAAAACAAATGCATCCAAATCGTTACGTCAAACTAAAATAAATAATTACTTTAAGTAAAACAATTGTTGTTAATATACTTTTACATAATTATTTTTTTGTCTTCCTTTTAAAATAAACAAATTACATGATACATGTATGTACATCAAATAATATTTGTTTTATTTTCTCGTTTAATACGATTTCCCGTTTAAGACGCTTTTTCTGCTAGGTCCCCTCAGAATCGTCTTAAGCGGGTTCTACTGTAGTTTTTAAACTCCCGCCCATTTCCAAACTTGACGCTCATTGACGCAACTGGTCAACGTCAACATAAGCCAGTCAAAGTGGCTCCAGAGGGCCTCCCCGCTCTAAAACCAAAAGATTGTTCGACAGAGGACATAATTTCAGCAGGTTTAGAATTTTGGTTTATTGGCTTAATTGTATTCCCCCCTTAATGCAAATGTAATTCTAGAGTCGCCAGTGACGTAAGTGGCGAGGGCGCCGTCGTGTGAAAACACATAATAAACATGAACAAATAGATGACAGTCGCAACGATTCCTGAACTAATAACTTTAACAAAAAGCAAGCTTTCAAAACCCGACTGTTGCTAACCAACTTTAAATCGTTATAAATCCTAAATGATCATTCAAAATGAAAAATGATGAAAGAAACCTAAAGATGATTTTTAAATCTCTATTCAATGATACCCCACTTGTCATACATGGTCGACTTTTTTTTTAATTTGCACAATATGGCGTCTGGTTGCCGCCATATTGAATTTTGATTACTAGTGTCATATCTTCATTGACACTCACCAGATTAAGACAAATCGATTGCCATAAGAATCATCAAAATCGGACAACGGGTTTAGTTTTTATAGTGCCACAAAGGAACAAACATACATATATAGGCTGTGAAACACATTACCCTCCTCCTTCGGCAGTCGAGTAATAAAAGGACAAGCACCCTGATGGTAAGTGGGTTCTGCGAACCATACACATTTGCATTCTCAAGACTGCAATCTTAAGACTGAAACTGTGTTCCACCACTGATGATTATACGCTATAGTAATTCCACCGGTTGCCTTATCCCCACATCGGAACAGAACAGTGCGAACACTGCTGCTTGGCGGTAGGTTAAAGGTTAAGACGAAGGTAGCGATCCGGACGGACCCTGCACAAGGTCCTACCACCACTTAACTCTGGATGTTGTGTTCCGGTGTGGGGAAAAGACAACCTGTGAAATTACTAGCATAGAGGCATTTCATCTTAGTCCTGAGGGTTGGCAACGCATCTGAAGTCTTAGGGTTGCAGTTTTGAGATTATAGTCTTGTGATTTCAAATGTCTATGTGTCTCAGATCCCACTTACCATCAGGTGGCCTGAGTGCTCGCGTGCTTTCTCCTTGCCATCAAAAAGAAGAGCCTTGCACAACCACTAAGGTTAATTGACTAAAGTATTTTTTTGCAATGTGACCCCTAAAGGGAAGACCCTTCTTCCCCTAATCCTGCGCGCGCCGCCGGCATCTTCCAATTTACTTTTAAAATTAATAAATGTTGTAACGTTTTACTTCTTTAACAGAAACTAATTAACACAGCGACAGCAAAATGGCCGACCGATCGGTAATTAAAAAATTAAACGATCATTTAAAATGAAATGGAAAATAGCGCGTAGCTTGATACCGCAGGGTGCAGGGTTGTCACATGTTTTTTTTTTAAACATTAGAATTTACACTCAAAAAAATGAGAGCCAACAAAGAGAGTTTTTCACTTAGTTGACAAAAAATGATTACAATAGTTAAGATATTAGTTATATCAACCAAAGCTGATAGTTAACGACAGCAATTTCTTTAGTGATTCAACTAACATCTTAGTTGATGTATCTAACGTCTTAGTTGATGTATCTAACGTCTTGTTAGGCTGCGGCTCCACTGAGGCGGAGACGAGCGGAGCGGTGCGGAGCTGTGTCAATATTAACCAATAGAATCTAAACTAACGTGCGCAAGGCGCGCTCGACGTGACCGCATGCGCCTTCTATTGGTTAATATTGGCACAGCTCCGCACCTCTCCGCTCGGCTCCGCGTCAGTGGAGCCGCACCCTTAGGCTCGTATGGGATCAAGACGCTTATGCACAGCAATCACAATCTTGTTACAAGCGACGAATTTTTTTTTTCAATGTATCTATTAAAATGAAATACTGTATTATTAATTTTGATGTGAGGAACGCAATAAATCCGAACGGAAATACAATATACTTAGGTGAAGTATAGGTTACATCAATTTTAAATTTAAAAAAGAAAACCAAGTAGTTCTTAAGTAAACTATTTCAAGTTTATCAGTACAAAAGCGTTGTCACATAACATATAATTAAAAAAAAATGTTTGTATGTTTATACTCTATGCGTATTAACCATTGTTCAGATTGCGATGAAACTTTGGTAGGGTGAAATATCGCCAACCCTACACGAAACATGCAAATTTGATCAGGAGCGGCGGAATTATCCGATGAGTGGAAATACGGGCGCGGGTTCGATGCCGGGTGGAGCCACGGTGTATACTCATTCACACCTTCAGTTCCAATTACAGATGTCACTAAGTAAACTATTTCTTGCTAAATATTTACGGCTGGTTCCAATATTAAACCTATTTCCTGTTTGGAGCTTAGATAGTCAAGGGGTATAACGCAAAGTTATCGATTTCGAAAATTGACTGAATGTTTAGGATTGACGTACGCTGATGACAGATATGGTCGACTGCTTACCGCTTCTAGTCGATAGAAAATAGAAACGTTAGCGTTTGTATCTTGGCTAGGCCTGCTACTGAGGATATAATGTAACTTAAATCTAGGCATTGACTGACAGTCGGTAACAAAGGTTCTGAGGACTATATGAATAACATAGTTCCTCCACCTTTATTCGTACATTAATTTATTCGTACATTACTATAGATTTCTGTAGTTTTCCTGGCATCCCACATCCTGACTTGTGTCACCGAAGCGTGAAAACAATTCTATAATGAGCGTTGCTATGGTAATCGCAGTTCTATAATAACTCTTAATGTCCCGCCTAAAATGGTGATGAGGATGGATATTTATCTTTAAATAACACCGTTTTCCCCCCGAAGGGTAGAAAACGGATATTTGGGATCCAGCGTAGCTTGACCCACTTGTGAGATTACCCCTTGGTTTTTTGACATGTGGCAACACCTAATCCCTACCAAATACCCCTCCCGCGCGCAGCGCCCCACCCCCGAGCGCGCGCGCCTACGTCATGCTGCGCCGGGCGATCGCATCGCTCGTCAGTACACCTCACAGCCGGCAAGGCCCTAAAAATTGAGTGGGTCAAGCTACGCTGGATCCCAAATATCCGTTTTCTACCCTTCGGGGGGAAAACGGTGTTATTTGGGAGTCCGAGCTACGCTTGACCCACTTGTGAGACGTGTTTATTTTCTGCCGGCGCTGCATGACGTACTGTGCATTACTGAATAATTAATTAGGAGGTTAAAATAAAATGACAAGAAGTATCAAATGGAAACGATTGTATATATAATACAACGGAAAACTTAACACTCTTAATATTATCATATATCATATGTAATCAACCATTATGTAGATAACAGTCTTTATGTTTCAAAACAAGATTATACCTCTAAGTATTATAAATCAATATAATTATAACAGCCTTTAAGATTACGCTTTGAGATCAATCAACTGGTAGGTAGGTTAAGTTAAACTTATCTGGTAAACTATACTGGAGAGAACTGATTAGTTACGCTCCCGGCATTACCGTAATTTAAATCATTTCCCTGTATCCGTACTTCTTTAAAATAATGTCTAAGGAATGTATCTTTACTCCTCCAATTTCCTCTCTTTGGAACTTCCTCTATATTAACATTATCTTGGCGCCACAAGTTAGAGTTAACTGCAGATCTGAAACTGCCAGGTGAGTCTTGTATGTTTGCTTCTTGTAGTAACGTCCTCATCCAGCCAGCTATAACAGCCCGAGAGGCCGCATTTACCTTTCCTCTGGTCGTGATAAATAGGCTTGTCAAGTGCTCTCTTGCGCTTCGTCGTTTCTGTGATATTTTTATGAGGCTTCTAACCCATGGGACGGGGTTGAGATTTGCGACACCGTCATTTGACAATCGCCATCCGGCTTGTCGATATGTTGTTGAGTCAGTTTTGGAACCAAATTTTGGCCAGAATATCAAATGGTCTCCATGATCCTCATAGTGCTCTGGATTAACATCTAGAAGGGTTAGGTCATGTATCCTTCTTCCCGAGCACAGCAACAAGAGTGCTGCTAGGTGACGAGATACTTGAAATATACTATCAACATCGATAATGTAATGTTGTAGATATTCAATCATCGTGCTGACGTTCCACGTGGAAGGTTTCCTTGAGGGCGGTTTCGTTAGGGATACAGCCTTCATCAACTGTTTTACTAAAGGATGTCCGGCTAGACTCTCCGATCTCATTGGATTTGCAAATGTCGATACTACAGATTTGTGTACAGCTATCGTGCTTGGAGCTAGTTTCACATCTTTGTGTAGATACAGAATGAACTTGGCTATATCGTTAGGTTCGGGATTATCCACTGAACATCTGCCCTTTGACCATGAACGCCATCTGTCCCAAGCTGATTTATACGTTTTTAGTGAAGATTTGCGCCATGCAGACTCAAGCAGAGCTACCTGCTCTTTTTCCCATGTTTTAATTAAATGGGTCCAGCCCGAATTTTCCAAACCTGCAAAGCTAGCTTCTCCACGGCTGGTGGAGCCATCATGGTTCGAAGGTCTACTAGATGTTTCCGAAGCTTCCAAATTCGGAACGGAGGGCTCAAGGCTCTTTGATGTAACTCGACCTTCCAGAATGTTTTTTCCCATTTCGGGGCCACAAGGAGGTATGTTCCGGAGCTCTTTTCTAAGTGATGGAGAACGCGTGGTATCAGCGAGGGTGGCGGGAAGAGCCAGCCGAGTCTGTAGCGCCAGGGTCTGCTGAAGGCATTGATGAAGGTGCAAGTCTGGTCTTTGGCATCCTCGCTGACATACTGATCCACTATAGCAGATCGGAAAGTCGCGAAAAGATCTATCGATGGTGTCCCGAATTTCTTGAAGATGACCTTCAATATTTCTGAGGACAAAGTCCATTCTGGGGTGGCTCGGAATCTCGATAAGCTGTCGGCCATTAGGTTGTATCGTCCGGGAAGGTATCGAGCTATAAGATGAATCCGATATCGATAGGTCAATTCGAAGATTTCTTTGGTTAACTGTAGGAGTGTCTGCGACTTCGTTCCACCTTCCTTGGTTACATAGGCCGCCACTGATTTGTTGTCTGTTTGCGCAAGGATCGTTTGGTACTTTTGGTATGGGGCTGATTGACGAAGTGCCTCCTTCAATGTCCACAGCTCTTTCCGATTGCTGTGCCATGACAGCTGTTCGTTGCTCCAGGTGCCGCTCAGTTTTATGCCGTTTATTGTGGCACCCCAACCTTCGTCGGAGGCGTCGGTAGTGATGAACACTGTTGGATCTTTTTGGTGAATTGCAGATGGTTGGTGGATGTGATTTATCCACCATTGCAGTTCTTGAATTACTTTTGTCGGTAACTGACATTTCTTGTGACTGTCGCTTTCCGGCAGTTGATTTGCTTCTATTTGGGTCACTCTGCAGTGCAGTTTTCCAAGCGGAACTATGAATGCCGCAAAATTCAATAGTCCTAGGATTATTTTTGCTGTGGTCCAAGTCCACCAGTTTGACTTCAGGGTTTTCTTTATTGTCTTGATAGTTTTGACGATTTCTGTGTCTGGTAGGCATTTGATGTTTTGATCGGTATTCCAGACGATTCCTAAGTATTCTAATCTTTTTGTTGGTACTACTATAGATTTTTCCCAATTGATGCACCACCCCAGTCGTGTTAAGCAATTTAGCACCTGTTGCGTTTGTTGATGTAGAACTTGAGGGTTGGGGTGCATAATCAAAAAATCGTCCAGATACACAGCGATGCGAATGCCTTCCTTCCTGAAAACATTTGCCAACCAGTTAGTGACATTAGCAAAGGCGCAAGGGGCGGTAGCGAGACCAAAAGGCAGGCAGGTCATCTCATAGATTTTGTCTTCATAAACAAATGCTAAAAACCTGCGATGCGCTAGTGTGATAGGAATATGGAAATAAGCTTGAGACAGATCGATTTTTGTCATAAAGTCAGTCTCCTTTAGACATTGTGGTATTTTAAAGTGGTTGAGGAGCCTGAATTTAGGCGGTCGCACATAGAAATTTAAATTTCGCAAATCAAAAATAGGTCGATTAGAACCATCGGATTTCTTTCGCAAAAATATGGGAGAAATAAATCCTGTTGTGCTATTGCACCTTTGGGCGGCGCCGGATTCTAACATTTTAATTATTTCTAGATACATCTGTGGTGAAGATTTCGTTTGGCAAGGTGAGCTTATATTTTGACTAAATCTAAAACATGGTGGCCGAGTAACAAAAGGTATTCTATATCCAGATATAGTTACTAGCACACTATGTGGGGCCCCTAGTGTTTGCCATGCCGGGATTTCGGTGCTCACCTGCCCTGCTCGAAATTTAAAACTTCTTGTTACTTCTATTTTGTTTTTGAGGTCCACGTTTTGGGGGAAATCTTGAGTTCTCAGGTCTTCTGAAAGTCGTGCTTTTGTAGTTAGTGTGACTGGCAGCTGACTGTGGTTTGTCCCGAAAATCTTTAGTTTCAAACATCGTCGTTGTGTTTGTTCCTCGCCTGGTGGTATTGCGTACGTTTGCGGTGGAGTTAGTTGCCTTGCGAAACTTTCCGGGAAATAACTTGTTGGTGCCTCCTTGCTCCTTAACAAACTCTGCTAGTTTAGGCTCAGCAAATAGATGGGTTTCGGATGGCGGAATCACATGAAGTAATTCGTTTAAGGTTCTATTCGAAGGCTTGTATAATCCACGTCTCTGCTGAATTACTTCTGCTCGTTTCCCACATACATATTGTAGAAGTGCATCCGACGTCTTCCGGAAATTCGAGTCGGCTGCCAAGAATTTTTTACTAATATACGTTTTCACTTCCGAAGACGATTCTTTGTAAATGTCCTGGAAGGACTGGTGCTGTTGTAAAAGTCCGTGCGTAACGGCACCTAGACACAGGTCAATCTTCTCTAAAACGTTCACCAATTGCCAATTTGGCGTTATCGTAGCCAGATTGCTATTCACTTTCAGTGATGTGAAAGCCGGAAATGCTTGAAACTGTTTCTGTACATCGGCATATCGGATATTAGCCCATCCTTCTGAATTGAATCTTTGGCAACTAATACCTTGATTCGTGTAAGTTTCGGAGGCTTTAGATATTTTAGCCTCGGACTCTTTCGTCCCTGGGGTGAAGTCTTCCAGTTCTTCTAAGGGTTCGCATGGGTCAGGTACTTCCAGAGCTGCGGGTTCATTTACCATAGGTGGTGCAGTCCAGACTTCTTCCGTGACTGAGTCATCGTAACTCTCATGTGAGATCTGCGACGAAGCTGGAGAAAGTGGTCGCCTTTCCATCCTAAGTATGGTGTTCATTTTTTCGTTTGTGGTTTGTACCACCTCACATAATTTTTCCATCAAGATACTTTGCCGAGCCATGTAGTCTTCTACTCTGGGCTCCTTTGTTACTACAGGGGGGTCTGGGCTATGGCTTCTTTTGGATGTTCGAGTGGTAACACTACAGCATGACGCTGAATCACCGTTGTCCGTCTTGAGACGTTTTGAGGCTTCACGTCGTGAATCAGTTGTGGTTTCAACACTGGGATTATTTCCGAGAATTTGTTAAACGCCCGTACGGGGTGAATTTTGGCCATGATGTTAAGCGGTACATATATTAGGGACCGACCGAGCGGGCAAGTCAAGAGGACCCTTTTTATACGCTTATAGCGACGCTCGCTTAAAGATGACTCGTTACAGTGCGCTTTGGCCAGCAGTTCTGTGGGTACAGCAAAGCGTAGGCGACACTCCGCATCAGAGGTAATTTTCTCTCCGAACAGGTCTTTATAGCTCGGTGTATTAACTACCCACTCTCTCCAGTCCTCCGGGTACAATTCGTCCAAAATACGGATGATATTTTTGTAGAATGTCTCCTCCTCAGCTGGTGGGCTCCACTCAGCCAGGGCTCCCATCGTGGACTGAGCCATCTGGGAAAAAGACAGAGATCTTGTCAGAAAGACTACTGACGAACAGCCGTCGCCGTCGGCTGCGTAGCCGATGTCGGCTGCGTAGGCGATGTCGGCTGCGCTTGTACTGTCGGCCGCACAGACGACGGTCGTTTGAGATGACCCATCATCGGCTGCGCAGCCGACATCGTCTGTGCGCACAGCCGACGTGGAGACTGACTATATCGCCTATATGCATAGCCATCGGAAGGCAAATGCAGTTCGTCAAGCTAAGAGATTGTGCCGACGTATTTGAATGATGCAGGTCTATACTAGGGCTTTCCTAGTAGTTAACACTGCAATGGGAGTTTGCCGTCGTTGCAGAGCGGGCAATCCCATATCATAATGATACTGCAGGGCTTTCCTACAGTATAAATATGCATTTATCCTAGGTAGGGGAAAATAATTGACTTACCGTGTAAAGTAGAATATCTCCAGGTTGTTATTTACTATCACTGTGTTGCACATTAATTCAGTCCAAAAAACCAAGACGTACTGACGAGCGATGCGATCGCCCGGCGCAGCATGACGTAGGCGCGCGCGCTCGGGGGTGGGGCGCTGCGCGCGGGAGGGGTATTTGGTAGGGATTAGGTGTTGCCACATGTCAAAAAACCAAGGGGTAATCTCACAAGTGGGTCAAGCGTAGCTCGGACTCCCAAATATAGATTATGACCCGTGTGGTTGCCAAGTTAGAATAGTGCCATTCCATGTCTTCCCGTGGATTTCGTAAGAGCCGACTAAGGGAATAAAGGCTTGTAGTCCTGTTGTTAGGCGATGGGCTTGCAACCTATCACTAATACGCTGGTAAACATCTTAGCCTAGTGCAAAATTTGGTTACAGATAACAGAATTATCAAAAAGTTTTTAGAGTTCTAGGTGATTCTGTAGCTCCGCCTACCCCTCTTTGGAAACGAAGGCGTAGGTTTATGTATGTATGTATGTACCTATATAGATATGACACGAAAAACGCAAACGCGCCACTTGGGGCTCTATTCTACCCGGTAAAACCATATTGCTTTTGACATTTTAACGTATTCGGTCCATCGGTTTAGGAGCTACGATTGCACAGACATACACACGCACCCTATTTTATTCGGAGGTTAAAACGAAAACGAATGAACATAATAGTAACGTAATAGTATTCTTAGGCGATGGGCTTGCAACCTGTCACTAATGTACACTGGTAAAGATCTTGACTGTTTGTGCAAAACGTGGTTACATAATCAACAACAAGTTTTTAGAGTTGTTGGTAGTCCTGTAGCTGTATAGCCGTGTATATGTGTAGCTGTGAGTGTTTGTATGTATGTGTATGTACAATAGTATGTAAGTACACTGTGATGTACATTGCCAAAGTTAAGGGTAACAATTAACTAATTAGGTAAATCTAAAAAAACCTCGTACGTGCCCCAAATTTTGCGTAAGCAAAAGAACACCACAAGCAACTCGTTGTCCCCAATAGTTACATTTCACATTTCCCGTAGAATTTCTGTTTCGAAGTCCTTCTAGCGGAATATTTGCGCCAAAGGAGCAAGCACTGTGGAAGTGGAGCTCTTTATCGAAACGTAATCGTAAAAATCCCGTTCCAATGCAATTGATAAACTTCAGATAAAAGCAGTATTCGTTCGAATTCAATTGCAAATAAGTTTTCTGTTCGTTCATTTATATTAATGGAATTCAAGTCGATATTGTTTTTAACTTTAGTTTTCCGTTCCCGTAGAGTGGTTTTGTTGTTGTTTCTTTGGGACTTCCTACTCTACTCGGGAAAACCATATCGCTTTTGACATGTTATCGTATTGTCAACGATACAATAGGTCTTATTTACTTGACAGCAATGGCGGCCGAGTCAAAAACAATACGATCACATGATAAAGGCCATATGGTTTTACGGGAACCCGTCATTTTAACGAAACCTATTTTATCGATTATCATTTCCCATAACTCGATTTGCAGAATTTTATAATTATTCAGAACCCATTCATCGAACCTCATAAAACGTTTTAACGACGGTACGTTTCATGGAATGCATTTGGGTACACGTTATTTTATCGAAACACCTTTCATCGAAGATACTTATCATTTCGCAGAGTTTAAATGTGCAATCTGGTAACCCATCATTTTATCGAATTTCACTTCATCGAACGCTATTTTTTGCCGAAACCATGTTGTTTTATACATTAGAAAAGAGGCGCTGATCAAATGTTTATAATCTAGAACCTTAAATGAAATGTCATTCTCTTGGAAAACCAACAGTTTTTACTAGGTTACAGTTTTACCTTATAGTTATTAGTCGTAATATGCAACTGTATGTATGGCTAGTTACAGTATTTCACAGATAGTTAAAAGTTAAGTAGAAAAATAGAAAATTACTACAAATAAACTAAGAAGGAAACAGACGGTAAAAGCAACACGACAAGACACAGATACTCACAGATACAACTTCAGTCAGATTTTTTGGATTATTAGTTAGCCATTAGCTTCCGTAATAAGAAATCATAGTATAGGTATTTATCTGTTTAATATCAACAAATTAAAGTCTTAAAATAGCCTGAATTTCAAAGACCTACGTCAAAGCTAATAGTCGAAATTGTGAAAACTTATTAAATTTCATATTTTCCACACGAACAAATCAGAAATGTCTTATTAGAGTTGCCGGTACTGCGACGAACAAAACATCCAATATCAGTTAATATCTGATATTGTAAGAACTTAATATCCTGCGACGGAATCATTTTAACAATCTAAAGAGATTTTTTTGATCCGTTGATATTGAGTATCAAGAAAACTTGATTAAATAAGAGTAAGAGATATATTTGTATTTGGTTTAAATATAAATTTATTTTGGAGTAAAAATTAAACATATGTGACGCGATTAACTTAGTTCGCGACCTTGTTACGGAGCTAGTGGTCCCAGCGGGCTAAGTATGGTTGCGTTTATCGCGTAATAAAATATCCGTCACTCTTGTACTTATATACGTGTCAGAAAGTGACGGAGGTTTTATCCACATTTGTCACGTGATAAACGCAGCCATATTAGGCCTGGTTCGATTATTATTTAAATCATAACATTCATAACCAAAATATCGTATTTATCTGCTTATCCCTCATTTGCTGTCGCACAAAAGCGCATAAATATTGGTTTCTTTTTATTATACTCGTATGCAATTTTACCAATCGAGACATTTCTATTTGTATTTTCAGTTAGGAGGTTAGGACGTAAGGACGAAGTAGACATGCAAATATGTGCATGTACTAAAAGTACAGTTGAAAGCATTAATCTACACTCAAAAAAATGAGAGCCAACAAAGAGAGATTTTCACTTAGTTGACAAAAAATTATTACAATAGTTAAGATATTAGTTATATCAACCAAAGCTGATAGTTAACTACAGCAATTTCTTTAGCGAATCAACTAACATCTTTGTTGATGTATCTAACGTCTTAGTTGATGTATCTATCGTCTTGTTAGGCTCGTATGGGACCAAGACGCTTATGCACAACAATCACAATCTTGTTACAAGCTACCAATTATTTTTTTCAGTGTATGCATGCTAGTGGCATAGAGGCGTGTAGATAAGCGTAAACTTAAAGGCTATTTGTTGACGCTCCAAAAATCATAAATTCCCAGCACTTAGTAAATTATCATTTGGTTTTCTTTATATTTCTTTTGTTTTTTGTTAATTGTGCAAATTTTTTGATGCTGTTTACTGGCTAAGTAGGTATTTCTACTTTAAATATGTTTATGTAAGGTATTTGCATGTAATTTTTGTATTTATTTTGCCACTAACTATAAGCATTTGTTTAATATTATCTATATATTTATATTCTAATTACAACATTTTATTCGTTTAGCGTACCGTCCCTCTGTCACACGGAGCTGGCTGAAAATCAGCGCTGCAGGTGTTTAACACCTCAGCATTATGCTGAGCCAGTATCCGATTCACTGTCGCGAAGACTCACTAACCACTTTGTTCATTACTGTTTTCTCTGTTTTTACTTCTTTCTGTGTGAATAAATGTAGTTGTCTTTCTTTTTTTTCTAAATATTTTCAGCATCTTAGGAACTTGTACTTTGAATGTACATGTACGGCATTTACGTCTACATTGAAGTTGTCCCGTTGCCGCAAAACGTTTACCCAACCGCCGAATGAGTCCAAAAGTCCTAATTTCGGAAGCGCCCGCAAACTCGCGAGACATAAATCAAGACGAGTGTACTTGAGACCGGGACCGGTACACTCGGCAGGGGTTATTAATGCGGTGGCGTATTCTTCAATGTTATTCACTGTATTTTTAAAAACTGTGGCCCTAGACAAGAGCATTCGGCGAACGTTATCGAGAAAGTTGGGGTTGACGATAGCTAGCAACGATATTAGCGTTTCTTCCACAGATAAAATTTCAAAAAATATTACAATTCTTTTCGTGTAATTTCCCAAAAAAATATAGATAATTATTTTAAAATAAAGTGAAATATGTTGTTGTACGCTACTACCTGATAGGATGATCACAATTTGTAGTATATTTTCAATGTTGAGTTGTTTAACCGATTCGTTGCGTCTTCCATTTTCGAAAACTTTTGGCTGTGGCGGCGAACAATTATTTCATGACACGCCACGTCCTAATAGAACGCGATTGCGCGATCATCGCAAGTTCGCGCGACTGTTTGTATGTAAACTGTAATATAAACAGTCGCGTGAACTTGCGATGATCGCGCAATCGCGTTCTATTAGGACGATGCCATAGAATATGCGCACGCCTGGCATGTCATCCGCCCCACTTTAAAAACATTTGATGACACGCCTGGCGTGTCATCCGCACTGAATCGGTTAAAGGAATAACCTACCAGCTCTTTATTTAGGTATTACCTTGGTAAGGACGCTAGCATTCATTCCCTAATGCATCGCCGGGGGACACTGATTTATGAGCCTCAAAACTTCAGCTCAGAGCATGCAGACGCGGTCGTTTGTCGACGGATGTCTCAAGTCTCCAATTGTATTTTCAAATACAGGGTAACTGTGGGGTCATGTAGCAACAAAGTAAACTAAAACTCACCACGCCATTAGGAACATAACGTACTACATTTAAAAGCGTTAGTTAAAAACTTTCTTTTTTATTAAAAAAAATCATTCAGTCAAATGTTTTCCCAATTATTACTAAAATTATGGTCACCTAAACGTTTTAAAAACTTAAAATCTATTTGAAAATCGAACGATCAGACGAGTAAGTAAACGTGTGTAGGGTGGCCATGATCCCGAATAAAATGAATTCATTCAATGTTTATTTGAAATATTTGAATAAAAAACAAAGTAATTGTCTTAACGCTTTTAAATCTATTACGTTATGTTCCTAATGGTGTAGTGAGTTTTAGTTCACTTTGTTGCTACACGCTCCCGCAGTCACCCCGTAGTAAGGAGTACATATGTGTATACGTTTAAATATGATACACTAATGGATCACAAATGTATCATTTGCCATACCTTATTTAACGAAATGACAACAAAAATATTACTAGCACAGTAATCTTTTATTTAAAAACTGTTAATTGTTTACTTAATCTACGTTAAATTATGAGGACCTCTGACCTCCTCGGTAAAACCATATTGCTTTTAAATTGTTATGGTATTGAACGCTTTGATAGCTCTTAATTTACTTGACAGTAATAGCGGCCGAGTTAAAAACAATACCAAAACAGGTCTAATACGATTTGGATTTTACCGGCTAGAATAGAGCCGTCGCAGTTTTCATACCAATACAGGTTTCAGCTGCCCTTCCATAAAGAACATACCTGTAAAAAACAAAACACATTTTAGAATTCCAAAAAATCGACATTCAAAATGCACACAACGGTTTAGAACGTCCAAATTCAAACGTTTTTAAAAGGCTCGCAACGCTCGATAAATCCTGGCCGGTTGGAAAACGTCAAAAAAGATAATTTACAGCGGTGGGCTTTGTTCATGACGTCACTTGTCATGGGTACCGACATGCGCGACAGGAAATACCTTTTTTTGTAACGTTACTGGACATATTCAATGTGGACATAAATACCCTTCAATATGGAATTATTTCGTAAGCCTAGACAAGTTATTTAATTTAAATAGAAAATAGAAAGGTTGTACGGATTTATGTAGTTATAGTTTATAATTTTTTAAATATAATTACGTTTCCCAGTATAACAGTTTAGTTAGATTCTATTATTTTACAAGTTGCTTATAAAATGTAGAAACAATACCAATTTTACAATTTAATTAAGGCAAACCGGAGAGTAACGATAATTTTTTTATCGAATAAAAGAACTACAAGTATTCAAAAATAATTTAAATCTACGCAACTACTCACCCGTGCTAACATGAATGACTAACGTGCATGAATTATGAGACGTAGTTAGTAAATAAAAAGAAAAAAAGACGTTAAATGTTACAAATTAAGCCTAAGCTATAAGCTCGTATATTAGGGAGTATTCCAGGTAGTTTTTTTTTTTTCGCCCACTTCGTTAAGGAAAACAAGTTTGTTTTAGGTGCCAATATTGAAGAGCTCTCCGGGAGGACAACATCGTTAACTATTTTAAAAAAGCTTGACCCGGTGGTTCATACCTGGGTTCTGCTGATGGTTTACAAACGATTTCGTCTAATAAGTACATGTGCAGTACTTATTAGATGAAATCGTTTAGGCACGAGAGATCCTTTTCTTAGAACATTCAAATTCTAAAGGTCTTTCAAATCCTAGAAGACCCGTTTCCTAAGATATCCAAATCCCAGAAGATCCGTATCCCACAGCATCCAAATTCTAGTAGACACGTTTCCAGTAATAACCAAATCCTAGAAGATCCATTCCAGTTATATCTAAATCCTAGAAGACCCTGATTCCGTAATATCCTAATCCCATGGCACCCCTATTCCAGAAAAACAAATCCTAGAAGATCCATTCCCGTTATATCCAAATCATACAAAAACCGTTACCCGTTATATCCTTATCACATAAGACCAGTTTCCCGTCATATTCAAATCTTAAAAGATCAATTTAATAAAATATCCAAATCCTAGAATACCCATTTCCCAAAAATATCCGAATACTAGAAGATCCGATTCTTTTCGAAATCTCTGCGACAGTTTTGTCTCTCACGTTAAGTCATCGGTATTGGACAAAAATGGGAATGTGAACGTTTTGGAAAATGGACATTTTAGGATACGGATATTTAAAAAAGTTAAGTTTTTGGAAATTCATATTATGTTGTAAAGAATGTTTTAGGAAATTTACTTTATGTTGAAACTGACATTTTGGGAATTGGATGCTCTGGGAAAATTATGTTTTTTACCCAAACGGACGTTTTGGGAAGTATATTTTATATTGGTAAGGGGCGTTTTCAGAATTGAAAGTTCTAGGAAAATTATGTTTTTGGAAATGTATCTAATAGGGAAATGGATGTTTTGGTAAATGGGTTTTCTGGGAAACAGAGGTTTTAGGTATATGATTTTTGGGAAGTTGATGTTATAGAATATGGATGTTTTAGTACATGGGGGTTTTAGGAATGAGATGTTTGTAACCCCACTGATATTTTAGGATACTGATCTCTCGTGCCTAAAGGGACGAAATGACAACGAAAGTTAGGTTACGACGCGGTTGGTCTGGTGCTATAATGTGAGGCTCAACATCAATGACAAAGGAGAAGTCCCCGCAGAAGTTGATTATCTGTTTTCCCTCGGGTTTTTTTGATTTTCTGAAATCAAATACCCTAGGTATGTCTGTCTCCGGGTTAAACTATATCTGTGTACCAAATTTTACTTCGATCCGTTGCGGGGTTTAACTATGAAGCACAAACAAACACACAAATACACTTTCACATTTATAATATTAGCAAGGAATATGGTTTATCAGCTTATACAAGGATAAAAGCAAATCATATTTGTTTTGAACGTTCTTCATCGAAGTAAGACATTAAGTAGGTATATGCAAATTGTTAGACTAATCGGCGTAAAAGATGAAAGTATTTAGACATTTATTCAGTAAGTAGGAGGAACGGGCAAGAGGAGACCACTGCTGAGAAGAAACGCCGCAAGAAACTCAGCAGTCAGTCATTTTTTAACCATTTTTCATACTACGATGATGCTACTTAGTCTAGCATTATATAAAGCTATAAATATTGAATTAAATTGATCAGAGACAACAATCATCGTCTGGTTTTTAATGTGTGAACAAGACATTGGCGAGAAGGACTTTATTTTTCACAAACCATTCCAAAAAAAGGTACGCGGTGTACCAACTTAAGCATTTAACAACTGGGTCTGAGTGCGGATGTGTACCTTAACAACCCTTTTATGTATCTACCTGACCTAGACCGAGTCATAC
This sequence comes from Acleris literana, assembly GCA_946894065.1. Classification (NCBI taxonomy): domain Eukaryota; kingdom Metazoa; phylum Arthropoda; class Insecta; order Lepidoptera; family Tortricidae; genus Acleris; species Acleris literana. The sequence continues at coordinate 549,930 of OX335681.1, forward strand.
AGAGCCTCTGGAGCAAAAACAAAAGATCACCTGCTCGTCCTACATGCCTCATATCTTTTGTCTAACTATCAATGCGCCCTTTCTAAAAGCGTGAAGAAAGGAACACAGTGCACATGCATAAAACAATGCTTTGGCCTGTTTGATAAGCCTTCCAGAAAACAAGAAAGAAGTCCGTCAAGAATTTTCTAGTTTTTTCACATCTGTCAGTGGATAACTCGCGTTATGATGTATGTATGTATGTCAACTCTTTATTGCACCAGAAAATAACAAACAAAAAAGAAACAGAAACACAAAAAGTATGTACAAAGGCGAACTTATCCCATTATTTTCTTAAGGGATCTATTCCAACAACAACGGATGGCCACACGTACTTACAACAATAAATGATGAACGATGAAACGATGTTCTCTCGAGTAAGGTTTTAGTAATGCATAAAAAGATTGACAGACATTGAAATACATTTTTTCTTCAATTACTTAAAGCTAAAGTATCCTTCTGCTAGAGTCGAAACCATTAAAAACATCTTCTCAGTGTAAGGAATCCAATCACAATTTCTGCAGAAAGTGCGCTCTAAAACAGTAAGCATTGAATTAAAATAAAACCCCGGCTAAATGAGAGTCGGACTGGGGCACTAAGAGTTCCGTATATAACAAAAGAGAATTTCCTGTGAGAAATTTTCGGTAATTTCCAGGAATAGGTAGTTTATTTAGCTTTAAGGTAACTCCAGGATTAGTTATGTTACTGTAATAGTTAAACAATCTGTTTTTTTCTTAGTAAATCAATAAAAAAGACCTAATATACCTAATTCTCTCAAATATGTTTGAGAATATTTTCACATTCTTCAAAATTTACTTAAAGAATGATCTACAAAGTGCGCAATGTTAGTTCACATATTTAGCGTAGTTTATTGAAGTTGAGATAATTGGTAGCAAAATGTTTCATTAACAATACGGACGTAGAGTTTACTAGGGTAACTTCCCATTAACAAAAATAATAAAATACTTCAGTGAAAAACGAACCACCCTACGAGTAAAATTGATTTGCAAATATGTAAGATAATACATAGCCTCATACATAGATTACAGTAAAGTATAGTAAATATATTACAGTAATGCTAAATAAATATGGTTAGTAAAAATCACAGTCTGCCGTTAACCATCAAAACAAATCAACAAACGTTAACGTTAGAAATCAGATATCATTGTTTTTATCAATGTTTTCATGGAAACACCTAACCAACTTAACTAATCTTATATAAAAGTGAGCCTGTAAGAGTCCAAGGATAAGGACCGATTCAACCTTACTCCGCAAATCCACAATTTAAAAAAAATAAAAAACATTTTTTCCAGCTATTACAAGCACCCTTATTGATTACACAAAACATATAAATTATTAACATAGATAATTTTGTTATGCAATTTAAATAAGTTAAATTTAATTAAATTAATTAACATTCCTGTATATATACATATACTCGTAGCTGGAATATTAAAAGCCGCATATGGAGAACTTCCGTTCCGAACTGCCTTCATATACAGCCCTTAATATTCCATTGTCAGTCCGTCTGACCCGCTCCATAAAAGAAGCCCTTCTTTTCCTGAGCACCGCAAAGACCTCCGTCAAGCCATTTTAACTTTAATAGATCACAAAGATGGATACATCCATACTTATACCCAAAAAATCATTACCCTCTTTCTTGGGCACAAATAAACCATACTAATCCACAAGCCAGTACCTAACGTTTTCCTATCTTACCAAGGACCCCTAAACTGCAAACAGTCGCTACAAGGGCCTGCGCCCATAAAAATATATTTTACTCAGCACAATAAAAAAGCTAGGCAAGATATTTTATTAGGCCGTCACGTCGGGCCGCCTGTTATCTCGCCGTGTGTCCCGAGAAGCGTGCTCATTATATCTCTGATATCTTTTAAAATGTTTTCGTAAACATGTTTTGTTAGCGAGGTAATGTTTCTCGAATTAGAATGAACACGAGAGACTTTTGTACATTCTCTTAAAGACTGGACATTCACGGTCATATTTGAAGGGAAATTAACGGTCCATTTGTACCTAGTCAATGAAATGGAATGACGTCAATATTTAAACCCATTCACCTCCAATGGCTTCTCTATCAGCGATCCTGCGAAAGGATGTCAGTTGGTCCATTCGAGGGTTGCGCGGCGTACTAATACCATAACTATTTTTAACCGACTTAAAAAGAGAAGAAGGTGAGAACCTTAATCTGTTTATTTTTGTGTGTATGTTACTCGATTTTTTTACAAATTGGTAAGCTTTTAATGATCATTGTTTTTCACGAATATGGTAGGTATATTGCAGGAGTGGTTCCATTTAATTTTCGTCAAGATCTGGTCATGGGATTTATGGAAAGTCTACAGAACTTCCTACTTATTTGGCATCGGGTTATTGTTTTTTTAATATTTAATTACCTACATTTATGTCAACTAAAAGAAAGTCTCTCTAGGTCGCCTGCAATGTTTTTAAATGTATATTTTGCTAACTAAAACTGTTTTGATTGGCAGATTATATTCTTAAGCCGCGAACGTGCCTAATTGCCATCATCTCACTTTGTTATATTTTATAAGTTTCTCAGAATTCTAAAGACCACGTTGAATGCATTCTTTGTCTCAATATAGTCCTGCGACGTTACTTTAACATAAATAAAGGCAATATAAAGTTCTTTAGCACTTTCATATTAAAGCAATCCTTTGCCGGAACGTTTTATCGCCGCTGTTACTTGTTTCTTATACTTGCAATATCTATGTTACAGGTGTTAGATTGTTTTTATTAAAATATAAGAAATGTTATGAACCGTATGTTCTAAAGATTGTTCACTCAGTATTATTTATGTTTTACACACAGAAATGTGTCGACGCGTCTTTTGTTGGGGGATGCTCGTAAACTCTAAAGAGATCTTGGAAAGGGCTAATCTCTGTTCACATATACTTATGCACAATAACGGAGCATTTTATTTTTTGTTAGCGCCTATAGGCCGCTTGCACAGAAAATTTAACACTGAGTAAGACACGAGACTCGAGTTAAAATGACAGTTTTATAATAATAATAATAATAATAATAAATCATTTATTCACAAGAACATGGGTACATAACATGATGGTACAAGATATAAGGAGTTCCAACATATTCTGCCATTAGACGGCGTGTAAATATCTAGTAATTAAAATAATAATGCGGCTTAATTAATATGTCAAAGAAATAATGTGAATTTTCAATTAAATAAGATTGTATAGCTGTTAGAGTATCACAGAAATATATATATATAATATGTTTAAATTAAGGATACAAAGCACTCCGTGTATTTATAATAGATCCTTTTCTTATGTACGAGTATCTGACGTTTACTAACTCGGGTTAGTCTCGTAAGTCGTAACCCAGTGTTAAATTTACTGTGCAAGCCGCCCTTAGTCTCAGTCCCATAAGTCGTCACTGACAAGACACAGTGGACTTTTGACTAAAGAAACTGCGCACCTGATCCGGGGTGGCCTATGTTCAGCAGGGGAACTCTTTCGGCGGACATAATATGATGATGATGGATGGTAGTTCCCCGAATGGCGCTTACGGGGGAAACAACAGTGTTCGTGCCTCGACCGTAGGCGCCGCGAGCCACCTCAAGCAAACTCAATAGGACGCATCAAGCCGGTTTACTCGGCTGCGCCGTCACCGCGTTTGGTTTTAAGTGTCCAGCGGCGTGCATCGACGCAACCCTAGCGCCTGCGCAGCAATAGGTAATAGAGGGCCCTGCCAAGATGCATTGCGCTAACTAGCGTTTCTATTCGTTTCGTTTTTAAACCAATCGCGTCAATGAGTTTGACATGAAGCATGTGTTGCACAGAGGGATGATAATTGTGAAAATGTCAGTAGATCGTAGCTGACGAACAATTAATCATCTTCAGATAAAGTCTCCATTTCAGGTGGAGATGAAGTGCCGGTCATTGAAACTGCTTAAAATTTGAGATAAGTTGAACTGCCTGGGAGGTGAAAAGTTTGAAGTGGTAAAATTTATAACCAGCTGCTACTATTGTCGAAACTTGATATATCCGTATGCAAAATATAAAGTTTTCCAGTGTGTCTTGTTAAAGTTGTAATGGTAACAGCTCTCTGAACTATCACAGGACCGTGAAACGTTTCTGTTTTAAGTTACGTTACAACATATATTTGCCGAGGAATTTGCGGAAAATACCGATATCATATAAAATATTGGCACACAGACAGTTTACAATACTTGTCATAATCTTATTTCATTAATCACCTTGTATAAAAAAAAATCGCGTGAGAATCTCTTACAAATTTACCTAGTTCCAAACAAAGCCTTAGGCTTGTACTGTGGGTCCTAAAAAACGATATACATACTTATTTATACATAGAAAACATCCAAGACTCAGAAACATACTCGTTCATGCCAAGAATCGAAACCACTATAGGTGAAAAACTTCAGTAAATGACCTCTTGCATGTAGTGGTGTGCTAAACTATAATGGAATTTACGTCAAATTTCAAATATAGAATGTCGAACGGTCTATACAGATGTGTTACAACTACATGCAAGAGGTAATTTTCTTAAGATTTTCACCATAGGCTCACCGCGTCGTCAACAAAGAAACGCTACGTTTGATTAACGAAAAATCTTTTAAATAAACTCACACCTCTCTGACCCACAGTCGAATATATTTTCGGCCACATCGGCGCAGCTACTGAACGGTACAGCCAGCAACAAAAGCCGGTTCATTAGGATTCCGCAGCCACTCGCCCATGGTCCCCGCACCAGAGGGTTCTCATTGTGATTCCGCAGGGTTCCGTTTACTTGACGTTTAGTGAGTAGCCGGTAAGAATGGGGAAAGTCGCTTGGGATTTGTGTTGAACTAGTGGACACCCGCGACTTTTCTCCCCGATGGAAACTGATTTTCTAAAAATCCTTTTGAAGTGCTCCTGTTGGTACCTAAGAATACTAGGAATACCCTGTAATTTTTCGAGTCCCTAGTCCGGCTCCGTTTAAGGCTGTGCTTTGTCTGTCAGTCCGTCACAGAAGAGATATGTTTACATAATAGATGATATAACGATTCCTTAAAATATAACTTTTATGTATGTTTGTCTACATTAACTTGAACGGTGTAAACCGGCCTTATCGAGCTAGTAGCTATCACCGACTCTCATTTTGAATTGCGAACGGCAAGTCAAGTGGACTAGACGGTTAGGTCATTGATACGCGCGACAGAACTATTCTTAGAATTATCAGGCATGCATTTAGAATAAGTATTTGCATTCAGAAAGTAGCTGCAAAGTTAGATCAATGATAGAATGCCTATTTAAAAATAATGTGATGGTTTTACTACCTGGAAACTGTTAAAATGTTTTTGTGTACTTGATTCACGTGACGTAATAGGTTATAAGTAACTAATACATATTTAGTTTTCATTCAATACTACTGTACTTATAGTTCGGTTCTTTCTTGCCCAAACCAATATCGAATACAAGACCAGCGGGCCTATTATGGCCGGGTTTATCGATGTATATAAAACATCTGTCACCCTCTGACCAGTGGGTAAGTGCGAGAGCGACGGATGCTTTATCCACCGCAATAAAGGCGACCATAATACGGGCCCAGTGCATTAATTCAACTTAAAAATAACCTACTATATCTCCGCCAGCAAAAATGTCCAGTTAAAGCATAAGTTGCTCGTGCTGGCACTGTCCTAACCAAACAAACTAACCGGCGAAATTCTGCAAGGATCACTTTTGATCAGAATATTAATTACAACGTACATTACTGCTAAAATATTTGGAAATCATTATTTTAAAAGCTAAGCTTACTTGCATTAGGTAATGCCACCGTTTTATCTTTGTTTTTTTTTTAAAGGTACTGTACCGTAAAACGGGGTGAGAATTATAAGACTGAAATTATTTCTAATAGACGTAACGTTATTGTCAATTTAATAATTATTCTTATTTGTAACAAGTTATGACTTATTTTAGGTTGTGTCCCTACTCACCCCGGTACGGTTTTCAATTCAAACAGAGTTCTTAATTCCGTAACGTAAACCAGGCCAACGTAGATGTTAATCAAGTAAGGTTAAAATATTTTTTGTATTTCGTTTAACTTTTCGCCGGACTATTCAGAATACAGTCAGGGCTAGAAAAAAATGTAATCTCGAAAATCTTGTTCTGTTATTTCTTGTTGCTGAATTTATTTTAGCGTACGCGGTTTTCGTATTTAACTGTACAATATCGTATTTCACAGTCATTGTTAAAAAATGCAACCGGTCGGAAAAACGTACCATTTAGTTTTTTACACTTTTTGATTTATAACAAATCTTGCTTGTATGTAAAATATTAACGATCCTGATTTAAAAATTTGGGATGTTTTTTTGCCTTTTGCAGTAGTTTTTAAAACTGTTTTAACTAAAGACTGTGGTAGAGGAAAACACATTTTTGTACGTATATAGTAGGTATTTATAGGTACTTAGAATTATTTTATTAAACCAGCAAACATAATAATAGTATATACATCTATTGATCTGTGACTTTCTCACGTCAAAATGTAGAGAAGAGTACATCTATAAGTTTTTCTTAACGAAGATACTCTACATAAGGTCTGTTCATTCTTACTTGTCTTATATAGTAAACAACTTTCTAACCTCAAAATTGAACCTTTTTAGGCTAAAACCGCAATTTTAATCAAAATAAAGCAATCACAGACAATACATTGGGCAAGGGATGTCCAAAATTTTATTCAGTTTACTTTATTTACGTCAAAAGAGCTGTTTTAGCCAAAAAAGGTTAATTTTGAGGTTAGAAAGTTGTTTACTATATAAGACAAGTAAGGATGAACAGACCTTAGGTACATGTGATAATTTTCAACATGACTATAAACAATACCTGAAAGTCCTCTTACCTCTTCATTTTAAATTCGAAAAGGCCTAGTTTGAGCCCGACATGAAAAGAGCCCTATCTCAGGACGAAACTAGAATACTAATTAAACCTATTGTCAGATCTAGGCTCTCAAATCCCTCCGGACTTACCCCTTGCCTTGATACATTGCAAATTGCCCCTAAAGCTCCGAGTGTGTATCGGTTAACATACCCACTAAACGCTTCAGGCTTATCTCACAAAAACTTCCTAGCCCAAAAACAACACTGCTACTCTTTAAATAAAGCTCAGATTGTATATTATAGATCTTCGAATAAATTTAACGATAACCATTTATTCGAAAAACTAACCGAATGGGAATAGAATCCTTAAAGGATTCGTACGTGGGTGAAATATGGAATATCAATTCATGAAGGATAAATCGGATTTGTTTAACTCTCTTGCGAAGTACAAAACGAGTTTTTTTACTAAGCCTACTGAGATTTGAATAAATTCTTGTGATATTTATAAGTATTATTATTTGAGCTGACCATTGTCTGTCTATCGGTCTATAGGTATAATAAATCGCTTTGTATATACTGACAGGGTGTAAGGCAGAAGGTTGGACAAACTTCAGGGACTAACTCTGTAGGTTATCTTATCAACTTTTATTATGGGACCAACATCCAAATCACGAAAAAAAAACCGGCTGTTCCATACATTTTGGCCGTTTAGCTCTCAAAGTTTGTATGGAACAGCTGTTTTTTTTTTTCGCGATTTGGATGTTGGTCCCATAATAAAAGTTGATGAGTATGACCTCCCTTCCCTTTCGATCTGCATCATAAAATACGGCATGATTATTTTTCCGCATTTGACCGGTTCGAGTTCCGGTTGAGACAGGCGATTTTTCAAAAATCCATAATTGCAGAGTTTATAGTTTTTACAAATAAAGGAAAGTCTCCTTTACACAGAATGTGCCATTTCCAATATTTAAGGTAGTTGCCTTCCATGTGGTATTCGAACTTTCCACCCTGTATACTAGTACACTTCTTTAGGCCCCGACTTTAGGCGGCAGCGACAGCGAAAGCGGTGGGCGACGAGCGGTATAAAGAAATGCATAGAAGAGTATGAAGCAAGCCGCGTAGCGCGGCGCCATGGCGTGATTTCCATATAGCTGTTTTTTTTCTCGCCGAACGCCCGAGAAACGCACTGCTGGAAGCCCATAGTCGTAGCCAAGCCATTAATAAAAACAACAAAACACATTAGTAACAACAACAAAAATCGTACCATGCGCTTAATTATGTTTTGGTAAAACACAAACATCAAATAGGTTACCGCGGATACCATTACAAAAATGTCTTAAACAAAAAAGTATTTCGTTAACAGAAATATAAAATAATCGTGTTGTTAAAATAGAGGTAAAAAAGGAAAAAACCGCGTTAATAAAACCCATAAACTGTGAAGTTAGGGGAATTAATGGCAAAGCAATGCGCGGCAAATTTATTTATTATCTTGACCCCAGTTTGCTTTAGTAACTTGGGCTCTGAAATCGCGGTTTTAGCCACAACTTGTGATTTGCACGTTTTTTTTGCGGTTAGAGCGAAGACTACAGTAAATTTAGTACTTGGAGAGAATTTATCGGTTAGATTGTCCCATTATTATGCAAAGCCGTAAGTTGAAATAAAACCTGAGCGGAGGCGGGCATTTATTTTTTACTTTTACTTAGAGAGGGCAATGGTCTGAGAGTACTTTAAATAAATATTTTTGCTTATTAACTACTAAAATTATTTTATAACATTTCTAAAAAAACATATTGTACAATTCTATTAAATAATAGTACCCTTTAAACCGTTATGATTTTACAACGTGTAGGTACATATATAAAATATTATCTGTGTTTTATATTTCTTATCTTTGTACGTAGGAATAATAAAGAGTATACGTACATGCTTACGTGCATACATAATGTCCTACGTACACTCTGGGCCTGTAGTCATAATCCAAAATCATAACGGTACCTACAACTTGTAGGAACACGTACAAAATATTGTCTGTGTTTTATATTTCTTATCTTTATACGTAGGTATAATAAAGAGTATACGTACATGCTTACGTACATACATAATGTCCTACGTATACTCTGGGCCTGTAGTCATAATCCAAAATCATAACAGTACCTACAACGTGCAGGAACATGTATAAAATATTGTCTATGTTTTATATTTCTTTTTTTATCTTATTACGTAGGTATAATAAAAAATATTTCAATAATTATTAGTAATTCTTATTATTTAATTACTGTATTTGTTTTGGGAAATCTTTTAAATTGAACAACCCTCTCCTCATCTTTGCATTCTTTCATGAAAACATATTTTTTTAGTTTCATCAGGGATGATATTAACTCAAGTATTGCATTAAGAATAGTAAATAACTGTTATCATCACTTTAAACAGTAAAATGCGAGTAAAACCACCGTAAAGTATATTTCCGCCTGTCTCGTGGCCACCGCGGACACTTAAAACTTAATCAGGCTTTAAAGCGCACAAAGTTGCGATGAACTCTGAAACCGCAAAAACTGCCAAGTTCGCAGTCTTTGTGCACAGCTCCGGTTTTTTTTTTTAATTACTATGGCGAGCTTAGGTATAATGTACTTCAGCCATTTTATTTAAATCATGGTGGAGGTATTGGATTTTAGGATTTAAAGGCATGCACAATTTATATTGTAATATCGATTTTAATTGCTTAAGATTATTTCATCATTTTAATTTTGACGTTTAAGTCAAATTTATACCATATTTTTTCATGTAATCTAATTAATCCTGTACCAAGTTAAATATTTAATTGTCTATATCGCCTTTGCACAGGCTTGCATAATACTAATGTTTATTAGTAATGCAACGTTATACGCCTGATCCTCATCACCTTTATGCATAATTTGTATTTCTCTAAAGCATTTTTTTTATTTTTACTATATAGTACATAGATCCAGAAACAAAAACTTCTCTTTCTCACCCTAATAAAGTATAGGTAGGTAACCTCACCGATTGATCCTGGAATTAATAGCTGTTAGTTAGGAAAGACTGTAGTTACCTACTAGGCTTCCTGTCATGTCGATCAATTTTTATAATGTCCCTCATGTTTATACAAAGAACTGCAGGGTATTTATCTTGTCCGCCGTTAACGTAACGAATCGCATGTAAGCGGTATATTATGGGCCGTAATGGCGTCTGTTTGATCAATGATCGAGAGGTTCCGCTTCTTCACGCTTTCATCGTGCAAGCCACTGACTCCTTAACGAGTCGCTCGGTTGAAAGAATATCCTTTATTTGGATTTTTTGCTTGGCACTTGGGATGTCTTCTTGGTTAAAAACATTGTTAAGGCCTGAAAATGCACTGAAGTGGGTGGGGCGGAGGCGCGGGGCGTGATGTTTTGCGCAAAGGGCCACTTTTTTACCGACCTATATCGACGTTCGGCGTTCAGTACCGCGAATGTCAAATTGGGTTGCAATTGGACATTCGCGGTACCGAACGCCGAATGACGATATATTGTTTAATGGAGTAAGTGAAGATTGACGTTATTTATTTTAGATTTATTAAAGAATGATTGCACACACTTCACTGTCACACAACCCTTATTGGCAGCGGAAAAAAAAAAGATATCATGCGATTACAGATTTTTATTTGGAAAATTGGGCAAACAGTAAGTAATGAATATTTTCCCGAAATGGTAAAAATATGAAATATCAATTCATCTAAAACGAAAGCTTTTACTTATTTAATGTGTCACCCAAACGTACAGTTGCATAGGTCATCTGACCGGCTAACTGTACAGTAACAAGCTGTAGTACAGTCGGTGCTATTTTTCTCCGCCGAAGCCATGCTCATCAGAGTGTAATGGCGGCGCGCCGGCGCGCGTAATTGGCGGTCGCGTGCTGCCCTCTGTGCGTCGTTATTAGCAACGGATACTAGCTTTTACGTAAACTTATGTTGTAGGCCTGTAGGCATGGAAAAGTTGCAATTAATCTAATCGTGTAAATAAGTACTTATGAGAAACATGTACGGAATTTGCCAACAAGTTGCGAGTACCTAAGTATGTTACCTCGACTGTTTTAAATAGGTTATTTTATTTTGTAAAAATTTCTCTTCTACATTTTAAGGGTTCCGTACCCAAAGGGTAAAAACGGGACCCTATTACTAAGACTCCACTGTCCGTCTGTCTGTCTGTCTCCAGGCTGTATCTCCTGAACGGTGATAGCTAGACAGTTGAAATTTTCACAGATGATCTATTTCTGTTGCAGCTATAACAACAAATACTAAAAACAGAATAAAATTAATATTTTAGTGGGGCTCCCATACAGCTAACATGATTTTTTTACCGTTTTTTGCTCAATATTAATAACAGCAACTGTTACTGGGGTGTGATTCTCTCAACAAAGACGGACGGGCGGACGAACGAGTGAATGGCCGAGCGGCGAGTTTAAGTAGTCCCGTCAGAGCGAACAAAACACATTGTAGCGCGTGTATTCAATTTCGCAGCATGGCTTCTCGAACGTATAAGGCTGCCTAATTGAGAATGCACGCACTAAAATGTGTTTTGTTCGCTCGGACAGGACTACTTAACCTCGCCGCTGCTCTTTCGCTCGTTCGTTCCAACGACCGCCGTTTTTAAGAGAATTACATCCCCGGTATAGTGTCTAATGTTGTATAGATACTCAGACTCATACTTGGCCGGTTTTTAAGTCCACCACTAGTCACTATTAGTTAGAAGCGCAGCAACAAACCAACAGTTTTTGTTTCAAATAAATATCTTATATAATAGGTTAGTCCAACTGATGTCGGCTTTTTGTTGAAAATGTTGTGGTCGCCGACTTCAGTTGGACTAACCTATTAGGTGCCTACAATTTTAAAGAAGTTATTTTTTGCGTTTTTGAAGGCGGTTTTTTGTTTTTTAAAACATTTATTTTATTTTATACTTTTTAGTGATCATAATACGCTGTTACGTAGTCCCACTTCTTAGTTGAAATGAAACTTTAAGTTATTTCAAGCGCGCCGCAAGCAACACCGCGGGAAAGTCATACTCATATTTCAATAACCTCCTTTTTTGAAGTCGGTTAACAAGTAAATATTCTTCGTTGTAGTCGCTCAACTATCTTAATCGAGATATCTTATCGCCACCCTTGATATCGGTACCGTTAAGGAGTTCCGGTGGCCATCTGTGGTCTTCATCATCAGTTCCACTTCACCAAATGATACTTTTTGAATGCAAAAACTCGATTTGTTACTAAAAATACTAAAATCGCTATATGTTTGCCTGCAATATTTGAGGAGTTCCCTCAATTCCTCACGGATCCTCTCATCAGATTCAGATTTGGTGATAATGGGACCACCTCGAAAGTATACTCCATCAAACCAAAAAAAAAAACAGTGAAACGTATAACCTCCTAATTTTTTGAAGTCGGTTAAAAAGGATCACAAATTACAGACGACATCTTATTACAATAATATAACTTTATCTAGCTTCCGATTCGGAAAACCACGATATGATTATACAACTAACTTCATTTTAGCTTTCTATTAGTTTTTTCTTAGTTTAATCTGGTAGCTATCGGCGCTCATTTCATAGAATGTATGATTTTATGATTTTGTAGAATTAACATTTCGTCGATTCGAATTTTCTGCCAAAGTAGTTATAATTATGTTATGAAGTAGTCACGACTCTAACGCGACCCTACCTACGTACCTAATTAATGTTCAGGATTTACTGAAAACAACAAGAGCAGTAGAAAATATCTTTCAGCGTAATGATCCAATTAGAAGGTAATTCTTTTTGCTATCGTCTTTTTTTAAAATTAGCCATTAATTTAACTCGTCGAATCGTGAAAATAACAGGAAAATTTAGTTAGTTTATTGTATTGGAGCTGATAGCATGCGCTGTAGATAAATGTATCTAAGAAACGATGTGGATAATTAATAATGATTCCATTTTCACCAAAGTTCGAGCACTACGAGGTGCATTTGCTCTGTACACATATTATACAATAAACATACATCCAGAATAGTGATGTGCCGTTCCCGGGAATATTCCCTAGGTGGGAAAATTCCCGGGAATATTCCCAGGAATATTCCCACACAAAGGGAACATTGGGGAATTTTGAAAGTATAAAGGTTCAAATATTGTGTGATTGAGGATTATATCAAAACGTTATTCATTGAAGTATTACCACTACTCACTTGCGAAAGTAAATTCCCAATGTTCCCGGGAACATTCCCAATATTCCCGGGGTATATTCCCAATATTCCCAGGAATATTCCCATGATTGCTAGGAAAGTTGAATACTTAAAACATTTTTGAAAAGTATTTTTTTTTAGCAATAACTATACAAATCATCACAGTTTCATTAAAAATTACAGTAAATCATGTACTTTGGTTTTTGTATCGGTGCAGTACTTATTACGAATTACGATATAAATACTAGGACGAATCTGACAAATTTTTATGCATTCGTACTGCACCGTTAAAAAAAAGACAATTTTAATTAAAAATAGGTACCTTAACACATGTTAGTTATTCATAAAGATTTAAATTAAAAAAAATGCACAATCTGTATAAAGAAATAACGTATCAATTATATTATCTACAAGGAAAATTTCCCTTGCTTCCAAGAAGCTCCGTAAAATAGAGAAAAGATAGAAGCAAGAGTAGATGTAAATTTCCTAGGAACATTATCCTTAAATTAACAAAACCGTTACATATAATCATCACAGTTGCATTACAAATCACAAACAATATCAAATAATTAAAATCTCACTATTGTCGTTAAAAACAAACTAAATAAAGTATAGCAAAGCGTTACAAAATCATCATTACCTACTTATCACAGTGTATAAGAATAAAACGAAGTAGTTAACTTTAACATTAATACTATACAATCTGAAAGTATCTAAAATAGTGTATATGATTAATATGTTGATTTTTTTTAAATATCTGCCTATAAGTTTTACATCTATTTTTTGTATATATTTGATTTACTTAAGTTCTGTAAAGTCTAATGCAATTAGTCACTGTCATCAGTCTCGTCAGAGCTATGTGCATTTCTAATTCTGATGTTGTCGACCTCAGTATCGCTGAGACCTAAATCAAAATTGGACAAACTTGGATTTGAATTGGATTGGATTGAAAAGCTTAAATTTTATGACATAAAACATGAATTACGTGTATCTAGTAGGTATAACACGAGGATTTTAGCAAAAGTAATTTAATCCTGCTGAGTACTTCATTATTAACTAAGTTTAATAAAAAAATAATTTGCCCAATCTGTATTGCAATATTCCCCTGTTTTGGGAATATTCCTGGGAATAAAGGAATATTCCCGGGAATATTCCCCATAGGAAAATTCCCATTCCCGGGAATATTCCCACGGCATGTCAGACATCACTAATCCAGAAGATAAACCAAAGCGCAAGTAACGCAAATAACGTACAGTTGTAAAATAGGCATTAATAAGCTCAACACTTGATAAACCATTAAAACAACTCTTGATTGAACAAGGATTAATATAATTTGAAAATATTGGCATGCGACGGACAGTTTTATCAATCTAGTCTAGTCATCTCTTTCCGTACCTCGATTAGGGAACGTAAACGTATTGTCATTGAAAAAAAATGTATGGTAATTCGAACAGCGCCCCCATATAGTAGCCGTCGCTAATCACTTTGAAGCTGACTTTGTTTTGCCATCGAGTAGTAACGACGAAGTTTACGGAAAATGGAAATGTGAGTCCGTTTTAAGGGTTCATGCTACAGAATGTGCAGAAGTTTAAACGTACACATACATAATACGCCGTAAACACGTATTCGAATAGGGCAGGAAAGTGTTTTGGCCAATAAAACATGTAAATATATACTGAAGAAACTGTATTTCACTTATAATATTAATCTAGTACAAAAGTTTAGACCTCTCGCTCCGACAGTGGGTGAGCAACTAGCCTGTGCCGGGGCACAGATAATACAAACTTTATGTATGTCTTGTTCAGAAAGAAAGGCGATTCGAAAACGTAACGCATGATTTAAACGGTCGTGCTCGAGCTACAGACATCCTTAGAGAACGCTATAAAATTTATAGCGGTCTATTTATAGTATAAATAGTAACGACAGGTCCAACTCAATAGCAATTCTTCTTCCACAAATGCCTTCGCACAGCAGCCGTGTTGTTATAAATGTCTTCCAAACACAATATGCGACACTAAGCGGTCCCCCGCTATTTTTCTCCCGAGGGACGGACCCGCGATCAATCAATTACTTAACAGTTACTTGACTGGCGGTGAATACATTAGTGATACTATTTATTCCGTTGGCTTTTGCTACATTTTCTCGATTTTCTCTTTGTTGCGCTAAACTAAACAAAATAATGCTCTAGAAATTTTGTTGTCACGTTACTCATCAAAAAAACGCACGAGAATGATCAATTCGTGATCAATTGCTTGGTCTAAACTAAGTATTTAAAAGAAAATAAATATACAGGAAAATAGATTTATGTCAATATTTTGATTAAGTTAATATATTATTATTTTTTAGCCTATTTGGATGTCCCACTGCTGGCCAAAGGCCTCCCCTCTTTTCCGGAAAAGTTAATATATATTATTAAAAAACTTCGTTGAATATCTGTAAAGAATGGCTATATCAACATTTCGGAGACTGGTACTAACGACTTTGATAAAAATAACGGAATTGGGAATTTTTGGGTGCAAAAATCAATCCATCAAGTTGTCATCTTCGGAAAAACTCGTTTTCAACCTCTTTTCGAGCCAAACTCTCAGGTACTTTTTGCCTAAATAAACAAGTTAGTAAAATTGATCATGCAATCAATAAAAAGTAGGTGAGAAACATTCGTTTTTTGTGGACACAATTAACTCAGTCCACGAGAAATTAATGTCGTCGTCATGACCTCATGAGTTCATGACTAGTCGCGACGCATTATCCGTTTTTTTCAAGTTGACGTGTAAGTAGGTAGGTACTGATGAGCTGACCGTCAGATAAGACTGAGCCTGCGTGATGAGCTCTTGAGGGAAGCTGATTGGACGCCGATCGCCTTTATGTAGATGTTCTAATGGCATGCCGCATCCATAGTCAGTAGTCGCAGCCAGCAGCTCGTTAGTTGCCAGATCTTCAGGGAATTTGTTAAGTACTTACGGACATTTTTATTTGTCACGTCAAAATGCGCCCGAAGAATCATACATTTATATTATGACACCGAATTAAAAACCAAAAGTTTCGCTGTAGAGCACTGATAATCAGGAATGACGGAAACGGTACGGTACGGTCTTCAGGATCTGCCTGACAGGTTTTTTTTAAATCCCTTATCAGTCCGTTTGCGTCAATGAATATAAAAGATTAAAAAAAAGTTTAATAATCAGGCCCTTTATACATAGGGTTATGTGATTAAAAAGCCAAGGTACAGCCAGATTCTGCTTGAAACATAAATTTAAATTTTAGTGTGGCATAGGTTTAAAAGAGCAGTTCGAAATATATTACTTGAATTCTGTCATATTAATTGTTGTTTTTTGTTTGTTGTGTGTCTTGTCTTATTATTAGTTTTGACCATTATTCTAGTGTTATATCATAACCCACTTTCCTCCATACCCGGTTAATCCCGGACTATGCATTTTGCAGTCCGATCGCTGATTCTCCCGCTCACTTTGAGCAATTTGCCGAGGGGAGGCGGAAACTCCCGAGCACTCGCGAACAGCCGAGCACTTTGAATGCCCTTTTATAAGGCGCTGACTGAAATCTCGGAGTGCTAGCTTAAGATTGCAATATACTTAAGGTTTGTACCTAGCAAGATCAATAGGTAAGTATACTTATATGGATGAGTATGTAACAGACATAAATTCTTTTGTTATTAATAGTTTTTAATCGGGGAAATTTAATTGTTTTTTTAAGTGTGACGTCGTGCGGAAACCATCTTGTACAAACCTACCAAAGTAGGTACAGTCGAGTTCATAAATAATTATATACATTAGTACCTTGTCACTTTAATCATTGTGACAATTCACATGTTTAAACATGACATTAAATATACAAGGTACTAAAGTGTATACATATTTATGAACTCGACTGTACGGTCGAACTCAGAAGTACCATTGTCTCAGCTATTTCTATATAAAACTGAATCAAACTCCTCTTATAATACGTTATTGGGACAAGATACTAATATGTACAGTTACTTCTACTATACTTAATTATTTTACTAAATTAGACTGTAGGTATGTACTGATTTAAAGCTCCTATATTAAACATAGGTTTTGTTACTAGTTGTAGTACTGGCCTTTTCCTTAATATATCGTTATCATATTGTTAACGTTGTGGAACCTCTACACTTGAAAGTGAAGGCAGCTATGTCGTTTGAAACGTTTGTTTTGTTTTGTTAGTGTGAACGCCAGGGGCTAATTGTTTCTTTCCCCTTTCTGCTCTCTTCTGCATTACAGTACATTTTACTCTTTTTTTTTAATCTATGTCTGAATTGCCCGGCCATGCATATTTGCAATTCATGCGCTCCTGTTGCAAACATGACACAAAATATGAAGTTTAAAATTTAAGAAATCTTTTATACTTTATAAGATTTAATTTTCTACAAATAAACTCATTTTAAGCACGGCAAAGAATCTTTATGTTAATCACGTCCGTTCCACCGCCAAGTGCAGTGTCCTAGATATTAAAATCCCAGACAAAACGTACGTGTTTCATCAAAACTAAATTGAAAATTTCATAACCGCTATCCTTTTCACGCTTCAGTCAAGGCAGAGTTGCGGGATAGCGACAGAACTTGTAATTTCAAAGTTGAACCTGTTAACGCGCTGTTAGTTACCTTCACAAAGTTTGATGAACCAAGCGTGTTATAACTTAAACACATTTGGTACCAGGAACACCTTATTGAGTCAAATTTGTATGTAAATCAGGGAGAATGGGTACGGAATGGGTTTAACTTTGTTTGGTGCAGTTGACAGACGTTAACTTGGCAAAAGCAAGTACGATCAGATCCAAACGCTCAACTTAACGTAAACTTGGACCACGTTGAGGGCAGCCAAGCACATTATTAGATGCACCGACCTCATACAGGGCACATATTGACTAAAAATTGCAACTTTTCAAATCATGACCTCAAATTTTAACCAAATATTCGATGTAGGTACATATATAACTGTTTTGTTATCAAAATTTGAACTCATGTAAGAAACACAACGATATATACCTGAAGTCCAATTTTTCGTATAATGTATTTTTACATGAACAATAAAAATAAATAGGCAATTAACATAAAAAAATCTCTTTAATAATAATTAGCTACTTGCTTGCAATCTTATTTCCGATGGGTTGAGACGAGATGAGATGAGACTAAATCTGACGTTGCAAAATGTGTAACACGACTAAATAAAGAGAATAGCCAAGTAGCTCAACATGCACGACATTATACAGTCGAGTACAAAGAGATGTATCCACTTTTTACCTTATCACAATGTAATAAGGAAGGTCCAAAAGTATCCACATCTTACATCTCTTGGAACTCGACTGTACTGTACACTAGTGCCACCATCAATCAGTCCTTGGTTCCTTCAAGATTTGTGTACTAACAACTTCTCCACAAATCCTTATATTGTAAAAACATACCGCAACCCCATCTAGCGGCCGTGAGCATCGATCAAGTTGAAGCATTACCTGGAACAGAGGGCGCTGTTAGCTTTAAAAGGACCATAAAGTACGCGGATCGTGGCCGGGGGAGTCGTTAGCGAGACGGATTGGCGGACCGAGCGATTGTAAAAATCGACAAAAATACAAGATAAATATACTTGATGTTTAGTAGGTATTTAAGTATTTTGATAAGACCTAACTAGGATGTTTAAAAAATAATTAAAAATACAAATCGCTTGGCATTGTGTACACGATTTAAGATGACGTCACAGCCCATGATATGACAAGTGAGAAGAAACTGACGACACTTTATTTGTGAAACATTTTCACAGTTCATTTCATGGTTTGTCTAGGAGCTAAATTGAGGTTTTTGATTTAGTGTAGTCAGGTAAAAAACGTCATCAAGATCAGTCAGTTATAATAACCTTAAAGAATATAAAACTTATTCTTTAAGCTTCTTTAAAGGTGCAAGATTGTAGGCAATGTAGGCCATATTAAAACTTATCTCTCAGCGATAAGTGGTCTGTGACTTATTTCAAGTAAAATGCTAGCCTACTTTGACCTTTAATGTGACGCGACTGGAGAAGGACATCTCACTCAAGACCTGTTCCTAATACGGCCCTATAATACCTTTCTTAAAACAAGTAAAAATCATCTTCATTGTTCTCACGTCCGTATAGTTTCCGTCATTACTAGTCGGGGCACATCGCAAGTCCCGCGCCGCAAATTGTATTATAGTTGGGAGAAACTTATAATTATTTTTGTCAAGTTTAATGAGCCGACGCGTCCGCTCCGTGACTTCGACACTGTAGTGCTGTCTTTTTCACTCAATTTTATAAAGTCTTAAGAAGAAGAGGGATAAAAGCTTTTGATTTTCTTTTTAGTTTTCACCCAAACAATATGTGAAGAATAAAAACAACACAGTCAGATGCAGAATGTGTTATTTGGTTATTTGGCCACTTAGGTTTTGGACAGGTAATTATCATTTTGGAATAATAAAGACTATTGGATCCTGTCAAAAATTATTAGTTCTTTAGAAATAGTCATTTACTTTTTTAAATAACCGCAAAATAATAAATTAAAGTTAAAACTTTCGTAGAAATATTGTTATTACTTGGATGTTGTACCAGTTAAAACGTATATGAACATAATACTTCTACTAGGAAAATTGCAGATAATTGAGCGTACTTAATTAAAACTGGATAGCAAAGTTTCCTAAGAAATTTGAATTATTATTCAAAAAAAAGCGCAGTTTTGGCTTTTTTTCATTAATGAAAACATAGTTCCCTTCTTAATACAAAAAATGGGTCGATTTTCCTATTCCGATGCAGCAGTAAAAATTTTTAAACAATATCTTCTACTTCTTCAGTTTAACTTAAACAAAGAGGATTGAAGCATAAAGGAAAACAAGGTTTTTTAAAAAAATACACCATGAAGGTTTTTAAATTTCTTATACCATAAAAGCATATATTTATATTTTTCAAGCTTAAATATAATGCGAGCTTTTCTTCTTTTCAAGAAAAATACTTGTCTTTCAATGTTCCAAAAGTTACAAAAAATTCAGGCGTTATTGTATTATAAGCGAAGAGTTTTTATTGCTTCAAAGCAATTCAAGACTTGAACATAGTCTTTAAAAGGTTTTCTTTTGTAAACATTCGCGATACTTTTGAATAACATTTTCATACTTTATTAAATTGTCCTTTTACTGTATTTCTATATATTATAATAACATTATTCTAGCCAGACGTATTTCAAGGGTAATCTGGCAAAACAGAATAAGTGCACAATATTTAATAATGAAACAAGAGCACTTTAAGTTTTGAGTGATCGTAGCCTTACGTTAAAGCATAATAATATCATGATAGTAGTAAACGCTTCTGCAGTTATACGGCTTTGCTAGATAAATAAAGCAGAAAATAGTACATTATTGCCTAGGCATGGAAGTAGGCAATTGCGGGCTGAGTATTGGATTAAACGGACGAGCTTGCGAGTCCGTTTAAAAATACGAAGCCCGCAATTGCTGTTCCTGCCGAGGCAAATATAGTGTTTTTCTCAAAAATCGCAAGAAAAAAATTGTGTTGGAGTCAAATCTTCATCGCTTGAACTCATTTTTTGAATTGCATACAAACAGAAACTTCATGTGAAAAAATCATCACTCCTTACCGCCTTTTTGTTTATGACAAGGAGAAACGCAATTCTTGTTTTAAAAAAAACATAAGCTATTCCAGGCACAAATAAAAAAGTTATGTTTCAAGTAAAATTTGGATCTTTAAGACTTGTGCCCTCATTTTATTATGGCCCTTTGTCACTTTTTAAAAAGTTACAACCTAGATAGTAATGGAATTTGTATGCAACATTGCGGGCTTGTGTAGCGAGCACGCAATGTTTTTTTTTTTTTAATTTGAGAACTGTCAGTAAACTATACTTCGCGTCTCAATATGTAGATAGGAATGTCAACATTTCCGGACATTTTTGAGAAAAACATCTTATTGAAGCAACTTTAAATTAAAAAAATTGCACATATTCTGTTTTGCTATAATGCCCTCGATTTGGTATATATTGGAATCGGTAATTTCAGTAAAATACAGGGAGGTACTCGATAAACTGTACATATTGAAAGGGATGAAATTTTAGGTCAATTTATAGGTAATAAATTAAATGCATAGTATTGACATTATTAGGTTTATAATAATTGATAACAATATTAGACCAATTAAAAAAATAAGTAACTGCTTTTTTTGTGGAAAATTACTGCAAAAATATCATTTTGTTTTCATAAAAACACGATTTTCTCAAAATTTTGCACATATTTTACAGTTTTTTGATCTAAAATTTAACGAAGAATAATAATAAGTAAAAAAATAATAATGAAATAACGACAAAATTTTGAGAAAATCGTGTTTTTATGAAAACAAAATGACATTTTTTCTGTAATTTACTAAAAATTTGAAGAATCTGTAAAAAAAAGTGGCTAAATTTTTTTAAAATTTATTTTACCGATAAATTAACCTCAAATTTCATCCCTTTCCATATGTACAGTTTATCGAGTACCACCCTGTATGTCAAACAATCACAGATAACTTTCAGGTGTTTTGAAACAATTATCAAATTCAACCATTTTCAAACAATAACTTTACAACTAACTATTCCGGAACATTTTAAAATCAAATTAGTGCAAACAGGTGACAACTGCAAACAATATTCAAATTTCAAATCAAACGCCAATTGCGGATTCAAAGGAGGGCCGAGTTGCGAGTTGGCGGGCGAGTTGACGGACGAGTTGGCGGACGAGTAACTCGAAACTAGTTCGAGGAACTTGCTCTGGTTATGAGACTCTGGTAATAAAATTGCCTTTGTGAATGATAATTATGAAGTTTGGTTAATTGAAAGGTGAACTGGATTTGTTTGTAAGAAATTAAGTAATGATGTTTTTCATTGTGTCGGTATATTATGCCACAGGGAGTGTGAAAGTGGTACACAGTCGAGTACAATAATCACCTGGTTTTACTTTACTAGCGTAGTGAAATATAGCCATTACTCAATGCTTGCGAGTCGCGAAGGGTTGGTAAACTTTTTAAAACCATCGCGTTTATAATTCACAGTATAATTGACTTCGGTGTCTTGATGCTAATTTTCCCAAGTAAATGATTGAGATTCTATTAGTAAATATAGGGGTTTTTGAAACAATTAAAGTTTAGCATTTTACTAAAATAATATTTTGTTTCCCAAAGCAATACTAAAAATATGGTCACTTAACGTTTCAATGTTAAAAACTATTTGAAAATCAAATCAGACAAGTAGGAAATGTAGGGTGGCCATGATCCTGAATAAAAAGATTTCAGCTAATGTTAAGTAAAATAAAAAATAAAGTGTTTGTCTCATCGCTTATAAATCTATTACGTTATGTTCCTAATAGTGTAGTGAGTTTTAGTTTACTTTGTTGTAACACGACCCCGAAGTGACCCTGTATAATATAAACGGGATTTTACAGCAGTTTCAAGCAATTTCCAAGTTTCCGATATTTCGACGATTGCAATCGGCATGATCTCGGTAGGTTATAACCAAAGTTTGCAGGGACTGCGGGTACGTTGACAGTTTAGTATGGTCGTATCGGTCGACTCTCTTTCGTGTTCATTTGATCAAAGAGCGGTATGAATCTGATACCCGACTACTGAAGGGGGAGGGTAATATTTTTGATTTTATGTATTTACAGGGTGACTCATAAGTCGTGAACCCAAATATGTTTTTCTGGCTCTTTACCGTTAGTTAAAGCACTCGTACGTAACACCATGCAAAAATCTGTAAATCTAATGAATAATTAATAAAATTATTAATTTAAAATTTACCGAGTCTCATGGTTACCCTACTTCTTAAGTTGAACTGTCAGACTCATAACATAACTCGTCTAGAAGAATAGGGTGACCACACGGCGGTTGGTAATTTTGGAGTTATTGCACTGAATTCGACTTGAAATACTGCGTTAGAAACCATAATTTTGGTTCAAGACTTAGGAGTAACCCTGTATATGTGGTTCACTAATGTTTTACCAAATCATCATTTGACAAACTATGTCATTTTACAAACTTTCATTTCGCAATATTTTTATGTGGTCAGAACTCTAACCTAACCTAACTTATTTAATAAGCCCATGTAACCTTTGTAATATGTAATGGTTTAAGCATAAACGCATTTTTGCGAAATGAAAGTTTGTCAAATGATGATTTGGTCAAAAGTCGGGATACCTGTATATGTATGTATGGTTCTTTGTTCCCTTGTAAAGGGTAAATGGATGGCCCGATTTCGACAAGCAAGGTGTCTTTAAATTCGTCTTAGCATTTCGGATGTCACTGGGTTTCTTTTAATGTAGCTTATATTGACGACATTATCCAAAGAGCAGTTGATTTTTTAAAGCTAGCTTTTTGTAAGTACATAGACCTCGGCAAGTTGTCGAGAAGCTGGAACGTTTTATAGAGCATGCGGGGTACAAACCTGCACCCCGCACAAGTTTAGATTGCCGCAACATTTTACAGCTCAAGTTAATTAGTTATTTGGTGATCTCCACCTGGAGCGGGGCAAGTTTAGACATGTTTAGACTTTATTGCAACCGCGTTGAGCTACTTAAGAGGGTTTAGATTGTTTGCACTTTATTTGGTCTGTTTGTTTGTTTGCTACTTTATAGCAACCTTTGTTGCTTTTGATTGAAGTTTAAATTCTCTTAAAAACTTTAACTAGCATAGATTAAGGATTATGATAAAACGGTTTGAAACGATACTTAATTTAAGAAATAAACAGTTTAAAAAAGAAGTCAATAGGTACCAACCAAAATAAAAAAAGACTTAAAAGAAAACTATTTGTCTTCAGTAGTAAGTACACTATAAAACTCCACCGACCAAAAACTCCCAATTTTTCACTCTTTTTATACACTGTGTTACCAGCACCCGGGCTTTTTTTAAAGGAGGTTAAAATAACGTATATCTGTTACGTAACCATGACATTAATTTAATTAATAAACAAATTTTCAGGCTTTGTTAACTTTCTAACAAAATTTTAATTGCCAGCAATGTAAAGCACATCAATTTGACAAGTGTAAATGACAGTCGACGGATACTTTGATTGTTATGATTTGCCCCCGTACCACGACATGCCTTGTACTAAACAACAGCGATACTGATAATGACGAACACGCAGCACATGCACTACATTAAAAATTGACAGTATCTAAGAAAATTAATTGTGAAGTTATTTTAATTATTTTTTAATTGATAATACTTGCAAACAATTGCTAAAGCAACATATTATCGGCAGTTTTAATAAATGCCCGCATGCCGGTAACACACTGTATAACATTAAGGTCATAAGTGGTAGCTAAAGGACTTTCTAGGTTGACCATACAAAAGGCCGATTCATCAAAATTAAAAGCAGAAATCTCAGAAAGTAAAGGCGAACATCAAAACGCCCCAACACAACCTTACATGTCTCAGACAGAACTAAGAGCATCATAATTCCATTTCTTCGTACTTACATCAAAAGTGCGTTTACAAGATAATCTGCAGAAAGTCGGTCGGTCGCTTCTCATGACAACTCCATTCGATTCTAGCCGCTATTCCATTCTATTATGGTACAAGGGTACTTTATGCGTGTTTGGCGTGAGCTTGGAATACAATGGATGTCATTAGACGAATTATAGGGATAATGAACGGCAGATGTGTGGAAATACGGGGAAATGTCTGACCCACATAAGATTTCCTGCATATGGGATCTATGTCATGTTCAAGCAAAGATAATGATGTTGGACGTTGGCAGTTGTTTGAGAGATTAGGAGTTCGTCGGTCTGTTTATGTGACTAGAATAACACATAGCAGGGAAAACGGGTCAGCCAAAGTAAAAAGTAGAATATCACACTTAACACGTGTTAAATAAGCCTGAAACAAGTGTAATATAAATACTAGACTACTTAAACGCTTGTATACATACTAGTTAAAAGTTTTTTTTGTTGTGATGATGCATAGAATGTTTTGCAAGTAACGAACACTATTTTACACACACAGTCGATACGGTCTTTTGCAACTGATCATGATGGGTAAAGTCGCTGGGAAGAGACGCGTAGGCCGTAGAAAAAAATCCTGGCTGAGGAACCTACGGGAGTGGACAGGAATCGCGAGTGCTGCCCATTTATTTCGCCTCGCGAGGGATAGACTACAGTATTCGAAGCTGACTGCCAACCTTCGCTAAGTCGGAGAGGCACCTTAAGAAGAAGAACACTATTTTACGATTTCTTAAAGATTATCAAGGAGTTTTATTGTTTCAAGTGATCGACAACGACGACAGAAGATAATGTGTAACATATCATGTTATAGTGGTGGTAGGACCTTGTGCAGGTTCCGTCCAGATCGTAGCCTTGTGATTTCAAATGTGTATGGGTCTCAGATCCCACTTACCATCAGGTGGCCTGAGTGCTCGCGTGCCTTCTCCTTGCCATAAAAAAAAACAACTTTCAGACTCGAGCTTCGAAAGGTTCTTGAGGTTATGATAAATAAATAAAATAAATAAATATCAAGGGACAATCTCACACAAATTGACCTAGTCCCAAACTAAGCTCTAGGCTTGTACTATGGGTACTAGACAACGATATTAATACTTACATATAGAAATATATACTTAAATACAAAGAAAACATCCAAGACTCAGAAACAAATACTCGTGCTCATCACACAAATATCTGCCCTTACTGGGATTTGAACCCAGGACCGCTAGCTTCATAGGCAGGGTCACTACCAACTATGCTAGCGCGTCGTCAAATGATCAGGGTCTCTATTCTACACTACACTGTAAAACCATATTGCCTATGCCATGTATCACATTGTCAACGTTACGATAGCTCATATTTGCTTGACAGTACGCTGCTTGCTCGTAAATACAAAAGCGCCACAAATCAAAAAGAAATATAGTTTGATTTAAAACTTAAAATAAATAGCATTCCGTTTTTAAATGCAACACAGACACATTTTGTTTTGTGTCGCTTTTGCATTTAAGCAACGAGTAATGGCGGAAGAGTTAAAAACAATACCATAACACGTTAAGAGCAATATGGGTCTACCGTGTAGAAGGCCCCGGGCCTCTATTCTAGAAGGTAAAAACGATATCGTATTTTAACCTGTTATGGTATTGTTTTTAACTCGGCCGCCATTACTGTCAAGTAAATAAGAGCTATCAAAACGTTGACAATATGATAACAGGTCAAACACGATATGGTTTTTACCACCTAGAATACCGGCCCTGTTCTTGTTTTAAAATCTTAAGGTTTTTATTCTGTAAGAATCGCCAAAATATGCATTTGTTTTTATAAAAACTAGCATATAATATGACTCACACACTGGTGAAACTAACAGATAATAATCAAGAAGCGTGATTATCTTGATAATTTCAAACCCTATTTAGAATAATCGTCGAGAGCTAGACCCTAATCAGAGTCTGACGTCAGTCGTTTAGCCCCACGCTGGGATCGAGTCGATTATCGGATCTAATGGAGCAGTAGTCGAAGAACGATCATTAATCTCTTCTTTAAAAGCATTTGAATAGTAATAGTAAATCGATTCGCCATAACTTGGGACGTTCGCATAACTCGCCTGCGACTTATTCGTCGTTGAAAGCATTTCTTTCTAACAAGGATCTAAGGAAAAGGACGCACTAAGTAACAGCCAATAAAATTTAAGTTGTAGCTTAAATTATATTTTTTTCCGTACAAAAATGAAAAAAGGGAACCCTTATAGGATCACTCGTGCGTCTGTCTGTCCAGCCGTCTGTCACAGCCAATTTGCTCCAAAACTACAGGACCGATTGAGTTGAAATTTGGTACACATGTAAATTGATGATCCAAACAAGTTTTGCAAACCTTACTGTGTCATATATAAAATGAAAGGGCTCGTTATGAGGATCTCAAATATTTTATTGTAAAATAAATAGTTTTGATTTCATTCATGAAAGAAGACGAAAATTGACCATTTTACCCCTGATCTCCAAAACTACTAAGCCTAAAATTTTGAAAAAAATACAAAATATAGTTAATTGCTTGTAGATTACAGGAAAACCTATAAGAATTATATCAAAAAAAAAGTATGTACGGAATCCTCTGCACGCGAGTTCAACTCGCACTTGGCCGGTTTTTATAATATTAGCTGAGCTGCCCGTCTCAAGATACGTCAAAGTACACTTCAAGTGTAATTTCTGACGTAACTTGAACTTGAACTTGAGAAGGGCATCTTGTTAAAATTTTTTTTTAATTCACGATCCATAGAGTTTCATCATCATCATCATCACCCTCTGCCTCTTAGATACCTAACCCTTCCTAAAGATCACCACGATCGGTTCTGGTCTTAATAAAGATTGACCGTCTTATTCATAAACGCACAATAAACCTATTGTAGTAAAAGTATTCACTGTCCCTTTCTATCCAATTCAAATGTCATAATGACAGATAAGGTCAGAGATTTTAGCTATTGCGCGTTTATAAATAAGACAGTTAGCATTTGTAAAGTTAGTGATAAAGAACTTTATATTACATTATTTATTTATGTTCCTAAATTCTAATAAAACTCTAAATATTTAATTGACTCTTATATAAACAACGCCGAGAATTTCCGAGGCGCATGACTTTCAAACATAAGATACGACTCTCTGAAAGGTCCTCCACAATGCTGTTTGCCTGCACCTGCGAAATGAAATGCAAATGCAGCGGTGCAGCGGTGCAGCGCCCATTGCAACACGGTGAGACAGTTCAATCAGTTTTATATTTACTTTAAGAGCGTATATCCTACTAACATGAATAATAAATTTTGGGGGGAATAAGTAAATAGGTACAGTGCATTTCTTAACCGCTCTGGGCCTGTAATTATTGCAAAAAAAAAAGTTGTACATATTATGTTCTTATGAATACTTAACGATGGTGATTGTATTACTACGTACAAAGGCGAACTTATCACTCCATTATTAAACGGGAGCCCTTTGTTTCCCATAATTTTATTGGTCATAATGTAATTGTTGACATAATTTTTGATAGTCATAATTTTTTATATCGGTGTAACTGTAAACTTTTTAGAAATTCTGAGATATCTAACTTGTAGACAAGGCTAGGTTAGGTTAGGTTTAATTTATATTAATCCTGAAAAAGTAACAGTTTGTTTAAAAAAACACGTTATGACTTGCGATGATTATGACCTAAAGCACATTATGACTAAAAATTATTATGTCTGTCAATATAGACCCTTATTAAACATGTTTGAATGGTAGCGAGATTTGGCAGTAATGTTTACACGTTTATGACACTTGGTACACAGTACAGTCAACCAATTTTATTCCTAGGCCACTTTGAACTATATTAAAGTGACGTTGACAACCAAAACGTAAGAGATTTCCCATGATTTGATTTACAACGTCACGTTGACAAAGTCCATAGTGGCATAAGACTCGAATAGACTGTACCTACAATATGTAAGACGGTAATCTATATGAGATTACTGACATAATACTTTTAGTTTCAAAAAGTTGGTAGTTTCTCAGGAAATAAACTCGCAAAAGCTAGTTTAAACTTGCAGCTCCTTTCCACCTAAAACTTCATAAGTTTATTTAAATTACGGTGGAGGGCCGCATCGTTTCTATCTTAGACGCGCGCTTGAAAGATAAGACACATAATAAGCCTGTTCATTATCATGATTAGTTAAAGGCGTGTCACACTCACAGGGCACGTTGCGGTGCCGCTGCGTAATTTTTGGTAATAAGACTGCCCGGCGCTTGACTTCTATATTCCAAATAAGAAGTACATAGTACATATATTTGTAAGAACTTTTTGCGTAAAGTATTATTATTTTGTAATTATGTTCTTTGCTTTGTTTTCTGTCTTTCTTTTTCTGTGCACCACTTTTGTTAGTTTCTATATGGTTGACTAGTAGAAAATGCCATTAGGCATTAAGTCCGCCATTTGTACTTTTGATCTTAGACGCGCCCTTGAAAAATAAGACACATAATAAGCCTGTTCATTATCATGATTAGCTAAAGACGTGTCGCACGGCACGTTGCAGTGCCGCATGTAATTTTTGTCATAAAAAACTGGCCAGCGTTTGACTTCTATCTCACCTGATGGTAAGTGAGTAGGTATGAAGTCGAGGGTAAAGTTGCTAGTTCATTAGCAGCCTACTCTCTATTTTTTTTATGACACCCAAAATATATATCTCAGGAAATACAGATGAAGACAACGCATTCCAAATAAGAAGAACACAAGCGCTGTGTGAGCGAGAAGTATTCCGAGATGGCTGGAGCGTCCTTTCGCCTGGTGGAAAGATGGTGGCGGAAAAACGTTTGTAATTCCTGCGCACATTTCACAAAATGTAACTTAGAAAAGACAGAGAGCTCTCTGCCTAGAGAGAAACGAGTCTGCGTCGGTGATCGAGGCTTTGAAGTTTAACTTCTACTGATTGAGGGCTCCGCGCTCTACAGAGTCTAAAACAGTCAACTGACATTTTGCTAAACCATCCTAAAGGGGAAAACACTATTTAATTTATGTACGGATCTGTGTATTGCATCGTGTGACATGCCACGGATTTTTTTGGAGGAATCTGCTGCGCCGCAGAAGCAAACCTAGCGACGCCGCAACGCGCTGTGTGGTGTCGCCTTCATGCACGCCAGACGTTAACCGAAATATGTTCGATGAAATTATCAATGAGTAGTTAGTCTGGTGCACAGTGGTAGCGAAAGTTGCTTTGTACGTTGAGGGTTCGAATTCAGGGAGTGGAAAACTTTGTACACTTTGATCTTTAGAGCATAATTTTGCAAATTATTAGAGCGCGAATGTTGACTTTAATTATTTACCTATCTTTACAAATATCTATTCGCATCGTTGTTGAGAATAGAAAACCTTAATTTAAAATTATCAAGGTATATATAATTAAAGTGTGTTAAGAAAAAACACCATCAAAGTGGCAGTCAGACTCGTGCATCAAAGTTACTAAAGCATAACACAATGTGAACACTATATAATAGATCGGAGTCTGACCACTGAAGTCTTAAGATTGTAGCCTCGAAGATTCAAATGTCTATGGATACTAGATCCTAATTATCATCAGCGGCCTCTGTGCCCGTTTTGCTTTCTCCATGTCATAAAAAACAAATGCAAAAGTAACTATGTACCACCTTAAAAAATAACTTACCAACTTGATCACATGAATATACCACAATATTCGCGCGACGAAAGCCGCGGATAAAAGCTAGTATTGATTATACATACTAGTATAGCCTCCTTCTTCGCGCCCGGTCCACTGGTTAATGCTAAGAGCGCGGGCGCATACATTTTCATATTACTAATTATTTATGCGCTCTCCGTCTGTCTGTCGGGACTTGCTTAAGTGCAGTTTAAAGCAAATTATTCCAGGTTCTAGACTAGCTTCTATCCAGCTACTTTGGATTTGCGTTTCCGATTTTAGACTGAATTCAAGTTAGATGCTGTCTTCTGTACTTTATACTCTAAGTTTATTCAGTTGCGAAGCTTATATCGTATCATTTTTTTATTTTTTATTTTGGTGCTCGTGTTTCAAATCAGTAACACTCACTTACATACGCAGGCTTGAAACGACTCCTAATCCATATATAATAACATTTTATTAGCCATGATGGATATATGTCACAAAATGACGCGGGGTGCGGCATGCAGCCAATCCGTCATGGCCGCTAATGAGCCAAAACCCATGATCCACAAGTTTTTTAGCTTGCTCGCAACACTCGCTTGCTTTCGGAAACTTGAGCTACCAACTTTTCATCTTTGCAAATTGCTTGTAGAAGCCGAAGCTACCAATTACAAAACCAAGTTAGTATAAGCGATATTTTTGCTATCGGCGAATGGAAGAGTGGAGATGCTTTAAATTATTATTAACAAGGGAAAGTTAAGGTACAGATAGACATGCTTTACACTAGCATGCTTCGAAAACATGCTTATGAGTACATATGCATAAAATGAGCATGCTCTTGATCTTATTACATTTGCTAGAATGAGCTTGCTTCAAGCAATCCTGTGCTGAAATGCTACACAGTAAAACCAAATTTATTGCCTATGTCGTATTTTCGTAGTGTCAACGTTTTGATAGCTCTTATAGACTTGACAGTAATGGCGGCCGAGTTAAAAACAATACATGTCAATTCACAAGAGCTGGCACGAATGGATTGAATAAGGGGAACGAAAGTATACAAGCGAACATCGATTCAAAGGACGGCACTCACACAGTGGTAGGTGACATTACTTTTGTTCATTCCATTCGTGCCAGCTTTAGTGAATCTACCCGTATATACCATAACACGTCAAAGACAATATTGTTTCACCGAGCTGAATTAACCCTGCCTATGAAGCTAGTGATCCCGGGTTCTCCACCATATCCACTTTTTCACCTTATTGAATTTGTAATTCTTTTTCAAATAAATTCCTCCTTTTGAAAATTCGTCACTAAGCAACGACTAAGGCCGCATTTCACCAAACTGGAATAAGACTTACTCCGAGATTAGTCTGTACACATTCGGCGTTTAATCTAGGTATAAGACCTTATTCCAGTTTGGTCGAATGCAACCTTAATCGTCATTGACAGACTCCGAGCGCGGGCGTAAATATTTTGAACGTTATTATTCTAATATGACGAATAATGAAACGTAAAAAGGATCGGTTTCCTAAATAATACCTGGGCCTATTCTACGACGATAAACAATATTGCTTTTGACTTAGCCTCTATTCAATACTGTAAAATTTTTCAATTCGGTCCAGTGGTCTTCGAGTAATCGGGGAACATACATAAAAAAAAATAAAAAATAAAAATATCCCGACGAATTGAGAACCTCCTCCTTTTTTTGAAGTCGGTTAAAAAACCAAATCGTTTTCGTATTGTCAACGTTTAGATAGCTCTTATTTACTTGACAGTAATGGCGCCCGAGTTAAAAATAATGCCATAACACGTCAAAAGCAATATTGTTTACTGTAGTATAATAGAAGTCCTGTTCAAGGAGGTCTACAGGTTGCATACTTTTAAGATGGCATTACACCAAATACATTGAGATTTTTCATTTTCTATGTTTTTTGTGTAGTAAATAGAATGCTACTTGCCTAGGTAAGCCTAGTATATACACTTACGTATGATATTATATATTGGAAATGTGTTAAATTAAAGTCCAATGAATATTTTAATTATCAAACCACGGGATACCCAGCGGTTTTTGCACTAATATATTCCATGTTATTCCGGTTCGCGGGCAGAGTAACGGTTTACGGTAAATATGCCCGTCATGCGATCCTTTATAGTATAAATTATAGTTTTTATAATGACGCGATTAACCTAGTAGACGATCCTAACAATCCTACGGAAATGTGTTCGATAAGGATACGTTATCTTCAGTCTATGTACAGCCTTGGAGCACCCATGCGTTTTTCATATAAAAGTCAAACTTTAAAAGGTACATTTATGTCTTATATTATAGAAAGCTGTATATCTATCGGAAAAAATGGACATATATATCGACGTTAAGCGTAATTCCGTGAAAAAAAATACAATTAATCATTTTGTTGTAAAACCCGATTTTTTCTAGCTTCAGATTTTACACGAAAATAGTTAAGTCAAAATGATAATCTACTAATAATTTGCATTTTATATTTTATATCTTTGTGTATTTTCGGAATTAGAAAATAATACTTTGTCTATAAGTTACAAGGGAAAAAGTGGGGTGCTTAATACTTTTGGCCAAGGCTGTATTTAAGAATTTATTTATCTTTTGAGGTGTAAAACGTGGTATCGGATCTACAAGCCTAGAGCAAAATAATTTGCTCACAAACGTATAAATATTAGCTTACTTGGTTGTACTTTATATCAAAACAAATCCAAGAAGTCGATGTCAACTTACATACAGCTATTAATACTCGGATAGACTTCAATTTATGCTATTTTTAATAACAATACAATAGTTGTGGTACCATCGAGCTGGTACGATGATGGACAAGGAAGGTAGCCATAGGAACCTGCTCAATGATTAATAATAGATACATCAATTTTGGACTCCTTCTGTTACTAAATATCGTTCGTCGTCGTCAGGAAATGTGTTTTGTTTTATACTTTCGCTACAAAGGTATTTTATTTTATACTTCTATTATAGACTTTTGTAGCAGAACTGGGTCAAACAAGGCCCACCGCTACAACCATAGCGATCCATCATGCGGGGATCTTCACAATACCCAAAATATACTCCACCGAATTAGCCAACTTGCCAACTTTTGAAGGACTTGACAAACAATTGGAGAAAATTTATGGATAAACAAATAGGGTAGCTAAGCAATATGTTTAAGTAGTATACTTAAGACTTTTTTCATTCCAGTTGAGTTCCCCTTTTCATATCCCTTGAAAATATTATACTAGCAATATCAGAAATATCTTAAACTTTACTAAAATGTGTTGCTTTTACACCGCGTGCACCGGTTACTTGGTTTAAAACGATACCGCGCCCACCTAACCACCTTACTGTATCTAATATCCTGCAAACATGGCCCACTCCAAAACAAACCGACACAACTCACCCTCACTTAACATCGCAAACATCACTCTAAACGTACCAACATAAGGTTGGTATTAAAGGGACGGTGTGGAGTGTTTATGGCTATTATTCCCTATAAAATACTGATGTACGGAGTACGGAATAGCCAAGATAGTTGCACCACTGCATTTTGTGTCTTATTTTTATTGGCTGCATTATGGCCGTAACTGCGCGTTTAAGTGTTATAACAAAGATGATACGTGACTATTATATTACTATGATGACTTTTAAACCACATTTTAGCTCCTAGCTAAAGTCCTACTTTTTTGTAATTGTTGAGTTCCGGAGTAGGGGGTAAATCAGCAGGTAAAATTACTCTACAAAATAAATGCATTCCATTTTTGATTCCTTATCAGGTGCAAGACTGACTGTGTGCTAGATTGCCTTAACCAGGCTTTAAAAATAAAGTCCTTCAGTTGCTTTTCCATCAGCGGGGCAAGGAAAGGATTATAGAATAGACAACTTATCGTTTTCTATAGACGCGGCGGATTGCCAAGGCAATTTTGGGTGGAAATGCCCGGCGAGATTTCAATTCTCGTTTCGAATTGTCTTGCTCGTGGAAAACTACCTTTGTATGGATACTACGGCTCGTTTATTAAGTGCATTGAAAGAAAAAAAATGTTTATTTACTTACGTCTAGCACAACAAAAGAACACATTAAGAAACAATTACATTAACACAAAAATTACTGAACTAGTGCCAGACGGAGCAACATGGTTCCTGCTCAGCATGTTACTGGTTTTTGGGCCTGAGCTGGTCATCCGCAGGAACCATATTGACACCATGGAATTTTAACTCAGAAAGCGCGGAGCAAAGCAGAAATTGGCCAATCAGATGGTTAATGAACGAACGAGAACTTGACATTGATTTTAGTGCTCATAATTTTCTTTTGTTTGTCAACGCTCGATCCTCTCCTCTTGAGTGTAAACGCACCTTAAGCAAACCCTGCATCCATCGTAACGAAATCCTCGGCTCTGGCAAGCGATCACGTTCCCAGGAAAACGTCTTACCTTATAATGGAGGTGTTAAAGCTACACGTCCGCAAACTCCGCGGAAACAGCAAACTTGTAGTGAAAAGTACATTTTTAAATTGCACTCCCAACTTTCATAGAACAACGCTCGTTTGCTCAAACCCCGTTAATTCGGGAGCGACTTGGGATTATGGTTTTTTGTAAACAACTTTGAACTATTTACTTGTAAAATTCGCTTCATTTCATGGTTACTGCTTATGCTGCTACGAACTTATCCAACATAATTAGGGTTAGGATTTTGGAGGCATGTCGTGGTCCTAGAATCCATGGAGTCGCTATTTTCTAATTATTATAATACATGACACGATTTTGACCTTCAGTATGGTCATAGTTCTAATATGTGCTTGTTTGTAACGCTTTCACAGCAGAGATATCCTCCATACCAAAATTCATTTAAATTGGTTTAGTGGTTTAATGAATATATGAATTTTGAAATATTAAAATACTGAAGGTCAAAATCAAAGTGGTATGTATTATAATAAATAGGAAATAGCAACTCCATGGATTTTAGAACCACGATTTGCCACCAAAAATCATAACTCTAGACATTGAAATAGATACGAACCCCCGATAGAGAGACATACACATACTCAGATGCACACGTTAAACTTATGACACTTTTTTATCGGGAGTTAAAAATAATTACTATCTAAGAAATATGGTTCCCCTATGGAATCCCTAATCGTCATTTGTCCTAATGCATCGTTTCTCTGAATTATCGTTTATCCTAAACCCATTTCCGCTTACATTTTAAAACTTTTTACCGTTGTTATAATACAACCCTAACCTAACCAAACCGCAGATATAATTGGAAAACTTAAAAAGTTGCCTGACTCAGCTGAAAACCAGTTTAGGGCAAATGAAAATTCGGACAAACGATGTGTAAAGGACAAACGTTATTAGGGATTCTGAGGAACACGCAAGAAATATTGGTTTATTATTCAATACCTACATCTGGGCTTCTATTCTAAAGGTCAAACTAAATTTCCTTGGCCCATTTAACTCGAACAACGTTGAAAATGCGGAAACAAGTCAAAAGCAATAAGGTTTTAATGTGTAGAACGTCATGGCTGTACTCCAATATCATACACACTACATTGTGATAAAAGTGTTAGTAGTCATGTTGAGATTTAGACAATAAGTTAAGGTGTGTGCGTCACAATGGACAGCTCCCATGAAAGGCTACTTCACACGCCGCCGTTAAGTAGTTTTATAACGTTTGTTAGCACAATTATTAAAGCAAAAGATAAAACTAACATTAGAAACAAAATTTATGTTATTCGTCGGTTTTAAATTGCACCTGAAATTCTAAGAAGCTATGTTATCACAAATGCGAAAGTGATTCTGTTTCTTTGTTAGCATGCACCGCTAAACTACTGAACCGATTTTAATGAATATTGGTATGAACATAGCTTGAACCCCGGCGATGGATGTAGGCTACATTTATTTCGGAAACTTTGTCGGTGTCCGAGCGAATAATGATAATCGACTTCTAGAATAAGTTCAAAATTTGTATTCCCTAAATTGACCACACGTGGGCTCTTTTACAGGTCTTGGTAATGTTGAGTCTACTAGCGCTTCTGGCGAGACTATGATTGCGGAGAAGAAGCGCCGCAAGACGGACAGAGTCGCGGGTTACAGCTAGTTTTAAATAAGCAAGCCTAACCCTACCTTTACTCATATACCAAATGCCACCAGTGAGAGCAACCCATCCTTCACTCGTACAAAACGGAATAATCCATCGAATTATAATATTTGTTTGAAGCATCCTCGAAAACGACTGGTAAGGGATCCGGGAATCGAACTGCAAATAATTCTATGTAAATAACCCGAAAATCATACGGAGTAATGCTTGAGCTAAAAATAACCCACTCTCTTCAAAGGAAAATATTTTCAACATTACGTTTTCTTTCCGAATTTTTGGTCGCGCCGCAATAATAATGATCAATTCAACATATACCTACTAAAATCCGAAGAATTTAGATAAATTAATGCAAAAGAGGGTTTGTTTGTTCCGTTTTATCGGGTTAACGCCTCTACCGATTGACGTTACATCGAACAGTTGTGAGAAGTTGTTGGATCCCGGAAATCAACCAGTTCGCGAGCGAATATTAATAAAATAAAGTTTAAAGTGGCAACTAAATTATACGGAGTCGTGACAGACGAAACCCGTTGAAGGAGAGAGTGCCCAACATGGAGGAATATGTATGATGATGTGTTATGAAGACTTGTTTGCTGCGTAGTAGTTAGAAGGTAAATTAAACAATGTCGAAGCTCGCGCCATGTTGGAGCACGCCGCGCGATCCCCTAATCCACAATCCTAATTAAATAATTTACATTTATATTACGCCGGCTGAACCGCGGGGACAAATTAATTAAACAATAAATAAATAACGCAATTTTAATTCAACATCAAAAATAACCCTTCACTTTGAACCTTTTAGTAATTAACCAAAGCGAAAAATTAATCCGTTCGAATCCCCCGAAAGAAGTCAAAGAAGCGGCGGAGTTGGTTTTAACGCTTTGTATCAAATTTTCCATGAACGCTCCGTCGGAGAAACGGACATTTCTGTCAATTATGATTTCCCGGAATCAAAATTCGTTCGAAATTGTGAACACGTAGCTTCAATTCGAAAAATGGATGGCCATTTTTCAGTGTTACTCCGACTGCAGTCTAGGTATTTTGGGAAGATTGCTACGATTTTTTTTTTCAGAAGATGTGCTTGTGGTAGCTCCTCGTGCTAGGTCCGCTAAGAGGCCATTTTATTTTCATATTTATAATTATATTCCGTGTGGTTGCCCTAAAGGCCCCTGTACACAATGGCCCATCATGGGCCAGCGTAGGAACGGAGTGATGCGTAAGAGTGAGATGCAAGAATATGTTGCTCGCTCTAAGTTGTAAATGCGTCCCTTACGTTAGCCCATGATGGGCCATTGTGTACAGGAGCCTTTAGAAATGTGCTACTCCATGTCTTCCCGTGGAAGTCGTAAGAAGCGAATAATTGAATAAAGGCTTGTAGTATTCTCAGGCGATGGGTTTGCAAACTGTCTCTAATGTACACTGGTAAACATCTTGCCTGTTTGTGCAAAATGTGATTACATAATTAACAACAAGTTTTTAGAGTTGGTAATCCTGGTTGGTTGGTTGTTGGTAATCCTGTAGCTCTGCCTACCGCACTCTGGGAATGAAGGCGTGATTATGTATGTATGTAAAATTATAAAATCGTATCCCTATGTATGCCTGAACTGAAAGTTAGCTTTGGCAATTCACCTGAACCAAATTCTCAGGGTTAGCAAGTTTCATGGATCCCAGCGCTCACTTACCACCAGTGGTGTGTTTGCAGCTTACCTAAAAAAAAGAAAACAAGGTTATTAAGTTTACAAAAAAAGTTTAACCATTCTATTCGACAACGACAAAGACAAAACATCCGTTGTGGTTATTTGACGAACAAAAACACTAATCACCCTGATAGCTCGTTTACTATAATATTAGTGGGAAAATAGCTAATTTAGGATGCAAGTCCGACGATCCATCGATCAAGGATTATTCTAAGCCAGGGTGGCTGATCACTGCACCCAACCAATCAATTCTGCCCTGCTTAGCCAAAAGGACACGTGTGCCGGAATACGTAAAGACAAATCGACTCTTTTGACAAAGAGAAAAGACCTATTTTAGCCTGTGAAATTGTAAAGTTATTGTTCAAGTAAGGTAGAAATGAAGGCTGTTATCGAGGACAGCAGACAGATTGTATGAT
Source organism: Acleris literana (assembly GCA_946894065.1). Classification (NCBI taxonomy): domain Eukaryota; kingdom Metazoa; phylum Arthropoda; class Insecta; order Lepidoptera; family Tortricidae; genus Acleris; species Acleris literana. Next base: position 588,384 of record OX335681.1, read on the forward strand.
GAAATCATTGGTTTGCTACGTGACTGTATTGATTAAGAGGTCAGAGATATCCAGAGGGTCTAGCCAAGATGCAATCGCAACGTTTTATTCTAATATTTTATGATTCAACTGACATGCCTATAAGTATTTGGTATAGGTCGCTGGTCGATACACGTAAAAAGAGCTCCGAGCGGCTAGTGGAGGGGATATTTTTATGTTGTCTACTGACAAACCAATAGCGTGGCAGGAAAACGGAGCGGTTTACGCTCCCCCCCGTCGCCCCCACCAATTTGGTCCGTAATTTGCTTACTGCGCAGGAAGGTCGCTCAGCACGGCTAGCACATGTTGTCCGCGACTTATTTGTCGCTCGGATCTCCCTTTCTCTCTAGTCTATAACGATGGAGACGTACTGAGCGACAAGCGAGAAAATACAACTTGTGCTACGTGCTGGGCTCTTTTTACCTGTGTCGACTTGTTGTGGCAAAGACAATACAATAAGGCTTTGTACACGTAACTGTGCTTTTTAATAAATAGGAAATGGCAGACGAGTTGTGGTATTGTTTTTAACTCGACTGTCAAGTATATAAGAGCTATCTTTAAGTTGACAATACGATAACATGTCAAGGGCAATAATGGCTTTACCATATCGAATAGAGGCCCTAGTGTAAGTAGTACCTACGTACGCAAATGGAAGACTATGTAGTGATCTGATAAGGCTACACGGGGGTGTTAACTATTCTCTTAAGAGTGAACGCGGCGCCGCTTATATAAAACATCGAGTTTAAGTGGTCCGTCCTGTCAGAGCGTAAAAAACACATTTAGCGCGTGCATTCTTAATTAGGCAGCAGGGCCTCTGTCGAACGATCAAACCTAAAAAGGCTGCCTAATTGAAAACTACCCCTGGTGACCCGACCGATACCAGTTCCGAACACAGTAATATTCTTTTCTACACTCTTGGTTTTCCTTAAAACAAAAATAGGACCAATTACATCCTTAATTTTGCCAATTTCGTGGTCACCTAATCCAACAAATCCGAATTAAAATATTACATGAACGTTTGGTCAAACGCGAACGTTTAGACATACACTCAAAGTCGTATGTCCCTAACCATTTATCATCAAATTTCAACCCTATTTTCTACCGCCCAAGGGTTGTTTTCCTAACTTCACGTTTGAGTATTATTAGAGTTTGATATAGTAAACATGTGATGCTCTTTGAATATGTATGAAGCCTGATTGATTACATGATTATCAACGCCGTAATAAAATGTGATTTATGGCTTTCATGCAGGGTTTTAATTTAAACGACAACAGGGTATTATCGGTGACCTTGACCTTCAAGATTGATACTTGACTTGAAGAGCACATTTTCAAGGGCATGTATATTGACTAAATAAATAGCCTATTATGTGTGTAAAGTTTTGAAGAGGATAATTATTAAGATTTCACGACTAAAAGAACCTAGATGGTACTCGTATGCAGTACTAAGTTCTGACACCTTTGTGTCCATCGCTGGAAATAACGTAGTTAAATAAAATCGAGATTAGTGAAGCTAATCAGTTAATTGTTTTTTGAATTATGGTCTTATGTTTTTGGGAAGTTCATATAAAGTACATGTATTATGTGTTGTGCAAAAACAACATAATAATATCTCATAAGTAGTAACAAACATAAATACTTATATTAGTTACCACGTAAATACTATTTTGTCGTGTACAGTAACAGTACCTCAACTAAAAAGTGGATCATTTCTTTGTAACAATCGAACTGATCGTCATATAACGATGACAAGGTTCTAAGTATGCTTAACATTTTTATTAGGTGACTGTACTTCTATATAATCACCATAAATTCATCATTATTCGTCGGACAAGTACAAGCATATAGAAAAATATACTAATACATATTTCCCCACATAAAAATGTATTGCAACTCGTACACAATACCCCACACTTAAAGCACACGTAAAGTTTTTATGCGGGAATCGAACTTAGGTACCGGGAACATCGGTGAATCGTAAAATTTTAAGGGTTCACCTCAAGAGGCTCTTTCCAATCCTTATTTATGCCAAAAAATATTCCTACACACAAGAACACGTACTACAAAAAAATAATTTTCAACCTTATAGTTCAGCTCATAAAGGTTACGTAGACAACTTTGTTGCTGACGGTATTAAATGTTTGCCAACGATTTTTGTTTGGGATGCGTAATAACTCCGAAACAAATTTTGCGGAGGAATATGGAACAGGTAGACTCCAATAGGTTGTCGGCATTCCAACGAAATCAAATATTGATTCATGTTTACCGAGGAGATAATATTATTTACGCTGCCAGTTAAAGAGGTCATGTATATTTTCCAAAGATTACATAAATATTTAATAGATCTTAATTGGAAATCCCAAGTCGTTAATTGTATGTATGCATGTATAACCACTCACGTGCTTTGTGTATCCAGAGTTGCCAGTGATAGCCCTTATTTGCTTATAAATAAGGTCGATCTACGAGCAATGTGCCCCGCCCATTGCCACTTAAGGTTTGCAATCCGGTGAGCTATATCGGTTACTTTAGTTCTCCTGCGAATCTCCTCATTCCTGATTCGATCTCGCAAGGAGACACCCAGCATAGCTCTTTCCATCGACCGATCGTTGTGGAAAACCTTGGGAAGGCCTTTGTCCAGCAGTGGACGTCTTGCGGCTGATAATGATGATGATGATGATGAAGGTCGATCAAATTTGCACGAGCAATCAAGCTTTATCTTTATCTTGACATAGTATAAAATGAAGTCGCTTCCGCTGTCTGGTCGCTTAGATCTTTTAAAATACGCAACCAATCTTAATGCAAGTTTCAGCAATCGATAGAGTGATTCGAGAGGAAGGTTTTTATGTATAATACGTTCTGGTTTATGTACAGGTGTTACGGAAAACTCACATAAACTGAAGCGAAACGAGGGCGGCTAGTTAATGACTAAAAAAAGATTTTTTACATGTGAAAAAGGAAGCAGACGAGCAAGCGAGTCACCTGAGGGCCCCGCCAAGATGCATTGCGCTAAGTAACGTTTCTATTCGTTTCGTTTTTAAACCAATCGCGTCACTGGTAGATCACGTGACGTTTCGTATCACGTCATCTACCAGTGACGCGATTGGTTTAAAAACGAATCGAATAGAAACGCTAGTTAGCGCAATGCATCTTGGCAGGGCCCCTGATGGTAAGTAATCATTGCGACCCATAAACAACCGCAACATCAGAGGAAAGAATTTTAAAAATGATAAATTATTTGTTTTGGTCCTATATTATTGTTTTACTCCTACTATCATCCGTCACTTTCTGACACGTACATGACATAAGTACGAGAGTGACGGATGCTTTATCCACATTTTAGCACGCGATAAACGTAACCATACTACTTAGCCCCGCTGGGGATCTATTCTGCCCACTCGGTAAAACCAAATCGACTTTGACATGATATTGTATTATTTTTAACGCGGCCGCCATTAGTGTCAAGTAAATAAGAGCTATCATAACGTTGAAAATACGACACTATATCAAAAGCGAGATGGTTTTACCGGGTAGAATAGAGCCTTTGTACTTGTGCTATTACAAATTCTGTGGTGAGCGCCGCTGAAGATCAATAGGACAAGAATAGCAGAGGAAATCTCCGCCGTGTGTCCGCACGACGCCATTGTCGCGAGATTAAGGGCGTGTATGTACTCACGGACAAAGGTAATGCGGTCATGTTGTAATAGAGTTCTTTACAAAATAACCGTTATTTCTACGTACCAGTGTACTAAGAACTTTATCTGATAAGTACCATATATTAGTAATATTTGTATACCTAACAGTACTAGAGTATCGCGTTTTTAAAACGTCTTCAATGTTACGTATGCTCATGTTCATCATTTTCTAACCTGTGGTTGTTGTTAAGTATGATTTTGATTTTAATCATTGTAGCGTGTTCTACAACCTCAAAGTAAATCCGAATTTAAAAATCAAAGTGATTGTATCTGTGTCTCTTTCACGTCTGAATCGCGATACCAATTGATTTAAAGAAGAACGGGCAGAAATGTGTGGCCACTGGCCTAGAAACCAATAACAATTACACTATATCATCGGATATCCTTTTTAATTCTACAACGATTTTGTGTAGCGGGAAACCTCAAATAACTGTGATAAATATTTAAAAAATCTGGAACATTGGGACCCCTACATAGACGACGTTAGCATAATTTACTTTGAAAGGGTTAGTATCACCGCTATATTTGCATGGGGAACCTATCGCAACCTCGAATTTTTTTTGACCGAATTTCATTTGACCGAAAACGTTTCATTTTTTAACGTTTCTCCGACTGCACGATTCGTATTTTTTTTATTTCACCACTTGACAGTAAGTAAACATATCTTTAGTCCGAGCAACTTTTTAACCGACTTCAAAAAAGGAGGAGGTTATACGTTCCACTGTATGTTTTTTTTTTTTTATGTATGTTCACCGACTACTCCGTCAATTGTCGACCGATTTCAAAAATTTTTTTTTGGTTTGATAGAATATACTTTTGAGGTGGTCCCATTGTCACCAAATCTGAATCTGATGAGAGGATCCGTGAGGAATTGAGGGAACTCCTCAAATATTGTAGGCAAACATATAGCGATTTTAGTATTTTTTAGTAACAAGTTCAGCATTTGCTTTCAGAAAGTATCATTTGGTGAAGTGGAACTGATGATGAAGACCACAGATGGCCACCGGAACTCCTTAACGGTACCGATTTCAAGGGTGGCGATAAGATATCTCGATTAAGATAGTTGAGCGACTACAACGAAGAATATTTACTTGTTAACCGACTTCAAAAAAGGAGGTTATTGAAATATGACTATGACTTTCCCGCGGCGTTGCTTGCGGCGCGCTTGAAATAACTTAAAGTTTCATTTCAACTAAGAAGTGGGACAACGTAACAGCGTATTATGATCACTAAAAAGTATAAAATAAAATAAATGTTTTAAAAAACAAAAAAACGCCTTCAAAAATGCAAAAAATAACTTCTTTAAAATTGTTCGTCGTCTTCGTCCCCTAAACCCTGGATCACGGGCTTATCCCCTGGCCTCGCATATTAAAAAATCGCCTGAAAACAAAGGCGGTGTGAAACCATTATTTTTAGGTAAGACTCTATGATACTCGTAACCATCGTTTAAGCTTTTTAACTCGTGGGTTTTAAAACGGTTTGAGCAATTACTCATATCTTCAGAAAGGGTGGTATGTTGTCATGAGCAGAGGTCGGAATAGGTAGTGCTTATTAACCTAAACTTGACGCATGTTCCTTCATGCGTGAGTGAGGTGGGAATACATTACTGAATGAAGATGCATCAAGTTTAGGTTAATAAGCACTACCTATTCCGACCTCTGGTCATGAGAAATAACTAAAGTCACTTAAAGTTATTGTTATATATTTTGCTAAACGCTACGTTATTTATGGTGTTTTTATAACTACATTGGAGATCAAAAAATATATGGTATTACCATAAATACACATTTCGCCACCACATTAATTAACATCAATTGAACCAAAGCTTGCGTAAGACATCCTATTTTCAAACATGCAGACAAACATACATACCTACTCTTAAAATTATCCGTATTTTGGATTCGGATAGTCTAATAAAAAATACTTCAACTGACACACATAATACATCCAACAAAGATCCAACAACAAACGGTTCTGCACAACAAAGATGCAAATAACTCTTAATCAGAATTGCACACGATGCATATTGCATATTCCAGGAATGAACCAAATACTGTCAAACCAAACAAAAGTGCAACTAACGAAAACTACACAAGCAACTTGCAAATTGGCTGAAACTGGAGCTACCGGTGTTCTTAAATTTCTCGCGCGATGCATTCGAATCTCTACCTTATTGGGATGGAATAAAGGCGTGTAGAAACTAGTAACATTTAAGAAATTTTAGTTTGTGTGCGCTCCGTGTAAGGATGGAGTAAAGTTGGTATGCACTTGTTAAGTTTTTATTTATTTATAGAACGAGATCGTCGTTGAGTCAGTAAAAGTTTTAACGACTCTCAAGAACAAGTTACAATTTTACTTAATGTTTTTTTTGTCAAAGTTGATAATGCAGGTCAATCCATAGCGTCCAATGAAGCATTGTAACGAGGAGAATCTCACTCAAATAGTAATACTTTCCTATGACGAAATTCTAAACATTCCCAAAGTTCTCACATGTTATCGAGAATGTTCTCAGTACTTTGGCAATGTTCTGCATTTTGGACTTTGCTTATCCAACCTGCCGGTACCTACACCGGCAGGTCTACTGAAACATGCACCGAGGCTCGACTAAGCAGGAAGGCTTAAAATATGTACGTTAGTTATCGAACCAACCCCCAAGGCAACCCCTGCAGCGTATTGCTTATGGAATATGCTCCCAGACTAAGATCTGTTATTCTAGCCTGCAGGCAATTTATTTTGTGCTATTTGAGACTAAGACATAAATTCACGAATCTGACAATTGCAGGTGATAAATAACTATTCGGTATACATTGCGTAGCTTTAATAGAGCCCGGTGAATAAGACTCGTTGGCTATGCAATGTAAACCAAATTTTTACCTGTCTTAGGCGGGAGCCCTTTGTTTCCCATAATTTTACTGGTCATAATGTAATTTTTGACATAATTTTTGATAGTCATCATTTTTTATATCGCTGAAACTGTTAACTTTTCAGAAGTTCCGAAATATCTAACGTATAGACAAGGTTAGGTTAGGTTAGTTTTGATTTATAAAAATCCTGAAAAAGTAACAGTTTCTTTAAAAAAACACGTTATGAATTGCGATGATTATGACCTTAAGCACATTATGACTAAAAATAATTATGTCAGTCAATATAGACCCGCACCAGGCACGTTGGTGAATCAAGCTGCTAAATTGAAGATAAGTAAATGAAGCCTTACTCCTTTTCAGTTTTTTCGCTCGTTTTTATCGTTTTTAAATTATTAATTAGCGCCTTGATTTTAGGTTCTATTTGGTAAATTCAATAAACGTCTTTAAAACTAATTAGTAAGAACTAAATTTACACAAACAGAATATTTCCTAATTACTTTTTACAAACCCTTTCAGCTCACATTTCTCCATACAAACCTTTAGAATTTTTTCTCACCAAATTAACAAGCCTAAAATATGACGTATTCGTAACGGAAGTAACCATAATGACAAAAAGATATCGCGACCACTTTCTTGTTAATTAGGAGCAGAGACGAGAAAATTCTGGGAACAAATGACATAAAATCCACGAAGCAGAAACCAACGGGTAATTTTACGGAATCTTCCTGGAAAATGTATCGTCTTATGTCGTTGCCGGAACAGTGGCGCCATGATGGGTAAATGAATTACCCAATTCTAAAGAAACAATACTTATGAGGTAAGGCTGTGATTACACGTGCGGCTCCTCTTTATGAAACATGTACACGTGACTATGGTCGCCTTAATCTCGGTGCCAGAAGAAAGCGCCACTCTCGTTCTTACATATTGATCCGAAAGTAACAGATAGTTTATCCAGTAGTGCACCTGGCTTTACATAGTTACGCGCCATTGGAAGAAAGGCCTGACTAGGTTACTATTAAAAAGAAATGTATTTTTCAAGCCATAAAAAAATATTTATCTGTGGTCTAAGATCCGAATAGGAGACGATTTGCACCGGGCTGTTTATTCGATGAAAAGTATTTTATACCAAATTTAATAAGCTAAATAATATGTGGCGAATAGGTAGGCTGAAACATTTCAGTCCAGTACTTATATCATTAATCTTTGTGCCAAATAAAAGCCAGCATTTTGGTCACGAGATGTATCGACCAGGCGCTTGGAAAGATCTTTAAAAAAATTATGAGCTCCTGGTCCCCACGGTCCTAAAGTTTCGATCCCAAAAGGCTCAAATACGTAGCTTCTATCGAGCTGACTGTACTTGCGCCTTTTCAGGGTCTCCGCTGATTCTGCCGCGGATCCAGCCTTAATTCTCGAATTGCTACTTGCTTCCAAAAAATGCTATCCTTCTTTTCCACTTAAATAAACTTCGAGCAACAAGTGTATAGCGAACACCCAGCCGCGCTATGGCCGCCATTTGTACCGGTCGCAATATACCGGTGTAATAACATCTCGCCCGTACGAGCCGACGTGGCTTGGAATTGCTGAGGGCATTGTGACGTTACCTTTAGATTAATGTTTTATTTTAGTTGTAAGGTTTAAAATACAGAGATCGGAGAAAAGTATAATATTAAGGCTTCGGCTCCACTGAGGCGGAGACGAGCGGAGCAGAGCGGAGCTGTGCCAATATTAACCAATAGAAGGCGCATGCGGTGACGTCGAGCGCGCCTTGCGCACGTTAGTTTAGATAAAAAAAGATAAAAAAGATAAAAGATGTTTATTCAGTAAGTAGGCCGCACGGGCACTTTTACACGTCAAAAATCTACCAGCGCTTCGCAAGAGACCACTGCTGAGAAGAAACGCCGCAAGAAACTCAACAGTCAGTCGTTTTTTTTAAAAATTACTTATACAATTATAGAACTTAACCTAGCATTATATAAAACAATGAATTTAACATTAAAATATATATATCATGCGTAGTTGAGCAGGAAAATGTGTCAAAACTCAGTATGTTCAGATGAACTCTTAAATTGTAATAATAATAGTATACATATACTTACCCATGACGGTGCAAAACAACCACATAGTTTTGATACATTCTCCTACAGAAACCGTGTCCCCTAGACAATAATTATACCTACAATGTTTAGATATTTTCCTGACTAAGCTATTACTAAGTTATTTAGGTGTTTAATTTAGGCCAAGCATTTTTATCTGTTAGATAGTCCTCGACCCTATAATAAGCTTTCGACATCAACGACTTTTTCAAGTAATTTTTAAGTGCTGGAAATGATAACTTTAAAACTTCGTCAGGTAATTTATTATAGAAATGAATGCATTGACCAACAAATGATTTATATACCTTACGGACACGAAATTTTTTAATAGCAATTTTATTTTTATTTCTTGTATTCAAATTATGTATATCACAATTCTTAACAAAAGAGTCTTGATTTTTAATGACATAAATAATATTCTCATAAATAAATTGTGACGCTACTGTCAAAATACTAATTTCTTTAAATAGTAATCTTAAGGAATCACGGGAGTTTAGGTTATATATGGAACGAATGGCTCTTTTTTGTAACACGAATATAGTCTGTATGTCAGCAGCTTTTCCCCAAACCAGAATACCGTACGACATAACACTATGAAAATAACTATAATAAACTAAGCGAGCTGTCTCAACATTGGTAAGTTGCCTGATTTTCCTAACAGCATAAGCTGCCGAACTTAATTTACCTGCTAGTACTGCTATATGGGGACTCCATTGCAAGTTTTTGTCTATAGTTATCCCTAAGAAAAGCGCCTTGTCCACCATTTCCAAACACTCATCATTTAGAAATATACTAGATTTTACCGGTCTAACATTAGGCAAAACGAACCTAACACATTTAGTTTTCTTAGCGTTAAGTAGCAAATTGTTAATAGTAAACCAATTAAGTACTTTAACCAGCGTGGCGTTTATCCTACTGTAATCGACGGATTTTCGGTCCACCTTGAAAATTAATGAAGTATCATCAGCAAATAGCACAATATCACAAAGGTTATCTACCGTGGGTGGTAAGTCATTTATATAGACCAGAAATAAGAAAGGACCTAATATAGAGCCCTGAGGCACACCTAATTTAACAGTTGCTCCAATGGACTGTGTTTGGTTTACAACAACCGTTTGTGTTCTATCGCTAAGATATGAAGACATAAGATTTAGAGAATTATTTGACAGACAATAATGTTCTAATTTTAATATAAGAGTCGCATGATCTACGCAATCGAAAGCTTTGGAAAGGTCACAAAAAATTCCTATTGCATCACAGGATTTCTCCCAAATATTGTATATATATTTAATGAGTACAGATGCTGCATCAGTTGTGGATCGTCCTCTGGTGAAGCCGAACTGATTACTGTTAAGCAGTTTATTTCTATTGAAGTGACCTAACATATCTTTTAACATTAACTTCTCAAAAACTTTACTTAAAACCGGTAGAATAGAAATGGGACGGAAATTCGTTAAATCACACATGTCGCCCGATTTAAAAAGTGGTATGACTTTACTATATTTCATAAGATTTGGAAAAACCCCCTCTGATATATATTCTATTGGTTAATGTTGGCACAGCTCCGCTCCACTCCGCTCATCTCCGCCTCAGTGCAGCCGCAGCCTAAATGTATTAGAGATTAAAATTGGCAATAGTAGTTTACATCCTGCTAAATTTGCTTCTTTTTAGAACGAAATAGGGTGCAAGAACGAAATAAGAACGAAATAGGTCATGTAAATGGTAGGACAGACAGAAACATGGATAAATTTATAGACTTAGCTATAGAGTTCCGTTGTCGCCTTTTAGATATGGAGCTCTAAATGTTGATAACCTTATAAAATTGGCTTGCATATAACATACCTATATTTCTTCGGAAAACAAGAGGAGTCTTCTCCACGTAGGTCTAACAAATTGTTTATTCCTCACGAAGTTTCTCTTCAAGAAACTCCTAGTAAATTAGGAACAAATTATATTCTATATTTACGAGGAAGTTACTCGTACTCCGTTTCAAGCCGGATTTGAATCCACAATTCTCTGCTTGAGAGCCGCGTCTTGAAACCACTAGGCTACCATTAAACCTTCTAGCGTTACATTATAAAATAACTACGAATGCTTTTAAGTGCACTTCAGGTTAGTCTTGCACTGGGAGATCATAAAACAGTTCTTAAGTTAGTTTAAAATCGTATCTTAGTTAAGTGCAAGCGAGAGAGCGATTATAAACAAGCTTAAGACCGTATTAATGAACTGATCTTGGCTGCTCGTCTCAAGAGATACGTTTACATATATCTTGAGATTGGCATCTCGGCTGAGATCGCTATTACCACGGTTCTTAAGATCTCGCGAAGCGTATAATGCTTACAATCAACCCTGCCATAGCGACCCCCTCAAAGGACAAAGATTCATAAATTTGCATGTGAACTTTATGACCACCATATGGTGACATCCAAACTTTGAAGACCTCCTTTAGATCTGTAGCTCAAACTATATGGTCACACGTGGACAATAGCAATAGGGTGACACGTGATGATACTTCAGATGGGATCGACGTGTATGCTAACCATAAAAAAGGACGTATGTAGGATAGAGCTCTTGTCGTAAACACCCCCTTATTAGAAGGAAATCAAGGTTAATTTTCTTTGACATTTTAATCACAAAAGAGCCTATTTTCCAAGTAAGGCAGCATTTGTCATTCAGAGCCAGACCTCTGATTTCAATACAGAATTGACGCCACGTCGAGTACCTTTGAATGGTTTTGAGGATTTTGCATGAGTTTTTCATTTTTGCAGGTTCTTTTCAAGAAAAATACCATTTGATCATCTTATTCATGAAAGTTTAAAAGCTATACCTAAAATGTCTTTAGACTGAAAAATGTATACCACCAATAAATTAGGTTTTATTTGCGTTTATGAAAAACTATTAACGATATAAGAACCTTCACGATGTGAGAACGATGTGGATTAAAAGAAGATATAGTGACAAAGATCGAACAGGGATGGATGAAAGAAGATTTACGAGGTATGGCGAGGTAGCGAAAGTTGTATGTTTAGACCGGTCCACCTGGCGTTCCATAGTCTTTGCCTAGAGACAGGCGTGAAGGTATTTGTCAACAACTTTAATTGTTGAGCACATATAGAACCCTGTCATAATGACAGCGTCAAGTCTAAAGAAACACGAAACGATTGTCTTTCTGCGACAGGGTTGTATAGGTGCTCAACAATTAAAGCTGTTGACCGTTCATATGTTCGTGGAGATAAAGATCCTTTTGGGAACTACAATGCCACAGACTTACAGACCGAAATATAGTTTTTTTTAATGTGAAATTAGAGGCATACGAAAGAGCGTTACGAGTTACCTGATGGTAAAGTGATCATCGCGAACCATAAACACCTGCAACATACATGGATACACAGATACAAAAACAAACATCCCCCTGTCTGCGTTGGAGGTAAAAAGGGCGTATATTTTTTATTATTAATCTTAATAATACAAAAGTTTGTTAATAAGTGTAAATATAAATGTAAATCTATAAAAGAAAATCATTTTGCGTATTATAGGTGCTTATTCCTTCATTTTAATAACATACAGACAGCAATCCTAAGTCACATCCGGTGCTGGGAATGACGTTCCACGGAAATGAGACAGCCAACAACTTCAAGTACTTATAAGCGTTGACATCTTATACGGTTATTGTCTATGAATTATGACATCGTCTAAAGAATTAAGTCTTTATCGTGCGAATATAATGAGCAGTCTTTGATTTATCTTTTCTCATTATTAGCACGGAAATGAGCCCGTCATTACCATCGACTCTGATTACAGTGTATTATAGGCTGCGAAATGACGATATTATTATCATGCCGCGGTGGACGGATTTAAGTAAGTATGTATGTAAACACTTTATTGTGCAAAATACAGAAATTTCAATGCAATATTTACAGAATAGGAATGTACAAAAGCGAACTTATCTCTTTATGGGATTTCTTCGGCGGGTGATTGAGAAAAAAGAAAATCTAAATGTGGCAACGAGCAGATATACAAAAACAAAGTTTAAAGAAACTGCGAAATGAATTTTACACCTTTTTCAAGTTTGTAGATTGTTAATAGCAATAATAGCATTTATTACAAGTGCCTGGGAGCCCGTGCATCGCTAGGGTTAAACCGAATTTGCCGATTTAATAGATCGACTTAAGAGATCCGGAAAATCACTATTCAACAATTTTTATTCAAAACGTTACAGTCGTTTTTAACCGACTTCAAAAAACGTGATGTGCATTAAATTCTACAATAAAATTCCAAATTACATAAAAAGTGAGGAGAAAAATAGTATATTTACAAAAAAACATACGAAATATTTAATCTATAATTGTTTTTATTCCCTACAAGAGTTTTTTGAATGTAAAATAGAATAAATATAATAATATTGGTGCCATATATTACATGTACTTAGTTTAGTTATAAATGTTATAATAAGATTTATATAACAAGTGTTAAGTATTTAAGACTAATGTTGTAGTGCCCGACGAGGTTTCATGGCAGAACGAAAATTGTACCTTAAACACCATTGTACAGTCAGTGGCATTCCCAGTCGACCACCTCTAGGGTGATATTCGTTTGCGCGTTCGACGCGTAACGACCTGAGCGTTGTAGGATTAGCTAGCTGCAACGAACAAGCCAAAATTTTCTTAAGTGGACGACCGCCAATGTCCCTGACTGTACCTACCCATGAAAGCAATGAATAAACTGAATAAACTGAGGTTCTCAGTTCGACCGTATGTTTGTATGTATGTATGTAAGTATGTATCTATGTTTGTCAGCGATTATCTCGCGTTTGGCTGAACCGATTTTGATGCTGAAAACTTTAATTCTTAAACTAATACGCATTGATGCATTTCTCGAGCTAGGCATTTCCCTCGATATTAATTCTTTTTATGGTTTTCTAACTGCTGTTAGTTTTATTATTATAAATACAATACACTTTTGTCCTTGCTATGCTTTGATTTATTGTTTCACCGTTCTCATCGCCATGAACCTTATTGTAATGATATCGCGAACACGTGATTGCCGTGACTCGATAACTAGCATGATGTTCAGACCTTGTCGTGGGTGGTAATGACACAAAATACTGGTAATGACCACTTCCGGTCGGGTAATGTGACAATGCTCACTTCCGCCGCAAATTGTGCAAAAATTGCATACATTATTGAAAATATCACTGAAAGTTATAAGAGTTCCGTATCCAAGGGATACCAATAAGGTTCCGCTGTCTATCCGTCTGCCACTGGGCTGCATCTTTTAAACCGTAATAGCTCAAGTCGCCGTCAATAGAACTTGCAAAAGATGTAAACAAAACCAAACGAACCAATTCCCCATGAGTACTCGATCATCACGTACTTTTAAAGATCAAGTGAGCTCTTTGCAATGATTTATACACTAGATCATTATTTTAATATTAAGTTTAAGATGAAATAACTATACATTATACTTTATTTTAAAAAAAACACGCTTGGTGTATATTTGAGGTTATGTGTCAAACAGTACTAATTTGTTTACATCGTTGACAAGTTCTATTGACGGTGACTTTAAACAATAACTATACGCTATAACAATAACTAATAAAAATATAATGAAGTTAATAATTAAAGGCTGTCCTCATACAAACCGAATGCAGAAAAGAGTTTATTTCGACGTTTTAACATTAGACATTTTTATTCACAATGGCAGATCTCGTAATAAATACCGAGATATTAAAACTGTCACAACTGTCACAAAGGTATTTGGATGAAAATTGAAAAAAAAATATAGCGCGTGTCACGATTTAATTCCCTTCAGCTTGGCTTTATCTGTTACTATATCAGAGTAGACACGTCAGAGTGTGATTTAGGTCCTTTTAAATGTCATTCAGATGACCGGGGCTTGAACGCTAGCGTCCAGGGTCGCAGGCATCGCTCGTGTCACTCTAAAAAGATATATTAAGTATCGTCTCATCTCTCATTGCATTAATTTTGGTTAGTAAATACCACGTATTTCATATCCATTTACATTTATCATTTAATGATAAAACTTTACTTAGTATTTAGTGCTGAACTTTGAAGGTCTGATGTGCTTTCTCAATTAGCTTATTTGAAGGGCATTAAAACTGACTTAGAAAGCACAGTTCAACGACGCAGTTAGTCTAGAGTTAGTAGTGACCCTGCCTACGAAGCTAGCGGTCCCGGGTTCGATTCCCGGTCATGATCAATATTTTGTGTCATGACCTTGAGTGTCTTGGGTGTTTTATATGTATATAAGTCTTAATTTATCTATATAAGTATGTCTATCGGTGTCTAATATTCAAATAACAAGCCAAGAGCTTAGTTTGGGACGTAGCGAATTTGTGTGAGACCTGAGATTGTCCGCCAATATTTATTTATATATTATTTTAACATCAATACAAACTTTTTCGACCAGACGAGATGTCATATATTTATTGACTACATCTGTATGGAAATGTACGGTCGGTGGTATTTTGGTTGCAAGTTGCAATCCTTTTACAAGGTTATTCAGTATTAAGATTGCTGTCTTGATTTTTCATGAGAATGCGAATGTCTACGGTGTCTCAGATCCCACGTACCATCAATGACCATCAGGTGAACTGTGAGTTTATTTTCATTATATACCTATGCAATTACTCAATACATTTAATACATTTGCTGAAATATATGAATTGTTATGCATACTTACAGCGAATAAAACATAATGTTCTCCCGCCTTATTAGTTGCTCTATACCCGGGATGACTGGATCAACCGCACCGGGTACAGGGGCGGACCGAGCGGGTGGACCGGCGAACATCATTTCCGCCTCGACCAGTCCGCGGGCGCGGCGATTATCTCACTGGGACTGGTTTTATCCACGTATCATTATCGTTCATGCATGGATTTGCAAGTCATAGTATTTGTTGCCTATTTTAATGCAAATTGTAATTGAAATTTACTTAACAATACATAGGTATTATAACATAACTTACATACCACAGTGATGTTTTTTTTTTACTTAGAGTATGGAAATTGAATAACGTAATTTAAACCGAAAAAGGAGCAGGGTTTATCACATAGATTGTTTTTTATGTGTATGTATGTTACGCGATATCTTCGCCAATTTGTTTACTTTGAGTTTAGCGTTTAGTATTTTAAAATTAAAATGGTTTACATTTAGAATGGTCTTATTTTCCATTCTAATTTATACAATTTGTTAGTCTATCGCTTTTAAAATACATAAAATTACAAAGACGTAATAGCTTTATATCTCGTTTCCTTACAGTACATTTAAACTACTTAAAAAATCACAAGTATCCGTTTTCTTTACAATGGGGAATAATATTATTGCCATTATTTTACACTGAATCCAGAACTAATTTATCCAGTGCTAAATAAATCCGTGGGAAAATGCGTATATGAGTTACAGCCCACATCGCGTCGCACCCGCGTCTTAGCGAGCTAACGAGCAAGCGATATCGTAACGAGCTGACGCGGCAATAACAGCGATGACAAACCGACCCGCACCCACACGTTGCTATAGAACTGGTGGAGACGCCTGGGATTTTTTTTATGACTAGCTTTTGCCCGAGACTTCGCCCCCGTATTTTGTTTATCTTTATTCCCTGGCACAAACAAATATACTCTGCATTTATAATATTAGTAAAAAAAAAACAAATTTTTGCTTAGAAGTATGTATGTTTCAGATATTTAAACTATTACAAATGATACAGAAATTTCAAACTAAAGAAACTGCAAAATTCAAATTCACAAAATGTCAAGCAAGCTAATCCAACATGCAAGAACTTAATATAACCCTAGCAATATACATCATCTTGGTCGTATTTCTCATTAAAAAATCCCTAGTAGTAGGAAGGTTTCCCATGACATCAAGCTACTGATCATCAATATCGCCTATAAACGCTAAGATGTCAGCATTTCCGGAATCGATCAGGAAGCCCATCAATTGGCAAGGTCTTCTTATATGTTGCAGCCTCTTCCTTACGATGCAACTCATAACTTAGATTTACAGACGTTATTTATAACTACAAAACTACCGGCTTAAGAGATAGTGACATGATCTTAAGCACGCTAAAACCCCGAGTTTTGCATGAAGTATACAAAGTTAACACCTGATAAAGAAAATCAGATGTATGTTGCGTTATTAGAAAGAAATAAACATTTATTAAAAACAAGTAGTAAAGCAGACAAAGAGCAGGATCAACAAAAAACAAGCGTGACGTAAAAGCCCAGACTTGCTAAATTTAAAAAATCTCCAACGAAAATGCCCAGAAAGAAATTGATCGAAAAAAAAACCCATATGTCTGCTGCGATGTCTGCGGCTTAAACTCGTCTACGAGTATAAATAAATTATTTATTTTTATCATCAAGAACACCGTCAAATTTAGAGTATAAAAAGAAAAAACATTTGGTATTAAAAGCTGAAAATAAAAAAAAGGGTAAACTATACTCGTAAAGCGTTTCTTTAATGCACCTCTGCAATACCTCTGTTAACCTGGTCGAGTATGTCTTTGGGCTTTAAGTCCGCCATTTGTATGTTTATGTAATAAAGTTAAATAAACAAATAAAAGTAATTAAAAAACAGTAAAGAAAATCAATAAAAGACAAATATTACAAACTAAATCTAAAACTCTATTTTGTGTTGCTTTAGTTACTGTCCCAGTAGTAGTTTCAGGGCTTATTTTCAAAGCCGCTGGTTGTGAGATATTGTCTGACTCGTCTCTTCCAGCGTTGCATCCTAGTCAAACATTAGACACATCTGCAGCAGATTTATGTCGATGCAAGTGCAATGCAGCTGCTCCGCGGGCGTGCGTCGAATGTCGAGGATTTACATATGCTCAGCTCACGACTTAATGGGAGGTGGGATAGGCAGGCAAATGATGATAAAAAATACAATGGACCATCTTAAAAAAACCCTAGTTCTAACTAAGCTTTAAGTTTGTACTATGGGTATATAATTATAATTATATGTTTTATGTTATTACTTCGAAAACCGGTATCAGTTTGTGCATTAAATGGAAACAGTGGACAAACAAACACTTTTGCATTTATTATAAAATAAATAAAAGTACTTTGGGTGCTAGAATATGATACGTATATAGAGAAATACATATTTAAATACAAATAAAACATCCAACACTCAGGAACAAATAAACGCGCTCATCACACAAATATCTGCCCTTACCGGGATTTGAACCAAGGACCGCTAGCTACGGCAGGGTCACTACCAACTAAGGCTAACCTGTCCTTATTATGTTGGGTTAATTTAGGCATTCCTAAGATTAAAAACAGCGGTAGCTTAGAAAATACAAACATTTTTTTCTACTGGAACTTTGAGCCAGTCCGAAACAAATTATTCGGTCAGACAACAGTTATTAATGTAAAATCCAAATAATAAAAGATTTAACCCGCGCAAAAACCACCGAACCGTTCCGTTAACACTAACTGGTTGTCACAGTTCGACGAACGTGTTTCGTCGCTGGAGACTAATCTGGCAACAATTAAAAAGTTTACATTTTAACGGGTTCAATTTGTTCCGTGTAAAAGTCTACCCTGAGGATAGAACTGGGACTGAAAAACTACAAATAATTGTTTGATTTGCATTGCATACAAACGGTGACAATTTTAATGACAGAAATAGGTTGGTTTTGTAACAGTTTAATTTTATGCATGGATAAATAAGAGTTCTATAAATAAATAATATAAATCTTTAGCTACGTACACGTTCCTATAAAGCGTTTTCAAAAGACTTTTATTAAACTGTCATTATTTCACATAACATAACATGACCTCTATTCCACTTTGCCCTAAGGCTTAAACCATATCGTTATTACATTGCTAACGTTATGATAGTATTTATTTATTTGCCAGTAAATAAGATGGGATTATAAAAAAGCTTTGTTGTTTCTAAAACAAGGTTGGATAACGCTTAATAAATTAATATACAGGCATGCAACCATCAATGCGCTTTGACGTTAAAAATGGGAGGCCAAAATTATTGAACTATACGCATTGAATAAGGATTTGGCATAGGTGTCGACGGTGCAACGCGTACCGCCGAGTATGCCGTATCGAGAGCAATGCAAGTGCGGAGCAAGGCATAGACAGAAGAGGGTCATAACATGCTTAAAGCGCGGATGCTTCAATAAGGGTGTTCGGCATAGCACTGCGGTGTCGATGCTGCGGTGTGTAACGCCGAGTATGCCGGAACGAGTGCGATGGTGGAACAGCGCAAGGCAAAAGCGGAGCGGGAGAGAAAAAAAATACTTGTTCTTTCGTTGTGTTCATATCTTTAATTTTAGATACGTTGAGCAGCAAACCAGCAATCTTTGAGCACATCGGTATTTAATACTTTCGTGATTTTTAAGATTTTTTCTCTTATTGTTTTTATTATTAATATGATAAAGTTTCTTTTCTACTATGTTTGGTTTTGTTCTAATATATCTGAAGTATATATGTATGCCTTTCAAGCGTTTTAAGCGTTTCAATAAGACTTGCAAGAAATCAAGAGATTATACCTAAATAAAGCGAAATTGTTACTTCAAAAGTTTAATCGCAGCCGCCTATGCCTTCACTCCGCAGGTACGACGAATATTAAAAGCTATCTAGGAAGAAAATGTTGGCACCGAGCGGCAAAATTGCCGGCACAACACTTTCCTCCTCAGAAAATAAGGCATATCTATACAAACCGATATTGCTCTTTCAACCCTATCAAATAATTCTTAAGGTTTAAATTAGCTTGAGTATGGTGGTGCACGTGGGATTTTTGGATGAATAGGGCATAACAGATGCTCGGTCGGGCTAGCATTATCACGGGCGGTGCGCTTTTTGGTATGCACTCGACGAGCCTTTTTCTGACGACTTTTAAACTGTCGGCATGATTTATTGGAGCTGTTTATTGCAGTGGAAAATTTCCTTTTGGAGTTCTAAGTATAGATTTATTTGTATGTACCTTTGTTCTTGTGAAAAATATTGTTTTTTGACAAGTTTTGGTAAATAAGGCAATATTCCGAAAAAATATATCCGTCGTTTAATTACTTTCTTTATTGATGTTGCTCTTAGATCTAACCTAACTTAACTTACATTTAAAATAACGCCAGTTTAGCAATAGGCTTCGATAAAAAATATTGGTAAAATGGGTATTAGGATAAAAAAGTTTGTAATTCCAAGCGTTCCCAACTTTATCCACGTTATGGTGACATATTTGGGTCGGATATTACAGAAACTTGAACTTAAATAACCCGTAAAAAAACAATACTCTTTCAAAGGTATTTTGTAATTTTACATGCAAAAGATTTTAAGGGTCTCAATAAAGTTATTAAAACTAGGGGAAAAACGAAACGAAAATAATCGAATTGTTCCAGTTCTCAAGGGACAAAGAAAATAAAGAATGAAAAGGGCGGAATCTATTAGAAGTTTCTTTTCTTGAGAAATTGTGTTCAAATTTTACTTTGATTTAAAATAAATCTTTTCTCTGCTAATATTTTTTAACGACTTTTAACTGTGGAGCTGGTAATTAAAATTATTTTAAGGGTGCTCTCTGGGGCTTTGTTCAAATTCATTGTAGATAACCTCACCAACCATATCGTTGACTTTATAGAAGCTCTTACCTACTGTTAAGTAAATTAAAACTTCCATAATGTCAAAAATATAATTCCGATATATGTAAAAGCAAAATGGGCTGAAAACAGTGGAATAGAAATCAGGAATATATTCAGCATGGGAAGTGTTCGATTTCTGAATGCTCATGGTAAAAATGCTCTCGCTTACCTACTTCGTCTTTGGGAATCGGCGCGTCCAAACCAACAAACACAGTATAAAGAGAAGGCTTGAGAAAGTAACGTAACAATATTTATTTTATTTTTTACCTATCCGTTTGACGCTGGCGTTATTCTTGTAACTAGTATGCTGAATGTAAAACTGTCTTTGTTCGAAAAAAAAACTTTTTTGTTTGTAAGTACAGATATTAAGTATGAGATTGCAAACTAGACAATAAAGTTGTAAAGTAAATAGTACAAAAAAAGGAATAAATAAAAAAGAAGGGTTACAAAAATTAACAAGGGTTTTTTTTTTGTCCGCGGAACTCTGATGCGGCGCGCAATACGCTTTCTTTAATTATTTTATAACAAAAGACAAACGGAAAAAACCAAATTGTGCTAGTCGTGCTAAAATATACATTTTTAAACCCTTGACGCAGCTAGAAAGGGTACAAAAATCCTTTATTACCCTGTAACTATCCTACCTACACTCGGTCAACGTTTCCCAAATCCTGGACAACGTGTACCAATTGTAACCTACCTACCTGTCTATCCTAAAGTTTTCACGAATAAAGCTCCTAAACCCTGATCTACACAGAACTAATTGTAAAGGCCCGGGCCAATACTCCTACTTTACAATCCTAGTCTCGGAGACACTAATAGTAGTAATACCTTTCCTTTGGCTGGATTTATATTTATTTATATGATGATGATATTTATAGTATCTAAAGTCCCTAATACTCTGCTCTACCTAACTATATTTCTCTACAATTTAAATTTCATACTTAAACATTCTTAGTTCTTAATACTTTTAATATCTGTCTTCCCTACATCTAATCAAATGTAATTTCTATGTCCTACCTATACTAGTCTTATATCTCTAACCTAATTAGTTCAATATAATTTACCTATCTCTCTTACTATCCCTACCAATCTATTATAATGTAAATTAGTTTTGGCACGTGATCGTCAAGTAATTTAAAAGAACCCATTTGTTGTACCCATAAGTAACCCCAGAATTCTTTAAGTCTTTGTTTTAATTCCTAACTTTACCTACCTAATACACCCTAGAAATATACCTAAATAATTACAACAACCTATTATTTATAATTTAGTTATCCTAACTGAATTAATGATTCCTTTCCAGTTGAAAGCCATCCTACTAAAAATATAATTCCTAAATATATTATTATTATGTTTCTATAGTATAACTTATGTGACCTAAGTCTAAAATAAAGCAGATCTAAAAATGTATGTTTTGTGGCCCCTGTAGGGAAGGAAGGCTCCACCATACGCCTTAGGATTGCTATCCCAGGACCTTAGTCCTCCTCAATAGACATCCACCATAGACAGGACAGTCTCCTTGCCAAATAAGTCCTATTAGTCAGTCGGTTGTATAGTAAGGGAAGATTTGGGATATGAGCATTCTTTACTCAAATATTCAGTAGATTATTTTATCCTTCATTAGAGTGATTTTCTCAAAAGAATATATTTATATTATATTTATTAAAGTGACTCAAGATAGATATTGCTTAATTCACTTATAAGTCTTTATATGACTTGAGTTTTATATAACTATATGAGATGTTCAATTTCACCAAGTATCCATGTTTAACTTATATAGTAAACAGCGGGACACAGAAGTCATTTTGTCTTCTAGCTAGATTGAATCCTCATGTTAGTCAAGGATAGTAAAGAAAGTGATCAGACAATTCTCACTATTGTCACTCCAATATTTACTGGTATATTTGCTTCATATCTTATAAAAATATTCACTCTAAAAAAGGACTTATCTCTTTAAGCTTACTATTGATATTCTAGATTTGCTTTATACTCATATAATACTCTCTATAGTATTTTGGTTATCTTATAGTATAGTTAACTTAGATGTTATTAAATATTCATTCTAATTAAGGACTTATTTCTGTCAGTTAACTATTGATGTTATAGTTTGGCATTATATATTTTCCAATAAATATCAAGTTTATATATATTTTCCTCATGAATTACTATATCAAAATCAGTTTATTACTTAGTATTTATTTATAGTTATATTTCTTTAGAACAGTTAAATACTAAAAGTTACTTTTACTTTTATAAGTTAACTATTAGTTAAATTTATACTTCAGTTTATTTATTAATTAAATTTATACTTCAGTTTATTTATGAAGTTAAGATTTATGAAATTTTATAAGTTTTCTAATTTAATTCCTATTTCCTATTTTCCCTATCCAATGAAGTTAACCTAACACTACTTTCAAGGCCTAAACTAAAAATCTAAACTATGGGCTTACCTCTCCCAGTAATTAGCTAAGTCCCTAGGTAAACTGTAAAGTTCAGCTGAGTCGACTGATAAAAGCAACCTAACACTCGTGTTCTTGTCCCCCTCCATACTTTTGATGAGCCGCGGCTCTCAGGGATAGTATGAATAGGACGCCCTATTGTGTGGTTTAGTATATATAAATAATAATAAATTTATCGGGACCCATTCTCAACTCCAAAGAGGCTTCCATGGGTGCGCGCCGGCATGCCAACTATGTGGACCCCACTTATTCCTCTAAGGCTGACATTGAGGATAAGTAGGCTTTGTTGTAAATATCTGTGCCGATTTAAAAGATATTTAGGCTTGCCCAAGGCTTCTTTTTGACTCTAATAGTTCCAAATCAGAGGCTCCGTTAGGCTTCCTCGGACTTGTCAGACACTTACTAGTGGTAGCCTGACCTCCCGCTCTGATACAATCAAGTGCTAATCTAGCTGAATTCAATACACAGTTCCCCACCATAGTATTAATTACCACTTGAGCCCCAAATAATTAATGCAATGTATCAGACGCAAGCGATAACCAACCCAAAATTTCCTAAGGGGAAGTACACAGAAAATAATGATTAGTTAAACAAACAATTAATATCACAAATAAGCAAATGAAACCTCATTATTGCAACTCTGGCTATATGAACCAGAATTATCAACAACGAGAGAAAATAAATCCAACAAAGTTTAAACCTCACCAAGTTATTGATATAACCTGATACACTCAACGATTGTTATTGCGTTCTCCCTTCTATTTGATCTGTAACAGAAATAAAATTAATACATCCTAAACACTAGGTATTCGGTACCTAGACCTAAATAAAGGCTCCCGATTCCTAAGCAAGAATTACTGTTATCTAATTTCCCTTACAATATTTAGAATTTAAAATTATCGAATTAATTTAATTTTTAATTATCCAAAACTCAATACAATAAACTAGAATTATTGCGCGAATTCAAACAAATATTACTCTCTAAACAACCCCAGCGAGCAACACGTCCGTACGTGACAAGCGACAAAAGTCAAAAAGCCACTTCCTCCGCGCGTCATCGTATATAAAGCCACCTATCCTCTTCGGAGTCATTGGCGTCATCGGCGTCTTCGGCGTCTTCGGCGTCATTAGCCTCATTGGCTTCATTGCCGTCCTACAGAGCAGGCATGTGTCACTTTTTGGCAGCCATCTTTAAATTTGAATTTTGTATGCAAATGTTCTTACATTTTGTTTTTAGCTTTATTTGATTATTTTAAACAACTATATATTCATTTTTAACAAAATCGATAATAGATTAATGACTCTTTATTCTCAAATCTACTAATGTTTACTCATTGTTTACCAAACAAAGAAATATGTTATCATAAATAATTGATATATGTCTAACTTTTCATTTCTTTGTACAAGTCCATCTGGAATCGAACCCTGGACCAACAGCTACACTAACTAAGCCATTTAAAATTAATGAAATAATATTTCTTTATTCTCTTATCTAAATATCTTACTTCTTCTTAGCTATATAAACGATATTATTTTATTTATTATAAAACATTACTTATTTCCTTTGTTCTTTAGTTAAACTATTAGTCTCCTATAAATATAAATTTAATCATAAACATTCTAATTGATAATTTTGTTTGTTCTAAAGCCATTTATTTCTATTACTTTTAAATGTCTTAAATGTAATATTAGATTTTGTTGGAATTAACTGGACATACATCGTTTGTTCCGTTACACCCTGCCTTTAGATTTATCGCAAAATGTCAAATCTTTCTAGTTGGCATTTGAAGAGAAATCTACCCTAACCAATAACATAATAAAATGCCTTCAAATAAACTACTGTAATGATTTTAACAATTTATCAACACTTAGCCTTTCCTGATCAGAAATTCTGATAATTATGTGATGTGTTTTTAACCAATTCTAATTGATAACATAACATGAATACTAATAGTCAACAATAAATGTCCAGACGTAACAATGCAGTTACAATTATCAGATCATTCTTTTGTCTGTGGAAAAATCAAAAGTTGTGCTAGACTTTTAATCAGCTCTAATAGCACTCAACCAGTCAAATATAACGAATCTTTTGTATTTATGATCTGTATATAATTCACCGATTAAGTTTCCCAGACCAAAATACAATCCTTAAAGATAAAGCTTCTGTCACCGTTAAACTTTCCATTCTATCCACTATTCGTTCCAAACCATGTTAAACAATTAAAAATTGGAGAATGTAAAGTTGTCGATTGCTAAGTATCTCCTGCCGGTACAGTAATGTCTCGCCAAAAAAATGCATACAAGCTACCCTAATAATTTCATATTAACCATAATATGAAATTTTTATCTAACCTATCACAAATGGGTCTATTTAATTAACGAAACATTTGTATTGTGTTGTGTTTCCAGGCTAAATTTTGACAAACATGGCTGGATGCTTAGGTATATGGTTTCGATTGTACCCCTTCCTAACTTAATAAAACTAAAACTTACAAAGATCTGCGTACAAACATCTGTTTCACAAATTCTTCCATATTCAAAATAAATTTCATCAGAACCCCTCATTGGTTTTTCACACTAGTACAACCAAGAACACAACCTTTCTCACATCAAACCATTATATACAAAGTTAATTTCACAAACTATGAAGTTTTCTCTTTTAAAACCAACCACAAGTTCAAAAGTAAACAAACAATGATAAACTTCAATTTAATTCCACTGTCACTTGACGTCCGTCCAATTGATTCCGTTCAAACAACCAAAAGTCGTTTGGTTTAATATAACTCTATTTAAACTTTTAGCGCGATTTTTCCAATAACTCAAACATTCCTAGATGTGCTTTTTGTTTATAAACTTCATTTGGCTCTAAAAAAAAAAAAGTTTCTAATGTAAAGTTTTATGGTTTATATTATAATTCTCTACTCATATCTAAAGACTGTCCCTTAGTGTAAATCATTTCCTTCCTGAACAGTACACAACGTAAGGTCCCAACCACCAGACGATCACAGCCCAATGTCTATTGCTAAGTTTTTCCGAAACCTATTAATTAATTCCAAAGCTAAATTAATAAGCTGTTTACATACGTTCATACATGTATACTTTTTTTTTTTTACTTTAATTGTATTATCAAACCGATTTTTTAATTCAAGAAAATTCGTCAAAGATATTAGCTCACTGCACTAAAGTTACTATAATACATTATCGGCGAAATATTTCCGTATTCCTAATTATTTTACATACGCACATACAACTTGACAAACATACATATAAATATAACACGTTTTGTATTGCAAAAATGGTCCCTATTTTTATGACTATGATACCCGTATTAATTGCAACCTTTTCATACTACATACATACGACACAACAACCTTACAAACACACATAACATGTATTGTGACTTTTTTTATTAAACTATCCTAATTATTCTCAACCTTTAACATTCAAGGCATGTACATAGCAATAAATATAAAATAATTCAGTTCAAAGATGCTAGGTACTCAAATTGAAATTGGCAACACGGTCCTATTTTCACTCAAAAGTTTCTTTTTGTATTTTTATTCACTAACATTTGATTATCCCTAATTAATTAAGATTATTGTGATTGAAATCCGATTATTATGAAATAATATTATCAACGTTTAATTAACCGCGCCTCTCACTCATATTTAGTCTTATCAAACTTTTCCCTTTTCCCTGTCTCCTTAAACGCATTTGAATTATGAACGGAACGTACGCCATAAACACCTTTCATCTTTAGACATATCTTATAATCTTATAATCTGTGCCTGTGCCTTTCATTGCAAGCAATGATTTGACAGCCACCCTATCGTCTACCTTCCATTCTCTATGGTTATTGTTGGTCAAAAACAAAACAGAAGAGCTACCTAGATTATTATTTTGGACGTTGATTGCTCGGTTGACGGCGTTGTCTGTTACACGTGCGGAATTTTGTGCTTTTTGTAATCCATAGTATCTTTGGATTTCTTTAGATATTGTGTTGGTTTTGTAGTTGGTGGTGGTTGTGGTTAACCAGGTGAGTGTTTGTAAGTTTTGTGTTTGAGATGAGCGATAAGGAGCCCCCTGATGGGGGCGGTAGTTCAGAGGATAGTGGTGAAATGTCAATTGACAATACCCAGAGTGCTCTCTTGTCTGGTTCACGAAAGCGGAATAATGTTGTTTCGGACTATAATATTAACAAACGTGCCACAGGCATGCCAGCCTCTGCTTCCGTTCAACACACATTCACCGTGCCCGAGTTTGCTCCGGGCTCCAAACTTAAATATAGCCCTACAGACAAAGCTCCTTATGTCGTTCAGGTTTCAAAAACAATTGAGGACCCAGCTTCTGGTTCCTCCATTCGCATTCTTAAGTTCGCACAATTATTACACAAGAACTTTGTCCGCGGCATTAAAAAAGACGGTATTAAAGCAAACGGTCGTAATCGTGTTACTGTGGAGTTTATTGACGCTAACTCGGCAAATGCTTTCCTCGACAATTCAATTCTTTCCCAACAGGAATATACTGCTTCAGTTCCCACTTTCAGCATCACTAGAATGGGCTTAGTTAGAAATATCCCGACTGACTGGACTATGGAGGAACTAGTTGGTTCAATTGAATGCTCTGTGACAGACTGCAAAGTTATCAAGGCTCGCAGACTTAACAGAAAAACAGTAGTAGAAGAAAAGACATCCTGGACCCCTACTCAATCTGTAGCACTAACTTTTCTTGGTCAGATACTCCCAGAGAAAGTGTTTTGCTTTAATGCTTCACTACCAGTTGAGCTTTATCATCTGCCAACAATCCAGTGCAACAAGTGCTGTCGATTCGGACATATTAAATCTGCATGCAGATCCAAGCCGCGCTGCTTCATATGCTCTCAGCCTCATGAGGGTGAGACTTGTTCTGTCCCTGATGAGAGGGCTTCATGCCTTTTCTGTTCAGGTTCTCATCGCGCCACTAACTCTGCTTGTCCTGAACATGCCAGACAAAAATCAATTAAAATAGTCATGTCTGAGGAACACATCCCCTACTCAGAGGCCGCTCTGCGGTTCCGTAATGTTCGCCGCTCCTTTGCGGATACCACTCGATTGTCCTCCTCACCAGGCACTCAGACTCCTAATCCGCATCTTCCCCAGACATCTAGCCAGTATCTATCTCAGCAGTCCAATCAGCCCTCCACTTATGCCTCCCAATCCTATAGAAAAACTGTCCATATCCCTCGTCGCCCTTCCCCCAACCTTGCTTCAGGGTACGACGCAGCCGCTCACAATAATATTATAAAAGATCCTCAATCTTCACAAATGAATGGCTGTGCCCTCAGTGGCTCTGAGTCTGAAATTTCTCCCAATGATAATCTTATCAAAATTTTAGTAACTATGTTACTGAATCTCCTTTCAAAATTCTCCGATGCGATACCGAACAATGTCTTAGAATCACTGAATCAATTAACTAAAATTATGTCCAATAATGGCCCATACAGCCATTCAGTGGAATTGTAGAAGTATCCGGCATAAAAAACATGAGATTTCCTTCCTTATTAATAAATATAATCCTTTCATTATGGCCATCTCGGAGACATGGTTAAGGCCCGGTTCCCTTTTTAGGGTGTCTGGCTACTCATGTCTCCGGGATGACAGTGATGATGGATGGGGCGGTTCTGCCCTCCTTGTCAAACGTTCCCTTCCCTTCTCCTCAATCCCCCTCCCCAATCATTCATCAGGGTTAAATGTCGTTGCTATTAAGACTCTTAACACTACATTTATTTCTTTATATATTCCATATCCCAATTCTACCCTTATTTCGGAACTTGATTCTATGCTATCTTCTCTTTCTGGCCCTTTAGTTGTGATGGGCGATTTTAATTGCCATCATACTATGTGGGGGTCTAACTCTTGTGACTCTAACTCTCGCTTTATTTTAGACTTGCTAGACAATGTTAATTTGTGTATAATGAATGATGGCTCTCCCACCAGAAGAACATCTCCTTTACAAAATCCTAGTGCAGTGGATCTGACAATGGCTTCCCCTAGTTTGGCTCCTTGTCTTGGATGGCAGGTGCTTTCTCAAGCCTATGGCAGTGATCACCTTCCTCTTCTCATTACACTTTCGTCTAATGTTCATATTTCTTCGGCTCGTCTTCCCCCCCTCTTGAAATTTCGTTTGGACAAGGCTGATTGGCCCGAATTTTCTTTTCGGGTAGAGAATGAGGTGAGATTACTCCCTCCTGTGTCTAATGAAAATTTTCTAGAACTATATTCTAAATTTGTACTAATCTTGTCCATGTCTGCAGAAATCTCTATCCCTCTTAAAAATTCTTCTGATGGAAAACTCTCATCTCCCCCGTGGTGGGATGCTGAATGCACGACAGCTATTAAAAGCCGTAACAGAGCTGAAGAATTGTTTCTTGAAGATTTAAGTAGCATCCAAAACTACTTACAATATCAATCCTCCAATGCTTCTTGCAAGAAACTACTATCTTCCAAAAAAAGACTCGGCTGGACTCGTTTTTGCGAAAGCTTATCTCCTCGTACGCCCTCCTCTCTCGTCTGGAAGAATATTAAAAGATATCGCAGCTCGTTATTGAGCTCTGATTCATCTTCCAACGATCCTTCTGTATGGTTAGATTCCTTTCTAGACAATCTTGCGCCTCCATACGTTCCTTCGGACGACTGTCTCCCTTCTTCTTCTTCTCCTTCATCGTCAGACCGGATGGATCTGCCATTTTCTCTTTCTGAACTTACTTCGGTATTAGAATACTTGCATGATTCCTCCCCAGGCATTGACGGCATACCGTATTCCTTTTTAAAAAAATGTCCTGAATCGACAAAAATTTTTTTTCTATCCCTTCTAAATAAGATCTACGTTTCGGGGTCTATTCCGGAAATATGGAAGCAACAAATTATCATTCCTATCTTAAAACCTGGTAAGGATCCCTCTGATCCCTATTCATATAGACCAATAGCACTTTCCTCTGTTTTGTCAAAGATTTTTGAGCATTTAGTTAAAAACAGGCTCGAGTGGATACTGGAGAATCGGGGAATTCTAGCGAGATCTCAGTTTGGTTTCCGCAGAGGCATGGGTACAATGGACAACCTCAGTATCCTTGTCTCGGATATACGACTAGCTTTCTCTAGGGGACAGCACCTTGTAGGTGTTTTCCTTGATATCACTGCGGCGTATGACAACGTCCAGCTTCCGCTACTCAGGCAGAAAATGCAACAGCTGAGTTTGCCAGCGAAGATGGTACATGTCATATGTAATCTTCTCATGGGTCGCTCTATTTCTATACGCTTTCAGGACTCAACTTTGCCTCCTAGAACGATTTGGAAAGGTTTACCACAGGGCTCTGTCTTGAGCCCTATCTTATACAGTTTATACACGGCAGATCTGGAAAAAGTGGTCGAAGGTTTTTGTGACGTCTTACAATACGCAGACGACATAGCCCTGTATTATTCCTCTGAGTCCTTTTCAGATTGCACAAATCGCTTAAACACTGCTCTGAGATATCTTGACGATTGGTTAGTAGATCATGGTTTAAACTTATCGGCTTCTAAAAGCTCTGTAGTTGTATTTTCCAGAAAAAGATGGACCCCTGACGTTGACATTATAGTGAACGAGGAAATTATCCAGGTGAATGATAGCGTTAAGTTTCTGGGTTTATATTTAGACTCGCATCTGACCGGAATCTCTCATCTAAACTTTATCAAAAATAAGTGCGAAAAAAGTATAAATGTCTTGAGGTCCCTCTCGGGCGCCTGGTGGGGAGCTCACCCATATTCACAGAAATTATTGTATAATGCGATCATACGGAGCCACTTCGATTATGGGGCATTCCTACTAGAACCGTGCAACAAGTTGGCTCTGTCAACATTGGACAAAATACAGTCACGTTGTCTCCGTATTATTTGCGGGGCAATGAAATCTTCCCCCATAAATGCCCTGCAAGTGGAGTGCCTAGAGCCTCCCTTGAGACTCCGAAGACAATTTCTATCAGACCGTTTCTTCTTCAAGACTGCCCAACTCTCTAACCATCCTCTTTTATCCCGTATAAATAACCTGTCTCGTTTAGTTTCCCTTTCCAAATACTGGTCCCACAAAAACACCCCTTGTCTGGTTAAGAGTTTCCATAAGCTGTCTGGGCTTCCCCCTCTTCTCCAGTTTTCTTGTAATCCCTTGTTTACCACTGACTTCAATGCCCTTGTATTTCAGCCAAATATATTGTTTTCTATTGGTTTACAAAAAGATACAACGAACGCTAATAGCTTATTCAACAAAACAATAGCTGATCATTGGGCAGATTGGACCATTGTTTTTACAGACGCGTCGAAGTTGTCCAATGACGGTTTTGTGGGCTCGGCGGTATGGATACCTCGTTATAAAATTGTCTTAAGCTTTAGATGTCCCCCCCAAACAACTGTATTTTCCGGTGAAGCTATTGCACTTTTTGAAGCCGTGTCTTATATAGAATCGCATAAAATAAATAAAGCTATTGTTTTCTCGGATTCTCTTAGTTGCCTTCAGGATATTTCGAAATTTCCGCTCCGCTCCAAAGACAATCTTTATGTAAACTTGAAGACTAGGGAATCCCTTTGCAGATGTCACTCTGTGGGTATTCAGGTAACCTTGGCCTGGATTCCGGGTCACTCTGGCATTACCGGCAACGAGCAGGCCGACGCGTGCGCCAAACAGGCCATCGGAACTGGTTGTACTTCATACTCTGAATGTTTTAGTCGAGATTTTCGTACCTCTGTTAAGTCCCATCTTAGAGAATGTTGGAATGAAGAATGGAACATCTCTCGTTGCTCCAAAGGCAAGTATTACGGCGGTATTCAACACGATTTGCCAGTAAAACCCTGGTTTTTCAAATATCGTGATGCCAATAAGCGTGCAGTCTCCACGATAATACGATTACGACTTGGTCACATTTGCTCACCTTCCTTTTTAGCTAAGATCCATGTCCGCGATCATTCATTATGTGAGTGCGGTCTAGAAGATGGTACGTCAGATCATATATT
Organism: Acleris literana; assembly: GCA_946894065.1. NCBI lineage: Eukaryota > Metazoa > Arthropoda > Insecta > Lepidoptera > Tortricidae > Acleris > Acleris literana. The sequence continues at coordinate 620,142 of OX335681.1, forward strand.
TTTTAATTGCCCTAGAAATCCGATATCCTTGTACGACCTCCTTCCTAAGTGTATTCCCCGTCCAGTCAATGTTAGCTTTCTTCTAACCTGTGTTAACTCGTCTTTTGTGTATGTCCTTGCAAAATTCATTACAGATTTTAATATAAAATTATAAGTAATAATATCCTTCCTCTCAGTTTAGTCACCCCCTTTTGAAAGTTTTTGTCGTAGTTTTTAGTAATAATGTGTAGTTACAGAAGTAGTTAATTAACATTGTGCCGTCTCGTAGTTTCAGATAAACCAGTAGAGATCGAATCAAGAAATCCTGCCAACTCGCAGGATCTAGTACACCGATCACGTGTACCTTTCAACCTTGACACTGGCAAGTTGTCTCATTGGACAGAAGCCATAAAAAAAAAAAAAAAAAAAAAAAAAGAGCTACCTATGTTTAACAAATAAGTTTTTAGTTATGCAGTATTCAATATGTTAATCACCTAATCAGTTAATCATATTTTATGAAATACCTGTTCCCGCCTATCAACAACTTGGTCTATCTTACTAGCAAAGAGAACTATTCATAATACGTAAGTAAACAAATGACTTCTTTTATTATTTTAACCTGTTTTAAATGTTTGTGAGTTAAAACTTATAGTATTAACCTTAATATATAAAATCGTGCGCAACTTTGCTATCTAAGTAGTATTACTCAATGACTTACTTACCTAATAAAAATATCTAACCTATCTAGCTTACCTAATGGTATATTTTGGTTTTGTTTCAGCTTTTGCAACCTGTATCCTAGTGAAATGATGTTGATATATAAGAGAGATTTATCATGCTGACATAATGATGATGTTTTTCTGACTACAAGTTATAATCGAACTAGCATGAACATTTTGCCTGAGAAACCATTGCAAGCTAAAATATTTGGTTTTCTTCTTGTGTTTGAACTACTTAGTAAAGTGATGTTATAAGTGTTTTATTGCATTTGTACCATACAAATTGTGTTATCTACCTATCTTTTTGCACTACATTCTTTTCCTTTGTACTATTCTTGGATTAAACAATTCCTACTTAAGCTTTTAAATTATTTTTCTCCTAATATACCTAACATAGCATGATTGGTTTCCTTTACTCAATGCATTGGTGTGCAATTTTATTTGATAGAATTTGTTCACTGCTATGTTTCCTATTATGTAAGTGCCTGATGTTAACTAACTTTGGTCAACATACATACTAGTTTTAAGTGAATGTTCTAACAATCTCTGGCTTTACTGTATGTAAGAAGTTTCAATTTATGACTGCGGTACTAAGTACTCCTATAGTACTCTAACCTTGCTAATCAACATCAAAGATCTATTTATACCTATTTTAAATATTATGATGATTATAATTAACTGTAAGGTCATAGTTCTTTTCTAATAAACAATTTACTAACCTGCTAGTTACCAAACTTTGTAAGAATTTATTAATTGGTTTCTTAGCAGTTCAAAATAAAGAATTTCATTCTTATCTATTAAACTTCTTAATTTATCCTAACCCAAAGCAAAACATACATCTGTTCATCTAAGTTTTAACTAAACAATTCCCTGCCTTTTAAACCAGCGAGATAGTCTCTAAGTACTATAATATTGCTTATTAAATCCTATTAAGAAAGTGTTATCTATCAATTCATAAAATATTCTATCATCAGACCACTACTTTGTTAATTTCAGCTAACTTTTGTTTCTTATCCTTAAATGATCATAACAAAACAGCTGTTTTTACTATAAACCAAACTACCTACTACCTATCTCTTTCCTTTTTAGTCTATAGTCTCCTAATATATTTCAAATAAGAGAAAATCAAACAATTGATATCCTAATTAATTAAAATGGTAAGTTTACTTTACTAAATTGAAATTGAAAAGTATATTTTATATGTTTTTAATGTTTGTTTATAATGTAGGTTTGTTTTTAAATTCCATTTCAAAAACTAAACATTCATAATTCGAAAAGACCTCTCCTGACAGATTATAACAGGGTTAGGCTGTTATAATCTGTGTCTCTTATTTTTTAATTCCACAGAAAATACAACTTGTCAAAACAAACTGTCCGTTTACTGACCGGCTACTCTAAACAAAAGTACACAATAATTGTTGTTTCCCTTTTTAAAGATAAACCTATAACATTTCCTAATTTAATTGTGTTTTACCTAAACATATTTATGGTATAAATAGTTGACTCTATCTTTGCCTAATCAATGACTACATTTTGATTGTTTACAAACTCAATCACACCGGCTAACTTTTACTAAGGATTCAAAAGCTGATACGAGGTAAAGGTGAATACTGTTTCTATCCCACTTTCTTGTATTTTAATTACTTTATAAGTAGAATATCTTACTATTTAAAGTAACTTCATGTTGTAAAACTATAGGAACTTTTAACCTAGTTTATTGTTTCCAACAATTTACTAGCTAAACATATCTTTTATAGAGATAGTTTATGTCACTTTAACTGAAACTACATAATTAAACAACAAGTTTTATAAACTATTTCAAATAAACTCTTTTATTTATCTTATTGTTTGATTTTATAAAAGGTTTTAATGTTGTTTTGTTCTTTTTTAGGTTGTAACAACATTAGTCTGACTAACTCAGCAAATGACAAGTGATTTGATCTCTAACAATTGAAGTCTGATCAGCTGTCCTATCTAACCACCTAGACTATAGCAACAGGAACAAAAATAACCATATGCCTCAGAAGAAAATGAATCCTTAAGCTAGTTGTACCTACTACTTTCAGGTAAAATAAATTTAAGCAAATATTTTTCTTAGCTCAAGTTTTAGTTCTAATAAATTTGTAAACTAACTTATTTTAATGGAAAAAATTGTAATTACTATTACAAGATTTCTGTTTTTTAAGTTGAGTGACATCTAACTAGAAACACTAGCTCCCTAGGTTCCCTGACATTTGAACTAATGAATATACTGAATAATCCTTATTTACTTTTCCAGTTTTGCAAGAGATACAAAGGAAGGAACGTAGAAACTTATATGAAAGATCAACGACTAACCAAGAATATTGTTTAATTTCAATAATTAAGAATTAAATCATACTGTTACCAATTTTAGTAAAGCTACTCTACGGAACTAGTTTTAATGACTATAATTAAATTTACAAATTTAATTGGATCTACCTACAATAAATTTCTTTTTAAACTGTTATTTCATTACCTGCCTTCGATTAAACAACTATTAACATCTAAAGAAACATAAGAACTTATGTAAGTTTATATATTTCTAGACTTTTCCTTTATACCATTTTAAAAGTTAGGATATTTTGTCTTTATTTAAATTTTATTGTTAAACGACAATAAATCCACTACAAGATACTATTTATCCTTGCCTGACTTCCTCTATAAAAATCAAACTACCTGCCTTCTAGTTTAAAACTAAAGATTAACTTTAGCTTCCTATCTTCACCTGTATGGTTCACAAACCACAATTAAAGAATTAACTGCTATTACTTAATAAAATTCCTACATAAATGAATAAAAATTAAAACAAAGACTTCCATTTTCACAGGCAACAATTGGACTTCAGTCAGAAGTCACTTACTTAAATTAAATAACTATCCCTAACTTAAACCTGGCATAAGGCACCAAAGAAACCAATCTAAAGCCAGTTCTTTGAATTAACTACCTAACTTAATTAAAACTTATAAAATTAACTACTAAGCATATTTTTAATCCTGGTAAACGGCAACAATTGTAACTGGACAACCAGTCACAATTGAACGGTTGAAGTACTATAAAATCCTGGTCACGACGCGCCAATTGTAACCGTCGAGACCATTTTTACTCAATATCTAAGTCTAATTACTATTAAAAATTGTGCAATAACTCAAAGTTCAAAATCCTGGTCACGGGGCAGCAATTGTAACCTACCTACCTGTCTATCCTAAAGTTTTCACGAATAAAGCTCCTAAACCCTGATCTACACAGAACTAATTGTAAAGGCCCGGGCCAATACTCCTACTTTACAATCCTAGTCTCGGAGACACTAATAGTAGTAATACCTTTCCTTTGGCTGGATTTATATTTATTTATATGATGATGATATTTATAGTATCTAAAGTCCCTAATACTCTGCTCTACCTAACTATATTTCTCTACAATTTAAATTTCATACTTAAACATTCTTAGTTCTTAATACTTTTAATATCTGTCTTCCCTACATCTAATCAAATGTAATTTCTATGTCCTACCTATACTAGTCTTATATCTCTAACCTAATTAGTTCAATATAATTTACCTATCTCTCTTACTATCCCTACCAATCTATTATAATGTAAATTAGTTTTGGCACGTGATCGTCAAGTAATTTAAAAGAACCCATTTGTTGTACCCATAAGTAACCCCAGAATTCTTTAAGTCTTTGTTTTAATTCCTAACTTTACCTACCTAATACACCCTAGAAATATACCTAAATAATTACAACAACCTATTATTTATAATTTAGTTATCCTAACTGAATTAATGATTCCTTTCCAGTTGAAAGCCATCCTACTAAAAATATAATTCCTAAATATATTATTATTATGTTTCTATAGTATAACTTATGTGACCTAAGTCTAAAATAAAGCAGATCTAAAAATGTATGTTTTGTGGCCCCTGTAGGGAAGGAAGGCTCCACCATACGCCTTAGGATTGCTATCCCAGGACCTTAGTCCTCCTCAATAGACATCCACCATAGACAGGACAGTCTCCTTGCCAAATAAGTCCTATTAGTCAGTCGGTTGTATAGTAAGGGAAGATTTGGGATATGAGCATTCTTTACTCAAATATTCAGTAGATTATTTTATCCTTCATTAGAGTGATTTTCTCAAAAGAATATATTTATATTATATTTATTAAAGTGACTCAAGATAGATATTGCTTAATTCACTTATAAGTCTTTATATGACTTGAGTTTTATATAACTATATGAGATGTTCAATTTCACCAAGTATCCATGTTTAACTTATATAGTAAACAGCGGGACACAGAAGTCATTTTGTCTTCTAGCTAGATTGAATCCTCATGTTAGTCAAGGATAGTAAAGAAAGTGATCAGACAATTCTCACTATTGTCACTCCAATATTTACTGGTATATTTGCTTCATATCTTATAAAAATATTCACTCTAAAAAAGGACTTATCTCTTTAAGCTTACTATTGATATTCTAGATTTGCTTTATACTCATATAATACTCTCTATAGTATTTTGGTTATCTTATAGTATAGTTAACTTAGATGTTATTAAATATTCATTCTAATTAAGGACTTATTTCTGTCAGTTAACTATTGATGTTATAGTTTGGCATTATATATTTTCCAATAAATATCAAGTTTATATATATTTTCCTCATGAATTACTATATCAAAATCAGTTTATTACTTAGTATTTATTTATAGTTATATTTCTTTAGAACAGTTAAATACTAAAAGTTACTTTTACTTTTATAAGTTAACTATTAGTTAAATTTATACTTCAGTTTATTTATTAATTAAATTTATACTTCAGTTTATTTATGAAGTTAAGATTTATGAAATTTTATAAGTTTTCTAATTTAATTCCTATTTCCTATTTTCCCTATCCAATGAAGTTAACCTAACACTACTTTCAAGGCCTAAACTAAAAATCTAAACTATGGGCTTACCTCTCCCAGTAATTAGCTAAGTCCCTAGGTAAACTGTAAAGTTCAGCTGAGTCGACTGATAAAAGCAACCTAACACTCGTGTTCTTGTCCCCCTCCATACTTTTGATGAGCCGCGGCTCTCAGGGATAGTATGAATAGGACGCCCTATTGTGTGGTTTAGTATATATAAATAATAATAAATTTATCGGGACCCATTCTCAACTCCAAAGAGGCTTCCATGGGTGCGCGCCGGCATGCCAACTATGTGGACCCCACTTATTCCTCTAAGGCTGACATTGAGGATAAGTAGGCTTTGTTGTAAATATCTGTGCCGATTTAAAAGATATTTAGGCTTGCCCAAGGCTTCTTTTTGACTCTAATAGTTCCAAATCAGAGGCTCCGTTAGGCTTCCTCGGACTTGTCAGACACTTACTAGTGGTAGCCTGACCTCCCGCTCTGATACAATCAAGTGCTAATCTAGCTGAATTCAATACACAGTTCCCCACCATAGTATTAATTACCACTTGAGCCCCAAATAATTAATGCAATGTATCAGACGCAAGCGATAACCAACCCAAAATTTCCTAAGGGGAAGTACACAGAAAATAATGATTAGTTAAACAAACAATTAATATCACAAATAAGCAAATGAAACCTCATTATTGCAACTCTGGCTATATGAACCAGAATTATCAACAACGAGAGAAAATAAATCCAACAAAGTTTAAACCTCACCAAGTTATTGATATAACCTGATACACTCAACGATTGTTATTGCGTTCTCCCTTCTATTTGATCTGTAACAGAAATAAAATTAATACATCCTAAACACTAGGTATTCGGTACCTAGACCTAAATAAAGGCTCCCGATTCCTAAGCAAGAATTACTGTTATCTAATTTCCCTTACAATATTTAGAATTTAAAATTATCGAATTAATTTAATTTTTAATTATCCAAAACTCAATACAATAAACTAGAATTATTGCGCGAATTCAAACAAATATTACTCTCTAAACAACCCCAGCGAGCAACACGTCCGTACGTGACAAGCGACAAAAGTCAAAAAGCCACTTCCTCCGCGCGTCATCGTATATAAAGCCACCTATCCTCTTCGGAGTCATTGGCGTCATCGGCGTCTTCGGCGTCTTCGGCGTCATTAGCCTCATTGGCTTCATTGCCGTCCTACAGAGCAGGCATGTGTCACTTTTTGGCAGCCATCTTTAAATTTGAATTTTGTATGCAAATGTTCTTACATTTTGTTTTTAGCTTTATTTGATTATTGTAAACAACTATATATTCATTTTTAACAAAATCGATAATAGATTAATGACTCTTTATTCTCAAATCTACTAATGTTTACTCATTGTTTACCAAACAAAGAAATATGTTATCATAAATAATTGATATATGTCTAACTTTTCATTTCTTTGTACAAGTCCATCTGGAATCGAACCCTGGACCAACAGCTACACTAACTAAGCCATTTAAAATTAATGAAATAATATTTCTTTATTCTCTTATCTAAATATCTTACTTCTTCTTAGCTATATAAACGATATTATTTTATTTATTATAAAACATTACTTATTTCCTTTGTTCTTTAGTTAAACTATTAGTCTCCTATAAATATAAATTTAATCATAAACATTCTAATTGATAATTTTGTTTGTTCTAAAGCCATTTATTTCTATTACTTTTAAATGTCTTAAATGTAATATTAGATTTTGTTGGAATTAACTGGACATACATCGTTTGTTCCGTTACAACCCCTTGACCTTATTGCCCTCAAATTGGGGGCAGTGGGGACCATTGCAAATGGGGGTCATAACCCGAACATTACACGTATTAGGGAGATGGGTCGATTTGATCTCATGAGATTTATTATTGTTTTCGGAGATGATCTTTATGGCCCTCGTGATTGAGGTAGTCAAGATGCGAGATTGTTTCAGTTAAAGTATATTTTTGGGCTATTGTCTTTTAAACACTGACGCAAAAGGAGGGGTTTCATAAGTTTAACGTGTCATGTTATTTGCTACTGAATAGTGCGACATAGCTAGTTTTCTCTTTTTCATATTCCTCTACTTGATTGATCTGAATGTAAAGTTAATCACTTCCTTAACTTATCCATACCTTAAATCGACACACTTATTCGAATATTTGACTAGATCTTTGTCAATAACATACTACATTGACTCAGACTCAAATATTAAGTAGGTGGGTAAAAACTTAAAAGTCACACTATTAAGTAGCAAATACGAGTAACATAACAAATCATTTTAACATTTGAACGTTATGCCTAACGGAACTGTGATCTAAGGATCTTCGAAAGAAATTGGTTTCCAACCAGTTAGATCTCACTTCTTTTATTAGCGAGACGGTTTACGAACTTGGCGTTTGTTATTGATGGGCTTTATAAAGTTTTTGAAATTCTTGTAGGATATCGGAATAGAGGTAAATTACTATAGGTAAAGTCCATCTTTATGAAACAAGTTAAATATTCAAAGACAATAGTGAAAACTTTTGAGTAAAATACAACACATTTATTTTCATCAACTAAGTTAATATAAGTTACTATATATTTTCATTTAACACCATCTCCCTGCTACGGTTGTCTGGAAAACATCGCTAATCAGCGATAAGACCGCCTGCTGTTTACCTGTGTTTGTTTTTAATTGCTCTGTTTCTCTGTAATGTTTTTGTTTGGTGCACAATAAAGTGTTTTGTACTACATTGTTATTTTAAAACCGAAATCTCAGTAGATAGTTCAAAACTATCTTATCCACGACAAAAAATCGCATGGTAGCGCAAAAATTACAATTTCTTAAAATAACCATGACATTTCCCGCGGCGTTTCTGCCGCGTGACGCAGGCGTTCCGCTTTTCGCGCGCATCAGTTCCGCCAGGGCTTTGTCAAGTGCAAGGTTAGGACGTTTTTCAGCCGCCATTCAAATAATATGTTTTTCCTTTAAACACTTGAAATAACACGAGTATAATTTCACATCGGCTAGTGTATGTTCCGAAAAGGATAAAGGTGACGCTATCAACTAAATATTTTTGTCAACTAAGAGATATGTTGGCTGATTTGATTTAAATTGAATAGAATAGCTATGGTGATAATTATATCAACCAAAGCTAATCATATCCTAGTTACTAACGTCTTGTTAGAGTTGTTAGGGTGCGGCTCCACTGAGGCGGAGACGAGCGGAGCGGGGCGGAGCTGTGCCAATATAAACTAACGTGCGCAAGGCGCGCTCGGCGTGACCGCATGCGCCTTCTATTGGTTAATATTGGCACAGCTCCGCTCCGCTCCTCTCGTCTCCGCCTCAGTGGAGCCGCACCCTTAGGCTCGTATGGAATCAAGACGCTTTTTCACGATTAGGTATTGTCTTCATAAAAATCTTGTAAGCAACCAATAGGGAATATGCATGTTTTTTTACAGCTTCAATAAAAGCTGATTCATGTTACAAACAGGTGAGAAAAAACATTTTTTGAATAGCTATAAAAATAACCAAGTATATGCCAACAAAGATTTGTTTCTATCTCTTTCTAGCAAAATAGAATTTTACGTGGATTTTATATGGCCGAACTGCACAATGACGCCAGCAAATGACGGCAGATAGCATTTTAAAATTATTGTATCATCCGTATTTCTTGATAGATTTTAATTTTAAGAGGCCACCTATGGTGCCACGCCCTCACAAGAATAAAAAGGGATGGCTTTATGTGCTTCCGCGCGGAGAATGTGAGATGGAGATAGTTCGCTCGCGCCTTGACGGCAGCGTTAAATTCAATTAATCGCTGTTTACTTTACAACCACAACATTTATTGAAAAAATGTTTTGCCAGGATTAAGAAGTTATATATCCTCAACTATTGAATCGAAAATCATCGTTAAAGATTATAGGATTTCGAAGATTCAACCAAAAACATGCAAAAAAGGTATCATGTTTGAAAAATAAAACTATCGAGGATTTTATTTCTAATCGTGTTTTCACGTTTGCCAGTTTCAAGCAAATATGATCAAGTTTAATATATCCAAAGAACAGATACAAAGGCGTTATGGTTATTGAGATCCCGAACGCCGAACACTCCAGACTTTAGCATAGGTGGCCTCTTAAGTTCACTTTTAGTGATCTCTTTTACGGTACTTTCATATTTTTTTAAAAATCCATGCATATTCCCTCTTCGATTTCGGCTAGAGTAGTGACTCTGGCTGCTAGAGTCTAGCAACTCAGTAAATCAATAGATGCTTGGAGTGGGAGCCCTTTGTTTCCTATAATTTCATTGGTCATAATGTAATTGTTGACATAATTTTTGATAGCCATAATTTTTTATATCGCTGAAACTGTAAACTTTTCAGAAGTTCTGAAATATCTAACGTATAGACAAGGCTAGGTTAGGTTATGTTTGATTTATAAAAATCCTGAAAAAGTAACCGTTTCTTTAAAAAAACACGTTATGCCTTGCGATGATTATGACCTAAAGCACATTATGACTAAAAATAATTATGTCAGTCACTATAGAGCCGCTTGGAGTACCTCAATGTAGTTTAATTATGATAATTTGACACGCTCTGCAATTTATGCTTTAACATTACATTGAGCAATAAATAATCTGAATCTGATTTGTCCTTTGATTGTCTTTGTGCCTTTGTTTCTGCTAAGGTGTCATGGGTGTGAGTGGGACTTTGAGTCTACCATCAAGGCAATAAAGTTCAATTACGTTTGTTCGATAATGCCATTTTCAATTTATGAAGAAAGGAAAATAAACCTTATTGTAATTGCAACACAGTTCAAATTAAATTGCCTTGATTGTATACACTATTGCACAATGGGCCTTACCTTAATTGGTTAAAATAGCAATTTGAATAGGTATGGTTTTAGGATATCGCACCTTTAGAACAATACAGACCTAATTCAAAATTTGTGCTTTCAAACTTCGAGTCATAAATTTATTATTATAGAGACCTAACTCGAAATTTAAAATTTCTGACTTAGGTCACTATCGTTCTGAAGGTGCGATATCATGTCATGACGATCGGATATGTCGTTTAAGAGATAATTGGATCCAAAAAAAAGTCGCCGTTACTTATATCGGGGGTTGCTATTTGATAGTTATTCTCTTAAGGCAGGCTAAACCCAAATGGAATAGAGCGCCGGTAGTCAGATTCGCAGTGCTAAATCAAAACAGTAGTAACTCAAAATACAACTGTATTTTAAAATCAACCTTAATATAACTTCTATGAACTTGAAATAAAACTAGCAAGGATTTTGAGTTGATACTGTTTTGATCTAGCAGTGCGAACAAAGCAACGACGCGATAGTCTAGTTGGTAGTGACCCTGCCTACGAAGCTGACGGTCCCGGGTTCGATTCCCGGTATGGACAAATATTTGTGTGATGAGCGCTAGTATTTGTTTCTGAGTCTTGGATGTTTTCTATGTATTTAAGTATTTATTCCTCTATAAGTATGTTTATCGTTGTCTGGTACTGTTTACACAGGAACGTAGCTTAAACGAAACGTGATGTGTTTGACAGCTGTCAGCTGTCATTAAGAAAGCATAAGAATCTGTGGATCTCGTACTTTTTGGCCTCTGCACTGTTAACTGTGTCTGTCTTGTAATAAAAACTTTAATCTCGAATCATCGCCTCCATTTTACTTATAAAAACGTTCAGGTACCCATGGTACAAGCCTAGAGCTTAGTTCGGGACTAGGTCAATTTGTGTGAGATCGTCCAGTGATATAAAAAAACCGGGCAAGAGCATGTCGGACCATGCTCAGTGTAGGGTTCCGAAGCCGTTACTACAAACAAATTACACCTCCTCGACAAACTTAACTTTGCGGTTGGAAAAGTGTCCTCCCCATACATCGACATAGGTCGCGGTCGGTTTACCAACACCGAAAATAAGTTCTCGGTAAGTATAAACATTTAAACCGTTTGTTACTCAAGAACCAATGAAGTTTACTTAGTCTTGATAGTTTTCCTATTAAATTCATTATTCAGATTTTTTGTATTTGTAGTTTTGGCTGTAGGGGGGGGGGGACACTTGACTCTGACAAAACTTAGCGCTTTAAAGATTAATATTTCATAAACGGATACCTTAATCAAAAATTGTTGAAACAAACCCTATTATATTTTTGAAAGCCCTATCCAAAGACACCCCACACTATGAGGTAGACGAGAAATAAAAATTTCATCCCCACGTTACGTTTATTTACAAGATTTTATTTTACCACTTAGTTGGCGTGATTAATATGTATATTCATGCCAAATTACAGCTTTCTAGTACTAAGAGTCTCTGAGCTAGACTGCGGACGGACGGACGGACATGGCGAAAAAAAAGCTATCTGTTTTTTGCCATTTCAAATTACCTAGCAATTACCTTGACATTTGACTTCGTGACGCATTTGTCTAAGTCGTGTCTAAGTCGTGTCTACGTCGTGTCTAAGTCGTGTGTAAGTCGTGCTGTTTCATTAAATCCACTAATGGATACGGTTCTAGTTGTTTCTAATCCTTTCTAAAGAGCCAGTTATATCTTGCTTTAGGTTTATATTCTTCAGCCATATTTGATGTTTAAAAATCATAAATACACTCACTCTTTGCTAATCATTTATCAATTATATCTACATTGGAAAGTCTTTGAAACCTGCTTGAGATGATTACAGAACTTTTAACCTGTATTATAGAGAAATGTAGCTCCACATTATCATTTGAATGGACTTTAAAACTAGTTTTCCGAATTTAGTTTAACTATAGTACCTAATTGAATCAAATGTCTTGAAAATTCTACCAAAGTAAAGGATGTCTATTCCACTTTGTTTTCACCCATCCAGTTTTCCCTCCCTTCTCTTCTTTAACCCATATTCCTACCGAATTGTTAACGTTATTACTTAGTATGTGTACTTGCCTCTAAAACAACAAATCTGTCCAACTCTATGGTGTAAAAACTATACTGCCCTGCTAAGGTTTAAAGCCGTTTTTTAATCTTATTACTGGTTAATAAGGTTGCAATTGCTACAGTGGTTTTGGGTTGGAAACTGCCTTTTATCTTAGGTAGCAGGGCAGTAGCTGCGGCTCCATGGCGTCACAGTGATGTGCTTGAGTCTCGCACGAACTCCGAACCCGCGAGGCGTCAATTGTTTCAAATGCAGAATGCCTAATTGTATTAAGCGATGTAATTTGTAAGAAATCTAAGAGATGGCGCTATTAGCCAAAAATATAACATTTTTGCTCGCACGACCACAGATTATAAACTAGTGCACGAGTAAATAATCTGTGGTCTAGTTGTATAAATATCAATGCGTTGTGGCAACTTTTATTTACCAACATAACGTTTACCAATTCGTCATAACGTTATTAGATTCTTGTTTGTGTTCGGTAGTTCAACCAAATAGCGAAGCCTTGAGGACAAGTTAATGAGTTTCAAGTGACAATAGAGTAATAATGAGTGACAGTGATGGATCGACCGCGGTCAGGGTTGCGCAGTTTGTAACACAAGTCATTCATATTTACAAAACAAGATACTAAAAACAAATTCAGTTATTATAACTGCGTGTGTAAAGTACCATGGGCAACCTTGTATGAAGTCTGGGCCAAAACCAACAGCGCTGAATGATATGTCATTAAACTTATTAAATACAGGTCTTTGTATGCCGTGTTCACTCTTAGGTACTTGTTTAATATAGTAAGCAACGTTCTAACCTCAAAATGAATCTTTTATGGCTAAAACAGCTATATCGTAAATAAAATAAACTGTGTAAACATTTTATACATCAATAGGCCAATTTATTGTCTGTGATTGCGTTATTATATTTAAAATATCTGTTTTAGCCAAAAAATGGTTCATTTTGAGGTTAGAAAGCTGTTTACTCTATTAGTCAAGTAACAACGAGCACGGTATATGTGCATAGTTCATATTCCATTATGGGCACCAATCTAAATTACAGTAGTTTTTTTTTAGTTGTAGGTATTGGAAATAAGGTGACACCGCGTGATAATGTGTATTTCCGCAGAAGCAGCCCCATTTTCAATTACAAGGTGTCAGCAAAGGAATTCAGCTTGGTGTCCATAACAGAAAACTATTATGAGCTCTCAAAACCTGACAGGTTCCGAGAATGACACGGACAGCTATATATGACTCGGATAATTTAAATTCCAATCCTTTTCACTGAATGGAACACGGTGGTTTCAATAGTTCATAATACGGCCCCTGACAACTTTTGATTGCTGCCATTTTCATGAAACTCCGTATTGCGGGGCAGACATTTATGGGCGGCGCTGAACTTCCCAACAGTTTGTATTCTACTCGGTAAACCATATTACATTTGACATGTTATGATCATTATCGACGTTATGATAGCTTTATTTCCTTGACTGTAATGGCGGCTGAGTTGAAATCAATATGGTTTTACCTAGTAAGATAGAGCCCAAGGTGACCATCTGGGTTTTTTGCCTCATTAAGTATAAAAAATCGTTCTGAATCCAGACTGAGCTTGTTTCTTAAGATTATGTTAGTATCGTTTATTCGAGCCTCTACAAGTGGATATCTTTACATAGTATAAAACAAAGTCGCTTCCGCCGTCTGTTCGCTTAGATCTTCTAAACGGCGGAACGGATTTTAATTCGGTTTTCATTAATAAATAGAGTGATTTAAGAGGAAGGTTTGTATGTATAATAAATGCTGGTTTACGTACGGGTGTTACAGAAAACTCACATAAACCAAAGCGAAGCGAAGGCGGTCTCCTATAAATTAAAAGTAAATAAAAACTGCCCCCACACAAAACTTTGAACTATTTTTAATTATTTCCTTACTAACTAAAATTACCCTGGCCATCCTCCTCTCCCGGTATTTCCAACGCACTTACCTGGAACAGAATGGGCAAATTAAAAAAGGGAATATAGAAATGCTTGGGGGTAATAGCATTCTTGGACGCGGGCCTTAGCATAATATGTACGCAAACAAATTTGATTAAAAACACCTGGAGTTTTTTACACGTCACAGAGAATTTGCGTAAACATGCTGTTAATTAAAAAAGGAAAATAAAGGTGAAAAATCTGAAAATGCCGCGTTTACGTAGCAATTATGTTGTTATTTAAGAATTTTGTAATTATCTTTTTACCGATGAAGAACTCAACAAACGAAGCAATTAAAATAGCTACTCTACTAATACTCTTTCTTCCCATATAAACATAATTCATAATTCTTCTTAACATGTGTATGACACTGAACTCCTAAACGGCTGAACCAATTTTGATGATTTTTTGTGTTTGAGTGGGTCCTTGGATAGTTTAGATTCACAGTTCGACCCGATAGGTGGCGCTGCGATCGAATGCGATGCGATTCAATTATTTATATTATTCAAACTGGACGAAGTCGGGACGGGCCTTGACTGATAATATATGTGTATAAATAAATGTAATGTAATGTGATTTAATAAGATTTAAAAAGTACTAGAAAGTGTAATGCATACTACACGTCCGGAGCGTAGTACATTTTAGATTTATCGATGTAATATTAAATGTAAAGTACATGCGATAAGCGCTCTATCAAAATGCAATGAAATGCGTAAATGTTTATTGCAACTGCAACCAGCAACGGACCACAATGTAGCTCTACCAATGCTTATAAAATATGTATGTATGTAAACACTGTATTGCACAAAAGACATAAATTCAAACACACCATTTACTGAATAGGAATGTACAAAGACGAACTAATCCCTTTAAGGGACCTCAGCCAGCTAACCTTCGAGTGATTGAGGGAATAAGAAAAGCAGAATGTGGCAACGAGTAGACATAAGTAAGTAAAAAAACAAAGTATAGGATATGTTATAAGAAATACAAACTATAATAATACAAAATAATATAACGAATTGACCTAATAAACGCTACATATTCTTATTTTATGTATTTATATTTTATATATTTTATTGCTATTTATTCTTATTGCTCACTTTTCAATCGCATTACGTAAAATCCTGTAATATTAGATTCAAGTTATTTATAAATAAATAATTAATATTATTGTAGGTATCCTGAACAAAGTTTATAATCCTTGACGCAAAAAGAGGTGTCTGTGGCACCGTAGCTCTTAAACGGGTAAACCGATTTGGAAGCGATTTTTTTTATTTGAAAGCAGGTTTTTTAGGGGTAGTTTTTAGCTAGATTTCATGAAAATTGGTTAGGCCGTTAATGAGATATCAGCTCTGAAAGAAGGACCATCATTATATCGGTGGTTTTTATCTACACTAATTATTAAGTGATTATAATAATAATTGATAAACAGTTCCCAGGTTAGCGTAGTTAACAGTATGTAAACTGCGTGTTAGTGGGGGGGGAGGGGTTATGGGGGACGTGTCAATACCAATAAGGATTAGCTCTTGGGAGCCAATCAATCGCGAGACGTGGGAGGTCGCGGTGAGTATGGACTTGGGCACTTTATAACCTCGTAAGGCCCACCATATTGCAAACAGCTAGTTTTTGTCAGTGGGACTCTGAATCCACCATCAAGTCAATAAAGTTCAATTACGTTTGATCTAAAATGCTATTTTCAGTTTATAAACATAGGAAAATAGACCTTATTGTTATTGTAACACAGTTCAAATTAAATTGCCTTGATTATGTACCTACATCCTATTACACACTGGAACTTACGAGGTTAATGAAGGGCACTTTTGAAAAGAATGATTGTAGAAATACTAACAAAGAAAATGAATAATAGATTAGAGCATGATATACTGTATGTATCGTACGAAAACGATAAACGAATCCGCGGAGGGCAACATTTTGTTACGAGTGTATACTAATTTGGGTGTTTGTCTTTGTAATTACGTATGAATGGTTGCATGAATTTGGAGGAAATTTGACACACAGGAAGCCTATGTCTTGGATAAACAAATAAATTAACTTTATGTCTCGGAAAATGTCAAACTCCCCAAGGAAAGAAAGAGAGTTCTAGGTGGCCAAATCGCAGTCAACATGGCTTTTCATTTTAACCTTTGAGTAAAATGTATTGTGTTGGTGGATGCGTGGTTTTTAAATTAATCTTTATTATGTTCATATATTTTATTAGAATATAAAATTGTGGTTGCTTATTTATTAAAAAAATCAAGGTTCCGTTACAAAATCCTAACAGTTTCTATCCATGATAGCTTTCTGTTATTTTCTAGTATTCCTATTTTAAATATCGAGCCATAGAGTCAACGTGAAGGTCTTCAACCTTCACAGTACCAAGTCGCTAGTGTCCGTGATCGCCTCGGGGACAGTAAACAACCCGGCGGTCGATCTCGCGGCCTGATATCGAGGATCAGTTATACGACCCCACAACAGCCCATAACTGCCTGTAATTGCTTATAGCTGCCCGAAATTGCCTGTATATCTATTACCTATACCGAAAGTTATTATTTGAGGCTATCCGGAATGGTTGGTTGTATGATGACCAAGGATCGGAAAAACGACCGTCATTTTGAAAACATATTCCGGATAGCAGAGACTTCCTTGATATTAATTAAAAATATTAATATTTTATAGATTTATTATACAATAATTTATATGTACTTAGCGACAATTTTATTAATGAATGACACCGAAATGTTAAAACACAAACACACATACAAACAGTAAACTGTGAACAAACTTTTTCGACTCATAAATAGATTCTAAATTCACGTCGTTATGGAATAACAGGCGAAATTAAAAAAAAAAAAATATTTTCGGTTGGTAAAAGTGTTTTTTTCTCATAACCATTATGGTTTTATTCATTAATAATATTGTTCCTGAATACATATAAATAATGGTAGGTATAATAAAATGTAAAATACCTAATAATATTTTTAATTAACATCAGAAGGAAGTCTCTCCTGTACGGAACAGGGTTATGTTTTCAAAATGACGGGCGTTTTCCGATCCTTGTGATGACCTTCTGCTGGAGTTTCTTGCGGCGCTTCTTCTCCGCAATGATGGTCTTGTCCGAAGCGCTAGTAGATTCACTCTATATTACCGACGTGTAAATATGTGGCCTAAATTGGCCTTTGATTTTGATTGAATAAAAATTTTGATTTTGATTTTGTGTGATACGTTTTTATAGGGGGTGTGTAGTAGAGCAGAATGTTTGTAGTACCTAGTTAAAAAGGCCATGAGCTTAATTAGATAATTTTTATTATTAAAGTAAGTTGGTTTTGGCAGATTAAGAACACAATATTAGAACAAAATTATTTATTTTACCAAAAATATGCTACCCAGCTTTTATTACACTATGTTATGTTGTAATATTCTTAACTTTCTGTTTTATACTTCATTCGAAATCGTTAGGTATGTGTATAATTAAAATCGATTCGTATAATTATCTTTGTAAAATAATGAATTTCAAACCATTCAAAATAGAATAATTATAGTACATTGCGCGCCCAACATAATTCGCACCTTCAAAACAATAATGACGTAATTCAGAAATTTTAAATTTCGAATTGGATCTCTGTTATAATAAATTTATGACTTGAAGTTTGAAAGCAGCATTTTGAATTAGGTCACTATTGTTCTGAAGGTGCGATATATCAGAGCCATAGGTAAAGAACTCCGGTTTCAAAAAAATACTACGACATCGTGGTTCAAATAATTCTCTTTATTTAACTACTTACACGACATTCTCAAGTCAACATAATGAACAAGTAATTCTACGCCATAACCGCAAGCGAACACGTCTTGAAATTAATTAAAGCGTCCATTGCTTGTTCTGACGGCGTCAGCAATCGTCTCCGCCCTCATTAAGCGCACTTGTACGCTGTATTGTATGTGCGGAATTAATTCGGCGAGTACAATGGATGGGACTCGAGATAAGTCACGTAGCTTCATAGTGTATACAGTCGGCGACAGATCTATGTTGATGTCTGGATTCGACTTTAGCAGTAAGGAGATAAGAGTGTGTTTTGACGTGTATAAACGTGATATTTGTGGCAGGTTGTAACTTGAGTTGTTTAGGAAACCATATGGTTAAATAACAAGATATTACAACCATAAGAGGAAAGTAAGCATTATTGTTTCCTAATTTAAACAAACTTCTCAATGCTTTATCCGTCTTCAGCGGGCCGATTATGGTCGTGTTTATCGACGTAGATAAGCGTAGATAAAACATCTGTCACTTTCTGACCAGTATGTAAGTGCGAGAGTGACGGAAGCTTTATCCACCGCGATAAAGGTGACCATAATACGAGCCCAGGTTGTAATCTACCTATGTTGACGACGCGCTGGCCTAGTTGGCCTAGTCTAGTGACCCTGCCTACGAAGCTAGCGGTCCTGAGTTCAAATCCCGGTAAGGGCAGATATTTGTGTGTTGAGCGCGAATATTGTTCCTGAGTCTTGGATGTTTTCTATGTATTTAAGTATATATTTCTCTATATAAGTATTTATATCGTTGTCTAGTACCCATAGTACAAGCTGAAGCTTAGTTTGGGACTAGGTCAATTGGTGTAACACTGTCCCCAGATAATAAAAAAAAAGTACCAAATTTCACAAGGACGAACATATTATTACCTAACGCATTAAGAGTACTTAAGAAATTTTCTAAAGCAACGCTAAAACGACTCAATGAGTTTTAAAAAACACACACGTTTAAATTTTGTTTTATATTGGCATAAAATATTTATTTACCAGAAAACAACAACACAATAGCAATTAATAAGGTTTGATTCTCTGAATCATCAATAATTCATGAACAAGTATAATTTAGTACCAAAAAAAATATATATTTTTATTAATTACTCTTATTTTGCATTATCCCAGTAAGACAACTGCCAAGAAGCAATAACTTAACAACCGTCTCCTCATTGAAAGTCATAACATCGATGTTATTTCTCCATTATATACTCAACAATACGTCAACATACTTTAAAACCGATTAGTCTTGGTTGGTGTTGGTTTCTCAAATACTTAGAACTCTCAAGAAAACATTATAATAACGTCATTGGTCTATAATTAACTTGTTGACAAACGCCGAACTTAAATAGAAAACAAGTATAACACAAATTTAAAAAGTTTTACAAAACAAACAAGACATTATACTAAGGTACATAACTCTTCTTCTTTTTTATCTCAGTTTCTACTTTATACCGATAAAAAAATCAGAGCTTGAGAGTTATATTAATAAAATGGTCTTAAGGGAGATCATATCAAGGCGCGACCAATATGACAGTCTTCGGGCCCAGGGGTGACCTCAAAACCCAGCCCTTAAGGTGCTATTCCACCGGCAAGGAGAGGCGAGATAAGGCGAGATAAGTATTTAAATTTGTATTGGAAAAATTTAATCGTGCAGCTTTTTTTTAATACTTATACTCAGGAGTAAAACTAACGGGTCAGAGTGCGTTTTTCATACAAATGAGGCTATTTCGAAGCCTTGGTTCTTTGCCAGGGGTTGTTTTGGGTGAGGTTTAATGGTGGATACTCCGCGAGGTTCAACACAGGAGGTCAAAAGTTCTTAAGATACCTAACTGATCGCGCAATCAGTTAACACCACAGCGAGAGAGTTTGGGTCAGCATTTGGATTTCCTTACATTTTATTGCCATTTTATATGTTTTTCTGAACATGCACAATTCTGGCGGTAAGGCTGCGGCTCCACTGAGGCGGAGACGAGCGGAGCGGTGCGGATATTAATCAATAGAAGGCGCATGCGGTCACGTGGAGCTCGCCTTGCGCACGTTAGTTTAGATTCTATTGGTTAATATTGGCACAGCTCCGCACCGCTCCGCTCGTCTCCGCCTCAGTGGAGCCGCAGCCTAACCGCAGATTCAATCAGTTCGGTATTATAGGCACTCGGGGTATCCATCATCAGATTTCACCAAAAGCATCCACTAGCGAGGAACCAAGGCCGAAATAGCCTCGTTTGTATGAAAAACGCACTCTGACCCGTTAGTTTTGCTCCTGAGTGTATTATAATTCTCACGCCGTCTTGTCTCGCTTCGCCTCGCCGGTGGAAAGCAGCTTTAGAGGCAGATATGAACCTACGACACGACCATTCAAATCCAAACACTACCTACTACCCACGCTACCGCGCCTCACAAGTCATTCATGCGATTCTCCGAAAAATCGCGAACAAATCCGAACGCCGCCGATCTTTGTATCTAACAATCGATACTCGTTCGTAACAGTACTCGCGCATTCTTGCGCCTGCGCCGCCTGGCACCGAGTGGTACGACTCACCGGCCGAACACGACACAAACCCAATCTTAAACCTAACTACATAAAACTCAAGTTAAAAGGCTACGCGCTTTAATTGTTACACAAAACGACAGATCCGAACACAGGTATGAATGAAATTTGAACTTTAAATTTTGAACATGACGGTTTCAATTCAATACAACGTAACGCGTACTTGCGCACATGTAAACAAAACGAACTACACGTCCATTGGAACTTAAATCTTAAAGGTAAATATTTTATTTTATTATATTTTATTATAGTTGTAACTTGAGTTGTTTAGGAAACCATATGGTTAAATAACAAGATATTACAACCATAAGAGGAAAGTAAGCATTATTGTTTCCTAATTTAAACAAACTTCTCAATGCTTTATCCGTCTTCAGCGGGCCGATTATGGTCGTGTTTATCGACGTAGATAAGCGTAGATAAAACATCTGTCACTTTCTGACCAGTATGTAAGTGCGAGAGTGACGGAAGCTTTATCCACCGCGATAAAGGTGACCATAATACGAGCCCAGGTTGTAATCTACCTATGTTGACGACGCGCTGGCCTAGTTGGCCTAGTCTAGTGACCCTGCCTACGAAGCTAGCGGTCCTGAGTTCAAATCCCGGTAAGGGCAGATATTTGTGTGTTGAGCGCGAATATTGTTCCTGAGTCTTGGATGTTTTCTATGTATTTAAGTATATATTTCTCTATATAAGTATTTATATCGTTGTCTAGTACCCATAGTACAAGCTGAAGCTTAGTTTGGGACTAGGTCAATTGGTGTAACACTGTCCCCAGATAATAAAAAAAAAGTACCAAATTTCACAAGGACGAACATATTATTACCTAACGCATTAAGAGTACTTAAGAAATTTTCTAAAGCAACGCTAAAACGACTCAATGAGTTTTAAAAAACACACACGTTTAAATTTTGTTTTATATTGGCATAAAATATTTATTTACCAGAAAACAACAACACAATAGCAATTAATAAGGTTTGATTCTCTGAATCATCAATAATTCATGAACAAGTATAATTTAGTACCAAAAAAAATATATATTTTTATTAATTACTCTTATTTTGCATTATCCCAGTAAGACAACTGCCAAGAAGCAATAACTTAACAACCGTCTCCTCATTGAAAGTCATAACATCGATGTTATTTCTCCATTATATACTCAACAATACGTCAACATACTTTAAAACCGATTAGTCTTGGTTGGTGTTGGTTTCTCAAATACTTAGAACTCTCAAGAAAACATTATAATAACGTCATTGGTCTATAATTAACTTGTTGACAAACGCCGAACTTAAATAGAAAACAAGTATAACACAAATTTAAAAAGTTTTACAAAACAAACAAGACATTATACTAAGGTACATAACTCTTCTTCTTTTTTATCTCAGTTTCTACTTTATACCGATAAAAAAATCAGAGCTTGAGAGTTATATTAATAAAATGGTCTTAAGGGAGATCATATCAAGGCGCGACCAATATGACAGTCTTCGGGCCCAGGGGTGACCTCAAAACCCAGCCCTTAAGGTGCTATTCCACCGGCAAGGAGAGGCGAGATAAGGCGAGATAAGTATTTAAATTTGTATTGGAAAAATTTAATCGTGCAGCTTTTTTTTAATACTTATACTCAGGAGTAAAACTAACGGGTCAGAGTGCGTTTTTCATACAAATGAGGCTATTTCGAAGCCTTGGTTCTTTGCCAGGGGTTGTTTTGGGTGAGGTTTAATGGTGGATACTCCGCGAGGTTCAACACAGGAGGTCAAAAGTTCTTAAGATACCTAACTGATCGCGCAATCAGTTAACACCACAGCGAGAGAGTTTGGGTCAGCATTTGGATTTCCTTACATTTTATTGCCATTTTATATGTTTTTCTGAACATGCACAATTCTGGCGGTAAGGCTGCGGCTCCACTGAGGCGGAGACGAGCGGAGCGGTGCGGATATTAATCAATAGAAGGCGCATGCGGTCACGTGGAGCTCGCCTTGCGCACGTTAGTTTAGATTCTATTGGTTAATATTGGCACAGCTCCGCACCGCTCCGCTCGTCTCCGCCTCAGTGGAGCCGCAGCCTAACCGCAGATTCAATCAGTTCGGTATTATAGGCACTCGGGGTATCCATCATCAGATTTCACCAAAAGCATCCACTAGCGAGGAACCAAGGCCGAAATAGCCTCGTTTGTATGAAAAACGCACTCTGACCCGTTAGTTTTGCTCCTGAGTGTATTATAATTCTCACGCCGTCTTGTCTCGCTTCGCCTCGCCGGTGGAAAGCAGCTTTAGAGGCAGATATGAACCTACGACACGACCATTCAAATCCAAACACTACCTACTACCCACGCTACCGCGCCTCACAAGTCATTCATGCGATTCTCCGAAAAATCGCGAACAAATCCGAACGCCGCCGATCTTTGTATCTAACAATCGATACTCGTTCGTAACAGTACTCGCGCATTCTTGCGCCTGCGCCGCCTGGCACCGAGTGGTACGACTCACCGGCCGAACACGACACAAACCCAATCTTAAACCTAACTACATAAAACTCAAGTTAAAAGGCTACGCGCTTTAATTGTTACACAAAACGACAGATCCGAACACAGGTATGAATGAAATTTGAACTTTAAATTTTGAACATGACGGTTTCAATTCAATACAACGTAACGCGTACTTGCGCACATGTAAACAAAACGAACTACACGTCCATTGGAACTTAAATCTTAAAGGTAAATATTTTAAGTTGGTTTTTGCTCGGGAAGTTAGCCATCGTACGTAAACATCAAACAAGTAATGAATGCTTAGGAGCTATGTTTGTGTTTTTGCGCGTGAGTTGACGCTGTGACCGATCGGCGACAACGATATGAATGCCTGATTGATGGCTTTTACTAGCGATTTGCTAGGTCAAGTTGCTTGCATTAGTGTCACAAAATATTACGATAGTATCTATGAATGCTTTTAAGATAATGTTGTTTGAAGATGAGCATAAAGGTTAAGTTCTCATGATGATGATAATGGGATTTAAGCAAAATAAAAAAAGACATTACTTCAGTAGCTCAATGCAAGTTTTCCTAATTCATATTTAACAAAGTCGATGGAGCTCCTTTCCCGCGGCGCTCCTATTTCAAAGTGTTTTAGCCCTTTGGGCGAGCAGGAGAACTCACATAACCTATACCTACCTCATATTTGTGATACCCACAAATTTTGGTCAGCTGAGCCGTGGGGAAGTCACTAATTTTCATGCCTTCTCCTTAGCTCTAAGTTTTTTTAAGATAGGTTAAAATAATGTAGCTCTTATACAAATAAAAAAATCTTATTCTATGTATGCAACTACTAGAGACGCAATTGCCCATGTAACGGTCATTCATTATTCGATTGTATCGTGATTCGCCGCACAAGAAACACACAAGAGCCATATTTCAAAGTATTCACATAGAAAGTGATTAATGTACTAATTAATATCGGAAATTGCCTCGTTTAGAGTTATAAATGCGCGCGTTTATCATTTATTTTACAAAACAGGTACAATGTAGTAAAAATTTCAAAATAATTATACCTAGGTACATTATTTACATCCGATAACAGTAGCAATATTATTGCATAGAATAGAATAACTTTTTTTAAAGTAACTTTTCGTATTATTTATATGTACAAATTCCTTACATACTGTACTACATAAATATTTAAATAACTTAAAACCACAATATCACCGAAATATGACACCCCTTTATCGACAGATCTTTGCACGGTACTCTCACCTCACCACAAAGGATTGGAAATTAACCTTTGTTTAAGGGCTTATCTAATGGCAACACGAACTCCGCTGTTTTTTTGCAGAGACTCACCGAGTTAACCGAGTTTGGTCTCGTTAGTTTGGACTCGTTAGTTAGGTCTCGTTAAGCACGTTTTTTCGGTCTATTTAGGATTCGAATTTTCCAACACTTTCTCTATTTTCAAGCAACGCATTCATAAAAAGTTACTGAACGCCGTCGCAAAGTTTGTATCAGCATTATAAATAACTAGCTTCTGCCGGCGACCTCGTCCGCGTAGAATTCGTATTTTGGTCATCCCACCGTTAATTTTTTCGAGATAAAAAGTAGCCTATGTTACTCAGGGATAATGTAGCATTCTAATAGTGAAATAATTTTCGAAATTGGTCCAGTCGTTTTTGAGTATTTGAGTATTCTGTACAAACATACAAAAATGCAAATCTTTACTCTTTATGATATTAGTGTAGATAAACGTCGTATATAATAAGTGTGTGCATCTGTATTACGGGGCTGTCATACATCGGGAGTCATTTTGGCTTTGCCACTACACATAAATACCGCAACCCTCAACTGTACCACCACAGGGACCTAATTGATCTAAGATCCGAATAGGAGACGACCTTCACCGGTCTCAAAGAGTATTTTATTTCAAATTTAATATGCTAAGTAATATTTGGTGAATAGGTTGACTAAAAATTTTCAGTCCAGTCATCATAATGAATAATATTTGCTTGTTAAATAGACCAATTACATACTAATTGAAAGCATGAAGCCTATAGAATATGCAATCGTTATGTTTAGTGCAAATTATTAGTACCGACTTACCTACCTACCCAATAGTTATGCCGGGAAAAAATATTCAACCTAACGTTTGCATATTGGCTTCATGCTTTCGATTGATATGTAATTGGCGAATTAACAAGGACAATTTTGAGGACGGGACTGAAATTTTTCAGTCAACCTATTCGCCATATATTACTTAGTATATTAAATTTGATATAAAATACTTTTAACCGAATAAACAGCCCGGTACAAATCGTCTCCTATTCGGATCTTAGACCATTAATATTTTTGCTCTTCAATGAATTTATATAACAGCTCGGTGAAGGTCGTCTCCTATTCGGATCTTAGACCATTATCATTATCTTTTTCCCTATGGTTATCATATCATATATTACTGTCATCGTTATTATAGCTCTTACGAGTACAACTAGAAAGCAACGGCGATGCCGGCCGACTTAAAAACAATACAATAACAATAGGTGTTAAAACAACGCAGAACAAGGCCTCAGTTCAACAAACATACGTAGTGCTTTTAAAGCATTAGCAGCAGAAATAGCTTGTACAGTAATTACCACGTACTTTGACGATGGACCACAGTGATAATAACAACAGTAGTCTAACTTGAATTGCGAGGCAGGCGCAGGTATAAACAGGTCAAGATCAAGGTCGTACAAAGCTATCGTACGGTATTTAATTTTAATTGTATAGAACCTCGTCGCATAAAACCAACGATTAATTGCAATATAATTTCTATCTCGTCACTTCACGCTGTCATTATGACAAAATTCTATGGTGGATCATTTAAAGTCCTTGATGGTACTTACAATGTCATCGCATTTATGTTACAAAAGAGCTAGTCTGCCTACTTATTCGATAGTAACTTATGACT
The DNA here is from genome assembly GCA_946894065.1 of Acleris literana. Taxonomy (NCBI): domain Eukaryota; kingdom Metazoa; phylum Arthropoda; class Insecta; order Lepidoptera; family Tortricidae; genus Acleris; species Acleris literana. Next base: position 646,407 of record OX335681.1, read on the forward strand.
ATTTTTTGACGTCGTAATTTTTTTCGGTTATTACTTAGGCTAGGTTAATGCCCAGAGCTCTTGAATAAGTTTCATTTTATAAAAAAAAAAGGTAGATACAAGTAGAAACTTTCTAAGTGTAAATAGAGCTTTCTTTTGTTTCGTTCTAAAAAATAATAATCTAACGATTGGGTTTAACCAAGTGGCCTTTCAAAACGAGTATAGAAATAATAAAAAAATTGTACATTTTGACACATTTCACATCACGTAACTACGTACATTTTGACGCAGCCACTAACTATGGGAAGCAACTTGGCTAAGCCCCTAGGTTAGACTACTGTTTGAAAAACTATTATGGCAAGTGCCATAACTTGACAAATTAGCGGCACTAAGTGCCTAATACTCACATTGAAATATACATACTGAGACTGAATAGACAAACAAACAGTCATATCCCAGGATGCATTCACTATGTAACTTAAAAAAGGAATTATTAAAAATTTGGAAACTAAAATATAAAAAAACAATTTTTATGTAGCTTAGGACACTGGCACTTTCTGGTTAAATATATACTTAGTTGAAGAGCTAAAGTGTAACATAGGTTACATAGGTACATACTATTTTGATATTACACATGCATACACTCACGAACTTTAATTTGGGACCCACCTTAGGTCCAAGGTCATTCTGACATTCTACAACAATAAGGTTGAGTCTCCTATATGTAAGTTACAAATGATTTGGCATCTCTAATGACATTGATGACTTCAAGCCTATTTTTCTTGAAATGGGTCGCAAATTAACGATCGTGATTAACGTTAGTGCAAAATCGGGAAAATATAATAGTCACTAGTATATGGAATGGACTACGGGAACAATTTTTTTGTCCGTAACTAACGTATGCCAAATAAAGATCATTTGAAAGTAACTTCTTTAAATTAAGAGCTATCATTCTACAAAAAGACCACGAAAATGAAACTCCATGTCATTACAATACATGAGTCGCAAAACCACTTATCAAAAAAAACCGTAATTAATCAAACAAATTTCAACCCTATCCCAATACAAAACAGTCCATCGCTACTGCACACAACTTCATGACCTATTAAAACCAACAACTCCATATTGCGTTTATTTCGTATGCAAATCAGAGACCCTGGCGCGGAACGTAATTTGTTTCCATAACCTAGAACAAACGAACTTGAATTCTCTCCGGTGGTGATAAGGTTTGTTTGCATGTTAATTGACATGCAAGGAACGAAGGCTCGGGTACCGTTGGGGTCGACGGCCGCGCGTGGGAATCTGATCTTTGCGTAGACAAACGTCAGTGCGTAGAAAATATAATCTTTCAATCATGTAATAGTTTTAAATATACTACCAATGTAAAAAATGATCGGTGAAAATGCGTATCAGGGACAAAGATATCATATTATCAGACTCATATGTTTCGTCCAATTAAATCTAATATTTAATCCTATGCGTTTGAAAGTATAATACAATAACCGACTTCAAGAATATGAGGTTCCCAATTCAACAGAGTCTTTTGTTTAATGACAAGAAAAATAAGACTAGCTAGACAATTGCTTGATGCTAACGTAAATGCAATTAACATTCTAACACGAGAACTTCTAACATCATATGTGGAAGTCCGGACCTAAAAAAATACGGACGTAAATTTGCACTAAAAAGGTGTGAAGCTGCGAAGTCGGCACTTTCGTTCGTTAAACACGACTTACCGCACCTACACAGACACACTGGGTAAGACAACGCGCCAAGCCACCACAGTCCACGCACACAGACAGCCATTTGGCATGCTTCATTCATGATTAGACGAGGATACGTCCGTATTTTTTTTAGGTCCGTGGTGGAACCTTGATACTCATTGGTGCTTCATGATTTTGAGGCAATCACTTGCCACCTGTTACAAATAAAACAAAAAAATTTGAAATAACACCGTAACAATTAACTCCTAACTAGGCCGGTCCCTACTGGTTCCACCTTCGCACGTGTCCCATTATTTTCATATCTCTTATAACGCACACGACTGAACAAATAGTAACAATAAACCGCAGGGTTGTCGCTTAAGGGCTGCCCTTCACGTCTTAGGCCCAAGGCATAAGCGCAAGCGGAAAAGTATTACGTCACATTAATGACGCGGTGAGCCTTGTCTAGTTAGTAGTGACGCTGCTTACGAAGCAGGCGATCCTAGGTTCGATTCATGTACCCCTACCATGAGTTACATTTACCGTACTCGCTAGCGAGGCGAATGCTCTGTCCCTCGCACTCTATAAGAATACTGCGAGGTCTGCGGGGGACAGAGCATTCGACTCGCTAGCGAGTACGCCTTTTTGTTATACCATGTTTTTAGCAAATAAATGATTATTATTATTATTATTATTTTAGATATTTATTTAATTTTCTGTACATTAGGTTTTTTATAACAAATATTCAAATATAAAAGTAAAATAACAATACTAATACAAAAAAATTGACATTATAAAAAACCTAACTAAACCTAAACCTACGAGTGCCGCCGGCAGCGGGGCAGGGCTCAAGCTACCGGTGGTTAGGGCTGCAGAGAGAGGAACCTCCTCACAATACGTGCCGTGTCGAGGAGTACTGCCTTCTGTATCTGGCCCTCGATCCAGCCATCTAGCGAGAGTCTCTTGAGGTGTTGGTCGAGACTCTTCGCTATAAGACCGTTTGCCGAAACAACTATCGGGACAATGATTATATTATTATTATTATTATTATTATTACGTTAATTGTAACTTATGTGATGAGTGACTGTATTTGTTTCTGAGCCTTGTGTGTTTTCCATGTATTTAAGTATGTATTTATATTTAAAAGTAAGTTTTTGGTGACCCAGTACCCATAGTACAAGGTTAGAAATTAGCTCGGATTAAGTCAATTTGTGTGAGAATGTCCCCTGACATTTATTTATTTATCAGTTTAAGTTTGACATCACTTTTTAAGTGGTTTTAAGTAAAGAGTGAAGAAATAACTGAAAGGACGCTGTCAATAGCGAAACAATATTTTGCGTTATATCTCTTTTAAGTCATAACATAGGCACATTGCGGCCAGCTAGGCTTTTATTCTATGCAAAACAGTGCTATTTAAGGCGATAACAACATACTAAATGTGAAGTATTCACATCCGAAATGCAAAAGCAGTGCATACATGCGGTGGTAGTGCATATATGCGGTCTAATGAAACTTCGACACTATTTTCAACGCGTTGTCCAACATAGTTTAGCTTAGAGTTGCCTGGCTAAAAATAGCAATAACTCCATATTGCAATTTTTTTTATATATTTTTGTCATAATGTTAGTTTGTGAGAGAACCATTTTTGTCATGAACATCAGCTGCTTATTCTGATCATTCTAACGAGCCCAAAGGTTATATTGCCACCTTCCGACTACACCGTCATATCAGTTCTTCGCGACTATATTATTGGGGGTAACAGCTTCTGCACGCGACTTCGTTGGCGCAGATTTCGATTATCCTTATTCCCTCGCAAATTTACAAAAATCCCGGGCTGAAAGGAAGCCTATGTATTAATCTAGGGTTTATCCAAATTTCAAATTTCATTCAAATCGGTCGAGCCGTTTCAGCGTAAAGGAGTAACAAATTAACACTCAAACTTTTGCATTTACACTGGCCCGCAAAACTAAATATCACACTTTTAATACTTAGTAGTATTAAAATTGTGATACTTACTTTTGCGGGCCAGTCTATAATATTAAATAGTACGATTGCAATCGAGAACTTCTTTTAATATAGAAAAGAAAAAAATGTATATTCGTGACAAACATACTTATTTGACATGGAATAGATATTTAACACAAATGCATTAGTAATTTGTCACGAAATTTTCTAATAGAAACTGGATCACATTTGACTAGCAAGATTTAAACTTGTAAAACAAAAATAACGCGTTAGCCTGAGACTTAAGCTACTAGCCTCTTCCGTTTCCAGCCCTTTGTACCTCTCAGGCCGAGCCCCCTGGAGGACTCTTCTGTTAGTTGCCGCTGGTATCGGAACTACACAGAATAATTGGACAGTCTTGGCGTGGTGACATCTTCCGAATCTATAAGGTTATTGTATTTTTAAGTAAAACGACAAATGGCGGAAAAGAGGGGAAGCTTTTGTTCAGAAGTGGGATAACCAAACAGACTAAAAAAACTTTCTTATTGCTTTTGATGGAAAGTGACATCTATCTAAGGGCGAAAACTATGGTTTTTTGAAAACAGATTACAAAATAGCACTGGCTATGAACTAGTAAAGAAAATAAACGAGTAATTCAGAAACCATGTATGTGGATGATGTTAGGATATAAGATTTTATGTTATAAAAATAAACTCGTATACCCTTATTACTATATAAATACTAGTTTTCTTTGTAAATAATACTTTCTTCATTTAGCATAAAGTCTAATTTCGTTCCAGTAAAATACAACTGCTTAGAAAACGAAATTGCCTGTTTTCTTTGCATGAGAAATATATAACCCCATAAAACCAAATAATATCGAAGTTCCAAAAAATCCCGCGTCACCATACACTAATATTACTAACTAAATTACGCCTAGACCCATGTAATTGTATGTGCTCCATAAATCAGAAAAAACATTTCTCTCTTTAAACAAATGTTCATACTGCTAGAAAATAAAGTTTATATTAAATAAAAATAGAAATAACCCGGGTTGCCAGTTGTCACCTAGTTTCCGTAGCCGAGGAAGATCCGCTAAGCCCCCCCTCGGACCGAGCAACACGCCTGTAGGATTCATTGTTTGAACTGCGATAGCTTTGAACAAATACTGTTTACAGAAATATACTTTTGCGCTCATTTTTATTAAAAAGTAGCTTCAGCCCGCGAATTCGTTCGAGTAGATTTCAATTATCTTTCTCCCCTCGGGAACTTAAAGTTTCCGGGATAAAATTTAGCCTATGTGTTAATCCAGGGTATAAGCTATTTCCATTTCAAATTTCATCAATATCCGTGCAGCCTTTGCAGCGTGAAGGAGTAACAAACTAATCAAATCAAATCAAATCAAATCAAATGCATTTAGACATTTAACATATACCACAATAAAGTTGCCGTAATGAAAAAGGCGTGAGCACAGCTAGGCTGAATTTGAGCTCACCCGTGGTCAGCCATACATACACACACACACACACACACACACACACACACAAACTTTCGCATTTATAATATTAGTACTTGAGCACTTTGAAAAGCACAACTAAAAAGTATGCGCTCGACATTGATTTAAAAGTTAAACGATTGTTATTCATTTGTGTGTCTGATGACACAAAATAATTTTGTCAATGACATATGGATATATATATTTATAGGTACCTATTATAGTATTTTTAACCGACTTCAAAAAAGGAGGAGGTTCTCAATTCGTCGGGGCTATTTTTTTTTTATGTATGTTCCCCGATTACTCGAAGACCACTGGACCGAATTGAAAATTTTTTTCGTTGTTTTAATTAGCATACTTTCTAGTTAGTCCCATTGTCAACACGTCAGGATCTGATGATGGGATCTTGGAGAAATCAAGAGAACTCCTCAAATATTATAGGTACACCTATAGCGAAAAGTACTATATGGTGAAGTGGAACCGATGATGAAGACCACAGATGGCCACCGGAGCTCCTTAACGGTACCTATTTCAAGGGTGGCGATAAGATATTTCGATTAAGGTAGTTGAGCGACTATGACGAAGCACATTTAGGTTTAAATATGACTGACATTCCCGCGGCGTTGTCTGCGGCGAGCTTGAAATGTTCTATAGTTTCTCATTAATATTTAGAAGTGGAGCTACGTAACAGCATAAATAGGATCACTAAAAAGTATAAAATAAAATAAATGTTTAAAAAAAACAAAAACGCGCCTTCAAAAATGCAAAAAATAACTTCTTTTAAAATGGTAGGTCAGCCCAACTGAAGTCGGCGTCCTACAATATTTTAAACCAAAAGCCGAATGCAGTTGGGCTGACCTACCATTTTAAAAGAAGTTATTTTTTGCATTTTTGAAGGCGGGTTTTTGTTTTTTTAAACATTTATTCATCAACCCCTTAAAGGGTTGAAAAAACGGACAAATCCTACCTAAACCAGTCGCATGCAATCTACTGAAAAATATTACACTGACGAAGAATTAAACAGTAAAAGTATCTCATAAATATCTAAACACCTTTCCACTTAAAACCCTCGCAAACTTTTTATAAAAGAACTTCGCAGGGAGCTAAATATCTCATTACCGTTGTTTACAAAAAATAAAGGTATCAAAGCCTTTTTGCAAACACCATAATACCATAAAAATCAACGCCTCCAGAAGACATTATATTAAATGTCACTGGGAACCCTCAATTTGCTCCTCTGTCTAACAGCCTGTTTACTCTCTCGCTCTAGTTGGGTGTGACATAAAGGGGTCTCCCTCCTGCATTATTATTTTTTACGAGGCTCTTTGAAAGTGCATCGCGGTTCGTTGCGGGAATGAGGAGATCCGGTTCGAATCATTAGTCTAAATAAGGTGAGTTGAAAATATTTAGTATTTTATAAGGGTTTTTTGTTATCCAGTACCTAATGAAAATGAATAGAAAATTACTAATGCACTACATTGGAAAAACATCGCTCATATTTATTAAAACCGGGCAAGAGCATGTCTGACTATGCTCAGTGTAGGGTTCCGAAGCCGTTAATACACAAAAACTATCTCAAAAAACCACAAGTATGAAGTAATTCTCTATTTAAAGTTATTTGGTGCTGTCTTAGGTCATTGTAGTAGGTATAACACTTTAGTCACCTGTATCTCAGGAACCAATCAAGTCTACTTAGTCGCCATAGTTTTCCTTTAAAATTCGTTATATGTGCTTTCATTTAAGATATTTTTCAAATTTTTAGTATTTAAAGATTTTTTTTTCCCAAACTCGCAATATTTCACAAAACAACACTACCTATGGGGTAGATGAGAAAAAAAAAAACATCCCCACGTTACGCGTACGGGAGGTAAACAAAAGGAAAATATTATTTCAACAATTTATTTTACCACTTTGTTGGCGTGACTAATATATGTACATTCATGCCATATTACAGCTTTCTAGGACTAAGAGTCTGAGCTAGGCTGCGGACGGACGGACGGACGGACGGAAACGGCGAAACTATAAAGGTTCCTAGTTTGACTACGGAACCCTACAAAGGTAAAAACCTTGATATCATGACTCCCCAACTTTCAGACCTGGTATCTTTTAAGAGTGACTCCCAAAAATATTGTACATAGTTAAGGACTTAATTGGGACAACGTTAACTTTCTTCCATTGTGTAACGATTAATTAGTCATACAATTATGGTTAATTTTCGTTACACAAAGGAAAAATAAATCACTCTTCAATTGAGTCTTTAAGTACGTACAATATTTTTGTAATTGACCCTTAAACAGCTTAACCGATTATCATAAAACCGAGCTAAAAACGATCCTGATTAAAGTAGCTCTCTCAACCATCTAAATCGGTTAATTCATTTAGGAGTTACGATGACACACACACACATAGACACATAGGCGCACAGATACACAGACACACATACATATACATACGTCGGGGGTAAAATAAACAAACTTAAACGTTATTCACGCCCTACAGCCTAAAGCCCGATTTACATTGGTCAAGGACAGTGGATAGTGGACAGTGGACAAGTGACAGTGGAGAGTACAGTACTGTAAACCGATCGGACAGTGGCGAGTCAAGTTGCCTTGCCAGTGGATCCGAATAGAGTCGCTTTCTATTTTTCCACTCGACTGTCCATAGAACTGTACTTGCCACTCTCCCAGCACGGCTAGCACAAGTTGCCCGCGACTTCTTTGTCGCTCGGATCTCCCTTCCTATCTAGTCCGTAACGATAGAGACGCACTGAGCGACAAGCGAGAAAATACAACTTGTCCTACCCGTGCTGACCAATGTAAATCGGGCTTAAAAGTCCATCGGCAATCGATTGATATTAGCCTGTTAGTACATATTTTTTTTAAATAAATAAGTGAAAGGACAATCTCACACAAATTAACCTAGTCCCAAACTAAGCTCTACACTTGTACTATGGGTACTAGACAACGATATAGGTAAATACTTATACAGAGAAATAAATAATCATAAACTTATTACTCGTGCTCCTTAAATTAATATTTGCCCGAACCCGGGACCGCTAGCTCCTGAGGCACGGTCTCCACCAACTAGGCCAGGAGTCGGCCACCTTTTGAGTCGGAAGAGTCAAAAATTACAATTTACAAAAAAGTTTTTAAAGAGCCACAATTTTTTTTCTTGCTTACAATAAATAGTACTTGCATAATTAAAGTTGGAACTAAAAAGCTAGAGCTGCACATCCAAAGAGCCGCATGTGGCTCGCGAGCCGCAGGCTGCCGACCCCTGAACTAGGCTCGTCAACTCAGAAGAACTATTAGAACACAGAAATACTGTTATTCTTAAGGTCTCAAAAAATATTTCACAGTTTCTGGACAGACAGACGTGGAAGTTGGAACTTCAGGTCTTAAGAATCATTTTTGCAGTCGATCAATTTGATTTATGGCTTTTGTAGAGTTTTTCTTACAGATAATCAATTATATACTTTGATATAATTTATTATGTTGGGTTTACGAATAACTTGGCTGTATTTATAATTCATAATTAATTTTTTATTTATTTATTTTATAACTTAACAGTAGACATTACTAATAACTCAAACCTATGCGTTTGTTTGCCTTCTTCTCGCCATATAAAAAAACTTTTGTCATTTAAACTTTATACGAAACGATACGTGAGCGTCCTGGGGACTTCGTCAAGAGTTTTACGTTAAGTTAGCTATTTTCTGCAAGCTGATGATAGATCGCTCGACCGCTTATGTTCACTCCAATACGTTTCAAGTCGATAGAAAACAAAACACGTTAGAGGCATTTGCATCTTGCCTACGCCCTCTGAACTTAACTAATACTAAAAGTAGATTTATTTGTAAGCCTTAATTCTTTTTACCTCACAATTTATTTCCCCACTCTACAAACTCATTTTTATTTCAAGGAATACCACCCCAGTAATCAGAACTCTGTGCACATAGTAATTGAAAGTGTTCATTATTCCCCCGGCAGGGGTTAGTTTTCTCACTGTACCACCAGGGAAATCAGGGCAATCAGCAAGGATGCTCTGCTACTGCCATTGCGAGCCACTTATCTTAGGTAGAGTATGTTGCATGCTGAACACATTCCCTACAACAATATCCTTGTGCGTTAATTCTTACGTATCAAGGGCGTGGCTTGTCGAACTGTTTAATTTGATCCATTGTTGCGCAGCGATCCGTGTTTGTGACACTGGTCCGACATAGTCTCCAGATAAACCACGTTTTAGTTATCTTACTTAATATTATAAATTCCCGTGGGATGACAAAATTACATGTTCTACGCGGACGAAGTCGCTGGTGAAAACTATTAACACCATAATAACACTCTTGTTTTTTAAAGGCTATTAAAGGAAGGTGTGTTGGTTGTTTTTGCTATGCATTTACTAATCATATCCACTTACTAAAAGCGTCAATGCCAATTAAAGATTTTGTAATTTTGGTAAAGGCTGGACTAAGGATTATAGAGGAAATGGTGGACAAAGTCGCGGGATGAACAGGTCACTTCTCTTAAGACTACTTTTTATAAGGATAAAAAAAATCAAAAATTAGATACTAAAAACAAATATTAAATAAATATTATTTGTAAGTGGAATTCCTTTTTGAAGGACTGGCCAGGCAGAGACTGCTAAGAACAGATAAACATGGAAAACGTGGAGAAAGGCGTTGCCCAGCAGTGGGACACATCTGGTAGCCTCTTAATAAAATAAATGAAAATATAATAAAAATCCAGAATAATAATAATTGTAAGTTGACATGTCCTCTGGTACATTATGTTTTTTAACTTTCAAAAATTGACGAATCAATTATACACAGAGTTTTTTTTAACGTCACCCAGTGAGTAAATTTATTACATCTACGATATCAAATACGTAAACGAGATTACCGCGTGAATTATTTTTCTTAATTACTCACAGTATCCCGAACTTGATGAAAAAGAAAGTATGGAGCCAGTGTCCAAAAGTAACATTTTCGTAATTTAAAAAAAAGATAGCTACGTAGTATTTTTCCGTGTAGTAAAAACATTGTAGGCGACATGTAATTAAATAACCCAGGCAATCTAAACATTGATACCCTTGTGTCAGAACGGTACAATGGAGCGTCGGCAAAAACGTGATCAAGGTTGGCGGCGGGAAAAACGTCAATTAAACAAGCCATTAACTTTTTGCATCGTACCTTCGGGTTTTTGTTGACGCTACTTGGAATATGCTCAGGATGAGAGGTTAAGGAGGAAATTAGAAACAGGTCATGAGTATGTATATGACATAATTAGGTACCTAAATAATTTATTTATCACTAAGTAGTTTCTGTCCGCAACTTCATCCGCGTACATTTCGATTATCGTCATTCCCTCGGGAACTTTTAAATTTTCCGGGATAAAAACTATCCTATGTCCTATTCCAGGACCTAACCTATATGTGTGCCAAGTTTCATCCCGATCCGTTCAGTGGTTGAAGCGTGATTGAGTAACAAACATACAAACATCCAAACTTCCTCATTTATACTTGTAATAATTATTAGTAAGATAAGATACTTGATGATCATACAGGGTGTCCCAGAACTTAACGTAAATATTAAGGGACAGAGGATGCCCGCGACTTCGTACGCATAGTGTGGTTTCCCGCTCTGCCCTCCAAAGCAAAAATGCAATAACTAAATTTAATAGCCAAAGCAGATTCAACTCTCGTCTGTTTGTAACTAGGTTGCAATTTCTACAGATGTTTTGTTTGAGATAACGCCATTATGCTTAGTAGGGCAGCGCTACTCCCTCTATTTCTTCCCGTTGGGGGTCGATTTTCGGAAAATTCTTTCATAGTGCACCCCTAGGGTACCCAAGCAATACTCCCTCCAAATTTCAAGTCCCTAGGTCCAGCGGTCTAGGCTGTGCGTTGTGTGAGTCGGACACTCAGTCACGGTACTGTTTTATACATTTAGATAAGAACACCCCTTCTATACCGGTCCGGAAAATAGTTATTACTTTCCAATACGTTAAGTCATTAAGTTTAGGAGTTATTTAGGTTTTAATGGCACTGGTAAAGAACGCTACGTTGTGGTATTTTGGCTTCCCTTAGCGTAGAATAGCTACATTTTGTGGTTCTAAAACTTGATATCTAATCTTTAATAACGTAGCGATGTATTGAAATTACACCATTATTCCAAAATATATTTATGTCAATTTCTGGGACACCCTGTTCTCATATAAAATGGGTTATGTTATATGACCACGATATTTCCTCATATTGCAAGTAGAGTCGGATTACATAATACTAGAATTATACCAAATAAATAAACATATTAAAAACTGTTATTCAATGCAGAATAATTTCATGACAATACTTGCTCAAGGTTGCATAATGTAATGATTAATGAACTAGGTGCAGTACATACCTGAAACAAAAAAATATAACATTGAGCATATTATAACAAATAAATGTTAAGCAGATAAAACCCCCAAAATAATTGCAACCTCAATTTCAGAGTAGATAACTCGTAAACAAACCAACAAATTTTCATCAAACTTAACTAAGAAACAGCTCCAGTTAAACTACCTTTTTTTTCTGCGGTTCAGTTCGGGAGTTACGATGCCACAGGCAGATACACGGATACACAAACATCCCCCTGATTACGTGGGGGGGTTTAAAATAAGGTTGTAAACAGTAAATCGCATACATAGTATTTGCAAAAAAGCTACAGCCATATTTATGTCTAGGAAAAAGGATTTATTGATTTGTAATCAATAGTGTCCGATATACTAGGGTATTGCACCCTTTCACGGCCCTTTCACAGAGAGAATTTTTTTTAAGAAGAAGAAAGAAAACTAACCGTTATACAGGCTACCTGATACGAGTATTTAATTGGCAGTCTTTTGAACATTTGCGAGTTCAAGACAGCAATGCGTTTTAAACCGAGAAGATCGAGAGAATGCCTTCTTAGTAGAAGCAATCCGGACGGACCCTGCACAAGGGCGGTTATTCTCTTAAAAAACGCGTGCATTCTCAATTAGGCAGCGTAGCTGGGCTTCTGTCGATAATATCGGCTGCCTAAGGGACCTATCAGACAGAGAGCGGTCACGCGGTCAAGCTATCAGTTTTGCGTTCTTTGCGGTCTTTGTGTTATATTACGTTATAACTGACCTCTTGAACGCTTGACCGCGTGACCGCTCTCTGTCTGATAGGTCCCTAATTGAGAATGCACGCGCGAAAATGTGTTTAATCGTACTGACGGGACTACTTAAACTCGCCGGTGTGGCGCGTTCACTCGTTCACTTGTTTGACCGACCGAGCGCCGTTTTTAAGAGAATAACACCTAAGGTCTAGTTGGTCCTAATACTACACAGAATTTGAACTCTGGGCCGAATGCTGTGTATTATTACTAACGCGTACAAACTCCCCTCCTAATTTTTCTCGGAATATCTAAAGGGCACAATTGCATTTGCGTTTTTTCTAGAATCATGCATATGTCTAGTTGGCTAGTTTGGACTTCTTGTGTAAAAAGCGATTGTCCAATAATGTCCAACTCTATACCTGTCAGTCAATTGTCAGTCAACTTCAACATCCCCCCGTTATCTCCGCTCTTTCCATCTAACTTGGTAATTTGTTGGATTGCGCAAGTTTCCGGAGCATCCTGAACACGTATTCATATTCCGAAAGTTTTCAGCTTATTTTAGTTTCGTATCAGGCGAATAATGAGTTACTTTGTGAGGAAGGTGATCTTAATTTACCTGGCGGTTTATTTAAAATGATATAGCGTTCTATTTCGCGTTTTTTACAGGGTTTTTTACCTCTAAACTAGACATTAGAATAGAAGAACGAGAAGGCCCATAATGTATTTATAAATACCTTACAGGCTTATTTATTTTAATAAATAATCATATAAAACATAGAACAATCTATTTAGGTGACAAAACAGCGTGGTTCTGTAGATGACGTCGTAATCTCTTTCGCTGTTGGAACGCTGCCCCGAAACCGCCAGAATACGACATCTTTTGACCAGAAGTCTGGACACTCGGCGGGTCCCAGCATAAACAGCAACACGTGCAATGCAAGTGAACATTGTCCGCAATTTTTATTCAACCTTTACCTAAAATAAAGGTCTTACAAACGTTATAAACTTTATAATTTTACTATGACATTACTTGAATGACAACTATATACTACGATTACTACGAGCAGATCACAATTATAAATGCGTCACCTACTTTCAATGGTGATAACTCTTAAACCGATTTAATCCAACCTTAGCTAAGCATTTAGGACGGTTTTGAGCAAAAAACCATCGCAGTTAAACTAGCTATATAATCACGTACAAATCAGTTTATCCGTTTAGGAACTAAACCACAGACAGACACACAGACATAGGCGTCCAAGTTTTGGACGTTAAAAGCGTGTTTTTGCAATGAAGTGAAAATCTAACCCCTATTTAACTAAATAAAAAAGTTTCTCTTTATGACAAATAACAGATGACTAATGACAAAATCTTTAACGACATCATAAATGTAGCATGCTGAAACACAATAGCGACTTAATTAATAGGTGGCATAATAAACAGAAGACAGTGTTACATGCAATTGTACCCTTACCACGAGTTGCAATTACCGTACTCTCTAGCGAGTCGAATGCTCTGTCTCTTGCAGACCTCGCAGTATTCTTATAGAGTACGACGGACAGAGCATTCGACTCGCTAACGAGAACGGTAATTGTAACTTGTGTTAAGGGTACAGAATAGGTATTAGAACCTTACTCTAACTAATCAATGTAATACACCGCGTCACTGTATGTTTAGTGTAGATCCGCGGCGTGTGGCGGAGTGTTGCGTGTCACAGTTTTTCCTGGAGCGGACCGGTCGGCTAGCACTTCATTAACTATAGCGGTTTCTACGAGGGTCTTATGGGCTGAACGTTTTCTCGCGTTTTTATGTAATATGCCCGCAATAATATATAAACCTAATCGTATGTGAACATGTTCGCATTGTAAAGTTGTTTAATAAAAGACTGATTTAAATTTTGTTGTCTGCATTCAAATTATAGTATTAATTTCGTGGCTTTCAAAACTAAGTAAAATATTTTTTACATTTAATTAAAGCGCTCAAAGTCATTTCTTATTGAAAATTCGAAATATTTATTCAGTAAATTGGCCACATAAGGTCTCTCTTACACGTCGGTAATATGGAGTGAATCTACTAGCGCTTCGGAGAAGACCATCATTGCGGATTGCGGAGAATAAGCGCCGCAAGAAACTCCAGCAAGTCATTTTTTCAATAATGTAATAAAATTAACAATTATTTTTAAAACTAACATACAAAACAAAAAAGATTAAAGAAATAAAAACCCGCCTTAAAAAAGCAAAAAATAACTTCTTTAAAATGGTAGGTAAATAGGTCAGTCCAACTGAAGTCTGGTTTTGGTTAAAAATATTGTTGGACGCCGACTTCAGTTGGACTGACCTATTCGCCTACCATTTTAAAGAAGTTATTTTTTGCTTTTTTAAGACGGGTTTTTATTTTTTTTTACTTTTATTTTTATTTTATACTTTTTAGTGATCATAATTATGCTGTTATTCTCCCACTTCTCAAGTAATTAGAAACAATAGAACATTTCAATCTCGCCGCAAGCAACGCCGTGGGGAAGTCATAGTCATATATTTAAATCTAAATATGCTCCGTCATAGTCGCTCAACTATCTTAATCGAAATATCTTGTCGCCACCCTCGAAATATATACCGTTTAGGAGTTCCTGTGGTCATCTGTGGTCTTCATCATCAGTTCCACTTCACCAAATAGTGTTTTCCAAGACCAGATACACGAGTTACAATAAAAAATACCAAAATCGCTATAGGTGTGCCTATAAATTTTGAAGAGATCTATAGATCTTCATTTTGATAAGAATGGGACCAATCGGAAAGCATCAGCTTTCAAATAAAAAAAGAATCATCAAAATCGGTTCACCCAGTCGAAAGTTCTGAGGTAACAAACATTAAAAAAAATAAAAAAGATACAGACGAATTGAGAACCTCCTCCTTTTTTTGAAGTCGGTTAAAAAACATTACAAATTCATAATAACTTATATTTAATACTATGATATTAGTCTTAATTATTTAAAACGTTACGATGATTGTCCGAATTAATCTAGCACAGGATTGAACTAATGATGTCGTGTCGTATTTAATCATATTTATTATGTTACGAGTTCGAAGAAGGCTCCATTGCACCTGCCCGTAACCTAAGACCGTTGTAAGTGTAACAGCTCTCGGATTTGTCTTACAAGCGGAGCCAGCTAACAAGCTCCGAGCAAATACTGCACATTATTAAATGTTAGTGTTAGATATTCCAGAGAAACTGTATCGTGTAGTCCTTTAGTAGGAATTGTATGCTTGTATTTACAAAGGCGCAAAATAAATAGAGATTCTAGCCATTGCAGCGTAAATACTGCTATAAGACCGTTTGTTTGTGTAACAGTGTTCTTACAGAGCTCTATTCTAGGCGGGAAAATCTATTACCTATCGTCATTGGCTTTGATTGTCAATAATTTGGTAGCTCTTATTGACAGTTATAGCAGCTGAGTTAAAAACAATACCATAACAATGTCAAAGTCGATATGGTTTTTACCGCCTAAAATAGAATCCTAGATCATATGTCAGTATAAACTCGAAGTAAAAAGCCAACAACGCCTTTTTTTGGAAAAGGACTAACTTCAATTTAATTACTAGTATTTTGGCAAATTAATAAGTTTTAACTGAGTTGAATATTAGTTTTCTTTTTTGACAAAACGTAATATTTCTGAACAAGAACGAATAGTCTAATTGCATATAAGAAAACAGAGTACAGAGTAGTAGACATAAACAAATGCTAAATATATATCGTAAATTATTCCATTTACGTCGGCTCCAATATGCGAATAGAAACGTTCACACCATTGTACACGTAAGTGCACAAGTCATCAGGAACTATTTATCAAACCACGTTAGTGGTAATGTACGCGACATTACCACCTGTGCAGTACACAGTTTAGAATCAGTAAGGGCAGGGTTAATATTCTGATCTTCAGTGAGATATGTGTTCTAAGTATAGGTCAAGTTATAGATAACTGTTATAACTGACGCGTCTCAAAACGGGGTTCCCATATAATTAATATTTTACTGAAAACCACCTTGATTTCTAAAATAGACCCAGTTTTCATACTATTGCATTGAATGTGTTTCTTTAGAATACTATAATACAATACAATACAAAACACTTTGTTGTAATCCAAACAAAAACATTGCAGAGAAACAGTACAATTAAAAATAAAACAATGTTGAACAAATTAAGGTAAATGCCAGTTTTCACTGACGGTGACGATTAGGGGGGTAACGTTTTTTGATCAGGGCCTTATCCCCGAAAACATCAATAAAACTGTACTTTTTTTCATTAAATAAATGGTCAACTTTGAGGACACTTTCTGAAATGCAAAAGTACAAACAATGTGTGTTTTTTCCTTTTTTTAAGAGAAAAAGGAGCCAAACGAGCAAGCAAGCCACTTAATTTAGACCCAGCTTGCGTTTCAAGAAGCTTCTTCTAAACCCAACCTTTCTACATTTGCATTCTTCACCGTAGATTTTCACATGATTTCTACCAGACACCGGACTAGTAGTAGGCATAAGGGTTACGTACCTACGACCTTGGTTGAGCTACGTCAAAGTACGGCCAAATTCGAGACACATCATCAGCATGTGGCGTATACGTACTAAGGGATCTAGTTAGATTCACCATCGGAATCAAAGACGAAGTGAGCACGAATTATTCTCAGAAAATATGGGTACCTACACACATTGATCCCACTACCCGGTTGTCTGTGTGCTGTAAACTACACCCTGCTAGTCGTTACCCAGCAATTAGTGTTACAAATGGCACCGTACCTGACTCTCTGCGCAGATTACAACGTCTTTCTATGCGAGCAGGTATGCTTCTGGAGCTATATTTGCGATCTTTTGTGCGATAGTGTGAAGTGGGTGATGTGATGATGAGCTCTGTCTACTTACTCCAGGAAAAACCAAAATATTATACGGATATTGAAAATGTAAGTAAGTAAACTCGTACATAAATAGGAATCGTTTGAAAAAGGCAATTTTATCCCTTTATATTTCTGTCTGTCTTGAAATGAATTGGTAAGTACTTAGCACCAGTACAAGGCACGAGAAATGGCAAGATAAAAAGTTACGCACAGAGAGAAAAATTGGTCAATTAACATTTAAAAACAAATACAATATACACACAATAATGTGAAACAGTTACAGTTGTTTGACAAAGGCGCGGGCCAATCCAGTCCAAGTTGATTTCTAATCACACAGGGATTAGAAATCTTGTATCACAATGAAAAGGACACAAATCAACATTCATGCGGAACCTCAAACTGCTATCAATTTCACCATATTTATCCCTCGCAGTAGTTTACAAAGTTAAAGTATTTTCCGGTACAACGGTTGAACATTTAAGAAACGCTGCAAGCTGCAACCAGCGAATACAAAATTGATTCGAATCCTCTCCAAACTTGGACAGACTCGAGCTCTTAGCGAACTATTCCGACATTCATCTGTATTCATTGTACAAAGTTTGTTTTTAATCGGTTCAGCGGTTCCAGTGGCACTGCGGATCCTCTGCTACACTAACTTCGTAGCAATAAATAATTAAAGCATTTAAAACGATTCCAAAGTGAATTAATGTTAAACAATTCGTGGTAAAGTTTGTCAAACAATTGCATAATGAGTTGAAACACTTAAAACTTAGATGTGTCTCGTTCATTACAAAAAGGTGTGTGAAAGAAAATAACTCAGCTACGACATAAATGAATAAATCAAAAAGTTATATCCACAGATTTACTGCTAAAATAACCTGTCTAGCAAAATCTAAAGGGTACGAAAGTTTTCTTTAAAAAGTTTAAAGCACTTTTAATATTGGTAAAAGCTATATTATGTATTACGTCAAAACCCTCATAAATCATTTATCTAATAATGATTTTAATATACGGCCGTTTAAACACGAATGTCATTTGACGCAGCAATATCACGTGATTGCCTCAACTTATGTCCTCTAGACCACCACGTAGAAAACTAACCCTTATTCCGAGGCAGTAAAGTGCACGAGTAAGGTAAATAAATCTGTGTAAATGAAGGGGTGCCTCTTGCACGTGATTTATATGGGTCTTATTTAATTTCCATACGCATTTCGCTATACAAGACTTGTGGGTTACTCTCTAACACAAAATTCGAAACTTTCAAGCTGTATCCCTCTTTCTCTTTATTTAAAATAGTGCCAAAGGAAGGAGAGAAACGACTTATGTAATTTAGAACTTCGTTTTCTAGAGTAGGTCCTGAAGGTCTGAATTTATACGAAAATGACGGGGGCTTAAAATCTGACGATGCTGTGTTATAGCCTTATAGCTTCCTGAATTCGGGAAATAACTCAGTTATGTCACATTAATAACCAATACAAACTAATTTGAAATACAATACAAGTCACTTAAAACCCAAACTTCGCTTCTCCATAGTAAATAAAAAACCTTCACACGTTTTTACGCCCATCGTGCGCATATAACTATAATTACAATTTTCCTTGAAAATATAATACCTGGGAATAAATGACGCTGTCATAAACTAACACCAGTAGAGAAGGAGTTTATTCATGTTAGGAATTCTATTGTTTGCCTTTGTAATGTATTTATGTCAAATGGTTAACATATTTAGCAGCCCTTCATAGGTCCATAGATACCTTTATAAATAATCGCCTTATTGTATGGGTCAGTCAGCCATGACAAATACAATGTATTTTATGGCACTACATCACTAATACACTTAAAAGATGATATAACAATTAGTAAGTTATAACTTACACAGTATACAACAGCTGGTGATCTTATCACACAGAATGTTTTTCTCAACTAGAAAAAAGGAGAATTGAAACCAAAACAGAACATGGCGGCCGATGCAAATAAATTCAAGAATAAAAGTATTAGTAAGCAATAAGTACCCGCGTTTAATAGGAATATTAAAGTATAAAAAATACTACGAATATTTCCAAATACTAAAAAAATTGCGACATCCATTTTTTCTAACTCTATATTCAAAACCATAATAACTGTCTAAAGCCCAATTAGACAAATCAATAACGTTTCACCCAATTAAAACGTGTTCATAAATAAACATGGGACCGCCAGCGCCACCTCGCGTCCGCGGTGGAACCGCTGGCTTTCGACACGGTCCGCAAATTGGCACGAGTACCCGACGGTGAGGATGACTTCATTTACATTATTTTACGTTATGGCCTGGAGCATATTGACTGTATGAATAATAAGATACACGATTCAAAATCTTTTTAGTAATCTAGCTAGCAGTCAAACAACAAAAACTTTACTACTATTCAGTCAAAGCACATAATTGGAGACTTCAAATGCCTTTCACCTTTCACTCTTTATTTGTAACTAAATCAAGAAAAAGGGATGGAGCGCAAATAACGACGTCCTAGAACAACTTGGTGTCGTTCATTTGCTTTTTTATTATTATTTCGCCTGCTATTTTAGAAAACCCTGAAGGTTTCAAGAGTTCTGAAAAATACTTCAGATGTGTTCAAAACAAGAGTCTTTAAACTACACTCTACAAAATACGGTCTCTTGATAAAAGCTACATAAAATTGGCTTAATTATGAATAGCTACACGAAAATATCAAAATGTCCAATTTATAAAGCTAACACTTTTTATTCGATTAGTTAAGTTAGTTACGTAGGTAAGTAAGTACAGTGCTACCAGTTTCTTAATAGCTATCGGCCATCTTTGTTTTTATTTATGAAACAAGTGACAGTCAGTTCCAAAATCAAAATATTTATTCAGTAAATTGGCCACATACGGGCTCTTTTACACGTCGGTTAGAGTGAATCTACTAGCGCTTCGGACAAGACCATCATTGCGGAGAAGGAGCGCCGCAAGAAGTGACAACGAAACCAGCTGAAACTGGGAGTACCGGCGAAGACTTAAAGTAATGGGTCCATCTTAGGTGCAAAATCAATCTGACATTCTACAGAAATAAGGTTGAGTTTCCTATAAGTTACAAATGACTTGACATCTCCAATGACATTGACAATTTCAAGCTATTTTTTTGAAGTACCCTCTTAAATTTACGTTCGTGACCGTACCTGCTGTATGCAAAGATTACCGCTCTCTAGCCGTCTCCACGTGTCTCATGCGCGTCCCCGCCGGATGTCCAATCAATCCACTTGGCGGTCATCGGTAGCACTTCCGTCCGAGTAGCCGGGTCAATGACAAACACGGCAACGTGTCACCGCAAGTTTGTGCAAGACGGTCACACACGCCAAATTGGGATACTACATAATTTTACGTGTTCATAAACCACTTTGAAGATCTGATATACTAAATACATACCTACATATATGTATACACTCACGCCTATATTCCCAAAGTGGCGTAGGCAGAGCTATAGAATTACCAACAACTCTAAATACTTGTTGTACTAAAGTAAACCATATATTTATTGTTATATTTGTTATTGATTTGTAAATTGATTATTAAATTTAGTTTTTTATACTTACACAAGACATCAAGGTGTCCGAAATATGATATGTAATTATTTACTAGGTTAGGAAAAAAATGGTCATTGACAAACAAAATTAATGAACACGGTTTCTTGAAATAGCTTATTCTGAAGAAATATCTGGGTTTATTTTTAAATTTTAGATGTGGCTTTGAATCAGATGACAGGAAATTTCCCTCCAATAAGCTGTAAGGCCTCTTGATAAAATTAATTAAATTGACTTTCAAGAGTATTTAAGAAGGCAATAATTTAAAAATCACTTAGAACTTCCTCCACTGGGTCACGTAAATAAAAGTGAAGGCGATTCACGTAAATTTTCCGTGGGGTAATAACTCACTTCGACGCGGAGCTATTTATATTAGGCCAGCGAATTTTATTGCGTTTACGCATCTTGTAAGCCGTCTTATAAGATTAACGTATGTATCTATGTACCTATCTATGTGTATGTCTGTGGCATCATAACTCCCAAACGAATGGATCCGTCTCGATGCGATTTAAAAAATAAAAAACAGCTTTTTTAGAATGGCTCTAAGCTAAGTTTCGTGGTAATCGTTTTGGAAGTTTAAGAGATAGCTCTGAAAGAAGGGATCGCCGTTATAAATATCGGGGGTTTTATCAATTAAATAATTATTTAGAATTATTTAGCATAGAGTATTATTCCGTAAAAACGCGAAAGTTAAATATTTGTTATACGGCGACATACATCACATTATACACAAGTCTAGACATGATCGTCACGGCTGTAGTTGTAGTGTTTTCCACTTTTTTTTAATCCGTCAGTTTAACTACTTCGCTAAATAGGTACCTACTTCGTAGATTGAAAACAGTGGACTCATTAACCTTTCGCAGCTTAATTAAAACAGATTTTCTACGGACACTATGAAAGGCTGTGAGGATCAAAGTTAGGGCATGACGTCGAAAAAAACATTCATTTTGTACCTTGATTATACACATTTAGATCGCACACTTTGGTACCATGTCGCATTAACGAGTTTGACAGATTAGTGCAGCAGTTTATCACGACGTTAATGTGACAAAGCACTAAAGTGTACAACTTATAAGGTCGACAGTACCTTGTCAAAGTTAACCTCTTATCAATGACGCGATTTCATAATAAACATTAAATACCCGTGTATTTAAATCTCGAAACAAATAGTTATCGTGAAAGGGTACGCCACTTAAATTGTTTTATCGACGGCCGGGAATAAACATGTTAATATCGAACAGGCACATAAAAAATCCCTTTATTGATAAAATACATCGAGGTTTCTCGGGACATTACCATTTCCGTGTAGGGTTCAGTAGATTCAGAACAAATTGATAAGCCAGAGGTTGCTTTGATTGAACGACAGTATTTATTGTGTGAGCAACTGCATTTTTATCCGACTGCCGAAGGAGGGGGGTAATGTTTTTGACCTGTATGTACAGTCAAGGAATTTAATTTGTGACCCACCTTAGGTCCAAAGTCAATCTGACATTCTACAGCAATAAGGTTGAGTTGCCTATCAATTACAAATGACTTGGCATCTCTATTGACAATGACATCTTCAAGCAGATTTTCTTTGAAATGGGTAGCAAATTAACTTCCGTGACCGTATGTATGGTTCTTTGTTCCCTAGTAAAGACAGAACGGTTGGTCCAATTTCGACGAGCGAGGTGTCTTTAGATTCGTCTTAGCGTCGCGGGTGTCACCGGGTACTTTTTTTTTAAATGTTTGGTTTTACCGAGTACAATACTGCCGTGCTAATGCAATACGCATTATCTCAGATAAAACTCCTGCAGCAATATCAACCTTATTACTAACAGAAGAGAATTAAAACTGCTTTGGTTATTAAATTTGGGATACTGGTAGTAGGGATAGAGCTCCTGTAGGTCCAATTTCAATATATTTGTACATTACATATTACTAGTCATCTACCGGCGACTTCGTCAGCGATGACCATCCTACGGAAACAGGAGTAAAAAGTGACCTACATATGTATAAATTCAGGGTACCTATTAGTTACCTCTCTTCCAAAATTCATTCAAATCCGTCAAGCCTTTTAATAGAAACTTTCTTGTATAGAAATTTTCGCATTTATAAAATTAGTTATTTGTTTGAACAAATAAACAAACAAACAAAATTAACTAAAGACTCCATGCAGTTGTGACTAAAGCAAGGAGCTTTGAAGAGCCTTAAGCCACTCCTTGCTAACCATGACCGATACCAAATCATGGTTTTATCTATTTCCCTGCGGAACTCTGAAAATGATTCGTGAGCTCGTATAAGCCCCGACCCATTGAGCAGTCTCCTTTGAATCGCACACAAATTTCATTACGTCCTTGTAACGACGCAGAATATTATATTCTTACCGACTGTACTGAAAGGGCGCCCAAGGGTTACAAAAGGCTTTTTACGTTAAGGCTGTATACTCAGTTATGTTATTTACTTGCAAGGACTTTTTTCAGAGAGTTCGTTTATCGCATCACACTATACCAAAAGGCGGCTGGTTTCCGGATCCGTTTGCACCGCAAGCCTCAAAATAAACACTGGATGTTTGTTCGACGCGTTTGATGTTTGAGGTTTTACCGTTTTCGGGGGGTTATATGGCTTGTATAGCTAAAGTCGCTCGGGTGTGCGTTTGTATTTACATTTGTAATGATAATTAATTTATGGTACGACCATTCGTACATGTCACACGTTCTCGCATGACGCATCTGTGCAGGGGTGTTATTCTCTTAAAAACGTTCGGTCGGTCGAACGAGTTAACGAGTAACCTGACTGAACGCACTAAACCGGCGAGTTTAAGTAGTCCCGCGTCAGAGCATACAAAACACATTTTAGCGCGTGCATTCTCAATTAGGCAGCTTTGTACGTTCGATCTTATCGGCAGAAGCCCTGCCCTAATATATTACAATACTGTTATTAAACTAATGTACAAAGGCGAACTTATCCCTAAATGAGATCTCTTCCAGCTAACCCTGAAGTAGATGAGTAAGGATAATGCATGGGGCTGGACACATACAACTACAAAAAAACGAATGTCGAAGTACAAAATAATAATAATACTAGCCTGACTTCGAACTAAAACTTATTTAGCCTCTGTTTAATTTTATTTATCTGGTTTCTAAACTGTTTTAAAAGTTTTTTTTTTTAATGTGAGTATACCAATTCTCATCAACTAAGACATGATATGAGTACTATCTTTTAAACCGAACGACTTTTGTAATTAGCGAGCCTATAGTCTGTCTTTGTATTAGATTGAATACAAACACAGACTTTAATACTGATATAAAGCTTTTAGACACTCGTCAACGATTACATTAAAATGTCTTTATTTATCAACTCATCATTATAGGATTACCGCATTTGAAGCTGTGAATGGAGAACATTTATAAGTACAAGTGATCATTTAATGAGCAGATTGCACAATTTTTAATATGAATTTTGAAATTCAGTCAGATTCAGTCATTTTTATTTGTTTACAAAAAAAGTGGAAATACCAGAGTATCATACTTATAGTAGTAAAATAACAAAATGATCTCATATAAAACCTTTCCTTACGATTTCCGCCAACAATTCACAAAGGAAGTAACTAAAATCAATGATAAATACCGGAGAAATGACGGAAAATTTGCCGGACGACATTGGGTACACAATACACATTTTAGTTCCGGCAGTAAATATTTAGTTTGTCGGCGCTGCGGCTTCACAAACACGCGTGGACGGTGAACTAGGCTTTGAGGAAACCGCGTTGAAAAATATTTGTATCTATGGTATATTATGGTAAAGCCTGCTATCATATCATATTCTGAAGAGTCGATCGAGCGAGCGAACTCAGCTATTTATAAACTTCCCAAATGAGAACGCTTAACCTAAAATGTTGTTTGTACGCTCTAACGGGACAACTTAAACTCGCCTAGTAGGAGATCCGAATAGGAGACGATTTGGACCGGGCTGTTTATTCGATAAAAAGTATTTTATACCAAATTTAATATGCTAAGTAATATATGGCGAATAGGTAGGCTGAAAAATCCAGTATATAATTATAAAAAAAATAAAAATTAACTTCGTTTAAAAAAAATACACTAGCTTGTTTAATGGACAAATTACATACCAATCGAAAGTATGAAGCCTATAGAATATGCAAACGTTAGTTTGACAATTTTTTTCTCGTCAAGCTATTGGGTAGGCAGGTATAAACAGGTAAGTCGGTACTAGTAATTTGCACCAAACCTAACGTTTGCATATTCTATAGACTTCATACTTTCGATTAGTATGTAATTTGTCTATTAAACAAACATTTGCAATTTAAAAAAAAGTTATTTTTTTATTTATTTTTTAATGATATAAGTACTGGACTGAAAATTTTCAGCCTACCTATTCGCCACATATTATTTAGCGTATTAAATTTTATATAATATACTTTTCATCGAATAAACAGCCAGGTCCAAATCTTCTCCTATTCGGATCTTAGACCAGCCGGTTAATAATTCGTTCATCGAGTTGAAAAGTGAGTCCTTTAGAGAACAACATGGATTTCCTTACATTGTGCTCTATGCAGAGATATGCGTGAAGAAATATCCTAAATGTCACGATCAAGACTGAAGAAGACTGAACCAATTTCTTTGTTCTCCATGATAACTATGGTTATTAAATTATAACTTAACCAGCGAGTTATTTGACAATTCAGAATTGTGACGTCATATGGCATACTTCACATAATCTATACAAGTTATGGTTTAGAAACTCGCTAAAAAGCAGCTTATTTGCCCTGTCAGTAAACATCGCTATTTAGACTTAGGATAAAAGCTTATTTAAAGCATTCACTCCGCTAAACATAAATAATTTTATAAGAAGTCATTTAATTCTGAGATTACATCTGCAGCAGATTTGCCCCGAAGGCATTTCCCGACAAAGCAAAGCGAGAATCTCAGCAGGATATTGCCTGAGCACACTGACAGGCACTTCCGGGCTGCATTTGTGACGTCTTTGGACTGTCTCGTCCAAAACAATCTTAGAAATTGTTGGAATTAATTCATAATAAACATTTAGCACGGTCAGACTTTATAGAACCTTGTCGCATAAAGCCAACAATTAATTCCTATGTAATTTCTATCTCGTCACTTGACGCTTTCATTGTGACAAGGTTCTACATTTAAAGTCCTTGATTGTTCAAACTCAAAGCGACGATAGCTTTTGTCCCCGTCACTCCGTACTCGCTAAACTGCCCTCTTAAGCCAGAAAGCAACATCTCGAATAAAACTCTTATAGCAATATCAACCTCATTAGTAACAGGACAGGATTCAATCTGCTTTGGCAATCGATTCTGTGATAATGCTTATTGGTTTAGGAGGGCAGTAAAGGTGTTTATCACTAGTCTATATCATCGGAAGTTGTTTCCAGGATCTATAGAATTATATGTTTCAAATATTTTGTAATCACTTAAAGGTTAACTGGAAGAGATCCCTTAAAGGTATAAAATCGCCTTAATTTATAAACAAACACCCATTTGTATTAATCATATTAGTTTCTCGTAGTTCTCATTATTAAACTTTACCCACTTTGTCCCTTTATTACCCTTTGTTATTTTTTAATATTTTAACTTATTTTAATTTATACCTACTAATGTTACTGTCGACCCTATACCTAAATTCAAACCACTCGCACTTTGATACGTTACTGTGACAAGGTTTTAAAAAGTGCGACGTGTAAAAATACCGTACTTACTGAATAAACATCTTGTATATTTTTATCTTTAATCAACTACTTAAGTATACAGTTATAGTATTGTTTCTGTCCTTATTTATACGTACGAAACAGTGGTGCGTATTAGTAACGATATAAAAGATCACCATTATGTTCAACAGGATCCTTTTACAACTGACAATCGGTCGATTTTCCACGACTATTTACCGTTCCTCTGTGGCCGCCCTAACGCTTCGTCCCTGTTCTAACAGAGGCCTCATTAGCCGCGGCCACCTTTGATCTATCATCACAAACAATCAAACTTAATTACGAAAAAGGTCACACCTGCAACTTAATTGCTAATGTAAACTGGACCCTCTTGGGATGCTATTTTGGTGGAGTATTACAGGAGTTCTGTGAGAGATGGGTTTCTCATGAAGCGAGCAACAATGTCCATGCGTTTGTCATACTAATTGGTGCTAACGCTCCGCGTGCAGTTATCCGTGGCAGTTCACAGTTGCATTCGGAAAAGCAGTGACAGGCCTGTGATATAGTTCAACCTCAATTCTATATACAGGGTGTCCCAGAAACCGACGTCAACCCGCCTAGGGCTGATAGAGCAGCTAAAAAGCTATCGATTTAACCCCAATGTATGTTTCGGAGATATTGATAATTTTAATCAGAATTTTTGTAATTTTTCCCTTATTACGATAGATCATTAATTTCATGTTATCCTACTTTACTCTTACGACTCCAACCAATACATGTCAGTCCAATTTAATGAGACTAACATCCATCCCGTAATGCTCTTACATTATCTACACCTAGCCTTTATCACCTACTAAACTTACCGTAACAACATTCTAGCCACAAAATTTCGGTGTCATATATCCTCTTTCTGTCTCGTACCTCGTCCACGGAAATTGAATCAGTCAACGTTCTGATATCGCCTGGCAGGCTTAACTAGTTTTGGTGCAGCTCTGCTGAAGTTTCCGTCGCGTCGAGTTGCAGTTTTAACTGAATTAGGCGATGTTTAGGGAAAAACGTTGGACATTACGAGTAAGTATAAGATTTTCTTGTGAAATCTAACGTAGTGAGTCTAAGAAAATTAGCGCATATTTGTAAATTTGGAAGTGTTGACGAAAAAATTGCATTACTGGAATTAGGTAAGTATACTAGTTCCTTACTGCATAGCAGTTTATTAACAGAAATAAAGCATTATATTTAGGTATATTATTAAGATTACAAATATATACTCGTACTAATATTATGAAGAGGTTTGTATTTTGTATGTTTGTAACGAATAAACTCATAAAGTACCGGACCGATTTCAAACATTCTATAATCATTAGAATGGTACATTATCCCTGAGTGACATAGGCTATGTTTTATTTTTCTGCGCGGACGAAGTCGCGGGCAACAGCTAGGTAAAATAGTATAAGTAGACCCCTAACATAAATGATTGAAATGGGTTGTCTACTTTGTCTATAGTAATAATAGTTTGGGGTTAGATCAGAGTAAAATAACATTTATGATCAGAGTACAAATATTGTATTTATACATACATGTATGTAGGTATGTAAACACTTTATTGTACAAAAGAAAAACCAGAACAATACAATTAATATAAAAATATGTACAAAGGCGAACTTATCGCTATATATAATATCCATAATATTATTTATTATCAAACTTACAATGTTTAAGTTTGGGTCTTACTGAGGATTTAAGTATGATAATATTAATTGATTACCTATATCAAACTTATACCCCGGTACTGACACAACTATATTAACTTATTTTATCTACACTCATATCATAAACCATCTATGATGCGTTCAGAAACCGCAAATTATGACCAGCATAATAATCAACTCTGTTGTTAGAGCATATTTTTATCTGCGGCAGTAATCTTATGGATTCTTAAGAACATCAATTTCGATGTTCTTATGACATTCAAATTTCGAACATCTCTGAAAAACAAAGAAATTTGATTCGACCTCTATTCTAATACCAGTCGAGATGACGTTTAGTTCGAAATGAATTGTCAATTTACATACAAATTTGACAAATGACGCACGTAAGTAAGATATCGAGCGATATGATAGTTGGAGCCGACTCTAGTTTGTCTCTGAATTTAAAAAAAAACTATGGCAGTTGTCAGAAAAACATTTAAATCTTTTCATTACCGCCATTACCAGTTAAAATTTAATATGCGGCTCCTCAATGCATCATGGAGGCTTATGATATGTGGGTAGATAAAGTAGTGTATGTAACTGTACATAATTATAATTATGTACATAATTATAATTATAGTCACATAAACTACTATAAGTATTTTTATGCTAATTATATTCTTCATACCGGGATACCCAAAACCTTACCCAATCAGACAAACGTCCTGTCCGACACGGCCAGCCTGATTGAACACCCGTCTTCGCCTGTTAAACAACTGTACAGTACACGCCTCTTTTATGTACCAATAGGCGTACATTTAAGGCGAAACCTTGAAAAAGTCTGTAAAAAACTTAACCTCATCACATTGTGCCATTTAAATAAATATAAGTCCACAATCTCAAACAAACCAGACCTAGACGCAATCTTAGTAAATTACAAAGAAAACATCCAACACTAAGGAACAAATATTCGCGCTCGTTACTCAAATATCTGCTCATACTGGAAGTTAGCGGCCTGCACACATAAAGTTCGGACCGCGGGAAACGCCACGCGCCATTCCAATCTTCGTTCTGAACCGTACGTGTAAATGCAACTGTAATAAGTAGTGAAAGAGTAAAAAAATAACGGTTCGGAACGAAGATTGGAATGGTGGGTGGCATTTCCCGCGGTCCGAACTTTACAAGTAAAGGCCGCTATTGAACAAGTTAAAACGACAAACTCACTAGCAACTTGGGCAACTAGGCTAAACCGTATCGTCAATGGTTTTGACTGAAACTAATTATTATCAGAAAAACCGGCTAAGTGCGAGTCGGACTCGCGCACGAAGGGTTCCGTACCATTATCTATGAAAAATCATGTTTTTTTTTATGGGAGACTCCCTAAAATATTTATTTTATTTTGAATTATTTCATCATCATCATCATCATCATGTCAGCCGAAAGACGTCCACTGCTGGACATAGGCCTTAATAAAAGGGTCCCGCTTTTACCCTCTGGGTACGGAACCCAAAAAATGGTCTGAAAAACAAAGTGCAGAATCGTAGACTATTTCAGGGAAAAGACTTGACGTTTATCGACTCAGTACCTTAACTCAAATGTAATTAAACCCGCCATCTTGGATTTAGAGTCAGACCGTCTTCATGAACTGAAAGGGCTCCATTTGATTGTGTCCCTAAATTGGCTTAAGGATCTATAACTCAGTGCCTTCCTCTCTAAATACCCTAGAACGAAAGAGACAAAACGACACGTTGTTTACTATTGAGAGCCATATTGACGTAGCTTGAAATATAATACGATCAAGTTATAATTCTAACTCGTAGGAGAAAAGTTCAAATTCGATTGGTGTCTCAAATGTTAGTTATGTCAGTGTGATTGTCAGAAGAGGTTAAATTTGTGTTATTGTGCAAAAATGGCGTAAATCCTCTTCGCTCGTTGATTTAATTGAGTCTAAAAGGGTTGAGACGGAAGAGGGTTATAAAGACTCATTTATAGCGCCTTTAGAAAGTATTTAGTGCCAAAAATGCAAAATTGGATCAATTTTCAAAACTGTTAGTGACTATGGTACAAAATGTTATTAGAGAAGCGAAAATCTATGACGACAATTTTTTTTTTTTAAGTATAATTTGTTGAATTCAATATTTGTGATATTTTGTCATTGACTATGGATTTAATTGTATAAAATAATGCTTTATTAATTTTGTACGACTTTTTCTATACATAATTCCACAAAGATTTTGGTTGCTTTGATTTTTTTTGTTTATCGTAAGTGCTTTATTTTTAAAATTCTGTTTACATATGAACTCTAGTAGGTTAACACTTTTCTGTATTTTTGTCATATTTTTTTTAAGAAGAACGCTCATGGTTTAAATTAAATAAATCTTATTTCCGATACAAACTTCGGCTTAGCTCTACCCGGGATGGAATATTTATGCCCAGTAATTGAAGGATGAGTCTTGGAGATATTTTTAATATGAATTGCAAATTTAAACCCCCATTTTATTTATAGGGGAGTTCCAGTTGCTTGGGATTAGAGAAAATCAACATTCGGAAAATATTTTCTACAACAATTATTGTTGTAACTTTTGTAAGTAGTACTCAGTGAAGTTAATTTAAGATAAACTTATTTTTTCACTTTATTTATATGCGGATATTTAGTGTTGTGTGAAATGCAACTAATGTAAAAGGTGAGCGTGAAAAAAATTTTTGTGAAATTTTTGTTAAGTTAGTAATATATTTTGCGTAGAATCCAAGACAAATGCCGAGTTGAAAAAACGTTCATGAAATTAATGTCGCCTAAAGTCGCGTGCGTTTTACGATGTCATAATGGGTCTTTTATGCAACTAGGTAATAGCATGAACTTAAATTAGAACCCTAGGTATAATGGTGACGCTCATAAACGACCTAACCGATTTTCGTCTAACCTAGCGAAAAACCGTTCCGAATTCAAAACTTTCATGCATGAAAAGCGCTTCCGATTCGCTCTATATTATAAAGAAAGAACGTGACAGATACACTCTTCGCCACTATTTTTGTGTTTAAAAACGAGGCCCTAGACAAGATTAACGCTATCGAAAATGATTTCCGAAAACTGACATGCAAAGAGTATGAAACTGACACACGCGCTTGACACAACCGTTTGGCCGCCTACGTCAACCCTATACATTTTCGATAACGATAATGATCTCTTGCGCATCTTGTCGAGGGCCACATCGACCTTTAAAACATCGAGCCTTATTTAAGAAACATAAAGGTAGCATGATGATCATAAGTATCAGTTTAAACATGTAAATTGTCCGAACAGCGGCTAATTTGAAGGCAAATAACAAAGAAAATTCAAAAAGATTCCACAGAATTACGTGTAAAAGAAATGCCTAAGTGGTTTAGATGTGACGTGGCGACGACTGTACGACCCTTGAGACATTTTTAATTATGACTTTGGTATAAAATTGTAGTTTAAAATTATGTTAACTCTGTCTTTATCTCTCGGTCTAGTCACGAGTGAAAAGATAGAGGGTACTACGCCTGTCTCTCTCTTTACTCGTGAACAGTTGTGAAGTTTATAGTTTAATGCTTTGGAATAAAGTTCTTGAATATCGAGAAGTTTGTCGGTGATGATGAGAATCATAGAAGACTTATTCACACAGACGTGCATACCTAGGTATATTTAGAATTCATGAAAGTTGTCTTAACCAAAGAAAATTGAAAAAAAACGACAACCCACTTAAGTACCTACATTATAAGAATTTTAAAACGGCCTAGGTCCGCCTCTACTCAATTTTGTCCTAAATAAAATCGGTAACATAATGGTGGCTCGTAAAAAACCAGTTGCATTATTAATAATAATACCAATTGTTGGAAAATAATTCTTCTCTATTTAATCTTAAGATCTCAATTGACTAAACTCGTGCCGTATAAAATATACGTTCCAGCCACAATAGCTAATGGAATGGTAATTCCAATTATGTCGAGAAATGGACCAATCTTACTTTTAACTCGCTGGATACTGGCTGGATTTCTTACCTGGAAAGATATAATACTAATTAGTAAAATGTTATAGTAGGACGCAACAAAGTGGAGTGACTTAAAAATAGGTACGTATAAGTCTATATAGCTAGACATGGGCACCATTGTATATATACATATGCTTGTATACTCCTTGTTGTACAAGAATAAAAAATAAATACAAAACACAGGCAATATGAAAAAAAACAAGTACAAAGGCGTACTTATTCCTGTAAGGTATCCCTTCCAACTAACCCTTGAAAAAATTGTAGAAGTACCCTAATGAAAAGCAAGTCATGAATAAAAAAGAAAACCAGTAATAAAAAAAAACAAGTAAATACACCATACCATAACTAATATTCTAATATAATACATACAAACAACAAATAAATATATAAATAAACGCACAAGTTAAGGATCACTTATAACATAACAGTACCTATTTATTTAGCTAATTCCGTTTAAATACCAAAAAGCGAGTATGGGTATGCCACCGGCTACGTAATGCAGGTACCTACCCGGTAAATACCTCAAGAAAATAAAATAAACTAATTACATAACTGTGTACATTGCATAGTTACTCTTAGCAAATAAATATCATTATAAAAAGCGGGTCTAACATCCTATCGTAACTTTCCAATCATTTAGAAATTCAAATTCAAATTCAAAACGTTTATTTCGACCAACTGGGATCATATTTAAGTTAGTTACAATTTCTTAGATTAAAGTTAGTAAATATTATAACCTAATTATTACATATAAAAACTATAAAATGAAAATAAAATAAAAATAACACTTAGTAAGGCTTGACTGTCAGTACATGGATCATATGACAATGATTCAGATACTGACAATCAACGTAGAACGAACGAGCGTAGGGTTCGCGTAAAAAATGCAGCTATGCAGTTATGCTGTCATATAAAATCAAACAATAGGTACATTTTTTTAAACTATATTTCTGATACTAAAGTAAGTAAAAACACGTTATTCTTCATTAAATTAAGTATCATAAAATCAAAGTCACTTGTCTGTCACTTGTTTGTTTAGTTTAAGTTAGTTTTAATCAGGGTCCCACGGAATACCAGCACCATCGTCACGGCTTACGCGGCACAAATGATGAGGGCCCTTTTTAATACCTATAATTTACGTACAGTTTTATGTCTATCTGTTTAATTTGCTTTTACTTTTCATTTTTTTGTATGTGCTTATGTTAAACAAATGTATCTGGGCGGTATTCAAAAAAAGTGTACATAGTTAAGGGCTAAAATTAAAAGACCGCGCGGCAATTAATTTATAAAACAAATGGTGGTATCTCAGGCAAAACTCCTGTAGCAAGTGCGACCATATTACTAACGGGTGAAGCTTGAATATGCTTCGTTTATTGAATTTAAGATACCTCCAATTGGCTTATGAGGGCTGTATAAAAATGAATAATTAATTTTCGAGACTCACCAGTCTAAAATTCGTTTCTTAATTTTAATCCTTAACTTAACTGTGTACACTTTTTTTGAAAACCGCCCATCTTCCTTTCTTTCTGTCTTTGATACAACTACCGGATCCGGACTCCCAACTTGTCCATACATAACGGACTCTATAACGAGCTCTCGGCACCGAAAACATTTAACACCAAAACAAATCACAAAAAGCCATATATTTTCGATTTTGTTTGTCACCGTCATTATCCTTATCATCGAAGCCTTAAGTTCAGAGCGGCCAAGGTCACGATCAAGGCGCGCGAGCGGGACGGAGCATGCGCGTGCGCCGATCCGTGCGGGCGGGACAGCACGACGCGCGCGCGCATGGCACAGCCTGGCACCGGCCGGTTTATTAATTAAACATTAAAATATTACGTGGATGACGTTTTTATTGATATTTTTATGCTTCTAGATGCGTTTTATTTAGCGAATTTACATCTTTAAAGTGTAAGTAAAAAATTATGCAGACTTTATGACGCTCATCTCATCACACAGGAATGCCCAAACGACGCTCGTCGATGGCAATTCAGAAAAGTGAGACTAGAGGCGGTATCGTGTATTTAAGACAAAAAAAACAAAACGCTATATTTAAGAACCGAACAAACGGACATAATTTAATTACTAACAGATTTTAAAAGCTATAACTTTGAACAAGAGATAAGTTAGATACTTAAGTTACTAAGTTTTTGTCTAAACCAATTAAATGCTGATCGGAGCTTGACCTAGTCCCAAACGAAAGCTCTAGGCTAGCTATGATTACTAGTCAACATACTAAACTTATACATACATACATACACAATGACATACATACATAAACAAGTCTTCATTCCCAGATTGGGGTAGGCAGGCAAATCTAAAAAGTTGTTGATAATTCTGTAACCACAATTTGCACAATTAGGCTGAGATGTTTATCAGTGTATGTATGTATGTATGTATGTAAACACTTTATTGTACAAAACAAAAACAATACAATGAAGATTTTTAAGAAAAAAGTAAGAATGTACAAAGGCGAACTTATCCCTTTAAGGGATCTCTTCCAGCTAATCCTTGAGAGATTGAGAGAAGTGAAGTTTGTGCATCAAGTAGTCATGTGTACAACTTTATTTAGGAAAAGAGCATAACAATTAAACTAACCAATAAAATCTAACTATAAAAAATAAATACATTCAAATATCTACATAAATAGATATAGAAATATACTATATTTATACATACTTAAACTTACATAAACTACACTTATGTAGAGGACAGTTGATACCATATTTAGGAGCTAGAGTCAAGCCAGAACTTCTTCAATCTGTCTTTTAAGGAATCAACTGATTGTGATTGTCTAATGCAGGCCGGCAGCCGATTCCATAACCTGACAGAGTGCACTGAAAAGGATTTAGAATATGACTTGGATACAAACAAATAAATACGGTAATACATCCAATAAGTAGTAATCTCATCGGAAACAATAAAATTAAAACATTATTCACTTTTTATTCCATATTGCCCCCAATTAAATGTTGTATGTGGTGGTTGCCACTTGAAAGTGTTGTCTTGTCACATTTTTTGTCAAACTCTGATTACTGAACGTGATTTTCTTAAAAGAAAAGCAATTCTTTAAATACCTTCCAACATCCTCAAGTTAATTAGGTAGGTACTTTATACTTTTTCAAGGTCAAAGCGATCGAACACATTTTTATTTCCATCTAATTGTCAGTCTGTGGCCGTCGTCGCAGAACGTGGGATAATCGTAAAACCCTGAGATTATTCCAGGCCGATGACACTCTTAAGAGTTCAAATAACATATAATTTGCTCCTTTGTGGCAGTGAATGTGTAACACATTCGGGGCTGATTTTGTATGGAGATGACGGAGTAAGGCTATCTGTCAAAGTTGACTTTTAAATCACGAACGTATTTGCATTGAAAAGTATTTACAATACCTGTTATACATCATTTATACATCAATGGGCGTTGACCTACGTAATATCCCATCCCTTACACCTACCTAATACCCTTTTAAATAGGTAATTGCATCCGAAAACGGTTCTTACAAATCTCTTGTAATTTATAACCTTGCGGACCAGACCTTGAAATCTTAACCTTGAAATTTTGACCGTGAAAGTTGACCTTGAACTTAAAGAAAGCTTGTATAAAACCTAACCGATGCTCATTGTCCCTACACCTTACAATGATCTACAAACTATGTGCCCTAATTTTAACACGCTTACAACTCGTAACTACCTGTGTCCATAATCTGCTTCGCCAATGCGTTTCATACAGTCAACTACAAAGAGATGTATCCACTTTTAAACCTTTTTACATATATCTCTTTGTAGTAGACTGTACATAAGTGCGCATAGTAGATACAAGTCGTCGTCTGTTGCTTGCGTGTCAACGGATTTACATTGCAAATGAATATGATGAAGATGTCATTATTCTGTATTTACTCAATTAATTACTTCTCTTATTAACTCCTTAATCTAATTTATGAATTAGTAACTATACCATGAAAACCTACCTAAGTTAAAATGGCATAACTTAATTTAATGTTAAAGGCGAAATCGACTGTATTTCGATAGCCATACAGTCGGTTGTACAATAGCAAGTCTATAACACTAGCGCCCTTGTTTTAGAGGGTAGTTTGAACATTGTACGTTATATTAAAACTTATTAGTGCCTAGTCCCATTCATTACTATTAACGAGACGCAAACTATTGAGAGACATAAATCACAATAATATATTGGTTTATAATGTAACTAGCTTTTTGCCTGCGACTTCGTTCGCGTAGAAGCCTTTTAACGCTATTCCCTCAAGAACTGTCCACTTTGGTCTTCCCCGGAGCTCAAGCTATCTCTATACCAAATTTCATCGAAATCGGTTTAGCAGTTTACCCGTGAGAACAGAACAAACAGACAAACAAAGTTACTTTCATATTTATAATTATTAGTACCTAGTTATGGAATATGGATGAAAAATATCATATTAGCTTTATTGGTGTGTAATATGTATCTCTGCTTGGGCCTACTTAGATGGTTGACTGGTAGAGAATTCCTTAAGACGTGTACACACTTATTTACTATACAAAATAGTGTAAATAAATAACAGTTATCTTTCGAAAATATACTCATTTATTAACCGAATTCAAAAAAAGGAGGAGGTTCTCAATTCGTCGGTTTTTTTTTTTTTTTTATGTATGTTCCCCGATTACTCGAAGACCACTGGACCGAGTTGAAAAATTTTTTTGTTGTTCGAATGGGTATACTTTCTAGTTGGTCCCATTGTCACCACGTCAGGATCTGATGATGGGATCATGGAGAAATCAAGAGAACTCCTCAAATATTATAGGCACACCTATAGCGATTTTGGTATTTTTCACTGTAACTCATGCATTTGCTTTTGAAAAGTACTATATGGTGAAGTGGAACTGATGATGAAGACCACAGATGGCCACCGGAACTCCTTAACGGTACCTATTTCAAGGGTGGCGATAAGATATTTCGATAAAGGAAGTTGAGCGACTATGACGAAGCACATTTAGGTTTAAATATGACTATGACATTCCCGCGGCGTTGTCTGCGG
This sequence comes from Acleris literana, assembly GCA_946894065.1. Lineage (NCBI taxonomy): Eukaryota > Metazoa > Arthropoda > Insecta > Lepidoptera > Tortricidae > Acleris > Acleris literana. The sequence goes on from OX335681.1 coordinate 683,507, forward strand.
CGAGCTTGAAATGTTCTATAGTTTCTTATTAATATTTGGAAGTGGAGCTACGTAACAGCATAAATAGGATCACTAAAAAGTATAAAATAAAATAAATGTTTAAAAAAAACAAAAAACCGCCTTCAAAAAGCAAAAAATAACTTCTTTAAAATGGTAGGTAAATAGGTCAGTCCAACTGAAGTCGGCGTCCAACAATATTTTATAACCAAAAGCAGACTTCAGTTGGACTGACCTATTTACCTACCATTTTAAAGAAGTAATTTTTGCTTTTTGAAGGCGGTTTTTTGTTTTTTTAAACATTTTTAAATACTTTAATTGCACGGAAGTATATCGTTTTGGGCTTGCGTTCGCAAACCTATGACTTATGAGTTTAATAAATGAAAGAATACAATATTTAAGCAATTAAGCAACGAGTTAAAAACAGGATGGGAGACCATCTAAACTAAAAATGATTTAGGATAGTAAGGACAGACTAACAAACAGCTGGAGTAGGCTCAGGCTAGCACCCTTTGCGTAGGGAACTCTAACAACAACGAATACTTTTGAAATATATATACATGTATTCACGTCTCCCCCTGACCATCCTCTGAGTAAAAAGCGGCCAAGTGCGAGTCGGACTCGCCCATGAAGGGTTCCGTGAAAGGTAAATTGCGGCAATAAATCGTATTAAAAAAAAACTACTTACTAGATCTCGTTCAAACCAATTTTCGGTGGAAGTTTGCATGGTAATGTACATCATTTTTTGTTTTTTGTTTTATCATTCTCTTATTTTAGAAGTTACAGGGGGGGGGACACATTTTACCACTTTGGAAGTGTCTCTATTTCGATTTTTTTTATTACAAACCTCAATATCATTTTTGAAAACCTATCCATAAATACCCCACACGTATGGGATTGATGAAAAAAAAAAATTGAGTTTCAGTTCTAAGTATGGCGAAGCCCCAACATTTTTTTTTTCTATTTTTGTGTGAAAATCTTAATGCGGTTCACAGAATACATCTACTTACCAAGTTTCAATAGTATAGTTCTTATAGTTTCGGTAAAAAGTGGCTGTGATATACGGACGAACAGACAGACAGACATGACGAATCCATTAGGGTTCCATTTGGCTACGGAACCCTAAAAATCACAGCTAAACGACACGGTCAAAACGATCCTACTTGTATATTCTTCCTACACAAATATTGAATGACAGAATCAAACCTTGGACCAATTCCTTTCCTCACACGCAGTCCGACTCACAAGTTCCAAGAAATAAATGAAGTTTTCCTCCCAACCACTCTGGTGCATCCGGTATAAGTACCTCATAAGAATCAGTGCCATCGACACACTTTTTAAACTAGAATTACCTGCGTATGCCAGTTTCGGGCAGGGAATGTCTAAACACAATCGCTATTGTTGTGACGCACATTTGTAACTGTGTGGACCACTCCTTGAGATCCAAATAACGATGATGAAATATATCTTACAAGGAGATAAAGTATATTACGGTCTTAAAAGTTTGTATAAGTCATGGGATTGGTTCGCAAAGAATGTGACACAAATAAAATAATATAATAATTTTGATACATCGGTATATATAGACGACGTAGCCTAGGTTGGGATTGGTCCGCAAAGAATGTGACACAAATAAAATAACAAAATAATTTTGATACATCGGTATATTTAGACGGCGTAACCAATCCCAAGATTGGTCCGCAAATAATGTTACACAAATAAAATAATTAAATGATTTTGATACATTGGTATATATAGTATAGACGACGTAGCCTAGGTTGGGATTGGTCCGCAAAGAATGTAACAAAAATAAAATAACAAAATAATTTTGGTACATCGGTATATTTAGGCGGCGTAGCCTAGGTTGGGATTGGTCCTCAAAGAATGTGACACAAATAAAATAAAATAATTTTGATACATCGGTATATATAGACGGCGTAGCCTAGGTTGGGATTGGTCCGCAAAGAAAGTGACATAAATAAAATAACAAAATAATTTTGATACATCGGTATATACATATAGACGACGTAGCCTAGGTTAGGATTGGTACGCGAAGAATGTGACACCAATAAAATAATAAAATAATCTTGATACAACCTAAGTAATTGGCGTAGCCTAGGTAATTGGTAGTGCCCTGCCTACGAAGCTAGGGTTCGATCCCCGGTAAGGGGATATATTTTTGTGATGAAGTATTTGTTCCTGAGTCTTAGATGTTTTCTTATATGTCTTATAAGTATGTATTTATCTATAAAAGTGGGTTCATAAAGATCTTATTTTGGGATAAGGTCAGTTTGTGTGAGAATTTCCTCTAATATTATTTATATCAAGGGTGGTGGAACCAGTAATGGACAAGAACCCATCATAATGATGGACACTTGATTATTATTTTATAGAAGATAAGGGTTATTCATTCGTTTTGCAACAATCAATTTAGGACCTTATGAAATTTGAATTAAGAGTGAAGTGTCCATTACTGTTGACTGTCAGCTAAAAGTATCCATCTTTGGTGCCTTGCCCTACTATAACTGTTCGTGCCCGGTGTCACCTGGTTCATATTGTTCTTGTCCTGAAAATTACGAACACAAAAAAAACAGCCTGCATGTGGCAATTCAGTTTTCTTTACCGCCATACTTGTTTCGTTTTTTTTTGTATAGATGATATAAATCTAGTTGTATCTATTTGTGCCTGCGTACATACACGTTTGTTAGAGTCTGTCTAATGAAAGCTGAACCTGGATTTTTCTTGGCTGACGAGTCTGGCAACACTATTTAATATGACGTTTGGACTTTGTTGTTGTTAGAAACTTGTCAATTCGAGATCTAAATTGATAAAAATACGGAGTAATCATGCCGTTGACGATAAGAGGCGGTGTCCGGGAGATTCTGTATACTATTATACAGAAGTACAAAGAAAAACAAGAAGAAAGAAAAGCATTATTGATGCAAAAAATTAATTGTTTAGTTACGGTGACCAAATTTATAGGTTAGTACGGCATGTTCATTTTGATACTTCTTATTTCTCTATGTGCAATCCTAAGTTTAATTTACCTTTTTCTGTCTATTATACGATGAGATTAAGAAATTAAACGAAATTAAATTCGTTTCAGAAAACCTGGACGTGCACGTTGACAAAAGTGTGCTGGAAAACGTAAAGCAGCTGAAAGAGGTTGAGGAAACTGAGTTAGCCTGCCAGACTCAGACGAAATATTTGGAAGAAGTATCTTCAATGACCGGTAATTACTAAAATTATCATTGTCTTTCCCTATATAATAGGTGTAGGTACCTATTGTCTGTCCCTATATCATGTTGAATCTCTTAGCATTCACAATTTTATTAAATTAATTTAATAGACAGATGATTAATGTAACTGACACTCATAGTTTCAATAAAACAATAAGGAGGTGTTTAGTTAAAAGATATCATAAACATATTATTTGATATGTATTTTCTGTGTGCGGAGCAAACAGCATTTTGTTGTTTATGAACCAAATGTACACTGTACAGTCGATTTCATAAATATGTGTACACTTTAGTACCTTATCTATTTATTTAATGTCATTTTTGATCGGCCAGATATAAAAGATGTTCGGGTTATATGAGTCTTCCTTGTTCTTAAACCGTTGCGATTAGAACCTCACCGATGCAATTTCATTTCACCTAAACCCAAATGTTTTTAGGGCTGTCGGACTGTACAATGGGGCTGTACTGCGCAACCACACAATGTATTTCTAAATGGTGTTCTGTTTATTTAACACTTTCTTTCTTCTTACAGATATCAGTGTTTCATCTTTAAAAAGAATAAGTAATGAGGGAAAATTAAACAACGGTGTCTTTAGTACTCCCGGAAAAAAGCGACCTCACAAGGCCACGGTGTCTAATTTGGATAGCTTTGACATCCAAGCTATCCGAAATAAAATAAATGAATTTTATATTGTAAAAAAACAAGTGCCTACACTCAGATGCTTATTGGCAGAGTTGAGAGAAAGCATCGGTTTTACCGGATGCCTTGAGACTTTACGCCGAATACTAATGGCAAATGGATACGAATTTAAACAAAATACTGAACAACGTTACCTAAGGACTATTGCATCAAAAAAAAAAAAGTTTGTGTTGTTAGAAATAATTATTAATTACTTTACTACCTTGTAATGTTACTTTTAAGAATAATTGTATTTTATGATTGGAAAAAATGATCTGCTGGAGTTTCTTGCGGCGCTTCTTCTCCAAGATATAATTGTCGTTAGATAGAGGTGTAAGGGTGATGAGAATAATGTTACCTCTAATTACTTTATTAAAAAGGTTGAATATAATATTCCTCATCATCATTGTTTTATTATGCTGTGTGCGACACAGACGAAAACCTCTCGTATCAATGAAATCTATCAACAGCACGACTAGCACAAGTTGCTCGTGACTTGTTTGTCGCTCGGATCTCCCTTACTATCTAGTCTGTTACGATAGAGACGCACAGAGCGACAAGCGAGAAAATACAACTTGTGCTACACGTGCAGATCACTATATTTTCATGTCAAATATATTTCGAAAAACCAAATGTGCTCCAGTCACTGTCATCGTATTTTACCTAAAGTGCTTTTCATCAAAATATAGCGCTCGTAATAATATATATGAAAATATAGTACGCGTTTCCTCTTCCTTTGTGCCCACCAAAATAAATAAAATAATAAAAGTATCAATATCGTTTATTCCTTCATTGATCGGTAATACCATATCAAGATTTTTTGAATTTGCCGCTTTTTCCCAGGTTCAGCTTTCATTAGACAGACTCTAACGGAAGGCCGTTAAGATTAAACATTAACCAGCCAATCACCGTTTGACAAGACCATCTTTTCAAACTCCTGATTAATTCTAAAATGAATAACCGATTACACTTCGTTCAGAGCTCATTACTGCCGGTACAAAGGCAGAGAAGAGTATCGAGCGCCATCTGTGAGCCGCACAAAGACTCGGTAATGCGAGACGGCGTTTAATGGAAACGTCACCGGCACTCGCGCTAGTGCGGCTCGAAGATGTCCCGAGATTGCGGTACATCGATTTTTTACTTATTTTAGGTCTTATATTTCTTCGTATGTTTGTTCTTAAGGCATGCGTAGTATTAGATTCCCGCCATTTTTTCTTTTTTAGGGTTTCGTCGAAGGGGAGCCCAACGGGGCCGTACTAATATGACTATGCGGTCTACGCCTAACTTTAAAGAGAGGTATCTTTTGAACTGTAATAATAGATAGCGGGTTGATTTTTTTTTCAGAATGAAACCGGGGGTCCCTTTACAAGAAAGTTGTTTTACCAACGTACCTACTTTTACTTTTGTTGTGTAGTAAAAACAGTAAAACATACAAGCGTTAAATTGGATATGACTATATTATTACAAATCATGAAGAACCAAAATACAAAAAAATGGTCAAGTGTGTGTGTGTGTGTGTGTGTGTGTGTGTGTGTGTGTAGGCTCGCGCTGATTCGATTCGAAGTCGAATTCAAATCGGATTATAATAATACCTACTGTACCTGTAGTATGGAACCCTCGGTGGGCGAGTCCGACTCGCACTTGACCGGTTTTTTTTTATTCCTAAGGGGTCATTTTCCAAAAAAAAAAACTTTGTGCCTCTAGCGTACTTAAAGAATATTCCCTCTAAATGTCAAGTCCCTATGTTCAGCGATTTCGTTTAGGCACGAAAGAGTTTCATATGTACGAGTAAGTGGAGATTGGCTCTCTTTGACGTTATAAAGGTATTGAATTAGTATTTAACTTTGAATGCCACACCAGTTTGGAATTGGTGGATTATGTTCGCTGCTTTTTCTAGTGAACCGTGGCATTTGAATTGAGACTTGCCGTTCTCGATATCGGGGCTCAATTATTAAATAATATGTACCAAAAATTGCAATTGTAGGTACCGTTTTCTCAAACCGGTACATTTGCTCCGTATCTGCTGGTCCGTTCCTTCAGGGAACTCGTTATTTGGGCCTCCTCCCGGCGCGCACCTACGACCCCGGTTAATGCCTCTTTTGTCTATAACTAGACGCGATTAGCTTATCATACAGGGGTGTTTAGAACTTAAGTTCAGTTATGGAGTGTCAAACAATGGGGTAGTTTTAAAGGTAGTAAAGATAAATTGTAGCACTTTAACTTTTGATTTCACTGGGCATCTATTTAACTAAGTAAAACGACGGAATTTGACGTGTTGTTTTTAACTCGGCCGCCATTACTGTCAAGTAAATAAGAGCTATCGTTATGTTGAGAATCCAATAACCTGTCACAGACAATAAGGTTGACCGAGTTTTATAGAAGCCCTGAGACAGTGAACAAGCTCACAAGCTCGGGGTTAGTAGATTCTGAGACCTCCTGTCTCAATACTGCAATCTATGATTAGATATACGTTGCCAATCCGGTGGCTTACATAATACGCCTCTATTCTAGTGATTTCATCGGTTGTCTTATCCCCATACCGTCTTGTTCCATGTTTATCCCACTTATTTAATAACGCACAGTAAATAGTATTCAAATTCAAACGCCATGTGAAAGAAATATTGTTTAAAGAATATTTTTGTACGAAAAGATGTTAATTAAACATTTTTTTTAATCGTATGTCGTCAAAAGACAGAGATGTAATTGGGACAGTCGGATGTCGATGTTATGTTTACACAATTTGTGTACTTATTATATAAACAATAAACCAAAACTTATATCATAATAAGCTGGTCAAAATTAATTTAGCGTCGTGTGCGCGGCCGCTACTTAGCATAAATCCCAAACACGTGGTATATTCTGACACACAATAGCACAACAATGCTCGCCTAATGCATTGTTGCCGTGTACCATCTATTTCCGGTACACGGGGCACAACCCAAATGAATTAATAACCGTTTTTGGTACAAGTTTGTGGCTTTTGACCTGGACTTGTATTGTAAGTCTAATGGCTTTAGAATTTAAGATTAATTATTAAATGAGTAATAATTCAGTTTTCTAAGGAAACACGTAGTGTCTAATCTTGATGCCAAAAGGTCTAAATGTAGGATTGTAGAGGCAACTCAGACCTTTAGCATTAATTTTAAATGACTTTAGTTGACATCAGATAACCCTACTCAAGGCTCACAAACTCGGAATCAATTATTAAATCTCAAGCATTATCTTTGTGAATGTTCTTAATTTGACTCGAGAAACTTTTAAAGAACTAAAATGTTATGATATCGTTCATCACCATCGTATCTTCTATCGTTCTTTGTGTTTTGAAACCTCAAACATAGAGAATCTGGTGAAATGCATGGTGAACATGCAAGCGACCGAATTCTTTGTCGTAACAAGCAACGTAACTAAAACTTCACACCAGATTTTTTTTTATACCCTTTGACGGAACTGCCTGTTAATGACACCGTTCGTCAAATTTTAAGTTGCTAGAAAGAATCCATGAGCACTTTTGCTATTTTTCATTTGAGACACTCTTCGAGAGTGGCTGGCTCCGTGATGGAGACCGTCTCTAAGTTACAACACACGACGTAATCTGCCTTGGAGCTGGCTTCCGACTTGTCCCCATCGTGGAAACATCGGGGCCTTGGGGTTCAGAAGCCGAAGAACTTTATAAAGAGTTAGGACGTCGTGGTCGGAAAAACAGAAGGGGAAGATCACCGCAATCCAGAGAGGCAATGCAGCCAGTATAATGGAAACCCAACGATGCATTGTTCAGGATAAATAGGATATAAGTATACACATGTTCATTGTTGACGAATATGTTTTGTGTTAAGTAAAATTGATGAAGTTTGTAGTTATAATGGACAGATATACAATCTAGCGAAGAATGGTAATCTAACGAAGAGCTAACAAAAACAGTGTATAAAGTTTTCAAGTTTTGATTCGATATTTTCAGAGGGTTTATTTTAGAAACTTGAGGAAGGCACTAGAACGCGTTAGCTAGCAGATATTATAGTCGTAAGCCGGCCTCGTTTGCCAAAACGCATGGGGAGCTTTGTTTGCCAAGAGATTATTTGAACCGTACGCTCGTCGGGTGTTAGGGAGGGGTTCGAATACGGATTTAATCTTCGAGTTAGAATAGCGAGGGCGTAAAGTGTGTAGAACTATAATAGAATAGTCATCAAACATCTTTAATAATAATGGATTTTATGAGACTAAGTTATGACTGCCCTACAGCAGTTCACACAATGGAGACGCTACTGGAATCGTACTGCTGATTACCAAAGACTAACTGAATACTTAGTAATAGTATAAGCATTTTAAATAAGTACATATGTGAATACCAATAGAGTATAGAATGATTTGACTACTACATAGTACATACTAGTGTGACGGCATAAATGATGGACACTTTTAGATGACATGCACCAGTACAGTGGGGCTAGACAAGTTGCCATCGGATACGAACGCTAGCGTTAGGTGATCACACTGATCACCTGTGATGGCACTGACTCAGTTTTGACAGTTTCTTCGCATAGTTACCGCCCTTTGATACCGACGTTTATATTGTGATAGTGCTAGTGTTGAATTCGACCTGTCAAGATAGTAGCGCGTAACGACCGTAGTTGTCAAAACTATCACTATTTGATTAGCACGAGTGATAGTAATCACTTTACAGCGTGTCAGTTTTAACGAGTGATATATCACGTGACTATCTTACGTCAATTCCATACATGTTTCAAAGCGACAGGTGATCACCTAACGCTAGCGTTTGTATTCGATGGCAACTTGTCTAGCCCCGCTGGACACTTCACTCTTAATTCAAATTTTATACGTCCCTAAATTGATTGTTGCAAAACAAATGACTAACCCTTATCTTCTGTAAAATAAGAATCAAGTGGCCATCATTGCTCCTTGTCCATTACTGGTTCCGTCACCCTTCTACTGTTAGCTGCCTTCTTTGGTATTACGTTGCATGGAAAGAAGAGGGCTTAAGAACCGTTCTGATTATACTAGCTTTCTTTCAAAATAAACCACATCCATATTAGACCATCCGTTTGGGAGCTACGATGCCACAGACACAGACATATTTATGCACAGATAAAATAAAATAAATAAATAAATATCAGAGGACAATCTCACACCAACAGAACGCTGCAACTCGAGTTACAGCGTTTTGTGTTAACTTGCATCAAACGATTCTTCATGAATGCCTCTACAAAAACCTACAAAAGAACTTTTAAAAATATATACTAGTTTAGGCGGTAGAAAACTGTCAGAACGCGGTAACTCTGCAGAAGACTAGCCAAAACATTATGACTGCAATTGTGATGTATTACTAAGACCGTTAATGCCGTCTGATCACCACAGAACGCTTTAAATATTAAATGGCCACTGCCTCGGAACAAGAAACGGACCACTTGCAGCGTTTTGCAAACTCTGCATCACTATCCATTCAGCACGCGGCAACAGTGTGAAAAATAATAGGTGATTTCTAGCGTGAAACTTGAAAACCTTTAAACGCGTTTTTCTCGAAACTAGGATTTTTGACTTGCAGCGTTTTGCCTTTGGGCGGCAGTAATTGCCCTAGTCTCAAACTAAGCTCTAGGCTTGTACTATGGGTACTAGACAGCTGTATATAAATACTTATACCGAGAAATAAATACTTATATACATAGAAAACATCCAAGAGAGAAATAAATACTCTTCACACAAATATTTGCCCATACCAGTATTAGTAGTAGTAGGCAGGGGCACTACCAACGAGGTCAACACAATACTCAGATACCTACATACGGTTAACTTAGAACAACCCCGTTTTTCCTCAAGGGTTAAAAACGCAGTGTAAGAGGTCCACTTGCGCATTCTGTTTTTTTTTCCGGAAGGCAGAGTAATTATTAGTCTGATCTTCCAGAGCTCTGCAATCCCACTCCATTCCGTTCGCCGGCTCCGGTTGAGAGCCACTAAAATTAAGTCTTCCCGGAACTTTGATTTACGAGTGAGGGAATTACGCAGGGGACGTTTAGCCAACTTTATAAATTGGCCGTGTTGTCGTTTTATGGTGGTAGTAAACGCGGCACAGTTAAGAAAAAGGGAGTAAAAATACTTGATATATCTAGGCGTAACATACCCGGTATTTATGAAACGGGAGCCTATTTGTGTTTTTGTTTTATATAGCGCTGACCAGCGACTGACCTCTTAAGTGATGGATAACGATGTCATCGTCCTCGTGAGATAGCCGTGTACCTTTAAAAAAGCTTTGATTAGACCTTAATGAATAAAATCTAAAAGTATCGAATGTGATCGATCAAAATAAAACTGTAAGACCTATGTCTCTGATCACCAGAATTCCCATGTTCATGAACTAACTCATAAATATCAGTTACTTAAACAACTCTGAAACTTAAACCTGTCCTTTAAGGTTTCGTAATCAGACGCCTAGGTTTGTAAAACACTTTATAAACGCTCGCTTTATGACACATTTGCAGTCTTAGTATTGGAATCTTGAGATTAAAAATATATGAATCTCAGATTGACTCAGATCCCACTTACAATCAAGTGTCCTGGATGCTGGTTCACCTTCTACTTTTACTAACTAATGTTTAAAAATGATGCCAAAACACTATTAAGCAACCGTTAACGATGTTATAAGTCGTTTAAAGTGCTTACGTATCCATCAAATTCAAATCGGTGGGGAAAACAGCACAAGTATTTTATACTTCAACCATCCCAGACCTAGGCGAGAGTTTATAACGCTTAACGCTTTTCTTTTTTAAACTTCTGACAGCAAAGAGGTTTTGAACGAGGTAACGCCGCCCAGAGCATTTTCCGGAACGGCGTGTATGGCGGAAACTTTGAAGTCGAAGCGATGGGGGCTTCGACGGCATTGTAAAGCAACAAAGCCTGTAGATTTTTTTATAAGGAAGGCATAAAAGAACACAGGTGCGCTCCAATTGTAGTTACCTAACAGCGACAGATTACAGGTTTCGATACACATTGCAAAGTCGACGAGTTACTAGGTCAGTAGGCTTCATATGCGCTACGCCATGTACACTGAATTGAAACTAACAGCGACAGTTTTCAGGTTTCGATATACATTGCAAAGTCGACGAGTTATTTGGTCAGTGGGCTTCATATACGCTACGCCATGGACACTGAATGTTGACTAACAGCGACAGTTTTTAGGTTTCGATATGCATTGCAAAGTCGACGAGTTATTAGGTCACCTGGCTTCATGTACGCTACGTTATGTAGGTATGTATACTACATTGTCACCGATCATCTGTCATGATACGGGGTTCATGGTAAGTGAGCTCTTAGGCCAATGAGTCTATGAAGGCCCTGTATCATAGTGACCCTGCCTCCGAAACTAACGGTTCTGGGTTCGATCTCCGGAACTGGTAAAGTATTGTTTGATAAGCGCAAGTATTTATTTCTGAGCATTAGATGTTTTCTTCGTTTTTATTACCCTATTGTATAAGTATATTTATCGTTGTCTAATACTCATAATTATAAGCCTAGAGTTTGGGACTAGGTCAATTTGCGTGAGATTGTTTCCTGATGTGTACTCCAAGGTTAACTGGAAGAGCTCCCATACGGAATAAGTTCGCCTATCCACATTTACTAGACCGATGCAAATATATCTTGATTTTGTTTGTGTGCAATAAGAGTTTGCAAACATACATGTAATATGTATTTTTATTATTATATACAATGGAAATCCTCAAACTACAAATGCTTTGCTAAAGCAAAGGACTATAAACATTTAAATGTATTTATTTGTTTCTTGTAATAATCTAACACTAAGGTTGCATTCGACCAAACTGGAATAAGGTCTTATACCGAGATTAAACGCCGATTTCTTATAGACTAATCTCGGAGTAAGTCTTATCCCAAGTCTGGTGAAATGCGGCCTAAGCCAAACTTCAGCCAAGAACTAGATCCGCTTAAAACATAAACAGAAACTCGTTAAATCACTTGATAGGTATATTCTGAAACGAACACATAATTTTATAAATAAATTAGACGCACAAAGCTCATACAAGCCTGATTAAAAAATGTATTCGTAAAGCTGAACTTTTCACGCGGATTTGCTTCAGTTTTGTTTAATGCGATTTAACGGGTAAGATTAAAATAATCCTCCTACTATGATACTCAGTACCTTCAGCTTTCAATGATATCAGTCAACGAATCGTTTAATTGAAGTTAGTAATTACTAGTTTTTGCTAGTTGTAAAAAGTTAAACAACCTCGACTTAAAGTTCATAGATTATTATTTAGAAATCTGATTAACGAGAATTAGATTGTTATTTCAATACGCAAAAAAAGTTCAAGGTATCGACACGTAAAGTTTTAAAATGCGACAAGTATTAATGAAATATAACAGTAGCTAATAGGTACTGTAGCATTACCGCTACAAATCGCGTTGGTTCGCGTTATTTATTGTTTATTTATTTCGCCTTTTTCGTTTCTCAGCCTTTTTGGTATTGCGGACTTGTTCATTGACCGGTTAGAGTTTGTAATTTCTACTGACAGTTTTGAATTTTGAATTCGTTTTTGTTAGATCCGTTCCTTGTTATGGGAATGTCATTCATTCTCGTACTCTTGCCTTGATACACCAGAAAAATTGGATAATCTCTAGTCATCCCAAGTTTCTCTATAACTGAAGCCAGGTTCGAGTGCCGCGTCCGGTCGTAAGGTTACGTGAAGACCTTAGCTATTATGCCGTAGTCTCAATTGTGGGCCGAACGTTTTAGTGCTGTTGTCTTCTGTGTGTCCGGATAGCGGGTGAGTTGGTTTTTGTTGCCGAACAAGTCTTCACAGCCCTCCATCCTAAGGAAGCCTTTCTTCCGTCCTTTTCGTTCAATTTTGTGAGTAAAGTCCTTTGCAGCACCTCCGCTTACCCCATATCTTCCGACTCATCGCCCCGACTGAAGATTTGGACGACTGGATTCAGCGTGTGGTTCGCCATCGAGTTCGCTGGCAACGGGTTGACGTCTGCGGCAGCGCCCGCAGGTTTTTCCCGTTGCAACAGTTGCGACGAACGCTGCGTGGTTACATCTTCACACGGCGGCAAGCGACGACGGATGTTCACAGGACAGTTACTATTTCGTTGATTTTTATTTTTTTAAATTCTAATCCGAGTCCGCGAACTCACCCCTAACCTACCTAAGGTTATTCATTCGGTTTCATTTTGGCAATAAATGTTATTAGATCCCTGGACCTTTTTTACCGATCAAAACCATAATTTGTTATCCCTGTTTCATAATACTTCGAACATATCAGTTTTAATCATGAAGCGCTTCTTGCATTTTAACAGATTTTTGTTGTTTTAGTTCGAATCAGAATTACCTATAAATTGAATACAAGTTTTGGCCTGACCGTGTTCTAAAGTGGTCTTTCACCCTTTATTAGGCAATGTGTTTTAAACTAGAAAAACTTTATTAATGTGACAATCCGCAGACCGTTTCGTGTTAAATTGTTTTGATACTTAAGCTAAGTCCCGTATCAGCCTAGTGATCTTGTTTTTATAGTTACATTGTAAGTAGTTTGTTTTAATTTTATCATTGTGTGTTCTCCTTATTATATAACCTTGTTGAATTTCTTTCGGTTTTATTTTACTTATACAGGTCCAAATTTACGTGCTGATGGTTTTATCACAACCATCCCGTGTAGTGTTCCGTACCTTTTATTTTTATGGAGCGCTACAGTACGTATTGTAGTCAGTATTGACGTAGAGAAATAAATAAATATCGGGGAACAATCTCATACAAATTTTCCAAGTCTCAAACCGAGCTCTAGGCATACAATACATACTTATATAGACAAATAAATATAACTAAATATAAATATAAAGTAATAAATATAAATATACATGGAAAACACCCAAGACTCGGAAACAAAAACTAGCGCTCATCACACAACTTGCCCTGTCCGGGAATCGAACCCGGGGCCGCTAGCTTCGTAGCCACCACCTACTAAGCTCACTGCGACGAGCGTAGTACGCTCAATATCTTTCTTTGGCCGATCATACTTCCCCTATTTCCTACAAAGGTCAATAAACACATCTACGAGTATTGCCAAGAACGCAGTAACGAGTCCATTTTCTATGTAAATCAGAACCCTTGGCACTGATATTGTTCTTAGCGTTCTAATCCCTGTTCCCCGGCCATCTTGTACTCGAACGAAGGCTGCGATCGCCGCGACATTTGGAGGGCAACGACCCGATTGGGCAAGCCATCGCGAAATACTGATGCGAACTTACGTTTGGAGGTTGGAGGTTCCGTATACATTCTAATTGTACCCGCACACGATGGCTTAGTACAATTGTTGAAGCACTATTTGGACCCTGTCGCAGAAAGCTTATTTTGACTTAATTTATTTCTAGGGACTTGTCGTTGTCATTTTGACAGGGTTATATTCTGCCTATGCTTATGACGTAGTTTTGTCGTCGTAAATAATATTGCCTGCCGCTGGAACTAGATCCTAGATTGTATGTTTCTATATATTTAAGTATAATATTCCTCTATATAAGTATGTTTATCGTTGCCTAGTACCCATAGTGCAAGCCTGGAGCTTAGTTTGGGGTTTGGCGCCCGTTTATCAAACGGTTGTAACTTGTATTTCAAGCGGAAATCTCTTTCCAACAATATTTATTAAAGAGACTTCCACTTGTATTACAAGTTAGAAACTATTGATATACAGACCCCTGTGGCCCGTTTCACGAAGCTACAAATTACAAGCGGAAGTCTCTTTCTAACTCCTTTTGCTAGAAAGAGAGATCCGCTTGTAATTTGTAACTTGTAGCTTAGTGAAACTGGCCATAGAGGTCAATTTGTGTAAGATTGTTCCGTGAATTTCACTTTTATTTATTTCAAATTTCAACCCATTACAATATCGGGAAGTGGATGATAACTATTACAATATATTATTGAATATTACATTTGACCCACTAACATGTGAAGCTAATAAAAATCTTGTAAAAAGATTCAACGTACAGATAATTTTAATCCTATTAATAAAATAACTACGAAACCCGAATAACGCATGCCAAAAATATCGAAACCGGCGGTCGAGCGCGTTAGAAACGCCTGCGGTGTGTCGACACGATATTATTATGTTTTGCGGCGTGCGTAATGCATGCGCTTTGTAGAACGGATTCATCCACGTAATGAAATCGACTATCAATCATGTGTGGAAACTATGACATGAGTGACATGACATGACATGTAGTTATCGCTGTGGAGTCGTTTTAGGCGGCCTACTGACATTTACCGCAGGGGTAATCTCGGACATCGACCCTTTATTGACTCGGTGTGTGAGTAGTCCGCTTTAAGAGGCCAGAAATGCTGCCAATGGGAAAGCTGAGCTGAGAAGATAGAAAAATGAAGTAATCCTATTGGTAATTTTTTTTCTCGTGCAACGCTCCGCTACCTCGCACTTCTCTGGTGGATACTGACCCTTACATACCTGTATCAGCACAAAAAACAAAAGGGATGGCATTATGTTGGTACTTCCGCGCGAAGAACGCAAGATGGAGTTTTTAGCAAGTTTTGATTTCAGCAAGCGCCAAATCGAATAATTACCGTTTACTAGATAAGATAAAAAAAAGAAATTTATTCAGTAAGTAAGCCGCACGGGCACTTTTACACTGGAGAGGAGATTACTGCTGAGAAGAAACGTCGCAAGAACCTCAACTAAAACTATAAACCCGAAACATTCATTAAAAAAAATTGTATACCAATATTGAGAAGTTATGCTTACTCAATTATTAAATCAGAATCATCGTTTAAGGCCGTAGCGTTTTGAAGTTTCATCTAAAACACGTTAAAAAGTTAAGTATGTTTTAAAATTAAAAGTAACAAGGATTTTAACTAACGACAAAAAAAGGAATATGTTATGAGTTTAAGGTCTGTATCTGTGAGTTTTGTATCTGTGCATCTGTGTGTATTTGGACGCGGTTTTAGAAACAAAGCTAGTTCAATCGGGATTTGCCCTGGAATATCAACAAATTCATCATCATTTCAGCTCATATCCACCCACTGCAGAGTAAAGGCGTCTTCATTTTCACGCCTTTTTGCCCAGTCTTGTGCAACCCATCCATCTTTTCCCAACTGTCATCAGACCAACGAGGTGATGGTCTGCCCACCGATCTGTGACCCAATTTCGGCCACCACTCTGTAACCGCCCTCGACCACCTACCATCGTCTCGCCTCGCCAAGTGACCTGCCCATCTCCACTTTAGTTGCGTTATCCTTTTGCCGACTTCCGCAACTGCCCTGTGCCTAATCTCAACATTAAAGAGGTTTTTTTTAATTATGTAAAAAGCTTAATTTGAACGAATCTTCCTAGGAAAACAGCAATTAAATAATATTCTCACAAAAAGCAAACATGTCTGTTAGTCGGTTGGCGCCGGCAGATGCAGTGAAAGTGTTCCCACGATGCGCGCGCGCCGACCCACTTACGACACACGGGTTTAGGCTGATGCTCCAATATTATGTGCAGTTTGTATAGGTAATTATATACAAGGTATTGCATATTTGCGGCTTTTGCGGTGGAAACTCTTGGACTCCGTGCCCCACACGGAGCCACGGAATTTTTTAACAATTTAAAAAAAATAAAGTCAATCGTGCCTCACTCAGGTGACCATAGGGCTGGCTCATTCCTCGGCCAACGGCTAGCAATAGCTATCCAACGAGGAAATGCAGCCAGCATTGTGGGCACCATTCCCGGTGGCAGTGGCCTAGGGGATATTTTTGTACATAATAATATTATAGTTACTTAGAATAAGTTAATTTATTTTAGTATTTAGTATTAGTTGTTATTTTATTTTCCCGTTTATTGTTTGCGTCTTAATAAATATGTTTGTATAATAAGGTATAATATATAACTAAGTTTGTGTCATCTTAAGAGCTTGAATTGAGGAGAGCTTTATTTTAATAAGTGGTAACAGAAGAATAATATACCTATTTTACGAGGGAGTTCTTGGGCAAAATGCCAGCTATACTTAATGGGGTGCATCCATTTGACCAAAAGTAAGTTTGACAAACGTACACTCAAAAAAAGTGAGCCGATCATTTTGTCTTAGTTGACAAAAAAATAGTAAAATGACTATAATATTAGTTGAGTGATTCCACGGGCGTTTCAACCGCCGTCAGTCCGCTGTCATAAATATTGAAAGAATGAGCTACACCAAGCAGCTAACATTCACACAGAGCTATACTGTTATCGTACTTCTTGCCACAATTGATCGAATTTTAAGTATATTATCGCCTATTTCTCGGACTGACGGCGGTTGAAACGCCTGTGGAATCACCCAGTTATATCAACCAAAGCGGATAGTAGCAACAGCAAGTTCTTTAATGATTCAACTAACATCTTCATCTTTATAAATGCACAACAATCTTGTTAGAAGCGACCAGTTTTTTTTTCAAGTGTATAAAATTACAAACTTTCATTTCTCAAAAATGTTTTTGGGCTTTAACCATTAAATAATTTACATGGGCTTATTAGGTTAGAGTTTTGACCAAAAAAATTTTTCAAGTTATGCGGCAGGAAGTAGATATCTCTTTACGCATTTCGTAAAGTTTTTAAAATTATATAGTTTGTCAAATGATAATTTGGTAAAACATTAGTGAAGTAGCAATAATATTCCATACCGTACGGTCAGTGTGCTCAGTGTTTAACTCGTGCACTCGTCCGGGTGCAATGGAGCGACGAATGCAGGTTTCCGGGCCATCCAGCTGGCCGCGCCTACTAAGGTGTTACTGCTCGGTTCTAGCCATATTGGTTAATAGTTTTACACAATACATTCAGGGTGGTTGGTAATCTGATACAACTCTACTCGTATTATGTGTTTAATTACTTTGAACTTTATAATATTGGTTACATTTTGTATTAATCAATGTGCAAAAAAATATATTAGATAGATAGATAAAAATCTTTATTCACATATTACGCCATGACAAATTGAAACAAGTTTACATAATTAAAATAAAGTAAATAGAAGAAAAAAACATGAAAAGCTTAAACTATTATTAAAACTAGAACTAAAATTAAGATGCGTAATTCAGATGTCACGGCATAGCGATGAAAGGGCGCCGACTCAGCATGTGCTGCGCGCATCGCTGCGGCAGCGCTGATATTCTGCCGGGACCCGGAGAGAGTTAACATGTTGTTACTTAAATATTTGTGATCTACTGACATTTGCATGTTAGTTTGCTTTCGAGCCAACGCTTGACAGGGCTCATTAACTACCATTAGACCTTCTTCAAGGCAAGGAAGAGGCAAACGAGCACACAGGGCACCTGATGGTAAATGGAATCAGTGACCCATAGACATAGGGTTACCAGATGAAAAAATGAAAAGTCCGGAGAAACGGCGTGATTCTATTGAAAAATCCTGAGATGTAGTTGGAGTTTGAGAATTTTCTCTCAAACGTAATTACAAATTTAAAAATGTCAATACCAAAGTTGATTACTTCAATTATTTTCTCTATTAGGAAGATTATTTTTAGTTTG
Source organism: Acleris literana (assembly GCA_946894065.1). NCBI lineage: Eukaryota > Metazoa > Arthropoda > Insecta > Lepidoptera > Tortricidae > Acleris > Acleris literana. The sequence continues at coordinate 701,940 of OX335681.1, forward strand.
TTTTACTTTTTATTAAAGATTTAAAATGTACTGTATTTTATTGAAAATTCAAAAAATCCTGAGCTTTCTAAGATTTGCAAAATCCGGCCGCAATCCTGAGAAGCGTCCAAAAATCCTGAAATCTCAGGACAACTCCTGAGATATGGTAACCCTACATAGACATGACATTTGCAATCTCAAGATTGCGCTCAGAAAACTGCCATCTTTGAGTACTATGGTGGCATACCTCCATGCTAGTAAATTCACCGGTTGTCTTATGCCCACAATAAGAAGACGAACGAGTAGGTTTAAAAAAAATACAGTACATTTTTTTTTCTAGCCTATGTAAGTGTTCCACTGCTGGGCAAAGGCCTACAGTACATATACATAAATAATATATTTAGGCAAATAAATGTTTCATTTAATTTAAATTTATTTCATAGTAGCATACGTCTAGTTCAAATAACTTTCTTGGTTTATATTTATTTAATAAAACATACTGAAAGTCGAGAATAACTTAAGCTTACTATTTGTAAACAATTTTCAAACTAGGACCACTAGATCCAGTTATTTACTCTATACAAGCAAGGAATATTTCATTATTTTAAAGATTACAGAAAAATCATCTCTTTGTAGCTCGATCTTGTAACTAACTTAGCTAATATGGTAGCGTGGTAGTTAGTTTTACTTTGCCTCAGTAACCCCTAAACCCGCAAGGAACTCTAACACGTTGGCTGGATATCGGACACTGCAGCAGCTGCCGGCAGCATTAACGTAATGGACCCTAACAAATTCGCTTAAAAGCGTTCTACAGCGTTTCCGGCTGGGTAATGGTTCACTTCCGGTTCCGACATATATACGAGACATACAGGTTTGAAATGGACAAACATAAAAGTCTTGGCAAGAAATATTAATCCAAATATAAACCTTCATAATTTCTTAATGTTTGTTAAGTCAACAGTAGTGATATAATAGAACTCTGAACTCAAAATTATTTGACACGCTTTTATTCCTCTAGTGATAGAAACGTATTTTTTTTGTCTTGGGGAAGGTAAATGGTCGCACAAGCGACGTGATGGTAAGTGGGATTTGTGACCCATAGATATTTTGCATGCTCAAGACGTGTCGGGTGAATATTCGGGCGTTTCAACCGCCGTCATTGTTGTCTTCAATATATTGACAAACATAATGATAACTACCAGCAACTTCTGGTGTCAAAATCAACAGACCCGCGGGTAGTATCCATTCCATTTATAAAAAAAAAGTTTAAAAAACCAAAAACCCGCCTTCAAAAAGCAAAAAATAACTTCTTTAAAATGGTAGGTAAATAGGTCAGTCCAACTGAAGTCTGTTTTTGGTTAAAATATTGTTGGACGCCGACTTCAGTTGGACTGACCTATTTACCTACCATTTTAAAGAAGTTATGTTTTGCTTTTTGAAGGCGGGTTTTTGTTTATTTAAACTTTTTTTTATTTTATACTTTTTAGTGATCATAATTATGCTGTTATTCTCCCACTTTTCAATTAATAAGAAACAATAGAACATTTCAATCTCGCCGCAAGCAACGCCGTGGGAAAGTCATAGACATATTTAAACCTAAATATGCTTCGTCATAGTCGCTTAACTATCTTAATCGAAATATCTTGTCGCTACCCTCGAAATATATACCGTTTAGGAGTTCCGGTCGCCATCTGTGGTCTTCATCATCAGTTCCACTTCACCAAATAGTGCTTTCCAAGACCAAATACACGAGTTACAATGAAAACTACCAAAATCGCTATAGGTGTGCCTATAAATTTTGAAGAGGTCCGTCGATTCCTCATGGATTCCACCATCAGATCTTCATTTTGATAAGAATGGGACCAATCGGGAAGCACCAGCTTTCAAATAAAAAAAGAATCATCAACATCGGTGCACCCAGTCGAAAGTTCTGAGGTAACAAACATTACAAATGATAATAAAAAGAAGTCGGTTAAAAAACAGACGAATTGAGAACCTCCTCCTTTTTTTGAAGTCGGTTAAAAAGAACAAGAAAATAAAGTTTATCTTGAATATTATGCGAAGACAAATAATGACGGCGGTTAAAACGCCGAATAATAACCTACCAGATATTTTTACCTTTTGTTGGATAATAAATATGTTTTAGTGACTGTATAAACAAATCAATTTCTAGTCCACTTTACAACTGTCAAAATGACGTTCTCACAACTTATTCCGTCACTTTGACAGGATTCCATCGCTCAGAAATCTATTTAACCCTTAATCTGGCAGTGTATGGTATACCATACATACCATAAGGTTCACATTTTTTGGTTTGATTTGTGTTTTTATTTTTTTTCTGATTCAAAATCAAAAAGGGTTTGAATTCCCGACTTTTTTTATTTTTGCCACATTAAGGGTTGGCAATGATATTTTATATGAAGATACGTCATCTGCGCGCATTAACGTTCCGCAAAAAGGAAGGCAAATTGCCTTACATTTTATCTATTTATCTCTTTCTAACAATAGCTTTCGCTATGGATTGCCGTGCTTGTCTCTGTCAGTAATTGGTCACGGTTTTTGAATGCGTTTAGTATGAGCAAAACGTATCTTAATATAAAATATCATTGTTTAATGGTCTGTTTACATAATAATAAACTTACCCACTTTATTCATGAACGTACAATAGATAAAGTATGCTTTGTCCTTATCTGTCATTGCGACATTTCCATTTGACAGAAAGTGACAAACAAACTTTGACTAACATAGGTCTACAGCGCGTTCTACACATTCCTAGTAATATTCTAAATGCGAAAGTAAGTTTGTCTAAACTTTGTATTTGTTACGCTTTAAGTTTGACTCTTTGTTTAAACGAACACCGCAAAACTTAAAACTAAATTCTAAACTAAAACTGCATCACATTCATTCTTTATTAAGTTGAAAGCTCACTATGGACAAACTTAAACAGCTTTTGAAACTTAAAGCAACTTCAGAAAGACAGCTAATTCCCAATTCTCGGTGTTCGAGAACAACAGCGGGTAGGTCGAGAAGTCGTCGGCCGAGTTTCGAGCTCGTTAGAATAAAAAATAATAAGAGAGGTGTTTATACTGCCGCAAATATATTCTATTTGTAACCTTAGTTTGATTGTAACTAAGTTTGTCCAAACCAAGTTTTATATTAGAGTAATTGTTTTTGTTAAAAAAAAAGGTAATTATGAAAAAAAAAGTTTAATATCTGAATTGATTACTGTCAAAGGTGGCTTTTTAACATATTAAAAAACTCAAATGGAAACCGGAGTGTAACTATACAAATTAAAATCTTATTGTATGAATAAACTTATGAATTAAAGATTTAAAGATTTTTATTTAACATACTACATGCATATTACAACAATTAAGATCGTAAGCTGCTGCATTAGTATAAACTGTGTCGCAGCTGTTTATGCCCACCTCGGGACATATAGGAATAGGGTTCTACATATACAGGTTAGTACAATAATTCTTGTAATCCGTAGTATAAACAAGTAGGTAAGTATTATATCTAAATAGTATATTATTTCTAGTTATCTTACGCTAGTTTTAACAATAAGAAATAAGGTAATTAGTTACCAATTACATAAAATACATGTCATATACGAGATCTTATACATTCCAATATTGTTCGTTTGTCTTTTTGGAAGTTTAACGCTATAATCAAAACAACGACCACAGCTCGCACTATAAAACCCATTCTTCTGTAAAATGCATGTTTCAAACCTCACCATAAGCCTTCTTATACTTAAAAATAACCACACTCTCCTATTTTCTTATCATTAGAGCTCAATTTCAAACAACCCAAGTATTTAACTTCAACAAATGTTTGTAACTTAGGGAAACTCGTAAAGTGATCGTGAATTTCTTTGAAATATCAACTTTGCATTTCTATAAGTAAGGTTACTTTTGCACCCTAACTTTTAAGTAAGGCTCAAGGTTGTTAGAGTCTGTCTAATGAAAGCTGAACCTGGATTTTTCTTGGCTGACGAGTCTGGCAACACTATTTAATATGTCGTTTGGACTTTGTTGTTTTTAGAAACTTGTCAATTCGAGATCTAAATTGATAAAAATACGGAGTAATCATGCCGTCGACGATAAGAGGCGGTGTCCGGGAGATTCTGTATACTATTATACAGAAGTACAAAGAAAAACAAGAAGAAAGAAAAGCATTATTGATGCAAAAAATTAATTGTTTAGTTACGGTGACCAAATTTATAGGTTAGTACGGCTTTAGTACGGCATGTTCATTTTGATACTTCTTATTTCTCTATGTGCAATCCTAAGTTTAATTTACCTTTTTCTGTCTATTATACGATGAGATTAAGAAATTAAACGAAATTAAATTCGTTTCAGAAAACCTGGACGTGCACGTTGACAAAAGTGTGCTGGAAAACGTAAAGCAGCTGAAAGAGGTTGAGGAAACTGAGTTAGCCTGCCAGACTCAGACGAAATATTTGGAAGAAGTATCTTCAATGACCGGTAATTACTAAAATTATCATTGTCTTTCCCTATATAATAGGTGTAGGTACCTATTGTCTGTCCCTATATCATGTTGAATCTCTTAGCATTCACAATTTTATTAAATTAATTTAATAGACAGATGATTAATGTAACTGACACTCATAGTTTCAATAAAACAATAAGGAGGTGTTTAGTTAAAAGATATCATAAACATATTATTTGATATGTATTTTCTGTGTGCGGAGCAAACAGCATTTTGTTGTTTATGAACCAAATGTACACTGTACAGTCGATTTCATAAATATGTGTACACTTTAGTACCTTATCTATTTATTTAATGTCATTTTTGATCGGCCAGATATAAAAGATGTTCGGGTTATATGAGTCTTCCTTGTTCTTAAACCGTTGCGATTAGAACCTCACCGATGCAATTTCATTTCACCTAAACCCAAATGTTTTTAGGGCTGTCGGACTGTACAATGGGGCTGTACTGCGCAACCACACAATGTATTTCTAAATGGTGTTCTGTTTATTTAACACTTTCTTTCTTCTTACAGATATCAGTGTTTCATCTTTAAAAAGAATAAGTAATGAGGGAAAATTAAACAACGGTGTCTTTAGTACTCCCGGAAAAAAGCGACCTCACAAGGCCACGGTGTCTAATTTGGATAGCTTTGACATCCAAGCTATCCGAAATAAAATAAATGAATTTTATATTGTAAAAAAACAATCTGCTGGAGTTTCTTGCGGCGCTTCTTCTCCAAGATATAATTGTCGTTAGATAGAGGTGTAAGGGTGATGAGAATAATGTTACCTCTAATTACTTTATTAAAAAGGTTGAATATAATATTCCTCATCATCATTGTTTTATTATGCTGTGTGCGACACAGACGAAAACCTCTCGTATCAATGAAATCTATCAACAGCACGACTAGCACAAGTTGCTCGTGACTTGTTTGTCGCTCGGATCTCCCTTACTATCTAGTCTGTTACGATAGAGATGCACAGAGCGACAAGCGAGAAAATACAACTTGTGCTACACGTGCAGATCACTATATTTTCATGTCAAATATATTTCGAAAAACCAAATGTGCTCCAGTCACTGTCATCGTATTTTACCTAAAGTGCTTTTCATCAAAATATAGCGCTCGTAATAATATATATGAAAAAATAGTACGCGTTTCCTCTTCCTTTGTGCCCACCAAAATAAATAAAATAATAAAAGTATCAATATCGTTTATTCCTTCATTGATCGGTAATACCATATCAAGATTTTTTGAATTTGCCGCTTTTTCCCAGGTTCAGCTTTCATTAGACAGACTCTAACTGGTTAAGATTGTTTGAATGCAGTGAGTTGACCAGCGGGGCGCGCTTGTACTACACGTTAGTATTATCTATCACTTTGGGGAGAGCTTTTATTTGAGTTCATGAACATACTGTAGAGTTTAGAAATAAATGTTTTACTTTATTGTTATCCAAATAGTTATGATGAAATTAAAATTAAGTAGTTTGCGCTATTTGTAGTCTTACTGCCGCACTCAGGGACGTCAATTAAATTTAATGCATGATTAAAGTAGCTGCTGACACTATCTTTGCTATAGCAATAGAATGAGACAACACGTCCCTAAACAAGCATTAAATTTAATTGACTTCTTTGATTGCGGCAGTTAATTACTTGCTAATGAATAATTAAATTTTATTTGCGCTGATCTACTATTAGGATTATAAATGCGAAAGAGTGTTTGTTTTTTGGTTTCGTCTTCAAGGTTTACACCTGACCGATCATTGTTATGGTACATAAATAATTTATAGTCTTATGACGACATAAGGTATTTTTACTTAATTTAGCCCTAAAAAAATCTAGAGTAGGGTTAAACCACGCCTACGTGGACCGACTCAGTTATTTTTCCTAAGCCACGATATTATTCCTAACACTAGATTGATTTATATCATATCGTAATTTTGTCTATTCAAGCAAAACCACTTTCACAGCTTACGTATCTAAGCAAAATTTATGTACTGAAATTGCCTATAAATAATATACAATATTCGATACGCGCAAAGCTGGTGAATCTGGGAAAAACTGATATATATATAATACTTAAGTGAGCGAAATAATACCTCTCTCGTTTGTACATAAATCAGGACAGTTCTGGGGATCTACTGAAAAAGGGCGTAAGTAGACTTAACCCGTAATAAAAAACGGTATACACATAAACGGAGTGTACTAACTTAAACCCTTTTTCACTTGATCTTTAGGAGACTTACACCCTTTTCACTAGGAACCCAGAGTTTATCCCCTACCACAAAAGTTGGTTACTTTGGAAACATATATATTTTCATTGACATACTGTCGCAAGTACTAATGAAAATCACATATCTCTGCAATAAACATCAAATTCTTAAGTAACTGCGTAACTTAGCAACATGGGTATTGAAATATCTGACTGATATGTTTCTACAAGTCAGTGAAACCAAAATGCTTGGATTATTTTTAAGAGTATACTTACTGCTAAAGACGTTAGCGTTGAGGCAGAAATTTATAATTATTTATATTCCACATAAATAAACACGTATATTGCCATCAAAAATATTGGAATATATCTACTAGTTGGTAGTGTCTACGAAGTTGGCGGTTCCGCGTTCGATTCTGGTATTGGCAAATATTTGTGTGATGAGTGTGAGTACTTGCTATCGAAACTTCGACATTTCCTATGTATTTAACTATTTATTTCTCTATAAGTATGTTTATCGCTTTCTAGTACCTATAGTAAAAGCCTAGAGCTTAGTTTGGTGCTAGGTCAATTTGTGTGAGATTGTCCGCTGATATTTATTTACTATACAAGTCAATGAAGTCAAGTTCAAACGTTTTTGAGCACCTGAAGCACGGCTGCGCAATTTCAAAATCTAGTAAGTCTCAAAAACTCAATTTCGTGATTTTTGTATAAAACGCGGTTTCTAGCAAGTCCCTACCGGATGCAAAATCATTTAGAGCCCTATCTCTCTCAGGTTCACATTTACCCACACCCCGAATCCTAGTAAGTACACAAAAAAACGAGCTTGACCATTTCATAACTTAGTATGTCACAAAACTATTTCAAAAACCTAGTATGTGACATGCACTTACTAGCTTTTGAAAAAACACAGAGAGGCTTGAAAATCATTGGGCTCACTGATTCTTTATTTGCATTTCATTTAAAAAATAGTATGGCACATAAAACATGTAAGATAGGAAATTAAGAAAAGAAATATATATACCAATGTATTCGTCTTAATCTAATTAATCGAGAAAGTATAACTTCTTGAACAAATATTGCCAAATTTGGTACGGCTGAGACAAAACATGTTTTTTTGCTCTCCTGTAAAATTAGCTCAATGTCCCTTGCTGGGTTTTGAAATTGCGCAGCCGAGCACCTTATATGATTGGATGTATGGATACATATGTCAAAACTCTCTTGCCGATCTTCATAAAAAAAAAACAATTACCAGTACAGTAGGAATACCAAAAAGAATCTTACCGCGTCAGCTTCATAAGAAAACAGATTGCGGTGAAACCAGACGTGTAATAGAACCATGCTCGATCATACCTGAAACAAATTGTCATTTCAATATTCATTCCCGGTTTCCGTAACATATTGATTTCGGATTTACGACGCAGGAGGAAATATGTCGAGGATTATTGCTGAGCGTTTTTAATCTGTTGGCTGAAAGGCTTTGTCTTTTTTGTTTCTAAGCGTCATGGAAAGCGCTTTGATAATGTCAAATGCCTTTTGGTATAGTATTTTAAGTTAAATGTAATCAATCTTAATAATTTTGTTAGATCTGGGGGGTTATTATGACATGGCTATGCAGCTCATTTTACGGTGAGCGTAAAGGACAGAGCTATAGCAGTTATATAGTTAGGTCATAATAAGCCCCTTAGATTAGATCAGATAAGAAACTTTAAAAAATGATTAGGATATAAAAAAACTTGTACTTATGCAAATTAAATATTTTGCCTTCATTATAAATACCTAAAAACCTGTTTACACATTGACATATACAGACATATTTTTTTTTCAATTAAAAAATGGCTACAATATAGTCAAAGTTAAGTTAAGTGTGTATTTTTTGAAAAAATTCCATACATAGCCATATGGCGTCGTAGAAACCGTCTGAAAAAAGAGTAAACGCACGCAAGGATTTGTTTTTTAATTACGCCTCCAATGCCTATGACACTTATATTGCTTTTCTTCTGCGATGCGGATCAATCTTTAAAAATAGTACCATAGTACCTGGAAATTACACCGCATACGAAAGAACGTGTGACCAACCCCATCTCAAAAAAACGATACCGTTTGACTTTCAAGTTCTAATCATTATAAAAATCGCCCCGCTTTTCCTACCTTTGTCAATTGAACCGTTAAATATTTTTCCAGATAGTTCCAATAAAACTTTTAAAGAGCCATCTACACCAGACAATAGAAGGACATATGATGCAGCCGCCGGGTCGCCGAGTGCACGCCGCCGCAGCGCCCGCGGCCGACAGAGAACTCGCATTAGAGATAAATGCGGGGACATAACGTCACTACTTTAGAAAAAACTCGTATCTGATATTTCGAGATGTATGAGTTTGAACTTAATTCTCTTCAAGTTTAAGTTTAAAATCGTACGTCACGAAAATTGAGATACGAGGTTTTTTCAAAGCAATGACGATATATTTTTGTGCTGTAGGCCAGAAGCCGGCGGGGAAAAATGGAAAGTCGTTTGGTATATAAATAGTATTATGTATAGCGTGGAAACGTTCATTAGATATTTTTATTTCAGTTAAAACATATTTTATAGATTTAAGGAGCTCCGTTACATTTATTAAAAGTCTCTTAAGGGTTGACACAGTATACAGAACCAAATTAACGTAAGTAACTAATCAATAGAAATTACCTAAGTTATACAAACGCATTGAATAAAACTAGTGTGTATGCAATTTTGGAGAACTGTAATAAATACTGTATAAATAATATTTTTGGTACAGTCGACGACATAAATATGTTTACACTTTAGTACCTTGTCTATTTAACGTCATGTTTTATCTGCCATATGAAATTGTCATAGCGGATAAAGTGACAAGGTAATAAGGTGTAAACATATCTTTGACGTCGACTGTACATGCTCGATAGTTAAAAGAGCGTACCTACTTGTAGAGAAATTGATTTATTATACAAAGACACAAACAAAAAAACAGAAAAATGTTAAAATAAAAATAAATTCTAAGTAACTATGATATTTATATATTTAACTAGGTTTTCTAATTTTTTTTTATCATGACTTACAGCACTTATCTAGTTCTAAGTGCTCTTAAAGCTTTCCAGAGGCACACAATTATCTTATCTCAGGGCTTAGCCGTTACTAGAAATATTGTTGGATGTCAACGACCTTCGGTTTTATTGTAAGCTAGCTTATGTCCTAGTGCTCCGTCCGCGCAGAAGCGCTACTCCTTCGGTAACTGTCTTATTTTATAAGATAAAAACAATGATATAATATAGTAAAAAGGGGTAGATGTGTTATACGCACTTCGATAGTGGCACCCTAAAACCAAGCCAATTGGTACACCTTTACTTAGTCTTGCACCGTCAACGGAACCGTGAACTAGTCTGCAGAGCAACAAACTCGTCTCTGTTTCGCTCCCGGAAATTAGCATACCATCCTGCTTTCACTTGTCATTTATGAATTAGTGTGTAATTGAAATACTTACTGATTATGTGTGCGTAAGCCGGGCCATATTTACACGCGGAATACCGTATAGGTAACATATCTACCTCTTTTTATATTATATCATTGGATAAAAAGTACCCAGTTACAATGTTAGGTACTACTCCGGGTTTTAAACTACCTATACCTACGAATTTCACGTCGATGAGGCGTTTTACCCGACTGCGTCAGGAGGGTTATGTTTTTCGAATGTATGTACTTATGTATGTATGTATGTCTATTTCTTTGTCACGCTCTGCAGCCTAAACAGCTTGATGGATTTTAACATAATGAGGTGTCGTTAGATTCGTCTTGGTCGTGGGAGTGACATAGACATTATACCTACATATCCGTAGACAATATCAAAAAATATCGTCGTGTTTTTTAAGCCTTTTTTTTATAAAACTTCTCCGTAATTGCCTTATATGAGATGAATGATAATAAATTCTAGGTTAGTTTAAATCTTCTTATCTTCCATATTCCCTTATCCCTAATTGTAAATTTTACTTTCTCGTTATAGCTTAAAGTAAACCTTTTCTTTCTTTACAGAAATAATCACATAGCTGAAGAGTTCGCTGAAACCCGGACAAGCGAGAAGTAATCCGGAAACCACGCGGTCGATTTGTCGAGCATCGCGGTTAGCTTAGCGGCGGCTAATCCGGTCGGGTGCAGCGCTAAGTGTTCGTGCCAGCGGGGTCCGTAGACGAAATAACAACCGTCCAGTTGCCCAAATTAAAAAAAACCGGGCGAGAGCATGTCGGACTATGCCCTGTGTAGGGTTCCGAAGCCGTTACACATATAAATGTACACCGACAAAACAGCGTATCTTTTCAGCAGTAACTAAAAAACGGTTTAGGTATCCGATTATGTTGAAAATAATTTTCGTTAAAAGTATTTATTAAGCGTTACCTTTATGGTTTTTTTTTATATTTTTCTGACATACGGTTTAAAAGATAAGGGGCGATTATTTCCGAAAATATTCACAATATTATTTCCAAAAAACCTGCTTAGGAACCTTTTAAGAACCTTAAATTGTTTTAAAAGAACAGTCGAAATATATGCCACACGATGACTAACGCTGTTTTTTTTTACATCTTCTGTTACATGTATGGAGTGAAATAATTATTTATTTTTGTTATTTAACTACCAAACTTACAATTAGTAGCGGCTTCTACAAGACACCTCCAACTTCATCAATGTACCTCTTGTGTAGTTTTCATGAAAAATGCCTGTGACGTGACATACGGACGGACGGACATGACGAAACTATAAGGGTTCCGTTTTGCCATGGCTACGGAATCCAAAAAATTAACGTTTTTATTTAATTGCGCAACAAAAATTATAAACCGCACCACAAAAAAATACTGATTCACGCGCTAAAATGTGTTTCGTACTCGTACACTCTGGCGGGAGTACTTAAACTCGCCATTTAATATGAGCTACGTCTAGTTAACAAGTGATGCGCTTAAGGGAATCACACCCCTGAACTGCATAACAAAAAAACCAAACACACATCAAACTACGTTTTTGATGATCATTTTTTGTTGTGCAGCATTGAAGCATTTAAATTTCGCCCAAAATAAACAAAACGCAACATAAATGGTGGTAGGGCCTATTCCTACCACTGCCTTATTCTACAACCTATCGCCAAGCATGACTTTTCAGTAGTTAGAATTATTTGGCGAGTTCCCGTGATAACGACTGCAACATTGTCTAAACATCGACACGTTAACAAGTGTATAACTATTTATATTGCATTGTTTATGTTGTCAATGAGATAAATTACGAATCAATCGAAGCCTGAAAACGGTCAAGTACATGAACAATAATGAGTATAATTACAAACAATAGCCTTTTGTTAGTGGAATCTTGGAAACGGCGCTTGAGGCGTGAGGTCGGGCATCTAGGCCATTGTTGAATTTATCGGATTGGTTTACAAATAAAACAAATGACAACTGATAATAGATATCCTTGAGTTAGTGAATGTGCGAATGTCTGTACAGAATTACAGTATGTATAGTTAACGTCATTCATTCATAGTCGCATTAAGAGTCCACATAAGTCGGTAGAGTTCCGTGATCTGGATCTCAATAACGATAACGCCTATGTATTTGTTCTTTGGATATAATATAAAACTTGAACTTATATATTTGATAATGTTAAACGTATAGGTAAAAAACTTAAGTAAATGACCTCTTGCATGTAGTTGTAACACATCTGTATAGAGCGTTTGACATTCTATATTTGAAAGGGGTTTGGGTAAAAGTGTTGTCATTTGTAAAATTCATACATTTTCAAGATGAGCGGGCATTCGTAAAAGTGGTTAATTATGATAGAATTATTAAAAATAAACATATTTTGTTATGTAGAGTAATACTCTTAAGTGCATCGGAGCCGAGATGTTTAAATATTCATACTTGGGCGTACTTTTGTACTTAATATTGGCTATCTTGAGCGAGTTGCCTACAAAGCAAGATGCCTAACAAAGCCAGATGCCTAAGTATTATGCCTACAAAGCGAGCTGCCTAAAAAGCAAGATAACTAACTAGCATGATGCCTAAGAAGTATAATGACTACCAAGCGAGTTGCCTGAAAATAAAGATGCCTAAAAAGTATAATGATTTGTTAGATCAATTTTCTAAAATCGTTATTTTTTTATTACAAGAATTTCGACGGAGCTCCGCTTTCGCGGAGCTCCTATTTCTGGGTTCTTTGGCCCTCCGGGCCTGCTGCAAAACTAACATAACCTAAACCTACCTACCTTTTTTGACCTAGTTATAATTTGCTTGTTAGGTATCCTGCTTAATAGGCATCTTGCTTTTTAGACGTCCTGCTCGATAGGCATCTTGCTTCTTAGACGTCCTGCTCGATAGGCATCTTGCTTTTTAGACGTCCTGCTCGATAGGCATCTTGCATTTTAGACATCCTATTCGATAGGCATCTTGATTTTTAAGCATCCCGCTCATAACCCATACTGAATACTTAAATCTTTAAAATCTCTGCTCCGATATTTAACGCCATCAATTATATATCGCACCTTCAGAACAATAGTGACCTAATTGAGAAATTTTAAATTTCGAGTTAGGTCTCTATGATAATAAATTTATGATTCGAAGTTTGAAAGCACAAATTTTGAATTAGGTCATTATTGTTCTAAAGGTGCGATATATCTATGTGTATTTAGAGGTAAATAACTACATAAAGATCATCCGTGGCCGTTGAAAAAGAAATATCAATATTCTTCAAACAAATTTCCATTCCATTATTAGTAAATTCCATTATTAGTTTTGTACACAACTACATGCAAGAGGAGCTTTACTTAAGTTTTTCACCTATAACACAATTAGAAACAAAATCCTCGATAGTTTTATTTTTCAACTATGACACCTTTTTCACGTGTTTTTGGTTTTATTTTCGAAACCCGATCTTTAAAGATTATTTTTGATTCAATCGTAATATTTATTTCTCAATCCTGTTAAATCATTTATTTGATAAATGTTGTAGGTTTAAATTTTGAATTTGACGTTGCTATTAAAGCGCGCGCAAACTAAACCTCACGTTCGTTCAATGTGAAAAAAGGGTGCGTTTTTCATGAATAAAAATTTGTTAAGCGAAATAAAATACTCACTCACAAAATGGCGGGCACTCCACCGACAAGAGCTTTAAAAAAGCGTAATAGTTTAGTTTGTTTATTCATCAATGTAATATTACAATATAAATTGCATTGCATGTCAAAAAATACGAAATTACATTGATATTGTCAAAATTAATACAAAATAATATAATAATACAAAAATAACACTCAACTAATAAATGGTCAGTTTCCGATGTCAATATAATAAACCAGTAGAACTTATTTGAATGCCTTCCTAGTATTTTAGAAACTAAAGCGGTCCAGGTGAAACAAAATGTTTGTCCAGCCAACAGTCCAAAAACTCAAAAACTAAGTTCGCCCAAACTAAATTTAGTTGGGAAACAACATTAAGGTCGGGCGAGTTTAGTAGTTAGTGGACGGGCGAGTTACTCGCACCTGCGCTAACGCGGTTTTAATCTCGACTCTTAATAGCTACTTGTAGTTTTGGATTGGTTTACTTAACAACTGAAAGTCTTGGGACAAGTGTCACTTGAAAAGTTTGAAAGGAAAAATACTTGTAGGCCTCTCGCTACTCTTACGTTGTAAAATATTACGGATTTACTTTGAACTAAAGGGCGCGCGCTGCATACGTCAAATGATCGGGACGTGGCCGGGACGGGGACGGGACGTGGTTGCATACATTTTTGATTTTCCCGTCCCGTACGTGCAATCGTCACGTATGCACTTTCCGATACATTTTCTATGAAACCATAGTGTCGTCTCGTCCCGTCGCTGTCCCGTCCGTGTAAAATCACGTTACGTATGCAGCGCCCTTAAGTCTTGCCTTGATCTTGTTCCTCGACTCTTAAACTAACTCCGTGCAAAAATATATTATATGAATCCGTGACTTCGTTTTAAAGTGGAATAAATACAAACAAACATTTTCATTTTATATAATTAGTATGGAGTAGTTTTTCGATCATTAATGACTAACTATGTGTTATGATTCTTATCTTACAATTATCTGATGTAGATAAACATTGTATATTACAATTATTAAATATTAAATACTTATATTAGGAACATAATCAGCCCGTATATTGTCTTTGTACATTTTATTTTACTTTTGTAAGCAACTAGCTGTTTCCTACGACTACGACCGCGTAGAAGTCGATGATTGTTATTCCATCGGGAATTATTAAAATTTTCTAGGATAATATTAGAATTAAAGAACTAAGTATAGACTGAAATTAAAGAGTAAGACCCCACACCTAGCCATAAAAGACTTTTTTTTTAATTGGGTCACAAATCTGAACGTTACACAAGCATACTTGTAGATTCATTATTATACTTACATTAGTTGCAATATGGTGTACGCTCTACTAGATGTGAAAACAGCATGATGGCTTGCTAAAACTATACTTTTAACAATTTTATTCAAAGAATTACCTTTAAAGCTGCCCAAAACACTCCCAAAACCTACAATTTCACAACAAACCATTCCAACCGCGTCTAAAACAAGAAACGCAATACGTGCATTTAAATATTGTTTTCACCTAGCGTTTCCCTGAGGCACCATTAAATTTCAACTCCAGTGCACGCGACGTTTAAGCTATTTGCAACTCTATCCCGAGGGATTACCGTGGGGATTGCACAGTAGATGTTGGCAGGCAGTTCCTATTTTTCACACGTGATTAGATGCTAAGATTATTCGCACATTTTCGCGGAGGGTCGGGTTGTATGCGGAACCCGTAATGGGAGTAAATTTACGTGCATTTGTGTTCATATGTGCGGGCATTTGTTACGTTTTTTTTTATATAATGTAGGTACTTTGCTGTATTGAGATTGAGACTAACAATTTTAATGCTATAGTTAGGTACTAACTTTATGTTATATTCGTGATTGATCGTGATGAAACTATTATTAAATTTAAATGGAAACTGAGCTTCTTAAATAATAAAATATACAAGTAATAATCTATCACAACTACAAAAAGTACACCCCCTCTAGAGCCTCCGTCCGTCCACCTGTTATAGTAGATTGTTCAACAAGGAACTAAAACAAGCCATAATGACACGAGATGTTTAGCCACGCGAGCGGAGCGAGAGTGGCTATAGTTCGAGTTAAGTATTCAGTTTTTAATAGAAAAGTACGCCCAAGTATGAATATTTAAATATCTCGGCTCCGATGCACTTAAGAGTATTACATTACATAACAAAATATGTTTATTTTAATAATTCTATCATAATTTACCATTTTTACAAATGACCGCTCACCTTGAAAATGTATGAATTTTACAAATGACAACACTTTTATCCAAACCCCTTTGTTTAAGAACCGTCCCGAATATCTATCATTCTATTTTTAAAAAAACTGTGTCCGATTAGGTCCATGCGTTTAGGAGCTACAGTGCCGGAGACAAACACACACATTCACGTTAAACCTACGTGTCGGGGATAAAAACGAGGTAGTATACAAAATATAACGGTTATAATATTTTTTCATTTGTTTATATGTTTTACTACAATAATTATAACAATGTATAAGTTATATAGTTAGTTTTATATCTTCATGAAAATTGAAATAAAAGATTCCTTAACATACATTAATACAATTTACATATAGATTAAGCTAATAAATAAACGAGTACCAATATATGTAATAACACTAATAACCTAATTTTTTTTATATATTTTTTTTGTACTCAAGCAGTAAGTATGTTTCTAAATACATAATGATAATTGATATGTAAATTGGTATTAAAGTATATTTACTTTGTTAGCACTTTAATATAAAACTTTGTACAACAATTAATTGCGTCGCCAAGTCAACATAAACATTTTGCGAGCCGAGGCAATCTCCGCCCCCGGCTGTATGCAAATTGATGCATTTCAATAAAGCTTGCTGAAGCTTTAGGAGGTATAGTGAAGTAGGGACTTAAGACCTTGTAATAGCAGGGCTTGGAGTGAGTTTTATTATTTATAGACCTAGATATTTTTATCGTTGTCTAGTACCCAAAGTAAGCCTATAGCTTAATTTGGAACTATTATCCTAACTTTAAAATTGTGCAATTATTATTTAAAGCTTAGTCTGTCTGTGTTAAATTAAGAAAAAACTATGTTCCGAAAGAATACAACAAAATATGATATATTATTAAGTATGGATTTTTTAAGCAGCTTACAGGACTATTAGGTTTTTTAATGACAAGGAGAAGACAAACAAACACATGTGCCACGTGCCAACTGATTAGTAACCGAGATTTGAGACCTATATAAATTTTCATTCTCAGACTTCAAATGCCTTATAATTGCTACCTAAGAACTACAATAGAATGCCCTTATACATTATATAGAAAAATTGACACCGTTTCGGTTTTTATGTGCTCAATAAATGATACTAAACATTAAATGGTATTTAACGACTGCTCTCTCAAGCTTCACGTTAACTACCTTCTTATATTTTTAACTTCAGCATTATAAACTAAAAAAAAATTTAGTAATCTCTGTAGAATTTTTACACCTTTGTTTAACAAAAACCGCATGATCGGGTCTCGTCGAGTTTTTCCTAAAAGCCTATCAATACCAGCGCGTCCTACAACCCTTCCCCCGTGTGCATTCCCGCTGCAGTCGGTTTCAATTAATGCAGCCGCAGCCCGCTGCATCGGACCCAGTTGTGCACTCGTACGAAAACTGCATTTCTTTCTTGTCTCTCAGATGTATGAATGTGTCAATGAATAATTATTTACGCGATAGGATGCGAATGAATTTATAAAGTGTTAGGGTCAATAATTATATTTATACGAATAAAACGAGTGGATAGCGATCGAAAAATTTATATTTGTCTTGGTGGCTGCGATAGGTACTTATTAAAACGTAATTCGTATTTTTTATTTTCAATTTGTTAGGGGTTGATCTAGGACACAAAAGACAACTATATTTTTGGGAAAATATTTATCTGGCACGAGTTAGATGCACCGATGTAAAAGTGTATACGGGAAGTTTAGCGGATATCCTGTCGGTACCTTCCGACTCCATCTTCAGAGTTCCATTGTCATCGGGTTTACATAGTACATATATCATTTAATCAAAATTATACGGTTACCCATTTTAATATTTAAAAAAACATGACTAGCTATACAACATAGTAAAATTTTATTAAAACACAAAAATCTACTATGCGACCACGGTTGCGCTTTATGGACCGCATGAAACTGTCAGTTAAATCTCATCGACAGATATACACAGAAAATACCGCAAAGTATTTTGGGTCTTAATCACCAGACCAAAGGCTTAACAGCTTTGAATTGTCAATCGGATATCCGGTCCGAGCCAGTCCGAGCCGGTCAGGGCCGCTCTGATTGGTCGCGTGATTAATAAATGACAAGTTCATTACGGACCCGGGTATTCCCGGACATGGAATAGATCTCCATTCAGAAAGAGCGCTTGATGGAAAAGCGTTATTGTTTTAAGTATCGCGTTATAAGCTCACAATAATTTTCTGAAGTTTAGAGGCCCTAGAAAAATGTATGGCATTGACGTAGGCGCTCGACGCGACTCGAATGCATCTTGGCATTCGAGTCGCGTCGAG
This sequence comes from Acleris literana, assembly GCA_946894065.1. Lineage (NCBI taxonomy): Eukaryota > Metazoa > Arthropoda > Insecta > Lepidoptera > Tortricidae > Acleris > Acleris literana. The sequence continues at coordinate 720,279 of OX335681.1, forward strand.
CGCCTACGTCAATTCCTTACATTTCTGTAATTTTTCTAAAATCGTTTAAGTTATCGTTAAGCAACTAGTCTATAGCTTAACCTCACTCTTTCGAAATAGAATGTCGAGGTTTTATACAGTACGAAGCTAGGTGGTCCCGGCTTCGATTCCCGGTACGGGGAAATAAGTATGTAATTAGCGCGAGTATTTATCTTGGATGTTATATTGAATTATAGAGACAAACAATTCACAGCAATTTAGTATTTATAGTCACAACCAATATATTGCCTGCACTGCATGATAGTGAAGACGGCCTAGATTACGATGAAGACAGCCCTGCAGACCCTGAATTTTTATCATACTTTTTGATCTGATAACTCAGTGTTGCCTCAGAACTACATTTTCGTTTTTCACAAAGTATGAAAAAATAACACCAAATTATTTTATTTTTCTGTGTTATATTACTCGTAACTCGAATCTAAAATGTTAAAAAAAATCGAGTTCATGAGTGACAGTGGGCTTAATCATAATGAATCCGGTGAACTCTCTGTGCTGCGCTGTCCTCAATCCGGGCAAGTGGCGGCGCCGCAATTCCCACCGGACATGTTTTATCCGGATTTTTAAATTTACTCCAATTTGCTTTGAGTGTTCCGCGGTGATCAAACACTTTCTGTGGCACATTTAAATGTAAAGAGACCTTTTAATAGTTTAACCGCAGTAATCAGAAACATAATTGTTTGCTATGCCTCAATTTGTTATTTACATGTAGTACAGTCAAGGAGTTTAATTGTTATGCCACTATGGAACCCTGTCATAATGGCAGCGTCAAACCGCATGACAGATATTACGCTTAAATGAATGGTTAACGTTATGCGACAGGGTTCCATAGTGGCATAACAATTAAAGTCCTTGACTGTACGTACATCTATGCGTGTGTAACTTATTTAAGAACCTATCAGTAAATCTGTTATTTTTAATATACATACATACATAAACTCACGCCTTCGTTCCCAGAGTGGGGTAGGCAGAGCTACAGAATTACCAACAACTCTAAAAACTTGTTGATAATTCTGTAACCACATTTTGCACAAACAGGCTAAGATGTTTACCAGCGTATTAGTGACAGGTTGCAAGCCCATCGCCTAACAGTACTACAATACTAGTATTTTTAATATTTAATTGAATAAATTAATAAAATATGTTTATCGTTGTCCCCTAGTAGCTACAACTTAGTTTACGTTTCGTAGACGAAACCTGCACCAGAGGGCCCTGCCAAGATGCATTGCGCTAAGTAGCGTTTCTATTCGTTTCGTTTTTAAACCAATCGCGTCACTGGTAGATCACGTGATCACGTCATCTACCAGTGACGTTATTGGTTTAAAAACGAATCGAATAAAAACGCTTGTTAGCGTAATGCATCTTGGCATGGCCCTAAGGTCTTTAAAAGCGTAAGGGAGGAAGTTGATTAACAGCGAAACACATCTTTCTTTGATGATGAAGACAATGATATAAACTTACATTACCAGGCATATGCAACATGAATCGGTTCAATAAAGATTAAACTCCATAGAAAGCTATATTGCACCGACAATGCATTGAGTGGATCTTCGGGCGCTTTGTTCGGCCGTCAAAGTCGCGAGAGAAACAAAGGCACTTTGTTAGTCGGCTGCCTTTGCGAGAGGATAGGTTCAATCGCTGTTTTTGAACAAGCGAGGCACACACAACAGGTATGGATCTACATGTTATTTATAGCCTACTTAGTATCCCGCTGTTGTGCAATATCCCCTCTTTTACTCCATCGTCCATATTAATTGCATGCCCCGACCCACCCACGAATATGAACAACTTTCACTATGGGACCAACTCTGACATCACGAAAAAAAAAACAGCTGTTTTATAGAAAAGTTCAATACGTACTCGACCAAAATTTATTTATGAAGCAGCTGATTTTTTATTCCTGATTTCAGAGTTGGTTCCATAGTGAAAGTTGTTGATATTCGTGGGTATCACAGAGGTGATCATTTGATTCACGACTTGGATTTCACCCGGTTTATTGGGTACATAGGTATTGTATTCATAATCATTATCATTTATTCTGTGCAACCATGGTATTTACAAGGTGTTAGTATCTTAAATAACCAGTACAAACATGGACCCTACTAGGGTGTAGCAGAGGAAACTTATGAGTAGGTATAACTATATACATTTATAGCTCTATTTTACTTTTACTTAAAAATGTTAACTTTATATAAAAAGGGAAATTATATTTATATGAACTTAACTACTTAACCTAATAAAAACATATTTATTATCTTAATTATTGCATGTACTCCTCAAGAGAGTATGGACATTTTTGTATAAGGTAGGATTTAAGTCTATTTACAAAATTGGTGTACTTCTCTTCTTGAGATATATGGGCAGGGATTTTATTAAAAATGTTGATGCACATCGCGTGGGGACCTTTACTTGACATTTGATACTCATTCGTTGGATACTCATTGCTTGTATGTACATTTGGATACATGTATTCGTTAGATATCCATGTAAAACTAGTAAAACCACAGTACCATAAGTACACAAACAGTATACATTTTGATACAACAAAAAACGTTTTTTTATCAGTAGTATTAACATCAAGTTGTTAATATGGACCTTAAACAGCGCAACTTATAGTTTTCTATTTGAAATATAAATTTTGATTATTCCTCTAATGCATAGAGTAGTATTGTTCAATCACGTCTTCGTGGGAACTGTTGAGGAGTTGGACTCATGTTTTGTTTAAAGTCTAGAAAGTAAATGTTACTAAATGTACCTACGTATAACTTTGTTAGTTTTCCAAATAAAAAAATATAAAGCAACATAAGGCTTGTAGGTCTAGAGAGAGATAGAAAATATTTTTATTGATTTCATGGGGAATTGGAGAAGGCAATGGAACACAGGTCTCATGGTAATTTAAATCTTATTTTACTTGAATATGGGTCATTATGCCTTATTCTTCGAAATCGTTTTTAAATGATCAGACATTTTAAAAACACGATAATTCCTTATCATTACACTAGCTAGAAACGCGAGGATACCCGTTGTCGCAAAAAAGCAAAGTCTATTTTCCACGCTGGCGTTAACACAGCCATAGTTAGTACCTCCCTCACAAAATGTAGATGAAATACCTGTTTCCCGACAACACGTATCGAAAGCTACGTATCCGCCAATACCTCGCTGTACAACGTTCCGGAAAAAGAATAATTCCGGTGCGTTGGAGTGCACACTTTCCGCACAAAACCGGTTAACCAACCGTTTTAGGGAGTTGCGCTGAAAATGCCAATATTTGAAAATGTGTACGGGGTTTGAAGTTTTATGGGAAATGTTGGGGAGTTTAAAAATAGTTTATAAAGGTGTTTATTAGACAATGCTGATAGCCTAGTTGGTAGAGTCGAGGCCTGCGAAGCCAGCGGTAACCCGGGACCGATTATTTGAGTCTTGGAAATTTGTATGTGGATATTTTAAAGGCGTACAACTTAATTTTGACAACCGGGGTATGCATGAGGTGCGGGAAGTGCGGCAATGTTGATTTTTTGTTCCTCACCCCCTCACCTCATGCTAAGTCCGGTTCTCAAGTAATTTGTACCTACGTCTATAGTCCTCTATTTAACCTTTCGAGTTTGTGCCGTGTTGGTGCCGGTGCCGGTCGAGAATAGCACCACCCCATCTCTTCCCGTGGGTGTCGTACGAGGCGACTAAGGGATAAACCGGAGGATGGGCAGCAGCGTCTTCCGCGGACTACATGGTATAACTGCGGTCGCCAACACGCCTGCCAAGCGTGGCGACTACGGCATTTTCCCCCCAACGGTTCTAGATCAAAAGCCTTAATTAAGTATGAATTTAAAACTACAGCCCAGACCCCTAGTCCCCGGCGGCCCCGCTATTCCTGGCTCCGGTAGCGGCTATGGTAACGGCGGGGAAGGGGGTGCCTTAGGTAATCTCCGGCAGAGACCCGGCTACCAGAAACGGTAAAGATCGCGGGAACGCGGTGGATGCGAAAAGCACAAGACCGATCTGAGTGGAGAGCCTTGGGGGAGGCCTATATTCAGCAGTGGACGTCTTTCGGCTGACATGATGATGATGATGATGATGATGAACCTTTCGAGTTCGGTACCGTGATTACTGTGATTAGAGATCAATTAGCGATACTGCTTGACGTCTATAGACGTCACCACCCGTGAAAGAGTTAATTGTAAAATCCCTTCCGTGGTGCGAAATCGGAGAGCTCAATGTGTTCATTATGGATGTTGGCTACCATTGGAAAAAAAGCGTTTGGCCATCATCTAGCTGTTATGTAGCAGTTATTTTAATTGTATTTGTAGCCTTTATTTGCGCACGTGTTTTTGTGAGTGGCACTTTGAGTTTGTACTAATCTTGAAATTTGCTACTTCTGTGACTATGTGAAATCCTATTGGTTTTGTGTTCCTATTTTTGTGTCATTACTCATTATGTTGTAATTGTAACGGTTGGATTTCCTAGAAATAAATAAATATAAGTACCTTTATCGTTGTCTCGTACCTATAGTACAAGCCTAGAGCTTAGTTTGGAACTATAGGTCAATTTGTGAGAGATTGTCCCACGAAATAATATATATTTACCTGAAAGTTATACTTCAAGATACAATAATCAAAAGTTGGCTTACGTTTCTCTTAATATAAATAAACTCAGTGGAAACATTGATTCAAATATACGCATAATTAATCCTTAATTAGTCAAGAGCAACCCTCATAATTTAACTCGGAACGAGCAAAAAACCATTTCCAAACAGCAGTCCAACTATTAAAATCCTCCATTACACGGACGGACAAACTTAAACCGCAAAAAACCCGTTTAATGCCCCGAGCAATTAAATTAAAATTTCTTCAAAATAAAACTTGCAGTGAAATGCATTTAATGCAGTTCAGCGAGAGATCGGGGCTGTCACACGAAACAAAGAGTTTTAATGAACGAGTTAAAAGAGCGTTTAGGTACAGGTAACTTATAAATTATAAACAAGGTGCTTATGGAATTTAATTAAAAAACACTAGAGAACTAAAGGGTATGGTAAAATGTTTTGGTCACTTAGAAATGATGGATAAAAGAAAAATTACAAAATAAGTATGGCGAGCGGTGACTGGAGATGTCGGTAGAGGCCGCCCTAGATGCCATACAGTGAACAAATTTGCCTCGAAGCGAAACTCCGAAAACGTACAGAAGCATTTGAAATGTGGGCATATAGACGCATGTTGGCCATAAGCTGGACAGACCGAGTGACCAATGTTGAAGTTCTGCGTCGAGTTGGGAGGAAACGTGAACTAATGCAGACCATCAAAAGGAGAAAAGTTGCCTATCTAGGTCATGTACTTAGGCACCCAAGATACGAACTTCTGCAATTAATAATGATGGGCAAAGTTGCTGGAAGAAGAGCTGTCGGGCGCAGAAAGAAATCGTGGCTGCGAAACATTCGGGAATGGACTGGAGTCACAAGTGCAGCGGAGCTTTTCAACCTCGCCAAAGACCGCCAGAAGTATGCGGAGCTGACTGCCAATCTTCACTAGTTGGAGAGGCACTATAATTAAAAGCATCCGAAGCCGACGTATGTGCTTGAAGAGGTTGATAAATGTAGAGGAATCGAAACAGGTATGTTTGGAGCGGCGTACCTGGCGTTTTGTAGTCTCTGCGTACCCCAATGGGCATTGGGTATGTATGGGTCGAGAGGTCGTTTTTTTTAATGCTTTTTAGGCAAACGAGCCTTAGGGTCACCCGTTGGAAAGTAATCACCACCGCCCGTGGACACTTTCAAACAAAACCAGGAGAAAAAACCGCAGATACCTTGCCGAACTTTGAGAAAAGAGTAGGTACGCCCGACAACTTGAAGCCATCATAGGAGTTCGAAAATACTGTCGCAATTAAGTTTAATATTTAAGTTTTAACTGCTGCAACACTAATAATAATATCACCTTAAACTGATACAAATTCATCTAAGTACTAGATAATAAAGACAGGAAAACATAGAGTGAAGTTCATAATTCATGACTTTATCATGAACATGAACATCAGTGTCTCAACTGACAATATTATATTATATTGGTATTGGTTACATAATTATTTAGTTACATTAATGGAATGAATATAACAACCCTAACACAAGATCAACTTTGAGCACAGGTAACTTTAACGAGTTGTAAGTTTTTAAACTACTTAATTGAAGGGTAAACTCAAGAACAAAGGCTCAAAAGGGTTTGTTCCAGGTATTTCTTCGCAACATTTTTAATTGCGAACGACTCAACTAATGCTGACAAGATAGTTTAATTAAGAATGAAGGTTTTGCCTATTGCTTAATTAATCTAAGGCTAGGACAAGACTTCTTTAGGTTACTCGCTTCCCAGTTAGTAATTTTAATTGTATGAAAGTACAATGCTGACGGTGTAGTTAGCTTAGATGGTAGTGACACTGTCTACCAAGCTAGCAGTCTTGGGTTTGATTTGAATAGAATTGACGTAAGCTCCCTATATGACCATTCGTCAGCTTAGGTCAATCTTCTATCTATAGATTTTCCGTAACTGACTGAATGACTAACAGACAACGCAAAGCCTAAACCGCTGGATCCACAGACGTCACATTAGGAGGGAATAAGTACTAGGGTTAAAGGAAGAGGAAGACCTAGGCTTACTTATTTCAGCCAAATAAGATAGAAGGCGAGTAGTGTCGTATCAGGAGGTGAAAAAGCTGGCAGAGAACAGAGGAAAGTAGCAAATTTCTCCACCGACAAGAGCCTAGCTCTTAAGTGAAATGATGCCGACCTGACCCAAGGGGTGCACTAATGAGGGATTTTTTTGAAAATCGTCCCCTAACGGTAAACTAATTTTACGCGTACAAAGTCGCAGTCCCATACATTTTCTTTGATTTTGGTGGTCGTTAAAGTTTTCAGAACGCTTTTTGTCTAGGCCCGTAACTCTTATGACGTTGATCGTACTACATAGTCATATTATAATGCCCTTCCAAGTCAAAAAGGTGCATCTATAATTAAGGTGTTGTAACGCCTTCAACCTTCTGCATTAAAAAATAAAGTTATATTTCCTTTACGCTTGCTTAAGAGGGCAGTATAGTCCAGTAATTATCAGTAAAACATTACGTTCACCGTTTCAGTACTTTTTCGAGTTGTTTTCTTAACGATGCTTGTAGTTTAAATAAGAACCGTATGTTGTTGACAATAGAGGCGGTTTTTGAAGTGTAAGATGTGTTATCAGAATATCAACAATGGTATTGTTTAGGCTATGCGACCATAAGCAGAAAATCGGAGTGTTTCTTGAACTATTAAAGGATTTTAGACTTCTTACTCGTATTTGTCACCTATAAATTGGGTAGGTAAGTTCATAAAAAATCTTAAATTTTATAATGCAAATATCAGAGACGTAATAAATGTATGTTTAGTTTTAGGACGTTTCATGGCAATAGACAAATTGATTAAAATAATTTTACAGTATAAAGATAAAATATAAAAGATAAAAGACATTTATTCAATAAGTAGGCCGCACGCTTCCCAAGAGGAGACCGCCTACTGAGAAGAAACGCCGCAAGAAACTCAGCAGTCAGTCATTTTTTATAACTACAGGATAATACCTAGTTTTTCCTAATAACTGCAACATATTCCAGAATCGTAAAAATCGGACGTGATTTAGGGGGTGAGAAAAGATATCGCCCAGAGCTAAGTTCGCTCCACAATCACTCACAAACGAAATCATTCCAAATTGAACCTAAAGGGCATTGGGTAAATTTGTTTGAAGAATATTGTCTTTTCTTTTTCAGCGGCCACGGATGATTTTTACATAGTTATTTAGAGGACCTCTAAATACACATAGATATATATAATTTATGGCTTTAAATAATATCGGAGCGGAGATTTTAAAGATTTAAGTATTCAATTTTTAGTACAAAAGTACGCCCAAGTATGAATATTTAAATATCTCGGCTCCGATGCACTTAAGAGTATTACATTACATAACAAAATATGTTTATTTTTAATAATTCTATCATAATTTTCCACTCTTACGAATGGCCGCTCACCTTGAAAATGTATGAATTTTACAAATGACAACACTTTTACCCAAACCCCTTTCATCAAAATCGTGTTTAGTACAATACTCCTCTAAACATAAGGACGTAACGTAATATCCTTATTATAACTAATAATACGTTGTCTAATGTCAGCGTTACACTCGAGGGCCGAAACAAAGGGCGTAATCAACAAAGCAGCTCAAGAGCATACTACTGCTGGGGGCCTTTGAAGTGGACGCAGTAATGAAGTAGGTATTAATCCATTAGTTAAATATAATGGCGGAGAGCATATTGGTATTCAGATAGAAACAGGATCACGAATAAACCAGGTCTTGAGAAAGTGCATCTTCCCAGTTTTTACTCAGGGCTTGAGAATTTTAACCAGGTAAAAGCTCGCTCGGGGTGGAATAGATTTGCGAGCGTTATCATCGCTGAGATTAACCCGGTATTTGTCGTTTTTGATTCTTCCTTCACATGGATGGCGTGGCGACTATAGCGTTTTAAAATGATAAGGCCTGCTTCACTTCAAGCTGAGCAAGTGAAAATGCAACTAAAGACTCTTAAATAAGATAAATAAATAATAATAAATACGGGGGACCATGTCACACCAATTGACCTAGTCCCAAACTAAGCTCTAGGCTTGTACTATGGGTACTAGACAACGATAAACATACTTATATAGATAAATAAATACTTAAATACATAGAAAACATCCAAGACTCAAGAACAAATACTCGCGCTCATCACACAAATATCTGCCCTTACCGGGATTTGAACCCAGGACCGCTAGCTTCGTAGGTAGCGTCACTACCAACTAGGCCAGCGCGTCGTCTTAGGGTAGGAAAGACGAGAACGAAATTAACCGTTATTTCGGAACAGTTTTATCTTGCTTTTTGATTAAAACCGATTCTGTTCGAGCGGAATCGAAATGAAAATGCTCTATTTATAATGTATGGCATTTCTGCCGAGCTGGTTAAAAACAATTACCAGGTTTCCGAGCCCTAGTTTTACTGCCCTGTATCATTTTCTCCTAAATTCCAAGCCGCAAATAGATAAGGTCACTCTGGTAAAGTCTAACGAAAAGCAAGCTTTAAAAAAACCCAACTGCTGTTTGGATAATGTCGTCAAAGTATTGTTACTTATCATATATATATATATTTTATTTCGCCAACTTCACATTTAAATAATTTGAATATAGCCTATGACACTCTAGTGGTCAAGAGGAATCTAACCATGTGTAATTTATTAAAATCGGTTTAGTCGTTTAGTAGTTACGAGGGGACATAGAGTCGGACATATATACAAGTCAAACACGTTTACCCGACTGCGGCAAAACCCAAAAGGAGTGTTATGCTCCTTTTGGGTTTTGCCGCAGTCAGGTAAAACAGACATTTGCCGCGTACGGAATTAAAAAAACTAACCTTATCTCTCCCCGGTTTGTATATAAGCACCCGTCATTGAATAACTAGCTTTTTAATTCGTCATTAACAGGCAGACTAAAATTGTCCCATTTGCTCGTAGAATGACAGTCTATCTGCAGTCCCAAGACTGATCAGGCGGCCTGTGCCGCCCAAAATGTATGAAACTAATAAACAGATAAGTTCTAATACTATGAACAAACAGGCCACCATCGGCTGATGGATTGTCACTACATACCAGAAAAATACTTGAGCAAAAGTAGTGACTTAAGTAACGATTTTTATATGACTTTTGGCATTATTATTACCTAATTAATTACTTTTCTTGTCCATAAATGCGGCGGATGTTAAGTAGTTTGTGGCGTTTGAGCAGAGTAAGGTGTCCACCGCTTTGAGCGGGCTGTTTCTTCGTCGAAACTTGCACCGAAAATGTGTTTAAGCTTTAATAGGATTTCAATAATGAAGAGAAACAAAAAACACGCGACGTTGCCATCACAGCTTTTGTGAAACGGCTCTTAAGCACTCCTACCTAAGATAATATCCTAAATGGCGGAGCACTTCAGCATGCGAAGCAAAACCGAACCTCTCTAATCCGGTAATTATCTATAATTAATTTTAAATTGATATTATAACCGGGTAAACAATAGCCGGGCGCGGACCGGGTATTAATTGCCGGTTATTATCGTGTAGCGGATAACCGGGCGAAGAGTAAATATTACGTAGCAGACAGTCTTATACATATAGTACATACTCGTTATTATTATTATACAAGATGAAAAGGGACTACACGTTCCAACCCGAAAATGGGAGATTATATATCGTCATTGCTTTGAAAAAACCTCGTATCTCATATTTCGTGACGTACGATTTTAAACTTAAACGTGATGAGACAAAGTTCAAACTAATACATATCGAAATATCAGATACGAGTTTTTTCTAAAGTAGTAACGATATCTTTATTCTTTTACACCAATAAACTATGCTAATGTATGTAACCGCTTTCGCTTGTTAAAGTTTAAAGCAAAAACTTATTGTTTCGACCCTAACAAACGATAGGGTCAATGACCGAACCTCGCAATTATCATAAGGATAAATAATAACTACTTAGAAGCGAATTCCCTTTACCCAGGCCCCAAATGCCACCATAATAATGTTAAAACCAATACTTACAATTTAATTTTAAATTCCTGGCTATTAGAACTTTTCAAAACGGTTTTTTATTTACTATTTTTATAATAATTACATCAAAACACAAGGCTCATCTATCCTATCTAATCTTGGGAAGCTTGCCCGATCGTCCGGCACGAAGCTTAACTTGCTTCTTGCTCTTAGATCGCAATTTGCAACAGAAGCTCTCTAGTTATATAACAATAGCTTTGCAGTACTTAGTGTCAAGATATAACGCAACGGCAAAGATGAAAACCTACATAAACGTAACATAGTGTTGTGCTTGAGGCATTTTTTTTAAAGAATATTATTAACAATATTGCATGCCTAAGGTAGGTAGAAAATAAGCACATCCTGTACAACTTAGAGCTGTCCGAAACATGTATTCTGTCAATAAATATTTGCTTGTCTTTATCTTTGTCTTAGTCATAAAGATAAGTACATACACACACTCATATGTACACATATTTAGTCAGATACTCTAGCTATACTCGAAATTACGTATCAAGGTTACTCTTGAAAAAAACGCAGTGAAATCAGTAACGGCCTAGGCTACCACCACGAAAGTCAGTCGGACAGACCAATACCTACCCACCAAACACCCCTCCTTTACATGTTGGTAAAAAAAGCCGCATTAGAATCAAACATCCTAACCTACAATCCAGGCAAATAATCTAAACTACAGACCCAATAGTCGAACATAACCGTAAGTCCTCCACGGGGACATAAACAGGGTTCCGCATAACCATACATCGAGCGGTGGTCCGTGAGAACCCTATACTTGTAACTGTAGCGTGTGCGCCGTTTAGTTTACGTGCCACTGACTGGTTGGTTTAGTGCGGTGACTGCTGTAGCGTGGGTTCAAACTCGCAGAGGCAAAAGCGTTAACGAGTATTTGAATCATGGAGGTATCACAGTATTTCTAAATATTGGTACTTTACACGACCGAAGTTTCACCCAGACACAGGCCTGACCAAGGGCGGGGACAGCAAACAATTTAATGTCAACATTTTGGTAAATAAACAATATTTTTTATCGCACAAATTCATTGCCAATCATGCTACTGAGAAATATTTTTTCCTTAAAGATAATCGAAGAATATTCCGATTTCTTAAGGAAAAGAAACACCGTTTGATAACTGGGTCAGTTACCAAGGAATATTTTCTTCCTTATGGATAACCAGTTACCAAACTTGGGTATCTACGAGGAACAAGATTTAGTCTAGAATACATGTTTATAACTATAATGTTGTTTCCATTTTGGCTTGCACAAGATTGTTTGGATGTCCAGAAACTTTATTCGAAACCAAAACTTTCGGTGATGCTGATGATCAGAGTTTTGTCTCTGAATGTTTTATGATACGGCATGCTGTCAAGTGGAAAAGAGTTGCTACTAACAAACAAAGTGATGACGATATGGTTTCAAATAAAGTAGAATAAAGGTACATATAATAATCAGAAAGATCAAATACTTAACTAGAAATAAATGATTAGACTTTATGTAATAACAAGTCAGGCGGGCAGGGAACATAAAAATACCTTCAGAACCGACGACTCACTCGGCGTATATTTTTCACATTCATTTCCTAGATGTTGGCATCGCACACGCCAAACATCTGGTTTAAAACAGGATCCCTAACAGCCTAATAACTACTGGGACGCGGGATGCAGAATGCACTAGCGTTTTTATCATACGATGCATTTTTCGTTAATTTTGCAAATTACTTTTTAGGGTTGGCTGCAGCTTGGTTTGGCTTTGTGGAAAAATTAAGGGTGATACATAAGGAAACTGATATTATCTTTATCTACATACATAATTATCATAAGCCGTCTATTATGCGTTCAAAACCCGTAGGCAATGACCAGCATTACCTGTAGTAGTAGGTGACAGAAATGACAGCTGCTAATTTTTGGAAGCTGTTCCAAATTTGGATATCATTACCGTACGATATTCGATAACTTAATTTCAAAATTACGTTACAGCTGTCATCGCTGTCACCTACTACCACAGGTAAGGTAATGCTGGTCATTTGCCTTTCGGCTTCTGAACCCATCTTAGAGTACTTATATTATGTGTGTAGATAAAGTATTGTACGCGACTCTGCGTAATTGGCATTACGCAACCGTCACGTAAAGTACTATTAACGGCTTCAGTATTTTAATTATATGACTACTTATGTCGGTAGATTTTTACGTGTAAAAGTGCCCGTGCGGCGACCTGCTCAATAAACATCTTTTTTTTATATTGTCATAGTTTCGAACACAAACTTAGAAACAATTGGTATTAACGAGTAATTTAGGAAATTTCTCATTTTGTACACACGTAGCATCTGCATTACGAGTAAAACACAAAAAATCAGATTTACAACTTACAAAACACACGATAGCGGCCTAAATTAAATTATTTCTGTTTAAAATACTGGAGACCCCGCTTCGTTCTGGTTTAAAATGGTCGAAAATGGAAATCATTCATTACGAATAAAACGTAACAACCCTACGTACTCGAGCTTCCTATTACCGCAATTTTCCTACAAATGAAGACTTAGTGCCTTATAAATTCTAGATTTTTATAGTCTAGTCTTAATAACCGGAGGCGACGGCGCGTGGAGCTTGTCCCGGTCGAAAACCGTGAAAGTTTTTACTTTCAGCTTAGTTTTACATTCACGAGCAAAAAACGAAAGTTTTGCCGAGTCGTAAAACAAACAAGCAGAGTAATAACAATTAAAGTAAATTTTCAGACCATGAAAGTCATCATTTTACTGTCACAAACTGTTTTTTGCGCGGAAATATATTTAGCGAGCCGAGCGAGGGAGTTATGAATATCATCAGCATTTTAATGGTAATGTGGAAGCGATGGAAGAAGCTCCGGACTAAGAACTAAAGAATAGGAATAAAGGCGCCAAATATCCACAGTTTTAGGGATCCAAAGACAAGATGACTATTTTTTTATTATTGCTTGACCAGCGTTTAATCTGATTTTGCATCTCGTAAAAAGTTCTTACCGCAACGGTTCTAGTCTTATAAAGTACACAAAGTCTAATCTGAACTATGTAACAAGTTATAAAACTTATAAAGCATTTAAGGCGCAAATTACATAAATTAGTAAACTTAAATTGCTTTCGACGAAGTGGAAATTCTGCGAAATTATTGCGTAAATTACCAATAGCATTTCAGTATTTTGTAAAGAAAAACTTCACTAGGACAAAGTCGAATAAACACCTTACCTACCCCTTTACAATTGGTAATATTTCAAGAAATATCTTCCTAACTTGTAATAACACTTCTAGCTCCCCTGTTCCACCTTTCAGTGTAGTCAAATTTGCCGCCATTACTGTCATACAAACTTTACATCCACTTCCGCAAACTTCTGCAGTACAAATACAAACATGCAAACTGCATGGATGCATGCAAACTTGCCGCAAGCTGCGACAATGAAAACCCAGTCATATAATATCTATAATAGAGTCTACAAGACATGCAAAATAGTTTGTATTTGATCAAAGTTTTCGATTCAAAGGAAAACTAACTCTTATGCTCTAAGAATAAAGTGCATGTGACGTGCATAAATAGTCATGCATCCTCAGGGGTGTCGAACGCATGCATTAGTGTCAGAGGTGCTCGGAGCATACACTTGACAATTTTGTTAAAAGTTTTCTTTGAATATTTCCTTAGTTTTGTACGAGACAGCGCAGATTTTCAAGATTCTTGAAGAGAAAATGAAATATTCTCGAATACTTACTATAATATTAAAAATGAGAGTGTTTTTTGTTTCATCTTCGCGATTCAGCGCCTTAACTGATCGATTTCAAATTTGGTAAAAGTAGATTATGATTTAAAGCATGAAGACGAAGAAAGATTCGAGCAAAGAGATAATTCTTGAGAACCTTAAAGTACAGTTAGGGACATTCGCGGTCGTCCACTTAAGACAATTTTGGCTTATTTCTTGCAGCTAGCTAATCCTACAGCGCTCAGGTCAGGGAATATCACCCTAGAAGTGGTCGACCGGGAATGCCCCTGACTGTACTTAATAGCGATAAATAAAATAACTTGCAACTGGCAACGTGGTTGGTAAATTGTGCTCAAATAAAATAAAATAAGGATATAAAATGTAGAAGAGAAACTTGTATGTGATGCTGTATGAAAAACAAATGTAAATTTAGAGGCCCTTAAGTCAAGAATCTTCTTAAATATCTGAGTTATTAAATAACTTTCCTGAATATTTTTTTTATTAAAATACATAAATCGGCGAAAAAAGGAAACTATGCCATAAATCAAAACTTCTGTAAAAAGTTTTTGCCTCTTTTCGTATGAAAAAGTTATGACTACGAGTAAAATTAAAACCACAACGAATAAATCCATCATTGTGGAGCGATTTTGAACAAAGCTAAATGAAAATCAGCCATTGTGTTCACGGTACACATTTGTTCGCGTATTGTCGCCATTTTGTGGCGCAGCGGCCATTTTGAAATGGGCTCTGAAAAGTTTGACAGTTAAGTTTTTACGAGTATTTTATGCTCCTGTCCACTGGGTAAGAAAACAATTTTATGTTGTTAATAACTTGAAAATTGCACGGTTATGAGACTTGATGAAAATTTAATTTCAAACAGTGTCATTCTGTGAAGACGTTGATATCTAAGTTTGTGTATTTGGAATGACTTGCCCGATTTTTTAAAATCCTTTTAGTCTATGAAGCATCTCGTACATACCTGAAAAAAAGAAGTTTTATGTTAGAAGATATAACTTAAGAGTTTGTTTGACCTTAGTTCAAGTTAAAAAGAGCCACGGATACTAATTTTTTTCTTCTTAAACTTTCCCAAAAAAACAGCAACAATAAAATACAACTTAAACACAGACCCAGACACTCCACTCCGCTGAGTTAAATGCTCCATATCTCACGATCCCGCGATCGCACATTACCGGAATCCGGTAAATCTCCCGGAATCCGATTACCCGGTAAAGTGGGCGTCAATAGCCCGCGATTACCGGACATGGCGGGATCCGGGTGAAAACAGCGAGAGCACTGCGGAATAAACGCCTTTGATTTGGGAAATATTAATTATAGGACGGAATTTTCCGGGTTTTTGTTGAACGAAACGAGAAAAAGAGATCGATAGGTTTAATAGGTTGGATTAAATGAAAAACTTAAATATTATTCTTTATTTGTTCTTGTCCCCTTACTAGTTAGTTTGCGTCATCAGTTTGTTTGTTTTGTATTCAGCGTTCAACGCCTTCACTGATCGATGTAAAATTTAGTATAGAGGTAACTTAAAACTCGGAGACTTTTTGTCCTTTAAGAGACACCCCATACTAGCGTCTTTTAAGAGTCGGCATGCTGCCAGCGCCCGCGCAGCGGCGTCGCAACGTCAGCGCAACGGTGACGCGATGCCAGCGGCGTCTAACGAGCGTCAGCGTCACACCAGCGCCTACGCAGCGCCGACGCAACATCAATGACGTCTTTCGAACGTCGGCGTCTCTGTCTGTTCTGTTCTGTTACGAAGACGCTGCAAGACGCCATTATGGAGTGTCTCTAGATCAAGCAGTTCCGAGAATCGTAATAACTAGGTACTGCGCGGACGGGCAAAAGCCGGGTAATGATAAATAACCTCACTACTCACTATTTACACTGACAACACGATTTACTTTTCCTGCAATATTGCAAAAAATTATTTGTCGTAGCCACATTAGTCATCTTACAAATAGTAATTATTTTTAAGCAAATAAAGCTCGCGTTATTTTCAAATGAGCTAGCTGTGAACAGATGTCTAAAATGCGACTGAACGTTTGCACCCGTTGTTGGCGAAGGACTAATTGGCCGAAAACGAGGCTCCAGCCGGGGCCCGGGAATGTGGGGGGGGGTCCATCACAGGTATTTAGGGCCCAAATCAAACAAGCTTTGCCAGGTTTAACAGACATTGATTTAAAGATTACATTACGCTTTAAAGAAGTTCGTTTGCTCCTTACAAGAATGCGATTCCGAACGCAAGACATTAAAAGATAGGTACTTTAAATCAGCTGTATGGTGAAACAGATTTTCGGGATAAAATGGACCCTTTTTGCGTCTCCAGAGTATAAAATCTGTACAAGTACCAAATTAAATAACGA
Organism: Acleris literana; assembly: GCA_946894065.1. Lineage (NCBI taxonomy): Eukaryota > Metazoa > Arthropoda > Insecta > Lepidoptera > Tortricidae > Acleris > Acleris literana. The sequence continues at coordinate 737,020 of OX335681.1, forward strand.
TCGGTTGGGACATTAAATCGTGACGACGTGCCATTAAAACAAACAAACAGACTGTTCTCTTTATAATATTAATAGCGACCCGCCCTGGCTTCGCTTCGGTTAATGTGAGTTTTCTGTAACACTCCACATAATCCAGAATTTATTATAAATAAAAAGTTTTCGTGAAAAATTATCTAACTGATGGTGGAACCGCATGAAAATCTGTTTAGACAGATAGACAGATAGACGGGGCGGGGGACTTTGCCTTACAATTAGATATGGATGTTTTCCTTTCAATATGAGACAAGGGGTAGGAGAAACAGCTTAACAAAATTTATTATTATTCAGCGTACACATAGCTCATCCTGGGGTGTTCTCATCTTTCTCATCACTTTTCAAATAGACGCGGTTCATACAAACCGGCGAGTTTAAGTCCCGTCAGAGCGTAAAAGACCCTTTTTTTCGCGTGCATTTTAAATTAGGCCGCTTGAGATGAACTAATTTTGCCACGAAAACTGTGATACCTAGTTTCCGAGAGAGCAATCTTTAATAAGTTATATGCTAGCGAAGACGCAGGCAAAAACTCGTTAACCTAAAATTGAATAAAACCATGACAAGGCAAGAAAAACTTAAAGCTAACTCATTTCTTGACTTTAATTGTAAAACTCTCGGTTCTATTAAATAAACCAATGATAACTTGTCTTTGACATTAATTCATGCTTGTACCGAGCTTAAATGAAATAAAAATATTTGCCTAGAGTTCTTTAGAGAGACAGTCGCGCTTGAGTCTAAAAAGAAAAAAATAAACAACTTAATCACTGACTGGTTCGCAAACTTTTCTTCATTTTGGCAAAGGCGTTGAATACGCATTCTTACTTTTAATAAGTTTTAACATGAATACTTCTCTTAAAATATTTTATTAACTTGCAGAATATTAAAATATGTCTAAGCTGGTTTTTTGATTGTAACGTCTCACATTTTCGATTTGATTTTCTAATTTTAACCTTTAGTTCAGTTAACAATTTATTTATTATTTATTATTTAGCTGGTGTTTACCTCCCCCAAAGGATTGGGCTAGCTATCCAGAGAGGTAATGCAGCCAGTGTCATGGGGACCATGCCGCGAGCGGACCTGCTAGAGGGGGTGTTCTTTTTATAGTGGTGATTATTATTTATATCTTTAATATTTGAGTAGCTTAGTTTAATTTCAATTTAAATACGTTCAGTTTTAATTTTTAATTGTATTAATGTTGAATTCTATACTTAGTTGGATGTATATGTATTTAAAGATTCCAGATAACTTTGTTCATTAAATTTATTAAATAACTTTGTCCTTAGAATTCTATGGCATCGTAGCTTCTAAATTAATGATCCAATTTGAACACGGTCTTTTTTAAAATTAAGCTGCTGAGTGTTTTTAGCTAGGTTTATTAAAAATCAGTTGAGCCATTTAAGATTAATCACTTTTATCAGCTCTTCAAAGACGGGGACACCTTTATTTCCGGGGCTTATATATATATTTATATTTTGTTCCCTGCCTTTTGGCAGATATACGTTTGGCCGAATGTATCGTTTCCCATCCATTTAATTTGCCGACTCGCTTTTATTTATGTAACTGTAAATATTTCAGGATATTTATAAAAACTAACCTAACCTAACCTATAGGGTCTACACGATGGTGATAAATCCTGAAATATTTACAGTTACAGAAAAAAAGCGGGTTGGCAAATGAAACAAATGGGAAACGATACACTCGGCCAAAAGGCAGGATATAGGTGAAAAACTGCAGTAAATGACCTCTTGCATGTAGTTGTAACACATCTGCATAGACCGTTCGACATTCTATATTTGAAATTTGACGTAAAATCCATATTAGTTTTGTGCACAACTACATACAAGAGGTCATTTACTTAAGTTTTTCACCTATACCATATTTTTTGTATGATTCCATAAATATACAATTATGCAAAGAAATGTGTTCCCATAACTTCCATATAAAAGACAGAGCGCATTACGAGACAAATTGTGAAAAACGTATTCTGAGTGCATATCTCACGCGAGATGAAATGAGAAGGAGACGGCATTAATCTTCGTACGCATGTAATAACGCGCGCATACGCCTCTTTTGTTTTAATTTAGGTTATGGTAACGTTATCGCGTGGCTTTGTTTAAGAAAAGGATAAAGTGTATTAAATAAATCCAAATATTGCATCTTATTATCTTTAAAATTCGTAGTTTTATTTAATAGATATCTACACACATATCATAAGTCCTCTATCATGCGTTCAAACCCCGTAGGCAATGACCAGCATTACCTGTGGTAGTAGGTGACAGCGATGACAGCTGTTAATTTTGGAAGATGTTCCAAATTTGGATCCCATTACCTTACAATATTCGATAACGTAATGAAATTACGTTACAGCTGTCATCGCTCTCACCTACTCCCACAGGTAAGGTAATGCTGGTAATTTGCCCTTCGGCTTTTGAACCCATCTTAGAGTACTTATAATATGTGTGTAGATAAAGTATTTTACGCGACTCTGCGTAATTGACATGTATGATTTTGTAGTAGAAAACTAAATAAACTTTAAGATTGAAACGTTGTTTGTGTATTTTTTTAGATGACATTATTACACGCTTCCTTTAAATCTATAATTTAGTAATAACTTAGGCGTAAGTAGGTGATGATTTTTTTAAACCTATCCAACGATAGCTCATTCGATTTGTAAGTTTAAATAAAACGTTGTATTACATGTGTAAAATGTAATACATTATTGGTCTTTATTCACAGTAGATTTGTGACATGATAGTGTTTAAGAAAGTGACTGTAAGATACAGACCGACCAGACAAACGGACATGGCAGAACTAAACAGGTTTCCAGTTGGAGTTTAAAAAAAAACAAATTTCGTAAAGCATGGTCACCGCAATAATATAAGGAAGGTCCCCACAACAGCCGCTGTAATAGCCTCGTTAGACTCAGACTCGCGTTATTGAGACAAACTCCTCCAGATATTATGATTTGTGGACACCCGACTGTTCACTCCTGACTTCATATTTATATCCCCTTTTCTTGGGTTCTTTGTTCAAGGCATTTAGGGATTTGAAAATGATAATGATACATAAATCTACTTTAGTAAGGTTTGTTTTAGCTTTCTTTGTGATATAAACATTTTGAAGTAGATTTTACGTTTTACATGTTTAATTAACAAAACTGTTTTTTCTGGCTTTCAGTTAACTTCATAATAATGCTAGTACGTTTTATAATTTATAAAAAGTAAATATTGAGCAAGTGTCCAACGCTTTTATAAAAATATTTATTTACTTTTGAAACATTGAATGGTAAAATTTTTCATATTTCTGTATTTGATTTCATCATTTGCAAATATTGTTGGACATTTTAGGAGAATTGAACCCGACAGTTTATTGTAGAACATGAATATTAAGATCTGCTGCATCAGCACTGAGGATTTGGAACTTGAAAAGTAATGGCAGAGTCTTTGCTTGATAAGTTAAAAAAAACGCATTAATTTTACAAAATAAACAAGTATTTTTTCACTGGACTCCCTTTAGCGGTCATCGGTCATACATTTGACCACCATAATAAAATTAAAATAAGTCTTATTATGATGTAGTTCTATTTTCGAAAACTGTGACAGTTGTCAATAGCCGTTAAAGGGAGTCGTACAGTTGTTTCATCTCACGATAGCGGGTTTGTCATACTTGTGTGTGTAGACGCACGTTGCCCGACGCTCTGTGTGCGTAGCTGTCGTCGCTAGCGACGCCGTGGTGTGCGTGTCTATACGTGTTACAACTACAAGTATCAAAACCCGCTTTCGTGAGATAAAACAACTGTACCAATTTTATAGCTGCCTTATAAATATTAGAATACACTGAAAAAAATATTTGGTCGCTTGTAACAAGATTGTGATTGTTGTGCATAAGCGTCTTGATCCCATACGAGCCTAACAAGACGATAGATACACCAACTAAGAAGTTAGATACATCAACTAAGATGTTAGTTGGATCACTAAAGAAATTGCTGTTTTTTACTATCAGTTTTGGTTTATATAACTAATATCTTAACTATTGTATTCATTTTATATCAACTAAGTGAAAATCTCTCTTTGTTGGCTCTCATTTTTTTTAGTGTACTCTTAATTGTACCCGAAATCTTACTTTCAAGCAGAGTTAAATCTAACACCTGCACGGGTAGCACAAGTTGTATTTTCTCGCTTGTCGCTCAGTGCGTCTCTATCGTTACTGACTAGATAGAAAGGGAGATCGGAGCGACAACCAAGTCGCGGGTAACTTGCGCTAGCCGCACTGAAAATAACCTGGCAATCTCCATGAAATAGACTGGACATTGGCGAAGACAACGAACTGCAGCATGCAGGGGTACGGAGGTTTAATATAGCCTTTGGCACTCTTTGGGTGAATATGAATCCAACAAGTCTATCAAAAAGCAAGCCTACATGTTTTATCTATATTGTCGCCTATATATGTTTAATACTATAATAATTATAATAGCAAGGGTATTTAACATACATAGGCGACTATAAATATAAAAACATGCAGGCTTGCTTTCTGCCATTCAAGTATATATTTTAAATTAAAGTATCGAAATCTAGTTTGCCGAAATCGGGCTCTTAGGCTTCTACGAGGGAACTAAAAACCATACATACATACAGGTCTGAAACATTAACCTCCTTTTTGGGTAGTCGAGTAAACAAATAAGATATCATGCTACATAATTCAACAGGATTGTAGTTAATAACACCATTGTTGAAGCCGCCTGCGCATGAGTAAGTTCAGTGGTACACGACTACCCAGCCGGGAACTCTCGCGTGAACCGGCGCTCATGGAAGAACAGTCAAAGGGCTATCACTGAGCAATGCGCTTTTCCAGTCACCATGGCACTAACAGTACACTAAAGCAAGTGGATGACAATTTAGTTTTCTCCCATATGCTCGGAAATGTTAACCTTACTGTTGTAAAATCAGCCCGCGAAGTTGTGAGTTCCAGGACCAGGCAAAATTAATTATTTCCGTAATAAGTTATTACTACGGCAGCGGCCGCGAAAATGTATGAAATTTTATTACGTACCTGGTGTTTTACTTTTTAAAACCTGTTTTGACTAGGACAACTATCTCCAAACAGCCTAACAGTCGTGTAATCAAAATTCTTCCTTGTATATTTCACTTTTTAAATGTCATAGACTAAAAAGTTAAGCCTTTTCAAACAGCGTTTACAACGTATAGAAGAGTAGGCAGCAAATTGTTTGACTTTTTTAAATAGAAATTGCGTTCATAAACAAATTAAACTGCCGAAATAACACAAACGCGTAATAAATGTTATAGTTTAAACTATATTTTATTCAAATTGAATTTTTTAAGTTTAAATTTGTAATTTTATTTAATGCTTTATTTCAGTGTCATACTAAATTGTACGTTTCTGTTCTTTTTTTTTCAAGGAAATGTTGTGAGTGTGTTTAATATTATTAACAATTGTGTTAAATTTCCTCACATTGTTGGAGAAAAGCACTATACAAGCCTCGACCGGGAAGGGCGGTTGCTGGACTCGTATATAGCGCGGCCTCGACTGCGTCTCGGCCACGCTAAGGGTGCGACTCCACTGAGGCGGAGACGAGCGGAGCGGAGCTGTGCCAATATTAACCAATAGAATCTAAACTAACGTGCGCAAGGCGGGCTCGACGTGACCGCATGCGCCTTCTATTGGTTAATATTGGCACAGCTCCGCTCTGCTCCGCTCTGCTCCGCTCGTCTCCGCCTCAGTGGAGCCGCACCCTAACTCTACTCGTCCCGCAACGGCCTATTTCCCGGTCTGTGCAGTAATGTACTATTAGTTATTCGAGCTTCTTAAGTTTCTGTTTCAGTTCCGGGTAATTTTATTTAGTCATATTATGTGAGTTAGGTATCATCATTTAAAACATAACTTTAGTATTCGTAATAATATTATTTATTATAAAACGATCGTTCCCGGCTTAAGATCGTGAGCTCGTTTTTACCCATTATAATAAAACACGATTTGTTAACACAACTTCATCATGGTAAAATCGCAGGCTGTAAGATCTACACTAGTGGGGGATAGGTCTATTATTCATCCTACAAATCTTCTTTATTTTTAAAGGCCTGTCCTTGGCGTTCCACATCAAAAGATAAAAGATAAAGATAAAATAAATTTATTCAGTAAGTAGGCCGCACGGGCACTTTTACACGTCAAGAATCTACCAGCGCTTCCCAAGTGAAGACCACTGCCGAGAAGAAACGCCGCAAGAAACTCAGCAGTCAGTCATTTTTTAAACATATTTCTTATTACAATGGTACTACTTAGTCTAGCATTATATAAAGCTATAAATATTAAATTAAATATAGTATCAAATAACATGCGTAGTTCAGCAGGAAAACATGCCAATTAAGAATCTTACGGGAGAGATAGAGAAAAAAAAACACATACCTACTTATGTGTAAATAAGATGGTGCGAGACGACCACATAAAAGTTTCGATATGTTTTCCTATATCAACGGTGTCCCCTAGACTTCCAACTCATACTACCAACATAACAAGATAAAAACACAGAAAATGGTTTGCCAACCGAGTATTTAATATACCCTTGGTTATTATTACTGTGTTGTGCAAACACCTCCTTCTTTAACTTTAACATATGTCTGGAGCACTTTAAAACCTTTTTTTTTCGGATAGCGTCCAAATCATCTCGCCATCGCCCGAGTCAGCCTCGCAGTTTAAACCACCGAGTCGCTTCCATAACTACGCAGGCACCTGCATTAATTACTGCGGCAATTAACAGCTAATCGCGTATTAATTGGCTACATGTTACCTGTAGCATGCATGTGAGACGTATAATAATCTGTGCATAGAATTAGGCGCGCCGTTGCCTCGAGAGCGTGCGGCCAGGAGAGCCGCGGAAACCCCCCGTTTCCTGTTAAGGAATACTCTTTAATAACTCGCTATCAACCACGCATTGTATACTCAAAGAAATTTATTATTTAGCGGTTTGACATACAGATTTGTACTTTAAAAAAAAGGCAGTTCCCAGTTTTGACATAAGTGTACATTCTTGTAAATTAAAAATTAAATCACACTAATCACACTATCGCACTTATAGGTATGTATTAATCAAAAGTTTGTGAATGTGTGCGTGTGTCTATGAGTTAGTATGAGTGTTATTTCACCCACGCTGAAACCGCTCCGTAGTGTTACGTCAAAGTCGTTAAATGTCCAGTCTCGAAATTGCGTCCAGATCGTAAGAAGTCCGTATCTTACAGCGTCTAAGTAGTGCCACGTCTAAGTCTCCTACTGTCTAAATCGTGAAATGTCCAAGTCGTAAAATGTCCAGTCTATACTAATGTCTAAGTTTCGGACGGTCCAAATCGAGAAATGTCTAAGTCGTAAAATGTCCTGTCTATACTAATGTCCAAGTCTTGCCCGGTCCAAATCGAGACATTTCTAAGTCTTAAAATGTCCAGTCTATAATGTTCGTGAAGTTGACCGCCCCAAATCGTTTGCCCGCAAATGGCATATCTATATCGTTAGTTCATCGTTAGTTCACGTTAGTTCACTATTTTAAATCGTATAATAATGTCTTATACTCGGGAAGTCCAAATCGTGAAATGTCAACTTATAAGCATTTTTAGATAAGAAAAAGAAGTCGCGAGTAGAAGTTAATATTGAATACGCGTTGCTGTGATATGTACCTATAAGTAAACTCCTTGAGTGATTATTTCCTAATAAGATAATAGCTCTTCTTAATTATAACCAAGTACAATGAAATATTACCGTCATTGTCAAGATATAAATTGGTATTGGGCACTATAGGTATAAATGTATATGCAGTTTGGTAAACCTGCACGGAAAAATATGCAATTATTTTTATCTTGCATGGTGGGGCACAATAGACCTAGTATTATGATTTTACGAACTTGACATTCTACTACTTGGTTATTTTATGACCTTGACATTCTACTACTTGGTTATTTTACGACCTTGACATTCTACTACCTGGTTATTTTATGACCTTGACATTCTACTACTTGGTTATTTTACGACCTTGACATTCTACTACCTGGTTATTTTAGGATCTTGACATTTTACTTACTGGTTATTTTACGACCAGGGCATCTGGACTTTTAACGACTTTGACGTGACACTACGCAGCGGCTGAAACGGCTGGACAGATTTGGAATGGAGATAGTTTGAGGTGTATAGAATCCAAGACAGCTACATCCACATAATTCATGTTGGATTTAGCTGTCTTTGATCCTATACACCTCGTTTATATTATACACATATACCTCGCCTTCATTTAACATCAGGAAAAACTAAGATTAAACGCAAACCCATTTTTGATTTACAAAACCATAGGCTACCTTACGAGTATATCGTGATAAGAACAACTGTTCCCGTGGGTCAACGAAATACGCAGAAGAACCCATCAACCTTTGAATCTGAATTCACGCCCCGCTGGTTTTCGAACCCACCAGCAGCGTAAACAATAACAGTTCTGAATGAATACCCTTCAGCATCAGCTCCATGACGGGGGCTGATAATGGGTTATTTCTTTTTATTAGGGTTTCCCTATCTTAACTGGAATATGAAGGGACCTGGATATAATCATTCTAGGAGTCTCACATAGTCATTTTTTAATCCCTGCCGCTAAAATAGGGGGGTTACTTATTAGTTTAACGTGTGTATCTATGTACCTGGGTGTATATCTGGCCGATTCAGATACGTTTTTACCCGACTGCCGAAGGAGGAGGGTGATGTGTTTCACAGCCTATATATGTACGTTTGTTCCTTTGTGGCACTATAAAAACTAAACCCGTTGTCCGATTTTGATGATTCATGTCAATCGAATCGATCTGGTGAGTGTCACTGAAGATATGACAGTAATCAAAATTCAATATGGCGGCAACCAGACGCCATATTGTGCAAATAAATAAAAAATGTCGACCAAGTACGACAAGTGGGGTATCATTGAATAGGGATTTAAAAAATATATTTAGGTTTCTTTCATTTTTCATTTTGAATGATCTATTAGGCTTTATAACGCTTTAAAGTTGGTTAGCAACAGCCGGGTTTTGAAAGCTTGCTTTTTTTAACAATGAAGTTAGTTTAACTAATTGGCTTCGCTAGGTGTGAGAGAGATAGGTTGGCCCGTTAAAGAGATATCAAGGGATTGATTAGTATGACATAGCTCAGCAGTTCAGCCTTGGAGAGTTGCCGAAGGAATAGCGAAAAACATTTGTACACGGACGAAGTCGCGCGCAAAAGCTAGTAATGGATACTTCGTTGTAATATAGTAATCTTTAATCACTTGCTGATGCCTAAAAACATGGTGAAACAAAGGACCAGAACGATAAAAACAAACTGCGCCATATTCCTTTACTCGTATAGGTATATTAAGTTTAAGAATTTAAAAACGTTCGACTGTTTTAAAGGTGAATATAATTGCGTATCAGCAAACGTACAAGTTAATTAAAAAGAGTTAATTAAAAGTTTTATAGCGTCGACCTCATTCTTACAATATGGCGAATTGATTGACGACGTCTATTTAAAATTATCAGCCTTAGCGAAATCGCTACAAAAATATCAATGAACCGTTTACAAATCAAATATTAAACATTATGATAACAGTTACATTATAAGTATTATAACACCAAATTAAAAACTACCACAATCACTTGACTTTAAACTTTTTCGCAACGTTACCAATCCATTACTGCGTAAACATGACTCAGTTACAACACGGTTGATTTAAACCCAGCAATGTATGTTGTGTTAACTTGTATGGCTGTTGAATGAGTGTATAAATTAGTGTTGCATCGAATCGATGTTTTGCATTAACGCCTTTTGTCCCGTGGGTAGTTCACAACTATTACAATGCATAGTTTTAAAGTCGATAACTGTTCATTGAATCACAACCATACTGTGTGAAATTTGATTTAAAAGTACAATGCTAGCATCAGGTCCTGTTTTCACTCTGTATTACCCATCCTGCTCCTACGTCACAATCCTATTGTTCTGTAGCGAATGTAATTTTTTTATTCATTTCCGTAAAACTAGGTATAAGCTATAGTTGGGTCTATCTATTATGCTGCCCTCCTAAGCCAAAAAGCGGTATCTCAAATTTAATAGCCAAAGCAGATTCAATATTCTCGTGCTAGTAATAAGGTTGCGATTGCTACAGGAGTTTTATTTGAGATGCGTCCATTTGGATTAGCAGGGCAGTATGATCCCTGTGACGGCTCTTATAAACAAGTACCTTTCATAAAACTTGATGCGATCATTTATGTTGAATTCTGTACTTAGTTGGATGTAAATAAAGTTTATTTATTTAATTTAAAGATCCATATCAACATTGCGACGACGTTTAGTAAATACTTAAATGAATAATTACTTCTTTCTATACCTTTCTTGCGAGTATAGTAGACGTTTAAATTTTTAATATACTCGTATTAATATGGTTGTCATAGGCGTCATCCTAAATTAACCGAACTATAGTATCCCCGCAAAAAAACGGTTTATTCATCGACAGTAAATACTATTGTCTGTGATACCAGCGGACAAATTACTAAACGGATTAGAACAAATTACTTCATTATTTAACCCCATAGCTCCACCGAAATAAACCAAGTTGTCTTCATTATAGTTTCGCAAAGATGGTTATCGTGGGACAAACAAGAGGATCGCGTGTGTGCGGACCATAGTCAAGACGGGGCGGAGATAGCGGCCGCCATTATCACGTAATGTTGCCACTATAGGGGCAATTAGGATTCTACGGAAGGATTCAAAAGGAATTAACGGTAGTTTTCGTTTCTTTATTTAATTTTTATCAGGTAGGTTATTTTGTTTAAATAGGTTACACTTAAAAAAGAACTGCCGAAAAAGAAAAAGCTGCTGCTGCTGTATGAAAAAGTGCCGTCGGACTCGCGCACTAAGGGTTCTGGATTTATGATAGAAAACTAGCCTAAGGTTTAAGAATATGGTAAGTTTTTGTATTTTTATGTCTCTGTGCCTTATTGACTTGCCTAAATTTTAACAAGAATATTCAAAGCTTTTGACTCATTCCTCGAAATCTATTTATACCTTAAATTTTATTCTTCTAGTACCTAAAATAAATATATAATTATCTATTTTACCACAAGTCAAGCCTTTTCGGATTGGTCGGCTCTTAAACTTCGAAGATAAGGAAAGAAAGAAAGGAAGAAAGAAAAACGTTTATTAAGTGCAAGACGAAAAAAACTTACACTTAAAGAAAGCATAACAACAGAAAGAACATGGAAGCACTTAAAAGGCGACCAGCTCAGCAAGCTGTTGAGACTTATAGTGACAGCGCTGATTTTCAGCTGGACCAATGAGTTAATTAAGGGAGGAACAGCAATTTTAGGGTTCCGAAGTCAATCTAGGAACCCTTGTCTTTGTGTCGGTTTGTATGTCACACTACTTTTTCTCAAAAACTGTCAGTCACAAGCTGAAAATGTGTACACTATATGAATATTTATACTGCGCCAAAGAGAAATCATTAAATTAGTAAAGTGAAAAAAAAAAAACAGTATACCCCGTGCTTGTATTATAGCCATTTTATATCTTATATTTCTACTTTCTAAAGTTCAAAGAATCCATATAAACAATTTACGGTCCCTTTCCCTGTGAAGTTGGTTTTTTAATTTATTTTCCTAAACAAGCTCGCCTAAAGCTCATCCCCTTGCCCTTTTACCCATGCTTTCATTAGGAAGCTTAAAGCCGAGCTTTACAATTAAGCTAATAAAAGCTTTCACTCTAATTCACTTATGGCAAGTTTAAATGATTTAGGGATTTAGGGCCATTGCTATCTAAACGATTAATTAAGGTTTTAGGATTATTTAAGTAAAGTATGCTTTGTCACTTTCTGTCAGATGCAAATGTCACAGTGACAGATAAGAACAAAGTATGCTTATGTATTTTTTAGCTATGGTCTGTTTATGAATAAGAGGGTGATACTTTTGATAGACTAACTAGCCTCGTTTAAGTATGTTCTTAAATAGATATGTATTTTGTTTAAGTAGATCTATGCAACCTTTTGTTTACAAAACAAACCGAGTCGCGACTAACTGAGTATTTTAATTTAAAAATACCAAAATGGCGGAATAAATAATTTAAACTTTGTTCGGCCGCCATTACTGTCAAGTAAGTAAGAGTTATCATGACGTTGACACGATACCATGTCAAAGGAAACAAGTTTTATCAAATACAAGACACCCGAGTAGGTTTATAAAGATTACTTGTTGCTAGGGGACTGTTGAATTACCGACAAACTTTTCATAATATAAGTACTTAGCAATAATATTACGGATAGCTATTTTATGTAGGCTTTTTGTTTTCATAACATCTTAAACATTTTAAACGTAAGTTAGATCTCTGACTGACATAAAAGCTCCCACGATGGAAAAGGCCAGTCGATAAAAATTAAATTCTATACATGAATACCAAATTTTTATGAAAAAAATAATTGTTAGACTAAAAAATATCGAATTGCCCATAGCAACACTACACAATTTTATGCGAAGTCAATATGCCACTAATGTCACCTCACGGCGCATGGCTGCCGGTGACGTCACTCGCACCTGGACCCGCTACTCGGGGTCAACGGCCGCGTCGCGAGATCTGCGCAGGCGACACTTTCCGCGTCTGCGCGTATCAGAGCCATCTTGCATATCTTGATTATGCTTCTTAGCTTTTGCTCATTTGCGTAGAATGACTACTAACTACTAATATAGTAAATGAAATATATTGTCATGTATATGCTTCATATTTATACCCCTGTACTTATCTTTAAACTCCATTCCAATTGACTTGTCTTATTTAGTAAACAACTTTTCTCAAAAATGTCCGGAAATGTGGACATTACTATCTACATATTGAGACGCGAAATACATAGTTTACTGACAGTTCTCAAATTAAAAAAAAAAAACATTGCGTGCTCGCTACACAAGCCCGCAATGTTGCATACAAATTCCATTACTATCTAGCTTGTAACTTTTTAAAAAGTGAAAAAGGCCATAATAAAATGAGGGCACAAGTCTTATACATCCAAAATTTATTCGAAACATAACTTTTTTATCTGTGTCTGGAATAGCTTATGTTTTTTTTAAAACAGAGCTTGCTTTCTCCTTGTCATAAACAAAAAGGTGGTAAAGAGTGATGGTTTTTTCACATGAAGTTTCTGTTTGTATGCAATTCAAAAAATGAGTTCAAGCGATGAAGATTTTACTCCAACACAAATTATTTCTTGCGATTTTTGAGAAAAGCACTATATTTGCCTCGGCAGGAACAGCAACTCGCAAGCTCGTCCGTTTAAACCAATACTCGGCCCGCAATTGCCTACTTCCATGCCTAGGCAATAATGTACTATTATAACCTCAAAATGCATCTCTTTTCATCTAAATCTAAATCTTTGCATCTAAAATGGCCGCTTTCTACTTAGTAAAGCAAATAGAGACGACATTTTGCACACCATTTTCCCGATATTACATCATGTTTGGTTTATTTTATAAAAAAATTGTTATTTTAGGCGAAAAGGAAGCACTTTGAGGTTATAAAAGTGTTTACTAAATAAGACAACTCTATTGGTATGGACCTTACATAAGTTCGATCTTTCAAAATAGGCAACAGATTTTAATGCAGTTTTCATTGGTAGATACTGTTTCGAAGGAAGGTTTTTATGTATTAAGTATAAATTATGGAGTATGTACGGGTGTTACAGAAATCTCACATAAACCGAAGCGAAGCGGGGGCGGGTCGCTAGCTGATTTCTAAAATTTAGAGGCGGAAGGTCGCTACCACCACTGCAGACAGCGAAGTTCACGTGACATTAACATACGTACGCACGAACCGGCTTGAACCAGTTCATCTAATACTGAATAATCAGACGCTAATGTTGCCATAAATCATAAAAAAACACCTTGCAATAAATAACATTAATTAGAATTTGAGTTGAGTATTATTTGTGTCATATTACTTTAATAATGGAACAGCCTGATATTTTATACGTTTCTGATTTCTTTATTAATAAGAAAACTAATTCGTAATTATATAGCAAGGCTGCCATTGGTTTCGTTTTTCCTTGTGTAGCTAAGTATATGCATAATATACCTAATTGCAGCCGGGAACCGAATGACCTTAAATTACTCGTCGGCATCATTATTATAAGTAACTAATGGTAGTACGTAGCTAATAACTAATAAGGCTAATTTTAGATTGAATCTAAGTTCAGGGTCTTCCTTCTATCTTGCTTTGTATGTTCATGAGACATATTGCTTCGTTCATATCAAAATCATATTTGAACGCGTTATGACACTTATGACTTACCTTAGTTAAAAAGACCATACAATATAATTTCGAGATTGAAGCAATCTGGGCTAAACCAAAGTATAATAAAAGCCCAATTTAGTTGTGTCAAAACATGTTCCTAAAATCTAGATTCTAGATTTTTTTTAAATCTTTTTTGTTCAAATGACCCACAATGTAAAAGTTTGAGATGTTTGTATTTAAATCTCACATGAAAGGTAAAACGGATAAAGATGAAATTAGTCACACAGATAGTCTATGTTCTAGAATAACACAAACAATGCTATTAGTCTAAAAAAAAACCAAGAAAAAAACGACAAATGAGTTTTACGCATCGTTGCTGCTGCGTAGGCGACTAGCATTCTCTATTTTATTTATCAGATGTCTTGTATAGTACTCTCTCCTTCTTAATAGTGATCGGCTGGTTATCGCTGTCACACTTGCACTCGCAACTAACAGTAGATTTGTCACTCGTGTTTCATACTCGAAGATTCCCGATCGCTATTAAGAAACTGCTAGCACATCAAAAGTGTTATTATAACCATTATAAGTCAGTTAAATCGGCGACAGCGTTTTGGTCAGTAGTCCGGCGCGTGACCCGCTTCCGCGCAAGTAAACCAGTCGAAATGCGCCTAACGGTGCACAGGGCGCGGCCCAAGGGAAGGGCGACGGCGTTCAGTGTTCAACGTTTTAGGAAATTTATAAACTGAGCCCTTAGTGTGAGTTGCTACTGCGAAAAACGTCTCGAACGCGTTTGAGTTTCTCGTATAAATACCATGGACGTAACGGTATGCCACGTGAACAGCAACTTACACCCAAGGCTCAGATCCTTAGTGAGATGCCGCGTCTCAAGACGCGTCTAAAATTATAATGGATATAGATTTCTATGGCTGGATAGGTAGATGCTTATTTTAAAACCTCACCCTTGAACAAGAAGGTCTAATTATTAACCAGGCAGTTTAAATTGTCCCGTCAGAGCGTATAGAAACCACATATAAGAGCTTGCAATTAGGTAGTTATTTACCCGTCCAGTGAGTTCACTCGTATGACTAACGCTTGCTCGATCGACTGTTCGACAGAGAGCAGTTCTAACGAATTAAAATTGAATAAAACACAAAAAAAAATGATCAGTAATATATTAATAAAATAAATGTTTAAAAAAACAAAAAACCGCCTTCAAAAAGCAAAAAATAACTTCTTTAAAATGGTAGGTAAATAGGTCAGTCCAACTGAAGTCTGCTTTTGGTTAAAATATTGTTGGACGCCGACTTCAGTTGGACTGACCTATTTACCTACCATTTTAAAGAAGTTATTTTTTGCTTTTTGAAGGCGGTTTTTTGTTTTTTTAAACATTTATTTTATTTTATACTTTTTAGTGATCCTATTTATGCTGTTACGTAGCTCCACTTCTAAATATTAATAAGAAACTATAGAACATTTCAAGCTCGCCGCAGACAACGCCGCGGGAATTTCATAGTCATATTTAAACCTAAATGTGCTTTGTCATAGTCGCTCAACTTTCTTTATCGAAATATCTTATCGCCACCCTTGAAATAGGTACCGTTAAGGAGTTCCGGTGGCCATCTGTGGTCTTCATCATCAGTTCCACTTCACCATATAGTACTTTTCAAAAGCAAATGCATGAGTTACAGTGAAAAATACCAAAATCGCTATAGGTGTGCCTATAATATTTGAGGAGTTCTCTTGATTTCTCCATGATCCCATCATCAGATCCTGACGTGGTGACAATGGGACCAACTAGAAAGTATACCCAGTCGAACAACGAAAAAATTTTTCAAATCGGTCCAGTGGTCTTCGAGTAATCGGGGAACATACATAAAAAAAAAAAAAAAAAAAAAATATCCCGACGAATTGAGAACCCCCTCTTTTTTTTGAAGTCGGTTAAAAAATATTTATAAATGATTAATACAATTTTAACATTCAAGGTCAGAAGCAATAATGGAATGTAATAATTATATGTACTTCTCTACTTTTGCTCTATCCTTGGCAACGTATTCGCTTGCCTGACACTCTTCTATATCCATGTCAAAAATAGTATCTTGTATGTTAGTTAAGTCTTAAATAAAATCCATTTTCACATTAATGCATATTAATTTCTATAATTCAAAGATCTTCCCAAACGATAGTTAATTAACATCGCTACCCACTTATAACTTCTACCAATTCAAATTTAACAGTTCGCAGCGCACGCGCAGCATGTCCACTTTCTCTTTCACTCCTCGACAGACGCCGTAAGAGTGAACGGGACAGAGGAACAATCGGCATCAACTGACAGTAATGACCGACGAGATAATATGTTAATTGTGTATGTGTTGTATGATTAATGGATATCTACGAGTATTGTTAGTACAGATGGCTGCATTGCGCCATTTAGTACTCATTTTGTGATCCACGACATGAAATTAAGAGGTATTTTTAAAGATTGCCTAAAAAGTGTTACGCGGTACATTTTCATTATCGCCAAGCTACCCAAAAACGTAGTGAACTTTTTGTAATTTTTAATTTAATCAAAATTTGTAAAGGTATTAAAGTCTACAATCCCAGTTCTTTTTTAATTTGCCGCGATCCTCAACATTTTTGCATTTTGTCATCTCATCGACAGACAATACGTTGCCTTAACACTCGGCATATCATAATGTACGATAACAGACATCCTGCTGTAATGCTCCACTCCAGTCTCGATGGTCCCAGTGGAAGACCAGCCCTGGCTCCTATACCTTCATTATATTGAACTGGGTCCGTTTTGTGACATTAAGAATTACGAGGCTTTTGTGTTATAAGTATCACTGTGTATTGTGTTTTTTTAAGTCACAAATAAATGTTTTCCTTTTGACAAATGAACCGATAATTGATAACTATCTTCTTCCTAAACCACAGTTATAATAAGTCTTTATAGGTATTGTGACAATTAAATAAATTTCAGGAGACATCCTCACACAAATTGAGCTCTAGGCTTGTACTATGGGTACTAGCCAACGATAAACTTATTTATATAGATAAAAACATACTTAAATACATAGAAAACACCCAAGACTCAGAAATAAATACTCGCGCTCATTACACAAATATTGGACCATAGCGGGATCGAACCCGGGACCGCTAGCTTCGTAGGCCGCTCACTACCAACTAGGCTACCGTACCGCGTCGTATAATATAGCTCGGTATAATAATATTGAGTTGAGAGCTGTCTGGTACGCACTTAACTACATAATGCTAATAAAATGCCAATTTTAGCTCGTTCCGTCTGTTCGCGAACTCCAAAAGCAGAAGAGCGACTAATTTAAATGCATATAGGTTAACGGGTAGGTAGGATTCTTGAGAATAGTATATTTTGGCACAGCGGTGGCCTTTTCAATAAGATAAAACTGGTCTGCACCATAAACGTATAAGACATTTAAATTTAAAGTGTTCACTTAATAAGTTTCTGCCAAAAACTTCATGCCTTTGTTGCCGACTATTCTTTTTTCGCTCAGATATCATCTGCTTATCAAGAGAAACTAACGAGCCCCAACTCGGCGGGTACATATTAAATAGGTAGAGCAAAGATTCCGTCGCCACCTTCCGACTTCATCATCAGATCAGCTCGATGGTACCATAATATTGCATTGTCATCGGTTTTACACATGTATTCCAAATTTCAGCCAATTCCATTGACGGGAACTGGTTAAAACTCGACTTGCAAAATTACAGGACATACAGGTGAAATTAAATAAAAGATTGTAAAAATATCTGATTAAATATTGACATCAATAAACTACCAAATTTTGTGAGTGGAACCTGGCTATCCTCACAAGTTCAGTCATCCGTGTAATGCAGGCTGGCAACCTGCCAGGGCACGGTCCAAAGAGTGGGCAGCTGAGAAATAGCATTCAGCTACAAGTCGATGCAAGCACAATTTATACTTGTATAGGTAAAACTTGAGAAAGATAGTAGAGGACTGTGCGTCAAATGATCCAGAAACCAAGAGATTTATGTGTTAGGTCATTTAACAGATGTTTAAACGTTATAAGGGATCATTATTATCATTTATGTCTTTACCGGGTAAGAAGTTATTCCAAGTTCCACCTCACCTTCACCTCTTTTTTCCATATCGCTCTTTCTACGACTAAAATATGTATCTGCAATAGACTTCGACTTGGTGCCTTGGTGTACAAAAGTGCACACGTGGTGTAATTAGTTGCTTTTCAGTACAAAAAACATAAACTTAACGTGTTTAATTGGTGTAAGGACGAAGCAGACATTTATCTGGTTAACATACAGTAATTTAAGGAACGTCATGTCATCATGTAGTTTTTATGCTATTTAAGGAAAATTGGCTTAGATCTAGTAGTACAGAGAAGAAGAGACCAGGTAGCTGTGCGGCCGGCCTTATATATAGCTGTACACTAGCGCTTTGTCACTTTAAAGTCATATTTGAACGGCAGCAGTGTTGCCATACATCCCGATCTCTGCGGGACGTCCCGATTTTCAGGAGTCTATGGACACGTCCCAATTTGCCCTTGATTGGGACGCCGATTGTCACACTTAATTCACTTATTCACATCAACCGACTGGAGATCACAAATTGGCAAGCGTGCGCCCTCAGACTAGGTGGAGCGATGATATTCGCAAGGTATTCAAAAGCTGAAGACCGAGCTCATTGGCGTGCTATGGAAGAGGCCTATGTCCATGGACTGATGTGGGCTGATGATGATAATGATGATGACATCAACCGAAGGCTAAAACGGCTAGCCACAGTTGGAATTGCAAGACGGCTGCACATCGGCAACCTCCCGCGATTCTACTAATGCCGTTTGAACAGTACCGATTATTTTTATGCGTAGCTTCAATTTTTGATTGTTTTGACCTGGCAACACTAGGCAGCACTAACCTGTCAAAGGCGTTACAGCGACCACGTAAAAGTGTTCAGCTACTTAAGTAAGGCGAACTGTACCGGTGGAAACCAGTGGAGTAAAACCATCTCACAGAAGACAGAACACAAGTGTGAGGCAATAGTGTCAATTAACTCCCCCTTTTCACTACTATCTGGTTCCTAAAGTACGGTGGGCCGACCAACCAAATTACATGGTATTTATTCAAAATAGGTTCCATTATGTGTCCAACTGTCGAAAAATTGAGGTGTCATAATGTCCCTTACATCATCAAGAATTTTGAATGTTATTTTGATGATGCCCTACTAATGTAACTGCATTAGGGGGTTATAACGTTTATTATAACATGTATGTTGTAGCTGTTGTTTGTTCATCGAGGTAAAAAGTACCCAGTGTCCTTCCTCGGGGTTCAAGCTATGTCCATAATAAAAATCATCGAGATTTCAGCACTTTAACCGTGAAAATGTAACAAACAGACAAATTTACATGGTTTAATAATTAGCATGGTTTCAATTCAATGATTTGGTGGCTCCTTTTTTAATCCCCGACGCAAAAAAGGGATGAGTTTAACGTGTGTATGTATCTTTGTGTCTATGCATCTATGTCGATGCACCCACGAGAAGGCGGTTTTTTTTAAAAATAAAGTTAGCTATTCGGGATGGTTCTAAGCTAGCTTTCAAGAAAATCGGTTGGCACGTTTCAGTCGCCAATTCGACATTACATCGAGTGTTTTCTCTATTTAATACTTAATACAGTTATTTACATAAAAGTAATATTTTTATTTTTCCCTCCAATTCCTAACATAGACAACACAACAATTGTAATGAAACTTTTTATTCGCCATAGCGGACACCGGTGCGCGCTGGCCCACGGCCAAGGCACAGGACTATCGCAAACAGCCAAGAGTATGGTCGCCGATACGTTTGTGTGGTTGGTAGCACTGAAACTTATTGCCCTCTAGCTCGATGTGGAATGTAAAATGTATTCATATGGTAATATTTTTAGATAGGAAGTAGTAAATAAATTAAATTCGGTTGATATGTTGTGGCTACAATCTGTCTAATGGATGTTGTAAACAAGTTGGTAGTTTTAGCCTTTGAACAAAATATATAAATCTCAAACTCATAGAAATTGATTTTCCCAAAGTATGCTCTAGGCTTGTTTTATCTGGGTACTAGATAACGGTAAACATACTTATGTAAATAAATATATAGAAAACTTCCAAGACTTAGGAAACAAATATTCGCTTTTATTGGCATTGCGAAACAAACTGATTTTATTAACTTTTTGCCGTGACATCAGTCATTGATTCAGACCAATACTACAGGGGTGTGATTCTCTCAACAACGACGAACGGACGGACGAACTAGTGAATGTCCAAGCGGCGAGTTTAGGTAGTCCCGTCAGAGTGAATAAAACACATTTTAGCGCGTATATTCAATTTGGCAGCATGACTTCTCGAACGTATAAGGCTGCCTAATTGACAATGCACGCGCTAAAATGTGTTTTGATCGCTCGGACGGGACTACTTAAGGGGCTACCATGGGCAGATGACCTTCGATCTGATCCTCTAAACTTTTAGTTGTTGTTAAAACCTATTTGCATTAACACTGCTGTTCTAAACTAGCTGCCATTTAAATTTTTCTTTTACAAGATTTATGCTATCAAAGTTTGTTATTTTTACTCTAAAAAAGTAGTTTTTTTGCCTTTATTTCCATATTTTTCACTTTAGAAAAAAAAAACCTTCGTTGGTTTATTAGATATATTAATGAAGAATATTTAGATGTAGTTTCCATATCAATTGACGCCAAGATGAAAAAGTTATATCCAATTTTGTGTTTTTATAGTCATGTTTTTAAAAATGTATAAACAAATAACCATGGATTATTTTGAAATTCTGTTCGTCAAAATCAAAGATAATATATGGATAATGATATATATTTTTTTCAAAAATTTAGCTTCCGTTTTGACTAAGTTATAAGAACTTAAACTTCATCAAAAACATCTGTTATGGGCATGGTAGCCCCTTAAACTCGCCGCTTCGATTCGCTCGTCCGTCCGATCGACCCGTTTTTTGAGAGAATAACACTCCAGATACATAGACTCATAGATACACAGACACACAGATACATACGTTAAAGTTATAGCACCCCTCTTTTTGCGTAGGGGGTTACACAAATAGAAGATAGCAAAACAAACAGGTTAAGTGGTGAGAACGTGTTCCCAATTAAATACCGAGTACCTACTGTCAATTTTCATTGTTAGCCACCATAGAACTATGTCATAATTACATACATGTCAAGTGACGAGAAAAAAAAACGTGACAACTTAATCATTAGTTTTTTTGCAATTGCTTCACAATTAAAGTTGTTGACTGTCCAACAATACAGAGGTTCCACTTAGTAGACATAATTCGAAATTAGCCGTGTTATAAATTTCCCGACGCGTCACAAGTAAGGACACGTGGAAAATGTATAACCCGGCAAATTTACGTATGGCTAAACATTTAAATTTTTCGATAGGTAAATAATTAAATACATAAGTACACACTTTGTAGGATATTTACCGCCTGTTTCACAATCAACAAGTAATGCATATTTGACACATAAATTTTGCTCTTTCTCTTTCTTGCACTTGAAAATAGACAAGGAGAGAGCCAACTTTAAATGGCAGATAAAACTTGTCGATTGTGAAACAGGCCCTTAATATGATTATCTCTATCACTTCGACAGACGGTTAATCGAGTAAGTGGATCATGGGTCCATCCGCCAGCGACTGGCCGGGCCCGGGATCGAACCCGCTTCACCCCGACAGATCGTCTCCTCTCCAGCTGATTAACGACACGTCGTTGGACATCGATGTCACTGCGTTGTATGAACATCTTTATGAAAGTGGGTTTAGTACTATGGTTTAGTATATAGATAAGGTTTTTTTAATTAGCCTTTAGTAGTGCTTTATTGCAGGGCAAAGGCCTCCTCGCTTTTTCGCCAGACGTCTGTATTGATTGCGAGCTACTGCCAATACTTTTCCAAAGCGTTCAAGTGAAAATAATCCCCTTTCACGACACTAATGATAATTTTAACTACCATAACAGGGACATAAATATGTGTACAGTCGAATACAAAAAGATGTATCCACTTTTTTGTTACTGATTAAGACAAAAGAAAATACGTAGTAGGTACAATGGCCATTGAAGCAAAACCTTGAAGAGGTTTTTGTGCCGATGGGGGATTACAATGCAATAAGGAAAAACGTGGATACATCTCTTTCTGACTGAACAGTCACGAGATTAAATTTGGTACCCACCTTAGGTCCAAAGTCATTCTGACATTCTACAACAATAAGGTTGAGTTTCCTAAAAGTTACAAATGACTTGACATCTCTAATAACATTGACGACTTCAAGCATATTTTTCTTGAAATGGGTCCTAAATTTTCGCTCGTGACCGTACAAAGGGTATCCTAGTTGTACGTCAAAACTTAACACTGGATTAATGTGGTTTTTCGCAATAAAATCACTACATATTAAAAAACGAATTCCCCGCCGCGTCTGTTTGTATGTTTGCGACAATCTCAAAAACTACTGAACGGATTTTCTTGCTTTTCGTCATCAATTAGAGATTTTTTCTTGGAAGGTTGTTATGTGTATTAAATGCTAGTTTATGTGTGGATGTTACAGAAAAACGTACATAAACCGAAGCGAAGCGAGGGCGGGTCGCTAGCAGTTTTATATTCAAAATTCAATTCAAATTCAAAATTCAATTCAAATTCAAAATTCAAAATATTTACTCAGTAAATTGGCCACATGAGGGCTCTTTTACACGTCTACGTTTTATACGGGCGCGTTTTATAAATTAACTAGAGCACGCCCGTGACTTCGTCGAGCGTTGTTTGCAGTCATTCAGTCAGTCGGTCACGGAACAGATTTATTTGAATAGATCACAGAAAATCACATCCAATATAGTTTTATCATAGAATCTAATCGTAAGTAAAAGCTGGTCACAGATAAATTAGATAGAGCACCGGGTGAACCCAGGACTGTTGACTTTAAGACCATTCCCTGAGCTCAGTGACTCCGCTGTTTGCACAAACTGTTATCACCTATCTAAGAGATTCGTCTGAGCAAAGTCGTTGACGCAGCGTATTTGCACAGCGAGGTCATTGACTATTTTATACCCGTCAGACATTTAGTCATGAGCTGAGTTTCTGTCAATAAAATAAATATTGTTGAAAGCGAGTTATTGCGCAGTCGGTAATAACGTTTTATGCGTGTATTTTGACTTTGGTCGCTGATTCGTCCACAAAGCAGCACGGCCAATATACGAGTCTCAGTAGAGGTAACTTTCGGAGAAAGAAGTGTTACATACAAACTACTGCTGCTTTACTAATGACTGTTCTGTTTCTTTGTAATGTTTTTGTACTACAATCAAGTGATAAGACAGTATAGTATTGTATAATAAAATGTGTCAAAATTTAAACATAAATTAGGTAAACGTACGTAAGAAGCCTTTTTATAATACCTATACATTTAATATAACTTTAGGTTAGGTGCATAGAGCGTGCTTTTCTTTGTAAACTAACTTCTGACCACTATAAAAAGAAATTATGTAGGTAAATAGTGTTAAAACAGTTAATTTTAAAAACATCGTAAATAGGAAAAAAGAAGACAAAATAGAAAATGAATAACCCTTTGATTGCGCTGTTGTAAGCTGTGCCTGGAGACACGATTAGCATAGCGACGAGCGAAGTGAGTGACCCAAAACAATGCTAGCCATGTTCGCGACCAACGACCTCGGCGCTGCATGACACGTATGGAGTTGGATGGGATTTGGACGATTGAGTTTGTATAGGAGGGTTCAGATGTGATTTATGCAGCAAAGTTGTTTTTTTGTAGAGTCGTTTCTCAGAAGCTTAGAATGGTCTCGAAAAGTTAGTTAGATTCGATTCCCAGTAAAGCCAAATATTTGTGTGATCAATGTGAAACATCCGAGACTCAGGCGTGTAATCTATGTAAGTATATATAACTATTTTGTTTCTATATAAGTAGTGTATAACCGTTGTTTAATAGTACCCATAGAACAAGCGTACACCTTAATTTGGGATAGGTCAGTTTGTGTGAGTTTATCCCTATTTTTATAAGCTAATCATCATCATAATTTAGGAAACTCACGGAATAGAAAAAACAGTGGAAGTGCCATGAGCTTCGCTTAGTATCAGACCTGTTGTCGCCAATACTCAAACTATCATAAAAACAACACGCCACCATGGAAAATGTTTTTGGTGCGGCTATGGTTTTTACATTCCAAAATAGCACAATAGGCATGCTTGCTTCTGGATTTATTTCCTATTTTAAAAAAAATATTCTCAAAACTTTCACGCACAAGCGATCGCGGCATACTAAGGTTGCGCGGAACTCCGCATAGCCATGCCACACGTGACACGCCCACATCACACTTCTACTGTTTTTTCTGGTCTGTGCCTCCACTGCTGGACGTAGGCCTCCCCCAAGGTTTGCCACAAGGACTGGTCTTGCACCGCTTGATTCCAACGGTTTCCCGCAACCTCAGCCACATCAGGTAATATTTTTTTTTAAATCGGCACATGTAGTTTGCAAAGGCAGCTTAAAAAATTTATACTTATTTCCATGGCCTTATTTCACTCGTAAATCTATGAAGGGCCGCGTGGTAAAGTGTGACACCGCGAAACCGCACAAAACGGGTCCGCCGCGGGCCGGCTTTCTCCCATTAAACGCGTGATTAACGTCAAATCTTTAAAATTGCCGACGTAGAAAATTCCGAGTGTGGAACCAATTGTGTTTTCGAACAAATTGTTACTTAGCTGCTTTTGCTGTGTGGCCTGGTTTCGTTAGTCGTAATGTTGTATTCGTTTGTTGTTTTTTTGTGTTCTGTATTATTGTTTACGTTGACGATCTCAGTGATTCCGTATTTTTTGTCAGAGGTTAATTTATTTACTGTATATTAATTTCTAACTCTAGGCCGGATGGTAAGAAAAAAGTGTAGTTTTTACAATAATTACATAGAATTAACTCACTCTCAACGGCGAAAGAATAATTAAAATTTCTGATATTTTGAATTCAAGACCACACAAACAAATAAAAAATACAATTTGCCACCATTTTTTGACTTCGGTAGAATAAAAACCCATGCTTTTGTAGTCCAACGACCCTATCGAAAAAACACAAGAAAAATCTCCACTGATTAGGTAGTTATAATGCAATGTTAAAATATCTAATTCCAAATTAATCTGACAAACTTTCCTCCATAAATTCATACACGGTAAATTATGACATCTCCCAGTCATATCTAATTTCTGCATCTCTGTCCTCCTCCCCTATTTTGAAGAGGACAGAATGATAGGGTAAGTTGGAGGGAGGTAATTAAGCACAAATGCTGCAGCCACAGAAGTTAGGAACGTCTATAGTCAACTGTTCTTTGAAAATATTATTGTTATTTTATGGGGGAATTGGAGAAATACTTACACGGGGAGCGCCAAAGTTCAACTAAAATTGCAACTCCTATTATCGGAACTCCGAAAATGATTTTTTTATACCGCTGGAACCGTAAACTTTTCAGAAGTTCTGAAATATTCAATGTGTAGATAAGACTAGGTTAGGTTAGGTTTGATTTATAAAAATCCTGAAAATGTAACAGTTGCTGAAATAAATACGTTAGGAGTTGCGATAATTAGGACTTATGAGTCGTTATGAGTAAAAATAATTAGGTGAGCCAATATGGACCCACTTACACGCAATAGTAATAAAAAACGATCACTGTACTCCTTTTTTATCACAATTCAGTGTACTTTTATTTAGCTCAAAAAATGTTTAAAAACTATGCCTATTTTATCCTAATTATCCAATTGCATTATTTTGTAACAACTGTAACTAAGTTCTAGCATTCTAACAAATAAATTTATTTGATTTGGTTTGATATAATGATACTATGGCCCATACATACTTTTTTCCATTCCATATACAATGGCGGCTCTGGTCTTCTTACTCGTTCTTCCGTAATGAGTTGCTTAAAGGAAATAATACCTGAAACAAAAACAAAACAAAAATAAGTACTTGCTTGACAGTAATTTAAACATGCAAACTGTAACATAAATTTCGTAAAATTCGCTAAGGACGAAGCATGGCTTAGTTACTCCACGGTTACTGTAGTTTTATTAATAAGGGCACATTTAAAACACCAAAACTATGGCGAATTATTTATGTATGATAGGCGTTTCTTAAATAACGTTAAGTAACGTTTCTTAAGTAACGTTTGACGACGCGCTGGCCTAGTTGGTAGTGACCCTGCCTACGAAGCTAGCGGTCCTGGGTTCAAATCCCGGTAAGGGCAGATATTTGTGTGATGAGCGCGAATATTTGTTCCCGAGTCATGGATGTTTTCTATGTATTTAAGTATATATTTCTCTATTTAAGTATGTATATCGTTGTCTAGTACCCATAGTACAAGCCTAGAGCTTAGTTTGGGACTAGGTCAATTGGTGTGACATTGTCCCCCGATATTTATTTATTTATTTATTTATTTATAATATCAGTTGTATAAAAAAGGTGCATGTTCGGTCTCTTACTTTTTCTTGACTACGCATCGGATTTAAGTTTACGTACGTGCGTTGCAGAAAAATGTATGTAAACCGAAGCGAAGCGAGGGCGGATCATTAGTTAGAAATAAATATGTAACTGCGGATATGGTCAGAACGAATACTGGTGTAAACTACCAATAAGTTGCGGTTAACCGAGCTGAAACTGAATTTATGACCGCTTTGGTGATACTAATCTATTTAATATACGCATCATATTGTAACTCACGTTTTAAAGCGATCAACTAATTACCAAATTGTTATTTAATGATAAAGTCTATTAATTAACTATTATTATATTTATTTATAAATATAAACTATATTGTGCAAAATGTGGTTACAAAATTATCAAGAAGTTTTTAGACTTTTTAAGGCGTGAGTTTTTGAAATGCGTGTCTTCTCTTCCTACTCTTGGTCTAAGATCCGAAAAGAGCAAAAGTAATACAACTTTTCTTTCTGATTTATTCAAATTCCCACTTACACAAATCTCCCTTTTTATACTATCTTTCTCACAACAAGATAAAGAACAATATAACTACTACCTCTACGGCAACCAGCGGTAGTTTATATCCTTATATTCTTAAAGTCACTCGAACTTTGTTTTAAAACAAACGTACGTACATACATTAACGCCTTATTCTCGACACAGGTACTTACTTATTTATAATATGCCTGTAATCTCTTCATAAATGACAGAAGTCCCTAGTTAACCCTTTACATGAACAATAGTACATGACCAGACACTGCCCTATCTTAATCATCACTTAACACCCACACCGCTATTCCCTAATGCTTTACTTCATTTTATAATCCAACTAAACCTTCATCCTCATCGTCAAGCTAAAATCAACCTTAACACGGCTATCGTAAGACACAATAGATAATTTAATTGAACAACAATAGGGTTCAGACTAAGGATTAACACGCTAGCTAGCGTAATGTATTACATATGTGTAATGCCAATGCTATAATGCGTTTGTCTTAGTGTTATTATACTTATTATTAAACGCAAATGTATCTCGACATCGAAATTACGAACCTTTTTTTTTGGTCCTTCGGTTTTTTATGGCGCTAATAGAACTTTAGATGCTGTTGAGTTAGTCTAATTTGCCCCATGTACACATTTTCCATCTGCCTGCGACTTCGTCTGTGTAGATTTCGACTATTTTTATTCCCTCGGGAACTTTTAAATATTCTGGGATTAAAAGTAGCCCGTGTTCCAACCGTTGCAGTGTGAAAGAGTAACAAATAAACACTCGAACTTTCGCATATAAAGGGTGGAAAGTTCGAATGCCACATGGAAGGCCTTTAATATTGGAAATAGCACATTCTGCGTAAAGGAGACTTAATTTTATTTTTAATAAGCATCATAAAATACGGCATGTTATTTTGCCGCATTTGACCGACCGGTTCGAGTCCCGGTTGAGACAGAGGATTTTTCAAAAATCCATAAATGCAGAATTTATAGTTTTTAAAAATAAAGGAAAGTCTCCTTTACACAGATTGTGCTATTTCCAATATTTAAGGTAGTTGCCTTCCATGTGGCATTCGAACTTTCCACCCTGTATAACATTAGTAGGATTGTCAACTTAGTTTCAGGTTTCGTGGAGAACGCGCACCTTGTCTGTTTTTGTGTGTTTTGCTTGCTTTTGTTTCAATCACACTTAAACCGCTGAACAGATTTGAATAAAATTTAGTACGAACACAGAAAATACTTGTTACTATAGGACCTATAGTAGGTATTGAAACAGAATACTTTTTATCCCGGAAAATCTAAAAGTTTCTATGGGGAAAACGATGAACTACTCCTAACGCGAACGGTGTCGCAGGCAAAGACAGGTTTCCTTATTATGGTTTTTTTAACATCTGCATGTATGTAAGAATAACATCTGCATGTATACCACGTGTCCCAAAACTCAACGATAAGCCGGCACCAGAGGATGGAGCTGCTTATGATTAGTCGAGAAAAAATAAGGAAAAAAATATATCTTTTCCTTATTGGTATTGGTATTGGTAGTATCTTGACGTGTAAAAGTGCCCGAGCGGCCTACTTACTAAATAAATTTCTTTTATCTTTTTTATCTTTTTTATTTTTTCTCGACTAATCATAAGCAGCTCCATCCTCTGGTGCCGGCTTATCGTTGAGTTTTGGGACACGTTGTATATTAAGTGGTTGTCGTTATGTATTTACTGGAGCAACGTTAAAATATTACTTTGTATCGAATAACTTCGTGACGTAAATAGCGTGTATTTAACATATCAATACTTCGTGTTATTTCTAAAGAGTATTAACGTAATCTAGCATTATATCGCTGTATTGTTCTTCCTTCTGCACAAAAGTCTTTAGCAAAAAGAAGTCTATCTGTAGGTAGTCTACAATATTATCAAAACGCGGCACCGTCGCATTCTATCCCACAAGCTTGGTTGGAACGAAAGTCAGAGCCAAATAAAGGATATTTATGCCTAGAAAATAAAATAGTATTTGAGCGTAGTAGGTACCTAACTAGAGGAGGCATCTTTGATGCCGCTAATCGTCACAAACTTTTTTTTATATATCCTCGTAAGGCCCACCATCCTGCAAACAGGGAGTTTTTTGTCAGTACGATTTTGAATCAAGCAGCACCGCAATAAAGTTCAATTTCGCTTGTTCTATAAAGCCATTTTCAGTTTATGAATATAGGAAAATAAACCTTATTCTAATTGTAACACAGTTCAAATTGCCTTGATTATGTACATCCTATTGCACTGGGCCTTACGAGGTTATACATAAGTACTTATTACAATTAGTTTCATATTAAAAGAAACAGTAATATAATAGAATTTAAATCATTTTATTGTCTTTTATTGATTTTAACCTCGTAAGGCCCACCATACTAAAAACAGGGAGTTTTTTGTCAGTGGGACTTTGAACCTAACATCAAGGCAATAAAGTTCAATTACGATTGACCGATAATGCCATTTTCAGTTTATGAACATAGGAAAATAAACCTTATTCTTATAGCAACACAGTTCAAATTAAATTGCCTTGATTATGTACTACCTTATGCACACTGGGCCTTACGAGGTTAAAGTGGATGAATTAAATATTAATACATTTTGTTATACGCTGTTTTTTAATGTTAAGTTCTAGTTCAAGGAATAAATGAATTATGATGATAAATAAAAACTCTCGCCCATAGCATAGATATAAATCGGGGAATAGCCGCCGATGCGATCCTTTTGAGAAAAGAGAAGGTTAAAGGTTCTCAAGTCGTAGAAATACGGAAATACCGTTGCCGTAATATCGCTTTTAGGGTTTCGGCGTTATTGCTTGATCTTAATACCCATTTTGCGGCGGTACAGTACCCTTCGTGTATGAGCCCGACTCGCACTTGACCGATCTTAGTACCTTATACAGTTGGTATCACACTTTGTAGAAACTTCGTAAATATACAGTCGGAGATACAATAACATTGTGCACACGTATTTATGGACAGCGCGAACGTCTGTAAATTCTGCATGTATATTGGATTCTGAGATATTCCGTTGACTGTACACAGCTTGCGCATGCAATCGTACGTGCTGTGTTGACAAATATTACCAACTGTACCAGTATTGAGAACATCTATGTTTATAAAAAAGTAGCGTTAGCCCGCGACTTTGTCTGCATAATTTGATACACCTTATTTACAAGGCTTTGAAAGCTATTTAGACATAAAAATACAGTTAAACGACGAATTTAAAAACATATACTTGATTATCGGAGATATGTACTTGGAGTAGAATAACATTGATAAAACCCCGATATGTTGGCAACCCTACTTCCAGAGCTGATTATTATTATTGTATTTTTTTTATATAATCAGTGACAAAACATTAGAACAGATGTAACAATAACCATGCAAGGTTTTTCTATACACCTCTATCATCATAACTCTTTATACGGCTGAACTGATTTTGATCACACCTAGATAAGAACCACCCCAGTTAAACCAGTTTCTATTTTAATAAGACCGCGTCCGAATCGGTTCTTCCGTTCGGGAGCTTCGATGGCACAGACAGATACACACATAAGTAATTTATAAACCTATGTTTTCGTTGGGGACTAAAAATAACAAAAAGGGGTTCAAAATGTAAACAATCGGCTTTTTGAAGCTGGCTTTTGGATACAGTGAAAGATAAAAATATTTAAAACATGACAAAAAAAAATGAACAAAATACTGACATAGACAAACGGCCTGCTCTCACGAAATGGTTCTAACTCAGCGTTATAGCCAGCGCCGGTCTTTCGTTGGAACCATCCAATAAAACCAAGGCAGATCACACACACATAGCACACGTCACACACACTAAACTAAACAAGAAGAAAACTGCAATCCAAGTAAACAGGTACCTAAACAAAACCTAGTCATACCTTAGGGCCATAAATGGGCCCCAGTTACTTGAAGACTTGGTAAGACATGTTACGACAGTATTCTAGGCGGTAAAAACCATATTGTTCATACCAAACATATACATATAATATAAACATAAACATATATAAACATATATATTGTTGTAATCATTCAGACTGGAATACTCTCTCTGCTGGTGTCCCTCAGGGGGCTGTGCTCTCTCCTCTTCTTTTTTCAATTTTCATAAATGGTATAACGACCTCCCTTCTTTCTTCTTACCACTTATACGCTGACGATTTGCAGATTTATGCGGGGGCTAGTTTTGATGACTTCCCTTCCCTGATTGACCTTATCAATGATGATCTTGCCTCGATCCAGAAATGGGCCACTAATTTTGGATTAAAGGTCAATGCAAAGAAGTCGCAGGCCATTGTTGTTGGAAGTCCCCACTACATCTCGAAGCTGTCTGACGTTGCGATGCCCAATTTGGTGTTTGACGGTAGCATAATTCCCTTTTCCTCTACAGTAAAAAATTTGGGTATCACAATAGATCAGACACTTTCCTGGTCGACTCAGGTTACCGAAGTCAGTCGCAAGCTCTTCGCTTCTCTTCATTCTCTCAGGCGCCTGCAGAATTTCCTTCCTCAACAAACCAAGATAACTTTAGCCCAATCTCTTCTTCTCCCTCTCCTAGACTACGCTGACGTTGCTTATATGGACCTCTCAGAACAGCTCCTTGATAAACTTGAGCGACTCCAAAACGTGTGCATTCGATACATTTTCGGCCTTCGCAAATACGATCATGTCTCCCACTTCCGTGCACAGCTAAACTGGCTACCTATCCGTTTTCGCCGAAATGTTCACATCCTGTCGCTGCTTTTTAATACTATTTTTAATCCTCGTTCTCCCCTCTACCTTTCTGAGCGATTTAGCTTCATGGCCACCGGCTCCCAAAACAGGTTGCGCTCAAAGGCCAATCTCACCCTCGCTTTCCCGTCCCACAGATCCAAATCCTATTCCAAATCCTTCTCGGTGCATTCTGTTAGGTTGTGGAATCGGCTACCAACTGGCATTAGGCAATCACAATCGGTAGATTCCCTAAAAGGCAAATTAAAGAAGTTCTGGCTTGACTCCTCCTAAATATAATATATAATATCCTCTAGGTACATAAAATGTAGTTTATGTATGTATATCTAAGTATTAATATATATTTCTGTATTTATTTGTGTAGGTATTTGAATGTAATTTATTAGTTTTATTTTATTTACGTAGGTTTTATTGTTTAATGTGTTATGTTCTTCTAAATAAATTTGTACACTTGCTTACTCGATGCGCAACCTTTCACTTTTCTCAATCTCTCAAGGGTTAGCTGGAAGAGATCCCTTAAAGGGATAAGTTCGCCTTTGTACATATTTTTATATTAATTGTATTTTTATGGTTTCTCTTTTGTACAATAAAGTGTTTACATACATACATACATACATTGTCTTTGACCTGTTATGATATTGTTTTAAACCCGGCCGATATTCTGTCAAGTAAATAAGAGCTATCAAAACTAGCTAGCTAAGCTAGAGCTAAGATAACAGTACCCTTACCATGAGTTACAATTACCGGACTCGCTAGCGAGTCGAATGCTCTATCCCTCACAGTATAAGAATACTGCGAGGTCTGTGAGGGACAGAGCTTCGACTCGCTAGCGAGTACGTCATTTGTAACTCATGGTAAGGGTACTGTTATCTTATGGTCTAAGATCCGAATAGGAGACTATTTGCACCGGGCTGTTTATTCGATGAAAAGTTTTTATATCAAATTTAATACGCTAAATAATATGTGGCTAATCGGTAGGCTGAAAAATTTCGGTCCAGTACTTATATCATTAAAAAATATATTAAAAATGAACTTTTTTTAAAATTACAAATGCTTGTTTAATAGGCAAATTACATACTAATCGAAAGTATGAAGTCTATAGAATATGCAAACGTTAGGTTTGGTGCAAATTATTAGTACCGATTTACCTGTTTATACCTGCCTACCCAATAGCTTGACGGGAAAAAAATTGTCTACCTAACGTTTGCATATTCTATAGGCTTCACACTTTCGATTGGCATGTAATTTGTCCATTACACAAGCTATTGCACTTTTTTAAAATAAAGTTAATTTTGAAATTTTTCATTAATTATGTTCTGGACTGAAATTTTTCAGCCTACCTATTCGCCATATATTACTTAGCATATTAAGTTAGGGATAAAATACTTTGTATCGAATAAACAGCCCGGTGCAAATCGTCTACTAGTCGGATCTCCTACTATTAGCTCTAGCTTGGCTAGCTAGTTTTGATAGCTCTTATTTTCTTGACAGAATATCGGCTGGGTTAAAAACAATATCATAATAGGTCAAAAACGATATGGTTTTTACCGCCTAGAATAAAGGCCCTGACATATTGCACAACTATGAAGTTTCTGAATAATGATAATGTTGACAACAGTAAAACAATGCTAACGGTGTTTATTAACTTACTATTCGTTCACACGCATTAAATAAGCTTAGCATTGTTGTACAGCTGTCAACATTGTCCACATTGAGAAACTTGATAGTTGTGCAATATTTCAGGATTGTCCTCTTTAGTACTTAAGCCTAGTAGTCATAGTACGGTCACGGAAGTTAATTTGCTACCCATTAAAAAGAAAATCTGCTTGAAGATATCATTGTCAATAGAGATGCCAAGTCATTTGTAATTGATAGGAAACTCAACCTTATTGCTGTAGAATGTCAGATTGACTTTGGACCTAAGGTGGGTCACCAATTAAATTCCTTGACTGTACCTACTATAATGCCCTTACATAAACGTGGAGTAACCGTGGAGGAGCTAAACCATGATTTGTCCTTATCTGTCAAGTTCAAATGTCACAATGACAGATAAGGATAAAGCGTGGTTTAGCTACTCCACTTAACTATGCACTGCTGATGCAGTTCAGTTTGCGCTGAGAGAGAAGGAAAAAGCTATATAACTGCTATGTCTCTGTCCTTTACACTCGCCGTAAAATGAACGGTATAGCTATGTCATAATAACCCCCAGGGCATAAGAATGTAAGATAAGTAGGTACGTTTATCAGCGTTTTCCCGTAAGCTACAATTTGAATAACAATAACAAAAGAGAGAACATTCAGAAATAAAAACAAGCTAGTAAAAATTTACTTCACTTACAAAAATCCTTCGGCAAAAAATTCATTTAAATAAATACCTGAAAGAGTTCGTCATAATACATTTGCAACGGGAAAAAGAAAGAGACCTTGGAAAAGAGACTGTTTTAATATTCCTTTAGATAAAAAAACAAGGCTTTTCAAGATATTTTTATTCATTTCTACTGGCAATTTCTGAATTAAGTGAAATATTACAGTACTTTTAATAAACCAAATACTAACTTATTATTTCTTTCGTCGGCGTTATTCCACGCCGTTAAGCAATATTGCCTTTGACCTTGGCCTCTATTCAACATTGTAAAACAATATTGCCTTTGACATGTTATCGTATCGTGTACATTACGATAGTTCTATTATTATTTATTTATTTAATAGCGTCTACATAATAACGCAATTTTTGTTAAGTATATATAAGCAACGTTGTACGGTGAATCCTGTCCTGTCGTCGAAGTCTTCCAGTCATAGTCGTTACGACCCTTGAAGATGGCGAGCATCCACTTCAATGGCTTGGTGTGATCTTTACCGCTTACTCATTTGGAACCGTCTTTTCACTGTTATTTTATTCAAAGCCGAGTTAAAAACAAAGCCATAACAGGACTTGACAGAAGCGCGTGGAGCTAACCCTATGTGCTTCTGTTTAGTCCACTAGAGTAAATCTCTTTAACCGAACAATTGTCCTCGCGTGTGATATCCATGGACTTGTTTCTCTAATAAGTCCATGGTGATTGTCTAAAACTCGATACTGGCGAAATACATCTTGTTAAACACAAGGTGTGAAAACCATTAATTAAGAAAAAAAAGAAACCATAACACGTCAAAGGCAATATTGTTTAACGTCTAACCCCCTTACTTATAAACTTGGAATAACATTGGATTAGATAAGCCATGTTTTGTCCTTATCTGTCAAATTCAAATGTCACAATGACAGATAAGGAAAAAACATGGTTTAACTACTCCATGGTTATTCCACGTTTATACAAATAAGGGGGGTAGAATATAGGCTTGACAGTAATGGCGGCTGAGTTACAAACAACGCCATACATAACACGTCAAAAGCATTGTTTTACCGTGTTGAATAAAGAGAGGCCCTGTTATGATATTGTCAACGTATTGATCTCTTTTTGCTTTCACAACCATGTCGTTTATGATATGAGTACCATTAATAACGTTACCAAAATGATATGGTTTAAATCAAAGTGGAACAGACTCTGCAAGCCACTATGAGCCTTAAAACTGTTTTAGCAGTATGAAAGCTTGTTATTTACTAAGCGTCTTTGTTCCATCAGGGAAATTACAGCGTAACTCGCGACCGACATACATTTGGCTAACGAGATCTTGTTTGATGTAAAACATTTTTATTCTGCCAGAAAACGAGGTCAGTTTTACTCCAAAACGAGCAATAAGAGAGTGTTTTAATCTGGCTTGTGCCTATTCAAATACACCTAGTTCCTAAAACGTATTTTGGTAAATAAATCAATATATAGCAATACAAGGCTTTTAGCGAATAAAAGTTAATAATAATAATAACAAGTATAAGTACACCCCGCGCCAGTTCTCGAAAATGGTCGTGCTACGCTCTATTGGGATCGATCTGTCATCACGGACAGGTATTGTTGCCAATAAGCCTGATATCGTGGTGACAGATCGATCTCAACGCCGAGCAGTGCTCGTCGACGTCACCATCCCGCATGACGAGAACCTCGTGAAGGCCGAGAAAGACAAGCTCAGCAAGTACCTTGACTTGGCTCACGAGGTGACCGCCATGTGGGATGTTGCCTCGACGATCATTGTTTCGATAGTTGTTTCGGCAAACGGTCTTATAGCGAAGAGTCTCGACCAACACCTCAAGAGACTCTCGCTAGATAAGTGGATCAAGGGCCAGATACAGAAGGCAGTACTCCTCGACACGGCACGCATTGTGAGGAGGTTCCTCTCTCTGCAGCCCTGACCACCGGTAGCTTGAGCCCTGCCCCGCTGCCGGAGGCACTCGTAGGTTAGGTTTTTTATAATATCTATTTTCTGTATTAGTATTGTTATTTTACTTTTATATTTGAATATTTGTTATAAAAAACCTAATTTAAAGAAAATTTAATTAAATACCTTATAGACTAACATACATAACAATATAAAACTTAAAACTAACACCGAGGTGACAAAATAGCGTGTTTCGTTTTTAGTTTGGATGTATCCACTTAGGGTGCGCCAAAGTTCATATAAAATTGCAACTTCGATTATTGGAACTCCGAAAATTTTTCTCATACCATTTTACATCATAATGATCACTCTTCATACTCTTCACAATATTTTTTAATACTAATGATCGGAACTTATACTCATCTGAACTTATAGCGCCAATATTCATGGAACCGTACACCTTTCAGAATTTCTTAAATGTCTTACGTGTAGATAAAATTAGGTTGGGTTAGGTTAGATTTATAACACTCCTCAAAAAGTAACAGTTTCTTAAAAAATGCATTATGAGTTGCGATGATTATGAGTTAAAAAAGTATGAACAAAAAAGTATAAGCAAAATTTTTCGAAGAAATGATGAGTATAGACACAAATCGTTATTTGTATAAAAAATCTAAAGACCAATTTTATATGAGCCAATATGGAGCCATCCACTTAAGGAAACAATAATATTGAATTGTATTTGAACAAAGCCATTGTATCGCACGCAATACGAGCGTATTTCTTTAAAAAATCTGTAACAACCTTGAAATTTTAATAGAATAACAACTCTTTTACCTAAGGGATTATGCTTTAAAGAAGTTTTCTTTTTTATTATAAAACAATGACAAATACAAATATAAAATATACAACGTGTCCCAAAACTCAACGATAAGCCGGCACCAAAGGATGGAGCTGCTTATGATTAGTCGAGAAAAAATAAAAAAGATAAAAAAGATAAAAGAAATTTATTTAGTAAGTAGGCCGCTCGGGCACTTTTACACGTCAAGATACTACCAATACCAATACCAATAAGGAAAAGATATATTTTTTTCCTTATTTTTTCTCGACTAATCATAAGCAGCTCCATCCTCTGGTGCCGGCTTATCGTTGAGTTTTGGGACACGTGGTAGATATTGTTCAAATACAATATATTGTCATCGTTACGTGGATTCGGCTAAACTACAATCAGAACATGATTCCTTCTGAGTCTCCTTCAAATTTCCATAAATTTTCCACATTTTTGTAACCTATCAAAACTTCATCCCCGTCTCAAACAAACTCCCATCAAAAGCTAATCTTTTTCTCACTCTATTATCCTATCGGTTGAGTTTAAGTCGTCAGGGGCCAGGGCGGCCCAATCTCCGGGGTTTGATTGCGGGTCGCATTGTGATATTAAAACTCAGTTAAATGAATGGAGCTGCCCAGGCTTGGAGCATAGCTCGGTGGTCAAAGGTTAAGAGAGGCGCCAGTGTTAGCGATGAACTACTGAACTAAGTAACCGGCAACTTATGTTCCATTTGAACCTTCATCATAGTTTTCATTATGTCAGTATAATTGATATTATTTTGTGACTATTTCAATGTTAATTTTATTTTAAGAGCACAGTGTGTCCCACGGCTAAATCAGACAAAGAAAAGTACTTTAAATATTGTAGACTATGCCGCGAATCCATACGCACAGAATTAGTTTCCCGCTAATACCCCTAGTTGATCCCGCGGGAAGTCATTTTCGAAAATTCCTTTCTTATAGTGCACATTTAGAGTACCCAAAGAATATTCCTTTAAAATTTTAAGTATCCATGTTCAGAGGTTTAGGCTGTGCGATGTGTATAGAAAAGAAAATTACTCCTTCTCTTTACAGTAAATTAACACGTATAATGTGTATGACTACAATAAAACGCTCCGCTCAAGACCCCGCTCCGCTTAAGCTCCCGCTAGCACCGCCGCCCCAACCCCCGAATCCTCAAGAGCATCGGCCTGTATAACGTTTATTCCTGAACCCAACCCTCCAACCTTCCGAGATTACTTTTTACATCATTTTCTGTTTCCAATACATTATTGATAAGTTATAAAAAGTCGGTATTTTAGTATTTTTGGGTCGGATTGAGTTTCCGCTTCGCTAAACCTAATCTGGCTTAGGGGAGAATATAAGAAATACTTTATACAGGTGGGCCAGACGAATACATTTTAAATCACTAAGAAACTTGTCTCCATGATTCTCATATCTACCTACATAGTTAACTTCACGGAAGTAATTTTCTTTTTATGGCAAGAAGGCACACAGGCCACCTGATGATACCTGGGATCTGCGACCCATAGTACATTTGCAGTCTTAAGTCTACAATCTCAAGACTGCAATCCTAAGACTCCAAATGCGTTGCCAACCCTGAGAATGCCGCAATGCTAGTTTTTACTGGTTGTCTTATCCCCACACCGAAACCTAACAATGCGAACACTGCTGTTTACGAGGGAAGTATCACTTCACTGTTTTATTACGACCTCCTGCCAAGCTTAACGATTTGACGGTAGCCAGTGATACATAATTCAAAATGCCTACAATAAAAATACGCTCCTGGAAACAAATTATTTCATTCGTCACAGGATGTAGTATACTCAGCCAATTTGATTCATAAGCCACTATGGAACTATGTCAAAGTGACATTATAACTCAATTCTTAAGAAGTCTCTTACGATTTAAATCATTACGTTAATTTGACATAGTTCCATAGTAGCCTATGATTTAAATTTGTTCACTGTTCAGTGCGACAGCTCTTAATAAAACCAAATTCGGGTAAAATCGGGCACATTCGCATGAGGACATAAAGGCTTGTACAGACTACGTAAGTAATTTAGTCAAGTAGCAAGTATTTTACTTGTATTTTAGTCGTCAAGAAAACCACTCGCCTAAATTTGCGTTGTTCAGACCTTAGTTACTAAAATACTCGCCGACTAAATCACTAACGTAGTCTGTATAGGTGTTGAGGGCTAGTGGGAGAGAAATACGATACCATGTCGTAAGCAATAATGTTGTTATCTAGTAAAATAAACTCCCTATAGACCCTATAGTTAAAGTTTTCCACTGTTTCTACAATGAATGCTAATTGTCATAACTTAACGAGCGTCAAACGAAACGGATATGGAAGCGCGAGGATGAAGCACGTAGCGTGTGCGCAGTAGCAGTTACAGTGCACGTGTTAAGAGCACTAATCATAACAAGTATATTAATGACTGGGACTTTGTATTGATAGGTGTGATACCTACGTGCAAAAGACAACTGATCTACTCTAGGCGGTAAAATTCATCTTTGAGCTGTTATGGTATTGTTTTTAACTCAGCCGCCATTAGGCGGGAGCCCCACTGCTGCGCACGGTAAAGCTACACACGTGGGTACAAAAACGCTTTGTATGAAACTGTAGGTAGATACTTCCACAGTTGTCCACGAGCACGCTGCGCACGAAAGGACGTCACTGATACACGCGTGGTCTGTTCCGAAGTGCCTGCCACGCGCGCCAGCAAAGCCCCACCGCGAGCCACGCTGCCCGTGTGTAGCCTTTTAGTAAATAAAATTGAAGCAAAACAATTTTAGACCAAAAGTGCTTTAGAACAAAAAATATGCATGCAAAAAAATCTTTATGCTAAAAAAGAAGTATGCCATTCAATATTATAGGAAACATCTTCGACCAAAAAATTTTAGAACATAAAATTTTAGGTCAGTCGAAGGGCACCCGGTTTGGGCATTTGCAAGGATGGATGAAAGAAGAGTTACGAAAGAGATGGCGAGCGAGAGTGAGTGGAGAATGGAGGTGTCGGTAGGGGACGTCCTAGACAGACGTACGGTGATCAGATTCGCGATGTACTGGATAAGGGCGATGTGGGTACTGAAGAGATTGATGAATGCAGAGGAAGCGAAAGTTGTGTGGTTAGACCGGTGCACCTGGCGTTCATAGTCTCTGCCTACCCCATTGGGAGACAGGAGTGAAGGTGTGTATGTATGTAATCACGTACAGCCAAGGAATTTAATTTGTGACCCACCTTAGTTCCAAAGTCAATCTGACATTCTACAGCAATAAGGTTGAGTTTCCTATCAATTACAAATGACTTGGCATCTCTAATGACAATGACATCTTCAAGCAGATTTTCTATGAAATGGGTAGCAAATTAACTTCCGTGACCGTACCTACCCAAGACGTCAAAATTATCCACACGCCTCTCCTCTATGCCACTGACAGTAAGGTTTGTATATACATACATATATT
The DNA here is from genome assembly GCA_946894065.1 of Acleris literana. NCBI lineage: Eukaryota > Metazoa > Arthropoda > Insecta > Lepidoptera > Tortricidae > Acleris > Acleris literana. The sequence continues at coordinate 777,643 of OX335681.1, forward strand.
GGATGCGATAGGTAAATTGAATAGATATTTATTAGTGCTTTCGACTGTAGGAACAACATTCATATTATACAATAGTACTATTTCATATTAAGTGCTGATTTTTCAATCCCCAAATAATAAAATGCGGATCTTGTCTTATTATTTTTACAAATTCCTATATTTGATCTTCCAAAAACAACCTTAATGTTTCATTAGTAAAGTTCAGACTCCTCTCACCAACATATGGGCTATAAAAAGAATCTGTCCGGATCGGTTTTGAAGATGTCCGGCGCCGGAACACTGACCGGATAATTTGCACCGGTCTCGGCTTCAAGCGATATCTTATTAAAGAGATTTTCTAGATCTTTCTCTTCTCTTCTTTTTAGAACGATCAAAGTATATTTCCATAAGGTCCGATTGTTTAAAGGTCTTTTAATTTTTAGCAGTAATAGCATTAAAAATATATATTTTTATATTTTCTGAAACACGCAAGATATCGAACTGAAATGTATGGGAAATTTTAAGATCAAATTCGTATTTTAATTCTTGAAATTTTCATTGAAATCCGTTTAGTCAATTCGGAGGTTCAAAAAACAGAACGGTCTTCAGCTCAGTGATTGGGTATCGTGTAAATCGCACGTTTCTCTAAAGATTTGGCATTTCTTTTCATTTTAAAGACACTTTAACTTTATCTATTAGCATAGATTGAAGATATTATTGCCATTCTATGTAAATTTATAAAATAGATCTGTTTTCAGCCAGCTATAGATAAAAATAACATGAAAACCAAATTAATGACAGTGGTTTTCAACACAATAGACCAGGTACAGGTACAACAAATTTTCGTCTACTATTACGAAATAAGTTTGCAATCACTTTATTCATCCAGGACAGTGTATCAATTTTAACAAGTTTTCTACGTAAAAGTAATTTTGCAAATTAATCTGCCTTAATATATCAACTTTATACAACATACAACGCATACGAGTAGGTATGTATATACATCACTGACATTATCATTTCTTCTATTTGGAGTATTTGGTTTGATCGTTATCACCCGACTAATTCAGATGGAGGGTTAGGTTTTTCGAGTGTAGGTATGTATGTATGTCTTTTCCTTTGGCACGTTAGATTTATTATGGTTGTGAGAGTGACATAGACCATAATATTTTTATTGCAGTAATGAGAAATTTAGTAACAATTTTCTTTCAAAGAAAGTGAAATTATAAAGGATGTCTCCATACAAGAAAAGTTTTTTCACGTATTTTTTTTTTATCTTAAAAACGGTTAAACCTACGGTCAAGTTCATAAATATGTATAAATTTTAGTACCTTGTCAATTTAATGTCATGTTCAAACTGCCATATATGAATTATCACAGCGATTAAAGTGACACGGTACTAAAGTGTATACATATTTATGAACTCGACTGTAAAAAAGCATCTTTGGTATTATTATATAACAAACCCTGAAGAAAAACAACAAACTCTAAAAATGGTCAAGTGTGAGTTGGGCTGGCATCATTCGATTCGAAACCGAATTCATACATATATACATAAACTCACGCCTTCGTTCCCAGAGTGGGGTAAGCAGAGCTACAGAATTACCTACCGAAAATTGGAATATAACAATACCTAGTGCGGTGGTACGGAGCCCTCGGTGCGCGAGTCCAACTAGCACTTGACCGGTGTTAGTAAATCTCTAAGGCAATAATTAATCACCGTCCAATAGACTAAGATCCAGTTAAGAACCTGATTACTTGGATGGGTTCCCTTGTTCTCCTGACTTGGACCGTCTGCCGTCGACAGCTTGCCACGCTCGGTTTGCTAGGAATACTGCCATGTCATTCTCTTAAGGACTCATCTTTCAAGTCGACGGACGAATTAACAACCGGAGAGTTTAAGTTGTGCTGTCAGAGCATGTAAACTACATTTTAAATCGTGCATTCTCAAATAGGTAGCGTGCTCGAACGTTGCTTTTACCCGCGACGTTGTTCATGTAAGATTCGTTTATCATTGTTAAAAACCTTAGTATGTCTAAACTAAGTTTTGAATGAAAACTAAGATGAAATGAAAATTCTTCGTAATGATACGTTCGTTGATGGAGTTTCGAAAAATAATAGGTGCCTAGAAGAAATATATGGCGATAAGAATCGGCGCCCGGTGTCCTAATTAAAAAAAATGCACTTTGACATTGACGTTAACTTAAGTATCTTCATAAAGTAAAGGTTCCGTAAAACTATAGTCCACGTTTTCGAAAAAATGTCGTTTCGTTAACGTGACGATAATTGACACGTTCGTGCTCAAGCTACTGAACGAAATAATATAACTTGTCATATTTTGACACGCTAAAGCCATTAGCGGTGTTTAACAAGCTGCGTGTGCGCAGCTGCGACATTAAAATTCAACCGCTCTCAAGGAGAATGTAACGAGTCATTACAATGATATAAAGTAATGACAGAATTATCTTTCACCTCGATAACGTAAGTTAATTATCGTTGTCATGTCAACCAGGACTCGTTTAATTGTTTCCTTTATCGCTGTGGATAAAGCATCCGTCACTCTTGCACTTACAAACTGGTCTGACAGTGACAGATGTTTTATCCAAGTTTGATCACATCGACAAATAAGACCATAATAGGCCCGCAGAACACGTTCACTGCTGGACATATGCCTTCCCTAATATCGGTGAAATTATAAATAAATAAATATCAGGGGACAATGTCACACCAATTGACCTAGTCCCAAACTAAGCTCTAGGCTTGTACTATGGGTACTAGACCACGATGTAATTACTTAGATAGAGAAATATATACTTAAATATATAAAAAACATCCATGACTCAGGAACAAATATTCGCGCTCAGCACACAAATATCTGCCCTTACAGGGATTTGAACCCAGGACCGCTAGCTTCGTAGGCAGGGTCACTACCAACTAGGCCAGCGCGTTGTGAAACGTAAGTAATTTCATTGGTTGTCTTATCCCCATTATTATTATTATTTTTGGGGGTCAGAGATGGGCCTTGTGAGCCACTTCGACCATTGCTGATCTGTTGTGGCAGCCATTTGTTTAGAGCTCACCCCAAAGGCCCGTTGCGTCCAAGAATTTCCACATACTTATCTCCATACGTACCGGAACCCAACAATGCGAACACTGCTTGGCGGTAGATTCCACCACTAAAGGAGACATCCAGTTGCTAGCTTCTTTATGATATCAGCTCGGAGACACTATAAGCATAGTCCCCGGGTGTGCTTGACGACGCGATTAGCCTAGTTGGTGGTGAGTAACCGTGCTTACAAAGCTAGTGGTCTCGGGTTCGATTTACGGAAGGCAATAATAGGGCTCATTACATAATTATCTATTTACCAGGAATCGAGCCCTGGGCTTTGTTACCGCTAGTTTCGTAGGCAGGTCACTACCGACTAGGCCAGCGTGTCGTCGTCGGCGTGATAAGCGTAGAGTTCTTAGGCTGCGGCTCCACTGAGGCGGAGATGAGCGGAGTGGAGCGGAGCTGTGCCAATATTAACCAATAGAATCTAAACTAACGTGCGCAAGGCGCGCTCGACGAGACCGCATGCGTCTTCTATTGGTTAATATTGGCACAGCTCCGCTCCGCTCGTCTCCGCCTCAGTGGAGCCGCAGCCTTAGAGCCGTATTGATAAAGTAATCTTCCTTGACACGTTCGTGTTAAGACGCGTTAAAGTTAACTGACATATCTGATGTATTTTAAGGCGTGCATCTCGGCCATGATTAGGCAACGACCCGAATACGACCCTAATGGCCTGTTTTTTGACCAGTAGTTAAACTAACTAATCTTCAAAAACCGTAACTAATGGTTAAAATCTCAAGGAAAGGTGTCAAATTTTCGATTCCTTTTTCGAATTTTAACACTGGCCCTTATTGTTAGAATTCGAAAGAGGAACCAAACATTTTACACATTTCCTTGAGATTTTAACCATTCGTAACGTTTTTTGACCATTAGTTAGTTTAACTACCGATCAAACAACAGGCCATTAGTCGGCATTCCGCCTTTTGGCCGAAATATGTTTGACAAAAGGTATCGTTTCTCAACCGTTTCATTTGCCAACACATTTTTTTTCTGTAACTGTAAATGTTTAATGATTTATTTCAGTACCAACGTGTAGAGCCCTATAGGTTAGGTTAGGTTAGTTTTAATAAAAATCCTGAAATATTTACGGTTACAGAAAAAAAGCGGGTTGGCAAATAAAACGTTTGGGAAACGATACATTTTGCCAAACATATTTCGCCCATACAAGGGTAACCCCCCATAGTCTTTAGGGTTGGCAAGCATTTACAGTCGATTGCAGTCTTGAGTTTACCGTCATGATATTGCAAATGTCCAAGAGCCGTATTAGTAGACTGATCTTGACTAAGATGCCCATCTCAAGATACGTCAAAGTGGAAGTCAAGTCATAGAAAACTGTCATTTATTAATACCACCATAAGAGCTTCAAAACCCATTTGCTACATGACCACACTTATAACAAAGTACTGGGGCTATTGCCTAACGCACTCGCAATCGCAATCGTTTTCATTTTGAAAATCGAAGGCTTGTCTGCATACAAAATGAAACCAATTGTTCCGCTTTGAAGCCGATCGCGATTGCGAGTAAGTTACGTAATAGGCCTACTCCACAAACGGTGTTCTTGCACGCTAGTTAAAGCTAAATTCGTCGACATAAATATAACACCTTAGTACACATTCCTAATCAAATTCCAACTCATGTGAAACTACAAACTGAATTGCCAAAACTCATTGACCTATAAGCGCGTCGAGTTGGCTCAGCAAAACGCTCGACACACAGACACATAGACTTCGTTATATTGAATAAACAGTGCAACGAACGCGCCTGGGGCGGTGAGATAAGTAAATGTTCCGCGCCTGCGCAGAGCAGAACAGAGTGGGCGGTGGGAATAAACGCGCGTGAACCGCTTGGTTTAAATCACTATGTCTAAAGCTTAGTACTTACTGATATAAAGCTAAAGGTATATTTACAACGAGATTTGCACGCGACAAAGTAGCTAAGTTAGGATAACATTTCGCCTCCATACTCGTCTCGACTAGAAGCAGCGATAAGATGTACCTCGCGTTTTATAGGAGCTATTTCATCGTGTGCCATTCTCATTGTGAATATAGTTTTACCCCTTATTCATATTCGCATAATAAACCTATTTTTGATTAAATATTATTACGTCCCTTTTTGTCAAATTCAAATGTCACAGGACAAAACTTATTTTATTCGTATTGCATATCCGATCTTAATGCAACTTGGTCAAAGAGTAGTTGAAGCAAATACTAAATATCGAAGAGAATAATTTAAGTTCGAACATAAGCGAATCGGCCAGGGGGTTACAGAGTAAAATGGAGGGGGAAAATAAAAGAAACCAAGCAAGTTGAGAAACGATAACTGTATACTTAGCATTTCAATCATTAACTTACCTATAAAACATGATTTAATATGATTTCTTCACCACATCGTTTAATAACCAACTGCCCCGCTGTCCTAAGCTGTGCCACTCGTTAAGTTAGACAAGGCGTGGCAGCAAGTCGCTTATTGAGCATTTAATTATAAGGAGCCGTTACACCTGTCAAGCTGCTGACTCAATGACAGTAAGTCATAAAAAACAGCCAAGTGCGAGTCGGACTCGTACACAAAGGATTCCGCATCACCGTATAAAGTTATGTGTTTTGTATAGGGTCCCCTAAAATTATTAACTTTATTTTTAACCCCCGACGCAAGTGTTATACGTTTTACGTGTGTATCTGTCTGTGGCATCGTAACTCGTAAACGGATGGACCTATTTTGATTTAACTTTTTTTGTTAGAAAGCAGGTTTTCTACCGGTGGTTTTTAGCTAAGTATCATGAAAATCGGTTCAGCCATTTAAGAGATATCAGCTCTGAAAGAACGGCTCACCATTATATCGGGGTTTTTATCTACCTCTATCTAATATACATATTTTTTATGTTATTGCAGCTATGGTAATACACACTCAAATTTCAAGTGTATTAGCTATCATAATTCAAAATATACAGCCCTGTGACAGAAAGACGGACAGGCATGGACAGCTGAGCCTTTGTAATGGTCCCGTTGCCAATCTTTGGATACGGGATCCTAAAAATCACCTGATACCTACCTAAAGGGCTTTTCCACCGGCGAGACGAGGCGAGACGAGAATTGAAATTTGTATAGAAAAAGTTCAATTCCTTCCGCGCACATCTTCGGTGGAAATGATCCGTTGTTTAATACAAAATAGCCGACCCGGCGAACTAAGTACCTCCTCAGAATGTTTTTCTCGTATTTTTTACCGATGTGTTAATAGTTATTCTGCTATTTGAGGCAGAGACGAATCCAACAAATTAAAGATCATAAAAATCGGTCCAGCCATTCTTGAGTTATAAAGGATTATTCGACGTTTATGCCATTACTGTTTCTTCCTATTAGTAATCCTGCACAATGTGAATTCTGCACATCTGCATTTGATCACATTCGCGGCTCTTCACCGTCATTATTTTTATATAATCTTGTTTCTTCCTAGTTGCATTTCTGCACAATATGAATTCTACACAATTGCATTTGACAACATTCGTTATTCTTCACAGCCATTATTTTTTATACAATACTGTTTCTTCCTATTCGCGAATCTGCACAATATGAATTCCACACAACTTCATTTGATCACATTCGGTATTCTTCAGTCATTATTTTTATATAATCTCGTTTCTTCCTATTCGTGATTCTGAACAATATGAATTCCACACAATTCGTCACGTCTCGCCTCGCCTCCCCGGTGGAAAAGCACCTTAAGTCCGTTTACCTCTAGCATTAATTTCCTTCACTTCTCACTTAGGAACAATAGCTAGTTATTTATTATTCAGTCTAGATCGGACTTATTTGTTATTTTAACATTAAAATTTAAGTATGAGCAAACAATTAGCGTAGCAATCGCTAAAAATAATTAATTTAAAGTTTTAACGGATTCAATTGAACAAATGGTCCACTCGCGCTACAAAAACAAAGCAATTTTCAATTAATTGCTGATTTACTTTTCATTACCGTGGTTGTTGTTTTTAATTGGGACACGAATTTAAATTATCTGAGGGCTTAGTGGAGGTGCAACAATCAACTGCGTGTGTTCCAAAGTTCGTAAATTCGAATTCCGTAAGGTTAAGTTTCATTTAAGAGAATGGTGAAGAGACGCTAAACCGCGTGGCTGTCAAAAAAAAACCATACAAATTTATCTCTGGATGAAAACTTTTATCACCCCCTAAATCCGATTTTTACAAATTTTGATTATTTTAATTAACACGACGACGACGCGCTGGCCTAGTTGTAAGGGCAGATATTTGTGTGATGAGCACGAATATTTGTTCCTAAGTCATGGATGTTTTCTATGTATTTAAGTATATATTTATATATTTTAAGTGTTTATATCGTTGTCTCGTACCCATAGTACAAGCCTAGAGCTTAGTTTGGGACTAGGTCAATTAGTGTGACATAACATTGTCCCCCCTGTCCCCTGTCCCCTGACCATCTGTTTGACCGTAAGGGCAGCCAGTTCGGAGCAGACCCTTACAGGTTCTGAACTCCTGGTAATAGGATGACTGAACAGCCTCATCTGAATGATATATAGTAGTTTGTACACTGAAAAAAATATTGGTAGTTTCTAACAAGATTGTGATTACTGTGCATAGGCGTCTTGATTCCATATGAGCCTAACAAGACGTTTGATGCACCAACTAAGATGTAAGTTGAATCACTAAAGAACTTGCTGCTGTTACTATAAGCGTTGGTTGATATAACTAATATCATAACTATTGTATTCATTTTATGCCAACTAAGAGAAAATCTCTCTTGGTTGGCTCACATTTTTTTGAGTGTAGGTTTCCATTATTTCTTTTTCTATCCATATAATATTTTCTTGGAAAGGAAAACGTTACAGATCTTGTTTTGCATAATATCTACAACATATTCAAAAATCCTAAAAATCGGACTACTTTTAATAATATAACACGTCAAAAGAATAGAGAGCCTGGTGAACTTCGTGGCCACCACGATTTCTACCATACTTAACTTTGACATGCATTATCTAGCCTGCTATTTTTCCCGTTTCCCGCCTCCGCTACACAGCAACGTACTTTCAAACGTTTCTCTAAACTTAATAAACTTTGACATCTAAACAAATCCATCGCAATTTACAACATTATATCAATTCACACGACACAACAAAAGAATGAACATAATTCTGTATTTTTTTTCTTTACCAACAATGTGTTTCGACACCGCTGTGCGGCAAAAAATGCCGGGCATACTGGACTCCTTTTCGGGTCAAAAATGTATGGTAAATAGTAAGCCGGGCACAGAACTGCTAATACGAGGCTTTGGAAAATGAATTAAGGTTATTTAATGTTGAACTCTATTGTGATAGTAATAAAGACGTTGGTTAGTGTATTAAAAACTTATAAGATTTATGACTATTGTAGTATTTGTGAAACGGAGTTCTAAAGCAGTTTTCGTTATTGTTTAGGACATTTTAAGGTGTTAAATTATTAACGACCAAGGAATTTAATTGCTACGATTTTATTTTATTTGTTAAGTTCTTCTAGTAAAGCATTTAGTCTTTCTATAGATTACTTTAATAAAAAATGGAAATTCAATGCAATGCAAAACATTTTTTTTTTATTAACACAAAAGTAGCTTTTAATTCTCCGTAACTACTCTAATTAAATTACTTAATTTTTTTTTTGCGATTGACAAACAAACAGACAGACAGACCTTTACTTACGAAAACGCCAAAGAATATCTTATGAAGGACTAGCTTACCCGCGGGATCTATTCTATTTTCAAAGATTAAAAGTATGTCCGTTCACGGGACTCAATAAGCTATCTCCACAGCAAATTACATTAAAATAGGTTTACCGGTTTAGCCATAAAAACGTAACAAACAGACATACAAACTTACTTTCACACATATAATTATACAAACAGGACATGATTAAAGCTTAAATCTTATAAAAATCAAAAACACTTTCGTTGTGAGTCAGGGAACGTCAACAGTTTCAGTTTTAATATTAATCTATTCTAAGAATTCCACTTTCGTTTGTAAATTAGACGCCTAATTTGGCGAATGTCATTACGATATGAATACAAAAACTTAATTTATTTGCTTTTAATTGCGTACTTAGCGTCGTCTTAAATGCTTATTATTATTCACTTTTAGTTTCGCAGAACAATACTGTTGTATACATTTCTAAACTGTTCTAAGAATTGTTAAGAATAAAACGTTAATTTTAAGTGTCACATTGAGTATCAATATTAGGGATTTAAGAAAAGCGTAATTTGATTAAAAAGCTCTTTTTTTATTTATGAGTTTATGACGATGAAAATCATGAACTATGAATTGCTTGCTTAGGGTTCTTCATGTATATTTGTGTTTTGTAGTTCACCGATTAAAGATGCCGAATCCAATCATTAGAAAAAAATAAGTTCAAAATTGTAGCCAATTTTGTCATCAAACAAAGCAGTAACAGTAACAATCCTATTTTCAACAATGACAATACTCCACAAATGCCACAGATTGCCGCAAATGTAGCATTAGCTCAAATCGGTGAGTGTAAAAACGTGTTTATTTAAGTGGGGCATACACGGCGCAACACAATTGGGTTGTGACGAATCGAGTTCATTGTCAGCTGTGATGTTCGGATGTACTCGTATTTTCATGTGCCACACACTGCCCTTTAAAAAGTTTTTGAGCTTGACTTTTAGTTTGACCTTTTAGAGAACATGATAGTCACGATTGTGTTCTGTTCAAAAGTTTGGACTGATAGTAAATGTAACAGTATATTTATAACGGTCTATTTCAACATGATTTAAGTTAACGGTATAGTACTTTAAACTCAAAAGTTAAAGTGAATATACATACATTAAATCACGCCTGATTCCCAGAGGGGTAGGCAGAGACCACTTCTTTCCACCTGCTACGATCCTGACAAATCTCTTTCGCTTTTTACACATTCATACATCGAGACATACATGCACGTCGGCTTCGGGTACTTAAGATCCAGCCCTTTTCCAGTATTTGTCCGATTTGATTCGAAAAAGTACGCCTAGAGCGGCCCCTTCCGACCCCTCCACTTACTTTTGCTCTGTATATCTCTTTCGTCAATCTTCCTTCATCCATCCTTTCCAAATGACCGAACCATCGAAGCATGCCCTTTTCAATCTTAGTCACAATATCTTCTTTTTTTAGTCCACACACACCTTTTCATTCCTTACTCTATCAATCAGTTTCACACCATACATACTACGCAAAGAGCGCATTTCAACTGAATTTATACGACTTTCATGCTTGTCCTGCCACACCCAACATTCACTACCATACATCAAAGTGAATATAATTACGAGGATTACCAAAATATGAACGACCATTTATTGTGCAAAATATTTACGTTGTTTATTATCCCAAGAAATAAGTCTGCAAAGAGAAAGCAAACACGGTAACCAAGGAGCTGTGTGTATGAAGTTCCCTTTCTTGCGCGAGGAAAAAAGACGATTTGGTTAGATTAATACGTTTTTATGGGAAATTATATTTCCGGCCCAACCCTTTCAGGATATGACTCATTTGTTTCAATTGTGTCGAGATTTCTTTTGTAAACCGCGGTCCTGAATTATAGAATAACAACATGAGATACGATATACTCGTACATAATGTAATGTATTTGTTTGCCGTAGGTAATGGTTGGATAAAAGACAATACCCTGAATGCATAAAGACCACCATTTTGTACCTACTGAATGCATAAAGACCACCATTTTGTACCTACTATTCATTGTGCAAAAAAATAATTAAAAGAGTTTCTAATAGGAGTTAGACGTAGATCTACAGCTAATATTAGCACTAAATCCGGTTCTTTGAGCTGCAGGTGGCTTATATGCAAAATAGGCAAACATTTGACCACAATCTCACCTAATGGAGAGACGATGAGGACGAAGTTGAAGTATTCCTATATGTTGAACATATTGACTATCTACTTGAAAATATACCGGTTATGACATCTGCAGAACATACTAGGAGAATAGAAAGTGAGTAATCACCTTTAATATATCATTATTATCTAATAATAGTTAAGAAATTAATGTATGCAACACTAACTTGTGTTTATCAGGGAGTTTTCCTAGAGCCGAATGTAGTTCGGACTCCTTTATAGTAGCTTATGGCCTATTGTATTCTCTGTTCCTATATACTATCATAATAGTGTCTCCAAGTCTTGGATGTTTTCTATATATTTAAGTATGTGTTTCTCTATATAAGTACGAGTAAGTTTATAGTGGTCTAATTCCCACAGTACAAAACAAGCCTGGAGCTTAGTTCGGGACTAAGTCAACTTGTGTGACACTGTCGCCTGATATTTATTTAAAACTTTATTATTTCTATTCCAGTATTTATCTGCACTATTTATCATTTTCTCAAGTTCTTTTGATTTCAAGACGATTTTTAATTATAACTTTTCCAGATTTTTGATCAACTGAAGTGTTTACAATGAACTAGATTTGTTGAATTCCAACTCGAATCGAAGATCTAAACGTCGTCACTTACACCAACATTGTTACATCGAACAATCAATCGAAATCATACATAACTTATTACGCGTTAATATACAAAAATGTTTACAAACATGCAGCGCATGGTTCAATGAGCACGTTGGGTGCCCGTGACACAGCGGCGTGCTTAGATTCTAAGCAGTTTGTAGTTGTCGGCCGCGAAGGCGCGGAGTGAACACAATGCAGCGCGGGCGCCGGCCGTGCCTGGCACGGCGCGGACGGCGGGGAAACGTGGTCTTTGACCGGTAACGTAGAGTTAAATTGTAATACTACTGCTGAATGAACACTTGAGATGATCATATGTACCATGGGAAGGTGACTAGGAATTATTGATTTGTTTAAAAAAGATAACTGAATTATTTAATTATGTAACTGTTATTTAACCTTGTAACTATAAATTTATTGATTCATTACATAATAAGTTGCGAGTAAGTTATAGTTTTAATTTATTTAACGTGATTTTATGTTAAAATGAATAAGCAAATCTGTTATGCGCCGATGCTTGTTAAGTAGGTTTAGGAGCAGGTTTGTCACAAAGACATTTTTTTTAATATTAACCTATCATGCTGTTTCTGCGTGAAGAAGTAAGAATTCTTACTTTTGGCATCAACCATCACGACGCTATTTTTGCAAATCAGACTTTTGGACTTATATGAGGGGCCCTAGGCTGGCTGTACCCTAGGTCATGTGCGGAAATCCGGCGTTGTTGATTCAATGCATTTAAATTCCAAAATCACCCAACGTTGCTCAATATTAAACTATTTACCCTAGCAAACAGGTAGTTACCTCGTAATTAATTATTACTTAAGTCTTTATCAAAAACTCAACAGATAATTAGTAGATTAATCTAACCTACTTAACTAAAAAGGCTATAATTTGAATGACTCATTAAGAATACAGATGTTAATTTATACTTAGCCAGTGGTAATACTTGGTTAAGCTATTTGCACAAGTGTAGGTATTCACGATGAGAAACACAATAACTTGCATACTTACATTGAAAATGGTTTCCAAAACCGACATAATGTAATTTAAGATATTTTGTCTAATATACCACATACACGTGTTGAATTTTAGTGTTTTTTTTGCTACATTAATAAGACTTCAGTCAAAGAATAAATCTGTATTCAGTTATTTAAATTAAGATAAAATCAATGCATAATGTGATTCATCTTGATGCAATTGTGCTCGGCACGCTTTGACGTTTCAAATATGCGACAGAACATACATCGGCTCTATCAACAAGTTATTCATTGTCCATAAAATACCTTTCTTTATCGTACATCTTTCATATTGAATAACGTGTTAATCAAAAAACCAGATTAATAAGATTGTTTTTTTTTTTCAAAAAAAAAAGTAATCATTTTACACCAGTTGGCGCAACAAAATGTTAAATGTTATATTTTAATAATTTTGGTTTCTAGAAAAGTCTAAGAATCTCTCTTAAATATATAAATATTTATCTACTCATTAATAAAATCTACAGTTTATTTATTCATCAATGTAATATTACCTACAATATTAATTGTATCGCAAATACGAAATAACATTGAGATCGTCAACATATATAACAGATACTACTAATAATCAAAGAATACAAAAATAATTAAAACAACAACTAAACATACATAAATATAGGTACGTTACACTATACGTTGGCAATTGGCATCACGCGAGATTTTCCATTTAATCTTATAATTAATCGTAGAACTAAATAATAACAGAATCTCATTAAATGCGTTAGTAGAGTTCGTGACCGCGAGGCAGGGGTCGGCAACTGTCAACTACAAAATATAAATGTCTATTTAACGTGGTTTGACTGGGACCTAACTTTCAGTCGCCGCTAAGGTCAGGTGAAGGCGCCTGAAGATTGAATGGGTTGTCCTTGCTATTTCTTTTTTAGTTATTTATAACTTCACTTCGAGCGATAAGTGATTACGTGACTATTCAAGTTGTGTATTCGGCATATTGTTATTGAATTTATTTTACATGCGACATAAAAAGGATCGAATCGGAGAAATACTGGAACAGGGCCGAATCTTAAGTACCCGAACCCGACGTGCATGCATGACTCGATGTATGATTTGTCAGCATAGCAGGTGGAAAGAAGTGATCTCTGTCTACCCCTCTGGGAAACAGGCGTGACTTAATGTATGTAAGTATATAAAATATACCTTGCATTTACCATAGGATAAAAACGTAATCGACACGACACGACAGAAGGACGATCTCTTGTCGTATCAGAAGGTGAAAAAGGTAGCAGAGAATAATGAAAAGTTGCAATTACTCCACCGATAAAAGCCTAGCTCTTAAGTCAAATGATTGTGGAAATTAAATAGAATTTCATATGCCAAAACATAAGAAAAATAAAATTCTCAGCTTGGATTTAAACTCAGAACTAATCAGTTACATACATTTGACATTTTACATTTGACTGCTGCTTTAATACTAGCTACTGCGTCTAGCTTTTATCATAGAAAACAATTTTTCTAGTTTACTTGATAATGTATTTTCAAAAAGCTTATTTATTTGTAAATCTTATTACTTAAATTAAAACGGTTGTCAACCCACGCTCAAGTTTCTCTATTGAATCCGCAGCTCGCGTGTCAGGGGTCGCGAACAAATGGCACGTAACTGTGTTTAATTCAAAGTAATCATGATTACAATCATCTCTACAACGATCTGTAATCATGGCAATCATGGAAATTGCTGATTGAAATTAAATGAAAAAATACCACGCTACTCTAACGTTTTTGGTCAATGTTATTTTGATAAGGTTCAATTACGCGTTAAGAAAGTTTGCTACTTACGTTGTTTTTGTTATTATCACAGAAAAAAACGTGCTGTTAATTATTAGTGTACTCGTACCTAAGTCTTATCGGGTAGCCTAGTTGCTAAGAGGCTAGAGGTCCTGGGTTCGATATATGGTATGGTCAATTTTTTTTGACTTTTGGAGTTTTTCTATTTATTTAAGTATGTACACTGAAAATAATAATTGGTCGCTTGTAACAAGATTGTGATTGTTGTGCATAAGCGTCTTGATCCCATACTAGCCTAACAAGACGATAGATACACCAACTAAGACGTTAGATACATCAACTAAGATGTTAGTTGAATCACTAAAAAATTGCTGTTTGTTACTATCATCTTTGGTTTATATAACTAATATCTTAACTATTGTATTCATTTTATGTCAACTAAGTGAAAATCTCTCTTTGTTGGCTCTCATTTTTTTGAGTGTATTTTTCTATATAAGTATGTTTATCGTCCCCTAGTAGGTAGATGGTACTAGTAAGCCTAGAGCTTAGTCAGGGCGTAATATTGTCATCAAATTACACTACATTCGTCGTTGGATGTCAGGTTTACTGTCTCAAATAATTCAGTAAGTTTGTACATAGTAGTTATAAGGGAATCATAAAGAGTGTGCTTGTGGCGAAGCGGACATTACGACTGGGATTTGTATGAAATACTCTCCCCTGACATTTTAAAATATTTATTAATCAAAAAAGGGTAAATCCAACCGTTGAAAGACCCAAGAAGCCTTCAGACTTGTCAAACCCATTCCCCATAAACTACCCGTAATTACCCCCGTGTCGGAAGTTCCAGAGTTTTTCCGTCTCGTGTCGTCCAACTTAAATTAGCCGCCAGACGCAACGTGGCCTGCGAGATGGAATTTATAGTCGTTGATAACTATAACTAAGCAAGAATCAATAATTCATAAACTACTAGCGTTTGCGTGCGACTCCGTCTGCGTAGAAGTCGTTTATCGCTATTCCCTCAGGAACTGACCAATTTATCTCTTTGCCAAATTTCATCCAGATCCGTTCAGCGGTTCTGGCGTGATTCAGTAATAAACACCCAAACTTTGGCAGTTATAACAGGTATTAGTAAAATTGCCTGAAATGAATAAGAAAAATAAAAGTTGGTCAGTTAAATAGATAAATAGTACCTTATTATGGTGACCGCTATTTTCAGAGCTGATTACTTCATAACATACATTCGTCAAATCTTGCTAAAAACAAACTTTATATTAAAAAAACCGCATAAAAATTGGTCTTTATAAGCGTTGATACCACAGACAATTACACAGATGTACACATAACACGTTTGCGTTGGGAGTTAAAAAGTCAATAAATAGTTTTCCAATTGTTTGGAATGTAGTTGTTTCCAACTGCTCAATACATTAATCACAAATGGTGAGGGGCGGGGGGGGGGAGGCTGCCAGGAACTATTCCGAAGGGTTCCCTTGAAACTGATTAAGCAATGACGTCGTCAGTTTGTGCATAAATGATTGACATAACCATGTATTGGCATATAACCAGAGGTCGGAATAGGTAGTGCTTATTAACCTAAACTTGACTCACGTTCATTCATGCGTGAGTGAGATGGGGATACGTTATTGAATGAAGATGCAACAAGTTTAGGTTAATAAGCACTACCTATTCCGACCTCTCCATATAACTTACAATAATTGAGTTTAAGGTACCCATTTTTTAACATTACAATGCTACTTTCTGTTATTCTCTAGAGAGAATAACAGAGAGTAACTAATATTAGACAATATTAAATAATAAAATAAGGCTCTGATTTTCATTTTTATTTATCAGAAAAGGTTTAGGACCGCTTTTAAAAAAAAATTGACGTTTTCATACTATAATATTATGTAAAAAAATACAATAAAGAAGTTGTCAACCAGGATAATTATTAAAGTATGCAACGCACCAGTAGTTATTCTATTACTCAGTTACGGATCCGCAAGTTTAAAATACCATGGAAATATCCTTCAAACATACTTCAAATGCCATACAACGCCAGACGCGGGCATCCGAAACATTCGCGCATAAATATGTGAATACCTAAACATTCATATAAATCTACACAATCGGTGATGTCAAAAATTCCATTCGCTTACCAAGCGTGTCTGTCATCGGCCTTTGAGCGTTTATTTCGCTATGGTTAACATACCGCACTGCTAGATAGTAACAACTCAAAATTCTTGCTAGTTTAGTTACAAGTTCATAGAAGTTGTATTAAAGTTGATTTTAAAATACAGTTGTATTTTGAGTTACTACAGTTTTGATCTAGCAGTGCGTACATTGATGGTTTTATTCGTGATGTTAGCATATTTGGTTGCGGCGAAGCGTCAATGCAAATCGTGTGTTAGAAATGTATGACATGGTTGTCATTGTGATGGTGACAGATTATTTTTTATTTAAATTTTTGATTATGTTTAGATGTTTACAAATTAGCAATTACCTAATTTTAATAATAAATCTTATCTTTGACTAATGTAAAGACTGTCCACGATAAAATCGGGCCGTGCATGCTCTGGTGTATTTTATTAATGAATGCTAATTTTCAAGCAGCACCTTTTTTGTAATAGTCAGTGGTTATGAAACTACATAATAAAAATACAATCATGATAAAATGTTACAGCGTCTGTGACTAAGAGACTATAATAATCCACAGTACCAATATTTTTTTGTACACGGTCTACTGACAGTCTTTTCTGAATTCTCCTGTTTAAAACATTTTATTATTTTTAATTATGCAAACCAAATTAAACCTTATTACATTATCTTTTCCCAATAGTGAAAACTTTTCTAATTGGATTTAGATTGAGATAGTTCTGAGGTTTTTTAATTTTGGCGAATTTGAATTTTTGACAAATAAATGCCTCCCATACAAAATCAGCTTTCAGTGCTTGGAGTAAAAAGTCTTCCTGACTACTACAAATAGAAATGAGTTTCAAAAAGTATTTCTTTGGGAAGACGACATTCTAATGTGTGTTAAACAGCTAGTAAAAATATAAATCCAATTGCGACATTGTAGCAGGAAGCGTGGGAAGATTGTCAAAAAACGCTGTTCAGGAGATGAATGGTATGATAGAATATACTCGGCGAAAACTCACACATACCCATACATTATGATACGATTTTATTTTATTATAATGTTTTATAATTAAACAAGTAATTAAAAAAAAACTGTTTGAAAATATGCATTCATTGCAAAGATACACCAGAGCATGCATGGCCCGATTTTATCGTGAACAGTCTTTAATAGACTGATAACATATTTATAAATAAAATTTGAACATCCGAATTCTATATTTTTACTATTGATTTAAAATAATCAGCATTAATATTTAATAATATTTTTTTTAGTAGATTTTAGTTAATTGTAATATTTGTAATTATGATGACATGTTTGAATTGAATTAGTTATTAACGTAAGTAGTTTCTTTGATCCGATTGCAGCGCCCTTGCAATAAATAAATGAGTAGGAGTACGAGAGTATGACAGCCTTTTATATCGTTCAGAAAAGTATTCAGAGAACAGGATTTTTGCTAAAGTTTTTTTAAGATAACAGAGATAGCATCATATTGGCGAAGAGGTTAAAAAATGAAGAATTTTATAAGATTTGTATTCGCCTTTTCCTTATATTGTTTATATTTTTTTTGTTCGAGTTTCTTAAAAAAGGTCAATAAGATAACCGATGACCGTTCTAACGAAATGATAAAACTAAATCTTTTCCGTCATTTTTTTTCTTTTGACGATACTTTTTATTATTTTTAGCTCCTTCGCAAAAACACAATTATTCTCCAATGGTTATAAAATGACTTTGTAAATTGATTTGTCATGTCGGGAATTGAACCCGGATCCCACTTAGTCTATATGACAGAAAATAATTCTTTGTAGCGTGATTAGAAATGACAGATGTCAATTCTAGAGACACATAAAATTTGTTGTGTTTGGAAAAGTAACGCTTATTTAAACGTTATTTAAGCATACATAACAGACAAATCAATTATAAACTAAAATCTTTACAAAAATAACGTATAAACTTTTGTGAAATCGTTACACAAATAAAAAATAACATCCACTCCTAACTATACGCTTGTTTACAACAAGACTATAGTGAAAGGCAGAGATTAAGTGAATTATGACACCTGTCATTCAAATACTAATTATAGCCTCAAAGCTTTTAATACTATAAAAAGCTATGTTTGTTTGTTTGTTCGGATTTTACCACTACTGTACCGTTCCTCGATAGCGACAAGATTTAGTATGGATATAGCTTGAGTCCCGTTGAAGGACATGCATGGGATATTTTTTTGCGGGAAAATAGAATAGATCCCGAGGGAATAGCGATAAAGGTCTTCATCGCGGGCGAAGCCATGGGCAACAGTTAGTAGGATATAAATTCGACTGCTTTGACAAGTATCAGAACACTTCTTATCTTACTTTTAGGCTGCGGCTCCACTGAGGCGGAGACGAGCGGAGCGGTGCGGAGCTATGCCAATATTAACCAATAGAAGGCGCATGCGGTCACGTGGAGCTCGGCTTGCGCACGTTAGTTTACATTCTATTGGTTAATATCGGCACAGCTCCGCACCGCTCCGCACCGCTCCGCTCGACTCCGCCTCAGTGGAGCCTAACTGTGAAGCACTATACAGGGTGGAAAAAACGAACGCCACAAGGATGGCAACTACCTTAAATATTGGAAATAGCAAGTTCTAAGCAAAGGAGACTAATTGGTTTTTTTTTTAAATCCTCTCCCTTAAACGGGAATCGAACTGGTTGAATATGACAAAACAATAAAGTCGTGTTTTACGATACAGATCGAAAGGGTCATCGATAGTGATCATTTATGTCTATTACACATACACATTTAAATTAAAATAAAGACCGTAAGTAAATAAAATATTATAATTTTTCATATTCGACCAGTTCGACTTCCGGTTAAGGCAGGGAAATTTTCAAAAGTCCATAAATGCAGTAATAATTGTTTTCAAAAATAAAGGTAAATTTCCAATATTTAAGGTAGTTGCTGTCCGTGTAGCGTTCGTTTTTTCCACTCCGTAAACCCGTTGCAAAATAACCTCAGTAAAGTATAAAACAAGAAACCTTCGAGCTCCATTGTTACAATAAAAACACATCACCCTTATTTGTCCACTCCAGCCTTGTCATTAAACTTGGAATTGCAAAAAATGTCATCGATGCATATCAATGCGCCGCTGCGGGCTGCAATTACAATGCACGCGATGCAGCGGCGCTGTCGACCCTTCGCTCGGGTGGATAACATTGTATCTACTGAATATTTTACTATTATTATCATTACGATACCATATCTGAAGGCCTTTAGATACAATACAACATACATATATGTTAAGTAAGGCAGATTTTTATTGAAAAAGAATAAACAAGAAACATTTTAATACCATTTTATGCATCTTGTAACTCATGATAAGCCGAGTTAGTATAAGATCCCTTTTACAAAGCCCAGGGCTCGATTCCTGGTAAATAGATAATTATGTAATGAGCCCTATTATTGCCTTCCGTAAATCGAACCCGAGACCACTAGCGATGTAAGCACGGTTACTCACCACCAACTAGGCTAATCGCGTCGTCAAGCACATCCGGGGACTATGCTTATAGTGTCTCCGAGCTGATATCATAAAGAAGCTAGCAACTGGATCTCTCCTTTAGTGGTGGAATCTACCGCCAAGCAGTGTTCGCATTGTTTCGTTCTGGTATGGAGATAAGTATGTGGAAATTCTTGGACGCAACGGGCCTTTGGGGTGAGCTCTAAACAAATGGCTGCCACAAAAGATCAGCAATGGTCCAAGTGGCTCACAAGGCCCATCTCTGACCCCCAAAAATAATAATAATAATGGGGATAAGACAACCAATGAAATTACTTACGTTTCACAACGCGCTGGCCTAGTTGCTAGTGACCCTGCCTACGAAGCTAGCGGTCCTGGGTTCAAATCCCGGTAAGGGCACATATTTATATGATGAGCGCGAATATTTATTCCTGAGTCATGGATGTTTTCTACGTATTTAAGTATATATTTCTCTATGCAAGTATTTATATCGTTGTCTAGTACCCATAGTACAAGCCTAGAGCTTAGTTTGGGACTAGGTCAATTGGTGTGACATTGTCTCCCTGATATTTATTAATTATTTTTATTAATTTTTATTTATACTAACATAGAGGCCTTCCATCCTAGCCCTCAGGGTTGGCAATGCATTTAGTCTTAGGATTGTAGTCTTGAGAATGCAAATGTCTATGGTTCTCAGATCACCAGCCTTCTCTATGCCATAAAAAAGTACTCGACATAAACCTTACCGAGGCTATACTCGTTAAATTATTCCCGTCTATTGCTGGTGACATCAGCAACACAGTTAACGGACCATTTGTGAACCTTGTCACGTTACAATAAGGCTCAGTGTTCAGTTAACGGTGATGCTGTTTGTACAAAAAAGTGTTAGCCAAAAAACGCAATATTTTTAAATCTGGGTGACAGAAAGTAGATAACTAGTGGTAAAAAACAGTTAACAAATTCTAGTTTGAATCTACAAGCTTCCGTGGCACTTTTACAAGCTACAAAAACATGATAAAAACTGTGTAAGTACAGTGAATCTACCAACAGTTACTACAAACGTCTATAAAGGTAGACTTCCGGCTGCTGCGACCGACACGCGACGCGCGCGAACTTCGCTTCGCGGACGATGCGACGGCACGCCGCTAAGAAAATGTATGGCGGTTATGTAAGTTAGCTGAGACGACAACACATAAAAAGAATGGAACCAACCAAGAGATTTTCTTTGTTTTATTAACCAAAAACTGATAATACTCGAAACAACTGCAACTATTGAATTTAACTACTGTCTAAGTTGATTATAAATTTATAAATATATGTGTGTATATCATGTGAGTACCTTCTGTAGGTACTTTTTGCTTGAAGTATGATTATTTTGTAAATATGTTCTTTGCTTTGTTTTCTGTCTCTCTTTTTCTGTGCACCACTTATGTTACTTTTTGTATGATTATTTGGTTGACTGGTAGAGAATGCCATTAGGAATTAAGTCCGCCATTTGTACTTTTTTTTCTGCAATAAAGGTTAAATAAATAATTCTAACATATTTTTACGCTAGTAAGGAATCAAGACGCTTATTATTCAAAACAATCCAACCTTGTAAAATAAAACCTTCGATTTTTTCCAGGGAAGGCCACCACAGATTCTCAAGTTACCTGCAGTCCAAAACGGACAGTCCAAAATCTAAGTATGACGAAATGTACAAAATCAGCAAGTAGCAGCATCGCGATATAGTCGAGGAGTGGTATTTGTAAACAGACGAAGCGTGAGGCAGCTAGGCTTTGTTCTAATTAATTCAACGAAACAAAAGAGATAATACTTACCGTCTATTTTTATGATGGCGGCGGAATTGGCACCGCCGCGCCTTAGCCACGACTCTACCTAGACTGCTCCCTTGCGAGCGCCCTGCTATGCACTTCCATGTACAACCTAAAAATGTTCGTATTAGCCGCGGCGCGATAGTCGCGCGCCTTAGTCGCATCGCCCACGGCAATCTACCTTAAGCCTGTTTTTGCTGCACAGAAGTCGTTTCGCGTCTAATGCAGTCCCGACCGGTCGCGATTAGATCGACATTAAGCCGACAACGCACAGACGCCGTGACTTCAATTTAATACTTACTAGTATTACGGGAGGCCGCAAATCTCATATTCTACCTCTACATGTCAACCGGAAAATCGTGTGCGATCTTGGACTACTTACTGAGTATCTATTGAACTCGGTAACACCATCTTGCATTTGATGTGTTATGGTATTGTTTTTAACTCGACTGCCATTACTGTCAAGTAAATAAGAGCTATCAAAACGTTGACAATACGGAAACACGTCAAATCGTCCTCTAAGGGCAAGAGTGTCAAGAGCAAACCCATCATCAATAAAAAAAACAATAAGGTAACCGTGTAGAATCTTAGCCCTGCTGTGGTGTGGGGCCTCTATAATACATAGACTAATGGTACTCTGCAGTGCCGGATTAACCCTCCGTGGTGCCCTAAGCATTTTCGTGTGTGGTGCCCCCTGTGACCCTAGCTATTACATACCCAAAGGCCTCCCTTAAGATTTCGTAGTTAAACTATACTTTCGTTTGCCGTTCTTCAACCCAAGGAAAAATATCTACACTTCACATGATATTCAAATTACTTTTCTTCTCAATCACCCATAGGTTAACGGAGTTTCACGGAAAATAGGCGCATTTTTAAGTCGTCGAGTTGCGGAAAAGAGCCAGGGTCCACAACCTATAGGGATGATTTCGCCTCTGTCATCTTTGTATTTTTTTCTGTGTATAATCAGGTATATAATCTATCAATTATACTGTATTTTTCAAGCAAAAAAAATATTCGGATTTTTGATCGGAGATTTTGGTGCCCCCTGACTCGTGATGCCCTAAGCAGCTGCTTACTCTGCTTAATGGCTAATCCGGCACTGTACTCTGACATTCAAAATGACATTATAAAACAATTTGTTTGGCACTTCTTACAACTTGAATCGCAACGTCACTGTGACACAGTTCTGTTGGTCAGGGTTTCATTGGGCTAGTATGTAAGAAAAATGCAATATAAGCGGAGAGGTCCATAGTCCATACGCGCGTACTGCATTTCGTCGGTGAAACTGCAAAACCGCGTAAGTAACATTTGTAACGAGAAGCAAAATGCACCTTATTTCTAATATGTTAAGGTTTCATTTGCTATATAATAAATTTGTTGGTTACGCGGTTTTACAGTATCACCGACGATTTGTATTTTGAATGGCAGTATGACCCTTGATACCCGTCTTTACCTTCAGTCTGTTTGTGATTGTGGAGGAGGTTAATCGACAAGGCAACAGAGGCTTTTCAGGATGCGCACGAGTTATGAATAAAACGACTAGAAATAATGATGATGATATTTGTAACATCGATCGATGCAATACGGGTCGTATACTTATTCGCAAAAGTGATTTTATTTGTTGGTTTACGTTTACATGTTTAACATCTAAACCGATCAACGTGAAAATTAATACAGAGATAGTTTGTAACCTAGAGACGGATATAAGGTACTTTTTGTGTCGAAAAATTTGACGATTCCCGAGGGAATAGCGAACAAACGCGGACAGAGTCACGGGTAAAAGTGTATTCTCACGTTATACAGCGCAAGTTATTTCGCGCGAGTTTTTCCGAGTGAAATTCTGTTGCACAACTGGGATATCCGCGATCGGCAACCTCACGCGATGCTCCGCGATAATGGATCGACAGCTCCAATTATTCGATTATTTTAACTCTAACCCCCTTACTAATAAACGTTGAGTAACGGTGGTATAGCTCTACAATGTTTTGTCCTTATCTGACAAATTCAAATGTCACAATGACAGATAAGGACAAAACATTGTATAACTATACCACCGTTACTCACAGTTTATTAGTAAGGGGGTACCTAAGTTTATAACAATACTAGCACCAGAGACCGTTATCGTTATCAAACTTGTATAGGCTTGACGTAAGTTGTCAGACGGTCGCGTCGAGCGCTACGTCAATTCCATACATTTTGCGAGTTTTCGAAAATAGTTTACGTTAACGTTAAGCAACTTGTCTCGCCTCACAGGGCCCAAATTTTAGGCGGTAAAAACCATATCGTCTTTGGCCTGTTATCGTATTGTCAACGTTGTGATAGCTCTATTTACTCGACAGCAATGCTGCCGTCCAACGGCAGAACGCTGCAACTCGAGTTACAGCGTTTTGTGTTAACTCGCGCCAAGCGATTCCTCATGAGCATGAGCGCTTCTATTATACCTACAAAAGAAGGCTTAAAAATATGTTTAGGCGGTAGAAAAGTGTCAAAACGCGGTTACTCTGTATAAGACAAGCCAAAACATCATGACTGCAATTGTGATGCCGTCAATGCTGTCAATGGCGTCTGGACAACACAGAACGCTGTAATTTAAGTACTAAATGACCACCACCTCGGAACAAGGAACGGACCACTTGCAGAGTTTTGCCTACCCTGCGTCACCATCAATTCAACACGCGGCAACTAAGTGCAAAATAATGGGTGATTTCTAGCGTGAAACTTAAAAACCTTTGAACGCGTTTTTCTCGAAACTAGGGTTTTTGACTTGCAGCGTTTTGCCGTACACGTACAATACCATAACTGTCAAAGTCAATATGGTTTTACCCAGTAAAATAAAGGCCCAGTTCCCGTTATGGAAGAAATATGGAAATTATACGTAAACTCGATGACTATGCAATTATACCTATCACCTATCTAAGTCGGAACCGGATGGTAGTAACTTAACAAAATCTCCGCTGTGTACTTAAGCGGACTACATACCATCAGTTTTAACTGCACAGTTTCAACTGCACAGTCGAACTGTTCAGTTAAAACTTATGTGTGTAGGCACTGCGAACTGTGCAGTTACACTGAAGATCTAAGAAATATCTAATCGAAATTTCATTAGATAAAACTGTACTGTTGAAACTGTGCAGTTAAAACTGATGGTTTGTAGCCCGTTTTACTTATCGCAAACTCCCAGAGTTAGCACTCGGTAATCTAGTCTAGATAGTGAAATGATGACTGTGCAAATAAATGTAGGTACCTACAGCTGGCACCAAAAGGTCGTCTAGACATATATGGTAAACATACTTATTTGTACTATTATGTTCTCGTATTTTTATAAGTTTCCTTGTAATCTAAATTTAAAAGCCGCTACCCACACTCAGTACTTATTAGTATTCACCGAACTATTTAAACTGTCAGTTAAATTTAAGCCTGCGTTGTGTAGGATGAAACTGATAGTTTTTCTCCAACACACGCTGAGTTTTTAATTACATTTTAAACAGTTCAATGAAAACTGACAGCTAAAACTGATCCACGTAGGTACTAAACATTACTTTGACCCGTTAAGTTTCTACCCAAGCATAACTTAACTGTATTTAATCTGGTCCTTCGAACCGTATATTCGCCTCCTCTACCTTACCAACATCTCTTTTAAAAACGTCCAGTTACCCATCAGCCGATAACACCTATTTCTGGCAACCCCATAACGAGAAGTCAGGCTGCGTCCGCGCATACAGTTTCCCTGCCACCAACTATAGACTTACATACATTTTATACGGTCGAAGTGTGTCATCGGCAGTGAATGTCTGAAACAGGTTCAAGGTTTGCAGACCGGTCGCAGCCGTCACCGTCGCACGCGCAAGTAAGAGTGAGAGGGACGATTCTTAGATTCTAAACTGCGTAATTATTATTGCTGATATTGGATGCTTTGAGTTGTGTGTTTAAAATATTGTAGGTTTGAATGATTGATGGATAAACTATTGAAAAACAATGGGAGAGCTCGAGTACTGTTAAGCTGTACGTACCTATACATACATACATATCTTAAACTGTACGTTGTTTATTAGCTATAGGTAGGTACAGCGTAGCGTAATGTTTCCCAGTTGCAACTCGCTGCAATGTAGCCAAGAGCTAGGTGCATTCTGAAAACCAGCGCTGTGCAGCTGACTTAGCTCGCAGCATATGCTGAGACCTGAAACTGTGGGGTAATACCGTGTATTTTTAGGGTTCCGTACAAAAATGGTAAAAAAGGAACCCTTATGGTGAGACATCGGTGTCTGTCTTTATGCCACAGCAGTTTTTCTCTTGAACTATAGAAGCTAGGCATAATTGTATAACTTGATTGCGCGCGTCTACTTTTAGTAAAAAAAATATATTTTTCTAGAAATTTGAAAAGGGGTCTAGGATGGGGGGTTGTAAATGAAAGTGATTTGATTATAGTAAACGGGGTGTCATATAAAAGGGCGCACTCTGCACATTTCAAAACGGTATTTTTTATAATTTTATCGTAACGTACATTTTGATGTATAGCCAAAAATTTACAAAAAAGAACGTTCCCCCCTTATCTCCGATGTTTATAGACAAAGAAATCTCAAAACCCCTGATTTAAAGATTTATATTTTACGCGAAAAATAAAATGAAGTTGACAAATTATAGTTTTTCCAACCATATTATCTTAAATATGGAACCGGTGCCCGAGTCCGACTTGCACTTGACCGGTTTTTTTTGTAAGTGGGTGTGTAGACAAAATATGCTTCCAAGATACGGCACAAACAAACTTTAATATTTCAAAAACTTTAAAAACACATTTAAAATGCCTGAGGATTGCGTTGCAATACATTTTTGGTGTATGTATGTTTTAATATATTTCATGACGACTGTACATCAAAACGATGACTAAAGTCACTTTACCACTAAACCAAAACGTTCATTCACACTTTCATATCAAAATTCATGATCATGACTCAATAAAAGATCATTATTCACCCTCCATCATCAACTAAATTTGAGCCCTGCCACTTCATCATACAATCTACTTTCCATCGCTTCCTATGCAACTTCCACCCTATCTCACTGCACATGTCCTCAATTTGAACTGTATTTGAAAGCTGATACGGTTCTCTTTCCTTTGTTTAATGTTCAAGACAGGAAGTGAGTTATTGCGGCGAGTGTCGAGACGAGACTTCCGGCCAGCGTCGTCGTGTGGACATACAAATCAACAGGGTCTTCGACACGGCCTATAGCTATATTGTAGATGGCTAGGTATTAGGTATATTGATACTAGGTTTTACTAGCGGCTTTGCTCGTGCTGTTGTTATACCAAGAAGGAGGCCAACTGCAATATACCTAGTAGTCGAAGCATTCTACCTTACTGTATTGGTACTGGTAACCTCATTAAATTTAAAATACTTATAGGTACAGTCGAGTTCATATGTGTACACTTTAGTACCTTGTATATTTAATGTCATGTTGAGACTGCCATATATGAATAGTCACAACGGTTAAAGTGACAAGGTACTAAACTGTTCACATATTTATTTTATAACCTCGACTGTACTACGAATGACTTCATAAAAATAAGAACATAAATTACAAGTAAATAATTCTCTAACGCAAAGTAAACAGTCATAATTATATTAATTTATTGCTCAAATTGTATATGAGAACTTTAAAAATACTTAAACGTTATAATAAACTAATCCAATAGCAACAATAGATAAACAAGAAGCTACTTTTCATGTTTAAAAATAAACGAGCATCAAAATATCATCGTTTGCCTCCTTTTTTGTTCTCCAAAAAAACATCGACGGACTCGCACGCGCGTTGAAGTCTTTCCTTAACCAACGTCCGGTCTGACGTCATATCGATTTGCACCTTATATAATTAATTTTAGAGTTGATTTCAAACTGCACTAAGACAAGGTGACATAGGCTATATAATTTGTTTACGACAAAATGTCATTTCCAAGGTTCTTAGTCCAGTAAAGCTATAAAATATCAATATTATTTCTAAGTAAACTAAGCTTCTCTTCAAGAATAATATTACAATTCATAAAACGAAATCAAACGTATTCAAACCGAAATAAATTCTTAGTAAATTTTATGTAGTTTAAATTTATTTGATGGCTTTAGCATTGATACGATTTTTAAATCAACAAAACTAGGAGAAGTAGGAGATATAACTGGCGTGACGTCACTATTTAATATTTCATACAAACAAATCTTCATACTTCATACTTACCAAGTAGCTCATATTTTGACACTTCGTAAAAAAGAACTATTGTGACAGTCATCTAGACTATTGCGTTAGTTTAATTAAGTGTGGTTGTTTAAAAAAAAATGTAGGAAATATATTTTCAATTTATATTATTAACATTTAGTATTCTAAGTACATTCACTTATCACTTTATTTAGACTGTACCTTGATTCAATAACATTGCAATACGTCAAAAATCATTAATTACCTAGGTATTTGAAGACAAATATTTTTCTAAAGTTTGTAAGAGCAAATTAGAATCTTTATTTTTCATAAAGTACACACAAATTACCTATTTATTTCGCAGTTGTTAAAGCGAATAACGTCTTTTTATTTAATTTTATAAGGTTTAGACATTTTACTTAAATTAAAATAATTTAATTTCCTACAAAAATCGTAAACTAAACGTTATAACTATGTCATAATAGCCTTTCTAAGGTCCACTAGACCTAGCTGGTCTGGGCGCGGCTAGATCGAGGCCAGCTCGCCTAGGGTACCTAAACAGGCCTAAATGAACTTGCCCTCAATTTAACTACATTACTAGATTCCAATGTTGGTTTAAAATTAAAAAAATATATGAGTTCACATGTTTGACCTTGTTTAAGAATCTTAATTTTCATTTCATTAACGAACACTTAACTAGGTACTTTCTAGCATTTTTTTTTTCTTTCTGAACTTATCTGGTACCTTTCTACGATTTTATTTTAAAGAAAGTGCGATGTTTTTTAACTTCCCTAACGAAGGTGAACATTCTCTTGCTGTTAACTTTTTTCTGGTTAAAGTCTGCTATATTTTTTAGCTTTTTGCGCAGTACTTTAAACGTCAGTTTAATCATACATTTTAAGAAAGTTTTCTTGTAAGGCGTACCTACTTAATACCTAGTTGTTACTGTAGATTAAATCTAAATAAAAAAATACTTCTATTTTGGAAAAAATACCTACCTATCTACTCGTATGTTTAGATTAATCGCCAAATGAAATACCTAGCTAGGTAGTAGGTAGCATACTGCTTTAGCCATGAAAATAGGTCAGTTAAAGGTACAGGTTAAATAAGAGTGAGTAAATAGTTCTCTTTCCCGGACATCGAACCCGCTACCTCTATCTTTAGCAAAACACAATCACTAACCGGTCAAGTTCAAAAGTCAAAATTGACACGTAGTACCAACAGAATTCTGCGCACTGATAACAAAACAAGTTTAAATATAGATAAAACTTTATTTAAAATAACGGTTTTTAACGGAGTAGGAAACAGGTAAAGACCTAAATAGGTTTTTCATTATTAAACACTAATTACACGACAATTCGAAATGATAATTAAAAAAATCATAGCGTTCTGTGCCCTAGGCATTCGTTTTAGATTCTTTTACGAATAAGAAAGTAGTTTAGAGTAATGTCGTTAGTCTCGTAGTTGCCACGCAAGTGATCGTAGTCGGTTAAAGTTAATAGGAATTCGTTTGGGGAAGGCCTTAGTGATTGTGATAACACCTAAATGTACTAACAAAACAATTACTTAATTACTTATTAAATAACCGTCGAGAAAGCGCATTAAAATTTACGATATAAGTTAACTTTTTAAAGTACCTAGAGAAAGATACTTATTAGCAAACTTTAAAAACAATGACATTAGCCTTCCAAAATTCCAAATTCAAAAGCAAAAAAATGTTGCCACATCAATGAAAAAGATTCCCGCTAACTTAAAACTTTAGACACTGGCCAGTTTGAAACGGGACCGACCTGATAGGTGCCTCGTGTCTTGCGCGGCGACGGCCAACACCAAGAGCGCGAGCCAGCAGCCGCCGGCACAACGCATCTTCACTTCACTAACACATCAACACAGCACTGACACTCACAATAATAGATTTTTCTGGATTCTGGAAAGTTTCTTTGGAAAGTTTTGGGTGTGTGGCGGGGACGCGCGTGGCGTCTCGAGCGGGGACAGAGAGAGACTGCCGCGCCGGCCGGCCGCAGGTGGGGTGGCGAGGCGGAAGCGCGAGAAACCGTGAAAGCCTTTAAGCGAACTCGGGGATTTTCCCCGAAAAATATTGTTAGACGTGTTTTGTTTGTTAATGTGATTAATATGATAGGCTATGTTGGTTTAACTAGTTATTACGTTATTAGCAGATTAAATAAGTGATGTTAGGAATATTGGTCATTTTTACGTTCGGTTATTTTCTTGCTTTGAGTAAATCAATATTGGCAAATTGTATCGTCAACAAAGTTACTGCATCTTACTATAAATAAACATATTTAGTATAATAATAGTATATTTAAAAACTTGGCAAGCGCATGTCAGGCCATGCTTTGCTCAGTGTAGGGTTTACGAATTTAGGGAAACTCAAAAAATAACAAGTTTTTTTTTATAGGAGAGGGAGGTAAACGAGCATGTCGGTTAACCTGATGGGAAGTATTCACCACCGCCCATAAACACAAACAAATCAAAAAGAGATGTATTAACTCATATTCAATAAAAAGTCATTTGTAGCAGTCTTAGATGATTTTTAGTAGGTTTAAACTCCTGTATGTCAGGAATCAATCAAGTCTAATAAGCCATCATAGTTTTCCTTTTTAATTCGTTAAATTTGCTTTCATTTAAGACATTGTTCAGATTTTTAGTACTTGTAGTTTGAACAGCTATGAGTATGTGGATGTGCTACTCTACCTCAAATGACTGGGTTCTTGTTGACTATGGAACCCTAAAAAAAAGAAATTACATTATCTGCTGCAGCAATTGCTATTTACTTTTTCTTTGTATTTCTTACAAATTCAAAGAACACCAATTAAATTATTATAATTTAGTAAAACAAAAAGAAACCTAGACCTATCGTTTAACAGAAAAACCCAATACCCACGCCAGGAAAATCGTTAAAATAGTTTAAAATCTGTCCATCTCATTTGGTTTCAAAGCAAAGAGATAATAACAAATACAAACTACCGCAAACTGCCAATTTATATTTTGTTTCTGTTTTACTTGTACCGTGATTCACATTAAAGTGTTTCGGTGTTAAGGGGCTTCTAAACGGGCCATATTTTCACTGCAATATGTGGCCGGCAACAACAATTGGTGTCCCTCTCTTACTCGTGTGTTGGAGAAAGACACCAATAGTTGCCGGCCACATATTGCAGTGAAAATATGGCCCGTTTAGAAGCCCCTTTAGGATAAGACAGAAGCATAGAGGCATTCCATCTCAGTCTTAAGGGTTGACAATGCATTTGAAGTCTTAGGATATCAGTCTTATGATTGTAGTCTTAAGAATGCAAAGTCTATGGGTAACAGATCCCACTTACAACAGATGGTCTGTGTGGTAGTTTGCCTTTTATATGCCATAAAAACACCTAAACGGTCCAGATGACACTTCCTTACCTTATGTATTACTCTTTAAGTAAGTAATAAAAGTAATGATCAATAACATCGCAATAGTACATTATTGCCTAGGCATGGAAGTAGGCAATTGCGGGCCGAGTATTGGATTAAACGGACGAGCTTGCGAGTCCGTTTAAAAATACGAAGCCCGCAATTGCTGTTCCTGCCGAGGCAAATATAGTGCTTTTCTCAAAAATCGCAAGAAAAAATTTGTGTTGGAGTCAAATCTTCATCGCTTGAACTCATTTTTTGAATTGCATACAAACAGAAACTTCATGTGAAAAAACCAACACTCCTTACCGCCTTTTTGTTTATGACAAGGAGAAACGCAATTGTTGTTTTAAAAAAAAAACAAGCTATTCCAGGCACAAATAAAAAAGTTATGTTTCGAGTAAAATTTGGATGTATAAGACTTGTGCCCTCAATTTATAATGGCCCTTTTCACTTTTTAAAAAGTTACAAGCTAGATAGTAATGGAATTTGTATGCAACATTGCGGGCTTGTGTAGCGAGCACGCAATGTTTTTTTTTTTAATTTGAGAACTGTCAGTAAACTAAGTACTTCGCGTCTCAATATGTAGATAGGAATGTCAACATTTCCGGACATTTTTGAGAAAAGTATTTTATTTTTATAAAAAATTACGATAGCTTTTAACTTGTATTAATGCTTTTCTTTGTACCAATCTAAATTAATGTAATATGTTTGATCTTAGAATAGAAAATGCCATTACATAGGCATTGAGTCTGCTATATTTGTATTGTCATCGGCAACAAAGATCCGTGAATTTGGTAGTAAGTAAGTAATTAAACTCTTTATTGTACAAAAAGAGATCGTTTCACAAAAACACATATGAAAATAAATTATGTTCAAGGCGAACTCATCCCCTATCGGTAGTATGCCTTAACCTATGTAATTACGTATTATTTAATAACAATTTAGCGTTTTAATCAAACAAAACCCCCGAATTCCCCCCAAAGTCGGGGGATTCGGCTGGCCAGTCGCGCCGCTCACACAGGTGGTTGTCAGGTAGCGGGGTAAACAAGCGCTTTATCGCGCCGTAGGTAGCCGACTAGCTGTTGTGGGTCACCATCGCGCGAGCGCGCTGGCCCGGTGGTAATATTTGGGGAAGCCCAGTGTCCAGAGTTTCTGACTCCTTCTGTGAAAGTGCTAATCTTAACTTATCTTTCCTTTTCGATATACTTCGAGCCAGTAGGATTTTTTGTGCAACTAGCGCTCTATTGCAATCAGTTATTTGAACGTGTAGATTTTTCGGCGATGGTTTTTTTTTTAACTTACTAAGGGGCTTGTTAAATACTGTCATCTTCATAGTTGTCTACATTATGTATTAAATTGTTATTTCTAGATGTAACTTTCACTTGTGCCCCTAAATTTTATGAAATTAAACAAATTTGGCTCATTTGTTTTCATCTTTGACTAGTTTCTTTTATTTTTTAGTGTATGCAATCATCGTCATCCTCCTGCCCTCTTCCTTCGACTCTTCTCGATCTCTATATCATACCGTATGCAAGATTTCCTTAAAATTGTGATAGGTACTTAAGCATCGAAACTCTAGCAAAGTGAAGGGGCTTTGCTTGGGGGGTTTTCCAATACCTACGTCATACTCGTGAACGGTGATGTTTGTGAGGTTCGATCTGTTCGCACTTGCAAGGACTCTTTAGGTATCTTATGACTAATCAATAAATTAAAATATACATCTATATTTTGACAGAGAGCTCATCGTATTATTTATGGAATTATTATTTTAAACGGTTATTTTAAGTTATCCCAATGAGCTCTTTTAAGTTGTAAAGATAAGATAAAGATAAAAGATAAAGAGTTAGGTACATAGTCAAAAACATACACACAAACATATGTATGTACACTCATACGGGTCAAATACATTACCCCCTTTTTTATCAGTTAAAGACTTAAAGAGCAATGTTGGCCATTTTGAGATTAGAAAAGATAGTTCCCGAAAGTAGGTTAATGCAAAATATATAGTTAGTCGTAATTAAACACATTAAGTAATAATATTCGTGTGGTTGCCGAGTTAGAATAGTGCCACTCCATGTCTTCCCCTGGATGTCGTAAGAGACGACTAAGGGAATAAATGCTTGTAGTAGGTACTGTTAGGCGATGGGCTTGCAACCTGTCACTAATACGCTGGTAAACATCTTAGCCTAATTGTGCAAATTGTGGTTATAGAATTATCAACAAGTTTTTAGAGATGTTTGTAATTCTGTAGCTCTGCCTACCCCACTCTGGGAACGAAGGCGGGAGATTATGTATGTATGTATGTAAGTAATAAATCTAAAAAACAAATAAAAACGTTTGAATTTAGTTACTTGTAAAAAGCACTGTTGACCCAGAAACTCAGAATTAGATTAGTTAAAGTCATACTGGCACATAAGTTAAGCTATTATTAATTTACCGTAACACAAAATTCAGCAAAAAAAAACAAGCGTCACAAAGTGCAACAGCTGCAGACAAAGTTAGGTATGCATTATTGCTAACTTCTACGAACTCGTATGTGGCCTAACTCAAGCAAGCCAAAAACAACCAAGTATCTTAGGGATAAGGTTACTTCTTCAGAAACAAAAATGCATCAGCTACGAGCGTTAAGAAATTTTTGTGTAGTAACACTAACCTCAAACATTAATTTGGGTTATCAAACCATTGATTAGTCATCAAAATAACCGCAGCATTGATTTTACTTTTAGCAATTTTTGGGGTTCCGTACTAAAAATATAAAAAATGAACCATATGGTACGGTGCTACTTTGTTCGTCCGCCTTTCTGTATGTCTGTCACTGTGGCCTAATTCAGAAACCAATATGATTAAAAATCTTATATAGGTATATTTTGGAACCGTTTTAAATAGATATACATACAGATAGAAGCAATAGCTTACCTATATGAATAATTTCGATAATTACATAGTAAAAACTGGTTTAGTTTATACATTTAGTGTAGGTATTGTGATCGTTTATTTGAATTGTATTTGCATTAAGTTTTTAGTAACTCACACCCTAACCTGTGCAGATAAGCAATATTTGTATGCCCCATCAGGCAAAATATGGATGGATCTTTATGTATCCACTGTAACATCTATTATGTACCTATGTTTAACAAATAAATCATTTCATTTCATTTCATTTCATTTCATTTCATTTCATTTACATTGCGTATTAACTGACTTGATGAAAATATAAAAAAAAACATCTCCAAATCAAATGTGTGTGTGATATTTATTGTTAAGTTAAAACTACCGTTGTAGTCCACATCTTTTCTTTTTAAATTTATCTTTTTTGTGATGTTAAATACTCAGGAAAACATGAGAGTGTAAAAACCAGGAAAAGGATGTGCGCTATATATTGACTATCCATCGGGATTCCCAATAATCTAACCAACCAGTTTCTGATATGGAGCTTACGCTATATTTTCTGCGCACGAGCAACCTGTTCGATGATGAGTTTATGTTTTTTGCGACTGAATATTATATCTTTGCAAATTGCAAGGACAAGGAAAACAACACTACCTTTCCTCCTTAGGTTATCAAATGTCTTGATTTGCGTCACTGTATTCATTGAAATTGGTCTGACGCGTAGGTTAGATGTTCATTTTGCAGAGTTCCGTAACCAACGGAACCCTATTAATATATAAAGGCTCCGTTGCCGTCCGTCTGCCCATCCGTCTGTCTCAACGCTGTATATTGAAAACCGTAATAGCTAGAGAATGGCCGCTATAGCAAAAAAAAGAAATAAAGAGCTTCGTGAGCGAGTCCGACTCGCACTTGACCGATTTTATTTAAGGTTTATTTATTTGAAACAATTCTTAATCTATTACATCGAGTACTTACAGACTGTTATTAACCATTTTACAATTATTCAATATTTATTAGTATTTAACGTGGTGTACGTTTTGGAACTTATTATAAGTAATGCAATAAGGTGAAAAGTGGATCTCTTTGTAGTCGACTGTACAATAACGGTCTTTCGCGTCAGTGTTGCCACATTATTAACTATCCAGCATAGTTATTTTTAACCGACTTCAAAAAAGAGGAGGTTTTCAGCGTGTCGGGAACTTCGGTTTTATATACTACGTTCCGTGATTACTGGTTTTATCACCCTAATGAAAAACGGCTAGACCGATTTGGATAATATTTTTATTGCTTTCATTTTCTTGCACACATCCCAGATTGTCCCATTGTGATCAATTCTCATCTGATGATAGGACTCTAGAGAGATCAAGGGACCTCTTCAAAATATTATAGGCAAACCTAGGAGTAGTTCGTGCATTTGCTAACAGAAAGCACCATTTGGTGAAGTGGAACGGATGATGCAGACCACAGTGGCCAACGGAACTACTCAATACAAAGTACTTCACGGGTTGCGAACGCTTCTTTTTTACCATTTTGGTACGGAACCCTAAAAATGGTGAAATAACTAGCATAGAGGCATTCCATCTAAGTCCTCAAGGTTGGAAACGCATTTGCAGTCTTGAAATTCTCATAGTAAGATTGTATTCTTACGATTGAAAATGTCTAGGGCTGCAGAGTCCACTTAAGAGTAGGTACCATCTGCGGGCCTAGTATGGCTGCGTCTATATCGCGTGTCAAATGTGGATAAAGCATCCGTCTCTCTCGTACTTATAAACGTGTCAGAAGGTGACGGATGTTTTATCCACATTTTGTCACATTATTAGGCCCCCAGGTGGCCTGTGTGCTCGTTTGTCTAATCCATGAAATAAAAAAAGTTAAGTAGCTAATTCGCCACCACTTCAAACTCTTTTTTTTTCAACCCACAAATCCGGGTGTAAGAAAGCAAACTGCATAGATTAGATATCACCTCATCTCATTCGAGATAGGACATTGTATCACCTCATTTAAACCATAGTACAATACAAGCCTCGAGCTTAGTTTGGGACTAGGTAAAATTTTGTGAAATTATCCCGTGATTATTTATTTATTACATCATTAAATAAATTACTCTCATTTAAATTTCGCGTCCTGCCAAATACCAAAATACCTACTGACGTTGTCGCAGCAAGAACCAAATCAATACGCCACCAATACCATAACACCAGTGATTAACATAATACGACATTCATGCAAACATCTATAAAAACAAACGCGAAGTTTTCCTTGCACGGATATCTCCGCGCGAGTTACCTACGCTAGTCCACATCATTAAAAAAATTACCACTCTCGTACCTTGTCGTTATGACTCAGTATACAATTCCAATAGCAGTTACAAGCTGTAACAGTAAAGAATAAATAAAAGATCCACATGTTTATGACTAGCTTTTTACCGCGGCTTCGCTCGACTTCCTAATGAAAACTATTTTTCATTAAAACTTCGAAATTGGGACTTTTATGAACTACGGAAGAAAACACGGTGTTTTTTGTTTGAGCAGCGACATCTTACGGATGGTATCCTATCGCAAAAACTAAAAACGTTTGCCAGCTGTTTCATTTGCCATAATTTTCATTATAATTTTCATTTTATTCTGAACCCAATAACTTTTCAAAATGTTTAATGGGATATACTTACAGAACCTGTAGGTTAGGTTAGGTATACAGGGCGTCCCAAGACTATGGGACATGAAGGGAAAGTACCTTAAATATCATAGACAGGATATTTTGCTGAAAGAAGACTTTATGTTATTTTTAAAAGTTAGTAATACTGCATTCAAAGATATTCTAAAAATTATTTGCTTCTTCTGGGAATCGAACCGACTTAGATGTGAAAAAAAATCACCCGTATTTTTATGATGCCAATCGAAAGAATGAACAAAAAATAATAATTCTTCTTAAGTAACATAGTATCTTAAAAGAAAGGAATAACGTAAAATGTTTGATTCAAATTTCAAGAACATTATTTATTACCGACGACGACGACCGAAAAATAGCGATATTATCATTCCATAGATAGAATTGCTTATTCGCTAATAAGTACCCACTTAATAAACGACTTACTGGCAAAGTTTTTCTTATTATAGATGCACGTGCATTACTTGACCGTTACATTACTTCTTTTGGGGATACGTGAAAGATTTGCTATACAAAAAGCAATACGACAACGTGGGCAAGTAACAAACAGAATTGAGCCATATCATATCGAGTATTCACCATAATATGTTTAGAAAATCAACGAGCAACGGATTTATTAAAAGATTGGCGATTTGCATAAGACAAGAGGGATCACATTTTGAGCATTTAATTAATTAATTTGCAAGAAATTAATTAATTTACAAAAAATACTGTACTGACTTCGGCAGTTTCATGTATGTTTTTAATTTGATTAAAATGATTAATTTCACGTTGTTCCTTTCTTTTAAGATACTATGTTACTTAAGAAGAATTATAATTTTTTGTTCATTCTTTCGATTGGCATCATAAAAATACGGGTAATTTTTTTTTCACATTTAGGTCGGTTCGATTCCCAGACGAAGCAAATAATTTTTAGAACATCTTTGAATGCAGTATTACTAACTTTTAAAAATAACATAAAGTCTTCTTTCAGTAAAATATCCTATCTACGATATTTAAGGTACTTTCCCTTCATGTCCCATAGTCTTGGCTCTTGGGACGCCCTGTATTTTATAACAATTCAGGAAACTTAAACGGTTTAGAGGTAACGGTATCCAGTAGCATATTTTTTCATTTATCCAGTATTTTTAATTTACTGAAAAACGGATCAAACACATATTCGCATTTATCATATTAGTAAGTAGACGTAATAATAATACTTAAGGATAAGACTCGACGCACAAGACGACGGGATTCCCCATACAAACTTATCAAGAAAAATAACAGTGGCGTTGTTGTCTTTGGAAAGATTCGGTAGTATATAGTAGCTAGTAGTAGATTAGGTAGTACCGATGATGGCCGTTGGGTGGACTAAGGTAGTGAAGGTTTTTTGCAATACTCGTCTTGTTGATGGCCTGGATAACTTTAATTCTTTAATAATTACTAGGTAAGTCACGTAACTATTTAGGTACATGTACTATGTAGTATACGAGTACGTATATAGTTATTAAATACATGTTATACCTACAATAGACAGACAGGCGGCTGATTATTTCATGACGAGCAAAATGAGCGAACAAAGTAACAATCATCCGGTTTTTTAAAGATACTTAACTGTTAAAAATACCAGAAATGTTTATCTTTATTTTATCAACAACTTACTATTAGAATTACATTTTGTTTTAAAAAAACCAGATTCTTGTGAAACATTTTTTACGTAGGTACGTAAAAGTTTGTTTCTTGGATTGTGAACCCTTTTCTGGAGTAGCAGGAAGTCGATTTTTGAATATTACTGATTACAGAGTAATTTTAAAAATTAAGCGTCACTTTTAGGTATTTAATTAAAAATACCTGGAAAACCGAGCGTCGCTCTGCTTGAAAACGAAATTTCCCGAAGATGACAACTTGACAGATCGATTTTTCGCCCCTATATTACAAATTTCATCGAAATCGTTGGAGCCGTTTCCGAGATTCAGATTATATATATATACAAGAATTGCTCCTTTAAAGGTATTAGATTGAAAAATATTTATTTCAGATATCCCCATAGAATAGTTAGTAAAGTTCCTTATAGCATACCTATATTAGTATCTAGACTACATTTATTTATCAACTTTAATAATGGTACAATTTTACAATAATAAAGTATAGGATACGATTCAAAAATTGACCTTCTGACCTTCACTGTAACCTGAACTCAATGCGAACGTAATACTTAAATTATTCATCATACATGATTGAAAATGACAAAAACCAAACTAAACAAAATTTATTGTGGATTGAGGTTAATTTAATGGCTCATCGTGATCATTGATTACACTTCCTCTAGAAGACATTATTAATTTTAATAGTTGCAAATATCTTGAGTGACAATGTCATCCAGCCAGTTCTTGGGTAGGGCCATAGGTACCGTAAACGGGGCTATTTGGGAATCACGAGGCTATTTGGAACAAAGTAATCATATGCTTTTAGTTGATATAATTTTTGTCATGGCTATGATAGAACTGTAAAACTTGTTGTCAGGCGAAATTTTCAGTTCTATCATTGCCATGACAAAAATTATATCAACTAAGGGCTGATTTTTCAATCTCCAGATAACACGATCTGTCAGGTAAATTGTAGCTCTGTCCTTATCTTTCTTATGACAAAGAAAAGGACAGAGCTACAATTTACCTGACAGATCGTGTTACCTGGAGATTGAAAAATCAGCCCTAAAAGTTTATGATTACTCGGTTCCAAATAGCCCCGTGATTCCCAAATAGCCCCGTTTTACGGTAATTGAATAATCTTGCCGTCCGGGATTCGTTGAAAACTAACTTTCTGAGACCTAGACAGTGATTCTCTTTAACATCTCAGCGACGAACTCGTCTGCGAATTATAATATAAGTAAACCAAAGTATTCCACAAACTAACGAAACTAAAAGATTGTCGGCCGATATTGATCTGTCAGTTCATTGTATTTGAACACTAATTAGTTTCTCATGGTTTCTCATAAGGTTTACGACGGCAGACGTTACGTTATTTTCGAACTGAAGACCTACTTTGAAAATCGAAGTTCGAAGTTACATTAGCTCCATCCCTTTCTCTTGATTTAGTCTCGAATGACGAGTGACAAGGATGGAGCTAACGTAACTTCGAAATTCTGTTTTCGAAGTATGGCCTCTGGATGTGTGTGGCAGACCTTTATCGACAGGTCACGGCCGGACAGTCCTAGTCCGCCGCCTCACGACACGACTTACCCGCCGCCATACACTTGCATAGGTATCAGTGAGATCGTTTTAAAATCTTCAACTAAAACAGCAGGTGTTGTGAGAAGCTTAGCCCTTGACTAGCTGTTTGCCTGTATTCTGTAATGATGTCAGTCAAGAACCGTATAATTTTCCGGACGGTCGATTCGAGCTGTCGTTTGAAAACTTCTAGGTTTTGTCTTTTTAGAGAGATCGAGTAGGTAACATATCCGTTCACTCCGGTACTCAACTCAACCTACATGGATGTTTTGGTGAGTACTTGAACAGAAAGGAAACGAAGCCATCACTGACCAGCTGACCTTGACTCTGCTCAACATACCCTTGCTGTGCGCCGTGCGTGGATGTTCCGAGCGGGAGAGCTAGGTACACGAGGTTAGACTGGACCTTAAGGAGGACCTCGGCTTGATGAGCAGTGTCCACCTTCTGCGCGAGCGTTATGAAGATGAAATAGGAGGATGAAGAGTAAGATTGCGGATGCACGGACCCCTCCCAAAGGGGAAGACGGCAGGCCAGCCACAAATTGAACCATACGCGCCCTGAATAGCCCATAGTAAGGGCACCTGAAGTGGCCAGACTGGCAAACGGCCAGAGTTAGGGACTCTGGCTCTGGCTACCTCCATAATGTGACTTAAATACTTAATATAAAAGAAAGCGTCACAGTGTGGTCCCGTGACCCTGAAATGAGAATAAGCCGAAGAAATCATGGTTATTTGAAGCTCGAATTAGATTGGCAATAAAAATTGCAGAAGTTGATTGCTGTCTTTCTGTAATTTCAGTTCTAGAGCAAGAAGCAAAATTTTGCTGTCTTTTACTCAGTAGAGCCATTTTCTGCAATCTTTATAGCTAGGTAGTCTAAAACTCGCTTTACATAATATTACTTCTAGGTACAGTCGAGTTCATAAATATGTGTACACTTTAGTATCTTGTCTGTTTACTGTCATGTTTAAGCTGCCTTAAATGAATTATCACAACCATTAAAGTGACAAGTTACAAGTGTAGGTAGGTACACATATTTATGAACTCAACTGTACCTACCTACATGTTTTTGGTTACTACCAACTAGGTTAACGTCCGCGTCGTCGATCCATCTATATCTTTCCTACCCGTATTTTTTTATGCTTGTGTTAAAGCACAAGTCGATAATAATGGCCTAAGGTATCTCCTAGTTATAGCGACTAGTTAAT
Organism: Acleris literana; assembly: GCA_946894065.1. Classification (NCBI taxonomy): domain Eukaryota; kingdom Metazoa; phylum Arthropoda; class Insecta; order Lepidoptera; family Tortricidae; genus Acleris; species Acleris literana. The sequence continues at coordinate 819,004 of OX335681.1, forward strand.
CTACCCATCAATAAAAGGGCGACCGTACGCGGTGACTCGGTATATAACACGTAATCAAATCAAGCAATGAATGCAATAACAGCGTTGAGAACAATTGTGTTGTGCCCGGCACGGGTTTGTACGGCGTGACTTGTCACTTAAACTGCTAGCGACGTTGATTTGCTAACTATTTACTAATACTAGCTGTAGTTGAGTATTTATGAACAATACTGCTTTGATTCGAGAAATGGTTAACTGTTTTTGTTAGACTATTGGAAATAATGGGACCTTGGGAATGCGTTTTATGGTTTTATAACAGTAATTCTACTAGCGTTTATTTTTTATTGTTTAAGAAATCTGTACAACAAAAGTTGAATGTTTTTATAACTACTAATTATAATAAAAGAATTGCTTATTTATTTTATTCATTGACTTGGTAGAAAACGAAGAAAATAAGTTTGTGATAATTGTTACAAGTAAAATACTTTTTGAACTGGCAACTCTGCATTTAACGTCAGTAAGAGGTATTTTTTACTATAATTAAACTGTAAATACATTTTTTTTGTCTTTTTAGTTTATAATATTATAATTCAAATAAAAAGAGGTTCCAATATATTTATTTCATGCATTCATGTTTATGAAGAGTTTGACTAAACATATCAATTTCAAGCCATTTATTTGTCATACACCCAATCGTGGTAGTTACGTGAACTCAAAAACGTCTAAAGCTGACGCGAATGAAACAGCTTAGAGAAGTGCAAATAAAAATAATGAATTACTTTCTAAAGTAAAACGTTTCTTTAAAGTGAATATCGAATAATAAAACATCAGAATGTCTGCAATCGATCAACCGGACCTTTTATTCTTCGACACTTTCTCTCACGACACGAGCGAGGTTAGAAAAACGGTATCAACATCGATTATTTTGCTCTTTTGTCTAGTCTTTATTTCTTGATTTTCGTTTTCCAGGAGTTAAATTTGGATCTAGTGCAGTTTCCGAAGTCTGTTTACGTGAGAGAAATACGTATAATTCCGCTTGGAGCGCGTGTGGAGGGTGATTTTCCGGGTGGAGTACGGCTGGGAGCGACGAATCCGACCAAGTTTCACATAGACTTCTTTGTGAACGACCTGAGTAAACCGGGGGCGTCGACTTTCGAGGCGCTGGGGAGTTTGGACTACTGCCAGAATGGACAGATCCACATGGAGTGCGGGAACAATGTGGACCAGCCAAGAATACCAACTGATGGATTAGTTCTAAGAGGTAAGGTAACCAAACTCAAAATTTAAGGTTTACAGGTTGTTAGGTGGTCTTGTATTACAATGATTTGCCTTCCTGTTTCATATTTGTTATCATTACTAAGTTAACAACTAGCACTGTTTTTACAAATCACTTGTGCTGGCAAGTAGGTTGCAAGTACAGGTCAAATTAAGACTGACTAATTGATAACAAAAAATTATTCATATGACTGGCTTCCTTTCAGTTAGGGATATGTAAGTCATTACAGACCAAGTGTTCTTCCTTTGTAAAAGCACAATTTTATATAATAGAACTGGGACTGAAGGTGCTCCTTCTAACAAAACAGCATTTAGGTATAGGTAAAAAACATAAGTAAAGCTCCTCTTGCATGTCGTAGTAACACATCTGTATAGACCGTTCAACATTCTATATTTGAAATTTGATGTAAATTCCATATAAGTTTTGTACACAACTACATGCAAGAGGAGCTTTACTTAAGTTTTTTACCTATAAGTCAAACATACCTACTTTTTGCTCTACTTTATATCACATAATTTTATATAACCCAGCCAATGCAGCTGGGTGTAAGTTATGACACCCAGAGATGCAAACAAATGTGCTTGTAGCTTTATATCTAAAGTGTGGAGTGCCCCGGGCGTACTAAGAGTAGCAGCAAAGTTTTTTTTTGTTTTTTTTTTCATTGTTTTTTCTTAGTTATTATTTGTTTTTGTGTTCTAATAATTATGTGTGATTATGAAGTGAAATAATTGTCTGCAGTGGTTCGGTTAGTATTTAATCTGTTAATTAAAGTAAAGTAAGGGTTAAAGTAAGTAGTTTTTTGGAGAAGTTACTGCCATTTAACTACAAACTATCACTGTTTTATTAATTATTAATATATAATTTGAAATGATTTAATTTGGATTTGACTCTTGCCAGATGTTATGGTTAGGTTAGGTTAAAAATAAAAACTTTTGTTGCCTTGAACACTTGATCTGCATGACCGTCTGTTTTTAAATCTTAATGTCTAAACTGATATAATGATTTTGATGATATTTGGCATACCGACTTTCATAAAAGATAAGATAAAAAAGATAAAAGATGTTTATTCAGTAAGTAGGCCGCACGGGCACTTTTACACGTCAAAAATCTACCAGCGCTTCGCAAGAGACCACTGCTGAGAAGAAACGCCGCAAGAAACTCAACAGTCAGTCGTTTTTTTTAAAAATTACTTATACAATTATAGAACTTAACCTAGCATTATATAAAACAATGAATTTAACATTAAAATATATATATCATGCGTAGTTGAGCAGGAAAATGTGTCAAAACTCAGTATGTTCAGATGAACTCTTAAATTGTAATAATAATAGTATACATATACTTACCCATGACGGTGCAAAACAACCACATAGTTTTGATACATTCTCCTACAGAAACCGTGTCCCCTAGACAATAATTATACCTACAATGTTTAGATATTTTCCTGACTAAGCTATTACTAAGTTATTTAGGTGTTTAATTTAGGCCAAGCATTTTTATCTGTTAGATAGTCCTCGACCCTATAATAAGCTTTCGACATCAACGACTTTTTCAAGTAATTTTTAAGTGCTGGAAATGATAACTTTAAAACTTCGTCAGGTAATTTATTATAGAAATGAATGCATTGACCAACAAATGATTTATATACCTTACGGACACGAAATTTTTTAATAGCAATTTTATTTTTATTTCTTGTATTCAAATTATGTATATCACAATTCTTAACAAAAGAGTCTTGATTTTTAATGACATAAATAATATTCTCATAAATAAATTGTGACGCTACTGTCAAAATACTAATTTCTTTAAATAGTAATCTTAAGGAATCACGGGAGTTTAGGTTATATATGGAACGAATGGCTCTTTTTTGTAACACGAATATAGTCTGTATGTCAGCAGCTTTTCCCCAAACCAGAATACCGTACGACATAACACTATGAAAATAACTATAATAAACTAAGCGAGCTGTCTCAACATTGGTAAGTTGCCTGATTTTCCTAACAGCATAAGCTGCCGAACTTAATTTACCTGCTAGTACTGCTATATGGGGACTCCATTGCAAGTTTTTGTCTATAGTTATCCCTAAGAAAAGCGCCTTGTCCACCATCTCCAAACACTCATCATTTAGAAATATACTAGATTTTACCGGTCTAACATTAGGCAAAACGAACCTAACACATTTAGTTTTCTTAGCGTTAAGTAGCAAATTGTTAATAGTAAACCAATTAAGTACTTTAACCAGCGTGGCGTTTATCCTACTGTAATCGACGGATTTTCGGTCCACCTTGAAAATTAATGAAGTATCATCAGCAAATAGCACAATATCACAAAGGTTATCTACCGTGGGTGGTAAGTCATTTATATAGACCAGAAATAAGAAAGGACCTAATATAGAGCCCTGAGGCACACCTAATTTAACAGTTGCTCCAATGGACTGTGTTTGGTTTACAACAACCGTTTGTGTTCTATCGCTAAGATATGAAGACATAAGATTTAGATAATTATTTGACAGACCATAATGTTCTAATTTTAATATAAGAGTCGCATGATCTACGCAATCGAAAGCTTTGGAAAGGTCACAAAAAATTCCTATTGCATCACAGGATTTCTCCCAAATATTGTATATATATTTAATGAGTACAGATGCTGCATCAGTTGTGGATCGTCCTCTGGTGAAGCCGAACTGATTACTGTTAAGCAGTTTATTTCTATTGAAGTGACCTAACATATCTTTTAACATTAACTTCTCAAAAACTTTACTTAAAACCGGTAGAATAGAAATGGGACGGAAATTCGTTAAATCACACATGTCGCCCGATTTAAAAAGTGGTATGACTTTACTATATTTCATAAGATTTGGAAAAACCCCCTCTGAAATGCAATTATTGTAGATTAAAGCTAAGTGAGGTGCAATTATATCTATGACATGATGGATCACTTTAACTGACGCTCCCCATAAATCCTCAGTTTTTTTTAAACTAAGCGATTTAAATACCTTAACAATAGAAATTGAATCTACATGGCTAAAATCAAAGGTTACATTACATTTAGTAACATTAGCACAAAGTAGTTTTTGAGCTACAATCGCAGATGATTGAAGACATTTCGTTGTATTAATAGCTATAGTGGAGAAATAATCTTCGAACGCTAAGGCCACGTCTTTGTTTGACGTGATTTGTTTGTCACCCTTGTTTAGGGTGACTTGATTATCACGAGTTTTAGATTTACCCGTTTCTCTATTTATAATTTTCCACACCGTTTTTACCTTATTATCAGAAGCTTTGAGTTTAAGACTTAAAAAGTTTGACTTAGCAGTTAAGCAAACTCGCTTGAAGGTCCTCGAATAATTCTTAACGTAAACTAAGAAGTCAGCATTCTTGTTCTCCTCCCTCTCTCTATATAGTTCATAAAGCCTATTTCTACTTCTATGGATGCCTACAGTAGCCCATTCACTAAACTTAGTTTTTGACCCAGAAACAGTTTTCATCTTAAAATTGTTGTTAAATTGATGAAGAATTACATCAAACAAATCTTTATAAATACTATTTGAATCATTATTTGAAAAGGATAACCCACAGAGATTGCTCTCAACTTTATTTTTGAATAATTCTAAACGATTGCTAGTTATGGGTCTGTATGTTATTGCCTGCAGTTCCTGATGAAAATCATTTAAAAAAGAAGCCTTCTGGCCACTATGATCAGAATTAAAGCAATTAAATATTTCCTTATCCAAACACTCGCAATTACAATAAATATTGTCTAAACAGGTAGCACTTGAAACTCCTATCCGTGTAGGTTCAAAGAACAAATTACCTAAGTTAAAAGATTTAAATAAACTTAAGATCCTAATAGTATTATTTGAAGATTCCAGTAAATTAACATTAAAATCTCCACAGACAATAACATGCTTTTGGGTTTTACATACTAATTTTAACACATTTTCCATACTGGATTCAAATGTGCTAAAATCAGCTGACGGTGGTCTGTAAACACAGATAATTATGTAATTTTCTAATTCTATGCATGAGATTTCTACAAGCCTCTCTATGGATAGCCTAACAATATCTTTCCTTTCTTTGGATTTAATGGTACTTTTAACAATTATTAACGAACCACCATGAATGGCGGATTTTCTGGCAAAAAAACTAACTAATTTAAAATTAACGAAATCAAAAATTAATTGATCTGGTCTAAGCCAATGTTCAGTAATACACATAATGTGTACATTCTCAGTATCTAAAAATAATCCTACTTCTAATTCTTTGCTGGAAAACCCTTGAATATTTTGATGAACTATATTTATACTCAAAGGTGTTTCCGCTGTCCTATACTTTAGTTTAAATGATTAGGAATGGAATTTGTACCACTGTTATATCTATTTGGTTCTATATTAAAAGCCAAAAGTTCTACCAAAGTCAAAATATATTTCTTTGGCAAATGAATTTTTTCAGATGTTAGCGTGAGGTGCTTAATAAATTTATTTAAGTCGAAGAAATGATATTTACTATTATGACATATAGCATTATACATTAAAGAATTTAAGTATGCTATTTTATTATTATAATTGTATGGCATATTTTGTGAATATGGTAATGCACAAAGTATAATTTTACCTATGCCTGCCTCTTCAATAAGGTTTAATGTTGACAATAATCTACCTACACTAGACTTATCTATACCAAGACTGTTTCCTACTAGAATCACTAGAGTAGTAGAACTGTCATAACTTCCCTTTGATATGACATAGCTATGGCTATAGCTCAGAGAATTCCCAGGCCCAGGGAAGGACATTGCGTACCCCAGGAGATAAAACAAATCAGCTCTATCCTATACATATATACATTAACAATTTGAACTATTCTTTTGACAATAATAATTCTGATATTTTAGTGATGGTTTTAGTAGTGTTGGTTGGTGGATTTGATACACCATTGCTTGTGGCAAAGTCAACACATCCTCTAGATTCAATGTTTGATTTTGCTTCTTCTTCAGAATTATCTCGATAGTTATGGAATAGATTTAAATGATTGTTTTGAAAATATCACAAACATACTTCTGAGAGGGTTTAAATGGTAAGCTATCATTTTAAAGAATTTCACTTCATATTGAATAATTACATCGAATTTCTTTTCATCAAACGCTATTTTCTGCTGAAACGATGTTTTCAGGATATCTTAAACATCAATTACATAGATCAGGTTAAACATGTGGCTACCGAAAAAAAATTATACTTTCGGCGAGAAATGCCTTTCTTGGAAGTGAAAATTCTGCAAAATGATGATTCATTAGCTGAAAGGTGTTTCCGTAAAATAATAGGTACTTGGTTTAAATATATAATATAATACACTATGAGTTCCCTGCGGCGTAGCTTGCGGCGAGCTTTAAATTTCTTATATATTGGGAAGTATTACTACTGTAACATATATTATTTTTTAAATAAAAGTAAACAAATTTTAATATTTTTAATAGTTTGTAAAGGGAGCATAATGCTTATTGAAATGGTCCTATAAGCAAATTAATGATTGGTTTTGTGTAACTAAATAGCTCTTTTGTGTTTTCCAGGATTTTACACAACCATTACCCTAGCTGTCTATGGCAACTTGACCCAGGTCATCACTGAAGCTCCGGTGGGTGTAAACCCTTCACCGGTTCAGAGACCATCCATCCCGAGGGAAGTACCCACAGTTTCCAATGTTCCACCACCAGAATGGAACGCAGAAGCTTCCATCCCAATACCAACATATACAGGCTCGGTTGCTACTGCTACAGAAGCCTACGGTCCTAACTATCCTCCAGAAACCTATGAAAATCCTTACCGGACAGATTACTATGACAATGAGCCTCCTAAGGATCCTCGAACCTACCACATGGATGATGATGACTGGGAAAAGGACCGCAGAGCTTTGAGTCTTGACAGAGAGGGAGACAGGATAAGGCATAGCCCTCCTCGTTCTATCGAGTTGGACAGAGAGAGGGATAGAAGAGATGGTCGAAGTCGCAGGCGGTCTCTCGATAGGGGACGTAGCTGCGATTCGTCACGGCTGCGCGATCGAAGTAGAGATTTGGATAGGGTCGACCGTTTGCACTCCAGGTCGAGAAGTCGGGAGAGAGACTATGTAGTTAAAGGGGAATATAGACCTTTAAGCAGGTCTAGGTCGCGTAGTATAGACAGGGATAGATTGCGCGGACCTTCCAATGATCGCGACTGGGACCGAGGTTCTTATAAAAAGGACGACTATAGGCGTCATAGGGACTCTTCGTACGATAGATCTCGTGGTGGATCGTACGACAAGCGATCCGGATCCTACGAAAGACGGTCACCTTACGACAAAAGAGCGCCTTCGTATGAACGCAAGCCCTATGAAAAACGTGGACCGTCTTATGAAAAGAGGATGTCTCCTAGAGCTTCGTCTTACGAACGTCGCGCGCCTTCGTACGAAAAGCAGGCACCATACGATAAGAAAAGACATTCACCCTACAGTCGGATTAGGACTTCTAGTTATGGCAGCCGCTCTCCAAGTCGTGATGATCCCAGAAAAAGACCTAGAACTCCCCCGGGCGAGAGCAGCAGAAGACCTTTATCACCAAGAGAAGGAGACACCTCCAGTCCTATTAACTCCATCAGGTCTGAAGAACCTGGTGATTATGATAGAAGTGGAAAACAGATACCACGCGTAGATTTCTATCACCAAAGCTATAGACACAAAAATCCTATTAGGAGTCCTTCGCAAGAAGTCGAAAATCCTCCATATGTGGAACCACAGCACTCTAGTTTGGTGACTGTCCAAATTGTTGATACCACAGCTTCAAAACCGATAGAATCGCCCACTCGCAACACTGAAGAAGATAGGTCCATAGATGCCGAACAATTTGAACCAATTCTATCTGATGAAGATATTTGTGATGATCTTGAAGGACCACCATACATGGAAGTTGATTACGACGTCAACGATTACGGTGGCATTGATGATATCATCAAATACTTCAACCCGTTCAAGACCGACTGGAAAAAGTACGAACATGTTAATAGTATACATATACTTGCAAATGAGACTAAAGAAGAAATCAAAGATGTTATGACCGCTAGCTTCGATGAGCTCTGTGACGCCAGCGCGGATTTATTTAAGATGTACGATTTGTCTAAAGCGGCAAAGAAGAGGGATCAAAAATACCTCTTAAATTCTTTTACTGAAGTGGACAATGGTCTGAGAGAGGAATGGGTTCATCAGTGTGAACAAATCACTACGGCTCTGACTAATCTTTGCACAAATACTGATATAATTTTAAGAATATTCAAAAGTAAATCCGAGGAACCGGATGAATTCACGGATATCTACAATTTACTAGCTACTTTTTGCCGAATCGGACTGAACTTCGATTTTGCCTTGGCTCAGCAGTTAGCAACGTACAAAATAAGGCATATGAAATGCGGCATTCGGTTAGCAGAGTCCCTTTTTTCACACAGGCACAATAAACAAGTTATGAAAGTATTACTGGATGCCGGAATTGATATTCAAAAGCTACTATTGGAAATGTACTCCAAAGAGTACATGGCTTTAAGTATTCGTCTCATGATCTTAAAGGCTTTAAATGGCTGCCTGTCTTCAAAAGTAGCCATCGACCATTTCATGAAGGAAGCAATATACCCGAAATTTGGCAAGAAACAAAGTGACAATGACAGAACACCCAAGAATGGCTATCAAGCTTTAATTACAATCATGCAGACGAATCCTCTTGCTAGAATCAAATTTTCAATTAGCGCGTTGATTAAGAAGTTAAATATCTACGAATTACTAGAAAAACTACGTGACTTAGTATTAAGTTTTAATACCACAACTGTTGAGAACACCCAAGCTGACGATGCGGAGCTTTCAGACAGTGACACAGATTTCATCGTCAATTCTCTAGAGGAGGTGCTATACATGTATCGTTCACAATGCTTCCATATATCTCAGCCGAAACGTTTTCTCCCTGTTTCAGCACAGTTTGAGATCAGTAAAGATTGCTCTAATGAGACATTACTAGAATTTTTCAACACACACCAAGTTTTAGAAGTCTGCTTGTACCTACTGACTTGTCCCACAACTTCCAACAATCTGGTGGTCATAAGTCCTATTCATGATCTTATTTATGAGTTAGTTCACTCACAGAATGGTTTGAATTTCCTGTACAGGAATATGGGACTGAGTGAACTTCTGTTCAAGACACTAGTACAACCTTATGGTCAACAAAATACAGATGAGTTCCTCTTCCCACATGATTTAAGCAACTACACGGACCTACAAGTTCTCGGCCTTGAAATGGCGTACAGACTCAAGGCGCTGTATTATTTGGAATCCATCTGCGACTTGCAAGCCGGCAAAGCGGATGAAAACGAGTTGATAGATAGACTCCAATCTTTATACTGTCTAAGTTTTGGAAGCATCGGCAGAACGGCCGTTCCTGACGTCATCGCTATGGGTGATAGGGCGGAATGTTTGATGGATGTGTTTGAAAAAGAGTTGAAACTGAAAAGTAAGAGTGAATCACCTTCAAAGCAGAAATCACCTGCAAAGGGTTATGCTATTGAACTTATAGTATCAGCAGTTCGATATGCAGCCAGTGTACCATTTTTGAAGAAATATGGAAATCGTCTTATAAATGTGTCTAAGGAACACGATAGATTCGAGCCAAGCGTTTCTAGCGTTCTGCAAGAAGTGATACCATACTTGAAACCTGTCGAGAAAACCAATCTTTTGTCAGGAGAGGACATGGGCGAGTGCGTAGAGATTCTCAAAGGGACGTTGGAACAAGTACCTGATTTACCCGGAGAACTAATGACTTGTTTGAGGATCTTGCGACATTTCTGCATTTCGGACTACGAATCAAACGTGTCGATTGCCAGTGAATCGGCTACAGATGAATACATCGAGTTAAAGTATAAATACAACGTTTTACAACTGTTTTCTCTGGATGGAGTAGCTCATTTAGCTGGAGTGTTAGACCGCCTAGCATTGCACTTCGATCAACCGAGCATGCATACAGCTTTCTTCGCTTCAGTGAAAGGACTTCAACTGGCACAAATTCTTCTACCTTGCCTGAGACTTTTGGACGAAATGATAGCGAGAGTGGTAAGATGTCGTGGCTCGCGTTTTCGCGATTTGACAGCAGCTCCTGTGTTGCTTAAGACTTACGGCATAGCTAAAGCATTTCCTGTAGGATCTGTGGGGTATAGGACGGCTACTAAAGCTGCCGAAGCAGCTGTGAAAGCATTACTGGCTTACGCCCAACCTATTGCCGACAACGCCCACGATGGTGATTCCATACGTCGCGGCCCGTGGACTTCTCTATGCTCTGAAGTCATCTCGTACACAACTACGGCTCCCTACACCTTTGTATCCGGGCTTTTAGTGTTTTCGGAGTTATTGCCATTACCTTTACCGATGCAGACGAAAACGCCTCCAACTGAGAGAGAGTTAGCCGACGCCTCGAATGAAAGGAGGTTGTGGTCGGCGCATCTTCACGCGTTATCTAACGATTTGACTGACATGATTCAGATTATATGTATGTCTACTTATCGCCCAGTCGTCCATATGTTGAGGAGAGTGTGTGTGCAGATAGCAGACTTAGCACCGAATACAGCGGCAACGGTGGCCAGAGCCGCCGTTGGGGCTGTGACAAGGGAATTGAAGCCAGGAGAACCAGCCACAGCGAGTTCCGCTAGAGTAATGGGATTCCTAGCTTGCTTAGTTTCACACGCACCAGTAAAATGCGCAGTGCTACACGCTATGAATAGTGGAGGACCTAAGTCTACTGACGTTCAGACAGCTTTATGTGGAGTATTCAGTTTAGCCAATGCATCGAACGAGCACGCCGCTGCACAAGAATTTGCAGCGCACGCTTTAGCAGCTTTCTGTGATGCGGAAGTAACATTGACACCTTTACACGCTCCCACGGATGTATTACTTGCTAATTCGTTGCCTGGAAAAGAAACTTTAGCGGCCTTTTTGGAAGCCTCAGCGGATTGTTTAGAATCGACCACTAAAACCTGTGCAGTGGCATCAGCAATTTTAAGAGCTTACTTTGTGCTTACTGAGCACCAGTACGGATTCGTGCAGTTTAAGAAATTTGTGGCGAAGAAGAGAGAAGCTTTGGGGAAGTTCTTCAGATGGGCGCTGGAAGGGCCGGCAGAGGAAAGAGCAGAGTGCCTGAGTCTCTATCTGGACCTCATTAGGATCCTGAAGGTGGAAGAAGGAGAGGGTCCGGTCGGGAGGAAGGCTCTGCTGGCCGATGATGAAGTCGCTGACATGGTCGGCTACTCCGCTGGTGAAGACCATCCCGCTTTAACTTTGGAGAAAAACCTGAGGGTATGTAGATTTATATTTAAAAAGTCTTTGTTTTATAGGTACTGTTTCATTTTAGATTTTACAAAAATTTCACATTACTTTGATTCAATCCCTCATTTCTCTTTATCTGTGGAAGTCTTCCACAGGTGACATATTCAAATGGTCTTGGTGTCTATTTATCCTTTAAAGTGTTCATTTTGCAAAAATAACAAGTAATATCCAGTGATCGGATCTAGGATGCAATTTGGGGTGAACGACCTCAAACGTTATGCTTAACATGGATGTGACTCGAGATTTCCCGGGATTTTGGGAAATGGTTTATTGTTAATAATTAATAACTTTTGTCGAGGGTTAACCTAATAAACAAATAAAAATAATAAAAATACCATAAAAGACAAGACGTGCAAGTTACGTTCAGTTCTTCTATGCAGTACTGTTTTTTTTTTTAGTTATTACATATTTTGTTAATTTTATAGTGTAAACTACTTAAAATTACGAGTTATTTACCTTTTTATAAAGGTAGGTAACAAAAAGATTCGCGGGATTGTAAGTCATATTCATATCCATGTTAAAATAACGGACTTAAATTGCATCCTAGATCCGATCACTGGTAATATCAAATCATCAACATAATAATTCTACCTATCTATTTTCAGGAGCGTATTACAGACGAAGACGTCATCGCGAACGCTGGCCTCCTTGCCACCTGCCTCCTCAGATTAAAACCATCCGAGGACCAGACCGAAGTCCTGGAGTATCTCCTGCCGGCTCCAGAGACCCTGGTGGCGCAGTTTGTAGCGCGGACGATATATGCCATAGGGGAGGCGAGCGACGAGAGACTGACTTCTAGTTATTGGCTGAATCTGCCGGCTGTTGGGGGGGAGGAAGATGTCAATGATAATGAATTGGTAAGTTTTTAATGCACCAAAACGATAAAATTCTAATTCTAGCTAATTTTGTCTAAAATCTCTTGTAATCTGTATGTCAGTCTCAAATCTTGATTAACCTAATACTGAAATTCGGTGCCTGCTGCATGGCTCGGAAACCTGGTTAATTTTTTTAGTCAGTTCGTCAGAGACGCCATACATTTCAAATAGAGCATTTTCATTTCATTTTGGTTAAGCCGGCCGTATCATTTTAAGTCGCCACGACACCCAACTGCACGAAGAATCAAAGTCGGCGTCCCACATTTTTAACCAAAAGCTGAATTCAGTTGGTTGGAAGTTAATTTTTCCTTCTTTGAAGGCGGGTTTATGTTTTTTTATGTTTATAACTTGCATCAGATTTTTACAATCACAGTCCCGATTTTTGGTAGACTTTACCTGGCAACACTAGTTGTTTCCGTAGTGCTGTAAAAATGTCTGAATAATGTTATAAGTAACCAGCTGAGTGGTCTTCCGGTAACCTTCGGGGAGGGAAGATGGCCGATTGAAAGATGACCGGCTTTTACTTATGATTTATTCTGTTTACTGATTTACGCTACTTACTTAACACTGCACATAGGGGTATTTGACATAAAAACCTGGCCAATATTATTTTATTGTTGAAAAATGTTTAAAACGTGTCCGTAAAGCATTTCCGAAGGTTATCTAGAACATAATCAAAATATTTTGTAGTTATGAAAAAATCTTTATTTGGTTTTCCATAAACTCAATCTTGTCATCAAGCGAACGGGCGCTACACTCTTTTATGTATGTATAGAGCTCGTTTTGTAAAACATTCTTCAAATTTTCTTTGTTTTCTGAAAAGACAATAAGTAACTTAATAAAATTACTAAAATCATCATTTTGACTATGACACAAAGAAAAATTATTAAAAAAAAGGGCGTGAGGAGGCGGGATTTTTTTCATTTGCAATACTTAATGAAAGTATTTGACTATACAATGAACCTACAATCCTGGGTTGACAAGCCTTGACAGTGGTACTAAAACACTAATTTAGTTTAAGAAAAATCTATAAATATTCTATTTTATCGATATCATTTTAATACTCGTATCACTAAATCGGTACAAATGTTGATCTCTAATAAAAAAAAAATACTTTAAAATATAGTACATGCCTTCAAGTTCCAAATCCATATTAAATTATTGTAGGCCCACAACAAAAATTGTTCACAATGAGTAAAGAAAGAAAGGTCGGGGGGTAGGCGCGTTGAGAACTAACACGTGTAGAATTTACGAACGTTGAATTCCAACTACTGGTAAGGGCTAAATACTAGTCTGAAGAACAAAAGATGGCTGCCGCGTGACGTCATAGCTATTCAACTATTAGAACATCGCGATCCATATAAGACTAGACGTTATATTTTTTTCGACTTATGGCCAGGTTTTTATATCAAATACCCGTCTGTGCACTGGCGAAATCAATGCGGGAAAACCGCGGTGGACCGCCATTAAAAAAAAAAAGAAGATGTGACCAGCGTGTGTCGGGGCAGGTGGCGTGCGATATCCTGGAGCTGGCGCGCTCGCTGGTGTCGGCGGGCGAGGAGGTGCTGGCGGGCGCCGTGCGCCGTCTGGCCGGCGCGCGCGCAGCCCCGCCGCCGCCGCGCGAGCCGCGCGCGCCCGGTAACTATATACTCGGCATTAGTTATACTCATCATTACTATCATTACTCATATTCGTCATTACTCATACTCATCATTACTCATAATTACCCATACTCATCATTACCCATACGCGTCTTTACGCATACTCATGATTACTCACTCATACTCATGAGATACTCATTATTCCAAATACTTATGATTACCTATACTCAACATTAATCATAATCATCATCTCTGGTAAACATCTTAGCCTGATGGTGCAAAATGTGGTTACAGAATTATCAACAAGTTTTAAGAGTTGTAGGTAATTCTATACTTCTGCCTACCCCACTCTGGGAATAAAGGCGTGAGTGTATGTATGTATGTATAATTACTCATACTCATTATTAATAATACTCATCATTTATTTATGTATTCGTCTGACAAATAAATCGTACAGCTTATCAGCGATGTTACTATTCATAATTACTCATGCATGATGATGATTGACGACGGTCAGCCTAATTGGTACCAGTTCAAGTATTGCATACAAACCAATTCCGGGATTGCATGCCGTAGTAGCGACCCTGCCTACGAAGATGAACACTCCCGGGTGTAAGATGTTTTCTATGTATTTAAGTATATATTTCCTGGTATAAATATGGCTATCGTTGCATATCGTAGGTTTTACCTACGAGCCTAGTATAAGTATTGTAGGCTCGCCCCAGGTCACGCTGTAACCTGTAACCCCGCAGTGGCGCTGAGCCGCGCGCGCGCCGAGGGCGGCGACGCGTTCCGCTCGCGGCCGCCCAACACGTCGCGGCCGCCCAGCCTGCACGTCGACGACTTCACCGCGCTGCACCCGCCCTACGGCAAGCAGCGGTAAGATAACGTCTTAGCATACCATGGCTTTGTAACATCAGTCTTAAAATATGGCATCATGTGGGGCAATTCAACGGATGTCAACAAGGCTTTTTTAACACAAAAGAAATGTGTTAGAGCGGTTAGTGGCCTCGGACCAAGGGATTCCTGTAGACCTTTGTTCCGAAGACTAGGTTTACTTACTTTAACTGGTCAGTACATCCTCGACTTGGCTTGGTTCGTTCGTAATTTTCCGACATATTTTAAAAAACCGAAATTTAACAATAGATTACGAGAAAGGGATGAATTCAAGTTGCTAATGCCACCATGCTCATCTTCTTTATTTAAAAATAATTGTTATATAATGTGTATTATTGTATATAATAAAATTCCGATTGAACTTAGGAAATTACAAAACCGCAGCTTTATGACAAAGTTACGAAAATGGCTAGTAGACAAATGTTTTTATACTGTGCGTGAATTTTTAAATACCTAATTATAATGAGTAACAATTGTAAAGATAAATACAAATATTCTTCATGTAAAATCAAGATTTGCATGCCAGTACCTGTAGGCTAAACATGTGATTCTAAATTATTGTTTCAATATTATCGACCAAATGTACCTACCGTGTTTAAGCAAATAAATTATTATTATTATTATTATTATTATTATTATTAGTTGAACACGACTTTGTATCGATTCAGTGCACATACTTTTTAATAATCGCATAAAGCGGTTATAATAATTTTTCAAAGCACTTGCTCGTTATGTAGCCTTTATTGGAGCGTCTTTAGGGTCATAATGCAACATATAAAACGCGCTCGCTATATACTTTATTACTGCACTAGTGATGTTTAGATTAGATTTCTTTTTAAAATCAAATAATAACTATTTTCACGACTTAAATGATATAAAAGTTTTGCGACTAAATATACTGTCCTAGTTAAAATATAACAGATATCATTTAAGAAGTAATATAAGAATCACTAATGCAGTAATCTTAAGTAAAAAACACGTGACGATGAAGTTTCATAATTTTTTTCTCGCCAAGTGTCTTGAAAAACGTCATATAAAGCTGAAACTATTGCACTGTCGGCTCCATTATTATTGATCGCAACCCCACCTCGACTGATATAATCCACTAAGCACACTCGCATCACAATGTAAAATGCTACCATTTTCAGCTATCAGCAATCTTCGTTTTTCTATGACACACGAGTGACAAATATCGTCGCTTTACTTTCTCAACCTCGTATCTGCTCGAATGGTTAGATAGGATAAGCACTCATGTTCCCTAAAGAATAAAGACTACTTTCCTATCTAATTATTCGATCAGATACGAGGTTGAGAAAGTAAAGCGACGATATGTAGTATACATATATTCAGTATCAGTTGCGAGCGCAAGCGCGATAGCGATAACCAGCCGAATGTTATTTAGGGTGGTATTCCACCCGTCCAATATCTTTGTCCAATCCCTATATCCAATACTTAATCAAATTTCTTTGATGGAGGCCCATTCTACTTATCCAATATCTTGGTTTAAGTTTTTATACTATTTGCGTAGCCATTTTGAATTAAATGTCATTCGTAACATTTGATCAAATATAGGTGTTCAAAATGTAGTATTGTATAACGTGGCCAAAAGAATTTCTTCAAACCAGCTGCGCGACGAGTCTAATTTGTAATACGGTGTTGTTGCAGCGGCATGCGGCGCGGCGCGGGCGCCCCGGACCGCGGGCGCTTCGCCTCGGCCGCGCCCGTGCACGCGCACTACCGCCATCTGTGAGTACACACACACACACACACACACACACACACACTACTACACACCTCACACGTTTCCTCACTATTTTGAAAAAAAAAGATGTAAAACAAATGCAACTTCATTTTTTCCAATACTTAGTAGTTAAAATATGAATAGGTACAGACAAGTGTAGAAATATAAGAGAACATATCATCTCAATATATGTCCCGATCCACCTCATTCCAGTGTAATAAGAACTTAGTAACTATTTATGAGAGGACTCTTTCGATACATATTTTTAAATTTGACTGAACATTGGAATTAAATTTGATTCCCATATTGTAGAAAATAAAGAACATAAGAAAGAAAAAAAAAACATTTATTCGTGACAAACATACAAACAAAACGCAACAAAATACTGACATACACAAAATACCTGTTGTGAAGAGATCTTTGCAATCTATTTATTGATCTACTCATCTCTGTTGGTATTTGGGCCAGACTTCGTACTAAAAAGCTTGGTCTTTTGAGTTTATTTAAAACCTTTTTACTTAGCCCTAGATTTATTTGGCCGCACGGCGAAAAAGTATTGTATTACCACTATAGCCGAAGGTATTACTGGTGGAGTAGGTTTATGTCCGCCAGTTCACGTGCGACCTGACGATGTCAATGATGAGGTTCACTAATGTTTGACCGAAAATTGTTTCACAAATGTTCATTTCAAAACCAACGTTTCGTATACTATTCATTTCACAAATATATTGTTTCACAAATGTATCAGACTAAAATACGCCGCTTAACAACTAATCATATAGCAAATAGTACACTTTAAAAACATGGCTTTTAAAAACTCATCGTTAAGCAAAACGGATTACTTTACATACTGTTATTACACAAAGTAACATACATTACATCTACCTACTTTTTTCATTTGAATCGATTGGTCTCCGCTACGCGGAGCCCCTATTTCTGGGCGGTTTGCCCTTCGGGCGTATATAAAAACTACTTTTGTTTTCTTTTGTGTTCCACTTTGGAAAAATGTAAGTTCCTAATTTTGACAAATGATGCGATATGAAATAAATAATGTTAATTCATAATATATTTGACATTGAAACGTTGTAAAATAAAAATATGTCAAAAAATCATTTAAATTATGAATCAGTTATTAAACCTGTAGTTGCATAACGTTGATATGCCATATCATACTTTGCCGATCGTTGGTTGTAAATGAAAATTTGCCAATTGATTGTCGTTAAATGATTGGATACCCGATGAAATCATTTTCGGTAAAACATTGGTGAACCTGTTGATGATGATGATAACGATGATGATGTGTCCCTGCGCAGGCGCGGGCGCGGCGCGTGGGAGATGGGCGCGCAGCACTTCGGGCACTTCGCGCCCGCCTCGCCCTACATGATGAGTGAGCACAATTCTTTATATTACTTTAAAAGGCTTCATTCCGATTGATTTTGTCTAGCTGTCAACGTCCAGAATAACTATTTAATATTTGGCATTTTATATTTATTGTACGCTGTCTGTCCGTCCGTCATATTATTGGAAAGATAATTAATGTTTCTATACTTATTTTTCAGGCGGCATGGGCTGGGGCGGCGCGCGCATGCAGCGCGGCCCGCGCCACCGGAACTTCATGCGATAGGAACCGCGAACATTCTTCCAATTATATTCTATATCAAGATACGTTATGCTCATAATCAGAGGTCGGAATAGGCAGTGCCTATTTGCCTAAACTTCGCGGGAGGACGTAACTAAGAGTAGTTACAGCCACCAAAAATAATGATTTATTTTTATTGAATGCGGGATTTCCGGGTTTTTTTTAATAATACATAAATGTGGTAATTGATACTAAAACTCAATATCACATGTTAAAAACATTTACTGTATACAATTTTACATGATAATCAATAACAAAAACATCTTTCAATCTGAATCATCAATATCATAATTACTACTATTATGACATAAAATATTATATATTAGAAATAAATCTGAATATGTCATTTGATCATGTCAAATTGTATACAATAAATGTTTTTAACAAGTGATATTGAGTTTTAGTATGAATTTCCACATTTATGTATTGTTAAAAAAGCCCGGAAATCCCGCATTCAATAAAAAGAAATCATTAGTTTTGGTGGTTGTAACCACTCTTAGTTACGTCCTCCCGCGAAGTTTAGGCAAATAGGCACTGCCTATTCCGACCTCTGCTCATAATAACCGCTTTCAAAACCCGCCGCCGATCACTGACAGTTGCTAAATTGCCATATTTTTACAAAGAAAGGTGACATTCCGTAGCGAACGCTGTTGTTAAAAAGAGATAAATGTGGTCGCGACACAACTGATCGGTACTATACTCCATTTCATTAGGTACTTAAATAAATGTAAACAAAACAACCACGTGATAGTTCGTCACCTAATAGAAGCAGAACACTGATATGTCAAAGTTCAATAAAACAGTTTTGATTGGCTGTTTAACAATGCCACGTGGTTTAGATTGTTTACATTAATATAAGTAACTAAACAAACGGAGTATAGTCAGAGAATAGTATAGCATTTTGCCTTCCAATTCTAGGAATGCTTTTGCGCGCAGATAACGTCGCTAAATATGAAATATAATTGTATTCTCTTTTTTGTATTGCGTTTTAACCGCCATCATTGTCGCTCTCATTATCATTCCAGATTAAATTAAAAAGCTTCTGCTTCTATTTATTTGGATCAGAAGTTGGCAGATAAATATGATGTCACTGAAGTCAACACTGACGGCGGTTGAAGTTCCGAAAATTCACCCAGAAATACCAGAGGCGGCTAGCACATGTTATATTTTCTCGTTTGTCAGTGCGTCACTATCGGTACAGACTGGTTAGACCGGGATATCGTGCAGGACTTGTGCTAACCGTCCAGAGGCTCTATTCTATTCGGTAAATCAATATTGATTTGACATTTTATCGTATTGTCATCGTTATGATATGATGAAGAGTTAAGTACTATATTACTTTCAAGTAATTTTGGCCAAGTTAAAAACAGTACGATAGCATGTCAACAGCAATATAGTTTTACCGAGTAGGATAGAGCCCGCGTTTAATGTTTTCCATTCTTGAATTTAAATATAAACAAGCCTTTTACCTTTCAAACATAAACTAAACCTACAGGGGTTATTTAGGTGTCAGAATTTCTCATACATTTGATTGATCTCTGATTGCGCGGCTTTTTCCAATGCGCAAAATGGAACCCTGACCCGAATGATATTTTATATTAAGATACGTCATCTGCGCACAAAAGCGTTCCTCGAAAAGGAAGGTAATTGCCTTATTATCGTTCAGTCGCGCCGTGGCCGCTGACACGCACGCGTCAAAAACAGTAAAGTTTTATTACCGAAATGCAATAAATATAAGCCATAAAAATGCCGTCTTATGTTTTTCGAGGCTGCCAAAATTATATTGTAACTATAAAAGGAAGAAAGGATGTCTCATTTCATTCGTAAGTACCGTAAATATTTTTTTCATTTTGTTTTACATCGCCATACTTTGTTTAATTTTAACCGGTGGCGTCACTTTCACCTGTGAAACATGAGATACACAATTAGATATCGCATGAGTGCGATAAAGACGGGTAGCTATATGGCAGCCATGAGCGGGCACGCCGCGTCATTCGGGTACGCAATTTGAAACAAC
Organism: Acleris literana; assembly: GCA_946894065.1. NCBI lineage: Eukaryota > Metazoa > Arthropoda > Insecta > Lepidoptera > Tortricidae > Acleris > Acleris literana. Next base: position 839,405 of record OX335681.1, read on the forward strand.
TACTTATCTCTTTCTAACAATAGCGTTCTTTACGAATTGCCGTCTTTGTCTGTAGAAATATGGCAACGTAGCAACTGTCAGTAATTGGTGACGGTTTTCGAATGCGTTTAGTATGAGCATAACGTATCTAAATATAAAATATCATTGCCTGACCCACGATAGTCACAGTGACATTTTATTTGACCATTCTTACGATTTATTTTATAACGTCTGTGACACCGTTCTACGGTAGGTCAGTCCATTCTGTCGATTGTATCTTCTTCAATAAGCAGAAATATATACTTCACAGTCAATATCTGTGTATTCTGTATTTACCGCGTCCAATCTGTCCGTATTCCCATTCTACTGGCAAAATCCTTCTAGGAGTAGAATCATCGGCAAGTCGTTTTCAATCCACAAAGGTGCGCCCCACCCATTTGACATTGCACGATCGTGTAAATGTACATACAAATAAGTAGTGGGGTGGATATTCGTGAATAGAAACTCTAGATCACAACCTGGCATAGATGAATCACTTTTAAGATGCATTTTCAGCCGTGTCTTGTAAAGTATTGCTTGGCTGTGTTAAATTTAAAACGAAACAAATTAGTGGTCGGGACAATAACCAAGTGAAAAATGGTATAAGTTGACTTTTAACTCTTAAAAAGGCTATTTAGATAAAACGGAGTATACTAGACTTAAACCCTTTTTCACTTGGTCTTCAGGAGACTTATGCCCTTTTCACTAGCACACGTGGACGTTGTCATAGCATTTATTGTGTTAAGTTTAACACTGCTACGGGCTTAGTTTTGAAATGGTGAATACTCTTTGTAATGAGTAATCTATTGTAAAACGATCTTTATTGTCTATTTCGACAAATAAACGAGTCTATAAGTATACCTTCTTGGGATTTTATTTATACTTCGGTCAATGTAGGATGACGCCTGTGACAGTGAAACAGTAATTCATACACTCACTATAAACCTATTTTAGTTAAAGTATTCTTTGTCCCGCTCTGTTAAATTCAAAAGTGATAATGACAGATAAGGACAGATCATATCTCAAGTACGCTTTATTTATTGCGCGTTTATGAGTAAGAGGATTACTACTATGCTCGCAAGTAAAATATGTAATAAATGTTTTTTTACCAGCATAATAACATAAAGAGCACGGGATATGTCATTACTTAGGTACCATAATGTAGGTACTTATTCTGATTAAATCACCAACACGACGCGATTGACTATTTTATAATTTTACTAACGGCCCGCCAGCGGCTTTGCCCCGCTGCAAATTTCCGACCTCCCTGTTGGATTATTCATTTTTTTTCTTACATATTAATCTTAGATTATGAGAAATAAGGGTTCATTTTTATATATATAGATTAGGCAGAAACGTGTAAATTTTCTCCTCAATGCTTTGGATACCAGAAAGGTCTGGGTTATTCGAGAGCATCCATGCGATTTTGGCCCAGGGTCTGATCTAAGTTTAGAACAGTTTGTTGTCAGCGTAGTCGAACTCTACACCGACGACGTTGGCGAGGTTGACGACGGGCTTGAAAGGCGTACCGGTGGACTTGGGGTCGAGGTTGACACCAGGTACTCGTCCACCTCATCACACTTGCTGGCGTTGCTCTTGGAAACCTGTCCGGTGGCGCACTCACAGCTGGGCAAGTTACCTTTGTTGGCAACTGGTGGGTAACTGAAGCAGAGTTGTTCGCAGCCTCCGTTGCCTAACTTTCTGCACGGGTTATTTTCATCAGTAGGTTGGTTGTTAATGTCGAAGATGACAATATCTCGTAGTTTAGGCAAATTGATCCTCAGTTTCTCAGGCATTGTCATGTTTCCGGGCAACTTGAAAGCTTTGTAAATTGTTTGAAGATTCCTATCGACCCAATAAACGTCGTTGGTGTGGATAGCGATGCCCATCGGATTTGGCAAGTTGGAGCGAATCACTCGTCTGTTCCCACCGTTGTAAGATATCGTCTGAATTTGACCTAATTTGGAATCTACCCAGTAAACATCGTGAGACAGCATGTCTATGGTCAAATCTCTGGGGTTGGAGATACCAGTGCTCACAACCGTTTCCCATTTTGATCCGTCGAGGTACGATTTGCCGATGCGCGGGTACTGTCCGTAATCGATCCAGTATAAAAGTCGCTTCAGCGGATTGACAGCTAGCTCACGCGGGGCGTCTACGGTGTTCATGACTAGTACCTTTCTATGCGAACCATCTAACCAGCACATTTCTACGTAATTCTCGTGCGGGAACACGTTACTGAAGTACAAGTTTCCAGCGACCCAGTCCACGGCCAGTCCTCGGATACCATTGCTGCCGATGCCGTCCTTGACGATATGCTGTAAGTCAGTACCGTTGGGTCGGATGCGGAAGATGCCGTTCCATTGCCCTATATTAAATTCAACCCAGTAGATGTAGTTTTCGGCGAAGTGGACATCCACTTCGAGAATGTGATGTCCCAAGCCGGTGACCGGAACCATGGCTTCGGCGCTGTTGTCCAAACTGTAGCCGCGAATGAGGTCAAGCTGTGAGACTACAGCGAAAGTCTTATAAGGCAAGCAGTTGATCTCATTTTCCTTTTTATAACCGACGGAGCAGGCGCAAACGCGAGAGCCGCCTTCTCCAGGGATGCAGATTTGATCGCAGCCTCCGTTGCTCTGCATGCACGGGTGGTGAATCATCTTCCTCTTCTGGAATATCGTGAGGGATTTCAAATCGCTTTCGTTGTCTAAGATAGTCTTGATGTTGTCGGCGTTAGGGAGGTCAGCCTTGATAATCTTTTCGCGTCTTCGGTCCAGCACGTACAGGCGTGAGTCCAGGACGGCGATGGCCTTAGGGTAGGAGATGTCGTTGGTCTCGGAGAGCACGGTGCGGCGGTCGTGGCCATCGGTGTTCACGCTGCTGACGCTGGCGGGGTACTGCGTGCTAAAGGGAAAAGTTAATAGTAAATTAAAGGTCTAATTCACAAAAACTTACGACCATATACAAGAGAATTCACGTTAAGGCAGGTAAACTCATTCTAAGATAAAGTGAAGCTATAGAATCTGTCATGACTAACTAATAGTCGTAGTCTATCTAGCGATAGAATACATGTCTAATCTCATGTTACGAAGATGACCACCTGTAGTAAACGACCTTCTTCTCCACGTCGATGGTAATGGCCTCGGGTCTCTCGATCTTGTCGACGAGCACCACGGGGTTGCTTCCGTCCATGTTGGCGCGGGCGATCTTCGCTGGCACGCCGAAGCCGCCCTCGTCCGACCAGAACATTTTGCTAAAAAATACCATTACATAGGAACACAATCGATTGAAATAAACATTACTTGACAAATTGTACGTCTTATTCTGTTTATACTTTAATTTTCTCATGGTTACTCGTATCAAAGATCCTCCTTAGCCTAGTTTGGGAACCTCTGTTCATTTGCTTCGCTTTTATTCTTTGCGCGCACTTAATTTGCAAGTCATGTAATAATATATCTACTTCGTAAGTACCTATTATACACAAAAAAAATTATTATTAATTATTATATTTTAATGATGTAAAACATGACTTAATTTGTCATTAGTGCCATTTTTTGTTATAAAAAATGGAACTATATTAAAGCGAAAAAAATCGTCGGTCTGGGGTAGGATTCGAACCTACATCTCCTCTAGCACTCCATAAGAATAAACAATATCTACACGTAGAAGCGAAACTCTCGGCTTCCGACGGGCGCTCCGCGCGTTAGATACCTACCGCCTGGCGACACCTGAGATGTCTAGTCAGTCAGGGGTGACACACATGGAATATATATTAATATTCAAAAATATATATCATAGCAATACATCTTATGCCGGCACCACACTTCGCTATTCGTTATGCGGCTGCGCCGTATTTGTTAAAATATTTGCTATCTCGCTTAAGCGTTATGCGTGCGAATAAAGAAAACATAGACGAATAAACCCTCCACACTTCGTCGAATGTAAGCGCATAAGCCGAATAACGAATAGCGAATAGCGAAGTGTGGTGCCGGCATTACGATATATTTTCCGTACTAGTTGACAGAGTTTGTAATGTTGAGCGCTACTATAAAGAAAAAATATTTGAGGTGTGTTGTGTGTCTTTGCAACTACACAGCACATACAAGATTTTTATAAGCACGGTTTACAGAAGTCCAAGCAGTGACACTAAAAGTTTTCTGACACAACTAGAGCTATTTTTGGTCAATAATAAAAAACATGGTTCTATCATGTGTGGAGATTTTAATATTGATTTAAAAAGCGAAACCACAGTCGCTAAAGATTTTCTGCAAATACTCTGGGAGCATAACATGAGACCTACAATAAGGGACTATACCCGGGTAACGGAAACGTCTCAAAGCTTGGTAGACAATATATTTTCGGATATGTACGATAGCTATAGTGCGCACGTCATTCCCTGTAACTTCTCCGATCATGACGCCCAAGTCGTATTTTTTCTTGATCAATTCATAGTACCACTAAAACAGCTAAAGGTACAGGTCAAAAGAAATTATTCCCAAATTGCTCTGAAGAACTTTAAAGATGATTTAAAAAAGATTTGCTGGAATGACGTATTTGTAGAAAAAACATGTGAAGGAAAATTACTATTGTTGTACAATATAATATATAAAACTATTGATGAACATTTACCTTTGAAAAAATGTACATTACGAAACTATCGTAAGACATGGATAACACGTGGAATCAGAGTATCATGTACGAAGAAAAGATTCTTACTATTAAAAACACGTAAACTCAAACATGATAAGAATCTTAAGAACTACTATAAAACTTATAATAGTATTTTAAAGAAACTTGTATTCAGGGCAAAAAACATACATGTTAAAAATACAATACAAAAAGCAAAATCGAAAAGTAAAGCCATTTGGAATATTGTGCATGAAAATACAGGCAAAAATATCATGTCAGGCAAAGGTACAATTAAACTACTGGACAACATGAGTAAGGAAATATGCGATGATCCTGTTAGAATAAGTAACATTTTTAACGACTACTTTATTGGAGCGGGTAAGGTTACTGAAATCAATGCGGAACATAGCGGTCAGCATATGAAGCTTTTACAAAATTATCACATTAATAACGCCAAATCCATGTTCATGTCGCCTATTGATGAGTTAGAAATAATTAACATTGTCAAATCTCTAAAAAATACAAGTTCCTGTGGCCCAGATGATATAAGTACAACTTTAATCAAGGATTGCATTGAAGTCTTGTGTGTGCCGTTGTGTCATATATATAATGCATGCATATGTGATGGAATTTTCCCTATCCAATTTAAGATGGCAAAAGTAGTTCCTCTACATAAAAAGTACTCCAAAACAGACATAAATAACTACCGCCCTATTTCGCTGTTATCCGTTCTAGCAAAATTTTTTGAAAAGGCGATTGCAACCAGGATTGTTGGTCATTTTGAAAAAAATAATTATTTCTGCTCGCAACAATTTGGTTTCAGACAAAATCGAAACGCTGTAATAGCTATTATTGAATTAGTTCGGCAAGTTATGACCAATCTTAATCAGAATCATAAATGTGCTGGTATATTCTGTGACCTTAGTAAGGCGTTTGATTGTGTGAATCATAAAATATTGTTAGACAAGTTACAATATTACGGGATTAGGGGATCTATATTAAAACTTCTTACGTCTTATCTGACGGACAGAGCCCAATTTGTTCAAATGTCTGATATAGATAGGTCGGGGTGTATTCAATTTGTTAATTCTGCAAGAAAAACACTTGACTGTGGGGTCCCCCAAGGATCTGTCCTTGGTCCTTTGCTATTTATTGTCTTTGTGAATGATTTACAATATAATATAACATATGGAACAGCCTACCTCTATGCCGATGATACAAGTATTATAGTTGAAAATCAAAATGCTTCAGTATTTGAGGTTCAAATTCGCAAGACTTGGGAGGAACTCATATACTGGTTTGAATGTAATGGACTTAAAATTAACTTGAATAAAACATTATATTTCCCTTTTCTAAGACATACGAATAGCATGACTTACGACTTGCCCCTACCCATAGTAAAGTCTGATAATGTCAGGTTTCTAGGTGTCGAACTAGACACACAGATGCGTTGGTCAAGCCATATAAGTCTGCTAAAAAGAAGATTGGCCAGCGCCTGTTACGCCTTAAAAAATCTATCAAAAATATTGACCTCTTCTGTACTTAAAACAGTCTACTTTGCATATTTTGAGAGTTTAATAAGGTATGGCCTCGAGGTTTGGGGTAATAGTGCTGATGTGAATCATGTTCTAATATTGCAAAAAAAGGCTCTTAGGTATGTCGAAAAGGCAAAACCTCTAGAACATTGCCGTCCACTATTTGTGAAGCACGGCATATTGACCGTGATTTCACTTTACATATATTTAGTGTGCATTTTTGTTTATAAAAATAAGTCCAGTTTTACATGCAATACCAAGAACAGACCACGTAGGTTATGTAAATATAATTTTGACATTCAGTTACCAGAGTCTAGAAATTATGTGAATTATAAAAGAAGCCTTGAATATAATGGTGTAAAAATTTATAACTTTTTAAACGAGGACATAAAGCAATGTACTAATATAAATGACTTTTCTAGGAAATTAAAATCCTACTTGATTACTCGACCATTTTATAAGATAAATGAATATTTTGATAAATTGTATGAATAAATAACACTTAGTAGTTTTAAGTTAGATTAAGATTTTGCATGCCAAATGTGGCAGAGCATACCTTCATGTACCTACTCAAATTCTACTGACATGTATATATATTTAAAACACCTGTGTATGTTCTTGCAAAATAAATAATTTCAATTTCAATTTCAATTTCAATTTCAATTTCAATTTCAATTTCAATTAATTTCAGAGTCCACACACGCAGCTATTAAATATATTAAATTAGCCATGGGAAAACATTACTGCAGTCGATTTGGCTGTAAATGTGACAAAAAAAATATTAATAGATAAGAATAGTATTTTGTAATAAAGTTTTTCAACCCGAAAGGAACGTAAAAAGTGACTCTGGATCCCAGACTATAAAACTTATTGAGCTTAATTATTATTTTAAAGGTTGTTTATATTAGACTCGTTTCCTAGTTTTATATACGAGTACATGATTAATAGCCATAATTTAAAGACCTTCATCGTTAAAGACCATCAAATTCTTTCCGTTCCGATCCATTGCGGGCCGTTTGGTGGAAATAGTGCTATAATTTTAACAGACGCGATCGGCTGTCGCCGCATCCGTCCGTATCCTTTCCGATACGATGCGATGCGAGCCGTATGGTGGAAATCATCCTTTAATGTCTTTGATTGGAATGTACAGCCGTGGACGGTCACTGGTGTAGGTAAAACCTGGAAGATGGAGGACGCACAATAAATACATTGAATACATAAGCCATGTAATTTTCTGGAGATAATCTTAATACCATCAAAAAGTATTATTACCTAATTGAACGTAAATGTAAAAAACTCATTTTGCAACAATGTTTCCACGTTAAAAAAAAAAAAAGATAAAAGAAATTTATTCAGTAAGTAGGCCGTACGGGCACTTTTACACGTCAAGACGTCACGTTCACGTAAAGAAAAACATAAACAATATTTCGTGACTAAACTTGTATAACACATCCATAAACCGATTAAAATATTTGGCAAATGACAGCCCTAACTTTGGGCGCGGAAGACAGAGGGGCGTAGCGGGGTGAAGGGGGAAGTAGGTATTTAAAACGCGGCATTTGGGGCCTTGGTAAAGGAGATTCGCTTCTACGTGTAGTTATTGTTTATTGTTATGCTCCGGGCCGATGCAGGCGCATTACCACATGTTATGCCACCAAGAGCCTACTTAAGATCCACGAAATTAGTGATCGCTTGGTTTTTCATACTCGGAGGGTATGCTGACGTCATTTATCGTTGTTTATCGTTGTTTGTTCGCTTTAATACAAAGTATTTTAGAAATTTGTAAGAGACGTTTCTGTTAAATTAAAAATCTTTATATATTTTTTATCTCCAAATGTTTATAAGATGTCACAATTACATCTAGTAAAATGGAAGTGGAACCGGCATCACTGTTCTCTCGAGAGATATTAAATTTCCGGGCTTAAAGGTAGGTATTTAGTTGATATTACTCTTTGACTATTTAACTGTTTTGGTGCGAAAAAAGCACTAACGCACTTCTACTTAGGTAGTGAGAAATTCAAACTATCCATTTTTAATTTTTGGAAAGTTCTTAGTGAACTTACCCTTCAGTAGGATCCAAACATAGCCCTTTAGGGCGCGCGACCGACAGCCTGCTGCCATCGTTGGCTATGACAATGGTCCTGTATTTGATCTTCCCGTCAACTCTGACTACCTGGATGTTGCTGGCGGCTCGGTTGGCCATGTACAAGTTGCGGCCCAGCCAGTCGAAGGCGATAGCCGAGGGCGCGCCGACGATGCCCGTGTCTTCCCCGAAGAAGTCTGTCTTATCTCCACCGCCGTAGGGCATAGTGAAGATTGTACAGTTCTCGTTGTCTTCGCTGTCACCGGAGACAGATTGCAACCAGTATAGCATGTGGCCTTGGCGGTCATAGTCAATTTGTACACCACCTGGAAATAAAACATGAGAGTATACATAAATGGAAAAAAAAAATCTTCTAAAGCAAAACCGTAAGAAATAAAGAAATAATAAGTCCGAAACGGTTCATAATGATAATGACACAAAATAACAAGAAATAAGTAGGTACCTTGAACATCAACAACAGGCGCAAGTTGGTTAGCTTTGCCGGAACCGTCCGGAGACAAGTCAATGATTTGAGACCCCTTCAGCACCATTAGGTACGCACTCTCCTCTGTAAAAAAAAACAAATGGCCCCTGAACTTATGAGCTGACAACACCCTGTTTAACTGACGATCCGTCCAGTACAACGTATCTTCCAATAGTGTTAAAGAATGCAGATGTAGTAGATAATGGCTTCCAGCGAGCACTTGTTGTCTGCCAGTTCCATTGTAGTTGCAAGAAGTCGATAAAATCTAGTTTAGATTCGGCGAAGTAGACGCGTTGCGTGGCCGTGTCTAAGGTTAGACCGTTCGGCCAGTAGATTTTGGTGGTGATAATGGCTAGGCGTTCTGAACCATCCATTCCTACACGCTCTATGCGAGGATTCTCTCCCCAGTCCGTCCAGAATAGCCATTTCGCGCTCGGCGCGGGATCCAGACACATGCCTCTTGGTTGAGTGATGTTGCCACTCAGCAACGTAGTTCGCGCGCTTCCGTCCTCTTTCGCTACTTCTATAGTATTCAACTTGCTGTCCAACCAGTAGATACTACCTCCGACCCAATCGTACGCTAAACCTTTAACCAAATCAAATCCTTTCTTTTTCTACTAAGAACTTAGGCTCGCTGCCTCGATCTAACCTGGAGATGGTCTTTAATTTCATGTCCGACCAGAATATAGTTCCTGTGTGCATGTTTGAATCTGTAGCGACCACGTTTTGGACGGTGATCGGGACTCTTTCCAAGCCCTGCTCGTTCAAGTCGGCGACTAATATAGAATGTCTATTAGAGATGATAATGAAAGCGCTAGAGTGGTTGTTGGCTTTACACATGTGTTTGTCGGCACCGAGCTGTTAGCCGTCGGCGCAGTAACAGAGGTAGGACCCTTTTATGTTGATGCAGCCCTGGCAGCAGAGGCCGGGAGGCTCGTCAATGTCTTTGCAGCGGAAATGAACTCTCCAAAACATCTATGATTTTTTTTGGATAAAAAGTCGATTTCTTAAATAAATACACAAAATAATAGAGAAAATAAACTAAAATCACATCCAGCGGTTTTTTCGTATCGCGGTTTACAATAGTGCAATAGGGAACTCGGCATGTTTCGGTTTAAATGGGTTTTTTCTTCGATAGCAAAGATACGACCTCACAGGCGGGCGTGTCAAAGTAGACTAAAGGTCACAGCACACATATCAACTCGGAAAGGGATCGTCACCGGATCAACTCAAAGTGAAACATTGAAAAGGGAACTTTGACCTGTGTTAATACGATACATTTTTCAGTGGACGACTGCTAGCTCGTGCCGAGGTGAGGCGTTGCCGTTCCGATGCCGATAAGTGTGCGTTGCAGTAGGGAGTTTCATACAAATAATACTGAACGGCTCGAGTTGATAGGGTGACGATCCCTTTCCGAGTTGATATGTGTGCTGTGACCTTAAAAGACTTGTTACAAGGTACCTCGAGATAACAAGTTTTGGATCACGCTTCTGGTCGCTATGCCCAGTTTATTACTACTAAGGGCCGAGTTCACCAACAATTAAACGGACGATTAGCGGTTTAATGGGTGTCAAATGTATTGATTAACCGCTGATTAAGACTTAATCGTCCGTATAATTGTTGGTGAACTCGGCCCTAAGTAGGTACATTTAAGGATGATTTCCACCAAACGGCTCGCATCGCATCGGATCGGAAAGGATACGTACGGATGCGGCGGCGACAGCCGATCGCGTCTGTAAATTATTATTGTTTATTTTTATGATTTATGAAGTTGCTGTGCGCGGCTTGGTAATATAGACTTTAAATACTGTGAACATGATTTAATATCGTTTAAAGACCATCAAATTCTTTCCGTTCCGATCCTTTGCGGGCCGTTTGGTGGAAATAGTGCTATAATTTTAACAGACGCGATCGGCTGTCGCCGCATCCGTCCGTATCCTTTCCGATACGATGCGATGCGAGCCGTATGGTGGAAATCATCCTTTAATGTCTTTGATTGGAATGTACAGCCGTGGACGGTCACTGGTGTAGGTAAAACCTGGAAGATGGAGGACGCACAATAAATACATTGATCACAAAAAGTATTCAATAAAACACATAGTTTTAATTTCCTACAAAAATCGTACCTACACTAAACGTTATAACTATGTCATAATAGCCTTTCTAAGGTCCACTAGACTTAGCTGGTCTGGCCCGGCTAGATCGTGGCCGGCTCGCCTAGGGTAAGTAGGTAGCTAAACAGGCCTAAATTAACTTGCCCTCAATTTAATTTATTAGTTAGGTACCTACATTAGTAGATTCCAATGTCGGTTTTAAGTTTATTAAAAAAATAAATGAGTTCACATGTTTGACCTAGATTAAAAATCTTAATGTTCATTTCATTTAACAGTTGCCTGCCTGCTTACTAGCTATGTTTTTTTTTGCTTTCTGCATTACTTTGTCTTGTACCTTTTTACGATTTTATTTTAAATGTTTTTTTTACTTTCCTACGAAAATTATTGTTGTTAAGTTTTTTCCAGGTAAAAGACTGCCAATAATTTTTAGTTTTTTAATCGGCAAATAAAATACCTAGGCAGTAACATTTTTACTTCTTTAGCAATGAACAGAAGTTTGTTAATATCCTGGTAGGTACATCTTAAATAAGTGTAAATTTATAGGTATCTTTCTCGGGTATCGAACCTGCTAAGTACTGCGAATAGAGGAGTCAAACACTATCACTAACCGGTCAAGTTCAAAAGTCAAAAATGACACGTAGTAGGTACCAACAGAATTCTGCGTACTGATAACATAACAAGTTTAAATATAGATAAACTTATATTTAAAATGACGGTTTTTAACGAAGTAGGAAACAGGTAAAGACCTAAATAGGTTTTTCATTATTTATTACTAATTGCACGACGAATTCGAATTTAAATAACGGTCGAGGAAGTGCATCAAAATTTACGATATAGGTTAACTGTTTAAAGTAACAAACTTATTAGCAAAGTTCAAAAACAATGACATTGGCATTCCAAAAGCACAAAAATGTTGCCTTATCAATGAAAATTATTCCCGCTTACTTAAACTTTAGACACTGGCCAGTTTGAAACGGGACCGACCTGATAGCTGCCTCGTGTCTTGCGCGGCGACGGCCAACATCAAGAGCGCGAGCCAGCAGCCGCTGGCACAACGCATCTTCACTCGAATAATAGATTTTTCACGCCACTGCTCGGAAATGTGGTGAAAGATGGTCTGATCTCGGTCCCCAAAACAATCAATTCAACAATCAGTTGTACATTGAATGAGCAGGCCTTCTATGAATTTAAACTGGACAACAAACAATCTTCACATCGGTGGTCTGTTCCATTGAGCAATTCGACCAATCACATCGGTCCGCTGATCACTGATTCGACCAATCAGAACACGACTTGTGCTGCATATGAAATTAAATTGGCCAGTGAGAAGTCGTTTTATTTTTTAATAATATTCATCCCTTCACGGATAGGCAAAGGAATCAGATGCCATACAGCCATAATTATGACTATTTTTATTTATCTGGAATATAGTTCCGGCATGGTCAGAGTCGTCAGTTTAAAAAACTCCTTTGAATGACTGGCCACTAAGAACGGTACCGTTAAAAAAAAAAGTAAAAAATTGCCGGGAGAGCGTAACAATTTTAGTGTGTTGTAAATTTATTATAAGAATTGATTTTTATTTCCTCGCAGTAGTCGTGAAAAGCACTGTGTTAAGCCTCGGCCGAAAGTGCAATAGATGGACTCGTACTTTCACTTCCATCTATTGCTTACTTTTTAACCTCTGCAACAATGTACTATTTTCTGGATTCTGGGAAACTTTGGGTTTGTGGCGGGGACGCGCGGGGCGTCTCGAGCGGGGACAGAGAGAGACTGCCGCGAGTAAAATTTTGGTTAGTCGCGTTTCGTTTGTTTGTTAATGTGATTAATATGGTAGGTTATTTTGGTTTTGTTATTATAGCAGATTCAATAAGTAATGTTCGATATTGGTTATTGGGAAATTACCTACTTGTTTTATAACTGTTAAAACCTTTTATTATACGAGTACTTTGTATTTTCTTAGTTTGAGTAAAAAAATATAGGGAAATATTATGCAATAACTAATACAATTAAAAATTAAAACTAAACGTACCTATTTAAATTAAAATTAAACTAAGCTAGGTACTCAAATATTAAAGATGTAAATAATACCTAATCACCACTATAAAAATAACACCCCCTCTAGCAAGTCCGCTCGCGGCATGGTCCCTATGACACTGGCTGCGTTACCTCTCTGGATAGCTAGCCCAATCCTTTGGGAGAGGTAAGCACCAGCTCTAGGATCTCCGGAGGGAGGAGTCTATGAGCCGGGATGACAGGGCCTTAATAAAGTTTTTCATATCAGCTGACCAAGGTCCCATGGTCTCCACTGCAAGCGCCACAAATGAGTAATTATTAAATAATGATGAATATTTGCGGCGCTAGACGGTTTGGGCCTGATCAGCTGCTGCACCGGCCCGATTACGGGTTGACTGGACGTGGGAAAGGGCGAATGTGTCAACACACGTCGCGTCCCACACCAGTGCCCTACCCAGTTTCCACGGCACCAATGTCTCTATCTATACCTGCTGGTTCCAGGACAGCTGGTACAGTGGCAGTGGCAAGCAAACGGCGGATCTGATCATTAATTGTGCCGTGAAGGTGCAAACGGCCGGCACTTCTGAAGCATGAAAGGCCATGTCGTCCCAGCTCACGCGCAAGTACGAGGTTCACAGAGACTAGCCCCAAGCCGCAAGCTTATTGCTATGCGCAAGTTGCTTGGGTCCAAGACCGTGCCTATATTGCGGGAAGGAAAAGCGTGGAGCCAGTTACCTGATTCGCCTGCTGCTGAGCGCGATCTGAATCGTCCGGACTATTTTGTATCTTACTACAATAGTTATTAAATTTGTGCAACAATCGAGTCGAGAGCAAAGATATTTTTGCTGCGAGTGTTGATTTTGAAGGGTTTGTATCAAATTATCAAATACTTAGTCGAAAACGCAATTGGTCTACGGCATCAACTCGCCTAAAAATCATCTGGCTAAATCGCAGGTAGTCGAGTACGTAATCGGCCTATGAAGCAACTCGTCACAAAATTATTTTGTCTACTGTCATATTATCCACTCGTCTTAAATGCGTGTGGTCTAAATACCCAGCTCGTCCTTCTACAATCAAAGATAACAAAGTGTTGGGTATAACGCATTATAAAATTTAAGACGAATTGCGAATTCGTCTAATTGCTTTACAGACCGATTACTTTTTAACCTAGTAGCGAATTTGTCTAGATAATTTTAAGACTATTTATCTAAAGAGACCGGTTAGGTACAAGTCGGACGAACTAAACTACTAAACTATTAATTTATGATGTTATTCGCAGCGCTTTGGTGTCGGCTAATGTGCCTTGCGTTTTGGAGCCTCCCGGTTTGTGTCGTACCGATGGCAAGAGGCCCGATGGCCTAACGTTAGTTCCGTGGCACAGGGGTCGCGGTCTCTTGTGGGACGCAATGTGTATGAGCAGTGGGCTTCATAAGTGCATGGACACCTTAACGTCTATAATGCTGTGAACACGTGAGCCCGCTTTCGTAAGAAACAACCTAGATGGCGTTGTTAACTGAGGCAATGCGATTATTGTTTGCTACAACTATTTGACGGTTTAGTATTAGAATCGATAATTTCGCCAGTTCACCAGAAGGACCGCTGGCTTAGTTAGTTGATACCCTGCCTAAAGCCATAAACACAGGGACAGACCGTGGGTCGGGAGATCGATTCTGTCTATTATGCTTTTTAAACTAATGTTGTTTCACGAAATAAATGAATGTATTCTTTTTTTAATCATTATCGTTTTCAAAAAATGATAATTTGTTATTCAAAATAAAAAATCTTTATTTCCTTCTTTCTTATAAGTATAATAATTATTTCTTAAAAATTTCAATAAGTAAATTGTAAACTTGGATTGTTTATAATATTACATTTGTAACAATAAAACGACTACCTATTACCTACCATATTTCCGAGTTGTCCATGCACTTATGAAGCCCACTGTACATTTGCGCCGTCCCACTTGAACCAAACGTGAACTGCAGGGTCCGCTGCTGAAAGCGCGGGGAGGCTCAAGCATTCAGAATACACGGCATTGGAGCTGATGTATGACTTTGTGCCGGTTTCCGTGGAGACGGCTGGTCCTTGGGGTGCGGAGGCACAGGCAGGGGTGGTCACAGGGATCCTCGCTCCGGTCCATTTCTTGTGCAGCAAATTTAATTGGCCATACAACGCGGCCACGCTACCAGCGTAATGGGCACATTTATGCCACTATTGAACCTATTTGACTTATAAACTTGTTTATTTTTGTGTATTTACGTGTGTCATACAGCTTATGCTGTTGCTTAAATTTGATTATTTGATGAAGCGTGTTACATTTTGTCATATTCATATTAATTTATTGCATCCATGGTATTTACAATGGTCTTACATCGTAGTATAGAGCTAAACATGGACCCTATTATGGTGTAGCAATATTAAAACTAAATAAAAGATATTAACCTAGATATAACAAAGCTCCGCGCGGACGCGTTACGCGCTGCAAGTACGCGTTCGCAATGATACGTTCGCCGCCGCCGCCGCCCAGCGGTTTGACCGAAACGATTTCTGTAAATAGAAACAATGAGGTGACCATTAATAAGTTAAACCATTGTGAAAAATGTGCTTCGTGTAATGTGGTTATCAATGAACTGTTAGCATTTGTAGCAGACAAGATTGACGTGATACCCGAGCCAGGGATTATACAAATATGTAAAAGCACATACTCATTTGAAGAGATTGAAGAAGCCCGTCGAATTTCAATGATGCTACTTGCTCCATCGAAAAGAATTACGAGAAGAAAGGAGGGTTCGGAACAAAAGAGTATTCAAGAAATTATTAAATTAATTGGTGAATACGAATCGGAACAGTTGCCCGTTTTTGTGGCAAAGAATCTGAGAAAGTTACCGCCGGTCACATTTGACCATATCGATGTGACGGGATTTCTAAAAGAAATGACACTGATTAAAAGAGATTTGTTGGCTTTAAAAGAAAGAGAATCACCGTCATCCTCTGATGTCGAGACAAAAAAATATGTATTAGAAATGGAAGGCCTTAAAAAAGACGTGTTGGACATTAAAAAAGTGATGTATCAATTGCAGTCACAGCAATCATTTGAGCCGATAATAAATACCGATCAAACTTCCTCCCAGCCATACAAAGCAAATAATCATGTAGGCGAAAAAAATGGATCCGTATTATCGCCTGCACGACAGGTAGCTGCGATTTCTACGGCTACCCCGGCCGTGCTTATCTCGCACGCTGAGTCAATAAGCACGCCTGCACATGTAGATGTGCATACTGTCCCCGCGAGTATCCCTACGCACACACGCAGGCGCACCAAGTCCATTGAAAGCGGAGAAGCGCTGCAACCGGTTACTGAGTACACGCCGTCGTACCGAGACGTTATCCAACGCGGTAATAAACAGCAAGCGAAAGTCAACCGTAAGTTGCGGCCAATACGTAATCTAACTGAAGACGACTTTACTATTGTGGAGCGCAAAAAACGTAAATTTAAAATTAATATGAATGGGACAGCGTTACGTTCGTGCAAAATAATGGCTGCGGACATGGCAGTTGCGATCTATGTGTCGCGGGTTTCCAAACTGACGAATGTTGAACACCTTAAAGAGCACATTGAGGAAATGGGCGAAAAATGTCTGGATATCCAGTTGCTTCAGCAAAAGTTTCCCACAACATTTAATTCTTTTAAAGTTAAAGTACTTAAAAGCCAATTAAACAAATTTTTGTCGAATGAGTTCTGGCCAGAGGGGATCAAATACAGGGTGTTCCGGGAGAAATACGTGCGAAAAGCAAAGAGTATTGAGAACGAAATTTCTATTAATAATGGATAGCGCATTAAACGATAAAACCACTATGATCTCTTTTAATTGTAAGGCAATTAAAAGATCTATAAACTTTGTGAGGGACCTATGTGGGATGTGTGACATAATTGCACTGCAAGAGACTTGGTTGCTGCCGCATGACCTGGATTTCGTGCACAGCATCGATGGTGAATTCGGGAGCACTGCTAAGTCTTCGGTGGATACGGGGGATAAAGTGCTACAGGGCTTTGTTGTGGAGAAAATCAAAATTTGCCAACGTGTCAGTAATCCAGACTTCGTGTGACAGGCTGGCCGCGATTCGTGTGACCGTGGATATGAATGTTTTCATTGTTATCAACGTGTACATGCCCACGGATTCGCAACATCCGATAGACAACCTTTCCGAATTTACAGCGTGCCTAGCACGGGTTAACGCTATTATTGAAGAAAGTGATGTGCAACTTGTTTACGTGTTGGGTGATTTTAACGCGCACCCAAGTGCGAGGTTCCGTTGTGAGCTCACACATTTCTGCCAGGAGCAGCAATGGTACTGCGCGGACATTGTGAAGCTGGGTAGTGACTCGGATACGTTCACATATATAAGTGAAGCGCATGGCTCATGTCGCTGGTTGGATCACTGCGTGACGACTGAGGCGGCGTGGAATACTATTGAGTGCGTGGAAGTGGTACGTGATGTGTCCTCATCGGATCACTTCCCGTTGCGTATTGTGTGCAATATTGCGGTCGTGAATCAAGCTTTTGTACCGGTATCTATGGTATCAGGTCGCGGAGTGAGATGGGGTGATAGAGACGCTAGTCAAATAAGTTATTATAAAGAACTATGTAGTGTAAGGCTACCTGAAATTAACGACGTTCTTATTTGCAACGACTGTGATAGTAATAATATAAGTAAGTCTAAATGCCTAAGACGTGATGAGCACCTTGTGTTCATTAATAATTTATATGTTAATATTGTTTCAACGTTGCAAGCCTGTGCTAGTAGAAAATCCGACTCTTGTCCTGATCGCATGAAAAAGAAAAAAGTAGTGGGGTGGAATTTTCATGTCAAGGAATTACACGAAAAATATAGACTTGCATTTAACTGCTGGGTCTCAGCGGGTCGGCCGTCCACAGGAATAGTGTATGATTTGTTTGTTAGCAGCAAGAAGGTTTTTAAAAATAAACTAAAATGGTGTCAGAATAATGACGAACAAATTAAAGTAGATATGTTGGCCCTGCACCGAAAAGAGAAGAATTTCACGAGTTTTTGGAAACAAACAAAAAAATTTACTGACAAGCAAGGCTTACCTGTTAGTGTGGACGGTCTACAAGACCCGGCACAGATAGCCAATATGTTTGGTCGAAATTTCATGATCGATCCGCTACCAATCTCTGAGGCAATGCTACAGACTGGGTCTAGGCCCGTCCGGGGTTCTGAAGAACTGAAACTGAGAATTCAGTTCTACCCAGACGATATTGAAAAGGCTGTTTTAAAGATGAAGAGAGGCAAGTCACCTGGGCATGATGACCTCAGTCTGGAGCATTTACTCGGAGCAGGTAGATCTTTATATGTTAAGCTCTGTTCGCTGTACAACCTTTGTTTGAAATATTGTTACCTACCGCCGGACCTCATGAAAACAGTCGTTATACCTATCGCAAAAAACAGAACCGGGGATCTCAGTTGCGCGAATAACTACCGCCCTATTTCTCTGGGTACGGTGATAGGTAAGGTCTTTGAACGGTTATTGCAGCCCGAGCTGATGAACCATTTAAATATTGATGATGCGCAGTTTGGCTTCCGTCCCGGTCTCTCAACGGACTCGGCTATACTAAGTTTGAAACACACCGTAAATTACTACACAAGCCGTAATACGTCTGTGTACGCGTGTTTCCTCGATCTGAGCCGTGCGTTTGATCTTGTTAATTATGACATTCTCTGGAACAAACTGTACGGCTCAGGGGTAGCAGAAGAGGTGGTAGATCTGTTGAGGTACTGGTATGGCGGTCAAACTAACTGTGTGAAATGGGGTGAAGCGACATCTAACACGTACAGGTTAGAATGCGGTGTTCGCCAGGGTGGGCTTACGTCTCCGGACCTCTTCAACGTCTATGTAAACGACCTCATTCTTCAGCTGAGGAGTACACGTGTAGGATGCCACGTTAGCGGAGACTGCATCAACAGTATAAGCTACGCGGATGACATGGTGCTCCTCAGCCCCTCGGCGAAAGGCCTCAAGAAATTGCTCTCAATTTGTGAGGAATATGCAAGTTCACGCGGATTGAAGTACAACGTGGGCAAAACAGAAATGGTTGTTTTCAGGGCGGGAAGAGGCCCGGAGCATGTGCAAGAAGTTAGGCTAAATGGTTCTGCGGTTCGGATTGTAAAGCAATTCAGATACCTAGGTCATATCTTGACCGATGACCTGAAAGACGACAGGGACATGGAGCGGGAGAGAAGGGCTCTATGCATACGCAGCAACATGCTTGCGAGAAGATTTGGCAAGTGTAGCAACGATGTCAAATTAACATTGTTTAATGCTTACTGTCAGTGTTTCTACACTTGCCAACTCTGGGCAAACTTTCGACGCAAATCGTACAGCACTATGAGAGTACAATACAATGACTCGTTGCGTGCTCTCATGCGACTGTCACGATGTTGTAGTGCGTCAAGCATGTTTGCCGAGGCCCGGTTGCCAGATTTCTTTGCGGTTATGAGGGAGCGTATAGCGTCCTTCTGGGAGAGGCTGTGGCGTTCTGATAACCGCATACTCAGAGCGATCTCTAGTGACCTAGATAGCCCAATCTTCCGCTATTGGCTATCTGTGCATCGGGACAAGAACCGGAAATAGTTTTAAGGACCAAGTACCTACTACTATTTTTGTAGGTACTGGTATTTGTTCCATATTTATTTATTGTACATCGTGTGTGTCCAATTTTATTGTATTTTATTTTATTTTATTTTTACACTGTAATTTTTTGTATGTACAATCTGGGTCTCTTGCCTGTAAATAAACGATTTATTATTATTATTATAAAGCTAATAGTATTCAATAAACTAAAGAGCTACCTACAAAATATGAAACATAAAATCAAGCTCTCTTTCTATAGTATAAATCTCATTCATCATCAATCATTATCTAATAAGGTTTTTTTTTAATAAATGATGATTTAATTTGTCAAGTTGATTTTAGACGATTTGCTTCATGGACCGATTAAGTATTCGACTACCTGCGAATTTAGCCAGATGATGTTTAGGCGAGTTGATGCCGTGACGTGACCACTTGCGTTTACGATTATTTGGTACTAACCCATTTTGAATCCCGAGTAAGCGAAGGTTTCTAGGTTTTCAAAGACACGAGATACCAATAACTTTGGTCCCGTGTTGCACATACAACGTTTCAGATCAGCAGCGAGAATTTAATACCTAAAGGTAAAACATACGACGTGTTAAAAATTAAACCACATGTATATTTACCCACCTATTTGTATTGAACCAGCACTGTTATCGGTATTTCTATAAGAAAACCTGCTGTAACAGACAGACAGACAACGAAGTCTCACAATAATGGTTCCTTTTTTACCATTTTGGTACCTACGGAACCCTAAAAACCTACAAAGGGTCAGATAATGCTAACTAACCTTCTGTTTCGCTCTCTAAGTAATGTAGTGATTGTCTAATATAACGTTGGTAAGCTTAATATGCACCATTTATTAACATACTAAAGTATTTTAATTTTAATATTAGTATAGGTACCAAGTTATGATAGGTTCTACTTTCTTTTACACATACATTATACTTAATCCTTTTCTTTGCACCCACCTAAATTACTTTAATCTGTTGATCATAGAGTAAAAGTGCCATTAGGTATATATATAGGTATTGAGTCTGCTATTTGTATTTTTGACTTTCTCAAAAGTCACCCCCACGATTATCGTTCCTAAAAAAAAAAATTCCATTATTCATCGGCAACAAAGATCCATTCATTTGGTAGTACAATTTAACCTATATTAACTACTTATCATTTAATAATTATTTAAAGTTTTAATCAAACAAAACCCCCGAATTCCCCCAAAATTCGGGGATTCGGTTGGCCAGGCGCGCAGCGCACACAGGTGGTTGTAGTCGGGTAGCGGGGTAAACAAGCGCTTTATCGCGCCGTAGCCGAATAGCTGTTGTGTTGTGGGTCACCATCGCGCCGAGCTGGCAATATACTTGGGGAAGGCCAGTGTCCAGAGTTTCTGACTCCAGCTGTGAAGGTGCTAATCTTATCTTATCTTTCCTTTTCGATATATAAGAGCCAGTAGGATTTTTTGTGCAAGCTAGCGCTTTTTTATACTCAGTTGTTTGAATGTAAAGGTTATCTTTTTTTCCATTAAAAAGAGGATTGTTAAATAGTGTCGTCTTCATAGTTGTCTACATTTGACATTCAATTATTGCTCCTGGAGGAAACCTTCCCTCGCCCCCCAAAATTTTATTGAACTAAACAATTTTAGCCTCATTTGTTTCCGTACATCTTTAACTAGTAAATGCTACCGAAGGATACCCTGCCTTTATGGCGGTGGATAAATCATCCGACGCTCTCGCACTTACATACTGGTCAGAGAGTGACAGATGTTTTATCTACGGCGATTAACCTTTTCAACGCCACAGTCGGCTCTAGCCGTCAACTAAAAGTCGTGCCACTGACGCCACGTCCGCTACAGCCGACAAGAGTTCAAGATTAAAAGAGACTTTGTTTGGTAGCAATAAGGTGTAATTTGCATAGCATAGCAAACACGTTTGGCGTGTGGGTGGCACATTTTGTATTCGACGTATGGCGTTCAAAAGGTTAACGGGTACAGGTCTACTCGCATATACATTTTTACGCATAAAAATCGATTGTCATAAAACGGTTTTAACAATAGAAAGGGTTGTATTTTAATTATTATTATAAACTAACTAACCTAACCTTATCTACACAATAGACGTTTATTAAATATTGCTATGTCTAAGCCTAAGGCCGAGGCCGCACTGGTCATGCGATGGCGACGCGACAGCGACGTTAGTAAAACAAACACCTTTCAAGCTATGTTGGCGGCCGCATTGATTAAGCGACATGCGACAAGATTTTGATTATGTCTCTTAGTATTCAAATGTTTAGGAATGCAGTAACGTGTCCGTATTGGTTGTTTAGGAACAACGACAAGCGGCGACATTTTGATTTTCGTTAAAGCGACGGCGATTCGCGGCGATTTAAAGGCGACCAGCAATCAAATGTAAAACACCACGTAAAAGTGGCCGCACTGCAGAGTCGCTTGAGCGACAGAGCGAGAGGTATTTCTTGCGACTAGAGGCGAAAGTGACGCTCCGCGACAAAATCAAATAAGTTTGAATTTGTCGCTCGATCGGGATGGTCATGACGTCATATTCAATATAAATATCGAAGAATTTGTGTCTAGTGTGCAAGTTAGTCAACCTATCTGGATGTAAAAGCATCAAGCAAAGGATAGGCTGTGGACTTCTAAATTATGGAACGACGTCGCGGGCGTCCTCTAGTAATTATATAAAAGGCAAACCTGACTGACTGACTTAGATATCAACGTAGAGCCGAAACTACTGTACCTAGAAACTTGAAATTTGGTCCAGGGCTTCCTTTCATGATGTTAGTGAGCACTAAGAAAGGATTTTTGAAAATTCATCTCCTAAGGGGATAAAATAGGGGGAGTAGCGGGAAACTAATTCTACGCGTACGAAGTCGCGGGCGTCCTCTAGTATTAGATATGGATATATGTACTTGAGATGAGCTCTTTTGTCTTAGTTTTATTTTTGATACGCTATGTGCATTTATAGGCTAATTTCATTCTTTCCAGTCGTGTCAGCTCTCTTGCAGCTACTGCATAATAGTAATAAATTTGCATGCAAAGGGGTATCGTTAATAATAAACCGTTAGGACACCTAATATGTGTACATGAAATAAAACACCAGCATTCTTATTAAACTATATTTCCTCATGCACTCCGAGGGAAAATAAAAACAATATGAGAAAATTTAGAAACAAATCAACTTTATTATCAAGATGAAAAAGATCAAATCATATATTATATATAAGCTTACGAAACAGATATGTCACCAGCGCAGGGCGCGGAACCAAGCTCCGCACGAGCCGGCGACTCTACGAGCTAACTCGGAACTCTCTCGCGCTGCACTGGATTTAACTACCAAATAACAGAGGCGAATAATGTTACATTACACATATGTACAAGAACACGCCAAGCGCGTGAAAATATTACGCTAATTTGACTCTTTCTATGTTTCTATCGTGTTAATGTCACTTGATCATCGCGTGCGCACACGTCCCGCGCGCGCACGTTCGGCGGCCAGAGGCAAGGATCGACCACTCCTCATTTCCCGACGCGTCAAACCCAGCGCAGCGCGAGAAACCACCGAAAATCATTAAACATATAAAATAAAAACAATTATATCACTCAATTCATAATGCCTTCAACTAAAACGATGTAAAATTTACATTTTCTTTATAATTATTTTCACCGAGAACTCTTCCCATAACTATAATTGTCTTTGTTTTTTATTTATTTTTTCTTTTTAATCATTAAATGGTAAAACGTTTCACTAGCATAGTATATTTACAAGGCGTTAGCCGCAGTCAGTTCATTGTATAAAAGTATCACTCGCGACATGGCACGTGTAGCGGCCGGGGCGGGCCGGAGCGGAGCGGAGCGGACCGGACCGGACCGGGCCGGACCGGGCGGGGGCCGGGGCGGGCCGGGCCGCCGCCCGCCTAGTCGCCCGGGTGCTCGGGGCACGATCTGTTCACTTCGAACCATTGGTCTATACATCTGGAATGAGACAATAAAGGACATTAGAAAAAACATATAAGTCGTAGACCCATCAACGGAAAAGTTTAGGGAAGGCCTATGTCCAGCAGTTAACGTGTTTCAAATGATATGATCACCACGCATGGAGTATCCGTAATCCAGTTAGCTATAATATAAATATCTAGTTGGAAAACGTTGGAAACGATTAAGGGTTTTTGCTATTATAATCTTCAATTGCTCAAAATTATTTATTTCAGCAAATAACGATTCTACATTGACAAGGAAACCATTAAAGTTATATGTTCTGTTCTGTCATACAGTAACGCTCTGTCCCTCGCACTCTATAAGAATACTTGCGAGGTCTGTGAGGGACAGATATTCCACTCGCTAGCGAATACATTAATTGTAACTCATGGTAAGGGTACTGAACACAGTGAAGATTCCCACAGCCTCGTTATCATAATAATATTACGATGTGAAAGTGTGGTCGTTATTTGTATCACCTTCCTTCGCAGCATCGCAACGAAAAATCAGATTGTCTTGTTTTTAGGGTACCGTGCCCAAAGGGTATCAAACAACCCTGTTACTAAATGATGATAAATGATACTTTATTGGTAATATAAAATTACAAGTAATGGTAGAGATTGGGTTACACGTAGGTACATACATACATACATACATAATCTCACGCCTTCGTTCCCAGAGTGGGGTAGGCAGAGCTACAGAATTACAAACATCTCTAAAAACTTGTTGATAATTCTATAACCACAATTTGCACATGAAGGTAGGTACATCTTAACATAAAACTAAATACAAAGCGAAAAGCAAACACTGGGACACCTAGTATGGAGAAACAAACTTTATGTGATTACTTTAAAAAAAACTAAAAAAAACGGGCAAATCGGTTTAAAAACTTCGCTGATTCGTAATGATTCTAATTATGTAAGATGGAAAAACTTATGAAATAAAACATGAAATTAATGATTTTTCGTGACATGGACATAAGGGAAAATTACAAAACTTCAGATTAAAATGATCAATATCTCCGAAACTAGTAACAATCGCTGAACATACATAGGGTTTAAATCGATAGCTTTTTAGCTGCTCTATCAGCCCTTTCAGTTTTGACGTTGGTTTTAGGGACACCCAGTATAATTCGGAGGTCGCTCAGGTACTTTTTTAACTTGTAGGTCTCATTAGTTTGAGAGCGTTATGGACTACTTTTTAAACAAAATTTAAGAAATCCTAAAGAACAACGATAAACAAGTTCAGAAGCCGTAACAAAGGCTATTGAAAAATATTAAACTTCAACAACCCTTCGGCACCTCAAAGACATTTGGGCAGCACAAAGGCTTCGGAAACCGAGAACCTGAACTGGGTCGAGTGTCAGGCTAGCCGGGGAACACAGCCTTTGTGAGTGATTCCATCTAGATGGTCCGATAAGTATAGATCGGCTCAGAAGATTCAGCAGAATAAAACTTTAACAGAGTGGAAAAAAACTATGGGCCCTGGAGGGTATCTTAAATCCTTAAGTTAGATAGATCATTTTACTTAATGGAAACATTATTTTATTTTTAAAAAGAAACAAAACTGCATTCAAATATTTTCGGGAATCGAACCAGCTTTAAATTAAACATAAAGGGACCCTTTAAGTAAAATGATCTTACTGAAGCATTTAAAGCTGGGTCCACATTAGTATCATTTCGTCGTATCGTATCTCCGTCGCGTTGCAACGACGCGTATCAAGATCGCTAGTGTGGACGCAAAAACATCGCGATCATGCGGCGCGCCGTATCTGATCGCTCGGGATCGATGTTGATACGCGTTTATTTTATACCCCGCACACTCGCGATCGGATACGCGTATCAAGATCGGTAAGTATGGACGTGTTTTGATACTGTATCACGATACGAAGTTATGATTTGATACGCGATACGCCGTGATCGCTCTCGAGGCGGTTTTTCCCCGATCATCTAACGGGATACGGACACGCACTCGACAAGTTTGTGAGCGTCCACACTTAATGATACGGCGTTATGATACGATACGCTGCTACGCTACGGTTAGTATGGACGCATTTTTTCACGCGACGATGGTCGTGTGCCCAAAGTGAGCGTCCATACTTAGGCGTGATCGTGATCGGCAAAATGATACAAATGTGGACGCAGCTTAAGGCTTTCAGGGCCCATGATTTATTTCCACCCTCTATATTTTTAACGTTTTCCGCACCATGATTGTACAACTAACGGTAGATAAGTAAACAGTTGGGATAGTTAGGTTAACAGCGCAAATATGTGTGTGCGGTCGTAAGAAACTACGGATATACACTGCCATGATTGCAAAAGCTTAATCAACCCTAAGGACCCAGACCGAATGCCTGTATGCTAGTAATTTTACCAGTATTCTTAGCCAAGCCTTAGTTTTACCCTGACAGCGGAGCACAACAGAAAACGGCTGCGTACCGTCAGGTGAAGATGTTTGTAAGTAACATGGTGGCAGAGATCGCAAGGTCAAACCTCCCACTTTGCTTTGTGTTTGCCATGTCAGCTATCTAACATTAAAAACAATTTTGCTGCCTCTTACAATATTGTGAATTTTGTTTTTCTATTCGAGCCTAACAATTATTTTAAGAAATTAAGTAAGATCTTCCTGTTGTTGCTATAAGCTCTCTTTGATTTGACTATTAACATAGCTAATTCAATGCTTATACTGCTAATTAGGGCATGCAGAACCGGTCCCGGTTCCAGATTTTTGATGCCCAGTTCTGGGATACATATAGAACCGGGTGAACCGGTTCCGCCGGTTCTGGGTGATAAAATTGGAACTTTTTTGTGATTAAAATAAATTATAGAGAATTTAAGAGGATAAATAAAGGACAAAGCACTGTTATGAGGAAAATGAAGTGAAAACTAAATAAATAATGTAATCAACATTTATTCGCTTATTTAATACTTGTTTTTTTGTCAATATCTATATTTAATATCGTAATATAATATCACAAAAGTCACAAAAAAACACTATAAATCAGTCTTACTTAACAATATTAATTATATAAGAAATTGTCTTTTTTTTTTAAATATTAGAAGGTAATCGAAAATCAAACCCAAGCAGTCTTTTCACGACCAAGAATGATGGTGATGATTTGAATCGCATGGCGGCAAGGCGAGCGACGCCATACCGCCATGCCATTCAAACGACGAGTGCATGCGACGATTCCAGCTCGCAAGAACGTAATTACTACTACATTCTATAAAAGTTTTAGTGAAAGAAATTCTGTGAAATTAAACCACTTTTACTTATTTTTAAAACCTGGGGAACCGGGTTTATTGCTCTTGGAACCGGTTTTAAGCATACATTAAAAAAACCGGGTATACCCGGGTATTTCAGAACCGGGTAGAACCGGGTGCATGCCCTACTGCTAATGCAGCTAGCCACCTTCTTTGTAATAAACGACAGTGTTAACGCGATGCTCACCCCTTGTGGTAGATACAGAGGCAGGGCAGCCGCGCGATGGTGTCCCCAGCGCACAGCTCCTCCAGGCAAATGACGCACTCGCCCTTGGAGTCACTCAGCACGTCCTCTGAAATACCAACAACTCAGGTTAACACAAACAATTGAAAGAAAGAAAGAAAGAAAATAAATTAATTGACATAAAAACGACACGGTTTACAATAAACAAATAATTAAAACGGATAACATATTTTCATCTGTGCCTTACGTTGCGACAATAAGAGACCCACTCAGTACTATGTCGAGGCGAGCCACGACGCTGATTTTCAGTGGGGCCCTTTATCACGGCGGCATCTTCTTCTTTCAATGTTGTGATCAAAAGCTAATAGATATGTTCCGTAAGAACTAAAAGGATTTCGCGACGTCCATCGAGAACACCCGACAGGATCAATTTCATTATTTTTCTACTCTTCTTCCTTTTATTTACAAGGCATTTTGTGAACCGCTAGAGGCTCTTTTGTACTCGGTGAAACCATACGCTTTCGTCATGTTATCGTATTGTTTTTAAATCGAGTTAATGAATAATCCTAACTTTGGAAATACGATAGTATAGCAATATAGTTTTACCGAGTAGAATAGAGCCCCTGGGGCCAAATAGAAGACGTGAATCCAGAATAATAATGAATTTAGGATCCTGATGGAACTGCTACACTTTTGCAGCGCATCCAGAATCTTCTTTGTCGCATCATGTGGGGTAAGGACAGAGCAAGCTCTCCCTTTATATGAAATATTGGTCTTACATCTCTTATATTTAATATGCCAAATGATAGAGATGCAACGGAAATATTTGACAAATCACACCGAAGTTGTGCCACCATAAGAGATATAAAACCGGTATTTGGTAAATACTGCTCAGTGAAATGTCGCCACAACACAGCTGAATTAAGATTATATACAAGCTAGTGAATAAAATTCCCTTGTACTGTAGATGTACGGGAGCTGACAGGATACTGACCGTTGTATGAAAGGCGAGGCCTGGTGAGGCACATGACGAGATGGCACTCAATGTCATCTGGCAGCACGAACTTGCTGCACACCGGACATTTGATACCTGCAACAAGGAGACTTAACATTAAAGAAAATTATTAACAATAAAATTGTTTGCGACTTATTTATAGTTGTAGAGATGTTAATAGAGAGGTTTCTCTCCAGGCGGGCGTTATGCCTGAGGACCGAAGTCCATTGGGATGAAGTTGGAAGTTGAATATAGTTCAACTGACTGGCGAAACGTCGTTAGCGAAATGTAGCGCACTGTCAGTAACAATGTATCGATCGCGATTTCGAATTTTATTTATACCGTGACTTAAAATTAGACTAACAATCTTTGTAAAATCGCTACTCGTTTCTTGTCCCTATGTCTGTTGTTTGGAATTACTTTTACAAACGCAATGTTTAACATAATCAACTTTTTAAATGGTTTAAACTTATGATTTTGAATTTCAAGTTCACAAAACAATACAGGTACGCAAAATATGTTCTGTAGGTAAATACTATCGAATATATTATTTAAAATACAGCACGTTGGAGTATTTCCCAGGAATAAACATGAGATTGATATATATTCGACGTCGCCATCCGCCATATTTCCAGCGAGTTTCAACGCAAACGTGACTTTGGCGTATAAATATGAAAATGCAAAATTGCCGTGTTACGTACGTGAGGCCGTCGTGTCGTTTTCAATTTATTCGACGGAGAAACAAACACATCAACGAGAGTATTTTGTAAACATTTATCAACACTGTATACAAACAGAAATATTTTAAATAGGTATAGGTGATATTTATTTAGGTATATAGAAAATATTGAAAAGTATTGACTCAAGCGGGAAAATCTCAGAGTAGATGCGTAAGTTCCGGCACAGTAAAGACAGTACAGGACAGTTCAGGTACGCGATGATCTCAAAAACTACAAACCGGATTTTAATGCGGTTTTTACTATCACTTACATTTTAAACAGAACGTTTTTATATATGTTAAATTCTGAATTCAGTGGTTCAAAAAATTCACATAAACCGAAGCGAAGCGAGGGCGGGTCTCTTTCGTATTTTTATAAAATAGGGTAGTACTTAATACCAGGGATTATCAATTACACATTTTATATCAAAAGCGCATATAAGTTTGAATGAAAGAGACCGCTATTTAGCGATAAGACCGCCTGTTGCTTACTTTTATATTTTTTATTGTATTGTTTCTCTGTAATGTTTCTGTATGATATAAGTGTTTTGTATTGTATTGTATAAACATTTCCTGTATGTTCTACCTGCTTACGCGCACCCCTTCACTTAACATAATGTTGAAGGAGGTGGGTAATAAGCATTGCCCGGTTCCCCGTTTTCCACTTAAATTCGACCCCGATATGGGGTGATTGGCACTGTATTAAACCCGTCCTTAACTCGACATTACATCGCCATAATAAAAATAAAGTGACGTTCGTCGTTCGTACAAGGACCGCGGAAAACCGGTAGCACACGTTGATAGATACTCTGTTAGTTTAATAGAATGGTACAAGGAATAGACATTAATCTCTTTGCACAAAAAGCTTTATTACTGTGAACTATCGATTCATATAGCTAAACATGTATAACAAGAATTGTGAAGTTATTGGCCTGCCCGTGCCGAGGGAATATCGGGAAAATGATACCACGCGTTCCAAATCGTTGCCTTCTTATATAATTTTAAAGCCTTTTAAGAAGAAATCGTTAAGTCGCTTAACGACGGAATGTATAAGTACAAGAGGCACTCAGCTCGTTAAAAAAATGCCAAAATAATGAGGAACCGGTAAAGGTTTCCATGGTACTCGTTAACTCTGCTATTGAATAAAAGGCTCTAGTCTATTTTTAAACTTGTTGTCCTTTGTTCGCTGCCAATATTCAAAACGCTATAGATATGGTTATAATCTGACGTTATCCTCATACGAAATGAGACAAATTTCAACTCCAAGGTCTCCAAGTAACAATCTACCTGCGATCTAAATATTGGAAACGAGAATAAGTTAATTTTGTTAGTTTCTACAGGATTATTTTGTTGACTGGTAGAGAATGCCATTAGGCATTTAGTCCGCTATTTATGCTTCTTTTTGTGTAATAAATATTAAATAAATAAATAAATAAGGTTATTTATTATTTTAAGGAGACAATCAGAAAATTGAAATAACACGCGGCTAGGTATGCAGTGCATTTCGGTGTAGGTATACTTACTTATTTGCCAAAGCATTGTGGTTCTACTTTGGTTTAGCTCACCTTGCTTCGATATGGTAATCAGACTGATGACGTTACGACAGCTCTTACTGTCAAGTGAATAACAGCAGAAAACTTCAAGAATATAATGACGGTGTCGCAGCGATTTCGCTAAAACAACGTGGAATACAGAACCAGTAGGCAGGTCCATGCTACCAGCATTTTAATACAGAAACTAGGTAGCATTCATTAGGTAACACAAAACAACCCGGCGGCAGTCGGGCCTGTCTGTACGTGACGCGCTTACGGACTGCACAGTTTTTATTGCCAGACCACCAACAGGCCTTGGGGTAATGGCGATTTGTTGATTAAAGTTCGTGTAAGATCGGCTAAGAGATAATACACAGGCAATTTGGTGATACCATTGTTTTTATTACGTTGTATAACGACATTGTTACAATATGAACGTCAGCGTAGTTTTTTATAGCTGTACATACTCTATTAAGTATATTAAAAAACTTATAGCCGCAATACACGAAAGGGTTGCTTCTTACAAGTATGGGGTAGTTGTTGATAAGAGTCTATATTCCATACGAGCCTAACAATTCTTTAGTTCCATCAACTATGGACTGAAATGCAAGTTAAATAATAAGTAAATGAACTTGCTGTTGCTATTTTCAGCTTTGACAAATATAACTATTAGATATCATAGCTATTTTATTTTAGTGTAGACATTTATTTGGGATAAAAGTAAGTAGACAAGAAAATAAACAAACGTTCGTCTCACGTAATAACATTTACCTCACGATTTCATTTTAATTAACATGCAAAGGAAAAACGTGCCAAAACTTTAGTTAAACATCAAACTCAAAAACCCCAACTTTACATTCAGCGAATTCGTTAACTTGTTTACTATGCCATACACAATTCAATCTTTATACCTATAAGAAAAAATCGCCGAGATTGATCTGTCAACGGAATATAAAACACGTATAAGCAAAGAATACAAAGCAGACATATTATAATAAATACACGGCATTCCGTGGTGGTACGACATGCGCAAAATGTGACATTTTAAAGGAAAGATAGATAATAATATATAATGTAATGCTTCTTTAGCTCGCTGTTAAGTAAATCACTCACTCATTTAGTTCACTGGTTCAATTTAATAAATTTTTAACCTTTAGATAAATTTGAATATGACGTTTGCTTTTCATTCACTCCTACATCAAACTTTTGAGTGACCGATTCGTATATCAAGCATTTTGGTGATTCGAGTTCCGTAAACGATATCAGAAAGTTAATAGTTACCTATCCCAATTATAAAATAGATAATGTGACATTTATTAATATGACAAAAATAAAATAAAATATAATTATCCATTAGCTTAATGATAACGATACCTTAACGAGTCGTAACAAATTAATTAAAGTTATGAAACACATGCTATAATTAATTCAGAAATATTTACCATATAACTACTTTTTTATACCTCAAACAGCTTTCAAATAAACATGAATTATTAATAGCTAGCCTGATATCAAGCGCACGTCAACTCGTAAAATATCTACATATCTTGAAAACCAATCGAAACATGGGTAAAAGTTACCAATGAGTGGTACAATTCTTACCATCAGCGTCATAAATAGTTTAACAGTTCAATGCCTCGTCGGTTAAACTTCAAATTTGAGCAGCAACACGAATTCCAACACCAGCATCGTTATACTATTCAGCATGAAACAGAAACCAGAACAGCCCCGAGTAGAAAGACATTTTTTTTTTATTCAAAAAAGGAGCAGTTTCTCAGTTTCTCGGTTTTTTGTACGTTCCCCGATTACTCGAAGCTAGCTGGATTTGAGCGTATGAGAGCGAGTGAAAAAGAAGAAGGGACAAACCCGAAGGTCGTCTATATAGTAGTAGATCAAACTTCGTCTAAAAGAATGACTAGTAACGACTTACTGTCATAACACGTACACACATATACTTACATGCAGACACACACACACACACACATATATACACTCACATTAATACAGATCAGCTCTGCACCCACCAACAGGCGAAGCACACATTCAAATGTAATATTACTATACCCTATAACGACTTCGACCGAACCCAAAATACGTTTAATGACACAGTTGAATATTGTCTTTCTGTCGATTATGTTACAAGTTGAACACTTGTCATCAACTTTGAATAAGACCCTTGTCCTACATGTAGCACTTAAAATTTCAAGTTTATATAAAAATATTTGACATTTAACTCGACGCTCATAAAGTATAGGGCATAATGTAAGAGGATAAAATTGTACTATTTATATTCGAATATCCTTTCCTGGTTATAATTATAAGGAAAACCGGTAATAAAACCAGGAAAATAATTACTAAAGTAGTTACTTAATAAATTTCATTTAAAAACATAAATAAGTAGTAATAAAGAAAATAATATAGATTGGTATTCAACGCAAATCTTTCTGAGAACTCTTAAGATTAAATTAATTAGTTAATAAGTATAACCCGACGTATGACGCATCCCATATAGTATTTATTACTAGGTATGAATGCCTACGACACTCACAAGTTCTTGACGAATCATATGTCATTCATTACCCCTTACACCATATATTACCATCGATCAAATACATACTCTTTCATACATATACCGCGTTTAACTAATCACTCTTCGTTTGTCTTCGAATAATCAGGTAAAACTTAGTGTTTACTTTACCTATCTAATGACAGTAAAAAGAACGCATTTAGATAAAAGAATCGGATGTAGACCTACATACCTACTTTTCCATTCTCTTCGAGTAAAAACATTAGCTTACATTTACTAGGCTTAGCCACACAATGTTTATATAAAAACATTTTTAGTACAATGTTTAGAAGTTCGAAACGTTATATACACGTTGGGTTATATTTTCGATTGAGTTACGTAACAGTACTAAAATAACACTCTCATTGCGCAGTGAAATTGAGTTGCTAGTAACACAAACATCGCGAACAATATTCAATAAATATGCTGCGCAGGACAGAGAGAGAAACCTTGTAAGTAACATAACGGGTTTTACTTGTGGCTGTGATACTCTGAAATCCCTTTAATCTGTTCGCAGTGAAATAAAAGTAACATGTGGTAAATAACAGGAGGATACACGGGATTGTAATTAGCCAATGGGTAGCAATAAGTTTTAGTCAAAGCGCAAAATCTTTATTAAAACAAGCTTTGCTTTGACAGTTGATTTCCTTTGACAGTCTACATCGCTTATCAAGGTATAGTCCAAATTCGGTGGAACTACGTTAAGTATCGGGATTACATATTATTGCAAATTTCAGCCTATTCCAATAATGGCAACTGGTTCAAAATAATTTTAGCTTAACATAGATACTAAACAAGAAACATGTTAAGTTAAATTAAGGCTTGTAAAACGGAAAGTGAAATTCAAATTTTCATAGCCACATATGGCCAGATTACCTTTGATTGGTAGGAGAAACCAAACGGATACTAAACATATGCAATAACAGGAGAACTGCCGATGCGTTGTCGTCTAATAGGAGTAAAAAAAACCGGTGTTACATCGCCATCGGAAAATTTTAATAACAAACCCCTATTTTCCGCTGCGTAGTTGACCGCAGAGACACAAGAAAATGGAGATGAATTGGGACATCTTCGACTACATTCTGTACAATGTTAACCTAAAATAGCAGCTCTTTACATCATTAATATTTTCTCCAAGGGTAGGTCTTGTACGAAATTCTGACTGGTATCGATAGCTGTTCCCACAAGCCACCGCCAACAAAGCTAAACATTATCAACCTTTAATTTCTAGGTACATGTTCATCCTGCTTTTGGTCTTGCTGCCGCAACCAACGGTGGCTCTGAACTGCCAGATGGCGTGTGAACATTGTTACGACGACGCCGAAGACCCGCCGCTGCGAGAGGTCTACTGCTCCATGTGCGAGGAGTGCGTGGCAGCCAAGCGCAAGAACCAGCAAAAGGATATAAAAATGAGGACGCTGAAGACGGAGAAGCCGGTAAGGATTGAGAATCCGCCAAAACTGGAAAAGCCAAATAAGCCGGAAAAGCAAGCCTTACGAACGCAGGAATACGGGTGGGAATCCCAGGAACAGCAAGGTGAGTCGCAATTATACTTATACGGAATATTCATGTTTGGAGTATTAAAAGGGAACTCAAGTCTCGAGAACTGTTAAAATTGTGTGATACTGAAGAAGAGAAAGAGTCCGGTAATACATACAAGTAGCACAAAATCAAAGGTCGTAAAGATCCTTGGGAAAGCCCTATATATATTATATTGACAACTGGCCACCGATTTATATATATTTTATCTAAATTCACTTAACGAAATATACATATCAAAACAAACTCTAATTTATACCAGACTTTACAGCAAAAGCAGGCGACAAAACGACCTAAACGCATACATTGACGTGCAACTAAAAATGTAATTTCCAGGTATGTATCCCGAATGCCCGACTGCCCCTCCTTGTCCGGAAGGAGAAGAAGAAGAAGAAGTTTTGAGGGAAGAGGAGGTAGTCTCCGAACCTAACTGCCCCAACCCTTACATGCCACCATGCCTGCCGTTGTGTCCGCCCCAGCCCCACCGACCGACCTGCCCTCCGATCATCCCCTGCAAGCCCAAAAAGATGAAAATGACAATAAAACCACCAAGACCAAAGCCAAAGCGACCCTACCCACCTATGATGCCCTGGTGCTGGCCGTTCCCGTACCCGCCACGAGCAACGCCTGGCGAAGACCAGGAGAAATTGAAAGATACTACTATTAAAGATTTCGTGTACGTTTATGTTGGTGTACCGAAGGGTGTAATTGCTAATGATACGAGCTAATACTCGTAGGTACTTCTCTAATTTATTCATAGGATTTATTTTGACAATAAAACGAAATAAGGAAGCTTTAGTTAAGTTGCTAGCATTCGCCAACAACCTTAAAATCAAGTACTGCTACATGTCGTTGGTAGATATATCACAAATTGAACCGACATCAAAAACACGACGTTGCGTTGAAAGGCGTTACTTTGCCGTTTTGTTTGTATTTTTGATTGAAATGAACTAGTTGGTTTCGGAAATATAGACCAGTAGTCGAATTCGGTCTTAGAACGACGTAATGTTAGCTCCTTAAGAAAGGTTGCTTATACAAATTATTACGTAAAATTTTTGATTGTGTTCTACAACCACACAATTACATACAGTATGAAAAACATACCACGTACTCTCTTTTCAGTCCATAAAGTCCACTTATCGTGATTAGCAGATACGCGCGGGCAGTAAACTTTTTATCCATACCTGCAATTACCTAATGGACGAACACCCCTGTCCGGCAGCCTCGAGCCGCAAACAAGCGCTATAACTCGCCAGTCTAGCCGCGGGTGGCTTATATCAACGTTATGTCGTGTAGTCAACGTCATAACTTCATAACTTTTAGTAGTTTGTCTGTTTCACTTGGAACACATGTCAGATATGACGCTGTTACTTACGACGGCGTTTAAAACTACATCAGTTTACAGATTAACAGTCTGTCGGCCGATATAATTCGTACATGTCAGGTTTCAAACATTTGTTTACAGATTTTGGCCTGTCAGACGGCCTGTCAGGCTAGGACTGCAGATACACCGTTAGCCTGTGGGAGCCTAAAAGCTGACCAAGTGTCTTTCAACTGCAGGATCCAGTCAAAATTTACGAAATTCATGTAACATATTTAGCGGTTACATTCAAGTCGCATTCCGCAATCATTATATTATTCATGATATGGAGTTAAGAGTACGCCAGAAAAAAATCTACCAATAGAATTACTTTATTTTTCTATTCTCGCATAGCACAATTATCCCATTGGTGGAGGTTTTCGTTGCGCACCGCCACCTATCTGCCAGCACAGCTGTGGTGGAAACGCCGCCTAAATGGGTGAATTCATTTTTAAGAACACCAATTTCCACCTATTTTACTCACATAAGAATGGCTTTAAGTGAATTGGTGTTAGTTATTTAGGTATAAGTGGACTATATGATATGCCGAGTTAGAATAGTGCCACTCCATGTCTTCCCGTGGATGTCGTAAGAGACGACTAAGGGAATAAAGGCTTGTAGTACTGTTAGGCGATGGGCTTGCAACCTGTCACTAATACGCTGGTAAATATCTTAGCCTTATTGTGCAAATTGTGGTTATAGAATTATCAACAAGTTCTTAGAGATGTTTATAATTCTGTAGCTCTGCCTACCCCACTCCGGGAACGAAGGCGTGAGATTATGTATGTATGTATGATTCTGATGCAGTAGCGCGGATACGTCGCTTGCGTTGGCCAGTGCTCCATATAAATTGATACTAGACATTGTGTTCTGCCGTGATATCAAAGAAGATGCTAACGTACTATGACGCATATAGGCATTTTCAATTTAATGTGGTTTCCAATAGAGTATAGAATAGGATAGGAATCCTACCTTAAAGTTCTTACTTAGTGCTTTAGGTCGTTATCACCAGTCTACAGTTATCACAGACCGTGACCCTACCGGCCCTGATAACGCCCATGTAAACACTTCACTCATGTTATTAATAAAAGCAGCTAACATACAAGTAAACTAACATCTTTAGAAACTTTCTAACGTTTGGCCGCAACGTTCCTTTCAAAAGAAACTTTTATTGGATAATCCATTATACTCTGTCGACGAATATATGCAACTTAAATTGTAAAATTATTATTGTTTATTTGACTTTATTACTTTTTGTACATTGACATCGGAAACTGACCATTTATTACTTGTTTATTAATGTTGACTTTGATTATTTGAGTGTTATTTTTGTATTATTATATTATTATTTAGTATTAATTTTGACAATATCAATGTAATTTCGTATTTTTTGACATGCAATGCAATTTATATTGTAATATTACATTGATGAATAAATAAACTAAACTAAACTAAACATTTACTACGCAAAAGAAATTGAAAGATGTTTTCAAATTTATTTACATGTGTTAATGCAATTTGATACTATTTTTACACAGTTTAAAATGCTTTTTTATCTTACATTTAATACATCGAACTTACCATGACACAGTGTAAACAAACCAGGAGAACATCTTCGAACAAGGGTTCATCAATCGGCTTGTATGTGTGCGCGTATATTACACGTACGCACAAGCCAGTGCTCAGACGTGACATAACGCTGATAACGATGATTAACACTGAATCAGTCTTAGCTGCGCCGCTTGCGTATGTGGGTAAGTACCTACCTCAAGCTCCTAAAGGGCCGGAGTTGAATTACTTCTACAGTCAGCAGCAGAAGTAGCTACGCAACCGAAGAGTTCAAAATGATCTGCATTCGACTTTACTGTATAGAGAATACGTCGTGTCTAGATCATATTGAGCATGTTATTCTGCTTAGCTAGTTTTGATGCTGACTGTACATACTTTGTCCACGACCATTAGTTCATTTCATTACCAAGTAATCGCCGTCTTGATAGCATTATAAAATAATGAATCCATAATATCTTCAGTATGAACGTCATCATATCCTAAATGGACCAGCAATGTAAATCACGGCCAAGTTCGTCACGAGAACAATCGATCGATCGATCGATCGCCTTGATTCTACGAATGGTTTATTATACGAGCCAAACATGGGAAGAGAGAAAGAAACAACTTATTCAGGACACTAAACAAAGATAAAAGTTTATGTATGCGTCACCGGATAAATGTATTATATTTATTATCAAAATGCTTTTCGAGTGCTCAGGCGTGCTCTTGAAAGTGCTCGGGTTTATAGGAACCCATTAATCATAATTACTCATCTATTTTTTTCTTAAAAATATCAGTTGGATTTGTAAAAAGTCTATTTTTTTTTATTTCAAGTCAAGTTAATTTAGTTAAGCGTTGCTTTATAAAAATTCTTAGGGCCGTATTAATAAACTAATCTCAACTCTAATGCTCGTCTCGAGATGCGTCAAAAATGACAGTGTTCTACGGTTTGACGTTTACTTTGATATCTTGTAACCGGCACCTCGGCCAAGATGAGTTTATTGATACGGCCCTTAGGCCGCATTTCACCAAACTTGGAATAACACTTACTCCGAGATTAGTCTAAACAAATTCAGCATTTATTCTAGGTATAAGACCTTATTCCAGTTTGGTCAAATGCCTACCAATGCCTATGCAATATTCAATAGTTATCTTTTGTATATAAATTTAGTCGGATTGGTGAAACAGTACGATAATAACGCTTGGTCGTCCAGTATGACCTAACTCAGCATAGGAACGAGTAGTAGGTATTACAGGGCACCCTTTTGAATACCATGATACAGATGTAGGGTGTTGTAGTTCATATTTATTTTAATTTCTCAGTCGATAAGTAAATAGAGAAAGAAAGACAAATACAAAAAAATCCGTAAAAATCGAATGATCATGCACATCATGCCTCTCTTATACTGGTTAAAATCATATTATGCCACTGGTGTTTTATCGTATTGTATAATTACTTGACCGCAATGGCGGCCGAGTTAAAAACAATACCATAACATGTCAAAAGCGATATGGTTTTACCGAGAATAATAGAGGCCCAGTACCCTTACCATGAGTTACAATTAACGTAGACGCTAGCGAGTCGAATGCTCTGTCCCTCGCAGACCTCGCAGTATTCTTATAGAGTGCGAGGGACAGAGCATTCGACACGCTAGCGAGCACGGTAAAGGCCGAGCCACACCGGTTACGTGCCGTGCACGTGCACGTGCGTGTTCGCTTTCCACTGCGTTGTATAGTGACATGTCGTAATGAGAATTCATACTATACAACGCAATGGAACCGTGCACGTGCAGCCTTAATAGTAACTCGTGGTAAGGGTACTGTTCTAGACTTCCGCGAGTACCTTTTAAGAGAGCGAAGGTTTATATCCCATTAACGTTATTGCGCAGGCGCCAGCAGGTGGTCTGTACGAGGGCCGCTTATCTAATAACCCATCAGTCATTTAATACGTTCATCATCGATGAGGTTCCGGCATCATCAAATAATGTACAAGTAACTTTTGGAATGGAATACCCGCATGGAATTACTACTTATATCTACGATTCCTGTTAAGTATAGAGATAAAATAGTAACTAGTTTTTTAAGTCTAATAATCTTTAAAACACGGTTTTCATCAAAATCGGTGCAGTATATAATGCGTGATACCCGAACAACGCAAACTTACACACAACAATCGATGTTTTTGAGTTAGGTATAACCAAAAAATACCTTAACCTATTTCTTGTAAAAAAAATACAATGCACAAGCTGACTGCATTTAGTTTTCTTCCGCGGGTTCTGTTACCATTAGGACGTTAGTTGTTGTTTGATACAGGACTTTGCTTGAAGACTTTGAAAACAATAAGAAGTTATTGTATGTATTTGTATTACTCATAGAAACTATTGTTTTGCCACTTTTTAAACAATGCCAGATTTGACCTGTCAACCATGCCTATAAAAACAACTAAAGCTAAATGCTACCGAAAAACAGTTTACCATAATACAGTATCCTCCGCGGCGGCCGCCTCAGCTGCGACCCATACGCGGCGGCGTCGGGCTCCGCGTCCGGCACACATGTCCCAATTATGATCCCCATGCTTCACGTCCGACACATAACACACACTTCCCTGCCGTCACACAGGGGGACTTCCCTGCCG
This sequence comes from Acleris literana, assembly GCA_946894065.1. NCBI lineage: Eukaryota > Metazoa > Arthropoda > Insecta > Lepidoptera > Tortricidae > Acleris > Acleris literana. Next base: position 879,266 of record OX335681.1, read on the forward strand.
TCACACAGGGGGACTTCCCTGCCGGACTGTTACTGCCCTGCGGTTCCAGAAGGATCAAGTTCCCTGTCGCACTAAGTTGACACTTGACACAGGACACTTGCGTACACTACGTTCCAATTCGTCACATTGAATCCACTTTGTCTTTATCACGTACTAATTTCTTTAAATAGTTTAAAATGGCATCAAAATTCATAATTACACTACCCTGCAATGTAGATTGCGAAATTTTCTCTGTCAAACTTTTAAAGTACCACTTGGTTATCAGTTATCAAATTTAACGAGCTCATTTACAAACTGTTACTAAGGATAAACTGGGCTGCAACACAGCTAGTGATAACTCGAATTGTATTGTAAAACCACTTGTATTTAAATTTTAAATGTGCGTGAGGCCCCGATGACGGCCGCCAGTCGAGTGAACTGTGGTGACCGCGTTAGGCGTGCCGCACGCTACTTATGACGTACTAGTGCGTCACAGCCTTAAGTATGTAAATAAGGGCCCTATTTATAGTCAAATAATACGTTGGCCATTACAGAAATAGCTACGGTAATTGTAGCGAAGCCTATGGCAAAATTGCCGGAGAAAATAGAGTATTTTTATGAGCAAAAGGTAAAGTTTTGTAATGGTAATTCCAAGTTTGTTTGAGGCAGATTGATTGTTGTTGTTAGGAATATAAACACAAGTTTATTGGGATACTGTTGTTACATTCTTTATTTTTGATTACAATTATATTATAACGGTCAAAGTTTATTTCTTATTAAAATGATTTCGTCGATGTAAAACATCAATCTAAGTATTTTTTATGTAATTTATTTGAAATCCTCCCTATTTAATTCCAGGGTAAAAATTCAGTTAACGGTATTTAAAAGATGTATTTTATCTACTTTTCCATGTAATAAACACCACATTGTCACCCCTCAATTCGTAGCCACTTTTTTGCACGACGCTTCGGAAATCCCCGCTGAAATTATATATGAATCATACGCAGTGTTTCCCGCAGAGCGATAACAAAATCAATCCAGCCCTGACTTTTACCGGCAGTGAACCAAACACAACGAATTCCCTAATTAGATTTGTGACGTGACGTGACGTGCGCGTCTAATCCTAATTATTTGTGACGTACAACTATTGATTTAAACCGTAGTCTTTGGAATACGTTTGAAATCCTCACTAATCCTAGCTTAATGACGTATGTTGGCGTACAGCCGCCGTTATAAATATCTACACATTTTAGTACCTAACCCGTTTTAATATTCCGTATGACGGTTCGAAAATGATGTTGGAACGACAAAATACTAAAGTATATATTTATAACGGTGTACGTTGACGTAAATTAATTAACAAGTTCGAACGTTATATGAATTTAATAACGTAAACAACCGTTACGTTAATTTGAAACGTTTTGGAGTTAGGTAAACAAGCATTAGTCATGTTTAAATTATCTTTCATAATCATGGATTGAGTCCGAAAACCTCTGGGCTTATCAGAAACTTTGAGAACTTTGGAATTTACACCAAAGAGCTTGAAAAAAATAGGATAGATTATTCCCCCCAAAAAAAAGATCGTGATTGTCAAAAGATTGAAATAACTCGATCGGGAATTCTTTTCTATAATTGCCCAGAATTTTATTATGGTTCCCGCCAACATACTAGCGTAATGTTTGCTAAAATATGCAACATAAACAAAAAACAATTCTATTTATTTACACTACTTACATGTTTTCGCCGAAAATTATCCGCATGAGTTTCTGTCTATTTTGGTTGTTAGTTATTTTCCGTATGATGTATTTTACATACCTACATACGCACGTTATAAAAACACAAGGAGTAAGAACACTCCGCTTGATTCGTAGGCCTGAATTTATTTAGTAGCTTAACGAGCAAAACTTAAGATCTCGACCTTTGAGTAATCAAATAAACTCGAGTGGAGTGGAAACCCCAAGAGTGGCAAAAAGTGCGCGTGCGGCTAATCTACCACCGGGTCATTACGGCGATAACGCCCGCGATGACCCTGAAGGGCAGTTTTACTACGTTCCTGTTGTTAGCTCAGTCGGAAACAAAAATACAAGGCCTCTATTGTACAGTCACGAGATTAAAGAACGGTCACCTGTGACCCAGACGCGACAGAAACGAGACATACCTCAGTTTTGTTGTTATTTTGTATATAGTTAAATTGTGACGTTCCGCGGGTAAAGGTACCTTATGGTCGGTATGAAGTTATGAATATCCCTGTAATCTACAATTCATAAGCAATCAATAACAAAAACAACCAACTCCCTAAGTTGTGCAGTTACGGAGATATTTTTTTATGAAAATATTCTTCAAAATACATTCTGAAAAAAAAGGACATTTTAAAATAACTTTTTGGCTATATTTTTAGCTGAATAACATAAATCAAACATTGAAAAAAATATATAATCAAACTTTAAGCCTTGTGTACTTCGAGAATAAGCAAAAAAGACCAAGTTATTTTCGTACCATTTTATAAAACACTTCGTATCTCCGAAACTAAAACCCGCCATAAGGTACCTTTACCCGCGGAACTTCACAATTATGTATTTTTATATTTTAAATCAATGGCTTACATCAAAATATTTTTGTGTAACGCCTTAAAAAAAACATAAGGTAATATTTTGGTGTTAGGCATTGATTTCGAATATAAAAAATACATAATTTAACTATATAAAAAAATAACAAAAAAAGAGATGTGTCTCGATGTCTCGGGTCTGAGTTTTTTTTCTATGAGGCGTGACCGTTCTTCTTTGATAGAAGAAGAAGATAGAGTAGAATGTCAAATTGACTTTGGACCTAAGGTGGGTACCTTAGGTCCAAAGTCAATTTGACATTCTACAACAATAAGGTGGAGTTTCCTTAAAGTTACAAATGACTTGACATCTCTAATGATATTGACGAATTCAAGCATATTTTTCTTGAAATGGGTCCCAAATAAACTATACTGCCTTTAACATGCTATCGTATTGTCGTTGACACGGCCATTACAGCACGGATAGCACAAGTTGTATTTTCTCGCTTGTCGCTCAATGGATCTCTATCGTTACAAACTAGTTAGAAAGGGAGGTCCGAGCGACAAACAAGTCGCGGACAACATGTGCTAGCCGTGCTGTCAAGTAAATAAGAGCTATCCGCGCCATCATAACGTTGACAATACGATAACGTGTCAAAAGCGATATGGTTTTACCGAGTATAATGAAACTCCAGTACTTTTCAGCGGATATACTTTTAAATATTTCTGGCTTTATGATTCAAATTCAAATTCAAAACTATTTATTGCGTGGTGATCCTGGCAGGGGCCCGAAGCGTATTAGTCTAATAATATTAGGGTTTTGTTTCGTAAATAAAACTACAAAATGACACAAAACACTAATATTATTACTCTAATACTTTTTGAGAAACGGGCTCCTGATCGAAGTGATCGAGTATACCAACATTTTCTTGACTGTACACTGGATGGAAATATGTCTGGCTTAGGCTGTTGATGACCAGAAATGACCTGAGCTCGTGTTCTTTAACTGATCTTCGTCTTAAGACAGACATCTCACTCAAGATAAGGGTTTATTCTACTTTGGTTCAGCCCATCTTGTTTTGAAATCGTAACCACACTGTTATTAATATTCCTGTCAAGTGAATAAGAGCTACGATAAAGTAATACGTTCACGATAGATAGACGAAAGTAGAATAATGTTCCAGTTTATCAATAGGTTCTTACATCCTTAGGTTTTTGAGTCCTTAGTATTATCATGAGATCATGCAGGTTTTTGGTGTATTTGTGCGCATATTAAATTCGAAAAGCCTCTCCACTGTTGAATAACTCAGTGTATACACATACATACATAGGAGCTTTTATGCCGAGATTAAAACGGGGTGTTCACTGAGGCGATGATGATAGGCAAAAGGCGGGCGTCTGATGCACAGATACCCACAGCCATGCAAAAAGGAAAAACGTGTTTTTTAATGTTCAGCAAACAAATAAGCCTCGTATGGGCCAACAGTTTCATTTCCGAAGGTTGAGATACAACATATTTTCAAAATTGGACGTCCGAGAACTCGATGAATAGATTTACAGACCCTCATACAATTTCAATATGTTTTCTGATTCTTTTTTGCCTTTGTTATATATCACGTCTTTTTTTTCCCCCTACAATCAACGCTTTATAATTTCCTCAGGAAAAGAGGAATAAAAAATGGATGTACAGTCGAGTTCATAAATATGTGTACACTTTAGTACCTTGTCTGTTTAATGTCATGTTTAAACGCCATATATGCCATATATGAATTGACACAGCGATTAAAGTGGCAAGCTACTAAAGTGTACGCATATTTATGAACTCGACTGTACAGGGTCTATATTCTTCAGGGTAAAACAATATTGCTTTTGACATGTAATGATATTGTTTTTAATTCGGCCGCCATTACTGTCAAGCAAATATGAGCTATCGTAACGTTGACAATACGATAACACGTCAAACCGTATCCACATGCTTGGTGTTTGCAGCAAACACAGCAGGACGCAACTATATGTTAGAGTGAGCACGATGTATTTCGATCTCACTCTAATATATAGTTGCGTCCTGCAGTGTTTGTGACATATTATGATTTTACCAAGTTAGCACCAAGGTTGAAATTCTACACGGTAAAACCTTATTGCTTATGACATGTTATCGTATTGTCCACGTTTTGATAGCTCTTATTTACTTGACAGTAATGGCGACCGAGTTTTACACCCATATTCACAAACAATACTTAAGGGATCCTTCACTGAATAAACGCACTGCGTTCAATACAGCTTTGTGATTGGTACTTTTTGACCGACCTTTTGTTTATGAGACGATTTGAACCACCCTGTGCGTTAGTGAGCACTGTGAGACCTCATAGTGACGTTTGTGAATACGGGTGATAGAGTTTTACACGTAAAAGACAGGCCCAGGCCTAGTAGCATGGCTGCGTCTGTATCGCTTGTCAAATGTGGATAAAGCATCTGTCACTGTCGTTCTTATTTACGTGTCAAAAGGTGACGGAAGCCTTATCTAATCTTTGTCACGCGATAAACGCAGCCATGCTACTATGCCAAGTGTAGTTACATTATCATACGACTTGTTTTCTTAATTAGCTTCTCGATGGACACCAAATCCGACTGAGAAAACGAGATAAATACCTACTAACTTCCTAACTCAAAACGCCCCGCGGATATGTAAACGGAGGAAGGACTTTCTCCTCCAGCCTTTCAGCACTGGATGGGGTAGTATCCGCGGGAGTCTAAATTCTAGTTGGTAATAGGGGCATTGGTGTTTTTAGCCGGTGCGAGCCCGGCAGTACCTGGGCCCTCCATTCCCAGGTCTCCGGAAGGGATTTTCACCTCTGCCCTTTTTTCTTAAAGTAATTAAAGCAAAAAGCAAACAAAAGCAAGGACTTTTGTCTTTGACCCTTCAGGCGATTACCAAAAAAAAAACTTCCTAACTCACTACTTTCATCTGTTTATTTTGGTCATACTTTGACTTACGCATCACTTTAACTGACGATGGCGAAATCTAAAAAGGTTTAAAATGTAAGTATTTTAAAATAGATATGAATAAGTAATGGGGTCCCGTTGGGTGACCTTTAAATACGAAAACCTAAAAATAGGCCAAGTTCTTAAAACTGGGCTGTAACCACTTTGCTCCGTTTGGCACCAGTTCAATTTTGTGTTTTTATCTCTGTTTAACTTTTAAATTAACCATATCCAGTTGTTAACTCGACGAGTATATCATGAATATGGTCGTTAGGTACGAACCTAGTATGCGCAGTCAATACGAATTGACTACGCATCTCATTTGCGTCTGAATAATTAACTGACATTGATTGACAGACTATCGGTAGCTATGGTTGTCTACGCGCTATGGGATTGTTACGAGAAAATCTCTGGAACTAATTAATTAGTGACAGTTTACTAAATTTTAAAATATTACATCTTTTTATGCCTTATTGGCATTGTGTCAAGAGCGAAAAAGGTACGTTTTTCAGTTTCCCTTACTGTACTTGTAGCTGATAGACAAGACTATACGGAGACTTCTGGATAACTTACCAGTTAGCAAACAGCGTGTTACGCAATGTGCCTGTGAACTTAACCCTAATCTAATCCGCAAGTTATGGGAACACAACGCCGCTTTTATTGGGATACACCAAATTTAATAAATAAAGAGGAAAAGCCAAAACCCGAATGCATTTTTTATATTTCATATTGTCGTGGATATATGTTAAAAACAGAGCATAAAATCCGCCATTTTGATATTCAAAGATTTTAAGACGAATCTAATGACGTGTCATTTATCAAAATCGGTTGAGCCGTTGAGAAGCTACGATCGGACATAGGATCGGACATATATACATACAGGCTTCGCCAAGAAGTATAAGATGTTGTAACCATTTCGAGCCTCACTGACTTGTTTTGGAATTCGGGATAAGTACACCATATTTGTACAACGTAAGTAAATTAGAAACCATACTATTAGAGAAGTTATAGCTTTTTCTATTTCGAAATTGAGTTGACCTTTAGTTTCTTTATACATATTAAAAAGAATTGTCAATGAAAACCAGGTTTCATTTTTTGTAGGATAGTAGTCGGATACTACTCTGATAATAAAATAAAGTTTGCATTGTATGTTGGCAACAATCCCAACTTGCATATTAAATGAATGCCTGCACATGCTGTGCAATGCTGAAGATGCATGCAAGCTTCTGTTTCAGACGTCAAGCACACTTTAATTTACATCGAGAACATGCATGCTCGCTGCTACAAAAACATTGCAAGTGCCCAAGGCTCTTTATGGAGTCCATTTGGTATCAAAACCTGCGTGATAGGGTCTGAATGCGTTAAAGGGCGGTGTAGTCAGTAGTCACGCAACCCGTTCAGTAACAAATTCATTGATAGCGCTGATAGGGTCGGCCTCGCGGTGAAATATCGCGGCGCGTTTCAGATAAGCTTTCTAAATAGTTTGAGAGTAGTTCGATATTTTAACCCCCGATTCAAACAGAGAGATGTTATAATTGTAACGTGTGTATCGTCGATGGCATCCTAATCGATAAAGCCACAGATATAAATACACAAAGATAACGCAAATGCATCTACTTGGCGTGTCCGAATCCGGACTTAAACCACGACGAAGCGTCGGGGTTGGCCGTAGCTACCGTTGCAGCTGGTCGGCCGTGGAAATTGAGAAAATGCCTCGTTGCGTGATAATAAACTGTAATAGCTCAAAAAAGCGAAGACTGCGCGAAAAACGGAAAATTCTCTTCTCTTGGTGTTTCCTCATCATGTCAGCCGAAAGACGTCCACTGCTGGACATAGGCCTCCCCCAAGGCTCTCCACTTAGACCGGTCTTGTGCTTTTCGCATCCACCCGTTCCCGCGATCTTTACAAAGTCGTCACTCCATCTTGTTGGAGGCCTACCTACAGCTCGTCTCCCGGTCCGCGGACGCCACTCAAGAACCTTCTGACCCCATCGGCCATCAGTCCTGCGAGCAATGTGCCCCGCCCACTGCCACTTAAGTTTGGCTATTCTTCGGGCTATGTCGGTAACCTTAGTTCTAGATATCATCATTTCTGATTCTATCACGCAGAGAAACCCCGAGCATAGCCCTCTCCATAGCCCTCTGAGTGACTTTGAGCTTCCTTATAAGGCCCATTGTTAGCGCCCACGTCTCAGATCCGTAAGTCATCACTGGCAACACACACTGGTCAAAGACTTTTGACTTCAGACACTGATGGTGTTTCCTAGTTGGTAGCAAAAAGTGACACGGTCGGTTTTCATACAGATGAGGTGTTTACTTTATATCATTTGTGTATTTATATCTGTGGATAAAGCTATTTGGACGCGATCTAAATAGAAAGCTACCTTAACTAAGGCGGGTTTTAGCTAGATTTTAAGAAAATTGGTTGGACCGTTTAAGACCGTTATTATGATATAGCTATGCAGTTCATCGAGCGTAAAGGACAGAGCCATAGCAGTTATATAGCACTGTCCTTTTCTCTCAGCGTAAACTGAACTGCATAGCTATGTCATAATAAACCCCCAGCTCTGAGTAATGGATGCAATTATGTCGATGGTTTTTTATTTTCTTTGACAGGGCGACGACAGCAGCGTAAGGAAACCTATCGTGTGAATCGTGTGATATTGAATGATACACTAAAAACAATGAGAGATTTTCTCTGGTGCACTTACACGGGTAATGTTTCGAGCAATGATTGGGTTTCAACAGTGCGTCTCATTCTAATACACAATATTAAAGTAAGACAGCTATTGACTTGGTGAATTTTTGTGAGAGTCCCCCCTGATACATACATATAATTTGCCGTTAAAATTGCCTGGGTAAGTGCACGTTAAGTTGGAATAAATTAATTGTAATAGCTACGGTATGCGTTAAATCAATTAAAGGCGATAGTAACAACAGCAAATTAATTTGTAATCTAAGTAACATTTTAGTTGAAGTACCTATCTCACATCTTGTTAGGCTCGTGTGGAATCGAGACGACGGACGATTGCAAAACAATCACAGTCTTGTTAGAAGCGACAAAGTGCCTAGCATTAAAATATAAAACACACATTTGAACTTGATAGAATAAAAAGGCTTATTCTACACAAACGAGTTTTTTTATACAGAATAAGTGAATTGGAGCGTTAAATTGTTTAAATCCATTTCAGCGAATACAAAGACTGGAATAAACACGTAACTCCTGCATGTGGCAGATAATATTGCTGTTTTATTGTGCTATGGCATGGTCCATTCCACTTCAATGTGTATGAGATTTCACAATACTATCTATGTTATCGTTTTAAAATAAAGAGTCAATGACGTGAGGAGGTAAATCGTTGAAGGTGATGAGCTTTACCAAACAGATCTACGTACAAGTTACGAATTTCACATAAATAGGTTATTATTATAAGAGTACCTATGTCATTACCGATTAGCTTAACATAACTGAATATCTGAAAGGGCATTTCTTTACAAGTTTTTAACCAATTAAGGACTAAAATTAAGAAACGTTAACTCTTCCGCTGAGTTACGATAATTAGTCGTACATTTATACAGGGTGACTGCCTGGTCGTGATACAAATGATCACCTCTGTGTTCTACCCACGAATATGAACTAATTTCACTATGGGACCAACTCTGAAATCACGAAAAAAAACATTAGCTGCTTCATACATTTTGATCGAGTACGTATTGAACTTTTCTATAAAACAGCTGATTTTTTTTTCTCTCAACGCCAATTAGCAGTATCTCAAATTCAATAAATGAAGTAGATTCAATCCTTACCCGTTAGTAATATGCTTGCGCTTGCTACAGGAGTTTTGTCTGAGATACCACCATTTATCTTATAACAGTATAGCTAATTTTCGTAACTCGGCGGAAAAGTTAAGGTTTTTTAATTTTAGTCCGTAACTAGGTACAAACTTTTAAAGAAACGCCCAAAAGGACAGTGCCTTCTCCCACAACTTTTAACCTTATAACAGAGTTGAAAGTGACACATAAAAATTCATTGTACATTGCCTAGCTTATACGAAATATACTGATGGAAGGATTAATGCGAGTACGTCAAACCTACTAAAACAACACCGTGACAAAACATCAAACGATCGTAAGTGATGGTCCGACCGACATCTCGACGGATGCGGCCGGGAACTTCCCGACTGTCGCCCCGTGGGGACTGCTGCTTGATTAATTCTTTTGTTTTTGAGAAACGGGCGCTGCAAACGGACCTTGCAGAGGCTGGAGATTTGTAGCAGAATGGTTCGGTAGGGGAAACTTTGGTAAGCGCGACTGTTTCTAGATGTAATGAACTAATGGCTGTTTCAATATTTGTCTTTGTACTTGCGACCCGTCCCGATTATATACGAACGAATAAGTACGAATGTGGTCAAAAATCGAATGTTGCACTGCAACTACTGAAATATCCGGATTTTTTAATAAATAGGGTATTCCACGAGAAATATAAGGGTGGGCGATGCGAATTTTAGTGTGTACCACACAAATATTTACGTAGAATTTTAAGATGCTAAGATGGTTTGTATATTTAGAAAGGATCGATGAAAGAAGAGTTACGAAAGGGTACGGCGAGCGAGACTGAACATATCGGTAGGGGACGCCCTAGACTAGACGCACATACAGTGATCAGAGGCGCTACTTTGAAAATCGAAGTTCGAAGTCACATTGGCACCAGGCCGCCAGCCCTGTCATTCGTCATTCGAGACTAAATCGAGAGAAAGGAATGAAGCTAAAAGAACTTCGAACTTCGATTTTCAAAGTAAGCCTCCAGATTCGCAATAAACTGAATAAGGGCCAAATCAAAAGCACCCGAAACCGACGTACAGTCACGAGATTAAATTTTTTGGTGTTAGCCATTGATTTCGAATATAAAAAATACATAATTTAACTATATAAAAAAATAACAAAAAACTGAGATGTGTCTCGATTCTGTCGGGTCTGGGTTTTTTCTATGAGGCGTGACCGTTCTTCTTTGATACCCACCTTAGGTCCAAAGTCAGTCTGACATTCTGCAACAATAAGGTTGAGTTTGCTAAAAGTTACAAATGACATGACATCTCTAATGACATTGACGACTTCAAGCATATTTTTCTTGAAATGGGTCCCAAATTAACGCTCGTCACCGTCCGTGCAAGAAGAGGTTGATGAATGTAGAGGGAGAAAGCGAAAGTTGTATGTTTAGACCGGGGCACCTGGTGTTCCATAGTCTCAGCTTACTCCATTGGGAGACACGTAAAAGTATGTGTACTTATGTGTAATTTTTAGTATATGTAAAAAAAAATAGTTCGAAAACATATTTTACAATTTTCTTCCTTAATACAGTCAAGGACTTTAATCGTTATGCCACTATGAAACCCTGTCATAATGACAGCGTCAAACCACATGACAGAAGTTACGCTTAAATGAATGAGTGACGTTATGCGACAAGGTTCCATAGTGGCATAAAAATTAAAGTCCTTGACTATACAAAGGACAACTACTGCCATATAATTAGCTAGAAAGGTAATCTTTCTAATGAGGTGGTCATTATCGCAGTATCGACGCACTCGGCCTGATTAGTACCGGCCAAATTGAACTTTATGTCGTTGTCGTAAGGTTTTAGTGTCGTTGAGGGTACTCGGCTAATGAAGTGATCACAAGGCTAGCGGTGTTCTTTGATGCTAATGCTTTATAAGTGCTTTAAAAAACTGCACACTAATTGATTAAGTATTTCAGCCGTGACGTTATGAATAGACAGAATTATTACAGTATGTAGTTTTATGTCAGTCGCATAAGAAAATTAATTTTAGATTGTCAAAGTATTCCTGAAACCAGGTTTACTATGAGTGGTGGGTACGTTATCGTATTTAGGTCAGCTTTAACACCCATCAATAATCTCATTGAGAAATAAACATAAAAAAAAGAAAAGAAAAACTTATCCAACAAAATACGATTTCGTATGATTATGCAGTATGCACTACTTTTGTACGCGGGAGTATGTAGTTACCTAATCAGAATCAGTAGTTGTATACCACTTCCCTTATTCATGAACGCACTATAAACCTGTTTTAGCTAAAATATGCTTTGTCCCCTTCTGTCAAGTTCAAATGTAACATTGAGAGATAATGCCATAGCATATTTTAAGCATACTTTGGCTATTGCGTGTAGGTATGTGAATAAGAGGGTAAGACTTGAATTAAATTCAGGAAGACAACCTACTGTAATGTAGGTAGATTGAGGATTGTGAGAATTGTGGGTAGGGAGGTCTTGATCGCCAGTTTGCATTATACGTTAGCTCTGTAACCCGTGTTTTCCTATCTCCTGAATACCTAGCGGCTATAACCTAGCTAGGACACAACAGTGGCGACGAGGATTAGTATTCTAACAGTGCGTGCAGTGTACATTAACATTAATAACAAACTATTGCCATGTCGATCGGTAAATTGAGTGAGTTCGACGTTAAGTGCGGGGTATGGTCATCTTACGTAGACCGCTTAACTATGTATTTCAAAGTGAACAAAATTACGGATGAAATGAAGCTACCGGTTATGATTGCTTCAATCGGGGATGAGGCGTATGAACTACTAGTGAATTTAGCTAGCCCCGAGAAGCCGGCGGATTTAACTTTTGCGAAAGCGGTCGAGTGCATGAGTCAGCATCTACAACCGGCCCCATCGGCCTTGGCGGAAAGGTATCGTTTTAGACAAAGGAGGCAACTGGCAGGGGAAAACATAGCAGGTTATGTCACAGAGCTAAAGAGACTATCGAAATATTGCAAATTCGGAGACAAATTGAATGACAGTTTACGAGATCAATTTGTATGTGGGATAAAAAGTGATCTAATACGTCAGCGGTTGTTCGCCGAGAGTGACGACGTGACCTATGCGCAAGCGGTCAAGGTCGCAACGTCACTGGAGGCGGCGGAAAGAGATTCTGCGGCGGTGGAGTCGGGTCACGCGCAGGAGCCGGGAGGCAGCGGCGGCGGCGGGGAGGCGAGCGCGGTGCACGCGATCGCGCCGGGAGCCGGCGGGCCGGGGCGGACGGCTGGCGGAGCGGGCTCGGCCCGAGCTAGCAAGCAGCGCGCGGGCGGCTGGACGGGCTCGGCGAGAGCCTATCAGCAGCGCGGAAGTGGCGGAGCAGGCTCAGCGCGAGTCGGCCAACAGCATGCGGGGCCCGCGTGGCAACGTTCTCTTAATTGTGGAGCTTGTGGAGCACAGAATCATGACATGGGTTCGTGTCGCTACAGGAATTTCGTGTGCAGTAAGTGCCAACGTACGGGCCACTTGCGCCGAGTGTGCCCGGAGTGGCGTGTCTCCGACACGGGCAGGCTGCATTTTGGGGAGGTAAAGGAAACCGAAGAGGAAGAGGAGGTCTACGACATTGAACAAGACCTACATCACCTGTGTTTAAACAATTATAAACCAGTAAGTGTTTCCGTATTTATAGACAATAAACTGTTTAAAATGGAGGTCGATACGGGCACAGCTATATCGTGCATAAGTAAAAACACTTACGAGTTACATTTTTCACATTTAACCTTAGAACCTAACAGTACAGTGTTGAAGTTTTATGATGGTAGCAAAATTAAACCACTTGGTATTATAATGCCAAATGTACGTTACGGGCACAAAGAGAAAGTTCTCGAATTGTTTGTGATTGACTGTGGCACTACATCGTTGTTGGGTAGGCAGTGGTTGGCGGAATTAGGTATTGAGGTGCCAACATTGAAATGTAATTTTGTTAATGGCGAGTTTAAACATGCTGAGCACGAAATTGTAAAATTACTCGACAGATATAAGGAGCTGTTTAGCGGCGGGCTGGGGCGGTACACGGGCGGCCGGGCTACTCTGCGCGTTCGCGAGGGCGCAGCGCCGGTGTTCCACCGCGCGCGGCCACTGCCGTACGCACTGCGCGAGCGGGTGGAGGCCGAATTGGACACCATGCTGCGCGCCGGCGTCATTGAGCCCGTTGAAAACTCCGACTGGGCCTCGCCACTGGTACCTATTAATAAGCCGGACGGTACTTTAAGACTGTGTGCGGACTATAAGTCAACTTTAAACCCCGCCTTACTGATCGATCGCTATCCTTTACCGAAAATAGAAGATGTACTAGTCAACTTAAATGGTAGTCAATATTTTAGTAAGATGGATTTATCACAGGCATACAATCAAATTGAGTTAGACGATTCAAAGAGATATACGGTGATAAATACCCATCGGGGATTATTTAGATATAACCGGTTGGTGTACGGGCTAGCTTCGAGTGTAGGTATCTTCCAGCGAATCATGACAAGCCTGTTCCAGGGTATACCCAACGTTCAAGTTTTCCTGGATGACGTGATAATAGGTGGGAAGTCCAAGGAGGAGCATATTCGAGCTCTCAATGCAGTTTTACAGCGCCTCGTTAGCCATGGCTTAAAGTTAAAGCAGAGTAAGTGCGTGTTCTTGGCACAAGAGGTAACATATTTAGGGTATGTCGTTTCTAGGAACGGCATCAGCGCAGACACATCTAAAATAGAGGCAATTTTAAAAATGCAACATCCACAGAATGTATCGGAAATACGGTCATTTCTAGGTATGGTCAACTTCTTTGCAAAATTCGTTAAAAATATGAGTTCTATATTAGCGCCGTTATATAACTTATTGCGTAAAGACGCCAGTTGGGTTTGGGACAAGGAATGCGAACAATCATTTCAGCAGGTGAAACAGTTGCTTATGGGTGCGGAGGTTCTAGCTCGTTACGACCCTGATGGGCCGCTGGTGCTGACGTGTGACGCGAGCCCCCGGGGGGTCGGGGCGGTGCTTCTCCAGCGGAGGGGGGGCGCGGAGCGGCCGGTCGCCTTCGCCTCGCGTACACTTAATGACGCGGAGAAAAATTATTCTCAAATTCATCGGGAAGCTTTAGGTATCATATTCGGTCTGAAGAAATTTCATCAATACTTGTATGGGCGTCGGTTTATTTTGCGCACGGACCATAAGCCCCTAGTTTCCATATTTGGACCGAACAAAGGTATCCCACAGATGACGGCCAGTAGAATACAACGCTGGGCCGTTATCTTATCAGCTTATAATTACGACATCGAATATGTAAAAACAGGCGATAATTGTGCGGACGGTTTATCTCGGTTACCAACCGTTAGGAGTACAGAAGACGTCGCGATACCGGAGCAGACGTACTTACACTTCGCGCAGGACGCCCTGATGTTAGATTATAACGACGTCAAACGTATGACAGTCAAAGATCCAATGCTTAGTAGGATATTAAGTTTCGTAAGGGATGGGTGGCCTACAGAATGTGAGATAAGTAATTTAAAACCCTATTTCAACAGGAAACAGGAACTATATGAGGAACTAGGTTGCTTAATGTGGGGTCACCGAGTGGTAGTCCCGGAGGGCTGTAGGGCCAAAGTTTTAGAGTTTATCCATGAGCCCCACATGGGCATAGTAAAATCAAAGGCTTTGGCGCGGAGCTACGTGTGGTGGCCCGGCGTGGACGAGGCGGTGGAAGCGACGTGCCGCGCGTGCACCGTCTGCGCCGCGCACGCGGACCAGCCGCCCCGCCACGCGCCGCGCGCCTGGCCTTGGCCCGCGCGCCCGTGGCTCAGGCTCCATTTGGACTTTTTGGGTCCCATTAACGGGAATTTGTATTTGGTCATATTGGACGCCATGTCGAAATGGATCGAGGTGTTTAAAGTTGCGAGTACGGCGGCTCATGGAACCATAGGCGTACTTACGGAACTGTGGGGTAGGTTCGGGTTGCCAAAACAGGTTGTCACAGATAATGGGCCCCCCTTTACGAGTCGAGAATTTAACGTTTTTCTTGAGGCAAACCGTATTGAGCACATACTCACGGCTCCCTACCACCCGGCGTCTAATGGGGCGGCGGAAAACGCAGTAAAAACGATAAAGAGGGTTATTAAAAAAGCGATGTCCGAGGGTAAGCCGGTTTTGGAGTCCATTAATAAGTTCCTGATTTATTATCGTAATACGGAGCATTCAACAACGAGCGAGAGCCCCGCCATGTTGCTAATGAATCGTAGGCTGCGTACTCGGTTGGATGCACTAAAGCCGGACAGGGGAGCAAAAGCCCACACGGCTCAAGCGCGACAAGCGGAAGCTTCTGGGGGGGCACTTAGGACAGTTGACCCGGGGAATCAAGTCTGGTATAGGCAGTACTTACACGGGGAAAAGTGGGTTCCGGGGGTAGTATCCGAAAGGTTAGGTTGTACCAATTTTAAGGTGGTAGATAAAAGCGGTAACGAGGTGCACCGGCACATCGATCAGTTAAGGCGGAGGAGTGGGAGAGGTTCCCTGGTGATTCCCGATAGTAGGGAAATCCAAGAGCAGGTACCAGTGGCGAGTACCAGTTCGGAGGGGCAGAGTACGAAGCGGGAGCCTACTGCTTCGCGAACGGAAGAGGAAGAGGCCGAGGAGACGTGGTACGACGCCGGCCGAGAGGAGACGCAGCCGAGTAGCCCGGCCACGCCGCCGTCGACGACGCCTACGCCGCCCCAAGTTCGCCCGGAACGCCTGGCACGCCACGTGCGTCAATGTAGATTAATTAATCCTCCAATATATAGGCCTTAAGTTTAATTATTTTTTTAGGATTATATTCACTTAAGGTTAAGACTTAATTAAGCGTGAAGGAGTGTAATGTAGGTAGATTGAGGATTGTGAGAATTGTGGGTAGGGAGGTCTTGATCGCCAGTTTGCATTATACGTTAGCTCTGTAACCCGTGTTTTCCTATCTCCTGAATACCTAGCGGCTATAACCTAGCTAGGACACAACACCTACTATATAATTTAACATGCACTGAAAATAAAAAATGCTTCTGACAAGGTTGTGATTGTTGTGAATATGCAACTTGATTGTATACGAGCCCAACAAGATAGTTATAAATAAATAAATTATAGTAAGTAAGTAAGTGGGTAAGGTCCAAAAAGTCGGGCATGCTAACACAATTAAATTTTCTATGAAACTTCCGTTGTTGTGACACGAAAATTAGCCGTACAATTGTAAGGATAGTTTTCGTCGCACAACGGAACTTTTTTGCTTTCGCTGTTTGTACGGTTATCTACGTTTAACTACGGTCCAACTTTTTGGTCCTCACTGAATCAAATTATGTTACTCGTAACTGTTCTGTTCTGTTCTGGTGACACCTCCAGCCAGCAGTTCTGCTGCAAGGACCCGTACGCGCTGACTGCGACGGAGAGGAGATGTTAGATTAGGAAAGCGCGGAAAAGCACGCCAGCCCCACCCCGTCCGGTAAGAGTAGCGAAGAGCCGGCAGAGCACGAGAACCTTAACCCGCACCGACCAGCCACTAATACTAAACCGATCAGGGCACGCGAGCCTCGTCGACTTTGCTGCACCAACCATCTCCGTCCGCCGCAGGCAGCAGTGCACCTGCCCGAGACACCGGAGAGTCAAGTAGATAGGATGGAGTGTAGGGTTTGCAGTCGATGCGACGGGAGAGACGGAAGGTGGAGCCAACCCGAATTCAGGCATCGTTAAGTCAGCATTAGGGAGATAGATACAATACTTGGGTTGTTATATATACTAAAGGTATGGACTGCTTAAAATCAAATCTAATATTCAAAATTGAATCAAATTTAATATATATACTAAAAACATTGCTCTGCTCCCTCAGTATCCTCGGGCTCTGTCTCTGTGTCGGTTTCAGGTTTTGCATGTAACTAAGAGAAAATCCCTCTTATTTGGCTCCCACTTTTTGAGCGAGTCAGTCGATTCGACACTTTTATCAGCGTTATGATATTCTGGTACGTTATATAATGTAGCTGTTATATACAAAAGCGTCTGTTAACGAGCGCCCCGATAATGTACAAGGAGGGTAAATATTTGTCGGCCCATTTGTAATTTCGTTCATTTAATTCTTTTGAAGCTAAATTAAAGGAGGAAAATCATCGCTTTAGCCTAGCAAACAGTCAGCCGTTTTAAGTAAGGCAAATAAAACGGTAAATAGCCCAAGGAAAAAAATCAAAAATATCTTGCTAAAATGTTTTTTTTTTCATGTATTTAGCGAACATTACACGACTTCAGTCAATGTAAATCAAAACACTATTAAATTCATTAGATATCCCCTTGCTACGGTGCTACGGCGTAGAGGAGCTACGAATCGGGAAGACATTTTTGATTTTAATAATGGTTACGGTACAAAATTTAAAGGGAAATGAATGCTCAATACACTGAGGTTCATGGACTCGGTCGGTAAGTTTAAATATTTCTGTATAATTCAAATTTAAGGTTACAAATAAGTACCGGTAATTTTTTTGGTTTTACCACATGGTAAATACAGTTACAATGTTTATACTGCGTTTTATTTTTACGTATTATGGAATTGTTTTTAACTCTGCCGCAATCCATGTCAACTGAATTAGAACCGCTTACTTTCACAATACGATAACATGGAAATGGTTTTAACGTGTAGAATACAGGCCCCGACAACGTTTTTATTTAGAAACATTGGGTATATAGATTATCGCAGGCTAGTTTTCCCCAAATCGATAGCTAAATTATTCGCTTAATTTTGTTAATTATTGGTTATGTCCAGTTAAAATAGCGATTAAACTAATACTACGCAAAGACACACGTTTAAGCTTTTTACCATAAAATATAATTATTCAACCCAGCTGCCTCGCTGCCTATAAATCATCTATCGGATCGATAGCATACCGATTAGTCGTTATCGACTCGGCCGTAATAGTATGTCAGTCGGGCACGGCAGCTGATCATGCGACCAGTCCACTCCTCGAAGGTAACATGGTAATTTCAACCTTGTCAAATAAGTATAAGGTGCCTTTTATGGTGCCTCAAAAGGTTAAAGTGAGCTGGGTCCTTTGCACTTTTTTATTTTTACCCCTATTGCAATCGCGTTGCTTTCGATATTTTTTTAAATAAAACATAGATACATACATACATATATACACACACACCTTCATTCCCAGAGTGGGGTAGGCATAGCTACAGAATTCTGCAAAAACTTGTTGCTAATTCTATAACTACAGGCTAAGATGTTTACCAGCGTACAGTCAAGGAATTTAATTTGTGAACCACCTTAGGTCCAAAGTCAATCTGACATTCTACGGCAATAAGGTTGAGTTTCCTATCAATTATAAATGACTTGGCATCCCTATTGACAATGACATCTTCAAGCAGATTTTCTTTGAAATGGGTAGCAAATTAACTTCCGTGACCGTACATTAGTGACAGGTTGCAAGCCCATCGCCTAACAGTACTACAAGCCTTTATTCCCTTAGTCGCCTCTTACGACATCCACGGGAAGACATGGAGTGGCACTATTTTAAGGCGGCAACCACACGGCAATTTTTAAAATAATGCGTTATTATAATATAATATTGACTAATATTGTTATTGTTGCGTTATTGTAATAGTGTTGTTGTACTATTGTTGTTGTTGTATAATATTGTTCTTTTCTACAGTGGTTAGTAACAACAGCATCCCAACATTCAATGAATAAATAAATTACTTCAGCATGTAAAAACCGATGGAACGAGGTTACACAAAAATGTTGTACGTAACGTTATTCAGTTTCCATACGTAAAAAGGTGAGGCGTATAAAAGTCAAAGGTTACGGGAGCGAAACAACCTTTGGTGAAGTTTCCCGGGAAATGTATATTGAATAAGGATACAGACTTAATAATTTTAAGGTATCCAGATAATGTAAAAGAGATGGGGAAGGCAGGTATTTAGCTAATTTACCTACCGAGAAGATAGGAAATATTACATACATACATAATCTCACGCCTTCGTTCCCAGAGTGGGGTAGGCAGAGCTACAGAATTACAAACATCTCTAAAAACTTGTTGATAATTCTATAACCACAATTTGCACAATTAGGCTAAGATGTTTACCAGCGTACTAGTGACAGGTTGCAAGCCCATCGCCTAACAGGACTACAAGCCTTTATTCCCTTAGTCGTCTCTTACGACAGCCACGGGAAGACATGGAGTGGCACTATTCTAACTCTGCAACCACACAAGGCAATATTTATTTATTTATTTTATTCAATATGCAAAGAAAGTACAAATGGCAGACATAATGCCTAAAGGCATTCTTTATGAGTCAGCCAATAGGCCAAACAGAATCAATTTAAGGTTGGTACTCAGAAGCGTATAATAAAAAAAACAGTCATAAATGTAGTAATAATATTGAATTTGCATTGTCCAGGACTACCAGACTATAACATAAATAATTAATATGTAATTGTATGTGATTTGGCATATACAGGTTGTCTATCTAGGTATCTATTTGAAAATTGGTAAATACGGTCACGAACGTTAATTTAAAAAAAAGGTTTGAAGTAAACAAAGTCATTAGAGATGCCAAATCATTTGTAACTTATAGGAAACTCAACTTTATTGTTGTAGAATGTCAGATTGATTTTGGACCTAATGTAAAAGTATATCTTTTTTTAAATTTTACGTGGTTATCAATAGAGTATATACTTAATGCTCCAATAACATAATTGCACTTAGCTGCTTTCTTGTATTACGGCAGCATCATGAACACAAATGTCAATTAGATGAAAATTGTAAAAGACGATCGCAATTTTTCGCCTAACAAGAACAAAGTTTCACTTATTAACTCAACTTAAATTGAATACATTTAAATTTAGACAGCAAAGTTTTGAATTGGGCCTTTTTAACTAAATTAATTCGGTTCAATTTGCATTTAACATCTTCTTTGACAAATTCAATCGTTTATAAAACTTACTCAAACTACGGGCAATATTTTAATGTTAAATTCCGTTTATGACAAATTGCTTTCAGACGATCTAGATTTAGATAGAATATTGTTAAGTAATAGATCGTTATTAGAGTTTAGCCATCTGTTATTTCTTAACAGTCGGACGAGATATTGTTTGACGAGAATATTTTGCATTTAAACGCGTTTTTAGTTACTTAGAATTTATTTACTGTCATTCCATAAGGACAGATTGCCAACTAATATGATGCATCCTAATATTTTTTATATCGGTAGACTCACTCTGACAAGTTCCTGCGGGGACATGGCTGCGTTTATCGCGTGACAAAGTGTGGATAAGGCATCCGTCACCTTCTGACACGTAAATAAGTACGAGAGTGACGGATGCTTTATCCACATTTGACACGCGATATAGATGCAGCCATACTACTTATGTTATGAAACTCCATTGACTAAAACCGGTACTATGTTTTAGGAGTTAATCTATGTATATACATAAATATATAAAAGACGAAACTTACTAGCTGATCGATCAATACACATCCGATACCACTGGACATAGGAACTAGAAATTTGAATTCCTTGGATATCGTAGGGGTGTACTAAGAAGGGATTTTTGAAAATTCATCCCCTAAGGGGGTTTAAATAGGGGAGGTAACGGCTAATTCTACGCGTACAAAGTCACGGGCGTCCTCTAGTGTAAGATATAGAAACATATTTTGATCACATATACAAAACTAGTAAAACTCGTTAAGCTTCTTTTGGCTCCGCAGACGAAAAAAAGACGTTACAATTGAAACAAGTCCGCCATGATATACCGGAAGCGATCCCACGGCGGAAGCCGCCGGAAGCGGAAATAGAGACAACACCTCAGCCAGCGATGAGGCTCTATTGCCTAGGCTAGACAGAGGAAATCCAGAGGAAACTTTGCGTGAATGGGGATCACAAACGTAGTATGTGGTTAATAAGTATGACTTAAAACTGGATGATATTTTTGATAAACAATTTAAAATGAATATATATTTGTATATAATAGTAAAGCATGCCAATCTGTTCGCTATAATCTCCGAAAATCAAGGACTTATTTTTAAAATAGTACTTACGAATGCTGAGTAACTGAAAAGCACTTTTAGAGGTTTAATCTAAATAGGCTAGGGGCTTAATATTTTTTTTTGTAATCAATTAATTATGAACAAAAATTACTTATTAGCTTACATCCTGCTAAATTCCAATCAGTAAAATAGAAGAGAGAATCTAAAAAGGACTTATCAGGTTTTTGCATCTTATGATTTATGAGATACTAGCGACCCGCCCTCGCTTCGCTTCGGTTTATATGAGTTTTCTGCAACTCCCGTACATAAACCAGAATATATTATACATAAAATTCCTCTTGAATCACTCTATATGCTGAAAACTGCATTAAAATCCGTTGAGTAATTTAAAAGATTTAAGCGAACAGACAGCGGGAGCGACTTCATTTTATACTATGTAAAGATGTAACTGATTGAACATCAGACACGTTTCCGTGGAAGGTTTTTTTAATGTAACCTTAATAGGCGAGAATCGATACTACCAGTGGTTCGGAATACGTCGGGGCAGCGCTATCTTGTTTGTCTTAATGGGCAGTTTGATAACAGTCATTAACTGCGACATAAAAGGCCGCATATGCAATTAAGGCCATAGCAAACTCAATCCTTTAGATGTATAGTTAAGGTTGTAAATGCTATGGGGATACACACTAGTTAAGCCTTATTTTTGAGCAGGCATGTTTAATATAGCTACTAGTGTATTGATTATTTTTACGTTATTATATTGGGTAGTGAAATGTCTACCTTAATAACGATAATAACTTATTCTGAATATACAATAACCTAGACCCAATCTGGAATACTTTTTACCTGACAAGGGTAAATATTTATGTGGCGCGCACAATTATTTTATTCCTTTTGATGTATTATGTGTTTCAGTAATTTATTTATTTATATAGCCATGTATATCGCCCGTCTGTCCGTGTGTCCTTCTACTCTTGACACTTGATCGAAATTTGAACTAGCGGTTCTTTATAAAACCTAAATTCAATAGTAGCTTTTTACTCCGAACTCACTGACTACTCACAAGCCTCTGTGACTTTTGTAGTCTTTCAAATTAAAAACTGCGATAAATATTTTATTTGGATCTTTAATAAATAAATAAAAAAAACTCTCAAAACCTTTTTTCTCTGAAACGGCTAAGAATGAAATTTGCAACATTTGAAGTATTAAGTGATTCAAAAAAAATAGATTATTTATTATTGCAGTAAAAAAAACAAGTCACGGAATTCGGTACTTAATAGATCGGTAGTATGTCCCGTATGTTGGGGCTTCTTAAAGATGACAACAAGCAGTGGCGGGACTTTATTGACTTTCTAATATTTCATACAAATTTAACGTAGGTGCGGAACCCTCGGTGCTAGAGTCCGATTCGCACTTGACCAGTGCTCTTATGAGAGTGATACCCTTCTTACAAAAATATTTTCTTTTGAGCCACCATAAATGGATTCAAAAATTTTTTTCGGTACAAATTGAGCTTTATGAACATAGTGATAGTATGGTTTAATATCCTTCTTTCTCCCCGTAGTTACATTCTTTACGGACCACCCTACAGTCCGACTACAGTCAGCCAATAAAAATGTCGATAATGTTCGAACCGTGTAATTATTGTCATTAAATGTTTATTATGACAGGATACTTTGCTGAACATTTCCTTTGGGGTACGCAGATACAGCCTGCGGGCTTAGTATGGCTGCATCTATATCGCGTGTCAAATGTGGATAAAGCATCCGTCACTCTCGTTCTTATTTACGTGTCAGAAGGAGACGGATGCCTTATCCACACTTTGTCACGCGATAAACACAACCATATTAGACCCCTGTCGTATATCGAGAGGAAAACTCACTAAGTACAGTATATAACTTACTAATAAACTTAAGTGAGTTTTGCCCCTCAATGGATTTCTTGGAATCTTTGTTAATTTCACTTCAGAAAATTGGATAGTTCCAAGAAGACGAAGCTTCGGAGGAAAATATAAGACAAGGAAAACATTTTTTTAGCTTCTTTGTCCCAAATCAATTAGTTTTTAAAACATCTGTTGCTTTAGTAAGTGCCTAGCAACATGATCCACGGTCATTGATTATATTTATTCAACTTTTTAAAACCCTATTCAATCCAACTAGGTCACTGAACAATTAATTCAATAATCTATTCGACAGAAAACATTATCCTAATCACTTAACTGTTTCGACAAAAACCTTACTTTAATAAACAACTACACCAATTAAAAAATCTAAAGGTCCTGTCGTGACTAGCACTGTACTAGGCTACTGTGTCAGGCCGCGGAGCAAAGCGTTCCCGTGGCGCGGGCACCACCGCTCGCGTCTCGCGCCCGCCGGCGACTGGACGTGCGCCGGGCGGCCCCCGGCCGTGTGCCGGCCGGAACGGGGCCGGGCCGTCTGAATGAGCACTAATTGACCATCTATTCCTTAGGGACCTAGTGCTTAATAGAGCTGAGAAATCTACTTGCATGAGTTCTGATTTAGTATCGTCAAGGATAACAGCAGGTACATGATGTCCAGAGAAGTCAATGTGAAGGGTTCTCCAAGAAAACATGATTTATTGAAGTTACCTTGGAATAAATATGTAACCACTTATTGACCCCTCCTTTAAGAGCTGATATCTCTCAAAGAGCCTAGCCGCTCTTCATAAAACCCAAGTAAGAAAAACCTAGATTAAACTCGCTTCCTTTAAAAAAAAACCGAGACCAAAATCGATCCATTTGGGAGCTACGATGCTACAGACAGAAACACAGATACACACGTTAAACTTATAATACCTACCCCTTGCCTCGTGTGGTTGCCGAGTTAGAATAGTGCCACTCCATGTCTTCCCGCGGATGTCGTAAGAGACGACTAAGGGAATAAAGGCTTGTAGTACTGTTAGGCGATGGGCTTGCAACCTGTTACTAATACGCTGGTAAACATCTTAGCCTAATTGCGCAAATTGTGGTTATAGAATTATCAACAAGTTTTTAGAGATGTTTGTAATTCTGTAGCTCTGCCTACCCCATTCTGGGAACGAAGGCGTGAAATTATGTATGTATGTATGTACCTACCCCTTTTTTTGTTGCCGGGGGTTAACAACCCCCGTTACCATAGTTATTTACGATTAAATTTACTTGTACAGTTTCCGATGAAAATACATTTCATATTAATTGGATTACAGGGTGATGTAACGCACATTAAAATTAACATTTTGTTGGTATTCCGTACCTAAAATTGTAACAACTCTCAATACTCAATCGTTTATTAAAATGTGTTGGCTATATTAATTAAAATAAAACATTTAGACCGACTTTGCTTACTTACTGTGTTTAAGCATATCGGCCGCCTATATAACTACTTATATAAATATTAAATAAAAATACAGTAGAGCTGACAGTTCACTAACTTAAAGTTAAATATTAACAGCACATTTTGCGTATTCGGACTTAATAGACGTTTACTAGGTTGCCTATTCCCTGTCCTTGCGTATACAACCCCTGGAATTACAAGGGAAATAAGCATATCTGCCCAATTTTGGGAGGGATGAGGATGTTAAACTAATATTATTTCGTGTCCCTCAAACGAGGCCTTTTACCCTTTCGATCCGACGACGGGAAGCCTTTTGGCTGGGGCCGCGACTAATATTTATTTATACTTGTTCATGCAAATTTGTGACGGTGGCACACGGGCAACTTTTAACGGTAATTTTTAGCCGGCAACAATAAAAAGATAATAAAAGATGAAAGACATTTATTCAGTAAGTAGGCCGCACGGGCACTTTTACACGTCAAGAATCTACCAACGCTTCCCAAAAGGAGACCACTGCCGACAAGAAACGCCGCAAGAAACTCAGCAGTCAGTCATTTTTTAACCATATTTCATACTTCAATGATAACACTTAGTCTAGCATTATATATATATCATGCGTAGTTCAGCAGGAAAACACGTCAAAAATATTACGAGAGAGATAGAGGGAGAAAAAAGAAAAAGAAAAAACACAAGCCGGCCACATAAAAGTTTCGATATGTTTTCCTACATCAACGGTGTCCCCTAGACAAGATACTACTTTAGCATTTGAACAAATTATTAATGAGTAAGTTTCGGGTTTAGGCCAAGCATTTTTGTCTGTTAGATAGATGTCAATAGCTGTCTTACTCTTATTTTGTGTAATAGAATGAGACGTCTGTGGCGCTAGACGGAATGCTTGGCGAGATCGTTATTGTTATAGAAAATGTATAAGATTGACGTAAGCCGCCAGATGGTCGTGTGCAAGCGCTTATGTCAGTTCCATACACTGACGGTTTTCGATAATCGTTTACGATGGTTTAAGCTACTCTAGGTCCTCTGTACTCTGGACAATATATTATTTATCCAGTTATTGTTCAAAAAAATTGCCGTGTATAAGTGTATGTTTACGGACATACCACGAACAACCGGAATTAGGTACTGGAGGCAGTTTCAAATATGTTTTTATACTCTTTGTTGTACCTATGTAATTGTTTACATAGGGGCAATAATGATTATCCTATTTCTATTTTATGTACTTACATAAAAACTTTCACGTAACAAAATCTTTAAAGATAACAACTTGATATTTGACATACATGTATGCAATGATATAATATAGTAAAAAGAGGTAGATATGTTATACACACTTCGATAGTGGCACCCTAAAACCAAGCCAATTGGTACACCTTTACTTAATCTTGCGCCGTCAACGGAACCGTGAACTATAGTCTGCAGAGCAACATACACCCGTTTTGTTTCGCTCCCGGAAATTAGCATACCATCCTGCTTTCACTTGTCATTTATGAACTATTGCTATTATTGTAATTGCAATATGTACTGATTATGTGTGCGTAAGCCGGGCCATTTTTACACGCGGAATACCGTATAAGTAACATATCTACCTCTTTTTATATTATATCATAGCATATATGTATGTATCCTCTTTATTGTATAAGAATAAAAAAGAAATTCAAAACACACGCAAAATAACAAAAAAAAACAAGTACAAAGGCGAACTTATCCCTTCAAGACACATTAGATCTCGTTGAGAAGAATCAGGCACAAATGGAGAAAAAACAGATAATAAACGTACAAAATCACACATACTTATCCCCAGTTTATCTAAAAGCCTTTCAAAAAAATACGGTCGAAATACAGTTACCTTCGGAAATTCGTTGTAACTCCAGAAACGAAAGCCTAAAGAAAAACCATCGATATAATCTTTTCCCCGTGCCGTTGTATCGCCAAAGCCCCGCTAATCCGTCGTCATGACGATTTATATCCACTTTTATCGACCTTGTCTGTTTATTCCCCGGCAACTACCATTGTGTTAAATATTGTTACGATTTAACATAAACAAAAAGTATGCTTTCAAGAATATTATCGTCAATATACACGTTAAATTGCCTTTTAAATTAAATCCGCCATCTAGGCAAAGTTTTGGGGAGTCAATGTTTCGGGTTGAAGAAAATATAGCATCATTAAAGATGAACAAGTAAAGGTGAAGATTGGAAGTAATTATGCATGCCGCACCTTGTTTTAGTGCCTTTCCAGAAATACTAACCTAACCTTATCTTACGTCAAAATACTTGTACCTACACTAAATAGAATTACTATTCGCACTGCTAGATCAAAACAGTATTAATTCGAAATCCTTATTAGTTTTGTTTCAAGCTCATAGAAGTTGTATTAAAGTTGATTTTAAAATACCGTTGTATTTTGAGTTACTGCTGTTTTGATCTAGCAGTATTATTTCAAAAACAGACGCTTTCAACATAAATCTGTGCCAGATACATTAAATGATTTCAGAAAATATGGCATGCGCATCGCTTTCGAATAAACTCAGACGCAAACTGATTTATGGTTTCAAGAACAGTACTAAACGGTTGAGTTGAGTCAAGTAACAATGGAAATCCGATAAAACTGCATTTTTATGCACGATAACCGTTTCTGACTATTAAAAATGTACTATGAATACCTACTTTAAAGATCCTTATCGATCTGTCGCCGATATACCCTGTAAAGAAAACTTTGCATTACCCTGCAGTAACTAAATCCGGTAACGTATATTAGATTAGCAATTGTTGAGTGGTCCCACTTGCAGCGTTCATCGTCGCCTATAACAGTATATCGCGGGAAGTTGCGATTGCAATAAAGAGCACTCGGCCGGAATGCGCCGCGGAGTAACGACTAACGAGCCCTGTGGGGTGTGGTGTCACTGGCGGCGATCAGCGAAAACGATGAAGGATCGACCGAACCAAGCTTCAAATACGCTGACATGTTAGTTTAACGCGTCTTTTACGCCAACAGCTGTGGCCATGACCAAAAAAAACGCTATGTACCTTTTGCTATTTTAGCGCAGTTCAACTTACGCAGTTAGTCAGCGTATTTTAAGCTTGTGTGTGGTCGATCCTTAGCAGTATATCGCGATCTCAATAAAGTTGAAATTGCAACATTCCACGATAAGTAGTCATTACAGTAGTATAGTGTTTCCTATACACGACGGTATGCCCCGCCAATCAAATTGACGTTACTGTTAAAATGAAGTAGTGGGACAGGACGTGACGTAGATTTAAAACACTATAAAAAGCCCTTCGAGGTGTGGTGCTACTTGCGGCGATTAGTTGGTCAAGTAAGCGACTGCCATAAAGAGCAGTCAGCCGGAACGCGCAGAGTAATGGCGGGTGCGCTGCTGTGCGGCATCACTTTCAACTATTAGCAAGTTAATACATAGAAGACTAGTATTTCCGAATGATATTCAACCTTTATGTATTAGTAACAAGAAGCTACTTAACGTGAGTAATTAGCAAAACTATTTGCAAAACCTATTGGTTATGAATAAAAATTATCTTACAGATTTTGCTCGCAACACACCACCTCTCTTATGCCTTACTGTTCCTTTTATGAACTGTTATTACAAGCCATCAAATTAAAAAATCGAGAAATCCAGTCAAACTGATCTAAAAATTAATTTATTACTTAACTTGGAATACACAAATAACGCGTCTAAAAGTTGCATTTAGCGGGTTTCTTATAAATTAAATGTAAATTAACGCGCCGCTCTCTGTGTGTTTGCACCTTGACAAGGCTAAAATCGCTATAGCTTATACCATCGCTCATGCCTACTAGCCTAAACTACCCCCGCTGCAGTCGCCGCGGGCGCCGTGCCAGCAGCCCGGCGCCGCCGGTGCCAAGTCCCGCGTTCGACTCCGGGCTTGATGCACGGCGTAATTGGACAGCACTGACGGCCCGACAATTTGTTGAACGTCGTTGAAATAATGTCGCTTGACTCATTAAGGCACAGTCTGTTGAACGTGTGTAACGTTGACAATACAATACCTAGTAGAATAAAACGAATGGCTTTAATTTTCAAGCACTTGCCATGTTTTGACACTGTATATATAATATCTGGCGTCTGTCCGTTCATCTTTACAAACTTCTTCTAAACGAAAAAAATAATTAAAAGCTGTTAAATATAGGCAGAAAGCATTCCTTAACTGGATCACTAATGTTTTACCAAATCATCATTTGACAAACTATATCATTTTCTTCTTCTTCTTCAAGTGCCTCTCCAACTAATCATATCATTTTACAAACTTTCATTTCGCGAAGACGTACTTCCCGCGACATATTTTTTTATTTTTTTATGGTTTTAAACTAACCTAACCTAACCTATTTAATAAGCCCATTTAACCTATGTAATGGTTCAAGCCAGGGAATGCAATTAACCGGTTTTAACCGGTTATTTTCATACAAAAACGGTTAATAACCGTTTAATTTGCATTCCCTAGTTCAAGCACAATTACATTTTTGCGAAATGAAAGTTTGTAATATGATATAGTTTGTTAAATGATGATTTGGTAAAAAATCAGCATACCGTTTTTACAAACTAATACCACAACAGAGATAACTTCCCTTTAATGTTATTTCGCTCCACTGACTGAGGAGGGTAGTAGGAACCCTTAGGATGACAAACCGTATAATGCCTTTTAGCGAGACATGCGAGAGCATCCTTTTGTGGCGGTAATCTGTCCCGTCTTGTAAACCTGCCAAAGCTGTTTAGATTTGACTGGGCCTAATGTTATTGTAGAGGGTTTTACCACCCAAATCTCTAACCGAATTACAAAAATTGCTTTCTGAAGGAACCTTAGGAAACTACTGAATAAATTCCTAAACGAGCAAATTTTGGTCAAAAAAAAATATCACATGTTTTGCGAGAAATTTTGTTAAAGGATTTTCTACGACTAGAGAACTCTATGAGTAGATCTCTTTGGTGCAAGATTACATTACTATTTTTGGAGAAAAAAGTTAATTACATTTTCATTTTTATTTTTATGGTCAGTCGACGTGCTTTGAGGTTCATGTGACGTTGCCATTAAACAAATAACACTTTAACTTTAGACATTTGTTTATAAAAAAAAAGTTTGTAGTCCAACTATTATATAGGTACCTACTAATATATTATGAACAAACTCCGGATTGACGGGGGCAAAAATGTACCAGTGATAGTGATTAATTAAATATCTACTAAGTTTTATCGACATCGTCAAAAAGCAATATTCAATCATCATTATGACTGACTAATATACCTAAATAAAGACTAGTCTAAAATCTCACACACCAAGTCAAGCAAGCAAACCAAATTGGAAAAAAAATATGAAAAGTATTTCATAAATCTCACACACAGCACCATCACCAACTTAAAAATATAAATGACGCATTTTTAAACCCCTACATTGTAATTTTAACCTGACCCTAACATGCAAATAGAAGTTAGAATAGCCCCTAGCAAGTCCCCAAACAGGATGTAATATACTACACGCTGGCATTACACACAGACCTGTCTCAACTTCGGCCGACGTCACCGGCAACAGTTACGAGTTAGTTCGAATTCGGGAGATAACGGGTTGTCACGGTTACAGACGGACATTGTTATTAAAGTTAC
This sequence comes from Acleris literana, assembly GCA_946894065.1. Classification (NCBI taxonomy): domain Eukaryota; kingdom Metazoa; phylum Arthropoda; class Insecta; order Lepidoptera; family Tortricidae; genus Acleris; species Acleris literana. The sequence goes on from OX335681.1 coordinate 909,555, forward strand.
ACTTAGCGAACTGGGCGTTAATACTTGGAGACCAAAATTCCTTCAAAGATATACGTCAATACTGTGGCTCTAATTGGTAGCTCCATGAGTTATGGAATGGCATACCTAAGCTTTTACGCTTCCAAATAAAGATTTTGACACTGAGACGGAAATTCAGAAGTAAAATACTTAGCTATAGACGTTAACATAACACATATCCAACAATAGTATGATTTAAACACACGCAATGCCTAATAGGGGCCTTTTTCTACGCCATGTTTAATGTGTTATACTTGGCATTTGTTTTGAATGTGTTGTAAGCGTTGAATAAATTATTTATATTCTATTCTATAACTTTGCAATTGGCTTGTCTTAAACGACAGGATTCAGCATTACGTAAGGTACTATAACGTAAGCTTGTACCACTATATTAAAATATCGTTCAGTGGCAGTTTTGTGAAGGTATGACGGAATGAAACGTCAAACATCAAGATACGCCGAAACACGAAAACATTCTCTCAGATCAAAGTCCACGTAAGTAAACATTGTATATGAGTACATACTGATAAGTTTTCTATAAGTTAATAACACAAGATAATAGAATAAAATAAATATTAGAACCAAGCCATGCTATTAATTCTAACCACAAAACACTAAAAGCCCATTCTGCTAACACTACATCGTGCTGCCGCGAAGCTAAATCGAATTACCAGCGTGCCCTAATTGGACCCAATAACTTAACAGCGAACTAACTTTATTACTAACATGTTACAGCTAAATTTACATATTGCAATTTGCAACGTATGCGAACATAAGGACAATCTGTTAAAGCATTAAGATCCAGTAACAGATTGAGTTACGAGAGCAAAATATATAGAATAGTTATACGAAGGCTTAATATTTAACTGTTTCCAGGGCAAACAAGCACTAGGCCTCTATTCTACGCGGCAAAACAATATCGCTTTTGACATACAGGGTGTTATGCAGAAGGTTGGACACACTTCAGGGACTAACTCTGTAGGTCATACTCATCAATTTTTACTATGGGACCAACATCCAAATCGCGAAAAAAAATCAGCTGTTCCATACATTTCGGCTGTTTAGCCCTCAAAGTTTGTATGGAACAGCTTTTTTTTTTCGAGATTTGAATGTTGGTCCCATAATAAAAGTTGATGAGTATGACCTACAGAGTTAGTCCCTGAAGTTTGTCCAACCTTCTTCATAACACCCTGTATAATCGTATTGTTTTTAACTCGGCCGCTATTGATGTCAAACAAATAAGAATGCGTCATACATAGATTTAGGTTACCGTCTTTCAAGGCCTAATTATCTGACTGAACCTACATCCGCATAAACGGCGTCAGGTCTACGTTAGTCCTATCAAATAAAAACATAACTTATATGCACTGCCTTTAACTATTGACCACAGGAGAGACAAATTTTGTTTTTTCGAATGTGTATATAGAATAGTTATACGACGGCTTAAGATTTAACTGTTTCCAAGGCCAACAAGTACTGGGCCTCTATTCTACGCGGCAAAACAATATCGCTTTGACATGACATGTTATCGTATTGTTATCGTTTTTAACTCGGCCGCTATTACTGTCAAGCAAATAAGAGTTATCATAACATGTCGAAAGCAATATTGATTTACCGCGTAGAATAGAGACCCAGACCACCTGGTAGCCGGGTACTCGTAAGTAGGATCTGAGACACATAGACATTTACATTGTCAAGACTGCAATCCTCAGACTACAAATGCGTTGCCAACCTTGAGGACGAATTCAGATTGTTTAAATATAATGGATCTAAATATATTTCACTTTCTTTCTACGTTTACTGTTCCGAGATTTTCAATAGCGTTTCGAAGGTCTCTACTCTACTCTAATAAGTTTATTAAGGAGCAAAATAAACCTTACTCATTACGTCAGTAAGATGCATATTACATACATACATACATACATAACGTCACGCCTTCATTCCAGAGTGGGGTAGACGGCTACAGAATTACCAACAACTCTATCAACTTGTTGTTAATTCTATAACCACATTTTGCACAAACAGGCTAAGATGTTAACCATGTGTATATTAGTGACAGGTTGCAAGCCCGTCGCCTAACAGTACTACAAGCCTTTATTCCCTTAGTCGCCTCTTACGACTTCCACGGGAAGACATGGACTGGCACTATTCTAAGCCGGCAACCACACTGGGGAGATGCATATTAATTCAACCAAAAATGAAAATAGAATACGTCGCTAATGTCTACACCAAATATTCAAAATGATATAATTGTATACAATCAACAAAATAGACGTCCGCATTACCACCAAAGACCCCTTCGTAATGACAGATAACATCACTCAAGCTTGACTGACTGCGTTGATACTTCACCTCATGGAACAGGATTCTACGGTGGTACACACATCTTGTTGATCACACAATATCTTTGTTAGCAAGTCTCATTCCATCTGGTTAGTAAATAGCATTCCTTATCACACGGCACAATCACCGACAATCACGGGGTATCATTACGGTGACGTCACTAGCTCACTACACAAACGCGATAGTTACGTGAACTCTCTGTAATTACTGTGAATACGGCATGATTACTTGCATAAGGAAGTATTTGATGCTAAGTATAAGTATTCTTTGATGTTTGCTATAATGAAGGATGGGTTATTTTATAGGGGGTCGAAATAGGTATTAGTAGCAATGAGGGATTTGACAATTTAATTTACTTTACCTATTAAAGAACGGTTTTTGGCTTAAGGAGAAAAGACGAAATCCAACTAAATTCAATACTTAACTATTCTGAAAGCCGAATTAGAAATATATATAAATATATGGATTTGCTTTATTGTAGTTACTTTACGACGTAACTATATCGAAACATGAAACAATACATCTCTAGTTAAACAGAATATAATAAAGTCGGAATTTCTCTGTCTGTAGGTATATTCGTTAAGTACTTTTAGAAAACGCTATAGATATTGATGCGTTTTTACCATCGATAAAATAAGGTTTCCGGTAGGTTTACGTGTTGTTTATACATACAGAAAGATTCCACAACACTAGATAAAAAGAATACCTATATTTAAAGAAACATTTACTTGAGATAATAAATATGGAAACATCCGAAATATATTGTGAGTTGACATCTGAATACGCTCAAATATAATAAGGAAGCCGTGAGACACCCGATCCTCGAGTGTCATCGGAATGTCACGCCGGCAATGGAGTGTCTCTTAACTGTCAACTTTGACTGTTGTCGCCGGTCTAACGTTACGGGCACTCGAACACACAGCCATAATTTATACAGGGCGTCCCAGAAACCTACGTCAACCGGCCTAGGGCTGATAGAGAAGCTAAAAAGCTATCAATATAAATCCTATGTATGTTCAGCGATTGTTACTAGTTTCGGAGATATTGATCATTTAAAAATATTTTTTTGTAATTTTCCCTTTTTGCTGCGAGTCTTTATTAAACTTCCCGTGGATTAAAAAGTAAAATATCTAGGTAGGGGGGGAGGCTTTGGAGGAGTGAGACACAATAATAGGCTAACATAATAAAGCAGGATGCGTAAATGAAATTTAGCAATTTTACAAACTCCAACTCTTTGGGTCATTTTAACTTTGCATTTATCCAAGATCAATTTTAGATCAAAGGTGAAAGGTTGATTCCCGACGGGTTAATTTCCCTTTAAATGACTGAGAACGAAACGAATTCCGAGAAAAAGTAAGTTAATCATGAAATAAGCACTTTGAAACATGTTTTATTGAAAATGAAAAGGCTTCGTCCATTCTCCTTGAGCGACTTTCCATTTTATTATCTTTTAACAAATTAGGTGTAACATTATTTTGCGCTTTCTTCGTAAAATAAAATAAAACAACGTAGTTCTAATAAATAACGAAAGTCCCACAAATATCATTTTAGCTCTCATTTTCTACAAAGCATTATTATTTCATAATCCTGCTGACATAAATAAACACCATCAATTACCAAACGATTGTTGCCAACATCTTTTCCATAATAATATCGTTTGCCTTGTTCATAGTTGGACCGTTCACATTCTCGCAAATATTTTATACGGAGCCAAGAAACTTAAAAAACCGGCCTAAGTTCTCATGTGCCACAAAAAGTAGTTATATCTAAAAAGGCACTAAATTGTTGGCAGTAACACCAATTTAGTGCCTCTTAATGCATATTCAGCTGTAACTAGTCAGTTTTCTCAAAAAAAAATACAGATTGCATGATAATGTACCTTAATGCATAGAAACTTGCCAAGTTAGGAGTCAAAATGCATTTAGTGGCAACAAATTTGCACCTTTTTAGTAGTCACTACTTTTGCCAGGGTCCGTTTCTCTGCCCCGAGCACACATTGCGTGCGAGCGTGCGTTACCTTTACTGTTTTCTTTATTCATTTGTATATTTGTGTGCCTTATGGTTGGTAAATAAATGTATTTCTTCTTCTTTGGTAGCACATGAAGTTACACGGAGCCAAGAAACTTATTCGAACATAACTCACGAGTGGGGGCAATAACAGCGGTCCATCTCGGCTAGTTGTTTGCAGCGCTCGAGTTCAGCTCGTTTTCATATTTACGGCCAAACTTATGATTCAGCTTGCACTTGAGAAAGTATTATCATCTCAATTGCTTTATACAATCGACACAACCGGTCCCGCGTTGGTGCTTGAGAAATATTTAATGTTAGTTGCAACTTGCAATTGTTGAGGAATTTTAAAAGAAGAACCATTTTTATCCGACTGCTCAAAAACGAGGGTAATGTTTTTCGTATGTATCGTTCTTTGTGACCTGTATGCTAAACGCCTTCACCCAAAGAGTGTCGTTATAGCTATAATACCTCTTAAGTCGTGATGCTGCAGGAGTAGTCGGGTTTCCAACGCTTGGTTTTTGTTAAAGGAACTTGTTGTAGACCTTGGATTTGAGAAAAATTTGCGCGTGCGTCGATTTTGCTCTGTATCATTGTTGGCTTTATCTACACGTATGATCGGTAATCAGAACAGATTTACTTCAGAGACCGTATGAGCTACTTATATAAAAATGCGAGGTTGCAGTCAGTGAAAAAGATAGAATTAAGGAGCCATATCTCCGTTCCTGCTACAAACGGCAAAATTTATATTTATTGATAGCTCATAATTTAGGGTTTACCCTTGTTTTATACACACTCATTTCATAGAACGTATCACTTCGCAGAATTTGTTTCATAACTAGAAAACTATTTTCTGCTGAGCCCGTGTTGATTTCAGTTTATCTTGTGATGGTTACAAGTCTAACCTAACCTAACCTGCGTGAATCATATTTAGTATAACTTGAAATCAACACAAGTTCAGCAGAGAATAGCTCTCTATGAAATGAAAATTCTGCGAAGTGATGCGTTCTATGAAATGAGTGTTTGCGAAGACAGTTTGAGCATTATTAGACTTAAGGTTACGGTAGTATCAAATTTAACCGACAAATAACGTTCGAACTAACCTGAAAAACTGTTTCATTTCATTAGAAATGTTACCCTAAGTAAAATGAACTTTGAGGTTAACATTTTGATGTAAATAAAGCAAAATGGCTGGAGCAAGAAACTTCTCAGCATTGTTAAAAGTTCGAAACCTGTTCGCTGCCAAACAAGGTACCTACTCCGCGGCCTTTTCTAACCGCAGAAAGGCGGAAAATTATTTTACTTGCAGGAATATTCAATTTATATTTTATATTTTTTTCACTCTTAGGTATATAAAAAATACATTGGTTGAACCGTAAGTTCATATAAATGTGGACACTTTAGTACCTTGTCACTTAATCTCTGTGACTATTCATATACTTACCTATGGCATTTTAAACTTTATCATTGTAATAAATACACATACCTACATAACCTTTATTTCAGGCAACGAGGCCCGTATTTAAAAATTTGTCAGTCCGACTCTGGAACACTTTAAAATTCCGATATATTTTTTCCGAATATTTATTTAAGTATCCAAATTTTCATTTTTCGATGACAATTCGGGTGTTTTTAGTAATTCGAAATTATGACTAAGTACTATATGTAGCCTACCTACCTAACCTACCTACGCTAGTTTGAACTGCCATACAACTGTCAAACGAGTGAAAGCGAAAAATTATCTACCTACGGCGTTGACTGTACAATAATTTCATTTTTCACGCGTTGAAAACAATGCCTTAATTTCAGTGATTAAAACCTTCATTACCGTGGCGCGCCGTCAAATTAAGGCGTGCTGCACCCGAACTAAGGGAGGCGGCACACTGGCTTAGCAATTAGAGCGCAATCTCGACAATTGGTCCTTAACGAGCTCCACGGCAACGGGGGATTAAAACCTAGTGAATTTTACTTGGTAATAAACTGTTAATTATTACACGGGAGTTCAATTTTATTTTGGTCCACGTCAGATATAAAGATCGAACAATGTGGACACACAGATACACACGCTAAACTTAACCCAGCGCTCTTTTTTTTGTCGCGAGTTAATAAGTGCCTATTATCTTATAATATTGACGTAAAACGAGAAAAAAACACTCATTGTTTAAAATCGTCTCCAGCTGTACATTATCACGCCATTACTAGCTCCGTTGGACGACATAATTCTAGTAAGTGCCAACAAAAAGCACCTTACACCAGGGCAATAAAGCGCATTATGTCGACATTCAGTCGACGTGGAAAAGTGTCTCGCGGCACGTCCGGAAGAAAATGGGGGGCAATTACAGAAACGGTTGGAGGGGTAAGAATGGTAAGATGGCAGATTTAGAAAATGGCGGTTTTGCATCGAGAGCGCCGTCATACCAGAGAATAAAGCTTTTTTTATGTAAATAGTTTGTGTAGACCAAGATATGATGCATTCAATTCTAACTTATAAAGATATGCAACACTTTATTTTCCTTGAGAACTCACGTTTCCACATGACGAACGAAATACTAACCTGCGAGTTTAAGTTGCCCTGTACAGATATTTTAGGGCGTGTATTCTCAATTAGGTAGATTAACCGTGCTCGTATGAGCTCGCTCGCTCGGGATACCGATCGACAAGAAAGGTTACCGTCAACCACAGCAGCAATAGCCAAAACTCGGTTACGTTGCCTATTTTCGAGGGTCCACCACAATTCCTATATATTTTTTAAGCTTATGGCAAATTATTATTATTGGAATTTTATAGATTACAAACAGAAAATAAGTGTAGAGCATATAGTAAGTAAAGATACAAATTGATAAAAAGATAAAAGATGTTTATTCAGACACGTCAAAACTCTACCAGCGCTTCGGAAGAGACCACTGCTGGGAAGAAACAATTGACTATAGTATCATCTGAATGTATAGCAAGCCAATGGTAACAACAAATAGGGGATACCGATTTTCAATCATCAATCAATGTCCATGTGGTTACAGAATTACTCAACATTAACAACAACTTTTTAGAGTTGTTGTTAATTATGTAGCTCTTCCTACTCCACTCTCGGAATGAAGGCGCGAGTGTATGTATTTACATTATGTTATCCATGACAGTTTTCGATATTCGTTAACGACAAAGTCTTATCATCTTGTCTTGTCGCTTTGTGGTCTGGTAGAAAAGTACTTTCGAAATTGACTATTTTAGTCAGCGTTCCAAAAAACAAGTTTTTTCTTTGTGTTGTTTATACTCACGAGACGTTACGGTCGCGGTCCGGGATATTAAATTCGTCCTTACCTGTAACAAAAAAATAATAATTAAATGTTGATACCAGATAGCGAACGAGATGAAAAATTTCCTTGTAAATAATCTTACGAAATACAATTTCGCTCGGCAATATTTATGACGAGTTCATCGGTAATTTCATTTTCAGCTACAACGTTCAAAAATATTGAAGGTGATATATTTTATAGGTACTTATAGCAGAAATACGACGCGCTGGCCTAGTTGGTAGTGACCCTGCCTACGAAGCTAGCGGTCCTGGGGTCAAATCCCGGTAAGGGCAGATATTTGTGTGATGAGCACGAATATTTGTTCCTGAGTCTTGGACGTTTTCTATGTATTTAAGTATATATTTCTCTATATGTAAGTATTTATATCGTTGTCTAGTACCCATAATACAAGCCTAGAGCTTAGTTTGGGACTAGGTCAATTGGTATGACATTGGCCCCTGATATTTATTTATTAAATAAATGTACTAAAGTAATTTTTTTGTCTATTTTGATGTTTGTATTCGCCATAATTATTATGTTTAAACATTTCGTTACGCATAACATAAGACATCCAGGGCTCATTTTTCCATCTTCAGATAACACTATAATTGTCAGATAAATATTAGCTGTCCTTTTTAGGGTTACAAAGTCAAACTAAGAACCCTTATAGTTTCACCATGATTGTCTGTATGTCACACTCACTTTTTCTCAGAAACTGTCAAAGTTACAATACTGACATTGTGTACACATATAAATATTTATACAGCGCAATAAGATCAAAGTTAAAATAAATACAAACAAATCTTAGACGCACCAAACAACCATAAATACTTGTTGTTTTTCGAAATAGTTTTGTGTTTATAGTAACAGTGTACACTGAGCATGGTCCGACATGCTCTTGCCCGATTTTTTTATATGATAAAGAAGAGTGACAACTTTAAACGTCAGCTTCTTTTATTAGGGAATTGGATAAATCGGCCCTAAACAACAAAACTGAGATCAACACACCCAAGAAACAGATGGCGCTAGCAACGTCAACTTTACAGAAGATATGAATGCATTGAACTTTACTAAAAAACGGTCTAACTTATGGGATAAAACGTAGCCAATATCTTCAACTACCACCATCGTATCATCATTAATATCATCATTATCTAACAATCCAATCAACTTGAACGTACACATATCAGTGACATTAGCTCGGGGACATCCAAGCCGTCTACGTCACTGCACCGCTAATGCACTTTCAGCGCAAACAGCGTGCTAATGGCGGCGATTAGAATGTGCGCGATAACTAATTGCCCTGTAACACAATAGGTTGCAGAATGGACACGACAAAAGACTGTTTAATTTGCCCCACCTTTAACTTTTCATTTTATAAAGTAGCGCGCGTTTAATGTCTACGATATTTTTCTAGCACCATGTGACGCTAATACTGCCTCTCTACATAAAAAGGACGCATGTGCATTGATAGTCAAAGCAAATTTAACCTTCTGCCTTCAGAAATAAGGTCGATTATAGTTACGTGGTACTATGAGACTTGCGCCCTTTTTCCAAGGAGGGCAGAATAGTGCTTTTTATAACATATTAAAGGTAATATGGTTTTACCCAGTAGAATAGAGGCTCTAGTCCACTTTGCTTTAGACCAAATGTTTTCGAAACAATGTTGCACTACGACCGGTATTTACTCTCAAAGCAAATAAGAGTTACCATATCATAGCAAAATAATTAGCGATACCTATAGTTTAGTCAACGTCCAATCTTTTGATGCTCACCGTTAAAGTGTTTAATTTGGTATAGTTATCTAAGTTGGTCACCGTTCTCTTGATAGCGATAACGAACAACTTGTTTCGGAGGTAAAAATTCTACACAAGCGACCGCATTTAGAACGCGCAATTAAGAAAGCCTACCTCTGCTCGTTACCTGGGAACTTACGAATGATAACCACCCTGTTCCAGAGACTGCTAATGAGGCGCACTTAAAGCCCGAGGCACACCGCCAGCGGGACGGAGGCGGGGAGCGAGCGACAACAAAGAGGGACGTCACACATGACGCGGCACGCGCGTTTCCTGATGTAGGGTAGTTGCGGGTTCGCTATTGTTTTACAAATCATTTGGCAAATTGTATCATTTTACAAAGTTTCATTGCGCAATAAGGTGCTTCCTGCCGCAGTTTGGTCATAAGTCTAGCCTAACCTAACCCACACACAGTACAGTCGAACTCATAAGTCGCTTTGTCGCAATAACGTATAAAGTGAGAGTGGTTTGAATTTAGTACATGTATCAATAGCTAGCGCGTGCGCGTGACAACCCGATTATCCTATTAAGAACTATCGCGCTGTATGTAATAAAATGATATAACTTATATACCTATGTAACAGCATAAATCCGTTGCGGAATGGATGTTTGTAAAATAATACATTGGCCAAATGTACTTTTGGTCGAACGAACGGACCCTTAGCTTGGGGTACGCTAGCGTGATGAGGGCTCCCTAATTTGACTTAGTCCAGGATCTAAAGATTGACTGCAAACTGGTATACTTGCCGCGAACATTCAAATATTGAGAACGCCAAATTCATGTGATCGATCTAAACCTTTATACCCTAGGTGCGTAGGAAGGTGAGTCAAGTTTTTTTTTATGAACACCATCGATACGAGGATTTCTGAGTTTTGTCTGTGTGACTGTCACGGCTTGCCTAGCCGTCGCCTAGCTCGCTATGTGATGAGGACTTTACCCTGTCGCTTTTACTCCACATTTAAATTACATATTACACAACATCTTCAATATGTTAATTTGATTTTGAGACGTCTGTAGAACCCAATACAAGCTAATACTATAATATAGGATTCTAAAGACTAATTTTACTGAAGGAGCACTCTAGTGGAGAATTAAAGCTTCGTCTGGAAGATTAATGCGAGCTTGCTACACAAGTACACATGCGAGCAATAAAATTGGTAATATGAGAAGTCAGCAAAACTAAAGGCGTTTACATGGACGTTAGTCCTAGTGGTGCTTTTACAAAATAATAAAGCTGAATTATTATAATCAAAAAAAAAATTAATTAAAGAAGCAATTAATGACTTTTTTCAGCGAGCCATCTCAGCTTTAAACGGGTTTTTAGTTAAAGATAAAGATAAGATATATCTATGAAAACCGCAACTAAAACCATGTAATTACGCAGGGACCGGTAAACGCAACGGGAGACTCACTTTTGTTTAAATTAATAGTCAAGGAGTGATGATATATATGGAAAACTATTTCCAGCAACTCCGTTCGCGTAGAAGTCGTTAATAGGTCTTCCCTCGAGAACTGTCCAATTAAAGTACCCTTTGTCTGTTCTCGGGTTTCAAGCTATCTTTATTCCTACCAAATTTAACAAAACGTAACAAACAGACGTTACTTTCACATTTATAATTTTAGTATGGATTAGAGCAAAAGTGAACTAACCTCTATTTTATATGTATTGTGTATAACAAATGCAAGCTTAACACCCAGACCCTACGACACAAATTCGTAGGACATCAGTTCAGTATTTTTGCTCTTACAGCTTGTATATTTTTTTTTTTTCGTTTATTATTCAATATAAAAAAAAAAAAACTTAATCTAATACATCACATTAAATGCTTACAGAAGCCTGTGTGGCTTAATCGTAAGCAGTGAGTCGTTTGACACTTTATATGCAACATTGAGTAGGTATGTATAACTAATTAATCAGTTTATGTAACTAGATATGTAGTGACTTTTTAGTAAATTTTTACCCTGTCTACTATTTTTTGCACTTAACAATTTTTTTAAAATATCTTTTGGTAACTGATACACACGAGTAAATTAATGCGTAAATCACGCATAGGTACATATCCGGTCCGCAGTAGGTATATTTTATATGCTCCCAGCAAAAAGATAAGGCGCAAGCGCCTTCTGCCATCTGAATCAGCTCTGACTCACGAAGATAACAATCAACAAATAATTGATTTATACGTTATAGCGTCCGCCACTGCATCCGGCTGGGGTCTGCGTTAACTAAATCGTCTGTAAGTACGAGTTCATAAATATGTATACATTTTAGTAAGTACCTTGTCTATTTCATGACATGTTCAAAACTGCCATATACGAATTATAACAGCGATTAAAGTGACAAGGTACTAAAGTGTATATCTTTATGAACTCGACAGTACCTATCTCCGTCGGACATGCTTCCGTCTAGTTCCGACTTCGGATCACCCTTACCATGAGTTACAATTAACGTATTCGCTAGCGGGTGAATGCTCTGTCCCTCGCAGACCTCGCAGTATTCTTATAGAGTGCGAGGGAAAGAGCATTCGACTCGCTAGCGAGTAAGGATACTGTAGATAAAACTGCAGCAGAGCAAGATGCACCGAAGAGAGTACCTACTTCATTTCCTTTGTAGCAAATTGTCTTAACTTTCTGTTGCTTCTTTAAACTTTTCGATCGCATCACGATTTCTGTTCAAGAGTAGGAAAACTACATTAAAACTTAAGCGGTATTAGTGGAACACGATACTGACAAATGATATTTGTATTTTCCTGATAATATCATAAAAACTCTGATATAACGACGACTACTTACCTACGTTTAGAACTTTCAAAGTCCAACCCATTTTCAAGCAACCATCCCGATAAAACTAGTTTTCTTTAAAAAAAAACCGCGGCCGAATCGGTCCAACCGTTTGCGAGCTAGGATGCCACAGACAGACACACAGATACAGATACGTTAAACTTATAGCTGCAACCCTTTTTTAGTAAGAAGTGTAAAAATGTAGTATTAAAACAATGCTTGTTAGTCTATTGTTGGAGCACGGCAAGACACGGTGGTACACTGTGTCCACACAGCGCGGCGGCCGGTGTCGCATGGATATAAACATTTTGTAAAGTCAAGCCGCTATCTTATAACCCTAGTTTATATACCTCTAGAAAAACCACAATATATTTAATTATAAATCACAATTTACTCCAGTGCCCTACTTCACCTCGGCCAATGTCAAACACAAGCCGCGATACTCATATCCAAGAGTACGGTGAATAAGAAACTGCGTATCGGTCGACTGGGCCGTAAGTAGAAGACAAATATTGACTCCCAATAGGGCTTTAGTCTCGGATCGGCATTTATTTACAAGTATTTGTACTTCGTCTTTTGCCCAGTATTTAGGAGTGTGTTTGTTTTGGGTAAGGATCGAAGCATAAAGATTAAAATCATATTTTTGACAGGCATACGCGGAATCGCTCATCATTACGCATAACTGTAACTTTGAGAGCATAAATAACAATAACTTTACGCACAATTATCAATCGGCATAACAATTTTGACTGAATTAATGACGATCCATAACAAACGCAGCAGTTAGTTTTCTGATAAGGTCACAATGCTAACCTAACCTAACCTACTTTTCTGGTAGCAGTTCGTTTTTATTATAGTGGCAGTTCTAACCTAACCTACTTTTCTGGTAGCAGTATGACTAAAAATAATTATGACCTACAATAATATTATTTTAGATATTTATTTAATTTTCTGGTTTTTTATAACAAATATTCAAACATACATACATACATAAACTCACGCCTTCGTTCCCAAGTGGGGTAGGCAGAGCTACAGAATTACCAACAGCTCTAAAAACTTGTTGATAATTCTGTAACCACATTTTGCACAAAACATAAAAGTAAAATAACAATACTAATACAAAAAAATAGACATTATAAAAAACCTAACCTACGAGTGCCGCCGGCAGCGGGGCAGGGCTCAAGCTACCGGTGGTTAGGGCTGCAGAGAGAGGAACCTCCTCACAATACGTGCCGTGTCGAGGAGTACTGCCTTCTGTATCTGGCCCTTGATCCAGCCATCTAGCGAGAGTCTCTTGAGGTGTTGGTCGAGACTCTTCGCTATAAGACCGTTTGCCGAAACAACTATCGGGACAATGATAGTCGAGTCAACATCCCACATGGCGGTCACCTCGTGAGCCAAGTCAAGGTACTTGCTGAGCTTGTCCTTCTCGGCCTTCACGAGGTTCTCGTCATGCGGGATATTATTATTATAATATTATTATTATGCGCACTATCATTAATGACAAAAGACTTTGCTGAGCAACAACTTTATGCGTAAAGTGTTATGACAATCGAAATTATGACCCTAGTTGTTATGCGGCCGACGGACACCTGTTTGTTTTCTCGAGTACATGTATTTCTGTATGAACCTTTTTTTTATACATGCTATGACGTGGCAGTAAGAGCTGCCGCACATTAGGCCCTAGTGGCGACCACAGCGAAGGCACTCGTGGCCGCCACAAGCTGCGGACGAGTTTTTTCATACATTTTGTATAGCATCGGCACAAACTGATCGTTTGAGTGACACGCGACCTTCACGTAGACTGTCTTTTAAAATATTTAAAACCAGTTAACTTGATTTTAAACAGAAGCAAAAGTCGTTTTTTGAATTCGATAGTTTGATAGAATTCAGTCTTTGTTGGATAAAGTTAATAATAAATTCGCTGCTATAGTTAATAATCTCAATTGTGATATGATTTTAGAATCTCCATTTAACAGGCAAATTTTGAAGAAAGCAGCACTACAGGTTTTAACACATTTTTTTACACCGTGCGATGTCAAACTTGCCGGAAGAAAAACTCAGATTCTTAAACTTTAATTTTAATATTATTTAATTGCGTTATTAGAGTCTTAAAGCAAATTTAATCAGCTTTCTTTCACAGAAACTGAAAAATTCTAATAACTGTGGTCGTGGGATCGAAAATGGTAAACCAGGATACCGCATGTCCGAAATTTTGAAATTTTGAGTTATCTCGTTTTCTGTGCGACGTTGGCTTAAAATGATTTATCATATATTCGACACTCCCGAGCCCTCTAAGGTTGGCCACTAGCCTATATCCCGGACATCCTGTATGTATTATCAATCACCAACTAGCGTCCCGCCCTCGCTTCGCTTTGGTTTATGTGAGTTTTCTGTAACACCCATACATTCGCTTTCGTAGGAATGTTCACGTCCTGTCGTTACTTTTTAACATCCTTTTTTATCCTCATTCCCCACCCTACCTTTCTGAACGTTTTAGCTTCCTGGCCACTGGATCTCATAACCGCTTGCGTTCGAGTGACAATCTTTCTCTTGCTTTCCCATCTAATAAATCCAAAACTTATTCTAAATCCTTTTCGGTTCACGCTGTGCGGTTGTGGAATTTATTGCCTACTGAAATTAGGCAGTCTCAGTCTGTAGATTCTTTCAAATCTAGACTAAAGAAGTTCTGGCTTGACACTTGTTCTTTAACTTTTTCCTGCTTATTGTATATATTTATACAGTGGTGGTCACATAATTAGGGACACTTGTTTTTTTCCCATACAATTGCCTACAAATATGACTTTTAAATTTTGACCACCATTCAAAAAGTTCTAAACTAATTTAATATTTGGTTACACGCATCGTTCATTAATGAACTAAGGTTTAAATGTATGTACAATTCATCGCTGTTGAAAACGGATCTTTCATTTTATAAGGATTTGAAAAAATAAATACCTCGCGTTCATACAAAGTTGTAAAACTTTGTATGGACGGGTAAGCACTAAGTTTTTAAATCCCTATAAAATATAAGGTTCGTTTTTAACAGTAGTTCATTGTACATAAATTTAAACCTTAGTTAATGATCTAACGTAAATTGTATTTAGCAATAAAATTGGTCAAGAACTTTTTGAATGGTGGTCAAAATTTAAAAGTCATATTTTTAGGCAATTGTGTGGGAAAAAAACAAGTGTTCCTAATTATGTGACCACCACTGTATATGTCTATATATTTTATCTATTCATATTTTTAGCGATTTCTTTTAGTGTTGTTCTTATTTGGCTATTCGTTGTTATTAATTATTTCTCAATCGCTCAAAGGTTAACTGGAAGAGATCCCTTAAAGGGATAAGTTCGCCTTTGTACATCTCTGTTATATTTTTGTCTATTTTATAATTGTTATCTCTTTTGTTTGTACAATAAAGTGTTTACATACATACATACATACATAAACCAGAATTCATTACACATAAAAACCTTCCTCTTGAATCACTCTAACTATCTACTGACGAAAACCGCATGAAAATCCGTTGCGTAGTTCGAAAGACCTAACCGTACAGTCAGGGACATTCGCGGTCGTCCACTTAAGAAAAAATTGGCTTGTTCGTTGCAGCTAGCTAATCCTACAGCACTCAGGTCGTAACGCGTCGAACGCGCAAACGAATATCACCCTAGAGGTGGTCGACCGGGAATGGCCCTGACTGTACATACCGAGGGACAGATAGATGGATAGATAGGTATACTATGCTAACATTACCAGTATTTAAAAATAAATGTTTAAAAAAACAAAAACCCGCCTTCAAAAAGCAAAAAATAACTTCTTTAAAATGGTAGGTAAATAGGTCAGTCCAACTGAAGTCTGCTTTTGGTTAAAATATTGTTGGACGCCTACTTCAGTTGGACTGACCTATTTACCTACCATTTTAAAGAAGTTATTTTTTGCTTTTTGAAGGCGGGTTTTTGTTTTTTTAAACATTTATTTTATTTTATACTTTTTAGTGATCCTATTTATGCTGTTACGTAGCTCCACTTCTAAATATTAATGAGAAACAATAGAACATTTCAAGCTCGCCGCAGACAACGCCGCGGGAATGTCATAGTCATATTTAAACCTAAATGTTCTTCGTCATAGTCGCTCAACTACCTTAATCGAAATATCTTGTCGCCACCCTTGAAATAGGTACCGTTAAGGAGTTCCGGTGGCCATCTGTAGTCTTCATCATCAGTTCCACTTCACCATATAGTACTTTTCAAAAGCAAATGCACGAGTTACAGTGAAAAATAACAAAATCGCTATAGGTGTGCCTATAATATTTGAGGAGTTCTCTTGATTTCTCCAAGATCCCATCATCAGATCCTGACGTCTTGACAATGGGACCAACTAGAAAGTATACCCATTCAAACAACGAAAATATTTTTCAAATCGGTCCAGTGGTCTTCGAGTAATCGGGGAACATACATTAAAAAAAATAACCCGACGATTTGAGAACCTCCTCCTTTTTTTGAAGTCGGTTATAAATAGCTACATATCTAATGTTAAAATTGACACCTATCACAAGTCGCGCTCAGGTTTATGTAAAAAGACCCTAATGTATCTGAGGCCGATGAACATTAGCAATATCAAGCTATGAAAATGTGAGACACCCATCTTTGTCTCATACTTTTTTAATCTTCTAAAGTGTTCCCAGGAAAAGTATCGTCTATGGTACGCGGGAGAGTTCCAAAGAATAATCTATTTAATCGCGTGGATGTATCGTATTCGAAGGCATTACATATTATATCAGCGTAATATGATGCGGTTGGCGTAGTTAGTGACCCTGCTAGCGGTCTCAGGTTCGATTCCACGTAAGGTCAAATATGATAAAGTATCGCGAATGTTTGTTTGAGTCTTGTGTTATTCATGTATTCATCAGTACTAATATTATGAACGCGAAAGTTTGTCTGTAGTACTTCGCGGTTTTTAACCGCTGGATCGATTTTAAAAAAACACTACATAGGATTTCATCCCGAAAACTCTTGCGCAAGTTTGTAAGTATGTAAGTGTGTTTTTGTTTGTTCCTCCTCCTTCACGCTGTAACGGGATTTGATAGATATTAAAGTGGAAATTACTAAAATATAAAAATAACACGTAGGCTCCCTTTTCCCCGTGCCATGGTGACGAAGTTGCCGGCAGAAGCTAGTGTTTGCTTTCAATCCATTATTATATTTTAAGTTTTTAGTTTTTATATGTCTGTTCATTTTCTGTGCAGCCACTGTATAAATTTCTAATTTGTTTTGGTCCACTGGCAGAGAATGCCTTTAGGCATTAGGATCGTCAAGTGTACTTGTTTCTATGCAATAAATAATAAATAAATAAATGAGTGCCGCCCCGCCAAATTGACATAGCACACCATTTAATAAGTAGGCATGTATATAAAATCAAGTAGTGGGAAATTTCAAGCACGATAGTTACCGTGGCGGTAGCAATAGTTACACACATTTTCGTCCACCCTTCATAAGCGGTCCTTCACCTTTCCCGGAACTCTGGAACCCTAGCCTAACTACAACCAAATCACTAAAACATTGCGGTCTCTGTGTGTAGTCGTGAGCGCCCTTCTATGTAGACTGGTAGCCTACACTTGTACATGTCGTTACTCAGCAGTTCAGATATGTACTCAAAGTGCTGACGTTTATAAAAATAACTAGCTTCTGCCCGCGACTTCGTCCGCGTAGATTTCGAATATCGTTATTACCTCGGGAACTTTTAAATTTGAAACACACACACACTCAAACTTTCGCATTTATAATGGCCACAAATAGTGAAGCGGGTTACCAAACCTGGATGTGATGACCACGACCACTCTGCCAAAGTGTAACCACAAAGAAGAAGTACGTCATTAAGAGGATTGTGAAGCCACGCTTAATCGCGTAGCTGTCAAAAAAAGTATATCAAAAATATCTGTACATTATTTTGGTATTTGCAAAGAGTCGCAAGATATCAAGAATAATACCTATATAACACACTTAGGGATATTATTGACCCACGGACATTTCAAGTGCGTATATTTTTTCTGGACAGCATCCATCAGTATATTGTCAAATTGCCTATTCAATTCAGTAATTGAATTGTATGTACAAATTTTATAATTTAGAGCATTTTATAATGTAACTAGAGGACGCTCGTGACTTCGTACGCGTAGAATTAGTTCCCCTCTACTCCCCCTATTTCTTCCCGTTGGGGGTCGATTTTCGGAAAATCCTTTTTTTAATGCACCCCTAGACCTCATAAAGAACATACGTGGCAAATTTGGAATCTTTATACCCAGCGGTTTGGGCTGTGCGTTGATATGTCAGTCACTTTCTTCTTTTTAACCGACTTCAAAAAAAGGAGGAGGTTCTCAATTCGTCGGGATATTTTTTTATTTTTTTTTATATATGTTCCCCGATTACTCGAAGACCACTGGAGCGATTTGAAAATTTTTTTCGTTATTTGAATGGGTATACGTTCTAGTTGGTCCCATTTTCAACACGTCAGGATCTGATGATGGGATCTTGGAGAAATCAAGAGAACTCCTCAAATATTATAGGCACACCTATAGCGATTTTGTTATTTTTTACTGTAACTCGTGCATTTGCTTTTGAAAAGTACTATATGGTGAAGTGGAACTGATGATGAAGACTACAGATGGCCACCGGAACTCCTTAACGGTACCTATTTCAAGGGTGGCGACAAGATATTTCGATTAAGGTAGTTGAGCGACTATGACGAAGAACATTTAGGTTTAAATATGACTATGACATTCCCGCGGCGTTGTCTGCGGCGAGCTTGAAATGTTCTATAGTTTCTCATTAATATTTAGAAGTGGAGCTACGTAACAGCATAAATAGGATCACTAAGAAGTATAAAATAAAATAAATGTTTAAAAAAACAAAAACCCGCCTTCAAAAATACAAAAAATAACTTCTTTTAAAATGGTAGGTCAGTCCAACTGAAGTCGGCGTCCCACAATATTTTAAACCAAAAGCCGAATGCAGTTGGACTGACCTACCATTTTAAAAGAAGTTATTTTTTGTATTTTTGAAGGCGGGTTTTTGTTTTTTTAAACATTTATTTTATATCTATTTAGATGTCGTTGGTTGCACATTGTACTTTAAGCTACATTGTTTTTTTTTTTTTTGTGCAAATTGTGGTTATAGAATTATCAACAAGTTTTTAGAGATGTTTGTAATTCTGTAGCTCTGCCTACCCCACTCTGGGAACGAAGGCGTGAGATTATGTATGTATGTATGTATGAAATATATATTGCTGTTTACATCCTAAATAAAGAGAAAAAATAAGGAGCTCTGAACAAAATTGACTCACACACGTCACGTTTGGTTTGCATGACAATTCCAATACTTGTCCAAAGCAAAAAGAGAGTCAGCGCATGTAGTTCTCATGGTATTGCCACCATTTACTTTTCGACGCCTAGTTGTCCTCATCTATTTGTACAAGCCTACTCTTGTAAGTGCAAGGCTTTAGTGGTCTGGACTAGTGCGTTCACCTGGCGATCGATGCGTCCCGCCAGCACCCAGACTCAAGTGGGCACCGTTTAAACTATCTGTCTGGTGTGTACGCGGAAACGGACTTGGAACAGGAACGTCGTAGTTTTTACTCGTCTAGACGACTCCAGGGGAGAAATCTTTTGTCTGTTGGTTTAATAGCTTTATGCGAAGCACGGTTGTTTTGTGTTACTGTAAAATGGATGGAGGGTAATATGATAAACTTTTGAGAAAAAAAAAACATTTTGTACTATTATCGCATTGTTGACGTTACACGGTAAAATGTCAGAGTAGAATAGAGCGGCTAGTTAAAGTTAACTCTACTTTATTTTTATATTTTTGTGTAAGTTGAACTTTCTAAGTTTTTGTTCGCTTCGGAGTTTTTTTGGAGAAGGCATGCGAGCACTCAGCCCACCCGATGGTAAGTGGGATCTGAGACCCATAGACATTTGAAATCTCAAGACTACAATCTCAAAATTGAAAACCTAAGACTTCAAATGCGTTGCCAACCCTGAGGACTAAGATGGAATGCCTCTATGCTAGTATAATTCCACCGGTTGTCTTATCCCCACACCGGAACACAGCAATTCGATAATAGGTGGTACCGATCCGGACGGACCCTGCACAAGGCCCTACCACCACTATGTTTATTGTTGTTCCTTCGGAAACTGTTCGATTTTCCGGAATTAATTTCTTTTCCAAACACATTGGTCGGTCAAGCGTTGACCCGTGAAGGCGAAGCAACAAACAAACACACATTCGCATTTATAATATTAGTAATAATTAAATAACAAGCGCAGCAAACAAAGTCATTGCTTGCGCACTCAAAGATCAAGTTACAGTCGTACGAGGAAGTCCTTGTCGACCATATCTCCATAGCAACATAATAACATCACTGATCATTCAACTGAAACGTTTACAGATAAGACTAAAGGCCCATTTAGATTATGCAAGTTTCTTGTACAGTGACGAACTTTAATTTGGGACCCACCTTAGGTCCAAAGTCATTCTAACATTCTACAACAATAAGGTCGAGTCTCCTATAAGTTACAAATGATTTGGCATCTCTAATGACATTGACGACTTCAAGCCTATTTTTCTTGAAATGGGTCACAAATTAACGATCGCGATAGTAAAAGAATCGGCAATAATTGTCTGCAATTATTTTGTTGCAATAATAGCGTTTAAGAATTGTATCAAACGTAAGGTTTAGACTGAGCAATTTTTTATTTCCTCAATTTTATTGTATGGAATGTGCAAGAAAGTTTTATAATGTAAATGGGCCTTTACATACATACATTAGATCACGTCTCTTTCCCAAAGGGGTAGGCAGAGAACACCACCTCCACCTGCTACGATCCTGACAAATCTCTTTCGCTTCAGACTTAATGACTGGAAAATAATTTTTTAACACGCAATGCAAAACCAATGCAATATCTCTTTAAAAAGCACTTTACCAAACAAAAGGAAAACGTCGCGGTAACGAACAGCATCAAGGGTTATTTTCGCTTGCAACGAGAGAGGTATTAAAATCGAGTGCAGGCGTGCGAATGCACTTGATTTTAAGCTTTATCGAAATTAACGAGATATCGAACATTCGTGATATTCATGTTTCATTTTCAGAGTATTTTAATGCCAGATTTCCAGTATTTCATGTAAAATAGACTCGTTTGGAGAATGTGTTTTATAAAACAGAACCATTTTGGAAACTACACTTTTTATTATTTATAACATGAGAATATTATTTTTATATTGTAACTAACATAATTATTTTAAAAACGTTTTATTTAAGAAAACTAGCTTTTAGTTTAATAAAAAAAACACATCGAAATCGGTCCAGTAAGTTAAGAGCTACGAAGCCATACACAGGCAGGACAGACATAGGTAGGCACAAAACGAATTACACCTCTCAAAAAAAAACATGTTTGCTTGCTATTGATTTAGTTTAGTGTTCAAATTTAATCATATAGATATTTCCATCGAATTGCTGTAATCCTCAATAATAAGTAATTAGAGCGAAACAACAACACTTTAGCTTGCCTCAATGTCCAATTTAACATAAAACAACCATTCCACACAATTTATTGTTAATTTAGCTAAAGCCGGAAAATTATAATGAATTAGCGAATTAGCGCGTGATACTGAACACAGAAACATCCCACCTTTATATTTACCAATAAAACTAAGATAATAGAATCAACGTAATCGACATACATCCATAAATCCATGCAATTAATCTATGCACATTAACCGACTGCATAGGATTCATTTTTCGCGCTAAGCTATCCGACGTTTGCCTCATCCAGCTCTTTCCCGATAACCTTAACAGATCTTGTTACCAGCAGCTTTACCCCAGAAGGTGCTAATAGACTAGAGCGTTCGTTAAAATGATTCTTCGAACAGTTCGATCGAAATAACCAATGCGCACGATTCTCGCAAACTATGGGCATATCAAGACTATAGGGCCAAAGAGTACTCAAATGGCAACTACCGGAAGACCCAGCGTGGGTAGAACGTTAAAGTCATACAAGGTGAAATGACCTGGTGACGGTCAGAAGAATGTCTTAGATGAAGGCGGTGCTGACCGATCATAATGGCTTATTTACATGGGTCCAGCAAAAGCATGCCAGTAGAAATACATTGACGAGTTGGTTTTCACGTTTGAGGCGAGAGCTATTGTAACGACGCAATGTACTTCTACTGCCATGCTTTTGCTGACCAATGTAAATCAGCCATAATGGCTATCCCTGAGGCGGGGCTACTTGTAGCAGTGGTCAGTAAAATGTTACAATATAAAATAATTACTTGCCTACGCAAAAGAATTTCCCTGAAACCGTTTATCTTCAAAAAACCCAACCTAAACTTTTTACACTTCACAATAATTATACAATTTCAGCGAAAAACAAAAAGCAAAATGACGGTATTTTACATAAATTAAACATAAGCTATGAAATGTGCTCCCCTTTTCCGTAGCCTGCTGGCTCTGTTGCTAACTTCTTACGGAAAAACGTTTCATTACGTCGTCACCATCTCTTAACACCTGAAAATTTCTAGACAGTGAACGGACAGCGATATACGACATCTATAGCGCTATCACTTTCATTCCAGGATCTTGCCAGGATATAAGAGTTCATAATATGGCCCCAGGAATATTAATTCCTGTTTACTCCTACAATATCAGCCAGGTTTTTTAATTACATTTTCAGCGTACATTAAAACTAAGCCAAGCGCGAGCGTTCCAGGCTAATAGGAGTTAAGGGAACGATGATTAACGATTTAATGAATTCGCACGCCGTCTTATAAATCAGTCGTTGGTATAAATGTAGCTTATCAGTGGAAACATACGGGGTTGGAGGACGGACGCGACCGCTCGAGACATAGGAATTGCTAATGTGCGAGTTCATCCGCGTAGAATAATGTAGTTTATGTAGTCGCTGTAATCCTTGTACATATTTTTTACAGAATCTATTCAAACCTGAATGAATTACTAAAAAAATATTTGGAGACAATCTCACTCAAATTGACTTAGACCCCAACTAAGCTCTAGGCTTGTGTTGTGGCCTTGTACGACATGGTACTAGGAGACGATTAACATACGTATACAGAGAAATACTTATTTAAATACATAGAAAACACCCAAGACTTAGAATCCAATATTCGCGCCCATCGTACAGAAAATGCTAAAAAAACATCTGCACAACGTAGCAAAAGTATCAATTAGAAAAATGTTATGTATGCGTGTTTTTGAGACTTTGTGGTGCGTACTATGCACATATTTGTGTACTTAACTGTACAAGACACATCATAAAAATAGCGTCTGAAAACATCTGTAATAAAGGTACTTGTAAGAAAGCCTCTTTTAATTAAAGTTACCAAAGATGCTTTACTTATTCATATAGACACAACAAATTATATTTTATCAGTGTACTCTGTACAACAGTATCTCCGGATGCTTCGTAATCCCTTTAACTCTTTCAGCGCCAAGCTCACCGAGTTTCATACAAACTTAACCCAAGATCGAAGCCACTGGCACCGAAATTGAAGCTAAACAAAAACAAAGAAAACCGCAAGGAGACAAGAGTTAAGGAAACATTTACTTTAGTCTCGCAACAAATTACGCGTGCCCCGATGCAGATTTATAACCCAAGGGAGGAAAGGGGGTGATTAATTGAAGGTAAATATATTGTATAGACAGAATATGTGCGATAAACTGTGTTATATTAGGTTGATGGGATAAAAACAAGACTTATAAGAGCTATGTCTCTCTGATTGATTAATTTTTCGTCATATTCGTGTTTGGATACATTCTTGTTTAGGCACATTTCTTCTTTCTCATAGGTTTCGTTGGTGATAGTCATAATAAAATATAAAGTTAAATATATTACACGATTAGAGTTTATTTATTTGTATAAATTTATAATACCTAATAGATTTTCGGGGACAAAATATCGATCTAGTTACGGTAGCAAACATTAATGAAATATAATTAAGAAAAAGAAATCAGTCCAGATTATTTGTCAACTTTTTTCGAATACACATCCTTAACTGAACGAATATTTGGACATTTCAATCGCCGTCGTTGTTGGCGTAACTTATTGACGAGAATAATGAGAACTCCTTGTTAGACCCATTTCATTAAAAAGAGAAATATGATGTTAATGTACCAGGAATAATATGCAAAAACGACAATGGGGCGGCTTGGTTAAAACGCCGAAGATTCACCCACCTACTCTAAACGTGTGGGCAACTGCTAAAAAGTAGTGCACATATCACTACAACCATAACATGCGCAATTCTTATCTGTCTACGCACCACGTCTACTGCGCATCGCCACTTCAGTAGTCTCTCTAGTAATGCGCAATATACTAACACTGTTAATTTCCACAAAGAAATCCCTACCGTTCAACACGCGTTGATTTCGATACAAAACGGACCCAACGAGCGAGAATTAGGGATCAATGTGTTAATGCGAAATAAACTAAATGTACTGTCGCGATTGTTAATTTGTGACCCATTTCAAGAAAAATAGGCTTGAATTCGTCAATGTCATTAGAGATGCCAAATCATTTGTAACTTATAGGAGACTCAACCTTATTGTTGTAGAATGTCAGAATGACTTTGGACCTAAGGTGGGTCCCAAATTTAAGTTCGTGACTGTACAACATGTTTGTTGTAAATATACATTTACACTCACTGGGAAACAGGCGTGATTTAATGTATGTATGTATGTATACAATTACTAGACTCAAGTGGCAGTGGGCAGGGCTCGTCGCTCGCGGAACAGATGGCCGATGAGGTCGAAGACTTCTTGAGTGGCGTTTGCGTACCGGAAGACGCAGCGTGGGTGGGTAGGCCTCCAACAAGGTGGACCTACGACGTGGCTAAGGTTGCGGGGAACCGATGGATACCAACGATGGACCTTGTGATATAGCTTGGAGGAGGCCTATTTATTATACGATGTCTTGCGGCTGAAATTATGACATTGATGACAACACTTTTGTGTAAGTAGATTTACACCCTGCACAAAACACAAATGCACAAATAATAAAATGCAAAAAATCGGTAAATCTTTTGTCACATACCTACAGTATAGGCCAAATACGTGGTCTTTAAATTTTGAGTAAATTAACGTTTATTATTTACGTTTTAATACGATGTCGTATGTTTATTCACTACATCAGGGCCTTTATTCTACTGGGAAAAACGATATTGCCTTTGACATGTTCACGTATTTTCAACATTATGAAAGCTCTTATTTGCTTCATAGTAATAGCGACCAACTTAAAAACAATACGATAACATGTCAAAAGCAGTAAGGTTTTACCGATATTTCTGAACTTCAAATTTATAGATCTTGTGCAAACAGAGTTCGGTCTGAGTGGCGGCCAAATACTCGTACCATGCAGTATGGTAAATCATGTAGGTCGAAAGTCATGGACATGTTATTTCCAAACGCGTACATCTTCGATCGTTTATTGTCATGTAAATGAAGATGAACCGTTTCGTCAACTTTGACAAATCTTGTACTACGTCTTGTGTAATTCAGGGTTCGGATTTCAATGTTAATGTCGACTCCATAGCTCTCTTTCGTCTTACCGTGCGATGAAAACTCCGAACCCTGTTTATAACTATAGGTTTTACTATTTTTAGAGAGGAAGTGACAGAGACTCGACACAAAAAAACGTGCATCCACACTAAGTTGTAAGACAAACGCCGCCTCATCTTCATTATAGTTTAGAACTTCATTTACGTCATTCAAAATCCAAAAAAACGTATTAGGGAACATAAAAATAATTACTTAACAGGAAGTGGCTGAGTATTTTCCTTATTTGAATTATTTTCAATTATCCTGTTTGTTTTAATTTCATGACACAGTTCAATATGTGACAAAAAGCGTTTATAAAATATTAGTATTATACCAAAACTGAACCTATATGATTTAGATCCCTCGAGTTATGCAATTAATTGCAAATTAATATTTATTTGAGCTGTGTGGTTGCCGGCTTAGAATAGTACCACTCCATGCCTTCCCGTGGATGTCGTAAGAGTCGACTAAGGGAATAAAGGCTTGCAGTACTGTTAGGCGATGGGCTTGCAACCTGTCACTAATACACTGGTAAACATCTTAGCCTGATTATGCAAAATGTGGTTACAGAATTATCAACAAGCTTTTAGAGTTGTTGGCAATTCTGTAGCTCTGCCTACCCCAAACTGGGAATAAAGGCGTGAGTATGTATATATGTAATATTTATTTGTGATGCAAGAACAAACATAAGTGTTTTTTTTTTACTGCTTCGGCCCTTTCCTGTGGTATCACTACTTTACTCTATTTTTAGCCAGATGATACGTCACTTACCTCCAGGCACATCTGGAGTGCAGAAATCGTTAGACATAGACATAGGTTAGATTTATAAACATGAGACTAAAGATTTACCGAATCATGACTGACAACTTAAGTACAAATGATGAAGGTAACGGGATCCCCTTGGATCGCATAATTTGTTTTAGACTATTACTGTTTCACATAGGTAATTGATTTGGCATAATTTGTATTGGCATAATAGTACTGTCGCATAATAATACTTTCGCCTAATACTTTTTTGGCATATTACGCTATTAGAATAATTTCAGTTGGACTAATTTGTATTAGACTAATACACATTATGCATATTATTGTTTGGGCTAATAATTATTTGTTATATCTGTCATTAACCATAATATCAGTTTTCTAAATGAATAAAACACAGTTCAGTTGTTACATATTAGGTAAGGTTAAATTAGGTCACGTTAAGTACATTAGGTTGGGTTAGGTTAGCATGATATCCAGGCGCGAAGCCGCTTAGCGGACTTCCGTCGCCCTCGCCTTAGTTCCTAAATATATATAAATATATAAACACAAAACCAAAACTAACCTCTTCTCGTAGTACGTCTACGACTTTCGCTATAGCAATTGTATTGCTATGTGCCATTTGTACATGACTATTTTTTAGGACAATACCTACTGCTATGCATTTTGTAATGATGTCAATTTATTATTATGAATTTTTGTATTTATGCTATTTGACGTTAGTCTTCGTGACGATTATGCTTTTTAATTTTATGCGTAAAAATATATGCGTAAAGATGATTATGCACATCGTTACTTCGGCTAAAAGCAATTATGCGTAACAATATTATTACAAATAATTTTATGCCATCCAATAGAGAACCGAAGGTAACACCGTATTGGTGAGGCGGAATAATGGGAAAAGGACGAAGTTGGTTACTAAATGATGGTCTAGGAATTTAAAACGATCAGAATGACCAGACCACCTGCCCGATTGGTGGATGACATCTGTAAAACGACGGGGGGACTATGGATGCGATTACCTCAGCACGGCTAGCACAAGTTGCCCGCGACTTATTTATAGCTCGGATCTCCCTTTCTATTTAGTCAATAACAATAGAGACGCACAGAGCGACAAGCGAGAAAATACAACTTGTGCTACCCGTGCAGGACCGAGGAGAGCGGCGTGTTGAGAAAGCTAACCCTGCAGTGGATGCACACTGATTAGATGAATGGATGGATGAACACCGTAATATAGTCCCGATGAATGTTTCGCCATCTGTCCATCTGACCAGACCAAGGCTGTAGGAAATTGCAATGGTCACGGTGTCTGCACCATGCAGCACGCTTCACTGCGTTTACTTGATGGACGGCGACTGCAATGGCGGCTGTGCCAATAACCCTTATTAAGGATTTATCATGGCGTGGAGGAGGCAAAGCACACAGACTTCCGTGCCTTTAGATATTATGGAATCACTGTCTGTTTAGTTAAATGACGAAGTGCTAATATAACGTTAAAAATAAGATAGCAATTATATGCAGGCCTTGGGTTTTTATTCGGTATTGTGAAAAACTTTACAGCAAAGTCTGTCGCATTAAAAAATAGCATGTTTTTTTGGATTATGACAAAGTGGGATTTCAGTCCTGTGAACAACTGCAATTTAGATATTGGAAAACGTTTCCAACCCTAAAATTAGTTGAAATACATCTATGATAGTAACTTCTTCACAACACTCTTGTTAATTGCCAGATCTGTACACCCGATGACCCGACCCGTCTAGCCTACAGCGTTTATTAAGTTTTTTAATAAACTCGGTTACAAAAAAAAACTGATAATTAATGTCATATTTCTCAGAACCTAAACAAGTATACGATGCTAAGATGGGAACAAATTTGAAAGGTATTTCAGAAGACTCAACAAAAAAAAAAGGGCTTTGAAAACACGTCCCAACCTCTCTAATTGGATTTTAGTACGCGGTACATTTCGTACTTTACAAAGAAACTCCGTCAACAGACCCAGAGCCCCGGCAAAGATGAAAAGGACAAAGTAAAATTGTTCCCATAAAATCTCTTTATTATCTTACTCGTTCTTTCGACGGTTCCCTCGACCGGTAATTACTACTTAAGCTGTGGGCCTAGGCAAAGCGGACCACGGTTGAAGACACGTGCTAAAACTGGAAATTTGGAACAGCGTCGCTTGCAGCGGAGCGTTCCAGCGTGCATCGTCGGATGCACCGTGCAGACCAGTTTTGGTAAATAGGTACATTAAGTTTGCACGCTTACTTAACACAACGCCCCGCTGCACGCGCCCCCATTCATAATTTGTGGTTTTACTCGCGGTGAAATGACTAGCATATAGGCAATTCAATTTTACTCCTTAAAAGATTGACAATGCGTTTGAACTCACGCGGCGTATTAATCAACATAGAAAATTGTAATGTCTGTCATGACTTGAGACAGGCACACTGAGAAAAATATATGGTTGTGAATAAGTGTCGTGCTTGATTCCATTAGATATATGAACGAATGTTAGTTGAATCACCAAAGAACTTGCTGTTGTTAGTATCAACTCTGGTTGATGTAACTAATATCATAACTATTGTATTTATTCATTTTTCGTCTACAAAGAGAAAATGTCTCTTGGTTGGCTTATTTTTTTTTGAGTGTAGCATATTGCAGTCTTGAGATTGTAGTCTTAATACAAATATCAATGGGTTTTAGATACCATTTACGATCAGGTGGCTTCTGTGCTCGTTTGCCTGTTTGCCTTCCCCAATTTCTCCAGGTCATAAAAGAAAAGTATACGGGCTGAGAGTTTAAATTAGGCTTGTTGTTAAGTTCAAAAAGGTGGTCAAAAGAATGAAAAAGGTATTTCGCAACGACCGCGAAAACACAGCAACTGTTTTTACTTCTCAGAAGTTGGGGGAGCGATAAAAATGTACAAAAGTCGTTTAATATCATTATTCCAGTCTTCAAAGGAAAGCTGAAAGACTTAAGGATTAAAATTATCAAGTTTAATTATTCGAAATTGAGTTTTGACAAATGTTTAATTAAAACGGTGCCTTTAAGTACTGTTTGATCTAAATTATAATTGGGAGCTATTAAAAAGGGGAATGTAGATCGGTTTAATGGAAGAATAATTTGACAACGCGGCTAGCCTAGTTGGAAATGACCCTGCCTTCAAAGCTAGTGGCCCCAGGTTCGATCCTTGGTAAGGGCAAATATTTGTATTTATATCACTATAACATCTAGGAGTGACTTTATATGACTGCGTTGCGTCCGAATAAACAGGAATTGTTGGTAAGGAAACGCTAGATTGTTAGAAATATTGCCTATTGTATTTGAACTTTTATGGTGCCTTTGAAACAGATTTTCACCTTATAGCAAACAACATACCTATTATTGTATCTCCATCTATCGTGTAGACTCTACGATGTAGACCAATCATGTAGTCAGGCATTCAGTGTGTTCCTTACGCACATAAGTTTTAACAAACGATAGTTTTTAAGTACCGTTAGCGATTTTATAATAAAAATATAACAATTAGGTAGCCTTGATAATATAATACAATTTTTTAAATTTTTCTCGAGCCGCAACGGAACGCAAAGTTTTATTTGACACTTCTGAGAAGCAGACTTAGTTTCATTTCAATCTGTTCACCTTGGTGATATCAATTGTTAACTAGTTACCGATACATTGCGTGCCGAATTAATATGTATGAAAAAAAAGATTTTATATAACAAAAGATACCAAATTATTTTCATTAGGGTTTATACTTTCAGCCCTTAAACTAGTGTTGATAAAGACTCAAGTCCTCGAAGTCTCCAATTCTAAGACTCGACTTAGTTTTTTAGGCTCTAGTCATTGAATCGAAGCTCGAGTTCTTTTAATCTTAGGAGGGACTTTGTCATCTGTAGTCTTCTATAGAGACTAGAGTCTTTTATAAAGACTCGAGTGTTTTGTTTTAAGTTTTAGTTAGTTCCTACTTATTGTTTAAAATCATTTCATCACTCAAAAAAATGAGAGCCAACAAAGAGAGATTTTCACTTAGTTGACAAAAAATGATTACAATAGTTAAGATATTAGTTATATCAACCAAAGCTGAAAGTTAACGACAGCAATTTATTTAGTGATCCAACTAACATCTTAGTTGATGTATCTAACGTCTTAGTTGATGTATCTAACGTCTTGTTAGGCTCGTATGGGATCAAGACGCTTATGCACAACAATCACAATCTTGTTACAAGCGACCAATTTTTTTTTTCTGTGATGTATTTATTTTTATTTTTATTTCAACCCTTTCTGGAACATGCCATCGTGTCAATTTCATTAGATAGTCATCTTTTATATACGCACCTTTAGAACAATAGTGACCTAATTCAAAATTTGTGCTTTCAAACTTCGAGTCATAAATTTATTATCATAGAGACCTAACTCGAAATTTAAAATTTCTCAATTAGGTCACTATTGTTCTGAAGGTGCGATTTGAATAGAAACTTCAAAAGTGATTCTTCATCATAGAACTCGAGTCTGTTTGATGCACACCTACAGATAAAAAAACTATTAAAAATCGTATCTTTTATAGTTTTTTTCGTCTGTGCATCAAAAAGACTCTAGTCCTATAATGAAGACTTGAGACCTTTCTTAAACTTGAGTTGTGATTTCAGGACTCGATAAGACTCAAAAAAGGACTCGACTCAGGACTAAAAAGACTCGGCAGTCTTTTAAGCTCAGAGTTCCGTAAATATGACTCGAGTTCTTACAATATAGACTTCAAAAACTCGAGTCGTTATCAACACTACCTTAAACTATAATATAATATGTTCGTATGGAAAACAGACACTGTATATTCCGTTATCTCGCCTACAAACTGCTCTTGATTTGAATAGAAATAAAACCCTCTTTCTCAAATCATTCGGCTTCAAATCAATCGCATAGGTATTTTCACTTGACCTGACCAAAGGAATTTAATAAACACACCAGCGCACGAACAAAACCTAGACCGAGGCATGCCGGTTATATTCTGGATCGAAGCAAATATTGAAGCTAGACAGCTGTTCTAACCCCTAACGTAAACAGCGGGGTGATATTCGTTTAACGTGTATATCTGTGTGTTTTTCTGTGGCACCTTAGCTCCTAAACAGATGAATTATGTTTTTTTAGGGTATTTCTAAGCCTACGCTATCCGTCTGTCTGTTTGTCCTAACTTTAAAGAGCTGTATATTTATTTTTCTCCCACATGCTCGGAAATGTTAACCTTACTGTTGTCAAATCAGCCCGCGAAGTTCTAAGTTCCAAGCCTAGGCAAAATTAAAAAAAAACGAAGTTATTATTTACCAACGGCAGCGGCCGCGAAAAATGTATGAAATTTCATTACGTACCTGGTGATTTACTTTTTAAAACCATGTTTGGACTAGGATAGTTTGGATTTGGACTAGGAACTCGTGCAATCAAAATTCTTCCTTGTATATTTTACTTTTTAAATGTCATAGACTAAAAAGTTAAGCCTTTTCAAACAGCATTTACAACGTATTTAAAAGTGTGTCAAATAGTTTGACATTTTTTTTAATAGAAATTGCGTTCATGAACAAAATAAATTGCGGAAATAACATAAACGCAGCAAATTAAAAATTAGCGGGAGTGGTAAAAAATTTAGTGTGTTATAAATTTATTATAATAAGAATTGTTTTTTATTTCCTCGCAGTAGTCGTGAAAAGCACTGTGTTAAGCCTCGGCCGAAAGTTCAATAGATGGACTCGTACTTTTCGAACAACTCGTCCATCTATTGCTTACATTTTAACCTCTGCAACAATGTACTATAATTTAATTTAATTTAATTTAACCATAAAGATAGCGCTTTTTTTTTTACAGAATATTTATTATTGCACTTGACCGGTTTTTTTAAAGTAAGCTAGTTTAAGTGGGCTAGTTCTTCTCGTTTATAAGTAGCTATGAAAGTAGGGGCGCAATTATCTGTTTTTTTTAATCTACTTAATTAATATTTATAGCTTAGGGTAGTTATTAATGAAGAAACTGGAAAATCTTCCCATTACCAATCCGATTAAACACTAATCGATTCTTCGAGAAGCCTGAATAAGATTAAAAGCAATCGCTTTAATTTAATTCGGTGAAATGTAATTAAACTAGAATATTGTTTGATGAACGGGCTCGATTGTTACAATACGGCTAAAGAAATTGAAACCTTATTCGATTAACGATACGACTTGAAGTCACTTGGAGTATGAAAGGTTGCCAGTGTCAACAGAAATTCAAAATGGCTGTCCATTTTGGCGGCGACGAATTATTTATTCATCAAAATGACTCATGAATCTGAGAAAAGTTCGTGTTTTTATAATAACGTGTTATTAACTTTTTTGGAGTGTCGTCATGTCGTGTAATGTCATCTAAATATATCTGCATTGCATTTATATCTATAGACGTAGTGAAATATCATACGTATTTTGTTTCGGCTTTTGGTTTAAAATATTATGGGACGCCGACTTCAGTTGGACTGACCTACAATTTTAAAAGAAGTTATTTTTTGCATTTTTGAAGGCGGGTTTTCGTTTTTTTAAACATTTATTTAGTTTTATACTGTTTAGTGATCCTATTTATTCTGTTACGTAGCTCCACTTCTAAATATTAATAAGAAACTATAGAACACTTCAAGCTCGCCGCAGACAACGCCGCGGGAATGTCATAGTCATATTTAAACCTAAATGTCCTTCGTCATAGTCGCTCAACTGCCTTAATCGAAATATCTTATCGCCACCCTTGAAATAGGTACCGTTAAGGAGTTCCGGTGGCCATCTGTGGTCTTCATCATCAGTTCCACTTCACCATATAGTACTTTTCAAAAGCAAATGCACGAGTTACAGTGAAAAATACCAAAATAGGTGTTCCTATAATATTTGAGGAGTTCTCTTGATTTCTCCAAGATCCCATCATCAGATCCTGACGTGTTGACAATGGGACCAACTAGAAAGTATACCCATTCAAACAACGAAAAAAAATTTCAAATCGGTCCAGTGGTCTTCGAGTAATCGGGGAACATACATAAAAAAAAATGTCAGACGAGTTCGTTTAATAACTTGCTCTTTCAAGAAAACAAGATAAATACAAACTTTTTCGACAAAATACCATGTACGTATGACTCGCGTGATTAGTCACTAAATCTATACTTTTAATGAGATTTATATATGTATGATGTCACCGTGTTGAAAAGTATCCCATTCAAAACAATAGTTGTGTATACGTTTAGAAACAGTCTAAAACTATGAATAAGAATTATACTTTTAAAAAGTTTATTTAAAAACGGTCCAATGATAGTTATCATAAAGAAGACAACGTTTTAGTTTGTTTATGCACTAAAAGATGGCGCCACAGTCTATGACAGTAATAAGTAATAACCCAACATAATAAATAGATTAGATAAAAGATATGTTCATTTATTATACAGGATCAGATAGAGATATTTTATAATCTTTCCTTGCAGATTTCCAAAAACTGTTATTTTAATATTTACTTAAAACTATTAAGTAGGTATTATTATAGAGAAACATAAAACCTAAGACACTGAAAAAAAGAGTTTTTTTTTAACTTTTTAACGGAAGGGCGCCCAACGGGACCTTTATTAAGCCTACACCGTCCGTCCGTCCAAACTAACAAAGAGATGCACCTTTTGAACCGTTATAGATAGCGGGTTGGTGTTTATTTAAATACATGTTATTAGGAGTGACTTTATATGACTGCGTTGCGTCCGAATAAACAGGAATTGTTGGTAAGGAAACGCTAGATTGTTAGAAATATTGCCTATTGTATTTGAACTTTTATGGTGCCTTTGAAACAGATTTTCACCTTAGAGCAAACAACATACCTATTATTGTATCTCCATCTATCGTGTAGACTCTACGATGTAGACCAATCATGTAGTCAGGCATTCAGTGTTTTCCTTACGCACATAAGTTTTAACAAACGATAGTTTTTAAGTACCGTTAGCGATTTTATAATAAAAATATAACAATTAGGTAGCCTTGATAATATAATACAATTTTTTAAATTTTTCTCGAGCCGCAACGGAACGCAAAGTTTTATTTGACACTTCTGAGAAGCAGACTTAGTTTCATTTCAATCTGTTCACCTTGGTGATATCAATTGTTAACTAGTTACCGATACATTGCGTGCCGAATTAATATGTATGAAAAAAAAGATTTTATATAACAAAAGATACCAAATTATTTTCATTAGGGTTTATACTTTCAGCCCTTAAACTAGTGTTGATAAAGACTCAAGTCCTCGAAGTCTCCAATTCTAAGACTCGACTTAGTTTTTTAGGCTCTAGTCATTGAATCGAAGCTCGAGTTCTTTTTATCTTAGGAGGGACTTGGTCATCTGTAGTCTTCTATAGAGACTAGAGTCTTTTATAAAGACTCGAGTGTTTTGTTTTAAGTTTTAGCTAGTTCCTACTTATTGTTTAAAATCATTTCATCACTCAAAAAAATGAGAGCCAACAAAGAGAGATTTTCACTTAGTTGACAAAAAATGATTACAATAGTTAAGATATTAGTTATATCAACCAAAGCTGAAAGTTAACGACAGCAATTTATTTAGTGATCCAACTAACATCTTAGTTGATGTATCTAACGTCTTAGTTGATGTATCTAACGTCTTGTTAGGCTCGTATGGGATCAAGACGCTTATGCACAATAATCACAATCTTGTTACAAGCGACTAATATTTTTTTTCTGTGATGTATTTATTTTTATTTTTATTTCAACCCTTTCTGGAACATGCCATCGTGTCAATTTCATTAGGTAGTCATCTTTTATATATTTGAATAGAAACTTCAAAAGTGATTCTTCATCATAGAACTCGAGTCTGTTTGATGCACACCTACAGATAAAAAAACTATTAAAAAATCGTATCTTTTATAGTTTTTTTCGTCTGTGCATCAAAAAGACTCTAGTCCTATAATGAAGACTTGAGACCTTTCTTAAACTTGAGTTGTGATTTCAGGACTCGATAAGACTCAAAAAAGGACTCGACTCAGGACTAAAAAGACTCGGCAGTCTTTTAAGCTCAGAGTTCCGTAAATATGACTCGAGTTCTTACAATATAGACTTCAAAAACTCGAGTCGTTATCAACACTACCTTAAACTATAATATAATATGTTCGTATGGAAAACAGACACTGTATATTCCGTTATCTCGCCTACAAACTGCTCTTGATTTGAATAGAAATAAAACCCTCTTTCTCAAATCATTCGGCTTCAAATCAATCGCATAGGTATTTTCACTTGACCTGACCAAAGGAATTTAATAAACACACCAGCGCACGAACAAAACCTAGACCGAGGCATGCCGGTTATATTCTGGATCGAAGCAAATATTGAAGCTAGACAGCTGTTCTAACCCCTAACGTAAACAGCGGGGTGATATTCGTTTAACGTGTATATCTGTGTGTTTTTCTGTGGCACCTTAGCTCCTAAACAGATGAATTATGTTTTTTTAGGGTATTTCTAAGCCTACGCTATCCGTCTGTCTGTTTGTCCTAACTTTAAAGAGCTGTATATTTATTTTTCTCCCACATGCTCGGAAATGTTAACCTTACTGTTGTCAAATCAGCCCGCGAAGTTCTAAGTTCCAAGCCTAGGCAAAATTAAAAAAAAACGAAGTTATTATTTACCAACGGCAGCGGCCGCGAAAAATGTATGAAATTTCATTACGTACCTGGTGATTTACTTTTTAAAACCATGTTTGGACTAGGATAGTTTGGATTTGGACTAGGAACTCGTGCAATCAAAATTCTTCCTTGTATATTTTACTTTTTAAATGTCATAGACTAAAAAGTTAAGCCTTTTCAAACAGCATTTACAACGTATTTAAAAGTGTGTCAAATAGTTTGACATTTTTTTTAATAGAAATTGCGTTCATGAACAAAATAAATTGCGGAAATAACATAAACGCAGCAAATTAAAAATTAGCGGGAGTGGTAAAAAATTTAGTGTGTTATAAATTTATTATAATAAGAATTGTTTTTTATTTCCTCGCAGTAGTCGTGAAAAGCACTGTGTTAAGCCTCGGCCGAAAGTTCAATAGATGGACTCGTACTTTTCGAACAACTCGTCCATCTATTGCTTACATTTTAACCTCTGCAACAATGTACTATAATTTAATTTAATTTAATTTAACCATAAAGATAGCGCTTTTTTTTTTACAGAATATGTATTATTGCACTTGACCGGTTTTTTTAAAGTAAGCTAGTTTAAGTGGGCTAGTTCTTCTCGTTTATAAGTAGCTATGAAAGTAGGGGCGCAATTATCTGTTTTTTTTAATCTACTTAATTAATATTTATAGCTTAGGGTAGTTATTAATGAAGAAACTGGAAAATCTTCCCATTACCAATCCGATTAAACACTAATCGATTCTTCGAGAAGCCTGAATAAGATTAAAAGCAATCGCTTTAATTTAATTCGGTGAAATGTAATTAAACTAGAATATTGTTTGATGAACGGGCTCGATTGTTACAATACGGCTAAAGAAATTGAAACCTTATTCGATTAACGATACGACTTGAAGTCACTTGGAGTATGAAAGGTTGCCAGTGTCAACAGAAATTCAAAATGGCTGTCCATTTTGGCGGCGACGAATTATTTATTCATCAAAATGACTCATGAATCTGAGAAAAGTTCGTGTTTTTATAATAACGTGTTATTAACTTTTTTGGAGTGTTGTCATGTCGTGTAATGTCATCTAAATATATCTGCATTGCATTTATATCTATAGACGTAGTGAAATATCATACGTATTTTGTTTCGGCTTTTGGTTTAAAATATTATGGGACGCCGACTTCAGTTGGACTGACCTACCATTTTAAAAGAAGTTATTTTTTGCATTTTTGAAGGCGGGTTTTCGTTTTTTTAAACATTTATTTTGTTTTATACTTTTTAGTGATCCTATTTATGCTGTTACGTAGCTCCACTTCTAAATATTAATAAGAAACTATAGAACACTTCAAGCTCGCCGCAGACAACGCCGCGGGAATGTCATAGTCATATTTAAACCTAAATGTCCTTCGTCATAGTCGCTCAACTACCTTAATCGAAATATCTTATCGACACCCTTGAAATAGGTACCGTTAAGGAGTTCCGGTGGCCATCTGTGGTCTTCATCATCAGTTCCACTTCACCATATAGTACTTTTCAAAAGCAAATGCACGAGTTACAGTGAAAAATACCAAAATAGGTGTTCCTATAATATTTGAGGAGTTCTCTTGATTTCTCCAAGATCCCATCATCAGATCCTGACGTGTTGACAATGGGACCAACAAGAAAGTATACCCATTCAAACAACGAAAAAAATTTTCAAATCGGTCCAGTGGTCTTCGAGTAATCGGGGAACATACATAAAAAAAAAAACCCCCGACGAATTGAGAACCTCCTCCTTTTTTTGAAGTCGGTTAAAAACAAGATAAATACAAACTTTTTCGACAAAATACCATGTACGTATGACTCGCGTGATTAGTCACTAAATCTATACTTTTAATGAGATTTATATATGTATGATGTCACCGTGTTGAAAAGTATCCCATTCAAAACAATAGTTGTTTGTGTATACGTTTAGAAACAGTCTAAAACTATGAATAAGAATTATACTTTTAAAAAGTTTATTTAAAAACGGTCCAATGATAGTTATCATGAAGACAACGTTTTAGTTTGTTTATGCACTAAAAGATGGCGCCACAGTCTATGACAGTAATAAGTAATAACCCAACATAATAAATAGATTAGATAAAAGATATGTTCATTTATTATACAGGATCAGGGGCCGATTGCATATTAAAGTACAAGCTAATAGTATTAGTGGTTTTGTATGGATTTTTACTAATAGTTTGGGCTTGTACTTTATTATGCAATAGGCCCCAGATAGAGATATTTTATAATCTTTCCTTGCAGCTTTCCAAAAACTGTTATTTTAATATTTACTTAAAACTATTAAGTATTATTATAGAGAAACATAAAACCTAAGACACTGAAAAAAAGAGTTTTTTTTTAACTTTTTAACGTAAGGGCGCCCAACGGGACCTTTATTAAGCCTACACCGTCCGTCCGTCCAAACTAACAAAGAGATGCACCTTTTGAACCGTTATAGATAGCGGGTTGGTGTTTATTTAAATACATGTTATTACGACGGATTTACAAAAGAAGTGAAATAATAAAATGAAGTCCTCATACAAGAATTCTGAACAATTTTTTTTTCAACGCACTTTTTTTATTTTTTTGTATGTAAGACCGGTAAAATATACGCGTCAAATTTGGTGTGACTATAATAAAAACCCTGAAGATTTTTTTTTATTAAAAAATGGTCAAGCGTGAGTTGGGCTCGAGCTGATTCGATTTGAAATCGGTTTCAAATTGGAATATAGTAAAACTAATGTGCGGCGGCACGGAACCGAGTGCGACTCACACTTCACCGGTTTTTAGGGTTCCGTACCTTAAAAGGAAAAAACGGAACCCTTATAGGATCACTTTGTTGTCCGTCTGTCTGTCCGTCTGTCTGTCTGTCAAGACCCTTTATCTCGGGAACGCGCTGAGTTATCAAGTTGAAATTTAAACCATATACTCAAGTCTACAGTCCCTTGAAGCCGTGAAAAAATCAAACTTCTAAGTTAACGTAAAAAAAAGATACGGCCGTTTATGCTGCAAAAAACGTATATTTCGACACTCTCAAGGGAATCAATATTTATAGGGTATTTTCCGTTGACCTAGAACTATGAAATTTGGCAAGTAATACTGTCTTATACTACAATTAAAGGGAAAAATCTGAAAACCCCACATTTTTAATTAAATCACAAAAAACAGGGTTTTTATGCAAGGAACGGCGGCGCTGCAAATTTTGAATTGAGTTAACCGTGTCATGAGCAGAACCCTCGGAGGGTGAGTGCGACTCGCCTTGTCCGGGTTTTTTTTACTCCCCAACTTTACCATTGAAGTATTAAGAATTATAATTTTTTCAGAAGAATTATTCTTATTGTTTACAACAACATGCAATAAAAACTGCACAATCACATAAATAGTTATTCGTCATAATAGCCGGAACAGATAACGACATTCATTATGATACTGATAACAACGATATAATGTATACATTGCTTGATCGTCGGACTTGTTCCGTGTCCGTCGATACAAACGATTGTGCATCTTACGTCTATGACGTCACGGTTTAATGTCGATAAGTAAAACAATAACATAGATATGTTAAGCATATGTAAACCGAGTTGATAATGTTATTAAACAAGATGGCGTTTATATCATACAACGTCAGACTGATTATAAGATAATGGCGTTATTATTTTTGGGGTGACAAAAACATTGAAATGGCGAATAATGTGGGTTTGTAATGGCTTTAGGTAATAATACTATAGTTTATTATTGCCCACCTTTTATTTCTAGCATCCTTTTTTTACATGGCGCATAATACTTGAATAAATTGCTCTATTCAATGCAACCATTTAAAATTCATGTCATATAGTTATAACATTAACTGGTTGATACTGTTGGTAGATTAATATTGGATTCAGTTATCTATATAGTTAAAAATTAATCCCTGTTTCCCTTGGTCACGCCATAACCCGAAAATGGCGCGACCGATTTGAAATAAAAATGTTTTTTCTTTTGTTTGTAATTATCAGGACAAGTTTGTATGTGAAAAAAACACACTCGGGCGGCGCCAGGCGCGGTCAGATAGTTTT
Source organism: Acleris literana (assembly GCA_946894065.1). Lineage (NCBI taxonomy): Eukaryota > Metazoa > Arthropoda > Insecta > Lepidoptera > Tortricidae > Acleris > Acleris literana. Next base: position 949,884 of record OX335681.1, read on the forward strand.
AATAAAATATTGGTTAATATCGAGTTCTTGGTTCTGAATAAATTTAATGAAAAATGTGAGGATGTCCGTTTGCCTGTTTGCACCTAAAGCCCAGATCAGTAACCCGAATTCAATGTTTAAAATGTTTTATGAAAATCGATTCAGTCAATAAAATCAAGACTTATCAACTCTGTAACTAGGTCACGAACTAGAGATTCCACCCTTTAGTGTTTTTTTTATAAATTACTAGCGTTTGAGCGCGATTCCGTCCGCGTAGAAGTCGTTTATCGCTATTCCCCTGGGAACTGTCCAATTTTCCGGGATAAAAAGTTGCCAATCTGCTATTCCAGCCTATAATCTATCTCTGTGCCAAATTTCATCCAGATCGGTTTAGCCATTCTGGCGTGATTGATTAAAACATCCAAACTGTCGCATTTATAATAAATTATAAGTGTTTTGGCCACGTTGATATGAAAATCGCAATATTTTTACATTATAATTTTGCTACAGTGAATGATTGACGTCAGAACATAGGTACATAATAATTGAATTACAATTGAGATATGAAAGTAAATAATTTAACATACAATACAAGTACGTCACAGATATACAGCGTGTTTCTTTTAGCAGTAAAGGAAAGTTTGATGGAAAGCTTAAATCAAATTGACTTTTTCATTAGATTTGAGAAAAACAAAATACAAATCGTTATTGTTGGTTGGGTCCATCATTCTAAACAATAACATGAAAAATCCCCCATACGTCCCCAAAAAGTTAATTCTACTGGTGCTTAGTTACCAAGCAATGCATTCCTTGGTAACAAAACGGACAGTTATACAAAACGGACATTTTAACGGGGACAAAACGGGATTTTTTAATTCCCCGTACTATAATAAAAAAAAAACAAGTGTAAAGAAAAAAAACGCTTTTTTTTAGAATTTCTCATATGCCCACAGCCATATTCTCATCACCAACTAATTATCATACACACGGATTTCACGGTAATAAAAAACACGCACAAAACAGACAAGAACACATTCCCACACCGAATCTATGTAATAGCGACGTGACATTCAGTCTCATGGCAAACACATCGCTATTTTTCCGACAGCAACTCGTCTTACATAATAAATTTGATTTCTCTTTGCCACAATATCCATTGCTGAGTATCGCTATTGTTTGCTGACGTTAAAAAATACAAACTGTACACTTTTTAAAGTCTTCTGCATACCGAGTTCTAGACAGTGAAAAGGATATAGATATAGGAGTCATATATATCCGTTCATTTCACTGCGCAATACCTTGTCAGATTTTGATAGATCATAATAGTCATAATACAGGCTGACCCATTACTAGAGCGGCCTTTTATAAGCTTCCTTTTTTTGTTTGTTATTTATTTTATTTTGCTGGTTTATTCGTTTTTCAAATATTGCGTACAAAAATCGCTTTTATTATTTTTTAATTCGAAACTAACTTTAACATGCGGCAGTATAAGACCGCGCCATAAGTTGTATATCACTCATTTCTTGTGCTCTGTTTGTTTTTTCGGAAAAATAAGTACCGTTTGTCTGTCTGCAAGCTATTGACTATCTCTGAATGAAACGCATCAATCGGTTGATTCTTGAACCGTAAAGGTCATTGATCAAACGACACACTTTCGCATTCATAACATTAGCGGGATAGCTTCTGCCCGCGATTACGTTTGCGTATATTTCGATGATCGTGAATACCTCGGGAACTTTTAAATTTTCTGGGATACTAAAACACAAACTTTCGTATTTATAATATTAATGGGGGTTCTCTATACAGGGTGTCCCAAAACTCAACGTTAACACGCCTAGGGCTGATAGAGCAGCTAAAAAGCTATCGATTTAACCCCTATGTATGTTCAGCGATTTTAGTCTGAACTTTTGTACAAAACTATTATTACTAAAATCTAAATACTAAATATTATTAAAATCCAATGTTAAGGAATGCACAAATTTGTTTAAATTCTATCATGTCACCTCTAAAGTTGTGATTAAAACGTTTAGGTCCCTTAATATCAAAAAGACTAAAGATCTTTGGGGCCTCTCTGTTTCAGTACTACACTCCATTATAGAGTCAATTGCGCCTTACCTAGCTACTATGTTTAACAAGTGTGTCGATGTTGGAGTATTTCCTGATCTGATGAAACATAGTAAGATCATTCCCTTGTTTAAGTCAGGAGCAAAATCAGACCCCACAAATTTTAGACCTATTTCGATACTACCAGCATTAAGTAAAGTTTTTGAGAAATTAATTCTTAATCAAATATCCTCACACTTTAATCAATACAAGCTACTTCATAGCAGTCAATACGGATTTACCAAGGGACGGTCTACAACTGATGCCGGTTCTACTTTGGTGAAACATATCTTTGATGCCTGGGAAAGATCACTGGATGTAATTGGAGTTTTTTGTGATCTCTCCAAAGCTTTTGATTGTGTTGATCACGTTACTTTAGTGCGGAAGTTAAGCTACTATGGCATCAAAAACATTGCACTAGATCTTATTACATCTTACCTTGCTCACAGAACTCAGCGGGTAGACATTAACAAAACACAATCTTCTGGGTCATCTGTTGCTATGGGAGTGCCTCAAGGCTCTATTCTGGGTCCGTTCTTGTTTTTAATCTATATTAACGATCTCCCATATGTAGTGCGAGATAAACATGAAATAGTCTTGTTTGCTGACGATACTTCACTTATATTTAAAGCGGATAGGAAACAGGATAATTTTAATGACATTAATGATGCATTATCCACAATTGTTGACTGGTTTACGGCCAACAACTTACTTTTAAATGCCAAAAAAACCAAGTGCATTAAATTTTCATTGTCCAATGTGAAGCGAGTGAATGCGGCTAGAATAAGACTGAAGGATGAGACACTGGAATTCGAGGATAGAACAGTATTTCTAGGTGTCACTCTGGACTCAAAACTGCAATGGAGTGCGCATATATCCACACTTGCAGGTAAACTAAGTTCAGCGGCTTATGCGGTAAAGCGAATCCGACATCTTAATGACGTCGAGACGGCGAGACTTGTGTACTATAGTTATTTTCATAGTGTTATGAGTTATGGAATTTTACTGTGGGGAAGAGCGGCTGACATCCAGACCATCTTTGTATTACAGAAGCGGGCTGTACGTGCTATATATCAATTGGGGTCTCGTGTTTCGCTTAGGGATAAATTTAAAGAAATCAATATTCTTACAGTCGCGTCGCAGTATATCTTTGAGAATATTATGTATGTACGCAAACACATACACGAGTTTAGGCATAACCGCGACGTTCATAATTTAAATACTAGAAATAGGGATAAGCTCGCTCTTCCAGGTCACCGTCTCCGTAAGGTAAGCACTTCGTTTGCAGGGAACTGTATACGTTTCTACAATAAGATACCATCTGATATCGTCAATATGCCGTTCAATAAATTTAAGTCTCACATCAAGCGCTGCTTGTTGGGTAGGGCATACTATACTATAAATGACTTCATTAGTGACCAAGATGTATTTAAGTAGTGTCTAGGCTATTACTTATTTAAGGTAATTTTTTAAGTCTAGGTTATTTCTGATATTTCTATCTTGATAAAAATGCCTTTAAGCAAACTGTGTATTCAAACACGAAATTGGATGTTTACTTTTGTACTTTATCTTTATTAGTTCTTGTGTGTACAAGACGCTTTTAAATGAGAGCACACTGTGATGTTTCTCGCCGGACAGCTATATCACACAATATTACTGTTATGTTGTCCGGCAGCATGAGCACGTCATGCTCGCTCAAAGGTCTTTGCTTACGGCGGCGTCGTTGATCGGGTCGCCACCTTCCCGAACACATGGTTGAGGGAGGCGATGGCTGAGATATGCGTCATACTCGTGAACGGGTGCTGTTTGTGGGGTCCGGTCTGTTCACGTCTGCAAGGACTTGTTGCTCAGTTAATGATTCCAGTTATGGCTTTTGACGTAGAGACCTCGTCTTGTTCTCCTAGTCATTATTTTTAGTTTCATGTATTTGACATGTAATCTTGATAATTTTTACATTTATTTGTAATGTTTTTAATTTTGAATTTGTATTTTTTTTATATGTGATAGTTCTAATAATTTATATTTGTTGCTTTATTACCTTGTAATGTAACTTACTTTTAAGTATTATTGTATTTTATGTTTGAAAAAATGACCTTCTGCTGGAGTTTCTTGCGGCGCTTCTTCTCCGCAATGATGGTCTTGTCCGAAGCGCTAGTAGATTCACTGTATATTACCGACGTGTAAAAGAGCCCGTATGTGGCCAATTTACTGAATAAATATTTTGATTTTGTAATTTTTCCTTATGTCCATGTCACGAAAAATCATCAATTTCATGTTTTATTTCAAAAGGTTTTCAGTGGTATTTTACATTATTAGAATCATTACGAATCAGCGTAGTTTTTAAACCTATTTGCTCGTTTTTTTAATCAACTTTTTAAGTAATAAAATAAAGTTTGTTTCTCCATACTACGTATCCCAGTGTTTGTTTTTTACTATGTATGGAAAAAATAACTTTATGCGATTACTAAGACAGTTGATAAAAAAAAACAAGCAAATAGGTTTAAAAACTTCGCTAATTCGTATGATTCTAATTATGTAAGATACCTCTGAAAACTTTTAAAATAAATCATGAAATCAAGGTTTTTTTGTGACACGGGCATAAGGGAAAATTTCAAAACCTTAGATTGAAATGATTAATATCTCAAAAACTAGTAAAAATCGCTTAACATACATAGGGGTTAAATCGATAACTTTTTAGCTGCTCTATCAGCCCTCGGCGGGTTAACGTTGAGTTTTGGAACACCCTGTATAAGGACCAACATTGAGATTCTCGAAGAAGCCTTATGTCCAGCAGTGGACGTCTTTCGGCTGGAATATGGTGATGATCAGTCTAAATCTTAGTTTGGGACTAGGTCAATTTGTGTGACATCATCCCCTGATATTTATTTATTCGTTTTTATAAACAATGTCGCGGCTAAGCGTGAAACGCTGCCATAAGGAGGTACGAACCGCCAATGTACGAGTAACAAAGAGTCATCCAGTGGCCATTGTTACGGCGACCTTACGGTGTAATTTCTAGTTTATTACAGCAATTACTGCGTAAACCTTGCCGGTGTTACTGTCAGGGACTCGGTATTAAAGACGATTGTCTTTGATTAGTTGTAATCATATTGTAAAAGCTAAACTATGGACTATTAACATCATGAAATTCTCCGCAAAACTACCTTATGTTAAGGACTTTTACTTAGGAAAAAATAATGATACATCCAGTCGCACAAACGTTCATTAACTGATGTCCCATTAGGATACCTTTATCACATTACAATTTGACACAGTAGAATCTGATAGCACGCGACTTAAGGCGAAATTCAATTTAAGAGACGTTTGTGCAACAGGACAAAAGAGAAGTACCTAAAGGAAGAAGAATTCGGCTCTTCGGCACACAAAATTACTAGGTACTAATTATCATAATCCGATAAGAAAAATAACACTCGTCGAGATATCTGTTATTAAAAATCCTACGAGTACTTATTTCATTTCATTTCATCTCCGTAAAATTTACCTACTTGCATTAAAAATGTCTTAACATCCTTAAATTTCTCAAACAAGTTTTATACTTTAACCAGACAATCTTTTTAAGAAACAAAAGTTTTGCGAAACAATGAATTCAGAAAGCATTCTATGTTAGAGAAAATCGAGGGTACATTTAAGATAAAGTGTCAACTAAATTTAAAAGCGCTCGGTTACTTTAAAGTTTATGATCCGTTAAATAAAAAAGGTACACTTTACGCCCCGTGGGGTATAGTCTTTTAAAGTTGTGAACGAGACAACTCAGCGTTAGTTGCATTGTTAAATTATATAGTAGTACAATTTGTGCTTTCTAATCTTTTTACTTTTCTTACGGTAGGAACCTACTACTTATAAAGATAAGTGAAATAAATACCTTGTTACCGAATTTCCACATTCATCCACAGTATCCATTTGTCCCAGTGATACAGAAAGAAAAGATAGCACGTTGACACTGTACAGTCAAGCGCATAAATATGTATACACAACAAAGTCCCTAAAATATGTACACAGACCTTATTAGGTACTATTGCAATAAAGGTTACGTGTACATATTTTTGCACATTTGTGCGGATATTTATTTTTACCCTTGACTGTACCCAAAGACAATACTATACAGACAGACAAATTAAAGCTAATCACTTAAGGGGTGCAATATTTGACTGTAGCGATAACAATAATTTAAAACAAAATTAACCAACACACGGCGATTCTCTATTCGTACACGCTTACACACATGCAAACGCAAGCTTTAGCAATTTATCTAAACCTAATTGAACCATCGAGAAAATGCAAATTTCACGTCGTCAGGTCGGGTTCTAAATGAAACCTAAGCAATTCCCGTCCCCTTCCCTGTTCTATCCTAGCTGCTCTAATTTCCCGGCAGCCTAGACTAGCCTAGACTAATGAACTAACTGGATTACCTAGGTAATTGTAGGTAAAGAACTGTCTTAAAGCGATGGAGGAAGGTTTCTAGTTGATTGGCTGTAGTATGTGCTTAATGGCGTACGTATGCTCGCTCAACCAATAGAAGTTGGTTGGTTTCTTTAAATGGGGAATATTCTTTTGAGCTGTTAAAAGAACGCTGTGGTAGTTTTGGTACTAATTTGTGATTCTTGCCGAGATGCTAATACCTACTCAATAAGTACAAAAAGAGCCAATTTTGAACAGGTCCTAAGGCAATGATAAATGAAATCTGGATATAGGTAGTCTTATTGAAAATCTCCAAGCAAAAACGGATTCACGGCTGCAACCAGTTGCAACAGATATAAAAGATATATGATACCTGTGAGCGTTTTTACAGTATGTGAGTGTCGTGGATACGAATCAAAAGGAGCGAAAGGACCTGGAGGGCCATAACAAGTTGTCGGCGAGTTGGACTTGGACACTCGGATATCCCTTTCTAACTAGTATGTTACGATAAAGACGCACTGAGTTACAAGTGACAAAATATAATATGCTAGCTGCTCTTGGCAAAGGGATACAAGTGAATGCGTTAATTATACTGGTACAGATGCTTTTTATAAGCTTAGCTGTATATATCATTGACGCGACACTATATAGTCGCCTGCGGGCCTAGTATGGCTGCGTTTATCGCGAGATCAAATGTGGATAAAGCATCCGTCATTCTCAGACTTATATACGTGTCAAAAAGTGACGAATGTTTTATCCACATTTTGTCACGCGATAAACGCATCAATATTAGACCCCTGAGCAACACACTAATCAAAGCTGCATATTAACATGCGCACGCACAGTACCACGCGCATAGGCAAGTTGAAAAACTATATTATTTATCTGGTTAGATATCAGAGACCCTAGAAAAGATGTTCAACGATATCGTAAACGATTTTCGAAAACTGTCAATGTGTATGGAATTGAGATAAGCGCTTGACACGATCCGGCAGCTTAAGTCAATCCTATACATACGATCTCGCAATGCATCTTATCTAGGCTAGGGCCACAGTTGTGTCCGTGGATCCCATATCATCTTCAACGCATTATTTAGTCATACATCGGTTGGGTAACGGCTTGCTTAATAACATGTAGAGCGATCCGGCTCGCCCCGGTTCTTACCTTCTCGTAACCTGGCCAGCCCGCACGGCCCGGCGCCGGACGAAGAGCCGGTCCCCCGCCGGCCCCGCCCGCCTAGCCAACAAAAACACTTTGCCCAATCTGTCCGGTCTAACGCAGAAGCTACTCAAAAGTAGCGACTGCTTAGTTAGGGTTAAGTTAGTGAGTTAATAAAGTTTCCCAAAAGATTAAGGTGACATTGTGCAAGACTACGTATGACACTTTCTTGTTTTTATGTCTTGTTTCGATTGTGTCAAAAATGCAACGGGGTCATGAAAAGGCAGAAGTGGATGAATGGCGTCACATCTCTATCGACGCATCCTTGTTCAGTCTTTTCGTAGCCGCTATAGTTACAATAGGTAACATTGGAAATTCCGAGATAAAAACATAAACCGGATTTACTGTCATAGTTAAAAAGTATCAATCTAGCAAAAAAATTGTTTGCAATAGAAAAAACTTATCTTTGGGGCAACAGTTTTTTAGGACCAACGAAGTTCTTTTTAATTATTTGCTAAATCGTGCATTTAAAGTTATAGTTGTTAGTATCGTGCAATTCATGCTTGGCATTGTGAAAGGAGGAAAGGACTCTTGGCAAAAGCGAGGAAGATAACGAAAATTTTACGGTAGGTATTAGTAGATTTCTGTCATTGATACTCAAGATGCTTCATTGGTCAACAACGGTTGCCGCCAACCAAGTTTCTCTAACTCAAATAAGGTTACTTGGGACAAGTGCGTGGCGTGCGTTGAAAAGTGCAACAACCTAAAATGAGGCATTAATAACTTTCAAAGTAAAACCGAATTCAAAAATGTATAAATCTGTTTAGATTCTACTGTTTGTTTAAGTAGGTCATGTTACAGTACATATTACTTTTAAGTACGGAGATGAGGTTATACACGCTGAAGCGGACAGTAAAGACTGACTTAACATCAGTTTTTTTTGGAAAAACTCGGTAAACAGCGTAAAGATTATTTACTTTTTTAATAGTTACCTTTCAACGCTGACAAATAATGTGCATATATTAATATTAATCAGGCACATCAGTGATGTCATCTGTTTGCTGTTGCTCATAATAAAGGACATAATAGGAATCAGCGTCATGGCTTCGTTGATAAATTGCTTGGCACTTCACGCAATTGTGCATGGAATCATCTATACAGTCATACTATAAATCTTTGTTAATTGATTATTAACAAGCGCCTCGCATTCGAGTAAAACTGGGAAATATTTCTGGGAAATCCGATATCAGAAAATCAGATATTAAAAAATGTTTTTGTACGAGTAGATTGGAAAAAGACGATAACTATGCTATGGATGAATGAATCAAATAAACGTCTTGTAATTTTAGTTCAGAAATCGATGTTGTTGTTAGAGTTTGAGAAATAGGTACGTACCTATTTTCTTCCTTTTTTGTGAATTGATTTAAATGATTATGCTCCTCATCTCTCTCTCTCTCATAAATAACTTCGACTTGATAGACGAATAGATTGACGATAACATCTATACACAGGAGTTAATACGTGTAAATAAAGCAAAATTTTAAAACGCTCGCGTCTAGTATATTTATTTTTTAGCTTATACATTCAAAGTCAGAAGAGTTAAGGTGCTGTTCCACCGGGCGGCGAGGCGAGACTTGAATATAAATTTGTATCTAATAAGCAATTCCTGTCTCGCGCATCTTCGGTGGAAATGGTTTTTTAATCCAAATTTAAATTATACACCGGTTGAAAAGCACCTTTACACTCATAATAATCAATGTCATATATTTCATTAAGATAATGAACTATACATACCAAGACAAAATCATAAATACCCAAACTTTTGTCTATGTTTAATTCCAACAAAGCCACATTAACAATAATAATATCCTCAACTCCAACGGTAAGGAAATGGCGAAACTTTCCCCGATGCCGCCAAGTTGGTCACAGGCGCAAAATACTATTAATAACATTATCGAGAAATCAAATTCAGCGAGTTCCAACGCCGCGGTAACACCGCAACTTCGGACAGATCAAGAGGAAAGTTATTCGGAAGAATCGTATTTTTGCGGAAATAAAAAAGTATATTGTTGGCAATTTGGGCGTACTGGAATGTTGATAACAATGTTAGATAGGTAAACCTTTCTTGTTTGTACAACACTAAGCATATTTTTATCATGCTACGTATCACATCACTTTATGCAGTGGTAGTTAGTGGTGGCCCGGATCACTACCTCCACCTTACCCCTTAACCTGACCTATGATGTGTTCCGGTGTGGGGATCAAGGAGCTGATAAAATGACCAATTTAGAAGCATTCCATCTTAGTCCTCGGATTGAGGTAGAAACAGGTGGCCTGTGTTTTAGCGAATGAAGTAGGAAAGAGTCATTCGTTTAAGGCGACACATGTAAACATTTGCTTTCTGCTTTGAAAGCAAAAGGTAAACGTTAAACATTACACCGATCTGCCAATTAGCGGGTTGGATTTTAATTGGTATCAAGTTACCTTAGACCGGCTTTAGTAATAATGGTCCTGTTTGTTTACTCATCATCATCAAGATCATCACCATCATCATCATCGTCATCATGCTCATCATATCGCCTTTATCCCAATCGTTTGGGGTCGGCGCAGCACGCCTTTGTCTTCCAAACATCCCTCAGCTGTCATCACAGTATTCACTCCCTTTTTTTCATATCGCTCATCAAACAGTCCATTCATCTCATTTTAGATGTCCCCCTTCCTTTATAGCCCTCTACATTCATCTTTACTATCGATGTATTTATTAAAAGGTCCCATGTGTTACACTAACCACAAAGATTTTGATGTTTAATATAGTAAATCCGGAGCAAAATAACCCTATTACAAACCTAACCAAATTACGCAAACTCAAGTGGTAACTGGCCGAAAAAAATTGAACATTAAAATGTAATTATATCACGTAACGTCCACATTAATTAACCACTTAGTAGTGCGAAACAATGGGCACGATTACATGCCAACACTTCTAATTGTCAACACGCCAAGTTATATTCTGATGGCAGCAGTTACACAGGGTTCATCCGGATCGCTTCCACCATTTTGCCCACTAGACCTGCAAGTCCTGCAATCAAGTATGCGGTCTCGCTCTATTGAATTTGGTGCAGTGAAGGATCGCCAGTGAAATGACTAGCTCATATATCTTAGTCGTTCAGGTTGCAAATCTCTATGGGCTTCAGTCAAAGCCCACCAACATGTCAAAAAATTGTTGCGGAAAAATCTACAAATCAAGAGACATGGAAAAACCAGTAGGGTAAATCCGGGATAGATGCCGCAAAGGGATAGGCGACTATTTTTCAAAAAATTAATTTCCCAAAATCGCAGCAAAGAAATAATAGTCTAAATAGGGAGCGCAAGGGCCTCACACACCTCAGCCACCGCAGGCCGTCGCGAGGAAAAGACGCGTCTCGCTTGTGTGTGTGAAAATCTCCGCGATTAGCGCAGAAAGTGCCTCAAATTTTCAAACGGAAGTATTTGCAGTTTCATAACTTTATAATGAGTATTAACTTCTGTTCTGTTTTTATTATATCAATATACTGGTTGATTTAGTGTACAACTATGTATTAATTATCGTTCTTTTGTATTTGGTTTAGATAAAAAATAAAAAGGCACCGTTCCATATCAAAAAGGATACTCGCCGGGGTATACGTGCCCTTGGGGCATCTATCCCCCCCATACTCCCATATAAATAATCGTAGCATATATGTTTTTAGCGTATAATGTTTTTTTCCAAAGGGCAACTATCCTCCTTAGAATTTTCATGGTGGGGCATCTATCCATATAGGTATGCATCTATCCTAAAAAAAAAGGTCCTGCGAAAACTCAATTTGTACACAATCAGTAATTATAAGGTCAACAAAAACAAGCCCTAATGTAAGATTAAAGACTAAACTAGCTATATCGAAAGGAAATATTCATGGGAAATTGATAGTTTTGAAATTAGGAGGCGTTTTCAAAAAGTGTGGCATCTATCCCGGATTTACCCTATTGTTAATTGTATGATACTGATGCCAATTCCCTTTCACTCCCTTTTAAAGAATTCGGGAGAAGGAGATAACTTCGATTTTTAAAGAGCCCTTGGATCTTCCGTCTGTCCGCGTCCGTATAGTCAACTTCGTCAAAATCATAGCGATTCGAATATTTGTCAACTGCGCAAGTATAGTATTTATCAGTGTGGCGATAAAAAGAATACTTAAATGACAACTAATAGTACAGATGAGCTCATTTGCAACTGAGAAAACCATCTATTACAAAAAATTACATGTTCTTATGCCGGTGACATTATTGATCCGATTTTCGCTCATATATAACGAAATAAATTAACTTCTCTGTGCAACAAATGTCATTGTAATTATTTTCAAAGCTACTACTATTTATAATTAAAAACCCAAGGTTCATAATTATAACTACGGATAAATATCCAATGTCTAACAAAAGATAGGGAGATAAAACGGAGTTTTAACAAACGGTCTCGATTGCAGCGAGCGGGGCGGGAACCACTAGGAACTTTGCACTTAGTCAATAAACTGCACTATCTCCTAGTATCACTCCATATTAAGTTACCACTTTGGCTTAATAATATAGCTTGGTTCACTGAACACTTTAAACTGAACTATCTATTCCAGTGCCATAGTAATAGGCAATATGTATGAAATGTTCAACACAGTTAACAGAAATTATTAGCTCCTAACACGTTAATAGAATAGTAGTATCTTATTTGTATTTGGTGTGGCAAGTAAACACATTAAATTTTTCTTTTTTTTTCTTTTTAAATGCATATGAAAGAAGAAGATAAACGCATGGGATGACCTAGATGCACGGATCGAAAATGGCTGCCACTTGAATGTTACAGGCGTTGTTAGATTGGCTACAGATTAACACCTTTACCGGTAAAAAGTAAAGTATAATATAATGATACAAAGTATGAATAGGTTTAGTAAGTTAAAACCTGACACTTGTGTCAGCAATGCAAAACCAGGTTAGAAACAATTGAAATAATAAAATGCCTAAATCCTCCTGAAGAACATGATGTACACCATAATGTCATGCCATTTCATTAACGACCCCGATGTCGTCATCATAGATTGTCAAAAGCATAACAGAGTACCGGAGCACCGAAAAACATTAGTAGCAAAATTTACATAAATTCCACTTTTCCATCAGTAAATAATATTTTATCAAAGATACCGCGATATACTTTAATTAATTAAAATTACAGTTCAAAGAGAAATAAAATACGTGCCGAACTGTCGAGGCCGGACTGCTCCAATGCAAAACGAGGTTGCTGTTAAGTATTATTATATGCAATTTAATCTACATTCACTTAAAGTAAAGCAGATAAAATTGTGAATTTATTTAAAAGAACTACAGAAATATATTACGAATAAGGTACAGTAAGAAATACCATTTACCACATTTGTGCATTTAGACAAATTAAATTAAATTCTAACCAATATAACCGTAATACTTGGTCAAAATGTGCAACACTTTAAAACGTAGATAACATAATCCCAAAAGGTAAATGTGTGTTTACTATCAAATCATAAACAGCAGCGTCGCTAGGTATTAAGTTTACGAAAACATTTCAAGGAAAAATATCTATTTTAAGATATATCGTACGATTCCAAATACCGATAACAAGTAACAACAGCACATGTGTTATTCCTTAATGCATTATTCCTAAATTATCCTGTACTACACATATTATGCCGAGAATATCGATATCATTCAGTTCATCGACCGCATTAACTTAGGTATCCTTTACTGAATCTTTTTCCTTAACATGAATGACATTTTCATCAGCAACAACATGTTTGCCCCTCCATCCGGTTGACCTTCAGTTCTTACATTTCAATGCACGCCTCAAGATTTACCATTCGTATTTATTCTTGAATTGTAAACCTACGTATGCTTTTTGCGGTACTATTGTATTTGCATCACTAAGTTTGATCAGACATTAATATATACTTAAAACCATTGTTAGTTATTAGGTTTTTTTTTACTTGCGTACTATAAACCGCTAATATTGATATCGTTAATTGTACCACAATACCACGTAGCGTAACCGAAACGTGAAAACTATTCTATAATGAGCATTGCCATGGTAATAACAGTTATATAATAATTATTATTGCCTGGCTAGCGGTTCTCTTATATTTACAGTGTCGTATAATCGATAAATATATCAAACCATAGAAAGTGGTCTAAAATAAATGAACTCGACTCTATTGTTAAAGTTGTAAGAGCTGACATTTTTGAGCTGCTTATATGCTTTAATATATTGGATGGCGCCTGCACAACGTGTTCCTTTGTGGTTTGTGCTGACATTTTGCAGTTCTCTTTGTAGCATCGTGCATCGTGCGCAACGCGGCGCATATTGAAGAATCACGCCGCTGTATATTTTTCAACTACGTCACAATGAGAACAAAGATCTACTGCGTAAATCCCATCACTTATTTGTATTTGATCGAATCTAGCAAAAACACACTAATAAGCGTAATCTTCTTCAAAATGATGAGAAACCAAATACATGACGAATTTAAAATACACGAAATTTTAAAGTACTTTTATAGATAAACGGGAAATGTAAATAGCGCGCAGTAGAGAATAATGCAAATCTGTACGTAACATCCAATAACTTCAGATATCGATTCGGTGCCAGTTCACGGTCTTTACTTTCAATTATTCATGACCAACCGGGCTGGGTTTTAATTCAGAGACTTAACTAGTAACATTTTGGCGTTTAAGGAACTGTGTCAATTCTTTTTATTTATTAAGTTAAGAAACGATTATCTGGGATAACACATGAGAATAAAATGTGCCTGGTTATAATCCAGTCCACTTAAGGAAAGATATTAATTCCCAATTACTATTTCGTAACCATCAAACATGTGTAGAAGCTCTAGTTTTGTATTGCTTTTCTTTATTAAAGGTTAACAAAGTTTTAATAAATACAATTCTATTGTATTCATAACAATACTTTTTATGCTTCTGTCTATGATTACATGCTCTAAATTTAACGCGATTCTGAAAATAATGTCACTAATACCCATTGTTGAGAAGAATTGGTGCGTCTATTGTCCCAAAGAACAATTTGCTGACCTCGATAAAAATCTTCAGTGACATCAACCATTTCACACTCCTCGAATCTGATAAGACCATTATATCTTCCACGCTACTTGTCTCAATCAGTCTCAAGCCCTCCAATCAAGATTTCACGGGTTCAGTCAACTAAATCAAGGTGACGAGTGGTACGGTTCCCGCAATGTCTCCGGCTACGTATACTGACGTGTGAACGAACTTTATCGCATTGTTGAAGATATTTATAGTCTTATTTGCTTCGCTTCGTCCCCCGATGGTCCGATGACCTGAATAAGAACAAGGAAGACAAATTGTTTTAGTGGTGGAAGTAAGGCAATTAATAGGTAAAGAGATGTGGACTGTGGATCGATAGGAGTTTTCGGTTTAATGTACAGCTGAGATTGAAGTTTTTTTGGTTAAATTATGTACACCCATCCTACGCTATTCAGAACATTTGATCATAATAAGCAAGCAAACAATATTCTAGAAATAGGTGCATATAATTTTCATAATTATTGTAATTTTTAATTTGCATCTTAACACATAGTTCGTCTACCTACAACAATGTCTTATTCTAGTGTATTCGTTTAAAACTATTTTTAACACCATTAACCTTTACTATCTTTGTCTTGGCCAATATATTGCTTATTGAACAAGCCTTGCTTATTGATAATCATTCAAAGAATAATTCAGAAAAACAATGAAAGCAACAAAACTCTCGAATGTATTTCGTTTTACTTTTAGAACAGTTATTTGCTGCGACATTATTTCCGGAATAAGTCTGGAACTCTTCGGGAAACGAATTAATTTTCTTCAGTTCAATGTCCTCTAAACAGAACAAGCGTCATTAAATATTAATATAACAACCATGACAAATCAAATACGTACAAATGACCTGATGAAGGTCGGTGGTATCATCCAGCAGAAGGTGAAAAATTAATTGAAGTGACAGTTGAAGGAAACCTTGCACTAACTAGTGTTAATAATCCACAACGGCAAGCTCCACTACTTATTTTTTTAAACACTGACGTTACCGCGCAAAGTAAGTGCGGGGCGCGTTGTCGTAAATAAAATTGAAAACGCTATAATATTATTTTTCTCACTTTCTAATCCAGTGGGAAATGGAAACCAAATTATGTGGCGATAATATTTTTTTTGTCAGAACAGTTGGTGTTTTATATTGAAAACTTTTCAGAGTATGATCACATTACTTTAAAATGAGGCCAAAAGTGAAACCAAGCGTTCTCGCAAACCATTTCATTTTTCACAAGCATAACAGATTTTTCTCAAAGAAATCCGCGTGCATTCAATAC
Organism: Acleris literana; assembly: GCA_946894065.1. Lineage (NCBI taxonomy): Eukaryota > Metazoa > Arthropoda > Insecta > Lepidoptera > Tortricidae > Acleris > Acleris literana. Next base: position 965,951 of record OX335681.1, read on the forward strand.
TATAGGTATTCCGGTAACTGTGCCATGCATGACAATAGGTAATTACTCGAGACAAAAACAACAGAGACACATTGCGAACAGAACGGGACAAAACACCGAAATAATCACGGCTTTCTTAGGTCAATAGCACGAATTTGGCACAGATAGTTTAAGCCTGTTGCTGAAAAACGTACGACAAAAATCTAGCGTAAAACAAATTTTGTTTGTAAATCTTTTTGCGTTGAATTTTTAAATAACTCTAGTACATTCAGAATGAAATGAATAATATTGAAAATGTGAATGCAACTACAACGTTGTTGAAGTGCTGAAGTGCGGGATGTACCAAAAACATTGAGAAATATCCTCGATCAAAAGAAGATTTACTAATGTTAACTATTAGGAAAATAGCAATGATACAAGTGTTATTGCAAAAAGTAAATCTGTCATTAGTGAACCCAGTTCGAAAACAATAAAGTTTGTTATTGTTGACAAAGAATCGCCTAGTCTACAAACAAGTGGGAACGAGCGAAGTTCCTAATCTCTTGAGCGGTATTGTATTCTTTGGTTGTATTACACCTAATGAAACTTGTACAAGTAATTAAACTTGTGTCGAAGATTCAGTAGACAATCTAATTACTTTTCCTTGTTGGGTATTAAGTGCAGGCTGATAGGTTTAATAAATCTCTTTTCAAAAAGTAGTTACTGGTACTTGCTTGAGTTGAAATGGATTTAAGTAGAAACAAGTTTGTATCAAATTGTTAAGTGTTAATCGAGTGTTAGTTCATACATAGGTTGACTAAATATACCTAGTTAGCCCTTCTAGATCTATGTTGCTGTGCCCTTGCAGGGTGTCACATGAATACCTACCTGTATTTCCACCTGTATTTTTGAAATGTGATACGCAATAAAAAAAATGAATTTGAATTTGAATTTGAAATTAAGCTTTAATACAAATATATATTCTTGAAACAAACTACATAAAATACAGTGTAGTAAATGAAAAAAAAACTCACAGTGACATGGAATGGAATTAATCGAATTGGCATACATTTGTTTAATGATTTCCTTGGTTTATAATTAAGTGACGAATAAAGACATTGAATACGTTACATGAATTATTAATTGTGTTGTAATGTTATATAGATGAACTAGTTGTAATGTTGGTTTGAACTAGTCGGTCAATCTTGCTATCCACTTATCCAGTGCACAGTAAGGTGAAATCAATTTCAGAGTTAGTGATACCGTCTGAGGATTTATTTCGAAAGTAGGTCTAGGCGAAGATAATCTCGGTTAAAATAAAATTGTGAGGTTGACAGAGAGCAGCGTTGCCAGATTTTTTTTATACCAAGTCGGGATTTTGAAACTTTTTGAGTGAAAAAAGCGGGATCCTTTCGTCGAAAGCGGGATATAGTAAGAAAACGAAGAAAACGTATATAATCAGAAGTATTTAAATATTTATCTTTTTATTTTAGATTTTAATTACGTTTACGGGACAATACATACCAAAAATAGCCATAGAAAATGTATTTTAATAAAAATATGTTATTTCAAATCATATTTACCCTATCTCTAGGTAGTTGAGGTCGAGTTATCCCCGAAAAGCGGGACTGAGCCTGTCCCGCGCGGGGCATTTAATTTTGATTTAAAATTCGGGACGCTGACAGAGAGCCAGATATCGCCTATTCAGCGAGCCAAACTGGAATCCTCTGTAATCGAGACACCGTAAACAACGCACAAAGGACCTGAATTCGATATTCGCCACGACCGAACAACTGCTAAATAACTCTGTCAACACTAGTACATGTTTGACGTCCTGCTAACAAACCTTTATTTTAGGCAACGAGGCCCAAATTTGCATATAACTAACGGACTAACATACATATAAATAAATTAGCGAGAGTTCGGAATAGCGAATGTATCTTAAGCGCTGTCTATCATATATTTTTTCGAAACATTACGATCCTCGTTTATTGCTAATACAGAGATCGGAATAGGTAGAGCTAATTTGCCTAAACTTGATGCATGTTCATTCAATAATGTATTCCCATCTCTCTCACGCATGAATGAATATGCGTCAAGTTTAGGCAAATTAGCTCTACCTATTCCGATCTCTGAATAATACTAAAGAAATAGAACTCCTAATAACTGAAATATACCTCTTGATAGTAGGTAAACTAGAGGAACTATCGAAGTGATAATTCATTCTAAACTCGTCTGCTTCCCACTATCATAAAAAAAAACCAATTCATTCCCGAAATACCAGTTTTTTTGTTATTAAGATATGGTTTATTATTTGTACCCGATATTTCGAACCTGTAATTTTGGGAATCTGGTAAAGAGAGTAGTCTGGTATTTTGAGAATGAGCGAAGAAGATGGGAGTGTTTGCTGCTGGTAGTCTCAAACAGGAAAATTAAATTAACGATGAATTGAGCCTTAGAACCTCGCGAAGTAGACACAAGTAATTGCATTAACATGTTTGATTGTTATCCAAAATTGGCAGATATCCAACTGCGATCTCCGGGTTCATACAGAGGGTATTACTTAATTAGATCTACACTATACGTATTACGTTCATGATCTTGAGAGAGACGCCAGCTTCAAGTAGTGCAGAGGACAGTTTTCTAAGGCTTGACATTTACTTTGACACGGGCATCTCCCTCAAGATGTACAACACAATATCTCAACCTAATTTCGCACCATTTAAGTCCAAAGTCTTGATGCAGTCAATTTTCGGCTCCGTCCAATCTGCTAACCAGTGTGGACTGGGCGTAAATTATAGCAGACCGAAGCCGCCTTTGACTGGTATTGCTATGATTAATCACTTGAGGGTTGCGGTTCCTGTATGTAGTTGTAAAGTCAACACAAAGATGATTCAGGACGAAATTGACACACACACGTACGGTGTTTGTGGAAATGAATGTTCGTTACGATTCTCATCTATTTTTATATGCTTACACACATATGTGCAAGAGACAAGGCTAAGGTGAGTTAGATAGTTTGATTGGGGCATAGGCTAGAATGGTCTAGACACAGATTGGATGCATTATGAGTTGTGAGATTCAAGATTGGTTGTCAAGTGCGTTCGGGTTTCAAGATTGCTAAGGTATGTTGGATCATTAAACAATTTATAATATCTTGCAAAGCAAATTAAATCCATGATGTTTAGAAAGTGCTTTGTAGAAATAAAACTCACTAGTTTTTTTAACTAGTGAGTTAAAAAACATGCAATTATTCGTTCCGATTGACAAGGGCATTAGCCGTATTTTTCAAGTCTATTTCCGCACGGATATAGTTATTTTAAATACTGTTGATGCTGTTTTGGACAGGAAGCAACATAAGTAAGTGTTTTTTCAATTAATCATTACGTTAGCTCAATTAGGTCTTATCACAGAATTTGTTAGGGAAAAACCGATAGAAACAGGCAAATAACCTTCTATAGGTTTGAAAACATCGCATCATCCACTTAAACTTATTGACTGAGGCTCTGGGCATAAAGTGAAGCAAACAAACCTACAAGATCAACGAACCCATTCAACAGAAGGCCAAAGCAAACCACTTGTTAAAATATAATTCAAATTTCACTAATGGATCTCTTAGCCTTAGCATGACTCCGGCTACAGAGCAACGGGCGAGTGAGACTGCTCTGTTCATACTGCGATCTTGCTTGTGCTAGGGACAGTAGCGAGAGGCTTGCCTTGAGCAAGCGCAGCCGCTCGGCGACCTTTGTGACAGTAGGGCCGATGGCGGTGTTTAGTTTCAAAGAGGGATTTTAAAAGTATTTCGTTACTACGTCTACCATTATTCTTACTGATATTATACAGTCAAAAGCAATAAAAACGGGTCACGATGTATGTATATTTGTATGGAAAGTGACCTGCTTTTATTATTTTTGAGTGAAAATGCGAAAGTGTTTAACACCTCAACTGATCGATATGAAAGCTATAAATGATAGTTTATAGCCCGGAGACATATTAGGGTATTTTTTAATTTTAAAAAACACTGCAATTTTCATATCAATCTTAGGATTCACAAGTGTAGAAATGATTAGAATTTGTTTAATATTCTGCTTCCTACAACACTGCTAAATCTAGAAAACAACCAAACATTTTCCAAAAAAATACACCAGAACGTTCATATTGGTAGATCACCTACATTTAGTAATTTTATATATAAAACTCCTTTAATTTTAAAGATCTACCCACAGTCTATTAAAATAGAATAACACCTGAACACACCAAGGTCACATAAATAGGTCAGTGTCAGATAACAGCACAAACAAACGCAGAAGAGAGAAACGCTGCAAGAAAAACATTTTAATTATAATACACCAGGATAACATAAATTATCTACAGTTTTCCTCTTCACGACGCAATTATTCGCGTGTTGGATTTTTTCTTCCTTTATTGTAGTGAAAAACCTTGAGTTTACATAGCGTAATACTAATTATACCTTTCAATTAGGAATTAATTTGTATAAAATACAAAAACGGTATGCATAATTATGTTATTACTGATTAGATAGCATATCCTAATTAGGGCATTAATTATTTTTACTTTAAAGATTACTTGACCGGATGCAAACTGCAAGTATTTTCGTGAACTATAATAATATGTTTATAATTGATTCTTGTCGTAGTGTTTTACCATGATATAAATATATAATTTCAGTTAATTAAATCTATCCAATCACATCAGTACAATTTACAACCTATTCTTGGATTTGGATGATAATGTGTCTGGATGTTGTGTCTGTTTTTTTAATCCCGAAACAAATAGACGGTTGTTATTTGTTATGTGTCAGTCTTGGTCTGTCATTATAATTACCTAAAGTAGAAACGGATCCATCTAATTCTATGAGAAACTTTTATGAAAATGGGTAGGGCCCAACAAAAGATACGAAACGAATATACTTAGCTATGAAATGAACGAAGATTCATTTACTCATCTTGTTTCAAAAAACGCAGATTTATGAAGTTGCACACTTTAGTACCTTGTCTGTTAAATGACAAGTTTTAACTGCCATATATGAATTGTCACAACGACTAAAGTGACAGGGTACTAAAGTGTACACATATTTATGAACTCTATTATACAAGGGCAATTTTATGAACAATTAAATAGCGACCCACGCTCGCTTTGCTTTGTTTTATGTAATGCCCGTACATCATGCATTTTTTTATCTACACTAATATTATAACGAGGTTTTTTTTTTATTTTTGTATGTTTGAAATGAATAAACTCAAAAACTACTGTACCGATTTCAATTTTTTTTTCACCATTTGAATGCTACATTATCCCTGAGTAGGCTATGCTTTGTTTCTGCGCGGACGGAGTCTTAGGCAACAACTATGATACTATATCATTCTACAAACATTCCTCTTGAATCATTCTATCTATTGATGAAACCGCATCAAAATCCGTTGCGTAGTTTGAAAGGTCTAAACGTACATACAGAGGCACAAACGGCGGGAAGCTACCTTGTTTTATACTATGTAGAGACGATAATTCTTCCACAATGCGGGCCTGCGGGCGTCTCATTTTATTACACTAAATTAGAGTAAGACGCCGATTGTTAATGGGCAATTATTGTTCAAAAAATTTCCCGTTTAAGTGCACCTTTATTGCAGCTCAGAATTTAGACTAAACAAGTTGGAAGTAGGGCTCTACAACAAACGTGAAGGATGGTCCACGTTCAAGAATCAACTTTATTACAAGGCCATTACAGTTGCAAGTTGCGAAGCTCTGTGCGTGCGAGTGTTAGTAGCGAGCGTACTTACGCATTCAGACCAACGAAACATACCTGAAACCAAATAACACAATTAGTCAAAATTAATTAAAAAATATATAAGTTAAGTCAACTTTTAACAACTAATTAAAAAGTTTCCGTTTGTGCAAAGTTTTAATTTTAAGACTTCGCAACAGCAAGGAACCTTATATTACCAATTTTCATTAAGTAAAGTTAACTAGTTCTTTTTGTGGTTCAACTTCCATAATAAATAGAAGGTTTCTTTTAAAATTGTTACAAACCGGTCGGCGGTATTAAATAAATAAAATTAAAAATAGACATAGGCTAACGTAACTAAAGTACCTACTACTATGACCAAACCAGGGGACCAAGCCCAGGTGCATAACGATGCGTAAGCGATTTTCGAACATCGATAATTTGTATAGGATTAACGTAAACTTATGATAGGTCGCGTCGCGTCGATCGCTCATGTCAACTCCATACATTTCGAGTCGTTATAAAAAAGAAACATTTGCATTGTACCTTGGCTAGGCCTACAGGCCTAGAGGGCATTCCACACTTTAGGTACTGAACCTCAACTTCAGTCAAAGTCATAAATATATATATACGTTCCCAAGGTGTCAAAAATATCTACGCGCTCCCATGCTACTGGTAATAAGGTCTGTGTACACATATATTTGGCGTGATGTTCGTATAGTTATTAGTGCTTTTGACTGTACATCGGCTTGTATCTCCGCGGGTGACTTTTTTAAATATGTCCTGTTGCGAATTATGCTATAGAAATGTAAGGAAAAAGTACGTTCAACCTATTTAAGCTGTTTCGTTGAACTATGTATTTATTTATTCTGTGGCACAACTACAACTATACCGCATTCCTAAGCTTAAAACTATCTCTCCACTTGCAGCCTACTCAATCTCAAGTGTCTCCTCAAGTGCGATATCAGACCTTCGCCCGCACTCAGCAGGCGGCGCAGCTCGAATGACGCTTGCGCAACCAATTGTGCAATGCAGGATGCAGGTCGGTTTTGGTTACGCGTTGAATGCAGTTTTGAGGTTAAGCCGTTTGCAATGCGCTTTGTTAAATAAACATTAGGCGACTGTAGAAAATAATCAATAGGATACAGATGTCCGTTTGCACTAAACTTGGGTTAGGCTTGCCCTAGTTAAGAAACACCTAAGCTTAAGAGCAGCCTAGCTAAAAAGAGTAAGAGTGGAGTAAGGAATAGCTTAGGGTTAGTGCAAGCTAATTTTTCGCTAGGAGTAGCCTAAACAAGTTAGGCAAGAAATTAGGCGATTCTTAAGTTTAGTGCAAACGGGCAAGAGACCATTAGTACAAATGCCTATTTGCCTGCGACTTCGTCCGCGTACAGTCTGTGAGTACCGGTACTTCGGGTTCGTACTTCTCTCCCACTCGCTCTTAATAAGAGCGTAAGAGAGCGAGTGAGAGACAAGTACAAACCCGAAGCACCTTCTAAGAGCTATCGCACTGTAGTATTCTTTTAACGATATTCCCACAGAAAGCTTTTTTTATGGGATGAAGAAGGCTCCTGAGTGGCATCTGGGAGAGACATTTGCATTCTTAAAATTGCCAATCATCAGAACTATGATGGAATAGATTGCTTTTATGCTAGAAATATTTTATTATTTCATTATAAAGATAACTTACGCACTTATAGATAGTAAATTACAAAAAAACACAGTCTCCAGCAGGTTTTCAATTTGTACATTCAGCTTTAAGGTCTTGAGAAAGCACTTTCAAAATGAAAATATAGTTTAAATTTTAAGACTGCAATCCCACGACCGCAAATGTACTGCCAACCCTGAGGACTAAAATGGAATGCCACTACCCTAGTCCCAGTTTCATTATCCCAAAACAATATACAATAATACCAACACAGCCGTTTGATGGTAGACCAAAGGATAAGATGGTGGTAGCGATGTACTGTACCACCACTAGCCTATGTATTATTACAAAACATGAAAGTACCTGTGTGCCAAAGGACAGTGCCAGATCTGGGCTTATAACACTTTAAAAAAAAACCCGCGGATACGAAGGATGTTGATTTGTCCTGTTTTGTAACAGATTTAAATTCAGTATTTTATACTTAACTACACATTTAGGGAACTGATACGAAAAATAGAGCCAGCTATTAAGATACTTTGTAAATAAGACATCTTGCGAGTAACGTGTTGTTACGATTATTTCTAAATATTTTTTTTTAGACAAGTTCTTCAGAAAAGCTAACACCACAGCATTGTTTTAAATATTTTTCTACATCAAATAAACCAAATTCTATAATTATTCGTCACAATTTTTTCTTATTCCAAAGCTTCTATGGAGACCTACCCCATATTTGAAATAGGGGGCAGGTGTCAAGATGGTGAAATACCCTATGTGAAAGGGGTCAATTCGGTATACATTGCAAAGTTAACACGCTGATACATCACTGAGTTTCATATATGCACCATATACACTGAAATGTCACCTATCACCTGTAATTGTCAGGATGGTGAAATGGGGGGCTGGCCATGTCCTTTAATGTAATTCCAATCAACCGATAACGTAGGTTCAAAAGACAGACATATACACATATACATCGTCACATACTTTATATCAGTAGGATTAGTAGTATATACATTCAATCTTATCTACCTACTATAACAACTATACTACTGTAAAAACTTCTATACATCAGCAAGCCAATTTGACAGAGTGCACGCGTACTCGACTTACCTACTTGTAAATCGTTTATAAAAAAACTTTAACATGTTACCCACACTCATCGTTACTGATATTTAATACAGTTACACAACACAATAACCGCTGTGAAACATCTGTTTCAAACAAAAACAAACACATGCTCGCGCGCAATATTTTGCATCCTTGTTTTCATTCCCGTTTCCGTTATCTTTCTTTCTTTTTGCGTCTCGCTAGTCTTAACAGATTCTATTTCCATGCTCCTACGTTCCTACGTTTAAACCGGTTTTTCCATCTGTATGCCAATTTAAATAACATCAAAAATACTAATAATAATTCTTAATCCATTCGATATCCAAAGTCAAAAACAAGTCTACGCCAGTTATTGACCTGAAACTGTTATAAACACAATAAAACAAAACAATAAGCTTATGAAAACAAAACGTTATCTTTCGTTATCTGTATAAGGAACAATTGCGCATAGATTAGCAACTACCTATAGACTATACGTCAAGTCTAGACGAAATCACCCGTCCGTGTGCAACGAGTCTAGTAAGAGAGATGTTTTTACTGTATCCGTTCGATACAATCGTTGGTGAGGAAAAACTTTAGGTGATCAGACCACGATATTCTCGTCTCTTCATCACATTAAACTTAAGTACTTATTTACTAAAAACAAATTGACATCTGAGAGACTTCTACCATTGGACAAGTCTCCATCAAAACTGCCTCCATGGCCAAATTTAACCTCTCTATAAATATTAACACTATCAATATATCAACCCACATGGTAAAATGATGTCCCTTACAAACAACATTGACGTATAACCAAAGACAACAAACAATTTTTCGCAAAAACAAGAATTGATCTAAACCGGAACAAAGGTGAACAGAACCTTGTAAAATGGGGACCAGCGACACTAAACTAATTACAAATCCGACTACTCACCTATCAACAATGTAACTGCGCATTCACCATTCACCCTTCGCTACCGACATGGTTGGTTCCATTGAGTTTAGAGCGAACTAGTCCATTCGGCTTTCCATTCACAGCAAATAGGTCTTGTTTGAGACACAAAGGCGTTCAATTAATCTAGCTAGATTTATAGGCGGAGCCACAAAACGGACGAAACCCTTACGACCTTTGAAATGTATTCCTTTCATTCAAAGGGTAGCAATCTTCCTCAATCACGAAATGTTGTTTAGCAACTAACATGTAAATCTTTTCTAAATGATAAATGCAACTTAGTAATAACTCGTCTGTAAATAGAAGTAGACACAACATAATTATTTATTTGTCCTTAAACTTATGATGTTATTTACAGATTAATAATCTAGACATAAACTACACTTCCAATGATTCTTAATAATGGAAGAGAAGTCTTCTACTTACAGATTTCCAAAGATCGTGGAACGCTCAGTGCGGAACCTTCGCGCCAACGATAAAGAAAAACTGTCAAAAGAAATCAGGAATGTCTAGGCATTTTAATCAGCAAGAACCTTGGCCGTGACATTGACGTTAGTCGTGGGTTGCCGCAGGAGAGCGCCTCGCTACACAGGTACGTACAACGATTGTACAATTGATTGGACAATCTCTTGATATGCAGAGCGGAATAGAGGACTCAACCAATCTGTAAAAGGGGTCATATAAGTACACGAGTGCAGCCATCAAGATACGTACTCATACGTCAGACACTTCTGTAATAGTGACATAGATTTTCCTATTCTTGTATGCATATAAGCAGAGGAGATTAAAGAAGAAAAAACAAGCCTGTTAATTGCAAAATTAGAAGGCAATAAGAAGTGCAATAGGAAATTGAAACACATGTGGATGGAAAAAGTGTGGGTGTCAAATTGTTCGGTGGCTAATTGCGGATACGAATGCATTACGGATTCGATCGGTATCTGAGATTAAAACACATTCTGAAGTAGCCAAAGTACTAAATACTCGTACTTGTATGAGCGGTTGCAAATACTGTTTGCATTGCGTTGCTTTTTTGGTTCGGATGTATTGCGTGATCGGGTGATCGCTCAGTGGACGATGGAATCAAATTATTCAATTTGATTCTTCCATAATAAATATGTTTGTTTTTTTAGTTTATGTATAGACTAGTAGAGAACGCAATTGGGCATTAATTCAGCCATTTTTATTTGTTTGTATAAGTTTAACGTCTATGTCGTTTGTCTATGGATTTACCTATTTCAATACGGTTTTTTTATTTATTTTAAAACTAGTTTATTTTGCAGGTTATGTGCAATAAATATTAAATAACATACCTTATCGATAACGCTACGTCTCGTTTCGTTTCGTTGGCTATCTTTAGAATTCTAGTTCGAATGTCCGAGTGATCGTCTATCAGTCTCCTAGCTCGGTCAATATACTCGTGGCTAACACTTCAAGCTGATGTAATGTGGGACGATGATTCAAGCCTGATAGCAATCAGGTAAATTACATATAACACAATACGACTAACAAAGGACGTTTCAAGCTCGAGGGAGATAACCGCGCGTCCAGTATGTACTCGATAGAACAAAGTATTTCATGACAATATTACTAGATAAATTATGCGCTTGTTGCCATAATAACGGTGATTTTTTTAAGAAGGCATTTGCTGAAGCTTGTCGCGTGATGTGTAAGCGATCACCAAACATCGGTAACTGTTGTGCAATTCGCGAAACTTTCAAAGTTGTTACTAAATGAGTATTTGTAACCTATATGTTATGTTTATGTTAAGTGAATCGATATTTTATGTTGTTTTATCATATACATCTGTCAGATGATAAAATGTTTGCTGAAATGTATCCTTCTAAGGGCCACTTGCACAGGAAATTTAACACTGGGTTACGACTCTAACCCGAGTTAGTAAACGTCAGATTCATACGAAAACTGTCATTTTAACTCGAGTTAATGTCTTAACCCAGGGTTAAATTTTCTGTGCAAGTGGCCCTAATTATAATATAAGATATAACTTTACGAAAGCCTACCACAAAATGGTGTCAACAATAACAGATATCATTGGTTAAGAATTACAGAATTACAACTATCGTTTTATTTTGTGTTTTCAATAAATACAAAGTTAAGTTTAATGGTGTTTCTCAAGAATTAGGGACAATGTTAAGCATTTCGTTTTCTTTTGTTTTTCTAATAGGCTCCTTTATTTGTTTTTCTACTCGCGTACTATAAACCGCTAATATTGATATCGTTAATGGTACCACAATACCACCTATAGCGTAACCGAAACGTGAAAACCATTCTATAATTACCGTTGCCATGGTAATAACAGGTCTGTAATAATTATTATTGAATTGTTATTACCATGGTTACGGCCTTTCTGGATGTCTTGGCGTTTAGTGAACACTTGACATCTTAATTTGTTTAATAAACTGTTAAAATATATTTTAATACCAATTAAAATCTAAAACAAAATGAATTTTGAGACTAATTATGTGTTTAAAATTAAATTTTTATCAAATTACTAAAAAAAGATGATTAATATTCATCGATTTGTTATTTTGTTACCATGGTTACGTTCAATATGGATACCAACAAAATGGCGTTTCATTTGGCATTCCAATTTTTATTATAAATTGTCAGAACTGTTTTATTAACTATTAAAATTGGCATGAAATTTATAAACATATAACAATAAAATTCACAAACTATTAACGCCAATCGGAATAATGAAATGACTTTGCTGACAAGTAATTTGTTAGCAGAAAAATCAGGGAAAGTAGGTATAAAAGAAAAGTTAGCGATTGTTAATTTTTGTCATTATCATATTAAGCTTGTAGAAAAAGTTATGTATGCAACGGTAAATAATTAACTATTTGACGTCACTTCAAAATATTTCGTCATATAGTTAATTATAATTATTATGAACATTCAAATTCAAATATTTACCACAATGGTAATCATAATAAATTGAGAAGGCACACTATGAGTACTATGCGAATTATTGTTACTTTTATGGACCTGTTTTTTTTATCACAAATTCATGTATCCATTGGCTTAACATAACCTATGGGTTACAAAAACAATCCTGGTAACTGCCGCGAATTGCACAACAGTTACCATTGTTTGGTGACCACCACCGCCCATAAACATTCGCAACACCAGAAGAGGAATCGCAGATGAGTTGCCGATCTTAGAGAAAACAGTATGAAATAAATATAAACCTGTAGGTATTCAAGATAATAGTATGAGAAGGTATATACGTCTATCCCTAAAGACATTTAGTAAAAAAATTATATTAGAGATCCTTTAAACACTTATGATATTTAAAAGCGGCCGTTAAGACCATAGACAAAAAGTACTTCGAATAGTACATAAGTACATACCAACCTACCTGAAAATATAGGTTAATACCAAAGGGAATTTTACCGATGAAGTTTTATCTTTGCACGTCTGTTTATCCGATAAATAAACTATCTTATGACCTTCCCCAAGCTCCGAGATGAGTCCACAACAAATTCGAGCTAAATTGTTCCAATGTTGACCCACGGAAACGAAAGAAATAAACAGACCTTTCGTATGTGTAAAACTATTTGAGACTGTCGTCCGCCTGGAATTCTTTTATCGCAATACATTTCCTCGGAAACGGAAACTATTTCCGAGGCAAAAAGTATCCTTGGACGTCATGGCTTCTTTGAGGTTTTACCCCAAATTTTATACCGTATAGTCATGAAAGTAGTAGGCATTGACTTATCGTAAAAATATCATACCAACGAAATAAAACTGAGCGCAAACCGTTTTTTCTTCGCTGTTTACAAACAAAATCATTCCCATAAAACCCAAACGTTTACACAAATGCAATCACGCGAAAAACAACTTTATTGGTCACATTATGAAACAGTTTTGTTAGATGTTTGCGCGCAGTTTTAATAGTGGGATTTCTGGGAAAGTGACTCAACCTTTTGTGAGTAATTTAGATAAAATTCGTAATCAGACCACTATGTGATTACCTACGTAGATGATAAAATTATAGCTTCTTTGTCTTCTAGTTGAGTTTGTCTCGCTATTTTTATCCGACTACGCGAAGACAAAGGAAAGGTAATGAGACTAATGAGCTAATAAGTTAAAGACGCCGTTACTACCAAACCAATAAGTACATAAACTCTCTCAAAAAGCAGCAAGTATGAACGAATTTTCAATTTAAAGTTACGTGGTGCTTTCTTGATAGTTTTCTTTTTGAACACATTATATGTGCTTTTATTTAGGACATTTTTCAAATTTTTATTACTTGTAGTAGGCTGTAGGAGGAGGGGGAGATCTAGCGAAAATTACACTTTTCGAGTTCAATATTTTGTAAACCTAAAAATTTATGATAGCATGTAGAAAATTTTTTTTTAAGAGCTATCCAATGATATTGATAAGATAACTCATTTGATGTTACAATGTAAAAAAAATGCCTTCGCTTAAGATGTACTTATGGGAGGACCCAATTTTTTTTTTCAACATTTATTTACTTTTTCGGCGTAATGTATCTAAAAATTACAACTTTGTAGTAGGTACCAAGAATATCTGAGCTAGACCGCGGACAGATAGACAGACTGACGTGGCGAAACTATAAGGGTTCCTAGTTTGACTTCGGAACACTAAAAACCCCAACGTTGCGTGCATTCAAGCTCCTGAACTAAGAACCGTTTTTTTTTAATGGAGGCATTTCGTAAGATTCGGCAAGAGCTTGCGAGTGTCACAGGCTATATTAAGACTATAAGGGTGAGTCATACATCGTCAGTCGGGCCCAAGTTCTTTTATATCAGTTTATCAAGACCATTTGTAGCAATGAAGTAAGAAGTCTGTCTATAGGGCTGAGCACCACACGAAAACGAGCTTAGAGCATGTTCTAAGCCTTAAAAAATGCTGTTACATATTATCTGAGAGTTTTCGAGCATTCGAAGTTTATATCTAACGAAATTACGTACCTATTTAGAGTACGAGCATAGATTGTACGAGTATAAACTGTTCCTGCCAACGATGCTATTTTCGACTGAGATAATATTAGAATAGGGACGTCATAGAGCCAATAATTATAAACTGGTTACTGTTGGGATAAATCGACAGCAACTATACGGTCATACCTAACTATTGTTGTAACGTGACCACAGCTACCGTAGTAAGTAGTCATCCCAATCCAGCCATAGTAAGGGTGAGTATCCACCACAGCTGTGCGAGGTATCGGAGTGGTGCGCGAGGAAAAAATCCACCAATAGGAGAGCTGCGCTGAGCGAGGCAAGGAAAATTAAGTAATCCTATTGGTGAATTCTTCTTCTCTAGTGGATACCCTAACCGTACCATTTTATGACAAGGAAGCAAGCACTCAATGCCTATGACGCCAAGACGAGTAGTAAACCCTTACAAATGATGCAGATGCTTGTATCCTAATAATAAAAATCCTATTATAATCACGAACTTATAATGTAGATGACAAGTAATGATAGATGTTGCAAATTTTTAGGTTATTTTTATAAGGCATGAAGAAAACAAACGAGAAACAAACGAGCTCACAGACCACCCAATGGTAAGAGTCTGAGACCCATAGACTTTGGCAATCTAATCGGCAATTAAACCATTATTTGCGTTCCATTTTTGCCACATGGTTACGGAACCGTTAAACGTCATATGTTAGCTATCAGTCTGTTTACTCTGCCACTTGGCACACGCTGCGGGCGACGCTGGGGGGTCACGCAAGTCGTTTACCCACGACGTGGTTCAACGGTTCCACATGGTAACCTATAAACGGCGTTCAAAGCTCTAGTTCTTGACCTAGTGAATAATGTTTGTCATGTTTTTTTATAGAGAAGGCAAACTAGCACACAGGCCTCGTGAGGATCATGGATTTCAAATGCGATGCCAAACTAAGAGCCGCTTCCGTGATATAATGTACTTTTTGTATTGAACGTGATTAACTGCCGCACTCAGAGACGTCAATTAAATGTAATGCTGGTTTAGTGACGTTCTTATTCCATTGCTATTGCAAGGAAAGTGACAGCAGCAACTTTAATCAAGCATTAAATTTAATTGATGTCTGTGAGTGCGGCAGTAAGACCGAGAAATTAACGTCAGGTTTTTTCGGCGATGGTAAAAAAAAAAGTCAGTGCGCAACAAAAAATAGTAGGTAAGTCTATTATGATTATGAAATTGCCTTAATATTATTAACGTGTTAGTTTATACAACTGTCGCGATAAAACTAAGTATGTGGGACGACAATCCGTTGTCTGAGATAGTCGACAAGGGGTTAAACTAACAATATGCCAGATTGGAATGTTACAATCGGATTAGGCCAATGTTTATTATCATAACCACCCGGTTGACCTACTTGCTCGGTTTCACAGGATTACCGAACAAATCCAAATTTGTGAGCTTCAAACTAACACCAAGATTAAGTGTCTCCGCAGACGGTGTGCTGCAGACAAGAGTGCGATTGGAATTGGAATCCGGGATGCACAAGTTTCACAACTCGGCAGCACTTCTTCATGCTGAATGCTGACTGCATTTTTTTGACTGCGACCTTACGCGCACTGCTTGACCGGTACCCCGGTAAATGGGAACAGCTAAACTGTGAAGATCCGTGTATTGCGAACAACAATTGTGTATTGAAACTGGCATATCTTTTAACAGCTTTTGGCCCTGACACCCCTGACTACTTGCATATGTCCACAAGACAGCAATCACGTTGGTTTAGAACATAAGAGGTAGCAGAACTGATCAGATAGACACAAATACGAGTATGTAAAGATATAGCCAAAATATAATGTTGATCATGAACAAATAGGGTTCAGAATAGTGTTACGAAGTTCAATAGTGTGTTTAATAGTTTATTAATAACTATTCGTAGGAGTTTCGGAGTGTGTAAGACTGTGTATTCACTATCTAATTCATTCTAAGTTAATTTATATTGCCATCAATAACCACGTGCCTCATAGAGCAGAATTATTACCATTACTTTGTGACGTTTATTACAAATCAATCCAATGATGACAATATAACGATTTGCATGCTACAAATGATCATTAATCAAGCAACGGCTGTGGGTTGACACTTGATAACTATATCTTCTGAATGCCAAGAGTTCAGTTTCTTATCGCGTTGCCAATATAAACAAATTGATATTGAGTGAGATATTAATTTCAAGACACGTTAAAGCTGAAAATGATGGAAGATGGAAATCTCTCTCAAGAACGGCCCAAAGGTCTAAGACTGACCACCCTCTGGGTAAACGTGTTATCCATGAATTGCCAAACAATCACACAAAAACTGACGACTTGAGAACCTCCTCCCTTTTTAAAGTAGGACGAAAAGAGGCAGCTCAAGATGGTAAAAGGAAAAATATAGTTCTCTAAAGACATATTGCAGAGAATTTTCCATCACAATAAACATACCTAAAAGAACATTATACTAAATACACCTGTATTTGTTTTTAAGATTGAAGCTTTTTAAGATCTATACTAATCTTATAAAGCTGAAGAGTTTGTTTGCTTGAACGCGCTAATCTCAGGAACTACTGGTCCGATTTGAAAAATTCTTTGAGTGTTAGATAGCCCATTTATCGAGGAAGGCTATAAGGCTATATATATCATCAAGCTAAGACCAATAAGAGCGGAGCACCAATGAAGAATGTTTCATCCTTCTACGTTAACAAAGTCGCGGGTTAAAGTTAGCGTTAGCCCAAAGCAACTATTCCACGGGGTCGAAGTCGCAGGCAGAAGCTAGTATCAAAATAAATACGAAGTTACGTTTTCAGTTCACGTAGACTAATAAGAGCCGCAGTTTTAAAAACTTGTCCTAGATCTATTTTTACCACGATACTATCTAAACACCTTATCATCGGATAGTACGAAAATTATCTAAATATGCCACACCGGCTATCAGACGCAAAACATTAGCAATTTAAATAAACAATAGTCTTCTAGAATGGTAATAGATGTATATCATTAGAATAGGATTACGTATGCACGTTGCTTGGTCGAAAATAACAAGGGCTGCATTTTAACAAGTACTTAATTATGTTTTTTCACGATGCGTTAGCCTAGTTAGTAGACTTAGTAGCTAGGGATCCTGAGTTCGATTCTCGGTAACGACAATTATTTGTAAAATAAGCACGAACATTTCTTTCTGGTCAATGTTTCCTACGAGTATATATTTCTCTATTGTTCATGTATGTATGTAAACACTTTATTGTACAAAAGAAAAACAAAAACAATACAATGAAGATTTAAAAAAAAGAATGGATAAAGGCGAACTTATCCATTATAGAGATTTCTTCCAGCAAACTTTTGAGGGGTTGAGAAAAGTGTTAAGTTGTGCTTCGAGTAGACAAGTGTACAAAATCGATCGATTTATCAGTTTTGTTTTATTTATTTAGTTCATTGTTGTCTAGTACCCGAACCCCTGGACTTGGTTTGGGACTAGGTCAACTTGTGTGAGATTGACCCATGATATTTATTTATTTAATGACTGGCATAGTTTATTATGTGGCCACCATTAAGCGGAAGATCGTTGATTTAAGTTTGCTGTCTTCAAAACTGGTGCAGAGTCTATCAGGATGGCTACCATCTTACGTCTATCGCCGAGCAGTATTGTTTTCATTATTGTTCCGGTATGGGGATAAGACAACCGGCGGAATTACTAACATTGACGCATTTCTGAGACCCTAGGGTTGGTAACGCATAATTGCAATCCTGAGACTCCAAATATCCTTGGAAACTGCAATGCACCTAGCATTAGATGATAGTCTGGGCTGTATTCTAATCGGTAAAACCATATTGAACTATCATAGAGTTGACAATACGATAACAAGTCAAAAGAAATATAGTTTTACCGCGCAGAATAGCATGTGCCTTTGATTTAGTCAAGCCATAAAACTAAAAACTAGTTTAAACCCATAAATAACCTTAACTAGATACTTTGACAGCCTTAAAATCTATTTAAGAATGACACTATTACACAAGTTTAGAACACGACACCAGTTCCATATACAAGCAGTCGTATACAGAACGGCTACATTTCTCAACAAAACCAACTGTGGTGGCACTGAACATGTCAACCGGAACATAAACCTTCAACATCCCGCTAACAACCAAACTATAATGTAAACAATACGAACCTATTTCTTTCCTATGATAATGTCTGTCATTGTGTGACGTCGTTCCAAAAGATTGGCCCATTTTGCACGGTTCACTGTACACTTTGACAATCAGCTGGCACTGTTTATACTGCGCTTGCACACGTGCGCGCGTCGCGGCGGCGAGGAGCGGACTGACACTAAGTGAATGATGGAGTGAACGAATGGAAACGGCGGTGACCGATAAGACTGACCCACATGTTGGTTGCGGTCTATTTGGATAGATTTGGATTTTGAGGTATTTTGCATTTTGAGGTCGATGACGTCATGACGGAGATAGATGGTTCAGCACTTGGTGAAATAAACAACATTACAATTTACATTTTCCCTAAATGTAATGGGTATCATAATATAAAAAGTTCACAATACATAATAGGCCATAATCCATAATGGTCATAATATATACTGGTTTTATTTCTGAAACCGTAAACTTATTAGGATTTTTTAAAATGCCATTATATAGAACCCATTCAGTTAGGTTAGGTTTGTTTTATAAAAATCCTGAAATGTTTACAGTTTCAGAAAAAAATATGTTATGGACATTACTTATTATGGCCCATGATGTATTTTGAACTTTACATATTATCCGTACCTACCCATATCTATTTCCATTTCAGAAAAAAAATAACATAAGAAACTTAACTTTTTTCTGGGAATTTAACCTATAATTAATTACAAAAAACAGTTTAAACGGAAGTTGGCAAAAAAAAAGATTTGTGTCAAATGTCAATGTCATGTAGGTACGAGCTGTTAGTCCTATTACTTACTTAGAAAAATCGTTGGCCTTCAAGAAAAAAAAAACGGGAGTAACTTCACGTCTTCTAATCAAATAATAATGATTGCTTGTAAGTAATATGTTAATGCCTGGGCCTCCCTCAGACATTATAAACGCTATATTAAAAACATTCAATTTCTGTGGTGAATGCACATCCCTTCATCAAAAACGATTAAAGGATTATGAAGGAGTACGAAAATTCTTGCTTCATATAATGAACATCTACGGAATAAGTTTCTCTCATAAGAAAAATGTAAAACGAAACGACGTAATAATTTATTAATACCTATATTTAACGTAATATAAGGCTTTCGCTAAAGTATTCGGACCTGCACTTTAAGGGTAAAAGGCCTTTAAAGAGCTTTAGTGCAATATAAAGTAAATAAGGACCGTAATAAACAACACTAAAGTAAACAAACCCAGACTATAACTGTAAAATCGATCGCATAACGGCTTCATCGATCTACTGCCGAACAGCTGGTGCCGTGCTAATGGGCCATTAGGGGCTAATTAACGACTACTGACTGAACAACCAAACTAATTGCACCATACAAATCAAATTTCAATTACTGTAATGCATATGCATAACATCATTAATTGACCATCATACGGATTTTCTTTTAATTAAGGCATTGAAAAGGCAGAGCACGCAGCCTTTTTGATGGTAAGCGGAGCCCATAGACATTTGCAATCTCAAGACTGCAATCCAAAGACTGCAAATGCATTTGTATTCGTTTGTTCTACCATGCGCTTCTCGAGGCACTTTCTGCCTCTAGAGGTGAAACTTTGGAACAAACTCTGCAGAGTCGGATCTAGGGGAACGGTTATTTATTACTCGTATGGGGGTTCTCCGACTGTAACCCATTTCTTCACTTTCCCGAGAATTTGTCCATATATGTTTTGACGACGCGCTGGCCTAGTTGGTAGTGACCCTGCCTACGAAGCTAGAGGTCCTGGGTTCAAATCCCGGTAAGGGCAGATATTTGTGTGGTGAGCGTGAATATTTGTTCCCGAGTCATGGATGTTTTCTATGTATTTAAGTATATATTTCTCTATATAAGTATTTATATCGTTGTCTAGTACCCATAGTACAAGCCTAGAGCTTAGTTTGGGACTAGCTCAATTGGTGTGACATTGTCCCCTGATATTTATTTATTTATTTATTTATTTATTTTATGTTGAAAACAACACTGAATACTGAAAACCTGGTGGTGTCACTCCGCGCTTAATTAATTATTCTAGTTATGGCTTTTGACGTAGATACCTCGTCGTGTTGTTCTCCTAGTCATTATTTTTAGTCAAATGTTATTGACCTTACATTTGTGATGATTTAATTTGTGCTATTTTTAATTATCATTATTTATTACTTCCACGTAACTTACTTTTAAGTATTATTGTGTTTTACGATTGAAAAAAATACCTTCGGCTGGAGTTTCTTGCGGCGCTTTCTTCTAAGCAGTGATGGTCTTTTCCGAAGCGCTAGTAGATTCACTCCATATTACCGGCGTGTAAAAGAACCCTTATGTGGCCAATTAAGTAAATATATTTTTTTAATTTTGATTGTATAGATTAGGTACATGAACATGCCCAATTCCCGCGAAATTCCCGCGGCGCTGGGTAATTCCTCTTTACCTAGTCTTCTACGAAAGCGAGATTAGATAGATAAAAATCCCTGTTATAAAGGCGACCTGAGCTGATAGAGTTATAAGAGTTAAACGATCCAACCAATTTTCATCAAACCATTTCTATTTTTAAAAAAACCGCGTCCGAATCGATCTTTGCCTTCGGAAGCCATTGCCACAGCAGACATACCGACATACATATGTTAAACTTATAAAACCTCTCAGTTTGCCTCGAGGGGTTAAAATCGAAACATCTTTTTTTAAATCGGTTAAAAAACATGGCCGCTATACCATCGGTATTATCACCCACAAAGAAAGCCCTAACAACATAATCCGTCAGCTGTCCACACAACATGCGGATCCACGTGACCAAACAGATTAGTGCCACACCGTGGCTAATTAGCACAGCACACTGATTGAAACAGTACGAGAGGATTATAATATTTTAAATAAATAAAATAATTAGGAGATAATCTCACACAAATTACCTAATCTCAAACTAAGCACTAGGCTTGTACTTTGAGTACAGACAAGGACTTTAATTGTTATGCCACTATGGAACCCTGTCGCATAACGCTAGTCATTCATTTAAGCGTAATTTCTGTCATGTGGCATAGTAGCATAACAATTAAAGTTCTTGACTGTACTAGAGCACGATTGACATACTGCTATTATACTTCTTTAGAGAAATGCATACTTTAATACACAGAAAACATCAAAGACTCATGCAGGAACAAGTACTCGGGCTCATCACACAAATATTTGCTCCTGGCGTGAATCGAACCTCGGATCGCTAAGGGCCACTACCAAGTAAAGTTATACTATATAACCAGGCTAAAATCGTTTTATTCGACAACAGTCATATACTCTTATGGCCTCTTGTTTGATCGGTAATTAAACTAAGTAATGGTCAAAAAACGTTACTAATTGTTAAAATCTGTCAAAATGAAATGTGTCAAATTTACCATTCCTTTTTCGAATTTTAACAATTACACTGAAAAAAATAATTGGTCGCTTGTAACAAGATTGTGATTGTTGTGCATAAGCGTCTTGATCCCATACGAGCCTAACAAGACGATAGATACACCAACTAAGACGTTAGATACATCAACTAAGATGTTAGTTGAATCACTAAAGGAATTGCTGTTTGTTACTATCATCTTTGGTTTATATAACTAATATCTTAACTATTGTATTCATTTTATGTCAACTAAGTGAAAATCTCTCTTTGTTGGCTCTCATTTTTTTGAGTGTAGGTAGTTAGTTTAACTACTGATCAAACAACAGGGCCTTAATTCGCTCCATAGTAAAGTCAATCTTTACGAAATAAATCCTGTCATTTATACTCATAAAATCACTAAGGGCTCGTTTACGGAGACGCGGAGCGTCGCGCGTGGCGTGCGGCTTGGCGTTGCGCGGATCGTCGGGCGTTTTTTCCGTTTACAGAGAGGCGGCGCGTGCAGCGGACCGCGTCATCACACGCGCAAACACAAACATATGGGAATGTACGGTGTTGTTTATAAAGATGCGGGGCGTGATGCGGCGCGTGGTGCGAGGCGTAGCGAGAAACGGTGTCCGCTACATCCGCGGCGGACTCTCGAGCGTGTAGCGGAGCGCGCGGCAGAGCACAAGACTGTCAGAAGGTTCCGCCGTTATTGACGCGTGCGACGCTGCGTGCAACGCGGCGATGCCATCCGCGGGCTCCGCCGCAAGTAACGCTGTATTTGAAGCAAACGCGCGTAAAACCACTTCTCCGTAAACGCTTTTATACAACGCCATATGTTTGAATTTAGTGCAGACCGCGCCGACCGACGTTACGCGCGACGCCCCGCGTCTCCGTAAACAAGCACTAAAACAGTATAACGATAAGATGCCGTTTGGGTGCTGGAGGATCAGAATCTATTTTAAAAAAATATTTTTTGAAATAAAACTACAGCCTACTTTTTTAAAAGATTAACTCCAATCCCATCATAGATCGTCAACACATTAAATAGCCAGAAGACTGGGTAAAATAAAACCATATTGCCTTTGACGTGTATGGTATTGTTTTTAACTCGGCCGCCATTACTGTCAAGTAAATAAGAGCTATCAAAACGTTGACAATACGACAACAGGTCAAAAGTAATACTGTATTATGGTGCAGAATCTCAGCCTAAACCAACAACCAGCGCTTGCGCTTACTGCCACCTCCGCCTGTTCGATTAGCCACAGCACAGCAGTTTTCTACCGGAGACGCAACTATGACGTGCGCCGACGCAGCTAGCAGCTGAACAAACGACAACACGTAACGATTTACATGCGTTGGTCACACATAACGGGGTTCGGTTCCCGGCAAAAGCATTTGAATGTCTTCCAAAGGTGACCGCACGAAGTAAGTCACCAATGAGTCGAAATGATAACAAAAACCGTTAAAAATCATTTAACCAGGTCAAGCTAATGTTTGAACAACTTTCCATCAAATATCGACTTTTAATACTTAAATAAGAGAAATATAAAAAAAATACGTGACATATTTCTCCGTCTCATGGAAAAATGAAAATCTTCCACAACGGCTTAGTCACGCGAACCGTGTCACCCAAAATGACTAAATTCGTTGAAACTAACTGTACCTAGTTACACTAATGATGCGACTGGCGTCATCTCCGTCAATGGATACGTGCATGGCAAACTTTGCGGTTATAGAAATATTTTATACTTTTTTATGTGAGAGCCAAAAGGTTATTTGAAATGTTTTATCTTTTAGCGACGTCGAGAAAAACCATGAAAATTAGTCCAAGAAACGAGTTAAAACATCTTAAAACCTGTAAAGTTACAGGCAGCGACGGACACAGAGCTATAAAGGTGCATCTCCACCGCCTCGTATCGCCGGTGGAAAAGCAGCTTAAGACAGCTCTCTCAAGTCTTGACTGCTCATAATTCAACCTCTGTATATGGCGGATTAAGACTATACGCAGCAAGCGAGATCAATTTGCACAAATCTGCGCGGATACACGATACTAGATATAACATTATTTTGTACACTTGTCAACTCTACAACGGCTACCACTATACTTTCCTTTAATCTACTGGCAAACAGCAGTGTTCCCACTGTTGTGTTCCGGTGTGGAGATTTTTTTTATTTTTTATTTTTTTATACATTTTACAGGGCATTACAGTATTCCATTGCGCCGAGAAAACCAGATCGATGCTATACATAATAGTCGCAAATGTAGAACAGAATAACAAACAAAAATAAACTTAGATCAGTACACTCGAATGCCTATCATCCATCTTCTCACAAAATCTCAAACATTCTAGGCACACAGCATTCCATCTCCAATCAAACAAGTCGCATTCGGGTGCCGATGCCAGGAGCGCGTTAAGGAGCGTCAGCGCGCGGAGTAGCGGCGCACTCTTACGCGCCACGGTGCGCGCCGCCGGGACCGCCAGCAGCGGCCGCGGCTTAGGGCGAAGACATATAGTGGGAACTTGCGGCACCTACAGCCTCACAACCCGCCCCACTAGCTCGGGACAATCGGACTCACCGCGCAAAATGCCACAAATAGTTTTCAGTAACTTGTTGTTACTTGTTGTTGTTGCTGAGATAAGACAATCAGTAAAATTACTATTAGTGCTTGGATTTTTAATTTGTTTACTACTTTCGTCTACAAAGCAGCTCGAACGAAATAAGCGATAGAGACTAAACTCTGTCATACCACACATACAGTCAACCAATTTGATTTCTAGGCCACTATGGACTATGTCAAAGTGACGTGGACAACCAAAACGTAAGAGACTTCCTATGATTTGGTTTACAACGTCACTTTGACAAAGTCCAAGTTGTACCTACGAGAGCGGGGAGCAATGCTATAGTTTACTAACCGGTAAACTATTAGTGGCTTTAGGACCTTGTGCAGGGTCCGTCCGGATCGCTACCACTATCTTATCCATTAACCCTCTGCCAAGCAGCAGTGTTCGCAATGTTGTGTACCTGTGTGGCGATAAGAAAACCAGTGAAATTGCTAGCATAGAGGCATTCCATTTTAGGTAATCCTCAGGGTTGGCAATGCATTATAAGATTTATAAGTTTCAGGATTGCAGTCTTGAGATTGTAGGTAGTTTTGAGAATCCAGTCATGTCCACATTATTGCGAGTAATGACGCCAAATTGTCCGATCCCTGGAATGACAACTCTGTCGGTCTCCTTGTCATTTTTTTTTTAACGGAGTAGGTACTTCTTCAACGAAACGAAAAGAGAGTTATTGAAAACAATAACACCTTTGAGCATGTGCGATTAAAATGTAATCCGACATTATAAAAATAAGCTCGCGTCGCATCGCTCGTTCTGTGCAGGCCCTTAGTTCTAGTTTTGGGAGTTGTTTACCCGTTTTACAGTTACACGCTAAGTGGCAATGTCAACCGTATGTAGGACGGAACGCGGCACAAATTACCGTGACACTCGAACGTACCTGAAACAAAAGAATAATTTTATGTTACGGAAACAGAATAAATATTAAATAGATATAAACCTGCGTTATACATACCCCCCCTTACTAATAAACGTTGAGTAACAGTGGTATATAGCTATGTTTTGTCCTTATCTGTCAAATTCAAATGTCACAATGACAGATAACGACAAAACATTGTATAGCTATACCACCGTTACTCCATTTATTTGTAAGGGGCATCATATATAGCTGATATCGCGTACAAGGCCCAACCAATTTTTATGAATGATTTATTTAGTAAATGAAATAAAATAATTTGAAACATCCTATCCTAGTAAAAATTGGTTTATTTCAAAAACAACGCGTCAATATCGGTCCTTCGTTTGAGAGATACGATACCACAGACAGACACAAATGTCAAACTTATAAGCCCCTCTTTTGGCGTCGGGGGTTTTGCTTACTTTGATAGTCTTTCTCAGATTGGAACCAGCTTTCAAATTTTTTTGTTCAATTAAATCATAAAGGTTTTTAAAATAAAAATGCCATTCAATTAATATAAATTGCGTTTATAGTAATGAATCGAACAGATTTAATTAACAATAAATGAAGACCGTTAACTTTATTACCGTTTTAATTACCATGAATTAAGATTGCAGTATTTTTAATGTTAAATGCTTTAATGGCACTTTACTGCGATAATATATTTTTCAATAGGTAGTCAATTTACATTATTTGAAAGATCTTAGATCTTCTTAATAATTGTTTAATAACAATTTTTGGTACAAGAATAACCATTTATCGACATTATAAAAAGTTAATGAGCCGGCAATAATGGGGCAGAGTAATTATAAACAGATTTATCAGTTGTACGGCGACAGGCTAGCCTGGTGCAACTAAATTGCGGAATTGCGCAATGCTGGCGACACATCGGCTATGGTAGAAGAGGGATCACTTGCTGAACAAACGCTGTGGAAATTGATATCAACACAAATTACAAAGAGAGCTAACAAATAGGGTACGTCTTAAATATTTTGTCAATTCTAAATATATTATGTTGTCATATTTACTCAGAACAGCGATAGTTAAGTGTAGGTAGGTATTCGATTCTTAAAATATTGTATTATTAAGAGGACCTGCGTTGGGCCACAGTCAGATAACACAATGACTAGTGTTTAGAAATCCAGCCATACAGATAGAAGCAGGAAGAGCGATTGAGACTGCTTTGTAGTTTAAAGAAAAATCGAAGGTGATTTTCGAAGTTGATAATGTAAAGACTATAAAGCCAAACTAAACTTAACGCGGACCAAATATGTGCTTCATACAAAATAATCAGTTAACTTTTATATTCGCCGAATGTGAATAAAATTGAGATTAACGATGATGTTATGCATGGAGTATAGTGACTTTAATGAGTTTAATGACTGACTATATCACAAATGCGCCCTGCGTTTTTCCCTCAAAAGTGATACATCTTACCGCTCCCACATCTTTATTTCTACGATATAATTGTCTTTGTTCACGGGCAACTAATAAATCGTTATATTCCTTGAAAGAACGTGACGATTCTAGTCATAATTATTTGGTGATTGCAACTAAGTTTTTTATGCCGATGAGATATAGGGTGCCTCGTTCTACCACATGAAATTGGAGTAGGTGGTAGCAAGTTACGTAAACAAGTTATTTTTGCATTTCTTGGGTAGCTACACAACTATAATGTACGTGAGGTATTGTGTTGACAATTAATAAATATATCTTGTGCTTAAGTCCAGATATCACAAAGGAATTACCGTACATTATATTTTAATAACATACATATATAAAGTCACGCCTTCATTCCCAGAGTGGGGTAGGCAAAGCTACAGAATTACCAACAACTCTAAAAACTTGTTGATAATTCTGTAACCACTTTTTTCTGCAATACAATTAGGCTAAGATGTTTGATTGTGCACCTATGTTTTCTTTGTATTTACATAAATAGTCTAAGCAAAAATAAGAAAATAAAAACTAAAAAATAACAGAGATACAAGTGCATAACACCAAGACGTAAATCACTACATGAAAATATAGTTTAAAATGTTTAAATAACTGTTGTATAATAGTAACCTAAAGTAAGGTTGTAATAAAACATACTTAAATAGTGACAATGGAATAAAGTTAATCGTTAAGTACACCTACATGATTTAAATTAAGTTAGACCATGGAGAAGACAAGCCGAACACACAAAAGCCATCTGATGGTCAGTGAAATCTAAGCCTATGGTTGTACAGTCAGCAGCATAAATAAGTGATCATTTATGTACCTTGTCACTTTAACGCAGTGTTTGAAATGTCATACAAAATTGTGAAACAATTGAAAGCGACAAGGTTCATAAATGATCACTTATTTATGCTGTTGACTGTACATATATGCTTTGGCAACCCTCAAAACTATGAAGGAATCCTCTATGCTACTAGACGTATTCCATCTTAATTATACGCTATGTAAAAGTATTACAGTTACGTAAAAAAACCTCGCCATATTGCGAAAAAAGATATGATACCACTTTTACCTACCAAGTTTTTTTTACCACGAAGTAAACACATATTCTCTGAGAGGAGAAAGCGGTGGGAAAATAAATGCGAATCAATTCGTTTTGGCCCGCGGCCAAACGCCTATGTAAGGTACGCGAGCACTCACGCTGTTGCGAGTTTCGTTGCTATTACGTTTTATGTAGGCGCTTTTGAAACGTAAATCGTTTACTTGCCTAGGGACCAGAGTAGTGATTTTTAATGGATTACCAAATAAAAACGTCTAGGAAGTAAGAGGAGCTAAAATACAAAATTATTAACCTTATACCATAGATAACAATATAGTTTAAAACTTAATCGTGAACAAGAATAAACTGCTAAGTGTATATAGAATAGAATAGAATAGAAAAACGTTTATTCGACAAACAAATCAACACAGGGGTACATCATACTAAAGATACAATAACGTAATAAAACTACTACATGTATATTTGACATTATCTTCAAATTCGCTACTTAGAACTTTGTATGATTTATGAGATTCAGCAATTGGTGTGTATAAACACACATAACATTTTACAAATATTCAAAATAAGGGAGCGACCACACCTGAGCTTAACGATGCGTAAATTACGGTCCGTCAAATTTGACGCCCTGTATGACCCATTCTTTTGTTTACGCAACGTCACCGTATTTTACGCGTCGGTGTGGCCGATCCTTAAAAGAGCACACTGTTTCAAAAGAAAGAAATCTGTAGGTATTCTTTTTACGTATAAGTTTAAGTTTAAGTTTTGTACATTTGAGTATTGTTTTAAAAACGACGATAACAACATTGTTTTTAGGGCTCAAGCGTCAACCCTTCTAAATTAAATCATTTTAGCGCGATAAAATTATCATAGACTAATTATCTATACTTCTATACTAATATAATAAAGAGGTAAAGTTTGTAATCTCTGGATCTACTGAACCGATTTTGAAAACTATTTTACCAATAGAAAGCCACGTTATTTGTGAGTATCATAGGCTGTATATTAACCCAAAAAAATGTTTATTGCCAACGAAGTGGGCACGGGAACAGCTAGTTTTCGATAAAAACACATCTAATTTGATTGTTTAACGTCTCATGTTCGCAACTTCGTTTACGAAGCTATTTTATCAAAACACTTTTCATAATTAAGTACTCAATTTTACCAAACCCTCTAATTTACCTCATTTTTATCTACCTAACCAACCGCCCTCTCTCAGGTAGGGAAGCCCATTAAAAAATGAAGCAGCGGGCATAATTACCGGTGGTAGTTTCCCCCCCAACGAGTAGTTCCCTCGAGTGGGGGTGGGGGGAGGCAGACGGTGAAAAAATGGTCTGGCTTGCAATTTATAAGCGATCCCCGCACTTGGCTTGATTAATAGTCTAGTGCGCACGTCGGAATTAAAATATAATTTTGTTACGGTTTGAACATTATTACAAACCTCTTTATAATCCGACAAAAAAGAGAGGTGTTTTAAGTTTAAAAACATGGTGTATCTGGTTAGTTGTGTAGCTCTCAAACGGTTGGACGAATTTGGACGAGGTTTTTTTTAAATAAAGTTAGTTTGATCTGGATGCGCCGTTTAAGAGATACCAGTTCTGAAAGAAGAGTTCGCCATTATACGAGTAGATAACCAGCAATTCTGTGACACTGGTGAAGAAGAAGTCTCCCGAGGTTTAGGTGAAAAACAGTATAAATCTTGTATACTCTGTACATGATGTTTACGGGTATGGACCAAAAAGTTGGACCACAGTTAAGCGCAGTTAACCATACAAACAACGAAGTCGAAAAAAGTTCCGTTTTGCGACGAAAAGTATCCCTACAAATTGTACGGCTAATTTTCGTGTCACAACGGAAAAGTTTCATAGAAAATTTAATTGAGTGAGTTAGCGTGCCCAACTTTTTGGTCCTTACCTTTACCCTTTCTTATTATGAGCTAAATCGACTTTAATACGTTTTCACCAGAGCCACGCAGAATTGAACTTTATTCGACCTGATGGTGATACTTGCATACAGTCAAGAGTAATTATATCTTACCACCATTGATTATATAATATTTTTTCTCAAACATGCAATGAAATATTGATGTTATGTTCCTTATAATAGGCTGCGAAGTATGACGTTTCAGGTGCGGCTATGAGGTCGTTAATGGAATTTCATACAAATCGTGCAGACCTAGGCCGGCAAAGTCCTCTTTTTTAATTTCCATTCTACATAAATTTGTGGCACAGGCATCATGACATTCTGCCACTACGCGTATTAAAAAAATAGTGAAATGAGTTAAGAACAACACGATAAGCAATATGGTTTTATCGAGGAAAATAGAGCCCCAAATTTAAATTCATGAGTTTCATGGCACTATAGTAAGTATTAAAATGCCGATCCAATATATAAATTATCAATATCGCATAGTTATGAAAATTAATGAGCTAAAATTACATTTCATCGTGTGATTTGATCAAATAATTATCAATTATTTGAATTTTTAACAGATTTTCATCAAGGTTTAGAGTTTGATTAAATTTGTTAATATATGGCGTTGTATATTAAATGCCAAGTTTTTCATCATCATCATCTCATCATGTCAGCCAAAAGACGTCCACTGCTGGACATAGGCCTCCCCCAAGGCTGTCCACTCAGACCGGTCTTGTGCTTTTCGCATCTACCGCGTTCCCGCGATCTTTACAAGGTCGTCACTCCATCTTGTTGGAGGCCTACCTACAGCTCGTCTCACTCAAGAACCTTCTGACCCCATCGGCCATCAGTCCTGCGAGCAATGTGCCCCGCCCACTGCCACTTAAGTTTGGCTATTCTTCCAAGTTCCAAGCCAAGTTATTAATCCTCGCGATTTGGTAGGTTATTCTAGTTTGGCAAAACAGCACCACGCTATTTTGTCACATTGGTGTTAGTTTAAGTTTCATATTAAATAAATAAATAAATATCAGGGACAGTGTCAAACCAATTTACCTAGTCCCAAACTAAGCTCTAGGCTTGTACTATGGGTACTAGACAACGATATAAATACTTATATAGAGAAATAAATACTTAAATACATAGAAAACAACCAAGACGCGGGAACAAAGGCGAATATCTGCCCTTAACGGGATTTGAACCCAGGACCACTAGCTTCGTAGGCAGGGGCACTAACAACTCGGCCAACGCGTCGTCGTCGTATTGTTATGTATGATAAGGTATTTGTAATTATGTGCCTTGTTGTCAGGAATAAAATTATCTATTCTATTCTATTATCATTGAAATAACTCGATTAACCCTGTTACTAACCCAGATTCGATTTTCGCATATTTTGTGTATGTTTTTAGATATTTAGATTTATGTAGATTAGATACTGATATTGTTCTCCGGTATGTAGGGGACGGGCGGGCAAGAAGGATGTGGTTATTTTAAAAATAAATAAAAAATATAAGCTTTAATTGTATTTATTCGTAACTTAATATTTTTAATCTCTAGATATTGTTATATTAGTAATCGAGATCAAAATTATATTTCTTTTTATTTTATTTGATTTATACTTGTTTTAAAAAAATTGACCGATTATCCGGTTTGCCCACATTAGGGTGGACAAAATGAATAAGTACATAGGTCTTAATTGTCACAAAAATATGATCCTCGGCTTGGATACACTGGACAAGTGTATACTCAGTTTCTTTGAAAAAAATATCTATTCGAACCAATGATATTTTATATTAAGATACGTTATGCTCATACTAAACGCATTCAAAACCCATGACCAATTACTGACAGAGACAAAGACGGCAATCCATTGCGAACGCTATTGTTAGAAAGAGATAAATAGATAAAAAGTAAGGCAATTTGCCTTCCTTTTGGAGGAACGTTTTTGCGTGCAGATGACGTAGATAGCTTTATATAAAATAATCATTGATTCCAGCAATAATTATGTTCCCGCACACATCGGTGAAAACCGCGCGATCCGTGCGAACGCATATTCGACTGTTTGTATAGGTTATTTTAATTTAGTTGATTATTCCATATTTAGTGGATAAATTAACCTCGAATCCCGTAATTACAATGCAGTCGCCCCGTAAAACCGGAAATCAGATCCGCAGGCTCATTGCCAAACGCAATCGTAATCGTTTTCATTTTGACAGTCCGAAGGCGAGTCTGCTTTCAAATGAAAACAATTGTTCCACTTTGAAGTCGATTGCGATTGCGAGTGTGGTAGCCCAGCTGGTCAAGTCACGAGAAATAGATTAGGTACCTATAATTTTTTTTAACCAACTGTGTCAAAAAATCATTGGCTTTTTGCGACAAGTTTCCATAATGATTCACAATTAAACTTGTTCACTGTTTCATGTTGACACAAAATGTACACATGTATTTTTAACTTCGAATCCTACTATATTAAATAAAAATAAAAGCGATAACGTTTTTGATGATTATTTTTCAGCATAATACACCTATTTAGTTACTTTGATTTTAATTGATTGTACACATGTCAAATCTAATTTAAATAATGTCGCTTTTCACATCCCAGCTATTTGTCATCAAGTCTGCTGCATTATAAACTGCTCGTTTCACCAGAGTCCGCGTCTGCGAGTTTTCACCAAGTCATCGGGCTCATCCATCATCATGATTAATGTAGACCGCTTAAAAGTTAATAAAACGGCCAACTCCGCATGTCAGGCCTGGGTTCTGTAGTCTGTAGGCAAACCTCTATAGCCTGTGTCAATTGAAATTGTCAAAAATGTAAACAAATAAGTACTGTTTGACACATAACCTCAAATATTCGTTATTTAATCCTAAACTTAATGTGAAAGTAAAAATCAAGTGAATAAATCAGTGCTAAGACCACACTTGATCTTAAAACGCACGCTGACTATAGAGTAGATAATAATGGTAAATTGGTTCGTTTGGTTGCGTTTACATCTTTGCCAATTACAATAGGGTATTTGACTGTTATTAAATTTCATATATTAATTTGGATAATATATCAATATACGTAGTATGATAAAATAATTCAAAATCGAATTTGAAATTGGTAATAAAGAAAAAGTTATAGCCTTTTAAAGGTTTTTGTCTATCTCTTTCTCACGAAACGATGTTTTGCGTGTAATTCATATGGCGGTTGAGTAATATGACGTCATATTCCTGTATTTTCCTCTCTGCCTAAAAGCAAGTTTTAAACATTTATATCTTTCTTATTTTTAAAGATATTAAAAAAACTATTTATACTAGGCTATTCGAAAGGTAAAAAAGATTCAATTTAAATACTAATAAAAAATTAGGCAAATACCCTATTGGCACAGACTATAGGTGATTCTCTCAAATAACCCGCTTTCAGGGGCCCTACCCGAGATGTTATACGCTAACTAGCGTTTCTATTCGTTTCGTTATAAACCAATCGCGTCACTGGTGGCGTTTATTTTAAAAAGGAAATGAATAGAAACGCTAGTTAGCGTAATGCATCTGGCTAGGGCCTCAGTTCGTCGACGGATAACTGACAGGGTCTCTATCCAAGTCGTATTGTCTTTGCCGTGTTACGGTATTGTTTTTAAACGCAATAAGGTTCACTTCATAATTATTACAAATAACTTTTTATGAATTAGGATAACTCTAAATATAAGCTTATTTACGTCCCTTTTCGAGTTTCATGTTAGAAAACGCAAACTTTACCGTTTTTTGAAATAAAAATAGTTTAGTGAGAACGTGGCTAAAAATTATGTACAACGAAAAGTAGAATGGCCCTTTTACCGTGTAAAATATTCACCCGGGATTATATCAACAATAGCCACCATTTAGTACAAGAACGACTACTTACATGATTTCCACTAACCGCATCAATTCACAAACAGCGAATTAACATTCCAAACGGGCGGTTACCCAAACTTGCTGCTAAAACATATGAAATCAAATTAAAATCAATTAATTTTAGGCGTCTAGGCCCATGTTCACTTACATATATAACCTACCTTACCTTTTATTACTTCGTCCGCGCATATTTCGATTATCGCTATTCCCTCGGGACTTTTAAATTTTTCAGGTTAAAAAGCAGCCACGTTAATCCAGGGTACAACCTATTTCCATTTCAAATTTTATCCAAATCCGTTAAGCCGTTTCAGCGTGAAGGAGTGACCAACTAACACAAACTTTCGGATTTATAATATCAAGTAAGATATACATTCATACACTGCCACGAGGTCAACAAAACCCTTTCAAAACAGTTCTATAGCAAAAAAAAGCTAATATCCTATTTAGGACCAATGTTTATATATAAGGAAAACAAGTTTGTCTGTCCGTTGACCCCGCTGCATTAAGGCTGGCTGCACACCGCTGCAAACCTGAGCGATCTTAGAAAATGTGCATAAAACTTTCAGACACGTGTAAAATACGAGAATACGATGCAAAACAAGGGCCTATTATTTAAATAAAACAATGTCTTTCCAAAGTCATCAAAGACGGAGGTGCATTAATTATGCAAAGTATTATCTGCTTTTGTCACTCAATGCCAAAGAAGTGCATTACTGTCATTCATAATAGGGAATATGCATGTTTTTTTTACAGCTTCAATGAAAGCTGATTCATGTCACAAAAAGGTGAGTTTTTTTTTAATAGCTATAAAAATAACCAAGATATAAGCAAACAAAGATTTGTTCCTATCTTTCTAGCAAAACAGAATTTTACGTGGAGTTTATATGGCTGAACTGCACAATGACGTCACCGGTGCACATCGGATCTCTCTGTCTATTTAGCAGGTTAAAATGCTTGTATCATCCGTATTTCTTGACCGATTTTAATTTTAATTTAATTTTTGGTGATCTCTTTTACGGTGTTTTCATATTTTGTTGAGAAATGCGATTTAAAAATCCATGCACATTCCCTATTACTAATTGATATAAAGCTTTATTGTTTTATACTTTAGGGACAAGAATAAAAGACACGTACTGTAGTATTGACAGAACCGCGTGGAGCTAACCCCGTGTGCATGTGTTTAGTTCCCGAGAGAAAATAAGGTCTGTTCATTCTTACTTGTCTTATATAGTAAACAACTTTCTATACTCAAAATGAACTCAAAATGATTTTTTTTGGCTAAAACAGCTATTTTAAACATATAAAGCAATCACAGACAATACATTGGCCAAGTGATGTCCAAAATGTTTATTCAGTTTACTTTATTTACGATAAAAGAGCTGTTTTAGCCAAAAAAGGTTCATTTTGAGGTTAGAAAGTTGTTTACTACATAAGACAAGTCAACATGAACAGACCTTACTCTTTTACTGAACAATTCTCCTCGCGTGCGATATCCATGGACTTGTCTCTAAGTCAATGGCGAGTGTGTTTAAATAACTTGACTTTGGCAAAATACGTGCTTAACAGTAGCGAAAACCATTAATTATATTTCTGCCTATTGTCACACTGAAAACAAAATTGGTCCCTTCCAACAAGATTGTGATTGTTGTGCATGCGTCTTGATTCCATACGAGCCTTACAAGACGTTAAATACATCAACTAAGATGTTAGTTGAATCACTAATGGTGCGTTCCTATATTCAAAACCGTGGATATAGTTGAGACGTCTCGTTAACATTTGATACATTTTGTACGTAGCAAATGTCAAATTTTAACGAGACGTCACAACTCTATCCACGGTTTTGAATATAGGAACGCACCATTAGGGCCAGCCACACCGCTTGCGTGACGTGCACGTGCACGTGCGCGTTCGCTTTCCACTGCGTTGTATAGTAGGTATGAATTCTCATTCTCATCAGTGGAAAGCGAACGCGCACGTGCACGTGCACGTCACGCAAGCGGTGTGGCTGGGCCTTTAAGGACTTGCTTTTGTTACTATCAGCTTTGGTTGATACAACTAAAATCATAACTATTGATTTTTTTGTCATCTAAGAGAAAATCTGTCTTGGTTGGCTCTCATTTTTTGAGTGCACCAAAAGCTTCATAGCAAAACTGGTGACTCTAACCATACCATGGCCTTTATTCCACTATGATCCTCAACGTCGTAATCAAACTGTAATTAAGCTCTTATTCACTTAACAGTTATATCTGTCATAACGTCAACAGTGTAATAAACTAATAACGATATCGGAATGAAGGTCCGGTCCCCGTCTGCAATCTACCTGACAACCCACGCCAACAGTCTCGACTCTCGACTCAGTCCTAAGGCTAAGCAGCCCTAATCAAAACAAAGAGCCCCGAAATAACCTGGTGACTGCATCCTTGCAGATGAGTGCGTGGACCCACGGGCAATGACATCTTAAGTCTCTGTTTATTTTATGTTGAGATACGGTGAACAGGTACTTTTGTTTACAACCTACAATGTTTAGAAGCAAGCACTTAAGACTGTACCGAGCGTCCACTTGCGCCGTCATTACTATTATTGTGTATCCTCTAAACTAAATAATTATCTTGAATACACAATACAATACAATACAATACAAATACTCTTTATTGAACACCAAAAAACAAAACACGGAACAGTAAATTTTAACTACAGGTATACAACAGGCGGTTTTACCGCTTAATAGCGATCTCTTCCAGACAACCTTGGACAGAGAAAAAAAAAAGACAAAAATTTAGGCAGGCGGTGTAAACTAATTCCTTCAGAACTCAAACGAAACTACTAGAAATACTTCGGTTATGATAAAATCTACTTAAACATAAATAAACTACATATAAATACACATACATAAAGTAAATGAGTTAAAAAATACATACCAAATACACACTAAATACATATTATAATACACCTATATAATATATTATTATATATATATATATATATACAATGTATAGTATAAGGACTATAAGGTATATGACATAATTGAATAACAATTGACCTATGAGGAAAAAAGTGGGCAACTTCTTCCGTTACAGGTTTACCTTTGTCATATATGCAATAGTAGCATTCTGTATTCATTTGTACAACAAAAAACACTCTTAAATTTCAAGATGCTTCAGTTTATCAGAAAACACTTTAACAGTAAAGAGGGCGCCACAGATTAAATAAAAGTTAGTGCAGTCATAAAGGAGCGGAAACCCCAGACATAGGTGACCCCTATTTTCAGAGCTAACCCTTAAACGGCCCAACCAATTTCTAATAAACCTAGCTAAGAACCACCGCGATTAAACTAGCTTTCTACTTAGAAAATCCGCGTTTAAATCGGTCCATCTGTTTAGGAGCTACGATGCCAAAGACAGAGACAGACACACATTGGGTTAATCTCATAAAACCCCACTGTTTCTGCCGGGGGTTAAAAATGACGCACACGCGTCACGCGTGGTTGTGTAGATTGATTTTAATTTGCGATTTTCTATTTATACTTGCTGCTTACACACGTGCAAGCGAAGGCAAGGCCAAACCTAGTAATGCATGCATTGTCCTTGCACCATGTCACACTACTAATAATAATCGCAGTAATATTATATGTGAAAGTTGAAGATTGTCTGTATATGACGACGCGCTGGCCTAGTTGGTAGTGACCCTGCCTGCGAAGGTAGCGGTCATGGGTTCAAATCCCGGTAAGGGCGGATATTTGTGTGTTGAGCGCGAATATTTGTTTCTGAGTCATGGATGTTTTCTATGTATTTAAGTATTTATTTCTCTATATGTAAGTATTTATATCGTTGTCTAGTACCCATAGTACAAGCCTAGCTTAGTTTGGGACTAGGTCAATTGGTGTGACATTGTCCCCTGATATTTATTATTTTTATTTTATATTTTTGTAAATGCTTCACGCTGAAACATCTCGAGGGATTTGTATAAAATTCGGAAAGGAGATAGCTTATATCCTGAATTAATACATAAGCTACCTATTATACCGAAAAAAATACTGGATGGTCAACGCGGACTGAAACTAGTTAATCATATTACCAGCTCAGCTGCCGAGCACCAGTATTCCAACTGTTGTTTCGATGTAGCTTAGAAATAAATAATGAGGCAATCCATCTTAGTCCTAAAGGTGCCGAGACTTGAGCATTAATTTCATTTCGAACAACCAATCGGAACGCTCACTTCAGCGATCATTTTAGGGTACCTAAGGTCCAAAAAGTTGGACAATTTTCTATGAAACTTTTCCGTTGTGACACGCAAATTAGTCATACAATTGTAAGAATAGTTTTAGTCGCACAACGGAACTTTTTTCGCCTTCGTCGTTTGTATGGTTAATTACGCTTAACTATGGTCCAACTTTTTGGTCCTACCCCTTAGCGAATGCTCAAGTTTATCAGCACCTTTAAGATTGGTAACACATTAACGGTCTTAATTTTACAAAGAGCGAACTTACCAACGGTTAACCTGTATGCTCATGTGCTTTCTACATGTCAACAAAATTTAATTAAACGTTAAAATGAATACGTAAAAGTAAACATTTTGTTATTACAATTTAGCTAGTACCTGCACGTGGCAAAGTTCCACAAATGACATCTAGTCTGCCACGTCGGTAACGCAGCAAAGTTGCCGCCGCAATCGCGCTCTTGTTTAGGAATTTTGCAAGTCAAATATGCAGGCAAGTCCCGCGTGCGAGTTAACTAACCCGTGACGGATTGCCGTGTGCGACGACTGATGAGCTTGTCATCCAGGCAGTTATGTATGTCGCCTTACAGCTAACGGTAGCATACGGCGCTTTTAGAAACGTATTTATCATCATTTGTTCTTACTTGAGATCAGTTTAGTCAGACGCGAAAATGAGTGTATAGGTAAAGTTAAGTAGTTATTCATCCATAGGTACTAATACGAGTATTATAAATCGTTACTACTTTAGAAAAAACTCGTATCTGAAATTTTGAGATGTATGAGTTTGAACTTAATTCAGAAACATGAGATACGAGGTTTTTTCAAAGACCAAATGCACTCTTGTGTGTTCGTTTTTTACGCTTTCGTAGCTAAACAGCTCAACCATTTAATCTTTTGAACGCGCCTTAGGTACGTCAAATACAAAAAGTGTCGCTCACAGGCGAAACATGTTGGCTATGCTATGCATTACAACTTAATTCATACGAAACAAAGTCTCTTTTCACTTCTCATGCTTTTAAAATGTTACTTTAGTCTCCGTACATCGGGACTAAAGCAAAATAAATCTCGAGGCTTTAAGGTTTTTTTTAATTAACTTTGAAAGCCCCTAAATAACCAATCATATTTTAAAAAACCAATCACGGTGTTTGTGAACGGAGGATTATCGCCATTTTCAGTGATTGTGTATAGAACATTTTTAGGGCCTGGAAATAACCTCAAAATTATAACTGTGCAAAATATAAAAAAAAAAAAATTCGTGAAACACGATTAATGATTACGAATATGTATCTATTTAATTATATGAAGGAGGAATCCATTTTATTATGCACTTAACAAAAAAAAACAACCATGGAACAAATTTGTAAGAAACTTTATTACAATAAATATTTTAATTTTGTAAAGAACGTCGTTTTTTTTCCTCGCATTAAAGTTAAAAGTAGAGCGTTTAACGCGAGACTAAACAACTATAATGACACTTGAACTATAGCCACCCTCGCTCGCTAGCTCGCTCGCGTGGCTAAACACCTTGTCACGTTATGGCTTGTTTTAGTCCCTTGTTGGACAATCTACTATTTAATCTTCAACTTGTGTCGGCTGCGGCTGACGGTGGCGTCACTGGCACGACTTCCAGTTGTCGGCCAGAGGCGCCAGAGCCGACTGCGGCGAGAAACGGTTAAATAAAATTTGGTATGGAGATAGCTTGAGCCCCCGGGGGGTAGTTTTATGTCGGAAAACTAGACGTTTCGCGAGGAAACAGCGATAAACGACTTATACGCAGACGGAGTCGCGGGCAAATAATAACAAGACTAGAAATAGAAAATGAGTGCAGAAAACTTCATTTACAATGCAATGCAAACAATGAATTTATTATGAACTAGAGTCCAGTCAGTCTAGAACGCAAACCGAACCTGGAGCTGGACGTAAATTATCAAACGTTTTGTCTCGTTGGAACTGCTAGGAATTATCATGTACACACATTAGGCGCCGATGGCTCACCGGGCGTGTTCGAAATGCACACCATCGCTAGTTGACGGCAGTCAATATGTTTGCGCATTAATTGCTGAGTACTCCTTAGAAAGTTAATTTTTTTACGAAAATAAGGGAGTGCGGAACTTAACAACAAAAACTAACCTAAGAGCGGTTAGCCTTGTTGGTACTGTTGGCTACGAAACTGGTGGTTTCGGGTTCGATACCCAATTTAAAAAAATACTGTAACATGGAGAGAGAAAATTGGCAAAAATGAGAGAAAAAATGGAAGAGAATACATTTTCATGATATGGGCTGGTTTTTAATAAGAATATGGAGGGCTATAGTGGAAGGGGGAAACTTAGGAAGAGATGGATGGAATGTGCGAAGAGCGATATGAAATACAAGGGAGCAAATACTGAGATGACGGCTGATAGGGATGTTTGCAAGAAAAACACGAGCTGCGCCGCGCATGATTGGGATAAAGGCAAGATGATGATGATGATGATGATGATGATGATGATGATGATGATGATGATGATGATGATGACTATAACACAGCGAAAAAACATTTATCAACGATAACTAAATATATTAAACTAATTTGTTATTTTAGTGAGGCTTACATGGTAGATAACTGCTGGTAGTGTGCCACAGTGGAAACCGAATGATTTAGCGAAATCTCCCGATGCAGTTAGTGCATAATACAGGATGCACTTGGACACCACCAAGAACTAGTTCTAAGCGGATATGCAAGGCGGAACACCGACTACGTTATTCAGGAGACGACGGCCAGACGACAAAGGCGAACGAACAATGGATGGGATAGGGAGCACAACATGATAAATTTACCATTCACTGTTATTTGACAAGAACCTCCTTTTGTAAGAGAACTAATAAATAAATAAGTTTCAAGGTCTGTCCAAACATTATATAAAAAAAATAACATTATTATGGTGTTTAAGAGTCGATTTGATGAAGGTCGAAAGGTGACGAACGGATATCCACTGTAGGTGTTAACCTTAGACCCACCAAGTCTGGTCTGGCCTAGTTAGTTTGGTCTCGATAAGCACATACTAAGCAAAAAAAGTACCTACACACGTTAACAGAATCTTTTCTCATATTTTTCGAATGAAAGTTTTTTGCTCAATCGCTCTAAGTTTAACTGATATCCCTTCGCCTTCGTACATCCTTGCTATGTGTTTGGCTATTTTATAATTGTTATCTCTTTTGTTTGTACAATAAAGTGTTTACATACATACATAGAATAATAGCCTAGCTTATGTGCGCTACATTTGAGAGTGATCTCACTCTTAATTTATTATTATTCCCTCAACAAACAACAGTTTTCCGAAATGATAGTATCTTATATCCTAATCCTTGCATACTGAAGCCATCTAACCCATAATACCGTCTTAATTATTCTAACATTTTTGGATCAACAGGTTTCAAACCTTTTTTTATTTTATGCCCCAGAGGCCAGAGTTCAATGATCGCGAAACACCCAACTTTATAAATAAAAGCTGGCGCCCTTGGTTACCATGTTCATGGCTAAAACTAAATCTTATCAAAACAAGACGGATAAGATAACAGTCGATAAATGTGATTGAATTGTATATAAAATATCATACACTATTAAACGAGCAATATTTTTAAGCACTTTCTCGAAAACGGCTCTACAGATTTCGATGAAACTTGCAATATGGAGGTTTACGGGGGCGAAAAATCCGTCAAGTTGTGATCTTCGGGCAAATTCGTTTCCAACCCGAGCAGCGCTCGGTCTTTTAGGTACTTTTATTAAATCGAAGTAGGTATGTCTAATATTGGTGTTTTTTTCAACATATTTAAATGTTATTTTTTTGTTTTAAAGAATAAGTTTTCATGTATTCAACAATAAAACTAACCTAAATACTCCTATCAGCCCGATTTCGTTTAACAGTAGGTAAGTTGACCAACCTAAGTGCTGTTGTAAATATGACCATACCCGACATATTTTTCAAAGTTCAATAAAAGAAACAGGTTACTAATATACTTAATAATTACCAGCGTAGAGGCATTCCATTTAAGTTTCCATGTTCGGTAAAAGATTTGCACTCTTTTTAACCGACTTCAAAAAAAGGAGGAGGTTCTCAATTCGTCTGTATTTTTTTTTTTTTTTTTTTTTTAATGTTTGTTACCTCGGAACTTTCGACTGGGTGAACCGATTTTGAAGATTCTTTTTTTATTTGAAAGCTGGTGCTTCCAGATTGGTCCCATTTTTTTCAAAATGAAGATCTGATGGTGGAATCCATGAGGAATCGACGGAACTCTTCAAAATTTATAGGCACACCTATAGCGATTTTGGTATTTTTCATTGTAACTCGTGTATTTGGTCTTGGAAACCACTATTTGGTGAAGTGGAACTGATGATGAAGACCACAGATGGCCATCGGAACTCCTAAACGGTATATATTTCGAGGGTGGCGACAAGATATTTCGATTAAGATAGTTGAGCGACTATGACGAAGCATATTTAGGTTTAAATATATGACTATG
This sequence comes from Acleris literana, assembly GCA_946894065.1. NCBI lineage: Eukaryota > Metazoa > Arthropoda > Insecta > Lepidoptera > Tortricidae > Acleris > Acleris literana. Next base: position 1,008,356 of record OX335681.1, read on the forward strand.
ACTTTCCCATGGCGTTGCTTGCGGCGAGATTGAAATGTTCTATTGTTTCTTGAGAAATGGGAGAAAAATGGGAGAATAACAGCATAATTATGATCACTAAAAAGTATAAAATAAAAAAAAAGTTAAAAAAAACAAAAACTCGCCTTCAAAAAGCAAAAAATAACTTCTTTAAAATGGTAGGTAAATAGGTCAGTCCAACTGAAGTCGGCGTCCAACAATATTTTAACCAAAAGCAGACTTCAGTTGGACTGACCTATTTACCTACCATTTTAAAGAAGTTATTTTTTGCTTTTTGAAGGCGGGTTTTTGTTTTTTTTCATTGCATACCTTCACATACCTAAGGTCCACTTTCCTTAGTAGTTCACTTGCCTGAATGGTCCACTTACCCAAACTGTCTACCTTCTCAAACTATCTACTTTCCCAGACTCCGTCAGATCCCGCTTATCATTAAGGGGCCTGTTCTCGAATGCCTCGCTCATGCCATAATAGTAAATTATTGCCTAGGCATGGAAGTAGGCAATTGCGGGCCGAGTATTGGATTAAACGGACGAGCTTGCGAGTCCGTTTAAAAATACGAAGCCCGCAATTGCTGTTCCTGCCGAGGCAAATATAGTGCTTTTCTCAAAAATCGCAAGAAAAAATTTGTGTTGGAGTCAAATCTTCATCGCTTGAACAAATTTTTTGAATTGCATACAAACAGAAACTTCATGTGAAAAAACCATCACTCCTTACCGCCTTTTTGTTTATGACAAGGAGAAACGCAATTTTTGTTTTTAAAAAAAACATAAGCTATTCCAGGCACAAATAAAAAAGTTATGTTTCGAGTAAAATTTGGATGTATAAGACTTGTGCGCAGTAATGGAATTTGTATGCAACATTGCGGGCTTGTAAAGCGAGCACGCAATGTTTTTTTTTTTTAATTTGAGAACTGTCAGTAAACTATGTACTTCGCGTCTCAATATGTAGATAGGAATGTCAACATTTCCGGACATTTTTGAGAAAAATACCTTTAAGTGCCCGTCTCCCAGATTTCCATTAAAATAGACACGATATCAACTTTATGGCCCTGAACCCTGTCCTTATGTCTTTGTCCTCCAAGAACGAGCGAGTTGGCCACAACGCTGAAAACAAAATCGCATCTACATTTGATACGCTGTAGCAGAATCAAGTCTTTTAATTTAATAGTAAGACGGTAAATGCAATGGCGATTGTTTTAGATACGTCCTTTAGTGGTAAAGAAGGCTGAAGGCCACTGAAACCCGCCAAACTCTGATCAGGTTTAATTGGATTTAGTGCAAAGTAGTTCAGCTGAAGGTTGTTTAATACTTAGATATTTAATAAGGACAAGTATGGATTGGTTTAAAAAGTATACGGATATCCCACTTAAAATTAACTGGTTTATGTGCTCGTTGCCGCCATGAATTAAAAAAGTTGCATATACGTATGTGCAAAATAAAAATAAAAATATGTAGGGACTTTTATTAAAATGTAAATACCCTACAGAGTGAAATCATAAAAGAAAACAAACCTGATTATTAAATATAAACAACCAAGCGCGAGCGCAGATCGAAGCACGCGAGTAATATATTTAAATTGAATAAGTTATTTCTTACAAACGATGCAACACAAAAAAACCTAGACGACCTATCTCAATGTTACGGTCATTAACCTTTTTAAGTTTCTTACAACAATTCCAATAAAACTACCATCTTTTTTAAATTTTGTTTTAATCTCTTGACGCATACAGAGGGAGATGTTATTATTAGTATTAATGTTGTTTGTATCTTTGTCTTTCCGTGGCACTGTAGCTCTCATACAGATGGATCAATTTGGACACGGTTTCATTAGGATGGTTCTTAGCTAGGTTTGATCAAAATCGGTTGAACCGTTTAATTTTGAATTTGAATTTCGAATTTTAAGATTATTGAGAAGCTAAAAATTTCCATACAAAATGCGATAACGTTTTTCTCCCCTTAAACCAACTCCGGTTTTTACAGTTTTTGAATATGTTGTAGATATCATGAAAAACTATGTCTGTACGTTTTCCTTTACACGAAAATATTTCTTAGAAAGAAATAATAAAAAAAAAGACAGAAACGTACAGACCTAGTTCTTTATAATAACTACAACATATTCAAAAAACGTGGAAATCGGATTTCATTTAGGGGATGAGCACGTAACGCCCGGAGCTAAATTTGTATGGATTTTATTTGACAGCTACGCGATTTTAGCGGCGCTTCACAATCCTCTCAAGAGTTATCACTTCTAAAAGTAAAGGTCGTCATTAGGCCGGGATTACACCTGTAAGTTATTATGTAAGTTTTGAAACAAAGCTATATGCAAGAGAGAGATGCAGATATTTTCCACTCACTCTTACCCATAGTTGCGTCTCAAAACTTACGTAATAACTTACAGGTGTAATCCCGGCCAGTTATTACGTAAGTTTTGAAACAAAGCTATATGCAAGAGAGAGATGCAGATATTTTCCACTCACTCTTACCCATAGTTGCGTCTCAAAACTTACGTAATAACTTACAGGTGTAATCCCGGCCTTACACTGAAACTTACGACTTACGTAAGTAGGGACGCAGCTATGTGGAATGAGAAAAAGTATTTATTCTACTTCTAACTAATAGCTGAGTCCCTACTTACGTAAGTTTACCTTTACTATTTGTATGTCTGTTTCTTTGTGCTCTCTGCTGTACTTAACTGCGCGGTTTAGGAGTTTGTTATTAAGTTTTAACTCCGTGTTGAAGTTATAAAGCGAAGACTTCCGCTTAATTTCAAGTTTCAACCCTGCTGCTGGTTAACATCCGTATTCTACAAAGGCTTTGGGTTTCCAAAACTTGCTTTGTGAAAGACTGATTACAGTAACATGTACGGTAATGAACGTTAACTTAGCAAGTTTCTATGCAGTATGGTACTATCGCGATCGTTAATTTGTGACCCATTTCAAAAAATATGCTTGAAGTCGTCAATGTCATTAGAGATGCCAAGTCATTTGTAACTGATAGGAAACTCAACATTATTGCTGTAGAATGTCAGATTGACTTTGGACCTAAGGTGGGTCACAAATTTAAGTCTTTAACTGTACCCTTTGAATGACTGGATGTATAATTATAGATGTACCTATACGAGGGGTGCCTTTTAAGTTCTGTCGTTTGAAAAAACTAAAGACAATTTAAGTGTTAAATGGTATTTATTGTTTTTCAAAGTAATCACCGTGATATGTAATACACTTTTTCATTCGATCGAACCAGTTTTCGAAACACTTATGTATTCCATTCCGAAGTCGGGGTCTCCAAAATGGCCGTTTTGTATGCCTCAACCGCTTCTTCAGGCGTCCGGTACCGTTGACCACGAAGTCGTTGCTTGATTTTTGGAAAAGTGAAGAAGTCATTAGGGCTTAAGTCTGGACTGTACGGCGGGTGATCCAAATTTTCGACGTTTTGTTCTTTTAAAAACGCAATTGTCTGCCGGGCGGTGTGCGAGCTAGCATTATCGTGGTGCAGTACTATATGACGTCTTAGGTTATTTTTTCGGAGCTCGCCGATAACTTCTGGTAAACAAACAGTGGTATACCAGTCAGCATTAACTGTTTTACGATCTTCGAGCACGATGGTCGCAACGTGGCCACTTTTCACTACAAACGTGGCGACCATTTTTAACCGACTTCAAAAAAGGAGGAGGTTATACGTTCCACTGTATGTATTTTTTTTTTTTTTATGTATGTTCACCGATTACTCCGTCAATTGTCGACCGATTTCAAAAATTTTTTTTTCGTTTGATAGAGTATACTTTCGAGGTGGTCCCATTGTCACCAAATCTGAATCTGATGAGAGGATCCGTGAGGAATTGAGGGAACTCCTCAAATATTGTAGGCAAACATATAGCGATTTTAGTATTTTTAGTAACAAATTTAGCATTTGCATTCAGAAAGTATCATTTGGTGAAGTGGAACTGATGATGAAGACCACAGATGGCCACCGGAACTCCTTAACGGTACCGATTTCAAGGGTGGCGATAAGATATCTCAATTAAGATAGTTGAGCGACTACAACGAAGAATATTTACTTGTTAACCGACTTCAAAAAAGGAGGTTATTGAAATATGACTATGACTTTCCCGCGGCGTTGCTTGCGGCACTCTTGAAATAACTTAAAGTTTCATTTCAACTAAGAAGTGGGACTACGTAACAGCGTATTATGATCACTAAAAAGTATAAAATAAAATAAATGTTTTAAAAAACAAAAAACCGCCTTCAAAAACGCAAAAAATAACTTCTTTAATATTGTAGGCACCTAATAGGTTAGTCCAACTGAAGTCGGCGACCACAACATTTTCAACAAAAAAAGCCGACATCAGTTGGACTAACCTATTAGGTGCCTACAATTTTAAAGAAGTTATTTTTTGCGTTTTTGAAGGCGGTTTTTTGTTTTTTAAAACATTTATTTTTCGAAGTGCTCCGTGAGCGTATTACTTTGGTCGGTTTTGGCTCATCTTGAAACACCCAAACAGTCGACTGCTGTTTAGAATCCGGATCGTAGGCATAATATATTCAAGATTCGTCACCACTGATAATGTCATAAACGTGTTTAGAGTCTCCTCGGTTGAATTGCCGCAGAGTTTTGCGGCACCATCTAACGCGAGCCATTTTTTGGTCTTCACTAAGTAAATGTGGTATCCAGCGTGAGATCAATTTTTTTACACCTAAGTGATCATGCAATATATTTTGAACACTGGTCCCTGAAATGCTTAATGAAGCTTCTATCTCGCGGTATGTCGCATGGCGATCTTCGACGATCAGTTGCCGTACAGCATCAATGTTTTCCTGGGTTACAGCTGTTTTTGGTCGGCCTTCACGATGCCTATCACTAAGACTAGAGCAACCACGTTGAAATTCCAAATACCAACGTTCCACAGTCCGGATGCATGGTGCTTCATTTTTAAAAACCATACAAAACTAGCTCCGGGCGAAAACGTTTCCCACCCCCTAAATCAAGTCCGATTTTCACGATTTTTGAATATGTTGTAGTTATTATAAAGACCTAGGACTGAACGTTTCTATTTTTTGTTTTTTAAAATTTGTTTCGTTCTAAGAAATATTTTCTTGGAAAAGAAAACGTACCGACATGGTTTTTCATGATATCTACAACATATTCAAAAATCATAAAAATCGGACGAGGTTTTCGCATTTTCTATGGAGATTTTTAGCTTCACAATCCTCTTAAGGAATATCCAAATTTCAAGTCCCTAGATCCCGCCGTTTCAGCTGTGCGTTGATCGATCAGTCAGTCAGTCCGTTTCTTCTTGTATATTGATTTCTACAACCTAGCCGCAGCTAAGCATTTATTTCAAAAGCGTAATCGACAATAAAATCTCATCTCTTTTTCAATACACTACTTATTCCAGTTCATCGGATCGTCCTTTTCTCGATCTCCTCAACGGTTTTTTCTAGAGAAGCCTGGGATAAAATTGGATGACCAAAAAAATTTAACTTTTCTAGTACAGCCGATAACACTGTCCGTCGGGTACCAATATATCGCCAACGTCTGGAACAATCCTTCTAAAAACCTTTTCTATTTGTTAATTGATTTCTTATCTTAGTCCTTACGTTATGCCACTATGAAACCCTTTCGCATAACGTTAATCATTCATTTAAGCGTAATTTCTGTCATGTGTTTTGACGCTGTCATTATGACAGGGTTCCATAGTGGCATAACAATTAAAGTCCTTGACTGTACGAGTAAGTTCGAAGGATTCGGTCTCTAGGGCTATTATCTGACACCAATATATAGATAGACTAGCACTAGATTTGATTTATAAGTACTAAACAACAACATATAAATCTTCATTCATCATCATCATATCCATACACCGGATTTACGGAGGCAAAATGTACCAGTGCTAGTGATTCATTAAATATTGACTAAGTTTATCGACAACTTTTTTCGTGACATATGGATCTTGCATGTCTTGCAAAAGTAAGTCGTACCTATAACTTCTATATCTGAATTTTTAACCGACTTAAAAAACAAGAAGGTTCTCAATTCGTCCGAATGCTATAGAATATTGTTGTACTGAATTAATTTGTTGTTCAATGTAATTTCAATGGTTTACAAAAGTGACTCGAGTCCAGAGTCAATGTCAGATACCGGTTGTTTATAGTTGCGATAAGTATAAATAAAAGAGGTTTGCACATAATTAAAAGGTATCTAAACTTGGCCATTACTTATGACAATGATGATAAGAAATTGCTTTTTATCGATGTCGATAAACTTAGTCGACATTTAATGAATCACTAGCACTGGTACATTTTTGCCCCCGTCAATCCGGTGTATGTTCATATCAGCCTGTAGTAGTCCACTGCTGGACATAGGAATCCCCCAAGGAGCGCCACAGCGCGCGATCTGCTGCCTGCAAAGGGCGGGCCCTTTGCATCCAGTTACTGCCAGCTGCCTTCTTCGGGTCATCAGTCCATCTAGCCGGGGGGCGAGCTACACAACGTTTGCCTAAGCGTGGTCTCCACTCGAGAACCTTCTAAATCATAAATCTTACTAATATTATAAATGCCAAAGTTTGTGTGTTAGTTTGTTACTCTTTCACGGTGCAACAGCTTCAGCAGTTCCCGAGGAACTAGCGATAAAACCGCGGAAGGACTCGCGCAAAAGCTAGCTACGAAATATATTATTGAAAAGAGGCTCAGGTTTATAGCCTTTAGAAATAGAAATAGAAACATTTATTCAATGAGCACAAAAAAAAACGGAACAGTTTTTTTTTTTGTATGTTTGTAACGAGTAAACTCAAAATCTACTGGACCGATTTCAAATATTCTTTCACCATCAGAATGCTACATTATCCCTGAGTAACATAGGCTATATTTTATTTTTCTGCGCGGACTGAGTCGCGGGCAACAGCTAGTAACTATTAAAAAACAGTCACAAAGATACAAAAGTTAAACTTACAACTATAACACACCTATTTTTGCGCCAGGCAATGATATAATATAAAAAGAGGTCGATATGTTACCTATACGTCATTCCGCGTGTAAAAATGGCCCGGCTTACGCACACATAATCAATACATATTTGAATTGTACAAACTAATTGATAAATGACAAGTGAACGCAGATGGTATGCTAATTTCCGGGAGCGAAACAGAGACGAGTGTATGGTGCTCTGCAGACAAGTTCTCGGTTCCGTCGACAGCGCAAGACTAAGTAAAGGTGTACCAATTGGCTTGGTTTTAGGGCGCCACTATCGAAGTGCGTATAACATATCTACCTCTTTTTAACCGACTTCAAAAAAGGAGGAGGTTATACGTTCTACTGTATGTATTTTTTTTTTTATGTATGTTCACCGATTACTCCGTCAATTGTCGACCGATTTCAATTTTTTTTTTTTTGGTTTGATAGTAGTATACTTTCGAGGTGGTCCGATTGCCACCAAATCTAAATCTGATGAGAGGATCCGAGAGGAATTGAGGGAAGTCCTCAAATATTGTAGGCAAACATATAGCGATTTAAGTATTTTTACTAACAAGTCCAGCATTTGCATTCAGAAAGTATCATTTGGTGAAGTGGAACTGATGATGAAGACCACAGATGGCCACCGGAACTCCTTAACGGTACCGATTTCAAGGGTGGCGATAATATATCTCGATTAAGTTAGTTGAGCGATTACAACGAAGTATATTTACTTGTTAACCGACTTCAAAAAAGGAGGTTATTGAAATATGACTATGACTTTCCCGCGGCGTTGCTTGCGGCGCGCTTGAAATAACTTAATGTTTCATTTCAACTAAGAAGTGGGACTACGTAACAGCGTATTATGATCACTAAAAAGTATAAAATAAAATAAATGTTTTAAAAAACAAAAACGCCTTCAAAAACGCAAAAAATAACTTCTTTAAAATTGTAGGCACCTAATAGGTTAGTCCAACTGGAGTCGGCGACCACAACATTTTCAACAAAAAGCCGACATCAGTTGGACTAACCTATTAGGTGCCTACAATGTTAAAGAAGTTATTTTTTGCGTTTTTGAAGGCGGTTTTTTGTTTTTTAATTACTATATTATATCATTGGCGCCAGGGGTTAAAATACTGTAGCTCTCGATGTCCTGTTATTGCTTCAAACGAGTAAGATTATGGTCATCACCATCATCATCACCTTACGCCAGTAACATAGCAATATCATGAATATTAGCCATAATACCTACGGTTCGCATACATACATACATACATAAACCCACGCCTTCGTTACCAGAGTGGGGTAGGCAGAGCTGCAGAATTACGTACAACTCTAAAAACTTGTTGATAATTCTGTAACCACATCTTGCACAATTAGGCTCTTGTTTACCAACGTATAGTGACAGGTTGCAAGCCCATCGCCTAACAGTAACAGTACGAGTACCACAAGGCTTTCTACCCTTACTCGCCCCTTACAACTTTCAAGGGAAGACATGGATTACGGTTCGCCTAAGCAAGATATTATATTACTTCTCAAGTTTCTTAATTAATCCCGTTATGATAGGAGATAACAGGACTTCAAGCTATATTATGTACCTAACTAGAGGAAATGTCAAAGCAAGCTCTTGACATGACAGTCAATTCACTTTTCTTGCCTTCGGACTGAGAATAAAGAATATAAACTTATAGCTATTTATGTAGTAAAGTTAATGAAACTGAAATTACCATATTTAAATTAAAAAGAAAAACTTTAAGCACTAGTAGTCATAATGATGTTCCTAACCTAATAGTGTTTAGTTTTAAAAGTAAAATGCAAGACAACAATTATTTTATTTTATTTTATTTTATTATCATGTAACCTCATTGCTAAATAACATAACATAACATAATCCTACAAAACCTTAAAACAATGATATCTAAAATTAAGGCCGGTTTTAATTATAGTTAAGTATAAGAATATCCCCAAGAAAATGTGCCCAAGACCAAGAGCACTCGTATAAGCGAAGCCTATCGACGGTCAAGGTCAGCAGCGATCGAACAAGTTCAAGGTCACTTACATACCGCTGAGTTAGGGCACAAATGGGAGCGGAAATCCCGCATTATGAATAAATTAGCTGTAGCCCGCGACTCCGTCCGCGCAGATAAATAAAACATAGCCTATGTTACTCAGGGATAATGTAGCATTCTAAAGGTAAAATAATTTTTGAAATCGGTCCATTCGTTTTTGAGTTTATTGGTTACAAACATACAAAATCAAAAATCTTTCCTCTAATATTAGTGTAGACTAGCTGTTGCCCGCGACTCCATACGCGCAGAAAAATAAAACATAGCCTATGTTACTCAGGGTTAAGGTTAGGTTAGGTAAGGTTAGGTTAGCATCCTAATAGTGAAAGAATTTTTGAAATCGGTCCAGAAGTTTTTAAGTTTATTCGTTACAAACATACACACACACAAAAATACAAAAATACAAATCTTTCCTCTTTATAATATTAGTATAGAAGTATAGAAGTATAGATAACTTGAAAATATTAAGTCATCTTCGCTGTCAGTTCTAGAATTAAATTTTACGATGAGTTGTCTTTGACGACATTGACAAGCGAGTGATACCGGGACCTACTCCCAAACTAAGCTATCGCGATCGTTAATTTGTGACCCATATCATGAAAAATGGGCTTGAAGTCATCAATGTCATTAACAGAGATCGGAATAGGTAGAGCTAATTTGCCTAAACTTGATGCATGTTCATTCAATAATGTATTCCCATCTCTCTCACGCATGAATGAATATGCGTCAAGTTTAGGCAAATTAGCTCTACCTATTCCGATCTCTGTCATTAGAGATGCCAAATCATTTGTAACTGATTGACTCAACCTTATTGTTGTAGAATGTCAGAATGACTTTGGACCTAAGGTGGGTCCCAAATTAAAGTTCGTGACTGTACAATGGGTACTAGACAACGAATAACATACTTAAATAAAGAAATACATAATAACAAAATATCCAAGTCTCAGAAACAATTACTTGTTGTACAGTCAACAGCATAAATAAGTGATCACTTTAATGTCGGGTTTGAAATGTCATACAAAATTGTGAAACGATTGAAAGCGACAAGGTACATAAATCATCACTTATTTATGCTGTTGACTGTACTTTTTTTTATAAGAGATGGAGGCAAACGGGCATTTGGGCTACCTGATGGGAAGTAATCACCTCCGCCCAAAACACCGGCAACTCAAACAGAGTTGTCGGTGCTTTGCCCGCCAATTAGGGAAACGTTAGTTCAAAAAAAAAAGTACCTAGGTGGGTAGAGATCGTTTAATCTTACACCATTCAGAAATAAGGTTTCGACGACGCTGTCAATTAAATTTATGGAGTGGGGAAAAATGCGTCAGGAAAAAAAGCGTCAGGGAAAAAATACGAATGTAAATAAGTAGGTACTTAATTAGGGAAAAAATGTGGAATTTCCGCTACTGGAAATAACAATTTTGGGTAATTAACTAACACACTTACAAGTATACCTATTAGCTTCGGGTACCTATCATTTTATCAGAGGCCCTACTTTGAAAATCGAAGTTCGAAGTTACGTTAGCTCTATCCCTTTCTCTCGATTTAGCCTGGAATGACGAGTGACAGGGTTGGAGCTTACGTAACTTCGAACTTCGATTTTGAAAGTACGGCCTCAGAACATCTTTTAACGAACGTATCATTACGGAGAATTTTCATTTCATTTAAGGGCATTTCTCGCCGCATGAGTTATTTTTTGATAGTCGCATGTCTAGCCTTACCTTCCTACGTAATTAATGTTTAAGATATCCTGAAAAAATCATGGTTTCAGCAGAAATTAGCGGCCGATAAAATGATATACAATCGAAGAAAAGTAATTCGATAAAATGATGAGTTACCATGAGCTTCACTCGTAACTTGTAACTAACAATCTGACTAACTAACAATGCAATCAGAACTTGGAAGTTAATTTTACCCTACTTCTTATTGCCGGATTGACTTGAAATTTGGTATACAATACAACAATATGGTACCATTGAGCTGATATGAATGAAGACCAAAGGTGGCTAATGTGGCTAATGTGGCTAATTTGATTCCTCAAAAGCTCATAGTAGATCCGTCGAGTATGAACTCACTTGACTCGACGTTTAATAATGAGTTTATTATCAGTGTTGTAAGTGGCGGTAGGACCTTGTGCAAGGTCCGTCCGGATCGCTACCACCATCTTATCCATTAACCTACCACCAATCACCATGGTTCACATTTTTATGAACCGGATAAGACTACCGGTGAAATTAGGGTTGGCATCCGTCCGAATTTCCCCGTATTAATCCTAGTTTAGAGGGCGTCCGGGGAGCTTCCGGGCCTGGTTTTATTTGTACCTAGTCCGGGTTTGAAAAGTTAGTCTTGGGCCGCCGTGCCGCTAATCGACGCGACGGCGGCGCGACTCGTGCGCCGCGGTGTGGACAACCGACGAACCGTCCGGGTTTTCTCTTCATTCCATCCTAGTCCACAGGGTCGGCAACGCATTTGCTGTCTTCGGATTGCAATCTTGAGAATGCAAATGTCTATGGATCACAGATTCCACTTACCACCAGCCCCCTATTTCACCATCTTGACAATGACACGTGACAGGTGACACAGGTGACAATTCGGTATACATTGCAAAGTTAACACGCTGATACATCACTGGGTTTCATATAAGCTGCGCCATGTACAATGAAATTTCCCCTGTCACCTGTCATTGTCAGGATGGTGAAATAGAGGGCAGGTGCCCTGTGTGTGTTGATTGCCTTCTCCATTCCATAAAAAAGTATAGTCGGCAACAAAGTGTCATTAATAAAAATAAAAAACCAAGAAATCGCCTAAAACACTTGTGATGTGTGTGTTTATATCGCGCCGCCTGAACGGGTTAACAAACTTGGCGACTCGACGAGGGCCAAAGTTCCTGTCGACAGGAAGTATTAATCACAGCTGATTGGACCACTGTTGGGCTTGACGGGGACATTACGAGTATTATTAATGTCTTGCCTTCATAAACAGATCCATAAATACCATACATACTGTAAAAGAAACCGGGCAAGAGCATGTCATGCTCAGTGTAGGCTTCCGACGCCAATACTACAAACACAAACACAAAACATTATCTCGACTCGAACAACAACAAATATGAACTAATTTTTCTATTTAAAGTTATTTAGAAATAGAAATAGAAACATTTATTCGACGATCACAAGAAAAAAAAAAAAAATATTGAACATAAAACAAACAATGGCAACACCATTTTGGCATTTAGTGTTGTTTTTTATGATTTTTAGTCACAATCAAGTTTATTTAGTCGTGATAGTTTTCCTCTTAAATTCGTTATAATTATCTGCTTTCATCTACACTATAATAATAACATTATAAAGAGGAAAGATTAGATTTTTTGTTTGTTTGTTTGAATTGGATTGGCTCCGAAACTACTGGAACGATTTGGTTATAACTTTCACCATTAGAATCCTACATTATCCCTGATGAACTTAAGCTATTTTTTATTTTTCTGCGTGGACGGAGTCGCGGGCAACAGCTAAGTTTAGTTTTTTTTTTATTTTCATTACTTAACCCTTAACCAGGCTGACAGATCACACGTCACAGTAGAGTTTCAGCCTTAGGTACTAACATACAAGCTATTGAGTAGCTTTTATGTGGGAAACATGGATCCCTTGCCTGGTTAAGGGTTAATTAAGTGTTTAACTATGCGGCAATACAGCTTTGTTGTACCAAGACTCTCTGAGTTAAGACAGGGACAGACGGACATAGCGAAACCAGTACCATAGTTTTCGCTGTGAACAAGCATAGTAAACACGAAAGTATCACAATACAGTGAGTCTGGCTTTTTGCGTTTGCACACTTGTCACGGTGGTCACTTGTAAAATTAAAAACATTAATATAACTCTGAGGTTTAATTTTTATGCTACCTTCATTAAATACATCACTGATCTAGATGATCTTTAATCTTATCTCAGATGAGTTTTTATCGAAGACAAAGTAAATGAAGAAGTTCGAAAGACTTAAAAGTTGGACACTCGCCGAGACTGGACTTCATTTTAATTCGACTAGAATAAATGACCGTTATTTTGCAGACGTTTTCGCCGTAACGAAGTCAATAGGGTGGTCTTATGTATTGCAAAATTAAATGAAATACAAATTAATAAAATAAATAAACAAATATATATTATTCGGGAGCGCCAAAGTTCAACTAAAATTGCAACTCCTATTATCGGAACTCCGAAAATGAATTTTTTATACCGCTGGAACCGTAAACTTTTCAGAAGTTCTGAAATATTCAATGTGTAGATAAGACTAGGTTAGGTTAGGTTTGATTTATAAAAATCCTGAAAATGTAACAGTTGCTGAAATAAATACGTTAGGAGTTGCGATAATTAGGACTTATGAGTCGTTATGAGTAAAAATAATTAGGTGAGCCAATATGGACCCATATTATTCAGCATTTAGCATTAAAATACAAATTTGATTACAAAAGGTGAACTTAATGCCTCATGGCATTCTCTACCAGTATTACTATTAAGTATGTATCTACTTGTATCCCGCGACTTCTTCGTAGAAAATTAAAATAAATGAATGCCTATGTTACTCTGGGCGGATTCGACCAAACTTGAATTAATACGCGAATAACTATAGCTACCGTAAAACGGGGTAAATTGGTCCAATCTTCACTTTCAACTGGAATTTTAACCTTCTTCCGTAATTCATAGGGTATTTTAAGTTACTAAATAAAAATGTGTGGTAAGATCTTTTAGATGCTTAGCCTTAGATGCCCAAAATTATTATCATATTTTGAGAAATTCAACAAAAACCTTATTAGATTCCAATTTACCCCTGACGCGGTTAATAGGTTCGCAGGGGAGGTAAATCGGAATTTTTACTAGGGCTGTCACTCAATCTAGCCAAAGCTATGTACCTACCTAGGTACCTACTAAACTAGTCTCAAAAAATCATTAAAATAGGAACCAAATTAAAAAATCCTTCGTGAGAATTGAATATTTATATACACATCTAAAACCTGAAATTAAAAGGAACATTAAACGCGTGTTCACGACGACCTCACTTTCAACGTGTTTTTCTTACTGAAACATTATTGGCTGATTGAAATGCTGTTCACCAATAGCAAAAAATACCTCGCTCTTTCAGAAGTTAACAACAGTTAAACAAAAAAGACTGCAGATAGAAGAAGCAGATTTTTATTCCTATTTACCCCGCCATTCCTATTTACCCCATTTTACGGTACTAGGGATATTATCTACTCCACAATTTTATTGTCGAGTAAACCAGTGGTCGTTTATCCACGTTATCTAAGGTATAGCTGTACTTGTAATTACCTATACCTACTCGAATAGAAGAGTGAATGATGAACGAATGTATTACCCGGCAAAACAATATTATTGTACAGTCACCAGCAATAATATATGATCCCACTTTGGGCTCAAAAATATCTAACACGTCTTTATTGCTAGAGGTATAAGAGCGTGTCCGATATTTTTGAGCGCAATGTTGAATAATAATGCTGGTGACTGTACAACGGAAAGATGTCAAAACTTCAGTCGCATGTCAACTACTTTTATGGTATTTATAGGACGGGAAAATAAATGTATCTATTAAACCTGCGAGTTTAAGTAGTCCTGTCACCCGTCAGAGCGTACAAAACATATTTCAGCGCGTGCATTCTCAATTAGGCAGTTGATATCGTATTGTCAACGTTTTGATAGCTCTTATTTACTTGACAGTAATGACGGCCGAGTTAGAAACAATACCGAAACAGGTCAAATACGGATTTAACCGCCTAATATAGAAGCGCAGTAAGGGTGGTTGAGTTAAAAAGAACACGATAACATGACAAAAGCAATTAGGTTTTGCAGAGTACAATAGAGCAACTCAAACCGGTGTTAAATTTGCAAACAAATACAGTTTCTTGTTTTTATTAGCAAAGATTACTTCAATGCTACTTTTATTACACTAAATAGGCTCTTAATGGTTATAATAGGGCATTAAGCTTGCATGCATGAAATCATTAAGGCGCATTAGCATGCATGCAATAAGGTCGAGATTAGCATAACCTAGAAGCGAACCAGGCGAAAATAGCCGCGGTCGAGCGTGATTGAATCCTAATTGGGTTACGTCTTGATCGATTTTAAGATTGAACATGTTACACTAATGTATACAACATTAACGAAGGGATAATTGCGATGAATGAAAAATTAGATCCAAACCAGGAGTCAATAACCTCGATTAGAAAAGGCCAAATTTAACTTGGTAGGTTAGAATAGTACATTATTGCCTAGGCATGGAAGTAGGCAATTGCGGGCCGAGTACTGGTTTAAACGGACGAGCTTGCGAGTCCGTTTAAAAATACGAAGCCCGCAATTGCTGTTCCTGCCGAGGCAAATATAGTGCTTTTCTCAAAAATCGCCAGAAAAAAATTGTGTTGGAGTAAAATCTTCATCGCTTGAACTCACTTTTTGAATTGCATACAAACAGAAACTTCATGTGAAAAAACCATCACTCCTTAACGCCTTTTTGTTTATGACAAGGAGAAACGCAATTTTTGTTTTAAAAAAAACATAAGCTATTCCAGGCACAAATAAAAAAGTTATGTTTCGAGTAATATTTGGATGTATAAGACTTGTGCCCTAATTTTATTATGGCCATTTTCACTTTTTAAAAAGTTACTAGCTTATCTAGCTAATCTAGTAATGGAATTTGTATGCAACATTGCGGGCTTGTGTAGCGAGCACGCAATTTTTTTTTTTAATTTGAGAACTGTCTGTAAACTATGTACTTCGCGTCTTAATATGTAGATAGGAATGTCAACATTTCCGGAAATTTTTGAGAAAAAACGTTTTAACCTATTTACTTGTTCTGACATGGGGTAAATTCAAGTTAAAATCGTTGGCTTAATCATACCTGCCTATGGAATAAACCCTTGAATTCACTTGTATTTTTTAACAAAAGAATAGAATAAATAATAATCTTTGAGGTCTAGATTTATTATCGCCGGGTTCGCTATTGTTCTTGTGAATTGACTTTTTAATTGAATGGTGGGCTTGGTAGTAAAACAAAGTATAATATCACTAGAAACATTAATGTAGACGTTTTACAACTTTTAATAAATATGTGCACACTTTAGTACCATACCTTGTCTGTTTAATGTCATGTTTAAATGGCCATACATGAATTGTCACAGCGATTAAAGTGACAAGGTACTAAAGTGTACAAATATTTATGCACTCGACTGTACCAGCCCTGCGGGCCTAGTACGCAAGTCACAGAATATGTAGAGGGGCTTTTCTTTTGACATGTTATCATATTGTCAACACTATGTTAACTCCTTTTTGATTAAAGACCGAGCCACACCGGTTGCGTGACGTGCACGTGCATGTGCGCGTTCGCTTTCCACTGCGTTGTATAGTGACATGTCGTAATGAGAATTCATACTATACAACGCAGTGGAAAGCGAACGCGCACGTGCACGTCACGCAACCGGTGTGGCTGAGCCATTTTTCCCATTTTATACACTTTTGCAGAAAGTCGACGGTTTGGCCCTCCGGACCAGCTGAATAACTAACATAACCTAAACCTACCTCATATTTATGATAGTAAGGGTGCCTTCGGTCCGTAATTGAAATTTTTCACTAGTATAAAAACTACGAAAGTGTATAAAATGCGAATAAAGGTCCTTTTTAGTTTATTTCAGTTCATTTATTCATCAATGTAATGTTACAATATAAATTGCATTGCATGTCAAAAAATACGAAATTACATTGATATCGTCAACGATAATACAAAATAATAAAATAATAATACAAAAATAACACTCAAATAGTCAAACAAACACACATACTTAGTAAAGGCACCCAAGTTAAAAACAATATGATAACATGCCAAAAGCAATGTGGTTTTAACGAGTAGAATAGAGCTTCGGGATAGACGAATGCTGCCGGACGGTCGCGTCTCGGGCGCTTACGTCAATTCTATACATTTTCACAGTTTTCGAAAGTCGTTAGCTTGTCTTAGGCCGGCATTACACCTGTAAGTTATTGCTGTAAGTTTTGAGACGCAACTATGGGTAAGAGTGAGTGGCAAATATCTGCATCTCTCTCTTGCATATAGCTTTGTTTCAAAACTAACAGTAATAACTTACAGGTGTAATGCCGGCCTTAGAATGCAACTTATCTAAGCCCGATGCACTGTTGTTCTCTTAATAAATTTCGTATAATTTCACCTGACATTCATACCTTGAACCGCGTTCGTAGGTATTATGCGGAGTGACGATCTTTAATAAAAGTCCAAGACATACGAACATGAAGATAAAGATTTTCGCTGGCGAATAAAACTCGACTCACAATTCGTCGACGGAGTAACCGACGAATTATTTAAAAGAATAACCCAGGACCTTGCGTCAAATAATAAATTAGCGTCTGGCGATCGGCCAGGGGACCGATGTTATCGTTCGCTTTAACCGTAGCGAAATAAAAGGAAACCGGTTTTGCAAACGTAATAATAAAAATTAATACATCGGTTATGTTTAGCATAATTTAAAAGTAAAAAAACACGACTGGCTAGGTATGACGCACCCTTATATTTCTTAACGTCAACGACACTCCCACCACGTTATCTACAAAACATAATGATACTTCATTTAATAGACTCCGCAAGGAAAAACCGAAAATTAGCTAACATTTACCAAACCTAATTCGCATGTTATTTTTGTAAAAATAATCTTGCAACCCCTATCAACCATAAGGAGCGATGAAGCTCCTCAAGGAGATGAAGCCTAATGTGTTTGAATAAGAAAAAAAAACCTTTTGCCGCCTACACCTCAGTCATCTCAAAGTCTCTAAAGAGGACTAAATCTCTCTCAGACGTCTGTATCTGTGCAAAGCACACAATCTGCGCAAGATGACACGGCAATCCATTGTTGTCTCGACGTACCAGAAGAAACAATCTGTCACATTCAACAAATACAATTTAACACGGTAGAAACCCTCTCGAAACTCAAACAACCAATCACCAGTGCATTACCGCAAATTCCACCAATCCGACGCCTCGACCCTTCAGCCAATAATGCCAACGCATTTACAGAACAAATTCAATTTAAAAACCTAATACACAAACGTGAATTGAGAGAACGAAACGATTTCATTACGAGCCGCCTGCGCCTGATCAAGGGCCCTTGTTCGCAAATTGACGAGTTTAAATCATTTGGGATCGAATAATTCATTATACGGGTACGATTTTAGGGGGTGAACAAGTCTGGGGAACTTGCTGGACCTATTAAAAGGCAATGTGGAGACTGTGGAGAGTGCTGTGCGTAGGTATTGCTTAGGGAATTTAACTTGATGCTTTGTTGATAAAGCTATGTAAAGCGACCTATTCTTAACGATTTAGTTCTAAACTTAACCGACGCTTTAATCACATTGCTGGTAAAAAAAAACATACAAATGTAGTTCCGGACGATAACGTTTCTCGCCCCGTAAATCAAGTCCGATTTCCACAATTTTTATTATGTTGTAGTTGTTATGAATAACTAGGTTTGTCCGATTCCGTTTTTTTTTAGAATTTGTTTTTTTCTAATAAATATTTTCTTGGAAAGGAAAACGTGAAAACTTAGTTTTTCGTAATATCTACAACATATTAAAAAATCTTAGAAAATCAGTTAAGGTTTAAGGGGAGAGAAACCTCATTTCGTATAGACATTATCAGCTTCAATCCTCTTAAGCTCACACTAATCTCGCAGACAATCAAAACCATATTATCCTTTCACCTCCCGCCAAGCAGTATTTCGGTGTGGGGGTAAAATAACCGGTGAAATTACAGAGAAGGCATTCTTCATCTTAGTGCACAGGGTTAGCAACGTACAGGGGCCATTCTACTTTTCAGTGTACACTTTTGTCATCGTCCGATAAAAAGTATACCAAATTATGAATCCGCGTATAAATAAATAACATGAACTTAGGATGTTTAAGTTTAACGATTTAAAAAAAAAACAACCTTAAATTACTCAATTATCGTTGAAGAATCTCGGTAACTCAGTGGTAAATTGCACTTTTTCCATAGAAAGGGCGGGGACATCAATGTCCACTGCGTTACTCACTTTATAGTTTACAAATAACTATTTATGAATTAGGATAAGTCTAAATACAACCTTATTTACGTCCCTTTTCAAGTTTCAAGCTAGAAAAAGTAGAATGGCCTGCAGGTCTATTCATAAGAGCTGGCGCGAATGGATTGAATGAGTGAACGAAAGTATACAAGTGTGTAAAATAATAACAGGTTTTCGGTTTGAAATTCGAACATCGGTTCAAAGCACGGCACTCACACAGTGATAGGTGACAATACTTCCGTTCAATCCAGTCGTGCCAGCTCTTGTGAATCGACCTGTATGTAATTATGCAGTCTTAAAGCCGTATATCTTCACTGAGATTTCCATCCCAAAACCCTATAATTTTGACTTAACTACAGACGGTTTTTACGTTCTGACGGTTCAAGTAAGGCTCGCCAGGTAAACCAGAGACGAAGCGAGCGACGAAGTTTTCTAACAGGATACCTACACTGCAACGTCCCATGTAAATTTGTGGGCAAGTCACATTGTTTTATCCATACGGCGTGATTGCTCGGCAGTTGCCCGGCGACCGTACTAAACCGCAATCTTGAAACGAATAGTTAAATTACTTGAGGGTTGCGGTTCTCAGCCTCGTCACAGTACTGTTTCCAATAAAGATGTCAACCTCATACACGCTTTCAAAGCCAGGAGTCAACTGCGGCGCACGCTACGTACACACACTACGCGCGTGAGCCACGCGGATTAATTGCTCTAGGCGTGTGTTACTGACGTCATTTCACGCATGTGCCGCTATAGGGTTATGTAATTTACATAAATTTTTACATAAAGCGAATTTATCCACATGCGTGCATAGCGCTCCCCGCAATTAGTAAATTCAAGTGTCATCTTTGTCACTATAGCACTTTTTACCCCACTGCCGAAGGAGCAGGGTGATGTTTTTGACCTTTATGTAGGTTTTTATTATGTACAGTTCATAAATATGTGTACACTTTTGTACCTTGTCACTTTAATCATGACAATTCATATATGGCAGTCTAAACATGACATTAAATAGACAAGGTAATAAAGTGTACATACATTTATGAACTCGACTGTACATAGGTATGTATGTGGGTCTATATTGTCTGACATAATTATTTTTAGTCATAATGTGCTTTAGGTCATAATCATCGCAAGTCATAACGTGTTTTTTAAAGAAACTGTTTCTTTTTCAGGATTTTTATAAATCAAACGTAACCTAACCTAGCCTCGTCTACACGTTAGATATTTCAGAACTTCTGAAAAGTTTAGTTTAAGCGATATAAAAAATTATGACTATCAAAAATTATGTCAACAATTACATTATAACCAATAAAATTATGGGAAACAAAGGGCTCCCGTATGTATGTATGTATGGTTCTTTGTTCCCTTGTAAAGTCTGAACCGATGGCCCTATTTAGACAAGCGAGGTATCGTTAGATTCGTCGCGGGTTTCACAGGATAAAAAATATATACAAGATAACTAACATTATATTGACGACATTATCCAAACAGCTGTTGGGTTTTTGAAGCTTTGTTTTTTGTAAGACTAGTTACAAGATGATGAGGCCAAAATTGCCAAGATCGGTTGTTTCGGAAGAGGGACTTCTACTAACGAGTAACTTTGTAAAACGTATCGCTATTCAAATTTCAAAAGAGAGACGAAAATCTATTAATTACATTTACAACTCAAGAGATTCCGCGCATTGATAGATCTTCTTTTGTCTTATACCGCTCGCCAACAACAAAGCGCAAAATCTTTGATATAAAATTATACAAAAACATTGGCAAGATATCCTGAAAAGCGAACGATTGTGACGTTAACGAGTTTATTAGATCGAGCTGGCTTGTGTCACTGCCAAGGCCGAGGCCCAATCTCGGGTAGGCATCTAGAAGTCTCCAAAATATTGGGGAGAGAATTTACTGTTTTGTCTGATTTGGGCATGGAGTGTTGTAGAAATGTCAGTTGGCTTGTCATTTATAATACACGGTGATCTTTGTCTAGTTGTGCTGTTCCCTTTAAGATTATCTCATTTAAAAACTTCGTTCGTCGTACTAATATTATAAATGCGAAAGTTTGTGTGTTTAGTTTGATACTCCTTCACGCTGCAACGGCTGGATTTGGATGAAATTTAAAATGGAAATATCTTATACCCAGGACATAGGCCACTTTTCATGGCGGAAAATTTAAAAATTCCCGAGTGAATGACGATAAACGAAATCTACATGGACGAAGTCGCGGGCAGAAGCTAGATAATGTCATAATGTAAAAGTTCCATAGGTAAAAAGTAACCGATCTCTCCTACTATTCCAATATACCTGTGCAAAGATCGCTTCAAATCAGTGCTCAGCTTTGGAAGATTAGTAAACAAACACACTGATGGGCACATATATCGCACCTTCAGCACAATAGGGACCTAATTGAGAAATTTTAAATTTCGAGTTAGGTCTCTATAGTAATAAATTTATGACTTGAACTTTGAAAGCTGAAATTTTGAATTAGGTCACTATTGTTCTGAAGGTGCGATCGTTATAATTCGATCTTGCAACAAGTATATTCGCTGTAAAGCAATCCAATCAATATTAATAAATTCATATCTTTGATTTGTAATTACTAGCTTATATAATTATTTGACACATCCTCAAAATAATCCTCGTTATAATTCGAAATCACCAATCACGATCGTATCATTTCGTCGAGTGATTCGGCAAAGGAAATGACTCCTGGCAGTTTTCAGGTCAGAGGGGTTATTATGACTATGCAGTTCAGTTTACGCTGAGAGAAAAGGACAGAGCTATATAACTGCTATAGCTCTGTCCTTTACGCTCGCCGTATGATAACCGCCGAGATTAATGCGTCCATCAGCATCGGAAATGACACTCGAAGCGAAAGACGGTCATTATTTAAATCATTAATCTCAATTAAATTATGGCGATCATTTTCTCATTTAATCTGTTGAGATAAAATGTTTTTTTAAATCATAAATTATTTTTAATACAGCTGCCGCTATAAAAGGAATGTTTTGTCATCCGAAATCCAATCAAATCATTTACCGCAATAATGTAGTTTTTACATAAGGTGGTACAATAAAAAAAAACGATACATTAATAAATTATCTACAAGGGGAAAAGACAATAAAAACAAACGAAATATAAATATTAATTCGTTTACAAAAGTAAACCCTGAATTGCTACAGAGAATAATTAAGCGATCCCACGGGATGCTTGTTTGGTTTCCATTAATTAACACTGTTTGTCGAAGTACTTTTTATGTGATTTCGTTCGGTAATTAACCTTATATCAATAATAATATAAGGGTATGAATAAAGAAGGATTAAAAGGATCTGTGTGTGTGGGAGTGTCTGAAGACGAGACTTATATTAGTTATCGTCAAACTTGCTAGTAACAATAGCAAGATGTTTTGAGATATGACTGACATATTAGTTGAAATACTTCTTCGTCTTGTAAGGCTCGTATGAAAAACGAATCATAGTTTAGATACGTACAGTCGACTACAAAGAAATATATCTACTTTTGGACCTTATTACAATGTGGTCAAAAAGTGGATACACTCTTTGTAGATGACTGTAGCATCATGCGAAACCCTCGGTGCACGAATTGGACTGGTTTTAACTTGTCTTAGATATGTAACAAGTCTGTAATGGTTAAAGCGTATTACTATGAAATTAGTGAAGATACAAAAGTCTGCACATTCATATACGTAGGTGTCCATCCAATCCAACTTGTGAACGCCTATCTATACTCGGGTCATACACAGATTTCGGTTTACCGTCTTTCCTGTGGACATATCCGAAGTTAACGTTTTTAAGGCCTAATTTTGTGGCTAAACTCACATCCGCATAAACGGCGTCAGGTCTACGTTAGTCCTATCAAATAAAAACATAACTTATATGCACACAAGCCTTTAACTATTGTTTTTTCGAGAGTGTATGACCCACTCCTCACAAATTGTAGTCCATGAAATATTGACGTAGGTATCACATCACATCACACAGCAAATACATCGCTGCCCGACTTTTGCATGATTTATGTGCGGCGACCGCTTCCGGCGAATTTTATAAGCTCCAGTCATAAACTAACCCGGCCAACCTTATAACCTTTATGAGCAAAATGGATAAAGGCGTTGTAAATGTCACACTGAAAATGTCTTGGTGTTGCTTACAGCTTAGGTAGCTTTATATCTACTTGTAGGACAGTGAGTGTACCTAAAATAATAATAATTAATCCTAAAAACTTTCGTTCATTCTTTATTTTGGTTTCACAAAAGTGGCAACAGATACGTTCGTCCGTCCGTCTATCTGCCGGTATTCTTTAACTTTTGAACAGTAATTTGTAATCATGTTCAATATCTTCATATTCGTAGTACAATACGAAACCCTCGCACTTTACTGTTTTTTTATGTATGAATAAAGGGCAATAAAGGGAAAGAGCCAGTATTAGATATTTATGAAAACTATAGAGTCGACAAGTAACAATAAAATAAAATTTCATTACGTTTCTAAGAAATAAATATCAAGTTAAACTAAACGCCACACAAAGCGTTGGATGTAGATTTAAATACAATAAATCGTTTCAATGCAAAGTGCTCCCGGAGAGAACGAAAATAAAAATCCAACCGTCCCCCGGCGAAGGGAGAACCCATTAACTGTACCTTTTAATAAAGCAACCAGACCGCGACGGTGGCAAAAACGCTAGAATCCAAATCTATAAAACGTTTGTAAATTAAAAAAATTGCGTCTATATTCCTTGATTAGACAGCTATAATAGTTGGATAATAGCTTTCAAATCGCGTCAACCTGGCGTTTGCGTACTTTAGTTTAAGCATGTACCTATGTACAAATGGATGACAATGGCAAACGTCAGTTAAAAGAACGTATAGCCCTTAAGTAATTTACATAAAAATGTCGATATACATTTATCATTTCAGATATAAAATGCCATATCATGACGAGGATTAGTCTCGATTATCTCAAGCTTAACAGCGATGAAAGTGGGTCATCGTACGTACAAATTATATCTGTTAGGCTATAGAAGTTGCCTAAAGCTAACGTAAACGGTTTTAGAAAATCTGACAAAATGTCTGGAATTGACGTAGGCGCTCAACGCGACAGTCTGACATTTTACGACAATCCTACACATTTTGGATAATGGAATAGAATAGAATA
This sequence comes from Acleris literana, assembly GCA_946894065.1. NCBI lineage: Eukaryota > Metazoa > Arthropoda > Insecta > Lepidoptera > Tortricidae > Acleris > Acleris literana. The sequence continues at coordinate 1,032,653 of OX335681.1, forward strand.
GAATAGAATAGAAAACATTTATTCACAACAATAACACATAAATATAACACAAAAAATAAGGAAAAGAAACGACAGATAAGTGCAATTGTTGCGAAACGGGCCCAACTCAGCATGTGCTGGCTGTAACGCCAACGCTGGTCTTCCGTTGGGACCGCTCGGTGAAAACACGGAAGGTGACACAGACATTACAAGTAAAAGAACGCTGAATGCATCTTGTCTAGGGCCTCTGTTCATGTTATGACCAAACGAAAAGTGAAACTCGACTTGTAATGCCAAAGGTTTAAGTATAATCAGCAAAATGGAACCCGGGCCCGCCATAGAATTGTGTCACGGTGACGTTACAAATAAAATCGTCAGAATTGTCGCAGTTGTATGGTGGTTCGTGGCTCCATTTTGCAAATTGCACTAAGGCATTTTATTTTCATTTAGCCGTGTTCAAATAAGAAATTGGTGAAGTCAGAAATGGCAGCCAGCGGTTCAACAACTCTTGAGTCCGTCAACTGACAAAATAAATGGACACTACGATCTAAAACGTAAGCAACAAAAAACCTGTATTCTCAAGAAAGCGTTTTCCTCCGGATCATTCAACACAAGAAAAGGATTTACGACCAACTTAAGCTACCTGTTAATATATTACATAGACAAGCACAGCTGAGCCATAAACTATTCAGCATAAAGTCTAGACTTAAAACTTTCTCGGCGCCATTTTCACAAGTAAATGCAGAGTTCGCGGGAACCAGTAACATGTGCTAAAAATACTGCCGGCCGGCACGACAGGCGGCCTTCGGCTTTTTATAATTCTTGTCGGCATGCACTCGTGCGGTGCAATCCGCTGTGGATTCGTTCTGGACGAAACAGCTTGGTGACGTGAAACAGGAGACAAAGACGTTTATAACATAAGGACATACCTTAAATAGATTTAAAACACCCACGTAAAGGCGATCCTCGCTTTTAGAAATGATAGCGTTTTTTTAAATAGCCCAAGTGATTTGTTTCAATCAAACCTACGGGTATGTAGCTAAGAACCATCCGCGGAAAATCAGGACATCGGGCACTAAAATCGGTCCATTCGTTGGTCGTTTTAGTCCCCAGGGTTGGCCATGTTTTTGGAATGTCGAGATTCTATATATTTATGGATCAAACCGCCCAAGCTCGCTTAGTAGGAAAACTGCGCAGACAGAGAAAGATATACCGAGTAGAATCGTGGATGGAAAATTCCCATTAATAATTTTATAAAATGTAGACACAGAAAATCAGAAACATTTCTCAAGTGCGTCTTAAAAGAAAGCGTAGGTACATAAACCATTCCTTTATTATTGATCGCCGTTTTATCGGAACTTGGAGCGTCGCCAGCCGTGTGAGTTAGGTCTGTGAACTCCTGGGGTCTGCGCACTCTGCCAGGAGTTGCAAGCACCCACGCGTGGGATTGCGCTTCCGGATGTATACAGCTGTTCGACAATGATGGTTCTATGGCAGACGTTTCCGATGGAGCCCAATTGATAGGCAAAGAGTGGTTTGACAGAGACATCTTCAACTGTGGGAGAATTGTGATGGAACCCAAACAATAGTGACACTTAAGCTTTCCCCTTGGCAGATGTCCTGTGATGAGACCCAAATATTAGGCAGAGAGCTCAAGAACTGGTCAAGAGTAAAATCTTTGTGTAAAAGGACATAATCATAGACAGAGCTACTCGACAGTAAAATCCTCCAAATGTGGCAGACATCCTTTGATGGACTTTAAATCATAGGCAGAGAGCCTTTCCACAATGAGACCTCCTCAAATAACGAGCAGATCTGGTCGACAAACGATACCAACTGTATCACGACAGGTAGACTTAAGGGAGGCTTTCTGTAAGGTCTATCAAATCTGCTGTAAAGCTGGTCCCTTTACAATGAAGTTTGTAAAAGCAAATAACATGCGAAATTAGGACGACATACTTAAAAATTTATTCCTCGATTGATAAAAAGATAAGTTTTGTCAGTGCCATGTAACTTACTTTAAGATACGGACTATTTGTACCTGATTAACTTTAGGATTAGATTCTAATAATACAAAAATCGTCTGTTGTAGCACGAACATAATCAACTCACGAACTTGTTGAAATAATAATAGAATAGAAAATAATCTCGTTACCGTTTGGCTCGTATATCTCGGGATCTCTTACCTGTAACCAAGAAAAAACATGATAAGTAATTATGACTCGTAATCAAAGAACTCATTAAACACAACGTGGAACATGTAGGAGTAACTAAGGAGATTATTTATTTATATAATATTTTAAGAGAAAACCGGGGAAAATAAACGTTTGTTTGAGTTTAAATATAACATGCAGCTGTAGCGAAAACATCGCGAATGTTATTCAGGGCGCACTGAGTGCCAACGACACACGCGGCGTATTCGAATTACATACAATAGCTAGCTGGGGGCATTGAATGCGTTACCGTTTCAGACGAATTCTACATTTAACTTTAACAGATATAAAGCGAGGTTACATCGCCTCGGCTAAAGATAAAGACAATTTTCTTTATTTTGACGCGTCCCTTAAGTACGCAGCTGCAATTCCTCTCCTGGTGTTTCAGGTGTCCATGGGCAGCTTCGATCACTTCACATCAGGTGACCTGATAGCTCATTTGAATCTTTTAGCATGAAAAAACCTACTGTTTTCAGCAGCCTAAAAACTCAATTCAGAGCTCCGTTACAAATCTTAGGTATTACAGGAATATCTAAGCATCACAGTTCAGATTTTAACAGTAAATAACTATTAAGTAAATAAATAAAAACCTTGAAAAAATTACGACCCTACTTTCAGAGCTGATCATATCTACCAAACATCATCATCATCATCATCATCATCATCATCATCATCATCATCATCAGCCTATATTAGTCCACTGCTGGACATAGGCCTCCCCTAATTAGCGCCATAGCGCCATTTCTTCAGCTTGCCGCATCCAGCATTTGCCTGCAGTCTTTCGCAGATCGTCATCCCACCTGGCCGGCCGAGACGCGGTCTCCACTCAAGAACACGTTTACCCCAGCGGTTGTCGGTTCTTCGCGATTTATGGCCGGCCCACTGCTTGCTGATTCTTTGAGCTATGTTGATGTATGTATAACTTTGGTTCTCTGTCGGATGTATTCGTTACGAATCCTAATCGTTACGAATCTACCAAACGGCCCAACCAAGTCAATCAGTCCTTGATAAGAACCACTCCAGTATTATTTTTTTCTATTTAAAAAAACTCGTCCGTTGCTGTCCATACGTTTAGGTGCTACAATGCTACAGACATTAACACAGTTAAACTTATAAACCCCTGTTTCAGTCGAGGGGCTAAAAAGGATGAGTATGAAATAATCAATCCTGCTCTGAACAGATTAATTTTATTATTACATACATATATTTAATTACGCCTGTTTCCCAGAGGGGTAGGCAGAGACCACTTCTTTCCACCTGCTACGATTAATAATTTTATTATTGTATTCCGAATTTCAAATAGGAACAAAGCAAAAAGGTACAGTAGGTATTTCAATGAGATATAGTTTTACTCATCCTTTTCACCAAGAGCAATTACTAAATCATGTTTTCAATTTGAACCGAAACATTTAAAGCTCTCGAAAAAGCGCTCGCAGCGCAAAACGCGACGCTCGGCTGAAAAATTCTGTAACAACCTTCGAAAGCATTTCAATTGTTTGCAGTCCGAGACGAGTGCAGTGCAGCTAGCCAATTATAAAAACGTGCTTGTGTTTCTTTATTTATCCAAGCAAAATAATAATTATTTTTATAACAATATTATTTATTTACTTTGCAGTAAATTAGGGTTGTGTAGTACATGTACTAATAGCCAAAAATAATTAATTCCCGTCACTGTACTAGAACGAACTATTCCGTGAAGTTTCTGCTCTTAGTTCATTTAGTACACGCGGAGCAAGAACCGAACAGAGCAGACAGAGCAGTGAGTGACACTGACAGCAAAGCCGGCCATTCATTCGGTCAAAAGAGCATGAACAGACCAGTTTCTTTCAGTGTACTAGTGTACTAAAAGAACTAAAAGACCGAATTAGTACATTAGAGCGATTGTACTAGTTTGGAGCGATCCGCTCAGTGAACGAGCACGCACAACCCTACAGTAAATGCGAGCGGCATTAGATGATTAGACCGACCCTTGTAGCAATCCTTTGTCTTATGTCCAGCAATGGGACGCCTTTCGAGCGCAAAGCGATTATATTTTCTTATTCATTAGAATTGCAGTTGAAACACGTGATAAATACTTTTATCTACAGTCATATCATAAGTCCCTATTATGCGTTCAAAACCCGTAGGCAATGACCAGCATTACCTGTGGTAGTAGGTGACAGCGATAACAGCTGTAAATTTTGGGATATGTTCCAAATTTGGATCTCATTATCTTACAATATTCGATAACGTAATTTCAAAATTACGTTACAGCTGTCATCGCTGTCACCTACTAACACAGGAAAGGTTATGCTGGTCATTTGCCTTTCGGCTTCTGAACCCATCTTAGAGTGCTTATAATATGTGTGTAGATAAAGTATTGTACGAGACTGCGTATTTAGCATTACACAACCGTCACGTAAACTACTATTTCCAACGGTTCTCTAATTAAATTGTCTCTATCCCGTCCATTCTTAATCTAGATGACATTCAGTTCTGAGACTGCATCTTTTGCACTTGTCTCAATCCAAGGACCACTATTCATAATCTTACTAATACTAAAAATGCGAGAATGTGTTTCTTTGTTTGTTCCGTCTTCAGGGTTTAATTTAATTTTAATTTCGTAACGGAGATATTTTGTAGTCAATTCCGGGTCAATTTTCTCTTTATTTTAATAGCAGGGTTCTGCGCTTCGGAGCAAAATGTACACCTCCACGCAAAATGTAACCAATGGCAAAATCTACAATCGCAAAATGTACCTACAAATCGGAAAATGCACACTACTACTACGTTTTGCGAGTAGTGTGCATTTTCCGATTTGTAAATTTTGCGAATGCACTTTTTGCTTTTTGTACGAGTACGTTCCGCGTGTTTCTCAATATGCGTATTGTACATTTTGTCATTGGTTACATTTTTCGTGTAGATTCTGTATTCTGTAGGTACTATTTTTAGTACAAGGGGCTTTAGGAGGATAGAGTAGTTTTATATAGGGAATAACAAACAGTAAATGACTGCTACGCTGACGGAGTCGCATGTCATAGTTTATTTTTGTTATGACTGTGTCAAATTACACATTGCTTGGAGCGTTGAACTGTGAAATGAAACAGTCGAACTCGCTGTTGTTTTTTTATAACGTAACTAAGTCTACCTTGTTACTAATAAAACAATCAGCCATCCATCAGGTCCGAGCCGTGACCGCCTGGCCGCCGGGCCTAGATTTAGCCGCCCCACTGGCTCGACCCACTTGCTTAAAATACGCGTCGACGATTGGCAGCCGTCGATTCGGAAATGCTAAACGATATCGAGGAAGTTTTCGGGGCGTATTGAAGCGATCGTGTAACCGATCGATATTTAAATCGATAATATATTTTTCTCAAAAATGTATGAAAATGTTGACATTACTATCTACATAATGAGACGCGAAGGACATAGTTTACTGACAGATCTCAAATTAAAAAAAAAAACATTGCGTGCTCGCTACACAAGCCCGCAATGTTGCATACAAATTCCATTACTATCTAGCTTGTAACTTTTTAAAAAGTGAAAAGCCCATAATAAAATGAGGGCACAAGTCTTATACATCTAAATTTTATTTGAAACATAACTTTTTTATCTGTGTCTGGAATAGCTTGTTTTAAAAAAAAACAATGCTTGCGATTTTCCTTGTCATAATCAAGAAGGCGGTAAAGAGTGATAGTTTTTTCACATGAAGTTTGTTTGTATGCAATTAAAAAAATGAGTTCAAGCGATGAAGATTTTACTCCAACACAAAAAAAAACTTGTAATTTTTGAGAAAAGCACTATATTTGCCTCGGCAGGAACAGCAATTGCGGGCTTCGTATTTTTAAACGGACTCGCAAGCTCGTCCGTTTAAAACAATACTCGGCCCGCAATTGCCTACTTCCATGCCTAGGCAATAATGTACTATTAGTCTTCATTAGCTATGATACAACAACAGAGATGTACAAACTTATGTTATACATACCTCGGCTAAAGTCGGATACGGTGATAGTAGGTGCCTAATCTTTATTAGAGATCTTAGTAATTGTATATCGTCCCGCCCTCGCCTTACTCCGGTGGCGGTTTAAACATATAAAAAATAGCCTATATCCATCCGGAATAATGCTCCTTTCTAATGGTGAAAGAATTTTTCGACGGTTCGATTCCGTGGATCCGGAGCTTACCTGTTGAACAGTCTCAAAATTCGCACCCCCTTTTAATAATATCAGTATTAATGATCATTGAAGAGATCACATGGTCTTCCGTTCTAATCATCGTACAGTCAAGACTTTAATTGTTATGCCACTATGGAACCCTGTCATAATGACAGCGTCAAACCACATGACAGAAATTACGCTTAAATGAATGATTAACGTTATGCGACAGGGTTCCATAGTGGCATAACAAAGTCCTTGACTGTACCAGGGCTGAGATTGTACACGGGAAAACCTTATTGTTATTGACGTGTTTCGGTATTCTCAACGCTACGATCGCTCTTACTGACTTGACAGTAATGGCGGAACTAAAAACAATACGATAAGAGTAGATAAGGGTGTGATTGTCGTGCATCAGCTCATATTAACCGGCGAGTTTAAGTAGTCCCGTCAGAGCGTACAAATCACATTTTAGCGCGTGCATTCTCAATTAGGCAGCAGTACGTAGACATCAAGTAGAATCAGATTGCAACGATACATTCGCGATGCACAGCTGCGACGTCGAAGATTCTAAAATTGCCTGCGCCACTTTGTCTCGCTGCACACGCGGATGAATTGATTTAACAGCCCATTTGCATAGATGCAATCGCACGTTTTTATTTATTGATAAGGGCGATGATGCTGTTAGTTTGGTTGGTTGGTAGTGACTGCGTATGAAGCTAGCAGGACCTGGTTTAGACTCCACGTATGGGTAAATATTTGAGTGATGCACGCGGGTATTTATTCTCGAGTCTTGGGTGTTTCCAATGTATTTCAGTATGTATTTCTCGGGTTTGTACTGTTTAGTATAAAAAACAAATAGTCTAATTTTCATTTTTCATAACACGAATTGCATAATTTCGATCTCTATAATAAACCAACGATATAATAATCATGATGCATAAAACGAAATGCATAATTTCTAAAACTATAATGTTTATAAATTAAAAAATAAATATTTCTAACGGCTTTCATTACTATTAATGTGGTCACAGTTGCAACCTAACCTAACCTAGTTAGAAGAAATTTACTAAAAATGCATAATAACATGGTTTATTATAGTATAATAAATGAATTGAATTGATTGAAAAGGGCATGCTTCAATGGTTCGGTCATTTGGAAAGGATGGATGAAAGAAGATTGACGAAAGAGATATACAGAGCAAAAGTGAGTGGGAGGGTCGGAAGGGGCCGACCTAGGCGTACTTTTTCGAATCAAATCGGAGAAATACTGGAAAAGGGCCGTATCTTAAGTACCCGAAACCGACGTGCGTGCATGACTCGATGTATGAATGTGGAAGAAGCGAAAGAGATTTGTCAGGATCGTAGCAGGTGGAAAGAAGTGGTCTCTGCCTACCCCTCTGGGAAACAGTCGTGATTTAATGTATGTATGTATGTATGTATAAATGAATGAATGAATAAATGAGTGTTATGTTAGTCGATCGTATGCCTGATGAAATTATACAATTGGTTTTTATGCTAAACGTTAATTATGCTTTTAGTGGTTAGTTAAATGAAAATATACAAAACGTTTTTAGACTCATTGAAGCGCCCCCGTAGTTCTCCATATAAGTAAGTATATCGTTACCTAGTAAGCATAGTACAGTAAACATCATAAATAAGTGATCATTTATGTACCTTGTCACTTTAACGTCGTGTTTGAAATGTCATACAAAATTGTGAAACGATTGAAAGCGACAAGGTACATAAATGGTCACTTATTTATGCTGTTGACTGTACAAGTAGTAGAACTAATTTTGGGATTAGGTCAATTTGCGTGAGGTCCCCTGATTTGATGATATTTTTTAGGGTTTTGTACCTCAACAAGAAAAAACGGAACCCTTATAGGATCACCCGCGTTTCTGTCCGTCCGTCTGTAACAGCTAATTTGCTCCGAAACTAATGGACCGATTGAGATTAGATTTGGTACTCAATATCTAACTCGGTGACCCTATTAGACTGACGTGTTACATAAATAAATAAATTATAAACATGGGTTGCCACTTTGGGGGGTAAATGAGGTTTTTTTTTGCACACTATATAGTAGCATAGGAAATTTTGCAAAGCGTACGCAATCCTCTTCATGCAAGTTTAACCTGAACTTGTCCGGTTTTTTTATTTAATTATGACCGTTTGATACAAACGCATAACAATTGCTAGTGTCGTGATCGTGATACAGTAACGCGGACGCAAAAAGTCGCGACCGCACTTCGGTAGATAAAGAGCACACTTAAGCTGGGTATTCACGACCGCTCCAACAAGCCGAAAAGAGCAGCGCCGCGCCAAAATCGATTCGTGAATGTCAAAACAGCACGGCTAGCACATGTTGTCCGCGACTTGTTTGTCGCTCGGATCTCCCTTTCTATCTAGTCTGTAACGATAGAGACGCACTGAGCGACAAACGAGAAAATACAACTTGTGCTACCCGTGCTGTAGCGTTTAAAAATATTTGGCGCGGTCCGTTGGATTTCCAAATAGACGGAAAGCCAGGGCGACGCGCCAACGCGCGATCCGAATGGAACTATCGTGAATGTCGAAATTCAACGTTAGAACACGACTGACACGACCACCTAGAACGTAGAGAAGCGGAAACTAAATGGTGCGGCGTGGCGCGCCCGTGAATGTGGTCAAAATATCACGCCCATCCAGTTGTATACTCTCCTTCTGTCGCCGAGAGAAAGGGCGCGTCCGTGAATGCCCAGCTTTATTTCTTAAAGAACCCCAAGTCGTTAACTAAAACTAGTTAGCTAAATGCAAGCAAAACTTCTAATTAAAGCAACTAAACACTTAAAAGAACTTTATAGTTGGGTTTAGAATGCGAAACGAGGTAGGTATTTAGACGACCGTAGTTTGCATAATTAATAGGCAAACCAAAGACGCTCTTGTAAGTTTACTTATTTTAATAAAACACTGTTAGTTAGGTTCCAATATTTTAGAGATATCAACCACTGCAGTATTTTCCAGTAGGGTATTGTTGAGGGTGCCAGGGCGCGCGGCAGATCTCCGATGAGGTGGACAGACCAAGTGAAAGCCTCCACCCGAGAAGAATGGCGACGAATAGTGAAGCGGGTTACCAAACCTGGAGTGATGACCACTACCACTCTGCCAAGAGTGTAACGACAAAGAAGAAGTATTTTTCTAGACTAGACTAAATTATTTCGAAAGAGCATAAAGAAAAGCTACGCGTTTTTTTTAAGTCCCTTATTTTCCATAAATATTCCACTGGCTAAACTTAACATAGTGCTAATAATGACCAAAACCAACACCAACCAGCCGTAACTCCCAATATAAATACTTTTAACTGGATCTCTAAGCCTAGTGTCGATTAGAAGTCACCTAACCTTGTTAACGCACGACTTATAAATGCTAATAAAGTAAACGTATATTACATAATAACCAGTTACGTATACTTTTTTAGGGTTCCGTACAGAATGACGATAAAAAACGATAAAATATGATTATTCTGTAAGTGGGCCACATGGGCACCTTCCCAAGACCCTGCTGGAGAGGAGACCCTGTTGAGAAGAAACGCCGCAAAAAACTCAACAGTCCGTTTTTTTTTTAAATATTGCTTATGGCGATGATAACACTTAACCTAGCATTATATGTGTAAAACAATGAATATAAAACAAAAATATCATGCGTAGTTGGGCAGGAAAACGTGTCAAAACTCAGAATAACAAGGGCATTTTTTTTATATACAGGGAGCCTCTGACCTTGGAGCTTTAAATGCATGGATCGTTTCTACTCCTGAAACTGAACTTCTTTTTTTATATTCGGTAAGTTGTTAAAAATATGTCCAACTTAAATTTTATTTTTTTTCATACTAGTTAAATGTAATTTTCAATGTACTCGATTCAATTCTCCATTTTCCTTTAGCCCTTGTGCCAAGGAAATGTCGCCCCCGTACCATGAGATCGTGATTTTATGGCCATGATGTAATACACTGATTTTACAACTAGACTTTAACATCAATTAGTTATCTAAATTTTACTTATTTTTTAATGTTGCAGAACAAAAGTAGTTCAGTTTAGCAAGTACAATCGATGGTTGCATTTAAAGCCCCAAGGTCAGAGGCACCCTGTATATATTTAACCTACTCAGTAAAAAGGCCGTACGAGTTATACGTCAAAAATCTACGAGCGCCCAAGAGGAGACCACTGCCGAGAAGAAGCGCCGCAAGAAACAACCATGGAAAACAATCAGAATACTGAGTTTCTTTGGACGCCCATCTCAGCCGTAGGTACTTTTGTCGTGCAATGCTAAGTATTTTAATTTAGATTTGCTATTATCCAACTTGTTCAATAGCTACTCTATATTTCATAATTAAATTCACATGTAGGTACTTTTCGTTTTGATGCGATCACAATGAATCCACAAGCGCAGGCGCAGATGACCACAGATACTCTTGATCTTGATCGACAGCATCGTAAACATGACGTGAACATCGACGGTTACGAATTACAAAAGAGTTTTAAGAGACCTTGAGATGACAATCACTTCAAAAACGTCAGCAAGGATTTACTTGCGCACGAGTTGCAAACTTAACATATTATTATAGGACGGGGAGATCACAGTCTATCTGGTGATATGAGGGCTCTGGGATCCATGGGCATTCTCATAATTGCAAAATTGCCAATTTAGTGATGGTAAGTAGTCTTTGGGCAGGCCAGAGGGCTCTTTGCCTAACGCACTCGCAACCACAGTTGTTTTTTAACCGACTTCAAAAAAGGAGGAGGTTCTCAACTCGTCTGTATTTTAACCGACTTCAAAAAAAGGAGGAGGTTCTCAATTTTTAAATGTTTGTTACCTCAGAACTTTCGACTGGGTAAACCGATTATGATGATTCTTTTTTTATTTGAAAGCTGGTGCTTCCCGATTGGTCCCATTCTTATCAAAATGAAGATCTGATGGTGGAATCCATGAGGAATCGACGGAACTCTTCAAAATTTATAGGCACACCTATAGCGATTTTGGTATTTTTCATTGTAACTCGTGTATTTGGTCTTGGAAAGCACTATTTGGTGAAGTGGAACTGATGATGAAGACCACAGATGGCCAACGGAACTCCTCAGCGGTATATATTTCGAGGGTGGCGACAAGATATTTCGATTAAGATAGTTGAGCGACTATGACGAAGCATATTTAGGTTTAAATATATGACTATGACTTTCCCACGGCGTTGCTTGCGGCGAGATTGAAATGTTCTATTGTTTATTATTAATTGAGAAGTGGGAGAATAACAGCATAATTATGATCACTAAAAAGTATAAAATAAAATAAAAGTTTAAAAAAACAAAAACCCGCCTTCAAAAAGCAAAAAATAACTTCTTTAAAATGGTAGGTAAATAGGTCAGTACAACTGAAGTCGGCGTCCAACAATATTTTAACAAAAAGCAGACTTCTGTTGGACTGACCTATTTACCTACCATTTTAAAGAAGTTATTTTTTGCTTTTTGAAGGCGGGTTTTTGTTTTTTTATAATTTTGACAGTCAGAAGGCGAGTCTGCATACAAAATGAAAACAATTGGTCCACTTCGAAGCAGATTGCGATGGCGAGTAAGTTAGACAATAACGAAACAGGTTAGATTCGACCTATCCGGACCGCTATGTTAGATACGACCTATCTTATCCTTTAATCTACATAATACCAAACAGCAGTGTTCTTATTGAGTTCCGGAGGCATTCCAATTTAGTCCTCGGTTGGCCGCGCGTTTGTTGTATTAGGATTGCAGTCTTGGGATTACAACTTGGCGCGTGTGCTCGGTGCCATAACCACAACCCCGAAAGACTAAAAATAGTTCAATGGTCAATAGTTTAGTTTAAACTTAAACTAACTGAACAAAAATACACAACGTGGATCGAGGAATGCACCTAATTTATATTAGAAGCGATGTGCTACTACAAAATAAATCCGAATCTAAACACACGTAGAAGCAATATTTCTTACGTCCAAGGTTAGAACCTCACGTGTAGGTATCTGTCTCACGCGAATACAAACAAACTGAGTGAGACAAAACGTTTACTCGAAAACCTTCTCAGGTACTCCCTGGAAGCAATAAATGTAACAAAGATTTAGCATCCTTATTTAACTTTTATTGAGATTAACTATTGTTTTTAAAAGGCAACTGGAGCTTTATTCTACATGGTCTTTCCCCGTATTGCTATCTTATTGTCAACATTATGACAGCTCTTATTAATTTTACAGTAATGGCGGTCAGGTTTAAAACAATACAATACAATAGGTGCAAACACGTCGGAAATTCGTCAATATTTACGTCATGATCGTAGGTCGATAGCCATTCCATATGTCAAAACTATAGCATTTATTTGACATTGCCAAAACATTATTAATTCCGTTCAATTTGTTGAAATTTTCGACAAAACAGTATATTAGAAAAGGCGATTTTTTTTTGTATAGGGCTGGTTTCCGATACAGAACAAACAACGAAAGCAATATTGTCAAAATTAAACAAGATGCTATCGAGCCCAATATCGAAAGAGATGGCGAGCTTTAGTAGGGACTTACACACTGGAATGAGTGGTTAAGGTGCATAAAAGCCATGTAGGTATAGGTATTTATTCAGAAAGTAGAAATCTACTTGCCAAATGAATACATCATCATTATCATCTCCTTGCCCTTATGCCGATCTAAACTATCTGGGTTAGCGCAGCATGTCTTTTTCTTCCACACATCCCTATTAGCAGTTTAACAAAGACTTTATTTACATCCAACTAAGTACAGAATTCAACATTAATACAATTAAAAATTAAAGCTAAACGTATTTAAATTAAAATTAAACTAAGCTACTCAAATAATAAAGATATAAATAATAATCACCACTATAAAAAGAACAGCCCCTCTAGCAGGTCCGCTCGCGGCATGGTCCCCATGATACTGGCTGCATTCCCTCTCTGCATAGCTAGCCCAAAACTTTGGGAGAGGTAAGCACCAGCTCTAGGATTTCCGGAGGATTCTATGAGCCGAGAGGACAGGGCCTTAATAAAGCTTTTCATATCAGCTGACCAAGGTCCCATGGCTTCCACTGCAAGCGCCACAAATTCGTAATTATTTAATAATGATGAATATTTGCGGCGCTTGAGTGTTTGGGCCTGATCAGCTGCTGCACCGGCCCGATTACGGGTTGACTGGACGTGGGAAAGGGCGAATGTGTCAACGCACGTCGCGTCCCACACCAGTGCCCTACCTGGTTTCCCTATTAGCTATTAGTTCTCATTTAAGCATTCACTCCGTTCTTTTTAACTCTCCACATTCATACGCAAAACTCTCCCCGTAACATGACTTTCATCCATCCTGATGACATGGCCATACCATGACATTCCATTTTTTCTATCACTGGCGCTACTTTGAAACTTCCTCTTACATACTTGTTCTTTATCCTATCCATAAATAGGTTAATCATAAAAAAAACAATGTTTAGGCAATAGGTACTTAAATCATTTAGTGCAGCACAATAAAAAACACATTAATATATCGGCATCAGACTTCGTCAGTCATATTTATAAAGCTCATATAAGTTTTGGTAGTCAATGCAAAAAACAGTTATTTCCATGGTGTTACGTAAAAAATTCTGATCAATTTGACAGTTGTCAATGTCATAGGCATTAATAACAATCAAGCAGACTGGCCATTTTATGGGAAAACCTCATGGATACTCCTCATAAGTACCTCATTCTCGACAGCAACCCAGGGGCTCAGCCAAGTCAGTGAATTGTCAGTGAATACTCAAATATTTTTTATAGTTGCCTAGAGATGGGTCAATGTTGAGTTTATGAAGAACGTTTAAATATACACACTCAACATTGAAAAACAACACGTCTTTACTCTCGCACATCTACAAGTCTTCGGCCTTCTTACAAGCGGCATTGATAAAAAAATCGCGACACTTTCTCACTAGCGCAAGGCCTCGAAAACAACGGGAATTAAAATAGACGGGTCAGAGCTTCAGTGCGGTTGCGTAATGAGAAAATTTACATTCATTCAAATAGTGTAAAGCTTATCTTTCACAATTAGGATGCACGTGAAAAAATCTCGATTTTATGTATTTATATGTATTTTTTATTTTTTATTCAAAAGGGCAATTTTACAAAACTAACTCCGTTGCGATGGATCCTGAAATTCCAGTAAGTAACCATTAATTTATTATGTATTTTATAATATCACACTAATATTATGAAACTACCAGACGGGTTTGGATTTTATACCCTGAATGAACACATAATAGGCTACCTTACAGTCTTGGGACTGCAGTCTGTTAATCTGTTCTCCATTTGTAAAAAAAGTGTGATGAAGATAATCTAAATAAAAATTAACTTTCACATTAAAACATTGTAAAAAACCTAATCTGTAGAATTAAAATAAATACATAAATCTATCAACCAACACCCTATCTCGCGCCATTAGCTCCTAAATCTAGAACTATTAAACGAGAGACAAAGAAAGCTTAATTGAGTGCGAAAGAGCGCGTTTGGCTGGAATTGGCGCTAATTAGTAGTAGCGTTGGCTAAACGAGCCTAATGGAGTTCTCAGTTTTAGCGGGCTGTGTGTTAATTTTACAGTATGGGTATATTCAGGGGTTACGTGTTAGAATGTAGTGGTAGAGCAACTCATTTGCTATTCAGGACTAGCTTCTGCCCGCGACTTAGTCTGCGTAGAGTCAGTACGTCGCTGCACCTGCCATTTAATTGACCATCCCACTGGTACTATCGCGATCGTTAATTTGTGACCCATTTCAAGAAAAATACGCTTGAAGTCGTCAATGTCATTAGAGATGCCAAATCATTTGTAACTTATAGGAGACTCAACCTTATTGTTGTAGAATGTTAGAATGACTTTGGACCTAAGGTGGGTCCCAAATTTAAGTTCGTGACTGTACAGTATTTATTTTGGGATATATGTGTTAATTGAGGGTTTAATCATCTCCATTGCAAATTATACCTAAATCCGTCCAGAAATGACGAAGGACTCGAAGGAGTAAAAACATTATATCTCAAACTTTCCGCATTTATAATATTTATTAGTGATAAAAGTCTAAAAAAAGCGAGTTTTAAAAATTTGTCTCCAAATACGTTGCCAATCCTGAGGACAAATATCTCTGGGGGCTATTATCGTATTTTCAACGTTACTATAGCTCTTATTGATTTGACAGTAATGGCAGCCGAGTTTAAATCAGTACTATAACATGTCAAAAGCAATATCGTTCCGCCGAGTAATATAGAATGAATGGAACGCCTCTACCGCATTTTATTATTGCGTTTTGCCGTCATAAAATATGTATACCTAGTGATAAAACAGTTAGGTTTAAATAAAATGATTCTCAATATTGAACAATTTAATTGAAAACGATCTCAAAAGGAAGGAAGAAGTGAAATTTATTCATACGGTTCTCCAGGAAAGGGCTTCATACTGTTTGCATAAGCAGTGAATTTTTAAAGCGGGATTTTAGTGAAATAAGAGATCGTTGCGTTTTTTTCCGCTTAGCTGCCGTATTATTAACTGCTTAACCTGCCAAGTTCCAGTAAGAGAAAATGATAGAACTATAGAAGTCATTATATCTATCTGTCCCAACTGCCTAACCCAACACAGATTCAGTTTGTTCCCTAAACACAATATCCTTGCCTCGAAATCTTCTTTTCCTCTTTATAATATTAGTGTAGATTAGGATCTCTTAAATCAGAGATCTAAAGGCCCAGCCACACCGCTTGCGTGATGACATCACTTGTGCTCGTGCACGTGCTCGTTCGCTTTCCACTGCGTTGTATAGTAACATGTCGTAATGAGAATTCATACTATACAACGCAGTGGAAAGCGAACGCGTACGTGCACGTGCACGTCTCGCAAGCGGTGTGGCTGGGCCTTAAAGCGTAAGGGTGAAGACACACTGGGTGAAGAGTACAAAGATCAAAACGACGCAAATAAAAGATTACTTTACAATAGATGTAGAAATAAAACAAATTCTTATATAACTAACGTAAAAAATCAGTCTATTAAAAGTGAGATTTGTAACAGCTTTCGTAACTCGAGAAAAATATGGCAAATTATCAATAGGGTATGTGGTAAAATAACGAAATCAATCGATGACATAATTGTTTCTGCTTTTAAGAATTTTAACACTTACGAAATTGCTAATAATTTTGCAAAAGGATTTAGGGAAAATGTAAAAAACATATATACGGAATGTAACGACTCTTTAATTGATGATTGTTCATATATTAGGACCCCCGATTTGTCAATGAGACTTTCTAAGGCTAAAGAAGACGTTATATATTTGATTATTAAGCATCTTAACGACAAGAAAAGTGCTGGATTGGATGGTATTCGACCGTCTGACATTAAATGCATAAATGCTGAAATTACTCCTGTCATTACTCACTTGGTTAATTTATGTATTAATAAATCTGTTTACCCTGACAAATTGAAAATAGGCACCATTAGACCAATTCATAAAAAAGGAAAGTACAATGATATCAATAATTATAGACCCATTACAATTTTATCGTGTATAGATAAAATAATTGAAAAATACCTTGGTAATGAAATACGTAAATACCTTATTAAAAACGATATCATTCATAATAAGCAGTATGGTTTTCAAAAAGAAAAAAATACATCTCAGTTATTGAGTAGATTTACTTATGAAGTAAATAATTATTTGAACAATAGAAAACATGTACTCGCAATTTTTATCGATTTTAGTAAGGCATTCGACACCTTAAGATATAATGTCCTGTTTTCTAAACTTTGGCGGAATGGTATCCAGGGACCCTTTCTCGATTTCTTCAAAAACTATCACACAAATCGGTTTACGACAGTTAAGGTCAGTAACGTGTTCAGTGACATGATCCCAACGGAAGAAGGCACGGCCCAAGGATCCATTTTCGGCCCAACTGAGTACTTACTATATGTGAACGATATGTGTGATATATTCAGGGATGGCTCTGTTTACCAGTTCGCGGATGATACCTGTCTCCTAGTGGCAGATACGGATATTAATAAGGCCGAAATTGCAATGCAGGAAAACTTCAATTTAATATGTAAATGGGCCCATGACGTGGGTCTAGTTATAAACTATGCAAAAACCAAGCTTATGTACATCCATTCCCCCTACTTAGCAATAACTTCGAACCCTACTATTGTAGCTCATAGTCACAACTACCTTCATAGATGTAATGATGTGATACCAAATATAATATGTAATTGTACACCATTAGAGTTAGTTAAGGAGCACACTTACCTCGGCTTGGTGATCGATAGCGGATTTAATTGGAGACCGCACATTAATTACGTATGTAAGAAACTGAGATCTATCCTTTCGAAAATCACATTATTAAAATTTAAACTGCCCTACAACATCCTTAGAATGCTATATTTGTCTCTGGCAGAATCTGTTATCGATTACGGGTTAAGTAGTTACGGCAGAACTTTTAAAACTTACCTTAATAATATTTATACTCTGCAGTTAAGTATACTTAAAGCAATGGTTCCAAATTCTATTAGACAAAAATTTAGTAATAAAGAAATAGACCTTTTTAAATTTTGCCAGATAATAAGTGTTTATAACAGAAGTAAAATGCTAATTGTTAGTGAAGAAATTAGTAACTTAAATGACCTTAAGAAGACCTCCAGGCCACAACACCTTAGAATTTTGAAACATTTGCCCAAATTTGTTTTGCCGAAAATGAATAATTTTTATGGGAAGCGTACGTGGCAATATTTACTGCCTAATATTTTAAATGGATTATCGTCCGAAATATATGCACGAGTCTGTAGTAACCCACACCGTTGTAAGAGCATCATAAAAACAGCTTTCTTATGCTGATCTACATGCAAAGTCTACACCCTGCATCAGCCTGGGGAACTGTTTTTGTTTATACCGAAATTTATTTTAAGTACCTATGCTAATTAAGTTATTTGTTAATCACGAGTGAACACAGCGGCAGATAAACTTGTATTGTTTTGTCCGCTGTCAAGCCATTTTTTTCTTCAACATTCATTATCTATAAATAAATTAAAAAAAAAAAAAAAAAAAAAAAAACTATCAGCACCGATTCGCATTTTGTCTATAGAAAATGGCTGTTTTGTATGAAGATGCGTACGCATCAATTCTCCTTTCGCATGCGTACGCATCTTCATACAAAACAGCAATTTTCTATAGACAAAATGCGAATCGGTGCTGATAGATGTGTCTTCACCCTAAAAGGTTACCTATAAGACCAGGGCCACTATAAACAAAGCAACAAAAATCTCCAACCATAAAATTTTTTCGTTAGGTGCGAAGAAATTCTAAGTGATATAAAAATTAAAATTTTCTCTTGGGCTAAAACATTAATCTTATTTTTCCCTACAATTTATATCTGAACCATTATGTCGTCGGTAAAAATATAGCGAGTGTAAATCATTACGAACCGCTTTTACCGGGTTTAACGACACCCGGCAGGTATGAAAAGTGTTTTCCCTGGAATTATGGGTAAATATTCAGTAACTTCACCTGGGGTTGGGGTTAATAACTATAAATAGCTAAAATCCCTCGATATAATCACGACGACGACGCTTTAAGAGGTAATAAAAAAAAAAAGATTTTATTTTATTAAATTTTATTAACAACTCACACTAACCAAAATTGTCACATAAAAAGACCTGATGTTTCTTAAGTCAGTCTACCTGCATCGCCTATAGTTTCCGATTTCCCCATATTGACACCGTTAAAAACACACACTGGTTTTAATACTGCAATGACAGCTGTCAAAAACGGGCCCTTTAAAGTGACGGGAGTATAGGTCAATATTGTATAAGATTGTCCCTTGACATCTTATATCATTATTAATAAATAATTCAAGAGATCAAGCGAGACCTCCAAAAATAACCATGGCAATATAGGCCATAATCATAATAATAGTTTATAATAAAATAAACCTATATTTCAACTTCCAGAACACGTCAAGTCTAAATCCGCGCATGATGGACAGCTAATCCCAGTCTAAGTGTGTCATGCAAATATAATATCCGGCTAATATATAATTATGGATTGACGCAACGCGCGGGGGATTTCCACGGAATCGTAAACTTTGATATAATATTATGTATTCCTAGCTTTTCCCCGGGACTCCGCATAGAAGTACCTATATATTTTATGACTTTTTTCCTGTGTGTATGTTTATTTGTCCTAGTCTATAAAGATTTGACGTGATTTTAAGCAGTTATAGGTACTAAATTGCATAGTTGGGTAGTGGCATAGTCAAGGCTATACCGTAAAATTGAAGCATCGTCAAGAACAGTGATATATTTTTTTTACATGGCCTCAAAAACTCGTTAAATAAAACAGCCATAATTAAATATACAAATGGTAAAAGTACGAGTACATCACTCTTTAAATATCACTAAATTATTATAAAACAAAGCCCCGCGTCTGTCTGTCTTGCGGTTTTCCCGATCAGTTAGATATTTTTTCACGGAAAGTTTTTGTAATATTATAGGGGTGTTACAGAAAACTCACATAAACCAAAGCGAAGCGAGGGCTGGTCGATAGTAAAATATAACATGTGAAGAAATCAGAGGCGACCGAGTCGATCCCTGGAGTTCTGACCCATGATCTCAAGCTTGGGTTATGCGTAGAACAACTGCTTCTTGATCGTATTTTATTAGGGCCATTAAAGAGATGAGATCCACAATCATAAATATGATGACGTTTTGTGGTAGCCGTTTGTACGTCGTCAAGTTTTAATTTATGCTGTGTTGTATATCAGTCAGTTACTAGGCTACGTTGGTTTTGATGGTGAATCAAAAAGTTTACAATCTCCGTGGTTCGGATTTTCACAATAACTAATTCAGCTAAAAGGTAAATCATCAAATAAATGTAAATTCTTATCTTTAAAATCAGGGTAATTTGTCACTGGTAATTTTTTTACAAGTTCGGCAGAAACGCCAAATATTTCAAAAAGAGCATTTTCATTTCAATTGCGCTCGATCAGAATCCATTTTATTTCGGTTTTGATCAAAGAGATAACGGTTAATTTCACTTCCTAATTTGTTCGCACCGCCCACCTCCACCACCTATTTCTCATATTTCCTAACCTCATATCTAGCTCTTCAGTTGCATTTTAACTTGCTCAGCTTGAAATCAAGCAGACCTTATCATTTTAAAACACGCCACGCCATGCCATTCCAGCGCAGGATAAATCATAAACCAAAAAAACCAGGTTAATCCCCGCGATCATAACGCTCGCGAATCGATTCCGCTTCGAACCGGATTAAGAACCATAAGTAACCGGAATTTTTGAACCGTTCCCAAGTCCTGTTTAAAACTAACATACCCGACCGATCGATGATCGATGAACGACAGTGGACTGGCTGGGTTACTGAATAGGTATAATCTAAACCGCTGACTTTAAGGACTTCAAATTTGGATGGAATATTCCTTGGGTACCCTAGGGGTGCAATAAAAAAACTTTTTTCTGAAAAACTGCCCTCAACGGAAAGAAATAGAGTAGTAGCGGGAAACTAATTCTATATAGTAGCCGGGCTTCTCTATAGTCAATGGACAAATTTATCAATAATCGATCAATCGTTAGTCGGTGTCGGATCGACGGCGTTCGATCGAAGACAAATATGACAATAAAATAAATAAATATCAGAGGACAATGTTACACATATTTACGCGGTCACAAAACTCCCAGTCTCAGTTTTAGGACTTGATCGATTTGTGTGACATTGTCTTTGGGCAAAAAAAACTAAGGTCTAGGCTTGGCTAGACGCTAGACGGCTAGGGTCTACGCAACAATTTCTCTGTGTCTTTGTTCGTTTTGTATCTAAGGTCTGTTCATTCTTACTTGTCTTATATAGTAAACAACTGTGTAACCTCAAAATGAACCTTTTTTGGCTAAAACAGCTCTCTTGTTGTAAATAAAGTAAACTGAATAAGCATTTTAGGCATCAATTGGCCAATGTATTGTCTATTATTGCTTTATTTTGTTTAAAATAGTGGTTTTAGCCTAAAAAGGTTCATTTTGAGGTTAGGAAGTTGTTCACTATATAAGACAAGTAAGAATGAACAAACCTTATGTAGTGTGATTTTGTATCGTTGCGAATAAACGTCTCTATATCTTTATATTTACCATAGGTACTAGACAACGCTAAACTTACTTAGGTATATAGAGAAATACATACTTTAAATACATAGAAAACATCAAGACTCAGGAACTAAATAGTACTCGCGCTCATCCATCACACAATGCCCTTAACGGGATTTGAACACGGGACTAGCTTCGTAGGCAGGGCCACTACCAACTAGGCTAACATGTTGTAAAAAAAAGATGAAAAACAATCGCTCGAAGTAAGCAATTTATCTGTATGTCCATCGACGGCGATAGTGCCAGTGTGCTAACAACCTTATCGTCTTCACCTTAATAATCAAATCAGAAATCTTGTCAACAAACAAATTTGGCGACGCGCGACGTAAGGAAAAGCAGTTTTAACAACTTCAGGAAACTACCATCCTGTCAGGATGGAGGAAAAATATGGGGAGTATCAAAAAGTTTGGCGAGACAAATACCGTTTATAGGTCACGTGTACCTCTACACAGGAAACTGAGAAATATCGTAATAAACAACCGTTTCTAGATAAACACGGTTACTGCAATCGTAGAGGTTGTGGCAACTTCTTACGTCTAGGATTAAGTTTTTTTCGGGAGCCCGTTGTATACCTTTTTTTTGGTCTGTCTTTCTTTATTTACATAGGTAATTATTGAGTCGTAAATTCTAAATCGCTGGAATAGTAAACATTTCAAAATTTCTTAACTATCTAACGTGTAGATTAGGATAAGTTTGATTTTTAAAAATCTAAAATAAATACAGTTTCCTAAAATAAATACGTTATGACTTGTGATAGTTTTGGCAGACAAATATAGATCCAGGTGTTCCATTCTGTCCCCAAAGGGTTGAATTAAAAAAAAATACTCGCTAATGTCGCTAAACATTTTTTTTTCTACAAGAGTATACATTTCGATAATTAGGTACTAAGTTTCTACGTTTATTAGTTAAGACTGTGCGTTGTCTGTTAGACAGTCAATCTCAGTCGCTCAAAAACTTAGTCGGTAACAGAACAGTTTTACAAATGTACAATTAATTGCGATTTCCTTGAACATAATATATGAAATCTCCCTATAAACTATTAGGTATCATTGTGTTTAAGCACAAAATCTGGAACATAAAATTGTGTGAAGCCACGACGTGGACATCTGTTTAAAGAGACGGGGACAAATGCAAGCGCATTTACTATCTGGTTGAGAAAGTTAGGAAGTTACGTAGAAAAGGAAAAAGTAAATGAATAAGACCGTGTACAAATGTGGCAAATAAACATACGGCACCGTTTTTGGCCGGAAAACTCCGTATTTCTCTTGCATTCTGAGCCAGCTTTAGCACCCATCGACAAGTTAATAGAGAAAGCAAGACAAATAAGAATCGATGTCTTATGTTTATACACTACAACTTTATTAAAATGAAATTGCCTGAAAACAGTCGGGATGAAGATCGAAAACAATTTCCACTCATCAAAATATGTTACTCGGTAGGAGTTTGACGACACGTTGGCCTAGCTAGCGGTCCCGGGTTCGATTCCCGGTATGGGCAAATATTTGTGATGCAAATATGAGCGCGAGTATTTGTTTTTGAGTCTTGCATGTTTTCTATGTATTTATGTATTTATTTCTCCATAATATAAGTATTTATATCGTTGTCGAGTACCCATAGTTCAAGCCTAGAGCTTAGTTTGGGACTAGGTCAATGTGTGTAAGATTGCCCTCTCATATATATTTATTTATTTATTTATTTATAATTATATTTAAGGTCTTTTCATAAAAGCTGGCACGAAACATGTATGAAACTATCATTAATTTTCATCGACATCTGTGTTATCTTGTGAAACGACTATGATCTAAACACACCATCAAAATTTCAGAGTTTTTATTCATAAAATATCGTAACTATGTTGAAACTGATAACGTTAACCCTTTTACAAGCATTACAAAAAACTATTTCACTTCGGGAGATCCCTTGCCAAGCAATTAATACAGTTGATAAGTAATAATCATCGTCCGAAAGACGTCCACCGCTGGACATAGGCCTCCCCCAATGATCGCCACAAATACAACAATTAAAAATAACCACACGCCGCCTGCGACCACAGATATATCGTCAACGTAGAGGTGTTTATCGCTTAGAGCTGTTTGATTTTCAGGGGTAATGTAAATATAGATATCACAAAATATGTCCGTTTTCGGGCTATAACTATCACTACTATAACATCGATCGGTTGAGGTGCTGAACCGTGGAGACGGCACGAGCAAACAAACACACACTTTAATTCCTATTCATACTATCCATCAATATCCATACTAATATTATAGTATGTCTTCTATATTTCACGGCTAACGCTGAATCGATTTAGATGAAATTGGGTAAGAACATGCTTGAACCCCGAAGAATACATAGAGTAGGTACCTACTTTTTATCCCAGAAAATTGGACAGTTCCATAGGGAATAGCGATAAACGACTACTAACCAACAGCTAACTTATAATATTAATAAGTATAGAATGGATTATGATATTAAAAGAACCGATACATGTAGCAATAAAAAATGAATCTAACATATGTTCCACACACGCTAAAACTTGTCCCATTTTCAAGAGTCGTCATGTTTTTTTTCGCCAGTCTCTCTGGCAAGGTCAACAGACTCCGCGACCGTGTATTTTTAATTGATCGCAAAGATTTCCCGATACACGCATATATTTATCTGACGTAAGACGTCTCCCACTTAGTACGTGGGTGGGGACGCAGATTAATAGTACTAAATGTCATGCGTTCAGTGTACAAAGAAAACAAAGTACCTACTACTGAAGCTTTACAAGGTCTCGGTCCCAATTATCGTTTATTTTCGGGAATGTGTACACTTGTACACAATACAATATTGTTTACTTGAACTTTTAAACGATGTAGGATTATACCCATATGATTATTTTACCTGTATTCCAAAGTTTCCAATCAAATAAACAATTAAAAATACAATCAGACCAATAATGTACGTTAAGTTTCTGAAAAAAAAGAAGGAAATTTGTTTAATATCAAGAACAACAAGTTGAACATTCTCATTTCATTTCCTCAGAGATCTAAGCCGCCAATACCTTCAAAAATAATAGCTGAAAACACGATGTTTCAATCATGCTCGAAGTTGCAAAAACAACCACCCTGTTGACGAATAACTTGGCATAACCAACAACGATACCCTCGTTGTCAGTAATAAAAAGTTCCCAGCACACATCCCCCTACCCCCTACCCCCCTTTACACGCAGACAGCCTGCAGGCGTGACAAGACAAATGCACGCAGTTTGTTGACGGGACAAAGGGCAAACCGGAATGGAGAATGGGGACAAAAGCGTGTCCATTTTGAGAAAGGGGTTTTAAAAAGTTTCACTGTGAAACCTGGAAGGTAGGAGTTGAGATTTTTCATGACTAATGTGACTATAAGACAAAATTCAGGACTAATATGACCAGAGGGCGGAATTTTCATGGCAAAAATCAAACGTCAATAGAGTTGGAATGTTAAATTTTATCGACTTTACCAGCTATCGATAAGTTTAATCTTCTTCTATGTCTTTTAACATTAACCTTTTTGATTAGCGAGTTGCATCACCATTAAAAGAAAATCGCATGGCAGTTAAATGCCATTTCTGCCAGTAAGTTGTATTTTTGCAACTATATAATTCACGTATGTGATAAATGGTTAATAATTCAACAATATACTGCTCTAAATGTAAAGTTTAATTAAAGCAACTTAAAAAATATTGCGTTGAAACCACGTTGAAACTGACATAACGAGTAAAACACATTCATGTGAATCCACAATTTGGTATTTTAATAAAAAGTTGTTCCTGTTCATCATCATTCGATGTCTATTTTTGTAAATAAATAAATAAAGATAGCTACGCTTCGTAAATATAACTCATCGATAGTAGATAAAATTCAACGTTCCGACTCTATTGACGTTTCATTTTTGCCATGAAAATTCCGCCCTCTGAATATGACCATTAAGGAGCTTCTCCACTAAGAGCATTCGCGTGAATATTCGAGGTGTGTGGACGTTGAGCCGAGCGTTACAAAGCTCACGTTAGCCTAGTTGATACGGCCCTGCCTAAGAAGCTGTGGTCTCGGATTCCAATCCAAGTAAGGGAAAATATTTTTGTGTTGAGCGCGAGTATTTGTTCCTGAGTCTTGGATCTTTTCTATGTGTTTAAGTATGTACTTATTTCTCTCTTTATAAGTTAGTTTATCGTGCAATGATCTAGTACGCATAGTACAAGCCTAGAGCTTCTTTGGGAATAGGTCAATTTGTGTCAGATCGTCCCCTGATGTATATTTATTTTATTTATTATGATTTAAACGAAAATACAGTACTAAAAGTGATTTAAAAGCGATCGGCAATCTTCGTTAATCTATGAGTGACAGATATACACTCAGTTGCGAGTGCAAAGACATATATTTATTATATTGAAGCAACTTTATTGCTAGTTTTGTAGGTATTAAATAAAGGCTTATGATAGCAACTTCTAGAGACGATACTGAAAAGCCAAATTTAGCTTAAACTATAAACAAGGCCGCGCGCAAACTATGCCTAATGGTTCTTATCTATTTTGTTCAGGACGTCACGTCACTTATCAATTTAAATAAATACATACTAGCGGACAATCTCACATAAATTGACCTAGTCCCAAACAAGCTCTAGGATTGTCCTATGGGTACTAAACAACGATAAACATACTTAAATAGCGAAATAAATACTTAAATCATCGTCATACATAAAAATCATCCAAGACTCATAACAAATACTTGACGCTCCTCACACAAATATTTGCACATTCCGGGAATCGAACCCGGGCCACTAACTACCAACTATAGCTAACGCATCGTCAATGTATGTAGGTTTCTTTTCATTCTTGAAAATGAAAAACTTCCTAGCAAACATTAACAACACAAAGCACCTCTACATTTTTTTTAGAACATATGTTTCAATTATTTAAGGTTAGAATCGCACGCACCTTGCGCAGTACCGGCACTCTCATACTTTGACTTAAGCTTCGCTGCGGTCGCACGCGCATCTGATCTGACCAGGTCGGTCGGTTTCGGCGTGGTCGTCGTGGTCCTGAACGAGAGCGTCGTCGAGATGGACGACGAGATCGACGACGAGATAGACGAGGAGAACGAGGAACCCAGCCCGAGGCCCAGGCCCAACGAGGTGCGGTAGCGGCGGCGGTACATGACTTCACGCGACGGAAGCACGGGAGAGACTGAAGCTGAAAGATCGGCGTGGGCGCACCCGGAAAAGCGGCCGCGATTTATTATAGTACACGAAAGCTAGGCTGGGGAGAAAGTGGGGGAGGTATAGATGTATAATAAAAAAAAGGTGTATGAGCCTATTCATTTATGTATTTTACTACCGCTTTTCTTCGGTTTATGTGAGTTTTCTGTAACACTTGTACATAAACCAGTATTTATTATACGCTACTTTTCTGCCCGCAACTTCGTCCGCGTAGATTTCGATTATAGTTATATGTAAGCTTGTAAGCTATCTCCATTTCAATTTCATCCAAATCCGTCCAGCCCTTGCAGCGTGAGGGAGTAACAAACCAACACACAAAAATCTTCGGTGAAAAATATCTCACTGATAGTGAATAACGCATGCAAATCCGGTCGGTAGTTTTTGAGATTATCGCAAACATACAGATAGATAGACGCGGGGAACTTTGTTTTATGACATGTAGTGATAATGGCGATGATGATGCATCTAATTTACTTGCCGGGAATAGTAATTTTAAAGCGAAAAAAAAACGCTGTTCGCTTGCAATTTTGTCGTCTTTTTGTATACCACGGTATTATTTTAGAAAGTAGAGTTGGTACGCTTAAAGTTCGTTATTTATTCGTTATTGTCGTCCCATCGAGAGGGATCGAAAAAACCCTTTTTGAGCCATCGCTAGGGCACCCGATTAGTACCTATCCCCATTAAAATGTCAAGTCTCTAACCGATTTAGGCTGAGTTTTGTGTGTCTCTAAGTCAGTCACGAAAGCCTTTCTTTTAAGTACATTAATTCTTGAAGATAGATTAATAAATCCTTATTTCATCGACTAGCAGAGGCACTCCATTTTAGCGCCCAGGGTTGGTAGCCCTATCCGAAGACTGCAAGTGTCTATGAGCCTCAGAGCTATTTTACCTTCAGTTGGCATTTATACTGCTCAACTAAGTCAGCAATCAGTCTTCTGACCATGTCAAATGGATACATGAGAAATTTCTACAGTCATCAAAGTACTGAACCCTAGAAACTGTCCAAGTGCGAGTCGAGTTGCGCAAGTCCGACTCGAGCTTTTTTCCGGTAAATGAAGGCTATTAATAATGCATAGGTAGATACAGGAACAACACCAGGCCCCTACTTCAGCAAACTGATTACGTAGATGACACGTCACAATTCGATATACATTGCAAAGTCGACGAGTTTCCAGGTCACTGGGCCTCTAAAAAGCTACGCCATGTATACTAAATATCATCTGTCACCGGTCATTTACATTGGAATACGGACTCGCGCACCGAGGGTGCAGTACCACCCGAACGTTTGCACTGGAAATAATCACATCAAATTTTACGCTTTTACCAAATAGTACACGTTGGCCTAGTTGGTAGTGACCCTGCCTACGAAGCTAGCGGTCTTGGGTTCAAATCCCGGTAAGGGCAGATATTTGTGTGATGAGCGCGAATATTTTTTCTGTGTCATGGTAGTTTTCTATGTATTTAAGTATATATTTTTCTATATAAGTATTTACATCGTTGTCTAGTACCCATAGTAGGTACAAGCCTAGGGCTTAGTTTTGGGACTAGCTCAATTTACTTGGCATTTATATTAGTGATTGTTGATTACTTTTAGTTTAATGGTTTTAGGTTAATGTATCGAGTCTCTGTCTACCGAGGAAGACTTCTGTCAAATCTGTGAGCTGGCCCCCACGATTACTGATGTACCAAGGAAACTTTCTAAAATTGCGGAAAGTTTCGTGTAGGAAAATTTCGGAAACTTATCACAATTTTGTATGGGGATCGAAACTTTCCGTTTCTTAAATTTAAATTTCCTATATTTCTAGTGAAAGTTTCCGGAAATTTCTTAGAATTTTTCCAACTTTTTAGAAACTTTCCGCGACTTGCACATCAGAACCCACGATACAGGCTTACCTAGTGAGGAGAGTAGTAGGTATTCCTTCGGTCCTTGTACCTGTAGTCTGTAAGAGATATGTACCTATCCTAAGATTTTTTTAATGTGTTTATTTTATACGAAGTGTTTGTATTGGTGCATATCTATAAAATATGTTTTTTTTTATTATTTTCACTGTCCCCTGTTATTTATTTAATTAGTAAGTGTTACCGTTCATTTATTATTTGACTTTTTATCGACGGCGATCGATTGGTGTGATAGCGATCTAAGCTTACGTTCTCTTTCCGTCCGCCCATCTTAAATACCCTTAAAGACTTGTATCTTTTGAATTTGGCACCTAATCGTTTGGAAACCTTTGAGTACGGTACCCTAAAAAAAACAAAACAAAACTGTTTTATTCTTATAAGTTCCGCGCACTATCGTGTTCTTTTATATAAAACTTGTTTGTTCCAGCATCTGGGTCGCTCCTGCGGTAAATCTGTCGCGCGGCCTGCGCACACGCCGCTCCACGCGCTGATGGATAAATTGCCGGCGTTCAATTGATGCGGCGTGATGCGCCGGAGTTGTGCACTGTATGGATTGGTGAAAAAGGCAAACATAAGTGGTAAACCCACCCACACGCAAAATAGGCGCTAGACGTCGAGTTGCGGAAACCAGCCGGCTTACAAATATAAAAAAATACAAATAACAGTTTTTGGATAAAAATTGAATCACGTTACCAATTTTATTCCGAAAAGCGTTCTAATTTTACAAACACTACCAGCTGTACCAAGCTCCAAGAGACACCCAACACTAAAGCCTTTTGAGCGTCCTGCCAGCCAGCGCCCGCGCAACGTCGACGCAGCGCCTGTAACGTTCATTAATGCTGAAAAGAAGCTAGTGTGGGGTGTTCCTAAGAGTATAACTAAATCGCTCTTTTTTTGCGTTATGATTGTAAAACAATATTATTTTTATGCTGGATGAGGCAAACTAGTCAGCGAGTCACCTGATGGATCAAACAACACGAGAGAAATCTCGAATGCAGAAGAAAAACACGTACCTAGCAGATTGTTTTTATGGCCAGAAGAAAGCAAACTAGCATACACATTACCTGATGGTAAGCGGGTTCTGAGACCCATAGACATTTGAATTCTCAAGATTGCAATCTCAAGACACTGAAAGGCAGTGACTTGGCCCTGCCTCCGGCATTGCTGAGGCAAGACCTCGGCAGGCAAGGGCGAATAAGGGTCTCCCCAGACCTATCGACGCGGAATCGCCTTGAGACGGTAAGAAAAAGTTTTATGTCCGTGCAGTAAGAGTGAAAAACGAGTCGCTCGGCTCGGCTCGGCTCGGTTCGGCGTTGCAAACGGAACGTCCTTTTTGCCTTATTGCATTGACATAAAACTTTTTCTTAGCGGCTCAAGCCGATTCCGCGTCGATAGGTCTCTAAGTTTAGGCACGTTAATTTTTAGGGCCAATTCCCAGATAAAAGGTATCCTGGTTCAATTTACCGTGTAAACCTTAACGTAGGTTATATTTATACTTACAAGTAATGTTGTGATTGTGAAATTGTGTTTGTTTTTTGTTGTCTTCACGGTTGAACGCCTCACTCGCGCAAATTCGTATAGGTGAAAAACTTAAGTAAATGACCTCTTGCATGTAGTTTAACACATCTGTACAGACCGTTCGACATTCTATATTTGAAATTTGACGTAAGGCCCATATTCGTTTTGTACAGAACTACATGTAAGAGGTCGTTCACTTTAAGTATTTCACCTAAACCTAGTTTATTCATAGCCCAAAGACAGACATAGGGAACTTTTATTACGGAAACTTTAATAACTTCTAGGCAGAAAAAGTCATGGGCGAAACCTAATTACTGAATAAGTATTACTAATCTAGGCAGACTATTTATTTCTAACAAAGTAAGTCTTACATTCGTTATGTAGATTAACTTTTTACTGTTTACCAATCGTAAAAGGATAAGTTAGCTGTCAGAATTAATTAAGCTATGTCTGTGTCTAACACCACTTTTGTACAAAATTAAAAACAAAGTCAATTGTTCAACAAGACTACAACGCAAAGCAAAAGCGTGTTCACAAAAACAATTTATGCCCAAAAACAAGATAAGTATTATGATTGTGTTATCTAAAACTCTTTGTTATTAGGTACTGGTTATAACACGGCAGAATTCAGAAAACTGGTTATAAAACGCACAAAAAACCTGATAGGCCCACATTAAATATATACCTATTGTAATGAATTATTAACTCTTTAATAAGACACCACCCGTTTGTAAACAGGTTATTAACCCAATTAAAAAAAAATGTTACGTTTCAGATCTTGTACACACAATTACATGGGATTATTTATTTAATAATAATATAAGGAGACAATCTCACGTAAATTATCCCAAATTAAGCTCTAGGCTTGTACTAGACAATGGTAAACATACTTATCTAGAGAAATACAGACTTAATTACATAGAAAGCATCCAAGACTCAGGAAAAATACTCGATTTCTTCACAGACACACTTCGTACTACCAACCAGGTTAACAGCATCGTCAGTTAAGGAACGAATAACTGATATTTAAAATCAATTAAGATACATATTCGATTTGTTTAGAAATAAAAAATAAAGTACCTACTTGCTATTTTATTTAGCATAAGATTTTAATAATATTAATGTTCAAATAAGCATATTATAGTTCACGAAATATTAATTGGCCGTCTGTAATCTTCACTAAGATTTTTTTGTTAATATCAAACAAAAGGTAATCGTAAAACTGCCCTCGTTCTTCAAAGAGCACAGTGGGTTGAAGGGTTAAGGTTAAGTATGGTAAAACTTAATGCAGAAAAAAAGATCGAAAAGTAGATAACAGACGGCTGAATCATATTTCCTGAACTATACAATCAAACACAATTAAAACTTAGGGCCCGTAATCTGCCAGCCCTGTACATCTACAAAGAATAGAGTTCCAATAAGAATCTAATTAGAAAAAATATTAAAAAATATTTCATATGCAGATAAAAATAATCATTCTATTAAAATGAATTTCCCATCCTTGATAAGACTAAGAGCTATCAATGCTATCAACAGATCAACTCATTATAATCTAATTAAAAAGTATGATAATCCAATTTGTATCCATGCAAATCTTACACTATAACCATTACCATAACACTGTTTTATGCATATTGCAAAAATCATTCTCCCTTTAAAAGTTAATTTTTACGAGGACACATAATGTTAACAGTATGTTAAATATTGTACTAATCAAAAAACAGAAAACTTCTTGTAACAAGACTTAGAAAAAGTACTTGTGACAAATCACTCCAATCCTAAATGGGTTGTATTTAATTAATAAATAAACTTTAAAGACCATAAATAAGTATTAATTTATGGCTGGCTACCCCACAGTAAACACACTGTGAAGTAAATTTAGAACCTGAAAAGGATAACATAAACAAAGAACAAAGACCTTGTTGAGGCAGGTCAAGTATTTCAAGTGAGATTATAAATTTAATTTCACTTTCAAGTGGCAGAACAAAGAACAATGTTGATTAAACCTATTTTTCTGAGAGAGACACTTTAAGAGTATGTAGGCAAGAATGAGACAAAGATTTGGTGAATACAATTTTAGAATGAGATACATATGAAAACAAGAGCTTTTGTTTCAAAAATAGCAGCCATTTCAAAACAGCTCATGTTTTGTAACTAGGCTTTCAACTTGACTACTGTTAAAATCTTATTTTTCTGTAAATATTGTGATGTTCGCTATGAATTTGCACATTATTGCATTAAACCAGCTGGCTTAAGATATACTTCCCCATTTCGCAGCATAGATGTATTAACATCATAAGTAAATAACAGGCTGGTGGTGTAGACTCACCATTAATAGACCAGATATGTGAAGGCAAGGAGTGCGCTGCGTAGACGCGGCCGAGGGCCAGTGAGGCGGCGGGGCCCGGGCCAGCCTCCTCGTTGGAGCTAGAGTCCGTATCCGGGCTGGCCGCCGCCGACGCCTCGTAGCTCGCAGAGTTCGGCGGGATCGCGATCGCCTCGTGCGACGCATGCAAGTCAGGCACCGACGACAGCGAGCGCGCCCGCTGTCGGTCTGAAGACACCTGGATTCCAGGAATCGCCCTCAGCAAACTAAACCCCGCACCTCCAGACACCACCTCGCTACTAGAACTCGTCGAGAATGTCCTCGCCCGCGGACTCTGCCCCCCGTTAGCCGTGCTCGCCTTTGCACCCATTGCTGCACTGAATGTTACGCAAAAACACCTGTCACACAACACCCGAGGCTTTCTCACGAGCACTCGCGGACCGCTACGCCCGCGGCGGCGGTACACATCGTATGCGGCGCTCTACGGGCGGCCTATTGCGCGGAAAACGACACTTTAGACGGGAAACAGCGGGCCCTCACGAAGTAAACACCGATGCATGTGCGGTAGCTCCTGCTTTCCTGCAAAATTTTGACAGTTCTGTCCAATCCGCCACACACCACAGATCCGGTATGTGATTACACGAAATCGTTAATGCGTAGTTGGCAGTTATATCATTGTAGAAAAACTTGTTACAGATTAAGTATTCCTCATACAAAATCAGGATAGCCAATATTAGTGAGAGATACTTACTGGGTTTTGTAGTCTATGGCGGAGTTATTTATGGTTATCTATGGGAAATAGTCACGTCAACCTGTATGTGTCAACCTCCCAATTACCTATGGATGGGATGGAATACGAGAATATTATTATAAATTGTAATTTTAGCGGTGTTCTGGGCAGATATTTTTAATAGTTATTAAAAACGGAGAAACATTTTAACATGAGCTCTGCAACTGTAAGTATATTAGTGTATAAAACGTATTCATAGGCAGTATTATTGGCGAGTTTCATCATAAGTATTACTCTTAAAATGTTTATTTTATTTACATATGTTGTTACTTCCATATACTAATAGCTAGTCTGATTTGCTCATTTTACCAACTAGTGTTCTAATTATTTTGTTTGAAAGCTTACAAGCAGTTAATATTTTACTTATTGATGATTGTGTTAAATAAAACCCATAATCCGATTTTGAACCCATTTCACCTCCATATGAAAATGAAATTTTACAATTACAAATCAAAACATTAAAACGCATGTTTTTTTTGGATAGACTAAATAAATAACTTTTGTTTAGTTGAGACCATGTAACAATACATTCAGGCAATCTTTAGAATGAGTTTGTATGCCTTCATTATTTCATTAGTGCTTTGCACGGCTTGGCCTGTAGTTGTGACGCTATTACAGCCAGGTGTGCCGCAGGTGCCGCTGCTGGATGATGACACCATCGCCTTCGGCGAAGAAGACAATGAAGGGAAAAGATTTATGTTAGTATGACATTTTGTAATTGAAAATATAAGGGCCGTATTAATAAACTGATGCTGAGTGAAACATTTAGTTGCAAGATTGAAACTGGAATGACAGAAATGAACAAAACAAGTTCTGGAATGACAGACAAACAAACAAAGCATGTTCAATAAAACCTTTTAAAAAACCTTGAGATACGCATCTCCCTAAAGATTTGTTTGTAAATACAGTTCTAAGCTAACCATACCAATTCAATTTGTTATGTTCATTATTTTCAATTTGATATACCTACTAAATTTGAAAAGCAAAGCTGTTTTTTTATGCCGTTGTAACAGCTAGAAAAAAATTAAACTTTATTTAGTTCCCTTTGATATCTACAAGTCAATAGTTTACTATGATCAAAATCTTTGTGAATTTCTTGAATTCTACTAATATTGAAGTACAGGTAGATTCACTAAAGCTGGCACGAATGGAATGAACAAAAGTAATGTCACCTATCATTGTGTGAGTGCCGTCCTTTGAACCGATATTCGAATTTCAAACCGAAAACCTGTTATTATTTTACACACACTTGTATACTTTCGTTCACTCATTCAATCCATTCGTGCCAACTCTTGTGAATCGACCTGTAGATTGCTACTTAAGTTTTTTTAAATTGGTTTGTGCTTTCCCACAGGCATTATGCGAGTGATATATATTTGTTAAACTGAATGTATTTTTAATCTTGCATTACAGTCACCCATACATAGTTTTCTTTCACCTGATCTTCCGCTGCTCCGCAATTGTGGTGTATGTGTTGTGCGGATGGTTCTCCGACTCATTCATCGCCAGCTTTGTGCTGGTGATCCTGCTGCTTTCTGCTGACTTCTGGAGTGTTAAGAATATTACCGGTACGTATTATGGTCAACACACACACAGAGCACAGGTAACATGGAGCAGTGCCACCACATACTAAAAATGCCTCTGCCACTCCTTTCCCAGTGATGGGTATACCTTTCAGATGAAGTGAATGATCAAGACCTCTATTCAGCACGGTAATGGGTCATACACAGATTTAGGTTACTGTCTTTCCTGTGGTCATATTCAAAGTTAACGTGTTTAAGGCCTAATTTTCTGACTGAGCCCACATCCGCGTCAGGTCTACTTTAGTCCTATCAAATAAAAACATAAATTATAGGCAAAAGCCACCACAGGAGAAACAACTTTTGTTTATTCGAATGTGTACAACCCTAATATGGTGTTATGGTGTTGTTTTTAATTTGGCCGCCATTACTGTCAAGTAAATAAAAGCTATCATAACGTCAACCATATGATAACCTATCAAAGGTGGTTTAAC
Source organism: Acleris literana (assembly GCA_946894065.1). Classification (NCBI taxonomy): domain Eukaryota; kingdom Metazoa; phylum Arthropoda; class Insecta; order Lepidoptera; family Tortricidae; genus Acleris; species Acleris literana. The sequence goes on from OX335681.1 coordinate 1,067,951, forward strand.
CCTCTAGAATAGAGGCCCTGAAAACATTGTATTTCATCAGAAAAGTTTGTATTTGTTTTGCTTTCTTAATTATTGATTGGTACCAAAGCTAAATGAGAAAGCAAGATAAATATAAACATTTACAACCAAAAACGAATAACTACACCTGTACCTTTTAATAGGGTAATTAAAATTACAGAATTTCCTTTGATAACTCATATAATTTGCTTTCTTTATTGGTACGGTGGCTTTCAAGATTCTTAATTAATAGAAGCCGTTGGCTGGTTCCAGGACGTCTCCTCGTGGGCCTGCGGTGGTGGAACTACGTGGATGACGACGGCAAGTCGCACTGGGTATTCGAGTCCAAACAGGTGCCGGTAAATTTTTTTAATTCCCCTTTTTCATTTATTTTTTTATTTTTATCACCTAACCTAACGCAGCTTGCAAATGGATGGACGATTCGAAATCGGGTTTTTGGAGTCCGTTTAAGAGGCATCAAAGTACCCATATTTCACAGTTATAGTTTTTATTATGTTCAGTTTTAAGGTTCAATAAGGCTCTTCGGAGCATTTATGCTGTAGTGTTTGCCCGGAACCGCATCCGCTGTCACGTTTTTGCTGAGGCTGTATTAAAAATCCTATTTTTTATTATTTTAAACCTAGATTGAGTAGTAGCAGTTTCTAACATTTTGATACAACTAATCTGTACTTAAGACTATACCTAGATTCATCCTCTTGCCACTTCCTTTAGTCATAATGTATTGTTAGTCCGAATATCGTTTATCCTATTCTTAGCAATATCCTACTGATAGATTGCTGAGAACCTGTTTAGGGCAATTGATAATTTGAACCCGGGATACATGAAGACGAAAAATGTTAGGATAAATAAAAAGCTCCCGCTTAGGGCTTATGTAGTTTGAAGAGCATTATTTAACGGGTAACACTTACCTAATTATTTTAAACTTAAGGTAAGAAAATCATAAGAAAAAAATCGAAGCCCCCTTCTCCCTTCGAAAGCTATTTCAATTAGGTAGATTGTTTTGTTTCCGCAATAATAAAACCGCTCATTATGTCTGATCATTTAGGTTAGCCGTGTGACTACAAAAAAAATTGGTACGGAAAATTGATTTTTTTCTAATGAAAATTTAAAAATGATGCTTTTAATCGTCTGCCCAAACAGCAGACCCAAAGAAATACTTGGTTTCGGTTAAATCTTTTTTTTCGGGCTTCGTTTATGAAAACTGTCATGCATCAGTTTAATACCTATTTCAGGTGATGCGAGCTTCTTGGTGCTGTTAACTATACTAGTTTTTGTAGAGTCGGCCAAATAAGTAACCTTTTAAATTCTTATAAAAAAAACACTCTGTATTCTACCTAAAGCCCGCTACGAACGCATGCTATTGAAATATATTTATTTAGAACTGTCCCTTTATTGTTTTAATATAACAAAATTAAATCCCATATTTATTTGTATCATTAACTCAATAATTGTAAGAAAATTAGCAACCCCAGCGCATAAAATCCGTTTCCTGTTCCAGAACCGCGTGAACCGTAACGAGAGCCGGCTGTTCTGGCTGGGGCTGATCCTGTGCCCCCTCATCTGGTCCGGGTTCTTCCTGCTCTGCCTCTTCACTCTCAAATTCAAGTGGATGGTAATATAATTAATTTTACTGGTTATTAACCAATAAAATGTCAAACCAGACTGACCAGAACAAGAGATGACTGGAGAAATGAGAGGGCGAGGCCTTTGCCCAGCAGACACGAGATTAGGCTATTTAGAAAACAAAAAGTCTGCTTTTGGTAAAATATTGTTGGACGCCGGCTTCAGTTGGACTGACTTATTTAGCTACCATTTTAAAGAAGTTATTTTTTGCTTTTTGAAGGCGGGTTTTTGTTTTTGTTGGGTCAAGGCCGTTATCGTCCCTCTGTATAAAGGAAAGGGGTCACAGCAAGACTGCAAAAACTACCGCGGTATCAGCCTCCTTAGTGTTGTCGGCAAAGTATACGCGAAGATTTTAATTGAAAGGGTATTGAATGTTACGAATGACAAAATCTGGGTTGTACAAGCGGGATTTCGAAAGGGAATGGGATGTACAGTCAGGGGCATTCCCAGTCGACCACCTCTAGGGTGATATTCGTTTGCGCGTTCGACGCGTAACGACCTGAGCGTTGTAGGATTAGCTAGCTGCAACGAACAAGCTAAAATTTTCTTAAGTGGACGACCGCCAATGTCCCTGACTGTACCGATCAGGTCTTTTCACTACGGTCTATCACAGAAAAGTTTTTGGCTGTCAACCAAAAGGTTTTCTGTGCTTTTGTGGACCTGGAAAAGGCCTATGATAGGGTAGATAGAAAGCAGTTGTGGACGGTGCTGTCTAGGTATGGAGTGAGCAGCAACCTGGTGCAGGCTTTGAGGTCCCTTTATGAGGGCTCCAGAGCCTGTGTCAGGATCAATGGGGCATACTCGGCCTGGTTTAATATCTCTAGAGGTGTTAGACAGGGCTGTGTTGCCTCACCATGGCTGTTCAATCTATTCATGGACAGTTGTATGCGAGATTTGAAAGAGTATGATAAGGGTTTGTGTATGGAAGAGTTGCTAATCAAATGCCTCTTATATGCCGATGATCAAGTTATACTTGCTCCATAGGTACTTGAGTTGCAGGAGATGGTGACAGTGATGAATGAAGGATTTAAGCAAAAAGGGATGAAAGTAAATGTTGCCAAGACCAAGGTCATGGTGATAGAGAAGGACGAGGAGATGACTGAGTGCGTGATAAATGTAAATGGTGAATTAGTAGAGCAAGTGAATGAATTTGTGTACCTGGGAAGTATGTTTACAAGAGATGGTAAGTGTGAGAAGGATGTCGAGAGGAGGGTGAATGCTGGAAACCGAATTAATGGGGCCCTGTACTCCTTTGTGAGCAGAAGGGGCGTTTCACAAAAAGCGCGACTGGCTGTTCACAATGGAGTGTTGATCCCTACTCTGATGTATGGTAGTGAATGTTGGGTGTGGCAGGACAAGCATGAAAGTCGTTGAAATAAACGCAGTTGAAATGCGCTCTTTGCGTAGTATGTGTGGTGTGAAACTGATTGATAGAGTAAGGAATGAAAAGGTCAGAGAGAAATGTGGACTAAAAGAAGATGTAGTGACTAAGATTGAAAAGGGCATGCTTCAATGGTTCGGTCATTTGGAAAGGATGGATGAAAGAAGATTGACGAAAGAGATATACAGAGCAAAAGTGAGTGGGAGGGTCGGAAGGGGCCGACCTAGGCGTACTTTTTCGAATCAAATCGGAGAAATACTGGAAAAGGGCCGTATCTTAAGTACCCGAAACCGACGTGCATGCATGACTCGATGTATGAATGTGGAAGAAGCGAAAGAGATTTGTCAGGATCGTAGCAGGTGGAAAGAAGTGGTCTCTGCCTACCCCTCTGGGAAACAGGCGTGATTTAATGTATGTATGTATGTAAATATGCTTCGTCACGTCATAGTCGCTCAACTATCTTAATCGAAATATCTTGTCGCCACCCTCGAAATATATACCGTTTAGGAGTTCCGGTGGCCATCTGTGGTCTTCATCATCAGTTCCACTTCACCAAATAGTGGTTTCCAAGACCAAATACACGAGTTACAATGAAAAATACCAAAATCGCTATAGGTGTGCCTATAAATTTTGAAGAGTTCCGTCGATTCCTCATGGATTCCACCATCAGATCTTCATTTTGAAAAAAATGGGACCAATCTGGAAGCACCAGCTTTCAAATAAAAAAAGAATCTTCAAAATCGGTTCACCCAGTCGAAAGTTCTGAGGTAACAAACATTAAAAAAAAAACAGACGAATTGAGAACCTCTTCCTTTTTTTGAAGTCGGTTAAAAATATAGATATTGCTAACCCCTAAGAACGTACAAAAAAATCGGAAATTAAAAGCAGGGTTCGAAATTATCAAGATAATTAGGTATGCGTCTTGATAATTATCGGATAATTATCAGATAATTATCACGTGTAAGAAATTCATTTGTTATATTGTTTCATAACAAATTCTAATAAAAATAAATAAAAACAAATAAATTTTATATTTTGTTTGTGTAATTAAAGTTAGAGTAAAAATCAGAGCAATTGCGGAAATACACTATCGAATACTTCGAATACAGTTCTCTTTACAAGCGCAATTTTTTGTTATTATAAATTGATAATTATCCATCTGTTATTATCACGATAATTATCATTGATAATTATCCTTTCGAACCCTAATTAAAAGTACTTAAAGCATGTTATTTCTACAGGCTCAAGGTATTTCTTTACCAAATTTTATCAAAATCGGTTCAGCAGTAAAAATTTTTATACCTGAATCCGTGTAAGTACGAGGGCAGAGTGAGAAGTCTGGTAAAAATCTATTAGGGGTATTTTTTTCACAAATTCATTAATGTCAAGTTGTAATGCAGCCTTTTTGGAGGTAAATCGTATATTTTCAGCCAGTTCGCACGGCTAGTTTTTTTTGACGGCTATGAAAAACAAAACAATCACTTTGGTGTTTGCAAACATGGAGAAAAGTGAGTTTCGTGTTCTGATTAAACATTATTTCTTGCGAAAAAAACAATTACGGAAACAAAAAAAAAATTAGAGAAATATTACGGGAACTGTGCTCCATCGATTAAAATGATCCACAAGTGGTTTACGGATTTTCATTGTGGCCGTACAAGCACTGCTGACGCCGACCGACCCGGACGCCCAGTTGAAGTCACTACACCGGAGATGATCACCAAAATCCATGACATCGTATTGAACGACCGAAGAGTAAAGGTCCGTGAGATAGCTGATATTGTAAGCATTTCAGACCAACGGGTTCGTAATATCCTTCACACTTGTTTGGATATGAAGAACCTCTCCGCCCGTTGGGCGCCGCGATTGCTCACAGTGGATCAAAAACGCACTAGGGTACCCTGTCAGAGGCATGTTTGGCGAAGTTTAGGTGTAATGAAAAGGACTTCTTGCATCGTTTCATAACTGTTGACGAAACCTGGATTCATCATCATACACCAGAAACCAAGGAGCAGTCAAAACAATGGATTGCTTCAGGTGAACCTGCACCAAAAGAAGGCCAAAGCAGTTTTATCTGCGAATAAAGTTATGGCTACTGTCTTCTGGGATGCTCGTGGTGTAATATATGTTGATTACCTTCAGAAAGGCAAAACGATTAACGGCGAATATTATGCCAACTTGTTACAGCGATTTCATGAAGTTTTAGTGGAAAAAAGACCCCATTTGGCGAAAAAGAAAATCATTTTTCACCAAGACAACGCACGGGTCCACAATTGTGCCGTTGCTATGGCTAAAATCCGTGAGTTACGAATTGCTCCCTCATCCGCCTTATTCTCCTGATTTAGCCCCCTGCGACTATTTTCTTTTCCCAAACTTGAAGAAATGGCTTGGTGGAAAAAGATTTGGTTCCAACGAAGAAATCATCGCAGAAACCAATGCGTATTTTGAAGGGTTGGAGAAATCGTACTATACGGAGGGTATCGAAAAGCTAGAAAAGCGATGGACCAAGTGTATTGAGTTACATGGGAACTACGTTGAAAAATAAATATTTACTTTTACAAAAAAAAAAAATGTTTAATTTTTTCCAGACTTCACTCTGCCCTCGTACTTTTTTTTTAAACAATTCTGGTGGTAATTACTGGCTCTGAGGTCATTAGCAATCTCAAGACTGAAAACGTTGTCAACCCTGAGGACTGGGATGGAATACCTCTACCGGCGCACATACAGCGAAGCGCAGTGCAGAGACTTTCACTGCCAAAGCATTATCGTCTTTAAACGTGTTAAAATAAGATCGAATTTAATTAACACCAAAATTAATCTTCGCAAGCGTCTCCTGAGTATGCCTGTTAGTTTAGTCCTGGTACTGGAGTAGGTACAAAAGTGCGAACACTGCTGCTTCGTCTTGTCTGTCACGGTTTCAGGAGATTCTAAAGTCGCTATGTCTGTGCTACTTTGTCGCAATGCGTATAAATCGATTCTACAGTGCTTTTGCACCCATATACAGCTGGATGTTTTTTATATCATGCTACTTCATGCGAGCGATTTCATCAATAGGTTCACTCGCGCGATTAAATCAATACGTTCGTAAATCGCATGCATCGCTGCAAAAAGTCCCCATATATACAGATGCAGTATAGAAACATACGATATCCATTTTCGTCGTAAAAGTTCGCATTTCTCAGTCAGCTTTATTACCCTCTGATGAACAATCTCTGATAAGAAACGAGACGAATACCATATTTTTCATATAACCGGCCTAAATGTGAATTTAATATTCGTTTTTTCGTTTCAGCTCCTAGTCGCCATCGCCCTAACACTTACGGGCGCGAATCTCTATGGCTACATAAAGTGCAAATTCGGGGCCAAGGAGAACCTACAGTCAGCCACCACAGACTTCGTGCGGAAACAGATCCTGCAGAACGCCACGTCGTTCATGTTCTCGCAGCCGTCGCCGCCCACGAACCAAGGCACCGGCGTCGTGTAAACTAGGCTTTACAGATGATTTTGAGGAATGTGTAAAGTTTTTGTATCTGTGGTACTGATACAGCTGTTCGAGGTTGTTTGGTGTATCATTTGAGGGATTATTAAAATGTATAATTTAATTTCCTGAATTCCTGATACCTACGAATTTAAATAACAAAATCTCAATAATATTTGCCACAGACAAGTAAAATCACACAGTAGGGATTTAATAAAAATGTACACAGATAGTCTATACAGATTTCTGGGCAGAAATCATTGGTAGGTACAATAGAATTATACCTTTGTAAATATAACTTCTTTTAAGCATTTTTTGTATAAGTAAATTTAATTATTTAGGAACATAATATTTAATGTCACAGCTGGTGAATTTAATATATTAAACTATTTTTAAATGTTGTTCCACTTATATCTTGTCATCATTCCGTTTTGTTAGTTTTGTAAAATTTGTGATCATGGCTGTAAGATTACTTAAAACTATATAAAAACAATACCGTCTTTTTTTAAGCAAGCCGAGTTCCATTCGCAGCGAAGCGAACTTGCACGGCAAACTTACCGCGGCATGCGTCCGAGGCAGTTCACTTCCGAGCCTGATCCCGGAAGTAGGAAGCTCGGTGGGAGCGAGTGTTGCTAGCTTTAGTCCGCCACACACAGGTTCCTTTTCACCGTCGAATCGAGGAGAGCCACTTGTTATTAAATTGATAAAAGTTTTTACCGGTGGATTCCTTACATCGCCTCGCTATACCTCAGTACTCACGACATACTGTTCTGCATCGACTCTCAAACAAATTGCTGATAACAGAAGTGAGGCAGCGTCAGCGTAGTGTGGGAAATTTTGTGGGACACCGGTGCGTGCTCTAGGAGCTGCTAGGATATTGGAAGTCCGCCCTCTGAGAAAATTCTTAGGCACAAAAGGAACGGCCAACCTAACAAACCGCGCCACCAGCTCGGAACAATCCGTATCACCGCGCGGTATGCCGCAAGCCGCAGTTAGTAGTTTGTTATTTCACCTCACTTGCAGGGAATTAAAGCCAAGTGTACCAAGCAGAAACTTGCAATGGTGGGTCATAAAAAGGGTAATAACCGTAAACTCTTTTATACATAAACCTTAAAAAAGTTTTTTTAACTTTTTCTATAAGTAAGGAGTCAGTAAATACCGCTTCAAGCATACTTCTTATAAAAGATGTGTAAAGCAATTGAATGGGTCTTTAATCACGAATATCACGTGCATTCCTTGTAACGAAACCCAACTTTTTTAGTGGCTAAATTCCTGACGTGATCATGAAAAGTCTGGGTATCAAAGATAACACCGAGATTCTTGACGGACGAAACGCGCTTCTCTGTTACTTGGGGAACTATGGAAATACGGGTATGTTTCCGTACTTGTCAGACAGTTCGGATAGTTCTTAAACCTTGCCAGACAAGTTAAAAGTCTGCCGTAAAATCAAGCGCTAGCTGGGGGCTTATACGTTCGATCTTATCGATAGAACCCATGCTTCCGAATTGAAAATGTACGCGCTGAAATGTGTTTTGTTCGCTCTGATGGGACTACTTAAACTCGCCGCTGCGACATTCACTCATTCGTTTGTCCGACCGCGTTTTTGAGAGAATCACACCCCTGCGCGAGGCAATATGTTAACAAGCGTATGCGAGCGAGACAGTTTTTTAGGGTTCCGGAATCAAACTAAGTAGAAACGCAATGCAGGAATCCTTATATTTTCGGCATGTCCGTCTGTCTGTCGTTCTGTAAGTCACTCTTCCTTTTTCAAAAAATATTGTTGGCCCCAGCGCAATACAATATTTTCTGCACCGAGAGTCCAGTGGCGCCCTCATTACGGCAAAAAGTGGCACACCTCCCCAGGGGATTTAATAATTTCAACTAAATATTTTTCTTTAGAGGACTCTGCTTATTTTTATTATGTGGAAAACTACCAAACGAAACGAACTAAGTACTTAGGTTCAGAAAAAGTCTTCCTTGGTTAAATAAAGATATTTCCTTTATTTTTTTCACGTTTTTTACATTCATACAACAACAACATCGTACTTAATAATCTCGTTTTTTAGTCATTTAGTTCGGAACTCTACAAACTCTTAAACGTATTAGCATATTATAATATAATGCATCGGTAAAAAAATTAAGTATTAAAAACAATAGATAAATGATATTAAAAAAAACTTCAAAACCGTTATCTTAAGAACTAAATATAATCAGAAAAGTCCCTCAAAAATATGCTCCAGGTGAGGCTCGAACTCACAACCCCGGCATGTCTCACACGAACACTGTCTTATAAGTACCGTGCGCTAACCAATTGCGCCACTGGAGCTCTAATGGAAGCGGCCGAAATACCTAGTCGCTTTTGCCTCGTCTCTCAGGTCAAATGACGTCCTCTTTCGCGACAGAAAACGTCAAACACAATGTGTTTTCCTACTACGGGCTATGAGCGGTACACATCTTGTTTTGACAGAGTGTGGACCAATCAGAGACGACTTTGTATAACGTATCTAGTATTCTGATTGGATGTTGACACGTCAACACAACTCTGTGTCGAAAGAAGGTTGCGTATTGTGATTGAAAATTCATTTCATATTTCATGTGCACGAAATTAAAAGTATAGTTATTTTATTCGAATAGTCTTAAAATAAATTTGTAATATTTAAAGTAGTTTTAGCATTATAATGTTTTGATTTTACATCATTGGTGAATGCACCAAAATTAAAACAAAAGTACAATTACAAAATGGAAACGTCACTCGGATTGTGTGTTGTGATAGCATGAATAATGTTTTACGAGCAAACATTCGAGTTTTAAAACATTCCTTCGATGTTAAAACACTGCCGGTGGCTTTTATAGCTTACGAGTGATGTTTGTGTACGTCATCAATGAAAAATCAGTATGAATTGGTTTGATACGTCGGGGCTGACGAGTCTCGCGAAGACTGCGCTAAAGGAGGCTCAGAAGACGCTAGACAAGGCGCTAGACATCCAGGCTGAGAGTGGGGAGGAGGAGGAGGGGGAAGCCTCTGGTTCTCAGGTTAATTCGTCGCCAGAAAGTGATGACACGCCTCCGAAAGAGAATTCTGACTTCTTCTCCTCCTGGGGACTCACTGTAAGCGCTGAAAGCCCTGAAGAAAGTACAGAGTCGGTAGTCGTCACTGAGAGCCCCTCCAAAGCTACCTCGCAAGGCCTGTGGGGCTCCTTTGCTGGTTCCTTTTTTGAACACCCAAAGAATGAAACCGATACAGCTATAGTCCAACCACCCAAAGCTATATCTATGAATGTTATCAATGATTCCAAATATGGTAGCGCTACTGACCTATTTTCGAAAAGCCAGCTGGTTATGTCAGATGAAGCAGAGTTCGATGTTAAGAAGGTGAAAGATGAGGTGAAAAGTGATGAGAGGCGCAATTCATCTCGATCCAACAGATTGTCATTAGTGTCTAGTCGTAACAGCTCTGACTCTGTTGAGGTGTTGTCCCAAAGTTTAAAAACTACTCCTGACTCTGAAGCTGCATCAGTCCACTCTATATCACACAGTAGTAGTGTTGGCCAAAAATTAAATTCAGAATCTGTTGAAATTCTACCTGATAGTCTGGTGAGCCCTAGCTCCATAGAATGTTTAGGCTTTGATAGCTACTCCAGTGATAAAAACAGCAGCTCATCCTCAAACCTATCACCTAGTGAGTTGAGTGAAAAGAAATCCACCCCTGTGAATAAAACTGAAAAAGCAGAAACAGCTGATAGTGTGAGCTTAGTAGCTGATGATGATGAAGATACCATGTCTTATAACTCCATCTCAGAATGCACAGCGCCCACCGTGCTAGACACAGATGATAAGTCTGTAAGTCCATTCCCAAAAAGAGAAGGAAAGAAGTTTATAGAAAAAGAATTTATTCACCTAGACCCTCCATTGTTACCGCAAAAGATGCAGATAAGTGAGAACTCGTCTAATGATGGGTCTTGGTCTGACCGAACATTAAATGCTGACAATGACAGTGTGATTCTTGATATTAACACAGAAGAACCAAAAAAAGAAATTGAAGTAGAAGATGCGCTTATGGAGAAGCTCAGTGACTCGTCCTCGTTTTACAGTGTAAATGTCTCCAGTGAGATGTTAAGGTCTGAAAGCTCAGCATTTGTAAATGTAGAAAAACAGCAATGTAACCAATCTGAAAAGTCTGGATCAAAAGAGAGCATAAAAGAAAGAATATCACCAACAAGTTCGGAAAGCAAAAGTGACTTAGTCAAAATAGGATCTGATAGAACTTCTGGTCATACATCAGGTGATGAATTGGAAACAACAACATCATCAGATATAGAAATTATTCCAAGCCCTAATGGAGATAGTCATGGGTTTCGTAATAGCCCTGCAAAATACAACTTTAAACAGTCTAAATTTGATGGGACAACATCTCCTAACTTGGTGGATTTGGTTTTAGGGAAGTCTTTAGCAACTAAAATTCGTGGGCACAATAGGGAACTATCCGAAGCATCTATACAAAGTAACACAAGTGATGATAGCCAGGGTTCTGAGAATGATAGGTTAATGAGACGGCTGTGTGAGATGGCTGAGATTTTAGAGGCAAGAGAGAATAGACTAATGGAAGTGAGCCGGAGTAATGCAGAGCTGGCGGAGAGTAATGCTGACCTGAAGTCTCAGTTAGAGATGGTTATTGCCAAGCATGGAGCACATGAGGGTGGGGACATCAACACCATCACGGAGGATTACACACAGAGGATGTCAGCACTAGAGAAGAAGTTTCAACAGGCCATTAGAGAAAAGGTTGGTCAGATTTTTCATGTTGTGTGTAACCTACTCTAGAGGTTGAGGCTGTGGCCCCATTAGGCAAACAGTATGCAGCCTATGGTCTTCTCTTCCATATTGTAAAGTTTGCCAACTTGGGATCGGCAAACTATATAGTAAGGAAGTGCAAACAGAACGCCGCAAAATGTCCCATAAGGGCTGCGTTTTTTTTACTATAACAGGTTTTTTTTTTTCTGTTTCGTTATCCGCAATCAGTCGCCAGACTATAAGCGAATTGGTGGAACTATAATTGGCAGTGCGGTAGGAGCGGCCAGTGCCGCGCCTTTCCATTCAGAGGAGGTGGTCCCGCTTCAGTCTTTTGACCACCTTAGACGTATCCAACAGCTCAGCAACGAGCGGGTTCTGATGGGTAGATAGCCGATCTCTATGAACTTTTTTTAAACGACTAATCTCTTCAGATATAGTAGGCAAGTTGAGATATTTATGAATTTCTTAATTTCTGGTGTACCACGGCGCATTGGATACTATCCGAAGAATGGCATTTTGCACTCATTGCAGGCAAAGTATGTTATTCTTGCTCGCTACACCCCACAATTGGATCCCGTATGTCCAGATGGGCTTAAGGACCGAGTTATATATGAGCAGCTTGTTGTCTACTGACAGCACGGAGTGTCGCCCCATGAGCCAGGATAGATTGCGGAATCTGTAGTTAATTTCGTCCCTCTTCTTTTTTATGTGGACCTTCTTGAGCCGCCTGTCGAGATGGAAGCCAAGATACTTGACACAGTCAGTATGGGTTAAGGGCTTGCTACCAAGTGTTACTGAAGGGCAGTTAAGTTTTCTTAGAGTAAAAGTGGTATGGGTTGACTTGGTTGCGCTAGCACGAATACGCCATTTTGAGAGCCAGTTATTTGTCCTATCTAGCAGATGTTGGAGTCTGTTGCTAGCCATTGAAGGAGATTCATCTACAGATAGATAAGCAATGTCGTCAGCATAAGTCGCCGTAGTTACTTCTTTTGATGTGGGTAGATCTGAAGTGAAAATGTTATACAAGACTGGTCCCAGGACTGAGCCCTGAGGTACTCCAGCCTCAATATCATGTAGAGTTGATCTGGCATCCCGCTGCTTGACTTGAAAAGTTCTGCCTGTTAAGTATGACTCCATTAGAGGAAATATACACTGAGGAAGCCTCTCTTTGATCTTTGTTAACAGACCTTTATGCCATACTCAATCAAATGCCTGTTGAACGTCCAAGAAAGCAGCTGAGCAGTACTGTTTATATTCATAACAATGTCTTACTGTGTGGTAGACCCTGTGTACTTGTTCAACCGTGGAGTGGGATTTTCGGAATCCAAACTGATGTGGAGGAACAACATCGCAGTCCTCCATAAGGGGCTTCAGGCGACTGAGGAATATTCTTTCCCATAGTTTTGACATTACTGGCGTTAAGCTTACCGGCCAGTAAGATGTGGGTTCTTGTGGAGGTTTTCCATGTTCGTGTACATAGATTATATTTAACATAGATTATATTTTCAAAACGGCAACTTATTTGCGAGAAGGAGGTTTAACAATGTTATATGCCTCTTAGTTGAGTAACAAGTAACAAATACCTACTAGCCTAACCTAACCTTAAACTGTTTTAAAATTATCTCTACTCCGTAAACCAATCCACTTTCGCCGCCATTTTAGACCGATTATCCTCCAGGATCAATTGAGGAAGCAGCTGGACGGTATCAAAAGCGACTCCTCCCGCAAGAACTCCTCGGAACTTGAAAGCACGCTCAAGGACAAGGATGAGGTCATCGCGCAGCTGCAAGAGGAGGGGGAGAAGCTGGCACGGCAGCAGCTGCAGCATTCCAACATTATCAAGAAGCTGAGGGCCAAGGAGAAGGACAACGAGCAGGTTATTAAGGGGCTTAGGTGAGTGATAGCATTGAACAGGTCATTAAGGGGCTTAGGGGAGTCAGCGCATTGAGCTGATAATTTAGGGTCTTAGGGGAGTGATAGCTATGAGCTGGTCATTAAGGGGCTTAGGGGACTGATGGCAATGAGTTGGTCATTAAGGGGCTTAGGCGAGTGATGGTGTTGAGCAGGTCATTAAGAGGCTTAGGGGAGTGAGGGCATTCAGCAGGTCATTAAGGGGTTTAGGGAAGTGAGGGCATTGAGCAGGTCATTAAGGGGCTTAGGGGAGTGAGGACATTGAGCAGGTCACTAAGGGGCTTAGCTGAATGATTGCATTGAGCAGGTCATTAAGGGGCTTAGGGGAGTGAGGGCATTGAGCAGGTCATTAAGGGGCTTAGGTGAGTGAAGGCGTTGAGCAGGTCATCAAGGGGCTTAGGTGAGTGATGGCGTTGAGCAGGTCATTAAGGGGCTATTACGTAAGTGATGGCGATGAGTTGGTCAAACCACCACTGCATGGTTAGCACAAGTTGCCCGCGACTTGTTTGTCGCTTGGATCTCCCTCTCTATCTAGTCAGTAACGATAGAGACGCACTGAGCGACAAGCGAGAAAATACAACTTGTGCTACCCATGCTGGGTTCGAATATTGCGAGTACCGCTGGGTAGTACAAAGCAAGTTAGCTTTGTGCCGCCGTATGTTTGTAGGATTGAATTTGTAATGCTTGTCCGGTTGACATAACACAATAAGTTCTTATTCGCTATATTATTCGAGAACGTTCCCGACGTGTCATCAGAGCCGTGTGACATTGAATGTACTCGTATTACACGACCAATTCTGTGTTGTCGTGGCCGTAGGTGTAGAATACTGATGATGATGATTTTGTTACATTAAAAGTAGTTAAGGTTGGGTTTCTCTAGGTTAATTAATTTCCTCATCCCTTGCACCGTCTCAGTTTTTCTTCCAAGACCCCAAACAGAGAGGAGACTTTTTTTTTTTAATTTCCTCAATAATAGGCTTACAGTTTTATTCAAATCGCTTATCATGTTAATAATTAATAGCAAACTGTCTGTCTAGACAGTCCAAGAAAATCTTATAGGAACAGGAAAGGAAAGCCCAAATACCGGACTTGTATAAAAAAACAGAGAATTATTTTTTCTAAAATAATATATAGCTTTTGGTTTCTTGGCCGATTACTATTTGAGTAATCGTTCTTATGTTGTATGTTTTCAGGGATAAAATCGCAGAGCAAACTTCAGAGCTGGATCGCTTGAAGCGATCTATTGCAAGCAAGGAAGAATTGGAAGTGTCGCAGATCGAGGCCGTGTACCGGCTCACCACGGCCAACAAGAAGCTGGAGACTGAGCTGGTCGAGGTAAACCGAGTCTATTTACCCGACTGCCGAAGGAGGAGGGTAATGTGTTTCACACCCTATAATGTATGTTTGTTCCCTTGTGGCACTATAAAAACTAAACCCGTTGTCCGATTTTGATGATTCTTATGTCAATCGATTTGTCTGAATCTGTGAGTGTCACTGAAGATATGTCAGTAAACAAAATTCAATATGGTGGCAACCAGACGCCATATTGTGCAAATAAAAAAAAAAGTCGACCAAGTATGACAAGCGGAGTATCATTTAATAGGATTTAAAAATCATCTTTAGGTTTCTTTCATCATTTTTCATTTTTAATGATTATTTAGGATTTATAACGATTTAAAGTTGGTTAGAGTCTGAACAGTCGGGTTTAAAAGCTTGCTTTTTGTTATTTTATGTCATGGAGAAGGCCAACTGATAGTAAATGGCATCTGTGACACATAGAAATGATTGTAATCCTAAAACTCCAAATGCGTTGCCATTGAGGACTAAAATGGAATGCCTCTATGCTGGAAAATTTCACCGGTTCTCTTACCCCCACACCGGAACATAACTATGTGAACACTGCTGCTTGGTGGTAGATTAAAGGATAAGATGGTGGTAGCGATCCGTACGGGCCTTGCACAAGGTCCTTCAGCCACTAAAGTGGTTTGTTTACATATAGTTAAATACCTAAACATCAAGTACAGCGGGCTGAAGGCTCTTGACATTTACCACGACTCAGCTTCAATATACCTAAAAATAAACATTTATCTGGTGGTGACCTTGACAGTTTTTAATATCTCTTAATATTTATCCTCCGATTATAAAGTATCGAAACCGGAGGCATAATATCAATTGGAAGTTCAAACTTATCGCAACCGGGTAAGCTCAGCAACATACGGTAACATCTCTACAGTGTTCTGTTTTTTGCGTCGGGGGATATAATAGGAAACTCACTTAATATCAGTTTATTAATACGTCCCTTATCTACTCGTATACTTGTGTAGGCTTATGCACTGTGGTTAGCCGCAAGCGGTTTCCGAACCGCGGCAAATGTAACGCATAGTGTCCTTCACTACACAGCACGCCTTGACAAGCGTCGCTACAGTAAAGTATTTATTTACATACATAATTTTATGTATGCCCGGTTCCGTTTCACTATAGTTTGGAATGTTAGTTTAATTCAAAAGCAATGCTATTTTAGTGTGAAGTCACATAAAATGTGTGAACATTTCGCTTATCAGCAACCGTAAACATGACCGACAGAAAACAAGTGATTTTAATTTAGTTATGAGTTGAGTTGTATAAACAACATTATTTATTAAAGAAACATTGTTTTTAAAACAACTTGGGTTTTTTATTGAATTATTACTAATTATTTAATAACTCCACGAAGGTTAGTCGTAGGGTCGACGTGTATCCGTAAGGACCCCAACAAGAAGATAATAACGGTACGTTCGATGGGTGAAACTAGGACTGCTTATTTTTAGGTGTGTGAGTGTGACCCACAATGTCTAAAAGATATAGACAAAGATACATTTCTCATGTCTCGTATTTCACCAATTGACTAATTATAGTCGATCAAGTCAATTGGAATGAAGTATGAGTATTTTTTTTGCGTTTCCCAAACATATTATCTAAAATCCGTTTTCCGAGTCCGACTCGCACTTGACCATTTTTTTGTGTAAATTGTAGACAAAGAGCGCCCTCGACGACGCGAGCCAGCGCCTGTCGACGACGCGGTCGTCGCTGGAGGCGGCCAAGCGCGAGCTGGCCGAGGCGGAGGCGGAGCGCTCGGGGCTGCGCGAGCGCGCCGGCGCGGCGGTCCGGCGGGCGCGCGACGCCGACCACGAGCGCGACCTGCGCCAGGCGCTCGAGCAGCAGCTGGCCAGCCTCCGGGCCGAGATGGTGCAAGGTGACATATACGACCGCATCATTACCGATGTCTGTTCAATCGCTTCATTATTAGGTCATAGACGGCGAAGTAAACGAAACTTGTTGCAAACAAATCAATTCAGCATCAATTTAATTACAATTATTTCAGTTATTCAGTGTTTTTTATTTTAAGCTCCGCATCGCGGGGCAGGGCTTCTAAGGTTAAATAGCCTCAAAATGGGCTCTTCCGCTTTAACATATTTTTAAAATGTGTTTCCAGAGGAGCGCCGCTGGGTATCCCGCGAGGAAGCCCTCCGGCGGGAGCTGGCAGAGGCCCGCGAGCTGTGCGCCGCGCTCGAGGGAGGCGCCGGCGCAGCGCCCCCGGACGGCGCCGCCGCCCTGCTCGAGCAGCTCGCCGCGCTGCAGCGGGCCGCGCTGCACCGCGACCAGGCGCACGCGCACACGCTGCGCGGGCTCACGCACCAGGCAGGTCCGTCACACTTGTCCCTGACACTGGTCACCCGCGCCAGTAGGGGCGCCGCCGCCCTGCTCGAGCAGCTCGCCGCGCTGCAGCGGGCCGCGCTGCACCGCGACCAGGCGCACGCGCACACGCTGCGCGGGCTCACGCACCAGGCAGGTCCGTCACACTTGTCCCTGACACTGGTCACCCGCGCCAGTAGGGGCGCCGCCGCCCTGCTCGAGCAGCTCGCCGCGCTGCAGCGGGCCGCGCTGCACCGCGACCAGGCGCACGCGCACACGCTGCGCGGGCTCACGCACCAGGCAGGTCCGTCACACTTGTCCCTGACACTGGTCACCCGCGCCAGTAGGGGCGCCGCCGCCCTGCTCGAGCAGCTCGCCGCGCTGCAGCGGGCCGCGCTGCACCGCGACCAGGCGCACGCGCACACGCTGCGCGGGCTCACGCACCAGGCAGGTCCGTCACACTTGTCCCTGACACTGGTCACCCGCGCCAGTAGGGGCGCCGCCGCCCTGCTCGAGCAGCTCGCCGCGCTGCAGCGGGCCGCGCTGCACCGCGACCAGGCGCACGCGCACACGCTGCGCGGGCTCACGCACCAGGCAGGTCCGTCACACTTGTCCCTGACACTGGTCACCCGCGCCAGTAGGGGCGCCGCCGCCCTGCTCGAGCAGCTCGCCGCGCTGCAGCGGGCCGCGCTGCACCGCGACCAGGCGCACGCGCACACGCTGCGCGGGCTCACGCACCAGGCAGGTCCGTCACACTTGTCCCTGACACTGGTCACCCGCGCCAGTAGGGGCGCCGCCGCCCTGCTCGAGCAGCTCGCCGCGCTGCAGCGGGCCGCGCTGCACCGCGACCAGGCGCACGCGCACACGCTGCGCGGGCTCACGCACCAGGCAGGTCCGTCACACTTGTCCCTGACACTGGTCACCCGCGCCAGTAGGGGCGCCGCCGCCCTGCTCGAGCAGCTCGCCGCGCTGCAGCGGGCCGCGCTGCACCGCGACCAGGCGCACGCGCACACGCTGCGCGGGCTCACGCACCAGGCAGGTCCGTCACACTTGTCCCTGACACTGGTCACCCGCGCCAGTAGGGGCGCCGCCGCCCTGCTCGAGCAGCTCGCCGCGCTGCAGCGGGCCGCGCTGCACCGCGACCAGGCGCACGCGCACACGCTGCGCGGGCTCACGCACCAGGCAGGTCCGTCACACTTGTCCCTGACACTGGTCACCCGCGCCAGTATTCCTGGCATTACACTTCTGATTTCATGTATACAGGGGCTATCTTAGTGCCATAACGCATGCTCCTTTCAAAACTACCAGAAACAAATTTATTTTTAAAAATATTTATCTCTTCCAGCGGAAGCCGAAGCGGCCCTAACGAAAGCGATAGAGCGCGAGCGGCTGTCCCGCGAAGAGACCGCGGAGCTAAACCGTCGTCTGACCACCTCCGAGGGCTTGCTGGACGACGCGCGCGCCCGGCTCGACGCGCTGGGGACGCAGGCCCGGGATCTCGCCGCCAGGGTCGACGCGCTGGACGGGGAACTAGCCAGGTAATACCACTTTCTGCCACTGTACCGTCACAACACGGGATCGTTGAGCTCACAGTCCACTTACCCTCTAGACCCCGCATACAAAGGCGCGCCCGTAAGCCAAACTTAAGCTTTCCACGGCTTGTTGTAACTTGTTATAACTTTCCCCTCAGCAAATCCCGCGAACTGAGCCGCGTCCGCGAAGACAGCGCGAGGGAGCTGGCCTCGCTTCGGCAACAGCTCGCGACCGCCGAGCTCGCCGCCGCGGCCGCCGCCGACGCGCTCGACACCGAGAAGAAACGAAACGCAATCCTGCAGGTACCGTCACCGCCCCCGTCATAAGATAACTTACCCATGTACCCAGGAACAGCCATAGTCGATGAGTTGAAAATCAACGACGGCGAACCGCTAAAGTTACTAACATAGAATAAGCATTCCACGGAGTCCTCAGGGCCGACAACGCATTTGCAGTCTTAAGATTTAAGTCTTGTGATTATAGTCCTGAGAATGGAAATGTCTATGGGTGTAAGATTCCACGATTAGCCATCTCCTTGAAATAATAAAACGCAGTTTGCTTAGTTGGTGCTATCATATCACCTTCGCGCTTTCTAACTCCCCCAGGTCAGTTGGTATTGCTATGTATTCAACTGCATCTAAGTCTACCTTTCTACTGATGCGGTACAACAAAAAATTAAATTTACTATTACTTTTCTCTTTTAAACACCTAAAACTACATACGATATTTATATTCAAGTAGCAAAGTTGGCATCCTACTGATTGCGCCAATTATGTAAAATGATAGCCTTAATCTAATATATTTTTTTTTTTAAATCCAAATGCCCCGCTTTAGTCATGTGCGCATGTGTGTTAATTTCTCTTTATGTACGTTTAGTTTAGGTAATAATGTTAAACTGTTTAACCAGTATAATGTCCAAGGGTCATGTTCCAGGAGCAAGTGTCGACCCGCGGCGACATCAGCCCGCCGCACTCCGTGGCCTCCGACACGCTCTCCTCCACGCTCTGGGCTTCCGTGAGTTACTCTATTTACTTCTAGTTTACTGAAGTTTTGGCTAGTTTTATACAAATGCCACATTTATTTTACTCGGACAGCTAATTATAGTGATACTGTTTTTTTGTAGGAGGACACGGGGCGTGCCACGCCCACGCCAATAAACCCAGTGACGTCAGCTGCCGGGGTCGACGACCTCCTGTGCGCGCTGCAGCGTCGAGACGGAGAACTGCGCGCGCAACAAGCGCGCATACAGCACCTCGCGCGGGACAGGGACACGCTGCGGGACCTCGCGGCCTCGCTGCGAGCCCGGCTCGACGACTACCAGGTCAGTGCACATACAGCACCTCGCGCGGGACAGGGACACGCTCCGGGACCTCGCGGCCTCGCTGCGGGCCCGGCTCGACGACTACCAGGTCAGTGCACATACAGCACCTCGCGCGGGACAGGGACACGCTGCGGGACCTCGCGGCCTCGCTGCGAGCCCGGCTCGACGACTACCAGGTCAGTGCACATACAGCACCTCGCGCGGGACAGGGACACGCTGCGGGACCTCGCGGCCTCGCTGCGGGCCCGGCTCGACGACTACCAGGTCAGTGCACATACAGCACCTCGCGCGGGACAGGGACACGCTGCGGGACCTCGCGGCCTCGCTGCGGGCCCGGCTCGACGACTACCAGGTCAGTGCACATACAGCACCTCGCGCGGGACAGGGACACGCTGCGGGACCTCGCGGCCTCGCTGCGAGCCCGGCTCGACGACTACCAGGTCAGTGCACATACAGCACCTCGCGCGGGACAGGGACACGCTGCGGGACCTCGCGGCCTCGCTGCGGGCCCGGCTCGACGACTACCAGGTCAGTGCACATACAGCACCTCGCGCGGGACAGGGACACGCTGCGGGACCTCGCGGCCTCGCTGCGGGCCCGGCTCGACGACTACCAGGTCAGTGCACATACAGCACCTCGCGCGGGACAGGGACACGCTGCGGGACCTCGCGGCCTCGCTGCGAGCCCGGCTCGACGACTACCAGGTCAGTGCACATACAGCACCTCGCGCGGGACAGGGACACGCTGCGGGACCTCGCGGCCTCGCTGCGGGGTCGGCTCGACGACTACCAGGTCAGTGCACATACAGCACCTCGCGCGGGACAGGGACACGCTGCGGGACCTCGCGGCCTCGCTGCGAGCCCGGCTCGACGACTACCAGGTCAGTGCACATACAGCACCTCGCGCGGGACAGGGACACGCTGCGGGACCTCGCGGCCTCGCTGCGAGCCCGGCTCGACGACTACCAGGTCAGTGCACATACAGCACCTCGCGCGGGACAGGGACACGCTGCGGGACCTCGCGGCCTCGCTGCGGGGTCGGCTCGACGACTACCAGGTCAGTGCACATACAGCACCTCGCGCGGGACAGGGACACGCTGCGGGACCTCGCGGCCTCGCTGCGGGGTCGGCTCGACGACTACCAGGTCAGTGCACATACAGCACCTCGCGCGGGACAGGGACACGCTGCGGGACCTCGCGGCCTCGCTGCGAGCCCGGCTCGACGACTACCAGGTCAGTGCACATACAGCACCTCGCGCGGGACAGGGACACGCTGCGGGACCTCGCGGCCTCGCTGCGAGCCCGGCTCGACGACTACCAGGTCAGTGCACATACAGCACCTCGCGCGGGACAGGGACACGCTGCGGGACCTCGCGGCCTCGCTGCGAGCCCGGCTCGACGACTACCAGGTCAGTGCACATACAGCACCTCGCGCGGGACAGGGACACGCTGCGGGACCTCGCGGCCTCGCTGCGGGGTCGGCTCGACGACTACCAGGTCAGTGCACATACAGCACCTCGCGCGGGACAGGGACACGCTGCGGGACCTCGCGGCCTCGCTGCGAGCCCGGCTCGACGACTACCAGGTCAGTGCACATACAGCACCTCGCGCGGGACAGGGACACGCTGCGGGACCTCGCGGCCTCGCTGCGGGCCCGGCTCGACGACTACCAGGTCAGTGCACATACAGCACCTCGCGCGGGACAGGGACACGCTGCGGGACCTCGCGGCCTCGCTGCGGGGTCGGCTCGACGACTACCAGGTCAGTGCACATCATCAGTTAAACTTGGTTATAGTGTAAACTTAGAAGCGTCAGTAACAGGTTTTTCTAGTCTAGCTCATAACATAACCTTGTGTACCCTCAAACTAATCTTACTATTCTCGTACATCCCAAAACGAATTAAACAACTATTCCCTCCACAGAGCGTGCAAGAGCAGTACGACGCACTCCTGCAGATGTACGGCGAGAAGGAGGAACAGCTGGAGGAGGTGAAGCTGGACCTGCAGGACGTCACACAGCTGTACAAGGCGCAGCTGGACGAGCTGGTGGCCCTCAAGAGACCCAGGTAGCGCGCGGTAGGCCTCCAAACTAAATCCGAAGTAGCCCGATATTACAGTTTGAAATACATTTGTAATAACGCATTCACTGCCGGCAAAACATGTTTTACAGACTCAACCAGTGAGTTAATAGAATAGAATAGAGTTTAATCAACGTATACACACATTTAATACAAATGACAAGTAAAACAACATATTTAACGTGGCGTTGTTGTTGAATTTGAACGCACTGGTAGTCATTGACGGTCAGTTCATCTCTTCAGAAGGCGCGGTATCCTTTTTGAACAGATGCCAAATTCATATAATCATTAATTGGTTAAAATGTGTTGCAATGTCGTACATAAGTGGTTTGATCGGGAGTGCGAAAACCGCCGTAGGCCGAAGCATTACACCTCGCAACCCTTGAAAGGAAAAACCCCTATTTGTTTTAATATCTGTCCTCTGTCCGTCCGTTTGAATGACTACGTTTGGCTAAGGTCGATTGGACTGACCATCACATCAGTGACCGCCTTCACAGTGAGCTTCGTTTGAAAGAAGCGCCTAATAGACTTTGACAAAAACGGCAGCGAATGCGTTACAATTATAAGAACTTTGTTGAGACTTAAAAAAACTCGTTTTGAAGCTGACAATGCTTAATTGGTCCAATTGATTTTTATTGATGTCGGTTAACACGTTGGGGTCAGACAGACGGAAGCCTGAAACACATAACAACCTCCCTTTTGAGTCAGAGGTTAAACAATTGGGTGCTGTGAGTAGGTTGGTAATATTATAATTTTTTTACGCGATCGTTGCAATAGGGATGTGCAACTTCACAATATTGTGGTTCCAAATGTCACCGCACCAAGCTCTTTTTTGCCAAGTTATAAATAAGTCCTTCTCTCTGATTTTGTTACTAAATAGCGAAAAAGACTGACTTCGGATTTTGATTTTGGAAAACTTGGTGCTGGCAATCTCGTGTAGAGTCAAATTATGTAAAAATGATAGGTTCAAAAAAAGTTCTCTTTCAACTGTAATTCTAATTAGGGTTTGATAGCCATGAATACAGTCAGCGACAACGACCCGCCAGTCGGGTCCGTTTTGTATGGAAATCCGAGCGCTTGGCGTTGACTGTCTCAATGTTATCAATGCTGGCATAGCAATGTTCAATTTGCTATGCCAGCTTAGCATGCACCAAGCAGATCTTATGATGACAGACTAAAGACAGAGCGTTGATAAAAATATTGCTTCATAAAACAACACATGCTAGATATTAAAAGTCACGAAATATAAGAGTAGTCACAGCTTCCTTCGAATTCTTAAGATCCTTAATTTTTAAAATAATATTGTATTATCTTTAAAAAAAATCATTTAATTAGTCATTTTATTGTTGACCCATTATTTTCGTTTTATGTATCATGTGGGTATATATTTATTTAATATTTGTCACAAAAAATAAGAGAGTATTTTATTATTAAAAATGCCATTTAAATGTAAGAAATCTTCGATTTACTGAGTCTGTGCAACTTTGGCGCCAATTTCTTAGGAATAGATGCTTCCCACGCCAGTAGCTTAAATGTGATATACCCGTATAGTAAACCGACCGACTAACGTCATAATGTGTGTGTATTTCATAGAATTACCGGGAATTCTATGAAATACGATTAACATATAACCTTTTGGTTAAATATGTTATACAAGCTACTAAAGAATGAAAAGGTCAGAGAGAAATGTGGACTAAAAGAAGATGTAGTGACTAAGATTGAAAAGGGCATGCTTCGATGGTTCGGTCATTTGGAAAGGATGGATGAAGGAAGATTGACGAAAGAGATACACATAATAGGCGTACTTTTTCGAATCAAATCGGAGAAATACTGGAAAAGGGCCGGATCTTAAGTGCCCGAAACCGACGTGCATGCATGACTCGATGTATGAATGTGGAAGAGGCGAAGGAGATTTGTCGGGATCGTAGCAGGTGGAAAGAAGTGGTATCTGCCTACCCCTCTGGGAAACGGGCGTGATATAATGTATGTATGTATGTACAAGCTACTATTTACTAGTGGGATCTATGCGTATTATGAACATTAACCATCCGAAAGATATCATCTAAATGATGGTAAAACCGCATTAAAATCTGTTGCGTTGCTTATAATAACTAAGACGACGAACGGACGAACAGACAGAAATAGCTACTTATTGTAAATTTATGTCTCGCATAACCATGTTGAGATATCTCCGTCACCAATGATTCGCTTCTCAACGTTTCGCTAATGTGTCACGCAGCAATTCTCTGAAGTCTAATTTCACCAAACTAATAGAAAAGGAGGGTAATGTTTTCGTCGAGGATATATCCTTAATCTTAATCGTCTTGAGATAGAATTTGTTGTTTCCTTGGGAAAAATCTTACAAATTGCAGTGGGAGTTAGTTGCTATGACACATTTTCAAAACGTTGAAAAGATGTTGGCCGTAGTCTTAATATCCAACGAGAATATACAACTTGTATGTATAGTATTATATTATAACATACTCGTACTTTCTCTCAATTAGGTGATATCGGTGCATATTGTTAATCGAGAATGATAAAATTAGGGTTATTACTCGCAAATAATGTATATTGATTTGTTAATTTATTGGTTACTGAATAACTCTCGCCAAAATGCCTTATAAATTCATTAACATTATATACATGTTTTACTTTTTAGATATATTATTGATAAATCAGGGATGCGTACAGACAGCAGGTTCAAACTGGATTGTCATAAACTTGTTTATTTTAAGAATAATAAAATCGCTAAATTTAAATTATGTCGAGATAGTATTTGAAAAACTGCTTGCTTCGTTTGGGAAAAAAAAGTAAACTGATTTTTTATGTTAAATTGTTACTTATCTTACCACGCATTTTGGCCCGTTTCACGAAGCTAAAAGTTACAAATTACAGGGGGAACTCTCTTTCTAGCAAAAGGAGTTAGAAAAGACTTCCGCTTGTATTTTGTAGCTTCGTGAAACGGGCCTCTGATGGCTTCTGTAGTCTCCGTGGCGACTCGAGTTGGAAATGTAAACCTAAGCTTAGTTCAGAGAAATGTTTAAAACTCGTCTATTTTGTTTGACAGCACGGCAGTTTAAAATGTTACTATTATTTCGTTATCATATTTCTCAGATACCATGTATGGTTTTTTGTAAATAAAATAAAAATAAATAAGTTGCGTATTTTTATTTTAAACTGTAGAATATAAATCCTAAAAATATTGCATTCAAGATTAAATTGGTTCTGCCAATGATAATTATTAAACTTTTTCGTCAAATACATTCTACGCAAATTTCAACTTAATTTATATGACACGAAAGTCTCTTTTAAGATTCTACTTGTGTCGGCTGTGGCCGACGGGGGCGATGAAAAGGTTAAAATAAAATACAAAAGGTTACATTTGAAAACCGCACCAGAAGTCTATTCTACTCGGTGATAGTTATTTGTTATACAAGGGGGGAAAGTTGTATTTTACTTGCGAGTGTTCATTGGAAACACGAGCTATTAGCGAAATGATTCTATGGTTGACCACGAGCGAAGCGAGTGGTTCAAAAATAGCATCCTGAGCGTAGCGAGTGTTTCAACACATGAGACGTAAAATAACTTTTCATCCGTGTATAACACAAAACTTTCCACCTCGCTACAGCGAGGAAAATAAATAATAACAAAACAAACTAGAAAAACATGCGAATATTTAACGTTGACGGCTTAATTGAAAAGTTTAGACTAAAGTTTTTTTTATTATTCGGATGCGTTTTGTTTGCACATCGACTTACTTGGACTGTCAGAACATTTTATCCGTTTTTACAACAAGAATGAAGTTTAATGTTGAATGCTGATATGTATGAATTAAAATAAAGTTGCAAGACTATTTAGTGTTTTTTACTCGATGCAATTCATTAATTGTGATGTTAAAAATTCAGCACTTTTAACGTTTTACGTTTTGTTAGCTGTCAAATATCACTTAAGCTGCCTTCAAATGTCAAAACTCTTTCTTCACATGTGGATAAAAAGCGATTTTCTCATAGATATCAAACAAACAAAAAGGGCTTTCCGAGCAAGTGAGATGAAAAACATATTGTTTTTAACTCGGCCGCCATTACTGTCAAGTATACGAGAGCTAAAACAATATGGTTAAACAATATGGTTAGAGCCCCTGGGCCTCTATTCCACAATGTATAGGTAGGTATCTTGTTACGATATCGTAATCATTTTGTTGACGTTTTAATTGATAGTAAAATCTGTTAATATCAAAATTATACAATTAAGGTGGGCTAAACCCAAGTAAACGGCTAATTTTAATATAGTTTAGGAAATATGATTTGGCCGTCTGTTATCTACTTAGCGATCTTTTTTTCAGAGTTAAGACTTACCGGACCTAACCTTAACCTTAACCTTTCAACCCACGGTCCTGTTTGAAGAACGAGGGCAGTTTTACGATCACTTTTTGTTTGATATTAAAAAAGTACTTAGTGAAGATTACAGACGGCCAATTCATATGTCTCGAACTATACTAAATTATTAAACAGCAGCAGCCGAATATGAACTGTGTGAACGAGGGGTAACTGATGAAAAGGTAAGTAATTTGAAAATAAAACGAGCGTCTTGACATACACCATTTATTAATATTGAAGGAAACACACATACACCAGTGAATGTATTTGAAGACACAGAAACAGTTGGCTACAAAGCGCATCAGTTTGAACAATACACATTGATTGACATAATTTAACCTGCTAACACCGATCAGAAAAGTAATTTCACAAACTATTTCAATTGTATGTATTGCTATTTTATAGAAATTATTTTCTAACATTAATTTTTATAACTACTCAGTTTTATTTACCATCAAGAAGCAAAACGTTTAAGGTCTTAATTTTTAAACATCAATTAACACTATTTCGCAACAAATGTTTGGAATAGCGTCAAAAATAATAAGACGGGTCATACACAGATTTAGGTAAGCGTCTTTCCTGTGAACATACTTGAAGTTAACTTTTTTTAGACTATACTTTCTGGCTTGGCCCGTATCCGCATAAACGGGGTCAGGTCTACTTTAGTCCTATCGTATAAGAACATAACTTATAAGTCCACACTTTAACTATTGACCACAGGAAAGAAAACTTGTTTTTTCGAGTGAGTATAACCAAGATAAGAAGACAAGACAAGTTTATTGAGTAACTAAGCACAAGAACATACAAAAAAAAATCCC
The DNA here is from genome assembly GCA_946894065.1 of Acleris literana. Taxonomy (NCBI): domain Eukaryota; kingdom Metazoa; phylum Arthropoda; class Insecta; order Lepidoptera; family Tortricidae; genus Acleris; species Acleris literana. The sequence continues at coordinate 1,094,946 of OX335681.1, forward strand.
ATGGACCCAGAACTAAGTTGAGCCTGTAACTTGGGGCTCGTAATGTGATAGAAGATCGCCAAATTGACTAGCAATGGTCCAGTAGCTATAGCACGAACATTTAATTTACGTCACGTTTTTGAATCGCATTATATTAAAATGTGCCCTTTTTATGGAATCTATGCGTAGCACAAAGGATACAACATCAACGTGCCATACATTGTTTCACGTATTGCTTACTATCTGCTGATAAAGATACAAAATATCAACTTTATAGTTCCTGCACGATTTTATATCGAAGACGATACATTAAGAGGCCACAAATGATCAAGTCGGTAGTGTTCCCCGATCTGGATCTCAATAACCATAACGCCTTTGTGTCTGTTCTTTGGATATATTAAACTTGGTCGTATTTCCTTGAGACTCTTAAACGTGAAAACACGATTAGAAACAAAATCCTCGATATTTTTATTCGTCGAACTAACACCTTTTTCACATGTTTTTGGTCGAATCTTAATAAGTCTAAAATCTTTAACTATGATTATAGATTCAAGAGTACCTAACTTCTAAATCCTGGTTAACCATATTTTTAAATAAATTTTACAAATCTTGTGGTTTTAATGTAAACAGGAATTATTTGATTTGCTGCAATCAAGACGTGCGGAAACTATCTCCATCTCACGTTCGCGCGGAAGCACAAAGCCATCCCTTTAGATTCTTGTGTGGGCGTGGCAGCATATGAAGCCTCTTAACGTAACTTTTTCGATAGAAGGTAAAAGTTCATGCTCTAGGTACAGACGTGTGCCGTAACTCTCGGTACTTTGGCCCTCAGTGGTAACCTCGCTCTGCCATCTGGTGACCTTTCCAACAAGGTAAGTTTCAAGTGTTCTACCATAATTAGCTTTAGGTACAGACTGTTAGCTATAAGTAAAAATGTATCATTTTGCAGAAATAAAATTATTTTATTTCTTTCTTTCTAAAATATCAAAATTGGATTTTCAATATGGACGAAAGTAAAGGGCTAAAGAAGAACAGTTTTACGGTTATCTTTTATATACTTATTTCTAAGACATCAAATATCTTTGAGATTTTTATAAAAATATATCGTAGTACGGTTGCTAAGTCAATTCAAACATACAATGAAAATTGATCCTTTTAGCTTGTTCAAGTAGGTATCTAAGAAATTACAAAATAAGTTTTTATGAAGTAACAAAAACATTTATTAATACACATCCATAATAATATACCAGTAATTTTGTTGCGGAACTTGACAAATACATCACTGGTCAAACATACAAGGTTCTACACGAATAATGAAAGTTATGTCTAGCCGCGCACACACATACACACATGGAGCTATATATTTAATGTGGGTATTGTAACGAATTGAACTCATTTTCTATAAACATGCTAAACACCAATTTGAACAAAAATTACATTTACTTACGCGAATCGACTGATCGTTTATAAAGTTTTATGTTGTCACGGTTAGGACTAAATATTTGTGAATTTAATATGTGTATGATGTCCTTTTATGGAAACTAATGAAAGAGCGGTTGATACAAGGTATTGTCGATCAATAGTGTAATTTACGTCATGACAATTACAAACAAAATGAAGTGACACTGTTGTTTCACGAGTAATATTATATTAAATAGGTATTATATTTTAACAAATGTATGGGTCTTTTTAAGTCTGGAATAATAATTATTATTTTAACCCATTCTAACATATAACAGCTCTTTAAAATATGACAGAAACCAATGATACATCTTGTAATTGTGGAGCTGAAAAGGGTTATAGTCATTTGAAGCATGTCACTTTTTAGCAGCATAATGTTGTATTAATAAGTGTTGAATTAAGCATACTTTATAAAGAATTTGATTATTCATTATACAGCGGGTCGTTAAATTTGACAAAAAACCGAATTGGTTTATTTCCCAAATGTTTCGTTGAAAACAGGTATTCTCAAAGTTAGGCCTCTGCGAGGTATCCTTCGAAAAATCAACCACAATGAAGCTAATTTTAGCGATATAATAGCCAAAAATGAGGCATATTTAATCTACAATAATTCTAATAATAAACATTAAATATTTCTTGATTTAAACGAGCTATAGAACGAAGAATTAATATAATACCAGGATTCGATTATGTGTTTTAAAAGGGTTTCGACGGCAAATAAATTGAGGAACGAGTTAAAACGTTAAAATTCCTTAGCAAATAGTGCCCCCAATAATGTCCTAGAAATAGATTAAACAATGAAATAAATTTAAGCTTTTATTTTATGTTGAAAGATATTATGGAAAATGAGTTCAATAAACGCATTTGAATGATAATAAAAGTAGATGAACAAAAGATTATACTTACCTGTTTTCCGTTCCAAGTAGAAAGTCTAAAAACTAAAGTCAACATATTTTTCTTAACAAGTTATCGGAACTGTATGCAAAATTTTCGGTGTTCCAGCAACGTGGGACATGTCAATAATGAATTTTATGAATCTATTGGATTTTAAGAAATAATAACTCAAGGTTGTTTTTTGATCGTAGATCGGAATGAAATTTCTACGTCAGAAAAATTAATAGTCATGAGCAGTAAGAAAGATGTTATTTATCTGTAGGGCGGGTTGTATCTATTTATGTCGAACTTGGCGTTTGGAATGGATCTAATAATTTTAGGCTAAAAACAGTTTTTTTTTAAATCAGGAAGACTAACTGGTACGCAACAGCCCGCCCATATTTTATTGATAATAGTAAAAGGCTATCGCAATTGTTTACATCGATCAGGAGTCGAGTAACAACAGGAAACGAACCGTCTAAGAAGTTTCAAGTTCAACATTGAAACAGATCGAAAAGTATCCACAAGCGTCCTAGATGGCGTGACGATACAAGTCAGCGGTTCTTATTTATATTATGTAAGCCTTCTACTAGAAACTAACCTATCTCTAACCCTCCGCCTGCCAGTTTCGTATCGGCGTCGCGCGCTCGGTATTGCGATATTTCGAGTGTTTAGAGCGCAAAGGTGTTAGAGAGCGTTCGAAGTCGCGAGTAGCGCGGTCGAACGGCAACTTCGTCGTCAGGAACGTGTCAATCCGAGCCTCTCGGGCGCGCGGCGACATCGCCCGCCTCGCCCTCGAGTCGTTTTTCGTCTCAAGAGGAACGCGCCCCGCATTGCGGGGCCGCGTCGTCACGCTCGACTCTACAGAGGCCGAGGTGAATAGAAAAAAATTAGGGAAAGAGGAGTCGATCGACAAGGATCGCGTCCCTCTGGCGACCGGAGTCGCGTCGTCTGTGGCCGGCCCCGCGCGCGGGCCCGCGGCGCAGGCGCGGGGACCTGGGCGCTCACACCCACGCCATCCAACCTTCGTACATCAGGCACAAGTTCGATGCGTTAGTAGCTTCCGATATTATGTAGTCCACCTGGAAACACATGCCATTGCATTATAGAGTGATCTGGGGGTCGACTTTTGAATCTCACCCGGTGACTAAAGCTCACCGAAATGGCCAATTTTCTCTGCCTTCCAAAAGCTTGTATTTTTGAAACTTACCGGTGACTAAAACTCTCACATTTGTGATATCGTATACGATTGCCTCCAACCACTCCTAAACGATATCACCAGTGACTATTTAAATAACTACTTGCCACTGACAGTTGATAGTTTTAATAACAAACCACAGATTAATAACCAGTAACATGACATTGATGGATACGTTTCGTTCTACGGTCTACTCTAGTGACTACTAATAAATAGGGACCGCTTATGACAAAAAACCGGTAATTTAAAAAAATCTGCGTACTACGGGGCTCAAGTAGACGCTTGTCTATGACAGAATAGCTGAATGTCGGTAGACATTAAAAAAGACTTTTGTAAAATAGTGATTTCAATGACATCCCTGAGAATATTTCATAAGTGATTTCAAAATCATCAGCGATTCAAAAATCGACCAAATCGTTTGCAAATCGAGCTAATAGTAACGTTTAGCATGCGGCTCACGGTACCTGGTCGGCGTGGCGGGCGGGGCGCGCGTCGCGCTCGCGGCCCTCGAGCTTGAGGCGCACGCGCCGCCACACGCCCGCGCCCTGCGCGTTGCGCTCGCCGCCGCCTGGGGGACATACGATCGATCAATACTATCGAACGTCTATTTGACTACAGGAACTTTTGATAAAGGTATTCTGTTCAAAAAAATCTCAAAGAGGTTTATTTCTAACATACAAAAAAAAATTTTCGTGTTTTTTTTTCTGAGAAAAAAAAGAACTTTCTGCTAATGGCTAAAGAGCTTAAGGCTGCGGCTCCACAGAAGCGGAGACGAGCGGAGCGGCGCGGAGCTGTGCCAATATTAACCAACGACGTGACCGCATGTGCCTTCTATTGGTTAATATTGGCACAGCTCCGCGCCGCTCCGCTCGTTTCCGCTTCAGTGGAGCCGCAGCCTAAACGCTATATGGTGTTTTCTAAGACTCAATTAATGCGAGACTTAAAAAAAAGCTGTTACAAACAAAATAACGTCATTCCGACCAAAGCGGGCGAGCGCTGATAATATTACAAAAAAAATACTCGGTAAATAATAAAGAAAATAAGAAGAAATATAGTACGCTTTTGAGACAAACCTCTATAAACAATATGATTTTTATCAGAACTCATTTTCAAAAAATCCTGTTGTGAATTCTCTTAACACCAAATAAGCTCTAGACTTGTATCATAAATCCAAAAACAATTATAAATGGTAGCTGTGTCAAAAACCCTCGTTCCCAAAATAATAAAAAATACCACATTTCGTTCTTTACCAGTTTTAAAGTATTTCGTAAAAATACTCATATTTTGGGAATGAGTAAAAAAAACAAACCACAAAATAAGGCCTCCGTAATAACAGGTAAAAGTGAAAGCCTTGATATTGAAACAAATGTATTAAAAGAAGAGCTCGCTCCTGTACTCACCGTGTCGGGCGGGCGCGGGCGGGCGGCGCCGCGCGCCCGTGTCGGCCGCCCAGCGCGCGCCGAACCTGCGGGGGGGGGGCATTAACAACATTACACACAACATAAAGTTTAGTCTCCACACTATAGGGCTCCATCAAATTGGACTGCGTCGCAAATCTGCAAGACTTGTTAGAAGTTGTCAAGGACGAGGCATTTAGGCCGCAAACGCACCGAGAGCGAAAGCAGTACGTGGCGGCGCGTTCCCATACTAATTAATTAAGAACTTCAAAAGTGTGGCTGAACCGTTTTAAGTATGGATACGCGCCGCACCGCCCCGCGCCGTACCGCCTCCGCTCTCGGTGCGTTTGTGACTTGAGACGTGATTGGAAGAAGTGGGCTACAGCTATCATCCCGCAACATACAAACTTTAGAGAAAAATAAAAGGGTCTAAGAGGAAACTATGATACAATCTGATTAGTCTTATTGGTCTTCAGTTTATATTTTTCTTCGATCTTGGCGTTCGAGTTAGATTTTTTGATTTCGAACGTCACTTGTGCCTGCTTTATTATTGGTCAACGGATATCTATCGCCATCTATCACTTAGTGAAATTTACAGTACAAATTATTTAAGTTAAATAAAAGAAAATTGTCCATTTTTTAATTGTCATCAAGTAATAAAATTTGTAAGCAGAGTTGTTAAAACAAAAGATAGCAAGGTAAATATTACCTACTATGTGCTTAATCGTTTCTCAAAATCTTACTCTGGAGTTTAGTTTTATTAGTTGCCTGCTTTTATGGCATAAACAAACTTACTCTGTCAGGCTAGTGTAGGTCTCGGGTATCTGTTGGATGAGCATGGAAGCGGCGCGCGCCACGCCAGCTGCGCCGGCGCCGGTGTCGCAGGCGGCCGCCAGCAGCTCCGCGATGCGCTTCTCGCGGGCCAGCAGGGCGCTCGCGGGATTGGCGCCCTGAAGCGAAATAAATTAAATTTTATTTTGTAAAAAGACTGGGTTTCGATTGAACTGATCGGCAATTATAAGGTTTATTTTTTATTTTCATTATCGTCGGTAGAATTTTTAATAATTCTCTGTCTTTTCTGATCTGTCTGGGTTTTCTTCGTTATTTATTTTAGGTGCGATTTCTGTCAAAAAAGATATACCTAACTTTTCATCGCTCATTGAAACCCAACTAACGAGTCGAAAGTCGGCGATTCTACGTTAAGTATAGCGAAAATCCCGGGGCCACCTACCGACTCCACTATGAAATCAGCTCGAAGACGTTCATTGTTATCGGATTATACCGGCGGGGATCGTCCTCGTATTATGCCATGCCCTGCGAGTTCCCCAGATTTGTCCACTCGGACACGCCCGAATTCAAAACGGTTTAAAAATGTGAAGGTACTCACGTCATTAACAGCCTGCAACGCCAATAGGGGCGGTTTGACGTCATGCATGAGCGCGGCGCGCGCCGCGGCGGGCGCGGGCAGCGCGGCGAGGCGGGCGCCCAGCGCGGCGCCCGAGGCGGCGGCCCGCCGGCTCAGCGCGCCCGACTCGCGCGTCAGCTGCGATATCATGTCCACCAGCAGCGCGCTCACGTTCTCCACCTGCGCGCGCCCAACATTACTGACGTTACAATCAGACGTCGGAATAGGTAGTGCTCATTAACCTAAACTTGACGCATGTTCATTCCCGAGCATCTCTCCCCGGGCCCCGGTCCCCGCCCGCGTCGAACCGACGACCCCGCCGTCGCCGTCGCCCGCTCGGCCCCGCGCGCCGACTCCCTCTCCGCCGCCCCGGGCCCCGAAGCTCTTATGCCCTCTCCGCCCGCTCGGCGAACGATGGTAAACAGCGAACACCGACCGACCGACACGAACACGAGGACGGGTGTTCGCCTGTTCGTGTTCGCGTTCGCCAGCGTTCGGCGTCGGTGTCGGTAGCGTGCACAAATCAAAGGATGTTCGGCGAACGTGTTTGCCGATCCGAAATATACTAGCGCGTTCGCCAAACATGGGGACGCGTGTTCGTGGTCGATGTTCGGCATGTGTTTGGTGTTTGTGTTGATTGCCAAGCATGCGGAGCCCGCATTAAATTACATCCTGGCCAGCGACAGCCGACTTGATATTTTTTTAAATTCCAGATATTTCAATAGGTATATCCAGAGAGAATAGCGACAAACGAATTCTAAGCGGACGAAATCGTGAACAAAAACTAAACATGTAAAAAGCAATAACATAATAATGAAAATAAATGCTGTTTAAATATGGTAGCTGAGGAAACAAATTCAAAATATGCCAATCGATCGCGTTTTAATAGACAACTACTTTTTATCAATAAAAATAAAAATATCAAAGGAAATAAAACCTTTAGGTCTCGAGACGCCCGACGGAAATGATAACAGAAACTAGATAGATCCTCAGATATCGATTTTCAAGACAATCGAACCAGTAACAAAAAAGTTCAAAATGGCCGCCACTTTTTTTAATCTGAGTAGGATTCGCATTCGTAGTCCCCACGGATCCTCAGATATCGATTTTCAAGACAATCGAACCAGTAACAAAAAAGTTCAAAATGGCCGCCACTTTTTTTAATCTGAGTAGGATTCGCATTTGTAGTCCCCACGGATCATCAGATATCGATTTTCAAGACAATCGAACCAGTAACAAAAAAGTTCAAAATGACGGCCACTTTTTTTAAATCTGAGTACGGATTCGCATTTGTAGTCCCGACGGATCCTCAGATATCGATTTTCAAGATAATCAAACCAGTAACAAAAAAGTTCAAAATCGAACCCGTAACAAATAACTTAAACTAATCACTTTCAAAAACGGTGATAGTTTTAGGTTTTATGCTCACTGTCAACAGTATTTATGCTTAGAAACGCAATACGGCGTGACGTCAGCAGGTAAGATCAATAGTACATTGTCGTTGTTGCAGAGGATAGAAAGTACGCGATTTTTGGACGAGTCATATAGAAGGCCGAAACATAATTGAGGCCCTCTAGTGTACGAGACCATACATTGCACTTTCTACCGAGGCGGACATAGTGCTTTTCACAACTACTGATAGCCTAAGCAACGAAGACAAATCAGTGGAAAAAACTCGTGTATAAGCGAATTTTGGCATAGTTGTAGGGAATGGTGTTTTAAACCACATACTAAAAGTACTGATGGGTGGGGGTGGAGCTAACGGGTGGAGGCGGGTGTAAAGGTCCATTTTTTTAGTTTTTCGTAAATAACTCGTAAACGATGGCCGATAGCAAAAAATGTTCCATTACATAAATAATCTACAAAACTATCACCGTTTTTGAAACTAGTATTTGTTTTTTGGGAGGCGATACAAATCTATGAAAAGAACATTATTTCAGAATTTAAAGCAAATCGCTTGAATACATCCCGAAAAACAGTACATCAAAAAAAAACATAAAGTACCTAATCATAAGTCGAGAACTGTCACAATTAAGATGTTGATACTCAGCATAAATATTCTTCACTATAAGAGGTACTCACAAAAATAACCCGAGCCCATTTGATGTGGGCCGACTTACTATGCAAACCCGACTATGACCTTTCGGGAATCATTTTTCCCTCCACATCTCATTAAATATTGATCCCACCAAAAAAGTCCATTGAATCTTTTTTGTAGAGAATTTTATGTAGATTAATTATGTAATGGAACATTTTTTGCTATTGGCCACCGTTTAAGAGTTATTTACGAAAAACTAAAAAAAGGGACCTTTACACCCCCCTCCACCCGTTAGCTCCACCCCCACCCATCACTACTTTCAGTATGTGGTTTAAAACACCATTGCCTACCACTATGCCAAAATTCGCTTATACACGAGTTTTTTCCCCTGATAGGGAGCTCTTGGTTTTCGTTGGGTGGGCTATGAGAGGAAATAAAATTAAAATTCATATTCACAACTCACATTCATGTTAATGTGACATCACATCACCGCCAATTTTACCATAGATAACTTTATTTTAATCTGGATCCCTATTCTCGTGGCACTCGAGATTAATAAACTAACATGCGAGATGAAGATGTCAACTCCATATAAAATTGTATTTGTTTCGCCTTCTAGTGGTTCGAGATTAGGGGCCAAGTTTGAATTACATTAAAAAAAAAAGCAGTGACATAGTTTTTAGTCCGTGTATCTTTTAGCAAAAATACACCTAATATTTTACGACACAAAATGGTGTGTTCTGATTGGTCGGGTTAAATTTTTCATTTTAAGGAGCAATGACCCAAAAATTGATTGATTGATTTTCATTGGTTCTTAAAGTTGGACAACAATGTTCTCGACCAATCACCAAACACGCCGACAAAAACAATCTTGGTCTGTCCTTATAAGTGACGTTTTGTGACCCCAAACAAGACCATCTATGGCCATATTTCCGAGCAGTGTTGTGAAAATACCGTTTACCATTTTCGTCCACACTTGTAACTTACGATTGGCCTAGCGGCTGAGAGGTAGGTCTATGACGCCATGGAGCCGCCATCCAAAATAAAATTAGTTCTACCGCTGCCGTATGCGTTAGAGAAAGGGAAGCCAGACAGGCTGTCGAGTAACGCGCGTTACGTAACGAAATGGTTTACCCTCCGTTAAAAAGTTATCACTTCAAAAATTCCTACGATAATTTTCTACGTCATTCGAAGAGGATTTACGCGACGTCAGTATTAGAATTCTAGATTATATTATAAAACTATTTACCCAGTGCTGGTCGATGTTCCCCTCGGGGTGCAGCATCTCCATGAGCGCGTGCTGCGCGTCCGTCACGCGCAGCGAGTACTTCTGGGACAGCGTGCACGCCTGGGACACAATCAACACATTCATTGAACAACAACATATCAATTAAAAGTGATTATACACCAAACTTACTAGGCAAAGATAAACATTTAAACTAATATTATAAAGAGGAAAGATTTGTATTTTTGTATTTCTGTGTGTTTGTAACGAATAAACTGTAAGACAACTAACCGATTTCAAAAAATCTCTCATCATTAGAATGTTACATTATCCCTGAGTAATATAGGCTGTTTTATTTTTCTGCGCGGAAAAAGTCACAGGCAACAGCTAGTATTTTATAAAGAAACACATTTATACACACAGGAAATTTGCATATAGCGACAGATATCTAGATATTTTAGTTAGAATAAAAATATAAATTATGGGGTAGGTAGTAAGTTTGTTTTCTTAAAGAATTCAACTTCTGTCCAATCGTTACCGTCAGCCAAATGACCGGACCAGAATTTTTGGTAAAGAATCTGCAAAAAAACTGTTAAGCAATTTAATGAGTATAAAGTCCCTTATACAGGGTGTTTTTTTGGTCGGCAACTTCCACAATAGGGGTTACTAAATTCATGATTCAGAGCTAAAAAAAACTATAATTAAAAAATTGTTTTTTTTTTAAAGTGGAAAGAATATTGTCGCTATTTTATAAAACATGGTCTCTCGTTTCTGTAGCTACGAAGGGGGTAGGCCGCTTCTCGTCACGATCAGTCTATTATGTTATTGTTTGATACTACCCTCACAAAACTATCCGCAAGCGATGTCAGTTCCGTGTTTGTTTCGAAGCGAGTGCATGTTAAGTGAAGTGTTAAATCATTTCATTAATAAAAAAATGGCTCCGCAAGAAAATTTACATCTGGATAATCGGGAAATGTTTGATGTTGTAATCATTTACTTTGTGAGTGGTCAAAACATTGCTGACACCGTTAGAATTTGGACTGAACGATTTCCTAATCGGCAGACCATTACGCGCTACACTGTAAGGTCTATTCTGTGGGTCTATCGCTAGCAACCTTTACGAGTGGGGCACTTTTGAAACGCCACGCCATGCTCAAGGTTTGTAAATTTTTAACAATCGTTGTACAAAGCTGATTCACCTTTTTAAATACTCCAAGGACAATTTTTGCGGTTTTGTAATCCATACCGTTATTCTGTACTTAAATGCGATTTCAGAACGATTTTTAACAACAATAATCTATAATTTTTTAACCTAAATCGTGTTTGTAATCTTTGACGTTCCTAAGCTCGTAACAAGTATGAAGGGAAAGATGAATCATAACATTGTGCACGGTGATTACGTCATTAAAGTCTTCGGTAAACACGGCGCATGGTAACCACAATTAAATGAAATAATGGGAAAAATTGAAAATGCTATTTCTCTGACCTCCTAAGATTTTACTATCTCTCCTGTTTTGGAAGTTGTCGACCAAAAAAACACTCTGTATTGTCGAGGCCAACGGCATAGACCCCTTTAGAGAGGACGCCCGCGCTACGCCCGGCGACGGGACCTCTCTTTAAAGGTTAAGTATCTAAGGCTCAGTTTCACGCGTCGGTAGCTCGCACGCTCGTAGCGATACTGGCGATCCATCGACCGGTCGTTTCAACATGTTCGAGCCGCTCTCTATTGCAGCGATGTAATGTGTCGCGATAAGTCGCGCGGCGCACCTTCTCCCAGTGCGCGAGCGCCTGGCGCGCGGTCTTGCCGGCCTTGTGCGCGCGCGCGCGCATGCCGGCGGCGGCCCGCGCGTGCGCACTGAGCGCCAGCCCCGCGCGGGCCGTGCGCGCCGCGCGCCGCGAGCGCGCGCCCCACGCCGCCTCCAGCGACGACAGCGTCGACACCAGCGCCGGGTTGGCGCCGGCGCCCCATTTCACTCTGAAACGCGTTCAATAAGCGATCACTTACGTATTCTTACAGACGATACGAATCCTTGAACACGCCGCGAGTTAATAGTAATAGTGCATTACTGCCGAGACCGGGAAGACGGCTGTCGCGGGACCGGGAGAGTTAATCCGGCCGAGACGCAGTCGAGACCGCGCTATATACGAGTCCGGCGACCGCCTCGCCCGGCTGAGGCTCGTATAGTGTTTTTCTCCGACGAAGCGAGAGAATTTATGGGAGAAAATGATTATTTCGATCACCTTCCGTCAAATTTAAATGACATAATGAAACATAAAGACGTTTCATGGTCGCGTTAATGTATGCAAAATTTAGTATTGCGATCGGATTTCGCGGGACCGGGAGAGTTAATCCGGCCGAGACGCAGTCGAGACCGCGCTATATACGAGTCCGGCGACCGCCTCGCCCGGCTGAGGCTCGTATAGTGTTTTTCTCCGACGAAGCGAGAGAATTTATGGGAGAAAATGATTTTTTCGATCACCTTCCGTCAAATTTAAATGACATAATGAAACATAAAGACGTTTCATGGTCGCGTTAATGTATGCAAAATTTAGTATTGCGATCGGATTTCGCGGGACCGGGAGAGTTAATCCGGCCGAGACGCAGTCGAGACCGCGCTATATACGAGTCCGGCGACCGCCTCGCCCGGCTGAGGCTCGTATAGTGTTTTTCTCCGACGAAGCGAGAGAATTTATGGGAGAAAATGATTTTTTCGATCACCTTCCGTCAAATTTAAATGACATAATGAAACATAAAGACGTTTCATGGTCGCGTTAATGTATGCAAAATTTAGTATTGCGATCGGATTTCGCGGGACCGGGAGAGTTAATCCGGCCGAGACGCAGTCGAGACCGCGCTATATACGAGTCCGGCGACCGCCTCGCCCGGCTGAGGCTCGTATAGTGTTTTTCTCCGACGAAGCGAGAGAATTTATGGGAGAAAATGATTTTTTCGATCACCTTCCGTCAAATTTAAATGACATAATGAAACATAAAGACGTTTCATGGTCGCGTTAATGTATGCAAAATTTAGTATTGCGATCGGATTTCGCGGATTGAAGTTTTAAAGGGATGCGTTCAGACTAAACTTACCTCGATGATTGTTTTTGTTATACGAGCTTACAAACGTACAATAAATAAATAAATAAATATCAGGGCCTCAGGCTCAGGGGACAATTTCACACCGATCGATCTAGGCCCGAACTAAGCTCTAGGTTTGTATTATGGATACTAGACAACGATATAAATACTTAATTATATAGCGAAATTAATACTTAAATAAATAGAAAACACCCAAAACTTTGAAACAAATACTCGCATTGTGAAATCTCAATGAAAGTAAAATCGATTTAAACATCAAAATATAAATATTTTACAGCATGTTATACCGCCCTAATAAATAAGCCAAGAGACGATGCATCAAACTCAATAGCCAAAGCGGATACAACCCTCTCCGGTCAGTAATAAAGTAACACTCGGTGCAGGTGTCGTCCGAGAGCCCGTGCTTGTGTCAGCAGGGCAGTACAGGTAGAGGCTACGGCCGGTAAGCCCGTCGTGCTACCTCTGGTGCGCGGCGGTGAGCAGCGCCTGCGCGCGCGCGGCGGCGGCCGACAGGCGCTCCACGGCGGCGCCCAGCTCGCGCGCGCGCCGCGCCAGCGCCGGCGCCTCCGGGCTCGAGCCCAGCACCTGCGGCACCAAGAGATTAGGGCTCCATACACAGTACGAAATGTATGTTTTTTAAACTAATAATAAAATTTGAACATTTTGTTTGAAGGTGACATATGTTTGGCAGTTTTTTTGAACGTTTCTAGTTTAAAACGGCTGTAAATTTTGACCCAATGTTATGACATTCGAAACTTATCAATATGAAAAAAAGATATTTACGAGAACGACTCGGTTACCCGCATTCATCACGTGCCGACTATAAAAATATTTTTCACGTCTTATACTTTGAAACTAGGCCATTGTTTATCTTAGAAATCGATAGAAAGTGATCGATGTCAATCTTAGGGAAGAAAAGTAATTTGAAAAAGAACTATGTCAATGGACTTGTTCGGTAGCAGAAATCTATACAGCCTCGGTAGTGTAATTTAAAGAAAAAAACTACAATGAAAACACCTAATTACTGGTCTCTAAAATAATTGGCCGCAGTTATTGGTACCTAGTGATTGTCGAATTATCATTTATGTATATTACCATATTAGTACGTTAAAGTTCACGGGGCCAATAATGAGTAGGTGGCCAAGAATAGGACAGTTCACCGTACTTTATACCCGTTAAGGGTCGTGCAGTTACCTCGGCGTGTAGCTGCGCGTGCGCGTGCAGGCGCGCGCGCGCGGCGTGGTGCGCATGCGCGGCGCGGGCGCGCGCGGCGGCGAGCGCGGCGGCGCGGTGCGCCTGGGCCCGCGCGGCCTGCACGCGCGCCGCCAGCCCGCCCGCGCGCTCGCCCAGCGGCGACGACACCACGATCTTCTCGCACAGCGACTCCAGCGGGACGCTCCACGACGCGCCTGACACGACCGACACGTTAATACCCTATCTATCTTATTACTTTATTAATACGCGAAAGGCGAATTGATTACATTTAAAATTATAACAAATATTACAAATATCCATTAAAATAAAATAAGCCACTAATGATCAAAATAATTCAGTAAAATTCAATCTCAAAATCTATAACTATTTTTATTTACCGATTATCATTAGGACGCACAATCGTGCATTAAAACAGTTTAAAATTCATGTTTCATATTTTTATGTGACGACACCCCTAAAAAACTCTTTTTTTTCGCAATTTTAAATATCACCGGCCAGCAGGTGTCGTTCCACAACCGAGTACAGACAGCAACCGCAAGTGCGCTATAGAAATACATACAAACCAGCAGTGACGCCTGCGATTGCGGTCTGCGTTCGGTTGCGGAATAACACCTTAAATGAGCAGTGGCGACTCACCGATCTCTTTCTGCTCGACTTCGGCGGCCAGGTCGAGGCGGCGCCGGCGCAGCAGCAGGCACAGAACGGACGCCAGCGCGCGCGAGTGCACGCCCAGCACGCAGCGCGACACGTACTCCGCCGTGAACCTGGGGACCATACATACTAATCATCAGGATACTCATTTTCAGAGCGGTATAACAAAAAACTGAAGACCGAGCTCAGTGAGATGCCATGGGAGAAAACTATGTCCAGCTGATGATGATGATGATGATGATGATGATGATGATGATGATGATGATGATGATGATGATGATGATGATGATGATTATATTGATGATGATATAATCCTCCCATCTACAGCTCCAAGGAATCGGGGGTTGGGAAGAAGACGGACGTGCGCCGCGCCCGCCCATCGCATCGTACCCCGCCTCTCCCAGTACTAGGTTGGCTTATCATCTTAGTTGGCTATATCACTAACGTAATATTGACTAAATCACTGGACTACAACCTGAGGTTTTTTTTTTATCTTTTATCTTTTATATGCATGCATGATTTTGAAAATATTTATTAGGTAGTTTCGGATTATAAAATTGAAACTGGTGTGAGTAACAAAATGAATACTCCAGCAGCTTACTCACGTATTGATGTCAGGAAACGGCCCGACGGAAGGCCTGGGGCTCTACGAGTATCCTACTCGGCAAAAGCAACTGCTTTTGACATGGTATCGTATTGTTTTTCACTAGGCCGCGTAAGTAAGCCGTAACCGTGTGTATCTATATCCTAGATTATTTTATAATTTGAGGAATATTGTTGGAGTCCAGTAAATGCAAATCAGACAATGCAAAACTAGTTTTTTTATAATTTATTCCGCTGGAAGCGCATTCCATACTTTTGCCGTACGCATTACGGAGGATGATGCAAAGCGCTTGGTTCGAAAAGGCGGAATATCAACGAGGTAAGGATGGTATCCCGCGGTGCGTCTGGAAGTCCGATGGTAGAAAGAAGACGGCGGTGCTAAGTACGTCGTGGAGCTCTTTTGCACACTCCCCAAATTACAGTCTGTAGATAGATGACGATTACTGGGGCGAGTTCGAAAAGTAAAACCTTACAAATTCCATCGTTAAAACCCCGTCGTCATTTTACCAACCATCTTACCTTAAACACTACAAATCTCCGAGGACTGTAAAGTGTGTAAACTGACCTTTTGACAGGCTTGCAAAGGGCCGCGTCATCGTACGCCACGAGCGGGCCGGTGCCGCGGAAGGCGGCCGCGGCCTGCGCGCAGAGCCCTAGGGCTTCGCCCACGACCTGCACGCGCCGCACCAGGAACAGGTCCTCCAGGCACTGCCGGAGCGCGGGGTTCTGCAGCGCTGCCTGCAACAGTACCCAACCAATCGAGTCGCTTAACTTCAAACCCGGATAAGTCCATGCAAAGGACAACGGAATTTGCGTCTTTTTCAAACAAATTAAGTTTTGAATTCGTATACCAAATTTCCAGGACATATCCGTGTTTGAAGTTAAGCGAGTCAATAAAGAATTGAATACGGTAAGCCATATTTTTATCCAATTTCAATCCATCGATTGTATAAATGATACAATACAAACGCTATTTTAAACTTAAACCATGATGTTTTCAGGATATATTTAACGATAATTACGCACGTCAGGTTAGGTAACACTTATGACTACCAAAAAAAAAACTCATGCAGCGAGAAACGCCTTTCGATAAAATTAAAATTCTGCGTAACATCTTAGCCTGATTGTGCAAAATGTGGTTACCGAATTAACAAGTTTTTAGCCTACTTGTTTATTCTATAGCTCCGCCTACTCCACTCTGAAATGAAGGCGTGAGTGTATATGTACGTAAAATTCTGCGTAATGCTAAGGATATATGTTTGTGGAAAGGTGTTTCGATAAAATAATAGGTATTTATAGAATAGATTCGTTCAAGAAGTAATTCAGAATAAAACATTATTTCGATAAAGCTTCCTGCTACTACAGGGGCTCCTCTACTCGGTTAAACCATATTACTTTGACATGTCGTCTTATTGTTTTTAACCCATTAAGGGCGGAATTGTTTGATTAGTTCATTTTATTTTGTCTTTTATTGTATAGAACAATAAAGCATACATTCTAACCACGACATAGGGTGCCAAACGGCACCGCTAGCAAATAATGGGTCTTGGCCGCCATTACTGACAAGTCAATAACTACTATCATAACGCCGACAATACATGTCAAAAGCGATATGGTTAAACCGTGTAGCATAGAGCCCCTGAAATACTTAATGCTCTAATTAACCTGGTATAAGGTTCAATAGCATTATCGCGATAAACAAATAAAACTGGCCAAGTGCGAGTTGAACTCGCGTGGAGGGGGTTCCGTACATACTTTTTTGTTGATATAATTCTTATAGGTTTTGAACTGTATTATGTATTTTTTTTTCAAAATTTTAGGCTCAGTAGTTTCAGAGATCAGGGGGGTAAATTTTCGTCTTCTTTCATAAATTCAAAACTATTTATTTTACCATAATAACAAATATTTTTGATCCTCATAACGAGCTCTTTTACTTGATATAAGACACAGTAATCAAATCAAATCAATTTTATTTCAGACAATGTACAGTCCATACTTACACTAACAACAACACTAAACATAAAATAAACTTAACTAAAATGGAAGTTAGAAATTGCATTGAGTATGTCAGTTGATAAAATTAAATCAATAAAATATACAATTCACTAAAAAAACGTAATGTTTGCAAAACTTTATCTTTAAATTTCTTAATTTGTCACCCGAAAATGACACTTATTTAAAAAAAAAAATACTTTGCTCATCTGTGTTTGGATCATCAATTTACAGATGTGTACCAAATTTCAACGCAATCGTTCCGGCAGTTTCGGAGCAAATTGCCTCTGACAGACAGACGGACGGACAGACGCACGAGTGATCCTATAAGGGTTCCGTTTTTTGAACCCTAAAAATGGTATCCACTCATCAAGTATCTAAGTCTAACCACAGAGAAGTGTAACGACGATGATTTCTATGAATCCATAAATGAATGAATAAATTTCTGACGGCAAATAACAGCGTACATTTAATGTAATGACAATGTATTAGAACTTAAATTTCTTCACTTCAGAGTACGAGGCACGGTTCAAAGAACCGTATGAATAATTAACTTAATTTTAGAGTAGCCTCCGGCTTCGCACGGGTAACATACTCTTCTAGTCGTAAACAACTGACTTGTTAGACTAGCACTAACAAAGTACATTGACTACACACAATTATTTACAGATTCAATTGTCCAGTACCCGATAATAATAACTCCTTCGCCTTTTACACACATCCTTATATATCTTTTTAAGAGTTTAATCTTACTTTCTTCGCCTTCTGCAACCATGCAATTTATACTTAACATGATAATGGCATCTCTTATTGATTCTCAGCCAAGCGTTAATTTTGTTTTAAGTCATTGTCGTGCTGCCTTTACTTAAACCTAACGTGCCTAATCGTATCTAAAATCGTCAATATAAATAATTTTAACTTTACCAAAAACCGCATCCGTCACTCAACAGGCAACTTTGACATACGCTTCTATTATTCACGAATCTGCTGAATGCCAGCTAGGGAAATTAACAGTGCTGCGCTCCAACGTGCACACAGGGTTTAATTATTACGGAAATATAGACGCGGTAAGGGTATTGAAGAGATATTAATATTTCTCATCTCTCTTGTCTGAAAGTAAGGATTTCCATATCTCATTAGCGGGCTGAAAATTGCATTTTCATCCCTAAGGCGGAAAGTGATTTTGAAAAAAGAATTGGTCAAACACCCAGCCATTTTTGAGTCTTTTCTAGACCATGGAAGAATCTTATACAGCCATTAACAAAATAACTCGGAATTTTTAAAAACTAGTTTATAAATTGTATCAAAATACTCACTCGAATAAATATTTTGAATTTAGAATAATGAAAATATTACTTACCCCCTTGGTAGAAAAATCTCTCTAAGCTTTAATATATATCCGAAAGGACTCCACTATAATATGATAAGATAAGGGTAGTTAAGGTAGTGTAGGTAAAATGGTAGAAGCCACGACAGACTCGACTCACCGACATATGCATGGCGTCACTGACGTGGTCGATCTTGCGCCAGGCGGGCGGCACGGGCGCCGCGAGGGCGTCGGCCAGCTCGCGCGCGCGCAGCTCCACGCCCGCGAACAGCCCGTTAAGCCCCATCAGCAGCACCCGCCCGGTGGACTCCCCGCCTGACAGCAGGGTCTCGTAGCGAGCTCGCAGCTCCGCCGCCAGTATCTGGACGCTGGATGCTGGGGACTGGAGAACAATGTGTATGACGTGGATAGAAAATAAAAAAATAATAAATATCAGGGGTCAACTTCGGTTTACCCTTGAATCACCGACAATCACTTCATAGAATGTTTTACACGTGCAGGAGTTACAATTTTTAGGTAGTCACAGGTCTAACCTAATCTAACCTACGTAACCCATGCTTAAGATAACCTAAAACAATAAGGTTTCAGCAGAAATTGTTCATTCGATCAAATGAGTTACCGTGATTCAACTTCACACAAATTCAACTAGTCCCAAACTAAGCTCTAGGCTTGTACAAAATACAGGCGGATCTGAAGTACTAGCTTTTTACCGCGAATCCACTCGTGTAGAAGTCGTTTATGGCTAATCCTGTAGGAACTGTAGCTTATATCACCTGTTGCTCCGTTGCTGCGTGAAAAAAGGACAAACCAACAAACACACTTTTGGTGTTGTTGGCCGTCTACATAAAGCTTTTTTTTAAGTGATCGCTATAAGGGTTAAGTTTGCCTTTGTGCATTGTACTTGTTTATTTTTCGTGAACATAGTCATTTGTCAACTTATTTATGACCAATAAAGAGTTTACATAATTTCGGCATCAATAGAAATGGGACAAGATGTAAACCAAATGGATCTTTTTACCATTATTACTACATAATCACGTAGGTACTTTTGTATTGTTATTTCTAGTAGGGTACCTATATTGCTGTTTATATTCGTTTTGTGTAGCATTCAGTTTTGTGGTCCTAATAACTAAGAGATAAGTTCGCTTTGCACTCACGTCATCCTCATATAAGTGCATAGTGTTTACTATGGAAAACAATTCTGTTTTGTGCAATTAAGAGTTTATTGGACTACTTTACTTATTAGCAGTGAATTTAAAGTACTTTAAATCAGATGGAGAATGTGATAGCAAAACTTTCCTCCAATTAATCTTTGCCAAGTTCACGAGTAGCAAATTGTGATGCGGGCGGCGTCGATAAGTTGGGCAACTTCCGGAGCAGCCTCCAGCGGAGGAATCCGGAGACGATCACATACGGGCAGATAGCGGGATATCTATTAAGACTAGAGCAGATACTGTTGTAAACTGGTTGGCAAACTTAATGGAAACTGTTTATAGAACTTATAGAACATCAACGAGTAGCACAACTTAGCAAACAAAATCAAACACCTACAATCTATCTATATATGTAAAAGGAGAAACTGACTGATCGATCGACGCACAGCCAAAACCGCTGGGCCTAGGGACTTGAAATTTGGAGGGAGTATTCCTTGGGTAACTACCCTAGGAGTGCACTAAGGATTTTCCGAAAATCGACCCTCATCGGAAAGAAATACAGGGGGAGTAGCGGGAAACTAATCCTACGTGAACGAAGTCGCGCGCGTTCTCTAGTGTAATATAATAATCAACAAAATAATAGAGGTAACAAGCAAGGATAATCGCTATTCGTTAACAACCACAACCAGTTAAAAAACCAGTTAAGTTTTTTTTTTATTAAGTGTTTAAATAACTGTAAATAGATAAAAACTCCCGATATAATAGCGACCTCTAGTTTCAGAGCCAACCAATTTTAATGAAACCACCCTGATTAAACTACCATTCTTTGAAAAAGAAATTCGATGAATTCGATCCATCTGTTTAGAAACTATGTTACGTCTGATACACGTTTAAGTTCTTTTGGCGTTAGGGGTTAAAAACAATAATGACACCTTTTAACAGACCAAAGCCAACTCAAGCCTACGTCGAACTATCTACCATATCTTGAGCATTCAAGTCACTTACCTCCATATCCATTAGTAAATATCTGAAATGCATCTCCAACTGCGACAGCAAATCATTCAACGGCACCGGCGTGTTAAGGATCACCGCATTCAGATCGTTGACTATCATCAGGGTCGACGGGTCTTCAGAGTGCAGCTTCTTCATCGCTTCAGGCAGTATTATTGTGCTAAAGTTGTAGTTCAACTGCACTAGATCAGATATGAGAAGGTTTGCATTTCGCACGCATTCCACAGCTACTGGCATTGCAGCGTCTTCTGCCGAAGCTGACTGTAATGGCAGTAAAGACAGTAATTCTACAGCTTGCATTGACAACGCGCTCATGTCATCCAAGAACCATTCTCCTTCCCGCGATGTTAGATCGACCAGACAATCGCCCGCGCTTTGTGCACTATTTTCCAATATCAAGTATCGCCTGTTTAAGTTGCAGAGCATTCCAATCACAACACTTTCCAATGCTGCGCCAGCTCCTTCTTCCGATCGTACCCAAGTGCTTATATTGGTCTTCGCTTCGATGTACGCTTCTTGCGCTATTGCAACTGCGTCCTGACCACCCTCTAGTTGCAGCCTCTCTATAGCTTTATTCAGATTCACGTTCGCTTCAGCCGTGATCGTTTGTAATCTGTAATTGTAAGCGACGATTTGCTCTGTATTGCTTGCGTTGTCAGAGTTGATCAAAGCTGTCACTTGGCTGGAAACTTCTCTGCATACTTCAGGGGATTTGCTCTCTAAAGCTTCAGCCAGCCATTTGCGGAACATTACCACGCGGTGGTATTCCGTCTGACTTTGAGGGTAGTACTGAGATACCGCTACGTATTGCGAGAGAAGTTCCAAGCAAGATCTAAGGAGCAAGTTAGTCTGCTGCATGCTTTGATTCAGCTCATTCTCTGCTTGTTCACATTGTGTGATCATGGAGCCCTGTCCGGCATTCGTGAGGAACTCCTTAATGTGGTCGAATATTGGTTGATCGTCATCTTCGCTCGGTCCTGAGAATTCTTGCACCCAGGCCATTAATTGAGGTCCATTAATAGCTTCATTAGCTGCTGCAAAACTTTCTATTTGTGTGTCAAAATCGTTCAGGATCTTGACAATAGCTTTCATAGAGTCTTCCACGGCGTTCTTCGCTTGTTTGTACGAAGAGTACTTCTGTGAAATGGCGTAAAGCGGATGACTGCTTAGATTAGGTCCATATGCTTCTATTTCTTTGACTAAGGCCATTTGTTGATGGCAGTCTTGCAATCTCGCTTCCATGGATTTTAGTTCTTCGGTTTCCTGCAGCCACTTGTCAGCGCTCTGTTTGATATCAGGAAGGACTGCCAGGAACTGTTCCCTGAAACAAAAGTGAGTCGTTAATATTGTAGCGCCCGGATCGCTAAATAATGCAGAGAAACAGGAAGTACGTGATCAAAGTGGCTTTCAACGGCGCGTTCAATTAATAATTCTGCAACACCTCCACGTGCTGAATACCTAATTACTCTGAAACGGGCGATATATAGCCAGACGGGAAATCAAATATTAAAATTCTCAAAGCTAGTGAATTATAAATTAAATTTGTTCCTTAATCAGGATGGAAAAGTTTGATAAAGCTTTTGTTTATATTGTACCTACTTGTTTGGAAACCAATTAATATTGTTTTCATTACTATGGCCCGAGGCTTGTCCAAATATTTATGAAGCACAAAACATAATAAAACCTTGTCCATTGCCCTTGTAGATTATACTGAAAGTTATTCAGCGTTAGTAAATCCCAAAGGTAACCAAAGCATTTTTAGCTCTAAAATACCTAATTTCATGGCCTACTTTCCAATGGCAAGCGTTGTTTATATTCACGACAGTCGTTTGTTATCTCCGGTATCCGCGAGTTCGCACTCTGCCGCCTATCGCACAAATAAACATGAGATATTCGTATTTATTGCACTTGTAGCACGAGCATGGTTGTTTTTCTCCAAGGGAACATGGTAAAAGAATTCAAAATTGATTTATGTATAGCGCGCTTCTCATTCCGAATGCAGGAGGAATATGTTAATTTTCTTTTGATCTTGGTGATTTCTTTACGGTTTCCAAGCGTGGACATGGGACCAAGACGCTAGATGGGCTACTGGCCGCTGCTGAGAATTAAGACGATTATATAACTGTATTTATGTATGGTCACGAACGTTAATTTGTCACCCATTTCAAGAAAAATATGCTTGAAGTCGTCAATGTCATTAGAGATGTCAAGACATTTGTAACTTTTAGGAAACTCAACCTTATTGTTGTAGAATGTCAGATTGACTTTGGACCTAAGGCGGGTACCAATTTAAGTATTTGATTGTATATATACAGGGTAAAAATAAATATCCGCAGAATGTTGCAAAAAGACTTATCTACTTTATTACAATCACAAGGTTTACAATCGTAAGGTTTGAATTTATCTTCTAAGAATGTTAGTGCTCTTGAATAAAATTTAATCCAAAATCGACATGATAAAATAAATCATGTATTAGAATACAAGTTTTCTCAGATTTTATTTTTAACTAACTTTTACCTGATCATTGTCAATTTACCCAATATTTCTGCATTCTTAATTATGGTTGACAGATACCTTCAACATAACTACTTATTTACTAATAGACGAGCATCCGGCGATGTATTTTAAATCAAGACAATTCCACATTTCTAACAAAATCAGGTTTTTTCCAGAACATTTCATATTTCCTAGCCTTGAATCAGTGTTCATTGTAAACGACAACGCGGTCGCAGTGGCCTCGATCCGAGCATGCAGTATGCAGCGTGTGCACTATTGCAATGATACGCAGTGCTGTAGTTGCCGATGCGGTGGGTACTTTATGTCGGGGACGCGCTTTGGAGCATTAATAGTGACATTGGAGTAAGTGAAGGTTCATTCTAATATTGTTGGTGTTACATATTTCACTTGACAGAAGCGCGTGGAACTCTTACCCCATGTGCTTCTGTTTAGGGCCCGTTCACACGACGTCCGGTTTTGTAGGATCTACTAACTATCGAATCCTGAAAAACCGGATAGTGTATTCACATGGCTGCCCGGTTTTGTAGGATCCACCGGTCCTGTAAAACCGGCGTCCGTGTGAACACACTATCTGAGTTATCAGATCTGGTTTTTTGCGGGATTCTTGTTCCGAGCTTGTGTGAATGCAAGTATTTAAATACTGTTGCCACTAAATCGGATCCGGCATTTTATTGGACAACCGGACCGATTTGTAGTCGCAAAATCGGATGACACATTTTGCAGGATCCGGTTAGTTGCCGGATTCTGGAACCGTACGCTTGTGTAAACGCGTGCATTGAAATCCTATTGCCATTAAATCGCATCCTACAAAAAAAAGTTTCTGCAAAGAATGTCTCCGTGTGAACGGGCTCTTAGTCCACAAGACAAAATACTCTTTCACCGAACAACTGTGATATCTAGACCCCGTTATCTTGTCGCAGTGACATCGCTATTTTGTAGGGATTGAATGTTTTTTTTATCGACCATCTCTATATCGATGTTTGTAGTTTATATTATTCAACCAAGCGATTAATTTTTGCCTTTTAAATCTCTTCTCAATTTCAATATTGCATAGGTATTAAAACTTATTGATTAAAAATAAGTAGATATCCTCATTAGTATCGTATCTCGTAGATGCAATAACCTTATGTAATGATTGTGGAAAAACTAAGATAAGCAGTTTTAACTAACGAACACACGCGACTTTTATTCCCATTACTTTTTATCACAACTTTAGTAGTTATTGTCTTTAACTCATTGTCAGTGACATGACATAACTTTAAGCACAATACCATCGACATTTAGATAGTCGATAAAATAAACATTCAATCCCTACGAAAAAACGACGTCAGTGCGACAAGATAACGGGGTCTAGTGATATCCATGGACTTATTTATCTAATACGTCCATGGGAGTGTCTTAGATATAACATTAGCGAAATACACCTTAACAGAAGTGAAAGCCATTAATTAAAATATGAAGAACATATATTTAATAACATACAGGGATTGAAAGGGTTTTAGAATTCTGTAGCCCAAGGGCAGACGGAGCCCTAATGTATTCTGATGTCAGTCTGTCCATCCGTCTGTCCGTCCCTATGTCACGTCACGGGTTTCTTGCTCGTAAACGGAATTTCACACTGACACACAAGGTGTTTTAATATTTTCATGTGAAGGTTAATCCAGAACCGAATATTATTTTAGTTTTTCTATTGAATTGTCAGTTTTAGACTATTATCGTTGCGGGTACAATTTATTAATTTATTGTACAGTCGAGTACAAAGATATGTATAGGTACACTTTTGCACCTTATTCCATTGACATAATTGTAAGTAAATAGGTACTAAGTTTCTACCATATTCTGTGTTAAAACAAAAAATACAAAAAATGCCGATTTGTAATATGAGGAAAACAAACAAGATACCAAAAAACCGGCCAAGAGCGAGTCGGCCTCGCACAAGAAGGGTTCCATGCCATTCTTGTATGCTCCCCCTAATACCCCCCTATCCCCTTAATTTTTTATTTTGGTCTATTTATATTATTTGTCGCCATAGGCTCAGCAATAGAAAGACACTCTGTGAAAGTTTCAACTGACTAGATACAGCGGAGGCTTAGTCCCTTTGGGTACGGAACCCTAAAAACAGAAAATAAAAAATAGATCTCTGATTTCATATTGGTCTGGAATTTTATGTTTGTTAGTACTTTTTCTAATCCTAGCACTTAACCATTGTTTTCGTTATCTAGTACGTACATTGTTATCGGTTAACCCTTTTAGCTCTCTGAATAACTGGACTATAAAGTTAAGAGATTTTTTATTTGTTAGGTTTCCTCGGAATTCTACGTTGAAGCATAGTAATTATCTATCCCGTCGTCTTGCCTTACGCTCCCGTCTTTTGCTGCTAAATGTAGCTCTACAGTAATTGACGGTAATCTGATTTCTTAAAATACCTTGTAGAAAACTTTCTACAAAGGATATTAAGAAAATTGCAGGTCAGCTGTAAGATTATCAGACCGTTACTCTAAAGGGGTACATCTACTGAGATTACCTGGTAGAATCGGATAAAAGATACAGTTATTTTAAGATAGGATAGAAGAAGGACAACGAACCAATGTATCCATAACAACTTATTGTACCTACATCTACAATCAAACAATAAATGATTTTGACTTCGACTTTGGCTTATAATAGGATCCCGTTTGGTACCTTTCGTAAACCTAAAAAACTTCCACAATTCAAAATAAATTAAAAGTAATCTTCGAACGATGCGTTTCATAGGAAAGCTCAAGGTAACCCAAAGGGCAATGAAAAAGGCTACATGCGGAATTTCTTCGTGCGATCGCATCAGGAGATCCGCGCGAGAACTAAAGTCACCGATATAGCCCTAAAAATTGTTAGACTTAAGTGAAAGTGGGCGGGGCACATCGTTCGCAGAACAAATGGCCGATGGAGTCGAAGACTTCTCGAGTGACCTCCGTGTACCAGAAGACGCAGTGTATGTAGACCTCCAATAATGGGGACTGACGACGTGGCTAAGGTTGCGGGAAACCGATGTATGCAAGCATCGCAGGACCAGTCCTTGTGGCAACCTTGGGGGGCAGGAAGACATGAGTACTTACGTGACGTCCGCGAACTGCTGCTTTAACTCGTGCGCACGCACGGCCAACATGGCAACCGCGGCGCGCAGGTCGCGCTCACCGCGCCGGCGCCGCGCGCCCCCCACGCCCCACTCCACCAGGGGGTCGTATACGAAGGCTTCCAGTAGAGTGAGGAGTGTCTCGCGCCCGCGCCGCATGGTTCGCAGGACGTGCTCGCACGCGAGACGGAAGATGCCCTGGGGAAGAGAGATATTCATTAGTGTTTTGTTTCAATAGGCATCATCACAATGACAGACCTTATATACCAGGACGATCTTAAATTAATTCGAGAGAGATTGGCCGAAATATTCACAGGACAGGAAAATGTGGATAACAAAAGTATCAAATGAATTGCCGTATTAATAAACTCATCTTAACCGAGAAGCCCATCGCAAGATACGTCAAAGTAAATGTCAAGCCGTAGAAATCTTTAATTTTTGACATATCTTGAGACCAGCAATACAGTCGAGATCAGTTTATTAAAACGGTCCTAAGATCTGCTCACATCACGAGACAGAGACATTGTTTGTTGTTTGTTTTTTATTAAAGCACAAATATGACAACTATCAGGCGGCACGTGGTTTAAGGAGCGCTAGAGTGAAATCTACAGACGCCAAACGCTTTTCAGAAAGAACACCTGTCGCCATTACTATACGCATAGTAAAAGCGAGGTGCTGTTTTACACTCCTCATTAGTAATCCTGAGCGCCAGAAATCAAAATGAGGTGACGGGTGCTTTATAATTGTAAACCTGTTAATAAAACATTAAAACTGTCATGTATCATTATCAACATGAATGCCAGCCGAAACACGTCCACTGCTAGACATCCGCCATCGTGATCGATCCTGGAGCTCTATTCGACTCAGTAAAATGTAGTTATGCTATTGTCTTATTTACTAATCAGGTCCGTGAGTAAGGCCTGCCAACATTGCGCTTTTCGGTACGTGGTCGCTACTCCAGTCATTGATTCCGCGAGAAATGTCAGTAGTCAAATAATGTAATAATTTGCAAGTAACAATTCAATTAAAACTCAACTATGTGCACGGTAGTAAGTAAACCTCAAATTAATTAGCTTTTCGTTTGTTGTTGTAGCTATTTTACCCTTTACAGAACTAACTGAGCGGAATGGAAACTCCGCTGGAAAACAGCTCTAGGGAACCAACTAAAATGGTCTAGGAAGAGCAAAATATTGGGTACAAAACAATATCTACACCATTGGTGCAATGTAGGTATTTTTTTAACATTTATAATTACTAAAATATACAAAATGTAGTTCAATTTAAAATACGCTTAAAAAATTACCTATTAGATAAAGCTTATTACTCAATTAATGATTTTTTTATAGATTCATAGAAACAACCTATTGTTAATTTTTTCCCAGTAGCGATTGGTTTGTGAAATGCAATAAAATGTTAGTAAAGTTAAAACTTAAATGATTATGTATTCAAATTATAGTTAAGTAAGTTAGTACCTAAGATTGTAATGCCCTTGCAGGGTTCACATTATAACTGTGCTCGTTCGAAGACCTTATCACTATGTGAATGCAATAAACTATTATGAATTATGAATTATGAATTATGAATTACTATTAGCAATAGAAAAAATAGCAATTTGCTGGTAATTAATGATACGTTTATATATGTTTATACACGTTTAGATGGGATGTAAACAAGCAGCAGTCGCTAAATCCTAGTTTGTTTAGTTAATGGGTGACGTGACGACGCATCTGCGCCATCAATTCAATTTAGTATGATGCAAATCTCCGTGTCTGAAATAATAAAGGCTGATTTATGAAGTTTGGCACGTGTACCGAACGAGAAATTGCATAAGTACTTTTTGCACCCTCTAACACCCACATTATCACTTTAAGTAACTGTATTAAAACATAAACGGTCCCGATTAGCATTGCTTCTGGTCCTGCTAACCGGATGGTCCTCCGAACCGGATTTAAATCTTCCAAATATTGAAAAAACGTAGCCGAGAGTCGAACATAAACATTCATCAAACTATACCACAAAGCCTATTAGTCCAATTATTTTTCCTTCTGAAAGCCGCAACTGGGTCAGCGCTGCATTAGCTAATAGATCACAGATCACGTATTTCAGATACGTCCATCGGCCCACGGTACGGCGGACCGATACGTATTATGCATGCAGGGCTCCCCTTGCGGCCGCCGGCGCAGTCGGCTTAAGAACAGTAAGAACAGAGCTGTTTATCTTTATGCTGATATTATAAATGTGAGTTTGTGTGTATATATTTGTTTCTCTTTGACACTGAAATGGAAGGACGGATTTGGATGAAATTTGGAATGGAAGTCGTTTATAATCACCCATTTTCAACGTGGGATGGTCTAAGGAAAGCTAGTCTCTCGCAAATCTCATTTAGAAAAACAATCATATATTGACTTTGACTCTCGTAAGTAAATATTATAGATCTTGTGTGCTTTAGGTAGCTACGGCCCTGGTTTCGACGGTTATTTCGACTTAGCTCTGCTGCTAAGAATAACACTCTATGTTGCGCTGTCACGTAAGGTGTTGGAGATAATGGTAGTTGAGAGAATACTGGGCGGGAGTTGGACGTAAAGTTTACAATAGACGGCTTGTCGATTGCCAAGCGTATTCTGTCCAGTAGCATTTGTTGCTACAAGATAATAGGACATTTTCTAAATTGAATTTAAGAAGTAGATATAAAGTGTAAAAACAAATATTTACGTTTCTATTATTTTAGTATTTGCTGTTACACTACATAGTACCATGTTCATTTTATTTAATGTTCTATATCGTTAATTGTATCGTGTTATGCATAGTTACCTACTTGTGATTTTAGTTCCTTATTATTGTTTGCCTTAAACTAACTGAGATTGATCAATAAACTGTTTATACGAGTAGATAGATTATTCCATATTCTTAAGAAGTAGTTTAATATCCAAGCGGTTGGAATTTAAGCCCTTAATTGTTTTTATGTTTTTATCTTTGTCATATTTTGTTAATTGTGTTATGTTATGCACGGTTACTTTACAGTTCCTTTTTTAGCCCAGTACTTAGACTGTTAAATGTGTCAGTGTGTTATCAAGCCGCATCGGCACAAATGCGATTGTTTGACGCAAGCTGAGTTTACCTATAATTGGGTAAAAACCCTGTCACTCTTCGCTACACATATAATTTTAAATTTAAGTTAATGGTGTTATCTGTTGGCGAACCTAATAAATAAATAAATAAATACAATTGTCTGTCTGGAATTCTGTGAAATACGTATCTAGGGATTCGAGTCTAGCAGTGCGGAAAACACACGACATGATTTCGCTTCGGTTAATGTGAATATTCCGTAACACCCGTACATAAACCAGAATTTATTATAGATAAAAAAACTTCCATGAAAAACTATCTAATTGATGGTGAACTCTGCATAAAAATCCGTTCAGAAGATTTTGAGATTATCGCGAACATACGGACAGACAGACGAGGCGGGGGACTTTGTTTTATAATATGTAGTGATACCAATACCGATACTAGAGTAAAAAAGGGCTATAATATAATCGAGGTTACAATATATGGCATATTCCTGATACTATGCTACCGTTATACCAAAGAAGGCGTTTAACTGCAAAGTTAAAGCATTTTAAATTTAATATGGTTACCAATAGAGTGTATAATGCTACGACTACTACATTGCAGTTATGTTGCAATCGTCATGAACACGGGATAACTGTTTGCGGGTAGATTGACAGTTAAGGACAGTCTACCCTCTTTCATATATAATGAATCAACCACGATTATGGAAGCGAGATCATACTGAGTTTAAACTAACTGCGCAAACGAAACCAGCACGAAGACATTTTATTTATGGCAAGGAGAAGGCACACGAGCACACAGGCCACCTGATGGTAAGAGGGATCCGTGGCCCAAAGATGCATTCGGTGAACGATATCGTTATATGTTATTTATGCTGCCGGACAGTCGCGACGAGCGATAGCAAATTTCGATAATCGTTTACGTTAGCGTAATGCATCTTGTCTTGGGCCTCTCGAGACCCATATACATTTAAGTTTTCAAGACTCCAAATGTAATGCCAACCCTGAGGACCAAGATGGAATCTATGTAGTTTCACTGGTCGTCATATCCCCACACCGGTACACAACAATGCGAACACTGCTGCTTAGCGGTAGTTTAAAGGCTAAGATGGTGGTAGCGATACGGACGGAGCCTGCACAAGGTCTTAACACAACTAAAACCCTGTAAGAAATTTATATCGGACTTCTGAGTATTTATACCTTGTAATAATGGCCGCCTCCACAGATTCTTAATACTCTAGATTTATTAAACTGCACTCGAAGTTTCTAGGAACCAGCTTCAATATTCTTGCGGCACAATGAGGAGTTCTAGAGCACCCTTGGGGTTAATAAAACTTTGTTTCAATTTAAAAGAGTGTCTTTCGTTTAGAATTTATTATGGTTGCCGACATAAATGGGCTTATGTCATATTATGACACGAGTTTGGTTTGGCAGTTGATATTATTTTTATATTGGCCTGCATCATCGAATAACAGTACATCTGAAAGATACATTTTATCTCTATCCTTTACTATATATACAGTGGTGGTTACATAATTAGGGACGCTTGCGTTTTTCCAATACAACTGCCTATACATATGACTTTTCAATTTTGACCACCGATCAAAAAGTTCTTACCAATTTTATTGCTAAATACAATTTACTTTAGATCATCAGCTAAGGCACTGAGATGTACAGTGAACTACTGTTAAAAACGGACCTTACATTTTATAGCGCTTGTAGATTCACTCCATATTACCGACACGTGTAAAAGAGCCCTCATGTGGCCAATTTACTGAATAAATATTTCGAATTTGAATAGAGATTTAAAACCTTTTACAACTTTGTATGAACGCCAAACATAATGGGTTTGTATTTTGTAAGTTGGTGTCCCCAATTCAACGCCATGCGCCTGTTGTGTTGTATCTTAGTGTACGTTTAGGAGGGTTTTATTTATTCTAATTGCTCTTGAACGGAACACACGTGACCCAGGCCGTAACGATAATCGCACCGACAGGGTCAAGCGCCGCGGCACGGCGGAGATGGATCGTTATTGCGATTCGGAGCTTACCTGTAAGTCAACCAACACTAACAACAATTTGTTACACGTACAGTAGGAATTAAAACTCAATAATAACAAATTAGCTTATAATGTGGGTAGATCGCACGATAACTTCTAAAAATCATGAATCTATCTTTTGAGAAAAAGCTCTGCAAATTGAACAGTCAGTCATTAGATGAATAGATGGCTTGAATTGAAAGAGACCTACACTCAGAATTGGGTGACAAAAAGAAATAAGAGAGACGTCCGAAAGATGTGAATAAAAAATAAGTGGCGACAAAAAGAAGATAAGTACCTTTACTGACACCGGTGTGAAAAAGAAGTTCCAGACGAAGGACGAGCAATTCACCTTTTAGTTGTATACCATTTACAACCTTTATTTAAAACCTTTAAAGTGGACTAAGCTTTCATGGTAGAATTCGGTAGTGGCGATGACGATGGTCAACAGGTGCTTATATTTCTGGGACGTAGCTTGCAAAATACACCCTATAAAATTTCAAGTGATGAAGGTTAAACGTCAGAATTTATGACTGGCCACAGACAAAGTTGCCAGATTGGACCTGCTATTTGTAAACGTTACATTATAATGAGTAAAATATGTTAATGATGTCTGGGTGCTTTTGTTTTTCTCCTGATTACAATGGAGAGTACTCCTAGCTTTTTAATAGAGTTCAGCTGGATATCGCCATCACTCTTGCACTTGCTACTGACAACATATTTGTCACTGCTGTTTCATACAAACAATATAGTTTGTGCTACATAAATATTTTTTAATAAACAGCAACAACAATTAAGAAATAGAGACAATAATAGTAATAATATGGTCGGTTATATTATTTATTATCGACGGGTTAAGCTAGTGAACATGCTTACGCAACTAGCTGTTCCGGGTTGGATTTCCAGTATGGAAATATTAGTATTTGTGTGGTGATTGCGAGTATTTGCTCATGAGTCTTGGATGTTTTTCTATGTATTTAATTGTACTTATTTCTAAAAAAAAAGTATGTTTATTGTTTTATAGTTTAAACTAAGAGTTCGGGACAATGTCAATTTGCGTAAGCTTAACTCCTAAATTTTTTTTTTTTATCAAAACGCCCCAACCTTTTCCGATAACAACAAAGCTTTGCTAAGTTATCCCGCATAATTTAATTAATTATAACAACATAAAAATTAACTTGTCTAAGCCCTGAATGCACTAAAAGACCTCTATTCCGCGGCTTAGCAAACTGCAACAAAGTGAACAGCTGCAAACTACTCCCGCAGATTACAAAAGTTGCACCTGAACTGGTCCAGCTTTCAAGATTTTTCATCCAACCACCTACCCTTTATTACGAAAGTAATTAGGTTCAACTTTCGCCAAGTTTCGTACACAAAGCAGCGTTGAAATACGCGTTAATGGGGCAGGTTCGCAGAACTTCATGAATAAAGATATCCTACAGAATATAATATCCTGCATTATAAAGCTACCTAACCACTTATATGATTAAAAACAAATCAAGGTCCGTATATTCTCAATTTAGTGTATTTTTTTTGGTAATTCGAGCTAATTCTTACTAATATTACTTATAAATTTCATTTCGTATTCGCACTGCCAAGAAATGGAATGCTCTCCCTGAGTCTGTATTCCTGGAATCATATAACCTTGGTGTTTTCAAGGCAAGAGTGAATAAGCTTTTTTCTGGGTAAGCGTGTACCACCCTCGACCTCATCGTTCCTTAACATCGACTGAGGTCAAACGCAAACCAATTTTGGATAAAAAAAAGTGTATTTGTTGCATTCACGGTTTGGCGCTTCAATTAATCAACATGAAATTCTGTTCACAGATGGTTTGCATACCGGAGACGGAAACAGGGTACGTTTTATCCTGTAATAAAGACCATTCCTAAGAGCAATAACCGACCTCTGCGCCGTAAAGTCACATGTTGTGCATGTTTTTTTTAGTGCGTGTATTTTTAATGTCGCAGGTTTCATCGACAAAGTAGAGCGGCCATAGTGGTAGGAAGGTTTCTCGTCACCTTTTGTAAAGCAAAGTCTTGTTTTAGTCTCTACAGACTAGGCCATAATAGAACCATCATATTTCCTAGAGCAAACAAGCTATCCAAGCTTAAGTAAATTTTCATCACAATACTAAATTATGTATGATTACTAGACTAGTAGGTACAAATATAGCCACATAATGAAACTGAATATTCTATTACCCAGACATGACAGGGGCAGCGGGAGAACTATTTACTGTCATGCAAATTTTACGAAGTGATGTGGGATGCCTACAATGCTATTTACGGACCTGCCAACCAAGTGCAGTCGGCCAGTTATTTGCAAGGGGCAGAAGCACTTGAAATGTTTCCCGGACTGTATTTATTTACTCTTGAGCGCATTTATTTTCATTATGTGCTGGCACGTGCGGGGAATAAAGGCTGTCTTAAGATCCTACTTTAGAGACCTAAAACAAGTATGTCACGTCCAATGATTTAAATGTTTTTATTCAGTAAAAATGAGCTGAGTGTAATAAAATGTGCCAAGACTTAGATAAAGCTTAGGACTACAATTTACATTTTTTTTCGTATGATTCAACTAGAGAGATTAAAAAAATTTTATCAGGGGCCAATCTGTCACAATACGCAAAGCAGAGTTAACATTTTCTAGGAACTTTTTTTTACAGAGATTGTGATTTTTTTAATTTACAGGAAGTAACAAAGCCTACTTTAAAATAACCGGCGTAAGATCTCTCTGCGGTACATTTTTACTGTGAACTGTGGACTTTCCTGGCTTCAAGAAAGGCCATTGAACCTCCTACTTAAGATATAGTTCATGATTTACGTATTTCAGAAGCAAAGGCCCTTGCCTCCTGCCTCCTTGGTAACAAAGCAGTCGGCTTTTGATGTTCGGGTGCCAGCGAGTCGGCCCGGCCCGGGCACTGCCCTCCTTTGAAGGCTCACGAGTTACTTCGCCGTGTTTGCAAGATTACTGTTCATGGGGTCGGAAAATAACACAATTATATATGCTTACATATGAAAGTCTATTTGTTGAGTGATGCAATAAAAAATGCTTTTCAACGAATGCAAAAATCCGTTCGTTTATTTATTGGTTCTTCCACAAAAAAAGGCGAGCATTGTGAGAGGCTAATTTATAGTGAAAAAATAGAATTCCCAAAAAACAAATCGGAAAAACTAATAATTATATGTCGGATCGTGTATTGTGTATGGATGAGCTGCCTTAGAAATTCCGAATCGATATTCTGAAACGGTATTTTGAAATGGAATTCTGACTTTATGTCGCCCGTCCTAGTTGATATCTATGGCCACGAAATTGCAAACTTCATTGTTTTCGCTAATTCGATAAAAATGTCATGCTGAAATTGTTAAACTATCATATAGTAAAAATCATCCATTTCATTGAATTACATTTGAAGTTATACAAAATCAAGATTTCGATTAATCTGGAATGATTTCTCTTGAGAATTATGTTGTATACCCCTAAAACTAAATAACACAAAATAATGTTTGTTTTCTCGATCAGTACGAAGAATTCGGTTCGCCGACTTACCTATTTCTTCGCGAACGTCTCATATTAATCTTCCATTCCATTTTCATCATATTCCAAAACATTATGAGCATCTCGTGTTCATCCTAAATTCCAGGAAAACCATTTCCCGGGATAATTCGGCTCATCTTTTAAATCTCGTGGAAGCAGGATGCTTAACATAATTTCGCGTGCATCGTGCAAGTGGATGCAAATATTTGTGCTGTGCAGCTTCTAGCGGTTATAAGAACAGACGGGTTATGAAGTAAGATAAGGTTAATGCTCTGGAAAACATAAAAACGAACCAAGGGTATCTGCCTAAGTGTAAAGTGGTCATCAAGACGTCGAATTTCTTTAAATATTGTTTAATACTTGCTTTTTCGCCGTTGCATCCCACGCTCCATCTGACCTTTAATTGTAATTTATGTAACTGGTTCATAATGAAGTTTCTTAAGGAACGAGTACCTTAAGAGCTAATTATGTACCATTGCATTCATAACTTTTCATACAAGCTTAAAAAGGAAACTAAAAAGTTTGTCGTAATTACTGTAATTCGTTTAGTTCTTTCTGGCGGTTTCTAAATTGGCAACAGAGAAAAACTATAG
Organism: Acleris literana; assembly: GCA_946894065.1. Classification (NCBI taxonomy): domain Eukaryota; kingdom Metazoa; phylum Arthropoda; class Insecta; order Lepidoptera; family Tortricidae; genus Acleris; species Acleris literana. The sequence goes on from OX335681.1 coordinate 1,130,442, forward strand.
CGTCATACGTCATACACCCTAGTTCATTTCTTAAACTTTTCAATTTAATATTTTGGACATTTTAACACATTTAAGAATTGGAACACAGTCTTGTGTTGTTCTTATGTACATTAGGGGCTTATTTCGACTCTGTTTCCATCTCTTCGGCGGCGGTTTTTTTTTAAAGTCTGCCACCACTCTGTCTTTAACAACCATCTGTTAAACTTCAAAAATTATTCCGTTTACGTGAATGTTAACCCATAGAGAAAGCGTGGAGGTATTATGACCCTCACAATAAGCATAACAGAGTATGAGATCAAGTGAACGAGAAATACAAACCCAAAGATCGTTTTCAGAGCTATTAAAAGAAGGGATTTAATATAGGGTGATACATTTAACGCAGGCATGGTCACATATATAAAAGCTGTTTTAGAAAACATAACGACGACGTGCTAGCCTAGTTGGTAGTGACCCTGCCTACGAAGCTAGCGGCCCTGGGTTCAAATCCCGGTAAGGGCAGATATTTGTGTGATGAGCACGAGTATTTGTTCCCGAGTCGTGGATGTTTTCTATGTATTTAAGTATATATTTCTCTATATAAGTATTTATATCGTTGTCTAGTACCCATAGTACAAGCCTAGAGCTTAGTTTGGGACTAGGTCAATTTGTGTGAGATCGTCCCTTGATATTTATTTATTTATTTATTTATAAAGCGAGCATACTGTATGCGTGCAGTTTGTGGTGCAGCGTGGAATGCACCGCGATGCTAAATAGTTGTCTGCGCAAATTTAACCTGAAATACGGAGCTTGCTCTCGTAGTTTAGATTTGAATCATATTTTTTGTTGCTCATGTTTAGGACAAAAATAAGTCTGATAGTTTGGGGGAAATAATTCATTTCAAAAATATTATTTATATCATACAGTTTTGGAGGATTCCCGGTTTACGCATTCACTGCCGGCAACGCATATAAGCGTTTTCTTGGGGTTACCTTTGTTTCGGCGGAATATGTTTGCCAAATGTATCGTTTCCCAACCATTTAATTTGCCAACCATTTAATTTATATTTCTCTATGTAAGTATTTATATAATACCTAGTAGAAGCCTAGAGCTTAGTTTGAGACGAGGTCAATTGGTGAGACATTGTCCGCTGATATTTATATATTTATAGTAAAAACATTTCTACATTCGCTTTCCGCTGAGTATACGAAGAAATGCAAGTATTGGTTGAAGCTGACTTCCCCCCAGTTGAGCGGAAGCCATCTTCAGTGCCAAGTATTGAATATTGGGTCTATTTTAAATGGAAAGCTGACAGCGTGGCCCTGAGGTGAGCTACAGCGGGAGCTAGGTAAATTCTGTCTGTCATGCTCGAACGAACGCGACCTTTGATGTGTAAATACCTAACAACAAGAGGACACCTATGTGTATCCTTCTCCCTACTAAAATGCGTGTTTCTTTGTTTCCGTCGTCAATAGTAATCTTTGATGACTAAAAAAATAGGTGATGAATCACCCCTTGTGTGCCCAACAACCAATGCCGCCATTAGCTCGAAGAGATCCCTGTTTCTCCTTCAACTTCGCAAATAAAATTGTTTAATTACTAACAAACTGACAGACAGCAAACAGAAAATGTAGTGAAAATTAACAGATGTTAAGTATGTACATACAGAATGATTCAAAATGAAAGACTAGTATTAAAAGGTTGAAATTTAGTTCGAGTACCTATCGCCGAACACATTTAGATGGTTTTTTTATTATTATTGGGGATAAAACAGATATAGACATTACAAAATATTATAAAGCAAAGGATCTCTTAAAGTTAGGTGTAGTCTACATAGTAGCAAAAACTGTTTTTATGTTGTAATAAAAATGAGTATGATTAAAAAATATGCTGCTGCCGTGATCCGTATTTTGATTGCGATTGAGCTGTATTTGACGTTAATAACTTTACCTTTTCTTATTTTATATCATTTTTTATTTGCACCAGTCAACCTAAACACCTTCTAAATGAAAGCAGAGCACCCTGTGTGTAAAATTTAGTCATTTTGACGTCATCGGCACCAAAAGTGGGACCTCTAAATAACACCAAGAAAATTTTATTTAAAATCCTTATCCCTCAAAGGCCAGTCAAAATACCGGAAAACTAATCGCGGGTATCCTTTTTAGGGTTCCGTAGTCAAACTAGGAACCCTTATAGTTTCGCTATGTCCGTCCGTCCGCAGAGAGTCTTAGTCCTAGAAAGCTGTAATTTGGCATAAATATACATATAAGTCACGCCAACAAAGTGGTAAAATAAAATCCTGAAAACAAATGTTTTTTAGCGTACCTCCCCTACACGTAATGTAGGGATGTATTTTTTTCTCGTCTACCCTACAGTGTGAGGTGTCGTTGGACAGGTCTTTCAAAAATATTGTAGGTTTGTGAAAACAAAATTTCGATTAAGGGATCCGTTTATGAAATATTAAGCTTTAAAGAGCTAATTTTTATTAGAGTCAAGTGTCCCTCCCCTACAGCCAAAACTACAAATACTATACTGAATGATTTCCCTAGACACGTCATAGAGAAAATTATGGATAAGCCAAAATTTGTTAAAGGTATTATAAAGAGGGCTATGATGTGTGGTTGGAAAGATAAAGATATTTATGCAATACCAAAGTCACATTAAGGACAGTCACTATTATTTAAGTTAAACTACTGTAATTTATTTAAATTTTTAATTTTATAATCTTAGCTAACACAATCTTAAAAGTAAAGATTATAGCTAAGACTGTTTTGTTTTTTAAGTCATTTGGAAATAAACAGATTAATTTTTTTTTTAACTAAAAATCTGAAAAATATCTTAAATGAAAGCTCATATAACGAATTTTAAAGGAAAATTATGACGACTAAGTAGACTTGATTGGTTCTTGAGATTCAGGTGACTAAAGTGTTTATACCTACTACAATAACCTAAGACAGCACCAAATAACTTTAAATAGAGAATTACTTCATACTTGTGGCTTGTGGTTTTTTGAGATTGATTTTGTGTAACGGCTTCGGAACCCTACACTGAGCATGGTCAGACATGCTCTTCTCCGGTTTTTATAGTACATTCCCTTAATATGGCTGCGTATAACGCGTGACTAGTGATGGGCAGCTTGTAAGTTTCAAAAGTGAAACTTTCACTTAATTTTCTGCAATATTGTGAAAGTTTTGAAAGTGAAACTTTTACCTAAAATTTCATGCAATATTCTGAAAGTTACCAAAGTGAAATCGTTTAATTTCTGAAAATTTCTATAGTTTTGACATGTAATGTAAGTAACGGAAAATTTTCATTAAATTTAAATCAAAATCAAAAATCAAAATCAAAATATTTATTCAGTAAATTGGCCACATACGGGCTCTTTTACACGTCGGTAATATACAGTGAATCTACTAGCGCTTCGGACAAGACCATCATTGCGGAGAAGAAGCGCCGCAAGAAACTCCAGCAGAAGCAGTCATTTTTTCAAACATAAAATACAATAATACTTAAAAGTAAGTTACATTACAAGGTAATAAAGCAACAAATATAAATTATTAGAACTATCACATATAAAAAAAATACAAATTCAAAATTAAAAACATTACAAATAAATGTAAAAATTATCAAGATTACATGTCAAATACATGAAACTAAAAATAATGACTAGGAGAACAACACGACGAGGTCTCTACGTCAAAAGCCATAACTGGAATCATTAACTGAGCAAAAAGTCCTTGCAGACGTGAACAGACCGGACCCCACAAACAGCACCCGTTCACGAGTATGACGCATATCTCAGCCATCGCCTCCCTCAACCATGTGTTCGGGAAGGTGGCGACCCGATCAACGACGCCGCCGTAAGCAAAGACCTTTGAGCGAGCATGACGTGCTCATGCTGCCGGACAACATAAAAGTAATATTGTGTGATATAGCTGTCCGGCGAGAAACTTCACAGTGTGCTCTCATTTAAAAGCGTCTTGTACACACAAGAACTAATAAAGATAAAGTACAAAAGTAAACATACAATTTCGTGTTTGAATACACAGTTTGCTTAAAGGCATTTTTATCAAGATAGAAATATCAGAAATAAAAAAATTACCTTAAATAAGTAATAGCCTAGACACTACTTAAATACATCTTGGTCACCAATGAAGTCATTTATAGTATAGTATGCCCTACCCAACAAGCAGCGCTTGATGTGAGACTTAAATTTATTGAACGGCATATCGACGATATCAGATGGTATCTTATTGTAGAAACGTATACAGTTCCCTGCAAACGAAGTGCTTACCTTACGGAGACGGTGACCTGGAAGAGCGAGCTTATCCCTATTTCTAGTATTTAAATTATGAACGTCGCGGTTATGCCTAAACTCGTGTATGTGTTTGCGTACATACATAATATTCTCAAAGATATACTGCGACGCGACTGTAAGAATATTGATTTCTTTAAATTTATCCCTAAGCGAAATACGAGACCCCAATTGATATATAGCACGTACAGCCCGCTTCTGTAATACAAAGATGGTCTGGATGTCAGCCGCTCTTCCCCACAGTAAAATTCCATAACTCATAACACTATGAAAATAACTATAGTACACAAGTCTCGCCGTCTCGACGTCAGTAAGATGTCGGATTCGCTTTACCGCATAAGCCGCTGAACTTAGTTTACCTGCAAGTGTGGATATATGCGCACTCCATTGCAGTTTTGAGTCCAGAGTGACACCTAGAAATACTGTTCTATCCTCGAATTCCAGTGTCTCATCCTTCAGTCTTATTCTAGCCGCATTCACTCGCTTCACATTGGACAATGAAAATTTAATGCACTTGGTTTTTTTGGCATTTAAAAGTAAGTTGTTGGCCGTAAACCAGTCAACAATTGTGGATAATGCATCATTAATGTCATTAAAATTATCCTGTTTCCTATCCGCTTTAAATATAAGTGAAGTATCGTCAGCAAACAAGACTATTTCATGTTTATCTCGCACTACATATGGGAGATCGTTAATATAGATTAAAAACAAGAACGGACCCAGAATAGAGCCTTGAGGCACTCCCATAGCAACAGATGACCCAGAAGATTGTGTTTTGTTAATGTCTACCCGCTGAGTTCTGTGAGCAAGGTAAGATGTAATAAGATCTAGTGCAATGTTTTTGATGCCATAGTAGCTTAACTTCCGCACTAACGTAACGTGATCAACACAATCAAAAGCTTTGGAGAGATCACAAAAAACTCCAATTACATCCAGTGATCTTTCCCAGGCATCAAAGATATGTTTCACCAAAGTAGAACCGGCATCAGTTGTAGACCGTCCCTTGGTAAATCCGTATTGACTGCTATGAAGTAGCTTGTATTGATTAAAGTGTGAGGATATTTGATTAAGAATTAATTTCTCAAAAACTTTACTTAATGCTGGTAGTATCGAAATAGGTCTAAAATTTGTGGGGTCTGATTTTGCTCCTGACTTAAACAAGGGAATGATCTTACTATGTTTCATCAGATCAGGAAATACTCCAACATCGACACACTTGTTAAACATAGTAGCTAGGTAAGGCGCAATTGACTCTATAATGGAGTGTAGTACTGAAACAGAGAGGCCCCAAAGATCTTCAGTCTTTTTTGTCAAAATTAAATGAAATTTATTTGTGTCCGAATAATTTCCATCTAATTATGTAACTTTCAGACGCTGTAATTTTCGCAGTTAAGGAATGTTTTGCAATGTTTCAGAAATCGCCTATCACTACGCGTGACTAGGTTTGGATAAGGCATCCGTCACCTTCTGACACGTGAATAAGTACGAGAGTGGCGGATGCTTTATCCACATTTGACGCGCGATATAGACGGAGCCATACTAGGCCCGCAGGAGTCACATACATACGAGTAATTTATATTGTTTACTAATACGTGTTCTAGTAATATGTCGGGCCAAGGCCATGTTGTTCGCGAGAGACTTATTGCCGTCATTTCGGCGCAAAGCGACGATTGCCACCCAATTTATGTTTTCATTTCGCGGCTGTAATGTATTTCGACGACTATTTCGCGGCAATTCATCAGGCAGATGAGGGATGTATGTAATATAATGATAATTTGCGTTGCCTTTGCTTTCCTTATCATGAGTTCGAATCTATTAAACAAAATCACCATTTAAGTCGCATTTAGTTTTACAACAATTGGCACGGAATTTGCCAACCACAGTTAGAACGACAAGGAATTGTGGGACATGTTGACTGATCGTTTAACTTTATTAAAAATTACATTGGTTCCAACGTACCTACTAAGGAAGGCTCTTCCCTATAGCAGTGGGACAGAAACTTTTAGATAAGGTAAGGCCAGACAGATTTATTATTTAATTTTGCTTCAGTCCGTCAGTCAATTATGCTTTGTCACATTCTTACAATTCAAATTACTTAGTAATATCTAAAGTAAGGACAATGTGACTTCAGACTCAAGGTGCTGTACAATGGATTGCTTCAAAAAATACCCACAAAACTTAAAAGCAAAACTATTGCAACGAATACAGTGCGACACAAAAGAAAAAAGTTCCATACTAAATTGTTGCCATGTTTATGCATATTTTTTTAAGTTTTGTGTATGAATGCGGATAGCTATAAGAGTACCCCTACTCTTAGACTTAAGACCAAAGAAACGATGGATCGACTTTGTGAAAGATGATGTGGCTAGAAAGGGAGTGACTACCGAGATGACGACTAATAGAGAAGCATGGAAGAAAAATACATATTGCGCCGACCCCAAATAAGTTGGGATAAGGGCAGGAGAATGATGATGATGGTGATGATGATGATGATGATGATGATGATGTTTAAGCATTTTACGTTAAAAAACAGTTACGTAGAAAGTGGCGCCCTCATTTAATCTCTACTCTTTTGTGTCGCACTGTACTTAATATTTATATTATTATAGCAACACACGAAGCGGAATCTAGTCGGAACACTGACTCTTTGCAGCGGTTAACAATGCATGCTTGCTCGGCAGGTTTGATTGGCCGCGGTCGCAGGTTTGATCCGGCGGGACCCAGTGCAGTTAGCACGGGATGAATATTTGATAGACTTGGTCTTAGTTCCCAGTCACATGCAGCCAATATGTTGGTTGAACTTTGATTGTGCACGGTTACAAAACTAACATTGAAGCGATAATAACAAGCGAATCTAAATGAAGACAAATAATCACTAGTCTGCTAGGGCAATATTAACTGAACTAAATACGACTTTATGATCTAATTACGACGGCGAATTCGATGACGTGTTTAGCCAAGTTGGTGACCCTGCCTACGAAGCTAGCGGTCCCGGGTTTCATTCCCCGTTTGGGATAATATTTGTATGAAATAAAAATACAACGTATTCCAAAAAAATAAAGTTGTGTCAACCCTATAGTACCTAAGCTGGCATGCCAGTCATAGAAATAGTATGACTGAGGTAGCTTATTGGGGTTGGCAATACTTTAACAAATTTTTTTTTGGGTATTTTTGTATTACGTCTCTATAATTAGGACGTGAAAACACAGTCTGTCTTAAAAAACACGTAATGCCGGTAGGTACCTCACCAAAGGACGTCGATCCTTGGATCGTCACGGCTGCTTGGAAATAATTCACATTCCGTCTCCGAAACCACATAAATACTAAAGTCCAACAGATGTCAAAGTAATTTCAGTAAATCCTTATCTTCCATCAAGTTATGGGGTCTCCTACTTTCAGAGCTAATATCTCTTAATTGGTTCACCCGATTTTCAAAAACCTAGTTACAAACCATGCTTATTTTCTAGCTTTCGTTAAAAAAAAACCGCGTGAATCGGTCCATTCGTTTTGGAGTTACGATGCCGCAAACAGACACACCAATAAACAGACATTTCACAGCTTGCAATACCCATCTCTTTATGCGGGGGTTAAAAAGACAGTCTTAAGTAAATACTGTGAAGGTTGAAGACGTCCACGTCGCCTCTATGCCCCGATATTTGAAATGATGGTCAGAACTACTAGAAACTTCAAAGATTTAATGAGTAAACAACCACAATTATTTTAATAAAATATATTACAAAGCATAATTCACTTAGAAACAACAACCCCCACAATACAGTCGACTACAAGGAGCAGTATACACTTCTTCACCTTATTGGATTGTAGTAAGGTCTCAAAAGTGGTTCCATATCGCATTCACTGCCAGTACTGTTTTTCGAACTTTCGCCAGGTGCCACATCTTTTGTTTTATACGGAGCTTGCCTACTGTAAGAACGCACATATGCGTTGATGTCACTGGGTGGAAGTCACGGTGACGCATATATGCGGCGGTGGCAGTGAATGCGATGTCTTTGTAGTCGAGTATACTACTACTAGATACTATCACAGATATTCCTCTGCACACGTTCCAGGAATTGAATAAATGATCGGTCCGTGTCCGCTATCCCGAGTGCAATCGGGTCCTGAGTAGATCGGCTATTTGCTCTAAATTTACATTCGAGTTTTAAAGGAGTTCAATAGGTTTGTTCAGTGGAGTGGCGACTCTTACAGAGAACGAATTGCTATAACACTTTTGTACTGTAGAACGCGACATCCAGTCTCGCATTGGATATGTTATGGTCACGTTCAATCTTGTCTATATGCGGTTTGAATATTGGGAAATAATTGTACTCTCTGAACCTAGCATTGGGCTAACGTTTACAAACGCCATTGAATAGTTTGAGTTTGTAACTTTGCTAATTTCTCTCGCCTTTGCGAGTTCACAACTTAGCCTACCTTTAGAAATGTTGAAAGTAGAATACAAAAAATATATATGGCCAAAGGCGCGAGACACGTCTAGAGATAATGATGACAAACGTAGCGTGTTGCAATTGAATAATCATGTATGGTTTCAACTAAAGTTGAAGTTATACGTCTGACAATAAGAGTACATTAACTATCGACGCGTGAAACGAATCTCCTGAAGTGACTTCTTGAAGTAACTGAATACCCAACATATTCTAACATGTACTAATAGTAAAAATAGTAACTAGAGAACCGTCTACACGCGAACAAACATCGTGTTCAGCTGGTTCAAAGGCAGCATCGACTCGAGGTAAAGGGTGAGCATTCTCCTCCCATGTTCTAACTCCAGACTCACCCGGGGCGTGTTGATCTAGCCTTTCTCGAAGGATTGTTAAAAGTTCGCCACAAGAACAGGTTTCCTTAGAAAAGAAAAGCCAACGCGTGGTTTATTAAACTTTTTTTTTAATGAATTGGCCACTTTAGGGCGACGGGAATATGGAGTGAATCTCCTAGCGCTATAAATAGTTGTCATGGATGAGAAGGAGCGCCGCAAGAAATGCTAGCAAAAGGTAACTTGTACCATACGTAACACTCGTCCCGTTAGTTAGGCAGCTAAACTGTTGATAATCTTCCATGAGTATCTTACTAATATCTGACGTTATCTATGAAAAGGGACCTTATTGTCGATGGCGCTTCCGCCATTATTAAAGATGCTCCGATATAAATACGTCACAAGACGCAGTGCGGCGTAAGCGCCATCGACAATAAGGTCGCTTTACATAGATAATGCGACATATTATAAATGTAAAAGTTTGGATGTTTGTTACTCTATCACGACAGAACGGCTAAACGGATCTGGATGAAATTTGATGCAGAGATAGATTATAGCCTGGAAAACCATATAGGCTTTTAATATTATAAAAAGTTTACTTATGCTATTTAAAAATTATTAATTTTCAAAAAGTAACGCATATCGTAGGCTATGGTCAACTGCGACGGCCATTTGTATTTTTTTTCTAAAATTGAACAGGTCATACTTTGTATGGAAGCCTTTATTGATAATTTCTAACAACGAACATTCTAGGTATCTATTAGCTCAGGGTAAATATTAATAAAGAAGTGGAAAGCTTCGCTACGCTGCACTGTATAAAACTACATTCTAAAACTTCATATACTGTTTCAGAGCTATCTAAAACTTCAACTTTATTTAACAAAGTTTAAGATTGTTATTGTAACTATACATTCCAGTGACATATGATCTTTAGACCGCAACCAGTCGCTAACAAGCGGAAAATAATATGTTCAAAACAACGATAGCAAACAATATTATAGAGTCTCCTTTTAACAAGGCCTTGGCAAACTATACAACGGACAAACATCTCTATGGCAAAGCGTGAGAGCTTACATTACCATGAGGAAAGTTATGTAAATGTTAGTCTAGATAAATCACAGCAATGGATTATAATCATTAGGTAGTTTGTTTTCATGACAAGGACATCCGCCATGATTGAAAAAAGATTTGGCAAAAATATATCTATCACAAATTATACGTCGGATGTAGGAACATGGAACTCAAAATAAATCATGTTGTAAATAACAAATCACTACGTATCTACAAGCTGTTTTAATGCAATTAAGTGTTTACACATGAACATAAAGACATGAATTACCTCTTTCCAACATGGTCTAAACAATTTTGTAATCGACGGATTACTTTGAAAATAGTTCAAGAGAAAATAGAATAGATACGGGTTGTGATGTCGTGTTAGCGGTCCCGGTTTGATTCCCAGTAAAGCCACAACCGCTATATGAGTATGGGTGGAGTGTTGCAGGGCGTCCCCATACAAAACTCCTCCACGCCTCCACCACGCTATGGAAACGCTTTTTATTATGAGAACGTGCCGTTAAAGCTCTCGTACGTTTGGTAAGGTAAATATATGGGCGGCATAAAGAGAAATGTTTTCTATGTACCTATTTAAGCATGTTTTTTTTTTTAAATATTAGGTTAAGAACTAGGTTAATTAGTATGAGATTGTCCAATATTTATTATTATCAACCCAAGATGGACTGCCTCAATGCTAGTAATTTTATTGACTAATAAATGACTAATCAAGTGATATTAATATAATCACATGATCACGTAAAAGTATTCGAAAATCTCAACCCTCCACAAACCCATTTACCCTTAGGCCTTCACTTTAATTATTAAAATAACCCCTAATTAGTCCTCAAAGAGCTCGCGTCGCTTATAATTTGTTTTTACTCTTACAAAGGCAGGCTTGCGTATAATATTAGCCAAAAGTAAAATGAAATAACTCCAGACACAACCAAATCCTGATTTGAATCTTGGCAAGCGTTTACAAAGATTAGAATGAAATTGAATTTCGTAGTGCCTTTATTTGTTAATGTTTTTAGATGAGATTTACATTGTACTTAAATAATTATTACGTAGAGACGTAATGGAACTGGGCTGTAGGTAAAATACAGGAGCGTCCTCACTGAGAGCATTCGCGTGTAATGAGCATTCGGCGCGAACATTGAGTGGTGTGTAAGCTTTGTAACGCTCGGCTCAACGTCCACACCACTCGAATATTCACGCGAATGCTCTAGTGGGGACGCTCCTTAATGCGACCATGTAATAAAATATTATGTGGTACAATTATGGTGCATTATGGTATCCTTGCCGAGTCTAACTATTACATAGCTATATTTTTCTACATTTATAACTAAATGGCTCCTAAAGTTGACCAGGTATGTTGTCAAACATATCCCTTATCTTGTTTCAATAACAAGCAATTGGCCGGCAACGCACCGACAACTCTTTTTGAGTTGCTGGTGTTTATGGGCGGTGGTGATTACGTCTCATCAGGTAAGGTCCTCGTTTCCTCCCTCTCTTATATAAAAAAGCACATGTTATGGCTAAAACTACCCAAAACTCCTAAGTTTTTGTATTACCAAGCGTTACGAATAGATTTTTTTTTCAGTTTATAAATAAATTACGAATTATTAATTGTTCTAAAGCATTATGTAAAGACAAACGTTATTTAGATGTCGCATTAATAGCTCCCCTATTTGGCAATCTATCAAATATTAACAAGTTTGCAGCTTCCCTTGTAGAGATTATGCACGCCTAAATTAGTAACTCGCTTCCAGAGAAAGCCGTTATAATACCAAAGCCTGTTTATATAGCATTTGTATCAACTTGTGCTCTCACCTTTTCGTACAAAATTCACATTCATGTAGGTATTTCATTACAGTACGGATAATAAAAAAGGCATAAGCACAGCTCGGTGGTGTGAAGGACATTGGAAACAGTCATTCTGGACCAAGGGAATCGTTTGCCATTTTTTAAGTTTCATTGGATACTACTTAGATAAATTAAGGGAAACCAAACGAACTTACAACTCCTACTACAGCATCAGTGTGGTGATTATTTTGTCGTAAAACGTTAAACCTGTATTTATAGGTAATTTATTGTCGCACTTGCGGACGTACTACCTTTCGTTGATACAACTATTATAACAGCTATTACATTCAACTTATGTCAACCAAGAGAAAACCTCTCATTCATTGTTCGGTGGCAGCGATAGAGGTCGATCTGGTGGTATTAACATGTCAGGTCGGGAACGCGGCGTCCGCGGCAACCAGCAGCGTGCGGGATTGTCAAGTTGAGCGCAGACTTAAAGGAGTTCCGACTCTGTCTCCACTGTCAACCGGCATTACTCAATATCGGCAATAACTTTGTTTTTAGGGTTCCGTACAAAAAATGAAAAAAAAAACGGAGCCCTTATAGGATCACTCGTGCGTCTGTCACAGCCAATTTGTTCCGAACGTACTGAACCAAATCAGGTGAAATTTGGTAGGATGGTGTAATTAGGGAATGCAAATTAACCGGTTATTAACCGTTTTTGTATGGAAATAACCGGTTAAAATCGGTTAAAACCGGTTATTTGCATTCCCTAGGTGTAATCCTATGACCCAAACACAGATGTGCAAAGAATTTTTTTATTTTTTATATTTATATGTGTCATTTTACAAAACAACTAACAAATTTTACAAAAGGACAAATTAGGAAATTAAAAAAAAAAGTTTTGCTAACCTTACTGTGTCATATTCATAAATATAATCAAATGATCGGGCTCGTTATGAGGATCTCAAATATATTTTTGTTATTATTGTAAAAAATATATTTTTGATTTCATTCATGAAAGAAGACGAAAATTGACCATTCCTCCCCTGATCTCCGAAATTTTCTATGAGTCTAAAATTTTGAAAAAAAAATACAAAATATAGTTCATTACAGGAAAACCTAAAAGGATTCTATAAAAAAAACGTATTTACGGAACCCTCTCCACGCTAGTTCAACTCGCACATGGCCGGTTTTTGAACTTGTGTCTACTCGTTGCCACATTCTACGGGCCCCTATTCTACTGGGTAAATCATATTGCGTTTGACATGTTGTTGTATTGTTTGTAACTCGGTCACCATTACTGTCAAGTAAATAAGACCTCTCGTAACAATTAACACAGACCTTCGTATACAGAGATTCAATTCCTCGGACAATATGGTACATAAATACGTACATACAATTTTAAGCGTAACAGAGTGAAATTACGGTCATCATCATCGGTCTGACTACTCAGTTAGCCAATGGTGACCCAGCCTACGAAACCAGCGGCCGCAGGTTTGGTTTCCTTTGGTTCCTAAATATTTGTGTGATGAACGAGAGTATTTTTCCTGAGTTTGGCGTGTTTTCTATCGTTGCTTAGTAACCATAGTAAAAGCCTAGAGCTTAGTTTGAGATTAGGCCAAGTTTTGTAAGCTTGTTTCCTGATTTTAACTCTTTAGGGGCCGTATTAATAAACTCATATTGGCCGAGATGCCAGTCACAAGATACGTCAAAGTAAACGTCAAACGATAGAACACTGTCATTTTTGACGCATCTCGAGACGAGCATAAGAGTTGAGATTAGTTTATTCATACGGCCCTAAGTCTTCCCGTGGATGCCGTAAGAGGCGACTAAGGGAATAAAGGCTTGTAGTAGGTACTGTTAGGCTGCGGCTCTACTGAGGCGGAGATGTGCGGAGTGAAGCGGAGCTGTGCCAATATTAACCAATAGAATCTAAACTAACGTACGCAAGGCGCGGCAATATTGGCACAGCTCCGCTCGTCTCCGCCTCAGTGGAGCCGCAGCCTTAGGCGATGGGCTTGCAACCTGACACTAATATGCTTAGTAAACATCTTAGCCTAATTGTGCAAAATGTGGTTACAGAATTATCAACAAGTTTTTAGAGTTGTAGGTAATTCTGTAGCTCTGCCTACCCCTCTTTGGGAACTAAGGCGTAAGTTTATGTACGTAAATCATCCGTGAATCCGTCCTCAACCCGTGACCCTGCGGACACGCGCCCCCGCGGCCGCGAGCGGCGGCACTTCATTAAAACTTGTGCAGCCCCCCCACTTACAAACCACGCCAGGCGTACCGATTAAGTACGCGACATTTATTCCCACAACACTTCCGAAATGTTCCGTCGACGACAAATCACTCGTAAGTCTGCTTGGGTTGTTTAAGGGTCAATAGATGTCTGTAAAAGTGATAAAGTTTATAAAACAATGATTTTTAAGATGCTGGAACCACCATGTCGAATTGAACTATAACTCTTTGGTAGGCTTTGTATGTTTAGCTTTAGGCGTCTACTGTAAAAATAACAAAGAGTTGACGTTGCAAAGCAAAGAAAAACCTACGTATATTTTATGCTGAACTGCATCCCGTTTTGCATTCGAAATCGAGTCGCTTATAAGTTATAAGATTAATGCAAGACTTGCTTAATTACAAGCATATCAAATACATATACGGATTCAGACTGACGTGAAGATCAGCGGCACAAAGTCAAAAAATATTAATTTAATTCAATCTGTTCATAGTAAGACCATGTAAATGTTTTATTTAGTTAATCTTTAATACACAATAAAATAATATTCAAGACATCAGATATTTCTACACAACAGCTTCCTTTTGATCGGTCGATCGAGCGAGTGTCTTCACACGAACAAGCTTTAATCTACCTAATGCGGAATGCACGCCCTAAAATGTTGTTTTTACGCTAAGATGTGACAACTTAAACTCGCCGGTTAATAATACATCTGCCGAGTTGAGTTGAGGACAACGTCCTATACTACATTTAACTACAGTCTCCACTCCAACATATTTCTAATCCATCGATCTTCAGATCACTTCTGCACTTGACAATCTAGCTCCTAAAGAGTAGAGTTAAGTGGAGATATACATTATATTACTTTGAACCTTAGCAATACTAAAATTGTTATTAAACATTGTGGTTTTTTAATAATCAAATCAATTCGGATAGTACTATGGTATTCAAGGACCGCCAAGAGGTTAGATGAATGTCAAATTATCTCAGTTCACAACACTCGCCACAAACGACCGAACTTTGTCAAATTCCCTCATCCGTACCGCAGGGTTTTAGGTTTTTTTAGAGTATGATTAATTAGGGTTGATACTGAGCCAAAGAAAGTTTTTAAGGGAAGATTAAAAATATGGTCTGAGCTTTACTTGGTACCCTTGACCGTTTCGCCCTTTTGGAAGAAATATTAAAATCCAACACCATATTATTCTTACCTTAGCTCTCCGGTAGCACTTTTTTATTGTATATTCATAAACTGCTCAACGAGACTAATCTAATGAATTCAATCATGGTAGTTCCAAGTATAAAGGAGTTGCTGTGGCTACCATCCAAATAGTATCAGATGAGCTCTTAGATTCCATAAAGCTGCACTGTAATTCCGCGTAAGTATGCATAATATTGTCTCAATTGAATACGAGGAATAAAATTTGACTTGAAAGATTAAATTACAAACGCGTAAATCTTCACACAAAAGGCTCTCCTCGACATTTCTCTAAACATTACCTTCCCACGCATATTTAATTTCCAAGTCTATGAAAACCTAAGCAAATTCATAAAACCGTTCCCAAAGCTGCCCAAGAGCCGGCTATCGGATTACCTATTACGCCGGCGTTTAATATAAAGTGGCGATTTTCCAAATTTCATCAAGCGAAACGTTGGAGGATTTTTCTCAAATTAAACTTGAAGATGGGCAAACAACGCGACCGTTCGGTGAATTAATCTGTGCGAACAAACAATCGAAAGTTAAATTAAGTTGGCAGTGGAGACTGGGTTTCGGAGGATAAAGGTAATTTTGCATTTGTGTGGCAGGATCTTGTGCTCGGAACATCTGGATCGCTACCACCATCTTACTCTGTCGCCAAGACACTGTGTCCGGTGGCCCATAATTTCCGAAAATCCAATATTATTGGTTGCAGAATTTCATTCCCATTTTTTCAGTCGTGTTTTTTCACTGGCGTTTATCCCTGACGCATTTTTAACCATTCCAGAAATGAATTTGATAGTGTCGAGTAGCCTCTATTTCGGCGCGGTTTGGCCCTTCGGTCCTGCTGCAAAACTAACATAACCCAAACCTTCCTTTTTCGACCTAATTGTAGGTGGAAAAAATTACAATTGGGACCAATTTGCAATAGGGATAAAAAATATGCGATTGGAAAAATTAAGATCGAGAAAGAATGGGAATGAAAATTCTGCAACCAAAAAAATTGATTTTCGGAAATTATGGGCAACGCTCGTATCTACAAATCTTTTAATACGAAGCGAGTTTATACGTATGCGTGTGTAGTGCGCCGCTGTGAAATTCCGGCTTGTTGCGTTGATTGCTAACTACTAAAAACCGTCACCTAACTGAATCACTTGTACTTATTTTGTTTTTTAGCTGTATTCACTTAGTGTGTCATCACCTCGCTGTCGAAGAGGACTAAAGAGAAATTGCGATCGGAGGGCCTTTTAAAATTTCACCCTGTCGCAACCTCCCTCGCTTCACTCGAGCTGGGCGGAAGTGACGCGCCCGTTATATCACTCGTGAGCTTTCAAACTTCACCGGTTTTGATATGTTGGTGAAACTAAAGTTTACTGTTAAAATAAAGTTGAAATATGAATATAATTAAGGATAGGTTAAGTTGTTAGTTTTTTTTATAAGCCAGGATCATCTTCATGCCTTGCTTTCATGCTTATGCGTTTCATTGTTTACTCCTTACAAACATTCGTCTCATCAATATTTGGCATAAAGATTATTGGACCAACTAAAATTATGCGTAATATTTTCTGCGAAACATTACTATGCCATATGCGTTTCGCTTATTGACACGCATGCTAAAAGTAATTATGCATTATATAATTAATGTAAAAAAAAAAACTACCAAACAAAGAGGCCTTACTCAAAATATTTAGACCTACCCGCGCCTAAATCAACAAATCCATACGAAAACCATTCCGAAGATAAATCAGATCTTACATGCTGAGTCATGTAAACAGTAACATCCTATCATTTGTTATTGTAATCCAGCTTGAGCAAGCAGGGTGACAGGGTGACAGGGTGACAGGGCGGCAGGGCGACATGTAGGGAGACGGGACCGACTGTATACATGGTTAAAAGGTTTATTTTTGGAACTATTAGCTAAGGATTTTTGGATAGGTAGTTTAGCAAAACTGAACCCAAAGTATAACTATTTTTTCTACTCGCGTACTATAAACCGCTAATATTGATATCATTAACGGTATCAGAATACGATCTATAGCGTAACCGAAGCATGAAAACAATTCTATAATGAGCGTTTCCATGGTACCTAATAACAGTTGCATAATCATTATTACGTGACCCTTTTGAATCGTGTAACGAAAATTAGTCATACGGTTATGGGTAATTTTCGTTACACAAAGGAAAAAAAAACGTGTTTTTAATTGAGTCCTAACTAAACGATTGATTGTTTTTTGAAATTTCTGCTTCTATATCTTGAAATTAAGATTAGATTAATACGATATACTAAGGGCCGAGTTCACCAACAATAAAACGGACGATTAGCGGTATAACGCATTCACTGCCACCGACGCATATATGCGTCACCGTGACTACCACCCAGTGCCCTCAACGCATATGTGCGTTCTTACAGTAGGCAAGCTCCGTATAAAACAAAAGATGAGGCACCTGGCGAAAGTTCAAAAACAGTACTGGCAGTGAATGCGTTAACGGGTGTGAAATGTATTGATTAACGGCTGATTTAGACTTAATCGTCCGTTTAATTGTTAGTGAACTCGGCCCTTATTAATCACGATTAACAGTCAGTTTAAGTCTTGAATTTCAAAAAATATTTTCCAACACTTAACGTAATTGCACAAAAGATCTCACAGGGCCCAAGCGATAAGCAGGATCTTTTTCTCGAAAGTATCCTATTTCATCCACCATTAAGTGGAACCGTCCGCAAATCGTCGCGATTATTCCTCGAGTCGCCACAGGATCGCCTCCCGAACGGTTGACTCCTGTATGAATATCGCATCGCCCCTCCCCACCCCCTGGAACAGGCAAGTTTGCTCGCTCATTATTATTTCAATCTGCTAGACTGTACGAGGGCTGTGAGGGCAATTGTTATTTTTAAATCAAGTGAGAATGATGGAGCAACAGTGAGTTAGGATTGAAAATTAAGAGATGACTATATATTATATCTAGTATCAATCAGTCATACTCTACTCTCTCTATAAAGAAAGCTTGTACGCATGCAAGCGCAAATTGTCAAATTGGCTTATGATGATAGTAGTTTTTAAAAACAAATATTTAGGCCCTGTTGTTTGATCAGTAGTTAACTCAACTAATTGTTAAAATTCGAAAAAGGAATCGAAAATTTGACACATTTCCTTGCGATTTGACCATTAGTTACGGTTTTTAACTTTTAGTTAGTTTAACTACTGATCAAACAACGGGCCCTAAGGAACGACCTAATCGTCATTAACTGATTCTGAATGCGGCGGTAGCACACTACTGAACTGTCTCGTGTGTGTCGTGACTATACCTAGATATTTTTCTAGCAGGAACAACACGTGGTTAGTGCTTGACATAATTAAAATATTGACAAACCTGTTATCGATGATACTTCAACGTGATAGAGAAAATACTCGTACGTCATTATATAGTTATTAAGAAAATATTCACAATGTCCTGAGGGTCCTGCCAAGATGCATTGCGCTAACTAGCGTTACGAGTACTATTCGTTTCGTTTATAAACAAATCGCGTTACTGGTAGATCACGTGACTTTTCGTATCACGTCATCTACCAGTGACGCGATTGGTTTAAAAACGAATCGAATAGAAACGCTAGTAGAAAAAAATAAAATCATATGTCATAATTGGTTCATATAACGATGCGGTGTGTTATAAAATAAAAATTGCAGATTACCAAAAATGTACGGATTATGTCCATTTCTACATAATCGGTGGCACGCGAAGTGGGTGTTTGAGACAACAACAATATATTTCTGTGGTTGTGGTTGAAGTGGTACTTATCGATAACATGATTGTCGATGTTTTTATTATGTCAAGCACTAACAACACGACGTTCATGCTAGTAAAATCTCTAGGTATAGTCGTGACCGTTTTCTCACCAGCCAGCACAAATGTGCACATATTGGGATGATGTAAATTTCATGGACCCTAAAAAGGTTTCACGGAATAAAGGCCTCGTTTGCCAAATGTCGGCGGCCCGTCCCGTCGCGAGTTTGTCCCACGGTTCGAAGGAACTGACAATGATGCTATAGTCAACAAAGTGGATTCGTGTACCTATACAACCCTATGGCATTGACAGACCTCGTAAGCCCAAACTTGGGTTGTGCGGCGTTAAATACATCGCTTTATAGAAACAGGATTATTCGATGGTAGGTACATACACAATAGGTATAGGTAGTTGCTGGATATGATTTTGAATAAGGTTTTATTTGATACTAGCGGCCCGCCCTCGCTTCGCTTCGGTTTATGTGAGTTTTCCGTAACACCCGTACATAAACCAGAACGTATTATACATAAAAACCTTCCTCTTAAATCACTCTATCTATTGCTGAAAACTGCCTCAAAATCCGTTGCGTATTTTAAAAGCTCTAAGCGAACACACAGCGGGAGCGCCTTTGTTTTATACTACGTAAAGAAAAAAAATATTAATTCAACAACGATGCAAATCTACAAATTTAGAAACAGACAAATATACAAACCTATATATATATAATCATGCAAATACACGAACGACGTGACTGTAATACTTTCGCTTCGCCGGGTAAAGTACTGTGATGGCGGGGATATTCTCTGTGACTGTACCCTATTCAGTATAGGTTGGACGATGGGAAGAAAAATAAATAATAAAATTTATTCCCATTATCCAACCTGAGGCAGGTTGGAAGATGGCACTATGATTAGGTTGGAAGATGGGAATCACTCCATAAAAGTGTTCGAATCTCTTAATGACAGTTTTTGTGATAAAGTAGCACCCAGTATACAAGTAGATACGTTAATCGTTGCCTGGAACCCATACTACAAGTCTAGAGCTTAGTTTGAACCTAGACACATGTGTCTGAGATTGTACCCTGATATTTTTCAAGTTATACACCAGTTTCTTAAAACATTGCACAAACGACACTTCCCGCGAGTCGATTTTAAAGAAATCCAGCGCAACTACAAAATAAATCGCACGCCAATCGTCTCAACCAACCCCAAAACATGATTTTACCGTTTCACGTACATTTTCGAATGTTAATTTCGAGTGTTTGATCCCTCTGGGACTTTTCTGTCTAAAACAAAGGAAGCATAACGAAAATCGTCGTCGGTACAGAGCGTCTGCTTTCACATCGATTCGGTATCGTTCACGTTGTTACCGAGATGAATAATTAAATAGGGGCCTGCCACGCGCCGAGCGTAATGGATTTAACCATTAAAACATTTATTGTGTTTTTGTGTTCAGTATTCGCTGAAATATCATTGAATTTAGGATAATTTTACGATTGTCCTTACTAAACTTGCTATAGTATCTTACTACTATTATAAATACGAAAGTTTGGATTCATGGATGTATGCACACAGATAAATTATAGTCTGGAATATCACATAGGCTACAGTTCATTTCATATACCAAGGCCCGATTCCACTTGCGACGGTCATTAAGCGTGAACAATAGGATTAGTGATAACAAGAGATTGTTGAAAGAAGTTGAAGTGCTCAGGTAGTGAAGCAATTAGTCAACAATAGCTAAACATTATGACTCTCATTGTTAAGTCTCAAGTGGAATCGGGCCATGGTATTTGAAATGAACTATACCTTGAATTGCGAAATAAAGCAGTGTTCCCGGTAGAATGGCAAAATTACGATTCTACGCGGACGGAACCGCGGGCGGAAGCCATGTTATAAATGCGAAGGTGTGTTTGTTCGTTTTGTATTCACGGTTCGACTTCTCAACCAATTGACGTGAAATTCGGAAGGGAGATAGTTTATAGCCCGGTAACTGATATAGGATACTTTTATCCCTGGGGGCCTAAATAATAAAGTTTATCGCGTGACAAAGTGTGGATAAGGCATCCGTCTCCTTCTGACACTTATATAAGTACGAGAGTGACGGATGCTTTATCCACATTTGACACGCGATATAGATGCAGCCATACTAGGCCCGCTGGAAATGTATTTATTATTATTTAAATAATATACCTCTAATTTGGTTCGGTTAACGACTTATTAGATTTAAGCATTATTAAAGTAATTGTGTCAATTTGTATGATGTTGGTGTATGTCACTAAATAAATAAATAAATCGCGGGTTATCCTATCTACTTTCGAATATATCAAATAGAATAAGCATTTTTAAGTCTATTTTGCCATTTTATAGAGGAATTAAGTACACGCCGCGCTGTTAACAAACCTGCTTTTCCACCAATGTAGCTGAATTAAAAATAACCAATTGAAACCCAGATGAACCCGTGGCTAATGAATAAACGGGTTGACAGGCAATATTTTACGAGTGCTTTAGTTTATTAACGGCTGAAATGTTAATTACGCGGTGAATATGTTACTCGGCAAATTAATAATGTACCGACGGAAATACGAATGATAATCGGTTGAGTAAATACTCGTGTGATCGAGTATTTGTCGACACAAACGGCTATAAATACAAATAGGGTTTAATTTAGTGATTTCGAAACGATTTGGAACCATGAACCATTGTTAAACGTTAAATGTGTGGGCATTTTAGGATACCAGTTTCTTAAACACCTAAGCCATCAATATAAATATATAAATAAATCTTAATGAATATTTTATAGAGAAAGTGCTAAATTTGAAACTTTGTAAGGTAAGGTAATCTCCACCATCTAACCACTTAACCACAGCGCTTATTTAAAAAAATATTTCACCATTTGAAAGGTAATACATTATATCAAATGGACATAAGACTACTTATATATTATGTATAAGAATAAATTCGGGAGAAGTCGGGACGCGCCGCTATACTGCTATAAAGATAATTAATAGGAGTTTTCCAAATTTTGTTTTACATTAAGGTTTCGTTTACATTAATATTGTTAGTTCAAATTTATCGCTACAAAAGGATTAACAGAGCAAGGATTAT
Source organism: Acleris literana (assembly GCA_946894065.1). Lineage (NCBI taxonomy): Eukaryota > Metazoa > Arthropoda > Insecta > Lepidoptera > Tortricidae > Acleris > Acleris literana. The sequence goes on from OX335681.1 coordinate 1,152,688, forward strand.
ACAAAAGTACTAAACCACCTAAATTATATAATTTCACGCAACACCTAATTAAACAATCCTAAAACAACATAAAACTGTATCCCTCTCTATTTTTACAGCCCTCCCAAGCTAAAACGCAGTATTTCAAATTCAATAATCAAAGCAATTTTAATTCTATTCTGTTAAAAATAAGGTTGATATTGCTACAGGAGTTTTATCTGAGATACTGCCTATTTGGCTTAGGGGAGCAGAGCCTTTGTCTGAATCTACGAAAAGCAGTCGGATGAGAGGCATGCATATTGCAGCGGAGTCTTGGAGGAAGGATTTTAAGTCTACTGTCAACTGCGATTGCTTTCAGCGTTTTGTGAAGGATCATTTGTGCATTCGTTTGGCTGGAGAGGTTTGATAACACCGTCTCTTTGTAGGCTTTCATTCCAAAGGTCTTGGGAAACTTGAACATTTTTATTTAAATTCCAAAAACAAACCACCACAGTTAACTTATTGCTCGCTCAGGTTCACTTTGTCCACGTTCCCATCTCGTCCATATTCTCATCTTGGCCACTTTTCCATCTGAACCTGAGCGTTATTGTTGATGAATATAATTGTTGAATATCTTACCCTAAACATATGAGAAGAGTTACTGTCAATTAACTTAAACAATACGATAACACGTCAAAAGCAATATGGTTTTACCTAGTAAAATAGAGGCCCCAGTTCCTGTTATTGTTATGGGCTGAAGGACAATGCCAGATCTTGGCTTAAAACAGTTTTAAAAAAAAAACGCGGATACGACGGATGTTGATATGACCTGATTTGTATGAGATTTAAAATCAGTACTTTATTACTTAAACATTTTGGAACTTATACGACAAATAGAGCCATCTATTAAGATACTTTGTAAATAATCTTCTACATCTTGCGAGTAACGTGTTGTTAAGATCATTTATAAATATATTTTTTTAGACAAGTTCTTCAGAAAATCTAACACCACAGCATTGTTTTAAATGTTTTTCTACGTCAAATAAACCCAATTCTTTAATTATCCGTCACAATTTTTTCTTAGGCCAAATCTTCTATGGAGACCGGTATTGTCCTTTGGAATGGACATACCTTATAACACGAAAAAGCTGATAGAAGAATATGATGACATTGATGACATGATGACTGTAAAGAAGTTTGGAAACGATAACACGAAGAACCTATTCCAACATGTAACTATTCTAAACAAGTAATACAAACACTCCCCCCCGTCTTTAGGGAAGGCATCTTCAGTCGCCGGTCCGTCTGGCGCGGAACTTTGCGATTCAAATCTACTAGCGTAATGGCGAGGCGATACGCTTGCGTTTATCGTTATTGTCAAATGGAAGTTGCTCCGTACTTGTTTAGGTGTCATTTAGGTTTGCGTTCTTAGGGTTCCAGTCTTGAGATTGTAGTCTTGAAAGTGCTAATGTCTATGGGACTTAGATCATGTAGGTACTTACTAGCAGGTAGTCTGTGACTTTTCTTTAAAAATGACATAAAAATAAGTTTATTCCAGAGTATTAAAGCTTTTGATTCTGATTCGTGTAAATAGAAACTAATACAATTGCGTTGTGATTTTCTAAAATTACGGATGTATATTATGTAAATAAAACTTTACTGGGGACTACAATGACGACATGTTGTAATCATAGCCTGATACTCTTCCCGGATAGCCTGATTATACCTACGAAGGAAATGAAACAAAATAAAATCGGTCTTAGTTCAATAGTTTCAGTGGAACATTCAATTTTTACCCAGATACATTATGCCTATATGCACAAACGTTCAATAAATTTAATGACGCCTTAAGTCGCATGTTGTCACTTTCTACCTCGTCGAATTAGAAAGTGACAGAAGGAGTCCTAATTGAACATAAGTGTTAATAAACTGACTGTTAAACGCGTACCTCTAGGAGACAAACAAACAAGCCGAAAAGAAAGCGACTTAATAAAAACATCGTTAACCTCGTAAGCCCCACCATACTACAAACAGGGCGTTTTTTGTAAGTGGGACTTTGAATCTACTATCAAGGCAATAAAGTTCAATTACGTTTGTTCGATAATGCCATTTTCAGCTTTTGAAAATAGGAAAATAAACTTTAACCTCATTGCAACACAACAAGTGCTTTGATTATGTACATCCTGCACACTGGGCCTTACGAGGTTAAATAATTTTTAAAAACCATAAGCACTAAAAATATCATTATCAGCACTATAATCTTCACAACTTTTTTAGGATTTTTTTAAAAGCAAATTACTATTTTTTTTCCAAACATGCTTTATTACACAGTCACCAGCATTAATATATTATTCAACATTGTGCTCAGAAATATCTGACACGTCTCTATTACTAGAGGCATAAGAGCGTGTCAGATATTTTTGAGCACAATGTTCAATAATATATTATTGCTGGTGACTGTGCTAGGTACCTATGTTGTTTTACTAGTGGGAGTGTAACCCACATAATAAAATAAAGTGGAAAAACAACAATAAAATTTTAAAGCGATTTAAATCTAGATTGCCCGAATAAAAATGCAAATAAAAATATTAGAGAGGTGATTTGTTTCGATAAAAAAACGATCGCCACTTTAAATATAAAATGAGCGGAGAAATAAGTTTTTCACAGATCATTCGTGCATAAGTTATACTTAAGATCGAGAGATAGCCAAGTTATGCTCGAGTAAATACTTAAACCGGCGATCTATTGGATCTCGAATAATCTCAGATTTTGATATTTTTAACAGAGATTCTTATTGGACTGGAACTGCAATCTGTGAAAGAATTTTTTTCGCAAAAAAGATTTAAGATTGAAAATTTTATTTTTAACTGCTTCGTTTATTGGAAAACTAACGAGTAAAAATGTATTAAGACAGTTCAATATCAACTTAAAAACAGTTTGCAAACTAGCTTCTGCCCGCGATTTTGTCCGCATAAATTTTGATTACTGTTATTCCCTCGGGAACTTTTAAACGTAGCTTAGCGCTTTAAGTTGTATGTGTTAACCCAGGGTATAAGCTATCTCCCATTCAAATTTCATCAAATCCGTCTCGTCGTTGCGTGAAGAAAAACACAAATTTTCGCATCAAACTAATATTAGGCAGATATTAGCCAGAACGGCCGAACGGATCTGGATGAAATTTGACACAAACATAGATTATAGTCCGGGAAAGCACATAGGCTACTTATAATCCCGGAAAGTTGGTCAACTCCCGGAGGGCATAGTGAATAGTGATAAATGACGCGGACGGAGTCATTATAATATATATATAAGATTGACTCCATAGTAAAAGTTCTAGCTTGCTTTATCAAATTGAAATTGACTTTCCACCAACAATATTATTTCTGTAACAGTCACGAAATGTTAAAAATAACCCCGACATTAGAGTGGGAATGCAAGCCGAGCTCAATGCCAGCTGGGCGGTGATAAACTAGGTATGATTCGGGGTTGCGGTCGCGTGCGCCAAGGGCAGACATAATTTAGATCCTATAGCGATTGATTTATATGACGTTCGGTAAATGCAGTGGAAATGATCGATGCGGGAGCAGTATCAACAAACAAGTTTAAAAGCGGGCCTAGGTGAAAAGGGAATGACTTCTGAAGATCAAGTGAAAAAGGTTTTAAGTTTAGTATACTCCGTTCATGTATATACCTTTTTTGTTACGAGTTAAGTCGATTTGTACCCTTTTTCACTAGGACCTGAGTATTATGGTCGTGTTTATCGATGTAGATAAAACATCTGTCTCTCTCTGACCGGTATGTGTGCGAGAGAGACGGATGCTCTGTCCACCACGGTAAGGTCATAATACGGGCCAAGGAAGCACGCTTTAAAAACTCGCCTTACAGTGTATTGATATGTTCGTCTAACTATCTATGTTGTCGACGTAGTAGCCTAGTTGGTAGTGACCCTGCCTACGGCGCACAGTGGTGCACGTTGTATGGAGCCGCGGAATTAATTGTTTTTTTTAGGTTAGTGGATAAAAAAACACATTTTAAATATATTTATAAGTGTAATAAAATCATTCCAACTAATATTTTAAATAAAACCTACATTGATTGAACTTAAAATAAAATGTACAATTAGGTGTTGCTTTATTGAATTCACAAAAGTAAATGATGCACAATGTTGTAAATACCCTTTTTATACTATTTTATAATTTAATAGTCTTTGTAATTGCCCTCATTACCATCGATAACGCATTTAAGTATTTTTCTTAGAAAAATAAGCTCATTCACTTAATGAGGTAGTAATAAAAAGTTTGCAAATTATTGCAGCTAAAACCAATTAAATAATGATCTAGATTAAATAATGTGTAAATATTGTTGTATTAGAGCTTGAGGGTCGTTGTAGCTAAAAGGTTATAGCCAATGAAATGTAATATTTAGGGGAGAAATTCTATCAAATTCTTACAGCCCTAAAATTACTCATAATTTAAGAGAAACCATAAATGTTATTTCATTTACAATAGTAGGAATAATGTTTCTTGTATATAAATGAAACATGTTAAACAAAATCAATAACCTGAGAGGAATACACCGTTTGCAAATGCAAGGTATTTTTAACGTTTATTTCATGCGAGTTCATTTGTACGAGTTTGGCGGCCTAATTTCTTTATAAAAATAACATATATATGCAATATTTTATTAGATCATAGGTATTTGAAATGTTTTATATACATATCAGATAAAAAATGTGACTACTGATGACCATCCCAAAATTGAATTAATTCCGCCGTTGCCCCACTGTGCGGCGGTTCGAAATTATCAAGATAATTACGCTTCTTGATAATTATCGCATAATTATCGGATAATTATCACCAGTGTAAGAAATTCATTTCTTAACAAATTCTAACATACATACATACATACATTAAATCACGCCTGTTTCCCAGAGGGGTAGGCAGAGACCACTTCTTTCCACCTGCTACGATCTTGACAAATCTCTTTCGCTTCTTCCACATTCATACATCGAGTCATGCATGCACGTCGGTTTCGGGTACTTAAGATACGGCCCTTTTCCAGTATTTCTCCGATTTGATTCGAAAAAGTACGCCTAGGTCGGCCCCTTCCGACCCTCCCACTCACTTTTGCTCTGTATATCTCTTTCGTCAATCTTCTTTCATCCATCCTTTCCAAATGACCGAACCATTCTAACAAAACATAAATATAAACAAATAAATTTTATATTTTTTTATTTTGATGTTAATCCAACACAAATCAACATTAATTAAAGTTAGATTGAGTAAAAATCAGAGCAATTGCGGAAGTACACGTTCGAATACTTCGAATACGGTTCTCTTTTACAAGCGCAATTTTTTGTTTTTATCAATTGATAATTATCCATCTGTTATTATCACGATAATTATCATGATAATTATCACAATAATTATCCTTTCGAACCCTGAGCTAGCGATCCCTTATTTTATATCTTACTCAATCGGTTTTGATGGATTTTGTTAAGATTTTTTAATCCGCCAGTTTCCCGTTTAATAAAATAAAGTACAGTCAGCATCAAAAGTAGCTAAGCAGAACAACATGCTCAAAATGATCTAGCCACGACGTATTCTCTTGACAATAGAGTCGAGTGCAGATCATTTTGACCTCTTCGGTTGCGTAGCTACTTCTGCTGCTGACTGTACCTACCCAGTTTTAGTAGGTACCGACGCTAAAACAAATCTAACAGCACCCCTTAGATATAAACAGAGGCTTTGTTCTACTGGGTAAAACCATATCGCTTTTGACCTGTTATCATATTGTCAACGTTACGATAGCTCTTATTTACTTGACAGTAATGGCGGCCGAGTTAAAAACAATACTGTCGTACAACTCAAACGCAATACGGTTTTACCGAGTCGAATAGAGCTATACAAAAAAAACGGGAACAGCTTAAAATTCCGAATATTCATTTTTCTGAATGTTCATTTTTCCGAAAGCTATGTTGCGCTGGAGCTATTTTAGATTAAATGCATAATTTAATTGTCATAGGTACGTAGGTTAGGTTAGGTTTGATTTATAATAGCAAAAAGTTAGGTCTTCTATCAAAAAATTGCGTTCGGGGTAATGAAAATTCGGAATTTTTATCAATTCGGAATTATGACTTTTAGGAATTATGTAGTGTACCCAAAAAAACGGGTACGTACCAGAACGCTTAAATTTAAAAAGCCTAATGTATCATAATCCCTAAAAGTTCATAATACCTAAAAGTTGTTTTTTCTGAAACCGTAAACTTTTCAGGATTGTTACAAAACAAACCTAACCTAACCTAATGAGTTCTACACAATGGCGTTTTCAAAATTCCTGAAAAGTTTACGGTTTCAGAATAAACTACTTTTAGGTATTATGAACTTTTAGTGATTATGATACATTAGGCTTTTTAAATTTAAGCGTTCCGATACGTACCCAAAATAAACATTACCCCTCCTTCGACAGTCGAGTTAAAAGATGAGTGTTAAGGACATCTTTGTCTTCAGAACATTTTGTTGAGACGGTTCTTAACTCGGGTCGTGCACTTAGTTATCAGTTCTAAAACCCGGTCAAGCGGATCTTTCTCTCACTTTTAGTTGTTTAATCAAGTTCAAAAGTTGTTCTCCGTTCTTACTTTGGATGTTTTAGAACTTGATACGTAAGTGTCAGTTCGTAACTTTCGATATAACTAGTCGTTTATATTTAAATTTAAACAAAACTATGCTCAAATACGCTTTTAGACGTTGAAAGTTCACAACTCCGAAAATATGCATCCTTGGAGACGTGAAGTATAAAAGATATCTGTTCAGTTCATCGTGTCATATGAAATTATATAATTAATGCTAACTTTATCTATCCTAGTATTCACCTCGAAATAACCCACGGCAATCAATGATGATACGATAAAACGAGAACATAACACGCATTACGACATTATACGAACTAACTTAGAATACTTTTTACTAATTCTAATTATTTTTCTACGAATTCCGAAAGAGATATACAGAGCGAAAGTGGATGGGAGGGACGGAAGGGGCGGCCCTAGGCGTACTTTTTCGAATCAAATCGGGGAAATACTGGAAAAGGGCTGAATATTAAGTACCCGAAACCGACGTGCATGCATGACTCGATGTCTGAATGTGGAAGAAGAGAAAGAGATTTGTCAGAGAGAGAACTTGAACAAGAGAGTTTTATGTAGGTATGTAATTATTTATTTTTATTGCCATCTCAGGATTGCAGTCTTTGAAATGCAATACCACTTACCATGAGGTGTTACGTGTAATCATTTGCTCATTCATCACACAGAATAACGGAAAAATAATGTATAAATATATAACAACCAAATATAAATAAACAATAAATAAAACAATGCCGTGTGCTTGCCGACTTAGAATAGTGCCAGTCCATGTCTTCCCGTGGAAGTTGTAAGAGGCCACTAAGGGATTAAAGGCTTGTAGTATCGTTAGGCGATGGGTTTGCAACCTGTCACTAATACGCTGGTAAACATTTTGCCTGTTTGTGCAAAACGTGGTTACATAATTAACAACAAGTTTTTAGAGTTGTTGGTAATCCTGTAGCTCTGCCTACCGCACTCTGGGAATGAACGCGTGAGTGTATGTATGTATGTAAGTAATAAATAAAATAAACTAATAATGTGTTATAAACCAAGCAAGCTTTAGCTTTCAAATTTTAAATTAGAATATCTCCCTCAATCATACAGTAATAATCTAATAATCGCATGTCTTGTATCACTGAGTATTGAAATCTATTTCATACATAATCCATATTTCCAGATGTGTCCAAAATAAAATCGCATCCAGTTCAGGGACACAACGTCGCCATTTTATATTTGCCACTTAACTGAAAAGATACAAAATGCAATTCATTTCGTTTCAACTTTAAATCTTGTTCAGCAGCGCTAAGGTTGAAATTGATCTAGCTTTATATTTTAAATAACGTCTTTTTAGTAGTGAGTTATTTTGTTGCACACGTGCAGTGAAGAGTTCGGATTGCCGTAACGCTAGTGTCTACGGCGTAGATGCCGCTACGGCGTAGACGTGCTACGAAACATTTGCATTGACATTGCTTGATTTGTTGGATTGTAGCTATGTTGCAGGAATTTTAAAAAGGAAATAAAGGTACCAGTTTCAACAAGGAGTTTTAAGTTGAAAATAAAATATAGGTACATGTGCCGTTACAAGGTGGCGTCAATGTAAGTAAATTAAATATTGGGAAGGAACTTCGTGGATTGAATAGTATATTATGCATATTAGTAGTCTATTTAAATTAGCAATATTTAAAAAACGACTGACTGTTGAGTTTCTTGCGGCGTTTTTTCTCAGCAGTGGTCTCTTGCGAAGCGTTAGTAGATTTAAGACGCGTAAGGGCAGGTACGAACTGAGCGGCTAGCCGCATGCGGTTGCGGCTAACCGCTCAGTGCGTTTAGGTTCCAGTTTTGCGGTTTCATACGTTTTGATCAGCTGTGCGGCTAGCCCGCATGCAGTCAACCGCATACTGCGTACCTGTCCTAAAAGTGCCCGTGCGACGTACTTACTGAATAAACATCTTTTATCTTTATCAATAATTCAGCGCCAGTAAAGCAGCTTTGATAAATTGGTTTAACTGGAAGAGACCCCTTAAAGTTCGCCTTTGTACATCCTTGCTATATTATTGTTTATTTTATTATTGTTGTCTCTTTTGTTTGTATGTGTAAAAGTTGGTATGCGTTAGCGCGTTCGTTACGTGGATGACTTATTGTTAGCTTTGATATCCTAAAATGAACTTTGTATTGAGCACTACTTTTTAAATTGCTACAGTTTTATTTTAAATCTCTTGGACCATACCAAGGATCTAATACACTTAATAACCCAATAGTTGTAAGTGCCGTCGCGTGACCAGATGCTATCTTATCGGCGACTCGAATAGAAATATACCAATATCACGTACAATTTAAGGGGTTTTAAAAATAGTATTAAATTGTATGTAGAGTAGGTTATAAATAATTTTTATTACAAACTTATTCGTTTTTTTATAAACGGGACGAAGTTTTCTTCTTAATATTTCATTCCATTCAATAGGGCAACACTGCAATGTCACTAATTCCACCGATCGTACATTTAAGAATAGAACATTTTCAAAGAATTCTCTAATAAATTATTTAAAAATACAGAAATACCTATCTGCAATAAAAATATCAACAGAAAGGCCAAAAACAAGCTCTATGTATAAAAAAATATAAGAGCAATGTACTTATATAACTCGACTGGAAAAGATGTTCCAGGCGGGAAATTTTATATCGAATCTCACCTCATATGTTCAAATCTATCAAACCGTTTACTCTTCAGAGCGTGCTTAGAAATTGATATACATATACACAAACACACATATACATTCGCTCGAAAAACACAACACTCCTTCGGGCATTCGGGTAAAAATATTCTCCCTTACTAAATTTATACTGCGTAATCTTTGAAAAAGCCTTTTAATTTAATTTGTCTTGGCAACACGCCTCGCATACTAAAATCTGCACTCGCATCTTAAAAGCCTTCATTATGTGCCCGTTGCATAAATAACTAAAGCGAAAGCATACGTTTAAAATAATGAGTAATGAGATGCAAAAACTTTACTTATATCCTCCGTGTGATATAAGTTTAAACCGGCATCGAAAGGGATCCTTTCTCAGGCACGGGAGTGATCGAGCCAAGTCTCGGGATATTAGCATTATTTACCATACATTGCGTTTAGATTGCCCGTGCGCATAATTTCCTTTAGATTCAAAAAATATATTAAAGTCTTTGAGAAGAGCGCATGATTCTGTGAACTCTTAGAATTCGATTTAAACGATTTTAAATCATGTTCGTATTTAGTAAAACAAAAACCTGATGATGTTTCACTTTTGCACTTTTGAAAACCGCAGAGGTGCCACTCGGGTTCTAACCTACAACGACGCCTTGCTTAAACGACATGTGGCTACCACAATTTATAATATGTGGTCGCAAAAAGCAAATCATATTAATTAATAATTACTGACGTTAATGGGCGACAGTGACTGTTTACGATCAGGGCCCGTATTCCGTCCCCTTTGTCGCAGTGGAGGAGGCATCCGTCACTCTCTTACTTCAATACTAGTCAGAAAGAGACAGGTGTTTTATCCACGTTTAACCACATGCATAAACACGACCATAATACCACAGCCCGCAGGTTGCCCGTCTGCTCGATCGCCTTTTATGGCTATACATATAACAATAGTTTATATAAGATAAAATAAGGCTATACGAAAGCTCAAAGTTATAGCGAAACAATTTCATAAGTTGTATATTATAATTTCGTTACAACTCTCATAATATATTCGTGCATTCCAATTTCATTTTTCATCATCTACGCAGACAAAACTATCAACAGATTGCAGTATTAAGAGATACGCATCAGCTCTGCGCTTGACTACAAAGCTTTGAGATGTGCCCAACGGAATGTCACAGGATAAACAGAGAAAAAGGAACCTTAAACTGAAGTTACACGGGCGTTTGTTAAATGTGACGGTATACGAGACCAGCTGACGTGCAGGAAAGGGCTTAGTTTTATGGCGCAGGCCATATAACACAATAAACATTATTTATTTAATGGACACCATCATGCGGGCATGAAACTGAAAATATTTAATTAGCGGAAATCAATTTAATTTAAACCTTAATGTTTACATGATCACTCAATGGCAGTAATCGATATTTAAAAAATTAAAACCTCCACTCTCGAAGAAAATTTGTGTTACAAACTTCTTAGAATTAATAAACATCCTGAAACATGAAATTCAAAACTTTGCTTGCGTCTTAAACACTTACGCGGTACAGGATTCGGGGAAATTAACAAGTTACCCATTTCCAAATCCCTTATTTCAAAATGAATATCGATAATATAATTAAGTTCACAATATCCTTACCCAATTTTCTTGATAAAGCTTTAAATTATTCAATAAAATTAGCTTTTAAATCACCTTGAAGGCACCATAAGCGAATGAGGTTACCAGGCAATCATGGGCCGGAAGGTATTTTTCCATTACCTCCACGAAATCTCTCAGTGGACAATGACGGCGAAATTAAACGAAAGATCAAAGGAGAATTCAATTATACAACGGGGCCCTGCTATGGAACGCTGAAGGCTTCCTTAATAGACAATGCGTTGGGAAAACTCAGGTGTACTAGCTGTTATTTAAAATTCAATGTTGATATTGTAGGACTTGGCTGTGCTGCAGAAAAAACTAACAAGGAGCAGCTTTGAAACCAGACTGCAAGTGAATTGATATTCTTTGTGTAACTTTTCATGATAATACCCAAGTTGTATATACAGGGTGACATCGAACATGTGATCAAAAGTGATATGACATAATTAATCAATAAAGTGGGACCCTAATAAAATAGGTATTGTAGGTGTTTAGATGTAGTATTCAAATTTAATCACGCAGTGATCAAAATTTAATAATTTATTGTAAACAGTGTGGTAAACCCTACTTGACAGAAAGAGATGCAATCATCATTTGAATACCACTTACAAATGCGACAACAACAGCAAAAAAATTAACTGTCACTGTAATTGAAGTGTCATTTAAGTAAAATAGTCTGAATAGGAAAGATGGTATGGTTCTAACAATATGGTAACCATGATTTACTTAATCGGTGATTTAATTAAGGGGAAAAAGAAATAGCTTTTGTTTCTTGTAACTAATATCGCTTGGAAATGGCCATCAATTACCGAGTCTGAAAAACTGGTTTCGGATCACGTCTTCGATGTCACCCTGTATTGATAAAATCGTCATTTAAAGACTCTTATTTTTTGTTTTTATCACGGGATATGACGTACTTTGTACACATTATTAAAATTCATTTCCACCATTTTGGTATTGTTTATAAAGCTACCTGAGCAAGAATATAATTGATATATTCATTAAGCCGCTGAACCGATTTAAATGAATTTTGGATGGATCCTCTGTTGATGATTCATCTCCGCTGTGAAAGCGTAACAAACAATCAAATGTTAGAAAGTATGGATTAACAGAACTAACAAAGTCTACTTTATTTTTAAATTAGACAATACTGAAGGTCGAAATCAAGGTGATATGTAGATAAAATTTAGGAAATAGCGACTCCATGAATTCTAGAACCACGGTATGCTACCAAAATCCTAACCTTATTACACCTAGTCTGTCAAAATCAAGGCTACACCACGCAAATGAACTAAAAGGAAAAGGCATACATTTTAATAAAAAAATATTCTCTGCGAATATACAATAAACAACTACGCGGAAAAATTCATGCGCAAAAATATTATAGTTCGTACAGCCTTGAGCAAGACATCAACATAATCAGCGAGTTGTACAATTCCGCAGACAATATTTTCCTCCACGCCGTCGGCACGCGCTGATTTACGGGCCAATATTGAGCGCAGGCGCACCCGGGATTAACTCGCGCCCGGGACGTGACAGATTGCGTGGGGGCTCCCGGCTGTGTACACCGGGTATTGATCATTTGATATTAATTAACATGCTAAGCTATTAAATTAAATTATTACCTCAGCTAACCCAGTATAGGTTGTATCACGCTGAGGTAATAATTTCAAGGTTTTTTAGCTGACGACGTTTTCAGGGTTAACTTGTTTTTTTTTCTGCGAATGACTATTTTATTACTTCTAAGTGTTTTTTTATTTGTTGATCTGTTTTATGTAACAAAAGCACAAATAAACAGACTTCTGCTTTATAATAATGTAAGCCTATGAGGATACTATACAGGTAAGGGATATGTAAGGAACGGTGTCCCAACAATACTGATGTGCCAAAGGAAACTTTCTAAAATTGCGGAAAGTTTCATGAAGGAAAATTTCGGAAAATTCTCACAATTTCGCATGGGGATTTAAACTTTCCGTTTCTTTTGGAAACTTTCCGCAACTTGCACATCAGTACCCAAAAATGAAACTGATTCAGATTATAATTCTGAATATAACAAATACTCAAACAAAACCATACATAACAATAGATTTGTAAAAATGCCAAGCGTTTAAACCTCTTACAAACAATACAGCCACATCATGGGATAAGTTCGCATATGTACATATCTATAACGATACAAAAAAAAAGTTATTGAATATGTGCAATAAAAAGTTTACATACATACATAAGTACATCAGCAGAAACTTAAAACCTTTATTTTTCCACAAGCAACTACAAATACTATAAAAGAGGAGCGAGGTCGAATTACACAGCCACTCTTAAGCCCGAGAATGAACAAGCGAAAAAGAAACCGCCGCAAAATTGGCCCACAAAATGACATCCCGCTAACGAGAAAAATAAATTAGAAAGTATTTTCCCTCTTTGTAAATAAAGTCTCAATGGAGCTGTATAATTGACCGATTCCGGCGAGTTCCGAGACCCTAGAGTCTAATGATAGAAAAGCCCTCAGTAATTAAAACTTCTTTAGGGACAAAATAACGGTGCGGATTTTTTGGATTACCCTTCCTTTGAGCAAATTGAGTCGGCGACTAACCGGGATTGTAACACGAGGCACAAGTTGAAGTCTTAAATTATGCTCCCGGGTAATTAAAATGTTCTTAAAATAGCGTACCTGGAAGCAATTAGTTAAATATTTAACCACTAAATATACAGAGTGTCCCATAAACCGACGTCAACCAGCCTAGGGCTGATAGAGCAGCTAAAAAGCTATCTATGTATGTTTAGCGACTTTGACTAGTTTCGGAGATATTGATCATTTTAATCTGTTTTTTTGTAATTTTGCCAATATGTCACGCATGCATTATAATAATGTCACGAAAAATCCTTAATTTCATATTTTATTTCAAAAGCTTTTCAGCGGTAACTTACATAATCACAATCATTAAGAATCAGCGAAGTTTTAAAACGTCGGTCGGTTTATGGGACACCCTGTATATGCAAATACCATTCTATGAATACTCACACAGTCTCTGATCCAGTTTAATCCAGCCATTGCTTCCATATAGTAATTTTATCCTTGTCTTTATGGTAACTCGTATTTACTTATCAATGAGAACTACTTCTACACCGACGTAACGCTGCAAATCCTGACGCACAGTCAACACTGCTAGCTTCTTGGGTAGGGTCTAGATCACTTATTCACTACCTAGGTTAGCTAGACTTGGTAGTGTTATAGTGACCTGACCCTACACATAAGAAGTGAGCAGTTCCGAGTTCAATTTCCAGTATTTGTGTGATGAGCGCGAGTGTTTGTACCTAAGTCTTGGATGTGTTTTATGTATGTTTTTAGGTATTAAAACAAGGTTTTATTTAATACGCTGGTAAACATCTTAGCCTAATTGTGCAAATTGTGGTTATAGAATTATCAACAAGTTTTTAGAGATGTTTGTAATTCTGTAGCTCTGCCTACCCCACTCTGGGAACGAAGGCGTGAGATTATGTATGTATGTATGCAATGTATGTATGTACGGGTCAAATTGTAAGTTAAATTTGACCTAACTTCCCAGGGACTAATTGAGCTGAAATTTGGTATACCTACTAATTTTGATGACAATACAATAATATGGCACCACCGAGCTGGTCTGATGATGAAGACTTAGGGTTGCCATAGGAACTCCTAAATTTCAAATGATAAACCCGTCGTTAGGGCTCGTTAGAATCGTCTTGATGAGTAGTTAATGACATAATGACTGTGCAAAATAAGTACAGTCGGCAACAAAAGCTTGTCCCAAAAATGAGAATTTTGAAAGAAACTTATATATACATATATATTTAAATATGTTTACCGTTGTCCATTACCAGCCTACAGCTTAGGGCGCGTACACATAGAACGTCCGTTTTTACAGGATCCGTTTTAACGGATCTTTTCACCTTGTAATCTTCTTTTTTACTGGATCCAGAATACTGTTTTGGGTGTGAACTCGCTCATACAACAACATACGCCATCAAACGGACCTGCAAAACGGATCGCTATGTATACGCGCCCTTAGGTTCAACTACGTCCCCTGATAAAAAGCTTTCGTACGGTTCTAGTTCCCAGATCACCTGACTAAGATCTCTTGTGATCAGTATAAGATCACTCTTCAACTTTAAGACCTTTATAGCATGAAGGCGTTAATTAATTTCATTAGCCTACGTCACGGGCTGAAATACTTGAAAATTAATAAACTTTGAATAACGACTCAAACTTATTAAATTTCAAAGGAAGAACTTATTTTAAGACAAAAGTTTTTTTTACTGTTGACATGAATGCACATCGGTTTGACACATATAGTGGACATTTAAACCTTAGTTCATTAATGAACGATGAGTGTAACCAAATATTAAATTAGTTTAGAACTTTTTGAATGGTGGTCAAAATTTAAAAGTCATATTTGTAGGCCATGTGACCACCACTGTATATGTATGTTAATTTTTAAGTCCGACATTATGAAATACATCCGGAGATTAAAAAATTTAATTGCCTCATTTATTTGTAGTTTTCTAATTTAGAAATATTACATTATTGTAAATGCCAGTATACAAATGAGTTGGCATACCTAAGGGAGGCTACAGTTGCGAAATTGAAGGACCGTGTAATGACGATTAGTGATGTATTGTTTTGACTTCATTACGATAAGGTTATATAAAGGTATGCAAATATATTTCGCGGAATGCATACAAGCGCATTTAGTCGCATAACATACTTGTAGAAGTTTATAAAAGGTAAAAGTAATTTTCACATATGAGACCTTTATATTTATCATTTTTGTAGTTTCGTAGATGCACAAAAGGTTCCCATTGTTGCCGCATAAAGAAATGCTAAACTTATGTGAGTAATGCATATAAGGTATAATAAGGCGATAGTCGGTAAAATAAGGTTTTATTTTACCGACTATCGCATAAAATATATTAACAAACGTCTCATAAACCACTCAAGGGTTTGTGCGGGGATTTATGTGCACAAATAAAAATAAATTTACATTTAGGGCTACCTCAGCGGCGAACACTACAGCTTATCTACAGTATAGAGGATTTCAGTTTATACTCGATATTAGTAAGCTTGATCAATCATAGTAACGGATTATGGAGTGTCTAAAGCAGTTTGAGCATGATGCAGTGGAGTGTGAGAAGATAATCTATTACATTAGAGGATAAATTTATTTTTAATTACTGTTCACGATGTATTATGAAGTGGTTAAAAAAAATTACAAGAAAAAACAGAGGGGTTAAGGCATTGCCTAAGTAGACTTTAAAAAATATTTTTAAACAACATAGGTTCATTAGCTGGCGCTCGCGACTCCGTCCGCGTAGAAGTCGTTTATCGGTACTCACCAAGTAAAAATAACTAGAACTATACAGGGTGGAAAGTTCGAATGCCACATGGAAGGCAGACGATTTTTCAAAAATCCATAATTGCAGAGTTTAGAGTTTTTGAAAATAAAGGAAAGCCTCCTTTACACAGAATGTGCTATTTCCAATATTTAAGGTAGTTGCCTTCCATGTGGCATTCGAACTTTCCACCCTGTATAGAAAGTACTGACATCATCGTCTAGAACAACAAAAAAATTAAATATGTTTTTTTATAAAGTAAAAAATTCGCTAAGAAAACCTTCTCTGATAATCAACAACTAAAGCGAAGTAAAAATTGAATTTATAATAAAAGACACAAAAGTACAGTACAAGTACACACTAAACCAATAAAAAATGACATACGAGCACTGAAAATAGTAAATTGCCGAGTGTTTAAACGAAACCCATTCACGGTCACGGCCCATGTCCGCCATTGAACAGAAAAACTGTCAAATATATTAAACTGCATGAATATTAAAGCGCGCGCGCGCAATGAGTCGTGATAGCGACATTTACATACACGCGAACAATGATCGAGAGCCGCGGAATGGAAGAGCTGGAGCTGGTAGAGTAGAGAGGGGTAGGACCTGCGTCGCTATTACCTAACGCACTCGCAATCGCAATCGGCTTCAAAGTGGAACAATAGGCTAGTAGTGTCCTAAAAAATTCTAATAAGTCCGTCTTTTACATTATCAAAAAATATTGAACACGTATTTTTTCTTTTGTCAATTAACCAAAAAATGACGAAGATAAAGTGCGTTGAAATTTCGTGTGACGTCACGCCGTGGCACACTTTATACCACGTTGTGACGTCACGAGCCCCCACTCCGGAACTTTGATGCGCGTTATATCTGTCAATTTTGATTGATTTAAAAAAGCAAAAAATACGTGTTCAATATTTTTTGATAATCTTACTGACGGACTCACCCCTATTGTTTTCATTTTGTATGAAGACTCGCCTTCGACTTTTAAAATGAAAACGATTGCGATTGCGAGTGCGTTAGGCAATAGCCCCCAGCGGGCCCAGTGCACTCCGCAACACTGCCCTACTAAGCATAATGGCGTTATCTCAAACAAAACATCTGTAGAAATTGCAACCTAGTTACAAACAGAAGAGAGTTGAATCTGCTTTGGCTATTGAATTTAGTTATTGCATTTTTGCTTAGGAGGGCAGAATAGGGATTATGCATGGATTTTTTAAATCGCATTTCTCATCAAAATATGAAAATACCGTAAAAGAGATCACCAAAAGTGAAATTAAAATTAAAATCGGCCAAGAATTACGCGATACAAGTATTTTAATCTGCTATGTAGACAGCGATTAGATAGAGAGACTCCATGGTTAATTGTGTTTTGCTAGAAAGAGATAGGATCAAATCTTTGTTGGTTTATATCTTGGTTAATTTTATAGCTATTAAAATAATATTTTTCTAAACTGTTGGTTGTTGCATGAATCAGCTTTTATTGAAGCTGTGAAAAAAAGACATGAATATTCTATGTCTATCAATAAATACCTATTATTTGCTAGCGGTGCCGTTTGGCACATTTCGTGGTTAGAATTTATGCTTTATTGTTCTATACATTAAAAGTCAAAATAAAAGTAACTAATCAAACAATTCCGCCCTTAATGGGTTAAATTATATTATATTGCTAATAGAGGTTTGTCTCAAAGGTAACATTTTGATTCTATTTTTTTATTATTATTTACTAAGAAAAAACATAGAATATATATATTGTTTGCTACGCCCGCTTTCGACTAGATTAGGTAATTTTGTCTGTAACCGCGTTACGTAGCAATAAGCTGTGACATAGAAAATACCATGTGGCGTTTAAGCTCTTTAACCATTAGCAAATATTAGTTTCTTTATTTTTTTTAGAAAATATTAAACAAAAAGAATATAGTATGCTTTTGAGACATATCTCTATGCGAGGAAGAATGATTTGTTTCAGAATACCTTTTAAAAAGCTCCGTGTCGTCAATTTAGGCGTAAAACTCAAGTACATTGGCTTGCATCTCTAGGGGCGACATTTGTATGGGCTGGGTTGCGTGCAAATATATTGGAATTATGTTGGAGAAAGGAGCAGGCACGTTTGACCTACATAGAGAAATGATGTTTCGTCGGGAAGAGCGCGTATTTCTGCAAGAAGCGAGTTCTGTAAGGTGTCCATTCTCAAGTCTTTAGCTCCATCTTACCCACCAAAGTGTTCGCATTGATGTGTTTCGGTGTGGGGGTTGGCCAGTCTGTGAAATTACTAGCATAAAGGCATTCTACCCTAGTCCTAAGGGTTGGCAATGCGTTGGAAATCCGAGGTTATCGTTTGCGCTTATTGAATGTTTTTAATGAGAGGACCTTCGCACTTGTTAATCTGAATATTTAGGTGTAATTAAAATGGTAAATGCAGCTCGAAAAAAATACTTGACCACAAAACACGTTTGCAAACATTGCAAGGAAAACTTTTAAACGCTAATGACCGAGTTAAAAGCCACGCCAATTAACGCTAAAATGTCAGCGCTCATTTAACAGAGCCTACTAAAATTGACGCCGAATTTTGAACCGAAATAAAACTGTAATGACACTTTCATTTGTATTTTAAGACACACAAGAACAATGGTTTCCAAGATTTGCGATTTCTTCGCTTAGCGCCAAAATTAACTGAAATGATAATGATAATGATCCAGAGGAACCCTGTTCTACCATTTACAAACGTTGTTTCATCTGTTGTCATTCCTATCGATTGCATTCCTTGCCTCCTGTTATATTTAACCACACTGAACACAACTGTATTGTTCCCAGTTGGATGTTACAATGCGCAAAACTTTAAATGCAACGTTCCTATCAAACGATCGTTCCCGACATTCTTCCATCTCTACAGTCCGTACTTGCAGCAAGTGCATAAGAAGTGGCCATAAGAAGGTCAGGGGTGCCACGTCGGCACTTCGCGCCACGCCTAACGAGTCTCGACCTAGGGATGCCACTTGAACAAAGTGACGAGTTGCAAACGTACCATGACGAGCTTTGAACAATCACAAAATGTGGTACCTTTTTTAAAAATGTGTTTTTTACGTGGCAACCCTACTGGTAGGGTGTCATTGGAGAAATAAAACTTAACTACACGACACTCGTGTCTGCAGCCCGTATTGTCTGCGAGGGTCGTGTATGAACGCCGTTATTATCTTCTTTATTTTTACATCTGTGTGAGCCTTTATAAGGCACAATGTACGTGACATGCATAACCGTACCTAAGTGTGACGTCGCTTTTACACCTTTGACTATTGCCGTGTGGCAGATGAAACTTGAGAAAAGCCTACCCTAACCTAACCTAACCTAACCTATAAAAATAGTTTCGACTACCTAGTTAGATAGATTATCACGATCGTTTATGATCGTGTTCCCAGTAACATTTTTTGTATACGTGACTTTTCTTTGGAATGAAAAATGCAGTAAGGTGTAGGTTATAATTAGTTTTGCAGCAGACCCGAAACTACTCAGAAATATGTATGAGCGCAAGGAAAGGTGCTGGTGTGAAATTGCTTTTTCAAATAGGAAAACATGTGAATTCAAAATCCTTAAGAATATGGAGTAAAAAAATTTGGAAATTAAGCTATACGGAATAAACGATTTTATTAAATTTATCTGACTTAAAAAAAAACTGATGCGGAAATAAAAGACGTTCTTGCCATGTGTCATCTCTGCCTCACGGAAAAGTCAAAGAGTACATAATAATATAATTCATAATTCTCTATTCAGATATCACACATGAAAAAATAAAAAACCAGTCCCTGAAGTACTACCTATTCGCTACTACTTACCTATATGCTACTACTTACTTATACGCTACTTCAGCTGATAATTTCCAAAAGACGGTAGCTTCATAAATTAATGCTAAAGCGCCTCCGCCTGCTCCTTTGTGATCCTAATTCCGGCCCACGTCCGAAATCTCATTAACCTAGGGGCAAGGCGATTACTTTGAGGCTCTGCTAGTTCTCGTTTATTTTTCAGCAAAAAAAGATAAGAAATTTCCAACTCTAAGACGGTGTCCGAGGTAGATAGGCCAAGGATTAAAAGTGTTAGGAAACTTATATTTTGACAACCTTTTCCAAGGATTCATTTAGGATTTATGTGGAAGAAGCGAAAGAGATTTGTCTGGATCGCAGCAGGTGGAAAGAAGTGGTCTCTGCCTACCCCTCTGGGAAACAGGCGTGATTTAATGTATGTATGTATGTAAATCACGTGGATCTTAGACTGTTCAATTATTCTGGGTATGACATCACTTCTTTGTTGTTTCAGTTTGGTATAAAAGAAGGAATCTACGTTTATATACCTACACTAACCCAACCATATCCATGTGAGTATTTTTATCTCAGCTGTAGTTATTGTAATCGATTTCGCGGAGCCTGCGGTGACTTTTCCATGGAACCTTTCAGTTCCACGGAACCCACTTTCTAAACCCACCCCTACTTTGTTACCAGCAAAAATATCTTTAAAATATAGCCAGATCTCATATTTGTAATTCAAATAAAAAGTGAAACAGCACACTAAACTAAAGTAAGCTATTATATTACTTAAAATATAAATGGAATAATACAATTGACATAATGTAAGAGAACACAAATTAGATCCATTATCGATTGTGGCGTCCAAAACGTCCCTTGAATACAAAGCAACCAAACCGCAACAGAATATAAACTTGCAACTAACAAATACTAACAAAGTGTATGTGGCAGACTAAAACGTCGCTTTCCCACATCCGAGTTAATACGAGTAACACACAGTGCAGGGATCGCTAAATGAGATTAACTTCGGGTTTTAGAAATACGCTTTACTCTAAACATATAATTTAATCACTTCAGAATAGAGTACTTAATTATCTTTGAATAAAATAATAATGCATAATAAATATTTCGGGAGCCTGGCGTTTGGCCGAAATATGTTTGCCAAATGTATAGTTACCTAAACTTTTCATTTGCCAACCCATTTTTTTTTTCCTGTAACTATAAATATTTCAATACCGTCGTGTAGAACCCTATAGGTTAGGTTAGGTTAGTTAGTTTTTTATAAAATCCTGAAATATTTACGGTCACAGAAAA
The DNA here is from genome assembly GCA_946894065.1 of Acleris literana. Lineage (NCBI taxonomy): Eukaryota > Metazoa > Arthropoda > Insecta > Lepidoptera > Tortricidae > Acleris > Acleris literana. Next base: position 1,174,065 of record OX335681.1, read on the forward strand.
CAAAACGCGTTGGCAAATGAGACGGTTGGGAAGCGATAAATTTGACAAACATATTTCGCCCATACAAAAATAACCCGTCAAGAAGATAGAGATACAACCACAAACACAGAAAACATTTCAGACTCAAAAACAAATACGCGCACTGATGACACAAATATTTTCCCATGCCGGAAATCGAACCCGGAACCGCTATTTGTAGGCCTCACCTGCCAACTAGGCCAACTGCCTCTTTCAATAGAAAAAAAATCTTAACTTTATTCCAGCCTCAATCACAATGAGAGCGGAGGAGGAGCGGTGCTGCGCCTTCCTACTAAAGGAGCGGCCACACCGCTGCTCAAAACACGGTGACGACGGTACGGAATCGCAGTGACGTGCCGTAAATGTCACGACTTTACCTCTGCCACACCGCTGCCGTGACGTTTACGGCACGTCACTGCGATTACGTACTGTCACCGTATTTTGAGCAGCGGTGTGGAGGGCACGCGACTGAATCGTGACGCCTACGGCACGTCACTGCGATTCCGTACCGTCACCGTATTTTGAGCAGCGGTGTGGTTCCTCCTTTAAACCGCGTCTGCCACGCTTTTGGAACGCTTTATAAAAAGGAAAGAGCCGCACCGCGCCGCCTCCACTCATAGTGTGTTAGCAGCCTCTATCTTACAGTCTTACACAAGCACCGTGACGGGTGCGCGTAAATTTTATTCACAATCGGTGAGCTTTACCAACTCAATGCAACGTTTGAATATAGATCCAAAGACAACATTTCTTAAGGTATTTTGATTAGTAATTTAAATATACTACCTACTGTTTATTACTTTTCTGTTAATAGAACTGTATTACATTCCGATTTCTCCTGGGAAATAATCATTAATGAATTAATTTCGATTTAAAAAATAGACCTATGGGATTCGTAATAACAATCGTCAAAAGCAAATAATTTGTCATTAATTTAATACTAGCTGTTGCCAGCTAGTTCATCCGCGTAGAAGCCGTTTATACCGAATCCCTCGGAAACTGTCCAATTTTTCGGGATAAAAAGTATCCCCGGAACTCAAGCTATGTCCATACCTTTTTTTAGCTCTCATTAGTGTCCCGCTGCTGGGCAACGACGACCCCCCTATCCATACCTAATTTCATAGAAATCGATTTAGCAGTTTAGACTAGTGTAAGTTTAGCGTTACTTTCACAACTATACTATAATATTATAAAGCTGAAGAGTTTGTTTGGTTGAACGCACTAATCTCAGGATGTACCGGTCCGATTTGAAAAATTATTTCAGTTTTAGATAGCCCGTTTATCGAGCAAGGCTATACGCTATATATCATCACGCTAAAACCAATAGGAGCCGAGCACCAGTGAAGAATGTTTCAACCTTCTACGTTAACTACGTTAACCTTCTAGTCGCGGGTTAAAGTTAGCGTTAGCCCAAAGTAACTATTCCACGGGGACGAAGTCGCGGGCAGAAGCTAGTTTATAGTATAAATATGGATTTCCACCTTCACCCTACAAATTCCAACCCCATTACACGCTCCTGATATTACCAGAGATATAGGCTGTAATGTAAAAGGGGCCATCTGACTTCCAATTACCGAGGCTGTATGAGCTATCTAAAGATAAGGGTTGACGCAGACGAGCTGAGTCAGAGACATAGATAACGAGGCTTTCTAGAAAATTCAAGACCTAATTTAAACCGAACCATAAATTTTGCTCGAAGGACACTATCTTAAACTTTCGAGCTATATTTCAAAGGGACTATTACAGTTATAAACGTCATTGTCAAATTAATCTAATTCTAGAGGAATTACGTAATTACTTGTAATTACGACTAGAAATTGATGACTTCGTAAATGGAACGTTCGTAGATCGAGGACATACAACAAGTTTCGATCAAGTACTCAATGACAAATATATCCGAAGTAATTTACACTCGCTTTATTCAAAAACACTTTTCACGTGTAAGTTATGTGTATCTAGTTAGTATGTTATCTGTGGTGTTAGTTTAGTATCTAACGTCATGTAAGCTAACAGGCATAGGTAACTATGGAATCAAGACGTTCCAATCACAACCTATAACGTCTACTTCTTTGGCACATTTTGCAGCCTAAAGCGCTTCATGGATTTTAAAATACAGGGTGTCATTAGATTCATCTTATTTGTGGGAGTGACGTAAGCTATAAAATCTTAATGAAAGTAATGAGAGGGGGGCTATTTTTTACACATATATAAAAAAATTGTCACTTTTCTTTACACATGTTTCTTCAGTGAACCGTTTAGCGGTTATTAAATAACTATCCAATATGCTACCACTTTTTCATCGTACTCAGCTAGTTCCGTACGATCATACAAGCCTGCTCCTCTGGCTCCCATGCAAACATGCCCCGGCTTTGATGAAGAGTCTTTAACGTGCCCGGGAATGCGATGCGCTCCTTACACTGTACCCATCAAGGTGCCCTTGTAATGACTTGCTTATTCAATGGTTGATACAAGTAACTGACGAAATCCTTAGTATTAATAGTCAGGAGGAGAGACTGCTTCTGAAGTGACATTTTTTATTTAGTTACAAGAGAATATGTTGCGTTGTGGTTAGTGTGTATTAGGTAGTTTTACAAAAGAAAAAAAATATGTAAGTAAAACACTTAATAAATATTGAATACGAATGTGTCTTGATATGGCCCTTAGATGCATAGTTGACTACATCGGGATGCAAGAACTTTTGCATCCTTATTACAATGCAATAAAGTGAGGAAGTGGAAACATATTTCTGCAGTTGACTGTAGTAAAGAAGTTTGAAGATATTATAGGGTAAATAAGTTCAAAGAAAATCGGAATGACCCTATATATCGTACCTTAAAACCCTTGCATCCGACTGCCAAACACTCTGTAGACATGTAGCACGACTCACATCCACTTCACCCAATTACACTAACATTAAATAGCACTAATATTCCATTAACACACCCGTATTTTTCAAATTCGCCAAGATAGTGACAGCACGCGATATTAAGGAGATTTTAAATTTAATTAACGTTTATGCAAATACTTATTGTTTGCGCCTAGCTTAGAACTCACAATCCTCAGAAAAGTAGGCAGGTGCAATCATTGAATCAACAAGTCTGAATACGACTCATACGAGTATATTGTCCGTACGCCTTCAATCCACAGCTACCTGCACGGCGGAAGTGTCGCAGCTGCATAATTCAGCAGCAGGTAACGAGGGCTGCACTTTGTCGTGTCGCGCCGCTTTAATGGTCTGTCGACCGGCAGGATACAGGGTTTGTCGGATTGACCCAGATTTGGGGCGTCGTAATGGGAAGGAACACGCTGTATGTACGGTCACGAACGTAAATTGACCCATTTCAAAGACAATGTTCTTGAAGTCGTCAATGTAATTAGAGATGCCAATTCATTTGAATCTTATAAGAAACTTAACCTTATTGCTGTAGAATGTCAGATTGACTTTGGACCTAAGGTGGGTCAGAAAGTCTTGGTACTTTGTACCTTCTTTATGTCGGCCTAGGGTTTCCTTTTGATATTATATAAATGTTCTAAGGCTATTTTGATGTATGGTACAGTCAAGTGTAAAAACACGGGAGAACGTAACATTTCAAAAATATGTCCCAATGCACCTTATTCCAGTGTAATAAGAACTTCGTAGCATATTTATGAGAGGATTCTTTCGATACATTTTTTGCACTTGACTGTACTAAACAAAGATATACATACTTTCTGAGACAAATAAATACAGATAACTACTTAGCTGACCTGACATTTCCCTGTTGGTTTTTTCGGAGAAAGATTCCAAAAAATATACTTTACTAATTTTACTTACGTACATAAAAAACGCCAAATTTGTCTAGCCTTTCTCTAGTGATGCGCTTATCTATCCACGACCACCATTTCATTACTTATACCTATACACTGGCCCGCAAAACTAAGTATAACATTTTTAATACTAGCTAGTAGATAGATGTAGATATAGGTATACCTCGTCTCTTAAAGGGCAAACATTATTCTTACACCCTAAGAAAGAACTCCTTCTTAGCGCAGTTGGGTAGGCTGATTGATGTCATCATTACCTGACAGCAAAATACACAAACTTTTTTTCAATTCACCAACAAATCCCTCTTGGGCAGCGTATTTTTATCAATACAGCTTCCGTTCGACAGTCCTCAAGATGATTAATGGACAGGCGAGTATCACAAAGAGTCCTATGAATAATACATATAGTTATACAACAAGGACAATAAAACATCATGGCCACAGTAAATTGGCTGAGCCGAGAACGGCTTCCAGACGCCAGACGTTCTGAATTCTATAGAAGATGAGCCTGATATGGAGCCGGAGGTACTGAATGCGGTAAAGGAGTGATGGGAGCAACATATGAAGTTTTCAGCTTTATCTTTGTTAGCGAGCATTGTTATGCTCTTATCCTTTTAGAAATTACCTGTGCCTACAATGCCAGTAAAAGAGGGTACAATTACCGCTATTATTTAAATGAACGTAAAGTAGCATTGGAAACTTAAATCCTCTCATAATTATTTTATTAAACTGGATAAAAACATGTGGGGGTAAAAATTTAGGAGGGTGGACCTATGTATGCACTTGGTTCTTTTTAAATTGTATATATTTAAAATCCTTAACAATCATTTTTCGTTTTACTTTTTAACTTAACACGTAGGAAAATACAATCCCAGCACATCCAAGATAATAAAAATGTAAGAAAAGTGAGACTAAGAATCAAGATGGCGGTCGCATGAAACAGAAGCTGCGACAAAAAAACTTCATAATTACTGCAACAAAAGGTTAAATTGCGTCTCCACAGCGACAATGTCTCAATTACGAGCCAGACGCGTTATTTGTCGCGCGCGACACTGAGCGATGTCGCGTTGCATTCCCTCCCCCATTCACGTACTATACAACCAACTTTACAAGAACCTTTCATCGCATCATAATGTATGCAACACAGGCTCTCAGCAACTAGTCGTAACGCATTAACCAACCGCTTTTACGAGACGTCGTGGGAAGCTTAAGGTTCTTGGTAATAGGGCTCTACGGAAATTGGTTCCGTCGTCTATGTCCGAGCACGTCCTCGCACTAAGACATTGTGGCTTCCGTCTTGTACTTGGAAATAAATTAAACATGTTTATTGTAACAGAGCTAGCTTGCTGTTTCATTTCTATTAAAAGTTAGAAAAGTAGAAAAGATTACGTAACTTTATGTGTTAAAAAGGCAACAAAGGTTGAGCGCTTTGACCTTGTCAATTGTGCCTATTTTTCAGAAGTAGCTATGAAAGCATTAGCAATTTTCGAACTACAAATTGTTTCTAGCTAAAGCCATCAAATATAATGGCTTCGCCAGACTGCCACATTATCGAGTTATAATAATAAAGTACCTGAGTAAGAGAACAGAAATGTATTAAAACAGCGTTAAATTTAAAAACGAAATTGTGAGACGTGAGTTGGATTATTTTAATTCGAAGTTGGTTTCGCCCGGGGCGAGCCCTTTGGTCGAGAGGAAAGTTCTAACTACAATATTTATACCTACCGAGGTGGAATCATGTAAATTAAAGTTTAACGAGCTGTTCAAAAGAGCTGAAATGAGCTATTGAGTGTAGCGTCCCGGGACTGGGAGCGAGACCCGCGAAGTTAGGTGACGAAGGGCGTCCTAACATCTGATGACTTTTGATTAAGTTGGTGATTTCAATACGGGAAACGCAGGTCCTGTCACCGTGGTGGTTTTTAACACAGGCAGCATATAAAATGCCGACAAGCTACTTAAGCCGCAAGAAATCTTCTACGAGAAATGTCTGACGTTGCTTTCCAACAGTAACCCGCAAGAACCTTGCAAGTGTAAACTATTACTAGGCACTGTTGGACAGCACTGTCAGACATTTCTCGCATCAATTTCTCGCAGGTGTATTCACGGTCTTACGGCGACATTAAATTTGTTTAACGTTTTTGCAACTGAGCATGAACGTAACATTTAATTAAATTTTTCTTTAAATTTCTACTGAGAATAAGTTATCCTAATACCAATCCCTAAAATGTAGTAGCCTGATTATTCCCATCAACATACATTGCCCCGCAAAACTAAGTATCACACTTTTAATACTAGCGCTAGTATTAAAAGTGTGATACTTAGTTTTGCGGGCCAATGTAATTTGTTGCACTATACAGTTAAAGTACTTTATTCAAGTAAAAATTACCAGAATATATTTAGACGATTCGAAGATTCATCGATTCCATATTGAATGCAGGCTTGGTTATTTTCAGACGAGATTTGCTGCTATGCGAAAGCTGAACTTTTGGCGACGAACTTATCGAAGGTTATACGAGTCAATGGCGAAAGTTCAAGTATGCACGTCAACCCATAACTTTTATTCGATATTCTTGTGAATACTTTAGAAGATAAGTATATACTCGTAAACGGTGAAACCGTCCAGTGTTGCCCTTGATGGAATTCTTCCTGCTGAACCAAATATTAGGTGGAACTAAAGTAATGGGCAATAAATAGTACTAAGGTACAGACCAATTGAGAACTTTCTCCCTTCAAAAAAGGAGAAAGTTCTCAATTGCTCTGTATTTTTTGTCCGTCAATTATGAACCGATTTTAACGATACCATTTTTCATAAGTAGGGAATATCGCACCTTCAGAACAATAGTGACCTAATTCAAAATTTCTGCTTTCAAACTTCAAGTCATAAATGTATTAATATAGAGACCCAATTCGAAATTTAAAATTTCTGAATTACGTCATTATTGTTTTGAAGGTGCGATATATCAAGCGAGGATGGCCCTATAATAACATTTATGAAATAATACCACAAATACCAAAAATGGTGGATAAAATTCCAAATAACGCGATATCTTTACCAACTGTGATTTAGAGTTGGTTCATTGATTTTTAAAACATTTTTTTATTAAATATTTGAGTACCCGTCTCTGGTTCGATGCTGCTAACTTGCATAATAATGGCTGATGCTGAAATTGAGACAGTTTGATAAAATGAAGGACTTTCGGAAGTCAAAGAACGCCTGTTCAGGGTAAGGGATACAGGGAAGGTTTGGAAATTAATTTCTTTTGCCAACGAGCAGGTTTCGCCAATATATATCATGATATATATGCATTGATATATACATTGATATATGTTAATGGATATTTATTTTTAAAAGCAGACAAAGAGTACCTAAAATGTTTCACTTTAATTTCTGTTACCGAACTCAAGTTTCAGGGAAACACCTAGTTTCGTTCGTATTCTATTAGCATTATATTGATTTTCAAACCTTATCACGACGAAATAAGATTCATAATAAATACTTAAGTAGTACAGTGCTTCCATTTTTTTAATAGCGATCGGCAATCTTCCTTTTTCTATGACACACGAGTGACAAATATACTGTCAGTTGCGAGTGCAAGCGTGATAGCGATAGCCAGCCGAACACTATTAAGAAGCTGGGAATACTGTACTTACAAATTTAAATTCATGTTTCATTTCAATTATGGATTCAAATATCAAATAATCGGATATTTATAATAAATATCGGATATTTTCCAACCCTGCCAACGAGTAAGTTTCAAAAAAATAAAAAATATGACTTCAGGATTTCAAACTTTCACTGATTATTTTACATTCAGAAATATTTAATTAAGAAAAGGAGAACAGGAGTTGTATAGATTATTACGCCCTTAAATTTATTACAACATATATGTCACTTCGAAATTGTACCACCGAGTACAAAGACACGCGCGGAGACTAAAGTCGGTCGTTACAGGCAAATTGCATTCCTATTACGCGACAAGGAATTCTCTTCACATGGAACAAAGAAGTTAAAAATCGAATTTTCCGAAGCGGGTTCCAACTGGAATTTAAATTTGTCCATACAATACAATTGTAAGAGTCAACCAGACGTTGGTTAAATACAGACGTTAAACGATTTCAAATGAGACGTTCTGTTGCGACTGACGTCGCAAATAATGAAGTTTGTAAGTTGCTACGTTTTACGCCCATTATCAATCAGAGCGAAATGTGAAATTGCCCATCAGTCATCATCGCTCAACCTGAGTTGCGTCAATTTTCTAGAAATAACTGTACATCACCATCACCAACAATCTTAAGTTAATGTCAACCTTTTAAATAAAATATCCAAATCACTGGTTTGTAACTTTACGTGCTTCTGTGACATATGTACACACGGACGGACGTAGAGCGGAGTGTCAGCAATTCGGCTTTGGCTTTCGCCCTTGGGCAAGGAACCCTAAAAAACCACTACCCATATGTTTTGCCGCCCTATTTTGTCTTAATAATCGACGGTTTAGAGAGACAATACCGATCCGAACAATAGTGCCCAGTTGCGGTCATTAAATCAAATCATACAGGGTAACAGGTAACTCGACCTATTCAATGAAAGGGGTTACACTAGAGCTAATAATTTTGTACCGGTTAATTTAATTTTCCGTATTTTGGTCTAGAACTGATAAATGTAAAAAAAAAACTTCACTCTTGGTACTAAAAATGCATTTCCTAATAGTTGATGAATGAGCCAAAGCTTCAAACTAAAACACTTGGCAAAAGTTCGAAAAACCTCAAATGGAAAAATCTAATAAAAGGTTCTTAAATCACAAGTCAGCAACTTTTTTGAAAACTTCGTGTCTTTCGAAGGGGATGACTGCAAAAAATGTACGAAACTTGACGTAAAAATCACGGATCGCTTTAATTTATGTGCTGTCTCTTTGTACATTGTCGGATTAGAAAGTGACAGAAGGTGTCCTAATAAGACAATGGACCTAAGATACGAATTATTTCCGACAGCGCTGCAGTACTACGAGCCCTAGACAAGAAAATAATACAATCCGGGCTCATACTAGTGCCACTCAGCATTGGAAGTGATAGGTTTAAATAACCAACTCACGCTACAATGGATAAAGGGGCATAGTGGATATCTAGGTAACGAGGCAGCGGACCAGCTGGCCAGGAGAGGATCAGATCGCCCAGCGGTCGGTCCCGCGCCAATACTTCCGTTAGCATTTAACTAGCTAAGGTCATGGTTGCGTCACAGAACACTCAAACAACATGCTAACCAATGGGCTAATACCAGTACATGCTGACAATTAAGGGAAACAGTGCCACACCCGGACGAGAGACTAACAAAGCGTCTCCTATCACTAGATAGACATGCCCTACGAATAATTGTAGGAAACATTACTGGTCATTGCTCGCTTAACAAACATTTATATATTCTAGGTATGACCGACAGCCCCCTATGCAGGGGATGCCTGTCCGCCGACGAAACAGCCCCCCACGTAATCCTGGAATGCGTAGGTGTGGCTGCTCAACGGACTGAAATCCTCAAGACACCGAGGTCACTCCGAGAAGCCTGTTGAGATACCAGGAGGATCCTGCGCTTCTGGTCAGAATTAGGCTGGCTAGATTACTAGCTAGTGCCCCCTACGCACAATGGCCCGACATACACGAGCTAAGTGCGGAAATAGGAGTCCACCACCATAACCATAAACATAAGACAATGGACTTTCAACTAGGTGCAAGTGAAATTGTTTCCAATCTATATCTCTATGATTTGCTTTAACATGAAAGGAAAGGACATAGCCGCTTATACAACAGTTATTATAGTGTTCAATATACCTTAAGTAGTACAAATCTTCATAACCACCCGAGCTCTACCAAATTCAGGGCAATAATTCCCGAAGGCGAGGATCTCGTGCAAAACTCGCGCTTAGTATTCTCGCCGGAGGACGATTTGAATAACGTCCAGGGGAATGCAGTTAATTTACACGACCGGATTCATCCGGACACTGGAAGCGCCAATAGAGCCGAGTAGCAGAAGGACAACTCGTTTACAGACAAAGGACTTGTCAGTGCCACGTTTGCTGACAAATTACAAATGAAGAATATGCTAAGAGAGGCATAAATCCCAGCGGATCATGTAATGTCAACATCACCTTTATCACTACAACTGGTCTTGAAACAACCTTCGGTGTTGTTCTCTCTGACTTTCTCTCACACGTTCTTACGGGAGTCTAACCGACCTTACCCGAATCCGAAATACTTTTAAAAGAGTTACCGCTAGGTTTTACGTCTTTAACAATGACTCTAAGTGGCTATAAAATCCCAATTCGTAAACGATCCATTATTTTCCAGCTCTGACGCGAGAGAGGTATTTCAACACAAGTCACCAACGAAGATTGTTCCAAGAGCTTAATATTTGAACTACAACCTTATTTCAACGACGGAGAATAACAAGTAATATAACTAGCGAAAAGATTGTTACACATTTTTCCACCAAAATTAAATGCTTAATAGCATATTTATTTCATTACTCTTCACCAAAATGCAATAACTTATTAAGTCACAATACATTATTAATAAATTGTTATTCCTGGTATTTGTACTACACAATGTACTTCTTTCATATAGCTCTTCGTGGAAACGGAACGTCTAAAGCAGATAACAAAGTTAACGTTTTCTGAATCATATTCTAAATGGCTGTGATTAAAACTAGTGCAGAACATATTGTAAGTTTAAATATTTTCGTAAATACAATAACACTCGGACACCTCACTTTTCTATACACCTGGCATCGAGTCAGTAAAGTAATCTTTGTCTTTTTATCCATTTCATTCAAAGTTACGCTACTGTTATTTAGATTGTACTAAGCCTAAGAACGTGATTTCGTCCGTCTGTTTATTCCGAGGCGCCTTCGGTCGAGAGGTCCTTTAATTTAGACTATTGTCTATCACGAGCTCCTGTTCTGGTAAATAAATAATGACATCGTGACAATGTCGGCTTCGTGTAATAAAGTTTAAAACTGTATTGACCTAAGGTAGTCTATTACCTACTGTTTAAATACTCTTCTGTCGTTTAGCGACAAATTAAATACTCTTAGACATTTATTTCCGTGCAAATCGTATTTTATAAGCTGCATGGTATTCACACTGGCGACAATGGCTGCCAAAATATCTAAAAAATTATACACTTACACACGAGTCGCTCAAGTAAGTCTACGTTGCCAAGAAAAACATAATGATTTCTGTCTTTTATAAGATAATACAGAACGTTAAGGTCAATGGCTCAACTAGTATCATCTCAGTACAAAATGTCCATAACCTTGACTTAAGCAACACTAAACACAATCTCATTTTTTGACGGGAATGATACACGTGTTTTCTGGATCCATATATAACAAGTCTTTTGCCCCTAATCTTCATAATGATTCTGAATGGATTTTCTAGCTTATAATGCGTTAAATATTGCGGATCAGCTAGAAAACATAATAAATTGAGGGGTATGAATTATTATCAAATCAGATGTTCTAACTAATTCAACATTTCGAAGTACTTTACTTCAACTTGAACAAAAACAAACAATCGAATCCTTCTGATTTACTCGTAGCAGTCCAAAGAAATACGAAAACATAAAGCTCGTCCATAAAACAATAGGCCGCGGGACCGACGTAAATCCACGTGCCACTTACCAATTCCTTTATGCCCAATTTGTTTGGTAACGGGAGCGGGCCGCGTGGAGCGGTCGACGCTGTAGCACGAGGCCCGGTCGGCATTTTGGGGAAGTCATATGAGCACATCACAGGGACAGGTGCAAAACTATACTGACATTAGGCCGCTTGGAAGAAAAGCTTATGTAACTTCATTTTGTTTGAAGTACGATTTTGGAATTATAATTAATTTTAATGAAACGGTACAAAGTTTAATGAAACACTTTGGATTTAATTTAAAAGCCTAAATATTTCGGAATTATGTTGTAAATTAGTCGATTGCTACGACACCTTATTTTAGCGGAGGGACCCGAAAAAAAATGTTTATAACTCCTAAACTAGTAGACATATTGAAAAGTACATACTACTACACATATTGGACCGTTATAAAGGGTTTTATAAAATAACATTTTGGGATACCCTGTAAAGTTATTTTTATAATTGTTGAAAAATAGAATAAGTATTCAAGAAGACAGGAACAACATATTTCTGGGAGTCCTTCATTAAGGCATTAGCGCACCGCCGCCGTCATGATCGCACTCAACCGCTGATAAAATATTCCTAAAGAGTCCAAAACGTGTCGGACCAGTTCAACTTAAAATCATGAGACAATTTTAACGAGAGACTGTTACAAAATTTAACTTAAATAAGCTTACTTGGAAGCAAAGTAACTCATGTTTTGCCGACACCATAAATCAGTCGGTAAGAAAATAGCATCTGAAGTGACACCCGTTATCTTAACCCTTACTTAAAAATATGTAAACAGACTAATGCTTAACTGAAGCATCCTTTAGCATGTCTCGATGACATTATAAAACTGTCAATGGTCCCCAGGACTATGTTTCCCAGGTATTAGAGAGTTATCACGATCAGTCCATCACGAGCGCCATCTCCATACGAGTCGATCCGAACTCGACCCGGCTCGCATTTCGATACACCCATACATACACCGCTGTGATCTCTTTATGATCTTCCGGGGTTTTGGAGGTTTTGGCGTTTTATTTAGGTATGTGTGAGTGTTACCTTGGCAATTTGTTACTTAACCTCGTGCCACCCAAGAAAAAAAACGCGAGATAAGCTAAACGCCCAGAGTGCAATGTACAAGCCAAAAAAAAAAAATGTTCAACCTGCCCATTAGTAAAGTGTTATATCCACTCGGCGTTTAGTTTATTTTTTTTATTTTTTAAGTCTGGGCAGTTATGCTAAGTGTCACTTTGTACAATGTGATGTACATTGGGCGGCACGAGGCTAAAATTGTATTATTTGTTTGTGAAATAAAGTTTTATTATAGCTTTATGGACTTTGGAATAACTGAGAGTATTATATCTAATCTACACTACGTCTAACTTTAAGGCGTTGGCTTTTGCCATGTTAGTAAATACAAAAGACAGATAGATAACAAAGAGTTATGATTATGAAATTATAAAATATTATAAATAACATTTATTAGATGATGAGATGATCGAGTTAAGTGGCGTGCAATAGGAGAGGCGTATGTTCAGCAGTAGACTGACATTGGCATGATGACATGATTATGATGATGGTAATGGTGATGAATATATTTTCCACCTTTTAATAAAGAGCATCTGCTTCTGTTTCTCCTTGTTTCAAATAAGTAACCCTAAATGCTACAATATCTTTATGTCCTTCTGGGTTCACGGGCATGTCTACCTACTTACCATGCACCTTTTGGTATGGTATTGTTTGGACGCAACCGACTTTAATGTCGTAACATTTTTAAATTACAACTTCTGTAGTAGTAAATGGAAATAAAATTTCACGGATACATATATAAATCAGTATTTAAAACACTTGTCCTGCAATAAACATAGCCAATATACTCGTACTAACAGCTAACAATAACACACATCCCTCAAACACAAATATCATGTCTACAAAACGCTGTGTTAGAAGTAAACAGAAAAACAAAACTCATGCATGTATAGGTCCTAGGCACCGCTGAAAAATAAAATCAGTACCTTGCAATGCTTGACCAAAAGGACAGAAAAAACTTAATTAAAGATACAATAGCAAATAATCCATTTAGGTAAGTCACATTCAAACTTCACCACAGACCACATAAATAGGTATTTACTAATTCCTAACTTCACGATACATTTAATGATAAACTTAATGGCCTAGCTAATTTGTAATAGGCAGTATACGAGGACAATAACGACGGCCATAACCCAATTAATAGCATCAATCTTCATAGCCATGTAGACAATAATTCCTAACGTCGACATTAGGTATTTAATATCAGAGTCGTCCGAAATTGCATAATAATGGTCCGGATGCCTGCCTCAATACCAGAACGCATATCTTGCTGAGAATGGGGGTATAATGTCCCAGATAAGATTGGTCATGGTCAAGTGTACCGAATTCCACAGTCATTGGCTATCTTTATTTCCTACGTACAGAATAAGGATCTGGTTTAATAATATCAGGGGACAATCTCACACAAATTGACCTAGTCTCAAACTAAGCTCTAGACTTGTACTATGGGTACTAGACCACGATATAAATACTTATTACAGCGAAACATATACATACTTAAATACATAGAAAACAAACAAGACTCAGAAACAAATACTAGCGCTCATCACACAAATATTTTCCCATACCGGGAATCGAACCCGGAACCGCTAGCGTCGTAGGCAGGGTCACTACCAACTACGCCAACGCGTCGTCAAACGAGTCGACGTCGTCGTCAGCGTCGGCGTCGTTGCATGCTTTGTACTAGAGTTCTCGATTTAAGTTAAAAATATCTATCATATCATTTGGAAGAAATTCGGATTCTCCGCATTCAAGGAATATTTACCATCACAAAAGACAAGAAAAACTGTTCTTTTAACTCTTAACAAAAAGCTGGCCCAATCAAACGCCCCTAAAACTTGGCTACTTAGAACCCTCCAACAGACCAAACCAGCTAAAGTCAGCTTTTTCAACCTCAATTCACTAACAGATAGTTACTCAACTGAACAGATTTGAAACAAGAACACAAAGCCCTCAAAGATCCCACGACTCCAAATAACTCCCAGTTTGTCAGGAACAGTAGCTACTTAAAACATCAAACGCAGACTCGCGAGTTTCTTGAGCACTTAGCGCAAAACGAAACAATGAATGTCGGAGAGTTTCGGCGCCGCCCGCACATGATTCGGTTAACGATCCAAGTGGAAATGGGGCGTTAGTAGTTAATGCTAGCATGTTTGAACAATTTGTAATAGTTATAATAAACTAGCTTTGGCCTGCAACCAAGTCTGCGTAGGTACTTGTTTATTTTTTACTCTGGAATTAACAAAATTTACGGGACAGCTATTATTTAGCTTAATCCAGTGCTATGAGTGCTGAACTGATAAGCCGAGAGATGAGAGAGTAAAACACAAACACCCAAATATCTAAGCCTTCTCAAGTTCTCACAAACTTTTACATTTTTTATATTACTAATTTATACAGCAAACTGTGCATTATCTATCAATAAAATCTCTACTTCTGTGCACTTTGATCAAACACAATTCAGTAAGGCCGCATATTCACTTGCTAGCAATCTTTTGCGATAAATATTCTATTGCTGTACAACAGTAGTTTGCGAAAACCTTCAAGTGTGAACCACCACTAGGCAGGCACTGTTGGACAACACTGTCGGACATTTCTCGCAGCGATTTCTTTAAGGTGTATTGCAGCCTCTGGATAAGATATTGATTACGTATCTACAATATCCAAACGCTATCCGCCTCTAACTTTAAGTACATATACTAGTTTAGTTCATGTTTTCCTAAGAAACGACATATTGTATTTGATGTGTGTAAAAATCTTGAAACAATAGTAACTAGTATCGACAAGAAAGTACGCAGTGTGAATGTAAGTGTGGGTAATTTGATAATTTCTTTTTATTAGCCGAGCTCTTGACCCGATTGTAACGAGGTCGAGGGCGGCTGCAGCCAGGCTCTGAGATGCCTTCAACGCTCTTTAGTTTGTAGACTTCATTTTTAATTTTTGTTAAAGCGTCGAAAACGATCCTGACACTTGAGAATTCTTAGAGGGCATCATTATTCATATCTGTCGCGTTATATTCTTTGGGAATTTCCTCGACGAAGATACACTGGTCTAACAGTATGTATGTAAACAGTACCTGTTAAGCCGTGTCTGATTACAACGCAGCGTCACTAAATTATTTAAGAAACAACCCTAATAAAGTTATTCAATGTAACATACTTCTTAGTAACTTGTTACTTAACTTCATGTTTAAAAAGAAACTGCACCAATTGGCACATGATATTGTTAAAACTATTTTTTGCCAACATTACATTGATGAATAAAAAACTCAACTAATCACTGATGCTATGGTCCCATGCTGGGCGCCAATGAAACAACAATTTTCACGTGTTGACCTATTTAAAAAAATGACACACAAATGATTGTGGTTTCACTTTGAGTAGTAGTTATTTGAATCTGTATTATAATCAGTCATAGGCCTTACAATTTTTCCATGTTCCGTGTGTTAAAATAAAACCCACAAAAGTTAAAACCACAATGGAGTAATTCTAGGAAGCACAGTTCCACCTAACTAAAATGTATGTTCGCGACGTGCCATAAAAACGTCTAATTTTTAGGCCTCGTAAATAATTTAGAAACACACTGCACAGTAACACAAGTTGTTTCATTATGATGAAATACTGTTACACGAAACAAAACGGTTTTAATAAGCTTTAACCTTATCTGGAGAACAAAGAGTCAAGGGCACTCGTTAATGTCAACTGCCTGGGCAGACCCTAAAAAAGGTGGGATACAGGCGGCTATAAAGTGTAACAGATATACTAAAACAACGCTTGGAAAGAAGTTGCAAGTATTGTTTTAACACATTGCCCGGTTTTCAAATCTGCGTACAAATAAGGCTCCATGCAGAGTTCTTGGTAGTGAATTTGTTTAACGGAGACTGAATATAAATTATTGACAACGCTAATATTGGAATTAGTTCCAGAAGTAAAACTACAGTTTAACTTATAACAACCCTTTTATTATCTTAACACCTTATCGATACCTTTTTAATCACAGTATACGATATCGTCGCTTATTGACGTCTGCCGTGTTTGAATGCTACCAAAGTAATGCCTTCTGGTTAGTTCTATCCCTCCACTATCCCTCGGTAACCATTAAAGTCTACTATAGAGGGCGCACTAGTGCCACAATTGAAGAACTGTACTCATGACTTCCCTGGTTTTGAGAGATAGTTGAGCGACTTATAAATAGTTAATAACACTAAGAATAGTAACATTATTCTATAAATAATTAGCAAATAATAGTTCGTAATAACACAAATAATTAATAAGCTAACAACTCGGCCATCCTGTTTATAGCGAGTCCCATCGCTATACAAGGTAAGATTATATAATTGATAGCAAAGCGACAGTGATGTAGGTGACTCGCTAATAGAATAATATTATACTATAGACACTAGTTTTATAACATAGGATGATACACACTATGTAGAAATCAAATATCTATACAATCATTTATTAATTTTCGACTGACTAAAATTAATTACTATAATTATACATAACGGGCACAAAAATTTCGTTTGATACATTAGTGTAGTGTAGACAAATAATGCAACAAAAAGAACATGGGAAAGAAAGTTCCGAATTTGACCCAACGCTAAAACCAATTATTCTTCCTGATCAGTACTAGCGCTCTCATTATCAATATCACTATTAAAATCTCTATCGAAATTCAACCAGGGTTGAATCTTATCGATAGCTACAATATTTTCGTAGCGGCGACCTTTTTTTCGGGTTAAAGGGGTATCCTCTATGAGATACCGATCGTTGGGCAGTATTTTTATTATGCGATAAGGGCCTTGGTATTTGTTCACAAGCTTTTGCGATTTTCCGTCGTGTGCCACTTGTCTCTCTACACGTACTAAATCGCCTTCCGTGTAAACAGTACTCGGTTTCCGAGTTGCGTTAAATCTCTGCGCGTCCTTTTCTTGCTGTTCTATTATTTTCTCATTTGCTTGCTCTCTAACATCATTTAAATTATCCGAAGTTACCACATTTAGAGTATCACTTATGATGGAATTTAGAATACCTTGCGAATTATTTGTTATATTAAACCCGAATAGTAGTTCTGACGGGGTTTTTTGAGTAGTTTTGTGTGTCGTTGTATTAAGACCAATTTGAATTTCTGCGACATACTCGTCCCAATTTTTCTCATCATCACCGTGAGAAGCGGTAGATAGAGCGTTAAGAATGGTTCTATTGAATCGCTCCACCTGGCCGTTGGCCCGTGGTGTTGCTACAGCATTCTCGATGTGTTTGATGCCATGTGCAGAAACGAATTCTTTAAATATCTTACTAGTGAAACTACTACCTTTATCCGTGATTAAGCGAGTAGGAACGCCAAAATAACTAATATGTTCTTTAATAACTTTCACAGACGTTGTCGATTTAGTATTTTTGACAGGAGATACATTTGCATATTTTGTGAAGCCGTCTATAATCACAAGCAAATAACAATTACCTTTCTTGCTCCTTACGAAAGGGCCCAAATGGTCAGCGTGGATGGTATGAAAAGGTACGCTGACTTTTTGTATAGGGTGGAGTTCTCCTTCACGTTTGCCACCAGGTGTTTTGTGATGCGCACACTCCAAGCAGGAGGCTACGTATTTTTTTACGAAACGTCGCATTTTAGCGAACCAGTAATGTTTTTGGACTCGCTGAAGAGTCTTATCAAACCCGCAATGGCCGACATCGTCATGATTTTTTTGAATTATTTGCCAACGAACGCTTTTGGGCACTAACCATTTCAGCTCGTCGCCGACGATGCGGTAGACGCGTTCATTTTTAAGTTTATAATTTTTATAGAAGTCAGCTACTTTCTCCGAACTTGGGTCCCTAAGAACTTCTTTAATTTTTTTTATTTCAGCATCTACACATTGAACAGTAGTAATCCAGTCCTGTTCAATCCCTTCCACAGCAAGTACATCGAGAACATGAGGACCTGGCTCGTAATCGTCTACGGGGTTTCGGCTCAGCGCATCTGCGTGTAACATACGTGTACCAGGACGATACTCAATGGAGCAATCGTACTCTTGTATTTGCACCCACCATCGGGCAACTCGTGGAATGACGTCGCGTTTGGTCAGTGTATATCTGAGGGCGTTACAATCTGTAAAAATCTTAAATGATATCCCAACCAAATATACCCTGAAACGATTCAAGGATGCTATCACCGCAAGCGTCTCTAGTTCGTACGAGTGAAGTTTGCGTTCGTCAGGTGTGGTTTTGCGACTAAAGTAAGATACTGGCTGGAAAATTCCATTCGTGTTAGCTTGGAGTAGTATTCCCGCGACACCGTTTTTGCTGGCATCAGTGTGGAGCTGCGTGTCGGCCTTTGGGTCATATAATGCTAAAAGCGGTCTTTGAGTTAGTGCAGTTTTGATACTATCAAAAGCATGTTCTTGAGTCTCTCCCCATATCCAGCCAGAATCTTTTCGTAGTAGATCTGTTAGTGGAGATGTTATAAGGGAATAACCCTTGATGAAACGTCGGAAAAACCCCGACAGCCCAAGGAACTGCCTTACTTCGTGCTGATTACTCGGCCTAGGAAACTTTGTAACAGCCTCAGTTTTTCTGGACCCTGGACGAATACCTTCGGCGCTAACCTCAAACCCCAGAAAATCAATTTGATTTTGAAAGAAGTTACACTTACTTACTTTTAGCGTGAGACCTCCGTTTCTAAGCAACTTTAAAACGTCTTCCAACCTTTGTAATCCCTCACTGACATTTTTTGCTGGAATTAAAATGTCGTCCATATAGACTATAGCATACTTAATCTTTGCTTCGGACAAAATTTTGTTGATAGTCCTTTGGAAAACTGAAGGTGCGTTTACTAGCCCGAACGGCATTCTGTTATATTCATACTGTCCGTCAGGGGTTACAAAGGCTGTTTTGTGACGAGACTCTTCTGAAATAGGTATCTGGTAATATCCAGAAGCTAAGTCCAAAGACGTAAATAATGTATTACCAGAGAGCTGGTCCAGCTGGTCTTCTACTCGGGGAAGAGGGTAATGGTCCTTTCTGGTTTTGCGATTTAACGCCCTGTAGTCGACGCATAATCGTTTTTCTCCGGTCTTTTTTTGGACCAAAACAATAGGGCTTGCATAGGGCGAGCAAGATTCGCGTATAATTCCATTATCAAGCATTTCTTGGACCATATTCCTAACCAGTACCCTTTCAGCGTATGACATACGATATGGACGATATACAACAGGGAGGGAATCTTCAAGGTCGATTAGCATTTCGGTAACTTTTGTGGAACCAAGGTCGTTTAGGCCTTCGGAAAAGCAATCTCCGTATCTCGATAGAAGTCGCTGGAGCTTTAAACGTTCCTCGTCGCTCAGACTCTGTCCACAATTCACCGTTGCATCAATCTCCTCCTCTTTAAACATAACGCTACAACAATCATACGTAGTGTTGTCACCTTGTTTAAAAACGGCGCGGGTCAAGAGAAAACCGTTATCAAGGGTAATAATTTCAGATGACGTATTCAAAACAAGAAGCGTACTGGAACCATGATTGATCCCATATTGTCCTGAGAGCAGAAAATACTCTTTACCTTCCGGGCCTCTCAACGAGCCGTTAACATGGATCGTGCCAGTAACGAGAGATTCAGACTTAACTGGGACTGGCGTTAAAGCATTGCATGGCAAATTAACTGGTTTGTCTAATTTTAAATGTACCTTTTCATTCCTAATCCGTTGAATGATGAGCTCCGTTGGGGTTTTAGTTATTATGATATCGGGCTTTTCAGTAAAAGAGTGACCTAGTAATGTTGGTTGTTTGATCACGAAATCTTCTACTACATACAAGTTAATTACCTCGTCAATACCCTGAACCTCAACCTTACTCGTGACAATGCCCAAAGGCGTCACCAGATTTCCCCCTATACCTCTTAAGACTGGTAGATCCTCAGACTTTTCAATACTAAGATTCAATTCTCTCGCTGTACTTATTTTTATCAACGAACATTGACTGCCTAAATCAATATGACACTTAATAGTTGAATCATTGACCTTTATATCCATGATATACTTATTGTTCGCATCATCCATGTGTAACTCGGCTACCTGTTTTTCTTTACGTTCCTTTCCCTGCCCCTCGTCCTTCTCTCGAACCTTATTCAGCCTTTTAAAACAGTGGTCTACTAAGTGTCCCATCTTTTCGCAGTAAGTACATTTTACAGTAGGTTTGTCACACTTAGAGCTTCGATGACCGACCTCGTTACAATTAAAACATGTTATGTTATGATGGCTGTTTTCCTTCGACGTGTTCGGTCGCGAAAAAGGCTGTTTTCGATCATTGTAACGAAGCCGTTGAGAAGTGTCTTGGTGATCTTTATCCCTACTTTGACCTACTCTCACGGTCCTAAAATATTTAAGTATTTGTTCAGGTTCAGAGAACTGAGCGGCTTGAGCACCTACCTTCACTGCACGATCCTCTACACCGTAAAGGATGCAGTCTACGGCCCGTTTGCCGTATATTTGACACCTATTTAACAGGTTAATCTTCGCATAATAATAATGCTCTAATGATTCGCCGTATCGAACTCTTTTAGATAGCATCTCGGTAAGAAGTTCCGCGTAGTCCTCCCGACAGGGAAACGATTCGATTAACTTCCGCTTCCATTCTGCCCATGAAAACAAAAGTGATGGCAGGCCTTGGTACCAGGTCTTAGCAACACCTGTTAACTTAGGAAGGGCATAATGAATTGTTTCCCTGTCGTCCCACTGATAGATGGTAGCGCATTCTTCTACTTTCGTAAGCCAAGTCAAGACAGTTTGCTCCTTAGACATTGGGTCAAATTCGGGAATGACATTAGTATTGAAAGCGAGTTTTGGTTTATCAGAACGGTTCATGTGCTTTAAAATATCAAGGAATTTTTCTAGAATAACTGAATCTTGATCTCTACTTTTAGAACTACGTACTCTAGAACGCTTAAAATCACTATGATAACGCTCACCGGAGTCCTCAGATGAACTGCATCGTCGCCTGCGGCTGCCTCCCTGACGTTTTTCAGGTCTCGAGCGCCGTCTTGTAGGTGTAAGTTCGCCGTCTCCCCGAGAAACTCCGTCATGGCCCTGACCCTGCTTGGGTACTCCTGGGTCGTCGTAGTCACGATCCCGACCCTCTGACCTGGGTACTCCTGGATCGATATGGTCTAAACCCCGGCCCTGTGACCTGGGCGCTCCTGGGTTGCCGTGGTCATAAACCTGGCCCTGTGACCTGGGCTCTTCTGGTTCATCGCGACCACTACCCTGGCCCTGTGACCTGGGCTCTCCTGGGTCGTGTATATAATCCAGATCATGACCCCTTAATCTGGGTTCTCCTTGATCATTATTTATTTCCATCTGAAACTTTTATTTCCAGGGTTAAAATGTATAACCACTAATACGGTATCTACTGAAATAACCATTCAAATTATGCACTTAAGAATTTAAAACAAAAACATCATATATGTCCATACCCAGGGAGTACCCTGGCAGGATAAACATACGTGATTTACCATATAAGCCTCCGGAACGACTCCGTTACGGCATATACAGTACATATTTCAGAACAACAACAATAAAAAAAAACATATATGTCCATACCCAGGGAGTACCCTGGCAGGATAAACATACATGATTTACTATATAAGCCTCCGGAATGACTCCGTTACGGCATATACAGTACATATTTCAGAACAACAACAATAATAAAAAAAAAACATATATGTCCATACCCAGGGAGTACCCTGGCAGGATAAACATACATGATTTACCATATAAGCCTCCGGAATAACTCCGTTACGGCATATACAGTACTATCTCAGAACTACACATAAATATCATATATGTCCATACCCAGGGAGTACCCTGGCAGGATAGACATACATAACTTACCATATAAACCTCCGGAATAACTCCGTTACGGCATATACAGTACATATTTTCAGCACAACAACAATAAAAAAACATATATGTCCATACCCAGGGAGTACCCTGGCAGGATAAACATACATGATTTACCATATAAGCCTCCGGAATGAATCCGTTACGGAGTATACAGTATATATCTGAGAACTATAAAATAAAATCAAAAACAATTATATCTTTCTGCTGCGAGTACCCTCGCCTCGTAAAAAAAACGGTTAAATTTTGAGTCCTATAAGCCTTTAGAGGCACTTCGTAACGGCATATATTTTAAACCACACCATAAAATACCATGTTTTAAACAGGTATACTCTTTTTATGAAATCATTTAATGGACTAATATTCGAATAACATAGACAGAGACATAAAATAAGGGGAAAAAATGTACTTACGTTTGTGTGGCGCGGCAACAAAATCCTATAGATCCTGTACGATCCCACTTCTGAAACTATTGGAATTAGTTCCAGAAGTAAAACTACAGTTTAACTTATAACAACCCTTTTATTATCTTAACACCTTATCGATACCTTTTTAATCACAGTATACGATATCGTCGCTTATTGACGTCTGCCGTGTTTGAATGCTACCAAAGTAATGCCTTCTGGTTAGTTCTATCCCTCCACTATCCCTCGGTAACCATTAAAGTCTACTATAGAGGGCGCACTAGTGCCACAATTGAAGAACTGTACTCATGACTTCCCTGGTTTTGAGAGATAGTTGAGCGACTTATAAATAGTTAATAACACTAAGAATAGTAACATTATTCTATAAATAATTAGCAAATAATAGTTCGTAATAACACAAATAATTAATAAGCTAACACTAAGTATAGCAGAAGTATCAAGTGTCTCGATTATCTAACAACTAAAGAAAAATAACCGGAAAATAAAGAATGACTCTTTATGGATCCTATTTTGAACTATTATTTTTATTTCAAACTATTTTATACATGGATCATTAACTAAAGTTCATGTCAGCTCTCATACAAGTTGTCAGACAGGATCTTAAAACGCTCACCATTTCATGGACTTTTATATAGATGTATAAAGTTGTTAGTGTCATAATATAAACTCTTGGAAAATTCAAACGAGCTTTCAAGCTAATAATGCGAAAACTGCGGCTGGGTGGCAGGTTAAGGGTAATATATGGTGGTAGCTGTGGCTGTGACGAGAAGAGTCCCAAAAATCTTAAGACTTCTAGAGCAGCGTCGCTATTGCCTAACGCACTCGCATCTGGCATTAGGTCAGCCATATGTTCTTTGTATTTTTTTATCCTTTATGTGTGAATAAACATTTTTCTTTCTTTCTTTCTTTCAATCGCAATCGACTTCAAAGAGAAACAATTGTTTTAATTTTGTATGCAGACTCGCCTTCGGACTGTCAAAATGAAAACTATTGCGATTGCGAGTGCGTTAGGCATAAGCCCTCTGGGGGCCTAGTCAAGATGTAAAACGCTAGGTTAGGGATATTCGAAAATCGACAATATTCATATGATTGACGAAAGCTGATGACAGATCGCGTGGACCGCTTAAGTCAACTCCATATATTTCGAGTCGATAGAAAACAGAAACGTTGGCAGCGTTTGCATTTTGGCTACACCCTCAAATTTGTAACTGTTATATCGATCTAGAAACCCGTGACAAACAGACTGACAGGTGCACGGATGGCATGGCAGGAGAGTGTCAGCATTAGTCGAGCCCCCCCGGGCACGTAACCCTAATGACTTCTTATATAAACTTTGTGATTAAGACGATGTGAAATAGAGCACTGGTGATGTAATGCTGGAACCGCTGTACTTGTAATGGCAAGAGATGACGTCACGGCCAACAATGATGGATGGAAGTGTCTGATGACCCATTAATTATAACTATTATGTCACCTCATCACTAATCTAGGCTAATGACTTCGGCTGCGTATTAGGGTAGCATTAATGTCAATACTTGGACTACACCGGAAAATGGAAACAAAGCATATCCATTATGAAAATAATAATTGGCATTTCGGACAAAGTATGCGTTAATTCAGATTATAATAAAACAATTATGTTTTATAAGAATGGATATAGAATGTTTAGCTGACATCTATTTGCAGTGTAGTCTAACATTTGTAAAGGTTATGCTATATGCATCGTTTTATTCCGAGATTAAAATGTTATACTTTTTATTGTATTTTTAACAGCCTCTAGATGAGATATAAAATCAGTGTAAATATTCATTCACCATCTTTAAAATCCATTTTTTGTTTACCCTTACGTGTCAAACCCGGGACCACTAGCTACATAACCACGGTTACTACCAAATAGGCCAAAACACCAACCCTAAACCGCGTCAGGTCCAACTTCAGTGCTCATTTGTTGTTAACAAACAAAGTACTTAATTCGGATTAAAAAGTTGTATAATTTCAGGGCACACAACACTAAGCCTCTTACCTCTACTTTATCAAACGGACGCGGCCACATGTCTGGTATTACGTTTTAAATGATTAACTGGCTGGTTGGTACTGCAGGTTGGCTTTTAATCCGAGGAAAAAAATGTTTTAAAAACCACTTTGGTCATGCGAATGTTGAGATGGATGTGTAAAGAACAAGAATGGATACGATATTGAAATAGTATGTAAGAGGAAGTTTAAAAGTGGTGCCAGTGAGAAAAAAATGAGGGGATTGTCATGGTATGGGTATGTCGTGAGGAGAAATGAAAGTGACATGTGAAGAGAAGAGTTTTAAATATGAACGTGGAGGGCTATATTGGAACGAGAAGACCTAAGAGATGGATGGAATGGGAGAAGAGCTATATGAAAAACAAGGGAGAACTGAATGGCTGATAGCGGATAGGGATGTTTGGAAGGAAAAGACGAGCTGCACCGAACTCAAATGATTGGGATAAGGGCAAGATGATGATGACGGTCATACTTTTGTGTATGTGTGTGAGCGTGTATACCTAATTCAGATGATAATCGCAACAACGCTTCAATCGCACTTAAGCACCATTGCATGAAATTGACTAGCAAGATTTGAACTAAACAGACATACAACTAACAACATGTAAAGTTGAATAAAGCTTTTAATTGAAAAGTATAGTAAAAAAATCAGTTTCCTCACAACACAAACACATTATAAGGCCTCCTCAGGGGAGAAGAAGTTATTAGCTCCGACACTGGCGGCCTTCATTCCGCTAAATGAATTACCAGCCACGCAGAGTTGTGGGGCAGAAGAGTCAATAGAAACAAACTGCCAGAATAGCCGGGTAAAATATTTTCAAGTCATTGGAAGTTAAAACAAGGACCATCTTTCCACAGCTTAACTATAAAAATGAAAAAAAATCTTACTGGTTCGCCCAATAAGTTAATTTGCAAGTGAAATTCTATTGTTTAGTAGACTAGAGACGCCCATTTGCATTTATCGCCTGCGCTTGTACTAAAGCAGAATATAAATCCAGTCACTTTGATAGAAACATAATCGTCAAAAGGGATCTAGAGAGAGACATTTAGGAGTTAGGTATATTAAAAACGTGCTACTGCCGCGAGATTGTTAAAAATTCAACATATAACACCACAGGAAAAACAACAACAAGACACATGTCATGTTAATAAATAAAGACAGCATTAATAATAATTGTAGTCTTTTAAAACGATGTTAGGATAATACTTGGATCCTAGTGAAAAAGAGCTCAAGTCTACTGAACTCGTTATCAAAAAGGGTAATAAAGATATACTATATCTATTTTATTACACCTTTTTCAACTGAACCTCAGAAGACTTATACTTCTTCACTAGGACCAGTCAAAATCGTTAACATTAACTTCACTGTAGAAGCTGTTTCAATTCTGTGTCCAAACCGGCCGGCAAGCATACAGTTTAATAATTAATACAGTGTCTATACTCACAACCAACGCGGGGAGCTCAGGACAAGCTCCAATTTATTCACGAAGCATTGTCCAATTGATTTACTAACTAAGCATCGTGTATGAGTATTGTTACATAAACTCAGTATTTTTATATTGTTTTGATAAATAATCGCGGTTTACAATTCAACAATTATTTTTTAAATATGATGCTAAGTTAAGTGTTATCATTGTGCTAAGCAATATAAAGAACTGACTGATGAGTTTCTTGCGGCGTTTCTTGTCCACAGTCGTCTCCTCTTGGGAAGTGCTGGTAGATTTTTGACGTGTAAAAGGGCCCTTGCGGCCTACGTACTGAATAAATATCTTTCATCGTTTAACTTTAACACATTTTACTTGTATTAACACTGTTGCAATCGTATTGCTAATGAATTGGTCACCTTTACCATCAAGTTAATAAGAGCTACCATTACGTAAACAACACGATAAAAGTAAGGGTTAAGATAATGTGGAATGTATATACAGTTTTAGGTATTAACGACATTAAAAAGTTATTCCTCTGTGCTGACTGCAACAGAACTAAAGAGGAAACAGTTTTGAATAATAAGCGCACCTTTGGGCCACTTGCACAGAAAATTAAACACTGGGTTACGACACTAACCCGAGTTAGTAAACGTCAGATTCATGCGATAACTGTAATTTTAACTCGAGTTAGTGTCTTAACCCGGAGTCACATTTTCTGTTCAAGTGGCCCTTATAAGATTAGTTATCCTGTTGTGTCCACACATGACATATTACTGCTTTATGTAACACGTAAACTTAGACAAATTATATTGACATAAGTACAGAAAGCTATAGGACTGGCTCGGAACGTGATCAAAATAACTCAGAGGGGTTAAGCAAATTCAATAACGCGGAGTGACAGCAAAACAACGAGCAAATCAGGACAATCGCGAATATTACCGGTTGTCCTTGGGCGTTACATAAATATGGTAAACTCCCGAACGCTCCGTATGAATAATTTCAGCCAAACGATGAGATACCTTTCACGCGTGAATAAGTCTGTTTGTTTATGTTTAAACAGCTCTGAAGCTGCGAGTGACAGGTTTAAGAGGATTCATTGGTAATGAAATATAATAAGGTCCATTGTTAGAAAACACAAGCCATCGTCGTCCTGCAATGTTTTTTTCACTAAGTCGAACTTAGACCTCGCAGCCAAACATTTAACGAGCGTCTATTAAAGCTGTCATTACAGGAGAATATATTTCCAATTCAACAAAAACATTCAGAGTCAAATCAAAAGGCTAAATCAATGTAACCGTTGACAAAATACAAAAGTTAAAATATTAACAATAGTACAAACCGCAGCAACAAAGTGGAGTGCGTCCAACGAGGTGGAAGCGGAGATACACCGGCGAGGCCGAGCCGTGAGATATGCGCTGTTTCACTTACCTGGAATAGAAATTTCGGCATTATTATTGCTATCTGTTACGAAAAAAACCAATAGGATAATAAATATTGACAATCGCATGAATTTATGAACAAAATCAAATTATCGGATCTTTTCTCTTAAAGTAATGAGAAACAATACAAATGCCTGGAAACCCAGCAAAAAGGCTTTATCAAGCCATTTGCGCCCCAACCCGCGTTTCGCTATTTTACTAGCATACAATAGAATCCAAAAGTATATTTATTATTACCTTTCTTTATCATACCCTTTAGTACCTACCACAAGTATGGAAGCTACTCATCATCACGTTTTAAAATTAAAGATGCCAAGTTTACTCGGATCTTGCGACGTAAAATTTTCAAACAGGAAAACTTGCAGTTCATGTATAAAATTTAGTTCAAGAATTCCTAGCGGTCGGCACGTGGGCCGGAGACTTGCAACAGTGTTACGAGCGCCCGGACCGGCTTGATTAAAAACACATTACGAAACCGACCAGATGCTGTTCAGTAATAAAAAATGGATATCGATTCGAGGCCGGGGCATCTCATTTCTACTGGGACGGCAATTTAAGTAGTCCACTTTACTCGCTTAGCCTAAAAGAAACCTAATGTAATTCCAGCGTCTGAGAAACGAAGTTACATAAGTTAGCTCGTCTGGCCCTCACTGCAATAACTCGATAGATGTTCAAATTTTCAGAGCGCACAAAACGAATGGCGCTGGTGGATTCTGATCACGTCTCTTTTAGTATCCAGTGTCGCGTCAGGGAGTAATACTTCAAATCAGGCTAAGTGCCGCGGGGCGCGAGCGAAACGGACAATCCGCGGAACCGGCCCCCGAGGCGCAGTAGCCGACGAGACGCGACAACTGATCGAGAAAATTGAATACCCTATACATGCAAACAAATACATAAAGATAGGGTAGCCAAATTGAACACGCCCGACATTGGCGCCCAACGAGGTACTCTGCGACTTTTATTGCACCGTATCACCTAAGTTTGGTAGTTAATGTCAAGTAAATATGAGCTTCAGGAAAAATTCAACGATATGCTTTCGGATAGACCTCGAACTAGCTATAAATAACTGTAATATCGGATCGAGATCAAGTAGCTTGTCGCGCGATAGACATGCTTATGAACGTAACTGAGAAGCGTCTACCTTTTCTTAACTCGATGCGTATTTCTTATAATATTAAACCTTGTGCTGTAACTAACTATTGTGCAACTTGTATTGTGTAATGACAGGGGCAAGAGGAATCTGCAAGAACATTATTGGTTTATAAGATGAAGTTTAAGAGTGCGTTTCCATAGTAACGGATCGTCAACACGCGCGGCTGATTCTTAGAATACCTAGTCGCTAACTCCAAGTGCGAGAAACTAAGTTAAGACTGATTGGTTTCTACACCAAACCTGAGATAAGTGCTCCTTCCAAGGGAACTGTGGTTGCAAAGTCAATAAACGGGAGCGAATACCAATAGGAATGCTTCAGTGAAGTATCTGATTACAACAACTAACATTGCTCAAGTTGTTGATCAAGACCAGCTGATAGACACTTCCATTAGCGAACTAACATGAGAATTAGTAATGAGAGTTGGTAAACTTGAAGGTAACCTTTCTAAGAAAAATCAGCCATTTATAATTTCCTTCTCACATTACGCATCGCTTTTATTTAATAAATAATCAGTACTGGGCATGATAGGTCATTAGATAATAAATGTTACTATTGTGATGATGAAATCGATTAAGGGCCTTTGCTTACACCACTGCCCCTCACTGGGGAAAAGCGGAAAAATAATATTCTTACAAACGTGTTTTAATATTACTTACTTATATTATTAGTAACAGGTATTTTCATACAGCTGTTAAAGGTGGACCGACGATATCTAGATTTTTGAGGAAGGCCTATATCCAGGAGTGGACGTTTTTGGCAGACATGATGATGAGTAATGATGTTTATGATGAGCAACTATACTCGAAAATCTAATTTAAGACTTAAATCCTAACCTCAACCGGCGCACATTCGCTGTGATTACTGTATTTTGGTTTAAGTGTAAGTATTTTTATCAGTAAAACTTACCCTAATATTACTGGTTACACGAGTTCTCATTCATATTTTATGAAATAATGTTAAAATAACGAAATAATCAAGATGGGAATTGTCAGATTTTGGTCTTTAATTAGTTTTTCGATTATATTTTAATTTAACTATAAAAAAACTCCGCGTATAATAAATAAATAAATAAATAAATACAATGGGGACCATCACACACAAATTCACCTACTTCCAAACTGAGCTCTACGCTTGTTCTTTAGGTACAGCCGTCGCGTAAAATATACGTATACATCGACTTTATTGTTAGTGGCATAGAGGCGTGCAGATATTTTTGGAGTCTTGGGAATGTATATATATATATATATATATATATATATATATATATATATATTTATGATTTTGACAATACTAGGCACCGATAAACATACTTATATTTATAGAAATAAATACTCGTGATCATCAGATATTTGGCCAAACCAAGCATTATACGGATAACAATCGTATTGCGGTGATAAAATTGTATTTATAAAATAACACGGCTCGTTTGAAACACAGGAATGGCTTGAACTAATTAGCAGCAATGCACGGCTAATAATTGCTTTGACTAGAACTCGTTCCAACTAGTACCAAACGCAATAATGATCACACAAATGTAGTTACTATCTGTTTCATTATAAGGGGCATAATAGCGTTTATATTATTTACCGTTATGTCATTTTAACATTAAATGTTTGGTTATATCTGTTGAGTGTGGTTGGTGAAATAGTCCATCGGGGACAAATTATTTCGTTTTCCATTTTGTGTTGCTAACTGATTATTATATAACTATTTTGTCATGATTATTGAATTTTATTAGAATTGAATAAGTTTTATTCTGGACACCCTTCGTTTATGAATTTTTCTGAAGCTATTCTATTGAACTCGAAAATCCGTTTAAAGGTTAAAAAAAATTAACATTCGGTGTAATTTATGTTAGTTACTTTAAGAGCCGGTGCAAGCTAATTTCCCTCCAAGAAAGTTATTATGAAGAAACTTTAACACTCTACCAGATTTACGGCACTATGTAAGTGTGTGTAGTAATTTTATACTTTGCCCGGAACTTTCTTGAATAGGAAAATAAACAACTTTCCGAAGGTAATTATAACTAAGAAAAAGATATGTTCATGATGTATTAATAATGTACATATAATAAAGAAGTGCAATTCTATTTGTTTGTTTGTATGTTGGAGGGGTAATCTCAGGAACTACGGAAACGATTTAAAAAAAAACTAAAAGGAAGCTATATCCCTGAGTAGTAAAGACTACATTTTATTTTGTTTAACCAGTACTTTATCTAAATATACAGAGCGGAAAGTTAAGATGGGGGTCAGCAGCTACTAGAAGCCTTATCCCTACGCAAAAACTACTTTAGGAGACCATCTCTAAGCGACCGAACACACTAGAAGCGTTCTGAGTTTTGCGGTCCGGTTTAAAAGCATATATCTTTGTCATATTTTCACAAACTGATAAAGACGTAAGGTGTTGCCTGGACCGCATAACGCAGAACACATCCTGTGTACGGTACGCAGATTCAAGGGTAAAATTGGAGCAAGATGCCAATTTTATTTCGTTGCGCACCTACTCTCAGGAGAAAAAAAAAAGGGCCAGAGTGCGTTTTTCATACCAAAGAGGCTATTTCGAAGCCTTGGTTCCTCGCGCGGGGATGCTTCTAGTGAAATCTGATGATGGATACCCCGAGAATCGATACAGGACTTCCAGAGTGCCTAGGATACGCAACTGATTCAATCTGCGGCTACCGCCGGAATTGTGTATGTTCAGAAAAACATCTAAAATGGCAATAAAATGTAAGGAAATCCAAATGCTGACCCAAACTCTGAGCGATCAGTTCCTATCCTAAGAACTTTTGACCTCCTCTATTGAACCTCGGAGTATCCACCATTAAACCAAGACAAGAACCAAGGCTTCCAAATAGCCTCGTTTGTATGAAAAACGCACTCTGACCCGTTATTTTTGCTCCTGAGTGTAATATTCCAACTCTTTTTACAAATACATATTTAAAAGGAGATATGCAAGGTAAAATACTAGATATAACGAGCCCAGTCTTCACCAATGTTACTGCATTTAGCAGTATGCATATTAGCGGTTTCCATTTGCATCCCCTTACTGGGTAGCAAATACTGCCTACAGTCAATCAGTACGTATCTACAATTTAACAACCAAAGCAAATTCAACACTCCACCATTTAATGTAAGGTCGTATATTGAGTGGCTTTTCACAACAGCTACGCCCTTTTTACTAAGAAAAGTATTATAAATGGTTATTGCTCCTCATTTTACCGACTTGTTTTTTTTTCTAATCGACTGTTGCGGTTTTACGTAAACAATACGTAGACAGGGATATATTGCAGTCTAAATATTAATTGTCTGTAATTATAATACCTAACGGGTTTTTATGGTAATGGCAAAATATAACCATTTCTATGGTGGGTACCATTTTAAATCAAATCGTAAGAATCTTTTCCTTTACATAGTATAAAACAAAGTTGCTTTCCGCCGTCTATCTGTCTGTATGTACGCTTTCTATCTTTCAAACTACGCAACGGATTTTTATCCCGTTTTCATCAAGACATAAAGTCATTCAAGAGGAATGTTTTATGTAGAATAAATTCTGGATTATGTACGGTTATAACAGAAAACTCACATAAACCTAAATGAAGCGAGGGCGGGTCGCTAGTTGTCGATTAAAATATTACTGAGACATTTCTGGTTGTCTGTAAGAGATTGTTATGTAACGATAAGACCAACATGTTGCATAAAATTGCTATCATTTGTCACAAATCGCAACTCTCTATGAAGTACAATAAAGAGTACATACATATTGTATTGTATTTCCATGGTGCTTCACGGTTTTATTTTTCCGATTGTACATGTCTTGCAACTATGCAACTGTACATTTTTAATGCACATCTACGTTATCGTGTTATTAGAAAACATTTACAGCGGAGCCTTTCAGTCTGTCAGTTGTTAACGGAACTGCATTAAATGTATAAATATGTAGAGAACTATGTTGTATTAAGGTCTTCTGAACGAACAAGATGTTGCGTGGCCGACGACATAAGTAAGAGTGAGTTGATGTACATTGAGTATTGGAATGAGGTGTATTAACCAAATTAAAGACAGCTCAATCTTCATGTGTTTGTGTGAATTTAGCTGTATTTCATTATCAGAGATCGGAATAGGTAGAGCTAATTTGCCTAAACTTGATGCATGTTCATTCAATAATGTATTCCCATCTCTCTCACGCATGAATGAATATGCGTCAAGTTTAGGCAAATTAGCTCTACCTATTCCGATCTCTGTTCATTATACACCGTGCCCGGGACGTACTCGAAGGATTTTAACCATCGATTCTAGACCCTATTTGAAGTATATAATGTGGTATAACATGTAGTCCAATATCGCATAATTTCCGAGATTTTTATTATTTAAATAACAATTCCATAGTTAATTTAATTTGAACTCTGTCACCTTAACATAAAGCATTATTTACTAAGAAATTGATTAAATTAATATATTATGTTATACATTGATGATATTGCTAATTACAACATGAATCTTTCTTGCTAAATAATGCTTTAGGTTAAGGTGACAGAGTTCAAATTAAATTAACTATGGAATTGTTTTTTAAATACTTAATAAAAATCTCGGAAATTATGCGTTATTGGACTACATGTTTTACCACATTGTTTACTCCAAATAGGGTCTAGAATCGATGGTTAAAATCCATCGGGTACGTCCCGGACGATGTATACTCGTACCTCTCAAATATTACATGTTCGTATGCGTTTGAGTGGTGGTAGAAACTTAAGGAGGGTCAGGATCTTATCCTTTAACCTACCGCCAAGCAGCAATGTTGGCATTGTGGTGTTCCGGTGTGGGAATAAAACAACCGGAGAAGTTACTAGCATAGCGGCATTACATTTTAGTCCTTAGGTTTGGCAACGCATTTGAGGTCTTAGGATTGCAGATTGCAGTCATACGAATGCAATGTCTATGGGTCACAGATCCCACTTACCATCAGGTGGCCTGTGGTCGTGTACCTTCTCCATGCAATAACAAATGACAAAATGAGACCCATTATAATAAACATTATTAGGTACTTAACAGGGTAGGTATGATTTAAAATCGAGCTACCCCATTTTACTTTCGACCCAACAAACGTCATCACTTTAACGTCTTTCCACAGATAAGCAAAGTGCCATAGACAAACATAAACATCTCGTTAACGTTGCCAGCGCTGAAAATAGAAAAGCGTACGATGGCCTTTTTCAATTTTGTTCAATGAATATTTTGTTTCGTTTCAATCTGCATTTTATTAATATGTATTACTTACTTAGTGATAGTAGATAGATATGTAATAAAGGCGAGACGTATTTACTGGAATATATGTATTGCCTGGACGTCCAAATACGCGATCCCTTCATAGTGCGCCAACGCGTCTCGAGTATTTTGGCGTATCGGGACGTGTAAAGTTTGCGGGGTATACAGAATTGCGAAATGTAAGGGTGTAAATAATAAATTCACATAATAGTTCAAATAATACCTGCCTCCACACAATATAGTAGTCATTTATATACGTAGATACATATTATACCTACGCGTTGTCTAAAACTCAACACCCTCAAAAACCCGTGCCGGACCTCAATGTCTGCGTACCGAGCCAAAACTCAATTTTCAATTTTCAAGGCTCTCCACTCGGGTAATCTCCGAACATTACACTCAACAAGCTGCACTTCTCAATACTCGTGGAACAAGTCTTTTTACTCAGTACGCAATTTACCTAGTTCGTCTCACCTCTAATATGTAAAAGGGGCCGCCATGTTGATTAAGACTTCAATTCGAATAATAAAAATATGCCACTCCTGACAACCATTCCTGGCTACCAAGATGAATAATGTATATAGTCACGAATAAAGAATAATTAAGTGAGAAAGCCGCACAGATACTAGGTAGGTATTAGGCTTTAAAAATCTGCTCACTCAACATTCAGTCATGTTAATTATTAAAATTATAATACTTACAGCCTGTTTCACATTCGACAAGTAAAACATATTTGACACATAAATTTAGCTCTGTCGCTTTCTTACACTTGAAAATAGACAAGGAGAGAGCTAACTTTAAATGGCAGATAAATTTACTCGTCGATTGTGAAACAGGCCCTTAGTCTACTAACTATATAAACCTATAAGTAAAGAATAAACATACTCACAAGGATAAAGGTGGAAAAGTTCCATTCATTTTGATGTTGCAAGAACCCGCAACACTTGGTAACAGCTGTAAGCTCATTAGTCTCATACTTGATAGTCAAGGCTTACGTAAAACGAGTATTAACCTACTTCTCACAGCCTTTAACACGTCATTTTAAATTATTAATATGTTACAACGTAGCATTCCGCTCATCCAGACATCAAACACTAACAGTATGATTAGCATAACCTGAAACGCTGCGTTGCTTAATCAACTCTACGTCTGCAGCAGAGCACTTGGGCAACTAATAATGCTGAGAAACAGTGCTATACAAGCACCGGGCGCAGATGAAGTTTCTGTTATTCAGTTAAACTCGCTCTGTTTCGGTTTGGCAAGCGGTTATGAGCTGAACACGCTATATGTGGTCGCGTGTTCATTCAACATCAGAATTAGATACACTTTTGCACGATGCCGCTTTAAAGCCACTTAGTTTCACACTATGTTGTCAAAATCGTGGTTATTGATTT
This sequence comes from Acleris literana, assembly GCA_946894065.1. Classification (NCBI taxonomy): domain Eukaryota; kingdom Metazoa; phylum Arthropoda; class Insecta; order Lepidoptera; family Tortricidae; genus Acleris; species Acleris literana. Next base: position 1,209,652 of record OX335681.1, read on the forward strand.
ATTTGAACTTCTTTGCACAATACATAAAAACTAAAAATTGGTAAGTGGCGGAGAATATATTACGAGAAGAGCATTATATACCAGTCAAGCACATGGTCAACAGAGATAAGTGATGAAGGGCATTAAAGAAAAGCTTAAGAATTATAGGGTAGGGTAGGGTGTACTTTGACGTTGACTATACTATTACTAAACATCGGTAGGTATCAACGTTCAGTTTTCATGGCACCCGGTAAGGGTAGCAAAAAAAGAAATACGTTCGAATATTTAATGAATAATAACTTTTATTTTCTTTTATTTTTTAAAACATAATTATGCAGCAGCTAACTAAATAAATATCAGGGGACAATGTGACACCAATTGACCTAGTCCCAAACTAAGCTCTAGGCTTGTACTATGGGTACTAGACAACGATATAAATACTTATATAGAGAAATATATACTTAAATACATAGAAAACATCCATGACTCAGGAACAAATATTCGTGCTCATCACACAAACATCTGCCTTTACCGGGATTTGAACCCAGGAGCGCTAGCTTCGAAGGCAGGGTCACTACCAACTAGGCCAGCGGGTCGTCATATATGCCAAATAGGTAACGAATGTCAATTTAATTGTCACACCAAATAAATATTAGTCAGTGTGGAAAGGTAATTAAGTCATGTGTACAAAATTTATATGGAACTTACGTCAAATTTCAAATATTGAATGTCGAACGGTCTATACAGATGTGTTACTACTACATGCAAGAGGTCATTTACTTAAGTTTTTCACCTATAATATATTATAAGAGATGTCAAAGGTTAACAGCAAAATCCATGGAACAAATTTTAGTAATTTATTAAACCTTTAATATATTTTTAGCGTCTTTCTTTTTGTTTATTAAAAATATAAGTTCAAAATACTAGATGTATTTTTTTGTATTTGTTTCTCTGCAAACCGTACTTTGCCATGAAAGTTGAACGTTGATACCGATGTTTAACTATTACAGTATATTAATTCCCAGCCAACTTAAAACTAAAACCAGAGTAATTACGTAAAAAATAATCTACTTTCTCGAATGTTTTTTTATACTTTCCTATCATTTAAATTTGTCCGTAAGCTAGTATTTGACATAGGTTCCTACATTTAATGCTGCGGAGGAGGCATACATTTATTTTTTTATTACGGTTTACCAAGGCGATTACATTGATCTTGAGATAATATAAAAAGAACTTAATGCTGGGTACATACAGCAGATAAGTAATCAAATTAGCAAACAATAAATGCCTTAGGTTACTGTTTCATTTAGGTGTTCCAAAAATAAATCTATTCCAACTTTGATAAAACATTTTCGCAACTATTGCATATTCCAATACTAACTCTGGTCGAGGCTTTAATACGGGATAACTTCCATGTTAGTAAAAACTCATATCCCCCTCCGTTCAGATTTCCAATAACCTGAATGCGGGAGCTACTCTATATCCAACCAGTCTGGTATGCATTACAACGTTATGAAATGGCCAAAAGAGCAGTCGAGCCGTGTGATACAAAATGCACGCGCGAGTGTTTCTAAAACCTTGTGAAAGCTGCTTATAAATATGTTAACGGTGCACTATTTTTAAAAGGGATCCCCTTGGATCGCATAATTTGTTTTAGACTATTATTGTTTCGCATATATTAATTGTTATTATTTTGGCATAATTGTTTTGGCATAATTTGTATTGGCATAATAGTACTGTCGCATAATAGTACTTTGGCCTAATACTTTTTTGGCATATAACGCTATTAGAATAATTTCAGTTGGACTAATTTGTATTAGACTAATACACATTATGCATATTATTGTTTGGGCTAATAATTATTTGTTATATGTGTCATTAACCATAATTTCAGTTTTCTAAATGAATCAAATACAGTTTCGTTGTTACATATTAGGTAAGTTTAAATTAGGCCACGTTAGGTACATTAGGTTGGGTTAGGTTAGTTTGATATCCAGGCGCGAAGCGCCCAAGCAACACAGAATAGGAGGTCCGCGAAGCGGACCTTCGTTTACCTCGCCTTAGTTCCTAAATATATATAACCACAAAACCAAAACTAACCTTTTCTCGTAGTACGTCTACGAATTTCGCTATAGCAATTGTATTGCTATGTGCCATTTGTACATGACTATTTTTTAGGACAATACAGTTATGCATTTCGTAATGATGCCAATTTATTATTATGACTTTTTGTATTTACGCTATCTGACGTTAGTCATCATGACGATTATGCTTTTTGTATTTATGCTTTTTAATTTTATGCGTAAAAATATATGCGTAAAGATGATTATGCACATCGCTATTTCGGCTAAAAGCAATTATGCGTAACAATATTATTAGAAACAATTTTATGCCATCCAATAGAGAGCCTTTTTAAAATGCAAAAACTACAAATCTCTTATAAATTTCTTAAATGTTAGGTTAGTTATAAAAAGAGAGAAAGTAGTATTTACTAAGTATTGATATAACTAAAGAAATTTAAGTAAATGCGACGACGAAGGCGTTAATAACTTCTAAAAGCAATTAAAACATCTCATGACCATTGCAACTCAATTCAGTTTTTAAATACTTTTTAATTAAGTCGCACCCTGTATACGTATAATAAAAAGTAATATTCCTGAATATGCCTTCCAGCCCAGTCCGTCCCTCGGGAGCCCGCCGCCGCCAGCCGTTCCCGCTAAACATGAAAACACTTTTTTATCGCGTAACTCCGACTGTGTTCAGACCAAAATGCCGACGTAACAGTAGATATATTCGTATACCTGGATATTCAGGGTGAAAGCCGATTATGCGCGACCCGGACACAAGCCAATTAATACGCTACATGCCTTGTAGCGTATATAGAAGAAGCGCTTGTTGTTGAGAACACTTATGGTAAGATGATGTGTTTCTGGCTTGTTTTCATGTGGAATAATTGTGGCATTTATAATCAAATGCTCAGTTAGAATTATAAAATGACAGAAGGTGTCCTAATCCGTTATAAGTTCTAATAAACGTAACTAAAGGTTATGCACGGTAGACGTTCGTTACAAGAAATGGTTATTAAAAAGTATAAATACTTTAGTACTTAGAAGTTGAATACTGCTCAGGTTGAAAACTGGTTTTGCCAAAGATAGAGAAGAAACTTGATTTCAAGGTATAGGTACTCGGTAGCAAACGTTTATTAAAGACTAGTTCAGCCATTAAACTACAACAAAATACGAATAAATGAGGCGAGAACTATTTTGTAGCGAGACCAAAAGTTTACAAAGCAAGAACGCTGCTGAAATTCTGCAATTAAATGGCGGCGTCGGCGTATCATTAGCGCACCCGAAACTATATCTCCAGGCTTTTTGGCATTTAGGCATGAAACATAGTGAGCTTAAATGCTGAATACATTTCGGTCACCTGAAACTGGTGATATAATGAGTGTGTTTTGTAAGCATGTTTGAGCATTATGTAGGTCAACCGAACCCCAGCAATGTAAAGATAGAATCCATAATGGCCTGCTAGCAAATATTATTCTTGGCCACTCCTTCACTCGCATAATATTCTTAACATTGTAATAAAATTGCATAGAAAAAATCTGTTGTTTTTCTTATTGAACCTCAGAAAGGATATATTTTCCCATGTTTCTTTGTGACCTTCTGTACACAAAACGCCTTGACGCATTTTAAATCATAGATTGGTACTTATGCCGCTTGTGTACGGAGCAAGTCGCTCGCGCATATTCAGACACTTGCTCAGGTTATTTGCATCGTATAAACAATGGTATAAAGAAGTGTGCGGGTCCAGTGACTCGAACATAGTTCATCTAGCTTAGTGCTCGCGCAGGTAGCCTCCGCGCCTTTACTTCCAGTATTACCTAAAAAGTGTTATAGGTTGATTGATTACTGTTCTGTGGCCACCAAATATGGATCTTTGTTATCTGAAATAAATGAATTTTAATATTATTTGAATATAAGAACCACCTCGGTGCTGATGCTGCAGTAGTGGTCGTGTTTTCAAAGCTGTCTTTTAGTGTAGAGTTGTTTTCATACTAACTTTTACCCGCAAACTTGTGGCGACCTAGCGACATCTAGCGACAACTTGTAACAACCAACTCGACAGCGCCACCAGTGTCAGACAGCGCAACTAAATCTGAGAGAGCGCTACATCGCGCTAACCAAGTTAACGCACTCAGTTGAAATATATACAACTTCCAACTTCATCCCAATGGTCTTCGGTCTCCAAGCGTAAGAGATCTTTCGCTATTTTTCGCTGCTCTCGGAAACAATTTTTTTTTTTCGGATGTAGTAAGTGTCTTTAGTATATCTTACTCTTTGGGTCAAGCTATCAGGATAGTCGGTATAGGCGAGAAATAACCGCCAGGCGGTCAATTCCAGTTTCGTATTTTTAACACAATACTAGCAAAAAAGTCAAGATTCCAAAAGTTTAATTAACCCATTTGCTCCCCTTGCCTAGCAGAATTGGCTTCCTTTACAATTTGAAATTTATTTTCGCTCATTATATAAAATTCTTGGAAAACTTCGATTTGAAGTTGCGTTGTTTCTCAATTAGAAACTTTATTAGGTTTGGTGTGTGTTAATTAATAAGGAGCACTTAGGGGCAACTTTCGACCAACAAAAAGTGATACCGTTAAGGCCAAGGACTCGAAACACCCTAAAGGTTCAAACACAATTACGCGAATATAATAGTTGCCAAAAAATTAAAATTTCAAAGAAAAAAAATACAAAAAAGAAAATTATATCAGAATGGTTACTCTATTTATGTTCGTATTATAAGTTAAACGACTAATTTAAGATTATGTATACAGTTTATTTTTAGATTCATTTGATTTATCGTCATTGAAACTGCAAAACCGCGTAAGTAACATTTTGAATATGGAGCAAAATGCACCTTTTTAATAAGGTAGTAAGGTTTATTTTGCTCTAGCATAAATTGGTTAGTTACGCGGTTTAGGAGTATCACCGACGTTATAATTCTTGAACCTTGTGATCCCTGCTAACAACAAATAATCAAAGGAATAGTCTACGTTAGAAAGTACGTAAGAAGAAGAAGAAAATCATTTATTTGTGACAAATTTAATCAAGAACAGACAAAAACGTACAAGAGGAAAGTAGCCACGAAATGGTCCCAACTCAGCGTAGTGCTGGCATTAAAGTCAGCGCTGGTCTTCCGTTGGAACCGTTGAATGTACTTCCTATTCTTCTCTTTATTAATGGCGGTTCCGTAGTGATTTCGCCAACGTCAGTATGTATTGTCAATGAATAAATAAAATGAATAAATTAAAAATTTGAATTCTAACAAACAAACAAACATACTCGTACAAGCGTGCTTGACTGTCCGAATGATGAATTCATGATTCTGTGCAGCCATCATTCATGCGCGCAAACCTTTAGTCCACCATAAACACTTTCAAATCGATGTCAAACCAACAGTATTATGACCTAATAAAATCTCTATTAACGTTAACATGCGGGACCCTAATAATAATTACAAGGGTGCTCTCCACAAAGAAGTGTCACTTCTGTGGTCGTTTGACGACCAGTCGCCATTTGCATTTTAATTGCGTGGACGACATGGTTATTGAGTACAGTCACACGTAATATTTCCATCCGTCACGTAATAAATAAGATTTTTGCAGCTTGCTGGTAGGTTAGGGGTTTTATTCTCTGAAAACAACGCTCGGTCGGTCGAACGAGTGAACGAGTGAACGCGCCACACCAGCGAGTTTAAGTAGTCCCGTCAGAGCGCACCAAACACTTTTAGCGCGTGCATTCTCAATTAGGCAGCCTTATACGTTCGATCTTATCGACCGAAGCCCTAAAGGCCCTGCCAAGATGCATAACGCTAACTAGCGTTTCTATTCGTTTCGGTTTTGAACCAATCGCGTCACACGTAGATCACGTGACTTTTCGTATCATGTCATCTACCAGTGACGCGATTGGTTTAAAAACGAAACGAATACAAACGCTAGCGTAATGCATCTTGGCAGGGTCACCTGCTGCCTAATTAAGAATGCACGCGCTAAAATGTCTTTTGTGCGCTCTGAAGGGACTACTTAAACTCGCCGGTGTGGCGCGTTCACTCGATCACTCGTTCGACCGACCGAGCGCCGTTTTTAAAAGAATAACACCACTGGATCACTACTACCTATAATATCTTGCTCTAGAACTTGCCGCCCAGTGTTTGCATTGTTGTGTTCCGGTTAATTGATTAGCCTAGAGGCGACGACGTGGCTAGCCTGGTTGTTAGTGACCGATAGTGAGTTACGAAGCTAGCGCTCCCGGGGTTGATTTTCGGTAAGGTAATATTTGATCGTGAGGCTTGGATGTTGTGTGTTTATTTAAGTATGATTTATTTCTATAGTAGTTTGTTTATCGTTGTTTCATAGAGCATAAGTTTAAAGCCGAGTTAGGGTCAATTTGCGTAATATTGAACCTTGATAAAAAATATATATCTGAGGTCTCAGTCTTAGGGTTGGCATGACATTTAGGAAATAAAAATATCATATACTTTACTCAACGTTACAGGGTGTTATATAAAAGGAGATATGTTAACACACTTATACAGCTGTGCCCGGGTAGCAGAATGAGATGTTCGAGGGTTAACAAGGAAACACACGTATCGATGCACAGCTGATTTAATACTCACGTTTGACAGAGAGCGCAGCGCCGCGTGACGTCATGCTATACATATCATCTCCTTCCGCCTTAACTTAGCAATATGAATCTGTGTAATATCGTCAAGCAAATCCATAAAGAGGTCACGGAACTAGCGCAGGAGAATATTTTCCAGAACCACATAGTTTTCATATACCTAACCCAATGAGAGAAGCAAATATATATTAACGATAACAACTATCCACATACTTTTTACCTGACTGCCGAGGGAGGAGGGTAATGTGTTTAACAGCCTATATATGTATGTTTGTTCCTTTGAGGCGCTCTAGAAACTAAACGCGTAGACCGATTTTGCTGAGTCTTATGTCAATCGATTTGTCTTAATCTTGTGAGTGTCACTAAAGATGTAACAGTAATCAAAATTTAATATAGCGGCAGCCAGACGCCATATTGTAAAATATAAAAAAAATAACATCGACGAACTGTGACAAGTGGGGTATTGAATAGGTACCTATTTAAAAATAATTTTTATGTTTCTTTCATCATGTTTCATTTAGAATGATTATTTAGGATTTACAACGATTTAAAGTTGGTTAGCAATAGTCGGGATTTTTAAAGCTTGCTTTTTGTTAAGGTAAAAATAGATTAAAATCCCTGTTATAATGGAGACTTTTAGAGCTAATATCTCTCAACCGGCCTAACCGGTTTTCATAAAATGTAGTTCAGAACAATCCTGATTAAACTAGTTTTCTTTTTAAAAACTACGCCTCACAGACACACACACCCAAACGCAGATATACACACCCATACACAGTTATACACACGTTAAACTTAGATGGAGATGACGGGACTAATTGAACATTCCTCGAAAACTGTTCGGAAGAGACACCAAATAGGGACTCATGGAGAACAAAGGGAGAAGTCTTTGCCCAGCAACTCATATAAACTAGAAAAACACCTTTTTTGACAGGGTTAAAGAAAAATAAAATAACAAAGTATTGGCGCCAACTGTACAGTCTATTGCTAAAGATGGAAATTTCCCGCAGAATTTCTAGAAGCGATTAAAATTACACAGGCCACTGCTCAATGGAAAAAGTCATAATGAAGCTACGAACTTAAAAGAATCTTATGTACGAGATACATTACATATTTAAAAAACCTTGTATTTAACGAGATGATTCATGGCGTATGTATCGAAATAACAATATTAACGCTAATAAGCAAAGGATGAACACGCTAGTGTAAGTTAAGAATATTTTTACATATCTAAAGCCGGGATTCCACTGCGACGCACGCTACACACACATATTTCCTACACACGTGAGCCACGTGGATCATTGTTCTTGGCGTGTGTCACTGACGCCATTCCGTGCGTGTGCCGCTCAGGAGTATCTACGTACATTTAGATTCGAAGCGAATTCATAACGAGGTACGTGGTGCGTGGAATTACGGTTTATTTTTACTTCATTCACGTGTGCATGCATATTCATTCACTAACTACGAGTATTCGTATCAGTAACTATGATGCTAGTTTCGTCGCTTATTCCAGCCTTTTTTGTTAAGGTCCTGAAAAACTTGAAAGAAAATCAAGAGGGAGTTAGAATAAAAGCGTAAGCTACAGTCAAGGAATTTAATTTGTGACCCACCTTAGGTCCAAAGTCAATCTGACATTCTACAACAATAAGGTTGAGTTTCCTATCAATTACAAATGACTTGGCATCTCACTTGTTTCAAAGAATAGCTACGTTATGTGCATAAAAATCTTCAACAAGCTTCCTGACTCAATAAAAGATCTCACTTTTTGGAAATTTAAACGGACATTGAAAAAATGGCTTATTGAAAAATGTTTTTACAGCATACACGAATTTTTGGACTATAAATAGACTTAAGGTTATGTTATTTTTTACATGCCTGGAAAGGTAGATTTTAGTGAGACTTTGCATTTATGCTATGTTAACCAACATGTTATACCTAAAATCATGTAAAATAAATTATTTCATTTCATTTCTCTATTGACAATGACATCTTCAAGCAGATTTTCTTTGAAATGGGTAGCAAATTAACTTCCGTGACCGTACATTTAGATAAACGTGGATAAAACATGTATCATTTGTTCACCAGTATGTAATTGCGAGAGTGATGAATGCTTTATCCACCGCGATAAAATTTACCATAATTTCTTGCGTTGGTTTCAACATTTTTTCAATTTTAATTATATACATCTTAATATGAAATCATAACTTCTGCTACTCTAATAATTTCATCAACGTATCTTTGGACACCTATTTGTAACGATACTGTCAAAATATATTTCCATAATTTTAATAACATTGACGCAATCATTCAATGCCAATTTGACCAGCAAACACCACTTTAAAAGGGATGTTGGTAGACCGGATTAAAACTCTTCAAGGGTCGAAGGTGACCCTTGCCCTAGCCTCTCTATCCATATCCCTCAGGGCCATTCCATTTAGTTAAGCCACTATTCCTCGCAAATTGTACACCTAGTCACCTATAAGACATGAATGCAAGCACCCGAACACCCGCTATCGTATTAGGCTTGATTGAACTTGCTCGTATTGACTCCCGAGCCACACATCCTCGCTTCTAATCCCCCCCACCCCCCACAACGGGTCACTGCATTCCAATTTGAAGCAGGCCTTCCACATGCAGTGAACGGAACGGTTGAATACACGATTTTAACCCTTGATTACGTTACGATAGGCTAGATACTGGACTGGAAGTGTTTTATGATCGTACAGTTAAGTTGGTTGGTTTTATAACTGAGTTTGCAAGTCTGAATGTTGACTGCCACAATGAGATTTAGGGGGCGATGGATTGCTTTTGTGCAGTATCCAATTGGCTTATACTTTGTGATAATTTATAAATCTTTCAAAGCCTCACGTAAAGATGGAATTTCAAAGTGGAGCACGCTTCGCACACGTGGATACAAATTCGCTTCGTGTCCAAATATATCAACCTATCACTATCAGCCGAATAGAACAGTGTCACAGTGACATTATAAAACAATGGGATTTACACTTCTTACGACTTGAATCATACCGTCACTGTGACACAGTTCTATGGTGGGTCAGCGTTCCATATTGGGCTAATAGCACATATGTAGTATGTACTCCTACAACGTCCCCCGCACAAAATGACGTCAGTGACACAAGTGTACACAATAAATCCACGTGGCTCACGTGGAATTCTGTCTGTAAGCCAGACTTATTACTAGCATTGCGATAAGTACCTATGTTACATAGGTACCTATAAATAGGTTCACTATTATATGCATACGCTATGTATAATGGTGAACCTACTCCCATTTACACAAACGCTCATAAAAAAAATTACCACTCGCGTGCTGACCACGTTAGCGAATTAGAAAGTAAATAAGAAATAAATATCAGGAAACAATCTCACATAAATTGACCTAGTCCCAAACTAAGCTCTAGGTTGTGCTATGGGTACTAGACAACGATAAACATCTTATGTAGAGAAATACATAAAAAAACATCCAAGAAAAAACACCTGCGCTCATCACACAAATATTAGCCCATACCGGGAATCGACCCCAGGACCGCTAGCATAGCTATCAGTCCCAACTAGGCTAAACGGGTCATTACAGTGACAGGAGATCTCCTAATGGGACATATACGGAGCTAATAAACGTTTGAGCAACTGACTTAACAACTAATTCATTGTTATCTTTGATTTTATGCCAACGGCTGCATGGTGGGAAATATTCCGGCGAATATGAACATTTTGTTGGCAATAGGTAAAAGCCAAAACATTGCGTAATATTTTGGTTAATCCAACCAAATTCTACCGATAAACAAACACGGAACCGAACATCGGATATAAGCCGCGCGACAATAACACGCCTTCCTTTATGCGGGCCCTGAATAACTCATTATCAATATTTTCGCACTGCCGGTAAACAACTAAATATAGCTCCAAAGTTCCATTAAGGATGTGTTTACGCTAGATTGCTTTATAAATATTTTGATATGTCGTATTGTCAACGTTACAATAGCTCTAATTTACTTGACAGTAATGGCAGCCGTGTTAAAAACAATACGATACTACGAGTATGTACAATATTATTTTACCGAGTAGAATAGAGCCCCAGGAGACAATAATACACAATTTGAGCCAGTCTGAAACTAAGCGCTAAGCTGTTACTTTATGTAGATTTAACTACATTGCTACATAAAAACCCTGAGAAATCTGAGACTTATGTGTCGCTGTGTATATACTTCTAAAATATATATATACAAATGAATATCTCTCCTGGTCAAGCTATAAATTGAGAACGGCTGAACCGATTTAACTGATTTCTCTTTTGTTGTGTTCGTCATTGTCAGGACAAGGTTAATATGAATGAAAGAAAAAAATTGAAAAGTCCACCGGGAAAGTCAGAAATTTGCAGCGGGGCGAACCGCTGGCAGGCCGCTAGTCTAGAATAAAAGAGCAGTAGCAGGTCTAGAATATACAAAAACATCCAAGACTCAGAAACAAATAATCGTGCTCATCACACAAATATTTGCCCATACCGGGAATCGAACCAGGGACCGCTAGCTTCGGAGGCAGGGTCACTACCAACTAGGCTATCGCGTCGTCAACGTTAGTTCCACGAAGTTTCGACCTAAGGTTGGCAGACGACATATTTGGCCGACTGTACGGTCATCCCCAAGACTAACTACAAGAATGCCACTATCTTCTGGCGTAACATTAAACACTCAACAGCGAGCGAGACAAATGGTCCCGCAGTTTCCACTTCCGTGCATTCGTCTTGTTCTCGCCCAAATCCCGGCTCCAGAATTTGGGCGTATTCTGTGAGCCCGTCGTTCGATGGTCGACACGTTTACAAGACGCGGTTAGTGAAGGTGACCCTACTACGAAGCTACCGGGTTCGATCTCTGGCAAGGGCAAATATTTGTGAGAGAGTCTTCGATGTATCTATCTGTCAAGTTTTTTTTATTTTTATTCCTTGATAAAACAGAGAAGAAGAAACAAGAGGTATTGTAATGTTGACAATACGATAACAATAGATGTAAAGTCAATGTAGAATAAGATCTGTTCTCGAGTGAGATGACATGACATGACTTGTCAAGGAAAACGTGAATTCATTGAAAACTGACATATCTGAAGCATCTTAAGACGGGCGTTTCACTCAAGATAGGTTTCTTAATACAGCTTTCGGTCTTCGGGGTTAGCAACGCATTTGAAATCTTAAGGTCACAAATGTTCAAGGGCCTCAAAGCCACTTGCCATCATCTTATCTTCTAATCAACGTAACGATAGCTCTTATATGGTTTCACAGCGCTCAGGTTCACTTTGTCCGTATTCCCATTTCGTCCACATTCTCATCTCGGCCACATTCCTAACTCGTACACATACCAATCCCAAATTATCCACTTCCTGCCTCGTCCATTCCCAACTCATCCGCATTCCCAATTAGTCCATATTCCCAACTCGTCAATCATAACTCGTCTACAACCTAACTTAGGGCTGTTCGATATAAATTCGATCACTCGGTTGTTCATTAGTTGTTGGAAATGTGGACGACATGGGAATGTGGCCGAGATGAGAATGTGGACGAGATGGGAATATGGACAAAGTGAACCTGGCGTAAAAAAGAGTCCCAGGTAACCTGTAAGCTCCTTGCATGCCTTCTCCGTGTCACAAAAAGGGTTCCCTTCGGAGTTCGTCGACAATGTCCACCTCCATAGAATAACACTCCAGACCCTGACGGCTGGCGCAGTGCCAATCGAACGAGGGCACTTTCACTCGCATCGATTAGCTTCAACGGGTTTGTGGGACAAAGTCTGGAAGCACCGGAAGATGAAAAAATAATCATTTCTATGTGTACACTCAAATATAGAAATATCAAAAACCGGGTAAGAGCATGTCCGACCATGCGAAGTGTAGGGTTTCGAAGCCGTTACTACAAAAAAAACTATCACTAGCAAAAGAACTTCTCTTCACGGCACTCACACAGTCGATCATATTGAAAATAATTTTCGTTGAAAGTATTTACTAAGCGTTACCTTTGTGATTTTTTTTTCATATATTTGGATATGGTTTAAAAGATAAAGGGGGAGCGTGTGTTTAAAAGAACTGTCGAAGTATCACGATGATTGACGATGATTTATGCTCTTTTTTTTTATCTTCTGTTACATGTATGGAATGCCCGCCGAGAAATATTTATTTTTGGTATTTAACTACCAAACTAAGTAGCGGCTTCTACAAGACACCTATACTCCATGAGGAAACTATAAGGGTTCCGTTTTTGCAATTTTGGCTACAGAAACTTAAAAAGCTGCTAAAGTATCCATTAAGCTTCACTATGTACCATTTTTTTTGTATATCCTTGCCTCGCTGTAAGTGGGGTTTTACAAAGAGTTGCCTCCTGGCTACTGTCAGGTGGAAAGTGATTTGGGACCCCAAGAGCGCTCAGCGTCGACTTCAAGGATAATTTTCGCAAACTCATTTTTGTTAAAAGCAAATTTTCTTTCGCAATATCATCAAACGCCATTTTCCAGAGATTTTTCAGCAGCTTATTTTTGCAGTGTATTTTCCGCGTCGATTTTGTGTAAGTAGTTTGTTTTGAAAAGTAGGGTAATTTTTGTGGGGTACTGAACTATTACGCGAAGTGCAAAGACGAGCGTAGCGAGTAGCGGTATGGTAGTTATCTTTAAGTGCTGTTTGAGTCCAGTAAACAAAAAAATATTAACCAGCTTGATTAAATTTTTCCAAATAAACCACCTATGTTGTAAAGTAAATAGTAAAAAAAAATCTTAAAACCCTGATTATTAACTTCATATCCGCCAACCTAACATAAAACTTTGCTTCAGTCGATCATGTCAAAAACTATGACAGATATTTTAATTCCAAAGTACTTCACAATTCATTCGATAAGGAGGGAGGCCTCGATATTGAGGCAGGCGTGCAGGCGTTGTATTAAAAATAGCGGAGAAAGCTTGCATATTAGATGCAAGTGCATTTAACCGCAGTAAAGGCCACGGCCACGCAAGTGCCAAACAGAATGCAAATGACTTCATTCCGAACACACCTTTACTTTACAAGCAAACTAAGAAGAGGTTGTTTTTATCGAGGTACCGGCACTAACATATTTTAGACACCCATCGCATCAAATACTGACTATTGTCAGTGGCATGGAGCATGGAGGTATTTTAGATGTTTGAGATAGTATGGATTTTTGTATAATAATATACTTTCCTAAAACGTACAAAATAATATATAGATTTTTTTATGCCATTATTGCTTTAATATCGGTAGTTTCAGGTCAATGGGCTGCGTGGTTCGAATGAAGCGCAATCGAAAAGTCCAATTTTCAACCACTTTATCAAGCAACTCGGGCAGTATATTAGCAATAACGCGGCAAATGTTGACTTCGCAATCATTCCTGGTCTGTGATTTATCGGCTTTGATTTAAAAATAATCCGGAATAGTTTTTGGTACAACTTGCTGCGATGGACGATCATGTCGACCATAAATAGGCGTAAAGCACGGTATATAAATTAACTGTTAACTGTCAAATTGACCGTAACTAGACACAGTGATCTTTTAAAAATCATCATCATCCTCCAGCCCTTATCCCGCACTAAGTAGGGTCGGCACAACATGTCTTCTTCTACCACTCTCCTCTATCTGCTGTTAACTAAGTACTCACACCTTTCATAGACATGTTATTCTTCACACAGTCCATCCTAACCTTTTAAAAACCAAACCTTAAAAAAACGTCCGACATATTTTAATAATTTAATAGGCACGTAGCAAACTTAAGTCCTAGTGTAAACAGTACAAAGCCAATTAGCTTTTATTATAATTAAAGAAACTGCTAAAACAGGGTAAAAGTCTGAACAGCCAGAGTTAGTCGTTGTATAAAAAGTTTCTTCCCCGACTGTTTGCTCCTTTTGAAGAACGCCACTAAACTTATATTAATTTTTATTATGAGACTTATTTTAAGTAAAGTAGAAATTCTCGGGCCACTTGTTACGCGGCTAGAGTCTGCGTTATCCAGGGCCTCTATTCTACGACGTTTAACAATATTGCTTTTGACTTGTTATGGTACTGTAAACGTTTTAATAGCTCTTAATTACTTGACTTGGCGGTCGAGTTAAAAACAATACATAACTTCTAAAGCAATATTATATACCAATGGGCGGAGGGGAGCGGAGCTGTGCCAATATTAACCAATAGAATCTAAACTAACGTGCGCAACGCGCGCTCGACGTGACCGCATGCGCCTTCTATTGGTTACTATTTGCACAGCTCCGCTCCGCTCCGCTCGCCTCCGCCTCAGTGGAGCCGCAGCCTAAAATAGAGCCCCAGCTATCACGAGTTTAGAGGCCAACCATATAGTCTTTTAGTATTTTTTTTCAACCTGCTACCTAAAGAGACGTTCTTTATCGAATGCCTTTTCTTTGTACTAGTTTGTATATTGTCGACTAGGTCATCTAGAAAGGACATCTAGTATTTTAACGCTGGTTCTTAGCTACATTTCATGTATATTAGTGAAGCCAATAGTTATACAGTCAAGTTCATAAATATGTGTACACTTTAGTACCTTGGCACTTTCAACGCAGTGACAATTCATGTATGGCAGTTGAAACATGACATTACATAGAGAAGGTACTAAAGTGTACACATATTTATGAACTCGACTGTACCAGCGTCATTATGAGAATCATTTTGAGTAACGTAGAAATTCTCGCACCACGTGTTACGTAGAGAGACAGCACTGATGTATATATCTTTATTTATTTATTTATTATTTTATTTAGCTTTGATAGGATGTGAGGGACACGTTGAAGGATAAAAAAACAGTTACCAAACGAGGAGTGTCTTTTCAAAAGGGCTTATTTCCACTATAAACTTTTTTTGGGAAATCGAGGATAACATAAATCCACGATTTCCATTTCGAAATTATTATTTTATTTTCCTACTCCTGTACTTTTATCTGTCATTTATATAGTCACGAACACTAATATAAGAATATATATAATATGTCCGCAGAACATTCCGTAGAAAAGTCTATCTAGTCTATTCCCCTTAACAGCACTTGTGCTTTTTTGAGCCAAAACGATATGCCTAGCTGCCAAAGCTTACACTTAGGTTAATTTGACCAATCAAAATACTTCACCAAATTAAACCACCAATCACAATACACATTGACTGTCAATCGAAACGTTAGGTTCTTTTTGGTATGTAAACTCTTTTACTAATTTAACTCTTTAAAAAAAACATTTTATTTGGTATCAACCAACCAGAACGCAGCTATATTAAAATCGACCAATCAGGTAAAAGAATTCATTTCTCAAATCATTAGGTGTTTTTTAGTCCCTATTTCACAAGTTAAATCGATTGTGCAACTTTAAAAAAAAATATGAAACCTGGCAAGTGCACATCAATTTAAAAACAAAGTTAACCATAGACACAATTTTATTGTTTTCGAATGTTTCTCGCTCGTTTGTTGTTCTGTGCTTCGTTCGTTCGTATTCTAACCTAGGTATATTAAAGAGTAAAAATCTATAAATAAAATTTTGTAAATTTAATTTTGCATTTTATTTGAAACCTAGTCGTAGAAAAAGTATTGTATGCAACGGTGTATAACTAAGTCAAAAAATACTCGTGGCGTCTTGCTTTACGATGTTCGCCTGCGGCTCACATCATAACCACACCACTTTTTTTTTTGACCTCTCTTATACAACTGTTGCATAAACTACTATTTCGATATTTTATTAAAGTAAGTTGACATAAATGTTATGGCACTACATACATTGCTTTATCTATCTGCACGGGTAGCACAAGTTGTATTTTCTCGCTTGTCGCTCAGTGCGTCTCTATCGTCACAGACTAGATAGAAAGGGAGATCCGAGCGTCAAACAAGTCGCGGACAACATGTGCTAGCCGTGCTGAATAATTATGTAAATTGATGCGAACTTTTGGAATTAAGCCATTTTGTTGTGGCCTTTTGAGAAATATACCTTTTTAATTTGTACATTACAGAAATAAACTCTTATGGTCATTGTTAAATCTTAACGCGATTTTGGTGCCATAATAATTTTTATTATTTACTAGCTTTTGCCCGCGACTTCGTCCGCCTAGAACTCGTTTATCGCAGTTAAGTAAATTAATAGTTTTAAGTAAAACTATAGTTTGACGTCCTCCCTGGCAAGAATGATCTTTCAAACACATGTAATATCGAGCTCGAAATTTACCGGGACACCAACTTTAACCATTAACTCTTACGGGAGGGCACTCCCGATACCTCGAAGAGTTCAGGAACTCTAAGGGTAGGACGTGACTTGCTCTGTGTCTATGACATGGTCTACCAAGAGATACTCCACAACATCGCCTTCGACATGAGACATATTTTTATATTTATCCGCCCGACAATTTCGTTTGTCGGTGCTAATATCCCCCTCTCGCACAAACATTCTCTATTCTTTATATTGTTTTTTAGATCGGGGTACACGTTATTTTTTAGATCATCTGTGTTTTGTACAATATTACAGAATTCGCGGTTTAATGTATTCAAATCGTTACTATCTCTCGCCATACGATCTTCGACAATTTTTAGTAGAGCTGCCGGATATATTGCCCCGACTGTGTACCATGGTGTACTCGTAGTTCCTGGCATATTTGTAGTGAGGTTAATTTTTTATATATATACTCATATCGTAGATGCTGAAATGCATTTATTTTATCCGCTGGTGTGCCCCTAGTTATCACCGGTAGATGAGAATCTGTCTAAATTCGCCGTCTCAAAGCACCATCCCTCCCATGATAGTTTGGTTGCTCTTAAAATATCCATCATAGTTCAATATTACATATATTATATTATCAGTCTTAATACTAATTATAATGTAGGTATCTATCATTATAAATGGCGGAACTCCCAAACATCATCAGTGGCCGCTGAAAAAAAAAAGAGAATTATATTCTTCAAACAAATTTACCCAATGCCCGTGAATCTAATTCGGTTCTGCGGTTAATCCGTGAAAGCGTAAAAAAAAAACAGACGACAGACATAATTGAATTGCCACTTTGAATTTCTACCTATACTTTCAAATCATTTTCGAAATCTGCGTCCTGAAAATCTAAGAAAATGACAATTATGTCCACTTTTAAAAAAACATCATGGCCTCCATCTTGAATTCTAAATTTGACATAATTTTCATAATCTGCGTCAACAAAATGTAAGAAAATGATACCAATGACGACTTTTTCAATAAACATCATGACGGTCATTTTGAATTCCAAATTTGACATCATTTTCGAAATCTGCGTCAACGTAACCTAAGAAAATGACACCCATGATGACTTTTTCAAAAAACACAAAGATATTGTCGTTTTTCCCTCCTCGGGAACTTTTAAATTTTCCGGGATGGGATTTTTCTATGTGTTAATCCAGGGTGCTACACCCATTTTAAATTTCATTCTAATCCATCTAGCCGTTGCAGCGTTAAGGAGTAACTAACTAAAACCCCCTTTTTTAGGGGTAGTTTTTTCTAAATCGCTGAAAGCAGTATATTTTATTTATAAACAGTAGGCTAAATATCAATTTCCTAATGTAGCCATTTCGATATCTCCCATACAAATTTCTACTCCCCATTTATCGCCTGAGGGGGAGTTTACCGAAATCACTGAAAGTTTTTTTTATGTTAAACAGTATTAAACAGTAGCTTTAACACCAATTACCACGTTTCCAACTAAAAAAAATAACATAAATGACCAAATTGTCATATAAACTACCATCCCAAATCTCACCCCCTTAGGGGTGATTTTTGAGATACAAATTTAATCTAATTCAGTTCCGCGGTTTATCCTTGAATGCATAACAAACAGACAGACGACAGACATAATTACTTTCACGTTTATAATATTAGTATGGATTTTCTTTCTACAGCAATATTATGTATACCTATCGATGTATAGTTTTTTTACCCCTTGAGAATTGTTGAAATGACATTTTAGAATTAAATAACCGACCAAGTCGCCGAAAAATTAAATGCCTGTCCGTAATTATTTTCAAGTGATCATAATGACCGCCCTAATATTAAATAACAGCCGTAGAATTAATACGCCGTGAATAGTATTGAAAATAGCGGATTTTTTTTATAAAATCTGTCTGTGTATGTCAACGCTGACAACTTCCATCTGACACCGCTCCTTTTGATATAGACTAACAAAACTGAATGTAGGTACAAAGCCTGTCTCATGTTGTCACACTGGATGGCAAAGGCCATAGGAGAAATAAATTATTCAATTGCGCAATTTTGTCAAATAATTACTAATCTTATTCTATATTAGTAATTATTTGCGTCCCCAAAAACTAAGAAATTATTACCCGTGACAACTTTTTCAAAAAACATCATTGCCGCCAGCTTGAATTCTAAATTTTACATCATTTTCATAATCTGCGTCCCCAAAATGTAAAAAAATGATACCAATGACGACTTTTTCAATAAACATCATGGCGGCCATTTTGAATCCCAAATTGGATATCATTTTCGAAATCTGCGTCAACGCAACCTAAGAAAACGACACCCATGATGACTTTTTCAAAAACACACAAAGATATTGTCGTTCTTCCCTCGGGAAACTTTAAATTTTCCGGGATAGGATTTTCCTATGTGTTAATCCAGGGTATAAGCTATCTCCATTCAAAATTTCATCCAAATCCATCCAGCGCCATTGCAGCGTGAAGGAGGAACAAACTAAAACTCCCTTTTACCCCCCTTAGGGGTAGTTTTTTCTAAATCGCTGAAAGAAGTATTTTTTATTTATTATCAGTAGCCTAAATACTAATTTCCAAATTGCTTATTTTAAAAATAACTTATCTCCTATACAAATTTCTACCCCCTATTTAACCCTTTAGAGGATGAATTTCCAAAAAGCTTTTCTTAGTGTACCCTTAGGGTACCCAAGGAATATTCCCTTAAAATTTCAAGTGCCTAGGTCCAGCGGTTTAGGCTGTGCGTTGATCGATCAGTCAGTCAGTTTTACCCCTTTCCATCCCTTCGGGGATGAAATAATCAAAAACGCTGAAACACGTATAAATTAATTTTCAATTTTCAACCTAAACACAAAATTTGAATAGTCTAACTTAAACTAAAACTGACGGACTTTCATACAAATTTTCATCCCCTTAGGGGTGGAATTTCCAAAAATCCTTCCTTAGTGGATCTTTACACTATATAAGGTATCTATCTGCAAAATGTCAAGTCTCTAGGTCCTAAGGTTTGGGCTGTGCGTTGATATATTAACAATCCGTTTTACCCCTTTTCATCCCTTCGGGGTTGAAATTATCATTAACGCTGAGACACGTATAAGTTAAAATTCAATCGCCAACCTAAACGTAAAATTTGAAGCGTCTAACTTCAAAACTGACGGACTTTCATACAAATGTTTTCCCCCTATTTTACCCCCTTAGGGGTGGAATTTCCAAAAATCCTTCCTTAGTGGATCTCTACACTATATAAGGTATCTATGTGCAAAATTTCAAGTCTCTAGGTCCAGCGGTCTGGGCTGTGCGTTGATATATCAACAATCAGCTTAGCATTTTATATAATAGATTATCAGGAAATTATTCCAATTTGCATTTCTAGCTGAAAATAAAGTTACAAAATGCATTTTTTTTTCCTTAACCTGTTTATTTTTAGTGGCCAGATTCAAATTTACTTCTAGTTTTACTTCCAGTCCTACAAAAAGTTCTACTTCTAGTTCTACTTCAAGTCCCACAATAAATTCTAATTCAACATAGGTAATAAGTGTATATAAGGAAGAAATAGGCCCTTTTGATGCAAACTTTCATATTTGAATCTTTTTTTAGAGAACGAGAAGAGACGTTTTAGAACTTTAACCTCACAGAATATATGAATTTTTCTGTTTTAGGCAGAACTACATTAATAGTTAAACAAAAAAGAAAAATGGAAATAAGCCCTTTTGAAAAGACACTCCTCAAACACATTATTAAACGCGCCGGGACCAAACCCGACCGCAACATATTAATATTTTACCAAACGCAAGCCAGTTTAAAATATGAATAAAACCCTTATTACACTTTGGCGGCGCGTTAGCCAAGGTAATAGGGTATTCATGGTAATACGAGTTTCCAATATCGGTTTGATTTCACCGGCAGCGCTATAAATCTTCCCAACTGGTCCCTCGGTTCGATTCCAGGTGTTCGGGAAACTAATCAACGTTGCCGTAACGTTGTAGAAAGCTAAATCGTTTTGGATTCCAACGAAAGAAAAGGGGTTTTTATACGTTTAATGCGTGTATCTATGTCTGTATGTCTGTAGCATCGTAACTTCCAAATGGATGGATTTATTTGGATACTGTTTTTTAAAGAAAGCTGAAAACCATCCTGATTAAACACTAACTTTAACGTTTCTCAATCTCTGAAGGGTTATCTGGAAGAGATACCTTAAAGTGATAAGTTTACCGTTGTAATTTTTTTTAAATCTTCGTTGTATTGTTTTTGTTTTCTTTTGTACAGCAAAGTATTTACATACATACATTAAACTAGCTTTTTTTTTTAAAAAAAATGGTCCATCAGTTTGGGAGCTACGAGGCCACAAACAGACACACATATACAGCCTGTGAGCACTTAAAAGTTGCTTCGGGTTTGTACTTCTCTCACACACTCTTAGCAAAAGCGTATGAGTGCAAACCCGAAGCACCTTCTAAGAGTTATCGCACCGTACACGGGTACAGTCGAGTTCATTAATATGTGTACATTTTAGTACCTTGTCTATTTAATGTCTTGTTTTAACCGCCATACATGAATTGTCACAGCGATTAAAGTGATAAGGTACTACACATACACAGATGCACATATAAAAAAGTTAAACGAATAAACCCCCTCTTTTTGTCAGGCGTTAAAAACCGCTATCTTTTACCTATAGCTCAGGCATGCCATTGACGAAAAAGGTTCAAAAATTCCTGTAAAACCTTTGCATATTTTGCAAGCGTGTGTGCGAATTTTCAGTACACTCTCGGTGCACGTCCGAAAGGCTTAATAAATCTAACTTTTGAATTTACGAGCGCGCTATCCAGTGTAATATAATTTATCACTAGCTTTTACCGGTGATTCTGGATGCGTAAAATTCGGTTGCCACTAGCCAATTTTTGAGGACGAAAGCATGAATTTTTCCACGAATATTGAATAAATTATTATAGAAAAATCACGTTCAGTCGTTGCTCAGTTTCATAAAAAATTATATATCATAATTACTAATAAAAAAGTCTGATATTTTCGTTCATTTAATATAAAAAGAACCTTTTTTTATAACTTTGATTAAAATATGTTAGCCTATGTCACTCCCACAACCAAGACAAATATAACAACATCTCATATGTTAAAATCCATCAAGCCGTTTAGGCTGCAGAGCGTGCCACAGAAATAGACTTATATACATACATACATACATAAATACATACATACACTCGAAAAACAACTTAACCAACCTTCTGATACAGTAGGGTAAAAAGCAAGCTTTAAGATCCGGAGAACGAGTTAAGTTAACGTTAAAGAGAGAATAAATAAAAGAAGAAACAAACATACACCAACCGTGAAATCATCCAATTTTTTGAGCAGTCCTTACAAACCTAATTCAGCTTCCAGAATCCGCTAGACTATACTGCAGAGGCTTTTGCATATTTCTGAACTCACTTTACCCAATTAAATATTCAGAGAGAATTACATAAAAGGCAGAATTAACGTTCAAGTTAACTCAGCCTTGTCCCCGTCTCGCTGGGAACCCAGCCTCGCGAGACGTGCTGCAGATTAAGAATTAAACATTTAAAATACACCTGCTACTTACTTGCTACCGTTTCATGTATTAATACAGCATTCATCCAAAGAAACGCAAACATAAGAACCTACGGGTAGATCTTTTATACAAACAAGCAAAATTGTTAAAAATAAAAGAAGATCGACCCAATCACGTCTGAAGCTAACCTAAAGAAAGTCTTGTATCAAATTCAAATAACCAGATTTGGATATAACTGGACATAACAATATTTTAATAATTAATCATTTATAGCTTGAACTTTGTAAAAATTAACTCACATTTCTAAGCATAAATAAACACGTTAGATAATTTTAGTTTCGGAATGTTTGTCAGTTTTGAATAACAATTAGAAATTAACATATACCACGCGGAAGCTAGGAACCTACAATAACAATTCCTTGCATGTTAATTAAAAACCTAGCAGCGAGTCTTCCAACAAATGGTTTTAAAGACAAAAGGAAAAAAAACAATCATTATGATTGTAACCCTTGCTTCTCCAACCGACTCCCGAGATGAATTGCTTTTTATGCCTCCAAGGGCGAGCTTTGTTCATAGAAACTGTATTTTTATACCATATTTCCTGCTTCCGAAGTCTTAAAACAATAGAAATATAATTTCCCTATTACTCAACAAAAACACACGACTGAAACATTTAAGATACCTTTTTATTGCTATAAAAGTACCGCCTGAATAAGAAAAATGTATCAAATTCTAAAAACACTCAAAACCAAGAGGGTTTAAAATAATTAATTATTACACTCAATGTCTCAGACGCCTTGGTTTCGAATATACTGAACATAGACTTTGAAAGTTAATAATAAATTCTAAGTACCTTGAACCTGAGACTGAATTTTAAATACTATGCTAGGGTTAATATTATATTAAGGAACTTCTTTCTTTATCTCTTTCTCATTACTTGAGAAGTATGTTGACATTCCTTTTTTTTTCCTTAATTAATGGCTTTCTCCTTGTGATTAACAAGGTGTATTTCGCCAGTATCGAGTTTTAGACAATCACCATGGACTTATTAGAGAACCAAGTCCATGGATATCACACGCGAGGACAATTGTTCGGTTAAAGAGATTTACTCTGGTGGACTAAACAGAAGCACATGGGGCTAGCTCCACGCGCTTTTGTCAAGTCTTGACATTCCTTATTTCATGTTTCTGACAGTCTATCTGTCAGTAAGAGTACAGTTTTGAATAGATAGATATACTTACGTTTTTGCAATGTCATTTATAATTTTTTATATCCCGTTTTCCCCTTAATAATCGTAATTAAAGTTAAATAAACAATGTTTTACTGCGTAACAAGCCAGATGAAACATCAAATTAAAAAAAAAATGAAATTGAAATTTTGAATGAATGAATTGAATTGATGAATTGATTGAATTGAATGATGAAATTTATAGTTGGTAATATTTTTACCTGACAATCCAAACAAGAAATGATTTTCGGGTGTACGTTTGTATGTATGGTTGTGTGTATGTATCCATGTTTCCAATTATAAAGCGCGGGGTATCGTTGGATTGATACTCGTATTCACCCAAGGAGTGTCATAGGCTATAATAGACCGATATTCGGGTTTCCATTGCTTTCTTTTTGTTAAACAATAACATTGTACGTCGCAGTTCTCATCTACGGAAAGGCAGAATCGAGCTTCAGCCTTTCGCAACTTTCGCTCTACAGTGGTATTTATGACAATTTATGGTGACCAATCAATAGAATTTAAGGTTACTCAATGCTCAGGCGAGGTCAATACCCTCGTCTACAAGCCACATAAATCATTCGAAACCCAGATGAAACTTAATAGCATCGTCCGACGCAAATAAATTCACATCATTTTCCTATGCAAATAAATTCATTTCTATTTCGACGAAGTAGATAAAAAGTCCCTGAGTGTTACGTCGTTTTGAGTCTTAGCAGAGATTTATTTCCACAAAATTGTGTCCAGATTTTAATATCCGTTCGACTCGATAAGGTTTGTGTGGGATTTAAATAAGTTTGCGAAAAATTAAATTGGACTGAAGTTGAAAATATATTCCCAAAATACATTAGACATCTGAAGATGACATTTTTAAATATGAAAAAGTGTAATCGTAAACATAAACGACTTAAATAAGTATGTTCGTAAGTAAATGAACAAAGATGCTATATTTAAATCGTGTAATAAAGTGTAATAATCGTGTTTACTAAAGAGAAGTTATTTAATCGAGAGCGCGCTATTTACGTATACGTATGAATATCCTATTTCAGATCAAATCAACGATATTTCAAAAACTGTTGATCCCAATTAGACTATCATTATTTTTTTCAACACGGCCTTTTATTTAAAAAATATTCTAAAGTACAGTGCACTCCAGAAATAAGGTAAAAGGCACATAACTTAGCAATCACCAGAAAACGTTTACGTAAATATTAAGTTTGATCACGTAGCGTTAGGATTCCGAGGGATGTTTCTTATTACGCTACTAAATAATTTACTGAAGATTTACATACAGCTGAATATTGAAACTAGACTGGATTCCATCACACTGTTTATTATATGAGATTATTAAGGTATAGTAATATGAGAGTAATAAAACACAGATGCGTTTTAATAAGACGCAGTGCTGTCATTTCGCACCTTGAGAGCAATAGTGACCTAATTCAAAATTTCAGCTTTCAAACTTCAAGTCATAAATTTATTATTATAGAGACCTAACTCGAAATTTAAAATTTCTCAATTAGGTCACTATTGTTCTGAAGGTGCGATTTATTAGTTTTATCTTTAAATTATTTTACACACATTGTTTCTACTAACACTATCGTTAAGTTCATTTACGTATACTAATAACTACTATGGACTTTATGTCTGAAATAAAGAGTTTGATTTATTTATTATTATTTAATACAATGCATCGAGAAAGAGGATGAAAACATTTTTTATCACTAAAAGTGCTGAATTAGAGTTTTAAGAGTTTCCTTCACAGGATCAAAAAACTATCTCAATGCCGAAAGCGTTTGACATGAAAGAAGCAAGTTCAATACTATCGCTTTTACAATATTGGTTAGAACAGAAATCTCTCCGAAAATTCGTGAAATAATCCATTATCCAACGTTCATATTGTTTGATCGAGCACGCATTTACAAGAGTTGCATTTCAGCAACTCCATCACTCAATTAGCATGCGTTAAAATCTTCAAAACTATCATTAAATATGGCCATACGGCTTGTTAGAGTATTTTTCCTTTTCAATCTTAAATGTTTCCTGTCGCATATTTTCGCTTTCGGATATCTCCCAACGGCAATTTTTCCACTTATAATAAGGTTTAGATTATGTAAGTTTAGAAGGGTCGAGGTATCCACGAATATGAGCTCCGCAAACGCGGAGCTCCGTTGTCACTTAAATTCTCTAATGGGAAAAAAATAAACAAGAAACAAAACGCCATGGGAAAAATGCGACTGCGAAAACCTTAAGGAATGTTTGTTTTCGTTTTTGTTTGTTGTTTTGTTTGGTAAATAGATGTAACATATCTGGAAACGCGCTACAGATACTCGAACAAGAGCGCTATTTACTGCTTAATATCAATAAATAAACATGTCTGTCAAAGCGTAAACGGTAAATTTATCCTCCAATAACTGACAGTCAAGCTTTTTTTTTTTTCCTTTTTATGAGCAAATAGTAAGTCTAGCGACTTGCGCCTGTCGCCTTAAGATACCTTTTGTTTCTGAGCGTTTCATTCCGTGGCGGCTGATAAGCGAGTCCGTTTGAACCCCGGGCGGTCCGAAGCGAATAAATAAATAAACTCAGCACGGGAAAACGCGAAAAGGAATAATAAAATATAAAACATAGAAAAATAGAGTTTCTCGAGGATTCTTTGGGGACATTCTTGGGTGGACATTATTTGTAATGCGTTGTTAAAGATAACAAAAGATTAAGGATGTTTATTCAGGAAGAAGGCCGCAAGGGAACTTTTACGCTCTCCCAGCTCGCCAATCTACCAGCGCTTCCTAAGAGGAGACCACCGCTGAGAAGCAACACCGCAAAAAACTCAACAGTCACTCATTCTTATAACAATGATAATACTTAACCTAGCATTATATAAAACTATGAACATTTAAAAAAAACATGCCAAGATGAACCTATATGACGGTGCAAGACAACCATATAAAAAAAGTTTATATGTTTCCCTACATAAATCGTCTAAGTTATTATTATTAAGTTATTCAGGTTTCTGGTTTAGACCAAGCATTTTATCGAATATCACTTCATCTATTGTATCATTTCATTGAATGCTTTTTTCTGCTAAAACCATGACGTTTTCAGGACATCTTAAACATTAATTACGTAGGTTAGGTTAGGTTAGACTTATGCCTGCCAAAAAAAGTTAACATGCGGCAGGAAATGCCTGTCGATGAAATGAAAATTCTCATTCTGCGTAATGATACGTTCGTGAAAAGGTGTTTAAAAAGATAGGTAACCGGGTATCATCGGGGTTCGTGTGTCACGTTGGCGCCACTGAAAATCAGCGTCGCGGTTCATGCCGTGACATAGTGCTGAGTGGCGTCAATTTCGACGTCACAGAATCACCCATGGCAACATTATGTTACAATTGTATTTTATTCCTTTTCTTCATTGTTTTATTTTGTTTTCTGTGTTGCCATTGTTTGTTTTATGTTCAATTTATTTTGTTTTTTTTTTCTTGTGATCGTCGAATAAATGTTTCTATTTCTATTTTCTATTCCTATCAACGACTTTTACAAATAATTTGAGTTCAACGTTGAATTTTGTAAACAATTCTAGACTATGAAACGTCCTTGCCTATTAAAATTCGTATAAGCCATAAAAAAAATACCGATAAGCTCTGCGGGCCTAGTATGGCTGCGTCTATATCGCGCGTCAAATGTGGATAAAGCATCCGTCACCCTCCCACCCTCGTACTTATTTACGTGTCAGAAGGTGACGGATGCCCTATCCAAACTTTGTCACACGATAAACCCAGGCATATTAGGGCCCCAGAACTATCCATATTATCACACTGTGTCAACAATTGCACATTTTTCTTTCTTATCTGTGCGAACAAGTTAGACGCAGAACCCAGTAAAGAAAAAACTTACTATAGATATTTATTTAATAAATTCTTCTATTATCTTACCTGGAACCTAGAATGGCATTTCCTATCCTATTGGTTATTATACTTTTTTGCTTTTTAGAAATCAGGTTTTATCACAATGAGTCATAACGCATGCTGATTCGTTCGTTACTGGGTGTCCACAATGAGTACTATACCTATTATAAGTGAGGGAGTTATTTCGAGTACCTAGTGAATGCTATATGGTTGCAGGTGAAATTCGATGATGTTCATAATACCATAATAGAACATTTTTTATACACCGTGCCCGAGACGTACCCAAAGGATTTTAACCATCGATTCTAGACCCTATTTGGAGTATATAATGTGGTATACCATATCCACCCAAATCTCGGAAATTATCCAATAACGCATAATTTCCGAGATTTTTATTATTTAAAAAACAATTCCATAGTTAATTTAATTTGAACTCTGGCACTTAACTTAAGAATAATTTAGTAAGAAATTAATTAAATTAATTTAGGTTGTACGTCGATGATATGGCTTCTTACAACATGAATCTTTCTTAGTGAATAATGCTTTAGGTTAAGGTGACAGAGTTCAAATTAAATTAACTATGGAATTGTTTTTTAAATAATAAAAATCTCGGAAATTATGCGATATTGGACTACATGTTATACCACATTATATACTCCAAATAGGGTCTAGAATCGATGGTTAAAATCCTTCGGGTACGCCCCGGGCACGGTGTATGTTGTGCTGAGTAGAAATGACGTAGAAACAACACATTATTTATTCTCGCCTAATCGATTATTATCTTTACGAATATTATAAATGCCAAAATGTGTTTATTTGTGTTGTGTTCACGGTTTAACGACTCAACCAATCGATATTAAATTTGGTTCGGTGATAAAATATAGCCCGGAGGTTGACAGGGTATTATTCCCAAAAAATAGAACAGTCCCCAAGGGACCTGCGATAAACAAATTCTGTTTAAAATAAAAGTCTCTATATAGTAACTACTATACGATCTCGTCTTCTAATGTTCTAACCCAGCGGTTCTTAAACTTTTTAGCGCCGGATCCCTTTTGAAACACTAAATATTATACGAAGGCCTTAAGCAAAACCCTGTTTTATTTGAGGTACTTATAAAAAAAAGTTATTTTACATTAAATTAAGTAGAATT
Source organism: Acleris literana (assembly GCA_946894065.1). Classification (NCBI taxonomy): domain Eukaryota; kingdom Metazoa; phylum Arthropoda; class Insecta; order Lepidoptera; family Tortricidae; genus Acleris; species Acleris literana. The sequence goes on from OX335681.1 coordinate 1,238,371, forward strand.
TTCGGTGAAGCCCTTACGTCCAAGGGCTCTGCGCAGCACACTTTGAGAATAACTAGTCTGGCCGAAAAGGCGAGCCGGCGTAGTGAGTGAAACAGCTCGTCGAAAACTCATTATTGCACGAATCACACAAGTCGAGGCCGCTATCGATTCCCGATTCCAGATTTATTGAGTTCGCTCGTAATGTCTTCAGTCTATTTACTTTAGTAGAACACTGCAGCCTTTAATAATTGTTTTGGATCTGACATCTTTGGGATCAGATCGGGGATGTATAAAAAAAGGGCCAGGTCAGGAGTACCCTAAAGGCCTAAACTGACGCACGTGTATGAAGAGACTTATGAGTGTGGAGGAAGCGAGGGAAGTTTGTCCGGATCGTAGCAAGTGGAAGGAAGTGGTCTCTGCCTACCCTTTGAGATAATTCGTTCAGAAACGTCTTAACTTCACCGCTAAAATTCAGCTCTGCAGGTGTCTGGTACGCAATGCTAGGGTTCAAAGTTTTCAAAGCACGGTAGGAATAAAGCAAGATATGGAGTTGATATTAATAAATAACTCTCCTGATACTCAATGAATTTATTTTGTCTTCGCGTAGCGGTCTTAAAAATATTACATGCCATCAACAGCGTCTTACCCTGTATAAATACGTAACGTTGAGCCAAACTAAATACTGGTTAAAATTCATCCTCGCACCGGGCAGATTTAAGGTTCCGTTTGAAGAACACTGGGCCCTGTGTGTTAAATGTGTTCATATAATTTGCTGGCATTCTAAAGAGTGGTCCGGAAAAAAAGTAGCAGCACATAATATGGTTTTTTTTTATTATGTGGTAATTTTTAAGCAGTGCATTTGTTATAGTAATCTGTAGATACTATTCAATAAAATAAAAAATAACAATCGTTAAAATTAATGGGCGATTTCAAGTTTTCGCCTTTTATATTACATCTCACCTAAAACTTTTTGACCAGCTTTTTGAATTTATGAGGTGTTTTTCATAAACATAGTATTTCCGTTAAGTTTGATGGACTACTTAATACCTTATTAAATTGTCTTTTGATCAATAGTTAACTTTTTTGATTTGACTTCACTTTGAGGTAGTTACATGGAATTTCAACATTGGCGTATTTGCCATTTTTATAGAAATTTGTCTCCCATAGAAAAACCTCTGTCAGAGGTTAGATTGGAGGGACTTCCTTACTACAGGTAGATGCACTAAAGTTGGCACGAATGGAATGAACAAAACTAATGTCACCTATCACTGTGTGAGTGCCGTCCTTTGAACCGATGTTCGAATTTCAAACCGAAACCCTGTTATTATTGTACACACTTGTATACTTTCGTTCACTCATTCGATCCATTCATGCCAACTCTTGTGAATCGACCTGTACCCAAAGTAAAATCCAGTTTATTGGTAAAACTTATCCGGAAGATGATATTCCTAAAAGCATAAAACAAGTTGGGAAAATAGAAATTCTATTGTGGCATTGTAGAAAACGACAAGCGAAGATTGTCAAATTGTATTGTTCAAAAAGTTATTAAGGACTTGCAATAAATATTGAGAAAACTTAAAGTATGAGATATACATTTCAATATGATTGTATTTTTATTTCATAGTATGATATTTACAGATTACTAAAAAAAAACTGCTTCATAATTAGTAAAAAATAAAAAAATATACCAGATAATACATTGCTACTTTTTTACTGAACCACTCCTTACCTCTAGAATAGTGGGCGTATCGAAATCGACAACAATGTCAAATCGATTGATTGTCATATTTCAGTATTGTATGAAAAAACCTAATTAAAACTGATAATCCATACTTTAAAATGTGAAATGAATATAAATGTGAACCTGTGTCTGTCTGTTTCTGGCAATTTGGTATGGAGATAGCTTGGATTCCGGAAAGGAACATGAAATAGCGATAAACGTGTTCGCAGGCGGAGTCGCGGTCAACAGCTGGTCTGTATTAATCGTCATGGACTGACAGAGATGACAAGACACTAAAGCGCTCAACCTTCTGACCAGCAGGCTTATTGCAGAACGCGCTCGCAATCGCAATCATTTCATTTTGACAGTCCGAAGGCGAGTCTCCTTTCAAAATGAAAACAACTGTTCAACTTTGACGTCGATTGCGATGTCGAGTGCGTTAGGCAATAGGCCAGCAGGTATTATACTATTAATTTTATACCAATGACGTTAACGTACTGTACGAAGTACGGAACATCCGTGTTTTTATTTAAAAAACGGTGCTATTTTTTTAAATTTACCCAGCAATTAAAATGCAAATGAAATGATCCACAAACGTGTGAATGAACGGGCTGTCATGTCAGTTATCTACTTGCCAGAGTGAGTATATATTACTAATAGCCATTCACCGACCATCCATCGCGTCACAAAATGTGGATAAAACTCCCGTCACTTTCTGACACGTATAAAAGTGCGAGAGTGAAGGATGCTCCACATTTTGTCACGTGATAAACACAACTATTCTAGGCCCGCAGGACGTAACAACTAGTACGCGGTTTGGGTAATTGTCGAACAATTTATCTGCTATGGTATTTCCGCAACCCTTTTCCCTAGCCTTCATTAATGCCTTATTATTCTGTATTTCCTGGAAAGAGAGGATGACCCGCGTAGTACGCAAGCTGCGGTAATTGAAGCTGTCAATTGCAGCGGTTGATAATAATAGTCGTGCTCGATAAATAGTCAACGGGTATAATAATACTGCGATCCCACGGAGAAAAAGGCACAAGTACAATTAATTCATAGAAGCATATTAAACTCTCAAAGGCTGTAATAAGGTTGGAAGTGCAATACAATTCATAGAGTAGATCTGCCTTTTTCCGTAGGAGGGTGGAATAGTAGGTGTAGGGTATTTGCAAGTGACAGCGTGCTGGGGTTCTGTGTCACGTTGTTGACATTCCTGAGACTGTCGCCCAGAGCTCTTGGAATTTAATAAAATAACCTGTTTGTTGCTGTAATTTATATTTAAATAATGAAATATTTAACGCAAGATAGCTTTCGTCAATCCAATACATATAACTTAATTTCTGAAAGCCATTTATCTTTATTTATTTTATCTGAGATCGTCAAACCAAATCAAGTAAAAAAATATATCGATAAACAAAACTTATAAAGTAGACGTTACAGAACATAGATAGCATATTGGCATGCAGCTAGCGGCATGGAATATAACTAGACTAGAGATGTCACGGCAGATAAGCTTCATTTACACTACCAGCTGTCATTTCGATTGTACTAATAAGCAGTGATCTTCCAGCATTCTTGGTGCGACGACGTCAAATGACACACGACAGCGACCTAGGGTTGTCGACGTGTATAATATGATTGACGTTTAAAATTATGTAATATAATGTTGTCATTGTCAGTTTCTCCATTGTGTTTAATCAGTTAATAATTATTGCTTATTTTCACACACACAATCAACGCAACCGTTCTTAGCACTTAACGGGACGTCAGTGAAGAAACCAAATGACTTCTATAATTATGCACTGCCATTACCTACGCATTATACTGTCTATGCTAATATAGTTAGTATATCAATTCCTAATCATAAATATGAACTATAACCTGAGATAAGGATTTATTGCAACTGTGTTACATTTTCTCATATACTCGTAGCAAATTAACCCTTCACTTCATTATGCATATTGGGTTAGGCTTTACATGTTCTGAGAATATTTTCTGTATTTCCGATTTATTTATTAATACACTATTTTATTTTTACTTTTGATTTTATTTGATTCTTGATTCAAACAATTTAATATTGGGCACTACTGACAATCCTAGCACTGCACCAAAAATGCTGGAAAAAACACGATCACTGCTAATAAGTCAAAATAAGATCATTTATTTCTATTTCTCACCCCCCGACACAAAAAGCTTTACCGCTATTTGTGTGAGTGTCTGTCTCTGTGTCGTACATTCAAAAACAACAACCAACAAAGCGAAATGTGTTCTAGGTCTTTTCGGCGCTAGTCTATTTGTGTTTTAGGAGATTTGAGTGCTCGACCCAGTATGTAGTAGTCACTTTAAGCTCTAGGCAAATATCAAATGTAGTAATTGGGTTCTAGAAAGTCAGAGACCAATTTTATATTTGAAATCAGGCTGTGGTGGTTCTTAGCTATGTTTCATGAAAATCGATAGGTCCGTTTAAGAGATTAAAAAGGGGTTACCATTATATCGGGATTTTTATTCATGTAATATTCATGCTTCTTTTGATAACTCTGCGGATTTATCCATCAAATAAGTAAGGCTACGAGCAGATTCATCTTATATTCCTAACGTAAATATTACACGTATCACAATATTATTTCACTCGTAGAAACCCATCTCTTAAAACGATTAGGCTTCACGAGCGCGGTATTAATGCCGCTAGGGTTGCTACCACCGGTATTAATACTGACTCTTAAATAAAAATTAATCCTTCCTTAGTTTTCAACTTCCAGGGTACTTTATTCGGAATCACATAAAACATGTTATTTTAGGGTACTTGTTTGTTAACCCACGGTGCAAAAATCGAGTTCAACATGTGTATCTGTGTGTCTGCTCGTGGCATTGTAGCTCTTAAACGGATGGACCGATTTGGACGCGGTTTTTTCAAATGATAGCTGGATTAATTGGGATAGTTATGGTTCTGATCTAAAATTCATTACGAAATTGCCTTCGACATGTTAACTACCGTATTGTTTTTAACTTGACCGCCATTACTGTCAGGTATACGATAGCTCTCGTAATGTAGATGTTGAAACTATATTCTTTTACCCATTAGAATAGAGGCCCAGCTTTAAAAGCATGGGTCGCTATTATATCGGGGTTTATTTATTTATTTAATAGTTATTTTCGAAACGGTATTGCTTTTTAACGATAACTTTTACCGTCAATATAATAACGTTAACAACATGACAAGGATATGGTTCTAAACAGAGTGAAATACAGATCAAATACCATAATGGGATATCGGCGAAATCTCATACACTTCGATTCTCGGTGGTTTTAAAAAAAGCGTACCCAAATAAGAAACGGTAACTTTAGTCATGTAAGTATACGTAACGAAAATTAGTCATACATTTAAATACTGCCTTCATACGCCAATAGGCGCTACCTCAATAAACGAAGCAGTAAACTTACCGTTTCTTAATTTTCGTCCTTAACGTCCTTTGCGGGTGGTAGGACCTTGTGCAGGGTCCGTCCGGATCTCTACCACCATCTTACCCATTAACCTACCGCCAAACAGCAGTGTTCGCATTGTTGTGTTCCGGTTTGGCGATAAGACAGCCGGTGAAATGACTAGCATACAGGCTTTCCATCTTAGTCCTCAGGATTGGCACATTGGCAGTGCATTTGCAGTCTTGTGAAAGCGAATGTCTATGGGTTACAGTTTCCACTTACCGTCTGGTGGTCTGTGTGCTCGTTTGCCTTCTCTATGACATAAAAAAAAACGAGGCACACGTTTTTTGGAATCCATTTACGAAAAAATTGGTCGCGAGATACCGTTAGGACAGCCCTCGTGCCTTTAATAACAGCTTCGAACACATTTTGTTGGTTAGACCCACTCAAGTAATAGGTTTCCAGCGCTAATATTGCTAAGCCGTGGAAATTTCTGTCCGTACTCAGGAATTAGGCTCCAAGGTTAGATAAGAGACATTCGGGCGTGTTCCTTCCTTTATCGCCGGTCCACTATATGATATTAGCACTAGGGCCGGTTAGGATACCTAAGGTTCTGGTTTGACTCAAAACCAGTACATAAAATTAATACCTATACTCAAATACTCAAATGTTTATTGCATTCCGCAATGTTTTGGCAGTTGACAGGCTAACTTAAGCTATTACAGTAGTTAATATATAACTTAATTATGGACCTTGTTGGGCACAGCAACATAAATAGAGGGCTTAGCTCATTAATCTTACATTGTATTTACTAATTATATTGCACATAAATTATATAATTTAAATATATTCTTTCCATGGGCTGAGATTCTACACGGTAAAACTTTGTTTTTGACTTGTTACCGTATTGTCAAAATTTTGATAGCTATTTACTTAACAGTAATGGCGGCCGAAAAGTCGTCAATGTCATTAGATATGTCAAGTCATTTGTAACTTACAGGAAACTCAACCTTATGGTTGTAGAATGTCAGATTGACTTTCGACCTAAGGGGTACCAAATTTAAGTCTTTATATGACTCTGCAACTCAAACCTGGCAGAGCAAAGTGGGCCTTGCGTGCCAGCGGCCTTAATGCGGTTGCCACAGGTGCATGTACCGTTTATACGTGAATTAATTAACTATCTATGGGCATTAATAATGGGCCGCGATAATGGCTCTGAAACACAATTAGCATACGTTCTGGTTGTTAACTGAAATAATGGTTTTGTTTCAATTAATGTGTGTAGTATTAGATAGCTCAAAGGCTACATATTTACATGTAATGGGGTAAACGACATAATTGCGTTGAGCCATAATGCTGACCTGATCGAAATTCCGTAAGTAATTTTTTGATTAAATAGATTTTATCAATATTGACCATATAGTTTTGTCTAACCTACGTATATCTATATCACATACTCGTAACATAACACAGCTTTCGGTAAAAAAAATCGGACAAATGATTATTCAGAAAAAAACATCACAATTTTATTGGTGTTTCCGTTTATAAGCTGCGTGAAAGAGATGAGGCATTAATGGATATAGATTTAACTGTATTTGAACGGTTTTATTAGTGTCGTAATGGAACCATTATGTTATTTATTGTTAAGTGAACTTTTATGCTCAACGTAGCGTTTATTTTTTTTCTTCTCAGCATTCATTATTTACGACAACATGGTAACCCAATCGTATGTTTTTTCCTCTGTTCTTTGATCCACTTTAGAAATACCTTACGGGGAAAATAACAACTCTCATTTATTTTCTATTTTCAAACACAAAACATATTTAGCAACAAGAAGGTAAGCTTCATCACGTTAAAGCCTTAATTGCTAATCCGATACATTCTGCTTACATCAACAATTCATAAAGGCCATCAAAAATTAATTAGCTATAATCCATGATATGCTGAAACCGTATAACATAAATAATCATATCAATGAAACCTAGCGACGGTCTCAGCGTAGCAGACAGCAGAAATCTAGATTATTTTATGATCATAGATTACTTTCGGGAAAAAGGAATTAGTCAACGCTACTGGGCCTCTATTCAAGACGGTAAAATCCACATCGTTTTTCCCCTGTTATCGTATTATCAACGTTTTGATAGCTTTTACTTACTTGACAGTAATGGCGGCCGAGTTAAGAACAATATCATAACAGGTCAAATACGATTTGGGTTTTACCGCCTAGAATAGAAGCCCTGAAAATCTGTGCTCCACTGTAGGTTCTTATTTTTGCTTTTAATTTAAAAAACACGTTCAAGAGGTCTTAAATTTCTATAGTATTTTTTACGTGTTAAATTAAGTTCTGCTAGTAACCACGACCGTTGCAAAACGATTAAAAATAACGTATACTCATAATGTTACTTTTATAAGTCCGGTAAAATTAATTGAAATTTCCATTTATGTTCGTAATGACAAATTATTGTTACTTATGGCAAATGTTTAGTAAAAGTGCAACAAAAAACAACATAAAGGCAAGCTACCAGAAGGGCAGAAGGAGCAAGCAATATATGTGTCAGGAGCCGCCGAGGGGGCTGCGTTAATTGCCAATCAGCTCGAGGCTGGCTTACTGGGATTGTTTCTCTTTATAATCACTGGAACTCGCGTCTGTTGAAACAACGGAAGTTGAACCCCAGAATATTAACAGTTATTTAGTAGAAAAGAACGTGTACAGGCAAGAAGGCTGAGTGAACGTAAAGGCAAAAAAAATAATTCTGCATTAAATAGGCACACACATGAAATGATGCTTGAGTAAGATTCATCTCATCTATTCATAAAATATTGAACACCTATGCACAGTAACTTTAAAAGGATTTACCTTATTTCATACTTAATTGAAGTTTTTTTTGTATTATAGAGATTGTTAGTAGGTGAGACCCATAGAAATTTTGCATGCTCAAGACAATCATTTAAGAATAATGAACTTGTGTAACTCATTTATTATGGAATTTAATTCTGAAATAAACGATTATTATTATTATTATTATTAGAACGCAATCCCGAAACTGCCAATGCGTTGCCAACCGTAAGAACTATGATGGAATGCCTCTATACTGGTAATTTCACCAGTTGTCTTCTCCCACACCGGAACACAGCAATGTCTGCTGGTTGGCAGTAGGTTGAAGGTAAAGATGGTGGGTGATAGCGATCCGGACGGACCCTGCACAATATCTTACCACCGCTAACAATAGTTTTAAATAAATATGTAATCATTAATTAGGGACTTGTGTCCTACTGCTCAGTAATGGCCTCTCCTCTTTTCCGCCGTTCATCCCTATTGGATGCATGCTCTTGCGGCTATAAGCGCGTCCAAGTCAACCCGCCATCTGCTTTTTGGTTTGCCTTGATATTGGTGCTCCGGAGACCATCTTGCGGGGCCTATTCGGTGACTACCTTGGCTCAACGGTGCAAATTAGTTACATATATATATCTTCAACGTAATACTGCACCGTATTTTACTTTGCAAGCTCACTAACAAATTCTACAGTCTATCCGTGATTACTACGCTTGTGAATTCCGGGAGCTCAGCTTTAAAACTATTGTTAATCGCGGATAACATCGCGTTGAAAATAAATGTAATATAATATATCAATGTTAACAGTCTTCAGTAATTTCTAGTTTGCCTAATTTAACTTCTTGGCGTTCATAAGCTTAAGATGGCGTATTAAAAATGCGTCAATATTAATAATTACCACCCTTGCAAGGACGCCATGAAGATAATCGACAAATAAGGTCGCAGAACTCGCAGATTATCAGTCTGGGTGCGGGTTCTCATGGTATAATAACGACAGTACGGCATCGCAACTGTATATGTAAATAATTAAATATCAGAAGAACAATCTCACTCACTGACCTTGACCCAAAGTTAGCTCTAGGCTTTACGAGTAGGTAAGAGTATGTATGGATAAACAAATATTGCCGAATCTTTTTTTTAAATAACCTTTCGAAGAACGTTGGACCTACCTAAACACAGGGACTCTATTCAACTCGATAAAACCATATTGTCTTTAACTTGTTATGTTAGTGTTTTTAACTCGGCCGCTATTAACTACTATCAAGTAAATAAGAGCTATCACAACGTTGACAATACGGAAACACGTCAAAAACAATAAGGTTTTACCGTGTAGAAAGTCAGCCCAGAGGGCCCTTTCAAGATGCACTACGCTAACTAACGTTTCTATTCGATTCGTTTTTAAACCAATCAGGTCACTGGGAGATGACGTGAATGAATCGACTAGAAACGCTAGTTAGCGTAGTGCATCTTGGCAGGGCCCTCTGTTTTATTAAGAATATCGCGTATTCTGTGCTGTGGCCTAGTTAAGGGATACTTTGCATGTCACGCTGTCTATTTTCTTCTGCAGCCGCTATCGATTATCAATATCAGTTATCACATGTCCGCGGTGGCAGCGTTATCGCTCGGCCTGGTTAATTAAACCGTCGTTTAACCGACCAACAACTATGTTGTTATTTGGGAGTTTTCGCAGATACGCATAGATGTTATCGTGAAGTATTAGTCCAAAGATATTGATCGTTTTTTATAACGCCTTTTGCACTTTGCTTGGCCAAGAAAAGGGGAGGAGGAATCAAAATCGTGTCAATACAATATCATCTAAAGCGTGAGCTAACTGTTCATCACTAAATAAAAAAATATTTTGGAGTCATCACGATTAGTCTGTAACTGCACGAACCCTTATTTTTAATGTCGCCTTAACTCACGTGCTGTTACATTTTAACTTTGCGAATTGGACTTTGGTACTAATTGATGTTTGTTATTTGTGATGGATGTAAAAGTTATATTTATGTATATTTTAGAAAGATTTAGGCCAATCAACCAAATTAAGTTTTTTTTACTTAGGTAATTTACCTTGTCTATATGCACTTGCCTGACAAAAGAATACATACAAAATTTTCAAAATATTATTGTAAGGAATGTTAATGTTAACTTATGTATTTCAGTACAAATAGCAATCGATCGGCAGACTCAATCGACTAGAATCTCATTTCCGTTAGTTGTCATTACACATCAGTTCAATTTATTGGAACAACCTAAACTAAATAATCTACTATCTCTTGTTTTATGTCATGAAGAAAACAAATAGCAAAGGGCACACAGGCCTCCTGATGGTACAGTCGAGTTCATAAATCTTTGTACACTTTAGTACCTTGTCACTTTAATCGCTGTGACAATTCGTATTATGGCATTCTAAACATGACAATAAATAGACGAGGTACTACAGTGTACACATATTTATGAACTCGACTGTAAGTGAGATCTGTGACCCATACGGATTTGCATTCTCAATCCTACGACAGAATAGTACATTACTACAGAGGCCGGGAAGTAGGGGGTTGCCGGCCGAGTTCACGCCGAGGTTTGTATAGTGCTTTTCTCGGACATATAAATAAGTCATAAAAAAAAAAAATATATTACAACGTCAAATACGCACTAGGAGTGCATAAACATTAGAAGTAACCTACAGTGCTCAGTCATCCGCGCTGTGTCGGGTGCGCCCCGCGGCGCGCCGCCCCGTGCTGCGATCTAAGTTGCGCTACGCACCCCTAATAACTTCTGCCCTCCTGGTACCTGGTGCCTTTATGCAAACGCTTTGGTTGGATGCACGGTAGTATATTAAAAAAAACCAGGTATTTAGCCTGTTCATAAACACAGCCGCCATGTTTACATGAAAATTAAAAAAAACTACTTCCCGGCCTAGGCCTTCAATTTTGTATGAAATTCCTTTACAGTTCTCTCGAGGTGTTCCGCCCGCAACGTGATACTTTGAGGCCTAAAATAACTAACATAACGCCAACATTCCATTGCATGTTTGAGAAAAATGCGTTACCAACCCTGAGGACTAAGATGGAATGCCTCTACGCTAGTAATTTCACCGGTTGTCTTATCCCCAGACCGGAACACAATGCAAACACTGCTGCTTGGCGGGAGGATAAAGGATAACATGGTGGTAGGGATCCAGACGAACCCTGCACAAGGTCCTATCAACACTAAACATGGACAAAAAGAACAAGGAGTCTGGTCTAGGAGGTCTAGGATATAATTTGCGTTTTCCCAACCAATTCTGCCCTCGTATGAAGAAAAGGCACAAGTGCAATTAATTCATAGGAGAATATTAAACTCTCAAGGGTTATAATAAGGTTGGAATTGAAATACAGTTTCTTGGCAGAATTATAGTTTCTTGTTCGGGTCGCCCAATTACCTTTCAAGCTTAACAATATTCTTGAGTCTTTTTAGGTAATTAATTAATTTTAAGATTTGTTTTAAGTAAGTAATTAACCTAAAACATTAACCTAATTCACATTATTACTGCAAGAGTGACTTGTTTGCTTTAAATTCAGTAATGGAGGTAGATTGGGTTGATTTTTACACATAGATAATATATATGCCCTTACCGGGAATCGAACCCGGATCGCTTCATGAACGTGATTTATTTATTTATTTTTATTTATAAATTAAGCAGGTGAAAGATGACCACAATAATACAAAACATATGGAACAATAGATTTTGAACATACCCTTCGAGTATGAAACAAGCAAGCGATTACTAATTTCGTGGATCTTAAGTAGAGTTTTGGTAGCATAAATGGTAATGCGCCTGCATCGGCCCGGAGAGCCAGAGGAGATTTAGGTTCGAATCCTGCCTAAGACCGACGATTTTTTTCCGCTTTTATATAGTTTATATAGAACAATGTTGTGATTACAACCAAAAAAGCTAACTGAATAACATCGAAGACTGGCATAAGTTAAATTTAATCCAAGAACATTAGACCATTCCAAAGACACAATAATCTACACCTTCAAAGCCACCGACCCTCCCCGCGGGCTCAAATCGCGTACAATTCCCAGTTTCTGACAGTGAATTGTTAAGCCGCATCTTCAAATGGAACCGAGACACTATAACGTGATTGTGACGCGCACTCAACGGCTGCACTCGAGTAGCAGGCGGGACTTGAGAGCAATGCCACGGACATCATTTGTAGAACTTAGTTATTGTTGAGTGAGCTGCGGTTTCCGGAGCTATTAGTTATTGTGTTTGTTATTATGGATATAACTCCATTTAAACCTAATTTAAATTATCACCTTAAGTGCAATGTAATTAGTAAGTAAGTACACTGTAATACTATTAAGCTAAAGTCTTCCCCTAATGTTGCTGTGCCAAACCGGGTCTATAATTAAGTTATACTATACTAATTACTCTATTAGCTTAAGTTAGCCTGTCTACTGCATACTCACATTGTGGAATGCAATGAACGTTTGAATATTTGAGTAATAAATGTTCAGTTAGAATTAACAACATAATTAAGACACAGTTTTTAGAAGCACAGTCAGATAAACGTGTTCAATTCAAATATACCTAAAAGTAACTCCAGCTTGAATTACAAATGTATATCAAAATAAATAAAATCAATATCGAATAAAAATCTCACAACAAAAAAACCAAGTCCCAAGCGGCGTGTACTATTATGGTACAGTCGACTACACAGAGATGTATTCACTTTTGGACCTTATAACAATGCAATAAGATGAAAAAGTGGATACATCTCTCTGTATTAAGTCGACTGTACTAGACCACAATTCGATAAATTCAAGTGTTTTGTCCAATAAACATACTTAAATAGAGAAATATTTAAATACATAGGAAACATCGCCTTAGAAACAAATACTTGAAAAAAGACTATCATACCATCCATCGACAGACGCCATTTTATCCTTAAATCTACCATCAACCATAGCATAGATTGCCATTCCATTATTCTTAAAAAAAAACATTGCGTTGCTATAAAAATTTCCACCAGCCATAGTTATAAACATATTTAAATATAAATATAGTTAGTGTTCGCAGAACGACCGAAACGTTTTTATTGTATTTATTTGTCACTGTCCCATTTCGATATAGTTACATACATACATACATTAAATCACGCCTGTTATTGTTGGATTAATCTCGCTATCGCTCTCGGGCGCTTCCGATTGACGTCGAGCCTCGAAATATTTGCATTTCCACACGTATTGGTTTGTAAATAATCGCTATACTGTTATCCAAATGAAAAAGGTAGTAAATGTATGAAGCCCCTAGGCGCATAGTGCCGTTTTGCTACGGTCGGCAAAATTGCAATTGGTTCTGATTTCAATTACCTATTTGTACCCGTGTGTTATAATTAACCTCAGTTTTCAATCAGAAATATTTAAATAATTTTTTGTATGTAGAATATTTCGCACCTTCAGAACAATAGTGACCTAATTCAGAAATTTTAAATTTCGAGTTAGGTCTCTATAATAATATATTTATGACTTGAAGTTTGAAAGCTAAAATTTTGAATTAGGTCACTATTGTTCTGAAGGTGCGATTTGTTTGACGAAACTAGAAGACGATAATTATCAATATTCATATCTGACAATCACAATATGCTGATTGTGTTGTCTTAACAGCGTAATTTAATATACAAAATCTTAACCTCGTAAGGCCCACCATACTACAAACAGGGAGTTTTTTGTGAGTGTCACTTTGAATCTACCATCAAGGCAATAAAGTTCAATTACGTTTGTTCGATAATGTCATTTTCAGTTTATCAAGATAGGAAAATAAACCTTATTACCATTGTAACACAGTTCAAATTAAATTGCCTTGATCTTGTACATTTTATTGCACACTGGGCCTTACGAGGATAAATTATAATCGTTCACATTGTTTTTAATTGCAACCGTCAGTGATAACTTTAACAAAAAGCTAGCTTTCAAAACCCGACTGCTGCTAACCAACTTTAAATCGTTATAGATCCTAAATGATCATTCAAAATGAAAAATAATGAAAGAAACCTATAGATGATTTTTATTCCCTATTCAATGATACCCCACTTGTCATACTTGGTCGACTTTTTTATTTTTATTTACACAATATGGCGTATGGTTGCCGCCATATTGAATTTTGATTACTGTCATATCTTCAGTGACACTCACCAGATTAAGACAAATTGTTGATGCTATTGACACAAGAATCATCAAAATCGGACAACGGGTTTAGTTTTTATATTGACACAAAGGAACAAACATACATATATAGGCTGTGAAACACATTACCCTCCTCCTTCGGCAGTCGGGTAAAAACTTATTAACAAACAGAGTAGGTGTGCTACCTACTCTTTTTGAGCTCGAGAAAGTATTCAACTCGCAAACAACTTAGAAATGCAAATTAATAAAACTACAGCGGCACTTCATAAAAACAATAACTCGTAGCATTGAAACAACGAAATGAAAGTTCCAAATGAAAGAACAACACTGCATTGTAACAACATCACACAAGACAAACAAGAAACAAAAAATAAAAATACAATCTCCGTAGACGCTCTACGCCGTAGCTCGTCGACCCGTAGACTCGTAGAGCCGTCGACTGCTTGTCGATAATTTGTTCGACAGTGTCGATAGTAAGTGTTCGTTGGATTTGTACGTGGTTGGAGTACGGGAGAGGTTCAATGACATTGGAAAGCTTATGGAATGTAAATCAAGTGGGAAAGGTACTGAAAGGGAATTTCCAAGTTTTTGACATTTTTAAATTCCTACAAATTCAAATCATTTATTTAGTAAATCGTCGGTATCGAGAGGATTGTGAAACTAAAAAAAAACATATAGAATACGATAACAGAGCCTCTATTCTAGGCGGTAAAAAAATCATACTCGTTTCTGACCTGTTATCATATTATATATGAGGGGGACAATGTCACACCAATTGACCTAGTCCCAAACTAAGCTCTAGGCTTGTACTATGAGTACTAGACAACGATATAAATACTTACATAGAGAAATATATACTAAAATACATAGAAAACGTCCATGACTCAGAAACAAATATTCGTGCTCATCACACAAATATCTGGCCTTACCGGGATCTGAACCCAGAACCGCTAGCTTCGTAGGCAGGGTCACTACCAACTAGGCCACCGCGTCGTCAAACGTCAACGTATATTGTCAACGTTTTGATAGCGTCTTAATTACTTGACAGTATTGGCAGCCGAGTCAAAAACAATACCATAACACGTCATAGACAATATCTACCGCCTAGAATAGAGGCTCTGGTCAAAGACGACGAGAGGTTCGCGCGGTGTGATTGGCCTGTCAAAGCTACCCTTTTCAAGGCGTTTTGTCAGACCTTCTACACGTGCGCCCTGTGGACCAAATGTACTAAGAAGACGCTTAATGCCCTACGTATCCAGTACAACAATGGTTTGAGAATGCTGAAGGGACTGCCACGCTTTTGCAGCGCATCTGGAATATTCGCAGAGGCCCGTATAGATGGGTTCAGTGCGATAATGCGTAAAAGGGCGGCCTCTATGATGCGTCGCGTGCGTGACAGTTGCAACAGCCTCCTACAATTGGTCTGGAGCGCCCCTGCCTGCGCTATTATGAAGCACTGGCACTCCATTCACATGGAGTCCAGGAGCGGCATTTATAATATATTTTAAATCATAAATTAGAACTAACATAGGCTAAGTATTTTGTTACTAACACTATGGACTGTGTCTGAAATAAATGATTTGAAAGACAATATGGTTTTTACTGTAGAAGCTCGGCCCTGTATCATTGCGAAGTCACTAGTACCTAATACAATACAACGATAATAAACATAACCTTGAAGTGATCTTCAGTTTAACAATCGTCTCGCCGCCAAAAACCTCAAGGGAAGATAACACAATCTGAGTTCACTACAATTTAAACAGAAGATTTTGGGACAAGCTTTTGTTGCCGACCGTTGTTTTTTGGTCATTATCTGCTCATTAAGACTTATCGTATGAGTCCTAACACGGTGGGTCTACGTTAAGTTTTAAGTATAGATATATCTATTTTTAAAAGAAAGGAGACTTTAATCAATATAACACCTTAACAACTAAAAGAACAGAAATTGGGAGAGGGACTTGGGATATAAAACAAAACCAGGCCGCTCGCGAGACAGGACTACTGTCCAAATCGACAGCTGTCTGTCATCGCTTCCCTGATTAAGACGGCACCACACGTAACGCTACTAAGGCGCGTCCAGACGCTAATTTCATCCAACACTATATATATATAAAAGGCAAAGCTGACTGACTTATAAATCAACGCACAGCCGAAACTACTGTACCTAGAAACTTGAAATTTGGTACAGGGGTTCCTTTCATAATGTAAGTCAGCACTAAGAAAGGATTTTCCGAAAATCGAATGGGAAGAAATAGGGGGAGTAGCGGGACACTATTTCTACGCTTACGAAGTTGCGGGCGTCCTCTAGTCCATTATAAGACCATCTCGATGCGATGGTGCCATATTATTGTATTGTCATCCATGTTATGTAAGTATACTAAATTTCGGCTCAGTCGGTCTCCGGGATGTTGGTCAAATTTTCCTAACAAGATGTGACCCGAACATACACACACAAATACATACAATAAAAGTTTAAAAAAAGGTTGTAAAAATAACTAAAATATCCTTGTGCTTGTACATCCCAGAACTTGGCATACAATATACAGACTACTACGAAAAATTAAAAGGAAACATTGTTGCTGGATAGCTCATTTTGGTAATGAACGAAGGAATTCAACGTTTTTTGTTAAAGCAGACATTTTTGATAACTTAAGTGCTATTGTTACATTTTTCATCTTTCATCTTGAGTATCAATGACTGTTAAACGGACCTAAACGCGAAAAGAAGTAAAACTATTTAGAAAAAGAATTAAAAAAAAAATGTAGCCCATTTCGAATTAAAATCACTTAGGTCTTTAATCTACACGATAAAACACGCGTTTCACGTGTTGTCGTATTTTTTTTAACTCGGCCGCCATTACTGTCAAATAGTTAATAGCCATCAAAATGTTGACAAATCGATAAAATATCAAAGGCGATATGGTTTTACCGTGTAGAATAGACGCCCAGGGTCTTTATTCTATTCGGCCAAACTATATCGCTTTTGACATGTTATGGTATTGTTTTTAACTCGGCCGTCATTACTGTCAAGCAAATAAGAGCGTATACTTTTCAGGATTGTCATAAAATAAACCTAACCTAACCTAATGGGTTCTATGCAATGATACTTTAAATAATCCTGAAAAGTATACGGTGTCAGAAAAAAATACTGTATGCTAAAAGATGGTTATGCCAAATAATGATTATACCAAATGATGAGTATGCCAAATGATAATTATGCCAAAAAAAGTTATGCCAGATGAAGGGTACCCCGATATGGTATATTGTTTTTACTTGTTATCGTATTGTCAACGTTTTGATAGCTCTTATTTACTTGACAGTAATGGCTGCCGAGTCAAGAACAATACCGTAACAGGTTAAAACGAAGAACGCCTTGTACCCAATCTACACTAATATAATAAAGATGAAGGATTTATATTTTTGTATGTTTGTAACGAATTAACTCAAAAACGAATGGACCGGTTTCAAAAATTCTTTCACCATTAGAATGCGACATGTTCCCTGAATAACATAGGCTATTTTTTATTTCTGCGCAGACGGAGTCGCGGGCAACAGCAAGTAACGCTTGGCTCACCCTAGTCTAGGCACAGTATCTAAACAGATATAACCTAGACTTACAAGGCGAGCTGATTTATTAGCCTGTGCCGTCGCTTCTATCGGATACGAGATGTATAACGACGTAGACAGCTAGGAGGTTATTAGTGAAGTGATTTCTAGAGACAAGGCTCTCGAGTAACAGGACTTATATTAGACATTGTCGATTGCTGAAGTGACTATTCCCACAAAGACTGTTCTGTCCTTTCCCGTGACTCAAGCTACTCGTATCTGCGTTCCGAATTTCATCGAAATCGGTTAAACAGCCGTGAAAGCGGAACAGAGACAGTTTTTTTCGCAGTTAAAATATTAGTAGGTTGTAACTCGAATACAAACTTTACCTTAGGCTCTATCTTACTCCATAAATCAATATTGCTTTTGACGTGTTATGTTACTGTCGGGTTCATAAATATGTGTACACGTTAGTACCTTGTCACATGGCAGTCTAAACATGACATTAAATAGACAAGGTACTAAAGTGTACACATATTTATGAATTCGACTGTACTTGTAGTATTATTTGACAAATTTGACGCCATTACTGTCAAGTAAATAAGAGCTACCGTAACGTTGACCATAAACAATTAAGGTTAAATACCAAGGTATATAAATCCTCATTAATATAATCAACGCAAAAGTACGTTTGTTTGTTTCTTTGTTCCGTCTTCATGGATAAACGGCTCAAAGAGTTATGTCATAACCCACCGACGGACAGAGGGTACTTTGAATCCCAGTAAATTGTACAGTTTCAGAGGGAAATGGCAGACAGATAGACAAACAAACTCATTTTAGGGGATCATTTAACAGATTTAAAAACATTTATATTTTCGAGCAGCAAATACCCTAAACAAGGGAGGGAACGAATGCTTATAATAAAACAGTTGTTGCTAAGAAACCTTTTCCCTACAAGACGAGCACAGCTGGTTACGTGAACAGAAATAACAAATAATACCTACTCGACGTTTATTTACGGGAAAATTACATTTGTGTGTGGAAGCAAACAAGTCGGAAAAAGCTTGTGATTGACAGACAGTTTAGACAACTAGTATAATAATGCCTAAAAATATACTTAACGATCGTTTTGATCAACGTTTTGTCCTGCTCTAGCTTTGCCAAGGAAGTAAAAGAAAGAATGAAACAAAACACAGCAATAAGTATAAAATTACTTAGCCTGTAGTATACAAATAAACATCCAAATAACTACTACAATATACACGAGCAATAGACAAACATAATCACATTGTAACGGACAAAGCCCTCCTTAGAATTGTAAAAGGCCATTGTAGCTATCCCGTTATCGCCATTAACATATCGCCGTCCTTATTTATTTATATCGACGAGAAGAACGCGGGTTGCATAATCCCCGCGTCTATATAAAAGTAGCGTTCTGCGGGTAGAATATGAAATAGGGGTGGTGCGAGTTGTAGCGAGCGCGTTTTCTGGTTACAAAGATTTTACGTATGATAGATTTGGTGATAGTGATCATGGCAATACAAATGATAGGCAGCATCTAACCGAAGATATAAAAGCACGTGACGTGCGACGAAATTTGAGAAAAAGAAATCAATAACGCCTATGAGACCAGTTACAGAATAAATGAAAAACTGTCCTATTTTAAAACCTTACCAATTTGTTCTTTACCTTATCGGGAGCAAATTGGTTTTGAAATATACCAAGCACATAATGTCTTCCGACTGGGAGTGTGCTTATCAAAGTGTTATCAAATCATCCTTAAAATTAGGTCGAATATCGTTTTAGTTTCAATAACCTTCGTCTCACAGACCATGAGACGAGTAGACTCTTTCCTCAAAGACCGGCATAACATCTGAAATTCCGACAGGTATAAATACACATAGATAACGCAAATGCATCTACTTCGCGTGTCCGAATCCGGACTTAAACCTCGACCAAGCGTTGGGGTTGGCCGTCGCTATTGACGTTCCGCGCGCCTGTAGTTACAGCCGGTCGGCCGTGAAAATTAAGAAAATGCCTCGTTGTGTGATAATAAACTGCAATAGTCCAAAAAAGCGACGACTTTGAATCGATTTTACGCGGAAAAGGGAAAATTCTCTTCTCTTAGTGTGTCCCAGTTGGTAGCAAAAAGTGAAACGGTTGGTTTTCATACAAATTGAGGTGTTTACGTTATCTATGTGTAATTATATCTGTGGATTTTCCTCTATCCTCGAGATTCCTCTACTTCTAATGATTTCTAGAAGCCCGCTAGCTCTTCTGCCTTGCCTATCATTAAAAAAAAAACGATAACTCGCTCAAACTGCGTCCTCGAGTACCGACAGAATTTAAATACAATGAATATAGACACCGAGACGAACACAATCCACCCAGGAATCCAGTAGATTTACAACAGACAGGTTTGGGGAATAACGTGTTTCCTAGTGGATATTTAATTTACAATATTCGGGATGCCTTTGGGTTTTGAGACGATAACAAAAAAGTTTAAAAAAACAAAAACCCGCCTTCAAAAAGCAAAAAATAACTTCTTTAAAATGGTAGGTAAATAGGTCAGTCCAACTGAAGTCTGCTTTTGGTTAAAATATTGTTGGACGCCGACTTCAGTTGGACTGACCTATTTACCTACCATTTTAAAGAAGTTATTTTTTGCTTTTTGAAGGCGGGTTTTTGTTTTTTTAAACTTTTTTTTATTTTATACTTTTTAGTGATCATAATTATGCTGTTATTCTCTCATTTTTCAAGAAACAATAGAACATTTTAATCTCGCCGCAAGCAACGCCGTGGGAAAGTCATAGTCATATATTTAAACCTAAATATGCTTCGTCATAGTCGCTCAACTACCATAATCGAAATATCTTGTCGCCACCCTCGAAATATATACCGTTTAGGAGTTCCGGTGGCCATCTGTGGTCTTCATCATCAGTTCCACTTCACCAAATAGTGGTTTCCAAGACCAAATACACTAGTTACAATGAAAAATACCAAAATCGCTATAGGTGTGCCTATACATTTTGAAGAGTTCCGTCGATTCCTCATGGATTCCACCATCAGATCTTCATTTTGAAAAAAATGGGACCAATCTGGAAGCACCAGCTTTCAAATAAAAAAAGAATCTTCAAAATCGGTTCACCCAGTCGAAAGTTCTGAGGTAACAAACATTAAAAAAAAAAAAAAAAAAAATACAGACGAATTGAGAACCTCCTCCTTTTTTTGAAGTCGGTTAAAAAAGAGAAATTCTTGGCGGTAAAAACCATATCGTCTTTGACCTGTTATCGTGTTGTCAACTTTTTGATAGCTGTTATTTACTTGACAGTAATGGCGGCCGAGTTATATTATAAACAATACCATAACAGGTCAACACGATATAGTTTTTACCGCCTAGAATAGAGGCCCAGGGGCCGAACAAAACGTTTTTCTTTTCTATCACTCAAAATGTATGGGATGACAGTTGACCACTTGGTTTACTGTGACGCACGAGAATGTCATCACACATTTTGTGTGATAGAAAAAAAATGTTAAGAGCGTTTGCATATTGGCTAGGGCCTCCGGTCCTCTAAGGTACAGGGTAAAACCATATTATCTTTGTCGCGTAATGGTACTGTTTTTGACGTCGGCCGCCCTTACTGTCAAGTACATAAGAGCTATCATAACGTAGTAACATGACAAAATCTAAATAATTTTACCAAATAAAATAGAGCTCCTGTTTTTACGTCACCTATGCCCTTACTTATAAACGTGAAGTAACCGAGGAGTAGCTAAACAATGCCTTGTCATTATCTGTCATTGTGACATTTGAATTTGACAGATAAGGACAAAGCATGGTTTAGCCACGGTTACTCGACGTTTAAAAGTAAGAGTATTAAACTATACTTAAATAGAGTCTTCTCGTATCAAGGTGTACAATCTTTCCATTAGTAAAACAGAAGACAAAGGCCCAACGATTCAATTACAAGTCCTAAGGCCGAACGCTGTGGGCGGAGCGGTGATAAGGCCCTTATCACTTATCACTATCGCCCCTATCACGCTGTAATTACTTCGAGAAAAATACTCGGTGCGTCACACGCGCCCTACAAATATTAACCAAACAAAGTGTATTAAAAACGTACTTACCTATAGTTTATTTTTAGAATGTGTTTGTAAACAAAATGCCTAAAAATGCAAGCGACATAATAGTTGTTTTTACCCGACTGCCGAAGGAGGAGGGTAATGTGTTTCACAGCCTATATATGTATGTTTGTTCCTCCTCGTGTGGTCGCCGAGTTAGAATAGTGCCACTCCATGTCTTCCCGTGGATGTCGTAAGAGACGATTAAGGGAATAAAGGCTTGTAGTACTGTTAGGCGATGGGCTTGCAACCTGTCACTAATACGCTGGTAAACATCTTAGCCTAATTGTGCAAATTGTGGTTATAGAATTATCAACAAGTTTTTAGAGATGTTTGTAATTCTGTAGCTCTGCCTACCCCACTCTGGGAACGAAGGCGTGAGATTTATGTATGTATGTATGTATGTTCCTTTGTGGCACTATAAAAACTAAACCCGCTGTCAGATTTTGATGATTCTTATGTCAATCGATTTGTCTTAATCTGGTGAGTGTCACTGAAGATATGACAGTAATCAAAATTCAATATGGCGGCAACCAGACGCCATATTGTGCAAATTAAAAAAAAAGTCGACCAAGTATGACAAGTGGGGTATCATTGAATAGGGATTTAAAAATGATATTTAGGTTTATTTCATCTTTTTTCATTTTGAATGATCATTTAGGATTAATAACGATTTAAAGTTGGTTAGCAACAGTCGGGTTTTGAAAGCTAGCTTTTTGTTAAAGTTATTGCTACGAGTGCATATAGTGGATTCTAATCAAATGTCGGTCAATATGGTTTTATCGCAAGTTTTTAAACGACTCAAAATTTAAATCTTTCGTTGTCGCAAGAGTAGAAAACAACGTATTTTTAACAAATGCATTTTACAAATAAACTCCACCTTCGCGAACACATGGTTGAGGGAGGCGATGGCTGAGATACGCAACATACTCGAGTGTTGTATGTGGGGTCTGGTCTATTCACGCTTGCAAGGACTTGTTTTCCAGTCAGACGTTTAAGTTGTTCTCCTAGTCATTATGATTATGTAAAGCATTTATTTTATATTAAATGGACTCTTGATCGGAGATCTTTTATTCGTAATGTTTTTGGTTTTTTTAAATTAATTTCAGTGTGTATAATTATTATTTATTACTTTTTTACCTAGTGAAGTTACTTACTTTTAAGCAAAATACTCCTCTTCTCTCTTCTTGACCTTCTGCTAGACTTTCTTGGAGCGGCGCATCTTCTCTGCAATTATGGTCTTCGCTGGTAAATTCACTCCATATTACCGACGTGTAAATGTGCCCTGATGTGGCCGATTTACTGTTTTTTTTTTTATATATTACTGAGCATTATATGACCGCATTAACTACCGGAAACGCACATAAGCGTTTACCTGACTTCCACTTAGTGCCTTAAGTAACAATTTCACCAAACGATGTTAAATGATAATCAATGTTAATCGACTGTTCACACATTTTGACAGGCGGTTCACACTCTAATCGTCACTTAAGTGGTTGGTGAAATTCGACGTAAACGCGTAATATGTATTACGGTTTTACGTCGTATGCATTTTTAACTGAATCCGAGCATTTAATTATACACAACTGATAAATCAGACGACAGCGAATGCGTTAAAGAATGTGTCGCTTAGATTGTCTCCCGTTCTTTTTATTAAAGTTTTGTCAAACATAGGGCTTATAGTCGCTTGTAAAAAAGCAAAAGATAATAAAGCCATTTCAAATTTGTTTTTGATATTTAGTAGAAACTAGCAACCCTCAGTTTATGTTAGTTTCCAGTAACATCCGTACATAAATCAGAATTTATTATACATTAAAAAACCTTCCGTGAAAAATTATCCAACTGATGGTGAAAACCGCATGAAAAATCCGTTGCGTGGTTTCGAAGAAGTTAGCAGAGGGCCCTGCCAAGATGCATTACGCTAACTAGCGTTTCTATTCGTTTCATTTTTAAACCAATCGCGTCACTGGTAGATGACGTGTTACGAAAAGTCACGTGATATACCAGTCACGCGATTGGTTTAAAAACGAAACGAATAGAAACGATAATTAGCGTAGTGCATCTTGGCAGGGCCCTCAGATATATAGACAGAGAGATCGACAAACGCGGAAAGCGGAAAGCCACTTGTTTTATACTATCTAAAGAAGATCTGCGGTAGCGATAGTAGCGACACGATCAAGAAGGTCGATGCCGACTATTGAGAAGGTCGAGTCCACTCAGAACTGCCCTTAGTGGAGAATAATTGCATTTAGACAGAAACCTCGGCCATGAGGCAACGAGTAGAGGCCGAACCACTTCTTTTTTTTAAGCTTCTATCTTGCTCCGTTCATACGCCAGTCATTCAAATCAAATCTTGCACGTCAATTTTGAATCTCTTCCCGTTATCGTTATGGGCTGTAATTTGAAATATGTGTCTGTATTGGAATTCCTAATCGTCATTTGTCCTAATGCATCATTTGTCCGAATTTGAGTTTATACTAGTGCGATATCAGCATGACTTTGTTCAAGGCCGTCTGTCAGTGTGTCTGCAGGTGTGTCTATCTTACAATACCAAGAGCCTTATATTTTAATAAGTGGACGTAGTCTTACACCCGTATTCACAAACAATACTTAAGGGATCCTCCAAAGTGTAAACGCACTGCGTTCAATACAGCTTTGTGATTGGTCCTTTTTGACCGACCTTTTGTTTATGAGACGATTTGAACCACCCCGTGCGTTCGTGTGCACTGTGAGTCCTCATAGTGACGTTTGTGAATACGGGTGTTAGTTTAGTCGGGCTTATTAAGATAAGTCAGTGCCTAAGTACCAATTTCACCCTACGATGTTACCCACTTAACAGACGATTAGAGCGTTAACAGCTATCAAAATGAATGAACTAACAGACGACTTACATTGATTAAATTTAACATCGTTTGTTGAAATCGGTACTAAACCTCTACCTCAAGGATGGTTAACATTTAAACTAGTTTTTCTACTGAAAATATAAATGAAGCTGTTTCCCGCGAGTCCGTCCGCGCAGAAAAATAAAACATAGCCTATGTTCATCAGGGATAATGTAGGATTCTAAGGGTGAAATAATTTTCCAAATCGGTCCAGTAGTTTTGGAGCCTATTCAATTCAAACAAACAAACAAACAAACAAAAAATCAAATCTTTCCTCTTTGTAATATTAGTGATGATGATGATGAAGACAATCAGATCTTTTTTCATTCATAAACAGTCAACCTAAAATACATTGGAAAACAAGCAGTAACAAGCCGCAAGCATTTTCATGCATTGATTAGCGCATAAATAACTCAAAAACAATGCATTCGGGCAGTTTAATAATCACCACAACCGCACAATCGTGCATTACCTAAAAACAAATCAAAACCGATTCTAACCGAAATTGGATTTATCCACATTTTGCTTGTTTACGGTATTTCAATTATTAAATAAGGGTATTCCATACTGAGAACAACTGGTTACAGGTGAAAAACTTAAGTAAGTGAACTCTTGCATGTAGTTGTGTACAAAACGTATATAGAATTCACGTCAAATTTCAAATATAATGTCGAACGATCTATACAAATATGTTACAACTACATGCAAGAGGTCATTTACTTAAGTTTTTCACCAATAAATAGATTTAAGACGGTGTCATTTGCAAACGAACTAAAGGCTCACTTTCATTGCGGGATAGCCCTCATGCAGTAAAAAAATAATCACTACACACATAAGACACAGAAACAAAGTAAAAACAGAAAACAGCAATAATAACCCTCCTTCTGACACAGTCGGGTAAAAAAAATACGAGTACATACAGAGAGAGTAGTTTTCTTGATACATTGCGTCGCTGCAATAGCTCTATGCTCAAAAATGTTAAAACAACCCATCAATGGACAGCTACAAGCATGCGGACTATCAATGAAACTGAGCTTTAATGAGATCACTCACGCTTTGTGGATCCGTAATAATCCATACGGTTCTAGAGTGGTGACCCACAAATTGAGTTGTTGAGACCCTATAGAACCTCTTAAAGACCAAATTGCTTGACTTAACAATGTTATTACGACTGGGTTTGATAGTGTAAGGCTGCGGTACCATTAGTCCAGCAGGGGATCAGTTTGCGACGTACTGTCTGACCTCCCATATTATTAAGTTAGCTTCGGAAAACCGTAAAATATGTGAGAGCAAACTGATTGCTAAATGGAACCGCAGCCTTAAAGTTGTTAACTGTGCTAGGACGATCAGTATTGAGAAACCTCCTTGAAGTTCGACCAACGCTCTAATAGAGACCACGTGTAAATTCTGGATGCGAGTATTTCAAGACCGACCGTGGTGATTGGAGATTTTTGGAGAAAGCCGAAATACAGCAGACAACGTGTTTCACGGGATAGGCATAGAACAATCTTCAAAACATCACATACACGCTCGTTCACCTCAATGACTAAACTATTCAACCCTGTCCGAGAATACTCAACAGATATACACTCAGGGGAAAAAATAACGGGTCAGAGTGCGTTTTTCATATAAACGAGGCTATTTCGAAGCCTTAGTTTCTTGCCAGGGGTTGCTTTGAGTAAGGTTTAATGGTGGATACTCCGAGGTTCAATAGAGGAGGTCAAAGTTTCTTAATATACCTAACTTATAGCACAATCATTTAACACCACAGCGAGAGAGTTTGGGTCAGCATTTGGATTTCCTTACATTTTATTGCCATTTTAGGTGTTTTTCTGAACATGCACAATTCCGGCGTTAACCGCACATTCAATTAGTTGGGTATCCTTAGGTACTCTGGAAGTCCTGTATCGACGCTCGTGGTATCCATCATCAGATTTCACTAAAAGCCCCTGGCGAGGAACCAAGGCTTCGAAATAGCCTCTTTAGTATGAAAAACGCACTCTGCCCCTTTTTATTTGCTCCTGCGTGTATTCCAGGTATTTCAGATGCGTATACGCACATACACCCATTACATGCTTAGAGTATAACATCTAAAAAAATACACCAGTTTTAAATCTAATTACGCACATTTAGGACGTCTTAAAAATTGCCTAACTAAATACTTAGAGACTTAAGACGGAAGACGGCATCGTTAATATTAGGGAGGAGCAAGAAATGTACGTAGAGTATTTTTCACGGGTGAAAAATTTCCGTCGTGTGACGCACTGACGATAATCGAGCCTCCACACCTGTCTCTGAAGAGAATCGGAGATCCTCCAACATTTATTCTCTTTCATTTACAGGGCTCTATTCTACAAGGTAAAGCCATATTACCTTTGACAAGTTATCGTATTGTCAACGTTACTATAGCTCTTATTTACCGAGTATATACTTATAGGCCGAGTAACAGAGTCTCTGAGCAATATGTAAACCGACTCCGAGGGTCCCAATATACAGGGTCAACCTAGTTTGGAATCCACTGCTTGTATTTGTAACCGTGTGTTGAATAGAGGCCCAGTTTTAGTCTAAACTAGCTTCTGCCCGCGACTTCGTCCGCGTAGATTTCGATTACGTTAATCCCCCGGGAACTTTAAAACAAGATGATAAGTAGCAAAGTAGCTATATCTATTTTAAATTTCATCCAAATCGGTCCAGCCATTGCATCGTGAAGGAGTAACAAACTGTCGCATTTATAATAGAAGCAGGATATAACTGTTTAAGTATGCTAGGTAAACTAATGACTTAGTGGGTGCACTCCATCGTTAGTGACAGAGTTAAAACAATAGCGGTCGCTATGCAGCCATTAGTTTACCCAGCTAAACTAAGCAACAAGTCCAACAACTAATAACTAAAGTTCGTATTACCTGTATAAACTATGTATGGTTACTGGTGATGGGGAATTTCTAAAACATTTCAAAAGTTCATTTATTTCAGGACGCTTACATATTTTTTTATTGAAATTGGTATAAAAAACCAAAAGGGGATTGGGTAAAAGTGTTGTCATTTGTAAAATTCATACATTTTCAAGGTGAGCGGCCATTCATAAAACGTAAATTATGATAGAATTATTAAAAATAAACAGATTTTGCTATGTAATGTAATACTCTTAAGTGCATCGGAGCCGAGATATTTAAATATTCATACTTGGGCGTACCTTTGTACTAAAAATTGAATACTTAAATCTTTAAAATATTTAGAGGTCCTCTAAATAACTATGTAAAAATCATCAGTGGGCGCTGAAAAAAAAAGACAATATTCTTCAAACAAATTTACCCAATGTCCTTTGGGTACTCTCACACAAATTTACATACCTAGTTTCAAATTCAACTTTAGCTGTGGGAAACGAGCATGCAGTGTGTATTATGAGTTTGAGTTTATACAATGATTAACTACTTAAATAACTCTATTCATAAACACACAATAAGCCTGTTTTAGTTAAAGTATTCTTTGTCCCTTTCCGTCAAATTCAATTGTCATAATGACAGATAAGGACAGAGCATAATTGAAGCACGCTTTAAGTATATTGCGCGTTGAATAAAAGGGATAGAATATTATGTAAGACTTGGAAAGACATTCGCGCCCATCACACAAATATTTGCTATTACCGGGGATAGCACCCAGGACCGCTTGCTTCGCAGGCGGGTCACTTCACTACCAATTAGCCAACGCGTCAACAAACCAAGTGATTAAAAAAAAAGTTATATATTGTTGACTTTCATCACTGTATTCAATATGAAAACTTTATGACTGAATTAATAACTTCAACCTACTGCCAGCCAAGCAAATAAAAAAAGCCTTAAACAGCCGGTAAACAGCCTGAACACGTGCCAGGCATCGAGGCTGTTGCCGGCGACCTTGATACGGAAAGGGAACCTGGAAAACTCTAGTTATAAAACGACCCGATAATTAGAAATGTGTCGGTTTAAACTAGCCGTAATACATTTAATACTTTTAAGTTTGTTGGTTTGTTTACTTTAAAAAAATTATTCGTACCCATAGGGTGCCTCCTGGACCTTATTACTAAGCCTCTGTCGTCTGTACGTCCGTCTGTCACTGACAGACTCGGACGAGGTATTTAGACACTGAGTGGCTTAAATCTCTTCAATTTAATTTGTAGCCTCATATTTGTCTGTATATTCTTTACATTGTGCCAAACGATTAAATAAAAAGAAACGGACGGCTGTATCCCATGAACCGTAATAGGGACAGTGGGATAGCCCTTAGAGGGTGCTTCAGGTTTGTAATTGTCTCTCACTCGCCTTTATACGCTCATATTAAGAGCGAGTGAGAGATAAACACAAACCCAAAGTACACACAGACTGTGTAGACAGATAAAATTCACACAGCGTGTACAGTTAACCAATTTGATTCCTAGGCCACTTTATGAAACTAATGGCCTGTTGTTTGATCGGTAGTTAAACTAACAAATGATCAAAAACCTTACTAATGGTTAAAATCTTAAGGAAATGTGTTAAATTTTCCATTCCTTTTTCGAATACGAACAATTAGTTTAACTACTGATCAAACAACAGGGCCTAAGTCAAAGTGACCTAATCAATGAAATCGTGAGAGACTTCTAAAGATTTGATTAATAACGACACTAACATAGTTCCATTGCGACCTATAAATCAATTGGTTGTCCGTACTTCTAATGCCAACATAATAACAAATAATAAAAATAAAATAAAATGAAAAATTTAAGGGCGATCCCCATATGCCATACAAGAAACGTGATTTTTATGGCGTTTTTGTTCGATCTTGATAATTGCTGTATCTCTTGAAATGTAATAGGTAGACATTTGGAAATACATGCAAATCTAGCAAGTTAGGTGTCTTGTATGTAATTGTCACATCTAAATTCGTTCGCACGTTAATCTAACAATGACACTTAACTACCAAGAAAACAATTTGAATAGTGACATTATTGCGGTTAAAAAGAATTAACTTTTGGATGAATTCCTTTTTTAACATACAGCAGCACATCAAATTAACGTAATTTAGCCGAAACGCGTGTTTAATTCAATGCCTAAACCTTAATATCGAGTTACAATTGAAAGAACTTTCACAGACGTGCCCCGAATATAAGTCAGCAGACAGATTATAAGAATAAGCGATTTATACCATTATAATTCAAATAAAAAAGAATCGAATGAAGCCGATGTACTTATGTGTTATTTTTTTATTTAATGCCCTTTACGTGTTCTTAACTCTATGTTATTTTTAGGTTGTCAAATGACGGTACTTGTGGAATTAATGTATTTGACCTTACATTTGTAATGTTTTTATTTGTGCTAGTTCTAATAATTAATATTTGTTACTTTATTACATTATAATGTAACTTACTTTTCATTATTATTGTTTTGTGTTTGAAAAAATGATGAGTTTCTAGCGGGCGCTTCTCCGCAATGATGGTCTTGTCCGAAGCGCTAGCAATAGATTCACTCTATAATACCGACGTGTAAAAGAGCCCGTATGTGGCCAATTTACTGCATAAATATTAAGATTTTTTTTATTATTTTGGAATGGATTCGTGCACTTAAAAACTTAGAGCCAACTCTTAATTAACATAAATTGAATATGCATGGATTTTTTAAATAGCATTTCTCAACAATATATGAAAATAACGTAAAAGAGATCACCAATTTAAATCGGTCAAGTAATACGGATGATACAAGCATTTTTAATTCCAATTAGACAGAGAGATCCGAAGTGCACCGGTGACGTCATCGTGCAGTGCGGCCATATAAACTTCACGTAAAATTCTGTTTAGCTAGAAAGAGATAGGAACAAATCTTTGTTAGCTTATAATTATCTTGGTTATTTTTATAGCTATTCAAAAAAATATTTTTCGCAGCTGTTTGTTACATGAATTAGCTTTTATTGAAACTGTAAAAAAACATGCATATTCCCTATTACATCAACCAAAGCGGGGATTCTATTATTTGGGTCATTATTTGGGCGTTTGTTCCGAATCACTTTCGTGGTCACATTTTTGTAGAAGTGACTGTAGATTTCGTTTTCGTTTCTGGTTAGGTATCTAAGTTTACCGGACATCTAACAAATATCCAAAAACGGCATCAAAATATAAGGCGAATTCTTAAAAAATATGTCCACAAAAGTGAGGCGGTTGAAACGCTCGAATAATGACCCATTTTCGTTAAAACCATATTGCTCTTGAGATGTTATCGTATTGGTGTTATATCTAGTTTTCACGTAACCAAACTAATCACGCTCGTGCGAGTTCAGGCAAATTCGGAGAACGCTTCAATAAAGCCCTCCAAGTCCTACGTTTACTTTACAGGTTTCAAAATGTCTATCAAATGCCCTAGATTTCAAATTCCGGAAACTAATATGAGTTACGTAAGTTATTCGAGTTGGTCTTTTACTTATTTATATAACATAACTAGCTTTGCCTCGGTTTATGTAATTTTCTGTAACACCATACATAAACCAGTATTATACGTAAAAACCCTTCCGAGAAAAATTGGCTAACTATGGTGAAAACCGCATCAAAATCCGTTGCGCAGTTCGAAAGATCTAAGGGTACATACAGACGGACGGACGGCAGGAAGTGACGTTTTATACCATGTAAAGATTAAATGAGTCTGGATTCATACACATGACGTCATGTGGTTGAGAAAGTTTAATTACAACTTAATTTCATAATTGCCTATCACCAATACGTTAAACTACCGCCACGCTTTATTTTATAAAGACTTAAGTTTGGAACGCTTTTATCCCAGGGCTCTGGGCCTCTGTTCGACTAGGCAAAAATCCATATCGTCTTTGATGTGTTAATAGTACATTGTGCATCAAGGGTAGTATGAAGGGAATTACTAACGAGAGTGTTAGAAGCCCGACGCCGAAGGCGGAGGGCTTTTAATGACTCGAGTTAGTAACCCCCTTACTGCCTGTGATACACACAATGGTTTTCATCACATTTGCGAGGAAAAAACAAAGAGAAAACACTTTAACTCTGCAAAATATAAAGAAATAACTTTTGACGAACGGGAACGTAAATGGAAACGATATTTTTTTTGTGACCTCTACCACAGATAATAACTGCGTTTAGTTTCGACCTGGATTCGAGCCAGATTTAGCCAATTTGATAAAAATGTATAATTACTAAAATTAATGATAAATGTTGATATAAACTTGAAATAGGTATAAAAATAATGAAGTTTAATGAAGCGTATAGGTTTTGTGTAATGTAAGTTAGTCTATAGCTAATTTTTAAAGATGAAATTAGAAACCGATTTAATTTTTGGCTGAAAATTAAACCTCCTTAGTCAGAAATGATGTACGAAAGAGTGGCAAATTTTAAAAAGAAAGTCATTACTCCCTAGGGATGACAAACTCGCCATAATTCCCGCGGGAACAATTTAGGCCATTGTCCTTCTGTATACAGGCATGGAATAACACCATTTACGAGCAAGTGTGATGAAAAAGCAATACCATAACAGGTCAAAGACAAATGTGTTAAAGCAAATTAACATGTTTTCCTTTACATTTTGTATGATCGTGCAATGTCAATAAGCTGTGGTGTGTGGCGCCACCTTAATAGCATAGACTAGGGAATCTAGTTATGGCATTATAGACTTGAAGCTGTCATTGCTTATAGGTTATAACACTTGCACTCGCTGCTCCCGTGTCCTGTCAACGAATAACGTGTGCCTTTCTCAGGCTTTTGTACAATTTTGTATTAAATTAGAGGTTAAGTATTTGCATTAAAAACGTAGTAATCTAGCTTCTGTGTTCCTATTTCAATCATTCGTTAAAGTCTAAGAGGTCTGAAACAAGTCGAACCCGTGCCAGATCTCTGGGAACTTCACATCATCACCAGCAGCGATCCCGCCGGCCAGGGTCAGCCGGTGGTATTTTGTGTACAATATGTTTTTGCCCAGTTGAATAGAGGCCCGGATAAAGCATAGCGGCCACGACATCAAAAGATAAACAAAACCTTTGTACACATTCTCAGCTAGCAACATAACATTCCTAGCACAACCTTTATTTGACTTAAAACCCGCGTTATTTCCTCGCTGCATGTAGCGAATTTTTGCCATTTCTCTACGCTTGTAGCTAAGTGCAGGGGAATTCCAATTTGCCCACGACTCGGCAATGAAACATGATGGGATCTGAGCTAACCTAGTACGCGCGGAAATTGCTGGCGAAGGGTTCAATCTAAATTTTAAAACCATATTGCTGTTGACAAGTTATCGTATTGGTTTTAATTGGACCGCCATTACTGTCAAGTAAATTAGAGCCATCGTGAATTAGGTTTTTTACAGTAAATATTCCATTATAAAAGTAAAATAAAAATACTAATACAAAAAATAAACATTATAAACCTTACCTACGAGTGCCGCCGGCAGTGGGGCAGGGCTCAATTTACCGGTGAACAGGGCGCAGAGAGAGGAACCTCCTCTCCTCTTTAAAGTGAACATTAAAATGCAACTACGTTGATAACCGATACTTTAATGACATGTAATACTTTAATGTTAACATTAAAGTACAACCACAGATACAAGTTTCTTAATATAGGCCATTTGCTTATCGTTTCTAAACTTATAGGGAAGTTATGATATGGATGTAGATAAAACATTTAATATACTATAAGGGAGTAAGTATTTAACATGATTAAATTAGCTTCAAAATGGTTCTAATAAAGAGCAACATAAAGCCTTAAATATCCGTCAACACCAAAAATCCTAAAAAGCCCAAGCTTACCGCGGCTACTGAAAACGATTCCCTATTTCATGAAAATCCAGGTAAAATCACTGCTGAAAGCACTAAAACCGTCACAGAGGCAATCAAAGGCCTAACCTTCTGGTAATAACGCCCGACGGAGAAATTTAGTGTAATGTAAACCGGAGAACAAAGAAATGCACTTAGCAATGATTTACACCTCACACCTCACGTGCCGTAGCAGGTGTAGACGCGCTACGCCGTAGCAAGCTACGAGCTACGCTACAGTTATTTATGTGGGAAATATTTAAAGATTTTAAAATATAGTTGTCACATTATGTTTGAATTGTGGTCGCGTTCCTTTGTTACTTTAGTATAAGTATGTCGTAATGTACCTGGGGGCGAAACCACTGAATTGGGGCTATATTCTACTCGGTAAAACTATATTGCCTTACACATGTCATCGTATTGTCAATGATAGCTGCTCTTATTTACTTGTCAGTAATGGTGACTGAGTAAAAAATAATACGTTAACATGTCAAAGGCAGTATGGTTTCATCCGGTAGAATAGAGCCCTTGAATTCAAAAATTATACATTTTTGAATTCAAGGGCTCTATTATGTCATAGGGAAGGCAAACGAGTACACAGGCCACCTAATGATTAGTGGGATCTAATATTCATTTACAATAGACATTTTCAACACTACCATCTTAAGACTGCAATCTAAAGACTGCAAATGTGTTGCCAACTCTGACGACTAAGATGGGATGCATCTACATAATTTATTCGCATTTTATACATTTTCGCAGAAAGACGACGGAGCCCCGCTGCCGCGGAGCTCCTATTTCTGGGTGGTTAGGTTAGGTTAGGTTAGCTGAAGCTGAAGACCTAACATAACCTAAACCTACCTCATATTTATGATACTTAGAGGTCTCTTGGGTCCGGAATTGAAATTTTCCATTCGTATAAAAACTGCAAAAGCGTGTAAAATGCGAATAAACGATCTACATATGCTAGTAATTTCACCGGAGGTAGATTAAAGGATAAAATGGTGATAGCGCTCCTACTACCACAAAACTCTACACTCTATACTCTATTCCCGTCCTCACTTCATGATTATTAAGCTAGACATAGACCAGATAAATACACGATAGCCTTTTTAAGGGCATTCAATGTAACGATAAATTTATTGAATATTAATTAAGGGGCCGTCACGCGTCGCCCTGACAGTTCTTTGTTCGATGTAGCGCGCCTGCGGCCGGCGGACATTGTGCTCGCTTCACTCGCTTGCGCAACCGAATGGACACTTGTCTCTATAGTGAGTGCATCCCTTTTGTTACCGGTAGTTAGTGAAGGACGTGATTAGTGAAAGGGAACTCTGTTAATCTGAGTTGCGATTTTGTTTTAAAGTACAGTATATACAAGAGGCCTTAAAAAGTCTTTCGGGTTGGATTAAAGAAGGTTAGACTCGCTTAAGAGCATATGAGAGCGAGTGTGAGAGAATAATTCCGAAGGTCGTCTTCTACTTTAGGACCTTATTACGAAGCAATAAGGTGAAAAACTATCGCACTGCAGTTATTTTAGAGCCAGTGGAGGAATATATATAATCAAATAAGTAACTATAACTATATGTTTTAATAACTAACCGATCGTAAGTTATTTTTGTCAAGTAGAATCCGGCTCACTCTTTACCTTGGCGAATTAACAAAAAGCAAGCTTTCAAAACCCGACTGTTGCTAACCAACTTTAAATCGCTATAAATCCTAAATGATCATTCAAAATGAAAAATGATGAAAGAAACCTAAAGATGATTTTTAAATCCCTATTCAATGATACCCCACTTGTCATACTTGGTCGACTTTTTTTTTAATTTGCACAATATGGCGTCTGGTTGCCGCCATATTGAATTTTGATTACTGTCATATCTTCAGTGACACTCACCAGATTAAGACAAATTGATTGACATAAGAATCATCAAAATCGGACAACGGGTTTAGTTTTTATAGTGACACAAAGGAACAAACATACATATATAGGCTGTGAAACACATTACCCTCCTCCTTCGGCAGTCGGATAGTTAGAAAGTATTAGAAGGTATCCTAATGCGCCATTTGTGCTAAATGAACGTTTGTGCAAATGATATCGATGTTTTAGAAAGATGGAAACTTGCCGTTTGGCCGAAATATATTTGCCAAAATGTGTCGTTACATTTGCCAAGCTAATTTTTTTTGCAACTGTAAATATTTCAAGATTTATTGTAGTACCATCGTGTGAACCCTATTGGTTAGGTTACGTTAGTTTTTATAAAATCTGAAATATTTACGGTTACAGAAAACAGAGCAGGTTGGCAAATGAAACGGTTAGGAAACGATCCAATTTGACAAACATATTTCAATCGGCAACACACATCTTAATCGGCTCGGGCGGTTAGAATTTATGGTAGAATAATGAAAACATTACACCCCTTTTTTGGGCAGTCATGTAAAAAAACGTTTGGGAGCTAGCATGCCACACATAGCAAACACACATTAAACTCATAACATCCCTCTATTTGTCTCAGGGGTTTCTACAAATCGATTTTTGTATGTGTTCTTAATTACACTCATTTGTTAAGGCTTGAAAAACAATTGAGTGTAAGGAAAACATTAATCTTCGTCTCTGTAGAGGAATATCCGGACCGGCGCCGGCCTAATTCCGGACGTGACGCCAGCCGGCCACGGATAACATTTTCGGAGAAACGGAATAATTCGGGTATTTTTGGAGACGTGATGACTAATAAGACTTAGTGGCCCAAATTAATTAATTCAAGGCGACATAATAAATATATTTTTTATTCGTTAGTAGCGACTCGCCCTCGCTTCAATCCGGTTTAAATCATGGTAGTCAGGGATGATTTCAATTCCTATTATTTAAAAAAATCAATTCTTAAAAAATAAAAACTCAATTTCAGTGATTACTGATTATTACCTACCCCTAACATACAATTATGTCAAACCCATAGACATTAGCATTCTCACGGCTACAATCACAAGACTGCAATCCTAAGACTGCAAATGCGTTGCCAACCCTGAAGACTAAGATGGAATACCTCTATGCTTGTAATTGCACCGGTTGTCTTATCCCCACACCGGAACACAACAATACGAACACTGCTGCTTGACGGGAGGTCAAAGGATAAAATAGTGGTATCGCTACGAATGGACCATGCATAAGGTCCTATTACCATTAAAACAACGACGATAAAGTATTCAAAAAAATAAGCCTCAAACACATAAAGGTGAACTAGGGCTCTATTCTGCTCTGTAAAACCATTAAGCTTTTGACATGATATAGTATGTCAATGTTACGATAGCTCTTAATTACTTGACAGTAATGGCGGCCGAGTTAAAAACAGTACAGTCGGCAAAATTTGTGGTCTACCACCGTACGGTTGAAGTTCATTTGCACATCATGATACAACAAGTTTGATTTTCCCTTGCAATAATATTATGACAGTGACAAGTGTCAACCTTAGCGATAATTAGATCTCACGGAAACTTTTGTCAAAACAAATAAGCGTCAAAAACAATAAGGTTTTACCCAGTAGAATGAGGTTGCCATGAAAACTTAATAAATATTTAAACAATCGAAGACATGTAATAAAATCAAGCCATAGAAAACCATCATCTCTTACACTGCCGACCAAAGCAAAAAGGCACGATTATGGAGTTCTTACTTTATTTGGACAGCAGGACACGCGTCGAGACGGGCAACCCACTCGAGTTCAGTTTATTTATACAGCCCTGAGACGTACTTGAGTCTTTTGTTGTAAAAGTAACTTTCTTTTTGGAGTTCCGTAGTCAAACTAGGAACACTTATATTTTAGCCATCCATCTGTCCGTCTGTCTGTCTGTATGTCGCACTCACTTTTTAGGGTTCCGTAGTCAAACTAGGAACCCTTATAGTTTCGCCATGTCCGTCCGTCCGTCCCTCCGTCCGTCCGTCCGTCCGTCTAGTTCAGAGACTCAGTCCTAGAAAGCTGTAATTATGAACATATTACTCGCGCCAACAAAGTGGTGAAATAAAACAAAAATCTTTAAATAGAGAATTACTTCATACTTGTAGTTTTTTGAGATAAGTTTTTGTGTATTAACGGCTTCGGAACCCTGCATTGAGCATGGTCAGACATGCTCTTGCCCGGTTTTTTTCAGAAGCTGAAATTTTACACAAATATAGATATTTATACCGCACAATATCAATATTACACTAGTTTATTACAGATAGTTCTAATAATTTATATTTGTTGCTTTATTACCTTGTAATGTAATTTACTTTTAAGTATTATTGTATTTTATGTTTGAAAAAATGACCTTCTGCTGGAGTTTCTTGCGGCGCTTCTTCTCCGCAATGATGGTCTTGTCCGAAGCGCTAGTAGATTCACTGTATATTACCGACGTGTAAAAGAGCCCGTATGTGGCCAATTTACTGAATAAATATTTTGATTTTGATTTGATTTAAAACATTTTTTAGGATATTTACTCATATTTTTTTACAACATTGTATAAGATATTTTTGGATAGCTCTTAAAAAACTATTAGGTATGTGTATGTTATCATAAATTTTTAGATTTGGGAAACCTTTAAGGAAATATTGAACTCTACAAGTGCTATTTTCGCTAAAGTAACATGTCCCCGCCTCCTACAGCCAAAACTACAAATACGAAAAATCTGCAAAATATCATGAAGCACATACAACAAATTTAAAAGGAAAACTATCACAACTAAGTAGACTTCATTTCATTGGTTCTTAAATAGCAACTAAAATGTTTATACCTACCGAAAATCATCCAAGATGGGACCAAATAACTTTGAATAGAAAATTTGCTCATACTTATGGTTTTTGGAGATGTTTTTTTTGTGTTTGTAGAAACGGGGACGGAACCCTACACTGAGCACGGTCCGATATGCTCCTGCCCGGCTTTTCAAATGTTCACACAAAACGTAATTCACAATTTCAATGCGGGTAACGGACGAAAATCTCAGATTTCACAGACACCGCCATTTTGAACGCACATTAAACCTAGGGTTTACCCAGCCTGGACAAACAGACGGATCGTACATACGGGACAATAATGGAGATGATAAAAGATAGGGATATTCTTTTAAGGCCCACACAGTGAAATGTTTTGATGAAGTTAATTTAAAGCACTATTTTTACTATTTGCACAAATCACCATGAAAACATGTGTACCTAAATATTTAAAAATAGACAACTGACAATAAAGCACTTGATGTTTGGGTTTTTATGTCACTAAAATGATTCAGGATCATATTGACGTATGCATAACGCTAGCAGGGCCCCGTCACTGCATACAACAGAGTACTTCTCAGCTGTTTTTGTTACTTACATCCTTCTTTACTTCCCCCACCAGAACTGTGCAACCCCCAAATACAACTAAAAAATAAAATGATTGATATACGGATCGTAAGACAAACGTGCGCTACGTGTAAATTTTGACAATCATCTGATATTTGTATCCGCGGGGATACACCGACCGGTAGGTAATTATAACGGTAGGCGGTGGCGAGTGACGTATCTGTTACGAAGTAACAATTATATAATATGTGACGATAGTGTGAATTTGATTTCCAATGATTTCATATACTTTTGCGAATGAGAATCCAACGTTATTTATCTTAAAAGCTTTAGAATTCGCTTAAGACTACTAAAAACACTAATCAAATTAGCTATTAAAACTTAAACCCTAAAACATCAATTTAATATCTAGTGTAAAGTCTCAGTCCAGTCTGCGTTCAACAACTCGTTGAAATAAGTTTTTTAATCTTGAGATTCTATTGAGAAACCGATCATAAGAGGTATTATCACTTCATCGACAGTATTCTCTCAACGTCCATAATTTAAAGAACTGATATCTTAGTTATATCAGTTATGCGGTTAAATGTTTCTGACATCTCTTTGATTGTTTTATTATACAAGAGTAACAGAACTTAGAGCAGGCAGCTGGTTATTAAAAGAAAAAACAGGAACCATAAAAAAAACCTACAACAATATTACGAAATGAGACGTGTAAAAATAAACTTTAAAGAGTAAGGAATCAGGCAAAAGTGACGATTAAGTAGGAAAAAACTTGAAGCGATACCACTTATCAAGTAAAATAGTCTCCAAAAGGTCTATAATTACAAGCAGAAAAAAAAATACACGGTCATTTCCATAAAACTTCCTTCTAACAGATTCTTGATAAACAACTTTCAAAGTCCTTGAATATTAAATCAATTAACATTAGTAAGTATAATACCGACTGGGAATATAATTTACATTTTTAACTACAAAAGTTTTACATCTCAACACACAAGACCAATTTGTTTTAAGTAACCTGTTTCTTTCATCATGGTTTAGTTAGAGAGAGATGTACTGAACATCTTGCGAACGCCCCAGGTATCGCAAACTTCTCATAATTTAAGACGTACTCTTTCACCCTTAGTTGTGGAAGTTTGACGACTGCAAGAATAACGGAAATTTTGGTTAATATTATGAACTGGCTTATGGATGACTTCACCCGGACTTCATAAGTTGTACAGTCAACAGCATAAATAAGTGATCATTTATGTACCTTCGCTTTCAATCGTTTCACAATTTTGTATCACATTACAAACACGTCATTGAAGTGACAAGGTACACAAATGATCACTTATTTATGCTGTTGACTGTACTTAGATGATAAAGTATTTTGAAGTTAAAGAAAGAAAGATAAACATTTATTCATTAGTTCATTGGTTTTATTACCTGACTACTGTTACAATTACAACTTCCCAAATACGTATTTGAAGTCTAAAAATTCCTTAATATTCTCGAATGTTGAGTATGTCAACCTTGTATTTTTTTTATCAGTGTGACCTTCATTGAATGGCAGCACGATAAAATAATTATAAAAGAGAAACGAAGAAGAACCATTCCAACTTTGAGACTCATTAAATACGACTAAAGGACTTTACTCTTGAAATGAGCAAAGGATAATTAAATTTG
Organism: Acleris literana; assembly: GCA_946894065.1. Classification (NCBI taxonomy): domain Eukaryota; kingdom Metazoa; phylum Arthropoda; class Insecta; order Lepidoptera; family Tortricidae; genus Acleris; species Acleris literana. The sequence continues at coordinate 1,278,794 of OX335681.1, forward strand.
TGTTTCCTTCAACGATCTCAAATGTTATAAGATCTAATTGTTGAAATAATTATTTTGACTAAATTACTAGAGTATTAACAGAGATATTTATGACTGATTAATGGAAAAATAAGACTCTCTAGAGACTCTTCTTTGTCCTTTGAATCAAAGAAAATGACTAAATTAATTCCGATTCTGACCTAAATATATAGGTACCAAAGATGTTATTTCAGTATCTAATATAATATTGGCGACTTAACGTTGCCGCTTTGCATAGCGCAGGGAAGTTATTCTCTTAAAAACGGCGCTCGGTCGGTCGAACGAGTGAACGAGTGAATGCGCCACACCGGCGAGTTTAAGTAGTCCCGTCAGAGCGCACAAAACACATTTTGGCGCGTGCATTCACATTAGGCAGCAGGGCTTCTGTCGATATTTTAACACCCCAGGAATGTGGTGTTTTTATCGTAGTCATGTTCAGTTCCCCTATAATGTATTTTTAAATTTTACATACATACATACATAATCTCACGCCTTCGTTCCCAGAGTGGGGTAGGCAGAGCTACAGAATTACAAACATCTCTAAAAACTTGTTGATAATTCTATAACCACAATTTGCACAATTAGGCTAAGATTAATTAGGCTATTTTTAAATTTTCTAACTGATAAATTTTATAAATACTTTTATTCGTTTTGTAAGTACGGAGTGTATTAAGCGCCGACGCTCACGGGCTCACAGTAATACTTAGGGCATGCGGATAAATCTCATTAAGTGAAATGTAATTTATTTTGAGATACAAATAAAATTATTTAATCTGAATATTAACACAAATAAGCAATCTTACAACTACGGTAGGTACGGTCACGGAAGTTAATTTGCTACCCATTTCAAAGAAAATCTGCTTGAAGATGTCATTGTCAATAGAGATGCCAAGTCATTTGTAATTTATAGGAAACTCAACCTTATTGCTGTAGAATATCAGATTGACTTTGGACCTAAGGTGGGTCACAAATTAAATTCCTTGACTGTACAGTCGCCTACAAACATCCACTTTGGACCTTATTACAATGCAATAAGGAGAGAAACTGGATACATCGCTTTGTTGTCAGCTATACAACATCTTTTTCTGTCAGATGCAGATGACATTGACAGCGATATATCGCTAATAAAACAGACAAACTGTACTTAAAATATTGATATATTGAGCGCCAATAGATCCACATAGCGTCAGTGATACTACAATACCTCGTATCTAACAAATTAAATAAGGTGCAAAATACACCTTAGCAAGTAAGTCAGTAAGGTACATTTTACACCTTATTGAATTTGTTAGTTACGCGGTATTGGAGGATCACCGACTATAGGGTCTTCTTTGTGAATTCAATACTCGGCACTGAACGTGGTATGGCACGAAGAGAGTATTCGCTGACAATGAAAATAAAACCCTCCATTGCCTGGGGGGGATAATTCCACGGCCGGCGCGGTCCGACGACTCTTTTGTTGCGTTTTGAACTATATTTTTTTAAAGACAGGCAATGGAACGTGGAAGCAGCTGTACAGTAACAACAGTTTTAAATAAAGTCAGGTATTATTTAAATTGGTATGCTCACCTTTAGTCAATAACTTTTAACATATTTTAACCCTGGAAGTTATTAAAAGTCTCGCTTTCAGAGGCGATCATTCTTAAAGTAAGAAAAAAATAAGTTAGAGCTATAAAACGTTGACCATACGATAACATCTCGAAAGCAATATGGTTTGAACTAGTAGAATCGAGCCCCATTAATTAATACGGTTTTAAAATCTGTCGCAGGAGACTGTCACTGGGTACATACAATTCTAAAAAAACCCTTTAACAATCGGATTTTATTGTGTTTTAATGTTTTTAACATATATCGACAACAGTATCAAAAAATTACTCTGCAATGTATACCGAATTGTCAGTGCTCTGTGTTAAACTACAAAGTAAAAACCGGAAAATATTTTTAAAAGCATTGCTGTGACCATCTACTTAAATTAGACGGGTGTACTATGGAGTTTCCAAAACGTAGCAACCACGAGGACGTAAAAAACACGAGTCCACAAGCAAGGTTCTTTCTAATTCCGTCATATTGTACTTTAAACAATAATTGAACCAAGGTTTTCAAAGCCATATACCTGTCCGCAGGCATTTTTTAATATTTCTTTTGTTTGACGCTTATTCAAGAACCAGCGGCGTTGCAACAATGACGGGAAAATCCTGAAAGTTATTCAATTACAAAAGTAGAAACTTTGACGGGATTCAATTCAACTTTGAAATAAAATAGTCGACGGCTCCGGGAACAACTGAAAAGAATTTCAGGGGCCTGTTTCATATAAATACTGATATTAAAGTCGAATTAATAAGCAGATAATTAGAGTTTTCCAATCTCGGGATAGCAGTATCTGTCGGATGAATTTTAGCATTGGGCTTGGTTTTTCATATGAACAAAATACATTTAACTATCTCTGGCTTAATTGAAGCCAGTCTAACAAAAACCAAGCTTTGAAAACCCAACTGCTGTCTGGATAATGTCGTCAACATAATGTTAGTTATCATGTACAAATTTATAACTTCGCCAATTTCACATTTAAAAAAGTAAGGTACCCAGTGTCACCCGCGACGCGAAGCCAATTCTAACGACACCTCGCTTGTCGAAATCGAGCCATCCGTTCAGCCTTTACAAGGGAACAAAGAACCATACATACATACATCCATACAAGTTAGTTAACAAGTACAAGGAAATATTCTAATTTCAACGTAAATAATCATTGGCTGATGGCGGCCTACATTCGAGGGGTAAATTATTGCCGTTCCTAATTTGTCCGTAATTCCATTCTGATTGCAAGGTTGCTGTTCCACTTTCATGTAAACTGCACCAGCTGTTTTTCGAATCCCAGCTGTGTTTTCTCAATATGCGAACACTTGCTAAACAAAGACAACATTTTTTGTAACTAAGATATGGTACGAGCATGTGGTCTCAAGGGCACCACAGACTAACAAAATTCAAAAATTCAAAATATTTATGCAATAAATTGGCCACATGAGGGTTCTTTTACACGTCGGTAACATGGTGAATCTACTAGCGCTTAGGACAAGACCATCATTGCGGAGAAGAAGCGCCGCAAGAAACTCCAGCAGACGGAGAATTTGTAATTGCAATGTCAATGTGCCTCTGAACTATGAATCCCTGCTGGTGTCCTGTGTACTCCTTTAACTTATCCACGCCATAAAAACCCTCCACAAGTTTAAACGCAAGTTGTTATTCGTTATTCATTAAACATAATTTTTCATTGTATTATAAAAAATAATTAAAACGCACGAGCAGAATTCAGGTCTATTGGAGCTTGTCAAACAATAAAAGCTGTTAATAACATGCTCGTTAAAAATAATCCCTCAAAAAATATTAACAGCCTATAAAATCCCGAAAGCCATAACAAGCCTGTTTTCCGGTTATAAATCCGGGGGAAATTAATAACAACATTTGCGCGGCCTCTTTGATAAAATAAAATTACTTCGGCCGCAAAACGTTTGCAAGCGATTTATTAATTGGCAGAGATAATTCAACTGACTTAATGTCTGTCCATTTTGGATTTTATAATATACTTTGAGCTTTGATATCTGGGCTTAGCCTTTTCCACAGTTAGGTTTCAGCAGAAATTAGCTTTCGATTAAGTGATGCAATCGATCACATGAGTGTTGGTTTTTCAAGTTGAATATTTGGCCAAATATTCCACGCCAAAACCAATGTTGCAAAAGCAAAACTGACTAACCTTCATGACAACCCAAAATACGGGATCAACTTGAATCACCAACATTCATTTGATCGAATATATCATTTTTTTCATTTTCATTTCATTATCATTAACTTCTGCTGACACCTTATAATTTTAAGGTTATCTTATGCATGGGTTACGTAGGTTAGGTTAGGTTAGACCTGTGACCACCAAATAATTAACGTGTAAATGGCTGTCGATGAAATGAAAATTTGGCGATGTAAAACATTATGAAATGGGGTCGGTGATCCAAGTGTAAACCCCAAAATACGCTCCATTCAGAAATCAACGGACAAAATTGTGTAAAATCGGCGGCAAATCAATTTAATAGCCCCTCAATTACCCGGATTCAGTCGAAGATGAAGAATGCCGCAATCTGTGAGGATTTGTGGCTTTCAACGCATCAGTGCTTTGTGAGCGACCAAATTGTGCACATCTGTGTAATCATGCTAGAAGAATATAGCGTTATCTTTCCCTTTAAAAGTTAGATGTTTTGTGGAAATTGACCTCTTTTTTTACGCGACTGCGTCAGAAGGAGGGTTGTGTTTTTCGAGCGTATGTATGTATGTATGTATATATATGTATGTATGTCTATTTCTGGGCACGCTCTGCAGCCTAAACGGCTGGACGGATTTTAACATACGAGATGTCATTCGATTCGTATTAATTGCCGAAGTGACATAGGGTATATAATATTTCAATATGGCGTCCGCGAAAAAAAATACGGAGGGGGAATACATTTTTTATTTATTATTATAGCAATATGGGTATCAAATGAAAGCTATTAAATAGCCCATTCCAAATATATATACATTATAACACTTTGATGCTACTATTTTGACAAGAAAGTCAAAAAAATACGTAATTATTAAGTAATAAACTCCTTTCGCTATAAAGAGAGTTTCGCTTGTAATTTGTCACTTGTAGCTTCGCGACATTAGAAATGTAAGCTCCAGAGCTCATATATAACTTAGTAATAATTAATTAAACCACTATTTTAATAATAAAAACTAAAAAGAGTTAAATAAATGAAATTATTAAAAATAAACAAAAAACCCGACTGCAATGAAAAAAAAGTACAGGCTCTTACAATTTTCTATAGATTATGGATCTTGTTTTTCGCTTTTCAGTTGTTTTTTTCATTGCAGTCGGGTTTTTTGTTTATTTTTAATACTTTTTTACTCATTCATTACAGACGAAGGAATCGCGAAAGAATATAGTATCATTACCTAGACCCAGGTAGGTGATGCTATTTAACTATTCGTTCTTGAACTCGACGCACCAAATATTAACCGGAGAGTTCAATTTGTCCCATCAGGGCGAATTTATACCACAAAGCGACGAGTTATTCGAGCGACTAAACCTCAAATATATACGCAACGCATAACCTATCAAAGCAGACACGACAGTATACCGCAAAATCAATTCTCTCCAGACGGCTAACATCCAGTCTACGTCCGGCGAGCAACCACAAAACTTTACTAGTGGTGAAGTTTGCTACTTGCAGGACATTAATTTCCTGTCCTAGATTTTTCTTATTCCAAGATTTCGACGTCTTTTTTCGGGCCTTCCTAAAACGCTTATTTACCACAATTTATATTCGTTACGAAGGCAGTGACCATTTTCGGCATGTTTACGTCGCTTCCATACAAAAGCCGACATTCTAATAATAGATATAGTAGACAGATGAGCCATATAACTGTCTATTATCACATCTTTTATGGCGGTGTTTCGAACGGGCAATAAAGATATCGTGCGTAATAAAGTTTGTACCCTCGCGGCGCCTGAACCGCCGGCGCACTGTCAAACACCTCTGACAGACAGGTTCCGCCGACCCGACTCATAAACATAACCGTACTCTTACGAAAAGCCATAAAATTTAAGGAACAATAGTATCGGATTGCCGTAAGTTGTATGACGCCTAACTTAAGGAAGCTTATAATGCCTAGGTTCTTAAAATAAGATAGGCAGGTTTATAGCTACTTAGAATAAAGATAATTTAATTAGGTTAGAAAGTTAGTTTAGGTACTTTTAGTTAGTGTTTATCTTCTTAACATTGTTACCACGGATCCGAAAGTTATTTACTCGCACTCTTATTTTCAAACTTACGATAGTTCTCGACGGTTATTAATATCTGAAACCTTAAAATGTATAAACCGGAGGGTATAACATTTGATATTCAGCCCAAAATACGCAACTACATTAAGTTGTTATGATTGTTTCTATACATCCTAGATGAAGGTTGACTCTGTTTTTATCATTAACGAATTGCACCCCATCGTGGTGACTTCATCTTTCTCTTCCTTATGGAAATAATGAAGCTGGCAATCAACGCATTAAAGTGAAAGACTTCATCTTTCGCCCCATTTTAATAAACAACGCTCTGCAGCCATTGCTAGTTACAGGAAAAAAGGGAAAGTAACCTTGGCATTAACGAAATAGAGGCGATGTGGGTCATTGCCGGGCCAATGTCGCTCGAACGAGCCAAAACCACAGCCGCACTTATTACACGACGCACAAAGTTCTATTTATAAAGAAATCTATTTCTCGAGAAAATGTCGACTTTGGCGAGAATTGGCAGATCGCTCGACGCAAAATACTACGCATTTCCAGTCAAAAAGACATATTCTGAGCGAGAAAACAGATTCGGGAGAACGAATACATATATTATTCTAATAAAGTAAACTGTGAGCGGGATTTTTTTATTTAATTAAATTATTTCACATTTTGTACTAAAATTTATGAAGGTTTTTTATATTTTTAGACATTCCATACACAGCAGAATAAAAGTAACAATTTTTCGTGCAGTAAATTACCTCCATAACCATTTTAACAAGACATGTTTGCTAAAGTAAAACTTTATGAGTCTGGACGTATTTATATTTGGGCGAAAATACGAGGTACATGTTTCAGGTAGGGCATATCTACAATTTTGTTAATTTTAGTGACTGAGTACCATACTGTACAAATGGACATATTTCTTTTGACCTACTGATATCAAATTAATGAATTATATAATTGGAAATTATTCTATTTTAGACATCATTTAGGTTGGTATTTTTTCTGTTGATAGTTATTTTCGGCTTGACGTATAATTTCGATTTGTCACTTTTCCTTTTGGCCCAAATCAAATTGACAGTGTGTCAATATTTTAATAAGTCTGCATTAGCAAGAAATCGTGAAATATTTTTATCCTGTCGGGTTTTTCCCGTTGTTATTCTTTTATACTCTTCCCGGAGAACAGGGTCGTAAACAAAGATTCCACGACGGGAAAAAATCATAAAACTCCCGCAAAGTATATATCATAATGACTTGTATTAAATTATCTTGCGTATTGGTATAACATAACACGTAGGCGGACGGTTTTCCCCTTAACAATTTAATTCGAGTTGAGTTATCAAAATTTAACTGATCTTTAATTATGACAGTATGTAAATAAGTAAAAACTGTTTATTAAGAATTAAATCTCGCGACACAGGCTAGGCTTAGTGTGAGGATTATTGTTAATTAATTAATTGTATAGTTTTGTGTTTATTTTTCCGCTATAAGTATTATGTAAGTAGTTTACACGTATAATATAGTATGTTTGTACAGCATTCCGTGAGTCTCTGCCGGTACTGGCTGAAAATCAGCGCTGTAGGTGTCTGACACCTCAGCATTTTGCTGAGCCAGTGTCCGTTTCACCGCCGTGAGGACACACAATGCGTGCTATCCCTGTTATTCCTTCAATGTTTTTTTAATCATTTGTATATGTGTGTCTTATGGTTGGTGAATAAATGTATTTCTTCTGCTTCTTCTAATTGTTAAACTATGGTATGTCTATCTATTGTAGAAAAACTCATGTATAAATCTATCATTTTATACCATAAAGTTATCTCAATATTTCTTCATGCCGAGAACTGATGCTATATGGAAAAAACAGCCAACTAATTGGCTGATCAATACATATTTCGGATCGATGAACTAATAGGATAACATGATAACCAAAACTCTCCTGCTTCGAATTTAAACTGATCTTTTAATGGCATCAATAGCCTCCTATGCGATTCACGCCAAAGCTACCTCGGGTTTAATCGACAGATCCGTTAGTTCTGTGAAGGACGCGCATCGCTTTGCCAACCTATTGTAGCTCGCATGAAACCGAGCTTTCATGTCACTATAACGCAACGCACCATCACGTAAACGAACAACGAACTACATCAATATCACTCCCACTAAGCCAACTCCATAAACCATTCTCAAAGCATTCGATAAATCTCCAAGAAAGCAATAATGTCATTTACACCGATCAAAGACTACGCCTACAGGAGCCAGAACCCAATACGCAACTGTACGTCAGCAACCAAGGTCAATGGTGACCAGCATTTGTCTGCCTCGTGCCATTGACATTGGCAAACATTTGGCAAGGTGCCAGCACCATCCTAACACGCAACTTCCATATACGAACTAGAGCCTTATTACCATTCCTTTTAAGGTTATTTTTAGGAACATCATAAAAGGGAATTGGATAGTTGGAAGTATTTATTGTAGGGAAGGGGCGGAAGTTTCGAAAGTCGCGTACCTATATAGATAACGTGCGTAAAGGCAAAAGGGTCTTTAATAAAAATATACAGCTTTATGTCTGAAAGAATTTCGCGAGTTGCGACGTCGTCGGAATATCTTTAAGGGCACTCGGAAAATTATACAACTATTTTATTTTTACGATGGCTTTATACCTTCTATAATAATAAAACTGTTCTTTCACTGATTGAATGATATGACTGACAGACATCGCACCGCCTAAAGTACTAAAACTGATAGGTAAAAAGTATTATTCCTAAGTAACATGGAGTTGAATGCGTATGTGCGTTTTTACAGTATGCGAACTTCGTATAAAATCAATCTGGTACACTCGGCTTTATAAATAGCTAAACACTCTTGTAAGGTACAAGAGTGTTTAGCTATTTATAAAGCCACTTGACAGATTGGTACAGCAGTTCAACTACTACTTAGGGTAGAAGTACCGGCTTTGGCCATCTTTACACCGGTTTTGGCCACTCTAAATGTTAACTAATATCTAAAGCATTATGAAATTACAAACATATTTTTATATTTTATCTTTATATTATTCTTCGGTCTTAACTATTTATGAATATAATTTTTAATTTTACAGTATTTTTGATGCTCATTTCAACCTTAAATGGCCTTAAAAGTGGTACAGTGGCCAAATCCGGTACCTCTACCCTATAAGGCCGAATGTAGCTGTGGCAAAACTGGGCAAAAGGATGGCAGCGAATGCGAGCACGTCGGTGGCATAGTAGTTTCAGGTATCGACTCATGTTCGCAAGGCACAGAGTTCGATCCCAAATGGCCGCAAAGTAACAATGTCTTTCTGAAGTAATTACATTATCTGAGTACTTACGGTTGAGGGAGCCTGCAACTTCCTACAGCACAGAAAATCCTAAAGTCCCAGAATGACGTGCGAGTAGGGACGCCGTATTTATGGCTCGGCGACCTAAGTCGCCCGTGTGTACGTGAATTCTAAAGGTAATCACGGGCGATAAAGGTCTTTGAGCTTTAAGTACGCGTACTTACTCGCCCGTCTATCTGGGACTTAACAGGCTCAAAGTTTTTGTACAAGATAAGATAAGATCCTCCATTTAAATTCCAATCGTTAGTTACTATGGCCGTATTCAAGCCATTATTTTCCTTGGTGTCAAGACAGTCTGGCTAACACACGAACAAAGACGGTAATGTCTCAACTGTAACTGAAGAAAACCATTTACAACCATCTTACAACGATAAGAGCTCTTAAAATGCAAATATCTCACCGCTAGATATCCAACTAGTTGGCAAGAGTCGCGCACAGCCACTCTAGATGAGTATCATTCAATTATCTTCAGAATTTACCAGCAGTGGGCTTAAATGCAGCTCGAACTTACCTGAAACAAAACGTATTTTTTTATTAAAAATGTTCGTTTGATGTATCCTGTATGTTTGGTGAAATCGTTCACAAATACCATACAATTGCCCTTTGTTTTAGAGCTGATCTCTTAAACGGCCCAACCTATTTTTATGCAACCTAGCTAAGAACCACCGCTGGGCCGTATTCAAAAACATTGTACATAATTAAGGACAGTTAAGGCCTCAATTAAAATCCTCATTTTTTTCCATTTCGTTACGAAAATTACTAACTTAAATCATTGGATTGTTAAAATAGCAATTGGCGTATAGGACTATTTTACAGTACAATTTAGTTTATGATAATGAATATGCTTCGATTATGGTTAACTTACGGTACGAAATGGAAAAAAGTTAAGGATTTTAATTGAGGCTTTAACTGTGTACATTTTTTGGAAAAAACGGATCGAGATAACCTGCTTCCAAATAAAACGGTAACCTATACCAATGGGGTTTTTTTGACCTAATTTTATTTGTTCGAAAACTTTTCGTTTTTTATCGTTTGTCCGATGACAGGATTCGAATTTTTGGGGTCCATATTGGCTCACCTAATTATTTTTACTCATAACGACTCATAAGTCCTAATTATCGCAACTCCTAACGTATTTATTTCAGCAACTGTTACATTTTCAGGATTTTTATAAATCAAACCTAACCTAACCTAGTCTTATCTACACATTGAATATTTCAGAACTTCTGAAAAGTTTACGGTTCCAGCGGTATAAAAAATTCATTTTCGGAGTTCCGATAATAGGAGTTGCAATTTTAGTTGAACTTTGGCGCTCCCGAATTTTTGTTATGTAAAATAATCTTGTCATTTGACATTAAGTAAATATATTTATAGTCCCAGCAACTTTTCTCCTTGTAGGCACTTACCCTATGTATTGTTACGTATTGTATTTCAAAACCAACTTTTGCATTTAACTAATGTTACAACTAGCCTAGGGATCGTTACGTATTTTGTTTCTGAACCCATTTCTCACATCATCATTTCTACATATAGATAGAGTTACGTGAAATATTCATTTCAGCCCAGAAAAATCATGCTTGTAATTGTTTTAACTATTCAAAAAATGCAACGAGCACGACGAATCAGGGCAGAACCGGCTCGGATAGGTTAGGTTAGAAGGGTAAGGCGGGAGCTTCGGGGTTAAAGATAAAATATTTTGTGCACTTTTAATGTATTTTTTTTTGTACTAAATGAGTATGAGTATGATTAGGAGCTGTCACAGTTATCATCCTAGATCAACCCAACTATAGTTAGCATATTAACATAAAACATTTATATCATGTATGTTGGCTAGTACTTCACCCGAAAACTAGGCCATTCGAGCGAGGAACTATAATTGAAAATGCGGACGAAATTTGGTCATAAATAATTATTCAACTGTAATTATGTCGACGATGCACATTTACAACATTTCTGTGATTACGTCAGCACATATGAAAATATTTATAAATCTTAACGCATCATCATACGTAAGTCAATTATAGGTACAAATACTTTATGCTGTTTTTTTTGTTTAGTTTCATCTTTGTTACATTTTTGTGTCTTTTGTGTGGTCAATAAATTTATTTCTTCTTCTTTCAACTTGACAATACGATAACAGGGCCGAGATTCTAGTCTGTAAAAATCATATCATCTTTGACCTGTTATCGTATTGTCAACGTTTTGATAGCTATTATTAACTTGACAGTAATGGCGGCTGTGTTAAAAACAATACCATAACAGGTCAAAAACGACCTAAAATTTCGGCCCACGTCAAAGACGATATGGTTTTACCGGCTAGAATCTCCCCTGAACTATCGTCCAACAACTGTCCACTTAAGCTGTACAAAGTTCAAGCCAAGCTATAATCTCGACAACATTCTAATCCCAACAGCCAAACAAGCCAAACCAACAGTTACGTATAAGAGGGAAAGTGTACTTGACATTGGTTCCTGGCTGCCAGCCAGATGGCGTTAGCAGGGCAATCGATATGAGAACTAAAGCAAAACTTGAAGCTGTGATATGAAAAAGTTAATCTCGTGATCATGAGCCTTGCAACGTCAGAGAGTCGTCGATATATATGTATAGGACACATCAAATAATAACTGTGGTAAAAAAAATGTTTAATAACACACTGCAAAGTTAAAAGCTTTGCTTTTCTCACTGTTATTATTTTACAGTCTCGTGCCAATGATTGTTTTTTAACATTTAAACTAATATTTTGAACCAATACATTGTATTTAATATGAAAAAGAGAGAAAGGATGAACTGAAGGATATTAGAGTAAGAAAATGTATTGTGTGTTAAAAGTATTTAACATTAGACAAATATTGTACAAAGTCCATCTTTAGGAGCATATGAAACACATGTGACTTATATTTTGGTATGTAGGCCTACAAAGAGGTCGATTACGAGGTTTATTGAGAAGTTATTTTTTTTGTTTGTGGCAACTATACGCCTTAATAATAAGTGAGACTGTTATTTATGAACTGTTAAACTACCCAAGTGCCGGGCAGCCGAAGGGACGGAGCTACGTGAGTAACATAACTCTGCATTCCTCTGAACTTGGTTTACCATGCAGTCCTTGAAATATCAATTTTCGATGCGAAGTAGAGTATCACATTAATTAAGACTGTGAAATCAAATGCGACAGTTTGTGTGTTAGTTTGTTACTCCTTCAGCCTGCAACGGCTGGACGGATTTGGATGAAATTTGGAATGGAGATAGCTTATACCCTTATTGATTAACAAAAAGGCTACTGAGGGCCCTGCAAAGATGCACTACGCTAACTAACGTTTCTATTCGATTCGTTTTTAAACCAATCGCGTCACTGGTAGACCACGTGACTTTTCGTATCAGGTCATCTCCCAGTGACGCCATTGGTTTAAAAACGAATCGAATAGAAACGTTATTTAGCGTAGTGCATCTTTGCAGGGCCCTCTGTTCATCCCGGAAAAAAATGGTGTTTCCGAAAGATAACGATAATCGAAATCCCCCGCAACATGGGATGGCCGAATAACTAATTCTAGGACGAAGTCGCGGGCAGACGCTGGTAAAATAATAATTATCATTTTCATCGTGATATGGCCGAGGATAGCCAAAGGGCCTCGATTCCACTGGATAAAACAAAGCTGACTTTATGTCAGCTCCTATTCACTTCACAGTAAGAGCTTCTACGTCAACAATATGATTACCATATAGAAACAAGATGAATTAAAATAAATTGGAATAAAAACCCAGGTCTCGGGCACCAGCGGATTCCAGCGAAATAATAAAAAGTTAATCAAAGAAATGCCGATTTAATTCAAAATTATTCATGTGAATGGGTAACAATAACAACACTTAATTATCTCCAAACACGCTTGATTACATTTTAAATTGCACAAATACATTTATAATTTAATTAATAACGAACGCAGCTCAATGTATGAAAAACTTAAAATTCACCGAACATCCAACACTTTGCTTGATTAAATTAACACCCATAAATCACCCTAATAATATCATTAAAGTTTATTTGGATTATTGTCCCTCAATCACGCATAGGCTGTAAGATTTGGATGAAATTTGGCACGCAGATAGTCCATATCATCCTTAATTAGACAGTGTTCACCACAATAAACATACCATAATGTTAATTGTTTTGTTGTTTTTTTTGCTAATTTTTTATGCTGATTCAAAATCAAAAAGGATTTGAACTCACGACTTTTTTCAACTAAGGGTCCTTTCAAGTAAGGGTCAAGCAAGTGTTAAAAAGTATTACTACATGAGATTTACTCTGAAAAATAGAAACAAACTCAGAAAACAGCAAAAAATATTCTTATTACCACAGAACAACGGACCAAAGGTAAGTTGGTGCAAATTACTTAGATCATTAAATGATAAGATTAGTTACATAACGAATTAAGAGCAATCGTTACAAGAATTAATGGCGCGAACAACGAGTCAGGACTTACACTTATCTTTACGAGCGAGTTGAACTTTAGAAATAAACTGAGTGAAAACACATTAAATCTCCACGAGTAAATATACAGTGTATGTACTTTGGAAAAAACTCGTATCTGAATCGAGATGTATGAGTTATTCTCTACACGTTTAACTTTAAAATCGTACGTCACGAAATACGAGACACGACGTTTTTTTCAAAGTAATGACGATATGTGATGTCTGTGAACCTAGCATATCAATTTCTAGAATCTCAAAATTTAAACACAGTTCTAGTAGCATCCCCAATAGTTCTACAGTTCTACATATTTATTTTCGATAGTTCTGCTTTTTTTTTAAAAAAAACGATTTTTTCAAAATGAGATGCTAACTTCACATTTCAACTTTTAGCATCTCACCAGTTCTCGATGCCTGGGCCCTAAATACGTCAGAAAATGCATAGTTCTGTGGTCTGGAGTCGACATAGCAATAGTTCTAGCCAAAAAACGAAAAAATATAAATGAGATGCTAACTTCGCATTCCGCCTATTAGCATCTCAGCAGTTCTCGTTGCCTAGGCTTCAAATACGTCAGAAAATGCATAATTCTGTGGTCTGGAGTCGATACAGCAATAGTTCTTGGTAAAAAAAAACGTAAAAATCTAGACATATGTTGGGATGCTGTAGATTTTAAGATAGTTCTGCATAGCATCTCAGCGGTTTTCAATAGCAACCCTACAAATACATATGAAACTGCACAGGTCTATGGTCTGGAGTCGATACAGCAAAAGTTCTGGCTCAAAAACCATTAAAATCTAGACATATACTAAGATAATAGAACATTTAAGATAGTTCTACATAGCATCTCAGCCATTTTCGATAGAACCACTACAAATAAGCATGAAACTGCAGAGTTCTATGTTCTGGAGTCGATACAGCAATAGTTCTGGGTCAAAAAACATTAAAATCTAGACATATACTAAGATATTAGAAAATTTAAGATAGTTCTACATAGCATCTCAGCCATTTTCGATAGAACCACTACAAATAAGCATGAAACTGCAGAGTTCTATAGTCTGGAGTTGATACAGCAATAGTTCTGGGTCAAAAAACATTAAAATCTAGACATATACTAAGATATTAGAACATTTAAGATAGTTCTACATAGCATCTCAGCCATTTTCGACGGAACCACTACAAATAAGCATGAAACTGCAGAGTTCTATAGTCTGGAGTCGATACAGCAAAAGTTCTGGGTCAAAAAACATTAAAATCTAGACATATACTAAGATATTAGAAAATTTAAGATAGTTCTACATAGCATCTCAGCCATTTTCGATAGCACCGCTACAAATACGTATGAAACTGCAGAGTTATATGGTCTGGAGTTGATACAGCCAAAGTTCTGGGTCAAAAAACATTAAAATCGAGACATAAACTAATATAATAGAACTTTTAACATAGTTCTACATAGCATCTCAGCCTTTTCCGATAGAACCGGTACAAATAAGCATAAAACTGCAGAGTTCTATGGTCTGGAGTCGATACAGCAATAGTTCTGGCTCAAAAAACATTAAAATCTAGACATATACTAAGATAATAGAACATTTAAGATAGTTCTACATAGCATCTCAGCCATTTTCGATAGAACCGCTACAAATAAGCATAAAACTACAGAGTTCTATAGTCTGGAGTCGACACAGCAAAAGTTCTGGGTCAAAAAACATTAAAATCTGGACATATACTAAGATAATAGAACATTTAAGATAGTTCTACATAGCATCTCAGCCATTTTCGATAGAACCGCTACAAATAAGCATAAAACTGCAGAGTTCTATAGTCTGGAGTCGATACAGCAATAGTTCTGGCTCAAAAAACATTAAAATCTAGACATATACTAAGATATTAGAACATTTAAGATAGTTCTACATAGCATCTCAGCCATTTTCGACGGAACCACTACAAATAAGCATGAAACTGCAGAGTCCTATGTTCTGGAGTCGATACAGCAATAGTTCTGGCTCAAAAAACATTAAAATCTAGACATATACTAAGATAATAGAACATTTAAGATAGTTCTACATAGCATCTCAGCCATTTTCGATAGAACCGCTACAAATAAGCATAAAACTGCAGAGTTCTATAGTCTGGAGTCGATACAGCAATAGTTCTGGCTCAAAAAACATTAAAATCTAGACATATACTAAGATAATAGAACATTTAAGACAGTTCTACATAGCATCTCAGCCATTTTCGATAGAACCGCTACAAATAAGCATAAAACTGCAGAGTTCTATGGTCTGGAGTCGATACAGCAATAGTTCTGGCTCAAAAAACATTAAAATCTAGACATATACTAAGATAATAGAACATTTAAGATAGTTCTACATAGCATCTCAGCCATTTTCGATAGCACCGCTACAAATAAGCATAAAACTGCAGAGTTCTATAGTCTGGAGTCGACAGAGCAAAAGTTCTGGGTCAAAAAACATTAAAATCTAGACATATACTAAGATAATAGAACATTTAAGATAGTTCTACATAGCATCTCAGCCATTTTCGATAGAACCGCTACAAATACGTATGAAACTGCAGAGTTCTATGGTGTGGAGTCGACAGAGCAAAAGTTCTGGCTTAAAAACATGTAAATCTAGACATATGCTTCGACGCTAGAACATTTAAGACAGTTCTACATAGCATCTCAGCCGTTTTCTATAGCACCGCTATAATTACGCAAAAAATGCACAGTTCTATGTTCTGGAGTCGATACAGTAATAGTTCCGGTTAAAACAACATTGAAATCTAGACATATACTGAGATGCTAGAACATTTAAGATAGTTCTACATAGCATCTCATCCTTTTTCGATAGCAACGCTACAAATACGCATGAAACTGCACAGTTCTATGGTCTGGAGTCGATCCAGCAAAAGTTCTGGCTAAGAAAACATATAAATCTGGACATATGGTGATATACTGTAACTTTTTAGAAAGTTCTACTTAGCATCTCAGCCGTTATCGATAGCAACGCTACAAACACGTACGAAACTACAGAGTTTTATTGTCTGGAGTCGATACAGAAAAAGTTCTGCGTAAAAAACCACGAAATTCTAGACAAAAGTGGAGGTGCTGTAACTTTTTAGATAGTTCTGCATAGCATCTCAGCGGTTTTTAATAGCACCCCTACAAATACGTATAAAACTGCAGAGTTCTATAGTCTGGAATCGATTCAGCAATAGTTCTTATTAAAAAACCACTAAAATCTAGACAAAAGTGGAGATGCTGAATTTTTTAGATAATTCTGCATACAGCATAGCATCGCAGCGGTTTTCAATAGCAACCCTACAAATACGTATTAAAATGCAGAGTTCTATAGCCTGGAGCCGACTCAGCAAAAGTTCTGGCTAAGAAAACATTAAAATCTAGACATATACTAAGATAATAGAACATTTAACATAGTTCTACATAGCATCTCAGCCATTTTCGATAGCACCGCTACAAATAAGCATAAAACTGCAGAGTTCTATAGTCTGGAGTCGATACAGCAAAAGTTCTGGATAAAAAAAACCACGAAATTCTAGACAAAAGTGGAGATGCTGTAACTTTTTAGATAGTTCTGCATAGCATCTCAGCGGTTTTTAATAGCACCCCTACAAATACGTATAAAACTGCAGAGTTCTATAGTCTGGAGTCGATACAGCAATAGTTCTTGCTAAAAAAACCACGAAAATCTAGACAAAAGTCGAGATTCTGTTTTTTTTAGATAATTATGCTTAGCATCGCAGCGGTTTTCAATAGGAACCCTACAAATACGTATGAAAATGCAGAGTTCTATAGCCTGGAGCCGACTCAGCAAAAGTTCTGGGTCAAAAAACATTAAAATATAGACATATACTAAGATAGTTGAACATTTAAGATAGTTCTACATAGCATCTCAGCCATTTTCGATGGAACCACTACAAATAAGCATGAAACTGCAGAGTTCTATAGTCTGGAGTCGATACAGCAAAAGTTCTGGGTCTAAAAACATTAAAATCTAGACATATACTAAGATAATAGAACATTTAAGATAGTTCTACATAGCATCTCAGCCATTTTCGATGGAACCACTACAAATAAGCATGAAACTGCAGAGTTCTATAGTCTGGAGTCGATACAGCAATAGTTCTGGCTCAAAAAACATTAAAATCTAGACATATACTAAGATATTAGAACATTTAAGATAGTTCTACATAGCATCTCAGCCATTTTCGATAGCACCGCTACAAATAAGCATAAAACTGCAGAGTTCTATAGTCTGGAGTCGACACAGCAAAAGTTCTGGGTCAAAAAACATTAAAATATAGACATATACTAAGATAGTAGAACATTTAAGATAGTTCTACATAGCATCTCAGCCATTTTCGATGGAACCACTACAAATAAGCATGAAACTGCAGAGTTCTATAGCCTGGAGCCGACTCAGCAAAAGTTCTGGGTCAAAAAACATTAAAATATAGACATATACTAAGATAGTAGAACATTTAAGATAGTTCTACATAGCATCTCAGCCATTTTCGATGGAACCACTACAAATAAGCATGAAACTGCAGAGTTCTATAGTCTGGAGTCGATACAGCAAAAGTTCTGGGTCAAAAAACATTAAAATCTAGACATATACTAAGATAATAGAACATTTAAGATAGTTCTACATAGCATCTCAGCCATTTTCGATGGAACCACTACAAATAAGCATGAAACTGCAGAGTTCTATAGTCTGGAGTCGATACAGCAATAGTTCTGGCTCAAAAAACATTAAAATCTAGACATATACTAAGATATTAGAACATTTAAGATAGTTCTACATAGCATCTCAGCCATTTTCGATAGCACCGCTACAAATAAGCATAAAACTGCAGAGTTCTATAGTCTGGAGTCGACACAGCAAAAGTTCTGGGTCAAAAAACATTAAAATCTAGACATATACTAAGATATTACAACATTTAAGATAGTTCTACATAGCATCTCAGCCGTTTTCGATAGAACCCCTACAAATAAGCATAAAACTGCAGAGTTCTTTAGTCTGGAGTCGATACAGCAATAGTTCTGGCTCAAAAAACATTAAAATCTAGACATATACTAAGATATTAGAACATTTAAGATAGTTCTACATAGCATCTCAGCCATTTTCGACGGAACCACTACAAATAAGCATGAAACTGCAGAGTTCTATAGTCTGGAGTCGCTACAGCAATAGTTCTGGCTCAAAAAACATTAAAATCTAGACATATACTAAGATAATAGAACATTTCAGATAGTTCTACATAGCATCTCAGCCATTTTCTACGGAACCAATACAAATAAGCATGAAACTGCAGAGTTCTATAGTCTGGAGTCGATACAGCAAAAGTTCTGGGTCAAAAAACATTAAAATCTAGACATATACTAAGATATTACAACATTTAAGATAGTTCTACATAGCATCTCAGCCGTTTTCGATGGAACCGCTACAAATAAGCATAAAACTGCAGAGTTCTATAGTCTGGAGTCGACACAGCAAAAGTTCTGGGTCAAAAAACATTAAAATCTAGACATATACTAAGATATTAGAACATTTAAGATAGTTCTACATAGCATCTCAGCCATTTTCGACGGAACCACTACAAATAAGCATGAAACTGCAGAGTTCTATAGTCTGGAGTCGATACAGCAAAAGTTCTGGGTCAAAAAACATTAAAATCTAGACATATACTAAGATATTAGAACATTTAAGATAGTTCTACATAGCATCTCAGCCATTTTCGACGGAACCACTACAAATAAGCATGAAACTGCAGAGTCCTATGTTCTGGAGTCGATACAGCAATAGTTCTGGCTCAAAAAACATTAAAATCTAGACATATACTAAGATAATAGAACATTTAAGATAGTTCTACATAGCATCTCAGCCATTTTCGATAGAACCGCTACAAATAAGCATAAAACTGCAGAGTTCTATGGTCTGGAGTCGATACAGCAATAGTTCTGGCTCAAAAAACATTAAAATCTAGACATATACTAAGATAATAGAACATTTAAGATAGTTCTACATAGCATCTCAGCCATTTTCGATAGCACCGCTACAAATAAGCATAAAACTGCAGAGTTCTATAGTCTGGAGTCGACAGAGCAAAAGTTCTGGGTCAAAAAACATTAAAATCTAGACATATACTAAGATAATAGAACATTTAAGATAGTTCTACATAGCATCTCAGCCATTTTCGATAGAACCGCTACAAATACGTATGAAACTGCAGAGTTCTATGGTGTGGAGTCGACAGAGCAAAAGTTCTGGCTTAAAAACATGTAAATCTAGACATATGCTTCGACGCTAGAACATTTAAGACAGTTCTACATAGCATCTCAGCCGTTTTCTATAGCACCGCTATAATTACGCAAAAAATGCACAGTTCTATGTTCTGGAGTCGATACAGTAATAGTTCCGGTTAAAACAACATTGAAATCTAGACATATACTGAGATGCTAGAACATTTAAGATAGTTCTACATAGCATCTCATCCTTTTTCGATAGCACCGCTACAAATACGCATGAAACTGCACAGTTCTATGGTCTGGAGTCGATCCAGCAAAAGTTCTGGCTAAGAAAACATATAAATCTGGACATATGGTGATATACTGTAACTTTTTAGAAAGTTCTACTTTGCATCTCAGCCGTTATCGATAGCAACGCTACAAACACGTACGAAACTACAGAGTTTTATTGTCTGGAGTCGATACAGAAAAAGTTCTGCGTAAAAAACCACGAAATTCTAGACAAAAGTGGAGGTGCTGTAACTTTTTAGATAGTTCTGCATAGCATCTCAGCGGTTTTTAATAGCACCCCTACAAATACGTATAAAACTGCAGAGTTCTATAGTCTGGAATCGATTCAGCAATAGTTCTTATTAAAAAACCACTAAAATCTAGACAAAAGTGGAGATGCTGATTTTTTTAGATAATTCTGCATACAGCATAGCATCGCAGCGGTTTTCAATAGCAACCCTACAAATACGTATGAAAATGCAGAGTTCTATAGCCTGGAGCCGACTCAGCAAAAGTTCTGGCTAAGAAAACATTAAAATCTAGACATATACTAAGATAATAGAACATTTAACATAGTTCTACATAGCATCTCAGCCATTTTCGATAGCACCGCTACAAATAAGCATAAAACTGCAGAGTTCTATAGTCTGGAGTCGATACAGCAAAAGTTCTGGATAAAAAAAACCACGAAATTCTAGACAAAAGTGGAGATGCTGTAACTTTTTAGAAAGTTCTACTTTGCATCTCAGCCGTTATCGATAGCAACGCTACAAACACGTACGAAACTACAGAGTTTTATTGTCTGGAGTCGATACAGAAAAAGTTCTGCGTAAAAAACCACGAAATTCTAGACAAAAGTGGAGGTGCTGTAACTTTTTAGATAGTTCTGTATAGCATCTCTGCGGTTTTTAATAGCACCCCTACAAATACGTATAAAACTGCAGAGTTCTATAGTCTGGAGTCGATACAGCAATAGTTCTTGCTAAAAAAACCACGAAAATCTAGACAAAAGTCGAGATTCTGTTTTTTTTAGATAATTCTGCTTAGCATCGCAGCGGTTTTCAATAGGAACCCTACAAATACGTATGAAAATGCAGAGTTCTATAGCCTGGAGCCGACTCAGCAAAAGTTCTGGGTCAAAAAACATTAAAATATAGACATATACTAAGATAGTAGAACATTTAAGATAGTTCTACATAGCATCTCAGCCATTTTCGATGGAACCACTACAAATAAGCATGAAAATGCACAGTTCTATGTTCTGGAGTCGATACAGTAATAGTTCCGGTTAAAACAACATTGAAATCTAGACATATACTGAGATGCTAGAACATTTAAGATAGTTCTACATAGCATCCCATCCTTTTTCGATAGCACCGCTACAAATACGCATGAAACTGCACAGTTCTATGGTCTGGAGTCGATCCAGCAAAAGTTCTGGCTAAGAAAACATATAAATCTGGACATATGGTGATATACTGTAACTTTTTAGAAAGTTCTACTTAGCATCTCAGCCGTTATCGATAGCAACGCTACAAACACGTACGAAACTACAGAGTTTTATTGTCTGGAGTCGATACAGAAAAAGTTCTGCGTAAAAAACCACGAAATTCTAGACAAAAGTGGAGGTGCTGTAACTTTTTAGATAGTTCTGCATAGCATCTCAGCGGTTTTTAATAGCACCCCTACAAATACGTATAAAACTGCAGAGTTCTATAGTCTGGAATCGATTCAGCAATAGTTCTTATTAAAAAACCACTAAAATCTAGACAAAAGTGGAGATGCTGAATTTTTTAGATAATTCTGCATACAGCATAGCATCGCAGCGGTTTTCAATAGCAACCCTACAAATACGTATGAAAATGCAGAGTTCTATAGCCTGGAGCCGACTCAGCAAAAGTTCTGGCTAAGAAAACATTAAAATCTAGACATATACTAAGATAATAGAACATTTAACATAGTTCTACATAGCATCTCAGCCATTTTCGATAGCACCGCTACAAATAAGCATAAAACTGCAGAGTTCTATAGTCTGGAGTCGATACAGCAAAAGTTCTGGATAAAAAAAACCACGAAATTCTAGACAAAAGTGGAGATGCTGTAACTTTTTAGATAGTTCTGTATAGCATCTCTGCGGTGTTTAATAGCACCCCTACAAATACGTATAAAACTGCAGAGTTCTATAGTCTGGAGTCGATACAGCAATAGTTCTTGCTAAAAAAACCACGAAAATCTAGACAAAAGTCGAGATTCTGTTTTTTTTAGATAATTCTGCTTAGCATCGCAGCGGTTTTCAATAGGAACCCTACAAATACGTATGAAAATGCAGAGTTCTATAGCCTGGAGCCGACTCAGCAAAAGTTCTGGGTCAAAAAACATTAAAATATAGACATATACTAAGATAGTAGAACATTTAAGATAGTTCTACATAGCATCTCAGCCATTTTCGATGGAACCACTACAAATAAGCATGAAACTGCAGAGTTCTATAGTCTGGAGTCGATACAGCAAAAGTTCTGGGTCAAAAAACATTAAAATCTAGACATATACTAAGATAATAGAACATTTAAGATAGTTCTACATAGCATCTCAGCCATTTTCGATGGAACCACTACAAATAAGCATGAAACTGCAGAGTTCTATAGTCTGGAGTCGATACAGCAATAGTTCTGGCTCAAAAAACATTAAAATCTAGACATATACTAAGATATTAGAACATTTAAGATAGTTCTACATAGCATCTCAGCCATTTTCGATAGCACCGCTACAAATAAGCATAAAACTGCAGAGTTCTATAGTCTGGAGTCGACACAGCAAAAGTTCTGGGTCAAAAAACATTAAAATCTAGACATATACTAAGATATTACAACATTTAAGATAGTTCTACATAGCATCTCAGCCGTTTTCGATAGAACCCCTACAAATAAGCATAAAACTGCAGAGTTCTATAGTCTGGAGTCGATACAGCAATAGTTCTGGCTCAAAAAACATTAAAATCTAGACATATACTAAGATAATAGAACATTTCAGATAGTTCTACATAGCATCTCAGCCATTTTCGACGGAACCAATACAAATAAGCATGAAACTGCAGAGTTCTATAGTCTGGAGTCGATACAGCAAAAGTTCTGGGTCAAAAAACATTAAAATCTAGACATATACTAAGATATTACAACATTTAAGATAGTTCTACATAGCATCTCAGCCGTTTTCGATGGAACCGCTACAAATAAGCATAAAACTGCAGAGTTCTATAGTCTGGAGTCGACACAGCAAAAGTTCTGGGTCAAAAAACATTAAAATCTAGACATATACTAAGATATTAGAACATTTAAGATAGTTCTACATAGCATCTCAGCCATTTTCGACGGAACCACATACACAGATACCCACATACACAGACAGACACACACATACACAGATACACACATGGAGAGATAAACAGACACGCACATACATAGATAAACACATACACAGATATACACATACACAAACACACACACATACAGACATACCCATATAAACAGATACACAGGTTGGCATTCACAGTTTGGTATTACGACTACTAAGTCGTGCATCCAACCAAAGCGTTTGCATGTTTAAATAAAGGCACCAGGTACCAGAAGGGCAGAGGTTATTAGGGGTGCGTAGCGCAACGCAGTGGCGGCGCACCCGACACAGCGCGAATGACTGAGCACTGTAGGTTACTTTTAATGTTTATGCACTCCTAGTATTTGACGTTGTATTTTTTTTTTTAATGAATTATATGTTTGGAAAGCACTATACATACCTCGCCGTGAATAGGGGTTGCCAGCCTCGTCTATATCAACTCGGTCTCTCAACTATCAACTCGGTCTATATAAACTCGGCCGCCAACCCCCTACTTCCTGGCCTCTGAAGTAATGTACTATTATTGTAGAAAGTTGTATATCTATCGGAAAGGTTAGTCATATTTATTTACCTTAAGGGAAATACCGTGAAAAAGTACAATTAAGGAATCATTTTATTTTATAACCCGACTTATTCTAGCTTCAGTTTTCACACGCAAATAGCTACCTACTTCGAAACGATATCTACTAATAATTTGCACATGATTAAACACTTTTTTTAAATTTTACTTTATTTATAAGTTACAAAGGAAAACGTGGGGAGCTCAGCACCTTTGGCCAAGGCTGTTTGTTATGGAATATCAATACCTTCTTACTGGACCCTGATTGATTACAAATTGAAAATCCCTCGAATTTACTGGACGCGTTTGTAGTTGTCCAGGATCTTCAACCTACTGGCTCCTAATTACTGGTGTTATAGCAAGATTACATAGCATTTTGAGGAAAACATAAACATATTTGTTAATTGTACAACTTGCCTTGTTGTTGTGGCCTTCTCGTTTGTATTGTTTTTTTGGTGAGTCGTCGCGGGATTGAATCGACCTTTCATCCACGTCTATATTATTCATTCTGGAAAAATGATATATTTATAAACATAAGTATGTATACAAACTATTATTTCACTCTTTAAGGTATTATATAATTATTTCTTCTCGAGTAATTTCACTTTACTTACATGTATACATGTCGTCCATTTGCTACTGTTGTAATATGTTATCTAAATCTTTATTAGTTTTCATTGTAACAATTTTAAAGTTAGTTTATTTAATGCTGGATCTCTCGGTACGGGACACGACCAGTTGTTTAGGACTATTACTGAGTCTGTACTCTAGGTAGGTGAGCGAACTAATATGCGCGCGGCGGCGCGGCGGGGTGGTGCGGCGATCAGCTGACGAGCTAACCAGCGTTTTTAAACTAAGAATGCGGGTGGACGCGAATACTTGCGGGAGCCAGCAAGAATAATGGAATCTCGTATCAATGACATAAAATATATTATAATAAGAATGGAAATATGAAAGTACTTTAAGTATTTACTTAATACTGATTAGCGAAAAAATAAAATAAATTAGTCGCCAGTGGTGCGCGATTGATAAAAATGAATTACCAACTAATTTAAATAGTCAAGCATGAAGTATGTACATACATATATAACTTGTCGTATTTTGAAAGGATTAAAAAGATGATTTTTATTAATATAATATAAGGCATAGGCACATCAGGCAACTACGAGGTAGTTATACGAATAAATAGGACTAAAATTAAATTTAGACTAATTGAAATATCCTGGATCGAAGTGACCAAAATGAACGATCAGGTATATTTTTATTTCATTGGCGGTGTACGTTACTTGAAGGAAATATGGAATCAAGCGTACTTACTTGTAGAATCCAGGATGTGGGGGGCACAGGCCGGCCTCGTGGCCCTCCAAGGGCTGTTTTCACTCCTTCAGCTATTTAATTTTCTAAAGCGCTTTGTTTTCGAATACACGATTGCAGAATTAACAGTTTGTATAGTAATACTTCATAAAATCAGCGGAAATTACGGCGATTAATAAAGATTTATTGAGTATTGCTCGCGCACAGCCATTTTCAGAGAAGAATCGAAACGGAAGTATGGGCAACAACGTCAGATGGCGCGGCTGTTGCGTGTAAGTCGCGATGTAGTGCGACAGAGAGCGAAATATTATAGTGCGCATGGGTGAAAGAGAGAGATGACCAGAAATAAGTGTTACAAATAAACGAAATTAAATCATTAAAATTGTGGTCATATAATTAGGGATACTTGTTTTTTCCCATACTTGACTTATCAATTTTGACAACTAGTAAAAAAGTTCTTAATCAATTTAACTTTATTTACACTTATGTTTAGTAATAAACTAAAGTTAAGATGAACGTAAGAGTTATCTCTATTATGTTATATTATGAAAACGAATCTTTTATTATTTAAGATATTAAAAAAATAAATGGCGTTCATACAAAGTTGTAAAACTTTGAATTGTGCAGTTTCATACATATTTGTAGCGGTGCTCTCGATAACAGCTGAGAAGCTGAGATAATTATTTTTAACAGTAGTTCACTGTGTACATCAGTTTAAATCTTAGTTAATTATCTAAAGTAAATTGTATTTAGCAATAAAATTTGTCGAGAACTTTTTGATTGGTGGTCAAAATTTAAAAGTCATATTTGTAGACAATTGTACGGCAAAAAACGCAAGCGTCCCTAATTATGTGACCACCACTGTATATATGAATTCAAACAGCAGCGGTGCCATCGATAACGGCTGAGATGCTATGTAGAACCTTACGTCTAGATATTGATGTTTTTTGGGGGATGTTCCTGGTACGTGGTGGGGGCACGTACAAAATTAATAGGTACGGGACCCTACCCGGTTATCTTACTGGACATCACGGTTTTTTAGCCAGAACTATTGCTGTATCGACTCCAGACTATAGAACTCTGCAGTTTTATACCTATTTGTAGGGGTGCTATTGAAAACCGCTGAGATGCTATGCAGTTCTATCTAAAAACTTACTTCATCTCCACTTTTGTCTAGAATTTCGTGGTTTTGTACCCAGAACTTTTGCTGTATCGATTCCAGACTCTAAAACTGCAGATTTATACGTATTTGTAGCGTTGCTATCGATAACGGCTGGGATGCTATGTAGAACTTTCTAAAAAGTTCTATTATCTTAGTATATGTCCAGATTTTAATGTTTTTTTGAGCCAGAACTTTTGTTGTGTCGACTCCAGACCATAGAACTCTTCAGTTTCATGCGTATTTGTAGCAATTCTATCGAAAACGGCTGAGATGCTATGTTGATCTATCTTAAATGTTCTAATATCTTAGTATATGTCTAGATTTTAATGTTTTTTTGAGCCAGAACTTTTGTTGTGTCGACTCCAGACCATAGAACTCTTCAGTTTCATGCGTATTTGTAGCGGTTCTATCGAAAACGGCTGAGATGCTATGTAGAACTATCTTAAATGTTCTATTATCTTAGTATATGTCTAAATTTTAATGTTTTTTGAGCCAGAACTTTTGCTGTGTCGACTCCAGACCATAGAACTGTGCAGTTTCATGCGTATTTGTAGGGTTACTATTGAAAACCGCTGAGATGCTATGTAGAACTATCTAAAAAGTTATAGTATATCAACATATGTCTAGATTTATATGTTTTCTTAGCCAGAACTTTTGCTGTGTCGGCTCCAGACCATAGAACTCTGCAGTTTTATGCTTATTTGTAGTGGTTCTATCGAAAATGCTTGAGATGCTATGTACAACTATCTTAAATGTTCTATTATGCTAGTATATGTCTAGATTTTAATGTTTTTTGAGCCAGAACTATTGCTGTGTCGACTCCAGACCATAGAACTCTGCAGTTTTATGCTTATTTGTCGCGGTGCTACCGAAAATGGCTGAGATGTTATGTAGAACTATCTTAAATGTTCTATTATCTTAGTATATGTCTAGATTTTAATGTTTTTTGACCCAGAACTTTTGCTGTGTCGACTCCAGACTATAGAACTCTGCAGTTTTATGCTTATTTATAGCGGTGCTACCGAAAATGGCTGAGATGCTATGTAGAACTATCTTAAATGTTCTAATATCTTAGTATATGTCTAGATTTTAATGTTTTTTGAGCCAGAACTTTTGCTGTATCGACTCCAGACTATAGAACTCTGCAGTTTTATGCTTATTTGTAGTGGTTCTATCGAAAATGGCTGAGATGCTATGTAGAACTATCTGAAATGTTCTATTATCTTAGTATATGTCTAGATTTTAATGTTTTTTGAGCCAGAACTATTGCTGTATCGACTCCAGAACATAGAACTCTGCAGTTTCATGCTTATTTGTAGTGGTTCCATCGAAAATGGCTGAGATGCTATGTAGAACTATCTTAAATGTTCTAATATCTTAGTATATGTCTAGATTTTAATGTTTTTTGAGCCAGAACTTTTGCTGTATCGACTCCAGACTATAGAACTCTGCAGTTTCATGCTTATTTGTAGTGGTTCCATCGAAAATGGCTGAGATGCTATGTAGAACTATCTGAAATGTTCTATTATCTTAGTATATGTCTAGATTTTAATGTTTTTTGAGCCAGAACTATTGCTGTATCGACTCCAGACTATAGAACTCTGCAGTTTCATGCTTATTTGTAGTGGTTCCATCGAAAATGGCTGAGATGCTATGTAGAACTATCTTAAATGTTCTATTATCTTAGTATATGTCTAGATTTTAATGTTTTTTGACCCAGAACTTTTGCTGTGTCGACTCCAGACTATAGAACTCTGCATTTTCATGCTTATTTGTACCGGTTCTATCGGAAAAGGCTGAGATGCTATGTAGAACTATGTTAAAAGTTCTATTATATTAGTTTATGTCTAGATTTTAATGTTTTTTGACCCAGAACTTTGGCTGTATCGACTCCAGACCATATAACTCTGCAGTTTCATACGTATTTGTTGCGGTGCTATCGAAAATGGCTGAGATGCTATGTAGAACTATCTTAAATTTTCTAATATCTTAGTATATGTCTAGATTTTAATGTTTTTTGACCCAGAACTTTTGCTGTATCGACTCCAGACTATAGAACTCTGCAGTTTCATGCTTATTTGTAGTGGTTCCGTCGAAAATGGCTGAGATGCTATGTAGAACTATCTTAAATGTTCTAATATCTTAGTATATGTCTAGATTTTAATGTTTTTTGAGCCAGAACTTTTGCTGTGTCGACTCCAGACTATAGAACTCTGCAGTTTTATGCTTATTTGTAGCGGTGTTATCGAAAATGGCTGAGATGCTATGTAGAACTACCTTAAATGTTCTATTATCTTAGTATATGTCTAGATTTTAATGTTTTTTGACCCAGAACTTTTGCTGTGTCGACTCCAGACTATAGAACTCTGCAGTTTTATGCTTATTTGTAGCGGTGTTATCGAAAATGGCTGAGATGCTATGTAGAACTACCTTAAATGTTCTATTATCTTATTATATGTCTAGATTTTAATGTTTTTTGACCCAGAACTTTTGCTGTGTCGACTCCAGACTATAGAACTCTGCAGTTTTAAGCTTATTTGTAGCGGTGCTATCGAAAATGGCTGAGATGCTATGTAGAACTATCTTAAATGTTCTACTATCTTAGTATATGTCTAGATTTTAATGTTTTTTGACCCAGAACTTTTGCTGTGTCGACTCCAGACTATAGAACTCTGCAGTTTCATGCTTATTTGTAGTGGTTCCATCGAAAATGGCTGAGATGCTATGTAGAACTATCTTAAATGTTCTATTATCTTAGTATATGTCTAGATTTTAATGTTTTTTGAGCCAGAACTATTGCTGTATCGACTCCAGACTATAGAACTCTGCAGTTTCATGCTTAT
Source organism: Acleris literana (assembly GCA_946894065.1). NCBI lineage: Eukaryota > Metazoa > Arthropoda > Insecta > Lepidoptera > Tortricidae > Acleris > Acleris literana. The sequence goes on from OX335681.1 coordinate 1,308,241, forward strand.
TTGTAGTGGTTCCATCGAAAATGGCTGAGATGCTATGTAGAACTATCTTAAATGTTCTAATATCTTAGTATATGTCTAGATTTTAATGTTTTTTGACCCAGAACTTTTGCTGTATCGACTCCAGACTATAGAACTCTGCAGTTTCATGCTTATTTGTAGTGGTTCCATCGAAAATGGCTGAGATGCTATGTAGAACTATCTTAAATGTTCTATTATCTTAGTATATGTCTAGATTTTAATGTTTTTTGACCCAGAACTTTTGCTGTGTCGACTCCAGACTATAGAACTCTGCATTTTCATGCTTATTTGTACCGGTTCTATCGGAAAAGGCTGAGATGCTATGTAGAACTATGTTAAAAGTTCTATTATATTAGTTTATGTCTAGATTTTAATGTTTTTTGACCCAGAACTTTGGCTGTATCGACTCCAGACCATATAACTCTGCAGTTTCATACGTATTTGTTGCGGTGCTATCGAAAATGGCTGAGATGCTATGTAGAACTATCTTAAATTTTCTAATATCTTAGTATATGTCTAGATTTTAATGTTTTTTGACCCAGAACTTTTGCTGTATCGACTCCAGACTATAGAACTCTGCAGTTTCATGCTTATTTGTAGTGGTTCCGTCGAAAATGGCTGAGATGCTATGTAGAACTATCTTAAATGTTCTAATATCTTAGTATATGTCTAGATTTTAATGTTTTTTGACCCAGAACTTTTGCTGTGTCGACTCCAGACTAAAGAACTCTGCAGTTTTATGCTTATTTGTAGCGGTGCTATCGAAAATGGCTGAGATGCTATGTAGAACTATCTTAAATTTTCTAATATCTTAGTATATGTCTAGATTTTAATGTTTTTTGAGCCAGAACTTTTGCTGTGTCGACTCCAGACTATAGAACTCTGCAGTTTTATGCTTATTTGTAGCGGTGCTATCGAAAATGGCTGAGATGCTATGTAGAACTACCTTAAATGTTCTATTATCTTAGTATATGTCTAGATTTTAATGTTTTTTGACCCAGAACTTTTGCTGTGTCGACTCCAGACTATAGAACTCTGCAGTTTTAAGCTTATTTGTAGCGGTGCTATCGAAAATGGCTGAGATGCTATGTAGAACTATCTTAAATGTTCTACTATCTTAGTATATGTCTAGATTTTAATGTTTTTTGACCCAGAACTTTTGCTGTGTCGACTCCAGACTATAGAACTCTGCAGTATCATGCTTATTTGTAGTGGTTCCATCGAAAATGGCTGAGATGCTATGTAGAACTATCTTAAATGTTCTACTATCTTAGTATATGTCTATATTTTAATGTTTTTTGACCCAGAACTTTTGCTGAGTCGGCTCCAGGCTATAGAACTCTGCAGTTTCATGCTTATTTGTAGTGGTTCCATCGAAAATGGCTGAGATGCTATGTAGAACTATGTTAAATGTTCTATTATCTTAGTATATGTCTAGATTTTAATGTTTTCTTAGCCAGAACTTTTGCTGAGTCGGCTCCAGGCTATAGAACTCTGCATTTTCATACGTATTTGTAGGGTTCCTATTGAAAACCGCTGCGATGCTAAGCAGAATTATCTAAAAAAAACAGCATCTACACTTTTGTCTAGAATTTCGTGGTTTTTTTTATCCAGAACTTTTGCTGTATCGACTCCAGACAATAAAACTCTGCAGTTTTACACGTATTTGTAGCGTTGCTATCGATAACGGCTGAGATGCTAAGTAGAACTTTCTAAAAAGTTACAGTATATCACCATATGTCCAGATTTATATGTTTTCTTAGCCAGAACTTTTGCTGGATCGACTCCAGACCATATAACTCTGCAGTTTCATACGTATTTGTAGCGGTGCTATCGAAAATGGCTGAGATGCTATGTAGAACTATCTTAAATGTTCTAATATCTTAGTATATGTCTAGATTTTAATGTTTTTTGAGCCAGAACTATTGCTGTATCGACTCCAGACTATAGAACTCCCCAGTTTCATGCTTATTTGTAGTGGTTCCATCGAAAATGGCTGAGATGCTATGTAGAACTATCTTAAATGTTCTATTATCTTAGTATATGTCTAGATTTTAATGTTTTTTGAGCCAGAACTATTGCTGTATCGACTCCAGACTATAGAACTCTCCAGTTTCATGCTTATTTGTAGTGGTTCCATCGAAAATGGCTGAGATGCTATGTAGAACTATCTTAAATGTTCTATTATATTAGTTTATGTCTAGATTTTAATGTTTTTTGACCCAGAACTTTGGCTGTATCGACTCCAGACCATATAACTATGCAGTTTCATACGTATTTGTAGCGGTGCTATCGAAAATGGCTGAGATGCTATGTAGAACTATGTTAAATGTTCTATTATCTTAGTATATGTCTAGATTTTAATGTTTTCTTAGCCAGAACTTTTGCTGAGTCGGCTCCAGGCTATAGAACTCTGCATTTTCATACGTATTTGTAGGGTTGCTATTGAAAACCGCTGCTATGCTATGCTGTATGCAGAATTATCTAAAAAATTCAGCATCTCCACTTTTGTCTAGATTTTAGTGGTTTTTTAATAAGAACTATTGCTGAATCGATTCCAGACTATAGAACTCTGCAGTTTTATACGTATTTGTAGCGGTGCTATCGAAAATGGCTGAGATGCTATGTAGAACTATCTTAAATGTTCTAATATCTTAGTATATGTCTAGATTTTAATGTTTTTTGACCCAGAACTTTTGCTGTGTCGACTCCAGACTAAAGAACTCTGCAGTTTCATGCTTATTTGTAGTGGTTTCATCGAAAATGGCTGAGATGCTATGTAGAACTATATTAAATGTTCTATTATCTTAGTATATGTCTAGATTTTAATGTTTTTTGAGCCAGAACTATTGCTGTATCGACTCCAGACTATAGAACTCTGCAGTTTTATGCTTATTTGTAGCGGTTCTATCGAAAATGGCTGAGATGCTATGTAGAACTATCTTAAATGTTCTATTATCTTAGTATATGTCTAGATTTTAATGTTTTTTGAGCCAGAACTATTGCTGTATCGACTCCAGACTATAGAACTCTGCAGTTTTATGCTTATTTGTAGCGGTTCTATCGAAAACGGCTGAGATGCTATGTAGAACTATCTTAAATGTTCTATTATCTTAGTATATGTCCAGATTTTAATGTTTTTTGACCCAGAACTTTTGCTGTGTCGACTCCAGACTATAGAACTCTGTAGTTTTATGCTTATTTGTAGAGGTGCTATCGAAAATGGCTGAGATGCTATGTAGAACTATCTTAAATGTTCTATTATCTTAGTATATGTCTAGATTTTAATGTTTTTTGAGCCAGAACTATTGCTGTATCGACTCCAGACTATAGAACTCTGCAGTTTTATGCTTATTTGTAGCGGTGCTATCGAAAATGGCTGAGATGCTATGTAGAACTATCTTAAATGTTCTATTATCTTAGTATATGTCTAGATTTTAATGTTTTTTGAGCCAGAACTATTGCTGTATCGACTCCAGACTATAGAACTCTGCAGTTTTATGGTTATTTGTAGTGGTTCTATCGAAAATGGCTGAGATGCTATGTAGAACTATCTTAAATGTTCTATTATCTTAGTATATGTCTAGATTTTAATGTTTTTTGACCCAGAACTTTTGCTGTGTCGACTCCAGACTATAGAACTCTGCAGTTTCATACGTATTTGTACCGGTTCTATCGGAAAAGGCTGAGATGCTATGTAGAACTATGTTAAAAAATCTATTATATTAGTTTATGTCTAGATTTTAATGTTTTTTGACCCAGAACTTTTGCTGTATCGACTCCAGACTATAGAACTCTGCAGTTTCATGCTTATTTGTAGTGGTTCTATCGAAAATGGCTGAGATGCTATGTAGAACTATCTTAAATGTTCTAATATCTTAGTATATGTCTAGATTTTAATGTTTTTTGAGCCAGAACTATTGCTGTATCGACTCCAGACTATAGAACTCTGCAGTTTCATGCTTATTTGTAGTGGTTCTATCGAAAATGGCTGAGATGCTATGTAGAACTATCTTAAATGTTCTAATATCTTAGTATATGTCTAGATTTTAATGTTTTTTGAGCCAGAACTATTGCTGTATCGACTCCAGACTATAGAACTCTGCAGTTTCATGGTTATTTGTAGTGGTTCTATCGAAAATGGCTGAGATGCTATGTAGAACTATCTTAAATGTTCTATTATCTTAGTATATGTCTAGATTTTAATGTTTTTTGAGCCAGAACTATTGCTGTATCGACTCCAGACTATAGAACTCTGCAGTTTTATGCTTATTTGTAGTGGTTCTATCGAAAATGGCTGAGATGCTATGTAGAACTATCTTAAATGTTCTATTATCTTAGTATATGTCTAGATTTTAATGTTTTTTGAGCCAGAACTATTGCTGTATCGACTCCAGACTATAGAACTCTGCAGTTATATGCTTATTTGTAGTGGTTCTATCGAAAATGGCTGAGATGCTATGTAGAACTATCTTAAATGTTCTATTATCTTAGTATATGTCTAGATTTTAATGGTTTTTGAGCCAGAACTTTTGCTGTATCGACTCCAGACCATAGACCTGTGCAGTTTCATATGTATTTGTAGGGTTGCTATTGAAAACCGCTGAGATGCTATGCAGAACTATCTTAAAATCTACAGCATCCCAACATATTTAATGTTTTTTGAGCCAGAACTATTGCTGTATCGACTCCAGACTATAGAACTCTGCAGTTTTATGCTTATTTGTAGCGGTTCTATCGAAAACGGCTGAGATGCTATGTAGAACTATCTTAAATGTTCTATTATCTTAGTATATGTCCAGATTTTAATGTTTTTTGACCCAGAACTTTTGCTGTGTCGACTCCAGACTATAGAACTCTGTAGTTTTATGCTTATTTGTAGCGGTGCTATCGAAAATGGCTGAGATGCTATGTAGAACTATCTTAAATGTTCTATTATCTAAGTATATGTCTAGATTTTAATGTTTTTTGAGCCAGAACTATTGCTGTATCGACTCCAGACTATAGAACTCTGCAGTTTTATGCTTATTTGTAGCGGTGCTATCGAAAATGGCTGAGATGCTATGTAGAACTATCTTAAATGTTCTATTATCTTAGTATATGTCTAGATTTTTATGTTTTTTTTACCAAGAACTATTGCTGTATCGACTCCAGACCACAGAATTATGCATTTTCTGACGTATTTGAAGCCTAGGCAACGAGAACTGCTGAGATGCTACGAGTAATAGGCGGAATGCGAAGTTAGCATCTCATTTATATTTTTTCGTTTTTTGGCTAGAACTATTGCTATGTCGACTCCAGACCACAGAACTATGCATTTTCTGACGTATTTAGGGCCCAGGCATCGAGAACTGGTGAGATGCTAAAAGCTGAAATGTGAAGTTAGCATCTCATTTTGAAAAAATCGTTTTTTTGAAAAAAAAAGCAGAACTTTCGAAAATAAATATGTAGAACTGTAGAACTATTGGGGATGCTACTAGAACTGTGTTTAAATTTTGAGATTCCAGAAATTGATATGCTAGGTTCACAGACATCGATATGTGTCAGTAGGTTCGTACGTGATCGATTCTGATGCAACATAAGATAACAAGTATAACAAACAGCATGTTTTACCCGCTTTTAATGTTGCCGTCTATGTATGTACACACATTCTTTATATTTTTATATCGCCACTTTTTTTTATATTACCCAGTGACACCCGCGACGCGGCTTTAGTTAGTGTCCAAGATACCCATATACGACCGTACCTCTATTTCATTTATCCAGAGTTGCTGTCATAAGCTACTATAAAATAAATTTGGCCATAAATAATTAAATGTTCAAAAATACAATGAATCTACTCCAAAATATTAAGGAGAACCGTTGACTTTACTTGGATCCCATTCTCTTTTCAAGTTGGTAAAACTATATTGCTTTCGACGTGTTATCATATCGTTAATAATTCGGCCGCCATTACTGTCAAGTAACGACGGCAGCTATCAAAACGTTGGCAATACGGGAACACGTCAAAAACGATATTGTTTTACCAAGTTTAATAAAGGCCATGATCGTGAATTCAAAATGTAATAAAAAATCATTACCATCTATTGTAAGGTTAAAAAGTGGGCACAATACACACACGTCAGGGTGGCACTCTCCCACGGACAAACAACAACGGTTCTAATGAAAATACAACAACTCATGGCTACACAATTTATTCTAAACATTCATTTTTAATAAAGTCAACAGTTGAAATTTAATCCAAAAATGAAAAAACAACACCGGAACTGGGTAAAATAACCTTTTTTTAATATTTTGCACATCCCCTTTGCGCGGGCTCACTGCCTAATTACACCATAACTTTATCCAGTAACAATATACGTGGCAAATTCCAAACACGGAGAAGAAAGTCAATATTTAACCTTAAAATAGGTATTTAACAAGGAACCGCTGAGGGTACTAGGCAGGCACAAGACACAGTCTATACCAAACAGTAAAAAGACGGCGATAATATAAGTAGCAATACAAACAAGACATAATTAATGTAAATACAAGATATTTCCTAAATACATTTAACTTTTCCTCATCAATCTCGTTTAAATTTCTCATTTGAAAGTGTATGTTGTTAGAGTTATTGAAAAGGGATCTATGAGAGCAAAATATACCTAATAATTAATGATATGCCATTATCATGTTTTTCATCTCATTAAACCATTCCCAAGAGAACGGCTACAAACTCATTATTCACTAAATGAGTTTCAGCTACAACACAGGAGACCATATGAATCTCAATCTAAAAATAGAGGAGACTTAGTCGTTTAAAAATTCAATTAAGTCGAGCATTATCAAACAGCGCTCGCAGCGCTGTTAAAACAGAGCTTAAATGGAAAACAAATACGCGCAAGCTGGATTTTTCCCTGAATAATAGAGGGTGTAATGATTAAAACCAGAGACAATGGCCGTTTACTCTGCTAATGAAGCCGGAACGAGCATTGACGGCTAAGCCCGGAAATTCCGAATCAGAATAGACTTTTGACATTTAATACCATCGGCGGAGTTGCGTAACCCTGGGGCTTTATTCCAATTGGTTTAATCCCGTCTAAGTTTAATACCAGTATCATATTGTTTACTTTACTAAAAAAAATGTTGCGTTATAGAACCAAGATGCGCTAAAATAAATTGGAATAAAGCCTCAGATTTATTTGCTGCGGTAATTGACACTTGAGTGGCATTATAATTTTATATTTAACGCTCTGAATACTTGCTTGTCAATCTAATCATGTAATGCTTTCTGACGGCTTAGCTTATTTAAAAAAGACAACGAAGCGCACAACTAATCTTTTTAGTAAAAACCATTTGACAAAAGTTGGTCAAGAGCATGTCGGACCATCCTCAGTGTAGCGTTCTGTACCCGGTACTTCAAATGCTGTGCCATAGATTATTGTTGGTAGATTAGAAAAAGAAGGTAAACATCTCCTATAACTACGAACGAAGAACCCTACTTAGACGAGCGTAATAGTTTTGTTCTAGCTTCGTTTTATACGCTTTTACTAGAAATAATTTATAACTTTTAGTATATTTGTGACTTTGGTTGGAGAGAGAAAGTAAGGGACTCGTAATTCTAGCGAAAATTACAAAATTACAACTTAATGTTTCCGAAACAGTCTTCCAAATCTAAAATGCGTAAGTATGGACTTTCAAATAGTGTTTTATGCGAGTTTTTTAACAATACCCTTTTTTGGGTCTGTGGTTAATATCCCGTTGACATAGTTACAAGGAAAGATAAGAAAAGACTTATTTAAAAGAAAATTTAACACATATTGGCGAAGCCCCAAACTAAGAACTGATCTTGTACCATGTACCTAAAGGAGAAAAACAAATACACTTATATAGAAAACATCCAATACTCACAAAGAAACAAATACGTGTGCCTTGTGCTCATCATTCAAATATTTCGCTTTACTGGGGAACCAAACCAGGACTGCTTATCTTATCTTATCTTATCTTACAGATGGGCCCTTTCGGATACACTTCGACCCTTTAGGATCTTTTGTGCAATTACCCTCTTACACACTCAGCTGTTCGAATGTGCAGGTTTCCTCACGATGTTTTTCCTTCACCGTAAGAGCATCGGGTAATGCACTTAAGTTAGAAAAACTCATTGGTACATGGTGACCGCGGGGGTTCGAACTCGGTACCTTACGATCACGAGTCGACCCCCTAAGCCACTAGGCCACCGACGCTCTCAACCAGGACTGCTTACTTACTTGTCAATAATACTAATAATTGTGAATTAGATCTTTTTACCCGCAGCAATATCCATATAAGGAAAGGAGATAATTATGACTCTGTTCTCTGTAATATTGGAAACACAACACAGGTTGCTTCGAGTCAGATAAAATATTTATTTTGTCATTAGTTACTATTATTAGTCCAAAAGTTCATCGAAACCAGTCCACATTAACCAGCTTTCAGCTTTGATAAGTCCTGTCCGCTTCAAAGACAATATTTGCATATTTCCCTGCTCCACAAAACTTGTTCGATTGTTTTTAAGCCCAATGACGTCAAAACTTCCAGTTGGCGATTTATTTCTAAACGCCTGCGTCACAGACATAATAAATTCATATAAATAATTACCTGCCTTAAAAGATATATCATCGACAAGCATTTCGCCTTCGACTTCAATTTGGAAACATTTTCATTTCACAGCCAAAACAATACGTAACAAACAGCACTATATTTCGAGATTATTTAAAGTAATCTACGCGCTGAGGCGTAAATACAATGAAATAACAGAGTTAGTACTAACCAAGGTCCATAAACCACTGTTCACCGCAATTTATGTCTAAAACAGAGCTGAAAATTTCACGGAGATAATGCAGACTGAGCACTGTCTTCCTAATTATCTCGTACTTTATTTATTAACGAGTTCGTAAGCCATGCGACTCAGGTCCTAAAGAATCCAAGCCAGCGACAGTGACCCACTTTCTATCTAGAAATCCGCACGCGTAATCCAATTCCTCTCACAAGTCATCTGCTTCCTCGTTGATCCCAGTGTAAACCATGACCTTTACCACTAGTACTTAGTCCACTAATGCCTATTAGAGGCCTCGAAATTCGTCTTTAGGCGTCGCGTGCCGCCGGCAGCCGCTGCTACAGTTAGTTGCGTGCCGGCACTCGACGCGGTCGAACGTCCGCAGCGTCGGAAACCACTCCGGAGAAATACTGCCGTCGGAAAACTTGCAACCACTATCGTAATCTTAAAAGTGCGCTAAAACTTCCTCAGACAAACTAGAGTGTTTGCGTATGATGTAGCATTTTTGTGACAGTTTTGGCGGGAAAGTGAGACTATTTGGCCGCATCGTATCACCAATGGCGACGTCGTCGCTAAGGTAAATATTGGTACAAATCGAAATTACGGCGCGGACTCCTACCGCCGAACAATACCATTATTTGCCGGGCCGTTGAGTGACCAAGCGCTGAGCGTATTGACACGTGCATTGAAAGGGAATCGGATTCCATTTTCAACAGCTTCAGTTTACTTAAACAAGTGCACCTAAAAAGAATAAACAATAAACGAAAACAAACACAGTTAAGGTAAATTGAAACACATTAAATTCCACACCCTCGTACACAAACAGTAATTACGAGCTCATTCGGCATGTTTACGTTTTAGCCAGTTGTTAAAGTGTCACTAGCCGGTGTCGATGCCAATATGCAAATGTGAGTGTTCCGAGGTAATAAGCAGACACCGAGTCAGCTGGGAGCGACCCTCGCGCCGGCTCCTCCGGCCCTCCGGCCTTACGTAAGCCTTCAACGACCAGTCTCCGCCTCCACTTATGTAACAGCCTGATTCCAAAGGAATTTTATCTAAGGGATTCAATTAGATCGAATATTGGGTCCTGATCCGATAAAAATCTATTTTCGACAGCGAAAACATTTATAATCCACACCTGAGCAGTGGCTCAGAAATACACAAGAAATCCTTCTGGCTGCCTCAGATTTCCCTTAGCAGTTCATGTTTAACGTTTGTTCCGTCTAAAGGCTTTATGTTTTCACAAAGCGCAAGCAAATCGAATCCCTTTGAGAATAGGAATTCTTTCGACACACGAAAATTGGAGCAGTACAGGCAGACGTTGGATTTTCTTATACAAAATCTTTTGTTAAGTGTTCACGTAGGATTTTAGAACATAATTGGGCCGTTTGAGCGATTAAACGGGAATGGTTCAAAACTCCAGAGATTGAAGACGAATCCTATTATACCTGTAGCCAGAACCAATCGGAAACTTTTGTCAGTCCGGCGACAGGCCTGAGTAAGCACTGATTCAGTTTCCAACTTTATCAGCGATCTTTGGAGCAAATCAACCAAAACTCGGGGTTAGTTAGTTCCAAATCGACCGAGCTAATCCTTTAGTTTAGAAAAACCTTCATTTATACAAGCACTGGTTGACTTTGACGCCACCAGAAAATTTATAACGGTCCCAGGCCTTGTGTGAAACGGACGACGGAAAGACGATTTTTTTATGACCGTTACACTAAATTTTCATGCTATGAAATTCTTGTCATTCATAGCAACAATGGAAACTGCAATTTAATATAGGATAATCCATGACACTGAGTGGCCGACACAAGTGCGACATAGACACGATACAGGCTATTTCGGATTAATCCCATTAAAACGAATTACCATGCATTGCGACCACCCAAAAGGCCAATTCCAACAATTGCTCAGCATTAAATGAATACTCTAGTAGCAAACAATACCTCCAACTCCAGTCATGTTTTGTAACAAATAGCGACAGCGATAAATAGCATCTCATCTGTACAGGAATCAGTATTTACTGTCGGGTCAGCAAATCCGTTATGGCCCAGGGGCGTTTTACAGGCGATAAACCAGGATCGTGCCAATTTGAGGCCGACATAAAGAAGTTCGCGCAAACTACATTAGGTAACTGCTGTGTAAAGCCCTTTTAACGGCGGCTCTAATTAAGTGTCGGGATGTCTATTGCTATTAAAATAAAGGAAATTTGAAAAAGCTGACGCTTTACAACCCGCCCTTTAGATATACATTCACACGTCCTAGGTTGCCTAGCGCATCCGTAGAGGCAATTATACTTTAATATGCAGTAAACCTCCCGTGCGTCGATCGATACTAATACAGCTTAGTTATGGTCTAATCAACCCGTAGCTCGTCTTTATGATCTAACCTTTATGGGAATTGTGTGGGCAAATTGCTCCATACGGAAAATTTAATCAAGACCATCCATCATCAATTCACGATTCAAATTCTAACTAAAAATATATCACAGGTTTTTCTGGGACACAGATGCGAAAGCCGTCATTCATCGAAAATAGTTTTAAAATAGGATAGGTATTGTTTCGTAATTTGGTACGTAGCAATGTAAAAAGCCGAAATGTTGTGCATAGTTTTTGAATGGTGTGATCAACACACGTATTGACAGGAAAAAATGTAGCCAGCCAGGCAATGTTTCATATAAAAAATGCCTAAATTTCTCGAAAAATACGAGCTATCATCAACATTTGAGCAAATTTGGTGTAGAAACGGATGGCGATCAGTGGTAAATGGTTTAATTTGCCGGGGGCTCTAAAAAGCCAACTGGGGCGTGTTGATGAGTTATTCAATTTCACGATAGAACGCTCCGATATTATGCACGTCGCGTATCCTGTCCATATGCCTGCATTTTCGCATGAATGATGAAATTAAACGCCCTATTGAAATTTGTTTTTCACTCTCGATTGAATGAACTAAAACGATTCGCGAAATGCGAGCCCGCATGTTGCTATCGAAAGCTTTTGTCCACACATTGAATTTTAAAGAATGCTTAATCCAAAATGGCGCCCAGCTTTTTTTGTCACGGTTCACTTCACGCGACCAGCCGAGCTTTCGTTTTAAACTTAAACTGAAAACTTTTGTTTCAATGCGCGATATTTCTCCCAGTGGATCGCCTTTGTCACGAGTCAAGTCCGCGTTTACGAGTTGAACGTATGAATTCATCCAGAGAAAATAGAAAGACGGAGATTAGAATTTGTTACAACAAGCAGAACATTCAGTAGCTGGTTTGCACGTGATAAAACCTTTCCATGGCAACGTGAAAACTACACACGATAATAATTTACAACAAAAGTTTTAAGTGACACCACAATCGTGCCGTATCGTATAATACTCTGATAGTTCTAAGTAAGTATAATAAATAACACAAAACAAGGAAAGCAATCGAGTCAAAGTCAAAGTCAACAACGCGGGCAAAGTTGCCGGGAACTTCCCCGCGCAAACAATACCTACGAACGATAAATCCCGATCTACGAACCACAAACAATTACTGCGATGAACTCCGACAAACCAAAAATGCCGCCAGTTATATCAGATCATGTGAATAGATATCCTGACTGACCTTATATGATTTAAGTAAAGCAATAAGGTTCCGAAGCAAATAATAAATTTGATTTATTATTAATAAACACAGCAACATATTATCTTGTAAACACAAAATAAATAAACATAAGCCCCTTGTTTTACCAAATGTCTCATTACACAAACAGGTAATAGAAAATCCGTTCTTGTTAAAACTTTGCCGAAAGCCACACAGTACCTACCTATGTTATTAGCTTTGAGAAATTCTCTGCCAGAAAGTTATTGGTTTCACGTAACAAGGCCTAAGTTCTCTATACATCTGCAATATTGAGCATTTTTCAAGACATGTGAAGTCAGAAAGGTCGAGAAAGGTTATTTCGCACTAGAGGGCTCCGGTTATTTGCTTTGGACAGTGTATACAAGCGCACCCTTAAGCACACAATGTACGTGATACAGGCGTTTATAGCTGCCTTGTGGAACGCGCACACTAGAATAAAGGAAGAGCATCTTAAAGGTTGTTGCTATCTATCAGTGTTTTTTAACTGCCCGTATACCTTTTTACACTAGAAGGTGTTTATTCCAAAAACCACGCTCAACATAGACCTCATAATTCAAACGTCTTAAGTCATATGAAATCCAATCATCACCTAAACGTAAAATGAAAATAATACTTTTCGGGTATACGAGTATATATCGAAAGACATTAAGATAGGAAAAATATATCTGATTTAATGTTTAATACGGGTTTCCTCACTCCATATTTAACCTAATCCTACCGACTCCATTAAAGGGGGATCAAAGGAGTTAGCAGAAAATTTCGCCAATATACTGGAGCAAATTGCTTCATCCCAGTAGGCGAAAAGAGACGAGGGAAAGTTGCGCGATATATGACACCAGCGGAATTTCAGAGTCCATTTGGGGCGTGGAAAGTTTTAACGTTTCGCCGGACCCTCTAAAATGTTCTGCCTTCGGGCGGTAAGTGGAATACAGATAGATTTCGATCCATTTTATAACAACGCTAAGGGAGACGAGTAAGTTAAATCCCAAGTGGTCTTTATTGCCCAATTGAAATGCAAATTTCCGTTATCAAGTGAAACACTCCATTTTCAAGATCACAAATTACACCTTACCGCAAAACAAACTGTTTAAAATTCCGACAAGGAACCCTGTCAGCTGATAAATGGCTAGTGACCCGAGCCCCTGACCTTCGGGGCATTGATGTAGAGCGGCAAGTCGCGATACGGATCTATGGGGGTGACGTCACGCCCCGCCCCTGTTCTTGGCGAAAATCGGCTTATCGCGTGATACTTTGCACGCTTGAAATAGTTCTAAAATAAGAACACGAAAATCTGAGATGAATACTAAATAATCGTCACTTAATAAATTTATTATAATTATAGTTGCATGTCGATAACAACAAGCGATCGTTAATGAAGAAAAACTATCAAAAGTAATGAAATAACCGTCTAGCAGAAGGCCAGTCTCAGGGTTACAATGGATAGGTATATTATTGTTTAATGACTTGCGTTTGCAGTGTCACTGGCTCAATTAACTAACCGAATCGCAAAAGTACCGCTTCAAGTACAATTGGACTAAACTGTTCTAATCAACCGTCTGATAAAACAAACCACTAAAAGAACTGCAATCTAAAGACAAATTGAATTGAAGATTTATCCTCATCAAGAAGCGGGCACATGAGAAGAAATCTGAGCGAAATAAAACATGATATCACACAGAAACAGTACTGATACAACCACTGAACGGTCGGATAGAGTAATCTATAAATAACTAACAAGCACATTGTTTCTATTGTCATGTTACAATATCAATGTCAAAAGGATTTGAGGAAAAATATTGATAACATCTGAAACATCTCGCATCAATGTCGCCAAGTTTTTGTAGTGCTTATTTTTCCTTAAAGACAAATAAAAAGCATTAGCTTGTTGAAATGTTGTACGAAACTTAGGTTTTAGGAGTAATGTAGACTATGACATGACGCCATTGCCTAATCTTGACTTTGGGGCGTTAACTGACATTCATTGTAAGGTTAATCCTTACAATGAATGTCAATTCTGTGCATTTTTTGTAAAGTATATGAAGAAGGCCGACCTTGTGTCTCAAGAAGTCCTCAATGATATCATCGCGAATGGTACAAATTTCACAATCGTATTTGCTGTTGTTGAGAAAGACTTAATTATGTTTTCTTAAGCATCGCATGTTCGCAGCAATAAAAATTTAAGGTTATTTTGGTCATAAAAATAAATTTCAAATTAACCTCGTAATGAGATGCTACTTTTGTGCTTAATAACATTGTAGTAATTACTGTGTTTAAATGGATAGCTATAGGTTTTCGCGTGACAAAAGCTATTGTTGAATCTATTTAATCTCTTGATAAATGGTCGTAGTGAACCACAATGTTGTACGGATGTATGACCATTGTACGGAAGAATTGTAAGGGTGTTATTACCAGTGCCCAGCCAAATACTATTATCTATAATTGATATGTTTTACAATGATCGTCTACAATAACAATGTCCTTCAGAGCAAACGACCCGTGGCAGTTACAGGTGAAGTACAACTAAAACTAAGACTTATTTTATTAATCTTAATTCCCAACAACTTACAGGTACCCTACTTGTATTTAGAGTTACTCCCACACATCTAAACAGATTAAAGTAGTGCAAATTCTATTATCTTATATGAGCGAATAGCAGACATCCAGAGTCAGTCACATTTGTATCTGTTAACTTGACAAATTAAATCTCGCCTGCACCTGCCACCGCCAGCCCTTTTCTCCCTTCAAAGCACTTCCAACGAAATATTACTCATGGCTTACACGGTTAACTTTCTCCTTAAGTCCCATGTAAACGCGAATTACCGCTATTACGGGCCGGGCAGAATAAATATGAGCAAACGCAAACTTACGTCGACTTCTATACCCAAAACTTCCTAATGCGTAATTTCTATGAAACCTTCTAACTTGACTTTCTATAGTTATGAGTGTTTATTGATGTAATTTTCATGTTTCAACATAGCTGGAATCAAAATGCGTGAGATTAGGTCGCAAGTCCCGCCGCAAATATCAAACAGCATTAGCTATAGTGATCGGTCTGCGAGTCTGTGACGTTGCATATTAATGCGATGTCATTGGACATGTCCAGCCTTCTGTTTAGCAACAAACATGACCAATTTGTATACGGTTTAAGGGCTACAGTTGCGTGTTCAAGTGGATCTGTGTGTGCTTATCATTGGGCACCAAAGGGCATTTGATCTAGCTCACTCGCAACAAAGTGTGACTAGCGTACGTTCCGATTTCGCTGCACCATTCGTGACATAGGCAGGCGTTTACGCTGCCTAACAATTAGAGTTTCGAGAATAAAAGTGATTTCTCTTTGACTTTGGCGTTATCGTAGTCATCTATGTAATTTCTAGCTTTATCGTGAGTAATTTAGTAAACCAATTCTAATGGTAAGCTTATGTAAAAGCCCTATTTGATTAGGCAGGTAATTACCAAAATAATTGAATTTCCGTAGAATCATTAAAGATTAAATAATACCCTTAACCTTCTGTAGGTCCTATTAAACACAAATTGGTTTTTAAGACTATTTTATTAGAAAAAACACAACTTAATTATTGAGACTACACAATGCCGCCAAAAGGAAACTTCGAGAGCCAACTTTTTTCTGTCAAACGCGATAAGGATGTGTTCCGAAATTAGGGATGTTCCTAATCGATGTTTTCCGTCTAACAGTAGGTACTAGGATTTATTAATTTTGCTTGTGTACTACCTAAATTTACGTTTCGGGAATCGGGTTATAAAATTGAGCTTTTTTAAGTAATCATGGTGAAAGAAACCCACCGTTCGTCAATATAAATAATCAATTAACTTATCAATGATTAAATAAGTCTTACAATCGTGTACACGAGAACGGGAACCAATATAAATGAAATTCAATTCATGCATTTACAGAAGTCCATAACGATTTAAATGCGGATGCGTTATTACTCACAAATTATGGAATTTGACATTCAATTTATTTCACTCACCTGTCCTCTCTAATGCACAATTACACATACCATTAATATAGCCACAAACAATACGGCCGTCGTTCAACGTTTGTAGGCCGCCATTTTTCAGATGATCAATCTTCTTTAATCTATTTTCCTTCGGTACGTCCATTGCCGATCAGTTTATTTCAACTTAAATAACATAGTCTATCACCATGACGCCAATGAAAGGAATTACTATAAACAGGGCATCGAACCTGCTGGAGCTTCGAGAACAATCCACAACCGCGACCTTCTTGCCACCCGAATCGATACATTTCCGCATCGCATATTCTAGAGTTTTACCCTGAAACACGCTACAAGGGCATAAATTATCATCTAATGGACATTCCTTTTGGATGAGATTCGATTTAAAATACCGTTAATTTAATTATGCGATTATGCAAAAGAGGCTTTCGTTTTCTCTGTCCTTTGGTACATCTTTAATCAATGCTAAAAACAGTCAGGTAAGTGTTATAATTAAAATTAATATGCTCGGTCTTTTATACAAGCGCATTTGAAATGTAGATCCAGTGGATGGCAGGGAGGCGTCCCGGCGTCCGATGTTATAATTGACACCGGCAGTTCCAGCCGAGTGAATATTTCAGCGGCAAACAATACGCCTCGCAAATACATTATAGAAGATAAACACGGCTGGTGTTTTATAAAGGTCAGCGGATATTGCTGAGTAGCGGCAGGTCTCCGTAATCTCCGAAACAACATTAGAGCGTCAGCCGGGCAACATGTAGGTTAGAGCACTAATGCGGCGCCGGCAGCCGTTGCGGTGCGGAATCCCACTTGATTCCATATCTGCACGAGCATCGGACTCGACCGTTCCTGCTACACGTTCGTTTAACCCCGCTATTCGGTTAACCGTGCACTCGGCACTTTCAAGTGAGATTAGCGCAAAACCGCCACGAGCTAGTTTATACAACGAAACGTGGATTTGAAATCTTTGGAAACGATTGTGTTTGTTTACAGAATGAACGCACTACATCGGTCGGACCGCAAGTTGTAAAAGTTTATTAACGTAACAATTCCAATCCAATCAATCAAGTAGCTATCAGAAAGCCCCAAGGATTTCTCCTTGGACGTTAATAATCCGTTTCAAAATCAAACTAACTTTACAGACCACTTCGTAGCCTTGGACGTCTCGGAATAACTCATTTATAGCTGTAGGTACGGATCGATTTCGGCTGCAGACAGACAAAGCTCACTTCTGTTCTGTTGTGAGGCATTAATAATTCATTGCTAGAGGAGAGGGCGACAGCGTGTGGCGACTCGCGGCGCGTCACGCGTTCCCTCGGAAAACTTTATAATGCGATTTAGAGAGGCGAGAAGTGTGCCCTAGTCCCCGCTGCTCAGTAATTTGTTGGGGAAACGCGCCCCCGCATACACGCCGCCGCGCACCCACGAGGAGCGCCCGCGCTCACGTCCGCTCCGCTCTCTCATTTAATGCCAACTTTCCTGTTCCAGATGGTTGAAACGGCGAAACTAAAAGTACAAACGGAACCATGTGCGGTGACCGGCAGCGGGGGACTAAAACAGTGTGCGACAGTGTTCAGTGACAATAATAGTTAAACAATGTGCAAGTGAGGTTCGGCCACGACGTCGAACTACTCGGACGGGGGGCTGGCGACCGCGGCCAGCGATGGTATGGACGGTGTCTTCGGCAATGGGAGCGACTGGGCGAACGCGACCGAGCAGGGGGAGGGTCCGGACCTGTACAACTACTGGCCGTGGAGCATCTTGGACGGCGCACTCATGCTGCTCATCGTCAGCGGCAACACACTCACCATCCTGGCCGTGACTCTGAGCCGCCGGCTCTCCTCGCTCGTCTCCAACCAGTTCGTCCTGAACCTGGCCATATCCGACCTGATGGTGGGCCTCACTCTGCCCTACCATCTCGTCTTCTACCTCGACGACGAATTCGGCAAGATCAAATGGTCCTGCCTGATGAGATTCATACTCATCATACTGGCTTGTCTGGCGTCCATATACAACATCATAGCTATAGCTGTAGACAGGTGAGTTTTCTGTAACCGTTACTAACATTATATTTACAGTCGATGTTATCGGGTTATAAAAGCTTGTACGAACGGCATCACGCTATGACTTGAGCCGCGCGCGAGCCATGCCAGTGAACCCCGTTCGTGTGTTAACGCCGCCGGCAGCAATGAGAGTAAAACTATTCAAAGGAAACTAAGTATAAAACTACAGGGAAATTCAAAGGATTTATTTCACGTGCAATACCACATGGAAGAAAGCTATATCATAGTTGAGGGTGGTTTCAAACGAATACACGTGACATCAGACGGCTTGAGTTGCTTTCATTGAAATGTCTCGTATAATTGAACAAGCCTTTATCGGGAGCGATATGGCACCCCTTTTATCGACGGAAGCTACACACGCGTCGCTGAATTATATATCCGACACAGACAGGTGGTATTATTGACTTATCATTGTATTGTACGTTCGCCATACGCGTTCGTTCGCGGGTGTAACCAAAACTTTAAACTCATTGTCGTTTGTTTGCCCAATCGTGTTATTTAAACAAGACTCCATTTTCTACAGTATTTTCCAATGGCCGGTCTTGTTGCTTATGGCAACAAACAAATACATCTAATCTGGTAGTACGTTTAGTATAGATATTTTTAGAAAACGACCTAGTCTATTTGCTATACCTACCAAGGCAATAAAGAATCAGAAAAAGCTTAGAACTTACATTCTCGCTTAGATAATCGTTTTACGCGTGTTTACTAAAAGAAGTAATAGAATCCCTACTGTCGTTTTAAGCGTGTCTAAGGCCCGCATTAATAGAAAGATCTTGAGAGAGCTGACCGGCCTTAGATACCTCCAGATATGACAATTTACTATTCGACATTTACTTTGACATGTTTCCTACCAAGATAACCTAAGACGGTCAATTATTTTGTAGTAAGACGGTTACTTATTCACAGGTACATAGCGATAGTGCACCCGCTGCATTACAGCCGGTACATGACGAAGCTGGTGACGCGGCTGCTGATGAGCACGACCTGGTCTGTGGCGCTGTGCATCAGCTGCATCCCTATGTTCTGGAACGACTGGCATGAGGGCGTCGCGTGCGAGATGAATATGGTAAGATTTAACTTTAACTATTTAACCCTTAACCAGGCTGACAGATCACACGTCACAGTAGAGTTTCAGCCTAACTTTCAGGTACCAACATATTTACAAGGTACTATGGAGTAGATTTTATGTGGGAAACATGGGTCCCTTGCCTGGTTAAGGGTGTAACTTGCAGGTCTGAAAGATTAAGGCCAATTATAAGAGGGTTTCTCTTAGTAACAAAACAATGATGAAGAAACTATGATGATAGTTATATCAACGAAAGCTGATAGTAAAAACAGCAAGTTCACATTGAACTGACATATTTATCGCATTCGGCTCGTTTGGAATCAAGACGCTTGTTTACAACAATCATCAAAAAAGCAAGCATTTGTTTTCTACAGGGCTGATATTCTAGGCGATGAAAACCATATCTTCTTTGATCGGTTATCGTATTGTCAACGTTTTGATAGCTCTTATTCAAGAGATAAAAAAACTATACCATAACAATATTGTTTTTACCATGCTGAATAGAGGCTCTGATCTTAGTAGGTATCTCATGATAAGACACAATATTGAGAGGTACTTTACTAAATAATCATACTTCTCTCATAAGCCTAATATAGCAGAAGCCTGCTGTGCAACAAGTCTTCTCTTTAATCTAGAGCACTTTATTAGATGGCTTGTTATTAGACCTTAGTCGCTGTTATTTAATAGAACTGCAGCAAGATAAAGAAATTTATGTTCCTTCAGAAATATATTCTAAATGCATCAGCTTCAGCCAACGACTCGCCTCGTGGCATTCTAAATTCTATTAATAACAACGATAACGCTATTTTCGATAGCCATTTCAATATAAGTTCCATAAACCTGGCGGAGATAAGATATAGTATGGGAGCTTCTGTTTTCTGTAACGCGATTAGAGTTTGTCGCATAAATTTTGCCCATTGACATACATAGTCAATAGTTGAGAATTAGCACCTTGTGCAAGCTCGTTACGTTTTAATTGGCTACGATTTATATCTTGCCGTGTTCATTGCCAATATAAACAGCTCAGGCGTCTCTAATACCGTTTCATTACATTTCCTTATCTCTTTTAGGTAATGCAAGGTTATCAAAGCAGCCATTATAAACAAATATATATATCCAAATATTTTTATTTTTATTGAAACAGAAATTCCTCAAGCAGAACTTTAAAAAAATAGGAAATAAATCCTTTGATTATTTTCTACATAAGTTTGTTTATCGTTATTTGGTATCCATAGTACAAGGTTAGAGCTTAGTTTAGGATTAGGTCAGTCTAGGTCAATGTGAGGTGCGCCAGCACTTCAATTATATATACCAAACTAATCTTATATACTCGTATTGTTAATGCAATGTTAATATTTGACAAATAACAGCTCAGCGAAGTGCCATCCAGAGACTATCTTTCTGACATATATTTTTTAAATTCCAGGTGGTCCCAAAGAAGTACACGACCAGCATCCTGGCTCCGATGTTCTCGCTGGTGTGGATGGTCATGTTTATCCTGTACTGGCGCATCTGGCGCGAAGCGACGTGCCACGCCCGGCGCATGCGCGCTAACACCTGCTGCCCCACCGGCGCCAACGATTGGAAGAGCATACAGGTAGATCAGTTGTAGTTGATGCTAGCGCTAAACTGATACAGCTAGTTGGTCACATACGTATTATTTATTCAAACGTGAACTTCCAAATGTCGTATTAATAGGAAGAGAGCCAAAACTCAATTACAAGCTTCTCATAGATAAAAACTGAAAATGTGCAATTTGTGTCTCACTTTTTAATTTATCGAACACGTCTTAAGACGCAAGATTACACATAACTACAGCATATTGTTGAACCCGCAAACCTATATTAATTCTACATCTCGTCCCACCTGACTCTTACTCAGCACTGTGACATAATACCAAAACAAACAGTACTTTCCACCCACCCTTCAAAAAACATAAACGTACGTTTGCAGTTACAACACTCCTGACGACCGTCCCTAAATTTTACGATTGCATAAAAACAGTCTTTACGTTTACGGTCACGCTACCTACTGAGCAGAATGTAGAATTCATGCTCCGCTAAATAACATACGGATTTTGCAAAATGTTATGCCCGCGAGTTATTTAAGTTAGCTCCCGTTTTCGAATCGACAGGTGACAGATTATACCAATAAAGCTTTGTTTACGAAGGCTGACAAATTGACACTCGATTTACAAGGATTAATGTTTGGCAACAATAACCAAAAACCGTTTCAAATTTTCAGGTGGTGCTGCTAGTACTGGGTTCGTTTTCTATCTGCTGGATGCCATTCGTAGTAGTGGCCTGCGCGCAGACACTTCCCGTGATCACA
This sequence comes from Acleris literana, assembly GCA_946894065.1. NCBI lineage: Eukaryota > Metazoa > Arthropoda > Insecta > Lepidoptera > Tortricidae > Acleris > Acleris literana. The sequence goes on from OX335681.1 coordinate 1,330,109, forward strand.
CTGCACAACCCCATCGCGTACCGTCTGACTTCATCCCTGGCCATGTCTAACTCCGGAATAAACCCTCTGATATACGCTTGGAAGAACGCTGGTTTCCGAGCAGCCTTTGTGAAACTGCTTCGCTGCAAGCGGCCTGATACATCGGAGTATAGAGGATCACCGGCACCGGAGAGGAAGAGGGGGTCGGTCGCCCTTCGCGAAGGCTCTATCACGCGTTCGAGTGCCCCAAGCACGCTATCGACCGCCGGGGGACGGCCCGCAAGGCTGCTGTTCACGGAGCGTGAGACAGACACAGCGCGTTGCCGCATCATTGAAAACGCTGGCTACATTGACGCCGACCAGGGCGACACGAACCCCTCGTACGCGCCCGACCCGACCCCTGTCCACAGGCCTGCCACCAGGCCCGACGTAGTGTAGTGTACTAAACGTTCATAGACGTTCTGTGGGAAACGTGAAACGCTTCTAGCATTTAAAGTAAAGTTGTTAGTGACTCTAGGTACCCCTTTCGCATTTAGGTACCTGTTTGACTCTACGCTCAAGTTTATAAAAGCTTTATTGTTGAATTTTATTAATAGATTTTAATGAGTTCCCTGCCATAAAGAAATTCTTGTATGAGGTTCTCTGTCACATAAATAAATAAATCGAGATGTTTAAACGATAAAATTATAGCTAAATTGTTCGATGTAACATTAAAATATATAATTCTACTGTGTATCTTTATTGAAGTTTAAATTAAGGTTTCCCAATAAATATGTAAAAAGATGTTAAAAACGCCATCTATCGGCAATGATCAACCTCAGCATCAAATCCACTTAGCTACCACGGCGACTGTAACCGGTAAATTATTCAACCGCCTCTAGAGGGCGCTGTTTTCAACGACGATTATTAAATAAGAAACCTCAACGAAAATCTGTTGGAACTACACTACACTTGACAACACATTAAAAGATTTTACATATCATATAAAATGTAACCATACTCAAAATAAGTCGGAAATTAATAAAGTCTAGGAACACACACACGATACGATTGTCTTGGAAGTGCTCTCTAAATAGTTTGTAAAATCTCAGTACTGAGGACGTTATCTGTCATATTCAAACAACATTACTAACTAATAATGTTTAAGTTCCATTGTACAAAATATAGGTCAAGTGATTATAAACATATGAGAAGTTCGGGGACAAGTGTTTATTATACTTTAAACACTTTACATATGTATATACTTCGTATTATTATTATTTATATGTTTAGGAATATATGTCTGTGTATATATAAATTGTTTGTTTTATTTTTAGTTCATGTAGCTCGTATTGTATGTAACTTGCTTCTCCTTTTCTCACTTTCGGCAATATACCAATGGTTAGCTTGAAGACATCCCATAAAGGGATAAGTTCGCCTTTGTATTTAGATTTTGCGTTTTGTTCAATAAAGTGTTAACATACATACATAAATTTTTAAAACGTGAGTAAATACACAACCTTGAAAACCACTCAATATCGAAGCCCACCTATTTATTATCTAGATTATTTTTAAAAACAAAATGATCTGTCCATTAAGATGTATACACTATGTACTAGTGTAGTTGTCTGGATGAATGTTGGAGTGCAAAGGCAAGACTTTTGTCGTTTTATTACGTTAAAGATTAAGTAATATTTAAAAACCGGTCAAGTGCGAGCCGGACTCGCGCACCGAGGGTTCCGTATTTAAGATAATATGCTTGGTAACCGGAAAAGAAAACACTGTTATGAACTTTATCTTCTATGCAATAAGGTCCATTTTGACTAGCCTAAATTTTAATACACACTTTCTAAGTTTTTTGTTATTTCTCAAAAACTGTAAATAATGAACACTTTATTTTATTTTTCCCAAAAAATATAAGTAATTATCCATACGTCAGGATTTTTCAGATTTTTTGATTAATAAACTTCAGAGATAAGGGGAGGGGAACGGTCATTTTTTGTAAATTTTTAGCTATAAATCAAAAAGCATACAGAAAATTTAAAAAAAAATAGTTTTGAAATGCGCAGATTAATACCTTTCATATGACGCCCTATTTGCTATGATCAAGCCACTTTCATTTTTCAACCCTCCATTCAACCCCTCTTTTCAATTATTTATTAAATTAATTGCATTTACATAAAACAGATGCGAGCAAGAAAGTTGTACAACTATGCCAAATTTCAAGTTGATGGCATTTTGTAGTTGCTGAGAAAACCTGCTGTGACATGCAGACAGACAGACAACGAAGTCTCACCATAAGGGTTCCTTTTTTACCATTTTGGTAAAACCCTAAAAATTATTGAAAATAGTAAGTTATTTCTTCTCTAGATGTTTATCGTTTGCGCGTTAGTTATGAACTTCCTAAAATTATAGTATCTGCCGCACTCAGAGACGTCAATTAAATTTAATGCTTGTTTAGTGACGTGTTGTCTTATTCTATTGCTATAGCAAAGAAAGTGACAGCAGCAACTTTAATCAAGCATTAAATTTAATTGACGTCTCTGAGTGCGGCAGTATGACTATTAAATGTTGCTTCCGGCCTAAATTAGGTCGCAGCCTAAAACAGAAAAATGTACAGTAAAGTGAGACTGTACAGAAACAATTTTTAAGTTTCCTCCATTTTGTTAATTCTTTTTTTTTCTATAAAACATTAATAATAGGTAATCATATTACACCGAATGATGTCAATGGTTCTCAAACATATTATTTTAAAGGAAATAGAGTGTAGTTCTCACGACATATCGTAAATTCTTAAAAGTGACCTTTTTAATTCGGAAATTAATGTTAAAGAAAAAATAAAATTCACGAATAAAGCCATGAGACGGAATATCTGAGGGTATTTAAGGCAGTATATCCTAAGTCCTAACATACCTTTCACTAGAATAGTACAATGCAAGGTAACTTAGTGAGATTAACTTTAAGATTAATAAAGAATGAACTACTGAAAGTGACCGAACGAAAATCTGAAAATAACTCACACGATTAACATAATGTAGTGACGAACACCAGGGGCCTGTTTTATAAAGCTAGAAATTACAATTTACAGGTTACAAGTTTCCATTTGACACAACCTCGACCAATGACGACCAGCCATTTGAGCAGTGTTGCCAGTTTAGACCTGTAAAATTGTTACTTGTAGCTTTATAAAACGTGTCCCAGCTGTAATGGGGGGATTTTCACAGATGAAACAAAACATAAGTATTGATATTGAGCGGGTAAAATACTTATTAGAGCTGTTTTGTCGACGCTAATAATATTGTCCGGCCGTACCCTCGGACAACATGTACAGCGACTAGCGACCTGAGCATCTATTCTACATTGTATGCCTATCTTGGGCAGGTGTGCACACAGTAAAACAAAGGCTTAGTATGTGTGCTGTGCATCCGGCAAACATAAAACGTGAGCGAATCACTAGTAACGCTCATCCGTCATTCAAAATTAAAAGTATAGAAATCTAAAATAAAGATCTTTTAGGATTCGAGTAGCGAAAAACGTGCTACACCTTTTTTAAGTTTGCCAGTAAGTCATAAACTATCAAAAACTCACCTCAACACCGGTCACGCCTAGAGCTGTCACCAAATTCGGGGTCATCCTGAATGGCACCTTCTCTGGGACCCGCAGCGTCTTCCCTTTCTCGAAGCACACATTATAGTCAATATGCACCACTTCACCCGACGTTAAGTCCACCATCACATTATCCAAATGTCTGTCACCGAGCCCGATAATATAACCGATCGTACTCATCACCGCGACCGAGTAACTGTACCGACGCACCATCTGCCACCACTGCTCCGGAGACACACTACTGCACCACAGTTCCCTCCATAGTAAATCATTCGGAGTCTCCGCGGAGAGCTCTTCCAACACTTGCTTCAGAATCGACACTGGCCACTCCTTCCTATTCTCAGTCGGAATACCGGCTTCCTTCAAAAGAGGATTGAGCTTATTGTAAAAGAGCTCCGAGGGACGCAACACGTTGATTGTCTTGTTTGTCTTAGCAGACAGGATCGCTGCTTCACGGTTTTGCCAACGTTTGTAAAGAGCGAACAGAGGAGTCACGTTGTCTACCCAACTGATTAAGCCAGAACGGGGCCCCAGAGGTATGACTGAATAATGTCGCGCTCTATACGTCTGGTTGTCGTTGTTCTCAGAATCCCTTGCCATCATTGTATTGGTTATAGACAGCAGTTGCATTATTCTCTCGTCCAAATGCAAGTCTTCTAATCCCTTGAATAGGTAAGTGTAAGCTTTTCCATCCGAGCCGTAGAAAACTAACTTCTTCGGCCTGGTTTTAGTTGGTAAGATCGCCACGTTATTTTCAACAGATCTAATTGTAACTCTGACGGTCCTTTGATTGGTGTGGACCCCAGGCATCGTTATGACCGTGTGCTTAAGCTCGGCCAGTATCGGGCTTATATCTGACATTTTCAATATATAAGATGTTCTCTTATTTACTTTTTGCTGCAGTTTAATTTGCAGTTGCTTTAGCGGTGCCCATGAATCTTGAGGCTTTTCTGGGTTAGTTGGATTTTTCAGTTTCTCAATAACATCAGAAATAAGCGCTTGAAATTTAGTCTGGAAAGAAATCTCGTGTGGTGTTTCTGGTTTGTGTGATGTCATGTGGTTTAGCTGTTCCAACACGTACACCACAGGTTCAAATATAATTCGATGTTTCTCTTTGATTAGCTTTTCTTTGTCCTCAGTCGACAGATTAGCATTGTCTTTTACACGAACAACTTCCGTTTCAAGTTGTGACAGTCTTTTATTAAATTCTGAATGATGCTGAACTAAAGTCCCCAGCCAAAGCTCGTCCCATAAAAGATTTATACGTTGTAGCTCCTTCACCAACAATTTCACTTGTTGTATGGTCTTCGGAGCTTGCTTCGCTAAGGTCTCGACCATGTCTAAGAAACAAGAATTCAGCTCGTTGTTAATAACCTTGTCGCTGGCAGCGTCATCTAAGTCACTGTTGTAGTCACTACTGTCAGCGTCGTTTGACAAGTAGGACCTAGCAACACTCAGCTCCGTCAAATCCTGTTGCTCATTTTCTACCGCGCCTACCACGGCTGGGAATGTAATGAGATGCGGCGTGTCCTCAGCCAGTCGACACAACAGGTCAGAAACACATTTTCTCACGTAAGTCTCGGGGTGGTTTAATCTTGAAAACAGCTGTGGGATTATCACTTTCCATGGTTGAGTTGGGGTGTTCGCTAATCCCGATTCCAAGACAGTTTGCAGCTCCATGGCATGCTTTACTATTAGACGAAGTAGTCGTAAAGTCGCATTTACCACCGCATTTTCGCCACTGTGGTTGATGTAATCCGAGGCGCATATCAGTTGCAGAAATTTAAAGTAAGCGTCGGCTGATAGTTCAAAATAAGAAAAGACTCGTTTTTGAGCCTGACGCCAAATGTCAACGAGCAACGCAAGATGTTCAGGAAAAGTATTGCTTAAGGAAGGCACGGTACGAAGTTGGCTTTCTATCATTTCTGACGTATTAATCTCATTCCAGTCGATATCTTCGTCGTCGCATGTTGCCTTTGTTTTTGATAATATTTCACAAACGGCTTCGAAGTCTTGCGGTGAACATCCGATCATCACGCTTTCTATTTGAACTTTATCATTGTCAGTTAGTTGTTCACGGGTCTTCGAACTGAACTCAACCATTTTTCTGCCCCATCTGAAGCACCAGGCTGCGAAATTAGCCCATGCTTTGGCAAGCCCGGGGCACTGATTCACTCCAAATTGCAACAATTTTCCGACTGCAGAATCAGCCAGCGGTATCACGTTTTCTGAGATGTTGTTATCAACAAGACCAATTTCGGGCAGCGCCGATACTAACTTCATCAAAGGCGAATCTGCCTCTAAAATGTTCTCGTTTTCGTTTTGGCTTTGAATCCATTTAGAGAGCGTCAGAAGCATCCGAGTTCCCTTCTCACGTAGCTCATAACTCTGTTCTCCCATCGCAAGCCTTTGCGAGAATCCCAGTGAAATGTTGGAGCATAGATTGACAGCTCTCATTTTGGTTTCTTCTTTAGCGTATGTTAATTTGCATAATTCCATCAACGCAGTCGCGTTACTTATCGACCAAATGTCTAGGTCGTATGTGTTTGTCGACATTATCAAAACGTCACTCAACTCTTCTAAATCTTCCACGTTTCCCAAATAAACTTGGAACGCAGAATTATGTTTGAAATGTTTCAAAAGCTCTTTCTTAGCCATTCCTAAGTTGGCGTGTTTTCGTGCGCTCTTAATCACGTCCAACCGAAGGCATTCTGCGTAAAACACGTTCTCTTCAGTCATGTTTAATTTTGTAAAGTACTGGTTCCACCAGAGAATACGGCTGAGGTTTTCGAAGTCAGATCCATATTTGTGCTCTTTTAAAACGGAAGGTTTAAACGGATTAGATATGACTTTACCATTTTTGACGACGTTTCTGAGTCCCAAGTTGGCTAGTTGAAGTACCGATATATCTTTCATGAAATGCACTACATTTGTTCTTGCAAATTCTTGCGCGCTAGATTTCAGCAGTGCGTCACAGTCCATAAGTAACTTCTCGTACTGATTGACATTATCAGTATAGCACAGGTTAACGGCAGTGCACACCAATGTTGATTCAACCTTGCTAATTAAACCTTGGTAAGAGCAAATGTTTTTGGGTATTTCATTACATTTCATGTCGAGAATATCCCAATTACTCAATTCGTCGGGAATTTCCGTACTTCCTTCTAATACCAACAAAGCAGTGAATGAATTCCAATTTGAGTGATGTTTCTGTTGTTCCTCTTTTTCTTTCCACTCCTGCATGTCTTCCCAATTCTGGATATGCTTATAGCTGTCCATTATTTGTTCAGCGATGAACTTGTCACTTTTTGTTTCAGTTTGTGTACAGTCACCTGATTCTTTTTTATCTTCGTGGGGTTTTAAGCCATTCAACTTTTTGTAAAATTCCAAAGCAAGTTCGTGTCTTGAATTAGCTTGTTCGGCAGCGCCCTTGAGCCAATAAAGCTTTTTGTCGAACGTTTGCTTGATCCAAACATAGAGGCCGTGCAGAACTTCCGGTTCTTGTATCTTTATGAGAGCTCGAGTTAGATTCAGAGTTATCGCCTCGATGTCGATGTTAGTTTTTGAGTTTGCAGCGGTTTGTAGGATCAGCGACGCGTGGTATATAGCTGCACCATAGTGTCCAGAGAATTGGCTCACCGCCAGCGACGCAGGCCGTAGTCTATTCTGCCAATCGCGACAAGTTGGCCAGTTTGTGTGAAAAAACGTCCTTACCGGCTTGCTTACCGGGGGCAGCACTGTGGCTGTGCCTTCAGCTGCATTGTATATGTACTTCTCCATGAACATCATAAACTCAGTAATCCAGCGTGACCGCATCTGCTCTGCCACGACCACATCTATCAACTTCTGCTGCTCTGTGGCCACATATTTCGTCTCGAGCGAAGAAGTCTCTCTCGCGATCCCTTTCAATGCTCCTTCTATCTTCATAAAAGTTTCTTGCGGTTTTCCCAATATTGTTCTTAGTTTTAACGTCACACATGTCTGTGCTAGTTCTGAAAGTGCCCACGTGATGCATATTGAATAAAAATTCGTGGCGCACTGTCGGAAAAACAGTATGTTATACTCGTCTGCATCTTGGGTTTGCAAAGGCCAGCATGTCAAAAAAGCGTCCAATAGTATATTTTTATCTTCTACTGAGGATTGTAGAAGACAGCTTATTATTGCTTTGAAGTGATGATTTGACAAAGTTGTAAATGACCCTTTCATTAGGTATTCTTTTAGCGTGTTTGCCTTTGTGTTATTGTTCAGCACATGCAGGCTCATTTTCCTACACCGGAACACTTTGGCGAGTTGCTTGTTCAGCTCCTCCTGCACAACATCCCACGGCAGCTCAAACAGCACCTCCATACATATATTTGAAACGGCATTGTTTTGACTGTCCATATGTAACACACACAAAATAGCCATGGTCTTTAACACTATCACATTTAAAGTAAGATTTTTATTCTTCAAAAGAAGTTGGCTGTTTTTCATCACAAGCAACACTATGTCGTTATCAAATGTATGTGCCAGTGTCAGCATGTTGGTGGTCAAAATAAGAAATCCTTTGGACATACCCACTATCGGCAGATATTTGTCTAACTGGCTGAATATGTCTGAAATCCAATTAAGGATGAGATACATTGTTTCCTTTGAGACATCCTTTTCCAAGATGATGCTCAACGTGTTGAGAATAACAGCCAGATGCCCGGATGTGGGGCTGGTGCCCTTAACTTCTCCAAGATTGAGGTTGGACAGGCCAAATATGTCATTTGCTCTTTGCTGTGAATTTTGCAATTTCACTAAATCACTTGATGCTATAAAATGGTTATTCTTCTTGCAATGTGAGTAAAGCAGGTATAACACTGCATATTGCAGGGCAGGTTTCTCTTGGCTAAGTTTGTCATTATCAGGCCGCATTTTAATGGCCAACAGTTCCAAAATACTTGGCTGCAGCGCCCACATGCCAATGATTGAGTTGCTCGCATTTGCAAGCTCCGACAGACATTGTAGATAAAATATGACATTTTTTTCAGCATCTTCTGTACTTACTTCATCAGTGTACTCTGGATGAATGATTTGTAAATCAGGTATAACAACAGAATAAGAATTCTGAATATCTGTCAACACAAATTTATATGTTTCTTGCAGCAGAGGGATATTTTTCAGGTTTAACAGATTACTGTAAACTGTCATTACCCCATTCAGAACTAAGGCACTTTCAGTATTGCGCAACTGACGCAGGTTTGACTGCGGTCCAATAGTTTCTGTTATAAACTCTAAAGGTAGGTTTGAAGATATTTCTTTAACAGTTTTTGATATCAAATCAATGACACTTAGACATACATTTTCTTCATCATGTAAATATGTACTAATTTCCATAGAAATCAGTGCGAACAATGCTGGAAAACATGACATTGATTTTGTTTGCAAATGCTTCAGCAATAATGTTATACTCTCATTACCTGCTACAATTAAATCTGGTTCTGCATCATCTTTTAAAGTCTTGGTCAGAACTTGCAGGATTTTAGTAATTGCTTCTGTCAGGAAAGTCCAGGTCACAGACGGTGACACAGAGGGGCTCAGCAAAGCACTCAGGCTCTTCACAACTGTGTTAAACACATTCAAAAACGAGGTTATCTTTTGTAGGCAGTCCTCCTGTGATGTTGACTCCGTATCACTGTCAGTTTTGTTACAATCCAAATCGCATGAATAAGCCACCATATCTTCAACAAATTGATTAAGTAAGTTGACAGAAAAGCCAACATCTGCCTGCCAGTGACGGCTCAGTTTATACAGTGACTGTAAGGCAAAGTCCTTGATCTTTTTAGGTTGAGCGTTGTCAACATGCCACCCTACTAAAATGTCCACTGTATCCACAAAGTGGTTAGCAAAGTGTTCAGGATATGAATTAGACATTACTATCATGGCAGTTATTGCAGCCATAAACACATCAGCTGAATCAGTGCTTTCAATGATAACTTGAAGACGGTCCAAAGTTGTCTCAGCAAACTCTGTTAGATTCGGATTGTGGTAGTCCAGCTGAAAAGTTTCAGTGAAGGAGAGAATCAGGAGATGTTTGATAGAACTGTTATGTGCAGTAAAAGTAGTCTCAATCCATTCTAGATGTTTGCGAAAGTCTGGCCCCATTACATAACCAATCCTGCCGAGCACTACTGCTGCACTCTCCTTAGTTTCTGGGCCGGGAGCATCATACAGCACATCAAGTAATGATTCAACAAGTATATCATAGGATCTTCTTATGTATCTGGCATTTTCTGGCAACATGACGGCTTCCTGCAACTTGCCGCATATTACAAGCGAATTCTCGACATCCGACTCGGCGCAAAGCCGGCGCAGCAGCTTTGAAATGCGCGGGTCTTCAGGCAGATGGACTGCTATCTCGGACCTCTCGTAGAAAATCTTGCTCGTATTACCCTGGGACCAGGGCTCGGCCCCAGCATGTCCTAACGGTTCGTGATATTTGTAGGAACTGTCTCCAGTATCGCGCTCACCGCGGGGCGGCAGACCGCGGCCGCGGCCGCCGCGCCCGCCTCCGCGCGAGTGTCGAAACTCCGTGACACGACCCCTCGGCCGGAAACCCGACCGGGGCCCGCCAAACGACGAGGAGGCATCGTACGACCCAACATAACCTCTGACCTTATCATCCGCAGTGTTTTCATGACCAATTTCCTCCCTTTCTAGAACTTCGGGGGGCTCCGACCCCTTTAGGTTTTTCACTTTACTATTTGAAGTGGTGGACAACATCACTGTAATTGTCAATACCAGCGCGAATAAGACCACACATGGCCGTAAAATTACGCAAAATTATGAGCAAAACAGTCGTTCTCGGCCAACACACAACGAAAACGCCATAGACAAAGACGTCATAATCACAGCTGTCACTTTAAAAAAACTTACGGAAAATAAACGATTTCTGAACAAAGAAAGTAGTTACTGAAATATTATTCTACATTAAATATTTATTAAACAGTAATGACATTCTAGTTATAGTATATCAAAAATTTACAATCATGCGGGCATTTTGGATTTTAATTTAGTAATTTTATTTTTCAATGAATTCGAACCATAGAGGAAACCCAGAGTAAATTGATGAACGAAGATGCATTGTCAAAACAAACCAGATAACCTCAAATGCTGGAGGCATGTTTTGCTTTCTATTTTGATTTTTAAAATTAAGCTGATACTCAAATGAAACTGCCTGGTAATAAAACCATGAAACCTATTAAGCGGCCCCTCGTTTTCAAAGGCAAGTATTCACTAAAGCCGAGTCAATATTACTCAATAATAACTGTTACTAACGCAATTTGCAATTTCAGCCTTAGAACTTAAAGTTACTGAAGAGTCCGAGCACCCACACACCGTCTACTTTAAAGAGCACTCAGTGAGAGAACAAACGGAGACCCGTCCATCAGGTAGAACATTGTTCGTTGTAAACATCCCTCCATACGTGGACGAAAATGGAATTAAAAACGCATTCCAAGAAGCTGGCTTAATAAAATCAGTGGAACTCTTGGATAAACCAGGCCCTTCAGAAACCGAAACCGTAGACAAATTCTTGGTAGTAACTTCGAAACCTTCCTTTAAAGTGGCTTATGTAGTATTCAGTAAAGTATCAGAGCTAGATAAAGCACTGGCACTGACAAAACTCAGGCCAGTAAATTCTGATAAACATGAAATCACATGCGGCATGAAAAAGTGGGTTGAAGAATATAACAATTCAATCTTATTAGCTAAAGACTTGAAAGAAAAGGTTGAAACATTTATGAAAAAATATGATGAGAAAATTAAAAATGCTGAAGAAAAAGAGAAAAAGCTGGAGGAAGAAGATGATGACGGCTGGGTAACGGTCACCAAGAAGGGCAAGGTACAGAGCTTTGCTCGGTCGGAGAAGGTGGAGAACAAAGTGATGGCAAAAGAAGAAAAAAACAAAAAGAGAAAAGAGTTGAAGAATTTCTATACCTTCCAGATAAGAGAGTCTAAGATGAAACATGTTGTGGCACTGCGGCAGAAGTTTGAAGAAGATAAAAAGAAAATAGCTCAGATTAAGCAAAGCCGTAGATTTAAACCTTTTTAAGTTCCAATAAAAACAAGTTATATTCAACATGGTTGTTTATTTTCTAATACTTATCAATATTCTAATTTAAATAAAACTATATTTACACCATATAAAATTTCAATATTATCATCCAAATAACATTTACTATTTAATTTGTTCCTCAACCCAAAGATATACAAGTTCTGCTTGCCTCTCGATTGTGTTATCTTGTAGATCGGGGCCACCGCATGGTTATACTTCAACCCTTTAGTACCAATTTCACCAAACGATGTTAAATTTAATCAATGTTAATCGACTGTTAGTTCATAAATTTTGACAGCTGTTAACGCTCTAATTGTATGTTAAGTGGTTAACATCATATGGTAAAATTGGTACTTAGAATCTTTTGTTCACCCGCACATGTAAACCCTCCGTTGTTCACATGTGCAGATTTCCTCACAGTGTATCCTTAACCTATCAGTGTCCTGACACCCTAGACAGTCTGCTGATGCGTTTGTATAATGATCCGGAGCAGCCTGTTCTCTGGTAATGCAGCCAGCGCAGACAGCAGTGCAGTCACGTTACCATATACGCAGCCAGTAGCCAGGGCTACTTGCACGGCTTGACCCACTCGGTCTAGGCAGTCCTGGGGAGAAAAGAGATGTTAAAACCCCATTTTTAATTAAAAGAGCAATACTGTATTTGTAAATATTGCACAATATTTTACTGGTAAAGAATGTCTTTAGGCCCTTAAGTTCGCCTTTTGCTTTTATTTTATTATACAATAAACATTAAATAGGTAAATAATTATAAGTCTACAAATTATTAAAATCAATGTGTTTTGTAAACAATTCAATCTAATAATTTTCATAAAGTATATAAAATATTAATGGTAGTCCCAGCTAATAAAAGTCGAATAATGGTAAAGCTTTAACATTATTTTTAATAATTAACTATTTTTTGAGAGTTAGTCAAGCATTGCTAACTCACTAACATAAATTTATTTATTTATAAATAAACATCAAGGGCCAATGTCACGCAAACTTCCCACTTAGCAAGACAATTCTTTTTGCACCCCCCAACGAAAAATAAAGGTGCTTTATTATTTTACGGAAAAATGGTACCAGAATTAACATTGGATATTATTAGGAGTAGGAAAATAAATCTATCTTTTCATGAGGAATACTTGACGTGACTAGGAGTCAAATAAAACCATAGATTGCTGTGAAACCCCTTAAATATATTGGTTAAATTTACTTCTTTCATATTCCACTTTATTTCGTATTTTTTTAATCTCTATTATTTTTTATCAATACGAGCAGTGTCTTGCTAAATAGCTTCCCTAATATTTTAACTAGGTAGGGACCACTTTGGGGAACTTATGAACTACATAATATACTGCATTTGTTTAAGTACTTAACTAAATGTAAACAAAAAAAACCACATGACATAGTCGGTCAGCCAATAGGAGGAGAACACTGATAAGTCAAAGCTCGACCGAACAGTTTTGATTGGCTCTTGAACAGAGCCACGTGGTTTGGTTTGTTTACATTTATTTAAGTACCTAAACAGATGGAGTTATAGGCTGAACGCATTACATGGCAACCGAATGGAGTCCAACAACCTGCAAGTTTCGGTCGGTGAGCAGCCGGACGCCCTGCGCGCGCAGGCGGCGCGCGTGCGCCTGCACGGCCGGCGCCAGCGCCGCGAGCTGCGCCGCGTGCACCGCGGTGGCCGGGCCCGCCCCGCGCCGCGCCGCGCGCAGGCTGTTCAGCACGCCCAGGTGCAGCTTTATGTACAGCTCCGACTCGGTCAGGACTTTCGGCGCTTTCTTGATGATGGACAGACCTTCGCCCTCGATTTTGATCTTTTTCGGCGGTGGCTCTACCATTTCTGTGTCTGGAAAAGTTTATAAAAAACAAATAAATATCAAGGGACACTGTGACACCTATTGACCTAGTCCCGAACTGAGCTCTAGGCTTATTATGGGTACTAGACTACGATATAAATACTTATACAGAGAAATAAATACTTAAACACATAGAAAACATCCGAGACTCAGAACAAATACTCCTGCTCATCACACAAATATTTGCCAATATGAGAAACCAAACCCGGGACCTCTAGCTTCATAGGCAGGGTCAATTACAACTAGGCATTGTCAAAAATTGAGACAGTGAGTAGGAAAAGTACTACTTATTTAGAACGTCGGTTATTGTTTTGTAACAAACATCGTGGTGGTAAGATCTGGTGCAGCAGTGCTTTAACGTACTGCCAAGCAGCAGTGTTCGCATTATTGTGTTCCATTATGGGGATAGGACAACCAGTGAAATTACTAGCATACGGGATTCCACCTCAGGGTTGGTACCGCATTTACAGTCTTAGGATTGTAGTCTTGAGAATTGAGATATAATCTTTAGGAGGTAAAATTCATGTATCCTCACCTGGGTCGATGTAGAGCGGCGCCAGCGCACACCAGTGAATGAGCCCCGAGAGGGGGGTGACGGCCGCCATCGGGATGGAGCCCGGGGGGAGGGGCGCGGGATTCAGCTGCGCCGACATGCACAGAGAGGGGTTGCCATATACCTGCCAATGAACAATTTATTTCACATTATTTTGTGTCTACTTTAATGACGCTGAGCACAGATTTTCCATATTACAAAAAACAAATTACAAATTAGAGACAAATTATGCTGTAAACTCAGCAGAAAACTCAATAAGAGCAGATCTGTAGATATTCAGTAGTACTTTTACATAGTTCATATCATTCAAGGATTGTTAAAATTTCACCAATGTATCTGTACTATTTTTCGATATCGACGATCAGTTGCAAGACTATAACTGATTTGGTGAATGCTATTTGACTTTAAGGCAAAGAGGCCAGTGCCTTCTCTTTGTACTTGACTGTCTTTGGAAATAGCTAATTAACATACAAAATGTTAAGGGAATGTTTATGAGCCTTTATTTAAAATTCTTCTTATTCCAAAGCTGGCATGGTGCAAAGTAGTTACATATTTGAAGATAGCCATCAATAATATGTTTTAATATTTTTTTGAAAAGGTACTACAGAATTAATTGTAGTTATGAGAACACAAACACAATGTTAAAAATAATACGCAAAAAAACTTAAACATATATTCAAGAAAATAAATGCTATTCCAATAATTGTGTTTATATCTAAGTACACACAGATTATAAAACTAAAAATAAAAATATGTCAATTGCTTTCACTTAAAACTAAATACCTTACAATACAAATACATTCACAGTTTTGCTTGAAATGATTGCCTGACCTGTATAGCCCACAAAATAAATCTCACTACCTTAAATCGCCTTGGTACGGGTAATAAGTAATAATATTGACAAACCCAAGAGGTGATGACCTCCAGCAAATTCTTAGGTGGCAGTTTCCTTACACCTTGCACTTCTTGCATATACAACTCAGTCACTGCGGTGATGAAGTTAGCAACAAACTGAGGTGCACTTGAAGCTAAGGACTTGAGGGACGTTTGGTTGAAAGTGTTCAAGTAGAAGTGGTCTCTGACAATGCTTTCTACTAATTGAAGAGAGGGCTGTGAGGAGCATCCCATTTGCTGAAGCCATACTCCTACAGCTAGCAATACCTGAAAGAAATTAAGTTTTCTGTAATAATAAATTTAAAACCAATAGAACTTTCAAAAATATTGTTCAAATATTGTCATTGTAGAACTGAAATAATTTTATGGTGGTAGTTATTCTGATGATCAACTTATTACATGAAGCTGGGTAAGGGGCTTTGACAAGGATGTCCACAGCAGTTGGTTTTTAGCTACTTGCTGAACCATCAGCTGATATGATGATGATGATGATTACTTGAAGCTATCTTTTATTATTATTTATTTATTTTAATGGCGTCTACAAGTTATGTAGAAGCTATCTTTTGTAAGATTTTTAATATGAGAATAACATTTTTCATAAAAATAACTTACAGGAGTACTAGAAGCTGATACCGCCATGCTTGCAAGTATGCTTAGTATTTTTAACCTCTTCTGGGTATCCACACCGCCAAAAAGTGACAAAAATATTGTGTTCTTTGTGGTCTCATTGGCACAACCCGATAGATACTCGCAGATCATGTCAATGAGCTGCAACTCTTGGAGAGGGTTCAAACCTCTCCGGTCGCTGCGACGGGGCGCCTCACAGAACACGAACTCAGATATTATTTCCATAGCTGTGTCTAGCTGCTTGCTAGTTGGCGCTGATCGACCCGCCAGCAATTGTTCTGAAATTAATGACAAATACAAAAATAAGCTCGGGAATCGGAAAAGTAAACAACGGGCAAAAAAGAGGTGACAAGTTTACCTATCCTAATAAGAGCTTCCTTGGCACATGCGGGGAATTCCAATTTTCGTAACGTATGTTTCAGGTCTGATGAAGACATTTTGGGTATTTTTAAAAAGAAAATAAACTAATTCGTGAGTAAATACACCGCATCCGACACAAGACAATCCACCCTAGCTTGACGTTCCTGACGTTAGGTAGACGTATTTTGGTACATCTTATTGAAAACACTAACGTAAATTAGCTGTTTCTAAACGAAATTTCTGACCATTAGGTTGGCTACTTAATTTAAATATAATTGTGCCTTACACAATATAAATATGTGCACTCTGTGCAATACGAATTTGATAGATATCTTTTGATACCCTTATAATCTGTGGTTTTAATTGTCAAATAGATGTCAGTCGACGCTGTTGGCGAGTTAGATTGCATTGAGATTTATTTTAGTTTTATCAATAAATAATCTCATATTTAAAACTCCAAATGGAGGTATTAGTCGCTAACGTAGACCATATCAAATTCGACATAGATTTTGCCTTAGACGAGCAATATGGAGCTCTACCGTTACCTTTTCCTGGGATGGATAGTAAGTGCCAATTTACACATAATAATGCAGAAATTACTGCAATCGTTGCTGTAAAGTATTAGCATTTTTGCCTTAAGACTTTTTGACCTAGCCGTTGGTTTGGTTATTTGTAGAATCTACGGCAGCAGTATGCGAGTTCTACAGTCACCCGGGGGGTTGCAACAACGGTCCTCAATGTCCGTACAGACACGTCCGTGGGGACCGCACGGTGGTCTGCAAGCACTGGCTGCGAGGGTTGTGCAAGAAGGGCGACCAGTGCGAGTTCCTGCACGAGTACGACATGTCCAAAATGCCTGAATGCTACTTCTACGCCAGGTTTAACGCGTGTCACAACAAGGAGTGCCCGTTCCTGCACATAGATCCTGAGAGTAAAATTAAGGATTGTCCTTGGTAAGATTTCAGATATCAAGCTCACTGACCCTTCATAAGCTGGACAAAAAAATACTGAGTTCTAGTCTCTTCAGATAATGAATGTGTCTGTAAACAAAATCATAAAAAAAGAAAAAAATGGTGCTTCAACATAAGAGGTTGATCATCAGACTGGATAGGCAGTACTTGGTTGGTTGCTGTTCTCTTTACGTTGATTCAACTAATATAACTATTTGCTACCTGTTAGTATGGTAGATGTATGTACCATATCACCAGTCTCCTAATAGCAATAGGCAAACCATTCTTTTTACCCAACTATGGCATAGCCAAAAGGGTTATGATTCTATGAAACTCATGTAACAAATATACCATATGTTGTGAGTGCCAGTGTGAGAGTGATAACAATCTGAACGCTTGAAGTACTAAGCTCCCACTTAATATTAACTTTTAGTGCATGTATAAACTAGTTAACAACTTAGTACCTACTTAAATTTGTGACTTTTTTGTTTTTAAATTAATCAATATTTGTTGCAACTATTTGCATCTTGTGTTTATAATAATAATAGAATAGATTGTAGACTGATACACATATAAAGTGAAAATACGAGATTTATGAGTCATAATTGTTCATTAATGCATATAGCCTAGTTAGTAATGACTTTGCCTATGAGGCTAGCAGGCTTGGGTTTGTGTGATGAGCTGTATCTAAGTGTGTATTTCTCTATATTACTATGTTTATCACTTCCTAGTACCAAAGCACTAGCCTAGAGCGTAGTTTGGGACTAGATAAGGACGAAGAACTTTTGAATATTTAATTTGTATAACCACATGAAATGTTTATAATAATGGTAATTTTAAGAAATTGTGTTTCGATACTTTAATTCAAGTTTTTAAGTTTTTTTTTAAATCCTGTTCCATTCTCCAGGCCCAGACATAATTTGTGGCTCTTTGTTAAGGTTTTGTTTTAGTGATGACTACTGTTGACTTGTAATAATTTAAAATACAAAATTACAGTGTAGTAGCTCTTCAAAGGTCCTTTGGGTTTCTTCTTCTTCTCATACACTGTTACGCAATACGCAAGTTTAACCAATTGTACTTGACCCAAAGGGCTTTTTAGGACCTTTTGTGTTTGGACATTATTATTTTACATTTTATTATATTTATATGGGAACTTACTAAACTATTCTTTAATAATATTACTAAAGTCATGTTACAGACGTGTCCAGTTACATAGGTCTGATAGATTTTTAACCAAATGGCTATGAGGCTATGACTGACATACCGACGGACAGACAGATGCATAAAGCAAAACTAAGAGCACCTGTCTAATTAAAAAATAAGGTATGTTAATCCTGCTAGGGGTTGAAAAATAATTTATATTACTTCTTATGATTATGATTTACTTCTTTTTAGTAGCAATTTAGTTTTTATTAAATCAAATATTTTACAATGTGTACTGGCACATTTTGGAACCAATGAAATGTAACTTTTAGTAGTTTCTGCCGAAGCTTAAATAGTAATTAATTATGCCTAAAAAATTAAAGCAACAATTTCATGGGCCCTCTTACCATCAGCCTGGGGCCCTAATCTACTTGAAAAATAAACTAAAAACTTTATTACTTCTGACATGTTATAAATTTGTCAATGTTACGTGACTTCAAAAAATATGATAACATGTTAATCATGTCTTGTAGAGCCACTGAATGCTTGTTTGCATTCTCCATGGCTTGAAAAAAAAACAGAAACAAAAAGTTTGTCTTTGTTCCAGGTACGACCGCGGTTTCTGCCGGCACGGGCCGCACTGCCGCCACCGCCACGTGCGCCGCGTGCTCTGCACCAATTACCTGAGCGGGTTCTGCCCCGACGGGGTCACCTGCAAGTACATGCACCCGCGGTTCGAGCTGCCCGCGCCGCCCGAGCAGACCAAGGACGCCAAGAGGCTGCCCGTCTGTCACTACTGCTCTGAGGTTGGCCATAAGGCGTCCTCGTGCAACAAAATACCGCCTGAAGTGAGTGCTGAACAATTTATTCATGGTGTGGTGACGACAAGTGGAAGTTATGGTTCACTAATGTTTTACCAAATTATCATTTGGCGAACTATCAATTTACAAACATTAATTTCACTAGGATGATCGCATTTAATAAGCCAGCGTAACTTATGGGTTTAAGTACAAATACGTTTTTGCAAAATGAAAGTTTGGATAATTATATGTTTGTCAAACATACTTTAAGTGAAATGAATCCTTGACAAAATTGACAATTCTTTGTAAAAGACCCAAGGTTTTTGCTACATGTATAATTAAGGTACCTAGGGCACAATAATTTCACTGCTTATGTGGCTCATGGCGCTTTTTTATTGACACTGATATGACGTGATGAGATCAAATCCTGTTGACATGCATTTTGTATCATTTCTCCTATACATTCAGTTCTTAACCTAAAATCTTTTTATTACAGCAAAGGGAAGCAGCCCAACGACAGGAAGAGGCCAGATACCGCGCTCTCGGCTACATCAAGCCAGCCGGCGATCAGGAAGGCAACGACAGCCCGCAGCGTATGAACCGCCTGATACACAAGCCGCTAGAGGAGGTCACCTGTTTCAAGTGCGGGACCAAGGGACACTACGCCAACAAGTGCCCCAAGGGACACCTTGCGTTCCTCTCCAGCCAGAACCAAAACCAGGGCCAGAACCATCATGGAAACCAGCAAAACCACCATGGAAATCAACCATTCCATGGAAACCAGCCGAACTTCCATGGAAATCAGCAGAACCTCCAGTTCAAAAAACCTAACTAGTACAAGTATGTGAAGCCTTCATTGAGGCTTCATAACATACAGTGAAGTGCGGTGTTTGGTTCAATATGAGAAAGTGAAAATGATGAACTATAAAAAAGTATTTTACTATTATATTATAAGACAGAAAAAACGACACTTTTGCCTACACAATGTTTCATTCTAGTTTAATTTAGATGTTTTCAAGTCCCTGGGTGTTGGTAAGATATTTTAGTTTTTGCGGTAAAATCTTACCTTTCCCATTATGCTACAAGTTAGCAGAACACGAAATTGCGTTTGTAACCTCACATTAAGCGTTATTCTTGCGCGTTACTGTAAGGAAAGTGAAGAAATGCATGTTTTATTATGAATAGAATCAAGATTATTGACAAGAAGTAGGGTGAAGCATGCAGTTATGGGCATCTAAAATATCAGTCATGGGGCTATATTGTCTGTTATAATTATTTTTAGTCATAATAATAATAATGTGCTTCAGGTCATAATCATCGCAAGTCATAACGTATTTCTTATCAAATGCTTAAAAAAACAAATTATCGGACGCGGCTTACGGACGCGGCTGACAGCCGCGACTTATAGGTATCTAGATAATGAATATCCTCGTAAGTCCCACGTCAAATTTCGTTAGTTCGAAAAAGAATCTTATGTCAGTCAACTAAAGTCAAAAGTCACTTTGACAGATGTCCTAAATTTAGGCCATCGGGCCTTACGAGGATTTACACTGAATAGAGAATGTCAGCCAGTTGAGATTTTTGGCTTACCATATTATTCATTAAAAACTAAAAATAGCTGTAAAAAAAACATTTCGATACCTCAAATAGTTTTCGAGATATTGAATTTTAAACTTCGTATGCGGCGCTCGATCCCGGCGGCTAGCGCTCACGGATGATGACGTCATCGCTTAACAGCGGTACGCGCCCTTATATGAAAAAGTAAGTTTACAGGGCTATAACTTTTTAACCGTTATAAGTAGCCAGTTGATTTTTTCACAGAATACGTGTTATTATAAAATCTATCGTTTAAAATTGTACAATGAACATTAAATCAAATCCCAAGAGGGGTCCCCATACAAGAAACATGAAAATAAATCATTTTTTTAGCATTTTTATACGGATTGTATTTTTATAATGGCTTCTTATTTTGATGCTATTTTAAGCTTAAATTGTATTCTAATTTTCATAGTTTCCGACTAAATAGCAATCCCAAGTAAAACTGCTACTAATATGTGACAAAACTGATTTTATCAACACGATGTTTTTTCTTAACTTTGTAAGTAGTAATATTTTTACGAATTCGCTTT
Organism: Acleris literana; assembly: GCA_946894065.1. Lineage (NCBI taxonomy): Eukaryota > Metazoa > Arthropoda > Insecta > Lepidoptera > Tortricidae > Acleris > Acleris literana. Next base: position 1,351,076 of record OX335681.1, read on the forward strand.
GATGTTACTATGGCAGCTATGTTTATCTATTATTTTGTATTACATAACTAACTGTCAGTCACTGACCGGCTTTTCTATTTGTAATGTTAGTCGAATAAGTTGGTTAAATAAAATTAGAATAATAATCAAGCACTTTAAATTTTGGGATAGTGGCAATAATGCCTAGACCTAAAGCGAGAGTGATGTAGGTATATAGGTAGGTACGTCTATCGACTTGGTAGCGCCCGCGCGCGAAATTTGAAATCGATGAAATGAATACACGAAGTATCAGAACTACTGCTAGGTCAATCAAGAATTCATGTTTTATAGTTCACTCTTTTGTACAGTAGCGATATTAATTCTAAATTAACACGAAATTTGTAAAGAAAGGCCTACCACCCAAAGTTAAGCAATCACCGCTTACCTAAACATCGATCGTGTTGATTTAAACTAGGCACTTTTTAACATATTTATAAGAGTTTTACTACAGTTTACTGTTTGGTCGTAAACTATATATGTTTGTATGGAGTTTTTATTATTACCTAAACTTAATGTGACACCGAAATAAAAATCTATTATACAAATACAACCCGTACTTCGCCTTCCAAAGTTAAGCAACTACACGCATAGTCTAAAACAGGATGGGTGACCGCTTAAAATATCGTGTTGATAAAATCAGTTTTGTCACATATTTGTAGCAGTTTTACTTGACATTGCTATTTAGTCGTAAACTACAAAAATTAGACAACAATTTAAGCTCAAAATAGCATCAAAATAAGAAGCCATTATAAAAATACAATCCGTATAAAAATGCTAAAAAAATTGATTTATTTTCATGTTTCTTGTATGGGGACCCCTCTTGGGATTTGATTTATTGTTCATTGTACAATTTTAAACGATAGATTTTATATAACGTCCGCGGACGGTATGCACGGGGTGCGGGACGCGTCATAGACATATCTTGTAAGCGTCCGACAGCCGCGTCCGATAATGTGTTTCCCGTTGTTGCGCGTCCGCAAGCCACGTCCCGTTCGACTGTGCACACTTATCAGTCGCGGCCGTCAGCCGCGTCCGTAAGCCGCGTCCGATAATAATTAACAAATTATTTGTTTCTAGCTTAACGCTGCTGACCGGTGTGGACGCGTCCATAAGAACTTTTCTAAAAACGTGACGTAAAAGATGTGACGACAGCGTTTTTTTAAGATCCGCTGTGAACGATATGCGTTAAAAACATAACGCGTAAGATACGTCACTGCGTTTACGGTGCGTCAGCGTATTTTTAACCGACTTCAAAAAAAGGAGGAGGTTCTCAATTCGTCTGTTTTTTTTTTATGTTTGTTACCTCAGAGCTTTCGACTGGGTGAACCGATTTTGATGATTCTTTTTTTATTTGAAAGCTGGTGCTTCCCGATTGGTCCCATTCTTATCAAATTGAAGATCTGATGGTGGAATCCATGAGGAATCGACGGAACTCTTCAAAATTTATAGGCACACCTATAGCGATTTTGGTATTTTTCATTGTAACTCGTGTATTTGGTCTTGGAAAGCACTATTTGGTGAAGTGGAACTGATGATGAAGACCACAGATGGCCACCGGAACTCCTAAACGGTAGGTATATATTTCGAGAGTGGCGACAAGATATTTCGATTAAGATAGTTGAGCGACTATGACGAAGCATATTTAGGTTTAAATATATGACTATGAGTTTCCCACGGCGTTGCTTGCGGCGAGATTGAAATGTTCTATTGTTTCTTATTAATTGAGAAGTGGGAGAATCACAGCATAATTATAATCACTAAAAAGTATTTTAAAAAAAAGTTAAAAAAAATAAAAACCCGCCTTCAAAAAGCAAAAAATAACTTCTGCTTTTGGTTAAAATATTGTTGGACGCTGACTTCAGTTGGACTATATCTACCTACCATTTTAAAGAAGTTATTTTTAGCTTTTTACAGGCGGGTTTTTATTTTTTATACTTTTTCAGGTCCAGTGTGGTCGATTATTTAGTTAAAAAAAAAAAAATTTAAACTGTTTATTTCAATAAATTTAAATAGCGTTATACAATACTTCTTGTTACAATCTTTACTATTTTTAAGATTATATTAACTAAGAAGGGGTTACCCTACACCACAGCTTACTTTAAATATTATTCCTTAATATTATGTATAAATGTATTTTTATTATATTACAGAGGACCTTATTTTTGTTGGTAAATAGTACCATGGATTCAGACTGAAACAGAGGAATTAGCTCCGGCTTGGCGTTTCCTCTATCATCTGGTTTCTATAGTAGACTAAAAATCTGTTCTTTCCTCTGTTGGGAAGTGTAGATAGAGTATTTGTAGTATTTTCTGTCTTCGTTGTAAAATGAGCAATGTGAAATTGGCAAAATGATCTAATTTTCACGAATTAGGTAACAGAGATATCTAGTTGCCACACTTTTTCTCCAAGCTATAAAAATAGTACTTACATTATAGTGCCTAGGCTCGGACTCTGGTTAGCGGGAAACAAAGTGAGAATTAATCGCCAACGCCGCAGGCGCGTTATTAAGTCGGCTGTATGGGGTTTTTTTCATGGTCCTTTAGATTTCGTAAAAGTGAAAAAGTGAGCATTAAAAAAAAATTGGTTTTTAACCGCTTGTTTTACGCATACTCCTAGGAAAAAAAGAGTGAGGCTTAAAGGTACGTCCACTCCACACCAATGCTTAAAAAACGGTGACGGTACGGAATCGCAGTGACGCATCGTATGCGTAGCGTTTTTGACGCACGCTCCCCACACCGCTGCTTAAACCTGCGTATATTATGATGCGTCAAAAAAGGCGCCATGTTGTTACAATGACCCCGTCTTTTGTTTACGCAACGACACCGTATTTTAAGCAGCGGTGTGGAGGGCATGCGGTAAAAACGGTACGGATACGATGCGTCACTGCGATTCCGTACCGTTGCCGTATTTTAAGCAGTGGTGGGGTCGCACCTTTACTCGTCTTCGTTTTTCAAAAGATAAGCCGTCTTTTCCAAGCATGTTTGAGAAAAAACATTGTAAACTACAAAACGCGCCTAGTTCTTTGAATTAAGGCGTTTTAATCTATGCCTCGATGTCTCACCCAACGTGCGTTCATTTGACATATTGTTGTTTTGTCTTATCTGTACCTATGTTTGGTTTGTCGATTTTGTCATTCATTTCATTTCTCACGTTGCTTTTGGTTAGAGTCGGTGGTAGAGCTTAGAGCAAATTCGATATTTTTACTGTTTCCGTTAGTACCCAGTACTTCGAGTATACATTAATTGATTTACTTTTATCCCACTTCGATCACTTTCCTCAGTGAAGCGAGAAATCGCGGAGAGGTTGAAATTTTAATCAACCTGAGTTTCAAAACGCAAACATGGTAAGTGCACGTGTATATTTTTGCTAATATTAACAAAACGTTCAATTATTTATGGATATTCTATGTAATAAACCAATTTTATTTTTGCATTTTTGAAACACTTCTGAATAAGTACCAATTTAGGTTTTTTGAGGTTATATTTCCTCGCGGCGTCGGTTTTTACCTTTGGTTATGAAAGCTACTTCAAACTTTAATTTCTAGATACAATTACAAATAAACATTCTAAATTTCATTTCATTCTTTTTTTCCTCTTTTCAGAGCGAAACCGAAGCCGCAGTGAACCCCAAAGCGTACCCGCTAGCCGATGCGCCTCTAACCGCAAAGATGTTGAACCTAGTGCAGCAAGCGGCCAACTACAAGCAGTTGCGCAAGGGTGCCAACGAGGCCACCAAGACCCTCAACCGTGGTCTCGCTGAATTTATTGTAATGGCTGCCGATGCAGAGCCATTGGAGATTGTACTACACATTCCGTTGTTATGTGAAGACAAGAATGTCCCATACGTATTTGTTAGGTCAAAGCAAGCCCTCGGCCGCGCTTGTGGAGTTTCCCGCCCCATTGTTGCGTGCTCCATCACTATTAACGAGGGCTCCCAGTTGAAACCGCAGATCCAGACTGTGCAGCAAGAAATAGAAAGACTATTAGTGTAAGATTATGTGAATACAGAGTGTATTTTTTCAAATATAAGCTTTAAATTTATGTTTTGTTTCATTTGTCTTTTTTTATATTGAAGTGGAAACAGGCCAGTGCCAGTACTAGGCACTAGCATCTCTGTAGCTATAGGTTTACAGCTGTTCTTTAATTTTTTTTTAATTCACTCTATATCATACTGTTCCAATAGATATGTTATTTGATTAGCTAGTAGAGATTGCCATGAGGCATTAGTCTTGCTATTTGTGCTTTTTTGTTTTGCACTATGAGCTAATCTTTGTGTATCAAATTTGATGAGCCATTTAGAATAACTTGAAAAAAAACCTAAGCATTTGTTTTTAAATGGTTCTCACTAGGAGCACATACAACAGTTTCTGGGCAAGTATTCCACAATTTTACCACAGATAGCTATGATAGCTAATAAATAAGTACAGGTTTATGTTTGTACATTATTATCAAGGGCATATAGTAAGGGAAAGAAAGAAGAACCACTGTTTAAACAAATTAACAAAATACATTTATTATTGAATACAATAAAATTATTTGGCCCCATATAATAATGATTAATACTACAGCTAAGTTGAGATCAAGATTCAAAGAACTTCTTTGCTCTAAGGTCCCAATTTTCCTCCCAGCGAGACATTTGGAACTTTTCCAGCTGTTTCCTCATGGTGGCAGCTACTTTGTTCTGCTCCTCATTGTCTGGGAAGTCTTGGAACCAATCAACAATTTGTTGTGAGAGCTCCGAGGCTGTTTTGAATGTGTATCCATTAACTCCATTTTCCACTAGTTCATCAATGCTGAAAATATGATTTACAACAGTAACTCAACATGAAATTTCATAATTTATACTTTCCACAAAACTATTAATTAAAACAAATATTTTTACCCACCAATTAAAATCAAATGCACAAACTGGCAACCCTGCTCCAAACATGTCCACAACTTTCATAGGTAAATCTAGCCCCGACGAGCTAGTGTGTAGACACACTCCTAGATCGGCACTGGCCACCATAGTTGGGTAATCACAAGCCTCTAGCCATGGAGTGACTACTTTTATGTGTTGCCACTTTTTTGATGCAATGTCCTTAATGTAATCCTCCTTCATAGGGCCCTTGCCTGTTATTACACAGATGAGTTTGGGCAGTTTTTTTGTGAGGTCAAATGTTGTTTCATAAGCTGAAAATTAATTTAATTGTGATGTTAGTGAGCAGAGCTTGGAGTAGTGTTTATTTTCATCTAATTAAATTGATTGACACAGTTATGTACATTATCTTTTGCTTAGTTTTCTCATAGGCATAATTATCTATGACTTCATTTTAATTTACAAGTCTACATATTATCATAATCTGTTCAAGCATTTGCCTATTGAACAGGTTCCCTGCCCCATGCATCATGCATAAAGTTTTGCCCCTGTTCTGATACATGCACGAATCAATATGATCACATTTGAATATACCGAAGTAAAACATTGGATGTATGACTATGAAATGCACTGTTATATGATGACAAGGAACCTTAAGCATCAAGGTGAGCAGAATCTCAGTGATTAAGAAACAATACCCTGTAAAGCCTCCATTAAAATTCCAAAATCTTCATCAGGTGTCCAGCTTGTACTACTGAATAGCAGCCCAGGAGCATCCTTCTTCCGTTCTACTGTATTGTTAACATAGTTGGTGAAAGCCGTTTTGGTGACCATATCTCCGGCTGGGTGGTTCAGCATTTCTCGCCCTGGACAGCTGAACTCGGGGTACTGCTGGCTGACTTTCAGGAACCACTGGTGTTTCTCTTCTAGAGATATTGGGTGGAATATTCTTGGAGGTCTATCGTAGAGGACTATTGCTCTGCAAGTAGTAAACACAGTATTTTAGGCTCAAGTGAATGAATCATGTATTGGCTTTTATTTATATCTTACTAGTGTAAAAGATTTTTTAAGTGTCTTGATTACATTGAAGATAATTTACTCCATTGGACAAGATTTATTTTATTTTATAATTAAATTAATCAAATAACAATTATTTCATGATATTATATTAATATAAGCTTAAAATGGACATGGAGATGCCCTTAAACCATATTTAAATAGTGTGTTTCATAATGTTTGAAAACTTTAGAAGCCAATGAAACTACCAAGAGATTTAATAGAATACTTACTCAATCCCCCATTTTTGTATCAAATCCTCCTTCATGGCATATGTGACACACATATTATGATTCGCCGACTGGCCGAAGTACCTTTCTAGCGCTGTCGCAAGCTTCAATAGCATCCGATTTGGGGATGCTAGAGCCATTATTGAATATGCATAGTTGTGCCAATCAATTATAAACTTGGTTTTCGTTAGCAAACAGTAAAATCGGCACACAGGTAGCGTCGGTATCGCTGGAGGGTTCTGGCAGAGCAGATAGTGGCATTTACCGGTCACAAACAAAGTCAGCAGCAAGCTTATAGCTTGCCACAGTGCTTTCATACCATATTGGATTAACTTAGGTCCCCTGTTAAAATTCAAAGTATGTAACTTAGTTATGGTGATGTGCGGGTGCTCTAGTATCTCTGGCAGCGGCGCACTTTCCACGTAACCAATTATGTTTGTTTGTAAACCGCTATTTGCAAGCGATAGTGCGTGATACTGCATTCGAGGGCTGCGCCCAATGTCGCCTAGTACTACTACTTTAGCAGTCTTTCGCGGTCGTTCCTCCATTATTTATGAATGACAAAATTATTCGGCACTTTGTTATTATTTGTTTTACTTCAGTTTGAGGGCTGAAAAACTTATTGAAAATAAGGACACTGTACGGCGTTTGACAGTTCTACCATGACATGACATGACAGTAGAAATTTGAGGCTGCCATATAAAAAATGCTTAACTTATGATTAAACCTTATCGATATAAGGAACTTCATATAATACGTTTCGTCCTAAAGTCCCGTCCATTCATAAACTTTACTCTGATTTATATTATTTATACTCGCTGGTTGTACTAATTTTGTCATTCATAAGGAAGAATTTTCTTATCAAATGATGGCGTGCTCTATTTTAGTCCGTTCCGTCCGTCCGTCCGTTTTAGGCCGTCCACATACATACGTTTTCCGTATACGGTTACCGAATGCGGAATTCCGAATAGGCCGGCCTATATACATTCGTTTTCCGAATGCGGAAACCGTATACGGAAAACGTATGTATGCGGCCGGCCTCAGTCGCACAGATTATAAGATATGTCTAAAGACTCAGTCGGTAGGAAAGGTGAGCGAGCATGTGAATTAAAGACAGGCATTCGTCAGGTATTGATCTGAGATTGGTTTCGGTAGGAGCTGTATAGTTTGTGGGTAGGAGTCACTCAGCCAAACCACAGACCAAACACCTATTGTATACGTAAACAGAGTATAGAATTCTATTCTCCCTTTACGATTGTATAATATTTAATTTTGTATGTATGGATAGATCTTTGTTTTGTGGCATGTCATTTTTGTGTTGCCACGTACCAAAATCATCTCAGTAACTGTCATATGCATGTCATGTCATGGCTGACAATGCATGCTGACATTTCGACTCCGAGCGATTGTTGTGAATTTGTGTGCGAGTTGTAAATAAACCGAATGTTGCGATTCTAACGGATTATTGAGTATTTAATATACTACATTAATATGTCTAAAGTATTAATGATCAGGCATCTTCCCACTGCACTTACAATTCAAGAAAAAGAACAACTCTTGAAACATTTCGGCGCCGATAAGGTTTGGGAAACTTCGGCTAAAAGGAACTACACGTTCGCTTCATTTTCTTCAGTAAATACGGCTCAGCAGTCTCTCACTCGCTTGCACCAACTAGAAATCGCGCAGAGAAGGCTGGTCGTCGAGTATTCATTTGAAAAAGAACCTGTAACACAAATTAAAGAGGACGATGAGCGAAGCTCTATTACCACTAAGCATGTTAAAGAATTTCTAAGAAGATTAAATGCTTGGAACCCTTCCGTAGACTTCTATCAGCCGCCACCAAATTACTTAAAATATAAATACCCTGATGTTACACCAAAAATAATTATCAATATAATACACTCCTTAATTTCACATAAACCCCTTTACACTCAAACATTGCATTTAATGAACAAAATGTGTCTGCCGACACCATTTACAGAGAATGAAAAGGCTTTAGAGTACTTCAAGGAGACCTTTAGAGAATTCTTCCAGGATGTGATGCCTTTACCAGTGTCAATTAGGCCAGAAAGTGATCCAGAATCAGAAATATCTAGTGATGAAGCAGAACGGGAAAAACTACATCAACCAGCAGTTACTAAGAGACAGCATACTCTCCCAGTAACAAGGAAAAGACCAGCAGCAGTTCTCAAAACAGCAGTGCTACCAAAAGCCAAGAAAAGTAACATAAACCAAGAAGAAGTATTTGAAACAGTAGCACCTGTGCAAGAGCCTAAGAAAATATCTCTAGTCGTCCATCAAGATGCATTACAGAAACCCTCCCAAGATATACAAGTAGTTGGAGAACTTGGAAAGTTCCAGAAAGAAGAACAACCTGTGGAAGAAGAGAATCCAACAGAATCACCGGATCTCCCAACTATAACAAAGAAAGAACTGTTACGTAATAGGATATCACATAGCGATATGAGAGTAATGAAGGTATTCAAAAATTACCACCCTGGACAGCCTTCTATGAGGCTTTACATCAAGAACTTGGCTAAAGCAGTGACAGAAGAGGAGTTAAAAAGAATATACAGGAGATATATAGAGGGAGTCTCAGAAGAAGAGCAGATAGGGTTTGATGTGAGAGTTATGCAGGAGGGGAGAATGAAAGGACAGGCATTTGTGACCTTCCCTTCTGAGAGGATGGCCGAGAGGGCACTGAATGAGACCAACGGATACATGCTGAAAGAGAAGCCAATGGTTGTGCAGTTTGCACGGGCTGCAAATAAAACAGTGCAATGATTGGTTGTTTTTGATTTCCCCAATATTTATTCTTAAAGAATGTATTGCAGGCTGCCATAAAACAAACAATATTATTCATAGGGTCTGCTGCCAATGTCAGTGTTTAGCTAATATGAGTATGGGAGGCATCATTGAAGAATTAATAAATATTTCTAAACTATGATATATGATATTTACGTTTTTATTCAGTTAAAAATTAAAAGTAGTGTAAAGCAATAAATGAGATTGACCTTCAGTATGGTTTTTGTAATCAGTTGACTTAGTATTCATCAATTTATTGGACATTAGGTAGATACGAGGTAAAAAAACCTAAAGCAAGTACACAATAAGGAATAAAACATTAGTTAATAAATGAAACAACAGATGGTGTTAGCTGTCCACATTTCTTTACAAATAACAGGTGTTGGGAATAAAATGCAATATTGTCTTAACAATAAATACTTAATGAATTCCTAACGAATTAATTTAAATACGTATAGTTTTAATTTTTAATTAATTTACATCCAACTAAGTACAGAATTCAACATTAATACAATTAAAAATTAAAACTAAACGTATTTAAATTAAAATTAAACTAAGCTACTTGAATATTAAAGATATAAATAATAATCACCACTATAAAAAGAACACCCCCTCTAGCAGGTCCGCTCGCGGCATGGTCCCCATGACACTGGCTGCATTACCTCTCTGGATAGCTAGCCCAATACTTTGGGAGAGGTAAGCACCAGCTCTAGGATCTCCGGAGGATTTTCTATGAGCCGAGAGGACAGGGCCTTAATAAAGCTTTTCATATCAGCTGACCAAGGTCCCATGGTTTCCACTGCAAGCGCCACAAATTCGTAATTATTTAATAATGACGAATATTTGCGGCGCTTGAGTGTTTGGGCCTGATCAGCTGCTGCACCGGCCCGATTACGGGTTGACTGGACGTGGGAAAGGGCGAATGTGTCAACGCACGTCGCGTCCCACACCAGTGCCCTACCTGGTTTCCACGGCACCAATGTAGCTCCGTCTGGTCGCTTGCCATCGTCTCTATCCTGCTGGTTCCAGGACAGCTGGTACAGAGGCAGTGACAAGCGAACGACGGATCAGATCATTAATTATTGTGCCGTGACGGTACAAACGGCCAGCACTTCTAAAGCATGAAAGGCCATGTCGTCCCAGCTCACTCACTTCCTTCCCGCACGCGCAAGTATGCGGTTCACAGAGTCTAGCCCCAAGCCGCAAGTTTATTGCTATGCGCAAGCTGCTTGGGTCCAAGACTGTGCCTATATTGCGGGAAGGAAGAGCGTGGAGCCAGTGACCTGATTCGCCTGCTGAGATAGCGAGGAGACGGGCGCGATTTGAACGTCCGGACTATTTTCTATGAGCGATGCATGAATTGAAATGAGGCGAGGTGTATCCCATGCTCTCTGGATATGCCTCTTGACAGGCATATCCACTCCCGGACACGACTCACACCAAGCATCCCTCGCCTCCACCAGGTTCGCAATCTCAACGTCTAGTATCTGTGGGTGATTTAAGATAATACAGACGAGAGGCAACGAACCATAGGCGGAGGACAGGAAAGTTGAATTTTGTGCTTAGTTGGATGTAAATAAACAATTAATTAATAATCGTTAAAAATCTTGACCGTTTAAAACACGTTGTACAGACCCATTGATTGCAACAATAATTTGGTGCACCCTATACAACGATGCGAGCGCGGATCTATCCCATAGACATAATAGCAATTCTAGATTAGAGACTTGTACATAGTGCTGCAGGCGATCCGTCTGTTCGTTTGCCTCCTATAGCATAAAAAAAGTACCTATAAAAATTACAAATTTTCAGCAAGTAGAGAAATAAAATTAAATACATGCTCTAAACCTTCGTGATTGATGGCGGTGGCTGTCCTGATTTCTTTACGTCAATGATGATTTCTTTACCACGTAAAGGTATAACCTTGAAATTTTGCACCGATATAGATCTTTTTGAAGCGTAATATCTTCTGTTAAATTTTGTAAAAGAAAAATCTGGGTCTCCTGAATTCTAGCCGTAGGTCCCTCGCAATTTTTTAACTAATCATATGAGAGGTACATTTATTTATCTTTATATTAGTGCAGAAACTAGAGTGTAACGCCCGATATCTGATCACATACATACACAAGTACAACGAGCATACCTACATACAAGGAGAACTTAACCTTCACACATTAGCCTTCTTTTTGATCAGCGCGGTCGGTTAATAAAGGGCCTGATGCCAATATGGTGTAATTACGAAATTAAGATTATGAAAACATTGGATGGCATTCTATTGTATTGTATGATTTATTAGGTCATTATTTATCTATTGCCCCGTGTGGTTGCCGGGTTAGAATAGTGCCACTCAATGTCGTCCCTTCATGATGTCATAAGAGGCGACTAAGGGAATCAAGGCTTGTAGTACTGTTGTTAGGCGATGGGCTTGCAACCTGTCACTAATACGCTGGTAAACATCTTAGCCTGATTGTGCAAAATGTGGTTACAGTATTATCAACAAGTTTTTTAGAGTTCTGTAGCTCTGCCTACCCACTCTGGGAATGAGGGCGTGAGTTTGTATGTGTATGTATGTATTTATCTATTAAAACCGTAATTGTAGGTATGTATTATACAAGTTAATAAATAAACATAAAATTGTACATTTATATATTTATACATTTAGTTCAGCAACCGGAGCAAGTAGCAGTACTAGCAGTAAAAAAAGAATGTTAAAATTTTGGTTACGCAAAGGGGTCATAGACGGCGTTAGCTGTCCTCATTTATTCACAAAGTTGTTGGTTTGGAAATGAAATTAAAACCTTGAATTGTGGCGTAGATGTGAGAACTACGATTAGTGTAATAAATTCATTCCAAAACTATAAATTGGCAGCTAGTAGATCTAAAATAAAAGAATTGAATTTGCTTCAACCTTAGTAAGACAAAAGTGTCATAGATGGCGATAGCTGTCCTCATGTACCTATTCACAAAGTTATTGGATTGAAAATTAAATTAAAACCTTGAATTGTGGCTTAGATGTGAGAACTACGATTAGTGTAAAAAATAATCCCAAAACTATGAATTGGCCGCAATTAATCTAAAATCAAAGAATTAAATTTGCCTTTCAACCTTTGTGACATAAAAGTGACATAGATGGCATTAGCTGTCCTAATTTCTTTACATTTTAATAAGGCTTGAAATTTGCATTAACCGATTCAGTGCGGATGACGCGCCAGGCGTGACATCAAATGTTTTTATCGTGTGGCGCATGACACGCTACGCGTGTCATCATATTCTATGGCATCGTCGTAATAGAACGCGATTGCGCGATCATCGCAATTTCGCGCGACTGTTTATATGACAGTTTACATACAAACAGTCGTGCGAACTTGCGATGATCGCGCAATCGCGTTCTATTAGGACGATGCCTATGGCATATGGCACGCCTGGCATGTCATGAAATAATTGTTCGCCGCAACAGCCAAAAGTTATCGAAAATGTAAGACGCAACGAATCGGTTAAATATATATTTTGTAAGCATCTTTAAATGTGTCTTATTCGATTTTTTGATGACCTACATAGATACTTAAATAGACTGACAAAAATCATTACCCTACTTAAATGCATGATTTAACCAATGTAAGGTCAATCAAGAATAGAATTAACATAACTCTACATGATGAGAATTGAATGGTACTGACTACTGGAACTGCCTTCATCTGGAGCCATCTAGGTATTTTGATAAATAAATAAAACAAAAATAAGCTTATAATTAACTTATATTTCCATCAATTCAATAGTATATGGTAACACTTCCTCATTATCACTACTAGGTTTGCAGTAAAGCATCTTGTGCATCATAGCAATAGTGTTGTCTACAACTCCAAGTGTGTTGACGAGGTCCACCACTACTGCTGCCATCTTCTCAAGCACCATGGTCACTTTCTCATCGTTAGTCAACAAGTACTGCTGATAAAAAGCATCCATCAGCAACGCACACCAATCCAACAATCTGCTTTCCTCAACGTCAACAATTCTATCTGTTTCAATCAGTAGATATGAGATATATGACATCAGGAATAGAGCATCTTTCAGCTGCACTCCACTTCTTAAATGAGGTATCAGCAACGCATCACTAAATGTAATTCCAAATAGGTAATCAAGGAGGTTGAATTGAGTTGTAAATTTGGAAACGGCTTTTTGTATTTCGGCATTATCAGCTATGTCAAAGTCTGTATGCACCCTTTTTAATATATGGTTTATTAACACAATAACTACTGATTCTGGAACATCTTTGAAGTCTTTCAAGACATTTATGATTATATCACAATCTGGATTTGATATGTTGTCCAAGATTTCTGTTATAACTTCAGTGCAGATGTTTCTTTCAGGCAGTCCTTGTTTTACAAGCTTTTCCACCTCTTTACTGACCGGAAACTCTAAGGAGGTTGGGGAACCCCAATCTGCAATCACCATGGTTTCATCTTTAGCTATTTCATGGGAGCCAAGCAGGCTGGATAGGTGGCGCCTTTCCTCCACGACATATGGCAAGATTCCAATGTGATTGGAAGCCTCCAAAATGATTCGATCATCAAAACAATATAGCTTAGCATCCTTAGAATACATTTTCATTGGATACCGACAAGACCCAATACCAAGAAGAACATTATAGGCCACAATAATAGCACCATCTTTCTCCATGTTGCTTCCAAAGGCAACAATGTGGTTTTGACCCATCCACGTCAGAGACACTCTGTCTGCCGTTGATATCCAAGGAACTGTGCCAACAGTAGTCCAGGTCTTCTTAAACAAGTCATATGATGTCATTTTTGAGTCACTCCCTGAAATAAATAAAAACATATTATAACTATTAGGTAACCAAAACTTTTTTTTGCCTGAAGTAAATGTCCAAAAATGGGTTCATCCATGATAGGTCAGAATTATTTGTGCATAATAATTAATATACAAACTGGCTCAGTCATGTTAGAGTAGACAAATAAACAAAGAAGCGAAAAATCAAGAACCTCCGAATAATATTAAGTGAAGGCCGAACAGATATACTTACATAAGATGAAAACAACCTTATACTGAACATGAATTAGGTGTCCAACAACATAAACATCCTCTGGTCTTGTAACTTGCACTCTGCTTAATTTTGACCGGTCCAAGTCTCCCAATTCTACTCTCAACGGACAATGAATAATGTCAAAATTTGTATTGCTATTCACAACGTAGCAGATATTGTTTAGTTTAGCCTTAAAACAGTCAACTGATACTATTTCCTCTGTATCTTTTATTGATGCTTTGCCATCGTAAGACTTCCGGTTCTCAATTGCATATGTCAATGACGCACAGTTGCCATTGGCAAAGACTATTAGGTGTGGCAGGACTTTGAATATTGGTATTGGGAACTGAAAAGCAAAATAAGCACAAAGTAAGTATACTGAAACCAATTATTAGACACGTAAATAAATAAATAAATATCAGGGAAAAGTGTCACATAAATTGACCTAGTCCCAAACTAAGCTCTAGGCTTGTACTATGGGTACAATGATAATGTACTCTGTTGGTGTTGCATATTAAATAAATAAATAAATAAATGATAAACTTACTTATCTAGAGAAATATATACAAAAATACACAGAAAACATCAAAGATTCAGGAACAAATATTCATGCTCATCACACAAATTTCTACACTACTGGGATTCAAACATAAGACTTCTAGCTTCATAGGCAGGGTCATAGGATCCATGTTTAAACATCAGCTTTAAATGAATAGAGTTCCAAATATCTTTACCTTATACTTCTTTACTTTATCCAAATTAGTACAGTCCTCGTCCCACATTTTTATTGTGTTGTTATTGAACACTCCAACGTAGCGCTTGTTAATTTTGTCGTAAATGACTGGTGCTGTGATGTGGTCTTTTGACGTCCATCCTCCAGTCTGCTTTTGATCTGAGAGCTGTAATAAAAAATATTATTATAATTTATTTTATCAGGTACTGTAACTGATAGATGCCTGTATCTATCTGCAGCTGTGAATGCGAAATGTGCAATTAACGTCTTATTCTTGAAGGCGTCAAGTTGCGAAAACAAGCCCGAATTTACCGTAGAAACATAACCTCTTTTCCAAACTGTATAAAACTGAAAATTTAAGCCTGTGACTGCTTTGGTAACATTTTAAAGAGAAAATTTGATTTGTTTGATTTTTGAAATTTAATAGATTATTTACTTACTCTGTATTTATTGACCACATTTCGGCCTAATGTAACAATAACAGATTCGTCCTCCTTATCGTCAGTCACTCCCAGGAAACTCTTCTGGTCAATTAGTGGGCACAGTACGTAATAACTGTGCAATTTGGCCATCCTTAATCACTACTCTGCTCTATAAGTAACGAAGAATATGGATTTTAGTAAATAAAGCCACATGGACACGGAGCTGTTTTCATTTGGATCTGTCATTGATGTCATTCATTCATTGAATATCTTGTCTTGTCAATTCGTGTTCGTTCAGAAATAAACCAATGACACTTTACAGATGTATTTTAAGATAAAGTATTGATAACATTACATTTTTGTTTTCATTCTTCGTTTTATACCTTAGCTTAAATGGGTCGAATAAGGTGCTGTACAGTCACCCACTGAAGTTACTATTACAGATGAAAACAACCATTCATTCACGGCGTATCGTCAGTTAATAAATGAAAATCAACTTTAACCAAATGATACTTACGTTTGTATAAATGGCAGCATGCCCCTAGTCAGGAAAGTTGATAATCATAATAAGTTTGCTGCTATCAGTTTTGTTTTGGTGACCACCGTTGCTAACTGTACCTACAAGTAATGGATTCATGTTCAAGGTCGCGGTTTATCGTCGTCAACCACTGTTACATCACCTATTTATAGTCATTTTATTCTTTCTTTCTACACTTCATACACCCTTGTTATCACATGTGCACGGGTATCTGTTAATTGGTTATCAATAAAGTGATGTGGGCACGTCTATAACTTGACCGTTCACTCACTTATTATTTGGACGTCGGCCAGTGCGCTAGGCATTTCAATAAGCCGGTCAACATGTCTACCGCTGGGAAAGTGATCAAGTGCCAAGCGGCGGTTGCCTGGGAAGCGGGCAAGCCTCTGTCAATCGAAACAATCGAAGTGGATCCTCCTAAAGCCGGCGAAGTCCGTGTGAAGATCACCGCGACCGGCGTGTGCCACACTGACTCCTACACCTTATCCGGAAAGGACCCAGAGGGCGTGTTCCCGGTAGTTTTAGGGCACGAAGGCGGCGGCATCGTTGAGAGCGTCGGAGAAGGCGTCACTGCCTTTAAGGTCGGCGACCATGTAGTGCCTTTGTACGTGCCGCAATGTAACGAGTGCAAGTTCTGCAAAAACCCGAAGACTAACCTATGCCAGAAAGTCCGCGTCACGCAGGGCCAAGGCCTCATGCCCGACGGCACCCGCCGCTTCCGCTGCAAAGGTAAAGAGCTCTTCCACTTTATGGGTTGCTCCACATTCAGTGAATATACAGTTGTTGCAGAAATTTCTCTGTGTAAAGTCGACGAGGTCGCCGCTTTAGATAAAGTATGCTTACTCGGTTGCGGCATCCCTACTGGATATGGAGCTGCTTTAAACACGGCAAAGGTTGAAGCTGGGTCAAACTGTGCTATCTTTGGTCTGGGAGCTGTCGGTTTGGCTGTTGCTCTCGGCTGCAAGGCAGCTGGAGCCAAGCGCATTATCGGAGTTGACATCAACCCTGACAAGTTTGAGGTCGCTAAGAAATTTGGTGTTAATGAATTCGTCAACCCAAAGGATTACGAAAAACCTATTCAGCAAGTTCTTGTCGACTTGACTGATGGAGGTCTTGATTACACATTTGAGTGCATTGGTAATGTAAACACTATGCGAGCAGCTCTTGAAGCTTGTCACAAAGGCTGGGGCGTGTCGGTAGTTATTGGAGTCGCCGCATCTGGCGAAGAGATCAGCACTCGCCCATTCCAGCTTGTCACTGGCCGTACATGGAAGGGAACAGCTTTTGGAGGCTACAAGAGCCGTGACAGTGTACCTAAACTCGTCCAGGAATACCTTACCAACAAGCTACCTATTGACTTGTTTGTGACCCACGATGTCCCTCTAAAAGAGATCAACGAAGCATTCCACTTGATGCACACTGGCAAGTCCATCCGCGCTGTGGTACATTTCTAAACTGCTCCTTGTATTGTTAAGCCTTTTTATATGTTGATACCAGTTTGTAACTGCATTTTGGTGTAAGAATACTCTATATTATTCCTACTTTCTTGTGTTTTATTTCATTATATTCTTTTTACTAATAAAGTGCAGTAGACTATGAAAATGATCAGCGAATTGGGGGCTACTGAACTCATTAAAACCATATTGCTTTTGCCATGTTATCATTTGTTTTTTAAATCATTGCCATTACTGTCAAGTAAACAATATCTATCATACATAATGTTGACAATACAATAACATGTCAAAAGCAATGTGGTTTAAATAAGTAGAATTAAGCCCCAGGGCCTAGAACGCCTAGCATGCCAATGACAATGACAAGGTTCTAAGTATGCTCAATACTTTTAATATTCAACTGTATCTTTTGCTAATTGTGTGATACAGCAAAGAATAGTGTTTTAATTGTACGTCCCAGGCACATACAGGGTGTTAGGTAAATAACGGATAATCCATGACTTGCTGATAGGAGCACTTAGAGCATTCCGAAAAAGCTTAATTTGGTTTAGTAAAAGGCACCTTAAATATTTTGACTATTTTGTTCAGGCTTCATTGTCATCTCATACATTTTAAAAACAAATGTTCACAGATTATCCATAAGTTAATTGAAGCTTTGTAGAGACAATAGCCAAAGTCAAGGTTAAAACATTCAATTATTCAACCTCTGCGTGACGTCTATCTGATAGGTGTACTTATCTACGGATAAGTAATGTAAAAATGTGATAGTCTTTAATGATTATTATTCATATAATTCATTAAATTAAAATATAGATTTCATAGTTTTTACAAACATTATTAGGTACATAATTCATACTTAAAATATTAACAACAAATAGAATAACACATGACTGAGACTTGAAACAGTAAGTATTCAATTAATTTATAACATTTGAATTTTTAAAATATGGAATTAGTATATGTGTTTATTTACAAGTATGTATGTATGTATGTAAACTCATTTTTGCACAAACTAAAAAAAGTAACGGAAACACAAAATGTATATACAAAGACGAACAACAAGTTATATAGTAACATTTAAAAATAACAGCTGTAAAATGTATAGATCCCAATCATCTGGACTATATAGTAAAGATCACAGATAAATTTGATTTAAGGACATGATTATTATGTCAAGGCAAATAACGTTGGTGATAGTTTAAGAGGACTGTGAAGCTAAAAAACTAATACAAAATGCAATGACGTTTCTCATCCCATAAATCTACTGATTTTACGATTTTTGAATATGTTGTAGGTACTATGAAAAATTAGGTCTGTACGTACGTAATCTTAAGTACCCGTAACCGACGTGCATGCATGACTCGATGTATGAATGTGAAAGAAGCGAAAGAGATTTGTCAGCATCGTAGCAGGCGGAAAGAAGTGGTCTCTGCCTACCCCTCTGGGAAATAGGCGTGATTTAATGTAACAAATAACATAAAAAAGAACGGCAACATACAAACCTAGATTTTTATAACAACTACAACATATTCAAAAATTGGGTAAATCGGAATTGATTTAGGGTGTGAGATACGTTATTGCCCGAAGATAAATTTGTATGAAAAAAAAACAGCTGCGCGATTTAAACGTCGCCTCACAATCCGCTTAATACCTACCGCGAAAATGACAAAACAAATAAGGCGTAACTGAATGACTGAGTTGGTTAGTTACACAGTATTGCGCCATTCTATTACCGCTGGTCATCTTTAGATAACCTTCCGCCGTTGCTAGTAGCATTTACACAGCAAAGTATTCAGCTAATAAGGTTTAATTTAGTTTGCACGCTATAAAAACGGTCAATTATTTTTATTTAAAAGAAAAATAAAGAATTGATTACCTTCTTGGTCCACTGTACGTACAGTCAAGAAATCGTGTATAGGTATACATAGAGTAGACGATTGTATTCGTTAATACCCGAATGATCCTAGGATCCTACTACAATATAATGATCACAGTGAAATTCCCCAAAAACAGCTGACGAGTATCCGTTTAAAAAAATACGTTTGGCAAACTTTCATTTCTCAGAAGGGTGTTAAATTTTTACTTTACTTATATAACAAAGTAAAACTTTAAGCTAAATGATAATTTGTAAAATGATAATCGGTGAAACAAAGAATCATAAGGAGTACCCTGCGCCTATTCATGATTACACAAGTGATGTGCTTCCAACCCAGGTTTTTGATTTATTCCGACATTATTTGCTTGTAATACTCCACGTAGGCGTCGCATTGCTCGCCTGAAACAAATAATAAAGTTTAATGATATAGGGGTAAACACACAAAAGAAAAATAACTATAGTACTACGCAGATGAGAAGTCAATTCTGACAGCTGTCAATTCAGTACAAATTATAACCTCAAACCCAAGAAAAGGTTCATTGTAACGCCAGTACAGGTGTCAGAGGCCCTACTTTTTAAAGCTCCATCTCTGTCACACGTCACTCGAGACTAAATCGAGAGAAAGGGATCGAGCTAACGTAATTTTGAACTTCGATTTTCAAAGTAGGGCCTCAGGATTGACTTCTTGTCTGCCTTTTATTGTAATTGGTAGACATAAGTACATATTAAGTTAACTTGTAAACTAACCAAAGACAAAATCTCATAACATCTCTCTTTTGTTGACAGAAAATTTAAACAAACAGAATCAAAGACAATAGCATTGTTCGGCTTGTTGGATATGGTATGGTATGGCCACAAGCCTCGACTCCTGTAAGCCGGATGTCTCCATCCGCGTTATATAAGTTTATTGCTGTTAAACTGGAAACAGTTTGATGTTTGCGATAAAAAGTTTTGTTCATTAAATATTTTTTTAATTAACACTCTTTATTGCCGACTATAACTACTTCTGACACTGATAATAATCACGCTATCAATGGACGAGTCAAATGAGTCAAACTTAACGGATCTACTATAAGCCATTGAGTAGTTTTTATGGCCACCATCACGTATTGCACCTAGTAAAAATGTCATCCTAAGTAGAAATGCCAAATTACAAGTCAATCCAACAATTAGAAGTAGGTTAAAATTGACTTTCAAGATTTGATTAGGTACTTTGTTTGTTACTTTGTTAATATAACATACATACATACCTTCACGCCTGTAATCCCACAGTGGGGTAGGTACGGCTACAGAATTACCTACAACTGTATCAACTTGTTGATAATTCTGTAACCACATTTTGCACAAATAGGCCAAGATGTTTACCAGCGTATTAGTGACAGGACTGACAGGTTGCAAGCCCATCGTCTAACAACAGTACTACCAAGCCTTTATTCCCTTAGTCGCCTCTTACTACATCCACGGGAAGACATCGAGTGGCTCTATTCTAACCCGGCAACCACGCTGAAATTGTTATTAATTGTTAATATAACATAAGGGTCAATAATTAAAAACATAAGTAAGTTATCCATGTCTAATGTCCACCTATATTCGGATGAATTTTCTGCCAAACATTTAATTTTTGAGACAAGCTTTTGTTACCCTCTGTACATAGGTACCTAATTCTTGATAAATTCGTTGACGTGACTTGGTTCTGGCCTACAGGCGTTCAAATTGCTAAATATCCGGGAACTATTCCACAGTGTCCAATCACGACTTGGCAACATGGCGGCTATGACGTCACGGCACCATGATATCTACCCGTACGACATCGATAACTTATGGCATATTGACATTGGCCAGCTGATAACGACTTGTGTAGTCATAGTCATATAGACATATCATTTATTGCATTTATTTTACGTGTATTTTATGGAAGCAATAAGTAATCAATTATTATGTATACCCTAAACCCATTGGGTATATCTATAAGTATGAATGAAGCAAGACCAAGATCATGAAAAGTGATTTAGATAGAGGCTTTCTTTCAAGCGAATGCTTCGTAAGCATTTCCTGGAACAAGATGTTGCGTAGAATTTTAGGCTAGACCCATCATGAAATATGTTTTAGTCTCGGTTGTTATATTTATAGGTTTAAATATTATCGTATATATTTATAAATATGTATGTATATCATGTGAGTACCTTTTGTGAGTACTTATGGCGTGAAGTTATTTTGTAAATATGTTCTTTGCTTTGTTTTCAGTCTTTCTTTTTCTGTGCACCACTTTTGTTTATTTCTGTATGATTATTTGGTTCACTGGTAGAGAATGCCATTAGGTATTAAATCCGTCATTTGTACTTTTTTTGTGCAATAAAGGTAAAAAAAAAGAAGAATTGAGTAACGTGCTTGTCTTTCGTCGGCGTTGTCCACTGATATTTACCGGGAGAGGGGACAACTAAAACACTAATTGACCTAGTCCCAAATACTCCGAAAAACTATGCTCTAGGCGTGTACTATGGTGGACAGACAACGATAAACTTGATTATATAGATAAATACATACCAAACAAATATTAGCCCATACCGGGATTCGAGCCCGAGACGCTAGGGTCACTACCAACCAGACTTTTCGCATCGTCACATATCTCAGCAGAGAAGGCTGATAAGGATGTACGTTTAAAAACCAATAAACCAACTCAAAATATCTAAATCGCTATGGGTGTGCCTTCTTCAGGATCCTAGCATCAGATCCTGACCTGATGACAATAGGAACACTTGGAAACAAACAAATATATTTGCCTAATCGTTCCAGCCTTTGAGTAACAAGGGAAAATATATTATATTAAGCAAAGTTTCCGACGATTTGAGAATCTCCTTTTGAAGTCGGTTAAGGGCAAGGAGATAACGATAAGTCATAAAAGTCATAATTATGCCTAATTAATAAAATTTCTATGTATGTTTCGAGCTTATAATTTGTAGCTTACATTAAACACTTTTTTAAATCACTTAAACAGATAACTAGCAGATTGGTTAAACGTTTCAAAGTTAACTATACCTACCTAAAACATCTTACATCAATGAATTGTTTACTTTACAAACTGAAAAGTAATTTAAAATAAGGAATAATAGGAATACCAAATATTTCCACAGACTAACCAAAGACACTAATAACAGTAATAACACTCCTGACGCAGTCGGGTTAAACTAATAAGTGGTTTTGCGGTTATTATTACTCACGAGTTTATAAATTAATGACACAAACAACGTCGAAATATCGGAAACTCATAAAATAATCAAAACCGACCGCGGCAAAAACCCCGTCCGTCTACTCACATCTACAGTACCTTGAAGTTGTGAAAAAATCAAACTTCCAAGTTAACGTAAAAAAAAGATACGGTCGTTTTTGCCGCAAAAAACGTATATTTCGACACTCTCATGGGAATCAAAATTTATAGAATTTTTTTTTTTGTTGACCTAGCGGTCTATGAAATTTGGCAAGTAATACCGTCTTATACTACAAGTATAGGAAAAAATCTGAAACTATACATTTTTAATTAAATCACAAAAAATAGGGTTTTTATATGCAAGGAACGGTGGTCCAAATTTTGAATTGAGTTAACCGTGTCATGTGTGGAACCCTCGGTGGGCGAGTCCGACTTGCACTTGTCCGGTTTTTTCCTTTTGAAGTAAGTACGGAACCCTAAAAGTGTACTGACTAAAGAGTTTAGTCAAGGTCTGTTGCGTAACATAGGGTAAAACAAAGTGCTATAAAGATAACCGCATATGTGAACTGTGCTCATACGTGTCCGTATACTCGCAATATCTTATCGGTGTAGTTATAACGTAATGCCACCAGTGTTCGACACTTTAAGCTGACGTGCACCAATGATCGACACTTAACTCTTAATTCAAAGATCATACGGTCATAAATTGAGTGTTACAAAACAAATGAGTAACCCTTATCTTTTGCAAAATAAGAATCTGTGTCGATCATTGGTCCTTGTCGATTACTGGTTCCACTACGTTAGATAGCTCGATGCATTCGTTAATTAATACGCTGTTTGTTCAGCTAATTCCCACAAAAACCTAAATGTAACAGTAAATAATCTCCGCCGGTATTCGTTGATCTAGTGGTAGAAAAATGGACGCCTAACGCCATCTAACGTCTTTTTGTACTTCTAGTTTGTCACGCGACACTTAGAGAGGGCGCTGTCTGCACCATCTCCTTATTAATACGTTTTTGCATTAAATATAACATTATTACAATAAATCATTAAAAGTCAATAGTTTTTAGTTAATTATTGTTGTGCGTAAAGCTAATTATAAATTTTTCATACCTTAAGCAAGGTAACAGCGATACACGAATGATACGCGGAGCATTTTTGTAAAGTGTTACAAATGTATTTTTTACGTGATCATTAGAGCTATGGATCTAATTTTGAAAATTATTCTTCATCTCCAGTAACAGGGTACATTTTATCTCGGAGAATCAACGCGGGACTTACTACTATTTACAATTAAATAAAAATAAATTTTATATGGAACTTCTGGACTGACGCTGGCGATAAAAGGCATTAATTATTATGTAACTTTGTTTTCCGTTTGGTCTATGCCTGCGTTGCGTCAATATACATTATTTCCAATCTATTGGAGATAAGTTGTTAATAAATAACGCCATGATAACCGTGCAATTACGTATACCCAGTTATGGCTTCATTTAATGTCACAAATTGACACACGGACATAAAATTGATTTCATATTGTGTAATAATAAAAAAAGTTAATTTAAAAACCAAAAAACCCGACTGACTGTAAAGAAACCCTAAAAAGATGTAAACAAGACACGTTCATAATAAAATCTATAAATAAATCAGTACTTTTAAAATTGTACTTGTGTGGTTTTAGTTGTACACTGATAGTGATTGCACGTAAAGTCGCAAACGCACTGAGAGTGAAGGCGGCGCGGTGCCGAGCGTTCCCAAACTAAAAACTACTCTATTCATGAGTTCATGTCAAATTGAAAATTATGAGTAATGTGAAATCACGTAATTTATTGAATTTATTAATTATTTACCTACTTTGTTACCATTCCTGTATTTAATCGCTATATTTAAATTATTATTAATTTTAGTTGACACTGAATTCAGCTTTGTAAATATTTTAAGCTGCAGCAACTGCGTGTACTTAATAAGTACACGCAGTAATCATGTAATATTTGTACGCCATATTATGGTAAAACAAGGAATGGAACTGTCTTATACCTTTACTTCTTTTTGTACCTTTGTTTACACAAATGAAAACATTTGAATTTGAATTTGGAAGCGCGCCCAAGCGTGGCGGTGGCGGTTTTTGTATGGAAACGCGCCGCCCCCAGTCTCAGTGCGTTTGAGGCTTAAAAAAATATTATACTGCGTACAAAAGACACAAAATATAAGTAAGTAATTGGCAGTCGGAGGCCACGCATATTTTTGTTAGTCTGTGTAGGTAGGTAGCCAACCAATGCCGCGTCGTGATATTCAAGTTTTAGTATCACGACATAACGACCTACGAGATCTATGCGGTAAGACATTTTAGAACGTTTATTTATTGATCATAAAAATATTTCCGTAAATTTTTTGATATAAATTAATTTCTAATAAAAGCTTCACTTTATACAGGCTTTGGACAGTCCAGTGTTTGATTAAGTATGTATTTACAGCTTAAAAAGTTTTGAATTAACCGATTTCAACGGTAAAATGTCACGCGTAGTACTCGCACCTCACACATTATTCATTTAATGAACCAAAATAAGTAATCAATCGCACTTAGACTAACATATAAATTATTTATACATTGCTTTACACCGTCCGTTTATAAAAGTTAATAAGTTTCTGGCAAAAAAAACATGCTTTGGACAAGCTTTTATTTCAGACTGTCCTTTTTTTTTGCAAAGTCACTGCTTATCAAGACCAAACTAATGAGTCCAAACACGGTGGGTTTGCCGCTATGCCCGACGTCGGGGCATAGCGGAGATCCTGTCGCCACCTTCCAACTCCAACATCAGATTAGCTCTTTAATGCCACCATATTGCATTGTCATCCCGTTTACATACGTGGTCCAAATTTCAGCCCATTCCATTAACGGGAACTAGTTTAAAATTGACTTGCAAATTTTGACGGACAACTTACAAACATGCCAACAGTGCAAATTACTTAAATAAAAGCTTGCAAAAACCGTATTACTTTGTTTTCCCGTTAGTGCGAGTGGCGGCGTGCGCTTAACGGAACGAGTTCCACGGTTACCGCGTCGTTTCAAAGTTTCGAGTCGCCATACGTGCCCGTAGGCAATGACCAGCATTATCTGTGGTAGTAGGTGACAGCGATGACAGCTGTTAATTTTGGAAGATGTTCCAAATTTTGATCTCATTGCCTTACAATATTCGATAACGTAATTTAAAAATTACGTTACAGCTGTCATCGCTGTCACCTACTACCACAGGTAAAGTAATGCTGGTCATTTGCCTTTCGGCTTCTGAACTCATCTTAGAGTACTTATAATATGTGTGTAGATAAATTATTGTACGAGACTGCGTAATCAGCATTACAACACTCGTGTGATCTATTAGCCTTGCGGCTCGTTTCATAAACCACACTCATGTTGTAATGCCTGTCAAATTCAATAGTTTATTGCATATCACATTACAATTCAAGGTGGAACAAACAGGAATAGGCATACATGTGACACCCTGCAAGGGCGCAGCAACACGAGAGGGCTAGCTATATTTATATAATAACTAATTTATGTCTAGGTAACAATAGGTACTTAAAATAACGTCACGTAAACTACTATACTACTCGTATTCTCAGATTAACCTATCTGTTTATCTCTATTATTTCTTAAATCATTCCCGCACCGAAAGTAAACCCCGATATCAAGGAATACTTGAGAGTTGAGAATTATAAACCTCTACCCATATTGCAATCAATCAATCTTATGACAATCTATAGGAGCTACGAAATTTATAAAGATTTTGTGGGCCAATCCCGGCGGCACTGCAATGCCGGGCCGACCCGTGACGGGAGTGGAGCGAGCCCCGAACATCCCGTCGAATTAAAAAAATCAGTTTAATATACTGGTCCCTCAGTGAGGGAACTTTCAGATATTAAGCTGAAAAGAACAGATACTACACTTTGATCTTAGCCAAAAGGCCGAGAAGCGATACCAGTACCGAGCTAACTGAGGGATGTCTATAAACCCGGGGAAATCTTAACAGCGCGATGTAGAAATATCACCGACCGTAACAGCGCCATCTGTCGGGACTGAGAAGCATTAATTGGCTTTTTGTTATATAATTTAACTAGCTTCATCTGGCCGCGACTTCGTCCGCGTAGAATTAGTAATTTTGCCATCTCACGGGAACAGTGATTTATTTCGGGATTCAAGGTAGCTCTGTGTGTTAATCCAGTGTATAAGCAAACTCTATTCCTAATTGTATGTAACCAAATTCGTCCATCCTTTTGAGCAAAGAAGTAACATACCCGCGCACGCATAACCTTTCGTATTTATAATATATTTAGTATAGGATGTAAATAGGTAGGGACATCCAGCGCACTGAATCGCTCTGGCCGAAATCGTAGACGATAAAAATACCCTCGGTATCTGAGTCCGACTCGCACTTGACCGGTTTTCAGTATTTGTTGTTTTTTTAGGATTTGTACTATGTATAATCATACCAAATATTTGAACCTTATGTGTTTTATCGTTTTTACGATACAACAAAAAGAAAACAAAAACACAAAGCAATAAAGACGAAATTCTTCGATAAATGAGTGCATTGAGCGCGAGCGGGCTTTGCCGCTCCTATTTAAACTCCACAATTTGTGCAAATTGTGGTTATAGAATTATCAACAAGTTTTTAGAGATGTTAGTAATTCTGTAGCTCTGCCTACCCCACTCTGGGAACGAAGGCGTGAGATTATGTATGTATGTATGTATGTATGTATTTAAACTCCCGGCGTCCGCGACCCTGCGAAGAACTTTGTCGCTGAACTTTTATGTATAAACTAAAGTCGCACAATTTCACCCGGAACGAATTATATGATTTAGATGTTAGTGCGTAAAGTATTATAGTAGGTGTAAGTACCCAATTAGTTTTTAAGGAATAAAGAACAATTAGTGTATTTAATTTCGGTCAAAAAAAAACTTAACCTAATCAACTGTACTTACTCCCAGTACATTACAGCTATTATGATAGCTCATAGCTATGAGTTTTTTAACTTCGATATACTACTTCTACCCCATTTCACCCCTTACGATTTTTTTTCTGAATCGCCAAAAGTAATATTTTTTATTCATGCGTAGTAGTCTAAATCCAATTTTCACTTTTTTAACCGCAAACATGACGAAATTCATACAAAATTCTACAACCCTCTTTTATCCCTTAGGGGTAGTTTTTCCATAATCGCTGAAAGCTATATTTTTTATTTATAAATTGTACCCTATATACCAATTTTCACGTTTCTTACTTCAAAAACGTTTCTTTCTTACCTCATACGCACAAAATTCTACACCCTCCTTTACCCCTTAGGGGTAGTTATTCCAAAATCGCAAAACGTTACTTTTTTTTAAATAGCTTCTGCCCACGAGTTCTTCCGCGTAGATTGCGATGATGTGTTTATCCGGGCTCAATCCGGGGTACACCTCAGCTATCTTGATTTCAAACTTCATCCAAATCCATCCATTCGTTGCAGCGTGAAGAAGTAACAAACTAACACGAACTTTTGCAAGTAACAAATTACGTCAAACGTAATAACTAATAAAGATAAGTCTCATTAGTAGGATTATTAGGATACTGGCATTAATAGGATTAGTGGATAATAGAATAGCTTTCGCTCCCTCGGGAACGGTCCAATTTTCCGGGATAAAAGCTATCCTATGTCCTATTCCAGGGCCTAACCTATATGCGTGCCAAGTTTCATCTCGATCCGTTCAGTGGTTGAAGCATGAAAGACGAACAAACATACACACTTTCCCATTTATAATATTAATATTTAAATATTATATAGCATAGTATATAGTATAATATATAGTATAGTATAGTATAGTATAGTATAGTATGGATATGGATTAACGTCAAACGTAATGACTAATAAAGATAAGTCTCTTTAGTAGGATTAGTAGGATACTGGCATAAATAGGATTAGTGGATAATAGAATAGCTTTCGCTCCCTCGGGAACGGTCCAATGTTCCGGGATAAAAACTATCCTATGTCCTATTCCAGGGCCTAACCTATATGTGTGCCAAGTTTCATCTCGATCCGTTAGTCGTTGAAGCGTGAAAGACGGACAAACATACACACTTTCCCATTTTTAATATTAGTATGGATTTCTATCTTGTTTTCTAAGCTGTTGGATTTCCAATGAATCATAAATAAATAAAATAAATAAATAAATTATGACTACTAATACTGACCAACCTCTCCGTCCAATGTGCATTTGATCAAAGAAATTGGATGACTTCAACAAATTTTCTAGAAACACCTACATTTGATCAAATGTTACGAATGCCATTTAATTAAAAATGGATACGCAAATAGTATCAAAACTTGAACCAAGATATTGGATAAGTGGAATGGGCCTGCATCAAAGAAATTTGATTAAATATTGGATATAGAAACTGGACAAAGATATTGGACAGGTGGAATACCCCTATCACATCGTAAAGTAATCTTTTTACCGGCCATAGTACTTCCATCCTAGAAAATCATTTTAGGTTTTAAATAACACTTTCTGTAAAGTTTCTCTGTTCTGCTCTGAAACCTACCAATTTATAAGCAACATCTGTATATGTATGTCTTTAAAATTCAGCTGGATCTTGCATTGTACTCATTGTTTTGCGCACGGAACGCCCGCTTTCTTAGACCAGACGGCCCTGCCAAGATGCACTACGCTAACTAGCGTTTCTATTCGATTCGTTTTTAAACCAATCGCGTCACTGGTAGACCACGTGACTTTTCGTATCACGTCATCTCCCAGTGACGCGATTGGTTTAAAAACGAATCGAATAGAAACGTTAGTTAACGTAGTGTATCTTGGCAGGGCCCCCAGGTCCAGACGGAGCGTTTTGCGCTCGTGAGTACTCGCGTGTTCCCGAGGTACTAGAGCTACATACATCGCGTCCAGATGCTGGTGCTCGGTACGCAAAACGCTCCGTCTGGACCTGGTCTTAAATTTAAAATTACCCCGAATTAGACGCGAAGCCGAGGGCAAAAGCTAGTTATAGTATAAATAAATAAGTGGCTTATAGTAGATCCGTTGAGTTTCTTTGACTTGTCTTTTAATAGTGAGTTTATTATCATCAATAATAGCAGTACACTCGGCAATAAAGTGTGCTATCAAAAGTAAAATTCAGTGAGTCAGTCATTCGCTTTCATAAAAATGTAAAAAAATCGATAAACCGATTCCGAATCCTATATAATATAGCGGTGTCTACAATATTTAAAAAGTTTCCTCGATTACATCATCGATCGGTGTCGTTTCCTGATCTACTCGTCAAGACCATTCTAACGAACAACACACAACACGACGGGTTTATCATGTGTAATTTAGGAGTTCCTATGGCCACCCTCAGTCTCCATCATCAGGCCAGCTCAATGGTACTTATATTATTGTATTGTCATTGGAACTAAAGGTGTATGCAAATTTTCTGCTTCATCGGGAACCGGGAAGTGGGTCAAAAACTTACAAGATTTGAACCCGTACATACTTACATACTTACTTACATACATACATATGTACATACATACATTGCAAGTTAAATAAAAGCTTGTAAAAATGATCCCAATCGGTACGGCCGTCGAGTGATCGGGGAACATAAAAAAAAGATTCCGACGGACGAATTGAGAACCTGCTCCTTTATTGAACTCGGTTAAAAATGAGTCTGTTACCTTTTAAGAAATGTGGGGCGCCGCGAAGCCTCTCGTTCCTCGCTTGCAGCGCCCGGTAGACGGCAGCGAAGGCGCCGGGGTGGCAGTCCTGCTCGGCGGCCTGCTTGGCGGCCTGCAGCAGCTTGCGCGCCGGCAGCGCGTGCCACGCCTGCGCGCCCGCCTGCCGCGCCGCGCCCACCGCCGCGATCGGCTCGTTCCAGCTCAGCAGGACCTCTTCGATCTCCTGCCGACAGGACTTAGCCATTACGACGCGGTTAACCTAGTCACAGATTATAAACTGAGGCGTGCGCCCGGGCCGCCCGTCACAACCATTCTAGCGTGTACATAGTACTAACCTCCACAGCATCAAGCCGCCACATCATGTCCAGCGCCAACTGCGCGTGGTGCGTGGCAGACCCCAGCGCGAGCAGCTGGCAGGCGAGCGGGCGCGCGTCGCCGAGCGCGCCGCGCCGCGCCAGCGCTCTGAGGCGTGCGCCCGCGCCGCCCGTCACCAGGGCGCGCACGCACAGCGCCGCCGACGCGTGCTGGACCGTGATGCTGTGCCGGCACAGGGACGCTAGGTATGCGGTCACCACCTTAAGGCAAATACCATAATAGTACATTACTGCAGAGACCGGGAAAAATATCATTGCGGGACGAGTACGAGTTAGCATATACGAGCGATACCGTCCTCCCCGGCCGAGGCTTGTATAGAGCTTTTCTCCAGCAATGCGGGAAAATATAACAATTGTTAATAATATTATACACAGTCCCAAAATTGCATGAATATAATTGTGACAGTCCGAAGGCAAGTTCATTTTTATGATTTTGAAGTCTTTTCTGGTAGCTGTATTTCCAGATCTCCTGTTTGACAGGTGACAATTTCATGTCGACATATATAGAGTTTGTTGATAGTTTTGTTATTGAGGCTCTCTACTGCCTCTTTTATGTCCTCAACTGTTCTTAATCGGTTCCGGAGTTTAATTTCTATTAACGATGACCTGATACATTTCCCTGTTAGTATCTTTGTTGTATAGCCTTTACACAGGTTGAACCAGCACCTCCCTTGCATTGACATTTAGTATGACTGGCGGGAGATCTGATGTTAGATGCATGGACTTTTCAGTGGTCATGTAGTTTCGACTTTTATTTTCGGTGACAAAGTAATCATGTAAGTCAGGAACTTTACTTGGATCCGTTGGCCAGTATATCGGCTCTCGTGAGGTCAAGCTCTTTCTGGTTGGAGAAATGTTAGAAACTCTTAGCGTCATTCCGCCATTAGCATTCCAGGTGATAATTCTGAGTGTGTGGTTATTCTGATTGTTCTTTTGTTCTAATCTCTTTTGCGCTTCGAAATGGGCAAGAATCTTTAGTGGTTGGTTTGGTTTTTAGTATTTTTGCCTTGTACTGTCTATATTTTGCACAGCCTTTGTAGCTCGCAGGATGTTTTTCTTGACAGTTTACCAGCATATTGCATCTCTGTCTGATGTTTTGGTGCACATTGAAGTAGAATGATCGATACCGCATTTCACACATTTAAATGGTCTAAAGTAGTGATTTTTCATATGACCAAATCTTTGGCATCTTTTGCGTTGTATTTTTTGGTAGGACCTGTAGAACGTTTACCGTCTGCCTGATTTCATGTCCGTTCTTTCAATTCTTATTTAATTAGAGAAGTATTTTCTGGAGCGTGAAGTCCTCATAGTACCACTCTATGCTTTCTCGCATTTCAGTTTGTACGAGGGCTGCCTTTTAAGTTCTGTCGTTTGCAAAACTCCCTTGATTATTAAAAAAAAAACTAGTATCATCTTAAAATATTTGAATTTGGAATTCAAAAACAAAAGAATGTCTCGAGATCGGCCGATTCGTTTTAGTACAGCGTCGGTTCAAAGTTGACAAGTTGGTTGTGAAAATGGAAATTTCGAAGGAAAATTTACGTGCGATAATATTTTACAACTTTAAAAGGGGTTTAACGCGTCTTCAGTGCTTTGAAGAGCTGACTACGGTTTTTAAAAATGAAGCACCATGCATCCGGACTGTGGAACGTTGGTATTTGGAATTTCAATGTGGTTGCTCTAGTCTTAGTGATAGGCATCGTGAAGGCCGACCAAAAACAGCTGTAACCCAGGAAAACATTGATGCTGTACGGCAACTGATCGTCGAAGATCGCCATGCGACATACCGCGAGATAGAAGCTTCATTAAGCATTTCAGGGACCAGTGTTCAAAATATATTGCATGATCACTTAGGTGTAAAAAAATTGATCTCACGCTGGATACCACATTTACTTAGTGAAGAACACGTTTATGACATTATCAGTGGTGACGAATCTTGGATATATGCCTACGATCCGGATTCTAAACAGCAGTCGACTGTTTGGGTGTTTCAAGATGAGCCAAAACCGACCAAAGTAATACGCTCACGGAGCACTTCGAAAAAAATGGTCGCCACGTTTGTAGCGAAAAGTGGCCACGTTGCGACCATCGTGCTCGAAGATCGTAAAACAGTTAATGCTGACTGGTATACCACTGTTTGTTTACCAGAAGTTATCGGCGAGTTCCGAAAAAATAACCCAAGACGTCGTATAGTACTGCACCACGATAATGCTAGCTCGCACACCGCCCGGCAGACAATTGCGTTTTTAAAAGAACAAAACGTCGAAAATTTGGATCACCCGCCGTACAGTCCAGACTTAAGCCCTAATGACTTCTTCACTTTTCCAAAAATCAAGCAACGACTTCGTGGTCAACGGTACCGGACGCCTGAAGAAGCGGTTGAGGCATACAAAACGGCCGATCGGTTCGATCGAATGAAAAAGTGTATTACATATCACGGTGATTACTTTGAAAAACAATAAATACCATTTAACACTTAAATTGTCTTTGGTTTTTTCAAACGACAGAACTTAAAAGGCACCCCTCGTAAATGTAGTGTGCTATATTGTTTTTATGACCTGTGGCCCGTTTCGCGAACCTACAAGTTACAAATTATCAGCGGAACTCTCTTTCTAGCAAAAGCAGTTAGAAAGAGAATTCCGAATCATTCGGCATTAGCTTAATGATATGGCCGGATCTTAATGTTATCATTTTATATTGAGAATTGTCCACAATTTTTTAGAGATGTGACATCCATGACTTCAGTCACCAAGGTAGGCTCACGCTTACTCTATAACTGGTTCCTCTGTTTCATCTGTTACATCATTGTTTAGGATGTCTAATTGGTTTACGTAGGTACTGCAAAGATGGTTGTATTATTAGATTTCTTAACATTTTCATTGTTTATTGGACTTGTTTTCTTTCTCTTTTTCCTTATCAGGACTTTATCGTTTTGCCACGGAATTAAAGGATTCTCAGTCTTATCTTTAGAGTTATTTGAGTATGCTTGTCGCTTGGGTTACTTGCTGTGACTAATGATGGGCTGTTACTCCAGCTCCGATGACTAATGTG
Organism: Acleris literana; assembly: GCA_946894065.1. Lineage (NCBI taxonomy): Eukaryota > Metazoa > Arthropoda > Insecta > Lepidoptera > Tortricidae > Acleris > Acleris literana. The sequence goes on from OX335681.1 coordinate 1,384,434, forward strand.
ATTTTTCTCAAACATGCTCTTAGGAGTAAAATAAACGTATGTAAACTCTTTCCGTCCATGTCTATATATTTTTTTAAAGTGCTGTCAAATGCACGTAGACCAGAAAGGACCAAGCAAAAAATCCGAAAAGATCCGGTAAAAAAAAATATATATAAACAAAAAAATATTGATATTTAAAACCTAAGACTTGTTATGTGCATGCGCGAGTGATGAAAGTAGCGAGGAAATAGGTACCACACACCACACCGCCTATTTTGAAAAATGAAGTCGCCTCGGCTAGGCAAAGCCTATTTCCTGCTAAATGAAGAGAAAAATTCGATAGAATTTACAGCCAATTTATGCTATGGCCCTTCATAGCAAGCAAGAATGTGATAAGCTTTTCTGAAAATTTGTTTTTAGCATATTTCAGTTTAGTTAGCAATTTAAGAACAAGAAGCCCATTGAAGTTCATTAGATAAACATAATTTTTCCCCGAAAACCCATAACGTTTTCGATTACAAATGTCTTAATATGACAAACATCACTTATTATTAATTCAATTACTTTCTAGTTATAAATGTATTTTTATCATTTCCTTTCATTGTTTGAGAAAAGCATCGGCTGAAATGAGGATTTCCTGACTCGTATTGTAGCAGGAAATCTCTTACTTTCCGCGCCTAGGCAATAATATACTATTACTATTGTGAAATGTTTGTTAAATCTTATTGTTCGGATTATTTGGTGTTTTATTATTTTCCGTATTCTTATTCATATTGTTCCCACGAGTGAGGGCGAAATAATTAGTCGCTTAAAGGCGATGACTATTCCTTTAATAAGGTTCAATATAACGACGTTAGCGGGGCACGTCGAGGTCGGCGCACGCGACATGCTACCCGCAAGCCATACATCTCTTCAGTACGTTACGTACCAACCTTAGGATCTGGATAAGCATGTTCTATCCTCGACCTCGTCGTCAATTCATATCAGGTGAGACGAGGCCAATCGCAAACCAATTTTGGATTTAAAAAAAAAGTAACAGGTATTTCTACCTCGTGAAACTGGCGGCGAAGCCAATGCCCCTGGTTCCAAAATAATTCCCTGGAGTTGCAGGTTGTTGGGGTTTTCAAATAACCTAAGAGTGTTGGTGGTAGGAGATGATGGCGGTACCTGCACGAGCTGCGTGTGCGGCTGCAGCGCGGCGCACACGTCGTCCTGCGCCACCAGCACGGGGAAGCGCGCGCCGCCGCCCCCGCCCGCGCCCGCCGTGTTGCGCGCTACTTCTTGATCCGCCCATTTTCTGTAAAAACCCAGTCTCTTGTAAAACGATGGGATGCGGACTCGGACACCCATAGAGAACATTTGCATTGCAGCATACTGCAAATGCGTTGCCACCCCTGAGGACTTAAATTAAATGCTTCTAATAGCATTGGCCGAGTACGAGATAAGTTATGACTAGTGAGGGGCGATTTCTGAAACATTGCCGAACTTTCCTTAACTGCGAAAATTACAGCTTTACATAATTAGATCGAAATGATTCTAAGGGCCTGTTTCACAATCGACGAGTAAATTTACCTGTCATTTAAAGTTGGCTCTCTCCTTGTCTATTTTCAAGTGTAAGACGGAGAAAGGGCTAAAATCTGTCAAATGTGCTTTTCATCTCTCCTGTTCGGAAAGTTTAATTTGAATGGGAGATAGCCGGATGGAAAATTGCTTTTTCGCCTCTAGAGTGGAAAGTATTTTTTTTTAATAGTCTCGATTGGCCACGGAATCTAAGATAATTGAGCTACGTCATATTATTAAAATAAATTCTTTTCATATAACTAAACTCGGCTATACGTTAAACGACGTATTTATTATGATCTATATAGGTTCACATTAAAATCATTTTACGACTAATACATTTTTTTCGAAATTACAAAAAATCAACATTTAAAATTATTCCTCTATTCTGCTGCCCGCCATAATGCCATGATAGAATAGCATGACACATTTTTTTCACGTTTCGGCATGGCCATCTAGAAAATACACATACCGCCAACATTAGAAAAATTTTATTGAGTTGGTCACGACCAAGGAGCTTATATACAACACTGGAGGTTGAACGCCGAACATCCGTTCGAAACAAGAAATTTGGACTTTATTACGTCACGAATATATTCCATCTCTTTTATAAAATGTGCGTGTAGTATTTTACTTTCCTCACAGTCGAAATGAAAAGTAGAGTATCTAACTTGGGTGAAATTACCCATTGCCCCTCGAACTACTGGCGCTCTCACTTTGTTCGAGCGCCAGAAATATCTCGGGTGAAATGGGTCCCTTTCAACCCTTGGTTATCAATCTACTATTAACCACTTTTTTTGAAGTGATAACTTCTTTACGGAGGATAAACCATTTCGTTACGTAACGCGCGTTACTAGACATCCTGTCTGGCTTCCCTTTCTCTCACGCATACGGCAGAGCGGTAGGATTAAATTTTTAGTCATTTTTTTAAATACAAAAACATACTGGAATCGGATGGGGTTTGAGCCGCGGCACCATCACATGGCGTCATATACCTACCTCTCAGCCGCTAGGCCAACCGTAACTTACAGGTATGGACGAAAATGGTAAACGGTATTTGGTATTACCTGCTGACGTCACCCCGTATTGCGTTTCTAAGCATAAATACTGTTGACATTGACCATAATTATAACCTAAAACTATCACCGTTTTTGAAAGTGATTAGTTTAAGTTATTAGTTACTGGTTCGTTTGTCTTGAAAATCGATATCTGAGGGCCCCTTGGGACTACAACTGCGAACCCGTAATCAGATTTAAAAAAAGTGGCCGCCATTTTGAACTTTTTTGATAATGGTTCGATTGTCTTGAAAATCGATATCTGAGGATCCGTGGGGACTACAAATGCGAACCCGTACTCAGATTTAAAAAAGTGGCCGCCATTTTGAACTTTTTTGTTACTGGTTCGATTGTCTTGAAAATCGATATCTGAGGATCCGTGGGGACTACAAATGCGAACCCGTACTCAGATTTAAAAAAGTGGCCGCCATTTTGAACTTTTTTGTTACTGGTTCGATCGTCTTGAAAATCGATATCTGAGGATCCGTGGGGACTACAAATGCGAACCCGTACTCAGATTTAAAAAAGTGCCCGCCATTTTGAACTTTTTTGTTACTGGTTCGATCGTCTTGAAAATCAATATCTGAGGATTCGTGGGGACAACAAATGCGAACCCGTAATCAGATTTTAAAAAAAAGTTGCCGCCGTTTTGAACTTTTTTGTTACTGGTTCGATTCTCTTGAAAATCGATATCTGAGGATCCGTTGGGACTACAAATGCGAGCCCGTACTTAGATTTAAAAAAAAATTGTCGTCATTTTGAACTTTTTTGTCACTGGTTCGATTGAGTTGAAAATCGATATCTGAGGATCCATGGGGACTACAAATGCGGTACGCAATCAGATTTAAAAAAGTGGCTGCCGTTTTGAACTTTTTTGTTACTGGTTCGATTGTCTTGAAAATCGATATCGGAGGGCCCGTTGGGACTAAATATGCGTACCCGTAATCAGATTTAAAAAAAGTGGCCGCTATTTTGAACTTTTGAAGTGATAACTTCTTATTATTATCGGAGGGCAAACCGCTTCATTACGTAACGCGTTACGGCGCCAGTCTGTCTGGCTTCCCTTTCTCTCGCGCATATAGGCAGGCTCCTCCTCTCTCACTCTAACACAGAGATTTATATTAGTTATCACTTCTGTCGGGCGTCCCGAGACGCAAACGATTTTTTTTTAACTTATCGATTGTGGAACAGGCGGCTATTAACGAATATGTCAAAACTATAGTAACTTTCAGAACATTGCATAAAATTTAAGTGACAGGTTAACTTTTGAAACTTTCAGAATATTTAATGAACTTAAAGGGAAACATTCACTTTTAAAACTTACAAGCCGCCCATCACCAGTGACGATACGTTTAATAATTTGAACTTAATTTATATCTCCTAATTACAGCTTAATAAAACAATTGATTTAGCAAATAGGTACATTTTACTGCCGTGAAAATTCAATAGCCTAATAAGATGCAAAAAAAAAATGGCTAATAATTCACAAAAGCCCAATTTTACGTGGATAATCTGTGGCAAAGCTTACCTGTACACCGAGTTGATTTCATCAAACACCTTGGACAGCTGCACCAGGTACACAGACGGATTAGACACCAGCTGATTCAGAATACTATATATGGTCTCTTTGCCGTCAGTCCGTCGCAACAGACAGGCGACTATTTTGGAGATCTCGTCCTTTGGCACCTAAGGTTAAAAGAAATATCTTAAATTTATCTTAAATGCTCCCACACTGCAGTTTTATAAATAGGATGGGCCAAAAGTTTTCGCACATTTACAGCCTCTTTCTGTTGCTAATTTGCAAAAAAAAATTGGCCCACCCTATATAGATATAGATTCTTAGATTTAGTAAAATATGGTAACGTTATAAAATGTTTCATAACGTTATATAACATTTTATAACCGCTGTGTGGGAGCACCATAGCGGACAATTTATTTGATTTAAAAATGTTTTAAATTGAAGCGTCAAAATTGTCAGTGGTTACCTATTTCAAGTGGGATACACCTTTATAAATAAACCCCAGAAAACTCTACCTCAGATTTGTTTGTACATTTTTCATGTGTACTAACGCCATCTATCGAGTTCTCTGTAAACTAAATGTTTTGAACGAATATATTTGCTAGTATTCAAGACAAGCTATTCTATTTTGTCATGTTAACATAGTTTCGTACAAATTACACTGATTTTATGTGACTCTGAAGTTTTGAACACGCCTGTCGCAATTTAAGATTAACTAGCATATATGAAACTTACGGAGTGTGCCAGTCCCGAGGGAATGAGCCGGACCTGCCAGAGGCAGCCCAGCCGCGCGTCGATGATGTAATCGGGCTGGAACACCACCCAGTTGCCAGAGTCTAATATTTAATCTTGGTTCAGAAAAATATGCCATGTTTATTAATAGTGAAGGAAAACGAGGGCTAATGTCAACAGATGGTCTAGATTGCAACTGTGTTGGCAACCTTGAGGAATAAGATGGAATTCTTTTATTATAATCATTTCATTGGCTTTAAACATAAAACTCCCGTGAGACTCAGACATATTAACGAGATCACACCGGGTTACTCACGTAAAAATTGTCGAAAAACGCTCGACATGTTTCGGGCTCGTCCGGAGTCCCTATTCATGAGCAGACGCGGCCGCAGCACGGTCAACAACGCGGGCCAGCGCTCTGTCAGCCCGGCTGCTCGGTGCGAACGGCGTGGCCGGCGAGAAACTACCCCCGTTTTTCTCATTATTGGAATTCTCAAATTTAGGGTCGCACACAACACTAACTACGTCACCCGTTAAAGACGCGTCCACACTTGCCACTGGAGCAGTACACAAAACCGTTTTCCAACTCGGAGGCACCGACCATCCACCATCACGGTTATAATTCGGATGACGACCAATTTGGATAGCTACGCGCACTTTCCTAGGAATAAAATGCTTTTCCCTCGCCAACACGGCTACCTGATCAAATCGTATATAATGCGTTGTATCCGAAACCAGTGAATGCTCCTCCACCGCAGAACAAGGGATGTCCTGCTTTTTCATACTCCGTATGTGCTCCGTCACTCTCGTGGCAATGTTCCGGCCAGTCTCTCCTATATAGTTTTTCCCACAGGAGCAGGGAATCATGTAAACTCCTGGGACGTTCAAAGGCTCTTCATCTTTTGGTGAACGCGTCAACTGTCTGAGCTGCATATGGGGGCGGAAGATCGTCTTAATACAATTCTTACGTGAGTAACTCGGTGTGATCTCGTTAATATTTCATTGGCTGCCTTAATCACAGTCTCAGAAAATGGCGGGAAAATATTCAGACTTTCAACTGCCGTCATTGTTGCATTCAACATATTGACGTAAATAGTGATAACGACCGGTAACTTCTGATGTTAAGCAGAACAATTAGTTTCTAATTATTAAAAAAAAAAAAAAAAAACTGGTTTAAATAAGCGAACACGACAATGACGGCTGCACAGACGGACCCGGGTCCGCTAGCTTCGTAGGCTGGGAATGGTGATGATGATGATACTAATGATGCTGATGGTGGTGGTAATGATGATGATAGTGGCGGTGGTCATAATTATGGTGGAGGTAAAGATAAGATGGTGATGGTATCAATGATGGTGGAGGTAATGATAACATGATGGTGGTGGTGATAATGATGACGGTGGAGGTAATCATACCATGGTGATGGTAATAATTATGGTGGAGGTAATGATAACAGGATGATGATGGCGATGGTAATAATGATGGTGAAGGTAATGATAAGATGGTGATGGTATCAATGATGGTGGAGGTAATGATAACAGGATGATAGTGGTGGTGGTAATAATGATGATGGAGGTAATGATAAGATGGTGATGGTGGAGGTAATAATGATGATGGAGGTAATGATAAAATGATGATGATGATGATGATGATGATGATGATGATGATGATGGTGATGATGATGATGATGGTGGTGGTGGTGGTGGTGGTGGTGGTGGTGGTGGAGGTGGAGGTGGTGGTGGTGGTGGTGGTAGAAGAGGTGGTGTCGATGATTATGGGGGTAATGATGATAATGATGGTAATGTGGACGGTGGCGCCGGTAAAGGATACACATGGGGCAGAGCTGGTCGTCGACGAGCGCGGGCCGGATGGGCGCGGCGGGCACGAGCGGCGCGTGCGCCACGGCGCCGCCGTCCGACTTCTTCTCCTCCATTATGTCGAACAACTGTGATGTCTGCGACGACTGCAACCGGACGGAAAATATATCGAATATGCATACGATTTGTAAGCAACATGAAATTGGTCAATCCAATTTTTTTGCTAATTTTGATATTTTTTCGAACGACTTATACTTGACCAAAAAATTAAAAAGCAAAATGCATACACATAACAAAAGCCTAAAATGGCTATCGATGTTTATTTCAAAAGTTGCCAACTTAAGGCTCTTGTCCCACCGCTGACGACGAGTGAGAAGGAGTAGAGCCAGCGATCAACTATTAATACGTCACGGGATATATATATTTTGTTGGAGAGAGAGTTCTCGCCGGCATTGTAAGCAACCAGCGATCAACTATTAATAGTTATGTCTCTTTTATTGACACGGGATCTATATATTTTGTTCCTTTCTTGAGCGAGAAAATAGTATATAGCTAATCGCTTCCTCGTCGGCGGTGGGACAAGTGCATTACAGAAACACGATGAACAATCCTAAGGTCGGCGTCAATAGAACTTGCGAACAATGTAAACAAAACCAAACGAACCAATTCACCATGATTACTCGATAATCACGTACTTTTTAAGATCAAGTGCGGTCTTTGCAATGATTTATACACTAGATCATTATTTTCTTATTAAGTTTAAGATGAAATAACTATTCATTATACTTTATTTTTAATAAAAACACTATATTATTATTTATATTTGAGGTTATGTGTCAAACAGTACTAATTTGTTTACATTGTTCGCAAGTTCTATTGACGCCGACCTTAAGGCCCTCGATTTATATATCACGATATTTTTTTATCGAAGGGTATAACATACTCAGCAATTCTCTACAAGAGGTATCAAAACTTCTAGGCAGGAAAAAGGTCTTCAATAGCAGTCACTAACGACATCTAGTGACGAGTAGAAGACAACTATCTGAGACAGCAGACAGCGCCGCCATGCGCCAGCCGCGCAGCGTCAGTTAGCGATTATGAAAGCGCGCATCATTATACCAACGAAGTTTCCCCAGTTGCATTATATACAACTTCAAACTTCATCCCATTACTGCCTGGAAGGAGAGTTCTGATTGATCTGTTTTTTTTTTAAACAATTTTGGCATTTTTTTTTTAGCTAAAGTGCCAGTTATTCGTAAAATTTAATAAAATTGACTGATTACTTAAATGTACATTGACTCCATCTCTTGTTTTAACGTAAGGAAAGAAAAATATACAGCAGTGCTATTTTACCGTCACTACTGACATCTAGTGTGGAGTAGAAGAAAATCTACTTTTAACGATAGCACCACCCTTGTCTTACAGTTAAATTGGAACGTCAATAGCGACATCTAGTGTCGAGTAGAAGAATACTAATTTTAACGACAGCGTCGCCCTTACGATAGCAATTAAATTGGAACGTAGGTAGCGACATCTAGTGTCGAGTAGAAGAAAACTACTTTTAACGACAGCGTTGCCCTTATCACAGCAGTTGAATTGGAACGTAGGTAACGACATCTAGTGTCGAGTAGAAGAATACTAATTTTAACGACAGCGACGCCCTTATCACAGCAGTTGAATTGGAACGTAGGTAGCGACATCTAGTGTCGAGTAGAAGAAAACTACTTTTAACGATAGCATCGCCTTCGTCATAGCAGTTAAATTTGAGCGTCACTAGTGACATCTAGTGTCGAATAAAAGACAAACAATTGCGTCGCCAGTTTTCACAGTCAGTTCCAAATACACAATTATCAATTTGATCTTTTGATCGTTTCTTAAGCGACAAAATAGTCGATAGCTAATCGCTTCCTTGCCGGCAGTGGGACAAGTACACTCAACATCATAAATAAGTGATAATTTATGTACCTTGTCACTTTAACGTCGTGTCTGAAATGTCATACAAAATTGTGAAACGATTGAAAGCGACAAGGTACATAAATGATCACTTATTTATGCTGTTGACTGTACCACGGAGCTTGTCAGGCTGCAGTTGGTGACAAGGCCATACATACATACCTGGTGGTGGACGGCCACGAGGTGGTCGATCACGCTGACGGCGAAGCGGCCCACCAGCCCTGTGCGCAGCGTGTGCCGCGTGCCACTTCCGCCGGATATCGGCAACAGCTGAAACATAGTTATCACAATGTCAATCATAACATCAGTTAAAGGGCTTGTGAAACTGAAAATTTCTATACAAAATGTGATAACGTTTCTCTCCCCTTAACCTTTTCAATGGCTCTGGCCTACAACTGAGAGTGGTGACACCGACGGCCACAGGCACAGCCGACACAAGATGAAGATTAAAAGAGACTTTGTTTCGTATGGATTAAGTTGTAATTGGCATAGCATAGAAAACCCGTTCAAAAGGTTAATAGAGTATATTGAGAGATATACCGGGGGGCGGGACACACCCATATAAGCAACGACCGCGCCGCATTATCCGGATGGGCGCCGAACATAGCGGATAAGGCTAGCGTCATCGCACCATCTAATTTAGGGTAGATTGTGCCCCCGCTACTGGGGCACGCAACCCGGCGGCCGCGTGAAGCAGTGAATGTATATGTATATACAAATTTCAAAGGTCAATAAAAAAACACGCGGCCTTTTTCGCAATCGACACAGTAAACACGTAAATATTATATAAATAACTGAATTACATACGTATCTATGATTACACAGTCTACTTTTTCATTTAATACAATACTTAGTATTATAGGAAGCCACAGGGTTCATATTCAAAATACTAATGTCAAATGAGTTATGTCATTTATCCAATTTTAATCGAACTGCTGCAGCTTATGTTAGGTAAGTATATTGTAAAAAAAAAGTGTAACCATAAATCTTAAAACTAAGCATGTACCTATCGCATATTAATCTATGTGTAATTTTAATAACAATAACAGTAGACAAGTGTTATTAGTTAACACTCCTTAACTCATAAAATCTTTAGTTTAAAATAATGTAATGTAATCAAATTAAATAAACAGTTTTTTTTTTTAAATAGATTAAAATCCCAGATATAGTGGCGACCTCTACGTTCAGAGCTGATAACATGAATAACCCAATCGATTCTCATCAAACATAGCTAAAAACCATTCCGATCGAACTAGCCGTCTTCAAAAAAAACCGCGTTCAAATTGGTCCATCATATAGTACCCCAGATAAATGAAAAAAAAATAACCATGACAGAGGTGGTGTTCCCGTGGCGGAACACGGCGCACCAGGCGGCGCCGCACAACCGCAGCAGGATCACGTCGCGCTCCACCACCGGCTTGTCCGCGTCCACTAACATCAATATACAAATTTAATTTAGATCAATAATCAATAAAATGAATATTAATAGGATTTCAAGCTCCAAGAAGACAACTTTGAATGTTCGATGCAAAAAAATGTTTCTTACATTCTAATTTCTGCAGTTTGTTAATCGTAGAGTTGTTCAAAGTGAATGGCTGTAGCAGGGCTCCATTGTTTCCAGCTAGCAGCACTATATTGCTCTGCGCACACCATGAGAACCAGGCTCCGCTGAAATATGTTAACCAAATATTTTTTGTATACACTATGTGATATAGCTGAATTACTTTAGTAATGCATTTGTAGAAATAGCAGTCACATTTTTTAAAAGAGAATAGATATTTTTATAGGGTGCGTTTTAATCAGTATACAAACTTTTTGCATAATTTCATTTAACTAACCACGAAAAGCGTAATGAACGTTTAGCATAAATACCATTTGTATAATTTTATCTGGCATACGATCAAATAACATAACACTCATTTAGCATAACTATCATTTTCTAGTTATTATCCATTTTAAGTCAATTTCTTCTAACTAGGTTAGGTTAGGTTACAACTGTGACCACATTAATAGTAATGGAAGCAGTTAGAAATATTTACTGTTTAAATTAATAAACATTATAGTTTTTGAAATTATGCATTTCGTTTTATGCATCATGACTATTATATTGATGGTTTATTATGCAGATTGAAATTATGCAATTCGTTTTATGTAAAATGATCATTATACCATTTGTTTTTATGCTAAACATTTTTATGATGTAAAGGTAGTAAATGAAAATAATTATTTGTAAGGTATATATGGTTTCAGAATACAACTCAGTCTACGGATTACAAAAATAATATTGGTTGATATTTAGTTCATCTCATTCATTGGCGTCTGCCTGCTACTATTCTATATTTTCGTTAATACTTTTAACTCACCAGTTGGGTTTTAGTTAACCTGTAGTAATAGTAGGTATGAATGCTACTAGTATCGTAGTACCCCATCGGCACACAAACCTCTTCATGGTTTTGCTTAGATGGGCATTGTACCTACTATGTACTATCTTTATATTAATCAATAAATTAAAAAAAAAAGTAATTGAATAAATTCAACATTGATTATAAAAAAGACACTGTAAGGTATTCAATTTATAAACTTTAGTTACACAGAACAGTCATAGATGGCGTTAGCTGTCCTCATTTATTTATTAACAACAGATGATAGAAATAAAATGCCTACTTTTATAGACGATAAATAATCAGTATTAAATGTTTGGACTATTTTACAGTCATACAAATAAAAAGTAAGTAGCAAGTAGACCTAAAATTGAAATAAGAAATCTTAGTAACACAAAAGAGTCATACATGGCGTTAGCTGCCCTGGTTTCTAACAGAATAGAACATAAAGGATATTTTCCTTAAAATTTTGCATCGAAATAGATCTTTTGTAAGCGTACTCATTAAATACATACATACATACATTAAATAACGCCTGTTTCCCAGAGGGGTAAGCAGAGACCACTTCTTTCCACCTGCTACGATCCTGACAAATCTCTTTCGCTTCTTCCACATTCATACATAAATTAGGTATTTAAACACAAAACCAGCCAAAGTATTTTTTTTGCTTCTTTGTATGACATACTTTTTTTTTTGATGATACTCATACTCTCATATTCTGGACAGTACATTTATTCTAAACAAACGGTCTGTTAGTATGCTATTAAGACATTAATCAAATTAAGATATGAAACTTACAGCATAAACTTTATATTATTTATTAATTAAAAACATCAACATAATAATAACTCAACTATGGAACCAGGTATAGTTATATCATAGTTAAGTCAACCATCATTATTGTTCTTTGTTAAAGTGTACAAAGTACTAGTGATTCTTACCTGAACGAGACATTCTTCAAACTTTTCAGTAGTTTTTTATCAGGAAACACTTGAAGCAATTCAATTCCGTGATCAGTGATATATGCTATCTCATTGACCCTGGGCCATACAAAGCCTAAAATCTTGGCGTTTTTCCACTTGCAAGTATGAGAGTACTCCACATTAGTAGGGGCTAGATCTTTAAAGTTGACAAATTCAACGTTTGCGCTCTGATTATCTATGTTCCTTTGGATAGCCAGAATGTTGTGGTCCGGGGAGAATTTTATAGAAATTATGGGACCCCTGTCTTCCATTCTAAATGTTGTAGACTTGGACTCGTCCATTCCACTAACCGTGACTCCAGTGACGCCCCCTGACCGGACTGTGAAGACCTAGAGAAAATAATTTACAAAGTTTTTTCATTTATTTTGACTTTAAATTCTGATATGGATACTTGAATGCCACTAGAGAAGCACAACCGATGTGTTACTAGCGATACCATAAATTATATTAATAAACAGGCATTTAGAGATAATGGAGCTATATAGAAAGTCATAATAAAAGTGAATTTACCTGCCCATTTGTGTCGTCGAAAAACACATTTGTAACACGGCTATCGGCATCAAATCTCTTGGGCTGCTCAGAGAGCGCCAAATAGTATTCATCACTGTCTTTTAGGGAGAAATTTGACATATTTATTGCACAATATTGCTCATTTAAACAGAAAATAAAATAGAAAACAAGTTTCTTATTTTTTGTTTTGACGTACAATTGACAGACTTATCTTTTACAATTAATTCATTCTGAGTAGGCAAAGGAATCGAAGCTCATACAGCCGCGTCTCCAGTGAATTATTTTCGCAAAGTAAATGTTTTGAATCTGAAGTATTTATTTTTTATTCTTACCGCTTTTTTGTCTTTTGTATTAATTATATAAAATGAGTGGGTCTTCATAGGTTTCAATGCTTAAGGGAGATTTAAGTGGAGATATAAATCTGAATAAAAGAAATCTCCTTCTTTAACACTTTTACTAGTGTTTTAAATTAAATTAATGCCACACCACATTAATATTAATTTCACCACACTATAACAATAATTTAATGAACACGAAAAAAATATAAAGAAGCAGATCCGGTCCTATAGCCATGTTTTCTTCATGATTCCCGCGCAAAGTGCTTAATATTTTGATAAGTAAAACAAACGAAAAAAATTCGAGTCATTTTAATACAGTTCGTGTTTTTATAAATTGTGATTGCATTCATAGTATTTGATGATTTTATTTTATATTGAATGCTGCTGTATTTCCATGGCAACAAATGGCGCAAGTTATAAAAACAAATATCCGTGAAATACATTTCGGAAAAAATCGCTTTTATAAAGAATAATAATATTGTTATACAAAATGACTGATAATATAGAATTGAAATATTTTTCCAGAAATTTTGCTCAAGATGATGACATTGAGGAATATCATGAGATAGAAGAGGAGGCTTTTCATGAACCAAAACATGCTTTGCAACATCAAGCTGCGAACCACTCTAAATCGGTAACAGAAGAAAATTTCTTTATCCAGTATGACGTTAAATCAACAGACAAAAAGCCAGGGAAGAAAAAACACAGTAAAAAGAAGGCAGCCACGTCTAACTTGATGGATATCATAAATTCTGAGCTAGCGTGCGATTCCGTGCCCGTGACTGAAGAATTAGTAATAACGACTGTTGATTATTCAATGGCACAGCGGAGTACCTACTTGCAGAACTCAGGAATACGCAATATGTTTAAAAAGCCTTTTGGTTTCCTACCAGAGAATGGGTGAGTTATAATTATATTGTTTAAGTCGGTTGCTAAATAAAATACAATCATAGATCACAATAACTACTGTTTACTTGGTAACATAATTATGCATTTTTAAGGATACAGTTGCCGGCAAACTTCTTGAACATTAGGCGAGGTGGTGGGGGAAAGTTCGCGCATCGTGCACATACGTGCAAAAAAAAGTACCTACCTATACCTCGGACGTCATCATCTGAGCTCCGGGGCCATAAATTAATTAGTGAACAAGGATGTGCAATGCTACGCCAGTGCGAGCGAGATATCTGCTAACCTCCCAAGAGCGAGCGAGATGTGCGAAAAAGGGTTTTTATGACCCCAGAGCTCAGATGGTAACGTCCAATTTTTATCACAGATTTTTTTCAAATCTTACGATAATCGGCAGTATTTTTTACTGTCTCCACAAACCTCTTTCCGTGTTTCTTAAAGAAACAATACACATCGTAGGTACATCATCTTCCGAGCTTGTCTTTTTAAAACTACCTACATTATTTTGGCGTGGCATTATGTTGTCACTTTAAAACAATAACAAAAACTCAACAAAATATTGTAACAAGAAAGTCAATGATAACAATCGGCTTTATCAGTGCACGCAAGTGTACTCGGAAGGCGAACATTTTCACAGCAACCAATGCACGCACACGTAAAACGTGTGGGCCACGTGGCTACGTTGGTCAGCTGCGTGTGTCTACATTCCCCACTGCGGGCCACGCACATCCAAGCGCGCGCGGGAGGTGCGACGCCCTTGAAGCCACCTTTCCACTGCAACACACGGGCAGCGTGGGTTGCGGTGGGGCTTTGCCTGCCACGCGCTCTAGCGTGTGCGTGGCAGGCACTTCGGAACAGACCACGCGTGTGTTAGTGACGTCATTTCGTGCGCAGCGTGCTCGTGGACTACTGTGGAAGTATATACCTACATTTTCATACAAAGCGTTTTTGTACCCACGTGTGTAGCTTGACCGTGCGCAGCAGTGGGGCTCCGGCCTAAAACAACAAATCCGCAAATTGACGGCTACCCGCCAAGAGATGGCGTAAGCAACCATTGAATTGCAAAATTATACTGGATTATTACGAACATAACATTGTGTAATTTTAAATAGTCATTCCAGTAAGTAATGCAGTTAAATAAGTACGTGTATTAAAAACAGTTTTTTAGAAATATGTCCTAATATGAGTAGGTTTTAAAATTTGACATAAATACAAAGATCGTATTAATAAACATTTTTTTGATTTCTAAAAATCCTTAATAGAACATCGGGATAAAATGTATGCTATGTCAGTTGAACAGATGAGATAAGTTATATAACTTGTACTTACTTTCCAATTTTTGTGCCGTTTATCCCAAAACGGTAGACAAACACACGTTCGCATTTGTAATATTAGTAAGGATAAATAGTATAATGAAAGTTTGTGCGGATGTTTCAATTTTTGTTGTACAACTCAGCTGTATAGCTGAACGGATTTGGAAGAAAGGCATAGGTATTTTTATCGTAGAAAATTGTATAGTTCCCATGGGGATAACGCTGAATGAATTCAACGTGGAAGAACTCACGGGCGAATTCTGGTTTAACATAAAATTGCCAGTTTAACTATAAATTTTGTTTTAGGTACGGAGACAAATTGTTAACCGCTGTTTTAAACCCAGTATACCCAAATGTTCTCGAAAACACCACACCCGACTATCAACCCATTCCTGTTCAATACATAGAGGCCGCTAAATTCGAAGAAGTTGTGACAGGACACGAATCTGACAATGGATCGAGCAAATTCCTAGATTTTACGGTAAAAAATATAAAATTCGTACACCACCATGAGTTTTGTTTAGAAGAATTACTGTGTACCAAGCTTGTTGAATGTTACAATGAATATGTTGCTAATGAAAATGCAGCTAACGAATTAATAAGGGATATTAAAGTCATAAGAGAAACAAGAGATAGTCTCAAAGAAGATATAGTGAAAATATCAGTTAATAATGAAAACATACGATTTGACGAAACAGTGAGAAAATACACGTCGAAACTTTTTAAATTGAAGGATAAGTACTTGATTGTCGTTGATATGAGAAAAGAGATAATGCATAAAATTGGCTCGGTATGGTCAGATGTAATCACGGCGAGAGAAAAATACAAAAGTATGAAAACACCTTACATTATAGACATTGAAAAAACTGAAAAAGACTCTGATGATTTCGAAAAGGAATGGGCCGAGGTATTTAATACCGAATATGCTGATAAACTTGATAGGCTAGAATACGACTATGTTACACGCTACTTAGAATATAAAAATGCGAAAGCTGACAAAAGTGATCCAAAAATATCTAAACCTAAGTTGGAGTTTGACGAAGACATTTTAAAAAATGAATCTGAAACTATTGCCAACAAAATAATTACTAAAGATAGAATAAGTATTATTTTAAGACGAGACGATAAAATGATGTTAAATTTAAGGAAATCTGCAATAACTATGTTGACAAGTTACAGCTTCAAAATTTACGTCGATGATGTATTCGTGTGTGAATCTGAGACGTACAGAAGCAATTTAATAGACAGATATAACATAGAATTTAAAGAATCGTTCTCGGTAGAAATCCTTCCTAAAAACACTACGATTTCTATAGAGCTTTGTGAACAGGACGATTCGGTATCATGTCAAAAATTTGATCTTAAAAATGTTAAACATACTAATGTAAATGCCGAGTATAAGGCTGTTACATTTGTGTACAATAACTTAGTTGAACCTAATCCAAATCATGTTGGCAGCGGACATAATATCAAAAAAATAGCTGCAGCAAATAAACTAAGACTAAAGAGCAGCAATTTGTTTAAAGCAAACTTGTATACGTCTTGTGAAATAAGTCTACGAATTGGATGGAACGAAAAACTCTGTGGTAACGAAACAGAAGAAATTAAATTTTCTATGAAAATAGGACAACAGATTAAACGGTTATTGAATGGTGTTGAGGAACCTAACATGGATTTATTAAAGGATATAATAGAAAACATTTATGGAACAGACGTTAGTGAGGATGAAGAATTTATCAATACTTTACGAAATCTATGCAAAATGGGTGTGTATATCGATGATACGATTCCTATTGATGAAGAAAGTCCTGAATTTTACAGACTTAAACTATTACATTTACGAAATAATGGCGGTTTCGCAAATGTAGAAGACAAGACTATTCCTCTACTGGCCAGTCAAATTTCAACAGAGCAACTTCGTTGTCTCCAAGCTAGTACCGAGAATGAATTTGAGGTGCAATACTATGATAGACAAGACATGGACCCTCTAGAAATACAGAGGTTTATAGGTGCCAAATATGTGGAGAAGTTAAATAAGAATATGCTAAAGAATTTGAGGGAGCATCTGTTGAAGAAGACCCATAAAGATGTTGTGCGAGATTTCAAGGATTTAAGTTTGAGGTACATAACTAGTTTAACAATACTTAAAGCACTATTATTCTCGTCATACTTCCATTTAAATTTCCAGAAGTTTCTTCTCAAACCAGTCGACCTTGGCGTTGGCTCTGTCAAGCGGCATCAGGCAACAGCGCGTGGTGGAGTCGTTAGGTCAGGAGCAAGAGGTACGGGTGACAGTGTTCAGAGCGCTCGGACTGAAGGATCGGAGTGCCATTGTGACGGATAATGATGAGGAAGAGAATGACGAGAAAATTGCTGGTATGTTACTGCTGGGTTGTTTGGATGTTTCATTAAAAAAACGATAGAGATAATCTTTTATTGACGTGATAGATTAACTTAATTAACCGAGACACTTTAATATACCTATCAGTTGTTTATTTTAGGTTTCAAAATCCGCCCGCTTCGTCCATTCGTTCGCGTGTCTTACCATAAGTCTTCAGCTCAAACTACTTCGGCCATCGGATGTCATCCCACTTGGAACCAGACATTGAGGATTAAAACCAAGTATGTTGGCTTCATACATCCGGTTCAAAGGACTAGAAGATTATTATATTTGATTTTAAGAGTTTCACGTTGCGGTTACTTAGTGAACAAATTACAAAGAGAAGTTTATATTTTAGATTGGCACCTCTTTCTAATCTTCAAGTGAACATCTTCGACGAACAGAGAGTACCGATGACAGAGCGACCAGAGCTAGGGACTCTGCAGTATCGGTTTCATTACAAATGGTTGGGCTGTTTGCAGGTCCCAGTTAAAACCGTATTAGATATGGGCATGGTTAAGTATTACTTTTGGTTGAACCTGTTTTTACTTTCGATTTCGTTCACGTCGAACATATTTTTCGATTTCACCCTGAACTATATTTTTTTTTGGGATAAACAATATCCTATGAATTTCCCACAGTTTAAGCTAGCTAAAACTATGAATCCTTCCTAACTTTACGGGAAACAGCACGAGGATTTCAACAGGTAGCTTAGTTTAAATTGTTTTTCAACTTCTTTACCAAAATAAACGTCTCCCTCACTAAATATCCGAGGTACCTAATGTGAAATGTGATATTTCATGTTCGTGAAATCGTGACTAACCGTTTCCATTTCAGATCAAAGGCACTTTCAAGATATCCTCTCCTCCTGTTATTTTGGGCTACGAAACCACACGAACAAGTTCACACTCCCTTATCCCAGAAGTTTCGCAGCTACTGAGGAAGGAATCTGCTTTCGTCTCGCTGCAAATTAGCAGCAGCCTGTCGCATTTGGGAGGAAGCCAGGTGAGTTAATCGATACATAGAGCCACATCACACAGCCTGCCCTGTCGATTCCACGCGAATAAAAATAGTTCAAATGGAGACCTAAATTAAGCAGCTTTAGACTGCGGCTCTACTGAGGCGGAGACGAGCGGAGCTGTGCCAATATTAACCAATAGAAGGCGCATGCGGTCACGTCGAGCGCGCCTTGCGCACGTTAGTTTAGATTCTATTGGTTAATATTGGCATAGCTCCGCTCCACTCCGCTCATCTCCGCCTCAGTGGAGCCGCAGCCTTAGATGTGGATATGTATAGACCGCAACAGAATAGGTATAACTTAAATGCCAGCATTACCTTTTCGCCACACACAACATTTCTTTTGTATTTCTTTCTGAAATATTTTACTTACATTTTAGGGCTACAACCAACCAGTACCAGCTGACCCTGAGGACTACATAATCCGCCATTTAAACTCCTTCGTATCAGAATACACAAATGAATTCCCGTCAAGAAACATCTCTCTAACTTACATAGACAGCACAGGCCGCAACAAATCAGTGACACATTTTCTCCAACCCATACCGCCACCGGACTATGAGTGTTTTCCGAAAAATCCGAAGAGTGGATCTGCTGTGTCGAAGAGTTCTGGTTTCTCTTCGAACAGCAGGAGAAGGGAGGAGGAAAGGAGTGAGGGGTCGGCCTATAGTGGCTTGAGTGGCAAAGGGGACGGGCTGAGCAGAGTTATGGACGCGTGCGTGAGATATGTATCGCTGATACCTTGTTATGAGGTGGTAGAAAGCCATGTTGTTACGTTGCTGGGAGTGGTAAGACAATTTGCTGTTGTAATATATTCTTAGGTAATACAAGGGAATATACTCAACTTATTTTATTTACCTACCTAAAATAAACTTACACCGAGATCTTTTTTTTTCGGAAATGTATTTCGCGTCGCTGTTTGTTTTAAAACCTTTTGACCATAGAAGGTAAGAAAATCAAATTAAAAAGTTGTGTTTTTCAGGAACTACTAAAAGTCTTAAACGGATCTCCCCTAGACCATACCATATTGCTAGCCAGCTATTTCCTCCACTTAGGTCTCAAATGCTACATAGCCACGGGCTTTAGCTTACCTAGAGGTCTAGGCCACTACGTCCTAACAAAGTACGATTTGAATTCTCGCAGGATTGCCCTAGCCAATGACCAGTATAGGAATAGGGGGTTGTTTAGTAGGAACGAGGGGGTTGTATGGTACGTCTATGATGCTGTGAATGGGGAGAGATTTGAGTTGAGAGATGTCAGTTGCCCCTTGAAAACTGTGGACTACGTTTTTGATAACGAAAATGTAAGTATTATGATGTATTTACTGTTTTATGTTTGGGAGGGCTGAGGATTACATTGTTGACGATGATTTCAGATTTGGGTGAACATGCAATCTTCTGTGGACTGCGAGAGTGTCTCTTTCGATTTTAACAGATCTTCGGATTGGCAGCCAGTACGTATCATCTTTGCTTGTTTTTGTCGGATATCTAGATTGCCGTGAAACCCTTTCAAGTCAACTCGCATAATGTCTGTAGTTTTTCCTTCGGCGCCTCACAGTGAATCGTTCTACGGCTCCATACATTTTGCGTCACCACATGAGAACGTGTCAACGTGGTGCTTTGGTTTTGTGGCGTTCGAAAAGTTAGGGGTCTCCCACACTTATCGAAGCCGAATCGCATTGTGACGTATGTAGCTTGAAAAAAAAAGGACTTGATGTGCTGACAGATGGAACTACAATATTATTAAGTACTATCACCACATTAACCAGATTTTTTGGGTGGAAATTAGACCATGCTGCTTCTTTTTTTGTCACGATATATTTTAAATCTACGCTCGTTCCGGTTGATATTATTCTTGCTCTCACTGGATAATGTTTCTGGAGTAAAGTAACAGTCCGCAACAAAGTTATAACGCAATTTGGTGTCGATAACAAGTGACAAGTCCCTTACACTTCTGTCTGTTCCAGGTATTTGACAAATCCATCTTCGTGATGAAACTGCCAGTTGTGACTGACTCGAGTCTATACTCGGCACCGGCCGATGTTGATAACTTGCGGCAGGCTTTAGACGCTAAGATTAGGAGCAAGGTGCAACAGTGGCGTCCCCATGTCAAGACCATTTGGAACAGGTATAAAAACTCTGCGAAATACACAGACAGACCGAATTAATGCGCAAGGAGTCGTACCTTTGCTCTTAAAAAAAAGCCTTTTGCAGTCTCACCTGCCTTTCGAATGTGTAGGTTACTAGGTACAGCTAGCAAAACTGTGTTCAGTCAGTGAATAATAATCCTTGTACCTAATGTCTAACGTTTTTTACACTCGCAAGCAAGGCATGTGTTTTAAAAATTTGTGATTTAATAATTTGAACATTATCGCGAGGTCTTTTTTATTAACCCACTTCAAAAAAGACGAGTTTCTCAATTCGGTCGTACTTTTTTTCAATATACTAGCTATTTGTGAAAAGTAAAGTAGTAGTGGTAATTATTTAACGTTTCACGTGTTTACATGACCAGTCACAGAGAACATTCAAGACTGAACCAACTATATTCAGTGTATAGTCAGCATCAAAAGTAGCTAAGCAGAATAACATGCTCAAAATTATCTAGACACGACGTATTCTCTTGACAATAGAGTCGAGTGCAGGCCATTTTGCCCTCTTCGGTTGCGTAGCTACTTCTGCTGCTGACTATACATTGCGTAGCTAAGATCGTTGTGACAGATTTCAGTTTTCTCAAATGGCAACTCCAAATGTTGCCAATTACCAATTATACTCCGAAGAGCGCCCTCATTATATCCAAACTCTTTTACGTTACGGGATTCTTGGAGGCAGCCTGTCTTTCGGCAGACATGATGATTAATACTATAACTGTTGGTGTAGATATTGCAGCACCTTGTTTCGAGAAGTGTTGCCATTTTGGGAGTACCACGCCTTCAACCCAACTGAGCAGAAGCCGGGGCTCGGCCAGCGGCTGAAACAGCTGATGGTTACCCATAAGGTAAGTAATTAGTAAGTTTTTTCATCTGACACTGGCCGTGACCGCTTCGCATGGTGAACGTTCGCAATGTGATGACCCGGATATTCGGGAGTTAATTTTCCTGAGTATTTGAGAGGGTATTTTTTTTCATTGCTATCGACGGACAAACGGCCCAGCTGATGGGAAGTGGGCACCGCCACCTATGGACACTTGCAACGCCGAAGCCGTCACTAATAAGTTTCATTTAGTGATACCATAATTTTGGTAATGGTCGTACCTACACGTAAATTTCCATCCCCAATCTAAATTAACTTTGTTTACTTTTCAGATGTTCGGATTCCCTCTAAACATGACATATATCAACATGAAATCTGTAATTTCTACTGTGAAAGCGACAGCGGTGCACGTCAGCGGCGACCCTAACGCCGAGTTCGCGCTGGGTGTGGAAGTGTACAGCTACCCTAACAACGTCATTAGCGTCTGGGTGTTCTTGGCTAATATAACCAGAATCTGAATCATTCGACCATTGTTCAGTCACGGCCCATATTTTATGAGGTTAAACCATATTGCTTTTAACGTTATCGTGTTGCCAACGTTAAGGCCTCCATACATGATCCGTTTTGCCTTCAGGTCTAACTGACCGGATGCAAAATTGCATTGTGTATGTGTAATTTGGCCTGAAGGCAAATCGCATCCATCCGCCTGAACGGTTCTCTTGTATGGTGTCTTGTAAAGTCTTTACATGTATGGGCACTCGATCCGGTCAGGCGGAACTGACGCAGTTCGGCCTGAACCGATCGGCCTTTACATGTATGGGGGCCTTTACGATAGCTCTTATGATTCCGTGAGGTTTTTGTGTCAGTAAATTTATCTCCCTCCGTACACTAGGTTCCATTGATAGGACATTGGTTGCATTATAGGGGTCAATTTGTACATTCAAATCCATTGATGGAGCAGAGTGGGCTTTAATGTATACTTAAATCCGTTTGGAGTCGTTTACACTTTAAACGCGATCAATTTACGATAAACTCAGTGTTAACTCGAGTTGAAATGACAGTTCTCGTATGAATCTGACGTTTACTAACTCGAGTTTAAATTGATCGAGTTTAATTTCATTGCTGAAATCGGCCCTTTATCTGTGTCTCTTTAAATCCTGACATTGGCTGAATCAAAAATAGACTTCTTATCTGCCTAGTGCTGTAGTTATATATTATGTCCCGTTCTAAGATTTCTTTTGTTATCGAAATCCACCATGCCGGCATTTTAGTTTATTCCATTCAGTCCTACTAGTAGTTCTATCATCTATCTGTTTAGCCAGTATAACCTTTAGGACAAGCAGGTTTTGATCCAATTTTAAGAGGTAGGTTTGGGTTATGTTATCGTTATTGTTTGCCCGAAGGGCCCCCGCACCTGGGAACATTAGCTCCGCGCGAGCGAAGCTCCGTCGTCGATTCCTAGCCAGTGTAACTAATTTATATATTTTATTGTATATAAATAACACAAATTGACCTCTAACCAGTGTTAGTAGGACTGGCTGGAATAAAGGGGCATTTTACTCTTTTACAAAATTTGGTTCTTGCCAAATAGTATAATGCAGCATTTTAGGGTTCTGGGATATTAGTAACCATTTCTGGAGGCAGTTTTCAAACAAAAACTCTTTACAGAAGAGCAATATAAATTTATTATTAAAAACTATACCAGGATACTTAAAAAAAAACAAGAATTAATTTAAATAAAAATATCGGCGATGTCTTTTTCGTTTTAATGCTAACAAAATAAAATTAACATTTATTTCATCGTAGTATAAAAATATACGTAAAAGTAGAAAAGAAGGGTTTACCGTAGCGACGATCTATACCGCCATTATACCTGTAGAAAAAAACGCACGCGTAAAAAATAAACTTCAAAACTGCTCTAATGTCGTCAAAATAAATACCAAATTCGCTCGCTCTATTCTTCTCAGGGTTGTCACCTTATAAATAGTTTCAAAGACAAAAAAACTTTACAACTTCGTATAACCCTTACGTTTAAAATGTGCGCGTGCGTTCCTTTCTTGTTCTACTTCGTTCGCGATACAACAGTGGCTCTTATAAAGTTAGGGATAAGAGTCAGAGTTGTGTGCATGACACTGAAGGTTCCTAGCCGAGTTTCAGTCCGGTGTAGCATAACCTATCCGATCTGAATCAAATGACGGGTTGATAAGTCATCTATTTATTTTCTTAAAAAAATTTCTTTTTGACGCGGGTAAAAACTGATCCAAACACGAGTTTCTCGGATTCCCTGCGTGAATTTGGCTTCCTTGGGTTCTTTCGTCCTATATAAGGATTTTTTTGACCCTTTCGAGTATCAGAAGGTAGAATTACTGTATTGAGCACATATTTTATGGTAAGTTTAATGTCACATTTCTGATATTGTATGTGCTCATTACAAAATATTATACAGTATAAAGCCAATATACAAGAGGAAACTCTGAAAACATAAAAACGTGAGGATTCCCCACTTTGACAGCTTCAGACCCTTTCCAAGCACCTGTCAGACTAAGAAATTAAAAGCGATAGGCGATTGACACATGCACAAACAAAAGTGCTGTACATAAATATGTATCCAATCATCTTTTAACTAAGTTAGATGTCGTTGTTGTTTTTTAAGTACAATTATTTACCAATATGACATAGGCCTCAATTCAAAATAATCTATTACAACGGTGTTTGTTACTTGAAATATATTTTTTTTTCAATATTATTTATTCACCTCACTTCTAGTAAAACAGGTGCCCTGGGTCAAATTCCGAGGCTGTTTTTAAAAAACGTTATTGCTTATTACCATGCTTTTATATGGCTGAATAAAGAGAGCCTTAGCATGCCACATAGCCTTTACTTTTGAATCGATCAGACTTAAAATATGCCAATCACTATAGTAAAATTACCATTAGTTATTGCAAGAAATAACTTCGTTACAGGCAAAAAAAACACTGATTTCAACCTCAGTTTAAGTAAAAAATGGTACTTGAATCTTCAAAAGTGATATCTTGCAATAAGTCTACTCACTATCCTGATATAAGAAAAGGATTAATTCGATTATAAATTAAATGAGTTTTATACAATACGATGAGTCAATTGATGTTTTTTCTATGCGAAATATATTGAAAATCAGGTTATGACTAGTTAAAATAAGCTTAGAATCAAGTGCATATCAGCTGAAACAGTAAGGCATGATGCCGTGTATATGCTTGTTAACATGCTCGTATATAACTTCACTTGTATGTAAATAAACCAACAAACCCGTGGGATTTCTCATTTCATTACCTCTTCAAATAACTTCCCTTTATTGTCTAGATTGGTGATCCTCAAAGAATAATCCTAAATATAAACAAAAATAAATTAGAGTAACGGGCAAGCCCTATTCTTGAACTATTAATATAAGTGTATCCGGAAACCTGTGTTTCGCTCGGGTTGAAGCAGCTCCCCCAACCCGAAAAAGCCCTATTCCGTTATTTTATCAAAATCGTTAGTCGTTTCCGAAACCCTTTATTAACGCACTCGCCTTTACAGGCAATAATGTGGCTTCAAATTCGAAGGTTTATCGCTCTTGGTCGTACTATATCGCTGTCCAAGGCAAGACTGATCTCGGGACCGCGATAGCTACACTTATGTACCCCATATCGACGTACTTTGACGTGCCAGGAACAATCTAGACTAGACTCTAGAGCAGCGGTCGGCAACACGCAGCGGCCCGCCGACGTCTTACTTGCGGCCCGTGAATGTTTTGTTAAATTATTGTGTAATTATAGGTATATGGGCTTCTAGAGTTAATATCACAAGTGCGGCCCGCCTTTAATTTATTTTGCCACCTTGTGGCCCTTGCCTGCCAAAAGGTTGCCGACCGCTGCTCAAAGAGTAATCGTTTATAGAAGGTTCATTGCTACCTCCCTCGCAATGGCGATATCCCTTTCACAAGCTTCTGGAAGGTTCCACGTTATGCCGTCTCCTTTTTAATCGTGGTATCTCTTTCACACGCTTTTGGAAGGTTCTTTGGCATAGCTTTCTCTTTCTATTTATGCTATCTCTTTCTTCTCCTTTCGCCAATGTCAAGTGAGTAGAGTAAATCAGTAAATAGAATATATCAAAATTACAAAGCCGGACATCTTTCAATCGACCATCTTCCCTCCTTGAAGGTTACGGGCCGGTACAGACGGACTGCATTTGAATTTGCATTTACCGCGTTTTAAAACCTTATGGCTTTCCTGTTGTACAATATTTTAACTATGCTTTTACATTTATTGCATTATTAAAGATGTAATTTTCAAACCAAACTGTCAGAATAATGGGAAGGGAGAGTTATCCGTAAGTACCTACTGGAGCACCGGGTTTGGCTGTAAGGTATTACATACAAACAAGTGAGGTTACATAAAGCATTTTATGGCTTGGATCGAACTGAACTCTTAGTTCAGTCATGCTAGATATAAAATATTACAAGTTTCCGCTTTAAACGAAGTGAAGTTAAACATTCTGCTTAGTGCAAGAAGTCAATAATTACATTATATCGGTGCTCTTCAAAATTCTCGAGTAAGAAAAGGACCAGCCTATTCCCAGTTGCAACCCGTTATTAAGTAGGTTGATACGCTTTTAGGCATGTTTTCATCAAAAATCAAAAGCTGCAAATAGTAGTTCTTTATCAGCTCTTCTTTTCAGACAGGCCACATGATGGTAAATGGGCTCTGAAGATGTGCCATCTCAAGACTAAATTTCGTTGTGCCTGAGGACTAAGATGAAATGCCTCTACGTACTTTTGTTTATTTCTTTCACAAATTGCTAGCAGTTAGAAATATTGGCAAATATTTGCAGCTGTTTATTGCTTATGCAATTACAGCCTTATACTAGTATTCAATAGTGTACTACCTAGCCAAGAAGCTGTATGTATAATGCTGCCGTTACTAATGAGGATTTTAGGATGCACAATTTGCACATATGTACTAGAGATGGTATTGCCGTGACTGGGTTTAGCACTGAATAATCATGGTATTTAAATACATTTTTAATAAACCACCAAATCAGTAAATAACAGCTATCCTTTGCCTTTACTCTGAACCCTATCGACATGACTTGCCAGCGGATTGGTTTTACCCAACTTGCTTCTGCTCATCACAGAATTGACACGGAGTCAATAAAATGTTAACTTGAGAGGCAAGCCACACCGAACAAAGCAAACAAGTGCGGCCTTTAAAAAGTCTAATTGAACTTTTGAACAAAAGTCAAAACTCATACGCCCATACTTGTCACTAGTATGTTCTGCAAGAACCAATGACGTTAAAAAGTCTAAATCTATGCGACAAGACTCCTAGAACGACTATCAGAAAATTGTGAAATCAAATCGCACCTTGCCAATTGACTCCTTGCACCCTATTCTCATATCAGGACAGCCCTTGCGCGACTAACTCTCCTTGCGGCTGCGCCGGAGCTGTTGGAGGTAGTGCCGCTGGATGGGCTTGTGCAGCGCGAGCTGCGCCAGCGCGTCGTCGATGGAGAACCACTGGCGCTTGCGGCCCATCAGCCGCGCGTCCTCCCACTCCGCCAGCTCCTGGGTCACCGTCATCACGTACACTTCTGTGCGGTGCTTGTGTTCGCGGTTCTGGAATTTGTTATTGTTTATTTTAAGTGTGACAAAGTTAAAATTATATATTTTCGATACTAAATTAGAAGCAGTTTTGTCTTGCCTAGCGGGTGAATATTCGGGCGTTTCAACCGACCTCACTACCGTTCTCAAAACAATGAAGAAAACAATGATAATTACCACAGACTTCTGAAATAAATGGAAAGTAATCCTAGTTCTGCTTCTAATTACGTCAGAAGTTGGTGGTAATTATCATTGTTTTCTACATTGTTTTGAGAACGGTAGTGAGGGCGGTTGAAACGCCCGAATATTCACCCAGCGTTTAATGCACGTCATATCCGCAATGTTGGATTTAATGTGACGTGATATAGCGTATTGATATGTTGAATTATCTAGAAGGTATGAGGCAACAGATAAATTAATATAATAAGTACCAATTTCACCAAATGATGTTAAATTTAATCAATGTTAATCGACTGTTAGTTCATACTGTTTGACAGCTGTTAGCGCACTAATCGTCTGATAAGTGGCTAACATCGTTTGGTGAAACTGGTACTAAATCACTAATTGCTAAAATCATAACCGTCCTTTTTGATTCGCCGAATAAAGCTGAAGTAAGACTGGACAGGCCACGACTGTCGTATGCCGAGTCCGTAATTAGTAACTCTTTTTGTCTTTCACAGCCGAACAAATTTTGATGAAGTTTGGCATGGAGATAGCTTGAGTTCTACCCCGGGAAGTAATACTTTTGATCCCAGAACATGATGTAGTAAGTACTCAAGGGAAGCGCTGTTGTCTTGGACCGGTGCACCTGGCGGTCCATTGGCTCTGCCTACCTGCACGCCTGTAAGGCATATAGGTATTTAGAATAGTGCTAAATGTATGTGTGTAGAATAGCAGTAAACGAGTCCTACACAAAGTCGCGTGCACATGCTAGAAATAAATAATAATTACTTCAAACGGACGTATCCCCCGATTCGACAACATTGGCATAAGAGATTAAGTGACAACATTAGATGGACTAATATGGCCTAATGTACGATCCACTCCCGCAGTCGTGGCCACGGTTATTGTTTAGCTTCCGCTATAGAACACCGAATGACGTCAGTACCACACCATAACTCGCCGAATTATCCTGAGATTTAATTATCTTATGTTTGTTTAACTCTCACGGCCAAACTACCAACAGCGTACAGATATAGATGAAAATTCGCAGAGTTGGCATTAGCAAATGAACTAATTTAGTAAACCACAATTCCTTACTAATAGTAGGTATTATAAATCCGTGTGTTCGTTTGTTCTGTTTTTACGGTTTAACGCCTCGACTGGTCTATGTGAAATTTGGTTTAGATATACATAATGTAGTTTATAGTAAAACGAGAGAAATAGATGATGGATTAGCGAATCGAATAACTCCGGGTGAAATGAAATAAACTGCATACGTAGCTAGCTATACCTACCTCGACATGTGCTGGGTACCTCGGTTTCGTACCCAAAGGGTGCCAAAGGGACCATATTATAAAGCATCCGCTGTCCGTCGGTCCATCCGTCTGTGTGTCAGTTGGCTGTATCTCATGACTCATGAATCGTAAGGTGGATTTTTTTAGTGTACGTTTATATTGCCGCTATAGCAACAAATAATATAAATAAAATAGTATGAGTATGCCTTCATACAAGAATGGTACGGGACTCTTCTTGTGCGAGACCGACTTGTATGTGGCCGGTTTTTTTAACCGACTTCAAAAAAAGGAGGAGGTTCTCAATTCGTCGGGATATTTTTTTTTTAATGTATTGCCCCCGATTACTCGAAGACCACTGGACCGATTTGAAAATTTTTTTCGTTGTTTGAATGGGTATACTTTCTAGTTGGTCCCATTGTCAACACGTCACGATCTGATGATGGGATCTTGGAGAAATCAAGAGAACTCCTCAAATATTATAGGCACACCTATAGCGATTTTGGTATTTTTCACTGTAACTCGTGCATTTGCTTTTGAAAAGTACTATATGGTGACGTGGAACTGATGATGAAGACCACAGATGGCCACCGGAACTCCTTAACGGTACCTATTTCAAGGGTGGCGATAAGATATTTCGATTAAGGTAGTTGAGCGACTATGCCGAAGCACACTTAGGTTTAAATATGACTATGACATTCCCGCGGCGTTGTCTGTGGCGAGCTTGAAATTTTCTATAGTTTCTCATTAATATTTAGAAGTGGAGCTACGTAACAGCATAAATAGGATCACTAAAAAGTATAAAATAAAATAAATGTTTAAAAAAACAAAAACCCGCCTTCAAAAATGCAAAAAATAACTTCTTTTAAAATGGTAGGTCAGTCCAACTGAAGTCGGCGTCCCACAATATGTTTAACCAAAAGCCGAATGCAGTTGGACTGACCTACCATTTTAAAAGAAGTTATTTTTTGCATTTTTGAAGGCGGGTTTTTGTTTTTTTTTTAAACATGCGGGTCGATTTGTAAAAATGGAGTGCTCGAATATCAAAACGAAGGAGTTGGTTGTGAGCATTCTTTCGTTCTTGCATGACCGTGCGTTCGCCTGCCGTTTGGAGCATTCGCTTCTCAGAAATCGACTCATTGTACAACACTAGTAGGACACTCACACAACTAATCGAGGCCAAAACCCAGCAAAAATCACCATTATCACTTGTCTATGGCAAAAAAAAAGAATTATAGCCAAGTAATTTGTCTTCCATAGACAAACACTAAACAGACATCAATTAACCTCATTAATCAGAAACGTGAGCCTAAACAATTAATTCCATTACCACGTATCAAGGCCTGGGTCAACGACCGCATACCGCGGTGACGCTAATCGAATTTCGCAATGGAACAATTACTTTATTCTCTTACAGACAATTGAGCGCCCAGTAACTCCAAAGCGGGTCTATTTACTTAAGAATTCAGGGAGGCTAGGGTTGCGATCCATTGAAGTACTGGCATATAGGCTAGTGTCCTAAAAAAAACGAATTAGTCCGTCATTGACATTATCAAAAAATATTGAACACGTATTTTTTCTTTTGTAAATTAAACAAAAAATGACGAAGATAAAGTGCGTTCACGTTTCGCGTGACGTCACGCGCCGTGGCAAACTTTATAGACCACGTTGAGCCGTCACGAGCCCCCACTTCCGAACTTTGATGCGCGTTATAATTGTCAATTTTTATTGATTTGATATAGTAAAAAATTGGTGTTCAATATTTGTTGATAATTTTACTGACGGACTAATTAGAATTATTTTATTTTTTACCTAGGATTTTTACGCCTTACTAAGAAGTTCAGGGGTGTTATTCTCTTAAAAACTGCGCTCGGTCGGTCGAACGAGTGAACAAATGAACGCGCCACACCGGCGAGTTTAAGTAGTCCGTCAGAGCGCAAAAAACACATTTTAGCGCGTACATTCTCAATTAGGTAGCCTTATACGTTCGATCTTAACGACAGAAGCCCTGCTTCGACCGACCGAGCGCGTTTTTAAGAGAATAATACCCCAGCCTAGAGTTGTGATCTACGAAGTACCTACTGGGGCCAAATAACGTCACAACCCCAGAACGGGTTAAAAAGATATTTGATCAATATTACAAAGATATTTTTCTGTTTATGAATTTTGGCGGATTTTTGGCGCTATTGTGTCATAGATACCTACACTCACCCACTGTGGAACATATCGTACAGGGTCTATTGAATATGGAACTGAGTTGCTAATTTAAATCACCTTTGCCCAAGCAGTACTTACTATAAACCAAATGATTGAAAAAAGAAAGAAATAAAGAAATACTACATTATTGAGTAACATAAGCGTTATTTTTTTAACCGACTTCAAAAAAAGGAGGAGGTTCTCAATTCGTCGGGTTTTTTTTTTTATGTATGTTCCCCGATTACTCGAAGACCACAGGACCGATTTGAAAAATTTTTTCGTTGTTTGTATGGGTATACTTTCTAGTTGGTCCCATTGTCACCACATCGGGATCTGATGATGGGATCATGGAGAAATCAAGAGAACTCCTCAAATATTATAGGCACACCTATAGCGATTTTGGTATTTTTCACTGTAACTCATGCATTTGCTTTTGAAAAGTACTATATGGTGAAGTGGAACTGATGATGATGACCACAGATGGCCACAGGAACTCCTTAACGGTACCTATTTCAAGGGTGGCGATAAGATATTTCGATAAAGGTAGTTGAGCGACTATGACGAAGCACATTTAGGTTTAAATATGACTATGACATTCCCGCGGCGTTGTCTGCGGCGAGCTTGAAATGTTCTATAGTTTCTTATTAATTGAGAAGTGGGAGAATAACAGCATAATTATGATCACTAAAAAGTAAAAAATAAAAATAAAGTTTAAAAAAACAAAAACCCGCCTTCAAAAAGCAAAAAATAACTTCTTTAAAATGGTAGGTAAATAGGTCAGTCCAACTGAAGTCTGCTTTTGGTTAAAATATTGTTGGACGCCGACTTCAGCTGGACTGACCTATTTACCTACCATTTTAAAGAAGTTATTTTTTGCTTTTTGAAGGCGGGTTTTTGTTTTTTTAAACCTTTTTTTTTAATATGCCTCTGGACCTGTACTAACCTAGCACCAGTTCGAACTCAGAGCTCAACATAATCTTGTTAATTTTAAACCAGCATATAAATCTCCAATTGCCAACAGCTGCTGTGAAGTGAGGGGTCGCCGTATAATGGTTAGCGGGTTGCGAGTTCAACAGGCGCGAATAACAGAGTGAGTCACCGTACGGATACGGAATCCTTTTACGATGTACTACGAGTATATATATATGTTTACATAGTGAGTTTGCTCGTTTAAGCTTCCGTTCGACCTGATAGGTAGGTACATGAGTACAGTCACCATTGCATACGATCTTGTAGATTAAAACTTAAAATTAGAAACTTTGAAATTATGTGCGATATTGTGTACAGTCGACTACAACGAGATGTACCTATCTATATTAAGATGCCAATGCAATAAGGTGAATACACTTACGAGCAAAACAATTGCATCACTTTGCATTTTTTGATGTCCAACGATTATCTTTGTAAAACGACTTTTCTTTCTGAAATATTTAAATGAATTCATGTTTCTTGTAATCTAAGGTTTACAAGAAGTAAACAAACATGGAAATTATCAAAACCTTATTTTATTTAAATATTAAAGAAAGAAAAGCTGGTTTACAAGGATAATGGGTGGACATGAAAAAATGAAAAGTGATGCAATTGTTTTGCTCGTAAGTGTAAGTGGATACACTTCTTTGTAGTAGAAGTAGACTGTACACGTGTATTACAAACGAAAATTTGTTTGTTTATTAGTCTCTACGAATATCTTCAGTGTTCAACGCCTTAAAATAGTTTGTAGCCCCTAATATGAACAGGAGAATATTTTTATCCCGGACGATGAAGTTGCAGGAAACGGCTAGCTTTATCCAATTTCGTTTAGTCGTTCGTGTGATTTCGTAACAAACTACCTATGATATATTTTTTTTACAATAAAAATGTACCAATTAAAAAAAACAGCTGTACTACCAACTCAACGTAAACTTTCAATAGGGTAACAAACAAATAGGGGAAACTGCCCCTTTGTTGGCACCCTACCATTGGCACCAGGTTCTAGTGAAAAAGGGTATATGTCGACTTAACTCGAACTAAAAAAGGGTATATACATAAACGGAGTATACTAGACTTAAACCCTTTTTCACTTGATCTTCAGGAGAGTTATACCCTTTTTCACTAGGACCCCTGGATTAACCTTGGCGGTTAGAGTCTATAATTCTACAACCGCTAGTAGCCAATAACTGGTATTTTGGATACCAATGATTAGGGTTTTTTTGCCTAAAGATATAGACTGGTATAAATGTTGAATTAGTCGGTTCGCTGCTTTAAAAAGGTTGTAACTCAGCGTCTGTACGCGGTGAAAGCGAGATGGCCGAACTTGATCTTGGAAAGGGTGTTCAAACAACAGATCCCAATCTAATAACGTCAATATTAACAAACAGAAAAACAATATCGAACCGACTGTACTCGCTTATTTAGCTTAGTTATATATATCTGTAACGAGGATGTTAATTCAACCAATTTTTTGTTATACGAGATTACATTTGACTTTCAAAGTTTCACGCAAGGTCAATTAACATACTATGTAAATGCTGAACTAGAACTAAGGAGATACGGACATTGGTACAGTGGTAATGCATCTGCGTCGTGTCGCAGGTTCGGGTCCCGCGAGGGGCAAACTGTGTCTGATAACTAACCACCAATCTTGACTCTAACCTGTCAATGGTGGTATAGTTATTTGTTCTCTGGTTCAACACTGAATCTCCATTCAAGTGGAGTCCAGAGGGGGGAAATTGTCAATTCATTATCATAGCGATACCTTAGTTCACAATTTGAAAAGTTATTGTAATTAGTATGTTTGGGCACAAATAATAAGTTCGTAACTTTACTGGCAAAAAAAATCATTTAGTACGATTGTGCACTAAGGTATCGATAGTAAGTAGGTAACTAACAGAGTCTTAAGAGTACTTAACATGTTACTCACGTTCTATGGACTGTATGTTCGAATTAAATAAATAAATAGAAATAAGTGTACATAGATGATATATCTATAACCACATACATTTTTTTACGAGTATTTGTATAGTTATGTAGCATTTAAAGCACACACAGGATGTTTAAGTTTGGGTAATCAAGGCTATCTGCGATGTGATACGTTCAGAGTTCAAGATATCATTATTTACTACCTGCATGGAGATAATCCTTCTAATATCCTAATTCCTACTATCAATTGTTAGGTTTTATTTATTTTAGCCTTGTTTTATGTATAAATTCTGCTAGGGTATTGTTTTATATAAAATATTTTATATGTAGGCTATGATTTATATTAGTAACATTTTTAATTAAGTATGGCAACACAT
This sequence comes from Acleris literana, assembly GCA_946894065.1. Classification (NCBI taxonomy): domain Eukaryota; kingdom Metazoa; phylum Arthropoda; class Insecta; order Lepidoptera; family Tortricidae; genus Acleris; species Acleris literana. Next base: position 1,418,388 of record OX335681.1, read on the forward strand.
GATCAGTCTGATTGGTCCATTCGATGGCGGGAAAATGAAGTCGCTCAGCGATTGGATCACGTAATTGATACGACTCGGTGTCGTGAGCCAATCGGGGACTTGGATTTTCCCTCCATTTTATGTGGCGTTTTTGGTCAGGAGCTGACCTCCGGAGAGGCATTCTGGGTTGGGTGGAGACCAGGACCAGTTGTGATTAAGCTATTAAGTGTAATAAACCTTTTGAAAGTCAATAAATCTCGTCTGATTTAGTCCGAGTTTTCTTCAAAACCGCTGCCCATACAGAGTATTTTATACTTCAGAAGTGACAAGAACAATTTAAAACGTAAGTACACGCCCAAATTATACGCTTTCTTTGGTTGAAAATAATCATATTTTATTTAAAAATTAACGCTTGACTGTAGCTAAAATAAAATACTTAGCGGTATAACTTTCTTAGTTCAAGCTTCATAATCATTGCATATCCTTATTACATAGTTTAGAATCAATCGTATTTTGTAAATGATAATACTATTCTAAATTTATTGTATCGTTGGTGGGTAGATATTTTTCAATCGCGTACTGCGTAAATTTCTACCGCTACACTGTCATGCATTGCTGATACGGACGTGATAACAATATTGTGAATAAGTGAATACCAATCTGGTTCGAATCCCAGACCATAGTTGACGGGTGGATTTAATAATTAGTGTAACTTATGGGCGCTAGCGTCTACCTATGGTATACTTACACTAGCATGATTTTCAAGGTTCCATGCAACAATAATTCAAGTAAGTGGTACGATCTTGGTATAACCCGTTTTCTTCCGATGGACAAATGTTATTTTTCTTGAACCGTTCATAACGCTTTATTTTATGCATATTTATAATTTCTCGGCCTACAAATAACAGATAACACTAAATTCGTATCTTATTGCGTTCTTATTAGTTGCTATAACGTAAATGTAGTTTGTAGATGTTACTTTTTATTATGGCCCTAAAGGTTTTCATCCGTTTTCATTTTTGACTTTTTCTTGTAGCTTGACCCTCTAATAGGTTGAAATGTGACTTCATGGTTCTCAAATTCTTTGGACGCGAGGTTTCAGGCTATGTCGGAGTCTTCGGGTCGACGGAGGCTCATGACTCCGAGCCGGAGGGACGCCAACTCGACCACACGGAGCCGTAGTCGCCGGCGAAGTCGGAGTACCAGCCGCCGTCGGCCAGGATTTGACATCGAGCTGGGACGCGAGCGACTACGGATGCTGGAAGAAGAAATTCAGCGCGAACGCAATCGCGTGCATGCTGCCGAAGACCTGCGTGAGTCATCGCGGCACGATAGCGTGCCCCAAGCAGACTACCGTCATCGAGCCACCTCCCTAGCATCGAGGCGCCGGGACGCAAAGCATCCGGAAGAGCACGAATCACGGCAGCGAGACAGCAAACAACGAAAAGAAAGGTCACGTAGTCCTATTTTTTCAAAGACAGATTTATTAGATCTATTTAAAAATTTGAAAGATGGTCTAGCATTGCCATCCGTAAACCAAAGCGCACTACAACCGTTACAGAAAATTGATCATAAAAATATATTGCCAGATTTTGATCCTTCGTCCAAAAATCAGCAAATGGACGTATGGTTGAGGAAGGTCAACGAGTGCGCTTCGGTGTACGGATGGGATGAAAGAACAACTACACATTTTGCTATGCAAAAGTTGCATGGTCTGGCCAAGACATGGTATGAAAGCTTAAACACAATTCTTTTTACATGGCCTGAATGGCAAGAAAAGTTACTAAGTGCTTTCCCATGTGAACAGAACTATGGCCAGACCGTGGAAGATATGGTTAGGAGGAAGAGTAGATACAATGAGTCTATAGAGGTGTATTACTATGATAAGTTGAGTTTAGTGAATCGATGCGAAATAGTAGGTGCCCGCGCGGCACAGTGCATAATACATGGTATCACTGATAAGATACTTAAGGCAGGAGCTTTAGCACTACGTTGTACCCACCCTGATCAGCTGCTACGATATTTGATTAGTAATAGGGATTATAATCAGTTCAACCAGTCGGACCGCTTACACAGTAGGAGTAGAAATTTTGATAATTCAATTTCTCACAATATGGCGAACCCTAAGCCTGGCGTCAGGCCGACCCACGTTACCGGTTGTTACAACTGCAAGGAAAGGGGTCATAGTTTCTTGCACTGCCCTAAGCCGCTGTTAAAGTGTACGCGTTGTAATAAGGTGGGTCACACCATGGAAAAATGTTTTCTTAAGTCAGATGACAAAGTTTTAGCGAACACTAGTGGTGCAGTGCAGAAAACTATGAGGATTAACTTTATGGACAACAAAGACTTAATTAATAACCCGAGTTCTAAATTTCTTAAAGATGTAGACGTCAATGGAGTTACGGTGAAAGCTTTCATAGATTTTGGGAGCGACGTCACGCTTATCAGGCAATCAGCTGTTAAAAAGCTAGGCTTATCTCACGATAATATCCCTACAATTATGAAAGGATTTGGCAATAGTCTAGTTCACTCACTTGGAAATCTGTCTCTTGACATGAGTGTTGATGGGGTAGAAGCTAAGGTTGCGTCCAAAGTCGTCAGCGATCATTTGCTAGAGGTCCCTGTGCTTATAGGGCAGACGTTCACAGAACAGTCACACATTTCGGTCTATAAAAATACGAATAGGTTACAGTTCTTTAATATCGGGAATGAGTTGCCCAATTGTGAATTTGTTGATTACGATGACTGTTTGATGACGTTTTCTCCAGCCAGGACAATTAAGATCTATGGTGCTGCTTCTGTTAGGGTAGAGACTCAACCTACTTTCAGTGGCAATGTACTTTTGAAAAATAGTGTAGCCGGAAAGCCGAACGAGCAGTATTTCATCTACGGAGGACTTCATAGGTCTATAAATGGACAAATCCATGTATTGGTCGAGCCCTGCTCGAAATATTGTTGTATTTCATCTAAACTAGTCTTTTGTCGTGCGGAGATGGTCGATGTGGTCAATCGGGTAGTTGCTGAACCGTCTGAGGAGTCACTTGTTAGGCAGCCACTAGACGAAAGCCAGGTGCGCGTAGGCGAAGGAGTGCCAGCCGACGTGAGGCGAACTCTAATGGAGATGTTAGGGAAATATCAGCATTGTTTTGCATCCTCCTTGAAAGACCTAGGCTGCACGACAGTCACCGAGATGAGTATAGAGCTCAGTAGTCAACGTCCAGTTGTTTATCGTCCGTACAGGTTGTCACACCACGAGCGGGAGAAAGTGCGAAAAATGGTTGGAGATATGCTAGACGCCGGTGTAGTTCGAGAATCAGTTTCTGATTATGCAAGCCCCATTCTACTTGTCCGCAAAAAGGATGGTTCTTCAAGGTTGTGCGTTGACTACCGTATGTTAAACTCAGTGACTATTAAAGAGCGGTATCCTATGCCTATCATCGAGGATGAAATAGCGCGTCTCGCTGGTCAGTCATGTTTCATAATTCTCGATCTTGCGTCTGGCTATTATCAGGTGCCAATTGCCGAACAAAGTAAACACCTAACATCCTTTGTTACGCCGGACGGCCAATACGAGTTTAATCGTATGCCGTTCGGCTTAGCAAATGCTCCAGCAGTTTTTCAACGAATGATAAACTCAATTCTTGGCTCGGCTCGGTTCAGCAAAGCTGCCGCGTACATTGACGATGTATTAATTTTCGGTAAGGACTTCGCGCAATGTCTTGAACGTCTTGAGGAAGTGCTAGAAATATTAGGGAGGGCAAATCTTACATTGAATCTGTCTAAATGCGAGTTCTTGCGTGATAAAATCGATTATTTAGGCTACGAGATTAGCGCCAGTGGCATTAGACCAGGTGAAAAGAAAATTAGTAGCGTAGTTAACTTCCCTCGACCCCAGAATATACACAACATTCGGCAATTCCTGGGCCTGGCCAGTTATTTCCGCAAATTTATAGAAAATTTTGCTCGAATATCTTCTCCTCTCAGTAAGCTTTTGAAGAAGGATGCGGCATGGCAGTGGAGCGACGATCAGGAGCGAGCGTTCGAGAACTTAAAGTCGATTTTGGTTAAAAGGCCGGTTCTTGCTATATATGACCCTACTGCTGAATTAGAGCTGCACACAGATGCCAGTAGGTTGGGTATCGGTGGAATTCTTCTGCAGCGAACGCAAGGCAGCGAGAACTTTCACCCTGTGATGTTTTATAGTCGACAAACTTCCCCCGAAGAAAGGAATTTCCATTCTTACGAGTTGGAAACCCTAGCGGTAGTGTGTTCTCTTCGTAAGTTCAGAGTCTATTTATTAGGGAACGAATTCAAGATTATAACAGACTGCAGTGCATTGCGTTCCACATTTTCAAAGCGCGATTTAATACCTAGGATAGCACGGTGGTGGCTGACACTTCAGGAATTCGACTGTACTGTCGAGTATAGGGCTGGAGTCAAAATGAGCCACGTTGACGCACTGTCTCGAAACCCTGTTGAACCGTCAGAGCCAGAGTCTCTCGAGGATCAGTTCCCAATGGTATTGTCCATTAGTAGCGAAGACTGGCTTCACACGCTTCAGTTAGGCGACACGGAGCTTTGTAGAATAATTGATGTTTTGAAAAGTGACCTGGACGAAACTGGATTAAAATATATAAAACAGAATTATGTAATCAAAGATAATAAATTATTTCGCTGTTTGGACGGGGATGAGGAGAAGATTAGGTGGGCGGTACCAAAGGGTGCAAGGTGGCAGGTGTGTAAACTTAACCACGACGACATTGGACATTTCGGGATTGAGAAAACATTGGAACGAATTAAAAGTAACTATTGGTTCCCAAAAATGTCCAAATTCGTCAAAAAGTATGTGGGCGCTTGCATCGAATGTGCCTATGCAAAAAACAATGCAAGCACTCGCGAAGGGTTACTGCACCCTATCACTAAGGTAGATATTCCCTTCCACACCCTACATGTGGACCACCTTGGACCCTTTGTGAAGTCGGTTAGGGGCTTTACTCATCTGTTAGTAGTCGTTGACGGTTTTACCAAATTCTGTTTTCTCAAGCCTGTCCGGAACACCAATGCGCAAAACGTAATTAAAGCTCTAGAAGACATTTTTAGTATATTTAGATGCCCTGACCGGCTTATAAGTGACAGGGGTAGTTGTTTCACCTCGCATGCGTTCAAGCGTTTTTGCTTAGACAGAGGAATAAAACATGTATTAAATGCAGTAGCTAGTCCCAGGTCTAACGGGCAAGTTGAGCGGTATAACCGCACAATTTTAGATTCCCTTAAGGCACTGAGCGTTAAACATGGCGAGAAAAGTTGGGACAGTCACTTAGGACGCGTTCAATGGGGACTCAACAACACCATTCAGAAAACCATAGGTAGGGCGCCGTCGGAGGTGATGTTCGGAACCCATATGAACAGCGAATTTAACCCCATGCTTAATGAAGTCATCACAGATAATCATAAAAATGATGACTTGTTAGAAGTACGCGACAGTGTTAAAGCTAGGATAGATCAAGAGCAGATTAGACAGAAAAATAGGTATGACATGGGTAGGAAACCTTCCCACATTTATAATGAACGAGATCTTGTGAAAATAACAAAAACGTGTTTTAGTAACGACGGACAGAGCAAAAAACTGATGGCCTCTTTCACAGGACCATACCGTGTGAGCAAAGCTTTAGGTAACGACCGTTATGTGGTATCCCCAATACCAGGGTTAGTCCATACTAAAAACAAACGGTCGACAATCGTTGCCGCGGACCGCATGAAACCATGGATTCATGTTACCGCTCTAGAAGTTGACGAAAATGACGTCGATGAAAGTCTTGGGAGTGATGACGAAAATATTGGCAATGACTAGAGCTAAAATACTATTATCTATTAAATTCGTTTTTAAATTAGTTACTACAGAATGATATTCGTTGTTACAGAGCCAGCATGCGAGAATCGATCGGTTCGCGGCTGGTTGCAACGTATGTAAGTCCTTCGACTGCCATTACGAGCATTAATCGATCGGCTCGGACGGGCGTCGCTAGGCACCCTGATTAATCGATCGTCCAGGGGATTAAGGTATTCTGATTAATCGATCGTTCAGAATATCCGTTTGATTCAAATAATTTCCGTCACGATATAATCGATCGATCGTGACGATACTTTCATCTTTGATAACCCAATCAATCGATCGTTTGGGTTCACAAGGTTCAACAGAAAATCGATTGCTGATGTATTTTATTACTTCGAGTGTCATTTGATTAGCCTGTAATGAAAAATTGTTTGACAACTGCATTACTATAGATTTCTATTAAGAATTATTTTTAAGATTTTCTCCATATAGTAATAATGATTATTGCTTCAATGTTTACATTTGTAAGTTAAGTAGTTATCATTGAAATTATTTGAGATCGAATAGTCACTACTTTTTCAGTTTAAAACCTTTGTCTTGACAGTAATGTAAGATTAACAACATCTCAAATAATTTCAACCGTACTTATCCTGTTAACGATATTTAATAAGTCCAATCAACTGGCCAAGACACCCGATTGTTAGGTTACCACTTGGTGTCGTGTGCGCGGACGCACACGATGTCAGGACGGACGATTGTTAGGTTTTATTTATTTTAGCCTTGTTTTATGTATAAATTCTGCTAGGGTATTGTTTTATATAAAATATTTTATATGTAGGCTATGATTTATATTAGTAACATTTTTAATTAAGTATGGCAACACATGATCAGTCTGATTGGTCCATTCGATGGCGGGAAAATGAAGTCGCTCAGCGATTGGATCACGTAATTGATACGACTCGGTGTCGTGAGCCAATCGGGGACTTGGATTTTCCCTCCATTTTATGTGGCGTTTTTGGTCAGGAGCTGACCTCCGGAGAGGCATTCTGGGTTGGGTGGAGACCAGGACCAGTTGTGATTAAGCTATTAAGTGTAATAAACCTTTTGAAAGTCAATAAATCTCGTCTGATTTAGTCCGAGTTTTCTTCAAAACCGCTGCCCATACAGAGTATTTTATACAATATATCCTATCAATCAATCAATAAGCCCTTTATCCTAAACTCATTTATACACACATTTATATTATGTAAGTCTTTGTATTGTGTCTATAATTATGTTTGTGCCTCTTAGTGATCCTCTTCAATTTCCCACTCTTTTATATCTTATAACACCAGTTCCCAGTGGGGTCCTAATGTGACCTGCTATGGTCTTCCCTGGGTCTTCGCATCTATCACATGGAATTCCTACTAATTCTACTAATATTATAAATAATGATATATGTTTTATACGTTTGTGGTTTAATCAAACAGCTAAACCAAATTTAATTTGGAACACAGGTAGTCTATGTTCTGAAAGACATTAAAAAAGTCAGATATTCTAAAATTATTACTCAAATGCTAATTCAGGAAACCCAACAGGGAAAAACTACTTCCTACATTACCTTCCGCGCAATTAACAACAAAGTGGATGACCGATCTTAAACCTAAACATACTAGCACCACAATGAATTGGCAAATTACCTTAACAGGCGTGACAAAACACTGACAGCAAAAACAAGGCTGTCAAACATGATATTTTTAGAATGACTGAACTCTCAGACAGGTTTTTGCGAAACTAAATAATAAACAACCTAAGGTTTTTACACAGTTTAAATTGGCGTGAGTCATTGTAAAAACAAAATAAACACTGCTAAGGTTACTCACATATTAATGTCGACACTCCATGATGGACTGACAAAGAGTGCGATATACGTCAGCCCCTCGCACAACTAGATCAAAACAGTAGTAACTCAAAATGCATATTTTAAAATCAACTTTAATTCAACTTCTATGAACTTGAAACTTAACTAGCAAGGATTTTGAGTTGATACTGTTTTGATCTAGTAATGGGTATCATTTACTGTCATTGAATTGCCAGTTTGAATTTCGACCAAAAAAAAACACCATCCAAAGTGATTTTTTTTCCAAAATGTATTTCTGCTGAGAAATATTTATAACCAAATTTCTTTTCGATGTAGTAATGTAGCCCCCCCCCCCCCAATTGAATGTTGTCCATTATAAATAAGGCGCAAAATTAAATACTTACGCACAAAGTGAAGGTAAACTAATATGAATTAAGACCAAAATGCAATATGTAGGCTCTAAACGAATTATGACCAAATAGATTATGCAATGTACAATCAAGCAAGTGCGAAGACAGTTTTAACTAATAGAGTAAAACTCTTCAGATATTATACACATGGACGTGACTTTGAAGTTTTTTTCTCTTTGATTAATACTTCAAAGCAGGGCTGGGCAAAATACATGATTTGCTTTAATTGAAATACAAATTACAAAATACTATCTCGCAAGTATTTAAAATACGAAATACAAATTATCTTTAAGTAATGTATTTGGAATATAAAATACAAATTACAAAATACTATTAAGAATAAAAAGTAATCCAGCCCAGCATGGGCTAAAAAGCAGAGTAAAAGAAGATTAATCAGTAAAACCAGAGTTTCCTTTCATGAACACTAGATTTTTAAATGTACTGTCAAACAAACAGCCTCTTGTTGGAGAATGGATTGAAATACAAATACCAAATACGTATTTTAATTACAAGTAATTCAAATACTGCCCCACCCTGCTTCAAAGTCAGAGTCAATCAAGTCTCTTATACATTCTCAATTGAAGGGATGTTTACAAAAACAACATAACTAACATTTTAGGTGGATTCGAGTTGGTTTAATCATAATGAATTGTTTTGATTTGTGTTAATATTCATTCTCGGAGTGTATCCAAATTAATATTTATTTAGGCCTATTTCAAATTTGTCAATTTTACCATGGGACGTGATTTCATTTTCGACGATTTTCAGCATGGTCAATTTTCTTTTTTGATTTGACCTATAATTTCGAATGGTCGATTTTCCATTTGTACTTAATGATAATGACCGTAAATCCCCTATATTACGGTGGCCTTCATAGACATAGCGGTGGATATAGCATCCCGGGTCAGAAAGTGAGAGATGTTTTATCCACGTTTATTTACATTGGTAAACATGACCATTGCCTGCACTATCGTAATCGGTAGCCAAAGAAAGAGGCTGTGACATAGTGCTTATTCTATTACTATGCAGTTAGCAGCCTTCTTTGATATCACGGCAGCGCAGGCCATTTATCTGTAAGGAAGCCTAAAGACCACTGGGTCAGTGAAATCACAAAAAAATGCCCACAAGGACTGGATGGAAACAAAAAAGATATCAAGAAATGGAGAAAGTTGGAGGAGGTCATGTCTTATTATCAAATATTTCAAATATTAAATTAAATCTTTTTTAATATTATCTATATCTAGCAAATTAAGGTTTATATAAATTAATAATTACAGCCATAGCAATGTTTATTTTGGTTGTTAGGCACTTGTCCCATTGCCGGCAAGGATGAGATTACCTATAGAGAATATTCTATTTTTTTTTTTTTAAATAAACGAAAGATATAGATCCATGTCATTAAAAGAGACGCATATATTAATAGTTGATCGCTAGCTGTTCACACTCCCAGCAAGAACTCTAACAAGAACACAAACAAACACTAAGAACACTAGTTTGTCGAAACACAAGATATAGATATATACATGTTAGACCCTATGTTGCACCGCCACCACAATCTCTGCTTTGCCCAAAGGTTAACTGGTAGAGAATGCCTTATGGCATTGAGTTCGCCTTTTGTATATTAAGAGTATTCTTTTGTGCAATAAAGATTAAATAAATAAATAAATAAATAAATAGATCCCATTTCAATAAAAGAGACATACTAATAGTTGATCGCTGGCTCTACACGCTTCCTGCTCATCGTCATTGGTGGGATGAGTGCCTTAACCTAAAGGCTGTTTATTAACAAACATTTCATTGGCCAACAAGGTGAATTGAAGGGCCAATGAGATGATCCATCATGAAGTCATAATGTAAACAAGTGTTCATTTTTAACTTAGCTTCATGGAAGAGTTCTTAATTCAACATTATGGATGTATACTCTATGGAAAAGTTCTGGAAAACTAGTCTTCACTTATAATTATTCTGTGCTTTGGTAAGTTATAAGAATTTCAAATTGGAGGTCAATGAGCTGTTTTTTTCATTTAAGTTTCCTGCTAAAATGTTGTGTTGGCAGGAAAGTGGAGAGGAAGAAGGCTGAAAAACGACTGCGCTTGTGCTTGTGGCACATGGCGAGCCTGTCTTTTGTCACACAGACTAGTTAATTTATACTACTATTTTATTATTGACTCCCTTTGTGTGAATAAATAGTTATATTTATCCCAATAACAGTGAAAATATGTTATACCTGTATAAGTGTATATATTAGTTAATAGGAAGGATGCCAATAATGTGCAATATGCCATAAGCAATAAAACATAATATTAGTGCAAAAAATGCACTTCATGTAATTACTTGGTATTTGATAATTAACCGTGTCATGCATAGGAATTACTACAATAAATGAAAATAAATTAACAATGTTTTTTTTGCCTTACAAGTGTCTAAGAAGAGGCTCTTAATTAAATTGTTGTAATAATAATTTCTGTTCAATTATTTACATCATAAAGCAGCTGGCACCATACTCTAGCAAATGCAATTAACACCTTTGCAGCCACAAAGCACTACGCTCATAGCTGATCCATTTTTGGTGTTGTAGCGAAAAACTGCCTACAAACACGAGAACTCAACTAGCAGGTTACAAGCACTGAATGTGATAAAATCTTAGATAATCACTAGCTACGAGGAACTGAGGTACACAATAAATGTAGTATTCTTTGACATAAGTTTTTAAAATTATTTTTATTAGAATGCGGTATAAGTCATTAAATTAATTCATTGACAAACTAAAAATATTTTAAAAGTTTCTTCCAAATTAGCAAAAGCTTTGTTGTCAATTCAATATACCTGCACCTTTTATCTTCAGTACTGAGTTAGTTTAATATTTCAAGATATTTGGGGGACTTTGAGGGTTTATTTATGTTAATAGTTTTCCCGCTGTTATAACGACAATGTGTGGTTTTCTTCTACCTAATTTAAAAACTTTCTTATGTTTAAGTTTATAAAATGACCTGTTGAGCTTTATTTTACAATACTGTCAACATTCTTCCATTGCCTCATCCAGCCAACCAAAAGCAATACAATTCTGTCCATACAATTTTGCCATTCAATCTCATCTCAAATCAATTACATTTAATAGTATGGCTAGACTAGTAAAGTTTTGAAAAATGACATCTTCCCATATTTTTACATTCATTTCGCAGATTATCTTCATTTTAAAACTTACTTGACTTGTTTCTTGCATGATTACACACTTGTTTGTCAATGTTTCGCCGCATGAGAGCGTTTAAGACGCCCGTAATTTGAGCCAACGTTGCCATATGTTACGTTCGTGTGTTTAGCTCGTGTGCGTACCTCAAAGACGCCGAGGCAGCGGCCGAGCTTGCCGATGACTCCGGCCTCCTCCAGAACCTCGCGCATTGCAGTCACCGACGGCTCTTCCTCCGGCTCCACGCCGCCGCCCGGCACGATCCAGTTGTCCGGCCGCCGCGAAGACGTCACTAACAACACCTAATAACAACCAACTCAATTACCACACAACGTAATATCCAGGGAGGAACAAGGTCTTCACTGCTCGGTTGTTATGCTAACCTCCGTTTCGGCGTCCGAACGCACGCATATACAAGCCGCACGGCGTCGGAATCCCTCGTCGTCATAAATCCGGATCGAATTAGGCTTCTCCTTCACCATTTCGAGTAAACACGTAAACGCGAACGAAACAGACGATCACGAACGAAAAACGGACATCAAATATAAAGAAAAATATCAACCGAACGAAATTTTTTAGTGATCAACAAACGCCATAACCGAGGTATCCTGTGATAAACGTATCCATTTTCGACTAATTGAAGAGTTACACAACGTACATGTAAAATGAAACTATAATAACGATAACACTACAATTAGAGCAATATTTCAGCTATAACTAGCTCTTGATCGCGTATTTCGAGCCCATGTTGAATGGTGCCTGACGTTTTCTTTGCGAAAATCGAAATAGGTTTTGGAAAGCAAAAGCAAGGGACTATCAGCTGACAGCCGGAAGAAGGAAACAAGATTGCCATGCCACGCCAATGGCTGCTTAGAATGTTGCTAGCGAATCATTTTAAACACATTAAAAATAAATATAAATCGTTTCCGTTAATTGATAAATATCCAAAGAAATAATTAAAAAAGAGGGTTTTTCATATGGCAAATAACAAAAACTTGCTTCTTAATTCAAATCGAATAAAAGTATTACTGGCTAAAATTATAAATATTTCAATAAATGTAAAAAGAAGTAGATCAACACGAAAACAAAACTTGTTTTCGACATCAATCCTTAAACTCTCTTGTCTATGCTCTTACTTTTTTCTGACATTTGTTTGACGGTGAATGCAGTTATTTCAAAATTTTGATGGAGTTGTTTGTTGGTTGATTTCTAATAATCTAATTTTGTTTAAGTTCTTTTTCAGGTCAGGAATGGGTAAGTTTATAACATTAAAGTTATTTTTATTTAAAAGTTACATACGATTAATGTTAAAAACGTTGAAAAGATATACAAATAAGGGTTACGCTTAAAGATAGCCATTTGTTGTTCGTAGCAGGATTTCAGTTGGATTGTTTGGTTTTCAGATAGAAGCTTCGACTTAGTGGCTTTACTCAAGCAGCAACCAACCGCTAAGAGCCACAAAATAAGACCCACGCAGTTTGTGAGCGTGGCCGGAGGGGTACTGTCTACCATTTAATTAGTGATACCTAGTTTAATACCCAGTATACTTGTAGTAATGCATGCGGTAGGTGTTTGATGCCTTTTTATTAGTAGTGCTTGAGTTTTGAGTAAGATCAAGTAAATTAATTTAATTTTATACTAGATTTAATCATCATAGACATAGGTATTTGTTTTGAAAGAAATCCTTAATGTGCTGTTGTACCATCAAAATTATAAACTATTACTTGAGACTCAGGCACATCTTCCTTGTAACTGGGAGCTGATGTTTCTATCACCCTAATAGAATAAAATTAAATTTCAGGTCCAAAAGCGGCTGGAAACAAACATAAAAAACAGGAAAACCAGTCGATTATCAGTCTTTGATAGGATCCGAAATATATCCAAATGTGAAAGTCCCCGGGCTCCACCATTATCTGAAGTACAGCAAAAAACTGAGCACAGGAAACAGCAATTGGAGAAATGGAAGGAAGAGAAGGAAAAGAAGAAAAAAGAGGCAGCAGCACAGAAAAAAAAACCTTTCGTTGCTGGAGTGACACATAAAACAACTTTTGGCCCGCCCCCCCCACCTAAGCCTGTCCCTAGTTCGTCTGGCCGCATCACAAGGTCTCAGGCTTCTAGGCAACGGAATGAGCATCTCTCAAAGCAGCCTCAGTCATTTGCCCCAAGCAATGCCTCCTTTAAACCACCTCAGTTTAAAAAAGACATCAAAGTCCCAACTCTGGCCCCCATATCAAAAAAAAAGACCAATAAATCTAAACCTAACTTCACATTTGAACCTATTCTACCCCAAACTATACAAAAGGTGGAATCATCAAGAACTACACGATCTCGTACTGTCCCAAATAGGCCAATGGTAAATAACACAACAGATAGCAAGATCACACGCAGGCAAAATGACAAACTTAAACCAAAAACTAAACTTCCATCCACTAAAATACCGCTATTAAGGCAAAACATGTTTCAAAGTTCATCAAGTAGTGATATGGAGCAGCCGATAAAGAAAATATACACAAAACCATCCAAAGTAAAAAGTAGTAATTACGGACAACAACCAAGAAAAGCAAATCCGAAAGTAATAGCCAAAACATCAACCTCACAAAGCAGTTCTAACAGCGAAATGGAGACAACGAGTGCGGCATCTAGACAACCACAATCTATATACAGCAGCACCTCTTCAAGTGATATGGAGCAAGTTACGGAGTCTTCTGGGCCACCAACTATAACAATGCAACAAGCATCATCATCCCTATCCCAAGAATCAACAGAACTGGATTCCTCTGAAGATTCTCTTAGTACACCAAAGACCAAAGTTCCAAAAAGTGAATCCAATTCTGAGGAGAAGCTGCGGTCACCCAAGAATTTAAGTTCTCCCTTGACTCCAGAGCAGATTAAAGAAGAAGCAAATAATATCAGTCCCTGTGTTACATTGTCCCGTGGCAAGGCTAATGCGAGGAGGGAGATGAAGAAGAAGTTGGATGAAGGTATGTTCACGTTGTTCACAAATATTTTATATCTTTGGTCTATTAATGTTTTATTCATTCATTAAATATGCCTTTTACGAATACCTATTGTTAGTAAGATGTATGTATTATGCCAGTATAAATATTAATTATGTCCAGAGAATGTTGGGTAAAAATAATGTTGAATGTTAGTGAAGGATCAGATGGGAAACCTATAAATAATCTTTTGGGTTATTTCTTCAATTCAATACAAAGTCTAAAACTTTTTAGACAGTATTATATTTCTGAACCATTTGATTACTTAAATTTTATATTATTTGCCATATTTCGTACTCAAACCTTTACACATGAGCAGGCCTGTACTTAGAGACCTGGGGCCCCTAATCATTTTGGGCCCTCCATTGAAGCCATTTTTGCAAGCCAGGCTTATGGCTGGGCTACTATGCCGGGGTCTTGTAGGCCTAAGCGGAAATCCGGCGTGGCACACGATAATTAAAACAAAAGAGTTCTAACCAGCCCCATCATTTACTAGAAAAAAAATTGATCTGGCCAACCATGACCTCTTACTCAAAGGTTTCCAGTTGAAACAATTTTTTGGTTTTTCGTAAGAGCTTTGGGCACCTGGTCCCCAATCTAGAGCCACCACTATTGTTCTATAATTGCAGGACTACTGGATGAAGATACCTGCAACATCGACAGCGTAAACCACTTCCGGCGACAGCTGAACTCTGAAATAACGCGCCTCACCGGCATGTGTGAGACGTGGGACAAGATCTTCGCTCAGACCGTACTGCCGGAACCTATTCAGGTTAGTTCTTGATGGTTATCAATTTCATTACTAACCCGGTCTATTCTGCCCTCATTAGAAAAAAGGGCGCATGTCTCATAGAACTGCGAATCTATAAGTGACCATATTTCTTAAGATAGGGGGATAAATTTGTTTTGACTATCAAATTGCGTCCTTTTTATTTACGGCAGTATTGATGTCTTTGATATATGTCCATTGAGACCATGACGATTACCCAATGGCATACAGCTATAGGACAATAATCATACCTTTACTTGATAAATTGATAACAATGATTTGCATTTTGCATCCTGTTTGTTAATTATTCTTGTAGGGAATGGGTTTTAGCTGGCCAGATGATTCCTGCTGTCTTGGATTGTACTAAATTTACTGTTCGTCATCATAATAATATGAGAAGTTGTTCGAAAAAGAGTACACCTAACGCCATCTATCGTTAAATAGATGCAACATTTAATTTAGCTTTTTGACGATAGATGGCATTAGCTGTACTCATTTTCGATATCATACATGCACTGAATTTAGTTTTTGGTGTATATTATTGAAGTTAAATAATGATCTGTGAAATTCTATAATAAGTGTCCAGGTATAAGAAACAGAGGTGTCTCCCCGAGGCAACCACTGACATCAAAGGTTTGGTGGGCTTTCTGGAGGAGTTGGGATGACTTGACTAAACATAAGTGGAAATCCCGCCCACACGCATAATAGGTGCTAGACGTAGAGTTGCGGAAACCAGCCCGCTTACAAATACAATAAGAAACAGAAACGCTAATGGCCTGTTGTTTGATCGGTAGTTAAACTAACTAATGGTCAAAAAACGTTACTAATGGTTAAAATCTCAAGGAAATGTGTCAAATTTTCCATTCCTTTTTCGAATTTTAACAATTAGTTAGTTTAACTACTGATCAAACAACAGGCCATTAGTGTTTCTGTTTCTTATTGTATTTGTAAGCGGGCTGGTTTCCGCAACTCGACGTCTAGCGCCTATTTTGCGTGTGGGTGGGATTTCCACTTATGTTTAGTCAATGTGGTAAAGATCTTAATTCTGTTCTTTTTAAGTGATTGATATTCAGAACTGCCTAAAGATGGCGCTAGTAGTATGCATAAATGCTGAAATAATTATAGTAAAATTGCTTTTCTGTCGCTTGGGTTATTTTAATAATTTACTATGATTATGAATTTAGAATTTGTTCCTCTTTCATTTGCAACATGATAGCGAAAACATAGATTTCAGCGGAATAAAATACCCTCCCTTTTGGGTTTGCCGTTGTCGAGTAACTAAAGACAGATGGGCGAGTGTTTTTGCCTGTGAATACAGTTCTTATGTCTATTTATTTTATGTATAAATTGTACGAAATACTCTTGTGATATAGTAGTTTACGTGACGGATGCGTAATGTTAATTACGCAGAGTCGCGTACAATACTTTGTCTACATACATAATATAAATACTCTAAGATGGGTTCAGAAGCCGAAAGGCAAATGACCAGCATCACCTTACCTGTGGCAGTAGGTGACAGCGATGACAGCTGTAACGTAATTTTGAAATTACATTATTGAATATTGTAAGGTAATGAGATCCAAATTTGGAACATCTTCCAAAATTAACAGCTGTCATCGCTGCCACCTACTACCACAGGTGATGCCGGTCATCGCCTATGGGTTTTGAACGCATAATAGAGGACTCATGATATGAGTGTGGATAAAATATTGAACCCTCTAAAAACATATGAATCTGTCGCCTGCAGGAGCTGGTCCTGACAGCGGTGGGCCAGGCGCGCCTGCTGATGTCGCAGAAGCTGCAGCAGTTCGCGGGGCTCGTGGAGAGCTGCGCGCGCCCCGCGCCCGGCGCCGCGCTCGTCACGCCCGCCGACCTGCACGGCTTCTGGGACATGGTGTTCATGCAGGTACCGCGCGCCCGCCGGAGGCTCACCCGGGATCTCCGGCGCCCGCGGGAGTCGGGCCCGGCGGCGGCGGGCCGGGGGCGCCCGCCGACGTCGCGGAAGCGGGCGCTCCCGGTTGCAAAATTTTCCATTCGGGACTAGGTCGAAAGAAGAGGGAGGTTTAGGTTATTTTAGTTTCGCGGCCGGCCCGGAGGGCCGAACCGCCCAGAAATAGGCGCTCCGCGAAAGCGAAGCGTCGTCGACATTAGTAAATTGATTTCTGACATGGGAAAATATGTGGCAGAGAAAAACACTCTTAGACATTTGCAATCTCATGGTGTAATTTTAAGACGGCGAAGCGTCGTCGACTTCAATATGAACGCCGCCGGGGACGGGGTCAGTAATTTTTGCATGTTATTATTGACCGGGACGCTAGAACGGTTGTCCGAATTTGAACGATCAGAAGAGAACGAGGTAGTGATCGGCCGGTGTGCCCCAGGTGGACAACGTGGACATGCGCTTCAAGCAGCTGGAGGCGCTGCGCGCGCGCGACTGGGCCGACGACCAGCCGCCCGCGCCGCGCATAGCGCCCCGCCCCGCCCGCGCCGCGCGCCGGCCCAAGCCCGCCGCCCCGGCCAGCCGCATCCGGGAGATGATCGCTGGTAACTATTGTGTTCACATAGCATACTCCGCTTCTATACAGGGTGTATTCGTTAAAGTGTATCAGAGGAGGTGGAAAGAAGCGGTCTCCGCCTCCCCCTCCGGGAGACGGCCGCGATTCAGTGGATGTATATGTATCCGGGCGATCGTTCCGTAAATATAACAGATATCAGAAAACTTTAAACCGATATCGAAACTACGTCACCGGATGAGTAAAATCGCATTAGTAACTTTTTTTTTAGTAAAAGTAGTAATATTATGAAATTTAAACGCTCCCATACGTTTAGTCCGACGTTCCTTGGGGCTCTAATTTCCCTCCCTCCCTCCCGAGATGAAACTGTTTAAGATTCGTTCATAATTTACACGAATAAACTGTAATAAATAAAACAATTCATTAATCATATGATAATGGTGAAACGACTAGGCCTTTTAAACTAAAGCCTCTCAATGAACGGCATACTAAATGTATGAGAAGGTTTGAAGTTAATATTTGGGATATTTCACTACCTAACACCCTGTATACCCTTTCATACCTTCACGCGTCTCCCAATGAAGTAGGCAGAGACTATGGAAGAATTATTCTACAAGATTTAATCACAATTTAAACAATAACCCCCTTACTAATAAACGTTGAGTAACGGTGGTATAGCTATACAGTGTTTTGTCCTTATCTGTCATTGTGACATTTGAATTTGACAGATAAGGACAAAACGTTGTATAGCTATACCACCGTTACTCAACGTTTATTAGTAAGGGGGTAAGAAGCTAAACTAAATAAACACTGCTAAGGTCGCCGTCAATAGAACTTGTGAACGATGTAAACAAATTACTACTGTTTGACACATAGCCTTAAATATTCACCGAGCGTGTTTTTATTGAAAATAATGTGTAATGAATAGTTATTTCATCTTAAACTTAATATGAAAATAATGATCTAGTGTATAAATCATTGCAAAGACCGCACTTGATCTTTAAAAGTACGTGGTTATCGAGTAATCATGGTGAATTGGTTCGTTTGGTGTTGTTTACATCTTTTGCAAGTTCTATTGACGGCGACTTTACAGTCAGGAACCCAATGCAATTCCGGACCACCGTAACTGAATGACAGTACTTAAACACACTAAAGATTCGGTATCGTTCTATAAATCAAGAACTACCTGCTTTCATGCGATTCTAATATCACTAATGAAAAACTCCTAACAAGTCCGAAACGTATCGAATCATTTCTTGATGTAAATAAGTTGTAGCAGTGTTTATCCGTTCATATAATGACTTACGCTAGTTTAAAAAAAATCAATTTTGATTATATGGCAAATATTTTGCTATTAAAAGGATTGTAAGTCTAAAAATTTCCATACAAAATGCGACAACATTTCTCTCCCCTTAAACCTAGTCCGACTTTTACGATTTTTAAACATGTTGTAGATCTTATGAAAAACTATGTCTGTACGTTTTCCTTTCCAAGAAAATATTGCTTAGTATGAAAAAAAATAAAAATACAAAAAACCAGAAACGTACAGACCTAGTTCTTTATAATAACTACAACATATTCAAAAATCATGGACATCGGACTTCATTTAGGGGGTGAGAAAAGTTATTACCCGGAGCGAAATTTTTATGGATTTTTTTTGACAGCTACGCGATATTCGCGGCTCTTCACAATCCTCTTAACTACTACATCATCTTTAAATATATCATCAAAGCATTTGTAAATTACAGCGGCAAGAAAAATAAAAAAAGACCAAGAATCCCAGTCCTCCGACCAGTCGAGCTCGGACCGGTCTCCCATCAAGCCTGAGATGAAGACCTTCGAGGCAGGGTTCTTCAGCATCTCGTCACCGCTGAAGAAGCCCGCGTCGCCGGCGGCGCCCGCGGCGCCCGCCACGCCCGCCAACAAGTCTACTCTGCTGAAGAGTGTGCTGTCCAGCGAGGCTAGGAAAGCTTCAGCATCTAAGGTCAGATAATAAATCACTACATCATCACTATCACTACATGTTATTTAGCATGTGGCCTCTTAAACCATAATACATCTGCAAAAATCTTGTTACAGAACTCTACGTCGTTCGCCATGCTGCGAGCTTCGCTAATGAGCAAGCATGTGGACATCGAGGGCATCTCTCCGCTCTTGGTATGTCATACTTGTCTTATGTTGAATATGATTACAGCTTGCTAAACTGCTGAATGTTGGTCTTAACTACAAAAAAATAACCTATGATTTACAGGCACTCTCTTTTTTACCATGGAATGGAACAAAAAGCACGGTTTTTTTCAACCCTAATACCAAAAGGGGAGGGACAGGTGTTGTGAGTTCGAACCCTTTGCCTGTGTCATTAGCAGTGATCGGAATAGGTAGAGTATATTTACCTAAAGTTCGCAAAAGGACATAATAGACATAATATACCACCGGGTCAAATATTAATTTATTTTTATTGATCTCCAGATTTCCGGTATTTTTAATGCTAAATATACTTAATATTTACTTGAGGTATGGTATATGTTTGTTAGTTAGTGATAAAAGGGGCCTGTAACTCATTTCTTTTAAGTATCTACATAATAGGTGGAGTATATTTACCTAAACTTCGTAGAACTGGGGGGTTACCATGACATACTAAGGCAGTTCAGTTTAGGTTGAGAGAAAGGGACAGAGCTATATAACTGCTATAGCTCTGTCTCTTTCTCTCAGCCTAGACTGAACTGCTTTACTATGTCGTAGTAACCCCCCAGAGCTCTAAACTGGAGATTTCCTTGCGATTACATTTACTAGTACCGGAAAAATACCAGTAATCCGGTAATACCGGTATTCAATAAAAATAAATCAATATTTCACCCAGTTGTAACCACTCTGTATTATGTCCTTTTGCAAACTTTAGGTAAATATACTCTACCTATTCCGATCACTGGTCATTAGGGTTTAAGCAGTAAAATTTCATTGCAATTTTTGAATTTTTTGAAAAGGTGGTTTGGTAAAATTAGATGCTTGTCTAAAAAGCAAACATTTTTTTAGTAATCATTCGGGGCTTCAATATTTTTTGTTGATGTTAATAGTATCTGGTAGATGTAGTGCAATATCATCAAACAAAATCGTATTTTGTCGAATAAGTTCATTGATGGGTCCCATGGGTACCGAAAAAGATCTTTCATGTGGCTAACTCACTGAATAAATACTTCAAATTTTAATTTCGATTTTCCTGAAGCTTGAAAGAATGAAGGATAAATACGAACTTTTTTAACCAAAAGCACTTCCAATCTGGTGTCTCGATGTAATTGAACTAATTGTTCCAGCAAACTCCAACCCCTATCAACATGTTCGCGACCCCGGCGCGCAGCATCCTCAAGCAGGCCCACCAGCCGAGCGCCAGGAAGAGCGAGAAACTCAAGACGGTCCTCTTCTGCGAGTCCGACGGCGAGCCCTCCAGCCCGGTCTCTTATTCCAGCTGTAATGACAAGGAGCTAAGCGGGGTGGCAGCAGCAAAGAAAGAAGAGATCGAGAAGGAGGCGGAGAGGGAGAAAGAAGAGTTCAAGAAGGAAGCGGAGAGGGAGCGGGAGAAGGAGGAGAAAGAAAACAAACCGACGCCTAGGAGACGGTCTAGGTAACATTTTTGGTTGATATAAATTTTCTAAAGAATTTATATTTGTTGGCTTTTAACGAGCTTACGCATATTATTCAGACATATGATATTGTGTCCGGAAAAGAGAAGGAAAAATCGAGCGATACTCTTCAGTCAGTTCAAACTATTGTCATTAATTAATTTTAAATCTTAATTTTTTAGTTCGCTTAGATGCCCAACTGATTACTATAATATTGTAACATACCTACTGTATAGAAAATTACCAAGCCAGTGCTCAATAAATTGATCAGCACTTTGTTAAATATTACTTTACTTTACTTTTGAGGACACTAGGATCCGTTGCGTGGTTTAAGAGGAGTTCCCGAATATACAGACAGACAGAAAGACAGACAGACGCGGAAAGCGACTTCGTTTTATACTATGTAAAGATCATCATTATCTGATCGATTCGCCTGTAGTCCTCGCGAGATCATGTTTAACCTAGAAAGCTTGTCAGTCCCGCGAATGAATGTAACCCTCCCAATCCCCAGGTTATCCCGGCAGAACGCCGAGGACTGCGGCAGCCCCGTGATGACGCGCAGCCGCCGCAAGAGCGCGCAGACCCCGCTCCTCGACACGCTCAACCTCGACGGGAACAAGCGCTCCGCCCGGAACAAGCCCGAGCCCGCGCAGGACACTCCCAAGAGGTCCACGCGCAGGAGGAAGACCTCTGCCGCCGTGTAGTCGGTTGTTACAGCTCGAGATGCTCCAGTTATTGGAATAGGTATTTACCTAAACATAGTAGAAAGTAGGGTTAAAGGATCGACCGCACCGAAACTTAAAATACTGCATTTTTAACTCGTCTTCTACAGGTTTTTTTTATAAGAGGGAGGCAAACGAGAAACGGTTTAACTGATGAGAAATCACCGCCGCCTATAAACACCGGCTACTCATAGAGTCTGTTGCCAGCCAATTAGGAAAAATAAAACTCATAAAGAAACTCATGTCATAACTAGTTGAAAATACTGAGTATCCTCATGTCTGAGGGACGTGACTATGGCCGCAGCTCTCCACGCTGCTTGATCTTTGGCTCGGTGAATACTAGCCCGCATGCTTTTCGTGATACATTGCGTCGCTGCAATAGTTCTCGGCTCAAAAATGTTGGAACAACCCATCAATGGATTGCTAAAAGCATGCGGGCTATCGACCAATGATGATGATGATGCTTTAGTACTTAATAGGTATACGAGCTCTACTCCTAATTTCTGCCACCCAGCCGGTGATGATGAGCATCCCCAGGCTGTCCTGATCTTGCTATGCGAAAGAAGCTGAAAACTCGTGCAAACGATAAAGAGCCTGGTTCTATTGGTGCGCTCCATCAAATTCGGAGAATCCTGCGCTAGCACCACATTCCGAATGCGTCAATCCAACGACAATTCCGATCTTTCATGGTCCACGTTTACGACCCATAGAGAAATGCCAAGAAGACAAGAGGTCCACATTAGCCTACTGTTTGGTTTGCGGTTGATGCCTTCACCGTATCTTCTTAAGTCTTTTCACAGCAGATTTAGCCATCTGGGCTCTTCTAACCACCTCTACCGGTGTGGTCACGTCCAACATTTTGACGTGGTTCAATTTACACAGCTTAAGCGTATTTTAAGCTTCGGTATGGTCGATCAGGTTCGACCAATCAGGTTTACGTTTATAATATGTTAAGACGTCACTCATGTTGCTAATTTCACTTCGAATAGCGCCTAATTTTGTTTTTCGTTTACTTCGTTAAAGTAGTGTGTGGGGATTGGGTATACATGTACCCTTTTTTGTGAACTAAACACTTAAGGTAAATGATGTACTGTATTATAATTATATCCTGTTAATTATATTTTATCGATTCTGGTGTTAATAGTTGTGCATTTTTGGCAACATTTAGTGATGAATATGCCTGAAAATTATCATGTTTTTTACCTTTGCGTATTTAGAAGAACACTTAAGACCAATACAATAAAATAAGTAATATATCCTTAAAAAAACGGCTCAAAATAATATAAGATTTTGGGCAAGTCTACTACTATTTCATTTTGTGGCCGAGTGCCACCTTTATTTTATTTTAATTTAAATGCTTTGTGCCTATTTGGTGATAGCTTTATCCTGGTTAGACGGTGTAGTTTTTGTTTTTCCACTTGTAGTTTTTTGGTACTCTGTTAAAGAAAATATTGATTTATCATGTGATTTTTTTATTACTAGATTTAGAAAGAAGCACTCCTTAGGCGTTGTGTAGAGTAACTAGATATAATATTTTTATAAGTTTTTCTGAGAGTTTGTATGTCTCTCTGTTAGTTAATTATCATGTAAACGTATGTCTATTTGTTAATATATTGACCATGAGAATAATTTAAATGAAAAGGAAAAATGACATTTAAAACAAATGAAGTAGGCTTTATGGTCTGTCTGTTTTATCCCTGAGACAATTACCTATTATAACAATTTTGGATATTTCTGTCTCTTTCCCAGTGTGTTAGCTTCACATGAAACTGGGTCTCCATTCCGCTTTGTCATAAATAATATTGTTATTACTTTGTTAACAATACGGCTAATGGTAACAATATTATTACGATATGGCTAAAAAAATAGCGAAAGAGGCCCTGGCTGAATGTCGATATTATGCTTGTAAGAATAATGCGTATAAGTTACACAGAAAACTGCTACAAATTTAGAGATTGTGAATTATAATTAATTGTAACTTACTTCGAATATTATTAGACTTTATAAAAGTTTTTTTTAGACTTCAATAGCTCCGAATCAAAATTGTAAAGATTGTTATTTCGATACCACTATGTTGTTATGCTATGCCCGTTAGTTCTTATTAATAATTATCTTCCTTTTGCAGTTAAAAACGCCATAGTGTCTGAACCAAATAGTTAGTGCCTATAATAGTTGTGTACTCGTATGTCGTGTGATTGGATATTATTATTTGTAAGTAGCGTGTAAAGTGACGTGGTTGGTGAGTGGGACGAGGCTTAAGGTTTTTACGTTTAAATAAAATATGAAAATATCATCGTGTTGTATTATTTAGGTTGCTGACCCTATTACCTTGTAACGAAGCTTACGCTGTGCCAAAAACATACCTATTATAATCCGTGAACTACAAACTTTTCGAAAATGCTCTAACGATTTCGATGAAATTAGCAGTGTAGGGGTTTAGGGGGGCGATCTGTCAAGTTGTCATCTTCGGGAAAATTCGTTTTCAACCCGAGTGACGCCTTGCCTTGCTACCTAATATTATAAATGCCTAATATTTTTCGCAGTGAAACTGCAGGTCGGGGTTTAAGTCATAGGTTTAGATGAAAGTAGCGTCCACTCGTATTAATCCAGAATTTATTTACACATAAAAACATTCCTCTATATTGAATTTATAGATCAAATCCGTTGCATAGTTTGAAAGATCTAAGCGTTCAGTCACTAACTTTAATTTGGGACCATGGAATTAGTAAGTACTTTAGGTCCAAAGTCATTCTGACATTCTACTACAATAAGGTTGAGTCTCCTATAAGTTACAAATGATTTGGCATCTCTAATGACATTGACGACTTCAAGCATATTTTTCTTGAAACGGGTCACAAATTAACGATCGCGATAATACATAGAGAGGGACAGACGGCGGGAAGCTACTTTGTTTTATCTAAACAGTAAAACAAAGTAGCTAGTATCTAATTGTAAAAAAATTGCTGCTCCTGATACATTTTGAATTATACGCAGACAAAGTCGCGGACGGAAGCTAGTTCAAGAGATAAGGCTAAGTAATATACAGATAAGCTGCTCTCGGGGCCATTCACGACGCAGTCCTGGCGCCAGCGCGCAGTATTTACAGCAGATATCCTGCGGCCTAGTTCCGGAGCCAAATTGCAACATGCATCTACGAGTGTAGTGGGAAAAATGTTACAAGATTCTTTAGTTTTTTGTTAATAACATGGAGAGGGCAAACGAGCCTGATGGTAAGGGGATTTTATTTATTTATTTATTTATTTATTTATTTGGGAAACAAACAGCAATATATAGCACATTAAGAAACAATCAAATTTAAAAAGTACATCAGCCAAAACAGTTTCCACTTATAATATAAATTACATTTCTGTTGCTCAGAAGATATACATATTACCTTGAAAAAACAAAAATAACTAAATAACTAACAATTTCATTATGCTAAAGATGCTTGCAAAATAAATAATATTTTGAAACCTATAGCATCAATCAATCAATCTCAAGATAGCAATCTTACGATGACAATCTCAAGGATGCAAATGAGTTGCCAACCTTCAGGACTCAGATATAATGCCTCTATGATAGTCATTTTACTAGTTGTCTTACTCCCGCACCGGAACACAACAGTGCGAACCCTGCTGTTTGGAAGCAAGTTAAAAGTTAAAATAATGGTAGCGATCCGGACGGACCCTGCACAACTAAGTAACTACACAACCTAACCTATCCTAACCAGAAACATTTTTTGTCGGCGCCACTTAATCTTTCTATTAGTAATTTTTGATTAGTAAACTTAAAAGTTACCTATTACACTCAAGCGGTTTCGACATTGACGGTAGCGCCCCCTTTGTACAATGTAGGTAAATCGTGTAAGTTAAATTTTAATCAATTCCGTTATTGTAATGAGCTGAATTTTGGAACACATTTGAGAGATGATGAAGACAATATTATGGTGTCTAAAATCTGATGATGGAGTTAGGTGGCATAGTTGTAGAGAGCATGAGGAAAACAGTTTTAGCTATAATCCTGCAAACAAATTCATAGCTGCCCCTAAGTGTAAGGAATTTGCTATGTTAATTAACAAGGCGCAAAGTCAAGGTATGGCGCGAGTGATATTAAAAAGTCGATCCACTTCGGATAAAGTCGGTTAGATGAGAACGGCATATGAGAACGAGTGAGAGAGATGTACAAACCCGAAGATTATTGCAAGAGCTATGGTACTGTAGGTAAAGTTGACACGGTTAGCCTACTTGGTAGTCCTGGGGCAAATCCTCTAGTCTAGTTTTCTATAGTTATGTTACTTTGAAAACTATATTTTTTAAATCAAAATTGGGTTAGCGTTTGACCTCAGAGTCTCACCTGATGTTTATTCTTGTATCGTAACTAACAATCTTAGGTTGGGACTAGGTCAATTTGTTTGAGACTTTACCGTATTTTTTAGTTTTAAAAGTTGAAAAAATCCCTTTTAAGCAAAATAAGCAAAGTGTGTAAAATATTTGTGAACTGTGGTATTTTTAAGCTCTTTGCTTCTTCGTAGCGCGTTGTGTGCTCTGGAGGGCGGCCAGCCAGCATCCGACGGAAACGAATTGCTTAGTAATGACTGCTCTCATAACATCCAATCACGTCATAATCATGTTTTAAGTACTATGCAAAAATGACTTGTAAAAATGTGTTTTTACCAATAAATATTTGAATCTGAATCTGAATCCGCATACAATTAAAAGTAAAAAAATGGGTGAAGTGCGAATCGGACTCGCGCACCGATGGTTTCGTATTAAATATGGTTCGTATCAGAACTATTGCTAATTTTGATTTTTTTGTAATACATCTTTACTTTACACGCCCTGGCGTAATTCATACTAAATGAAATATACTTTACGGCCTCATACCTACCAAATATATATAAAATAATCATAAAAATTTATCGAGCCGTTTCGTAGGAGTTCGACCATAAACACCGTGACACGAGATTTTTATATACATATCGCACTGCTAGATCAAAACAGCAGTAACTCAAAATACAACTGTATTTTAAAATCAACTTTAATACAACTTCTATGAACTTGAAACACAAACTAGCAAGGATTTTGAGTTGATACTGTTTTGATCTAGCAGTGCGATGTATCGATTTTAAATGGGCTAAACCGCCGAACCGATCCCGATTAATTTATTTTGTGTCACATGGAAATTTAGTCATGGAATTTTTGCGCAAGAAAGATATTTAACTTTACTTCGTATTTGTAGATGGTCCTAGCCGCAATCGTTCCCGTAAAAAATACTTCATTTCCATAGCGAAAATGAGTACAGCTTGCGCCATCTGTCGTAAAGTAGCCAAATTACATTTGTTAAGAATCATGTTGTTTGATTCATTTGGAAACTTTGCCATGTATCGCACTAGAATGATTATTTAACTTTACTTTGTATTGTAGATGGTCCGAGTCGCTTTCGTTCCCGTAAAAAAAATACTTTAATTATATGTCAAAAATCAGTACAGCATGCGCCATCTGTCGTCAAGTAGCTAAACTACATTCGTAAACTAACATTCATGTTGTTTTGATTTATATAGGAATTTGACCAAGTATCGCGCCATAATGATGCTTCACTTGAATTCGTATTGTAGATGGTCCAAAAACTGACTTAGTAAATACTTCTGCTCATGCGTGTGATATCCACGGCTCTGTCCTCGCGTGTTATATCCATGGACTTATTTATTTAATATTCGGCGAAATTCTCCTTGTGAAAACAAGCAGTGACAGCCATTTTTTTAAATAGCTTTTACAAGCCATTAATTAAGAGAAAATAGACTGCAATTTCCACGTGACAGATGGAAGTGAGACTTTAGTGTACATTGCAAAGTAGACGAGTTTCAACATCACTGGGCTTTGTCACGCTTTGTATAAGCTACGCAATGTACACCGAAATGTAGCTGCCAGCTTCGTGAAATAAAAGGGGCTTCTGTATGGTTGGTTGGTTTCTCTGTACCATAAAAACAAAATAGAAAATGTAATAAAACAAAATGTTGCTGCCTACCTACTTCATACCTCGGGTAGAGTCTGCCCAGTATAAGTTGGCAATGGAAAATAACCTCTTTTTTTTAAAATAGGATTGGCAACCAATATTTTAGCAAAACGAAAACCTTTATTTATTTCTTTCATTCACAAGGTTACCAGTGCAAAACGTGATTGTGACAGGTTTTCGTTTTGCTAAAAAATCGGTTGCCAATCCTATTTTTTTTTTTTGCCGCTATTTTCCATTGCCAACTTATACTGGCCAGACTCTAGTAAAGTGATTGAGTAGATCTAGTTTCTTTAACAAGCAAAACAGATTTCGTATAATTATACCCTAGAAGTCCAAAGGTACTGTGCAATTAAATGAGCAATTAAAAATGGCAGCGGCAGCCATGACAATAACAATTTCGAGGGCTCGTTAGATAGCGGGCCGGATTACCTAAATCTATGCAAATTCCGACGTAATGGGGTAATTTAGACTTGAACTTGGCAACCCCGAGAATGGCTGGAAGACTGACTGCCGTAGACAATATTTTTGATGGCGGGAAATTTATCTTTTAGGTTACGACAAAGTTTACAACCAGTGCTTATCAGGTTCAGAGCCATAACAAAACGGCATTTTTTATCAAATTTGACCTTTCACAGATGTATTTACTTTAGTACTTATTTGTTTTTTTACTAGCGTATACGAAAACTGCACTAACAAACTTGATGAAATATCGAATCACTTTAGGTAAAACTGGCTTTCAACTCGATTGATGCTTGTCTTTGGTTAAGAAATCACTGTACTTTAAGTATTTTCCCATCTCACGTTTTATTACGCGAAAGTGATTATAAAAGGGTCTAAGGATATCTTTCATCTTTTTATTTAATGCCAAAGTCTTTTTCCATATAAAAGCTTTATCAAGTTCCTCGCACTTAGTCTTTCAATTTCTTGTTTTTAATGCCAAACTCTTTAAATTTCATATTAAAGCTTTATCAAGTTCTTCGCACTTTGTTTTTCACCTTCTTGTATTTAATGTCAAACTCTTTTAATTTCATATAAAAGCTTTATCGCTCTTCGCACTGAATTTACTAACTGGCTTAATATTTACTACACTATTCCTCTCACGTAGGATTCACACCGAACTTCGCAGATAAATTATATAATATACTAGTCCTTTATTCATTCAGAAAGTTTACTAGTAAATCAGGGCGGAATGGCCACAAAGAACGAAACTAACGTAAAGTGTTCCAAACTTGGGGTTAGTAATTTGTGACTGGCAACTGTAGGAGTTCGTAGAGTATTTGCTGGAGGGATAGATAATAATAGGTACAGTATTCCCAGCTCCTTTAGCTTTCGGCTGGCTATCGCTGTCACGCGTCCACTTGCGGCTGACAGTATATTTGTCACTCGTGTGTCATAGAAAACGATAATTGTCGATAGCAATTTTTCAATTAACATCTGTTTGACCGTAAGGCCAGCCAGTTCGGAGCAGACCCTAACAGCTTCTGAACTCCTGGTAATAGGATGACTAAACACCCTCATCTGAATGATTGTCAAATTAGAACAGCTTGACGAACTGGATTCCTTCAAGTAGACTTGACTCCAATTTATGTAAATGGTAGCACTGTGCCTATATGTTTGGTGACTGGCAATCTTGGCAAAGACCTACGAGTTGAGTACGTGCAGTATTTGTTGGAGGGGAGGGATAGATATGTTTGCGATTGATTTACTTGTAATTGTACCGACTGGTCCTCTAAAATTTTTATAATTAAAATTAAGGAACATTCAATAAAATAAGCCCTTGTCTTGTTGAAGTAATTGCATCCTACGTTTGTTATATATTAGATATAACTTGTCCATAGTTAAGTTATCGCTAGCATGAGTTCAACAGAGTGGCAAAATAGAAAAATGATTTTGTCCAGCCAGCAGAGGACCACGCCATTATATACAAAAAGATATAAATGATATACGGATTCCAATAAGAAACGTTTTCGCTCGGCTTTTCACAAATAAAAGATCGACTCGCGTCCTCGGATTACACCGACGTGCGGAGCCTTTAGTGATGTTCCTACTATGTGTCGATATTTATTAACAAATTGGTTTAATTATTTTTGTTTCAAATATTGCAAGTCATACAAATCCGACGATATTTAAATCCGATGTCAAGCTTAGAATTTTGAAGTCAAAAATTTGGTTCTGATTTAAAAAATAAACAGAAAGTCGAATAAAAAGCAAGCTTTGAAAATCCGACTGGGCGTCCCGCACATTATTATTATTAATTATATTGAATATGAATATGAAATATGAATTACCTTTCTTGTATTTTTCTAAATAAAATTATTCTTATTCTTATTCTTTATTCTTATTATCATCTACTCGTACCTACCATCTTACTCTTCAGCCTGTTGCCTGCTTGTTAATCGGTGTGAGACAACCGGTGAAATATCTAGTATAGAGGCATTCCATTTAAGTCCTCAGCTTTGGTAACGCATTTGAAGTTTTGAGATTGTCATCGTAAGATTGCAAATGTCTATGGGCTTCAGAGTCCGCTTACCGTCAGGTGGCTTGTGTGTTCGTTTGCCTTCTCCATCCCATTCAAAAATAGTGCAACGTCATTCTAACTGTAAGGACGCGTCGCACGTGCCATCGTGGATTGATTGATATCACTACAACCTTAACGCTGCAGGTTTATAGCAGTTCCAATTACAAAATCATCGATATCGATAAACTTCCCATCTCTCGACAGTAAGTAGATTTATGTCACGTGTCTCGCCGTCGAGTTTTACATTTTGTTTTATCCCGTTTAAAGTCGTTCGCGACAAATGTGATGGCGTTGATTATGTAATCGTGTCACCGTTTGAGGAGGTCCGAGGCAAGGTTCAATTTACGAGTTTACTTGCTATTGCCGTTTTCTCGTAGAACTAACACAGTTGTCACTGTACCCTAGGAAACCGAATTATCTAGTAAAAGTAGCTTGCAATTCTTACAATCCTAAAAAGTATTCGGAACAGACGGACAGAGAATAGAGAACGGTAATATACGCATTGTATCGTACAGTCGTAAATTTACTTTAAGTCGTCAATGTCATTAGAGTTGCCACGTCATTTGTAACTTATAGGAAAACTAACTTGTTTAGGCTACTCCTAGCGAAAAATTAGCTTGGACTAACCCTAAGCTATTCCTTACTCCACTCTTACTCTTTTTAGCTAGGCTCCTCTTATAGTTAAGCTTAGCTTAGGTGTATCTTAACTAAGGCAAGCCTAACCCAAGTTTAGTGCAAACGTGCATCAATCTTATTGCTTTGCATCACTTTAGCCTTCGACTGTACCTATCTGTAGATCAGTAGGTAATATTAAGGAAACTCTGCACTGCACTTTGCATCTGATTATTTAATTTAGTTTTGTATGTCCATTTGGACCATTCTAGTTCATGCAAGTGCGTTATTTGTCTTTTTTGTTACTTTACTTAAATCGGTTAAAGCGTTAATCACTAAAGAGTAACCAACAAACGAACAAACACACTTTTGCATTTACTAGTTAGGATTGGTTTAACTTTTTAATAGCATGAATATGTAAGTGGCGCGGCTTTAAACTTTATAAGACCTTTATTCCACAATGTTATTAGCCCATCTTGCTTTTACATTGTTAGCATATTGTTAACGTTATAAAAACTTGAAATTGACTGTTTTTTTTTAAAACCAAAACCGTATTTCCGGCAAATTTAGCTCCTCTTTTTAAATTGGGCACGTTTCATCCTCATCCTCGTAAATTACCGACGGGCGCATACGTCTTTCTCGACCGAACCGACGTTTTTCTAATAAAGCAAAGCACACGGGCAGTTTTTCGTGGAAATATGGAAGCGGTGCGCGGGCGACGCAGTAATGTAAACAATAAGAGCGGTTAGGGGAATGCGCGGGTGACCACGCTCCTAGGATAAGAAAGGGGACAGTCTCTTTTGAGACGAGTAAAAAATACTCACGAGACCTATATTACCAATATCATTTAGATTATCATACGAACGTATCGTACGAAATAGCCGCTATCACTTAAAATTTAAATCTTCCCTTCGTTACGCCCTTTTCGTAGGGGTACGACGATGTCAGTTGTCTAATATCATTGTTTGGTCTGAGTGTCTTTTCGAGGAGATCTAATGCAACCCTGTTGTTCATTAGCAATGCCTCCGCCCAATAGCAGTGTCGAATAATTTTACTCTTTCTCTCTTTTAAGTAAGGACTATTTTCATTAAAAGGTATATTTCATTTAATATCTACATAAGTAGATGGAGCATAAAAAAACTCCATGCCTTTTTAATAACAGTCCCATATTTTCCGACGACATAGCGACCCCACTCTACATTCTCTCTGGTTTATTAAAAATTGGATCATCGCACCGGGCGGGAATATTTCACGATTATACGTGCTTCATATCGTACGTTTACTAGTGGGGGCGCGTGCTGGTAGCTCCACACACTCGCATTTGCTGAGATTGCTAAAAGTTTTTTTGTACCGCTAACTGAGCACAAACAAGACTGAAACAATTTGCTGTATTAGGTAACTGGTGAAATAAAAAAAGATGGAGGAATTGATGAAAGTTTTATCCCTCGTATGTGGGAGGTGAAATAGATACCAAGTTTAGTGTCTCCGGATTACGATTTAAGTACATAAAAAAAAAATGAACAGGGATTTGTGCGAGGGGTTAAATCGCTGGCCTAAGTCAAGCATGTACAGTTTTGCATACCCATAAACTCAGTTTTCGTCAAAACAAGGCTAATGAGAAAGGACTACTTATAGAGGCTAATGAGATATCATGATTGTTCAGAAATGAAACTAATAGTGTATTTCGCTTTTCTGTGACATAAAGGCAAACAATACATTTGGGGAAGTAGGTAGGGTAGTAAGTACAGACAGACAGGTAGTTGTAGGGTGTAGGGTTAGTGTAAGAGGTCTTAAAAATTATTTCGGGTTCGAGTTAAATCGGTTAGAACTGCATAAGAGCATATATGAGAGTAAATAAGAGAGAGGAACAAACCCGGATGCCTTTTTAAGCGCTAAGGAACTTTAAAAAAACTTCTAATATCTACAAAATAAATGTTTAAAATACAAAACATATATATAACTAGCTGTCGTTTATCGCTGCTCCCTCGGGAACTGTCCAATTTTCCGGGATAAAAACTATCTTATGTCCTATTCCAGGACCTAACCAATATGTGTGCCAAGTTTCATCTCGATCCGTTCAGTAGTTGAAGCGTGAAAGACGGACAAACATACACATTTTCACATTTATAATATTAAGTAAGTATAGATGGCTTCTTTGAGAGCCTGATATCTCTTAAATGACCCAACCAATTTTCATATGCCTTGCAAAAAACCGTCCCGATTTAATAAGCCCTCTCTAAAAAAACCCGCGTCTAAATCGGTTTGTCCGCTTGGGAGCTACGCCACAGACAGACTTACAAACACACAGATTCACAGGCACAATAGATGCGAGTCACACGTTAGACTTAAAACGACCCTCTTTTTTTGTAGGGGGTTAACATATTTGCTCCGTGGCGAGAGTGTTCCGGCGCCATAAGAGCCACCATTCTATCGGAGCGCGGAATTTTTCTAGCTTGTTCGTATTTACTGCTCTATATTTTTAGATGCATAAATGTTCAGGTTTGCGATTAGGTTAGGGTGCGGATATTTGTATCAAATCGTATAAAAATGGGTAACTTTACGGTTGTTCTGAAAGAGGCAACGGTAAGAGTAGATGTAAAAGGTGTTTATTTTCTTTTACACGCATTGACATCTGTTTAACCCCCGACGCAAATAGAGGGGTGTTATAAATACAATATAGTCCGAGCACCATAAGGTCCGTCCCCCAATAATCACTAATTACTAACGAAAATAAAAATATTTTTCACTTCTCATGCTCTTAAAATATTACTTTAGTCTCTGGACATCGGGACTAAAGCTCCTTATTAATCTCTAGGGATTAAAGTAATTTTGTTTTAATTTACTTTGGAAACCCCTAAACAGCCAATCACAGTGTTTGCCGTTATTGCCATTTTCAGTGATTGTGTATGGACCATTTTTAGGCCATGGAAATAAACTCAAAATGACAACTGTTTAATTTCGTGAAACACGAATAATAATTACGAATATGAATCTATTTAATTATATTAAGGATGAATTAATTTTATTATGCATGGTGCAATTAGTATTAAAATAGTTTTCAAGTTTAAACCTGTTGGCTAAATATGCAAGCATTTAAAGCGGCACTGTACAAAAAAATAACAAAAGAAAAGAAAATACCGCGGAACGAATTAGTAAGAAACTTTCTTATAATCAATATTTTAGTTTTGTATAGAAAGTCGTCAGTGCCGGATTGAGCAAGCACGGGGTCCGTAGCAAATTCTATAAAGAGACCCCGGTTCGCGCTAGGTTGTGGCGGGCTCTTTACTGCAACTGGGCGACTTAGATATGCGCCTATTTTGAGTGGGGGTTTGTTTTAGGTTATTCTGCTGGAGAATATCGACTGGATTATTCATCCTATCGTCAACCCTGACGGATATGAGTACACGCATACTGATGTAAGTACCAAAACAGGAGAATAGCGGCCTTTACACGTAAACATCGGACCGCGGGAAACGGCACGCGCCATTCCAGTTGCATTTGCACGTACGGTTCGGCATGAAGATTGGAATGGCGCGTGGCGTTTCCCGCGGTCCGAACTCTACGTGTACAAGCCGCTTTTTTAGAGGTTAGATGTGGGTGCGCGGGGCCACCCAATGCGCGGGGCCCGTAGCATGCTACTCTTTCTACGTGGCTAATCCGGCACTGAACGTCGTTTTTTTTCCTCGCATTCAAAGTGAAAAGTAGAGTGTTTAACGCGAGACTAAACAACCATAATGACACTCGAACTATAGCCACTCTCGCTCGCTCGCTCGCTCGCTCGCGTGGCTAAATATCTCTTGTCATTATGGCTTGTTTTAGTCCCTTGTTGAACCATCTACTATTGTGTGTCTGTTTGTGGCATCTTAGCTCCCAAACGGATGGACCGATTTGGATGCGGTTTCTTTAAATAGAAAGCTAGTTTAGTCAGGGTGGACCTATATATATACCACATTAGGAAGTAAGGGTTACCATTTTATCAGGGATTTTTCTATTTAACCCCGTATTCGTAAACGTGTAATAGCTAAAGTGTGCTGAAAAAATGATTTGTCGTTATCTGTCATGAATTTAACAGAAAGTGACAGACTTTAACTAACATAGGTTAATGTCCGTTTATGAATAAAAGGGTTAGTATAGTAATCATCAGTGATCGGATCTAGGATGCAATTTGGGGTGAACGACCTCAAACGTTATGCTTAACATGGATGTGACTCGAGATTTCCCGGGATTTTGGGAAATGGGTTATTGTTAATAATTAATAACTTTTGTCGAGGGTTAACCTAATAAACAAATAAAAATAATAAAAATACCATAAAAGACAAGACGTGCAAGTTACGTTCAGTTCTTCTATGCAGTACTGTATTTTTTTTTAGTTATTACATATTTTGTTAATTTTATAGTGTAAACTACTTAAAATTACGAGTTATTTACCTTTTTATAAAGGTAGGTAACAAAAAGATTCGCGGGATTGTAAGTCATATTCATATCCATGTTAAAATAACGGACTTAAATTGCATCCTAGATCCGATCACTGGTAATCGTCAATAAGATACATTGACTAAGTATTTGTTTACTCGCATTCATCGGTTCCCGTGATCGTCGCCAGGTCTTCCTAATCCTCGGGGAAGGCCTATGTCCAGTAATGATCGTCTTTTGGTTGATGATGATGACGACATGTTTTTTATACATTGTACTACGTCGTGTGTTAATTATACCTACTCGTACATATGTGGAATTTATTTTACATTACACTTTACATAGTTAAGTTGGTAAAATACATAGGTACACGATGGAGTGTATTCTTCAAAAATTACTAATTTCGACTGTATCTATTATTATAGAAGTTAGAGCGTGTTAAGATATTTTTTAACACCATGTATGCCCCAATATGCTTGACAGCAACTGTACGCTTGAACTCTGAAGTAGCTGTACCTTGTCGCAGTTATTAAAATACTAAAGGACAATGCCAGATCTTGGATTAAAACACTTAAAAAAAACCCACGGATACGAAGGATGTTGATACGACCTGTTTTGTATGAGATTTAAATTCAATATTTTATTACACACACATTTAGGGAACTTATACGAAAAATAGAGCGATCTATTAAGATACTTACCCCCTTACTAATAAACATTGAGTAACGGTGGTATAGCTATACAATGTTTTGTCCTTATCTGTCAAATTCAAAAGGCACAATGACAGATAAGGACAAAACATTGTATAGCTATACCACCGTTACTCAACGTTTATTAGTAAGGGGGTTAATAAATAAGACAACTTGCGAGTAATGTATGTAATGTAAAGTTACATAAGACGAGTTTTTCAGAAAGACTAACAACCAATTCTATAATTATCCGTCACAATTTTTTCTTAGGCCAAAGCTTGTATGGAGACCTGGCTTAAAACCACTTTAATAAGTTACTGCGACCAGGTACTAAAATGCACAGCTACTTTCGAGTTCGACTGTACTTATACAAAATATAATACCTTTAAAGCTTGTTACAGTCTAAGATCCCTCTTAAGGCAGCCTGTTTTGTTTCCGAGCACCCTGTAATTGAGTGAAGAGATTTTGGTAATTGGCTTATGTGCTCCCGGTAGCCTGCCCCCTTAGCAGACGCCGTCACAGGTACACTGAGAGCGTTTTAGCACCACGAGGGGCTTAGCTTATCGCTGGGTTCAGTAAAATTTAAACTGCATTTATATTTTTAATCCTTAGCTTTCCCATACTTTCGGCAAAGCGTAATATTTACTAATAGTGATCGCATTCCTTTGTTCAGGCGCTAAATGCATACAAAATAAAAAATAAATACAAAACACATGCGAAAAAACTGTCAAGAGAATGGCGGAGCATGCTCAGTGGTAGGGTTCCGTCGTTACTATAAATAAACACTACAAACTATCTCGCAAAACAACCCGTATGAACTAATTTTCCAATTAAAGTTATTTTAGATTTTTAGTAGATATAAATAAACACTTTAGTCCCGTGTATCTCAGGACCCGATCAACTTAGTCGTGGTAGTTTACTTTTTAAATTCGTTATATGTGCTTTCATTTAAGATATGGCTGTAGGTGCGTGGGGACACGTAACTCTAGCAAAAATGGCACTTTTAGAGTTCAATATAACCTCAACGGGCCCCCAACGGGTTTTTTAACCTTTTGAACGCCATACGTCGAATACAAAATGTGCCACCCACACGCCAAACATGTTTGCTATGCTATGCAAATTACACCTTATTGCTACCAAACAAAGTCTCTTTTAATCTTGAACTCTTGTCGGCTGTAGCCGACGTGGCGTCAGTGGCACGACTTTTAGTTGACGGCCAGAGCCGACTGTGGCGTTGAAAAGGTTAAAAGCTATCCAACAATATATCACACGATGTAGTTAAGTAAAAAAAAAACCCTTGCTTTACAGTTTATATGTACCCTAATTTATTTTTTTTACTTATTTCTTCACTGATCTAAGATCAGTATAAATATATACATGTGTACAAAATTTCAGTGTAACTTTGATCGTTTCTGAGAAAAAGTGAGTGTGACATACAGACAGACAGACGGACATCGCGA
This sequence comes from Acleris literana, assembly GCA_946894065.1. Classification (NCBI taxonomy): domain Eukaryota; kingdom Metazoa; phylum Arthropoda; class Insecta; order Lepidoptera; family Tortricidae; genus Acleris; species Acleris literana. The sequence continues at coordinate 1,455,958 of OX335681.1, forward strand.
AACTATACTACTAAATCAATAAGCGGTATCACAAATTTGATAGCCAAAGCAGATTCAACCCTCTCTTGTCAGTAATAAGGTTGCGATTGCTATAAGAGTTTTATTTGACATGCCCCCATTTGGATTAGCAGATTAGTTTGGCTTCGGAACTCTAAAAAAACGCGTATAGCTTTTTTGCCCTACAGATTTTTAACTATACAGCCCATACAAACACGTACACATCTGTACACTTGGTGTCCGCCAATAAAGTGCACGCCAGTGTACCGGCTAATCCGTGCGGCTCCCTCGGCTACCTCCGAGCGACGCCGTGAAATATGGCCGGCATTCTTCATCCCTCACGCATGGAACACAACGCACAGTAGGTAAGCCAGGTGGGACATCTTAACCAACTCACTTTACAGCTCGACGGACGAATTATTAACGAAGCGTACAAACTTCATTTTAGGGTGCGCATTCTCAATTAGATAGCTTAAAATTCGCTTGTATGACTTCGCTCGCTCGATCTATCGTTCGACATTTTTAAGAGAATAACGCAGTTGCGCAGTTGTCCCATTAGGACACCTGTCGCTGCCTGCCAAGGTAGAAACCGCGACGTAAAGCTACGTTAAATTTAGTGAACGTTTATGCAACTGGGCGTAAACATTTTAGATTATAGAACACACGTCATACAAGTGTAATAATAGAAATCTTACATTATTTGATAAAATATCAATTAACGTACTGCGCTGCGATACATTGTAAAAAATCAAAACTATGTGAGAATACTTTTTCCCTGGTTTTTTTTGTGTATCAGACAGATGCCTCATATCTTAAAGTTTAATAAATAGTTCTGTTATACTTCAAAAAAAAAATGAAAAGCATACATTATAAACAATATAAATACAAAACATAGAACAGATATTTACTTCTTTGACTCATTCTTGAGGGATTAAAATATTATTTTCCATAGCTGCACGGGTAGCAAGTCGTATTTTCTCGCTTGTCGCTCAGTGTATCTCTATCGTTACTGAGTAGATAGAAAGGGAGATCCGAGCGACAAACAAGTCGCGGGCAACTTGTGCTAGTCATGCTGGAGTGAAAATAAACTTCTGTGTAACCATTGGAGAGCTCTCGCACCGTGTGGTTGCCCTTTCCAAGAGCGGGCCTGCTGTCCTTGTCTCCCGCGAGTAAAGTATGAGGGATAGTTATAATGAGCCCTTGTTTGCCAGCCTACGGGATCCGGAATTAATTCTGTTTGCAAACTTGAAGCGAGCTCTCAGTATTAATGTTTTGAAATGGTCTTACTTTTATTTAATTTGCTGCCGCTCGGTTTTCTTCGCATTTTTTGGGGATTTGCTTTCAGGTTAATAACTTTTACGAAAATAATGTAGCAGGTTTGACATGGAAGGTTAAAATGTATTTTAATCGAAATTAAGGTGTTTCTGTTTTTTTTTATACATTTACTTATACGACTTACTTATTTCCTCGTGTGGTTGCCGAGTTAGAATAGTGCCACTCCATGTCTTCCCGTGGATGTCGTAAGAGACGACTAAGGGAATAAAGGCTTGTAGTACTGTTAGGCGATGGGCTTGCAACCTGTCACTAATACGCTGGTAAACATCTTAGCCTAATTGTGCAAATTGTGGTTATAGAATTATCAACAAGGTTTTAGAGATGTTTGTAATTCTGTAGCTCTGCCTACCCCACTCTGGGAACGAAGGCGTGAGATTATGTATGTATGTATGTACTTATACGATATTGGTGTAATTCATGACCCATCATACGCATTCGCAGCTGTATAAATGTGCAGATTTCATCATAATCGGATACTAGGTATTAAACGCGCATTTTTTTAAATATAATAGATAGTAATCAGGCTCTCGAAAACGGCTCTAGCGCTTTCAATGACATTTGCACTATACATACGAGTGATACGTAGGGGTTTGCGGGGGCGAAAAATCGATCTGTCAAGTTGTCATCTTCAGAAAAATGCGTTTTCACAACACTGCTCGGAAATATGGCCATAGATGGTCTTGTTTGGGGCCACAAAACGTCACTTATAAGGACAGACCAAGAATGTTTTTGTCGGCGTGTTTGCTGATTGGTAGAGAACATTGTTGTCCAACTTTAAGAACCAATGAAAATCAATCAATAAATTTTTGAGCTTGTAAAATTAAAAATTGAAATCGACCAATCAGAACACACCATTTTGTGTCGTAAAATATTAGGTGTATTTTTGCTAAAAGATACACAGACTAAAAACTATGTCACTGCTTTTTTTTAAATGTAATTCAAACTTGGCCCCTAATCTCGAACCACTAGAGATGAAATTACATGGGAGATATGGCGAAACAAATACAATTTTATATGGAGTTGACATCTTCATCTCGCATGTTAGTTTATTAATCTCGAGTGCCACGAGAATAGGGGTCCAGATTAAAAAAAAAGTTATCTATGGTAAAATTGGCGGTGATGTCATATTAACATGAATTAAAATTTGAGTTTTGAATATGAATTTTTATTTTATTTCCTCTCAGTAGTTGTGAAAAGCACTATGTCTGCCTCGGTAGAAAGTGCAATTTATGGACTCGTATACTAGAGGGCCTCAACTACGTTACGGCCTTCTATAATGACTCGTCCAAAAATCGCGTACTTTCTACCCTCTCCAACAATGTACTATTTCAACCCGAGCGACAATCGGTCTTCCAAGTATTTTTTATACCGTAAGAATACCGGATAATGTACCTACTAAACTTAGAAAAGCTCATTTGTCCATGGCAACAGTTGGCTTGTACTTGATAGCTTACGATCACGAGTCGACCACTTAAAATACCATCACGACACCAACACGTTCACCAACACGTTCCACAACCATCTTCACTCCAGTCTTCGTCTTAAGACTGTAGTCTAATTTTCTTTAAGGCATATAGAATGCAAAAAGGCCAGCTGACTCAGCCTCGTGCACATTATTGCAGTCTAAAAATTGCAAACGCGATGCCAACCCTTACGATCAAGAAGGATTTATGCTAGTAATTTCCCCGACTGTCTTACTCCTTTCGCTGTACTACATCAATCTGGGGCCCTATAGTCAAGAGTCATTATGGCTAAGGTCCGACCGAGATCTCGGTCTCGGTCTCGGCAAATCTCGGCCAAAAATCGTGCCAGCCGGACACCGCGGCAATCGATTTGATTTTTTTTGACAGGGTTCAATGCCGAAAAATTGCTTTGTTTTGTCGTACAATATCGTTTTTTTCAATTTTGACTACCTATTAAGTTTGTTAAAACCATAATAAAACCTTTTTTCGTTATTAACGGGGTTTTTTTTAAAGTTAAAAAAACGCAAATATAGAAAAATTACCCCTTTTTCCGTGTCTCTGTCTCGGTCTCGGCTGAGAATTTATTTTATTCTCGGTCTCGGTCTCGGTCTCGGCGGAGATTAAAAAAGCGGTCTCGGTCAGACCTTAATTATGGCTGATTTACATTGGCCCGGCAAAAGCATGCCAGTAGAAGTACATTGCGTCGTTACAATAGCACTCGCCTCAAACGTGAAAACCAACTCGTCAATGTATTTCTATTTACTAGCTGCTTTTACTAGACCAATGTAAATCAGCCATTGCGCTAACTAGCGTTTCTATTCGTTTCGTTTTTAAACCAATCGCGTCACTGGTAGATAACGTGACTCTTCGTATCACGTCATCTACCAGTGACTTATTAGCGTAATGCATCTTGCAGGCTAGGGCCTCTCAACACTACGAGTTTGCCTGCGGATAGCGGGAAAGATGGACTCCACGCAAAGTTTAAGCAATTTTAATATATACAATGTATATTTTTATACGTGCCATCGGTATCGTTGGGTCTAGACTAGATTTAGTCTGCTATCTTCCAAAACAGAAACTTTCAAGCTATGTTTGCTTCTCTCTCACAAAGTCTCTCTCAATTGAAGAGTAAGAGGGACCGTCCTACGCGTTAAATTCCATGCTTTGAAGTAATCCAGCTGTTACGCTTTCCTATTTGGAAAAAGGATGTCTCAAATAGCTTTTAAGCTTTCACTCGACGTTTTTTTTAATTACTTAAAAGCGTCAAAACTTCAATAGATACCGTGGCCAATGGGACACGACAATTTACCGAGTTTCGGACGGCGTCGGGACCCCTCGGGTATCTTCGGCGGTGTTCGGTCGCGGGTGGTCCGAACCACCGCGCATGACCGCGCGCGCAGCCGGCGCGAATCGTTTGGATGCGCGGATGATAGTGGCCCAATGGATGCAGTTGACCGGGTGAGAAATGCAGGGCATCGGATTCGAAATTGATATATACTACAGTGCGTATATCGGTCACTCTCAATTAATGTCTCAAATGTCAATGGAATAGTTAATTTATTTGTGTTACATGTACTATTCTACTAATAACATAAATGCGAAAGTTTGTGTGTTAGTTTGTTACTAGTTTAGGTTGCAGCGGCTGGACAGATTTGGATGAAAATTGAAATGGAGATAGCTTATACCCTGGATTAACACATAGACTACTTTTCATCTTGCAAAATTTAGAAGTTCGCGAGGGAATAATGATAATCGAAATCTACGAGGTCGAAGTCGCGGGCAGCGGCTTATACCTATAATTAAAGTTTCCATTTAACAATTAGAATGCAGATTATTCATCGCGAATTTGGGATCCATGGGTCGTTGGTTCATATCCGGCTCGAAGGACCATGGCATGGCAAAGGCAAACGAGAACACATGAGATGGTAAGTGGGCTCTGTTGTCCATGGATATTGATTGAGACTGCCAACCTTGAGAAGTAAGCTGGAATGCCTCTATGCTTGTCATTTACCGCTTGTGTAACACCATACCGATTGAAACACTTCTTTAAACTATCGCGGTTCCTAATTATTCATCACTAGCTTTCGCCCGACTCCATCCGTGTAGAAGTCGTTTATCGCTGCTCCCTGGGGAACTGTCCAATTTCCGGGATAAAAACTATCCTATGTCCTATTCCAAGACCTAACCTATATGTGTGGCCAGTTTTATCCCGATCCGTTCAGTGGTTGAAGCGCGAAACATGGACAAACATACACACTTTCACATTTATAATATTAGGATGATGTTTATCATTGGGTTTATAAAAACTTAAGTAAATGACCTCTTGGATGTAGTCGTAACACATCTGTATAGATCGTTCGACATTTTATATTTGAAAATTGCGTCAATTCCATATTATTTTTGTGCACAACTACATGCAAGTGGTCATTTACTTAAGTTTTTCACCTATAATGACTTCATTATCAAGAATACGAACACTTCTTGGCGTCATGATTTAGGATTCAGATGGTTATAGCGATCCGTGTGGACCCAGCACAAGGCCCTACACAACTAAAGACGTGTCGCGTACATTTTAAACCGCATGAACTCTAATATAATTACGTTGACGAAATCCATTAGATACTGATATTGCACCAGAAGCTTGACCAATCGCTCGGTTTCGCGACGCCATAGATCACGGCGATCTCATGGCGATATCGCGTTAGACATGCGTTAAGTGTGGCCATCGATCAAATTTATAAATCAGGTGCGGGAAGTCATACTATTAATCATGGTAATGATATAGGTTAGATAATTAAAGAGTGGGTTACAATTAAACTATTTGGTAAACTACGAGTAACCACTGCCATATTTTTTTTTACTAAGACGACGATAATTATGTTAGCCTAGTTGGTGTTACAGTAGTTCAATAATTTAATATTTGATGCCGGGTTAGAATAGTGCCACTCCATGTCTTCCTATGGAAGTCGTAAGAGGTGACTAAGGGAATAAAGACTTGTAGTATTGTCAGGCGATGGGCTTGCAACCTGTCACTAATGTACTATTGCAATCATTAATTTGTGATCCATTTCAAGAAAAATAGGCTTGAAGTCGTCAATGTCATTAGAGATGCCAAATCATTTGTAACTTATAGGAGACTCAACCTTATTGTTGTAGAATGTCAGAATGACTTTGGACCTAAGGTGGGTCCCAAATTAAAGTTCGTTACTGTACACTGGTAAACATCTTGCCTGTTTGTGCAAAATGTGGTTACATAAATAACAACAAGTTTTTAGAGTTGTTGGTAATCCTGTATCTCTCCATACCCCACTCTGGGAATGAAGGCGTGAGTGTATGTATGTATGAATGTAATTTAATATTGTTCTAGGGTAGCATAGCATAGGAATATAGTATATGTATTTGAGAAACTGATGCTTATCATGTTTTTGTAAAACATAGTGTTCCACCATATTTTTTTTTAGCACTGTTTTAGTTTTACCTAAGCTAGCGGATCCGGGCTCGATTCCCGGCGTGGGCAAATATTTGTGTGATGTTCGCGAATATTTGTGTCTGAGCATTGGATATTTTTTGTATTGAAGTGTATTTCTCTTTATCAGTTTGTTTATCGTTGCCTACTAAGTACTTAGGTACCTACCTAAAGTCAGGCCTAGAGCTTAGTTTGGAACGAGGTCAATTTGAGTGAGATAGTAATCATTTTTTTATTATTTATTTATAAGTACATATTTATTCGTACACATATATCGATTAAAAATTAAATAATTCCTAAACTCTTTTCATTTTATAACTTGTATCCAACTAACTTTAAAATCTTTAGTTCCCGTCATTAACTTGAATCCAACTCTGAAACACAATTGCAACTTCATAACTTCCCTAATTGAAAAGCTACAAGCAATTTAAACAAAAAGTGATATTTCAAAAACAAAGAAACTCATATCAAGGATGTCAGTGGAGAAACCGACAGACAGGGTTATTAGGAACTTAAGTTGGTTCGTATAAAATGCATTATTCGGCGATGTTCTCTTGAACACATTCTAGTTTCTTACACAATGCGAAAACTCTGCAAGTTGCAAAATTCTATATTCGGCACTGCTATGCTAGACATATTATGACGGACCAAGATTTTATATAATCGAATGAAATACTCATAATGTGAAAGCTCATTGTATTTTATTTACCTAATTTGAAAAAAAAGACGTGCTTCGCTGACCCCAAACGATTAGGATAATAACAAGATGATAACTATGACGGTAATGATGATGTTAACCTAATTGAATTTAATTTTGTTTCAGCTTTTGAACTTAATTCATCATATTTTGATCTTATCAATTTTGTGTAATTTCAAAAAAGACAACTATTAGTTAGTTCCTTACCCGACTGCCCAAGAACGAGAGTAATGTTCGGGCCTGTATGTAAGTTTGTATGTATGGTTCTTCGTTGCCTCGTAAAAGCTGAACGGATGGCCCGATTTCGACGATAAAAGTATCATTAGATTCGTTAGAAATTATTCGAAGCTTATAAACATATAACAAGGAAAGGCCGGTTCAGACCCAGCTGCAAAATGGCAGTTCGAGGCGGTTCTGATAGGTACCTACAGTTTACGTAACTGCATCAAAACTGCATTACTATCGTGCAGTCCGCTTGGAGTTGGCGTGCAGTCCTGTCGACCGCACACCGACTGCAAGCTATCTGCACAGCATACGACAGCAATAAATAAAAAAAAAGTATACGCAATAGAACAGGTATTACAGTTCCGATACAGTTGACGTGACTGCATCAAAACTGCACACCAACCGTGTAGCTAGCTTGTAGTCGGTGTGGTGTGCGGTCGACAGGACTGCACGTTAAAGGCCCAGCCATACCGCTTGCGTGACGTGCACGTGCATGTGCGCGTTCGCATTCCACTGCGTTGTATGGTGACATGTCGTAATGAGAATTCATACTATACAACGCAGTGGAAAGCGAACGCGCACGTGCACGTGCACGTCACGCATCCGGTGTGGCTCGGCCTTAACTCCAAGCGGACTGCACGGTTGTAATGAAACTAGAATAAGTTTTACTTAAAAACATCGTAACCTATCCTTCAGAATACCCCCCCTCTGAAAGTGCACAGTAAGTTAATAAGCGCTGAGAAACGGTTTTTTAGCTCGGTGTGGTGCAACAAGCGAGCCAGACGGCGAGGCTCCTCGCTGTCGAGTCAACCTGACCGCGGCGTAAGTTGCGAGCTGACGCGTGACACGGCTAAGGCGTGGGATGAAGCGAGTATTGTAATTTATTATACATTCAAACCAATCAATTTTACATTTAATAACACTGTTAACAGTTAACCTACACTACAGAAAGGTTTGTCTCGACACAGGTACACAAGAGCTGCGATTCGAACGAACTAAACTACCTAATGTCAACATCTGACTCCAAAAAAAGGATTCTCAATTTGTTGAAATCTATATTTAAATTATATTTGTATCATTAAATAAATACATACATTAAATCACGCCTGTTGCCCAGAGGGGTAGGCAGATACCACTTAATATAATTTCCTTACATAAATTGAGAAAATGAAATGAAATGAAAATATTTATTTCGGACAAAGAATATCCATAATCGCATCACAATAATGTTACTAACAAAGACTTATAAATTAAGTTAGTAAAATTTAAAAAGTTCGTTAGGGTTGACGTGGATGGACATCCAATGCGTGAGGATAGGACTGTCCATCCTTTCAGCGAGCGCCTTCAGGAGAGTGTTGGTACTGCCCCTCACTCGCGCCCACAGGGACGCCACGCGCTTGCGCAGCACGGCCTGGAAGCCGTCAGTGCTGCTCGCTGCGAACATTCCCGAAGCGCTGCAGCGCCAGGGCAGCCCCAGCAGCCCCCTGAAGGCGTTGTTGTATTGGACTCGCAGAGCACTATAGGCTTTTTTGGTGTAATCGCTCCACAGATTGCACGTGTACAATGTTTGGCTGTAGGTTTTAAAGAGGGTTATCATCACCTCTCGAGAACAACGTGCAAATCTGCGTGAAAGCATATTACCCCTGACCGACAGTGCTCTGCGTTCACTTTCCAAGTCCATATCATCTTTTAGTGTGTCTGTGACCCAGTGACCCAAATACTTAAATTTTGTTACTATCTGAAGTGGAGAACCACTAAGAGTTATTGGCGGAACTGGGTATGTTTAAAGTGTGTGTAGTGTTTGGGTAAAGCATGAATGCATTGGCGGAAACGGGGCTTGCCTTACATTATACATGCCTCGCTGAGGCTCGGCCTGCTAACCACATCGTTAGGCAATTCCTGGGTTTTTTTTAATCGTTTACAGCTTAGGTTCCACCTGTTCTCTAAACGTACCATACAATACAATACAATATACATATCGTATAAGCAATAATGTAACTGGTATTTAGCTATATCGTCACATATTCTTAATATAACTCTGACGTAAACAATGTGGATTTTCAATATGATGTCAGTTTAAAGTGTAATGCATGAGTCGTATATTTACAGTAAATCGCGTTCTCCTGTAATTTGGACCCTAGCCCACCGCTCACCACTCGACAATTTTAGAACAAAGCAAGAACATAATGAAGCGAAAACTGTATCGTAACGATGTTAATTATTACTCTTCACATGGAGGCGCCATCACGTCGAAGAGTGAAGGTGAGTCGCCTATTTATGATTATATCAAAGGTACAGTATGAAAATAAAGAGTTTAGTAGCTCGAGCATGAATGTTTCAATCAAACGTCAAGTTTTCGAATCGCTTTTATTATTCGAAAACGTGTTCAGGGACTCTAGACAAGATGCATAACGCTAACGTAAATGATTTTGGAGAACTGACAAATTGTACGGCATTGACGTAAGCGCTCGACGCGATCGTCGGGCGTCGAACTCGATCCGGTAACGATAACGTTCTCGCAAAGGATTTTGTCTAGGACAGTAAATAGAATAGAATAGAATAAACATTTATCCACTGAACCTATTCGTAGCACGAACCAACGTTTTCATACATTACTTACTCGTTAACGATACGAAATTCAACGTCAATGTCCTTTAAAATTTAAGTAATAAATACATGCTAGAGGAGGCTGATATCAATCTCCATTATATTTTCTCAACGACGACGATCAGCAAGTATACAGGCTCTATACATATAGTATTATTTTTAACTCCGTCGACTTTACTGTCAAGTAAATAACTATATGAAAAGCAAGCTTTAAAAACCCCCGACTGCATTTTTTATACTGTCGTCGATAAAGATAAGATAAGATAAGATTTCTTTATTTGTAATAATCATACATAGTCAGTTTTACATTAATATAGGCATAATAATATCAGATTCAATAGCATATAAACTAGTTCTCACTATAATTTTAATACCCTATTTTTTATATTTAACCTATTTTTTTATATATTTTTTTATATTTTTGATATACCTACATATGTTAATAATTGTCATTTGGCCATTGTTTTTATTTCAATTTTAACAGTTTAGGTATCCTATGACACTCTCGCTGCGAAGACGAATCCAATAATACCTCATTTGTCAAAATCGTACAAGCCGTTTTTGCAGTAGCGCGGAAAATAGAACTGGACATACATACATACATGACGGTGAAAAACATAACCCTCCTTTTGGGCTGCGCCGCAGTCGGGTAATAAGAGCTATCACAACGTCGACAAGACTTGTCAAATGCAATATGGTTTTACCGATTATAATCGAAGTCCTTCTCCCAGCTTTTTAATAGCTTTCGTTTCGGCTGGCTATCGCTATCACACTTGCACTCGCAACTGACAGTATATTTGTCACTCGTGTGTCATAGAAAAACGAAGATTGCCGATCGCTATTAAAAGACTGGCCGCCTATTTCACAATCGACGAGTAAAGCATATTTGACAGATAAATTTAGCCCTTTCTCTTTCTTACACTTGAAAATATACAAAGAGAGAGCCAACTTTAAACGGCAGATAAATCTCGTCAATTGTGAAACAAGCCCTGGCAGTACTAAATTAAGGCCAACGAGACGAGATAAAGAATGTAAACAAGGTTTCAGGAGTTCAAAACATTTGTATTTGAATTTAGTCCAAGTCAATGTCATTTCGAATGCAATCCAAATGAACTTCACGAAATAGCGGCCCTAATGTTGACAAATTCTGTAGGTACTGACAGCTTCCCTGTAGGTACCACAAATCACGCAACGACAGCCGTCATCGACCAACTGACGATATTATTGCGTATACGAGAAATAAGGACAGAGGGTGAGATGAGAGGGCCCTGATAAGATGCATTACGCTAACTAGCGTTTCTATTCGATTCGTTTTTAAGCCAATCGCGTCACTGGCAGATGACGTGATACGAAAAGTCTCGTGATCTACCAGTGACGCGATTGGTTTAAAAACGAAACGAATAGAAACGTTACTTAGCGCAATGCATCTTGGCAGGGCCCTCTGGTGTAGGCATCGCTCGCTATCGCAATATAACTCAGTAACGGTCAGTTTGTTGACATTCTTTATCTCGTCTTATTGGCCGTACTTTACTCGTAGGAGTAGTAAGCCTTTCTGTTCCTAAAACCTTTTGCCATACCTCACTGCGCTTTCAGTGCAATTAGCGCCTTTGTTGGTTGGATCCCTTGTGCAATTCTCGCAAAATCTGGCGTGACGTAATTTCGCCTTATCCTTGTATGATTAGCTCTCAGACTGATTAGCAGACGACTAATGAGATGCTTAAACACTATCGTTGCTTCACCGGAGACTACATGAGGCGTTTGCCAAGATATTTCATTGTCGAAATGTGCTTTAACTCTATGGGATGTTGTGGGTGCACATATTTTGAGACTCACATCCTTAGATGCGGATGCGGATGTAGATGTAGATAGTGTTTTACAATGAGATAATTTAGGAAAAAAAAGTGTGCGTGTTATAAATATAGTATAAAAATATATTTATAACACGCACACTTGCAACGAATTGCAGATTTCCGCATTATTTTTTGCGGACGCGGATTTTTACTGCGGAACTTCCGCAATTGCGGATTTTCATAAACTGACGAAACGGATCTAATTTTAATTAATGGCTTTCATTCCTGTTAAGGTGTATTTCGCCAATGTCGAGTAATTTATAGACACTCCCATGGACTTATTAGAGAAATAAGTCCATGGATATCACTCGCGAGGACAATTGTTCGGTAAAAGAGAATTTTCTCTAATGGACTAAACAGAAGTATGGGGTATTAGCGTCAAGTCGAAACGGATCTATGAAATTGACGAGATGACAGGTCGCGTCAACCGCTTATGTCAACTCGATAAATTTCGAGTCGATAAAAAACAGACACCACACCGAACATTCTCCCTTAGTGACTAATGTCTACTTCGTTATTGGCGAAATACATCTCAAACATGAGCGAGTGTGAGCCACGTTATCAGCGTTTGCTTCTTGGCCAGGCCTATAGAGTAGGCTCTTTACTTTTTAAATTCACATAAAAAGTATACATAACGAGACTTATGGCCTGTTGTTTGATCGATAGTTAAAGTAACTAATGGTCAAAAAACGTTACTAATGGTCAAAATCTCAAGGAAATGTGTCAAATTTTCCATTCCTTTTTCGAATTTTAACAATTTGTTAGTTTAACTACTAATCAAACAACAGGGCTGAGCCCGATGTTTGAAGTACTTTAAAGTAGTTAACTCAACTTAAAATTCGAAAACGGAATCGAAAATTTTACATTTTACACATTTATTAAATCTCAAGGACATGTGTCAAATTTTCGATTCCTTTTTCGAATTTTAACAATTAGTTGAGTTAACTACTGATCAAACAACGGGCCCTTAATCGCTTAATTAATTATATTTCCCTCGACGATTCAACTGCGTTACAACAGCTGTAGTCCATAGTCACGAAAAGACGAGACGGTTGTTTTAGTACCTAAGTGTGAAAATCGTGCTATTTTAAAACAAACTAGTATTGTAATTAAATAGTAAGCTATAAGGTACTTAGTGTTTTCAGTTTACGAAGGCACGCCGCGTCACTGAAATTGACGTTGCCGGTTGCGCTAATTTACGTAAAATTATGAGGTCCCGCGCAGAGGTGAGTGAAAACGTGGCATTTTTTGTTATTTTTGATAATTAAATTAGAATTGAGGAAGATTCTCAAATGTGCATTTGGTGTAAGTACACCAAATTAGCGTAATGAAATATTTAGTCAGGATGTGGTTTGTAATTGTATATTTAGGTAACATAATAAAAACATGTTGAAAAAAAAAACATAATATTACATTGCACACATAATTTACACCAGATAAACAGAGTGATTTCTTACATTTAAGGATTTTACTCATTTTAACATATTTAATTAATGAAAAATTGCCAGCATAACTGATTTTAAAGTTTTAAGTAATTTGAGAACGCGCTCGAACTTCGAATTACGCAAGGAATCCTGACAGTCCCCCATAACTCTGCAAGGAGTGTAAATCCCTGCTCATCCGTCAGAGAAATAAATGCGCGACGCGAGCCTCTTCGTTTAATTGCGTCACGCGTTTACGCAGAACGATTGTGACAATTATATTGTAAAGGATTATAGAGTAGTTTGTGTTAAAGATGGTTCACTTTGACAGGAAACGCAAGGTCACTTGGTACTCAAAGAGAATATTTCGATGACATCAATCTCTAATATACTCCATACTAACGATATTCAAAACCGCAGATGGATTGAGTATTGCGTTTCACAGCGGACACGTTATTTTTAATATAAGTTGTATGACGTTGATTTAAACTCACGGATCTAAAGTACGAACAGAAAGAACTACAGCCACCTTGAATATGGATATTGCTATATCACTCTCGAGCCTTTTTCTTTCGGATGCGGAGACTTTTCTTACTTGGTTCGTAATGGAATTATGCCGAGGGCATCGATCTCCTATTTTATACTTTCTACCAATAGACAGGTCCGAGTTTAACAGTAGGTACTTTCTCGTGTTCGCTGGTGAGCTGTTAGTCGCAGTTACGTAAGAAAGACACCAATGATTTTGGAAAACAGCTATTTACTCAGCCACGTACGACTTGGTAGTTATATATACGAGTAGTTTTACAATGGGCCTTGGATCCGGATCACTACCACCTTTTTTCACCAACCTTCGAGTAAGCAGTAGTGTTAACTGGTAAAATTCCAGGATATAGTTCATCTTAGTCCTTATCGTTGGCAATTGTATATGTCCACTGGCTTCACGGTTCACTTACATCAGGTGGCCTGTGTGCTCTGTGCCTTCTTCAAGTAGTAAAAATATTTTGTCAACAGAGCGTAGCGTTTCAAACGCTCTCGAATTTAGTTTTCAGCGTTTTTTATAGCAAGTGACAGCGCTGCTTTTTAAAACAGCTGTCATTCGTAGGTGGATAATTCGTAAGGTGTCAGGTAACACTGACTCACGCTTTATGTCCTGCGCCACAGCCTGCGCCGGCGCAAAATCAAACGCAAGCTTAAATCATAAAGGGTAAGAGACAGAGTTTAGATTTGTTTGTTAATTGATATTGTATTTTGTTACTGATTTATTTGATAGTTAATAAAAATTGCGTCGGACTCGAAAAGAGTCATTCATTTGGTGTTAAACCAGACAAGGACAAACAAAGGGCCAGGGTAAGTGGTGGTCCGGATCGCTACCACCATCTTATCCTTTAACCTACCGCCAAGCAGCAGTGTTCGCATTATTGTGTTCCGTCGTGGGAATAAGACAACCGGTGAAATTACTAGCATACTGGCATTCCATCTGAGTCCTCAGGATGTTCCCATCCTGAGGACGCATTTGTAATCTTAGGATTACAGTCTTAAGATTGTACTCTTAAAAACGCAAATGTCTATGGATGGATCCCACTTACTTAGGTGGTCTGTGTGGTCGTTGGCCTTTTCCATACCATAATTATTATTTCTCCTTGGACACAAGTAATTGTTTGATTATAGACTTTTCCTATGCATATTATATTTGGTTTATAACTAGGTTGGTAAATAATAGTTATTTGTGCAACAAGAGAGCAAAGTTGTTTTTTGCTGCGAGTGTTAATTTTGAATCCCGAGTAAGCGAAGGATTCTATGATTCTAGGTTAGAATCCTAAGCGTAGCGAGGGATTCAAAGACACGAGATGTAAATAACTTTGGTCTCGTGTGACACATACAACTTTTCACCTCAGCAGCGAGAACATATTAAATGATTAATTTTATACTAATGAAGGACTTACTTTCGCAGCGAGAAAATTGCAGTCCGGAGCCTAATAAATATACGTTTTAAAGTCAGCGACCAAAAAAAAATTGGACTTTCTGGATTGACATTCAGCCTTCAGCCCTACTGACATTCTCTTCAAAAATGCAATAAGTTTGGGATAGGTTTCAAAGTGCACGTCATCTTTTGTATTTATTGTGGTTTTCAACATTAAGTAAATACTCCACATTAAAGATGGTTGCTTCTTGATAATTCTATCAAGTACGCTAACAGTCTCAGAAAAGTGTCTCCATTGCTTAAAACTATCATAAGCTTTTAGATATTTTTTGCGAGACTTTTCAGGCAGGAAACTTTTTACACGTTGCTTCAATGCTTCCGGAGTTAAATAGCAGACTTCGTCACTGGACTCACTCATATTTAATTATTATTACTTTTATAATACCCAAAGTGTATCGAAAGTAGATAGGTAGCGTAACAGAGAAGAGAATAAACAAAAACAATAAAAATAATCCCGCTATTTTTTAAGGATGCGTTCTGAAACTGTCGGTTTATGTCACAAAATTCAAGATTGTTAGAACGATAAATAATATGTAGATACATGTTAAACTTCGTATTTTTTTCATAAATATTTTCTTCATTTCATTTAAAAATTAGTATAATCCGATTATCAATAAAAGAAATATAATAATCAATCACATTTAAAACTTTAACAGATAATTTGCAATTTTACGGTTATATGTGTATCCGAACGTTTTATTGTTTGATTCTTTTTGGGCCTACTAGGTATCGAATTTGAAAATCGAACTTCGAATCAACTTTTTGCTATCTCTCGCTTTTTCTGTATCGAAGTGAAAGTGACAGAACAAAGTGAAGTTCAATTCTTTCGTATGTTGTGAATAGACCCAGCACTGATCTGGGCATATAAAAAAAAAGAACTAAAAAGTTACTTTGTCTCTCGCTCGCAGCAAAACCGAATTTTGCTCACTGTGTTTAATTGAGCTTGCTTGTTTGAGCTGCTGAGGTGAAAATATTATTTTCTCCCACATGCTCGGAAATGATAACCTTACTGTTGTCAAATCAGCCCGCGAAGTTCTAAGTTCCAGGCCCAGGCAAAATTAAAAAAAACAAAGTTATTATTTACCAACGGCAGCGGCCGCGAAAAATGTATGAAATTTCATTACGTACCTGGTGTTTTACTTTTTAAAACCATGTTTGGATTAGGATAACTATCTCCAAACAGCCAAACACTCGTGCAATCAAAATTCTTCCTTGTATATTTTACTTTTTAAATGTCATAGACTAAAAAGTTATGCCTTTTCAAACAGCATTTGCAACGTATTTAAAAGTGTGTCGAATAGTTTGACTTTTTTTTAATGTAAATTGCGTTCTTAAACAAAATAATTTGCAGAAATAACATAACGCGTAATAAATGTTATAGTTTAAACTATAATTTTATTCAAATTGAATTTATTACGTTTAAATAATTTGTGATTTTATTTAATGCTTTATTTCAGTGTCATACTAAATCGTACGTTTCTGTTCTTTTTTTAACCGACTTCAAAAAAAGGAGGAGGTTCTCAATTCGTCTGTTTTTTTTTAATGTTTATTACCTCAGAACTTTCGACTGGGTGAACCGATTTTGTTGATTCTTTTTTTATTTGAAAGCTGGTGCTTCCAGATTGGTCCCATTCTTATCAAAATGAAGATCTGATGGTGGAATCCATGAGGAATCGACGGAACTCTTCAAAATTTATAGGCACACCTATAGCGATTTTGGTATTTTTCATTGTAACTCGTGTATTTGGTCTTGGAAAGCACTATTCGGTGAAGTGGAACTGATGATGAAGACCACAGATGGCCACCGGAACTCCTAAACGGTATATAATTCGAGGGTAGCGACAAGATATTTCGATTAAGATAGTTGAGCGACTATGACGAAGCATATTTAGGTTTAAATATATGACTATGACTTTCCCACGGCGTTGCTTGCGGCGAGATTTAAATGTTCTATTGTTTCTTATTAATTGAGAAGTGGGAGAATAACAGCATAATTATGATCACTAAAAAGTAAAAAATAAAAAAAAAGTTTAAAAAAACAAAAACCAGCCTTCAAAAAGGTAAATAGGTCAGTCCAACTGAAGTCGGCGTCCAACAATATTTTAACCAAAAGCAGACTTCAGTTGGACTGACCTATTTACCTACCATTTTAAAGAAGTTATTTTTTGCTTTTTGAAGGCGGTTTTTTGTTTTTTAAACTTTTTTTTTTTCAAGGAAATGTTGGTACTGTGTTTAATATTATTAACAA
Organism: Acleris literana; assembly: GCA_946894065.1. Lineage (NCBI taxonomy): Eukaryota > Metazoa > Arthropoda > Insecta > Lepidoptera > Tortricidae > Acleris > Acleris literana. The sequence continues at coordinate 1,473,248 of OX335681.1, forward strand.
TTGTGTTAAATTTCCTCACATCTTGGAGAAAAACACTATACAAGCCTCGACCGGGAAGGGCAGTTGCTGGACTCGTATATATCGCGGCCTCGACTGCGTCTCGGCCACGCTAACTCTACTCGTCCCGCAACGGCCTATTTCCCGGTCTGTGCAGTAAAGTACCAATAAATAACAACCCCAGAAAAAAAAAATGCGACAGCTCAATAAACTTTCATCAAACACACGCTTTCTATTTTAGTCTAAAAGTTTACATCTAAATTAGTCCTTCCGTTTTTTGGGAGATACAATGCCACAGACATACACGTCACGTCCTAAGTCCACGTAACTTATTACTTCCCCCTTCCCCTTCTGTATGCGTTGGGGGTTTAAAAGAGTTTGGAGTGACCAATCAACCTAACACTACATGAAACCGGTGCTAGTGTAAAATCTCATCAATATTCCACTCTTTTTTGCCTAGATAGTGACAAACCGAACATACATCGTATAGTTTCTCAGCCACAGGCCATTTCCTTAAAATCCGATCTCTATTCTTAGTTTTTTTAAATAACGGTTCTTAACAAGGTCCATAAACAACACTTTTTTTAATTGTCCGTTACGTGATGTCACTGTCAACAAACATTCTAAAACTTAAAAAGCAAGGGTATCATTATCAACACCGGAGTGATAACAAAAAACGTCTCGAAGCTTCAATCCAATCTCCACCCCAATGTTTACTGAAGGGCAAAAACAAGAGGTCACTGATTCGAAGATAACCACCCTAAACAACACAGTAAAAATACAACCTTATAAGAAAACAGATACAGTTCATTTCTGAACGTCTTTAAAATTGTCTGGAATGATTTCAAAAATTCCTCGCATAACTTTTCCCGCCTTTGTAAATTGAATTTAGAACTTAATTGTCTATGATACCTCGGCTTAAATGTCGGCAGTTGAACATAGATCTTATTTATATACAGCAAAAGTTGCAATTGTCTTAGTTGGACATAATAAGTTTGATATAAAAAACTAGAAACTATAGTTACTTCGGCATTCTTGAATGGTTGGCGAAATACTTCGAAATGCCTTCGAACAATGAAGGGGTGATCTTAAATACGGCAGCGAAAGTGTTGGAGGACATAGGGTGGTTTTGAGATGGAGACTTCGGGGTGACTTATAAAATAAACAAGGTTATAAGAGGAAACGTTTATTTTTAATTTAAAGTCAAAAATGTATCTCCTTACACTACGTATTTGTATTTGTAACGAATAAACTCAAAAAGTATTTGAAAATTCTTTTATAAGTAGAATACTATTGCCAATAAATAGTATTGGATACAACTAAACGGAGTAGGTAAGTGATTTGCCTCGCAGCTGACAATACGTTTAAAGGATTTTAGAACTCCTACTAATAACTCATACGTTCTTATAACGTGAATTTTTGTGTTTTTATTGTAGAGTTGATCTTTTAAACTTTGTTATACAAATTGACTATAATCTGTATTAGAACATAAGTGGCTTTAAGAACAGAAGACTAAGCAACCGCTAGTTACAAATAATCCAAAAAACCCTTTTTATTTTAAATTCTATACAAAGTCGCATAAGAGTGAATATTAGGTATATCCTTGTTTACTGCACGTTCAGAGCCAATTTCCCTAGTTTCCACGCGAAATTGACCCCATATGGCGCCACGGAACATGTTCATCGACGGCCAAAATTAACGAGATGCTGTCATCACACTCAAGCACCTATCATTCGCAACCTAAAAGACGCCGACCGATGCTCTCCTATGCACTTTTTAAACTACATCACCAACCTTGAAACCTAGATTTAAAGTCCAAATTAGCATGTTTGTTTCTTGATGACCAGTATCATTAACTTGGTATATTATTACACTGTAATCGATCGTCAAACGCATCACACTGAAACCTAATAATCCTATTACAATCGGCATAAGGTTAATATTTGTTTGAATATGACTTCATACCTGCATTACTAAGTTGGTACGTCAATACACTACAATCAGGTGTCAATTCAGAGATCTCTCGAGAGTCGAGTCATGTCGAGAGCTCGTGGATGACCCTAAAAGATTTATTACGCCGTAGGAGGGTCTGGCAGGTCAGGCCTTTGATGTCTTATTGTGAAGCCCTTAACTATACATTATACAAATCAGCTGGCATAAGCAAGTGGCGGATGTCAATAAGCAGTCTTCATTTTCTGTAATTTTTGAAATGATCAAGACAGAAGCTACGTGAAGGATCCTTATTTGCGAACACCTTAAAATTTCGAATGACTTTTTTCCGAATATTCATTTGACCGAATTTTATAAGCGATTACAAAAAGTTAAGTCTTCTGTTCGGAAAATTCGGAATTATGTAGTGTACCGCCTTATTTGCAACTTGTTGTTATTGGCTTATGTTAGAAATTACTCACCTATACTTATTTTACTTTATGTGATGGATGCTTCTACCTAATTTATACTATAGTCCTCGGCACAGCCCATAAAGTTTCTGATTATTGATAATGTTGACAGCAATAAAGCAATGCTGTTATTACTAATTCCTTCACATGCAACAAATAAGTTTAGCATTGTTTTTCTGCTGTCCACAATATCAATATTTTGTACAGTCGAGTTCATAAAAATACCTTGTCACTTTAATCGCTGTGACAATTTTATATGGCAGTTTAAACATGACGTTAAATAGACAAGGTACTAAAGTTTACACATACTTATGAACAGGACTGCAACTTCATGGTTGTGCAATGTGTCAGGGATCGACTTGTTATCGGCCGGGAACTATAGTCCTAAGCATGAATTATTAACGGTTTATTAATTAGTATTTTTATTGTTACATGTTAACTTAAGTCCTCAGGGGCTCCATTCAAAACGAAACCAAATAATTATTGCCATTGATGTGTTATGGTATTGTTCTATCTCGGCTGCAATTACTGTCAAGTACCTAATTCAAAATGACGACAATACGGAAACACGTCAAAACAATAAAGTTTTACCGTCACCGTTTCTGATGACACTTATTTTTGGAATACCTAAAAAGCCTGTCTGATTCTGCTGAAGTCCTGTCTATGAAAAATAATACAGACCCATGAACATAAGAGACCAAAACTGATAAGACATATAATAAGCCCATAAGATGCATTACCTACTGCAAATATTGAGACATAAGTGACACAAAATATGCAATACAACCAAAGATCTGCATCACCTCCACAGCTGCGCAGTGACACGCGAAATCGACAGGAAAGCGGGGATTAACGCGCTATGCGCGCGCGCCACTTTTTGTCACTATTTTTAAAGCGCTAAATGGGTCTCGTGACACACCGGTACCGGGATTGATCGTGACACCGTGCTAATACTACTTTGTGACAGTGTTGAAGAGTAAACGAGATTGGGGCAGATGTGTAATATTTTTTGTCTACATTCATATCTTATTGTTCCCTAAAATATGTTCAGAAACAAATGGCCTATATTAAGAAAAATGTGTCTGGGGTTGTATTTGATTGTTAACATTGAAAGATTGCATGTCATTAAAGTATCGGTTATCGATGAGGTTCACATTAAAGCCGATACATTACCGATACAGGTACTTTAATGGCAGAAACTTTAATGTAAACATTAAGATACAGGCAACCATAGATACAGGTTTCTCACATATTGTAGAAATCTTATGATATGCATGTAGATAAAGTTACGTATGCGACTGTACACATAATTAGGCATTAAAACACTCGTGTGATCTTGTTATGAAACTCGCCTCATAAAACCACACTCGCGTATTAATGCCCCTCATTATGAACCTGCAGTCACATAACCTACTATTATGGTATTAAGAAGGTTAATGAGCACACAGGCCACCTGATGGTAAGTAGACCGGCCTACCGGGTGGCAAGTAAAAAACTCAAGGGAAGTTTAAAGAATTTATTATAATGAACTCCGGTAGTGTGATCAGAAGAGGGTAGGTAGGTCCGTAGGGTTTAGTCTGGTTCTGAGAAGCGTATTAGCAGTTCCCTCGCAGCAGCAGTCGTCGGGGACAGCACCCGGTGTGTAGCACCGGACCCACTCGACGATCCTGGTCACCGAAGATAGAGGCCGCACCGGCCAAGTAGAGAGGTGTCAGTAGTCAGGGTGAAGAAGCCGATACGTGCTGTGCTTCAAGCCGTGCTGTACTCCAAGCCGTGCTGTGCCCCCTAGCGGTGCAGTAAACTGAACTCCCAGCCATGCTGTGCCCCTAGCGGTGCAGTAAGCTGTACTCCCAGCCGTGCTGTGCCCCTAGCGGTGCACCCTGGAAAACCCAAGCATTGGCTGTGTGAGCCTGAGACATTTTACAATCCCAAGACTGCAAAATGCGTTTTTTTATGGAATGGAGAAGGCAAACAAGTACACATGCCACCCTGATGGTAAGTGGGTTCTGTGTACCATAGACATTTGCATTCTCAAAACTACAATCTAATGACTGCAATCCTAAGACCGCAGATGCTAGCCAACCCTGAAGACTAATGGAATGCCTCTATGCTAATCGTCTGTAAACCAATAGGTTTATCGATACGACCATCAATATTTATTTATTTGACGTGCACATAAGCATTACAAATTGAAAAATATATTGACAGTGAAAATTAAAGTTTATGCGCCAATAAAAGGCACGCGCCAGCAATCATACAGTCTATTAGGGACTAACACTAACACTAAAAGCTAAAACAACTAATCTTGTATGGATACAATAAAAAATTACATTCTTAGAATAATATGAAACATTAATAAATAACCTAAAAGGGGTTAAAAAATATTTATCAAACACATTGTAGAAGAAATGTCATTGTATATGTGAAGCTATTTGGATATGTTGGCAAACGGCAAAAAACGCCAACTTAACGCCTTAACAATATGTACTCACTATTAAACTAGACGTGATATCATCGGCGATACTACAATACCGCGTAACCGACAAATTCAATAAGTTGCAAAATATCCCTTACTGACTTACTTGCTAAGGTGTATTTTTCACCTTATTCAATTTGTTCGTTACGCGATATTGCACTATCACCGACGATATACGGACGTTTAAATCTGTTTTTCATAGTCAGGTATAGAAACCATTGGAAAATTGGAAAGTAAGCTTGGCAATTAAGAGTAACTGAGAGCTCTGTTTGGAATGAAATTGGATCTTCATATTTTTTACTGTAAAACTACTGTTCAATGGGTGTTGCCGTTTGTAGATATTGTAACTAGCTTTTGCCTCTCGCTATCTCTGTCCTCTATCCATTCCTATGGTGATAAAACAGGGTCTATATTGTACCTAGCCTTGTCTACACGTTAGATATTTCAGAACTTCTGACGAGTTTACAGTTTCAGCGATATAAAAAGTTATGACTATCAATAATAATGTCAACAATTACCATTATGACCATTAAAATATTATACTTAAGAACTTTTTTGCACGCGTCTGATCCGATAAAAAACATGGTAGGTAATGTTTTGTCAATTATAGTAAGCCAGTTGTTTTTTTTTCAGACCCTATTTTATTTAATTAAATAATCAACAGTAGCGCAAACAAATATTTAACTCATGAAGGTTCTCTTGTTTCAGAAATTCTTGACTGTGATGCAAAAACGTCGTACCACGAGATACTTCAACTGATCAAAGATCCACTGCTACCATTCATTCATTCGCCTACAATCACAGCTCGAACGATCATAAACATAACGTATATTTATGACACGATAAATTTCACGGCACTTGCTTGCCTGTCTGCCTGTTATCGCGCCCGGACAGGCTGTAAATTTACAGGCTTTAAAACAAACTCGAAATAAAGTGGCCGAATAAAACGGTTGGGAACGAATGAGTGAATGGAAGAACGAGGAATGAAATGTTTATGGTGAATGATTGGCGTTTGATGACTTAATTGTACCCAATTACGAAGAAAACTATGTTTATCTAGATTAATTAATTGCGTTGTAAAATGAAGCGGATTTCGGGTTATTTTGATGGGAAATAGAATGTTGATGGTTACGTAAAGCTGTGGCAATTAAATTTTGTTAAGCAATTTTAAATGTGAAATTAAATTAAAATAAATACATCACATTTCAATCTAAATATTTAATCAAATCTAATCCATTTTGCTAGCTCGCTAGTATAACCACCGTGACCAGATCCCGAAAAACTTAAAGAGATTTTCACTATTCATTGAATTGCGTATATGACTTTGGTGCCTTTGTCTTATCCAAGGCATTAAAAGCCCAACAAAATTTTAATTTCACACCTTATTTTACAAATAAATCATTGTTTATTCCTTCCAACCCTCATATATTCGCAGTGTCCATTGCAAACGTCTTAAATCGGAATGGTTAGGGGATGAAGGGGTCGTGAAATTTATTCCTTTAATTATTTATTTCGAGGGCCTTAAGCTGGGCCACGTGTTGCTGTTTCCTGTTTAAATTTTTTATGGAAATATTTTTAATAAAGAGTGGGTTTTAAAATTGCTATTAAAATCGTAATTAATTTAGCAACTTTGATGGAAATTTGTCATAAACAAGGCCTCTAAAACCATATTGTCTTTGACGTGTTACGGTATTGTTTATAACTCGGCCGCCATTACTGCCAAGTAAATAAGAGCTATAATAACGTTGACAATACGATAACATGTCAAAAGCGATATAGTTTTTCCCAGTAGAATAGAGGCCCATATTGCACATTGTAGCGTTGCTTAAGTACCTACAGATTCTAATACCTTTAAACGAGCAATTCTTGTATATATATATATACATATATACAGTGTGTTATCAGCACCTAGGCTTTTTGTAACGTAACCATGACATTAATTTAATAATTAAACACCTTTTCAGGCTTTGTTAACTTTCTAACAAATTTTTAACTGCCAGCAATCAAAAGCACAGTAATTTGACAAGTGTAAATGACAGTCGACGGATTCTTTGATTATTATCATTTGCCCCCGTACCACGACATGCCTTGTACTAAGCAACAGCGATACTGATAACGATGAACACGCAGCACATGCACTACATTAAAAATGGTCAGTATCTAAGAAAATGAATTGTGAAGTTATTTTAATTATTTTTTAATTGATAATACTTACAAACAATTGCTAAAGCAACATATTAACGGCAGTTTTAATTAATGCCCGCATGCCGGTAATACACTGTCCTATCTATCTATCTATATGTATATATAAAAGGCAAACCTGACTGACTGACTTATACATTAACGCACAGCCGAAACTACTGTACCTAGAAACTTGAAATTTGGTACAGGGGTTCCTTTCATGATGTAAGTGAGCACTAAGAAAGGATTTTCCGAAAATCGACCCCCAACCGGAAGAAATAGGAGGAGTAGGGGGAAACTAATTCTACGCGTACGAAGTCGCGGGCTTCCTCTAGTACATATTTATAATCTGAATCTCGGAAACGGCTCCAACGCTCGGTCATCCAGGTACTGTATCTGATTCGTCGTATTTTTTCGGATAAGTTCGCATTCGTCTCACTTTCTCAATTAGCTTTACGATGGAAACTTAAGCTACATGGGAAAGCGTGACGATGGCAAACTTTTCCGATTTACTATCGGCCGTCAGAGTCAGTTCGTGACGATTCATGTCGGGTTCCTATATTCCAACCGCAGATTAGGCTTGCTTCGAGTTAAAATTAGACATTTACATACATACATACATAATCTCACGCCTTCGTTCCCAGAGTGGGGTAGGCAGAGCTACAGAATTACCAACAACTCTAAAAACTTGTTGATAATTCTATAACCACAATTTGCACAATCAGGCTAAGATGTTTACCAGCGTATTAGTGACAGGTTGCAAGCCCATCGCCTAACAGTACTACAAGCCTTTATTCCCTTAGTCGTCTCTTACGACATCCACGGGAAGACATGGAGTGGCACTATTCTAACTCAGCAACCACACGAGGAAATTAGACATTTGACAATACAAAATGTGTCAAATATTAATCTGAAGTAAGTTTTATCTATCTGCGGTTTGAATATAGGAAGCGGACATTTAAATCGTTGCTTAGTGACGAATTTTCATGCACAAATAAAAAGGATACGGTTAAAATTGTCTCTAAAATGTCTCGAGTACGTACGTAAACCTGTAGCGTTCTTTATTGTTAAATTTGAAAAAAAAGTAAAACTTACGTAAATACATTATTAATAATAATTTCCCTGTTTTAGTGTTGTTGTATATTTTGATTTGAATAAAATTGTATAGATCAGAGTAAGTAGCAAGATGCAAGTGCGTCCTTGCCATATTAGACAATGTGACTTTCACATTGCTGGGACGGTACCATCCAATCAGGCCCCCATTTGCATTGCAATGCATAGGCATTCGTCGAACGTATTCCAAATTGCCGGGGCCTGTTGTTAGGCCGAGATATTTTTGGCCGAATGTATCATTTCCCACTTTTTAATACTTATTCAAAAACGCCATTTCGCATTATTATGGTTACATTTCTGGAATACCAAAACCGTTTATTATTTAATTTGTCTGTTACACAAACGTATGTATTTTTACGATTGGGTGATAGACAATCTACCTACTATTTATTGAAGATTTTATTTAATTAAATGGCGCTAATTAAATAAATTCTACTATTGCAACAGTATTTTTTTGATAATTGGGTAACAGTCAGATGAAATTTTGGACAAGTGACATACATATATAAGGCCCATTAAATGTATTATTTTTTGTGTCAGGTAGGTATCTATCTGCTGCTACTATTTTGACTTTTTTTAATAATCGGTGTCGGGTCTTTGCCGTTCTAATTTTTGACCGAAAGTAGAAATCATTTCCTAAACTTTCACTTGTCAAAACTGGTAGTCACCAGTCTAACTTAACCTAACCGACGTAACAAGCGGTTTTGGTATCCCGGAAATGAAACCAAAATAATACATAATAGCTGTTTGAACGAATTGAGAACCTCCTCCTTTTTTGAAGCCTGTTAAAAAAAAATCGGCCTAGCGGCTAATACATGTTATTTAATTAGTGCGGTATTTTAGACCACTTTCAACTTGACACCCTATATCAGAAATATACAATTTCGCAATTAACTCGGCCCGCGTACTCGAACCGGAACCGAACCCGAGCCAAAACGATCAGATTCCGCGACAAAGAATCTGCAATTCCAACGTAAAACGGCAAAGGGTAGCACCCCTATTAATTAAATGCTTCGAATACTACCCTTTATTAACTGCGACAGCCCTATTCAATATTGTACTGAGAGCCGTCAACCAAAAAAGCTCTCGTCCCTTTTTATCGATATAGTCGTGACAAGGACGGAAGATTAGGGTTGAACGTTTTTTGCAGTGACATTTGATAGTGATACATGAACTTTACACGGGGTATCATGCGTTGAGGGGGAGGGTAGTTTTTTAATGTTTGTCGACAAACAACTGGTTTTGTTTGTTTTAAAGCTTTGATAGTTTTTGTTTTGGGATTAGTGATTAATTAATTTTCTTATTCTCCCCCGTTAGTGTAGGGTTAGTTAGTACTACCTAGTAACTATTTTTTTATTTTCAAACCGTGTAAAATATAATGGCTGAGAAGTTTTTTATGGCATGACAGTAAATGGGATCTGTGACACATATACATTTGCATTCTTAAAAAAATATTTTTATCGTTCTTTCCCCAGTAACTATAAAAAATGGGATGAATTGTAAAAACAGGACGAACCAACATACAAACATGATCATATTATATTATCAGTATCCTGCCTTTTGGCCGAAAATGATTTGGCAAAATGTATCGTTTCCCAACCGTTTCATTAGCCAACCCCCTTTTTTTCTGTAATTATGGGTTAGGTTAGGTTAGTTTTATAAAAATCCTGAAATATTTACAGTTAAAGAAAAAAGAGGGTTGGCAAATGAAAAGGTTGAGAAACGATTCATTTTGCCAAACATATTTTTGCAAAAAGGCAGGGAACCTACATTATTATTGAGGCACAATCATCGATATAACGTAAATACAACACTTGGGAATGCAAATAACCGGTTATAACCGGTTTTAACCGGTTATTTTCATACAAAAATGGCTAATAACCGGTTAAATTGCATTCCCTATACAACATTAACATTTAAAATGACCTCTCTTAGTCTTATTTAAATCTCTGTACATTTTGCTCGCATTGCTTACATTCTTCACCTCGCCTAATCTTAGACTAATAAATTAACTCGAAACATGTTGCTTTAAGTCCTTAAGGCGCTCGCTTCGCTCGTCAATGCGTATAAAGGCTCCCGACTCGCAATTTCCGGCCGTCGCTCGCAGCGCCCTCTGCCTTGAACTATTAATACGGAACTACGCAGCTTGCGGCGGCCATTGTTATGAAAATGTAAGAAAGTGTTACGCTATTTAATGGTGTAATAATCGGTAGTTTTTAGGGTTCCGTACCCAAAAGGAACCCAACGGGACCCAATTAATTTGTCTACGCTCTCCGTCAGTCCGTCTGTCCGTCAGCCGTCCATCCGCCCTAGCTATAAAGAGCTGTAACTTTTAAACCGTAATAGATAGCGGGCTTTTTTTCTAGAATATGTGTTATTACAGCGGATTTAATATCAAATAAAAATAATCGAACTCGCAAACTCGTCCGTTTAAAACAATACTCGGCCCGCAATTGCCTACTTCCATGCCTAGGCAATAATGTACTATTTTATTTTTATTATAACGATATGGATATCAAATTGGATTGTTAGATATAGTTAATAAGAGCGTTCTATCCTCGCACAAACCCTGAAGTGGTTTATGAGGTGTTTATTTAAATTTTAAATATGTATTTTTTTGTAGTACGATAAATAAATAAATAAAAAAAAAAAAAAAAAAAAAAATGAAAGCTATTCCAAATATATATACATTATACCACTTTAATGCTACCATGTTGACAGGAAAGTAAAAAAATACGTAAATGTTAAGTATCTAATAATCTCCTTTTGCTAGAAAGAGGGTTTCGCTTGTAATTTGTTACTTGTAGCTTCGCGATATTAAAAATTCGAGCCCCAGAGCTCATATATCGCTTAATAATAATTAATAAAACCACTATTTTATTAATAATAAAAACTAAAAAGAGTTAAATTACTTAAATTATTAAAAATAAACAAAAACCCGACTGCAATAGATAAAACTGAAAAGCGAAAAATAAGCTATATATATATGTATATAATCTATAGGAAATTCTAAGAGCAATTTAGTTATTGATAAGTGTTTATAACAATTTAAATTTAACTTGAATATTAGAACACAACTACTTATATCTTTAATATTTGATTAGCTTAGTTTAATTTTAATTTAAATACCTACGTTTAGTTTTAATTTTTAATTGTATTAATGTTGAATTCTGTACTTATTTGGATGTACCACATAGAAGCGTCAAATTTGGTATGGCACACAAACCTAGAAAAAAAAAACAACAAATACAAAAAATGGCCAAGTGTGAGTTGGGCTCGCGCTAATTCAATTTGAAATCGAATTCAAATCGGAATGTAATCAAACCTACTCTGCCCTTCTAAATAAAAAGGACGCATGCGCATTTTTTATGTCAAAGTAAATTAAACTCCCCATCTTAAGAAATAAGGTCACTAATACATGCGCGGTTCTATGAGACATACGCCCTTTTTTCTAAGGAGGGCAGTACTGTGCACTTGACCGGTTTTTGATGTTTTGTTTCACTCACAATGGTATAAAGTGCATGTAAAGTAAGTAAGACGTTGTTTGTATTACCATTTCCCTTATATTAGAATTTAGAATCAACCAAAACAGTGACAAAAGCAAGGCTTTCTCACCACCGGGGGGCAGCGCATTCCAACTTGGTTTAGCAGAGGCGAGAAACCTTACCACATTTTGTATGAAAGTTTTCAGCCTCACAACACAATCCTCTTAAGGATAGCCGTATCGGCAAAATTATCTAATCGTGATAAAATAAGAACCCGTTTTATTAACTTTAATATCATTAACAACTGCAATAATTTAAGGAAGTGAAGAAAATTGATTTATATAAATGGATCTTGGATAATGTTTGCGTATCATTGTCATCCCGTTACAAAGTTGTTACTTTGTTTTGTTATTGCTTCTAAATTAAACAGTTCGTCCACTTGCATTTTCAATTGTATTTTACGATGCAATATAATACATATTTAATGATCATTGTATGTCTATGAATATTGTTTTGCATCTTTGCTAAACTTGATTGATACCAAGATTAATTAAGCATCCATGCTACGGACGTAATATAAATAAAAACGCATTCGTTATCTTAACATTTTTTTTGCATCTGAGTTGAACATTATTATGGAGTACTAGGTCAGCTTAAAAATATAGTTTTCATGATTTTTTTGAATCTTTATCTGTTCACAAAATACATATCTTAAAGTTGAGTAAAATGGTTGTGATATATGGACTGTTACAGACAGACATGAAGTAACAAATTGTAAGGGTTCCGTTTTTATTATTAAGCTACAAAACCCTAACTAAAAAAGAAACTTTAATCCAGTTTCCGTCGAACCGTTTAGAAATGATCATTAAACAGTAATCCTATTTCACAATGCGAGCAGGAACGCGTGGAACAACGAGGTCGTAAATAAAGCGGACGCATTGTCGTTAAAGCTGCGCCGGCGCCGGTTCCGAACGAATATAATTAACCTGCTTTGAGAAACGGAAATACTATACTATTGGTATCACACGTTTAATAAGGTTACATGTCTAGGTAAGTATAGTCAAAGAAATAAATATATGTACTTACCTACATTGTTCCCGAGATTCCAAAAATATTTACGCCTCTATACCACTGACAATAAGGTTTGTTTATAGTGTTGCTTTCGATTTTACTCAGATAACTACGCCCTAGCAAAAAAAAATGATTTCTTTATTTCGGTAGCTTTTAGTTAAGCAAGTTCGTATTCGAACCACCCCCAGCTTCGCACGGGTAGCACCAAAAAAACAAAAAACAAACGATCTGAAGATTGCCTGAAATTTTATCAAAACCGGATCAGCCATTTTTTTGTCCGTAAGGAACATACGCTTATAAACACATATGTGTTAAATGAAGGTTTCAATTATTTATTCACACCTATTTTGTAACATAATTAGTGTTCGTTAAAGATGCACCAAATATTCGTAATTTCATTCAAATAGGGGTCCCTAATAACCAGCGTCGTGATTGGTCCGCAACGCCACGGCATCATGCTAAGTGGCACCCCATTTGACACTATTTGATACTCTCTTACATTTTGTCACACTTTTTATTTTGCTATATATATTGTGTCAAAGAGAGAAGAGAGAAGAGAGAACAGTTTTAAATATTAATGTGCAGGGCTATAGTGGAATGGGGAGACCTATGAAGAGATGGATGGAATGTGTGAAGAGCGGTATGAAAAACAAGGGAGAGATACTGAGATGACAGCTGATAGGGATGTTTGGAAGAAATAAGTTTCTTCATTTCTAGGACAAGCTTTTGTGGCCGACAGTACATTTTTTTGCAAAATCTTTATCTGCTTATCAAGACCAAACTATGGAGTCCCAACACGGTGGGTCTACGGTAAGTATAGCGGGGACCCTGTCGCTTCCTTCCGACTCCATCATCAGATCACCTCTTAGATACCACAATATTGCATTGTCATTGGGTTTACATATGTGGTCCAAATTTTAGCCCATTCCGTTAACGGGAAGTGGGTCAGATTTAACTTGCAAGATTTGACCCGCACATACAGAGGTGCGCCAAAGTTCATATAAAATTGCAACTCCGATTATTGGAACTCCAAAATTTTTTCTCATAACATTTTACATCATAATGATCACTCTTCATACTCTTCATAATATTTTTTAATACTAATGATCGGAACTTATACTCATCTGAACTTATAACGCCAATATTCATGGAACCGTTAGGTTAGATTTATAACAATCCTCAAAAAGTAACAGTTTCTTAAAAAAATGCATTATGAGTTTGAGAACAAAAAAGTATAAGCAACATTTTTTGAAGAAATGATGTGTATAGACACAAATCGTTATTTGTATAAAAAATCTAAAGACCAATTTTATACGAGCCAATATGGACCCTACATAAATATATACATACATACATTGCAAGTTAAAAAAAAGCTTGTAAAAAGACGAGCTGCTCCGACCACGAATGAGTGGGGTAAGGGATGATGATGATGATGTCAAATTTCGTCACTAAAATTATTTATATTTATATTTAGAGAGTCATGGAATGACCTTTACAAGTCTTAGAGTATTTCTTCATCTGATGTCTAGAAAGCATCCTGTCTAGATTTATATCTAGCTCAAGAAGTTTTTTCGCTTCCGTTGGCGATACTACCTAATTAGTGGAAATGATAATATCTAAGACAGCTGCAATAATAAATAACTTTTTCACTTCTCACGCTCTTAAAATATTACTTTTGTCTCTGCAAATCGGGACTAAAGTTCCTTATTAATCTCTAGGGATTAAAGTTTTTTTTTTTAATTTACTTTGGAATCCCCTAAACAGCCAATCACAGTATTTGTGAATGGAGGATTATTGCCTTTATTGGCATTTTCAGTGATTGTGTATGGACCATTTTTAGGCCATGGGAATAACCTCAAAATGACAACTGTGCAAAAATATTTAAAAAAACGATTTAATTTCGTGAAACACGAATAATAATTACGAATATGAATCTAATTAATTATATTAAGGATGAATTCATTTTATTATGCATGGTTCAATTAGTATTAAAATAGTTTTCAAGTTTGAACTTGTTGGCTAAATATGCAAGCATTTAAAGCGGCACTCTACAAAAAAATAACAAAAGAAAAGAAAAAACCGCGGAAGGAATTAGTAAGAAACTTTCTTATAATCAATATTGTAGTTTTGTATAGAACGTCGTCAGTGCTGGATTGAACAAGCACGGGGTCCGTAGCAAATTCTATAAAGAGACCCCGGTTCGCTTTAGGTTACAGGTTGTGGCGGGCTCTTTTCTGCAACTGGGCGACTTAGATGTGCGCGGGGCCCGTAGCATTTGCTACTCTTGCTTCGTGGCTAATCCGGCACTGAACGTCGTTTTTTTTCCTCGCATTCAAAGTGAAAAGTAGAGTATTTAACGTGAGACTAAACAACCATAATGACATTTGAACTATAGCCAAAATATCTCTTGTCATTATGGCTTGTTTTAGTCCCTTGTTGAACAATCTACTATATTGTTAGAAATAAAACTTATTTTTCTTTGGGCGTTATTCGTTTAAAAGTCACATTTCTACGAGTAATTCTTGTATCAATTAGGGATTTTGATTAGGAAATATTTTGAAAACGATTTTCCGCCGCCATGATGTCGGATACCTTATCATTGTATTAGGGGGTAAACTTAAGCAAAACCTAGTTCTAACCTAAGTTACAGGCTTGCACTATGGGTAAGTACTAGATAACAATAAACATACTAAAAAAACCGCCTTCAAAAACGCAAAAAATAACTTCTTTGAAATTGTAGGCACCTAATAGGTTAGTCCAACTGATGTCGGCTTTTTGTTGAAAATGTTGTGGTCGCCGACTTCAGTTGGACTAACCTATTAGGTGCCTACAATTTCAAAGAAGTTATTTTTTGCGTTTTTGAAGGCGGTTTTTTGTTTTTTAAAACATTTATTTTATTTTATACTTTTTAGTGATCATAATACGCTGTTACGTAGTTCCACTTCTTAGTTGAAATGAAACTTTAAGTTATTTCAAGCGCGCCGCAAGCAACGCCGCGGGAAAGTCATAGTCATATTTCAATAACCTCCTTTTTTGAAGTCGGTTAACAAGTAAATATTCTTCGTTGTAGTCGCTCAACTATCTTAATCGAGATATCTTATCGCCACCCTTGAAATCGGTACCGTTAAGGAGTTCCGGTGGCCATCTGTGGTCTTCATCATCAGTTCCACTTCACCAAATGATACTTTCTGAATGCAAATGCTGGACTTGTTACTAAAAATACTAAAATCGCTATATGTTTGCCTACAATATTTGAGGAGTTCCCTCAATTCCTCACGGATCCTCTCATCAGATTCAGATTTGGTGACAATGGGACCACCTCGAAAGTATACTCTATCAAACCAAAAAAAAAAATTTGAAATCGGTCGACAATTGACGGAGTAATCGGTGAACATACATAAAAAAAAAAAAATACATACAGTGGAACGTATAACCTCCTCCTTTTTTGAAGTCGGTTAAAAATAGAGATATACAAACTTAAACACCTATAGGTACTAGAAAGCATCCACGACTGGGTCTCATCAAAATATTTGCCCATACTGGGAATCGAAACCGGGTCCACTTACTTCGTAGGCAAGGTCACCAACCTAGCCTAGGTGCTTCATGAATTAAAAAAAAAATGTAGGAAATTTGAAAAATGCAGTGTAAGTAGGTATCCTATTCTATTAAACAAGCAATATTTGTATACATACATATATGTATATGTATATTGACGGATATTCCCTCCTGTTACCACCAATTTGTTACCACTGGTAACAGCTGGGAATTTTTTTCTCATCTTTTACCACTAAAGTACACGGTGGTAACAACTGGGTTTTTTTTTTTACATTTGTTACCAATAAAATATTTAGTGATAACTATTGGGAAAATAAATCCCAGTAGTTAGTGGTAACAGTTGGGAATTTTTATTCCCATTTGTTACCACTGGTAAAAGATGAGAAAAACTTCCCAGCTGTTACCAGTGGTAACAAATTGGTGGTAACAGGTGGGAATAACCCTATATTTGGAATCGGCTCTAACGAATGAAATTTGGAATACGGTGGCAAAAAATCTGTCAAGTTGTCAACTTCGGGAGAATTCGTTTTTAAATTTAATCCCCCAGTTTTTCAGGTACTGTAAAACGAATGCAGGCATTAAATATACAGTAAGTCTTGACTATCCTTTTAAGATATTGGCTAGGTGCCTAGGTTCGACGTCCTGGTAACAAGGAGCCACCGCGACGCACTCAGACGGAGCCGCGGCAGACTCCTAGTCTAATTGCATTGCCTGATGCACTTAGAGCTGCATCGTAATTCTATCCCCGGTGTTTCACGTTGTCATATTCGCTATTACTAATAATTATCTATAGTAACACAACTTAATCCAATGCAACGTATTTCTATTTGCCCTGTGTCTTCTAGGACTGTAGGGTCTTACCGTCGTGCTCATAGATGTTTTAAATAGTAGTTTACGTGACGGTTGCGTAATGACAGGTATTACAAATTGAGTGTGGTTTATGAAACGAGCCGCAAGTTGCATAATAGATCACACGAGTGTTGTAATGCTAATTACGCAGAGTCTCCTACAATACTCTTTCTACACACATACTATAAGTACTCTAAGATGGGTTCAGAAGCCGAAAGGCAAATGACCAGCATTACCTTACCTGTGGTAGTAGGTGACAGCGATGACAGCTGTAACGTAATTTTGAAATTACGTTATCGAATATTGTAAGGTAATGAGATCCAAATATAGAACATCTTCCAAAATTAACAGCTGTCATCGCTGTCACCTACTACCACAGGTAATGCTGGTCATTGCCTACGGGTTTTGAACACATAATAGAGAACTTATAATATGAGTGTAGATAAAAGCAGTTTTAGTCCGCCTAAACCCAGCACGAGAAGTAAAAAAAACCAGTGCATTGTTGTATTGTAAAAAGTCAGTGCGAACACATGTTCTAAGTTGGCTTCAAATCAAATCACGCCACAGATTATAAGAGTACTCATGCTTGTCACGTAGACAAAGTCTACGCCAAAATGGCGGGAAATTCAAAGGCACTTAAACTGCTATTACCTTCACTCCGCAGCCGAACCATATAGTCCATAAACAATGGGAATAGACTATAGACTCGAGTGAAGATAGACGCGAGCTGTCGCCATATGAATAATGCATTGTATCGTTCTGCGATTTGGAGAATGTTAGATGATGAGCAACATATTATGGAAGAGCTTAAGTGGGACAGGATTGTGATATGAAATTTACATTTAATTACACGAGAAAAAGATGGTTTCTCATGGTTTCTTACGCATAGCATTTGTAGCTTTGGCTTTTTGTGCTTTCCAACCCGTCGTTATTATTAGTACGTACAATACTTACCTCGCGTTGAAACCGAGTGATACGAGTATACAATATTGGCCCTTAAAAGGTTTGTCAAGGAACTTTTAAGAAATTTAATGCTCTTCAACTTTGTCATGAAAAAACTCAGACAATTTTGAGGTTTTTGTCCGCACAGGGTTCTCGAGGTCGAAAACAAGATAGTCTTCATAGAGTACTCCAAAATAACCAGTTAAAGTTCCATTAAGTAACTTAGGAATACTTTCCAGGTAAAAAGTGAACAACTGCTGGACTTAGAGTCCTGATCAAACAAAATGTCAAAGACAAACTTTAGACTAAATAATGTAGGCCCATTTCACTAAATATAAATACACTCTGAAAGTATTATTTTTTTCAATAATTTCCACTAGATTTTCAAGAAAACTATCACTGGTGTTCGACTTGACAATTCTTGCAGAACGTACAAATCTTGACATAAACCACATAAATATAAATAAAATAAAACAAACAAAACATGTGATACAATTGGATTCAGTTTGGAGCAGTGCATTAGGGGGACGTGGTCTGAATCCGAGAGAATAAACACTTTAGAAAAAGGGTACAACTCGGAACGACCTGCTATTCCACTTTGAATTTAGCTGTGGTAATATTAAGATGTGCTATTGTGTGGCTTGTTTTGATACTTGAGGCGTGTGAGAGCGTTTATCGGATACCCAGTTCGGACGTGTTTCGGTACTCTATACTCGTCTTGAAGGATCTGAAGATAATATTTTTACTATAGAAAACGTGTTCATATGTCTACGCAGCGTCAGATATTCTGCAGTTATTATTTATTTCAACAATACATAAAAATTACTATAGTACCTATAGTAATTATTCCAGAGTTTACTTCGAGTATTTGAGAGCGATTTCTTACACTCTCCTGCGTTCAAAATATTGGTACACGACCATTGATGAACCTCAGTTTTGCAATAAAACATTTTAAAACATGTTTACAATTTGAGTAAATTAATTTCAAGTAGTGATCCTAGCCTACGAAGTTTTATGTATTCGATTCCCGGTGAGGGCAAATACTTCCGTGATGAGCGCGAGTATTTGTTCCTAAGTCTTGGATATAATTATCATTTGGATAAATATGTTGATCGCCTTCTTGTCCTCATAGTACCATGCTAGGGCTTAGTTTAAGACCTATCCCCTGATGTTTCATAAAAAACAAACCAAATCGTTTTTATTTTCAAGTGAGAGTTAGCATAGGTAGATGATTAGGAATTGTATTTCTCTAGTGATCTTAATTTGTTTGCAAAAGCCGTTTCCTTAACAACTCGCTCGTCAGTCATTACGAATGCCGCAATAAATACTCTAAGATCCATAAAAATGAAGCCAATTTCCCCAATCACAATATTTTTCACGGGGAAGTGGTTGAGATAAAAAAAGGGAGAAATTTGGGGATCTTCAGGAATCAGCCTGTCGGCCCGTCCCGGGCCGGATCTTGAGAGTTGGGATGATGGGGGTAGAGGAGACAGTTCTCTGTAGTAAGCAGGTTTTTTTTTTAATTTCAGGTAGGTATATCGAAATTCTGACTGAAACGAAACTTGAAGAGTGCCAGAGAAACTGACATAAGGAAGAACACTACCTATAGATCGGTTTAGAGTACATTTTAAACAATTCAATATTCTATCTATAGTTTTTCTATGGCAAGGTGAAGGCAGACGGGCACAAAACGGCTACCGAGGAGTTATTATTACGATTTTGTAGATATTGGCTAAAACTATCTACTTTTTGTGATTCCCAAACTTGACAGGTATCTAATAAATAACTCAATAATATGGCATTTTTTTGAATTCACCATAACTGCAAAATATTAACACTTTTAAAGTAAATCCACACTTTCTAAGTCACTGAAGCACATCATTGACACTTAACACTGATGATGGTTATTTGCATGACACCAAAATGGCATATTATCTCAAAAGTTGGCGTAGGTAATCAATATTTTAAATCGTGGGACAAGCACTACTACATAATAAACCACAAGACAGCCGCGACATTGTTCGCGTAGAGTTCTTTTCCCTATATGCTCCCTTTTCTTCCTGTTTGGGGCTGATTTTCAAAAAATTCTTAGTGTAGCTAGGGTACCCAAGGAAGATTCTTTCCAAATTGCAAGGCACTCGGTCCAGCGATTTAGGCTTGAAATTTTCTTTACACCGAGTGTCACATCTGTTTCATATTTATATTATTTGAACTCGCATGAAGGGAAGGAAAGATTCCGGAGATTTGATCATTTGATCTATTCACGGGGTACGGGTCCGGACGGACTTTTACGGGTATTTTACGCTTTTCAATCCCGCACCCCCGAGCTAAGTACACACGTGATTTATTGATTATTGAATGGTCTTGATTCCTATAGATGATCGAAATACGTTCAAGAGATTTTTTTATGACCTTTGAAATTGGGAGTTCGGGAGTGTACCTTTTGAATATATTTTAAGATCCTTCACCTTTTACATTTCCTTACAAATGTCCTATACTGCTGGGTATATCTTCTACTTCTTCCTGGGAGCCTAGTAGCTAAGTTAGCGATTTTCGAAAATCGATAAAATTGGATTGACGTAGGTACGCTAATTACAGATCGCGTCGACCGCGTCTGTCCACTCCATATATTTTGAGTCTATAGAAAATAGAAACGCTGGTAGCGTTTGCTTCTTGGCTTGGCCTACAGTACTCCTTATCCTTATCTTTATCCCAACAAATGTTATAGACGTAAATGCGAAAGCGTTAGTACATGTTCTATGTTCATAACCAAAGACGATTGATGTGAATGGTATACAGAGAAAGGTACGGGTACGACTAAAGGTTACTTATTTTTCTGGAAAAATGCCAGTTTTCCGGGAAGAAGCGATAAGTAATAGCTGTATAGACGGAGTAGCAATAAGGAAGAATAATTCAGAGATGATTGTCGTTTTATGTGTCGAAGCTGACATTTTGATCCAAAAAATATGTAAAAATAATTCTAAATATTTTTTTTATCTCAATAAATGAAAATCAATGGCTTATTTACAGTAGCTCTATAGAAAGTTTTTATATTAGTTAAGAATCCTTCATTAGGGAGTGTTATACGTGAATTGAAAAATATTGACAATATAAAAATATTGTGCCCCGAAAATGACGGAATAAATAACTACAAGAATAAAAATTGTTACATACTTTATATAAAAAACTTATTCCAACTTTCTATTTGCTCTTTTTCCCCTTTTCGTATCTTTAATTTTACTCTATTTATTTTCAGCAAGAAATATCAGCTTCTTTAACATAAAAGACAAGAGAAATTGCAAGAATTAATCTCCCAAGTGCATTCCGGTTATCTCTCAAACGTTTAGCTGATAAGACGGAACTAGGGGACAACTCGGAAAACCCGGACAACCCCTGCAAATCGGGGCTAAAAGGTTTTAATCACCCTGTTTCAAAGCAAATTGAGAAAAGGCGACCTTGTTTGTTTTACCAAGTACACGGTTGGATCCATAGACAACATATATACCTACTCGTATTACACTCTTTTTCATCTAAGATGAGTCCTGTAACAGCTCATATAAACACGTATTAAACTTGTTTCTTTAACTTTACCATTGGCATACACTCCTTGCGACGCGGTTTAGGAACTTAATAATTAATCGCCTATTTTTAAGAACAGTCGACGTCAAAGATATGTTTACACTTTAGTTCGTTGTCACTTTATCCGATATGACAATTTCATATGGCAGTTTAAACATGACGTTAAATAGACAAGGTACTAAAGTATAAACATATTTATGACGTCGACTGTACCTCGCATGTGAGCATAGTAAGTGATTCAAATTACGAAATACGGCTGTCACAGGACTTATCTTATGGCCTCCATACATGATCCGTTTTGCCTTCAGCAGGCCTTTCGCGTAACTCACTCGCAATCGCGATCGGCTTCAAAACAAAACAATTGGTTTCATTTTGTATGCAGACAAGCCTTCGATTTTCAAAATGAAAACGATTGGGATTGCGAGTGCGTTACGCGAAAGGCGGGTCTAACTGACCGGATGCAAAATAGCATCGTGTATGTGTAATTTGGCCTGAAGGCAAATCGCATCCGTCCGCCTGAACGGTTTTCTTGTATGGTGTCTTGTAAAGTCTTTACATGTATGGGCACTCGATCCGGTCAGGCGGAATTGACGCAGTTCGGCCTGAACCGATCGGCCTTTACATGTATGGGGGCCTTTAGATGAAACAGAGTGTAGGTACTATAGCGTGATGGAACCAGTAATGAACAAGAACCAATGATGTACACTTGATTCTTGTTACAGAAGATAAGGGATAACCTACATTTATTTTGAGACAATCAATTTATAACCATATGATCTTTGAATTAAGAGTAAGTGTCCATTATTAGTGCCTTCAGCTAAAAGTGTCCAACATCGGTGCCGTCACCCTACTAGGTACTTAAGTTAACCTAGAGATGTAATGAAAAACTACAGATATAAATACACATAGATAACGTAAACACTTCAATCTGTATGAAAACCAACCGTGTCACTTTTTGCTACCAACTGGGACACACCAAGAGAAGAGAATTTTCCGTTTTCCGCGTAAAATCGATTCAAAGTCGTCGCTTTTTTGGGCTATTGCAGTTTATTATCACGTAACGAGGCATTTTCTTAATTTTCACGGCGGCCGGCCGGCTGCAACAACAGTCGCGAAGAACGTCAGTAGCGACGGCCAACCACAACGCTTGGTCGGGGTTTAAGTCCGGATTCGGACACGCGAAGTAGATGCATTTGCGTTATCTATGTGTATTTATATCTGTGGAAAAAACATACGTCACAGTATTTCGTCGTATAAATTTGTATTCATTTTGCTTTTGGAGACCTTTAGTGCCCGTCAATAAGCTGACTGAGAAAGAAAGATTTACACGAACTTATCCGACGAAAGACGACGTCGTATCGTATGATTATTCACTACTCTATTCTACTCGGCAAAACCATATTACTTTTGGCATGTATTTTTTTTAATTCTTAATTAATGGCTTTCACTCCTGTTAAGGTGTATTTCGCCAATGTCGAGTTATTTATAGACACTCCCATGGACTTATTAGAGAAATAAGTCCATGGATATCACACGCGAAGACAATAGGCTATTTGACAACATTGAAAATATACTACAAATTGTGGTCATCCTATCAGATAATAGCGTAAAACAACATATTTCACTTTATTTTAATCTAAACTAGGTATGCATATTTTTTTGGAAATTACACGAAAAAAATTGTAATATTTTTTGAAATTTTATCTGTGGCAGAAACGCTATGTGATTGGTTTGCAGCTGTGGTTACTTGCTGGTGACGTCACACGCAAGTAACTACAGATCATAAGGGCATATCTCTTCAAATGATTGTTTATTGTTTACTTGCGTGTGACGTCACACTTCTCATATGGCCAGCGCCATGACAGAAACAGCGTTTTTAGCGCGGTTTTGAAAATTTAAACTTTAACTTTGATTTTTAGTGAGAATACAGTAAAATCTCAAGGAAATATCAATGTAGTGTACTTGTTATTTAATAAAGAATCATTTAAAAAGGTTTTCTAAAATTAGTCAAATAGCCTATTGTTCGGTAAAAGAGAATTATCTCAAATGGACTAAACAGAAGCACATGGGGTTAGCTCCACGCGCTTCTGTCAAGTCCTTTTGGCATGTTATCGTATTGTCAACGTTTTGATAGCTCTTGTTTACTTGACATTAATGGCGGCCGAGTTAAAAATGTCAAAAAAAGATACGGTTTTACCCACGGTGGTGTAGTTACAGTCGGCCAAGTAGATGCACACTCTAGTACCTTGTCGCTTTAACGCCTTTGAAGTGACAAAGCATTAAAGTGTGCAGCTACTTATAAAGCCGACTGTACCTACCTACATATAAAGTCCATACCATCTGGCTTGTCTTATTTGGTAAATTTTATAACCTCAAAATGCGTAGTTTTTGCTAAAACGGTCGTTGTTTGGTAAGTAAACCAACAAGAGGCCACATTTTGTACATAATTATCCCGATGTTACAACATGGACTGTTTTTTTATGAGGAAATTGGGTTTACTAAATAAAACAAGGAAGTTGGTATGGACTATATTTGTCGACGCGTTGTCCTAGTAGGTAGTGACCCTGCCTACGAAGCTAGCGGTCCTGGGTTCAAATCCCGGCAAGGGAAGATTTTGTGTGACGACCGCGAATATGTGTTCCTGTGTCATGGATGTTTTCTATGTATTTAAGTATATAAGTATTTATATCGTTGTCTAGTACCCATAACACAAGCCTTGAGCTTAGTTTGGGACTAGGTTAATTGGTGTGACATTCCCCTGATATTTATTTGATAATTATATTCGCTGTATTGGTGCAACCTTGCAGTGTCAAGTTGAGTAGTGGACGCATTGTCGTGAAATAGCACTACATATTGTAAGAGTACAATTTATACTCGAAAATAAATCCGTATCGACTTAAAAATCTTTTTTTAATCCGTCGAACACATTGAACAGGGAATAAAATACAAAAGGCGCATGTTGGCAAAAATACTGTTAAAGTTGTAACCGAATACGACACATATACGGAGCAAGAGATTAATGTCGGCTTGTTGGTATTTTATTATGCTGTATGTTGTTCGAATGCTTTTGTTAGCTTTTATAGTGGTGTGCCAATGACTCAGTATCGAGTCTATGCTACGTGGGAATTGATTAGCTGGGCATCGAATGTATTTATTTTCCTTTGTTGTAAATTATTAAAGTGGAGCTCTTTTAACGAATGTAGTTAGTGGAAAATGGAAAAAGTTAATTTATATGAATATTTACAGTCTCTGTCATTCGCCGGGTATTGAGCTAGGATGACCTGTGTCACAGGAATAATATACACAGTTGCATGAAATTATTAATCTAGTATCATGTTTGGAGGTAAGTAGGTACTGAAGAAATAAATAAAAAATAAATAAAAAACATTTATTTCGGACATACATCCATATTTCAGTTAGACAGTTAGTACCAATATTTCTTAAAATTAAACTAGTGTTTAGATTAGTAGAAAATATAAGCTAGTAAGTACATAAAATGCGGTGCAGGCCTGTCCAGTGCTGTAGATAGCGACTATCCGGCCTGTCCGCTATGATGCGCAGGATGCTGTTGGAGCTAGCGCGCAGCCTGCGCCGCGCAACACGGCCGGGAAACCGTCGACGCGCGCGTCCGCTAGCATGCCGGACGCGCTGCACGCGCGCGGTAGCCGCAACAGCACCCTAAACGCGTTATTATACTGAGCTCGAAGGGCGCTGATAGCTCTCTGTGTGTAGTTTGCCCACAGGCTGCAGGTAGAAATACAGCCGTTTTAATTTTAATTTAGCCATCTCTTTAAACTCACGGACGTCCTGGGGCCTGTTTTATAAAGCTACAAATTACAATTTACAGGTTACAAGTTTCCATTTGACACAATCTCGACGAATGACCACCAGCCATTTGAGCAGTGTTGCCAGTTTAGACCTGTAACATTGTTACTTGTAGCTTCATAAAACGTATGCCCCTGCCTTTACTTATTTAGTTACAACTAGAGGGTAGGCATATTATTATATAAAAATAATAATTGGGAACCTCAGTCAATTGCTTTCTTTTGAAATTCAGAACGAAAGTAAAAATTAAAAAGGAGGTATACACAAACTATTGTAGTCCCACCCTAAGGTTTAGGCTACATATGACGGGTACACAAAGACTTACACATGAAGATATACATAATAAAACATGTAGAAAAAAACCAGAACTCACAAAAAATATTAAACATTCTAATAAAAAATATGTACTAACGGGGATCGTACCCGGGACTAATAACTAAACGGTATGCCTCTGCTTCCCTCTCTATCACAAATTGTACCTACTGGTAGCAAATAAAGTCCTCCATGAAAGCTATTATAAGTTGCTTCCACAATACAACTGTTTCTGATGTTTCTCTCGTATCACAATTAATATTGCTCCAACTGCCGCGCCGCGGTATTGACAGCTACCATTACTCCCCGTGAACGTTGGCGTTGTCGATTGGCCGTGTCCACAACTGGCTACTTTCTAACCTTTTTCGCTAGCGAGGAATAAGGAATATTCATGACTTGTTTCCCAGCTTCTACAAAACAGTTGAGAAAAATCATTTCTTGAATGGCTATAAAAATAACTAACGCTTAAAAACGGCTAATTAAAGTCTATATCTGGAGCATCGCGTTGTTCGGTAGCGAGACTTGGACACTAATACAAAGAGATAGGGAAAGATTGGAAGCGTTTGAGATGTGGTGTTGGCGAAGAATGGAAATCATTAGCTGGAAGGAAAAGAAAACCAACGAAGAGGTTTTGAAGATGGTAAACGAGAGGAGACATATTTTAGAAACCATATAATGTAGAAGACGAGAGATGATGGGACACCTGATACGGCACGATAGTTTCGCTTTGAACATTTTGGAGGGGAAAGTTGAGAGGAAAAAGGGAAGAGGAAGACCTAGGCTTACTTACTTCAGCCAAATAAGACAGAAGGCCAAAGTCGTGTCGTATCAGGAGGTGAAGAAGCTGGCAGAGAACAGAGAAAAGTGGCAATTACTCCACCGACAAGAGCCTAGCTCTTAAGTTCAATAATGATGATGATAAAAATAACCTAGATATAAGCCAACAAAGATCTCTTCCTATGTCTTTATAGCAAAACAGAATTTAACATGGAGTTTAAATGGCCGACCTGTTACATGACGTCACAGTGCATATCGGAGCTCTCTGTCTAATAGCTGTCTAATCAGCAGTTTAAAATGCTTGTGTCATCCGTATTTCATGGCTGAATTTAATTTTAATTTCACTTTTGGTGATCTCTTTTAAAAAAATCCATGCATATTGCCTATTGCTTAAAGAGAAATATTTGCGTAATTATCACCCAGGCTTCCTGATGATAAGGGGGCTCTGAAGCTCATGGATATTTTCAATCTCACATTTGCTATGCGTTACCAAGCCTAATCATGCTAGTCATTTCACCATTGGTCTAACCCCACATGGGAACACAAAATTACTCGAAAGGTAGAGCGGGGCTATTATGTCAGTGGGGCAATTACATCAAGTGGCTTTAAGCCCTTTAACTCCCGTTCTAAAGTTCGTATCGAAGAGTGAAGTGAGTGACTGAAGTAGAGAAAAAAATATCTACTTGTCAACAGATGTAACTTTTCGATACGAGCTTTAAAACTCGAGATAAAAGGAAACTGGAGGAATACTCGTAGCCCCGCTTGACCCTGTGCCATCTGTATGAAATACATGTTACTCGTAACTATTTAAAAACTTAAAGAAATAATAACAAAATAATGATTTCCAAGAAAAAGAGCATAAACAGGAGACTGAGATGGTAATACGCGTGCAGTCTTGAAACCATCGCCCGCTCTGTCTTGACCAATAATACAGTTGGAACGTTAAATAATAGGAGACAGTCCCCACGATTCAAGCGTGCAATTGACAAAGACATTAATAAACGTTCTCAGAACAAACTACTTTGAACCCTATCTCAATGGGATTAATTCTTAAACTAAGTAAATTTTCCAAAATGTATGACACCTTTAGTTAACTTCATTCTCAGGTAATCATAACAGTTATTTATTGGCATTGTGCGTGCGTCTATTTCAGCGAGTTTCTCGCAAAATGTACTAACAATAGTTACCATGCGCGACTGCTCTTTATTGATTTTATTATGAATGACTGTACAATTATATTTAGCTTTGCCGACTTCTGTTGCATTGTAATCGGAATTGTATACTTACTGTTCTTTTGCTTGTTTAGTTCCCGTGTTCGACTCACCTATGGGGTTGAAACTTGGATCATTATAAGAATTGCCGGTATGCTTAAATACGTCATGACGTGAATACAGGAGACATTGTGAGGTAACTTACGGACGTGAAGAAAATAAGATAAGATAACTTGTGGACACTCGCGGTCGATATCCCCCGAGACACCTTTCTTAACCCCCGACGCAAAAAGAGGGGTTTTATATCATATGTTTGACGTGTGTAACTGTGTATCCTAAACGGTTAAACCGATTTGGAAGCGGATTTTTTTATTTGAAAGCAGGTTTTCTAGCGGTGGTTCTTAGCTAGGTTTCATGAAAATCGGTTGGTCGGTTTAAGAGATATCAGCTCTGAAAGAAGGGGTCACCATTATATAGGGGATTTATCTCTAATAGTTATTAAACCATGATCAAAACTTAGGGTTGTTATGGGTTTATTGTGTGTATGTCTGTAGCATCGTACATCCCAAATAGAACGACCGATTCGGATGTGTTTTTTTTAAATAGCAAGCTTGTTTCATCGGGGTTGTTTTTAGTTATGTTTGATGAAAATCTGTTTTACCGTTTAGGAATTATCAGTTCTGAAAGTTGGGGTCACCCTATTGAAGGATTTTATCTGTTTAAATAAATGCTTGTAATAGTTTCCCTAATTATAGGCTAAAAAAAAGTAGCTTCCTATTGCTGGGCAAAGGCCTTTCTCGGATTTTTAACTATGTCCCCTGTTAGCAATCTCTGAGTAGTTTGAAATGCATCTTATGTCCAGTTCCTATATATTCAAACCGGGGATGGATAACGCTTACTTCAGCTTCTTCGATCAACTTCAGATTAGTATACAGTATTCCCAGTTTATTAATAACGTTCGGCTGGCTATCGCTATCACGCTTGCACTCGCAACTGACAATATATTTGTCATTCATGTGTCATAGAAAAACGAAGATTGCCGATCGCTATTAAGAAAATGGTTGCACTGTAGGTACATACAGATCTTGTATTTTTAAATGTCAAATTTTAACTCTAAGTACCTAAGCCTTATCTGTCCGCGGTTTGAATATAGTAACCCGACATGGAACCCGATATTAGTCGTCCCGCCATCTCTGCTGTCGACTAGGTAGACGCCATTTTGTCGGTAGCACGTGACATACACCACAGATTATAAGGTTATGTCTAGGAGACTCTGCTCCACCATAAGTCCACCATCTAAAAGTACAGGCAGGTCACAGATTAAATACATTGTCAAGCGCTTTCGCAGGTGTGTTCGAGTTCCGGCTTTTTCAGCCGCCTGGCTGTTTGCCAGCCCCGGGCACTAGAACACCTCTTGCTAATGGCCAATTATTCGGCGTGAGCTGCCAAACGCTAGTTAGCTCAGTAAAAGGATGATAGTTTAATCACTTTGGTCTTGCATGAGTTGCAGTTTTCTTTTAATTGACTGAAGTTCGTCTCTTCAAATATATTACCGAGCCCCAAACTTGTTAAAACTAGGTTTTTCTATTAATTATTTGGTTAATTGGTTTTTATCAATTAAATATTTATGTACCTACTTACGGAGAGTTTTAATTTTAAACATAGAATTGTATATAGTTAACATGGCATGTGTACCTACTCTAAATTCTTCAGCGACCCCTAAAGTAACAACCCAACATCCCCGAGAGATGGCGGTTTACCTAACCCTTAGTAATGCGTCTAGAGCTAAGTCTTAAAACGCATTTTATTATGTCTAACTTTATGCTTTTAATACCAGTACACTTGAGATCAATGAATACTGGTCACGGTATACGTAATTTTGAACGTAGATTGACCCGTTTTCACTCTGGAATGTATATCAACATCTCCCCCTTTTACAGCTGCGCACACACAGACGGACTAACGATCGTGTCTGGGGAGGTTAGCCTTTTAATTTGTGGTCTCGTTAATAATGAGATGTTTTTATTAAGATGAGGGTTTAAGTAAGTGAGTTTGCTGAAGGCTGCGGTTTTTCATATTTTGGTATGTATAGGGAGTACGTACGAAGGGGGAGGTTTTTGTAAAGGACTTGAGAAATCTTTGGTTTGACCGAGCGATAAAATAGCATTTAATTTGGCTTTCATAAGAAATTTCAAAGAAATTATATATAAAAGTTGTATAGGTACCTACTTATTCGACACTTTTTTTTTAATTAAAAAAATACGTACACAAAACTTTAAACGCTTGCTCTGTAAAATTTGGGCATTTTGAATAACTGCACTTTCCTTTTTAACGCACGATCTGTTTGATGTAAGGTGAGGTAAGTCCGTCTACGGGGCAAGTGCGTCAAACCAACAATAACCCCAAGGTGGGGCAACCTTACCATAATACATTGTTTTAATGAAAATACAATACAATACAATACAAAACACTTTATTGTACACCAAATAAAAAAACAAAACAGAGAAACAGCACATTTAAAAAAATAATACATGTAAACAACAGGCGGTCTTATCGCTAATTAGCGATCCCTTCCAGACAACCTAAGTAGGGACATGGTGTCAAATTAAAACATTTTACACAGTAGGTGGTGCAGACTTCACGCGAGCAATAACAAGAAACTCTTTTAGCAATTAAACATGAATACAAAAAACTAAGAAAAAAGTAACAAATAAACGCTTACCAAAAAACAAATAAATAATTAAGCAAAAATACACAAATACAAATAAATACAAAATACATATGACTTACATAAATAAACAGATAATTAAACATAAATACAAAAATAAATATATAAATATCAAAATATATATAATAAAATAACATTGACAGAAATTCTTCTTTTAGAAGTAGTTAGAGAAATTAACCGAGACAATACAAATTATGACTGCGACAAGAAGTGCTCATGAAGAAGTTTCTTAAAGATATGTAAAGATCATACATTCAAATACAAATACATTATTTAATAAGTTTAGTTTAGTTTTATTTTCAACGTTTTTTTTCCCTAGGGATGGCATCCGATTACCAATTCAGCCGACATCGCGCGAATGCTTGATTCGGGTTCAATCGAGTTATCCTCCGATGACGTAATTGACAAATGTCACTTTGGCCGACATCTGAACGTTTGGGTTCGGTGGCTGTATGGGCAGGAAAACTGTTACACAGCATGAATTATATTGAACATTACTTTTTTATGGAAAAGAGAAGGCTCACGAGCAGACAGGCCACCTGATGGTATTACGACACCGCGAGTAGTTTGGGTTTGGAATAGCTGTCAATTCATATGCACTTTGAAGTAAGTATATGGTAAAACTGTCACCTGGCTAGATAATACCTAAGTGGGATCTGTGACTCATTGACTTGTCAAGACTACAATCTCAAGACTGCAATCCTAAGGGCCGTATTAATAAACTCATCTTGGCTGACAAGATACGTCAACATGATGTCAAACCATAGAACACTGTCATTTTTGACGCATCTCGAGACGAGCATAAGAGTTGAGAGTTCTAAAGGCCGTATTAATAAACTCGTCTTGACTGAGATATCCATCTCGAGAGACCTCAAAGTAAACGTCAACCCATAGAAAGCTGACATTTTTGACGTACCTTGTGACTGACATCTCAAGATGAGTTTATTAATGCGGCCTTTAGAAT
Source organism: Acleris literana (assembly GCA_946894065.1). Taxonomy (NCBI): domain Eukaryota; kingdom Metazoa; phylum Arthropoda; class Insecta; order Lepidoptera; family Tortricidae; genus Acleris; species Acleris literana. The sequence goes on from OX335681.1 coordinate 1,504,712, forward strand.
GCAAAATATGTGTTGCTAACCCTGAGGACTAAGATGGAATGCCTATATGCTAGTAATTTCACCGGTTGCCTTGTCCTCACACCGGAACACAACAATGCGAACACTGCTAATTTGCGGTACGCCAAAGAATAAGGTGGTGGTAGCGATCCCTATTATATCAAGGAATGTATACATTCTAAACGCGAGCAGCGGCCAGCTACGTCATTCTTCCGCGTGTTTTTACAACATTCCTAGTGATATGGCTTCTTATCGGCTGTGGCTATCTCCGGCTAAAAGCAAGGGTCACTTGACAATACCTCTATTGAGCTATTAGTGGTGCATTTTAAAAGGGGGAAGTTTAGGGGTATTATAGCGATCTGGGACGTTATTATGACATAGCTATGCATTTCAGATTACGCTGCAAGAAAGGGACTGAGCTATATAACTGCCAATAGCTCTGTCCTTTTCGCTCGCCGTAAAATGAACTGCATTACCATGTCGTAATAACCCCCCAGTTTATAGTGGTGGAAGGACTTTGCGCGGGGTCTGCTTGGATCGCTACCACCATTTAACCTTTAACCTGCCACCAAGTGTTCGGATTGTTGTGTTCCGGCGCGAGGGTAAGACAACCGGTAAAATGACTAGCATAGAGGCAGTCCATCTAAATTCTAGGTTGGCAACGCAGCCGTCATGAGATTGTCATCATAAGATAGCAGTCTTGAGATTGCAATCTCAATGGGCTTAAGAGTCCACTTACCATCCGGTGGCCTGTGTGCTCGTTTGCCTTCTGCATGACAATAAAAACATTATAAGTGTGTTCGGATCAACTTCATTGCCAGCCGATTGTCAGCTTTATGGATGATGATAATTTTCATTCCGGTTTTATTTTATACTTTTATTCTACACAGTAGGTATGGGATATTTTAGGATAGATTGTGTCATAATAACATCACTTTTAATAAATAAGTTTCTGTCAAAAAATTCATTTTTGGGAAAAGCTTTTACTGCCGACTGTACTTTTTTTCTACTACTTAGTCAAGACAATTCTAACGAGCCCTAACACGATGGGTTTATCGTATGTAAAATTTAGGAGTTCCTATGGCATCCCTACTTCTTCATCAACAGCCCAGCTCGATGGTGGTATATTATTGTATTGTCATCAGAACTAAAGCAAATTTTCACCTTAACCGGAAACCGGAAAGTGGGTCAAATGGAACTTGCAAGGTTTGACCGGTACATACAGTTCGATTCACAAGAGCTGGCATGAATGGATTGAATGAGTGAACGAAAGTATTCCTACAAGTGTAAAATTATAACAGGTTTTTGGTTTGAAATTCGAACATCGATTCAAAGGACAGCACTCGCACAGTGATAGATGAGTAGATGACATTACTTTTGTTCATTCCATTCGTGCCAGCTTTGTCCAGCAGCAGTGTCCAGTTAGGTAGGTCCAACTTTGAGAAAGAGGTCACTCGTCGAATCCGACTCGGCTGGGCAGCGTTCGGAAAGCTTCGCAGCACCTTTTCGTCCAAATTACCGCAGTGTCTGAAGTCAAAAGTCTTTGACCAGTGTGTGTTGCCAGTGATGACTTACGGATCTGAGACGTGGGCGCTAACAATGGGCCTTATAAGGAAACTCAAAGTCACTCAGAGGGCTATGGAGAGGGCTATGCTTGGGGTTTTTCTGCGTGATAGAATCAGAAATGATGATATCCGCAGTAGAACTAAGGTTACCGACATAGCCCGAAGAATAGCCAAACTTAAGTGGCAGTGGGCGGGGCACATTGCTCGCAGGACTGACGGCCGATGGGGTCAGAAGGTTCTTGAGTGTAGTCCGCGGACCGGGAGACGAGCTGTAGGTAGGCCTCCAACAAGATGGAGTGACGACCTTGTAAAGATCGCGGGAACGCGGTGGATGCGAAAAGCACAAGACCGGTCTGAGTGGAGAGCCTTGGGGGAGGCCTATGTCCAGCAGTGGACGTCTTTCGGCTGACATAATGATGATGATGATGATGTGCCAGCTTTAGTGAATCTGCCTGTACATACATACATAGGTAGGTACATTGAAAATTGAACAAAGCTTGTACAAACACGCAACTAGTGAAACTCCCCCCAAATTTAAAAATAGATACGAGTAGAACATGACGAAACTGTATGGGTACCATGTTGACTACGGAACCCTAACCAAAAACAATATTTTACCGGACGATAACCACTAGATATAACCTCGTCTCGATAATTTTAGTTAAAATTAGCTCCCATTATCCGATCTCTAATAATCACGTATCAAAGTACAAATACGATACGCACGCTACAAATACGATACCCACGCTGTACTTGGCTATTAATCCCAGCTGCCGGATTATCCGGGATAACCAGCCCCGTCCCGGACACTAGTGTTACTACCGGGTAGTGGCACGTTAACACCCTCTGCGCTGCGTTACCAGAGATACTGGCACTATTAAGTCTATTGATTTGTGTATAAGTAGGTACAGTCAAGGACTCTAATTGTTGAGCCACTATGGAACCCTGTCGCATAACGTTAATCATAAATTTTTTTTTAATTTATTTCATGTGTCTCGACGCTGTCATTATGACAGGGTTCCATAGTGGCTCAACAATTAAAGTCCTTGGCTGTACTCTTATTTTTACAAGCTTTTATTTAACTGGCACTGTTCGTATCTATGTTTGCAATTTGTCCGCTTGAAATCATGCAAGTCAATTTTGAAATAGTTTCCGTTGATGGAATGGGCTGAAATTTGAACCACATAGTATTTATGTGCACCCGATGACAATAAAAGAGCTAATGTGATGATGGAGTCGGAAGAAGAAGAAGGTGGCGTCAGGATCTCCACTATACTAAGACACATTACTTTGGTCTTGATAAGCAGATAATGACTTCGCAAAAAAAGTACAGTCAAGTTGCTTTTGTAAGACGATTCCTAGGAGCTTCAGGAATTCGCGTTGCAGACATTTTCCAGTAAGTACTTTTTGCGTAATACACCGAGCTATAAAAACACCCATACTGCTCAATAGCCTTCTCTCCCAGTCATCATACAGCCCGGAAAATTAAAACGTACGTCATAACATCAAGTTTTTAGCCTGGATTAATTAAATCAAACCGCAGGCCCCGAGGTAAGTAATTCTCGTCTAAACAGAGAGGGACGCGCTTTTTGTGAGACGGAAGAGGAGCAGAGTACAAGGGGACAGAGGGGTTTGGTTAGAGCTAGATTTTTCTTGCTACTTTGTTCGCGTAGTACTTTTTTCTTGGAAGCTTTTGGATTTTCCGGGATAAAAGTATGTTATGTCCTTTTAAGGGTTCCATACCCAAAGGACAGGCCCAGCGGGACTACTAATATGTTTACGCTGTCCGTCCGTCCTTCCTAACTTTAGGCAGCTGTATCTTTTGAACCATAATAGATACCGGGTTTTTTTTTCAGAAGGTTTAGGAGAAGTTGTTATTACGGCAGATTTACTATTTTTTTAAGGATGTCAAATAATAAAGGGGTCCCAATACAAAGCACCGTTTTTTTTCAACGTATTTTTATTTTTGTTGTTTCGTAAAACGGTAAAACATAATAGCGTTTTTGGTACGATTATAGCAGCGCGTCGGGGATGTATGCAGGTGCTCACACTGATGGCTTTACTGCTATACTGCGCAAGAGTCGCATCCCTGTTGCACAGATTGCGGGGCAGCCCGAACAACACGCTATGTTCCATTGCAGAGAGGTTAAATGGCTCCTTCTAGAACCCTTGGAACAAACTCCACAGGCCTTCTGCCAAGTAGAACTTTTTGTATTTTAATTATTATTATTATTTTGTGTCATGTATGTCTATTTGTGTCTTACTGTTATGTGCAATATGGAAAGTATTTCTGAAATAAATAATTTTGATTTTAAAAAACCCGAAGAAAAACAATAAATAATAAAAAATGGTCAAGCTTGCGCTGATTCGATCCGGAATCGGATTAAAATAATACCTACCCACTGTGCGGTGGTACAGAACCCTCGGTGTGCGAGTACGACTCGCACTTGACAGGTTTTTGAGGCTCGCATAACGATTATACTATTTTTTTTTGCTAAGATTGATTTAGTGTTTCAGCAAACAACGGGCAGAGCTTATAACGCGCCACTTCGTCCGCACAAAAGTGGTTTATTTTAGTGCATTTTCCGATGGCATAGAGTCCTGAATTTCGGCATCAATGCAGGTAAGAGTTTTAATACCTCTGAGGTTACATAATATTGTAACATACTTACTATATAAAAAACTGCCAAGTTAGGGCTCAACATCTGGGAGCTGTTGGATCTCCAATAAATCATAAATCATAAATAAATTAATATTCATTTAGTAGCAATAAATTGGATTGACTGTCTATTAAGATTGTTATCTTGTGCCAAACTCGGCATCGTTCTAGGTGTCACCACTTTTGGTGGCACTTGGGAACGAGAAAGATTTATCTTTTTGGTAGAGTATCTTTTTTTATGGCAAAGGAGAAGGCACGCGAGCGCTCAAGCCACCTGATGGTAAGTGGGATCTGAGACCCATAGACATTTGAAATCTCAAGACTACAATCTCAAAACTGCAATCTTGAGACTTCAAATGCGTTGTCAACCCTGAGGACTAAGATGGAATAACTCGATGCTAGTAATTTCACCGGCTGTCTTATCCCCACACCGGAACATATCGATGCAAACACTACTGCTTGGCGATGGGTTAATGGATAAGATGGTGGTAGCGATCCGGACGAACCCTGCACAAGGTCCTACCACCACTAAACGCTCTGTTAAGCTTGGATTTAAAAAAAAACTTCCGGGGTATCAAAATACAATAACTAGTTTTTAAAAAACCTTTTTTAATCTGTGGATTATTAACCCGATTTGCGATGGTATTGTGAAGGTTGAAGATCTTCACGTCATCTCTATGGCCTGATATTTTAAAATAAGAACTACTGAGAATAACATATGGTTGTCATGGTCTTGTACGTCAGAACCTCTCAAGCTTTTGATAAAGAAACATTATAAATAAACAACCACTATAATATTTTAAATAAATGTATGAACGTATATTTCAAGGTTTAATTGAATAGCACCCCACCACACCACCACAGTATTATGTTATTCGGATTCGATGAAATTTTAAACCTATCTCTTCTACGGGGTGTCCCGTTCACCAGCAAAAATTTACTGCGAATTAATTCATCCTTTTTGGCTTAAAGTTGATTTGTTGAAGCCGTTGAGGTAGAAGGTCGGACGTAATCGCGTAATAAACTAACCGATATTAACTGCTAAGTTCAAGTTACGTTGCTTTATGCTAATTTAATCGCTTGAAAGCGCTTAAGGCTTGTAAAATGTGCCAACTTGGTACTTAGAGAGTTACTTAGATATTTATGATAAGTTATTAATCGGTAATGAGGTTTTAAATGATAAACTACGCATCTTTAAGTGATTTCTATATTTAAATACGTTAGAAACGCATAGAACCAACGACCTTGGTGCAGAGATGTAGAAGTACTCGTTCGACCCAGGACCAACTGTTTTTCCGAGCAACTACAGAAGCTATCAACTTGAAAGTGGCTTGACGTTAAAAATAAAAGTATTATTATTACAGCAAATGTATATCGAGCCGAATAATTTACATCCAATTATAAAAAAACTTAGACACTAGTAGGTGATTCTCTTAACCGACTTGCTTTACAATTACAACTTGACGGACGTATATTAACCGGCAAATTTAAGTTGTTCCGTCAGAGCGTACAAACATTTTAGGGCTGGGTTAAGATGATTTAATTAAAACACTTGATTTAGATCAGTTATTTTAATTATGATAATAATACAAGTTATATATTTCTGTATTTATTTGTGTAGGTATTTGAATGTAATTTATTAGTTTTATTTTATTTACGTAGGTTTTATTGGTTAATGTGTCATGTTCTTTTAAATAAATTTGTACACTTGCTTACTCGATGCGCAACCTTTCACTTTTCTCAATCTCTCAAGGGTTAGCTGGAAGAGATCCCTTAAAGGGATAAGTTCGCCTTTGTACATATTTTTATATTAATTGTATTTTTCTGGTTTCTCTTTTGTACAATAAAGTGTTTACATACATACATACAAAAATTTATTTACTATGCACTATTACAAATTACACAAACAACAACAATTAAACAATTAAAACTAAAACTATGGGAAAAAAAATTTACATACATACATACATACATACATTAAATCCCGCCTGTTTCCCAGAGGGGTAGGCAGAGACCACTTCTTTCCACCTGCTACGATCCTGACAAATCTCTTTCGCTTCTTCCACATTCATACATCGAGTCATGCATGCACGTCGGTTTCAAAAAAAATTTAAAGCAAAAATAAATAATAATGATAATCATTATAATTATAATTTAATTTAAATCAACTAAATGACTTTTTCACTGCAACGAAACCATAACGAAACGTAAACCGGCCTCGTGTCAATGCTCGAGCTCTTTTTTTCTTTTCTTATTCATTTTCTGTTGATAAGTAAATAATCTGGGAAACAGGCGTGATTTAATGTACGTATGTATGTAAGTAAATAATTACAAACCAAAATAAAAATACAAGCTATTATATACACAAACTGAATACCAAATTAAAAGTTTCCTTTATTATTAATTTAAATAAAAAATAAATGTTTAAAAAAACAAAAACCCGCCTTCAAAAATGCAAAAAATAACTTCTTTTAAAATGGTAGGTCAGTCCAACTGCATTCGGCTTTTGGTTTAAAATATTGTGGGACGCCGACTTCAGTTGGACTGACCTACCATTTTAAAAGAAGTTATTTTTTGCATTTTTGAAGGCGGGTTTTTGTTTTTTTAAACATTTATTTTATTTTATACTTTTTAGTGATCATATTTATGCTGTTACGTAGCTCCACTTCTAAATATTAATGAGAAACTACAGAAAATTTCAAGCTCGCCGCAGACTACGCCGCGGGAATGTCATAGTCATATTTAAACCTAAATGTGCTTCGTCATAGTCGCTCAACTACCTTAATCGAAATATCTTATCGCCACCCTTGAAATAGGTACGGCTAAGGAGTTCCGGTGGCCATCTGTGGTCTTCATCATCAGTTCCACTTCACCATATAGTACTTTTCAAAAGCAAATGCACGAGTTACAGTGAAAAATACCAAAATCGCTATAGGTGTGCCTATAATATTTGAGGAGTTCTCTTGATTTCTCCAAGATCCCATCATCAGATCCTGACATGTTGACAATGGGACCAACTAGAAAGTACACCCATTCAAACAACGAAAAAATTTTTCAAATCCGTCCATTGGTCTTCGAGTTATCGGGGAAAATACATTAAAAAAAATATCCCCACGAATTGAGAACCTCCTCCTTTTTTTGAAGTCGGTTAAAAAATTTATATTCATTTGGCCGTATTTTAATTTTTCCGAAAGCTATGTTATGCTGGAGCTATTTTAAATTAATCGCTTAATTTAAGTGCTAAACATACATACATAGGTTAGGTTAAGTTTGATTTATAAGCGATATAAAAATCTGTCAAAACACTGCATTCGGAATTATGAAAATTGGAAATTTTGATCAATTTGGAATTATGACCCTTAGGAAATTATGTAGTGTACCCAAAAACGACCTTGTTTAGGTCATGATTTTCATCAACCCTGTATTAGGAATGCATTCTCGATTAGGTAGCTTAAAACTTGCTCAATAAGGAGCCGTTTTTATGAGAATAACACATTTATACTCTGTGCCGCGGAGTCCTTACACGGATAATGGCACCGATTAGCGCCCGCGCAGTTTTTGCGCGCAGCTTTGTGGACATGCGCTCGCGGCTAGTTATGTCATTGATATGGATTGTGACGTTTTTAGCGGTAACTGGCTTATGGCGCCGCGGCCGTACGATTTGATTTTCAATGACGATATGTACCGATACCATTGAGTATTTTTTTTTAAAACCGGCCCGCTCTTCCGTTCCGTTTATGTGAGTTTTCTGTAACATCAGTACTTATACAGGTTATTTTAATAGGTACATAAAAACCTTCCTCTTGAATCACTATTTATTGATCAAAATCCGTTGCGTACTTAAAGATCTATGCGTCCATACAGAGGGATAAACGGCGGGAAGTGACTCCGTTTTATTAGTAAAGATAGCAATAATCGTAGCAAACGAGTAGCTCGTTGAAGGCTCAACAGGTAAATTGATATACATCCTAGCATTAAAATATGCAAAAGAAAATGCAAAAGAAAATGCGGCAAAATAACTATACCATCATCATCACAATTTCAGCCGAAAGACGTCCACTGCTGGACATAGCTCGAAGGTTTGCCATAAGGAATGGTCCTGCCCTGCATTTTTCCATCGGTTTTCCCCAACCTTACCCACGTCACCACCCTTAACCCTTAACCTGTAGCCACTTAAAAGTTCTTACAGATCTGAACAGTTTGGATAGGGAATGCAATTTAACCGGTTATTAACCGATTTTGTATGTAAATAACCGGTTAAAACCGGTTATAACCGGTTATTTGCATTCCCTAGTTTGGACTCCGCGAATAGCACGTTCAAAAAGACCTTGGTGATGCGTATGTCGCTTTTGTCTCCCTCAACCATGTTTTGTTAGACTTGTTAAACTGGGCATTCACGGACGTGCCGTTTCTCTCGGCGACAGATCGAGTGCATACAACTGGATGGGCTTAATATTTTGACCACATTCACGGGCGCGCCAGACTGATTAGAAAATAGCAGCCAGAGAACACATTCACGACGATGCCATTTGGCGTCGCGCGGTGGCGTGTGCAAACGTTGAATTTCGACATTCACGATAGTTACATTCGATTGGCGCTGGCTTTCCGTTCGTTTGGAAATCCAACGGACCGCGCCAAGTACTTTTAAACGCTACAATTTTGACATTTACGGGTCGTTTTTGGCGCGGCGCTGCGCTATTCGGCTTGCTGGAGCGGTCGTGAATGCCCAGCTTTAGGGAAGGTGGCGAAAGTGCGAGTCAGTTTGTTAAATTATTCGGTTTAAAATGAGCGACATTACAGCACTAAGAACCTACGAGGGGTCATTATGAAATCAACTATGCATGAGTTGGCTTGTGGCGTCGACACCAATTTGCGTTTCAGCATGGAATTGAACGAAACGAGAAAGAGTCGACATGCAATTGCGCATTATATCTTTGTAAACAGGGATTGGATATATTTTTTACCCAACTGCCGAATGAGGAGTGTAATGTTTTTGACATTTATGTACATATGTATGTACGGTTCTTTATTCCCTTGTAAAAACGTTCACGTATGGCCCGATTTCGACGAGCGAGGTGTCGATAGATTCGTCTTAGCGTGGCGGGTGTCACTGAGTTTATTAAATAACATGATAACTAACATTATATTGACGACATTATCCAAACAGCAGTTCGGTTTTTAAAGCTTGCTTTTTGTTAGGGCCTGTTGTTTGATCAGTAGTTAAACTAACTAATTGTTAAAATTCGAAAAAGTAATGGAAAATTTGACACATGTTCTTGAGATTTTAACAATTAGGTAGTAACGTTTTTTGACCATTAGTTAGTTTAACTTCCGATCAAAGAACAGGCCATTAGACTTGTTTAATTAGCAGAGGTCGGAATAGGTAGTGCTTATTAACCTAAACTTGATGCATCTTCATTCAGTAATGTATTCCCACCTCACTCACGCATGAATGAACATGCGTCAAGTTTAGGTTAATAAGCACTACCTATTCCGACCTCTGATTAGGTACATCGACAGGCATTTACCGCGAGAGTTGAGAGATGAGGTGGTCACAAGTCTAATGACCTAGTCTAGTCAACAGAATTACCTTTAAATAACAAACAAAATGCAAGAAATGTATATTTGTCATTGCTACTTGGGGCTCTACTTATTCCAATTTATTTTAGAATGGGTAGCTCTAATTCTCTTTACAATAAGAGCTAAACATCAAAAATATGTCTGAAATATCGAAGGAACATGGGCTAAAGAAAAGTGAAATAAAGCTTGGTTTTGTACCTCATATACCTACTAAAAAACAAAAAGACGAAAGACATGTTTTTACAGGGGACCTAATGATTCGCCGACAATTATTAGCAAATGTGTCTTTTCGCTGAATTTTCATTTCGTAGAAAACAATAAGGTTCCAGCAGAAATTAGTTTTCTACGAAATGAAAATTCTGCGAAACGACACATTTGCGTAATAATTTTCATTATCATCATTAGGTAACCGTTTTTACAACATAGAAGACACGGATATAATGATAAAACTAAACGAACGAATAACAGCTAAACCAGAATGCGAGTTCTCGCGGCAGTGGAAACTTCCTTGTGTGCACCTTTCTTTGCTTATAAGTAATTCGAAGGATCAGGAACTTTATTCCCCACTTTATTAACCCATCTCCCTTCGATATCGAACTTCAAAATAATGTTCAAATAATGTTAAGGGGTGGCAATCGCGATCCATAATATCGTTTATCCTAATCGTCATTTATCCTAATTCATCGTTTATCCTAAAAGCCATTTCCGCCTGATGTTTAAAACTTTTTAGTGTTTTTATAACACAACTCTAACCTAACCTAACTGCAGGTATTTTCGGAAAGCTAAAAAGTTGTCTGACGCAGCTGAAAACCAGTTTAGGACAAACGATAAATTAGGACAAATGACGATTACGACAAACGATGTTATGGATCGCGATTGACACCCCTTAACGCTTTACTTACGATATGATGTGCTGAAGCAAGATGTGCTGAGCAAAGTGGAATACAACCCATCAAGAAACAAAACAATGATATATCAAACAACAGGTTAGCCAACGTTGAATGTGTACCAGTAATGTGTGTCATTATGCGCGTGCGACCTAGGGCGTCGCTAATGGCACTCTTGCGCAGATGAACCTGGGTTCAAGGCTCTGGATGGCATTTATACAGGAATCTCGCATGTTTCATAGGTTGTTGTTGAAAGAATAGAGAGATCTTGATTGAAACATGGCGTGAGTATTATGTCTAAACCTGATGCGTTACTGACGGACGACGCACAGCGTAAACAATTTGATGCGAAACGTGCATTTTGAAATATTTCTATAATTATGAAGTAATGTAAAACAGCACTAGAAAATATACTGCTCATGGAATGTGAGGTACCTACCTAGTATTTAAATCAAAACATTTATTTTTAACAACACACACAATAAATATCAGGGGACAATGTCACACCAATTGACCTAGTCCCAAACTAAGCTCTAGATTTGTACTATGGGTACTAGACAACGATATAAATACTTATACAGAGAAATATATACTTAAATACAGAGAAACCATCCATGACTCAAAAACAAATATTCGCGCTCATCACACAAATATCTGCCTTTACCGGGATTTGAACCCAGGCCCGCTAGCTTCGTAGGTAGGGTCACTAGCAACTAGGCCAACGCGTCGGTAAAATACATAAGAAAAAAAAAAGGTTGAAGTGATTTAGCTGCAAGCTGTAAGAATAAAAATCGTTAAAGAGCAATCGAATTTCCAAAATTGTAATACACTTTGAATATGAAACAAAAACATACGTTAAGCTAACAATTAATGACTTTTATGAACCAAAATAACCCATAAAAACCGAATAAAACCGGTGTTAACACCCTCTAGTTAGGGTGCGTCCCGCATGGCGTCCATTAATTAACGCGACAGTGTGTCGCAGCTTTATCTCCTAATTATTGCGCACACGACTTGGTACTTTCGTTTAGCTTAATTGGGTTAATTCTAAACAATAGGCTAATTAATGAAGTGATGAATTATGTAAATATTCGTTTACCAAGGAAGTGTTTACTTTAAATGCAGGTATATGAACTTTTGAGAGCGAAGCAAAATTCTGAAAAAAAAATATTTTTGGGACAAGCTTTTGTTTGCAGGTTGTACTTTTTTTGCACATTCATCTGCGTATCAAAACCAAACTAAGTACCAGCCCCAACTCGGTGGGTCAACGTTAAGTTGGTAAATTGGATCCCGTTGTCACCTTCCGACCCCATTATTAGATCTGCGTCGCTATTGCCTAACGTACTCGCAATCGCATCAGCTTCAAAGTGGAACATTTTATTTTCATTTTATATGCAGTCTCGCCTTCGGACTGTCAAAATGAAAAGGATTGCGATTGCGAGTGCGTTAGGCAATAAGCCCTCGGCTCTTAGGAATACAATACCATGATTTCGCATTGTCATCGGGTTTAAATATGTCTTCCAAATTTCAGCCTAGTCCATGATCGAGAACTAGTTCAAAATACAGAATTATCAGCCCATTCCAATATTGGGAACTAGTTCAAAATTGATTTGCAAGATTGAACCTAAACATACAACATGTAAAGTTTAAGAAAAACTTGTAATATATGACCGATGTTTTATTAGAACTTTCAAATAAGTCCCACTTATTCCCAGAAACTAATGGTAGATGTCGTTATACGCGACTAAGGGAATAAAGGCTTGTAGTACTGTTATAGTAGGAGATTCGACTAGGAGACGATTTGCACCGGGCTGTTTATTCGATAAAAAGTATTTTATACCAAATTTAATATGCTAAGTAATATATGGCTGAAAAAATTCAGTCCAGTACATAATTAATTAAAAATTTAAAAATTAACTTCGTTTTAAAAAAATGCAATAGCTTGTTTAATAGACAAATTACATACCAATCGAAAGTATGAAGCCTATAGAATATGCAAACGTTAGTTTGACTATTTTTTTCCCGTCAAACTATTGGGTAGGCAGGTATAAACAGGTAAGTCGGTACTAATAATTTGAACCAAACCTAACGTTTGCATATTCTATAGACTTCATACTTTCGATTAGTATGTAATTTGCCTATTAAACAAGCATTAGCAATTTAAAAAAAAAGTTATTTTCTAATATTTTTTTTTATGATATAAGTACTGGACTGAAATTTTTCAGCCTACCTATTCGCCACATATTATTTAGCATATTAAATTTGATATAAAATACTTTTCATCGAATAAACAGGCCGGTGAAAATCGTCTCCTATTCGGATTATTAGGCGATGGGCTTGCAACCTGTCACTAATAAACATATTAGCCTAATTTTGCAAAATGTGGTTACAGAATTATCAACAAGTTTTTAGAATTGTTGGTAATTCTGTAGCTCTGCGGCAGAGCCTCTGCCTACCCCATCCTGGCAATGAAGGCGTGAGTGTATGTATGTATGTTCCCTGAAACTATTTGTAGTATTTAATATGATTCGTAATTCGTAATACAAATTTGGACACACCTAATTTACGTGCACTTAATGGGGACAAATGGCGGAAAGAGGGGAGGCTAGAGGCTGGAGGGAAACACCTAGAGGCTGATATTCCTTACAGCTTTACTACAAATACGCGCTGTATTTTGTTACCAGAATAGTTATGTAGTTATTAATGTACCGTAATAATTAAGTACCATTTGTAGAGATGGGCCGACTACAAATTTTGCCGACTGGCCAGTCGGCCGACTAATCGGTTTTCAATTTGCCGATTAATCGGCCGACTAGTCGGCAATGCCGATCGTAGGATTTGGCTAAGTTCGGGTGAACTCGGCAACGTTCGTTCTGCTTCGTCCGTCGCACTTTGTTACCTACCCCTACCATGTTTTGACCAGTTTTGTTTACGTTTTATCTGAACGACAAAAAAAAAAATTGGAACCCTAATTATAGTATTAAAACGAACTACCTAGTGCTTTTTATAACTATTTCAAAAAGAAAATCGCGTGTGTGGTCATTTTTTGACGATATTTCCTATAGCCAATAAAGTGCCGAATATTCGGCATTTTTTGCCGACTAGACGCCGTCTAATCACCGACTAGAAATCATGCCGAATAGTCGGCTTTCCCGACTAATCGTCGACTATTCGGCCCATCTCTAACCATATGCGATCTTTCGCTAGTCGAAGAAGAAGGAGTGAGGATATCTGATCTTATCTTAGTTAAAGTACGGTCACCATCATGTAATGGTTTACCTACTTTATAAATTACTTTTAGTTTTATGTTATTTATTAGTTAAACGTTTAATTACATGATCCTGCTTTACAATATTTGTAATTTATGTTTGTGTTTAACAGGCATGAGCATGTTTGTGAAAACTAAAGATTTTGAATGAAAGTTATCTATCTATCTTAATATATTGAAGAATACAAGGTGCTCTAAATTTTTAAACGCCTATAACAAAATCTCCTTTTACGTTTCGATATAGAAATCTGATTTTGGAATCGATCGATCCTTTATTGAACTATCTCATTAATATTATAAATGCAAAGTTTGTGTGTGTGCCTGTGTTAGTTTGCAACTACTTCACTTTGCAACGGCTGGACGGATTTGGATGAAATTGAAATGGAGATACCCTGGCTGGATTAAAACTTAGGCTACTTTTCATAACGGAAAATTTAAAAGTTCCCGAGCGATTAACTACTCTCGAAGGCCCCGCAACATGGGTTGGCCGAATAACTAATTCTACGCGGACGAAGTTGCGGGCAGAAGCTTGTCTTTATCCATATGTATACAAGGTATTTTTACGTTTGAAAAATGGAGTCTTTTTTGTAAAATATACTAGGTATTGCCCGCGACTTCGTCCGCGTAGAAGTCGATCGGTTCTTTTACATTTATAGTTAGTGGTAAAATCGAAACGATTGAGTTGCAATTTTGTTTTAGTGAATTTCTAAACCCTTTCATAACAAGTTTTCTCTGTCAACTCCCTTATCACACAATGAGATTACCTCCAGGGCCTAGTGATAAGGGGAATTAATAATAAATCAGTCATTGTTATCGGCTATTTGGAAAACATTTCGCGGTGGAAGTTACGGAAACATTTGTTTTACAGGAATAAGCGATAAAATTAATCAGGTTGAATTGCGAATGAAATTACAGGCGGAAAATTAAAGGGCGCTTGTCCAGGAGTCGGTGGCATAATAAAAACGTCATTTTAAAAACGTTTTCATTATGTTAGCGATTATGCTTTATCGATTGTAAGTTTGTTAGATGCATATTTATAATAGATTTTTATCGCACAATACAAGAAATAATAGATTAATTTATTTCTGTCATATCCTACTTATATTCTTAGTGTGTAAGTTTTTAAGATTGTACCATCAGCTTTATGTCACGGGAGCCCTATTAGTATGTTGAATTAATTAATTAGGTATTATTTATTTATTTATTTATGTTGAAAATTTTATAGTTTTCTTTGAAACGAATTACATAAACAAAAGTAAATCTAAAAACGGCACATAAAAGTTATCTCGGTGAAATGCTAATTACCGCTGCTTATTCGCGACGCAGTGACTTTAAGCCTTCAGGTAACCAGCATGATCGTCTTCCAGCTTACATTTAAAAAAAACAGGAGCTAAACTGGAAAATCCAATTTACTTTTATTTACTAATACATTAGGGAATGCAAATCACCGGTTTTAACCGGTTATTTTCATACGAAATCGGTTAATAACCGGTTAAATTGAATTCCTTACTGTACATACATAAAATTTCTTACTCAATAACTGGGGCCTTATTCTAATTTATCTCTACACGTATTGATATCGAATTATTTTTAATTCGGCCGCCATTACTGTCAAGTAAATAAGAGCTACATTACGAGTGAACAGAGAACAATAAGTACACAAAAACGTACATAGGTACAGGTCCGGGTAAAATTTATTTCCCCTTACCTTTGTCCCATTACCTAATTACCCCTGTTAGTGAACACACGTCAGCTTCCCCTGCCAAATCCTCTTAAACTTAAGTTAACTTTTAACCAGTAGCTAATAAAGGACTAGCTCTGCAGTTAGCTCGCCCGGGTAATTGTCTTATCCGGTTATTGCCGGGCCCGACGGGAATATCCGGCCCGGAACAAAACGTTTCTGGAATAGGGATGACTTGAGAATGAATTTGTAATTTGCTTGTAAATATTTTTAATGTTGCCGTACAAAGAAGGAAATATTCCTGTTTGTTAATCAGGTTATCTTTTTTTATGACATACAGGCAAATTAGCATACAGGCCATCTAATAACATAACGAATACATACATCTAATAACGATACCAGGTCAAAAAAGATTTGGTTTTTACTTTGTTGAATAGAGGCCCTGCATTAATATCTTTGCAGAATGTTTGGCAGAATGTTGGATGCGACAGGCCAAGGACAGGGTAAAATGGGGCACATTAGGAGAGGCCTACGTCCAGCAGTGGACTGATATAGGCCGATAATGGGTACACTGCATAATTCCGAATTGATCAAAATTCCGAATTTTCACAATTACGAACGCAATTTTTTGATAGAAGTCTTAACTATTTGTTATCGCTTATAAATTGAACCTAACCTTACCCTAGGTACGTATGACAATTAAATTATGCATTTAATCTAAAATAGCTCCAGCGTAACATAGCTTTCGGAAAAATGAAGATTCGGACAAATTAATATTCGGAAGAAAGTAATTAGGAATTTTAATGATGATGGTGATGATTCTTCTTCTTATTCTTCTTCACCGCATATGCGCCCACCGTTGGGCATACGCCTCTCCAATTTTCCGACAGTGGGCCCGATTTGCATGACGATTAGTATTTCATGGTTCTGTGGCCAATTTACTGAAAAAAATATTTTATTACATTCAACTAACGGAATAGAGCTTAGGCATCTATGCTAGTTATTTCACCGGTAGCTGGTAATCTAATCTTGCAGGAATAATTTTATTGCTTCTTTGTTCGCCAATTACGATTGTTTAGAACAACAAAGGCTACCGGTGCTTGACGAGGTCAGTTGTAAGTTGTAAGGATAAAATATTTGTTTACTAAGTATTTATTTTTATATATTTTTTATTGCAAAAATATAAAAATTGAGACCGAAAGGTGAACCGAATGCTTAATAGTAGACTCTACCAAGTACCAGGTACTATGTAGTTTTCTTTGATAATACGACAGATTTCCGAACCGACCAGTGCCGTGCCGCTTTATATCCGACTGCCAAAAAAGAAAGGTAATGTTATTGAGCTGTAAGTACGCCTGTATGTATAGTTTGTGTTATTGTCGTTATTGTAGAAGCGGAATGAATAACTTGACAAACGAGGTATCAAAGGTAATATTTAGTGAAACAATGTACTTTATTCAAAAAATAACAACATGGCGGACTTAATCCTTGATAGGGTAAATAAAAAGAAAGGAATTCTAGTGTCATTGGGATTCAACCTATTTACTCCAAAATCTTTAAACAAAACAAATCGAATTATTACTTGTGGAGTCAAAGGTTTTTTGAACCAGTTTTTATAATGGCTCTTAAAAGGGTTTAAATAACAACAAACGACCATACAAAACAGCAGTCGCGTTTTTCAAGCTTCCTTTATAAACTTGTAAATTCTGCGACAGTCACGTACAAGTTTTTGCTACGTCATCCTACTTACATTCCCTGCCCGGTTATCCGGGTAGTTACCCGTGTCCACTTACGCCCGGGTCCAACCCTTCTGTCATCGATAGGGTAACGGATGGGCCCTGATTGCTATCAATCCGAGATGGCCGCGGGTTGGGGAGGCGACGGGAATTGGTTAGGCTTGCTTATCTTTAAATTATTTAGAATTTACCTACTGTAAATGAATGATTTACTCGTACCTATTATAGCGCAATTTATTATTTTAATTTACCATATTAACATGTTTAATCGATTTTTATTTCGCAAAACAGCCCTCTAGCATTTTTTTTATAACATTTTTATGATAGGTCCAAGAAATCAAATGGGCGAAGAAATCGGGTAGATGACATGCACACGAAATAATACAGACGAATCCAGAAACTCCTCCTTTTTTTGAAGTCAGTTAATATACATATGATCGAGGAATAATGTGTAATTTGAGGTTTTAGAATTCTGGACTGTCCAGCGATTATGAGCGACCTCTATCTCACCGGATGGTAAATGATGATGAGATCTAGGATGAAGATCGCTGGTTCAGTAGAAGCCTATTCACCCTTAATTTGAAGACACCAGAGTTATATCCCTCAGGAAATACAGACGAAGGAAACGAATTCCACTGTAGCAGTTCGCAATATAAAAAAGAAGCAGCACACCGCTTTGTACGAACAAATGGTATCGGTCTTTGTGTGTTTACTAAAGATACATCCTAGTTCAAGCTGTCGTCTGTTGTGTTTTTTATTTCTTTTTTTTGCGGCCAGACTCCAATACAAATGCAAATAACATGAAATGAGATTTTTATCATGGGCGGGAATCGAACGTGATCTGAAACATTATTTGTCTACAAGACATACTTAAGCAATAGTAAAACCATGTTGCCTTTGACGTGTGGTTTGAAGTATGGTATTGTTTTTAACGCGGCTGCCATTACTGCCAAGTAAATAAGAGTTTTTCCGTGGAGAATCTCAGCACTGATCTACAAATTTTGCAAGGTGCATAAAAGCTTCCACATAAACCGGGTGCGTCTGACCTTGGGGCTTTAAATGCAACCATCAATTCTACTCGCTGAACTGAACTACTTTTTTTCTGCAACATTAAAAAATAACTTAAATTTAGATAACTAATCGATGTTAAAGTCTAGTTGTAAAATCAGTATATCATGGCCATAAAATCACGATATCATATCATGGTACTGGGGCGACATTTCCTTGGTACGAGGGCTAAAGTAAAATGAAGAATTGGATCGCGTACATTGAAAACTACATTTAACTTGTAGGTATGAAAAAAATATAAATTTAAGTTGGACATATTTTTAAAAACTTACAGAACAAAAGAATTTCAGTTTCAGAAGTAGAAACGATCCATGCATTTAAAGCCCAAAGGTCAGAGGCACCCTGTATACTTACAGTTGAATGCATCCCACCGCTGCGTCCGCAGCAATAATATAACCCAACATTGGCCTTAAGTATATCTGACACGCTCTTATTCCTCTAGTAATAAAGACGTGTCACATATTTTTGAGTTCAACATTGGATCATATTGCGGGTGACTGTACATTTACAGGGGTACTCAATGATGAGAGGGTAAAAGCTCTTACAACAGGGGTGTTTTACCATTATTGGTACGAAACTGTATCAAGTTAAATAATAACTATGTAAACATAAGAGATATCCATTTTAACGCTTATTGTAAACCTCTATAATCTGGAAGAGCGAGGCCTTCTGATACAGGTACACTATATCTAATAGAAGGACTCGACCACACCTGTACCTACCACTTAAGGTTAAATGGAAATACATTATTATTATTATTATTATATTATAATTTGACCTGTGCGCTCGTAGATGTTATACGGCGTTAGGTACCTATAACCTTAGCAGAGTTTCATCAAACTGAGCAATAGATGAACGAAGTTAAAGATTTGTACGAATATGTGGTTTATACGCAACGACACAGGTCAAGTTAGACTGGTCGGCGAGTAAGCTGACGATTTGTAATAGAAAAGAATAACAAAGGCGGTTTAAACGTTGGAAAAAACTTGGAAAAAGTAAGTATAAGTGGATTTTATTTCCCTTTATACTCGTAAAATTTAAAATGAAGACAATATTTCATTGGTAGGTATGTTAGCGTGGAAAAATGTTTGATTTTAAAATATTAAGGTAAATTCACTTTTAACTTGTATTTTTGATAACTTTTATTCAAATTGACATTGGTGTTCGTACATACTTCCCCAAATCACTATTAGAGGGATGCGATCATTAGTTAAACCAACCCAAAGGTCTCATTAGGAAACCTGACAATTTCTAATCTATTAGAAAGAGACTGCACACGACTTAAGGCGACCTTTGGCCAGATTACAAAAATATTGTACGTAGTTAAGGAGTTAATTGAGACCGCTTTAACTTTTAAACGAAAATTAGTCATATTGTGAGAATATGGTTAATTTTCGTGACTACATGAAAAAAAAACGTCTTTTTTACTGAGCGAATTCTATCTAGGGAATGCAGATAACCGGTTATAACCGGTTTTAGCCGGTTATTTTCATACAAAAACGTCTTATAACCGGTTAAATTACATTCCCTAATTCTATTCCAACGTAGTAGCTATAAAACAAAGTCGCTTCCCGCCGTCCGTCCCTCTGTATGTTCGCTTCGATCTTTCAAACTACGCAACGGATTTTGATGCGGTTTTCTTCATTAAGATAAGATAAGATAAGATTTCTTTATTTGTAATAATCATACATAGTCAGTTTTACATTAATATAGGCATTAGATATTAGATATTGTGATTCGAGAAAAAGGTTATGTATTATAAAATCTGGATTATGAACGGGTGTTACAGAAACTCACATAAACCGAAGCGAAGCGAGGGCGGGTAGCTAGTGTACAATATTTTAGAAATTTCACAGGCAGGCAGACTAATAGATGACAATCGCAACTGATATTCAAAATCACAATAGGGTATTTGCCAAATTTTTTATTAGTATTTAAATTGAAGCTTTTTTACCTTCCGAATAGCCTAGTATAAATAGTTTTTTAATATCTTTAGAAATAAGAAAGATATAAATGTTTAAAACATGCTTTTAGATCGAGAGACAAATACAGGAATATGACGTCATAATTACTCAACCGCCATAATTATGAATTACACGCAAAACATAGTTTCGTGAGAAGATAGACAAAAAACTTTAAAAGTCAACAAAAAACTTCTTTATTTTATTACCAATTTCAAATTTGATTTTGAATTATTTTATCATACTACATACGTATATTATCCAAATTAATATATGAAATTGAATATCAGGCAAACACCCTATTAAAAGCAGTGATTTTGAATATCAGTTGCGATTGTCATCTATTAGTCTAAACTAATAAAGGAAAGATTTGATTGTTTGTTTGTTTGCATTGAATAGGCTCCGAAACTACTGGACCGATTTGAAAAATTATTTCACCATTAGAACGGTACATTATCCCTGAGTAACATAGGCTATGTTTAATTTTTCTGCGTGGATGAAGTCGCGGGCATCAGCTAGTATTACATCTACGTACAGGCGGAAAGCTCCCATTGACTGTGATATGCGTATGTATATCACATACAGGGGGTGAATTAGCAAGTACGCGTGGAGTTTGCTGCTTATTAATGAAAGCGTCTGGTGATACAGGGTGTTCGCAATGAGCGAGCTTTAAATCGCGGGGTAACGCGTTAAATATTTTGACTGTAATGATTAAGAAATGCCTTGTGTACGGTTCCGTACAAAATAAAGAAAAATTGAACCCTTCTAAGATCTTGAGGAGAGTTGTCCGTCTGTCTGTCAAAAACCCTTTTCTTTTTAATGGCTGAAGCTATGGGGCTTTTTTAGCCATATTAATTGTGTTTTTTTCATATCCTACTATGTATTTGTTTGATCCTTAGGTAATAAAGTTTGCATGATACGTACAAGAAAAGAAAAAAAAAAGAAATATAAAAAAAGATAAGACCAGTTTTCTAAAATGGTACCTACATTTTAAAACGCTTTTAATAAAACAATAAAAATTTCGTGTTGTTTTGAATGGTTACTCACTGTAAAGGATAATTTAGTGACCCTACTTAATCGATAATTGCTACTAGGTGAAGTAAATAATGACTTGATTGATTAAATAAAAAAAATTGATGAACAACCGGCACCACGGAAAAAAACATAAACAAAACCCTTCTACTCGTATCCAGGTAGATGGTACTAAAAAACCAGGGTTCGTTCACCCTTATTAACGTACAACAAACTACTCTAAAAAAAAACAATAAGTATTTATAAAGCTCAATTTGCGGAACCTAATATAAATAACCACACAATTACACCATTGTTTGTAAACAAACCAATTATCGTCCGTATGAATGAACGCAAACATAGTCATGTACTTACTACTGAAGTTCAGCACGAAACGAACCCTAAACTTAATTCAAAGAACCCATGAAAAGAACTTTCACTGGCCGCCGCCCGCGCCCCGCGCGCCAGTCTGCCGGCGGTCCCCGACCGGCGCACACGTGTCGACGTCCGTCCCGGCCGCGCGCAAACTTCCCGCGAGTGAGTGAGTGATGCCCGCCCGCGCAGTGGCCCTGCTCGCCACCGCGGCCCTGGCCCTCGCGGCCGGCCCGCCGGACCCCTGCTACGAGGAAGGCCGCCCCCGCCGCTGCATCCCTGACTTCGTCAACGCCGCCTTCGGAGCAACCGTCGCCGCTTCTTCCGTGTGTGGACGACGCGGTCCTGAACGACTCTGCGATCCGCCTGGAGACCAGACACCTGAGAACGCTTGTCGAGTCTGCGACGCCGCCCGCTCCGACCGCCGCCATCCCCCGAACCATCTCACCGACCTTAACAACCCTCACGATGCCACCTGCTGGCGCTCCGCAGCCTTAACCCCTGCAGCGTATGATTCCCCTCCTGATAATGTCTCTCTAACCTTATCCCTTGGAAAAAAATACGAACTAACCTACGTCAGCCTCCAATTCTGCCCTAAGGCGGCGCGGCCGGATTCTGTAGCGATTTATAAAAGCGCCGATTACGGCATGACCTGGCAACCTTTTCAATTCTACTCGAGCCAGTGTCGGCGTGTTTACGGAAGACCTAATAAAGCCACAGTGACTTCGGCTAACGAGCAAGAAGCTAGGTGTTCTGATTCTCATCGGTTGACTGGCGAGAGCGGCGGCGGTGCTAGGTTAGCCTTCAGCACTTTGGAAGGACGTCCAAGCGCTGCTAACTTCGACATATCCCCCGTTCTCCAAGATTGGGTGACTGCTACGGATGTCCGCGTGGTTTTCAACCGTTTGCATATGGTGATCGAAGGGGATGAGGAGGATTCGAAGAAGCAAGCGGCGGTGGGGACGCAGCATTACGCGGTATCGGACTTTGCGGTGGGTGGGAGATGCAAATGCAACGGGCATGCTTCTCGTTGTGTTCCCGTGAAGGAGGAGGAAGGTTCCGCGCAGCAGCTGGCCTGTGAGTGCCGGCACAACACTGCTGGGAGGGACTGCGAGAGGTGCAAGCCCTTCCACTTCGACCGACCGTGGGGACGAGCAACTGCGAGAGACGCGAATGAATGCAAAGGTATGTGGAATTATTTGGCTCCTTATACGGTTTTTACAGCTTTTATACGCGGGTTAAGGTACCACAAGGTTAGGAGATTTATGTTTTATAATGCTACAAGTAATCTTAGTCATTCTTCGACACAAAACTGGTATGTAGTCGTATTTTATCATTTACTTACTTTTAATCGAGGTATATTCTTGTACCCTGCTTTTAACTTAGGTTTAGAAATATCTACGATAAATTTAATTGCTGGAATTTTAGTTTGGGTCTTCCTTCATGAAACCTTTTAAAATTAGGTCGGTTGTGTTCTTTTTTGGTATATCCCGTAGTTAATAAATTGTAAGATTTCCAGTACAGCAAGAGTGAGCTTTTTCTTTTTCTTAGCTCCTTCTTGGAATCGAGTCAGAGAAAACGAATTAGCCGTCTCACCTAAAATTGTTCATTAATATTGGCGCCCAAACTGAGACCAAAACATTTTTATCTTCCAATTAGGTACATTTAAAATTCATTTCTTAACTCTACTTAAATTCTAAATAGGAATCTGTTTATATTTCAGTTTAAAAATACCTGTTTTGACGTTTTTAAAGTGTAATAAAAAGTTACACACAACCATGTTACGCCCATAAATCGGTCGACATAGCTATCTATAAATATCAAACTATTCTGATACTGATTGACAGACGTCGCACAGCTTGAACTACTGAAGTAAGAATTACAAGAAGTTGAATACCTTGTACTTGGAATGAAGTTAAATATAGAACTTTTATTTTAAAAATTAATTAAAGAAATGGGGAAAATTTAAGTTAACGCGGCCGTTGGTTTGCTGTAGTAGGAATAAAAAAAACATATAAGAGCCAATTAGCTCGAATAAAATATTGAATCTCTAATATTCGACTACAAAGAAAATATTTTAAACGTTGTCAGTTAAATAGCGTCAGCGGGTTGATTTCCAGAAAATCATAGGTTCGCTTTAGGTAATTGTTAAGCAGCATATAGATTAACGTAAAAAACGGTTCATATTAATGTAGTATATTATATGATAAATCAAAATACGAATTTTGAGTGTTGTATAAAAATGTGAGACCCGGTTTCCTAGATTCATTACATATTGGCAAAGAGACAGCTCAATCTGATATGCTGTTTGAAAATGAAAACGTTATCACTTCGTATGGCTTGACGATCTTGTTGGCTCCTCATAACATCGCTAAATTGTAATCCTTTACACGATATAGAACAAGCTGGGTAAGCAAGCCGTAATTAAAGTTTCACTGTTCCGTTTTGCAGCACAATGTTGCGAAGGCGCGCTTTGAGAACAGAGGTTAAATACCTAATTGCGTCTAGTATCCAGCCCTTTGAGTTGCCGGTCAAAGGATTTAGACTGGGCTTTTAAGTTACTATAGGGACGGAAATAGATTCTAGCAACGGTTTGCAAATACTCGAGACAGGTGTAATAGGTGTATAGGCTGCTATAAAACCCAAAAAAAATGCTTTTACGTTTTTTGGTGGCAAAGAAATGGCATCCCTTATCTACAAAGCTTTGACAGTATTATAAGTTATTTCTTTGAAAATCTTGTCACCTGGTAAGCTCTGTTGTAGATCGAAGGTGTCACGTCATAAAAAATGGAAAAAATATTAATTTATAGGTGCGTTTAAGATTGGTGTATTTACAAGCTTTTATTTAATTTGCACTGTTTGTATGTTTGTAATTTGTCCTCTTCAAAATTGACGTCAAAATTTGCAAGTTAATTTTGAACCCGTTAATGAAATGTGCTGAAATTTGAATTACATAATGTATCAAAGAGCTAATCTGACGATGGAGTGACGACAGGATCTTCGCTATACGTAGACCCACCGTATTGGGACTCGTTTTGGTCTTGATAAGCAGATAATGACTTTTGCAAAAAAGTACAGTCGGCAACAAAAACTTGTCCCGTGAACTGTTTGACAGAAACTTATTATTAACTTGCAATGTTACAAACCTTGTTAGTTCTTTTTTTAGTTCAAATCTTGCCAGTCGAGTTTGAACCAGTTCCGTTAATGGAATGGGCTGAAATTTGGACCACATATTGGTCATGTGGATCTGATGATACAGTCGGACGGGGACAGGATCTCAGCTCTACTTAATGTAGACCCACCCTACTCGTTACATCATGCATTTACGTTTATTTTATTGCATAGAGAAGGTAAAACGAGCACACAATTGAAGTTAAGTGGTTCTGAGGCCTATCTATGCATATTATAAATTAAAATGTTCCTAATAAGCAATAGGAACTATCCCTGAGGACCAAGAGGCTAAACATTTCAAAGGTTTATTCATCGATTGATTACCGTTGCAAAAACAAAATATTTGTCAATAAAATACAAGGATATATATGATAAGATATATATACATATATATGATATACCCGTATCTTGTATATCTTTTATTGAAAGATTTTTTTTCAACGCTTTTTTTTCTTCCCGCGGACTTTTTTTTCTGTTTCACCTACTGGTTGACTGGTAGAGACTGCCATTATTCGGGCATTAGACCCTCCATTTGTAGTTTATTGTATTTTGTGCAAATAAGTTTAAATAAATAAATAATAAGTATATAACGGTTTTCTCTATGCGCATCAAAAAACATTTTGACAGCCGATATTATGAGATTGTCTTTTTTCATTCTGTGGTTTGTAAAAAAATAATTTACCAGGAAAACGAACCGAAAAACCAACGAGTTGTAACAAGAAATAAATAATAAATCTGGGCTCTTTCTACATTAATATCGCGGATTTTATTTGAAAAGATATCTTGTTACATAAATATTTTCTCGGAAATTTATTTCACTGCGGAAAAATACACATTGTAAGTCAATGACTTGGGCCCACATAATTGTTATAATATTATTATTATTATTTATTTAATATCATGTTTCTTGGGGGTTTGCCAGTCATCCTTAGCTTCGTATTTATCTTAGAGACCAACATCAGATGGCGCATTAACCATAAGTTTTCTCTCTTCTACCTTTCTGTCTCCTTGTGGCATAGTGCCATCTGAAGGTGGGGTATGGCTTCCTTTTTTAGAGTTAAGTAGTCACACTGAAAAAAAAGATATTGGCGACAAGATTGCAGAAGATGCATCTTAGGAATCTTTATAGTTACGCCATTACCGTTGGTTTCTGTGTGTGTCAGTCTGTCACACACTTGCCGATTATTTGTTTTTCATTATGGGATGTTAACAATATCATTCAGTTAAATTAAACCAGCAGGGCAGAAAACTTCATTTTAGGTCTTCAAGACAGCGCTAAAGTTGAACTTTATTAGTACCATATAGGAAGTGAAAACTGCATAATTATGCACATTCATAATATAAGATGGCTGTATAGTGGAGTGTAAAGTAATTCATGGCTGTATGTGAAATTTCTAATGGCACATAAACACAAGGAGTTAGATCTGGCGACTTTGCTGGCCAGTGCATTTTCAAACTAAATGGATTTACATTGAGTTATTATTTTGTAAATTATAGTAAATTTAGTTATAGGCCGCTCTCAAATGTACAAGGTAATTAGTAATGTGAATTAATCCAGTTCGCGGTCTGATAGTCAATTGTTTTTCAGATATTGAACATTTTGAATTGGTTACAGAAACTTGATTTTCTAAAAAATAATGTATGTAGCGTACATGGTGCTCAAATATCTTCTTCGGTTTACCAGTTGTCGAAAAACAAGGGAAAAAATTAAGATATTATAGTCATTAAAATTAGGCAGCAAATTTTGTTTTGCAAAGAAACCTTTTTAAAAATCTTCATACATAGATTACATATACATCCATCTTAGGAATAAAATTCATGCAAATAGTGGTTCTTAGCGAGAATCGAACCCGCGCCTCCCTAACTTCGTATAGGCTAATTTTCATATAAGTAGTGACCAACGAAGTTAACCGAAATTAGAATAAGAGCTTGTGTTAATAGTGGTCCAAAAGACGTTCTAGTTTTCCAGAATTAAGGAACGAAACAGCCATTCCAACACTTTACTCAGTTATTGAATTTTAACGAGTTAATAAAATTATGGCCCGTCGTAAAAGTCCATTGAGTGATACAGCGTGTAGTAAATCAATTATATTGGAATTTGGGAGGCCACGCCTCCTGTATAATCTTCTAATCTTTACTCGTCCTTTGTGTAGCAGTGTTACGGACACCCTGTAGCCAATTAGTAGTTGTACGGGCGCAGAATCACTGTTGTACCACTAGAGAACTTTATCTCCGAACACCGTATTACATATTGTATGTAAACCGCGTTAATTTACTGCAAAATGTACACAAAGTACAGGTATTTAAGTATGTATCCTCTATAGAAATAAATAAATTATTGTCTACTACCCATAGTACAAGCCTTGAGTTTACTATGGGACTAGGTGAATATGGTGTGAGATTCTTTCCTGATATTACTTTATTTATTTATTTTAAAGATAGTACAAAAGTAAACCAAATGAACGTATTAGTTTGTCATAATGAACTTTACACTTTAAAATTATCATCGTGAATATAAATATTTATCAGCGTGTTATATTGGTTTTAACTAGTTTGAGTCACAATTAATTTGTTTGTCTTTCTCATCTAAATATGTCATTGAGTTGATGGTAGGACAATTATCGACTTTTCACGTATTTTAATAAAGCATTAAGGAGTTTAAAACGGTTTTGAATACACTGGCGAACAAGTATAATGGGTCACTCTGTAAAGAATTTCAGTACAAAAGTTATTTGTTTGGCTGAAATATTATTCCCCGAATATAACTTCAATCATTTTTCAAAAAATAACTTGCCAAAAAGCTATTTCTTCATTTCTTTGTAGTAACCTAACCTTACCGACGCAAAAAGCAGTTTTTAATTGTATCCTATAAACAAAACAAAATTAATACGAAAAACTTTTTATCAAAATATTTCGGCCAAAGCCGATACTATACTCGTACGAATACTGAAAATATATCGGCGTTTTTGTTCATTCAGTAGTCAAGAACCACCAAACATATCACAAATCTAATACCAAAAACCGTTAACCGTTCGATAAATTACCCGTATGATATAAAAAGTAGTAAAATCCAGTGGACAATTTGTCAACTTGTCCGATACTCCATCAGCGAGAACAGCCTGCACACGCACGGAATCAATGAGCGATCGGTCCTTATACGAAGAGGTTTCTCGCCTTTCCTGCCTTTCTCGGAATCCCAGCTGCAGGTTAAATCAGATTGCAGAAAAGGCTAGGTCCAATGATTTAATTTACCTACAACAAGCTTTTATTTAGCCCGATCGCTACCACCGTTTTACCTGCTAACTTGCTGCTAGTTGCTGTTGTCGCTTAGCTGTGAAGTACTTACAGATTTAGATTAGAATATAATAGAATATAATAGAAAATCGTTTATTCGACAAACACATCAATACAGGGATTCAGATTCAGATTCTTTATTTGCGATGCATATGGTTGATACGAGTTAGATCCTAAATTATTTTACACTAGCTGTTGCGCGCGACTCCGTCCACGCAGAAAAATAAAACATTTACTCAGAAATAATTTAGCGTCCTAATGGTGAAAGAATTTTTGAAATCGGCCGAGTAGTTTTTGAGTTTATTCTTTCCAAACGTATAAAAATACAGATCTATCCTCTTTATAATATTAGTGTAGATTAGTTCGACACATTTAGCCATTGGTGACGGCATGCAAAACGTGGACACTTATATTTAACATTAAAATTATGAACTTATATTCTAACATCTAATACCTTTAAACGAGCAATTCTTGTATCTGAATTTTGGAAACGGTTACAACGATTTCGATGAAATTTGAACGAATTTAAATTTGAAGTTTACGGGGGCGAAAAATCTATCTGTCAAGTTGTCATCTCGACGACGACGACGCTCGGTCTTCCATGTACTTAATTTAATAAGCAGTATGATTCGGAGGAGAAACTAATATTATTAATATTTTAAATGCCAATATTCTATTCCATTCGAAGCAGCCCATATTGCCAATAATCACTAATAATACTCACTGTTTAAATAATGTTATTCATACTGTCCAGTGGGACAACTCTGCCAGTGTCAAGATTGGTAGTTACAACACTGCTAGCACAAGTTGCCCGCGACTCCTTTGTCGCCCGGAACTCCCTTTCTATCTAGTCAGTAACGATAGAGACGCACTGAGCGACAAGCGAGAAAATAGAACTAGTGACATTACACGGGTAGCCCGTGCGAGTGATCATTGAAAATGTTTTTCTGATGGATGTATAACTCGGCCGCCATTACTGTCAAGTAAATAAGAGCTACGAGTATCATAACAAAGACAAAGACAGAGACATTTATTGCTAGAACATAGTAAATAAACAGATCTTCGTGGAACAGGATGAGTTTATGTTCTACCTTAATTAGGCATGCAATGTTATAATACAGATAGTTTTTCATCAAGGAACTCCCGAACCGAGTAAAAACATTTTCCCAATAGCCACCTTGTGATTAAATGGTCAAATTTATTCAAGAGACATTTCTGTATTGTAACGTTGAAAATACGGTAACATGTCAAAAGCAATTTGGGTTTACCGAGTCAAATAGAGTTCCTGCATATTATGTTTCGAAGGTGGCACACCGGGTGTGATTTTTAGCTAATATTCTTTTTAAAAACTTCAGTATATAATGAATGATCATACATATTTGAGGCCCTCAATTCTGCGTAGTGTTTTTATTAATTTGTAATTAGTAATGTAAAACAAAGCAAATTCCTAATCTCGTATAATAATAAGTTAATTTCCCAGTATGTTGTAACGATATCGTTACTGTACTAGGGTCGTAAAAGCCATTATAACGTTTAATAGTTGCGAAATAAATCAGAGTTTTATGAGACTATAAAGTTGAAACTTCGGATTGGATGTAAAGTGTGAAATATCCTTGAGTCGTGCTTAAAAGTTCGTGGAGCTGGAGTCAACTCGTACCTACCTGCAATCTATTAATCAATAGCATCTAAAAGGATGCATCTAGAAGGAATAATAATTCAGATTATTATTCGTAGTTATTCTGTGTCAAATACAACATATTCAAAAATCATGGAAATTGGCTTTGATTTAGGGAGAGAGAAAAGTAACCGCCCGGAGCTAAAGTGTGAAAAAAAATTTACAGCTACGTAATTTAAGAGTCGCCTCACAATCGCCTTAACATCGAGAACAAACTTACTTACTAAATAAACTATGTGATTGATTGAATTATAGCAATCTCAGTCCAACCCAGACGGAGCTGCCTGGTCGGATAACTGATACTTAAAAAAACCCGTACGGACGACGGCCTAAAACCTAAAACCAGAACAGCTCTATAAAAACCCTTGACCAGTGGCAACCCTAATTTTGTGGTCCTAGTGAAAAGGGTACAAGTCGACTTAACTCGTACTAAAAAAGGGTATACACATGAACGAAGTATACTAGACCCTTTTTCACTTGATCTTCGAAAGACATACCCTTTTTCACTAGGACCCCAGAATTATACCATTACAATATTTTATTTTTAGTTGGATTCATTTTGCTTGATATTCAGGAAGCCGCGTAAGGAATACCTACGTTAGATCATAAATCATAGAAAAATGCGAGGACTATTACTATACTTCTACTTTCGGCCTTTGATTGTTATAATAAGGGTATCGATATACTCGTACACAGAGAGCGTTAAACGTTACGAAAAGATACCAACCAGCCACGATGGAGAAACTTTTTATAGTCAAGCTGTTTAGCTATTCCCATCTTAACAGACTTATCACAAGCACAAGTGTTTTGTCTCAGTAAAGCAGCTGCTGAAATAACCACCATAGAGGCACTCTATCATGTTTTTGGTCCTCAGTTAGCAACACATTGAGATTGAAAATGTCCGTACCCCACCAAACCAATGCAAGAAGGTAGTATGCGCATATGGACTTCATACGCATACTGCCCTTTTCTTTTGACGGCAGCCTCTGAGCTAACTGATCATCAGGTAGGTGGCCTGTGGGCTCATTACCATCGCCACGCCATAAAAACTAACCATAACTTTTGTCATAGTCTAAATAGAAAAGTAGGTCATCGCCACGGCCCTTTAGGAGTTTCTGTTACCATTGCTCAGGCGCTAGGGTTGTCCATATATGTCATTTACGTGAAGACATAATTTGCATCATACAAACGCAAACAAACACGGTGACGGCGCGGCTCTGAGTAAACCAGCTCGGTCCGTCCTGAGGCCCTACCCAAGATGCAAATGCTACTAACGTTTTTCTTTAACGCAGATATTTGTGTGATGAGCGCGAATATTTGATCCTGAGTCATGGATGTTTTCTCTGTGTTTAAGTAGGTATATATTTCTACATGAGAATTTATATCGTTGTCTAGTACCCATAATAAAAGCCTAGAGCTTAGTTTGGGCCTAGGTCAATTGGTGTGATATTGTCCTGATTTTTTTTTTCTTTATTAGTAGCGAAGCTCCATTCTTCCCTGATATGGATTTTCGTTTGTCCGCATACTCCTCCCAAACTATTAGAGATATCAGGATCAAATTTATCCCGTAGTACGAAATCTAACCATAGACGGTTTAGAAAAAATTAAATTGAATATCGGACATACCACGGAGGAATCATCACCGAAAATCTGTTCCCATAGACTTTCAATGGGAAAAATGGGAAAAAAGCAGCAAACCGCTTCGCTCCATTTAGACTTTCCCGGGGACGGCAAGTGCACCTAGTTTATTTAAAATTGCTCAAAATTTATGGGATGACAGTCTCGTATTACTATAAACTACATGGTCAACTGTTATCCCATACATTTTGAGCGATAGAAAAGCAAAATGCTAGTAGCGTTCGCATCTTGGTTAGGGCCCCTGTTGAGTTTGCTTGTGGTGGCTTGCCGCACACATGCAAAACTTTGCTTGAAGATAGACTACTGCTTATACTGTGCTTTTGTTTGAGATGATGTCGGCTACATTTTGTATGATAATGTCGGAGTCAAGATCATAAATCATAGAAAACTGCACGGGCTTTACTAACTATATGTAGATGAAGTATTATTTGTAAGATGAGGGCGTATCGACGTGTCAGATAAGAATAGACGAAAATACCTACGTTAGAGAGAGTTCTCCTAGAATGTTTGTGCAAAACCTTGAGAAAAGTAGTAAGACTTTGTTTCATTAACTTTAATTATTTATTACTATGGCATAGTTATCAGTATGTGCCATCACAAATCAGAATGAAACATTTAAATTCAAATTCAGACATAAAACTATTGTTCCATATTTGCATTTTCCTAAATGTTTTTCAATTTTAATTAGGAATAATTTTCCAAGAAAACAATGTTTTTTTTATGGCAAGGAGAAGGCACGCGAGCACTCAGGCCACCTGATGGTAAGTGGGATCAGAGACCCGTAGACATTTGAAATCTCAAGACTACAATCACAAAACTGCAATCCTCAGACTTCAAATGCGTTGCCAACCCTAAGGACTAAGATGGAATGCCTCTATGCTAGTAATTTCACCGGTTGTGCTATCCCACACCGGAACACAGCAATGCGAACTCTGCTGCTTGACGGTGGGTTAATGTTTTAAGATTATTCATAACATTTGTGTGCTGTCGCGTAACACTACGCTTCAATGCATTAAAATAATCAGTCGACCATTGTTCAAAGTCTTATTTATACGATAAAACAAAGACAAATATAAGATCAAAAGAATACTATTGTCTGGTCTAGATAAGCTGACCTTATTACCCGATATGTCCCTAACTTAAATGTTCCATGTAACCATGTAGGTAAAACTAAAAACAATTGAATGGAGACTTGAAGTTTAGTGCAAAGTTTTTTTATGACATACAGAAAGCAAACGTGCACACATGCCACCTGGGCTTCTATTCTGCTGGGTAAAAACCATATTGTCTTTGATTTGTTATCGTATTGTCAACGTTTTGGTAGCTCTTATTTACTTGACAACAATGGCGATCGAGTTAAATCAATACCATAACACGTCAAAAGCAATAATATGGCTTTACCGTATTGAATAGAGGGCCTGATGGTGGGCTATGGAGTTCGTAGACACATGCAATTTTAGGACCAAGAAGTTGAAATTTGAAACGATATAAGTTGTATAATAAACTAACCTTGCCCATATCAAGACATGATAAATGATTTTTCTAAAGCTTCACTTTATTTACTACTTTTACTACTCACTTTATATTCACGACGTTGTAATGTTTGTCAGAAAAAATATTAAACATGTTCGCCCGCGTGCATGCAGTCGGCAAGCAGCTCCGCCACTCGGGGCGTTTGAGAACAGTTCCCCGTCGCATGGCACTTGCAGGGAAGAACCCGCGCGTGATTGGTCCCACCTTTTACGAGCGTCTACCCTCCGAACTTAGGAATGAACCATCCGACGAAGCATTTGGACGCCGGCTGAAAAACCTTTTATTGGAAAATCCATTATACTCAGTCAAAGAGTATATGGACCTTAATTTATAATTAGGAACATAAATTATTTAAAATGTTTTGATTTGATCTGTGTTGTTGTTTTTATTATTTCTGATGTTTTGACTTATTATGTTTTTTTTTTAATTTTCTAATTTGGTTGCATGCTATTTTTAAGACGATCCTTAACGGTGATAACTCCTTAGTTTTGTATTTTTATTATCCTGACTCCTTATTTCTATTTTTGAATATAAATTTGTGTATATTTTTGACGATTCCAATGTAATTTCTTGTACTTTTGACATAACATGCAATGTATACTGTGACTTACTTTGGAAAATAAATATCATTCATTCATATCGTTTCAAATTATCCGAAATTAATAATTAAATGTTTCATTGCTAATATAACAAATGCAAATGCCAATCCTTCTACAGTACTTACTGTTACAGTCAAATTATGCATTCGTATTGGTAGGATAAATAAGTAAGTAGCTTTGAGGTATCAACCAAAAGGCGCAAAAAATTGCCTATTGCAAAATTTCATGGAATTTTGGCTTCAACTGCACTAATAATTTAATTAATAACAATGAAGCTATGTTTGACAGTTTGATTTTTTATTACGTTTATTCAGGGGAATGTTATTTGTCGTAGGTTTCGTGAGATAATAAATCCTTGTCTATTTCCCGGCGGATATTAGGAAGAGATCGGAAATTGCGGTGCTCACATTCCGACTTTGTTTACATTGTTGTTGTGCTGTGTTTCTTATGAAATAGGGTTGTGTCAGTTGTCTCCATTTTGGGGAAGTCTTATGACGGATGTAAACGGACGATTTTACAAACTGTTGATTCCTAATCGGCTGTTAGACTATTGTTGTGGGCCGTAGATTATTGTTGGCCGATTCATCTCTAAACGTTGGTTCATTGTTGGTTGGTGAACTATATACTAACTGTTATAAATGCGGAATAAATGCGAATGCGGTTATTAAAGTATGCCATAAATTACTTAGGGCCCAGAAGGGACCCTTGTGGTACACCTGAAGTTGCAATACTGTTTTTAACGAAATTCTCGCAAGTTTGCCATAACAATATTTTTTAGATCTTTGGGGAAGCCTACCCTTGGGGCAGGCCTATGTCCAGCAGCATTGACGTCCACGTATTTCGGTAGAAATTATGATTATATGATTATTGTTTAATATTAATTATATTGGGTATTTGTAAACGCCAAACTCGATTCTAGGCAACAAGACTAGAGTTTGAGTATGGAATTGATATTTATTCATTTACTGAGCCAAATTGGCCCCATTTTGCTTTTTATTCAAACAAAATAAGGTCGGAATTACATTCATGATCTTGCGTAGGTACATAATATTGATCATAGATTATTATTTAAAACATGTTATCATTTTGACTGACCCCGAACTGGTTATAACAGGTCATCATTCCTAACTTTACAGATAATTATTTAAAACAAAACTGTTTTATCATTCAAAAGCATAGATGCAATGAGATAATATTGTTTTATGACTGGATTTCGTGTAAGCCAGCGCCCGCGCATCTGATTTATTTTATTGGCCGTGTGGGAGATTGATAATATGGATATTAGGGACAAATGTGTTACATTGTTTTATGGGCGAATGGAGCCATAAAATAGTTGGACTAACCCGGGTTTTTGTACAAGTTTAAGTGTTTCTGGAGCTTTGGCGTTTAAACTACCTCTAGATGTTTTTTCTTTATTATAGTTGGCAATGGTTACGTCTATCTTTAGTCTGAATTTACATTTCCAACTTTTCCATTCGTCTGAATTTTCATAAATGAGTTTAACTTTTCTGGATTGTTATTAAACAAACCTAACTGATTTAGAATATAATAAATTTCTAACTTGTAAAATTCGATCAAATAAAACCGATAGGAAACAAAAGTTCGGAAATGCGATAGGTTTCCTAGGCATATTTCATCAACATAACATACGATATGTAAGGGGCCGAAAGGTAGGCTATTTCCTATCTGGGTAACTCCCTCCCTTATTCATAAAGTCTATTTTAGTTAAACTATTCTTTGTCCTTTTCTGAGAAACTCAAATGTCATACTTACAGATAAGGACGGAGCATATTTCAAGCACACTTTAGTTATTGCACTTTTATGAATGAAAGGCAAAGGAGTTCCACGAGGACGGTCAGAGTCGAAACCGAGTACCAAATTTACTAAACGAAGTTGAAGACGGATATTTATTTAATTTAATTAGTAAAATAAATACCATTTCAAATATTACGCCATTTACACAAGGCCTGAAGCCAGCCACTCAGGGGTTCCTTATTGCACTCGTACAAATAAACAGAGATGCACGATAAATATTCTTTGTTGACTCGGATAGCGCGATACACACCTGACAAGGCTTCGTGGCATTGCGAACGAGTCCAGCCAGTGACAAAAGAGGTACGTTAAAAATTACAATACTTATACTCTTTATTGGACACCACAGAGAGTAACAATTAAAAAAAAAAGTGTCAAAAGTCTTGAGAATGCAATTGTCTATGGGTCTTTGTGTTTGTTTGCCTTCCCCATGCCATAAAAAAGTAACATTTAAATTTTAATAAAAATACATGTTAAACAACACGCGGTCTTATCGTTACTTAACGATCTCTTCCAGACTTAGTAATAGAAGAGACGTCCAAAAAATATATGTTGCCAATTTATTCAGTGGCATATATGGCAGTTTATGCTTATTTCTGCATGACAACACAAAGGTTAAAATGATAATTATCTTAAAACTTTGCTGACTATACTTGTCTTTATAATATTTTGTGCTCTACTTATCAAATAATAAAATTAATATTTAAAATATTATTTCGTGTTAGTACCTACTTGAACTTGACCACAAACTCCATAAAATATTTAATTATAAATGATATCGCCAAAGATTACAGAATGCAATTACGTGTCACATACAAAGCCTCTTTAATAAGCACAGGAATCACTTGTACTGAAATCAGTAATTCAGATAAAACTTTATGATGTTTTAATGTCTATGCGCTCTTTGGCAATAAATATTTTTATACGTTTGGATATATTTGCACCAGAACTGTAGTAAACTTCAGACAAATAATGCCTTATGCCTTGATTCAGTGTTTTTTTTAAGGCAATTGGAATTATTACAGAGCCAGTATTGGCTGAATGGTTTGTGCCCGTGCCTCTAAATTATTTACGAATGTGGAATTACAAAGATGGCGGCAAAGTAAAACTTTCGTTTAACCTTCAGATAAAATAAATTAAGTCAAACCTGAGGGTTTTGGGCATTTCCTTAGAATATTATAATTTGGAATGTATTTGTTTTAAGTAAGTAAGTAATCTAACGAATGATGCTAATAAAAGTCTATTGTTATATATTTTTTTAATATAATACGAAAATGGTTTGTTTTTCAAAAAAGTATTTTGTGTGAAGATAAGAAAACGACCTATTTTCCAATTCGAAACGCCTTTTAAATGAAATCATAGACTTAAAATAAAGCCGTGAATAAGTGTTAATGGCAACTCATAGTTCTTGTTTTGTTCTCTGTCTCGTCGATTCTCTCGTGTTGGTGGGCGGTGAAAATCTTGACACATGTCAATTTGTGCCACCTCCATCGGCATTGACAATGACGTTTAAACCACTTTAACTTTACAGCTAAAGCCAATCAATAACTATCAAAAGTTATTCTTGACACTTACAAAATACGGATCAAAGCTTTATTTTCTAAAGGGTAAGGTGTTTTTGTAATCTATATTTGTTACTGGCATAAAAGGACAATGCTACATTGACAGTTTGTTGTGTAAATAAAAGAATGAGTTATAGCTTCCGTGGGCCGTATCGAACTAAAAGTTTTGTTTAAATAGAATTAAGATCTTAAATTTAATTGCTTACGCCTTTTCGGTAATTTATTAATGAGCCCACATAGAAAAAGCTTTTTATGCTTGCAATACTTTGACTTTTAAATATTTATTAACACTGGCTGAATATTTTTAAACTTTAGAATGAGCGTTATGTTTGAATACAGAACGCTGTACTTTTTATGCTAACCCTAATAAAGTTTTGTGATTGTTACGTCACGCATTTCACCACACGTCTACAAACCTATCGACACCTCATTTATCGATATTAAATTATGAAAGCTGCAGGGGGCAACCATAATACATATGACAGCTAGGATGACACAAGAGTACATTATGCTTGTAATTTTTTATATCAAATCTTAACAAAACTTTGACGCTGGATGGAAGACAAATATAAGTAGGTAAATTGAGGGTTAGGTGGGCTTTGACTGTTAATAATTACTTCGATTAAAATTACGCCTACAACCATAAAATAAAACGAACTATTTCCGCATTGTTATCTCTAACAACGCCCCTTTTACTCCATAGATAAGTTATTAGACTGTAATATTTATTGCCATTACCTTTGGCTAGCGTTCCAAATTTGAATTTCGATTGCCTTTCTTCCCGCGTCTCACGGCCACAATAGAGACGCCAGACTTGACAGTTTGCCAAGTGGCCAGTCTCAACGAATAAACACGCCTGTATGTGTTATCTGTGACTTTTCTTTTTTTAAACGTGTAGAGTAAAAATACTCCGCGCGTTACGTGATTATCGCGTATGTTTTTATTGTTCTGGTTTTGTTGGCACTATTGTTAATTCATAAGATTTAGCGAAGTAAAGAAAAGAGTAATAGAATCTTGTGTTTTTTAAAATATAACTTAAAGTGTCTTGATAGATTATAGTTCAACAGAAAAAAGAGGAAACTACGCCAGAACCATAAATTTCGTTTTTTTTTCGTGATTTCTCTTTTTAATAAAAGAACATAATATTTACAGAATTGAACATTAAAACAATTAAAAATTAAAGCTAAACGTATTTAAATTAAAATTAAACTAAGCTACTCAAATATTAAAGATATAAATAATAATCACCACTATAAAAAAAGATCACCCGCTCTAGCAGGTCCGCTTGCGGCATGATCCCTATGACACTGGCTGTATTACCTCTCTGGATAGCTAGCCCAATCCTTTGGGAGAGGTAAGCACCAGCTCTAGGATCTCCGGAGGAGTTTATGAGCCGGGATGACAGGGCCTTAATAAAGCTTTTCATATCAGCTGATCAAGGTCCCATGGGCTCCACTGCAAGCGCCACAAATTCGTAATTTTTTATAATGACGAATATTTGCGGCGCTTGAGGGTTTGGGCCTGATAAGCTGCTTCACCGGCCCGATTACGGGTTGCCTGGATGTGGGAAAGGGCTAAATAAATGAAGCTAAAATGTTGTTTCAACCCATTGATGTTGAAATTTGTTGAATATTTCCGCCGAATTATTAATTTTCCAATATCGTTATCGGATTATTTATTCAGTTTACATTATGCTGAAATATTAAATAATACGGTGTTTGCCGAGGGAAAATTTAATTTCGGACGTGTATTTTACATTAATTATAATTTGGGTATTTGCTTAATTTCGATTGTAACAAGACTGTATAAAATAGACTGTATTTATGTAAAATCAAAATCAAAAACTAAAACGCGACTCCCCCGACTGTGTGTATGTGTGTCTGTGTATCTATCTGTACATCTGTGTGTCTAAGCTGTCTATGGCATCGTAACTCCCAAACCGATCGATTTGGACACGTTTTTTTTTAAAGAAAGCTAGTTTATTTAATCGGGGCTGTTCTCAGCTAGGAGTCATACAAAACAGTTTCGCCGTTTAAGAGATATTCTCTATCTATTTACTTAATAATAGTTATTGATCAAAATAGGTACTTTATCCACTAGCGTCTTAATTGATAGTGGCTATACGTTTGCCCAAAAAGCACCAAATTGAAACTAAAACGTAATGAAATTATGTTACAGCTGTCATCGCTGTCACCTACTACCACAGGTAATTCTTATCATTTGCCTTTCGGCTTCGGACCCATCTTACTTATAATATGTTTGTAAATAAAGTTTTGTACGCGACTTTGCGTAATTGGCATAACGCAACAGTCACGTAAACTACTATTACTAGATAGATAGATAGATAGATAAAAATCTTTATTCACATATTACGCCATGACAAATAGAAACACGTTTACATAATTAAGATAAAGTAAAAAGAAAAAAAAAGAAAAACATTAAAAGCTTAAACTATAACTAGAACTACAACTAAAATTAAGATGCGTGATTCAGATGTCACAGCATAGTAATGAAAGGGCGCCGACTCAGCATGTGCTGCGCGCATTGCTGCGGCAGCGCTGATATTCTGCCGGGACCCGGCGAAGTGAGACGCACTCAGTCACTAACTAGCCAACTCCGTTCATCTCTATTTTATTCCTACGCATTTAATATCTCAAGAAGAAACATACAAAGAAACGTGATGTCAAATAAAGCTTCCACCGTCTCAAGTTAGATTACATAATTTATCCACAAGATGTCGTGACAAAAACAGCAACCGAGTTGAACTCGTGAACTCACGGATCCTCTTAGATAATAAAACTAAACCGCGATAATGCTCTCTAAACACTGTTTGTCATTCCGAATGGTTATTACGTTTGGTAACAGATTGTCGCTGTGTCAAACGCAATGTCGCAGCTGTCACGGATAGAATGTATGCGACAAATTGTACACGACATCGTTAGCTAGGGCGGAGTTGAGAATCGGCCGCCTGCGTGGAAATGAGGTGAACTACAGTTTGGTCGTTCTAAGAGGGCCGATTTGACAGCTATAAACTCAGTACAAAATATGTTTGAGGTTATATTTTATACTGCGTTGACAGCTGTCAAATCGGCCCTCTTAGAACGAACAAACTGTATAAACCGTATTTTAACCAACTTAGGTATCATTGAAAGAGTTGTGCCGAATGTTTAACGATCCAAATAATTCTTACAAAAATTATAATGCGAAAGCGTCTTTGTTTGTTAGTTGGTTTTCTCTTCAGATCCGATCAATGTGAAATTTGTTATTTTTTCGGAGAAATTTCGGCGAGAATGGCGAGAAACCACTGCTACGCGGACGAAATCACGAGAAAAAGCTATAATAATAATAACAATATATTCTCTGAATTTTTAACTACTTTCTTAATTAGTGACATAGATTTTAAGTACCCAGTTCAACGGCCTAACGAAAATGACTACCGTATTTTTTTTCAAATAGTAGATGAAGATTTTTTTCCGTGTTTGACAAGTTTATGTAAAACATTAGAGTTCAGTGATTTATGTGAATTAACATAAAGATAAAAAAATGGCTTTTCCTACTTAAGACTTAAAATATGTCAAAAAATAACTCTCTAATACCAGTAATAACGAAAACAAATAATTCCGGTCACTCAATTTTATTCATTCACTCACGCGATCTGTCAATTACGAGAACCATTCTCGAACGACCTGTGACTTCCCGATTTAGTTGTTGCGCAAACTTATCCAATACACTCTGAAAACAGAAGAGTTTTAACGAGTTACAGGAGATGTTGATTTTTCCAACGGTTAATATAAAGTTGTTTTATTGCACAATACAATATTATTTTATACACATGCTAAATTGAAAATTACATTGAAGTTAGTACGCGATGGTTAGTTTTATAACGGTAAATATAAGTTTGTTTCTATGAAAAGTTGGTAGTTTTGAGGTAAAGCTTGTAAAGGAGATGGATGGGCTTTTTATTTTGATATTTGAGGAAATGTATTATTTGGGGGAATTGTTGTTATTTCAGTGAAAACTGGTGACTGATGGGGTAAGAGCTTGTTTGTTTTTGAGGATAAGAAACTCAAGGTAACCAGTAACAAGGCAAAGGCAAATAAAGGGTATAATTTGCATACGGAACAAACATAATGCAATTGGCGTGTAATTAAATAATATAAAACAAATAAAATTCAATTATTCATTAATATATCTTAATTTATGACATAAAATGTAACTCATCAGACCAAGAAAGACACTTCTTCCCTCTGTCTCTCTTCTTCTTCTTCTTTCTTCAATTCTTCTTTTTCTTTGATTTTTAGACTAATATTCTAGCGGCTTTTCGACATCATTCGATATCAGTTAACTTTCCTTTAAATAACCTGTCAATTCTATAGAATTAAACAGTACAAACGTCACGAACTAATACAACGACCAAAACAGAGAAGGTATTTACATTATTCTTTCAACGCGTAGTTATGAAATAAACGCGTCCTAATACAAGTCTGTCGGCAACAAAGCTTCTATTATAATGTCCCATTAGCTATGAAATATTAGTTCTTTTGGCATTAAGCACGTTAACCCGTCCACACGTCGCTTACGTTAATAGAGGACTGCGATGACGTTGTTATAATTATTTGTGACAGCTTTTGTCTATTGTTGAACGCGCATTTCGTTTTGTTCATACTTTGAATTTATTTTACGATTTTAATGTAACGTTCATCATGTTAGCCAAAACCCGTCCACTGCGGCAAAGACACATCTTTTCCAAAGATCACCACCATGATCGGTCCTGCCGTACTTTGAAAATCGAAGCCCGAAGTTACGTTAGCTCCATCTCTTTCTCTCGATTTAGTCTAGAATGACGAGTGACAGGGATGGAGCTAACGTAACTTCGAACTTCCATTTTCAAAGTAGGGAGCGATGAACGAATGAATGAATGACGTTGACCATTTCTTAATTAGGCTTAATTGCGATTTCATTTAGTTTGTATGTTTAAGATTTGTTTGTTTTGATCGGCATATATGTCCTATATCCCCTTGTAAAAAGGCTGAACGGATGGCCCGATTTTGACAAGCGATGTCTATGCTTCGAGTGTCACTAAAATAATTAATATTGGGTATTGTAACATGTATAAATATAAATATCAAAAAATGCAATCAGCCGTGTAATACCTACTTCCTTTTTAAAAACAAACTATATATTTTTAGATGTATGGTTTCACATTCCGACTAAAACGCCGTAACTGGTGGGACTGTTCGAGCCCCGCTAAACGCGTTTAACCCACGATTTACGAGTTTCGAACGACGACGTTTTTAGCCGTGAATGGAACGATCCTGTAATATGAATAATCGCTAGTATATTTAGAATACTCGGGTTACTAGCATTCGTGATGGGGTTATGTTAGCATATTACATACGGAATATTAGTGGTGTTATTAATGCGAGTGTGACACGTTTTTCTGATTGTTTTTTTAGATGAAAATAGAGAATGGAAGTGATTAGAATGGTGAATTATCTGAAGTGTCAAAATAAAACGCTATGTTCGGGATAATGTTAAACTCTTTAGTAAATACATCTTCAAACTAAACAAGGACCTGTTAATTACATATTAGGTTCGAACAGGGAAAAATAATGACATCCTAAGTTAACATTTAGCCGACTCTATGGTTCCTGTTTCATTATTTATTTGACTGGTAGAGAATGCCATTAGGCATTAAGTCCGCCATTTGTGCTGTTTTTGTGCAGTAAAGGGTAAATAAATAAATTAAAAAAACAAAGGACTTAACTGTCGCTATACTGATTTAAAAAGAATAAATATAGCTTAAATACTGAGTAAGGACATAGGGTACCTACTTTTTACCCGCGATAAACGACTTCTACGTGGACGGAGTTGCGGGCTACAGCTAGTATTGAATGAATATTTAATTAATTTAAAATTACGACTTTAATACAAAAGTAGGACAATCTTACGACGGATGTAAATACATTTCCCCTGGATACTAAAATAATAAAAATTCTAAATTACGAGTTAATACTCAAACAGAAATTAAAATGGCTTCAAAGGAGCTGTAATTTATTCCGGCTCCGTCTCTGAGGGCGCTTTGTTCTATTTGTCTTGAATTATGCCTTATTTAATTTTTTAAACGTAATTTTTGATTGAAGTTTAAGTGGAGGAAATGAGTTTTTTCAATGCAACTTGAGTTTACGTGCTTTTACGCTTAAGGGGATGTTATAATGCTGGACTATTTAAATGAGTTTTCTTTTGTAATATTTCAAACTTTGAAGGATTTGTTAAATCATTTTCATAATAAGAGTATTTTAATAATAGCGAATTTTCACATAGCACTTTTTCATAGTAGCAAATTTCTTTCAGTGTTATTTAATGGTCGCGTTTATTTTAATCGCTAAGTACCAGTAGATTATTTTCTTTCCCATTCCAAAAAACTAATTTGACAGAGTCGACGGAGCTCCGCTCGGAGGAGCTCCTATTTCTGGGTTATTTTGGCCCTCCGGACAGAACCAAACATTTCATAACGCTATATAAAAAATAGCTACATGATGAAAAGCGATAGAAAATTAACGATTATGAAAAAAAATGTGAAGATTCGCTGCTGAATGAATAACCGCTTGTTTTGAAAGTGATGCTTGAAAGTGTTATTACAAATTTTAATTGAAATCAGGGTACACTATATATTAGAGTAGGTATGATGGTGATTAATGACATTTGTGTAAAAATGTTAATGAAAAGGACTTCAGATTTTAGAACAAACCTATAAGAATATAAAGGGGTTTGGGTAAAAGTGTTGTCATTTGTAAAATTCATACATTTTCAAGGTGAGCAGCCATTCGTAAAAGTGGTAAATTATTGATAGAATTATTAAAAATTAACATATTTTGTTATGTGACGTAATCTTAAGTGCATCGGAGCCGAGATATTTAAATATTCATACTTGGGCGTACTTTTGTACTAAAAACTTAATACTTAAATCTTTAAAATCTCCGCTCCGATGTTATTTAACG
The DNA here is from genome assembly GCA_946894065.1 of Acleris literana. NCBI lineage: Eukaryota > Metazoa > Arthropoda > Insecta > Lepidoptera > Tortricidae > Acleris > Acleris literana. The sequence goes on from OX335681.1 coordinate 1,548,782, forward strand.
CCATAAATTATATGTATCTATGTGTATTTAGAGGTCCTCTAAATAACTATGTAAAAATCATACGTGGCCGCTGAAAAAAAAAATGACAATATTCTTCAAACAAATTTACCCAATGCCCTTTGGAGAAACCAACTTATCTTTTAACTTTCAAGTAACTTGAAAGATTTTAGGAAAGGTTCAAGTAACCTGAAAAAAAAAAATTTGTGTTAATATAGTGACTCTTTTTTATTTTATTAACTCATATATTGAATAATTCATTAGGTACGTTTGATTTTATTCCTCGTGAGTATTATATTTAACACATTTTTTGTAGCTTTTCTTGTGTTTAAAGAGAAGGAAAGGACTTGAATCAGGTATATTAGAAAAAATAACCATGTATGCATACATTGATAACTTAGTAAACTAGAAAACCGGCAAAAAATCAGGTTTAGGCACGTATTACATACATCACGAAATGGAAGCAAATCCCGCCGAGAGGCCGAGAAACAACTTCTTGGTTTAACCCCCAAAAAACACAAACATACAAGCCAATCTAGATTTTAACACATCAGTATAGGGTATAAAATACTAAGTTAAAACAAAGTTGACAATTCATCATCAATAATAAAAGTGTGTGCCAATGATATTATGCGTAGGCACGCGTACGCGCGCTCAATTGTTTATTCAGCTGCCTCAAGCCACTGTGTACTCTACACCCACTTCATAAGACTCACATTCTAACAGAAGAAAAACAGAACAAATATGCACAAGAATATAGGACCACTTTTACACATATTCGAAAATCGAACACCAATTTTTAATTTATACATACGTAATTCTTGTCGCATTCGAATTTGGTTTTTAATGGGTTGTTTTAAAGTTGTAATTGCAATGCGTGGGTTTCTTAAGGGGCAGTGACAATGTTTGCTTCCGCTGCCTTTGTGTGTATAATCCTCGCGGCGTGTGCGTCGACGCGACCGACTTAAGGCGGCGAGCTTTGTTTTTTTTAAACTACTTAATGGCTCGATGATTGAACGATGAAATTAATCGATTAAGAATCGAAAGTTTTTGTTCGTGTAATTAAAACGGTTTCAAATTGTTGTATCGAATGTTATTGTTGTGAACATATTGCAATTACTGTTGACTTTGCTTTTTTATCTTATGTTAGAGAAGAAATAATTACAATCATCATTTTAAATTCACTTTATGCTAGTATTTGTCGATATTGAAAGTTAGCACAATGTCCAAACTTTTAAAAATAGTAATTTAGAAAGCTATTAAAATCCAGCTCCGGGTTATAATGTCACAAAAATAAATATTTTAGATCATACTTTGAATTGACCAACGTTTGATAACCAACACCGCATTTCCCCGCATTGTATGAGGAACCTTCAGCCAAATTCATGTAAATATATGTTCTCACTGGAGACCGGAAGTCAGCGTAGGTAGGTGTTCTACAAGGTGGGCCAATGACCGTGCGCAGGACTGGTCTTATGGCAATCCTTAGAAACTACGTCCAGCAGAGCGCATCTTATCATCCTGCTCCATGTATTACATGTATGGTGCGTCCTTTCGTATCACAAAAGTAACTTTATACTGCAATCATTAAAAGCAAGCTTTAAAAATACGACGTTTTAATTATATTGTCGTCTATATCATATATACTGGTGGTGGTCACGTAGGTAATTAGGTACACTTTTTCCCATACAATTGCCAACAAATAGAACTTTTTAATTTTGACAACTGATCAAAAAGTTCTTAATCAATTTTATTTTTAGTACCAGTTATCGTTAACTAATAAAGTAAAGTTTAAATGTATTACAATTTATCTCTGTTGAAAACGAATCTTTCAATTTATAAGGATTTGAAAAAAAAAAACGGGGGTTTCGTACAACTTGTAAAGCTTTGTAGGGACGCGTCAGCACTAAGTTTTTAAATCCCTATAAAATATAAGGCGCAGAGCGTCTCAAGGATATAGACATATATGCACTCGAAAAACCTAGCCCTCCCACTGGCGAAGTCGAGTAAAAATAGAGGGAGCTGGTTACATTCTCACCAGTGTCAGATGCGGTTTAGTATTTGTATTTTTAAGCGTATAAAAACATCCACGAGATCATTATTCCAAGTCATAGCAAATCCAGGGAGCTTTTAAACGGTTCATTCTCTACGTCACGACAAAAAGGTTTATAATGAGACACTGTATTAAGTTCTATTAAATAGTAATAACAACAGGTTTGGTCGATCTAAAAAGTTAATAGAATTTGTATGTAAGTATGTGAAAATGAACACTTTATTGTACAAAACACAAAATCCAAATACAATATTTACAAAATAGGGATATACAAAGGTAAACTTATCATACTTATTTGTCATCTTAAACGGTAAAATTAGGCTCGTAAAATACGTTAAATTTATACAATGTTGCGTAACTCGATTTACGTCAAATTTACTATGAATTATTTATCTAAAGTGACACCCCTTTCAACCCGTCTAACTCAATAAACCCTAATCCGTGAAACCTCAAATCATAACTCAAAACAATACTCATCTCTGGGTCCATCCATCTCAGTCATACGTGCCGCCATCTTGCCCCGGGCAATCCGTATTGAATCCCCGCTTTGACTAATAGCCGTCTCGACTGATTTATTAAATAAATTAACGTCCCAAGTGATAAACGATGGGAGCTCTTCGCCTTAACTAAATTTGGCAGTTTGCTAATCCTGGCTGAATTTGAATTGGAATAAAAAATAGAACCATAGAGTTGGTGTGCCATAGATAAAAGCACACGTGGCGAGTGGGTTTGACATTTGATTTAGTTTTGTAGAGTGAAAAATAGCGCTACCTATTCAGATGACAAAATCGAATACAGGGTGCATTTGAACAAGTAAATATAACTGGGGAAAATATAATAAATAAATAAATAATTCTTGTACTATGCTTGTGTCATGTGACTATTGAATGGTCCCTATAAATATCATAGTATTCCTGCAAAAGATAGATTATTAAAGATAGATTGATAACCAAGGGATGAAATTTAAGCTAGGATATTTAGGCTGCACGAGCCGCAAGCGCATCTATAGTTTAAGTGAGTAATTCATATTTTCACATGAATTAAACACTACTGTACTACTCGACTATTTACTGTCACGAATTTACTTTAACGTAATTCTTGTCATAAAAAAACAGTTTTTTTTTTTAAACATACTTATTTCGTAATGACTGGGTGTTTTTTTCGAACAGGGGACGTAAGAAGAGACTTCCCGTCTCTGCGTTTTTTACCGTTTGTAAAATTTGAAAAACTAGTGCTGTCTTGTTGCTTCTGTCATCGAACCTCTCATCAATGGCTTCTTATCCCCATTTTCTTTAGATTCACGATAGATCCATTAAAAAGTGTCGGATATAATATTTGTCATTGGATGTTTTACGTCAACGAAATCTACTAAAAGGTATAGCCGTATAAAGTGACAATTAAATAGGTTCTACTTAGCGTTTTTTGGCACAATAGTTAGAAGACGAAAGTAGTAAAATTTCGCATATAAAATTACTCAAAGATAAGTTGTACATAAAAATATTCGAAAGCAAAGCGGTGGGTTTTACAACACAACAATAAATAAAAATATCGCAATGCAAACAGTTGGCAGCCCTACCGCACCCCAGCAGGGCGCACCCCTGCAACGAAAGCGATACAATAAATAAATGCTCTAATTACTACCATTCATATAAAATTACACGTTCGAATTAAGAATTTCCGCAACGTATTACAAACTTATTTTTGCTAGCGGACAACACGAGACCTAAAATGTTTTGTTCCTATTTTCATACAAACGTTTGGTGACAGCGCTTTTATTGGCTGTGAAGTTAACTTTGTAATGCTTTACAATAGAATAATCGACGAATCGAATTTGGAATTTGCAATTGACAGCTGGCGTCCATTTTGAATTTTGCAAATGGCGTATGGGTGGTCAGTGTTTATTTGGGCGTAATGTGAAGGATTACATTTATTACGAATAATATTCAAAGGCTGTTAACACGCGTCCATTATTACATTTGCTAGGTACCTATTTTATTTGCAACATTTAACACTGGTATTAACGTTTTTATTGAGTAGACTAGCTTTTAGGGTTTTGTGTCAGTTTGTTAATGTAATTAGTTGGACACCGGCGATACCACCCAACGAGATCAGCAACAAATAATATCTATGTACTTACCTATTATTATATTTTGTAGAAAGAGCTTTCAGTAAGTGATAAACCCAAATCTTACTAAAATATTAAAAATAATAGAAATCGAAATTAGTTGGTTTTGAAAGTATATTTTGTATTTCAATGATTTTCATTATTTTTTTCCTATTCAAATATTTCGAGTCAGTTGATGTCTTTTCTATACAAATAATCAAAATATTAAGGAGTAAATATTAAGGTATGAAAAAGATGCATATTAAACATGTAAGATATTTGTATGCTTTTGGGCGGGGTGATACATTATCCTCGTAAGGCCCAGTGTGCAATAAAACGTACATGATCAAGGCAATTTAATTTGAACTGTGTTACAATGGTAATAAGGTTTATTTTCCTATCTTGATAAACTGAAAATGTCATTATCGAACAAACGTAATTGAACTTTATTGCCTTGACGGTAGATTCAAAGTCCCACTCACAAAAAACTCCCTGTTTGTAGTATGGTGGGTCTTACGAGGCTTATACTAAAACGTTACATCATTTGGATGGTGGATGTCGTAAGAGACGACTAAGGGAATAAAGGCTTGTAGTACTGTTAGGCGATGGGCTTGCAACCTGTCACTAACACGCTGGTAAACATCTTAGCCTAATTGTGCAAATTGTGGTTATAGAATTATCAACAAGTTTTTAGAGATGTTTGTAATTCTGTAGCTCTGCCTACCCCACTCTGGGAACGAAGGCGTGAGATTATGTATGTATGTATGTTACATCATTCTTACCCAGGATTGACAAATAAATTATTGGAATTTGAATTTGAACATTCATTGTGATGAGGATCACCGAACCTTCAGTTTAAGAGGGCTCGAAAGTATACAATAAATCGCATGCAAAGGGTTGAATCAACTTTTAAGGTACTCCTTTTCTTTTGCGGTATTAAAACTTTCCTGATAGCTAATAATAATGTACGCATATTCAAATCAGACCACTAAATTTACATACCTTACACGTTAAACACCTCAAATAATTTTTAATCTTCGAAAAAACCTGGTAAATCTGATGAAAATGAACATTTTCACCTCAGCAGCTCAAACAAGCATGTTTTGCTGCTTAAAAACAGTGAGCAAAATTCGGTTTTGCTGCGAGCGAGAGACAAAGTAACTTTTTAATTCTTTCTTTTTATATGCCGAGAGCAGTGCTGGGTCTTTTCACAAATTACGAAAGAATTGAACTTCACTTTATTCTGTCACTTTCACTTCGATACAGAAAAAGCGAGAGATAGCAACAAGTTGATTCGAAGGTCGATTTTCAAATTCGATACCTAGTAGGCCCAAAAAGAATCAAACAATAAAACGTTCGGATACACATATAACCGTAAAATTGCAAATTATCTGTTAAAGTTTTAAATGTGATTGATTATTATATTTCTTTTATTGATAATCGGATTATACTACTTGTTAAATGAAATGAAGAAAATATTTATGAAAAAAATACGAAGTTTAACATGTATCTACATATTATTTATCGTTCTAACAATCTTGAATTTTGCGACATAAACCGCGGGGCCAGTTTCAGAACGCATCCTTAAAAAATAGCGGGATTATTGTTATTGTTTTTGTTTATTCTCTTCTCTGTTACGCTACCTATCTACTTTCGATACACTTTGGGTATTATAAAAGTAATAATAATTAAACATGAGTGAGTCCAGTGACGAAGTCTGCTATTTAACTCCGCAAGCATTGAAGCAACGTGTAAAAAAGTTTCCTGCCTGAAAAGTCTCGCAAAAAATATCTAAAAGCTTATGATGGTTTTAAGCAATGGAGACACTTTTCTGAGACTGTTAGCGGACTTGATAGAATTATCAAGAAGCAACCATCTTTAATGTGGAGTATTTACTTAATGTTGAAAACCACAATAAATACAAAAGATGACGTGCACTTTGAAACCTATCCCAAACTTATTGCATTTTTGAAGAGAATGTCAGTAGGGCACAAATCCAGAAAGTCCAAATTTTTTTTGACCGCTGACTTTAAAAAGTATATTTATTAGGCTCCGGACTGCAATTTTCTCGCTGCAAAAGTAAGTCCTTCATAAGTATAAAATTAATCATTTAATATGTTCTCGCTGCTGAGGTGAAAAGTTGTATGTGTCACACGAGACCAAAGTTATTTACATCTCGTGTCTTTGAATCCCTCGCTACGCTTAGGATTCTAACCTAGAATCATAGAATCCTTCGCTTACTCGGGATTCAAAATTAACACTCGCAGCAAAAAACAACTTTGCTCTCTTGTTGCACAAATAACTATTTTCATACAATACCTAGAGACAACATCGTCCCCTGCGTTACCAACTATATTTATATTTAAAACTGTTCGTTAGCAAATATGTAGTTTAACCTTAACACCTTGACTGCCAACTATGAGTATACTCGTAGTAATAGTACGAGTATACGGACTCGTAGCTGGCAGTCAAGGTGTTAAAGGTTGATTCACCCAAAGGACCGCCAGTCAAGACCAACCCCGAACTTTTAAAATAACAACTTGTATCACGTCCATGTTCGAAAGAAATTTTCGAGTGTTCTATCCTCGAAATTCGGCCCGCAGGACTTTTAACGGTTCTGGTATATGCCGGATAGTTAAACGGCAAACAAAGATATATTAATTTGAAGTAAGAGAAACTTTGTAAAAATATAACATCTCACTGGCAAAACCTTAAGCGAAATCTTTTAAAATGAAGTTCTTTTCAAGCAAATTTATGTTCTATGTGGATGCTATACAGGCTTCCATAATCATAAATCTCATAAATCTTCCGTGCGGTTAAGACAATGCCTCGGGGCGTTTTCTGAAGGCTTGTACAATAGGAAAACGGCAAAACAAGGCAGCTCTCCTATCTTAAATTAAATCACCATAGCAGATTCAATTCTATGTTGTTAATAATAAGGTTGATATTACTACAGGAGGTTTATGTTAGTTACTGCGCATTGGCTTAGGATGCCAGAATGTCTGACAAGGGAAAGTTTTAGAACACTGAAGGCATAACATAACAAACATATTAGTATACTAGTGGTTGCCCGCGAGTTCGTCCGCGTAGAATATGGTTATTCCTTTGGAAAATGTTGGAATGTCAGGGATTAAAAGTACCCCGTGTTCTTCCTCGAGGTTCAATCTATATACCATATTTTAATAAAATTGGTTCAGGGGTTGAGCTGTGAAAGCGTGACAAACAGACGGACAGACAGGCAGAGTTACCTTAACAGTGTATAGTTCAAAAATTGTTCCGACCCTTTTTGAGTGATGACTGTTCAAAAGTAAGACCTAATCTTATTCGGTTTGTTACAGATAGGCACTTTCTAGCCTCGTAAGGCCCGATGTCCTAAATTTAGGACATCTGTCAAAGTGACTTTTGACTTTAGTTGACTGACATAAGATTCTTTTTCGAACGAACGAAATTTGACGTGGCCCTTACGAGACTAGATATTTTGAAAAATTAACCCTCGTAGTCCTCTTACAAATACAGTTATCTGAATGTACAGTTTTTCCCACTTAGGGAATGCAAATAACCGGTTATAACCGGTTTTAACCGGTTATTTTGATACAAAAACGGTTAATAACCGGTTAAATTGCATTCCCTATTCCCACGACGTTTTTCCTTGAACATAAAAGCATTGGTTACTCGTACCCAATGATATAATATAGTAAAAAGAAGTAGATATGTTATACGCACTTCGATAGTGGCACCCTAAAACCAAGCCAATTGGTACACCTTTACTTAGTCTTGCGCCGTCAACGGAACCGAGAACTAGTCTGCAGAGCAATACACTCGTCTCTGTTTCGCTCCCGGAAATTAGCATACTATCCTGCTTTCACTTGTCAGTTATGAATTAGGGTGTAATTGCAATATTTACTGATTATGTGTGCATAAGCCGGGCCATTTTTACACGCGGAATACCGTATAGGTAGCATATCTGCCTCTTTTTATATTATATCATTGCTCGTACCGTACACGGCACACAAGTTTAAAAAACTGTTAATATATGGCGTGGCCACTGGTATCAAATTCGTTGCGATTATGAGTCTACAACTCAAGCTAATAGGCTACCGACTCACTAAGGACTTGTACAGTCGAGTTCATAAATATACGTACACTTTAGAACCTTCTCTATTTAATGTCAAGTTTAAACTGCCATATATGAATCGTCACAGCGATTAAAATGACAAGGTAGTAAAGTGTAAGCTTATTTATGATCTCGACTGTATTAGAGATTTTACTCAAAGCACAAAACGGAAACTTACTATATTAACCCCCTTTTTACAAGTGTTATAACTCACTAAGTATTTGTACAGTCGAGTCGATAAATATGTGTACACTTTAGTACCTTGTCTAGGCCTATTTAATGTCATGTTTAAGGCTGAGCCACACCGGTTGCGTGACGTGCACGTGCACGTGCGCGTTCGCTTTCCACTGCGTTGTTTAGTGACATGTCGTATTGAGAATTCATACTATACAACGCAGTGAAAAGCGTACGCGCACCTGCACGTGCACGTCACGCGACCGGTGTCTGAGCCTTTAAACTTCCATATCTATATGAATCGTCACAGCGATTAAAGTAAATTGTAACCACGTCTTAAAGATCTTTTTTTGCATATTCTATAGGCTTCATGCTTTCGATTAGTATGTAATTGGTCTATTTAACAAGCAATAGCAATTTAAAAAAAAGTTCATTTTCAGTTTTTTTTTATCATATAGACTGGACTGAAATTTTTCAGTCATCCTATTCGCCATATATTACTTAGCATATTAAACTTGATATAAAATACTTTTTATCGAATAAACAGCCCGGTGAAGGTCTTCTCCTATTCGGATCTTAGACCAATGGCCGCCTTATTGGACAGTCAGGTTTACCTCAAACAGGCTATCAGCGATTCCACACATTTAATTCGAAACCGATTAATACAACTTACAGCCTGTCATTCCGCTAATTAATTACAAAAACCGATCCGTGACAAATTAAGCAATTATTCCACACAATGAGCTTTTATTTATGTCCGTTGTTTCTCGTTCAACAGGCCATCCATTTTATTTTCGCTTCGGAAACTGGTTTGGTGCTTTCTTGGCTTTATTTACAGTCTCAGATGACCTCTTGGCCTGGAGATACGGATGGTGTCATAAAAGATGGAAATCCAATTTATGTATAGGTTTATGGTTCAGTGTTTTTTGTTTTTAGGGTTCCGTACACTAAGCCTTCGTTGTCCGTCCGTCTGGCAGTCCCAGCTTTAAAGAGCTGTATTTTTGAACCGTGATAGATAGCCAGTGGTATTTTTTAAAGATTATGCGTCACAATGTTGGAATTTCAAAAAAATATAAGTGGTCCACTCCACACACAAGACAACAATCTTTTGGTTTTGTTCTATCATCAAAACGGAAATAACATACAAGCATCAAAGGTTTAATTATTGTGCTAACTTTAACGAAGAAAAAAACCGGCCAAGTGTGAGCCGGGCGGTACGGAACCCTCGATGCGTGAGTCTCGCACTTGACCGGTTTTTTTATGGCATGGAGAAGGTGCACCCAGTCCACCTGATGGCATGTGGGCTGTTAGGCCCATGGACATTATGCAATCTCAAGATTAGGATGCGTTGCTGACCCTGAGAACTAAGATGGAATGCGCCGATGCTTTCGATTTTACTGGTTCTCTCTCTTACTCCACAATGAAAGACAGCGATACGAACAATATGCCATTTCAGGGCAGGCAATAATGTTAGGTTAACATAATGTTAATACAGTTATCAGTATTATTATTTTGATTTTATTATGAAGAAGAAATATTTCACATTTTATTAGAACGCAGAATCGCAGCTGCAATTGTCCTTATTGCACTGATTTCTTGGACGCTATCAACAATTCATTAGGAATCATACCTACCTATTTACGAAAACTCTCTGCCTGCGTTTCTCATAATGGCAGAACATGCAATAAAACGCGTTAAGTGTTGTACACGTATAGCGGGACGTGTACGTGTCACGCTTAAAATATCGCTCGACGGGAACGATAAAGTCCTGGACAAACCAGCGTTTGCACTCAACGTCGATATCCTTGGAAACGTTAGTGCGAAAAAAGTTAAAGTCAAGGAGGTCCTAGACTAATTGGACCGAGAAGCCCGTCACAAGAAACGTCAAGCCTTAGAAAACTGTCATTTTTGACGCATCTTGAGATGAGCATTTCAGTTGAGATCAGTTTATTAATTGCTCCCTTAGACCAGTAGCAACGAAATGATAAAGAACGAATCTCAGACTAGTTGTATTATCAACAGCTAACTGAAGAAAAATGCTAAAATGTAAAGGATCGACATAAATGAACGCTCAACTTACGTCATTCAGTCAGTCAGTTTAAATGTTACTACGTCTATCCTTTAACATTTCCATACACAAGTTCAGACATAAAGTTCTCTATTTATAGTACTAGCCTACTCCCCACTCCATTACAATTTTACCTATCCACCCATCTTCACAAATTGTGGAACTCTTCTATGATATACATATTTCTGTCAACTTCTATAGATGTTTAATTTTTTTGTATCGATCGACATTTAAGAGAATATTTTCGGTAAACTCTTAAGTATATTTCCAAAAAAATGTCGCAAGATCGAATCAGAAATAGGGAAATCCGCAAAAGAATCAAAGTTACCGACACAGCTCAGCGCATTGCAATCCTCAAGTGGCAATGGGTGTAGGGGCATTACTATAGAACATTTTTTGTAGGGTTTAGTGGTAGGCCTCCCGCAAGGAGAAACGAGGAGCTGGTGAAGATCGCAGGAAACCGATGGATACGAATGAAAAAACCGCCCATCATGGAGATACTTTGGGGAAGGCTAAAGACCTACGTCCAGAAGTGATCCTCTTTGATGATCCAAGTGTAAAATTATTGACTGATTGCAATAACAAATATGGTCGTTAAACGTTCTGGCGTTGCTGCTTATTCCCTTTATTGCCGAGTTTGTCATAAACCAGGGATATTTATTGCTTAATGTCGCTACGTGCTTCGATTGTGGAACGTTACGTTTACTTTAACTTTGGTTTAGGGCTTTTTTAGGAATAGATGTACAAATAATACCAGCCTGTGGTGTGCCAAATCGAAGAGTTCGATTTGGGTGTGAAATTAAGGGATTTTAAAAGTCGATTCATCTTTGTAATGTAAACTTATATGAACTTATCTCAAACGCAGTTATTTAAGGGAAAATAATTGACTTATTTAAAAAAAAGTAATGTTTTTATTATTGGACCATTTCATCTACCTAATAAAAATCCAAAAACAAACAAAACAATGAGAGAAATTTTGGTTTTTGATATAGATTCGTAAATTAAACCGGTCACATTTTCCTTTATGTTTTTTCAAAATCATTTTTTTTAATATGTGTTTCACGAGTTGCAATTTGAAATATAGATCATAATTATCATGTTCTACGACTGGTACACTTGTTACTTCAGATTCAATCTCTCAAATTGGTGAGTCCTCTAGTATTCCTTCTTTTCTACCCTAAACATGGAAAAACACGTACACGCACAAATAAACAAAAGATAAAACCTCTGCAATGCTACGGGTAGAAATGTGTCTGAAAATATCCCATTAACTTAAGCTAATTATAAAAAAGAGCAACGGACACAATGCCCTTTTTCTATTATAAACGGTATTTGTAACCTCAAAAAGTCTAACCTCCTTTAGCCGTTATACCACAGATAAAACTTATGACAATTAAGAGGGTAGTCCTGCAGGCTTCCAACGCAGTCGGTAGTGTCGCAAAATGAATTGACGTACTCGCCTACTTACCGCCCCCCCTGCAGGGCCGTAATTAGAAATAATTGGTCGCCTAAAGCTCCCAGACACAATAAATACTCGGTTCAGACAAGTGAGGGGCCGGCAGGCTCTCGACTGTGTTTTTTTTACCCGGGGAGGTTCTAGATGAAGAAATACAGCGTTGTTAAAGCAAACCGGCAAACAGTCACATTTATTTAGATAATTCTATGGTAATAATTAATGTTTTTTTTTCATAGCTATTTAGTCATAATGTTTTTGTTTTACAACAGCTAATGTATGTTTTAGTCTGTGACGATTTCATCTATGGGATAGTAGCTTGAAAATGCATATTTGCTTTTGATTTGATTGCATTGCTTCGTCAATCGTGTAGACTAAGTAAAAAAAAATTAATATAATGGTACAGAGAAAACATAGAAATAGTCAATCCCTTTTAAATATTTACCCTTATTAATGTAGGAGTATTTTTGCTGTTGCAGTAATTTTATATTTTTTTGGCAAGTATCATAAAACCGACGGCCTGTACTATACGTTGTATATTATGTATTAATTTGTGTGGCTTTGTTTCAATTTAGCGAAAAAAACCTTAATGACTTACAGCCATACAAATTGTACGATTAAAAATAGTGTAAGTGAAACATGCCATCGCATTACTTACAAATAAAAAAGCTAACGAGCTTTTATATCTCATACAATAATGAATTCCCAGTCAGTTCTCCGAGCGTAACAAATTGTATGAAAGGGAATGAATGCCGACTTAAGTGCCCTTGCCTGCCTACTGCGACGGGGAGTTCATACATACAAATATACGATGGGCTAGCTCGTATCCGGCTTGAAGGACCAAGTTTTATTTAATAAGTAGCTAATTTGCCTCGTTACGGGGATTCAGTGATCATCTATAAATGCGAAAGTACCTCTATCTGTATGTTGCGCTTTCACGTCTAAACTGCTAAACCGATTTTATTGAAATTTGGTATGGAGATACTCGTAGCTTAAACCCCGCGGAAGGACATACGGTACTTTTCACCCGCGATAAACATTATCTACGCGGACGGAGTCGCGTGTTATAGGTAGTATCGTTCATATATGTACCTATATGTATTTAACGATAACAAATGAAGATTGAGATTTGTTACATAGTTTGTTTTATTTCGTACTTGCACTTTCGCCTGTAGGTAAACGGTTGAAGAATACGTTCTCAAAACGTCAAAAATACACACACCTCCAAGCCAATACCTGCATGCCCGCAAGGCCGGTGTGTATGTGTACATACATTTGTGTAGATAGTTACTTCAAACTGTGCCTACAGTCGTCGTCGGAACTACAAGGTGTTCAAAAATATCTGAACTTGATTGTACTCGTATAGCTAGAGACGTTAAAATTATTTTATAACTTTCTATAATATGACCACATGACTAAAGATAGCAAAATGACAATATATATCCACCCTCCCCGCTGTAAGTTGACTATTATTAAATTAATTTAAGATTTTTTAAAATTAATTTATATTACAATTAGTTACCTACTAAATAATAATTTACCTTTTTATTGAATTTTACTACATAAAATGACTTGTAACAACTGTTTTTATAAATTATTTCATTTCACTTCTGCTTGTTTTATTTTTGACTAAGTCACCAGATTGCAATGTTACTACGACTTTTTATTTTTTTACAGATGTTGGTTCTATTAAAAAAGTTCTTTAGTCACTACTGGTACAGTAGTTTTTTTCGTCGATGCATCTCCGTCCTTGTAAGGAGCTGTAAGGTAGCCACCCCGCGCACGCGCATAACTCGCGCGATAAAATCTCGCGTGGGCGATAAAGTACGCCGTTTTATCGTCGACTTATAGAATAACCACCTAAATTGCATAATTGGAGACAGGCTGTTCACGGATTGAAAAGGATTAAGATTCGTAATAAAATGATATAAATGCTTCTAACCTCTATAGCCTGTGTCAGTTGTAACTGCCAAGTTTGACACATAACCTCAAATTTTCATCAAGCATGTATTTATTTAATATAATGTAAAATTAATAGTTGTTTAATCTTAAACTTAATGTGAAAGTAAAGATCAAGTGTATAACTCATTGCTAAGACCTCACTTGATCTTTAAAAGCACGTGACTATCGAGTAATAATGGTTAAACGTACTCAAAACTCGTCGCCAATTACTGACAGTTGCTACGTTACCATATTTCTACAGACAAAGACGGCAATCCGTAGCGAACGCTATTGTTAGAAAGAGATAAATAGTTGTTTCAAATTGCGTACCCGAATGACGTGGCGTGCCCGCTCATGGCCGCGTGATGGCCGCCACAAAACATGGCGATGTAAACAAAAAATGTAAAAAATATTTACGGTACGTACGAATGAAATGAGACATCCTTTCTTCCTTTTACAGTTACAGTATACTTTCGGCAGCCTCGAAAAACACAAGACAGTTTTTTTTTATAAAATATATTTGTCACTTTTCTGTAATACAATTTTGTTGTCTTCGACGCGTGCGTGTCAGCGGCCGCGGTGCGACTGAACAGTAGTAAGGCAATTTGCCTTCCTTTTCGAGGAACGCTTTTGCGCGCAGATGACGTATCTTAATATAAAATATCATTGTTCGTTTGGTTGTAACATCTTTACCAATTTCAATTGGCACAGACTACACTCTCTGTGAATACCCACGCACACCATTTTGCAACTACGCATAATCCTCCTATTAACTGCTAAATCTTTTATTGAACCATAAATTCAACGTTGCAAATACTCAATAACATAACATTACAAAACAAGCGGGCCATTTCCCGCCATTTAGCAGCCCGACCATAAACAACAGACGTCGACGAGTATCAAAGACAAACTAAATAGCTCATTTCCATAGAGGTCTGTGGTACAAGCTGATGGAACCCATTATGCTGAATTAAAATGCGTATTTATTAAAGGTAGGAGGAACTGGTTCTGCTAATCTCACTATCATCCTACTTTACTCTATTCTATAATACTTCCTACTATCCAGCGTGTAAAAAAAAAGATGTTTATTCAGTAAGTAGGCTGCACGGGCACTTTACACGACAAAATCTACCAGCGCTTCCCAAGAGACCACTGCTGGGAAGAAGCGCCGCAAGAAACTCAACAGTCAGTCGTTTTTTTAAATATAGCTTATGATATTACACAATTACAAAACTAAGTACCAATTTCACCATACAATGGTTACCACTTAACGGACGATTAGAGCGTTAACAGCTGTCAGAATGTATGAACTAACAGTCCATTAACATTGATTAAATTTAACATCAAATTAATTTAGCTGTGTGGTTGCCGGCTTAGAATAGCACCACTCTGTGTCTTCCCGTGGATGTCGTAAGAGTCGACTAAGGGAATAAAGGCTTGTAGTACTGTTAGGCGATGGGCTTGCAACCTGTCACTAATACACTGGTAAACATCTTAGCCTGATTATGCAAAATGTGGTTACAGAATTATCAACAAGCTTTTAGAGTTGTTGGCAATTCTGTAGCTCTGCCTACCCCAAACTGGGAATAAAGGCGTGAGTTTATGTATGTGTATGTAAATTTAACATCGTTTGGTGAAATTGGTACTTAACCTAGCATTATATAAAACAATGAATCTAACATAAAATAAAAAATAAATATATTCATGCGTAGTTGAGCAGGAAAATGTGGCAAAACTCAATTTTTTCAAGGAGTAGTAATAAAAGAATAAAAATTATACAAATTATAATTCTTAAAGATAAATAGCTCTGAAAGAAGGGTTCACCATTAAGTATATCAGTGGTTTTTATTAAAAATACATGCAACCCTTCATTGATACTTCTTTTTATTAAAATTGCATTCAAATTGTTATTTTTTCCACCGCAGTTTTTAGCCCAGGACAAAAATAAATACGCAACATACAAATATTTACCCTGACCGGGAATCGAGCCCGGGGCCGCTAGTTTCGTAGGCACGGTCACTACAAACTAGGCTAACTGCGTCGTCAACAATAATATAAGTACAGATTCGCTGCTTCTTATCCCCTTGTACCCCACAAGCGGAAGGGTTCGGAGCTTGTTCGGAATAGACAGACGCTCAGATATCCCAGTTGTTCTGGAATATCCCATGACCTCCATTACGGCGGTACATCTTATTCGAGAATACTTTAGATATGTTTTAGAAAGGTTTAACATTTAACAGGCTATTGCTTGCTTTGGGGTCCGGAGATTGGTTTCATTTTAAAAATATGTAATATTTGATATCTTTTTCTTTACATAGTATATTAAAAAACAAAAAACCGCCTTAAAAATGCAAAAAATAACTTCTTTTAAAATTGTAGGTACAGTCAACAGCATAAATAAGTGATCATTTATGTACCTTGTCACTTTAACGTCGTGTTTGAAATGTCATGCAAAATTGTGAAACGATTGAAAGCGGCAAGGTACATAAATGATCACTTATTTATGCTGTTGACTGTACCTAATAGGTTAGTCCAACTGATGTCGGCTTTTTTGTTGTCGGCGACCAAAATATTTTCAACAAAAAAGCCGAAATCAGTTGGACTAACCTATGAGTTAGGTACCTACAATTTTAAAAGAAGTTATTGTTTGGGTTTTTGAAGGCAGCCTTTTTCAACAAGTAAATATTCTTCGTTGTAGTCGCTCAACTATCTTAATTGAGATATCTTATCGCCACCCTTGAAATCAGTACCGCTGAGGAGTCTTCATCATCAGTTCCACTTCACCAAATGATACTTTCTGAATGCAAATGCTGGACTTGTTAGTAAAAATACTAAAATCGCTATATGTTTGCCTACAATATTTGAAGAGTTCCCTCAATTCCTTACTGATTCCCTCGTCAGATTCAGATTTGGTCACAATGAGACCACCTCGGAAGTATACTCTACCGAACTAAAAAAAAAAAATTTAAATCGGTCCACAATTGACGGAGTAATCGGTGAACATACATTAAAAAAATATATACATACAGTGGAACGTATAACCTCCTCCTTTTTTGAAGTCGGTTAATAATGAAGTCGCTCCCCTGTCTGTTCGCTTAGATCTTTTAAACTACTCAACGGATTTCAATGTAGTTCTCAGCAATCGATAGAGTGATTCAAGAGGAAGGTTTATATGTATAATAAGTTCTGGTTTATTTACGGGTGTTACAGAAAACTCGCATAAATCGAAGCGAAGGGAGGACGGGTCAGTTTCTTTGTAAAAGTATGTTTTAAGGAAATAAATTCCCCTCCATGTCCTGTTCGTTTGTTTTACCCTGTATACTCGTAACATGGGTATTAACTTATAGATGAGCATGATAGTCGGGTTTTAAAGCTTGCTTTTTGTCGGACTTATGTTTTATTTATTTATTTATTATTACTTAGCATTACAAATCTTAATTGGTCTTTCTATTTTTTCAGGTATGTCACTTCTTAAGGACCAGAACTACAGGTTTGAGATTAAATTCATAATGATATTTTTAAAAGAGCATTAGTGGCTTAGTTGTTTACTGAGCTGTCGATGACGATTGTATTGTAACCGCAAAGTACCGAGTTAAAACTCCAGTGAAAAACATAGTTAGGAAAGTATATTCCGCCAACTGAATGTGTATTTTTTTAAATAAATGCAGTTAAGTACCTAACTTTATTTATTTTAACACACCTCATGAGTAACGGAACTATTTGATACTCATTCTACTCTACTCGTATCGCCTCTATATTGCAAACATTTTGTTGATGTTCTGGCGGCTCTTATTTACTTGACAGTAAGTGCTACAAGCACTACAGTATGGTCAACAATATGACTAAAGGTGGAAGGAATTCGTGCAGGATTCATCCTTTCTCATCGCAGAGCATTTGCAGTAGCAGAGATTGTCATTGCAAGATCGCAAATGTCTATCTATCGGCTTCTGTCCATTTACCATCAGCTGGCCTGTGTGCTCATTTGCCTTCTACATGCCATAAAAAAAGATTACTATATAGAAGCAAGGTGGGCCAAAACAAAGTGGAATCGAGCTCTAGTTATTGTAAAACTTGTATTTTAGAATTATGTCAAGTAAGTCGGTTTATTTTTAACTTGTAATTTGTATGCTGCAGTAATTTGAACAAATGAACAAAAAAGTTACAATTGTTTTGACTACGTGAGGGAAATACAAGGTGACATAGTTGACCTTATACCAGTGACTGACTATAATGGACCCTTAAGTTATGTGTTTAAGGTTCGTTATTATTTGTAGTTGTATAGTAGTTTAATGTTGCATATGGCAACGCATGTTTGGTTGAATATAAAGCGTGTTTGAGTTTAAAAAGTGGAGCAGTATTTACGAGTAATATTTATGACAGCGTCTGCAAAAGTGCAATACGTCTTATAAGCAGGTCTAAACCATGATTTGGCTACCTATATCCTCTAGTGTGTAATAAGTGACTGTTTCAGGAAGTGTGTGAAATTCACAGAAAACTAAGCGTGCAAATTTCTGAATTTAACGTTTATTTTTCATTTTATTTTTGTCTTATATTATAATTTACTCATGTTCTGTGTTCAAATAATTATATGTAACCTTCCGTGGTTTCACCGGATGGTTCCAACGGAAGACCAGCGCTGACTTTAATGCCAGCATTACGCTGAGCTGGGACCATTACTTTCTTCTGATGCGTATTAATCCGTTCTTTGTTATGTATGTCACGAATAAATGATTTTTTTTTCTTTCCTACTTTCTTTTCTTAAACTATAGTGTTAAAGGACAAATCAAAGTCAATTATTGGACCTATATTTGGAACTAGGTTAAATTGGATACCTATTTAAGATTAGAAAAAATAATTAAAAAATACAAGTTGGCTGTTCTGAAGGAAATTGGCAATAAGTATGATCCGAATTTTACTTAACATGTGTTAGATACAATGTGTTGGTTGCCACTTGAGAAAATTGTAATTCCACCTGCCACCACGGCGAACTCATTTGCCAAGACTAGGGCATGCAGTACCGGGACCGGTTCCGAAACTTCCATTTCCCGGTTCTAAGCAGGGACGGTACCGGGATTCCCGGTTCTCCCGGTTCTTTATCTTTCCCTCAAATCACCGCAATCAAGGACATTTGAGATAAAAAACGATTGAAAAACATTAGGAAACTTTAAATATAATAAATATGCAATAAAATCATGCACGTTTTCTTCAACAAAAACATATCTTGATTAAGTAAAATATGTACTAGAAAGTTATTTGTTCTTCCTTTTTATAAATCTAGAGATTAATTATTGCAAATACGCCACAAAATATGATGGATGTTGATGCGATGTTGCCGCTTGTGCCGGCGTCGTCGCTCAGGTGTGAATTGGATATATGTGATACGCGCCACGATATTTGTTTGGTATTCATGGAAAGAACAGGGAGAACCGGGATGTAATCTTCAGTACCGGTTCTTTAGGACCTGTGAATTACAGAACCGGGATTTCCCGGGAGCATGCCCTAGCCAAGACATAACGTGCAAAGTTTGCACGTTATGTCTTGGCTAGGGCACGCTTGACAGAAGCGCGTGGAGCTAACCCATGTGCTTCGGTTTAGTCCACAAGAGAAAATATTCTTTAACCGAACAATTTTATTGTCCCCGCGTGTGCTATCCATGGACTTATTTCTTTAATAACTCCACGGTGATTGTCTAAACCTCGACATTTGCGAAGTACTAAACTTGTAAATAAAGGAGTGAAAGCCAATCAATAAAAAAAGAATCAAACAATAAATCGCTATGTTTATTTAATAAATGCCATTGGCTCCTTGGTAAGTCTACACACGCTATTTCAATAATAATGTCTAATTCTCTTACGAGTTCAATTCTTATGATTGAGGGTTTGTAACTGTATTTTACTTTCTATTATTACACTGTAGAAAAACACATGTATCATAGCACGATTAAAAGCGGTCCTATCACCATTGTAAAATAAAATTGTAGAAGTAGTTAACACAAATGAAATACAATGTAATATTGTAGGTTTTAACGTGATGTTAAAATTGCCGGTACATCTGGCAACACGGACGTAAATATTACTCAATAAATCACTATTTGAAGCTACGCGAAGCCTCCGCTAATTACACCTTTAACTGTAACATTCTAACTACACCTAGAACTCATACCAAAACAAACTCTATTTACTGAACCAAAAAGGTTTAATTTAATTGTTATGGTTTGGTAGTTTGGCCTTTTATTGCCGATTGAAGGGCCAATCGTGACTGTAGTATGGTGAAATAATTACAGAAAATTTCAAATAAATGGTCGTGCTTGAGCTTTACCTTGGTTTTGCCGATGATTATTATATAATAATAAATAATAGAGATATTATTTACCGTTGTATAGGGCTTGATTAAAATTGCTTTGACCTCGTCGGTTTAAGTATTATTTGATTTTTTAAGCACGCAACAACTGGACTGTAATTTCTTAATCAAATCTCAATTTTACGGAAAAAAACTAGATGTAACCAAAAAACCGGCCAAGTGCGAGTTGAACTCGCGTGGAGAGGGTTCCGTACATACGTATTTTTTTTGTTTGTTGATAAAGTTCTTATAGGTTTTCCTATAATCTACAAGCAATGAACTATATTTTGTATTTTTATCAAAATTTTAGGCTCAGTAGTTTTGGAGATCAGGGGGGCGTGGTTAATTTTCGTCTTCTTTCATGAATTAAATCATAACTATTTGTTTTACAATAAGAACAAAAATATATTTGAGATCCTCATGACGAGCCCTTTCATTTGATATATGACGACACGGTAAGGTTTGCAAAACTTTTTTTAAAATTTCCTACGTTGTCCCCCGAAAATGACCCTTATTTAAAAAATATTTATTTACATCGCACATCTGTGTTTGGGTCATCAATTTACATATGTGTACCAAATAATGATGGGCAAATTGGCCCATATAACTAATACAAATCTCATGTATACCACGTGAAAGCTAGTTATATAAGCTTCATTTTCTAATACGGGGATAATCTACAAAAACCCCAGAGAAGAGAGTTATCAGGCTTCAAATATTCACACACACACACAACGTTTATTACTATACTAGCTGTGCCGCGCATGCCTTGCAATCCTATTTCCCGTATATCCGACTCACGCTTGACCGATTTATTAGACTAAACTATTCCTCATGAAACTGGCTATCGTGTACAAAAAGATTTATTTCAATCCGATGGGAAGTTCCAGAGATTACTCCGTTTAAACAAACACACACACGCTTACACGTCAAACTTATAACACCCCTCTTTTTTGCGTCGCGGGTTAAAAAAATATCGCGATATCTCCCAGCCTTCACAGTCTAGTCGTCATAATAACAATTACAGCAAATAGTGGGATCAATAAGCCCACATACATTATAATTGTATTGGTGATTGGGCTGGGTTCTATACATTTTTGCCCATCATCCTTTCAACTCAATCGGTCCAGTAGTTTCGGAGCAAATTGGCTGTGACAGATGGACAGACAGACGCACGAGTGATCCTATAAGGGCTTCGTTTTTTCATTTTTTGTACGGAACCCTAAACAAATAACAAATTTAGGACGAATATCCGAATTTAATTGTATTTTATTAGTCTAATCAGTGTAATGAAAACCTTGGTTGATTGCAGAATATAAAATGAGTTCGCTTGATTATGTTATACAATATTTTCTCTATTTTCGACATTGACTATTTAAATAGGTTTCTTATTCTAGCCTAACCTTGCCGAAATCGATTTAGAATAGTGTCAAAATCTTCAGAAAAAAGGTCAAAAAACGAAACATCATTAAAAAGACATTCTATAAATTGTTATTAAATTGCAGAACTATAATTATATATTATAAGTAACGTATAAAAACATAGCTTTACGGTGTTTTTTGTCACGTTATCTTTCCCATCGATATATATAACATATTAAAATCCGGTCCAACAACATATGAAGTATCTAGTCAACTCTTATTAGGCCTTATCTTTGCCATCGGCTCCGAGAAATATTAATATAAGATATGGCGATACAATCTGTCCACATGTTATTCTGGTTTAGGACATATAGCTATACAAACTTAGATGTGCTGTTAGAGAAATACTCTCTCAGGCAAACTATTTCAAATCAAATCAAATCAAATTCATTTGGCCCATTTGTTTTAAAAACCACATGTATAACATGGTACATAAATTAAATAAATACCTAAATATAATTTATTGTACTAAAACAATAATTACAAAAATTCAAAAGTATTACAGAGGCGAACTAATCCTTTTAAGGGATCTCTTCCAGTTAACTTTAAGGCGAGTGAGAAAATATAAATGTAGCAAACAATAGATAAATACTAAAGTACAAAATATAGGAGAGAAGAAACGATAGAAACCAATAACTTTATCTATGGAAAATGTTGGACTTTGCATGAATTAAGTAGGTAGTTTTCATCTCACTAGCTCGGAAAGTCCTTTTTGTTTGTTTGATATCTATTGAGAAAATCGCTTTTTATCCACATGTGAAGAAAGAGTTTTGGCATTTGAATGCAGCTTAAGTGATTGATATTTGACAGCTAACAAAACGTAAAACGTTAAAAGTGCTGAATTTTTAACATCACAATTGCATCGAGTAAAAAACACTAAATACAGTCTTGCAACTTTATTTTAATTCATAAATATCAGCATTCAACATTAACCTTCATTCTTGTTGTAAAAACAGATAAAATGTTCTGACAGTCCAAGTAAGTCGATGTGCGAACAAAACGCATACGAAATAATAAAAAAAAACTTAAGTCAAAACTTTTCAATTAAGCCGTTAACGTTAAATATTCGCATGTTTTTCTAGTTTGTTTTGTTATTAAAAATGAGTGATTCGAGTGACGAAGACGTATTAACACCTGTGGAATTACGGGAAACCGTGCAACATGCGGAATTGAGCTTTTTTCTTATTTTCCTCGCTGTAGTAAGGTGAAAAGATTTTTGTTATAAACGGGTGAAAAGTTATTTTACGTCTCGTGTATTGAAACACTCGCTACGCTCGATTCTATTTTTGAACCGCTTCGGTCAATCATAGAATCCTTTCGCTAGCTCGTGTTTCAAATGAACACTCGCAGGTAAAATACAACTTTCCCCCCTTGTATAACAAATAACTATTGTTTAACAAGCTCTATTTCGCATCTTTAATACTAGTAGGTGGGTATATGGATGACTACTACCGCTTGGCGCTCTGTCCGCGTAGAAGTCGTTTATCACTGCTCCCTCGGGAACTGTCCAATTTTTCCGGAATAAAAACTATCCTATGTCCTATTCCAGGACCTAACCAATATGTGTGCCAAGTTTCATCTCGATCCGTTCAGTGGTTGAAGCGTGAAAGACGGACAAACATACACACTTTCACATTTATAATATTATAGTATATAGTATATAGTATAGTAGGGATTTTCAAAGGTGATGTAAGTATGTATTTAGGAATGTCTCTAATATGAATTATTTTGTTCGCTATCTAGTAATTAATGCTGATTAAACACTCAACTTTTTTAAATTACGTGAGTATATTAAAAAAAAAAAATTGTACGTTTTTTTCACTTTTTAGTTTATCTTGTTGCATTCCAATAAGGATACTCCTTTAAGCAGGGTTTCCACTGCGCGCAGAACGGGCCCCATACGGACTCTGTTCAGCATACAACGGTGCCTTTAAAAGCCTTGCTCACAGTGGAAACACTTGAAGTCACCAATGTATGCTAAACCGAGCCCGACGAGGCCCGCTTCGCTCGCAGTGGAAACCCTGCTTTATACTTGCATACTGATCGGAAAATAAGGAATAATAACGTAGAATATTGCTTATTAATTCAGCCAGAAACGAACATAGAGACCCTTTTAAGTGCAGAGATAAGTTGGCGTCGGTTTAAGACGACGTTAGACGTCAGTTTTGATCATAATGAGTAGTCAGCTGATTCACTTATCTTATCTTATCTTATCTTACAGATGGGCCCTTTCGGATACACTTCGACCCTTTAGGATCTTTTGTGCAATTACCCTCTTACACACTCAGCTGATCGAATGCGCAGGTTTCCTCACGATGTTTTTCCTTCACCGTAAGAGCATCGGGTAATGCACTTAAGTTAGAAAAACTCATTGGTACATGGTGACCGCGGGGGTTCGAACTCGGTACCTTACGATCACGAGTCGACCCTCTAAGCCACTAGGCCACCGACGCTCTCCAGCTGATTCACTTTATTGAACACCAGTGTCCCGCCCTCGCGTCGCTCTCAAAGCTGAATCAAAAATGGCCTGTGTCCATCAGGGGCTCTAGTCTCCTCGGTAACACCAGATAGCTCTTGAAATGATACGGTACTGTCAGCATTTTAAAAGCTTATTTACTTTACTTGACAGTATTGGCGGCGGAATTAAAAACAATACGATACCACGTCAAAAGTAATGTGTTTATTCCGAGTAGAATAGAGCAGCTGATTGCCTTTTTTAATCATGACAGTGAAATAACAGTAAAGCCATTTTGTAGAAGTCGCATAGCGCTAGTTTTTTTTATAAGTCTTTTAATCTGGCTTAAAAATCATACCTACATTATTAAAATTCAATTCAAAATCAGTACACGATACAAAAGCAATACAGAGACACCATAAAGGTAGACAACAGGCGGCATTATCGCTAAATAGCGATCTCTTTGAAACCACCTCAGAATAAAATCGCACATGACAATCAATACCGTCTTAACTCGAAATGTGACGGTGTTGAAAAAATTATTCTAATTTCAAACTAGTATAAATAGTTATGTATTACAATTTATTTTTGAGTTAATACGGTATTGAATGTCATATGCGAAATATGATGGGTATGTAAATAATTTATTATTTACCATTCATCTGGGTTCCTATTCTAAATTGGTTTAGTCTCGGTAAGGGCAGATATTTGTGTGACGCGAGTATTTATTTCTCGTCTTGGATGTTTTCTATTTAAGTAGAGTCGCTTAACTTCAAACTCTGATATATCCTTGAAATTTGGTATACGAATTTAAAACTTAGTTTGTTTGAAAAAAGACGCAAATTCCGTTGTCCTTTTGCATGGACTTATCAGAGTTTGAAGTTAAGCGACTCGTATGTACTTGTTTCTCTATTAAGTTTATCGTTACCTAATACTTATAGTACAGTGCTACCATTTTCTTGATAGCAATCGGCAATCATCGTTTTTCTATGACACACGTCTGACAAATGTACAGTCAGTTGCGAGTGCAAGCGTGGTAGCGGTAATCAGCCGAGAGTTATTAAGAAGCTGGAAAACTGTACGGTCGGCTAAAAAAGTGGTCTTCCAGTTTTGACAAAAGTTTCTGTAAGTTGTAATTATTGCTAAGGTTGACACTTATCAATGTCGTAATATTATTTCAAGGGAAAATCGAACTTGTCGTATAATGACGTGCAAATGAACTTCACCCGTATGGTGGTAGACCACATTTTTGGCCGACTGTACAAGCCTAGCGCTTATTTTGCGAGTAAATCAAAATCGAGTGAAATTGTCCCCTGTTATTTATTAATCCTACTATTATATTATAAATGCGAAAGTTCGTGTGTTTGTGTGTGTGTGTGTGTGTGTGTGTGTATGTATGTGTGTTAGTTTGTTACTCCTTCACGCTGCAACGGCTAAACTGATTTGGATGTAATTTGAAATGGAGACAACTTACACCCTGGATTAACACATAGGCTACATTTCATTCCGGAAAATGTAAAAGTTCCCAAGGGAATAGCGATAATCGAAATCAACGCGGACGAAGTCGCGGGCAGAAGCTACTTTATTTATACCTATGCGAGCGAGTGAGAGAGAAGTACACACCCGAAAGTTGTTTTAACGATTGCAGTACATGTTCTTATCTGTCCCATCATAGCTCAGCTCTAAGAATACTATAGGCCGTTGGCATTCTATACTTTCTTCAATGTTTCAACGAAACACGCCATTTATTACGGCTGTCAACGTAAAATACGAAAACAAAAGTGTAGATAATTTCCAAACACTCCGAAGCCATAATTTGTTAACAAGTCATGGGCGACCAGCGACGAGCGAAGCGGAAAATAAGCTTTATCTCTCACAATTTTGTTGCACGTAACATATCAAAGATATACTTGACTATGGCAGTATACTTGCAGACCCATGTTTATCAGGTGACCTGCCGTCAAAAATCTTAGATGAAATGTATGAAACCGATGGTCTGTGTTCTATTAGTGATAATCCAGCTGATATTAGCGGGATTGTTACTGTCCATAGAGCTCGCGTTCCCGCGATCTTTACAAGGTCGTCACTCCATCTTGTTGGAGGCCTACCTACAGCTCGTCTCCCGGTCCGCGGTGGATGCGAAAAGCACAAGACCGGTCTGAGTGGAGAGCCTTGGGGGAGGCCTATGTCCAGCAGTGGACGTCTTTCGGCTGACATGATGATGATGATGATGATGATAGAGCTCGGCGAAAAGTGAATGGAATAATGAGGACTCTAAGCAAAATTGTATTGTAAAATGTAGTAATTTGCCTTTTGAGA
Source organism: Acleris literana (assembly GCA_946894065.1). Taxonomy (NCBI): domain Eukaryota; kingdom Metazoa; phylum Arthropoda; class Insecta; order Lepidoptera; family Tortricidae; genus Acleris; species Acleris literana. The sequence continues at coordinate 1,575,220 of OX335681.1, forward strand.
CTATTGTGTTTTTACGTTGCTACGTCTCTTCTACCAAAGGTTGTCTGGGAGAGATCAGTTATAGCGATAAGACCGACTTTTGTCTACCTTGTTTATTTTTCTTTGTGTTGTTGACTTATGAGTGTGGAGGAAGCGTGGAAAGTTTGTCTGGATCGTAGCAAGTGGAAGGAAGTATACCCTGCCTAGAAAGAGGCTTGATTGTATGTATGTATGTACGTTGTTCAATGAAGCGTATTTGTATTGTATTGTTGCATTGTATTAGGTGGGTAGATTGGCCTTATATGTAGCTGCACAATTTAGTACAGTCGACGTCATAAATATGTTTACACTTTAGCCTCCTGAGGTTCCTTGTACTAAAACTAGTGCAAAATACGGCCATTCAAATAAAGATCTAGTGCAAAGAAAGTAAAGTGTAATTTCTATTGTTTTTATGACATAAGATGAAATTGGAAAATTGACTTTATGTCATTCGTAATAGATTCATATTCCATTGACAAATTCCGTTGTATGCTGGGCGGTAGGAGGTTAGTACCTTGTCTATTTAACGTCATATTTAAACTGCCATAATTATGAAATTGTCATAGCGGATAAAGTGACAAGGTACTAAAGTGTAAATATATCTTTGACGTCGACTGTACCTTGTCGCTTTAACACCTTTGAGTCAAAGGCTTTGACAGATAGTGCCATTCAAACGGGACCGTTAAGAAACAAAGCACTGTGCAGCTATTTATCAGGCCGACCGTACCTACTATCTGTCTCCACGTCAAACTATTTTTTGCCACGATATAAGTACACTACTACAGTACAACCAGTTTCTTAACTTTTTGAACGCCATACGTCGAATACAAAATGTGCCACCCACACGCCAAACATGTTTGCTATGCTATGCAAATTACACCTTATTGCTACCAAACAAAGTTTATTTTAATCTTGAACTCTTGTCGGCTGTAACTGACGTGGCGTCAGTGGCACAACTTTAAGTTGACGGCCAGAGCCGACTGTGGCGTTGAAAAGCTTAATAGCGATCGGCAATCTTAATTTTTCTATGAAACACAAGTGACAAATATACTGTCAGTTGCGAGTGCAAGTGTGATAGCAATAGCTAGCTGCCGGGAGTACTGTACCTCCTTGCGCTTATAACATGCGCCCGCGCCGATCCCAGCGGGGTCCTCTAATTTATTTGAAGGCTCTATTACGGCGGACCGTTTACACATTATGTAATTTACACCTACGTCTCCGTCGAATATAGCGGCCGGTTTATTGGGCATGATAGTAATAGAATATCAGAGTAATACCCAGCCTAGGCGTAGTTATGGTTAATACAACTATAGTATCTAAATTAGCTACTGTGTTTGGTTATTATATTTTAGAACTCGGCAGACTGTGGCTTGATGCATTCGTTATAGAAAATAAACAGGACTGACGTAAACTGTCGAACGGTCCAAGTTGCTTAACGCTAACGTAAACTATTTTCGAAAGCTGACTGAATGTATGGAATTGTCTTAGGCGCTCGGCGTGACAGTCTGACAGTTTACGTCAATCCTACATTATGGATAACGATAAAGAACGCCAAATGTATATTGTCTAGGGCCTTAGTTCAGTTGAGGTTGAGAGAAAGGGACAGATCTTAAGCAGTTACATAGCTTTGTCCATGTCTCTCAACCTAAACTAAATTGCTTTAGTATGTCATGCTAACTAATCAGTTTTAAATGGATACCACTAAATCCATATTAAAAATCTAAATTTACTTACTGAAAAGGTAAAGAGCTTACTTAAGTTTTGAATGTTTAGTTTTTTGCGAAATGCGAAGCCCCTACCCTTCCCTACTAACGTCTGCCCGCGACTTGGTGCGAGTGGCCCTTATTTAACGTTATGCCCAGAAGAATTATTCAAATTTACGAGTTAAAAATTATTATATGTGTTAATTTAAGACAAACTACCGTGTGCCAAATTTCATCCAAACATCCTTACTAATTCATAAATTAATAATTTTATGAAATAGGAATACTACGAATTATTAGATAGTAAAGTAGAGATTGGATGCGTAAAACTGAAGATCGGATTGCGAAGGTTAAAAGACACACTGTCATGACGTTTCAACAGGTTGAAAAAGAGATAAAAGAGGAACTACGATAGGCCATAAACAAAACAAAATTCAATGATTCAATAACATTTATTATACCTCATAGTCCAATTCAGTAGTCGTTTAGTTGCAGTAGGTGAGCAGTTCCTCCATGCTGCATGGTTTGTCGCAGCACTCCTCAACGATGCCGCCCCCGCGCTTGCCCCGGGAGCCGGACAGACCCTGGGCCCTGGCCGCCGCCATCCAGGGCCAGCCGAACTCAGGCTCGTAGCCGAATTGGATGGCGTTGTAATCTGACCTGAAATTGTTAATAATTGGGAATGTTCATTTTTTTGCAGACAATTGCACGCAATTGCATTGCAGTTTACCTTAGCCGTAAAATAAACACTACGCCTTTACTATGGGTACTCGACGATGATAATTTTATAGTTATACATATAGTGAAACAAGCTTCCGCCCGCGACTTCTCTTATCGTTATTCCCTCGGGAACTTTTAAGTTTTTCGGGATGAAAGTAGCCTATGTTAATCCAGGATATAAGCTATCTCCACTCCAAATTGCAGCGTAACAAAGTAACAAACACACAAACTTTCGCATTTATAATATTAATAAATACATTATAATAAAAACTTATATAAGTATATATATAGACAACATCCAAGACTTATGTACTCTCAAAATACCAGAGTTTCAAAATACCAGACTACTCACTTACATTAAGAATCAGGTATCTTAAAATTCTGCTATATCCTCACCGGGAATTGAACCCGATACCGCTAGCTTCGTAGTTCGTAGGCAGGATCGCTAAATCAATATTAACTAGGCAACCAGCGTCGTTATAGTTTATTCATCATGTTTAAAAAAAACTTAATACTAAAGGGAAAAAAATTTTGTTCACTTTTTTTCTTGCATAGCTTCTGCTTTGAGACCAATGCAACGAGAGAGAAAGTCCACGTTTAAATACAGCAAAGATCCTATGATCTCCTTACAGCTCTTGTACTCGGTATACCACCAGGATTTACACAGCACACGGCGTGCTATTATTTTGCAAGTATATATGGCACCCGTTGATATCTTTCGTTTAACAATATAATATACGAATAACTTGTCTAAAATATAATATATAAAACAGACCCTCCTGGAAATGGTCCTTGAATGGCCACGCATTTGTAGAATATTGATGAATGTAAAAGAACAGCATTTAAGGCATACTGGTTGACGTGACCGACCATTTAGAAACTGTAATTTTTCAATTATTTAAATAAATATCTAACAAACGGGGTCACCGCTCCAGTAATGCTATTTTTTGACGACATTGAAATGGTACAAATCTCCTGACTACATGGATAGACTAACATAAACTGCCTCTATTAATTTTAGTCATTTTACTAATCCGCAGACGAAGTGATTATAAAAAAAATAACATGGGAAGAAGAAGTAAAGATCGTCGAAAACCGATGAGTGTGAGCAGCACCAACCCTCGTGAAATCCGCGAGAAAGGCCTGTGTCCAGTGAACATCTTCTGACAGGCATAATGAGATTGATGAAGAAGCAAGCTTAGTACAGATTTAAGAAAAGCCTACCTTTTCACCAAGTTGTCACTCTGGCAGAACATCGCCAGGGTTTGAGCCAGACGCCTCCCGCAGTAGACCTGAGGGTTCTTCTGGCCATAACCAGATACCAGGAGCGACAGGAAGCCGAGGAAGATAATCACTTGGATCCTCATATTGCAGAACTGCTTAATGCTTGTCTTTGAAAGGTAGATGTTTCTCGTTTGGAAGGTGATCGTGGAATGTTTCTCAGTTGTGTTTCATCCCGTTTTATACCGTGAAACTCATCAATATTCAAAGGCATTTTTACACCTGATTAATCCTGAATATGTGAAGATAATTTGTATGGTAATGGGGGTGATTTATGGCACTAATGTGTGCTGACAAGGGCTCTTCAGTCACCTGAACGGATTAGAGAGTGGGTAGAAAGCATAGATGCTTAAAATTTTGAAGAGGTATAACTTTTATTGTGAACGAAATATGTCGGATTTCAGCAACCAATTGGCTGTTATTCAGTACACTGTTACAGACGCCGTTTAAAAGCCAAGCGGGGTAGTAATACCATATAATATGACGTGTCTCAGACGCCAGAGAGTCTTGTGGTGTATGAAGATTGAAGGCAATTGCCGACATTTGGCGTCAGTGACACGAATTTCCGATGACGTGATTTGCCGTCTTCGGCGCCCAAAAGTTTAATCATCTGTTTAGTTGTGTAACAATACCTAACATCGCTCTCCGTCAGGCTGCTGACGGTTTCTTCCTCAGCTGCTCCGCGCCACTAAACTGCGAGGGAGGTGTTCTGATGCTTCTCGGAACCGGACCACACCTAATGAACCTACCTACCTTCTTCTGTTCACACTACTTGAGATCTTAAAACTTCTTTGAGTTTTACTTGCCACCCGGTAGGACGTGAATTTGTTGATTACCTTCGCACAGGAGTTTTTATGATCTAGATATTTGTGATTTATTGGGCAAAAACTGTAAAACGAACTCTGAGCGAATACACGTTTTATCCGCATAAAATGGCAATTTTCAAGAGCTTCATTATTTTACCGTTAACCGAATCATCATAAGGTATAAATAGGTATTTACGAGGCAACAAACAGCATTAGCAAGCTGCTCCTCGATATTTAAAACGTCAAATCGAGCGAACACGAAACAAAATGACTGATCATGGTAATGAACATACCCTACACAAATCTTTAAGTCATAAAACAAAAATAGTAAAACTGGAGCTTACGTCAAGTATCCTTATCCATAATCGTTGCAATGATTTCAATGACTGATGTGAGCCTGAGTCAACAATGCTTCTAATCAGCGTTTACACTGACCATAATGATGATGCAGCAATTACTTGGACTAGAAATATCAATCATCATTTGAAGTAGAAATGGCGAGTCAGTACGTGGATGACTATGCTAAATGCTCGCGCAGATGTGATAGACAGTTTGAGGCTTTCTTCATTAGTTTCACTACCGAAGACCCAAAGCGGGGTCAGTTTTGTATAGAATTAGAATACCGGGCATCTAAAGTTTTATCTTTTAGAAATTGGTAAAAGCGACTGTTTATTTACTTGTACAGTGCAGAATGATCAGACCTCAAACTCGGGTAGCTTCTCGAAATAAAAAGCACAGCGATATATAACTCCAATAGTTCTATCCCTTTCACTGAATGGAACTTGGCAGGCTCATTTACCCTTTATTCTAAACTTAATTTAACACCTTAGTTACCTTTTTATTGTTACCTAAAGTCGCTTATTGGTGTATTTAAACTAAAGATTTTTTCTAAATTCAGGTATGATTTTTGTAGCTAATCAAACGTTAACTTTGAACAAAGTACACGTAATGTTTTTTTACTAACAGAAACTGAAAACTACTCTTAATTTTTTTACACAAAATTACATTGCATTCGGCTTACAGTATCCTCAAAAATTTATTGATTTTAAGTACTACAACCACTACACAGAGTTAATTTATCGGTTTTTCCTTCCTCCTTAAGTAAAAACTCTGTTAGGAACTAAATAAAAGTATATTGATAGGCCCAAATTACATCAATAAGTTTATTGATTTTTGTGATAAGCGATAAGATCATGATATAGCGATCCGGACAGACCTTTCATAAGGTCCTACCACCACCTAACGTAGATACACCGAGTTTTACTTTGTTAGATAAAACATGATGAGAATTTGACGACTATAATGTTTCCGCGACAGCATGCCCTGCAGTCTTTAGTCTTACCTATTGACGTTGCAAAACTGCGTCAATGTATGAATTGTATGCTGTGTTCAACTGTGGGGATAAGACAATCATATTCCACAGGGTTTACAACGCTTTTGCATTTCTAGAATAGGGAATATGCATGTTTTTTTTTACAGCTTCAATAAAAGCTGATTCATGTTACAAACAGGTGAAAAAAAAAATTTTTTTTTATTGGCTATAAAAATAACAAAGATATAAGCCAACAAAGATTAGTTCCTATCTCTTTCTAGCAAAACAGAATTTTACGTGGAGTTTATATGGCCGAACTGCACAATGACGTCACCGGTGCACTTCGGATCACTCTGTCTAATCAGCAGTTTAAAATGCTTATATCATCCGTATTACTTGACCGATTTTAATTTTAATTTCACTTTTAGTGATCTCTTTTACGGTATTTTCATATTTTGTTGAGAAATGCGATTAAATAAATCCATGCATATTCCCTATTGCAGTCATTCATTAACCATTAGTTGGCCTGCGTGCTCGTTGGTAATATTATTATATTTATTATTATTGAGTCGGGACCGTTTCGCAACAACTTCTCTGTACCTTGTTCTTTTTGTATCTATTTAGTGTGATTTTGTATTGTTGCGAATAAATGTCTCTTTATCTTTATCTTTATCTTTATTATAAAGAGGAAAGATTTGATTGTTTCTTTGTTTGCTCCGAAACTTTCAGGACCGATTTGAAAAATTATTTGACCACTAGAATCCCACATTATCCCTGTTGAACATAGGCTATGTTTTATTTTTCTGCGGGGACGGAGTCGCGGGCAACAGCCAGTTCGTAACAATGTATAGGTAGATTCACTAAAGCTGGCACGAAAGGAATTAATAAAAGTAATGTCACCTATCACTGTGTGAGTGCCGTCCTTTGAACCGATGTTCGAATTTCAAACCAAAAACCTGTTATTATTTTGCACACTTGTATACTTTCGTTCACTCATTCATTCCATTCGTGCCAACTCTTGTGAATCGACCTGTAGTGAGGCGGGCATCATGCATCAAAAACACTAACGCAACAAAAAAGCACAGTCCCAAAAGCTACATCTTTGTTAGTTCTTAATTAATGTATGCTCCTATTTACGGCCCATTAAACAACATATTCGCGTTAAATCATGTTCTACACGCGTTCAGTGGGCTTCACACGTAAAAGCAGTTGGACAGGGCTGATTATTCACAAGTGAAGGATTAAGGCTCGGTTTACACTGTTTCGTTCTTGCTAATCCTTCTCCTACCTAATATCTTCAATCAATCAATCAATCAATCAATCATTTATTTTACATAAAACATGGTATATACATACAGGTCTTAGGTTAGTAATTAGGTATCACATGTTTGGCCGCCAGGGCAGCACGTAAAATTTTACAAAATAATTCATAATTTTACTGATTAAATTTCAAATAAAGTGTACAGGATAAATAATAATTAAAAAACAAAGTGTATAACAGCATGTCAATCTAAGTCTAAATATATATAGAGGGGAGCTTCGAAGACATTTCTATGTACCCACACTACATTTTTATAATCAAATTTCACCTACCTACATAATTTAGTTTTTGTCTCCGTCGTTTAGATACTCATCCACCGAATAAAAGCATTTTTGTATAAGCCAGATTTTGAGGTCTCGTTTGAATTTATTTAGAGGCAGTTTTTTTAGTGTCTCAGGTAACTTGTTGTATACAAGTTGTATACAATATCTTCCTATCTTCATCGCTAATCAGCGATAGGACCGCCTTTTGTTTACGTGTATTACTTTTAATTGTGCAGTTTCTCTGTTATGTTTTTGTTTGGTGTACAATAAAGTGCTTTGTATTGTATTGTATTGTAATCTACTCATTCTGATATTACGAGTATTAAATGTGAAAGTTTTTTATGATGTTTTAATGTTTTTCGATATATCTTATCTTATTAATATTATAAATGCCAAAGTTTGGATGTTTGTAACTCTATCATGCCAGAACGGCTGAATGGATCTGGATGAAATTTGGCACAGGGATGGATTACTTATAGCATAGTCTAATAGTCTGGTATTCCAGACTACCTTTAATCCCCAAATAAATCACTGTTCCCGTGGGATGTTAAAATTACGAATTTTACGCGGACGGCGTCGCGGGAGGAAGCTAGTATGTATATTCAAACGAGGAAACTGAACTGACTGGCTGGCAACGCCGCTGGGCCTAGGGGTTGAAAATTTGGACTTTTGGAAATTCATCTCCTAAGGGGTTAAAATAGGGGGAGTAGCGGGAAACTAATTCTAAGCGTACGAAGTCGCGGGCGTCCTCGTCATTGGGTTATTGCCATCTCTTACCACCCATACACTTTTGCTGGCTTATTACATTTGAATAAAGTTCAAAGTGGCAACAAAAAAACGCCGGGTGGTAACAAGTGGGAATAACCCTCGACATTTAAAATGGCTGAACGGATGTGCATTAAGGAAAAGTTGATAGTTTCCGTGAAAACAACAACCTCCTAAGGTTCACCATATAACCTTTGCCAATGGAATGTGGATCTTGTTAACAAATAGACAATTTTTTCATCACAATTCCCTATCCAGTGACTCTTGAGCCCAGTGCTTACAGAACTGGTCCTGTTCCTCCTGTCATCTCTTGCCCTGCCGTTTCTTTTCTAGTGGCTTGGTTTCCAGGTTAGAGTAAATCATGAAAAATAGAACATTCTAATTAATTGTAATGTAACCGGTGTCTGTACAATTTTCATTAAAGGAAAAAATACTTATGAAAATTTATTGCAAAAGTTGGAGTGGAGCACCATTGAATAGGCTTTTAAATATAATATTATACAGATTTTTTTATTCTTTATGGTGAGATATGAACCCCGCAATTCGCCAAATTGTGTGTTGCAAGTATTACTAAGTTACTTTAAACATATGATGAAAACTATTATTTTAATAAAATTTGTTTGGACCGAGATCCAACTAAAAATGTCGTGATCTAAGTTGGTTTGAATTATAAAATACACATTTAAGTTGTATATGTCACGAACCCCGAAGGAATGTGTTATTTAGCATGTAAGTTATTTTCTAAAGATTTAAAGTCAAATTAATGGAAGATACATGTAAATGTTTTATATATAGAAAGAAAAGGCTTGTGTTAAAAATTACATAAATGCTATTGTACAACCGGGGCTCTATTATATTCGGGTTAACCCTAATTGGATTTTAGAAGTTATCGTATTGTTTTTAATTCGGCCGCCTTTATTATTAAGTAAATAAGAGCTATCGTAACGTTGACAATAAGATAAGATGTCAAAGGCAGTAAGGGTTATAAACAGTAGAATGGAGGCCCTGATCTCAATCCTCTTGTACTTCATTTTAATTAAATTAACGCTCCGTTTTTCGATTCGATTCTGATATTCAGCGACGAGATGCGCATCCGGTTCTCGTAGTTACAATAGTCAGTACATTTTAATATCAATTATAAAGTGCAGCTGATGTAAACTCAGCTTAAATATCTGTCAACTCATAAACATCCCTAAGACATGCCATAAACGTGTGGGTAGCGTTCCACAAAATTATATTCCTCACCTATATGCAAATCGTTGAATTAATTAACGGCTATAAAAGGGGCTAGATCGTCCTCCAACTTCACACTTCTCCCATCGCCGCAGTCAACCGCACTAGTCATGAAGATCTACCTTGTCTTTCTCCTGGCTATCATCGGTTCCTTGGTCGCGGATCACGACCCTGCTCAAGTCTACTGCGGGCGCCGCCTCGCTGATGTCCTGAGAGCTCTTTGCTCCAGCGAATATCTGATGAAGAGGTCAGAGAACCACTACAGCACGCAGCCTGAATGGTTTCCCGACTACTGGCCCAGGGTTGTCCCGGCGAAGGCTCATGGAATCCACGGAGGCAGGGGTAAGAGGCAAGTGGTCTCCGAATGCTGTGAAAAAGCCTGCACCATCGATGAACTGCTGACCTACTGCTAGACGAATCAAGATCTGAAATCATGGAATATATGGTGACAAACGCATTCGATTGTTGAATTTATAAATAAGAATAAATAAGGCGTGTATTTATAGTGTTATATTAAATTAGACGTAGGTTCACAAGTTAACCAGGGGTTTTATTCTCTCAAAAAACGGCGGTCGGTCGGACGGACGAGCGAATCGAAGCGGCGAGTTTAAGTAGTCCCGTCCAAGCGAACAAAACACATTTTAGCGCGTGCATTGTCAATTAGGCAGCCTTATACGTTCGAGAAGTCATGCTGTATTGAATAAACGCGCTAAAATGTGTTTTGTTCACTCTGACGGGACTACTTAAACTCGCCGCTTGGACAATCACTCGTTCGTCCGTCCGTCGGTCGTTGTTGAGAGAATCACACCCCAGAGAGAGAACAACCGAAACTGAGAAATAAAAAATGAAAAAAAAACTTGTATAATGACCCCTAATGTACAGAGCAGCTTATTTCTTCTCGGCCTGTCCCTTTTTCTTGAATCCACATCGAGATAAGAGTAAAAAATATAGTTTCCAAAGGTTTGATCTGGTACCCAAAATCTAGCCTATGCATGTAAGGGCTAGATTATGGATCAAGATCGCTTTTCCTTCTTCACCTGACTTCTTAGATTTTCCATAGCTCTATATAGATTAAGTATTAAAGTATAATAGTTTGGCTAAGTTATACTGATATGTTATAAACTCCCTATTTTCCGTGAATGATGTCTCTCCTTCTCTAAATAGTACATTTAAGCCAATTTTTTATTTCATACATTACGGAAGGTAGTGATTCATTAAGTATGCCTAAGTATTAGTTTAAAAAATAATAATTGTAATAATAGAAATAAATACTTGATATACTTGCTTCAACATTTAATTTTATTATTATTCCAAGAGCAGGGAAATGTCAATAAAAATCATAGTCAATTAATGTTTGATTTACTTTAATGTTCTATAAGCAAAGATCGGACAAATAGGTGTCATTATTCGCAATAATGTGGACTTGACTCAAAAGATTTTAATTAAACTAATTAAATTACATTAATCTATTTCTTATTAAAACTTTAATCTTGATACTTTGCAGGACAGTAATAAATAAATAATACAAAGATGTGAGGCCATTAATATTATTCTACTTAAGTTTCCTCCAATAACATGCGTGGATTGCGAAATAGCTAACCTAACCTAACCACGGAAAAATTATAAAAATTACCGTTAATTTGCGTTAATAAATCTACACAATAACAAGTCATTGTGTTATTTATTTATTACTGCCTTGAAAAGAATCAAAATTATTTATAGGGTAAGTAATCAATTAATGTAATTTAATGTATTTAATTAAAATCTTTGGAGTCATGTCCACATTATTGCGAGTAGTGAGACCCATTTGTCCGATCTCTGTCTATAAGGGGCTGGGCGTACAGTGTGGAAAAAAAATGAGCCCTGGAGGGTAACTGCCTTAAGTCCTTAAGTAAGATCATTTTACATTTTAATATCAAGTATAAAGTACTTTTTATTTTTTTTTATCATTTTAATTAATTTACTTTTATCATTCAGTTTTTACTTAAAGCAAACATACTTTTATTTTTAAAAAGAAACAAAACTGCATGCAAAGATTTTCTAAAATTCGCTTGTCTCACCCGGGAATCGAGCCAGCTAAAAATTCAAAAACAAACACTCGCTATTTTATTCTACTAATCGATAGGATTATTATTCAGAATGAAATCTCTCTAATAAACATTTGGTCATAGAAATAAAAATATCGTGAAATCTAACAATAATTATAGCGTGTGTTTATTTTTTGAATTTAGGCTCGTTCGACTCCCGGGTGAGACAAGAGAATTTTAGAAAATCCTTGAACGCAGTTTTGTTTCTTTTTGAAAATAAAATAATGATTCCTTGAAGTAAAATTATCTAACTTAACCCCCTTACTAATAAACGTTGAGTTACGGTGGTATAGCTATACAATGTTTTGTCCTTATCTGTCATTGTGACATTTGAATTTGATAGATAAGGACAAAACATTGTATAGCTATACCACCGTTACTCAACGTTTATTAGTAAGGGGGTAAGGATTTAAGGCAGTTCCCCTCCAGGGCCCATATTTTTTTTCCACACAGTATACAATTATTCTGCCGCTCAAAATCAAAATGGAGCATGAGCATATGGACTTTTTATTCCTATACTACCTTTTTCTATTAAAAGGCATTATTGGAATTGGTCTAATCCGAGCTCACGTTCACCGTTTCTAAATTTATGTAAATAATGCCCCTTTCTAAAGTTTATATCTCGCGATTATGGACAGTTCCGAGAGTAAATGAGGCGTCATTATGGTTTATCTTCAGATTGGTCTCGGAACACTGTGTTTAACTTCTAGATCGGACGATGTGAATTTAGTTATTATTTGATCGTTTCAATAACTGTTTTTTTTTTCATATCATAGAGAAGGCCATGTACCGCACATGCCACCTGATTTGCATTCTCAAGACTGCAATCCTAAGACCGCAAATGTTTGAGGACCAAAAAGTTGGATCATAGTTAAGCGTTGTTAATCATACAAACAATGAAGGCGAAAAAGTTCTGTTGCGCGACGAAAAGTATCCTTACAAAATTGTATGGGCAATTTTCGTGTCACAACGGAAAAGTTTCATATAATTGTTTAACATGTTTTAACTTAGTGAGTTAGCATGGCCCATTTTTTTGGACCTTACCCAATTGCGTTTCTGACCCTGATGACTAAGATGGAATGCCTCTGTGCTAGTTATTTCACCGGTTGTCTCATCCCCACACGCGGACAACAACAATGCAAACACTGCTGCTTTACGGTAGGTTAAAGCAGAGATGGGCATTATTCGAATAATTATTTATTCGAATAATCATTCGAATAAAAAATAATTCGTAATATTTTTATTCGCGAATAATTTATTCGTCGAATAATTTATTTGCGAATGAATTATTCGAGAATAGTTTATTCACGAATGAATCATTCGACTACTTTTCGAATAACGAATAATTTATTAATTTATTAGAGAAAAATGGAGCAGGTATAATAAGTAGTACATAATAATTATTCGTGGCAATTCATTCAACGAATAAATTATTCGACGAATAATTTATTCGAATAAGAATAATCATTCGAGAATTTCATTCGGGTTTCGCAAATAATTTGGTTATTCTTATTCGTTATTCGTCATTCGAATAAATTTTGCCCATCTCTGGGTTAAAGCATATGTAGGATGGTTTAATAAGTAGCACATAATAATTATTCGTGGCAATTCATTCAACGAATAAATTATTTGACGAATAATTTATTCGAATAAGAATGATCATTCGAGAATTTCATTCGGGTTTCGCGAATAATTTGGTTATTCTTATTCGTTATTCGTCATTCGAATAAATTTTGCCCATCTCTGGGTTAAAGCATATGTAGGATGGTTTTAGCGATTCGGACGGACCTCTCACAAAGTCCTACCCACTAAAACAGGGTCTCTGGTCAGCTGGTTTTAGGTTTTAGTCTATTCGCGAGAGATTTACCAATGACTATGTGCTAATTAATGTATCTCGACTATGAATATGATGATGATGTATCTTGGCTTTATAGTCAGCAACCTGTGTCAAGTCTGGCAACGTGTTCGAGACTCCGATAAAAGCTTCATAAGCTCAGCTTGCTATACCGCCAATAAACCGTTAGTGCCTACTGCTCTCAATTTATCTCCGTTTTACTACATTTTGTGATGTTCACTGAATACCACAAAATATAGTAAAGACGCGAAATTAATGCTCTTGTTTTGCTTTTCCACGACTTGTTAACGTTATGTAGTTAAGTACACTACAGATCGACGACTTAAAAAAAAACTAAAAAACTCAGATACCCTCGTATAAACCCGTTTCAGAGTTAATAATTCTTGATAACCTCATTTTTTACGAAACATGCCTAAAATCACCGTCTAATTACAAGTTTTTGAAAATAAACCACCTGCAATAAGAAAAACAAACTACAGACGGACATACACACAGAAACACATACATATTGTGAATAATTACTACACACAATTTTATACATATTAGTGAGGTACATACCATTGAGTTAGTTTTGATAATACTTAGCAAAGTTTTTTTATTCCGACAAAAACAAACCTAACCGTAAATCCTTTTAACCTCTTCAAAAACTAAAAGCACACTTTACTCTACAAACTCAATTCAATCAACATAATTCAATTTTAATGTAAATTAATCCAAGCCGCATAGCTTGATCCAGTTCCCATTCACTCAATTGAAGAATTTCATTCAATACGGAATAATCATTTGTTATCTCAACCATTCGTTTGAACGATAACAATGTTATCCACTTTACGTGCTATCTGGTAGATTCGAGAGATAACAGCTATTGGGGTTGGGATGTTATACTGAACTCTTGAAACACATGAATTGCTTGATGTTAAAATCAAATTAAAATAAATATCTAAATATTACTATAAGCCAGTCGTTTTTAAAGGCCCGATTTGACAGCTGTCAATGCAGTACAAAATACGTACCTATTAGAGTCTTGACAGCTATCAAATCGGCCCTTTTGAACCGACGGGAGTATAGTAAGCATCGCTAGTAGGTGTTTGTTTCCGAGTCTTGGATGTTTTCTATGTATTGTTAAGTTTGTGTTTCTTTATATAAGCATGTTGATCGTAGTGTAGTTTAGTAGTACAAGTCCAGAGGTTAGTTTGAGACTAGGTCAATTTGTGTGTGATTGTCGCGTTATATTTATTTATTCTTAGACAAGTTTAATTATTTAACTCTTATCCTACAAACGACTTAACTGACTGAAAGCTGTCGGTGGCACAGTTTTATACAGTTTTTATTGTCAATGGAATATCGACATGTAGATATTTGAGCAGTCTTAAAATTGACTATATTTATGATTTCAATCGTACCAGCAGAAAATATTCGCCATAGAGAAGTAACCTCCAAGGTATTCATACTAATCATATTTACTTAAATTAAAAGGTATAAAATATAAATCAACAAACTCGTAACTGTAACATCTTGTTAACCGCTTCCTGAGTGATGAAAGTGCGAAACGATTTAATCTATCCATCTCATTTAAAAGTTCATACATACAATTAAAAAGCTTAAGCATATTCAACTCTCCTACCTTGTTAATAAAATGACATGATGCAATGAAAGTTTTATAGCTGATGTGCCTTTTATTTCTAAAAAGAACGAAACTGTCTCGAAGTCAAAATGATACATTGGTCGCTAAATAGCATAAGAAATCCCAACCTTTTATTCTTATGAATAAATACGCATGTGCAATGAGAGTTTCATGACAGATGTTACTATTTGTACTAAGAAGATCAGTAGTTGGTCTTTTAAAGCCAAATTGTCTCAAGTCTGTCTAGTTACTTGCAATTGTGGCTCTATTTGATAGCTTCATATGTTCTGGAATTGCATGAATATTCAGATGGACATGGGACGTTGGTTCCAGAGTAGAGTAGTAGATCGTTGCATCGTGCGCGTCGATAATCCGTCGATCAGCGCCCGCGCAGGCGGAGGTGCGAACGCCGCCGGCCGGCGTAGGCGGCACGCGATAGAGATTTAGGGATTATGTTCATAAGAAAAGAGGTTTTCTTTTTGTAACTATCGCTGACCTACTTTAAATGTGTAAGTTAACTGAAATACATTTAATATTATGAGCCTCGAGCTTTGCTTGGGACTAGGTCAATTTGTGATAGATTGTAGTTATTTTAGGACAAATTTGCCTAGGCATATTTCTATATTGAATGCAATTTTTAACGACACGATTAGTCTAAGTGAGTAAGTAAGTAAGTAGATCACAATGAGTCCCGATTCGAAGCCTCTTCCGGCTAGATACTACACGATTATTTCTTTATAAAAAGAAGAAATCGGGTGATCATGCTGGCCTATGAAGATTAAATAATATATGTATATTTCTTTTGATTCCGCTATGTCCTGTGCCCTTCTACCAAACGCCAACTGCATAGCAGCGCCGGCGCAGCGTCCAGTCACGAAAGATGACTTTTAATAGCGAGATGATGGGCTCAGGCCGCTGTCAAATTAAGTGGATCGCGTTAATGTGCTACAAATTATTACTCTACTCAACTATGTGGCTACAAACAATAAGTGGTTTAGTTTCTTTTTAAAACTTGAAAAATTCATACACGGTGTTTATGAACACTAACTGGAAGAATTTCCTAATAAGTTTAAGGTCACCTTCGTAAATCATTATTTTGTAAAGACTCAGTATTATTATTTTGTTTTTAATACCATACCTATAGTGTTTACATATATTGTTCAAATAATATTTATCTTATATCGCTTAAGGACAAGACAATACTTGAACCGCTATTTAAATGTAGCAAAGATCAAAACCCAAAATTTTCATAATTCGAACGTAATTTTTTGATTGAACACGTTTTTTTTTTTGCTCTTAATTTATCCCTAAGCTAACTTACGTACCTATAATCAATAATAACTACTGGCCAAATCAGCAGAATACGTCATATAGTTCAAATTGACTATGATAACGTTTTTTAGATTTGGAGGAAATGTAAAAATACGTCATTGAGACGACACAGAATTGAAGTGGAATAAATAGTAAATTGCTACACCATTGTCTCAGTCCCATACCCTTTCACATAAAACATAATAAGCTAGTGTGCCCCCAGCTTTATGCATGGAATTTAGTGTGGCAACACCTCGTAAATCTATCTCAGGCATTATCTTTTATGGAGAAATTAACGGATTCATTCTTTATGATATTTAGAAGTTTTAAGGCGATAAACAATATCTTTGTTATTTTAGAACATGGATTGGATTCATATTATCCACTACGTTTGTTAGTTATCTCAGTTTTAACTTTAATTATGGGTGAATAATCTTGAGGATTGCGATTGTTGGCTGCTTTAGCGTATACTTGTAAACTAAATGTCCTTATTTATCCTTGTATTCTTCTATCTTCTTACATATACCATGAATGCGAAAGTATGTTATTTTCGTTCGACTTACCGTTCGAATTTCGACAACAAACTAAGTTAATCAAAATTGGTTACTTCCCAAGGAAATAACGATAAAAAAAACCTCTAAATTAAGTAACTATAAGTAGGTTTACCTTATTTTCTTAAACTAACAGTGCAGGTCATCGGCCCACCACAAGTTACAACTTAAGTAGGCATCCCTGTCGTAGATAGCGGTCTTTAAAAAAACCTGTCAAATTTCAAGCAGACAGGGTCAAATGTCAAACCATAGGAACACCTCACCTTTATTTTTTAACGGCACATTTAAATATCATTGTATTGTATTTTTTTTTTTTAAAGTACACAGTTGTATTTTAGATAGGTGAAAGGGGAATCTAGCGTTTGTCCTAATATATTTTGTTCTGACGCATCGCTAGTTCGAATTATAATTTACCCTGGTTTTCAGCTGAGTCAGATAACTTTGTACTTTGTCTGCGGTTAGGTAAGGTTAGGGTTGTATTATATAACAACACTAAAAAGTACTATAATCCAGAAATAATGATTGCATTTCGACATATTACAATTTGAATTTTCAATGTGAAAGCCAGTACAATGTTTGAGGGCCTTAATTCCACTTATGTTTTAACCCATCTTGCTTCAATTTCGTAATCATACTCCTGAGACGTTATTACAACTCTTATTGCCAAGTGAATAACAGCTATCAAAACGTTAACAATATGATGACGATATGGAATCAATCATTAATTATGGACGGTTGCAATGATTTTACTTAATTTTAACCATAATTAACTTCTTCTAGAGTTTGTTGTGGTGCTTCTTCTCTGCAATGGTAGTCTCGTCCGAAGAGCTACATAGAAGATTCATTCCATATTGATTCACACACACAGTATCGATTGACATCTATTTATAAATTACTGCATGCTGACAAACTTATAGCTACATGAAAAAGGCAAAACGCTTATCAACATTTTCATTATTTAAATGCGCCGCAATCTTAAAAACTTTCAAACTTGGAACATTTTGAATGGCAACATTTTGAGCGATTCGCGTTCAGAAATAATGAATTGCTCATTGTGCATTGAAACTCGAAACAGTCCCGTTTCTGAACGGACAATGAGCCTTGCCAGAGAATTATGAGCATAAGCAATTATACATTAAATGCCAGATTTAATTGATTGAGAATTGGAGGGTTTTAAATTAAGAATGTTTTTGTTCAGAATTCGTAGATAATTTGAGGATGGAAATTATGTCTCGAGATAATTGAGACATTAATTGTAATTATGTTTGACTGCGATTTTAAATGGGATTTGAAGAATTTCAATGTTTCGCAATCATAGAGTTCGCTATTTGCCATAGACTTCGTTAATTTGGGTTATATTTCTAATTTAACTTTAGACAGTTATAACTTGAGGAACTGATTACAAAGTTAGAATATTTATATCTTTGATATTTAATTCCGTCTGTTTCAGTCGCCTGAATTAACACAAATATTTCTGTTATCCGTCATAGCTCTGTTTATTTAAATGTAGAAAAAAAAACAGATGCGTTAACTTTTACCAAGAACCCTATCTTTCCTTCCGCTGGCCGATTTAAATTTAAAGGTTGCGGTTTTTGCGTGTAGTAGTAAAACCAACACAACAATGATTCATAACAAAATTAACACACACAGTAGCACATGATTTGGTGTCAGTTGCGATCAATCTATTCGAACATAGTTACACCCACGTGTGCCGGCGCAAGGGTAACGTGATTTAGCTGTAAATGAGACAAATGGTTGTTTTATTGAACGCCATCTCGCGGGTGAGATCATACAGTTAAATCAATTTGAGGACGCTGTTTGAGTTGAAGTGATGGAGGGCTGGCAAGCATAATCAACTGTAGGATACTAAGTATCTATCATTTGAACTGAGTTATAGAAAACCGGTGTAGAACGAGACCGACCCGTGTACGAGGACGTAGGTTCCAATAAACTTATAGCACTTAATAGCAGATTAGCATTTTTACAAATTAAAACTAGTATCACTACATAGTATAAAATAAAAAGTCGCTTCCCGCTGTCTCTTTGTATGCTTAGATTTTTAAAACTACGCAACGGATTTTGATGCAGTTTTTCTAAATACATAGAGTGATTCAAGTATCACTGAGAGATGGGACAGTGGCCTGATCAGGCATTGGTCCTCCCTTCATTTAAGTTTAGGTACTAACATAGTTATTTAAGTTTTGTGTAATACTAACAATATATGGATTATGATGTCTGAAATAAATGCATTTTATTTTTATTTTTATTTTATAATAAGTACGGGTATTATAGAAAACTGTCATAAATCGAAGCGAAGTGAGTGCGGGTCACTAGTAACTTTTAAACTCAAACTGTTCTGCGAGGTCTGTGACCAACTGTTGGGCAAAGTACGGTTCACGACATTTTCCAAATTATTAATACAAGTTACTCAAGGGGGAGTAAGTTAAAAGTTATTGAATGAGTGTTACGTTTTCTGTTGTGAAGTAAGTAGAAGTGTTACGAGAGAATTACGAATTCTCGCCGTAGTACCTTATGTTATACTACTTTAAAAAAAAAAGTATGTTCTTATTCATTAAACTCTGTGACCAATATACTACGTTAAATAAGACCGTTCAAATACAACCATAATAATTTGACTATCATCTCATAGATTCGTCAAGCCCAATTTGTCATAACTCCACACGCCGATAACATTATCGCCTGCCGCCC
This sequence comes from Acleris literana, assembly GCA_946894065.1. Lineage (NCBI taxonomy): Eukaryota > Metazoa > Arthropoda > Insecta > Lepidoptera > Tortricidae > Acleris > Acleris literana. The sequence goes on from OX335681.1 coordinate 1,594,779, forward strand.
GATCCGTCACCCCGGCCGCATTACTCATCCTTATCTATAATTTATTCCATCTAATTTATTTCGAAGACGGTAAGAATTTTGAAATTGGAAAACAATTGGGCGCCATTATTTTTATTTTTAAGAAGTCGTTAAGACGAAGAAGAAGACGTAGAGTGTTTAAAAAAATATCGATTGATTAATTAACTACTCTTTTTTATGCATTTTTTTTAAGTATTGTGACCGGTAGGTATATCAAGTATTTAACCGGCACTTCACCCGGGCAAGACGTTAAACGTTACTGAAAACAGAAACTTTCAAATTTGTTACAATAAAAAGTGAATTCTAACCACAGAATAAAAAAACAGTAGAAGTGTCAAGTGGGCGTGTAACGTGTTTGTTTGTTTTTATGATAATTTGAGTATTGGCGACAACAGGTCTGATACTAAGCGAAGCTCATGCCACTTCCACTGTTTTTTCTATTCCGTGATTCTAACCCAGATCATGGACTTCCTGTGTTCCAAATTGCATTGCATCCTAATCTGCCCTACCGTTTATGCTTAAGTGGAAAGACTAACATCCTCACAAACTATGCGATTTTACTAAGGGGAATTAAGATTACCTACATAAGACATTGACTTAAGTTATTTGCAATTTCGTTAGGTACCGACATCGCAAACTATGTATGTGATTTTGCCTCAGTGTACGAGTAGTAGCTCTTTTTGAATTAATAGTACATTATTGCCTAGGCATGGAAGTAGGCAATTGCGGGCCGAGTATTGGATTAAACGGACGAGCTGCTTGCTGTTCCTGCCGAGGCAAATATAGTGCTTTTCTCAAAAATCGCAAGAAAAAATTTGTGTTGGAGTCAAATATTCATCGCTTGAACTCATTTTTTGAATTGCATACAAACAGAAACTGAAAAAACCATCACTCCTTACCGCCTTTTTGTTTGTGACAAGGAGAAACGCAATTCTTGCTTTAAAAAAAAACAAGCTATTCCAGGCAAAAATAAAAAAGTTATGTTTCGTGTAAAATTTGGATGTGTAAGTCTTGTGCCCTCATTTTATTATGGCCCTTTTCACTTTTTAAAAAGTTACAAGATAGTTAGTAATGGAATTTTTATGCAACATTGCGGGCTTGTGTAGCGAGCACGCAATGTTTTTTTTTTTAATTTGAGAACTGTCAGTATACTATGTACGTCGCGTCTCAATATGTAGATAGGAATGTCAACATTTCCGGACATTTTTGAGAAAATTAACTTAACAAAGAAGCTGCCTTTCTTATCGGGTTTTTTTTTTTAAACATAGTAATAAATCAGTGAGGCTCTAAGATTATTATTTAAGTATTAACATGCAAACTTAGAATCATGTCATGAGAGATACTCACCGTACTTGCCCTAGGCGACTTGCTTTCCTCATTGTCTATAACCAAGCCCGTTGCAGTCTCAAAGTGCACTTAACTTGCATTGGGCAGTCAATGCACCGGGCGGTCGATAGCCATGCATATTGTAAGCTTCAGCCGACAGATAGAGGTCATTGGGGAGAAAGTATTGAACAACTGAAAGGGATCATCATTTAGCGTTAAAAGTTGGGCCTGCAAGTGTTTATTTTTTTAAATTGCAACGTTTGTATGTATGTAAACACTTTATTGTACAAAACACAGAAATTCAAATACAATATTTACATAATAGGAATGTGCAAAGGCGATCTTATCCAGATAAAGGATCTCTTCCGGCTAACCTTTGGATAGTCTAAATAAGAAAAGCAGAATATAGTAACGAGTAGAAATAAGTAAAAAAACAAGGTTTGTATCTTTATCCATATCCTGACTTAAAAATAAAATAAAGTCCCCCGCCGCGTCTGTCTGTCTGTTTGCGATAATCTCAGAAACTACTGAACAGATTTTCATACGGTTTTCACCATCAATTAGATAATTTTTCACGGAAGATTTAAATGTATAATAAATACTGGTTTAGTTACAGAAAAGTCACATAAACCGAAGCGGAGCGAGGGCGGGTCGCTAGTACCTATATTATTAATGCGAAAGCTCATCCTATCAATTTCTTAATCAATCCTATCAATAATGTTTTGTACAAAGAGAAAGCTACTTTGGAATGCTTTTTACGGATTTTCCGCCACCGATTTCATCGTATGTGCTTTGATATATCATTCAGTTTCTACAACATCGTTGAATATTGTTAATTATTTAATTATCATAACATTCGAGTTACTTTAAAGCGGTTTAATTTCAATTCAACCCCGTTTTCACCCTAAAGCACCGTACCCCAGGGTTTATCCACAAATATGAATATATTGTCTGTCGGTATGTTTACTGATTTGGGGGAACGGCGGGCAAGTTGGATTAAATCTGGCGCTTTGATCACTGGGGTATAGTCGCCACGAAAAATCGCTATTTGTAACCCCCCCAAAAAAAAGAGGGGTGTTATTAGTTTAATTTGTGTATTTGTGTATGTTTATGTCTGTGTATCTTTGTTTCTAATCTATATATCGCGGGTTTTATCTATTAAGTTGTTTTTTTAACAGTGCGACAATGTCACTCCTATTGACCTAGTCCCAAACTAAGCTCTAGGCTTGTACTATGGGTACTAGACAACGCTATTCATAAATACTTATACGGATAAATATATACTTAATTACATAGAAAACATCCATGACTCAGAAACAAATATTCGCGCTCATCACACAAACATCTGCCCTTACCGGGATTTGAACCCAGGACCGCTAGCTTCGTAGGCAGGGTCACTACCAACTAGGCCAGCGCGTCGTCAACATATATTTAAAATAGAAGAGGACATAATAAGTTTTAAAGTTAACGCGACTATTAAAAACAGGATTATAAAAAAAAACATTTAAATTTGTATGTACGGGATTGTATATATTATCATAAATATCAATTTTATTAAAAGTTGGCAGTGAGACAAGAAAAATTGACTTTTGTATTAACAAAAACTTCGCTACGTTTCAACCAACCCGACATTGGTTCGACGAGATTTCATGTTATTACACCAATGCGACATTTTTTTTAACCTTAGTCAAACTAAAGTGGTAAAGTGGTCACAAACCATCCATATGCTCCTCTCGCTACGCTCGTCGTCACACCTAACTTGAATACTAAGTGTTAAAAAATCAATAGAAAGATCGGTCGTTATTTTTGTTTTGTTCGCAACTTGTTTCTAGTTTGTAACTTCGTTTGTTTTTATTAATACTTATAAATAATAATTATTAAACATCAAATAAACGTTTCTATCTATCTAAATTTATAATAACCCCTAAACTGACCAGTTCTCGGAAGAATATAAGAAACGGTCTTGAAATAAGACCACACGCAAAATATATTTGTACTTAAAGCACATTAAAACCGAGATAGTCGGTGGTCGGCATTGTAATGTTCTTCTAAATCAAAACGTCTTATCAACTATTTAATAGCCAATGTATATTCAATTATCTACGTATACAAATATGGTTCATAATGCAATAGGAGGTTTGTAAATGACGACCTTTTTTTGAAGAGTATTGCTGAGGACCACAGGCGACTTTAGCGACCCCTGCCGGGCACCCTCGACTTTTAGAACATTTTGTTTGTTTTCTAACTTCTTCTGCTTCATTGTAACTTTGTAACCCTTGAGGCAATTGCGACCTCGGCTTTCAGACCTGATAATTGGGTATTGGAAGGATCTTCAACACATTTTTATCAAATCTGACTTTTAGAAAAATATCTTACTAAATACTCATAACTAAATTAATTTTATAATAATATTTTAGAGAAATACTTACTCGGAAAATGTCGTTAAACAGGCGATAGTTTTCTTAATCTTGGGACCGATTTTAAACTATCGCTTTTACAACTAATATGGAAGATAATTTATAAAATTGTAAAAGTGATGTATACATATTTTAAAACTATTCCTGAAGGAATAAGGACATTTCAAAAAGGCTAATAGAAACAACTGGAGACCACAGAGCTGGCAGCTTCCTCGGCCAACGCATAAGTATTGCTATACAACGAGGAAATGCTGCTAGCGTCTGTGGTACTTTGCCACGGGGGCTCTTTCTTTTCTAGCTTTTATTTAGTTTTAATTTTATAGTTTTTAGCTTAGTTATATTTAGATTTATTTTAGTTTTAATTAATTAATTTATTTATTTTTAATTTACCATAGTTTCAGTTTTTATTTTTAATTGTTACTTTGTATAATATTTTTCAGTATTTCTAAATCTTGATCAATAAATTTTCTAATTTCCTGAAAACATTTAATTTTCTTTTACATTATTATTTAAAAAAATAGAAAAACTGCATACTTTTTAAGTACCTGTTTTTAAAAAGTACTCAATACTACCCAAGCTAATGCTGTAAGGAGGTATATAAAAAAATATGAACTCCACAAACCACAAACTTAATAAACGAGTGCAAGTCCTTTGATGATAACAATCTAAGAATTGATATCGAAACTTACAGCAACTCGCAAACGATAGTCTTAGTACATCTAAATCTACTGTCCCAACAAATAAACATAAATAAAACAAACTCGTTTGTACCTGACTGTACTCTACCCTTCTAAGTAAAAACGCCGTCTCTACCAAAATAGTGTTATAGCATAAGCAACCTTACTCCTAAACAGGCAAGGTTCGAATCTCTTACTTATAAAATATCAGATACGATTTACTGACTTAGAAGGATAGTATTGCTCTAGGCGTCCACTGAACCAGACATTTCATTACCAACAACCATTATAAAAAGACCCGCGTTCACACTTAACATCCACATCCAGATAGATCTCATAAATTGGACACTATTTTAATATAACCAGTGTAGAAAGATCCGCGATTCACCTGAATTGAAATGAAATGGTGGTTTAAGTTGAATTGGTGATAGGATATGCATGTAATCGAGCTTGTCAGTTAATTTGCATGGTTATTAGTGTTTATTTAATTTTGCGTTTTATTGTTAAAGGCTTTATTACGTTAGATTAGAGTGTGAAGTTGGAATTCTACATTTGCATACTATATTCCTTAATAGCACTCGGCTTTCTTCGTGATATACGTAATATATATATGTATAGCACGGACAAAATCATACTGTTATGCAAGTGTATACTAAACTAGCGGCCGGCAGCGGCTTCGTCCCGTTGCAAATTTCCGACATTCCCGGTGATTTTTAGGGTTCCGTACCTCAAAAGGGAAAAACGGAACCCTTATAGGATCGCTTTGTTGTCCGTCTGTCTGTCTGTCTGTCTGTCTGTCCGTCTTTCTGTCTGTCAAGACCCTTTATCTCGGGAACGCGTGGAAGTACCAAGTTGAAATTAAAACCATATACTCCGGTCTGCAGTCCCTTGAAGCTGTGAAAAAATCAAACTTCTACATTAACGTTTAAAAAAGATACGGCCGTTTATGCTGCAAAAAACGTGTATTTCGACACTCTCGAGTGAACCAAATGTAGGTATAGGGTATTTCTCGTTGACCTAGAACTAAGAAATTTGGCAAGAAACACCGTGTTTTATAGGGAAAAAACAGAAATCTGTACATTTTTAATTAAATCACAAAAAACAGGGTCCTTATGCAAGGAATGGCGGTCCAAATTTTGAATTGAGTTAACCGTGTCATGTGCAGAACCCTCGGTGGGCGAGTCCGACTCGCACTTGCCCGGTTTTTTTTCTTACATGCAAACTCTGTCTTGACAATAACGAAGACTACAAAAAAATACATCCGTTCGGAAGTCTCTATCTAATAGTTAAAACCGCATTAAAATCCATTGCGTAGTTTGAAACATCTAAGCGTGCATGCAGAAGGGCAAACGGCGCGGGAAGCGACTTTGTTTTATGGATACTATGTAGCGATTTCACATCATCAGTCGACACGTTTAACCGTTAAAATGACACAAACAAACACATATTCGCATTAATTTAAGGAAACTTTATGTCAATATGTATGTAAATGTAGAGGTGTGTAATAAATTGTAAAGAAGTAAAAGACGTATATGTTTGGACCGGTGCACCTGAAGACCCTGCCAAGATGCACTACGCTAACTATCGTTTCTATTCGTTTCGTTTTTAAACCAATCGCGTCACTTTTAGAAGACGTGATACGAAAAGTCACGTGATCTATGAGTGACGCGATTGGTTTAAAAATGAAACGAATAGAAACGTTAGTTAGCGCAATGCATCTTGGCAGGGCCCTCTGTCGTTCCATAGAATAGAGTAGAAAAGTATAGATTAAAATAGAATAACTTTATTTCAGGCTACAAGGCCCATGTTTACAAATACCTTACAGACTGACATACATAACAATATATAACATAAAATGAACACTACTACTAATACACTTTCGCGGTGTCCGCTAGCCGGCATAATCTCTACCTACCCCATTGGGAGACAGTGAAGGAGTATGTGTGTATGTTGTCTAATAAATTATTAACTCTAATAGCAAGTACAGCTAATTCTTCGCATTACCTTACTTGGTTTAAAGCTAAACCTAACTTAACGTTGTCCGTCATCTGTCTGTCTGCAAAGCCTAGTAATTGCTAGCAATTTGCGTACAAGCCAACGTTTAAACGTAATTATATCGTGGACTAAGTAAATGTTTACGTTACGTAACTTAATGGGTAAGTTCGTTGGCATTTGAATTCTTTAGCTTTACTGTTGAATTAATTTGTCTTAAGGTCTGTGCATATATCACAACTAAAGGGCGCTGCATACGTAACGTGATTTTACTCGGGGAGTTTTTTCAAATATTGTTTCATAGAAAATGTATCTGAACGTACATACGCAACGATTACACGGACGGGACGGGAAAACCAAAAATGTATGCAACCACGTCCCGTCCCCGTCCCGTCCACGTCCTGGGGTATTATTCTTTTAAAAACGGCGTTCGGTCGAACGAACGCGCGAAAGCGCAGCGGCGAGTGTAAGTAGTCCCGTCCGAGCGAACAAAACACATTTTAGCGCGTGCATTCTCAATTAGGCAGCCTTATACGTTCGAGAAGCCATGCTGCCAAATTGAATACACGCGCTAAAATGTATTTTGTTCGCTCTGACGGGACTACTTAAACTCGCCGCTTGGATAATCACTCGTTCGTCCGTCCGTCCGTCGTTGTTGAGAGAATCACAGCCCTGATCACGTTACGTATGGCATAACATAGATTTAAATACTTTAGAATCTAGATGCACAGTTAATAAAGTATATTTGACAAATTTCACTCAATTAGACAGGTTATTTAAACTTTAGTAGGTAATCAATAAAATCTAAATACCGGTCAAGTGCGACTCGGACCCACGCAGAGTGTTCCGTACCGCCTTATCCACCCACCGGAACACCACAATGCAAACACAGCTGCTTGACGGTAAGTTAAGGGATAAGATGGTGATAGCGATTAAGTAGCTTGCAAACGAAATGCAACCTTACGCTCGTAGACCACATTGGCTGACTGTATATAGATTACATATATTTACATGTCCCCTTTGTTCAGGTTTAGCACAGAGAAACACTGTACTTACCTTTGTCTGCTCAGATACAGCGAAATATGACCGCCGACAGAACAATAGCGACAAACGGACCGACGCGGCTTTGTGTCTTTCTTTAAATTATTCAGCTCGTAGCTGCTTAGGATGCTTATATTTATAGATTTCTTATCTTAGATGCTGCAGCTATCGCTATTATACGTTTTTGTATCATAATATGTACCTAAAATTCAAAATACATAATGGCCATAATTGGGTTTATTTCTGAAACCGTAAAGTTTTCAGGATTGTTATAAAACTAACCTAACCTAATGGGTTCTAATACAATGGCCTTTAAAAAAAAAACAGAAATGTTGACGGTTGCGTAATGCTAATTACGCAGAGTTACGTACAATAATTTATCTACACACATATTATAAGTACTCTAAGATGGGTTCAGAAGCCGAAAGGCAAATGACCAGCATTACCTTACCTGTGGTAGTAAGTGACAGCGATGACAGCTGTAAAGTAATTTTGAAATTTGAAATGTAAGGTAATAAGATCCAAATTTGGAACATCTTCCAAAATTAACAGCTGTCATCGCTGACACCTTCTACCACAGGTAATGCTGGTTTGAACGCATAATAGAGGACTTATTATATGAGTGTAGATAAAAACTTTATTAGTATTACTAAGCCCATTATGTATGACCCTTGTGTTTTGAACTTTATATTTTATGATAAGATCCCATGCTATATCTATGGACTAGTATAAATTAGTGAACAGTGCACAGTGACTCTTACGGGAAGATCGTGTGTGTCCGCAACTCGATATGCGCGCGCGCCGAACGGGTTCCGCGCTGAATATCGCCAAATATCGGATTACTGCCCGGGAGCTGGATGCCGTATGTTTTATGTACTTTCACGGAGTTTTATAGTTTCGCTACCTTACAAGTTTATCAGCGGGCTACTGGAGTCCTAGTGAAAAGCGGCCAAGTGCGAGTCGGACTCGCCCATGAAGGGTTCCGTGAAAGGTTAATTGCGGTTTACGATTTAGGACGTATTAAAAAAACACTACTTACTAGATCTCGTTCAAACCAATTTTCGGTGGAAGTTTGCATGGTAATGTACATCATAATTTTTTTTTAGTTTTATCATTCTCTTATTTTAGAAGTTACAGGGGATACACATTTTACCACTTTGGAAGTGTCTCTCGCGCAAACTATTTAGTTTAGAAAAAAAAAAATTTATAAACATCAATATAATTTTTGAAAACCTATCCATAAATACCCCACACGCATGGATTTGAAGAAAAAAATTTTTTTGAGTTTCAGTTCTAAGTATGGGGAACCCCCAAAATTTATTTAAAATTTGGATAAAGCATCCCTCACTCTCGTACTTAACTTTAAGTATACGTGTTAAAAAGCGACAGTTGTTTTATCCACATTTTGTCACGGTTGTTGGTAACTTTATGTGGCAAGGTTCTTGAGGCTTATACTCGTACTATAGTTGAAAGGATTTTTTCCAAACCATCCAACGAATGGAGGGGTGAGCCCGCAATAGCAAATGTTTATGTACCTATGTTAAATACTTGATTGTACAAACGGGAAAATAACAAACAACAAAATAGAAACACAAAACGCATGTGCGAAGGTAAACTTATCCCTTTAAAGGATCTCTTCCAGTTAACCTTGGAGCGATTGGGATTTTTTTTTTGTGTTTAGGAATATACATCATCAAGAATAAGTATATTTTTTCCTAAGTCTTGATTGTGTATTTATTTGTCTAGGTAAATATATCATCGTCTAATACCAACTTAACATGTAGAACTTAGTATTTATTATATGAGAGGTAAGTAAACGAGCAAGCAGGTTATCTGAAAAAAGAAATCACCGGCAACACAAGAAGCTGTTTTCTTGACTATATCAATGTAGGCATATAAAATGGAAATTTTTAAAGCGAAATCTACCTCCCTTCCCTAATAAGCTCGTGGCCGTTCCACAATGGTCCAATAACTCAATAACGAAGATTTCCGTGCGGCCGCGCCCACTGTAGATGGCCCGTCATATACTTAATTGGTTTTAACTAATTTATCTGATTATTTACGAGCGGGGGTCAAAGTGCTTTATTAACTGTCTTGGAGTAAGAAAAGGTTTGTGGAGTTCCGTAAGAAAACATTATAGTTAAGGGTTCTTGATAGCTAATTTGAGCATTCAATTTTATTGCTATGTTTTTACCATGAATTTTTTCGATTTTTTAAATGCGCTCTTTGCGTAGTATGTGTGGTGTGAAACTGATTGATAGAGTAAGGAATGAAAAGGTCAGAGAGAAATGTGTACTAAAAGAAGACTAAGATTGAAAAGGGCATGCTTCAATGGTTCGGTCATTTGGAAAGGATGGATGAAAGAAGATTAACGAAAGAGATATACAGAGCAAAAGCGAGAGGGAGGGTCGGAAGGGGCCGCCCTAGGCGTACTTTTTCGAATCAAATCGGAGAAATACTGGAAAAGGGCCGGATCTTAAGTACCCGAAACCGACGTGCGTGCATGACTCGATGTATGAATGTGGAAGAAGCGAAAGAGATTTGTCAGGATCGTAGACGGTGGAAAGAAGTGGTCTCTGCCTACCCCTCTGGGAAACAGGCGTGATTTAATGTATGTATGTATGTATGTTTTTTACCATGTTCCCAATGTTACCAATTCGTAACTAATATTTATGTACCTACGTCTAACAGGGTATTAATATTTGTTCTGTTATCATTTTCTTTGAGTAGATTTTCGATTAATACCGACTTAACTATTTATTCGTCGGTTTTTTTAAGAGAATATCATGGTATAAACTATAAAATATATTTATTTTCGAAAATAAACTATTTCTGTTTCTATAGGGTAGAAAGTTCGTAACGTGATTTATGGATAAGTCATATATAGACTAGACCCAAACGTAGTTGAGGCCCTTTAGTATACGAGTCCATTAATAATTGCACTTTCTGACGAGCCAGACTTAGTGCTTTTCTCAAAATACTGCGAGGATTTTGTTTTTTATTAATTATATACGTAATTGGTATGAAATAGGCAAACATATTGTTTATTTTTTATGGAAACGGCCTGTCTTAAAAGTGATGTTTGTTAACCCCAAAGCACACTAAAAATGCTCATATTGCCGAGCAGAGTAAAAGGGTATTTTTAGATTTTCTACTAAACTAACAAGGAAGAAAATCTCAGAAATCGATGTAATTTTAAAAAATCCGTTACTGTTAGAAAGCTACTCTGTTTCAGACTGAGATGGGACACATAATCTTACTAAAGTCGTGGACAAAAGCCAGTACTTAGTCTAGTCTTAATCCCACTTCCGTATACCTAGTACTATCAATATCGCAATCGTAACCTAACGAGCCTCCATAAATCAGACCGTTCATAACAATCACTGTTGAAACGTTTAAATCTTAAAGAACGTTATGGCGAATAGCGCTTATGCCATTCTGATCATTATTACAATGTTATTTGTAGTATATCAAAAACAAAAACAACGTAAACGCCGACCACTGTAACGTCTCTTTTCATTTGAATTGAGAATACAAAATGGCCACAAGTCAAAAACAAATGCCGAATGATTTGAAAATTTACGAAAGTAGAGTTCTGATTTTAAATGTAATAACGATTTTTTTGAGTTGTGTCCTTTTTGGATAGAATAGTCGCAAGCTGTAATTGGCTTCATGAACGTCTCGTTAGAGCTCTAGTTGTTTGAGAAAGGCGTGGGAGGATAGGTCAGGTTGTAATGGTGTTTAGATTTAAATATTTCCAACTAAGAAAATACGTCGATCTAGTTTCAATGCAAATGCTTTTTAATAGACCTAACGTAGATGAAAAGTTTAAAAAAATAACAGCGAGAATTAACGATGTCGGTATTGTTATCAAAATAATACAATACCTCTAAATCCTTGGAACTCACCAAATAATTATTTTAGAAGATATTAAATTGGGCGAAATACAAGATTTCATAATTAATGAATGTTTTATTGACACGAGTCATAAAATATGCCCGTATTGCATATAAGTTTCGTAAATAGCCTGTCAAGTTAACCTATGATAGTAGTCATCTACTAGTTAAGTGCTATCAAATACATCGAGGATTATGTTTCTTCTAAACTGGTCCTTACATAGTTAATAACTTTTCGTTACCAATGAAATATCGCCTTGATTTTTTACAGAAAACTGTCTGGCGCTCAAATTGTTGCCAACACTATAAAAATATCAAGATTAGCTCATCTCTCTCCACAAAAAGGAAGTATACTTAGCGAAGCAAAAACTCTTGTTTTGCTACCGACAGCAAAAACATCTGCTTTGGAGCAAATTGACCGTGTTACGGATCTACTGCAACTTGAGCTTCCGCAGAGCTTTCTCTTAAGTTTTTTGGGTTCAGTTGACTTTTTTTGCCATGGTTGCCATTTGTGTGTCGCAGGCTTTTTTTAACATTTTATTGAAAGCATAGCTTATATGCATGCTTATTGGCAGGACTTCGTTTGCGTAAAATTATTCTTCGTTTGGAATGAAAAAAATGTTCGATGCTTTATTCTACATTGTTTAAAACTATGGCAAATAAAAAAACAACAATGAAACCTATTTGAAACTAAAATAAAAATTAAATAAGATTAATGAAAACTAAATATAAATTAAAAAAAAGAGGGCCGCCGAAGCAAAAAGTACCACAGATGCTAGGTAGCATTTACTCGTATAGCAATGCTTAGCGTTGCCCGAGGAAGCTGCCAGCTCTATGGTCTCCGGTTGCATGTGTTAGACTTTTCGAAATTTCCTTTAATTGGCCAATAGCAACGGGTCCCCACAGACCAATGGCCACGTCAACAATGTGTTTTAAATCTGTGTGAAGACAGTGTAGACTACACTTAGACTGAAACATGACTACACTCACAAGATAAAGAAGATAAAGACGTCCCCAAAATATTAAGGCGGTTTTCTACATGTAACAACTAACGTTAATGTTACCACCTGTATGGTATTAATTATTCATGCTAACGCTGTTTTTTTTCCTGGCAACCTCGAGCGGAAAATAATGATGCGGAGCGGGTGTGCTCGCTAATTAATTGAGTCTTAGTTATTAATGGCTCGATGATACTGTCATTAGGGAGTCACGCGGATTTAATCATTGTTTTATTTATTACTATAACAACACAGGTGTTGTAACTAGGGTCTTTATCCCACTTTGATTCAGACCATCTTGTTTCTATATTGTAATCATATTGTTTACGTTATGACAGCTCTTTTGCATTTGACAGTAGGAAATATACCAAACATGTGCATTGAAACCTCTGGGTCGTAACCTCCGGGGGGAAAGGGGAGGATCCACGATGTTCTACTCGAAGGGTCGCCGCTAGCCAAGTCTAGGTCTTACACGGCTCCACAGGCTATATTAAAAGAATTACTATTTTTATTACGTAATTGGATGTAGTCAAATTTTTCCTTACTTATAAAGTAATCGCATATTCAAAATGTTGAAAAACACTTGGCTACACCAATGTCTTCTCTGCCACCTTGTCTTTCAAATCATATACCGAGTTATCACTATTGTTTTTAAAGGCCGTATTAATAAACTCATCTTGGGGGAGATGCCTGTCACAAGATACGTCAAAGTAAACGTCAAACCATAGAACACTGTAATTTTTGACGCATCTCGAGACGAGCATTAGAGTTGAGATTAGTTTATTAATACGGCCCTAAATCAGGCAAGTCGTGAACGATACTTTTTTGCGCTAGTTTCCGATAAAACACATACTACTTAGTACACATCACAACGTCGAATCATAGTGTGGTTTCTAACATTCACAAAAAAATAATGAATAAATTAATCAGTCGTTGGGTATGTACGACGTAATATAATTAGCATTTTCCTAAGCAAAATGTAAAGGTTTTTATAAATATTATTGGCTCAATGACGTAAGAAAGTTACTTTATAAATGTGATAATTTATTTTTAGTGATGTCTTAATCTTGAAGGTATTTTACCCAAAAATAGTCCAAAGTCATCTGGTACACATCGATCCGATACCTTTAGTTTATTTTATACTATTTCCGTCTCCTTGATCAGACGCTTCCCAAAACCATAAAATCCCAACATTTTTCGTAGTAAGCCACATTTCACACCAGGTCCAACAGCACAAATTTATATTTACCGCCCTCAGAAACATAAACATTGAGAATCAGTATGATAACACGCTTTTTTTCAAAAGCAAGAATATGTTTGTCTGGCATTGCTTATGTCTACAAGAATAGAAGAGTATGAAATCCATATGCGCTTACTATCTTTTGGTTTTAGGCGCCAGATTTAACGTCAGGTAATCGCCCATATTGGAATGTCAACCATTTTTTTTTAATCGCTTCAATGGACCACGAAATACGACAGACTCTGTGGCAACAAAAAGCTTTTCGAAATGACTGGCCATTCATAAAAGTTTAAAAACCGTTCCGATTTTACAATCACTACCATGTGTATTTGACCTTATTAAAAGTGAATTAGAGTTCATTTTGGAGTAAAGTTTCAATATTATTTTTTTCCAAGATGAAGACATTGAAAGTTATGTTAAAAAATCAAATGCAGCTGTATTATAAGGCTATTATGATTCAATTTAGAACGGTTGTTGCGGTTTTTTTTTCAATATTATATCTTGCCAGTTTGTTTAGGATAGGGATGTACCGAAGCGTCACATTAGTTTGACGTTCTTATTATCGATTTGAATTTACAATGGAACGATTATAGTTTGGCAAAGAATGCGATGTAACCTTTATTTGAGTATTGTGGGGCGCGCCCGTAAGATAATGTTGTTCAAAATTAGACCAGTTCGTTTCACTCGTTCCAGATGACAGCATATAAATATCGACGTGATATCATATTATAATGTACCTAGATGACTTAACCGATCCAATCAGCCTTGTCTAATACTTCTCATGCGGTTTTCGTGAGTAGTGGTAAAATACAATAAATGAGTCTAAACAAAACATGTCACAATGTGAGAAATAGTCGTAGTGTAGCTACATGCTTATAGACACGTATGCAAAAGCATGGTTGAAATGACTAGCATAAAGGGAAAATGTTGTCTTGGGTTTGCTGTCATGAGATTGCATAGTCTGTGGGCCTAAGAGCCTACTTACCATCAGGTGGCCTGTGTGTACGTTTTACTTTTCCATACCATGAAGGTTTAGGGTAATTGCAGATCGTTTTAAAAGCTTACACTTTACTCGTAGTATAAAATTGGTCTCCGGCCGCTCGGGCGCTAGGGTTGTCCGTATAACATTTACGTGATGATATTTTTGCGTCAATGCGCGTTGCTCGATACTTAAGAGGCCACCTATGGTGCCATGTCCCCACAAGAATGAAAAGGGATAGCTTTATGTACTTCCGCGCGATGAATGTGAGATGGAGATAGTTCGCGCGCGCCTTGATGGCAGCGTCAAATTTAATTAATTGCTATTTACTTTAAAACCACAACATTTATTGAAAAAATGATTTGCCAGGATTAAGAAGTTACATACATATACTATATACTCAACTATTGAATCGAAAATCATCGTTAAAGATTATTGGGTTTCGAAGATTCAACTAAAAACATGCAAAATAAAACTATCGAGGATTTTATTTCCAATCGTGTTTTCACGTTTGCCAGTCTCAAGCAAATATGATCAAGTTTAATATATATACAAAAAGATCAGATACAGAGTTATGGTTATTGAGATCCAGATCGCGGAACACGGACTTTATCATAGGTGGCCTTTTAATACGAACGCCACCAAACGCGGCGAATGACAGCGCGGCCCCGACTAAACCGTCTCGATCCGTCCTGTTGAGTTAACTTGTGTTGGTTCGCGAGGCACGCACACATACAAGCCACTCGATATACCTTCCGTCGGTGATACTGCAAAACCGCGTAACCAACAAATTTATTAATAGAGCAAAATAAACCTTAAAGCCTTAGAAAAAAGGTGCATTTTGCTCCTCATTAAAAATGTTACTTACGCTGTTTTCACCGACGCTTTGTTGGAAGATGAACTACTGTTCTATTTATACTATGCTTTAATGCTTCCACTTACCTGCCTTCCATTATGCATTTAATATCAAATAAACATAAGTCCCGTGCTCTCGCATCTAACGGCCTGCTTGAACAAACAAGCAGTCCTGCGTTCCCGTGATGCTAACCACGTTGTATCTTTACGAGCCTTTGTCTCGGGAATATCCTGATTGTCTGGCTCTGGTCCGCTACAATAAGAGCACTTCCGGGGTAAACGTGGAGGAATATTGCCTTTAATAATGTAGCGGTTATTGTTAAGGTTTCCGTTGAGTGGGCTTGAAGTAGGCAAATATCTCTCTGCGGACAAGACAGAGCTTTTCATCAATTTCGATAATATTCTTAACTTTTTTTTATGATAATGCTAAGGAAAACGAGCACACAGACCTGTAGGATGGTGGGATCTGTGACCCATAGACATTTGCATTCTCAAGCCTACAATCTTAAGGCAGCAATCCTAAGACCGCAAATGCTTTGCCAACCCTGAGGAATAAGATGGAATGCCTCTATGCTAGTAAAGTAGTAAGTAATTTCACCGGCTGTCCTATCCTCTCACCGGAACACAACAATTCGAACACTGATTATGGCGGTAGGTTAAAAAATGAGATAGTGGTAACCATTTGGACGGACCTTGCACAAGTTCCTACCACCACTAACTGTAACTCAACTGAGTAATGCTGGTACGACCCTGTGCTTAAGGAGTTCCATCTTAGTCCTCAGCGTTCTCAGAGTGCTTGAATGCTTGAGTAGGTATGCCTATATTTATGGGCTACAAATCCTACTTACCATCACGGGGCCCTTGTGCTCGTTTACCTTTTAAATATTAAAAAAATAACTGACACTTATTAGGTAAGTAAATAACTAACATATTCCAAAACTTGACCATTACTTTCCAGTTGAAAGAAACAATGACATTATCGATCGTTTTTTATAGGTCTTACTTTGTGAAAAAATAAAAATAATAATAGTGTAAAGGCAAGCAAAAAAACAATTGGTTCGAACGAACATATTGTAGTAACAAATAACTCACTGCCAATGAATAATGATCCTATTCACGAACATACAGACAGACGCAAATATTTACACGTTAACTGCGCGTGAGTCGTAAACGCCAAAGTTGATGTTTAGAAGGTGAAGCATAACCGTTAGCGTCAATAAACACTGCAGAAGTAAACTCATCATTTGATGATCAATGGATGAATCATCCAATAGCAACAAGGTAGCCTGTGCTCAGCATTGGGAAAGAACAGGCTGAAAAAGAAGAAGAGGAACTCCTTAGAAGATAAAACTGTTTTCTTTAGTAAATTCGGTGGCATAATAGCTTAGGGTGTTGACTCCATGGTCATAAGGTACCGAGTTCAAGTCTCGGCGATTGTTGACGACCAATAAGTTTTCTAACTTAAGTACACTACCAGAACCAGATGTTCTTACGGTGAAGAAAAACATTTTTAGAAATGTTGCGCACAGTCATGTTTCTAGGGTCAAAATTCCCGAAAATTACCGAAAGGACCAATCGGAAAAGGTAAGTGTAGATAAATCAATTATTTTGATGATTACCTTGACACCATACGTTTCCAGGAGGCAAAACTGTGGTTAAAAAAGACTATTACGGTCTTCAGCTTATGTCAATCATGAACATTTTGTCGATTTTAAAAAATTGCTAACTTTCTCGTAGAGTTGTACATCTGGGCACATTTTTAGAATGTTTTAACTTTACATGTTAATCAGAATATTCAGTTCAAATCTTGTAAGTATAGTTCCCAATAATGGAATGAGCTGAAAGGAGTACATAATATGTAAGCCCAATGCCAATGACAATGCTAAATGCTGGTGTATAAGAGCTGACTAAATTATGGAGTCTAAAGGAAGCAAAGGGATCAAAGAAACCATTAAAAAGGTCTTAACGAGTCAAAGTATCTATGAAAATTACAACAATACTCCGTAACTTTTCCCTATTTCTACTTATTCACTACGAGTCGGTATATTTGTAATACGTGCGTGTAATGCAAAATTTTCACTTAGCACAAGCGGTCAAAACATCTCACTTGTTTTTGTATGACTTAACGCACGTTAGCTTGCCTTTGTTATGCTTAAGTAGCTAAAGTAAACATCGCTAAAAATATCCCAATAACCGCCAGTCAATCTGCTAAGACTCAGCAGCAACAAGTGAAATTATTATCCAGATATGCCCAATAAAACTTATACTTTATGTTAACTTCGGCTGACTGACTTAATAATGTCAACAGAATCGTTATTAAAAACTATTAATAATATCCAGGATATAACAAATTCAAGCATTTCTTTAAAGAAACAGAAATATATCAAGTTTCAAACAGCGAATAAGCTCAATATGAAGCGGTTTCCGCGCGACAAATCACACGATCAAAAGCAAAAAGTTACAACTGAGAATAAAAATACTCTTCAATTTGATTCTTGTCTCAAGTGTATAAAGTTTAAAGTAAAACTGGAAATCGAAGTGATTTATTTGCTTTTAGTTATAAATAAGACAAATCAGAAGATTAAAGGCGAGAAGTTGATTATTTATCTCTTTTCCTTGGCAATTAAGTGGATTTATAGTGATCGTGGAAATGCATGTTTTAGATGAAATGGTGCAAGATAGGGAGACATAACTTGTACTCATTTGTGTCCTAGTTTCAATGTCTAAGGATGTTAATAAGAGATAAATATTTCCTGATATGAAATACCAGAAATATACATATATTTCCTGCCCGTTATTAAATGAGGAAATCGCAAATCAAAAACAGCAGCAGATCTAAGTATAAGAAACCCGCAAGTTGCGAAATGCTATTCAAAATTTAATAAATACTTGTAAAAATGTGCTACTGTTACAAACTGGCAGACAGAAGGAAGGCCCGACTGGCCCGGTCGTATCGTACCACACAAAGGTTTCTTTTTTAACCTTTTTTTCAACCTTCTTAACCCTAATGACAGTGTACGTAATATAGAGTTTTTGTAAAGGTGCTTCTACCGAGGTAATATCCCATACTAAGTTATTCGGTTATATTTTTCAATGCTGCTAGTAAATTGAAATCAAATTCACCTAGAATAAAAAGTCTTCCAGCAAAATATCTTGGTTTTAAATCCTTGCTTTCTTAACCAAAGCTGGTTCTAAGAACCCAGCTCCATCCATATCAAGTTAAGCTAAACAAAAACACGTGATTATCATGAAATCGTCATAAATCCTGCCCCTATCAGCGTCAACTGGCTTTGAACCACTCAAGGGAAAACAACCCGTAATCCTTTGTCTTAAGAATGTGTGTTTAAGCAGTGAGCTAATGTGATTCTCTGTTCCTGCTCGATTGTCCGTGAAAGACAGATGGGTATATAATTGTTGGCCGCAGTCTCCAACCTCTTCAGCAAAAGGACATATATCTTCCAGATCTTCTATTTAATGTTTTCCCTTATCAGGAAGACAAGAATGTTGAATTTCCTTTGACAACAAAGTTGTAGGTTTGCTGTTTTTGGAAGGAAGGAAGGTCAGGATACAAATGTTTCGGCTCCGTACGTTGACGACTTTATACGTGGATTGTGAAATCTGTTTTTAATGCGATAGTGTATAATGTGTATTTGTTTATTTGTTTTGGGCATTTGGTCATTATGAAACGTTTTGCCCGAAGGGTAAGAAAAGGGGAAATAAATAAAGTGGTTTGGTTGTTGATGAATGATGCACCGTAGGGCTCAAATAGCATTCTATGAAAGTTAACGATAAAAAATACGTATAGAAATTGTCTTGAGCTGCCGTGCGATCAATCACAAATCACAAGCTTATGTCAATTCTATACTTTTTCAGATTGCCCTTATACATTTGAATTACATTAAAACGTAAGGGAAGTCGTTAATCGTACTTGTCAAAAGAATGACGCATAAGTCTTTATAGATTTTTAATAACTCGTATTTATACCAAATTTTGAAGAACTTCATACTTATTTTCAAGGATAATCAGCATAAAGTCAAATAGACTTAATGTTAGATATAATCATTCTTCAAGACAAATAACTTATTATCTACAAACATGTCATTAAACACAGACAGATATTCACATCCTGAATATACGTACAAAAAATGGGACCAAAAAACTAGAAACAATTTTGGAGGAAAGGTTCTCAACCATGAAATTGTAGAGGTCATGTAGGTTTTTGAGCAAACTATAATTGCTATAATTAAGATCAAAACAAATAAAGTCCGTAGATGACTTTTAGATGTAGCAGAAAACATTGTAATTGTTTATTAAGTGGGTCTGAATTAATGATGAAGTTTAAAAAAAACACTGGTTAGACATGTGGTTGAGGCTGGGCTAGTTTTTGAGGTAAAGGTTTTACAGTGTTGTTTTCGTAATTATAATTTTAATATAGATTTATATTGTCAAACCTGTTGATCCAGTAGGCCGCTTTGTATTACCAATACTTTGTTAGCTTCACTAGTTATTATGATTTATTTATTGTTTGTAACGTTACTATACGATTAAAGATTAAAAAAAGGTTTTGCCAGAGTTTCTGGTTTGCTTTGTTTGGTGAGGCTTCTCAGCAAAGACGGTATTTTCGAAAAAAAAAAAAATTATTCACTTTAACCATAGGCACAGATCGCCGCGCAATCCTAGAGAGCGGACAGGTCAGTTTCGTCCAGTCGGTCAAGAGAATGGCCACACCTGAGTTGTTGTCCTAACGTTACAAGATTGTTGTTATTAAAAACAGCATTTCACAGTACGATCAAGGACTTTACATGTTGATCCACTATAGAACCTTGTCATAATGATAGCGTCAAGTGACGAGATAGAAATTTCATAGGAATGAATCGTTGTTTCTATGCGACAAGGTTCATCAATTAAAGTTCGTGATCGTACCTATACAAAATATAGTCAAACAGAAAATCTCAAAGTAGACAGAGCCACCTTTTACCTTGTTCCTAAGAACTATAAATTGCCATGACAACCTACTTGAAAGTGTTAAGCTTCAAACATAACACACGATATCCTCAAAACCCAAACGACTCTATTCTTAAGACGCTACGAGCGTTTTTGCATGTTTATATCTCCATCGTGTGACGGTACAAACATATTAAAATGCTTGCAAGTCGGTCTGTAATTGCAGAGGAATTAGTCGCAGGCGCAGCGTTCTTGCGCGCTGTAATGACACCGGCGTGCCTTGCGTACCGACAGCAAAATAGGCGGCGGAAAGCTAAGCTTATTGCGAGGAGAACGTAAATATTTTCTGTGGTTTTTGAACACTGTTGGAAGATCAAATTTTGTACGCGTAGAGTTCGTCTAGAGTTTTATCGTCATTTTTATCAAATATTTCGAGGAATTTGTAGTTTTAGCGTTCGTGATATCACTCAGTTTGCGCTCTAAGCACCCTAAGGCAAATATTTGTGTGATGAGCGCGAGAAGATACACTTCTGAGGCTTGGATGTTTTCTGTATGGATTTCGTATTGAAGTATGAGTATGTTTATCGATGTCTAGACGGTACAAGCATACAGCTTATTTTTGGACTTGGTCAATTTGTGCAAGTTTATCCCCTAATATGAATTTATATAGAACTGATATGCTTAGGCGTGAGTTTATGTATGTATGTATGTATGATATGCTTAATCTGGGTCCATATATTTACTTTGTCTTTTCCCTATTATTGCACGATACGGTCGCTTTTGTTGTCATGTTAATAAGACCTACCATAACGTTATGCCCAGGGTCACGATTGTAAAACAATTTCATAATATTTTAAACTTTTAGCTGAGCTGCATCTTCCAGTTTTAGCACTCTTCGTCCCCACCTGCCATCGGTAGCTAAATCCTCAATGTTTCTGCCGACGGTACTGTTCCGCGCGACCAGTGATGAGAGTTGGCAAAAACACTAATAACCCATTGTCTTGCGAGTCCGCGACGGAAATCGGTTTTCGGCTGTAATTTTATGGGAGAATTGTTTTTGATTGCGATAACTCGGGTGTAACGATGGAGACGCTGGGATCGAAAAATCTTTATGCGGTTTCGTGTCGAGATTTGTTGTGTATTTTTTTTATTTAATTGAGTTATGAGTGTTATTGTAATTTTAGTTGTAACTGTAAGTTTCTGGTATTATTATGTTTTGAAAATATAGGTTATTTACTTTTTATGTTATTGTCAAATGTATCTAACTACTTTGTAATTAAATTAAAATGATAATGATTTTGATGATTTAACTAAATGTACCTGCTTAGAAAATATTTTGAAATTAAAACTTCAAAGGTTATGTAAGAACCTTTATAATCACAAACAGAGCTGCTCGGCGAGACGCTATAGTTACTTATGTTTTATTTTCTATTTTTACTTTGTTAAAACATTACTTGGAAATCGATATAAATACAGTTATTGGTCGGAGTGTACCTGTCCGGCCGATTACAGACATACAAACGTTATTTTACGAGAGACACGCCCATTGAATTATTATTTCAAATTACAAGGTGAGAACATTTAGCGGGTGATGTTTTTTGCGATAATAACACCGTTTGCTGTTACACTTGCTGGATCCTATATTTCTAGTTACTCTCTTATTACTTAATCTATTTAATTAAATAATAAATACAGAAGTTACTTTTTTGTAAGTGCACCCGATTTTTCTAAATAGTATCGTATAGCTAAATTATAGTTCTATCCTTTTCTTTCACATGACAGAAAATAAAAGAGAAAATGAAATAAACTAATGAAAATTTTGACTGACAGTTTTTTTGTGAATTAGAATAATCGGGCCTGTCGTTATCGTTCTTTTTACCATTATGAAGTTTTATTTTTATGTTTTTGTTACAGGTAAGCGGATGTAAATGGCAAAATCTGGTTTCAACTTACCAAAGAGGTAAGTGAAATATTTCAACCAATAAAAACGGAAGACATGGCGACAGTTTTAGGATAATCTTTTAAAGTTATGCACCTTTAAGTTTAAAAAATATAAACACAAATATAACCTTTTCAAATTACTTAATAAATATAATAATTCGATGATAAACGTGGCAGTTTCAGCATTTATGGATTTAAACATTTAAATACCAAAAAGATTTTTCTTTATAAAAACCCAGAGCTGTCGAAATTCATAAGTCATTAGCATTACAGTAGAATCAATATATGGATCTAATTATCATACTACTTCACTTAGAAGATATACTTGATAACTATCAGCAGTCGATCAATGACGACTTAGCCGTTCCTTAGGGATGATTTTTAACAGACTTAATTTTTTTATTTTCTTATTTTTAATGTTTGTTAGGTACCTCAGAACTTTCGACTGGGTGAACCGATTTTGATGTTTTTTTTTTTATTAATACATAAGTTTGAAAATGGAACGATATTATGGTCTAATCTGTTAAGAAATAATAAAATGAATTATTAAAAATCACACAAGTCGAAGGTAAATTAGTGTAAACTGCATTTAAGGTCGTAATCTTTGTTTAAAATGAATATGAACAGCACTTGTCGTACTGTGGCATTTTGGATTGCGAAACTAATCCGTCGTTTTTCCTACAAACTGGGGTCTCGTGAGATTTATAGCGGTTATCAAGTGACACCGATAAAGGGTGCTCGTAAAGATGACGCTCGCCGTAACTCGTAACACACCGTGATACACGAAGTAACTCTTATTTAATCTGTGGTGATACACGCTTAAACTTATGGAGGTGAGATTAAAAGGCCTATAGATATAGACCCTTTGACATTGTTTAAACAATGTGTCATAATCATAAAGGGGTAATTTTTACACGGTGTTAAGTCTGTCGACTTAAAAATTAACACTTGACTTAAAAAAACAGTAAAAAAAAACATATTGTGCCCTGTGATAATAATAAATTTCTCTATTAATCTTAGGCGATTTTTGAAAAATAACTGAATTTTTAATAAAGTATGGTCGGTGCGGGTAAAGGTTCTCGTGCTCTGCCGGCTCTTCGCTATTCTTATCGGACCGGGTGGGGCGGGCGTGCTTTTCCGCGCCAGCCTAATCTAACATCTCCTCTCCGTCGCAGTCAGCGCGTACGGGTCCTTGCAGCAGAAGAGCTGGCTGGAGGTGTCACCAGAACAGAACAGAACAGAACAGAAGTTCTGATGAAAGTTTTTGAACGTCGTTATTATGCATTGACTTTAGTTAGACAAATTGTAGTTTTGAGTAAGTAAATTGTGTAAGTAACAACTTTAAAAAAAAAAGTTTTAATGTTTTCATTACATGGTTTTGTATTACGAATGTAAAATAATTGTCACTATGCTTAAAACTTTTTAAATTGTAAGTAAGTTTAAGTAAGGTGTAAAACAGTTTTTTTTTCAGCCTGTTTCTTACTCTCAATGTAAATCAAGAGGTTCTGCATTACATTACATTAATTTGTATATAAATTCGCTTTTACAAACTAACCTTGACATTTCGTGCCCTCACGCGCCTGAACCTAAATATCGCTCCAAAAGTGTTTGTTTACAAAGAGAGCGATACATGCGCGCGCGCCGGCGGCCGCGCGACGTCGGACGAAGGGTAAATAACTTCGTGCTCCGAAATAGGGAAGGTAATGAACACTTAGTGGCAGTAACTGAGTTAAAAGTGGGTAAAATGTTCATGCCACTAAACCTTATATGGTCAAAACCACTTTTGTCTGCAAAAAAAAGGAAAGCGGAAGCTTTGAGTGAAGAGCGCGAACTTTGATAGGTAAATGAATCATATTGTTTTATAAAAATCTAACTACGGGGTGATTTTAATTTGACCTGATTAGTATTTTTGCAAGTGATTAAACAGTAACAAAAAGTGGGACGCAAATGTTTCTCCAGAAATTTTGTCATAAATTCTCAATTTTTCAGAAAGCGCCTTTGTTTTTTCTTTCAACAAAACATATCACTATGTACAAAACATAGTTCAGAAAATAGATTTAGGAACTCCATCCACTCAGATGTTGATTACCTATCCCTCGCGAACTGTTCCATATTTAGGAATGAAAGTACCCATTTCGGTATAAACGATCTTTATTAAGTAGTAGGGAAAAGATAGCATAGAGAAAGGTCAAGACAATGTGGAAACCGTGGAAATGTATATTGCTAAAGGACAATGTAGAGTAGAGCGGAAGCTCCACCTACTCCAGTAAAATAAGAAAAGTTGTAGCAGTAATAATACTCGTCAAAGAGAAAGGATATAGGGATATATTAATAGAGATTATTATTTCACAACAGTACCAAATAACGTTAGTCTCAGTTCATATTGTCCTTTGATATCTGCGATATCGTTGGCAAACAATGCGACCGCGTTGTGATTGCGCTCGACAGCCGCCCGAGCGTGCGACGCGTAACGAACCGAGACGGGCGAGCCGGGCGACACACGGGACTAACGACCAAACGCAGGATACGACCGTAGACTAGTAGCAAACGATAACTGTATTACTTGCAAATAACCGCTCCACCAGTTTATAAGTTGGTGTGCGCGGGCTGTGCTGCTCCTTTCTGCATTTAAAGACGTGCCTGTATTTCCGCACAAATATAACTGCGTCCAATATACAGGGTGTTCGGCAGTTGGGTGTAGGGGTTTTAAGAGATGATAGTTAGCGTCATCCTAAGCATTTTTGACACTATTTACTATTATGCAAAGTTGCACAGTTTTTGAGATATTGTATTTTTTAGCATGTATTGAATACATTTTTAGTGTTTACCTTCGCAATAACTTGGTTCTTCAAAATAAATTCAAATTAACGTCTGCTAGTTCTTGACTGATTATTAATTGGTTTCCTTGCAAACAGCGTTTTTTTACTATCACCCTTAAAACCCCTACATCCGACTGCCGAACACCCTGTATAAATGGATGGTAACGTTAAAAGTTTGTGTGTGTAAAGTGTGGCCTACAGCTACTACTCATCAAATTTTCGAATATTTGAAAAAATACGTACTTATTCCGTCTGTTAGGCTACTACTGACAGTCAAGAAAAGCAACTGAGATAGGAAATTGTTGCAAATGAAAATTTAGGAAAAGTACAGTCGACCAACAAAAAATTCGGTCAAATGGCAGAGACCCGGTGTACCACACGGGGTCTAGATCTTCTAACTTTTAAATTAATTAAAAAAACACCTTTATATCAGCTCTTGTGGTCCCTAAAGTGTCTTTTACATTATAAAAATAATCGCATTTTTACCCGACTGCGTCAGAAGGAGGGTTATGTTTTTCGAGCGTATGTATGTATGTATGTATGTATGTCTATTTCAGGGCACGCTCTTCAGCCTAAACGGCTTGACGGATTTTAAGATACGAGATGTCATTCGATTCGTCTTAATTGCCGAAGTGACATAGGATATATAATATTTCAATATGGCGTCCGCGGAAAAAAATATGGAGGGGCAATAATTTTTTTTATTTTTATTATAACAATATGGGTATCAAATGAAAGCTATTAAATAGCCCATTCCAAATACATTATAACACTTTGATGCTACTATTTTGCAGGAAAGTCAAAAAAATACGTAAATGTTAAGTAATAAACTCCTTTCGCTAGAAAGAGAGTTTCGCTTGTAATTTGTCACTTGTAGCTTCGCGACATTAACATTTTAAGCTCCATAGCTCATATATTGCTTGGTAATCATTAATTAAGCCACTATTTTATTAATAAAAACTAGAAAAATTTAAATAAATTAAATTATTGAAATAAACAAAAAACCCGACTGCAATAAAAAACAACTGAAAAGCGAAAAACAAGCTATACGTATAATCTATAGAATATTGTAAGAGCATGTCATTCATATTTATAACAATTTAAATTTAACTTAAATATTGGAAAAGGTATTGCAGGCGGGGACAAGAAATAAATTTCAAAACCTATTTCTTGAAAAAAAAAAACATTTGGACTATCTTGTCCCCGCCTGGAAGTCCTGGAACACCTTTTCCAATATTCAACTTAAATTTAAATTGTTATAAATATCAATAAGTACATGCTCTAGATTATATAGCTTGTTTTTCGTTTTTCAGTTGTTTTTTATTGCAGTCGGGTTTTTTGTTTATTTTTAATAATTTTTCATAAAGCAAGACAGAAACGCAATTTCGTCGGCGATGATGGGATGAGTTGGATTCTTATGGACTGGTCAAAGACTATTCGGAACAGGGAAACCTGGAGCAAATGGGAAACCTTTTCCCAGCAGTGGGACAGTTAGCTTCATAGTTATTGGGATTTGTAGAAATTAGTGCAGGGGCAGTTAAGGATCGGTTTTCTGAACCCTTTCTTAGTACAACCCTAGTGTACCCAAGAAACATTTCCGTCAAAATTCAAGTCCCTAGGCCCAGCAGCTTAGATTATGTCTTCAGTCAGTCAAACAGTCACTCATTTAGTCACGCGAGAGTAAATATAGATAAATAAATAAATAAACAGGGCCCGTATTATGGTCGTCTTTATCGCGGTGGATACAGCATCCGTCCTTGCTCTTACATACTGGTCAGAAAGTGACAGATGCTTTATCCACGTTTATCTACATCGATAAACACGACCATAATAGGCCTGCAGGGCATCATAAGATTCGAGGAGAAACTGCTAGTATCATTCTCGTAGGCTATATTTATATAAGAGCACACTAGTCGCCAGTTGGTTTTGAATTATTAATGTTACAACTATATGTATATCAATAAATACCCACACGTCAGTAGCAACTTTTCATTATCAACCTTGTTCAACCATAGACGCAACATGTCCCTAAATCGGGCACAGACAAAATTAGCTCCAACCAATCACCGCGCGGCTGCTTATGGGCGGTTATTGGGTGCTAATGACGCGGCGCAGGCGCGGTGACATTCTGACACCTGCTTCTGCGCAAGAGTATATATTGGTTTACTGTGTTTATCTTTAAGGAAGCCGTTATGTCGTTTAGAAAAAAGGTTTTAATAATAACAAGTTTTAATAATCTAAAAAAAACTAAAGAAACAATAATTTACCTTCAAAAGTATTTTATAGAAAGGCTGATCTATGATTAAGTTATAAGTACCTCTATCTGTATTTATTGAACTGGTTACATTAAACTTCTGCGTTATTCCAAGGCGAAGAGCTCGTTTATCGATTTTCAATCGGATAATTTTAAAAATTTCGGTATAAAAATTATTCATCTAGGACGTAGAGAATTTGTTAGCCAAATTTGAAATCCGTTGAGAATTGTAGAAACTTTTGCCTTATTCTTCATATTTAAAAGTAAAAATAAATAGGTAGGTATAAGTAAGTACTTAATTAACTAAACAACACGCGATTACTTACTCAATCTTAATAAAACAGTTTAATCAGGTAATAAAACAACAATTTAAACACTTTTTACATAAAAAACATAATCAATTAGAAGTGCTATAAAATTAATTAACGATAATTCCTTTAATCGGCTGAGCGTCAATCCATTAAAGTCGACGTGTGTGGCCGGCTTTACCGCAGGATTAAAAACAAACTCGTGACCATAAATATCATTATGGTCAAGTAATTCTAGTTCATAACCATTTTAATTAACTTGTAATTTATTTTATGTACAATTGGGTCTTATAAATAGGTAGAAGATTAGTTTTTGAAAAACAAGTCACGAAAAAATTGCAATGTCATAAGTATTATTATGTTTTATTTTTAACACAGTAGTGTGATCAAAAGTTTGATTTATTTTTGTCCCATTGTTCCGTCCACGAACCGCATCAAAAAATTACAAAGTGGTCGAAACGGCTCATATTTTTTGTGACCGGCAACCTCGCCAAATCAATCCTGGCCACTTGACACGGGCTCAGAGAAAAAAGAAAACGTCAAATTTCGCGCGCTTTCCACTTTTTTTAATCCCGTTTAAAGCCATGATTGATGAGTTACAGCCGCGCGGAAAGGCGTGAACGCTAAAAAACGATGCATTAAATAACGATTTTTCACACTGACAAGTGCCGGGCGTATGCACTTTTATGCTGTATGCAGTTCGGTTAAGACGTAAAATTAGGTATTTGGAACGCTGGAATAATTTTGATGGTTTTATTTTATATTGTATTTTTATAGTCTGTTCCAGTTATTACTTATGACATTTTTATTGTTTTTCACAATTCGGTAACTACGACAATGAAGTATCTAAAGCCGGCCGGAGTACAGCCGGAATTATAACATTGAGCCCAATACAAAATACTATGGCATTTCATCAACACGTTCAGAACTCAATATTTAAAATAAAATTTCAAGCAACTAAACTATGCGCCAAACATTTTTTTCACGACATTTATGAACTAGATACTGTGGTTTTCAAAACCAAAGAATTCATTTATGAATCACAAGCGGCTTATTGTTCCAAAGACAAAACCTCAACAGCTTTTACCACCACATCCATGACAACGGTTTTCAAAAACAGAATTCAATAAAGCCGCTGTCACACTGCACTTGTAACGTTAATACCGCTAATGGTTATCGGTTAGCATGATTGACGCGCAATTACGCCGCTCGGATAGCGCCGGTTTGAGTCGAGCCACTCACGAATTGACTTTTGATCGATTGTTCTTTATTCGAAATTTGAAAATTTGAAAAAGTTATGAAGAGATGGAAGATTAGTTGCAGTGACAAGGGGAATTGAGATAGATCTTTCAGTTAATTACGTTGTATTCCTGCGAAATGCATGAATATGGTCTCGTGATTAATAAATGTTATCAATCCACGAACTCGCATACTTACTTGTTTTTACCTACCTACCTCGTACCTTACCTTCTCAAAATCATTTAATGCAGCACCGAGTAACTTTAAATAGAAATTTAGTTCACACCTGTTGTTTTTTGAGATAGTTTTATTTTTGTTTGTTCTAACGGCTTCGGAACACTACACAGCGTGGTCCCGATGGTCCGACATGCTCTTGCCGGGTTTTTTTAAATATTACTCATGACAATGATACCTAGCATTATTTAAAACAATGAATATAAAATATAAAGATCATGCATAGTTGAGCATGAAAACGTGTTGACAGCACTAAGTGTGTTGCTAATTTAAATTAAAATTTACCGAGAAGTGGTCCTCTTTTTTGGCTATTGAACGTGTCAGATTGGCAGTGTTGCCAACCTGGCCCACCTGGCGAATTGGGTCGCGGTGCTAAGTGCTAATAATAATCTGTCATTGTTATGAAGTACTCAATTAGCTGTGACAACTAATGTGTTCCTGTATTTCATTAGAAAAGCTTTATCCGCGACTTCTTCGCAGAAACCAATTGACAACAATCATATATACTAAGGTAGTAAAATAAAATACCGTTTATAGATTTTACACTGCTGATTACAGTAAAAATATTTTTGTATTTTTTTATGCAGTACTTTTTTATATTTAGGAAAAACAGTAAAAACAGTTGGATTGTGAATGTTAGGAATACACTTATAGTGCCCTTAGTCCATTTATTACAACTGTCTGTCTGAAAAAATATACAACTGTCATGTTCATTGTTTATCTTCTGGCGGGTTAAGTACTTGATTCTAACGACACGCTTTCGATTCTGTTGTTCTGCATGTTTTGATATAGGTATGCTATTTAAAATGAAAATGACTAACGGATTTGTAAAAGCGGATAGCCGCAATCTGCCCAAAGTCGACGAATTTATGTTGTTACATTTCATGCGGGAAAATCACATGACATAACAGTCAGTTCTGTTTCTGTTTAAAGTTACTTTTTTTTATTTTATGTCATGCTAAGATCACGACATCAGTATTCCTAACTTTGTATATACGGTCTTTTTAATGACTATTTTTTTAATAAATCATTAACGTCGAATTTAAGTTAAATAAAGAAAAACCGAGAAACACGGGTAGTCTAATTTTTAACCAGCTATTATAAACGAGAAAAAACAAAAATGCTTTTATTTTTGAAATGTTGTCAATTGTCTCTTCGGCAACTATAAAAAAAACTAAAATGAAGTGTTCCGTTTTTGGGGTACAAACATGTAGATTTCAAGTTTTATTAAAATTAGTGGATTAGCTGTAAAAACGTAACAAACAGCCTCTATTCTAGACGGTAAAAAACAAATATTATTGTCTTTAGCCGTGTCTCCACCAAGCGCACGCGGTCGCGCGGAAGCCTCGAATGCGTGGCTTGCGAGCCTGGCTTCACAAGCCAGCTTCGCGATCAGCCCGCCCGCAGCCAATGAGGCGAGCCTCACGAGCACACCAAGCTATCAGAAATCCGAGACAATTCACGTTGGATAGTCGTCTTATTTCTGCTGCTGCTATTTTTCTAGTAGCCACCACCGTCCACACCGAACGAACAGCGCACACTGAGGCACCTTTGAACATGTCGCAGTTACCGACAGCCGACGGCTCGACCCCGAGGCACGTCCACACAGACCGAGCATTTGGCTCGCGAGGCTGCCGGGCCAGCCCGTGGAGCCCGTGCGCTTGGTCGGGACGCGGTTTTTGGCGTGTTATGGTATAGTTTTTAACTTGGCCGCCATAAATGTCGAGTAAATAAGAGCTTTCAAAACGTTGACAATACTATAACAGGTCAAAATCGATATGGTTTTTACTGCCTAGAATAGAGGCCCTGGTAGGAATTATTTTACATATGCTCATTTCAATGTCGTCGTCAAAAACCTGTATGTACTTAGGTACCTACGTTTTATTGGATTTAATTTTCAGTTTGAAGTTTCTGACAAAGCACTAATGTGACAGAATAGATAATAGTAGGTACAAATTAAGTTGGTCAACATTTTTACGTGTATGTATGTATGTAAACACTTTATTGTACAAAAAACAGAAAAACAAATACAATATTTACAGATTTATTTATTTAGTTTTGGTTTATTTAGAAGATTTTGAGAACTAGAATTTTTGGTCGTAACGGTTTACAGTAAAAAGCCGTGACGGCTTCTATTAGACATACGAAAGGGTCTACCATATTTCCTATAAAATGAAGTGTCATAAAATTAGATGCTATAAATTCATCTATCTATCTATATATATAAAAGGCAATGTCCCGGGTGACTCATCATCGCCCAGCCAAAACTACTAATGCTAGAAATATGAAACTTGGACAGTATTTTCTTTTTGTGATGTAGAGATCCACTAAGAAGGGATTTTTAGAAATTATACCCCTAAAGGGATGAAAGGGGGTTGTAAAGTTTGTATGGGAAAAAATATTTTTATGGTCCAATTAACTTGAAACTTAGTAGAAATGCTCTTCAATGCAAATAATAAGACACGTATTTCAGCGATTACTAAAATTTAATCCCTAGAGGGATGAAAGGGGTTTGCAAAGTTTGTGTGGCAAAAAATATTTTCATGGTCAAATTTAGGTACTTGAAACTTAGTAGAAGTGCTCTTCAATGAAAATAACGAGACACGTATTTCAGCGATAACTAAAATTCAACCCCTAGAGGGATGAAAGGGGGTTGCAAAGTTTGCAAAGAAAAAATATTTTTAAGATCAAATTTACTTAAAACTTGGTAGAAATGCTCTTCAAAGAATATAATGAGATACGTATTTCAGGGATTACTAAAATTCAACCCCTGGGGGGATGGAAAGTAGTTGCAACGTTTTTGTCCGAAACCTATCCGAGTCAGATCTACCCTGATTCGTCTTGCTCGTTGCATTTTATGGATATTATCATGTTATAGAATTTGAAAGTATAGCAAATCATTTTAGAGCATCTAATACTTACAGTAAGTGAAGATTATAGAAACGAACTGTTATAGCATTTTAATGAATAGCATGTCATTGATTATAGCAAATTAATTTAGAGAAAGTGTAATTATAGCCATTGATTTTATACTAACTAAGGAGATACCCATACGAAACCCTCAGCAAGCGAGTCTAACACGCACTTGACGGTTTTTTATACTTTATTACCGCTGCAACAAACTACGCGCATTAACATCCGTTATAACTTTGTCGCTCGGATCCGGGAACCGATCAATCGATTCAGAAATAAACCTTTGATGTGCGTGTTTACGCAATGCGTGCGCTGACAACTTCTTGTTCGAAATTAGACGTTTTACAAAGCTACTGGATAAAATAAACTATACAGCTATAGTCTAGCTGAGTTACAAGCTGTTACGATTAAAAAAGATTGTCACATGGGAACTATTTCATCTGTTCAATTAGTGTTGGTATATCTTAAGCCGCAAACGCACTGAGGGCGGAGGCGGCGCGTTCCCATACTAAAAAGCGTGCTTATAGTAGACGAGACGTGCGCGTGCACTTTCCACTGCGGTGTATAGTATGAATTCTCATACGACATGTCACTATACAACGCAGTGGAAAGCACATGCGCACGTCACGTCAACGCGCACGCATCCGATGTGGCTAGGCCTTTAAACACGCTTTTAGTATGTTTTTATTATGGCAACGCGCCGCCTCGGCTCTAAGTGCATTTGAGGCTTTAGCAAACAAGCCAGTTTTGAAAACCCGACTGCATTTCCCCTCCACCTCTCATCACTTTAATATATAACAATGTTATAGGCTGTCACTCCGACAGCCAATACGAAACTAACGAAACCTCATTATGTTCAGATCCAGGCAGTTATAAGACTACAATCTCAAGGCTGCAACCTAGACTAAGATGAAATCCCTCTATGCTATTAATTTAACCGACCGTTTAACCCACCACACCAGACCACAACAATGTAAACACTGCTGGGATGTTATTCTCTCAAAAAACGGCGGTCGGTCGGACGGACGAGCAAATCAAAGCGGCGAGTTTAAGTAGTCCCGTCCAAGCGAACAAAACACATTTTAGCGCGTGCATTGTCAATTAGGCAGCCTTATACGTTCGAAAAGTCATGTTGCCAAATTGAATACGTTTTTTCACTCTGACGGGCCTACTTAAACTCGCCGCTTGGACAATCACTCATTCGTCCGTCCGTCCGTCGTTGTTGAGAGAATCACACCCCTGGTTATAGGATGTGATGGTGGTAGCGATCTGGGGTGTTATTCTCTAAAAAACGGCGCTCGGTCGGTCGTACGAGTGAACGCGCTACACCGGCGAGTTAAGTAGTCCCGTCAAGGCAGGGCTTCTTTCGATAAGATCGAACGTATAATGCTGCCTAATTGAGAATGCACGCTCTAAAATTTTTTTTGTGCTCTCTGACGGGACTACTTAAACTCGCCGGTGTGGCGTGTTCACTCGTTCCACCGACCGAGCTCCGTTTTTAGAGAATAACACCAGTTGACGGTGGCACTATACCGGTGGTTGCCACTTGAGAATATTGTACCTCAATTTTAACAAGCAAACTTTAAAGACCCCTTGCTGTTTGGACAACGTCGTCAATATAATGTCAGTTATTGTGTATAGGTATACAGGGTGTCCGGGATATAGTGGACAACCTTACACGGCTGGATAGCTCAGCTGAAGAGTGATGAAATATTATAAATCATGTTTAGTAAAAGTCGCTTGGAAAACGAGATATACCGTAAACTCGGGTTACTTTAGCCCTAGGGGGTAACATTGCCCACCCCAAAAACCATCTTTAAAATTTAATTATTCCATGATATGTTACATCAGGACCAAGCTACTTATATAGTTCTAAAATTATTTGAAGAATTTAAGATTATTACCTTTTAAATAGTTATAGTTTTAAGGATGGGCAATGTTACCCTCCAGGGCTAAAGTAACCCGAGTTTACGGTATCAACTTTTCAAAATTTTGGAAATGCGGTACCCTGATTCACCATTTTCGATGCCACGCCGCACGACCACAGTAGAATTTTTTCAGTTTTGTATGCTGCCAAAGAAAGCTGATTAAATTTTCTTTAACCTCGTAAGGCCCAGTGTCCAATAGAATGCACATAATCAAGGCAATCTAATTTGAACTGTGTCGCAATGAGAATAAGGTTTATTTTCCTGAATTCATAAACTGAATATGGCATTATCGAACAAACGTAATTGAACTTTACTACCTTGATGGTAGATTCAAAGTCCCACTCACAAAAAACTTCGTGTTTGAAGTACTGGGCCTTACGAGGTGACTCTGATAACGAAATTAAAAAATAATTAGTATTTTTTTAAATTTTCCATTTCAAATTTAAAGGTTAAGAATCTGAGTTTTTCTTCCGGCAAGTTTGACATCGCACAGTGTAAAAAAAATGTATGAAAATCTCGTTTTCAGTGCGACTTTTACTAAACATGATATCATATTTTATACACTCCAGGGGGGTTATTATGAGATAGCTATGCAGTTCAGTATACGCTGAGAGAAAAGGACAGAGTTATATAACTGCTATAGCTTTGTCCTTTACGCTCACCGTAAAATGAATTGCTTAGCTGCGTCATAATAACCCCCCTGAGCTGAGCTATCCCGCCCCGTAAGGTAGTCGACTATATCCTGAACATCCTGTATATTTTTTAATTCGCCACTTTCACATTACCTAACAAAATAAATATACTACCTACTTACCCAGTGACGACGACGCGACGCTAACACGAATCTATTGACACCTCGCTTGTTAAAATCGGGCGCGTTCAGTCTTTACAATGGAACAAAGAACCATACATACATACATACAGGTCAAAAACATTGCCCTCCTCCTTCAGCAGTCGGATAAAAATATTTTGCTTTACGTTTGCATAATGAGCGTGTACGCATGTAGAAATAGATGACAATCGCAGCATTATATCTCACAGAGGGATCGTTACGTGTGTGCGCCAATTTAGTTCCTAAATCATTGTTGTTATGTCTTAGCTACTGTGTATACGCATACACCGAAATCCTTGACTGATTTACCAATATACCGAGCCACACGACATACTCGTACATAAGAACGTGACTGCGTTTTCTATAAGTTATAATCATAATTATTTATTTTAGCAAAATTATGTTGCTAGAGTTTCACCAGCGAGTCGTGACGTAAGCATTTTTTATAATTCTTCACAAGGCAACATTTTTACATTTGTTTAGTTTATTTATTCATTAATGTAATATTACAATATAAATTGCATTGAATGTCAAAATAATCAAAGAATACAAGAAAAAAAACAGGTCAAGGCGAGTCGGACTCGCCCACCGAGAGTTCCGCACATGACACGGTAAACTCAATTCAAAATTTGCACCGCCGCCGTTCCTTGCATAAGACCCTGTATTTTTTGTTATTTAATTAAAAATGTTGGGTGGGTTGTCCGATTTTTTCCTATATTTGTAGTGTA
This sequence comes from Acleris literana, assembly GCA_946894065.1. Taxonomy (NCBI): domain Eukaryota; kingdom Metazoa; phylum Arthropoda; class Insecta; order Lepidoptera; family Tortricidae; genus Acleris; species Acleris literana. Next base: position 1,630,358 of record OX335681.1, read on the forward strand.
AGGCGGTATTACTTGCCAAATTTCATAGTTCCAGGTCAACGGAAAATACCCTATACCCTTGAGAATGTCAAAATATACGTTTATTGCAGCATAAACGGCCGTATCTTTTTTTTACGTTAACATAGAAGTTTGATTTTTTTTACAGCTTCAAGGGACTGTAGATTTGAGTATATGGTATAAATTTCAACTCGATACCTCTACGCGTTCCCGAGATAAAGGGTATTGACAGACAGACGGACAGACAGACGGAAAGCAAAGTGATCCTATAAGGGTTCCGTTTTTTCCTTTTGAGGTACGGAACCCTAAAAATAATAATTAAACAACAACAATTAAACATCTACTAATGGTCACTCGTCCGATGTCAATATATGTACAAAGGGTTAAAAACGTCAAACACAATAAAAAAATTACATTTCCAGCTCCATATATTCATCCACGGAGTATAGTTATAAATAAATAAATAAATAAATAAATAGTGGATTATCTAATAAAAGGTTTCATAGCTGGTGTTTAAATGCTTCGTCGGATTGTAAATTTTTAAGTTTGGCGGCGTTTTTGTATATATCTTGGACGTTTCGAGGTGCTGACAGATGGAACTACAATATTCTAACGTGGCAACCACCATTGGTGCCACCAGCGTAACTAAACAACAAACATCCTCACAAAATCTCAGTTTAAAAAAATAGATAGATAAGATATTAAAACGGAAAACCAATCCAATTTTGAAACCACCACATTCAACCCGATTTCAATCTCAAAATGTTTATTTGTGTAAATAAATAAAACATCTAAATTCACATCAAAGCTTATACTCAACAATAAAATTAATATCCAACATGTCTTTGACATAAATACGAAAAAAAAAGCGTCGAGCGTTATCGCGCCCATTTATCGCCGCGCGGTAAACGCGCGGTTATCGCGCGACAAATCTTTGTATGCTCACCGACACTTTATGATTTCATTTCGTAGATCCGACTTCACTGCCCTTTTAAGACAAAACCGACACAACTGTTTTAAAAATATGTTTTGGAAATGCAACTTTATTTGTATTTGAAGGGGGTTTAAATTGGAATAGCTTTAATTTTCAGATAAGACTTTTTAGTTTAAGCGGTTAAGGTCGGCGTGGCGTGTAAACATCTGATTTTATTTGGATGTGGTTGTAAATGTTTGGATTATTTAGTAATTTGTTAGTTTCTTTGTAAAGATGGTCAAGTTTCATTATGGTTAAGTGCTTGTTCAATTTATTACTACATACTAGCATTTACCCGTCGTTGTAAGGTTAAATAAAAGTATAACGCTATACAATCTATGAAAATTTTCAGTTTGAACAGCGACATCTAACGGAAAACATGGTAAACACAATCTTTTAAATCAATCATCAAGTCAATTCTCCGGCTGTCTTTCCACAGCTTCTTTATTTGCCTCCTCGGTAGGCCTAGCCAAGAGCCCAACGCTACCAGGCGTTTTCGTTTCTAAAGGATTCAACGCCTAAGCGTTTTTAATGTGAGCTAATCCTAGCCAAGAGCACGAGGATGGGAAATAATATGGAACCGCCTTTTCTTTTCGTTTTTTCCGTTATGCTGGCATTTTTTCCATTGAAAATGAAAAAACTTCATTGTTTATGCTTTGCTCTACTAGAAACGCAGGTGCCTCTACTTTTTGAATAGACAGACCCTGCTAAGGTTCAACCTGCACTAGCTATAGGTATCAATTACCTAGTAAAGTTATTAAACGTTTGGGTATAACATAACAATTCCCACTCAACAATTTTATAATTTGCTCTTTCACAAAGTAATAATAGTTCGTATATTTCATCTATCCTTTGTTCGGCAGATTGACACGTCATTTTACAACCAATTTTATTTCTGATTGCACTTGAATCGAGTACCGCTATTTCAACAAATCTATATTTGTTTATTGCCCCTTTGTTTCAACCGTTGATTCTTGATATTGTGCTTTAAACCCCAAGCAATAAGATATATTTTATAATAATCGGGACACTCTAAAAATGTCACACCTAATTTGTCATAATAATCTTTCTTTATATGAATAAAAACAACAAATTTAACTGCAGATGCCAAATAATTCAAGCTTATAAATTGGTCACACTTTCGTAGCGTTTAAATTAAAATTTTGTATTGAGAACAGTAAGGTAGCTTTTGCGTTAGAAGGAATAAGTAAGATACGATTTTAAGAAAGTAAACATTTTAAATGTTTCCAGATTTAAATTATGATTTTCAAGAACAATATTAATAACGATTACGGTTGACATGTGGCTGTGTGTTAATAAATACAGCCATCTTGTATACGGTATATTATGTTTAAAACAAAGTAAAATCACGCGCAACACTTAAAAGCCCTTTTCGTTGGCCTAAATAATTAATACAAAAGATAATTAAATTTGATAAACTTATATTGTGACGTTATCAATGAAAAGGGACTTTATTGTCGATGGCGCTTACGCCATTATTAAAGATGCTCCGATATAAATACAACGTCGCGTGACGCAGTGCGGCGTCAGCGCCATCGACAATAAGGTCCCTTTAGGTACATAGGTAGATAATGCCACATATTCACTTAACTTTACTGCCTGACTCTATTATGGAACCGCGATTAGTTTGGGTTTGGAATAGGTGCCAATTGATATGCACTTTGACGTAAGTGTATGGTAAAACTGTCACCTCTAATCCCTTTCTAATCGCGGCTAGATAATACTGCAAACTGACGCCCAAATCCGATACAATTTCGTTTTCTTTATAATTCCTTATAGACGAAATCTAGAGAGTAAATCAAGAATTATATTTTATCGATAGCCTTACCTTCATACGTTTGTAATTTCTTACCGGAAAGTAAGTGATATATTTGAACTAAATACACGAATAAACATACCAATACCTTTGTACCTTTGTTTCCCATAATTTTATTGGTCATAATGTAATTGTTGACATAATTTTTGATAGTCATATTTTTTTATATCGCTGAAACTGTAAACTTCTCAGAAGTTCTGAAATATCTAACGTGTAGACAAGGCTAGGTTAGGTTAGTTTTGATTTATAAAAATACTGAAAAAGTAACAGTTTCTTTAAAAAAACACGTTATGACTTGCGATGATTATGACCTAAAGTACATTACGACTAAAAATAATTATGTCAGTCAATATAGACCCCTCTGTAATCCTCGGCATCTTTAATGAATCTGTTAATTAAATTCTATCAATACATTGTGGTTCAACCCAATTTCATCCGTGTTTAGATATATATTTGCTTTACAGACCATTTACCTTCCAAATCACAATTTTTACTAAACAATCTTGAACAAATTGCTCTTTCCTTTGTTTCGCAACAAATTGAATCTTTTACTTAACCGACAAGCGTTGTATTATTTGCGTTTCTTATAACAAAGTAAACAGTTTATTTCTTAAATAAACAGTGCATTATTAAGTTGTCTGGACAGCGTAATCCAGTGCATAAATACTGCAATACTGCACTTCGCAAATACTGGGACGCAAAATAAATATAATGGACTTGTGTGTTTTTGCTATTTGAAGAGTGGTTAAGGTTGCCAGAAGTAAATTAAATTGTCATAACCGAGATAATCTGTGAAGTGTGACTAAACATTCTGCGAAGATTTTCGGGATTTTAGGAGAAAAAAAAACAAATTAATTACACGCTTTTTTTAATTTCTTTGTTTGTTTGTTTGTCAGTATGTTTTCAGTATTGGATTAGGATGAAACTTGAAATATTTTATGTAAACCTTAAGGCAATATTGTAGTGATTCAGCGCGGCCCTGAGGATGGAACCGACTTTTGAAAAAAATATGATAAGGCTTCGGTTTCGTCAGTCTTTCTGTCTGTAGATATTTGTTTTGGTAGTCATTGGAATTATCAGAATGTAAAATTGTCTACTGTATTATATAAAAAAAACAAATTTAACAAATCATTCTGAGCAATAAAAACTATAATACTGTATAGTCAGCCTCATAAGTAGCTGCATACTTTTGTTTCCTATCGCTTTAACACCTTTGACAGATTGGTGCAGCAGTTCAAACATGACGTTAATGTGACAAAGGACTAAAGTGTGCAGCTACTTGTAGTCGACCAACCATCAATGAACACACGGAATTCGCCCAAATATCCGTTCTCAACACCGAAATATCCTCCTTTCGAGTCCAAATCCTTCCAAAACCAACAGCTCCGCGGCGTGCGCGCGCGCTTAATCCGCCGCGACCGTCACCTGTTTTAATTTGTCACCCTGTCAGCGCTGGGAGTGGTGCAAGGGTTAAGACGCGCGCGTTGCTCGTAGCGGCGTAGTAGCGTAGCTAGTGCAGCGTAAGAGAGGTGACACACCGGGCGTCGCCGGTTTACTGCGTCCTCGCCGCTGCGTTGTTCTACATATAAATTAGAACGACATGCCACACGATGCGTTGAAATACGAGGGTCGCTCTATGTTAATAAGACAGCGTTGCCACGACGTAAAACCCGCTTTACAGTGGACAGTGGACATTACAGTAGTGTAAACCGATCAGACAGCAGCGAGACAAGTTGCCTTGCCAGAGGAATAGCAAATAGAACCGCTTTCTATTTTTTCACTCCACTGTACTTGACACTGTACTTGCCACTGTCCTTGACCATACCACTGTAACATATTTGGTGCTTATTTATGGCGTGGCGTATCGGAAAAGAGCACACAGACACGACATGTTTTAGCGTAGTTAGTAGTGACCCTGCCTACGAAGCTAGTGGTACCGGATTCGAATCCCAGTAAGGGCAGATATTTGTGTGTCTGTTTATTAGTTATATTTTCACGGTTCATTTAACCAGTTAACGTAAATTTTTGTCCTTTCATACGTCAGATTTTATTGTTTGTTTTTGTTTCAGGTGTAGTTTTTAATAGCTGAATAAATATTTTTTACCTTTATCTTTATAACAGTGAAGAATAGAGGCCAAGTACATTATAATTCTTCATATACCCCATAAGTACTTGTACCAAGCCCGATCCGGTCCCCCAGAGCAAGCTTCTAATGATAATGACAGGTAGAATGCCCCGCTGACACTCCTCGGACGTAATTATAAGTATTTAGGTACCAAGGGGGCGGCGGATATTAACTTGATGTGTGTACCTACATGTCCATGATATGTTAATGTCACGTTGATGATTAGATTTATCTATAACATACTAGCTGTTAGCCGCGACTCCGTCCACGTAAAAGTTGAACTATTTGTTATGAAACAAAATGGCTGTATAAGGGTAAGGTCCAAAAAGTTGGGCACGCAAACTCACGCAATTAAATTTTCTATGAAACTTTTCCGTTGTGACACGAAATGTAGCCGTACAATTGTAAGGATAGTTTTCGTCTCACAACGGAACTTTTTTCGCCTTCGTTGTTTGTATGGTTAACTACGCTTAGCTATGGTCAAACTTTTCGGTCCTCACCCATAATCTAATTCTTGTAATTAATTACTAATGGCCTGTTGTTTAGTCGGTAGTTAAACTAACTAATGGTCAAAAAACGTTACTAATGGTTAAAATCTCAAGGAAATGTCTCAAATTTTCCATTCATTTTTCGAATTTTAACAATTAGTTAGTTTAACTACTGATCAAAAACAGGGCCTTAGAGAAGTTACAATGGTATTTAACTTCTAATTTTGACTTCGTTTAAGGCAGAAAAATGTGCAAAATAACGGTAATTTGTTCTACTCTAAAAAAATTACAGGGGAGCCATAGAGAGGAAGTACCTCAAATCCTTGAGATAGCTCATTTTTAGGGCTCCGTACCAAAATGGTAAAAACCCTTATGGTGAGACTTCGTTGTCTCTCTGTCTGTATGTCACAGCAGTTTTTCTCAGAAACTATACAAGCTATCAACTTGAAATTTGGCATAGTTGTATAACTTGCTTGCCCGCATCTTTTTTTAGTAAAAAAAATATAAGTTATTTGATTATAGCAAACGGGGCGTCATATGAAAGGGCTCAGTCTGCGCATTTAGGAACTATTTTTTTTATTATTTATTTGGGACGGACTTTTTGATTTATACCCAAAAATATATCTCCGAAGTTTATGGTCCAAAAAACTTATATTTTACGCGAAAAATAAAATGAAATTGTCAAACTTTACAGTTTTGGAAAAAATATCAAAAAACTTTAAAAATCTGTATTAAAGTTTAGGCTAGTCAAAATGGACCTTCTATATATAATAAAGTTTTAGATAAAGTTTAGATAATAAAGTTCATAACAAAATAAGTATTTTCTTTTGCGTTTACAACCATATTATCTTAAATACGGAACCGTCGGTGCGCGATTCCGACTCGCACTTGACCGTTTTTTTACTTAAAGGAAACTTTTTTAAGATGAATGACTGCATTCACAGTTTTCGATATATGTTGACAATAAAAATACAATTACGACGTTTTTATTTCTAAGGCGTAAAGTTTCTTAGAAAAAGTTTACCCTTAATTATTGCTTATAATGTTTTTGGGTTGGTAACACTTTCTTTTTTCTCAAGATTCAATTGACGAACGTGTGCTCTTGTGAAAATTTATTTCAAATATAATTTTAATGTTAATCCAACGCATTTATATTTTACCAGATTATAAATATTATGTTCGATGCACAAACAATATGAGCTCTGGGACTACTGAGTACCCACTCGAGCCGTCCCAGCGGGACCCATTAGTACCCGTTACGGCCGCATTTCACAAACTATCCATATTTGAGCAACGGGAGTGGATATTCCGTTTCATATCACATCACAGATACAGGTAGATTCACTAAAGCTGGCACGAATGGAATGAACACAAGTAATGTCGCCTATCACTGTGTGAGTGCCGTCCTTTGAACCGATGTTCGGATTTCAAACCAAAAACCTATTATTATTTTACACACTTGTATACTTTCGTTCACTCTTTCAATCCATTCGTGCCAGCTCTTGTGAATCGACCAGTAACAGCAAATAATAACATAATGAAGAATAATGTATAGATGAATGAATGAGTGGATGAATGAGTGAATGAGTGAATGAATGAGTGAATGAGTGAATGAATGAGTGAATGAGTGAATGAATGAGTGATTGAGTGAATGAATGAGTGAATGAATGAATGAATGAGTGAATGAGTGAATGAATGGGTGAATGAGTGAATGTATGAGTGAATGAGTGAATGAATGAGTGAATGAGTGAATGAATGAGTGATTGAGTGAATGAATGAGTGAATGAGTGAATGAATGAGTGAATGAGTGAATGAATGAGTGAATGAGTGGATGTGTATTGCAGGCCAAGCAATGAATTACAACACATATTTCTTGGAAAAATGTAACACTAATACTCGTAATAATAATATAAGGTGTATGTTCCACTGTTAGGTCGTCCCCGCCTGAAAATCCTTTTTCGAATTTCTAGCTATATAAGTAAATTTCTCCTACAATTGTCTATAGGTAATAGAGCTTGTTTTTCGATTTTCAGCTAATATTTTTATTGAGTCCGTTTTTTTGTCTAATTAAACTGGAGCGAAGCGAGGGCGGGACGCTAGTAAACAATAAAATGTTATTATTACGAGAGAACCTAAACTTGCCATTTATTAATTCGAGTGATTAATTGACGAATTAACTTATAGGTAATAAGATTATGAAATACTTTTCTCAGACAAAATCATAATAAATATTTCTGGTTTGAATTTGAGCATGTAATATATTATTAATTTAATAGCTGTCGAGCTACGTAGAAGTCGTTTTATCGCCGCATCGGGAGCGGAGCCAATTTCCGGGATATTCAGAAGAACGTAAAAGTTATGTTATTATGTTATTTGCTGACTCTATGTCATAAAGGTTAACTTTTCTCGACTGTACTGATGTGATTTTTTATTATACGCGACTTTTGTAGCTTTTGTAAGACGTTAAAAATATTCGGAGGTAGTAGTTTCTAAACTAAAACCTTCTATACTTCGTGAAGTTTAAATGCATTTTTTGTTTGTATTTAAGTTAACATGTACATTATATAGGTTAAATTGTCCAATGAAACAAGTATATTATAATAAGAGTTTCGTGTTTGTGTAGAAATCGTTAGGAACCCTGACATTGTTAATTAATGAAACCTAAAAATAATCTATTGTGCATAGTTATTTGGACATATCGTACAAAAAACAAATTTACGAAATACTAAAATTTGGAGTATAGCTCGAAACACAAAGGGTATCACAAACTACGAGATTTATAAAAGTACTGAAACTTATGATGACATAATTATTAAGGCCGAAATTACATAATCTTATAGTTCGTGAGCCGACCTAACAGCCATTTTCTTCTTAATGTTGGTATTAGAGACACTCTGTATATTATTTAACGGTTTTAATAAACATCGACGCCGCGCCGATATTAAAAGAAATAAATTTAAGAATAAAATTATATAAAAAAATATTTTTTATTTTAAATACCTATACTTTTACCTATTAAATTACAACACTTTTACAAATTACTACACTTTTACCCAAACCCTTTTAATAAATGTTTTTGCTATTGGGAAATAGTAACATACGGTATGTTACATACCATGATCTGCCGACCAAAGTAAAGGTAGTATGTACGTAATTATATGAACTTCAACCTAAATACATATACATACAGCCTTATTTTCTTTTGAACGTACTAGCAGAATACCTCCCATACCTCACAAATCTACATCGCGTAGGTGTCCAATAAAAGAAACACCGAATTCAAAACAAACGTATCGAATCCTTTAGTTCAGTTCAGAGCGAGTGAATGAATGAATGAATGAACGTCGGGGCGTTCAGATCCTAATTCAATAACATTCAATTAAGCCGCCCTGCAATTAGAAACCGGTCTCGAACGAGGATCTAGGGAACTGAATGAGGCTTTGGCTTTTAACAGATTTAACATGAGTCAAGAGACGTCTCAAGCTAAAGAAGAAAGCTTTATTACATATAATGCAGTATTTCTCTATGATGGAAGTTTTTTTAAGTTCTTATTTTAAAATTAACATATAGACAACTACAGGACCTCTATTCAACACGGTAAAACAATATTCCTTTTGACATGTTACCGTATGGCCAACTTTATGATAGCTCTTATTTTACTTGTCAGTAATGGCGGCCAAGTTAAAAACATTACGATACCTAACAAGTGGAAAGCAATATTATTTTGCCGAGTAGAATAGGCCCTGGCTATGACGTGGCGAATTGTTTAGAGTTCATAGATTACAAATGTATAGATTTAATAAGTAGATTACATTTGTGAATTTCACTTAATTTCTTTTTAACTAATAATGAAGAAAAATAATTGACGTCGTTAACCTGCTTTTGTATGAGGCCTCTTAAATGGTTATTGATAATTTGATGCCTCATTTTTATGAGTTTATTTATTTAACATTGGGGTCTAGTGTGATATGAATAAGGTAAATTAAAACACATAGTAAATTACGCAACAAAACAATCTAACAATAAGGAGCAAGCGAAGCGGTCGACGGAAAAGTGATTTCCAAAGCTTTCGCTTCGTTTCTCCAAATGACAGAATTAGTCTTACATAAAAAAATGTCGTAAGAAAAGGGAATGGTCGACTACGAGTACCAACCCTAAAATGATCTTTGACCAAGTAAAGATAATTTTAATTTAATTTATTACAACACATAATATGTAGGAATCCATGTTTAACCACAAAACCTTGACATTTAAAATGCTATATCAATAAAAATATAGCGCAGTGCATTAAAATAAACGGAAAGATGTCTGCTACAGTGAGTAGGAAAACACTGCTTTTAAACGTAATGGAACTACAGAAAACCATTAGACAACGTGTTTTGCTGCAAAATACACTTTCCTGGAAAGCATTTTATATTTTCGCACTAGTCTTTTAAGTTTGCAGTGTATTTAGAGTTAGAGTTACTTCTACGAGCTATAAAGACATACAAAATAGGTATACGTATGAGTTAAGGCGTGATGTCTGTTCATTGTAAATGTACCAAAAGTACGCCTGTGCTTTATTATTACATATTACATTGGTTATAATGGGCTTGTTAAATATGGTAGGTCAGGTTAGACTTTTAACCACAAAACATTGTAAAATAATGTGGCGGGAAATACCTCCTTGAGAAATGAATGTTTGTAAAATGATATAGTTTGGTAAACATTAGCAAATCGTTGGTGTTTTTAAATAATAACTAGACATGTAAAGACACATAATATTTCTGAATTCAGTGTGCAATTAAGGTTTTATTTTCAAATCAAGGAGGCTAAAATTGATCCATGTGATACGGGGGTTCCAAAGTGAGCGATTTTAAGTTTTCGCACTAGATAATAGCGGCCTGCACACGTAAAGTTCGGACTGCGGGAAACGCCACGCGCCATTCCAATCTTCGCTCCGAACCGTACGTGTAATTGCAACTGTAATAGTAAAATAGTAAAAAACCTGCGGTTCGGACTGGCGCGTGGCGTTTCCCGCGGTCCGAACTTTAACGTGTAAAGGCCGCTAATGTAAATGGTTATTTTATTTATTATTAAATTCTACTTGTGTGGAGGGAAGGAGTTGTATAGCAAGAATTATATTTGTATTTTTCTTCTTCTTGATGCAGTTAGCCTAGTAGTGACCCCACCTACAAAGCCTGTATATCTTTGTGTAGCACAGTTCTAGTGCTTATTTTCGGCCTAGGTGAAGTTTTCCTTTGAAATTTATTAATTGCTCGGCGTACCGACGTTAATAAATTAGGTCCACGCGATCACTTATTATTAAGCTTATCCAGAAATGAAGTATCACTGGCGCAGCCGGTAGGATCTCCATAACAAATCGTCACGTCATGTTTTATGTAATTTGCTTTATCTCGATCCTCCAACGGATCTGATAGAAGAAAGTAGTGGTTCTACTCTTGCCTTTATTGTCGATGGTTATCTATACGTATCTGGCAGACGGTAATTAATGTGTTTTAAATGTATCCAGTTTAATTTTGTACAAGTAAGGCTTCGCTTATAGGCTTCATTTGTTAAAAAACTTAACATCACCATGCAGAACAAACAGCTCAAGAATTCCTTTTTTAAATTCTATATTATTTTTATGTTAAAACTTGAATCAAAAGACTTATGTACTTACCAAATTGCAAGAACAAAAGAAGTAATATTTTCAGCTGTGTTAACTAGAAGTACAAATTGGATAGAATTCGAATACTTTTTTCCCATAAATAAATATGTTCACGAGTATTTTCTTGGTATTTTATTTACGTCCAGTAAAAATGTTTAGAACTAAGAACTACTTAACTCTTTACTGAGGTCGTTGACCCGAACTATGAAATGGCTGTTGATATAATTTTACGATCTATTGTAATATGGGCAGTGAATAATTGTTCATTTGTTTCTAAAATTAACTTCGCATTACCAACTGTAAAGCCGTCTTAGCTTTAGCGTAATCAAATCCCTGTATCACAAGATTTATAGGAAATGAAACTATACATGACTTACGACTAACGGGCTTGTCTTCGATAGCAATAAATTCAGTCGGCCGAACCGGACCTCAGCGTGTTCCAAGTTTAAAAAAACAATGTCGCCATCCGGTTCCGCACGCGAATATACCGCAAACTTACCTGAGATAGCGGCGAAAAGTGGAACTAGAGTTTCTACGTGCTAAATTCAAGTTCCAGAAAGACAGTAGCGCCATTTTGACTGGTCGAGATAAGTTTGCAAAATTACTCGGGATTCGATTTTTAAATTCCTTTTGTTCGATTTTTGTCTCTGGTACGGAATGCGTGAAGAATTGCTGCATTTAAATCAAGTAACGTTTTATTTAGTGGATTGGCTCGTTCTTTTAACAGCCAATTATTTGTTACTTTATCTTCGTACAGAGAAACGCTAATTTATATTCTGTGCGAACAAGACAATGCTTTTATTGGTCATGTTTTTCATAAGTACAATTGAAATATGTCATCCATATAAACGTCAACTCGGTGACTTTTATAATTGGTCATGTTTTATCGAATTCAAAGGTTCATTTTAAACATTATCACTGATCTTAAACGAAAATCGTGTCTGTATTACTTTTTATCTAGATCTTGGCTGCCAAGTATGCTTATTATTCCGTGCCAGTCTCTTTTAATTCCATACGATTTAGGCCCAATTAGGCGTCCTGGGCTCTTTTAAACTGATCATTATACCTTGTCAGGTTCGTGTTATGAATGCCTGTTTTGCATTCTTGTGAAATTTCACGCGTTTAACACGCCGGTGTCATTCAGATAAATTTTAACACATTCTGTACCAGCGACACGTTAAGGGGTCCATTTGGTTTGTAATTTGGAGCAACGGGCACTAATTTAAACCTTTTTTGCTGAGCACAAGGCATCTGTTATGGGATCCTGACGTTTTGAGTTGACGACTGCCTTAATGAGATTAAAGATAAGAATTAAACTGTTATGCAGGGTTTTATTTCGATTACTTTTTAAGCTGTTTATGTAACTTGTTGACGCTGCAGTTAAGATCAAATTACCGTAAAGGTTCAGTTTCTCATAGAAGATAGTAAACAGGCTGATCGGTGATTTTATACATTCAGGCTCTGGAACGCTTTGCCTTTGCGCATACAACAAACTCCTAATAAATATAGTTTTAAGGAACAGCTTCGTGAGTCTTACCTTTCGTCTTTCTCTCTTTAGTTTTCTTGTTGAGCCTTAGATATCATCGTTATTTCGTAATTTAGTATAAGTATTTTAATTAATAAATATGTATGTACGTTTATTTATACTATACTGTAGAACAATAAAATCAAATAATAGTTGAACATTTTTCCAAATTTAGATAACAGGAATTAATTGTCATTTTATTGCACCTACCCACTTTTTCTGTTTTACCTTAAGGTTGACTGGTAGAGAATGGTTGTAGCATTAAATTTGCCTTTTGTACACTAAAGTATTAAAATAAAAAAATACATCGGCAGTAAGTAAGTAAAAAAAGTCATACATCACCCTGATCAAAACTGCCTTTTCCTGGAATAACTAACATAGAGGCCATCTTAGTCCTCAGATTTGGCAACGCATTTGCGGTCTAAGGATTGCAGTTTGGGATTGAATTCTTGAAAATGCGAGTCTATGGGTCACAGAACCCCTTACCATCAGGTGGTCTATGTGCTCGTTTACCATCTCTTTGCCATAAAAAAAAAACATAATAATGATCCACAATAACACACTTTATGGCGCTTGTGTAAGATTGAATCTTACATGCGATCGTCTATTTCAGCGATTCCCAAAGTGTTCTATATTGTCCCTCAGGGGTCGACGACGACCTGCAAGGGGTCCATGCGAATGAAAAATAATAAAGGGGTTCCATGAGATGAAAATGGCGTTCCGCGATAGTGGATCTCATTTAACCAGGTCTCAATTTTAATTTTGGTCTTCAATAAATAGAATAATCCATAATTCATACACAGATAATAGGAAGCTACTTACTTACGTTATATTTTTTTATTAATATACAAATAAACACATATCTATCTATTTAAATTACCTGTTTTTTTTTAAATTTATTTATAGATAATGAAAGTTGAAGAAAAAATGGTTTGACAGCGGACAAAGAATACAAGTTTATCTGCCGCTGTGTTCACTCGTGATTTGCAAATAACTTAATTAGCATAGGTAGTTAAAATAAATTTAGGTATAAACAAAAACAGTTCCCCATGCTGATGCAAAGTGTAGACCTTGCATGTAGATCAGCATAAGAAAGCTGTTTTTATGATGCGCTTACAACGGTGTGGGTTACTACAGACTCGTTCATATATTTCGGACGATAATCCATTTAAAATATTAGGAAATAAATATTGCCACGTACGCTTCCCATAAAAATTATTCATTTTCGGCAAAACAAAATTGAAGCCTGTGTCCATTTTTAGCCGGCTACACTTCCAACTTTATCCGTGCAAAAGATCACGAAGATTTTTTGATATTGAGTAAGCTGGGGGTCAACCAAAAAATGAAAAAATTGCTAAGGTCTTGGTCTACGAAACAAAAAAGTTTGGGGACCTCTGGTCTATTTCAACAAGCGTACACACACATGAGCAAAAGCGAGGCTATAGCGATCCAGTTAATACTATTCATGAGACTGTGGAATAAAAACTCCACTTTAAAGTCTAGCGTCTCTGAAATTGCACTAGAACACCGACTATACACTTGCGGCAATTTTTACGACTTTGCCTTTTAGAAAATACTGGTTTGTCTACCAGTTCAATTTCTTCAACCAACCCTGTATTCTACCTTATTCCTTTGTGTTTACAGTTTATATTGCTGTGTTAGTACTAAAAGCTTTTAAATGGTCTAGTAGTTTTTCCTCTTGCTTACACATATCAGCGCATCTACTCCTGGACTTTTGTAGAGTTTGCAACCTTATTATTAACAAAGCAGATTCGAAAATGCGTCGTAAATAAATTCAGATACACTTTTACATGCAAGGACTTCTACAATCAACGTTATAAGAAAGTGATCGTTTTAGTACTCTGTCGCTTTTGCGATATGTTTGAACTGCTATATAAAAACGTCAAAGGAGTAAAAAGCGACAAGGTACGAAAGTGGTCATCCACTTATTTCGCTGATTATTGCCAATTGTTTGCCCTTATAAGTTTTCTGCAATGAGAATTTTATTACGTGAAGGTATTCGTTGCATTTATAAGTATTACTTTTGGTCTAAGTAATTGATTTAACGCCTCTCGTAGTAAAGTTTTATTGCACAGTAATTAAAAAAGTTTTAATTGTTTTAAGAGTTCCGTACCTCAAAGGAAAAAAGGAACCTTTATAGGTTCACTTCGATGTCCTTCTGTCCGTCTATCGAAACCATTTTTCTCTTGGACGCGTGAAGAAGGTATTAGCTTGAAATTAATCTCAAATACTCATGCAATCCCTTGTTTATTATTTAGAGATAATAGTAGAGTCTACTCTGCTAAACAAACTGAACAGCAACACTAAACTAAATAGCATCATCTACATACATCATAAAATTCATAAATGTCAAAGGATTATTTTGGTAGGTATTTTGCAATGGCAATTGCAACGCAGTGTACACAGTGCGGTCGAAGTCAAAGATATGTTTATGTTCACCTTATTTCATTGAGTGTAAACATACTCGTATCTTTACTAGGTACGGTCACCCAATAAAAATGTTGAGCATACTTAGAACCTTGTCATTGTGACTACCATTGTTATTGTCATACTTGCCATTTGATGTTTATTATGACAGCGCACTAAAGTGCTTAACATTTTCGTTGGGGTACTGTACATTGAAAAATAATGTAACAATAACTAGAGGACGCCCGCGACTTCGTACGTGTTTTCCCACTTTTCCCATTTCCCACTGCTCTCTCTATTTTGACCACTTAGGGTAAAAAAAAACAAAAATCGCTTCTTATTGCTCCCCTAGAATATCCAAGGAATGGTTTACTGCCTTTTCTCCGAATGTTTCATGTGTGTATTTGGGAAAGCGATTTACGAACTAAACTGACCTAACCTATGGGTTTCTAAACCATGGTCCTGAAATAAATCCTGTAATATTTCCACGCAGGTGTCAAATTGGACTAGTTTTCTGTAACCGTATTGCCTTAACTGCGTAACAGCGGTGCTCGAGACACTGTTATTAATTCATCGAAGAATTAAATAGCGAGTTTAAGAGAAACCTAGCAGGATAATGGAATTACCATACTCTCGGCAAAACTCTTTATCTCAGCATGCCCCAGGCGTTGGCTATAAATACTATCTGCTGGTTAACGTATTAACTTTAGCTAAAGGCGGCAAAATAACAGCATTCACTTAATAGTCCGCCTTTTATGAACTTATGTGTCGTTTTAATGATGATACTTTTAAGTCATTATAATAAATTATAGCAGGTTATTGTATTACCTAAACGAGCCTGGGCGTTTGAAGCACCTACCCTACTTATCTATGGAAATGGTCAAAATATAAATAAACTACAGTACAGTCGACTAAAAAGAGATGTACCTCCACACTTTACACCTTTTTGAATTGTAAAAAGGTCCAAAAGTGGATTAATCTCTTTGTAGTCGACTGTACTAGTCAGATAAGTTGTCAAAACTGACGGATTGCATAACCATGAGGTTCCTGAATGTTGATATTATTGACAGCTTTAAAAACATGTCTTTTTGTTATTAAGTTATTATAAAACAACTCCTACACACGCAACAAATAGGTTTAGCATCGTTTTACCGTCGTCAAAATTATCAATTTACAAAAACTTCATTGTTGTGCGATGTGTCAAGATTGACTTCTTGTCTCCTAGACTGACCTCCTTACTGTTTGACGCATATTGCCACCAAAAGTATTTTGATTTAAAAACCACAGACATAGTTAAAGATAATTATATGTAGATATTTTGTAACGACGTTAATTTCCAGGCGAATTAACTATTCTTCAACAAACCAAACAACAGAAACAAACATATAATAACGTAAAGTAATCCCATTTTGTTTCTTTCTACAGATCGCTAAACCATTACAAAATATTGTTTTAAACAGAAAAATACAGCCCGTGTGAACCTAATTTTAAAGTAATTTCAAAAACGGTACATAATTCTGTAATTACGAATTCCCTCTGTATTCCCTGCGTGGATTTAAAGAGTACTCGAGCTTGTGAGAGCTTTAAAATGGGTCGTTTCATGTGCTTTTTGTTAGCTTTGACAGGAGCTTTTAGATCATTAGCACTAGTTTGAAGTATAATTAGTTCCGGCTTTAGTAAAGTCAATAGGATAGGATTACTCTGCAAATATATCTCGTTTTTAATGTAACACATGTATTAATATATTTTATCTAACTAAAGTATGCCATGACTTCCGTATACATATTTCTTTAAACCCTTCATATCTTTTCTTTAAAAGAATTGACTAACTCTATACTGCCGTCTACCAAAAAGGCAGTTTAAGAGTATGAAATTCATACGGCGCATATCGCCTTTTTGCCTTGATCGGCAGAATAGGGATTGGGTAAAATTGTATGTTACGATATTATGAGCTTTAAAGGATCCCAAGACAATACTTTAGTTTATTATTAAACACAGTAATAGTAATGAGGGCGCCAATGGACGGTTGGCGTTTGCTCGGTGTACTTAGTCTTAATTGTTTGTCAGTTATTTAGTCAATTTCGGAAATTTCTATTAACAATCATTGCAAAAAATGAAATTTAATTTTAGTATTATGCGGTTAATATTTAGTATTGCACTGCAGATATTATAATTATAGCCCTATAGACTTAAATCTCCTTGCTCTGTTAAAATTACGCCTTACAGTATAAAAACATTAAGTTAAGTAACTCACACAACCTTAACAAATATTAGTAGGTACCTAATTCACACCATGTTTTCCATTAATTACATCTGCTTCTTCAGCAGATTCAAATTAGCCCACGTTTGATGTCAAGGGACTATAAATCGCTTCCACCCAAGCTTACCGCTCATTACCCCTACGCATATTTTCGCAAGACAACTCAACCTTAGCGTTATGAAATTTAAGGTTCAAAATTCAAGGCCGGCTGTGTGATGGGTATACGATAAACACTGCCCATCGCCTTAGGCAAACTCTCCCATACATTTGGCAATTTCAATTATTTTATTTGCAGAAATGTTAAACAAGATGTTGTTAGCGAAATGCGTTGTGCCCCAAGGCAGAGTTCTAGGTCCACTGTTACATCTATTGTAAGTTAGGGTTACTACTAGGGATCTTTTGATTTAATTTAATTGTAAAGTTGCCTGCTGCCTTAAAATATCTACATGTATAAAATAATAAAGATGTCTGTCAGGTTATTAGTGAAGAAAATCTTAATTGTAATTGTGTTGTGTTAAGTTATGGATTCGGCTTGAATATATCAAAAGCGGCCCGTCAAAGTACTATCAAAGAAACCTTACCTTTCATTAGTCAAAACCGATGCCTCAGGCATACTCTCCCGTACATATGGCTCTTTCAATTATGATATTTGCAGTAATGTAAAGACGTTGTTAGTGAAATCCGGTGTGCCCCAGGGCAGTGTTTTGGATCCACAGTTATTTGTAGTGTCAAGTAGACATTACAAAGGGCCTTTGATCTATGTAGAAATACGACATATTCTGTGTTTACATGATACTATGATTCTCTATACCTACAAAACAATTCTTGATAAAATTACCCTTCTCTTCTAAACGCGTAAAAAGTCTACGATAATTGTTAAAAGATCTTAAGTAACATTAGCATTGTTACAATGTTGCGGAAACTTTTGATTCATAAAATGTTTCGGGGTTTCCAACTCACGTCAAAATGAAGGAAAAAAATTACGTATTGGTTTAATCTATATACTTATGGATTATTGAGATGATGATATAATTGTACTTTAGTAATATGGATTGTAAAATTATACATTATATAATAAAGTGAAAAAAATATTATTTATTGACATGAGACCTCAAAGCCTCGTTATTTTTTGAGCGAATAGTAAATTAAATGATTCCATCAGAACTCTTGTATATCAGAAACATGTACTTAAACGCAGGTTTTCACGACCATGATTACAAATGAGTTGTTATTACCATACATTTAGTACAGTATAAATTTAGGTACTGAATTGTGACGTCATAGTTGAGTACCTATTTGTATGTTCGTTTTAGTGCTTAGAAGGAATATGGGACTTTGACTCTTATTTATGTCTTTTGACTCTGATTGCAGTTGGTCCCTTATACATTTGATTTTTACAAAAAACCGGATTTATTAGCAGCATAAAAAAATGACATCTAACCTATTTCACTGTGATGGTAGAAGGCAAAGAGCGTCGGTGGCCTAATGCCTTAGGGGGTGGACGCGTGATCACTGATCATAAGGTAACGAATTCGAACCCAACAGTCACTATATAGGTACCATTGAGTTTTTCTAACTTAAGTGCATTACCCGATGCTCTTACGGTGAAGGAAAAACATCGTGAGGAAACCTGCACATTCGAACAACTGAGTGTGTAAGAAGGGTAATTGCACAAAAGATTTAAGATCAAGAGAGAGAGAGTTGCAAGATTTAAGGGGCCGACATGTATCCAAAAGGGCCCATCTGTAAGATATGATAAAGTAAGATGGTAGAAGACAACTTTTGTTTTTTTTTAAAGCTATGAACAAATTATCTTCAGGCGCCTATACAAGGTGATTTATTATAATGAATACCTTGTTCAATGTCTTCATGTAAGAGCTAATTCGTTTGCAGGTTTCTTATATTTTTGGTAATAACGTAATCACGGTCGTAACTCTTGCGCAGATAGCCCTACACATGACATATGTATCCACACTTTGTTGGTAGCACGCCTACACAAACTTTAAATACAGGGTGGTTAAAAGGATTTATGATGTTAGTTTATTTTCTTACTTTGAAACTTATTCTTTAAGACGATATATTTGACAAATTATGGTAATTAAATGATTTCTATCAGTATGAAATAAGGCAGCTCGTGCTATCAGCTCAGACCCTGACCTACCATAGAACTGTGTCACAATGACGTTATGATTCAAGTCGCTTACGACTTGAATCATAACGTCATTGTGTCAAGCGTCAAGTGTCAAACTAATTTGTTTTATAATGTCACTGTGACACAGTTCTTTGGAGCTGAAAGTAACTTCTAAAGATATTTGTGTCTGAATAGTTATGAGAACGAATATTTGTTCCTAACTTTTGGAAGTTATCTCTTTTTATTATATGTGTGCGCCGATATTTGCTGCGTCTACCAAGATAAATGGGATATGAACAATGTGATGATATAAGTTTGCGTAACATATCGCTGTGTTTTACCCACAAAACAATATAAGTACAAGCTAGTTTGAAAAAAGAAAATTAATGAAAGAAAACTGTTTTAATTAAATATTTTCAGTTCAACCAGTTCACATTCCCTGCTCCTTTATTGCCTAGCCTACGCTCTGAACACACAATTTGTTGCGAAGGAAACGTGAACACCCTCTATGTGTTATTGTGAAGCATGCTTGCAGTTTTTCAAGCCCGTAGCGGCTATCATATCATCTGCAGAGCAATCACTCGGTGCCGGCCGCCGCGGGCGAGCGCCAAATTATCAGTTAGGCCACTCTGTTTATTTTCTCTGTGGCCTTACTGTTTGTTTTTAGTCGTTTATTTATTTAAAACCATACGAATTATGATGTTAAAAGCTTGGAGAGTTTTATAGTTTTTGTTATTTTAAGAGGTTTCTTAAAATTCTGAGAAATAAAAATAAAAGTCAATCAGCCTGTAGATATTCGATTATGAGATCGCACGGAAAGTTAGTCTGGCTATTACGTTGTTTGTTATCAAAACACAAAAACCGCGCAACAAAAAAACAACGAAACAAAAAAGTGATGGAACAAAAATCTATTAAAATGAACGGGTTCCGAATCAATCGATCCGTTCGGAAACTATGATGCCAGAGACGACACAGACATAGACGTCAAACTTATAACACCCCTCTTTTTACATCGGCGGTTAGAAATAAACAGTAACGACAAAGATACAGACACTTTTATTCACAACAATACAAAATTACATTACATAGGTACAAAAAGAACAAGACACGGAGAAATTGTTGTGAAACTCAGCATTCGCTAGCCCTAAAGACAACGCTGGTCTTCCATTGGAACCGCTTGTTGAAGAGACGGAAAGTGACACACTTAACACAAACCAAACCCTTTGCATGTGCTTCTAATCTTTAGTTAATTGACATATTTATATTTAGAGGGAAAGGATTGTCATTTTATTGCACCAACCTACTTTTTCTGTTTCACTTTAAGGTTGACTGGTAGAGAATGCTTGTAGCATTAAGTTCGCATTTGTACACTATTTTAATTTTGTGCAATAAAGTATTTAAATAAATAAATAAATATTTTTATATATCACTTCGCTGAAAATGTGCATGAAACGAAGTAGCAGTTTTTATTTTTTATATTTAAAATTTATTGTTATGCAGTAATTCTAGCAGAATTACTCACTTTGATCAAGAATAAAGTTGAAAGGAATAAAATAATCTTCCTCTCAAAAGCTTTCAAGGAAGCCATTTTGAATTTTATAGGTCAACGCAAAATGAGAATTATAATTACCGTTTGCTTGACATTTAAATAACCTGCGAGGTGTTGTGACTTCGACCACGTAGACCTTGTTTATTGTTAATCCCTTCAGAAATATTTTTTTAAACTTAAAGTATTACTATTTCTGTATCAAATTTAATCTACATCCATTCCAATCGTTCATACGTGAATCACCAAGCTACACATCATTACGGGATTCACGAGCATTTATATTAAAAATATAGTAGCATTTTAAACTCTTTTTAATTAAATCTACAATTTAAACAGATACTAGCTTTTGCCCGTAGCTTCGTCTGCACAGAAAGTTTTTAATCTCTTTTGACGACGCGCTGGCCTTGCTGGTAGTGACCCTGCCTACGAAGCTAGCGCTCTTGGCTTCAAATCCCGGTAAGGGCAGATATTTGTGTGAAGAGCGCGAATATTTGTTCCTGAGTCATGGATGTTTTCTATGTATTTAAGTATACATACGAGTATTTATGTAAGTATTTATATCGTTGTCTAGTAACACACCTAGTACCCATAACACAAGCTTAGAGCTTAGTTTGGGACTAGGTCAATTGGTGTGACATAGTCCCCTGATATTTATCTATTTGTTTATTTATTTATTCCCTCCAACGAACAAACACACATTAATAACAAAAAATATTATTTTTGTAACTGATATAGTCCCAGTATACAGCAGACCTAATATATTTTACTCCCTCGTTCCGCGGCGGAATAGCCCGTTAGCCCCGGGGCACACGTGGCGATGGGATCACTCCTCGCCCGCATTATCTCCCATTCGCACAAGTTTATGGCAGGAATGCCGGTGGTAGATTGTGCACTTGTTTTTGTAAAATGTTAATAAATTTGCTTTCTAAGATTCTGTTTGTGCTGGAAGGTTAAGTTTTTAATTGTGTGGCTAGGTTATTTTTTAAAAAAAGAAATCGTATTTTAATAGGTTTTATGTTTTTAGTGTATGTTTAATTTATAAAAAAAATACTCTTTTTAATAAACTATCTACATAATTTATTTTATTTTGACGCACCTGTATTTTTTTTTGCAAGAGACAACCTGATGGTTTCGCGGAAATTTCTTTTAAGATCCTTTTACGTTTTATTCTATTTAGTTTGATGTAATGTTTTTTCTTAGAGTTATTATAATAGAACTAACGTCTAAGTATTACTAATTTCAAAATAGTTAAATTTAAAAAAACATCATTATGTTTTCGAACGTAATTATCATTTTTTTGTTGTATTGTTTCAGGTAATATTCTTCTGATTCTGCTCTATTACTCAAAAAAGAAGTTAAAGAGCTAGAAGGTTAGTAAAATAGACGTAAAGACTAACCTCCTTTATTCATAAACGGATTGTAAACCTATTTTTTTTGTAAGTATTCCTTGTCTCTTACGGTCAAATTCAAATGTCACAATAAATGAATCCTATTTTAAGCACACTTGAGCTATTGTACTTAAATTAAAAAGAGAGAGATAGGTTTCGTTTTTGTCAAAAATATACTTACCTACTTGTTTTTAAAGTAAATAAAAACAAGACTTTTTTAACTCAGGCTCAGTCATCGCTCAATTTGTACCATCTTAAATACTAAAACAATGTAGCCAACTACAGCGTTTAACCGCCCTATTATACGGCTAATGCGATCGCAACTTGTTTGTGAAACTCGGTACGGTAACGAGGCGCCTCGCTACTTGTTAGAGTTTTCTTGTGAGGGTATAGTGATGTGCCGAAACTGGTACGTATTATCTGGTAAAATATAGGCAATAGTTGGAACTTAATATTGTAATAAGTTACTAGCTTCTGCCCAAAACTTCATCCTCGGTGAATTTGTTTGATTTAGATCCAAAATTATTTTATGGCCTTTCCCTGGCCTAATATTTTTTCAAGGCATTTTTTCCTAAAAACCATATTCGGACTATTACAAACATTTCAAAAAGAAATCAGCTAATTTATGTCCTACCGCTCTCAAAAGATGTGCTGACCAATGAACGTTTTAATTGTCATGTATATGTAGAAGATTTCATTCTAAATCAGCTTACATTTTAGCTCGAATGTTTTTTTTTCGCATTTTTGTAATTGCTTCCTAATTTATTCGTAATGTTTTAATCATTTTGGAGTTCTATCATTATCTTTCACTCTTTAGTTAGTTTAGTTTAGTTTATTTATTCATCAATGTAATATTACAATATAAATTGCATTGCATGACAAAAAATACGAAATTACATTGATATTGTCAAAATTAATACTAAATAATAATATAAAAATAACACTCAAATAATCAAAGTCAACATTAATAAACAACTAATAAATGGTCAGTTTCCGATGTCAATATACAA
Organism: Acleris literana; assembly: GCA_946894065.1. Taxonomy (NCBI): domain Eukaryota; kingdom Metazoa; phylum Arthropoda; class Insecta; order Lepidoptera; family Tortricidae; genus Acleris; species Acleris literana. The sequence goes on from OX335681.1 coordinate 1,653,718, forward strand.
AAAGTAAAAAAGTCAAATAAACAATAATAATTTTACAAATTAAGTTGCATATATTCGTCGACGGAGTATAATGGATTATCCAATAAAAGGTTTCTCAGGTTTTAATTTTATATCAAAATGGTTTTGGTCTATTTATTACTATATATATATACTTCTTATTTATTACTTATTAGAGTCTTGAATCTGTTTACTGGCAGAATAATCTAAAACGTTGGTCTATTATATTATATAGCCTGTGGCAATACGAACGGGTACCGGCAACATCACTAGGAGCTCCCTAGTTAAGCTTCAGTTTATTCCAAGTTTAAAAATGTTCGGATGTTGAAAGTTCAAAATTGGAATTAGCTCGAAAATGGAGTAACTGAATTGTCTTCCCTTGAATTACTTCAGAGTTAAAAGGAAAGCTTTTAAACCGTTTTAAAAAGATAACTAAAAAGGTTCGTCGAGTCTGGTACTCTTAGGATCGTTAGTTTAATATTTTCATATTCTAGATTCCAGACTAACAATGTATTTATAGACAAGTCAAGGAGCACTCTTACTTGTTGAAAATAGCGATAATGATACAAGATAAAATTTAAAATAAGCACGTAATAAGCATGCGTTTTTGAATTAAGAAATAACGTAAAAATCTCTATTGCAAAAGAAATATAGGGCAAAATTAACACAAGTGTAGGTATAATAGAAATAATGAAGCGAATTTTTTTTTAGTGATTTCTCCCTGCATTATAAGTACTTACTTACTGTGCTGTAGTTCGGGCTTTAGGTTATGAATTAGACCTAAATTGTTTTCACGAAACTTTAGGGTAAATCAACCACCCGAAACAAAAAAACTTTAAGTAAGATGAATGATGGACGTTGTACCACAATAGAATCAATCCTTAAGATGTTCTCGGGGGTTCTATGTGGTTTAACATCTATACGTATCCACATAAATATACCGTACCGTATGGTAAACCCAAAAGTACAAACAATCCCAATACATCGAAATCCATTTACAGCTTACCGAGACTACAACGCCGCGCCGCGCCCGTCAGGCTACAACGCCGCGGGCCAGTAATTAACCCCTACGCGCAGTATTTCGCAATCAATGCTTATTTCACCCTTTCAGTGCCGAACTCAATAGTGGGCTCATTTTGAATGTAAATTATTGTCTGGTAGTAAATGATCATAAAACATGTTCGTTATTTAAATTATGTGTAAATACTATTTAGGCATAAAATTTATCGTGTTGTAATTTGTATTTTGATTAGTTATTAATTAATTTTGTTTTATTTTGTAAATTTAATGTGTGCATCAAGCACAGAGCACAGAAATGTATACTCCGTTGTATCAAATAATAAAAAAACATTTATTAATATTGTCGTGGATAAATGTAAAAAAAAACTCCCCCTCTCATTAATTGGATAAAAAATTATTCACATGTTAAAATCCATCAAGCCGTTTGGGCTGCAGAGCGTGCCAAAGAAATACATAAACACACACTCGAAATAGCCCGGTAGATGCCTTACGGCATTAAGTTCGCCTTTTGTATATTAAGTGTATTCCTTTGTACAATAAAGAGTAAATAAATAAAAAACATAACCTCCCTTTTGGTGCAGTCGCGTAAAAAGATGCCATTCTATACGTACCTATTCTGCCCTACTAAGCATAATGGCGATATCTCAGACAAAATATCTGTAGAAATTGCAACCTAGTTACAAACATAAGAGAGTTGAATCTGCTTTGGCTATTTTATTTAGTTATTGCATTTTTGCTTAGGAGGGCAGTATTGCTAACTTCATCTTCAAAGAGAATTACATTGCCTATAAAGCAATTTCTTCATAATATACTTAATAAAACACAACACCAAGAGTAATTGATTTCTCTACGACAATACGCTCGTCTATAACACATAATATCTCCCGGCGTTGCTCGGTGCATCGGTCCATCGGTGCATCCATCACCGTGCAATCTGTAATCATTGGTCGCAGCGAGTGCATATATCAAGCCCACGCGTGCAGTGGCTGCAAGCTAGTTGCACTTTATTTCTATTTTATGCATTTCTTTTGCATTTCAGAGCTCCTGACTGACAAGCAAAAACTACCTACCTAGGTACTCCAAAAGAGCTTAACTTAAAACGCAGCGTCATCTATAATCAACTACCGTAAAATCCTTTCTCTACGATAAGCGTCAAATTAGGACCAAACTTTTTAACCGCTTGACCTAAAAGCGTAAAATTAAGGGCAAGGGTCAATAATCAGTCTGCCAGAGAAGCGTGGCGGTCCCAATCCTTTTCACGCATCGTTTAAAGACAAGTATCTGTAGTAGAGGCAGTGATAAATAGGTTATCTTAGTCACAAGTGGTCTATAACCTACTTTTATTATAATATTCTAGGGAACCAACGAGCTCCATCATATATTTCATCATCGTTTACCATTGAAATAGACGTCTTTCGCTACGCAGCCTAGAATTTTTAAAAATCCTTCAATATAGGCAAGCAAATATTTTCCAAAAACATTGTCACACCCTCGAATCTTCAATATTAATGTCATAAAAAAAATACGCACAGAACTCCTACTCCTATGGTCCAATATGTCGTTATCGTAATGTTTACGATACCACAGATTAAATAGGAGTTACTACGGCTTTAGGGATTAACAAACACGTAACGTCATTATCACCTAATTCTGTCAATTCGGTCACTGGCTGCATAACAATTCATCATTTAAAAATTCAAAATAAGAATGCGACCGCAGCGCCACTTAAAGATGACGGCTCGAATTACGACCGCGCCTGCGCTTCGAGTAATGAGCTCATTTCGCGCCTTTAATTTATCTCTCTTATTAGTCAGAAAGAGTAAGTTATTTGTTTTTTTTTCTGGTATTTATGAAAGGCTTTTGTTTATTGGGGGTTCGATGAATTCAGTTATTTGTGAAGCTGGCCGTATTTTACAAACCTTTATTTAACTCTACATTATAAATACTTAAAATCGGTCTGAGTGGAGAGCCTTGGGGGAGGCCTATGTCCAGCAGTGGACGTCTTTCGGCTGACATGATGATGATGATGATGATATAAATACTTGACGAATGGCAAAGCATTCGTGCGGGTTCAGGGAAAAATCTTCACATACCTATTTGTAAGTATGAATTTATTTTTGAGACAAGCATTTGTTGCCATCTGTAGATTCATGCACAGTCCGAGCTTGGTGGATCTACTTTAAGTGCAGCGGCGATCCTCCCACCAACTGATTAAATATCATCAAATCAGCTCTTAGACATATAATTCCAACAACGGGATTTGGATCAAATTGTTACATGGACAATCAAACAAACAGGTTGATTTAAATAAAAGCTTGAAAGAAATAAGTTTCTAAGAATTAATTTTTGGGACAAGGTTTTGTTGCCGACTGTAGTTTTTTTTTTGGAAAGTCTTTATTGGCTTATCAATACCAATCAAATGAGTCCCAAGTACCAACATGGTGGGTCTACGCTGCGGAGATTCTATCGCCACCTTCCAACTCTATCATCAGACCAGCTCGATGGTGCCATATTATTGTATTGTCATCGAAGTTACGTAGCCAAATTTCACCTAAATCGGTCTCCGGAAAGTGGTTCAAATCTTCCTTGCGAGATTTGACCCACACATTCATACATACTTGTACAATGCAAATTAGCATAAAATATTATAATATATAAGTATATTGTTAATAAAATAATGTTAATGTAATGATTTTTAGGGTTCCGTACAAAAATGGAAAAAACAGAAACCTTATAGGATTACTGGTGCGTCTGTCTGTCTGTCCGTCGGTCTGTCACAGCCAATTTGCTCCGAACGTACTGCACCAAATCAGGTGAAATTTGGAAGGATGGTATAATCCTATGACCCAAACACAGATGGGCAAAGTATATTTTTTTTAAATTATGGTCATTTTCGGCGTACAAATTAGGAAATTAAAAAAAAAAGATTCACAATCTTACTGTGTCATATATCATATATCAAATGAAAGGGCTCGTTATGAGGATCTCAAATATATTTTTGTTATTTTTGTAAAACAAATAGTAGATTTTATTCATGAAAGATCTATCCCCTGATCTCCGAAACTAATGAGACTAAAATTTTGAAAAAAATACAAAGTATGTAGAAAACCTATCAGAATTATATCATTTAAAAAAAAACGTATTTACGGAACCCTTTCCACGCGAGTTCAACTCGCACTTGGCCGGTTTTCAAGTAAGAGTAGGTAACATGATCACCACATTACTTTTAAGTTCTACAAATAACTTAAAAATAAAGCACAACTAAATCAAGGTACTTCAGTAACCAGCGTAGTAAATCCTTCCAGGCACCGTATCCAATCAGAAACTGGAAACGCGCCGTAAAAAAACAACTTAATGCCTGAAGCCACAGATAAGAATCTAGACACAAAGAGATAAAACGAAACTTCTACAGTAAAACAGTTGAAGGTTGCAGTGTTTCAATGTAGTGGTGAAGCCCACACCAGGATAATTTACGTAGACGGGATAGGAAAAGGAAAACAACGAGTAAAAGAGAAGCATTTATATGTAAAGACAAATAAATTAAGAAGACAGCATATTTCTATCTCACTCCGCATATGTGTATATACGTTTTTTCAAAGCCAATTTTGTTCTGTCACCCTTACCAGAACTGGTGCCAAACAATGGACTAATTTGTTGCTTTTAACTATTTTATTGCGCATTGTTTGTGTTTAAGTATGTGTAATATCGTAGGTTTCGTAGACATCTGTGATCTACTTTGTTGTATTTTAAGCTGCAAATGTCAAAGTGCTCAAAAAGATGAAAACATAAACTGTCATCGGTAACAATTTCCCGAGATAAACCGCCTTGACTTCACTCAATGGCAGAAGCTTTGTCTGCTAAAGGTGATCTATATTTGGTCGGGTCGTCTGTATTGCTAAAGGGTATACGCGAGTAGTTGGTCTAGGTAATATTCTGTCTACGATAATTTAAAACTAAAGTGATACACACACACAAACGGTGCCTATGTGAGATTTAATCAGATGCGATAGTTGTCTATTTGTACACGCTTACAAACACTTATGCAAAAACCAGGCCGAGGTGATTTAGATACTTAACTTGTTCTTAACGTTAATGTTGCTGGCAAAATATCTAAACTTTGATTGAATTCTAATTTGACCACCCACGTGCTTAATATATAGTTATTTGTAACATAATTGGCTGTAATAGGTTGTTATTTTAGCCAATGTAATTTCTGGTGATTACCTAGGTACCTACTTACTCATAATTTGTTAATAAAATAATTTGTTAACAGCCACTATGTTTTTTTTATCAAATTAAATTCTATTAGCGTCTTGTATCGGTATTTTTGAAATGTCTTAGACTAGGAATGTTTAGCTATTTGCACAATTACATCTAATAATTATGTTATTGTCACAAAACCCAATCATAGAGTCTATAAAATATAGAAATACTAGCTGGAACTCTCCCGCGATTCCGTCCGCGTAGAGTTTATTTATCGTGTTTCCCTCGGGAGCTATGAAATTTCCCGGGATAAAAAACATCCTATGTTTTAAACTAGTATGTAAATACCTGTGTGCCTTTACATGTATGCGGGCGTTTAAGCATGATTGAGAGATGAATATGCAAACATTTAACATTTATACTATTTGGAGGATGGAATAGACTCATTACGAAAGGTTTTTTTTTAAAGTGATTAAAAATTATAAAAATGCTAAATTAAGTTAAATTTCTGGTTTTGCCAGACTAGAATTGTGAGTTCCTTACCGTATTTTTTGGCATAACGGTTTCGAAAAGGTACGAACATAAAACCCATAATTATCACAAACAACGAAACTCGTTTCGTAAAGTTCAAAAGCAGAAACAAAACGCCGCGTAACTTAATCTGGCTTGCAAAATGGCCGAATTTTGGCGGGAAACTCACATTGTCACAACGATCGCTATCGGGCCGTGACGCGCGAGCAAATGGCAACATTAAATAAAATGATTGCTACATCATCTCTTTTTATTGCCAGGATTCTGAGTGTTTCGAAATCAGCGGTGTATTACAGTCTTTCGAGTTGAATTAAGTTTATGCGCGTTCCGTGTCATGTCAATGTAATGAAATGCGATGGGGTTCGATATTTAAGATACTCTTATTGGTAAGTATTCTTGAGGAAGTGGCTTTCTTATGTATATTACGAGTGTTCGATCTTGAATTTAATAAGAGTTGAATAAATCGTACGTATGCAATGGTAAAATAATGGTAAATTATGATGGCAAATGCCTTTTCCATCGTATAAAAAGGCAAAACACCTTGTACGATCATTACTTCTCAAAAAATTTGCAATTTTTTTTATTCAAAAGAAACAGCTCTTATATTCCACTTTTGGTCCTATGTACACCTTTCCAGAATGAATATTTTTAGTGCAGAATATGAATGGATATATGTTACGAAACGAGTACGAGTCCTGTTTTCATCGTTCACATCACATCGATCGCATCCCCCCCCCTGTATAATTAGAGGGCGATCACGCAGGGCTAATTGTGAGCCGAGCCTGTACCGCCCCGGGTCTTGTTACCTTGTTTTTGTACCGTGTAGCAGTCATAGAGGCAACTACAAATAGAAGCTGATTTTAACGTCAATATACCAATGTGAGATTTGATACTTCAGCGGGTATATTATGGTTGTGTTTTCGATGTGGATAAACGTGGATAAAACATCTGGCACTTTCTGACCAATAAGTAAGTGCGAGAGTCATGCGGTCGATAAAGCATCGACCAAAAAGGGTCCAGGTTAAAATTTGCCACATTTTGTACGTGGTCTACCAGACCCTTATCCATCCGCAGTTTGAATATTTGAAATGCAAAAGAAATCGCATAAATGTTTGTTATTTTGGCGTCGCACCACTCACGCCACTACTGCTTGATAATCATAATGATTTCAATAAGTTTCAGTCAAAAACTACAGTTTTGGGATAAACTTTTGTCAAGGACTTAAAAAAGGGACATAATATTGTACTCATTTAGTAATGTCCATTCTCTTTTTCTACCAGTGTGTCACGGCATTTAATGCAGACATACTATTGTGGCGATTGATGTGGCTAAAATTTAACAGGTACATGAATTTTGTAAACAGAAAGTCTATTAGTAAAATCAAGAAAAACATGTGTAAATGTTTTATTTTAATTTAAATACGCTTGGTTTTAATTTTTAATTTTATTATTGTTGAACTCTGTGTTTGTATTTAACAGTGACTTGGACAAATGCGTGCATATGAGGTATTATTGAACTAGTCTTCAAAAAAAAAACATTGAGGTAACCTCTAGTTATTTTTTTTGCCATAGGTACCTTTCGTTAGTTTCGTTCGTACGTTAAAATTTTCACATTTCTAAGAAACGTCCAATTTTTTACCCGGCTGCGGAAGGAGGAGGGTAAGGTTTTTGACCTGTATGTGTGTATGTATAGAACTTTGATCTCTTGTTAAGGCTGAACGGATGGCCCAATTTCGACAAGCGAGGAGTCGATATATTCTTCATAGCGTCGCCGGTATCACTGCACGGCTACCACAACTTGCCCGCGACTGGTTTGTCGCTCGCATCGCCCTTTCTATCTAGTTAGTAACGATAGAGACGCACTGAGCGACAAGCGAGAAAATACAACTTGTGCTACCCGTGCTGGGTACTTTTTTTTTAATTTAACGTGAATTTGGTGACAAAAAATATATACATGATAACTAACTACATTGACGACATTATCCAAACAGCAGTTGGCCTTTTAAAGATTGCTTTTTGTTACACTTATTTATAGGTTTTGTGTTTTTTATATTTCATATTGTACATTTTACAATACTAGTCAAAGAGAGCTCTAGTTATAAGCAATATAGCTGTAGTTTGTTTTGACAGCCGTCTATCAATACTGAATCCAGGTGCGAACTGTAAAACAGCTCCATAGCTCAGTTATGCACCTTGTCACCGGCAATTTTGTCATTTTTGTTTTATTTTTTATTTTATTTTTATTTTTTAATGTTTGTTTGCTTGTTGTTGGTGATCGAATCGGGGCAAACAAGGATGAAGCATATTAAAAGGCACTAGTGACGGCCGACGGTCTGTGTATTTCTCAAGTATACTTGGCAACTAATTGGAAAGACTGGTCAAACGTAATTGTCCGGGAACCGACGAGCGCGCACCGCCCCGGGACACGGCGTTTTTGTAACATTATTATAAGGATGTGAGAAACTTAAGGTAATTCAGAAAAGGGGAATAGTTTTTGATACTTTGCTTTAGTATCATACGTACCTGGTGTATTATAAATTATAATGTATTAATCGCAGGGCGCCATTAAACAAAATATATATTGTTATTGATGACGATGCGGTTAGTGTTTGATTCCCGGCATGGATAAATATTTGGATGACGAGCGGAGAATTAGTTCCTGTATTTACTGTTAAATCGTTCGATATAAAATTATGTAAAAGGATGGTTTATATACCGGAGACACATGGGGTACTTTCCATATTTTTTAAAACCAGAAAATTTATATAGCGTAAATCGCGCACGTAAAAGCAGGCAAAAGTAAGTATAAACATATATAAAATAGGCTTTTTAAATTGGATGTGTAAAACGAAGTGTCAAAAACAGAATTTAATGAAGAAATTGGCGTGTCAGATGCAAAATTCCTAAAGATACTCGTATATTTAAATAAACTAACTAGGTACAGCACAAATATTGGTAACTAAATTTGCACTTTAAAGGTAGCAAACTAAATTCCACAATAGCTTTGACAATAATCGGCACTTACTCCGTAGCGGTGTAGGTAGGCAGGTACAGTCTCCAGCAAAAATATATTATCCAACATAAGGATTAATATTGAACGTCTTTATACCTAGCCTAGAGCTAGGCTAACGTGCTAGATATTTTTAAACGCATCGTAGTATAATTAGGCCTATTATGGTCGTATTTATCAATGGTTGAAACGTAAATAATAGATCTGTCACTTTCTGACCAGTAATCAATTGCGAAAGTGACCGGTGCTTTATCCTCCGCGACAAAGGCCCATAATACAGGGTGACTGTAAAGATATTCTCTTTCGCGTTTAAAAACCACAGTCGCCTTTTCCGCTCTGCCAATATTAAAATGGCTTTAAGTCCAAGCCTTCACTTTATCAAGATGAGCGTCGTCTTGAATAATTCCCCCTGATAAAGGAAAGACGTTGATCAATCGATTCTCGTATACGAATCGATGCGCTTTATTCGATTGTGAGGAGTTATCGCGGAAAGCCGTTATTTTACGGCCTATTTCAAATTTTGAAAATGGAATCGAACGATTTATGCTTTAAAAAGGTTTCATTGTATTCTGAGACCGTCGTATTGCTATATTAACATAATCTTATGATTTGTGTTGACGTTAAGGTTTAATTTAGAGCACCATTAGTAGCCTGGGGCAAACCGGTTGAATTAAAAGACTTTACAAGATGTAATGCGGTTTAAATCAAATCATATTATATTTGCATAGAAAAAAAATAGAAACATATTTTAGTGGACGCTATGCTAGCTTGAATAAATTGGACGCTTGGACCTGGCATTTTGCTTTGCGAAACGCTGGCATTAGGTATGACAAGGTTCTTTGGTGGCTCAACCATTAATGTGGTCGGTGGTCGGTCATAAAGAAATAATGTACGCATTATGTAGGTATGTAGATACTCCATTGGATTTATCTTCTGGGTGAGCTTCATCGTCGACAAAATATTCGTCCCCCAACGTCAAGAGCAAATAAAACCCAGTTTGATGCAAATACAGTACAAAACCGGATACAGTCAATACAAAACAAGGTTCCAAAAACGAACTTATCGCTTTACTGGATCTCTTCTCTTCCAGCTAAACTTTGGTTATTTTAGAAAATATCAAGATCGATGGGTCGATTAGACTGAACACAATACGACAAGCGTATTGCATTCGACAACGAAATGGAATAACTTAACATAACACATAGCCGATTTTTCCAACTCCCAGATAAAAGTAGTTTTTCTTTGTCTTATATATGAAATAAAAGGATAAAGCTATCATTAATCCGACAGATACTGTTATCCGATTGAAAACAAAGCCCTTAAGTAGGTAAGGTCAGGTGGGGCAAATGCGTCTACGGGGGAAATGCGTCCAACCAACAATATCTCCTATAAATATTATGGTTTGTCGCACATGCCCCGTTGACGCACTTACCCCACCTGGACCTTATCCTACTAATATTACACATGCGAAAGTTTGTGTGTGTGTGTGTGTATGTGTTAGTTTGTTACTCCTTCACGCTGCAACGGCTGGACGGATTGGGATGGAATTTGAAATGGAGATAGCGTATTATACCCTGAATTCACACATAAGCTAAATTTCATCCTCGACAATTTAAAGTTCCCGATAGAATATCGTATCGATAATTGAAATCTACACGGACGAAGTCGCGGGCAGAAGCTAGTAGTACATATAATTAAACAAATGCCATCTGTTTCATAATACTAGATTATTAAGTAAGTACCAAGCATATAGAATTTCAAGCAGTACCTACTCCAAATCTCGAGACTTGTAATTCGAACTCAATACAAGCGTTTGATCCGGCCGGGTGTAATTAGCGATTTAATATTAATACCCGGATATCGCATAGCTGTAATCAACCCGGGTGAGGCGGGAGGGTCGAAATGAGAGTGATGTGAACAAGGTTGAGAGGTTTGTGATGCGGTAAGAGAGATCTTCATGAGGTTCTTGTTTCGGATCGACATTCTCTAATCAAACAAGCGAGTTGAATTTTGAGAATCGTTCATTCGAAATCGATTTTTTTGAAGTTCCGGGCTAGTTGTGGCGGTCCTTCGCATGCGATTTATTTTCTACTTTCGCTTCTCCAAAATTGTGCGAATGTTTATTTATTCTGTAGTTTGCGTTACGATACCGTCCAAAGATTTAAAAGGGCTATAGGATAGGTTCTTTCATTAATAATGTTTTTTTGTAATTTTGATTATTGTGACAATGGTAATTTAGCACGTGTTTTTTGTTTTTTGTGGAGGCTATTTAAAAGAAAGACCCGAGTTTTTTACCGCGGAACTGGCAGTCTGCGTTTATAGCGAGTGACCCGTTGGTAGGTACTATATATTTACATCACCCTTATAATCTGTGGTCCAATTCCAAACCAAAAAACAACCTTCCAAAACGGTCCGCTAGCGTGAAATGATTATAACTTATCTAGAGCATAAAATATGAATAATATAGTATATTGATATATCAGGGCCATTTTAAATTCTTACCCAGCTAAGACAATATGTGTACGCGTTGGTCACTTTTTGTTACCTACCTGCACGTAGACGAAGGTGCAGGCAGACGTATTTTTAATCTACTAAACCAACCAAATTCAAAACCACAAACCTATTCGGAACGAATGCACCCCCCCCTTTGAATTCGCACCTCACTGCGGAGCATGAATGCCGGTTATTCCTCGAATTATCCACGGTAATGAGGGGCGGTAATGCCGGGGGGAGGGGGTGACGACGGCCATTGAATATTTCATGTGGATTTTGGAAACTTCAAAGTGATTTCTGTTGTGATTGGGATGCAAAGGGATTTGGAGAAATATTTTTAAATGGTGGAACATTCTACTACCCTACTGGATTGTTGGAATGTTTAAATGTTTGCGTTTCAATTACACAAAAACATACTTAATGAATTTGGATGGAAATTGGCACAAAACTAAGATACTTTTATCCCGGAAAATGTCATAATTCCGGTGGAAAATAATCTTAAACGAGTTTCACACAGATGCAGAAGCGGGAAATTGCTAGTTGTGAAATGTGATATAAATTTGGCTGAGTCTGGTTGGGTCTGATTGCAATATAATACGAAAACCAGAGGAATCCCTTAAAGGCAATGCTGAGATTCCTTTGGTATTGCAGGAGTTGGGCAGCGGGTTTGCTGATGCGTGAAAGGGGACTGATTATGTATTGCATCGTAATATATGTATATTATTCAACAACATGTAACCCCCTTGCTTGTTTGTAATGCATATGAAAAAGTCAATTTAGTTAAGTCTCTACGCTAAATAAAAATACGTACTTGTCAGAAATGAAAATATTGATGGAAACACATTTCAGGAATCTGCATGTCACATTATGACTTCAGAATATCAAAAGCCAACCATCTTCAAGCAAATTGCATCGTCATTATACTGAAGCTGTGCTCTAATAGCGCATTTTTGCTTATTTACTCGGGTCGTAAAGAGCTAACGTTCGCAGTCATAGCATAAAACATCATTACCGTGGACATAAACATGAAAATTTTATCATTTCCATCCCTACGGCGGAATTACAGTGCGTCATGGTATGATACACCCTCGCAGTGAATGACGTGCACAGTTATGATGGAACCAGTAATGACATTTATTAAGGGCTTATACTAATTTTGATTTTAAACGCTGCTTTAAAGTAATTAAACTTATTAATCTACTATGTTTGAATCAAAGTAATGATTAATGCAGGCACTTTTTTATGCCAAAGTAATACAAACAAGCAGGTGGGTCACCTAACGGTAAGTGATACATTTTTGAAGGCTCCTAAGTTGTATTGGTTTGGAAATACAAACGCTAAGAGTTGATTCCACAGAGACAAGGTTCGTGACAAAAAGGCTCGTGAGAAACACACGGTGGTGGATTATTTGCTTACTTATTAAAGTTATGATTAAAATGAAATGGAATAAATAGTTTTCGAATGTGCATATTTAGCCGTATTTTATGACGACCTTTGTTTATGAGTAAGAAATATATTCTCATTTTTAAACCCCATTTAAATGTCTTTTTTAATATTTTTTTTCACTTTTTACTGTTAGTTCTTACCCTACAAATCATACACTACCGAAACATCGTGTTAACTTAATTTTAATGGTAATCAAAAGGCCTATTTTGAAAATTGAACTTCGAAGTTATGTTATCTACATCCCTTTCTCTCGATTGAATCCCGAATGTCGCGTGAAAGGGATGGGGCTGATGAGGTTTTGTATTTAATGCTTCTTGGTAACCACCACCGACAACCACCCAGGTTTCTTGGCAGCACAGATTATATAACCTTGTCTATGCCTGGCAATAAATGCGTTACTATACTGCCAGTATCGACACTGCATTAACCCTGCGGCGGCCGAATGAGTTGTCATTTAAACGATGACAGGGTTACAGTTACCACGGGCATGATTTAGATGTCGAGTCTATGAATGTATGATCTCCCATCCATAAATAATGAGGAAGGACATTAACTCAAACCGTTTGAATTCACATTTCACGATAAAATTGATACGAGTGAAGTTCGATTACAAAAAAACCAACAAAAACTGTTCAAGTATCAAGCACAGATTATAAAGGTATGGTAAAGTTATCTGACAGTTGAAATGTTTTAAATCACACTTTTCCTAGGACCAAGGCGTTAACTCAAACTGCCAGTCTCAAATCAATCAAGGGGTATCATAACTCAAGAACGTCGAAGGTACAAATTGCATCATTTACATGATGATTACGTATGTTGTAATTGGAGTATACCAGGAATTATCTGCACTTAATTTATTTACTAGCAATAGTAGGTTGTATAACATTCTACAAAAAACGTGTTTTCATACAAAAGTATGTACACTTGTACATTATAATATTCTCACGTTTAACCGCACCCCATTATTCAGCAGCTTCAGGGTAAAAATTGGATCATATTGCCAATTAAAACATCGAAGCGTCCCCGTTGTTTCTTTTTTTTGGCAAACTTTTCTATGTCGATTTACGAACAGATGAATTTCAACAAGTTTGACATTTATAGTTGGTGTCAGCAAAAATAAATTAACCAATTTGTATTGTTTTTTGAGAACGTGATTTTATTTAAAAATACATACTTATACTTATTTTGTTAAAACAAAGAGTGAAAGCCATTAATTCCGGGGAAAAAAAGTTATTTAATAGGTAGGTTATTTTGGGACCGAAGGTCTACAACAGGCTACCTTCACACATTAAAAACTTAGAAGGCAATGCAGGATTCTGTAATAAATTAAGGAAATGGCTTATTGACAATTCTTTCTACGATTTTAATGAATTCATCTTAGACTAACGAATTATAAAATGACATTTTAATTTCAAATTGTGTAATATATAACTTATTTTCAATATTATCTAAAGTACCTACTATAATGCAACTAACTATAACATAACCAAAGTTTTGTAATTATTTTGACATGTAATATTTTATAATATTATAAATAAATGAGTATGAGTATGAGTATTAAACTTAATATCGAAGTCATGATACAGCGTGTTTAAATTTTTGAAACGACCTCACTTAATCCTCAAAAGTACGTGATTTTGGATTAATAATGGTAAATCGTTACACACACTCAATTCCCGAGGCCATGGAAACTCCATTTCGTCCAGTCAAAGTTTCGTAAACTGTTGCGATGTCTCTTTGAATAATTGTATGTAATACAAATTAATTATTGCAAACATTATTATTTTGCTTGTTGTTCTCTGTAGTTGATTATAATTTTAATGGTAAGTAATGAATAATTTCCCAAACCACGCGTGACATTTCATAACTTATTTTACCAACTTACTTTGTTTTCGTATGCGCGTATATTTTTCGCTACTTCGTAAAATATTATGTGAGACGCACTTCACGCACTTAATCCGTGTACAGTCACCAGCAATAATATATTATCCAACATTGGGCGCAAAAATATCAGACACGTCTTTATTACTAGGAGTATAAGAGCGTGTCAGATATTTTTTCGCCCAATGTTGGATAATATTATTATTGCTGGTGACTGTACCTACCTTAACAGATTTAAAAATCCATCTATTCTATCTATTCTGTACAAAAACCTTAAATAAACATACTGGTAATTGACAAGTGCCCCAATAAAAAAACGACTTTATGACAAACATGGCCGTTCCCGCCATTCCGCGCGCACCTGTCAACAATTTGCCAACATGAGCAAATTGGGTCGTTACCGCCAAATTTATCAAGCCGACAGTGTTGGTATACGTGTTGTTGACTTTGGCACGTCTTTCGTTTTATTTTTTTATTATTATGATTCCGCGGATTTTAGTATCTTATTTGGGAGTGGGATAATGATGTGTAGTGTTTATTTAAATATGCTATAAAGAACGAGTTACACTTCACACGATTGAGTGTTATTATTCCTATGAAGCTTTAATAAGCTGATTCAAGTGGGTTTCAGAGACAGTGAAACCACTTCGTTTGAGTTTACAAAGTATAAAATGTTTTATAAACTAACGGTATTTTCGCCAAAAAGAACTAAGAACTATGAAGGAAAAGCGATAAAATGCCCCTTCGTAAACGGAGTTACGACTAAAAATAGATAGTTATCATATCATTAAGAACTGTTATACCAAATAAAGTGGACTCAAGTATCCTTAATAAAAAGTTGATACCTTCAATATGGCTCGTAAAATTTT
This sequence comes from Acleris literana, assembly GCA_946894065.1. NCBI lineage: Eukaryota > Metazoa > Arthropoda > Insecta > Lepidoptera > Tortricidae > Acleris > Acleris literana. The sequence goes on from OX335681.1 coordinate 1,669,167, forward strand.
GTCCAAATTAAGCTTCCACACACTAACCGAGTTTGCCGTATAAGGAACCTACTCGACTCATCAAGTAACAATGACTCTATATTGGGTCTGTTTTGTCTCAAAATCAGAAACCCTGGCACTGAATGTAGTTTTTAACTTTAAGCACACAATATCACAGGCGTATTTTCAGAATGTGCGAGAATCCGTAACCACGCGTTAATCGCAGCGCGCGTGTGGTCGTCTAAAATAAGCAATCGTAAAAAGGCCTAATTGAGTTAAACTCGTAAACGGGAAACGTTACGCGGTTTTTCTCTGTATTCGGCGCTGCCATCATAAAATTATGCGCGGGAAATATGTTTGTCATATTTCGTGCGATTTCTCTTTATGTTGCGAATGTGAATTTATAATGTTATGTGTGGTTTTTTTCTAATTATGATTTTTGTTCTTGTTTCAGGTACAATCAAGAAAGAAATAATAACGTTGACACCGTGACGAAATACGGTGAAGGCCGCCTAATTTAAGTAATTTATTTAAATGGATCTAAATCCAACATATAAAAATAAGCCAACATATAATCTATGAATGCCGCGGCACTACCAACGATGCTGACAGCATTTCCTCGTTGAATGGCTAAACTAATTCGTTTGAGCGAGGAAACTGCCAAAATATTTTTTTAATTTTAGGTACCTACCTATGTCCGTATGTCCAAATGATTGGGATTTAAAAAAAGAGATTACAGTCCAGAATATTATCGTCCTACAACCTACCTACCTACCTACTTTAACTTAATATTAAGCTCAAACTAAAATTATTTGTAGCGGCGATAGAAATACACACTCATGAGATACAGCCCGCTGACAGATAGACGGACGGACGGACATAGGCATAATAATACGGAACTCTAAAAAATTACGTACCTGCTTACTATCACCACTACAGTCTTGTCTTCATATTTAATAAGTATGTATAGGTACAACAGACGTGTAAATAAGTACACCTAAACTATATTAACAGGAATTGACATCCAAAGAGTTTCATCGACTCGTTCAGTAGATAAACCTAAACTCTATTTAACTTCAAAGCAGTCCAATAAACCTGCAGAACTCGGCAAAATTTATCTACAATCGCATTGTCCAATAAACTTTCTCTGTACACGTAGTTTCGCCGAAACTCCCGCCATTCTACGGACTCTATGGTAGCCTATTTTCTCATATCTACGCTGAGACAATGGTCTTATCTATACAGCCACGATACGGTTTATTGACGCCTCATTGTACCATAGACAATAACGATATAACTCGTTATGTTGGCAACGTTATTTAACGTTTAATTTGAGTTCGTTCCGAATGAAACTTGGCCTTTGTTTTCATTGTGTGTAATTTGAATTTATTTTGGAGATATGATTTATGGTATTGAATTGCTAACGTTGGGAATTATTTAGTAGTCGAATGATTTACTTAGATGTGAAAGGTTTTGTTACTTTTCATTGTTTTGTAACGCAAATATTGTATAGCGTATACCTATATAAAAAACCTAACCATATTGCAAACTTTATTTTCCATTGCAACTCAAGGCACTACGTTAATAAGCAGAGGTCGGAATAGGTAGTGCTTATTAACCTAAACTTGTTGCATCTTCATTCAATAACGTATTCCCATCTCACTCACGCATGAATGAACATGAGTCAAGTTTAGGTTACTAAGCACTACCTATTCCGACCTCTGTTAATAAGTTATTGGGGACACGCCCCAGGTTTTGGTTTATGATTAGCGTTTAAATACTTAATTCACATAACACAATTATTGTTATTTAGTTAATATCTATCCTAATACTACATAATATTATGTACTATTGAACGCGATGGAAGCAGCAGACGAGCACATTCCTGTAATAATTTCATACCTCTTTAGGTTGGTTTCACATTGAAAGATTTATTTCCTTTATTTGCATTATCAACATTATTTTTGGAAAGAATAGAGACCCAACTCATTGTAATCCCATTAAAAGTTGTCCTTTTCCTGCTCTTTAGAAATAAGGGATGACCAGTCCCCCCATATTTTTGTGACTTAGGGAATCTGCAAATTGTCCCGCAACGCAATCATCTATCTTTGTTGTTTCGTGCATTGTTACTTCACTTAATTAACCCCTTTCGCAGTTTCTAATTAATTACTTCAAGCTACCATTTACTCGCTTTTGCTTTTGTTTTCGAAATTTCAATTTAAAATTATTTATCTTAATTAAAGTTACTACAATTCTTTTACATCATTATCTTAAAATAAAATACATTTCATTAATTATCTTTCTTTTCTTACAATAAAGTTGCTATTCTTCTGTCTGCCTGTCTGTGCGATACATTTTAACAACGTAGACTATCACAAAACAAAAAGTATTGAAACAATGAACTTTTTACACCGCACGGACAAGTTTGCAAGTAAGAATTACCTTCATTAATTATGCAAAACCCACATAAATCTGATTTGCTCGCTTCGTAATTGTAACTGAAAATCATATTATTAATCGAACATAAATCCTGCAACAACAGTTCTCCAATAATTCATTGATCACCGCGTCCGATTGGACCGGAAGCGCGCAAACCAAGTGAATTGCCAACATGACGCGCTGAAATTTAGGCTTGATACACACGCTGTGAGTATTTACATATAGAATTTGTTTTTTGAAAAACATAATGCCAAACTTTTAATTTCATCCTTCGGTGCGCCCGCGATTTCGTCCGCGTAGAACTCGTTTGAAGTTATTTCCACGAACACATTTAAAAAAACCGAGATAAAAAGTACTTATGTACTCGTTGGTACTATTCTTAGGTAATCACTATATTATAGCAATTAAAACAGCTTCATTTAAAAAATATTTAATATTACAGGAATCCATCCAGACAAATAATAACTTGTTACAAACTTTATCCATAATCGTTCATTCATTAATGGGTGAATGATAGACAAACTTCCAAACATCCTCACAAACTTTTACATTCATCAGAGAGTAGAAGTAGCAGAAACTATGTCTTTGTTTATGTCTTCGGCATTGTTCATTAGGCGCTCACTTGGACACAGTTCTATTAGGTAATCTCAAACAACTTGCTTCTTAACTCGTTAACGAATTATTAAACACCGTGCTCCAGTTACCTGATTTATGCCCTAATTATATTACTTCTTACACTTAGGCCGCATTTCACCAAACTTGAAATAAGACTTACTTCGAGATTTGTCTATACAAATTCGGCATTTAATCTAGGTATGCCCTTATTCCAGTTTGGTCAATGCAATCTTTACTTGCTTAAAAAAAAGCATTATATTTAACAGCTTACTCCTTTAGATAGATAAAACGTTTATTTGCGTACTACAAATCACACATACAATTGACATAATAAAAATAAGCACAGTGACACTAAAATTATACATAACTTGCCAAAAGAATGTGTGCGTTGCAGCAGGGCGAAACGTAAATGGCTAAGCGTATAGCTTTACTCATTATGAGCAAAACACTGGTATTGTGCCACAACCCCGAGGAACGACAGAGCAACAAACAAGAAAAACAAAATATGAACAGAAAAGAACAAGCATTATATTTCAAATACATACTATCATGCGTTTGCGTACTTTTGCGTGTATTTGCGTGCGATATAAGTGTGTAAGTTTGCAAAACGGTGAGTATTCACCTACATAATTATATCTGCCGAATACGGTAATCCGTGAAGAGCATTAAACAAAATCCGATACTCAGTAACCGCAAGGTATATAAAAGATAAAGATAAAGATAAAATATATTTATTCAGTAAGTAGGACGCACGGGCACTTTTACACGCCAAGAATCTACCAGCGCTTCCCAAGAGGAGACCACTGCTGAGAAGAAACGCCGCAAGAAACTCAGCAGTCAGTCATTTTTTATACTGATATCAATCGTTTGTTTACTTCCTGTGCCTACACAAATATATCCACAAGTTATCCGCTAAATCATTAGTGCACTATCCTTTACAGATCTAAAACCAATCGGAAAAGCACATTCGAATGCGAATTCAATCGAAATCACTGTTCTCTCTGAAATTAGATAATCGCCGCAGCTACCTACGGTGGAAATGTCGAGTTTACGGGATATTAGGCAAGTTTACATGACATGTTTTGATTTCGTATCCTCGAAGAGAGTTCGGAAAAATGTTTCATAAATAGAACCTTATTTGTAAAACCCTTAAGGATCTGTAGGTTAGTACGCAATTGTACTCTACTGGTTATTTCAAATATTAAAATTCAAAAAGAAAAATGAAGAATATATTTGATCGTCTAATAAACTTGGAAAGACATACACCATTTCGATATATTCTATGATCCCCACATTAGGCTTGATATTGTCTAACTAGATTCTAACCAATATCAACGTCAATAACGATGCTCGTTTCACTAACCCAAACAAAGTACCTACCAAACGTTTTGCTAAACCTTTTTCAAAATTTAATAAATGTCAAACGCCGTGCAGAAATAAAACGCAATTTGAAACGTTCGAAAATCAAATTGTATTGGAATGAACGTTCGGAAATCAAGTCACGGTGCGCTTCGTTAGGCCGGGCACACACGCGCGTGTGTAGCTTAAGACAAACACAATTGGAGACGCCATACGAATGTTTGTGTTTAGAATTAGGCTATTTTAGAAGTAGTTTTGGAAGAATCTAGGTCTATTAAATTTGCAGGAGGCCTATAGTATATTTACTTTTTGCTTTCGTAATAGGTAGGTACTTAAGTTTGACGTAGTCTAGTGTTAAGTGGAATTACAATATTATTAAGTAGCAACCATTGTTGCAGGTTGCTTACCTCGGACATGTCTTTAGGCACAAACGAAACGAACTCTTGCAATTGATAATGATGGGCAAAGTTGAAGGAAACAGATCCGTGGGTCGCAGGAAGAAATCTTGGCTTAGGAATATAAGAGAATGGACAGGCGTTGCGAGCGTTACCCAACTGTTACGCCTCGCGAGGGATAGAGACGAGTATGCAAAGCTGACTGCCGTCCTAGTCGGAGAGGTACCATAAGAAGAAGAAAAAGCAACCATTACACAAAGCCAAACACTAGGAAATCGTGCCAAAGACAATAAGGAAAAAATTATGTTATAATGATGTCGAACTTTTAAAATATTGCAAAGTGATTAGTGTTTACAATAAAATTAATATGTCTACAGCGAGTAGTGAAATTGATAAGTTAAACCTACACAGCTTAGAACATTATCATACCTGTCAAGATATACCCTGCCGAAGTGTACAAACTACTATGGCAAGCGTACTTGGGATTATATGTTACCAAAAATATTGAATGAGTTATCTCTAGACACATGTGAAGAATATGTTAAAACCCGCACCGTTGCTTGAACATAATAAAAGCTTCTTACTTAGGTGAGTCGCAAAAATGTTTAAGCAACACGAATTGATTAAATAAATATTATACATAAGTAGTAGTTTTGAATTTATTAGTATTTTATACTAAGTAGGTATAAAATACTAATAAATAATTGAGTGATATCGGCGGCAGATAAACTTTGTGTAGTTTTCGCCCGCTGTTAAAATATTATTGTAATTATTGTAATTATTTGAAAATAATTTAAAAAAAAAAGCATCAGATTTTGGATAATTATGGGATGCCTATTTTCCCTCTTAACAAAGCCTTTTCTCCAAACCTTTTTTGCTATCTCTGCTATGTTTTGTCTACATTAATATTGAACCAAGAACGGAGAGATAAGTTCCACAAGCCATAAGGACGACGAGCCAATTTTGTTTATTAATCGACCAGCTTGGCACCGAACGCGTTAAACGTTAGGCTGGCTCCACACCCGAGGCATAAAGCCGCGTTACACGGTGTTTATTTCTTGTCGCCTTGCACTGCAGGTGTTGCGTACAGGCGAGCGGACAAGTGAATTGGCTTCTTTGTTGCGTTCTGCCATCATCACTTAACTTGTGTTATGACGATGATGTCTTCGTCTTATTACTTATCCGAGCGTGAGCTCAACAAATGAGTGATCAAGGGATATTTCATCTTCAAGATCTTGTGCGGCAACGTAAACCTTTTTACAGCTGAGACCAATTGATGCAGCCTCTTTCTCTTTCAAAATGTATGATACCAGAAAAAACAAGATAGTGCTTGAGCACATCAGTAGCCAAAACAAAACCTTACACTTTGAGCCCTTTTATTTTATGTAAACATATTGTTATTAGTTGACGGTCTTGTTTACATATTGCATGAACTTTAGTAGAGCCACAAGAACTACACAAACATAATTCAAGTCAAGAACTGTTTGAATTAGCACCTAAAAAATAAACCTTGATCAAAACAGTGGTAAAATCTTCAAACGCAGTTTTTTATAAACACATTTCTCATAAAAACACATTAATATATCAGCCAAATCAGGCCACCGTAAATATTCAACAAAAGGGTTAAAAATCAAAACCCGTGAATGAAACAGTTCCTGAACAAACAACGAATAAATAATCTTTGTTATCACTATCGTGGCCGACTGTACTTGTACAGGTGAACGGCTTATGGGTCGTAAAGAGCCGAAATAGAATCCGTGCTACGCTGCGGTGTTAATCTTTAGGACCAACTACTTTTTAACTCGTAGGGTGTTATTTTCCTAGGCAACTCACTTTTTAATGCTTTGAGAGAGAGTTAGGTACCTACCGCCGTTGGCCGAGCTGCGAAACTGCAACCAAATTAAAAATACACCATCACACCATCTTACCATTGAACCTGCCGCCAAACAGCTCTCATTATTGTATTTCGAAAAAACGATCTGTCAAGTTGTCATATTCGAGAAAATTCGTTTTAGAGCAACGCTCCGCTTTTCGGGTGCTTGTTAATAAAGCTTTTTCGGCTAATGTTATTTAACTTTTTTGTGCTGTTATAATACAAATTTAACCTAACAACCAAAATTGAAGGTATTTTTGAAAGAGTTAAAAAATCCAGTTTGAATAGGTTCTAAGTTTAGTGGTAAAATTCAATGCAATTTAAATTAGATGGTCGTGAATATACTAGATTATGAAAATTCACAATTTTAAATTACCTGATTTCCTTACCCATCCATTTAATGTAGGTAAATAATATTTAATTGTAAAGTTGCAAAGCGCCGAGTCTCAAAAACGTACAACAAACCAATTAACTGCCAAAATATTTATTTCTATTTTATTCAACAAAGAGATGGTTTGGATTCATTTAATTTCCGTTCTGAGTACATTAATTAATTTTTCCTGTTTCATTCACTTCCATACTTAGACAAAAAGGCGTAAATATATACAATTTTATAGCTATAGCGAAATCAACCTTGATAAGTTAAAAATAAGGCTACACTTACAACAAAAAGTATATGAAATTCGTCATTTTGATATAATGAACATCGTTTTATTTGCAAGAGCCTGGCAAATATTTATTAATTAAATAGGTTTGCTCGCATGGCTTGAGAGGAAAATTCTGTTTCCTTGTTTGTGGGGAATACGGTAAATATGTTATATTTTCATTTTATTTTTGCAATTACGTTGATGAAAATGTACGCACAAATTTAATGTTTACGGAACTTTGCATGTTACTTGTTTTGATGTTTAACCATTTTGTGTTGAAATGAAAGAAACAAAAAGCTGTACGGTGACTTGAGTTATTAAAAATACAGTTTATTAAAAAATAGGCCGTACCTAATTTAAAAAAACACAAAGTCAGTCAATGCATTTTTTTTTTCTCAAAAGTAACCAACCATACTTTATCACATTAACTATTTGAATAAACAGCCCGGCTAAATCTTTTCATTGTATAGTATCCATAATATCCACATCATTATCTAGTAGCCATAGTATACAAGCGAAGAACTCACTAGGTCTATTTATGTGAGGGTGTCTCCTAATGTTTTTTTTTTTTCGTTAAGTTTTCACTTCACTAACGAAAAAAATACCATTACCTTCCGATACGATGAAAATCCTGACACAATCGCAGAATTATTTATTAACTATTCTCATGTTTGATGTTTTAATTACACTAGACAAAAGCTCGTGGAGCTAACCCCATGTGCTTCTGCTTAGTGCCCAAGAGTAAATACTCTTAAATACCTAACAATTGTCCCCCCGTGTGATATCCATGCACTTATTTCTTGAATAAGTCCATAAATAACTCGGTATTGGCAAAATATACCTTACATACATACATACATACATAATCTCACGCCTTCGTTCCCAGAGTGGGGTAGGCAGAGCTACAGAATTACAAACATCTCTAAAAAAATGTTGATAATTCTATAACCACAATTTGCACAATTAGGCTACGATGTTTACCAGCGTATTAGTGACAGGTTGCAAGCCCATCGCCTAACAGTACTACAAGCCTTTACAAGCAAAATATACCTTAATAGTTATAAAAGTCATTTATTGAAATTAGAATTAGATTATACGAGGTTATATCTTTTAAAGAAATGACAGGTGTCATAATTTACTTCCTATCTTTTTTAAATAGTACCTACTTAGTACTAATGTTCCCAACACCACATTTTATAGCGTAACTTTTCAAATAATTATCTACCTAATTTTACATCGTGATATTTATGGCCCAACACCTCATTTACCTCAGTATAATCACAGGTAAGCCACAAAACCTCAATTAAAAGTAATTTACCCGATATGACCACACTAAGCCGCAAACAATCTCACACTGATATTTATTTCCCTATACAAATTAAGTTTCAAATTTCAAAACACTTATTTCCACTTATATCATATCACTTTTAACCGCGATAGTCTTTTTTAGGCCGGCAATACACATGCCGTTGCAACTGTTTTGTAGTACATTGACGCGTTAATATGATCCATCGCGTTTGAATACGCTTCAATGTACTACAAGCTAGTATACGTTTACACCGCGTTCCTAAGGCAAAAGGGTATATTGACATTTCGTGGCCAGAGTAAATCCAACCTTCTAACATGACGGAAATAAGATAGAAAATGCATTTGAAGTTTTGTTATTTATTCGTTCTTTTTTCCTAATCCAATAAACTCAAGCCATAACAGATAATTATAAACAAAATCTGTGGGCAATGGTGTTGCCGGCTTTATCGTAATAACAGATTATTAAATTAGCTTTATACTGTTGGAGATCGGGTGTGAACAGCGACCGGTCTTTAGTACTGGCGGGTTGAAAAGCAATTTGACATTGATTTGTTGCTTTTTTAATTTACGTGTTTTTGTGGCGATAGATTGCGTTGTGTTGTGCCGTTTTTTCGATTACATACTTATTTTGGGGTAATCTAGCACTAATCAGTAAAGTTACCACAATTAAAGAATTAAACCTTTGCTGACCCTCATTGACTACAGGAACTTTTTTAAAAGGTATTCTGAAAAAAAACGATGTCAATCAACCCCCGGGACGTTTCTCCGATCGCTCTTAGGAAACTGCGGGACGGGCGTAGCCCCTCAATAGCGGGTACCCTGTGGGCTCGCCTCCAGGTGGGGGACTTTTCTAGCCCCCTCGCATAACCACCATTGAAGGCACCCTGGAACACAGCAGGCTTCAGCTCAGAAATCAAAATAACCTGATCTAACCATAAATTGATAATGCCTATTAGAAACTAGCTGATTGTTTGATTTTCCAACTTTTGTTTTCTTTCATAAAACCCTTATTCGGATCATTACAAACATTAAAGGTTTTTTTTTATAGATGAAAAGGATCGAAATCAAAATTAGGAAAATTTTAGTCGAAAAATAAGCTTAACTTAATGTAGGTAGCTAAACTTTCTTTCGCGACGTTACCTGGTGCTCACAAATTACAATTTTTCGTCGAAACACGCGCGTACAGATCGGAGCGATTATTAAATCGACTGGTAATTACGAAGGCTATTTAAATTCCGTAACTATGTTGAAAATTTACCATTAACGTGAAAGTAAGCAGGGTTAGGGCTTTAAGTAGATTTTTGAATAAACTTATGATTCTAAAATAGTTAGTATAACGAATAGACTTTACCATCAACCTCCGTGTTATCTTCCAACTCCATCATCAGAGCACCTCTTACACACCATATTTTGGCATTTTTATTGAGTTTGCATATGTTTTCTCAATGACAGAAACTGGTTTAATATTTACTTTAAAAAAAAAGTGAGATGCTGCAATGGGTGTATACTTCGCAGGTCATTTGGACGGATTAAGGCAACCATCAATATTGTCCCATAGAAAAGGAGAGATGGCAAAAAAAATAAGGAGAAAAAAATTGCAACATTTAAACGACATAAAAATCTTGTAATAAAATGCTATCTGGGGGCCTCATATAGCTGCGTATCGCGTGACAAAATTTTGATAAAACATCCCTCACTTTCTGACACGTATTACGAGAGTGACGGATGCTTTATCCACGTTTTGTCACGCGATAAACGTAACGATACGGGTTTCCTCTATTTTGCCGAAACTTTTTACGCCGAATTTTATTTTCGCATAATTTTTCTCCAGCGGAACATATTTTATAAAATGTTGTGTAATCCTGGTAGAAAAGAGTAGGTTAGGTTAGGTTTCTTTTACGTCAAAGGTATCAGTAGAATAACAATTAGGCGAAATTAGTATTCTGCGAAATCATACATTCGGACAATTTATGATTATGCGTAAACAAGGGGAACCGTAACGATACTAGGCCCGCTAAAAGTTATTTCGAAATATTAAACAAAACCCTACACTACTAACAAACTATTACTGACTCAATAACCGCACAAATTGGAACCAAATTACAAATGGAAGAACAGTCGCTTTATTACCCGTAGGACTACCATGCACCAGAATAAACAGTGTTTATGTAGCGTCCTCTAAGGACCGCGATGCTCTGTTCGCATGAATAAAACATGCCGCTCCGCTTGCTATGATCATGGGAACAGCGGTCCAGATTGCAGAACGCTGAGATGATCGAAGTTATTAAGGATTCTACATAAACTTAATAAGATTGTTTTGCGACATACAGCGGAATTTCGGGTCTATATTGACTGACATAATTATTTTTAGTCATAATCACCGCAAGTCATAACGTGTTTTTTTAAAGAAACTGTTACTTTTTCAGAATTTTTATAAATCAAAGCTAACCTAACCTAGCCTTGTCTACACGTTAGATATTTCAGAAGTTCTGAAAAGTTTACAGTGTCAGCGATATAAAAAATTATGACTATCAAAAATTATGTCAACAATTACATTATGACCAATAAAATTATGGGAAATAAAGGGCTCCCCGGAATTTCATTTGGGAGAGCTCTGACACCTTAGCATTTTGCTAAGCTAGTGTCCGTTTCACTGCCGCGAGGACACGCGCGAGGAGGTTTTCTTTAATCATTTGTATGTTTGTGCGTCTTATGGTTAATGAATAAATGTCTTCCAAAAGGAATACATTTTCTTCTTCGTCTTCAGCTTATAATTATTCTTACATTCTAAAGCAGCCTTTATTTAGGTCTCCTGTGGAACAACTTACGGTTTAAGAAAGTTCCATGGCCGTCTGGAGCCCTTAGTGCCGCCACTGCACTGAAAAAAATAATTGGTCGCTTGTAACAAGATTGTGATTGTTGTCCATAAGCGTCTTGATCCCATACGAGCCTAACAAGACGATAGATACATCAACTAAGACGTTAGATACATCAACTAAGATGTTAGTTGAATCACTAAAGAAATTGCTGTTTGTTAAATAACTTAGTAATAGCTTAGTCAGGAAAATATCTAAACATTGTAGGTATAATTATTGTCTAGGGGACACGGTTTCTGTAGGAGAATGTATCAAAACTATGTGGTTGTTTTGCACCGTCATGGGTAAGTATATGTATATATATATATATATATATATATATAATTATATAATTATTATTATTACTATTTAAGAGTTCATCTGAACATACTGAGTTTTGACACATTTTCCTGCTCAACTACGCATGATATATATATTTTAATGTTAAATTCATTGTTTTATATAATGCTAGGTTAAGTTCTATAATTGTATAAGTAATTTTTAAAAAAAACGACTGACTGTTGAGTTTCTTGCGGCGTTTCTTCTCAGCAGTGGTCTCTTGCGAAGCGCTGGTAGATTTTTGACGTGTAAAAGTGCCCGTGCGGCCTACTTACTGAATAAACATCTTTTATCTTTTTATCTTTTTACTATCATTTTTGGTTTATATAACTAATATCTTAACTCTTGTATTCATTTTATATCAACTAAGTGAAAATCTCTCTTTGTTGGCTCTCATTTTTTTGAGTGTGGTGACATATTCTTGCATATCACTCCAAGTATCTAAAAAAAACACAACATCTAAATGACTTGGCCACTTATTAAAAAGGTTCGTTGGGTTAAGTGCGTCTACGTGGTAATAAGTTTTAATTGCGTTTGCGTTCCAAATCATAATTTAACACTTACTTCAGTCTTGATAGAATCATGCGAAATAATAATTATGAAAGTAATTTTCTAATGTTGCCATCTTCTGATCCATATTGGCAGAGCATTTGTCGGAGGATACTAAATTTGTTTACCTATGGCTTATGTGTATTTGTAAGTATTGTTGTATTAAGCCCGATTTACATCGGTCAAGGACAGTGGCAAGTTCAGTGCCAAGGACAGTGGAGTGGAAAAATAGAAAGTGATTCTATTCGGATCCACTGGCAAGGCAATTTGACTCGCCACTGTCCGATCGGTTTAAGGATGATTTCCACCAAACGGCTCGCATCGCATCGGATCGGAACGGATTTTACAAACGATATTAAATCATGTACACAGTATTTAAAGTCTATATTACCAAGCCGCGCACAACAGCTTAACCGCGGGCGTCTTCCGCGACACTCGATCGTAGCCGAAAGTATGCTGCGACGCGCGATCGGCTCCGTAATAAATAGACAATAATACTTTTAACAGACGCGATCGGCTGTCGCCGCATCCGTTTGTATCCTTTCCGATCCGATGCGGTGCGAGTCGTTTGGTGGAAATCATCGTCTACACTACTGTATTGTACACTGTCACTTGTCCACTGTCCACTGTCCTTGACCAGTGTAAATCGGGCTTTAAGGCCAGCTGGAGCTGACCTGACATGTTCAGGGGTGAACAAAGCTTGAAATTAAACAAAGTGGAAAAAAAACCCCGAGAATACTGTTTACCGGTGTAAGCCGAGGTCCCCGGATGAGATTCAAAAATGGTTATGTTCAGTATTGCTTTGAATTTGGTTGGTTTGTGCACTTTCCCCTTTGACGCACTTACCCCAAGTAACCTTATGAGTAGTTATTCTTCCCTACGGGTTAAAATTGTATTGAACGTGGGTTAAACCTGGGTTAAACTAAACCGCAGGCGCTTATCCCTCGCCCGGCAACTAGGAATGCATTTATTCCCGACCGCCGGCCGCTGGATAAATATTGCATGAGCATTCAATTCAGCTTGTCGCGAATTTGTCGCGGTAATTTTGGTCGATTGCGGTATAAATACCTCGTAAGACAGGAATAACGCGGTACAAAGGCCGTATTATTGAACTATCAAAATCTGATCAGTTTTATTTTTGGAAAAAACGAACGACACATGGACGGCAACTACTTTAAATATTGGAAATAGCAAGCTCTACGCAAAGGAGACTTACTTTTATAACTGAAAAAAAAATTGCTTTATTAGATTTAAAAAAAATACTCTTACTTAACCGGGAATCGAACTGGTGGAATATGTCAAAACAATAAAGTCGTGTTTTATGATACAGATCGAAAGGCTAATTGGTAGTGATCATTTATGTCTACACAGACACCTTTAAATTTAATAAAGACCGTAAAAAAGCCTTCTTTAGTATTTTGTCATATTCGACCAGTTCGATTCCCAACAAAGGCAGGCAAATTTTCAAAAATCCATAATAGCAGTATTTTTTTTCAAGAATAATTGAATGTCTCCTTTGCATAGAATTTGTTATTTCCAATATTTAAGGTAGTTGCCGTCCATGTGGCGTTCGTTTTTTCCACTCTGTATAGCTCAGTCTCTCTAGCTTTCGCTGACAGGAACTCGGCAGCTTTTAACGACCTCAGGGCTTGAATTACACATCGTTGTCGTATTGTTTTATACTGCTGCCTAGTTTACTGTCAAGTTAACGATAATGGTTATTGTGGTTTAAGTTTCTCTACGTAACGCGCGATTCGGCACATTCGCCTCGGTTTATCTTTATTTAAAAGCTTTTGAATCCGTGAAAATCTGCAAATTGAAAATCCGTAAACGTAAGTTTTTTTTTATACAAGAAAAGACCGTGGGCCCGTTCCAGAAAGCCACTCTGCAACTCTACACTCCACAAATCCCACTCATCAAACGTATTTCTGTTCCACAAAGCTATTGCAGAGTTGAAGAGGCAGAGTCAAATGCAGAGTGTGGTTTTGTCGATTTCCAAAGTATTTCTGTTCCACAAGACAATCGCAAAGTCGAAGAAGCAGAGTCAAATACAAAGTGTGGATTTGTGGATTTGCAAAGTATCTTTTAGGAACAGAATTTTTGCAGATTTTGAAAATTACGCAGAGTGTTTTCTGGAACACGTTTACTCTGCACTTTGCATTATCGTGAATTTGCAAAGAACAGAGTGCAGAGTTGCAGAGTGGCTTTCTGGAACGGGCCCCGTGTTATTTTTTTGTTGTCTAGTACGATCACCCACTTTAATTATTTCGCTTTTATTCGTGACTTATTATAGTGAGCGGATATGTCGGTAGGGGACGCCGTAGACGCATATCATTATCATCATCATCACGATGGTGATGAGACGCATATAGTGATTAGATTCGCGATGTACTAAATAAGGGCATAATGAAAAGCACCCGAAACCGACGTACGTGCATGAAGAGGTTGATGAATGTAGATCTGGTGCACCTGGCAATAGTGGTGATCCATAGTCTCTGCCTACCCCATCGGGGAACAGAGGGCCCTGCCAAGACGCATTGCGCTAACTAGCGTTTCTATTCGTTTCGTTTTTAAACCAATCGCGTCACTGGTAGCTCACGTGACTTTTCGTAGCACGTCATCTACCAGTGACGCGATTGGTTTAAAAACAAATCGAATAGAAACGCTAGTTAGCGCAATGCATCTTGGCAGGGCCCTCAGGCGTGAAGGTATCTTTACATAGTATAAAACAAAGTCGCTTCCCGCCGTCTGTCCCTCTGTATGTACACTTAGATCTTTCAAACTATGAAACGGATTTTCATGCTGGTTTCATCAATAGATAGAGTGATTCAAGAGGTAGGTTTTAATGTATAAATTCTGGTTGTACGTACGGGTGTTATAGAAAATTCACATAAACTTAAGCGAAGCGAGGGCAGGTCGCTAGTATAATGTATACTGGGTGTCCCTAAAACCAACGCCAAAACTGAGAGGGCTGATAGAACAGCTAAAAAGCTATCGATTTAACCCCTATATATCTTCAGCGATTTTTACTAGTTTCGGAGATATTTATCGTTTTAATCAGAATTTTAGTATTTTTCCCTTATGTCCATTTCACGAAAAATTATTAATTTCATGTTTTATTTCATAAGTTTTTAAGTGGTATCTTACATAAGTGGTAAGAATCAGCGAAGTTTTGAAACCTATTTGCCCGTTTTTTTATCAGTATTTTTTTAAGTAATCACCTAAAGTTGTTCTTTCCATACAAAGAGTACAAACTTTAGGTGATTAGGTATAGAGATGTGTCAACTCGATTTACCAAACCGGTTCAAACCGAGTTATGCTCAACTCGGTTTGAGTCGGTTTGAAGTTTCTCTAACTCGCTTCGTGCGAGCTACTCGGAAACCGTGAGCCCGCAAGTCAAAACGGTCGGACAAAGCGGAAATTGTCGAAATTTACCGATTGAACCCGATCAAACGCGGCGCGGCGTTCCGACGACATGACGGGTGGACGGGCGGCAGCGAAGCGGCACTAACGAAGATTGCCGAACAAACCCGACACAGACTCGGTTTGGCTCGTCTCCTGATGAACATAACGCGCGTGCATGCGTAGGTTCGTACTATCAACTCGGTTTGAGCAACCCGGGTTGAAACCGGTTTACATCAATTTTCGACTCGGGTGACTCGGTTTCGAATATTTACGGTTTGGCCCATCTCTAATTAGGTACTCATAAAAAATACTGAAAAAAAAAGTTAAAAAAAAACAAAAAACCGCCTTCAAAAAGCAAAAAATAACTTCTTTAAAATGGTAGGTAAATAGGTCAATCCAACTGAAGTCTGCTTTTGGTTAAAATATTGTTGGACGCCGACTTCAGTTGGACTGACCTATTTACCTACCATTTTAAAGAAGTTATTTTTTGCTTTTTGAAGGCGGGTTTTTGTTTTTTTTTAACTTTTTTTTATTTTATACTTTTTAGTGATCATAATTATGCTGTTATTCTCCCACTTCTCAATTAATAAGAAACAATAGAACATTTCAATCCCGCCGCAAGCAACGCCGTGAGAAAGTCATAGTCATATATTTAAACCTAATCCATCTGTGGTCTTCATCATCAGTTCCACTTCACCAAATAGTGCTTTACAAGACCAAATACACGAGTTACGATGAAAAATACCAAAATCGCTATAGGTGTGCCTATAAATTTTGAAGAGTTCCGTCGATTCCTCATAGATTCCACCATCAGATCTTCATTTTGATAAGAATGGGACCAATCGGGAAGCACCAGCTTTCAAATAAAAAAAGAATCATCAAAATCGGTTCACCCAGTCGAAAGTTCTGAACTAACAAACATTAAAAATAATAATTAAAAAAAAAAACAGACGAATTGAGAACCTCCTCCTTTTTTTTAAGTCGGTTAAAAAACGGGCTCTATCAGCCCTCTCAGTTTTGGCGTTGGTTTTAGGGACACCCAGTATACGTCGATTTCATTTTTAATCGTTTCAGGTGCAAACTGAGGAATTGCTTTAGTAATGTTTAGCTACCCCCATTAATAATTGGTGAATTAACCGCAATAGTCGTAAATCAGTCTAATCCGAGCCCTGGGCGCGAGCCAACGCGTTGCACCACTGGGCCAAATACTATGGTTGTGATTCTAGAGAGTTATTCCGTTTGTTTGTTTTGATGTCTTCATTGGAAGTGTTATATTGTAATGTTGAATGACTTGTACAGTCGCCTTCTTCAAACTAAATATATCGGCACATACAAAGTTCTTGAAAATATCTTTACTTGACTCTATTAGTAGGAGATCCGAATAGAAGACGATTTGCACCAGGCTGTTTATTCGATAAAAAGTATTCTATACCAAATTGAATATGCTAAGTAATATATGGCGAATAGGTAGGCTGAAAAATTTCAGTCCAGTACATAATTAATAAAAAAAAGAAAATTAACATTGTTTTAAAAAATTGCAATAGCTTGTTTAATAGAAAAATTACATACCAATCGAAAGCCTATAGAATATGCAAACGTTAGGTTGACTATTTTTATCCCGTCAAACTATTGGGTAGGCAGGTATGAACAGGTAAGTCGGTACTAATAATTTGCACCATACCTAACGTTTGCATATTCTATGGACTTCATACTTTCGATTAGTATGTAATTTGTCTATTAAACAAGTATTTGCAATTTAAAATTAAAGTTCATTTTTAATATATTTTTTATATTATTACTGGACTGAATTTTTTCAGACTACCTATTCGCCACATAATTATTATTTAGCATATTAAATTTGATATAAAATACTTTTCATCGAATAAACAGCCCGGTGCAAATCGTCTCCTATTCGGATCTTAGACCATATTGTTAATAGGTACTTTCTTGAAAAGATCCTTAAAGAACTAGCATAGAGGCATGCCATCTAAGTCCTCAGGGTTTACAACGCATTTGCGGTCTTGAAATTACAAATATCCTTGCGTCATGGGGTCTCAAAGCTCACGTACAGTCACGAGATAAAATTTGGTGCAAAGTCAATCTGTCATTCTACAACAATAAGGTTGATTTTCCTAAAAGTTACAAATTTCTTGAAATCTCTAATGACATTGACGACTTCAAGCATATTTTTCTTGCAATGGGTCTCAAATTAATGCTCGTGACCGTACCACCACGTGGTCTGTAAACTCATTTAATGTGTCATAAAAAAAGTTAAAAAACACATTTAATTAAACCGGGGCTACCCTAACCCCTAACCCTAGTAACCCCATATCTCGTTTTTACATTGTCAAACCCCATCAATCCTGACAAATTCTCGTTTTAAAACCCTCGCAATTAAAAAAAGGTGAGCGAATATTTTAACGTTAACCTATCGAGTTCATTTGTCAATCAACGTCGCCGTTTGAAAAATGGCGGGAAATATCAATTTGCGAACCAATCTGTGGTCGAGCGGCGCGTGTTTGCGCGATTCGGTAAATCTGTGGAAATACGATGTCTATAAGAATTGATCTTTAAAGCTGTGTTGTTTAGGTTTAGTTTGGGTTATTGGTAGTCATTATTTTTTTACGGTATTTTGACAGGGAGGGACAAAGGTCATGGACGTATATGAAGACGAATGTGATCGTGTTATGATTTTTTTTAAATGATTTTTGGAGAGTTCTTTAGTACGAACATGTAAAATAATACGAATGCTATAAGTATAACAGAATATTCCTTACACTGCAAATTCTTCACTGAAACCATGGCGAATAACATTATGAATTTCTGTGATAAAGGTAAGGCTTTATAAGACCCGAAAAAATCATCCCATAATGAAGGAGTACATTCCGTTTTACAAGGTAGGCATTTTAACTTTAGTCAAGGCTTATTTTGAATTTTCAGATATCTAACCCAATCTGTCAGATAAATTTTAGCTTTATCCTTTTCTTTCATCTACATAGGTATATAAAAGGCAAAACTGACTGACTGACTTAGATATCAACGCACAGCCGAAACTACTGTGCCTAGAAACTTGAAATTTGGTACAGGGGTTCCTTTCATGATGTAAGTGAGCACTAAGAAAGGATTTTGAGAAATTCATTCCTTAAAGGGTTAAAATAGGGGGAGTAAGACTGTTAACAAATGCATATAGCACATACTCAGAAACAAATAGCCAATTCGTTAAAATAGGTTAAAGTCTCTATTACCCTAACGAGCCGCGGTTAAAAACCGTCCAACTCCCATCCAGCACTTAGTTTAACTGCCACTAGGTCGGACCGAGTGCCCCGGTCCCGCGCGCAAGCAGGCTAATGTCGGGACTTACATGTAGAAGACGCGGTGGTTTTTATTTTATTTCCTCTTTACTTTAATATTTAAAACTTCTAATAAAGTACGGCCAATGAGACGAGATAAAGAATGTAAACAAATTGACCGTTACTGAGTTATATTGCGATAGCGAGCGATTATTATATCTGTCCTTATTTCTCGTACACAATAATGTCTTCAGTTGGTCGATGACGGCTGTCGTTGCGAGATTCGTGGTACAGGAAAGCTGTCAGTACAGAAATTGTCAACATTAAGGTCGCCATTTTGTGACGTTCATTCCTGCTTGGGTTGCGTTCGAAGTGACACGATTTCAAATAAAACGTTTTGAACCCCTGAAAGTTTGTTTACATTCTTTATCTCGTCTTGTTGGCCTTACTTTAGACGGACAATTTTAAAATAAAATCATAGCTAACTTTAACCGACTTCATAAATACTAACTAACTAGCTAACTTTGACGACGCGCTAGCCTAGTTGGTAGTGACCCTGCCTTCGAAGCTAGCCGTCCTGGGTTCAAATCCCGGTAAGGGCAGATATTTGTGTGATGAGCACGAGTGTATGTTTCTGAGTCTTGGATGTTTTCTATGTATTTAAGTATTTATTTCTCTATGTAAGTATTTATATCGTTGTCTAGTACCCATAGTACAAGCCTAGAGCTTAGTTTGGGACTAGGTCAATTTGTGTGAGATCGTCCCTTGATATTTATTTATTTATTTATTTATTTATATTTATCAAGTTATTCGAGTCAAGGTACGGGTTAAGTTGGGGCGTAAAATAGTGCTATTGCATTTAATTGGCATCGATTTTGATTTCAACATAATGATTAGGTACTAAAGGGAATTATTATTATTATTATATATAATAAAATAATATTTAAGGGAAACTAATAGCTTGTGTTTTGGGTGGGATAGCATTTTCTTTTATTGGGTAATGCGTAAATTTAGTTATCTATAACAAAAAAAAGTAAACACTAAGCAGTTAATAAGGTCGAATATATCTTATCACGATTTCTTGAGCTATATCTCCTTTATTTATTGCCGGGCTACTATTACATTAACCCTTCAGTTGACATCACGTACACCTAAGTTATTACCCAAAGCCATATAGAAGCTATATATCATTAACGCCATACGCGCGACGTTCGGCAGGCGTCGGTAACCGAGTTACCGGCAAATTGCCACACTCCAGCTAACGAGTTTATTAATTAGATTAATCCCGAGTATCTCCAAAGGTTGAGCACCCCTGACTCGTTCGAGAGGCAATATAGTTATGCTGAGAGGTAATAAGGGGGTATTAGGGGCACAGATGTGACAGTAATGTTATTTGTGAACAATGAACTGAGAGGCAGAATTTAATAAAAACTCCGAAACAAATCTCTCATTTAGCTGGTGTCATTCTTTGAAACACTAGCGTTTGGTCACGATTCATCCGCGTAGAACTCGTTTTGCGTTATAATAAACATAAAATGTATCGAAATTAAAATCAGGATACAACATACACGTCTGTTTCCCAGTGGGTTAGGCAGAGACCACTTCTTTCCACCTGCTACGATCCTGACAAATCTCTTTCGCTTCTTCCACATTCAAGTCATCAATACATCTATTTAGTCATACATACACGTCTCGGTTTCTGATAAATAATCACAAAAATCAGGATAAATAGTCATATTATTTGAATTTTTCATCTAAATTGATTTCTATGTTTATCTAAACTCAGCATTGGAACATTATCATACCTCACACTTGAAAAAATTTAATTTATTCAGTTGGAGCAAATAAAGATCGTTTTGTACCTTGTGAACTTTATGAAAACAAACTAAAAACATACTTCTTTTTGGCGAGTCAAGTCGGGTAAAAACAAGAAATATCTGGTCAAGGAAATCAAACCATACTTTTTAAAAGTAAAGCCATTCACACAAACTTCTCTTATTAGTATAAAAGAATAGTGAGACGTGCGCGGGTGTTTCCGGCGCTACTTGGACGGACGCGCGTGCCGCGGCATAACGAGCTTAGTGACGCCATCTTTTGTACAAGTTTGACAACTCGTGGCGAGATCGGTATTGAAAAAAATGCTGGCGTTTTTTACCCAACTGCTGACGGAGGAGGGTAATGCTTTTGACCTGTATGTAAACTAAACAGCATGGGTAGCACAAGTTGGATTTTCTCGCTTGTCGCTCAGTGCCTCTATCGTTTCTGCGGGCCTAGTATGGTCGCGTTTATCTCGTGACAAAATGTGGATAAAGCATCCGTCACTCTCGTACTCATATACCTACTACGTGTCAGAAAGTGACGGATGCTTTATCCATATTTTGTAACGCAATAAACGCAGCCATAAAGCCCCCTGATTAGATAGAAATTTTAAAATTCAAATTCAAAATTATTTATTTCAGTAATTACATATCCATATTGCACACTAATTTAAATAAACATTAAAATTAAGATTAAAATCGAAAATTAAAATCTAAATTTAAGTTAAAAATAAAATCACTATTAAAATTACAATTAAAATTAAAATTACACAAAACTTTCACAACTAAAAACTAAAACACAATTAATAAGTACGATTGCTCCCTACGAGTACATGGAGCGGAATTGGTTTTAGGCCTGATTTTTCAATGTCCAGATAACCGTAACTGTTGAGTAAATTTTAGCTTCTATGTCAAATAAAAGAAAAGGACCAAGCTAAATTTTACCCAACATATATTGAAAAATCAGGCCTTAGACATTTTAAGTTGGTTTTTAAGTCAGGGTCCCTCTGAAAAGTAGCGTCGCGGCTTGCTGCGGCACAAAGCTGACAATGAGTATAGTAGTTTTCAACGCCATGTTAAATGTTTTGATTTGCTTATCACTTGTTTATAATGTGTGTTTGCGTTGAATAAATTATTTCTATTCTATTCAAAAGCAAGATGGTTTTATCAAGTAGGATACAGCACCAGAGCTCTGTTATACACCGGAAATAGTTTCTCTTTACCTGAAACCAGGTTAAACACGTCAGAGGGATCCATCAAACTATAATAATAAAAAGAACGCGTCATAATACAAATATTTAGTCTATTAGAAACAAACCAGAACAAAGTATAGTTTTCGGGCGCGTGTTGACGTTGCTCGAGACAGATGACGATGACAGCTTTACTGCGCGCGCGCAGATTCGTGTGACGGGTGCTACGTGTTTAAATTAAACTAATTGTTTGGTGTCATCGCTCTGAGTGGCAAGATACATTGTGGCGGATTTGAAGAAATAATTCTACTTAGTTACAGTATAGTAAATAACATGACGTATTAGCCTAGTTGGTAGTGACCCTGCCTACGAAGTTAGCGGTCCCGGGTTCGATTCCCGGTGAGGGTGAATATTTGAGTGATGAGCGCGAGTATTTGTTTTCTATGTATATAAGTAATTATTTATCTACATAAGTATGTTTATCGTTGCCTAGTACTCATAGAACAAGCTTAGAGCTTAGTTTAGGACTAGGTCAATTTGTGTGACATTGTCCCTCAATATTTATTTATTTATTTATGATAAATCTCGCACCAATTGACCCGGTGCCAAACAAAGCTTAAAGCTACCTACTATGAGTACTAGATAACGACATGTAAGTATATCCAGAAAAAATCGTTTGAATACATAGAAAACATCCAGGACTCAGGAACAAATTCTCGCGCTCATGACACAAATATTTGCCCTGACCAAAAATCTAGCCCGGGACCGCTAGCTTCGTATATAGGGAAAATCACAATTCCAATTAGTTCTAACCGCATCGTCAAGTTAGTGAAAAAAACATGTGGGATGTTGCTAATAATACGATCAGTCAATTAATGAAGCCCCCAGACAGACCTTAGCTTCCTTAATTTTCCCTTTCACTAGATATAGGTTAACTATTCCGTACCACCACAGTATAAACAGTAGATCATCTTCAACTAAAGGTATAGGGGGAAGTCGCGTAAGGCCGGACGGCACCTAACGGACACTCGTAATATCTTGGTGGATATAACGTGTTCGATTCTAAAACGAACGATCTTGTATAGATTACACTCCCCCACACCTCTTTCAAGTTTTTTTTATCGAACACGTTTTTGTTCGCCGAGACATTACGAGTGTCCGGCGTTAGGTGCCGCCCGGCCTTACAGGACTTCCTCCTATTCCGCGGCTTGCATGTGTGCGTGCCTCGACCGTACGCGCCGCGAACCACCACAAGCAAACTCAACATGGTGGACCGAGCCGGTTTGATCGGGGCCACGCTGTTGCCGCGTCATTGTGTACATATTAAGTATTGAGCGACGCGCATCGACGTAACCCTAGCGCCCGGGCGGCAATAGATAACAAGTGTGTTATTCTCTCAAAAAAACCGCGGCCGGTCGAACGGACGAGCGAATAAAAGCGGCGAGTTTAAGTAGTCCCGTCCGACCGAATAAAACATATTTTAGCGCGTGCATTGTCAATTAGCCTTATACGTTCGAGAAGTCATGCTGCCAAATTGAATACACGCGCTAAAATGTGTTTTGTTCGCTCTGTCGGTACTACTTGCCGCTTGGACCTTCACTCGAGCGAACGATCACCTTTGCTTGTTGAGAGAATCACAACCCAGAAACCCCTAAAAGCACCAAACGCACTGAAAGCAGAGGCGGCGGAGGCGGTTATACTATTGTAGGGCCATTACCAACTGAGCGTCGGGGCCATAAATCATTTTACCGGACTCTCTCGGTCGCACTCGTGGGGCTTATGGCGAGCGTAAGGAATGCAAGACAACGCTGCTACTACATGCATCCCTTACGGTCGCCATAAGCCCCACTAATGGCCCTACAATAAAAACGCCTGCGCCACGCTTGTGAAACGCTTTTTAGTATAGTAACGCGCCGCTCCGCGCCGCCTCCGTTCAGTGCGTTTGTGGCTAAAGGGCTGCAGACGAACTACTGTCATATTTTTACTTTGACATCACCGACATTGGCAACGATTTGTGTGGGTCTACCTTATAAATGCGTACATCGTTAACTTTATCGTTGGCCATTTGTCGAAGCGATCTGCGTTGCAAAAGGTTAGCTACGTTCATTCTACGATCTTAACTAAAATAGCATATCTCCATCAACAGCTAAAGCAAAATCAACCCTACGTAGTCAAAAAATAAATCGTATTATATGGTAAAGGAATGTGCTACAGGCAACGTTTTTATAAAATTGGCACCATTGACGTTGCGGATTACTTATAATTCGAAAGCAGACAATTTTAGCATCGTTTAACGTACTTTATGTAAAACTAGCTTGTGCCTGCTACTTTATCTGTAAAGATTACGTATATATTATGATGAGATACACGGGTTTTCCTAAAGAAACGAATGTCAAATACAAAAATTAAAAAACTTACGAGATATAAGTAATCAATAAAAATTGTTGTGCGAAATGTGGTTACAGAATTATTACCAAGATTTTAGAGTTATTGGTCTTGTTGGTTTGTTGGTAATTTTGTAGCTCTGCCTACCCCACTCTGGGAATGAAGGCGTGAATTTATGTATGTAGGTATGTATAAAAATCTGACTGGGTCTGTGTCTATCTAATTCCTTGAAATAGTTTTAAATGACCGCATGCTAAAAATAATAATATTCGAAATCCTACATTAAATCATTTTTTTACCATAATATAATATTAAAGCTAAGTAACTAAGTAACTATTGTCTATTAGGTAGCCTAGCTTAGCTAGACCAATAGATAGATTTGATCAATTTATTGTGAGATTCAACTTAATTTTGAATTGTCAACGTTACGATACCTCTTGTTGACTTGACTATTATACGATAGCACATCAAAGGCAATATTATTTTGCCTAGTAGAATACAGCCCCTGAGTTATTAACAGATGTTACCAAGAGTCACATTGCCACGGCAACTGGTAAATCCCGAATAACCCAGTACCCGATGTTAATTATGGCAGTTATTAATTATAATAATTCCAGTGGGGTAAACAGATTAGTCGGTGTCCGGCCCTGGAGAGTGTTTAATGCCGTTTATATTTAGCTGTTGTGATTAATGCTACGATTTGGGGGCAACGCGCGCCTTGAATTAGGTACCGTAAATTCGCACAACATTAGGTACTATGGTCCTAGCTTCAACTATAGACCAATTTTCCTTCACGCATTTATGCGGATAGGCCGCACATGCGCAGCGCTGCGCTGGTTTTCAGCGGGCCCCTTTTCAATCGTTACCATTTTAACAGCTTTTTTTGGGTCACAGTAATACCCTTATACTACTACTAAACATCGGTATCAACGTTCAACTTTCATGCAAAGTACGGTTTGCAGAAAAACAAATACAAACAAATACATCTAGTATTTTGAACTTATATTTTTTATAAACAAAAAGAAAGACGCTAAAAATGTAGTAAAGGTTTAATAAATTACTAAAATTTGTTCCATGGAAAATTGCTTTTAACCTTTGACATCTCTTATAATATATAGGTGAAAAACTTAAGTAAATGACCTCGTGCATGTAGTTGTAACACATCTGTATAGACCGTTCGACATTCTTTATATGAAATTTGACGTAAATTCCATATAAATTTTGTACACATGACTTAATTACCTTTCCACACTGACTAATATTTATTTGGTGTGACAATTAAATTGACATTCATTACATATTTGGCATATATTCTTTTTCGAATGCAAAATAAGTATTAAGGTTCTATGACATTATTTAGAATATAAACCTCTTTAAGCATAAGTACAGCATAAATATAGATACAGTTAGCTGCTGCATAATTATGCTTTAAAAAATAACAGAAAATAAAAGTTATTATTCATTAAATATTCGAACGTATTTCTTTTTTTGCTACCCTTACCGGGTGCCATGAAAACTGAACGTTGATACCGATGTTTAACTACTACTATCGACGAATAAACACCTTTGATATTGGTTGGAAGATGCAATGTACTCGGAGATATGGTGCCTGATAAAAAAACGTGTCTGATTTCAACTCTCTTTACAGAATGCAACTGCAACGGGCACGCCCGCCGATGCCGCTTCAACATGGAACTCTACAAGCTGTCTGGCCGCGCCAGCGGGGGCGTCTGCCTCAAGTGCAGACACTTCACCGCTGGCAGACACTGCCACTACTGCCGCGAGGGCTACTACCGGGACCCCACCAAACCAATCACGCACAAGAAGGCTTGCAAACGTGAGTAGCTCTATACGTTATCTGCTCATGCCAGCGGAGGCGTCTGCCGCACCGCTGGCAGACACTGCCACTACTGCCGCGAGGGCTACTACCGGGACCCCACCAAACCAATCACGCACAAGAAGGCTTGCAAACGTGAGTAGCTCTATACGTTATCTGCTCATGCCAGCGGAGTCGTCCGCCGCAAGTGCAGAAACTTCACCGCCGGCAGACACTGCCACTACTGCCGCGAGGGTTACTTCCGGGACCCCAACAAACCCATCACACAAAAGAAGACTTTCAAACGTAAGTAGGTCTCTATGCCGTCTGCTCATGCCAGCATCTAGGTACCTCAAATGCAGAAACTTCGGCACCAGCAGACCAATTACGCACAAGAAGGCTTTAGATTCAAGTTTCAAGCATATATTGATAAAATGGTACATCAAACGTGAGTGGCTCTATATGCTGTCTGCTTACACCAGCGAGGGTGTCTACCTACAGTGCAGACACTTCACCTCCGACAGACAAAACACCCGCAAGAAGGCCTTCAAACGACACGTCAGTAACTCTATACGCTGTCTGCTCGCTCCAACAGAGCTAATGCGGCATGTGTAAATATCTACAGTACTTACCATTTTCCTAATAGCCATTGGCTAAACTATCTATAGCTATCCCATTCACACTTGTATCTTTTTGTCACTCGTGGTTAATAGAAGTACGAAGAAAACCGAGCTATTAAGGAGCTGTCCTTACCCTTTTATCCCCTCCAAATTGTCTTTAAACGAGCAGAAAAAAAGCAATTCATAATTAAAGAAAACGCCAAAAGAATCGTTAAACTAAACGGTTTAAATTCACGCAATAAAAGTTTCTTGTATCGCGGCTATAAAGGAGGATATAAAAAAAAGTTTTGAACTTGCTGTAAAAGGGCAGTTATGTTTTTTAAACGAGATACTTTTGTAATTTAAAAGTTTGTATCACGTGTTATATTTTCAGGAAGTTTGTAAGTATCGCGCTTGTAAAATACGTTACATGTTTTATTTCGTTTATCTTGTATATTTTATATTAGAAATATGATGATCAGACGAGTTTATGAGATAATCAGGAAGTATCAAAATCACGCAAAATATATTTCAAGCTAGTACAATGTATTAAATATTAAAACCATATCAGATTATTCATAATTACTGGATGTACACACAACCGTCATTAATCCTCTAAAAGTCCAACAACATCCAAACCATTTTCCTAAAATCTGAATCCCGAAATCCCAGCTGAAACATCAACGCACCGTCAGCAAAACAAATAAAATGGAATAAAAACTGAAAAAACAAAAGCCGACCGCAGCCCATTTGTCGAATGGGATGCACCATAAAAATATCCCGGGAATGGACCGGGTTGGGGTCAGAACGATGCCCCGGGGAGCGAACACTACTTTATCTGAAACACATTCTATTTTGCCGACGCTACCTATACGGGTATCATTGCTTTCATAAGTTTGCAACACTACATAATCTGTAGAATAATAATGTATTAGTGTTAACGTGATTATTTAAATAGAAAGGTCTTTTTACTGTTGTTTTAATAGATTGTCGCGTTCGTACTAGTACTCGGGCAGATAAATAAATAAATAAATATCAGGGGACAATGTCACACCAATTGACCTCGTCCCAAACTAAGCTCTAGGCTTGTACTATGGGTACTAGACAACGATATAAATACTTATATAGAGAAATATATTCTTAAATACATAGAATTCATCCATGACTCAGGAACAAGTATTCGCGCTCATCACACAAATATCTGCCCTTACCGGGATTTGAACCCAGGACCGGCCAGCTAGGCCAGCACATCGTCAAAGATGTTTGGTTTGGTACGATTATAATCGTATCTGATAAACAATAAGATAACAAACTATAAACGAACAAGATAATTCGCCATTAGGTAATTTGTATACTAAAACAATGTTTTATGTTTTTTTTATGTTATTAATATCTTTAATATTTAAGTAGCTTAGTTAAATTTTAATTTAAATACGTTTAGTTTTAATTTTTAATTGTATTAATGTTGAATTCTGTACTTAGTTGGATGTAAATAAAGTTTTATAGCTTTATGTTTTATTCAATTTATCAAACTTACATAGGTAGTTGAACTTGGAATAGCATATGTATGTATGTATATGAATTATTTTTTGCCCAAAAATATAAATATTACAATATTAATATTAAATTAATGTACAAAGGCGAACTTATCCCTAAATCAGGGTCCCAAGATACAGGCTCAGCCTAGTTTGGGGTCCGCCAGATATGTCTTTTTATGTATACTCGGTGTTGTTTAGCAAATAAAGTTTTTTGTATTTTTTTTTGTTTGTAAATAAGATTTCTTCCAGCTAACCCTAATAGCTTTCTTATCCTTAGGAAAAAGACGAAACGAAGTACCAAATAACACTGAAAATAGGCAAAACAATAACCATACCACGGTTGATAAATTTAACAATTTCACTTTGTTCAGCAAAAACTACAAAAAGGTAGTTTGACACTATAAATATAATGGAACGGGCCAAAAGGTCCGCCAGGTCAATCGTCAGGTCCAAACTCAATTTCCCACCGAATTCCCCCAGTCTCGGGGAATTTCGGGTCGCTTTTATGAGGGTCGGGGTTTCGCATTATTGCGGTGGCAACACTGGATTGGGTGCTTGAGTGTTTTGATGGGCAATCGCGTTTAACAGTTGAGTAGACAGGTCTTTTTTAGGTCAACCGCGGACCGCCGAAATGTTCGGGACAGGAAGATGGAGTGATTCAAATCAGTACGGGTCAAATTATTTGGGGACGTGTTTGGAAGGGTCTGGAACAAGCGAGATGCGTTATGATTATGAACTCAAATTTAAAAGTAGATTTATATTTTTTGTGACAACACGAATTACTGTTTGTTTATGTATAATGGTTGTATGTAAACTCTTTACAGCACTTAAATATTTTTGCATCACTGTAGATAGATAAGGTACATAGGCGAACTTATCCCATATGGGATCTCTTCCAGATAACCTTGGAGTAGAATAAGCTATGTTTAGTTTTATTTATGTTTAAAAAAATCTACGTGACTTTTTTTAACAAAGCGATAGTTGATATGGTGACTGTTAGAGAATCAGTGTTTTTTACTTTGTAGACAATATAATAATTCCTAATATTCATTGCAAAAAAACCTTTAGCATTTGCACATGTAACCTATTTTATTATATCCATCTCTTTCACAGCATGCGACTGCCACCCGGTGGGAGCAAGTGGGAAGACTTGCAACCAGACCAGCGGGCAGTGCCCCTGCAAGGACGGAGTAACAGGGACGACCTGCAACCGCTGTGCTAAGGGGTACCAGCAGTCAAGAAGCCACATCGCGCCGTGCATACGTGAGTGGCAACCCTAGTTGTAGTCTCAAGGTCAAGGTTACTTAGGCTAATAGCTAAATAAATAAAGCAACGCTCATGTAGTTCTCTGCAAGGATAATTTAAATTAAATCTTTGCACTGAATTTACTATATGTGAATTGGACTTGGAACTCAAAATAATAATATCAAGGTCAAAAGTCAAGGTCAAGGTATAACAGGCAGTTTTATGCACTTTACGCCTTGATTATAATCGTGAATGATGAACGAAATTAGCGAAATTATTTTTTTAAACCCGCTCGACGGCATGACACTCTTATCTATGTGGATGTGGATACCTTAGCAATTGAGAGCATCTGTCACCATAGACCTATTACAGTGACCTTTGTTGTTGACATCCTCACCATTACTTTAATTAGAACCTTTGACATTGTACCCTTGTTCACAGGAATCCCTCGCGTGGTGACCGCTGTCCAAGCCATGGAAGCTGTGGACGGGGAGCCGGGCCGCGGTAAGTAGTAAGTGGCCTTCATTGCACTCTTCCATCACCACCACGCTGTCACGATGATGTCGCCATGATGGTGATAGAGGTCATCATGAGATCTATCATCTGAGATGCCAAGTCACCTTTTTCGTGTAGCAAATACAGTGATTCAAAGATCTGCCGAAGTGCGTAGTTTGTTGGCAGAATTTTTATATTTGATTGGTTTGAAAATGGCAAAGGTCTTACGTTGACGAATGATTTTCACTACACGTTTTATAATACTAATTATTACTCACTATAAACCTATTTTGTCAAACTCAAATTTCATAATGACAGATAAGGACAGAGCATATTTCAAGCACACATTAGTTATTGTGCGTTTATGAATAAGGATTAGATTCTAAAATGTGGTAGTGGTCAAATCTCAGAATGATGTCTTTCTGACCTTTGTCACAGTATATATACCATACCAGTGCCATAATGTCACGAACCAGATCGTTCACTAAGAACTCAATTCAGCTAAAAACACAATAATATCCTGAAATTTTTGTAGAAGCTGTTGACGTGTCATCAGCTATGTTGAGCCCTCTACCGTTAAAAAATACTGGCGGAAACCGCCCTGAAGGTGCTTTTCCACCGGCGATGCGAGGCAAGTCGATGCAATGCGAGAATGCAATTTGAATTAAAAAACTACTTCCACCGAAGATGCACGAGTAAGGAATTGTTTTTTTTATCATAGATATTGTATTTGTCGTCTCGCCTTGTCTCACCGTTGGAAAAGCATCTTTAATTGCGTTGACTTAATAGCGCCGCTATGCTTACGCGTTTAAACATGACGCTCCACTGCTTTAAGAAGTAAAATTAGCTATAGATAGAGCTATATAACATTCAGTATGGGACAAGAACATTTAAGTTTTAGGGTTTTTTTAAAGAATAACCACTAGGTGACTCGTTATGCTCATTTGATTACTCGTATAATAAATACAAATCTGATAATTACACAGATATCATCGTGATTGGGTGTAAAAGGAATGACCGTATCTTTTTTTGAATAACGTCTATTTTCACTATTTTTGGCTTTGAAAGAGGGCAATAAGATTTTCTTTGCTATTCTAATCTAATGTATTACCTCTTATTAGACCTTTAGCTAAACCTAAGGTGGGGAAGTCTTTCTCCAGTTCTTCACCTTGTTTAGCATTGGCGAGCGTTTTTTTCAAAAAATACTTAACAAATTGGTTCAATACCCTATAAATAAAGTAATAAACATAATAATATACATAACTAATCATAGAAATGATTATTGCCCAGCAGCTCAATTCTCAATTTACACCACTAATTCCATCCCAATACCACATTTTCAATATTTTAATATATTTTATTGACAATTAAGGTAAGTGCGGTCGTTCCATTTCTAATTAATTTGCACATTATCTTTAATTTACTGTTCACTGATCAGCTTTTATCACCTTTTAGCAATTAAATGGATAAAATGGTCAATAAATAAAGGTGCCTGAAACTGGTCTAAACTCGATCAACGTTTTTGGAATTGCGTCTAAGAAATTGTACAGAGAAATAATTACAAGTTATTTGGAGTCGCCAGTTAGTCCGCATTATTCCGCTTTTCACCAACAGAACTCAACTAAGGCGTTCTCCCATGGCAATTATTTGCTTTGCCTAAAAGTCTACTGCAAACAATATCTATCATTACGCCTTACGTTACGCATTAAGTATATCTCTCTCTTACTTAATTTGTATTTTTAACCGACTTCAAAAAAGGAGGAGGTTATACGTTCCACTGTATGTATTTTTTTTTTTTTTTTATGTATGTTCACCGATTACTCCGTCAATTGTCGACCGATTTCAAAATTTTTTTTTTGCTTTGATAGAGTATA
This sequence comes from Acleris literana, assembly GCA_946894065.1. Lineage (NCBI taxonomy): Eukaryota > Metazoa > Arthropoda > Insecta > Lepidoptera > Tortricidae > Acleris > Acleris literana. The sequence continues at coordinate 1,701,179 of OX335681.1, forward strand.
CTTTCGAGGTGGTCCCATTGTCCCCAAATCTGAATCTGATGAGAGGATCCGTGAGGAATTGAGGGAACTCCTCAAATATTGTAGGCAAACATATAGCGATTTTAGTATTTTTAGTAACAAGTATAGCATTTGCATTCAGAAAGTATCATTTGGTGAAGTGGAACTGATGATAAAGACCACAGATGGCCACCGGAACTCCTTAACGGTACCGATTTCAAGGGTGGCGATAAGATATCTCGATTAAGATAGTTGAGCGACTACAACTACAACGAAGAATATTTACTTGTTAACCGACTTCAAAAAAGGAGGTTATTGAAATATGACTATGACTTTCCCGCCGCGTTGCTTGCGGCGCGCTTGAAATAACTTAAAGTTTCATTTCAACTAAGAAGTGGAACTACGTAACAGCGTATTATGATCACTAAAAAGTATAAAATAAAATAAATGTTTTAAAAAACAAAAAACCGCCCGTTGTGGACGACCACAACATTTTCAACAAAAAGCCGACATCAGTTGGACTAACCTATTAGGTGCCTACAATTTTAAAGAAGTTATTTTTTGCGTTTTTGAAGGCGGTTTTTTGTTTTTGAATATAATTTTTAAGTCTATTAAAAATTCTACTAAAGAATAAAGAAATAAAAAAAATGTTAAGGATCTGACACAGATTATTGCGGCGGTATTGCCTGAACGCTACGATGACCTTCAAGAGACAAGCCTACTCTTATTCAATGGCCGGCAATCTGCGATTCCTCTCCTGAAGTTGCAGGTGTCCATGGCCAGCGGTGATTGCATTACATCAAGTGAATCGCTAGCTTGTTTACCTCCTCTAGCATAAAAAAGCTGTAGGGCTACACAATTTGCATTCTACAAACATAAAACGAAACGATTACAGTAATTTTAAGTTTCAAAAATGTATGGCCTTCAGCTGTTCCTGCAAAAAAAAACGACTTTGCAAAACGAAATTACGTTTGTAATAAGTCTTGCTAACTGGTGACTCTTAAAAACTCGTATTTTGTATGTGCTAAACATAATTATTAGTATTTCAGTGGTATACGTACGTGTTAATCATTTCCTACAACGTTCGGTCGAGTGTTGATGTTGTAAAGAAAGTGGTTATTTTCAGGCTTGTTTTGAATCATCTTCTCATACATTTTTTGTTTGTTATCAGTGCCGATGACGAGGTAACGTTAGACTTTAATTGTTCGTTTAATGTATTAAGGTTGTACAAAAATAATATAAGATTAATGTCGATTTCTAATTTGCCATCTGTTAAGAACTGTTGGAACTACATCGAAGCGATAAACGCCATCTTCTTTTACAGAGCTGGGTCTAGATTCCACTTTGTCTTACCATATTGCTTTGTTTTGTCTCTTGCTTCTTTTCCATTCCTAGTAATATGACAGGATGAAACATAACTGTAGGTATAGGTCGACACACGTAAAAAGAGCCCTGAGCGACCTAGCTGCGCAGTGAGCAAATTACGGACCAAATTGGTGGGCGCGGCGGGGGGAGCGTAAACCGCTTCGCTTTGCTGCCACGCTATTGGTTCTCAGCAATACACTCTTATCTATGATTAGTTTGTTAGTAGACAACATGCGCAAACATATCCCCTCTACTAGCCGCTCGGAGCTCTTTTTACGTGTGTCGACCTGTACAGGTTTTTTTATTATATAATCTGGAATATAGGCCCAACGATTTCAATTTAAACTGAGACGATGATCTTATCTTATTCTTGTATTTTTGCTAATTGTATTAATAAAAATTTAAAAACATCTTACCCTTGTTTCACCGACCCTCATTTCATAGAACTTATCACTTCGCAGAATTTTCGTTTCATAGAAAGTTATTTTCTGCTGAACCCGTGTTGAATTCAGGTTATCTTGTGATGGTTAGAAGTCTAACCTAACCTAACCTACGTGATTCATATTTCAGATAACCTGAAATCAACATAAGTTCAGCAGAAAATAGCTTTCTATGAAACGAAAATTCTGCGAAGTGATACGTTCTATGAAATGAGTGTCGGTGAAACAATAGGACACGCCCGCACGAACAGACAGACAGACCCTTGTTGCGTGTTTAGAACTTGACAGCGATGGCACCGTCTACTAGGTTTTTCATCTTCTCGTGTACCTACTATATAAAAAATAATAGATGGTGTTATTTTATTTCGAAAAGAATTGTTCTGATGAAAACGTTAACAATTTCCCATCGGTCAAGCTCAGTCATTTTAAACTATGCATATTCTTTACTTCAAAAATGTCTTATGAAAACATAATGATACATCATTATGCAGTTTAAACAATACTACGTCCCGAGGTAGAGTATTTCCACTAAAATGCGTAATTTTCTCGAACACTAATTAGCTCGTGCTATGAAACTGAAATTTTAATGGCTGCCACAATTTCTCCCCATTTAAACAAGTTGTGGTTAAAGCTTTGATGAAGATTTAAAATAAATTGCTCAATACTGTACATGAAGTATGTACGTAATACTTGAATTTAGATACAATTAAGCAGTTTAAGAACGAATACATACTACACTGAATAAAATCAACAGTAAAAACACTAGAGTTATTTAGCTTCATGGTCCGCAATGCCATTAGAAATATCACTTCTTTTTTCAGAATCAATATATTTATAATGTATTCTATATTTTGTTGATGGTGGGCCTTAGAGTAAGGTAATTGATGTGATCTGTTACTCTTCAGCGGTGGATCAGTGCGGCAGATGTCGCGCCGGCGCCCGCACGCTAAATCTCAACAAGTTCTGCAGCCGAGACTACGGTAAGCACTTCATCATCATCATCAGTATCATCACTTGCTACATCATTAACTTGCTTGTAATTAACTTCATTTTTAATGTCAGTATCTTTATCATAGTTACCTTCAGCATCATTAAGCCTGTTAACGTCATTATAAATGTTTATAAACATGTTTATCAATATCCCCTTCATCATTATTCACCCTGTCTATGTCTTAATCTTCACATTCAGAATATTTTATTAGGTTAACAATATAATCAACATGTTCATCATAGTCTCCTTTGTTATCCGTCCGTTCCGTTACTTCTTTATTTTCCGGATTATTGGACAAATCTAACAGAAGCTTTTCGAATCTAACGAATAAGAGTTGCCGTGAAAGTTTAGCTTTTCAGATATTTTTTAATATAAATCTTAACATGATCTTAACATTTTGCTTTTTAATTAATTAAAAACGCAGGTCCTTAAATATTTACCCTCGCTTTATAAATAGGTATACTCTTAGTAAGTACCTATGTGATGAATTTAGCATTCAAATGCTATTTGACTGTCGGCATGTAAAAAGTCGAATGCAAATCAACGTCCCATTTACTACAGCTAAATTACTTCCTCCATAATTTCTGTCATCCATATTTAGATTTTCCACTTCCATATAAGATCCTCGTGATTGATGTAAATCTAACATCAGAAGAACAAGCAACGATTACAAATCACTTTATTAACAAATTTAAGGACGCCACGTCGTGTCCATTTTATAAGGAAACAGGAGCATCTGGCACTGATTGATATTAACTTAGTGAATGCCAAGAACTTCATTTGGTGTCGGTTTTTAATACAAGCCAGAAAGCTTGGCGCTTAACGTGATAATCAGTGGATATACATCAAAGGAACAATCAGCTATTCGAATGAGTTACTGTTACCGAGTGGGTTGTACCTATTAGCAATTAATAAGAATATAAAGTGGCTTTAGTAGACAATAACCATTCCGTTTAGAATGCCTGTACTTAAAACTCGATTAATACAGTGTAATTATCTCTTACAGAAGAAACTGTAGACGTGATTTAGAAAGGACATAAAGTTAAGGACCATTAGTTGGTTAATCGCTGATTATTGCTTATCCTAATATCTCCTGGTTCAATCAAATTTCAAGAATCTTAATAATATATTAGTGCGTTATGGTTGCTTAACAATATTGAAAAATTTAATAAACGAACTGCAAGTATTTAGATTTCTGATGAGGCACTACTGACTAACGGCTGGCACACATACAGCGAAGAGCAGCACGGAGGTTTTTTCACTGCCAAAGCATTATGGTCTTTGAAAGTGTTGAAACACCAAAAATAATTTCCGCATGTGCCTCCTGAGAAAGTGTTATTTATTTTGGATCTTATTTCAAATCAGAGTATAGTGACGTTTACATCTTGGCTACGGCCTCTGAGCTTTGCTGGTGTGTATATTGACGACGTTGTTCCAGTCATAATGGGCAAGGTGGTCGGGCGCGAAACGAGCGGGGGGGGCGACGAGTGGGTGCGGCTGGGGCTCAGCGTGCAGGCGGTGTACAAGCGCGGCCCGCGGAGCCGCCTGCGCCGCGGCGCCACCGGCCTCTTCGTGCGCGCCCGGGATCTCGCATGCAAGTGTCCGAAGCTGAAGATTAACAAGTGAGTGAGGAGTACCTAATAGTTTAATGCGCAACAGAAGTATCTACCTAGGGCGACATAATATCATGGACCCACAAGAGACATATAAGCACCTACAAGAGACATATAAACCTAAACAATAAACGTTGTCCCCAGGTCATACCTAATCCTAGGAGTGGAAAAAGAAGGTTCCTCATCAGGTTTGCCAGGGCTCACGGTCGGAGATCGCACCCTGCTGCTGGAGTGGCGCGACGACTGGCATCGGCGCATACGCCGCCTCCAGCGACGCGCCATCAACTGCCACTAACCGCCATCTTGTTGCCGCCGCCATTTTGTAAACGAACACAGCTGTCAACTGTCAGCAACCGAAGTAAACGTGGTACATGTCGAGGTAGCACTGTCGTAATGCGTGGAATAGCTTGTCCTTAAGCCCGCTGTTAGTGACAGCCATTTTGTTGCGCAAGATGGCGTCATCGTGCGCGGCCATTTTGAAGTTACAAGAATCAAAATGGCCGTATTGTTTGACTGTTTTGTGGTAAGTATTGTCTCCTTTTGATCGTAGTTTTTACTGACTTATTTCTTGTTTAAATTTGCGTAGTTAACATTCGCCAGTCTATATTAATTTAATACCAAAAATACTTATCCCATTTCAACTTCCTAGGATTACGTTATAAAAATGTACATTAAAAGATTTATTTATTTAACTTAAGCTAGGGCTACGATTGTTTCGTTCCATTTCTTGCATTTTTGTATTATTGTTACTTAATGCATGTTAATATATGATAAGTACTGAACTGACTCCTGTCGTCGAAGGTACCATTTTGACAGATGGTGAACTTGTGTCGGTGATTGTACAAGATAGTCTTAGGTCATGGTCACTCGATAGTCACAATGGTTTAACATACCTCATTTATTAATATAGACTTATATCGTTAAGGGTTATATATTTAATTTATGAATTTAGCTAAGGTTTTCTACTTAACTTTTTTTTAATGAATTTATGAATGTAGGCTGATGACATTTATAATGCGTGTGGTATATATAATCTGTGCTTGGCAAAAATGTACTGAAGTTCAAATAGATCTTGAAGTGAATTAAGGACAGTGTTATGCAAATTTCAACCAATAATTTACAATGTTGATAAACATTTTACAAAAGCGTTGCAGGTTGAAATTTTATTGTGTAACACCATCCATTTCATTTTCCATAGAAACAGAAATAATATGTGCATCTTTTTGGACAAAATAAAACCTATAAATGTGTGACTTCTTGGCCCCTACAATTAGGCTCAAAAGTTCGGCCTAATTTTTTAATGTTTTTTACTAAACATATTCTTGCCAAAGTCATCTAGCAGTGTACCCGCTTCTAGTTTTCTATTTGCTTACCTGAGTACAGAACAATATACGCCTACGAAGGTATGTACAGTATTATTAGCTTTACTAAGTTTTCTATAGGGTTTATTGTAAGAAAAATGTTTTGACGTCATTCAGCCATCTTGAATAAGAGTTACAACGGCCAGACACATTGCCTATATGCGAGAAATAATGCATTATAGTTTGAAAGCCGATGCAAGAACGACAACATGACCATAAAAATGGATATGCCTGGAGATATTGGGATATATTAAACTACGCGTCCAAAGATTTATCAAGTATTTATTTAAGATGTTGAGCATCTTACTAACCTTACCAACCAACCAAAAGTAAAACGAACTAAGTCTCTGCGGTCTATGGTTTCAAATACAACCTTGTTTCTTCCAAACAAAAGTTGAAATTTACTGTAGACTATAGAATTTAAAATGTGTATTATGAAGCGCATACCAATTTTCCTCGGATGCAAATAATACACAATTACGTCAATTGAGCTGTCAAATCAAAATTATGCATGCATCGCGAACAATGCCGCAAATCAATATGGCGGGACATCATATTTCATATTATTTACAAAATAATTCGTCTCAAAATTGCACTTTAAATTGTAGTAGTAAAGTTGCCTTTCCAGCATTTCCAATTCTGGAGTTAGTGCAAAATGTTTGAGCAAAGAGTTCAATGTTGCTATTCACAATTAACTGTAATATTCTAAACGTCAGTTTAAAAGTAACGGCAAAATGACGTCACGAACAATTTTTTCATAAAATGTCTAGCGGTTGTTTTCGATAATGTAAAATTATTTGATTTACGTATTAGTTTATGAAATGTTTACTTGATAATTGGGATGTTATTGGGATTAACACTGAATCGTTTAAGAACTAACTCACACTATGAACGACTAAACAACGTTGAGAATAATTTTATCGGATTTATCCGTAAGATGGCGTTAGTTAATAGCCACATGTGTTATCTACCCAGGAGATGGCGTTAGTGTTGCATTTTTCTTATATTATAGGATTTTGTTTTTTTTCTTAGTATTCAAACTCAAAACGACTTCACGACTTAATATAAACTTTACATTATTGAAAACAACTATTCGGTTAGATGCATTATAATAACAAACATAGTTTCACTCGAATAACGGACTGTAAAAAGTGTATTTAGTTGTAGTATAATCTATTAACCTGTTTCTAGATATGCATATCTTTAGAATTCGTGATTTGTATCTACTATAAGATTATATAAACGCTCGTTCGTGGACACGATCGTATCCGATCATTTCCGAAGTTACAAGATCATTTAAAATCTCGACAAAGATCCATTACTTATTGATGTTTGCCATTTAAGTATCTTCAGTTCATAGTTTATTTTTACTATAGTAAAATACCCCGTATACTATAGATACGTGTTCACTCAATTTTTAATCATCTAGTAATAGGCATTTTTTGTACAAAAACCAGTGAAATGTATTTATACATACAATGTATTTAAATGTACGGACTTTAGTTACGTTAATTGTATCCAAGTCCTGAATTTGTAATGTAACCGCCATTGTTAGAAACTTTCTTCAATAAAACCACGTGTTTCCGTACAAACTACTACATGATATTTCAATTGAGTAAGCACTTTAATGTTGTCATGTTTACGCGCTATTAACAATTTAGTGCCATGTTGATGATAAAAACGATTTTTTTTACAATACTCGTAACGAATGTCGCTTAAGCTACCTATTTTCTTTTAATACAATATTTTATTACGTTTTTTCACCGTAATGTTTTCCTATTTAATTATCGTTCATTAGAGTTAGTTTTTTAATGCATTTCAAATAGCGCGTAACATTATTAAAATAATATGATATAACGTCTGATTGTAATGTAACGTACGATTATTATAATAGTCGTTTTGTAATTCTAAATATAATGTGAATATTATTTTTATGAATTTAATTTATTGACTTGAATCTTTTATTCATTGGCGATAGGTTTAATACGTTCCAACTCAGTTAAATATATTCATGAAACTTTTGGAATATTTGCCATTGGAATATAAATTTAACATACATCCGTCTAAAATTTAAAAATAAACAATGTTGTCCATTTTAAATTATTAAATGTACTTTACGCACATTAAAGGCCTATTAATTTCCAAGGCATAAAAATATTAGTTAAGTTCCGACTCGAAATTAATTAATATAAAACTAAATTTAACGTATGTAGTTTACTTATTTATACTTAAGAAACGTCAATTGTATTAAGGCATGTGCACGATTTATTTACAAGTTGACCATAGATTAATAAAATTATAAACTTTTATCTGTGTCGCTTACTACTTTTTTACTTGCATTTTTGCATAATCTGCGTTTAAGACGAATATAAAGTAAAAAGTATCTTGAAAATGTGTTATTTGTGTGAAAGGTATTAAGTCTTGCGGTGCAACATCTAACAATAATGTTGAATGAGGAAATAAAGACGTAAGCGACAAATGATGTAAAGCATACAAAAAGGTGGTTACACCTTTTTTCTATGGTGGACGAGTAAATAGTTTTGTAGTATATCTGCAATAATCTTGAATTGTGTTTAATAATACCCTATTCCTGTGATGTAATAAATGTTATTGGTTATATTTATTTAAAAATAAAACTACATTATTATACTGAACCAAGGTTTTTTTTATTCTCAATCCCTATAAATATTATGATATGTTGGGGTAAGGTCGGATCGGGTCAAGACCGGACAATTCAAATTACTACTAAACTAACAAAGGTTTTCGATTTCTGGCGCAGCAGGCTGCGGGGCGCAACAAGATAACGTAGGCAGGTGTGTTGCCAGGAATCGAAAACCTTTGTTAGTTTAGTAGTAATTTGAACTATCCGGTCTTTACCCGATCCGATCTTACCCGAACAAACCTTATATAACCGTAATATAAAATATATAATTATCTTATGCTTGCTCCACACGTTGGGCGTTTGCCGCAAACACTGCGGGACGCAACTATATACGTTAGAGTGAGATGGAAATACATCGTGCTCACTCTAACATATAGTTGCGTTCCGGAGTGTTTGCGGCAAACGCCAAACGTGTGGAGCAGGCATTACGGTTAGTTGTACAAAGTTTACTATTCAAAGATTGGCCGAGGTTCCACTAACTTTCGGTCCTAAAATTAATTTTTCATCTCACTAGCTCGGAAGACCCTTTTTGTTTGTTTGATATCTATTGAGAAAATCGCTTTTTATCCACATGTGAAGAAAGTTTTGACATTTGAAGGCAGCTTTAGTGATATTTTACAGCTAACAAAACGTAAAACGTTAAAACCGCTGAATTTTTAATATCACAATTAATGAATTGCATCGAGTAAAAAATACTAAATACAGTCTTACAACTTTATTTTAATTCATAAATATCAGCATTCAACATTAACCTTCATTCTTGTTGTAAAAACGGATAAAATGTTCTAACAGTCCAAGTAAGTCGATGTGCGAACAAAACGCATCCGAAATAATAAAAAAAAAACTTAGGTCAAAACTTTTTAATTAAGCCGTCAACGCTTAGAGGTCGTAAAGCAAGAGGCCCTACTTTAAAAATCGAAGTTCGAAGTTACATTAGCTCCATCTCTGTCACACGTCCTTCGAGACTAAATCGAGAGAAAGGGATGGAGCTAACGTAACTTCGAACTTCGATTTTCAAAGAAGGGCCTCTGTTTTCCTTCATCTTTGCGTCAACGTTAAATATTCGCATGTTTTTCTGGTTTGTTTTGTTATTAAAAATGAGTGATTCGAGTGACGAAGACGTATTAACACCTGTGGAATTACGGGAAACCGTGCAACATGCGGAATTGAGCTTATTTTCCTCGCTGTAGTGAGGTGAAAAGTTTAGTGTTATACACGGGTGAAAAGTTATTTTACGTCTCGTGTGTTGAAACACTCGCTACGCTCAGGATTCTATTTTGGAACCACTCGCTTCGCTCGTGCTCAATCATCGAATCCTTTCGCTAGCTCGTGTTTCAAATGAACACTCGCAGGTAAAATACAACTTTCCCCCCTTGTATAACAAATAACTATAATTTGTACTATAAGTACAGAATTTGAGACTGCTAATCGAAAAGGTACTTACTTTTGGTGTTAGTAACTTCCTAAAACTACGTAAAATAAGAAATAAAGAGAAAATGTCTACTGCTCTTACTTACCGGAAGAAAATTGCCATGATCGGTACTGTACTCGCTATAGTACAGTCAGCCTTAAAAGTAACTGCACACATTGGAACCTTGTCTATTTAATGCTTTTGACAGATAAGTGCAGCAGTTCAAACATGACGTTAAAGTGACAAAGCACTAAAGTATTCAGCTACAAGGCCGACCGTACTTCTCCGTCCCTGAGTGTCTTTTACGAAACAGTCTTATACAGTGTGTGTCTTCAATACGTACATATATTTTAAGGGCTGAAAGTATAAGACCCAATGAACATAATTTGATATATTTTATTAAAAAAGTTAATCGTGTTTTTTTTCATAAAAATTAATTCGGCACGCAATGTATCTGTAACAAGTTAACAGCTGAGGGCCCTGCCAAGATGCACTACGCTAACTAACGTTTCTATTCCTTTCGTTTTTAACCAATCGCGTCACTGGTAGATCACGTGACTTTTCGTACCACACGGGTAGCACAAGATGTATATTTTCTCGCTTGTCGCTCAGTGCGTCTCTCTCGTTACTAACTAGATGGAAAGGGAGATCCGAGCGACAAACAAGTCGCGGGCAACTTGTGCTAGCCGTGCTGTAACGCGATTGGTTTAAAAATGAAACGAATAGAAACGCTAGTTAGCGAAGTGCATCTTGGCAGGGCCCTCTGATATCACCAGTGATCGGAATAGGTAGAGCTAATTTGCCTAAACTTGACGCATATTCATTCATGCGTGAGCGAGATGGGAATACATTATTGAATGAACATGCATCAAGTTTAGGCAAATTAGCTCACCTATTTCCGATCACTGGATATCACTATATAAGGTATAAACATTACAAATTATGAAGTCGGTTAAAAATGAAACCAAGTTTGGGTGTCAGAAGTGTCAAAAAGAACTTAGCATTACATTGGTGCTCGAGAATACTTTAAAAAATTAGTTACGTTAAATTATTAAGCGTAAATGGTATATTTTTATTATAAAATCGTTAACAGTACTTAAAGCTATCGTTAGTTAAAATTCTTGTTCGTATGGGAGACACACTGTCTATTAAAATACAATATCGTCTATAAAGAGGAAAACTTACTAACGGCCGGCCTATGAGTCAGTTAATCACGATTAAGTCGGTCCTTCGTGACGATTTTTCATACACTTACATATACTTACAAAAACCCCCGATATAATGGTGACCCGTTATCCCTTAAACGGCCCAACCAATTTTCATGAAATCTAGGTAAGAACCACCGCTAAAAAAATTCAAATACACAAAACCACATCTAAATCGGTTCACCCGTTTAAGAGCTATGGTACCACAAATCAGACACACAGCAGAGACACACTTTTGATAACCATTGGTTTCAAACCGAAGATAACTTTTGAAAAGTACCGTCAAATCTGAAATATCATTAGCAGAGGTCGGAATAGGTAGTGCTTATTAACCTAAACTTGTTGCATCTTCATTCAATAACGTATTCCCATCTCACTCGCGCATGAATGAACATGAGTCAAGTTTAGGTTAATAAGCACTACCTATTCCGACCTCTGACATTAGTATAAATCTTAGACTATTTATGTATTATTAATTAATGCCTTGTCTGTAAATTAATTAATTAATTGCTCCCGCACCAAACCAATCCTCAATATACTCCCCAACCACGTCTTACAACCAAGGGTTCCCCTTTGCGGAACCCTAAAGAACAAATAAACATACGGAGGCGATAAAACAAATTTAATAGCACGTCGGCGGACACGTCCGGGCTGATTTCCCGAGGGAATTCCGTCATCACGTATCGGAACTTATAGGGATAGGGAAAACTATAGTTAGTGGACGCAGGCAGGTCCGTTCTGCTGTAATAGTAACGGCCCCTGTACACATTGGGCCAATGCGTTAGGCCACAGTATAGGGCCAACGTGTGGAGGATGTAACAAGGTGTATCTACCTATGTGTTACACCTCGTTCAATTAAAGTCGTTCTGGCATTTTCGATCTGGCTAATTTTTTTTGAGTTCATTTTAAAATCTACGATCGCCTGCGCACGACGACAGTTCCGTTGCTCACGAGCTCCCAGGGTATTAACAAGCTTTCAATCACATTAACAGTATAAATGAAATCTAATTAATAATTATAATACTTACAACTAGGGTTGCCACCCGTACTTTATTATAAAGTATTATACGGCAAAGTACTTTATTTATAACATTCGGTTTTTAATGGTAATTTTTTTCTTATAATCAATAAATTTAAACGAAATTGTAACCGTCAAAAACCCTCGCCAAAAACTTTGTTTTGCCACGTTTGAACACGATTTATACTTTAATTGTTGCCAAATACGCTGTTAGAATAAGCAAGGTCTGAGGAGTGAATATGTACTTAAATATAATTAAAAAAATACTTTACATTTATGCTGCGTACTTTATTTTTATTCCTCTTTTGGTAAGTAATACTTTATTCTGTTAAAAACAAGGTGGCAACCCTACTTACAACAGTGTACTGATAATAATATAAAGGATTACTCTTCACCTAAATACCTACTGTTTATGGCACTAGTTGTAAGTTTATACCTTTATATCTAGTCCTAATTTATTTTTTAATATTAATCCAATTTGAAGATATTTAATAAATAATCCCTGCCCTGAAGTTCCGGTATTTTTATCAAACCACTTCTTGATCCTGTTACCGTTCCGATCTTCCCGTGACAAGGACTACTTGGCTACGCTATTGGCTCGTTCGTAGTTGGTGACCAACGCTGGCCGGCCACCCAGCTGGTGTCGGTTTTTCGTGCACACATCTAAAGATCTTTTATGAAAGCGCCAATGCAGTATGATCAATACGCCAATGTGTAAACGTGATTCCATATTTTGGTGCATTACCTTGGCCCAACGCATTGGCCCAATGTGTACAGCGACCATAATACCAAAGAAAGTAACCGCTTTAGATTTAAAATCCTTATACTGTTACTATGCAGTTAGCCGTCTTCTTCACCACGGCAGCGATGCACTCCGAAAACGCGCGAAGCTACGAACTGTCGACTACAAAGTGATGTAAGTACGCATTTTTTCACCTTATTGCATTGTAATAAGTGCCAAAAGTCTCTTTTTAGTCGACTGTACATCGGCACAAGTGACTACGTAAACATCGGCTTTTATCTCGGCCTCATCATCATCATGTCAGCCGAAAGACGTCCACTGCTGGTCATAGGCCTCCCCCGAGGCTCTCCACTCAGACCGGTCTTGTGCTTTTCGCATCCACCGCGTTCCCGCGATCTTTACAAGGTCGTCACTCCATCTTGCTGGAGGCCTACCTACAGCTCGTCTCCCGGTCCGCGGACGCCACTCAAGAACCTTCTGACCCCATCGGCCATCAGTCCTGCGAGCAATGTGCCCGGCCTATGACTTTCAAATACCAAAGTCATAGGCTGGGTTGTGAATTAACACAAAATTATGCAATTGAATAGGAAGGACAGAGTACCAAAATGACGATTTTTTTTGGAAGAGCGCCTTCTGTGCCTCTACTGTCCGTACTAATATTACAAATGCGAAAGTTTGTGTGTTTGTTACTCCTTCACGCTGCAATAGCTGGACGGATGCACATAAATACCATTGTACAACACAAGAAATGTCAAAATAACTTGTCTGGTATCTGTGTGTCTGTCTGTGGTATCGTAGCTCCCAAATGGACCGATTTGTACGAAGTTTTTTATATAAGAAAACTAGTCTAATAAATATGGTTCTAGCAAAGTTTCATGAAAATCGGTTCAGCCGTTAAAGAGAATTCACAAAGGAAGGATTGCAATTATATCGGGGGTTCATTACATATACAGGGTATCCCAAAACTCAACGTTAACCCGCCGAAGGCTGATAGAGCAGCTTAAAAGCTACCGATTTAACCCCTATCTATGTTCAGCGATTTTTACTGATTTTGGAGATACCTATTTATCATTTTAGTGTGAATTTTTGTAATTTTCCCCTATGTCCATGTCACGAAAAATCATTAATTTCATGTTTTATTTCGTAAGTTTTTCAGTGGTAGGTATCTTACATAATTAGAACCATTAAGAATCAGCGAAGTTTTTAAACCTATTTGCCCGTTTTTTAAAAAAAAACTTCGCCTATTTGTAATGATTATAATTACCTATGTAAGATACTACTGAAAACCTTATGAAATAAAACATGAAATTAATGATTTTTGGTGACATGGACATAAGGGAAAACTAAAAAAACACAGATTAAAATGATCATTATCTCCGAAACTAGTAAAAATCGCTGCACAGGGGTTAAATCGATCGCTTTTTAGCTGCTATATCAGCCCTAGGCGGGTTAACGTTAAATTTTGGGACATCCTGTATATTAGGCTAATCGCAGATCTCCCCAATAAACTCCCAACTTTAGCAACAGCAGAAAATGAAACAAGGTAAGTAATGATTTACACCATCCCACGGTTGGTGTTATGCATTGACCGAGCTTAGAATGCGCTGCGATCATGCGCATTGTGCTTTGATCGAGTAAGGCTGCGCGCGCGCGGGCGACTTGGACTCGGATAATATTTAGGTATTTTTAACACTAGAGACAAAAACAATGTGGGTATGTCTGTTTGTCATGGCTTAGAAACGAGTGAGTCAATTTCAATGTATTTCTTTACTTAAATGGTTGTATTCTGGAAGTTTTCATTTTTTGCTATATTCATGAAAGTCGATGTCAGAGCCTCTATTCTACATGTTAAAACCATATTGCTTTGACGTGTTTCCGTATCGTTAACGTTTTGATAGCTCTTATTTACTTGATAGTAATTGCGGACGAGTTACAAGCAATACCATAACACGTCAAAGACAATATGGTTTACCATGTTCAATCAGTTCAAATCAGTAACCATGTCAGGGTTTAAAAAAATATGAATACTTAGAATAGTAATCATAATCATAATCATAATCATAATCATAATCATTTATTGCCAAAACTGTGTACATTGTTATAACATGTCATATAGTAATTAGTAGGTATCAACAGTTTGCCCGTTTCGGACGTACAATATTAACATAAAGTTCTGTTTGTTTATTAGAAAAATTATATAATATTTAATAATAATCATAAATTACTCAAAAAATTCGTTAAGGTCGTAAAAACATTTGTTTAGGAGCCAATCCTTTAGTTTCTTATTAAATTGTGCGCCTTCTAAGGCCTTAACATTGTCTGGTAAATTATTATAAATCTTAATCCCAGTCACAAATGTGCTTTTATTGAGTATGAAGCTGGAAGGGCGGACTGTACATAAGTCAAACCTATATTGACTTCGCAAATTTACCTTAGAGTTACATTTTTTGATAAAAATATCTTTCCTTTCGTTGACAAACAAACAAATTTCCAGTAAATATATACACGTCAGAGTTAAAATTTTGTGGCTTTTAAACACAGGTCTTAGGCTCTCTACATTTTTAACCTTAAATATAGTTCGCAAACATTTTTTTTGAAGAATAAAGGTCGATCGAATATTCACTGAGTTACCCCAGAATATTATGCCATAGGTGAGTAGAGGGTAAACATTACCATAATATGCCTGTATAGTTACCTCTTTTGACGTTATATTGGTGAGTATTGATATTGCGTAACAACATTTAGTAATTTTTTTATTTGTTATCTCTACATGTAGCTTCCAGTTTAGGTTACAATCTAAAGTGACTCCCAAAAAGTTAGTACTCTGAACTTGTTCGATTAATTTGTTATCGATAATAACATTTAAGATTTGAGGCACCTGTTTATAATTGACAAATTGTATTATTTTCGTTTTATTTTTATTAACACTTAAGTTCAGAGAGCTTAACCAATTTATAATGTTTCTGAGTGTGTTCTGTAACTCAATAACAATATCGGAGCCGTTTAATTTCTCATTAGATATAAATACGGTGGCATCATCTGCGAACATGACACATGAATGATCAATTATTAAAGGAAAATCATTAACATATATCAAAAATAGTAAAGGCCCCAGAACGCTGCCTTGGGGAACCCCTTGTAGAATGTGTGCATAATTTGACTGTAGTCTGGTAATTGTTTTTGTTGTTCTGTCATAAGTGTCTAACACTATAGTTTGTGTTCTGTCAGTAAGGTAAGTATGGATTAATCTTAATGCAGGGCCCCGGATTCCTACATGCTCGAGTTGTCTTAACAATATTTTGTGGGAAACACAGTCGAACGCTTTGGAAAGATCAATAAACAGCCCAATAGATGCTGTTTTCTTGTGTATGTCTGTCCATAACTGTTGCAAAAAATTAAATATGGCTAATGTAGTATTTTTTCCCTTTTGAAATCCTAGCTGATTTTTGTTCAGAATGTTATTTTTATTGAAGAATGACATGATTCGATTTAAAATTACTTTTTCAAATATCTTAGAAAAATTTGGTAACAGTGCAATTGGTCTATAATTGTTCATGTCTTGTTTGGAGCCTTTTTTGTGCAAGGGTTTTACTAAGGCTTTCTTAAGGCTATCAGGGAAAATATATAAAATATAAAATATAGTAACAATAATAAATGCCTTCTTTTATTACTTCTAAACAACCATCAGGGGCACGTTTTATACATACATACATGTAGGAGTGAGCAGATTAGACGAATGACCGATGATGATTAGAAAGATTGGGAACGATGGGTGAGTGAGGGAGATAGATGACGATTGCGAGAGTGATAAGACGTGTGCGCTGCGATAGCTTTGTATTTGTAAAATTAGTATTTATCGCTTTAATACCTAAAAACAGTAAAATAAACTCAGTGAACGACTGTATGGTTTTATTCCTGAAACCCAGAAGCTACATACATATAATCTCACGCCTTCGTTCCCAGAGTAGGGTAGGCAGAGCTACAGAATTACAAACATCTCTAAAAACTTGTTGATTATTCTATAACCACAATTTGCACAATTAGGCTAAGATGTTTACCAGCGTATTAGTGACAGGTTGCAAGCCCATCGCCTAACTCCACTACAAGCCTTTATTCCCTTAGTCGTCTCTTACGACATCCACGGGAAGACATGGAGTGGCACTATTCTAACTCGGCAACCGCACGAGGCACGAGGCGAGACGTTTTATAAAGCTACAAGTTACAATTTTACAGGTCTAAACTGGCAACACTGCTCAAATGGCTGGTCGTCATTGGTCGAGGTTGTGTCAAATGGAAACTTGTAACCTGTAAATTGTAATTTGTAGCTTTAAAAGCCTGTTTTACAGGCTCCAGGTCCTCACCTACTCCGGATATAGCTTAGAAACCAAATCGTCAGAGAAAGTAAAATACCGAGCCAATTCAACAACGAGCAAAAGCTTTTGGTACCGTAAAACGGGGTAAATAAAAATCAACGGGTAAATAGGGACACAACCGAAAATGAAGCATATGTTACTAATAATAAGACTGTAATTATTTCAATAGACGTGACGTTATTGTCCATTTAATACTTGTCCTTATTTGTAACATGTTATGACTTATATTAGGTTGTGTCTCTATTTACCCCGTTGTACGGTAGTAACTTAACTTGCACTATCTCCGACAAAATCATATCCCGCCAAGTAGCTTCATCTATCGTCATTTTGAAACAACACCTAAAGATCCATCCCTCTAGTGATTTACGTATACAGGGTGGTACTCGATAAACTGTACATATTGAAAGGGATGGAATTTTAGGTTAATTTATAGGTAAAACAATTTTTTTTTAATTTTTTTTAGCCACTGTTTTTTTTTTTAACAGATTGTCAAACTTTTAAATAAAGTTTGGGTAGTACACTTACTTGTGACGGTGTAACTTTTGATCTAATAGGTAGCCCAAAAAAGATAAGACAAAATCCATAGTATTGACATTAGTTAGGATTGATAACAATATTAGACCAATTAAAAAAAACAACTGAGTAACTGCTTTTTTTGCGGAAAATTACTGCAAATATATCATTTTGTTTTCATAAAAACACGATTTTCTCAAAATGTTGCAGATGTTTTACAATTTTTTTTAACGTTTTTGGATATTAAAAGTTTTTGGAAAAATATATTAAAATATCTACAAAATTTTTAGAAAATCGTGTTTTTATGAAAACTAAATGAAATTTTTGCTATAATTTATTAAAAAATTTAAGAAAAAAAAAGGGGCTAAAAAATATAAATAAATATTGTTTTACCGATAAATTAACCTAAAATTTAATCCCTTTCAATATGTACAGTTTATCGAGTACCACCCTGTATCTCTCGAAATAGACTTCATCAATCGTCCTTTTGAAACAACACCTACAGATCCATCCCTCTAGTGATTTACGTATATTACGAGCGTAATAAAATTGTGGAAAATTCTATTTTTCGCGTAAAACAGAGGTGTAAAGTTAGGAGTGCCCTCGTGGGCATTGCGACGTTGACAGTTGATAGTTCAATTTGTTTTCTATGCATTTCATTACTGAGTTATATCGAATAACTTTTTTTTGGCATTGAATTTGATTTAGAAATAGTATTAAAAATAGCATTTGGGTAAGGTTGGAGTTTTTTTATGTGACTTTGAAAATACTTGAGAGTTAAACTTGGTTTTAGGATCACTTCGTTTCGATGAGCGACTACGACTTTTAGTTTGTGTGAATCGAATTTTACTTTGTGACAAACAATAGTCTTAAATTTACTAATTAAATACATTTATTCTCTAAAAATTAAACTCTTATCAATTGTTTGCCGTCACTTTTGTTCTTTTCCTTTGTTATGTATTGTCTATATGTTTTGTACTGTTTTGTGATGTCTAAATGTCTTGTGCCCGTTTATTTCAGCGCGCCACCAAAACCATACTGTACTCCAGACCCTGTTTTGGACCCATTTTTATAACCGGTCAACCTCGCCATACACTGTGCTGTTTTCAGGAGTCATTGACAGTAATGGTCGCTAACCTAAAAGTGTCCCGGTTGCCATAAACAAAAGTTGAAGTTGACAAACAATAGTTGTGGGGATCCTATCGCAAACACTAAAAACGTTTGCCAGCTGTTTCATTTGGCATTAATATTCATTTCCCATTATTTTCATTTTATTCTGAACCCAATAACTTTTCAAAATGTTAATGAGACATACTTACATAAAAGCACTGAACCTTGAGAAGGTATCCTATCGCAATAGTAGTTTATGCAACAGTTGTATAAGAGAGGTCAAAAAAGACGAGTGGTGTGGTTACGATGTGAGCCGCAGGCGAACATCGTAAAGCAAGACGCCACGAGTATTTTTTGACTTAGTTATACACCGTTGCATACAATACTTTTTCTACGACTAGGTTTCAAATAAAATGCAAAATTACATACATACATACATAATCTCACGCCTTCGTTCCCAGAGTGGGGTAGGCAGAGCTACAGAATTACAAACATCTCTAAAAACTTGTTGATAATTCTATAACCACAATTTGCACAATTAGGCTAAGATGTTTACCAGCAAAAATTTTATTAATATACCTAGGTTAGAATACGAACGAACGAAGCACAGAACAACAAACGAGCGAGAAACATTCGAAAACAATAAAATATGTGTCTATGGTTAACTTTGTTTTTAAATTGATGTGCACAATCGATTTAACTTGTGAAATAGGGACTAAAAAACACCTAATGATTTGAGAAATGAATTCTTTTACCTGATTGGTCGATTTTAATATAGCTGCGTTCTGGTTGGTTGATACCAAATAAAATGTTTTTTTTAAAGAGTTAAATTAGTAAAAGAGTTTACATACCAAAAAGAACCTAACGTTCCGATTGACAGTCAATGTGTATTGTGATTGGTGGTTTAATTTGGTGAAGTATTTTGATTGGTCAAATTAACCTAGGTGTAAGCTTTGGCAGCTAGGCATATCGTTTTGGCTCAAAAAAACACAAGTGCTGTTAAGGGGAATAGACTAGATAGACTTTTCTACGGAATGTTCTGCGGACATATTATCTATATTCTTATATTAGTGTTCGTGACTATATAAATGACAGATAAAAGTACAGGAGTAGGAAAACACTAAAAACGTTTGCCAAACACAAAAACTTTTCAAAATGTTTAATGAGATATACTTACAGAACCCTTAGGTTAGGTTAGGTTTATTTTATAACAATTCAGGAAAGTTAAACGGTTTCAGAGAAAAATTACTTTCGGACAAATGAAAATTATGGCAAATGAAACAGCTGGCAAACGTTTTTTAGTGTTTCAGATAGGTAACCATAGTTGTGGCATAGACGAACTATATTATTTCGGCGAAGAAAATCATTGTGACAAACCTGCTGGACCTCGAAAAATCTTGAACTCTCCCCCCTAAAAAACTTTTAAGTTCAAGATGCATTACCTACGGTAACTGGCGTTTCTATTCCTTTGGTTTTTAAGCCAATCGCGTCCCTGGTAGATCACGTGACTCTTCTTATCACGTCATCTACCAGTGACGCGATTGGTTTTAAAACAAAACGAATAGAAACGCTAGTTACCGTAATGCATCTTGGCTAGGGCTTCTGTAGTATCGCTGCGGTCGCCCGCAACCGCAAGCGGCATTGCCACCACAAATGGAATGGTACCTTAAGTTGCAGGCTTCCGGACTTATTAACTTTATCCATCTGTGACAAATTATACCTACTCACACACATTAGCCCCCTTTTTAGCTATACAATGTTTCGTCCTTATCTATCAAATTCAAATATCATAATGACAGATAAGGACAAAACATTGTATAGCTATACCACCGTTACTCAACGTTTACTAGTAAGGGGGTATATGATAAAAAAAGATAAAAGAAATTTATTCAGTAAGTAGGCCGCACGGGCACTTTTACACGTCAAGAATCTACCAGCGCTTCCCAAGAGAAGACCACTGCCGAGAAGAAACGCCGCAAGAAACTCAGCAGTCAGTCATTTTTTAAGCATATTTCTTATTACAATGGTACTACTTAGTCTAGCATTATATAAAGCTATAAATATTAAATTAAATATAGTATTAAATAACATGCGTAGTTCAGCAGGAAAACATGCCAATTAAGAATCTTACGGGAGAGATAGAGAAAAAAAAAAACACATACTTATGTGTATATAAGATGGTGCGAGACGACCACATAAAAGTTTCGATATGTTTTCCTACATCAACGGTGTCCCCTAGACAAGATAAAGATTTTGCATTTGAATAAATTATTATTGACTAAGTTTCGGATTTAGGCCATGCATTTTTGTCTGTTAGATAGTCCTCGATCCTATAATACGCTTTAGACATTAACGACCTTTTCAAGTAACTTTTAAGTGCTGGAAAGGGTAGCTTTAAAACTTCGTCAGGTAATTTATTATAGAAATGAATGCATTGACCAACAAATGATTTATATACTTTACGGACGCGGAATTTTCGGATAGCGATTTTATTTTTATTTCTGGTATTTAAATTATGTATATCAGAATTTATGTATACAGAACCCTGTACCCATAATTTAGAGTCCAATAACAATAGTCATTATTACTCCCAAAACAAGCCGGTAATTTTACTAACCTCCCACATACGGTAGCGAAAACGTTTAAATTTTATAATGACCGCGTATAAATCAACACCTACGCCGATAACAAGAATATTGGAAACAAAGCAATGTTTGTCTCGTCCAATAAGCAACACCAATTGTGAAAATTCCGAGTTTTGACACATTTTCTTGCTCAACTACGCATAAATATATTTATTTTTTATTTTTATGTTAGATTCATTGTTTTTTATAATGCTAGGTTAATTTTTATGATTGTATAATATCATAAGCAATATTTTAAAAAACGACTAACAGTTGAGTTTCTTGCGGCGTTTCTTCTCCGCAGTGGTCTCTTGCGAAGCGCTGGTAGTTTTTTGACGTGTAAAAGTGCCCGCGCGGCCTACTTACTGAATCAACATCTTTTATCTTTTATCAATTATCTACTATTGACTGGACATACGAGTATTACAGTAGTTCCGTATCCAAACGAGACTTACACAGTCGCTGTGCTGTGCCAATATTAACCAATAGAAAAGCGCAGGGCGCGCTTGTCGTGACCGCATGCGCCTGCTATTGGTTAAAATCGGCGCAGCTCCGCTCGTCTCCGCCTCAGTAGAAAGGCAGCCTAAGCCTACGCTGCCGTCTGTCCATCCGTTCGTCTGTCCTACCTTTCATGCTAAAGACACGGAGTCTTTAAAGAGCGGCATCTTTTAAACCGTTCAAGATAGCCAGCTGTCTTTGTTAAAGGATATATATTACACCTAACAGTGGATTTACATACAAATAATTAAAAAAAAAGGGTCTCCATACTATAACATTGTGTTTATTCTGTAGTAAAAACTGTAACATACCGCAATGTAAAATTTGCAAGGGTCAAATTTGATTTGATGTGAGTAGCGCCAGGAACTAAAGAAAAACAACAATTTCAGTAAAGTGTAAGGCGGTATAGAACCCTCGGTGCGCGAGCCCGACTCACACTTGACCAGTTTTTTTTCTAGACACGGTACTACTCGAGCAAGTACCTACCCAATATTATACCAAAAATATGTTACAGCATGTTTTTAATAACAATAATGATTATTCACAAAATATTCAAATCGCTCGCGGCCAGCCTAAGCTCTCTCCTCGTAATGGCACAACAATGCGCTGTAATAACTTTCTTTGTGCGCACACGCACATTTTAATCACGCATTGTTGTCGATATCTAGCGCTCACTAGATTGCCGGCTTTTAACTAGCTTTTATTGAACTTTAAAGTTTTGATAGTTTGACAGAATATTCTATAAGTGTAGTTCTTAGTTTTTGTTATTTTAATGGGCTGAGAAGTACTTTTATAGTATTTTGGTGTCTAAGCTGATCTGATAATGGAGCCGAAAGGTGGCAAAGCAACATATCTCCGCAGTACTTGAATAAGACCCAATGAAACAACTAGCACACAGGCATACTATAAGTCCTCAGGTATGGAAACGCCTTTGCAACTTAGGCCTTAAGATTGTCGTCATAAGATTACAATCTTGAGATTGTCATTGTCTAAGATTCACTTACCATCAAGTGTCCTGTGCGCTCGTTTGCCTTCTCCATGACAAAAAAAGACACACCAAGTTTGGATTTATTGGTTTGGTCTCGAAGAGCAGATAATTACTGTGCTTAATAAAGTACAGTTGAAATTAGCAGTGAAATCTTTCTATATTTTTTTTTTAGTGTGTGCGCTCTCTTGTTAAAGTTTTCCTTTAGCCAATTTTTTACTTTGGGATTTAGGTGCCCATGGGTACATCGCTTACCACTGACTCTTTCCCTCAAAAAATAATTATTTTTCATTAACATAACACTACGCTCTGAGAAATACCCTAATAAATCCATTAGTTACTATAATAACCAAATAAAAAATATCGTTGTTCTTAATTTATCACTTTTTCACACCGCCACCAAATCCTGCTTTCTCTTTTCCACCAAGATCACTTCCGCACACCAACCCAGCATTCCTAAAACCAACATAGATATCCTAATGCAACGTAAACACGAAATATTGTGAAGTGCTTTGATTTAGCCGTTAGACAGTGGGCGGAATTTTTACAGTCATTCCGAAACCAAAAAGTCGTATGTATTAAGAATAAATACATTTCATGCCACGTTTTGGTTTCGATACAGTCGGCGGATCATCTAATTTGCTTGCTTGTGTGAATTGAGCGGGAAAATGTTGACGTCTTCAAACAAAATGGCGGATGTTACCGAACTATCATGGTATTGCTGACTTTATTGCTGAAGAGACAGGGTTTAATTTTATTTGTTTCAGATAGGCTGATGTGATTTTGTGTTGGAAAACTTTTGTGGGTTTCGGGCCGTTGATTGCAAATGGATTTGGTGAAATAATTTGATAATTCGAAGCAGGAGTTGCGTTTATTGAATCAAAGTAAAGCTGGATGGTTTTGGCTTTAAAACAAGAGGTAGCGACAACAAAACGAATACAAATAAATTAATGAACAAAAAAATATTTTCAAGTACTTTAAGTGTGTGTTTTAATAACCTACATATATTTTGGTTTTCTTTTGTATAAGTAATAAATGATCACTTGACTTTTCGGATAACTGGTACCTTTACTATGCCTTTACCAGTCCTTTTTCTACTGGTACCTAGGAACTATCAAAACGCACAGTACCTACCTTTTAACACATATGTTTGGTTTCGTTGTAATTTAATAATCAGTCTCATCAGCAGGGATCGCAAAATGCGAGCAAAATCCATTGAAATGACGTATGACAACCAGTTAGGGTTGGCGATGGCTCTAAATTGATGAACTAAAATATTAGGAACTAAAAAAATACAAATAAATATATTTTTTACCGATGAAATTGAACACAATCCGAAACTCAGTTTACTGGCTGGTATATTATATTATTATATTTACAAAAATCAAATAATTCCCAATTTTAGACTTGGGATAGTAAGTAATAATTTTCGAAAGTACGATGGCGATACAATGCAATTATAATATAATCAGATTGACAATCATGACATTACTCGTAAATCTATATACAATATACTTATCAATTCTAATAAGTTTTAGTTTAACATTATAGATAAACCGTGAACACTGATAGGGGCAATTTATTACCATAATGATAACAAGTATAAACACATTCCTCCATACATATTTAATTTATTCGATAATATTATAAGTGACAACCCTAGCACTTCAATGAATTTTGCTCGCATTTAACGATCCCTGCTCATCAGTATACAATTTTGGACACATCGTGACAGTGTAATTTTTTTTGCTCTGTTATAAATACAATACGTATAAATTATTATTATTTTTCATTAGACATACATAATCAATCTGCTATGAAAACCCAACAAGAGGCGAGTAAAACAGTCGAAACGGGAATAGTTTGCGGGGATCAGCTCAAGTAAAAACAGTAAAAAGCAAGTTTTTTGTTTACAAACAAATGCGACTTAACGAACAAAAGAACCACAGCGTAAAAAGAAAAACCACATTTTTTTCTTAAAAAGAAAGTTTAGCTGCCTACTTGCTTCATGGCCGGAGCATTCCATTTTCAAAAGTCGGAAAGAAATAAAAAATGAACCGATTTTTTTTTCTAAGAACGTGCTCCGGCATCGAGCCGGCGGCAAAACGGCGTGACTTGCCGTGCGGCGTAGCCTGAGATCCGACTGCGTGCGTAGTTTCTATAATAGTATAATATATACTAGCTGTTGCCCGCGAGTTTGTCCGCGTAGAAGTCGTTTATGCGGGTAAAAAGTATCCTATACCTATTTATGTCCTTTCATTGAAATCGGATCAGCGGTTTTCGCGTGAAACCGTAACAGACGGACAGTTACTTTCGCATTTGCAATATTAGTATGGATTTACATATAAATAAATTAAATTTCTTTGTAAGTCAACACTGGTTTCAGAAAGCACTAACTAAATGGATATTTTGAAGCGGTTTTTACTATCATAAACAATTTTTCTTCTAACATCCGTGTAAAATTTGCTAGTCGCTAGTGAATTAATAACAAAAAAATCGGTTTTCTCAGATAAAACATGTTCTTACAACGATGATTTAAGATAATGCAAAACTGGATGGAGCCACAGGATTACGTATCGCTTTTGACATTGTACCGTATTGTCAGCATAACAAGTAAGGGCAGAGTTAAAACAATACAATAACATATCAACATATTAAATGAATTCAAATGGTTTTACCGATTAGAATAGAGCCCCTTTAAGTATTTTAGGAGACTGTCCTATCCCTATCAGATGTGGTTGTCGTAAACTGTTACCATAACACTAAAACTTACGAATATCAATATTTTTAACCAGTTATACCGAAAAATTGTATTGCAATTAGTGAAACAAACACTTGGGATGGTCAAATAAAACTAAGTAGGTACTAATTATTAGCAACTGTCACTCGAATTTCATAGAAAAACGAAGGTTGCCGATCGCTTTCAAAAAACACAGCTCAAGTACCAAAATACCGCAGTCAGCCCCTGCACTACGTAGGGTACAATGGTAACCTTTTGTGGTTCTGCGGAAGCCTGCGTGTAAATAACCAGTAACGAGCTCGTGTCTACTTGTTTTGTTGCTAAAATCATTGTTGATTTAAAAATTGTACGAGTATGAGCTCAGAGCCTCCATTCTAAGCGGTAAAACTATATTGCTTTTGGCATATTATCGTATCGTCAACGTAATGATACTCTTAAAAATAAGTACTTGACAGTAATAACAGTCGAGTTAAAATCAGTACAATTACTTTTTTTTAAAGTAATGTTGTTTTTCCGCGCTGAATAGAGCCCCGGACCCTCCTATTCAAATACAATTTGGATACAAAAAAACACCTGTATTATTATTATTACTCAAGATTCAAGATTCAAGCATTTGGGTGTTTGTTCCGAATCACTTTCGTGGTCATATTTTTGTAGAAGTGGCTGCAGATTTTGATTTGGTTTCTGGTTAGGTATCTAAGTTTACCGGACATCTAACAAATATCCAAAAACGGCATCAAAATATACGCCCAATTCTTCAAAAAGATGTCCACAAAAGTGAGGCGGTTGAAACGCTCGAATAATGACCCATTTATTAATAAAATTGTACATTTTACAAGTCAAAACATGCTACAATTAATTATTTAAATATAAATAATTGCTCAGTTCGATATACATTTTTAAATTTAGGTAATAGTATTCATTGTTGTTATAATTAGGTAGTTTACATAGTTAATAGTTTGTAATAGTAGATTTTGTCTATGTTTGGGTCAACGATTTTTGTTATTTTAATCAAAATTGACCATTATTTGAAACGGTTACCCTTGAATTACCGAAACTGATTTCATAGATTGTTTTACTTCGCCGAATTTTCATTTTATCGACAGGCATTGACAACCACGTGCGTGAGTTATAATGTTTTGGTGGTCACAGGTCTAACCTAACCTAACCTAACCTAACCCATGCTTAAGATAACTTTAACCCAATAAGGTTGCAGCAGAAATTAGGTTTCGATGAAATGAAATTCGATGAAATGATGTATTCGATCAAATGAGTGTCGATGTTTCAAGGGGATCCCGTTTGAATTAATTGAATCCATTTACCATTTTCAATCTCTTGTTTTTTTCACAGCAAATAACTTGCAAATCTCGAGTGCACTAATGTCTTTAATGAAAATTATGACAAAGTGTAAAAACGTCGCCTAAAACGAAAGAGTTGCATACTGATAGGTATATACTGAGCATTTGCTGATTTTCTTGTACTTGGTGACAAATGCGCAATATCAACGCATCGTAGTCATCATCGGTGTTTCAAAGCAGTCTGATCAAAAACTCCGTCCATTCACGTACCCTAGAAACACCCGACAACACCCGACTTGTCGGCTTCCAATCTGCACACTGCATGTCAGGCGCTGTGAGAAATTGCCAGCTGCGTCCTGCAGTGTGACAATAAGAAACATACCATGAAATATACTGTGAGAGTCCAGAATTGATAGTTGTAACAATCGATTCTCGTGTACCAAGAATAGAGTTTAGTGTTTAAAAATCTATTTTTCTCATCTATCTTTAGAAATCACAGTTTTGGATTGCACCCGTTATGTACACACATAAAAGCACAGAACCTTGGGAAGGTATCCTATCGCAAACACTAAAAACGTTTGCCAGCTGTTTCATTTGCCATAATTTTCATTTTATTCTGAACCCAATAACTTTTCAAAATGTTTAATGAGATATACTTACAGAACCTGTAGGTAAGGTTAGGTTTATTTTATAACAATTCAGAAAAGTTAAACGGTTTCAGAGAAAAATTACTTTCGGACAAATGAAACAGCTGACAAACGTTTTTTAGTGTTTCAGATAGGTAACCCCTTGGGAAATCTGGAGGAAATTGGACACCCTAGAAAAATGCACTAAGAAATTATGAAAAACCAACTCGCAACGGAAAGAATTAGGGAAAATTGATTCTACGGGTGTATCAATCTGTTGCCCAAACTCGATTATCTATTCCGTGTTGCAATTTTTCCAGTTGCGATTTTTCCCATTCGTGATTTTACCCAATCGCATATGTCCGCATTCTTAATTTTCCTTGCCGCATATTTTCTATTCTGGATTTTTCCCAGTCGAAAATTTCCCCATTGTAATTAGGCCGAAAAAAGTAGGTAGGTTTAGGTTATGTTAGTTTTGCAGCAAACCCGAAGGGCCAAACAACCTACAAGTAGGAGCTCCATGCTAGCGGAGCTCCATTGACTCTATGGAAATTATATGTTCTATTCAGATAAATACAGATTGGGATATATGATAACGGAATTAATTCTGCAAAAAAAAAGGGTAAAATTAGCTACTGAAAACAATAAAGACTGTTAAATTTACGAATGGAAAGATTGCTAGCAGAAAAAAAAATGGGAAAATTATTAGGCCGTAGATACTCATTTATAGGCGTTTTGTTACTCGTATATTGTTAATATTTATGTGTCATAGAAGTACATACATTATTACGATATCAATGTAGCAAATATTATTGCAAATGACGTGTATTTCCTCGGCCACAATGGAAGTGTTTTTAACTAAGTTATCGCGACCGTGTGTAATGCTTACATTAAACTTCAATGTTATAATCATCCTTTTTTTACTCTTATTTCATAATAGTCAGGGCGTAGAAAACGTTTCTTAACAAATCAAAGGGTATTTCACGACGCGCTGGCCAAGTTGGTAGTGACCCTGCCTACGAAGTTAGCGGTCCTGGGTTCAAATCCCTGTGAGAGCAGATATTTGTGTGATGAGCGCGAATATTTGTTCGGGAGTCATGGATGTTTTCTATGTATTTAAGTATATATTTCTCTATTTAAGTATTTATATCGTTGTCTAGTACCCATAGTACAAGCCTAGAGCTTAGTTTGGGACTAGGTCAATTTGTGTGAGATTGTTCCCGGGTATTTATTATTATTTATTATTTATTTAGTTAGGTATATGCATACACAAATCTTAAAATACCTCTCAAACTATATAAGCTCTAGGCTTGTACTACACAACAATAAACAAACTCGTATTAAAACATAATAAAGTATAAACGTAAATTAAACATACAAAATATTCAAGACTCAGCAACAAATGCTCGCGCTCATCACACGCAAATATATGCCCTTACCGGAGTCAAACAAGGGACCGCTAGCTTCGTGGGCAGGGTTACAATAACATGAGCGCTACGTCAAAAAAACGAATAAAGTGAAACGTTTTTAATTATCCATGAACATATTTTACTACTTTAGTGGTGGTAGGACCTTGAGCAGGGTCTGTCCGGATTGCTACAACCATTATATCCATTAAACTACCCCTAAGCAGCATTGTTCGCATTGTTGTGTTCCTGCGTTTGAAGTCTTGGGATTGCAGTCTTGAGAAATCAAATATGTTTGGGTCTCAGACCCCACTTACCATCAGGTGGCCTGACAGCTCGTGTGCCTTCTACTCGCCATAAAAAAAACTCGCCAAGTGCGAGTCGGACTCGCGCACGAAGGGTTCCTTACCATTATCTATAAAAAATCACGTTTGTTTTATGGGACCCCCATTAAATATTTATTTTATTCTGGCTTCAGTATTTGTTGTTATAGCGGCAACAGAAACTCATCATCTGTGAAAATTTCAACTGTCCAGCTATTACGGTTCATGAGATACAGCCTGGTGACAGATAGACAGACAGACAGGCAGACAGGCAGACAGAAAGACAGACGGACGGACGGACGGACGGAGGGATAGACAGACAGACGGACGGACGGACGGACGGACGGACGGACGGACGGACGGACAGTGTACTCTTAGTAATAGGGTCCCGTTTTTACCATTTTGGCACAGAACCCTGGAAACATACGATCTAAAGATGGCCGTTGCCAACTCTAAGAACTAAAATCGAATGCATCTCCGCTTGTAATCTCACCGGTGGTTTTCCCCCTACTCTGAAACACAACAGTTCGAACCCTGCTGTGTGGCGGTAGGTTTGTGGGTCAGCTATAGCGACCCCTCCACGAGGTCCTGCCACCCGTAAAAGTTATTCTAAGTTAATCCTGTCTTGGTATTCTAATGCCGTGCCGTAATCAGGGCAACAAACAGCACTAACGAATGCCACGTGACCGCCATGACAACTTAAATCTAACCTTACTTGTGTTATAAATGCGAAAATGTGTTTGTTTGTTCTGTTTTAACTTTCAAGCGATGTATTTGGATAAAAATTTAATTCCGTTTTATATTCTATTTTTATTTTTGGTTCCACACCCGAAGGCAACGGTAACCTTTGTTGTTTTAGATTGGTATAACGAATATATGCGGTTTTTTGAATGGCCTCCTTATAGACGACGTGCTGGCGTAGCTGGTAGTGACCCTGCCTACGAAGCTAGCGGTCCTGGATTCAAATCCCGGTAAGGGCAGATATTTCTGTGATGAGCGCAAATATTTGTTCCTGAGTCATGGATGGTTTTCTATGTATTTAAGTATATATGTTTCTATATAAGTATTTATATCGTTGTCTAGTACCCATAGTCCAAGCCTAGAGCTTAGTTTGGGACTAGGTCAATTGGTGTGACATTGTCCACTGATATTTATTTTATTTTATTATTTATTTATTATTACACTAGCCTCTGCCTACTTCGACTTCGTCCGCGTGGAATTAGTTATTCGTTCATCCCACATCCCATGTTGCATGGGATTTCGCTAGGTAAATGTTTTTGCCGCAGGAACTTTCAAATTTTCCGGGATGACAAGAAGCCTATGTGTTAATCCAAGGTATAGGGTTGTAAAAAAACGGTTATTTTTCTGACTTGAAAAAAAACATGAAAAAAAACCGTGAAAAAAACCCGTTTTTTTTCTGGAGTACGTTTTTTTTCAAAAGTATGAAAACTCAAAATTTGCAAGGCAGTTAATACTTTTATACGGTTGTTTTACTTGTTTTAGACTTTATGTTAACCATTAAACCAATTACATTTAACAAGTTTGATTAATAACAACATGAATAACAACAGCAATGGACTTAGACGAGACAGAAGAAGAACCAGGAAATTCTGATGCTGACCGAACTAGTGTTGATAGTGCTGCTGATAGTGCTGATAGTTCTAGTGAATAGGTTTAAAGTTCTTTTTGCACTTACTAAAAATAGTTTAGTTAAATAAATCACGAAAAACCGTTATTGTGGCATATTTTTGTTCATCTGAAAAAAAACCTAATTTAGAAAAAAAAACATGGTGCCAGGTTTTTTTTCATAAATTTGATAAAAAACATTTGGTTTTTTTTCTATTTGCAACCCTACCAAGGTATAAACTATCTTCATTCCATTCATCCAAATCCGTCTAGTAGTTGCAGCGTTAAGGAGTAACAAAGTAACAAAACACACGAACTTTTGCATTTATTACTATTATTATTTATTTATTTAATAGGATAAGTTTATGTTAAAATTAAGGTGTGTTCATCCTTACTTGTCTTATATAGTAAACAACTTTCTAACCTCAAAATGAACCTTTTTTGGCTAAAACAGCTATTTTAAACCAAATAAAGCAATCACAGACAATACATTGGCCGAGTGATGTTCAAAATGTTAACTCGGTTTACTTTATTTACGATAAAAGAGCTGTTTTAGCCAAAAAAGGTTCATTTTGAGGTTAGAAAGTTGTTTACTATATAAGACAAATAAGGATGAACAGACCTTAGGTATTGCAGTTCCGATACTAACTGTATTGGGCAAAATTAGTAAATCCGGGATTTTCAGTAAATACCAGATCTTACAAATTCGGTCCCAAGAATCCCGGGACTACAACTCTATTTAAAATGTTTTCACCATCTTACTTCTGAAGTAAGTCCAATCAGCTAATGGACATTTCAAGAAAGTCTAAATCCCTAAGTCCTGGAGCTTATTCGCAAAGATCTAGGCAATTTAATTAACGTTAATTACACGTGAACGGAATTTACATTCGCATATCGTGTCGTCTACTAAAACTATTGTGATTCGATTAATCGATAGATTCGTGAAATGTATTGATTTTTCTTGAGAAATCATACTCAAAATCATAACATTTCTGAGAAATTAACTTACATATAACCTACATTCCATATACTTAGGGTAAGTTTCATAATCATAATATACTATATAGTGCAAAATACATAATGGGTCATAACAAAATGACCTTTTAAAGAATCCTGAAAAGTTTACATCTTCAGAAACAAAACCATTATATATTATGAACTATTATGTATTTATTATGGCCCATTATATATTTTGAACTTTATATATTATGATACGTTCCCATATACTTAATCTATAATGGTGCTTGTGTAAAAAGCAATGTCCCGATTGACTGCCTCATCAACGCCCAGCCCAAAATAAAACAAATTAAATTATTATTATTATTAAGCGCCTGATGTGTCCCACTGCTGGGCAAAGGCCTCCCCCCGCTTTTTCCATGTTTCTGTGTTCTTAGCAGTCTCTGGCCAATCCTTCAAAAAGGAAAATTAAAATTAAATTACAATTAAGAAATTTACATTAAAATATGACATCATTTTAGAATAAACCATGACCCCCATGACCCCCCCTCCCTGGATCTGCCCCTGACTAGCAAGTTTGTTCGTTTGTAATCATCTAAATAAAACGCAGCAAATTCAAGACAGCCAGATCTACATTCTACATCAACGCCCGACTCTATCGAATTCTGTAAATCTTTTATCGAATATCGCTAATGATCGGAGAAA
This sequence comes from Acleris literana, assembly GCA_946894065.1. Taxonomy (NCBI): domain Eukaryota; kingdom Metazoa; phylum Arthropoda; class Insecta; order Lepidoptera; family Tortricidae; genus Acleris; species Acleris literana. Next base: position 1,733,768 of record OX335681.1, read on the forward strand.
GAAGTAAATAAAACACACCGCCGGGTGTTGGAGCCCAACGCGTCATTAGGAGCGGATTACACTTGTTTTTGCTGCCCGAGCACTAGGGCTGTAGAGTGGCAGTGAAAATGGGTGTGGGAACTTTTAAATGGCAGTGCTAGGAACAATAAAAACGTCGCCTTATTGCATCTATGCACAAGGCCTCTATTCGTCTCGTAAAACCGTATTGCCTTTGACGTTATCGTATTGTCAACGTTTTGATAGCTCTTATTTACTTGACAGTAATGGCGGCCGAGTTAATAATAATAGTATAGCACTGAAAATGGGTATGGGAACTTTTAAATGACAGAAAGTGTACCAGGGACATAAAACCCTGTAATATACATATCACGATACGCAGATTAATTGAATATTAGGGTACTCAGGGCCGTATACGATATTGCATTTGAGATATCATACTTTAATCAGACTGCAACTGCTGTGTGCTGTTCAGTGGTGGAGCGACCTTGGGCAGGGTCCTTCCAGATCGCTACCACCATCCTTTATCCTACCGCCAAGCAGCAGTGTTCGCATTGTTTTTTTTTGTATAGGGATATGACAACCGGTGAAATTACTAGCATAGAGGCATTCAACATAGTCCTCAGGGTTGCCAATGCATTTGAAGCCTTAAGATGTCAGTCTTAGGATTGTAGTGTTATCTTGAGAATATAAATGTCTATGGGGCTCAGATCCCAATTACAAAGTTTTTAAAAGACAATCCTTTCAATTTTTTCAACCGCTTCCAACTGCTTCTTTTACCAAACTTTTATAAGCTATGCCAAAATTGTTTTTTATTGCCATCGACGGACAAATAGGCAGACGGCCCACCTGACGACCAGCCATATGGACATTTGCAATGTCGCCGGTCTCAGAAATTAAATGACACCTAATGGATTTTTACTAAGATTACCCATAGAGCATATACGAGTAGCATAAGTTTACTTTGTAACAATCCTGAAATTTGTTGGTAAGTAATCAAGTAAGCAAACTTGGGCACCCTCCCGAAGTCATTGTCTTCGAGGTGCCTCAGCCGAATGCGCTTTTTCGTGGCTGCCTGGCATCTCCCTGAAGGACGCAGATGATTTACCACCGGGATTGTTTAGTGGGTATTCCGGCCGCTTTTGGCAGGTCACCATCCCGGGTCCCCCCGGACCTGAGTGGTATGAGTAAATACATTTAAAAAGGAACCTTCCAGGAGCTGTTGGTCTGCCTGCCTTTTACGCTCCTTAACATACAGCGGCTGGATATGTAGGCGAAGTTAATGATACATACATACATACCTTCACGCCTGTCTCCCAATGGGGTAGGCAGAGACTATCGAACGCCAGGTGCCCCGGTCTAAACATACAACTTTCGCTTCCTCTACATTCATCAATCTCTTCATGCACGTACGTCGGTTTCGGGTGCTTTTCATTTGGCCCGTATTCAGTATATCGCGAATCTGATTACCGTACGTCCGTCTAGGACGTCCCCTACCGATATCTCCGCTCACTCTCGCTCGCCATATCTCTTTCGTAACTCGTCTTTCATCCATCTTTTCTAAATAACCAAACCATCTTAGCATACCCTTTTCGATCAAGAATAAATGACACACACACAAAAACAAACTCAGCAAATATCACATACAAAACCGGACTAAATACGTGTTAATACGTGTGATAATTACTTCAAATAAATTGGATAAAACCACGTTTTAACCCGATTGCGATCATCGTGGCAGCCCTGATCCCACGGGTGTTATCGCCGTCTAATTCCCGTGATTTATCCCGCGCCCCGGGATTTCTCTAACGATCGACTAGCCCCGCACTTATCTGATTGTTTTCGCCATTAAGCATTCAAAAGCAGATTAATATTTTTTTGTTGATTGTTCCGGTTTTTCAATCACTTCCGAGGGGATAATAGAGCTACGCGTACGTACACGCCGACGAATTCTGTCCAATATCTTTATTATTATTTTTCGGGGTTGAGATGGGCCTTGTGTTGTGTGCCGCTTCGACCATTGCTGTTCTATTGTGGCAGACCTTTCTTGACGGCAAAGGCCCGTCCCCGTGGATCCCATTAAGTTTTCAAAATGTTTAAAGAGATATACCTACAGAACCTTGTAGGTTAAGTTAGGTTAGTTTTATAATAATCCAGGAAAGTCAAACAATTTCAGAAAAAAACGAAGTTATGAAAATTCGGGCAACCGAAACGGCTGCATAGTTGGTAACTTTGGTAGGTAACTGAAATTCAACATTGTGTTGTTTATTTTTTCTAGACCGGAGACGGACATACTTACTTTTAAATCATTGCTCTAGGTAGGGGATTGCGATGAATTATTTCTACTTTCACGGAATTGCGAGCAAAAGCTAGTAAGTATGTACCGATATGATAATTACCTTAACTTTTTGTATGACATGGATATTACGAAATAAAGAGAATACAGGCCACCTGATCGTAAGTTTGTGGACTCAAGCCAAAAGACATCTGCAATCTTACGATGAGAATCTCCAGACTACTACACTAAACTAACAAAACTTCGTCTCTTCATCAAAATTTATTAGATACTTCAGAAAATTTTGAGACCACAAACAGAACTGATATTTATTTGTTGTGATTCCGCTTTGTATCACCGTTGTTTACCGATCCCATCCAATACATCTAAAATACATCGAAGTACTCGCAGACGTTTCGTTGATCCTGCACTTTGCACTTTAGTTTGATATAGCGTTTCACAGTTCTATTTTGAATCAATCTTTTATAAAGTCAATACAGACCTTATTCTACGTTACTCGGTGGCCCTGAAAACCAGCGTCAAGGCTAGTAAGCCTGACACCATGCTGAGTGGCCACCTTTTCGGTGTTAGTTTTAGATTAAGTACTCTAAGTTTGTATTACTCTACTTTTTATAATACTTTGCTGTTGTTTATGTTCATTTTATTTTAGCACCGAATAAACCATTTCTATTCTATTCTATTCTATTCTTTACACTTATTATTATCAACGTTATGATCATCATTATTCATACTAGGTACATCATTTTAGTCGTAAAACTTCGTGTATCCGTCTATCCTTTCTCAAATGGCTTATCGATGGGTGAAGCTGACTGAGAAAGCAAGATAAACACGTTTTTTTCCGAACCTTATCGCTTGTGTGTATGTGTGTGTGTGTGTTTGTGTGGTTGTGTATATATCTGTCTATGGCACCGTGGCTCTTAAACATGTGAACCGATTTGTATGCGGTTTTCATAATAACTACAAAATATTAAAAAAACGTGGAAATTGGGGGACTAGATTTATGGGGAGAAAACTGTAAAACCCAGTGCTAAAGATGTACCTACTAATGTTGCCAGGTCAAGCCCTACGAAAATCGGGACTGGGGTAGTAAAAAATCGGGACCTGGGTTTTCGAATCGGGACAGTACAAATAATACCAATTTTGGTTACCCGCTATACTGCGTGCGCGCACACATCGACGCTCAGCTGATCACTCATTTTGCCGTATATTTAGGCCTACGATCTCATAAAATGCGCCGAACACCAACTAAATCAACCGAAAAACCTACCACATCTGGTCAAATGCAACACTATGCCTCTGACCCGGTGCTTAACGAGTCTACAAACACAAACATGAACTTGGATACCGAAGATTTAAATAATATTACCCGAAGAGTTAAGAGAAAGTTGGACGGCCCATTCGGGGAGAACCGGGACTCAATTATGTCCGAATTTAAAGAACTACTATCAGGTTTTTGCCAAAAACAGGACTCAAAATTTGACGCTCTGAATTCGACTTTAGCCATTCTTGTATCACAGAACTCAGAAATGCAAAATTCTATGGACTTTATGTCCAATAAATATGATGAATTATTGAACAAAGTGGATGAGTTACAACAAGAAAATAAATTATGCAAGGAACAGATTAGATCACTTGGACTCCAAATTGAGCTGTCGGAGAGGAAGTCACGGGCCACATCCATTGAGGTCAGAAATATCCCAGCAGTCCAGGGTGAAAACAAGCTAACTCTGATCAATTACGTCAAAAATCTGGGCAAGGCGCTTCAGCAACCTTTTCAGGATAATGACATACGCAACACGTTCCGATTGAAAACCAAAACGGAAGCAAACAACTCCATCATTGTGGAATTCAACACCACAACACTTAGAGATAACATATTAAGATCGTGCATAACACACAATAAAACAAAAAAGGACCAGAAACTGAGTACAACTCACGTTGGTTTAACTGGCCCCAGCAGACCCATATTCATTGCGGAATTCCTGACTGTAAAAGCACAACACCTGCATTATTTGGCCCGGCAATATAAAAAAACCCACCCGAACTCCACCTGCTGGACCTCGTACGGAAAAGTTTACCTGCGACAACGGGACGGCATGCCAGCGATCTTAATCGATTCCGAAAAAGTACTCAACGAATTAAAGTGACTAGTTAACATCTTTATATTAAGGAAAGCTAGTTATTATAGTTTTTATATTTATATTTGTTTTTTAATAACAATTTGTTACACTATACATACACAAATCTTTACTGTTCTTGTATACACATTTAATATTTACTATTCAAGTTACTTGATTAATTTAACTATATACACACACATACACACCTGTATAGACAATGTAGTAATACCTAAAACATTACACTACACTTTATGCTACTATGCCATTCACATACACGAATACACAGATAATTCAATTGCCCTATTTACTAACTCAAAAGCCACTTCTTGCTTTAGCAAAATGGAAAGCGAACCATATATACTTCTCCTATCTTATTACGTAATCAATTTAAACAAATACTCGTTAGTGCAACTAGCCCTGAGCTCGCACCGCTACCTGCTTTCATCACCCGCTATACCCTGTATGCTTTACTGTGGATAATAATATAAGTTTTTTTAATACTGAACTTGACTCAATTACTATTGCACAATCGGTGGTCTGCGACTTTGAAGACTGCAGTCAATTTTTTCAATCCCCGGACCACAGTCTAAAATTACTATCACAAAATATTAGAAGTATCTCATGTAATTTCTCCGGTCTTGAAACACAATTGCACAGATGTGATATACAGTGGGATTTTATTGTATTAACTGAATGTTGGCTGCCGTCTGCTCAACAAATTCCAATTTTAGAGAATTACAATAGCTACAGCACTAAAAGGAATATGACTCAAAATGAGGGAGTCGTGGTATACTGTAAGAATAATATCGTTGTATCTGCTGAAGAACACCCATTACAGGATTCAAACTGCTTGTTGCTCAATGTAAATTATAACACTCTAATAATTGCCATATATCGCCCCCCCAGCCAACGTAACACAACTGCGTTTGTGGAGTCACTCAATGACTTACTCACGACCTACTCTCGTTTTCAGAACATTATTCTCACAGGAGACATAAATATTGATATTACCGCGCATAGTTCTGACTCTCGAGCAATGTCATATCTAACCCTATTGGCCGCGCATGGTATGCTACCAGCTTATAATTTCCCGACCCGCAACAAAACTTGTCTAGACCACATGATAATCAAAACTAAACTTAATGCTCGATGTTGCATTGTCAACTCTTCCTTAACCGACCACGATTGTATTACCCTGTTTCTGGACCGCGCTCCATGTAATGAAAAACCTCAAACTATTTTTCGACGCATAGATAATAGTCAACTTGAACTCGATATGCAAAATATAAACTTAAAACCTATCTTGGAAATTGATAGCGTAGACGCAGCAGCTTCATTCCTTGTTGGTTCACTAACTACAGTAATTGAGTCAAACACTAGCGTAATAAAAATCTCTAACCGTAAAAGAATAAAGAAACCATGGATTACTCCTGGGTTATTAAGGTGCATTAAAAACAGGGATAACTTACATAAAAAACTAAGAAAATCCCCTGATAATGAAATTTTGAAAGCTACCTATAGAAGATATCGAAACTTCTGTAATTCGCTATTAAAGAAACTAAAAAGAGAATACGAAAAAAATGAAATCAAGAAAGCAGGATCAAACCACAAAAAGCTATGGAGCATTATTAAAGATATTACATATACGTCGCGAAGGAAAGATATGCCAACTGAACTCATCTCAACATCCAACCCGATAACGACATTAAATAGGGTGAATGAGTTTTTTGTAAATGTGGGTAAATCTCTCGCCGAGAAGATTGCAGTTGGTACTGATAACGCACCTCGCCTAAATACAAATAATCGCACTCTCTGCTCAATGGTTATAATTCCTACAGACGAAACTGAAATTGAAACTCTTATCAACAACCTTAAAACAGACTGTGCCGTAGGGATTGACAAAATATCCGGAAGTTTTATTAAAAAGTTTAAAGATATTATAATTCCACCGCTCACGCATGTGTGTAACCTGGCACTGTCGTCCGGAGTATTTCCCACCATCTTTAAGAAAGCGCAAATAACCCCCATTCATAAGGATGGTGACAGAGGCTGTGTCAACAACTACAGGCCAATTTCTATTCTCCCGACTATTTCAAAAATTCTAGAACGAATTATTAACTCGCGTCTAGTTAAGTACCTAGAAAAGAACAATCTATTCGCCCCATCACAGTTTGGGTTTCGTGCGGGGAAATCAACCTCTGACGCGGTACACGAACTGATTGATAATGTAGTGACCAACTTAGATGGAAGAAATAAGACTTTAGCAATTTTCCTTGACCTCGCCAAAGCCTTTGACACGGTCTCTGTACCCATCCTTATATCTAAGCTAGAAAAACTGGGTATACGAGGTTTTCAATTGCAACTTTTTGAGAGTTACCTATCAGGTCGCACACAGTGTGTTAAAATAGGAAATGACATTAGTGACGAAGTTGCTGTGACGCATGGTGTCCCACAGGGCAGTATCCTCGGTCCCACGCTCTTCCTAGTTTACATCAATGATCTGTGCCAACTAAATTTAACTAATGGTAAGATCATTACGTATGCTGATGATACTGCCCTGATATTTCATGGTAGGACATGGAACGATGCCTTTCAGTATGCACAGTGTGGGCTGAATGTAGTGACGAAATGGTTGTCGAATAACGTTCTCACCCTTAATGTTCTTAAAACTAAATACGTCACATTCTCATCCAAAACCGACAATCGCACGGACTTTTCGGCCTTATCCATCTTAGCCCACTCATGTCTAAACCCCGAACTACATAACTGCCACTGTCTAGCGCTAGAAAAAACGTCTCATATGAAATATTTAGGAATCGTACTCGACCACAATCTTAACTTTAAGCGCCATATTGACCTACTTACAGCCAGAACGCGCAAACTTATATTTGTTTTCAAAAATCTACGTCACATTGCCGACACGAATATAATAAAAATGGTTTACTTCGCCTTGGTGCAATCTATTCTCTCATACTGCATCTCCTCCTGGGGAGGGGCGCATAAAACCCACCTACTTAAATTAGAACGAGCCCAGCGAGGAATACTTAAAGTAAGCATGTTCCTCCCATTTCTCCACCCCACTTCAGATCTCTATAGAAAAAGCAAAGTCCTAACAGTTCGTCAACTTTTTATCTCGCACATCATTCAAAAAAAACACTCAATGTTAAATTATGATTCATTGACGGATAAGCGCCGTAACAATCTGATCTGTCGACCTAAAAAATTTAACTTACGGTTTGCACACAGATTTTTCTGCTTCCTTGGTAGTTTCTTGTATAATAAAGCTAACAGTGAACTATCAATTTATTCGCAAACAAAGGCATCCTCCAAGAAGTGTATCACGAAATGGCTCCTCAGTCTCGATTATAACAACACCGAAAAACTAATCATTCCAATTTCATAACAATAGTCATAATCAAAAATAACTACCAAATATATGCACATCACACACACACAAACACACATACACACACACACACGCGCACACACACACACACACACACACACACACAGGCACTCATACACACACATACACCAACACAAACACACACAAACACAAACACTTTTTATTTAAGTTCCGTAATTAACTATTTTTCAAAACTTGTTGTTTAATTGTATTCCACCCGACTAGTTTTAAGGTTTATCGCATTGTATTCACCCACCAAAACTTGTCGCTTTAGACATCTGAGGGTTGGAGACCTGGTGACCTGATATACAGGTTCCCCCTAGTTCAGGCATCAGTCTCTGCCGCACAAGTTCTGTACCTATTCTTAAGTCAATTAATTCTTTGTTATGCATAAACTGTATACTTGGTGGTGGAGAAAAATAAATACTTTTTACTTTTTTTACTAATACAGTTGAAAAATCGCGCGACTTGCCACCAACCACTAACCACCAATGTGGCGTACCGTTTTTGACCTGCAGTTGTTATCTTATTCATGATCTAGGAATGTGCTAAAATCGGGGCAATTGGCGTCTCGATCAAGGTTAAATCGGGACGTGTCCGTAGACCTCTGAAAATCGGGAGGTCCCGCGTAAATCGGGACGTCTGGCAACACTAGTACCTACATACCTAAAGATTCCAATTTAGATTCAGATTTTATTACTCAATATAACACAGAATAGTGCCACTCCATGTCTTCCCGTGGATGTCGTACGAGACGACTAAGGGGATAAAGGCTTGTAGTACTGTTAGGCGATGGGCTTGCAACCTGTCACTAATACGCTGGTAAACATCTTAGCCTAATTGTGCAAATTGTGGTTATAGAATTATCTACAAGTTTTTAGAGATGTTTGTAATTCTGTAGATCTGCTGCCACTCTGGGAACGAAGGCGTGAGATTATGTATGTATGTATATAACACAGTATAAATTACATGATGACATGAAAATGTAGTATCGCAGTGCTTGCCTCTCTTAGATACTAACTAGTCGGAGATTGACTGCAAGTTTTTCCTTGTTTTCCTTGCCAGGCCTTTCCAGCGCGATATTGAGCTAAACACAAACAAGTCAGTTTGCTCGCGGCCCAATATCCTGCCAGTTCGCCGCACTCGGTGCAGACAGACTGTTTTTATTCGGCGAAATTGTTTCGAAAGTGTTCACAGTTTTGGAAGCTTTTTGTTTTGACTTCTCTCTGGCTGATGTTTTTGGCAGTAGATTGGTATTTTTATGGGAAGCAGAAGGCAAACAAACAGGCCAGCTGATGGTAAGTGGTACCTGACTACCTGAGACCAGTACATGGAATAGGAAAAAACAATGGAAGTGCCATGAGCTTCGCTTAGTATCAGACCTGTTGTCGCCAATACTCACACTATCATATAAAAACAACACGCCACCATGGAAAATGTTTTTGGTGCGGCTATCGTCTTTACATTGCAAAATTGCATAATAAGGCATGCTTCTGGATTTATTTCCTATTTTAGAAATATTTATTCGCACTACTTTCACGCACAAGCGATCGCGGCAAACTATGGGAGGTTGCGCGGAACTCCGCATAACCATGCCACACGTGACACGCCCACATCACACTTCTACTGTTTTGAGGACCAAGACGGAATGCCTCTATGCTAGTAATTCCACCGGTTGTCTTATCCCTACCCTGGAACACTCCTGCTTGGTTGTAGGATAAAGAATAAGATGAGAAGTGGTGGCCATCCGGACGAACCCTGCACAAGGTCCTACCACCACTAAAGGTAAAAATTTATGTAACTGTATGTTGTATAGATAAACAAAAAAATTAGTGTTGAAAAAATTTTGATACATTTATCGCACCTTTCGAACAATAGTGAACTAATTCAAAATTTTAGATTTCAAAATTCAAGTCAAAAGTATATTATTATAGAGACCTAACTCGAAATTTAAAACTTCTGAATAAGGTCACTATTGTTCTGAAGGTGCGAAATATCAGGGGACAATCTGAGACAAATTGACCCAGTCTAAAATAAAACTCAGGCTTATATGTACAGTCAATAGCATAAATAAGTGATCATTTATGTACCTTGTCGCTTTCAATCGTTTCACAATTTTGTATGACATTTCAAACACGACGTTAAATTGACAAGGTATATAAATGATCACTTATTTATGCTATTGACTGTACTAAGGATAATAGAGTACACCATACTAGATAACAGTAAAAGTGTCAGCAAAACTTCTAAAATTAGTCGGAAGCAAATTTATATCTTCTGAATCTTCTATTTACGAACGTGTTTTGTAAGTTTGTAAAAATATATGAATAAAATTATGTTATTTTTAACTTCACAAGCACTGTAACGCGTGTAAAGACAAAAATAAAAGATAAAAGATGTTTTATTCATTAAGTAGGCCGCACGGGCACGTCAAAAATCTACCAGTGCTTCCGGTAAGGAGACTATGCCGCTGCTGAGAAGAAACGCCTCGAGAAACTCAACAGTCATATGACTGTTACCCCGAAAAAGATCGAGTGTAAGTATTTGCGAAGTTACCCTTGGGAGGTAAACTACCCCTGTTTTTCTAACGGATTGAACCCAAGCACCCCACTCTAGGGCAACGTTATAAAATATTGTGAGCTTTTATCAAAGGTGTTAGTAAGTTTTATTACGATAGAAATCAATGGCCAACGTTAACATCCACATTTTTATACACATTTCCAATATTTTGAAATTATACATGATGATTTAAGAATTTTGGTAATTTTATTTTTACCCCACAGCGTTAGAAAGAGGGTTATATTTTTCGTGTGTATGTATGTCTATTTCTGTGGCACGCTCTGCAGCCTAAACGGCTAGATGGATTTTAACATGGGAGGTGTCGTTAGATTAATTTTGGTTGTGGGAGTGACATAGGCCTTAATATTTTAGTCAAAGTAATCAAAGGGGCTTTTTTTAACGTAACATATTTTATGTCGACGACAATATCCAAAAAATGTACAGATCTAGTGAATAATCCTTTCACATCGTGAAAACTCGGAACTCACTTCCGAATGATGCCGACTTGTCTATGAATTATTGAATTATTAAGTGACATGTTTGAATTAAATAAATAGAGTACTTTAGTTATCAGTGTCAAATGTCGAACCACGAGTTTGAAGTATATCACATCGAGATGTTAAAACCACCACGATCAAATATATAGAAATTAGATGAAGGTAAACAAGAAGAAATATGAAGAAATTTCACAGGCTTGTCGATCTTAACGTTTCCCAGGTCTTAATGCTTTCGGCATGACTATTAAAAAGAACTGAAAACAAACTTAATCTTAATTAACAAAAAAATACTCTGGTATTAACCACTCTATATCGATTATCACTCTCGCGATGCGACGTTCCCCCACGTTGTCTTGTCAGCATAGCATGACAATACGAACATTTCCAAGAAAACACGGTGTGAAAGGATATTTCACTACAACACACACAAAACTCACAATATCCGAAGATTTATCCGAAGACACCACTCGCTATTGAGCTGTTGAAACAAAGTTGAAACGTCAAGGTAAATGAAACATATGTTAATATTCACATTTACTTTAGCTATTCTTAATAATTATTAACTATAATACAGAAACGTGAATGTGTTTAAGAAAATGGTGCTTGAAGGCAAAAATCATATAAAGCCATAATGCCGCCATAGAGTTTATTACTGCGGCGGCGCATCTCATTACGCTATTAATTGCATCGCGTGCGCATAAATAATTACAACATAATGGCGCTTAACTATTTGTAATTACAGCTCGCTTCACTCGTTTTTTTGCACTTTAAGGAAGTGTCCTCTCGTTAAGCTCCTTACTTTTTAAAGCTTAAAGACAGCCTTGTTATTCATAAACACGCAATAGCTAAAGTATGCCAAGAGTATGGTTTGTCCTTATCAGTCATTGTGACATTTGAATTTAACAGAAATTGACAGAGCATACTTTAACTAAAAAATTGGGTTGATTTTGATTGTTCGTTTGAGAATAAGGAGGTAGTTCTTGACTAACACCGCCCCGTCGTAATTTTCTTTTCTAAGTTAAATTTTTGTTAACGGAAGCCTTCTCTTTTTGAGTTCTTATTATAGTGGTATTACCTACCTAGTTTAATGTTGGTTAAATTTTAGTTAATTATTGCCTTTATTATATTAATTTGCCAAAGCTTTAGTTTTGTTGTTAGTTTTATAAAGTTAGTAAGCTTATATGCATACATTTAAGTTTTTAAATATATAAAATTAAGCTGTCAGAGTTAAAGTTAATTGTTGTACCTACTTACAATGTGAAATAAAATATTGAAGTTATAATTAAAGCCATTTGCATGCGAAAGTGTCGAACTTTACAGTATAATTGCATATTATTATTACATACGTCAACTCAATGTGATAAGTAAATAGATAAATATCGAGGGACAATGTCACACAAATTGACCTAGTCCCAACTAGGCTCTAGGCTTGTACTATGGGTACTAGGTAACAGTACTAGGTAACGGAGAATTTCAGAGACATGTCCATATTGGTTAGTTACATAGTTGGCTTGTCTAGTGTTAGTACAGAAAATAATAAATAATAAAAACACATGTCAATTCTAATGCAAGCAGTGCATATTATTCCAGTGCTCCTGGCAACGACCCTGGAATCGGTCGGCAATGGTGCAGAGTATGCTGTTCGGGCTGCCCCGAATCCTCCGCACGAGGGATGCAACCCTTATGTGCATAATGGCCGCAAAGCCATCATGCACATAAGGGAACCTAAGGGTGCCTCTGAGAACATCCCTGATGCGCGGCAGAATCGTGGCAGCCCCAACAGCATCCTAAAACCATTATTATATTAAACTCGTAAGGCACTGATAGCCTTCTGCGTATATTTAACTCACAGGCTGCAGGTGTAGAACGACTGACAGAATGCTTTCGATTCGATTCTGTCGCAAAATGATCGCTTCGTTTACGTTACGAGGTAGGTAAGGTGCGTTAAGTAACTTCAAATGCCCGAAGAGCAAATTGCACAAAAATAGGAGCCCCGCCGTGTGGGCTACGTTGACTTTGCTAAGACAGACATACAATTAAAATAGCAATGTGGTCATTTTGCGACTCAGACATCTTGAGATGTAGGCTACAAGGGTAAGGTTCCTAAAAGTTGGGCATGCTAACTCACGCAATTACCTATAAACTATGAAACTTTTCCGTTGTGACACGAAGATTAGCCATACAATTATAGGGGATACTTTTCGTCGCACAACGGAACGTTTTCCTCCTTCGTTGTTTGTATGGTTTACTACACTTAACTATGGTCCAACTTTTAGGACCCACAAGCGATGTGGTCATTTTGCGAGTCGGTAATTTTGCAACCTAATCATTGTATATCACAATTATATTTGCTTTGACCGGGAATCAAATCCGGGACCGCTAGCTTCGTAGGCTGTGTAACTTAGTCACTACCCACTCTGGGCTAACTGCGTAGTCGTCAGTAATACCTTGTCGTTTTAACCTCAGGTATAAACTATCATACGATTTTACCACATGAGTGAAAGCCACAAGATACAAAAGCGATCGTCTATTTGTGCCTATACCCCGTTTCTCTAATTCCTAGTTGAAGTCTAAATCATTAAGTTCCCGAAGACCAGCAAGTAGGTTCCCATAGCGAGCAGGTTGGTCGTTACACTGCGCACGAGTTGATTTATGGTGCACAGTGCGCCGCCGCGGCGACTTCACACGACCCTGCATTTAGAGTGCTGGATGTGGCGTGGGCTTGACTCATGGCTATTTGTTTGGTAAAATAGAGAATGTCAGCCAGTTTCGATTTTTGGCTTACCGTATTATTCATTAAAAGCTAAAAATAGCTGTAAAAAAATCATTTCGATACCTCAAATAGTTTTCGAGATATTGAATTTTAAACTTCGTATGCGGCGCTCGAATCCCGGCGGCTAGCGCTCACGGATGATCACGTCATCGCTTAACAGCGGTACGCGCCCTTATATGAAAAAGTAAGTTTACAGGGCTATAACTTTTTAACCGTTATAAGTAGCCAGTTGATTTTTTCACAGAATACGTGTTATTATAAAATCTATCGTTTAAAATTGTACAATGAACATTAAATCAAATCCCAAGAGGAGTCCCCATACAAGAAACATGAAAATAAATCCTTTTTTTTTAGCATTTTTATACGGATTGTATTTTTATAATGGCTTATTTTGATGCTATTTTAAGCTTAAATTGTATTCTAATTTTCATAGTTTCCGACTAAATAGCAATCCCAAGTAAAACTGCTACAAATATGTGACGAAACTGATTTTATCAACACGATGTTTTAGGCGGTCACCCATCCTGTTATAGACTACGCTTGTACTTGCTTAACTTTGTAAGTAGTAATATTTTTACGAATTCGCTTGTTTATCTAATATTTTGTGTTACATAACTAACTGTCTGTCACTGACCGGCTTTTCTATTTGTAATGTTTGTCGAATAAGTTGGTTAAATAAAATTAGATTAATAATCAAGCACTTTAAATTTTGGGATAGTGGCAATAATGCCTAGACCTAGCAAAGCGAGAGTGATGTAGGTATATAGGTAGGTACGTCTATCGACTTGGTAGCGCCCGCGCGCGAAATTTGAAATCGATGAAATGAATACACGAAGTATCAGAACTACTGCTAGGTCAATCAAACATTCATGTTTTATAGTTCACTCTTTTGTACAGTAGCGATATTAATTCTAAATTAACAAGAAATTTGTAAAGAAAGGCCTGCACCCAAAGTTAAGCAATCACCGCTTACCTAAACATCGATCGTGTTGACTTAAACTAGGCACTTTTTAACATATTTGTAAGAGTTTTACTACAGTTTACTGTTTGGTCGTAAACTATATAATGTTTGTATGGAGTTTTTATTATTATCTAAACTTAATGTGACACCGAAATAAAAAGCTATTATACAAATACAACCCGTACTTCGCCTTCCAAAGTTAAGCAACTACACGCGTAGTCTAAAACAGGATGGATGACCGCTTAAAATATCGTGTTGATAAAATCAGTTTTGTCACATATTTGTAGCAGTTTTACTTGACATTGCTATTTAGTCGTAAACTACAAAAATTAGACTACAATTTAAGCTCAAAATAACATCAAAATAAGAAGCCATTATAAAAATACAATCCGTATAAAAATGCTAAAAAAAATGATTTTTTTTCATGTTTCTTGTATGGGGACCCCATTTGGGATTTGATTTATTGTTCATTGTACAATTTTAAACGATAGATTTTATAATAACACGTATTCTGTGAAAAATTCAACTGGCTACTAATAACGGTTAAAAAGTTATAGCCCTGTAAATTTACTTTTTCATATAAGGGCGCGTACCGCTGTTAAGCGATGACGTCACACCAGCAAGATGGCCCCCGCGCGCTTTAATATTATTGACCCAAATTTTAAACGTTCATAGAATCAATCCTACTGAGCCTTTTTGAATAAAATAAAAAGTAGTATGTTTGTTTATTTATAAACTTTACTGCTACAAAGTTTCAAGCGATTTGGCGAACCTACTGACATTCTTCATTTGGTAGGGGTAGTTTTGTCAAGGGTTGTGAAAAGGTAAACGAGCACACAGACCACCTGATGGTAAGTGGGATCTGTGAGTTATGTGACCCATAGATATTTGTACTCTTAAGACAGTAATCCTAAGACCGTAAATGCGTAGCAAACCCTGAGGACTCCTCCACCGGAATACAGCAATTCGTTAATTGCTGCTATCTAGGGTTAATCCGTGGTCAGGCAGTTCTTTATTAACAAGTCGAATAGGAAGCAAGCTTAAAAACAAATACATGTTTATAAAATAGAACCCCCCCCCCTCATTACTGATAAAAATATTATAGCCTACAGACCTTATAGCCTATGTTAAAGTTAAATGCCCAGCCACACCGCTTGCGTGACGTGCACGTGCACGTGCGCGTTCGCTTTCCACTGCGTTGTATAGTATGAATTCTCATTACGACATGTCACTATACAACGCAGTGGAAAACGAACGCACACGTGCACGTGCACGTCACGCAAGCGGTGTGGCTCGGCCTTAAAATCCATCACGCATCAATAATCCTACTTCTGACGCAGTCTGCTAAAAAAATCTACTTATGAGTAGGTATAATCTCTTCATGTAAATCTATAGCATTTCATAGTTGCAGATATCATTTACTGAGGCACAACACAATAGCGAAATGTGCGCGTGCGACTATACTGCGCATCTATCCAGCCTCCATACAAAAACGTGACATCTACCGTTGTATTGCTAAAGGAAATTCAAGTTTCAATAGTTAGCGATAAGGTAGCATTTACAATAGAAGTTTTG
This sequence comes from Acleris literana, assembly GCA_946894065.1. Lineage (NCBI taxonomy): Eukaryota > Metazoa > Arthropoda > Insecta > Lepidoptera > Tortricidae > Acleris > Acleris literana. Next base: position 1,749,952 of record OX335681.1, read on the forward strand.
TGATAGATGTAGCGTTTTTTACTATAGTGAATGGAATTTTGTACTGTGACAATATTGGATGCGAGGGAACTTGAAATGATAATTCAGAAATTGTATCAAGACGTTTGCAACTTATACCAATATGGTATAATTTTGTTTGAGTAGTCAAATTGTTCCTAAACACAAAAACAATTAAAGAGGCAACATAATATAGATTGTCATCTCCTTGCCATAAATAACTGAAAATAAATACAATAAAATACCTCTCGTGGTGTTGCCATGGGTAGCGGTGGTCACTTCACTTCAAGGGCACGTTTTATAAAGCTACAAGTTACAATTTTACAGGTCTAAACCGGCAACACTGCTCAAATGGCTGGTCGTCATTGGTCGAGGTTGTGTCAAATGGAAACTTGTAACCTGTAAATTGTAATTTGTAGCTTTATAAAAAAGGCCAAAGGTGACCGGATAGCTCGTTGCCCAATCTAGCATAAAAAAAACCGGCCAAGTGCGAGTTGAACTCGCGTGGAGAGGGTTCCGTACATACATACGTACTTTTAATTTTTTGAACGGAAGCCTAAAATCTACTCACTATAAGTATATCTGTCGAGAATTATTGAGGTATTGTGGCTATTCCTCATGGATTTCATCATCAGGTGGACCATTTTTTTTATTTGACCATTTTAAAATCACATAAGATGTAGCGATAGCAACAAAAGGGTGAATATTCGGGCGTTTCAACCGCCCTCACTACCGTTTTCAAAACAATGAAGAAAACAATGATAATAACCACAGACTTCTGAAATAAATGGAAAGTATTCCTAGTTCTGCTTCTAATTACGTCAGAAGTTGGTGGAAATTATCATTGTTTTCTACATTGTTTTGAGAATGGTAGTGAGGGCGGTTGAAACGTTCGAATATTCACCCAAAATATGAGTATAGAGGTAATGCTGGATACTAAAACAAAACATTTTACAAACTTTATAAGTCTGCAATGGAAAGGATTTATGTTACACAGAAGCTTATAATATCTAAATTAAATTGAATATCTTTAAAAAACCATTTGGCTTTTATGTAGCGTTGTATATTTTACATTATTCTGTTTAAAGCACGGAAGGAGCGAAACGGAATGTCCGGGGAGTGCTTTACCGTGTCGCCCCGGGCCGACCGCCGGGCGCAGCGCGGGCGCCGGGGTGAAATACGGGCTTTTTGAAAATAATAAAAATATACTGAAGCTAGAACGCTACGGGTATGTTGGGGCCAATTCGGTGTTCTCTAATCCTACTAATATTATAAAGAGGAAATATTTGCATTTCTGTATGTTTGTAACGAATAAACTCAAAAACTACTGGACCGATTTTAAAAACTCTTTCACCCTTAGAATACTACGTTATCCCTGAGTAACATAGACTACTTTTTATCCGGAAAAAAGAACGGTTCCCGTGGGATGACAAAAATACGAATTCTACGCGGACGAAGTCGCTGGCAGAAGCTAGTATTATATTTGTATTTTGTTTGTTACTCCTTTACGCTGCAACGGCTGACGAGCGGACTTCGCGGGCAGAAGCAAGTTTTAAATATCTGTAAACTCTATTCTTGTTAGACTAGAATCGAGTTTGACGTTCATAAATGTAGGTTTACAGATATTTAAAGTTACAGATCAACGATCTTAATTGGCCCATTTTTTCCCGAGTGCGTCAGAAGGAAGGTTATTTTCTTCGAGTGTGTGTATATCTATTACTGTGGCACGCTCAGCCTAAACGGGTTAACGGATTTTAACATATGAGTGGTCCTTAAATTTGTCTCGTAGGAGAGACATACTCGTAGTTTATGACATTTTAATCGAAATAATGAGAAGGGGGGAGGGAATGCAGTTGGGTTTTAAAGCTTGTTTTTCGTTGACTAATGGTATATACTAGCATCACGTGTAAGTTTGCGCGACGGCGACCTGCCGCGGCGTTTACCGGCGGCCGACGGAACTAAGTATAGTTTACTGGGTCGAGATTCTAGGCGGTAAAAATAATATCGTTTTTAATCTGATATTGTATTGTGAAGGTTTTGATAGCTCTTATTTACTTGACGGTAATGGCGGCCGATTTAAAAACAATACTATAACAGTAGATTTATTGCCTAACGCAATCGCAATCGAAATCGTTTTCATTTTGACAATCCGAAGGCGAGTATGCGTACAAAATGAAAACAAAAGTTCCACGGGGTCGACGACGACCTGCAAGGGGTCCATGTAAGCGGAAAAAATAAATGGGGGTCCATGAGATGAAAATGGGGGTCCAGGTAGCAGGTCGTGACTTTAATTTTGGCTTTCCAATAATGGAATAATCCATATTCATACACAGATCGTAGGGGTACCTACCTACTTACTTACGTAATACTTTCTTATAAGTATATGTATAAATAAAAAAATATCTATCTAAGTATTTTCTGCGTGTAGTTTTTTACTTTGGAAAAAATATTTTTCCGCGCAAAATTTTCATTATAGACTGTGTTCATTTTTAGACCTCCAACGTTATCCGTGCAATAAATCCCGAAAATCTCTTGCTTAGTTTTTACGTGATAACGTAAATTAGGTAAGCAGGGGGTCCATCCAAAATCGAAAAAAAATCCTAGTTGTTTACCAGCCAAAAAAGTTCGGGGACTTCTGATTTAATCTATCGCCAAACATTTTTGGGTTTTGGTGTGGGGTTGAGAGTTAAGACAACCAGTGAAATTACTAGCATAGAGGTCTTTCATTTTAGTCATCAAGGTTTGACCTGGTGGGACCTGGTATCAGTCGCCTAGAGTCTAGGGCAGAGGTCCCCAAACTTTTTTGTATCATAGACCACTTGGCATTTGTTTCGGTTTTGGGTGGACCCCCTGCTTACCTAATATTTACGTTATCACTTATCACGTAAAAACTACTACTTTTTTGGGCGGATAACTTTGGAGGTATAGCTGGCTAAAAATTGACACAGGCTACAAAGAAAATTTAGAGTGGAAGAATATTTTTTACAAAGTAAAAAACTACACACAGAGAAAATTTAAACATAATTTATATAGATGATATTTGTTTATTTATATATTCATAAGAAAGTATTACGTAAGTAAGAAGGTACCTACTATCTGTGTATGACTATTTATTCCATTAATGGAAAGCCAAAATTAAAGTCACGACCTACTTAAATAGAATCCACTATAGTGGACCCCCATTTTTATCTCATGGACCCCCATTTATTTTTCCGCTCACATGGACCCCTTGCAGGTCCGTCGTCGACCCCTGGGGGTGGATATAGACCACTTTGGGGATCACTGGTCTAGGCCCTAAACTAAGTATGATCAGGTGGGTTAAATAGTTCATGGGGGTATTGGCGAGTCAGGGCCACCGCCCCAGCTCGCCTCAGTCAGGCAGCACATTGGCTCTCTTTAGTCTCTTAACTGGATTTGGCTGTAGTAGCGTGTGGGGTAGAGCGTTTGGAGGAGTGCATCGGTCTTTATAGTTCGTTGAGTAACGCTTGGCTTCATCGTCTACTGTTAACATTTGTAGGTAATTGTGTATTTCTGTGTTGCGAGCGTACTAAGGCGCACCAAGATGTTGTTTTGAGCTCGTTGTATACAGAGAATGGTATTCTTGCTGGCAGATGACCAGTCATCAAAATTGGCAACGCATTTGCAGTCTTAGGATTACAGTCTTGATTGTAGGCTTGAGAATGCAAATGTCTATAAATCTCAGATCCCATTTAATATCCGGTGTCCTATGTGCTCGTTAGCCTTCTCTTCGCTATAAAAAAATTATAATCAGAAATATCGCAAGTTTCGTTAATTTTGTTACGAAACGAGAATAAACAAAATATAAAAATATCAGGAAATCGTTCTCCTCAATCCTATGATCTTGCCCTCTGGTGGCGAGTGGAGTACCCTCAGAGGGACGAGGCTCTCGTGGAAACACACGGAAACAAATTGAGGACGGGACTGATGCGTATGAAGGGCCGCTTCCGTCCGCATCTCTGACTGCGTAGAACTCGTTTAACGTTGTTCCCACAATAACTATTATGTTTTCCGGGATAAAAATTGTTCTATGATTTAGTCCAAGACATGTGCCAAATTTTATCCAAAATAGCCGTTTATGTGTGACTAGTTTTAGCGCGAGACTCCGTCCGCGTAGTACTCGTTTATCGCTATTCCCTTGGGAACTGTCTAATTCTCTGGGATAAATGCCTATGTGCTTTTCCAGACTTTAATCGCCATTTTGGCGTGATCGAATAAAAACCACCAGACTTTCGCATGTATACTAATCTTATAAAGCTGAAGTTTGTTTGCTTGAACGCGCTAATCTCAGGAACTACTGGTCCGATTTGAAAAAATCTTCCAGTGTTAGATATCCCATTTATCTAGGTAGGCTTTAGGCTATATATCATCACTCTAAGACCAATAGGAGCGGAGCACCAATGAAGAATGTTTCAACCTTCTACGTTAGCAAAGTCGCGGGTTACAGTAACTATTCCACGGGGACGAAGTCGCGGGCAGAAGCTAGTTTATAATATTATATCCGATCATCCTCGCATAGAGTAGTAGGAGTAGGATAGTGTGAAAACGCAATTATTTATTTAGTAGTTATTTTCGGATTGAAAACATATAAATATTCAAAGTCCATTTTACCATCACGTGGCCTGTGTGCACGTTGCCATCTCGAAAAAAAAAGTACAAAAGGCCAACTTGGAGCTAACGTAACTTCGAACTTCGATTTACAATGTAGGGCCTCAGGTCGTGACTGGTCGTGACTTTAATATTAGCTTTCCGGGAATGGAATAATCCATATTCATCCACAGATAGAAGGTACCTACTTACTTACGTAATACTTTCTTATAAATATATAAATAAACAAATATTATCTATAGGTATAAATTATGTTTAAATTTTCTCTTTTCATTGTAGTCATGTGTCAATTTTTAGCCGGCTAGAGCTCCAACGTTATCCGTGCAAAAAATCCCGATATTGTTTTACCTAGTTTTTACGTGATAACGTAAATATTAGGTAAGCAGGGTCCACCCAAAACCGTAACAAATGCCAAGTGAGACAAAAAAGTTTGGGGACCTCTGCCCTAAGCTTTGAGCTCATGTACAGTCAACAACATAAATAAGTGATCATTTATGTACCTTGTCGCTTTCAATCGTTTCACAATTTTGTATGACATTTCAAACACGACTTTAAAGTGACAAGGTAGGTACATAAATGATCACTTATTTATGCTGTTGACTGTACCACTAAGACCTCATTATACGTCTAATTTACAGTCACGCAATTTTGATAAAAGTACATACAATAAGTTGGTACTCCAGTATAAACGAATTATTTTTTAATAAACAGGTGGATTTTTGACGGCAAGGTTTTTCGTCATTTCGGTGGCAATTTTTTTTTTTAACTTTATTATTATAATTTTTATCTGATAGTTTACATATTAAAATAAGAATGTTAAATATACGTATATGAGGCACCGATTGAATGATAATACTTTAGTAGCAATTAAATTTTGAAAATTATTATTATCAGATATGTCAGACAAAAACCAACAAAATTTCGTTTTTATATAGAAAAGATAATTTGGTGCTAGCAGCACAGAAACAATCGTGGTGATTTTCGAAACAGGGCTATGTCAAGCATTAGACGTGTTTTGGATATCATTGTGACCATGATAGCTTTTTTTAACAGTGTTAACATTTTTAATAGTGGTCATAATGTATTTAAGTTCGTTTTGTACATATTATAACGTCAATTGTCATTTCGGTGAACAATAATGCCACCGAGATGACGACAATTAACTATTTTTAAGATAAGTACTAAAAAAAATTACGCAATAAATACGAGTATACGCCCGATTTCCATAACTTATATCAACGTATCCTATTAAATATCAAAAGATGAACTGGTATAAGACATTGTACATTCTTATATAATAATCCACGGAAATGACGTTTAAGAGAACCAAATACATCGTGTGACAGACTTACCTCGACAGGGTCGCAATGCTTGGCAACAGCTCGTCCACTCCACTGAATTACCGAAGCAGAACGAATGTTCGACTCAATAGCATCGCAAAAATGGCGGTAGGTTAGTCGGCTAATTAGATAACAGCAGGTGTTTGAACGTTATGAAATAGTTGCTAATCGTGGGACAAAGACAAAATGGTTAATATACTTTTAAATGAAAAAATATTAGCAATGAGTAATATTTATTGAAGCACGTTGTTTATTCTTCTTTCTAATAATGTTTATAACTTATTAATAAGCTAGAGGAAACCGCGAGTGGGACACGCCTCACAGAATTACTGCTCCTAGTATTTTGAAATTTCGTAAAAAATCCAGCTATGGTTTAAAACAGCAGTGTTTATAATGTTATGCCGCGCTGTATTTTATCCTGTTTAATGTATAAAAAATATGATTCTCGTAGATTTTTCACTGGTTTTGTTTTAAAAGCCTTCGGACATCTAAAAAACTGCTCTAAAAATTCACCCAAACACGAAAATATACGGAGTTGAATTGTGGCTCGTCCACAATTCAACTCCGTATATTTTTATCACACAATACAAACCCCCAATAGGTAATCCCGTTTCCGTGATTTCGAATCACAATAAGATTTCGGCAAATAAATATCGTGAGCGCTTTTTTCGTCGTAAAAATATATTGTACCGTAATATGGCGATACCTTGTTCTGTGATATTAAAATTATTACTTGTACTTGTATAAGTATACTCGTATTATTGAATAGTACGCTGTACGAGTAAGTATTCATTATACAGGGTGTTTGGTAGCTGGGGGGAACTCTTTTAGGGGGTGATAGAGCAGCTCATAAGCTATCGATTCAACCCCCATGTTATGTTCAGCAATTGTTATTAGTTTCCGAGATATTGATTATTTTAATCGGAATTTTTGTCATTTTTCCTTATGTCCATGTTAAGGAAAAGCCCTAAGTTCATGTATTAATTTTAAAAAAAAACAGTGTTTTCGTGCATGATAAGGAAGTTTTTAAAGCTACATGCCAAGTTTTTTTATAATAACTTTTTGAGCAAACGCAGAGAGTTACTTTCTGTATACTAAGAGAACCCCGCGATTGTTTTTCATCTAAGTAGTATGGAAAAACAAACTTTGTGCGTTTACTCAGAAAGTTGTAGCTTTAAAAACTTCCTTAGTTCATAGTGATTCTAATCATGCAAGAAAAAACTACAAAAAAAGAATTAAGACATGAATTTAGGGGTTTGTCGTAACACGGACAAAAGGAAAAATTACAAAAAATCCGATTAAAATGATCAATATCTCGGAAACTAATAACAATTGCTGAACACACGTACAAGGTACGTAATTATTGGCTGTAGCCCGCGACTCTGTCCGCGTTGAAATCGTATATCGCTGTTGTCTAGGAAATCGTTCAATTTTCCGATAAAAAATACCTACCCTATGTCCTTACCCGGGGTTGAAGCTATCTTCATACCAAATTTAATTAAAATCGGTTGAACGATCACTAGTCTTGTACAGGTGTAGCTTCAAACATTCCCAGATGGCAACCACCACATTTAGCTCCAGTTCTTGAGTAAAACTTGGATCAATCTGCCAATATTCCAAAAATGGGACGGCTTGAGAGTGAAGGCCCAGAGGGCTATGCTCCCCTCTCGTCTGAAACTGTTTTTTTTTAACAGGAGACCAAAGTACCTAAGGCAGGTTTAAAATGTAGGTGTATTGGATCAAAGAACATGCATTTGCAATATCCCTTTATTGCAATTAGCCGTCATTATTCCAAAAAACAATTTTCCAGCGAAATTTGTACCAAACTATTCATACATCAAACGTTGATTATGATTAGAGTCCAAATCTATTTTTTTTTAAATAGAGCACACAACGTATTTGTCTCAAAATATATTTAATCTGGAAACTAATTTATATAATCATTTTCGTGGACTTGAAAAGGAACAAGGTTTTTACAAGATAAAAAAAGAAACCCTTTTATGATAACAATAAAAAAAAACAGTGAATTTGCCCTTTACATCTATTATTCTAAAAAAACTCGCTTTTCAACTTTTCACCACAAAACATGATACAAATATCACAAAAGGTTACTTTACAGCTTGGAAAAACTCTTTTAGAAATCCCGCCAATTTCCCGCGACCCAAATGAAAATGGCCGTCGGTCTACAGAGCATGAAAGGGTCGGCATAAGGATGGCCAACATACGAAATTAACGACTGTGAAATCGCGGACCCCTGTCATTATGACAACTATTTCTCAACTATTGCCGTGATAGTGACAGTGGCTTTGATTCCTGACATTTCTTTCTTTTAAAATGAATCAGGAGTGTTGGCTAACAGGGCAAATCAGTTACTTTTTATGAAACGTGTTTCATAAAAGAAAATGTACTTACTTATCTCCATTCGGAATTGTCATATAATTATCAACTAAACAACATAAATAACTTTACAATCCTACATGCTCATTAAAAATATGTAAAATAGAATAGATAGTGTATAATAATTAATTTGTACTACTGTCAACATTCTTAATAGACAGCGCTTTCAATACAGGTATTTAAGTTATTTATAGAGAAAGATTTCAAGGAAATAGACAATTTCTATTATTCGCAAATTGCTCTCCACAATAAAAAAAAACCCATCAACAAAACCTAAACCTGATCTTGCCTAACCTATTAATAAGGTCCCTTATTCTGAGCATAGGTACGAGGTTCTTTATAAAGCAAGCTAATTTGTAAGCTGCCAGTATTAGTCGCTGAGGCCGGTATCGCCTCCGCTCAGCCACATGTGCCGCTTGATTGATCGCGCTTAATGCGCTAACCTACCGCTGATGTTGGCTGCACTGACACTGTAAGCCTTTTTATCTGGTGTAGAAATGTTACATTTATTTTGTCAAGCTTATCATATGGTAGTCTGTTTTTGTAACATTTGTGCAAGTCTAAAGACATTAGGTAAAATAATCTTGACAATTCTTCAGATAGGATAAATCTGGCAACTCTACATTTTTGTCTTTCACGCATTCCACGCGCAGTTACAGACAATATTGTTTTTGTATCTGGCAACAACTTTTCCGCAGAACCCCAAAAAAGGAATTTCTTTACTTTACAGTTCGTCATGTCCTGCCTGCGGAGAGGCATAGCATAGGTAGGTACAATATTTAAGCCAAATTATTTATTTACTTAGCCAAATAATCTTAAATAAATAAAGATTTTAGCTAAGTAAAAATTGTAAACATAACAGAAAATTGAAATAAACAGATTTTTATTATTATTTATTATTAAGCGTAATTCTAAAATTTAGTTGTATGGAATATTAATTAGGTATTTAATAATTAATTGAATGTCTTCGCTTTTACAAAAAAAAACAAGCTACCTTTATAAACACTAAAAATATCTAATGCAATTTTTCAAAAAGAGAACCATCTTTATGGCGGTACGGCGCGGCATTGTTTTCCCGCGTCTTTTGTCGTTCAGTTCAACCAGTTTTGATGGAGCTCTAGTTTTGCAAACGCGGGCCCTTTACTGTTTGGTTTAATTAAAGGATGAGGGGGCGAGGGAGATCAAGCTGCGGTAGTTTCTGTAGGGTACTCGAAGCGCCCTCTGGTGGAGTGGAGAGTTTGTAACCAGCGTCGAACGTTGAGATGTTTCCGATAAATTCTTTGTGATATTTTTTTATTACAAAATGGCAGTTTAAGCGCTGGCGATGAGAAAATAATTAGAATTTAATAGCTTTTATGAAAGAGGTGTCCCCTCCGAAATTATGCGCGCAATTTCCCCTCTTCCTTTTCTGAATTTGAAACTTTTTAAACCGTTTTACTCTAACTAATGGCATGTCATAGCTCTGCGAAAACGCCGTGGATACTCATTCCATAGTTTCAAAGTATGAGGAAGAAGTGACCAGAAAAAGGAATGTAGTCCAGATTTAAAATATCTCTACCTACTTACATTAATTTGATATTTTGCAATCTATAGCAACGCAACAAAACAATATATAGAACATTGTATGATCCTTGGTAATTTGTGACACGTGTACATCGAATATTGGAACATTTGGAACGCAACAAGAGAATAGCACCCTAGCTTATAAGGAATAACCTGGCTGAACTTATAAGCAAGATAAACTAGGGCGGCCGTAATCTCGCAGTAAACAGCATCTGTGTCTGTGACTTCATTAGCTGGGTGTCTGCGACGGGCTTTAATTAGAAAAATAGGCTTTGGTATGTGTGAGTGGAGAGAAGAGCAAGTGGGACAACATTTAGGATGGAGTCAAGATTTTTTTATACAAGACGCCTCGTTAGTTTATTGATTGGAAACTGTTAAACAAACTGTTGATTATTTAAAACTAGAAACTGGCTGATCGATCAACGCACAGCCTAAACCGCTGGACTTAGGGAATACAAAATTGGAAGGAATATTCCTTGGATATCCTGGAAGTGAACTAAGAAATCTTTGGAAATTCGTCCCCTAAGGGCCTGTTGTTTGATCCGTAGTTAACTAATTGTTAAATTCAAAAAAGGAACCGAAAATTTGACACATTTCCTTGAGATTTAACCATTAGTCAAGATTTTTAACAATTATTTAGTTTAACTACTGATCAAACAACACGGCCTAAGGGGTTAAAATAGGGGACGTGGCTGGCGGGAAACTAATTCTACGCCTACGAAGATGAGATAAGGGTGTTTAGTCCCCCTATTACCAGGAGTTTAGAACCTGTAAGTATCTGCTCCAAACTGGCTGCCCTTGGAGTCAAACAGAAGAATTGATGTTGAAGTCGCGGGCATCCTCTATTTTGTAAAAAAAAGTACAAACTTTTTAATTTAGGCACTAAAGATTTTTATTACTTAATAATAAGACTAGTTCTACGTATATTATTTAATTATTGTTTTTGGATATTCTTTACCGCTTATTTTAAAAGGTTGAAAAATGTTTGTCTTCGTGCTAATAAAATATCTTTATATCGAAGGCCCAAATCAACGCTCACTTTTTAATGTTTCACAGCTGAGGTGGTGCTGATCTGGTAGCGGGGCGTTGTAGTGTGCGATGACCTACCAGCTCAGCCACCGTCGTCCACACGTCCGCGCGGCACCCACTTCCTCGTCCGCGTTAATTTGGCCACGTCCCGCCGTGTCGACACTACGTGCGGGTCACTCCACTACTAATGCAACTCGGTTACGGGTTAATTTTAACACCCGACGCAAATAGGTGTTAAACGTTTAACGTGTGTACTACCGCGATCTTTAATTTGTGACCCATTTCAAGAAAAATAAGCTTGAAGTCGTCTATGTCATTTGAGATGCCAAATCATTTGTAACTTATAGGAGACTCAACCTTATTGTTGTAGAATGTCAGAATGACTTTGGACCTAAGGTGGGTCCCAAATTTAAGTTCGTGACTGTACATGTGAATCTTTGTGTTTGTGTGTATGTATGTAAATATTTTATCGTACAAACGGTAACATTGAACTCCAGGGTCCCAAGATACAGGCTCAGCCTAGTTTGGGGTCCGCCAGATATGTCTTTTCATGTATATGTAGGTCTCGGTGTTGTTAGGCACATAAAGTTTTTTGTATTTTTGTAATTAGTGCTCAAAGTGCACCTTAATACTTATCTTATATACTTATCATTTTAGTGATGATGATAACCAATTACCGACTCAGTCAGCTGTCTCCACGTCCACACCGTATCCATTTCCTGGAGGAGGCGTTAATTTGGCCACGTACCGCCTCGTCGACACTACGTGTGGGCTTAGTCGAGTACTAAGAGAATTCGAAAGATTCTCGATTCGAAATTCAGAAATTTTAAATATTTACTCAGTAAATTAGTCACATGAGGGCTCTTTTAAAGAATGAAAGAAAGAAAGAAAATACATTTATTTACAAAAACATACAAAATGAAATGAAACATAAAATTACACATAATTGGACAGTTGTGAAACGTCCGAACTCAACATGAGCCGGTTGTTAAGCCAGCGTTGGTCTTCTGTTAGGACCGCTCAGCGACAGCACGGAAGGTGACACAAACATACACGTCGGTATTATAGAGTGAATCTACTAGCGCTCCGGAAAAGACCATTGCGGAGAAAAAGCGCCGCAAGAAACTCACGTACAGTTAAAAACATTAATATCTACCTATACAACCATCACGGCAAATAACCTTATCGCCAGTGGCATATGTATACAAGAAAAAGAGTAGTGGTCCTAAAACACTGCCTTGAGGAACTGAGCCCTGAATTAATTTTCAACACAACATAATTATAAAATAGATAAAACCCCAACATGATGGCGGCCCATTATTTCACAGCTGATATTTCTTTAATGACCCAACCAATACCAAAAAAAATTTACTAAAGACCATCCCGATTTTTCTAGCTTTCTTTTCAAAACGTCCATGTCGGTCCATTCGTTAACTACGATACCACAGCCAGTGACAGATATACAGATACAGAAGCACAGACACACATATACACACGTTAAACTTACAACACCCCTCTGTTTTGTCAGGGGGTTAATAAAAGTAGTAATAGTTCCAGTAGTAGGGCTCTTGCCTTCATCGCGCTGACTGCGCGCTATATCAGCTGCAGTGTTTGTCTACTCCGAATAATTGCGTTTTCTCGTTACCCGCTCATTACTATGAGCACTAAGTTTCAGGATATATGGCTTACATCTAGTTAATTAATATTCATTACGAAGTTAACATGTAAATGAGGATTAAATGTTAAGTTTTTACGGATTAAGAAGACATATTTGGAGCAACTAATATGTCTATGGCCAGGGAGAGTTCCAGAGTCTGAATGCTAAACTTCATAATAGAGAAGTACTTAAATAGGAAGAAAAAATCTATTATATTAATTTTTTGGCCATTTTATTTGGCGAATACAAAGTCTAAGTTCATAATATTTTTTATGTTACTACTTAGGAGTTTTACTGCATTAATACCATGTGTACCAATAATTTGCTATCATCTCTTGACGATGGGCAAAAATGTCTTCACTCACAGACAGAAATGAAACATGACTCATTTTGTGATGATGATGTATTTTTACTATGACGACGATCGCTCTATGTATGTGGTTTTCTTGGAAAAACATAATCTTGTCGTACCTATGGAATTTGTTTAAAAATAAACACATTGCTTTGGTTGCTCTCGGAAGGTTTTCTATTTATTAATAAAATCTCATCGATTTTGCAACTAATTAAAATAGTTCCAAAATGCATCCCATGACTGACGAAGATGACTGTTGGAGGGAGAGAACGGGGTCCATACAAAATCTTCCATTCTTAGGATCACCAGATCTATCACAATCAAGTTTTATTGATTTGACAAAAACTAATTTAATCCAAACGCATATTCAAGTTAAACTATTAATTCTGGCAACTAAACCAAGTTACATATAGGAACTGGTATTTAAGTTAACCTCTGAAAAGAAAACTCTATCAAAAACTGACATTCTGTTAAAGGCAACAATGCTTTTAGCTTTCAAAGCACACAAAGGGGTTTCAATGGAGCTTTAACCCTTAGAGCCTGTCAAGGGAAAATAGGTTGTTTGGAGCAGTTCTCGCACCTGAATATTTTAGGGCAAAGTGGCTTGCCTTGAATAGGGGCAGGAATTTGGACCATTTCCGACGGGGTTTGAAAACAAGAAGGGCGTATAATGTTAAGATTTAGACTGACCGCTATTGCGAATAATATAATGTACTGTAAAAGTAATTTCATCATTAAGTATTATTTTTTTATTATTATTATTATATGCTTAGATAGTTAAAATACATTAAAAATTAACAAAATTTCGCCAAACTGCGGAACAGTTTGTTGGTGAAGCATGTGCCCGTTTCCAACATTTCAACAGCGGAGTAAATTTATTTCTCTCTAAACTATAATACAAATTAAAACTAAAACTATGCATGGCAAAATAAAATAATTAAACCAAAAATAAACCTTATTACAACCAAACAAACGTAAATGGTGACTCCTAAGTCGTGAACCGAAATTTTGGTGTCTAACGCAGCATTTCAAGGCGAATTCAGTGCATTAGCTCCAAAAACCAACAATGAAACTTTGTTGAAGTACTTATAACTTAATATCTTTAAAGAGTAAAAATTACCAACCGTGTGGTCAACCTTTTCTACTAGACTAGAGTTATGTATGAGTCTGACAGTTTAACGTAAGAAGTAGAGCAACCATGAGACTAGATGAATTTTAAATTAATAATTTTATTAATTATTATAAAAATATTAACATTTACAGATTTTTGCATAGTGAAAGAGCCATAAAAATATAGTTGGGTTCACGACTTGGGAGTCACCCTATAGACAGTGACGCAGATGAAGCAAAGTTATAAAAAGGTTCCATCAGCTTCGATATGGAATTACGGACCCTTAAATAACAACCTAATAAAAATTTAAAGCACCCTAAACTTCCTTGACAGTAAATAATGGATTTCCCTATTTCCCATCCGGCGCATAATCACAAAGCGGAAAATAAAAGGCCTCCATAAAAATATCCTTTGACAGTCGATCATATCCCTGACATATTACCTTAAATTCCGCCCCTCCGCACAATAATATAATTCGATTTTCCGGCCACTTCCTTTTAAAGTTAACGCTTACTGCTACACCTTGGAAAAAGGTTACATATTTCTTAAAAGAAGCAAGCGTGTACGTCATTCTGGCTGCAAGATCCTAGAGATTTCCGAAGCGACATGAAAAGGTCTCTAGTTATTTTGAAATAGGGTGTATGTAGGCTTTTTTAGATGTAAGATTAGAGCCTGAATCCACTTCAGCTACACTATTATGCGAATCGTTGGTTCGGAATTCTGCTTCTTGTGTTGAAACGGTTTTTGTGCGTATTCTGTGCACGAGTTCAATCAGGAGTTCGATTCCTTCAATGGGTTAGGTTTAATTGATTTTGTTTTATTGTAGCTTGAGGTTGGGGAATCTTGGGCTGAATGTCTGAAGGCAGGTTTTGAACTCTACAATTCTTACAATTGTACGCGTTAGTTAAGCGATCGGGGGGTTACGATGACATACTAAAGCAGTTCAGTTTTAGTTAAGAGAAAGGGACAGAGATGTTTAATTACTATAATTATGTCCCTTTCTCAACCTAAACTGAACTGCTTTAGTATGTGATAACACCCCTTGTGAATACTCACTGCAACTATACAGACAGTTGCTTAACGCTAACGTAAGCGATTTTCGAAAGCCGTCAAATTGTATGGAATTGTTTTAGACGCTCGACGCGACCGTCTGACAGCTTACGTCAGTCCTATACATTTCGGATAACGATAACGAACGCCGAATCCATCTCGTCTAGGGCCCCTAAATATGATGGATATTGGTAACGTTAGCAATTCTCGGAAATTTGTATGAAAAGTTGTATCAGCGCCCCGTTGTCCGTAACTCCGTACGTCCGTAGTAGGTACTAAAATTTGATAGCAAGTGGACAGCGGAGTGGAGTATCGTCATCGAGTAGAAAAGGGGAAGTTTTCGGTAAAACAATATTCCTTATTGTCAACTTTATGACAACTTTTATTTACTTGACAGTAAAGGCAGCCGAGCTTAAAACAATGAGATAAGATGTCAAAAGCAATATGGTATTACCAAATAGAAAAGAGCCCTTGACTGGGTATTTCAGAACCCCATGGGCAGCGGCGGAGATTACTTTGTGATTCACAGGGGCCTGTTTTATAAAGCTACAAATTACAATTTACAGGCTACAAGTTTCCATTTGACACAACCTCGACCAATGACGACCAGTCGTTTGAGCAGTATTGCCAGTTTAGATTTATAAAATTGTAACTTGTAGTTTTATAAAACGTGACCCAGGTGTAATTCACAGACTTGTAGACAGTATTGCTTTCTGTAGCATTTAAAAATTAAAACAACCCAGTCAAAACATCACAATAAATAAACAAACCCAGAGTTGATATTTTGCAATCAAAAAAATTGTGAAGGTGTGAAAATCAAGAAACCTTGAAACAACGTTATGTCCTAAAGTACTTTAAACAGCAATTTTCACTCTGAAATCTCATGTACAACAAACTCTAAAGCGAATTTCAATCAAGAAGATATATCGAAGAAGCTGAAACACTATAAATCCCTAAACAAGATTGGTTAAAAAGTAGAATAAAGTTTTAAATCTCCTTATTTCCGGTTCGGAACATGGACGAATCGAAGGGGTTTTATCCGGTCGCGAAGGCGGGCCACGAACACGGCGATACCTGTAGCAGGAATGTTGCAGACATTTTGATACTCATATATGCGGATGCGGAAGTAGGTAAAAAATATTTTTTAAATAGTTATTTATTTATTTAGTTATTTATTTATTTGACATACCAAGAGTTATGGGAAAATACATAAATTGATAAAAATCATGGTAATTTTTAGTAAGCCTTATTATGTTAAAGAAAATGTTGAGATAGAAGCTTTCCGTCAACATCTGGATATGACTAGGTAACTAATACGACCAGAACGCTTTCATTGTGACTACATCTCAAAAAGTCCTAATCGCTAAATGTTTTTTTTTGCCACATTGTTTTATACATGTTATATCTGTCGTAGCAATATCGACGAAGCCCCGCATGGTGGGGATCCTATTCCAGGTCAATTTGCCCTTCGGGCGTTTGAAGCTTTCTGACGAACCTAACATAGCTAGTAACGCAAACGAAGTGTTCATTTTGCAACTCGGACTTTTTGAGATGTAGTCACAAAGTGATCTCGTCGTATTGCGATCTAGGCTAAAAGCGATGTAATCAGAGGCTCTATTCTACTCGGTAAAATAAAAGGTACTACTATTGACATGATATCGTATTGTTTTTACGAGGGGTGATCCATAAGTTTTGAGAGTCAGTATGAACCATCGACATAATGATATTCTTTTAATGTGGAATATATCATGGCACCAATCAACCTTAAATGAGACAAAAACAATACATTATTAATTTGTTTTTCTGTGATAGTTAAACACAAAACATCTGTATGAACAGCAAAACCATTTTTAATATGATTCTAATTCTAATTTTAATTAATGGCTTTCACTCCTGTTAAGGTGTATTTCGCCAATGTCAAGTTATTTATAGACACTCCCATGGACTTATTAGAGAAATAAGTTCGTGTAAACAGAAGCACATAGGGTTAGCGCCACGCGCTTCTGTCAAGTCTTTAATATGATTATCAAAACTTATGGATCACCGTGGGATCACTCGTAACTAGGCCGCCATTTTAAAATGGTTATAATTGCGGGTAAGAACCCGCGTGTCATCGGTCCCACGTACTATGAGCGTCTACCCGCCAAACTTAAAAATGTACATTCCGACGAAGCATTTAAACACCAGCTTAGAAACCTTTTACTGGATAATCCATTATACTCTGTCGATGGAGCTAAAATTGTAAATTTATTTATTATTGTGTTGACAGTTATTAATCCTTGTATATTGACATCGGACGAGTGACCATTTATTTGATGTTTAATTGTTGTTGTTTTAATTAATTATTTTTGTATTCTTTGATTATTAGAAAGAAAGAAAGAAAGAAAAATCATTTATTCGTGACATACATAAAAAAAAAAAACAGATTAACACGTACAAGAAGGAAGTAGCCACGAAATGGTCCCAACTCAGCGTAATGCTGGCATTAAAGTCAGCGCTGGTCTTCCGTTGGAACCATCAGGTGAAACCACGGAAGGTTACACACACATAATTATTTGAAAAACAAGGAATGATTGCAAAATAATAAAAAAACTAGAAAAAAAAACAATAATAATAAAAAATATATAAAAAAAACGCAAAAGTTTTCCATGGCCGTCCTCAGATAGCGGAAAGGGCAACAGTCCCTTAGCCTTACATGGTTCAAGCACAGAAAACCGACATGACCTATTCTATTTTATCTATGGCAGCGGCAGCGCTGACAGCACGCGACATAATCTAATCTGTGACTTAGTCTCAGTAATCTGTGATGATTAACCATGCAATTGTTTTATTTTGATGCATGCAAAAGTGACTATAAATAACTTAACAACAACACGTAGTGATTAAACTCATATTAGAAATTGACCATGACAGTAATAAATCTCATACATCACATCATTATGATAGCGACTCAGTGAAGTACGTTGGTTTTGGAGTAGGCAATACTGGTAAGTTGGTTTGTATACAATACAATATTTGCTTTTTATATATATAGATAAGGTCGTCCTGACTTGGGTGTTGAATGAAAACCCCGGACAATGCATGCTGCGTGCGACACCAGAACTATTATTTTATTAATTTAGTTTCCCAGTAGATTTTAAAGTGAATAATGTTTTGTACAGGTAATTATATATACAAATACAAAATTGTGGCGAACTGAGGTGCAACAAAATGCGGAAAACCACCGTTTTCGTCGGGGACAAGAAAATTAAATTAAAACAAAAGTAAGAAGTTAAAAAGAAGTAGACAAATAAACCGGCTTCTACTTAACAAATATGCATGGCAATGCAGGCAGATGGGACATAAACCATAGGTATGTATGTACTTTGCTCAAAGCTTACAAATTGTAGTGACATACTCATGCTTATATTCAACTATGCATTTAAGATAAATATTGAAATTTGGTGAACGAAACAAGAAATTAGATTAATTTGGTACCTATTAAGCTACCAAACTACAAAGAAGAAGAGTAAGTGGTCATATTATGTTGAAAAAAGAAAACTGTCCTGATAATATTAACCATAATAATATATAATACATATTATATAATATAATAATTGTAAACTGTTACAATAGTAATTGTTTGTAATTAATATTATGAAAGGATTATTTTTTTAAAAGCAACTAGTGTCAAGCCTTAAATTTTCCTCTGCTACTTGATGTTCAAATATATATTTCTTTATTTTTATTCTAAAACTATGTATATTTTGCAGGTTCCTTATGGGAGGCGGGATATTATTCCAGCACTTGGTTGCTATGTAACGGAAACTTCCTCGAAAAGCAGCTGAGGCATGTCTGGGTGTCAACAACTGGATTCCACATTGACGAGTCCCACGAAGCCTTTGACTAGACAGCTTCTCAAAGAGATACGATGGTGCTTTGTGGTGCAGTACTCCAAAAAGCAGACAAGCCAAGTGCAGCTTGCGACGGTGTTGCATCTTGAGAATTGCATGTTTATTTAAAAATGGAGTGACATGGGCCCTTAACGGAATGCTGAAACAGAAGCGAGCACAGGCATTTTGAACGCGTTGAATGAGTCTTTTTGTTTTTGCAAGTATGCGTGAGCCAAACACAGAATCCATATAATTTAGTTTTGATAAAACAAGTGACTCTACTAGTTGAATGCGCAATTTTTCATTTATAAATGGCCTAATCTTGTATAACACTTTAAGTTTATAGAAGCAACTCCTAACAGAATTGGAAATATGCTTCTCGTATCTAAGTTCTATATCCATTAACAGGCCCAAGTTTCGTGCTTCATACACTCTATCAATGGGTTCGTCCTTTAACATGACAGGTCTTGTTGGACTGAGACCAGCTAACTGTTGCCTACTGCCAAAAATAAGGTACTTAGTTTTACTTGGGTTTAGCAATAAGCAATTGTTTGTGGCCCAAGTAGCTATTCCCGAGAGGTCCATATTAAGCTTTTCTATTGTACTATCAATCTGAGATGGTTTACACGAGATGTATACTTGTATGTCATCAGCATAAATATGGTAATTGCAATGTGTGATTTGTGTCTTTATATCAGCAGAATATAAAATAAACAGTATGGGACCGAGAATTGATCCTTGAGGGACTCCTCTAGTAACTCGAACTTTTTCCGAGATCTTCGAAGAACCACCATTAAGACTCAGCTTTACGTACTGGTAGCGATTGTTGAGATAACTGTCGAACCAGCTTAGCGTGTTACTTTCAAAGCCATAGTAATTTAATTTAGATAGCAGTAAGTTGATGTTCAGACAGTCAAATGCCCTGGAGAAGTCCAGTAGCACCAATAAGGTACACATTCCTTTATCCTGAGAACACAAGATATTATCAGTAACATCCAACAAAGCAGTTGCTGTGCTTCTCCCTTTTCTAAAACCAGATTGTACGTCAGGCAAAATGTTGTTACTTTCGAGATAATCAGTTAATTGTGAACAGACAGTTTTTTCCATAATTTTAGACATACATGGTAATAAGCTTATTGGCCTAAGTTCCTTAAGCTCACATGGATTTGGGATCTTAGGCAGGGGCCGCACTATAGCTAATTTCCAGGGGTCGGGAAAGGTGGATGTTAAAATAGAGGTGTTTATTAAATTTGTAATTATGTCAATGGTGTAAGGAAATGTTGTTATGAGCATGGTCAGGTTAATGCCATCGCAGCCCTCTGCATTTGATTTTAGACTGTTTATAATTTTGATAATTTTTCCTGAGCTAATTGGTTCTAGACGAAAAACAGAGTCATTAAGCCTATGAAAATGAAAGTAAGTCAGCTGTGACAAAGAAACCTCTGAACTGCCTGGCAAGCTTAGAAAATGGTTGTTTATGGTATCAGGATCGTTAAAAAAGGTAGGTAGTTCAGTATCATTTTTAGGCAATAAAGTAAATTTAAGGTTCTTCCATAGAAGTTTTGGGTTATGAATTTTGTTATTTATATTATATTTAAAGTAGGCTGCTTTCTCAAAAAACAGTGCTTGGTTTACCATGGATTTCAAATCCTTGTAATAATTTTTTTTACTGTCCGACCCAGTTTTATGATATTCAGCTGCTGCTTTGTCACGCAATCGCATCATGAGCTTGACTGTATCCGTGATCCAGGGGTAAGAGCGGGCCTTAATTATAATTGACTTAATAGGCGCATGAAGGTCAAAAAGATTAACAATATTCTTATTCAGCGCTCCTAGCATACTGTTTACATTTTCCAGGTCAGATATCGAATCCCATCTCACACTTTGCAAGTCCTTGCTAAAATTCTCCAGGTCGATGTTTTTAAGTGGTCTGTATGTTATTGTATAAGGTTTTGGTTTATCCCGTTTTACATTGAACTGTCCAACAACAAGGCAGTGCCCATTGAGAGAGCCTACATGATCGATTAAAATGTTTTTTGCGCGCATATCCGAACAAACTACGTCGAGCAACGTTCGACTGGTATTTGTAAAGTGTGTTGGCTCTGATACCAATTGCAACAGACTAAAACTAGTTAAGAAATAATTAAATTTTGCTATTTTTATGTCATTTTTGGCTAATAAATTAATATTATAATCACCTAATATAATTAAATTATCATAATTGTGGAAAGAGCTCACTGTATCAGAAACAGCGTCAAAAAATAGATCGACGTCCATCCAAGGCGGTCGGTATGCCGTCCCGATCACGATCTTCCCTCCGTTAAGGGTCAATGCAACCCACATTTGTTCGACCGAACTGTGCCGCGGGTCCACATATTAGTATTTATGTTTTGACGATCTCAATGTAATTTCGTATTTTTTGACATGCAATGCAACTTATATTGTAATATTACATTGATTAATAAATAAACTAAACTAAACTAAACTACGTTGACAAAACGATAAAATGTCAAAAGCAATATTGTTTTACCGAGTAAAATTAAGAGCCCCTGCTTCGAAGTTCGTGGCCCCACAGTGCTAGATCCGCGCTCGCGCCGACTCGCTCGCTATTTATCGAAGGAGCTGCGTCGGGAAGTTACGGCGTTTTCATTACTCCAACTTTTTCAGCTCCATTTAAAAATCGCAAATACCCTGTCAATTTTGATATGGAATTTTTAACAATATTTTATAGCTACTCTGATGTTGCTATTTGACTGGTTTTAAACATCCGATACAATAAAGCAATGTTATTTGTTTGGAACCTGTCTATGCAGTTTTTATAAGCTAACTAAGCTTTAGATGTTCATTTTTTAAACCAATTTCCGGTATAGGCATAGGCTGTAAAGTAATAAAACCTTATGGCCTGTTGTTTGATCGGTAGTTAAACTGACTAATGGTCAAAAAACGTTACTAATGGTTAAAATCTCAAGGAAATGTGTAAATTTTTCCATTCCTTTTTCGAATTTTAACAATTAGTTAGTTTAACTACTGATCAAACAGCAGGGCCTTAGTGCACAATCGTACTAAATGATGTTTTTTTGCCAGTAAAGTTACGAACTTATTATTTATGCACAAGCATACTAATTACAATAACATTTCAAATGTAATTAGTACAATTGTGAACTAAGGAACTAATCTTGTTTTTTCATTTTAATAAGTAGCTAATTCTATCGCCACTTTCTTATTCAGTGGGCCTAGTATGGCTGCGTCTATATCGCGTGTCAAATGTGGATAAAGCATCCGTCACTCTCGTACTTATTTACGTGTCAGAAGTTGACGGATGCCTTATCCACACTTTGTCACGCGATAAACGCAAGTATGTTAGGGCCCAGGAGTTCGTTTTTGTGCTAAAAAGTACAGCCGTCCAAAAAGCTTTAATCGAAAAAGAAATTGGTTGGGTATGTTGGGTATCAACAAAAGGGTCTTCGAGGCGGGCTTTTCTATAATTATTGCAATTTTTAAGTCTATTTTCGTAAACTACGTTTAAAAAATCTAGCTGCCTTTAAAACCAGACAGATAAGAAATGTAAGAGTGGACTCAATAGGAAATTAAAATCGTTCAAGTTTTCATATCACGTATCTGTGGACCAAGGCGTTTCCGTTCAGCCAGATCTCCCGCCATTTACATAATCCTGGATGAAGTGAATTTAATAATGGCAGTAGCAGTCTGAACGTTTTTTTCTATATTTTTTATCTGTGCAAACGCGGCGCGTTTTTATTGGTTGCAACGCTGAGTGAATTTTGCAGTTAGATTTAATATTCGAATGCCAGGATTGAAATGAGATTTTGTACAAGGAGGCAGTCAACCAAATAGGGCATCATGTTTTTTTTTTAGCTACTGCCTTAACTTTGCCTGGTTCCAGCATAGTTTATTATGGTGTTTTATAGATCTTTGGCTTCTCGTAAAACCAAAAGGCAAATAATTAATTATTACGTTTAAAGTAATCAGCCGCAAACCTTACTAAATATACTGAAGCACAAAATTACCAGTAAAAGAAAGCATCCTAGGACAAGAGTTAGTCAAGAGTAAGTAACTCATTCATTATCAATGAAAAAATGCAATGCAAGTGATTCTTACTCATAATCACTTATCGTTGGTGATACTGAAAAACCGCGTAAATAACAAATATATTTTAAAACAAAATAAACCTTACACCCTCAATAAAAAGGTGCATTTTGCTCGTTATTTACTCAGTTTTGCAGCTTACTGACGTTATGCTGATTCAAATAACCTATTTACGATAACTCTAACACGAATACTATTATTTAATACAAGAAGTCCCTGAGCTAAACAATTTTTTCCCTCTCATCACTTCAACCCTATTTTGTGTAGCCTCACTTTTCACTGAAAGCTTAAAAATAATGCGAACAGTTCTCTTCACATGTCACATCTCTCTCCACTGCTGGAGGTTAGAAGTCAGTTCTGCAATACTCTCCATTCAACTGTCTCTCTCTCGCCGAACGGAACAGCTCTTCACCTACCTATAGCAACTCCTGTTCAGCAGGCCTTTCGCGTAAACACACTCGCAATCACAATCGTTTTCATTTTGAAAATCGAAGGCTTGTCTGCATACAAAATGAAACCAATTGTTTTGTTTTGAAGCCGATCGCGATTGCGAGTGAGTTACGCGAAAGGCCTGCGGTTCTATAAGTTCCCGAGCGATGACATCACGAAACTGCAAAAGCCTATTCTCCTCTCAACTTAAAAACTAACACAGTTAATATATTGAAGTACGGCCACGAGCGTTAATTTGGGACCCATTTCAAAAAAAAATATGCTTGAAGTCGTCAATGTCATTAGAGATGTCAAGTCATTTGTAACTTTTAGGAAACTCAACCTTATTGTTGTAGAATTGCAGATTGACTTTGGACCTAAGGTGGGTACCAAATTTAATCTAGTAACTGTACCTGATGATTATTTATATTCAGAATAACTAAGCTAATTTCCGTCCAAAAATAGTTCCCATTCAATGCTTCTAAACGAATTCAATCAAAAGAAACGTTTCACTTGAAATTCCCGCAGCGTCCTATTTAAATTACCTACGTTCCCTGTCGCAATCAATGTTGGTATGAAAAAGGACCCAAAAGCCGCCAAATTGAAGGGAGGCCAACCGTGCAGGAGTCAGGTGAAACCTTATTGCATGAGAACTTTTTAAATAATGCAAAAGCCTCACCCGAGACTTTGGTAAACGCAGGTATACTGCCAAACGAGGGTTGAAAAGTTAATTACACAACTGAGACAGAAACAATGTACCTAAGGGGGTTACCTATCTGAAACACTAAAAAACGTTTGCCAGCTATTTTCATTTGTCCGAAAGTCATTTTTCTCTGAAACCGTTTAAGTTTCCTGAATTATTATAAAATAAACCTAACCTAACCTACAGGTTCTGTAAGTATATCTCATTAAACATTTTGAAAAGTTATTGGGTTCAGAATAAAATGAAAATTATGGCAAATGAAACAGCTGGCAAACGTTTTTAGTGTTTGCGATAGGATACCACCTAAGGGCTGATTTATTAATCACACACATAACACTATCTGTCAGATAAAGTTTAAGTATGTCCTTTTCTTCCATATGACAAAGAAAAGGAAAGCAATAAATGGAACTGTCAGATAATATTTATTGGGAGATTGACAAAATCAGCCTAAGACAGTAGAATAAAGTAACTACTAGATAGTATAACCCCCGATATAATGGTGACCCCTTCTTTCAGTGCTCATATCTCTTAAACGGCTCAACCAATTTTCATGAAACTTAGCTAAGAACCACCGCTAGAAAACCTGCATCCAAATCCGTTTAGGAGCTACGATGCCATAGACCAATACACAAATACACATATACACACACGTAAATCTTACAACCCCCCACTTTTTGCGTCGGGGTTTAAAAATATACACTCAAAACAAGTACAACACAAACTTCTACTATATTATTATTATATAAAAAGAGTCATCAACATCACTAGCCCGTAGTCGTCCACTGCTGAACATATTTCATTTTCATTTTCAATTAACATCATTTTCATTTTCAATTGTTGGACCGTAAGGCCAGCCAGTTCGGAGCAGACCCTTACAGGGTCTGAACTCCTGGTAGTAGGATGACTGAAAACCCTCATCTGAATGATTGTCAAATTAGAACAGCTTGACGAACTAGCCCTCAAGGAGACTTGACTTGGCATTTAAATTTTAGCTAATACCGCACAAGTCAAAATTGCCTGAATATAATTTTGAACTTTGTATTACATTTAATTAACTCTTAATTATAGTGCGTTTAATCGTAGACTTACGCGGTAAGTTAGCTAAGCGACAATATGCCCCCCTGTTTGATTTCCAGCGTGAGGGTTGCCAGTTGATATTTTAAAATTATTCGGCCAAGGTGTTTAAAATTATACAAAATTGCATGTCAGGATACACTATCTGACTGTTTGCGAAGAATGCGCACTAATGCGCTTCGGCGTCGGTTTGCTTACAATTCGTATCTTTGTCTGGCTGTCATATAACTCAGATAATGGAATTAAGGTTTCCCTATCCAATTATACATGAGGCTCCAGGATACAGAGAGGATACAATCAGTCACCCAGTTATACAGTTTTTGTATCCAATTATACAATCTGGCAGCCCTGAGCGTGAACGATCCAATGCGGCCTGTATCCACCGATTTCCTACCACCACACATAGCACATAGCTCGGAGAACCGACGGTCCGTGGTGCAGAAAGATTCTTGAGTGGAGACCACGACCTGGCAAGCGTAGCGTGAGACGACCGCCTGCACGATGGACAGATGACAGATGGTTAAACATATTTAATGTAATTACAAACACAATATAATGGTTACCTATCTTAAGTTAGAAAAACTTTTGTCCGCGGTTTCGTTAGTCCGATTTTTCATTTCTCCAAAAATCCTTTTTCTCTGAAACTGTTTAAAACTAACTTATAAAATTAACCTATCCTTGCCTACAGGTTCTGTAGGTCTTTAAACATTTAAAAAAGTTAATGGGTACATAGAAAAATGATTTTAGGACAAAGGAAAATCCGGAAAAACGAAACCGTCGATCGTCATCCATAGGTTACCTTTTTTTTAAGTTAATGACGATTAAGTCGTTCATTAGTGACGATTTTAATACACAAAGAAAATGGGACGAGTTAAATTGTCTCTAAAAAGTAAAATTTCTCTGAGTACAACGGTAAATCCCTAACTTTAATGCAAACATGCAGGAAACTAACTTCAGCATAACTGAAAGCCATATTTCTAAATTAAACACTTACTTAGCTTATTCCTTTTGGAATCAACGCGGTAAACTACCACAATCTGCTGACACACGCGGATAACATTCGAATTTATGTAACACTGCGACGTATTTCGGTTAGAATTTCATTTAACTAGAAGATAATCTCTGCAGTTTATGGTCAAAGTTGTTATTGTTTAAGGAAAGTTACAGTTTACGTCAAATACACAACGTTTTCTGGAAACAATCGCAAAATGGCCAGAATTTTTCGGCTTCTAGCTTAATATTCTACTTAGATCTTTAACTAGCGACCCGCCCTCGCTTCGCTTCGGTTTATGTGAGTTTCCTGTAACACCCGTTCGTAAACCAGAATGCATTATGCATAAAAACCTTCCGTGAATTCTCTACCTGATGCTAAAAAGCGCGTTAAAATCCGTTGCGTAGTTTGAAAGATCTAAGTGAACATACATACAGAGAAGCGGATAGACGGCGGGAAGCGACTTTGTTAGGTATAAACAACGTATAGAATATTATTTATTAAGATTGGCCAACAGGTAAGATACTTTAAAACTTACAAACTACTTAATTATGACATTTCGTTTATATTTATTGAGTATCCACCCAATTACAGGCAAAATCAACATGCATTACCATTTAAGGCTTATTATCTAGAATATCAACATTCTAGTAGCTGCTATGTTGTTTATTAAGCTATTAAATTTAATCAATGCTTATTAGAACTATAAATAAGCATTGTTTGAAAAAAAAAACGCCGAATAAAATTTTATTTCACTGCATTTAAGATTTTATCTACACAGTAAGTATACAGAATTCGACTGAAATAATAATAACTATGAGGAATACTTATTTATACAACATTATCTTTCATATAAAGCAAATCCGCCCTATAAAAATCCCGCCGCCATTACATTTCCGTGACGCATGGCGGGATTAAATTAAAAAAGAATTTTCATTCAAATCCAGAATTCTTGCGACGCCGGGGTTGCCCGCTTCGGGGAAGTTTCCCCATAACATGCAAATGGGGAAAGTTTGGCTAATTGCTGCAAGACTGTCTCGTCGGACAGAGGCAGTTAATTAAGACTGCCGATAGATATATAGTCTTAACTCACTATTGGGAACAGTTGCCGTGTGCCCCAATCAAGAGAATGTGTAATTTAAGGGCCATTAGGTCCGTTAGTTGAATTTCGGACTTAATGATTGTAGTAACTCAGTGCTAATCGCAAAAGAATTCAGTGCCTGTATTCCACTATGTTTTAGCCCCCTTTTCTTTCTGTATTGTAAACATATTATATTGTAAGGAACTGAGGGCGGAGGCGAGACGGCGCAGTGCAGCGCGTTCCCATACAAAAAACGCCTCCGCCACGCTTTGGAAACGCTTTTTAGTATGGGAACGCGCCGCGTCCGCTCTCAATATATTTGCGGTTTTAATCTGTGATATCGTTGACTTCATGGTGTCTTTTTCTCACTCGACAGTAAGCTACTATAACGTCCAGGATAAATTTACAATTGGAGTCGAACTTCAATAGTTTTTGGACATTAGCAGTAGAAATATTTCAATTACACATTTTTAACACATTTAGATTGCAATTTTTTTCGTGAAAATATTTTAAGTAATTTAGTAAGTTTATAAGAATAGTAAAAAAAATGCTAAAATTAAGGCACTGTTCGGAATGAAATTGATAACATGATCCAATTTTTCTTCCACATGCTGATGCTTGATTTGATTGTTGCCATTTGAAAATATTGTAAATTCCGCATGTCACCACATCGTCGTCGAAACAATCTACTAATCTTAGGCATGCAATATCGAAAAAACTATCTGAAAAAAACGTCCTATACGTAAAGAACACGTCCAGACACTTTTTTTAATGAGATTAGAATCCTACTAAACCTACAATCAGTTACAGATATTGGCCAGGATACACGAGGCTAGTTTTTAAATCCGTGATAGCAAGCTAGATAGCTTGCTAGTAAGCTAGTAATATTGACCTCGCTTAACCCTAAATAATATAAGATTATAACTTTTATTTTTACACCTTTCAACTACCTCAAATCGAAAATACCGTAAGAAATTACATGGTTCATATGTTTAAATCGCGATATCTTAAAAAGTTACTGATGTGACTACCTATGGTCCATTCCCATAGACTCGTCTTATTTAGTAAACACTTTTATAACCTCAAAATGCATCATATTTGGCTGAAATGCCCGTTTTCAGCTGAATAAAGCAACTAGAGACCACATTTTGCACAACATTTTCCTGATTTTACATCATGGATAGTTCTTTTTACGACTAAATTGTTATTTTACACGAAAAGGGAACACTTTGAGGTTATAAAAGTGTTTACTAAATAACTAAATAAGACAAGTCCATTGGTATTGACTTTCGATAGTCATGTTCTCTCCGGGTACCTTTCCCTTCATATGTTACAAAAACACACCTTATTCCGCTCTTGACAGAATACTTATCCACTGTCTTCTAGAAAAGCCTGAACACCTGAGCTATCTAACCATGCACGCGCCAAATAATATCCCCCATTACTCCTCCACGTCACTAGATTACTGCAAATCCACCGCAAATTGGAGATTTGCTTGACACAAGAAAAATTGACTGAAGCTACAAAGAAATGAAGACCTTTAACGAAAGGGTATAAAGTTGGGCTTGCTCTAACAACGGATAAAGTTGTGAAGTTTCTAAAATACTGTTACGTTTGTAGCTGGAAGATGTCAGTAAATAAATCAATTCAGAATTCAGTTTGCATTAGTATGTGTAAATCCTTATACTAATATTATGAATGCGCAAGTGTGTTTGATTGTTCATTTTTCGCGTTTAAATAACTTCACTAATTTCCATAAAACAGATAGCATGTGGTCTGGTTACTGTGAAGTGCATGAGGCAGACAGGATACTCTTTATTCCGATATCCTACAAGGATTTTGAGAAATTTTATAAATACTAGATGTAGGTATGTATATGTACAGTCACGGTATGAAAAGGTTCGTCACTTTGGACCTTGATGTCATTGAAATATAGTCGAAAAGTGACGAACCTTTTCATACCTATCAGAAATGCTCCTCGACGGCAGATGGCGCTACTTTCACAATTTATTTGGACAAACCTTTACTATTAGTGCGACGCGCCGAGTGAAGCCGCGGGCAGAAGCAAGTGTTAAATAAAACTAAAGATAACAGTTAGAATTAGAGCTGTGTGCGCCAAAGTTCTATGTATAAAACTTTAAATAAGCTCGCCGGGCATATAAATTTCAACAGATAAGTACGTTTAGAAAGCAAACGCCACAGGCACGCAAACACCATACACACACACACACACACATACCCACACAATTTTTTTTTCTGTTTCTTTTATCTGCAATCAGTCGCCAGACTTTCATCAGATGAGTTGAGTGAACGGTGGGGGTTTGTAGAGTAAGAGGCCAGCGCCTCCGTCTCTCTCAGAGTAGGTACGTGGTTTCGTTTTAGACAAGTGGATTTGGGTGATGGGTGAGACGGATAATGTGTTGTTTCTTGTAGCGTTCTATTTCAGAGGTCACTGTTGCCATATTTAGATATGCATGTATTTCGTTGTTCCTTGTGTACCATGGTGCATTAGTGATGCTCCTTAATATGTTATTTTGCACCCTTTGTACGCACGCAATATTGCTCTTACTCGCAACTCCCCATATCTGAATGCCGTATGTCCAGATAGGTTTCAGAATGGCATTATAAATTAAAAGTTTGTTGTCCAGTGAGAGTACTAAATTTCTTCCCATTAGCCAATAAAGTTTTCGGAACTTGTGATGTACTTGGTCTCTTTTCATCTTTATGTGATTTTTCCAGGTAGCACGTCTGTCCAGATGGAACCCGAGGTATTTCACACAGTCCGTTTGGGGCAAAATACTATTTCCTAGGTGTACTGGGGGACAGGTTTCTTTCCTTAGGGCAAAAGTTATGTGATTAGACTTCTGGGCGCTAGCTCGAATACGCCATTTTTGGAACCAGGCAGAAGTTAAGTCCAATACTTGTTGCAGCTTTTCGCTAGCCGTGATGTGATCATTCAAGCGAGGAAGGCGATATCATCAGCATATGTGGCCACTGTAACATCATCTGTAAGGGGCAGGTCTGATGTATAGATATTGTATAGCACCGGGCCGAGGACTGAACCTTGGGGCACTCCAGCTTTTATAGGGTACAAGGTTGATCGTGCTTCTCCTTGCTTGACTTGAAATAGTCTGTCAGAGAGGTAAGATTTGAGAATATGGAACACGGAATGTGGTAATTTTGTCTTTATCTTACACAGCAAACCCTTGTGCCAGACTCGGTCAAATGCTTGTTGTACGTCAAGAAATGCAGCGGAGCAGTATTTTTTATTCTCAAAACATTGTCTGACAGAGTTGTATACACGATGTACTTGTTCAGTAGTTGAGTGCGCTTTTCGGAATCCAAATTGATGTTGGGGGATAATGTCATTTTCTTTTATGGCCTCGGTGAGTCTTAGGAGAAAAATCCTCTCCCATAGCTTCGAAAGTACTGGGGTAAGACTTATAGGTCGATATGAGGAGCAACTTTGGGTCGGTCTGCGTCTTTATGAATCATAACGATCTGTGACGCCTTCCACGTATTTGGGAAGTAAGAAACACGGAAAGTGGCATTAAAAAGGCACGCCAGAAATGTGATGCACCTTTTAGGGAGCTCTTTTAGGATTCGCGGGGTTATCAGATCGAAACCCGGTGCCTTATTTGGATTTAGTGATTTGATTTCTCTTGTTATTTCTCTAGGTGACGTTGGTTTGAGAGGCAAGCACAGTTGGTGATCTTGGTCAAGTATGGCATCCAAATCAGTCTCATCATCATGACCCTCGTTTGGGGTGAATACCTGGGATAGGTGAGCAGCAAAAGCCTCGGATTTCTCTTTGTCGGTACGGGCCCAGGTGTCTGACTGGTCCCTGATGGGAGGGAATGACTGTTGGGGTTTATTTAGGTGTTAAAGATAAAAAGATAAAAGATAAAAGATGTTTATTCAGTAAGTAGGCCGCACGGGCACTTTTACACGTCAAAAATCTACCAGCGCTTCGCAAGAGACCACTGCTGAGAAGAAACGCCGCAAGAAACTCAACAGTCAGTCGTTTTTTTTTAAATTACTTATACAATTATAGAACTTAACCTAGCATTATATAAAACAATGAATTTAACATTAAAATATATATATCATGCGTAGTTGAGCAGGAAAATGTGTCAAAACTCAGTATGTTCAGATGAACTCTTAAATAGTAATAATAATAATTATATATATACATATACATATATATATATATACATATATACACACGTATATACATATACTTACCCATGACGGTGCAAAACAACCACATAGTTTTGATACATTCTCCTACAGAAACCGTGTCCCCTAGACAATAATTATACCTACAATGTTTAGATATTTTCCTGACTAAGCTATTACTAAGTTATTTAGGTGTTTAATTTAGGTCAAGCATTTTTATCTGTTAGATAGTCCTCGACCCTATAATAAGCTTTCGACATCAACGACTTTTTCAAGTAATTTTTAAGTGCTGGAAATGATAACTTTAAAACTTCGTCAGGTAATTTATTATAGAAATGAATGCATTGACCAACAAATGATTTATATACCTTACGGACACGAAATTTTTTAATAGCAATTTTATTTTTATTTCTTGTATTCAAATTATGTATATCACAATTCTTAACAAAAGAGTCTTGATTTTTAATGACATAAATAATATTCTCATAAATAAATTGTGATGCTACTGTCAAAATACTAATTTCTTTAAATAGTAATCTTAAGGAATCACGGGAGTTTAGGTTATATATGAAACGAATGGCTCTTTTTTGTAACACGAATATAGTCTGTATGTCAGCAGCTTTTCCCCAAACCAGAATACCGTACGACATAACACTATGAAAATAATTATAATAAACTAAGCGAGCTGTCTCAACATTGGTAAGTTGCCTGATTTTCCTAACAGCATAAGCTGCCGAACTTAATTTACCTGCTAGTACTGCTATATGGGGACTCCATTGCAAGTTTTTGTCTATAGTTATCCCTAAGAAAAGCGCCTTGTCTACCATCTCCAAACACTCATCATTTAGAAATATACTAGATTCTACCGGTCTAACATTAGGCAAAACGAACCTAACACATTTAGTTTTCTTAGCGTTAAGTAGCAAATTGTTAATAGTAAACCAATTAAGTACTTTAACCAGCGTGGCGTTTACCCTACTGTAATCGACGGATTTTCGGTCCACCTTGAAAATTAATGAAGTATCATCAGCAAATAGCACAATATCACAAAGGTTATCTACCGTGGGTGGTAAGTCATTTATATAGACCAGAAATAAGAAAGGACCTAATATAGAGCCCTGAGGCACACCTAATTTAACAGTTGCTCCAATGGACTGTGTTTGGTTCACAACAACCGTTTGTGTTCTATCACTAAGATATGAAGACATAAGATTTAGAGAATTATTTGACAGACCATAATGTTCTAATTTTAATATAAGAGTCGCATGATCTACGCAATCGAAAGCTTTGGAAAGATCACAAAAAAATCCTATTGCATCACAGGATTTCTCCCAAATATTGTATATATTTAATGAGTACAGATGCTGCATCAGTTGTGGATCGTCCTCTGGTGAAGCCGAACTGATTACTGTTAAGCAGTTTATTTCTATTGAAGTGACCTAACATATCTTTTAACATTAACTTCTCAAAAACTTTACTTAAAACCGGTAGAATAGAAATGGGACGGAAATTCGTTAAATTACTCATGTCGCCCGATTTAAAAAGTGGTATGAATTTACTATATTTCATAAGATTTGGAAAAACCCCCTCTGAAATGCAATTATTGTAGATTAAAGCTAAGTGAGGTGCAATTATATCTATGACATGATGGATCACTTTAACTGACGCTCCCCATAAATCCTCAGTTTTTTTAAACTGAGCGATTTAAATACCTTAACAATAGAAATTGAATCTACATGGCTAAAATCAAAGGTTACATTACATTTAGTAACATTAGCACAAAGTAGTTTTTGAGCTACAATCGCAGATGATTGAAGACATTTCGTTGTATTAATAGCTATAGTGGAGAAATAATCTTCGAACGCTAAGGCCACGTCTTTGTTTGACGTGATTTGTTTGTCACCCTTGTTTAGGGTGACTTGATTATCACGAGTTTTAGATTTAACCGTTTCTCTATTTATAATTTTCCACACCGTTTTTACCTTATTATCAGAAGCTTTGAGTTTAAGACTTAAAAAGTTTGACGTAGCAGTTAAGCAAACTCGCTTGAAGGTCCTCGAATAATTCTTAACGGAAACTAAGAAGTCAGCATTCTTGTTCTCCTCCCTCTCTCTATATAGTTCATAAAGCCTATTTCTACTTCTATGGATGCCTACAGTAGCCCATTCACTAAACTTAGTTTTTGACCCAGAAACAGTTTTCAACTTAAAATTGTTGTTAAATTGATGAAGAATTACATCAAACAAATCTTTATAAATACTATTAGAATCATTATTTGAAAAGGATAACCCACAGAGATTGCTCTCAACTTTATTTTTGAATAATTCTAAACGATTGCTAGTTATGGGTCTGTATGTTATTGCCTGTGGTTCTTGATGAAAATCATTTAAAAAAGAAGCCTTCTGGCCACTATGATCAGAATTAAAGCAATTAAATATTTCCTTATCCAAACACTCGCAATTACAATAAATATTGTCTAAACAGGTAGCACTTGAAACTCCTATCCGTGTAGGCTCAAAGAACAAATTACCTAAGTTAAAAGATTTAAATAAACTTAAGATCTTAATAGTATTATTTGAAGATTCCAGTAAATTAACATTAAAATCTCCACAGACAATAACATGCTTTTGGGTTTTACATACTAATTTTAACACATTTTCCATACTGGATTCAAATGTGCTAAAATCAGCCGACGGTG
Source organism: Acleris literana (assembly GCA_946894065.1). Lineage (NCBI taxonomy): Eukaryota > Metazoa > Arthropoda > Insecta > Lepidoptera > Tortricidae > Acleris > Acleris literana. The sequence goes on from OX335681.1 coordinate 1,784,205, forward strand.
GTCTGTAAACACAGATAATTATGTCATTTTCTAATTCTATGCATGAGATTTCTACAAGCCTCTCTATGGATAGCCTAACAATATCTTTCCTTTCTTTGGATTTAACGGTACTTTTAACAATTATTAGCGAACCACCATGAATGGCGGATTTTCTGGCAAAAAAACTAACTAATTTAAAATTAACGAAATCAAAAATTAATTGATCTGGTCTAAGCCAATGTTCAGTAATACACATAATGTGTACATTCTCAGTATCTAAAAATAATCCTACTTCTAATTCTTTGCTGGAAAACCCTTGAATATTTTGATGAACTATATTTATACTCAAAGGTGTTTCCGCTGTCCTATACTTTAGTTTAAATGATTAGGAATGGAATTTGTACCACTGTTATATCTATTTGGTTCTATATTAAAAGCCAAAAGTTCTACCAAAGTCAAAATATATTTCTTTGGCAAATGAATTTTTTCAGATGTTAGCGTGAGGTGCTTAATAAATTTATTCAAGTCGAAGAAATGATATTTACTATTATGACATATAGCATTATACATTAAAGAATTTAAGTATGCTATTTTATTATTATAATTGTATGGCATATTTTGTGAATATGGTAATGCACAAAGTATAATTTTACCTATGCCTGCCTCTTCAATAAGGTTTAATGTTGACAATAATCTACCTACACTAGACTTATCTATACCAAGAGTGTTTCCTACTAGAATCACTAGACTAGTAGAACTGTCATAACTTCCCTTTGATATTCTGTTTGGTAGCCTTCCAAAGTGAACAATCCCCACGACCCGACGGCGTCATGCTTTCCAGGGTTTTATAAAAACTGTTATTTTTGTGTTCCTCGAGTGTTGATTTTAGATCCTTTATTGCTCTATTAAGTTTCGTTTTATCAGAGTGGTTTCGCGATGCCTGCCAAATTCTCCTAAGTCGCCGTTTCTTGGCTATTTTCTCTTTAATATCTGTAGGCTAGATAATTATGGTTCCTGTATGGTTTCTTGGTGGAGTGTTGACCCAGGCAGCCACCTGAATAATGTTGGTGATGTGGTTGCAGGCTTCATCAACATCCTGAGTCGTTTTCAGTGGAATCCTTAAATCAACGTGGTTTTCAAGATATGAGCGGAAGCACTCCCAGTCAGTTTTCCTATTATGTAAGGATATCGATCCTTCTCGAACCAAGATAGTGGAGCTCACGGTTAGGATTACTGGGGTGTGGTCTGATGATCCGTCTAGATTGGACTCGATACCGGTAAAAAGATCGCTTATACCTTTTGTTATATACAAATCTAACAGGTCTAGCAGCTTTTTTGGGTCTGTGGGCCAGTAGGTGGGTTCTCCAGTCGACAGTGGCTGGTAACGATATCGGTTGACACAGTATTTTAGTTGACTTCCTGTTGTGACAGTTAGTCTGGATCCCCAGAAGGTGTGCTTTGCGTTCCAGTCTCCTCCAGAGATAAATCTGTTACCCAGGGTGTCAAAGTAGTCCGCAAACATCTCATCAGTTATTTTATATTTGGGTGGGCAATAGATCGCCAACAGAGTAATAGGTCCTGCACGGTCCATCAGTCGAACACTAGTAGCCTGTAAGTGACTTGTTGAGTAGACATCTAGAAGACTATGCTTTAAACTTGAGCTGATTGCCAGTGCAAATCCGGCGTGGGCACCGCCATCCGGATGGGGAGTGCAGTAGATATCAAATCCTTTACTGACAGACTCGATTACTTCGTTTAATCACTACGACCGATTGATTTTAGTTGGAGACTTTAATATAAATTGCTACGACCGAAATGACTTAAAATTTAAATGTTTGACACAATTTTTGGAGACTGTTAACCTGATTCAACACGTACGCGACCCGACTCACTTCACGAGCCACAGTGAAACGATGATAGACCTTGTGTGCACCGACGCTCGCGTTGTGACTGTGTACGTGAAGCATATCCCGGACCTCGCGGCGCATGCTTTCGTCACCGCTGAGCTTGACATTAAAAAACGGAAACCGATGCCGACAACCATTACGTACCGACCTCTAAAAGATATTATCTTTTGTGACTTCTACCAAGACCTAGACACGATTGACTGGGACAAAATACTCCAACTTGAAGATGTTAACGACATGGTGCGGCGCTTTAATGACCTTTTACTTGGACTTTTCGACAGACATGCACCTGAGAAGACGATCGTGGTGAAGGAGGCTCCCAAGCCTTGGCTGACAAGTAACGTCAGGCTTAGAAACGAAAACGGAAACGGAGCTCATAGCAAGTACAAGCAAACGAAGTCTGACGCACATAAACAGTACTACCTCGACTTGAAGCACCTTGTCATTGCATCTATCCACAGCGAGAGGCGAGCCTTCTTCGATCACTGTATCAACAACGCCACTGACACAAAGACGCTGTGGAAAGACTTGAAGCGTACCGTTATTCCTGACCCGCACTCGCAACCCGACCTGCCGACGCATTTCGACGACCCTGAATTAATAAACTGTCATTTCCTCAGTACACCTGGGAAACCAGAGGTCACTATATCCGACTTGACATTTTATGAGTTCAGTAGACACGGAGACACGACTTTTACTCTTATGCCCACGACTTCGACAGCTGTCAGTAAAATTATAACGTCCATTAAAACGACTGCAAAAGGACTTGACTCGATTTCTATTGACATGTTACACCTGACTCTTTCGAGGACCGCTGACATCCTGACACACATAATTAACACGAGTATTTTAACTATGACTTTCCCGACTGACTGGAAAATCGCTCAAGTGACCCCTTTACCTAAGATACCGAACCCAGTGAACCTGTCTGACCTTCGTCCTATTAGCATCCTTCCTTGCGCGTCTAAGATAATGGAAAGGGTAATCTGTGATCAACTGTCGGAATACCTAGAGAAAAACAGCATCCTACCTGAACTACAGTCGGGTTTTCGTAAGGGTCGGTCGACTGCTACTGCGTTGCTCGATGTAGTCGATAACATCTTACAGGCTCGGGATGCTGGCAAAAGTACTATTTTAGTTCTTTTAGATTTCTCTAGGGCTTTCGATTGCATTAGTTTGCCCTTACTATTATCTAAGATGTCCTTTTACGGGTTTGATGTCGCTGCGCTTAGATGGTTTGACAGTTACCTGTCCGGTAGTGCGCAGGCGGTCAAGCTTCGGAAAGCGTCGGGAGGTGCTTTGCTGTCCTCTCTTAGTCCTGTGACTAGGGGAGTGCCGCAGGGTTCGATCCTGGGTCCTCTACTCTTTATATTGTATAGTGCTGACATTGTTACCAGTATAAAGAGTAGTAAGTACCATCTCTACGCCGATGACTTGCAACTTTACACTTCTAGCAGGTTCTCAGATACAGTCAACGCCGTAGAGAACATAAACGCTGACCTCGATCGTGTTGCTTCTTGGTCGGAGAGGAATTGCCTGGTCCTCAATCCCAAAAAGTCCAAATATTTGGTATTTGGATCAAAGCATCAAACCCGTAAAACTTTAGATAGCCTGGCGTCCGGGGATATTACTATCATGGGCGAACCGATAGAAAGGGTGGTGGAAGCAAGTAACCTTGGCCTGCTCATGGACAGCGAGCTGCGCTTTGAGAGCCACGTAGCTAAAGTCGTGAGTAATTGCTTTTACCGTCTCAGGGTTCTTTATAATATTCGTGATTACCTCAGTGTTGATATGCGTGTTCACCTGTGTGAATCACTTATATTATCTAGATCAAACTATTGCGATGTCGTTTATGATGGTCGTATACTTGGTCGGTCCAAGAGGCTAATACAACGAGTCCAGAACGCGTGTGCTCGTTTTTGTTTTAGAGTCCCTCCCCGCTCCCACATCACTCCATATTTGAACGCCGCTAACCTGCTAAACATGGCTGCGCGGAGGCGCATGCACCTGGCGACCCTTATGTTCGGTGTGGTGCAACACATGACCCCGTCGTACCTCTTTAACAAGATCCAGTGGTCCAGTAATGTACGCAGGTTTAAACCTAGGGCGATTGTGCCCCTGCACCGAACCGCGGCGTTTCGGGGTAGTTTCAGGTTCGCGGCGTCCAAGTGCTGGAATGATCTCCCCCCTCCCATCCAAGGAGCGCCTAGCAAGTACACCTTTAAGCGTAAGCTTAAAGGCTATTTGTTGACGCTCCAAAAATCATAATTTCCCCACCAGCACTTTGTCCTTAAATTATAGTTTAGTTTTCTTTGTTTTTTGTTTATTGAATTGTGCCAAATGGTCGATGCTGTATACTGGCTAAGTAGGTATATTTATTTTAAATATTATATTTCTGTAAGGTATTTGCATGTAGTTTTTGTATTAATTCTGTCACTATCTATAAGTATTTGTTTGGTAGTATATATTTATTCGTTTAGCGTACCGTCCGTCTGTCACAAACGGAGCTGGCTGAAAATCAGCGCTGCAGGTGTTTAACACCTCAGCATTATGCTGAGCCAGTGTCCGATTCACTGCCGCGAAGACACACTCACTACTCTTTTTATTGCTGTTTTCTGTTTTTACTTTTGTTTTCTGTGTGTCTTATGTGTGTAGTGAATAAATGTATTTTTCTTTTTCTTTTTCTTTTCTTTCTTTAATACGGTAGGAACTTCTGGTGGTGGCGTGTGACTCGGAAATCAGGACGGCATCCAATTTGTTGGCAGCAATCAGAGCTTCAAGCTCGGTAATGTTCGAGGATAGTCCGTTTATGTTCCATGTAGCAACCCTTAAAGATGCCATTACTTAGTAAGCTTAGGGATGATTTTAGTAAGAAGACTAAGTAACGTACTGATTTGTTGGAAGAGTAGATCTATTTTTTCAGATTGTTTGATCAGTATCTGTTCTACCATAGAGGTTTGTTGGCTGTGAGTGTTATCACTTGGTTTCTTCGGCTCGTTCAAGGTTCTAGGATTCTTAGTAACTTCTGCGAAGGTAGGATTTGCAGCGTTGTTGGATGTTGTTGGGTGCTTTATTAGACTCTATATTAGGTATGGCTGTCGGGGTTTTGCGTATCCTAGGTCCATCCTGCTTTTCTTTTCTATTTAATATCTCTTTATAAACTTGACAGCCCTTATAGTTAGCAGGGTGATCACTGGCACATAAAGCACATTTCGCTGGAGTGTTCCTGTCTTTTTAAAACAGTCAGATATTTTATGCCCTTCTCCGCATTTGACGCAACGGTATGGTCTCATGCAGTTGTTTTTGGAGTGGCCATATTGTTGGCATCGCTGGCATTGGACAATAGAGGTTGACTTACGGGGGTCTTCGATTTTGACTCGTTGGTGAAATATATAATTAATGTCTTTAACTGCCTTGTTGTTGACATTCGGCTCTAAGTTTACAAAAAATGTGTAGGAAGGTTTCTTATCGGCACCAAATCGGGCATTGATAATTTCGCCGCGAATTTTGTTTCCCGTTTTTTCTATTTCTTCCACTATCGCGTCATGAGGCGTTGTATGGTGAAGATTTTTGATTACTATTCTGTAGGGTTTCGTTTCTTTCCTAGTAAAGGTGTGTCCTATCAGCCCTTTCTCTCTGATTACGTCTATTACTTTTTTGTAGCTGTCTGCAGAATTTACCATCAGGCGAAGAAGGTTTTTGTTCACTATTTAAAATCAGTGGCTGTAATAACTGATTGGATTAGTTTAGTTAACTCGTTAACGTCTTCTATTCCATAAAGGACCACCCATACCTAATACTCACCCATACCCATAGGTGGGGGTGTATTTGGGCGCTTAGCGATTGACACTGATTCATCTTCGGAGTCCAGTGGTAATCCACTGAATCTATTCTCAACCTGCGTTGAAGGTGGAGAGTCCTCACGTATTTTACGTTTTTTGTGTGTTGGCCTCCGCTGCCATGGCGGTGGTTATTGCTGTTCCTGGTTAGGCTGCTTGATTACCGCTGTCAAAGGTTCACATGTATTTACAGTGTTGTTTTTCGAGGTTTCACTGAAGGAAAAAGATCTTGGTCGTTGTTCAAACATTCCTCTGTGAAAGATTTGCTGGGTGTACGGTTTTTGGTTTTCATTTTTATTTTGGGTTTCAGAATCGTTCATTAGGTTCCCAGTGAGAAGGCTATACACAATGATGTTTACCAGGTTCATCAAGGTTGGCGCTAGTGACTGAAGCCCTCAGCCATTCATCCTCTTGGCGCGGTCTCCACCGTAGGATTTGGGGTAATTTATTAGTGAGGTTGTCTTCCTCTTGGTCCAGGCGATAAAGCCAAGACCCCCGGTCTCGCGAAACATGACCACGAGGTAACGAGTTGTGCAAGTCATTTCCTACCCGCATCAGTAAGACTGGTTAGGCCTTATGGGTCAGGTTATTCACTGCCGCCTGACACTCGGCGTTGTTACTCGTTTGGCACCACCCGGGGGACACGTGTAGGGTGGGCCTAGGATAAGGTGGTTAATCCTACGTACGTGAGTAACTCCATCCCCCATAATTTATTTAAAATAAAAAGTTATTTTTATGATAATTTACCTAATTATTTAGTGCCTACAAGTTATCTCTTAGCAAAGTATACGATAAAAGTTATAGGCGCTAGATTAGTATTAATAAAGCATAACAAGATTGAAAAAGATTCCCTCGAGATATTTAGTACTTTAGCAATGCAGAGTAACATATAATTAGTAAATTTATTGTTTTTTAACAATAAAAATGAAAGACACAAAATCAGTCTAGGTCATAAAATTTATACCCTCAAAAAACTGAGAGTTAAAGTGGAAGCTTACTAAGCAAGATTCACTACAAATTCCCTAATTTATATTAGTTATTACAGAGAAATGTTATGATGTTTAAATTACACGTTGCAATACTCTAACAGGGTTATACTCAGAAGTAAGTTTCTTTTGTACAGAATGCAATAAATAAATTAAATAAATAAATATTTCATATTTATATCAGTACTCATAAAATCATTGACAGATTAAGGAAAAACATTGAATGTATGGGATCATCCTCTCAATTAAAAAAACGTTAAATTTAAAACACCGCAAAAATTAAATAGTACATACTTAAATAAAAAATAGTTAATTACTAATCAAGCCTTGTTCTTTTATGATTAATATGGAAGGTAACTTTTGCCATGAACCCCCCAGAATTAAGATTAACTTTAATTCATATTGTCGATGGCCCACTCGTTCCCGTAAAAAATACTTTAATTGCGTATTAAAAGTGAATACAGCTGGCGTCATCTGTCGTCAAATAGCCAAACTACATTCGTTAACAATCATGTTGTTTTCATTAAAATATAAATTTTCCCATGAATGTAAATATTATTTTAACTATAATTCGGCTTGTCTATGGTCCTAGCCGCACTAAAAATACTTTAATTGCGTATTAAAAGTGAGTACAGCTGGCGTCATCTGTCGTCAAGTAGCCAAACTACATTCGTTAACAATCATGTTGATTTTATTCATATGGGAGGGAATTTTTGCCTTGTATCGCGCCAGAATGAAGTTCAACTTTAATCGATATTGTCCTAGCCGCACTCGTTCTCGTAAAAATACTATTAATTCCATGTTAAAAATCAGTACAGCTTGCGTCATCTCTCGTCAAGTAGTTAAATTACATTCGTTAACAATCACGTTGTTTTGATTCATATGGAATTTGTCCCCTAAATCTCGCCAGAATAAAGTGTAACTTTAATTCGTATTATAGACGGTCCTAGCTGCACTCGTTCCCATAAAAAATACTTTATTTCCGTATCAAAAATGAGTACAGCTTAAGCCATCTGTCGTCGAGTAGCCAATATACATTCTGTAATCATCATGTGTTTTGATTCATATGGAAATTGTGCCATGTACCTATCGCACCAGAATAAAGGTTAACTTTAATTCTCATTGTAGGACGTCCTTGCCGCACCCGTTCCTGTAAAAAATACTTTACTTCCACATCAAAAATGAGTACAGCTTACCCCATCTGTCGTCAAGTAGTCAACATACATTTGGTAACCACCATGTCTGTGACCATGTGTTTTGATTCATATGGAAATTGTGCTATGTATTGCGCGAGAATAAAGTTTAACTTTAATTCGTATTGTAGATGGTCCAAGCGGAACTCGTTCCCGTAAAAAATACTTTAATTGCATATCAAAAATGAGTACAGCTTGCGTCATCTGTAGTCGAATATCTAAAACTAGCAAAAAAAATTGATATCTCGAGGACTGGTTGTGTTTAGTAATTTTAAAAAACTTTTTTATTTATTTTATATACATATTTATAAATAGATGCGGGCAAGCAAGTTATACACCAATACCACAGCCAATACCAAATTTCAATTTGCTGAGAAAAACTGCTGTGACACACAAATAGAAGTTTCACCAGTCCTTTTATACCATTTTGGTACGGAACCCTAAAAATATATTTTTTTTATATTTAAAAAGACTTTATTTACATCCAACTAAGTACAGAATTCAACATTAATCCAATTAAGTACAGAATTCAACATTAATACAATTAAAAATTAAAACTAAACGTATTTACATTAAATATACCCGGTATTTTTTATAAAAACAACGTTGTGAAACGCAAAATGTCTGTTGCGTGTAACGGACCGCGCAGAATCAACAACGTTCGAAATCCAGTTCTTTACAATTTAGATTAGTTTTTCTTCATAATTTTTATTTCGAATAGTTTTATTAAATTTAAATATTCGCCTGTATAAAATTATTAAATTATGTGTTTTGGATAACATACTTCGTACTTAAAAATTCTACAGCTTTATCTTATACTGTTAGATGCATGTTAGTAAAGAATTGATGACGTAGTAGAACATTTTTTTCCGACTCATTATTATGTACGGAACGACAGCAAAAATTCAAACGTCAAACAAAATATTACTTGCGTGTTCCGAACAGGCGTGAATTTTTTGAAAATTGATTTTTATTCCTAATCTCTGACTGTGACAACCACTGATGGCTGGGAAGCTGAATAAATTCGAAACCCCCAGTTCTGCTAGCTCGGATAGGTAAAAAGTGTGATAAGTTTTTCGAATTGTTTGTTTGAACAGCTGGTTCGTGTCAATAAATCAACCGATCGAGTTATTATTCCAGTGCGAGCCGTACGGTCGTGTTGAGGTGGCGTGTGTTTGAGTTTGATAACGAGCGCGTGTTGTGAGTGCAACGTAACTTGCATTATAACCTCTCCGGTAGCGCATTGTGTTTATTTTTAGACTAAACTCTGTTGGCAACTGAAGTCAACACGGCACGTGTTCCACGTTGGGCCGCCACGGCTATGGACCCCGCTCTAATCTTCGCGAACCCGTAAGAACTAGCGATTCTGTGTCCACTGAGCTTTATTTTGCTTATGCTTTTTTTTCTTGATGAGTTTGCGAACGCACTAATTTCTGCTTTGAGTGTTAACTTGTTTTTATGTTAGTAATAATTGTGTAAACAAAAACAAACTGGATAGGTACTGTTAGGCCTTCAATCAATTTCCACCATGACCACATAAAGAGTTCTACGAGACTTTTTAGTTAAAAAATAATGTTTTTGTATGATAAAATATTGTAAACATGAGTGGCCTTCACAGATAAACCTGTCTAACATAGGTGTTTCAATATGATAACATCTGATATAATAATAACAGGGAAACAACATTAACTGATTAATGATACGTAAATTATAATCTTGCAATTCATTTCTATGATGGCATCAAATTAATTGATAACAGGTGGTTTTTTAAAGGGATGTGTAGAAAAAAGATAGGTTTGACACAAAAGCATACTTTTTCTGAATTATTTACTGAGAAAATTAGGAAATAAATTTCTGCTTATGGCTAAAGATATTAAACACCGCATGGTCTTTTCTATGTGACAAAACAAATCAGAATGATTTACAGACACATTCTTGCAGTCAAACTGTTCTAAAAGTTTTGCAAGGCATTTTTTATTATTGTACCATGTTTTTTTTAATAATTAAATAAATAACAAATGGTTTTTATCAGAACACCTTTAACCTGTGTCTGTTATTTAACAATTAGCATTTTGGGTTTAAAAAAAATTACTTAGGTACATGAAATAAATAATAATATTTACACATTCAGTTCCAGTGTGTAGCAGCATTTTTCTATAAACAGTGATATAATAGCAAAAAATTGCTACAACCAGTGGACCTGACAGTCAGATGTCACTACATGTGTTAAGATATGTATTCAATTTGTATTAATCAGTACACATTATGAAGAATAAAAAAAAAAGACTTGACTAGCAAAAAAACCAATGAGCCAATAAAAGTAATCAGATTTAAAGGCAATTATGAATTAACACAATCAAACATTTATTGTTAATTAGTTTTACATAAGGGAGTGAGATTATCACGGGAAACTTTAGGTCAAGGCTGTAGTGCGTTAGATCAAAACTGTTTAAAAAGTCGGGCCAAACGGAAGACTCATATTTTTGGCATGCCACTCGCGAACGGTTACCACACACAAAGCACCTTTTTAGTTCCACAGCATGCAACACTTTCTTAAATTGATGTAAATTGTTTAACTTGCTTGTGCGGGCCTTTGACATGGCCCCGAGTCCTGGGCTTATGCACACAATATCATAACAAAAATGTATGTGAGAAAGCAATTAAAATGACATATAAATACCGCTTGCTGAAGCACACTTTCAAAACCTTATTGAAGTGAACTTGAAACAACTAACAAATATAATTACTCAGTGAAAATTGTGTGACGCAGGATAAATGTAGGTATTCACTAAAGTATCTTAAGTGTGCTAACAATCAAGGGCAGAATTGATTTTAAAATGAAGAGATAGTGTTTTTGTGTATTTTGTCATTATTGTAACATCAGCGGCAAAGCATGTTTCAATTTATGTTAAAACTAAATAATTTAAATCAACAAAAACAAAACTAACATGGCTCTATTAGCAAAAAATTAAAAACACAATGTCCTTTTTTCATTGCACAGTTGAGTTAGAAAAAATCAGGAAATAATATTCTGAAGCTTTAATAGCCCTTTCACATGCAAATTATAAGTTTATGTTTTAAATTGTAAACCATATAAAATTACTGTTTGTATATACTCATTGTGTTACAATTACACTGTTACGTTATAATAAAAAACAAGCCAAGTGTGACTCAAACTGGCACACAGGGTTCCGTACCGTTATAGTATGGGGGCACTTTCGTTTTCAAATTTGTTTTATTTTTATAATTTGTTGGTACAGCGGTAAAAGTATTTCTCAATTTTAAAAATTTCGCGTTTCTGCTAGCAGCTGTAGAAATACGCACTGAACATTTCAAGTGTCTAATGATGGTTCATGGGTTACAGCTCGCTAAAAGACAGACTGACAGCAGAGTCTTAGGGCGGGTTCAAACGGACAGCATTTAAATAGTAGGCTTAGGTATACTGCACGCCAACTGCTAGCAGACTGCGCAGTGGGTTTGCAGTTACGTCGTAGGTCGTAGCTAGTACGTCAGAACTGCGCTCAAACTGCCATTTTGCAGTTCAAATGCTGTCCGTCTGTACTGCCCCTTAGTAATGGGTTCTCGTTGAGAGAATTTGGGTACGGAACTCTAAAAATATAACATGTTCCCACTGCACCTAACTAAACATTTTCATGTGAAAGTACACAATGCATATTATTATTAATAAGAGGGCCATTGTCCTGCTATGTTTATATAACATTTCAATAACAAAATGATTACATCACAATTGTAATGGTTTATGTGCAATAAAGAGTTTACATACATAAATATATACAATCTCACAATAGGACAAACTCATTGTAAAGTTCATATTGGGTTTGCAAAGGCATTTGGTAAAATATTGGTTCCTTTCCTAGAATAGAATCAATGCCAATTGTATTTATAATTTATCTTTTTTTCATGGAATTCTTATTTACCAATAGGTGTAAGCATTGCATTAGCTGTATAAGAATAGTGTACAACTTTTTTTTATACAAACATACATTAAATCAAGCCTGTTTCCCAGCGGGGTAGGCAGAGACCACTTCTTTCTACCTGCTACGATCCTGACAAATCTCTGTCGCTTCTTCCACATTCATACATTGAGTCATGCATGCACGTCGGTTTCGGGTACTTAAGATTCGGCCCTTTTCCAGTATTTCTCCGATTTGATTTGAAAAAGTACGCCTAGGGCGGCCCCTTCCGACCCTTCCACCTTTCCTTTCCTTTGTGTTTTTTATAATTACGTTTATTATAATTCTTGGACGTAGTTTTACTGTAATGATGCTAAACGTTTTTATACAAATAAAAAGTCACCCTGAATAATGAGCCCTAAGCAAAGTAACATATAATTCCCCCAATTTATATTTCCTTTCTATTGACGACGCGTTAGAGTAGTTGGTGGTGACCCTGCCTACGAAGCTAGCGGTCCCGGGTTCAAATCCTTAGATTTCTATGTATGTTTCTATAATATGTTTATTGTTGTAAAAACAAAGCCTAGAGCTTAGTTTGGGACTGGGTTAATTTGTGTGAGACTGTCCCTTGTCTTTAGTGGTGGACTTTGTGCAGGGTCCGTCCGGATAGCTACCACCATCTTATCCATTAACCCACCGCCAAGCAGTAGTGTTCGCAGTGCTGTGTTACGTTGTGGGGATAAGCCAACCGGTGAATTTACTAGCATAGAGGCATTCCATCTTAGTTCTCAGGGTTGGCAACGCATTTGAAGTCTTAGGATTGCTGTTTTGAGATTGTAGTCTTGAGGTTTCAAATGTCTACGGGTCTCAGATCCCACTTACCATCAGGTGGCCTGAGTGCTATGCGCCATGCGTCAAAATGGACCAAAAACCCACAGAGCTGAGAGGTCATTAAAAAGGTCTGCTTATGAACTTAATTTCGTTCTATGGGTACAAAGTTGAATTCCATTGCATTCGAGAAATTGTGTTTTACATGAACAGAACACCAAACCACCCGGAAATAGGAGCTCTGCGTGAGCAGAGCTCCGTCGACACTTATTGATTTGAAATAAGAGTGTCGTCGGAGCCTGCTGCCTCCGGGCCTGCTGCAAAACTAACATAACCTATAAATCTACCTGTCGTCATTTTTATAACATCTGGTCGTTACGACTTCTTGGACATTCTGAGACTTGTACATATGTACTTATTGACCAAAAGTCTTTATAACATCTGGACGTTAGACTTCTTGGACATTCTGACACTTGGCCCAACATACCTCGGAGGGTTCTGCGGGTATTGTGTAAGTAAAACATAGTTTCCCATACATCGCTTTTACTCTAACTAAAATATGAATATCTCAGTTCTGCAATGGAACTGAACTTGGTGCCCATAGAATGAATTGAACGACACGTAAATACCTATTTAATGACATAACTCTTAGCTCTGTTGGTTTTTGGGCCACCTTCCATATAAAGTTGCCCATGGTCCTTTAAAGTTCTTAGGTCCAGCAGTTTAGGCTAGAGGTGCCTTGTCTGTCAGTCACTCAGTCATTCCCGGAAGTGAAGAAGTACGTTTTATATGCATAAATAGAAAATAGATAAAATGGATTATGTTATACTCGTAAGATAGCGGCATGGCTCGATAGAAACGCATTTTTAACCGACTTCAAAAAAAGGAGGAGGTTCTCAATTCGTCGGGTTTTTTTTTTAATATGTATGTTCCCCGATTACTCGAAGACCACTGGACCGATTTGAAAAATTTTTTCGTTGTTCGAATGGGTATACTTTCTAGTTAGTCCCATTGTCACCACGTCAGGATCTGATGATGGGATCATGGAGAAATCAAGAGAACTCCTCAAATATTATAGGCACACCTATAGCGATTTTGGTATTTTTCACTGTAACTCATGCATTTGCCTTTGAAAAGTACTATATGGTGAAGTGGAACTGATGATGAAGACCACAGATGGCCACCGGAACTCCTTAACGGTACCTATTTCAAGGATGGCGATAAGATATTTCGATAAAGGTAGTTGAGCGACTGTGACGAAGCACATTTAGGTTTAAATATGACTATGACATTCCCGCGGCGTTGTCTGCGGCGGGCTTGAAATGGTCTATAGTTTCTCATTAATATTTAGAAGTGGAGCTACGTAACAGCATAAATAGGATCACTAAAAAGTATAAAATAAAATAAATGTTTAAAAAAACAAAAACCCGCCTTCAAAAATGCAAAAAATAACTTCTTTTAAAATGGTAGGTCAGTCCAACTGAAGTCGGCGTCGCACAATATTTTAAACCAAAAGCCGAATGCAGTTGGACTGACCTACCATTTTAAAAGAAGTTATTTTTTGCATTTTTGAAGGCGGGTTTTTGTTTTTTTAAACATTTATTTTTCAGTGTTGAGATTGCAAAGGGGTGTGGGTAAAAGTCATACATTTCAGGGTCAGCGGAAATTAGTAAAAGTGGTAAATTATGATATAATTATTCAAAATAAATCATGTGGTTGACGGGTTAAAATAGTGCCACTCCATGTCTTCCCGTGGATGTCGTAAGAGGCTTGTAGTACCGTTAAGCGATGGGTTTGCAACCTGTCATTAATACGCTGGTAAACATCTCAGTATATTTGTGCAAAGTGTGGTTACTGAATTACCAACAAGTTTTTAAAGTTGTAGGTATAATGTAGCTCTGCCTAACCCACTCTGGGATTACAGGCGTGAAGGTATGTATGTATGTATTCAAAATAAACATATTTTGTTATGTAACGTAATACTCATAAGTGCATCGGAGCCGAGATATTTAAATATTCATACCTGGGCGTACTGTTGGTACCAAAAACGGAATACTTGAATTTTTAATATGTCCGCTCCGATATTATTTAACGCCATAAATTATATCTACGTGTATTTAGAGGTCCTCTAAATAACTATTTAAAATCATCCGTGGCCGCTGAAAAAAAAATCTTTATACAAACTTACCCCATGCCCTTTCCATGGCTTTCAGAGCCCACTTATTTTCCATCAGTTGAGCTCGTTTGTCTTTTGCCAAATGCTAAAAAAAAACATGTCAGTCCCTAAAACGACATAGCCTAGTTGGTGGTAACCCTGCCTACGAAGCTAGCGGTTCGATTCCCGGGCAAGGCAAATATTTGTTTGCTGAGCGCGAGCATTTGTTTCTGATTCTTGGGTGTTTCTATATACATATATATAAATATTTATTTCGCAATATAAGTATGTTTATCGTGCGATTATCCACGGATATTAATTAATTTATGAGTACAATAGTTTTAACGCATTTATTCTTTGCAACTTTGCATCCGTTTCTTGTCTTTAAGAATACTCTGTATAAAGGAAATTGCGAAACATTTCGCCAAACTGAATCATCTGAATCATGTCCAAGCGTCATAACATCGGCGTGGGCGGCTACTCCGCGGTAAAACCCACGCCTACGAAGCCAAACGAACAAATAAAAAAACACGCACAATTAGGAGCATTGTGTAACGCCGCGTAAATCGTCCTATTTCCACGATTTTTGAATACGTTGTACTTATTATGAAAAACTATGTGTTGACTTTTTCCTTTCCAAGAAATTGTTTCTTAGAATGAAACTCATAAAACTCATAAATAGTGTGCTTCAATAAGCGGCTTCTAAGAAATAATTTCTTGGAAAGAAAAACGTACACACATAGTTTTTCATAGTATCTACAACATACAAAAATCGTAAAAAATTGACTAGATTTAAGGTAAGAGAAACGTTACCATTTAGTATGCAAACTTTTAGCTTCACAATCCTCTTATACAATAACTCTTTGTGTGTGTTAGTCTATTTAAACGGCTTGTTGTGGAACGACCGATCGAGCGAGCGAAGCGATACGAGCGAGTTTAAAGCTACCTTATTGGTAGGGCATCCTCCCGGAAAATCCCGGTTCTGTAATTCCCGGGAATTCCATAGTGCCTAAAGAAACGGTACGAAGTTTACATCCCGGTTTTCCCGGTTCTTTCCATGAATACCAAACAAATATCGTGGCGCGTACCACAAAATCACAATCCACACCTAAGCGACGATGCCGGCACAAGCGGCAACATCGCATCAACATCCATCATGTTTTCTGGCATATTTGCAATAATTGATCTCTAGATTTGTAAAAAATACCAAATTCATAACAAATAACTTTCTAACAAGTATTTTACTTAATTAAGTCACATTAAGTTACGTTTTTGTTGAAGAAAACGTGCATGATTTTATTGCATATTTATAAAAAATACAGTTTTAAAATGTTTTTAAACCTTTTTATTTCTCAAATGTCCATGGGTGGCGGTGATTTGAGGTAAAAAAGAACCGGGCCCGGTACTGCATGCCCTACTTATTGGGGATTGAGAATGCACGCCCTAAAATGTTGTTTGCACGCATGAACTTAAACGCTGGTTAATAATTCGACCGTCGAGTTGTAAAGTGAGTTAGTTAAGAATTACCTACCAGAACTAATCCATTACAATAAGAACCTTGACTTTCAACGATAATTTTAAAACTAACGTGAATTCGAATAACGTTTTTTAAACTGCGCGGTGATTAAGAAACCAGTCGTATAAAATGCGAAATAAATATCTACACACGAATTTATTCAGACATGTCGAATACAAGTGCCGTTAAAATAGGATCCTTGTCTGACACGTGATATTTAGATTTGAAAGAAGAAGGTATTTAAACTTTAATTGGTAAACAAGAGACGATTCATTGATTATTTATCTTGGAAAAATACCGGAATGTTTTAACAGAGTTTTACTAAAAAAACAGAATCCATAATTGAGCGGACCTGTTAGACAACAAAATGCACAAATGCTCATGTCACAGGATGATTTGTTTGTGTGACTGTTATTATAATCTTATTGATAATATTATGATAGCTCTTATTAACTAGGCAGTAAAACCAGGTGAGTCATAAGCAATACAATTGCCGTGGGGTTAAAAACAAAATGGATTTAGCAAAGGCCTAGAGGCCCTAATAGATATTGAAAAAACGGCTTGGTCTGTTGTATAGACTAGTAAACCATAGTTTTATCGAATTTCACTTCAACTATTGTATAATTTCATCGAACGCTATTTTCTGCTGAAACTATGTTTTTTTTTTCAGGATACCTTAAGCATTAATTACGTACCGTAAAATGGGGTGACTGATAATTTTTTAATCATCGATTTTGTGCAATGTCTGAGTTATTATTAAGCTCTTTCGCGAACTTACTTTCATATGTTTCATATGCGAGCGCAAAATATTATTAGTTCAAGTATTTTCAGACAAATTGGATCACACAACATACCACAATTTTTTGACATGCTTCAGGGGTGACTTTGATATTGTGATAATCAAAGTATCCCCATTTCAAGAATCGAGATTTTAAACTGCGTCATTATTTTTTCCTACTAAGCCGTCTACCGTAGTCTGCCTCTAGCTGCTTTAAGTTACTCCAAATGAGTAGTCGCCAATAATATTTTAATAATATATTTTACGATAAAACGCGGGAGTTACAGGAGATTAATTTTTTAAATCAATCAAACTAACCCCATTTTACGGTAGATTAGTTAACACTAGGGTCTACCAAAAAAAAAACATGCGGCGAGAACTGCTTTTCGATGAAATTTAAATTCTGCGTACTATAATACTTCGCTGAAAGGTGTTTTGATAAACATAGATAGGTGTCTGTCGTAGACAATATAATCTAGACTAGACTAAGTTGCATTCAGGCCCAATC
This sequence comes from Acleris literana, assembly GCA_946894065.1. Classification (NCBI taxonomy): domain Eukaryota; kingdom Metazoa; phylum Arthropoda; class Insecta; order Lepidoptera; family Tortricidae; genus Acleris; species Acleris literana. Next base: position 1,801,808 of record OX335681.1, read on the forward strand.
GGTTCTTCCCCCTTTTGTTTGCTCATGAGCTTAATCCGTTCACAGATAAGATATAATATGACGTTTTCTATATCAGAATATAAAAAGGGTGTGACTCAGAGTATAACGACCTAATAAAACAAGAGTACAGGCATCCCGAAAACAACGTTCAGACCAGTCAATAACGGACTTTAAGTCGATACGTTAAGAACTAAGGAAATTTGGTAATTTTGATAAAGGAAATTGGGTTTTTTGCACCCAGTTTGTTTGGTACTTTTCGCGTAATTCAATATTTCGTTGTCGAAAAAGAGGGGTTCGTTAATTCAAGTTAGAGACTAAATTAAATAAATAAACTCTTCTCAGCAGTGGTCTCTTGCTGGTAGATTTTTGACGTGTAAAAGTGCCCGTGCGGCCTACTTACTGAACAAACATGTTTATCTTTGTTTGTTATTTAAATATCAGGGGACAATGTCCCATAGATTGCTCTAGTCCTAAACTAAGATCTAGACTTGTACTTTATGTACAGTCAGCATCAAAAGTAGCTAAGCAGAATAACATGCTCAAAATGATCTAGACACGACGTATTCTCTTGACAATAGAGTCGAGTGCAGATCATTTTGACCTGTTCGGTTGCGTAGCTACTTCTGTACAGTCAGTACAGTCAAGTGGAAAAATATGTATCGAAAGAATCCTCTCATAAATATGTTACGAAGTTCTTATTACACTGGAATAAGGTGCATTGGGACATATTTTTGAGATGTTGCGTTCTCCCATGTTTTTACACTTGACTGTACTATATAACCAGTGATCGGAATAGGTAGAGTATATTTACCTAAAGTTCGCAAAAGGACATAATATAGAGTGGTTACACCGGGTGAAATATTAATTTATTTTTATTGAATTCCGGATTTCCGGTATTTTTAATGCTAAATATACCTACGTAATATTTACTCACGATATGGGATATTTTATGTATGTTTGTGATAAGAGGGGCCTGTAACTCATTCCTTATATCTAATTATGTAAAGTATAGTATATTTACCTAAACTTCGTATAACAGAGTCATAAACTGGAGACATCCTTGCGACTACATTTACTAGTACCAGAAAAGTACCGGAAATCCGGAATTCAATAAAAATAAATTAATATTTCACCCGGTTGTAACCACTCTATATTATATCCTTTAACGAACTTTAGGTAAATATACTCTACCTATTCCGATCACAGTATATAACGATGCACTTAAATAGAGATACATACTGAAATACGTATAGAAAACATCCAAGACCCAGGAACAAATACTCGCGCATGTATTTTTCCGTACCGAGAATCGAATCCGGAACCTCTGCTAGCTTCGTAGGCATGCTCATACAACAAGGCCAAAAGCGTCGTCCATACAACCATATTGTTAAAGGAGAATGGGCAGAAATGTATGAACACTGGCCTAGAAACCAATAACAATAAACACTATATCATCGGATATCCTTTTTAATTCTACAACGATTTTCTGTAGCAGGAAACCTCAAATAACTGTGAGATTTTTAAAAAAAAAAGTTCGGCATCGGTACGCCTACATAGACGACGTTAGCATATTACTTTGAAACACCGCTGTTTTAGCATGGTGATAACTTTTTTCGCCCAAAGATTTCGAAATTACCCATCCAGTAACATATCGCTTGTCCTCATTGGTCATATAGGCCAAATAGCCCACCCTCCTTTAATATAAAATAAATAAATATCACACAAATTGACCTTCTCCCAAACTAAGACAAATAAATATTTAAATACATAGAAAACTTCCAAAACTCACATCAGAAACAAATGCTCGTGCTCATCACACAAATATTTGTATATTTATTTTTATTTTTGACGGATGTGGTTTTCTTAACCGCAATATCCACATTCAGCTACAGATAACAAGAAATACTTATAACACAAATGCTGGTCATTATTCACTAACTAAATAATAATTATAACCGGCGTCTTGTGGTTACATTTTGGCCCAAAGATATTTCAATTTGTTCTCGTCCAACCAGATCGACATTTTTTTATGCACATTATAACATTGGTTAGTTTCCTGAAAATAACTAAATACCTCACGCCTTCGTTCCCAGGGTGGGGTAGGCAGAACTACAGAATTACCCACAACTCTAAAAACTTATGATAATTCTGTCACCACATTTTACACAATTAGGCTATGATGTTTACCAGCGTATTAGTGACAGGTTGCAAGCGCATCGCATAACAGTACTACAAGCCTTTATTCCCTTAGTCGCGTCTTACGACATCCACGGAAGACATAGAGTGGCACTGTTCTAACCCGGCAACCACTTGGTATTTTATATAAAATATATTCCTCGACTATGTATACCTAGGACAAAGAATCCAGTTAAGTAAGTCCAACTTCGAGAAAGAGGTTAATCGTCGAACCCAACTCGGCTGGACAGCGTTCGGTAAGCTACGCACTATCTTCTCGTCCCAAATACCGCAGTGCCTCAAGACAAGAATCTTTGATCAGTGTGTGTTGCCAGTGATGTCGTATGGATCCGAGACATAGTCGCTCATAATGGTCCTCTCAAAGGGCGATAGAAAGAGCTATGCTGGGTGCTCCTTGCGAGATTGAATCAGGAATGAGGAGATCCGCAGGAAAACTAAAGTAACGGATATAGCTCACCGAATTCTAAACCTTAAGTTGCAGTGGGCGGGGCACATTGTTCGTAGAACCGATGGCCATTGGAGCGGGAAGGTTCTAGATTGGCGACCGCGAACCGGGAGACGAAGTATCGGCAGGCCTTCCACAAGGTGGACCGACGATCTGATAAAGGTCGCGGGAAACCGCTGGATGACAGCAGCAGAAGACCGATCGTTGTGGAAAACCTTGCGGAAGGCCTTTGTCCAGCAGTGGACGTCCTGCCTGCTGATGATGATGATGAAGATGATATTAAATATTAAATGGATAATAACCCCCAATATGGCGATCCTTACTTTCAGCTCTAATTCTTAAACTTAATTGCTTAAATATCTTACGTGTTAGGTTTGATTTATAAAAATACCAAAAAATTACGTTATGACTTGTGATAATTATGACAAAAAATAACTATGGCAGACAACATATGCCTCCGAAAACTTATGAAACGGACAACAAGTTTTGTAATTTTATTTTGATGCTTAATTTAAAAAATGTAGGTCACGAACGCGACCTTTACCGCAATTTTAACTGTACAAGGTCAATTGACGTAGTCATTGTATACAATAAGAGTGCCAGTTATCTGGATGACGTTTTGTTAATGGATTGACTCGACCAATGCTCATTTTTATCTTTGCTTTAGGTCGTCTGAAATCTGGGTTGAATGTACTTATTGAATTATTTGATGTTTTTTTATTGGCATTCCTAATATTTGTTTTTATTTAGTGCTTACTGAATGAAACCTTTACTGGTGAACCGGCCGGATGGTAATATGTCGATCCTGGCAGAGGCAGGGATGTGATTGTATATCCGTAACATCCTTGATAACGATTGGAGAATTAAAACCCATCCGTGCTTTCCGGAAACGTTCCTTAAACAGCTTGTAGACGCCTTTACGAGGTAATATATTCGGAATAGTATAATTCACCCTACTTAGCAACAACTTAGCAGCAACTTAGCAACTCAGACCAATCAATTCCCCTATAGTTGACGAGTTTATGAAGGAATTTCTATTTCTTCTGACCTTCTGGTCTAATACCTTTCTTCTGCAACTAATTCAGGTCAGGTGAAAGAATTTCAAAATCAAAATCAAAACAACGATTGTGCCCTGTCTTTCAAATTCTCCCGAAATAGTGTTTAGTTTTGAATGCAGTTTTAAAATTTTGGAATACAATAGGAATTGTAGTACCTAACGATTATAAAGTTTGAAGTGAAGTCTGACGCGACGGTCATACTTACTTAAAGTGATTTTTGATGCCAAAATAGGTAGGGTAGTAGGTTCACCTAAAACTTTTTTTTGTTTCTTCTTTTACGACATAAGTACCATTAATTTACCTGTTAATAGGGTTTTAGCCAAAAATTCCTTAGGAATGAAGAAATCACGTGCTTTTTTTTGCTTCCTGAACAATAAAATTCAAAATAAATGTCACGCAAGATCGTTTTTTCTAGCTTCAATCGTTAGTTATCTGTGCACTCTCCATAAGTTATTTACTTCTCGTTTGAACAGACCCATCACACAAATTAACCAGATCTATAATGTTTACTGTAATTACATTCCCAACTGCCAAGGGAAACTTTATAGGGTCAATTTGGTATCAAATCAAAAAAGGCAGCTAACTGCAATGGACTAGTCGAAGCATTCTATACCCTATTGGTAACCACATTAAATTTAAAATACTTCTACTATTCTGCCCTTCTAAATAAAAAGGACTCATGCGTAATTTGATAGTCAAAGCAAATTTAACCCCCTGTCTTAAGAAATAAGGTCACTTATACATTCGCGTTTCTATGAGACATGCGCCCTTTTTTCTAAGGAGGGCAGTATCACTATGGAGTTAGCTGCCTTTTTGGTATTACAGCAGCCTGGTAGTAGCACTAGTAACGTGTTTGTGCCCTGCGCAGTGACACGGAGTTGGCGCTAGAGCTGGGAGAGCAGGTGTTCCTGGACGATGAGGAGTTCACCTCGCGGGCGCCGGCGTCGCCCACCACCGTGCCCAATGTGCGCCCCTACCGCCCCCCCTCCACAGGTACGTAGAACAGTTAGAATGTTGTTTTCATCTTTTCAAGCACTGTGCGTTTTGCAGCCTAAAATGCAACAATTTACATCACAGATGTCTACGAAACTTAAGTAAACTCACATACTCACTGCTTAACGTATTCACTACTTCTGTTCTTCTTTATAAACCTAATTTTGTAATGTCTCTATATGTGTTTTGTAGGCGCCTTGGTTCTTACTGTAATTGTAATAATAAATAAATAAATAAACACAAACAACGTATAATCAAATAGTTAAAAGCAACAATTCACTCCATCGTTGGCGACAGCCTTGGTGCCAAACGAAACCGGCCTTGTAAAAAGGTATACGCGGTGTGAGATACAAAGTAAAGATTCCGTCTTCTTTATTTTCGTCTTTCCGTATAATGCTTCTCTTTTAACACATAACACGTATTATTTTTTGGTGTCCCGTTTACGAGTAGGTAATGTCTCTGTCCATGATTGTAACAAGTGAATGTACACACAAAGTTTTTACATGCTGATTACGGTTATATAATTATCTGTTTCGAGAAATGTTTTATTTTAAGACCTTACCATACCATGTCTAGAGCAAATAAATAATTACATTTCATTAAATATCATTTCAACAACTGACGTAATAAATAATTCTGCAGACCTTGAGAGGATACAAGTTATGGCGTTTACGCTATACCTAGGCCGTAACTAGCTTCCCCCGCCCCCATCCCCAGGAAGAAACTTTCCACTATTTTTGACCACCAGTGTATAAATCATGCCGTGGCTCTTGTTGGGAGTGTCAGGACCCATTAGTAGTCTCGCAGACCAAGAAAAGACTTGCATTTTGGCGTTCACGCATTAGTCCTTAACTAACAAGATACTGATAATATCGGTTTCTAGCCGATTTTCTTCATCGTGACTATTCATGACCGCATCCCCTCTTACTTCCATATTATGTATTCGATCAAAATTCTCCCAACGCATCGTGAGGTTCGCTGCGATCTTCTAAATGGTGGTCTCGTTTTCTATTCTCCTAAATCATAACTGTTATAATGCTGATAACATTGGCGTACCCAGGAGGATGGTCTTTCTTTTGAAAACGCCTCATTTCCTTCCTAGGCGTATAATATTTTTTTATTGAATCCCATCCCTGTGTACCTCGTTTTTTTTTGTGCTGCGCTGTCGTTTGCATACTAAATCGAAAGGACCATGAAAAATGTCCCGCACAGACTACTTAATAAAAGGCGGTGGCGGCGTTGGGCAGTGGCTTCAAGAACAAGAAGAGATTATTAATTCATCGAAATCTTTTTGCAAATCAATTTTGTATGATTTCCTCACATCGCTTGATATAAGCATTTGTACATGCCTCGGCGGAAGCGCGGTTTGCTTAACTCGTATTGTAGCAGGCCTCGCTGAGGCTTGACAACCACCTCGTCATATTATCCCCTATTTTCCGGTCCTCTGCAATAATGTACTTCTGAATTGTAATAGCTTCTTTTGTGGAAAATACCAGTAAGTAATTCGAAACACGAATACCAAACTGACTTTTATAACGTTGTATTCAGTCATAACATACTGTGGACGGAATAGGTAACCGCGTGATTCCCCAACTTCCCCGTGGTCTTTGCCTGGAAACAGTCAGGTGTAATAAGATCATTGATGATATAGCCATTAGGTATCATGAATCATGATATTGGACTCTTGGTGACAAACTATCGTAATTCGGTATGGTTTAGTTTACAAGCAAGTATCAGTTACTTTGATTGGGAGACCGTTGTTTTATATTTATATTTACGTGTAAATAAAATTGTGGAACAATGATGTCAAAAATAAATGTTTTAAAAAACAAAAAACCGCCTTCAAAAACCCAAAAAATAACTTCTTTAATATTGTAGGCACCTAATAGGTTAGTCCAACTGATGTCGGCTTTTTGTTGAAAATGTTGTGGTCGCCGACTTCAGTTCGACTAACCTATAGGTGCCTACAATATTAAAGAAGTTATTTTTTGGGTTTTTGAAGGCGGTTTTTTGTTTTTTAAAACATTTATTTTATTTTATACTTTTTAGTGATCATAATACGCTGTTACGTAGTCCCACTTCTTAGTTGAAATGAAACTTTAAGTTATTTCAAGCGCGCCGCAAGCAACGCCGCGGGAAAGTCATAGTCATATTTCAATAACCTCCTTTTTTGAAGTCGGTTAACAAGTAAATATTCTTCGTTGTAGTCGCTCAACTATCTTAATCGAGATATCTTATCGCCACCCTTGAAATCGGTACCGTTAAGGAGTTCCGGTGGCCATCTGTGGTCTTCATCATCAGTTCCACTTCACCAAATGATACTTTCTGAATGCAAATGCTGAATTTGTTACTAAAAATACTAAAATCGCTATATGTTTGCCTACAATATTTGAGGAGTTCCCTCAATTCCTCACGGATCCTCTCATCAGATTCAGATTTGGTGACAATGGGACCACCTCGAAAGTATACTTTATCAAACCAAAAAAAAAAAATTTGAAATCGGTCGACAATTGACGGAGTAATCGGTGAACATACATAAAAAAAAAAATACATACAGTGGAACGTATAACCTCCTCCTTTTTTGAAGTCGGTTAAAAAGTAAAATAAATTAGGCTACATAAAGGTATCAAGTAAAACAATCATTTAACATAACTAAAACTATGGACTATTCTTGTAGTCTAAGTTTTGGTTCCGGTAGGGCGAGTTTATTTTGGACGTGTGCTTTTAATGAAAGTGTAAAGATGTATGTTTCTTAAATAATGTTAGGTACTGTTTCTAGTATGTATATTTACGTTACTAGGCATATACATATATTTTGCAGCAAAAAAAGAGGATAAATTCAAATTAATTGGTCCAATTAAAATAGGTACTCCGTAGATAAAATACCAATTGGATTAGAGTACATTTACATAAGTGCAGAACCCTCTTTGCGCGAGTCTAACCCTCACTTGACCACTTTTTATATACCGCAACTAAACCTACTAAACTTAGTTGTATTTCAACCCGTCGAGATAACAAGTACTCGTGTTTCTCGAGATTTTTAATCAACGTAGCGTTAATTATCCTGTTGGCTAAATATAATGTATACCTTGTTAACGGCTGAGTCATCCGCCATGCTTCGTTTTATGGGCCCATTGTTCGTCAATTAGCGTTTGGGAGACGACGGTTGAATTTTCCAAGCGATTTTTACATGTTACATATTTAAATTCAATGCCCAATACTTTGTAACACGTGTAGATTCCTATGAGAATTTAAAGATGTGGGATTCATTTGAGTTTTGAAGAACTGAAAACATAACCTTAAAAGGGTTTTATTGTGTTTATAATTAAATAAGTGTTGGTGTTTTGTGATTGCAAAATGTGTTGGACATTGTTGGTGAGAATTATTTTGTAATCAGGTAATTCCGTGTTTATTAGGTACGATTAATCGAGAGAATTGAGTATAAGTAGACGCTTATCGCGTAGCTGTCAAAAATTGCATGCAAATTTAGCTCCGGGGGATAACGTTTCTCACCCTCTAAATCAACTCCGATTTCCACGTTTTATGCATATGTGTAGTGGTTATGAAAACCTAAGTTTGTACGTTTCGGATTTTTATTTATTTCTTTCCAAGGAATATTTTCTCGGAAAGGAAAACTTGCAGACCTAGTTTTTCATAATATCTAGGTACAACATAGGTATTCAGAAATCGTAAAAAGTCGAACTAGGTTTAAGGGAAGAGAAACGTTATCGCTCTTACATCCGTATTTATAGTCAAGAAAAGTAATTACTAAATACGGGTGTAAAAGGGGGTTTTATTGTGTTTATTTTAGTGTTAGTGTTTTGTGATTGCAAAATGTGATTGACATTGTTGATGGGAATTATTTAGTAATCAGATAATTCCGTGTTTATTACGATTAATTATTTGCGCGTGCTAACGTGTGATATATTTCGCGATATTTGCTTCTAGATAGGTAAGGTCTGTTCATCCTTACTTGACTTATATAGTAAACAACTTTCTAACCTCAAAATGAACCTTTTTTTGGCTAAAACAGCTCTTTTATCGTAAATAAAGTAAACTGAGTAAACATTTTGAACATAACTTGGCCAATGTATTGTCTATGATTGCTTTATTTTGTTTAAAATAGCTGTTTTAGCCAAAAAAGGTTCATTTTGAGGTTAGAAAGTTGTTTACTATATAAGACAAGTAAGGATTAACAGATCTTACATCGTGATATGTGTTGTGAATTGTAGTGTCATATGTCGGCAGATTGCGATCGTCTTTGTCATTATGATTACTAGGAATCCAGAAATTGCAATAATTATACTAAGTATTCGTCTTATGTATTTGCAATAGTGCATTATTTACAATACGCGGCTACGTAGAGACAATTAGAGACAAGTAACTTGTTCCTTTTTAACCGACTTCAAAAAAAGGAGGAGGTTCTCAATTCGTCGGGTTTTTTTTTAAATGTATGTTCCCCGATTACTCGAAGACCACTGGACTGATTTGAAAATATTTTTCGTTGTTTGAATGGGTATACTTTCTAGTTGGTCCCATTGTCAACACGTCAGGATCTGATGATGGAATCTTGGAGAAATCAAGAGAACTCCTCAAATATTATAGGCACATCTATAGCGATTTTGGTATTTTTCACTGTAACTCGTGCATTTGCTTTTGAAAAGTACTATATGGTGAAGTGGAACTGATGATGAAGACCACAGATGGCCCCCGGAACTCCTTAACGGTACCTATTAGAGATGGGCCAAACCGTAAATATTCGAAACCGAGTCACCCGAGTCGAAAATTGATGTAAACCGGTTTCAACCCGGGTTGCTCAAACCGAGTTGATAGTACGAACCGACGCATGCACGCGCGTTATGTTCATCAGGAGACGAGCCAAACCGAGTCTGTGTCGGGTTTGTTCGGCAATCTTCGTTAGTGCCGCTTCGCTGCCGCCCGTCCACCCGTCATGTCGTCGGAACGCCGCGCCGCGTTTGATCGGGTTCAATCGGTAAATTTCGACAATTTCCGCTTTGTCCGACCGTTTTGACTTGCGGGCTCACGGTTTCCGAGTAGCTCGCACGAAGCGAGTTAGAGAAACTTCAAACCGACTCAAACCGAGTTGAGCATAACTCGGTTTGAACCGGTTTGGTAAATCGAGTTGACACATCTCTAGTACCTATTCCAAGGGTGGCGATAAGATATTTCGATTAAGGTAGTTGAGCGACTATGACGAAGCACATTTAGGTTTAAATATGACTATGACATTCCCGCGGCGTTGTCTGCGGCGAGCTTGAAATGTTCTATAGTTTCTAATTAATATTTAGAAGTGGAGCTACGTAACAGCATAAATAGGATCACTAAAAAGTAGAAAATAAAATAAATGTTTAAAAAAACAAAAAACCGCCTTCAAAAATGAAAAAAATTTGGACTGACCTACCATTTTAAAAGAAGTTATTTTTTGCATTTTTGAAGGCGGTTTTTTGTTTTTTTAAACATTTATTTTTTCACACTTGTGTATGAAAATCGTCACTAAGGACCGACTTATGGCCGAACCCTATATTTACACCGCGGACATGGCAAATAAAGCTTACTTCTGCTTAAGATTTGTCATTTTTTGTATGGGTTGTGGGCAAGCCTTATCTATCCGCGATTTGAGTGTAGGGTTCGGCCGTAAATTGTTATTAAATGAGTTCGAGCGGGCTTTAGAGTGTTCAAGGAAACATATCATGCTAGTTTTTGCTTTGGTCCGCGTAGAAGTCATTTATTACTGTTCCTTTGGAAATTGTTCAATTTTCCCGGAAGCCTTTCGTTTCGTCAAAAAGTTTTTGCCAAACTGATTCATTTCCCAAACATATCATTTGACCAAACTGCTTTTTTTCCGAAACTGTAAATATTTCAGGATTTATTTCAGGGCCATCGTGTAGAACCCTATAGGTTAGGTTAGTGTTATAAAAATCCTGAAATATTTACAGTTTCTTTCAGTTTTTTGGGAAATGAAGCAAGGAATGAAGGTAACCCAATTTTCCTGGGTACGTCCTGCTCCGGGACTCAAGCTACCTCCATACCAAATTTCATCAGAATCAGTTCAGTGGTAGAGCCGTGACATCGTAACAAACAGACAGACATACAATGTATACTTTCACATTTATAATATAAGTATGGAGAGGGATATCTAGTAGGTAAGTAGGTATAGGTATTGATATATTGCTAGTATGGATATGGACTATCTTTTAAACGCGACTATCAGCGTTAAACTGATTTATCAATATTACTTCGGGAACTTACAAATTTTCCGGAATTTAAAGTACCATATGTCAATCGGTTTAGGCGCTTGAAGCGTGAAGCACGAAGGCAAGATAAACAAGCAAACTCACTTGTGAATTAATAATTTTAGTAAGTATTTTTGACGTGCTTCAAGTGTGTTTAGAATGTGTGTATAAAATTGGCCTTCATCCATTTCCAATCGTTAGATTAGTTTAGCATTTGGTATGCATTTGTATCCGATAACAATAATTAACGTGCAAATTTGACGACGCGCTGGCCTGGTCCTGGGTTCAAATCCCGGTAAGGGCAGATGTTTGTGTGGTGAGCGTGAATATTTGTTCCCGAGTCATGGATGTTTTCTATGTATTTAAGTATATATTTCTCTATATAAGTATTTATATCGTTGTCTAGTACCCATAGTACAAGCCTAGAGCTTAGTTTGGGACTAGCTCAATTGGTGTGACGTTGTCCCATGATATTTATTATTTATTTATTTATTTAAATTAATATTATGTTGTTTTCCATATTCTTTTCTTATTCTTACAATACACACATCAAATATGTCTAAGGATGAAAATTATCACTACATTACCTTGATAGTTGCAATGTATCACAACGCATTACATCGAACATTGACGCAACCGTAAATTCAAAAGGGCGCGGCCGCGCCGTTTTAAATTGAGAGTAATAAATTAGGAACTAGTACCTATAAAAAAATGACAAGAAATTCACGTTTTTAAGCAATTAATTTTTTTTTTTTTAAATTCTGCCTTGCAAATTTTCAAGTCGCATTTTTTCCCTATTCATAATTTTACCCAATAGCATTTTCCCTTCTTAAGACTTTACCCAGTCGCATATTTTCCACTTATTTTTTTTAAATCGCATATTTTCCTATTGTTATTACAATGGGACAGCTAGGTAGGTTTGAGTTATATTAGTCTTGAAACAGGCCCGAAGAGCTAAAGCACCCAGAAATAGGAGCTCTGTCAACTGTAAAATTGATATTTGAAATAGGCAATCGGAAGCAAGACTCGGAAAGAACTACAACGTAATAATTGCGTGTGGTTTAAATGATGAATGCGGAAAACTGTGACCGAATAAAATCACAAACGGGGAAAAACGCGACTAGAAAAAATGCTACGCGGAATTTTTGTGTTTGACGAACAGACTTCACTTTTCTAAATGTTATATTTAATCTAGCCATAAATACTGTATAGTCGCGGATGTAATTGTTATTAGGAGCAATCTGCGATGTCACCGCGCGGCCTCGCCGCAAATTACTGCAGTCAACACTCGCGCGTCACGTGCGCAAGAGTTTCCATTTGGATCACGTGGTGGGAAATTAGTTTCAGGAGAAAAATAATGCTTTTATACGTTCTGCACAGTTAGCATCGGCTTATCGAGTCAAAGACTTAAATTTGTGATCCACATTAGATCCAAAGTCAATCTCACATTCTACATCAATAAGGTTGAGTTTCCTATAAGTTACAAAGTACTTAGCATATCTAATGACATTGACTACTTCAAGCACATTTTTTAATAGGTCCTTTATTTGTTTTTGTGATCGTACACTACCCGATGCTCTTACGGTGAAGGCAAAATAAATAATTAAATAAATAAATATAAGGGAACAATCTCACACAAATTGACCTAGTCCCAAACTAAGCAGGCTTGTACTATGGGTACTAGGCAACGATATCAATACTTATATGTATATAGAGAAATAAATACTCAAATACATAGAAAACATCCAAGACTCAGAAACAAATACTCGTGCTCATCACACAAATATTTGCCCATACCGGGACTCGAACCCGGGACTGCTAGCTTCGTAGGCAGGGTCACTACTGTCACTATCAGCTCGGCTAACGCGTCACTAAAACATCGTGAGGAAACCTGCACATTCGAATAGTCATATGTGCTATCCATGTGTATTCATTTGTACAAAAATAAAACAGTCTTCGATTTAAAGACAATACTTTATTTTAGTAGAAAACACGATAATAGTAATGAGGCCGCCGCTGCCACTGGGCGCTCGGGGCAGCCTTAATGTATCACGGGTCCGAAACTCCGAACCTTCATGTGTCCGAATCAAGTTTGTAGCTGTCGGACATATTTTTAGGTTTTCTTAACATACATGCTCTTAGGTAATGTTAGTGTTGTAATAACTACGTACACTAAAAGTGAAAATAAAAGGAAGAAATTGCTTTAAACATTAATTCTGACTAATGACGCGTTAAGACTTCAAGACTAAATCACAAACACGAATTAAAAATGTCTGCAGGTCTCAGAACTACTTAGGCCTTCTAAAATAAAAACTTCCTTTATTCCCCAGGCTCAAACATCCTCAAATCGCCGCGGGCGCGCCGCGTGCGCACCACATCCATGTCTCAGTCGAACAAGAGGACCGCGGCGGAGAGCATCCTGCACGCGGACAGGCGGACCATCTACACCGCCGGCCGCCCGCCCTGGTACAACTGCACGGGCGGGCAGGAGGTCGAGCCCTTCCTCATCGGTGAGTCTTGTTTGATCTAACAAGATATCCACGGTGGAGAGGCAATACGTGACTGACGGAGCTTCTACACCGCCCGCCCTGGTACAACTGCACGGGCAGACAGGAAGTCGAGCCCTTCCTCATCGGTCAGTTAGCTGTTTGAACTAACAAAAGAATGACGGCGGAGAGGCTAAACGCCTAAACGCGGACAGACCGAGCATCTACACCGCTTTAACTAACTACTCGTATAGTCTACCGTCACCACCGACAGTGCAAGAATAAGCATGTTTCATCTCCCTTGTTGTGTCTTCGTAAAGTAAAGATTTCCGTATCTCAATAGGGATATAAGTAGCATTTCCCTCCCTAGGGAGCAAAGTGATTACGAATCAATCAATGAAGTCCAAGAATAAAATCACTTACAGAAATCATTTTTCTTCACTTCTCTCTTAGTAGAAATGAAAAGTAGAGTGTTTAACTTGGATGAAAGTATTAGTTGCACCCTCAAACTTATAGGCTCGCCCTCCAATTCATTAACGCAAAATAGCTTGCTTAAATTATGCTTTGTCCTTATCTTTCAATGTAATATTTGAATTAGACAAAAAGTGATAAAGCACACTTTAACTAAAATAGGGTTATTGTGCGTTTATACATAAAGAGGTAAATATCTCGGGGTGCAATTGATCACTTTTATCCCATGGGCAACAATCTACTATTAAAGAAGGGTCTCGGTCACATAGACTAGTAATATTCTGTTTTTTTAAGGTATTTGTGGCGCGAGTGCGTCGGGGAAGACCACAGTGGCCGCTAAAATCATAGAATCTCTGAACATACCCTGGGTCACCATCGTCAGCATGGACTCTTTCTATAAGGTTGGTAATACTTAGGGTCATTTCAATATGCAGAATTTTCGCCATTTTATCCTCTCTTCCTTGTCAATAAAAATAAGCAAAGCTTTAACTCCTCCCCTATTGTATCTCTATTTACGTAAATAAATGGCCATTTATTTTAAAACTGTATGTTATTTGAATCAATAAAAAACGCGACTTACGTAACCTTAGTCCACTCAAGTTGAAAAGATGACTTTCGGCCGCACTCATAGTCAGTTAATGATTATTAAGTCGTGCCGTGGTGACGATAAAGAAGATAAAAAAGAGGTTTTTCCAGTAATTTTTCATGTAAAATTAACAAGTTACATACATACATTACATCACGCCTGTTTCTCCGAGGGGTAGGTAGAGACCACTCCTTTCCACCTGCTACGATCCTGACAAATCTCTTTCGCTTCTTCCACATTCATACATCGAGTCATGCACGCACGTCGGAACAAGTTAACTGGCTCCATGACTATTTACTATGAGAATTTACTTTAACTGTAACGTCAAATAAATAATAGATTGAAATACTTCAATGTATATTAAAATTATAAAACAGTTCTAAGCTGCTACTTGGTCATTTGCTGACGTAATCACCATACAAAGTTTTCGCCTGCCTCATGTCAAAAAAACCTGAAATAGTTAAGTGGCATTACTGTACATATACAAAAAAACAAGTAAGGTGTCTTGTTCAGCACAGTCTTGTACAGTGCGATAGCTCTTAGAAAAAAGTGGAAAAGTACAGTCTGTGAGCACTAAGAAGGTGCTTCGGTTTTGTACTTCTCTCTCACTCGCTCTTAATAAGAGCGTATGAGAGCAAGTGAGAGAGAAGTACAAACCCGAAGCACTTACGTGCTCACAGACTGTACCTTTCTAAACCTCATCTCTTTCTATCTCCAGGTGCTAAACGAGAAGCAACACCAAGCCGCCACGCGCAATGAATACAACTTCGATCACCCGGATGCGTTCGACATGGAGCTACTCAGCGAAACGCTGCAGCGGCTGAAGGAGGGCAAGAAGGTGGAGGTGCCAATATACAACTACGTGACGCATTCGAGGGAGAATCGGACTGTGAGTATGTATAGTCTATACCAATTGATATTGACAAAGATGTAAACACAACCAAGTCTCCTAGGGCACTCCTCTGCGATGTGAGCGATCGTCTGCTTCGGAGCGCCGCAGTCGCTCTGCAGATTTATAACGTTGTCCAATGTCCATAGAAAACCATGTACGGCGCGAACGTGATCATCTTCGAGGGCATCCTGGCGTTCTACCACATGGACGTGGTGCGCGCGCTCGACATGAAGGTGTTCGTGGACACCGACGCCGACATTCGCCTGGCCAGGAGGCTCAGGAGGTACTGGTAGCTACACTGTAATAGGATTACCCGGCTCGCGAGAAGACTCAGGAGGTACTTTAGCAACATTATCCGCATACAACCGGCCAAGAGCACGTTGGACCATGCTCAGTGCCGTTCCGGCTAAAAAAACATCTCCAAAAATCACAAGTAGTTGTGTGTGAGAGGTAACTTTTATTAGCTCCATAATTTTCTACATACATACACATACATATCTTGACGCCTGTAATCCCAGAGTGGAGTAGGCAAAGAATTACCTACAACTTCAAACACTTGGTGATAATTCTGTAACCACATTTTGCACAAATACGCTAAGATGTTTACCAGCGTATTAGTGACAGGTTGCAAGCCCATAATTTTCTATTTCTAGTTATTTTGTGCTTCTTCACCCTTGACGATTTTCAGTGGGTATAAACTTAAATTCAACCTGCTTCTAAGATAAACAATGGCCTAGTTTCAGACTATGTGACATATATTACAATCGAAATATTGGCACTCTCGCTCCAGCAGCAAAATATCTCGTATAAAATATGTGCTTTGCTTCCCTTGATTAACAATCCACTAATAAATAGTTATAGGTAAAAAACTTAAGTACAGCTCCTCTTGCATGTAGTTGTGTAAAAAACTTATATGGAATTTATGTCAAATTTCAAATATAGAATGTCGAACGGTCTATGCAGATGTGTTACTACTACATGCAAGTGGAGCTTTACTTAAGTTTTTTACCTATTGTGCCGGTAGGCACGTATTGATGAATTGCATTTAGATTAGATATTATCTGTACGTGTATCTAGTGCAAATTAGTTAGTACTGTAGTAAGTTAACATTGTATATATACGCATGTGTAATTGTAATTAAATTAGATTGAAACTGACTGACAAAGTGGTTACTCTCTCACCCCCCATCAACATGGATATCTCCGGTAAACCTATAATAGGTAGGGTCAGAACTTACTAACTTCATGGTCACTATGTTCATATTATGTTGACGATGCGCTAGCCTAGTTGGTAGTGACCCTGCCTACGAAGTTAGAGGTCCTGGGTTCAAATCCCGTTACGGGCAGATATTTGTGTGATGAGCGCGAGTATTTGTTCCAGAGTTGGATGTTTTCTATTTGTTTAAATATATATTTCTCCATATCAGTATTTATATCGTTCTCTGGTACCCATAGTACAAGCATAGAGCTTAGTTTGGGACTAGGGCAATTGGTGTGACATTGTTTCCTGATATTTATTATTATTTCCAGAGATATAGTTCAACGCGGACGCGACTTGGAAGGCGTGTTGAAGCAATACATGACCCACGTGAAGCCCGCGTATCAGTCATACATCGCCCCGTGCATGGCGCACGCCGACATCATAGTCCCGCGGGGGGGGGAGAACAAGGTCGCCATACACCTCATAGTGCAGCACGTGCACAAACAGTTGCAGTTGGTGAGTGGCCATACGAGTTAAGTTATTAGTCAACTGTGTCAGAGGGAGGGGATTGTGTATGAATAGACTTATGAGCAGAGGCCGGAATTTTCGTGGCATTTTTGAGCTGTCATAGTGACTTCTCATTTATCGACTTTCAATTACCAAGGTACATATAAACTTTTCGTTAACCAAATGTGGAAAAAAAAACTTTTTTTTTTTAATAAATAGATTTTTTTAAGAAATATTTAACTTGTTACCACTAACACAAATTTTGAACATTAAATTGAAAAAGCTGCAGTGGCTAAGATATTGGTAGCCGTATTTGGGAACTGATTACTGATTAATTAATAAATATATTGATTTTTGACTTCTGTTGTTTACTTCAACTTACTGTTCGAAACCCGGTATATACTTAAAGCGAAAAATAAACAAAATGGTCTTTGTGTCTTAAGACAGAAATCAAGAAGTTTTGGAAACTGCCTCCCCGGGTAGCCACTGGTTACCAAAAGATCTTGTTTTTATTCTTGTTTTGTATTTTATCGATATATTGTTATGTAAAACGTAATTCGATAAGCGAGAAGTCACTAGCGTTATTGAAAAGTGCCACGAAAAATCCGGCCGCTGCTTATGAGTGTGGGGCAAGCGAGGGAAGTTTGTCTGGATCGTAGCAAGTGGAAGGAAGTGGTATCTTCCCACACCTACGGGAAAGAGGCGTGATTGTATGTATGTATATCAAAGGGAGGGTTATGTTTTTCGAGTGTATGTATGTCTTTTTCTTTGGCACGCTCTGTACCGTCAACGGCTTGATGGATTTTAACATATGAGGAGTCGTGAGATTCGCATTGGTTGTGGGGGTGACATGGGCATAATATTTTAATCATCAGTGATCGGAATAGGTAGAGTATATTTACCTAAAGTTCGCAAAAGGACATAATATAGAGCGGTTAAAACCGGGTGAAAATTTAATTTATTTTTATTGAATTCCGGTATTTTTGATGCTAAATATACGTAATATTTACTCACGGTGTGGGATATTTTATGTTGGTGTGTGATAAAAGGGGCCTGTAAGTCATTCCTTATATCTAATTATGTAATAGGTAAAGTATATTTACCTAAAGTTCGTAGAACAGAGTCATAAACTGGAGACTTCCTTGCGACTACATTTACTAGTACCAGAAAAATACCGGAAATCCGGAATTCAATAAAATAAATTAATATTTCACCCGGTTGTAACCACTCTATATTATGTCCTTTTGCGAACTTTAGGTAAATATACTCTACCTATTCCGATCGCTGTTAATCATAGTTAGCAATGAGATGGGTTTTTTTAACGTATGTCGAAGACAATAGCGTACGCAGTCGGGGTTTTAAAGCTTTATTTTTATATGGTATGTTTTTCATGAAATTAATAAAATAAACTAACTAATCAGATGTGAATACCCTGTCATATCTTTCTATTTTTGCGAAAAATGTGACAGAAAACATCACGTCAAATAAAAAACTTTTAAAATAATGAACTCGAGGCACAATGCAATCGGAAATTCTGCTACAAAAAAAAACCCTAACCTAACCCAACTGCAGGTATTTTTGGAAAACTTAAAAGTTTAGGACAAACAATAATTCGGGCAAACGATGCATTAGGACAAACGTTATTAGGGATTATAGACCACCATAATTTATATTATACATATTGTCTACAGCGCGGCTTCAAGGTGCGGGAGAAGCTGGCCGTCGCCCACGTGGGGCAGCCCGTGCCTGACTCGCTGTACCTCCTGAAGGACACGCCACAGGTAAGATAAATAATAGTACATTAATGAGACCGGGAAAATGGCTGTTGTGGGACGAGTATAAGTTGAGTCCAGCAACCGCCCTTGCCAGCTGAGGCTTGTATAGTGCTTTTCTCCAGCAATGCGAGAAAATATCACACAATTGTTAATAATATTAATCACAGTCCCAAAAATTTCATGAAAAAAAATTTGTTGTAGTCATTGTCAACATTACTCGTAATTTTATTTACAATTTTCAATTTTTATATTAGGAAAATTATGACGACAAACATATTTAACAACTTTTACGAACTTCAGGAGCTCTATTCTACTCGGCAAACCCATATTGCTTTTGACATGTATTGTTTTTAACTCGGCCGCCATTACAAGTTATCATAAGTACATTGACAATGCAACGTACCAAATTTCATTATCACAATCTGGGTATGCAGCCTATCTATGGGAAATGTCTAAATGTAATGAAACAAATGAATTTTATTTTATTTGATAATAAGAGCTTTTATCAAATGTCTTGCTAGGTGCAAGGGCTTCACACGTTCATCCGCAACAAGGACACGCCCCGCGACGAGTTCATCTTCTACTCGAAGCGGCTCATGCGGCTCGTGATCGAGTTCGCGCTCTCGCTGCTGCCCTACTCCGAGCGCAGCGTCGACACCCCGCAAGGGTTCTCCTATAAAGGCGAGTGGAACTTGACGCGTTTAGCCTCTCGCTCGCACTCGTGGGGCTTACGGCGAGCGTAAGGGATGCGTGTAGTAGCAGCGTTGTCTTGCATCCCTTCTTGAGAGTCCGATAAAAATATTTTTCACTTCTCATGCTCTAAAAGTCCGTCTTTATGTCGTGCGTAGGCGACATAAAGTCGCTTTTTATGCTCTAGTGCATAAAGTAAAATCTTCGTCGAAGGCCAAGGCAATCGGTCCAGCAGCCATAAGAACAACTTTAACTTCATAGAATAACCTCTTTATTTTATTTCGTTTCGTTAGTATTCTAAGACCAAGGCAAGGATACCAACAGCCAAAGTACACAATAAATCTTGATGAAATAAACTTATAATTTTTATTTTGTCGCATTTATTATTGTTATTATATTTGAGTAAATCAATATATTTAAAG
Source organism: Acleris literana (assembly GCA_946894065.1). Classification (NCBI taxonomy): domain Eukaryota; kingdom Metazoa; phylum Arthropoda; class Insecta; order Lepidoptera; family Tortricidae; genus Acleris; species Acleris literana. Next base: position 1,821,783 of record OX335681.1, read on the forward strand.
CATGACAATAAGTTATCATAGATATAAAAAACAAAATGTTTTTATAACTGAGCGTTATGCAACGAACTAAGTCAAATGTCACGTACCCAATGAAAAAAAGAAAAAAAAAGTTAATTGGCGGGAACCATACTTATTTTGTCATTGTCAATATTTGTGTTACAATAATTTACATGTTCCTGTTTCATTTCCTCGCAATCGAAGTGAAAATTAGAGTGTACAACTCGTCCATAAAACCCATTTAACACTCGACTTTATATCCATCCTAGCTCGCAAGCTCGCTTGGTTGGATAAACGTCTCGCCTAAAATGGTGCGTTTTATGCACTTGTTGTACAATCTACTATTATTGCCCCGACGCTCAGTTGGTAATCGCCCTACAAAGTTGGTAGTGGTAGTGGTAGTGGTATGGTAGAGACCGCATGTTGTTTACTGTTTAAAAATATCATGTTTTTGTCTTTCCTTGGTTATTTTTCTTTGTGTGGTGTTACATAAAGCGTATTTCTATTGTATTGTATTGTAGCGACCCTGCCTATAGTCAGTGTCAATTGAAATGAGCAAAGATGTAAACAACCCAACGAACCAATTGACTGTTACTGCATAACTACGTACTTTTAAAGATAATTGATCATTACTTTCATAGGTTGTCATGGGATGGCCATGTCATGAGGAGGGATGAAAGTCATGTTACTAGAAGATTGAGTATGAATGTGGAGGGTTGTAAAGCCAGAGAAAGGCCTAAAAAGAGATGGATGGATTGTGTGAAGACTGATATGAAAAAGAAGGGAATCAACGCTGATATGACGGCTAATAGGGTTGTGCGGAAGAAACAAAAGTCGACAGACAAAAATGCATGGCCTAAACCCGAAACTTAGTCAATAATAATTTATTCAAATGCAAAATCTTTATCTTGCCTAACATATCGAAACTTTTATGTGGTCGTCTCGCACCATCTTATATACACATATGTATGTGTTTTTTTCTCTCTCTATCTTTCCCGTAAGATTCTTAATTGGCATGTTTTCCTGCTGAACTACGCATGTTATTTGATACTATATTTAATTTAATATTTATAGCTTTATATAATGCTAGACTAAGTAGTACCATTGTAATAAGAAATATGTTTAAAAAATGACTGACTGCTGAGTTTCTTGCGGCGTTGCTTCTCAGCAGTGGTCTTCTCTTGGGAAGCGCTGGTAGATTCTTGACGTGTAAAAGTGCCCGTGCGGCCTACTTACTAAATAAATTTCTTTTATCTTTTTTATCTTTTATCAACCTCAAATGATTGGGATAACGGCAAGGAGATGAGGATAATGGTGAAATAGGTGTCAAAAATGCAATGCGCTAGAAATATCTTTACATCTTCTTTTTTAACCCCCGACGTAAAAAGAGGAAAGAGTAGATATCAGTTCTAAAGGTTTTTTATTAATAGTTATGTTATCTAAAGGTCGCAAATGTGACGTGGAGAAGATCTGCGGCGTGTCCATACTACGCGCCGGCGAGACCATGGAGCAGGCCGTGTGCGACGTGTGCAAGGATATCCGCATCGGGAAAATACTCATACAGACCAACCAGGAGACGGACGAGCCCGAGGTGGGTCTATATTTACTGATATAATTATTTTTAGTCATAATGTGCTTTAGGTCATAATCATCGCAAGTCATAACGTGTTTTTTTAAAGAAACTTTTACTTTTTCAGGATTTTTATAAATCAAACCTAACCTAACCTATCTTTGTCTACACGTTAGATATTTTAAAACTTCTGAAAAGTTTACAGTTTCAGCGATATAAAAAATTATGTCTACAATTACATTATGACCAATAAAATTATGGGAAACAAAGGGCTCAGCCCGGGGTGAGTGCTGACCCGATTATGACCTGAGTTGAGTTTATGACCAGAAGTGTGCTAACTCGGGTCACGAATACTATTGTGATGTAGCAAAATAGTTTTGAGATCAATATTTTCGAGACAGTCGAAGTAATTTTTGCATTGTTTGTTCGAAATCTAAGATAAATGGTATGGCTTCGTTGACAAAAGGAATTGCATCGGGTTATGAGAAGTTGAAGTTGTGTGCGGAGGAACGGAAGAATCTGCATAATTAAATTTAGGTTTGGGCGCATAACGTCCCACTCGCAGAAGTCCCTTTCCTAAATGTCCCTTACGCAAAAAGACCCTTCTGGAAAAGGTCCCGTTCGCAAAACGTCCCTTCACATAAATTAAGTCCTGTTCGCAAAACGTCCCTTTCGCAAAATGACCCGTTCGCATAACGTCCCTTTCGCAAAATGACCCGGTCGCAAAACGTTGCTTTCTTAAAATTAGGTTAGGTCAGGTTAGGTTAGTAATTATTATTCCATACTAGGGATTATTATTGGCCATCTCTTATCCAATGAGAAGACTCCTAGTCTCAAATTAAACAAGCTTTTTCCAGACGGGTCATTTTGCGAATGGGTCATTTCGCAGACGTGACGTTTTGCGATAGGGGCGTTATGCAGTAGGGACTTTCAGCGAAAGGGGTGGGGGGTGGTTTGAGAAAGGGACGTTTTGCGAATGGGGTAAGAATAAGAATAGGAAGAATAAGAATGTTTATTTGCAGGAATGTAGTGAAATGATACAGGTGAAAAACATTAGATGTGCGTACATTCTACTTAAAAAAGCATGCAAAATTTGTATCTTATAGCTAAATACGTTAAAAAAGTACATTATTTTAAATAAGATTATCGAAACTTACTTATTTAGACATTGTATAAAATTATTCAATATTAGAGTTTAGAAGAATTATCAAGAAGTTTTTAGAGATATTTTGTAATTCTGTAGCTCTGCCTACCGCACTCTGGCAACGAAGGCGTGAGATTATGTATGTATGTATGTAGAGTTTAGAAGAGTATTTTACATAAGGGACCATTTGCAGAGAAGACGTTTTGCGAATGGGACGTAATTGGTGGAGGGACGGTTTGCGAGTGGGACGTTATGCGCCCAAACCGAAATTTACTGTATAGCTAGACAGATTTTTGGAGTTGCCAAGTTTCGAGGGACTAATATCGAAAACTGTTAAAATGGCTCTTTTTGAGAAAAGTGAACTAGTCTAGAGCTATGCTTACGTCATTCAGTGGGTCCAGCTGTAAATCAGCGCTGTGGATACTACGCTGCAACATTCCGTGCTAAGCTGGTCACACTTTTAGAGTACTAAAGACACTCTTTAGGTATAAATAGTTACATAAGTTGTTTGCACTTAGGTTTGCAATTATTATAGGCACTAAATAAATGTTTGTATTCCCCCAGCTGTACTACCTGCGCCTGCCCAAGGACATCAAGGACTACCGCGTGATCCTGATGGACGCGACGGTGGCGACGGGCGCGGCGGCCATCATGGCCATCCGCGTGCTGCTGGACCACGACGTGCCCGAGCAGAACATCAGCCTCGTGTCGCTGCTCATGGCCGAGATCGGCGTGCACTCCATCGCATACGCCTTCCCGCAAGTAAGTCGCTGTCAGAGCAACGAATTTTTAAAAAAACAAAAGGCTGTCGCAATCTAGCTAGTGCTAGAAACACTTTTTTGTCGACATCGAGTACCTATTATAAAATAAAAATAATCGTGCCGATATATTTACAATATTTTATTTAGTGGACCGTTTTTTGAAGTGATAACTTCTTTACGGAGGGTAAACCATTTCGTTACGTAACGCGCGTTACTAGACAGCCTGTCTGGCTTCCCTTTCTCTCACGCATACTCTCTCACAACACGCACACGCACAATCTTTCTCTAAAGATACTGGATTCGGATGGGATTTGACCGCGGCACCATGGCGTCATAGACCTACCTCTCAGACTTTAGGCCAACCGTAACTTACAGGTATGGACGAAAATGGTAAACGGTATTTGGTATTACCTGCTGACGTCACCCCGTATCGTATTGCGTTTCTAGGCATATAAATACTGTTGACAGTGAGCATATAACCTAAAACTATCACCGTTTTTGAAAGTGATTAGTTTAAGTTATTTGTTACTGGTTCGATTGTCTTGAAAATCGATATCTTAAGGCCTCTTGGGACTGCAAATGCGAACCCGTGTTCAGATTTAAAACAAGTGGCGGCCATTTTGAACTTTTTTGTTACTGGTTCGATTGTCTTGAAAATCGATATCTGAGGGCCTCTTGGGACTACAAATGCGAACCCGTGTTCAGATTTAAAACAAGTGGCGGCCATTTTGAACTTTTTTGTTACTGGTTCGATTGTCTTGAAAATCGATATCTGAGGGCTTTACTTCTTATGGCAGGGTATAGTTCAACTTAGATTAGTTTAAGGTATCACTTCTGTGGAGCGTCCCGAGACGCACACGTTTTTTCTATTACACAACCTTTGATATATGGATACAAAAATATTTCTAACACTAGCTAGATTGCGACAGTCTTTTGTTTTGCCGCGAAAATTCCGGGCTCTGGTCCTTGTTATTGGTTTACCCTTGTTTCACCGACACTCATTTCATACAATGTATCGCTTCGCAGAATTTTCGTTTCACAGAAAGCTAAGCTAAAAGCTAAGAAGGTTACCAGTCTAACCTAACCTAACCTACGTGAATTATATTTAAGATAACCTGAAATCGACACGGATTCAGCGGAGAACAGCTTTCTATGAAACGAAAATTCTGCCAAGTGATACGTTCTATGAAATTTGTGTCGGTGAAACAAGGGGTCACCCATTGTTATTGTTCTGATGGGACTGTTGTTACGAACGTGATAAAATAAAATCAACAAACACACACACATAGACATACAGACGGACACACATGCACACACGCACACTCACACACGCAAGCGCATCTCACGTTCATCGTTGTTTTAAAAACAAGCTTATTTCGCTTTTGATTGACTGGGAATGTTACAGCATTGATGAGTTCAAAAATCATTGACCCAACAAACTAAACATTGTAAAAAACTGGTATAATACTTGTACTTGTAAAACTATTATTTTAATATTTTAAATTGTAATTAACTGACTTTACCTATTTTATTAAATATTTAAATTGACTTGTAAAATGTTATTGTATATTTACCAATAAATTCTGTATTCTGTATTGTATATTTACCAATAAATTCTGTATTCTGTATTGTATATTTACCAATAAATTCTGTATTCTGTATTGTATATTTACCAATAAATTCTGTATTGTGTAAATCAAAATCAATTTATTGCTCGAAATAATGTTACATGGATCTTAAAAATTAGTTAATACAGTTCATTATTTCGCCTTTAGGCAGTGGCGGTACTGCCATACAAGCCCAAAAGCCGGGCTTGCCTTACAAATATAACAACGATATCGTTGTCAACGATCAAAAATCAAAGGTCACGATAACGAACTATTTCAATTCGCGCTCTCATTAAAATTTTCAAATAATGCAACAGCAGCGTAGTACCGAATTTGATCGCGCACCGCCGCCGCACGGCGGGCAGCACTGCTGCGCGCTGAGACGACCCGAACTCGCACGAGACACGGCTAGTCATCCCGCTCGCACGCGTTGGCTTGCAGGGGGGCTTCTATCTTAACCGGTATATCTCTTTCTTACGCATTAGAACTGCCTTATAATGAGATATAACTATTCATAGGTTCATATAGCAAATAGTACGAGATTTTAAGCCCTGCTTGCGTCTGAAGTTGCACCCGAGTCGAGTAAAATGCGAAATTCGCGCATGCGCGTGTTGAGCCGCGTTGACGGCCGACTTCACTTCTATTTATTTGCTTGCTTACTTACTTCAATAATTTAACTTATTTGTTTGTTGTGAATTGTGAATTGTTTTGTTTGAGTCAACTGCGGTCACTAAGTATTTTGTTTTTTTGTGTTGTTCAATTGGATTGGCAATGGTGGAAGTATTCCCTTGTGAATCTTGTGAGTGTGATTATTTAAACTGTGCACAAATGTTGCTTGGCGAGTGAAAGGTAAACTCTTTAAACTTTGCTGATAAAATATCAGATTTTCAGTACCTATTTCTCATTTCTCGCATAAGTAAAAGACGGTTTAATGTTTAATACCTAGATCAGTGTAAAAAACACAATATTGCTGCTGTTGTAGTGTAGGTATATTATTATCGAACGACAAAGTTTGGAATATACTGTCTGATTATGAAAAATCAAATAACTTAGCTGACACGATTAAAAGGCATATTAATTTTATTTGCAATAAGACACGAACGATTTTAGTAATTTTGGTAAAAAGCGAATTGAGACATTTATCCGCAATAACTTTAAAAACTACAAAATCATATCTCTCGGCTTGCCCTATCCTGAAACCCTAGGCACGCCACTGCCTTTAGGGCATGCAATTTGTAGTAATAGGTACACATAATATTAAAGAAAAAAAATCACCAGGTACATTAAATCATTAAAGTTAAAAAGTCTAACACATCGATCTACATTTCATAAAATAATCGTCAAGTGAGTAAAATGCTCCCTCAATTAATAATTTAGTAAGTTTAGTCAAGAATGCATTGTTTGTCAAATATGTCCACACAATAGGAAGAGAATTATATATTTTGATTGCCATTTGATAACAGTTTCTACGACAGAGTTTTAATTTACATTTCGGAGCTAATAGAGCCCTGTGGGTAGTGGTACGCTTACCCACATTACACTTTTTTGTAAAAAGTTCAGTATTTATTCTAACACACTAACGCGGCAACTTATGTTCAAGTTCAATTCTTTGATATATGGCTTCTGTCCAGTGGGACAATCAATCAATCAATCAAGTCATTTATTTGCGTAAAACATAAAATGCATGCAAATACAGTTTTAGGATTAAAATTATGCTTAGAATAGGTACATTTAAAAATTCGCAGAATACAGTTTACGTAATATCAATTAAAATATACATAGTGTGGTAATAATCTAATAAGAAATAAATAATTCAGTTCATTTAATAAGAAAAACATTTAAATTTGCACAATTCATTGAAATAATCCAAAATCCAAATTACATATTTAAGTAATTGTTCATAAATTAAGTAAAGCTAAATAATAAATATAAGTATAAGTATACAGATAAAACAGTCAATCCAAGGCATTAGCATAAAACTCCCTAATAGAATAGTATGGTCTATCAATGAAGAACGACTTCAGTCTACGTTCAAAGGTTCTAAGGTCCCTGCATTCTTTTATCTTAGAGTCGAGTTTATTGACGTTTATGGACAATTCTGCCAGTGTCAAGGTTGGAAGTTACACATGATCGGTGTAAATGATATCAAAAAAATCATATTTCGACGTTGTACGGTGATCCTCTAGCCTCCGTGAAGCGATGTAACTTTACGAAGACCAGATGGGATTTTCTTGGAGCAATCCTTCCAAAGGCGAAACGTGTTCAAACTTGAATTCTTCATTATACTGCACATTTGAATGTTAATTTACTGCATATTAATACATCATTACTATCCATTAAACAACAAAATATGCAAAAAATAAATTACAACTAAGAAAGCGACGTCATCTTGTCGAAAACCCAAAGAGAATCCGCGGCAACTTATGTGGCATCTTAAGATGCTTCGTTGTGTCACAGTTGCATAAAAAACCATTTTTTTATTTCCAGGTAAAGATAGTGACTTCCGCTCTAGACCCGGAAATCAACGAGAAGTTCTACGTGTTACCTGGAATAGGTAATTTTGGGGACCGCTACTTCGGCACCGAGCCCTCCGACGACGAGTGAGACTGAACCCTATTTGCGTTATATTAAGGTCGAGTTTACATTGCTGTATGGGCTGCTAGTTGGCGCATAGTTGATGCGAGATTTTAGAAGAAATAATATTTATGAAAAAAGGTTCGTCCATTTCCAACTGAATTACTTTCTTAACTGTTTAGTCAAAATTTATTTATCATTGTATGTTTGAGTACTTATTTAATTTTAAAGGTTGCATACATTATTTAAAGAACAATCTGTAGAAATAGCCAAAGATAAAAAAAACTAATACTATTTGCCACATAACAGGCGGTTAGACGGGTACGGAGTAATATTTGTTATAATGTTTGGCTTATACAGGGTGATACTCGATAAACTGTACATATTGAAAGGGATGAAATTTTAGGTTAATTTATAGGTAAAACATTTTTTTTTGCCACTGGTTTTTTTTTTACAGATTGTCAAACTTTTTAATATAATTTGGGTATTACACTTACTTGTGACGGTGTAACTTTTGATCAAATAGCCCAAGAAAGAAAAAACAAAATGCATAGTATTGACATTAGTTAGGTTTATAATAATTGATAAAAAAAATAACTGAGTAACTGCTTTTTTGTGGAAAATTACTGCAAAAATATCATTTTGTTTTCATAAAAACAGGATTTTCTCAAATTTTGCAGATGTTTTACATTTTTTTTTAACGTTTTTAGATCTAAAATTAAATGAGTAATAATAATAAGCAAAAAAAAATAGTAAAATATCTACAAAATTTTTAGAAAATCGTGTTTTTATGAAAACTCAATGACATTTTTGCTGTAATTTATTAAAAAAATTAAGAAAAAAAAAAAGTGGCTAAAAATTTGTTTTAAAATTTGTTTTACCGATAAATTAAACTAAAATTTCATCCCTTTCAATATGTACAGTTTATCGAGTACCACCCTGTATTTACTATGTAGTATCGACGTCGCTACTCGTTTGTCACATGTTCAAAATAGGTACTTCATTTCGTCAACGAATCAAAACACGTAGAGACATCTATTGGTTTACTCTTGCTTTGTCGGCACTAATTGGTTCACTAATGTTTTACCGAAAATTGTTTCACAAATGTTCATTTCACAACCAACGTTTCGTATACTATTCATTTCACAAATATATTGTTTCACAAATGTATCACACTAAAATACGCCGTTTAACAACTAATCATATAGCAAATAGTACACTTTAAAAACGTTTTGGTTAAAAAAATGGCTTTTAAAAACTCATCGTTAAAAAAAAAAGATAAAAAACATAAAAGATGTTTATTCAGTAAGTAGGCCGCACGGGCACTTTTACACGTCAAAAAAAACGTTAAGCAAACGGTTTACTTTACATACTGTTATTACCAGTGATCGAAATAAGTAGAGTATATTTACCTAAAGTTCGCAAAAGGACATAATATAGAGTGGTTACAACCGGATGAAATATTAATTTATTAATTAATATAATTGAATTCCGGATTTCCAATATTTTTATACACGTAATATTTATTACTTACTTACTTAGTTTGTGATAAAAGGGGCCTGTAACTCATAACTTTTAAGTGTCTAAATAATAGGTGGAGTATATTTACCTAAACTTCGTAGAACAGAGACATAAACTGGAGACTTCCTTGCGACTACATTTACTAGTACCAGAAAATACCGGAAATCAGAAATTCAATAAAAAATAATTAATATTTCACCCGGTTGTAACCATTCTATATTATGTCCGTTTGCGAACTTTAGGTAAATATACTCTACCTATTTCGATCACTGATTATAACACAAAGTAACATACAATACATCTACCTACTTTTTTCATTTGAATCGACGGGTTCCCCTATTTCTGGGCGGTTTGCCGTTCCGGCGTATATAAAAACTAACCTAACCTATTTCAGCCCCCATATCTGGCCCAATTTTTTATTTTGTGCTCCACTTTGGAAAAATGTAAGTTCCTAATTTTGACAAATGATGTGATATGGAATAAATAATTGTTAATTCATAACTTTTATTTATAATATATTTGACAATTGAAACGTAAAATAAAAATATGACAAATAAATCATTTAAATTATGGATCATTTGTTAAACCTGTAGTTGCATAACGTTAATATGCCATATCGTACTTTTGCCAATCGTTGGTTGTGAAACGAAAATTTTCCAATTGATTTTCGATAAAATGATAGCATACCGCACTAATTTCATAGAACGTCTTCGCAGAATTTTCACTTCATCGATAGCCTTTTCTAGGCGCAGGAGTTTAGATTTTGTGATAGTAACCAGTCTAACCTAAACTACGTACAGTCACGAGATTAAATTTGGTACCCACCTTAGGTCCAAAGTCAATCTGACATTCTACAACAATAAGGTTGAGTTTCCTAAAAGTTACAAATGACTTGGCATCTCTAATGACATTGACGACTTCAAGCATATTTTTCTTGAAATGGGTCCCAAATTAACGCTCGTGACCGTTCGTAATAAATATTTAAGATAACCTGAAACAACAGGACTTCAGCAGAAAGTTTTCGATGAATTGAAATTCGGTGAAATGAAACATTCGATGAAAAAATTGTCGGTATACAAGTGGACACTACATCTAGCATTTATTGACGCTCTTAATAGTATACTTTGTCTGGCAACTGAAAATACTCTAAACTTCTTCTCTTGTTGTTCTTCTTCGCTTGTCTTTTGACACAAGACAAGCGTGACGCAACTTTAACAAAGAGCCTCGCGTTTCGAAGCCGCTGTTAAGAGTTTCTTGTTTTTTTTAATTACAAACGCGACAAGTCGTCATATTTTTTTCATTTGGTTAGAATCCGCGCTGTCATCGCGTTGCGCTTCAATTGCGTCGAGCCAAAGTAACTGAAAAGTAATTCAACTGCGACCCTTTAGGGTCTCCCCAGATCTATCGACGCGGAATCGGCTTGAGCCGGTAAGAAAAAGTTTTATGTCCATGCAATAAGAGCGAAAACGACGTCACTCGGCTCGGCTCGGCTCGGCTCGGCGTTGCGAACGGAACGACGTCGTTTTCGCTCTTATTGCATGGAGATAAAACTTTTTGATACCGGCTCAAGCCGATTCCGCGTCGATAGATCTAGGGAGACCCTTAGAAGCTCGAGTTACCTAGCCTCGGCGGACCAGCCCCGATTCAAGCGTCAATCAGCGTTATCAGTGTTATGTCCAGTGATCGGAATTAGGTGAGCTAAAATACCTATTCTTCGCAAGAGGACATAATATAGAGTGGTTACAACAGGGTAGAAAAATATATTTTTTCTTGAATACCGGGTATTCGATATTTACCCGGGTATGTATTTTACACAGTCTAGTTCGAATAGTACAAGTCTTGAGCTTAATGTAGTATGTTTTTTACAGGTATTTAATATTATTATTATAAATATGAAAGGGCAATCTTATAAAAAACATACTACATTAAGCTCAAGACTTGTACTATTCGAACTAGACTGTGTAAAATACATAGCCGGGTAAATATCGAATACCCGGTATTCAAGAAAAAAAATATTTTTCTACCCTGTTGTAACCACTCTATATTATGTCCTCTTGCGAAGAATAGGTATTTTAGCTCACCTAATTCCGATCACTGGTTATGTCACGCCCCGCAACTGGCTTGTGGCACGTACGTGTAAAACACATGGGTTACCTATCTTTTGTCCGCTGTTTCTTTTATCAGAAATTTTCATTTGTCCGAAAAGCCTTTATACATTTTTTTATGGTTACGCCCGAAATACCAAGCCATAAGGACTAGTTTGCGCAAAATCGGGCTGCCGGTCAGTAAAATTCCTTGTAGTGCGCAATCGCCGTTTTTTTTGGGAAACCGTTCAACGTTCCTGGATTGTTATACAACTAACCTAACCTAACCTACAGGCTCTGTAGGTATATTTAACATTTTGAAAAAGTAATAGATTCTAAGATAGGTAAATGATTTTCGGACAAATGAAAATTTCGGACAAACGAAACAACGGACAATTTTTTTTGGAAAAATCGATAGGTTCACCTCACACATGCTAGCCGCTCGAATCTCTCGATGTACCCTTGTGCGAAGATGTTCTACTGGTATTTTTATACTGTGCTCTAACTTTTTAGTTGGGATGCGCTACACTTTGGGAAACCCAGCTCTATCAATTTTGAATGTATTCGGATAAAAATCAGTAGTGCAATTCTTGTATTTTGAATTTGATATATTAATAGTTTTTAGTAAATACATACATACATAAAACTCACGCCTTCATTCCCAGAGTGCGGTAGGTAGAGCTACAGAATTACCAACAACTCTTAAAACATGCTGATAATTCTGTAACCAAATTTAGTATTTAGTACTAAGAGTGTATATAATGTATTTTGTGTAAAAGCAAACATATTTATTAGTCGTTACTAAATTGAAAATATTATTAATCGTCATTTTGCTATGGAAGTATGTTTTAGGTGTTTTGGGAAAAAAAACTTGACTGAAATAACGAAGTTACTTTTTAAATCTAAGTTTCAACTAAAAAAACGTACTTAGAACGTATTCCAAACAACAATAAAAAAAGCTTAGCATGCGTAAAAACTCTTTAAAACTTATTTTAAAAAAAACATTATCTCATATCAAATCTAGTCTTTCTTCTAATGTATTGTGACGATCTCTTTTAAATTTAAATTATCAGAAATTCCAAAGCCCAGTTTTTATTTGTTAAGTCTAGTACAAATTAGATTATAAATAAATTAACAACAAACAACTAATTAAAAAAAACCTTAAAATTACAAAATATAAATAACAACCAAAGAAATGACTGCTCCAAAATCAAAATAAAACAGCAATCGATTAAATAAATTTAATTAACAAACGCAATTAACAAAACGCAATAAATTCAACAAACTTCCGTAGTAACTTGTCGACATCGGATAAGTAAATAAAACCGGTAAGCATATTTGGCACGTATAAAAACTATCAATGATTGATTAGTTTCACAATTATATTAACTTCGCGAAACTAAATGGTTGAAAGGGCATTGGGTAGATTTGTTTGAAGATTATTGTCATTTTTTTTTCAGCGGCCACGGATAATTTTTACATAGTTATTTAGAGGACCTCTAAATACACATAGATATATATAATTTATGGCGTTAAATAATATCGGAGCGGAGATTTTAAAGATTTAAGTATTCAGATTTTAGTACAAAAGTACGCCCAAGTATGAATATTTAAATATCTCGGCTCCGATGCACTTAAGAGTATTACATTACATAACATAATATGTTTATTTTTTATAATTCTACCATAATTTATCACTTTTACGAATGGCCGCTCACCTTGAAAATGTATGAATTTTATAAATGACAACACTTTTACCCAAACCCCTTTGACAAATGTGCGAGCCATAAAATTGTATGACGCTTGCTTTTTACATATAAACAATAAACATGTATATAATGTATAATTGGGCTATTGACAATTATTGGTTAGAAAAGAGTTCTCTACCAAGGACCTAAAGGTGTATATAGCTAATGCTTTCAATTTACGAAATCCCGCCCCACTCCTTCATTTACATACAATGACGCAACTCTGCTACGTGAATTTGACTGGTGAGGTGCGCATTCGTGTATTGAAAATAAAATTATGACTGCAACCATTAAAACATTCTTCAAATAGCGACTTATTCCAAAAAATAAAATCAAATTGTAGCAAATAACTATGAGTCGGGCGGCTATTCCGACAGAGGAGTAAATGCGTCATTTAATTTTTTTTCAAGGGAATGCAACGTTATAAAACTGTTGCTGCGCCCTTTTATAGTAGTTTACTGAAATTTATGTCCTTTAATACCTTTAAATGAAGCATTTACCCCTCTGTCGGAATAGCCCCGCTCGACCTCACGTAACTTTTCACAAAAACGGTGCTTAACATACGACTGAATAGCGTCCCAGTTCCTACAATAGTGGTAAATTTAGTACTTTTAACAGTCAGCTACATAAATAAGTACGTCATGTAGTCAAAAATATCTAAATAAATATGTTTTAATACCATAAAGTCTTCTGTAAATATATTTGACAACATCAACGTCAAATAGTGCCATTTATGGACTTTTACGCCGTTGCGGCTCTCTATGTGACTCGTCCATAAATCACGTACTTTCTACTCTCGGCAATAATGTACTATTATGCAAGCTATACTTGGTTAGCTTCTGTTCATAATTACTCAATAAAACCCCCTAAATACCAGAATTTTAAGATACCGGTTTACACTTTATACCGGATACCCGAAACACCAGATTCAAAATCTTGGGTAAAAATAACAAATTAATATTTTGAATGATAAAAGTTTTGTGATTCCGGTATAATGATAATCCGGTAGTTTAATATTGTGGTATTTTTGGAATTTGCGAATAAAACGGTTTTGATTTCATTCATAGCATTGTCTTCCTTTACACACAACCCCAGTTTACAGCTATGTATAGTCCATACCATCTAATTTGTCTTATTTAGTAATAGTACATTATTGCCTAGGCATGGAAGTAGGCAATTGCGGGCCGAGTATTGGATTAAACAGACGAGCTTGCGAGTCCGTTTAAAAATACGAAGCACGCAATTGCTGTTCCTGCCGAGGCAAATATAGTGCTTTTCTCAAAAATCGCAAGTTTTTTTTTGTTTTAGAGTAAAATCTTCATTGCTTGAACTCATTTTTTTAATTGTATACAAACAAACTTCATGTGAAAAAACTATCACTCTTTACCGCCTTTTTGTTTATGACAAGGGGAAACGCAATTGTTGTTTTAAAAAAAACATAAGCTATTCCAGGCACAAATAAAAAAGTTATGTTTCGAGTAAAATTTGTATATATAAGACTTGTGCCCTCATTTTATTATGGCCCTTTTCACTTTTTAAAAAGTTACAAGCTAGATAGTTATGGAATTTGTATGCAACATTGCGGGCTTGTGTAGCGAGCACGCAATGTTTGTTTTTTTTTAATTTGAGAACTGTCAGTAAACTATGTACTTCGCGTCTCAATATGTAGATAGGAATGTCAACATTTCCGGTCATTTTTGAGAAAACAATTTTATAACCTCAAAACACATCATTTTTGGCTAAAATGGCCGTTTTATGCTGAATAAAGCAACAAGAGACCGCATTTTGCACACCATTTTCCTGATTTTACATCATGGGTGTTTTTTTTTTCATGACGAAATTGTTTTTTCAGGCAAAAAGGGAGCATTTTGAGGTTATAAAAGTGTTTACTAAATAAAACAAGTCAATTGGTATGGACTTTAAATGTTAAGGGACATTAGGCCCAGTGATTGTACCGTTAAGGTGCGCTAACATGGGCATTTTTTTGAAAAATAATAAATAATCGCCCGTCAACAGTACGTAAGTCTCATTCTGTTATACTAATTAGACTGAGATAGTTAATTATGCCGAAATTATTGTTAAAAAAAATGCCCAAGTAACTGCAGCTTTAGTCCACTTGATACTTATTAAAATAGGCAAGACCTATTATTATAATTTAGTAGACCTGTTTCCAGTTGGCAGACCTTAGGTACGTATAGTCGCATTAGCAAATTAAGGGTTAATAAAGAAAATTTTGACTGAGAGAGATTCGAGAATATGTTCATTTGTAAACTCTGTGTCAATTGAAAGGGGAAAGATGTTAAGATATGTATAAATCATTAATAACTTTAAAAACCCGACAGTTGGTGCTGACCATCTTTAAATCGATATAAATCCTAAATGATCGTTCAAAATGAAAAATGATTAAAGAACGCTATAGATGATTTTTAAATACCTATTGAATGATACCCCGTTTGTCATAGTTCGTCGACTTTTCTTTTTTACAATATGCCGTTTAGCTGCCGCCATATTGAATTTTCATTACTGTCATCTCTTTAGTCACACTTGGAAGATTAAGACAAATCGATTGCCATAAAATCATCAAAATCGGTCCACGCGTTTAGTTTCTAGAGCGACACAACGGACAAACATACATATATAGACTGATAAACACATTACTCTCCTGCTTCGGCAGTCGGGTAAAAATACCTCACTTGATATTCAAAAGTGCAATTTTATCTTATGAAAGCCGGTGCGCTATACTTGTGTGTGTAGATGCACGTGCACGTTGGCTCAGTGTGCGTAGCTGTCGTCGCTAAGCGACGCGGTTGTGTGCGTGTCTATACGTGTTACAACTACAAGCATGGCCCGGCCGCATTCGTGAGATAAATTTACGTGATTATGGAGTAAGAATAATTTGGGCCTTTGATTTTTTTACGTCGTCTTTGCCTATTTCAATTGATATAGACTTTAGAACTCCATCTTAGATAAAATAACAAACTGATTTCTGTAATAAATTAGGAACAGCGTAATTAATAATATTAAGAAAACAAATGTCCCAAAATATCCGTAGTATCAGCCCATTCCATCTACTGCCACATTTTATACAACCATGTATACTGCCACAGTATTATAATATTTTATTATACAACTAGCTCCCCCAGTTCCTTTATGTATATATTATTGGTATTAATTATTACTTCTTGTAAATCATATTTGATATTAATTTAATTTTTAGTATTAATGTTAGTTGTTAATTATCTCAACGCTTAATTTTTAGTGTGCTTAATTATTTTTTAGGTTTTTTAGGTAGCGCATTTTAGGTGCAGTGCGTTTTAGGCCTTGTCACTAGCAAAAATGAATGTTTTACATGCCTTTTACTGAATCTAGTGTGGAAATGATAAAACCAATGTAGAGCTTAAGCATGATTCCCATTGAACTGAAGATATTGTCGCTTCCCTTTTTTTTCTTAATTAATGTGTCTCACTCCTTGTTTTAACAAGGTGTATTTCGCCAATGTCGAGTTTTAAACAATCAGCATGGACTTATTAGAGAAATAAGTCCATGGATATCACACGCGAGGACAATTGTTCGGTGGAAGAGTATTTACTCCGGTGGACTAAACAGAAGCACATGGGGTTAGCTCCACGCGCTTCTGTCAAGTCTCGCTTTCCTTCTTATTCATAAACGTACTATAAACCTATTTGATAAAAGTATTCTTTGTCCCTTTTTGTCAAACTGAACTGTCACAATGAAAGATAAGGACAGAGCTGGTCTATATCGAGTGGCTTAATAATTGTTAGTCCTTATGTATTGTTTGGTCGAAAACGGTTTTTACAATGAGAGCCGTTTTTTTATATTAAAAAAACTAACCTAACTTAACTTATCTAAACAATAAATGTTTATGAAATATTGTTATTTCAGCTTAAAAACATGTTAGGCGAAAATATTTTACACCAAATAATCATTTGAAACAATTTTATGCGTTTTTAAAACACCGAACAATGCATAAAGCTATTGTTGATGATAGATGTCAAACTTGGTCTTTTAAAGTTTTTTTTACACAGTTTTAACAAATCTTTATCTTATCTTAAATACCAATGTGTATAATTTTTTTAATTTAACAGAAACGTCTGTTACGAAATTCAAACGATGGGTGATTCCACGGGCATTTCAACCGCCGTCAGTCCGCTGTCCTAAGTATTTAAGAAATATGCGATAATATACTTAAAATTCGATCAATTGTGGCAAGAATTACCATAACAGTATAGCTCTGTGTTAATGGCAGCTGCTTGGTGTAGCTCATTCTTTGAATATTTATGACAGGGGACTGACGGCGGTTGAAATGCCCGTGGAATCAATAATTTCAATCGGAATTGTTCATTAGTACTTAATTTTAAAATTACGTAAGATTTAGAAAATCGAAAAAATATGATTTACTATTTTTGACGTACATACGTACTTTGTAGGTAATTTATTTATTATAAATTATATTAATAATAGTAAATTATATGTTCACACTAGATTCATAAAACATTGAGTATGTGAATACTTCATGCACAATCGTGTACAACGTATACTAGTTAAGTCAGTGTGAATATTGTGAAACATACAAAAAAATGTAAGTAAAACATAAAAATGAAAATAAATCCACTGAAGTGATATTCGTTGCATTTTTATTTACCTTAACTCTCGTGCATGGCCTCTATTCTAGGCGGTCCATTAAGGAGCGTCCTTAATGAGAGCATTCGCGTGTAATGAGCATTCGCCGCGAACATTGAGTGGTGTGCAAACTTTGTAACGCTCGTCTCAACGTCCACACCACTCGAATATTCACGCGAATGCTCTCGGTGGGGACGCTCCTTTATGGCATTGTTTTTAATTCTGTCGCCATTACTGTCAAGTCAATAAGAGCTATCAAAACGTTGACAATACAAATAACAGGTCAAAGACGATATGGTTTTTACCGCCTAGAATCTCGGCCCAGTCAAACATACTAACTCTACTAATTCTAACATTTAAATTATCTCTATTAGGTACCTACTTATAAAAAATGCAGATAACACCTATTCTTGAGTCGCTTAACTTCAAACTCGGATAAGTCCATGCAAAAGTACAACGGAATTTGCGTCTTTTTTCAAACGAGTTAAGTTTTAAATTCGTATACCAAATTTTCAAGGAGATATCAGAGTTTGATGTGAAGCGACTCTCTTAAGCTTACACTTTATTTTTTATGTTATAGAGGAGGCGAACGAGCAGACGGACCACCTGCCCCCTATTTCACCATCCTGACAATGACAGGTGACAGGTGACATTTCAGTGTACATGGCGCAGCTTATATGAGTTCCAGTGATATGTCATAGTATTAATTTTGCAATGTATACCGATTTGTCACCTGTCACATGTCATTGTCAAGATATTGAAACTTATGGTAAGTGGGATCCGAGACCCATAGATATTTGTATTCTCAAGACTACAATCTAAAGCTTTAAACTAACACGATTTTCACACATACTAAAACTAATCTAACTAATCGTGTAATAAAATAAACATTTACCTCGACGTTTCGACTGTGTTACAACAGCCGTCGTCACGACAAAACTACCCTACCCTATAAACTATTAATTTATACAACAAAAGCCATCCTTCGATTTCAAGACAATACGCGGTATTAGGCAGATTCGGGATAGTGCAGAAACTTGATACGACCGAAACTGGATTAGGCAGAATCGAGTTTTCGCAGAGTACAGTGAGAATCAAAATCGGGAATATGCATGAATTTTTTAAATCGCATTTCTCAACAAAATATGAAAATACCGTAAAAGAGATCACCAAAAGTGAAATTAAAATTAAAATCGGTCAATTGATACGGATGATACAAGCATTTTAAAATGCTAATTAGACAGAGATCCGAAGTGCACCGGTGACGTCATCGCGCAGTTCGGCCATATAAACTCCACGTAAAATTCTGTTTTGCTAGAAAGAGATAGGAACAAATCTTTGTTGGCTTATATCTTGGTTATTTTATAGCTATTCAAAAAAGGTTTTTCCTCACATGTTTGTTACATGAATCAGCTTTTACTGAAACTGTAAAAAAAATGCATATTCACTATTAATAGTAATGAGGGCGCCACTGGACGCTCGGCACAGTCTTACATAACTTCTTAAGAGGATTGTGAAGCTAAAAAATTCCATACAATATGCGATAAAGCTTTTCTCCCTTAAACCAACTCTGAATTAATTAATTTTTGAATATTTTGTAGATATCATGAAAAACTGTCTGTACGTTTTCCTTTACACGAAAATATTTCTTAGAATGAAACAAATTGAAAAAACAAAATCAAACGTACGGATTTACAATAACTACCACATATTATTCAAAAACCGTGGAAATGGGGGTAAGAAACATCGCCCGGAGCTAAATTTGGATGGTTTTTTTTTGATAGCTAAGCGATTTTACCCTCTTAAGCCAGAATTCCAAAGTACGCTACGCACGCACATGTTGCCTCTAGTACAAATTCGCTCCGTATCTGTATACACATCTTTATACACCTACAGCGGCACACGCACAAAATGACGTCAGTGACACACGCCTCGAACAATTGATCCGTGTGGCTCACGTGTGTAGCGTGCGTGCGTAGCGTGCGCCCCAGTGGGATCCCGGGTTAGCAGGTTCCCTGTCCACAAGAACCCATTTTCATCGTCATACGTCCAATGCTTACTTTTTCTGTATGTAAATCGACAACAGGGTTTTTTTTAAAGGTTTTCTGATAAAAATAGGTATAGGTTTGCCTCAGAAACATATTATTTTTTGTTCAGGGAGCCCGTTGTTTTCCATTTTTTTTTTGACATAATTATTGGTAGGTAGTCATAATTTTTATATCGCTGAAACCGTTAACTTTTCAGAATTCCTTTCGCATTAACGCACTCGCAAACGCAATCGACTTCAAAGTGGAACAATTGTTTACATTTTGTATGGAGATTCGCCTTCGACTTTTAAAATGAAAACGATTACGATCGTGAGTGCGTTAGCAATAGGCCAGCAGGAATTTTGTTAAAAGATGTCCTGAAAAAAAATATGCTTATATAATTAGGTTGGTCTCAAAAGCATACGGATTTTTTTGTTAATTTTTTACTTGTACGTAACGAAACGAGACTAAACGAGATTCTGCTAATGGCTAAAGAGTTTAAACGCCACATGGTTTTGTACGTCACAGATAGTACTAACAAAGAGCGCTTATAAACAAAATGACGTCATTTCGTCTACTAGTCCAATGAACGTATCAGACCTGGGACAAAACTGCCTTCATGAATATGTGATTCATGGAACAGGGAACTTAAAGCTGGTGATGTTATCAAATGTGGTCGCAGGAGTCGAGGTATCGCTGGAACACGACGTCATAGTGCTCGCATTTCGATGTTATCTCCGACTGATTCTGGTTTTTCCTGCAATGGCAAAAACTATTGTATTTATAACGTGTATTTTTCAGTGAGCTGGACATTTGTCGGGTGAGCTCACGAATGTATAACCGTCAGTTCCCCCAAAATTAAATTTTATGTATGTTACTGCATAGTCCAAACTTTACTGGGTTAATTTGTGTGAGATTGTACGCTGATATTTATTTATTTATTTGTTTTTTTTAGGATCTAAACACCCTGTCATTTTAATACAATGTCGGATATATGGCAACGGACTTTGAACCTATTTAGTGTTAAATATAATTCTGGGGTCCTAGTGAAAAAGGGGAACTTAACTCGTAATAAAAAAGGGCACAGTCTGAGAGCACTTAAAAGGTATTTCGGGTTTGTACTTCTCTCTCACTCGCTCTTAGTAAGAGGGTATGAGAGCGAGTGAGAGACAAGTACAAACCCGAAGAACCTTCTAAGAGCTATCGCACTGTACATAAATAAATGGAGTATACTAAAGTCCATTCCAATACACTTGTCTAAAGGGCGCTGCATACGTAACGTGGACGGGACGGGGACGGGACGTGGTTGCACACATTTTTGGTTTTCCCGTCCCGTACGTGCAATCGTTACGTATGCACATTCCGATACATTTTCTATGAAACGATATTGTCGTCTCGTCCCGTCCCCGTCCCGTCCGTGTAAAATCACGTTACGTATGCAGCGCCTTTTATTTAGTAAACACTTTTATAATGTCAAAATGCATAATTTTTGGATAAAATGCCCGTTATTTGCTGAATAAAGCAACTAGAGACCACATTTTCCACACCACTTTCCTGGTTTTACATCATAGATAGTTTTTTTACGACAAAATTGTTATTTTAGGCGAAAAGGGAGCAATTTGAGGTTATAAAAGTGTTTACTAAATAAGACAACTCTATTGGAATGGACCATAGGCTTAAACCCTTTTTCACTTGATCTTCTGGAGACTTATACCCTTTCTCACCAATTAAAAAGTGTCATTCTACAAGAATAGATCATCACCCGTCGCCAAGTATGAATGTTAAAAATAAGATTTGTAGCGACATCTAGCGACAAATAGAACAACTATCTACGAGAGCACACCGTCAGACGCAAATTAATCTGCGCGCATCTAAGTTTCCCCAGTCAGTTGCATATAGTAATAAATATAAGGGACGATCTGACACAAGTTGAAATAGTCCCAATATACGCTTTAGGCTTATATTGTGGGAACTGGGCAAGAGAAATGCTTAAATACAAAAAAAACATCTGAGACTCAGGAACGATTACTCGAGTAGGCAGGGTCTGCACGACCAACTAAGCTAACTGTGTCGTCGCTTGTCCCTCTGCCGATGCCAGCGAGAAATCGATTACCTATCGACTATTTTGTCGTTCATGAAACGAACAAAAGATATAGATCCCGTGACAATAAAAGAGACACATATATTAACAGTTGATCGCTGGCTGTTCACACTGCCGGCGAGAACTGGTTCCACTGGTTTGTCGAAACAGAAAATGTAGATCCCGTGTCAACAAAAGAGTCACATATATATATTAGTTGATGGCTTGCTTTACTCGCTTCCCGCTTATCATCGGCGTTGAGACAAGTGCCTTATACTCGTATAAAACTTCCTAACTTCGTCCCAATGGACTTTGATCTCCATGTAGTACACCCGCATGGAGGCCTTTAGATCTCTCTAACCCTCTCTTTCTACAACTTACTTGTGGAACTCCTCGCACTCCTCCACGGAGATCTCTCCGCCGGCCAGGCGCGAACCCAGCCCGCTGTGGTAGCTCACGTATCGTTGCTATCGACAACAAAGCGCTCGTTTAATGCAACAGTGACACTAAATAACGAAAAAAATTTATTGACATTATGTATATATGTATGTAATAAAATATATGTCTTTATTGCACATAAACAATTACAAAACATTGTTGCATCAATATAGATTATTGAAGTCAAAAAGAATTAACCTTTCTTTTTTTGTATAGTGTCACTGTTTGATTAGCGTGCGAGAGGATATTTATATTATTATATGGACTCCTGGAGCACTTTGGAACTATGTCAAAGTGATAAAATAAGTCAGATCGTAAAGTCTCTTAGGATTTCATTAAATTCAACCGAGCAAACTCCGAGCGTCCAGTGGCGCCCTCATTACTATTATTGGTTTTCCTAATGAAGTAAAGTATTTTTAACCGACTTCATAAAAAGGAGGAGGTTATACGTTCCACTGTATGTATTTTTTTTTTTCTTAAAACCGAATGGTGTTCATTTGTTGTACAAATTAAGTAATGGCGTTTGCTTGGTGCATTCTCCTTATAGAATTTATTACCATTGCGTCAGTTTCACATAGTTTCATACATACTTATTTTCTAAATAATTGTTAAAATTATTGTCAAGAGGCAAGAAGACCACTCAGTTTCATTGCGCGATAGCCCTCATGCTTTTCGGGATACATTGCATCGCTGCAATAGCTCTCGGCTCAAAAACGTTAAAATAACTCGTCAATGGATAACTGAGCCTTTATGTTTATACTAGCCGTGGTACCAACCTGCATATGTTTGCTGAACACCTGTTCCCCGACCACGTTGCAGGCCAGTCGCAGCGCTTTGGCCATAGAGTCGATATACTTGAGGTACAGAGTGGTGATTCCACGCAGGTCCGCGTCGCGCCGGTAGAGGCGCAGGTTGATGCCGCCAGGGGGCGTTGTTCCCTGGAATAGGAGTATTTTGTTTACAGGGATTTTATATCCCAAGAGGTGATATTTTTACGTGTAAAGTCTCTCTCCTGAGAAGAATCGCCGCAAGAAACTCAACAGTCAGTCATTCTGTAACACACCTATTACTTATTAGGTGCTGTGGTAATATTTACATACATTAAATCACGCCTGTTTCCCAGAGGGGTAGGCAGAGCCCACTTCTTAATAATATTTAAGGTAGCAATATATAAAATTATGATACTGGTGGTGATTCATCTTGAAATGAAACGGGATAACTTATTCAGTGAATTGGTTTTATCACTAATGTACACTGGTAAACATCTTAGCCTGTTTGTGCAAATTGTGGTTACAGAATTAACAACAAGTTTTTAGAGTTGTTGGTAATTCTGTAGCTCTGCCTACCCCACTCTAGGAATGACGGTGTATGTATGTGTGTGAGTTGGTTCTTTTACACGTGTCGGTATTAGGAGTGAATCTACTACGCTTCTGACAAGACCATCATTCCGCCGTAATAGCGAAAAAGGCGGGTAACTGCAATGTAGTAGTCGAAGCATTCTATACTCTATTGGTAACCACATTAAATTTAAAATGCTCATACTATTACTATGTAGTTACCGACTTCTTTGGTATTACAGCAGCATTGCCGTGAACAAGCTCCGTAAATTTACACTTAGTGTAAAATGTTATAAATATATGAAACTAAAGGACGCCCGCAACTTCGTACACGTAGAATTAGTTTACCGTTTCTCCTTCCCCCACTTTCTTTCCGTTAGGGGTCTATTTTCGAAGAATCAATTCTTATGCACCCCTACTACTCAAGGAATATTCTCTCCAAATTGCAAGAACCTCAGTTCAGTGGTTTAGATTGTGCAGCGTTGTCTGTCCGTCGGTCAGTGAAAGAGTTTATTATGATTCGAATAATGATAATCTCGGGTCGTACTCACTTGATCGACGATGGACTTCATCATTAATGTCAACTTCTTGCTGTTGTACTGATCGAAATCGTTTGTGATGGTGACTCCGCCCAACATGTTGTAACTGAAATATTAAACATAGATTGCTTTCAAATACATATTTTTAAGAAATGTTTGCACTGTGTTGGAAATAAGCGTTGTACTTTTACTTTTAACTTATCAGTCAGATTCGCGAACAAACTAATAATGACGTGGTTCATAAACCACGAGGTACTTTATAATTGTATTTTTTTGACTCTCTTCAGAGTTTATATTTTTACTAAAGCCACACGCAGAGTCGGTTGAAGACAAATACTTATTCATATAGTCATTCCTTTGGGACGATTTAGAGACAAATAATTCGTGTCTCTCAAATGTCTCTAAGTGCGCCGGATTCATTGGCTTAACCGATTTTCATAAAACAGGAACCACTGTCCCATTATTTCCAATGTAAAAAGCACATTCACTCCTTCGGGTCCAAGACAAAGAAAAGGTCAACAAAGGCATTTCCTTAAAAAAGGTGTTTAAAACTTTCCGCTTTTAAGGGAGTTTAAAAAATGGGTGCAGACTCGTGGTCACACCAGTTGTTACACCACTGCTATTCCTATTTCTCCTTCGGGCATCTAACCTAACCTAACCTAACCTAACCTAACCTAACCTACCTACTTTTGCGGAATAAAAATGATTTCTGACGAATTTCCGACGAAAGCGAATTGCAGTGGTGTGACAACCAGGTGTGACCATTAGTCAGCCCCGTAATAAATATCATAGCTATACTTACACGTTAGCCATATACATATGGTGTCCGGGCGGCGAGCATACTTTATAAAACCGCTCCAAATTGTAACTCTTCAAGAAATACAAACAACTGGTAACATCCCACATGTAACTGTGCACCTTCTCATCCCTCCAGCCCCAGTGTTGCCACAGACTAAACTTCCTCCCACAATACGGCATTATTAGCAGCTGGCAACGATAGTTTAATTTATCTTTGTAGTCGGCCGTCATTTTTAGAAGTTTCGCGAATAGTTTTATTTCTCTGGCAACGTCGGTTTGGAAGATGGCGTTGTAGCCTTCCCTGCAGGGCCAGAGGAGGAAGTTCTCGGCGTTTAGACGCTGGGACAGTTCAAGGCACTTCTTTATTTGGGAGGCTGCGAGGATGAATGTTGAGGCGTCAGGACTAGTCAGGGCTCCTGATGCGTATCTGAAGAAAGAATCATTTGGTTAAGTTATAATATTATGGCTCTTTAAGGCGCTTGTCCCATCGCCGACAGAGAAGTGATTGGCAATCAACTATTTTCTCGCTCAAGAAACAAACAAAAGATATAGATAAAATATCGTGTCAATAAAAGAGACACAAATATTAATAGTTGATCGCTGGCTGTTTAAACTGCCGTCGAGAACTCTCTATCTCTAACAAAAGATATTTATCACGTGTCAATCATTGTGTCAATAAAAGACACGCATATCGTTAGTACTTAGTACTTTAGAAAAACTCGTATCTGATATTTCGAGGTGTATGAGTTTGAACCTAATTTTCTTCACCTTTAAGTTTAAAATCGTACGTCACGAATTGTGAGATACGAAGTTTTTCAAAGCAATGACGATATTATTAGTTGATCGCTGGCTCTACTCGCCTCTCGCTCATCTTTGGCGGTGGGAGAAGTGCCTAAGATTTAGAGCCAGTCTCATTTTAATTCATATCACGGGACTATCCTACACAAATTGAACTAATATATGTACTTCATTTGCTTATGTTCAGTCGAGTTCATAAATATTCGTACACTTTAGTACCTTGTCTATTTAATGTCATGTTTAAACTGCCATATAAATACTAGTGACCCGCTCTCGCTTCGCTTCGGTTTATGCCAGTTTTCTGTACATAATACCCGTACATAATCCAAAACTTATTATACATAATAACCTTCCTTTTGAATCACTCTATCTATTAAAAAAAACCGCATCAAAGTCCGTTGCGTAGTTTTAAAGATCTAAGCATACATATGTACAGACAGACAGCGGGAAGCGACTTTGTTTTATACTATGTAATGTAGTGATAGATAGTTGTCACAATGATTGAATAGACAAGGTACCAAAGTGTTTATGAACTCAACTGTACTAAAATGTTTAGCTCCTTGTGAGTTCGACCGTACCCACAGTACAAGCCAAGAGCTTAGTTCAGGACTAGGTCAATTTGTGTGAGATTGACATCTGATATTTATTAATGAAAATATGGCCGCGGTCACGAAGCCAGCGGGCTGCGGGGCGGCGGCGGCGGCGGCGCGGGGTGCGGGGCGTTCCAATGCATAGACTTATATGAAACCGGCCACGAGCGCAGCGGCGCGTTCCAATACATAGATTTATATGAAACCGGCCACGAGGGCAGCGGTGCGGGGAGCGGCGCGCGAGCGATGCGCTCCAGTCAAGCAGGTACCCCGCGCCGCCGCCACCTCCAAGCAGCCCGCTTCGTGTCCGGGGCCTATAAAACACACCTCGCGTTAGAATGCAGATCTGGCGCCAGCCACAGCAACTTGACATGGTATCTCTGCGCCAACTCGTTGATAAACTCCGCCATTTCCTCCCCCTGCCCCTTCTCCTCCTCCGGGGGAAGGAGGTCAGAGTCAAACGCGGTCCAGTACTTGATGCCGAGCTTGTGGAGTAGGTCGAAGAGAGCTTTTACGGAGCGCTTGTGGTTTTCCAGGGTGTTGGAGTGGTCATCCCAGGAGCGGGCTTTTTCTGAACCTGTAATAGTATACTATGATACAGTGTGTTAAAATGGTTATTACAGTTGAGTAGGCATTGCAGACCAAGCCGCAGGCGAGGGCGTAATGGATCTTGCGAGGAAACGTTTATAAATTTTAGTTACTTTTTGGATTCATATTGGTAACCAACCAGCCTAAGATGCAGTGGTGATGGCGTCGCGTAGTGGGCGGTGGGGGGCTGGCCAAAATTTCACAAGAAATAAATAATAAAATGACATGATAAACATTGCAAGTTAATACGAGTAAACTTGTAAAAATTGATGTTTTCCCCGGACGCCAGTTGACCTTATTAGAAATAACTTTATAGACGGTTCCCGGACACGCAAAAAAAAATCGACCTTTCATGACTAGTCTTTCATTTTTTAAATCATCTTATAAGCAAACTAGCGACACGCCGTCGCTTCGCTTCGGTTTATATGAGTTTTCTGCAACACCGTACATAAACCAGAATGTATTATACATAAAACTCTTCCTCTTGAATCACTCTATCTCCCGTATGCATAAACTTTAAACTCTCACTTACTGCGCCCTATTTTACCATCCTGACAATGACAGGTGACAGGTGACATTTCCGTGTACATGGCGCAGCTTATATGAAACCCAGTGATGTATCAGCGTTTTAACTTTGCAGTGTATACCGAATTGTCAAGTGTCACGTGTCATTGTCAAGGTGGTGAAATAAGGGGGCTGGTCTCTTCAGTAATGTTATGTACTATTAATAGCTACTGTAATAATTCCAATGTTAGTTAAAGCTTGTGTTAAATCTCAAAGCAGACCTTATGTCATCCTTTGTGGCAAGGCCGTCTTAAACCATGCTGGGGCCCGTGGGTACACAAGAATTTGGGGCCCTTTTAGAAAGTAAAGAAAGCGAATTATACTAAAAAAAAATCTACTAAAATACTACGAATAATTGTGTTGTGAGAGAAGTTGTAGGTCCTTCGGGGCCCCCTGAAGATGGGCGAATTACAATTAAAGTAAAGAGGGCGCTAATCATAGTTATAGTATTAATCTAACGAAATCTAAAAAACACATTTAACAAATAAATAAAATATGAATAGCTTTACAAATCTTGTTATTGGTTAGTATTTTTTTTCATTGGTACATAGGTACTTAATACAGATGCAATATTATAGTTGCTTCTACTGTCAAATAAATGAAAGCTGCCATACAGTATAATTACTATATAGAAGCAATATGGGTTAAAACCAAGTAGAACATAGTGCACAAAATAAGGTTAAATAAGTTGCCAACACCAGTTCGACAGATGGCGTTACACGTCAGTTAGCTGTCGCAATCGTTTGGTTAACGTGAAAAGTACTTGTGTTTTCTATACAGTATTGTTTATTCGACAGACGGACGGAATTAGGGTTCCGTTACTATAAACACATTTTTTTTGCGATGGTCCTGCATGTCATAGTGAAGGGCGTCATGAATACACACAAATGTAGGTAGATTAGATAGAAAATAAATGGTGAAGTGAAGTGAATCTATTGCCGGCACTTCACTTGGCGTTGCGTATTTGTGATTGCGTATTGCATACGTTTGTCAAATATTTGACGCATACGCAAATACACAGTCATGATCGTCTACACATGGAACCAAATACCAAACTCCAAATGTATTTGACATCCAGAAAGCAGTTTGTGTGCCAACAATATGGACGTCGCACTTGCAGCGGGCTTTATGTATTTCAATGCAAATGGCCACGTGTAGACGCCTTATTGGCGTATTTGCCTATTTGATGTCCTTTGATGTGCGACGAAAAACCGACAAGCGCGGGTACGATGTTTGCTATTGGCCGTTTTGACAAATAAAGCAAATATTCGTCATATAAACCGTCTACATGTAGCGGTAATTTGTCAAATATTACAAATACGCGAACACGAATAGCCAAGTGATATCTTGCACTGCACAGTGCACACGTTCGTTACGTTACTCGTGCAAGCAAAGCAAGATGGAATTTAACAATTTCATTATACCCACGACGAGCGTAGCTCAGCTCAACCGTACAACAGACAGACAGTTGGGTTTTATTGAAATAATTTCTTATATAGTTAATTATTTTAAATAAAATCATTTGAAATTAATGTATTCGAAGGTAAAGTCAATCACAAATAATGTGTTGTCAACGCTTTTATTTAAATAAATTAAATTATGTAGGTAGATGAAGATAACGAACCTCTTTTGTTATTGAAGTAAGCTTAGATAAATAAATTTATACAGTGGTGGCCACATAATTAGAAACGCTTGCGTTTTTCCCATACAATTGCCTACAAATATGACTTTTCAATTTTAACAACCAATCTATGGGTCTCAGATCCCACTTACCACAGATGGCCTGAGTGCTCGCATGCCTTCTCCTTGCCATTTTTTTTTTTATCAAAAAGTTCTTAACCAATTTTGTTTTTAGTTACACCTATCGTTAACTAATAAACTAAGGTTTAAAATGTATGTACAATTAATCGCAGGTAAAAACGAATATTTCATTTTATAGGGATTTAAAAACTTAGTGCTGACGCAGCCATACAAAATTTTACAACTTTGTATGAACGCAAGAGATAAACAACTATTTTAATACAAAGCCAGGGGACGACCTGGTCCACTGTGTTAACATTTAAAAAAAGTGTTATATACGAGTAAATATGGCTTAAAAACACGCAAGATTTTTTAAGAAAAAACTCATATTTCTTGTCTTAAATCCCCTACAAACTTAAAAAGGACATGTATAAATAGTTAATTGACCCATTTGCAAACATTGTCTTTTTGTTAATAAAATCTAGAAAGTATTAAAGGTTGATTATTTAGCGGGTTTATCGGTCTCCTAACGCCATCTATTACCACTTATGGGTACTAATTTACTTCCCAAATTTCCCGCTAGATGCCGCTGTTACGTCGCTCTACATCGCGCTGTTAAGATTTCCCCAGAAATATAGACGTCCCTCGCCCAATGTAGCTAAATCATACTTACCTGGCGTAGGGGACACCGTGATCAGATAGGCGGTTCCCCCAGGGCGAGACTCTCCCATTGCACTGCGGTTGGGTTGACCCTTGCGATTATCCCTAATGTGGATAACTCGGACGCGTTATTTTTGGTAGTGGGGACTGCGTACGCGCCGTCCCCTTCATAAATGAGAACAATGTTTAATATGAGAATCGTGAAGCTGCTTAGTTATACGATTAACTAACACGCCGCGGTTTTTGACCGCGTGACTTTTTAAGCAAGTAAAACATGCGGCCGCATGGGAGGCTGGTGTTTTACTTGATAAAAAAGTCACGCGGTTAAAAACCGCGGCAGTAATAGCCATAGTGCGGGTGCGCAGGCCTAGCCAACACCGCTTGCGTG
Organism: Acleris literana; assembly: GCA_946894065.1. NCBI lineage: Eukaryota > Metazoa > Arthropoda > Insecta > Lepidoptera > Tortricidae > Acleris > Acleris literana. The sequence goes on from OX335681.1 coordinate 1,851,977, forward strand.
ACGTACACGTGCACGTGCGCGTTCGCTTTCCACTGCGTTGTATAGTGACATGTCGTAATGAGAATTCATACTATACAACGCAGTGGAAAGCGAACGCGCACGTGCACGTGCCCGTCACGCAAGCGGTGTTGCTGAGCCTTCGGCCTTGTCCTAGTCGTTTGGTGGGTGGCTTAACAGAGGTTGCAAGTGGGTAATTTATTACGTTCAAATTACGTTTGATTTAATAGACTATTATTATTATTATTAGAATATTATATAGAATGAATAGAGTATTAACTAGTGGCGACCCCATCAGAGGATTTTTATTTTTCTGGTCAGGGTTTATTATCAAATTGATTTAATTGATCATAAATTTAGTTTACAAAAAAAAACGTCTCCCGGGATAGATCTTAAAGCGGTTTAAGGGCGCTGCATATTTGCATACGTAACGTGATCAGGACGTGGACGAGACGTGGTTGCATACATTTTTGGTTTTCTCGTCCCGTAAGTGCAATCGTTACGTATGCACATTCTGATACATTTTCTATGAAACGATATTGTCGTCCCGTCCGTGTAAAAATACGTTACGTATGCAACGCCCTTTAGTGTACAGTCTAGTATTAGCCTAAGGAATATAGTGCCCTATGTGTTCATTGTGGGCAGCACTTTGTCCATCTCCCACACAAAAATAATCAATCTCTTTGTTGGGTTTAAAAATATTTGTAACGTCCGGTAATAATTTTAAACTATGCTTATTTAAAAAGTAAGACTTAGATTCTAATAGTTCTCGTGTAATAATAATAAACACACCATAATCGTGCAGCACACTACAATACCGCCCTTTAAGCCAATAATAACTATCTCAATTTCAATAACCAAGGAAGTTTTAATTCTATTATGTTAGTAATGAGGTTGATATTGCTACAGGGGTCATCTATGATATTACATATTGGCTTAGGATGGTATTATAGTATATTCTGTCTCACCATTCATCCTAAACTCCGTAAGAGACAGGCTGCATTTCAGCCAGTCCTCCATGGTGCGCGCGTGGACCCTCTCGCTGCCACTATAGTAGCGATACACGGTTGTATCTGTGACCGCCGCCATATTGTTATACTCTATCTTGTCTATGCCTGGGGAAGAAAAAAGAAAAAAATTGCGGTATATGCGCCTAGGGGCTTTAAAAATCGAAGTTCAAAGTTACATTATATCTGTATCCGATTTCGTTTAAAATAACGAATGAAATATTTTTTAAATATTAAGGACTGGTTGGTTACTAAAAGTAAGTCTAAATTAAGAAGCAATATAAAGTTATTATTGAAACGCATACCTTGAAAATAATCGACATCTTTGATCACCTTTTGCCGCTTGGGCCCGGGCTGCGAGTATCCTGACATCTTCAGTCTCAATCACAAGTTAAGAAGACGCCTTAAAAGATTTGAAATATCTAGAAAACTTGACTTTGTCAATTATGTATGTAAACTTTTTATTGCACGAACAGAAAATACTAAGTAAAAAAGAAACAGACCCACAAAAGGTATGTACAAAGGAGAACTTATCCCTTTAAGGGATCTCTTCTAGTTAACATTCGACCGACTAAGATATAAACAAAAACGGCAAATTATCTAAACAGGTTAGAGCAAACTAAAAATAAAAATAAACTTACGTTGTAAGAATATTAAAATACCATGAAAATGTTTTTCCCGTGAATTAAGCTCCTATAAAGAGAAAATATGAATTGAATGAAGGTTGAATTCACAAAATAAGTACAGGTACAAGGAAGCTACCTAATTATTGAAAATCAGTACCAATAAACATAGAACAATGCGTACGATGAAAATGGCAAAAAAAAAGAATCTTTTAAGTTTGGTTGGAAACCAAAACAAAACACGTGTACAAAATGTTAAACAAAAAATAAAGCTATAACGCGATAAAGAAAAAAATTTACTTCGAATTTTTTCGTCACTGATTTAACTATGTCAGCCACACTGCACTAACTTCTAACTAGGTTATTCAGACAGACAGACGGGCAGGACAGCGTCTGTTTATATAATATCGCATGAATAGAAGCGGCCAGCCGTAACAGAGCCATCTTTTGTTACAAAACAGGACGCTAACTAGCTAGTTTCTGATGTACATGTCACCTGATCGTATTTTTAAGGATACGTTGTATTTTATATTACCTTTTAAGGACTATTTTTGTATAACAGATATCAGGTTTCATTAAAAAGATATAAAACAAAGGTGAGTGTGCTGTCGAAAAACGGTCTATTTTTTATTATTTCTAATGTAAACTACACTTTGAAGCCTTGAACATACAGTTTATTATTCGTCGTAAAAAACCAAAAACATACGTTTTTCCTTTGGGCACCTGAATAGGTCAGGTGAAGTAAAATGTAAGCCGACACGTGTGCACACAAAAACTGGTTATCCTTAGAAGTTTGTTTTTTACTCTTTGTCCATAATACAGTACAATAAAAACATGGCAAAATATACTGAAGTGTTCTGTAGTTACCTTTTAACCTTTTGAACGCCATACGTCGAATACAAAATCGCCCACACGCCAAACATGTTTGCTATGCTATGCAAATTACACCTTATTGCTACCAAACAGTCTCTTTTAATCTAGAACTCTTGGCTGTAGCCGACGTGGCGTCAGTGGCACGAATTTAAGTTGACGGCCAGAGCCGACTGTGGCGTTTAAAAGGTTAATGAGTGAATTCATTAACTATCTTGCTCAAGTCTGCAATGTGGTTAACTGGTTAGCTGGTAGCAGTAAGGTTAACTAGAGAATGCCTTATGGCATTAAGTTCGCCTTTTGTATATTAAGAGTATTCTTTTGTGCAATAAAGATTAAATAAATAAATAAATAAATGTGCTTTAGTAGAATTAGTTTATTCCCTCAAGAAGTATGTAATTTTGGCTTTATTCTGCTAATGGAAGACGATCGCTTTTTATTCGGTAGACTGATACTTCATCCACCGAATACTGCGATCGTATTTTTTGTTAAAGAATCCGTCAGAATAAAAATATCCGTCTTTTGTCTCGGTTTCCTGTACAGTCAACAGCATAGTGATCATTTATGTACCTTGTCACTTTAACGTCGTGTTTGAAATGTCATACACAATTGTTAAACGATTGAAAGCGACAAGGTACATAAATGACCACTTATTTATGCTGTTGATTGTACGATTTGTAGTGTACAGTCGACTACAAAGATTTTTTTCTACTTTTTGACGTTATTACATTGTAATAAGGTTCAAAAGTAGATAAGTACATATTGTAGTCGACTGTACCGGACAATAAGTGCTATAAGATTCATGACAATGATACGTATAAGACCTTTTATATTTAAAAATGATGTATATTTATAAAAATAAAACCTCAAACAACCTTAAAAGTAATTTATTAACATAAAGCTATAAGAAAAACCAAACTACCCTCAACACAAACGCAACTATCAACATTATAATCGGCAAAGGCACAGCCATTTTCTTTTTCTCCGCACTAAAGACACCGGAAACCTCTCCTTTTTTCAGCGGCGCAGTCAGCCCCGCCATCTTTGGTTTGTCTATGGGTTGGCCCATCATGGAGAATTTCGTCGCTGCTGTGATTTTGACAGTTAGCATTTTACCCATGTATTTTTCTTCTTTGGGAACTAGTACTTGTTCGTAATACTCGTTGTGGGCGACGAAGTAGTTTTTATCGTGAGATATGTCTGTAACTAGAACTTCTTGTGTCTCGCCGACTTTGTGTCCGTACGGTTCGTAGGAGCGGAAAAATTCTGAGAGCATTTTCGTGCGTTTCTTCACTTCTTGACCAGGTACCTGTGAAGTAAAATGATTTAATAATATATTCGCGTCATAAATTGTAATCTAAATTTTTGATACTACAGTTAAATTGTAAATGTTAAACGAAACGTTCTTTCGGAATCAAAGTTCTGTAGTTAAGTGAACGTGGTTACTAGCGCCATCGTGCCATGTTCTCGTGACAATATTTTTTAATGTAAGATTCAAGTTTTCAACTAAATGAGCAGATAAGTTCGTGTATTCTAGCGACTGTTACATACAAGTTAAGAAACCTTATGGACATTTAGTTAAACAAGAACTTTACTGATTAAACAAAAAAACTAGATTTTTTTGTCAAACCGGCCATTATTTCCGTACATTCTACCGAACAGCGTTTTCCATTGATTTTTGACGAGCTAAATGTTTGCTAGAACGCTCAACGTCAGCTTATCCCACAAAACTACACAAGTGTACAAGTTACAAGTGTAGTTGGTGAGACAATAACAAAAAAAAAATCGACTCGAAAGAAAATAAGAGGCATATTTTTGTTGATTCATTAGAATGTGTCTAACCAAAAGCTCGTGTAAATATATGCCATGTTGAATATGTTGTTTTACTTGTCATTTGTTTTAAATGTGTGTATACTAGAATAAATTATTTCTATTCTATTCTAAAATATTTCTTAAAGTGTTGTAAGAAGAACCTAATAGATGGCGCTAGTAATCACTAATGTCAATCATAATGGAATATAAATTTAATTGATTTTTTTTATAGCAAGAAGGCACACGAGCCCTCGGGCCACCTGATGGTAAGTGGGATCTGAGACCCATAGACATTTGCATTCTCGAGACTACAATCTTAAGACTGCGATCCTAAGACCGCAAAATGCGTTGCCAACCTTGAGGACTAAAATGGAATATATGCTAGTAATTTCACCGGTTGTCTTATCCCCACACCGGAATACAACAATGCGAACATTGCTCCTTGGCGGTAAGTTAAAGGATAAGATGGTGGTAACTATCTGGACGGAGCTTGCACAAGGTCCTACCACCACTTTAGCTATTAATATAATTATATGAATACCATTAATGCATTGTTTTTACAATAAAAAAATACCTGCGCATTTAGTGAGTTTCTTTATTTATTAATTTTTATTTGGGACATCAACAACATTACAGCTTAATGTGAATATAAATAGGCACTATAAATAAAGACAATGACAGATAACCACAAGAATACAAAACATATGGAACAATGTTAATGTGAGGAATAACAGTAACAATAGAAACCAAGAAATAACTCTAGAAAGAAAAACAATTTAACAATTTAATAGTGGTTACTATCAAATTTCCTTTATCGCCAAACGACCATTTCAGCTACATGACATACAAGTAAAATACACAGTCAGCAAAGAGTCAATCCAGCTGGACGACAGAAAAGTAGAATACTCAGTCAGCAAAGTGTCAATTAAGCAGGAGGGCTCCGAATAAAAATGAGCAAGTAGCCAAACGTTTGGAAATATTAATAGTCCGTATGATTAGTATACCTAATAAGCCGAAAGTAAGTTAGTTAATTGACATGAACAGAGAACGACTTAGTAGCAAAACGTCTGGAAATTAAAATAGTCCGTATGTGATTATTATTTATATCTTTAATATTTGAGTAGCTTAGTTTAATTTTAACTTAAATACGTTTAGTTTTAATTTTTAATTGTATTAATGTTGAATTCTGTACTTAGTTGGATGTAAATAAAGTCTTTTAAAAAGTATTACAATAGGTACCTAATTAGCCGAAAGTAAAATTAATTGTCATGACCACAGAACGAGTTAGTAGCAATACCTAAAGGTAGTGGTTTGTGCCGCGACAGAGACAAGCGACCGAGACACGAGACCGCGACCGGAGACCGCGACTGTCACAGGCGTCTCCGTCGCCTGTCTCTGTCTCGTTCGCGAATTGTCGCTCATACGATGCCTACGGTCAAGTGACAGTCGCGGTCTCCGGTCGCGGTCTCGTGTCTCGGTCGCTTGTCTCTGTCGCGGCGCGAACCGCTACCTTTATTCGTCGAAAGTAAAATTTGATGATTTTAATTATCAAGTGTCTTATCATTAAGATCCAGACGTTTTGCTAACCGGCCATTTGGCGTTCATGTCTATTTAGTAATTAAGACATTTTGAGAAACAAACGTTTCGCTACCGGGCCATTTAGCGTTTATGTCTATTAAGTAATAAAGACATTCTAAGATAAAAAAGTTTCGCTACCAGAGTATTTTAAATTGTAACATTCTAAGATCCAGACGTTTTGCTAAAGAGACATTTAGCGTTCATGTCTATATAGTAACAAAGACATTACACAATCCAGACGTTTGAGCTATGTTGTCCTTTGGCGATAAGGTAAATTTGATAGTAACCCTTTAATAGTATGAAAGCGTACCTAGCGTGTGTGTGTGTGTGTGTGTGTGTGAGTATGTGTTTGATTTTTTTTCTTTCAATGTGTTCTTAGAAGAAACTTATAGATGGCGCTAGTAATCACGATATTTATGTCAAGAGATAGTGTGAAAGCGATAGACGGCCAAGTATTGTTTAATACTCTGGTTTTACTGAAGATCCTAATAGATGGCGCTAATAATCACGCTTATAAACTAGAATATTACTTCTTGAACCTTTTTTTCGGTAAAATTTCTAAATTCATCCGTATAAATGTACTAACCGACTTCAGAAAACGTAAGAGTTGCTTAATTCAAATATGTTTTACCTTTAGTTATCAAAATAACAAGAAGAACCTAAGAGATGGCGCTAGTAATCAAGGTAATGGAACTAGAATTTCGATTTTTTTTTGGTAAAATTTCCAAATTTATCCGTACAAAATATATTAACTTACATCAGAAAAAGGAGGAGTCGTTTAATTCAAATATTTTTACACCTCATTTAAACCTTTAGTTTTTAAAATAACAAGAACCTAAGAGATGGCGCTAGTAATCACAATAATGCGACTAAAATTTTGATATATTGGTAATTTTTCCACATTTAGCCGTATACAATTTATTTACTAATCAAAGAAGGGAAGAGTTTCTAATTTTAAATCTTATTACACCTTTTTTTTAATTTTCAAAATAACTTTTACGTTTAAAAAAAGCTTGTAATAAATATATGTACCCTGGTCATGTTAGCAGCCGGAGTCCCCGGGCGGGGGAAGAACTGGTTGATGAAGAGCGAGGGGAAGCGGTACTTCTGGCACAGCGTCATCGTGTCCTCGAAGTCGCGCGCCGTCTCCGTGGGGAACCCGCAGATAATGTCCGTCGCGATCGTGATGCCGGGGACCCTGGGAGACATAAAGATAAAGATAAAAGACATTTATTCAGTAAGTAGGCCGTTCGCGCACTTTCACACGTCAAAAATCTACCAGCGCTTCCCAAGAGGAGACGACTGCTGAGAAGAAACGCCGCAAAATTCCAGCATTCAGTAATTTTTTTAACATACAGTGGTGGCCACATAATTAGGGACACTTGTTTTTTTGCCATACAATTGCCTACAAATATGACTTTTCAATTATGACCACTAATCAAAAAGTTCTCGACCAATTTTATTGCTAAATACATTTTACTTTACATAATTAACTAAGGTTTAAACTGATGTACAGTGAACTAATATTAAAAACGGACCTTATATTTTATAAGGATTTAAAAACTAAGTGCTGACGCCTCCATACAAAATTCTACAACTTTGTATGAGAGACGATTTTTTTTTTTAAATCCTTATAAAATGAAAGATACGGTCTCAACAGAGATAAATTGTACATAGATTTAAACTTTACTTTATTAGTTAACGATAAGTGTAAATAAAAATATAATTGGTTAAGAACTTTTTGATTTGTCAAAATTTAAAAGCCATATTTGTAGGCAATTGTATGGGGAAAAAACAAGTGTCCCTAATTATGTGACCACTGCTGTATATCTTATTACAATGATACTAATTCGTCTAGTATTCTGCCCTACTAAGCATAATGGCGATATCTCAGACAAAACATCTGTAGAAATTGCAACCTAGTTACAAACATAAGAGAGTTGAATCTGCTTTGGCTATTTTATTTAGTTATTGCATTTTTGCTTATGAGGGCAGTATAAAGTCTGAAACTATAACCTCGTCAGGCCCAGTGTGCAATAGGATGTTCATTATCAAGGCAATTTAATTTGAACTGTAATGCAATGAGAATAAAGTTTATATTCCTTTCTTCATAAATTGAAAATGGCATTTTCGAACAAACGTAATTGAACTTTATTGCCTTGATAGTAGATTCAAAGTTCCATTTACAAAAAACTGGGTGTTTGTAGTACGATGGGCCTTACGAGGTTAAGACATTACGAAGATCTGTTCTTAAGAACCATGTCATCGATTATAGTAACCAGGAAAACAGCATTCAAAAAGGAATGGAATAATAAAACTACATAAAACTTTCTATTGAGATATCGATTGTGTAGGTCTTAAGTAGAAAATGTTACTATGAAACATGATGTCTAAAATTAATAAAATGTATTGTTTACTGCTTAAGTAAATAGTGTTAGTTATATTTTTCAAAACGTCCGGGTTCGATTCCCGAGCTGAGTACAAGTTATTTTTTTAAATGTATGATTGCAGTTTTCCTTGTTACTAAAATCGATGACATGGTTCCTAAGAACAGATCTTCGTATGTCTTATAGTTTCAGAATTTCCCATACCGACCGATTTCAATGTTACACCCTGTATAAAGCTATAAATATAAAATTAAATATAATATCAAATATCATGCGTAGTTCAGTAGAAAAACATGCCAAAAATACAACTACTTCTTTCAGTGTTGTGTAAAGAACCTAATAGATGGCGCTAGTTATCACTAATTTCAATCATAATAGACTAGAACTTTGTTTTTTATAGCAAGTAGGTACACGAGCACTCAGGCACCCTGATGGTAAGTGCAATCTGGGACCCATAGACGTTTGCATTCTTTAGACTAAAATCTTAAGACTGCAATCCTAAGATCGCAAGTGCGTTGCGAACCTTGAGGACTAAGATTGAATACCTCTATGCTAGTAATTTCACTGGTTGTCTTATCCCCACACCGGAACACAACAATGCGAACACTATGTTTGGCGGTAGGTTTAAGCATATATCGGGGCTTTTTGTCTATTTAATGGTTATTTAATACAATTTTCAATACAATTTTCAGTACAAATAGCAATCGATTAGATGGCTCAATCGACTAGAATCTTATTTCCGTTAATTGTAAGTAGTAATTAAATATGCATTCATTTTATTCGATCTAACATTTAATTCAAGATGGCGTCTTAGGAGTAGAGTTTACTAACCTATCCCTGAGGAAGTCGACTACGTGTTCAAAGTCCTTCCGGAAGTATTCTCTCTTCATGTCTGCCAGCACTTGGTCGCTGCCTGACTGAACCGGCACGTGCAGAAACCTAGAACATATAAGACATAACGGATAAATAAATACGTACTAGTTACCCACTCCACTAGACAACGATACTCATACATTTATAGAGTAATAAGTACTCGTGCGCAACCCACAAATACTCTTATTTACCGGGTAACGAACTCGGGACCGCTAGCTTCGCAGGCAGCCCGATTGCCTATCATAAGTCGACGTTAGTAGAGTTATGATAGACAATCGAGATAATGGTCAAGTACAAATTCACGCATATTAAAATACTAATAGTCTCTTTAGCGAGACATCTAGCGCTTCTGTGATGCAATCCAAATACTTTACTATGAGTACTCACGCACCCCACAACTTAATTATACGTACATTGACCGTTCAAGGTCAATTTAAATGGCGGGGCGCGTTAATGGATTGAAAATACTATACGTTAATAATTTCATGTTCATATTTATTCACTTATTCCTTTCATTTTTGTCCTTCATGATGTAATATTGCCCAAAATTCATCATAGATGTCGCTACTTGTAATGCTAAATGGACGATCTTATGCGTTTGGTTTGCTTCACAGATGGCGCTATATGTCTCATAAACCAAATACTTTTATCATTAGATCCTTCCTAATTTTAAGTAGATTGGCCGTATAAGGTCAATTTAATTGGGGGTGCTTTCGTGGATTGAAAACAATATACTATACTCTCTGCATCTTTTTCATGTCGCTACTTGTCAATCATAGATGTCGCTACTGGTAACGTTAAATGGACGATCTTTTACGTGTAGTTTGCTTCTTAAATAGCACTAGATGTTCCCTAAACCAAATACTTTTATCATTAGATCCTTCCTAATTATATATACAACGCAACCAAAATACATAACAGATTTCGCTACTTTTAACGCTGCAGGGACTAATCTAATAGTTTTAAGATTACATCACAGATGGCGCCACATGTCTCGCTTAGAGGACAGAATAGTGAAGTTTTTTGTAACGTATGTATAAGCTCGAAAAAGAAACTATCGTTAAGGATAAATTGATCATCAGCCGTGCACCTGGGATGTAGATATGTCCATAATTAATAAGAATAAGATTGATTGTCTTTAAGTATTCATACATATTTGTAGTGGAAGTAATCAACATCAGGGAAAATCTCTCACCAGTTGACCTAGTTCCAAACTAAGCTCTAGTCTTGTACTAGATAAACATACTTAGAGAAATAAATACATATATACATAAGAAGATCTAAAAGGAACAAATACTAGCACTCATCACACAAATATTTCCCCTTACATGGGACCGCTAGCTTCATAGGCAGGGTCAGTAGTGTCAGTACCAACCAGGTGTCATCCGTAGTAATTTTTTTACCATGGCATTGAGAGGCCACGGTTATTTGGGTTATTGGGGTCTAGTGATTTATTTTCCCATCTGTTTGTAGTGCAGTCAACAGGGAAAAACCCTACGGTACGCCCTATTTCCACTATAATTTGTCAGTTTCAACTCACTTGTAGACCCGTGGGTGATGCATGATCTTGGCCACTTCTGCAAGATGTTCCAGGATGTACGGCGGGTTGGTCATGCCGAGTCGCAGCCGGCAACCTTCTGGGATCACTTCCACTAATTGCCACAGCAGTTCCGGCAGAGAAGTGCCTATGTCGCGGCCGTATGTACCTGGATAACAGGATAACAGAGGGTTCTGAATAAAAATAAATTCTTCATTACATCATGTAGTTATTAACTGGAGAGCCATACAGAACTAACTTTCGCATTAACATTTATAACATAAGTAAAAATATGCATTTATGGAATGGAATGTTTATCAAATCAAATCAAAATCATTTAAAAATAAACTTTTTATTATTATTTTTTATTTAATATTACCATTATTTTTCACCAGATTCTCATGAAATCACTTCTCAAAAATTGCAGTGTTAAAACAACAAAATAACAATTTGCTTCCTTACCAAAACCAAAAAAATGAACCAACCTGTGTCCTCACTAGTCAGCCATATCTCACACACTCCTTCCTGGAAGCTCTGGCGGGCTCTCTCCACTATCTCCTCCGGAGGGTAGCTTCCTAACTCTCCTCGCGCGTGCTTGGTCTTACAGTAAGTGCACTGGTTGAGGCAGCCCGTGTTGATGGGGATGATCTCCACGAGGGGGTTCTTGCGGACCTTCGGGAGGAGGAGCGAAGCCCCGCCGGCTTTACGCCCGGTGGAAGTTTTCTTTTGGCCAAGGAGACGGACTGTGTGGCCTGGAAATAAGAATTTACAGATTAACTCTGACAAACAAAAATTTAACTGACGAAGTCAGCCAATACCTGCAATGTTGTCAGACATATCAAGCGAAGTTTGTCAACGTTGTGCCACATGATTTTAGTCCCCTAAGAGACCAATTCCTAAATATTGAAATGAAATAAAATAATTTATTCAGTAAATTGTCCACATCATATCACTATCGGTAATAAGGAGTAAATCTACCAGCAATTCAGAGACAACCATTATTGATGAGAAGAAACTGTAGCAAAAAAATATTTTTTTAAACATCAAGTACATTACGGTATGCTCTAATGTTCATTATGATTTTTCAAGACATTAGCATGTTTCTGATGTGAAAGGAAGTATACCTGGGTCGATTTAGGATGATTCCTGCTGATATTTCGTGATTTTAAATACTTACTTTACTACACAAGTGAAGTAAATAATCACTGTGGAACGCTAAAAAGAGGTGATTAATCATCTAAATTACTAAAGGTCCAGTGCAGCATTTTAATAATGAAATGTGTAATACGTGTCACATAGATCATCCTATATCTAACCATGTATGAAACTGGTTCTATGAACTTAGAGTAGAGTGGTGATAGTGTAACGATGTCAACTGGCAATACTCTTGACATCAATCTACCTTTAAGCGTCTCCTCCACAAGCTCCACAATCCTGTCAATCTGTTGCACGCCAGCAACGCTGACTCCATTAAGGTAGGAGGCTCGCGGGGCACCCTGCGGTACACAGCCCGCTACCACTACATGGAGCCCACGGCTCTTCGCTAGCTCCACCTCATTCCTATAAAGGTGTAGAATACATTGTTATTACTTCTGGAGCAACTACACTTCTCAATAAGATGTCTAAACATGACCCGATGAGAATATATATTTTAAAAAGTAATTTAAAATCATAATAAATAAGTAAAGAAGGTGGGTGTAATAAAGCAAATATTTGTCACAATTATAATATTAAATACCACAAAACTAATATTTAATAAGATAGTGAATTGATTCTGGAGAAAAAGCAATGATAACAAAACATTTAGCATTATACATTATCAATAAAGACAACCAGTTTGAAAGTTTTGTTCCATTTTAAGTCCCACAATCACTATTTTCACTTATATCACATAAAATCCAATCCGCCAAAAGTAAATTTCCAATTAACTTTTACTAACTTGAAGTGATCTTCCGATGGGCTCTTCACCGTGCAAGAGTTGAGGAGCCATAGCTGCGCTTGCCACTTGTCCTCAGTAAGGGGATATCCGGCCGCTGCTAGCAGCCCTGCCATGTACTCGGAGTCCGAGTTGTTGTGAGCACAGCCCCATGTCTTAACGTATATTGTTTGGGTACCTACATAATGGAAATAGTATTATAAGATATCATTCAACCTAACGTTAGGTAAACAAACCCGCGAGGCACTTCGAAACTATACTTAACTTAACGACACTATATTTCTTTACATTAACGTAAAACAACAGAACTTATAGGTTACCTGGAACGACACTCTCTAGAATAACTTTTTCCGCCGGCTCGACGGCCTTCTCCCGTTTTTTAGCTCGCACATTCACACTTTTTCTGCTAGAATATCTCTCCTTAGGCGAAATGTCCTGTGAGGATATTAAATCCTCAATATCGTCTATAATTTCTTCGCAGGCACCTGGCATTTTTTTATTTGTGTAACACGACAGTGACAGTGACAGCTTGTTAGTATAGTCACTACTCACTAGTATACTGTTTATTACTCTGTGGTGACAGCGGCTAAAATAAATATGTGTGCCGCGAAACGTACGAAATGTTGAATTTAAATGTAGTCGAACTCGGCTCTTATCTTATATAATCTATCCATTTATACATATTTGATGTGATACATATATGTATACCGCCATGGTTGTTTCGGACCATCAGAGGCCCTACTTTGAAATTCGAAGTTCGAAGTTACGTTAGCTCCATTCCTGTCACTCGTCATTTGAGATTAGATCGAGAGATTGGGATGGAGCTACCGTAACTTCGAACTTCGAATTTCAAAGTAGGGCCTCAGGCTTCGGAACCTCTGCCTCGTTTACATGCAAGGCAAGTCACATTTTTTAATTACCTACTAACTACTTGGTACTGACCAAGTGTAAGATACGCTTAAATAGATGTTTAATTAACTTTACTGGGTATGATATAATGACATATTCAGGAAAGGTAACATTGCCGGAGTAATCAGTGGGCAGCCAGAGACCTGAGGCCCTACTTTAAAAATCGAAGTTCGAAGTTACGTTAGCTCCATCCCTGTCACTCGTCATTCGAGACTAGATTGAGAGAAAGGGATGAAGCTATCGTAACTTCGAACTACGAATTTCAAAGTAGGGGCTCTGTAGTCGGCCTCTGCCTATACTTTGTATGAGTGGGAAGAGTACGAAATATATTTTCCACTCTTCGCGCTCATATAAGGTCGACTATTGGTCTAGGGCTGACCACTGGTGACTCTACCCTTGTCGCGCTAAGCCTAGTTGGATTTGAGTGACCCTGCCTGCAAAGCAAGAACAATAAATATTGTTACCGCGAGTATGCGTTATTTTTAAATACCTAGAAAAAAAGTGTAGTTTACAGTTATTTGGTTAATTTAATAAAATACGGGACTAATTTTATTAATGAGACCATACTTCTCTATTAATATAAAATTTGGCAAATAAATTCAACAATGGCACTAAACGACAAACGTAATCAATTTGCGCCATGAAAAAAAACTTTGAAACTGAACCCCAATAAAATTGACACATCCGATTAATAATAACGCATCACTATAAAATAGTTCGAACAATACCAACTTAACAGTGTCACTAATATAAGCCTTACACAGTTGGCATAGGGCTTAAGTCTGTTTGAATTTTGAAAAGGTGTTTTATAGAGGAGACAATGGGTCGTACAGCTGCTAATGTTATGGTAATGGTCCCCTTCGTCGTTGGTTGGCGCCTTTTATCCTGTGGTTGAACATTAGATGGGTATTAAAGTGTGGAAGTTGCAAGCGTACGAGTTATTATAAAGCACTAAATATGGAGCTCTCTTTCAATCTATTGTTATTACACGATAGACGAAGAGAGACTGAGCTAATGCTACTTTCAACATACATTTTTGGAGTACCTAGGGCCACTATACCAGCCATATGACGAATCATGCATAGAAGCAGCTTTTGAAGGGAAAAATATTTCCTATCTTTTTTTATCGCCATTTGTGTAATGAATGTGTCACTACGTAACAAAAAATCAGAGGTGCATGTACTTTATTTTGAGGGAAAACCTTTTATAAGTAGGTACTTGTCTCTGTTAGGGGATGAGCCGACTTATTTACGTCGGATGAAACACTAGACTGACTATAGTGTTCGTATTTGTCCCAAAATTGGTTAGTTCGGTAAGTACAGTGGAGCGACCGTGTCGTCGTCTGATCTCCAGACCCCTTGTAACTGAGAACAAGATGAAATCCTTGTAGATCAAGGCACATTCAATAGCCTGTTTCCTCTATTACCGAAAAACTGTTGACCACTACAGTTCAAACTCATACAGAGTTGCGTTTACGAATATTTACACAAAACCATGCCGCGACAACGCAACGCTTCTTAACATACATTTACTTGTGTTGATATAATTTATTCTACAAATTATAATACAAAAATGTGTATGATTCGATTCGAGCAAGTAAGCCATTTAGGTACGTGTTTTCTCTACGAGCTCATAACTTATAGAGGGAAAGTATAATGTCAACTAATACACTTGAAAAACTAAAGGAAAGTCCAAGGCATCCACGCTATGGAAAATAGTCACGCACTAATCCAATTACATTAATTTTCCAGATTATTGTATTGAAAAAAAGGCGCCTGCGCCGGCACGCGCCTGGTCTTAGTGTTGCCGGTGGCGAGAGAGCGCGAGTGTCAGGGGATATAAAAAGTTTTGTGTATTCCGAACATTTAATAAATAATTATGTTTTTTCGTTATTTACGTTATTAAAATACTATTTTAAAAAGTTCTTTGTTGTACCTTCTTTTGAAATTGTAATCAGCGACATATTATGTTTTCTGATGAAAACCATACAAATGTTAAATCTGGTTAAATTCAATATGTATAGTATATGTTGGTACATTTGTGAGAGTGTTTATTTATTGTTTAAAAACAAGTGGCATTTCAAATTATCGTATCAGTTAAATATTGTTTTAGTAACTTTGTTTTCTTCAATAGTTTAATAATGCGATTAAATCGCATTGCTAGATCTACACAGAAGTAACTCAAAACACAACTGTATTTTAAGATCAACTTTAATACAACTTCTATGAACTTGAAACAAAACTAGCAAGGATTTTGAGTTAATGCTGTTTTGATCTAGCAGGGCGAAATATGTGTCTGTAAATAATATTTGTATAGGAAAAAACATTTGTTTAACTTCACTAACTTACTAGTTACTTCTAAAAACTATCACATTACCCACAATCAAACTACAACAAACAAACAAATTGTTACCCAACTGCTACAATCACGATCGAATAATTAAGAACCATACATATATAAAATTTAGAATATTCTCATGTCAGCGTATTTCTGTAATTCTTACGGGAAAAAAGTTTCTTTAACCTTAAAATCGTGATCGTGATTAACTCAATGTAATATTCTGAACAAAAAATGCTGTTGTAAATTTATACGAAAGTGTAGCAATTTGCCAAACACACCCTGGCAACATTAACATAAACGCCAGCTGCACACACAACAACAGTCACTCGTCAGTTGCATTGTCGCATCGTCGCGTGTGGACCACACCTAGCGCGTCCTGTGAACTTTCACGAACTATTATTGTTTTTCAATATATAATCTGTGTCGGACTTTTGGTGTTTATTGTTATTGATATTTTGTTTATGGTGAGTTTGTTTCTATTGTTTTGTTTATGCTGATTGTTACTGTTTTTAATTATATCGGTGTTTATTGTTTCGTCATCGTTCGTAACTTAAGAGAAAAGTTCAAATTTTTAAGGCCGGAATACGAATTTGTCGACTGCAGTGATGTAAATACAATTAAGTTATTCGACTGAGAATTTACTTATTTTACGGTGTTAATCTTCTCTTACATATTATTCTAGTTTTGAAAAGAATAGTGAAGCCGATTAAAAAAGGGATATTATTTGGCTTAGGCAATGTATTTTTTATTACTTAAATGTAAATTAAAAACGTTTGTTTTATCAAATCGTGCTTTTTAATTTCTACAAAAAATTTACTAACCGTTCTGTTCATAGTTCTATTTTTGTTAAAATGGGACCTACTTCGGTTCACTATTTTTCGAAAGTCTTAGCGTAAGTACTTCAAGCTCGTAGAAGCACAGAATAAATTGAAGTACTACCAGTATAATAGGTAGGTATAGTACCTAAAAGTTAGCAATAAAATAAACCTGAGCAGGTAGGTAGAATTCCTAAATAACCCAAAAATAACGAAATAATAATGACGCACGTAATTTTTAAGTCATGTTTCAGTCATCGAAATTCGCCACTACCCAATAGGATTGTTATCGGGTTTCTATAAGGAAAAATAATAATTAGACTTATCTATCACATTCCATAGACCTCATAGACTGATCTAAAATAGTTGCACGCAATACCTCGCACTTAGGCCCTGTTGTTTGATCATTAGTTAAACTAAGTAATTGCTAAAATTCGAAAAAGGATCGGAAAATTTGACACATTTCCTTGAGATTTTAACCATTAGTGACGTTTTTTGACCATTAGGTAGTTTAACTACCGATCAAACAACAAAAAACAAAGTAGGTTTTTTTGACATTTCGAGCGATACAAATACGTACCTACCATACAGTATAAAGTTATAAAGACTAGCTGTTGAATGAAGTTGGTTATCGCTATTCCCTCAGTAACTATTCATTTTTCCTGTAGTAAAAGTAGCCTACCTATGTGCTATTCTGTAATGGTTTCGACTTTAGCAACGTAGAGGCATTCCATCTTAATTCTCCGGGTTGGCAACGCATTGGCAAACCCGAAAATATAATGTCCATGGTCCTCAGAGCCCACTAGCTACCTATTACCAAAAAATAACTGGTGAAAAGTGGCAATTCGGTGTAAGTAGGTACATTGCGTAGTTTAGATAAAGCCCAGCGATGTAGGAACTCGTCGAAACTGCAATGTATAACCGAATTGTCAGGAGGAACCTAACATTGAAATAGGAGGCTAGGAGTGCTTTCCCTTTTCTATCCATTACAAAAATCCAAGTCTCAAAAACCGAAGCTCCCTGCTGCCATACAATACTGACCCTATATCGCCTCCTAGGCACTCAATGATAACCCCGTCTCATTCTCCAAGGCCGTTATGGTTCGTGATCTCACACAGAGAGGGGTCTTGGCCTAAGGGACGTCTTTGTTTTCTTTGCAATTAAGGGGCTACCATGGGCAGATGACCTTCGACCTGATCCTCTAAACTTTTAGTTGTTGTTAAAACCTATTTGCATTAACACTGCTGTTCTAAACTAGCTGCGATTTAAATTTTTCTTTTACAAGTCACTGATATCGAGTTTTATGCTATCAAAGTTTGTCATTTTTACTCTAAAAAAAGTAGTTTTTTGCCTTTATTTCCATATTTTTCACTTTAGAAAAAAAACCTTCGTTGATTTATTAGATATATTAATGAAGAATATTTAGATGTAGTTTCCATATCAATTGACGCCAAGATGAAAAAGTTATATCCAATTTTGTGTTTTTATAGTCATGTTTTTAAAAATTTATAAACAAATAACCATGGATTATTTTGAAATTCTGTTCGTCAAAATCAAAGATGAATATATGGATAACAATATATGTTTTTTTCAAAAATTTACCTTCAGTTTTGACTAAGTTATAAGAACTTAAACTTCATCAAAAACGTCTGTTATGGGCATGGTAGCCCCTTAAGTCTGATGTGTCAATCTGTCTTTGAATATGAATTAAATTCGTTGTGAGACGTTCCTTTTCGAATGCTATGCCGAGCAAATTTACATCGGGTTTATGTTCAGTTTGTATGTAAGCCGTCTACAATCTACGTACTATGGGTTTATGGTAAATCATAATACCTATAGCCATATTGTGGACTTGTTTGTACCTTCACATGCGACATTTTTGACGATGCGTTACCCAAGTCGGTTACCCTGCCTACGAACCTAGCGGTCCTGGGTTCAAATCCCGGTAAGGACAGATATTTGTGTGATGAGCGCGAATATTTGTTTCGGAGTCATGGATGTTTTCTATGTATTTTAGTACGAGTATATATATATTTCTCTATATAAGTATTTATATCGTTGTCTAGTACCCATAGTACAAGCCTAGAGCTTAGTTTGGGACAAGGCAATTGGTGTGACATTGTCCCCTGATTATTTCCTCAAAATAATTTAATCTTTTTTATCCTGCTAAATATTGTACATTTTTGGAAAAAAAATTAGGAAAAAAAATATCACATACATACACATCATTCATTCGTATTCTGGTAAGGCTTTATAAAGCCACGCATGCATATCATATCACGTATCCTTTTGAAGGTTTCGTACCCTAAGGGTGCCAGCGGGTCCCTGTTACGGCTATTACTTTAACCTCCGTCGTCTGTAACTCATGACTTAGCGTAAGTAGTTTAATTTCACCGAGTGTGTTTTTCTATTGACACGCTATGTATAATAATTATTGACAACAATATAAATAAATAATTAATTAATAATTTAAATAAATGGGTCATACACACTCGAAAAAACAAAAGTTGTCTTTCCTGTGGTCAATAGTTAAAGGCTTGTGTGCATAGTGCATATAAGTTATGTTTTTATCTGATATGACTAAAGTAGACCTGACGCCGTTTATGCGAATATGGGTTCAGCCTGAAAATTAGGCCTGTAAAACCTTACTTCAGGTATGTGGACAGGAAAGACGCTAACCTAAATCTGTGTGTGTATGATATGACCCAAATATAAAGTATAGGAAAGGGGAACGAACGAGGAACTTCAACCCCACATAACGAAGGTACAGTACAGAACCCTCCGTGCGTGCCGTGAATCCGAGCCGCTCTTGGTAGTTTTTTTACAATAATAAAGTCCTTGCTTGCAGAGGGACTATTCAAAAACTATAGGTAAAAACGGAACCCTTATTCCGTCCGTCTGTCAAATAAGCCATATTGTATAGAAAACACAAGTACTTTTTACGTTAACCAAACGATTGCGCGATCTAACTGACGTGTAGCGCCATCTATCGAACTATCATGACAACTTTTATATCTATAAGAAACTTATTTTTTTTACGTATTATTGCTGTATCTCTTTATTTCATAATAGGTACCTGCACACATGTTTTTTTTTAAGTGAGTACACTATTGCCGCTATGACAAGTAAACAAATAATAAAAAATAATTAAATAAAAAATTAAAGGGCAAAGGTACGCTGGTAAACATCTTAGCCTAATGGTGCAAAATGTGGTTAGAGCATTATCAACAAGTTTTTAGAGTTGTAGGTAATTCTGTAGCTCTGCCTACCCCACTCTGGGGACGAAGGCGTGAGTTTATGTGTACGTGTGTAAGAATAGTGCAGAGCCATTCGTATGACTCGCTTTTGGCCGCTTTTTTACATCATAGTTTATTCAACCCTCTTTTGATGCGACCAACGCCCAAGAGCGAGAGGGATAGCGTGACAATGTTAACCATTATTTTTTATCAGACTAAGGAAGTGCAGTCGATTCATTCTGGCACCGCACGCGCATCAGCCACCTGTCTGTTCCAAAAAAAAAGATAAAACGTTATCTATGCCACATGTTACATTTGGCTGTTGTGTTGTGTTTCTTAACATGCTCAACGTCTAATTAATATAACGCTCAAATTACTAAATAACTAATAGGTTATATAAATATTTAAAGTATTTTTGTCCTTCCTTTACATTATTCCCGCTATCAATTGACATGAAAGTAGGATAATCCCAAACAACCATTTTATAGCAAAATCAAAATCAAAATCAAAATATTTATTCAGTAAATTGGCCACATACGGGCTCTTTTACACGTCGGTAACATACAGTGAATCTACTAGCGCTTCGGACAAGACCATCATTGCGGAGAAGAAGCGCCGCAAGAAACTCCAGCTGAAGGTCATTTTTTCAAACATAAAATACAATAATACTTAAAAGTAAGTTACATTACAAGGTAATAAAGCAACAAATATAAATTATTAGAACTTTCACATATAAAAAAAAATACAAATTCAAAATTCAAAACATTACAAATAAATGTAAAAATTAAAAAGATTCCATGTCAAATACATGATACTAAAAATAATGACTAGGAGAACAACACGACGAGGTCTCTACGTCAAAAGCCATAACTGGAATCATTAACTGAGCAACAAGTCCTTGCAGACGTGAACAGACCGGACCCCACAAACAGCACCCGTTCACGAGTATGACGCATATCTCAGCCATCGCCTCCCTCAACCATGTGTTCGGGAAGGTGGCGACCCGATCAACGACGCCGCCGTAAGCAAAGACCTTTGAGCGAGCATGACGTGCTCATGCTGCCGGACAACATAAAAGTAATATTGTGTGATATAGCTGTCCGGCGAGAAACATCACAGTATGCTCTCATGACGACGAGCTGGCCTAGTTGGTAGTGACCCTGCCTACGAAATAGCGGTCCTGGGTTCAAATCCCGGTAAGGGCAGATATTTGTGTGATAAGCGGATATTTGTTTCTGAGTCATGGATGTTTTCTATGTATTTATATACATACATAATCTCACGCCTTCGTTCCCAGAGTTGGGTAGGCAGAGCTACAGAATGACAAACATCTCTAAAAACTTGTTGATAATTCTATAACCACAATTTGCACAATTAGGCTAAGATGTTTACCAGCGTATTAGTGACAGGTTGCAAGCCCATCGCCTAACAGTGCTACAAGCCTTTATTCCCTTAGTCGTCTCTTACGACATCCACGGGAAGACATGGAGTGGCACTATTCTAACTCGGCAACCACACGAGGACTAACTCGGCAACCTATGTATTTAAGTATATATTTCTCTATATAAGTATGTATATCGTTGTCTAGTACCCAGAGTACAAGCCTAGAGCTTAGTTTGGGGCTAGGTCAATTGGTGTGACATTGTCCCCTGATATTTATTTATTTTATTTATTTTATTTATTTAGCGGAAAGAGGAATTCCCGAATTCATGTTAATGTCATTAATTAACAATATGTTCGTATTAAAAACCTTCCGTGACAAGTTATCTAACTTATAGTGAAAACGCATCAAAATCCGTCCGAATGAAAATCCGCATGAAAATCTAAGCGTACATATCTACAGAGGGACAGACGGCGGGAAGCGACTTTGCTTTATACTATGTAGAGAAATTAGACTATAGTTTAAACTTATAAGAGTTATAAGACTTATAAGTATTACATTTAAGTAAGTAGGTACGTATACGAGTATTAATTGGCAAATTGTATTGAATAGCTAATATCAATAATCACTTATATAACGTGGGTCATCGCAGGGTCAGAAGCTATCACCGTAATTGGCACCCGATTTAGACACTTATCAGAGTAGTAGTTTATGCCTATACGCTATAAACCTACTTGGGAAATCAAAACAATTGTAACCCCAATATACGCCCAAATGGGATCAAAAACATTGGATTGCGAAAACAAATAAGAAGCGAAAAAAATAGGCGTGAAAAAAAGGACCGCGACGCTTTTAGCCAAGATGGGAGCGATAGTGACTCTGCTTATGAAGCTAGCGGTCCCGAGTTCGATTCCCGGCATGGGCACTATGGACAAAAAATTGTGTGATGAGCGCGAGTATTTGTTCCTGAACTTCCTGAGTCTTGGATGTTTTCTATGTGTCTCTTCTTGACATACCTAGTTTATAACAAACTCGCTTTCTAATTCTGATGCATGTACTGGTGTTACAGAAAACTCACATAAACCAAAGTGAAGCGAGGGCGGATCGCTAGTATCTCTATTTAGCTATGTTTAGCCATAGCCGTTGTCTAGCCATAGTACAAGCCTGGAGATTAGTTTGGGACTACGTCAAATTGTGTGAGATTGTCCCCTAATATTTATTTATTTTAAAGTAGCGACCCGCCCTCGCTTCTCTTCGGTTTATGTGTGTTTTCTGTAACATCCGTACATAATACAGAACTTTTTATATATAAAAACCTTCCTCTTGAATCGCTCTATCTATTGCTGAAAACTGCATCAAAATCCGTTGAGTAGTTTAAAAGATCTAAGCGAACAGACAGCGGGAGCGACTTCATTTTATGCTACCTATATCTTTATTTAAAGATAAAGATAAAGAAGATACATAACAAGAGTTGCAGAATAATTCATGATGTCAGAAAGCTCAGCATATTACTGTGGTCGGGAAACTGGGAGTTTTTGAATCCATCGTAGGGACAGTGTGTGCTTGTTTACTTTTTACATGCCATCAAAATGTGTGTTTAAAAATATAATAGTGTCAGCTATATAAAACATGCTCTTAGATACTATTCCGTACCTCCATGGAATTGAAATTCAAACAATGCAGTTGGCAACACTGAATTAGAAATTCGATCGCTGTGACGCCACAGACTGCATATTTATGCATATCATCGATAATATTTCAATTACTCTCAATAAATCTGTCTGATAAACCTGTCGCAAATAGGTCGTAGTGTGGTATGGTATCTGTGTTCGCAGTGGCCACTGGCGGGTGACAAACACGTCGTGATATCAATCATGTAGCTACAAATCTGTACGAATATCAAACGTGACATTATAAAAACGTGAAAGCTTTAAAATATTGACGCGTAGGTTACCAGCTTCTACCTCTGTGGACACCACTTGACACCAACAGATAAAATATGTAATACAATACAATACAAATACTCTTTATTGAACACCAAAAAAACAAAACATGGAACAGTACATTAATAATATTAATGTAATTTAGGTAAAACGCGGAAAAGTATTTAGTAACTGGCCACTACAAAAAAAAAACTGCTCCAATTCGAGAACGTACACATCCTTGGTACGGTTACAATAATTAACTGAGCCCTGATTAGCATTTCACGTGTCGGCAGCCAGCTAATTGGTAAGTATAAACGACCTAGATACTCAACACACAATACCTCTTTGTAACCACATGTCGGCAACTCATAAAACTCATAAATCTCATAATGGTCCAGCTACTAAACTATAAATGGTTAAATTCGACGTTTTTACAAGTGTATGTTTCGGTGATTTTTTGACTTCATTCTGAGGTTTGACTTTTGAATGTCACGTATAGACAACATAAAAGAAATAGTGATCCTTTTGTATGTTGCTGTTTGACGTCATGTTTAATTCTGAGACTTCAAAAGGCCGATTTTATTAAGAATTTTCTTAGGGCCCCCATATACGGAACGATCGGTCGTTACGATCGATCTGAAACGATATCGGGACGATTCATATTTCTATTGAATTTTGGACGCGATATTGCCACACACGTACTATCGCGATCGTTAATTTGTGACCCATTTCAAGAAAAATAGGCTTGAAGTTGTCAATGTCACTAGAGATGCCAAATCATTTGTAATGTAACTTATAGGAGACTCAACCTTATTGTTGTAGAATGTCAGAATAACTTTGGACCTAAGGTGGGTCTCAAATTAAAGTTCGTGACTGTACAATCCGTCGTTCGATTTCAGTCTGAAACGACGGATTACGAATCGTTCCGTATATGGCGCCCTTTAGAATAAGACTACACCTCTAATGTTTAAAATTACATTCGATTTTTTGGATCCTTAGACAATACAGCCTCTTACTTATATAAATGCGAAAATATTTCTTGGTTTCTCCCTATAAATCGGTAGAACCCCTTAACTGATTTGTAGTCTAGAGGCGGGAGTATTATTATTGGGGTATTCGGGCAAATCGAACAGGGAAGCGTATCACTTTTCAACTCGACGCAGCCAACATTAAACCGGCGAGTTTAAGTATTCCCGTCAGAGCGTATAAAACACATTTTAGCGCGTGCAGTCTGAATTAGGCAGCTTTATACGACATAGCAGTGCCCAAAAAGATAGCGATAAATAACTCCTATGCAAATGAAAAACTTACGAAATTAGTTACATAATTTATTGCAAATCTATACCATTCCATTCCGGACATTTTAATTTTCACATTTGACAACCGTACGTGGCTGTTACTTTAAGAAAACTTATAGTTCTATTATAGGCGTACAACTTAATTCAGAGACGGGGTATGCAGTATGCTAGACGTGCTTTATCGTACCTCCCCCTGCACCTCATGCTTACCCAGTCTTTCAAATAAGTTTACAGTGTTTACACATATAGTTTGTCTAGTTCATCTTGGTCTGGAGACAAAAAAAAAAAATTGTCAAGAGGAAAAATTACATGTAAAGTCTAATTGCGGATTTGGTAATTCGTAATTAGACTTGACATATGTCACTTTACCCTTACCAATCACAAATATTTCGTAACCGACAAACAAGATATAAAAACCATGATGGTATCCATTGCTCAACAGTCTGTTCGATCCGGACAGAAATACGGCACTTGTAGTCGCCCGGCAGTCTGCGCGTGCGTCATTAGGATCTATCTTTCGAAACACGGTAATGGCTTCCGCGTATGTGTGGGACTGTGGGCTATTGAATTGAAATGTGGGAGAGGCGCGACCTTGGTCATTATGCTATTGCTGCTTCGATCAAAACAGGCTTTTTTATTGTGTTTTAGGTTCCGCACGTCCGAATGAAAAAACGGAACCCTTATAGTAGTTGTAATATTTGTGTCTTTACCAATCAGGCGACTATGGGAATCCCGGACCTTTGGAAGGCGTACATGGAGACGAACTTCGACTTCCGAAGTCAACAAGGATACCCTTTACTTTACCCAAGTTTAATTTAGTAAAGAGATGGGACAGCACAGCAAGCGGCGATTGTCCCTGAGTTCACACTTTTTAAGAAGGATGGAAACATTAATATGTAATAGGCTCTATGAATGGATTGATATCGAATGGGGAACTAGCTTATTGATGAAACTATGGCGCTTGTCTGGCCAATACTATTACGGTTGAAATGGCAGGCGGTGACTCGCCAACTCAATGGAATGGGCCTCCCGAAATAGCAACAGAGAGGCAACCGTTCCAGAGAGGCTAAGGGTGGAGAGGTGATCCTGGATTTTAAATGACCATTAGGGGCCCACTCGCCACTTATGCAAAACATCCGCCCTTCGAGAATATAGCCCTGGCGACTCTACTCTGACCGGCCGATAAAGGCAAGCCAGAGGTGGAGGTCTGTTCCTCATCATCGGACACTCCAGCTGGCCGCTGAAGGCAAGCGTGATGCGAGAAACAAAACCTATCCAGGGCCGGATTATCCATAAGGCGGGTTAGGCAACTGCCTAGGGGCCCCGCATCGGTTTAGGGACCCCGCATCGGCTTAGGGGCCCCGCGCACCGGAAAAAAAAGTGTTTTAGGAAACAAGAAAAGTTAAAGAGGAGCCCCCATGAATTGCATTGCCTACGGCCCTTGACATGGTTAATCCGGCCCTGAACCTATCCTCAGGAGCACCTCAGGTCCAGAGTGTCGCTATCTAGCTATCGTTACTCACCAATAGCTTGCCACTAGCTGCCCTGCGGCCGTACTGGTTTTATGACTATTGTATGACTTTACCAATCAAGAGACTAGCGAGTCCCGGACCTTTTAAAAGCGTAAATTGAGTCGAAGCCAACACGTAGAGGCGGTTAGACAAAAATTCACCTACGCACACACAAGCATGATGAAGCCTCTTGCGTCGCGTACCCGTAAAGCACGCACACATGCAAGCCACTCGACGTAACGTTCGAAGATGTTCTAACTGTCTTAGTATTTGTACTGTGGCTTGGATTTCGTAATAAAACGGGACTATGAAGGTTTTATTATTATTATTTCCTAACTCTGACCTTGCGCGTCCGCACCACAAAATGTCATCTACAACTAATTGCCCGCAAATTGCACAAACCCCAAGTTGATTCATGCAACAAACTTCAAAGAAATCAAGACGTAAACGTATGACGTCTCCAATCGCAGTGTGTAGTCGAGAGTGACTCAAACATCTTAACAGAAACGTCGGAAACCTACATCCTGGGTTATTGCCTTTTTTATTTCCAATCGGTAAACTTTCGTGCGTAAATTTCTGATAATCAACTTGCTACTTCCGTGGGAATATCCCAAATGGGGTCTACGTCAAGATCTTTTTTAAAGCATGGAGAAGGCAAACAACACGGTCATTTGATGGTAAGTACCACAAAACACAAAAATTCGAAACTTCGGGTGCCGTCACTCGTCAGGCGAGACTAAAGACCCAGCCACACCGCTTGTGCTTAGTATGAATTCTCATTACGACCATGTCACTATACAACGCAGTGGAAAGCGAAAACGCACGTGCACGTGCATGTCACGCAAGCGGTGTGGCTAGGCCTTAAATCGAGAGAAAGGGATGGTGCTAACGTAACTTCGATGTTTGAAGTAGGGCCTCTGTGACCCATAGCTATTCACGATCTTGGGATTACAATCTCAAGAAGGCAGAACTACAAACCCGAAGGTGGTTTTAAGAGCTACTGCACTGTAATTGACTTAACAAGTTTAATCATTGACTCCACGGTATTAAAAGAGATAGAGTTATAGCAGTCTCATAGCTCTATGCCTGTAGGGCAGCTTCTTTGACCTACCTAGGCAGGTCTTTTTTACAGAATAGTTCATTTAAAGATAAAGAGACATTTATTTGCAACAATACAAAATCACACTACATAATATACATACAAAGAGAACAAGACACAGATAAATTGTTGCGAAACAGTCCCAACTCAGCATTCGCTAGCCGTGAAGCCAGCGCTGGTCTTCCGCTGGGACCGCTTGGGGCAGTGGCGGTTCCAGGGGGGTGGTCAAGAACGCCATGACCGGGTCCTTCGGCACTCGTAGATACGGGTCAGAAAGTAAATCGTCGCGTGGCATTATCTCGCACTTGACCGAACCTCTGCGTTCAGCAGTTAATGACCACCCCCTAATCTGAATGCTGAATCCGCGCCTGGCTTGGTGAAGAGACGGGAAGTGACACACTTAAAACAACGTAAAAAGAAAAACAACATAGGTTATCATTCGTTCGAGATTTCATAAGGTCCTTGACATCTCCACGCCACGTATGACGCAGTGACGAGACCGCACACGTAAACCATTCAAAAATTAGTAAACAATTGAAATCAAACTCACTGCTTACTCATTTTGAGGATATTGGTCTGGAAAACATGTTTGCCGCTAGCGAAACTTATTAAGTACCTAAGTTGATTTCTTCCTTAAGAGCACCATCAGAGTGATCAGACTAAGTCTGTCGGACGATATTGGCCTGTAAGTTTGGCTATTTTTCTTTTTCTTTATTTATTTATACAGTTTTTTTAAACTTACACATTGAAGAAAAAGCCAGTGATGGAAAAAACGGCATCATTATAGGATCACTTTGTTTTCCGTCTGTCCGTCTGTCTCGGAAACGCGAGGAGATATCAAGTTGAAATTAAAACCATATATTCAGGTCTACCAGTCCCTTGAAGTTGTGAAAAAATCAAACTTCTAAGTTAACGTAAAAAAAAGATACGGCTGTTTTACCCGCAAAAAACGTATATTTCGACACTGAAGGGAATCAAAATTTATAGGGTATTTTCCGTTGACCTAGATCTATGAAAATTGGCACGTAACACCGTCTTATAATAGAATACAAGTATAGGAAAAAATCTGAAAACTATACATTTTTAATTAAATCACAAAAAAAACAGGGTCGTTATGCAAGGAACGGCGGTTAATATCGTATGAAAATCTTATATACGGAACCCTCAGTGCGCGAGTCCGACTCGCACTTGACCGGTTTTTAATCCAAAATGGGTTTGCGTCATGTCAAACACCTCAGTCTCATCTGATGTTAAGTGACGATGAGATCGCTTACCCAGAAAAAAACCTATTCACTCTTGCCTTAACACCAAGGTTATACGATTCCAGGAATACAGACGCCGGGAGAGCATTTTATATAACGTTATACATTTTGGATAACGATAACGCCGAATGTATCTAGTGTTAAGGGTAGGGCTTCCAATCCCGCAGCCTATCTTCAATCTCGCTATCCGCGGGACTGAACATTTTCTGTAACTGCGGGATCCCGCGTAGAAATTGATACTATTGATATAAGGTGAATGAAACAAAAAAAATTAAGACCATAAATATAGAAAAAATAACAAAGTCATACACACAATAAACAAAAACTAAGAAAATATTCAAGAGAATGTTGAAAAAGTAATTAAAACTTTAATTAGTTTAGTGAGCATTCAGTTGATATTTTTTTTCGAAGAAGATACCATATCTACTGTGTGGTCTGCCAAACTATTGCGTCCCGCAAATCCCACGGATCCCGCGCTCGTCATCCCGCAACAAGCGGGATTGGAAAATAGCGCGGGATCTCGGAATACCGGGATCCCGGTATACCAGGAATTGGAAGCCCTAGTCTAGGGCCAGTCCCGTAATTTTAACTTAAAATCCCCTATTTTAATGCCGTTGCCCCATAAAATTTATGACCCGTGGTGCCCTTGGTATTAAGTACATTCTATTCTAATAGTAAAATATTTTTTGGAAATCGTTCTTAGTTTACAAACATACGAAAATACAAATCTTTCCTCTTTATAATATTAGTGTAGACAATTGAAGTCAAAGTGACTATAAGTAGGACTTACTAAATTCAAGGAAATTTTGTCAGAAAAACATTTGTTTACCGCGAGTGAAAAATGTGGGACTTTTTCACCACAATGATGATGAAGTGTGTATACGTTGATGGGATCTTCCTTACCTACTCCTGTTCGTTAACATGTGCAACTTCACGTAATTTATTTAACATATGACTAAATCCTTACTAATATTATAAATGTGAAAGTGTGTATGTTTGTCCGTCTTTCACGCTTTAACCACTGAACGGATCGAGATGAAACTTGGCACACATATAGGTTAGGTTCTGGAATAGGACATAGGATAGTTTTTATCCCGGAAAAATGGTCAGTTCCCGAGGGAGCAGCGATAAACGACTTCTACGCGGGACGGAGTCGCGGGCGAAAGCTAGAAATAAAATAAAATACAGTGATTTTCTTCTTCTAGTGATGTTTGGCAGTGAGTCCTGCATCCTGCATGAGTAATCTACGCTTAAATCTACCTACGCTTAAAAAAAGGTGCACCTACTGTGCAAAATACTGTGATATTGTAAACTTATGAGTGACGTAAACTTTTTAAAAAAAAAATTATACCTTGCCGAGTTTCTTACGCCGGTTCTTCTCGGGGCAAAGGTTTTATTTTTCGAACCTGTGGTAATGCTACATTATATTATGCCTAAATTTAAGAATAAAAAACTGACTTTGACTTTCTTGTCGTTCAAGGTCACCTACTGCTGAGTGTAGGCCTCTTCATTAGCATGCCACTCTCCCCGATGTTGGGCTATCTTCATCAATCTTTTTACCAATAACTTTGTTATGTCGTCCGTCTGTCTACACAGTGTATAATGGTTTCCAAATGCTCCTAACTCAGCATGGTCTTCCGTTGTTGTAACGGTTCTTCTACAAACGTTGCCTTCCTATAATGTTTTTTTCTTTGGAAATACGATTTATGGTTTACCTGCAATTTCAGGATAACACTATACATAAGTATCCTCGTATAACTAAAGCATAGTACCTAAATAGATACAATTCCTAGTTTTCCTCGTTTAAAAAAAATGCGCCCAAATGGTACCTAATTTACTATAGGCATTTTTTTTCGATCTCGTTCAATAACTAAACATCCAATCTCACATCATAGATCCAAATACACAATACCCATTTTTTTACCGTGGCTAAAGGCCCGGATGTTAAATCAATCCTATGTGTAAACACGGCCATAAAACACTACCAAGGTCGATACACGAAAAAAAGTTTCAAAGCCGCTTTTAAACTAGAAAACAAACACGCGGTTAAATCATAAAATCGATTGAATCGTAAAAACCGAATGATCTGTGATTGCCGCTTATTTTAAAAGCCGCGGTGGTGCTAAGTGTTTACACTTCGCTTTTAGCACTTTTAGGCTATTTACACGACAATAAATAAAAAAAATGTGTTAAGTATGATAACAAATACCTATAATTATGTGTTTACCGTAGCACAGAAGTTAATTGGTATGCTAAACGTTAATAGTTAGGCACAAGGTAGAGTTGGGTAGGTAGCAAGGGCACCTTCTACTTTGACCTAGCTTTGTGAACAAAGTCATATGTGGTGGAGAACCCGGGATATGCTCAGGCGAACGTGTAGGTAATAGGTTTTGATGGTCATGCAGATCCTGGAACCTCAGAAGCAAAGTATATACTCAGCTGGACACAGAGACTTGCACTGCAAAATTTCATTTTTAGAAAAGTTTTTTGCCATCTGCGCTTTTTTTGTAAGGACATCAGCCGCTTATCGAGAATCGAGATCAAGGTATTGAGTTCAACTTAAGGGTTTCCTTAAGTAATTAGAGCTCGAATCATGATGCCACCTTTCAACTAAATTATGAGATTACCTAGTCCTCTCTTACATATGTATAATTCAGCAAATTCTAATAACGGCCTCAAAAAATACTATGATATTGTCGATGACTATTCTCAATGTCGTGTAGTGAAAAACTTCTAAAAATAACATTTAGTAGGATTTCCCCAGTTCAATTTTTCATCTTTATTTTGTGAACGACGTGACGTGTGGTCGTGGTTGGTAATTCAGCTTGTACGCTATCAAGGTTATTGTAGATCTGACATTTATCTGTTTGCGAGGGACGCGAGATGAAAGAAAGCAGGATTGACTTTGCGGAAATAACGCGTTTTGAAATATTATACGGAGATCCCTTTTTGAATTGATACGTATACCTACATAAGTACATATATAATTATCGCCGTGTGATCATCATAACTACAATCGGGACTCTATTACTAAGCCTCCGCTATCCGTCTGTCTGTATGTCTGTCTATCAGCGAGCTGTATCTCATGAACACTTCAAAATTTTCACACTTTCTATTGACGCTATACTAACAGATAATAAAAATATACTAAATTAAAAATTAAAGCCCCCTTACAAGAATAGCACGGCATCCTTTGTGATCAAGTCGGACTCGAACTTGGTCGGTTTTTTATATTTTTATTGCGTTTTGAAATTCAGTCCGTCATCAAGGTAGTACTAAGACTAATTGTGTCATGTTCTTTTCCTTAAAATTAGCTTAGAAAATCTCCAATGGACCCTTATTACTTAGGGCTGTAACTCCTGCATCAGCGCCCTAGCTGCTCGTAGCACCATTATTCATTGAACTCCGTTTGCCTACAGTAAACAAGCGGAGGGCGAAGCAATATTTACTGGTCGTTACGGCGATGTGTGACTGATTTACCGTTAGCAAACTTGGACCGTTTTGTGACTGCGTCGTTCAGTGCCAGCGGCTAGCGATTGTATGTAAATTGAACAAGCTAGGCGTGTCGCCGGTTCTGGTGTGTTGAGTGCCTAGATCTCCTTAATGGGTCCGTTTAGTATTGATATTTGGAGCAAGCAGGCTCCTAAATACTTTTACTAGTTTCATATCGTAGTTTTTGCAAATGTCTTGTCATCTGTTTACTTACGGCCGCACTTATGGCCGTATTTATAAACTCGTCTTGACGGAGATGCCCATCTCGAAACGTCAAAGAAAATGTCAACCCATAGAAAGCTGTCAATTTTGACGTGTCTTGTGATTGTCATTGACATCTCAACCAAGATGAGTTTATTAATACGGCCCTTAGAGTCAGTTAATGACGATTACCTACTTAAGTCGTTGATAACATGGCCTCTACACCTTCAGGGCCTTCAACATGGTAAAAAATAAATGTTTTAAAAAACAAAAAACCGCCTTCAAAAACGCAAAAAATAACTTCTTTAAAATTGTAGGCACCTAATAGGTTAGTCTAGGTTAGGCGACCACAACATTTTCAACAAAAAGCCGACATCAGTTGGACTAACCTATTAGGTGCCTACAATTTTAAAGAAGTTATTTTTTGCGTTTTTGAAGGCGGTTTTTTGTTTTTTAAAACATTTATTTTATTTTATACTTTTTAGTAATCATAATACGCTGTTACGTAGTCCCACTTCTTAGTTGAAATGAAACTTTAACTTATATCAAGCGCGTCGCAAGCAACGCCGCGGGAAAGTCATAGTCATATTTCAACAAGTAAATATTATTCGTTGTCCCTAGTCGCTCAACTATCTTAATCGAGATATCTTATCGCCACCCTTGAAATCGGTACCATTGAGGAGTTCCGGTGGCCATCTGTGGTCTTCATCATCAGTTCCACTTCACCAAATGATACTTTCTGAATGCAAATGCTGGACTTGTTACTAAAAATACTAAAATCGCTATATGTTTGCCTACAATATTTGAGGAGTTCCCTCAATTTCTCACTGATCCCCTCATCAGATACAGATTTGGTGACAATGGGACCACCTCGGAAGTATACTCTATCAAACCAAAAAATTTTTTTTAAAATCGGTCCACAATTGACGGAGTAATCGGTGAACATACATAAAAAAAAAAAAAAAAAACATACAGTGGAACGTATAACCTCCTCCTTTTTTGAAGTCGGTTAAAAATATATCGTTTTTGTGCTATTATCGTGTTGTCAACGTTTTGATAGCTCTTATTTACTTGACAGTAACTAATGGATGGCCGAGTTTAAAACAATACCATAACTGCGCCTCTATTCTAGGCGGTAGAATTCAAATCGTACCTATTTGACCTGTTATGGTTTTGTTATTAACTCGGCCGCCATTACTGTCAAGTAAATAAGAGCTATCAAAACGTTGACAATACGATAACAGCTCAAACCCGATATTGTTTTTACCGTGTTCAATAGAGGCTCTGGTCAAATACAGCCTTCGACATATTATCGTATTGTCAACGTTACGGTAGCTCTTATTTACTTGGCAGTAATGGCGGCCGAGTTAAAAACAATACGGTTATGTCAAAGGTAATATGGTTTTACCCTGTAGAATAGAGTTAGAGTTTGAAAAACGTTAACGTCAAAGTTACTTATTCCACGATTGAGTCCCCCTTGTGTCAAACCCTATTGGAAATCAGGGGTGTGATTCTCTCAAAAATGCGGTCGGACGAACGAACGAGTGAATGTCGCAGCGGCGAGTTTAAGTGGTCCCCTCAGAGCGAACAAAACAATTTAGCGCGTGCATTTTCAATGGGCAGCATGGCTTCAGTCGTTAAGATCGAACGTATAACGCTGCCTAATTGAGAATGCACGCTTAAACTCACCGCTGCGACATTCACTCGTTCGTTCGCCCCCAGGGGAGAATGAATTTATAGGGAGAATCGTTATAGATGGACGTTTTCTCGTTATTAGTTCGATATTATCGTATCGTCTCGGGGGATCTTATAGTCGTTATCTCCCTTGTGGTCATGGTCACTCTGTATCTGGTATGACCATATGACATGATAACATTGCAATGATCGATTATTGAACACATTCAGTGTCAAAAATTGGGTCTTTTACAAGGTTTTAACTTCAATCGTTTGTTTGTTTTTCTATTAGATTGGGCTGAAATTATAAAAGACGATTTGACGTCCACACCGATACAATGTTGGTCTCTTCTTCTTTCGTGTCGGCAAGAACTCGGGCTAAATCTTACTTGCCCAGA
Source organism: Acleris literana (assembly GCA_946894065.1). Lineage (NCBI taxonomy): Eukaryota > Metazoa > Arthropoda > Insecta > Lepidoptera > Tortricidae > Acleris > Acleris literana. The sequence continues at coordinate 1,886,138 of OX335681.1, forward strand.
AAGCGGCTACCGTGGTAGCCCTCTGGTTATTGACAAGTAAGTCCTCACGCGAGCAGGTGGACGACCCAATGCGACAATGTTGGTTAAACACAGATAATCAGTTGAGACGGTGGTAGATCCTGCACCCGCGAAAGAAATAAATAAATAAATATCAAGGGACAATCTCACAGAAATCCTAACTAAACTAATCTCAAACTAATCTAGGTTTGCTCTAGGATTGTACGGTCACGGACTTTAATTGATGAACCACTATAGACCCTTGTCGCATAAAACCAACGAGTAATTCCTATGTAATTTCCATTCATGTCATTATGACAAGGTTCTATGGTGTCAACATTTAAAGTCCTTGATGGTACAGTCAAGGACTTTAATTGTTATGCCACTATGGAACCCTGTCATAATGACAGCGTCAAGCGACATGACAGAAACTACGCTTAAATGAATTATTAACGTTATGTTATGCGACAGGGTTCCATAGTGGCATAACAAATAAAGTCCTTGACTATACTATGGGGTACTTCTACTAGATAACGTTACTTATGTAGAAAAATACATACTTACTCGTGAATACATAGATATCCAAGACTCAGGAACAAATACTCGCGCTCATCACACAAATATTCGCCCATACCGGGGAACGAACCAGGGACCGCTAGCTTCGTACTACCAAACCAAGGCTAAATATTATAGAGTCTATTTTTTGTTGCAGAACAGTATTGTAGCTCTTCCACGATAGTTTTTATACTTTGTAATACAATGAAGTCAATGAACAGAAAGGGGTTTGGGTAAAAGTGTTTTCATTTGTAAAATTCATACATTTTCAAGGTGAGCGGCCATTCGTAAAAGTGGTAAATTATGATAGAATTATTAAAAATAAACATATTTTGTTATGTAATGTAATACTCTTAAATGCATCGGAGCCGAGATATTTAAATATTCATACTTGGGCGTACTTTTGTACTAAAAACTGAATACTTAAATCTTTAAAATCTCCGCTCCGATATTATTTAAATAAATAAATAAACGCCATACATTATATATATATATGTGTATTTAGAGGTCCTCTAAATAACTATGTAAAAATGATCCGTGGCCGCTGAAAAAAAAAATGACAATATTCTTCAAACAAATTTACCCAATGCCCTTTCAATTTGTATCCACGTGTTATTTTAAACAATTATGACGTTACTTTAATTAAATACATTACGCATACGTCTTCCCTAAACGCTTAATTGTCCAATCAGATGCCCGCCTTTTTCAGCCAATCACGTCACAGGAACCCCGTTTTGGTCGCAAATAGTGACGTGCGTAATTAGCTAATAAAAACATCGACGTATCGATGCTCTTAGTCGATTAGTGACGCAATCTACAAACACTTGATTAAATTGATGTTGGAGTGTTTCTATTAATACTGTGCGTAAACACTTTATTTTTCGCTAGCTTTCGCGTGTGACCTCGCTCGTGTTTTATAGGTATTGTATGACCTTCAGAGATTGAGCCAGGTATACACTTAATCAATTTATTACATTCTTGTTTTACTTACTAACATATTTATTATTTGTTTCGTGTCGTAAAATACGTATATCAGCGATTGACGTTTTAATTTAAAGTAGTAATATATGTATATTTACATTATTTTAGATTACTAAATGTTAAAGGTATGAGTACTTACTTTGATTTTAAACTGTTCCTTTTTTATACAATCGTTCAAGAAGATGTGTTATTTTGATGTGTATGTGCATTAATGTTGGTATGTATGTATATCCATCTCTGATTCTGTGTGAGTGTGACCTTCTAATGGTTAAACGGTTTGTCGAATTTTAACGGTAACTTAGGATAGGTCTTTATCCCAGGAATGCTATCCAGGGATAAGCTTTTAAGGTAACGGATTACTAACCAAATTCCTTTTATTTTATGGAACCCTACATCAAATTATTACAAATGAACTGCTGCAATTTATATAAGAATAAAATGATTAATATAAAAATATATGTGAGGAATGAAAGGGGTTTGGGTAAAAGTGTTGTCATTTGTAAAATTCATACATTTTCAAGGTGAGCGGCCATTCGTAAAGTGATAAATTATGATCGAATTATTAAAAATAAACATATTTTATTATGTAATGTAATACTCTTAAGTGCATCGGAGCCGAGATATTTAAATATTCATACTTGGGCGTACTTTTGTACTAAAAACTGAATACTTAAATCTTTAAAATCTCCGCTCCGATATTATTTAATGCCATAAATTATATATATCTATGTGTATTTAGAGGTCCTCTAAATAACTACGTAAAATTCATCCGTGGCCGCTGAAAAAAAAAATACAATATTCTTCAAACAAATTTACCCAATGCCCTTTCGGCTAAATGTGAGTATTTTTATCTTAGCTGTAGTTTTTGTGGTTGATTTCGCGGAACCCTGGTGACTTTACCACGGAACCCTTAGGGTCTGCGGAACCCAGTTTGGGAATCGCTGCTATAGGCTATTCATATTTATCGGCGTCGGTTTGTAAGGTCTGTTTTAAACTGTAGGTACTGATGTAATGTCTGCATGTTTTTGGCTGCTTGACTTGATCATTATTCTGGATTAGGCAGGTCAGTGGAACGACTATCTGACCTCCGTAATCCTTATCACAAGGTAATAAGACCCATGCCTTACTTATATTTTATTATTTCCTTATTGAGTTGGAGAAATACTGGAAAAGGGCCGGATCTTAAGTACCCGAAACCGACGTGCATGCATGACTCGATGTATGAATGTGGAAGAAGCGAAAGAGATTTGTCAGGATCGTAGCAGGTGGAAAGAAGTGGTCTCTGCCTACCCCTCTGGGAAACAGGCGTGATTTAATGTATGTATGTATGAGTTAATTAATCATACTTCTTGTTTATCTGCTTCCTTTAGGTTAAATTCATTGACATTTATTACGACATTGACACAATCAGGGGACTGAGAAGATAGTAAAATAAAAAAATGGGTACTACCCCCGGCTGACCTAATTCCAGATTTACGTTAGAATTCTTTTTAAAATTCCTTATTGCACAAACAAATACTTATTTGAAAAATTAAGCCTTAAAATTATAGGGGTATCTTCCAGCTAACCTAGAAAGAGAATGAGATTTAAAGATGAGGCCTAGAGGTGTGCGCCGCGACGGTTTTACGCCGTTCACGCCGAATCTACACCGACGCGCGACGCGGCATAGAAAACGGTTACATGTCTGAATATCTAAAGTTAATATATCTAAAGTTATTGTAAGTTTCGATATATTGGACTTCGATATTTTAAATTTAGATATATTAACTTTCGATATTGATATGTACCCATAGAAAACATGACAGCGGCGGCGTAACATCGGCGCGGCGCACACCTCTTTGAGCACACGATACTTCGACGTAGCTATGCGTCATGATCACGGGTCTACTCCCGTTTTGTAGTATGTAAATAACTCCAGAGGCTCGTTTCACGAAACTACAAGTTACAAATTACAAGCGGAAGTCTCTTTCTAACTCCTTTTGCTAGAAATGGAGTTCCGCTTGTAATTTGTAACTTGTTGCTTAGTGAAACGGGCTACAGCTAGTCAAAGAAAAGTTACTGTTGGAACTGGGTTGGCAAATGTAGTGCCACTAACCAACCCCCTACGCAAAATAGGTGCATACTTAAGTCGTCGAGTTGCGGAAAAGAGCCCGCTACAACCTGAAGTAAAAAAAGAAGTTGTATTTTTCTTCATGAAAACTTCGCCGATCACTCGTACGAGTATAGGACAGAAGGACACATCATTATCGGGTGATGAGCCGTTAGTATGCGCGCGGCGTGTGAGCAGCGCTGGGGACTGCGCACGCGCGCCTATAATAAACCACTGCGAATGGAACCAAAATAACATAACATAACCTAATACAAGGCAGGCTAGGGAGACTTAGGGTGAAAATAAGCTATAATCAAGACATTAATATAATCTTACTTCCGCGTGCCTGTTTAAAATGAAAATATCAAATGGACCAAAAGTATTGAAGAGATTTAACGTATTCAAAATTCAAGTTGTACCGATTTCAGAAAAACAGTACAAAATGCTATATGGACCCTGTACACAATGGCCCATCATGGGCCAGCGTAGGGACGGAGTGATGCGTAAGAGTGAGATGCAAGAATAATATGTTGCGCGCTCTAAGTTGTAAATGCGTCCCTTACGTTGGCCCATGATGGGCCATTGTGTACAGGGGCCTACAGACATGTTAACGCCATTCTTTTCACGTTGTCTAGCTTTAAAGAAGTGTAACGCTCAAAAGCCTAAGGAAGGTTGACTCAGTGTCAGACATGTGAAAGTGCCAATCCTGGGGGTTTACCATGACATGCTGAAGCAGTTCAGTTTAGATTGAGGGAAAGGGACAGAGCTTTAGCATTTATACAGCCCTATCCCTTGCTCTCAACCTAAACTGAAGGCTAGTAAGTATAATAAAGATTTTTATTGTAATTTCAACGTGTTATAGGGCTACTTGCACAGAAAATTTAACACTGGGTTAAGACAGTAACTCGAGTTGAAATGACAGTATTCATATGAATTTGACGTTTACTAAATCGAGTTAGTGTAGTAACCCCGTGTTAAATTTTCTATGCAAGTGGCCCATAATGTGTTACGACTGGGTCACCTTAAAATTCCAATTTTATTTCCGACTACCTTGACAGCCTAGAATTCGTAATGTTGTCATCCCACAGAAACTGTAAATTTTTCCAGGATAAAAAGTTGCCTATATACTATTCCAGACTATTTATCTATCTCTGTACAAAATTTCAACCGAATTTGTTCTGGCGTGATTGCGAGCCAAGCATCCACTTTCGCATTTTAAGATTAGTTAGATTTTTCCTTGACAGAAATATAAATTTGCCGAAAGTTGTATTATTCTTGAGCTATTTTATTTAGTCTACAAGAAATGTCAAAAAAATCTGCGGTATTATGAGTCATCGGGATTCTGTTCAATTCGGCATTATGTATCTATAAATCTTCAGAATGATGTTGTGTACGCCGAGTGACCCAATCTGTACGCATTACCGAGTGCCTGTACCAACTGTCTGTACGGGGTGCCAAGCTCGTAAAACAAAAAGATGCTATTAATCTATATTGGACGCCCATCAAATCGATTAACTTTGTGCGAAGTCTAATGACGAATCTACTGGCTTTGTTTTATCCACATCACATCTGATTCCAATGATATTGTTTGTTCTTCCCTGACGTGAATTGGGAAACACGATTTTTCGTGAGATTTTGCTCTTTAGTAGTACGAGTATAGTAAGTACATATAAGAATCTGTCCATGCTAATATTATAAATGTGAAAGTAGCATGTCTGAATGTCTGTCTGTTACACTGTCACGCCTAAACCGCGCTAGGGACGGACATAGGCTATACTCTTTATCCCATTAACATGCACTAATCCCGAGGGAATCGCGATAAATGACTTCTACGCGCACCGAGTCGCGGGAAAGTGCGAGGTGTATATCTTTTTACTTTTAAAGATATTGTAGCTTAAGTGTACCTAAATGGACTATCGCGCGAAAACTGAACAGGTTTATCCGCTGCTATTATCAAGTCGAGTACAAATATAATTGTACTTTTGCTGATGTTGGGGTGAAGATCGCAAAGTTAAAGTGGGACTGGACTGGCCATATCTGCCGCATGCACGATGGGAGATGGGCCAAAAATACCACCCATTGGCTTCCACGCGACGGACATCGTAGAAGAGGTAGACCCAGAAGAAGATGGCGAGATGACGTAGAGTCGTTTGCGAGGGATTAGCAAGAGTGCGCTCTGGAAGGGACGAATGGCGAAACAGAGATGAGGCCTTTGTCCAACAGTGGGACACAAAAACAGGCCAGCGAAAAAAAAGCTGTTGCACTTTATTCCTTAGAAATAACTTAAATAAGGTGCAAAAGTGTATAATTATGATACATCTTTGTTCTTGAGTTCACTATTATAATAAAAAGGCATGGGCCAGTTCGAGATGACTATTGGCTTATTATATTACATATTATTTCGTCGTCGTTTAGATATTGTCTTCGTTTATGGGAATCATAGGGGTTAAATGGTCGATGTTTTAACAATTAATTAACCCAGAATAGCTACGATAAGCTAGTTACACATTAGGCACACTTAACTGTGTCAGCTATACTTTCCTTGCATATTATCATGCATATGGCGTCGCATGATTAGTTTAAACAAGAGGTTTTTGTCTCCGCGCCGGGATGCGTCTCGCTCGGTCGTGTATATGGGCTGTCTTTCATGCGTGAATAATAAAAACAAACATCAATGTTACTGTAAATGTATTATCCTGTATCCATACTAATATTATAAATGCGAAAGTAACTCTGTTTGTCTGTTATACTTTTACATATAACAGACAGACAGTTTTATATATACATGTCAGGTATAAATATGGCGATAAGGCATTCAAAGAAGACGTACTATCGATGTATTTTATCGTTGTACAAGCCTAGAGCTTAGTTGGGACTAGGGTAATATGTGTCCCCTGATATTTATTTATATAATATTTATTATGAACTAGCTGTTGCCTGCGGCTCCGTCCGCGTAGTAGTCTATAGCTCTTCCCCAGGCAACCATACATTTTTCCGGGATAAAAAATAGCCTATGCGCTATTCCAGACTATAATCTATCTTTGTGCAAAATTTCAAGCAGATCCGTGTAGCCGTGTTGGCGTGATTGAGTAACAAACATTTCATTTATAATATTTGTATAAGGTAAGGATAACCCAGATTTCGAGACAAACTTAAACTTAACAAACAATATTGGATAATCTGTTTTCTACTTAAACGACTATTTGGGCTCAGCCCATGTTAGGCAGCCGTTTCCGAAAATTTACGCAATTGTAAATAATACATGTCCAACTACATTACGCAGGCCTGCTTTCTCAGCATTATGTAAATTTATTTATATAATTTATTCTTGTTTCAGGCGTCATCGCACGATGTTACCATAAAACGGGTCAAGAACCAGATGGCGCATAAAAGTGTGACTCAAACAGTTTAAAAAAAACAAAAATGTCAAGTGAAAGTTCGGATTTCAAAAGTGTAGTAGTGATGTGCTAACGTTTAACGGAAAGTTATCGATAAGGATTTTACGATGGATTTAGAAAATTCATCGTTGGTTAATACGACTTTAGCTACCATTTATCCGCGTGAAGCGACTATTTTAGCGGCAGTATGTGCGTGCATCTTCAGTGTGGTTGGTGTTGTAGGTGAGTGTTTTTTATTGGTCTTTTTATGTGGTTTCATAGTCTTACCTTTTTTTTTTAAGAATTTTAACGATGAGCTTTTATGATGTCAACGATCATGTTTGTCAATCGGGGACTGAAATATGTTTGACCGAAAAGGAAAATAATAAATTAGTAACTTATTTAATATAGGTATGCTGTTATTGGCCTTTTAAATAAAGTTTAATAGAAATAACAGGACACCACAGAGCTGGCAGCTTCCTCGGGTAACGCTTAAGCATTGCTATACAATACAACAAGAAAAATGCTGCCAGCATCTGTGGTACTTTGCCACGGGGGCCCTCTTTTTCTTAGTTTTTATTTACTATTAGAAATTAATATTAAATAAAAGTCTGACTCAACTTTTAGATAAGTTCTAATTAGGTTTCTTTTAGTTTTGGTTATTTTAATTTGATATATGTATAATATAATAAACAATTTTCCTCAATACTTGCAAAAGGGCGGAAATGACAAATTTAAACGGATTCCTTATTGGCCGAGCTCTAAAAATGGCAACGGTGGATATCCCAAACATATATTAGTGAATAAGAGTCACCGTGTCCTATGCGTATATAAATTACGTCATTTTATTAATGTCCGGAATGTAAGTAGGTAGTGTAGGTACCTAACATGGTGACATGATATGTGTAATGGCAATGATATTATTGAGAACAACTATATTTAACACGAGATTAAAACAAAAAAAACATATGCCAATGACTGTTAACTTTAAACATTTTCTAAGTTTTTAAATATTACAACAAAAATAAAAAAATAAAAGTGTTTTTCCAAACAATTCCCACCTCAACGTCTATACTAAACTTACGTTAATTATTCACGAGAATGACACACTTAATGACACATACAAAAAATACTGACTATAGCTTAGTGGTAATAGTATACAATGTAAAAAGAGTTACATTCTTGTTAACTTATTAAAAAAAAGTCAATAGTCAAAGCTAAAATACAGATCATCCCAAATTCCCAATTTAGTCGGTATAGTCTAGCATAATATAAATATGTTAACAAAATATATCTTACACCTTCTAGATAAGTAATTTTTATTACTAGCTCGATATCATACCTTTTTCAATGACGAGTAAAGCTCGTGCCGGTGCAAGCAAGCGTATTCACCGAAGGCGTTGAACGTTTGTTTACCGGCTAGAAACAAAGCGTCATAACAACCACGTTCTCTGAACTAGTTTTTTATGTCAACAAGTCGGGTTACGTGATTGTTTTCTTTTGTACATAATACAGTTTCATAATGAAAACAAATTGACTGCATTTTGTAAACCAAGATATTGTTTTTGCGTACAGCAAAAATATGGATAAAGGAATATACCCACTTTTAATTTAAACCTTTTCTATTTTCCCACATACTGTAGTAAAACGAAAACGGGACTTTTGATACACATTACATTTAGTGCGACTGGTTGGCCATTAGGTCGCGAATCGCGATTTCAAATTAATAACAGAATTATATCCTTAACAAATATAGATTAAAATAAAGGCGGATTGTCAAAAGTGTCAACCAAATGCATTAACTACACGGCTTTCAATCAAACATCAAAAAAATAGTGAAAGTCATTCAATTGATGAATATATTTTTTATCTTATCTATCACAATTTTAACCTGCCCCTAGTATGTCAATAAAAACATATCAGTTTTATTAAAATCCAAATAAATGTAATCGATACGATAAGTAGCAGTGCGCAAACATCACTATCGGTAAGTGTCCAAATAATCGGTCAAATACGCGGGCATTAAACGCTAAGTGGCAGGGCTAGCACTGCCACAGACAATTTAAAACTTTCATTCTATACATTAGTGGGATTGCCACTGGCTGGTAAGATGCATACTGGCCGGTAATAAATGACGAATGGAAAGGAATAGCCATATAGTACAGAACAAAGGCACATGTAAAGGCGGAACGTTGCAAATCCATCAGTTTTACCCCCGTGTTAGTTTTTCAAAATTGTCACGTCTTTTATGAATTAGTGCCATAACGTTACATAATTTTGTCTATGAACAGACAACTTTGTAAGTCGTCTTTAAAATGCAGCTGTACAAACAAATATTTAACTTATTCGAAATTCGAATTCTAACGCACGTGTAACTGGCAGCCGGTCAAAAACAATAACAAATGGAGTTAAGTTTTAAAAGACCAAAATAGATTGTAAGGGAGACCGCATCTAGTTATCTCTAGTCCTTCTTTGATTTCTTCCGCTTCATTTATAACTGTTCCCCTGGGATTGGTCAAATTTTGAGGGATAAAATAGCCTATAGCCATTGTTCCTCTACCCACATTAGTTTACTTATACAACGATAGTTACTGATCGAATGTTGTGTGATTGCATGTAAAAGCGTTACTATTAAGTGATACTTATAAGGACGGTAAATCCTGACCCACCGTGATACAGTGCAAACTAGTACGGGGGTCAGTTGACACTTACTTTTGGTTTTCACCATAGAAATAAAATAATTTAAAATGTAAGTAGCAATGTGTACTTTTTTCATGTGAAATAAATTTATTATTATTATTATAGCGTGAATGCTTAGCCAAGAATTTCATAACTCCGTAGTCACTTCTTATACTTAACTAAACTAAACGACCTAAAATGTCTTGTAAAACGTTTCCATTAATTTCAAACACATGACGTGCGTCCTATAAAATTCTTAGCATTTTCCGAAAATCGAAGGAAATCTGAACGATTACAAAACCATGCTCGAAAGAAGCTAAAGAAGTAGGTATAGGCAGTATAGGTAGGTATTACTGCCTAACGGTATAGGGTAGTATCGCTGAGACCACACAGAGAAGTTGTATTGAAGTTGTAAATAAATGAATCACTTTTATAAATTATGTGTTTAATACTTTTTCTAATAATAAGATTACAGGAAGATAAGTAAACAAAAATAAAATAATTAATTTTAAAGAAGCACCAAGACACGAGATCCCGTGTCCGGTTCAATTGAAATTTTCTAGAGAATGAGCTTATGGATCGATATCCGAATAGATCGTAAACAATTTTGGATTTGGAAAGATTTAGATCGAAATGTAAGAGTGGCCAGGAACGCAAACAAAGGAGGTTGTAACAACCTCGTTACAACTGTACCCAAATTGAGAGAGTAAATAAATGCAACATGCATGTTCGTAACTCGAGGCGTAGGAGTTACCTCTTCCGAGAACATCTCGAGTGGGATGAGCTAATGTTTAAGGTCTTACCTACTTTCGCCGTATGGTTGCCGAGATCCAGAGATGGGCAATATTTATTCGAATGACGAATAACGAATAAGAATAACCAAATTATTCGCGAATAACGAATGAAATTCTCGAATGATTATTCTTATTCGAATAAATTATTCGTCGAAAATTCATTTGCGAATAATTTACTCGCGGATAATTTATTCGTTGAATGAATTGCCATGAATAATTATTATGTACTACTTTTATACCTGCTCCATTGTTCTCTAATAAATTAATAAATTATTCGTTATTCGAAAAGTAGTCGAATGATTCATTCGTGGATAAATTATTCGCGAATAAATCATTCGCAAATAAATTATTCGACGAATGATGCCCATCTCTGCCGAGATCACTGTAAAATTAAGATCTTAATGTAATAAACCGTAACAAACCGATATAAAATCGAATGTGATGCTCGTATAAAAAATGTATTTAGATAATGCTTTATGACTTTCATATCATGAGCCAATTGTAAATTGTACTTACCTATTTAATAAAAATGTAATAGGTAAATTTTAAAGCTATTGAAAAGTAATAATGTCATTTTTTTCTGGACAATTGGTTCCTATGGTGTTATGATGAATGTAGGGTGGGACTAGGAGAAATTATTTTATACTTTTTAGTCCGCTTAAAAAAACATGGTAGAATAAAAATCTTATTTACATAGTATGAAACAAAGTCACTTTCCGCGTCTGATTTTGATGCGATTTTCACCACCAGATCATTTTTCACGAAAAGTTTTCGTGTATATAAATTCTGGTTTAAGTTTTAATAAAGTGAAGCGAGGGCCGGTCGCTTGATTTTTATATGATGTACAGTTAAAGTCCTCTACATCTACACTAATATTATAAAGAGGAAAGATTTGATTGTTTGTTTGTTTGCATTGAATAGGCTCCGAAACTACTGGACCTATTTGAAAAATTCTTTCACCTTTAGAATGCTACGTTATCCCTGACCTGAGTAATATACTCGTAGGCTATGTTTTATATTTCAACAGCTAGTAAATATATATACCCAAGGCGTCAAAAATATCTATACGCACGGTGTATGCCACTGATAATAAATAAGGTCTATGTATAGGTACCTATTTCTGACGCGATGACCGTATAGGTATTAATGTCTTTGTATATACGTAGCTCGCGCTCTGGGTGAAAGTCGGGAATAGCATTGTATGCTTTTCCGGCAGGAAATGCCTTAATACCATAATCCCGGAATAGGAATGTCCGGTTAGTACTATAATGATAATAACTCTAACTCAAGCGCAGTGGCTCCTAGTAATGTAACAATGTCTTCAAGTCTTTCATAGAAATGTGTAACGTTTCTTAACTCAACTGTGTACAGTCAGCAGCAGAAGTAGCTACGCAACCGAAGAGGTCAAAATGATCTGCACTCGACTCTATTGTCAAGAGAATACGTCGTGTCTAGATCATTTTGAGCATGTTGTTCTGCTTAGTTACTTTTGATGCTGAGTTTACTAACGGAAATGGTATGATGCATTAGTTAACATGTTGGTGCGACTTTGATATTTGAATGTGAATGTCGGGATTATGTCACAAACGTTCTAATGCTTATTCAAAACGCGATTAGAGCTTCATGTCATGCTGCATTAGAAAAAAATAGGGGCATTTTTTTTTCTTCTATAGTACGCAACGGATTTTAATGCAGTTTTGAATATCACTTACAGAATTTCTTCCGAATGTTTGTTATGTACAATATATTATTGTTTGTGTTTTTCTGGTACAATTGACCCGTACTGGGGGTCAATTGTAACACAAGGACTTCATGAACAAAAACTCAATTTGCACCATTCTGATGCGATCAAATGAAAATTATTTTCTAGATTCGGATAGCCAATTAGACTAGAATATTATATCCTAAGCGATTTTTACGTGGTAGCTTTAGATTCTGAGTTACAGGTCATTATTTCTAAAATGGTACTATTGTCCCTACTTGTGCTACAGAAAAACGAATATAAACTGAATCCAACAAACCTGCCCCTTTCACCTCCTTAGTTAAATTTCAAGAAGTAAAGGTTCACTAAATACCGTGGTCCACATTTTCCCGTAATACCAAACGAAGTGAGAAAACTCATGTTATTTTTCCTAATTTCTCTTAAATCCCATATAGGATAATTGATGAATATAAGGAATAAAGAAAATTATGAGTTTGTACGTACAGTCACAACACGGGAATGATAAAATAACCCACTTGCTGCTCATCATAATTTAGCCGCGTAATAAATACTGTATATACGAGTGTATTCGACTTAACCCGATTAGCATTACACGGCCAAAATAAAGGTGCAGACTTACGAATAAATATCTAAACCGTCCGTTTTCAAAAGTTTTACTTCTCTGTTTCATCAATTTATCTAATTTTACTCTATTTAAGGGTCAGATGCAGTTCAGAAAAGTACAAATATAACGCCCCCTTCGGAACCCCAGAGGCGAGTTTATGACCGTGCCCTCAACGTTTACTCTGCACACAATGTTGCAAGTTGGGGTGAAAAACGAATTTATTGATCCTCACCGTCAATGGGGTCTTATTTCCTTATTTTTATAACCTTTTATACCCTTGGTGAGGATTTAATTTATACCCCAAACGATGACCCCAAAGCAGTTTTTTACTGCGGGCTCATTCGGCGGATGAACTACCTAATTGAAAATGAAGTCCCGGAAATGCTGTCTGTTCGCTCTAATATGATGGGACAACTGAAACTCGCCGGTTAATAATTCGTCCGTCGGGTCGAAAAGTGACTTTCTAAAGAGAATTACTATGCTCATGGAAAGTTTTTACGGCCGCCTATTTACATTTAAAAAAATCCTTTCATTTAAGGGTCCCGGGTTCAAATTCCGGTAAGGGCGGATATTTGTGTGATCAGTGTGAGTATTAGTTGGATATTTTCTATGTATATAAGTATTTATTTATCTATGCAAAGCCCTTTACGCACTGCTGGCGATCCGATCTTGTTAAACGATCCTATAGTACATAATAAGAACGCATGCGTTCAAATTGCATTGTTAGAAGTTTTAGAACGGATCGGTGAATCGGATCGGCTAGTGTGTAAAGCGCATAATAAGATAGTATATCGTTGTACTATATATAGTACAAGCCTAGAGCTTAGTTTGGGACTAGGGGTGAGATTGCCCCTGACTTTTATATATTTATTTATCTGTATCGCAGCGGGAAAACCCCTATAGGGAGATCTTCAGCCAGCAACGAGACATAGATAAGATACAAACTTATGGCTACTATTAATTGTTTTCAATTACACGAAGTCGTCTGTCTGCAAACAGACGCAATTTCCGTTCTAATGGAATTAGCTACTCGGCTCGATTGCCCTCTTAAGTGGATGAATAAGCAATTAAAAATAGTGCTTGTAGTGATATTTATAGAGTCGTTATTGTAAAGGGTTTGTTTTTGGAGTTGTATTATCTGGTTTAATTAGTCATTGATCTCCATTGGCTGATAGTGTGACCAGATATTTCGAAAATTTTGTCAAAGTTTTGTGATATTTATCGCGTTTCGAGACTTGGCTCAAGAAGGTAATTCTTTTCTAGTAAAGTTGGGCAAGAAGTCAATTTATAACGTAATAGCGTCCCGCCCTCGCTTCGCTCCTGTTTAAACAAATAAAAAACAGTATATATATATCTATCCGGAATATTGTCCCTTTCAATTGGTGAAAGAATTTTCAAACGGTATCCAATCACTTACTAAACAACATTTCACAAACTGATTCATTTCACAAACATACCTATCATTTTGCACAACGCATTTTTTTCCGAAATTTTAGGTTTTTCAGAATTTATTTCAGGACCATCTTGTAGAAACATAGGTTAGGTTAGCTTCATAAAAATCCTGAAATATACAGTTTCGGAAATAACTGGCTGAAAATTAGCGCTTTAGGTGTCTGACACCTCAGCATTTTGCTGTGCCAGTGTCCGCTTCACCGCCGCGAGGACACACATTACGTGTTATCCCGTTACCTTCACTGTTTTGTTTAATGATTTCTTTATGTGTGTGTCTAAGTGCTAGTGAATTTAAATGTTTCTTCTTCTCTTTCTTTTTCTTCATTATTTTTGTGAACTAATCATTTTTAACATTTCACTAACTCCTACTCTTCATTCCAGGCAACTTCATCACCACGGTAGCCCTACTCATGCACCCAAAGCTCCGTGGCCACGTGACGACCATGTTCGTGCTGTCCCTCTGCGTCTCCGACCTGATGTTCTGCGCCATCAACCTGCCGCTGACAGCGAGCCGGTACATCCGCGAGGAGTGGTGGCTGGGCCCGCGGCTCTGCCAGATGTTCGCGTTCGTGTTCTATGGGAATGAGGCTGTGTCGCTGCTGTCCATGGTCGCCATTACCATCAACAGGTCAGTTTTAATGTAGCATCTAAAAGGGTGTAAGTCTTCACGATCAAGTGAAAAGGGGTTTAAGTGTAGTATACTCCGTTATAATATACACCCAATTCTGTGAAGAGTTAAGTCGACTTACACCCTTTTTCACTAGAACTCCAGAACTTATCCACTTGTCTTCCACTTTGTGCAAGTCTGCCGTTCTAAACCAATAAGCAGTATCTCAAATTCAATAACCCAAGCAGTTTGAACTCTATTCTTTTAGTAATAAGATTGATATTGCTACTGGAGTTTTGTAGCATTAAAGGCTCGCTTTCATTGGTCGATAAGCATGCTTGTAGCAATCCATTGACAAGTTGTTTTAAAAGTTTTGAGCCGACAGCTATTGCAGTGGTGCAATGTATCACGAAAAACAAGCGGGCGACCAATTAAACTAAGCCTTCAAGTTGCTTTAAAGTTCCAAAACTTTTCTCTAACCTTCTGACTTCCACTTTCTGCAAGTATTTTCACACAGGCCACCTGGGACCTGTTTTGTAAAGCTACAAATTCCAATTTACAAGTTACTAGTTTCCATTTGACACAACCTCGACCAATGACGACCAGCCATTTGAGCAGTGTTGCCAGTTCAGACGTGTAAAATTTTTACTTGTAGCTTTATAAAACGTGTCCCTGATGGTAATTGGGATCTATAGACCGCAATTGCGTTGCCAACCCTGAGGACTAAGATGGAATGCCTCTATGCTAGTAATTTCACCGGTTGTCTCATCCCCGTACACGATAATGCGAACACTGCTGCTTGGCGGTAGGTTAAATGATAAGATGGAGGTTTAATTCCGGACGGACCGCACTAAAGCCCTTTACCCACTGCCGGCGATCCGATCCCCCGATACGATCCTGTAGTACAAAATAAGAACGCACACGTTCAGATTGCATAATTAGAACAACAGATATGAATACAAATAGATAACGCAAATGCATCTACTTCGCGTGTCCGAATCCGGACTTAAACACCGACCAAGCGTCGGGGTTGGCCGTGTACTACTGAAGTCCCGCGCGCCTGTTGTTGCAGCCGGTCGGCCGTGAAAATTAAAAAAAAATGCCTCGTTGCGTGATAATAAACTGCAATAGCCTAAAAAAGCGACGACTTTGAATCGATTTTGGGCGGAAAACGGAAAATTCTCTTCTCCTGGTGCGTCCCAGTTGGTAGAAGAAAGTGACACGGTTGGTTTTCATACAGATTGAGGTGTTTACGTTGTCTATGTGTATTTATATTTGTGGTTAGAACGGATCGGTGAATCGGATCGGCGACAGCGTGTAAAGCGCATTATCTACGCACAGTCTTAAGGCCGAGCCACACCGGATGCGTGACGTGCACGTGCGCGTGCGCGTTCGCTTTCCACTGCGTTGTATAGTATGAATTCTCATTACGACATGTCACTACCTATACAACGCAGTGGAAAGCGAACGCGCACGCGCACGTGAACGTCACGCATCCGGTGTGGCTGGGCCTTTATTCTTTTTAACTCTTCTACTGACACATACCTACTTAAGCTGCTGACTGTACGTTTCATTGCTACTTGCAAGTACTTAATCTTAAAACATTTACCAACTTCTCTGTAGGTGGCACTTTAAAACAATTTCACCAGCGTTGAATTACCTTTCCGCGCCATTAAATTCAAATCATGGCCTACTAGCCACGACAGTTTAACTTTAGAGTGCATTAATATTAATGCTGGTGGTTTAAACTACGGGTTAGGCCGTTCAACTTCACGAAGAATTCGTGATCTTACTGACTTTTACATTGGTGATATTACACGTTTAACGCATTCACTGCCAGTACTGTTTTTTGAACTTTCGCCAGGTGCCTCATCTTTTGTTTTATACGGAGCTTGCCTAGTGTAAGAACGCACATATGCGTTGAGGGCACTGGGTGGAAGTCACGGTGACGCATATATGCGTCGGTGGCAGTGAATGCGTTAAGGTCGGATTTTTATTCCCACAGAAAAAATTTAAACAAAGTTACGTCACTATAAAAGTGACGTTTCAGGGGATCTCAAAGTTTGGGCCAGCAAGAAGTATAATATTAAGTTATAATTTCGCTCGTAACGTGAAATAAAAATAATTTTGAGAAATAATTGAAATTAAAATCGCACAAATGAGTCACTGGAAAGTGATTACGACGGGAGCACGAATTGTGAAGCGAAGCCGAGAAGCTGAGAGTCTCACATCATTCAAGCGACCCTCAACTTGTTGACACAGGGGTATCGAGTCGATGATACCAGTGCAATAAATAAATTATGCATACAAAAACAGTTATCTCCTTTTAAATTACAACAAAGACTTTATATCAAAATAAAGTTGGCCATCACCAAATTAAATTCTTCAATCTTGATTACAATATATCGTTTTTTTTTATAGAAAGTCGTATTCTTATAAATGTGGAAAGTATAAATATTTTGAATACTGCAAATGTTTTTCGTTAACGACAACACCTTTGTTTACATTTTTTCTGTGGGAATAAAAATCCGACCTTAGAATAAAATATCTTTATCTTTACATAGTATAAAAATGAAGTCGCTCCCGCTGTCTGTTCGCTTAGATCTTTTAAACTACTCAACTGATTTTGATGCAGTTTTCAGCAATAGATAGAGTGATTCAAGAGGAAGGTTTTTATGTATAATAAGTTCTGGTTTATGTATGGGCGTTACAGAAAACTCACATAAACCGAAGCGAAGCGAGGGCGTGTCGCTAGTATAGAATAATAAGAGTAGGCGTTTTCTTTTATGACATAGCGAAGGCAAACTAACACACAGCGTACCTGGGGCCTGTTTTATTAAGCTACAAATTACAATTTACAGGTTACAAGTTTCCATTTGACACAACCTCGACCAATGATGACCAGTCATTTGAGCAGTGTTGCCAGTTTAGACCTGTAAAATTGTTACTTGTAGCTTTATAAAACGTGCCCCAGATGGTAACTAGGATTTGAGACCCTTAGAAATTTGAAATCTCAAGACTGCAATCCTAAGACTAAATGAGATGGAAAGCCACTATGATAATTTGACCCGTTGTTTTATCCCCACACTGAAACACACTGTTAACACTGTTGCTTGTTGGTATTAAAGAAGAAACCAGTGGAGAGCAAAAATAGTTTTTTTTTTTTATAAGAGTCGGAGGCAAACTAGCATGCGGGTTACCTGATGGGAAGTAATCACCACCGCCAATAAACACCAGCAACCCAAGAACAGTTGTCGGTGCGTTGCCGGACAATTAGGAAAATGTAAGCTCTTTCTTGAAGGCACCCGTGTCATAACTGTGTCCAAACTAACTCGAAAAGAAATATGAAAATATACTCTATCATTAACTATGACACGTCATCCATCTTTCCCCAATTTAAGCAAGGAATAAAACAAATGAAAACAAATGCACCACCAATTAAGCGCCCCTATTACTAGCCTGTTTCGAATATTTTGTGCTGGTAACAATTCAATTCATTTCAAATTGGACGCTTTGTGCCCTTAAGTGGTTAAACGAAAGTGTTAGAAAGGATTGGAAATAACACTTCGTCGCTTGTTGTTAAAGTGGTGATAGACAAAAGAGATTGTTAAATTAAGTGCATTTTAGGGTTCCGTACCAAAATGTTGAGATTTCGGTGTCTGACTGTGTGTCACAGCAGTTTTTCTCAGCAACTACTGTAATAGAAGCTTGCCCGCATCTATTTGAATATAAATAAATAAAGTTTTATAGTAATTGGAAAATAGGTCTAAAAGGCAGGTTTCAAAGTGAAAGTAAAACTATTGCTTATAGCATTTCCATATTATGAAAGGGCTTGATTTGGACAATTTATGACTTTTTTTAAATATTCGGTCACCTAGTTACGGATTTATGACCTAAAAGTTTACGGGCCAAAAAATCAGGAATAATTTGGAGTAATAGATATCTATCTATATTGTATAGGAAATACCGAAGTTATCAAAATCAATTCAGCTAGCTGAGCTACTTGACGACAGATGGCGCCAGCTGCACTTTTTCGATATGAAATTCAAGTATTTTTATAAGAACGAGTGCGGCAGAGACCATCTACAATACAAATTAAAGTTAAACTTAATTCTGGAACTATATGTATATGTATTGCAAAAATTCCATATGAATAAAAACTACGTCATTGTTAATGTAATTTGGCTACTCGACGGCAGATGGCGCAAGCTGTACTTATTTTCGGAATGAAATTAAAGCATTTTTTATGAGAACGAGTGCGGTTAGGACCATCTAAAAAACGAATTAAAGTTAAACTTAATTCTGGCGCGATATATGCGAAAATTTCCATGCGAATCAAAATAACGTGATTGTTAATTAATGTAATTTATCTACTATACGACAGATGGCGCAAGATGTTATCATTTTTGACATGAAATTAAAGTATATCTTACGGGAACGAGTCCGGCTAGCGCTGTCTAAAAACCGAATTAAAGTTAAATATAATTCTGGCACGATACATAGCAAATTTTCCGTCTAAACGAAAACCTCATGATTGTTAACGAATGTAATTTGATGGCGCAAGCTGTACTCATTTTTTATATGAAATTAAAGTATTTTTTACTGGAATGAGTTTGGCTAGGACCATCTCCACCTACAATACGAATTAAAGTCGAACTTTTTTCCGTATGAATCAAAACAACATGATTGTTAACGAACATAATTTAGCTAGTTGACGATAGATGGCGCAAGCTGTACTCATTTTGATGTGAGACTTAAGTATTTTTATGGAATAGCACATAGGCTACTTTTTATTCCGGAAAATTGTATAGTTCCCGAGGGAAAAACTATAAACTACTTCTACGCAGACGGAATCTTGCGCAAAAGCTAGTATAAGATAAAAAATGTTTAAAAAAACAAAAAACCCCCTTAAAAAAGCAAAAAATAACTTCTTTAAAATGGTAGGTAAATAGGTCAGTCCAACTGAAGTCTGCTTTTGGTTAAAATATTGTTGGACGCCGACTTCAGTTGGACTGACCTATTTACCTACCATTTTAAAGAAGTTATTTTTTGCTTTTTGAAGGCGGTTTTTTGTTTTTTTAAACATTTATTTTATTTTATACTTTTTAGTGATCCTATTTATGCTGTTACGTAGCTCCACTTCTAAATATTAATAAGAAACTATAGAACATTTCAAGCTCGCCGCAGACAACGCCGCGGGAATGTCATAGTCATATTTAAACCTAAATGTGCTTCGTCATAGTCGCTCAACTTCCTTTATCGAAATATCTTATCGCCACCCTTGAAATAGGTACCGTTAAGGAGTTCCGGTGGCCATCTGTGGTCTTCATCATCAGTTCCACTTCACCATATAGTACTTTTCAAAAGCAAATGCATGAGTTACAGTGAAAAATACCAAAATCGCTATAGGTGTGCCTATAATATTTGAGGAGTTCTCTTGATTTCTCCATGATCCCATCATCAGATCCTGACGTGGTGACAATGGGACCAACTAGAAAGTATACCCATTCGAACAACGA
This sequence comes from Acleris literana, assembly GCA_946894065.1. NCBI lineage: Eukaryota > Metazoa > Arthropoda > Insecta > Lepidoptera > Tortricidae > Acleris > Acleris literana. Next base: position 1,906,515 of record OX335681.1, read on the forward strand.
AAAAATTTTTCAAATCGGTCCAGTGGTCTTCGAGTAATCGGGGAACATACATAAAAAAAAAAAAGATATCCCGACGAATTGAGAACCTCCTCCTTTTTTTGAAGTCGGTTAAAAATAAACAAGTTCGAGCAACGCGAGGGTTGCATGGTCAAACCCGATAAATCGAAATAATTGTTTATTCAAATTTGAATTGTCTTGATGTATTCATTAATGTACTTTTTGACACAACAAGTTATACCGACTTATCGGGTTTGACCACGCAACCCTCGACGGTAGTATTGAGAGCGGTAGCAGCCCGAACGCGTATTTCTAGGGTTCCGAGAGGTACAAACTATTTAGAATAGCTTTGCCAAGTCCGTCGCTCTATCTGTCTGTTACACACACTTTTTCTTACCAACTATGAAAGTCATACATATTTATACCGTGCAAAGAAAACGAAGTTCTTATGGCATCTCGTCGTGGTCATGTAAAGATTTATTAATAATTAGCAAATGTTTCTTGAAACTTTTTTAATTTAATGAAATGCTGTGATTAATCCATAATGGCTGCGTCGCATGACTTGTGAATGTAACTGGTTGAATGCTTCATGTCTCATTACATCTCAGGATCGCGCTGTATTAAGCCGTTAGTAAGCCGTTAGGGTGTTAACACCGTTCTGTTCGAATTCCAATAATGATCTAAATACTTAAATAGAATTATTGCCTAAACTGTCTATACTCCGTTTGTTTAGGTACTCAGCTAAATGTAAACAAACCAGACCACGTGACTCTGTGGAACAGCCAATCAAAAATGCAGGCCTATTGCCTAACGCACTCGCAATCGCAATCGTTTTCATTTTGACAGTCCGAAGGCGAGTCTGCATACAAAATGAAAACAATTGTTCCGCTTTGAAGTCGATTGCGATTACGAGTGCGTTAGGCAATAGGCCAGCTGTTCAGTCGATCTGTGACGCATCCGTACGTGACATTTGTTTTCTGCTTCTATTGGTTCATAAACTATATCACGTGGTGTTTTTGTGTAGGTACATTAAGCACCTAAAAAGGGAAGTTAGGTTTCTAGAGTGGTTGAGAGGGTGTATCCCAAACTCGATTATTCCACGAGGATATGTTAGTTTTGCAGCAGGCTCAAAGGGCCATACGATCCAAATGCAGGAGTTCCGCGCTAGCGCAGCAGCAGCAGTGGAAATTGTTTCTGCTTAAAAAAAATAAAGACCGGTAATTTTGCGAATGGAAAGAAAAGATTTTGGGAAAAATATTGCCATACTCATTTTTGCATTACCCTTAGAAGGTCTTATGTACCGTAAAACCCTGAGCGCGAATGCAAATGTGAAACAAATTAATCCTTTACTTTTCCTCACTACACACATTAATGTCACACAGTACCTATCGCAAATATCCCAACACTATATTTTGCAACTAAGTACAAAATTCAACATTAATACAATTAAAAATTTAAACTAAACGTATTTAAATTCAAATTAAACTAAGCTACTCAAATATTAAAGATATAAATAATAATCACCGCTATAAAAATAACACCCACAGCAAGTAAAATTTTAAATAATGTTTTTGCAATGTATCTCAACCACATCTCAACGCAATAATATATATTCTATAGCCCAGACACAGACGTAGACATAATTATCCCAGAACATCTGACAGTTGCCACGCCATACCCTCCCACAGTTTACAGCGTGTTTAGTTTACGTTAATGAGAAGAGACCATTAAAAAGAGAATAAAGAATAACAGTTTCACTTTACGAGGTTTCGGGAATAACATGTCAAAAGCAATGTGGTTTTACCAAGTATAATAGAGCCCCAGTTGGTCTGTGTTCTCTTTTACCTTCTTGCTTTTTTAAGAGATTAAAACCTCTTAACGTATCTGTCGGCAAGTTCCACTTGGAACTGAAACAAATCTCTTTCTTCATTGATGCGCATAAAAATCAGTTTACATACATAAAAATCTGAATGCATACAAATGCGTTTATTCAAAATTAAGCCTTAAGCTCGTTGCATAAAGATTCAAAATTGGATACGCAATATTCAATGATCTGAAACGAAATGAGCGACCGATATCAACTCCATGTTATAAGCGGAAGCGATTTGAATTTCGTTTTTCGTCCTTGAATACCGCGTAACTAAAAAACTCAATAAGTTGCAAAATGTACCTTAATTATTTACTTGTAAGGTTTATTTTGCACCTTATTTAATTTGTTAGTTACGCGGTATTGAAGTATCATCGACGTTGTGTTTCTTAGTCCTCGGGGTTGACAACGCACTCGGGTGTTATTCTCTCAATAAACGGCGGTCTGACGGACGGACGAGCGAATCGAAACGGCGAGTAGTAGTCCCGTCCGAGCGAACAAAACACATTTTAGCGCGTGCATTGTCATTTAGGCAGCCTTATACGTTCGAGAAGTCATGCTGCCAAATTGAATACACGCGCTAAAATGTGTTTTGTTCGCTCTGACGGGACTCCTTAAACTCGCCGCTTGGACAATCACTCGTTCGTCCGCCCGTCTGTCGTTGTTGAGAGAATCACACCCCTGCAATCTTGAAATTGCAAATATCTTTGAGCCTCAGAGCCCACTTACTATCAGGAGGCCTGTGTGTTTGTTTGCCTCATCCATGCAATTAAAATGTGTGGGTACACCACATAATTCCGTAGATTCATAATTCCAAATTTTTATAATTCCGAAAGCAATTTTTCATGGAAGACATTATTTTTTGATTTCGCTTGTAATTCAAACCTAACATAACCTATCTATAGCATAAGGTATGCATTTAATCTAAAATAGCTCGGGCATAATATAGCTTTCGAAATAATGAAAATTCGGATAAATGAATATTCGGAAAATATTAATCGGAATTTTAAGGTGTTCCCTATGAAAATGTATTTCCGCTAAAAGCATACTCCTTACTGCATTAGTATAAAAATAAAACCAATCCACTGACGGGGTCGGCAGCCGGCGCAGACACAGACGCATAAAGGCGCTCTGTGCAAAGCCTTGTCCAGGATCGACTCCCGCGCATGGGCTTGTGTTACTGATTACACGTCAGTCACGCCTTTTTAGTATTAACTGAAACTAAACTACGCGTTTCGTTTGAAGCTGCTCTGATTAGAATTTAGGATTAGACAACCAGCGGGCCTATTATAGTTTATCGTGTGGATAAAACAACTGTCACTTTCTGGCCAGTGTGCAGTGGGTAAGTGCAAGAGTGACGGATGCTTTATCCATCGCGATAAATGCGACCATAATACAGGCCCAGGGCTAAAATTTGACATCTGATATAATGTCAAGTAGGTAGTACTCAACATTCTTAGGAAAATCGCGCAATTCACGGAAATCGATACTAGTAACGCAAATGAATTCTCAGGCAAAGCTTTGTACAGGGTTGTCATTTAAAAGTAAGTCGCTATTTCTGTTTATCTGTTTGTCCGTTTGGTACTTTAATGCTACACAATAGATTTCGATGCAGTATTGACGACAATTCATTAGAATTAATTTAACAGAATACCTATCTACCAGAGGGTTATGTATGATATAATATTTTGTAGATCCCACCTGGTCAAAGCCTATCCAGGTCTCACCACAGGTCAGGCAGCTTTCCCAATAATTTCAAGTCACTGCTTAAATTTAATAGAATAATTACAGGCCAAAATATTTTCTGCCAACAACATCTAGAATGAATAGCAAAAAAGAACTGCGCAGTATTAACTTATCTTATATTCGATCTTTTCCTACATTTGCGCAGGTTATGCCCTGTATTGTGGATGTGGGGGTTGTACGTCACCGCTGCCTCAGTTATGCATTCCGTCTGACGTGTTCGCATTATTTATCTGATTTGATGCGCTGTTGATAACACACAATGGCGTCAAAGCATTTGAATATGTTTTTCTTTAAAAATTACGGTTTGTTGAACTTTAAAAAAAATCAATGAATGTTTTGGCCGCAGGATTTTTTCGTGTGGAATTCAGTTATCACTGTAACAAATTCTGCTTTGGGTTAAAAATCGACTCGTTTGAAAGGACAGACAAACAAATACACTTCAGCATTGTAGCTGGTCAGAGCGCCCTGCCAAGATGCACTACGCTAACTACCGTTTCTATTCGTTTCGTTTTTAAACCAATCGCGTGACTGGTAGATGACGTGAAACGAAAAGTCACGTGATCTACCAATGACGCGATTGGTTTAAAAAGATAAAAGATATTTATTTTACACGTCAAAAATCTACCAGTTTAAAAACGAAACGAATAGAAACGCTAGTTAGCGTAATGCATCTTGGCAGGGCCCTCAGGTATTTCATTGTTATTGGAAGTGTTGCCATCTAGTCATTATTCAGAGGCCCTAGCCAATATGCAAACTCTACTAACGTTTTTCTTTTCGATCACTCAAAATGTATGGGGTGACATTCTCGTGCGATGCGATAAGCCATGTGGTCAATCGTCCCATATCTATTATCTAATTCTATACTAATATTATAAGGAAGTAAAGTTTGTGACGTTGTAGGGGGTAATCTCTGGATCTACTGAACCGATTTTGAAAATTCTTGTACCGATAGAAAGCCACTTTATTTGTGAGTGTCATGGGCTATACATATATTAACTCAAAAAAAATGTTTATTACCCAACGAAGTGGGCACGGGAATAGCTAGTATTAATTATATACTAATAATAACAATGAAATACCAGACCGCCTACAATGCCTTTGTACATATTTTTATATTAATTGTATTGTTCCGGTTTATCTGTTGTACAATTAAGTGTTTAGATACATATACATACGTTATTAGCGTTTACATTTTGGCTATTTTGGCCTCTGATGATTACCCACCGGTCAAACGGTTTCATATTGTTGGGGTAGTTAACTAGACTTGTGCCCTTTTTCACTAGGTTCCCAGAATTTATCCCTTGCCCAAACTTTATTACTTTTATTATACCGTGATTTGTTTTAATACCATAATTATCTTATCGGCTAGTGTTTGTCTTCCCACTTTCCCATGGCGATAACGCGAGTGCTGTTTATGATAACGATAAAACAAAAAGCAGGGAGTGGAGGATCTACTGCTGCGGCTTTTTGTATGCATTTATGGATTTATTTATAAGTATCTTAATTGACAACATTTAAAAAAAAAAAGCATTTGTTTCTTCGCGTTTATTATAGCTGGTTAAAAATTAGACTACCTGTGTTTCTCGGTTTTTCTTTATTTAACTTAAATTCGTCGTTAATAATTTATTAAAGAAATAGTCATTAAAAAGACCGTATATACAAAGTTAGGAATACTGATGTCGTGATCTTAGCATGATATAAAATTAAAAAAGTAACTTTAAACAGAAACGGAACTGATTGTCATGTCATGTCACTTGTCAACCATACCAACTGTAACAACATAAATTCGTCTACTTTGGGCAGATTGCGGCTATCCGCTTTTACAAATCCGTTAGTCACTTTCATTTTAAATAGCGTATATCAAAACAATAATATTACGAGAATCAAAAGCGTGTCGTTAGAATCAAGTAATCCGTCAGACAGATAAACAATGGACATGACAGTTGTATATTTTTTTCAATTCCTATGGTAATAAATGGACTAAGGGCACTATAAGTGTATTCCTAACATTCACAACCCGACTTTTTTACTGTTTCTCCTAAATAAAAAAAAAAACTACTGCATAAAAAAAACCAAAATTATTTTACTGTAATCAGCAGTGTAAAATCTACAAACGGTATTTTATTTTACTACCTTAGCACATATGAATTGTTGTCAATTACCTAAAAATACTCATTAACGATAGGTTACAGGCCCCGTATTATGATCGGTCACCTTTATCGCGGTGGACAACTATGGATAAAGCATCCGTCATTCTCGCACTTATATACTGGTCAGAGAGTGAGAGATGCCTTATCCACGTTTATACACATCGTTAAACATGACTTACACGATCATAATAGGCCCGCAGGAGGTTATATTTAACCCAATCAATAAGACTGGAGCAACAATGTATATACCTACCTACATACTACATACCTACTATTCTTGGTTTTTTGGGGTTCATAAACCATCCAAACCATACAAATATGAAAGTTTATGTGTGTGAGTTAGTATGTTTATTCCTGCTTCACCCTAAAACGGCTGGATGGATTTGGTAATTGATACCTTTCCCGTGCTGTTCAGAAGGTAGTATTATAATAAATAGGTATATTTTTTGTCCTCAGATACACGTTGATCGCGTATTACGACATGTACGCCCAGATCTATACAACCACCAAGATCTGGGTGCAACTGCTGCTGATCTGGCTCGTCTCCTTCGGTCTCATGGTGCGTATTATCAATCCTATCATCATCATCATCATCATCATCATCATCATCATGAATCAATTCTACTTATTCATTAACATTAAGCTTCGTGAGGATGTTCGTTGTTAATCATTCATAAAGTAATTGTTGTTTTCAATATACTGTCGAAAATGATGATAACTACTAGTAACTTCTGATGTAAAAAAAAACACGAAAAAAATCTTATTTCCATGTCCTGGGATTTCAACATGGAATTAGATTAGTCAAAGAATAGGCCATGCAAATACTCATCTCGGTTTTGATTTAAGGATCGAAACTATAAGAAAATTTCCATAGAAGGCGGTGACCACTTCCAATCAGGTGGGCTGTCTGCTGTGTGCCTGTTTACCCGTCGATGGCAATAAAAAAAAACTATACATTTAAAGCAGACCAAAAAAAAAGCGTTTCAAAAACGTATCACTTCATTCCCAAAAAACTTGCTTACCCCTTTCAATTCAAAAGCCATTTAAATATTTAAAATAATATTTAAAGTTATGAATATGTAAATAAAAATTCGCGCATAAGTAACCATTAGACGTATTCACCTCACGAACGAAAATATCTCTATAGAACGAAAATATATCCTTTCCTGTCGCGAAGACACTTTGCCTCTTTTTTGGATTGGAGACTTCAATGCACTCCTAATTAGACTGAAGTGCAAAATGTATTTTAAGGTTTGTGCCTCATAAAGGGATTTCAACGGATGTAAACTGTTTCTCTTTTTATACTTAGGGAATTTAAATATATGTCGTGAGCATTGTTAATCTACCTTTAAGATAACTGTCGTTGTATTTAAAATCAACCAGAATTTCACGGAAGAAAAACTAATTTCAGCATTCATAAGGGAACTAAACTAATCCCAAATAGAACTTGAAACTAAAAAGTTTTAAGAAATTGTAGCTACATACGTAGCATAAACACTGATAAATTCACAAGGATTTATTATAATAATAATATAATAATATTATCAAGGGTCGTCCCTTCTCCCACAAATTGACCTAGTCCCAAACTAAGCTCTAGGCTTGGACTATGGGTACAAGACAACGATATACATACTTACATAGAGAACTATATATTTTAATACATAGAAAACCTCCAAGACTCAGAAACAAGTACCTACTAGCGCTCATCACACAGATATTTATTTATATTAGGGTCACTACCAACGTAACAACTAGGCTATCGTTTCGTCAGAGTCGTTATAAATAGATCTTACTTGTATATATAAAGTAAATAAAATAAGAAGCTAATAGGATCATCAACGCACAGCCTATAATAAATATCAGGAGACAATCTCACAATAAATAACCGATGATGATTGATGATAAACACACTTATAGTATAGAGAATTATATTATATTTATTTTAATACACACAACTATCCACTTAAATACATAGAAATCATTCAAGACTCAGGAACAAATGCGTGTATATGACACAAATAATAATAAAACTAAGAACAATTGGAAAATAATAGTGTTTTAATAAAAACATAGGGTAACATTAAACAATATTATCATTCCCGGAATCCCTCGTATTTACACAGGCATCCCGTCGGATTATGTTATGGAGGAAGTGCGTTAGTTCGTTGCACTTCCATATTTACTGGTTGTTTTAATTGCCTCGAATTGTACACTACACGCTACATCCGAGCTAGTTAATACGAGACGGGTTAAGAGGTGAGCTCACGGCGTATACGATGCGGTGGGATTTGTGTTTATAAGTCACAGTATTTTGTAGTATTGTAGTATTTCTGAGGTTTCATTTGGCGTTGATATGTTTGATGAAGACATTTGAAACATCGTTAAAAATGCTTAAGGATTCAAGGTTCAGGCTATTCATTTCTAAAGGTAGAAGTATTTTTTCTATTCATAGAATTAGTCTATCACTATCCCCTTCTCTAAAAAAACGTCCAAATCGATTCAGCGTGTAAGCTGCTCTTATTATTAGTTTGTAATAATAACTCTTTAATTTGTTCGGTTTATTTAGTTTTTTGCAAATAAATATGATGATAATTATATTTGTTATTGCCATTTTGAAGACTTTTAAATTTATGAGCTTAATTCAAAACACTAAAATTCTACTCAGTTATTTGAAATATAACCTTTTAAAAACCCCAAAAATACACCATAAACATCTTAAAACATTTACCGCCGCACTTCGAGTCAGTTTATGTAAATTTTTGACACAAGTTTGAAAAAGGAACGAGTTAATTGTCTCTAAAATGTCTCTTATTACCAGAGGTCGGAATAGGTAGTGCTTATTAACCTAAACTTGACTCACGTTCATTCATGCGTGAGATGGGGATACGTTATTGAATGAAGATGCAACAAGTTTAGGTTAATAAGCACTACCTATTCCGACCTCTGCTTATTACAGTTATTACAGCGGTTAGTCTCGCTCGCCGCTTGTGAAATAGACCACACATGACACAGAAACAAATTGGTTGGCCTATCAGTTGCATTAACCATTTCTACGTAGATTAGAACCCACCATTACGTCTGAATCATCAGAGTACTGCGTTGATGGACTCCGGCTATAAAACTTTTATTGTTCAGTAACGGATAGGTACAGTCGACTATGAAGACGTATATCCTTTTGCACCTTATTTTAATGGAATACAGAGCAAAAGTGGATACATGCCTTTATAGTTGATTTTACCAGCTTTCTTTGTTGCCGTGTAATAAATGTTTCCCCTCAGTTTGGAATGTTTGGATATCCCCTCAAACATTTTGTATGATAACGACGTCGTCTATTTTCAGTTTCACTTAATAAGTATTGTTTTGATACATGTGTGTGAGTGTCTGGTAATTTAACAAAAATACTATCAATATTCTTGTACTTGCTGCTAAAATATTACAAATTGTAACCCGAAATAACCAAATCTATCCGCATTTTATATTGAGGAAAGGAGCAAAAGTCAACAGTTGTTTTATAACTTTCTAATTTTTAAATTTGTTTGTCACTCTTACGGCTAAATCGCTAACCCGATTTTGAAATTTAATAAAAGGTGGACATAATAACTCTTTCCCAAAAACACCGGTATAATATAAAAAAATATGTGTTTACGTTCCCTATGGACTCCAAAATGGGTAGACCGATTTTAATAAGTTTTTTGACAATCTTCAGATTAGCTCAGCAAGTGATCCTGATATGGACTTTGCTACCCGGACCCGTGCGAAGCTGGGGCAGGTCGCTACTAAAAATAAGTAAATAAACGAATTCTCCGCCAGTCACAGAAATAAGCTAATTTTATATATGATACTGGACATATTTTAAGAGAGATCACGCCGTGAATCAGCTGATTGATATAGCGCGTTAAACATCCGCGAGAATATCGCTCCTGTCGCTATAAATTAAAACATAACGCGCGTCGTGTGCGGCATCTACGCGATTCGTGGTCGGATACATCATTTATTACATTGTGTAAGTTTTCTCCATTTTGTAAACATGGCTGATAATTTATTATGTCAGATTTAGGTAGTTGTTTATCTATAAATATGAAAGAAAACTAACTGGCGGACCGATCGATCAACACACGGAACCGCTGGACCTGGAGAATTGAAATTAGGAGAGACATCCGAGGGGTGCACTAAGAAGGGATATTTTATTAATTCCCTAAGGGGTTAAAATAGCGGGAAACTAAATGTAAATCGCTGCGGCGGAAAATACCTTTTTAATAGTTTAGTTGTTTTTGGTTCATGAAAATGGAACTGCGTTGATTCTACGATAGCTAACGTCTTCGAAAACTGTAACATTTAAGGATTTTACATTACACAAGCGAGCTTACGTCAATGTCATAATTTTTTTACCTCCTATAATTATTCTGAGCCCCCGCCCCGACACCAAAAGGGGGCGTGTTATAAGTTTGACACCTATGAATGTCTGTGTATCCGTCAGTCGGTGGCATGGCAAAAAAAAGTGTAGGTAAATACATAGTTAGGGACTAAAATTAAGAAACGGTAAATTTTGTCAGTTAAGTCACGAAAATTAACAATAGCCATAAGACATGGTTGTATCTCAGACAAAACTCCTGTAGCAAGTGCGACCATATTATTAACAAGTGAGGTTTGAATCTGCATCGGTTATTTAATTGCCCTATCGGCGTATGAGTGTAGCATGTGACTAATTTTCGTGACAATAATAAACAGACTGAAGAGGAATTGGAGGATCCTTGGGAGGACCGGATTGGGCGCGGGTTAAAAAAATATATAATGCTAGTTTAACTAGTTCTTAGCTAGTTTTAATGACATTCTGTCCGGCCATTTATGAATTAACTCCTAAAGTAAAATATATATTTCAGGGCTTTTTATCTATATATCAAGATATAATATTCTTGATTTCGGAGGCCGTACTGGCCGTTAACGTTCCCACTGAGAACTTCCCAGAATGCATCATCGTTAGTTTTTTTCGATAGCCAACATTTAAACTTGTTTTTTTTTTCTATTTCAGGTTCCATCTCTCATTGGCATCTGGGGTAGGCTAGGTTTGGACTCCAAAACGTTCTCCTGCACCATCCTCTCAGACGAAACAGGACACTCGCCGAAAAAGTACCTTTTTGTCTTTGGTTTCGCGCTGCCTTGTGTGGTCATCATTGTGTCCTACTCCTGCATATACTGGCGAGTGCGAGAGAGCAAGAGGAAGCTAGAAGGCCGCAGGTGTGTATGTGGGTGTGTATATCATGCATAGTTGTCTGTGTGTGTGCGTGGTAACTGGGTGTAGGTGGTTTTAAGTGTTGCTGTGCTAACCAAATATGTTCAGTCAAAGTCATAAATATATATACGTTCCCAAGACTATGGGACATGAAGGGAAAGTACCTTAAATATCGTAGATAGAATATTTTACTCAAAGAAGACTTTATGTTATTTTTAAAAGTTAGTAATACTGCATTCAAAGATATTCTAAAAAATATTTGCTTCGTCTGGGAATCGAACCGACTTAAATATGAAAAAAAAACCCGTATTTTTATGATGCCAATCGAACTAAAACCTTTCTTTTAAGATACTATGTTACTTAAGAAGAATTATTATATTTACTTCATTGTTTCGATTGGCATCATAAAAATACGGGTGATTTTTTTTCACATTTAGGTCGGTTCGATTCCCAGACGAAGCAAATAATTTTTAGAATATCTTTGAATGCAGTATTACTAACTTTTAAAAATAACATAAAGTCTTCTTTCAGTAAAATATCCTATCTACGATATTGAAGGTACTTTCCCTTCATGTCCCATAGTCTTGGGACGCCCTGTATATACGTTCCCAAGGCATCAAAAATATCTACACGCCTTTATGCTTCTGATAATAAAGTTTAAGTTTACATATATTTGGCAAGATAGCCGTATAGATATTAATGCTTTTGACTGTACGGAGTCTCTATTCTACTGAGTATAACCATAAGTGGCGTTATCCTCTTAAGGCTCAGTGTGCAAGGTATATAATCAAGTCAACTTAATTTGAACTCTATTGTAATGCATAAAAGATTTATCTTTCTATCTTCATAAAATGAAAATGGCATTATCGAACAAACGTAATTGAACTTTATTGCCTTAATCGTAGATTCAAATTCGCACTCACAAAAATATCCCTGTTTGTAGTATGGTGGGCCTTACGAGGTTATCTATGAAATGGGACCTTATTGTCGATGGCGCTTCCGCCATTATTAAAGATGCTCCGATATAAATACAACATCGCGTGACGCAGTGCGGGGTAAGCGCCATCGACAATAGGTTATTTTTCATAGATAACGCCACATATTGCTTTTGACATGTTATCGTGTTGCCAACGTTTCGATAGCTCTTATTTACTTGACAGTAATGGCGGCCCAGTTAAAAACAATACCACATCAAATCAAAGGCATTGCCAGGGGCCTCTTTTATAAAGCTACAAATTACAATTTACAGGTTACAAGTTTCCATTTGACACAACCTCGACCAATGACGACCAGCCATTTGAGCAGTGTTGACAGTTTAGACCTGTAAAATTGTAACTTGTAGCTTTATAAAACGTGCCCCAGGTAGAATTAGAGGTCCTGAGCCTAACAGGTAAAACCGGGAACACCATAGAATTCCGTTTTTTTTTTCCGAATTTTCATTTTTCCGAAAGCTATGTTACGCTGGAGCTATTTTAGATTAAATGCATAATTTAATTGTCATACGTAGGTTAGGTTAGGTTTGATATATAAGCGATAACAAAAAGTTAAGTCTTTTATTAAAAAGTTGAGTTCAGAATTATGAAAATTCGGGATTTTGATCAATTCGGAATTATGACTCTTTGGAATTATGTATCACGTCAAACGATATTGCTTTTGAAATGTTATCGTATTGTGTATAACCCAGCGGCCATTACTGTCAAGTAAATAAGAGCTATCAAAACATTGACAATACTATAACAGGTCAAAAGCAATATCGCTCTGCCGAATAGAGCTCCATAGAACTGTGTCATAGTGACATTTCGTTTGAATTTTTTTACGATTTATATGTCATAAAACAAAGATGTATTTATCTAATTTATAACTTCACTGTGACGCAGTTTTATGGTGGGTCAGGGTTCCATTTAGCCTATTGTACTATCGATTGAATGTTTAGCAGTTTGACATAACATTTTGCCACATGTCATTAGTCGTGTTACGTCGGGAAATGTATAACATGACTAATTCACGTATTATTTCAAACTGCTAGACATTTAGATTATTTTACGTTACCCTTAAATCTGGCGTTACCTTTGTTTCGGCGAAATAAGTTTACCAAGTTTATCGTTTCCCAACCATTTAATTTGCCAACCCGCTTTGTTTTTTGTAACCGTAAATATTTCAAGATTTTATAAAAACTAACCTAACCTATAGGGTTCTACACGGTACTGAAATAAATTCTGAAATTTTTACAGTTACTGGAAAAAAATGGGTGAAAAAATGAAATGGTTGGGAAACAATACAATTTGGCAAACATATTTCGGCCAAACGGCAGGCTGCCCTAAATCTGGATTGCGTGGAAATAATCTTATCAAGACCCTGTTCATTTCCAACTACGACGAGTACCTTGTACTTTTTCGACGGGCTTTCTTATTTGCAAGCCATTATTTATGAAACTATAAGGTTTTTTCTTGCGATAAATCCCTATTAATTACTAATATTATATTTATACAATTATTTATAAATAAAAACATGATATAAATTTATTTATTTTTTGTTTACAGCAAACTGAGCGGCCAGACAGCAAAAGAGAAGGAAGAAGACTCCCGCCTGACTACTCTGATGCTGACCATCTTCCTCTGTTTCCTCGCCTGCTTCCTCCCTCTAATGATCATGAACGTAATGGACGACGGCATAAATTACCCTTGGCTCCACATAATAGCGTCTATTTTAGCTTGGGCCTCGAGCGTCATAAACCCTTTAATCTACGCAGCGACCAATAGACAATACAGAGCGGCGTATGGTAACCTTTTAAAATTTTGCAAGAGCAACCCTGTCATGCGACGGACTACGTGGGGGAGCAGGACGGTGGGACACTCGTCTAACTCACCGCACTATGTGGAAAAGAGAAATCCGTTGAAGGAACCTACTAAGTTATGAGCGTGTGGTAGTTTGGTAGGATTTTGGAATCTCGTATATTGTTTGACTGATGGTAGGGTGGCAATAATTGTTTAGTTTAAATAGAAATGGTCCAGAAAAGATTATCTCTTTTTTTAATGTGGCTTGTTATTGTAAGTTAATAGACACAATTAAAGATTTTTGAAAAAAAAATTAACCCTGAAGTTATATATAAAAAATATTTGTTTCATAAAATACCGTTCGTTTTCTACGTACGGTCGCAGACATAATTACCTAACTGTACATTTTAGTATATACTGAGTTCAAACCACTATCACTTTAATATGTTATTGCGACAAAGTACTATAATGTACAGCTACTTATGAGTTCGACCGTACTACGGTTTTCTTAGGCTTCGGCAAAAATTCGTGTTGGCATGTCTTGCAGATGTGCTCGCAGCACTAGCGATGCTTTGAAAAAAATGGGTGGCGACAAGTGGAACTAAAATATTTTCAAGTAGCAACACCGCATTAGGCTGAAGCGATTGCTGTAAGTAAGGAAACCTCATTACAGTTATCCCCAAAAGAGCACTTCAAATATAGACTTGTAAATAAATGTTAATAATGTAAATACTATGATAATATAGAAAATAAGTTTCTTAATAAGCCTCCACCTCGATATACCTACCAGTGCGTTAACCAAAGTTAAAATTACTTACTAATATTAAGAAATAAATATTTGTACATTCCCTTTTTTTATTTAGATTAGATTTTCGAAAATTGGACACAGGAACAGTGTTTTTTTTTAATGTTTACTTTCGACCAACAGAGCAACCGAACTGCCACTGAGCATTTATAAATGTATGTTTTTAAGGAGAAATACTTTATTTATTCGCTGATTTACCCTATACTTTCAGATAATGTAGTGTCTGAGTTTACATACCTAGAGAAACCTAGCTAGAGGAATATGATTCTGTTACAATCCTTTTCGTTTACACATATTAAGACTGATTATCAAAAGTCAATTAGTATAGAACGTTATTTACGGCTAGATATAACTTAACACAATTACTTATCATAGAGAATTATTTATGTTCAAGTAAATTATTTTTATGGCGATAATTTTACCTAGTTGCTACGAAAACCAAAGGTAAATAAATGTATTTGAGTAAGACTTTTTTTTATTTATCCTAAGAGTGTTCCCACAACCGACAGATGCCATCGACATCGTTCGATGGTAGAAAAACGTGTTGACGTCGATCAACCGTTCTTTCTTTATTGGTTACCTGCTATATAATAAATATAGAAGGTCGGTCAAAGTATACAGTGTGAGTCTTCCATACGAACATAAAATTGAACTAAACTATAGTCCATTCGCTTAGATAGTGTCGCTACACTCGCTCACAATGTACTTGCGGTTATTGTCATAACATAAAATACAAATATAATTCCATGTAAACTACCAAATTCTCTTGCGGGTGTTACGCCGCGAGTGAATTTGGCAGTTTACTTCGAATTATATTCGTATTTTATAACAATAACCGCAAGTATGTGTGATTGTAGCGACACCATCTAAGCGACTGGACTACAATTAATGGCTACTTGAGCAGACTGAGATAGCTAGATAAATACAAACTTTTCCGACCAAAAACGATGTCGTATATTTATTCAGTACATAACTATGTATATAACTATGTTTATCGTTGTCCAGGACCCTCAGTATAATTCTAAAGTTTACATTGGGACTACACTTGGATCATATAAACACGTATTACAACATTGACACAAACCTTGTGATGATGTTTCGTAATTTAAATGATTAATCTCTTCTTCTATTTATTTTTTATAAGATAAAGTTTGACAGGTCATGTATGGTTTTTAAACAATAGCTATTTTACTTGCAAGGACAAATATATCAATAATTATGATAAATATAATGAAACAAAGTTGTTAAAACAAGTTTTTGTTGGTTTCACCAAAAAAAGGTTCGAGAATTGTCAGTTTACTTTATCTAATAAAAATATGCCTATAGGAAATTACGAAATACGCCTGTCACAGGGTATCATATACAGTGTGTGACGTTCATACGGAGATATACTTTAACAGCGGTTAATATGCATCCTAATTAACATAAAAACATGTGTATCGTTACCAAAACTTGTTATATCTTTTTTTCTTCTAACTAATTCGCCGCGCAATGTATCAAAAATAGCTCAATTATCCCTCAATTAACTTGCAATTAACTTAGACTTACCGCCTTTTCGCAATCGACAAGTCAAGCATAATTGACACATACAGCCCTTTCTCTTTCTTGCACTTGAAAATAAACAAGGAGAGAACCATACTTTAAATGGCAGATAAATTTACTTGTCGAGTGTGACACAGGCCCTTAATGTTATACATTGCTGCTCGATGGACCCTTTAAAAATGAATTACAAAAGTAAGAAAATGAGTACATCATGCACCATCTCTCTTAAAGTAGCGACATTACAACTATTATTATTTATTTATTTTAATGGCATCTACCAGTTATGTAATTTTGCCAATGTCAAGTATATATAAGCAATTGTACGGTGAATCGTCGTTGTCGTCGGCGTCTTCCAGTCCCAGTCGGCACACAATTGAAGAAAGCGGGCATCCACTTCAATGGCTTGGAGTGTTCATGACCGCTTGCTCATTCAGAATCAACTTTTCACTGTTATTTTATTTGATGGATATTCTTCGTCAGTGTTGGAGGTTACTTCACAAAGTTACCCTGGATTTGCCAACCAAAATCAACGATAAAGTAATTTACAAAAAATGAAATAAATAGACAGATGTTTTCAAAATGACTGCTACACAAAAACCGACATTAGGTACTACTAGTTAGTAGCTACATACATTATTGGTTAACAATCATGTTGTTTTAATTCATACGAAAATTTTGCCATGTATAGCGCCAGAATGAAATTGAATTACAAATCGTATTGTAGATTGTTCAAGTCACACTCGTTCTCGTAAGAAATAACTAACTTTAATTTCATATCGAAAATGAGTACAGCTGGCGCTATCTGTACTCAAGTAGCTAGGTTACATTCATTAAAGATCGTATTGTTTTGATTCATATGGAAAGTTTGCTATGTTTCGCGCCAGAATGAAGTTTAAATTTAATTCGTATTGTACATTGTCCTGGCCACACGCATTCTCGTAAAATACTTTAATTTTATAACGAAAATGAGTACAGCTGGCGCCATCTGTTGTCAAGTAGCTAAGTTACATTTATTAACAATTGTATTGTTTTGTTTCATATGGAAAGTTTGCTACGTATCGCGCTAGAATGAAGTTTAACTTTAATTCGTACTGTACATTGTTCTGGTCACACTTATTCCCGTAAAAAATACTTTAATTTCATATTAAAAATGAGTACAGCTGGCGTCATCTCTCGTCAAGTAGCCAAATTACATTTATTAACAATTGTATTGTTTTGATTCATTGGAAAATTTGCTATGTATCGCGCCAGAATGAAGTTTAACTTTAATTCGCGCTGCACATTGTTCTGGTCACACGTATTCCCGTAAAAAATACTTTAATTTAATATTAAAAGTGAGTACAGCTGGCGCCATCTGTTGTCAAGTAGCTAAATCACATTCATTGAAATCGTATTGTTTAAAAAAATAAAAGACAAAGGCATTTATTCAATAATAAGTAGGCCGCACGCCAACTTTTACACGTCAAGAATCTACCGCGAATTTGTATAAAATATTGCCTATGACTCAAAGAGTACAATATTTGATAGCTGTAGATAACTACTGTAATAATAAGTACAAGGTACTTAAGCAGAGCAGATATGTAACAAAGAATATTAGAATGAGGAAATATGTGCAACATTTTGTCAAAAACTACTATGGTAGAAGAGCAGATAAATTTTTGGTCCCAAAAATATATAATAAAATAGAATGGTTAAGGGAGGATAAGAAGTGTAGCTTAATGGAAGCTAAGAATATATTAAAGAAAGCGTTTTTAGATAACTTGCCTTGATTTCAGCTGTTGTGAGTTGTTATTATTAGATTTGTCGTTATAGCTCAGTTCGATCTTAGGGAAAGCATAGAATGATTGCAACTTAAATATGGATCTATTCTATTCTATCCTTTTCTCTGGTGTAGGGTACCTACTGGACTCATTTAGGTGCATAGTATAAAATTAAAGAATGAGCGCTGTCTCGCCAACAAACTGCGTAAGCAGTTTGGCGAGTAACTTTAAAATTAGTTATGTATGTGCCTTTGAAAAAATAAATGTAAAAAAAAGAATATAGCGATAGCGGGAGAAAATGAAAAAAAAGGAACACAAGACGACCTCATAAAAATTTCGATACCTATGTTTTCCAAATCAGCGGTGTCCCCTAGACAAGAGCTAGATGACTAAATACAAAAAAAAAACAAATCTAGCCCTTTCATACGATACCTACCTCATTTGCTCTAATAGTTTTACTTTCATTTTAAAACCTGCCTTTTATACCATTCCAATAACTATAATACTATTTTTATTAATTATTCATATATAATGGTGGTCTCTGCCTACTCCTCTGGGAAACAGGCGTGATTTTAATGTATATATGCATTCATATATAAATAGATGCGAGCAAGCAAGTTATACACCTATGCCGAATTTCAATTGGAGAAAAAATGCTCTGATACACAGACAGACAGGGGTACGTTTTATAAATCTACAAGTTACAATTAATTTTACAGGTCTAAACTGGCAATATTGCTCAAATGGCAGGTCGTCATTGGTCGAGGTTTTGTCAAATGGAAACTTGTAACCTGTAAATTGTAATTTGTAGCTTTATAAAACAGGCCCCTGGAGGACATTTTGGTACGGAACCCAAAAAAGAATGATGGTAAAGAATGTAATTCTACTTTAGAAGCTTGTTGATTGGTATTGAACCGTGCTAAAGAACCCACACATGGGCATTAGCATGCTTGATTTACACTTAGCCGGGCGAAGTTCATACTTTTGCTACTTACCACTTGATAGCAAAATGTAAACCAGGGGCACATTTTATAAACCTACACGTAACAATTTTACAGGTCTAAACTGGCAACACTGCTCAAATGGCTGAGGCCCGTTTCACAAAGCAACACGTTACAAATTACAAGCGGAAGTCTCTTTCTAACTCCTTTTGCTAGAAAGTGAGATCCGCTTGTAATTTGTAACTTGTAGCTTCGTGAAACGGGCCACCTGGTCGTCATTGGTCGAGGTTGTGTCAAATGGAAACTTGTAACCTGTAAATTGTAAAGTGTAGTTTTATAAAACAGGCCACTGGTATCACCCTACAAAAAAAACCGTACCGTACTGTACCCGCTTTAGTAAAAAAGGCTTTATCTTGTCTATGACATTTTCATTTTGACGTGACTGGACTAGTGGATTGGACTGAGTCTGACATCTGCCTTCAGTCTGTTCTGGGAGTAATTTTCTGCAAATTGTTCTATAAAATCGCCGAAAAATGGCGAAAAGAATCGCTCAGAGCAGTGTAAACTGGACCGCTTTGGCCGAGAGGGTCCCGTCGGAGCAGAGGGTCAATCTCTCCGCGTTCAAACTAAGATCGGATTCTTACATGCGCAGGTTAGTTTCGAGTCGCGATTACATAATTTTCTAATTGATTTTGGTTTGTTGATTGATGTTTATTTGAAGGGTCATGGCAAATCCCCCTGAGCCGCCGAAGATTAACTGGGCGCTTTACAAGCAGACTGTGCCCATTCCCGGCATGGTGGATACCTTCCAAAAGCAGTACGACGCCGTCAAGGTCCCCTATCCTGCCGACACACACACCAGTAAGGTGGATGCGCAATGGACTGAAGTCAAGAAGGCCATCGAAGCCTTCGTGGCTGCGTCAAACGCGAGCATCGCTAAGTAAGTTTAACTTGTTGCAACTAAGATTGCTTTACATGTTTTTTTTTTACAATCTGCGGGTACGGTAATCTGCTAGAGTAACTTTTAACTATGCAGTAGGCGTTGTTTACATATAAATGTAGATTTTATAAATAATTGCATCCAACTTGTTGAGTTTAATGTTTGAGTGACATTATTGGGTATTTCTCAGTGTTTGAAACAGCTTCCCTGTAGACTCGAATGCCATTTGCGGCTATTCTGTAGAACCTCTGCATACAATTCTTATCAAATTTGTTTAGCTTTTCCTCAGACAATCGTCAAATTTGTAGCCATGGTTGTGACAGCGTTTCAAACGCTCTGAGAAATACCCTATTGCTCTCATAACACATTCACTGCCAGCCCATAAAACAAATTCCCAACGACACACCAGCTGCAAATAGTACTATAGTACCCGCCAATTGTGCAGTGCAGCGAGGGAACAACATCATAGAATACCTGATAGTCAGGCACTTGGCAGTGAATGTGTTAATTTAATAAAGGATTACTCCAATAACCTATCCTCTGTCTTCCAGCTACGAGAAGGAGATCAGCCAGACCAAGGCCCTCCTGCCATACGACCAGATGACACTGGAAGACTACAAGGACGCCTATCCAAATGACGCCATTGACTCCCTCAACAAGCCAACCTTCTGGCCGCACAACCCCGAGGAACAGTTGGACTATGTTGACCCCAACAAACCAGTTGGCCAACACCACTAAAACAGTTGATTGTAACTCTGTATGGGAGGATCATGGTTTAGCATCTTTACATTGCTAAAAACAGATTGCCTTTTTTTTGATAAGCCAAGGCTAAATCAAGATCCATTTAGTCATCAAGAAATCAAGTTCTGTATAATTAAATGTAGGAATAAATGATTATGAGGGAAACTGTTTTTTTTATTTATCTGCTCTGTGGCTTGAGCATGAGGTTTTAACAGGATTCCTGTCCCTTGAATATATGATTCATAAATGCAGTTTTGTCCCTGGACTAATATGATCATGAAATTAAATGTGATTAAATTCATATATAACTGTCAAAATTTATAAAAGTAGGCTTTGGATGTATTACAGTGAGAATGCACTCCTGTTAAAGGCATAGAGAAGGAAAATTAGCTTGCTGGGTTCAAGGGTATGGATACAACGGGCTATATGGTTTACCCAGTGGAATAGAGGCCCTGCCCTGATGTTGGCGACGTTGCAGGGTAGTCAGGGTTTTTAGTTTGCTTTTTAACCCTTAACCGGGTGAATATTCGGGCATTTCAACCGCCCTCACTACCGTTCTCTAGGGTTGTGTAGTACATGTACTAAGAGCCAAAAAGAATTAATTCCCGTTACTGTACTAGAACGAACTATTCCGTGAAGTTTCTGCTCTTAGTTCATTTAGTACACGCGGAGCAAGAACCGAACAGAGCAGACAGAGCAGTGAGTGACACTGACAGCAAAGCCGGCCATTCATTTGGTCAAAAGATCATCACCAGTTTCTTTCAGTGTATTAGTGTACTAAAAGAACTAAAAGACCGAATTAGTACATTAGAGCGATTGTACTAGTTTGGAGCGATCTGCTTAATGAACGAGCACGCACAACCCTACCGTTCTCAAAGCGATGATAATTACCACCAACTTCTGACGTAATTAGAAGCAGAACTAGGAATACTTTCTATTTATTTCAGAAGTTGGTGGTAATTATCATTGTTTTGAGAACGGTAATGAGCTAACCTAACCTAACCCAACCAGGCTGACACATCGTGTGATGCGTCAGCCTGGTTGGGTGAATATTCGGGTCACAGTACTTTTAGCCTTACTAACATACGAGTGGGTACTATTGAGTAAATTTTCAATGGGAAATATGAATCCCTTTGCCTGGTTGAAGCGGCGATTACATATTTTAGTCGTTCGCCGCGTTGGTTAAATCATTGGACATGGATGCCCTACTTTGCTTTGGCTTTGGTATACAATAATCCACTTTGGCATGCTCTGGCAACCCCAACAGGATTAAAAATAAAACAAAACATCCTTATTCAATATAACATTTATTTGATAATGCACATTTTCACAGACTGCAACAAAATAGTTCTATGACAATTGTGGGAATGTTTACAATAAATCAAGGAAACTTAATGTAACAACTTGACAATTCAATCAAAATGTTTACACCAACTAATGCACTTTTATTAAATCTATATTTTATATTTTTTCTATCTTGCGCCAGATTTAATAACCAACTCAACGGACAAGGTACTCAGAAATGTAGTAAAACTGTAGTGAAATACTTATCGCATAGACTTACTTACGTATAGTAAGATAATCGGATACACTTTGGCCCAGAAAGTCCCATAAAACTATTTTAGAATATAACTTTAGGCATTGATAGGCTAGCAAGATTTTGTTGCGCGCCAAAACACATTCCATTGTGTTGGGAAAAAATCTAATTTATCTATATAAATCTACGCAGGAATTATTGGCTTAAATTATGAGGTAAATTAACTAAGGTTCACACTGATATCTACTTATTTGTAGAAAAAGTATAACAGGGTCGAATGCCCCAAAAAGTCATGATAGCTAGTACAATAATTTTTTAACGCGAAATCCGTGTGCATTGAAGTACAAGGTCTCTATTCCACTTTGTCAAAGCTCATGTTGCTTCTGTTATGACATAGTTGACAGTAGTAGTTAGTTATGTATGATTAGCTACGTTCCGTTAGCAAGACGGGCGAGACCAAAATAGAAAAGGCCTTGCGCCTTCTACTTTTGTCTCGGACAATATCCAAATCATGTTATTGACATAGGTAGCTCTTAAAAAAACTTGAAAAAAAGAGGAGGTTCTCAATTGGTCTATAATTTTTGTGTTTCTTGATTCTCCGCCAATTGTCAACCGATTTTAATTATTCTTTTTTTCATGAGTAGGGTTTATATCAAGAGTGGTCCTTTAATAACTTTTATGAAAAAATACGACCCCCTGAGGGCAGAAGAATGGGGGATAAAATTTCATATATCGCGATATCTTCGCCAATTGTGATTTGGAGTCGGATTATTGTTTTATAAAACATTTATAATACAATTGACAGTTTGAGCTTACTATACATACATACATTAAATCACGCCTGTTTGCCAGAGGGGTAGGCAGAGACCAATTCTTTCCACCTGCAACGATCCTGTCAGATCTCGTTAGAGCTTATTATGTTAGCAATGTGATTACTGAATAGAAACCAGATGAGCTTAGAAGTGGAATACTGCCCTCCTTAGAAAAAAAGGGCGCATGTCTAATAGAACCGCGTATGTATTAGTGACCTTATTTCTTAAGACAGGGGGTTAAATTTGCCTTGACTATCAAATTACTCATGCGTCCTTTTTGTTTAGGAGGGCAGAATAGACACTCTTAGTAAATAAACATTGAAGATTATCTATCGGAAAGTTCGTTACTTGCTTTCTCATTCATCTTACCAATGAACACATAAGTCGGCATAGCAAGATACTAACTTACAGATCAAATACAATTTTCTATGCTTATTCATTAGTTACATTTGCATTAAATCCCTATCTTTACCTACACTTTTCCCCAATTATTATTATGAAATTTATGAATAATGCGTGTCCTCC
Source organism: Acleris literana (assembly GCA_946894065.1). NCBI lineage: Eukaryota > Metazoa > Arthropoda > Insecta > Lepidoptera > Tortricidae > Acleris > Acleris literana. Next base: position 1,929,882 of record OX335681.1, read on the forward strand.
AAATTGGAGTCTCGATAATTTTACCTATCATACCTATCAGTAGTTAGAATGCAATGTTTAATGGGCAGGACTTTTCTTACAAAATTTCATAATTTTGTTATAGCTTCCTATAATGTCCATCAACATTAATGATTGATTATTCAAGCTCGTTCTTTTGCAACAAAGTAATATTTACTTTAAGCCATAAACTGATATAAACTAGTATACAGATAAACAAGTGTTGTGTTAATTAACAGACTGCAAATATTTAAACTACGCGTAGTGATCTGTCATCCAGAAACAAATTACGATTGCGTATGTTTTCTTTTTACTCGTGTCACAGTAAAATATTATATTTCACTTGCACACTAGACTTGTTTACGAGTTTATGTTTTAAACGAAAAGTATCTTATAATCATTAAACTTATCGGAGAATCCTACAAAACTAAACGACACACGGACTTCGCGTTTTTATCCTGGCTACTTCATCTGCTGTCACTTCGCACACTTATTTTTGAGCCGGTTTGAGCTTTATTCATCATTAATAAGGCAGTTAAAGTGTAATAACAGACGGAAATAGCCAAGAAGCTTATAGTCTACGGAGGGGGTGCAGCTAGTAAACAATTAAGCTAAAAAAAGTTACCTCCAATTGCGTCACATATCTATTGCATACAAAACATCTCTAATTTCTTCTTTTCATTCCTAAGGAAAACGCAAGACATAGAGACGTGATTTGAGGTTAAATTTTCTAGTATCAATCAAAAGATCACTTCGCATTTTCCATAGCATAAAAGCTTCCCCGGAATAGCCAATCGGACCCGCGGCACGCGCGCGAGTTCACGTCCACCGCGAGGAAGCGGTCGCGACGTCAACGCGTCCCGGACTTTCCCGAACCGCGGACGACCGCGGCCGGGCGGGCCTCCCCCCGCCGGGCCGCCCGCTCGCGCGCGTGGGTGCGACGGGGCTAAGCCTTCGGCATGAACTTGTTGGCGGGCGGCGGCGGCGGCTGCGAGTACATGTTGTAGTAGTTGCTGGGCGGCGGCAGGCTGTAGTTGTCGGGCGCGGGCGGCGGCGCCGAGTAGCCCGCGCCGCCCCCTCCCGCGCCGCGGCCGCGAGAGGCGCCGCGGGCGCCGCGCGCGCGGAAGCTGCTGTCCGAGCGGAAGCCGTCCTGCCGGAAGTTGTCGCGCGCGCCGTAGCCGCTGCCGCCGCCGCGGCTGCCGTAGTCGGGCCGGCTGCCGCCGAAGCCGCCGCCCGAGCTCTGGCCGAAGCCGTTGCCGGAGTCGTCCCATCTCGAACCTGTACGCGAGTCGAGGATTAATATGTAGTTATAGAAAACAGAATTCCTACCGATTTGACTCGATTTTTCGAAATTATGAAGTCCACTCCGGGGTCCTCACCTTTCAATTTACTGTCGTTTCGTCTCATGAAAGCGTCCGCGGCGGATCATCCTCGTAGTTCTAATACGTATAGATGCGCCCATTACGATGATAGCCACGCACGCGGAGACACATGTGCGCGAGCGCATCGACATAAACAAGTATGGCCTCCCCGCTTACATGAGATAAAACAACTATAATTACACAAAATTACCCGGATCTGAGCATCGACCGAAGGTGTCTCGGGATCGAAGGCCAGGTCCAGGTTAAGGAATCCTTTCGCTTACAATAACCGGAGCTACGCTAAATTAAGTTAGCGGATTTAAGAGCCATATTAACCTTTTGAACGCCATACGTCAAATACAAAATGTGCCACCCGCACGCCAAACATGTTTGCTATGCTATGCAAATTACACCTTATTGCTACTAAACAAAGTCTCTTATAATCTCGAACTCTCGTCGGCCGGAGCCGACGTGGCGTCAGCGGCGCGACTTTTAGTCGACGGCCGGAGCCGACGTGGCGTCAGCGGCGCGACTTTTAGTCGACGGCCGGAGCCGACTGTGGCGTTGAAAAGGTTTATAAACTCATCTCGGCCGAGATGCCGGTCACGAGATACGTCAAAGTGAACGTCGAACCATAGAATGCTGTCATTTTTGACGCATCTCGAGACGAGCATTAGAGTTGAGTTTTGTCGATCAATACAACCCTAAGAGATGTACCCTTGGTTGTGTCGACAACAATGGAAGTATAAATGTATGAGGTGGGTACCGCCGCTGCTGCCGCCGCGGTCGGAGAAGCGCGAGCCGCCGCGAGGCGCGCCCCGCCCGCGCGGCCCGTCGCGGCCCCCGCGCCCGCCGCGCCCGCCGCGGTCGTCGTCCCGGTCGCGGAAGCGGCCTCGACCTGCGCACATCATCATTATTATACCATTCGTACATTACTACCGAGGCCGGGAAGTAGGCGGTTTCCGGCGGAGTTCATATAGACGTGGATAGTTACGAGGCTGGCAACCCCGCTTCACGCCGAGGTTTGTATAGTGCTTTTCTCAAACATATAAATAATTCATTAAAAAAAAAAACAAAACAAAAATTACAAGATCAAATACATAAACATTAGAAGTAACCTACAGTGCTCAGTCATCCGCGCTGTGTCGGGTGCGCCCCGCGGCGCGCCGCCCCGTGCTACATACACCGCCTGCGATCTAAGTTGCGCTACGCACCCCTAATAACTTCTGCCCTCCTGGTACCTGGTGCCTTTATGCAAACGCTTTGGTTGGATGTACGGCTTAGCATATTTAAAAAAAAAAACAGCTATTTAGCCTGTTCATAAACACAGCCGCCATGTTTACATGAAAATTATAAAAAACTACTTCCCGGCCTAAGCCTTCAATTTTTTATGAAATTCCTTTTGCAATTCTCTCGAGGTGTTCCGCCCGCAACGTGATACTTTGAGGCCTAAAATAACTAACATAACGCCAACATTCCATTGCATGTTTGAGAAAATATATGAACTACACGAAAGAGAAATTCAAGTTGTATTCCAAAAAATGATTAGTTTCTGTCTCGCTCACATCTCAAGTTTAATTATATGACAGTTGAAACACTATTAGTACAATGAGTATTCTTGTACTGACCGTATTTTCCCTTGAAGCCCATTCCGCACTGCGCTAGCTCCAGCAGCTTAGGATTCACGACCTGGTTGGCTTCTTGCAGTACCGACATCAAATCCTTGGCCTGAACAAAAAATAGTACATTGTTGCAGAGGTTAAAAAGTAAGCAATAGATGGAAGAGTTAGTTCAAGGGCCGACGCGTAGCGGAGGCCCTCGAAAGTACGAGTCCATCTCTTGCACTTTCGGCCGAAGTTTAACACAGTGCTTTTCACGACTACTGCGAGGAAATAAAAATCAATTCTTATAATAAAACAAATTTTACAACACACTAAATTTTTTACGCTCTCCAGTTATTTTTTACTTTTTTTTTTAACGATACCTTTCTTAGTGGCTGGCGAGTCATTCAAAGGCGTTTTTTAAACTGACGACTCTGACCGTGCCAGAACTATTATTTCAGATAATTAAAAACAGACATATATGGCTGTATGGTATCTGATTCCTTTGCCTATCCGTAAAGGGATGTGATATTACAAAATAAAACGACTTCTAATTGACCAATTTAATTTCATATGCAGCACAAGTCGTGTTCTGATTGGTCGAACCAGTGATCAGCGGACTGATGTGATTGGTCGACTTGCTCATTGGAACAGACCAACAATGTTACATTTTTGGTCAGTTTAAATTCATAGTTGGCCTGCTCATTTAATGTACAACCATTGATTGTTTTGGGGACCAAGAACAGACCATCTTTCGCCACATTTCCGAGCAGTGGCGTGAAAAATTATTTTAAATTCGCTTACTAAGAGTATATAAATATATTAAGAATTAATCGTCACTGTTAAATCGCGAGTATTAAGATTTTACTGAACTTCGAACTTCGACTGTAATGAATATAACTTTTAGACTTAGACTGACAAATACGCAAGTAAAATACAATAATTAAACAAGAACTCTCAACCTTCTCTAACAAACGACTTGACTTTTAGAATTTAATAATAGCTGTTTTAAAAGAGTGTCACTTACTTTAGCAGAGTTATTTGGTGTAAAGAGAGTGTATGCAGTGCCGGTGTTCTGCGAGCGGCCCGTGCGCCCGATGCGATGCACATAGTCCTCCGAGTTATTCGGGTAGTCATAGTTTATCACAAACTTCACGTCCTCCACGTCTGCACCGGAAATTACCAGTATTAGCACAGCCGTAAGGGCGACGCCGTCTCAAACGTACAACAAAAAGCGACAAATCATTGCAAAAATATTTGAGGGAGCAACTTGGTTAGGTGTTGTAAAGGTTGAACCCAAGATGGGATCCTTGTGGAACTTCCAATTTTTATAGCACGTTGTAATGTCATTGAATGAAATAAAAAAACAAAAGACCTATTAAAACCAACAATAATAAAAAATATTAAAACTAACAACTTAAAAAGATACAATTATATGTGTAACTATAGACTATCTAATAATATTGACAGTATCAGAAGCTTTACCAAAATCCAAATGGCTCCCCCAAACGCGAATTTCACAAATATTTACCTTTCAGCCAGCCGGTGGAGTGCTGGAAATAATTGTATTATGCCCTTCAGTGGTGCCGGAGTGCCGAGACTCGGTGTGCTGACAATGTCCCTTACGCTAACGTCGTCAGGTGGCGTAGAGCAGGCGTACAGTAAATCTCTCATGACAGTTAACCAAGCATGTATTGCTCTTACATCATTTAAATTTGGTGATCCCCAGAAGCTACCTCTCCAAATTGAATTGAACATCGTTTTAATTTTGAAACCCTTATTGATCTTCTTGTTGGAATCTAAATAACCAATTCAGTATTTTTTATCACCATTCCCCGTTTTAGAGGCAGCATGCTCAAGTAAATGTGTGCGCTGACTGACTAAACTGTCATTAAATGGTTCACTAGAGGTCAGCAACACACCCTTAGCCTTTATCTCTGCACGCATGCGCCTCTGAAATAAAAACAACATTCGAGAATAATGCCAAGTCAGTCATGGAAATTTTATAATTATCAAGGCTCAGATAGAACACGATAGACAACCCAACTACTGAGTACTAAATTTTCGAAACTGTCTCAGTCACACATGTATCAAATTTAAGCATCTAATAATGCCACCAACACATAATAATGAGACCTTTAACCGCATCCTTTTCGTCTCAAATATTTAGAGACATGAAAAAGTACTTCATCTGCAAAGGCACTTAATACTATTACAAGTTGTTAAGTTGTCCATCATTCAATTCATATCGTCATATAGCAGCCCGCTCATATTTGAACCATTGCATCGTCAATGTATGTTCCAATATTCACTAAATTTCCCTCCCTAACCTTCTGAAAACCCTAACTAAGTTTTCTTTAGAAGCAAATTATGCAAAACTCATCTGAGCCGGTAACATGTTCTTATTGAGTTAAAATTAATTAAACTTTCTGCACACGCCCTTTACGTGTCCGTCTCAGCTTCCCAAGAGGAGACCACACTTGAGAAGAAGTGCCTCAAAAACTCAAGAGAACGTATATTGTTAGTTACAGAGTCAAATAAGCTTGAAGACCTTGGTGTACGTTTGTGAATATTGGAAGTGTCTCTCATCTTGTTTGCAATGGTCACCTACGCTACGCTCCTGACTCGGTTCTGAGACCTCACACCCCGGTCAACAGAGCGAGATCGTTTAAACAACAACTATAAAGAATCTCGCAGCTGTTTCTCTCAAAATCTTCTGTTTGATGCCGGTTAGGTAATTCTTTGGCGGGAGTATCACCACCATTGGAAAATGCATAGGGAGCATTACAAGCTAACTGTATGTGACGCCAGCACTGCAGAAATTTAAATTATAGTGACGCATAAATAAAGAGGCTTGAGCACAGTGTCTAGTGCAAGCTTTGAAGAAGAATTTCATGTGCTGAGAATTCTCACTGCAACATTGTCCAATGTTTTGAGCAGGAATTAAATTATCTCAGTTAAAATTCTTGAGAGATAATTTCCACTTGTCCATTTCTCTTGTTATATTTTCTTGTTTGAAATATAGAGAGACCATTCAAAATATGTTAGCTACACAGTGATGACGCCTTCTTTCCACAGCATGCTTCCCTATCGACATTGTTTTAGTTTTAGGTGGCACAAACATAAGATGATCAACTTCTGGGCAAATACATTTATGAAAAATGTTCAGCATTTGAACGTAATTTGACCTATTTTAGACCAGAGCAATGTCAATATTTGATTCTTCTTGGGTTTTTTTTTTATTGTTGCAGCCAAGGCGTAATATGCTGCTTCGTGGCTGTGGGTAGAATCATTGGCAATAATGACAAAAAGCCCTGACCTATTACAAAGTATATCTGGTGGTTTTAATTATAGTTCTCACACAGCGAGAATTTTTTAATGTTTCAAACGTTTACCCCTTGTTAGTATAATTTATACTTTTTTTCATATATTCCTCAAATTTACCATATCCTTGGCGTAAATTCACAATAAAATGAGATAAAACACAGAAACTTCGTCACACAGCCACGATTTGGATGGCACCCGCTAAGCAACCAGTGCTCCTAGATCTTGGATATCACTTCTCAAAAAATATTCATCTTCGAATGGAAACTTTTAAAAAGTAAAAGATACAGAAGAAAACACAATATATGTTTAGGTGGTTGTCCTTATCATTTTGATCTGTATGAATTTTATGATTAATGATCTGTAGACACATTTTTGAGATTTCGTTAGTTCCATTTATCTACTAAAAAAATTAGAGCAGTATTCGTGTGTGTACAGATTAGGGTCTTTATTTCCATTGCTTAGTGCATAGGACAGGATACGAGAATTTTGGCTTGAACTCCAGATTAATTCTAGTACAACTAACGTGTGCACAGTGCAAGCGGTCTTTCGGGTTTGCTTAAAATCAGTCTTGCATAAAAGCATATAAGAATGAGAGTAAGGTACAACTCGAAGGTCTTTTTAAGAGCTATCACACTGAACATTTTAGGAACAGTATTGTGATAAATTAGAAAGCACTGAATTGTTAATCGCGGCTAAGTTCAAAAGAGAAGGATCTAACTTTACTTTGCTTCGATATAAATTCCCCTGTGACATAAAGTTTAGTGGGCAGTGGTTCTCATCATGTGTTTATATGTGTGTGTGTCCTCACCAAGCCCGCGCGCGGCGACGTCGGTGGCGACGAGCACGCCGCGCGGCGCGTGCCGGAACTGCTGCAGGACGTAGTCGCGGTCCTGCTGGTTCTTGTCGCCGTGGATGGCGAGCGCGCGCCAGCCGGCGCGGTTTATGGACTTAGTTATGTCGTCCACCTAAAACGATCACTCCGAATATTATACTCCAAACTGAGGGTTCTGCTGTCCCACATAACAGACGCATCTACGCTAGCACAGGTAGCACGACTTCTCGCTTGTAGCATAGTGAGTCTCTTTCGTTATTGACTGGGTAGATGTAAATTACCAAGGGATAAACAAGTTGCGGGCGGATAAGATGAGCCATCATACTATGTGTTATTCTTTTGAGGAACACATCATCAACACTCACCAAGAATCCTAGTAAGTAATTAGAGCTAAAAACTTGTCTTTTTCCGTGCGTAAGAACTAACTTGGTCATACGTCATTCGCTCCTATGCAGTGCTACCAACACGATAGACAATAATGCCTATGAGGAGAATATCCATGTTATGCAAACCACAAATACATTCCAATCAGTATCTTGGAAGTGGCTAACAAAAGAGAAGAGTGTGGATATGAAGGTACGATCAAAGCGGCCAAAACCCCTGATACCTAGAAGCTCAGGTGTGAACAGTTAAGGCTGGGTTAAGTTAAATTAAAACTAGAAAAAACTCACCTTTCTCTTAGTCTCAGCAAAAATAATAGTCTTAGTTTCCTCCTCCGAAGAGATCTCAGTGAGGAGGGTGATCAGCTTATCATTCTTCTCCCACTCCTCGCAAACATCCACGATCTGCAGGATGTTGTGGTTGGCAGAGAGAGACAGGGAACCGATGTTGATCTGGATGTAGTCATGGAGGAACTCTTCGGCCAGGTTGCGCACTTCTTTGGGCCATGTTGCTGACCACATGAGAACCTTAATGATAAAAAATAAATTTGGTATCCCAATAGGAATAAAATGTATCCTTACCAACATTATAAACGTGAATGTGTGTTTGTTTGTTCCATGTTCAGGGTAAACACCTCAACATCAATGTGAAATTCCGTACAGAAATAGTTTACAGCCCAGGGCGAACATAGGGTAGTGATACGAAACTTCTGCGCCGACAAGTCGCGGACAAATGCTAATAAAGATTAAACTAAATGGCACCATCTTCATCATATCTAAAGGCACATTTTCATCTTTGATAGCCCCCATGCTTATAGTGTTACAACGCATCCCAGCTCAATAATGTTAAAACAAATCTTCAATGGATTGCTAAAAGCATGCGGGCTATTGACCAATGAAAATGCACTGTAAAGTAACTGTTATTTTACTTTTTTGGCCCAAATTGTCTGCAAAACGATGGTTAGCTGACATTATGACACTCACCTGTCGATCAGGACGGATCTGTTCGATGATCTTCCTAATTTGCGGCTCAAATCCCATATCCAACATACGATCTGCTTCGTCGAGCACCAGGTACGTGCAACGTTTCAGGGTGGTAGTCCCTAGAAATGAAACAAAACATTAGAAAATCGTAAAGGTGTAATATCCTCGTAAGGCCCAGTGTGCAATAGAATGTACATGATCAAGGCAATTTAATTTGAACTGTGTTACAATGGTAATAAGGTTTATTTTCCTATCTTGATAAACTGAAAATGTCATTATCGAACAAACGTAATTGAACTTTATTGCCTTGACGGTAGATTCAAAGTCCCACTCACAAAAAACTCCCTGTTTGTAGTATGGTGGGCCTTACGAGGATAAGGATAAGAAGTAACTAACACTTAAGAGAGATAAAGCCACGTAATAGATAAGGCACTGGTCCCACCGCCGGCGAGTAAGCGATGATCTATCGGCGATTTTCTTGCACAAGAAACGAACAAAAGATAATCGCTCCCGTGTAAATAAAAGAGAGAGAGATATATATCTATAGTTCATAGCTGACCGAGTGAGTCAGCGATGAACTATAAATTTGACCAGTGCCTAAAATAAGATAATACCAAAATATGTTCACAATCTTTTAAAGTAAAAGTTACAGAGCTTGTTCTATACAATTTTGTATACTTACAGTGCATTAACTTAAGAACAAATTTCAAACCAATTGATGCAGTTTACATGTCCGTTAATATCCATAGTTGCTTCATCATAATTGATTAGTGTCTAAAAGCTCAGAACACTGACACACGGAGTGATTAAACATCAAATTAATTCACATACCTTTCTCCAAAAAGTCAATCAAGCGTCCAGGAGTAGCGATGACAATTTCCACACCCCTCTCAAGACATCTTCCCTGAGGCCCCTTGGGAGCTCCGCCGAAAACACACGTATTCCTCACCGCCACACTCTGACCAAAGTCATTAGCAACCTAAAAGGAATGGACATGTATTTATTACCAAGTCACATTGAGAGATGCACATACATAATATACACATAGATATGAGATTACAGTAGAAAATTACCCAATTGTTGTGCCAGCAAAGATGAACTTACATTAATGAATGGTGAATTACTCTAGATTGAATTAAGAATTGGGATTTAGGGTGTAACCAAGTTATCAGATTTTTTTTAATATTGCCAGATATATCCACTAAGAGTGACGACGCAACGTCGGCGTAACGGCGTCAGCGTCTCACCAGCGCCTACGCAGCATCGACGCAACGTTAACGTCTTTCGAACGGCGGCGTCAGTCTTATCAGCGCCTGCGCAGCGTCTCCGTAACAGATATTGCCCATGAAGATGCCGGCAAGACGCCGACGTTCAAAAGACGTTATTGACAGAGGTCGGAATTTTCACGGCAAAACATAAGACTGTCGCAATCTGGCTATTGTTAGAAAAGTCGAGCCAAGATATTTACATTATTTTATAATCATTCGTGACAGTTAATTTAAAATATACAAAAGATTTAACCTTAGGGTGGTATTCCACCTGTCCAATATCTTTGTCCAATGTTCATTGCGTCTCGCATTTTTTAAAGCAAAATGTGAGACGCAAATACACATTGGACAAAGATCTTGGACAAGTGGAATACCACCCTTAGGTAAACCTTAATCTTAACATTCATTTAGTATACATAATTGGCTTTATAGTGATAAACGAAACAGTCTACTCCAGAGGTCCCCAAACTTTTTTGTTTCATAGACCACTTGGCATTTGTTTCGGTTTTGGGTGCTTATGCTTACCTAATATTTACGTCTTCACGTAAAAACTAAGCAAAAAATCTTCGGAATTTTTTTCACGGATAACGTTGGATAGCTAGCTAGCCGGCTAAAAATTGACACCTACAGGGTATATTTTTAACCGACCGTTAAGGAGGAGGTTATACGTTCCACTGTATGTTTTTTTTTTATGTATGTTCACCGATTACTCCGTCAATTATCGACCGATTTCAAATAATTTTTTTTGGTTTGATAGAGTATACTTCCGAGGTGGTCCCATTGTCACCAAATCTGTATCTGATGAGGGGATCAGTGAGGAATTGAGGGAACTCCTCAAATATTGTAGGCAAACATATAGGGATTTTAGTATTTTTAGTAACAAGTCCAGCATTTGCATTCAGAAAGTATCATTTGGTGTAGTGGAACTGATGATGAAGACCACAGATGGCCACCGGAACTCCTCAATGGTACCGATTTCAAGGGTGGCGATAAGATATCTCGATTAAGATAGTTGAGCGACTACCTACAACGAATAATATTTACTTGTTCAAATATGACTATGACTTTCCCGCGGCGTTGCTTGCGGCGCGCTTGATATAAGTTAAAGTTTCATTTCAACCAAGAAGTGGGACTACGTAACAGCGTATTATGATCACTAAAAGTATAAAATAAAATAAATGTTTTAAAAAACAAAAAACCGCCTTCAAAAACGCAATAAATAATTTCTTAAGAATTTTAGGCACCTAATAGGTTAGTCCAACTGAAGTCGGCGACCACAACATTTTCAACAAAAAGCCGACATCAGTTGGACTAACCTACACTCGTGGACAAATAATACGGGTCAGAGTGCGTATTTCATACTAAAGAGGCTACTTCGAAGTCGTGGTTCCTCGCCAGGGGATGCTTGTAGTGAAATCTGATGACGGATACTCCGAGCATCGACACAGGACTTCGAGAGTGCCTAGGATACACAACTGATTGAATCTGCGGTTAACGCCGGAATTGTGCATGTTCAGAAAAACATCCCAAATGACAATAAAATGTAAGGAAATCCAAATGCTGACCCAAACTCTCTCGCTGTGGTGTTAACTGATTTTGCGATCAGTTAGGTATCTTAAGAACTTTTGACAACCTCTATTGAACCTCGGAGTATCCACCATTAAACCTCACTCAAAACAACCCCTGCCGAGGAACCAAGGCTTCGAAATAGCCTCGTTTGTATGAAAAACGCACTCTGACCCGTATGATTGGTCCACGAGTGTATTAAGTGCCTACAATTTTAAAGAAGTTATTTATTGCGTTTTTGAAGGCGGTTTTTTGTTTTATAAAACATTTATTTTTTATATATGTGTCTGTTATTATTTATTCTTAAAAAAGGTCTAAAATTTAGTTCACGCAGTGTCTGTAAACTTTGTTTTTGTACTTGTGTCTACTCGTTGACACTTTCAACTTTTCTTATTTTCCTCAATCGCCTAAAGGTTAGCTGGAAGAGATCCCTTAAAGGGATAAGTTCGGCTTTGTACATTCCTTTTCTGTAATTATTGTATTTGAAATTCCGTGTTTTGTACAATAAAGAGTTTACATACATAAATACAATGAAAATTTTGTGCAGAAAAATAGAAACAATGTATATAGATAGATATTGATAGAAGAAGAAAGTATTACTACGTAAGTAACTAGGTACTATCTGGATCGTGGACCCCCATTATTTTTTCCGCTCACATTGACCCCTTGTAGGTCGTCGTCGACCCCTGGGGGTCGATATAGACCACTTTGGGGATCACTGGTCTACTCCCAGAGAATGTTGAGATTTTGAGAAATTAATGATTATCTACTACTATGACAAACCAAATAAAATATCATGTGTGTACCGACGTGGACTTTGAAGAAGAAATTGCATCTGTCTCTATATAATTTTATACAAACCTAACCTAGTTAGGTTTTTTCTTCTACACTACAATTATCGATATCGATAAAATAAAGTTTCTAGCACTAGCACGATTGCGAAAGTCTTATGTTTTGCCGTGAAAATTCCGACCTATGGTTATTGACGTTATTGACGTTGCGTCGACGCTGCGCAGGCGCTGGCATGACGCCGACGCTCAAAAGACACGTGTGTTGTGTCTCTAATACTGTGTAGGGTACATTATAGAGATTATGATTAGTAATAACAATTATTATTACCAATTTATAAAGATATCAAGGTAAAATGCCAGAAAATTATGCTATGGAGAAGCTATTGCATGAATAACAATAAACAAGTAGAGATGACATAAGTAACATCAATAGAATATGTTATGTGAAGCTAAATGAAGATGCTGGCACTGTAATACATAACGAAATACAAAATCTATTTGGTCTAAGGTACGTCAACAAAGTATATGCAGTGCGGCCGCAGTCAGTCAGTTAATGATGATTAAGTAGTTTGTTAGTGACAAATTTTTATACACAATTTTTTGTGCACAAGTTTGAAAGATGAACAAGATAATTGTCTCTAAAATCTTTCTTAGTATAGAGGCTATACTTTTGAACCATTTTCTTGTTACAAAGTTGATAATATTATATTAATTATTATTTTGGGTCTCTTGTTGGTAGAGATAAGATCGCATGTAAGATATATTTTATCTCAACATATGATATGGGGGCAACGTTTACGGTGCCAGCATCAATAATTCCAGTTTAAAGTGGATACTGGAGTTCCAATCAACAGGACAACAACTAATAGACATCAATTGTCACAATCAGGGCAAGCTAATAAAACATAGAATAGGGCCCTATGGTCACAACACTTTACGAGTGTACAAGTTATTTATTTATTGAAATAGTTGTATGATTATTCACAGAAAATTTTGACAATTATGTAGACTTTTATGCTCCATACACTTTTTAATCTTTTGCAGTTATTATTCATGACATGACAATAAAAATAATAAATGAATTCTAACCAGGTTTAAATTTATTTTTAGTTCTCAGTTATATTTAGTGGAATAGCGGTTGAAATATGTAGGCTAACCAGTGACTGAGAAACCATAATATTGTTGTGTTGTTGTTTGTTTTTGATCATTTAATCTACTGTCAACATAATTGTTAAGTCTCTTTAGAATTGCAAGTGCAGTTCCCACTTTGTACTACTAAATGAGTATGAACCAATTCTTGCAGACATAAGCTAAGCTAACTAATTAGTGAAATTGACTAAGACAACCTTATTAAACATTACAAATAAATAAAACAAATAAAAGAAACATATAATAATAGAACCAAGTGCTAAAACAAAAATGAATAAAGGTTACGTTCAGAAACCTGCCCTAGCTCCACATAAATTTAAAATTTTGAAAAACATTTAAGAATAAACTTTTCAAAAGTTACCGCCAAACATCTAGGTTTTCGAACATAGCCTGCCCGCAAAGTCTACATATTAATATTTGAATCAATTTACAATCTGCTGTACTCCCGTGTTGGGATCGTCCATCGTCTCAGCGGGGACCCCGTTCATTGAAATCAGAGTCTGGCATTGCAAAAAAAACAAATTTACTTGTTATAAGACTCTTGGTGAATTGATAAACAATTTTAACTCTTTCATAGCTCTCTATAACATTACAAAAGGCAGGCTTATGTAACCATAATTTGAATTAATTAAAAATAAAATGAAGCCTTAAGAATCTATTTTACCTGTTGTATTTGCTGAGCGAGCTCTCTAGTAGGAGCGAGAACCAGGACAATCGGACCGTCATCTCGCAACAGCCTCGGCTGATTTATTATATGGACTATCGCAGGCAGAATATAAGCCAGCGTCTTTCCGGACCCGGTCTGAGCGATACCGACTAAATCTCTCCCCGACAGAGCTATCGGCCATCCCTGCGCCTGAATCGGGGTCGGGTGAGGGAAGCCCTGTTTTAAAATCTCCTTCATAGCGTAGTCAGGGAACCCTCCTTCTTCAAAATAGATGCTAGGGGAGGGCACATCGCGCCCCTTCACTGTGATCTGATGCTGGCTGCGATAGGCTTCTATCTCGGGCACGGTCCGCTGTTGAACGCTGTCGGCGGGGACGTAGAAGTTTTTCTGGAAGGGGATCAGTTCTACTGTGTCCCATCGGATTTTGCGAAGATTGCCGCCGGGTTGGTCGTTCTTGAAGTTGCTGCGGAAGTCGTCTCGGCCGCCGCCGCGGCCGCCGAAGCCGCGGCCGCCGCCGCCGCCGCGCCCGCCGCGGCCGCCGTCGCGGCCCCCGAACCTGCTGCCGCCGCGGTCGTCGGACCGGTCGCCGCTGCGGGACCCGCCGCGCCCGCCGCCGCGGCCTCCGCGGCCCCCGCCGCGACCCCCGCCTCGTCTATCATCATACCTGAACCAAAATTTACACGATAAAACAGTTAGTTCACCGAACAGCGTAAAAGCGAAACGCAAGCGTCGACTCACATTTTATTGAAGAAAACTTGAAATCTCCCTAATGAACACACTGAAAATAGATTGCCTTAACTTAAAACGATTAAAAACCACGATTATTACTAGATTTGGCGACGTAACTATAGAAATTAAAGGCTAATAGGAAAGCCAACCGCCATATTGAATAAGTAATGTTTTTTCTGACTCCGGTGTTTGGTTTGACGTCCACGTAGGTTTTACAAAATGTATCTTTTTAAAAGTAAATTCAATAAATAATCTTGACCCGTACTGTATTAAACAAAGAAAATAAATGAAAACTAGGTAAAATTAAATAAAATATTTTACACAAGTTTAAAATGAATATTTCTTTGCTTGCTTACTATGTTCTCTAGATTGTCTTTGGTTGGTGAGCGTTTCAGCGTTAGGCGGGAAATCCAAATAACCTACGCTTAATCCAACGATAAAATAAATATTTAAAAAAACAAAAACCCGCCTCCAAAAATGCGAAAAATAACTTCTTTTAAAATGGTAGGTCAGTCCAACTGCATTCGGCTTTTGGTTTTTAAATATTGTGGGACGCCGACTTCAGTTGGACTGACCGACCATTTTTAAGCGACTTCAAAAAAGGAGGTTCTCAATTCGTCGGGATATATTTTTAAAGAAGTTATTTTTTGCATTTTTCAAGGCGGGTTTTTGTTTTTTTGAACATTTATTTTATTTTATACTTTTTATGCTGTTACGTAGCTCCACTTCTAAATATTAATGAGAAAGTATAGAACATTTCAAGCTCACCGCAGATAACGCCGCGGGAATGTCATAGTCATATTTAAACCTAAATGTGCTTCGTCATAGTCGCTCAACTACCTTAATCGAAATATCTTATCGCCACCCTTGAAATAAGGAGGAAATAAGGAGTTCCGGTGGCCATCTGTGGTCTGCATCATCAGTTCCACTTCACCATATAGCACTTTTCAATAGCAAATGCACGAGTTACATTGAAAAATACCAAAATTGCTATAGGTGTGCCTATAATATTTGAGGAGTTCTCTTGATTTCTCCAAGATCCCATCATCAGATCCTGACCTGTCGACAATGGGACCAACTAGAAAGTATACCCATTCAAACAACGAAAAAAATTTTCAAATCGGTCCATTGGTCTTCGAGTAATAGGGGAACACACATGAAAAAAACCCGACGAATTGAGAACCTCCTCCTTTTTTTGAAGTCGGTTAAATATAAACTTTGTTTCGAATTTAAATGATAATAACCATAGCTCGGACAGGTCACAGCAAAACAATCGCAACACGGCAATAGAAAAAAAGATTAATAGAGTCGTATTATGTACAGTATTATTTAATTATATACATACATAATCTCACGCCTTCGTTCCCAGAGTGGGGAAATAATAATAATAATATTTTATTATATTTTATTACATTATAACGGTAACCCAAAATTGACCATGTGTTTGTGAAGGAATTTCCATTTAAAAAAAAATGCTGGTTGTATTGAAAATATGCAACCATCAACTACTGCATTTTCTGGAACAAACGAATGTTTTACTTAATTTAATTATTTGTGTAAATCATTATTCACTATTTTCAATTCATTTCATTATTTTGAAAATGTTAAATTAGGATAATATCCGCTTTAGATAATTATAATTTTAGGTATTACGACTCTATTCAATCTTGTTCTATTTCGAGATCTGTTTTTGCTATGACCTTCCGAGTTATGATATGATAATAACTGTAAATTGTTACAAAATGGGTTGACTATACTTATTTCAATATGTACCTTCTTTTCAATAATAGGTACGACTTTTAATAAAACCACGTAAAATTTACGACGTTCAACAACTTACCACAAAGAAGATTACTAGGAGACTATTGATCTAATAAAGTCAAGCAACGGACATAGTAAGGCATTTTCGTTACAATGGACGCATCTGTTCCCGTTTTTGAGAAGCTTCACCCTCGTCTAAGTGTATTAGACTGGACTCGAAACATCCAACGTCTACAGAACGAAGCTAGGGTCCGTCGGTTCGATTCATATGAGTTGAGGCAGCGTGCTAACCAACTAAGGAACGAGTCATCCGTGACTACGCGATGGGATAACTATGTTAATAATGAGTATTTGAGAGATAGGTAAGAAAAATCATCTTCGCATCAACACTCAAGCGATTAATTTTGAACACACGGACATAAAAAAGTAACTTCATTCCTGTTACGATGACGGATTTTTTAAACACCAATCTTAGTACAAATCACTCACTTAAATACAAGATACTAAAACGTACAGCTACTTACTTCTGAGTTTAACTGTATTTTATTTTTAAAACTAGTCAAGCCTTAAATGACTCATTAAATAATTTCTAACAAAGTTATGTACTTAACCACAAGAGCACGCCAACAGTTCGACACACGTAAAAAGAGCTCCGAGCGGCTAGTAGAGGGGATATGTCTGCGCATGTTGTCTACTTACAAACCAATCATAGATAAGAGTGTAGTACTGGCAACCAATAGCGTGGCAGCAAGGGAAGCGATTTACGCTCCCCCCGCCGCGCCCACCAATTTGGTCCGTAATTTGCTCACTGCGCAGGTAGGTCGCTCAGGGCTAGTAGGGCTCTTTTTACGTGTGTCGAACTGTACCTTCTATTGCAGTTAAAAATATAGTTGTTAAGACGGACGCACGGTGGACGGACGGCGTAGGTTTAGCATTTTAGACTCGTTGGAACCCTAAAAATGCTCAGAAGCTTCATTTTCCATGTTCTCTAGAATCTTCCTGGTTGATTCGTTTCGCGAGAAGCAACGCTTCACTCGAGAGATGGTGCGTGACGAGATCAGAGCGCTGAAAGAAGAGAAAAATGCCACGGAGTTACACTTGGAGTCCCTGCAAGTACCGCTGCTAGTGTCGTCTCAGTGCTTATCCAACAGGGACCAGAGGGTGCCGCCAGAGCTGACCAAGGACCAGCTCGGCGAAGAATTGTTGAAGGTAAGACTGTAGTCAAAGATATAGAGGTTTAGAGCCAGTGGTGGCTCCAGGCAACTTTAAATTGCTCGTCAGGAAACTTAAATTAAGGTTGTATGGGCGTACCTACTTAGCTTAATTGAACAGCTTGAAGAAGAATGGATGAAGGCAAGTACAACCATCCGCTCGACAGCAGTTTAGGTTAAGATGCATTCTAATCTCGTACTCCTTAGCATACTAAGTATACTGATTTAATATGATACGAGATGACATGCCTATATTTTTACCATAAAGTTGAAATTAAAGTCTTCCTGTCCTGTGGACCTTTTTCTCCCAACTTTATTTGTTAGGTACTTGGCAATTTTTAAAACGGATGTGAAAGTACTTTGCCTTGGTTAGCAGGCCTTATCTTGGACAACATCGTCAATTACCCCCACTTAGGAATCCCTGGAAGTGCCGTACTAAAACAGTCTTAGTGCTGGTCCAACAGAGACCATGGTGCTTGTTTTGGAGAAGGAAAAATTAAATACGGACTTCCTGGTCTCTCCAAGCTGGTATGTTGAGATCGGGAGTGTTAGGTAGGTACCTTCAGAAACTTTCTATTTTTTTCTGGAACTGCTTAGCAGACTGTTTACCATTTTATGTCCCATGCGATATGTATTATACCTTCTTCAGATTTTCACGAAGCTTGTGGTTTCCAAGTATAAGTTGACAAATGCCTTCCAAGGATAGGTAAATTAGGTTAGTAAGTGCTGCTGCTGTAGTTGGGTCGTTGCTATTAAAACAGGGACTATTTTATGCCATGTGCCAAAGCCCAACTCTAAACCAGGGTTCCACTGCAAGCGGAGCGGGATCCGCACGGACTCTGTTTAGCATACCACGGTGGCTTCAAAAGGTTTGCTCGCGATGGAAACACTTGAAGTCACCGATGTATGCTAAACCGAGTCCGTACGGGGCCCGCTCCGCTGGCAGTAGAAACCCTGCTTAAGGATAGAACTAAGTAAATCCTCTTAACGCAGGAACTTCACATAATAGAGAACAGCAAGCGTAACTTAACGGACGTATGCCACATGGGCTGGGAGAAGCTCAAGGAGCTGAGCAACGTGTTCTGCCGGCTCGAGCGGGAGATCCAGAACAAGGATGAAACGCTGGACTTGGAGACGCATGTCAAGCACCTGGACAGGGACAGCTCCAATATATCGTACAAGTTGGATCCGACGAGGATACCTGCTGAGTAAGTTATAATGTGCATCAGTGAGCCTAGTTAGCCTAGTTGGTGGTGACCCTGTCTTCTAAACTACACTCTTTTTCATCTAAGATGAGTTCTGTGACAGTTCATATAAACACGTATTACACTTGTTTCTTTAACTTTACATAAATACTACATTGGTACACTCCTAGCGACGCGGTTCAGGAACTTAAATAATAAATCGCCTATTTTTAAGTACTACCTCGCGTGTGATGTGAGTGATTGAAATTACGAAGTACTTACGGCTGTCACAGGACTCATCCTAGATGAAAAAAAGTGTAGTGGTCACGGTTTCACGGTTACCCTAGTAGAGGTACAATCGAGTACAAAGCTTAGATGTGTTCCTATATATTTTTGCACCTTATCACATTGAAATAAGATACATATTTTTGTACTCGACTGTACAAGCCTAAACCTTAGTTTGGGACTATTTCGATTTTTGTGACATTGTCCCAAGGTATTTATTTACCAATTTTTACTACGATTATGCCGGGGCTAAAACTTGACACGGCGCCTCCTCTATACGCCTGAATGCAGGGCGCTGTACTGCCGACCAAAACATAAAGACTATGCGCGCATATGAATTTTATATTCTAATGCTGCCTGTTTCTTTTGGACGGCAGTGTAGTTGACAAAGAAAAACTATAATTATTTCTTTATTTATTGATATGCAGTTTTTTAAATTTATTTCTTAGAAAAAATGGAAGTAGGTACTTAAAGTTTTTTGAACTATAAATTCGCCAAACAATGTTTATTGGTTTGATCGATTAATCCACCTGCATACAATATATCGATATACAAATCAAAAAAGGCTCAACCAAAAGTCTTCGTAATCCTCTTTCAGATCAATGTCAGAAGAGGCGTACGTCCACTGCATAGAAAACACGATCAAAATTGCTGAACAACTAATGTCCGAATCGAAGACGTTGCGGGCGACAATGTTCAAAAGTCGAGAACAAGCGAAGAACCAAATGTATGCGCAGTCGCAAGAAGTCGAGATGATCATGAGGAGGAGGATCTATGACGTGCAGAGGGCAAGGAATGAGATGGAGTGGCAGAAGCATAAGGTAGACTTTAAAAACCAAAAATAAATCTGTTGATCCGATCGCTACCAAACTTCATCCACTGAATCACTCGCTGGGCTAATCTGAACATTGATTGAAAATTTCAAAATCGGTCCATACCTACGTTTTGGAGTCCATAGTGTAATTAATGCTTTATTTCAAGACAAAACATTTTTTTTATCTAAATATTTCTTTTATAAGTATTTTTTAATACGAAACATCAGTTTTTTTGCTTTTATTTCCTAACCTAAACAGCAAGAAGATTGAACGTAAACTTCATCAGTCTACATTTTTTCTGGGAGCCTCTTAAATAACTTTTGGGTTTTTATCTGAACCCGCAACTATCAGACTTAGTATATTATAACATTATAAGTACCGAGACTTCACAGTGTTTGTCGTTACAGCTTGAAACCAACCTCCAGAAAGTAGACCGTGAGATCGAACGGCTCCGTGCCGCCGTAGCAGATAAAATCAACCCAACCAAACTCGTCGAAACCCGGCTGGAGATGAGAAACCAGAGACCTGTGCTAGAACGGGTGCAAGTGAGTAAACCTATGGTGACAGACCTGCACCAACGCCGTAGTGTGATGCATCACATCTGAATACAATTCTAATTAGATTAAGTAAATTTAGTTCCTAAGGCAGGTTATACGCCAAAGCATGCTGGGAAGGCTCTGGCCAAAAATACAGTTCGCATAAAGAAAAACGTAGGTAGTTGCTTCTTTTTAAAAAGAGGGTCTTGATTTGATGTTTCATTTTGTTAAATAATTATTCGAGCTGAACTTGCGTTTGTTCGCATATTATATCTCTTCCTTCCAAGTTACGTTATCAACGTAGAAATCAACTTTTTTTCAGGATATTCCAATGCGTGGATTGATTGAGGAGTACGAGAGAGTTCACTTAAGCTCTCAATTGTTGGAGAAAAAACTGGAAGAAGCATTGTAAGACTAAGAGCCTTTGTACCCTAGAATAGTTGTAAATATTACTAATATGCCTAGCTAGCAGAATTCCTGTCAATCGCAAAAAGACGATGTTTTTGAAACTGACAATCTTGAAAACACACTAACACTTACCATACCTACAGAAATAAATTGTATGTAATATTCCCAAACACTTGATTCATGTATGTTTTTTTTTTGAAGTAGGTATGAATTTCTTTCCAGAACCACCTATCACGGCTTATATAACCACCACCAACGGGTGACCAAAGACTTGCAGTACAAGAACCAAGCGTTGGAGACAGATAGAAGACTCATCGAGATTCGGAAGCCCATACACTCGCCGGACGAGACGGAGTTCAAGAGGAACGTCGGCTACTGCCACATGAGCGACGAGTTGGTGCCGGAATAATTGTCGTTAAAACTATCACAGAGAAAGTCTACTTCACATAAAAAAAACTTCCGTGACGAACTGACTGACAATGTTTTGTCAGCACAACCTAAACATCTAGACATAAGAACTTGAAATTAGAGAGAATATTTCTTAGGCTCTCAGGCATTAAGAAAGATTTTTTCAAAAATCAGTCCCTTTCAGAGATGTTGGAAATAAATGTAGCTATTTGCAGTAACTTTTCAGACGGTATGCAGACCGTTTAAATATAGGCTTCAAGACAGTTAGACATTAAGCTACAAAAATTACATGACATTATGTAGACTAGGTAACTGTATCATCACGTTTATTCACTGGTGTGTTTAAAATATATACTACCAGCAATAGTGTTCATAATGGTTCTAGTAATAGCGTTTGAAAAGGATAGAAGACTCATGGCGATTCGAAAGCTCGCCAGATGAGACGTAGTTCAAGAAGAACATCGGCTACTGCCATATTAGCAATGAGTTGGTGCCGGAATAAGTCTCGTTAAAACAATCGTAGAAAACTTTTACGACATTAATCATAATTAGGTAATCAATTTAACTTAATGTTGACTGCGTTTATCCGCCATTTGCAGTAACATCTAAAAGGGATGCAGAATGCAGACCAATACATTAGCTGAGTAATTTGAGATGCAATAATTACATATCATATCAGTCATATCACGTACACAACACACATTTTAGGTTCACTCGTGTGTCTCAAAATATATACCACCAGCAATTCATAATGATTCTATTAATAGGAATAATACTTAAATTATCAGAATTAAGAGTTGAAAACAGATAGAACTCATCGAGATTTGGAAACGCACACTCGCCGGACGAGACTACTGATGTGCAAGTTGCAGAAGGTTTCCAAAAAGTTGGAAAAGTTCTAAGAAATTAACGGAAACTTTCACTAGAAATATAGGAAATTTAAATTTAAGAGACGGGAAGTTTCAATCTCCATACAAAATTGTGAGAAGTTTCCGAAATTTTCCTACATTAAATGTTCCGCAATTTTGGAAAGTTTGCTTTGGCACATCAGTAGACGCAGTGGGGAAAGGGAAAGGCAAGTGAGGAACGTCAGGTCAGCTACTGCCATAAGCGATAAGTTGGTGCCGGAATCTCAATAATGATATGAATGGTCTTACCTAGTAGATAGTAAGACTGCGTAGGGCTTGGCAAAACCGAGTTTGACATGGTGATAGCACCAAATAAAAAAATCTCTACTGGCAGTTTTTGGGTAAAAATTGTAGTACGTAGGTATACGAGGGGTGCCTTTTAAGTTCTGTCGTTTGAAAAAACTAAAGAAAATTTAAGTGTTAAATGGTATTTATTGTTTTTCAAAGTAATCACCGTGATATGTAACCTTAGTTTGGGACGCTGCGACAGGGCGCTGTACTGCCGACCAAAACATAAAGACTATGCGCGCATATGAATTTTATATTCTAATGCTGCCTGTTTCTTTTGGACGGCAGTGTAGTTGACAAAGAAAAAATATAATAATTTATTTATTTATTGATATGCAGTTTTTTAAATTTATTTCTTAGAAAAAATGGAAGTAGGTACTTAAAGTTTTTTGAACTATAAATTCGCCAAACAACCAAGTAAAAAAATCCCTACTGGCAGTTTTTGGGTAAAAATTGTAGTACGTAGGTATACTCGTAGTGCTAATTTCACTAGGACCAGTGCCTTTTTTTTAAATGCTGCCCTCGGCATTTACTTTTAAGTGAGTGAGTACTAAGTTACATATTATTTAGATTACATAGCACGTAGGATATATTAAAGGTTCACCATGTGTGTTTTAAAATCTATAGCACCAGCAATCATGTTCATAATTTATAAAATTTAGATATAACATACTATGAAATAGATTCACAATTGAGGTATAGGTCAATTACAAAACTAATTTATTTATAATATATTTATTAAAAAATAAAGTAACAAGCAAGGTGCATTGCAATAATGTACTAATTATTATTAATTACATAACATTATGTACTCATAATTAATTTCAACATCGGTATAATAACTATTATAGGCCGTAGGAATATGCATTATATATTATATTGCTAAGTTAGTTATTCGCCTTGTGTTGAATGTAAGACATTTTGAACTGTTATATTACCAACACACAAAAAAAACCTTTATAAAGGACGCGGCAACTTGGGGGGAATCTCAAAAGTGATAACACTTGTATCTCTTTATGAACAAACATGATCGTTTTAGTAGCGGTAGAATGCAGTCAATCATCAATCAATCAGTCAATCAATCAATCAATCAAGGCATTATCTCTTAGTCTTCAGAGTTGATAACGTATGTCTTGGGATTGCTAATATCGATTGGCCACAGAGTTCACACAGTATCAGACGGCCGTTTACCTTTCTTTTCCGCCACATCCGAATCGGTAAATCTGTTTGGGAGCCACAGATAGATACACAGACACACATACACAGTTATACAGAGAAATAATATAACACGCATCTTTTATGTCGGGGAATATAAATAGGTGTTCAACTAAGTAAAAAGACTAACGTAGCAATATTTATGAACAAAAACAGGTATGACATGAATAATACTGACCTTAACATTATTATTGTGACATTTCATTGTGACGTATTTTTTTAACAATAACACAATATTACAAAAATATATAAAACCAGGACAGCACAAAGACAAAACAAAAATTGTACATGTAAATATTTGTAGTTTAAAATTCTTAGTATCTCCGGTCTGATCTGACATAGCGTTAAAGAGAGAGACAAATAGTGCCCTCAAACTTTAGACAACTATAGTTTATAATGTAATATGTAGTGAATATAGTAAAGAAAAGCTTTGGTACTTCCTTAAAAATATTAGATAAAGGCACGTTATTAATGTACTTTGTGTTAGATTTCCACTTTTATTTTAAGTATTAATATTGCTTCAATACGAAACCACATTTAAAACGTTTAAACTAACACTATACCAGAGGTGGCACGCTTAGTAGCTAGGCTTAGGGAATTCGCTCACTGCGAAGTCGATGCACGGTCGCATGGTCTTTGTAAACAGTCGAGGCGCGGGCGACTATCTTACGTTCCAGTTTATTAAACGAAAATAAAATAAACAAAATGACAAAATGTTAATGTTTAAGCTACTGTTATTCTTTCACACGCAAACCAATTCTGTCTTGTACTGTATACTATTGATTTAGTGCATTATGAATAGAAAGGCCAAGACTCACATTTTAATTGTAGTTATTTCCATTTTTTTAATAAACACTAATGTTCATTAAAAGTAACGCTGCATACAATGAAACCAACACTTACTTTACTATGTAACTTTACATATATAATCAGATAACAGCAAACCAACGCCCTTATTTATTAATATTAAGTATAAGTGCTATATTCGCGTGTCAACAGACAATATTGCTTCGATATGTAATTGCTAATTTGTGTCATTTTTATAATTATAAATGCGTGTAGTTCATAAATACATTATGATTTAAAAATGCAATTGTTATTAAATATTAGTAAATGCATCTATTAATTTTAACATCCCATTATAACAATCAGTAGTAGAACGCGAATGTAATTTTTTGTACTTATTTTTACAACCTTATTGAATGTTATAAATAAAACACCCTTTATATTCGTATTTGTAAAAAATAAAGTATTCAAAAATAATATTAGCTTCCAATATAAGTTTGATAGATACGACTTATAGACAATTTAAAAATAACTAAGTTATGTACCAACATATTAATCTTATACTCATATTTTGTAATTGATGAAGTAAACTGAAAGTTCACAAATTGTTGTTTTGATGAAAGATACCAGAAAATGTGAACAATTTTTTTTCAGTATATTTGGTATAAGTACGCAAGTCAACATATTTATTTTTACAAATAGAATGTATATTATTATTAAAAAAACACACATGAACTGTCAGTTTACTTCATATAATAAAAAAATACGACTGAAAAATAAACAACGCAACGTTTCTCAATTCGCTACAATTGTATATAAACCTCTAAGGTCTGTTCATTCTTACTTGTCTTATATAGTAAACAACTTAAACTTAAATTAAAAAATAAATAAAAAAATTACCTAATGTTTAATTTGAGAGCAAGGATTTAATGTATGCCGTTGTTCAATTTATATATTTACTGGCGTAAGATGTGGTTTCCTATAATTGGGTAAGCATTGAGTTAGATGTTTAAAATAGATATAAGCATAAGTTGGATGTATTATCTGTTGGAAATCCTTAATAAATAAATAAATAAATAAACTTTCTAACCTCAAAATGACCCTTTTTGGCTAAAACAGCTCTGTTATCGTAAATAAAGTAAACCGAGTAAACATTTTGAACATCACTAAGAATGGAAGACGTAAGAGTAAGAATGGACAGTCCTTATTTCTTTTACCTTTTAGTTTTTTTTGTCACACTGTTTGATTATGTTTGTTGTGTTGCAATGTGTTTTTGACAAATAATGGTGAGTATGAGTTTGAGTTTCAAACATACCTTGACATACATTTTGGTTTAAAAAGAACTATTCATCAATATTTATCCAACGCAAAATTTAATAGAAACACGTTTGGTCGGATCTCTCAATCAATCAAATTACGAAAACTCTAATACTAGTAACATAACATAACAAAACAAATAAGCCGGCATTTGTCACCTTATCGTGCTTGCACCGGCAACAATTCAGGCTTAGGTCCTACCTGTTCATATGCTTCATCCAACAGCGAGCAAACCAAAGCTATGTTCTTGTCGTTCAGTTTCCTGCTTGAAGCCAGTCTGATTGATGGTTCCGGGCAACTGTGTTCCACGTCCCTCAGGTAAGCGGCTACTGTGATGGCCACGCCCTTTTCTAGGCAGTAGTTAGTTATGTTCTTGAGATAGGTGTGTTTTAAACGGTCGGTTAAATCTGCTTTCTTGAGATATACGTGTTTGACTGGGGAGAGCTCGTGGCCACGGAAAGTGAAGTGCTTCAGGTTTAATAGTGCCCTGGAAAAATATATTGTTTGACGTTTAAGGAAAAATGGTTGATGATTAAATACAATATAGAGGAAAAATAGCATAAATAAATGGATAAAATTTATAATTCTATGATGAAAAAACAGAGTTAGTTGGGGTTGCAGCTGGCAGTGTAATAAGTCATTTTACTGAAATAGTGTTTCCACATCAATGAAAACTTAAATGATTCTTTTTTAGCGGTAATTCA
Organism: Acleris literana; assembly: GCA_946894065.1. Classification (NCBI taxonomy): domain Eukaryota; kingdom Metazoa; phylum Arthropoda; class Insecta; order Lepidoptera; family Tortricidae; genus Acleris; species Acleris literana. The sequence goes on from OX335681.1 coordinate 1,956,360, forward strand.
TACAGTGATACTTCGGTTTTCAAATATTGCAAATGGACTCTTTATAAGGGACTATTTAACCCCCTTTCCGCTTTACGGGTATTTTTGTACCACCCTGTAAAGTAGCAACGTAATTACACCGTAATTCCAAAAATATCAACGCATTTGAAATAAATCAACACTTTTTAAGCCAGAAAAGCATTTCTCGTTTTTAATTCATCAACTTTAATTCAGCAATTTTATTTCAATAAATAAAATTGCTCTAGACCTGTAAAATGTCTTAAAACATGCAATCGAAAGGCGATAAACGACCAATACGCGAAAAGATAAGAAATTATTCACTGTTATTTTATTATAACAAAACTGCTAGTACATTACTGTTATCGAGAGTAAAGCCAGATAACATTTAACGACTCGTATTTCTATATTATTCTAACAAGGTGGTAATTGAATAGAACATTTTAATGTCAACATCAAACATAAATGTAATTATGAGTGTTCACCGGGGGGGTGAATGGAAAGGTCGAAAGCAGAAAGTTTGACTTCGGGACTGTTTGGACTAGTTAGGAGACAAACATACTAATCCCCACCCCTCGGAGTTAAACCCTGGGGTAAGGGGTCACAAAAGTCCCAGTTTTTTTTTTTGGTTACATCTCGAACACGATGCGTCATAGGAAGTTTTATGCTGCTATGAGCAGAACTGCCAGGGCAACATCTCCAATGACTGCAACTAGAGAAAATGAGACGTAACATTATATTTTTCAAAATCAATCGTTTCTCGAAGCTCATATATCTAGACAACGATTGTAAATAAGTAAAAATTATTGAATCAAAGTTGTAGAGAATTTTATTACCTTCCGTTATGAAGTGAACAAAATTTCTTATGACTCATCGTTTTTGAGTTGTAAAAGAAAACAAAAAAGCGGCACCTTATTGCATTGTCATAAGGCCCAAAAGTAGATACATCTCTTTGTAGTCGATTGTCCACCTCGCTCTTTAAGCCACTAGGCTATCAACAGTCATGTACAACCACTTTCAAACAGCACCTATTTTTTAACAGAGATAAATATCTAAGAAGACTTACTTATTGAGTTTCTTGGAGTTCTCTTCCAATTCGCCGATGATTTCCGGCTTCGCCTCTAAGATGTCGAGGCCTGAGATCGCCGCTTGCGTCAGCATGGGCGGCAGAGAAGCGCTAAAGCAGTATCCTGAAATTATTCAGTACGTCAATAATAAGCAGGATGTCGTGAAAGATCGCAGAGAACAGGGTGGACGACTTCTTTGCCGTGCTCAGCGGGTCAGATAGGGTGGCAATGGAATGTTAAGGGCCGTATATGAAATGAAGGCTGAAAAAAAATATCTGTCCAATGATATAAATAAAAATAGTATGAATTCTCATTACGACATGTCACTATACAACGCAGTGGAAAGCGAACGCGCACGTGCACGTGCACGTCACGCAACCGGTGTGGCTCGGCCTAGTAGTCTTACCGTGCTATGAAACTCGGACCCTTATTATAATAAATAAAGGACATACCGAGCCCGGACAATCGCTGGTGTTCCACTATAAAGTGCGACCCGGCGCAGAAGCCCCCGACGCTTGCGAACGAGTGCTCCAACGAGCCGACGATGAGGTCCACCTCGTCGCGGGGGACTCCGAGGTGCTCCGTGAGACCGCGCCCGTGTTTACCCAGCACCTAGGACAAGTTGGGACATTACTTAGTATAAAGCAAAGTAGCTTCCCGCCGTCTGTCCCTTCCCTATGTACGTTTAGATCTTTCAAACTACGCAACGGATTTTAATGCGGTTTCATCAATAGATAGTGATTCACGAGGAAGATTTTTATGTATAAAAAATTAGCTGTGATCCCAATTTAAAAACCCTTTCCCAGTAAGCAACACCTCCATGCTACACACAGAAATATCTATGAGTTGTTTTGATATTTTGCAATATACCCTAACATAAAACACATACAAATTCATATAGTACATACATACATAAACAAATACATATGGTTTTTGCAAAATATCATATTGTATTCATATTAATGGTTAATAATGTAGAAATATTTTTCATTCTTGTACATTTTTATGAATACCGTGTTCATTCTTACTTGTCTAATATAGTAAACAACTTTCTATCTTCAAAATGAACCTATTTTTAGCTTAATCAGCAATTTTAATAAAATAAATAAATCACAGGCAATGTTTACTCAGTTTACTTTATTAACGATAGCCAGAGAAGGTTCATTTTAAGTTAAATTTAAGTTAGAAAGATGTTTAATATATAAGACAAGTAAGAATGAACTCTGTATATATTGAGGTGAATAACAAAGCCAAACTATTAGCATCACAATAACATTTCATATTGGCTCGAGTGTGCTATGCGCCTATGACGAAAGAATGGCGGTAAAGTAGGTCAATACTGTTATGGATATTATAACACAGTATTTTTCAAATTACTTTGGTTAGGATATGTCTATTTAATCTCATCTTAAATCTTTAGGCATTTGCAGTACAAATTAATGGGTAAATAGCGCCCGGCCCTTGTTTCCCTCCTATGTCCATCTGGTTTTTTTTGGGGGTATCACAATGATTTTTGAACTAAAATTAGAGAGAGATACATAGCCCTATTGCTTTTTCAAATAGGTCAAGCACTTCAAGTTCTTTGAAAACTTCGCTGATTCATGCTCTTTCCAACAATGTACCATATATGCATAGATTTTATTTTATAAACATCAATTATTTGCCAATTTAGCTGGACACTTGGCATAATTCTAAATTCTACTATTTTTTTCAAGCATGTTAGGACCGACACCAAAGAATTTCCCTAACTGTCCAGCTAACTTGGCAAATAACTCCTGCTAGTAAAATAAAATCTATGCATATGATTCATCATTGGAAAGAGCATTAATCAGAGAAGTTTTCAAAGAACTTGAAGCGCTTGACCTCTTTTAGTTTTTTTTTAAATCGAAGCTTTTAGTTTTTGTTTACGTCTTTTTAAAACTTTACTGTGGTCTGGGCTTTTTTTAGTAATTATTTGCACCAGATATCAATTCTCACAGAACATGGCTACAGTCAATATACAAATTAAATAAAAATTGGCGGTATTATTCATGTTTCTATTTTTTATTATTTGATTTTAATCAATGAATTCTGGGGATTTTTTGAAAAAGCAAAAGAAAATATATTTTTTTAATCCTGAACTCCTAGACCTCCTTATTAGGCCTGAATAAGTAGTACATGGCACCACTTATTTGCCATTTTTTTGTCCAACCATGTGCCTAACACCTTGTATAAACTTACCCCTATGGTAAGGCTCTCATCCAAAATTATTCGCAACTTGAATTTTCGTGCCAGCGCAACCACTTCCTTCAATGGACACATTTCCCCAGTATTGAAGAACACAGCCTCAGTAACGAGAAATGCTCGTCTCCGAGGATTGAGTTCTTTCTTCTTGGCAGCTTGTGAGAGTAGTTCTTCTAGATGTTGCATGTCATTGTGTCGGTAGTAACGGATTGTGCTGCGGGCTGCGTCAAAACCTTTTTGAATGGCAAACCATACTTTTTCATCACTGTGAATAAAAATTATATTGCATATAATGATACTAAAATTTGAACTAAATAAGAAATTGTTGAGCTACATATTTTAACATTTAACTTGATCTTAATCTCGAAGATATTGAAAAAAAATTACAGAATTGAATTAACTTACGCAAAAATAATGTCCTGTCTCTTAGCATAAGCTGGTATAGCACTTGCTACTGTAGAGAACCCATATGAGTAAACACATGTCTCTTCAACCTCTAAGAACTTAGCCAGTCTCTCTTCTAGCTCCAAGTGTACATCAATGGTTCCATAGAAGCCCCGAGGCCCACATGAACCTACTCCGTAATTGTGCATGCACTTTATAGCGCTCTCCATTATAGATTCTTCCTTGTCAAAGCATAAGAAACTTGTAGCACCAATGTTGAGCTCTTTTTCGTCGATTTTTCCCATTATGGGTGATTCTTCTACTACCACATCGTGTTCAATCAGTGGCAAGTTGTTCCATTCTGTGTAATTACCCGTGGCTAAAGCATCAGTGTGTGGGCAGTATTTCTTGGTTTTTTTAGCAAAAAGGAAGTATGTCGAGCCGACGATTACATGTAATCCGATTACTATGGTCCACCAGCCAAGCTGTAAAGAAAGATTTTTGGTTAACATTCAGTACTAAGCGAGGAAATAAGAACTGGATTGTTTTCAAAGTTTTATTACTTCCGATTCTAATTTGTAGTGAAATCGAAAGCCGATTCCAATAGGTTTTATAAAACTAAATTCTAGAAAGAAAGTGCTTAGCTGTGATCTAAAATTGCACTTAAAACATGAATCACAAGGATTTTTTAAACGAATTGATAATGTGTTTGACCTACCATGTCAGATATATCGTTGAGAATCATTTTGTAAATGTTCCAGTGTCACACTAGTACAAATTAATTTAAAGGAATGCACAAGAATTCAAACAAACTACTAATTTAAATTAAAATAAATTAAAATCCACCCAACGTCGACCGTCACTCAGTTTGACTCACGCACACGGTCTTTAGTTTAGTCTGTCATTCTGACTGACGTCTAACTGACAGAATCATACAGCCGTTCCATGGTGCCGGATGCCGGATTGACAGTCCGAAAGTGTTTTTTCTAATGCCGGCACCACACTTCGCTATTCGCTATTCGTTATGCGGCTGCGCCGTATTTGTTAAAATATTTGCTATCTCGCTTATGCGTTATGCGTGCGAATAAAGAAAACATAGACGAATAAACCCTCCACACTTCGTCGAATGTAGGCGCATAAGCCGAATAACGAATAGCGAATAGCGAAGTGTTGTGCCGGCATAAGGTTTTTCACTCCTTCGCGATTCAAATGTAAGTTTGGTACTTTATGCGCACTCCATGGAATTGGCCAAATTTGGGCGAAATAAACATTCACAAAGGCACAATTAAAATACTCTCAGTTCATTTCCTTAAGATATGTTCTCGAATATGTGTTAAAAATCGATTGCCGATATGAAACTAATTTGGTAGTAACGTCTAAGCAACGCCTTACAACCATAAATATAACAGTTTGACGTTAAAAGTTTTCGTAATCGTTAGATTTAAGAAACTTGATAAAAAAAAACAGCACCAACCTGTCATTTTTCCAAATTCTCGTACTATAACTCAAAACAAATTTTATATACCAGAAAATAAATAAAACAGATCACCATGAATTTTAGCGGCACATTAAGGATTAACAAATTTGCTTGTTTTATATTAGGTTTCATTATGTTTTTGATAATTTACTGGAGATCTAGTGACGCGAGTCCTGCAGAGAAAAGCGATCTCGTAAACCTGAAAAATTTGTTAACGGCTGCTATTTATGCTGCAGAGCGTGGTGGGAAGAAGGTTGTTAGTGGGGTGAATGTTAACTTGAATGTGCAGAGTAAGGGAAAGACGAGAGAAGGCCTGAATGATCCCGTTACGGATGCTGATTTAGCGTCTCACTGCGCGATGTATTATAGCTTAAGGAACACTTTTCCGAAGCTCTCTATAGTGTCTGAGGAACACGTGAAGGACGGAGCAAGTTGCGGCCAGGAGGAGCCAATAAATACCGACTCCTCTCCGGTGGGAAATGAAGTGGTAGACTACCTGATGGATGAGTTTGTCTTCATGAAGGATGTGACGGTCTGGATTGATCCCTTAGATGCTACGCATGAGTACACAGGTATTTTTTCATTAATCTTGACCCATAGTTTTTTACATACTTTAAACATGTTTTATCTTTTTACCATCTCACATCTTATATTGCAACTAGCTTCTGCCCACAACTTCATCTGCGTAGATTTTGATTAACATTATTCCTTCAGCTGCTTTTAAATTTTATGGCATAAAAAGTAGTAGGATAACATTTAAATAGTTTTCTTGCAGTTATAAAAGTATTAATATCAATGAGTTTTTCTAACTTGAGTTCCAAATTAAGAGCTTTCTGTGTTAATTTCTATTTGTGGTGAAGAAAAAAAATTGTGGGGAAACCTGCACATTCTACAAACTGAATATATAAGAAGAGTAAATAGATCTTACAGGATGCACATGCAAGTGTAATTTAATATTGGACTAATTTAAACATACATACATATCTTAGGATCATAGTGAATCTCTTTGTGTGTAAATAAAAAGAAATGCAGGTGTATTATACAGATTTACAAAACTAAACAATTGAACTAGTGACTAGATGATACAGTTAAGATTTTTTTCACACATAATACTGACTTTTTTTTGTATTTCTGGTATAGAATTGATAAAAATATGATGTATCCTCTATGAAAACTTTGATAGACTACCTCCAACCCCCATATTATTTTTCATTTAGTTTAGCCTAGCCGCTAGGCCTATAATCCGTTTGTTTAGGTACTTAAAAAATTCAAACAATCCAAACAACATGGCATTGTTAAACAGCCAATCAGAACTGTTTTATCGCACTTTGACATCTCAGGGTTCTGCTTCTATTGGCTGATAAACTATATCACGTGGTTGTATTTGTTTACATTTTTTTAAGTACCTAAACAAACAGAGTATAGTGTCCTCTAGCGTGGCTCTCTAGGCTACTGGGTCTGCCCATGGATATTTTTGATTTAGTACTGTATCAGGCTGTCAAATACAAGAACAGAAATGTTATTCTATGGAAACCACACCACCCCACGTGACCTCTTACAGCTGATACACTTGAGCACTTCCTTGAGCATTTGCATGAGTGTTAGACAATATGTGTGCACCGATTGGTAGTTTAACACCGGTTGTTGTGAACAACTAATTGGTGTACACATTTCGTCGATCATTCTAGTAAATGCTTAAGTCTATCAGGATCTTTACATTCTTGGGCTATTCCTATTACGTCTCCAAGTGTTCACCCTTTAGTGCCCAGTGGTAAAAAATAAGAAAATATATTCCTAGTTGTTGCCACTGGCACAGTTGGTAATGATTTTATTCAGAAGCATATATAATTAAATATATGCTGTTGATTTTAACAAACTGTCTGTTTATTATTTTATTTATTTTAGAAAATACACTATTCTGATGCTTCTTGTAATATATTTTGTTTAAGTACCGTAAAATGGGGTGACTTTGGAAACACGAGGCGACTTTGATAATTTTTTGAATTATTGATTTTGTGCAATGTCTGAGTCTTTATTTAGCTCTTTTGCAACATTACTTTCATATGTTTCATATGCGAGCACAAAATATTAGTAGTTCAAGTATTCTCAGACAAATTGGATTAAAACCCGTGATGTAAACACAGGGATAATCAAAGTAGCCCCATTTTAAGAATCGAGATTTTAAGCTGCGTAATTATTTTTTCCTGCTAAGCCGTCTGCCGTAGTCTGCCTCTAGTTGCTTTAAGTTACTCCAAATGAGTAGTCGCCAGTACAATATTTTTAATAATTTATTTTACGATTAAATGCGGGAGATACAGAAGATTTATTTTAAAAATTAATCAAACTAACCCCATTTTACGGTACGATAGTTTTGTGTTATGGTTGGCATGCGGATGATGCTGTGAAATTTTTCTAGGCATTAAAGGGTGGAAGGAGGGGACAAATGGAAAAAGGCCTAATCATTTTCTTTTACAATTACATAAACATGTTATGTTATAGGTACATGACAGTAAATTAAAATTACATTGCATGTTTATTCCATCACAATCAGACATGCATTTTTTTTTTCTAATACTGATGGAACCCTAAAATTGTGCTGTAACTTGATTCCAGAGGGCCTCTACAAGTACGTGACGACGATGGTCTGCGTGGCGGTGCGCGGGGTGCCGGTGATCGGCGTGATCCACCACCCGTTCCTGCCCGCCACCTTCTGGGGCTGGGACACCAAGCGCACTTCCAACAACATTGTCAACGTCCCATATGTAAGTTCATCATCATTTCAGCCGAACTTCCTCAGCTGGACATAGGTCTCCCCCAAGGACCGCTCTTGCGCTGCTTGCGTCCCTCGCCCCCATCAGCCATCTGTTCTGCGGGCGATGTACTCCGCCCACACCAATAGGGAATATTCATGACATTTTTTACATCTTCAATAAAAGCTGATTCATGCAACAAACAGTTGAATTTTTGAATGGCTATAAAAATAACCATATCAGCCGTCGCGTGCGCTCGGTCGTGACGGGTGTGTTTCCGATTGCTCCGCGCGAAAGTGACCGTTATATTGACGGGTACTGTGAAGTGTTGTATGTGCAACATATTGACATATCGGATCTCTCTGTCTAATTAGCAGATTGAAATGCTAGTATTATCCGTATTTCTTAGCAGATTTTAATATAAAAAATTTCTTCTGATGAAAATACCGTAATCTTTTACGGTATTTTGTTGAGAAATGCGGTTTAAAAAATCAATGAATATTCCCTATTATGTCTGGCAATTCTTAGGCACTGGTTCCACCGCCGACGATGAGCGGGAAGCGAATACAGCCAGCGATCAACTATTAATATTTGCGTCTCTTTTCTTGACGTGGAATCAAAAAAAAAAAACAGATTTATTCACGGACACATTCCTGCAGTCAAACTGTTGTAACAGTTTTGCAGGGCCTTTAATATTATTGTATCATGTTGTTTGTTTTTTAATAAATAAATAAATAAATAATAATCTATATTTTTTGTTTCGACAAACTATTGGAAAGAGTTCTCGCCGGCAGTGTGAACAACCAGCCACCAACTATTAATATACGTGTCTCTTTTACTGACAGGGATCTTTATCTTTTGTTCGTTTCTTGGGCGAGAAACTCATCGTTAGCTAATCGCTTCCTCGCCCTTGGTGGGACCAGCCGTTATTCAAATTGATTCGCAAAAAAAAAGAAGCAATTTACTCATTTGGGCAGCATACAAAGATTTGGCAGGCAATAAATAAAAATCGGGCTGCAACTCTTGTTCAGCAAACAATTTACAAACGGTTAACATTTTAAACAATATCAATCTGCTTCTTTGGTCATTTGTCTGCCTAATAAACAGTCGAGCTGCAAAATAATTACTTGGGCAGCAAGATTTTACAATTGGTCAGCAGAGAAAACATGTCTGTAAGCAGTTTAATTGAGAGGTGTGCATATTAAAATAATGGTTATCTATATAAATAAGTGGATTGCGTTTGGTTTGAAAAATCAGCAGTGTTCGTTATTTGCGGGCGGAGCGAACTCAGACCACGTGATGCGAGCACCCAAGCGTTGGTATTTTTGAGGCTAGTAGTAATTACAAGTTACCTTTGTCACACAAATTTAGGAATCACAATCACACCCTAAATTAACCAAAATTTGTATCATAAATATGAGGTAGGTTAGGTTAGGTTCGTTTCTATATCAGGCCCGGAGGGCCAGAACAACCCAGAAATACGAGCTCCGCGTTAGCGGAGCTCCGTCGACTGCTAAATTTGTAAATTTGATGGTGGGTTTGGCATATGTGCCGGCACGGCACGGCAGTAAATTTGCCACCTTTTTTTTGATGGACAAAATGAAATATTTTGCTTACCTACTGATTGCTTACCAAAATTTGATTAACTGTGGATCGCTCCATATAATCGAAATCGAATATCGAATATTTAATTTGCTGACCAAAATGATTTAGAGCAGTTCAGTATATTATTAATTGCAGACAGATTTATAAATGTTTGCTAACCATTAGTTGCTTACCAACTAGCTATTTTGGCTGACCAAATACATATTTCTGTTCACCAAAATAAGAATATTTTGCTGATCGATTAAATGATACCCATAGCAAGCGCCCGAGGCCTGCGTCCCGTATCAAACGCTTAAAGGCCGAGCCACACCGGATGCGTGACGTGCACGTGCGCGTGCGCGTTCGCTTTCCACTGCGTTGTATAGTATGAATTCTCATTACGACATGTCACTATACAACGCAGTCGAATCCGAACGCGCACGCGCACGTGCACGTCACGCATCCGGTGTGGCTGGGCCTTAAAAGAGCGGAGGCGTATATCGGTCGCTCACCGCTCTTCTGCATGGTAAACACAATACGCGCGCCCTATCCGCTTGCTTTTTCGTCAAATGGGCCCTGTACAAACTTACCAACAACTATACAACTGCATACAAAATTGACTGAGCGGCGCTTGCTATGGTTAGTCCCTAAGGGCTATGTCGGTGTGATCTCCTCATTTCTGATCAGATCAAAACAAAACAACAGTGACGCTGTGTTAAAAAGGAATTTATACAAACGTAACGCAAACCCATTAGAGATAAAAAAGTACTTTTTTTTAAACGCAATCAATAGTGTCACTGTTCACAACAGATATATTCGTAATTTAGTGTCACAGTTGGATTGATCGCGCGCTATATCCAGCAACACAACGTTTTCCGGCTGACAAGATACACTAAAACACAATTTTATTACAGAAACAGGAAAACAAATACCACCCAACAGTAGTAGTGTCTCGCTCTCACCCCGGCAAAGTAGCTGAGTTGGCAATACAAGCATTTGGTCCAAAGACCACAGTAACACCAGCTGCGGGTGCGGGATACAAAGTCATGGGCGTCGTGAACGGCACTTACGACGTGTACTTACATGCTACAGCTATCAAGAAGTGGGACCTGTGCGCTGGCAATGCTATCATCAAAGCGGTGGACGGCAAAATGACCACATCCAAAGGAGAACTGATTGATTATTCATCAGCTGACAACGTCGTGGTCAGTGACGGTATCTTAGTGACGAGGTACGATCATAGCTATTATTTGGAGAAAATTCCGTACAAATTGTCAGGAGCCCGTTGAGGTTGTGTTTTTTTTTATTCTTGTTAATCGCTGTGGAATTGAAGTCAATGTCCCTGTCGCCAAATTGTGTAGATTTTTTAAGGATGTACATGTTTAAACGTAAGATTCATGTTTGATTATCCAGTTAAAGGCCCAGCCACACCGGATGCTGGCGCGTAGACGTGACGTGCGCTTGCGTTTTCCACTGCGGTGTATAGGATGAATTCTCATACGACATGTCACTGTACAATGCAGTGGAAAGCGCACTCGCACGTCACGTCTACGCGCACGCATCCGGTGTGTCTGGGCCTTTAATTATCATAAGGCAAAGGTGGCTCTAGGATCCATTTTCGTACAAGAGATTGACATTAGAAACCCAATCTTCAAGTTAGAGTAAGCCTTTTTTATTGGTTGTTTGTGGGGGGTATTCTGTAACTGTAAGATGGAGATGTGTAACTGCTGAAGCGCTAACTCTAACTGCCTGGGACCTGGCAGGTTGGCCATTTCACAATACGGCCCTCGGCATGTTAATAATAGAGGTTGTCCCCGACCATACATTAGTATAGTCTAAGTAGGAATGAGTATTATTCTAAATTTGTGCGTATTACATCAATGATCAATTCAAATAGTTATGAAATAACTGTTTAATATATAAAAATCTCTAATATGACCCAACAGATTATCATAAAACCAAGTTAAGAATGATTCCGATTTGACGAGCTTTTCTTTAAAAAAAAAGATAAACTTATAATATCCCTATTTTTTGTCGGGGGGTTAATAATAGGATAACTTGTAAAATACTATTTTGATGTAAAATTTACTTGAAAATAAATAGCTTTCCTTTAAACACCCGTTTTCTCGTGGTTCTACTGGTTTGTCCTATTAGTAGGACCACGAGGGAGACCTATTCTTCGTAGTCCTGCTAGTAGGACAAATCATTAAATGATGCATGTTTGCTAAAAATGTACGTTTAGGTTTAGGTTATGTTAGTTTTGCAGCAGCCCCGGATGGCCAAACCACCCAGAAATCGGAGCTCTGCTGGAGCGGCGCTCAAATCTTTTCAAATCAATTAGACAGTGTCGACGGAGCTCTGTTCCAGCGGAGCTCTTACTTCTGGGTGGTTTGGCCCTGCTGCAAAACTATTATAACCTAAACCTACCTAAAGTGGCAGTAACAAATTCTAGGGATATTCTTGTGATTGTACCGCAATAGCACTACGAGGAACTAGGCATTTATTATTTAGCAAGTGTACTTTTGTTTGTGTCTTATTTACTAAAATGTAAATCAATAGAAACGGCCGAACATATAAACAAATTATTTTACCATTGTTTTACCTTTTTTTTTACCTTTCGGAGACAGTATGGCTATATTTGTCAAATACTACAAGTTTGTTTATATTTTTGACCATTTCCATGGTTTAGTTCTTAACGTGCAATAGGAAATAGACATAGTTTATTAAGAAAAATAATATTTATTTATTACTTACACACGGTTTTGCTTGAACTGTACCTTAAATTTTATGGTTTTGGATTTTATGTTAACGTTATATTTTGTCACGCTAATTTCATAATGATTGTTAATATAATATATATGTATTATATATATATATTATTTTTATTTTTTAAATATAAACTTGTCAATTAAATGTTTATTCCAGAAGCAATAAATTAAGTACTATTATAGGCGTAGAAATTGAAATAAACTTGTAAGCTAATGAAATAGGGCTGTGAAAAATATCTTTATTTTATTTGCAATTTTACCTTAAACTTTATTGGTTGTTGAGAAAAGTTATGATTATTTATATTTTTAGATTTAATTTTTTTGCATAATTAAACTTTAAATTTTAAGAACAGTAAAAATTCTACCATTTTGTTTCCTTTTTTGTGTATTTACTTGGTACGTACTTAATTATAATAATTACTTGTGTTAGGTGCTCTTGGATTATTTTAATTTATTTCGTAGCATAATATATTTTATTTTTGTCAACGAAAATATTGAAAAATTATAAATTTAAACTTAAACCAGAGTGTAATTATGGTGATACAATATTCTACCATATTAATTGTTTTAATAAAGGCCCTATGTATTTTTAACTTGCAATTTTAGGGTTTCGTACCAAAATGGTAAAACTAGGAACCCTCATGATGAGACTTTGATGTGTTTTTGTATGTAACAGCAATTTTTCTAGTGACTTCCCCACTGCAGTTCTTTGCCCTACTGCGTATGCGTAGTTCTACTGACCACTGATGTCTAGTTCAAAATTATTAGACATGCGCCGAATAATGGTTTCACCGAATGCTATTCGGTTTAACCTTTACCGAACCGGATATTCGGTCGAATTATTCGGTTTACCATTTCATTGTTTTGCCGCGTAAACAGGTTCTAACATGTACGCGACGTGTCGCTGCTGGCTAGATAATGAGCGAGCCGTACTTACCTCACCGCCCGCCACCCGCGCACACCGCGCTGTCACTTTGCTTCAAAACTTCTATTATTATATATATATAGAAGGCAAAATTTGGTACAGGGGTTCCTGTCATAAGCACTAACAAAGGATTTTCCGAAAATCGACCCCAAAGGGGAAGAAATAGGGGGAGTAGCGGGAAACTAATTCTACGCGTACGAAGTCGCAGGCGTCCTCTAGTATAACATAAATCTTACATAAGAAGTTTTGTCTTTTAGTTCAATCTATACTGTTTCGTGTAGCCAAGAAAATAGAAATACTCGAACCGAATAATTCGGCCGAATACAAATAGTGAAAAACATGCCGAGTACGCCGAATACCAAACGAGTATTTGGCGCATTGGCATCGGCATTGGCCGACTGTGGCGTTGAAAAGGTTAACATATGCGTCTCTTTTATTGACACGGGATCTATATTTTTTGTTTCGACAAACTAGTGGAAAGAGTTCTCGCCGGCAGTGTGAACAGCCAGCCATCAACTATTAATATATTTCTCTTTTATTGACACGGGATCTATATCTTTTGTTCGTTTCTTGAGCGAGAAAATAGTCGATAGCTAATCGCTTTCTCGCCGGCAGTGGAACAAGTGCCTTATCACACTTGCGATTTGCGGGCGAGTTGAAAGCGAGGCGAGCGCGCAGCGAGTTCGGCGCATCTAGAGTTGGGATTTTCCCGCGAGTACGCAGCGAGTTCGCCGCATCTAGAGTTGGGATTTTCCCGCGAGTACGCAGCGATATCGTGACACTACACTAATGTGAGAATCGGTGTGACTACGGATCGGTTGGGGAACTAATGTGCCCTCGTTACGTGGGCGTGCAGTCACAAATAGAAAAAGCAAAGGACTCCTCGAAGGCAATATGGAAATTAGTACATAAACACCGCAACAAGGTTATTGAAAGATCAAAGGACAATCAATTCTTAAAATTTAAACAGAAAAATGGGACCACAATAACAGTAAATAATCCCAGAGACGTGTGTGATGTTTTTATAAAAAAATTCACTGAAAACAACGGCACCAACTATCTTTTACATAAAGCTCTCCAACTATTACAGTCTCATACCACTAGAGTGCAAGATGACATGCTGTATGAGCCGGTAACTTTGGTCGAAATTAGGTTCATAGTGAAGAACTTAAAACCCAAAACCTCCAGTGGGTATGATGAGCTACCTATTGCTGTAATAAAAGAAAATATTGACGTACTTGCAGAACCACTGGCCTGTTTGTTTAATGAATGTATTGTAACAAGTACCTTCCCAGATCAGTTCAAGGTGGCAAAAGTTCTAGCAGTACATAAAAAGGGGTCCAAATTGGATCCAATAAACTATAGACCTATTTCTCTCCTGCCATCACTCTCTAAAATTCTTGAGAGAATCATGAAAGATAGATTAATGAAACACCTTTACAAGCATAGGGTATTAAGCGAGAGACAGTACGGTTATCAAAAGAGCAGGGGAACAAATGAGGCAATTACCGCTCTTATTGGGGACATAGTTCATCAACTGAATAACAAAAAAAAGGTTGCAGGCTTGTTCCTAGATCTGAGTTCAGCTTTTGACACAGTGGATCATAAGATCTTGCTCGCAAAGCTGGAATACTATGGGATTAGGGGAAAAATGTTGGCACTTTTTCGTTCTTATCTAACAAACAGAAAACAATTTGTGGAAATAAAATGGATACAGGATAACAACGAAACAGTCCATAACTCGAAAATTGCCAGATTGGCAAGAGGTGTTCCTCAGGGTTCCATACTGGGTCCTGTCCTGTTTATAATATTTTCAAATGACCTGGTCAGTTATATGGAAGGATCTCTTCAGGATACGAAACTCGTAGTTTTTGCTGATGACACCAATGCAATCATATCTGCAGGAAGTATCTCGGAATTAAATGACAAGGTAAACAACGCACTGAAAGCCTTTCACAACTGGTTCGAAAATAACAACCTAAGAATGAACTACAGTAAAACCAATGCTTTGCTTTTTAAAACCACTGCGAGAAACAATGATGTGCTGCAAATCCATTTAAATGATGCTCCTATCCACCAAGTGAATGCGGTAAAATTCCTCGGTGTTCGTATTGACTCCAGCTTAAACTGGAAAACCGAACTGTCAGCGATCGCAAATTCCGTGAGTTCTGCCTGCTACGCACTAAGAAGCCTTAGAGAGGAGGTAAACATGTCCCAAATCAAAATGGTGTACTATACACTGGTGGAATCGAGATTACGATACAGCATAAAGTTCTGGGGACATAGCTTTAAGTATAATGTTAGCACTGCTTTTGTTGCCCAGAAGAGGGCTATCAGGATTATGGCTAGAATACCTCAGAGTACATCTTGTAAGAAATACTTCTTGGATTTTGAAATTCTCACTGTTCCTTGCCTATACATCCATATAGTTCTCTCTGACCTTATGAAGAATATCAATAACATAGAAACACCCGAAGAGCGAAAAAAGCGATTGGCGACACGGAGGAAAAACCTGCCACAGTCCACCAAAACTAGGCTTAAAGTATTAAAGCAATCGGCGGGCTACCAGGCAATTGTTCTTTTTAATAAGTTGCCTGTTGAAATGAAGTTGCTTTTAAATATAAATATATTTAAAAATAAGCTTAAAGCATTTTTGATAGGGAAGTGTTTTTACTCAGTTGAGGATTTCTGTGAGTCGTGTAATTAATTAATTAATTTATTAAATGAAAAATTTAAAAAATTGCAAACTTGTTAAGACTAACTTTTTTTTTTTATATATATATATATATATATATATATATATATATATATATATATATATATGGTAAAATGAATGTTTTAAATATTGTGTATTTTTTAATGATCTACGAGGGGCGGCTGATAAGTAATCTCCTTGGTCAGAAATATATACAAAAATAATGCTGGCTGGTATGGATTTATATTCGTTTGTTATTCTATTTTCAAAATGTATTACATTCATTTGTTTATTGCATCACGTTTATTTGTCTCCTACAATTGTTTCAAACATGTCGGTAGAAAAAGTGAAAATGGATAAAATCGAGCAGCGTGCGGTGATTAAGTTTTTGACTAAAGAAGGGAATACGCCTTCGGAGATCAGACAGCGTATGTTACGTGTGTTTGGCAGTTTGTGTTCTTCCGAATTTGTTATAAAGTTTTGGTCAAAGCAGTTTAAGTTAGGTCGTGAGAGTCTGGAAGATGATCCTCGTAGCGGAAGACCAGTTTCGGCCGTCACCGATGAAAATGTAGCCAGGGTGAAAAAAATTATATTAGAGGACCGACGAGTGAAGCAGTGGGAGATAGCTAGAGATGTGGGCGTCAGTAAAGAGCGAGTCAATGAAATAATTCATGAGCATTTGAACATGTCCAAGGTTAGTGCACGTTGGGTCCCCAGAATGTTGACTGCATTTGACATTGAGAGGCGTGTCAAATGTTGCGAAGAGTTTTTGGAGATGAGTCGAGGGAAAGAGGAAAAAATAATTTCTAGAATTGTAACATGTGATGAGACTTGGATTCGACAATGGGACCCGGAAAGTAAGCAAGAGTCGTTACAGTGGAAATTTAAGGATGAGAAGCCGCCTCGGAAATTCAAGGTCTGTCCATCGGCAGGTAAACTTATGGCTACAATCTTTTGGGACACAGAAGGGATTTTGCTCATAGATTATTTACCGAAGAAAACTACAATGAATGCTGATTATTACTCAAACTTACTATACCAACTAAGAGAGACAATAAAAGAAAAACGGCGAGGTAAACTAAACAAAGGTATTCTGATTTTGCACGATAACGCACCAGTGCATACCGCCCGCACAACGAAGCTAGCAATTAAAGACAATGGCTTCGAAACCATTGACCACCCCCCTTATAGTCCAGATTTAGCCCCCTGTGACTATTTTCTGTTTAGACTTCTCAAGAAAGACCTCAGGGGACGAAGGTTTATGACCGATGACGAAATGAAGGCTGCGGTTACTGACTTTTTTGACGACAAACCGAAAGATTTTTTTTTTAATGGTTTAAATTCAATATTTGAAAAATTTAATAAGTGCATTTTACTAGCAGGGGACTATATAGAAAAATAAAAAAAAATTAGCCACGACAGTCTTTTGTTTCATTGTTAGGTAGATTACTTTTCAGCCGCCCCTCGTATTAAGTATGTATTTTAAATTAATTTGTGAATTATGTAATGATAAGATATTTCAAATGCAATGTATATTGTTTCTGAATAAATGACTATGACTATGACTATGACTTACCCGTGGTCCCTTCAATAAATATAATTCTGCCGAATCACGAGGTTGCAAAATCTAATTTAACGGAGTCCACAGAGCACCACTACCGCCGAGTTCCTTTTTCTGGGTGGTTTGGCGCTTTGGGCCTGCTAAAGAACAAACATCTCATATTTATGATACTATGCAAAATTTCGTAGAATAAGAGGAAGTGATTTGAATTGTTGTTTCTTTTCTTGTTTGTTTTCCCAACTTCGTGATTCTGCAGCATTATATTTCCCGACGGGACCACAGGGATTTTATACCCCATGGTCCCTTCAAGGGTCTGCAAGAGGGACCACCGGTAACAAGCTCGATGTAGGCTACTTATAAGCCCGAACGTTCACAAATGAGTCGCTTAACTTCAAACTCTGATAAATCCATGCAAAAGGAGAACGGAATTTGCGTCTTTTTTCAAACAAGTTAAGTTTTAAATTAGTATACGAAATTTCAAGAAGATATCCGAGTTTGAAGTTAAGCGACTCAAATTGAAGTACCGTATAGAAGACTATAATTATTTTTAGTGCAGTCAAACATGACGGATTTATCCGTCGTTAGCACTAAAAAGGTTAAGTATGAAAATAAACAACACAACAGGTTTAACTTTTTATTTCAATAAATTAAGCAGGTTGTTTCAATACAATACGCGCAAGCTCCAACAGTTCATCGCTAATTTTGACAATAGGGAACACTGTATGTCGCTAGTCTAAGGTGCGGTCTTACCATCGCGTGCCTTAATAATAACCTCGGCCACGCACCCAAAGAATCATTACATCACTCCACTGGTTCCAGTTTAAAATGATTTCAATATTTGACACAACACTTGCACAAAATCAATTTAATTGACGTTTCTATTCGCAACACGGATGCGTGACGGCGTCTATAAAAAATCCCTTTGCTTTCATTAGAAAAATCCCTTGGCGGAGCGTAGGAACTTGACCTTGACTGCAGTGTAAAAACCTTTAATGACTGATATACTCTATGTCATTTATAATTAAGTCTATGAACCTTATATCCCGTTGACCCATAGGGCCTTTTTGAATGGGGAACTATTTTTCGAAATAAGAGCGCGAACTTTTAAGTAACTTGTACTTCAACGAATCCGTAGGGCTTATAATTTAACCTTTAGAAAGACACCATTTTAAATATAGAAGTCACACATTTAAAAGGCAGTGTACATTATAACCTCACGCATACCTACATATGAAGTTTCATTTTGTACAGTCTATGACTGCCATATCCGCCAGTGGCATGAAAAAGGTTGGCCTGTAGTAAATTAGTAAATGTAAGAAATTGACATAAGCCAATGAACAGTTTTTTTAGGAATATTGCCATTATGTAATGATTATCATGGTTGCAATTTGAATGACTCGCTGTTGCTTTTTTGATCAATACCAGCGACAAATTAACCTTTTCAACACCAACGACGGATAAATCCGTACCGCATGTTTACTATAAACGACGGATAAATCCGTATAAATTTTCTATGGTTAGGTTAGGTTTTGGTTAGGCTTTGCTTCTCAGCTATTTTTGGCATGTAAATAACGACTTTAATATTAACCCTTTATAAGGCCCCAGTTATACAGTTATGCTACGTAATATTCAAATACAGTAGACGCTTACTAGGGAATCAATTAAAAGCAAGTTATTTTTCGTGCAAAAATAGTAGTAAGGTCTGTTCATCCTTACTTGTCTTATATAGTAAACAACTTTCTAACCTCAAAATTAACCTTTTCTGCCTGAAACAGCTCTTTTATCGTAAATAAAGTAAACAGAGTAAACTTTTGGACATCACTTGGCCAATGTATTGTCTGTGATTTCTTTATTTTGTTTAGAATAGCTGTTTTAGCCAAAAAAGGTTCATTTCGAGGTTAGAAAGTTGTTTACTATATAAGACAAGTAAGGATGAACAGACTTTACGTAAGGTTGAAATTCTAAATAAATATATGTGGTCGCTAACTCGCTTCTACCATATATAGGGTTTAAGTATGGCGGTAAAAAGGTCAACCTGTCTTTCCATTTGAACCCACTGGAATAGGTTAGTGCGATTGGGATATTATATTTAAAAGCACGTGGAATAAAAAAAAGAGAAAATATACGCTTTTTGTATATAAATTATAAAGACATCGGGAATTAAGTAGCTGTGGAATTATTAAGGCAAAAAAATCTATGTATGGGTGCCAACACAACTATTTGTTTCTCGCTCTGTAATCTCCCTCTATCTAACGTGTAACGAAAGAGATACACTGACAAGTGAGAAAATATATGTTGAGCTAACCACTCAGTTCATAGCCGAGTTTGATCTGCAACTATCTATCATAAGTCATCGTAACCATCACTGTAAAAAGCGTAAAAATTCAGTTGTTATGAACGCGTAAATTCCATTAGTTTCTATAGTGCAAAAATCAGGTTTGGCATGACTTCTCGGTTTTTTGGCCTCAAAAGTGGAATGTTAACACGTTCCCTACGTTAAGTAAATTATACCGGTTTAAAAAAAAATGTTGACTACAATTACCACAGTATAAACAGTAGTTCGTCTTCAAACGAAGGTGCGCTTGCTTGCATATGTGCGTGCCTCGTCCGTACGCGCACCACAAGCAAACTCAACAGGACGTACCGAGCCGGTTTAGTAGGCCGGCCGGGTCGCCGACTTTGGTTGCGAGCGTATTAAGTATCGTGCGACGCGCATCGACGCAACCCTAGCGCCCGAGCGGCAACAGGTAACGGAAACTCCCAAGGCCGGAGACGAACTTTCTTATTTATACTTTGTAAATACTCCCAAAAACCGGTTCTGTCTTATTTTACCCATGTATATACCTAGTGCTCTCGTGTACACTAAAGACATCGCAGTGAGGTACGAATACGAGGCTCGGTATGATTATTGGTTTCAACTGAAATAACCGACGACATACCGACTTTAAAGGCTATGTCGGTATCATATTAGCACAGACAACACAATTATTTGGATCAATCAACTTTTCTGTTACTAAACCGGTTCATACTACAAAAAAACAAACACCGAATATGACAAAACTAGGCCTTTCGTTTCAACAATATTGCAATGATTAATATTTAATTAGTTGCATGGGCACTTCTCATTTTTCAAGTAGTTTAAATAGTTTAAGAAAAATCTCATTTTCTTACACTATTTAACCTTTAGAACGCCATACGTCGCATAAAAAATGTGCCACCCACACGCCAAACATGTTTGCTATGCTATGCAAATTACACCTTATTGCTACCAAACAAAGTCTCTTTTAATCTTGAAGTCTTGTCGGCTGTAGCCGACGTGGCGTCAGTGGCACGACTTTAAGTTGTCGGCCAGAGCCGACTGTGGCGTTGAAAAGGTTAAACTACTTGGAAAAATAAAAAGTTCCCATTTTCTTTGCAAGTAATATTATTCTAACAAAAAGTTGATTTATCCATTAATAATACTATTTCATCAAAAATCCAAACTATTATTAAATGAATCCAAGTATATTACAAGCAAACAGGTACATCGTATTACACATGCGTATTGATCCATAAAAATAATTTGGGAATCAAATTTCAATTACATTTCAACACTTTGGTTTCACAATTGCTTTAATATTTTTAACAAAGTTTTTTTTGGATACTGAGTTACAGACAAGTTCATCAATTCCAACAAGTTCCAAGACATTATTCAAAGATATTTTTGAAAACTTAATAAAGATATCTCTGAAATTGGCAGTACTTGGAAATCCCAATGTTTACAGCTCATTGCGAGTAAAAAATACTAGATCTTACAAAACCGAATATAACAAGCCGATGACCTGCAATTAGGCAAAAAAACGTAGAAGCCAGCAACATCTAGATATTTTATAGACCTTCGTTTCCTTCAAATAAAAAAAACTACTTCAATATCTATCTATTGGATTATATTAGGCACGCTGAGTTAATCTTTTCAAGTTTCGTTCTCGTTCTATTCAGAGTGTTACATAAATAATTCATGTGAAATATCTAGATGTTCCTGATATATCTATAAATATATACAACTCAAATATGACTGACAATTTTAACTGAAACTAAGCAGTATATTTGATTTCATATCCTATTATGCTACTTACAATTATTTAGCACTGACAAAATACATCTCTCCGTTAGCTCCCGGTTGTATTTTGTATAGAAAATGAAATATTTTAGATAGTTTACGTCAAAAAGAAAAGTATACACACTGTAGAGGTCTCACTGAATATTGTTTAATTTAATGCTTTTTTAATTGCACAGAGTTCTAAGGCACTGCCTTTTATTTCGACTGAAACAACATCCTTATATTTATTGAATTATCATTATTATGTATTTATCAATTCCATACTTAAATTTCATAGAATTTCTGACGAATTCACATAATACACAAAGTTTTAAATTTTTAAATTAGACGAGTACCAAATATAATTGTTCAGCCATTTAACATCATCTTTCTTACTCTAAAGTGACATAGTAAGAGTAAATAAAAGAGACTAGACTCGCTCTTTGAGCACAGAAATACTCTTTTTGGCCACAAAGCATATTTTTTTGCATTGCAGCTCATTGATACACTGGTAACTAATATCTCAAGCGAGAGATCAGCCTTGAGCAGTCTAGCCTTTGATACAAGTCAAAGAGCAAATGTGATACAGTGATAAGATTACTTTTAAATTGACCCTTTTACAAAAAAAGTTATACATGCACAGAGTAAGTAATACGGAGAGTAATAAAACTAATAAACATAGGAATACTCTTGGGTAGTAACTTAAGTCCTGTAATTTTGCAGCCCCAAAATGTTGTGACGCCACATAGATGTCACGGGGTTATTGCATTGTATTACTTCCTCTACGCAAATTTTGGTAAGTATACCCATTCCGAACACGAATAAGACAGTTTTTTTTCACTTATTTAAACTTATTATATTACAACAGAACCAAGAACATTTCTCTGGACTTAGAACCGTTCCCAATATTCAATCTACAGTTAAATACAACCATTCTTGATTGTTAGGAACTAGTGACGTTTACAATACTGCACAGAGGGAATAGAAAAAGATCGATGAATAAAAAAAATGTTATGAGTTTTGTGGAAATAAATCAAATTTAATTTTATATCCCTAAACTTTTACGAGCAACATTTATAAATATGTAATCGCTTTCTCGAACACGGCTATATCGATTTTCTCGAAAATTGAGGAACAGATTTTTTCAGGTCAAGAAATCGATCTGGCACATTTGTCATCTTTGGGAAAATTCGTTTCCAAACAGGAGGACGCCATCAGGTACTTAATCAGGACGCGTCATCTTTACATAGTATAAAAAAAGTAAGCTTAGATTCTTCCTACTCTACAGATTTTCATGTGGTTTTCATCAATAGACAATGGTCTGGAAAAAAATCACATAAATCGAACGCTAGTATTACTCACCGATCTCTTTTTTCTACACTCTCCGTGCGATGTTCTTCATTAAGGCAAAATGCAAGATATCAGTTTCTATCTTCAGTAGCACCACTAGCACCAAACAAGAGGTACATTTGATATTGGGAACAGCTCTAAATACGCTAGGTACAGCTAAGTATACCTATCTGTGTCCGGCACAGTGTGAGCCCTCTACACAAAGTACAACCGGGCGAAACTGTCAATTTAGTCGCCCACTCTACCGCACTATATACACGTGTGTGAACACTTACAGACACTTGTCACATGCCCAGATTTATCGTCCATGCTCGATTAAGCGACGGATGGTGGTTAGACCGAGTCGTCTGAAACAAGGGGGAGCGTTATTTTTTACGAAGCGGCTAGCTTAGTTGGTAGTTGGCTATACTGGGGTCGATCCCGAGTAAGGGAAAATATTACATGTATTTCTAGAAATAAGTATATAGTTTTCTACTACTTATGGTACAAGTCTAGAGCTTGGTCTGTCTGTCAATCTGCTATTTTTTGATAATGTTATGGGGTTAAGTCAGGTAGTTTTACGGGGAATTTCCAAGTTACAAAATAAACTAAACCAACTCACCATGATACCACCATTTCGTTTTCTTAGGATTTTTGCTGCAGGTTTTAACGTAAAATGAATTATCGGGTGGCCGCTTCTGAAATTCGAAACATTTTAATTTAGTATCTTAACAGCTAGATTCGTTAAAAGTGTAAGTTTTTGGATGAGACATTAAATTAAGACTGCTATTTTTGTACTAGACACAGTCGGTAGGATGCTTTAACTTTGTCAGCACCGGTCATCATAGAGACGATGGACTGCACGGAGAGTGCGGGCGACTAGTCGTCCGTGAGGATGACAGGGAGACGCAACTCATTACATTCTCCTTGCAGCTGCTGAACATGATGGAGACACAGACGGACTACGCAGAAAGCGCGGGCGACCAGTCGTCCGTGAGGATGGCAGACAGACGCGACTCATTACCTTCTTGCAGCTGCTGAGCGAGACGATGGAGAGAGAGACGGACTGGGCAGAGAGTGCGGGCAACCAGTCGCCCGCCCGTGAGGATGACAGGGAGACGCAACTCATTACCTTTTTCTTGGAGCTGCTGAGCATAGAGACGATGGAGAGACAGATGGACTGCACGGAGTGCTCGGGCGCCCAGTCGTCCGTGAGAATAGCAGGCAGACGCGACTCATTACCTTTTCCTTGCAGCTGCTGAGCATAGAGACGATGGAGAGACAGACGGACTGCACGGAGAGCGCGGGCGACCAGTCGTCCGTGAGGATGGACAGGCAGATGTGCCCGTTGGAGTACACGTGAGGGTGGATTGGGATGTTGTTGCCGATGAACGTTACCTGAAAATACCACATTATTCCAATTAAATATTATATTATACATTATACGTAAATCAAAACACTTATACTAAGCTACCTTGCTTTGCCCACAAAGTTGAGATAGGTCAATAAGGGTTGCTACAGGAACCCTTGCCGCCATGTGAATATGACCTTAGAAGACTATCGCTAAGTTTTTAAAGAGGTAACTACGATTACAGCTGTAGAAATATCGAAAATTGGTGGAACCGTTTTACATTCATATGTAAAGGTAGTATTTTTTTTTGAAACCGTAAACTTTTCAGGATTTTTATAAACCAAACCTAACCTAATGAGTTCTATACAATGGCCTTGAAAAATCCTGAACATTTCAGTTTCAGAAAAAAAAAACCATCCTATACAGAAACTTTTGATATTGACGGTTACATATCGTCATTGCTTTGAAAAAACCTAGTACCTCATATTTCGTGACTTACGATTTTAAACTTAAACATAATGAGAATTAAGTTCAAACTCATACATCTCGGAATATCAGATACGAGTTTTTTCTAAGTAGTAACGATATTACCAATGAACTACAAGTTCTAGCTCAGACCCGGTTTCACGAATAAGATTTTCAGCGGTTCCATATCTATAAATCTAGGCATTCTCTGCACAACAAGTAACGTGACACTAATTACTTTAATTGTTGAGTCTAGTACGGACAGGACAAGTAAATATATATGTACATTTGTTGACAACATCTACAAGAGCAAATAAAGTATTTGGTTTTGTTACTTTTGTTGATGTTTTAGCTTGATTACACTGTTTTGGTCTTTTTTACTTTACATTGATTTCTGTCTTTTTTTGTTGTTTTGTGGCTTGCCGTCACCAAATGGTTTTAACGGAAGACCAGCGTTTTACTATCGGCAACATGCTGAGCTGGGACTAGGGAATGCAAATTAACCGGTTATTAACCGTTTTTGTATGAAAATAACCGGTTAAAATCGGTAAAAACCGGTTATTGGCATTCCCTAGCTGGGACCATGTCACGTCATCTGGCATTTGGTCAGCCACATGTTTTTTTGTCTCTTTTGTTAAGTTGGTTTTTTTGTAAAAAAAAAACTTTCTTTCTATTTGTTGAGAATCTATCTACAAGATCTCGACAGTTCTCTGCAAATCGCGTTTGGTTTTCCTATCAATTGCTCGCACAGGCGCTCATACTCGTAACAACGTACTCAAGCTAATTGAGTAAACACGAATAAATACATAGCAAGTGTAATGTAGCGGCCACGCACACATTAGGTCATCGATTAAAGAAAACGATGGGTACCTACTACTCATAAATAATGTAAGTCTTTTTACGAAATAAGTCTGTGTCGTTTACACATACTTTAGAATTAGTATTATTGTACTTTACACACAAATTCTGTCGGGTCTGATTTTAGAACCGAGTATTTGTTTCAGAGTCTTGAATTACGTTACTTGTCAAATGTCAACAGACTTCAAAAAGGAGGAGGTTCTTAACGGGTCTCCCTAATGGTTTTTTCGCATAGTGCTCAATTCGCATTATTTTTTTTGACCTAAAACGCAATGCCGTCTTTACCATAAGGGCACATGGGGCCCGAGCCCAGGGCCCCGTCCACAGGGGGCCCGAAGGACCGACAATTTATTACCCATAATAAATAGAAGATCATAGTAGAAAAATGTTAGTAATAATTCGTTTTCGTTACTTTCCAAAAAGGGCCGTGCCCTAGGGCCCCAGCATAGTTTAAGACGGCCCTGCTGAAACTGTTTTTACAATATAAAGGGTTTTATTTTAATTATTATAAAAAACTAACCTAACGTAACCTAACCTAATCTATACAATAGACGAAAGAAAATATAAAAAGATAAGGATAAAAGGGTGTTATGCGAAATGATGCATTAGATTAGGACAAACTATATTATGGAACGCGAATGACACCCGGTTCTTAACTCATTTTTAGGGTTCCGTACCCGTAGGGAGCCCGACGGGACCCTAATAATAGCCTCCGCTGTCCGTGCGTCCGTCCTAACTTTAAAGAACTGTATCTTTTGAACGGGTTTTTTTTGAGAATGTGATAACGGCGGATTTACTAACACATTTTTTTAAAGAAAGTGATATAATAAAGGGGATCCAATACAAGAAAAGTTTTATCCAAGGTAACTTTCCGCACGATATACAGGTACAAATAGGACCACTTATTGAACAACTGTATTTAAAACTGAAATTTTCTGAAGTCTGTAACGATAGAGACGCACTGACCGACAAGCGAGAAAATACAACTTGTGCTTCCCCTGCAGGTCAGGTGCAACACAGACAATGGTTTTCAAAGCAGTTAAAGCAGAGGCATAGCGAATATTTAAATAAGTAAACGTTACGATCTTGATACTCTCAGGCCATGTTGATTTTAGGTTTTAACCCACTTCGTATAATCTTATCTCATTTATCAGTAGGTAATCTCTAGCAAATTTTAAATAAAAATAATGCTGCTACTTATTATTCGTAGTAACTATATTTTATTCCAAATAACATTAGAATTTGAGTTTGTAAATGTTTATAATGTTAAAGAGGGTATCACTAGTAAATATTGTGCTATCTATAACTTCCGTTACATTACTTGCAGAGGTGGCAAAACAATGTGTTATTGTTACACAGATAAATAATGTACCTATTTAAATGGCACGGTAGACAAATGTACATTTAAAGTCCTTCTAAATCTAAACCTTCTTTTATTGGTAACACTGTGGACAAGATTGTCTGACGGGTATTTAAAAAAAAAAGTGTGTATTTGTTTTCTTAATTTTGATATTATAGTTGCACCTGTACTAACCATTAGCCTTGATTACAAAAAAAAGTTAGTGGTTTCGGTTAAACAGTGTCGTTATAAAAATAAGACATTGTTAAATGTACAAAAAAATGGAGGCTCTATCATAATCTGTAAAAGAATATTGCTTCTAACATGTTATCGTATTGTTTGTTAACTCGGTCGCCGTTATTGCCAAGTAAATAAGAGCTATCGAAACGTTGACAATACGATAACATGTCAAAAGCAATATTGTTTTAACGACTAGAATATAATTCCTGCTATAGTGTAGTCTGGTCCCTTTCATTGGTGTACTTACCTCTGGGGAATCGAACGGGTATTTGTGTGTAAATTTGAACTGCAGGACGAATTTCTCGCCCTCGTATAGTGTGCCGGGAACTCCTTCCATATGAACAGTCCACCTGTGGGCAGAATGGTACATTAGTAACGGCATCGATATTAATCCTTACTTACTTCTTTTCGCTCAGGTTCACTTCGTCCTTATTCCCATTTCGTTCACATTCTCATCCCGTCCAGATTCCCAACGAATCCACATAAGGGCCTGTGAACCACCACGGCACGACGTCGTTAACGTGAAACGGCGCGGCGCCGTCGAAAGGCACGTTACCGTGACGTGCAGATGCAGGGTGCCGTCATTCATTTTAAAGCGCAATATTAAGCCCAATGTCCTGCGCGTAGAGTTTAAAATAGTTGAAGCCGTTGTCTCGCGGCACCGCGTATTTGCACGTCGCGGCAACGTGCCTTTCTACGGCGCCGCGCCGTTTCACGCTAACGACGCCGTGCCGTGGTGTTGTGGCCAGACCCTTACAATCCCAAATTGTCCCCTTCCTGTCTCGTCCATATTCCCAACTCGTCCGCATTCCCAATTAGTCCACATTCCTAACTCGTCCTCATTCATAACTCGTCTACAACCTAAATTACTAAGGACTCTACGTGTACGGCTGTTCGATATCAATTCGATCACTCGGTTGTTCACTACTTGTTGGGAATGTGAACGAAATGGGAAAGTGGCCGAGATAAGAATGTGGACGAGATGGAAATGTGAACGGAATGGGATTGTGGACGACATGGGAATGTGGCCGAGGTGAGAATGTGGACGAGAAGGGAATATGGAGACAGTGAACCTGAGCGCTTCTTTTCTTTACATAGTATAAAACAAAGTCGATTTCCGCGTCTGTCTGTCTGCATATCAGCTCACTCGTCCTACACCGCAAAGGGTTTTGATGCGGTGCGGAATTTTAGATATAACAGAATATGTATTTTTTTTCGTAAAACCGATAACGACCAGTAATTTTGAAGGCTGAAAATGTTACCTATAATTTAAAAACACGATATTTATTTACAACACATATTCCATGGAATCTTTAGTAAAAATATGACCCTGATTGTCGTCCATGGTATTGTGTTAGGGTAAAGATTGACGCCAATCGCCGTTATCGGCATTGAATGGGTTAAGCTGAACGCCCTTTTATTGTTTTAACACTCACATGTGGATGCATTATTCATAGGTGGATAAATAGAGGTAAGGTCAGATAAAAATAATAATAAGTTGGTTTATAGCCCGGAATAGACAGAGTTTTATACCGGAAAATAGGATGGTTCCCAAGGGAACAGCGATAAATGACTAGTATGTTATAAATATGTATACGGGTGGTTTTTAAAAAAAAGAACTGTAGGTACCTAGTTAAGGACTAAAATTAAGAAACGGTAACTTTAGTCATGTAACGAAAATTAACTATACCTACTGCTTCAAGAAGAATGGTGGTATCTCACACAAAACCCCTGTAGCAAGTGCGACCATATTACTAACAGGTGAGGATTGAATCTGGCTTGTTTATTGAATTTGAGGTACCGCCTATTGGTGTATGAGGACAATCTATAAATGTATGACTAATTTTCGTTACTCACATGTCTTTTTTAAGCACATTTACCTATTAACCGACATTATTCAAATAAGAAGGTAAAGATCAGTTTTCCTGTGCTTTGCGGTTTTCCTTAATGTCAATCGGTATCGAACTCTTTTTATATAAAATTTTAATCATATTCTTCAATGATGTGCACGCATTCAGCTGTTCGTTCAATACAAATAAATAAATCTGACTGTGGCGTTGAAAAAAATAATAATCCAACAAGCTTGAACCCGAAATATTGAACGTGACGGCTTGCGCCATAGCACCAAAAGAAAATAGGTCATTTTAATCAATATTGATGCATTTGTAGATAGGCTGAATAATCAATATGACTAATTAATTGACTATATTGTACTATAGCAACATGGGCTGTTGATAACTTTTAATGATCATAACATAAGTTTTGTGCGACATTAACACTGTTGGTACAGTCATAAAATACCCGTAAGAATAATTATAAGGGTCAATCAACAACTTTTTATACATTTAAGTACTTATGTCTTAATTATACAACACTGTTAAACCAAAGCCCCATATAAACTATATTTTTTGTTCAATAGATTCATTGTCAGTAAAACTGAAAATAAGCTATCCAAATCAGAATAACATTTTTGCCAAAAATACTGGTAACTTAGGGGACAAACCACTATTTTCATACAAATCTGGGGTCAACATGGTCCACCAAGTTACCAGTGAAAGAAGAAATTTTAATAGTTTAAATATATCTACCGGATCATAGAATTCACTGTTTATGTGTGTAATAAAAACACGCCATATTTTAAAGAAAACCCATTTAGTTTTTCTTTAGACTTAAAAACCTTACAAACTTGAAAAAAATCGTGTACAACGAATAGTTGATTGACTCATGTACGTACACATGCAAGGGCCAAGACAAGAGAAGGTTGATTTTGTATGCCTGTAGTTTAAAAAATGAAAAACAAGGGCGGGGGACCCGGTTTAAGTCCTTAGGGTTGGCAACGTATTAGGAGTCAGGATTGCAGTCTTAAGAATTCAATTCGTTGTAGAGGTAGATGCGCAGTTTAAGGGTTAGTTAATTTGGTGCCATGTTATATTTATGCATGATTTTTGTTAATCTTGTTTTCTTTTGCACATCTTTCCTATAGCCTCGTACATAATCAAGGCAATTTAATTTGAACTGTGTTGCAATAAGAATAAGGTTTATTTTCCTATGTTCATAAACTGAAAATTGCATTATCGAACAAACGTAATTGAACTTAATTGCCTTGACGGTAGATTCAAAGTCCCATTTACAAAAAACTCTCTCTCAATATGAAACCCGAAACATACAGGGAAACTATCTAAGGAACCATAGGTCTTTGTTTGTACAAACCATTCTGGCATATTAATTTTATTGGCCAAGTATGAGTTGTTCATAAATTTCGATAAAATTGATTAAACCAGCCAAACTAACAAAAAATCACATCTTAGCCTCGTAACCATACAGGGAGATTTTTGTGTGGGAATTTGAATCTACTACCAAGGACATAAAGTTCAATTAACTTTGCTCTTAAATGCAATTTCCAATTTTGAAAAAAATTAACACGAACTTTACACTCGTTAAAATACAGTTTAAACTAAATTGCCTTAATTATGTACCTCCTATGGAACACCTCATCTGACAAGGTTAAAAATAGTAGCACTACTACATCGTTATAATTTGTTTCAAAATTGAATATTGAATTTAAGACTAAAGGTAACTGAACTTTATGTCATTGTAAGTAGAATCAAATTCCCACACAAAATTCTTCCCGTTTCGGGCATTATTAATACATATTGCAAGTTCGTTGTACCAGAAATGTGTGGTATATTTCGACTCGTACAGGTGCCAATTGAACACGAGTGGGAGTTGTTCCAAACTGCACCAGTTAAGGATAATAGCTTAGAGCAGTTAATACGAAGAATGCCCAGAACTTAAAAATGTACTTTGTGTAGCTGAAACTGGGATAAAAAAATGTTTTTAGGGCTCTTGTAACCTGAGAGGGTGCCGTGTATATTTTTTTTCTGTTTCTTTATCCGCAATCAGTCGCCAGACTATAAGCGAATTGGTGGAAGTATAATTGGCAGTGCGGTAGGAGCGGCCAGCGCCGCGCCTTTCCATTCAGAGGAGGTGGTCCCGCTTCAGTCTTTCGACCAACTTAGACGTATCCAACAGCTCAGCAACGAGCGGGTTCGGATGGGTAGATAGCCGATCTCTATGTACTTTTTTTAAACGACTAATCTCTTCAGATATTGTAGGCAAGTTATGAATTTCTTAATTTCTGGTGTACCACGGCGCATTGGATACTATCCGAAGAATTGCATTTTGCACTCGTTGCAGGCAAAGTATGTTAGTCTTGCTCGCTACACCCCACAATTGGATCCCGTATGTCCAGATGGGCTTAAGGACCGAGTTATATATGAGCAGCTTGTTGTCTACTGACAGCACGGAGTTTCGCCCCATGAGCCAGGATAGATTGCGGAATCTGTTGTTTATTTCGTCCCTCTTCTTTTTTATGTGGACCTTCCATGTGAGCCGCCTGTCGAGATGGAAGCCAAGATACTTGACACAGTCAGTATGGGTTAAGGGCTCGCTACCAAGTGTTACTGAAGGGCAGTTAAGTTTTCTTAGAGTAAAAGAGGTATGGGTTGACTTGGTTGCGCTAGCACGAATACGCCATTTTGAGAGCCAGTTATTTGTCCTATCTAGCAGATGTTGGAGTCTGTTGCTAGCCATTGAAGGAGATTCATCTACAGATAGATAAGCAATGTCGTCAGCATAGGTCGCCGTAGTAACTTCTTTTGATGTGGGTAGATCTGAAGTGAAAATGTTATACAGGACTGGTCCCAGGACTGAGCCCTGAGGTACTCCAGCCTCAATATCATGTAGAGTTGATCTGGCATCCCGCTGCTTGACTTGAAAAGTTCTGCCTGTTAAGTATGACGGTGCCGTGTATTTGTCATAATTTTTATTGTGTGGACAATAAAAATTATGGCATTTGGCATGCCGTTTAGTAAATATAATATGAAAACATTATATTTCATATTATACTGGTATGGTAAATATACGAATGATTGTTCGGTTGATTTTTAAATAGTTAGTAGTATTTTTGATGATAATGAAAAGGTCGCATATGTTTGATTACCATTGATAAACAATACCATATTACGCGTGTAGGTAACTATTTATTTATTCCATTTGTTTAAAGAATGAATCATCACCCAGTACAGTTTTTTCCTTGTCAATATTTCAGAAAATAGGATTGATAACACAAGTTCGTTATAAACACATTTCAATTTAAAGACAGTCCCTGGAAGAAAAACAAATTTTGCCAAAGTTGATAACTTGACTTTCATCAAAATCGTTACAGCTGTTTTCAAGAATGTGATTACAAATATTTATACAAATATAGTATAGGATAAGCTGATTATATATAACTACTAAATTTGTTTTTTTTTTTCTTGTGGCTTTCACCTCTTGCTGATGTAAGGAGGTGTTTTGCCAATGTCGAAGTGTAGCGACATATCACACGAGAGGAGAGGTTGATTATGGTGGTAGGATATGTCATGAAGGGAACTAAAACAAATAACATTTATGTTATGGGCGGCACAAACAATACAAGACATTTGTTCAGATATTAATTAAAAAGAGCGGGAAGAGGATGACAGTAAGTAGTTTGCCAACTTAAAGAGAGTCAGGTAGGGAAGACAGACTAAAATTAAAATAGAAAGATAAATATTTCAGAAATAAGTTATAAATTGTGTTTTACAGTCTAATATTATGAACGAGAATATATTTTATAAGGATAGCAGTAAGGGAAGTGTAAATTATCTTAAAATACAGACTTCTTAAGTTAGGTTAAACTTATGACTCCAACAGAACATTATACATATTTCATTTCATACTTTTCTGAAGATTGATGAGTATGAATATAGATGGATATATGGACGCTGTTATGCAATAATCAGTCAATCCACAACTATTTAGCAATAAAGTTTCAACCCTTAATACTATAATCCCATACTATGGAATTTATTTTTTATTTTATTTAAGGGTAGACGACCAAAAAATATTTGGATGAGATGTTGTGTATTATAAGATTATAGTAAACATTTTGATACATTTAAAAATGTATATAGTAACCCAGAAAGAGAGTGAAAAAAACCGACCCCGCATGGCCCACCAACTGTGGTACAAGGGCAGGAGGACGATGACATTTCTAGATCCTGAAGTTTGCTTAACCAATTTACAGATAATAAAAGTGCTAGAATTGATTCCAATTTCAATTAAAAATAAAAACTTTTTTAGTAAATTTTTCTACATTCAATATTTTGTGTTAAATCCAAAAGTAATGGAATTAAAGCTTTAAATAAATCTGTCTGTTACCCGAACCAAGTGAATTCAGATCAAACTGAGTCACTTAAAATACAACTTGAGCAATAAACAAGCAATATATAACACTATAACTTCTTAGTTAGTATAGCTTTATGTGTACACACAAAAGTAACTTAAAGTATA
This sequence comes from Acleris literana, assembly GCA_946894065.1. NCBI lineage: Eukaryota > Metazoa > Arthropoda > Insecta > Lepidoptera > Tortricidae > Acleris > Acleris literana. The sequence continues at coordinate 1,989,826 of OX335681.1, forward strand.
TACCTAGCGGTTGCTAGAATATGGTCATGGTAGGTATTCATCAAAATTCAAGTATCAAGCCAAATTAAGTCATCTCATTAAGATTGGTTGGCATGACAATACCCAATGCAATCATTTGTTAAAAATATATTCTGTGACTCACAGTGTTAGATTTTGGCCGGCCTGCTCTCCGTCCACGGTGACTCCCGGTGGAGGCTCCCGCATCAGGGACATTAGTTCTTTTTGTAATCTCCGCTAAAAGAAAAACATGAAGTTGTGTTAGTCGTACAAGTCACAAGGTGTTATGCACTTCACGACGAAGGGGGGATAAGACGGTGTTAGCATTTTAAATTTAGTGCCATTACTTTTAAAACGTTCCTAGTGTATTTTTCTCTACTTCAAACTAATCAGAAATTGTGGACAGCACAACAAAAGAAATTGTCACAAAAAAAACTCCCGAATAAAACTGTCATAACAGCGTTGAAAAAAAACAGTAACAAATTTCGCATTGGAAGAAAAAATTGCACTAATTATGAAGATAGTTTGGAAAGCTTTTTGCACTATAACAAACCCAATATATTATCGTACATCATAATAATTTAATAATTTTTACAAACCTCAGACGGGGACATAGCCGCCATTTGTATTCCAATTTAGACATATGATGTTACCATATATAACTCAATTTTACATATCTGTTTTATTTATACCTGTTTTTGCGATGGCAATATCATAAATCAGTTGACACGGCCATACCAATTGTCAATTGCATGTTTGTTCGGTAGTGTATAGAAGATTTATTGGTTTCGAAGTTTTATGTTTTACTTCGGTTAGATTAGAAACGTCAAATATTTCCACTACACTTGACTTGACAATAGTTGACAATCTTGATCTTGCTTGACAGTTGTTAAAATATACTATAGTAATCTTCCTTCTTTTGCATGTTCTATTTTGTAATAAAACAATAATGAATGTCGCTATTAATTTTTGCGAATTTATCGAAGTTTGTACGATAATTAGTGAGTGAAAAATCACTGAACGCAACGCATTACTATTGAGCCTTAATATTAATTTATGTTTATCCGTTCGCAACAAGTTTTCTGTGAACTAATTGAAAATCCAAGAAGCCGGGATGGTTTCTTACCCAAAGAAGTCCTCTGCGGAATGGTTTATAGACCAGCTGAACGTGGGAAATGCTAAACTACTAGCATTTGCGTTAGTTTTGGGGTTTATCGGCTACCACGGCATCCTGCATTTACGATATGGTTAGAGCTAGATCATTGTATTTACTAAGTTAATAAGTAATATTGTATAACGATTGTATAGTAACAGACCAGTGGTTGTTATTTAAAAGTTTACTAATTTAGTGTCATTGCTAAAATAATATTTTTTTCAGGCCCTGATTCTTGCACTTGGCTCTTGTCTTCCGGCCGATACAAAGGTGATCATGAATGGCAGCCTTACGGCTGCATGCTACACCGCTACTCAAAAACGTAAATAAACATTTTAATACTCACCCTTACAGGATCAAATTTAGCTTGCTCTAGCCTTTAGGTTGTGGCTCCACTGAGGCAGAGATGAGCGGAGTGGAGCGGAGCTGTGCCAATATTAGCCAATAGAATCTAAACTAACGTGCGCAAGGCGCACTCGACGTGACAGCATGCGCCTTCTATTTGTTCATATTGGCACCGTTCTGCTCGTCTCCGCCTCAGTGGAGCCGCAGCCTATATATCTTTTTATTTATGTTTAATATTTTACTTAAAATAAACTATTGTATCTTCATGTTTCAACAATTAAATAAATGCTTTTTATTTAAATTGTTGTTAATTTTAGAGATGCAAGGAGGTGTCTGCGATACCTGGCCTTCTGGGGAAAGTACAACAGTTTTGCTTTTATTGGAGACTCCAGGATAGAGCAGTTGTATGAATACTTTATAGGTAAGTAATATTCTCGGGGCAATGGTTATTTTTAGTAGAAATAGGGACCTTGTGCTAGTCAATAATATTTTAAATTATTTGGATCGGGCTTTGGTAGACTTACCATTCCACTATCTCTACATATGTGGTTTGTGTGCTTATTCCTAGTAGTGAAAGCCATTTTGTTTGTATTAATATTATTTAATGTAATATTATTCTTGAATGAATACAAAAGAAAGGAAACTTCTTCTAATAAAAACTATTACGTATATATGTGTGGTTATATGGAGAGTTTTAATGATAACATTATTAAGCCATAATAATATGTTTAGCCTTGTTGGTAGTGACCCTGCCTATAAAGCTAGCGGTCTCGGATTCACTTCTCGGTATGGGCAAATATTTGTGTGATGAGAGTGAGTATTTGTTCTTGAGTCTTGTATGTTTTCTATGTAATTCTGTAAATAAGAATATTTATCATTGTCTAGTTAAGTACCCATACTACAAGCATAGATCTTAGTTTATGGCTAGGTTAATTTGTGTGAGATTGTCCCCTGTGGCCGGTTTCACGAAGCTACAAGTTACAAATTACAAGTGGAACTCTCTTTCTAGTAAAAGGAGTTAGAAAGAGACTTCCGCTTGTAATTTGTAACTTGTAGCTTCGTGAAACGGGCCTCTGATATTATTTATTTATTTATTATTTATAGAGTATTCAAAGTCATAAGACATGCTATTAAACATATGTCCATCGCCACAGATTACTATACCTAAGTGTTTGGGTTGAGATTAATCTTATCAATGAATACTTAAACATGAGTCACAAATATTACTCATAAGTGGGATCCCACATGATATGTACGTACAGTTGTATCAGGTGTTAACGCCATACTGATTAAGTAGTCTTAATTTAAATCACTACAACGTGAATAATACCTATTCAACTGCTTTTTATTAGTTGATTAGCTGTATGAAATATTTATTGCAGGGTAAAGTTTAGTATTTACAAGCTATTTTATCGTTGTTTTGTTATCTGTCCGTCAAAAAATACTGGTTAATTATGGTTCTTAACCAGGTTTTTCGTATACGCTCGCTCGGAGCGGAATCGATCCGCGAGCTTTATATTCGATGGGATTAACCTGGTATTTTTGTTTTTGATTCTTCCTGCAGTTGGATGGTGTGGCAACTAAAATGATAAGGCCGGCTTGACTTCAGGCTGAGCAAGTGAAAATGTTACTAAAAAGCATGGTAGGAAAGACGAGAAACGATGGCGGTGCGAACAAATTAGCGAGCGAAATTAACCGTTTTTTCGAGCAGGAACAGTTTTATTTTGCTCTTTGATCGGAATCGAAATAATATCGATATTGTTAAGCGGAATTGAAATGAAAATGCTCTATTGGAAGTGTATGGCGTTTCTGCCGAGGTCGTTAAAAAATTTAACCAGGATTCATAACCATCAGGTGACCCATGATGGTCTATGACATAAAAAGAACCCCATAAAACCCGACATATAGCAACCACAGCCTGACAATACAGACCTCATATTGCCGATACATACACTCTATTTACTTCTAATTTGACAGGTGTCCTAAAGGCCCGTACAGAGCAAGACGTATCATACACGATGGACCACCGTTCGCCTAACTATACATACACAGACGTGAAACTGCGTCTGTCTGTCCGTTACGTGTGGAGCGACGACGTTTCCCGGACCATGGTGGAGCAGTTCCGCTCTTGGTAATATTATGGTATATTATACTGGTATTATGTACAGTCAAGTGTAAAAATATGGGAGAACGTAACATCTCAAAAATATTTCCCAAAGCACCTTATTCCAGTGTAATAAGAACTTCGTAACATATTTATGACAGGATTCTGTCGACGTATATTTTTGAACTTGACTGTATGTGGAAGCCTGTTGTTTTCCATAAGCAATTAAACTTTATACGCATACTTATAAAGTCTTATTTCCTTTGCAGGCAGCGCGAAGACAAACCCCCTTCAGTAATAGTTGCTGGAACTGGACTCCAACTGCTCAAGACCAGAAACGCCACAGATCTCGTAATAGAGGAATACAAAAGGAACCTTACTCTGTTGGTTCAAGCTATAGACTTGCTTGCAGCGAGGAACACTCAGGTCCTTTGGAAGCTGATAGAATCGGTGGATAGTTCTAAGTTGAAGAATGAATATAAGAAGATCAGTAACAGTGATATTGATGTGTACAATAGAGCTGCTATAGAGGTAAGTTAAAAAAAAAAAACATTTCAGCCCACATCCACCCACTGCAGGGTAAAGACCTCTTCATTTTCACGCCATTTTGCCCGGTCTCGTGCTAACGCCATCCATCCTTTCCCAACTGTCTGCCAAATGTCATCAGACCAACGAGCTGATGGTCTGCCTACTGATTGAAAAAATATTGATTGTTTTAAATCCAAAGATGTCTTGTGGTGAATATTCGCGCGTTTCAACCGCCGTCATTGTTGTCTTCAATCATCATTATCATCAACTTCCCCTTATTCCAATCATTTGGGGTCGGCACGTCTTTTTCTTCCACACGTCCCTATCAGCTGACATCTCAGTATTCTATTCCTTGTTGTCTTGAATATATTGAGGAAAATAATGATAACTACCAGCAACTGCTAATATAAATAGAAGTAGAATTGGGGGTAGTTTCCATTTAGAGTTAAAATTATCTGGAATAATAATGTGGGTTACCAAAGCGGTGATTAAAATGTTGAATGATGATGTCCTTTACTACACACAATTTTACTCCACGGAATTCCTCATTGGCACACGTTTCGCATAAATATCTAGATATTCTTACACTCACGCACAAAATGACGTCAGTGACACAAGCCTAGAACAATTTATTCGCGGAACGTGGTGACGTTGTTTTTTTGGATCACAAATTAACAGCTGAGCCTCCCCCCAACGTCTGTCACCCCGGGGGATGGTCGCGCGCGACCTTGTCGGGCTATACGTGATGATGGTGTAATTTTATATTTAGCCTATATCATTCTATTTAAAAATAAAGATATAGTTATATTAAGTATAATTTGCTATCTTCAATATCTACCATAGTTTCCTTCCAGAGATATTTTTTTCGCTTCATCCTTTAGACTTGCTAATTTAAGCGGCAATTACACTAGTTCGTTCACCTAATGCGGTCGCCGAACTTGTTTCAAACTACTTGCTAACAAATGTCTTCATCACATTAATCTGTCCGCATACTGCGGTATAACGACTGCGACTCCCGTGTTCTTTACACTGTTGCGGACGCCGTATGCAATATGCGGCGGTCGACTCAATGTAATGAGGAATGTCAGTAGGTACGCCAAATCGCTTGAAACTTTGTAGCAGTAAAGTTTATAAATAAACAAACATACTACTTTTTATTTTATTCAAAAAGACTCAGAAGTTTTGATTCTATGAACGTTTAAAATTTGGGTCAATAATATTAAAGCGCGCGGGGGCCATCTTGCTGGGGTGACGTCATCGCTTAACAGCGGTACGCGCCCTTATATGAAAAAGTAAGTTTACAGGGCTATAACTTTTTAACCGTTATAAGTAGCCAGTTGAATTTTTCACAGAGTACGTGTTATTATAAAATGGGGTCCCCATACAAGAAACATGAAAATTTATCATTTTTTTTAGAATTTTTATACTGGTTGTATTTTTATAATGGCTTCTTATTTTGATGCTATTTTGAGCTTAAATTGTAGTCTACTTTTTGTAGTTTACGACTAAATACAATGTCAAGTAAAACTGCTACAAATATGTGACAAAACTGATTTTATCAACACGATATTTTAAGCGGTCACCCCATCCTGTTTTAGACTACGCGTGTAGTTGCTTAACTTTGGAAGGCGAAGTACGGGTTGTATTTGTATAATAGCTTTTTATTTCGGTGTCTCATTAAGTTTAGATAATAAGCAAAAATCCATACAAACATATATAGTTTACGACCAAACAGTACATACATACATAATCTCACGCCTTCGTTCCCAGAGTGGGGTAGGCAGAGCTACAGAATTACAAACATCTCTAAAAACTTGTTGATAATTCTATAACCACAATTTGCACAATTAGGCTAAGATGTTTACCAGCGTATTAGTGACAGGTTGCAAGCCCATCGCCTAACAGTACTACAAGCCTTTATTCCCTTAGTCGTCTCTTACGACATCCACGTGAAGACATGGAGTGGCACTATTCTAACTCGGCAACCACACGAGGCTCCACCAAACACCAAACGCCAAACAGTAAACTGTAGTAAAACTCTTACAAATATGTTAAAAAGTGCCTAGTTTAAATGGACACGATCGATGTTTGGGTAAGCGGTGGTTGCTTAACTTTGGTGGTAGGCCTTTCTTTACAAATTTCGTGTTAATTTAGAATTAATATCGCTACTGTATAAAAGAGTGAACTATAAAACATGATTTTTTGATTGACCTAGCAGTAGTTCTGATACTTCGTGTATTCATTTCATCGATTTCAAATTTCGCGCGCGGGCGCTACCAAGTCGTTAGATAGGTACCTTTTTACTAGGTCTAGGCATTATTGCCACTATCCCAAAATTGAAAGTGCTTGATTATTATTCTAATTTTATTTAACCAACTTATTCGACAAACATTACAAATAGAAAAGCCGGTCAGTGACAGACAGGTAGTTATGTAATACAAAATAATAGATAAACATAGCTGCCATAGTAACATCAAAACGAATTCGTAAAAATATTACGACTTACAAAGTTAAGCAAGTACAAGCGTAGTCTATAACAGGATGGGTGACCGCCTAAAACATCGTGTTGATAAAATCAGTTTTGTCACATATTTGTAGCAGTTTTACTTGACATTGCTATTTAGTCGTAAACTACAAAAATTTGACTACAATTTAAGCTCAAAATAGAATCAAAATAAGAAGCCATTATAAAAATACAACCAGTATAAAAATTAAAAAAAAAATGATAAATTTTCATGTTTGTTGTATGGGGACCCCTCTTGGGATTTGATTTATTGTTAATTTTACAATTTTAAACGATAGATTTTATAATAACACGTATTCTGTGAAAAATTCGACTGGATACTTATAACGGTTAAAAAGTTATAGCCCTGTAAACTTACTTTTGCATATAAGGGCGCGTACCGCTGCTAAACGATGACGTCATCATCCGTGAGCGCTAGCCGCCGGGTTCCGAGCGCCGCATACGAAGTTTAAAATTTAATATCTCGAAAACTATTTGACGTATCGAAATGATTTTTTTACAGCTATTTTTAGTTTTTAATGAATAATACGGTAAGCTAAAAATCTAAACTGGCTGACATTCTCTATTGCCGCTTTAATTGTTTCAGATGTTAACACACAGCGCGGCTAAGATCTGGAGCTCCCCGCGCCTCGTGGCCCAAGGGGCCGTGTCCGACGACGGCGTGTCCCTCGCCGCACGGGCCCTGCGGCACGACGCGCAGATACTACTCAACATGTTCTGTAACGACCATATGAACTTCCATGATGGGAGCTGTTGTGCCATGCCAGAGCCGTATACGCAGTTGCAAATGCTGACGTTCGCTATGTTTCTAGTTTGGTAAGTATAGCCTGAAGATTTACAACCCTGGCCATGTTTCGTAGTTTTAGTATTGATTTATTATACTGGCAACAGTTACACTTACGTTATGTCACATATTAAATCGTGTGACAGCAAAAGTAACCAGAGTTTCGTGATTTTGTATGATAAATAGCCTGATAATGCTATAAAGAATTCACAAATATGGAAAAATATACATTACATATTTTAATTTATAAAACACCATTTATTTATTTGGGAAACAAATAGCAAGATATAACACATTAAGGGGTCATACACAGATTTAGGTTACCGTCTTTCCTGTGGACGTACCCGAAGTTAACGTTTTTAAGGCCTAATTTGCTGGCTGAACCCGCATCCCCATAAACGGCGTCTGGTCTACTTTAGTCCTAGCAAATAAAAACATAACTTATATGCACACAAGCCCTTAACTATTGACCACAGGAGAGACAACTTTTGTTTTTGCGAGTGTGTATGACCCTAAGATACAATGAAACTTAAAAATACATCAGCAAAAACAGTTTCCACTTATAATATAATTTACATTACTGTTTCTCAGAAGACTGTATAATTGTATATTACCTTGAAAAAAAAACTAACTAATAATTTCATATGTTACCGATAGTTGCACAATATAATAACTATAACTAACTTAATACTGATGTGATGATGAAGTTGATAGATTAATGCAGAACTCATTTTATTTTGCAATTATTACATTTTTATTGAGACAATTGATTGATTAATTATTATAGAAATAAATTGACTTATTTTCATATAAAAATGTCGGAGTGGGTAAATTATCACGATAAAGCCAGCCTTAACGAATAAAGCAAAACATGAAAAAACCTTCCAGCGGCGTGCTAGCCGGCATTAAATCAACGTGGCGCTGGTCTGCGACCATCCAGCAGCGCCTGGGCGGGTACTCGCTGGTGGCGCCGGCGCCGGCCGCGCGCGCCTCGCCGCTGGCCGCGCTGGCCCGCCTCGGGACCATCATGGCCTACTTCTACCTCTGCGACCGGACCAACTTCTTCATGAAGGAGAACAAGTACTACTCCGAGTGGAGCTTCTGGCTGCCGGTCGGTTATGTGTTCGCGTTGGGGCTGTTCTTTACTGATGACTCGAGGTCTAGTAGGTGAGTGGATTTTTTTGGGTACTGTAAGTAATATTAATGGATGTATCTTGTATCAGTCGAAGGACGTCCTCTTTGCTGGTTTTTTTTATGGTATAGAGAAGGCAATCGAGTGGACAGGTCACCTGATGGTAAGTGAGATCTGAAATCCATTGACATCCCATTCTCAAGATTTCAATCTTAAGACTGCTAATGCCTTGCCAACCCTGAGGTCTAAGCTGGAAAGACTAATATTAAGTATTTCTCTATATAAGTAAGTTTATCGTTGCCTACCCACCCATACCCATACCGAATTTTCATTAGAGCCTTTCCGAGGACCCAATAAGAAACTAAAAGGGAACATATTATCAAGAGCAGCTCACTTAAAGTGATATGTTGAATTTTCTCAGGAGACTACAGACTTTAATAATGTAAACTTCTCTTTCAGAGTATTACACAGAGAACAAACCAACGAATGGAAAGGCTGGATGCAACTCGTCATTCTAGTATACCAAGTGACCGGAGCCAGTAAAGTCTTACCCATCTACATGCTAGTTCGTGCCCTCGTCTCCGCTTACCTGTTCCTCACAGGCTACGGCCATTTCACGTATGCGTGGAAAACCGGCGACCACAGCCTAGTGAGATATTTCAGAGTGATCTTCAGGCTGAATTTTCTGACTGTTGTGTTGTGCCTGACAATGAATAGGCCGTACCAGTTCTATAGCTTCATACCGTTGGTGTCGTTTTGGTATACTTTGGTGAGTATTTTTTGTTTCTATATTTTTTGTAAAGGTTTAGATTTTAGTTCTTTTTTGGTGAAGCCGAACGAGCACATAGGGCACCTGATGATAAGTTGGATCTGTGACCCATAGAGTGCTAATGCCTTGGCAACCCTGAGGACTAAGATGAAATGAGAAGTTCTATTAATGAGCATTGTTACGGGACATATTAATCAACAATATTCTAATAAAAAAAACACACACATAACTTTACTTAAATGTATTTTTCAAGTCATAGTGGGGACTCTTAGGGGATTCGCACACGGCAACTTTTTGTAGCAATGTAATCGTAAAAAAGTTTGCTATGTTGTTGCTGGTGGTACACGTAAACACTATTCTGCACCGATATACAGCATCGAAACAGCCGCGGCACCTCCCTCCACTCCAATACATCCAATGGCGAATAGGTTTGCATCGATGCATCTGACATCTACATCGCGACAGTCGCTTGTATCGATGCAAAGCGACTGTATGCAAAGCGACGAGCATCGCTTCTGTCGCGCGTTGCAAATGCGACAAGCGGCAACATGTCGCGATGCAGTCGAAAAGCTTTAAAGGGTTAAGGGTAGTTTAAAAGGTTAAAGTTTGTATGTATGTATGTATGTAAAAGAGATAACAATTATAAAATAGACAAAAATATAACAGGAATATACAAAGGCGAAATTATCCCTTTAAGGGATCTCTTCCAGTTAACCTTTGAGCTATTGAGAAATAATTAATTACAACGAATAGCCAAATAAGTACAACACTAAAAGAAATGATTTATTTTAATTATTTTATTTATTGTGCAAGGTTAAAAGGGTAGAATTTTGATTTATTTCCAGATGTTCGTAATAATAGCTCTGCCGCCACACATAGCGCCCTGCTCCAGCCACACGGTAGAGTCCAAACCGTACCAGTACCTCTACATTGCGCTGAAGACCATCGGACTACTCAGCATCGTCACCATCCTCTACATGAGCGAGGTGTTCTTCCAGAAAATCTTCGTCACGAGGCCCTGGAAGGCGCTGTTCGTCAACTCTGACGATGATATACATCAGTGGTGGCTGGCTTGGAAGCAGGATAGGTGAGTTTTTAGGGTCTTGTCGACTGCCGAAGGAGGAGGGTAATGTGTTTCACAGCCTATATATGTATGTTTGTTCCTTTGTACTGGCACTATAAAAACTAAACCCGTTGTCCGATTTTGATGATTCTTATGTCAATGGATTTGTCTTCCTGCTCCACCTCTCGTCGGTTCTGCGACAGACATGGCCAGCCCACTGCCACTTCAGCTTGCTACATTTTTGGACAATATCAGTCACCTTGGTCTTATGTCGTATGACCTCGTTCCGGATCTTGTCCATTAATGAGATCCCCAACATAGACCTTTCCATAGCACGCATGTCATTGAATAGGGATTTAAAAATCATTCTTAGGTTTCTTTCATCATTTTTCATTTTGAATGATCATTTAGGATTTATAACGATTTAAAGTTGGTTAGCAACGGGTTATGAAAGCTTGCTTTTTGTTAAAGTTATGAACTGTACGAGTGATACACGAATTCCCAAAATCCAACCCAATCCAATCCAATTATTTCTTAGTAGCAGAATTTCCATTCGTCTTTTTCCCGAATTAAGTTTGTACAGTCGTGTTTTTCCCATGACGCGTTCTTTCCTATCGTATTTTTCTCCATTCTAGAAATCAATTTGTTAGTGTCGACGTAGCTCTACCTTCGCGGAGTTCCTCTTTCTGTGAGCTTTGGCTTTCCGAGCCTGCTGCACTAATGTTCCTTAAACCTACCTACCTATTACGACCTAATCATAAGTTGGAAAATATGCGATTGGAACACGTATGGGTCGGAAAATATGTGACTCTGTTTTTTTTGTGGAAAAGAATGCAAGTAGCAGTTTTGTTAAAATAATGAACCAAGTCAGTTTTTTGCAGTACAATTTCTTTCAAAAAAAAAAAACACTTACATGTTGTAGTCCCGGGATAGACGGGACGGGGATGTTTAATTTCGGAAAATCGAACATATAAGATTAATCGAATCACCATTTTACGAAATGAAACCTAGCGCATTAAATAATACTATCAAAATAAATCTTGACAAAGCATTAAATCCTCCAGATATTCCATGACATACGGCATCATCTTCGCCGTGGCGTACCTGCTGGCGCAGCGCTATGGCCTGCTGGACGACAACAACCACGGCAACCTGTTCGCGCCGGGCGTGTCGCTCAGCGCCGCGCTCCTCGCGTTCATCGGGCTCGGCTCCTACGTCACCTTCACCTTCTTCTGCACCAACATCTTCGACTGCAACGAGATCCACAGCTACGTCGCCTTCCTCCCCATCGTGAGTTATATTCTACTGAGAAACGTTTCAGGCGCCTTACGGACAAGGCATTCTAGTTTATTCGCTTGGTTTGGAACGATTACTTTAGAATTATTCGCCAGCCAATCACATATCTGGCTAGCTGCTGACACCCATGGCGTCCTAGTATTAGTTCCGAGCGCTCCTATTCTTAATTTGATTATAACTTCTTATATTTTCATATGCGCAGCTCATGAGATACACAAGTTGACTATGATTATACTGCCATATGCTGTCCCGGATGATTGGCGATTGGTTTTGAGAAATTTTGCTATTTTTCTAGCGATTCTAGTCCCCATAGGTATACATGACGGTATGTTTTAAGTTTAACTTAGTAGCCTATAGATGTCTGTGTGCGTAATAAAAAAAACGGTCATTATTTAAACTTACTCTTGTCAAAATAGTTCTTCTTTTACTGCGTATTAGGTAAGTTTTGACTAGAGCACAATTTAATTTGAGTTTTAAAAGTGTTTTGTTTGATTTCAAAACAATGAAAGTTAAAAAAAAATCTTCGTTTTCCTGTAAAAAAGGTTTGTTAACTTTCGAGATAAGTAGTTTGGACTTTTTGGATGTTTTTCATATCTCGAAAAATACGCAGTGTATAAAATAAAACCTGTTTTGTAACGTACAAATGACGAAAGGAACTAGTTTAAATTAGGGAATTATATGAAAGCCCTTCATACAATACCCTAACTGAACTAGTACGTAACTAGCATCACAAAAAACAACACGTCAAAAATTTCGTCATACGCTACTAGCCATAAAGTTCTGCTTTTAAGATTCCTGTAAATAAGCAATAGTTTTTATTGAAAATTTGCGTGTGTGTGTGAGTTTGCTTACGTGATACATTGAATGTTTGTTAAGAGACATTGCTTAGTCCGCTGAATGCGGTCGCCGAGCTAGTTTTAAACTTCGGCTACCTAATCTCACCTTAGCATTAGTCTGTCCACCTAATGCGGTGTCCGCACGACTCTCAAACGGATTCGATTAACAAACGTCGTCTTTACACTAGTCTGTCCGCCTCATGTCTCTACGTCCGCCGTATGCGGTGACCTAATGCGGCCAACAGGTGCCGTGTTTACACTACGTCGAATGCGGTCGACTACTGTCGTCTTTGCACTGTAGCGGTATACGCGATGTAATTGTCCCTTTATTCTAAAGGTAATAAACGAACGTGTTGTCATATTTTATCGTAACAAAATCGAGATCGCATTATGGGCGAAATTTTAGATTTTCTAAATTACCGTTTTCGAGCAGTCGTTATATTTCAAGTCAATTTTTATTTATTAACGGGTTTATGTGTTAGCGTTTAACCGATTTGCATTAACTAGTCGACGTTCGAACTCGACTTGACCCTTGAAACCTTATCCTAAATAATTATAGCTTGTATCGAGATATTCAGGATTTATATTTTTTTAACTAAGTCCCTCAAAACTCAATTCTATTTGATGTACAACAGACTAAGTACAATTTTCAGTCTTTTTTTTATAAAACAACTTAAAACGCGTTAGATTTAGACATAATATAATGTACAGTTGTGAAACTTAATATTAATATTCATAATCAAACACCGGATTGACGGGGGCAAAAATGTACCAGTGCTAGTGATTCATTAAATGTCGACTAAGTTTATCGACATCGATAAAAAGCATCTTTTAATCATCATTATCATAAGTAATGGCCAACTTTGAGTATCTTTTAATTATGTGCAAACCTCTTTTATTTATACTTATCGCAAGTATAAACAACAGGTATCTGACATGTACACTTGAGACACTTTTGACAACCATTGAAATTAAATTGAATAACAAATTCATTTAGTACAACAATATTCCTTAGCATTCCGACGAATTGAGACCCTTTTTGTTGTTTAAGTCGGTTAAAAATGCCTCGAAAGAAAAAAGATCGTTTATCTCCATGGAAAGCTGATCATTCACATATAGAATATAAAGGTACGACTTACTTTTGCAAGAAATGAAAGGTCACGAAAAAAGTTGTCGATAAACTTAGTCAATATTTAATGAATCACTAGCACTGGTACATTTTTGCCTCCGTCAATCCGGTGTATGTTCATGATGTATAATTTGGTGTGTCGAGAAAATGTGATACATTATCCAAGATTTTTGAAATTAATAATTATGCTCGGAGTTAAATATGTACATAATAATTAAATAATAGTACATTAACAAGTAAAGCCTATATTTTCTCAGTCCGATGGCTCTTTTCGGCCCGTCTCATAACCAAATATTGTAACAAACTTTGAAATGAGAATAAAATCGCAACACGCATCATGAATCTGCTTGCTTTCAAAGTCAAATTGTTTATGCGTTTTATTAATCGTATAAGAAAAAAAAATTGACATCCTTAACCTTTTCAATGCCATTGACGGATATATCCGCACCACTGTTTCAACTCCAACGACGGATATTACCGTCAAGGTTGTCGGCGCAAAATAGACCTGAGTGCCCATGAGGCAAGGTTGACATTAGCTATGGTTTTAAGCTGTCATTGGCGTTCGAGTGACGTCGTATTTGCGTTGAAAAGGTACATTTAGCTTTACTTTTAAGTTGATTTTCGTGGCTATCATTGAAAGTTACTGTTAAAATAATAAAGTGAGTATTATAAACGTTTTATATTTTCAATAAGTGTAGGTAGTACCCGGTAGTCTTAATTTAAATATAAATTGAAAAATAATATTTACTTAGTACTTAAGTTAGTTAATACATTTTGTGAGAAAATTTGCACTGTGATTTAAGTCTTTTAAGATAAAAGTTATGTACTTAATGTCAATAAGTACAAATAAAACATATTGAATTATTATTTAGTTTTATTTACAATAATTAAGTTATAAAATTCTGGCTGTAATTATACACTTACTACGAAAGTGTAGTAGGTATACAGAGTGTTGATAAACTCTACCAAATACCTACTCTAACTCTGTATGAGTCACCAGTACCCTTACCATGAGTTACAATTAACGTACCCGCCAGCGAGTCGTATGCTGTCCCTCGCATACCTCGCAGTATTCTCAAAGAGTGCGAGAGATAGAGCATTCGACTCGCTATCGTGTACGGTAATTGTAACTCATGGTAAAGGTTTCACAGAGGCGCAAGTTTGAGATGACTCGCGATGGTAATTTTTGGTACTTCAAATGCGCCGGCGAGATTTCAATTCTCGAGAGGCGAGTGATCGCCGGTGGAATAGCACTTTTAATACGTTAACAGTGCACATACAAATGTTTCAATTTCATCGTATGTCCAGCACGTCGTAAGTGCGTACCTGCTCATTTCTTAGTGACCCATATGCGGGGCACGGACTAGTGGAGCTAGTTCGTCGTGATCCATGTATGAGGCACTGGACTGTGAAGGTGTTAAACGGTATGACGAATGATAGAACCATATTTATCTAAGGAGAGGTAATTAAAAAATAAATGTAACAAGCAAAATGTATTTACTTTTATTCTTTACATTGTGAATAAGATGTTTTATAATATAATAATGAATAATATACACCTTAATAAATGCGTAGGAATAGTGTAAAACATTATATACACAAGACACTTAATGTACGTTGATTCATCACAATCATAATTTTAGTGAGGAATGAAAATTAAGAATGAAAAAAGGGTGCAAAAGACTTACAATTTATGGTGATTTCAAATGCATTAAGGCGCTTGCTGTTAAAATTGTATAGCCACAGTTCTGCTGTAGATTTAAAAAAAGGGCTTGAAATGCGATGTCATTTTGCTGATTGAAGAATTGTGCCTTATTTCAACCTCAAAAGTGCTGTCAGTCTTGAAGTGACAAGGTTGGTTTTTAAATGACCTTATTTGTTACATACCTATCCAATGGGTACTCGTTTTAATCTAAATTGAGGCTTATGACAGCTCTTATAAACACATATTACATTTCGTTACTACTTTAGAAAAAACTCTCATCTGACATTTCGAGATATATGAGTTTAAACTTAATTCCCTTTAAGCTTAACTTCAAAATCGTACGTCACGAAATACGAGGTTTTTTCAAAGCAATGACGATTTGTTTCTTTGACTTAACATAAATACTAAGTACGTTGGTACACACCTAGCGACGCCGTTCAGCAATTTCAATAATTAATCGCCTATTTTTAAAATATATCGCTTGTGAGTATAGATAGCGATTGAAATTACAAAATACAGCTGTCACAGGGATCATCCTAGATTGAACTGAGTATAGGACTTTTAAAATGTGTAACAAAATTCGCGATTCCGGTAACCTTCGGGGAGGGAACATGGCCGTTTGAAAAATGTCCGACTTTTACTTTTGATTTATTATATTTACTGATTATACTCTTAATCACTTGACACTGGCGAAATTAATGCGGAACCACGGTGGACGGCCTAAAAAAAGAAGAAGAAAGAACTCACGGTTTTTGAGTTTATTGCTTAGGTGACAGCGTTCGCTGCTGTGTCTTTGTACAGGTGTTTTCCCAAGTCCCACATCTTTTGTTTTACGTTGTAGAATGCACATTCGTTCGCGTTCCAGGCACTAGGTAAAAGTCAGAAAACGTTATACTCGTGCGTTGTCAGCAGTTAAGTGCGAATGGTAAGATTGGTAAGATGAGGAATGTTTTGTGACAGAGAACTGCGGCTAGGTGTATTACCGGCGTGGTGAGAAAACCTAACCTGAGAATAGGTACCGAATACTGATTACTGATTAGTAACAAAACTTTTGTATTGGCGCGAAACTAAAAAGTAGGCGCATGACTTACCATTTTTTTTATAATACGGAGGCAAACGATCATGCGGGTTAACAGACTAGAAAAAAATTGAGGACGCTGTTCGAATCATATTGGTAATATTTTGGCAATTTTTGACACTGGCCCCCTAATATTAGGTTGGTTTGCGTCAAACTATTTGACCAAGCTATACCACAGATACGTTATGTTTTATAGCCAACGCCAACGTACTGTTTGGGAATAATGATCCCTACACGAGTTCTACGCAAAGGAAGTTAAATAAAAAGTTTTGTCACCACGCCTGAAAATCGTTTCGTATCATCGACTTAACGTGTTCGTGTGTTGTATTATTTTATATAAGGGGCTTCTAAACGGGCCATATTTTCACTGCAATATGTGGCTGGCAACTAGTCGTGTCTTTCTCTAACATACGAGTAAGAGAGGGACACCAATAGTTGCCGGCCACGTATTGCAGTGAAAATATGGTCAGTTTAGAAGGCCCTATATAGCAACATTCGTTATCGTGTATGAGAAAAATAATTCACTCGATTTTCTACTTAAACAATATAAAAGTAAGAGTGCACTTATATTGTACGTGATACTACAACGATGGCGTCGACAGTTTTGAATTCCGGTTAGATCGATTCATTACCAGTATTAATCAACTAGGGCCAAAAGACCTATTAAATAGTAATTAAATTATAATAAGATAAGGTTACAATGTCACAGATAAACACAAATTCCAGGTTTTTTGCAAAGAGGTTAATATTGACATACTGACGGATATTGTAGGCATTAAAGTAATGACGAAAAGAAGGATCATATTAAAAACTAATATTTTGAGCCTAGTGCGTGCAATCACAGAATATTTATATATTTAATTTTCGTACTTTTGACGACACTTTAAATTTTACAACTACGTACATATTAAGAAATGTGAACATATTGCTTATATGTCATTGATTTAAGGTTATTAATGCGATAAACACTAAGATATAATAAAAAAACCCTTTTCAAATCTCATTTATGTTTAAATGTACGGATTCATTTAAATAGTTTTTTTAAGTTTGTTGTGCATTAAGATCATAAGGCGACACAAAAATAAAAAGAGTGGTGCAAATAATTCAAAATAATGACAACTATGACATTTCAGTAACAATGCCTAATATACATCAGATCTTGATTTACTTTACACAGATATACTAGGTATTACAGTAGACTGTACGTACATAGATATAAGAATACATTTTTATTAGTTAGTTTAGGAGTATTCTCTGATAATTTAGATGTATTTGAAGACAAGCAAACCATTATAAAAGATCTTTGACTAATGGCAGTGAAGGCATCGCGTGCAAATAAATATATACATTGGAATGCCATTAAAGGGGATATATTTTCGCATAATCGAATATTAAACAAACTAAAACTAAGCCACAATTTTAAGAGTAACGTTTAGAAAATCAGTCTCAATGCACAGGCCATTAATTCCTCTACTTTCATATTTGTATTTTTTATTTGTTATGATTTCGACAAGAAAAAAATCGCAGAAAAGTGCCAACATGGGCTTAAATTGTGGATCCATCTTCGGTGGTCACTACCGTATAATAATGACGTAACATCAAATTATAAGAAATGAATTATGTCAAACAATCATTGGTGAGAAGTTTCGATGATAGATAAACAATTAAATAGCTTGATTGCATGAGACATTTTAAAGTTAACATGACGTATAAATAAGAAGACACTGTCTGTTATAATTTAAATGTAATGTAGTAATGTAGTATGTATCTATTCTTGAGTGTAATAAAAATTAGGTACAGAATATGACTCAATTTAAATTGGATAATGAAGACTAATTTGAACGAAATTCGATTTATTGTTTCATGATATTTGTTACTTTTGATAAGTACCTAATTGATTTTTTGATTTTGTCATATGGATAAAACATCATATAATTCATAAGTTTGTTTGTTTTTATTTATTTTAAGTACATATTAAATACTTACAATTGTAAAATCTTTAACGAATTGCATTATGAATATTACTGAGTTATAATATAATTCTTGTTTCTATGTTAAATTTCAAATCATCACATTTACTAGGTTAACGAATCATACATAGTCAAATATTGTTCAGTTGTAATATTGAATGAGTAAGAAATTTAGTTTTATTTAAACTGCTTGTTTATGTTCTACAATTTCATTACTATTTAAAAAGATAATGATTTGAACCATAAATACGATATCACAAAAACAAAACCCGTGCAGCTACTAAACTTGTAAGTGTCACAACATCGATGGTATATTACCTATTACATATACCTTATTATAACGTACGATAGACAGTAAAACAAGCATTGGTTCCACACACAGTACCTCAGTCTTTAGACAGTCGAATCACAAAAATTATTGCTGGAACTGTAACTAACGATATTATGCTATGACTCTTTTTGGACAATGTATCTGGATTTAATATATTGAATGCTGCCATCAACTAACGTGTAATGTGTCGCATCCACTGGAACATTATAATAATGGTCATTTCATTATGAATAAATCAATCAAAACACAATACTCGGAATTTAATTTGATGCCTGCCTTGCGTAACTTTGATTCGTTTGTTATTTACATACTTTATTTTTTATCCATAAATAATGTGTAAGTTTATTGCTTCTTAACGTTTTTACGTCTAAACCGACCAATGCGAAATTTGGTTACGTAATAGTTTACTTTTTATCGCAGAAAATCGAATAATTTTCGCGAATACAACTTTTGCGTGGACGGAGTCGGGCAAAAGCCAGTAGCGATATACCCAATGGCTGCTTTTTATTACGCCAGATACTTATCCAAAAAGTAAGGACCACTCATACACGTAAGGATTAAGGAGATCTAAGGAACTACGATTACAGGGTATCTCTTCTACTGTCTTTTCATAGGTTAGGTATACCATATGTATGTTCACTACTGGTTTATTTAGGCATCTATCTTTGCACTAATAGGGTACATTATCTCAGAGTCTTACCACAAAGCGAATGGAATTAACAATAAATGATTATTATGGGTTACTTTATAACTATGAATCATGCATCGCTAAGGTTTGGCTACAAAAGTAACGAGTTACGATATTTATTACATTTTTTTATGGATTTTATTCGTCAAAACAATTTGAATATGCCGCTATTTTTCTATCAAACAGGTAGTCTATTTCAACTGCTAATTTAAGGATTAGGAATCTAATCTATCTCAAAACAGTGGGTCCAATAATTGTCAGGTATACTATGCTACACCATATGTGATTGAATCTTCTTCAAACTAAACTTGGATAATTTATTAATACTAATTATTATTAGGTAGGTAACTAGATATTGCGTTTACTATAGTATTGGTGCCAGTAAAGGGGTTAAATTTAAGGTACTATAAGTAGCTTATATAACTTACGGTTTAAACGCTCACACAACATACGTTTGAGTTAGTATAAATTAGTAATTGTGCATTGTATACCGTTTTTGGTACCGTTTATTTGTTCTATACGTGTCGAAATATTTACAATTCTCTCGAAACCCCGATATATACAACGCTTATATATAAATTTATGTACACAACAGCAAAAAGTGCGCAAAAACGATCTCACAAAATATGCATTTGAGCAATACGTATTATACATTTACAAAAGCATTTTAAACAGTTCATAGTCTAATGAACGGGAAATTATATTTAGCGGAAATTTAAAAACAAATAAAATAAACGTTCCCTAAAATCTAATTACTCTATGAAATAAAAAAAAGGATATATATATATATATATATATATATCTATATATGTATGTATATATAAACGTGTTTACCAACTACCCGAGGATAAAAACATACATCCCTATCCAAGTTATTGCTATAAGAAACTTACATCAAGAATTGTTTATAAGTACAGTTCAAGACATCAAAAGTGAAACAGAAGAAACATAAACATCAATACGTTGTATCTACATCACTTTAAGGACTAATTGTTAAAATCGTCAACACTCCTGAAGATCCCTCTTACATAATTATATCACATTAGATTAGAATTTTGTATACTTAAGTGTCAACTTGACAGCTGTCAAGATTGGACATTGCAGACAACATCGAAATTCACACTTTGACCGTAACATGTCAACACTCATTTATTGCTCAAGTAACACTTCTGACCATAAACACAGTTTATTTTTTAATCAGAATTCTCTTGGTAACCGGCCGTGTTTAGTATCCTAGTATCTTCACTTAACACCGACCGATCGTAACGTCTTTGCCGAGCGATTTTGGGCCGTCCGGGACCGAGTAAAGGCGCTGATATCGCGTGGGTCGGCATTCGATTTAGGTCCTTGCGGCCTTGTAGTAAGGGAGAGGTAACGCTGGATGACTCGTCGCCTTCGTCATCTGATAAAGCAGGATAGCTTTCTTTCATTTTGAGGCTCCGCTCTAATCGACGGAGGAACCTAGGAAGAAGACAGCATTATTGCACAAACGTTTAACTGGGACTCTATTCAAAACGGTAAAACAATAATGGTTCTGATGTGTTATGATATGTCTTTAACTCGGCCGCCATTACTGTCAAGTTAATAAGAGTTATCGTAACTTTGACGATACGATAACATGTCAAAAATCAATGTTGTTAAAACTATTGCCTTTTATATGTTACTACCGACCCGCCCTCGCTTCGGTTTATGCGAGTTTTCTGTAACACCCAAGGTAAACGTCCGAGTGCTCGACGCTGTACTAGTATATGGCATGGGCATTCTATGTCAAAGTGACATGGCTTAAATACGAATGAAGAATAGTCCTCTTAGTTCGAATTTAACCCATATTGCTTTGACATACAGTGCCCATGCCATATACTAGTACGGCGCCGAGCACTCGGACGTTTACCTTACATAATCCAAAATGTATTAGACATATAAACCTTCCTCCTGAATCACTCTATCTATTACTGAAAACTGCATTAAAATCCGTTGAGTAGTTTAAAAGATCTAAGCGAACAGCGGACGCGACTTCATTTTATACTACGTAAGGTCTGTTCATTCTTACTTGTCTTATATAGTAAACAACTTTCTAACCTCAAAATGAACCTTTTTTGGCCAAAACAGCTATTTTAAACAAAATAAAGCAAAAACAGACGATACATTAGCTAAGTGATGTCCAAAATGTTTACTCAGTTTACTTTATTTACGATAAAAGAGCTGTTTTAGCAAAAAAGGTTCATTTTGAGGTTAGAAAGTTGTTTACTATATAAGACAAGTAAGGATGAACAGACCTTAAAGATTGTATTGTATTTAACTTACGATACGATAACATGGCAAAAGCAATATGGTTTGACCGAGTAGAATAATAGCCACAGAACCAGAAAACAAGTGCATAGGGTGACGGCACCAATGTTGGATATTAGCTGAAGGCACCAATAATGTACACTTAACTTTTAATGCAAAGATTATAAGGTTCTAAATTGATTGTCTCAAAAATAACCCTTATCTTCTGTAACATAAGAATCAAGTGTCCATCATCGGTATTTAAGAGGCAATTTTTGGTTTTAAAAATAAAGGTGTTGTCATTTATGCTCTACACTTAATTATTTCCAAACTCTTTTTTTTAAAGATGCGTTAACCTAACCTAACTAAAATAATAATGTACAATTTACCTTATTTGATTACTGATGGTTCTTAACTTATTAACTTTCACCGGTTTTCGAGAATCTTCCGTTAAATCAAGGCTTGATGCTATTTTGGTCGACGTATCCTGTAACGAAGAAGGCAATGAGTAATTGTATATCTTAAAATTATCAACCCACATTTTGTTATAATATTCGTCTAATTCTCTACATTTTGAACCTTGAATGACATTTGTTTTCAAATATTGTCAAAGTAAAATATTCAAAACTTGAGAATGTCAGTGAAAAGAACGAAATTATTTACTTAACAAGTTTACACAATAAATGACAGAACCGAATGACTTCAAACTCATGCTTCAACGGTTTAGCGTTTATGAGAACTAAACTAATGAAGACTAAGCTTAGAATGAACTGGACCACTCCATGATACTGAATTAATTACACTTTGAGACTAAGTATACCTACGTTATAATCTGTTTCACCAACAACTTCATTAAAAGAGTCTATTCTACTTAGGCTAAGTGTTTTCTGGCAGTCAAAATCGAAATTTCCCAAAATCGTTATTTCTTAGTAGCAGAATTTGTATTCGCATTTTTCCCGAATAAAATGTTGACAGTCGTATTTTTTATGAATTTTTCCTGTCGCATTACTGCAAAAATCAATTTAATAGAGTCGACGGAGCTCCGCTGCTGCGGAGCGCCTATTTCAGGGCGTTTTGGACTTTTGGGTCTGCTGCAAAACTAACGTAACCTTAACCCTTTTCAATATAATTATAAGTGGGAAATTTTACGAAATCCGGACCGGAAAATAAGTAACTGGAATTAAAAAAAATCGGCACAATACGAGTTCAATGTGGATCTTTAGCCCGACAAGATAGTAGTTGGCAAGAATAAGGCATCAAGGCACTAGATGTGGCAGGCTGTGTAATAGAATAAGTTGCTGTTGCATTACGCTGAGTTGGGACCATTTCGTGACTACTTTCATCTTGTACCTATGTTTTTGTATCTGTCCTTGATTGTTTTTGTCACGAATAAATGATTTTCTTTCTTTCATACTGTCAAAAAAAAATTTTTTTGGGCAAACTTTTTTTGCCGACTATACTTGTTTCCACTCAGACATCATCTGCTTATCAAGACGAAACTAACGAGCCCAAACTCGGCGGGTACATATTAAGTACAGCAAAGATCCCGTCGCCACCTTCCGACTCCATCATCAGATCAGCTTGATGGTACCATAATATTGCATCGTCATTGGGTTTACACTTGTATTCCAAATTTCAGCCCATTCCGTTGACGGGATTGGTTCAAAATCGACTTGCAAAATTCCAGGACATACAGGTGAAGTTAAATAAAAGTTTGTGAAAAGGGAAGCGCGCGTAATAGCATTTTAGCAGTCGCCTCCCCCTCTCCCGTGTCATTCCGCGGAATGCTCGCGGACATTGTCATTAGGAATTTTTTGACTGATAGAAAACGAGAATAGAATTACCAGGTATGAAGTGATTACATATTACGTACATGTTTATAACGACTATGAGCACTGAGCACTGGTACAAGGCAGTTCAGCTGTGAAATGAGTGACTCGAGCAAGAAAGAAGGCCGAAACTGACACAATTATCAAGACATCTTCAGCGAGTCGAGGTTATAGATAGATGCTCACCATCAAATATGTTGGAACAGGTTCTCAAAAATATCTGCGGCCGATTTTACACAACAGGAAGTTTTTTTATTGCCGTCAAACGCAAACGAGCAGTTCATCTGATGAAAAGGTAATCATAGTCATGTCACGTCAGCGTGTACAAGTCTAGGTACAAGAGTAATTTATGTTTGTTAATTTGTACTCTTGTAAAACTTTGTGTAGGTAATAGGTACTACTAATAGTAGAGCATTAAAGTCGACTATATTGTGATGTTTGGACATGTGCAAAGTTTTTTAGCACCTTGCATAATTTTAATGGTGACTTTATATCCAATATCTGAAACCTTAACTTGCTGAAATGTTTTAAACCTTCAACAAACAGCTCTGCATAGGGTTACCAGATTCAAAAAAGATTTCCTATAGCCAAAATTCCTGTCGTCTGGTAACCCTAGCCCTGCATGCAAATACCAACGTAGATGAAGGTTCTAACTTCATAGAATCACCTCGGAACTACGGCATTTCTGTCTTCTGAGCGGTTTCCGCAACCTAGTCGGCTCGCTTGGCTGAAAATAATCAATAATCGCTACAACCTAGCCCTTAAACTAAGGCAAAGTAAATGTCAAATTGGCTGCGCTAAAAGAGAGTTTCAAAATATATTTATTACCTATTTAAGAATTTTTCACAGTTAATGGTATAGATATGGAAAAGACAAGGTCTTGGTCTTCAAAGTGTTAATTCAGAGTGTTATAACCTATTTAAAAACCGATTACTACCGATTTGACGTAAAACATAAACGTAGAAATAAGGAGAGGCAGAGGAAGACCAAGGGCACCGACTGGGTTTTTTTCGGTTCCAGGTTCAGAAAATACAAGAAATTCCTAAAGTTCTAATACCATAATTATTACTACCATTAACTGTAGGTACATAGAGCACAATCAACTTTTTCTTTTGGCGCAGCTAAAACATAAATTATAAAATACACGTATTGCGTGTGCACTCAATTTATTTGAATAATGTGTTATTGCTTTATAATTGTAAGTGAAATAGTCTCAAGTGCGAAAATAATAGACAAAGCATGCCAATAGACAAGTACTGTTTTTAATCCACGATGGAGCGCTCCGCGTCCCAAGTTGACATTGTATGTTAAAAGTGGGGCGCGCCATCGTTGATTGAGATACTACATTTACTGGGTACCTGAACGAACGGGGCTGTTATTGCTCAACTAACAGAAATTCACTACACACTATGAAAGAGTTCGCCATAATAACGTTAATGATAAACCACCTTTACTTTAGCCCTGAGTCTGGTACCTATTTAGCATTAAACGAATGAGTGTAAAATCGTGGCAAAAATCTTATCATGTTCATCAGGAATTAAAAAAAACCTGGACATAACGCGAAAAAGATAGAAGCTACCTTTCTGTCTTGTAGACGCGCATTAAGAAATGATTTTTCTAAATCCAATTGGTAATGGGAACATCATTTCCGAGAAGAGTCGTGAAGAGAATTTTAGCGAAAGTCACACCTTAACTCACCAATAGGTCCAAACCATACCTGCATGTCCAAATCAGGCGGTAGCCGTAGCTCCCGCGCGGAGGCCACTGAGGCGACTGAGGCGGCAGAGACAGAGTCCTCGGAGGAGGAGGAAGATGGCGGCGCAGGCGCCTGCGAGCGCGAGCGCCGCCGCCCGCTCTTGCGCCCGCGCGGCGCGTCGCGGCTGCCCGGCACCTGTATAGGGTTCCTCTTAGAAATACATGAAGAAAGAAACTGTTATTAGCAGCGCAACAAAATTATACAAATACAAATATCTGTATTTGAGGCCATCGGATATATTTTTCGTAAAAAAGAACTAGATTATACTTTGACACGAAATCATCATTTACAGTCGGCCTTATAAGTAGCTGCACATATTGTACCTTGTCGCTTTAACGCCTTTGACAGATTAGTGTAGCAGTTCAACATGAAGTTAAAGTAACAAAGAACTAAAGCGTGCAGCTACTTTTATAAGACCAACCGTATATAAAATAGGCTAACGCTGCCCCCCTACACTTGGCACAAGCCTTTCACGTAAAAGTAGAAGGAGGAAAAAATATATGTAGTTACATAGCGTTAACAAGTGAAACAAAATACAAGCTTCCAAAATCCAACTGCCTTCGTATAATACTGACCATAATTTCGGCAACTTCAGAACTAGTGCTGTGCAAATAGAAAAAAGAATTATTTCCCAAAACGGGAAATATTCTCTGCATTTGCACATACTCGTAATCAGAACTGAGAAGTTGGGACTTGAAATATTGTGGAACAATCTTTGTTTGATATCTTCAACACGTAATCAAACTCCAAAATCTCTTGTGCAGCATTAGAACGTGATTAGCATTGGTCAAAATATAACTTGGGACATTGGGTAAAGAAATACTAATCCGACGATAGCTCGCATTTCAAAATCCGTTAAGCCGTTTAGGTCTACAGGAGGGTACAAAAAACACACAGAAACATATTTATCTACACCCGGAAAATATTACCCCAGTTCGTGGTCATTCGCGTAAAAAAACCAGACAACCAATTCAAAATCTTACCTCCAGCAAGTTGTGCATAGAATGCGGCATATGCGGCAGAGCCGACTTCGTCGTCCCTGTAGCCTCATGCGACACAGTCCTTATCGTTCTTCTGTCCCGTTTCCTCCCAGACTTCTTTTGCGCACTGTTATTACCCTTACAGTTGTTCCCTTTCCCACATTCTGAACTGGGAAAGTCATACAACCCATCGGAGTCGGTAAACGGTAGTTGTCGGCCGTAGAATAGCGGTGAAAACCGTCCTAAAGTCGCTTTGTCACTTAAAGGGGATTCACTTCGGGAACTGACAGGGCTGAGAGGTCTGGTTAAGTCTGTCAGCAATGTAGGCGGTCTTAAGCTAGTTTTCTCATCTAAACCTCTTTCTACACTTAGGCATTTGACTATAGAGCATTTCGTGACTCCACTAGGAGAACACAAGGTGACAGCGGCATGTGGGATTTCTAAAGTTTCTTTCAAAACTACTTGCGTCTCCATTTCTTTAGCACTGGACGGCACATCGTCTACTCGTTCATCGGTACCGATACCTTCATCGTTCGATTCTAGTAAAGGATCGTCTGATAGCGTCTCAGAATCTGATCGCCCTCGCCTCTGGTCCTTCGAATCATCATTCGAAGATGCCGGGCTAGAATTGGTCTTCATTAGAGGTCGTCTTCTCGATTGAAAGCAGGACGGCCCACCGCCCGAGCCGGGGTCCTCCATCTCTGATGGACACAAAGGATTGCTCGAACCGCATCTAGAAGGACCAGGACTCGCCATGGAGCTATAGCCTGACGAAGAGAGATTGGATTCCGATGGTGCTCTTTCGTTTCTTGCTGACATCGAGAACGGACTTAAGTAGCACATGTTTGCGGTCGGCGGTGGAGGTCTCGGAGACAATGGTTCATCGGATTCTTCGCTGGCGTTGTATGTTACTGTTATTAGCGGGGGCGGTTGGAATTCTATGTGAGGTGGGGTTCTCCGCGGGGGCGGGGAGCCGGGCGAGGGGCGCTCGATGGTGAGGACGGGCACGCGGAGGGAAGGGGGTGCGGGGGAGGGGGAGGACAGCTCGCGCTCCGAGTCCTGGCTGTGCGTGCAGCTGGGGCTGGGCGAGTCTGTCACGTGCGTCGACGGCGTCGGCGTGTCGCAGCTGAAGGCGGGCTGCCGGAGCTGTGGAAAGAGCACTACGGTTATACACTGGATAATTTGGTAAATTTATGCAAAAGTAATAAAATCTTTTAAGTTTTTAAATAAGGATGCCTTAAGACCATTAGATCCAGAAATGAGAAATTGATTGCACCATTAATCAGCCACGGCATAAATGACCACAATTACATTTTCGTAACTACGTTTAAAGCTATACGAGGATAAATGTAAGGTGTGCGAGCAAATGAAAAATACCATGAGAGTGGAAATTAGTTAATTATTAATAAGGACCAAGATGACCGAAGAAGGACCAAACACAGAACAGTGCGAGTACGGAGCATATGCATATACCTATAATGTTGTCTTACCTTCAGTCTTAACCCAGATGTCGGCCTCTCCGGTTTCTCCACCTTGATCTCATTTTCATCATCGCTGGGCGACATGCAAGTGATCTCATTGTTGTCTATCTCCATCATCGCTCGCTGCATCCTCGGCGAGGGGAGGGGGGTCGGCATGGGAGTGGGTAGTGGGGTGGGGAGGGGAGTGGGAAGCTCGCGGATGGGTGACAGGCATTTGTTTATGCCCGTGGGTACTTCCAGGAGGATAGATGGAGGGTGGAGCAGGTTGCTGCCTAATTGAGAGGATTTGTGGGCGCTAAGTGGGTCCAGAACCTGTAATAAATTAATTGGGTCACGTTACTACATAAACCTGGTGCAAGCTGGTCTGGTCTTACTATAAATTTAATGCCGGATTCAGGAGTTTGTCAAAATATGTTTGGGAGGAGGTTTTGTCAGTCTAAATTATGCTAAAATTGTTCCATCTAAGCTGTTATATCTTTTACCTGAATCTCAATAGTATTGTGCGGTCTAGCGATCGGTGAGTCTGGCGCCAACGAGGGCACGAGTGACGACGCCAGTGACACGTCATCAGCGTCCATCGTGTCATCCTGCGGAGACGACGCTGTCGGCGTGCTGGATGCGGAGATGCCGCCTGAAGATGCGCGGGAGATGATAGCGGCAGATGAGGATGAGAAGTTGCGGAACATCGCTAGGATGGAGTCGGCGCTGGAGATCTTTGGTGTCCTGTTAAAGAGTGAGGAAAAAGAGGTTTACGTATTGGAAGAATAACTGTGAGTAGCTGCTTACAATGGGTGCGAGCAGTACAATCGTAGAAACGATTCGAGAAAGACCTACGTTTAGGACTTCCGTATTTTTACCAAACTGGTGATAAAGATAATAAATTTGCTCTTTATAATGATCCAAAACTTTTTCCTATTTCATCCAGAGGTTAGCTGGAAGAGACTATTTAAACGGATAAGGTCGTCTTATTTTGTAAATATAATTGGATTTTGTGTTTTGCACAATAAACTCTTTACATAAATACATTTTGCTTTTCATAAAACTATCATAGATTTTTTGCATGTCATTGCCATGGACAAAATAAACAGTTCCAGAAAGATAAAAGATATATTTTTTTTAAATCTTAATGCAGTGTTGGAAAAACCACTCACCTTGAATACTTCTTCAACGCGGCATGCGCCAGCGTTAAGTCCAAACTGCTCATAGAATCACTGCCCTGGTTGCTCGAAGTACTGTGCGGCGACCTCATCTCCACTCCAGGCGAGGGCGGTGTACTAGACGCCTTTACCCTCATCCCTGCTTTTGCTATGACCGCCATCGGAATCGCTATCGTGTTCATCATATCAGCATCCGAACTGGAACTCATCTCAGCCGATACCTTATTCATCAGTCTCGCGAACGTGACTTTTTTCTCTAACTTAGGATCTGATATGTGCCGAGTGGAAGGCGATGTGGAGGGAGTCGATCCTTCACTAGCGAAAGATGTTTCTTTGGTCTCACAGAATTCCATAAAAGCTGGAGCGCTTTCGACGGTGCTTAGCGTTCTCTTTTCTGACATTTGAATGAGCTCGCCCATAGTAATTTTCTTCGAGTGTTCATTTGCTGGAGCGGGGCTAATTAGCTGTTGCAAAATCTGCTTCTTTTCTGCAGCGTTCTTCTTCGTAGGTGTAGAATTATTTCGTTTTTTCCGCGGCGAGGGAGACGCTGCATACATACATAATGCTATAGTATTTATAGATGAAATAAGATCTTCTAAATCAAGCGGTACAACATCGATACACAGGACAGCTACACGATATTTAGTACTTTATTTTGGAACAGGGTAACTTCATGCTATCTTGGTGCATCTATTTAAGCCAATTTGAGGGAGAAAGCTTTTAGATTAATTTGTTACGTGCCGATTGTTGTTTGTTAGTTTGTTATTAGAACTGTAGTAAATGAGAATGGTTATATTAATTTGTACATGAGTTAAGAGTGTTTCTGTTTGGAATATAAGTATAGCAGAAAGTTGTAACAGCAAGCATGCATAAGAAGAAGCAACAAACATTATAGACAGTAAGACAACCTTCTAATTGCGTTGTATCCAGTATCACAGATGAAAGAGCCAGCATATGGTGAATTTAAAGCAAAGGAAGAAGACAGACTGGCTAGACATCTCAAATTTAAATTTAATTGATCTTAATCAATCTCAATTTCAAACTGGAAAGGTTTCTGGGTTCGATCTCCCAGTTGCAAACGCCACACGTCATCCACTTAAAGGTCCTGAAGATATTGCAAGTAGAAGGTTGGAAAGATAGTTGGACGATCCAAAAAGGTGCTATGGAAGAAAGGAGCGCTACAAATCAGTTGTGCAAGGTCAAGGTGCACACAGTTAGACCTCTGTACAATGCATTCCACACCAAGTGCTATTCATGTAACAGGTTAAAAAACCAGTGTTAGTTGGACTGGCACGCTCCGCTACGATTTGATCAAATGTTTGCAGTGATCGTCGCAGATGGTATGTTTGATATCATTTTGAAAAGACGAGGTGATTTTGGTCACTGGCAATATATGAAGGTTATGTATGAAGGTGTTTGTAAAAATAAATCAACACATCTGTGAGTTTAATGATGCTTGAATATTATATGTTTAACGTACAATAAGATGGGGTTATATACCATACAAGTAGTTTACATCCAACAATGGTGTCCAGTTTTAATGTTTATCTCAGTTGTAAATAGTCATAGAAGGTACATCTGTGTAGTGAATAATCAAACGACTTCGTTGTTTGCCGGATATATTCGTATTTATAATGCCTTATCAGTTGACTTATCGACGATTTGTGAAGCTAGTCATATTTTTAATAAGAAAGACTAGGGTGATGGCACCAGTGATGGACACTCATCAATAATGGACACGTGTAATTAGGATAAAAACAATGAAATACGGTTATTAAAACAGATTTTAGTTACAATTTCCGAGAACTTATACAAAAAAAATACTCGGGAACTGTCAGTTTAGGTACTTTTTTCTACTGAAAACATGGCCTAAGTATAACCAAGAGAGCAAGGTAAATACGACGTTTTCCATTAACATAAGATGACGTTTGATTATTTAACACGTCTGTAGTTATTTGAGCTTTTTTGTGCATTTCTACTAAACCTAACTTTCCTCAAAGTTGGCAAAGTCTGATCATATAGGTAATTGCTAAAAACCTTTTAAAACAATAACTAAAACATTGATTGCGATTCACGATATTTATGCCTAATGTCAATTAGCAGCATCTCTTGTTTTACTGACAAACTTATCATCGAATGAATCATTTCACAAAATTTCACCATCATTGGAAGCCGTGTTGTTTTCAGGCTGTCTTTTAGATTAGGCAAGACTTTTGACCAACTCAAAATGTCAGCTCCCGCGCATAGAAAAGCCAGTCAAAGGTAATTCTATGAATTGATAAGTTCAGTGAATTTAGTGTCGACGAAACAAAGGTGGTTTACGCTTTAGATATAGTCAATTATAGATAGAATCCATGTTTTATTTTAAGACTAGCGCAACGAGTTTTTATATTGTTTTTTAACAATTACCTTCAGACGTTTCCAACTAGGAAGAATCGCTCTAAAATTCGTCGAGCCATACGCCATGACATAAAAATAAAAACAAATGAGCATGCGTGACATCGAATATCGCAGCGGAGCGCCGCAGCACTCCTTACGTCCTGGCGGCGGCTTTAAGAGATCGTCCAAGCTAAAGGTCCTCGCGGCGCGGGGGCGCGCCGGGAGCGACACGGACGGCTTGCGGATGCCGAGCCGAGTTAGAAGAGTGCGGTGCGTTTGCGGCTCCGGCGTGCGCAGCGACGCTGCAACAACGCCACGGGACGCGTCAGTCACGATCCGTGATGACGTCCGGCACGACATACGCCGGCGAATGACCCGTTAATTGTCAGTGACGATCGTAAGATGTCCGTGGCGACGATATACGCCAATGACATATCCTATATCCCATGTAAATGACTAGAGAAACCCTGACTCGGTGATGATTATGAAGTCGCAAAGGACGTTCGTGACAACAGCCGTTTTGTGTCAGTGATGAGAGACGCCTTGGTGATATATGTCAGTGTTAGATGTGAGTATGTTATAGGGCCAGTCGCTCACTCTAATTGATGTTCTGCGACCAATGTACATAAACATAAAATTTGCTAGTGGGACTGAAGCGGGACTGGGTGGATTGAAAACTCTTTGATGGCGAATGATGGTCGACGTCTGGAACGACACGAATAGAATCCGGATAGGTACTATCAGTTAAGCGACACGCGTCCGGGCCATGTCACTATGCGCAATGTTTACTGAATAAATAAATGTTGGATTTTTTTGCGCAACTAGCGCGTTGTGCAACATATCCGCTATCTAAAATGGTGGGAACAGCGACGTGTTTGTAACGGTTGACCTTGTCAATGAGGTGATGATCTGATTCTAATGATACTTCTATTTTTTTTTACTGAATAAATATTGATGACATCTCTATGTGCCGTCACCATGCCGTCACTGAGGTACGGTGTTAGTGGCAACCGTTTTGTCAGTGACGAGACACGTCTCTTGATGGGAGTGACGTATTACTATGTTATATTAATTCATGTCAAAATATTACAGATATGTCAAAGATTCATGACACCTTTCAAACATGTGAAGGCGTGACGGTGTATTGTCAGTGTTCCCATTTCCACAGAAAATCACTGAGGAGTACATAATTGTCTCTATTGAACAATTTACTTGCAATTATATGTGTAATATACGTATATTACGTATATTATGACAAGGTACTAAATTACCTTAGCCTAATTGTGCAAATTGTGGTTATAGAATTATCAAATTTTTTTTAGAGATGTTTGTAATTCTGTAGCTCTGCCTACCCCACTCAGGGAACGAAGGCGTGAGATTATGTATGTGTATGTATGTATGTACTAAATTACCTCATTTTTTTGCTGCCGAACTGTTCACTGTTGAGTGCTTCTATATAATAATGATGGCTATCTCACGACAATGACATAAACTCCTGTCTAACAGTGACACTTTACTGTTCGAACCTACACACTATTTGGATATTATCGTTGGACTGTCGGCTTCCGATTTCCTGATGTCTGAACCTAACAACCTGATTTTGAACGCTGGTGGATGATCGCAAATACAACGCCGGATGCTCTAAACCGCTTTTCCATGACAATAAATAGAAATATTAGTGTATAAAAGTAACATGACACTTTATTCGCTTGTTACGTCTAGTTGAGCTTTATTACTACTAAAAATAAGCGATATCTTGGTTGTTTGAGATTTAATCTCCCCTCCTAAAAGTGTCTCTTCTATGCACTAGTATTTTCTATGAAGTACGGCCCGGTTTTCAAATAAAAACTATCCATAAATTAGAAGTCAATACAAATACATAGAGATGTATAAAGAACGCCACACGGCGCGAGGCTCAGCGGTTGGCAATTACACGATTTCTTAGCATTTGTTGAGGCCGCTGTCAAAATTTTGTCAACGTTGTTAGTGACGTCACCTAATAAGTATTCGAGATTTTTACAAGGTCCATATTTAACGACCATTCACAACCAGTGGTTGCAAGACAACAGAGGCTCTACTTTGAAAATCGAAGTTCAAAGTTACGACAGCTCCATGTCATTCCCTCGATTTGGTCTCGAATGACGAGTGACAGGGATAGAGCTAACGTAACTTCGAACTTCGATTTTCACAGTAGGGCCTCAGCTGTTTTAATCTTCAACCGTTTTTTACAATTCTTTCAACGCGCAGTAACATATTTCGTGTGCATTTTTTTTTGGAACCGGGCCGTATCCCAAACTTGTCATGGCTCTACGAAGCGCGTTGGCGACATACCGCGCGATTCCGCCGCGTCCTCGCCGCGCGACCGCTAGCGTTCCGCCTGCGGCACCGCAGCGTACCGCTGCCGCCCGACGAGCGCTACGCCATATTCGTCACGAGAATTCGAAAATGCCATAACCCTCTATACAGTATTGTCAGTAGCAAAGTGGACAAGGGCTGTTATTCTTTTAGAATACTTCGTCGCTTACCGGCCTACCATCATTGCTAGAGATGCAATTGATAGCAAGGAGTAGCCCTACAGTCAACCAATTTCATTTCTGGGCCACTATCTGTGCCACTATGATACTATATCAAAGTGACGTAACAAATGAAATTGTAAGAGACTGTATACGATTTGATTTATTGCGTCATTTTGACATAGTTCCATAGTTTTCTTTATGACATAGATGGCAAACAAACACACAGGCCACCTGATGGTAAGTGGGATCCGAGACCCATATACATATGCATATGGGTCTCGGATCTTAAATCTTAAGACTGCAATCCTAAGACTGCAAATGCGTCGCCAACCCTGAGGACTAAGATGGAATGCCTCTATGATAATTTCCCCGGTTGTCTTATCCCCACACCGGAACGCAACAATGCTAAGGTTCAAAGGGACGAACGTTTTAATTACGCGCCCTATATAGACAAGGTGCATAACGTTAACGTAAACTATATTCAAAAACTGTCAAAATCGACGCGACCGCCCAGGAGCATTCGTCAATCCTATAGGTACATTTTCGATAACGATAATGTTCGCCGAACGCATCCTGTCTTCGCTTACTGCGGCGACCAAATACACGTTAAAATGGTAGTTTAAACGTACTGACAAGTCGAATTCTGTTCGCGAGTGATTTCGATGACAAAGTGTTTAAAAGAATAACGCGCTATGTGGTCAAAAATATGAACATTACGTCCCTATTCTCATGACATGAGCGTAAGAAATAATGTAGATACTTTTGACTATGTAGTCCGCGTAGATTAAATAATCGACCGTACACAGTGGGTTACGACTTTTTCATTTCAGGTAACGCTAAGAGGAATACTGGAGTTTCCATCCGACGGGACAGTCAGTTGTTGTTGGGGCTGTTCACTCACGGGGGAAATACTAAAAATGTATTAATACACAAAGTTGTACGAAGATATTGTTGAGAAAAGTATTTTTAGAAGGAAATTCGTCAAAAGTAGATAAAGGAACGTTAGTTTTTGTTTCTTTTTTACTACACTATAAAAAAGAACATCTCTATAGGAGCTAGGTGTTTATTAATCTTATTTAGTTTGGTGCTAAACTATCTAGTTATGGATGTCACATAGGTACAGGTCGTACTTTAAATAAAGATGAAATTAAAGATATACATCAACAAATAACCGGGTCTTCCCTATGCTGAAACAGTGTCATTGCTTGCCTCAGCTGACGAATAAGTTCCAGTTTCAATATCAAAACTGGGAGGTTTCCTGAATGTCCACATCGATCGAAAACTCTAGCAAGTCCTCGCCACACGGATCCACAATTAATTTAACTTGGCAATAGACAAGCAATTATCCCTAAAGCCTTGCCAATCGATCGGTGATATCTGTATCGTGGGATAGAAATTTGGATGTTAAATATCATGCTGCCTTAGATGACAGGAATTACACTTGGTTTTGATAGTTTTATATTGTAAATTTAATGTAAGATAGCATGATACTTAGCCATATTAGCATGTTCAAGAATACAAAATTTTGTTAGCATTATAAACGAAGTAAATCCTGTAAATAAGAAATTAGAACCAAGTTAAAAGAACTGTGTTGGCTTTCGGATTCCAGAAACACAACACATAGTCTCTTCCTTTCAATTACTAAAGTAAGTACGGGAGACATCGTTACCGCACATTAATCTTCAACTAAACGTTGGTAATTGCGGGCACTTTCTCTACAAACTAATGCCACATTTAAGCCTCAATTTCCCCGCCATTTAATACTGAATACACAGAACAGTTTCTGCATCCGAAAGCCATGTAAACAGACAAGAATAAACAGCAATAATGTAAAACGTGTTCTTACCATCCGAGTTTAAGTGCTAATCAGAAATCCAAGAACAGCGTACTTGAGATAGAAGCGTCATCAGAGTGAGGCGATACGAATATGCTTTATGTGGATTTCTTTAGGAATTCAAAGTAATTTGTGGTATTTCTGAAATTGTGGCAAGCTGTTGTGTGCTTATGAGAAATTTTGAAAGTATAATAAACGTTTTGAATGCAAGTGGGCTTCGTGGCATCTGGAGAATTATATTACCGTTCAGGTTTTATTTGCAAGTTGGCTTTTATATTTACTTAAGAAATATTATCGTTGTTTTTCTCTTTCATTCGGCATGTCAAATTTGACGTTAGACGTAAGACCCAAAGGTAAGACCTGTATTTGATAAATAATGTATGGGTGAAGTGCCGCCAGTATTGTTTTTTGAGCGGATATTTGTATCCGCTATTTGTTGTACAGATTTCGATCTAGGCAACAACTTGACTTTTAATTTCAGGTTTTATTGGTGAGATCAAAAATATAATTCTGGAAAATCGAGATGATGGTGCCAACTATACCCTAGTCCTTATTCCAAAAGTATTTTAAAACAGCCCGGCTCGATAAATTTTTCTTCTTTTTCTCAGTAATCTGAAGGCACTTTCGTCACTTCTCCTCCAATTTTATTATATCTTTCTTCCAGATCCCACGAAACTAGCATCTCTTCTACATCACACCAAGAACTTCAAACACTTACGTCTAGCGCATCTATCAGCCTCTTCTGCTAGAAGCTTCTCGATCTTCTCCGGGAAGTGTCTCTTGGCGCACCAGACCAGCCCGATGACGCCCAGGACCACGAACACAGCGATCAGGCCGAGCCAGAACGGCTCCTGCATCATGCGAGCACCCAGGCTTACGATTTTTGGAGTCGGGTTTGGGGTCTCGCATCTGTTAAAGAGAGGATGACAAAAATAAATTCAATTGATTGTTAAACCGTTTTGAGGGTTTACTAACCCACATTTAATGGAAAATGTATGGATATTCTTCTACGCTAATATTATAAAGAGGAAGGATTTGAACAGCTAGTTAAATATAAAGAGAAAAAAAATGGCTGCTAATTGCCAAAGAGCTTAAACGCCACATGGTCTTTTGACCTTGATGGGAGGCTTGTCGCCAAATTCGTTTTTTTCTGGAAACGACTGTCTACACGATCGGTCTCGACGAAGGTCGCGCTGTCGGAAGGGCTTGTTGGCAACCGTCTAGCAGGCCCTTAAGTGTGCAGGCTCACCTCTTGCCCTTCCAGCTAGGGTTGCACTGGCACAGAAACCCCCCGTCCCGTTCGGAGCAGGCGCCGCGGTTGTTGCAGGGGCGCGCGGCGCAGGGCCGCACGCGCTCGGCGCAGCGCCGCCCGCGCCAGCCGCGCGCGCACGCGCACGAGAACGACTCCTCCGCGGACAGCGAGCAGTTGCCGAACACGCACGGGGAGCGCTCGCATGCGGTCAGCAGGCAGAACATACCTGCCGAGTGGGATACCTACTCGTTTTTTAACGGTTCGTGTACTATACAAACATCAAAAATGTCCATTAGTAGGTATATTTTTATCCACCGAATATATTTTCTTCGAAAGGTTTTCTGCTGAAGCCGTGTTGATTTCAGGTTCATAAATATGATTCACGTAGGTTAGGTTAGGTTAGACTTATGAATATCTCAACATGTTAACTCCTGCGCCTAGAAAAGCCTGTCGATCAAATGAAAATTCAGCTAACGGATACGTTTTATGAAATGAGTGTCGACAAAACAAGGTAACAAATCATTTTTAATCCCTAGATGTGTCTAATTACCAGGTTCTGCTTGCGTGTTCAATTGTTCATTTAAGTTGAGCATCTCACGGGAACAATGTTTTTTAGAATGAATGGTAGTCTATTCGGAGTAAAGACTTTTAATGCAATCGGCTGAAGGGACTTCATCAAAACATGCTTTAGAGCTGCTGATGTATTATTTACTTATTGCTCATACTCTATTTGAGCTAAATTATCATCAGGTGGACCGTAGGTCTGTTTGTATTCTCGCCATAAAAAAAAATCGGGCGCCTATTATGGTATTTTTTGTCGCTATGGATAAATAAGAATAAAACATCCTTTACTTACTTACAAAGTACGTAAGTGCGAGTGTGACGGATGCTGTACCCGCACAGCCTGGCTCGCCGAACGGCCATTTAAAGAAGAAAACGAACTGACCAGTGTAATAGCCGGTGCAGTAGCAGGCGTTCTTGGCTTCGTCAGCTGCGCAGTGCCCGCCGTGCAGGCAGGGGTTGGGGTAACACGACTCCACGCTCGTCTCCTCGGGGAGCAGGAGCACTTTGCTGTGGTACTCCGGGTCTGGAATAAATCAAGCAATAGGACAATTACACACGGTTGATTTCGTTGCAAATTGGTAGGCTTGTACTATGGGTATTAGACGACGATAAACATACTCGTACTCGTAAATAACAATAGCAGTCTTTCTTCTACAACTTCAAGTTTCAGAAACAAGCTCCAATTTGAACCTTATTACTTCAGCTAAAAAGTCACTATTACAGTAAAA
This sequence comes from Acleris literana, assembly GCA_946894065.1. Classification (NCBI taxonomy): domain Eukaryota; kingdom Metazoa; phylum Arthropoda; class Insecta; order Lepidoptera; family Tortricidae; genus Acleris; species Acleris literana. The sequence continues at coordinate 2,028,002 of OX335681.1, forward strand.
TATTGTTTTCAGCTAGCCACGTTCATTCCAAAGCACTGATGACACGTGGACATAAAAATAAACACAATGGCTTGGTCTAACTGATCGGCTCTACAAGATAAGATTCGGTCAGCTACAATGATTCCAACTATACGCATGGTCATTGTTCTATTATATTCTATGTAATAAATTTATTGATTTGAGCTCCGACCACCCGAAGCCAAGGGATCCAGTGGCATCCTAACATAAGAGAGGGTTGTTTTTTACATGGTAACACTGACCTTTATTGACGAGAAGCGCGGCGTCAACGCTGACGCCGTCGTCTCCGGCGCACAGCGTGACGCCGAGCGCGTGCAGATGGGAGTGCACAACGAGCGGCGCGGCGGCGCGGCGCGTGCGCTGCGTGCGGCACAGCGTCCATAGCGTGCCGTTAGCGTCTGTGTAGCTGTCGCGCACCTGAAAAACAACACAGCGTTTAAGGCGCAGTTTCATTAGGATTTAGCCCGCATGCTTGTAGCAATCCATTGACGAGTTTTATTTTCACATTATCGAGCCGGGATCTATTGCAGCGAGGCAATGTATCACGAAAAACATGCTATAGCTAGGGCTAGGGCTATCGACCAATGAAACTGAGCCTTTAGGCAGGTTACACACTTCTCTGTACTTCTCTTTCACATGTTCGAATAGGCGAGAGGGACCCTCCGCTATCAGGCATAAAGTGCGGAGTGCGTCGCGCGCTTGATACAAGTACAAAATCGGTAAAGAGACCGATTATTTTTTAATGATTTTCAAATCGATTTTAGCGATGAGTTGACAGCATAACGAGGATATCCAGTCGGAACCTTGAATTTAATTCTGCTTAGGAGTTGAGAATAGTTGATAAGATATCTTAACACTTTTAATAGGAATAGCATATCTAACGTTTTCCGTTTTAAACAGTATCTTACCTCTATCCACCCCCTCCCCTCGCCGCACGGCCACGGCAGCTCCCCCGCGGCGAGCGCGACGGCCTCGAACGCCAGCGTGAGCGTGTGCTCGTGCGGCGCTAACAAGCGTATGCGCAGCGTCACGCGCGGCGGCGGAGCGCGTGGCCAGTTGGGCGCCGCCAGCCGGCCGGAGCGGACGTGTGCCAGGTCCAAGGTGTGTGTCGCGTTCACGTTGTACACTGGAATTTATCTGTTCTATTTAGATGGTTGGGCTGTAAAAAAGGTGCTGTGGTATGAATTACCTTGGTCTTATTAGTCATATCATAGTTAATCATTATCTATGTTTAAACATTAATTTTAATTCAAAAACTTTGTGCGTGACTAGTGTTTCATTTTAACCTTGATCGAGACGCCAACTGTCCCGATTTTCAGCACACTGCTACATTCTTCATACTTATTTATAACACCCAGATCCCCCAGCGACCAAAAACAGTTAGTCACATTGCCCACAGTTGGCAAGATAAGAGTGCTGTAATCCGCGCAAAACAACTTCTTACTTTATTTATGATAAACTTGTCCTGGCAATACTATTCGTGGCTGTCCCCGGGAGCAGCAACAGACGTTGGCCGCTTTTATAAATTACTAAAGGACACCTGCGATTTTGTAAGCGTAGAATTAGTTTCCCGATATTTTTTCCCGTTGGGGGTCGATTCAGCAATTCCAAATTAACTTACCAGTTTTGAAATGCGCTAGAAACCCCTTCCCTGTAACATTCCCTCCCATTTTAAACCTCAGCCGCAAGATCTCCGCGTTGGATATAAATAGCCCGTTGGTCAGCAACTCTGAACTCAGAAACGGCCGGATCGGTTCGTCTTGCAGGTCTAATTGAACTTCTAAGAAGGTATCTTCGGGAAAGGAATCTGTGAGGTTGGATGGGATGCCCTTCTCAAATGATCCGTAGCCGAAGTCGAAGTGGCTGATGTTAAGGAACACGCGTTTGCCTGAAACAAAAGAACAAATACCATTAGCCGTGTTACACCATTGAGTTATGCGATTAGCTGGGAAAAGGAAGTTTTAACTATACCATTTATTTTTTACGGGTATATTTAATAGGCATAGCTCATTATTTTTCGGACAGGCTATTGGTTTAGCCTACCCTACTGGATATGTGGACGACTTTCAAATCACAGCAGATTTATAATCATACTAGCTGTTCCCGTGCCCACTTCGTTGGGCAATAAACCTTTTTTTGGGTATATAGCCTATGAGACTCACAAATAACGATGCTTTCTATAAAAAAAAATATCTCAAAATCGGTTCAGTAGATCCAGAGATTACCCTTTACAACGTCAAAAAGTCCACCTCTTTCTAATATTAGTATAGAAGTATAGACAAGCAGCTTAACCGATTTGAATCAAGAGGACTCGGCCGCTAAAATGGCATTATAACATCAATCTTCATTGTATACCTGTGGGAGCCACTATATCGATGGTACAGTCCAAGTCTGGCAGAAGAAAATGTGGGTAGTTAGGGCTGCGTATTACTCCTTCTTTGGACGTGAAGGTCTGCGACGGACACCCGACCAATTCCACGGCTTGCCATGTGAGAGAAAACCCCGAAGCCTGCGTGCTGGAAATGGGAGATATACACTTATAAGGACATCAGCATTCTACAATGTATTCCCCAATTCATCTGAGTTTACATCTGTTCTGGTGGGGAGGTTAAATGCTAGTTAGTACAAGTAGAGAGTACAAACTTATAGTTAATTTAGCCCTTAGGACCAGTTACTAGTAGCAATGTGCAAGTTGTAGAACATTCTCAGAAGTTAAGAAATCTGGTCAAGAAATTACTGAGAATATTATCGGAAACATTTGAGAGCATTGAGAATGTTCTCTTTCCGTACAAAATTTTAGAATATTCTTAGAAATTTTCGAGATATTCTCATAAGAAACTTTCACAATTTGAGAAGTTAATTTTCAGTACAATGCTAGTTACAGATGTAGTGAAATATCCTTTCACATCGTATTTTCTCGGAAATGTTCGTATTTGTCATGCTACTTCAGTCTGACTCAGTACCCATCAAGACAACGCGGGGGAACGTCGCATCGCGAGAGTGATAATCGATATAGAGTGGTTAATACCAGGGTATTTTATTGTTAGTTAAGATTAAGTTTGTTTTCAGTTCTTTTCAATAGTCATGCCGAAAGCATTAAGACCTGGGAAACGTTTAGATCGACAAGCCTGTGAAATTATTTTCAACATTTATTTATATTTCTTCTTGTTTACCTACACCTAATTTTTATATATTTGATCGTGGTAGTTTTAACATCTCGGTGTGATATACTTCAAACTCGTAGTTTGACATTTGACACTGATAACTAAAGTACTCTATTTATTTATTACAAACATGTCACTTAATAATTCAATAATTCATTGACACGTCGGCATCATTCGGAAGTAGACGTGAGTTCCGAGTTTTCACGATGTGAAAGGATTATTCACTAGATCTATACTAGTCATAAGACTTTGAAATAGATACGGTTTTTTGATGAAGCATGGTTAACTATCCGAGCCAGACTATAATACACGAGGCGGGGAATAACCTGTTCGTGGGGGTTCCTGTGCCGTTTCCTTGAGTACCTAATTTAGGTATTTTATGTATGATTTAATTAATCGTCAGTTTTACCAATAAACAAGTAAAGATTCGTACTTACGTAATTACGGAATTGCGGCTTACAATAACGTAATTAAAAAAGGTCCGAAATCAATCTGTAATTACGGAATTGCGAAATTACGTAATTACGGAATGGAAGCCCTAAGCATGTGGCGTCTCTAGAATATGCCCTCCCCCCTTATTGCATGTTACCCATATTATCCACTGGTTGCATATTTTTGTTAATGTGCATGAACGCTGCTGGTAGTTGTATGACCTACTTGTAATCAGAATGGAAATGCAGCACTGCCTTGTTGCTCGCGGCCACCCAGCGCGTCTCCCCGACCGAGCCACAGTACCTCGACGATTTTAGATTCTGCACGTCTCTTAGCTGTGAAAGAAAATATCTCTAATTTATTAAACTCCTCTCACTCACTGGACATTGGCGAAATCAATAAGGAACCGCTATTAATAAAAAAACAAGACGGAGGTTTAATAAATTGCAGTAGTTTAATTTTGCATTAATGTGTGCGAACCACGTCCAAACTAAGGGACTCTATAGGTATTGCAATACCAAAAAAAACTGTTAAGTTCCTATTTTTTTAGACCCTCCCATCACCGACGGGTGCCAAATCCACAACACTAACAGCGACTATCAGACGCCTGCAGCGATATACCTATAGTGAAATTTAATCTGATAGCGCAATCATTGGTAACCATACAACTTCCAACTTCATCCCAATGATCCCCAGGCATGATAGCCATCTGGAAATATCTCTTTTAGTCTGTGTTCCTACATTCGAGTCCTCAGGCATAGCACCGGCTTGAAGGGACATCTTTTTTAGGACTGTCTTTCTACAACTCTATGCATGGGTGGATCCAGGATTTAAGTTACGGTCAACCCTATGACCTCCATAAGCCTTAAGGTCAGTTCTCGTTTCCTTTAAGTTTAGCCTAGGTCCATGGATCCATCCATGGCTCTATAGGATCTTCTTTTTAAGCCTCACCTCAACGTAGTCATAGAGGCAGTCCTTCTGGAACTCCAGCTCGATCTGGTGAAATACGAAGACCAGGCGTGTGTCCGGCGGCCCGACCACGTGTACCCAGTAGTCTAGGTCATTGTCGTACATATTTGGATGCTCGGGGCTCACCAGCGTGCCTGCAAAAAGATTCTGAAGTTAACATTTGGCTGAATGTGTCCTCAAATTTGGAAGCACTTGTCGTAATATTTACGTGACGGTGGTGTGGTTGCACATCAATAGTCCAGAATTGCCATAAGTAGTATTCAAAGTAATGCAGTTGATAGTGTTTTATTGACAGTGTCCATAAGTTTCAAAGTAAAATAAGTTACAACTCTTTACGATTCTGCCAACTTGTGTCGTTCGAGTAAAAATCATCTAGCTTTGACTCCGATTTACTAAAATATGCGATTAAAAAAGTACAAGCCCAGTCTCCGGACCGTGGTCTCTGACAGATGGGACTGTGGCCTAATCAAGCACTGGTCCTTTCTTCACTTAAGTTTAGGTACTTACATAGGTATTTAAGCTCTGTGTAATACTAACAATGTAATAGATTCTGTTGTCTGAATTAAAAGCATTTTTTTTTCATATTGACCCTCGTATAAGGTCAGCTAAACGAATAACTTACCGGACGACCCTTCAACGGTTCTGTTCCTCACAATGACCTCGGAGCTCAGTCTTCGCTTGCAGACGTAGCCCCCTGTTGCGGAGCACTTATGCAGGGTCCAGTACAGGCCGCTCGGCTGGGATGGGACGGGAGAAGACTTCCACTGTAATGGAGACGATGAGAGTTAGTGTTGCTAATGGGGTAGGTACTAATGAGGTCCTACCTTCTTTCGAAAAGTTATATTCCAAGTTGATCAAAATTTTGAATACCTGAACACCCAGGCAGGCCTCGTCCAACTCCTCCTCCTCCGGTCGCCAGCCCTGGTACTGCGCGGCGCTGCCGTCGCTCCAGCTAAAGTTGTCCCAGCCAGCCACGCGCGCCCCTAGCCAGTACACCGCGCCTGCGCTGTAGTCGCTGCTCTGCCGGATTCCCGTCACTACGAACCGCTCTTCCTCAGCTGAATGGATTGAGGATAGCCGCATGCTGAGGCCTTCGCATACCTGAGAAAATCGTGATCAAAGTTGAGAGTGAAAGAACAAGCCAACTAGATGTATATCATGGAGAAGCTGCAGATAATACGGCATACATATCTGTTAAAAAACCAATTTCGTATGGCATATTAAAGAATTACCTTCTCGTACAGCCTGAATTAAACCACTAGTCAGTAAATACTCTTTACGTGTGTATCGCGCTGAAATTTGTTTTAAGTTATTAGTTATTAATACGACTATTATATTAGAGAAGTCTGCGGGCTCAGAGGCTCTAGCCAAGATGCAAACTCTAAATAACGTTTTTCTTTTTTATCACTTAAAATGTATGGGTTGACATTCGCGTGCATTGCGATAAAGCACGTGGTTAGTCGTCCCATACATTTTAAGTTTTAGAATAGAAAATCGTTAGTATCTTATCTTACAGATGGGCCCTTTCGGATACACTTCGACCCGCTAGGATCTTTTGTGTAATTACCTTCTGACACACTCAGCTCTTCGAATGTGCAGGTTTCCTCACGATGTTTTTCCCTCACCGTAAGAGCACCGGGTAACGCACTTAAGTTAGAAAAACTCATTGATAAATGGTGACCGCGGGGGTTCGAACGTGGTACCTTACGACCACGAGTCGACCGCCTAAGCCACTAGGCCACCGACGCTCTCAAATCGTTAGTAGCTTTTGCATATTGACTAGGGCCTAAGATATTCTACGATAGCTACTCGTAAAAAGTGGCGTGATAAGGAGGAGGCTTTTAGCCAATAGGTGGACACAGGCTGAAATATTAAAAACATTCAAACAAATGGTTGGATTTATTAACAATATGTGTTTGAAAATCTTCAACTTCACAATCCTCTTAAAAAAGTCTAAACTATGCATTCAAGTTTTTGACATCAGAAGTTTAGAGTTAAGGGGAGGGAGGGGAAGAAACGGTCATCTTATGTACAGTCGAGTTTATAACTACGTCGCACCTTCAGAACAATAGTGACCTAATTGAGAAATTTTAAATTTCGAGTTAGGTCTCTATAATAATAAATTTATGACTTGAACTTTGAAAGCTGAAATTTTGAATTAAGTCTCTATTGTTCTGAAGGTGCGATGTGTACACTTTAGTACCTTGTCACTTTAAACGATGTGAAACTTCATGTATGGCAGTTCAAACATGACTTTAAATAGACAAGGTACTTTAGTGTACACTAGTATAAAGGAGGCAAACGAAACGAGCACACAGGCCACCTGACGCTAGTGAAATCTGAGACTCAAAGACATTTATTTGCATTCTCAAGAACCTCAAGACTACAATCTTAAGGCTGCAAATGAGTTGACAACGCTAAGGACTAAGACGAGGTATATGAGTCCAGTTGCTAGTAATTTCACGTGCCTATCCCCATACAGGAACACAATAATGCGAACACTGCTGCTCTTTTCGACACAAAGTGCACTCCCAGTTTCGAGCATAATGATGGTACGTCATCATTCACTAATATGATTAAAGGAACAAATGTCACAATCGAACAAAGCCTTTGCCCTCGCTAACAGATTGCCGAACAAAGAAGCAAATTCGCCCGACAGATCGACCGACACCGGGGGATAATCTCATTAGAACAATGCGACGGATCGGGAAGCGTCGGAAATAGTCGGGTGGCGGGGAGTTAGGTGGAGTTTACACCGAGGTTAGCCACTAATGATTGGTTGGTGCATTGGGAAAGCAATGTCTACCGAGTTGGGTATGTGGTATCGGTACCGTTTTTAAAATGGGATTGAGATTTCTGATAAGTTACGATCTGGAACCAGAAATTACCGGTAAGATTTTTTCATATTTATTTATAATTAAATCTTCATTTATTTTAAAATCCAAACTTTGGAAAAGTTTTAAACTGTGACTTAATAACGTACAGTCACGACCTTAAATTTGGGATCCACCTTAGGTCCGAAGTCATTCCGACATTCTACAACAATAAGGTTGAGTCTCCTATAAGTTACAAATGATTTGGCATCTCTAATGACATTGACGACTTCAAGCCTATTTTTCTTGAAATGGGTCACAAATTAACGATCGCGATAGTACAGTCGCCATCAGGTATATTGTAGCGGGCGAGGTACTCAAATATTTCGGAGCAGCATTACTTTTCAATAAATTCGTTACACTAGTTGTGGTCAATAACACCAGAACATGCAGTTTGTCATAAATATAAGAGCAGCGACTTTTCAATAAATTCGGAACATATAACGAGGTAAAAATATCAGAAAGCACAGAACGTCAAAGGTACGCCGTCAGGGTGATCATAAAGATCGGAACATTTATGGAAAATATACCTTAAGTCCGTATCACACAGTTTAAATTCGTTACTATAATTATTATGCATGTCGATCTTTGGCATGACGTATTTATCTTTTGTTTGGAATTCGACATGCATAATAACTATAGTAACGAATTTAAACTGTGTGATACGGACTTAAGGTATATTTTCCATAAATGTTCCGATCTTTATGATCACCCTGACTGCGTAGATACCTTTGACGTTCTGTGCTTTCTGATATTTTTACCTCGTTATATGTTCCGAATTTATTGAAAAGTCGCTGCTCTTATATTTATGACAAACTGCATGTTCTGGTGTTATTGACCATAACTAGTGTAACGAATTTATTGAAAAGTAATGCTGCTCCGAAATATTTGAGTACCTCGCCCGCTACAATATACCTGATGGCGACTGTACGTAGTAAAGTTGAGTAGTTTTGACCGAGCATTTAGAAGAACCCGTACAATACGATTTCATTAAGCCCTCGCTTCGGTTTGTGAGTTTTCTGAAACCTTCCTCTTGAATCACTCTATCTATTGATGACATCCGCATTCAAATCCGTTGCGTATTTTGAAAGATTTAAGCGTACATACAGAGGGGAAGACGGCGGGAAGCGACTTTGTTTTAAATTACCTATATGTAGAAAAGCATCTTAATTATTAAAATGTTTTTCAGATGAAAACACGTTAACTTCTTATTACCAAAAGCATCGAAGACTCCCCCAAAATTTCTCTTGGAATTTCACTCATAATACCCAAGCGACAAGAGCTTAACTCGTGTAAACAGGCCATTAGAACCGTACCGACTGAATGAAGTATTAGTGTCTTGTCTCTTTATACTTGTACTTTGTTATGATAATGTAACGTCTTTGATTATTTCGCCGCTTTTGTAGGAGGGTCCGAAATAGGCCCTAATGAAACTCTCTAAGTACGGTCGCGGATTTCGTTTGTTCAGCCATTTTGGAGACTTGTTTTATTTATGTATTGCACAGTACTATCGAAGATTTTTTTTGGCAGGTTGATACCTACGTAAATTTTCCGGGTTATACATTTTCCACGTGTCATTAGGCGTGTCTCATGTCATATGTCTCAGATCGTATTTACCATCAGGGGCCTGTTTTATAAAGCTACAAATTACAATTTACAGGTTACAAGTTTCCATTTGACACAACCTCGACCAATGACGACCAGCCATTTGAGCAGTGTTGCTAGTTTAGACGGGTGCGCCAAAGTTCATATAAAATTGCAAATTAGATTATTGGAACTCCGAAAATGTATCTCATATAATTTGACAACGTAATGATCACTCTTCATAATCTTCATAATATTTTTAATACTAATGATCGGAACTTATAATCATCTGAACTTATAACGCCAATATTCATGGAACCGTACACTTTTCAGAATTTCTTAAATATCTTACGTGTAGATAAATTTAGGTTAGGTTAGGTTAGATTTATAACAATCTAAAAAAAGTAACAGTTTTTGAAAAAAATGCATTATGAGTTGCGATGATTATGACTTAAAAAAGGTGAACAAAAAAGTATAAGCAAAAATTTTCGAAGAAATGATGAGTATAGACACAAATCGTTATTTGTATAAAAAATCTAAAGACCAATTTTATATGAGCCAATATGGACCCAGTTTAGACCTGTAAAATTGTTACTTGTAGCTTTATAAAACGTACCTTTGGGGGGCCCATGACATACTAAATCAGTTCAGATTAGGTTGAGAGAAAGGGACAGAGCTGTATAACGGCTATAGCTCTGTCTCTTTCTCTCAATCTAAATTGAACTGCTTTAGAATGTCACTGTAACCCCCCAGGTGGCCTGTGTGATCGTTTACCTTCTTGCTATAAAAAAGTATCAATGTTTGTATTTATGTCGTAATACCAAATAATGCGGCTAATTGCAATGTAACTAGTCGAAGAATTCTACACTCTATTTGTATCGCCATTAAATTTAAAATGCTTTTACTATTACTATGCAGTTAGCTACCTTCTTTTATTTATTTTCTTATTTTTATTACCTGTCCTGCAGTGGCCCAGGAGACCCGAGGGTACCCTGCGAAGAGGTAGCAGTACCCGTTGAACAACACTTGCTTTGCGTCTGTGCACGACTGGGCTGTAAACAAAAAATATACTATACCCTCTTTGTTTAGTTACAAACAAAATGTAAACACAAACCACGTGGTATAGTTCGTCAGCCAATAGAAGAACACTGACACGTCAAAGCTCGATAAAACAGTTTTGATTGGCTGTCTAGGAAAGTCACGTGTTTGTGTACATTTGTTAAGTAGAGTCGGCATTATATAGGTAAGTAGTTGCAGACTTTTGTACCTTGTCGCTTTAACGCCTTTGACAGATTATTTATTTATTTATTTATTTATTTATTTATTTATTGAGGATTTCCAACAGATAACACATACGACTTATGCTTATATCTATTTTAAACATCTAAATCGATGCTTACCCAATTATAGGAAACCACATCTTACGCCAGTAAATATATAAATTGAACAACGGCATATATTAAATCCTTGCTCTCAAATTAAACATTAGGTATTTTTTTTATTTTTTTTATATTTTTAAATTTTTAAAGTTATATTTTTGGAAAAAGAATGAAATTAAATACATCACAACATATTATAAGTACATTGATACAATTAATTAAGCTAGGAATAAAGTGCGAAAACAGTGAGATCACAGTGAGATTACAGTGAGATTACAGTTACAAAGTCTAACTCGCAAAATTCAGGGAGCCAATACGTCGACACTTTTTTATGTTTTAGATTAGTGCAGCCTCAAACATGAAGTTAAAGCGACAAATCACTGTACCCTTACCATGTGTTACAATTACCGTACTCGACTACTCGCTAGTGAGTCGAATGCTGTCTCTCGCACTCCATATGAATCTGTGAGGGAGGGGGTGAGTAATTGTTACTCATATTAAGGATACTGAAGTGTCCAGATACTTATCAGGCCGACTGTATGCTTTTGAGATAAGCCTCTATAAGCATGTTCTTCTCAAAACACTTTTTAAAAAGTTAGTGTTGTCATTTCCAGTCGAGTTCATAAATATGTGTACCTACACTTTACTACCTTGTCACTTTAATAGCCTACTGGCGAAGGTAGCGGTCCCGAGAAATCGAGTGGAAATACTCGAGTTTTTCATTCTCCAAGCTCTTAGCCATTTCTGACTTTCTACAAAGCCATGAAAGAATCTACTTAGTGTACGAGTAGGTCAAAAACTTAAGTTAATGACCTCTTGCATGTAGTTGTGTACAAAATTTATTTTCAAATTTCGTCAAATTTCAAATATAGAATGTCGAACGGTCTATAGAATAGAATAGAATAGAATAGAATAGAAAACATTTATTCACAACAATAACACATAAATATAACACAAAAAATAAGGAAAAGAAACGACAGATAAGTGCGATTGTTGCGAAACGGGCCCAACTCAGCATGTGCTGGCTGTAACGCCAACGCTGGTCTTCCGTTGGGACCGCTCGGTGAAAACACGGAAGGTGACACAGACATTACAAGTAATTCAAAAGAAAAACAAAAGCAATATAAAAAATAAAAACACAACATACGATACTAAGGCTTCATTCGCACGAGCGCCTCTCCAACGCGCGTTGAAAAAAACGTCCGCGCGAATGTGGGCTAGCGTTCATTAGAACAGGCAGCGCTCAGGAGGCTATACAGATGTGTTAAGGGCCGGTTAGACGAGCAACATTTTCACAGCAATGTGTGGCCGGCAACTAATCGCATCTTGCTCTAACGTACGAAATAAGAGTAAGACAGCAATAGTTGCCGGCCACACATTGCCCTAAAAAGTTGATCGTGTACCAGACCCTTTACTACTACATGCAAGAGGTTATTTAGTTAAGTTTTTCACCTATACTAGATTCTTTCATGGCTTGGTACAGAGTCAAAAATGGCTAAGAGCTTAAAGAATTCTTTAAAAAAATCTTCCTGTGGATGGAAATGCCATTTCCATATCTCAATAACGAGATGGAAATGGCATTTCCATCCACAGGAAGATTGCTGCGGAATGCTTACGTTCCGGGCAGGAGACATGAAAAATAAATATCACCGGAGATCTGTTCTGAAGTTCTAAACACAGTTTCTCCTGGCAGGCGGATTTTTAAAGCTTGCTTTTTGAAGACTTAACGATATATAATTACGGATATCCCCTTGTTTTACCGACTCTCATTTCATAGAAATTCGTTCACCGAATTTCATTTCATCGAAAGCTATTTTCTGCTGAAGCCCTGTTGTTCTCAGGTTATCCTAAATATTAATTACGTAGGTTAGGTTGAGTTATAGCGCCTGCGCCTAGAAAAGTGTCGATGAAACGATAATTCTGCGAAATAATACGTTCTATGAAATTAATGTCGACAAAACAAGGTTAAACCATAATATACGACAGTGACAAGTTGAAAACGATTTGTCTAGTCGAAATGGGACCACATATTCTAAAAACCTTACCAAAAACTTACGTAAATATCTAGATGTAAACCGTAATAAGCTAAATTACACAATCCGTCCAACCGCCGGTGAGTTATGGATCTCGTTACGTGATGTCAAACCATCTCGCTTTCATTCGAGCCGCGGCATTATAAATGAGGCAAAACTTTGGACCGGGGGATGAGGGAGGTTAAGCAACTAGGCGATAGCGGCTTACCCAGAGTTGTAGGTTAGGCTTACAGTTTGCGAATGAGCTATCGGTATAAAAATCGGCTAAGTGCGAGTCGGACTTGCGCATCGAGGGTTCCGTACAAACTCGTAAACTCGTAGGTAGGTATGTAAATAGGTCGTCCATCAAAGGAATCGAGGCTTAAAGATTTTTCCCACTTTAGGAGGAGATAAATCAGGAATTTCCTTCCTTAAAAAACGCCACGCATTCCTGAGAAAAAATAATGAAAAGTGAACCTATAGGTACTCTTTTTCCTTTTGAGGTACGGAACCCTAAAAATTCATGTTAATAGCAAATATTTTAATATTAGCTTTTAACCTCAACTCTGTCCGTGTAGAAGTCGTTTACCGCTATTCCTTGGAAATTGCCTAATTTAAAAGCACCCTTGGTCCGTCTCCGGGTTAGGTATAAACTAACTCTGTTCCAAATTTCAATTTAAATTGTTGGGACATTAAACCGCAAATAAACACGCACATCCATATTTATAATATAGGATAATAAACTGCAGCTACATAAAATAAATTTTCCAATAAAAATGTATCGTTATTACTCTAAAATAAACATGAATTGTGATACTCGTACGACCCGTTCGAACCGAGATAAAGAGAATGCTATTTTCTTTATTCCAGTATAAACCAAACACAATCGCAGCACAAAAGGAATTATTTCGATAATGTGCACATAACTTGGAGAAATGTTATGTTACTCGTTAAATTTTGTGGTCCGTGGCTTTGTTAAGGCTAAATTTACAATAGTAGTATGTATGAAATGTATGTAAACACTTTTCAAATACATAATTTACAGAATCTCTTCCAATTAAAATTCAGGTGATTGAGGAAAATAAGAAAAGTAGAATGTGGCAACGAGTACCTAAACATAAGTACAAAAACAAACTTTTCAGAAACTATGTCAATAAAATTGTGAATAAAACCTTGTGAATAAATTAATAACATAGACATATATAAAAGTAATAATAATAAATATCAAAATAATTAAATACACAAACCATCACACATTATAAGTTACGCTACACCACAATAGTCGTGGTGTGGCGTAACTTATTAATAATAAAATTCAAAGGAATATAGAACATTTTATGGAGAAAGGCCAACGAGCAGGCAGGTCACCTAATAGTATCTAAATGGTCATCTCAAATCATAAAGACCCATAACAAAGAGTAGCAAGTTCGCTGCCGGCCTTTTCAATGAAAAATAGTCAGTAAGAAACGACTTAATCGTCATTAGACTCTGAAATGCGGCTGATTCTTTGGAATAATCGATTAACTGCAAGGTGACAACCGTAGCCTAAAACGTAATAAGTAATTTGTATACGTAACAAATGACAAAAAAGTAGACTCTATGTAATTGAAGACATTGAAGTAGGTATCTGTTTCTTCGTGTATGTTTATCGTTGCCGTAATAGTACCTATAAGTAAAAAGCCCGTTTTTTCGTGGTCCTATTATTTTGTCCCTTAATGGTACCACGAGGGAAAACTGTTTCTCGTAATCCCATTACTATTTATCTACTTCCTTTATACTTAAATAGGGATACGCGGTTTGCTAAAAATGTAAATACGTAGATAGATTTCTGTTATGTTTGTTTTGCAGCAGGCCCGGCGGGCCACAAACCACTCAGAAATAGGAGCTACAGAAATAGGAGCTGGCCCGACCGGCTGCAAAACTAACTTAACCGAAACCTTCCTACGTATTCTATTATATTCTATATACGGGACAAAAAAATCCACAACTGGCGCCTGTTTTATAAAGCTACAATTTACAATTTACAGGTTACAAGTTTCCATTTGACACAACCTCGACCAATGACGACCAGCTATTTGAGCAGTTGCCAGTTTAGACCTGTAAAATTGTTACTTGTAGCTTTATAAAACGTGCCCCTGTAAATACTAATGAGACTACGAGAAACAGTTCTCCCTCTTATTAATGGGACAAAACAATGGGACCACGAAAAACCGGGGGTAAAAAGCCTAGAGCTTAGTTTGCGACCGTCAATTGGTGTGAGATTGTCCCCTGGTAATTATTTATTTGAAAATTAGTTCAAGGCATTTTGCGCCTTAGTAACAAATACCTTTAAGTTATTTAGTAATTCCTAGAGAAATAAGTAAGTAAGTGCTGTTCAATCATCGTTTACATTACGTCAACCATATTGTAAAAGCGTAATATGTAAATTTCAAGTACGAGTTAAGTTCTCCAGTGAATCTTCAAGACAAAGATTTACTCTTTCGTGAGCAACTTTACATTAATGAACACTTCACTTGTTACGAGAGTATTATACCGAGAGATAAGCTTCTTTAAGCTTGATATTTAAGCTAGTTTTAAGGTTTCTCTTTGATATAAGAGGCGAATAAGCTTTTAGGTAATCACGAATACCCATATGATCATCTGAAATACTATACTTGATTTTATTTTAGAGCGTGCAGTGGAATCTATTTGTTTATTATCCGCAATTGCTTAACTTGTCAGTTTCCAATAAACCACATTACATGCACTGTGCAAACCCCACTAGCGCACTCGCTAATTTCAATATTGATTGCTTCATATTAACCAATATTTAACGTAGAATGGTGCGGTGATTAACGGAAAATGTTTACGCCGCCGTTACAGTGTTGTTTTTTAAAGGTGAATTAATTGAACAAAATTCAAATTCAAATTCAAAATATTTATTCAGCAAATAGGCCACATGAGGGCTCTTTTACACGTCGGTAATTAATATAGAGTGGATCTTCCAGCGCTTCGGACAAGACCATCATTGCGGAGAAGAAGCGCCGCAAGAAACACCAGAACTCCAGAAGTTATACATACAGCGCGTTATGATAGTTATTTATGCAACTGTAACATAATGAATGCTCTTATGATACGAGTCACGAATTAGGACACGAGGTGTATACTTGTACCCGTAGTCTGTAAGAGATATGTACCTACCTATTCTAAGATTTTGCTAATGTTTTTATTTTATACGAAGTGTTTGTATTGGTGTATATCGATAAAATACATGTGTGATGTTTTTTTTTAATAAATATTTTTTTATACAAGTGTCCTAAATATTGGTACGAGTGTCACAACTTTAGCTTGCTGGTTAATAATTTGTTGACGTATTAAAATGAGGGTTTTTTGAATAGTTCAAAATTCAAATGAATAACCTAACAGGGCCCTTACTTATTCCTGTATTATTTCCGAAATAAATAAGTAGAAAATAAAAACTTAAGCTAACCTGACAGAGTAAAGTCAGCAGTAACAAATCGGTATGTACATTGCAAACTTAACGAGTTCCTACATCACTGGGTTTCATATCTGCTACGCAATGTACACAGAAGCATCGCAAGTCGTTATTTAGTTTGTGAATGAAACATGTAGAGGATTCTCATTTGTTTCTGCACATATTGCTCCCGTATTACTAATAAAAAGTTAAAGATAAAAGATAAAAAGATGTTTATTATTCAGTAAGTAGGCCGCACGGGCACTTTTACACGTCAAAAATCTACCAGCGCTTCGCAAGAGACCACTGAGAAGAAGCGCCGCCGCGAGAAACTCAACAGTCAGTCGTTTTTTACCCAACTGCCGAAGGAGGAGGGTAATGCATTTCACAGCCTATATATGTATGTTTGTTCCTTTGTGGCACTATAAAAACTAAACCCGTCGTCCGATTTTGATGATTCTTATATTAATCGATTTGTCTTAATCTGGTGAGTGTCACTGAAGATATGACAGTTCTCAAATTTTCAATATGGCGGCAACCAGACAAAAAATAAAAAAAGCGACCAAGTATTACAAGTGGGATTTCATTTAATAGGGATTTAAAAATCATCTTTAGGTTTCTTTCATCATTTTTCATTTTGAACGATCATTTAGGATTTATAACGATTTAAAGTTGGTTAGCAACTGTCGGGTTTTGAAAGCTCTTGCTTTTTGTTAAAGTTATTAAATATAGCTTATGATATTATACAATTACAAAACTTAATCGGAATTATAATAGATCCTACTGTAAAGGTAAACAAGAGCTACCAGGGGGCCTAATATGGCTGCGTTTACCGCGTGACAAAACATCCGTCACTTTCTGCCACATATCCACTCGTATAAGTACGAGTGTTACGGATGCTTAATCCACATTTTGTCACGCGATAAACGCAACTATACTAGGCCCGCATAATATATAGCAAATATCAACCATATAATTACGACATAGAAGCTAGATGGTTTAAAGCCTGAAATAGAGCATTTTTTGTTGACAGATAAAAACGAGCGACATCTACCGAGTGAACTCCTAAATAGTGAACCGAACGGAAAGATACGCAACCCAATAGAGTGTGGCTAACGTTAACTGTTAGTTTACGACTCCGGGCTCGTTTGCCGCCAGGGAATTCGGCAGATAAAGATGTATGGCTACTTATCGAGAGCCAATGGCATGGAAATGGTTTAGCGGGGAATAAACGTCTATGTTACTCGAAAGTTTCCCGGTTTTTGTATACATATGTATATGGCTAGCTCAGCCGGAATGCATTGTTTTTTGTTTGCCAAACAGCTGTTAAACTAGGGCTCTATTGTAATCGATAAAACAATATTGCCTTACGGGGTGGTTTTTAGCTAGATTTAATGAAAGTCGATTGGACCGCTTAGGAGTCATCAGGTTATCACCTCTAAAAGTAGGGGTACCAGTGAAAAAGGGTATAAGTCTCTTGAAGATCAAGTGAAAAAGGGTTTAAGTCTAGCATGCTGCGTTTATGTTTACCGTTTTTTATAACGAGTTGAACCCTGGACTGCGAAGCGCACCAACGAGTCCATCCTCTCTCAACTCAAAATTAAGACAAACGGGTCTTAATTTTGCCCACAGTGTGCCAGCAGCGAATTTTATCTTACTTCGGCCATATAGTGAGAAGGGGAGATGAGAGCCTGGAAATGTTGATCGTAGTTGGGAACACAGAGGGCAAACGAGCACAAGGCCGATCTCCTACCAGATGGACCGATCAACTGCAGGACTCATCTTCCTCCAAGTTATGCTCGGTTGTAAGGGACGCAATGGACAGGAATCACTGGACGCAGATCATACGCCGCAAGTGTAGATCACCTCTGATGACTACGATCCTCAGTCATGAGGGAACGACCAGAGAGAGATAACGAGTTAAGTCTACTTACACCCTTTTGCACTAGGTCCCCGGAATTGCTTTTGGGGGTTTGATGAACATTAATAGGTATTCGCAGCCGAAATAAGATCACTGCTGGAATCTCTTTCCCGAAGATCTCCAAAGGTTTTGTGAAAAACGCATTCTGTCAGTTGTTTGATTTTTGATAAAAAACCGGTCAAGTGCGAGTCGGACTCGCGCACCAAGGGTTCCATACCACCGCAAAGTAGGTATTGTTTTATATCAATTTGAATTCGATTTTATATATTTATTTATCTACACTCATATCATAAGTCCTCTATTATGCGTTAAAAACCCGTAGGCAATGACCAGCATTACCTGTGGTAGTAGGAGACAGCGATGACAGCTGTTAATTTTGGTAGATGTTCCAAATTTGGATCTCATTACCTTACAATATTCAATAACTTAATTTCAAAATTACGTTACAGCTGTCATCGCTGTCACTTACTACCACAGCTAAAGTAATGCTGGTCATTTGCGTTTCGGCTTCTGAACCCATCTTAGAGTACTTATAATATGTGTGTAGATAAAGTCTGTGGATAAAGTATTGTACGAGACTCAGCGTAATTAGCATTACGCAACCGTCACGCAAACTACTATTATTTTATTTATTAAAAAGATACCCTAAAAGAACATTCCTATAATATTACAAGCCTGTGTGCAATACCGGGACAAGAGCAGCACTCTTACATACATAATCTCACGCCTTCGTTCCCAGAGTGGGGTAGGCAGAGCTACAGAATTACCAACATCTCTAAAGACTTGTTGATAATTCTATAACCACAATTTGCACAATTAGGCTAAGATGTTTACCAGCGTATTAGTGACAGGTTGCAAGCTCATCGCCTAACAGTACTACAAGCCTTTATTCCCTTAGTCGTCTCTTACGACATCCACGGGAAGACATGGAGTGGCACTATTCTAACTCGGCAACCACACGAGGCTCTTATAATTTAATTATCGTGTTTAAAATAACTTCGAATTATGATTTTGAATCGAATCAGCGCGAGCCCAACTCACACTTGACCATTTTTTAGTATTTGTGGTTTTTCTTTAGGGTTTGTAATATAATCATACCAAATGTGACGCTTGCATATTTTACCATTTTTACGATAAAACGAAAATAAAAATACGTTGAAAAAAATGGTTTCTTCTATGGCGACCCTCTTTATTTATTTCAATTTGTTTAATTTTGTTTACTTGTTGTTGTGCGTAAAAAAAAAACAAATCGCTATCTATCTGTGTATTAATAGGGTCCCTTCGGGCATGGAGCCCCAAAAAAAAAGAATCAGAACTTCCGATTTAGGCAGGATTAGGTTCCAAAAGACGTTATATTACCTTCCCGCGGGATACAACTTTTAGCCGAGTTCATTGACCCCGTCTATCATTATGCCGAGAAAGGTAAACGCCCCGATACTTGACCCCGATGTGAGTCGACTCCTAAATGTAGGCAGGCGCGTGAGGTGATCCATTACGTGAAATGGCACGAACACAGCTTTGTACTGTTGAGTTTTTGTGTATGTTACTAAAAAAGTGCCATTTATTTTTGTCCCTTAGGTTTGGCAACCGGCAACTTCCAGCACTAAAAATTAAAAATATAAAGGTGGGTCTACGCTAGGCGAACCGAGCACGAGACGAACACAATTCGTCTAGTGTGTCTAAGGTCCACACTAGACGAATTGTGTTCGGCTCGTGCTCTGCTCGTGCTCGGCTCGTGCTTGGCTCGCCTAGCGTAGACCCACCTTTATGCCTCTATGCTAAAGAATCATCTCTCACACAACAATTCGTACAGCTGCTTGGCAGGTTAAGTAAGAAAGAAAGAGACACTGCACTAACTCCTTCTACCACTAAAAGTGAAAAAAGAAAGTGAAGTGAGAAGAAAAAACACAGCAATATACAAAACAATCGGAAAGCTTCTCGTTTAGGTAATTAATGTTGATTTAGACTTGGGAGAAGGCTCTAAAAAGTGTTGTTAATAAAGTAAAGACTGCACACAATGAACATTTACTTTTGAGCAAAATATACTCAGGACTTGAAGTAATGTACCGAATAAATACTTATAATTTTTACGAAACATCCAAGTAAAATACATTTTTCATTGAAGTTTTTTAAAGTATTACTTACAGTTGAAAAGTAAAATAAATGTCGGTCTCGGAAAACAGAACCAAGTCTAGAAAGCTGACATCATAATTTAGCCGCTAGATTCGCAAGTTACGTGACAGGCTAGGGATGTCCACTTGCAGTAAAACGAAAATTTAACAAACTTAGCCTGTAGGAAATATCTAGGGCGTCTATTTCACTTGATTTTAACCAATAATGCTTTTGATTAAACATCATCATTAAACATAAAACATACATCTTTATCTTTAATGCAAGTGAATACTTACAAGATAAAAAAAACCCCTGATACAATGGCGACCACCTTCTTTTTAGAGGTGATATTATGATATCTCTTAAAACTATAAAACTAATTCATTTGTTTTCATTACATTTTTTCATTTGTTAAGCAGATCAAGCGATTTTTATAAAACCAAACTAAAAACCACCCTGAATATACAACACTACAATACAATACAACACTACATAGGTATCTTTTAAAAAAAACGGCGTTCAGGGTAAAGCACCTGATTACTAGCCTCTGAAATACCAGTTACTGGCATCTAGTGATTGTTGAATCATCGTCCCTATTACCTTATGTTAAAGTTCATGGGCCAATAATTGGTAGGAGGCCAACAATAGTTCACCCCAAATCGGCCCGGCGCCGGAACCTTGTACACTTTATTAGTGCTCTTCCCAAAGGCCCTACTACATTCAAAATCGAAGTTCGAAGTTACGTTAGCTCCATCCCTTTCTCTCGATTTAGTGTCAAGTGACGGGTGACAGGAACTCGGCACTCGAAGTTTCGAATTGAGTGGTTCGGGGTAACCTTCCAAGTTACGGCGTTCAGACTACAACGCCGAGTCGTTGCAATGTATTTATTTTCTATCATTACTTACGTTTTTCTTTTCTATCACTCAAAATGTATGGGATGACAATGGACCACGTGGTTTATCCCTATGCAAGAGAATGTCATCCTATACATTTTTGAAAAACGTTAGTAGCATTTGCATATTGGCCTATTACCTAACGCACTCGCAATTTGAAAATCGAAGGCTTGTCTGCATACAAAATGAAACCAATTGTTCCGCTTTGAACCCGATCGCGATTGCGAGTGAGTTACGTAATAGGCCTGCAGGTCCCTACCCTGTTTACCATCCACGACCTCGAGGCCTCTTTTATTCGCCTCTTACTCATACGACAGGCAGGAGGATGCAGTATTCTGGTCCCGTACAGGGGCCCATTTCTCGAAATTCACTAGTCTAATAATCATACACCGGATTGACGGGGGCAAAAATGTACGAGTGCTAGTGATTCATTAAATATCGACCAAGTTTATCGACAACTTTTTTCGTGACATGGATCTTACTTTTCTTGAGAAAGTAAGTCGTTGCATTATCTTCTATATCAGAATGATCAGCTTTCCATGAAGATAAACGATATTTTTCTTTCGATGCATTTTTAAACGACTTAAAAAACAAAAAGGTTCTCAATTCGTCGGAATGCTAAACAATATTGTTGTGCTGAATGAATTTGTTATTCAATGTAATTTCAATGGTTGTCAAAAGTGACTCGAGTGCAGAGTCAATGTCAGATACCGGTTGTTTATAGTTGCGATAAGTAAAATAAAAGAGGTTTCTTCTTCTTCTTTAGGTGCCTCTCCATTACTGAAGGTCGGCAGTCAGTTTTTTAAATCTTTCCTTGTCCAGAGCTAGCCTGAACAGTTGTTCCACTGTCTTAATGCCGGTCCACTTCCTGATGTTACGAAGTCATGACATTTTCCTTCTTCCCACCCTCCGCTTTCCTGCCACCTTACCCATCATTATGGTGCGTAATAGATGGTATCTGTCGTGTCGCAGTACATGACCCAAATAGGCAACCTTACGCTGCTTGACAGTGCGTACCAGCTCTACCTTCTTCGCCATACGTTTAAAAGAGCTGCACATATAATAATTAAAAGGTATTCAAACTTGGCCATTACTTATGATAATGATGATTAAAAATTGCTTTTTATCGTTGTCGAGAAACTTAGTCGACATTTAATGAATCACTAGCACTGGTACATTTTTGCCCCCGTCAATCCGGTGTTTGCTAATAATATTAGTGCATGCGGGTACATTTCACTAGTAAACCTGTAGGAAATTGTATTGAGTGAACTAATATTATTGTTGTAGTGAGTTTCGAGAAATGGGCTCCTGGGCCCGTATTATGGTCGCCTTTATCGCGGTGGATAAAGCTTCCGTCACTCTCGCACTTACCCACTGGTCAGAAAGTGACAGATGTTTTATACACGCTTATCTACGTCGATAAACACGACCATCATCGGCCCGCTGGGATACATAATACTATCTAGTCTTATCGACAAAGACGCATTCAGTGACAAGCAAAAAATAATTTAATCATTTTAAAAATAGGTACCTCGTATTTTTTTTGACAACATTAAAAAAAATACGTTTTTATGACGACGCGGTGACGCGGTGGCCTAGTTGGTAGTGACCCTGCCTAAGAAGCTAGCGGTCCTGGGTCCGGTAAGGGCCGATATTTATGTGATGAGCGCGAATATTTGTTCCCGACTCATGGATATTTTCTATGTATTGAAGTATATATTTCTCTATATAAGTATTTATATCGTTGTCTAGTACCCATAGTACAAGCCTAGAGCTTAGTTTGGGACTAGGTCCGTTGGTGTCACATTGTCCCCCTGATATTTATTTATTTATTATTCGTTTTTTACTTTGCCCTAGTTTGTAGACAAACTGAAACACTTTGGAACGAAATCCGAGATCAAAGACGTGAACGGAAGAGCGTCGTTTTGTTACGAACTTCTCCCAATTCGTTACGACAGGAGATGTCTACTACAAACATTGTTTCAACTTTGTTACCTATTCCGTGGTTTCGACGCAATACATCTCGAATGTGACTTGTTCCCTTTCATCTCGAGAATTGGGATCCAGAATTTGTTACCACTCGAGTTCTCCAAAAAAGTTTCATGTAGTTTTTTTCTCTATGTTTGTAAATGTGGCTATGAATGTTTACTTTTTAAAATGTTTAATTGTACTATTGACGTGTTTAAGAAAAGGATGATAGAATTATTAGTAGAAAAATGTTACTATAATATTAATGACTTTTTAAATGATAATAGTTTTTAAGCGTTTAGTGTAATTGTTTAGTTTAAATTAATTTATTAATGCATTTGTTAGACAGGATCATTTAATTAATTTATTATTCTACTATATTATTATTGTTAATTTAAATTTGTACGCCGAAAGGCAAAACATGACGGACACTATTGTAAATTTATGACCTTTATGTAAACTTACTCATGTTTGACAAATAAATTATCTTTATCTTTATCATTATCATTATTGCACAAATAAGTTTGACAAATGAAGCCTTTCAAATAGAATGTACTGTATTCTGGTTTGGGGTAAGGCAGCTGACATACAAATAATAATAATATTCTCCTAAATAAATTGAAACGCTACAGTCAAGATATTAATTTCTTTAAAAAGTTCTCTTAAAGAGTCACGGGAGTTTAAGTTGTAAATAGAACGAATGGCCCTTTTTTGTAACACAAATATAGTTTGTATGTCGAATGTACTTAATAGTACTTCCTGTTAACATGTTATACATATAGCGGAATATTCAGATGGCCCCGTTGGTTCGTTTGCCTATAATGACCATAAAAAACTATCGATTCCAGTTCACAGGTAACCATTTTACGTTTTTTCTTCATGCATGTTTCACAATGAAAGAGTTCGGGAATAGGCAACATTACCGAATTTATACCCAAAAACTTTTGTCTTAAAACAGACTTTAAGTTCGAGATAAATAAACTTAAATTCCAGAAAAAAACCAAAATTAATTTTTTTGGGAAGAAAGTAAAACCAAAAAAAAACAGCTTTTTAAAATGAGTGTAGAAAACGGTGACCCAAAATATGACCCGCTGGGGGACGTCGGGTTAAGGCAACAACACTTAACGTAAAATATGAGCGATAATGTGGCAACAATAAATAAATTAAATTAGGAATAGCTATTCTTCCACCTGTGATGTCAAACTCTTTTTTAAGCTATGGTTTAGATACGGCAGTGTTGCCAACCCTAAGTGTAAGCGTCAAAGTGTGAGGTAAAGCCCGCCGCGGCACAAATCGTCGGCGCTTACGGCGCTCGACGGGAGTGCCGGGGCTTACCCAGACCACGGGGCTCCAGCCAAGAATTATGTCTAAAACGAGCTGAAACCTATGTTAAATTGCTTTAGGAACATTCTAATACCGCGTAACTTACAAAGCCAGTCACTACTATCTCAGATTCTATACCAGTTCGTAACTTCTATCCTTTCAATGGACTGTGTTATTCGGTGATTAACATAAATATTTCAAAAAAAGAAATGCGGCCAGTAACTTCGATAAAATGCCACGGATTAGATAGGTAGTTATTCTAACCCCCTTACTAATAAACGTTGGGTAACGGTGGTATAGCTATACAGTGTTTTGTCCTTATCTGTCAAATTCAAATGTCACAATGACAGATAAGGACAAAACATTGTATAGCTATACCACCGGTACTCAATGTTTATTAGTAAGGGGGTTAATAAGTAAATAGATATTTGGAAATGTCATTAATTTAGGTGCACGGTCCGAAGTAGGTGTTTGCTTTTTTATGCCACGTAGTTTTTGCTTAATGTCGAAAACGAAACCCCCCTTACATCCGAAGTCGCAAGGATAAAATGTTGTCTAATTTTCGAAATTTACCAAAAACAATAGAAATTAACTTAAATTACTCAGGACATAGACAATTATTTTATTAGGGGCCTGCTTTATAAAGCTACAAATTACAATTTACGGGTTACAAGTTTCCATTTGATACAACCTCGACCAATGACGACCAGCCATTTGAGCAGTGTGGCCAGTTTAGACCTGTAAAATTGTTACTTGTAGCTTTATAAAATGTGCCCTAGTACGTTTTGACTATTATAGCTACTCATTGCTGAATGAATACACCGATTAATCCGCCATTTGTACCTTATAATACTGCGCCTATTACTCCGCTACGGACTAAATTACTACCCCAAAGCCTCTTCAAATATCCGAGGGCAATTTGCTAAATTACGCCTTCATGGTAAAGGCTGAAAATACAGGCTATTCGAGCCTGTAATATCAGACTAAATAACTTTCGTTTTGTGCTTTATATGCGAGAAAATAAGGGATAGTTTTGATGAACACTTGAAAAAAAAAACATAATAATGGTAGGTACCTAAATGGTTTAAAGTGATAGAAAAAAGCCACAGTATAGACTGCCTTAAGTTTTTAGAACGCTGGAATGGATGAAATAACCATTTGGTTGTTAGAATATTTGTTCAGAAAAAAAACACTCGTATCGTAGGGAGAATGTGCAAAATGATCCCCTTAAAGGAAAAACGTTACTGTGGTCGAAGTTCAAGACAAAAACACAGTATTTAACTTGTTAAGAATGGTGAATTTACATAACTTTGTAACTGCATACTTATTTCCTATCATTCGTATGCGTTTTATAAATCGTGCCATGTATTCTAATAGTTTAGGGTTACGGCACCAATGATGGACACTTTTAGCTGACAGGCACCAGTAATGGACACTTCACTCTTAATTCAAATTGTATACGGACCAAAATTGATTGTTATTCATTTGTTGCAAAACAAATGAATAACCCTTATCTTCTGTAAAATAAGAATCAGGTGTTCATTATTGGTGCCTTGTCCATTACTGGTTCCATCACCCTACTAAAGGATAATTTTATACACATGTGTGTAAAACTGATCCCGGGATACTGTGATATTTAATATAAGTAAAAAGAAACATCCATGCGTTTTCTTTAATCACATAAATGTATTGCCTAAGACTACAAAAGTATGTAAGCGAGTGTTACACATAACATTTTAGGTCTTGAGCGAATTGGACTTATTTTTTTAAATTAAATAATAAGTAATCAACAAAATTAAACTTTAAATAATTGTAACAAACGTTTTAAAGTGGTTTATGGTTTCTAAACTCGCGGCATGATCTGCGAATGTAACCTGATGATAAGTGGGATCTGTGACCGATAGAAATTTCCTATTGGGTTAATTTGATCCCAAGGATCATTTTATACACACGAAAAGGGATAATTTTACTCCAAACACCAAATATCAAGGAATCGATCAAAATATAACCTTCAAAAGTTCAACAATTTTATAACATCGCTTAATTATAGGTGAACGTCATTGGATTCCGCCAATAAAACAAAATTTCAATAAAACTCAACATGTAGACAGTAAAGAAACTTTAAAAATAGGCGTACCAAAGATTAGACCTTTATAAACGGTCATTAGGGCCTTTAAAAACGACGCGAGTATAGCTAACATGGGGGCATTTCATCTCGGTCCTAAGGATTGGCAACGCCTTTGCAGTATTGAGATTACAAATGTTTGGGTTGACGGAAGAAGAATGATAGCGGGATTAATGCTGTTAAAATGAGAGCACAGCGGCTCTATTCAAGACGGTAAAAACAATATCGTATTTGATCTGTTATCGAATTGTCAACGTTTTGATAGCTCTTATTTTCTTGACAGTAATGGCGGCTGACGTCATAACAATACCATAACAGGAAAACTACGATATCGTTTTATAATGTAACGTTTTATAATTTGATGTATAAGTAAAAGTTTTCCTACCCTATGGGGCGTGAAGGTACGTCTGCAGATTATAAATGTGGGTCTGAGAGCCCACTTATCAGTGTATACCTACAGGGTGTTAGGTAATGAGTGGATAATCCTTGATCTAAGGATAGAGGGCACTTAGGACGTTATCAACTAAAATAGGTCTAGTAAAAGTCGCACGGTTTTCGAGATATTTGGACTTTTAATCGGATTTTTTGTCATTTTTCCTTATGTCCATGTTACGAAAAACCCTTAATTTCATGTATTAATTTTATTTTTTTTCACTTTTTTCTTGCATGGTTAGAATCACTATGAACTAAGGGTGTTTTTAAAGCTACATGCTAAGTTTTTTCATGACAACTTTTTGAGTAAACTCACTAAGTTACTTTTTCCATACTAAGAAATCCCCGCGTTTGTTTTTCACGTAGTATGGAAAAACAAACTTTGTGCGTTTACTCAAAAAGTTGTCATGACAAAAAACTGGGCATGTAGCTTTAAAAACTTCCTTAGTTTATAGTGATTCTAACCATGCAAGAAACAACGAAAAAAAAATTGAATTAATACATGAACTTAGGGGTTTTTCGTAACACGGACATAAGGAAAAATGACAAAAAATCCGATTAAAATGACCAATATCTCGGAAACTATTAACAATTGCTGAACATACATGGGGGTTAAATCGATAGCTTACGAGCTGCTCTATCAGCCCTATTCGGGTGATCCACTATTTACCAAACACCCTGTACAGTGCAATCATTTTCTTAATAGCGATCGGCAATAATCGTTTTTCTATGAGACCCGAGTGACAAATATATTGTCAGTTGCTAGTGCAAGCGTGATAGCCATAGCCAGCCGAAAGCTATTGAGAAGCTGGGAATATTGTACCTACTACGTGTTCGTTTACATTCTCCATGGTATAGGCTATGAAGTTGTCTCAGAAACATACATGTGATGTGATATCCTAATACTGTAGGGTATTACATCGCCGTTATTTTAAGTCCTCGATCGCAGATTAGTTAAATTGTATTACTATTGAGATATCGAATCTTCATCGAGTCACGAAATTTGGTCAACGAGAAAATTCGTCCCATTATTCCGGAAAAAGATGCCTATTCCAACTTTTTCCTCACCGCGGCTAACCCGGGATTACCTCACAAAAACGATCCCTAAAAATAACCCCTATAACCTCATTACGTGTCAAAGCTACGTTATCTGTGGAACTTTTTTATCTGTGGCATTCTCGTTCGAAAATTAACGGCTCGTTCGGACGACCATAAATCCTAGATAGGTTTATCTGTTTCGTCCTTATTGTGCGATGTTTTTGGACGATATTTCGTGAAATGATTTTGCGACTTCTTTACTTTGTCGTCTATGTGGTTTGAAATATGAAATGTTTCACTTTTTTTTTTGGGATTTTTGTTTGCGTTGTGATAAGTTGATAACCAGGCTTACTTAGTGTTGATTTATTGCGATTTCATGACGCATACGAAGGTTGAATGACTACAAAATGTGCGATCGACTACCAAACTACCACTAAACCGGCCACTTTTCAATTCGAGTTAAAACTTCAAAGTTGTCAATATTCACATAATAAACATTCGAGATCATTCGAATTAGGACGGAAACTTAGTCTGAATCGGCATAAAAATACGTTTAGGTACTAGTTAGTTACTTATGTACCGCACTTAATTATTTGCAATATTTGCTGGACATTTTTGGACTTTCGTTAATCTATACTATGCTATATATACTTATACTATACTATATAGGTACCAATGATATTTTATATAAAGATACGCCATCTGCGTGCAAAAACGTTCCTCAAAAAGGAAGGCAAATTGCCTTACTTTTTATCTATTTATCTCTTTCTAACAATAGAGTTCACTATGGATTGTAGTCTTTGTCTCTGTCAGTAATTGGTCGCGGGTTTTGAATGCGTTTAGTATGAGCATAACGTATCTTAATATAAAATATCATTGCTATATGTATACTATCTATACTTAATAGTATAAAGAGGTAAAGTTTGTGACGTTGTAAGGGGTAATCTCTGGATCTACTGAACCGATTTTAAATTCCATGGTAACATTAGAAAGCCACGTTATTTGTGAGTGTCATAGGCTATATACTAACCCAAAAAAAATTTTTATTGCCAACGAAGTGGGCACGGGAACAGCTAGTTAGCAATAAAACACTGCAAGCGACTTAGTTAACAATTGTATGAACAAAGACGGGCGGGCTGGCGGGTATTTTTGCCTTTGAGTGTATTTATAACTCCATGTCGATTATAATCGTAAAACAACATTTACGAGGGCTGCCTTTTAAGTTCTGTCGTTTGCAAAACTCCCGTGATTATAAAAAAAAACTAGTATCATCTTAAAATATTTGAATTTAGAATTCAAAAACAAAAGAACTACTCGAGATCGGCCGATTCGTTTTAGTACAGCGTCGGTTCAAAGTTGACAAGTCGGTTGTGAAAATGGAAATTTCGAAGGAAAATTTACGTGCGATAATATTTTACAACTTTAAAAGGGGTTTAACGCGTCTTCAGTGCTTTGAAGAGCTGACTACGGTTTTTAAAAATGAAGCACCATGCATCCGGGCTGTGGAACGTTGGTATTTGGAATTTCAACGTGGTTGCTCTAGTCTTAGTGATAGGCATCGTGAAGGCCGACCAAAAACAGCTGTAACCCAGGAAAACATTGATGCTGTACGGCAACTGATCGTCGAAGATCGCCATGCGACATACCGTGAGATAGAAGCTTCATTAAGCATTTCAGGGACCAGTGTTCAAAATATATTGCATGATCACTTAGGTGTAAAAAAAATGATCTCACACTGGATACCACATTTAATTAGTGAAGACCAAAAAACGGCTCGCGTTAGATGGTGCCGCAAAACTCTGCGGCAATTCAACCGAGGAGACTCTAAACACGTTTATGACATTATCAGTGGTGACGAATCTTGGATATATGCCTACGATCCGGATTCTAAACAGCAGTCGACTGTTTGGGTGTTTCAAGATGAGCCAAAACCGACCAAAGTAATACGCTCACGGAGCACTTCGAAAAAAATGGTCGCCACGTTTGTAGCGAAAAGTGGCCACGTTGCGACCATCGTGCTCGAAGATCGTAAAACAGTTAATGCTGACTGGTATACCACTGTTTGTTTACCAGAAGTTATCGGCGAGTTCCGAAAAAATAACCCAAGACGTCGTATAGTACTGCACCACGATAATGCTAGCTCGCACACCGCCCGGCAGACAATTGCGTTTTTAAAAGAACAAAACGTCGAAAATTTGGATCACCCGCCGTACAGTCCAGACTTAAGCCCTAATGACTTCTTCACTTTTCCAAAAATCAAGCAACGACTTCGCGGTCAACGGTACCGGACGCCTGAAGAAGCGGTTGAGGCATACAAAACGGCCATTTTGGAGACCCCGACTTCGGAATGGAATAAGTGTTTCGAAAACTGGTTCGATCGAATGAAAAAGTGTATTACATATCACGGTGATTACTTTGAAAAACAATAAATACCATTAAACACTTAAATTGTCTGTAGTTTTTTCAAACGACAGAACTTAAAAGGCACCCCTCGTAAACATACATATTTATTATTATTTCAAACGGCCACCTAACCTTGCTGGTTTAACGTCACTTCATACAAAAGTGAGCAAAAATCCTTTCACAAATCAACGTATTTCTGCCAAACGTGGCAACACCGTATAGGGTCCAAACTACACTCCTCGCTACATTCCTAATGCCGTACACACACGCTCCTCGCGTAATGTTGGTACAGCGATTCGATGTTTTGTTTAGTAGCGAAACGCCTGTTCCCTCCGCACTCATTTCAGCCTGTTTAAATATTTGAACAGGGGCAGAAAGCGGAGGACCTCAGCCTTCGGGACTTTATTGTGTTTAAGTTTCGACGACCGAATTATTTAAGTGGGTGTTCCTGATTGCTAAAAAATGGAAGTCCCAATGGACAATTTCTTAGGAAATTAATTGTAATATTTATGGTTCCATTGGGGCTTTAATTTAATTCTTGCGATTCATTAAATTATTTACGTAGCTTTTTTTATATATTGAAGAAGGCGAGCGAGAACACAGGCCACCTGGGGCAAGTTTTATAAAGCTACAAGTAACAATTTTACAGGTCTAAACTGGCAACACTGCCCAAATGGCTGGTCGTCATTGGTCCAGGTTGTGTCAAACGGAAACTTGCAACCTGTAAATTGTAATTTGTAGCTTTATAAAGAGGCACCTACCCCCTATTTCACCATCCTGACAATGACAGGTGACAGGTGACATTTCAGCTACGCTATGGCTGATTTAAATCCCACTGATGTGAAAGCTTGTTAACTTTGCCATATATATTGAATTGTCACTTGTCACCTATCATTGTCAAGATGGTGAAAAAGGGCACTGATGGAAAGTGGGATCTGAGTATCTGAGACCCATAGACATTAACAATGTTAAGCTGCAATCTTAAAACTGAAATCCTACGACTGCAAATGCGTTGCAAACCCAGAGGACGATCATGGAATGCCTCTATGCTAGTAATTTCCCCGGTTGTCTTATCCCCACACCGGAACACAACAATGTTAACACTGCTGTGTGGCGGTAGCAATAAGGTGGCGGTAGCAATCCGGACGGACCCTGCACAAGGTCCTACAACCACTAAACTACCTACTACCTATACCTACTTACTACAGGAACAATTTTTTTTAGGGTTTTAAAATTGTTTGCCATAGCAACAGAATTAATTTAAGAGTACTGTAGCAGAGTATTCCCAGCTTCCTATTAGCTTTCGGCTGGCTATCGCTATCACGCTTGCACTCGCAACTGACAGTATATTTGTCATTCGTGTGTCATAGAAAACGAAGATTGCCGATCGCTATTAAGAAAATGGTTGCACTGTAGTATGGTCGGCTTTACAGCTGCACACTTTAGTGCTTTGTGACTTTAACGTTATGTTTGAACTGCTGCACTATTTTGTCAAAGTCGTTAAATTGACAAGGTACCAAAGTGTGCTACTATTTATAAGGGCCGACCGTACATATAGTTCATCCACTTAGATAGTGACGCTACACTCGCACGTACTTGTGGTTATTTTAATAAAATACAAATATTTTTAGATGTAAACTGCCAAATCACTTACGGGTGTTACGCCGCAAGTGAATTTGGCAGTTTACATCGAATTATAGTCGTATTTTATTACAATAACCACAAGTACGTGCGAGTGTAGCGACACTCTATCTAAGCGAATGGACTATACAGAGGTCACTCTTCCTAACAAAACAGCGTTTAGGTATGTTGAACGTGCCTTCTCTGTGCTTTCCTTTTTATCGCATAAATTCTATTTATTCGCACGTAATACAGCGGATACAAAAGTCACACCCAAAGATGCTATGTACTATCAGCCCAATGTAACCCTGACCCTCCATAGAACGGTGTCACAGTGACATTGTAAAACAATTTGTTTGACACACAGAATTAGAACATATAGCATAGAAACCGGACTATAAGACGTACTTTGCGTCAGCAATCTTTCTCTACTATTTACATTACGTATTACCTACATGAGAAAAAGTGAAACAAAAAGTAGGCTGTTTTTTCTTCTTTAACTATCATTGTCACAAGGTTTTACACAGGGACTTCTTTGTCCTTCCTATAGGAAGAATTTGTCTTTCCTTGTCTTTGGGCCCAAATACTATAGGTGCTTGTAGGTCCAAATCACGCCTTACTTGTGACGATGTACCAAATAATGAAAGAACAGCTACAGCTATAGATTTATCTCTTTCCAACTCACTATTAAAACAATAAGTAATAAGAAGTGAACCATTATGTATTTTCTGCTTATTTAGTATGGTGTCTATGCCTTTAGTCTTTATTCTGTGGTTTGAGATTTGAATTATAACGGCACTGGGACACAGTTCGATGGCGGGTAAGGTGGTAGACTGGTAGCTTCGCGCCTAAAGTGCAGAGGGCTCAGACAAGATGCACTACGCTAACTAACGTTTCTATTCGATTCGTTTTTAAACCAACCGCGTCACTGGAAGATGACGTGATACGAAAAGTCACGTGGTCTACCAGTGACGCGATTGGTTTAAAGAAGAATCGAATAGAAACGTTAGTTAGCGTAGTGCATCTTGTCTGAGCCCTCAGATTGTACCGGGCATGCTATGCTTACCATAGGGTTTGCGAGTATTTGGCAGAAATAGACACCTGCATTACGTAATGCTTTGCACTGCATCTATGCAACGAAGATTGAACGACTACCTAAATAGTTTCGGCCAGGGATCGCTAAAACGATCGGTCTTACGCGGTGTCCAGAGAATTCTATTGACCTTTACTATGGACTGTAGCGCTCCATAAAAATAAAAGGTACGGAACACTACACGGGATGGTTGTGATAAAACCATCAGCACGTAAATTTGGACCTGTATAAGTAAAATAAAACCGAAAGAAATTCAACAAGGTTATATAATAAGGTGAACACACAATGATAAAATTAAAACAAACTACTTACAATGTAACTATAAAAACAAGATCACTAGGCTGATACGGAACTTAGCTTAAGTATCAAAACAATTTAACACGAAACGGTCTGCGGATTGTCACATTAATAAAGTCTTTCTAGTTTAAAAAACATTGCCTAATAAAGGGTGAAAGACCACCTTAGAACACGGTCAGGCCAAAACTTGTATTCAATTTATAGGTAATTCTGATTTGAACTAAAACAACATGTATCTGTTAAAATGCAAGAAGCGCTTCATGATTAAAACTGATATGTTCGAAGTATTATGAAACAGGGATAACAAATTGTGGTTTTGATCGGTAAAAAAAAGGTCCAGGGATCTAATAACATTTAAAGCCAAAATGAAACCGAATGAATAACCTTTGGTAGGTTAGGGGTGAGTTCGCGGACTCGGTTTAGAATTTAAGAAAATAAAAATCAACGAAATAGTAACTATCCTGTGAACATCCGCCGTCGCTTGCCGCCGTGTGAAGATGTAACCACCCTGCGTTCGTCGCAACTGTCGCAGCGGGAAAAACCTGCGGGCGCTGCCGCAGACGACGACCCGTTGCCAGCGAACTCGATGGCGAACCACACGCTGAATCCAGTCGTCCAAATCTTCAGTCGGGGCGATGAGTCGGAAGATATGGGGTAAGCGGAGGTGCTGCAAAGGACACCTTTACTCACAAAATTGAACGAAAAAGACGGAAGAGAGGCTTCCTTAAGATGGGGGCTGTGAAGACTGATCGGCAACAAAAACCAACTCACCCGCTATCCGGACACACAGAAGACAACAGCACTAACACGTTCGGCCCACTATTGAGACTACGGCGTAATAGCTAAGGTCTTCACGTAACATTACGACCGGACGCGGCACTCGAAGCTGGCTTCAGTTATAGAGAAACTTGGGATGACTAGAGATTATCCAATTTTTCTGGTGTATCAAGGCAAGAGTACGAGAATGAATGACATTCCCATAACAAGGAACGGATCTAACAAAAACGAATTCAAAATTCAAAACTGTCAGTAGAAATTACAAACTCTAACCGGTCAATGAACAAGTCCGCAATACCAAAAAGGCTGAGAAACGAAAAAGGCGAAATAAATAAACAATAAATAACGCGAACCAACGCGATTTGTAGCGGTAATGCTACAGGACATAGACATTATCTATCCATATATGTAATAAAAATGAATCCCTGTTACCCTTGGTCACACCATAACTCGAGAATGGCTCGACCGATTTGTTTTTGTATAGTGTTCGTAATTTATTATTTATTAGGATACGTCAATTTAAACAGTTAACTTGGACAGAGGATTTGTACTGTAATCATAGAAAATTTACCGTTTATAATGTTTTACCGTTTTAAAAATACAACAAAAATAAAAATACGTTGAAAAAAAACGTCTCTTGCATACTGCCCTACTAAGCATAATGGCGATATTTCAGACAAAACATCTGTAGAAATTGCAACCTAGTTACAAACAGAAGAGAGTTGAATCTGCTTTGGCTATTGTATTTAGTTATTGCATTTTTGCTTAGGAGGGCAGCATAGAGCCCCCTTTATTTTTTATAATGCTTTATTATTTTCCCTGTGTTAGGAAATCCGCCGTAATAACACAATTTCTGGAGAAAAAAAAACGTCGTTAGGACAGAAGACTGACGGACAACGTAGGTCTAGGCTTGCTTTCCTCCTACGCTGAAATCGGTCGAGCGTCCGAATATACACCATAAGGCCCTGCCAAGATGCATTACGCTAACTAGCGTTTCTATTCGTTTCGTTTTTAAACCAATCGCGTCACTGGTAGATCACTTGACTTTTCGTATCACGTCATCTACCAGTGACGCGATTGGTTTAATAACGAAACGAATAGAAACGCTAGTTAGCGTAGTGCATCTTGTCAGGGCCTTAGTAGTAGGGTCTCGTTTAAAAATCTGCCTTCGGGTACGGAAAGGTAAAAACACGACAGTATAAAACACTACAATCAAGTTATAAATTGGCAAAAATATGTTTCGTTAATTTCGCAGCCACGATTTTTAAAAAGAATCCATGGTGCGTACGGAAAATTAAATTAAACATTCTTTTATTGGTCTGTCTTAAAAAACGTCAGTTGAATTTAATTTGAGAATTCATTCGCTCTCTCGTTATGTTTTCTATTCATTCATTCCGTTCCCGAGCGGAATCCGAGTTGAGTGTTCCTGAAGTTCGAATTTCGAATGAACGTATGCATTTCAATTTTAGGTTCGTATTTGCGTTATTTTCGAATTCGCAAGCAAAAGCAGCTTTATTTATAAAACTACAGAGCAGAAGTTTGTGTGGCTTTAGAATTGTGTTTAGTTATGGCGTGGGTTTATTTAAGTGTCATGTTTCGGCAAAGGTTACTGTTGCCACATGAAGCAAATATTTTGGAAAATAAAGGCAGTGGGTTATTGCTATAACCGTAGTAGCAGTTTTAGAAACTATGCAATTTAAATGTATAGTCAACGTCAAAAGTAGATACGCTGTTTTGTACTTTATCGCATTAACACATGTAACAATCTTGTTTGAGATTGCTTACGTGGCGTAAAGTGACGAGGGACAAAACTGTGCTGAAGACCAAATCAACCCTAGAAAAAACATATTGTGATATTCAGATAGTCAGATACGGTTTAGAAACGGGAGACATTTGACAGACTGACAAACACATGAAAGATCTTTGGCTGGTACTTTATTTTTAGCCCTTTGTTGCACGATTTTGAAGTCTTGAGTTTTGATGCTGATGTCACAGAGTAGTTTTTGAAATTGGCTCCCAATGGTTGGTCTGTAGTCACTATCCAATGATTGCGTCAACTTTAGGAATAATTCGCCAACTCGCTTGGTTAAGTTAAATGGTGAAGTGTCTGTCCGCGTGACTGTCTGTGAATCCAATGCTGCGAATCTGATAGACCAAATTTTTAATTAATTATAGAAAGCTGGTACAATCATAATTATTTTTAGCTAGGTTTTACCGAAATAGGTTGTCGGGTTGGACCGTAACAAGATATATTATGCGCTCTGAAAGCAGGAAATACAATTACGTCACGGATCTTTAGGGTTCCGAAGCCGAAAGCAGAAACTGTACCCTTACCATGTCTTACAATTACCGTACTCGCTAGCAGGTCGAATTTTCTGTCCCTCGCAGACCTCGAAGTATTCTTATAGAGTGCGAGGGACAGAGCATTCGACTTGCTAGCGAGTAGGTACGGTAATGGTAACTCATGGTAAGGGTAGCCCGGTGGCGAGCTCCTCGCGTATCTTTAAGCTCTCTATTCCTCTTTACCGCTCCCGATTCATGTGACTAAATCCTTTGCCCTTCAGGCAATCCGTGTGTGGAACGCGCTAACGCTTCAGGTGAGGAAAACTTAGAGCAAATTTTCTTTTAAGCGTTTGTTGCGCAAGCACTACTTTGATAACCTCCAGCATAATATTTTACAAGCAGGTACGACTATGTATGTATGTTACGTTATTTATTCGTTATTTATGTAGGTATATATAGAATAAAGTACAATGTGAATGTGTATTATTTGCTTGTGAAATAAATAAATAAACATGGCTCTTGCTGAAATGCTCGTGCCCACCACGTCAAGTATTTTCTTTTTAGCCTAGTGGTTGACTAAGGCATTAAGTCCGCCATTTTTGTACTTTACTTTGTGTACTGTGCAATCAAATTTAAATAAATGAAAGTGCCCACCCGGGATACTATTCTGCCATCCTAAATAAAAAGGACGCATGTGCAATTTGATAGTCAAAGCAAACTTAACCCTCCATCTTAAGAAGTGAGGTCACTATTACATTCGTGGTTCTATGAGACATAAGCCCTTTTTTCTAAGGAGGGCAGTATTATAGTACCTATATATATGCCTACGCTGTCCATCCATCCGTCCTAAATTCAAAGAGCTGCATCTTGTGAACCGTAATAGATAGCGGGTTGTTTCTTTTTAATGTGGTATTATGGCGGATATTCTAACTTTTTTTTTTAAAGAAAGTGAAATAATTAACGTGGTTCCGATACAAAAAAAGGTTTTTTTTAATCATATTTTCATTTTTGTTGTACTTATCGTAAAAACAATAAAACATACGAAATTTAAAATGATACAAACCCTGAAGAAACCAAAAAAATACAAAAAACTGAGGAGAGGTGAAGTGTGAGTTGGGCTCGCGCTGATTCGATTCGAAATCGAATTCGAATCGGATTATAATAATACCTACACTGCCCTACTAAGCATAATGGCGATATCTCAGACAAAACATCTGTAGAAATTGCAACCTAGTTACAAACAGAAGAGAGTTTAATCTGCTTTGGCTATTGAATTTAGTTATTGCATTTTTGCTTAGGAGGGCAGTACTGACAATACGATAACAGGTCAAAATACGATATTGTTTTTACCGTGTTGAATAGAGGCCCTGTGCGGCGGTATGGAAACCTCGGTGCGCGAATGAGACTCGCAATTGACGGTTCTTTTTAGGGTTCCGTACCTCAAAAGGAAAAAACGGATCCCTTATAGGATCACTTTGTTGTCCGTCTGTCCGTCTGTCTGTTAAGACCCTTTATCTCGGGAACACGTGGAGGTATTGAGTTAAAATTAAAAAAATATACCTACTCAGATCTACAATCCCTTGAAGCTGTGAAAAAATCAAACTTCTAAGTTGACGTAAAAGAGATACGGCCGTTTATGCCACAAAAAAAAAAAATTTTGACACTCTCATACAATAATACAAGTAGGTATAAGGAAAAGTCTGAAAACTATACATTTTTAATTAAAATTGGGTCTTTATGCAAGGAACGGCGGCCCAAATTTGGAATTGAGTTAACCGTGTTATGTGCGGAACCCTCGGTGGGCGAGTCCGACTCGTCCTTGTCCGGTTTTTTTGTTTAAATTATTTTTCCGGGGTTTAAAAGTCCGATTGTAACATTCATGAACTACAGACACGCTAATAAAAGTAAGTTAACTTCTTACGTACCTATATTTCTACACTTAAACTACGCCATAGACTATCACAAAGCTAATTAAAAGGTACTTTACCGATGCCACTTGCATTGAACTCAGCCTAATAAAGCTAATAAGACCCATAAAAGACCCGACTGCACTGCGGGGAGTTTATTCCTCTTAATTAATGCAGCCCGCTACAACTTAGTTCATTCAACTCTTGAGTTTCCGTTTAACCAACTTTATTTATATCTACAAAGCGTTGAAACTACATTGAACACTTCGAACAAAACTAGTGAACGAAACGAAGGCTTTCAACGAAGTCATTATTGCGTTCGAAATACGATTCGTTTTTGTTCGATGCATTCGCGCCTTAGTATCTGCGGTTGATGCTGCCTAATTAAAATGAGTTTTGTGTGGATGGAGCAAGGTGTGTTTTTGTTTTGCAGGTCGAGGTTTTGTTAGTTGCCAGTTGTTTCTCGTTCTTCCGTTCTGGAAACTCGGTGGAACGGAGCGGAACGTAAAGTCGGTTGGAGTTAAATGAAAATGAACTTTTGTCGCGATCGTGTTCTTGTTATTTGAATAAGTAGAATATAACGGTCTTGTTCATAAAAACTTATAAGAGGCTTGTAGCATGCTACAAGACTGTCGTGAAGATCGTTATACTCGAAAATCTAATTTAAGACCAAAATCCTAACCTTAACCGGCGCACATTATTGTGATTACTGCATTTTGGTTTAAGTGTAGGTATTTTTATCAATAAAACTTACCCTAATATTACTGGTTACACGAGTTCTCGTTCATATTTTTATGAAATAATGTTAAAATAAAGAAATAATCAAGATGGGAACCGTCAGATTTTGGTCTTTAATTAGATTTTCGAGTATAGGTATTCATAAAAAAACGCACAAAAACAAAATGGCGCGGAGCTCAGCTGTTTTCATCAAGGTCAACTGTCGACTGTCAATGTCAACTTAGAGGCGGTAAGTCGAACGACCTTTACATTTCAAACAAACATTAACATTATTTTTCGTAAGTGTACAATAAGTATTCAATAAATATAGGTAGGTACGTGTAAGAAGTAACAAATATTAAAAGTACTTAGTTACCAAGTTAATTAATAAAACAAAATGGAAAACTGTATATGAATTTGTCGTTTATAAAATCGAAGTTTTCCGATATTGCAGGAGAAAATAAAAGAAGAGAGAAGAGATAAAATGGAGGCGTTGCAGACCATAAACGCTGTAGAACGTGTAGAGGAAATTCGTCGTCTTCGTCGCCCAAAGATTTATCATCCTAGAAATGATCCTTTTTCTTTGGGCGACGAAGAATTTAAACGTCGGTACAGTTTCGAGAAATCGACAATAACATTTATTGTCGATTTAGTGAGGACTGACCTTATAAAAGGCACACGCGGTGGTGGTATCACACCAGAACTTCAAGTATTAACGGCCATCAGATGTTGGGGCCCCCGAGAAGTAGGTATCAGTTTGTTTAGGTACTTGTGTTAACATACTTAGATCCATTTTGGTCTTTGTGACGTTCTTACTCTATAAGTAGATACCTACCTACTTATTGTATTAATGTTTGAATGAACTGTTTGGCCAAATTTCTTCTATTGTTACATTTTATTTCATTGTCGTAAGCCTTCGTTATTTGTTATGATTTTTGAACGACATAAGTTGACACTTGGCTGACACAAAATAGTGCCGTTGTGCCGTATTCTATACAAATCTGTGGGCTAAATGTCATGCAGGATTCGTGTCATATGTTTAAAAATAAACAATGAATCATTTGAATAAAAATCAAATAAAAACTATAACATCAAATTGGAAAGTTACGTACAAACGCCTTATGTGATGATTGTACCGACTTAGCAGGTAAGTAATTTTTGTGTTGTCGCTCGATTAATGTACAGCACTGTTTTTTCAACTTCTAGGTACAAGATGATGCTGGGGAACTACATGGATTGTCGCAAGCCACTGTTAGTAGGGTGTGTGCCCGCGTTGCGCGTGCCCTAGCCCAGCATTCTTCGCAGTTCATCAAAATGCCAACTTCACTCGCAGAGGAGCAAAAAGTTGCTCAGGGCTTCTATGAAATAAAAAGTTTTCCCAATGTGGTGGGCTGTATTGATTGCACCCACATCAGGATTAGAAAACATGGTAGCGATGCTGCACCGTCCTTTAAAAATAGGAAAGGGTTTTATTCCCTAAATGTACAGGTTAAACACACATATTTTAATCATTCATCACAATATTATTAAGTAAATGATAATGTTTGTTATAGTGTAATTTTGTTATTTAACAGGTTACCTGTGATGCGCACCTGCGTATAATGGACATTGTTGCCCGGTGGAAAGGCAGCACCCATGACGCCCATATTTTTAGTGAGTCCTCTCTCAAGGAGCGGTTTGATAAAGGAGAGTTCAGAGGCCATCTTCTGGGTGACTCAGGGTACAAGGTTGAGACATATCTATTCACTCCAGTGTCACAACCTCTGACTGGAGGTGAGAGGGCCTATAATCAAGCTCACATGGCAACCTATAATGTCATTGAGCAGTGTTTTGGAGTATGGAAGCAGCGCTTCCAATGCCTGCTCCATGGGCTGACTGTGGCAATGAAGAATATTAAGCCCACTATTGTGGCATTAGCAATATTACACAATATTGCTATTTACCATAGAGATTCAATTCCAGGTACCTAATATAAATACACATACACATACCATTATTATTAAGTAATATACCTATGTATTTTCTTTACTGTGGGTACTAAAAAGTAACATTAACACATGTTGGGTGCATTTATTTTTTTCAGTCGATATAGTTCCTGATGGCACCCTCGAAGTGCCACAGAGTGACCATTCACTTGAAAGTGTTGAAAGTAAAACAAACAGGGCGGATAATGCTGCCCTCAGGGCTTTTATACAACAACATTTTGACTAAGGTAAATTGGGATGGGGCAGTTGTTAACACATTCACCAGCAAGTACCCAACTATCTGGTATTCCATGATGTTCCCACACTGCACTACCTGATTGTTGGTTACTATAGTACTATTAGCGGCCACGCTGGCTTGTGGTTTGGAGTTTGTTTCGTGTGCTGGCAGTATGTGTTAAAGAAGTCATTTTACTTTTTGTAGTGATGTATATAAAATAAAAGTCACGACATAACTATCTAGGCTTTTTATTTTGGCGTCAATATATTCTATTTTCTTTTTTAACAAAATTTGCTTTAATTGAGCATTTTGGTTGAGGATGTGATGTGTTTCCATTTGTGCTTTGTGGAGTTGTTTTCTGCACTCCACTTCACACTTTGCGATATCGGCAGCAGGACCAGCTGACCCAGCAGATATTTTGCATATCTGAAAATAAAAAATAAAGTATTTTTTATTTCTATTATTTCATATTATCTCGATCATTTTCAACATGAAACGCAATATTTGTATCCTATTATATTAATATTACAAATGCGAAAGTTTGTATGGATGTTTGGATATTTTGGTGAGAATCACACTGAAACAGCTGAACATATTTAGATGAAGTTGGCACCAAATAGTTCATGTCCTGGATTAAAATATAGGATACTTTTTATCCTGGATCTTATAGTTCCCGAGGATAAAGCCATAAACAACCACTACACAGACAGTCGCAGGCAGAAGCTACTTTAATATAAAATACATACCACAATATGTAGCAGGAGTATCAATAATAATAATATTGTTTATTGTCTACACTTTACATTTTATTGAAATACACTATTAATAATACTTATTATCCCAGGCAAAACCTACCCAAACGCAAATCTTAGTCAAACCTAATTTCGATAATTATTATTAATTTTGGAGCAGACTGGAATATAAAATAGAAAAAGTGACATAACATTAACCTTTCTCCGCATTGCAGCAGGTTTGACGGATGGGCGGGGCAAAGGCAGAGGTGGAGAAGCATGTCCTTCCTAAAAACATTTTTCAACATAAGTTAGGGCTTCCAATTCCGGTATTGGTTTGTATGTAATCCTGTGGTATTATACCGGTATTGCATACAAGTCAATCACAGAATTGGAAGCCCTAGTTAGTTACATCTGTTTGAAATAAAAAATTATTGTTTTTATATGGTAGCGAGTGTAACTAGTGTATCTACCTCTTGTGTATTAGCTTCTGTCACTGACAGTACCGTTTCTGGTTCCAGGAGATCCATGACAGGTATCACTCTTATTGGTGCCACGGGCATTTGGCTTTTGTTCTGCTGAATCTGTAATGATTAATATAATATAATATAATTTGTTCCCAAATACTTAGCTCTTAAATCTCTGTTTTTTACATGACTTGTAAACTTGGCTTATTATTTAAATAAAACCTGGCCAGCATCCGAGTCAAACTCGTTGAATTCGATGGGAAATTCCTGTGGCAAACAGGCATTGATATTGTTGCTATCAATGGTACTGCCTTGCGCAGAGGGGCCACCACCGGTTTGCCGGGAAAACTTCCTCTCGGCAGCCCTTTTCTTCTCCTGCATTTTTTGACAGCACCATTGATTTTTGAGTTGCTTAAGGGTGCGAGAGCCCCCCTTACACATCGAATTAAAACTGACAAAAAAAAACAATAAATCATTACTTTAACAGAAAACACATTTTGAAAAGCATTGTGATATAGGCGGGCAATAATTAGATATTAATGAGGGGATTAACTCCTTTATCTAAATATATACCTATGCACTTTTTTCAGACAGGTAAAGCACACGATTTACTATTATAATAAATAACTAAGGTATCTATAAGTTCCTAATTAATTTATGAAGCTTGATGATACGCCATTACTTACCCATTGCGTAAATCTACCCAGGCTGCGACTTTTATGGAATTTGTATTAGCGTCGGTACTTTTGTTTTCAATGACTCCAACCCTTTGCTGGACAAGTTCTTTTAATAGAATCTACGACGAATAATTATTGATTAGTAATTCACACGTATAACTAATTGGAATGGTAAGTAATCAAGTATTCACAAATAATCTTATTTTATACTGCATGTTGACATCAAAATATAAAAACACCGGTAACAAATAATAAGACCGACCAACATTCACATAAACTTTTCATTATCAGGGTTCTTGTAGTTGGTTCTAAGGTATACTTATGTGCTTACCTTATCGTCTTCGAGCCAATTTTCGCTTCTCGCTCTCTTGTGTTTATTTTCCATGGCACTTTTTCAAATAATTAAATAGGTTATCTAACTAACAATAACAATCATCAAAATACGATACGAAACAAAACTTATTTTTTAAATTCTGGATCCGCACGAATGCTTGGCCATTAGTCACTTATATTTGACATTAAAAAAAGGGTATGGCCTGACCAGAAAAATAAAAACCTGTCACTCTTCATTCGAGACTAAATCGAGAGAAAGAGATGGAGGTAACGTAACTTTGAACTTTGATTTTCAAAGTGCCTAAGGCCGGCCGCATACATACGTTTTCCGTATACGGTTTCCGTATTCGAAAAACGTATGTATGCGGCCCGCCGCGGATGTCTAAATGCGGAAAACGTATTCGAAAAACGTATACGGAAAACGTATGTATGCGGCCGGCCTAAGGCATCACTCGTCATTCGATTTGAGACTAAATTAAGAGAAAGGGATGGCGCTAACGTAACTCTGAAATTTGATTTTTCAAAGTAGGGCCCCTGAATAACAATGGTGTACATATTGTTGTATAGGGGGCAGGCGAAGTATAATTATTGTACCACGTTTTCTTAAACACTTTAGATAGTGACCACTTGTAGTGTACTATAAGTTTATTTTATGAACAAGAGCGTAAATGTTATCAGAGGTGGAAAGTTGGTTGTGTAAGTATTATTGGAGTTTATAAGTTTGTTTGTTTAAGTAAGATAGGATAAGAAAACCAATACTTAATGAAATTAGTAAAAATATACAATTTCGGGGTATGTTCGGACGGGGCAATTCCGAAAATTCCGGGGTAAATGCGTTTTTAAAAGATTATTATGGGTTAAAAACTTTTTACCCTCTTTAGGGAAATTTAGGTAGGTAGGTACTTAAACTACTATAAAAGGGCATAAAAATGCTTTTAAAGCGTTGTTTTCCCTTAAAAGAGAAATGCCCCCTTATCGTCGGACTAGCCCCGCCTGACCAACATTTAAAACAAAAGCTCTTAAAAACCATGACATTGAGCATGCTATGATGATTTTTTATATGTTGTTATTGAGCTACGTTAAAGGAATATCTAAATTGTGTATTCATTTGTACAACAAATTGTGTGACTCTGGTTTATAAAGTAAATACAAAACACACCAATAGTAATTGGGGTTATCGTGGAAATCCGGCTTATGTTCGCGGTCTAAATTAGGGAACATAGGCATCTTGTATCTATTTTGCAACCCGAGAACTGGGTAGGTAGCTGTTGAAA
Source organism: Acleris literana (assembly GCA_946894065.1). Taxonomy (NCBI): domain Eukaryota; kingdom Metazoa; phylum Arthropoda; class Insecta; order Lepidoptera; family Tortricidae; genus Acleris; species Acleris literana. The sequence goes on from OX335681.1 coordinate 2,072,480, forward strand.
CTAATCCAAACATTGAATTCAGGACCCTTACCATGAGATACAATTACCGTAGTCACTAGCGAGTCGAATGCTCTGTCCCTCGTACTTTAAGAATACTGCGAGGTCTGCGAGGGTCAGAGCTTCCACTCGCTAGCGAGAACAATCTCACGCAAATTGACCAAGTCAGGCTTGTAGGTACTTGTATACGCGTCCACGATAAATATTCTTATAGAGAAATACATTTAAGTACAAAGTAAACATTTCTGACTCAGGAAATACTCGTGCTAATCAAACAGATATTTGCTTATACCGGGATGCGAACGCAGGACCGCTGACTTCGTAGGCAGGGTCACTATCCATTACAGTTTGGTCGTTCTAAGAGGGCTATTTGACAGCTGTCAACTCAGTACAAAATATGTGTTTGAGGTTATATTTTATAAAGCTGTCAAATTGGCCCTCTTAGAACGACCGTAGAAACGCATCGTCAAAATAATATAAAATTTAAAACTATAATAATATCAAATATTAATATCCGGGGCAATGTCATACTAACTGACCTAGGACCTAGTCCCAAACTAAGCTCTAGGCTTGTGCTATGGGTACTAGACAACGATATAAATACTTATATAGAGAAATATATACTTAAATATATAGAAAACATCCATGACACAGAAAAAAATATACGTGGTGCTCATCACACAAATATCTGCCCTTACCGGGATTTGAACCCAGGACCGCTAGCTTCGTAGTCAGAGTCACTACCAACTAGGCCAGCGCGTCGTCGTCTATCACTGTGGTGACAGAACAGCGTGGTCCAGTTTTGCCAAAATTGTCTTCATGGTCGCAGCTGGCCTGAGAGACTGGACTACGGAGACGTACATGGTGTAGGTACTGATTTCCCCGGATAATGGAATAGTTTCCGAGTCCCGAGGGAATAGTAAATAAATGACGACGCCTTTAAAGTCAGCAAAAACTAGTTATCTACATTAATTACTAAAGTTTTAAAATCAGCATAACCAAACGTACATTATAATATTTACAATATTACTTTACAACAAACCGCAATTAATTTTCCGAATCTCCAACAACTTTCAGGTTATTCAAACGAATAAATTGAACTGTCCAAGTTTGATTGGCAGCTATAAAATTGTGGGCTTTGTGCTGATTGATTCAGAATTGCTTTTTGTTTGGCGTGACGGTTGAACGCAATAAATGTGGTTCGGCTTGAAGCGTATTGACTGACTTTTTATGGTTCCGCACCAAATACTGAAAAACGGAAGCCTTATAAGATGGCTTTGTTCATCTGTCCGTCCGACTGTCCAGCGTCAGTCGGTCGAAACCCCTTTTAGGGTTCCTTAGTCAAACTAGAAACCCTTATAGTTTCGACATGTTTGTCTATCTGTATGTTACACTCAATTTTCCCTAGAAACTATCAGCCACAAAGCTGAAATTTCGAATATGTAGGTATAGATGTTTATACCGCGCACTATGATCAATAGCGAATTAGATAAAAAAATGGGATAACTCTGGTACAGTCGACAACTACGATAATATTATGTATCCACTTTTTTACCGTATTGCATTGTAATAAAGTCCAAAAGTGGATACATCTCTTTGTAGTAGACTGTACACGTAAAATGGGTTTTTTAAATCTTGCAACATACTGTGATGCATAGTTGGGTAGGTTTTAAAAACATTATGTGGATGTTATGATGCAATTTTAGATTTGGGGGGACCGTTTAGGGCTTAGGGAATGTTGAATTCTAAGTGTTATTTTCGCCAAAGTTAGGTACAGTCACCAGCAATAATATATTATCCAATATTGAGTGCAAAAATATCTGACACGTTCTTATACTTCTAGTCATAAAGACGTGTCGAATATTTTTGCGCCCAATGTTAGATAATATATTATTGCTGGTGACTGTACGTTTCTCCACCGCTACAGCCAAAACAACAAACAAAAAAAAGCTGAAAAATCTCCTAGATGAAAACTATCACGACTAAGTAGACTTAATCGGTTCTTGAGTTATAGGCAGAGATCGGAATAGGTAGAGCTAATTTGCCTAAACTTGATGCATGTTCATTCAATGATGTATTCCCATCTCTCTCACGCATGAATGAATATGCTTCAAGTTTAGGCAAATTAGCTCTACCTATTCCGATCTCTGGTTATAGGTGACTAAAATCATCTAAGCTAAGATACTTAGCACCAAATAACTTTAAGTAGAAAATTTGCTTACACTTGTGGTTTTAAGAGATTGTTTTTAGTGTTGTAGTAACGGCGACGGAACCTTACATTGAGCATGATCTAAAATTCTAAAATGTTCTTGCCCGGCTTTTGTTTCTGAAGCTATCGGACAATACCTCATAATTAGAAAAAAAAGTTCATTACGGCAGCGGAATAAATTGTGTTATCGAAAAAAAAAACGCAGGTGCGATCTCGACTCCGGCTCGCACTTGACTGGTTTTAGAAAAGGACTAGGTTGAATTTACTGCAGAACTGCTACAGTAAATTCAACCTAGATACTCACAGAAGAAAATCGAATTTGCAAGAAAAGGAAGTTAAGAGAGGTATTTTTCTAAGGGCCAGGGTGACTGCGAGCGAACATTCTCTTCAATATTATTCTTTGATTATATTTGAAGTGTTATCTTATTTGGTAACGTTAAAATGGCGATGGTCTCTTTTGATATACTTCGTTTTCGTTTTCCTTGAGCTTTTTAGCCTTTTAGTTATTTTATTTGTGTTTGCGTGTTCATTGTTATGGCATTTCCGAAGGATTTTTACTTAATTAATTTGTACTCACAGTCAGCAACTGTGACCTTGACCTAGACATGTGCATAGTTTTGACCTTAAATCTTACATAGTCTCTCGAAATGTTAGTATAGGTCAAGAGCGCATCATAAATATTTTCACCCTATATCATACTCGTAGCTATCATAATATAATTTGTACTCGCAGTATAGTCCATTCGCTTAGATAGTGTCACTACACTTACACATACGTGTGGTTATTGTAATAAAATACGAATATAATTCGATGTAAACTGCCAAATTCACTTGCGGGTGTTACGCCTCAAGTGAATTTCACAGAATACTTAGAATTATATTCGTATTATATTACAATAACCACAAGTACGTGCGAGTGTAGCAACACTAACTAAGCGAATGGACTATAAGCTACTGTGACCTTGACCTTGAAATTCACATAGTCTTACCTTAAATCTTAAGGCTCTAAAAAAGTTATCTGTAGACCGCAAGATAAATATCATAATATTAATTTGTACTTACACGCATCGACTGTGACTTTGACCTTAAAACTCATAGCATTGACCTTGAAACTTACATAATTTCTAAAGCACAAAATAGATACGAGTATGTCCATCATATAAAATAAGCCAGCAAAATAAAAAAATGTACTCACAATCAGCTACTGTGACCTTGGCCTTGAAACCGGCGTAGTGTCTCGAATGGTCAGCTCTGAACCGCAGGCGCAGCGCGTTGCCCCTCGACTGGTAGCGCAGGAGTTTCAGCTTGGAGCCCCAGTCGCCGCAGAGCCGGCGGGCGGGGAGCACCCCCTCGCGCGCCCAGCCGGCGCTGACGGCGTCTGACTCCGGGAGGAGGGTCTCGGTTTCCTCCCAGACCTGGTGGAAAGAGGGTAGTTAGTTTATGGTTGTATGTGAAATTTGGATGGATGTAAAAGTTTGCGATGTATTTTTATGATTAGACAGCGATTTTGTAAACGTAACAAAATGTATCGGATGACGTAATTTAATTCTAGCCTAGTAAGCTGAAGACGATCGTGTCGACCGCTCACGTCAACTCCATGTATTAAATTCAAAACAACAAAAATGCAGATTAAAATATCAATATCTCCGAAAGTAGTAAAAATCGCTGACCATACATAGGGGTTAAATCTATAGCTTTTTAGCTGTTCTATCAGCCCTCTCAGTTTTGGCGTTGTGTTTAGGAAACCCTGTATGTTTGTATGTTTGTTTGTTCCTTTGTGGCGCTCTAGAAACTAAACGCCTGGACTAATTTTGATGATTCATATCATATGTAAATCCATTTGTCTTAATAAAAAAAATAAAAAAAATGATATGATTGCCTTAATCTTGTGAGTGTCCCTAAAGATTATGACAGTAGGTAATCAAAACTCAATATGGCGTCTGGTTGCCGCCTTATTGAGTTTTGATTACTGTCAAAAAAAGAAAAAAATAAAGTCGACGAACTTTAACAAGTGGGGTATCATTGAATAGGTATTTAAAATTCATCTCTAGATATCTTTCATCATTTTTCAATTTGAATAATCATTTAAGATTTAAGTGTAACGATTTAAAGTTGGTTAGCAACAGTCGGGTTTTTTAAAGCTTGCTTTTTGTTGAGTTATTAGCTTCACATAACATAAGGCGGCTCGTTCGCTTGTTTGCTCGTGTTCTCGTTTGCATTCTCCGTGCCATAGAAAAATGCATTTCTCTATTGCTGCGCTTGCAACCGCGCTAACTCATGCCACCGTAAGTTACCGATGTTCACATTCGTATCGTAAAACTTCTCAAACTTCCAAAAGGCTCGAATATTTACGCTTCCACTGCAGCGGTCTCTAGGGCAAACACGTTCATAAAATAAACAAGCTCGCGACTTCGGCAGTTCGTCTTTTCGCCCGTAAATATCGACGTTTCAGGTCAAGGCGTATCATTGTACCTACTAGTACATGTGATAGTTCAGGTACTTCCTGTCACGGTGGATATTGATGAGGTATCTATGATCTATAGTGGAAATTAAATCAAACCCTAGACTCTATACTAATCTTACAAGTAAAGGATAAGAAGAGAAATAGTAAAGGAGGAGAGAGATAGGAAGGGATAAGTTAGCTTTTGTACATCCCTGTTATATTTTTGTCTATTTTATAATTGTTATCTCTTTTGTTTGTACAATAAAGTGTTAACATACATACATACATAGAATGTATGTACAAAACTTTACAATTTATTTGCTTGATAAATAGTAACACACGAGTATACATATACTGGCTGAGTCTGTATCTTGGTAAATATTCGATCAGATAAGAGCTTGAGAAAGTAAAGGGACGATATGTGGGCCCTTAATAAAGTGGCGTTATCTATGAAAAGGGACCTTATTGTCGATGGCGCTTACGCCGCACTGCGTCTCGCGACGTTGTATTTATATCGGAGCATCTTTAATAATGGCGGAAGCGCCATTGACAATAAGGTCTCTTTTCATAGATAAACGCCACTATAAGAGTTGACTTACTTCGTTGTCCGGCACGAAGGCGTGGTGGTCCGGCAGCTGCCACTCCTCGGGCACGTCGGTGCCGTTCTCCCCCATCTCCATGATCTCCAGGAAGTCGTAGCTACAGCTGCAACAACAACATGCAGGTCAACATGTGATGGAAGGAGTAAGGGCATGTTAGGTAGGATCATCGTACGTTAAATGCAATAGGGGTGTCCCTCAGAATCCCTAATAAAGTTTGTCCTAACGCATCGTTTGTCCGAATTATCATTTGTCCTAAATTGGTTTTCAGCTGAGTGAGTCAACTATTTAAGTCCTCCAAAATACCTGCGGTTAGGTTAGGTTAGGGCTGTATCAACACTAACATGTTTTAAAATTCAGCCGGAAATGACTTTAGGATAAATGAAAATTGGGACAAACGATGTATTAGGAGAAATGACGATTAAGGATTTCACAGGGGAACTTGCAATAGTGACACTTTTATTACGAAAAATTTAAATGCTGATATTACTCGTATTTCGGTGATGCTGACGGTGACGCTGATGAATTCCTTTTCGGCATTGTGTCACTGTTGGATTTAATGCATAATGATGGGTTCGGAAGGTGGCAACAAGATCTTTACTCGATTTGGGATATGTTAAGTAGGTAGTTTATTTTAAAAAGAAGCCCTAGCAATGATGCATTACGCTAACTAGCGTTTCTATTCGTTTCGTTTTTACACCAAACGCGTCACTGGTAGATGACGTGATACGAAGAGTCACGTCATCTATTATAGCGATTGGTTTAAAAAGAAAACGAATAGAAACGCTAGTTAGCGTAATGCATCTTGGCTAGGGATTCTGATTATTGCTGTAAAATATAGTACAGTCGGTAGAAAAATCATGTCTCATAATTCAAAATTATGTCAGAAACTTATTTCACTTAACAAATGGGTCGCTTAACTTCAAACTCGGATATGTCCTTGAAATTTGGAAAACGAATTTAAAACTTAATTTGTTTGAAAAGAAGACGCAAATTCCGTTCTCCTTTTGCATGGACTTATCCGAGTTTGAAGTTAAGCGACTCAAATAAGTATAATTCTGGGGTCCTAGTGAAAAAGGGTACAAGTCGACTTAACTCATAACAAAAAGGGTATATACATGAACGGAGTATACTAGACTTACACCCTTTTTCACTTGATCTTCAGAAGACTATACCCTTTTTCACTAGGAACCCAGAATTTTGAAGGTGCATCCCTATTTCAACGGCTATTCGACCGCAATACGGAGTCTTTTGTGCATCGTATTAACCCTAAATACTGAGGTGCAAGTTGCGGAAAGTTTCCAAAATGTTGGAAATGTTCTAAGGAATTTCCGGAAACTTTCACTTGACAGATAGGAAATTTAAATTTAAGAAACGGAAAGTTTCAATCCCCATACAAAATTGTGAGAAGTTTCCGAAATTTTCCTACATGAATTGTTCCGCAATTTTGGAATGTTTCCTTTGGCACATCGAGCGGAGCGGGGCGGAGTTGTGCCAATATTAACCAATAGAATATAAACTAACGTGCGCAAGGCGCGCTCACGTGACCGCATGCGCCTTCTATTGGTTAATATTGGCACAGCTCCGCTCCGCTCCTCTCGTCTCCGCCTCAGTGGAGCCGCACCCTAACAGTTGCATTAATTGCCATGCCGCAAGTCAATCAACCAACTAACTATGATATTAATAGTATGAATATAGACATGGATGAACATCGCCATTAGTAACCACGCTGCATGTTAAATGGAATAAACCTGGATGGCTTTCCCTAATGGTAGCCACGCCGCAGTCAGAGTGCCAAATTTTGGTACAGTCAAGTGCAAAAGTATGTATCAAAAGAATCCTGTCATAAATATGTTACGGAGTTCTTATTACACTGGAATAAGGTGCATTTGGGACATATTTTTGACTATTAGGTACAATAGAGAATTTTGCGACATCGATTTTTATTTACTATACCTAGTTGGTTTCTGCAATAAGACAGATTAAAAAAGAACAAATATGTCATTACTTAATAATTTACTTGTTATTGTGTTGACTATTTAATTCACTAAATTGAATATTATCAGTTTGGTACGCCCGCTTTGGACTAGTGGTCGAAATGACGTTTTTTTTTTAAACCCCCTTTTTTTCTAGCAGAAGCTTTGACGTAGAAAATACCATGTGGCGTATAAACTGTTTAGCTATTGGCAGTTTTTTTTTGTCAGTAAATAATGAACAAAATAGTATGCTTTTCAGACAAACCCGATATGGTCTAAGATCCGAACAGGAGACGACCTTCACCGGGCTGTTTATTCGATAAAAAGTATTTTATATCAAATTTAATATGGTAAGTAATATATTTATAATAGGTTGACTGGAAAATTTTAGTCCAGTCCTTATAAGATAAAAAAAAACGGAAAATGAACTTTTATTTAAATTGCTATTGCTTGTTTAATAGACCAATTACATACTAGTTTAAGCGTATTCAATATACAAACGTTAGGTTTAGTGCAAATTATTAGTATGTACCGACTTACCTACCTGCCCAATAGTTAAGATGGGAAAAAATAAACAACCTAACGCGTAATTGCAATTTAAAAAAAAAGTTTTTATAAATCATATAAGGACTGGACTGAAATTTTCCAGTCAACCTATTATAAACATATAAATTAGCATATTAAATTTGATATAAAATACTTTTTATCGAATAAACAGCTTGGTGAAGGTCGTCTCCTATTCGGATCATCTACATGAAGCAAAAGTTACTGTTGTCAATTATAAGATGTGTACCTACATAAGTAGGCAACTCTTGTCTGAGCAACAGAAATGTTTTTGAGTGTTAATTTAACAAGTGGAAACTATTTTAGCCTATGAATATTATGTGCGCTATTTTTGCCTGTATGAAATTTCTATTCTCATGTAAATGTTGTTTTTATTTTGTTATTTTCCTTATTTTTAATGTATTTAAATTTATGAAGACCTTATTGTTAAATCTTATAAATTAATTTTATTTTGAGTACCTAGTCGGGTCATAAGTTCTATTACAGAGATTTATTACAATTTAAAAAATAAATTAATGGAGTTTTTTATAAATCTGTATATTAATCAAAACATTGATTTATATAGAATAAAAATAAAAATAATGTATTCTAAACTATTGCAATTATTTGATACACGAGCTTGAAGTATTCCCATTTCGGACGAGAAAATCATAGTTCAATTTACGCACGACGATGATACTGATAACGGCCACAATTTTTGTAAGAGTTCTTGTAGAGAGTTCAAATTTGCGTGAAATATTGATCAGACTTTTAGCTTTAAATTCTGATACAAATGTATTTCTATTTCAAGCAACTTTTAAGATCCGCTTGTACACCGGTCAATCTTGATGTCTCATTAAATCGACTTTACGATTTCACATGAATTCGCAGCAATACGAAAACACACCAAATCTCTTGCTTCATAAGTTGGAATTGAGTCTTGTTGAAAAATATAATTTTGGTCTCTAAACATACACAAAAATAGGAAGTTTTATAATATTAAACAAAAAAGTTCTTTGGTAAACAAAAATTAACTTTTAAGCGTTTTCAAAAATTGAAATTTACGGAAAAGTCATGCGTAATTTCATCGTTGCCGGCTGTGAATGTTAAAAAATCGTCTCGGAAATTGCGGCGACTATTTAAAATGATTATTTGTTCTTCAAAATGTACATTAATTGAGCTTTTAATTTTTATATGTATTAAATTTTATAAAATAAAAAACATTTGTTAGTTTTATTTTACTCAACCTTAGTACCTAACAGAACTTATGGCCGGACTAAGTAATAAATAACCTAATCTAATCTAATCTACTTAACTAAAAACAGTTTTAAAGTCTTTAGACGACGCATTAACATTGACAGAATAGTCAGCATGAACGTACCTGTCAAAATGATTCGCTTAAATAAAAAATCTACTAAAGAATATGGACGAATCTATCCAATAGGAACCACGCTGCAAAGTAAACCGAAACGCGGACGCATAATTTCGCATAAACCATCCAATCCGTGTGTCTGGCAGTTCGATTTCAGCATGCTAATGCTACTGTTCCCAGCCAATATGTTACTATTCACAAACACAATAGAGTCGGATTTGGTTTGACGGATTAGCGTGAGATTAAAATGGATTGAATATACGTTGGTTTTGGATTAAGCCAGTTTGTGGAAGCGTTGGGAAAGGTTTAGTAGGTTGGTAATACTTGGAATTTCGGGATGTTGAATGTGATTTCTTTGGAATTTACGTTGTAAGTTTTTCAGTAAGAACGGATGTGAACATTCAATTATACTTCTATTTTTTACCGAATAAAGGAGCCGAGAGTAACTTGCGCTTGTTTTAATAATTATTTATTACTTTATTATCATGCAATGTAACTAGGTACTTTTAATTGACAACATTAAAAAAAAAAGCATTTTTGTTTTTTCTCGTTTATAATAGCTGGTTAAAAATTAGACTACCCATGTTTCTCGGTTTTTCTTTATTTAACTTAAATTCGTCGTTAATAATTTATTAAAGAAATAGCTATTAAAAAGCCCGTATATACAAAGTTAGGAATACTGCGCCTCTATTCTAGGCGGTAAAAACGATATTGTAGTTTGCCTGTTATGGTATTGTTATGACGTCAGCCGCCATTACTGTCAAGAAAATAAGAGCTACCAAAACGTTAACAATACGATAACAGATCAAATACGATATTGTTTTTACCGTGTAGAATAGAGGCGCTGATGTCGTGATCTTAGCACGATAAAAAAAAGTAACTTTAAACAGAAACAGAACCGACTGTCACTTGTCAACTATAACAACTGTAACAACATAAATTCATCGACTTTGGGCCGATTGCGGCTATCCGCTTTTACAAATCCGTTAGTCACTTTCATTTTAAATAGCGTATATCAAAACAATAGTATTACGAGAATCGAAAGCGTGTCGTTAGAATCAAGTAATCCGTCAGACAGATGAAAAATGGACATTACAGTTGTAATTTTTTTTTAATTCCTATGGTAATAAATGGACTAAGGGCATTATAAGTGTATTCCTAACATTCACAATCCAACTTTTTTTACTGTTTTTCCTAAATATAAAAAAACGACTGCATAAAGAAATCCAAAAATATTTTTACTGTAATCAGTAGTGTAAAATCTACAAACGGTATTTTATTTTACTAGGTAGGTAGGGAGAGGGCAATGGTGACTAAATTAACTTTATCGCACCTCATGCCTACCACGGCTCTTAATTAAGTTGTACCTACTCTAACTGTTTGTTACTCTTTCACGCTGGAACGGCTGGACAGATTTGGATAAAATTTGGAATGGAAATAGCTTATACCCTAAATTAACACATAGGCTACCTTTAAAACCGTTTTAAGTTTAAGATTATGTTAGACGACGTAGTATGCCTAGTTAGTATATAGCCCAGGTATGTAAATTATTTGATTGACGAGCGCAAGTTTTCTTTTCCTGGGCCGTCAATGTTCTTATCTCTTAATTTATCTATGTGTAATTATCGTTACCATTGTTTTGTACAAGCCTAACGTTAAAAACTAGGTTATTATAGTTTCTATGAGGTTGTCCGGAAATATTTATTAATTAATTATTACGCTGTTTAATCTAAATAGTAAAATTTAAATCATTCTACCTATTATAGTGTTTGTCGACGTGGATAAACGTGGACAAAGCATCTGTCTCTTTCTGACCAGAATGTAAGTGTGAGAGTGACGGATGCTTTATCCAGGCGGCCATAATGCGCTCTCCATATAAAAAAAGAACCAACAAATAATTGGTATATGTATGAATAAAGTTTTAGAAAAGTTATATCACATGATAAATATTTCACCTATTGTGAATAAATAATACCCAACCAAATGGTAAAAGAGAACACAAAGGCAACAAAGAATTCCGGATACATTTAAAAAGCGGCGCCAAGTTTCCGCCCGTCAATATTGGCGTATCCGACTTGGCTCGCGGGCTGGCTTGCTTGACTTGGCCGCTCGGCCAAGTGACAAAGTATTGGAGAAGCAACGTTCATATTTTATAATTCAGACGTCGGGGTATAAAGGAAAGGTGGGAAATAAAGACTGGTCGCATTGATACTCTGTCTTTTGTGGAAATATTCTTAAGAGTCGCTACGACGCTTGCGTCCCAATACAAACGTATAGGGGCTCTAATTCCACTCTGTTAAACTATATTGATTTTGACATGTTATTGTTTGGTTTATAACTCCATTACTCACGTCGACTTTCTTCAACCAATTTAACAGACGGTTAAATCTTAATCAGCTGTTAGTTAATACATTTCACAACCGTCAAACCGCTAACCGTTCGTTTAAGTGTGGGTGAACACTGCACGTGAATTAAATTTAATGCTTGTTTAGTGACGTGTTGTCTTATTCTATTGCTATAGCAAAGAAAGTGACAGCAGCAACTTTAATCAAGCAAATTTAATTGACGTCTCTGAGTGCGGCAGTTAGTTAAGTTAATAAGAGCTATTGTGACGTTGACAATTATTAGAAATGTAATCATTAATAAATCTATTATATCTTCATAATTTAAGTGCAGACAATAATAGACAATAGATTTACAAAGTATGCCACCGGATATTATTTTTTTACACTACCCAGCAATAAAAAAAAAACTTTTAATAAGCAATGAGAAAAATAAAATAAAAAATCCCTTTTTCCCCCTCTATCTCTCGCTTTTTGCGCATGACATTTGATATTATATTTGATTTAATATTTATATCTTTATATGTATAATGCTAGACTAAGTACCTAGTACCATTTTAATGTGAAATATGTTTGCAAATGAGGGACTCCAGATTTAACTCCCGAGCGTAGCGAGGGTGTTACGAGTTAATTCCTGAGCGAAGCGAGGGAATTAAAACCGCGTCCTGAGTGCAGCGAGGGATTCAAGCTCGCCCAAGACGAAAACAGCTTTATCCCGAAGGAGAATACCTTTTTTCACCTTTTGTTTTATTTTCTTTGTTTTGCGTATATGGCTTGCTATTTCTCTATATAAGTATTTATTTCGTTGTCTCGTACACATAGTACAAGCCTAGAGCTTAGTTTGGGACTAGGACAATTGGTGTGACATTGTCCCCTGATAATTATTTATTTATTTATTATGTTGACACTTGACTGTGCCCGATCGTAGCACAAACACCGCAGCGAATGGCGCTCCAGGCCGCGGTAAGTACAAGTTGTATTTTCTCACTTGTCGCTCAGTGTGTCTATATCGCTACTAACTAGAAACTAGTCGCGGGCAACTTGTGCTAGCCGCACAGGCTGCGGTCGCGTGGCTGCCACCGCACCGCAGGCCGCGTCTGTTAGGGAGACCCTTTACCATAAACGTCACTACATAGTATCTATAGTATGGAACCCTCATGAGGTCACTTACGTCTTGCTTCTGGAGAAAATCCAAAAGGCATTTTTACGTTTCTTATACAAGAAAACATACGGGTACTATCCTTATCTTTACCCAACGAAGTTTCTGCTCGGCACCTTGGGATTTAATTCTCTGGTGGCGAGGCGTAATTATGGGCTCTTGACCGGTGTGTGTCGAATATTGCGTGGAGATTCGGACTGCCCGGAACTGGTGGCGCAACTGGTACGCCTACTCGTACCCTCACTGTCTCAATCCAAGTTTAATCTTCGGCCACGCCACCGCGATCTGCTCGCAGTTCCGAAGGCGCGCACTGTGTCGTACAGGAATTCACCACTTGTTCGCGCTTTACAATATCTGAATGCGCTTCTCGACTCAGCACCTGACTGCGATGTCTTTGCAGGTAGCTGGAGGATTATATGTGGTGAATGTACAAGGTTCTGTGAGGCGATGGATGACCGACCGTCTTCAGTTTAATTTAATTGTTTGTAAATTTTAATATTGTTATCTGCTGTGCTATGTGTTCTTACTTATTGTTAGTGTTTGTATTTTTGTTGCAATGTATGAATTTCACAGTGCCTTGGTGTTTAACTGTAATGCTGTGTAATTTGTTTTCCAAATAAATAAATAAATAAATAAATAAATAAATATAACATGTCAACTCTGTAACCAACCAGCATGTAAGTGCGAAAGTGACGGACGCTTATCCACCGCGATAAAAGCGATCCTAGCGAGCGGGCCTAGTATAACTGCGTCTACATCGCGTGTCAAATGTGGATAAAGCATCCGTCACTCTCGTACTTATTTACGCGGCAGAAGGTGACGGATGACTTATCCACACTTTGTCACGCGATAAACGCAGCCATATTAGGGCCCCTGTGCGGTATAAAAGTTGGCTAATTTAAACAGGAAAGCCAAATCTACAGGGTGTCTCAGAACTTGACGTTAATATAATTTCATAACAAACCGCTTTTCTTACCGATACATAAATAGATTTAACTATATTCAATATGTTCATTAGTTTATCATTTTTAAACAACGCTATCTTGAAATGCACTATTGCCCGCTAAAAATAGCTAAGTATAATTTAATATTCCAAAACTGTTTGTCTGTTCCACAATAAAATAGCAATGTTTTGGATTATATTATAATTACTTATAATGCTTTAAAATAAATCCATACTTTTAACCATACTGACTCGTACTTATCCACATTACTCCTTTGAGATAAGATACCACCTAGGTCTAGCTAGAGCAAGATTTTTATTCTGTACAAGGAGTCAAAGCTGTTGAATGAAAACGAGAGATGAGGACTTTGCAGTGGCTTAAAAAGTATGCATTTAGTGTTGATATTTTGGAATTATCGTGTAATTCGTGACATTGCTATGTTATTAAGAGATATTGAATTTTGGAACAATAAAATAGTTATTTTTAGCCGAAGGTTTACCGCAAAGTAGCATTCTTTACTAGTAACATTAAAATCCTCATTAACATATTGGATAGTTAAAACAATATTTAAGACCGGCAAGGAAAGGGCTTCCCTATGACATTATACTAACGTCAAGTTCTGGGACACCCTGTATATCACTGGTTCTAGTTTAAAATAGTACAAAAGGTAAAAAGTTAAATCAAATATATACCTATCAAATCAGCCGCGATGCAGCCGCGCGATTGCACCGCTGCTATGTGTAACCGGCTTAAGATACATTTTTTTACTTATATTGAATAAGACCGACTTGTATCCGATACGGCCTGTCAGCGGGTGATACATCACCGAACGAGACAAATTCATCGGAGACGCTACAAATGGCGTCGAGCGATACTCGCCGAGCCAGCTGACTTACCGACAACAGCTTTGAATTGATCGATTCTAGAGCTGCGAGGATTTGTGGCTTTTACATACAGAGTGCTTACAATGACGTGCACTTTTATACTTTGTTTTTCTAAAGGTAATGCAATGTTTATCGTAAGATTGTTATCTTGAGATTGCATATGTCTTTGGGGAGTCCATTTACAGTCAGTCCCCTATTTCACCATCCTGACAGGTGACAGGTGCCATTGCAATGTACATGGCGTAACTGATAATTATAATAATCTAAATCCATATCATAATAGCGTATTTGCCTATTTTTTTATTAGTATTTAAATTGAATCTTTTTTACCTTCCGAATAGCCTAGTATAAATAGTTTTGTAATATCTTTAAAAATAAGAAAGATATAAATGTTTAAAACTTGCTTTTAGACGGAGAGGAAAATACAGTAATATGACGTCATACGACTCAACCGCCATATGAATTACACGCAAAACATCGTCTCGTGAGAAATAGATAGACAAAAAACTTTAAAAGGCTATAACTTTTTTATTTTATTACCAATTTCAAATTTGATTTTGAATTATTTTATCGTAATACTACGTATATTGATGTATTATATAAATTAATATATGAAATTTAATATCAGGCAAATACAGGTGCAGGTGAACCGTAGTAGGGTCATTAGAATTAATTTGGTTCATATCGCTGTATAAGATCGGCCTCCATGTTTCCTTCTTAAAACTTGTATTTGTTTGATTCGTTTTGATTTTTTAGAATAATATATAGAATACAACGATATAAAGTCCATATACACCTTACATTGTAATCTTATGTTGTAAACATAGATAAATTGAGGTTATATTTTTGGTCACTGATATTTTTCCTTTCATAATTATAATAAAAACCACACTATTCACGTGGCGCTTCATTTATTTGCATTACATATTTAATGCTTATATAATGACAGTAAAATTTCCTTACCACCAAAATTTTTCACAATAGGTACATAAAAAACGGTACTTAGGCTTAGAAAATAATAATCAATATGTCTTCCCAACAATATTTTGTACTTCCACTACGTTTATCGGATCACTAAGATTATAAATGTCATTGACATATTGATCAATTTAGTCGTAGCGCATAATATTAACTCAATATAATTGCTGGTGAAAATGAAGCTTAAAATGATTAAACTACTTATACTCTTTTAAGTATTATCCCGGTAGATTAGTCCACCAATGCCCTCTTATAATACTGATATTCAGCTCTTTTAACGACTGTCACCCGTTATAATGCTACTGTAATGCTATTAAGATGCTATTTTACAGGCATGTGAACTTAAAGTGAACTTAAAGCTGTATAATTTGTGCTCATTTAAGCACTAAGAGGAACGAGAGCGCCTACTCTGCTACCGACCGACGACGACCGACCGACCGACGACGACCGACGGTAGCAGTGTAGGCGCTCTCGTTCCTTTACATACGTTTGATTCGATCGGCCGAGTTCGGACGAAGACGCCCGAACATACTTCGTCCGATAACGGATTAAGTGGACGCCTACCGTACCAGTCATAAAGGGTTTTGCTACCTTCTTTTCCGTCGAGCCTCCCCGGATAGTAGTTATAATATTTTTATCCTCCTGTGGTTCCGTGTACTAATAAAAATAGTACATACTTAATACGGCCATTCAAATAAAGATCTAACTAATGCAAAGAATTTCTTTTGTTTTTATGACTAATGATCAAATAAGAAAATTGACTTTATTTCATTCGCAATAGATACATTTTCCATTGACAAATTTTGTTGTATGGTGGGCCTTAGGGCCTCCTTTGTTTTTTTTCGTGACAAAAATCCGAATGTACAGTGCAACCATTTTCTTAATAGCGATCGGCAATCATCGTTTTTCTATGACAAACGAGTGACAAATATACTGTCAGTTGCGAGTGCAAGCGTGATAGCGATAGCCAGCCGAAAGCTATTAAGAAGCTGGGAATACTGTACCACAATCATTGTTACTATATCATTTACGATTTTATAATTATTATACGTTAAATTGATGTAGGTATGATACGAAAATTTTAAGTATTTCGCGCTCCCCTTACCAACGGTTGGGAAATCCTGTACAACAAATTGTGTGACTTTGGTTTATAAAGTAAATACAAAACACACCAATAGTAATTGGGGTTATCGTGGAAATCCGGCTTATGTTCGCGGTCTAAATTAGGGAACATATCTGGTATCCATTTTGCAACCCGAGAACTGGGTAGCTGTTGAAACTAATCCAAACATTGAATTCAGGACCCTTACCATGAGTTATAATTACCGTACTCGCTCGCGAGTCGAATGCTCTGTCCCTTGCACTCTAGAAGAATACTGCGAGGTTTGCGAGGGAAAGAGCATTCGACTCGCTAGCGAGCACGGTAAATCTAACTCATAGTAAGGGTCCTGAATTCAATGTTTGGATTAGTTTCAACAGCTACCAGCTACTGGTTTATACTTTGCGCGTGCTAAAGTAGAACTCTGTCGCAATGATGTGATTAAAATACTAAACTTTAAGCAAATGTAAAAGTTTGAGGGGGTCGGATGTTTCTTTTCTAATTACGCATGAATTACTTAATGGATTTGGAATGATCCATGTTCTGGATTAGCAAATGAAACATTTTTGTCCCCGAAACTTAAATGTTCTCGAGGTAGAATTTTAAACAAGTTTTACTCAGACGAAAGTGACAGGCGAAGGCTAAATTTAAGTTACAAATAAAAATAAATGATGTACCAAAAACTTTTAACGCTGATTCGCGATATGAATATAAAACTCTCCCCGAGCTTTCAGGCTTACGAATAATAGAAAAGATACCCCCCCCCCCCCCCCCCCGTCACGTCTCAAATAAGATTAAATAAAAGAACCGGCCAAGTGCGAGTTGAACTCGCGTGGAGAGGGTTCCGTACATACGTTTTTTTTTTGATATAATTCTTATAGGTTTTCCTGTAATCTACAAGCAATGAACTATATTTTGCATTTTTTTCAAAATTGTAGGCTCAGTAGTTTCGGAGATCAGAAGGGGGGGAATGGTCAATTTTCGTCCTCTTTCATGAATCAAATCAAAACTATTATACAATAATAACAAATATATATTTGAGATCCTCATAATGATCCCTTTCATTTGATTTATGACACAGTAAGGTTTGCAAAACTTTTTTATAATTTCCTAATTCAAATTCATTTATTCTGTAAGTAGGCCCTGTAGGCACTTTTACATGTCTGAGTCTACCAGCGCTTCCAAGGGACTCTGTTGAGAAGAAACGCCGCAAGAAACTCAACAGGAAGTCTTTTTTTTTATATGAGTAACTTATTACTATGATAAACTTAAGCTAACTAATTTAAATGTCACAGGGATGTACAGGTCCCAGGAGCAATTATGAGACTCAAAGTATATTCAATTTAAATTGGAAATGTAAAGTCTCCAAATTTCAAATAAAAATTAAAAATAGACATAGGTAAGGAGATGTAGAAAGTCTCCACGGTCAATAATACAATTATGGAGATGTAAAGAGTCTCCAAATGTCAAATTAAAATTAAATTTAAGAAATAAACATCCATAGGAGATGTAGAAAGTCTCCACGGTCAATTATGGAGATGTAAAGAGTCTCCAGATGTCAAATTAAAATAATAAGCATACAAAGGAGATGTATATAGTCTCCACGGTCAATAATACTAATAATACAAACAATTCAGTCCCAAGCATTGTTATCATTCATATAATCTTTGATACTATAATACGCTTTAGAAATTAGTTTACGTTTAACGTAACCTTTAAATTTATTTACTGATAGATGAGTAACACTACTTGGGAGCTTATTATAGAACCTTATACAATTACCCATGAAAGAGTTTTTTATTTTATGAAGCCGTGTAAAGGGCACTGCGAGCTTATGTTTATTTCTAGTATTAACATTATGTATGTCACAGTTTTTTTTTAAATTAACGATGTTTTTATGAACATGCATAAGGTTTTCATAAATATATTGACTGTATACTGTTAATATATCGGTTTCTTTAAACTTATCTCTAAGAGAGTCTCTATGACCCATCTTGTAAACAGCACGAATAGCCCTCTTCTGCAGAACAAAGATGCTGTTTACGTCAGCACCACTACCCCATAGTAAAATACCATATGACATAATACTATGGAAGTAACTAAAATAAACTAATCGAGCGGTTTTCAAGTCTATTAGTTGCCGAATTTTATTAACTGCAAAAGCTGCAGAACTGAGTCTATTTGCTAATTTAGCCAGATGAGGACCCCATTGGAGTTTGGAGTCTAACGTTAAACCAAGAAATACTGTATCATTAACTAGGTCTAGTTTGTCATTTTTAATAGTTATAGTAGTTTGTCTATTTTTCACATTGGTTGTCATAAATTTAATACATTTAGTCTTCTTCTCATTCAGTAATAAATTATTAACTGATTTTTGAAATTATTAAAGAATTTGCCCCCATATATGACGTTTATTTAAAAAAAAAAACTTTGCACATCTGTGTTTGGGTCATCAATTTACATATGTGTACCAAATTTCAACTCAATAGTTGCGGAGCAAATTGGCTGTGATTGACAGACTGACAGACAGACGCCCGAGTGATCCTATAATGGTTCCGTTTTTTCATTTTTGTACGGAACCCTAAAAAACACAAAGAAATCCTAGAAGAAAGGTAACAGGTGATACTCGTCGTGTCTTTGACTATTTCTTCAAGTTTCGCCTTGAATGCTTTTAAGAATAAGACGAATTACGTAAAAAATGTAGGAAAAATGCCGGCAGAGAGATTTTATTATAAGCCTAAGTAAAAACATGAAGTCCTTTTCGACTTCACACTACAGAGCAATGTATTTAAATATCTTTTTCTGCTTGCGTACTATAAACCGCTAGTATTAATATCGTTAACGGTATCAAAATACCACCTACAGCATAACCGAAGCTTGAAAACAATTAGGCAAACATATAATGAGCGTTGCCATGGTAATAACAGTTCTATAATAATAATTATGATATATTCTTTTACGTTCCCGTTTTTTCTGTTAAAATGTTTGATTATGTTTGTTGTGTTGCAATTTTTTTTTGTTAAATAAATTGTGAGTTCTTTAATAAAGAAGAAGCTTGCTAAAAACCATTATGATAAACTAACTTTCTTAAAAATAAAAACGCTTTCAAATCGGTTTATCCGTTTGGGAGCTACGATGCCAGAGATATACAGATACATACTTATAACACCCCTCATTTTATATATTTTTTCATTAATTAAAATGCCAATCACCTATATCGTTTACGAATCTCAGCACAATTTGGCCTAAAATAAGGAAAACAATCACGTCTTGCCTCTCAGCAAACGTAAGAATAAACGAGACGGGCTGAGTACCTTTCGACACAAACTGGGAAATCTTTGTTTTCCCATTCAATAAGAGACCTTGCACACTAAGTCCAGTCGAGTTCATAAGTATGTATACATACTTTAGTAGCTTGTCACTTTAATCGCTGTGATAATTCGTATGTCGCAGTTTGAACCTGACATTAAATAGACAAGGTACATATGTGTATACGTCATATTTTATGAACTCGACTGAACAAAGTAGATAGGAAGTCAATGCTGACGGCAACCCGTAATTTCATCGAATTTCTCTTCATCGATTGTATTATTTAATCGTTTTCCATTTCATCGAACGCTATTTTCTGCTGACACCCAGATGTTTTCAGAATATCTTAAACATTAATTGCATATCTAGGTTATGTTAGGTTAGGTTAGGTTAGGTTACACTTGTGACTACAAAAAATAACAATAAAAAACAAGCTTTAAAAAACCCTACTGTTGTTGGTAACCAACTTTAAATCGTTATAAATACTAAAAGATCGTTCAAAATAAAAAATGATATCATAAATCTAAAGATTATTTTTAAATACCTATTCAATGATACCCCATTTGTCATAGTTCGTTGCAATTTTTTTTTTCTACAATATGGCGTCTAGTTACCGCCATATTGAATTTTAATTACTGACATTATCTTATTCTGGGTTGGCAAGAGTAGTGCCAAAAACCCAGCACGCAAAAAAGGCGCATACATTAAGTCGTCGAGTTGCGGAAACCAGCCCGCTTTAACCTACTGACATATCTTTAGTAATACTCACAAAATTAAGACAAATAGATTGCCATAAGAATCATGAAAATCGGTCCATTCGTTTAGTGTCTAGAGCGCCACAAAGGAAAAAAACATACATAATATAGACTGATAAACATATTACCCTCCAAATGCTTTTCATTGAAATGATACGTATGTTGAAATGTGTTTCGATAAAATGATATGTACCCTAATCCTGAGTGACACATTGCACAACGATGTAGTTTCTGTAGATGATAACATTATCAAGTGTTTTTCTGTAAATTTGTGTGAAATAGGTAGTCCCCTAAATATATTTCTTTAAGTTTTTGCTATTCAATTACCGGTTTTTTACCGTCCCTTTAAAGCCGGTTATCTGGTAAACCGGGTAGCCGGTTAGCATTTCCTAGTGAGCAGGGGTCTTAACGGACCTCAGGGAAATACTCTCAAACACTAAAGACAGCCTGCCACGTTTGCAGTTTCCGTATTAAACAAAATTGTTGTCATTCCTGCTATGTACTGGCCAGAAAACAATCAGAACTTACTTAGAACCTTATCATTGTGATTACTGATTAGCTTTTGTCATGCATTTCATTCTGTTTAGTTTGAAGTATATTATGACAAGGTACTAGAAGAACTTGACTTCGAAGTACTACTTTAAAACGGTCGGCTCGCAAGTTTTTTTTTTATATATTTCCTGTTTGCACTCATCTTTATCTTTATCTTCTTTACATAGTATAAAACAAAGTAGATTTTCGTGTTAGTCTGTGTGTCTGTCTTTCTGTGATTGGTCTTTCTGTTGGAAGAAAAATTTATCACTTCCTGACCAGTATTTAAATGAGAGTGACGGATGCTTTATCTACCGCGATTAGGGAATGCAAATAACCGGTTTTTACCGATTTTAACCGGTTATTTTCATACAAAAACGGTTAATAACCGGTTAATTTGCATTCCCTAACCGCGATAAAGGCGACCATAATACCGGCGCTTAGTGTATGATATATGTATATCTTTACTTTGTCAGCAAGTTTTTAATAGTAGGAGTTCAATTTGTATATTTACTAGCGTAAGAAGTGTTTTCCTATAATTGGGTAACCAGCAGATTCAGACTCAGATTTTATTACTCAATTCTAGATATTGAAATAGATAAGCATTAGTC
Source organism: Acleris literana (assembly GCA_946894065.1). Lineage (NCBI taxonomy): Eukaryota > Metazoa > Arthropoda > Insecta > Lepidoptera > Tortricidae > Acleris > Acleris literana. The sequence goes on from OX335681.1 coordinate 2,094,230, forward strand.
AGATGTATTCTCTACTGGAAATCCTTAATGAATAACCTATATAAAAACACACAGTAATAACTATTAATATGAGCAACTGACCGTAGTCAGATTTATTTGCATTAGTTTGGATACAAATTGAGTTCAATTTAACAGAATAAATATTGTATTGTGCCGTTGGATCGGCCGCTTGATTGGATCTATAGAAAAATCCTGCAGGTATTCAAATTTGTTTCCATCGTGTTTACATCCTTATTAAAATATATTTGGAACTTTGATCGAGTTTTTTTTAAATCATGGCATACAGCAGGTAAAAGAGCATATTGGCCACCTGGGGGGTTACCATGACATAGCCGTTCAGTTTAGGTTGAGAGAAAGGGACAGAGCTGTACAACTGCTGTAGCTTTATCCCTTTCTCTCAACCAAGACGGAACTGCTTTAGTATACAGGCTGTCCCAGGAAGCGACGTTAACCCGCCTAGGGCTGATAGAGCAGCTTAAAAGCTATCGATTAAACCTCTATGTACGTTCAGCGATTTTTAATAGTTTCGGAGATATTGATCATTTTAATCTTAATTTTTGTAATTTACCCTTATGTCCATGTCACTAAAAATCATTAATTTTATGTTTTATTTCATAAGTTTTTCAATGGTATTTTACATAATTAGAATCATTACAAATCAGCCAAGTTTTTAAACTTGTTTCCCCTTTTTTTTTAAATCAACTATCTTAGTAATCACATAAAGTTTATGTGATTACTTTAAAAAAAAGAGATTCTAACGATACCATACACATCTAAATTGGCTTAGGCGTTTAGAAGTTATGGTAGAATAAAGAATCATACATACATACATACATGAACCCTGAAAACATTACTTTTTTTTTGGGCAGGTGTGTAAAAATTAGTTGGTATTAAAGATTAAAGATCACGCAATTTACCGAAGACGCAACAGGTGGGAAAATGGTGATGATGATCGGTATCATTAGTATTTTTCATAAGTTAACAGGGAAGTTACTTACATTATGTTGTTTTTGGAAAGATAATGTTAAAATGCCCGTGCGGCCTACTTACTGAATAAATATCTTTTATCTTTAATAAACATTTAAAATCTTTTATCACATATGTACGTAGTCAATTTGTGCAACTTCTTAATATTGTCCTATCACCTTGACATTAGACATAGACATAATGACATTAAAAAGAGTTAGAGCGTAAGCGAACTCCGCATAAAATATGACATTGAAAATTCATGTCATATTTCATTCCACACAAATGTGAAACACCCTCTGACGGTATAGGGTAGTATCGCTGAGACCCACACGGAGAAGTTGTATTGAAGTTGTAAATAAATGAATCACTTTTATAAATTATGTGTTTAATACTTTTTCTAATAATGAGATTACAGGAAGATAAGTAAACAACAATAAAATAATTAATTTTAAAGAAGCACCAAGACACGAGATCCCGTGTCTGGTTCTATTGCAATTTTCTAGAGAATGAGCTTATGGATCGATATCCGAATAGATCATAAACAATTTTGAATTTGGAAAGATTTAGATCGAAATGTAAGAGTGGCCAGGAACGCAAACAAAGGAGGTTGTAACAACCTCGTTACAACCCTACCCCACATGTATCTAACCGCACAGAACAGTATATCAAATACTTTAATATTATCTAACTATATCTAAGATCTCCCAAGTAATACGTCCCTCTGGATATATTTCTCACCATTTGTCATCTAGTAGTCGAGATAAGAGCCTTTATGCCTCGGCTTAAACATTAAAAAGCAATCTATACCGAGCCGCGACGTACGAGGCGCGCACGAGTGATTTATAGCCCCTTGTTTAGTGTGTTATGGATATACTCAAAGACAATGTAAATACGTTATTATAAAAACGATTTTAAGCTACTTGAAGCGTTTTTAATATGAACAAATTAAGCGATTTTATAGAGTTAATAAATAAGAGCCAAGAAAAAGGGATTTTCTTTTAGTTGACAAAAAAAATACAACAGGTACAGTCACCAGCAGTAATATATGATTAAAAATATCTGACACGCTCTTATGCCTCTAGTATAAACACGTGTCAGATATTTTTGAGCCCATTGTTGGATAATATATTATTGTTGGTAACTGTACCTAGTTATGATATTAGTTTTATCAACTAAACTTGAGAGTAGCGAGAGCAAGTTCTTTAGTGATTCAACTAACATGTTAGTTAAAGTATTTATAATAATAATGATAATCATTTATTTTCAGGCAATTACATAACCCATTTATACAAGAGACAGAGCGTGAAAGATGACTACAATTTAAACTTAAATAAAATAAAATAAAATAAGATACAAATATAAATTTAGAATTAATGTTGTAAAAATAAAACAGGACATAAACAATAAAATTTACATAAGGTCACAACTGCCCGTTGGCTGACCGGTGCAAGTAGACCCAATGTTTTTTAAATACATCGCTGAAATCATCAGATAACCTTTCCCAAAAGGCCGCAGAGCGCGCTCGATTTAGGGTACACATAACTCCGAAGAGTCATAATTTCGAATTGATCATAATTCCGAATGTAATGTTTATGTCATTTTTTATTAATCAAACCTAACTAACCTCGGTATAGTTATTATATTATAAACTTAATCTTTAATAGCTACAGCATAACCTTTCGGAAAAATTAAATTTTGGACAAATTAATATTCGGAAAAATAACCGGAATTTTTAGTTCTTTTCATGTATTTAACGTCTTGTTAGACTTGTATGGAATCAAGACGCTTATGCACAACAATTAGAATTTGGTTCTCTAGCCTTATTCTACATTGTTACCCCTATCACTATCGATTTTTTTAAAACTCTGCCGCTCAGTTAAAATACTAATCATTGAAACGTATTCCCTAAATGACTATTTTAGATTATTTCAAATTAATCAACCTTTAATCTAACCGTATCTAATCCTTTCAAGTTAATAAACGCTGCCATAACTTAAACGATGCAATAACAATAGGGGAAAGGAAAACGTACAATAAAGCCCTGAGGGCTCAGACAAGATGCACTACGCTAACTAACTTTTCTATTCGATTCGTTTTTAAACCAATCGCGTCACTGGTAGACCACGTGACTTTTCGTATCACGTCATCTTCCAGTGACGCGATTGGTTTAAAAACGAATCGAATAGAAACGTTAGTTAGCGTAGTGCATCTTTGCAGGGCCCTCTGGTATCACCTTCATTGCTAACGATGCAGTCGTTACGCGAGAGCTCGGATTTTTGCTACATGTAGCTAAAAAAAAAACTGCTACGGGCTACGGCGTAGAGCTCGTAGCGACTAATGAACCACAACAAAAAGAATCAAGCATTATAGGTGTAACGTGTTTATCTGTGTGTCTAATGACACAGACTGGTGTCATCGTAGCTCCCAAACGGATGCACCGATTTGAACGCGGGTTTTTAAAAGCTTTTGTGTGTTTGTGTGTGTGTGTGTGTGTGTGTGTGTGTGTGTGTGTGCGTGAGTGTGTGTGTGTGTGTGTGTGTGTGCGTGTGCATGTGCGTGCGTGCGTGCGTGTGTGTCTGTATGTGTCTGTCTGTGGACCCGTAGCTCTTTAGCAGGTGAACCGATTAGGATGCGGTTTTTTTTATTTGAAAGCAGATTTTCTAGCGGTGGTTCTTAGGTTTCATGAAAATCGGTTTGGCCGTGAAGGAGATATCAGTTCTGACAGAAGGGATCGCCATTTTTTTTTCTTTTCTTTTTCTTTTCTTTTAAGTTTTCCGAATGCCCTATTTGGAGGAGAAATGTTTATATGTAGGTATTTTATTATTATAGGTGAAAAACTTATGTAAATGACTTTTTGCATCTATGTGTACAAAACTCATATGGAATTTACGTCAAATTTCAAATATAGAACGTCGAACGGTCTATACAGATGTGTTACTACTACATCCAAGACATCATTTACTTAAGTTTTTCACCTATAAGGTTCTTTGTTTCTTTGTAGAGACTGAACTAGGGTTTGCAATGCGGATCCATTTTGTATGGAAGATCCGGATAATTCGGATCCAGATCCGGATCTTCCCATACAAAATGGATCCGGATTGCAAATCTAGACTGAACGCATTGCTTGATTTCAACAAATGAAGTATCGTCAGATTTGTCTTAGCATTGCAAGTGACACTGGATACGTTAAATAAAAAAAAATGCCAATATCGAGGATTTAAAAAGTACATAACATGGGTATTACCATATAGACGACATAATCCAAACACTCATTTCTAAAGATTTTTCTTACTCTTGCAATTTCATCGACTAGTATTTTCCACAGAGTAAAAATTTTGTAACTGTGCCAAGTCTACCCAAAGCAATGTTACGTAATCAGTGTTCGTTTTATGAAAGCAGACTTCAGCAAAAAAATAATTCGATGAGAATTCAATAGGGTACCATCCTTACTTTTGCTCACTCTAAATTTTAACTTAAATCTAAAGAATTATGAAATAACGCAAATGTTTTTACATTTTATGTTTATATTAATCTTCAGTCTTAACCAATTATGAATATTATTTTTAATTTTACAGTATTTTTGATACTCATCTCGACCTAAAGTGGCCAAAGAGGGTACAGTGGCTACAAAGGGTACTTCTACCCTACCTATGATGAAATAATACATTCTACGCCGCTTTTAGCCTAGTTGGTATTGACCCTGCCTACGAAGCTAGCGGTCCCGGGTTCGATACCCGGTATAGCCCTTTACACCCGAGCTGATACGATAGTGAGAGGTTTTTTTCTAATTGAATATGAACCGTGTAAAAAAAAGTGATACGATTGTGAGTTTTTTTTTCTAATTGAATATGAACCGAGTAAAAAAAATATTTACGACTAAAATTAACTAAAAAAAAAAATGGTATACTTAAAAAAAACGTCTGAATCCCTCGGGTTTAAAGGGATAGGCCAAAATATGTATGATGAGCACAAATATTTGTTCCTGAGTCATGGATGTTTTCTATGTATTTAAGTATTTATTTCTCTATATAAGTATTTATGTCGTTGTCTAGTACCCATAGTACAAGCCTAGAGCTTAGTTTGAGACTTGGTCAATTTGTGTGAGATTGTCACTTAGTTTTTTTTTATTGTGTGAAACGTTTTTGGCCTTAGTTTGACACTAATTTAAGCTTAAAATATTCAATCGAAGATGAGATCGTTGAATCGTACGCTGAAAACCACCGGAAATTATGCACAAAAAAGTGCCCTATAACGCATCCGCATAGAATAAGAAAATTTATTCTATGCGGATCCGTATCAGAACAGTCTACAGAGCAACAATTTTCTTTATAGCGATCGAGAATTTTCGTTTTTTATGACACACGAGTGACAAATATACTGTCAGTTGCGAGTGCAAGCGTGATAGCGATAGCCAGCCGAGAGCTATTAAGAAGCTGGGAATACTGTACTAATATAAAAGAGTATTAATAGTACTTGGCTGTTTATAACTGTCACTCTTACTCTGGCATCTCTTAAATATTTGTTACGCCAGAAAGAATGAGACAGCGATTGCATTGCGACTTTTTATTACAAAATGTGTTGAGTTGATATGACAGCACTTACAGCCCAAAGCAATATGGTCGTCATTAAATATTTAAATTATTCTTGGAACAACTCTGTTATTCCACGCAGAACGGTGGTATAGTAACAAGGATAGGTTCACTATTCTTAGAATTAACGTTGGTGAAATGTAAAACTGAGTTACTCTTAATTAACTGGCGATTTATTCTAAGAATATTTAGTACCAATTTCACCAAACGATGTTAAATTTAATCAATGTTAATTGACTGTTAGTTCATACATTTTGACAGCTGTTAACGCTCTAATCATCTGTTAGTTGGTTAACATCGTTTGGTGAAATTAGTACTTAAGTGGTCGTCGGTCGAATCCGCCTTTAGAACATAACTCAGTACCTAGGTACTCGTAACCAAAGAAACAGCAAGTTTTAAATTATGTATTTTTAAATGTCACTGTGACACCGTTCTAACTATGGTGTGTCAGTGTTTCATTTCGGCTGATAATAAAAACGTACAATCATACATACATACATGCAGGGGCTCTATTCAACACGGTAAAAACAATATCGTATTTGAACTGTTATCGTATTGTCAACGTTTAGATAGCTCTTATTTTCTTGACAGTAATGGCGGCTGACGTCATAACAATACCATAACAGGCAAACTACGGTATCGTTTTTAGCGCCTAGAATAGAGGCGCAGGTCAAAACATCACCTTTCTAAAGACATAAGCGACTACTAAAACAAGGTTTATAAAACCTACTCCACTCACGTTAATATTTCCAGCATAAATACGAGAAGCATACGTTTAGGGTTCCGTAGCCAAAATAACCTCGAAATGCATACAAATTCCTCGTATTTTTACTCGAGGACGATTTAGGATACGTGACTGAAATTTTACGGGCATCATTGGGATCAGATGGACCTTTGGTCAAACAAAAATAAAACGTAAATATTTGAAGGCAAAGACCTTGTCAGAGGACTCGTTCGTTCTTTAACGGTAAATAGGTATTTTTGGCTGAATATATACTGGAAAATCTAATTTAAGACCAAAATCCTAACCTCAACCGGCGCACATTCGCTGTGATTACTGCATTTTGGTTTAAGTGTAGGTATTTTTATCAATAAAACTAACCCTAATATTACTGGTTACACGAGTTCTCATTCATATTTTTATGAAATAATGTTTAAATAACGAAATAATCAAGATGGGAACTGTCAGATTTTGATCTTTAATAAGATTTTCGAGTATAGCTAAACTGCCTATGGTTGGCCACAAGGACCGGCCCTGCGTCACTTCGCACGTAGTTTGACGACGCGTTGGCCTATTTGGTAGTGACCCTGCCTACGAAGCTAGTGGTCCTGGGTTCAAATCCCGGTAAGGGCACATATTTGTGTGATGAGCACGAATATTTATTCCCGAGTCTTGGGTGTTTTCTATGTATTTAATTACATATTTCTCTATATAAGTATTTATATCGTTGTCTAGTACCCATAGTACAAACCTAGAGCTTAGTTTGGGACTAGGTCAATTGGTGTGACATTGGCCCCTGATATTTATTATTATTTATTTACTTGCATCCATCGCTTTCCTAACCTTAGCCACGTCGTCTATCCACCTTGTTAAAGGGCTACCCAGGCTGCGCATAGGTAGGTATAACGGCTACAATGGCGTATTAGAACAGAAGCATAGTTTGTTCTTTTAATATAATATGGTGCGGAACCATACGTTTACATATTACCGACACCCCTAGCCCAGTGTTCTCTCTGAACGTGTCTAAAACAGGGTATGGGGCAAAATAACCCGTTTTCACTAGGTATTGTATTAAAAACGCATCACGTTGGCTATAAAAACTCGCTATACAGAGAGCCGCTCGAATTTTTGCTCTCCTGGTACATGCGAGTACGCTAGGGAGAAAAATCGAGATAAATTATTCCTTCGTACTTTTCAATATTCCTTTCGGACTTCGATGCAGTTTTTTTTTGTCGGTACTAAGTAAATAAAATGTGGAAATGTATTTCTTGGCTTCTTCCCTAGGGCGACCATCCGGCTTACGTCAATCTTTTACGTTTTCGATAACGATATCGTTTGTAGAATGCATCTTGTGTAAGGTTCGGATATTTTATATTTTGTAGTAAATTAGCGTGGGGATTGATGTTTCTCGAGCAATTTTTAGGGATCCGTGACCGAAGTGGACCCTATTGATATGCCTCCGTGCGTCCGTCCTAACTTTAAACAAGGTATTTGTAGCGTAATATATAGCGGTATGTTTTTTTTCGAGAAGAGGTATTTGTTATTACGGTGGATTTACTAACAAATATAAAACATTAAAGAAAGTGAAATAATAAACGTTTTTTTTCAACATATTTTTATTTTTGTTGTAACGTAAAAACGGTAAAACATACAAGCATCTAATTTGGTAAGATTATAGTAAAAACCCTGAAAAACAAAAAATATAAAAAAATGGTCAAGTGTGAGTTGGGCTCGCGCTGATTCGATTCGAAGTCGACTACAAATTGGAATAAGGGTGCGGCTCCACTGAGGCGGAGAGCTCTGCCAATATTAACCAATAGAAGGCGCATGCGGTCACGTCGAGCGCGCCTTGCGCACGTTAGATTATATTCTATTGGTTAATATTGGCACAGCTCTGCTCGTCTCCGCCTCAGTTGAGCCGCACCCTTATACCTGCTACGGAATCCTCGGTGCGCGAATCCGGCTCGCACTTGACCGGTTTTTATTTAAAAAAACTCTCAACGGCCATTTTTGGTTCTGATTAGATGAGAATTGACTTAAAAACAACAAAACTTACTATCCACTCTAAATTATTAGAAAAAACCCTCTAAAACAACTTTCCACGTTAACCGTTTCTAGTTACGGCTACGGAACCCTACATTAGGCTAATAGACTACCCGGCAAGCTCTTAATCGACTTTTTTTATATTATAAATATCCCCGCTCTCTTCCTTCGCGTGTAACTTACATTCTTTATCTCAACTCAGCCCACTTTAGCTAAACATTTTGCTCTTCTCATTAGCCGCACCAATTCCCGTGTTTTAGTTTAGTTAAGAGGGAGTTAAACCGTTAGTTTTAACTGTTACTATCAAGCTGTTGGTTAAGCCCGAGTTGCGAGTAATTCGCTGCCGAGTTATCTCGCGAAGTACAAGTTGTTACAAGGTATAGGACGTAGCGGGAGCGGTTAGCGGATTGGGGAACTATGTACGGTTTAACAATACGGGCCGAGATACTAGGCGGTAAAAACTGTATCGTCTTTGACTTGAACTGCGCCTTATTTAACTATCCTGACAATGACAGATGACAGGTGACCTTTCCGCGTACATGGCGCAGCTGATATGTTCACCACTGATTTGAAAGCTTGTTAACTTTGCAACGTATACCCAATTGTCACCTGAAATAGGGGGCTGTTATCGTATTGTCAACGTTTTGATAGCTCTTATTTACTTGACAGTAATGGCGGCCGAGTTACAGATAGTAGTTCTGCCCTCCTAAGCAAAAATGCAATAACTAAATTCAATAGCCAAAGCAGATTCAACTCTCTTCTGTTTGTAACTAGATTGCAATTTCTACAGATGTTTTGTCTGAGATATCGCCATTATGCTTAGTAGAGCAGCGTTATACATACATGTCTCCAGTTTAACTTATTTTATTCATAACATTAATACGAATATTATAAATGTGAAAGTAACTCTGTCTGTTTGTTAAGCTGTCACAGCTAAACTGCTGAACCGATTGTCATTAACTTTGGCACGGAGATAGCGTGAACCCCGAAAAAGGACATAGGTTACTTTTTTACCCGAAAATTTTCAATTTCCGAGGGAATAGCGATAAACGACTTCTACGATAACGGAGTCGCACGCAACAGCTAATATTTTTGTCTTTTTTTTAAATTGCAGTATACATTGAAGATGTAGTAAGTTTTACTTATTAAAAGTTTGGTTCGAGAGTCAATTTCTAAACTAAATTTGGCTCACAACAGCAAAGTTTTAGTGCAACCACTTGTTAAAAGTTTGAACGTAACTTCGTTGGTTCGATTCGAGACCGCGGATCTTTAAGCCGAGTATATTCAATTTAATTCAATTCAATCATTAATTAATAAAAAATAAAATTTTACATGTCATATTACGTTAAAATTACACATATAGCTGTCACTTAATGCTAGTTACAGTTTACTTGTTTGTAATATGTATTAATGTTTGCGAGGCAAGGCTGAGTCAGCGAACCAGACGCATTTGGATGTTGGAACCCATTTACCCATCTACAGATGTTAGCTCTCGAAACATGCATCAACCGAGTAGTAGGCGTTAGATGCCAATTTTGATTTAAGTTTTTTGTTGAAGGATCCGTCACTAGTTGCTTGTTTTATCTCTAGCGGGATCCTGTTATATACTTTAGGTCCTACACACGCGAACAATCAGTAGTTTATGTCAGTTTAAGATGTATATTAGATGTATAAATATATATTTATTTGGATATTTGAATGTACCTATTACTTTTTTACAGGAATCAACTTAATTTACTAGATAGTTTTTTCTCCTGTTTAAATTTGTACACTTGCCTACCCGATGTAGAAATTTTCACAATTCTCAAACTCTCAAAGGTTAGCAAAGGTCCCTTATAGCGGGGAGTTCGCCTTTTTATCTTTTTTTTATCTTCGTTGTATTGTTTTCTTTTGTATAATATATAAATATCCCGTGTGGTTGCCGGGTTAGAATAGTGCCACTCCATGTCTTCCCGTGGATGTCGTAAGAGGCGACTAAGAGAATATAGGCTTGTAGTACTGTTAGGCGATGAGCTTGCAACCTGTCACTAACACGCTGGTAAACATCTTAGCCTATTTGTGCAAAATGGGGTTACAGAATTATCACCAAGTTTTTAAACTTGTAGGTAATTCTGTAGCTCTGCCTAACCCACTATGGGATTACAGGCGTGAGTATGTATGTATGTATGTATGTAATAAATAAATATATAAATATATATAGCTATTAAAGGCCTTTCCTCATTACCTTGCTTACCTGAAATAAAAATCGCTACCTCTTATAACTTACGCATAAACATAAACTTATGAATATGCATTCCATTCTATATGCATAGCGCGTTGCATAATAAACTGCCATTGCAAGCCAACGCTTATTAGTAAATGTTATTGTTAATTTTGGGAGTAGTTTCAGGCAACATGACTGTGTAAGTGTGACTCTATGAATGCTATAATAGTTATTTATGTAACTGGTGCATAATGAAGCTTCTTAAGGTATGAGTGCGGAGGTACTCTAATGACAGGCACGAGTACCTTAAGAGCTAATTATATACCGTTGCATACATAACTTTTTCTACAAGCTTAAAAAAGAGACTACAAAGTTTGTCGTAATTAAGTAGTTTAGTTGTTACAGGTGGTTTTTAAATTGACAGCGACCAGTCGACCACAGAGTTTTTTTTTCAAGGACCTATTGGAGTTTGATATTTATCAACTCAAATAATCCTACCCAGTAAACATACGTATACATATGCACGAGATAGGCTAAAGTGACTTGGCTAAAGCTTTAACTGCAGCCCGTTAAAACGTCAGTTAACCCGGACAGTTACCCGTAGGAATTTAATATTTACCTGCATTACGCACAACCTAAACCAAAACAACGTATGTGCTATTAACTGCTGAAGAAGATCCTTCTTTATTGGGTTAACATAAGGTTGTAATTAGAAGAAGAGCTTTTGAAAAGATGTAAGGCTTGTTCGGGGATGCAGTCGTGGCGTCCGGATGCGAACAAATTTAATGAGAAGAGGGATGTTTATGTTTTTAATATTAAAAATAAAACCTTAAGATTTGTAGATGCTAAGTTTTAAGAGGACATTTTACAGGCTAAGCATTTTATTAACATGCAACGTTCCCGTTAAAGGAATGGGCTGAAATTCGGATCACATACCTTTAGAACAATAGTGACCTAATTCAAAATTTGTGCTTTCAAACTTCGAGTAATAAATTTATTATCATAGAGACGTAAGTCGAAATTTAAAATTTCTCAATTAGGTCACTATTGTTCTGAAGGTGCGAATGTAAACCCGATGTTAATACAATATTACGGTATCTAAGAGCTGATCTGATGATGGAGTCGGAAGGTGGCGACAGGATCTCCGGTATACTTAACGTCGACCCCCGTGTGGGGACTCGTTAGTTTAGAATTGATAAGCCGATATTTACTTTTAAAAAGTACAGACGGCAACAAAAACTCCAAGTCCCAGAAATTTAAAAATTATATATGGAACCATATTGATTCTTTAGCTAGCGGTTCCGTTTGCGTAAACCTCCTTTTACATTATTCCCGCTGAGAGTATTAGGTTTTTCGAAATAAAATGTAGTTGTTATTAACAACACGTTTGTAGTTGCATATGTATCATTGCCTATAAACTACATGTGTGCAAATAACACAGAAGAAAGATTAAAGGCATAGAAACCGTACTAAATAAGCAGAAAATACATTATGGTTCACTTCTTTTTCTTATGGTTTTCATAGTGAGTTGGAAAGAGATGAATCTATAGCTGTTCTTTCGTTATTTGGTATACCGTCACAAGTAAGGCGTGATTTGGACCTATAAGCACCTATAGTATTTGGACCTATAGACAAGGAAAGTCAAATCATTCCTATAGGAAGGACAAAGAAGTCCCTGTGTAAAACCTTGTGACAATGACAGTTAAAGAAGAAAAAACAGCCCACTTTGTGTTTCATCTTTTCTCATGTAATACATAATCTAAAAAGTAGAGAAAGATAGCTGACGCAAAGTACGTCTTATAGTCCGGTTTCTATGCTATATGTTCTTATTCTGTGGCCAATAAGAACATCAAAATTCGTTCAGCTGTCAAACATCCTGAGAAACTTGTACATTCATAACCAAATAGGAACCACATAGGATGTCCTATTTGGTGGTCCACAATTTACCTTATCTTGCTTTATCTAAACAGGTGTGTTATTCTCTCAAAAAACGACGGCCGGTCGGACGGACGAGCGAATAAAAGCGGCGAGTTTAAGTAGTCCCTTCCGAGCGAACAAAACACATTTTAGCGCGTGCATTGTCAATTAGGGAGCCTTATACGTTCGAGAAGTCATGCTGCCAAATTGAATACACGCGCTAAAATGTGTTTTGTTCGGTCGGACGGGACTACTTAAACTCGCCGTTTTTATTCGCTCGTCCGTCCGACCGGCCGTCGTTTTTTGAGAGAATCAAAGCCCAAGTATAGTAAAAGTTTAATTATTTCCAGGGTAATTGCAACGATGAAAGCTTAATTTTTTTTTTTACATATACATGGTCGTCTGAACCTGCGACCAAATTAAAAATACACGCATTACTGTTATGTTGGATTGTAAATAAAACCACTTTAATTATTTATCTAAAGATTTATACCATACGCCTCTATGCGCGTGCTTACTCGACCACCGTCACTGGTAGAATAATCACTCCACTGGAGTGCATATACTATAATGACCATGTTAATAAGCTTTGACATGACCACTTACGTTAGCTGGTTAATCATAGAGCATCACCTAAAGCGCCCAAATGACCAACAAATTACCCGCCATCTATGTTAGGCAACTATACAAAATCAACGGAGCGCACATATTAAACGATTTATGCCTGCCGGCAATATTCAAACGGCCGCCTTAAAAACAGTCACTACACATTATCAGTAATTAAATGACATTTCAAGATTGTAACGCTCGATCGCCAAGTGGTGATGATGGTCACATCGCATTTTTGGCAAATTTGGCTGGTGAGGCGTCGGACTTAACAACGACTCCAATCCTCAGCAATAGCCAAGGCCACACTACAATGAGCCTCGTTTATTCCTCCTCATTAACTTATAAGCACATGTAAATGCATGAGGTGATAAAAATTAGATCCACTCACACACACACACACACACACACACACAAACACACACACACACACACACACACACACACACACACACACACACACACAGAGAGAGAGTTTTTAACTTTTTCTTTATTATGCGTTTATGCACGTGTGCATATGCACAAATGCTCATATCGACGGTGGAAATTTCAAATGTCGTAAGGGACAAACGCGCATTTATAATTAATTAATACCTTAATTTCCACCGTCAATATAGCTTAATTTTAAGTTTTAAATAAAATTACAAATGTAATTTGTCACCGTATCCTACCTCTTTACTTACCATGGTTGTACTATTCGATACCTGTATATGGAAGAGCGGTGCCCCTTACCACAGGTATTATTTTTACTTAAAAAGGGGTCACCAGCACACTGTACAATTAGTACTAAGTTGAGTGAATAAACATTTTTTCATTTTTTTCATTTAATAGCCAAGCGAACCAAGCGAGTAACCCTAGCGAACCGACATATAGCATACTATCGCAGCTGGACACAAGAGGCGCTAACCATGCACCTACCTAGCAAGGCACGTTACTCGCAGTGTGTCAGTGTGGTGACACCCTAAGGGGTTGACTACCAAGACACAAAGATATACATATTCGAGCTCCAAGGGCAAGAGTTAGTCATGAGCAAACCCATTATTATATTTTTCATGTCTCATACTCTGAAAGTAGGCCTGTGTTTATTTTAGAAGCGGGTTGAAAGTGATACATGTCCACCCTAGGGAAGAAAAATAATTTGAAAAAAGAATTAAAAGTGTTATTACAATGAGTTCCTCGTCTGATTCGGAAATAGATTTACCGCCAGATTTGATTTTTTGATTAACTTTTTTTTACTTTCCTCATAATCGAAATGAAAAGTAGAGTGTTTAACTCGGGTGAAAGTCATCATTTATTTCACACTCGAAATATGAGCGCTCTCGCTTTGCTCGAGCGCCAAAATATCTCGTGTGATATAGGTGCCTTTCATCCCTTGGTGAACAATCTACTATTTCATATCTTATTGGCCTGAGACAGATGTCAATTAGCAATTAACAATTTTAGTGATGCTGCTAATTAAAATCGCATTTTTCGATCGTTTAGGTTTATAAAGGAAATGTACCTACTCGATTTAGAATTTTGGTATAAATTTGTTACCTTAATTTAATTTACCTACCTATACCTACTATAAAATAAGGTATCATAAATCGTCTAACATCACGCTCGAATAATTACCATCGTATGGAAGTCTGGATAGGTGTTCTTATGTGGTAAAATAAAACGCAATGACATTAAATGATTTAAATCGTATCAGCGAATCGATTTGGTCCTAGAACGAGATTAATTGTCAAACACTATTACCATTTCGTTTCGCATTTAGAAGTAAAAATAGTTTAATTATTTTGTTTTTAGTTCCACGTTTAATTATTTTGTTTTGAGTGCATAGTTTTTCATAATTTGTTTTTAAAATTGTGTAAACAATTGTTTTTTGAAACGAATTGACAATAGATTAGGTAGGTACGATTTTTTTTAAGTTGGTTGACTGCTCTATTGGTTGGAACAACGTTCGCGTGAAATGTTAAATATAAATCCGTCACAGGCATGCACAATATTATATTAATAATAATAAATAAAAAAACTCACTGCGGCTCATGTTCCGTGAGCAACTCCTCGAAGTGTATCCGCAGCGTGTGCGCAGGCGGCGCGCGCAGCTCGCTCACGCACTGGACGTCGTCGGGGTACGCGCGGGGGAAGCCGGGGGAGGAGACCACGGCGTGCGGCCGCAGGGGGGACAGCACGATCGTCTCGTTGCACTGGACGGACGACGAGGAGTATGGGTCTGGAACAAGGTATAGTACATTACTGCACAGACCGGGAAATAGGCCGTTGCGGGACGAGTAGAGTTAGCGTGGCCGATACGCCGTCGAGGCCGCGCTATATACGAGTCCAGCAACCGCCCTTCCCGGTCGAGGCTTGTATAGTGTTTTTCTCCAACAATGTGAGGAAATTTAACACCTTTGTTAATAATATTAAACACAGTCCCAACATTTCCTTGAAAAAAAATAACAGAAACGTATGATTTAGTATAACACTGAAATAAAGCATTACGTAAAATCACCAATTTAAACGTAATAAATTCAATTTGAATAAAATATAGTTAAAACTATAACATTTATTACGCGTTTATGTTATTTCGGCAATTTATTTTGTTTATGAATGCAATTTCTATTTAAAAAAGTCAAACCATTTGACACACTCTTAAATACGTTGTAAACGCTGTTTGAAAAGGCTTAACTTTTTGGTCTATGACATTTAAAAAGTTAAATATACAATGAAGAATTTTGATTGCACGAGTGTTTGGCTGTTTGGAGATAGTTATCCTAGTCCAAACATGGTTTTTAAAAGTAAAACACCAGGTACGTAATGAAATTTCATACATTTTCGCGGCCGCTGCCGTTGGTAAATAATAACTTTGTTTATTTTTTAATTTTTTCTGGACCTGGAACTCAGAACTTCGCGGACTGATTTTACAACAGTAAGGTTAACATTTCCGAGCATGTGGGAGAAAAAATATTAACCTACTTATTCATAATCATATAATAACATTATTTTACTTATGAGGATTGTAAAATGACGCTTACTTAGCTCCAGGTGATATCGTTTCTCACCCCCTAAATCAAGTTCGATTTCTACGCTTCTTGAATATGTTGTTATTATGAAAAACTGTGGAACGAACTCCCTTCGGCGGTATTTCCCACCAGTTACACGGGTGCCTTCAAGAAAAGCTTACATCACCCTAATTGTCCGGCAATGCAACGACAACTCTTCTCGAGTTGCTGGTGTTTATGGGCGGTGGTGATTTTTCCCTTTAGGTAACCTACATGCTCCATCGCCTCCATCTCTTATACAATAAAAAAACTAGGTTTGTACATATTCTTTTTTTTTATTCCTTTCTAAGAAATATTTTTTTGGAAATGGAAACGTACAGATTTCATTTTTCACAGTATCTACAACATATTCAAAAATCGTAAAAATCGGATTCGGTTTAAGAGGGAGAAACGTAATCGTATTTTGTATGGAAATTATAAAACAATACTTCACCGAGTTGAATAGAGGCTCTGCTATTTTTAAGAAAAGTCGTTACAGACTTTTAAAGAGTATGTATCGATGTACATATGTGTATATTCGATATGTGTGTAGATAAAGTATTGTACGCGACTGTGCGTAATTGGCATTATAACACTCGCGTGATGCTATAATGCGATCGTTTTGACACTTCATAAAAAGGAGTTGATTTAAATTATCGCTTTAATAACTTTTATGATTTTATCTAATTGTGATATAGAACCGATATACGAGTAGAAAACACTAAATATAACTATCAAAGATATAAGCACCTACTTTCTGAGTTGACTAAATGGCCCAACAGATTTTCATAAAATCTCTATAAGAACTATCTTATGTAAACTAGCTTTCTTTTTAAAAAAGCTAAAAATAACGATTGACTTGTTTCTGAGCTGCAATGCCACAGAGAGTCAAACAGATACAAAGAAACACTACGTTAAACTATTAACACCCCTTTGTTTTCGCCGGATTTGAAAATGTTTCCCAATACAACCAAAATAAACAAGTCCTTTTCGAATTTCCAACCGCCGAATAGCAGTTTCGTTTGTTGCACTAAAACGATTGGAACAAAACAAAGATGACGCGGAATTTGAATAAAGTTTGCAACGAATGCAATAAAATGCATCCAACAGACCGCGCCGGTGCTTGCCAAACAAAATTGTGTATCCATTGTAGGTATTTTTAACTGACCAGACTACTGACTCTTGTTAAATACGTTATGATAATAAAATAGTTTAATGACTGTTTTTTTTTGGATATCTTTTTTTTGTAGACGGTAGCCCAGTTGGTTGTAAAACTTTGACTCTTCGTGGTAAAAAATGCTCTAGAACAAGGTCATGTGTAAGATTTTGAAATTATCTACTTAATATCAGCAAAACATAAAATTATAGCTGGTATTCTACCAAGTGAGCTAATTTTGGTAAAATTTCGCAGCCATCGGAAAGTGCTAAAAGTTTGAATTAAACAGTCCAATTCAATAATAATTTGCCCCATTGATGTACAGATCTAGTGAATAATCCTTTCACATCGTGAAAACTCGGAACTTACGCCTACTTCCGAATGATGCCGACGTGTCTATGAATTATTGAATTATTAAGTGACATGTTTGAATTAAATAAATAGAGTACTTTAGTTATCAGTGTCAAATGTCAAACCACGAGTTTGAAGTATGTCACACCGAGATGTTAAAACCACCACGATCAAATATATAGAAATTAGGTGTAGGTAAACAAGAAGAAATATAAATAAATGTTGAAAATAATTTCACAGGCTTGTCGATCTAACCGTTTCCCAGGTCTTAATGCTTTCGGCATGACTATTAAAAAGAACTGAAAACAAATTTAATCTTAATTAACAAAAAATACTCTGTATTAACCACGCTATATCGATTATCACTCTCGCGATGCGACGTTGCCATGACAAATACGAACATTTCCGAGAAAATACGATGTGAAAGGATATTTCACTACATCTGTATAGCATTTTCTTAAAAAAAGTTCAATGTAAAAATTATGTTTATAGTCACAATTTTCTGATTTAGAGGTCACCTAAGGTCAACCGGTAGAAAAGAAAGAAAGTACACCACTTTTGTACTCAAATTTGTATTTTCCTGGAATAATGATTAAATAAATAATACCTACTCCATCCCAATAATTAATTTCAATAAATATTACACAAAGAATACTCATACCGACTTTGCCGCATGGGAAATACGCATGAAACGTTCCTAAAAGCAACAAAACAGTCAAATACAAAGCTCGGCGATTTCATGCAAAGTTGACACGATTCGTGGTTCGCTTTTGGTTCTCGGCACTGAAAGTATTCTAATATCTTTCCCAATAAATACCAGTGTTTTTTCTTTTTTCTCCGCGTGTCATAAGGGATTAGGAAACAGGTCAATCGGAAAAACGTTGGTTGAACCGTATGTTAGAAATGTCTACGCTTTTACCGGTTTTTTATGAGCGTTTACAAGGGAATATTGAGGGGTATGCCAGAATTGGAAATGCCAAAGGAAATCACTGACATTCCCCATTTGAATTTCCGTTATATCAATTTGGGTTTTCTTCATGAATAGCGAAATATTTAGTATTGCCAATCGTGGAAGAACTAGGTAAATACATAGTGGCAAATATTTAATGTATATAAATATTTATATAAACCAATAACCTCCATTATACAAGTCTCGGTGATAAATTATATTTTTTATTGAGATGACTAGACTGACAGATGAAATATTGCCAGATATATACCGTGCCCGGGACGTACCCGAAGGATTTTAACCATCGATTCTAGACCCTATTTGAAGTATATAATGTGGTATAGCATGTAGTCCAATATCGCATAATTTTCGAGATTTTTATTATTTAAAAAACAATTCCATAGTAATTTAATTTGCACTCTGTCACCTTAACTTAAAGCATTATTTACTAAGAAATTGATTAAATTATTTTGTTGTACGTTGATGATACAACACGAATCTTTCTTGGAAAATAATGCTTTAGGTTAAGGTGACAGAGTTCAAATTAAATTAACTATGGAATTGTTTATTAAATAATAAAAATCTCGGAAATTATGCGTTCTTGGACTACATGTTTATACCACATTATATAAATAAAATCCTTGGGGTGTGTCCCGGGCACGTTGTATAGTAAGAAATTTATTAATGTTGAGGAAATGTCTAGTAAGTGCTACTTACATTTAAAGGGTATGTTTAGCGATGCTGTATTTAAGATCGCTAACCAATGTTATACACCTACCAACTCTGGGATCATAGTCACCGCACTCCCCAAAAAAGAGTACCTACTTAGTTTTTTCAGGCATGTTCTTAATTTACATAAACCGAAGAAAAGCATTGTAAATCTGATCCGGAATCCCAACCTCCCATAACTGCCGTAAAAGCTTGCGGTATGCACTTACGACGTTTTACTGCAACTTACGCCATTTTACTATGCTATAAACTGTACCATAATGGATATTACAACGCCGCGCTCTCAAATTGAAGATAACTTGGTTTTATAGATAACTTTAAAACATTTATAAAAATGTTACGCGACTATAAACAGACTTTGTTGCGGTTTTACAAATTTAACTCTAAAATATTAAGGTAATTTTGCTTTTAATTACGCTGTTTTTAAAATCTTAACTGCAGGGTTTAACGGCTTTAAACTCTAAAGCGCGCTAACGCCCTGTTTTATACGTGAGGAACATTGTTAAGTAGTGAAAATAAAAGTTAAGAGCAGAATATACGGAATGTACGTGTAGAAAATTTGAAAAATATAGGTGTAGTTGCCCTGTTAACGGTTTTTATTTTGCAGACAGTTTTTTAGTCGCGGGCTCGTACGGGATTAAATGAGCATTTCTAAAAAAGTTTGTATATTTCATTTACGACTTTGATTTGCAAAAAAAATTTATGGTTGGTAGGGTGAATTAAGCTGAGCCTAACTAACATAGTCTCCCAAAATGTCCTCATATATTTGTATGAAACTTTCCTTTTTTGTTACTAACTTTCTTTGTTTCATGGTAACAAAAAAGGAAAGTTTCATACAAATGCATGAGGACATTTTGGGAGACTATATTATTTAGGCGCAGCTTCATTCACCCTACCAACCTGCAATTTTTTTTGCAAATCGAAGTCGTAAATGAAATGTACAACCCTTTTTAGAAACGCTCAAATACGGTATTTAAGGGGTTGCAGTAATATTTAAAACTTTTTGTAAGTACTATTGAAGAAAGATACCATCATATCATATCAAGTCTCCTTGAAGGAATCCAGTTCGTCCAGCTGTTCTAATTTGTCAATCATTCAGACGAGGGTGTTCAGTCATCCTATTACCAGGAGTTCAGAACCTGTAAGGGTCTGCTCCGAACTGGCTGGCTTTACGGTCAAACAGATGTTAATTAAAATGAAAAATCCTTTTACCTATCGCCAAGAAGAAGTTTTCGCATTGTTGTGGTCCGGTGTAGGGATAAGGCAACCAGTGAAATTACTAACATAGAGGCATTCTACCAAGTCCTAAGGGTTGGCGACGCATTTGCAGTCTTAGGATTGCAGTCTTGACAATTTAATATAACATAAATGCCTAGGTCTCAGATCCGACTTACTCTCAAGTGGCCGGTGTGCTCTTAGACCTTCTCCTTGCTATTAAAAAGTGTCTTGTCCCTTACTTATGAATAAACGCGGGGAAGCTAAACCATGCTTTGTCCTTATCTGTTAAATTCAAATATTACAATGACAATAAGGTAAACTCATGGTTTAGCTTACACTCAAAAAAATGGGAGCCAACAAAGAGAGATTTTCTCTTAGTTGTCAAAAAATGAATACAATAGTTAAGATATTAGTTATATCAACCAAAGTTGATAATAACAACAGCGATTTCTTTAGCGATTCAACTAACATCTTATTTGATGATCTACCGTCTTAGTTGATGTATCTATCGTCTTGTTAGGCTCGTATGGGATCAAGACGCTTATGCAAAACAATCACAATCTTGTTACAAGCGCCCAATTATTTTTTTCAGTGTACCCCACGGTTATTCCGCGTTTATAAGTAAGGGCGTTAATGTATAAATAGGATATACGAGTACTAGCGGATAGTCTTCCATGGTTGCCAACATATTGCTACAAAGAAAGCGATAGAGTTGGAGTGAAATATTATTATTTACGAAACACAGTATATCTTATACAAGAGGTCGCCCGTATAATTATTTTTCCGCTACACCTCCGATATTTTTCGATATGGAGTCAATTTTCGAAAAAACCTTTCCTAGCGCACCCCAATACCCAATATGCCTTCCAAATTTCTAGTGACTAGAATCAGCGGTTAGGCTTTCACGAAAGAGTTGTGATTTATGTTAGAAAATACGAAAGTGAGTCGGGTTTTCTGCCTTTTGCAAAATGGCCCTGTGAGTCCGCAGTTTTCTTTGTAAATTGTAAATAGGTTTGCTTTTTATCCGGTACAAAAGTGTACAGATCCCTACGCCGAGAATGTCGCGGGAAAGTGAATATTTTGTATAGTAAAAGGATATACATACATAGATATATCTTCAAGCCTGTCTCCCAGTGGGGTAGGCAGATACTATGGAACGCCAGGTGCACCGGTCTAATTATATAACTTTCGCTTCCTCTACACATTCATCAACCTCTTCTTCTATAAAAAGTTTTCTAAAATTATATTCGCACTAGTTAAATGGGACTTAATCACGTATAATTATCATTATATTCATATTTATATTCAATTTATTGCATCCATGGTTTTTACAGAGGTTTTACTACAGTGTAATATAGTGCTAAACATGGACCCTATTAGGGTATAGCAATATTAAAAAGTAAATAAAAAATAACCTAAAAATAACAAAGTCAGTATTTGTGGACTACTAAATATACTTATTAAGTACAATAAAAAGTTACAAAAATATAAAATCAAGCTCTCTTTCTTTATACATCTGTATTTTTTAATATATTTACATTTAAAAAAATGATAAAAAGGGTGAAATTTAAAACTTTCTTAAGTATTTATTTAATAAATTATTAATTACATTGAGGTTATGATCGTATTACAACGACCGTGGTCACGAGATTAATTCCTGTTTAGCTACAAATATAACTAAAGGTTTTTTCTCAAGATTTACAGCTCGACTGATTGAGAGCGTCGGTGGCCTAGTGGCGTAAAGAGTTGACTCGTGATCGTAAGGTACTAAGTTTGAGCCCTCGGGGACACCATGTACCGATGAGTTTTTCTAACTTAAGTACATTATCCGATGGTCTTACCGTGAATGAAAAACCTCCTCGTGAAGAAACCTGCACATTCAATCAGCTGAGTGTGTAAGAGGGTTATTGCACAAAATATCCTAAAGGGCCGAAGTGTATCGAAAAAGGTCCTCTGTAAGATAAGCATACACCGGATTGTCGGGGGCAAAAATGTACCAGTGCTAGTGATTCATTAAATATCGACTAAGTTTATCGACAACTTTTTTCGTGACATATGGATCTTGCATTTCTTGCAAAAGTAAGTCGTACCTATAACTTCTATATCTGAATGATCAGCTTTCCATGAAGATTAACGTTTTTTTTTCTTTCGACGCATTTTTAAAAATCAAGAAGGTTTTCAATTCGTCCGAATGCTATAGAATATTGTTGTACTGAATTAATTTGTTGTTCAATGTAATTTCAATGGTTGTCAAAAGTGACTCGAGTCCAGAGTCAATGTCAGATACCGGTTGTTTATAGTTGCGATAAGTATAAATAAAAGAGGTTTGCACATAATTAAAAGGTATCCAAACTTGGCCATTACTTATGATAATGATGATAAGAAATTGCTTTTTATCGATGTCGATAAACTTAGTCGACATTTAATGAATCACTAGCACTGGTACATTTTTGCCCCCGTCAATCCGGTGTATGAAGATAAGACAAAATTGGAAGTTAGCATAACTTTAATTTTCAAGTAATAATACTAGGTATAAGGTCTGTTCATCCTTACTTGTCTTATATAGTAAACAACTTTCTAACTTCAAAATTAACCTTTTTTGGCTAAAACAGGTATTTTAAACGAAATAAAGCAATCACAGACAATACATTGGCCAAATGATGTCCAAAATGTTTATTCAGTTTACTTTATTTACGACAAAAGAGCTGTTTTAGCCAAAAAGGTTCATTTTGAGGTTAGAAAGTTGTTTACTATTTAAGACAAGTAAGGATGAACAGACCTTACGTACTTTTTTTAATAAATCACATGTCCTAAATACTGCATATTTCTAAAGAGGGGACATTTCCGCAGCTGTGGAACATTGTTCACTGTGATCAACCTTCATTAAATTTATTGAATAATTTTCCCTTCCATTGAGGGAAATATTACTTTGGCATATTTCCTTACTCAATATGCAAATATATCTCAAAGAAAAAGTAATATAAAACGCCTCAATTCTCCTAAAATAAACTGTATGACTTTTATGCTCTTAGTCTTTTATTAAATCTGACGTTGAATAAAGAACACGTAACGCCTTTGTTTATTATGCATGTATATATCACTCGTATTATGATGGTGCTAGTTCATAAAATGTCGTAAGTAGCGTTAGCGACTTTTGTTCATATGCTCTTTTTATCTTAAAATATCCCTAAAGCTCTAGCCGTAGTTCGAGATAAAAAGACGTAAGCGCATTATGGCTTTATTGTGTATTTTAATATACGTAACTCATTCTTGTTCGAGTTCGTTATTTTTCGAGACCCTAGAGATTTCATGATGCTTAAGTTATTTTTTTTAATGAATTGAATAAACATCACAGAAATTCAAAGTCACATTTATTTTAACGAACATGCAAAATAAGATCAGGTAACAAGGTACCTTTAAATAAACATTTACAAAGATTTTAAAGTCAATGTAGGTATAAGCATGATAATTCGTTGCTTCATTTAGAGATAAATACATTGCATTTCCAACTGAACAAACTCACAAATACACTATCCCATTTCTAATAGTGGAAGGGATTAGTTCTGTCGTCTCTTTGTATATGTTTGCAACTGGGTCGCGTTGAGGACACCGCCGAACTAAATAATTCGCCAGTTTCAAACATGGAACACGTTTAGAATGCATTCGCAGTTCCGGTTATTTTCAATTGTGGCCAGTAACATTGTCGTGTGGCTAAATTCAAACTGGTACCAACATAACGACGCCATGTTTAAAATTCAAATGCGGAACGCAACGGAATTCTAATGGACTTTGAAATGCATTTTCATTCTGCTCTACGGAATCGAAGTAATAAAATTCCCCATTTCGTATTTAACTGGGTTTTACTTCGGACAACATTCAACAAAGTCTTAAAGAGTTAAAGTACCGAAGCTGAACAAAACCTTCGCTTTACGAGGAAAATGTTGGGAAAGTTTTTCGTATTTTTTAAATCGGGCAAAGGGAACAATCAAAGTTGATTGACGCGCGAATTTTGTTGTATAAAAGAAGGGTGAAAAGTATCATAAAAGCTTAAGTGGTTAAGTTTAATAAAATTATTATTTTCGATGCAAGTTAGTTTGGAATTTGTGTTGTTGTTTATTTTTGCGACACGACAGGGAATAAACATTCGTTTTACCCTCCTCAGACACCGTGGAACTATTTGAAAGTTGTTTTGAACTTTCGCCAAAAGCTATTGGGTTCTAAATTGAATAGTATAATAATATCCCCATAATCGTTAAAGATGGTGAACATCGTCTTATAATTTGAACACAAGCGCGTTTGTTTGGCTTATTTTATTTTTTCTGAATTAAAACAGCATAATGATACAAAGGTTCTTTTTACAGAAAAAGTAACGAAACGAGAAATAATTTTTTTTGAGCACAAACGATGAAAGAATCGATGCAGATAAAGTCTGACAGAAGCTTGTGCTACCTTAATGATGTTTACCGCTCTAAAACCGTCGTTTCATTTTTTATATCCACTTCAGAAATAATTTAGTGGTATGGTAGGTACCGTCAGCCTCAAAAGTATATTATGTTATTATTTGACATGAATCAGGTGGGAACTTAATATTTATTTATACTTGCGTAGTAATCACGAAGTTTTGTTTTTATATGTATAATATGTAATTTTTACAAAATTAATAAAGAGTGAGTTTTGTCTCATAATAAAGTCCAATAAAAAAGTAACGGCGGTTAGGGTTCGTTGATATTTATATATTTACTTATGTCATAGTAATTTTCTTCTGAACAATCGCTTTTAACGATAAGGGTTCCTGTTGTCTACCGCATTAAGAGTCCATGTTTTTATATTTTTTTGTTTTGTTCAGTAAAGTGTATGGCAGCGGTTTATTAGATTAGTGTAGTTTTAAGTTAATTTTAGGTATATTTTATTGTATATATTTTTAACAGTCCTGAATAATTTGACTGCGTTGTGACAATTAATATTAAGGCGGTTGGAAAATAAACTTTCAATAAACTAAAAAAAAAATATTTGAAAATGAATGAGTACCTAATTTACCTTCCATAAAGTGTATTTTTATTCTATTGTATTGTAGAAACATTACTAATACCTTACAATAATAATAAGATTAATAGGACATGGCAATTAAAAACCAATCATTAACCCCCTTGTTCTTACATACAATAAACCGATTTTAGTTAAAATATACTTTGTCCCTACACACGTAAATGTACGAACATTTCAAGCACACTACAATACAGCACAATAGCTCACTATTGCACGTTTATAAATGAGAGACGTGTTTTACTACTACTCCACAGATTAAACCGTAGCCTATTTACCTCGCTTTAGATATTTAGGCTGACTGTACCTTGTCGCAGTCATTTCGTCGATGACAGCGTGCTCACGCTGAGTATACAATCTAGGTCACACACCGGCACCAGTATAACCTGATCTACCTTGCTCCCCGTGTTTTAACGTATCGTGAAGAAATAGGGGATCGCTGCTAATCTACGAGAGATCTAGGTGGATTGGTTGTTATGTAAGGAAAGGAAAAATTAGGGTGTCATTTTTTTTAAAGAAGAGTCGATGTTTCTTGTTCTGATTCTAAAGTATCTGTTCCTTAAGGTTTAGTTACAAAAGTAGCGCATCGCTTTTAGATGGAAACGTGTTACAATACTTATGTATCATTGTTATGTTTTGTTAGTTATGTGTTTACGTATATTTATATTTTATATATCCGTATCTTGTATATATTTTATTGAAACTTTTTTTTCAACGATTCTTTTTCTTCTCACCGACCTTAGTTGTTTTTCTGTTTCGCCTACTGGTTGAATGGTAAAGAATGCTATTGGGCATTAAGTCCGCGTTTTGTACTTTATTGTATTTTGTGCAAATAAGTTTAAATAAATACTTTATTAATGCAAGGTTTTTACAGTAATAACAAAGTAAGTTGCAGGTTTTTAGAACAGTAAAATGAATATTCAGTTTTACAAAGGATATTATGATAACTAAATGATAAATGTTTGGCTTGGTAGCGTTTTGAAACATGTACGGTTTATTAATGGTTTATTGTATTGTTTGGTCTAAAACAATTTTGGCTAACTTTTATGCTGATATTATAGAATTTAATAAACATCCATTGTGTAGATTAGTTAGGTTAGGTTAGGTTGCTTTTTAGGTTACCAAAATTAATGATTTAGGTTGTCTATTTGAGTGAGATTGACCGCTGATATTTATTTTTGCATCTAAGAGGGAAACAATCCGGACGTAATTAAATTACAGATTAACCCCCTTACTAATTACTATACAATGTTTTGTCCTTATCTGTCATTGTGACATTTGAATTTGACAGATAAGAACAAAACATTGTATAGCTATACTACCGTTACTCAACGTTTATTAGTAAGGGGGTAAAGATATAACTATTAGATAGATACGAGTAAAAACCCCCGATTTAATGGTGACCTCTCCTTTCAGAGCTGATATCTCTGAAACGGACCAACCGATTTTCATGAAACTTAGCTAAGAACCACCGCTAGAAAACCTGCTTTCAAATATAATAAAAAACATCCAAATCGGTTCATCCGTTTAGGAGCTACAATGCCAAAGACAGATACATAGATACACACGTCAATCTTATAACACCCCTCTTTTTGCGTCGGGCATTAATTCTGGGGTCCTAGTGAAAAAGGGTGTAAGTCTTCCGAAGATTAAGTGAAAAAGGGTTTAAGTCTAGTATACTCCGTTTATGTATATACTATACCAGCTTCTGCCCGCGACTTCGTCCCCGTGGAAAAGTTACTTAGGGCTAACGCTATCTTTAACCCGCGCGACTTTGTTTACGTAGAAGGTTGAAACATTCTTCATCGGTGCTCCGCTCCTATTGGTCTTAGCGTGATGATATATAGCCTATTTTCAAATCGGACCAGTAGTTCCTGAGATTAGGGCGTTCAAGCAAACAAACTCTTCAGCTTTATAATATTAGTATAGATTACCTGACGTAGAACGTGTTAAGTCGACTTACCCTTTTTCACGTCCCCAGAATTAAAGATTAAAACAGCAATCGCGGTAAAGGCCAAACTCTTAAAATAGAAGCCAATCAATTTGACCAAGTGCTATGGCTCTAAAAAGGAGTAAAGCGGCACTTTCTGTCTCAGTAACAAATGTCAGTCTTAACACAAATTGAAGAACACAGGAGACACAGCGACAAGGTTACAGCGGGGGCATTACAATAATAAAATACGCTAATGAAATAATAAGGAAAAACATTTAATCACAACAACGCACAAATGAATAACTGACTAGTATTATAATGAGGTAATGTGTGTTCATTTATTTGTTAGTTGAGGTTAATCTCTGGAAGCACAGAACCGATTTAAGAGGATTGTGAAGCGACGCTTAGCTGTCAAAAAAAAACATAAAAATTTAGATCTGCGAGATAACGTTTCCTACCCCCTAAATCAAGTCCGATTTCCTCGATTTAACACGAGAAACTAGGTTTCTTTCCAAGAAATATGTTCTTGACGTTATAAATAACTTTTAATATAAGTAACTCGATTCAAAAGAGATTCAACAAATGGATGAAATTAAGCTGGTCTCCTGTAATTGGGATAGACCAAAAAAAAACTCTCGGTTTTTACATTGTAATTCGAAAGAATAGGTTATTTTAAGAGACCGATTTCATTAATTTTCTATTTGACCTAATAGTTTTGTTTTAATATCTTTATTTATTTAGCAGACATTTTATGGATGACATGATGATGTAAAATTTGGGTTGGCAAATTCTAATAAATTACAACAGTTAAATGATATCTAATGATAAACCGTGATCGTAATAGTGTATTAGAACATACTATTTCAAGCAGTTTTCGCCTTACCCGTAAGATACACCTATGAGGGCTTCAAGCCGAAAACAAAAGTCAAACAAAGGTTAAATATACTTTTGTCAAAATATCCGAAATAGATAAATATTTCAAAAACTTAATAATGCAGAACGGCTTTAAAACCCTATTCTTCAAAATGGTTTTCGAATTAGAGTAATTGTAAAAATATAAACAATCCCAATTGCGTAAGTGCCATCCTTTGAAACGTTATTTGAATTTCGAACCTAAATCCAATATTTGTTTCACACGCTAAAATACTTTCATTCACTATTTAATTCAATCATGGCTCATGGCAACTCTTCTAATTTGACCTATACTTTTAAATTAATTATAAGTATCTTTTATTTTAATTCGTTCCCGTTTTATCCTCGTGTATGAAAATTCGTCACTAAGGAATGGCTTAAAAAATCGTCATTAACTGACTCAGAGTGACCGACCGTTAGAGTCATCGGATTTATTTAAAATTTGCTATTTTGATGACAATACAATAATATGCTAACACATCAACCTCAATCAGCTGGTATGATGATGGTGACGAAAGGTGGCCATAGGAATTGATCAATAGCTTATATCCGCTCCGAAAGGCATGGAGTCTTTTGACTTGTCACATAATATCGACTTTATCACCATTGCCAGAAAGTGCAGTCGACAATTTTAAAAACCTTTTTACTCACAGTATTTCTTTTCTGCCCCGACTCTAATATCCGTAAGCTGGACGGGTCGCGGCCATAAACCGGTTAACGAGTATTGAGCTCGTAACGGGCGTGATTAAAGTGGCCGTTTACGAGCTGCAACTATCAGCGTTTGTTACGCAAACAGCACTCGCTGTCCGCCGAGTGCTCTGTGCCATGTTGAGGGTTGTTACTGGATGTGGGCTAGTGTGACTGGTTGATTCTGGTTTGTATAAGTATATTGGGTTAATGAGATGAAATGAAAGTAGACTTGTATATACAGGGTGTCCCAGAAACCGACGTCAACCCGCCTAGGGCTGATAGAGCAGCTAAAAAGCTATCGATTTAACCCCTATGTATGTTCAGTGATTAATACTTGTTTCGGAGATATTGATAATTTTAATCTTAATTTTTGTAATTTTTCCCTTATGTCCATGTCACGAAAAATCATTAATTTCATGTTTATTTCATAAGTTTTTCAGTGGTATCATACATAATTAGAATCATTACGAATCAGCAAACTTTTTAAACCTAACGGCCCGTTTTTTTAAAAATAATGACATAAAGTTGTTTTTTCAATACAAAGTGAAAAGCAAGGCGAACCCTTCCCGCAAATCCCTTCACGGGATCTCTTTCAGCCAACCCGAAAAGTGAAAAGTTGTGCATCGAGTAAGCGAGTGTACAAATTTATTTAGAAGAACATAAAACTATTAACTAACCGATAAAACCTTTAAAATGAAATATAACATTCAAATACCTACATAAATAGATATACACATCAATACATCAATATACATACATAAACTTAAATAAACTACGTTTATTATATTCAGGAGATAGCGTCAAGCTAGAACTTTGATGAATGATTTATTCTATTTATTGATTATATTGGCGAAATCAATAAGATACTGCTATAAATAAAAAAAGAGTTGAAAGTGACTTGAAAAGATCATTAATTTAACTTCACGGGCCTAGCCTAGTTGCACTTTACTAAAGCATATTGAATAAATCTATCTACAGTGTGTCCCAGGATAAAGTGTACATTGAAAATCTAGAGGTAGAGCACTTTAAGGGCCATCTGAATCACCCCTATGTTACCTTCTCCTTTCTAAGTGTACCCCATGTTTGTTTTTCATCTAGTATGGAAAAAAGAATTGTGTAATTTCACAAAAAGTTGTCATGAAAAAAACTGGCGTGTAGCTTTAAAAACATCCTAAGTTCATAATTATTCTATCAATGTAAGAAACCACTGAAAACATATTAAAATAATACATGACCTTAAGGGTTTTTCATAACATGGACATAAGGAAAAATTACAAAAACTCCGATTAAAATGATCAATATCTCCGAAAATACTAAAACTCGCTGAACAAGCGTACAAGGGGGTTATTAAAGATAAAAAAAAAGATAAAAGATGTTTATTCAGTAAGTAGGCCGCACGGGCACTTTTACACGTCAAAAATCTACCAGCGCTTCGCAAGAGACCACTGCTGAGAAGAAACGCCGCAAGAAACTCAACAGTCAGTCGTTTTTTTTTTAAATTACTTATACAATTATAGAACTTAACCTAGCATTATATAAAACAATGAATTTAACATTAAAATATATATATCATGCGTAGTTGAGCAGGAAAATGTGTCAAAACTCAGTATGTTCAGATGAACTCTTAAATTGTAATAATAATAGTATACATAATACTTACCCATGACGGTGCAAAACAACCACATAGTTTTGATACATTCTCCTACAGAAACCGTGTCCCCTAGACAATAATTATACCTACAATGTTTAGATATTTTCCTGACTAAGCTATTACTAAGTTATTTAGGTGTTTAATTTAGGCCAAGCATTTTTATCTGTTAGATAGTCCTCGACCCTATAATAAGCTTTCGACATCAACGACTTTTTCAAGTAATTTTTAAGTGCTGGAAATGATAACTTTAAAACTTCGTCAGGTAATTTATTATAGAAATGAATGCATTGACCAGCAAATGATTTATATACCTTACGGACACGAAATTTTTTAATAGCAATTTTATTTTTATTTCTTGTATTCAAATTATGCATATCACAATTCTTAACAAAAGAGTCTTGATTTTTAATGACATAAATAATATTCTCATAAATAAATTGTGACGCTACTGTCAAAATACTAATTTCTTTAAATAGTAATCTTAAGGAATCACGGGAGTTTAGGTTATATATGGAACGAATGGTTCTTTTTTGTAACACGAATATAGTCTGTATGTCAGCAGCTTTTCCCCAAACCAGAATACCGTACGACATAACACTATGAAAATAACTATAATAAACTAAGCGAGCTGTCTCAACATTGGTAAGTTGCCTGATTTTCCTAACAGCATAAGCTGCCGAACTTAATTTACCTGCTAGTACTGCTATATGGGGACTCCATTGCAAGTTTTTGTCTATAGTTATCCCTAAGAAAAGCGCCTTGTCCACCATCTCCAAACACTCATCATTTAGAAATATACTAGATTTTACCGGTCTAACATTAGGCAAAACGAACCTAACACATTTAGTTTTCTTAGCGTTAAGTAGCAAATTGTTAATAGTAAACCAATTAAGTACTTTAACCAGCGTAGCGTTTATCCTACTGTAATCGACGGATTTTCGGTCCACCTTGAAAATTAATGAAGTATCATCAGCAAATAGCACAATATCACAAAGGTTATCTACCGTGGGTGGTAAGTCATTTATATAGACCAGAAATAAGAAAGGACCTAATATAGAGCCCTGAGGCACACCTAATTTAACAGTTGCTCCAATGGACTGTGTTTGGTTTACAACAACCGTTTGTGTTCTATCGCTAAGATATGAAGACATAAGATTTAGAGAATTATTTGACAGACCATAATGTTCTAATTTTAATATAAGAGTCGCATGATCTACGCAATCGAAAGCTTAAATGTATTCGGATGCCCCTTAAGGTGCTCTACCTCTGGACTTTCGATGTACACTTTACCCTGGGGCACACTGTATATGTATATGATATGATAGAATTTGACATCACGCCACGAGAGCTTACTTCAACCCTATACAACTTCTTTGTTTTCTAAAATCGTAAATGTTCACGAAACGCCAATGCCATCTCGCAATATAATATCAATAATCCGTGCTACCAGGACTTAGGACCACTTTGGATGAGAGTAGCGGCAGACAGAAAACAATGGAAAGAGTTGGAGGAGGTCTTTGCCGTAAGGCAAACCTAATTAAGAGATATTTTAAAACATATGTGCAGTCTAAAATGTTTACCCATTTAACCCTTCAAGCGGCAAGAAAAAGATAGTTAGTTTGAAGGGGTTTGGGTAAAAGTGTTGTCATTTGTAAAATTCATACATTTTCAAGGTGAGCGGCCATTCATAAAAGTGGTAAATGATGATAGAATTATTAAAAATAAACATATTTTGTTATGTAATGTAATACTCTAAAGTGCATCGGAGCCGAGATATTTAAATATTCATACTTGGGCGTACTTTTGTACTAAAAACGGAATACTTAAATCTTTAAAATCTCCGCTCCGATATTATTTACCGCCATAAATTATATATATCTATGTGTATTTAGAGGTCCTCTAAATAACTATGTAAAAATCATCCGTGGCCGCTTAAAAAAAAAAGACAATATTCTTCAAACAAATTTACCAAATGCCCTTTGAATTTTGAATGTCATAAAGTATTACAGATCTAGTGACTAATCCTTTCACATCGTGAAAACTCGGAAGTCACGTCTACTTCCGAATGATGCCGACGTGTCTATGAATTATTGAATTATTATGATTTTTTTTTATTTATTATTTATTTAATATAATAAAGACTACAATTAGCATATCTAATATTACTCGCCAAACTGTTACGTTTATCGGCGAGACGCGCTCAGTTTTACACTACTTAACTTATCCTAATACCTAATCGACTACTAATATTATGTTTAGCTATACATAGATAGACACAGCGGCATTCATAGGTGGGTATGTACTTTAGACATATCTTATAATCTGTGGGTATGTAGGTGTTCGCTTCCCGACGACCGCAAGCGTCAGCTGTTTTTGCAATACCTAGGTACATATTGTCCTTTTATTCTATTGACGCTGGCTAGTTATCGAGAAGCAAATCCTTTAGTTTTGATTTTAACAATGTTTTGCTTATTTTAGTCTCTTGTCTAAGTAGGTCGTATTTATTAAAAATTTTAGGCACTAAATATTTTGATGGCCTTTCACCATAGTAGTTTTGTGCTCGCGGTTGTATTAATTTTCTCTGGGTAACACTTCTAGTGCTAATTTTGCTATTCTTGGTTAATTTGCAATCGTCTCTGTAATAGTGTTCTAAGCCTATTAAATAATTAACTTTTTTGTCTACTGGCAGAATTTTACCCAAAGGAAATAATTTTTCATATTCTCCCTTACAGCTATCTTTAACTTTTTTGCTTATTAGATATTTTATCAGCCTTATTTGCAGATTTTTTACATCTTTGATGTAGGTTATGAACGTTCGTCCGTACACAATAAGCCCGTAACCAAGCAGTGAGTCAGCAAGTGCAAAATAGACAACCCGTAATGTTTTCCTATTTAGAACTCCCTTTAGTTGGTAGAACTTTCCTAGCACCGACCTTAACCTGTTACATACATCGCTTACATGGGGTTTCCAACTAAATTTTGTGTCAACAACCAGGCCTAGATATTTAAATGTCTCGACATATTCTAACTTGGCACATGTACAGTTAATTTTGTTTATATGCAAGCAATCGTATGTATGTCTTATGTGACGTTTGTATTATTATTATTTATTTATTTTAATGGCATCTACAAGTTATGTAATTTTGCCAATGTCAAGTATATATAAGCAATTGTACGGTGAATCGTCGTTGTCGTCGGCGACGTTTGTATTAAATAAATAGAGTACTTTAGTTATCAGTGTCAAATGTCAGAACACGAGTTTGAAGTATATCACACCGAGATGTTAAAACTATTGGAGGTTGCATATGTGTAAGCTGGTAAGCTGGCTACTAGTAATCATAATTACGACATATCTAACACCGATTTGAATATAGTCTTAGTAACGGCTTGTTTATGTTTTTGTACTGTCACTTGCAATATATTATTCACCACATAAACTCTTGTTTGTATGTGCTCTCTGAATCTACATACTCTGCTGTATCCCTCCATCCTGTATTAGGTTATGGGCAGCGCACAGAGAGTGTTTTAATTTAAAAATAAGAGTGGTTTATATGTAATTTTTGAGTAGTTGTAAAACTTGTGAAAATAATTATGTCAGAAGAAAACGGCATAAGTGGTAAAAAAAAGCTAAAAGGATCGTCGGATTACCCGAATTGGAAGTTCCTGGTACATACGTAACTACCTAGAAAATAAAAACTGGTGGGGCGTAATTTCAAAAGAAGACGTCAATGCTGATGCAGATAGAAAAGCACGAACGACAATATGTTTATTGTTAGAGCCAGAGTGTTTTACCCATGTCTACAATGCAAAGACTGCCAAAGAAGCCTGGAACAACTTACAGAAAGCCTACGAAGACAAAGGTTGGGGTAGACGAATCCACATACAGCGAGAGCTCTTCAACTGTAAGTTAGAGAACTTCAGCTCTTTGGAAACATACATTTCTAAAGTCACATTCCTTGCACAGCAATTGAATGATATTGACGCGAAAATCCCTGAAGATTGGTTAATATCCATTTTGCTTGGTGGTTTGGCTCCTGATTACAGCCCTCTCATAATGGCTGTAGATAACAGTGGCCAAGAGATCACGTTGGAGCAAATAAAGACAAAATTGTTGCAAGAAGGAGGTAGACAGAGCAAGTTGAATATAGACTACGAGCAAGCCCTAGTGACACACAAAAAGTCGAGTGATGCCAGATCTGCACCTAAAATCGGCGATCGTAAGCAGAAGTTTGTATATAAATGTTTTAAGTGCCACAAGCAAGGTCATAAGGCGTCTGAATGTAAGGAGCGAGCAAAAACTGCAAATATCTGCCTGAAGACCAAGGAGGCGATAGATAAAGATAAGTGGTATCTTGATAGCGGATGCTTCAGCCATCTTACCCACGACAAGAGCAAGTTGGTGTCTTATAAACCTGAGAAGGAACACATCAAGATATCTGTAGCTAACGGTGAGAAGATGTCGGTAAAAGGACGAGGGAATGCTGAGCCCCAAGTCAGCGAAAGCGGAAAATTATTTTTAGAAAATGTTTCGCATGTTCCCGACCTAGCTAAGAACTTAATTTCGGTAAGCGATTTAACCAAGAAGAAATGTACGATTATTTTTGACGAAAAAGGTTGCATCATTCAAAAACAGAACAGAATTATTGCAAGTTGTCAAGAAGTCGATGGCATTTACGAGTTGTCAGAAAAGAAAAACAACGTCGTAAATTTGACATTGTCAAAACAAAATGAAAACATTTCGAACATTTGGCACAAACGTTTATCACATTTAAGTCGAAATTATATGTTGAAAATGAAAAACATCGTGACTGGTATGGAATTTAAGAGCACAGATTTGTGCGAACCGTGCATTCCGTGTATTGAAGGAAAGACCAAGAGTCCCTTTAAAAACAAAGATACGAGAGCCAAGGATGTTTTGCAAATCGTGCATAGCGATGTATGTGGTCCTATGGAAGAGTCGTCGTTCGGAGGTTCAAGGTATGTTTTGCTTTTCATCGACGATTATACTCGAAAAACTCATGTATATTTTCTGAAAAATAAAAGTCAAACTTTTGATAAGTTCCGCGAGTACAAGGCGGAAGTAGAGAATTAGACGAGTAAATCGATTAAAATTTTAAGATCAGACGGAGGCGGAGAGTACTGTAATGCGAAATTTAATACTTTTTTGAAGTCTGCAGGAATAAAACACCAGACAACTGTAACCTACACGCCTGAACAGAATTCTGTTGCTGAACGCGCTCATCGCACGATTATTGAAAAAGCAAGAACACTACTGTCAGAATCGAACCTGAGCAAAAAATATTGGGCGGAGGCTGTTAATACCGTCGTATATTTGAAGAACCGAAGCCCTACCAAAGCTTTGAATAATACAGTGCCTGAAAAGCTTTGGACTGGAAAGGATGTGGATGTCAGTCATCTGAGAATATTTGGTTGTTTGGCTTATCGACTGATACCAAAACAGAAGAGGCGTAAACTGGATATGAAGACGGAACCAATGATTTTTATTGAATATCCTGATAATCAGAAGGGTTATCGTCTGATGAATCCAAAGACGGGTGAAGTGACTACTGCCAGAGACGTAAAATTTTTAGAAAATGTTTTTGTTCAAAAAGAAAACGTCGAGAAGTCATCGGAAGTTATGATCAACCTGAATACGGAGTCTCTTGATCAGTCAGGTTTACCAAATGGATCCACAACTGTTCCTGAAATATTGGAGGCGCACGGGGATGTGTCCCGTGACGCTGTAGACGAGAACATAGAAGTACCTGACTCCAAAGTACTCGCAAATGGGGACGTGCCTGATGAGGTGGTCACTGATGGTGAAGTGATTTTTCCTGACTTGTCGGAAAGGAGGTATCCTCAGAGAGAACGCAGACAAGTTGATCGGTACGGTTGCAATGTTATGTATGCCAAGGAAAGCAATCTTGACGGAGATCCTGTTACCATAGAGGAAGCATTGGCGAGACCCGACAGCGAGTTATGGCAAAATGCTATAAATGATGAGCTTACCTCACTGAAGGAAAATCAGACCTGGACGTTAGTGGATCTCCCAGCTGATAAGAAGCCAATCCAGTGTAAATGGGTATTTAAAATTAAAAAAGATAGCGACGGCAAGGTAACGAAGTATAAGGCTAGACTCGTAGCAAAAGGGTTTACACAGGTATGTGGTGTAGATTATACGGAGACCTATTCTCCAGTAGTTAGGAGTTCTACTCTACGATTATTGTTCTCGCTAGCTGCTGAGTACGGTTGGTTTATTGACCAATGGGATGTTACGACTGCGTTTTTATACGGTAAAATTAAAGAAGATATTTACATGCTTCAGCCGAAAGGAGCAGTCGCCAAAGGTCAAGAAACCAAGGTGTGTAAGCTGCAGCGATCTCTATATGGTTTAAAACAAGCCTCGAATGCTTCGTTTAAAGAATTGGATAGTGAAATGTTAAATTTAGGCTTTGTACAATCCAAAATAGAAGTGTTTGTATCAAAAACAGCTTAAAGGTAATAATAAGTTAATTGTCGTAATTTACGTCGACGATTTATTTATATTTGGCAATTCTGATCACGAGAAGTAAAAATTAAAATCGGGTTTGCTTGACAAGTTTAAAGTAAAAGATTTAGGCTCGGCTAGACATGTTCTAGGCATGAGATTGAGACAAGATAAAGGAGTGATATATCTCGATCAGGAGCAGTTTATTTTGGACTGTTTGAGAGACTTTAACATGTCAGACGCCAAGCTAGTCACTTCACCAATGGAAGTAGGAATTAAATTAGAGAGATCGAATAATTCTCACTGCCACCTACCGTATCAAAATTTGATAGGTTGTCTGAATTATTTAGCCTGTAATACGCGACCAGACATAGCTCACGTGGTAAGTGTACTTTCTCAATTTAATTCGTGCTACGATTAAATACACTTTAACTGCGCGAAACGGGTCTTACGCTATTTAAAAGGTACATCTAATCTGTGTCTCACTTTTCGACAAACAGGAGATTTAGACTTAAGGGGCTATGTTGATGCAGACTGGGGTGGTGCGCTCGATCGAAAATCATTTACGGGTTTAATTTTTAAAGTAGGAAAAAATATTGTTTCTTGGGAAAGCCGAAAACAAGCAACAGTCTCGTTGAGCTCTACGGAGAGCGAGTATGTTGGGCTGAGTCAAGCTTCAAAGGAAGCGCTTTATTTGCGTAGTTTACTGAGCAGTTTGATTATTGTAGATAGTAAACCTGTAGTCATTTATAATGACAACCAGTCGGCACATAAAATCGCAGCCAACAAAATGGTTCATAATAGAACAAAGCATATTGACATTAAGTATCATTTTATTCGGGAGTGTGTACTGGCTAGTAAAGTAGAGATTAGGTACATGTCAACCGATACAATGATAGCGGACATTCTAACTAAATGTGTTTCTGGCCCGAAGGTAAAAGATTTTTGAAGGATTTATCCTTGTCAAATTATTCTATTAAAAGGGCGGATTAGAGTTAGATATAGGTGCTTATATGTTTATTGTGTTTTATGTTTTTACGTGTTTTGTGTATTAGGTAATAGAATAGTTTACTATTTGTTTTGCTGTTCTTATGTTGTGCCGTATCAGTGTGTTACAAAGAAGCCTCGGAATAGGAAAGAATGGGAATCACTTCACCGACAAGAGCATAGCTCTTACATAAATGATGAGTGAGTACCGTAAAACGGGGTGAGAAGGGATTAAGGGGTGAGTAGGGACACAACTTAAAATGAAGCATATGTTACTAATTATAGGACTGAAATTATTTCCAATAGACGTAACGTTATTGTCCATTTAATACTTGTTCTTTTTTGTAACAAGTTAGGTATGTCTTATTTTACCCACCCCATTTTACGGTACCCATAGTACAGTCAGCAGCACAAATAAGTGATCATTTATGTACCTTGTCACTTTAACATCATGTTTGAAACGTCATACAAAATTGTGAAATAATTGAGAGCGACAAGGTACATAAATGATCACTTATTTATGCTGTTGACTGTACAAGCCTACAGCTTGGTGTGGCCAAGGTCTATTTGTGTGGGGTGCGCCAAAGTTCACATAATTTCTCACTCCGATTATCGGAAGTCCGTAAATGTTTGTCTTGAAATTTTACATCATCAATGAGTAAAATTATTAAACAACATTATGTGTACATAATATATAATATAAAGTAATACCATTATGAACAACAAAATTATGAAGCTAAAAGGAGAAAACTTCGGGCAATCAATTTTATGTGAACCAATATGTACCCATTTGTATGACTGTCCCTTGTTTTTTTTTGTATTACCTAAACCTTACTTAAATAGATTTGGTATACCTAGTATTGCACAAGAGATTTCACCAATACCTATATCGACAAAGCTCTTACTTACACTTTTATTCCAACCAAAATATCGTAAACAATTTACATAGATACGCCATTCCAGTCCGAAAAAAACGGTAAAATTGTCATTCAATAAACCTCCAAACTACGTAATTCCGGCCTCCGATGGACCTCAATCCATCGCGCAAACGATTTTACGATCTAAAGCGTTCACTGTAAAAAGTCGTAAGTAAAACGTCGTAACAGCAGGATACGACTTTTCACACCGAAAAAGAATTGGGATCAAAGAATTATTGAGGACTGAATATATTTATTTTATTGTTGAAGGAAGCATACTGTCTTGTCAATACTTGCAGGCATTAGATATTTATGAGGCAAACTATTTGAGCTTTTGAGAGAAGAATTTTGAATGGTATTTGGATGAAAATACAGTTCTAGGATGTGCAATATGTTTATTTTACATAAGGTACAAATATACTTAAGAGAAAGAGCACTTGGTTTATTATACGTATACTAACCCCTATTCCTAAACTAAAATTTTGTTTGTTTGTCTGTTACGCCTTCACCCAGTGCCGGATTAGCCATTAAACAAAGTAAGCAGCTGCTTAGGGCATCACGAGTCAGGGGGCACCAAAATCTCAGATCAAAAATCAGAAAATGAAATATTTTTGCTTTAAAAATACATGAGAATCTCTAATCTCAATGTAGCTTATAAGAAAAATTACAGTTTGTGGCAAGCCTCATAAAATTGCAATCGCTTTATGGACTTCTAAACGAAACGCTTTCGGTTTCAGAACGAGACATTCAATTTTGGTTTTCCCGCGAAAATCATGTAATGTCGAATCGGAATCGATTGCTTAGAGAACAATTTAAAGTTACCAATTTCTGTGAA
Organism: Acleris literana; assembly: GCA_946894065.1. Lineage (NCBI taxonomy): Eukaryota > Metazoa > Arthropoda > Insecta > Lepidoptera > Tortricidae > Acleris > Acleris literana. The sequence goes on from OX335681.1 coordinate 2,134,162, forward strand.
TTATCTATGAATGATATATACTATAATTGATAGATTATATGCCTGATTGATTACGAAAGAGGAGAAAATTATCAACAAATAGCAAAGCAGGTTTTTATCTTTAAATTTAATCCCTGATCCTGGCAATGTGTCCCGATCAAACCATAGAATACCAAAAACATAGTAGGTACAAAATTAGTAAACTTATATCCATAGGACCTCAACACTGAATAATCCACGAAAATTCAACAGTTTCACTTATTTATGTCCCCCATAAAACTAATTCCAACGATGTGTCTGCTAAATTTTTGACACACGCTGCGCACGCACAACTTTATCAAATATTCACGACGACCCCCTTACTTCTACGTTCAAAAATGTGGACGCAGTGTCACGGATATTTCTTAGTTTAATGATGACCATTCAGCAGAGAGATTTGGTCAAACATGAAAATAAACGTTTTAAAAACAAACACACAGTTTTTTGTTTGTAACCGACTTCAAAAATGGTGGAGGTTCTATGTTCCACTGTATGCATTTTTTTATTTATGTTGACTAATTTATCTGTCATTGTAGACCGATTTTATAAATATTGTTTTGGTTTGATAGAGTATACTTTCGATCTGGTCCCATTGTCACTAACTCTTAATCTGATAAGGGAATGCGTGAGGAATTGAGGGAACTTAAATATTATAGGGCATAGGTACAATTATAGCGATTTAAGTAGTTATTTTTAGTAACAAGTACAGCATTTGCATTCAGTAAGTATCATTTTAATGAATTGGAACTGATGATTATACCCCGTTATCAAGCGGGCAGTTTGGTGGCAAACTAACATTAGTAATGCATCACTAATGTTAGTTTGCCACCAAACTGCCCGCTTGATAACGGGGTCTACTGATGATGAAAACCACAGATGGCCACCGGAACTCTTCAACGGATGAGATATCTCGATTAAGATAGTTGTCGTCATAGTCGCTCAACTGCACTGAATGCAAATGCTGGACTTGTTACTGAAAATAACAAAATCGCTATATGTATGCCTATTATATTTTGAGAAATTCCCTCAGTTCTCCATGGATCCCCTCATCAGATTCAGATTTGGTGACAGTGGGACCACCTCGGAAGTAGGTATGCACTATCAAACAAAAAAAGATTTTTCATAATCGGTCCAAAATTGTGAGAAAAATAGGTGAATAAATATACCCACTTACATAAAAAAAAAGAATGAAATAATAGTACATTATTGCCTAGGCATGGAAGTAGGCAATTGCGGGCCGAGTATTGGGTAAAAATACGAAGCCCGCAATTGCTGTTCCTTCCGAGGCAAATATAGTGCTTTTCTCAAAAATCGCAAGAAAAATTTGTGTTGGAGTCAAATCTTCATCGCTAGAACTCATTTTTTGAATTGCATACAAACAGAAACTTCATGTGAAAAAACCATCACTCCTTACCGCCGTTTTGTTTATGACAAGCAGAAACGCAATTCTTGTTTAAAAAAAAAACATAAGCTATTCCAAGCACACATAAAAAAGTTATGTTTCGAGTAAAATTTGGATGTATAAGACTTGTGCCCTCATTTTATTACGGCCCTTTTCACTTTTTAAAAAGTTACAAGATAGATAGTAATGGAATTTGTATGCAACATTGCGGGCTTGTGTAGCGAGCACGCAATGTTTTTTAAAAAGAAATTGAGAACTATCAGTAAACTACGTACTTCGCGTCTCAATATGTAGATAGGAATGTCAACATTTCCGGACATTTTTGAGAAATAGGTAGTACATTATTGCCTAGGCATGGAAGTAGGCAATTGCGGGTCGAGTATTGGATTAAACGGACGAGCTTGCGAGTCCGTTTAAAAATACGAAGCCCGCAATTGCTGTTCCTGCCGAGGCAAATATAGTCCTTTTCTCAAAAATCGCAAGAAAAAATTTGTGTTGGAGTCAAATCTTCATCGCTTGAACTCATTTTTTGAATTGCATACAAACAGAAACTTCATGTGAAAAAACCATCACTCCTTACCTACCGCCTTTTTGTTTATGACAAGGAGAAACGCAATTGTTGTTTTAAACAAAAACATAAGCTATTCCAGGCACAAATAAAAAAGTTATGTTTCGAGTAAAATTTGGATGTATAAGACTTGTGCCCTCATTTTATTATGGCCCTTTTCACTTTAAAAAAAAGTTACAAGCTAGATAGTAATGGAATTTGTATGCAACATTGCGGGCTTGTGCAGCGAGCACGAAATGTTTTTTTTTTAAATTGAGAACTGTCAGTAAACTATGTACTCGTACTTTGCGTCTCAATATGTAGATAGGAATGTCAACATTTCCGGACATTTTTGAGAAAAGTAAATTTTCTAATTTGGTCATTAGTCAAACAAACAAAAGAAATTCCACTTTACTTTCTTTGCACTTCCTATAGATCTTTATTTGAATGGCCGTATTTTGTATTATTATTAGTACAAGGTTAAGAAAGCTATTTCAATCGGGACAGTTTAAGCTAGGTTTCATGAAAGGAGATTGATGAGTGGACACCATTATATGCGTGTTTTTTTATTACAATATCCGCAGGGAAAGCCAACCTTGACAAAAACATCAAGGCTTAGTTCCAGAGGTTGCGCAACTCAAAACGTTTCTCTATCCGAGACTGGCCACGTGAATATTTAACGGGGGGGACAATGGTTGACGACACCTGGCGCAGGAATTGCTTGGAGCCCAAATTAATTTCCGGCCTAATCCTGCATGTCGAGAAACCTGTGAAAATGTTCTACAGATTCGGTCATTGTTTTTGAATAGGTTTATTTCTAGTCACTGTAGAACTAAGGCAGACAAATCATTGTAATGAAGTTGTATGAGTCTGCCTCAAAAATAATAAATCAGTTTATTGTGACAAGGGTTGTATAATTTTTATTGTCTTTTTGAAGTATAGCTTTTCGCAGACTAACATAACGTATAGCATAACGATATTGTATACATTTTTGGCCGAAATAGTTGACACTATCACGCAGTAAGTATCCCGTATCATGTTGAGGATATCCATAGAAGACAAGAAACTCTATTCTACTCATTAAAACTATATTGCTTTCGACATGTTATCGTATTGTTTGTAACTCGATCTCCATTATCTAGTAAATAAGAGCTATTGTAATGTTGTAAATTTTTTATATAGTTTTACAACTCACCATCAACTCCTGGTCGCTCGCAGACGAAGTAGTTATGCTCCCGGCAGCCGCGGTCGTTCCACATGAATGAGGGCGCGGCGGGCGGGGGGCGCGGGGGGAGCTCCCGCCGCGCCTCCACGCAGTCCTGGCCTGATGTGCCGTCGTCGTTGGGCTGGCTGCTGTGCTTGCGCCAGCCGGGGAACCAGTCTGAGGACCAGGAGATATAGTTAGTTGAGGCACTGAACATTTAATACAAATACCTGCCAATATACGCAGTATCTCAGATTAAATTCCTGTAGCAATGTGACACTGTTTCAAACTATTGTTATGGGCAAGGTTGAGGGGAAGACAAACGTTGGCAGACCCAAGATGTCATGGCTCGGGGACATAAAGACCTGGACAGGCGTCGCCACGGTTGAAGAGCTACTCCGTTTGGCGAGAGATAGGAAATTGTATGCAGAGCTGACTGCCAAACCCCAGTAGTGGTGAGGAATTTGAAGAAGAAGAAGAAGCAAACCAGAGAGAAGAGAATTAAAACTCCTTTAGTTATTGAATTTGAGATACTACTTATTGGTTAAGGACGGCAATACGGTTTACCCTTCAATCATCGACACTCATTTCGTATAATGTTTTACTTCTCCGAATTGTCATTTCATCGACAGACATTTACACGTGCAGGAGTTATATTGTTTTGGTGGTCACAGGCCGAACCTAACCTAACCTACGTAACCCATGCTTAACTAAAAAAAAGTGTAAAAAAAAGCGTTTTTGATTTTTAAAACATTTATTTTATTTTATACTTTTTAGTGATCATAATAAGCTATTGTAGTTCCACTTCTTAGTTGATATGAAACTTTAAGACATTTCAAGTTCAGCGCAATTAACGTCGCGGGAAAGTCATAGTCATATTTCAACAATTAAATTTTTTACATTATAGTCGCTCAACTATCTTAATCGGGATATCTTATCGCCACCCTTGGAACAGGTACCGTTGAGGAGTTCCGTTGGCCATCTGTGATCTGCATCATCAGTTCCACTTCACCAAATGATCCTTCCTCAATGCAAATGCTGGACTTGTTAAAAATACTGTAATAATATGTATGCCTATAATATTTGAGGAGTTCCCTCAATTCCTCATGAATGCTCTCATTCGATTACAATATGGTGACAATAAAATCGCGAAAGTATAATCTATAAAATAAAAAAATTGAGAATCGGACCATAATTGACGGAGAAATCGGTGAACATACATAAAAAAAATATACAGTGGAACGTATAACCTCCTCCTTTTTTGAAGTCGGTTAAAAACAACAAGGTTTCAGCAGAAATTAGCTTTCCATGAAATGAAATTCTATGGCATGACCCTCGGTGATTCAAGGGTATGGTAGTTGAAATTAAAGAGTCAGTACACCGCACGGATAGTACGGAAAAGCAGACATCTGTGAATTTATCTGTGAAGTGATAAAAGCATGCCTATGATTTGTTACAACTTTGTCGACGTAAATTAAATACAGTGTGTGACATCCATACGAACATATATTTTGACAGTAGTTAATATGCATCCTAATTAACATAAAAACATGTGTATTGTTAACATATTTTGTACTTTTTTTTTCATACCAACTAATTTGCCACGCAATGTATAAATAGCTCAATTAACTTGCAGTTAACTTAGACTTAATGTTGTACATTGCTGCTCGATAGACCCTTTAAAAACCAATTACACTAAATTTATTTATTTGACGACGCGTTGGCCTAGTCGGTAGTGACCCTGCCTACGAAGCTTGCGGTCCTGGGTTCAAATCCCGGTAAGGGCAGATATTTGTGTGTTGAGCGCGAATATTTGTTCCCGAGTCATGGATGTTTTCTATGTATTTAAGTATATACTTCTCTATATAAGTATCTATATCGTTGTCTAGTACCCTTAGTACAAGCCTAGAGCTTAGTTTGGGACTAGGTCAATTGGTGTGACATTGTCCCCTGATATTTATTTTATTTATTTATTTATTTATTAGAGCTATTAACTTAATAACTTTTTAAACAGTTCACAACACTTAAAGCTATCGTTACTTAAATTTTTTGTTCTTATGGATGTCACACACTTTAAAATGCCTAATTACTCTACCGAGACTCTCTGAGTTAAATCACGGACAGGCGACGGACAGACGGACATGGCGAAACTATAAGGGTTCCTTGTTGACTACGGAACCATCACAACAGAAGAATACTTCAAATGTTTATTTTAAAACCTTCGGCCCTTTTGAAGTACCCATGTTTACATAAAAAGGCTTTTCGGATAAATTGAGAAGCGAAAACGGGTGGACGTTTTATTTTAATTAACATAAAAAATCTCCGCCTTTTGCAATCATCAGCTAAAATTGCTAATTTATTTACAAAGGACTGCTGTATGGGGCTCGAAATGATTAATTAATTGAATAAAAAACCGTAATTTATTGTTTTTTTTTTGTATTTTATCAAACATAACTAAGAACCAACTTACTCTTGCTTTGTATTAAAAAAAACGCATAAGATCGGTCCGTACTTTTAAGGAAACATACAGATCCACAGAAAAACAGATATACACGTTAAACGTAAAACCCTTCTCCCTTGTTTGCGTTAGAAGTCAATAAGATAGAGAGAGAGCCCTTCGCTACGCCGCTACGACCTCGTAGCGCCTATGACTTCGTAGCAGCTACGAATATGGTGCTACGAGAATTTATAATCAATATTTTTTTTATTAGCAAGGAAAAGGCACACGAGCAAACAGGGCATATATTCAACACAGTAAAAACAATATCGTTTTGACCTGTTATCGTATTGTCAATGTTTTGGTAGCTCTTACAATGGTGGTCACATAATTAGGGACACTTGTTTTTTTCCCATACAATTGCCTACAAATATGACTTTTAAATTTTGTCCACCATTCAAAAAGTTCTTGACCAATTTTATTGCTAAATACAATTTACTTTTCTCAAAAATGTCTGGAAATATTGACATTACTATCTACATATTGAGACCCGAAGGACATAGTTTACTGACAGATCTCAAATTAAAAAAAAAAAAAAATCGAGCTCGCTACACTAGCCCGCAATGTTTCATAAAAATTCCATTACTATCTAGCTTGTAACTTTTAAAAAAGTGAAAACGCCCATAATAAAATCATGGCACAAGTCTTATACATCCAAATTTTATTCGAAACATTACTTTTTCATCTGTGTCAAAAACAAAGCTTGCGATTCTCCTTGTCATAAACAATATGGCGGTAAAGGGTGATAGTTTTTCACATGAAGTTTGTTTTTATGCAATTAAAAAAATGAGTTCAAGCGATGAAAATCCAACACAAAAAAAAACTTGCGATTTTTGAGAAAAGCACTATATTTGCCTCGGCAGGAACAGCAATTGCGGGCTTCGTATTTTTAAACGGACTCGCAAGCTCTTCCGTTTAAAACAATACTCGGCCCGCAATTGCCTACTTCCATGCCTAGGCAATAATGTACTATTAGATCATTAACTAAGGTTTAAATTTATGTACAATGAACTACTGCTAAAAACGAACCTTATATTTTATAGGGATTTAAAAACTTAGTGCTGACCCGTCCATACAAAGTTTTACAACTTTCTATGAACGCGAGGTATTTATTTTTTCCAATACTTATAAAATGAAAGATCCGTTTTCAACAGAGATGAATTGTACATACATTTAAACCTTAGTTCATTAATGAACGATGAGTGTAACCAAATGTTAAATTAGTTTAGAACTTTTTGAATGGTGGTCAAAATTAAAAGTCATATTTGTAGGCAATTGTATGGGAAAAAAACAAGTGTCCCTAATTATGTGACCGAGTTGAAACAATACCATAAAGACGATATTATTTAACATCGTATTATAACAGATAACAGGTCAAAAACTATTTTATTGTTACGGTGTTAAATAAAGCCCTAGGTTAAGAACATTAACCTCTATAGATGATCAAAAAAACCGTTGTCCTATTTTTTTTATGTAGTACCGCGAAGCAAGACTCGTTATCCAGAAACTTCTTTTTAATACTCGCAACCCAAAACAATTTTTTTTTAAACCGGGCAACACCGCAATTAATGCCATAACGTCCCTTTACTTTCTCAACGTCTAATCTGATCGAATAGTTAGATAGAAAAAACACTCATGTTCCAAGGTTAATAAAGACTACTTTCCTATGAAAATATTCGATCAGATAAGAGCTTGAGAAAGGTACGAAAGTAGCTGCCCGGAATTTCGACCGCGGAACCCGGGCTTTTCACGCGCTTAGGGAATGTTGTAAAAGTTTTTTTTAATTTGTTTGAAGTTGAGAGGTTTGGACGTCGTCTGGCCAACGGAATTTGAACCTATTGCGCATAAGTGAGGGTTACTTTTGTAAAGGTATTGTTGATTATGAAGTGAAATAATTTCAACTGTCATAAATAATTTACGTTAATTTCACTGCCAGATTATTTGGTTTCAGCCAGAACATTTATGTTTCAAGGTTTATTTAAGGTCTGTTCATTCTTACTTGTCTTATTCGCACCTTTAGAACAATAGTGACCTAATTCAAAATTTGTGCTTTCAAACTTCGAGTCATAAATTTATTATCATAGAGACCTAACTCGAAATTTAAAATTTCTCAATTAGGTGAGTATTGTTCTGAAGGTGCGACGCACCTTTAGAACAATAATGACCTAATTCAAAATTTGTGCTTTCAAACTTCGAGTCATAAATTTATTATCATAGAGACCTAACTCGAAATTTAAAATTTCTCAATTAGGTCACTATTGTTCTGAAGGTGTGATATAGTAAACAACTTTCTAATCTCAAAATAAACCTTTTTTGGCTTAAACAGCTTTTTTATCGTAAATAAAGTAAACTGAATAAACATTATGGGCATGAATTGGCTTAATGTATTGTCTGTGATTGCTTTATTTTGTTTAAAATAGCTGTTTAAGCCAAAAAAGGTTCATTTTGAGGTTAGAAAGTGGTTTACTATATAAGACAAGTAAGAATGAACAGACCTTATTTAATACTACTTTATTAGTAATGTAATTTATATTATAAGTGATAACTGTTTTGGCTGATGTACTTTTTAAATTTGATTGTTTCATAATGTGATATATATTGCTGTTTCTTTCCCAAATAAATAAATAAATTAGCCAAAATACAAAGTAACTACAGGCCTTAAGACATTCTCTGCCAGTTAATCAATAGTCCAAACAGACACATTTAAGTATAGTATTCCCATCTTTTTAATAGCTTTCGGCTGGCTATCGCTATCACGCTAGCGCTCGCAACTGACAGTATATTTGTTACTCGTGTGTCATAGAAAAACGAAGATTGCCGATCGCTATTAAGAAAATGGTTGAACTCTAGGTGCTGGGAAAGATATTACAAAAAATTAGATATTCAGTGAAAATTAAACTAATTAATAAATAAGTAAAATAATTAACAAAAAGCTACGTTTCAAAACCCGACTGTTAATAACCAACTTTAAATCGTTATAAATCCTAAATGACTATTCAAAATGAAAAATGATTAAAGAAACCTTAAGATGATTTTTAAATCCCTATTCAATGATACCCCACTCTTGTCATACTTGGTCGACTTTTTTTATTTTATTGAATTTTGATTACTGTCATATCTTCAGTGACACTCACCAGAGTAAGACAAATCGATTGACATAAGAAACATCAAAATCGGACAACGGGTTTAGTTTTTATAGTGCCACAAAGGAACAAACATATATATATAGCCTGTGAAACACATTACCCTCCTCCTTCAGCAGTCGGGTAAAAATAATCTTAATGATACGAGGCAATTGCGAGGTTTCTTATAAAGTTGTTTTATCTCACGAATGCGGCCGGGCCATGCCCTTTAGTCCGTTTTCGTAGTTGCGGTTTCGTAATTGGCTACTAAAGAGGAATTATTTGTCGCTGTTTCGTAATTAATTATCAAACAAGAATTTATTTGCCATTTCCGTAATCAAGTTTCGTAATTAACTACGAAATAAGTTTTTTTTTCTTTGTTCGTAGTGAATTGGCTACGAAAGAAGAATTATTTTTCACTGCTTCGTAATTAATTATCAAACAAGAATTTATTTGCCGTTTCCGTAATCGAGTTTCGTAATTGACTACGAAATAAGATTTTTTTTCTTTGTTCGTAGTTAGGTAGTGAAGGTGCCTTTGCTACGAAAGGGAAGGTTATTATAAATGACTATGGTCTAAGCGGTCTCGTAATTGATCAATTGTGATTTCTTTGTGACAAGTTACATAATTAAAACAAGTTTTCTCTTTTTAATTCAATGAAAAGCCGATATTCTGGACTTCATCCAGCGATCCTTGGGGGAGACCCTATCCAGCAGTGGACGTCTATCGGTTATCCGACTATTAATTGCATTGGCAATTTTTAAAATTTTGGTTAGATATGACCTCACTCTCTTTGTGAAAGATACTCGTAGTTGATAATCGGAAATAACAAACGGTACATAGACTTCGAATCCTTTAACGTGAATTAGAGACAATAAAAATATACACATTAATGATTGAATCATTAACTTTAATTGTAAATTAAATCCTACATCAGCTCCTTAACAAAAAATATACTTTTCACTTGAAAAAACAATACCTACTTCTTAGCTTAATACATAAATGGAGTAATAATCTCCAAACAGTGCCCGGTCGTAATTTTGTTGTCAACTAACTCCTCTAATGACATTTTGATCTCTTGATCGAGTTCTTGATAGTTTTTATTTAGTTTCATGGCAGGTTTGTAATTACGAATTTTTGTTTATATTTCTAAAACTTCTAGTATTTGTGCGACATTGGGATTCTTTCTTGCTACATACTTATTTATTCGCTGGTGCCACGCCTCAACTGGGTTTGTGGTTCGCATTACCTCGTCTTCGCAGCACCACTTTTTTACAAATCCGATGTCTTCCATCCATTTCATTTGGTAGTACTTATTAAATGTTGCACTTTTTCCATCCGTTGGGCTTCTGCTCATTACATATTCGTAACCATCCTTGAAAAATGCTAAAGGTAGACGTGCTAAACCAGCACAACGGGCTACATGACGTCTTTGAATCCTTGAATTAATTTCGAGTGTCTTTGCTTTTCGAAAAAGGGTATTGCAGAAGTGATAAAAGCAACCCTTCACTATCGTGTCAGGAAATACGATTTGAATAACTTTCATAGCCACTAGTTCATAATCTAAAGTAATTTTTACTGGTTTCCAACTTGGAATTTGACTTTTAATATCCGGAATAATATCTCATATGTTCTTACATTCTTGTTTTGTAAAAACGCAAATAATATTGGTACTACCTTTTTTCCTTCAGCATCGAACCCATGTATACTGTACAATTGTTTGAAAGGGAGTGGGCATGATCTAAACGTACCATCGAGAAAGAAATGCTGAAAGCGATGTATTATTTGTTGAGTATCCGGGGAACCAAACACGAGGATTCTCATATCGACATCATTGTAATCGGCGATAAGTAGATATTCAAACTTAGCTGGCACTATTACCTCTTGAGGCGATTTAAATTGTAGTTTGGGTACTCCCAAGTTTCTGTATCTTTCATTATACAAACCACTTTTGATATTCTGAAAGTTGACACCTTTATCGTGAAGAACACTCACCATTTCGTCGTATTGTTTCTGAATGGGATAGTTGTTCGTGCACACTTTTTTTTTCAAACCACTGAGGTCTTGTCATAAGAATAAATAGGTACTATGAGAAGGGTAACTTCATCCCCACCACGCGCGCTCTCGCGAGGCCTGTCCACAGTTCAGGACTACTTGTCGCAGCAAACACTAGCGGGTTGCCACCCAATCGGCGCTTGTAGTAAACGTGCAACAATATTTCAAATGAAGCTCTCAAAGGCGCCACCGTCTACGCAAACTGTGGTTTTACCATACGAAATTGTTAGTTCCGTATTTGACCACGTGCTTTACGATAATAATTGTAGGATGATATCAACGAAGTTTGAATCTTTATTTATTATTTGTAACATAAACACACATTAAGTTACGAGCGTTAAAATTAAAGGATTAAATAAATACATTATTTATTTAATCCTTTAATTTAAAATATTATTTACCCTAAATTCATGTATTAATTCTTTTTTTTTCCAGTGTTTTCTGGCATGATTAGAATCACTATGAACTAAGGAAGTTTATAAAGCTAATGCTAAGTTTTTTTTATAATCACTTTTTGAGCAAACGCACAGAGTTACTTTCTCCATACTAAGAGAACCCCGCGTTTGTTTTTCACCTAGTATGGAAAAACAAACTTCATGCGATTACTCAAAAATTTGTAATGAAAAAAAAAACATGTGGCTTTAAAAACTTCCTTAGTTCATAGTGATTCTAATCATGCAAGATAACACTGAAAAGAAAAAAAGAATTAATACATGAATTTAGGAGTTTTTCTTAACACGGACATGAGGAAAAATGACAAAAAATCCGATTAAAATGATCAATATCTCGGAAACTAATACCAAAACATACATGGGGGTTAAATCGATAGCTTATGAGCTGCTCTATCACCCCCTTAAAGCTGTCGAACCCGCTACCAAACACCCTGTATATAAATACGTGTTTATTAAATTGATCGAAATCAAATGACAAATGAAATGGAAATATTTCAAATGACACACCTGGACATTTTTCTTTTCTTTATTAAGTTTAAGTAAGGAGGTTGGAACCTCAATTAATTATAGGTAACGTGTACCAAGGAGTTCGAATAGTGCAATAAAATCTTGTTTAATAATTAATTACGAAATCAGAAAAAAGGAATGTGTTTAGTAATTAACTACGAATGAAGAAAAAATACTCGATTATGGAAATGGCAAATAAATTCTTGTTTGATAATTAATTACGAAACAGCGACAAATAATCCCTCTTTCGTCGCCAATTACGAAACCGCAACTACGAAAACGGACTAAAGGGGCCATGCTTGTAGTTGTAACACGTATAGACACGCACACTACGCCGTCGCTTAGCGACGACATCTACGCACACTGAGGCAACGTGCACGCACATCTACACACACAAGTATGGCAAGCCCGCTTTCGTGAGGTACCATCATGGAGTTTAACCTTTTATAAGGCCCTAGTTATACAGTAATGCTACGTGAAATTCGAAAACAGTTTCATGATTGGCACCTTCTTAGGGCATCATTTAAAAGCAAGTCATTTTTCGTGCAAAAACAACAGAATATGTATCATATTATGTAGTGTGTAAGGTTGAAATTCTAAATAAATATAAGTGGTTGCTAAATCGCCTCTACCTTAAAAAGGATTAAATGTTGATCCACCACAGAACCTTGTCATAATGACGGCGTCATGTGACGAGATAGAAATTACATAGGTATTAATCGTTGCTTTTAAGCGACAAGGTTCTATAGTGGTTCAAGAATTTAAGTCCGAGACCTTTCGTGTAATTCACAAACAAGTTTTAAAACAGATACGTAAGCACGTTTTACTTATTTTAATACAGACAGATACAGGGTGTAAGAAACGTTCTAAAAGAAACTTCTTACACCCTGTATCTGTTTATCTCTGTAAGATCAGACCATTCTTCTGATCTGAAAATTTGTGGTTTATTTCCCAGGAAAGTTGTTATATTTTGAATTATTTTCCACGCAAATATTAATAAATAACGAACGGGAAAAGCGCGCGAGGCTTTGCGCTCGTTACCCCGCAGCTTTTAGATACATAGCTTGTTTTGGTTAAGTGCATTTTTTTTTTAATAATGAGGTTTGGCATTATATGTAGTATATGTAAATGTAGATCGAAAAATACTCACAAACTGGTAAACTTCGTAATTCGGAAATGTACATAATCAAATCATCATCACCATCATATTTTTTTAAATTGAAGAATATTTATTTTATATTGTTTTAGGTGCAAAACCTAACCTAACCAACGTATAGCAAATCAATTATGCATTTACTCTAATCTAAATCTTCAGCATAACATCAACGGAAAAGTGAAATCCCGAAAAACAGAAAAAAATACCAGAATTTTAAGTATTGCCACTCATAAACTCTGAATTAAATCTGAATCTGAATCATAAAGATGTTAAAAATAAGATGAAAAGCTTTTGAAGAAAAAAAACACTATTTTTTAAACGCAAAATAATGCTTTAGAACAGCTGTATGAGTATTCGCCACACCGCGGTGTGTGCACCGTCCTTTACACCCTGTATATATACGTTAATTGTTTAGTTGTTTGTTCGAAAAGTTAATTACACAGGGTGATGTTAATTATTTAAGCTGTTTAGTTACACTTATGACGGGTATTTGCTTAATTTGTAAGTTGGTCTTACAAGTGTACATTTGGGGGAGCCATGTTTGCACATGATTAACTTTGGAGTTTGAGTAATTAGTAAGATTTACGCAGTAATTATTATGAACTTACTAAAATGGTATCATAGAGGTATTTCACAAAGGATTTGAGGAAATTAAATGACAGTTTTTAACATCGTGTTTTGTACATTGCAAAATCTTTCCATAGTTTAACCTCGTAAGGCCCGATGTCCTAAACTTAGGACATCTGTCAAAGTGACTTTTGACTTTAGTTGACTGACATAAGATTCTTTTTCGAACTAACGAAATTTGACGTGGGCCTTACGAGGATAAAATAAAGTTGCTTCCCGCCGTCTGTTTGTACTCTTAGATCTTTCAAAACTACGCAACGGAATTTAATAAAGGTTTTCATCAATATATAGAGTGATTCAAGAGTATTTACGCATATTAACAGACAGGAATCCAGGGGGCAAAATTTTATGACAGGTAGGGAGTTCCTATATCGTTAACCTCGTAAGGCCCATCATAATAAAATCAGACAGTTCTTTGTCAGTGGCACTTTAAATCTACCATCAAGGAAACAAAGTTCAATTTCGATCGATCGACAATGCCATTTTCAATTTATGAAGAAAGGAAAAAAAACTTTATTCTTATTGCAATACAGTTCAAATTAAATTGCCTAATGTACATCTATTGCACACTGGGCTTTACGAGGATAAACTCAATTATCGATGCTTTTTCCATGTACTAGTGATGGCCCCCGGCATATGTATTTTTTGTAAGTATTGTTCTGAGTAAGTATGAAGTACAAAAGCATATTTAAAAAAAAAACTGCCCCTATTACCTCCACAGAAATTGAAAAGTCATTTAGCCACCTGAAATAGATTTATCACTTTTATCAGCCGAGACGGAGGTTTGATGCCCGAACATTTGGAACAAATTCTGATAGTTTATTTTAACAATAGCAGATGGGACAATTATGAAGAAAAAAAATATATGAGTAAAGTTTCAAAAATCTTTTTGAAAAATGAAGAAGAGAATTACGTTGTTTTTTTGTTTAATATTTACCTCCTTACTAATAAACGTCGAGTATAGCTATACAATTTTTTGTCCTTATCTGTCATTGTGACATTTGAATTTGACAGATAAGGACAAAACATTGTATAGCTATACCACCGTGCCTCAACGTTTATTAGTAAGGGGGTTACACTTTTAATTAAAAAATGTTTTTACAGGCAAAACTTGGAGTGATCACTAGTATATAAAACAAGCATCGATAATTGAGTTTATCGATATAGGAACCCCCTTGATTGCTATGTCTGCATATTAAACTGTGGATTATGTACAGGTTTTAGATAAAAACGTACGAGTACATAAACCTAAGCGGCGGGCGGGCCTTCGGCTCGCTATAGTGTCAAATCAAGTAGGACAGGGAGAGTAGGGTGAAATTACTAGCATAGAGGTATTACATCTTGGTCCTCAATCCCTAGTAGTTTTTTTTTATGGCAAGGAGAAGGCACGCGAGCTCTCAGGCCATCTGATGGTAAGTGGGATCCGAGACCCATAGACATTTGAAATCTCACAACTACAATCTCAAAACTGCAATCCTAAGGGTCTCCCCAGATCTATCGACGCGGAATCGGCTTGAGCCGGTAACAAAAAGTTTTATGTCCATGCAATAAGAGCGACAACGACGTCGTTCCGTTCGCAACGCCGAATCGAGCCGAGCCGAGCCGAGCGACGTCGTTTTCAATCTTATTGCATGGACATAAAACTTTTTCTTACCGGCTCAAGCCGATTCCGCATCGATAGATCTGGGAAGACCCTAAGACTTCAAATGCGTTGCCAACCCTGAGGACTAAGATGGAATGCCTCTATGCTAGTAATTTCACCGGTTGTCTTATCCCCACACCGGAACACAGCAATGCGAACACTACTGCTTGGCGGTGGGTTAATGGATAACATGGTGGTAGCGATGCTGCACAAGGTACCACCACTTAAGATTCCCACTTAACTTGTACATACCATAAAAAATAATTTGATCCATAGACAATTTTGATCTGTGTACAGTCAGAGAAGTGATCATTTATGTACCTTGTCGCTTTCAATCGTTTCACAATTTTGTATGACATGGCAAACACGACGTTAACCTTTTGAACGCCATACGTCGAATACAAAATGTGCCACCCACACGCCAAACATGTTTGCTATGCTATGCAAATTACACCTTATTGCTACCAAACAAAGTCTCTTTTAATCTTGAACTCTTGTCGGCTGTAGCCGACGTGGCGTCAGTGGCACGACTTTTAGTTGACGGCCAGAGCCGACTGTGGCGTTGAAAAGGTTAAAGTGACAAGGTACATAAATTATCACTTATTTATGCTGTTGACTGTACTAGGAGCACATAAACACATGTTGGTGGTTTTATCGAACCGTACGTTTTGTTAACAGCGCGTGAAATCTAGTTCACAACATTGAACAAGGAAGCCATAAACTAGATCGGGTAAACCTTCCAAACGTCATTAGTTACGGACGGGCCATTCCCAGATCTGGACTAAGCCTTTACAGCTAGGACTTAAACAGCTTGTTAATGGGCAGATGGTGCACTTTTGTTTAAAATATTCGATCAATAAAATGATTTATTTTCGTTGCCATCACTTCTCTTATACCTGACTACCAAAGTAGGAGGGTAATGTTTTTGACCTGGGGCCCGTTTCTCAAAAAGTATTAGTCTAATAATATTAGTGTTTTGTCTCATTTTATAGTTATATTTACGACACAAAACACTAATATTATTAGACTAATACTTTTTGAGAAACGGGCCCCTGTATGAATATCTGAACGGGCCTGATTTCGAAAAACGTGATGTCGTTAGATTCGTCTTACCGTCGCAGGTGTCGCTATTTTAAATGTGAAATTGTGTGTGAAAATATACAGTGTGTGACATCCATAAGAGCATAAATTTTAAGTAACGATAGCTTTAAGTGCTGTAAACCCTCTAAAGAAGGAATTAAGCTAATAGCTCCAATAAATTTAGTGTAATTCATTTTTAAAGGGTCCATCGAGCAGCAATGTATAACATTAAGTCTTAGTTAATTGCAAGGTAATCGAGGGATAAGTGAGCTATTTCTGATACATTGCGTGGCGAATTAATAAGTATAAAAAAGTACAACTTATTTTAACACTACACATGTTTTTATGTTACTTAGGATGCATATTAACTGTTCTCAAAATATAGGTTCGTATGGATGTCACACACTGTATACATGACAACTAGCATTACTTTGACGACATTATCAAAATTTATTTATTATTATTATTATTTATTATTCATTTAATAGGTCTACGTTTTAAAGCTGGCTTTTTGTAACTTGTTTACACAGTTATCCGGGGGTCTAATTATGCATAATTTCGAAAATTGATTAAATGTATAAAATGGACGTAAGCTGATGACAGATCGCGTCGACTACTAATATCAATCCATACCAACATTTCTAGTCGTTAGATGGTCACGAGCAAGACGTGCTTAACCAAACAAGAATATAGACCGGTTAATTAATAGAGCCATTAAATAACTTATCCGTGTACACTGCCACTTATAAAGTAACTGCATTTTACGAAGATATGCTGCCGAAGAGTACTTTTGGTATACTTCTACTCAGATCTATTACTATGGCTCAACTGAACATGAAAATAAACATGAATGATCATGTTGAAGGATGAGTTCAGGAGTTTTTTCGTTGCAAATGATGATTTTATTTGGAAGCAATCATAGGTATATCTGATAGTATTAACTACTTATAATAATTCTCATTACATGTCAGCCGAAAGACGTCCACTGCTGGACATAGGCCTCCCCCAAGGCTCTCCACTCAGACCGATCTTGTGCTTTTCGCATCCACCGCGTTCCCGCGATCTTTACAAGGTCGTCACTCCATCTTGTTGGAGGCCTACCGTCTCCCGGTCCGCGGACGCCACTCAAGAACCTTCTGACCCCATCGGCCATCAGTCCTGCGAGCAATGTGCCCCGCCCACTGCCACTTAAGTTTGGCTATTCTTCGGGCTATGTCGGTAACCTTAGTTCTACTGCGGATTCTCATTACACTTGGCTAAAAACTATTCAAAGTAAACTAGCAAGGTGTCAGACAAAACAGATGTACCGGTACACAGACCCACAGATACGTTAAACTTATTATAACTTTTTTTTGGTCGTGGGTTAAAATATCGTGGTGAGGGAACAGGTAGAAAATCTCACCAAAACGATAAAACGTTAAAGTGATCACGCTGTTTCTTTCCACGTCCCGGAACAGGAGACGTTCCTTTTCGGACGATTTATGTCGTGGACGTTTTATGGGGAGCGAGCTGGCCACTCGCCGGTGATAAACTCGGCGGCCGCTAACTGGGGGTTAACTGTTAGTAACTGGTCTGTGGATGACTTGATTGTGAGGTAGTTAAAACGTCTTGACTTATGTAAAACATTTCTGTCCTCCTAAGCCGATAGGCAGTACTCAGATAAAACTTTTGTAGCAATATCAACCTCATTACTAACGGAAGAGAATTCAAACTGCTTTGGTTATTGAATTTGGGGTACTGTTTATTTGCTTAGGAGGACAGATTTATGGAATCTTAATCGGTTTGTATTGAACTTTTGGGGTGTTGACATCGGCATCTATTATTTTATCGAAACATTTCATTACGCAAAATTCTCATTACATCGAAAGGCATTTCTTGCCGCATGAGATATTATATAAAATAGATCATCAAAAGTGAAATTAAAATTAAAATCGGCCATTAAATACGGATGATACAGTCAAGGGCTTTAATTATTAAGCCACTATGGAACCCTGTCGCATAACGTTAATCATTCATTTAAGCGTAATTTCTGTCATGTGGTTTGACGCTGTCATTATGACAGGGTTCCATAGTGGCATAACAATTGAAGTCCTTGAATGTACAAGCATTTTAAACTGCTAATTAGACAGCGATTAGAGAGACGATCCGATGTGCAGTGTGACGCCATTTCGGCCATATGAACTGCATGATAAATTGTCTTTTGCTAGAAAGAGATAGGAACAAATCTTTGTTGGCTTATATATTTGTTATTTTTACAGCTAATCATAAATGTTTCTTGTCAACTGTTCGTTACATGAATCAGCTTTTATTGAAGCTGTGAAAAAAAACATGAATAGAGTCTGTCTAATGAAAGCTGAACCTGGATTTTTCTTGGCTGACGAGTCTGGCAACACTATTTAATATGTCGTTTGGACTTTGTTGTTGTTAGAAACTTGTCAATTCGAGATCTAAATTGATAAAAATACGGAGTAATCATGCAGTCGACGATAAGAGGCGGTGTCCGGGAGATTCTGTATACTATTATACAGAAGTACAAAGAAAAACAAGAAGAAAGAAAAGCATTATTGATGCAAAAAATTAATTGTTTAGTTACGGTGACCAAATTTATAGGTTAGTACGGCTTTAGTACGGCATGTTCATTTTGATACTTCTTATTTCTCTATGTGCAATCCTGAGTTTAATTTACCTTTTTCTGTCTATTATACGATGAGATTAAGAAATTAAACGAAATTAAATTCGTTTCAGAAAACCTGGACGTGCACGTTGACAAAAGTGTGCTGGAAAACGTAAAGCAGCTGAAAGAGGTTGAGGAAACTGAGTTAGCCTGCCAGACTCAGACAAAATATTTGGAAGAAGTATCTTCAATGACCGGTAATTACTAAAATTATCATTGTCTTTCCCTATATAATAGGTGTAGGTACCTATTGTCTGTCCCTATATCATGTTGAATCTCTTAGCATTAACAATTTTATTAAATTAATTTAATAGACAGATGATTAATGTAACTGACACTCATAGTTTCAATAAAACAATAAGGAGGTGTTTAGTTAAAAGATATCATAAACATATTATTTGATATGTATTTTCTGTGTGCGGAGCAAACAGCATTTTGTTGTTTATGAACCAAATGTACACTGTACAGTCGATTTCATAAATATGTGTACACTTTAGTACCTTATCTATTTATTTAATGTCATTTTTGATCGGCCAGATATAA
Organism: Acleris literana; assembly: GCA_946894065.1. Lineage (NCBI taxonomy): Eukaryota > Metazoa > Arthropoda > Insecta > Lepidoptera > Tortricidae > Acleris > Acleris literana. Next base: position 2,153,688 of record OX335681.1, read on the forward strand.
AAGATGTTCGGGTTATATGAGTCTTCCTTGTTCTTAAACCGTTGCGATTAGAACCTCACCGATGCAATTTCATTTCACCTAAACCCAAATGTTTTTAGGGCTGTCGGACTGTACAATGGGGCTGTACTGCGCAACCACACAATGTATTTCTAAATGGTGTTCTGTTTATTTAACACTTTCTTTCTTCTTACAGATATCAGTGTTTCATCTTTAAAAAGAATAAGTAATGAGGGAAAATTAAACCATTGCTCATCAGTATTTTACGTACCTAGAGTCTATCTGGAGCCTGTAAAACCCATATTTTCTTTCAAATTTGCCAGAAGTGTTCTGAGTCGGAATTTGCTTTTTTACAACATAAAACTCATAGACTTTATTACGGATAGTTTTAACATCAAAGTTATCCAAGTTAGAAACCGTGGCTGGATGAGGTCGCTTCATACCAGGAGTGCTAAAGATTCCGTTGTTTTATTAGCCCTCATTAATTATTCTTTTCAAACACATGGTTGAGGAGGCGATGGCTGAGATCAGCGTCATACTCGTGAACGGGTGTTGTCAGTGGGGTCCTGTCTGTTCACGCTTGCAAGAACCTGTTTTCCAGTTAGTTATTTTAGTTATCGTTCCTGACGTAGAGACCTCGTCATGTTGTTCTCCTAGTCACTATTTTTAATTTACTCAATGTTATTGAGCGTACATTTGTAACGACTAAGTTTGTGTTGTTAGAAATAATTATTAATTACTTTACTACCTTGTAATGTTACTTTTAAGAATAATTGTATTTTATGATTGGAAAAAATTATCTGCTAGAGTTTCTTGCGGCGCTTCTTCTCCAAGATATAATTGTCGTTAGATAGAGGTGTAAGGGTGATGAGAATAATGTTACCTCTAATTACTTTATTAAAAAGGTTGAATATAATATTCCTCATCATCATTGTTTTATTATGCTGTGTGCGACACAGACGAAAACCTCTCGTATCAATGAAATCTATCAACAGCACGACTAGCACAAGTTGCTCGTGACTTGTTTGTCGCTCGGATCTCCCTTACTATCTAGTCTGTTACGATAGAGACGCACAGAGCGACAAGCGAGAAAATACAACTTGTGCTACACGTGCAGATCACTATATTTTCATGTCAAATATATTTCGAAAAACCAAATGTGCTCCAGTCACTGTCATCGTATTTTACCTAAAGTGCTTTTCATCAAAATATAGCGCTCGTAATAATATATATGAAAATATAGTACGCGTTTCCTCTTCCTTTGTGCCCACCAAAATAAATAAAATAATAAAAGTATCAATATCGTTTATTCCTTCATTGATCGGTAATACCATATCAAGATTTTTTGAATTTGCCGCTTTTTCCCAGGTTCAGCTTTCATTAGACAGACTCTATTCTCTATTATTGTCAGCTGGAAGTCAGTCCGCCCGCATTTCCTCTTAACACTTTGAGCGCCAGCAACACGCTCGGCCGGTTCTCTGCTCGTAGGCAGTTTTCCCTAAAAAGCGGAAAAACGCTGGAATCAGTTACAGCGAATGTGTTAAATTAATTATATATATATATTTTTTAATTGGCTTTGTTCTTGATTGAGAAATACGATATCATTCTAGAATATTGTTATCGGTCATGAAACATGGTTGCTTTACTTTATACTCGTGTTTTAACGAATAAATATATTCTTATTCTAATTCTAAAATTAATTAAGAACAAGTTGTCCACTAAAATGCATAATTGTTTAAACTTGAATAATTAAACAGGTCCTCGTTATGCCTCATTTGCATTTTAATTATCAAGAAACTTAATAAGGAATGCCGCTATAGTGCAACGAAAATGGAATTCTGAAATAGCAGAACCATTTCCAATTAAGGAGAGAAAACAAAGACTATTAATCAAAGCGTACCAGTTCGGTAACGTTAGAAATTTGATACTAAACGAGTTTATGACCGTGACTTCGTTTGCGGAAAATAGAAAATAGAATGATAAGATTTTAATAAAAACCGGTCAAGTGCGAGTGGGACTCGCTCACGAAAGGGTCTGTACCACACGCCTCTATTCTACACTGTAAAACAATATTGCCTTTGTCATGTTATACTTTTGTTTGGAGCCGGACCCATGCTTCACCTAGGATCTCCACTGGGTTATGACCAGAGAGGCTATTACCTAACGCACTCGCAATCGCAATCGTTTTCATTTTGAAAATCGAAGGCTTGTCTGCATACAAAATGAAACCAATTGTTCCGCTTTGAAGCCGATCGCGATTGCGAGTTAGTTACGTAATAGGCCTGCTGTTCCTCGTGCTCTAACTACTAGTAAGTACAGTTGTGTGAAGTCGTCGATAAGAAAATAAATATTACATTTGAATATAAAATTTCACAGAGGCGACGGAGCTTATGCGGAGCTCCTATTTTTGAGTGTTCTGCTGCTGTACTAACATAACCTAATACCTCATATTTATGATACTAATTTTGGTTAATTAGTGATAGAGTAGCGAATAGGGATAATTGTACCAGGCTAAAATAATTTAATTTAAACTGAAAAAGAAAATAAGCTGAAATAGGCTGAGGCTGCCGCTCTGGTGCAGCGCAAGCGCCATGTTCGCGGAGGGGCGCGCGCCAGACTGGCCCGCGCTGCTGCGCTAGGAGCGCTACCGCCTTTCTTTTAAGATACTTAAGAAGAATTATTATTTTTTGTTCATTCTTTCGATTGGCATCATAAAAATACGGGTGATTTTTTTTCACATTTAAGTCGGTTCGATTCCCAGACGAAGCAAATAATTTTTAGAATATCTTTGAATGCAGTATTACTAACTTTTAAAAATAACATAAAGTCTTCTTTTAGCAAAATATCCTATCTATGATATTTAAGGTACTTTCCCTTCATGTCCCATAGTCTTGGGACGCCCTGTATAGTGGTGGTTTATTTTCCCTAGTTAGTTTCATAGTTAAGTTTAAATTGTGCCATTATTGTATTTTTTATTTTTTGTGCATTTATGGAACCTGTTTTCCGGAATAAAACTATTTCATTTCATTTCATATATAATAAACCATCATGACTATACATTATTATTAGTAGTTGGAGCACGAGGACCTGCAGGCCTTTCGCGTAACTCACTCGCAATCGCGATCGGCATCAAAAAAAAACAATTGGTTTCATTTTGTATGCAGCAAGCCTTCGATTTTCAATTTGAAAACGATTGTCATAGCGAGTGTGTTACGCGAATGGCCTGCTGGTCATATCCCATGTTTCACCAAGGTGAAGATCCTAGATGAAGCGTGGGTCCAGCCCTTATTGTTTTCAACTCGGCCGGCATTACTGTCAAGTAAATAAAAGCTCAATAATATAATATGTCAAAGGCGATATGGCTTTACCGAGTAGAATAAAGACGCAGGTATGACAGCAAGGCTTCACTCAACGTCTTTAAAAGGTTATACCTACCAACGTGAAAGTTCAGCACGTGTTTGTCACTTGGGGATCATCCCGGATCGATCCAGGGATATAGAGACGTTTGGCAAAGTTTCGTTGATGTGATAAAACTTGAAGGTCAAACAATGTCAGAAGATAACATACCAATAACGAAATGGAAATTAAATGTAAAATAAATATCGAGGAACGAACTAGTCCCGAAATAAACTCTAGGCTTGTACTATTAATGTAAACTTTTATAGTAGTTTACGTGACGGTTACGTAATGCCAATTACGCAGATTCGCGTACAATACTTTATCTACACACATATTATAAGCTCTAAGATGGGTTCAGAAGCCGAAAGGCAAATTACCAGCATTACCTGTGGTAGTAGGTGACAGCGATAACGATAATTACGATTGTAAGGTAATTAGATCCAAATTTGGAACATCTTCCACAACCATAATTAACAGCTGTCATCGCTGTCACCTACTACCACATGTAATGCCGGTCATTGCCTACGGGTTTTGAACGAATAATAGAGGACTTATGAGATGTGTGTACGTAGATAAAAGTACATTATTGCCTAGGCAGGGAAGTAGGCAATTGCGGGCCGAGTACTCGCAAGCTCGTCCGTTTAAAAATACGAAGCCCGCAATTGCTGTTCCTGGCGAGGCAAATATAGCGCTTTTCTCGAAAATCGCAAGAAAAAACTTGTGTTGGAGTAAAATCTTCATCGCTTGAACTCATTTTTAACCGACTTCAAAAAAAGGAGGAGGTTCTCAATTCGTCGGGATATTTTTTTTTTTTTTTTTTTTTTTATGTATGTTCCCCGATTACTCGAAGACCACTGGACCGATTTGAAAAATTTTTTCGTTGTTCGAATGGGTATACTTTCTAGTTGGTCCCATTGTCACCACGTCAGGATCTGATGATGGGATCATGGAGAAATCAAGAGAACTCCTCAAATATTATAGGCACACCTATAGCGATTTTAGTATTTTTCACTGTAACTCATGCATTTGCTTTTGGAAAGTACTATATGGTGAAGTGGAACTGATGATGAAGACCACAGATGGCCACCGGAACTCCTTAACGGTACCTATTTCAAGGGTGGCGATAAGATATTTCGATAAAGGAAGTTGAGCTTATTTTTTGCTTTTTGAAGGCGGTTTTTTTGTTTTTTTAAACATTTATTTGAATTGCATACAAACAGGAACTTCACGCGAAAAACCATCACTCTTTACCGCCTTTTTGTTTATGACAAGGAGAAACGCTATCTTTAGTTTTAGAGCAAGCCTTCACTCAATGTCGGTTAAAGGTTGTAGTTTCAGCACGTGTTTGTCACGTGTGGACTCGTGTGGACATCCTGGATCGATCCAGGGATATATAAACGTTTGACAATGTTTCGTTGATGTGTTGCGTTAGATAAAACAAAGGTTAACGATGGAGGCAAATATACGAATAACTACTACTATTTAGAAGAGCTACTATATCACACAAATTGACAACAGTTTTTATTCGAAAAGGTGTACAAAAAAAATGCTTTAAGCATGATGGTTATTTACTGCGAAATAAATATTGAATATTATAAGTGTTTGCAGCGAGCGAAACTAACCGTTTTTTCGAGCAGGAACAGTTTTTCTTTGCTCTTTGATCCGAACTTACAGATTCTGTTTGACTTTTCTGTCAACTTATGCCAAACACTAATGCGCACGTTCGGTAGAGCAAGGGCACAATGTACAGTGCGATACAAGAGCAATTTGTGCCCTTGTCCTACTAAAGCACAACGGTACGAATGATATCGATCATCATTACCATTTTTAGGGTTCCGTACCTCAAAAGGAAAAAACGGAACCCTCATAGGATCACTTTGTTGTCCGTCTGTCTGTCAAGACCCTTTATCTCGAGAACGCGTGGAGGTATCGAGTTGAAATTTAAATCATATACTCAAATCTACAGTCCCTTGAAGCTGTGAAAAAATCAAACTTCTATGTTAACGTCAAAAAAAGATACGGCCGTTTATGCTGCAAAAATCGTATATTTTGACACTCTCAAGGGAATCAAAATGTATAGGGTATTTTCCGTTGACCTAGAACTATGAAATTTGGCAAGTAATACCGCCTTATACTACAAATATAGGAAAAAATCTGAAAACCCAACATCTTTAATTAAATAACAAAAAATACAGGGTCTTATGCAAGGAACGGCGGCGGTGCAAATTTTGAATTGAGTTTACCGTGTCATGTGCGAAAACTTCGGTGGGCGAGTCCGACTCGCCTTGACCAGTTTTTCCTTCTATTGTGGCTTCGTAGAATTGCATAATCATCATAAAAATTTGAAAATGTTGTCAAAGTGTGCAACCCCTAAATAAACACCAACGGATTGTACCTATTTGAATTTTGAATACTGGCCTTATAGATAAACAGGACCAAAAATTCGTAAGTTTAAAAATGGAACATCTTACTCTTACGTAGCGGCATCGAGTGATAACACTTTTGATAGCTGACAAATAGTGTTGGAAACACGTCATTTTATCATCCTAAAAAATTCAGTCAAGTGCGAGAAGTATATTTTAAAAAGTTCATTTTAGAAATAACGCATAAAAATAAAAGGCCATTGTAGATCAAACTCTCGAAATAAACTGTGTGTCTAGAAGAAGACGACATTGTCAGAAATTTGAAATATTGTGTCAAAATATACAAAATGTGAAATTATTGATAAATAAGTGAATAAATAATCATTAAACCACGTTAACTCAGAGCTAGGACGCGAGTTTGCCAGCGGCGGCGGTGACGTGAAAGTGCAGTGACTTCATTGTCATACGTTGTTGTACCAGTCAGCGGTCCTTTGTCATCATCGCGCGAAGTGATTTTTTTGAGATGTTTTTTGTTAGTTATTAAAACGATGAACGCTAGAGTGCGAGCAAATAAAAACAACCTCAAGATGAAGCTAGTTACGAAATACTTTTCGGTATATTACAGCGCCAGCAGTATCGCTATTCAGGTACCTGCAACAATGAAGTTTGACATCTGTTCCTTTATACTTGCTGTCAATATTAAGGGATACTTCATGAGCGAGCAAACTTCAAAAGTGCCATCACTCGTTGCCGCTACTGTAGACCTAACCTCATTCGGTCCAATACTCTTGGCTTCAGCAAAATGTACAAACGGCAATAAATGCGTCAACCAAATGATATAAATTGTACTTTACTACAACCGTCGCCGCCCAGTCTAGACTGAATCACTGCAACATTTATAGAATTTTGAACTCATTAGCCTTCACTAAAGAAATAAATGAGTGAATGAGAGTAGAAAGTTTTGTTTGAAGAAAGAACAACAAAAGAGAATGCTATTAAAATGATATTTTTCACAAATGAAGCCGTTAATTGTGTAAACGAGCAGGGAGGATCATTTTGGTGGTAAAATAGTGAACAAATATTTTTCATGGGATGCCTTACTTCAAAAATATTTTTTGTTAGAATGTTTTTTTATTGAGGCAAGCTTTTGTTGTCATTAACTACTTAGGTGTAATGCAATCGTCGGATATCCTATCGCGAGTCTAAAATTTTATTACCCAACTATTTCATCAAATTCATGAGTTAGAAAACCATTAAGTTTTCAAAATGTTTAAGAAGATATTCCTACACAACCTGTAGGTTAGGTTAGATTTGTTTTTTTTTTAAAAAGGTTTGTCTTATAACAAAATATAAACGGTTTCAGAAAAAAAACTCAGGAAAATTCGGACAAACGAAACAGTCGGTACCTGAAGTTTGACCTTGTGATAGGTAACCCCTTCAACGATATTAAACTCCACCCCTTTTATTCATAATCGCGCAATAGCTAAAGTATGCTTGAAATATGCTCTGTCCTTATCTGTCATTAAGACATTTGAATTCAACAGAAAGGGATAATAAATAAGTTAGCGTGGAGCTAACCCCATGTGCTTCTGTTTAGTCCACCAGAGTAAATCTCTTTAACTGAACAATTGTCCTCGCGTGTGATATCCATGGACTCGTTTCTCTAATAAGTCCATGGTGATTGTCTAAAACTCGATACCGGCAAAATACACCTTGTTAAACACAAGGAGTGAAAGCCATTAACTAAGAAAAAAAAAGCTGATTTACGAATTTACGTATAATTGGTTTTTTGTGCAATAAGTAGTTTACATACATACATACTTAAACTCAAATAGGTTTATAGTGCGTTTATGATGAAGGGGGCATGTGTTTAAATAAGTACAGCGGAGACGCCGTGACCAGCTTCCGTCTTCGTCGTCATGACACACAAACATGTGAAAATAATCTAAACCTTGTAACAAACGCAAATGCACTTATTTACCAGAGCAACTTACCAATATTCTGCAAAAAAAATCACTGCATTGTGCGCAGAATTCTTTTCAGACGGCAATTTCAGTAGGTACCTACCAGTTGCTCAATTATTCCCAGCTAGCACCGGACCGGTAATGCACCGGGCGCCGGCCTAGACATAATTGGAATTACCTCACTGCTAGAAATTTACAAGTTGTAGTATTCCCAAAACATTGGAAATCATCTCAAGAAATTAAATTTTTAAAGGAGTATAAGAGCATTAAAAATATTATTTGAAATTAAAAAAATAGAATTCCTGATAGGCATGTTTCATAAATAAGTTTCTCGACGAAAACAATGGTAACTACGAGCAAATTTTGATGTAAATAAGAATAATGAGGCATGTTAATTAATTCTGGAATAAAATGCAGACAACAATGACGGCGGTTAAAACGCCGAGGAATCGCAAACCAAAGAAAAAAACAAACATTCATACATACACACAGTCGAAACGGGAACACTTTAAAATTCCGAATTACTTTTTTCCGAATATTAATTTTTCCGAATTTATTTTTTTCCGAAAGCTATGTTACGCCGGAGCTATTTTAGATTCAATGTAAAATTTAATTGGCATACGTAGGTAAGGTTAGGTTTGATTTATAAGCGATAGCAAAAAGTTAATTATTCTATCAAAAAATTGCGTTCGGAATTATGAAAATTCGGAATTTCGATCAATTCGGAATTATGTAAGGTCTGTTCATCCTTACTTGTCTTATATAGTAAACAACTTTCTAACTTCGAAATGAACCTTTTCTGGCTAAAACAGCTCTTTTATCGAAAATAAAGTAAACCGAGTTAACATTTTGGACATCACTTGGCCAATGTATTGTCTGTGATTGCTTTATTTTGTTTAAAATAGCTGTTTTAGCCAAAAAAGTTTCATTTTGAGGTTAGAAAGTTGTTTACTATATAAGACAAGTAAGGATGAACCGACCTTAGCCTCGTAAGGCCCACCATACTACAAACAGGGAGTTTTTTGTGAGTGGGACTTTGAATCTACCGTCAAGGCAATAAAGTTCAATTACGTTTGTTCGATAATGACATTTTAAGTTTATCAAGATAGGAAAATAAACCTTATTACCATTGTAACACAGTTCAAATTAAATTGCCTTGATCATGTACATTCTATTACACACTGGGCCTTATGAGGTTAGTGTACCCTCGAAAAACATACCTCTCTTTCTGACGCAGGGTAAAGACAACCCGACATTATTCAAATCGTTAAGTCTTCCAAAAAAAAGGCATAAACCAATCAGGTTACGAAATCCCGTTATCGCAGAAAGCGAGAGATCCTCATGCATTATTGATCGTGTTTGGATTCAATCGCGGAGTTGAATATTTCTCTTCCACTGAATGTTATGAGGGTTAACTAGATCGGAGATTGGTTGTCTCATTCTCCATTATTTTAGGTTCTTTTTAGGGTTCCGTACCTAAATGGTAAAAAAGGAACCCTTATGGTGAGACTTCGTTGTCTGTCTGTATGTCACCAACCAAATGATATCAACTTGAAATTTGGCATAGTTGTACAACTCACTTGCCCGCATCTGTTTTTAGTACAAAAAATATGAAATTAATTTTATAAATAATTGAAAAGTGGTCTAGAATGGGGGGTTCAAAAATGAAAGTGGTTTGATTATAGCAAAGCACTTTTCTGTGACGTACTTTTTGATTTATAGCCAAAAATGTACAAAAAATGACCGTTCCCCCCCTTACCTCCGAAGTTTATGGACTTAAAAATCTGAAAAAATCCTGACGTATACACAATTATTTATATTTTATGGGAAAAAAAAGGAAGTCTTCATAGTTTACAGTTTTTGGGAAATAACCAAAAAACTTTAAAAATCTGTATTAGATTTTGTGCTACTCAAAATGGACCTTATGGCATAGTAAATAAAGGTCATAAAAAAAATAGTATTTTCTTTTGCGGTTACCTAGCATATTATCTTAAATATGCTAGGTAACTCGGTGCGCGAGTCCGACTGCTCTTGGCCGGTTTTTATTATACTTTTTTGTGGTGTGCAGGATCCGTCCGGGTCGCTACCCCTGAAATTACCTAGCACAGAGGCATTCCATCTCAGTCCTCAGGGTTGGCAACGCATTTGGTGTCTTTAGGATTGCAGAGATATTTAAATACTGATTACTGATGTGCCAATGGAGTCTTTCCAAAATTGCGGATCATTTCATGTAGGAAAATTTCGGAAACTTCTCACAATTTTGTATGGGGATTGAAACTTTCCGTTTCTTAAATTTAGATTTCCTATATTTCCTGTGGAAGTTTCCGGAATTTTCTTAGAACTTTTCCAACTTTTTGGAAACTTTCCGCAACTTGCACATCAGTAATATTGATGGGGTACTAACTGCCGCACTCAGAGACGTCAATTAAATTTAATGCTTGATTAAAGTTGCGTCCGTCACTTTCTTTGCTATAGTAATAGAATAAGACAACACATCACTAAACTAGCATTAAACTTAATTGACGTCTCTGAGTGCGGCAGTAAGTACTAATTAAATAAGGATGGATTAATACAGGTAGTGGCCGAACCTCCCGACTGCCCAATGGTCCCCTACCTCCCCTACTTTTAGCACCAAAAACTTATATCTTTAATATCTCAGCACCGATATTATTTAACGCATTTTTAACGTTCCCACATTTATAAGAAAATCATCTATCGTCGGCGTCGGTCGTTTAAAAAAAATTACAATAAAATTCATACAGACTTACCCAATTGTGAGAAACAACTGAGTTCATTTAAACTATTTTAAACCAATGTTTCAATGAAACCTCACAACTTATCACAAAAATCATTACGTATGTTAATTCAAAAATACCTACTCGTTAAAACCCTAATGGTTTAAACAGATTATTCATTGAAATTACTCAAAAGCTGAAACAGTGAAATTAACATATTCTTTCTCTAGCTAAGCATCGTATCTGTCATAAAACTCACATTGCATATGCGACCCTACTGTATACTGCAAAGAGTAGAATCTCTTAAAGCTTAAAGTGGCATAAATGGACTTTTAACTAGGGTATAGATTTTCTACAATTGATTGAGGTTTATAAATTAAGCGCCATAAGCTACTAATTGGGTTCATTTTGTATGAAATTTAGAAGTGTGGCACCGAAAGTGGACGTTGAATAGTTTGAATTATTCGGGGTCTGTGTAAACAAACTGTCATCCAAATCGGATGATATTTGAACCTCTATTATTTCAGTTATATTAGTAATCGTCCAATTATATTTCAATTCAAAAGTTTGTTATGTTTGAACTCAATTAATATCTTTCCATCTATACCATTGGTTCTTAACCTTTTAGGGTAGGGGATTTTTTTTAAATTGCCGACTCTGACCGTGTCAGAAATATATTTCAGATAATTAAAAACAGACATATAGCTGTATGGAATCTGATTCCTTTGCCTATCTGTGAAGAGATGAATATTATTGAAAAATAAAACGACTTCTCACTGGCCAATTTAATTTCATATGCAGCACAAGTCGTGTTCTGATTGGTCAAATCAGTGATCAGCGGAGCGATGTGATTGGTCGACTTGCTCAATGGAACAGACCAACAATGTTAAGATTTTTGGTCAGTTTAAATTCATAGTGGACTTGTTCATTCAATGTACAACTATTGATTGTTTTTCTTGAGAGTGTCACTAAAGATATGACAGTAATGAAAATTCAATATGGCGGCAGCCGGACGCCATATTGTAAATAAGAAAAATGTACTTAAAGTCGACGAACTATGACAAGCGAGGTATCATTGAATAAATTTAAATTTAAAAATCATCTGTAGGTTTCTTTTATCATTTTTCATTTTAATGATCATTTAGGATTTATAACGATTTAAAGTTGGTTAGCAACAGTCGGGTTTTTTAAAGCTTGCATTTTGTTAAACTTGTGAACTATTTAAAGAAGTAGGATAAAATGCTCAAATAGAAACCAAGAATACTCACGAGAATAAGAGAAGGGTAGACCGTCGGACCATCGGAACTCTCCCTCGTGCACTGTGTCAGTCGCCCCGATCCAGTAAACGTCGTCGACGCCGGCCCCCGGTCTGTACGAAATAAACTTTTATCAAAAAAAACATTTTTACGACAACCTTTTGTTGCCGACTGAACTTTTTTTTGCACAAAAATTATCTGCTTATAGGTTAGAGCGGGCTAGTTTCCGCAACTCGACGACTTAATGTATGCGCCTTTTTTGCGTGCTGGGTTTTTGGCACTACTCTTGCCAACCCAGTTCTACCAGGAAGCCTAGCAAACCCTTGATGTTGCCGACGGCTTCCGGTAGCGACCTCGGTGTTCCGAGGTGACGTGCCCGGTATGTTGCCACCTCAGGGCATTCCATGATGACGTGGGCCGCGGTTTCCTCCGCCGTCATACAGACATTATCTGCTTATTAAGACTGAACTAATGAGGCCCAATACGGTGGGTCTATGTTAAGTATAGCGAAGATCCTGTCGCCATTTCACGTGCAGAGGCCCGTTTCACGAAGCTACAAGTAACAAATTACAAGCGGAAGTCTCTTTCTAACTCCTTTTGCTTGAAAAAGAGTTCCGCTTGTAATTTGTAACTTGTAGGTTCGTGAAACGGGCCACAGGAGTTATATTTTTTTGATGATCCTACGTAGCCCATGTTTAAGGTATAGTCCATTCGCTTAGGTAGTGTCACTACTCTTGCACGTACTTGTGGTTATTGTAATAAAATACGAATATAATTCGACATAAACTGCCAAATTTACTTGCGCCGTAACACCCGCTAGTGAAACTGGCAGTTTACATCGAAATATATTCGTATAATTTATTACAATAACCACAAGTACGTGCGAGTGTAGCGACACTATCTAAGCGAATGGACTATAACCTAAAAATAATGTTCCAGCATAAATTAGCTTTCGATGAAAATAAATTCCATGAAATGATACATTTGATCAAGACTGTCGATTATTCAAGGAAATCCCGTCAAAATGAGCTGCCATCATAATTTTGTTCGCGTAATTTTCAATACGCTGTGTTTTTACATAAAGTTATTACTTTTACTTAATAAATAATGTTGCGAATATCTCATAAAGTTGTTGTTTTTGTTCAGTTTGAGTAATCAGCTTAATTTGGAAAAGATTAGATTGTTAAGTTTGCAAATATTGGGTTTCTTATCTCCAGCAACGAACTTTGTAGTTACTTTCTTGATTAACTTAGTTTTTGTGTTTGGTAGAGATTGTATTTATCAATATTTTAGAAACTTAATTAGTTAAGTAACATCGTAAATAAGTTAATATATTTTTTACCTCCTGCCGCTTTGTGAGCGTCGGTGGTTAAGGGAGTCGACTCATGATCGTAACGTACTAACGTTTTTAGCTGTTTTTAGACCATCCACAAAACTATGATGAGGATTCATTTATTAAGTTAATTAGTTGATCTCGTTGATTACCTTGGGACTAAAACCCGATTTACATTGGTCAAGGACATTGGTCACAGCGGACAGTAAAGTAGTGTAAACCGCTGACGGCGGCTCGGACAGTAGCGAGTCACGTTGCCTTGCCAGTGGATCCAAATAGAATCGCTATTTTTTCACTCCTGTCTTTAGCATACTGTAATTGCCTCTGTCTTTGACTAATGTAAATCAGGCTTTAAACTTAAGAACCCCATCATAAAACACTGTCCCAATAAGGCAATTATAAATTTCGACATATCTTTACTTTCGTCACTTCACTCTATTATTATGATAAGGTTCAATAATAGCTCAACATTTAAAGTTGTTGTGTGTACTTACGCGTGTATGAGTAATTGATCCAAAACATGTTGTTGCCTCTCATTCATGACGCTCGCGAGATGCCCTCCCAGCCGCACGCACTCCGCCTCCGCCTGGCGCCAGGCCCTCTTCCCCTCCCTAACTGCCGTGACGCAGAAGTCATCCGAAGCCACCCAGCCGTACTCACACTGCCCCGTCACTTCCTCCACTGGTTTATCCATCCACCAGACACTTAACCACATCGCCGAAGAATTCCTCTTAGCTATAACACTTATGTTAAGTCTCACAGAGTTCTCTTCAGATATAATCTGTACACTGCGTAAAGGGTCCCCAGGTTGTGAGCAGTGCTTCCATCTTGAGTCCCCGTCTTCTAAGGTCAGTTCCATCCCTTTGCAGTAGGCGTGGTAGTCTTCCTGGATGATGTTGGATAGCTCGTGCTTTGTCGCCATTGGTCCCGTGCCCATTTGGAGGCGTAGAGCGACTCGGTTCCCGTAGGGGAGGTGGATTCGATAGGAGCAGAAGAGTTTGGTAGCTGGTCCGACTTGGAACGAGCCGTTCCTGGCCGTCAGTAGGATATCATGGCAGTGATCCACTTGACGATAGGCGACGGCGAACGTAGGTCGGCCATGGAGTTCAACGGCGGGGTTTTTTGATGATGAGGAGTAGATGAACTTTCGGTTTTGGGGGGGGATTTGTTCCAGTTTGCCGCAGAGCGAGCCTGTGTTGGGGGCGAAGCGGATGAAGCCGCTGGAGCAGGGCACGTTGAGCTTGTGTAGCTCGAGGAGGTAGGCGCGGTGGGGAGGCGGGGCTGGGGGGAAGAGACGACACCCGTGCGTGCGCGGGAGTTGCCCTGAGTGCACGCGCCCGTGCGGCGCGCGCAGGTGTAACGCGCAATCTGCAACAATAGAGAAATTTTAAACGTTAATTGTTTATTTTTGTTTTTTTTATGCTGTATATACTGTAGGTACTTGTACTAGTTAACAGCATCACTGTTAACTGACCAATAGCGAGACTTATTGTAAGGTGATAAGATTCACGAATGGTCAGTTAACTTTGCTCATAGTAAAGTACAACTCAGAGGTTTAACTGTACATTTAGGGACCTTGTCGCAGTAACATATTAAAGAGAGTGGTTCGAATTTAGTAAAGCATTAACTGTGACAAGGTACTATATGTACAGCTCTGAATTCGACCGTTCGAAGTCATCAGCTGCATAAGTAAGGAACCCGAGTTCGACATGTATATGACTGGTTTTTTTGGTTCTATGTTTAGCAATAAAGTACTGCTTTTAACCAGGTTGTCAGTTAATGGCATTCAGCTGTTACAAAAGCCGGCGGGTGTCAATCGATACTCCATTAGCCGGCTAGACGCGCCCTAACTCGCTATTATGTTCTTAGTTGATAATTACAGCACTCCAACCGATGTATCGATGGTTATCATACCGTGTCTTTTAACCTACCGCAAAGCTACAGTTTTTGCATTGTTATGTTCCAGTGTGGTAATAAGTCAAATTGTAAAATGACTAGCTTACAGACATTGCATCTAACTGCCGCAATCAGAGACGTCAATTAAATTTAATGCTTGTTTTGTGACGTGTTATCTTATTCTACTGCTATAGCGAAGAAAGTGACAGCAGCAACTTTAATCAAGCATTAAATTTAATTTACGTCTCTGAGTGCGGCAGTTAGTCTTTAAGGTTGGCAACGCATTACCAGTCTTACCATAAAATATACAGGGTATCCCAGAACTTGGCGTAGATATTACGCCAAAAGAAAGCCCTTTCCTTACCGGTCCAGAGCATAGTTTTAACTTTTCGTTATGTTTATTTCATTAGGAGTTATTAAGGTTTTAATCTATGGTACACCTTTGGGAAAAAATAGCTATAATTAGTAATTCGAAAACTTGTTATCTAATCCTTAATAGTGTAGCAATGTATTGATTTACACAATTTCCAAAATATCAACGCATTTAAAATAAATCCGTACTTTCTAAGGCATTACAGCATTTCTCGTTTTTCGTTCAACAACTTTTGATTCTTTGTAGGAAAGTAAAACAATTCGCTGCTAGACTAAGTTGGCATCTTGTCTCAAAAGTTGGTGCACTTAAATACTATTTATATTTAGTATACTACTTAATTACGTCTTTGCAATTAAGTTACAGCTAATTTCCTTTCAAGCGACCCGATTTCGGTTGAATTTCGCACACATCCCAAAATGCACAAAGTTTTTATTAGACAGGAGGCCCTAGCCAAGATGCAAACGCTAGTAACTTTTTTATTTTCTATCACTAAAAATGTATGGGGTGATAGTTGACCACGTGGTTTATCGCAACGCACGAGAATGTCATCCATACATTTTGAGTGATAGAAAAGAAAAACGTTAGTAGCGTTTCTATTCGTTTCGTTTTTAAACCAATCGCGTCACTGGTAGATGACGTGATATGAATAGTCACGTGATCTATCAGTGATGCCATTTGTTTAAAAACGAAAGGAGTAGAAACGCTTGTTAGGGCATCTTGGCAGGGCCCTCTGATGTGAAAACGGCTTTCTATCGCTATCACATTAGCGATTAATAGCCTATGTAGGTAGCCACACTGCTGCACTGTTTGTATACTTGTGACTGTGCTTGTGACGACTCAATGAGTCAGTGTTGGCGCGTGGAAAAACTGATATTTCAGCTTTTAAAAACTTTTAATGACACGTGTTTGCTTTTGGATGCATGAGGGAAAACGTGCCAGTCACTCTGATAAAACAACCAAATAATATTATCGAGCAAAATAGAGCGCTATTTTGATATCGTTATCGGTATCATAATGGTTAGACACCGATATCACTATGGTTACATGGGTGGTTTAGCAATGATTGACATCCCAATTATTATTATTTTTAACCGACTTCAAAAAAAGGAGGAGGTTCTCAATTCGTCGGGTTTTTTTTAAATGTATGTTCCCCGATTACTTGGAAGACCACTGGACCGATTTGAAAATTTTTTTCGTTGTTTGAATGGGTATACTTTCTAGTTGGTCCCATTGTCAACACGTCAGGATCTGATGATGGGATCTTGGAGAAATTAAGAGAACTCCTCAAATATTATAGGCATACCTATAGCGATTTTGGTATTTTTCACTGTAACTCGTGCATTTGCTTTTGAAAAGTACTATAATTTTTGAATTAATATTGTAAAGAGAGTAGAGATATACTCTACTGTTGTTATTAAGTTTACTAATAACTAGTATTTTTTAGAGTTCCGTGCCCGACGGGACCCTATTAATACCTATGCCTACGCTGCCCGTCCGTCCGTCCGTCCAAACAATAAAGAGCTGTTTGTTTTAAACGTTACTAGAAAGCGGGGTGCTTTTTTTTGAATATGTGTATTACAGCAGATTTACTATCAAATAAGAAATGTATTTTTCTCAAAAATGACCGGAAATCTTGACATTCCTATCTACACATTGAGACGCGAAGTACATAGTTTACTGACAGTTCTCAAATTAAAAAAAAAAAACATTGCGTGCTCGCTACACAAGCCCGCAATGTTGCATACAAATTCCATTACTATCTACCTTGTAACTTTTTAAAAAGTGAAAAGGGCCATAATAAAATGAGGGCACAAGTCTTATACATCCAAATTTTACTCGAAACATAACTTTTTTATTTGTGCCTGGAATAGCTTATGTTTTTTTTAAACAAGAATTGCGTTTCTCCTTATCATAAACAAAAAGGCGGTAGGAGTGATGGTTTTTTCACATGAAGTTGCTGTTTGTATGCAATTCAAAAAATTTGTTCAAGCGATGAAGATTTGACTCCAACACAAATTTTTTCTTGCGATTTTTGAGAAAAGCACTATATTTGCCTCGGCAGGAACAGCAATTGCGGGCTTCGTATTTTTAAACGGACTCGCAAGCTCGTCCGTTTAAACCAATACTCGGCCCGCAATTGCCTACTTCCATGCCTAGGCAATAATGTACTATTTTCAACGTATTTTTATTTGTTGTCATCGTAAAAACGGTAAAACATAGAAACGTCACATTTGGTATGATTATAGGACTAAAGGCGTTATGAAGAGGCTTTTACCTTGCAGTGGGCTGAAATGATGAGTAAAGTACATAAAAAATGTAAAAAAAATATAAAAAATGGTCAAGAGTGAGTTGGGGTCGCGCTGATTCGATTCGACATTGAATTCAAATCCGAATTAAATAATACCTACTGTGTGGCTGTACGGAACCCTCGGTGCGCGAGTTCGACTCGCACGTGACCGGTCTTTTTTTATAATTATAAGTCAAATTGTGCCATTATGCTCCGCGAAACACCTCATTAGCCGAGACTGACGGTTTTCCGGCGTGGACGGCTTACGAGCCAAATATGATATTGTAATGTTCATTTACACAAATAGGCCATATTTCCAATAACTTGGAAATACAGCCTATTTATGTTAATGAACATAATTAATATTATATAATCGGGTATTAAAATGATATATGTTTAAATGGAACCTATTAATGTTGCCAAATAATTTTCTAGGGCAGCGAAATATTACTAACGAAATATGTGAATAAAATCGAGTTAGGTTTAGTTAAATAAAACGGACTAACTTTTTTTTACTTGCATAGGTTAAAATACATCTTTTACGTGGTTTGGGTAAAAATGGGATCATGTTGACAATTTCACTAAGAGAAAAATGCTTTACGATGCTGGGTAATACTCTCGAGCTAAAATATATGTAGGTATGTGTGTATGTAAATATTTTAAAGTATAAACAAAAAAAGAAAAACAGTATAATTAAGATATAAAATAGTTATTTATGTAACTGGTTTATAATGAAGCTTCTTAAGGTACGAGTGCCGAGGTTAGAGCGCGAGCTTGCGAGCGCTCTAATTACAGGTACGAGTACCTTAAGAGCTGATTATGTAACGTTGCATACATAATTTTTTCTACAAGCTTAAAATAATAATGACGAAAATAAACAATCGCTAACTTTTCTTGCATACTTTCCTAGATTTTTCTGCTAACAAATTACTTGTCAGCAAAGTCATTTTCCTTATTCCTATTGCCGTTAATAGTTTGTGAATTTTATTGTTATATGTTTACAAATTTCATGCCATTTTTAGTAGTTCATAAAACAGTTCTGAAAATTTATCATAAAAGATGGAATGCCAAATGAAACGCCATTTTGTTGGTGTCCATATTGAAGGTAATCATGGTAACCAAATAACAAATCGATGGATATTATTCATCTATTTTTAGTAATTTGATAAAAATGTAATTTTAAACACATAATTAGTCTCAAATTATTTTTTTTTAAGTATACGTAATTTTAATTGGTATTCACATACTTTTAACGGTTTATTATACAAATTAAGATGTCAAATGTTCACTAAACGCCAAGACTGATATCCGGAATGACCGTAACTATGGTAATAACAATGGTATAATAATTATTATAGAACTGTTATTACCATGGCAACGCTCATTATAGAATAGTTTTCACGTTTCGGTTACGCTATAGGTGGTATTGTGGAACCATTAACGATATCAGTATTAGCGGTTTATAGTACGCGAGTAGAAAAAAGCCAAACATCAACGTAAATAGATACAGTATTCTCAGCTTCTTAAAAGCTTTCGGCTGGCGGTCGCTATCACGCTTCCACTCGCAACTGACAGTATATTTGTCACTCGTGTGTGAAAAGCGATGATTGCCGATCGCTATTAAGAAAATGGTTACATTGTAGGTACAGAGATGGATATTTGAGAATCTATGTACATGAAGGAATATATATAAAAGGCAAACCTGACTGACTGACTTAGATATCAACGCACATCCGAAACTACTGTACCTAGAAACTTGAAATTTGGTACAGGGGTTCCTTTCATGATGTAAGTGAGCACTAAGAAAGGATTTTCCGAAAATCGACCCCCAACGGGAAGAAATGCGGGGGAGTAGCGGGAAACTAATTCTACGCGTACGAAGTCGCGGGCGTCCTCTAGTGAAGGAATAAAATCCAAGGAGAATCTGAAAAAAACAAATCGGACTCGCACACCAAGGGTCCCGTACAGCCGCACGGTATGTACATATTATTACATTCCGATTTGAATTGGATTTCGAATCGAACCAGCGCGAGCCCAGCTCACGCTTGACCATTTTTGTAGTTGTTGTAAATGAAAGACGTGCGTACGGTATGACAGCGTTTAATGCACTAACTCGTATACCCGCATAAAGCGTTATTTAAACCCCAACATCCCTCCACCATAATTTCTTAACTAAACAAGCCAAAAAACTAGAAATATTGTCGATAGTTAACTCTAGGTATGTCTCTCAACTCCAAATCCGAGCCTGCTACGATTCTAGTAGCCGCTTGTAACTCGGCTGCTCCGTCGGGATTCGGACTGGCGCTGTCGTGCTGGACAGCCGCGTCGCCCTCCGGGTTTGGCTGCAGTCCGGGCTCAGCTTCGGCCTCCGTCGCAGGCTCCTCCGACGGTGCTGCTCGGGCTCCTGCTCTCTCTCCTCCCATCCTCGTCGCCACTTGTTGTAAATGAAAGACGTGCGTACGGTATGACAGCGTTTAATGCACTAACTCGTATACCCGCATAAAGCGTTATTTAAACCCCAACAGTAGTATTTGTTGTTTTTCTTCAGGGCTTAAACTACCTTCTGCTTCTTCTCAGCATATACTCGTCCACTGCTGAGCACATGCCTCTTCTATGGATTTCCATGTAGCCCTTGATGCGGCGACTCTAGTCCAAGTCGGCCCTGCCGTCTTCTGAATATCGTCCGACCTGGCTGGTGGTCTTCCTCTGTTTCGGCTTCCGGTTCGAGGTCTCCAGTACAGCGTTCTTTGACTCCATCTGTCGTCATCTACGCGACATACATGGCCTGCTCATTGCCATTTAAGTTGCGCAACTCAACAATGTTCTCTTTGCGTTTCTGTCGCACAAATATAGGTAGACATGCACCTCTGTTCAGGATGTTTGCCTCATATACTAGCTTAAAGTCCATGTTTGACCTATATAGCAGTTCTTTAGCCTCAGCCAAATTTAAATTAACACAAGTGAAGCAGTAATTAATCTTGATTTAAATTTTAGTTATAGTATTTGTTTACTTTTTACTTTATTTTATTATTTTATTTTATTTTATTTAGACAAATGTACTAGTTCCTAGTGTTCCTACTAGGTACTGAAATTCATATTTAATGCATGATGTGTCTACTGTTTTAGGATGTACAGATATGTAGCGTAGTTTTAAGCTTTGAATTGTAAAATTTTATTGTTGTTCATCCAGTTTGAAGACCAATAAAAAAAAAGTCGGTGACTTTAGTGCGTTGGCGAATGACCTCGTCTCTCCTCGATACTTAAACTATAACCATACCAAATTTGAAGCTTGTGTGTTTGGCCGTTTTTACTATATTTACTATTTCACATTCTTTAAAATAAAAAACCTATTACGGTTCAAAAGATACAGCTCTTTAAAGATAGGACATACAGACAGACGGAAAACGTAGACTTAGTAATAATAATAAGGTCTCAATTGGACCCCTTCGGGTACGGTACCCTAAAAACGCGTAACCTAATTTTCCAAGCAAATTAGCTTGATTTAACTTATGAATGTGCAATTCGTCATAAGGCAGCGATTAGTCTCCGTCTCGTTACCCTATACTCGTGTTCCGCTGGAGTGGGCGAATACAGCTTAAGAGCCTACTCAAGCCACGGGGGAACAGACTATTGGTATATACGAGTCCAGCAACCGCCCTTCCCGGTCGAGGCTTGATAGTGCTTTTCTCCAACAATGTGAGGAAATTTAAAACAATAGTTAATAATATTAATCACAGTCCCAACATTTCCTTGAAAAAAAGAACAGAAACGTACGATTTAGTATGACACTGAAGTAAAGCATTAAATAAAATCACAAATTTAAACGTAATAAATTCAATTTGAATAAAATATAGTTTAAACTATAACATTTATTACGCTTTTATGTTATTTAGGCAATGTATTTTGATCACGAACGCAATTTCTATTTTTAAAGAAAGTCAAACTATTTGACACGCTTTTAAATACGTTGTAAACGCTGTTTGAAAATGCTTAACTTTTTAGTCTATGACATTTCAAAAGTAAAATATACAAGGAAGAATTTTGATTGCACGAGTGTTTGGCTGTTTGGAGATAGTTATCCTAGTCCAAACATGGTTTTAAAAAGTAAAACACCAGGTACGTAATGAAATTTCATACATTTTCGCGGCCGCTGCCGTTGGTTAATAATAACTTTGTTTTTTTTTTTAATTTTGCCTGGACCTGGAACTTACAACTTCGCGGGCTGATTTGACAACAGTAAGGTTAACATTTCCGAGCATGTGGGAGAAAAAGGGACATGCCTATGACTGCTTTGAGTAAGTTGACAAAACACGACAGCAATTTTCGCCCGTCATCAGTGAGGTTGTTCTACAATTCTGGGGTCGTAGTGAAAAAGGGTATAAGTCTTCTCAAGATTAAGTGAAAAAGGGTTCAAGTGTAGTATACTCCGTTCATGTATATACCCTTTTTTATTACGAGTTAAGTCGACTTGTACCCTTTTTCACTAGGACCACAGAATTTATGCATTTTATGACGGTATTTTAATGTAATGAATATTACCAATAAATAATGTATGTAAAACTCTTTATTGCACATAAACAATTACAAAACATTTTGCATCACTATAGATAATGTACATAGGCGAACTTATCCCATATGGGATCTCTTCCAGTTAACCTTGGAGTAGAATAAGCCAGGATAATGCAAGAGGATAGGCAAATTTACAAAATAACAGATAAAAAAAGAAAGGTACATACATCTGAAAAACAGACATTAAAAGTAATAATATCCGCTTTAATAAAATAAATATATAGTTAATAAAATATACTAATATATACTACCACATATGTAAACAGCAATTAAAACCCGATAATGAATATACATAGCAGCAGAGAGGCAACAGTTCCAGACGGGCTAAGAGTGGAGAGGTGCTTCTGGACTTTAAACGGCCGTAGTTTGCCCACTCGTCACTTATGCAACATATTCGCCCTTCGAGCATATAGTTCTTACGACTCCAATCTGATCGGCCAATAAAGGCAAGAGGGTGAGGGTCGGTTCCTCGTCACCGTACACTCGAGCCGGCTGGTGAAGGCAAGCGTGAGGTAACGAACAGGACCTACCCACGGGAGCACTTCAGGTCCGTTGTGTTGCTACTCACCAACAACTCGCCACCAGCTGCCCTACGAGTACTAATTATGGTATTTACCAATCACGGGACTATGGGAGTCCCGGTCCTTTGAAAGGCATAAATGGAGCCGAAGACAACACGCAGGGGCCGAAAACAACTCTATTTTAGTGACGTGATGGGCCGACGACTACTTATAATGGTTTTTGGGTCAAAATCTTTTTCGATGCACTGAAATTTTCCACTCTGTCACGATCGTAATTTTTTTCTTTAAAAAGTAATGTTTTCTTAATCTAAATAAATGTTTATTTTATTTGAATCAGCACAATATTGTCAAACATCGTCAAACAAAATAAAATATTACTTCCTACAAAAACAACCACTCTGTCACATTTCCCGGGGACAAATTTCAATGCATCGAAAAAGATTTTGACCCTTTTATGTTGGTTCTCAAATAAATGGGTTCTTAAAATTTCATAGCTATTTGAACACTGAAAAAAATAATTGGTCGCTTGTAACAAGATTGTGGTTGTTGTGCATAAGCGTCTTGATCCCATACGAGCCTAACAAGACGATAGATACACCAACTAAGACGTTAGAGACATCAACTGAGATGTTAGTTGGATCACTAAAAAAAAATTGCTGTTGTTACTATCAGCTTTGGTTGATATAACTAATATCTTAACTATTGTATTCATTGTTTGACAACTAAGTGAAAATCTCTATTTGTTGGCTCTCATTTTTTTGAGTGAACGTTTATTTTTTATAGAGCATGTTCTCCTCCCTGCCTTCAGCCGCTGTGCGCTTCTTATTTGAATTATTCATACAAGTTGAAATTGCAAGGAATTTGTCTTACCAGTAATTCATAATCTCGCTGGATAGACGAGCGATTTTGGTTCAGGGAATTTGTTGGAACAAAAACAAAGTCATATGAATGTGTTTCTATTGATAAAGGGTGTAAGTCTTCTGAGGTTTAAGTGATTTATACCCTTTTTATTTTAAGTTGAGTAGACTTATACACGCTTTTTTACTAGGATTACAGATATTTGCTCTTGCTTTAAAATAATGTATTAAATCTACAGATTAATCCACGTCGATGGAGCGCTCTGAACCCTGAGGACTTATTCGCATTCAGAATAAGTTGATGACGGTTATTTTTTAATACAGTTGCTCAAAAAGGGGTACTTTTTGTAGCTGTAAATCGTGCGGAAAGTTGAATTTTTCGCACTAGTGCTTTTTACGGGTTACCTTTGTTTCGGCGAAATATGTTAGCTAAATGTATCGTTTCCCAACCGTTTCATTTGCAAACCCGCTTTGTTTTCTGTAACCGTAAATATTTCAGAACTTTGTAAAAACTAACCTAATCTAACCTATAGGGTTCTACACGATGATACTGAAATAAATTCTGAAATATTTACAGTTGCAGGAAAAAAAAATGAGTAAATGGAGGAGTTGGGATACGATACTTCGGCTTTTTACTTATGTTTTTTTTAATTTACTCTCGTTCCAAGCAACCCAAGATTGTTTTATCTTTTACCTGCAGAACTGTCATTTTCACTCGTCCCGTGTATTGTCAAGTTAAAATTGCGATTGTGAATGTATGGTCAATCTTGAGATTGTAGTTTTGATACAGTAAATGTCTTTGCGTCTTAGATACCATCAGTGGCCCGTTTCACGAAGCTACAAGTTACAAATTACAAGCGGAAGTTTCTTTCTAGCGAAAGGGGTTAGAAAGAGACTTCCGCTTGTAATTTGTAACTTGTAGCTTCATGAAACGGGCCTCAGGTAGCCTGTGTGCTCGTCTGTCTTCTCCATGTCACAAATAACAAAAAACAAACTTTAATCTCGTAACACCAACCATACTACAAACAGGGAGTTTATTGTAAGTGGGACTTTGAATCTACTGTCAAGGCAATAAAGTTCAATTATGTTTGCTTTAAAATGTCATTTTCAGTTTTTGGAAACAGTAAAATAAACTTTATCCTCATCGCAACACAGTTCCAATTTAATTGAGGTTAAAAAACCCGACGGTTGCTAACTTTAAATCGTTAAAGTAAATCCTAAATGATCATTCAAAATGTAAAATGATTAAATACCTATAGAATGATACCCTTTTCGTCATAATTAGTTTTTTTTTTCTTTTTTACAATATGGCGTCTGGTTGCCGTCATGTTGAATTTTGATTACGGCCATGAATCATCAAATCGGCCCACGCCTTTAGTTTGTAGAGCGCCACAAAGCAATAAACATACATACATACGAGTACATTGCCTTTGTACATTCTTTTTTAAATCTTCATTGCATTGATTTTGTTTTTTCTTTTGTAGTATAAAGTATTTACATACATACATAAGTAGGCTGATAACCACATAACCCCTTCGGCGGTCGGGTAAAAAGGACCAAGATAGAATACATCTATACTAGTCACTCCAACAGCTTTCTTACCCCTTAACTTAAACAACTCCCCCCTTATTTTCTTTATTTATTGTTCCCTGTATTTTTTTAAACTTCTTACCTTACTCGTCCTCTGAATGCCGATAAAAAGAATCGGCTAACTTAGTGCTGTCAAAAAGAAAGCGGCTAACTGCTTAGTAATAGTTTCAGCATTTTAAATTTAATGCGGCTACTAATAGAGTATAAAATGGGTCGACAACTATATTGCAGTTACCGCCTTCTTTGGTATTACGACAGAATACTTAACATGTACACATTTCCCATGCCCAGTAAGCCGGAAATTGAATCCGCGACCCCACACTCGAGCCCAACATCCGGCGCTCGTGGAAATATATCAAAAAATACAACGTCTTTTGTAAGAAAAATATACGGGGTCTTTAATATTTTTCTAAACGGGAAACGTTTTAGAAGCGTTCGAGTTAGTCGATGTTTTTTGATGTATTTACATTGGGATATTTATGTGTGGAATTTTGTGTGCAGGACGCCGAATGACCTCCATACTGATATCAATATTCTAAATATTACTGGAATAAAAGTCAAATTGAATTCTCCTAATTGATGGTCAAAAGAGCATCAAAATCCATATAATATATAGCGGATAAACAGACAGACAGACACGGAAAGCGACTTTGTTTTATACTAGGATATGTTCCTAATAACAATAAATAATTTTAAACTTGCAATGGTTGTATATATATACATATATATATTTATAGTCACGTCCGCGTCCTCAAAAACGGTTCTAACTAATTCGAGAAAAAATTGCATCATAGGGGTTTACGGAGACAAAAAACCGATCCATCAAGTTTTCATCTTTGGGGAAAATCGTTTTAAACCTATCGGTCTTCCAGGTAGGTACTTATAATGTAGCAAAATGTACGATGTCTGTATGGTCAGTTTAGGTCACATCTTGCAAGTCAATAGCGGCCTGCACACGTAGAGTTCGGACCGTGGGAAACGCCACGCGCCATTCCAATCTTCGCTCCGAACCGTACGTGTAAATACAACTGTAATAGTATTCGTAAAATAGTAAGAAACCTATCCAAACTGCGGTCCCCGCAGCGGTTTCCCGCGGTCCAAACTGTGCCGTGTAAAGACCGCTAATGGGCTGAAATTTGGACCACATAATGTACAACCGATGATAATGCAATATTATGGTATCTAAGAGCTGATCTGATGATGGAGTTAGAAGGTGGCGACAGGATC
The DNA here is from genome assembly GCA_946894065.1 of Acleris literana. Taxonomy (NCBI): domain Eukaryota; kingdom Metazoa; phylum Arthropoda; class Insecta; order Lepidoptera; family Tortricidae; genus Acleris; species Acleris literana. The sequence goes on from OX335681.1 coordinate 2,180,055, forward strand.
TCCGCTGTACTTATCGTGGACCCACCGCACCGTGTTGGTTGGTATTAATTAACTTTTTTATTTAAACTTTTTTGCACAATTCAGAAATCCAATTGGGAAATGGATTAAAGCCTTGAGGCGTTCCTTATTAGGCAACCATTGGGCCAAACAGAGACAAGAAGAGGTTGGTCCTAATTTGATGAAACGTTAAACGTTAACTTGGTCTTGATAAGCAGATAATTACTTTGCTAATAAAGAGAGTATAGCTACTTCGTCCCAAAAATGATTTTGTTGACAGAAACTTAATAAAGATATTGCCTAAACTGCTTCAGAAATAGTCTGTTGCAGTGTCTGTTTGTCAAACACGTAAACGCTGAGGAGTTTTAACGTATAGAAGATAGTCTGCCATTTGTAATAAAACTATTCTACGTACGTCCTCGTAAGATAACACATTGCTGCCGTAATAGGCAAGGCATTCTGTACTCTACTGTCAACTACATTAAATTCAAAATGCTTATATGAGTACTATGTAGTTAGCCTCCTTCTTTGATTATTGCGCCTGAATGGTAACGTTACTTAGTTGAAGTAAGCCTTTGAGTTTCGGATTCAGCAGGAATGTTTCGAGTTTTGGAGAACTGTACCCTTACCATGAGTTACAATTACTGTACTCGCTAGCGAGTCGAATGCTCTGACCTTTACTGCATAGTAGGGCTTCCAACCCGGTATCCCGGGATCCCGGTGTTCCAAGATCCCGCGCTATGTTCCAGTCCCGGGTGCTCCTTGAATCACCGACACTCATTCCAAGAATGCGTTGTTTCATCGAATTTTCATTTCATCGAAAGCTAATTTCTACTGAAAACTTATTGTTTTTAGGTTATCTTAAGCATGGGTTAAGTAGGTTAGGTTAGGTTAGACCTGTGACCACCAAAAAGTTATAACTCCTGTACGTGGAAATGCCTGTTCGATGAAATGAAAATTCGATGAAATGAAAATTCGGTGAAATGAGTGTCGGTGATTCAAGGGTAAACCTCCAGTCCCGCTTGTTGCGAGATTACGAGCGCGGGATCCGCGGGATTTGCGGGACGCAATAGTTTTGCAGACGACAAACTGCGACATTAGTAATGTAATGTTTTTTTCGCAATCAACTAAATGCTCACCAAATGAATTAAAGTTTCAATTAGTTTTTTCAACAATCTGTTGAAATTTATCCTGGTTTATGTTTATTTAGGGTTTTTTTTAAAAATCCCAATGGAAGTACCTATAATTTGATTTAAGTACCTTAATAAAAGTGAATATATGGTTCTTTATTTCTTGTGTTTCATTCACCTTATATTAATAGTATCAATTTCTATGCGGGATCCCGCAAATACCGGAATCCCGCGGGATTGAAAATTTTCAGTCCCGCAGATACCTAGGTTGAAGATAGGCTGCGGGATTGGAAGCTCTACTGCATAGAGTGCGAGGAACAGAGCATTCGCCTCGCTACCGAGTAGGTACGGTAATTGTAACTCATGGTACGGGTACTGACATGTTTCGAGATCTGATTCATCTCTATCTGTGTGTTGGTGCGAATAGTTTGATTAAATCTTGGTTATTTTAAGGAATTAAGTTTGGAACTTGGTAAATTCGTTAAGTAATTATTTACGGAAGTTTTGGTAGCGGTCGTTCGACTTCGTTCGGCTAGTTTAGCGCTTAGCCTAATTGGTAGTGACCCTACTTACAAATTTGGTTTGATTCCCGGAATGGGAAAATATTTGTGTGTTGAATGCGAGTATTTGTTCATGAGTCTTTAATGTTTTTTATATATTTAAGTAGATATGTATTTCTGTATAAGTGTACGTTTATCGTTGTTTAGTACCCATAAAAAGATAAGATAAAAGACATTTATTCAGTAAGTAGATATCTACCAGCGCTTGCCAATACGCTTGCATATATATGGTAATAACCAAAAAAGATAATTAAAGCTATTTAAATGTCACTTAAATGATGTCTAACTTACAATTTCGTTACAAAAATGTATGTTTTTGACGTTAATCGACAGTTTCGTGACGGTGACAAACTCTTCTTTAACTGGACATTTATTTTGATTTATACCCAGATCACTGCTGAGAAGAAACGCCGCAACAAACTCAGCAGACGGTATTTTTTTAAACTTTCTTTTTATAATGATACTACTTAGTCTAGCATTATATAAAGTCAAATAAATTATATAATATAATATCAAATATCATGCGTAGTTCAGCAGGAAAACATGCCAAAAATATTACGGGAGAGATAGAGGGACAAAAAAGAAAGAGAAAAAAAACATACCACGTTGTGTGTATTTTGATTTCCTACGTACACCGTGTCCCCTAGACAAGATAGAACTTTTGCATTTGCACAAAGTATTAATTACTAAGTTTCAGGTTGAGGTCAAGCATTTTTGTCTGTTAGATAGTCCTCAAATCTATAGTACGCTTTAGATATTAACTGCTTTTTCAAGTAATATTTAAGTGTTGGAAAGGGTAACTTTAAATCTACGTAGGGTAATCTACACTAATATTATAAAGCTGAAGAGTTTGTTTGTTTCAACGCGCTAATCTCAGGAACTACTGGTCCAATTTGAAAAAATATTTCAGTGTTAGATAGCCCATTTATTGAGGAACGCTATAGGCTATATAGCATCACGCTAAGACCAACAGAAGCGGAGCACCAAGCCACCAATGAAGAATGTTTCAACCTTCTACGTTTGTCAAAGTCGCGGTTTAAAGTTAGCGTTGGCCCAAAGTGACTATTGCACGGAGACGAAGTCGCGCGCAGAAGCTAGTTTATTATAGAAATTAATGCATTGACCAACAAATAATTTATATACTTTACGGATAAGGAATGCCATAACAGATCAAAGACGATATGCTTTTCACCGCCTATGATAGAGGCCCTCCTGATATGTATTAAATTTTATCTACATCCATATCATAACTTCCCTACAATATGTTCAGAAGCGATAAGCAAATCGCCTATATTAAGAAACCTGTATCAGTGGTTGCATCTTAATGTTTACATTAAAGTATAGTGCATCGTGATGTTTACATTAAAGTGTCGGTACCTAAACATTTAAGTATCGGTAATACTGTACCACTAACTTGAATAATATTCAAGGCTTGCATATTATGCAAGCCATATCTGTACATTATAAATAAAGTCTGTTTTTTATTAGTTTTTTTTTTCATTTAAGCTTTGGTACTACAAACAAGTTAACAGTAACACTAACTTAATAAAAATACAGGCTATATCTGAACATATTATAGAAAACTTATGATATGCATGTAGATAAAGTTATGTATGCGGCTATACATAATTAGGCATCAAAAAACTCGTGCTTTATTGCCTCTTATTATGCACCAGCCACATAAACTACTATTATATACCGTAGTTCTGTACTTCTTTTTGTATGTAGGTATTATGACACAAACATTTGCCCCTGATATTGATTTAATATTTATACTGAGCCGGTAGATGAACATCAACTCGTCCGCAAATCTTCGCCACGAAGTTTGTTACAGTTCCGATCTTTGTTTTGTACGAAGTTATTATTGACTTAAGGATTGAGGGAAGCTAGAAGTATGGGGTGTAGCAGCATACGCGGGAAATAATTGATGAAAGATGTAAAGAGTTAAACAAAATAATGTTTGTAATACATTAAAACACTACAATTATTAAACTATTACTATAACTATTAAATTGATAAAATCCTACGATATAAGTGAAACCCCCTCTTCTAGACCTAATAACATTTAAAGTCTTTTTAGGGTTACAAAGTCTTGTAGTTTCGCCATGTCCGTCTAGGGTCATTCCACCGTAACACCCGAAACAGCTACTTTTTATTATGGTTTATTTCGATATTGTAATAAGAAACTAGGAAAATGACTAGTGAATGGAAATTTGGATAATATTTTCTTTTCCTTAACACGCATAATTAAAAGAATAAGAGAATAACGAGAGAATCACTAATAAAAAGTAGCCGTTTCGGGTGTTACGGTGGATACTAACTTTTTCTCAGAAACTATCAAAGTTACAAGACTGAAATTTCGTATACATACATATATTTAAACTACGCACTTTTGTGAAATAAGTAAATAAAACCGGACAAGAGCATGTCTGACCATGCTCAGTGTGGGGTTCGGAAGTCGTTACTTCAAAAACACCATCTCAAAACGCAACAAGCATGGAATATTATTGGTGCTGCCTTCCGTAATTTTGGTAGGTAAGTATAATAACTTTAGTTGTCCGTATCTCAGGATTCAATCAAGTGAAAAAACTTTAATATTTGTTATTTGTGCTAAAATTCAAGATATTTTCCAGATTTTTTGTATTGGATGTAGGAGGAGGGGGGGGGGGGGGCACACATATCTTAATATTTCACAAACGGAATCAAAATTAATCGAAAAATTGTTTCACAAGTCCGCAATTTTTTTTAAGAGAAAACAACACTCCACACCACTGGGTAGGCGAGAAAAGAAAAACGTGTATGGGAGGTACCCTGAATAAAAATGTTTTACAACATTTTATTTTACTTACCACTTTGTCTCATAAATGTATTTTTTGGCAAAAACTTTTTTAGGACTTGATTGGGCGCCTGGTCGATGCAAAATGCTCATTTTACAGTCGCAGAATACGTGTAAGCATTTTTATTCGATGTCGAAATTACAGCATATAAATTTATTCCTACTGAGAGCGGTTTTATGATAGTCATTATATTTACATTATTCTATATTAAAAACACTATTAAAATAAGATCTAGTAATTAAATATCTTTTATGGATAAAAACATTAAATCATGAGACCCAAAAAAGACTCAAAACGTCTTAATGAATTATACATTTCAAATCCAAATTCATTCATATACACTTGATATTATGTGTAAAAATGTGTTTATTAAGAATATTACGTTCCTTATGAAATATTACCTACTTTAAAATATAGGGTGGTGCAAAAGTTGTCACCCTATATATACCTACTTTCATATTATGACTAGAGGACGCCCGCGACTTCGTACGCGTAGAATTGGTTTCCCGCTTCTCCCCCTATTTCAACCCCTTAGGGGGTGAATTTTGAAAAATCCTTTCTTAGTGCATCCCTAGACCTCTTAGGGAACCTACATGCCAAATTTGGAATCTCTAGACCCAGCGGTTTGGGCTGTGCGTTGATATATAAGTCAGTGATTCAGGTTTGCCTTTTATATATATATAGATAGATGTGAAAGTATATACTCAATCTTATTTCTCAAACATAAACCATAAAATATTTAATCGCCTTATACTATAAAGAATCTCATTTCGATGTTTCCAATAAAAGAATACGGAGGTAAACTCACAATGTATAAAAAAGACCGAAGATATATCAACTCGATCCACGACACAGGGTGGAACTTCGATGAGATTAAGATATGGTGGAAAGTTTGTATTTCAAGTTAAAATTGTATTTAAAGTTAAGGTAATTTTATTTTTTTACTGACTGCGCATAAAAGGCTATGGTTGTGTATGTGATCAAAAATGGAATGTTACAATCTGGCTCTTAAATGATTAGACCTTATAAAATAAAATTATAAAATAGACAAGATTCGTGATCACAAACTAAGCTCTAGGGTTGTACTACGGGTATTAGACATCAGACAACGATAAACATACTTATTCATACTAAATACAGGAACAAATACTCGCGCTCACCACTCAAATATTTAACCTTACCGGGTATCTGACCCGACTAAACGACATCCGTATCGTCTAAAGACTGTTCTGAGGTCGAAGATGACATTTCTAAGCCCCTAGACAATATGAATTCGGCGTTAGTTATCTTTATCAAAAATCAATAGGATTGACGTAAGCTGTCAGATGGTAGAGTTGGAAGTAAAACAGACTCTCAAGATGTCCACGCCCACGTATATGTATAACAATGTTTGTCAACTCCAACTCAACGAGGGATAAATTTAAAGAAATCAATATACTTACAGTCACGTCGCAGTATATCTTTGAGAATATCATGTATGTACGCAAACACATACATGAGTTTAGGCATAACCGCGACGTTCATAATTTAAATACTAGAAATAGGGATAAGCTCGCTCTTCCAGGTCACCGTGTCCGTAAGGTAATCACTTTGTTTGCGGGGAACTGTATACGTTTCTACAATAAGATACCATCTGATTGATATCGTCAATATGCCGTTCAATAAATTTAAGTCTCACATGAAGCGCTGCTTGTTGGGTAGGGAATACTATACTGTAAATTACTTCATTGGTGACCAAGATGTATTTAAGTAGTGTCTAGGCTATTACTTATTTAAGGTAATTTGTTAAGTCTAGGTTATTTCTGATATTTCTATCTTGATAAAAATACCTTTAAGCAAACTTTGTATTCAAACACGAAATTATATGTTTACTTTTGTACTTTATCTTTATTAGTTCTTGTGTGTACAAGACGCTTTTAAATGAGAGCACACTGTGATGTTTCTCGCCGGACAGCTATATCACACAATATTACTTTTATGTTGTCCGGCAGCATGAGCACGCCATGCTCGCTCAAAGGTCTTTGCTTACGGCGGCGTCGTTGATCGGGTCGCCACCTTCCCGAACACATGGTTGAGGGAGGCGATGGCTGAGATACGCGTCATACTCGTGAACGGGTGCTGTCTGTGGAGTCCGGTCTGTTCACGTCTGCAAGGACTTGTTGCTCAGTTAATTATTCCAGTTATGGCTTTTGACGAAGAGACCTCGTCGTGTTGTCTCTTCCAGTCATTATTTTTAGTTTAATGTATTTGACATGTAATATTTTTAATTTTTAATTTTTTTTGGAATGTTCTTAATTTTTGAATTTGTAATGTTTTTATTTGTGATAGTTCTAATAATTTATATTTGTTGCTTTATTACCTTGTAATGTAACTTACTTTTAAGTATTATTGTATTTTATGTTTGAAAAAATGACCTTCTGCTGGAGTTTCTTGCGGCGCTTCTTCTCCGCAATGATGGTCTTGTCCGCAGCGCTGGTAGATTCACTGTATATTACCGACGTGTAAAAGAGCCCGTATGTGGCCAATTATTTTGATTTTGATTTTTTGATTTGACTCGATCCATGATACAGGGTGTAACCTCGATGAGATTTTGATATGGTGGAAAGTTTGTATTTCAAGTTATAACTGTATTCAGAGTTAAGATAATTTTATTTTTTAACCGACTGCGGATAACGTTGACGTTTGTGTATGTGATCAAAAATCTAATGTATCATTCTAGCTCTTAAATTATTGGATGTTATAAACGGAGAGCGATTATAAAAAAACAGAAAAATAATCTTACACAAATATTTCTAGTCAAAAACATTAATTCGATTCAATTCAAATTTATATTTCAGACATGTGTCCATAAAGTGTTAGTTATAAAAGTCTACGTTGGTAAAAACAATGTAAGTACTTAAAAATCCTATATATATTAGCTTGGGTCCCCATATGATCGGAGTCCCAATGGTCTAGGAAACCGCTGGCAGGCGAGGCCCAGACATTAGCTCTGGGCTCTACGTTAACTAGGTAACGATAAACAGACACCAAAGACTCAAGAACAAATTCTTCGGCTCATCACCAGAGGTCGGAATAGGTAGTGCTTATTAACCTAAACTTGATGCATCTTCATTCAATAACGTATTCCCATCTCACTCACGCATGAATGAACATGAGTCAAGTTTAGGTTAATAAGCACTACCTATTCCGACCTCTGCTCATCACGCTCTCTCTATTTTACCATAGATTACTAACTTCGTAGGCAGGGCCACTACCAACGAAAATATATACTCGAACTTATTTCTTCAACGCAAATCAAGCCAATACCATATTTAATCGCCATACAGGTCATTTCGTTGTCAATATCAATATCATCAATAAATAGTAAAAAACAAAGTCGCTTCCCGCTGCCTGTCTGTCCCTATGTATGCTTAGATATTTAAAACTACGCAACGGATTTTGATGCGGTTCTTGTTAATAGATAGAGTGATTCAAGAGGGAGGTTTTTATGTATAATACGTTTTGGATTATGTATGTATGTATGTAAACTCTTTATTGCACAAAAATATAAATATTACAATTATAATACTAAACTAGCTTTTGCCCGCGACTTCGTCCGCGTAGAACTCGTTTATCGCAGTTAAGTAAATTAACAGTTTTAAGTAATTCTATAGTTTGACGTCCTCCCTGGCAAGAATGATCTTTCAAACACATGTAATATTGAGCTCGAAATTTACCGGGACACCAACTTTAACCATTAACTCTTACGGGAGGGCACTCCCGATACCTCGAAAGAGTTCAGGAACTCTAAGGGTAGGAAGTGACTTGCTCTGTGTCTATGACATTGTCTACCAAGAGATACTCCACAACATCGCCTTCTACATGAGACATATTTTTTTATTTATCCGCCCGACAATTTCGTTTGTCGGTGCTAATATCGCCCTCTCGCACAAACATTCTCTATTCTTTATATTGTTTTTTAGATCGGGGTACACGTTATTTTTAAGTTCATCTGTGTTTTGTACAATATTACAGAATTCGCGGTTTAATGTATTCAAATCGTTACTATCTCTCGCCATACGATCTTCGACCATTTTTAGTAAAGCTGCCGGATATATTGCCCCGACTGTGTATCATGGTGTACTCGTAGTTCCTGGCATATTTGTAGTGAGGTTAATTTTTTATATATATACTCATATCGTAGATGCCGAAATGCATTTATTTTATCCCTAGTTATCACCGGTAGATGAGAATCTGTCTAAATTCGCCGTCTCAAAGCACCATCCCTCCCATGATAGTTTGGTTGCTCTTAAAATATCCATCATAGTTCAATATTACAATGTAGGTATCTATCATTATAAATGGCGGAACTCCCAAACATCATCAGTGGCCGCTGAAAAAACAAAGACAATTATATTCTTCAAACAAATTTACCCAATGCCCATTAATCTAATTCGGTTCTGCGGTTAATCCGCGAAAGCGTAACAAACAGACAGACGACAGACAATAGCCATTTTTTTTTTCGAATTGCCGTTTTGAATTTCTACCTATACTTTCACATCATTTTCGAAATATGCGTCCTCAAAATCTAAGAAAATGACAATTATGTCCACTTTTTAAAAAAGATCATGGCCTCCATCTTGAATACTAAATTTGACATAATTTTCATAATCTGCGTCCACAAAATGTAAGAAAATGATACCAATGACGACTTTTTCAATAATTATCATGACGGCCATTTTGAATTCCAAATTTGATATCATTTTCGAAATCTGCGTCAACGCAACCTAAGAAAATGACACCCACGATGACTTTTTCAAAAAACACCAAACATTGTCGTTATTCCCTCGGGAACTTTTAAATTATCCGGGATGGGATTTTTCTATGTGTTAATCCAGGGTGCTACACCCATTTTAAATTTTATCCTAATCCATCTAGCCGTTGCAGCGTTAAGGAGTAACTAACTAAAACCCCCTTTTACCCCCTTAGGGGTAGTTTTTTCTAAATCGCTGAAAGCAGTATATTTTATTTATAAACAGTAGTCTAAATATCAATTTCCTAATGTAGCCATTTCGATATCTCCCATACAAATTTCTACTCCCCATTTATCGCCTGAGGGGGAGTTTTACGGAAATAAATGAAAGTTTTTTTTTATGTTAAACAGTATTAAACAGTAGCTTAAACACCACTTACCACGTTTCCAACTAAAAAAAGTAACATAAATGACCAAATTGTCATACAAACTACCATCCCAAATCTCACCCCCTTAGGGGTGATTTTTGAGATACAAATTTAATCTAATTAAGTTCCGCGGTTTATCCTTGAATGCATAACAAACAGACAGACGACAGACATAATTACTTTCACGTTTATAATGTTAGTATGGATTTCCTTTGTACAGCAATATTATGTATACCTATCGATGTATAGTTTTTTTTACCCCTTGAGTATTGTTTGAAATGACATTTTAGAATTAAATAACCGACCAATTCGCCGAAAAATTTAATGCCTGTCCGTAATTATTTTCAAGTGATCATAATAACCGCCCTAATATTAAATAACAGCCGTAGAATTAATACGCCGTGAATAGTATTGAAAATAGCGGAAAAAAATGTTAAAATCTGGATATGTCAACGCTGACAACTTCAATCTGACACCGCTCCTTTTGATATAGACTAACAAAACTGAATGTAGGTACAAAGCCTGTCTCATGTTGTCACACTGGATGGCAAAAGCCATAGGAGAAATAAATTATTCAATTGCGCAATTTTGTCAAATAATTACTAATCTTATTCTATATTAGTAATTATTTGCGTCCCCAAAAACTAAGAAAATGTTACCCGTGACAACTTTTTCAAAAAATATCATTGCCGCCAGCTTGAATTCTAAATTTGACATCATTTTCATAATCTGCGTCCCCAAAATGTAAGAAAATGATACCAATGACGACTTTTTCAATAAACATCATGGCGGCCATTTTGAATCCGAAATTTGATATCATTTTCGAAATCTGCGTCAACGCAACCTAAGAAAACGACACCCATGATGACTTTTTCAAAAAACACAAAGATATTGTCGTTATTCCCTCGGGAAACTTTAAATTTTCCGGAATAGGATTTTCCTATGTGTTAATCCAGGGTATAAGCTATCTCCATTCTAAATTTCATCCAAATCCATCCAGCGCCATTGCAGCGTGAAGGAGGAACCAACTAAAACTCCCTTTTACCCCCCTTAGGGGTAGTTTTTTCTAAATCGCTGAAAGAAGTATTTTTTATTTATTATCAGTAGCCTAAATACCAATTTCCAAACAGCTTATTTTAAAAATAACTTATCTCCTATACAAATTTCTACCCCCTATTTGAACCCTTTAGGGGATGAATTTCCAAAAATCCTTTCTTAGTGTACCCTTAGGGTACCCAAGGAATATTCTCTACAAATTTCAAGTCCCTAGGTCCAGCGGTTTAGGCTGTGCGTTGATCGATCAGTCAGTTAGTTTTACCCCTTTCCATCCCTTCGGGGATGAAATTATCAAAAACGCTGAAACACGTATAAATTAATTTTAAATTTTCAACCTAAACACAAAATTTGAATAGTCTAACTTAAACTAAAACTGACGGACTTTCATACAAATTTTCATCCCCTTAGGGGTGGAATTTCCAAAAATCCTTCCTTAGTGGATCTTTATACTATATAAGGTATCTATGTGCAAAATGTCAAGTCTATAGGTCCTAAGGTTTGGGCTGTGCGTTGATATATTAACAATCCGTTTTATCACTTTTCATCCCTTCGGGGTTGAAATTATCATAAACGCTGAGACACGTATAAGTTGAAATTCAATCGCCAACCTAAACGCAAAATTTGTAGCGTCTAACTTCAAAACTGACGGACTTTCATACAAACGTTTTTCCCCTATTTTACCCCCTTAGGGGTGAAATTTCCAAAAATCCTTCCTTAGTGGATCTCTACACTATATAAGGTATCTATGTGCAAAATTTCAAGTCTCTAGGTCCAGCGGTCTGGGCTGTGCGTTGATATATCAACAATCAGCTTAGCATTTTATATAATAGATTAATGTACAAAGGCGAACTTATCCCTAAATGGGATCTCTTCCAGCTAACCCTGAAGCAAATGAGTAAGGACAATGCATGGGGTTGGACACATACAAGTTTGCACAAAAAGTAAAAAGAAATGATAATACTTATAAATAAATAAATAAATTTTAAACAAATTAGCAAGTACACAAACTAATATAAACGTACATGTATAATACACACATATATAGATATATACATACATATATACATACATATATACATACATATATACTTACATAAATATATAAATAATAACTCTAATCATTATAGGAACCTGACTTCACGACTCATTCAGCCACAATGTTTTTAAATTCCTCTTTAGAGAGACTACAGAAGGGGACTGCCTTAAGGACAACGGAAGTACGGATTATGTACGGGTTTGACAGAAAACTGGCATAAACCGAAGCGAAGCGAGGGCGGATCACTAGGTACCAATAAAAGAGATACCAAGCATATAGTTCCCACGTATATAACAATGTAGATTAAAGACCGAAGATATGTATCAACTCAAACTCGATCCTCGATACAGGGTGGAACTTCGATGAGATTTTGATACGAAGAAAAGTTTGTATTTCAAGTTATGATTGTGTTTAGGGTTGTTTATTCTATTTTAAAACAAGACACCAACTCTTTGAGGGTTATAATGGAGTAAATATTATCTGACTGCCCCACAACGAGAATAATTTTGTCGCTCTATGGTTATATATGTATGTATGTATGTATGTATGTATGTAAACACTTTAAGTACCAAAGAACAACAAAAACATTACAACTAATATAAAAATGGATGTACAAAGGCGAACGTATCCCTTTAAGGGATCTCTTCCAGCTAACCCGAGAGAGTGAGAAAAGTGAACGGTTGTGCTTCAAGTAAGCAAGTGTACAAAACGTGTGTGTATGGTGATCATAAGTTTAATGTTACAATCTACCTCTTAAATGAATGGACCGAATAGTAATAGTAATAGTAATTTCACCGGTAAACACACACACACACACACACACACACACACACACACACACACACACACACACACACACACACACACACACAGAGAGAGAGAGAGAGAGACACACACACACACACACACACACACACACACACACACAGAGAGAGACACACACACACACACACACACACACATTTTTACGCTGGTAAACATCTTAGCCTGATTGTGCAAAATGTGGTTACGGAATTATCAACCAGTTTTTAGAGTAAAGCGTGATTACGTATGTATGTATGTAATTTCACCGGTTGTCTTTTTTCCACACTGGAACACAACAATACGAACACTGCTGCTTGGCGGTCGGATAAAAGATAAGGTGATGGTGGCAATCCGGACGGACCTTGTACAAGGTTGCCACCATTTAACAAACAAATGGAACAAATAATCATATTACCTACTTATAAGCATAAATAGCCAAAACACAACCCTGCTTTTAGCAAAGTCGGTTAATTGTTATTTGTGCAACAAGAGAGCAAAGTTGGTCTTTGCTGCGAGTGTTGATTTTGAATCCCGAGTAAGCGAAGGATTCTATAATTGAACCATGAGCGTAGCGATGCTAGGTTAGCATCCTGAGCGCAGCGAGGGATTCAAAGACACGAGATGCTAATAACTTTTGTCTCGTGTGACACATGCAACTTTTCACCTTAGCGAACATTATTATTATTATTTATTTATTTATTAAACCAACTACAAAAAATACAAATAAATAAAACCCCTGCAAAACTGTTTTAGGACAGTTTGACTTCAAGAAGACTTTAAAAGAACATAATTAAAGGTAAAAATACAACATGGTAAAAATTCAGCCAGATATATATTTGCAAAACAAACAATATCAACAAAATTAAGTTATTATTGCAGTTTTATAGCAAAACATAAGGTTCTTTCTCTTTATTAAAAAGTTACTTGGTCTCACGCTCGCAGAAAAATCGATTTTCGAACTCTCTTCAAACAGCAAATCCTTCCTTTTTGTGGTGAAAATACATTTTTCAATGTGAGAAATTGTTGTTCTGTTATTGCAGTGCATTCACCAGGGCGTTTAAAAATTAAACCGAAGCTGCCTTCCGATCGAGCGCGCGACGAGCTGCGCGGCTTACTGGGGACTTTTCACGATGAATAACTTACTATGCCGGTAGTGGAGCAGTCGCAGGGAAATTAAACAATACTAACGCCCTGTTTACAATTTGTTAAGTGCAAGTGTAAAGTTCATACATTTGCGGTCAAGAGGCAAGTAGCAAATGTATGAACTTCACACTTACACTTTGTTAAGTGCAAGTGTGAAGTTCTTACATTCGTCCGTACGTTTTAAGAAATTTCCTATGACTATAGATTTCTAGCTCTTCTTGTTAGGTTTTCAGATCTATAGGTAAACAACTATTATCTGAATTTAAAAAAAAAACCCAGTAGTTTTAGATATAAGGGGGAAACGGTAAATTTTCGCTTATTTAAAATTATAAAAAATGTTTATTTGAGATTCTCGCAATAAGCCCTTATTATTTAACTAGCGATCCGCCCTCGCTTCGCTACGGTTTATATCAGTTTTCTGTAACACCCGTAAATAAACCGAACTTATTAGACAGAGATTTGAGTAGTTTAAAAGATCTAAGCGAAACGGAAGCGACTTCATTTTACATGTAAAGATATGTCACACGATATAGTTAGCAAAACTTTATTTTAAACGCGGTTAATTTTAGTTTTATCCTATTGAGGAACGAAGCCCTAAAAATGGAAGAATATAAAAGAATTGTAATACAGTAAAAATACCTACTATTAAGTGTCGGAACAAAAATAATCACCTCATTTTTCACTTGCTTTAATTATTAGGTATTATTATTTAGTAAATCCACCGTAATAACAAATATTCTAAAAGAACCACTCCAGTGCCGAAACCATTCTATTACGGTTCAAAAGATCAGCTCTTTAAAGGACGGACGGACAGACAGCATAGGCATATTAATGGGCTCCCTATGGGTACGGAACCCTAGAAAAGTAGATGATATGATATAACATAAAAAGGTCTTCATAAAAATAATTTTTGTTACGAATCTGCTGGGCAAAAGCATCTAACACTAAACAAATTAACTGCGAACGTGATACTTTCTGCCGCTGACACGTGATACTTTGTGTTACCGAATGGAAGCCGAAATTAAATTAAGGAAATACATACGAGTAGGTAAGGTAGATAAACGGGAGCCCGTTGTATCCCATAACTTTTTTTGGTCATAATTATTTTGTTGACATAATTATTGCTAGTCATAATTTTTACATCGTTGGAACCATAACCTTTTAAGAAGTACTTTTAATGTAGATAAAGCTAAGTTAGATTAGGTTTGATTCATAAGAATACTGAAAAAGTAACAGTTAAAAAAAAAGTTAAGACTTGCGATAATTATGACTTAAAACAATTATGGCAGCAATATAACTAGACCCATAATATACGGTAGTGGGTTGTTTGGAAATAATCGACTCCCTGAAGCGTGAACACATGAAATCTAAAAAAATACTAAACATTAAGATTACAGCTTAAAATGTGGTATTATATATGAAAAGGGACCTTATTGTCGATGGCGCTTACGCCGCACTGCGTCACGCGACGTTGTATTTATATCGGAGCATCGTTAATAATGGCGGAAGCGCCATCGACAATAAGGTCCCTTTTCATAGAAAACGTCTCAAATGATAAATCGATAATTTCAATTATAGAGAATAAAATCTCTGTAACAAATATTGGGACCAATTCGGCTATTGTTAGGCTAGAACCGAGTTTGACGTTGATATCTCGAAATGTAGGTTGACAGATGTCTAAAATAGGATTTAGAGACGAAGACTCTGTTTTACATTGACCCCATTGTGTTTTAAAATTAAAGTAGACAGTGAAATTTAATAAAAATAATTTAAAACATCAGTTTGGCATTAATTGTCTATTAAATTTCCAGCTATATTCCCATCTAAAACATAAAAGAATGTCTCCTTTGAGTAAAATTATCTATCTGAAGTATAAAGTTATTTATTTATTCAAATAATTGCAAATATTGAGGATAGGTAGACAGGTAGATAAATTGATTTACCTCTACACTAAAAATTACATTGGTTAATTATGAGATTTCAAGGTATACCTATATATATAAAAGGCAAACCTGACTCGCTGACTGAGATATCAACGCACAGCCGAAACTACTGTAGCTAGAAACTTGAAATTTGGTACAGGGGTTCCTTTCATGATGTAAGTGAGCACTAAGAAAGGATTTTCCAAAAATCGACCCCTAAGGGGAAGAAATGGGGGGAGTAGCGGGAAACTATTTCTACGCGTACGAAGTCGCGGGCGTCCTCTAGTTTCAAATATTCATCGACAGCGTAATATGACTTCTTTATAAAAATATACATTGTAGATTTCTGCATAATATTTTTATATCAGTTTAATTTTTTAGGGTTCCGTGCCTGAAGGGCGCCCAACGGGACCCTATTATATGCCTCAGCGGTCCGTCCGTCCGTCTTAACTTTAAACAGCTGAATCTTTTAAAAATGTAATAGATAGCGGGTTGTTTTTTTAGAATATGTGTTATTACGGCGAATTTACTAACAAATATATATAAAAAAAAGTGAAATAATATAGGGGGTCGCCATACAAGAAACTATTTTCAACGTATTTTTTATTTTTGTTGTATCGTAAGAACGGTAAAACATACAAGTGTCAAATTTGGTATGATTATAGTACAAACCTTGTTGTTTTTTTCAAATACTTAAAAAAGGTCAAGTGAGAGAGTCTCACTCTAATTCTATTCGAAATCGAATGTACGGAACCCTCGGTGCGCGATTCCGACTCTCACTTGACCGGTATTTTATTACTTCAGAGCGCGTATTATGGTCGCCTTTATCGCGGTGTATAAAGCATGCGTCACTCTCCCACATCCTAACTGGTCAGAAAGTGACAGATGCTTTATCCACGTTTACCCACATCGATAAACACGTTAATAATAGACTCGTAGGTTATTTATTCCCTCTCCATAACCCGTTATTTTTATCCACCCTGTATTATGTATTCTTTAAAATCACCACAAAACTGTCGTTAGAGATAATGCACGGCCAACAATACAAAAGTTTTGTTCTTAAATACAGCTTCACAATTCCAGAGCAGAGCGGTTTACGCGGGACGGCATGAAACATTCAGTCGTCGGTTTTTATGTTTAAGGTCTTTTTGTTATGAATTGAGCGTCTAGACGCAGCGCACAGTTGCTAGCGATGTTCCTCAGTAAAAATGGAAATTAAAAATGGAGTTACATTTTACGTAACTTTGTGAAAAAAATACACCCTGTGGCTAAATTATAAATAAGGCACCAGTGTTGGACACTTTTTAATTTACATGTGCCAATAATGGACAGGGCGATTATTACGAGTGAGTATTTTAACTTGATGATTGAAGTTCTCAAAGGGGTTTGGGTAAAAGTGTTGTCATTTGTAAAATTCATACATTTTCAAGGTGAGCGGCCATTCGTAAAAGTGGTAAATTATGATAGACTTATTGTGCATTCGTGTGTGTGCATCGGAGCCGAGATATTTAGATATTCATACTTGGGCGTACTTTTGTACTAAGAACTGAATACTTAAATCTTTAATATCTCCGCTCCGATATTATTTAACGCCATAAATTATATACATCTATGTGTATTTAGAGGTCCTCTAAATAACTATGTAAAAATCATCCATGGCCGCTGAAAAAAAAAAGACAATATTCTTCAAACAAGTTTACCCGATGCCCTTTATTGTTGTGAATGAAATAAATAATCCTTATCTTTATTAAAATAAGAATCAATCGTGCAACATAAGTCCTTGTTCATAGCAAAGTAAAGAAGACATACAGACAGACAGAGAGAAACGAATGCACATACCGAAATTATAAATATATCTAGATTGACTGCGAAACCTTAGTTATGATACAACCCCGGCCTAACCTAACCCCTGGTATTTTGTGACTATGAATTTTGTCAAACTTAGGTAAAAAGCAATTTACGCGATACGTCAGGACAAACGTTATTATGAAGTGCGAATGATACCCTAAATACGGCATCACATTTCCAGAGCCAGAGCGGTTTACACGGGATGGATGAAACATTTAAGCTGTCGGTTTTCATGTTTAAAGCGTTTTTCTTGTGAATTGAGCGTCTACTCTAAATGCAGTGCAGTTTCTAGCGATGTTTTTCAGTTAAGATGAAAATGGTAAAACATTTTGTGTAATTTTGATGCGAAAAAACACCTTTTTATAGAAAAAAGAAGGCAGACGAGCACACAGGCCATTAGGGCTCAGATTCTACACCGTAAAACCTTATTGCTTTTGACGTGTTTCCGTATTGTCAACGTTTTGACGTCTTATTTACTTGACAGTAAGGGCCGGTACAGAAGGACTGCATTTGAACTGAAACCCAGCTGCAAAATGGCAGTTAGAGGACAGTTCTAATGTAGTTGATGTAACTGCATCAAAACTGCAAACCAACTCCGCAGCCCGCTTAGGTAGACTGCACGCCAACTGCAAGCAGACTGCGAAGTTGGTTTGCAGTTTTAATGCAGTTACGTGAACTGCATCAGAACTGCCCTCGAACTGCCATTTTGCAGCTGGGTTGCAGTTCAAATGCAGTCCGTCTTTACCCGCCCTTATGGGGTGGCCGAGTTAGAAACATTACGAACACTTCAGAAGCAATATTGTTTTTCCTGTACAATAGAGGACCTGATGGTTAGTGAGATCTGAGACCGATAGACATTTTCTTTCTCAATTTAAGGGGTACATTCTCAAGACTGCAAATAAATTACCAGTTAGTGAGGGCTAAGATTACACGCCTCATGCTAGTAGTTTCACGGGTTGTCTTATCCCCACACCAGAATACAAGAATGCGAACACTGCTGCTTGGCGTTAGGTTGAAGGAAAAGTTGGTTGGACACTGCATAAGGTTCTACCATCATAAAAACCACCACCTTGGCTCATTTACAAATAAGGTGACGGCACCAATGTCGGACACTTTTGGCTGACAGGTGCCAATAATAGATACTTAACTCTTACTCGTAATTCAATCATACGGTTATAATTTTTTTACGAAATGAATAAATAACCTTTTTTTTTTTTAAATAATAATCAAGTATCTAAAATTAGTCTTTGTCTATTACTGGTGCTAATATTCGTTTTCAAAGTTAAGTTTGGTATTTTTAATTGGTGGCTAAAACGTTTTGATACTTACTTTTCTTTTTTTATTGTTTTATAAGGATAAAGAATTATAAATAAAACTGTAATATGAATAAACACTTACCTAGTCTTAAATATTTAGTAAAGAACACTTGGTAAATGGTGGCACTCGTTATTTTTCTATAGCGTAACCTGAAACAAAAGAAAATTGACATTAATGTTTATAAGGAGCCATTATAATTAGGGTATTTTGTCATTTTAATAGTTATTCCCTCAGTTCTGATATGCTGATAGTCGACCAGCGGGCCTATTATGGTCGTGATATCGATGTGGATAAACGTGGATAAAACACCTGTCACTTTCGGACCAGTATGTGCGTACGAGTAAGTGTGAGAGTGACGGATGCTTTATCCACTGCGATAAAGGCGTCTATAATAAGGGCAATGCGGGCCTAGTATGGATACCTTTATATCGCGTGTCAAATGTGGATAGAGTATCCGTAACGTGACGGATGCCTTATCCAAACTTTGTCACGGAATAAACGCAGCCCCATTAGGGCCCCTGGGGGCTTAACATGGCTGCGTTTGTCACATGATAAAGTGTGGATAAATCCGTCACTTTCTGACACGTATAATAAGTACGAGTGACGGATGCTTTATCGACATTTTGTCGTTTAATTTTCAGAGAGCTTATTATATGTGTGTAGAAAAAGAAATGCGCTGTAGATAATTAGGCCACGAGTGTTTTAAGACCTCTCACTATGTTACAGTTACATAAGTTACTAATTATCGCATCCAATCATGAAGTGCGATTGACACATATACTATACTCGTTTATGTAACTTAATAAAGGGAGTTTTTCTTAGAGGTATACTGAATTTAAATACTTAAATGTATACTTTATTTTCAAAAGATATCGCACATGACAATCAATACCGTCTTAACTCGAAATGTGACTGTATTGAAAAAATAATTCTAATTTCAAACTAGTACAAATAGTTATGCATTACAATTTATTTTTGAGTTAATACGGTATTGAATGTCATGTGCGATATATTATAATGTGATTTCGGGCATACGGGTTCGTTTAAAAGAAGCATAATCAATCAATTTTCAACCATTTCAAACTACTGGCTTTTAACAACGCGGTGACTGTTGGTTTAAGCATAAGAATTACAATAAGTGTATCATGTGGGACTCCAAAGGAGAAATCCAATGTCCATGGATAATTGGGTTATACTAATGGCTTCATATATCCCCATAAAAAGTAAACCGAAAAAACCAATCCGAATATTGCTTGGATGGAAGATTACGTTGACCGTAAAATTAACGTAGCGCAGGTTATTTATGTATATGTGAATGTAAAACATTGTACAAACAGGACAATAAGAAATAACAAACAACAAAATAAACAAAACCAGGGCATACCTGGCTTGTAGGGGGGGCCCGGGGGGGGGAGGGGGAAATCAGAAACTTAATGTGCAATAGAATGTACATAATTAAGGCAATTTAATTAGAACTGTGTTGCTATAAGAATATGGTTTATTTTCCTATCTTCATGAACTGAAAATGGCATTATCGAACAAACGTAATTGAACGTTATTGCCTTAACCGTAGATTCAAAATCCCACTCATAAAAAACTCCCTGTTTATAGTATGGTGGGCCTTACGAGGCTATATAATTAATTATATCATTGTCTATAACTCATGGTCCAGTCAAGGACTTTAATTGTTATGCCACAATGGAATCCTGTCGCATAACGTATATCATTCATTTAAGCGTAATTTCTGTCATGTGGTTTGACGCTGTCATTATGACAGGGTTCCAAAGTGGCATAACAATTAAAGTCATTGACTGTACAAGACTAGAGCTTAAATCTAGACTAGGTCAATGACTGTGAAATTGTCTCCTTGATATTTACTGATTTTATTATTAAAGTTACGACATGCAGCGTGTTATAATAAAATGTACATTATAGCAGCGTCTGAGACGCGTTCGTTTTTGGATCAATGATATTTTATATTTAGATACGTTATGCTCATACTAAACATTCAAAAATCCTACAGACAAAGACGGCAATTCGTAGCGAACGCTTTTGTTAGAAAGAGATAAATAGTTGTTTCAAATTGCGTACCCGAATGACGCGGCGTGCCCGCTCATGGCTGCCATATAGCTACTACTCTTTATCGCACTCATGCGATATCTAATTGTGTATCTCATGTTTCACAGGTAACAGTGATGCCACCGGTGCAAATTAAACAAAGTATGGCGATTTAAACAAAATGTAAAAAATATTTACGGTACTTACGAATGAAATGAGATATCCTTTCTTCCTTTTATAGTTACAGTCTAATTTCGGCAGCCTCGTAAAAAATAAGACAGTAATTTTTATGACTTATATTTGCTGCATTTCGGTAATAAAACTTTACTGTTTTTGACGCGTGTGTGTCAGCGGCCACGGCGCGACTGAACGATAGTAAGGCAATTACCTTCCTTTTCAAGGAACGCTTTTGCGCGCAGATGACGTATCTTAATAAAAAATATCATTGGTTTGGATGCGATAGATTCCATAATGTACCATTTTATAAACGAGTTAGCAAGTGAGTTCGTTACGCGACTGAATGGAAACACGTGGTGAATCAAAATTTAACTAATTTCTTGTAGAAACGTGACACTTTCTAAAAGGAAATAAAAGGATAAATTCGCCCTTTTATACATTATTTTTTATTACGATATGCAATACAAAATGTAACAATACTTGTATTTTTTTTCTTCTTCATGCTGGTAATATTAACTTTACTGTTGTGAAAACCGCCCTCGAAGTTCTGAGTTCCAGGCCCAAGCTAAATAAATAAAAAGTTTTTATTTACAAATGGCAGCGGTGAAATGTATAAAATTTCATTACATCTCTCGGTGTTTTTACTTTTTAAACCCATGTTTGGACTAGGATAACTAACTCTAAACAGCCTAACGCTTGTTCAATTAGTTCTTCGATGTTTTTTCTTTATGTCATAGGCTAATAAGTTAACCTTTACGCACGGCGTTAACAGCGAACTTATAAAAGAGTATCAAATAGGTTATTTTAAACAGATTGCGCCCGAATTAACTTCAACGCGTAATAAATGTTATAATTAAAACATTGATATATTAAAATTAGTTTTATTACTTTTTTGATATTTTATTTAATGGTACTAAGTCGAACGTTTCGAATGGAATTGTATAAATGTATGTTTTTTAAAAATTGTGTTATATTTTCTCGTATCGTTGGAGTAAAGCACGATACAGAGAGCGTCGGTGGCCTAGTGGCTTAGAGGGTCGACTCGTGATCGTAAGGTACCGAGTTCGAACCCCCGCGGTCACCATGTACCAATGAGTTTTTCTAACTTAAGTGCATTACCCGATGCTCTTACGGTGAAGGAAAAACATCGTGAGGAAACCTGCGCATTCGAACAGCTGAGTGTGTAAGAGGGTAATTGCACAAAAGATCCTAAAGGGTCGAAGTGTATCCGAAAGGGCCCATCTGTAAGATAAGATAAGATAAGATAAAGCACGATACAAGCTTCAGCCGAGAAGGGCGGTTGCTGGACTCGTACTTATATCTAACTGATACTCGTCCCGCAACGGCCTTTTTCCCGGTCCCGTGATTTATTATTTATTTATTTATGTACCTACCAATATTAACCAATAAATAAATTGAATTGTTATTTTGTTTATTTACGTAGATGATAGCGCTAGTAGGCATTTACAGTAGGGAACTAATTATTTGCGTACGAAATCGCAGGCTTGCTCTAGTGTATCAAATATGTGACACGCTTAGGGCCACGTGCACCAAAAATGTAACCCTGGGTTAAGACACTAACTCGAGTTAAAATGACAGTTTTCGTATGAATCTGACGTTTACTAACTCGGGTTAGTGTCGTTACCCAGTGTTAAATTTTTAGTGCAAGTGGCCCTTAGTGAACGTGTAAAGCTGGGCATTTACGCCCGCTTCAACAAGCCGAATAGAGCAGCGCCGCGCCAAAATCGATTCGTGAATGTCAAAACTGTAGCGTTTAAAAGTACTTGGCGCGGTCCGTTGGATTTCCAAATGGACGGAAAGCCAGCGCGACGCGCCAACGCGCGATCCGAATGGAATCCGATTCAATGTGAATGTCGAAATTCAACGTTGGAACACGACTGACCCGACCACCTATACGAATAGGAGACGACCTTCACCTAGCTGTTTATTCGATAAAAAGTATTTTACATCAAATTTAATATGCTAAGTATTATATTTATGATAGGTTGACTGGAATAAATCAGTCCAGTCCTTATATGATTTAAAACCAAAACCTGATTATTATTTTTTAAATTGCTATTGCTTGTTTAATAGACCAATTACATACTAATCGAAAGTATGTTGCCTATAGAATATGCAAACATCTAGGTGAAGGTCGTTTCCTATTCGGATCTTAGACTACTAGAACGTGGAGAAGCGGAAACTAAATGGTGCGACGTGGCGCGCCGGTGAATGTGGCCAAAATATTACGCCCATCCAGTTGTATACTCTCCATATGTCGCCGAGAGAAACGGCGCGTCCGTGAATGCCCAGCTTTAAGAGTTAAATCATCGTGCGTGTACCTTACGGTAACCGCCTCGGCTTTAATCAAGGTGCTGTCTGCTTGCGTTTATTCATTAGGGGTTTTTCTGTCGTGTGATTTACTGCGGGTGATGGATGGAGGCGAATCGACCTTGGCAAACGTGACCTTAATGCTGCGTTTGGAAGCGGCAAGCTAGTGGAAAGACAAGGTTAGCCTAGTTAGCCATTTTGACTTGTCATAATGAATTTCCAAACTAAACATGAAATGACAATTATGCTTTAGTTGGCATTTGACGCTTTTAGCCTTGGTTTCTATTCAACGCGGTAAAAAAATATTGCTTTGGACGTTTTATATTATTGTTTTTAACTCGGCCGCCATTACTGTCAAGTAAATAAGGTTGACGATTCAATAACACGTCAAAGCGATATTGTTTCACCGTGTTGAATAGAGGACCAGCGCCTCTATTCTAGGCGCTGAAAACGATATCGTAGTTTTCCTGTTATGGTATTGTTATGACGTCAGCCGCCATTACTGTCAAGAAAATAAGAGCTATCAAAACGTTGACAATACGATAACAGATCAAATACGATATTGTTTTTACCGTCTTGAATAGAGCCGCTGCAGGCCTTTCGCGTAACTCACTCGCAATCGCGATCGGCTTCAAAACCAAACAATTGCGGCTCTATTCAAGACGGTAAAAACAATATCGTATTTGATCTGTTATCGAATTGTCAACGTATTCATAGCTCTTATTTTCTTGACAGTAATGGCGGCTGACGTCATAACAATACCATAACAGGAAAACTACGATATCGTTTATACCGCCTAGAATAGAGGCGCTGGTTTCATTTTGTATGCAGACAAGCCTTTGATTTTCAAAATGAAAACGATTGCGATTGCGAGTGTGTTAGACAATAGGCCCCAGCAGGCCTTTCGCGTAAACACAGTCGCAATCCCAATCGTTTTCATTTTGAAAATCAAAGGCTTGTCCGCATACAAAATGAAAAGAATTGTTCCGCTTTGAAGCCGATTATGATAGCGAGTGCGTTAGGCAATAGCGACGCTGGTTGGTAGTATGTGGTGTTCAATAAAGTGTTATGTATTGTATTGTCGTGGCCCTGGTAAAGTAAGCGGTATATGTGATCAGCGTGAATATTTGTTCCTGTGTGTTATCTGTCTGAGATCCGAATAGGAGACCCCTCAATGAAGCCCTCAATGTGCGACTATAACCCTTTACACCCGAGGGATTCAGACAACGTTTTTTTTAAGAATACCATGTTTTTTTTTTTATAAATTTTAGGCGTAAATTTTGTTTTTACTCGGTTCATATTCAATTAGAAAAAAAAACTCACAATCGTATCACTTTTTTTTACACGGTTCATATTCAATTAGAAAAGAACCCCTCACTATCGTATCAGCTCGGGTGTAAAGGGATAAGCAGAAGAAGAAGATACATAAATAAACGTTAATTGATACTGACATTGATACAAAGAAAACCATCTATTAGTAGAAGATCCGAATAGGAGACGATTTGCACCGGGCTGTTCATTTGAGAAAAAGTATTTTATTCCAAATTTAATACGCTAAATAATATGTGGCGAATAGACAGGCTGAAAAATTTCAGTCCAGTACTTATATCATTTAAAAAAAAAAGAACTTTTTTAAAAATTGCAATTGCTTGTTTAATAGACAAATTACATACTAATCGAAAGTATGAAGTCTATACAATATGCAAACGTTAGGTTTGGTGCAAATTATTAGTACCGACTTACCTGTTTATACCTGCCTACCCAATAGTTTGACGGGAAAAAAATAGTCAACCTAACGTTTGCATATTCTATAGGCTTCATACTTTCAATTGGTATGTAATTTGTCTATTAAACAAGCTATTGCAATTTCTTAGAACAAAGTTGATTTTTATTTTTTTAGTTAATTATGTACTGGACTGAAATTTTTCAGCCTACCTATTCGCCACATATTACTTAGCATATTAAATTTGGTATAAAATACTTTTTATCGAATAAACAGCCCGGTGCAAATCGTCTCCTATTCGGATCTCCTACTATTAGATGGTTTTCTGTGTTTAACGTTTATTTATGTATCTTCTTCTTCTGCTTATGGTAACACTTTGAGGGCATTGAGTCTAGCCCTACAGGTGAAGTGTCGTTGAAATATGCTGTTTACTTATCGGTCATTATGACATTTGAATTTGACAGAAAGCGACAATGAATACTTTAACTAAAATAAGTTTATTGTGCGTTTATGATAAGCCTCCTAACTAGTCTGCGTTTATACTGCGTTTGTTTAGGTAGTTAAATAAATGTAAACAAAACAACTACGTGATATAGTTCGTCAGCCAACAGAAGCAGAACACTGATACGTCAAAGTTCGATAAAACAGTTTTGATTGGCTGTTTAACAATGACACATGGTTTGGATTGTTTACATTTATTGAAGTTCCTAAACAAACGGAGTATAGTACTACTTACTACTAATTTGAGTGTAAGCTTACCCTCTTATTCATAAAAGTACGATATCTAAAGTGAGCTAAACGTATGCTTAGTATTGATATTTGAAAATGACAAATAATACTTTAACTAAAATAGGTTGTTCGTTCGTTATTGTTCGTTTATGAATCACAGGATTAATCTAGGGTAAGTAGCTACCCAGCAAGCTGAGCAAACAAGTCATACGATACATAACATAGGGTTTATTGATTCCAGTGGCGTGTGATGTATAATATAACGCGTAAATAAATAATTAGGAATACATTAAGGTCGCTCGCTTCTGTTTTATGACAAAATAATTGTATACACTTTACTCGAAGGTTGTTAAAACATGAACAATAATTCGTTCTACTTTTTAGGGTTCCGTACCAAAATGGTAAAAAAACTGCCTTCAAAAACGCAAAAAATAACTTCTTTAAAATTGTAGGCACCTAACAGGTTAGTCCAACTGATGTCGGCTTTTTGTTGAAAATGTTGTGGTCGCCGACTTCACTTGGACTAACCTATTAGGTGCCTACAATTTTAAAGAAGTTATTATTTGCGTTTTTGAAGGCGGTTTTTTGTTTTTTTAAACATTTATTTTATTTTATACTTTTTAGTGATCATAATACGCTGTTACGTAGTCCCACTTCTTAGTTGAAATGAAACTTTAACTTATATCAAGCGCGCCGCAAGCAACGCCGCGGGAAAGTCATAGTCATATTTGAACAAGTAAATATTCTTCGTTGTAGTCGCTCAACTATCTTAATCGAGATATCTTCTCGCCACCCTTTAAATCGGTACCGTTAAGGAGTTCCGGTGGCCATCTGCGGTCTTCATCATCAGTTCCATTTCACCAAATGATACTTTCTGAATGCAAATGCTGGATTTGTTACTAAAAATACTAAAATCGCTATATGTTTGCCTACAATATTTGAGGAGTTCCCTCAATTCCTCATGGATCCTCTCATCAGATTCAGATTTGGTGACAATGGGACCACCTCGAAAGTATACTCTATCAACCAAAAAAAATATTTTTGAATTCGGTCGACAATTGACGGAGTAATCGGTGAACATACATAAAAAAAACATACAGTGGAACGTATAACCTCCTCCTTTTTTGAAGTCGGTTAAAAAAGGAACTCTTATGGTGAGACTTCGTTGTACATTTTTATATACATACATGGAAAACGGGTAGATTTAGGTAGGTATATATAAAATATGTAAGTGAATGCATTATTCGTCAATAAACGTTATGTTTGGCGAATTTACAGTTGAAAAAGTGTACAGCGTAAGTGTAAAGTGTGTGTTTGTGTGTGTGTGTGTGTGTTTTTAAAGTTACCTGTTTTAAGTAAAAAAAATTACATAAATAGTTGAAAAGGCTTCTAGAATGCGGGGTTGAAAAACGAAAGTGGTTTGATTATAGCAAATGGGGTGTCATATGAAAGCGCTCAATCTGAACACTTCAAAACTATTTTTTTTTCTGGGATTTAATTTTATTGCCAAAAATTTACAAAACATGACCGTTCCCCTTCCCCTTATCTCCGAAGTTTATTAATCTTTTTTTAAAATCCTGACGTTGGTATAGATAGTTATTTATATTTTATGGGAAAATAAAATGAAGTGCTCATTATTTACGGTTGTTGAGAAACAACACAAAAACCTTTGAAAATGTGTATTAAAATTTAGGCTACTGAAAATGTACCTTATTGCGTAGATTTAGAGTTCATAATAAAATGAGTATTTTCTTTCGCGGTTACCAAGCATATTATCTTAAATACGGAAACCTCGCGAGAGTCCGACTCGTACTTGACCGGTTTTTTAGTTGGAGAAAGCGAATGCTTAATGCGTTCCCCATTTATAATTCAATGCTTAGCTATCAGTAACTGAATAAATAAGCTTAGCGGTGTTTTAAGGGTTCCGTATGCGAAGGTAGCCCAACGGCACCCTATTTATATGTCTACGCTCCTCTGTCGATGGATATCATATTCGCAAAACATGATATTCTCAAAAACATCATATTCGCAAAACATGACATTCGCAAATCATCATAGTAGCAAAACATCACATTAGCAAAACATAAGTATTAGTAAGACATGAATTAGACAGTGTCGACGGAGCTCCGCTGGTGCGGTGCTCCTATTTCTGGGCGGTTTGGCCCTCCGGGCGTAGGTACTGTAAATCTAACATAACCTAAAACTATCTATATCAAGTTTGGCGAATATCGTGTTTTGCTAGTATGCGTAAATGATGTTTTGCGAATGTGATATTCTGTGTAGTAACGGGTCTACGCTGACCGTTCGTCCGTCCATCCGTCCGTCCGTCTGTCGTCCATCTGTCCTAGGTTTGAAAAGCTCACATGCAAAATATTGTACCTAATTTGTGAGTTCGTTTAATAGTGTTTCTTTTCCACCTATTACAATTGTATGTGTACTGTGAAGCATCAAATAAACGTTTAATCTATATATTTAATAAGTTTAATACTTTAAATTACTGTTTTTTAATGCGAGGTAAAAAACTACAAAATTATTAAGTACCCGTGTTCCCGTGCCCACTTCGTTGGACAATTTTTTTTTTTGGGTTAATATGTAGCCTATGACACTCATAAATAACGTGGCTTTCTATTGGTAAAGGAATTTTCAAAATCGGTTCAGTAGATCCAGAGATTACCCCCTACAACGTCACAAACTTTACCTCTTAGATTTCATAATATTACTTTACTATTTAATATTCTGCATCTACATTTTTCTATACCCTACTACCAAAAATTACTGCTTGCGAAATCGAACTGTTTGTTTACATTACATGAAAATATCTTTGAATAAAGTAAATTTTATATCCTCGTGTAACTTGCTAAGTCAAAAGTTATTATATTACTAAGCTGAAAAATAAAATCAATGGCTTATACAAAAACAGCCTACATTACCCGATGTATCTCATAAACCTCTAGAAATATGTTTAGCTACACAAACAATCGTAAATGAACTCCTTTTACGAATGTACGTTGCACTGTCAACAAATCTCAGCCATATTACTTATTCATAAGACTCAAATACAAAATACGTCGATCCACAAAGATAAATTTGCGGTTTGTGAAATGATGTAGTGGTATTGGAAAGTCTTATTTATGGGCAAGTTAGATGAGAGAACGGTTTCTGGACCGCAAATGTGTTGGTGAAGTTTATCTAGCGGTTGAGACGTAAGTTGTAGTAAAAATATTCAGGAAGTCTAGTTGTAAGATAAAGTTCTATTCTATACTACTTTCTGCTCGTGATTTTACTCGCGTAGATTTTTTTTACAGGGTATCCCAGAACATATACCTTTACATAGGGTGCGACTCCACTGAGGCGGATATGAGAGGAGCGGAGCGTAGCTGTGCCAATATTAACCAATAGAAGGCGCATGCGGTCACGTTGAGCGCGCCTTGCGCACGTTAGTTTATATTCTATTGGTTAATATTGGCACAGCTCCGCCCCGCTCCGCTAGTCTCCGCCTCAGTGGAGCCGCACCCTTATGTTGTTTTTAATGCCGTAGAGGCCGTAGAGTGGCGGCGAGTTGCAAAACTTGCCACCACCACGGACTTAAAAAAAAAACGGACGTAACTTCGTCTAATCATGAGCGAAGGAATCCAAATGGCTGTCTGTGTGCGTGAACACGCACACATGTAAACTGTAACTCGTGCTGCGGCTCGGCGCATTGTCTTACCTAGTGTATCTGTGTGCGTGTGTGTATAACGAACGCAAGTGCCGACCTTGCATGCTTCACACCTTTTTAGTGCAACGTTACGTCCGTATTTCTTTTAGGTCCGTGGCCACCACTGCCTGATATGATGACCACGACCACTCTGTTAAGAGTGGAAACGACGAAGAAGAAAGAGAAGGCAAACGAGCACGCAGGCCGCGTGATGGTAATTGAGATCTGAGACCCCTACACATATGAATTATCAAGACTACAATCTTGAGACTGCAATTGCGTCGCCAACCTACGACTAAGAAGGAATGCCTCTATGCTAGTAATTTCACCGGTTGTCTTATCCCCAGACCGAAATAACAACGCCGTTAAAGGATGAGATGGTGGTAGTGATAGGAGCCTGCACAAGGTCCTACCACCAATAAACCACTAATCATGAATCTTTGGTTCTATTCGTATCACTGACATTGTTAAGGATTTTATCCTTCAGAGAGACTCCGAGCATTGCACGTTCCATAACCCGCTGAGCGACTTTAAACTGGTGGAATAGCCGCACTGTTAGTGTCCCCGTCACGGCTACTAAAAAGGGCCCCATTCCGACTGCTAACTGGTACCACAACTGGCCATGAATGAATGAATGAATGATATTTATTTTCCAAAGCAGGTCACATACATTGCATGTTATGTCAAAAGTACAAGAAATTACATTGGAATCGTCAAAAATATACACAAATTTATAATCAAAAATAGAAATGAAGTCAGGATAACAATAAAAATACAAAACTAGGGAGTTATCACCGTTAAGGATCGTCTTAAAAAATAGCATGTAACCAAATTAGCATTTTTTTTTTTAAATATTTAACAAACTCTTGTTAACATTAGGCGTTGCAGACCACCCCCTGTGCAGAGCCTGTATGATGGCGGAGGAAACCGCAGCCCACGTCATCATGGAATGCTCTGAGGTGGAAATAAACCTGGCACGTCACCTCGGAACACCGAGGTCGCTACCGGAAGCCATCGGCAACATCAAGGGTCTGCTAAGCTTCCTGGTAGACCTGGGTTAACAAGAGTGCCAGCAACCCAGCACGCAAGAAAGGCGCTTACATTAAGTCGTCAAGTTGCGGAAAACTAGCCCGCTCTGACCTATATAGTGTCCCCGTCTCGGAACCATAGGTCATCATAGGCAGGACGCACTGATTGAAAAGATGTTATCCGACAGAGAACTTAGCAAGTTGAAGTGACAGTGGGTTGGCCATATCTGTACAAGAACCGATAAACGTTGGGGTAGAAGTGTTCTTGAGTGGAGACCGCGACTCGGCAAACGTAGTGTAGGACGCCCGCCGGCGGGATGGAGTGATGATTTGCGAAACGCTGCTGGCAGATGTTGGATGCGACAGGCCGAAGATAGGGTAAAATGGCGCACATTAGGGGAGGCCTACGCCCAGCAGTGGACTGATATAGGCCGATGATGATGTACCAATGACTGGAACTTGGCAGGTTTCATCAGCTCAATACTGCCTTAAAGCATAACAGCAAATATAACAGCATAAGAAAGCACTCTTAATAACAGTCCAGAATAACTAACTTCTCAATGTGTCAATTAGTTTAACTAGGAGTTATTAGAATTTTCAGAAGCACAGATTATAGCCAAGGGAGTTAGTTGCTCTACCACAGCGTAGCGGTATACCGATCAATCTTAATAACCAATAAACTAATGAATATATTTATTCTGGCCCCGTATAAAATGTATGTTTATAGGTAAACTCTTTATTGCACAAACAGAAAATAATAAACAAAAAAAGAAACAGAAACACAAAAGGTATGAACAAAGCCAATTGTATCCCTTAAAGGGATCTCTTACAGTTAACCTTTATGCGATTGACAGATAAATAAAAACAACGGTTAGCCATCCGTACGCACAATAATTAAAGAGACAGAAGGCAACGAAAAAATAATAATTTAGAAATATATACTATACATATATTAAATAGGCTACATAAACAAATATATACTCTGTAGTATAATTATATTTAAGCATTGTAAATTTTGCTGGTGCGGCGCAAGTTTTTTTAAAGAAAGCAAATTAAATTGGGGCGGTTCTTAGCTAGATATCATGAAAATCTATTGGATTTAAGAGGTATCTAATTGACTAAAACGGCTTGTCAGATTTTAAAGGGCAATGTATTATTTGATTTGGTTTTCATTTAAAAAGTAAGTAAGTATTATGCTCCATTAACTAATGCACAATGAAATATATTTAAAAACCGGCTAAGTGCGAGTCGGACTCGCGCACGAAGGGTTCCGTGCAACATATACAACATTAGCAAAAAACGGCAAAAAAATCGCGTTTGTTGTATGGGAGCCCCGTTAAATATTTATTTTAATTTAATTATATTATTTGTTTTTTAAGTTAATATACAACTAAATATTCTGCGAATATTTCAAGCGTCTACCTGTTGCCGTTATTAATATCAAGCAAAAAACGGCAAAAAAATCACGTTTCTTGTATGGGAGCCCCCCTTAAATATTTTTATTGTATTTGTTGTTATAGCGGCAATAGAAATACATCTTCTGTGAAAATTTTAACTCTCTAGCTATCTCTGTTCATGAGATACAGCCTGGTGACAGACAGACGGACAGACGGGCAGACAGACGGACAGCGGAGTCTTAGTAATAGGGTCCCGTTTTTACCCTTTGGGTACGGAACCCTAAAAAATGACTGTCTTTATCCCGTGTGGTGGCCGGGTTAGAATAGTGCCACTCCATGTCTTCCCGCGGATGTCGTAAGAGGCGACTAAGGGAATAAAGGCTTGTAGTACTGTTAGGCGATGGGCTTGCAACCTGTCACTAACACACTGGTAAACATTTTAGCCTTATTGTAAAATATGGTTATTGAATTATCAACAAGTTTTTAGAGTTGTTGTTAATTCTGTAGTTCTGCCTACCCCACTCTGGGAAGGAAGGCGTGAGTTTATTTATGTATGTAAAAAAATACGTCGTCGCCGCGACGTATTAAATAAATAAAAAATAAGCAAAGTTATTAGTCCACAAAGTGATTAATCATATTTCTATTAAAGTTCCTAAACATAGAACAGCCGTGAATCGGCACAACCTTCTTACTGGATATTGTTTCGAGTAAATTGTGCCTAAGTAATGTTCTTCTATAGAGGCTGTATGCGACACGGCCGTCGCGTTCGAGAAACGAGAGCTAAACAATCTTCAATCACTATTACATAAATAAAAAACTGGGCATAAGCATGTCGGATCATGCTTAGTGTAGGGTTTCGACACCGTTAATACTAACACAAAAAAGTAGTACGCACGAATTTTTTAATTTAAAGTTATTTTGTGCTGTCTAAGATGATTTTTAGTCGGTAAAAATATTTTAGTCGCCACCAACCAAGCCTCCAAACCAACCAAGTCTATTTAGTCGTGATAGTTTTCCTTTAAAATTCGTTATAACCATGTCCTTTCCGCTTCTAACAACACTGGTAAATCTTAGCCTGTTTGTGCAAAATGTGGTTACAGAATTAACAACAAGTTTTTAGAGTTGTTGGTAATTTTGTAGCTCTGCCTACCCCACTCTAGGAATGAAGGCGTGAAGGTTATGTATGTATGTCCTTTCATTAAAGATATTTTTCAGGTTTTTAATACTTGTATTTTTTGCTTTAGTTTGACAAGCAACTAGAAAATTCAAAATTTCCTTCGTCAAGGTCAAGAGTGAGTAGTTTAAGGTAATCACCTACCAATCAGATATATATTAACCTTTCGTATGCCTAGTTCCGGATCCGTACCGACCCTGGTCGAATGCCTAGTTCCGTATCCGTCACTAAGGGGCTTAATCGGTTTATTTGAAATTGGATTCTAGTAGCGTAAAGATAGGGTTCTAATTTGTCTGTATAAAAAACTACTACTACTACTACAAGTATGTGAGCCTCTCCGGCATACGAAAGGTTAAACGGCCATCGGCCATATTGATTTTCCCTCCGTCCACTAGGATCCATTGATAGGATCTATTAAAGGGATCAAGTGGACTTTTTGTACTTTCAAATCCATTAATGGAGTACTTAGAGTGGGGTTTATTGCACACTTAATTCCATTTGGATTCGTTTACACTTTTTAATACTCTGGAATCCATCAATGGATTCTGTTGCACTCTTATTTACACTTCGATCCATCAATGGATTTTATTAAACTTTGAATACACTTGATTCCATCAATTGACGGATACTCGTGGACATTTAGTATCCATTGACGGATCCCGGTATATAAAAAAATCAATAGAATCCATTAATGGATCTTTGTAGACTTCATAGTATATTTAAATCCATTGATTATTTATTATTAGTCACTGCCTACCCCTCTGGGAAACACGCGTGATTTAATGTAGGTATGTATGTATGTGTGTATGATGACTCCAAATGGATTTAAGTGTGCATTAAAGCCCACTCGACGCCATTAATGGATTTTAATGTACAAAAAGTCCACTTGACCCCATTGATGGATCCTGTCAATGGATCCTAGTGGACGGAGGGCCGATTTTTATGAAAAATCCATTCCGAATGAACTAGCTTCCTTTTTTTAAAATCCGCGTCCAAATTGACCCATTTGTTTGGGAGCTACGGTGCTATGATAGATACACAAAAACAAACATACCTATACACGGATACACAGAGGGTGGTAGCTAATATAATTCAGAATATTCAAAAACGGATAAACGGGCTACTCACAATTTCCTAGCATTTCTTTAGTTAATAATAGTACATTACTGCACAGACCGGGAAATAGGCCGTTGCGGGACGAGTAGAGTTAGCGTGGCCGAGACGCAGTCGAGTCAGCCCTTCCCAGTCGAGGCTTGATAGTGCTTTTCTCCAACAATGCGAGGAAATTTTACACAAATGTTAATAATATTAAACACAGTCCCAACATTTCCTTGAAAAAAAGAACAGAAACGTACGATTTAGTATGACACTGAAATAAAGCATTAAATAAAATCACAAATTTAAACGTAATAAATTCAATTTGAATAAAATATAACATTTATTACGCGTTTATGTTATTTCGGCAATTTATTTTGTTTAACACGCAATTTCTATTAAAAAAACGTCAAACTATTTGACACACTTTTAAATACGTTGTAAACGCTGTTTGAAAAGGCTTACCTTTTTAGTCTAAAACATTTAAGAAGTAAAATATACAAGGAAGAATTTTGATTGCACGAGTGTTTGGCTGTTTGGAGATAGTTATCCTACTCCAAACATGGTTGTAAAAAGTAAAACACAGGTACGTAATGAAATTTCATACATTTTCGCGGCCGCTGCCGTTGGTAAATAATAACATTGTTTTTTTTTTATTTTGGCTGGGGCTGGAACTTGGAACTGCGGGCTGATTTGACAACAGTAAGGTTAACATTTCCGAGCATGAGGGAGAAAACAATCTTTATCAATTATACTTTACAAAAACGATATCCTCGCGCGTCGTCCGCCACGCCGGTATGTAGCGTACTGTGACGCAACAGTAATTCGTCTCCGTCAAAGGTTTATAAGTAAGGGTGATTCCGCACGGGAGTAATGACGCGTCCACGGTGTGGACGGGCTTTATGGCTTAATGGACGGGTTAAGTTTAAAATTAGACGACTTTTTTAGTCAGCTTTGACCTGATTTCAATAAAACATACGGAATTTAACATAAAACATATGGCAGTAAAGTTGCGGCATTGAAATTTGAATCGTTTTTTATAAGTTTTGATTTTTGAGCTATATTTCCATATAATTTTGAAAATATTTGTAGACGACCCCATATTTTGACTTTGAAACCTGCCAGGGTTAGGGCTAGCAACCTTTGCGTGTAATTACCAGCGGTGTCTCTTTCGCTGGGTAAACGTCATCTGCCACCTTATGAGGTAATTTTCGGTTAAAATAGAGAGACGAAGATGAGCAATAAAAGCTGTTCTTCCTGGCTATGCGACGGCAACCTTCTATAATCGAGTGTTCCCAAGTATTATCTATTGCTGTAGTATATGCCTGATCTGCCCCCTTATGAGCAAACCCCATTATCATTGTTGCAGATCCTTTGAAACTTAGTCATAGGGTTTTTTTTTTCCTTAATTAAGGCCCCCCACAGACCTACAAAATGTTTGCACAATCATATTGAAACAGGTTTTGCCCCTATACGTGTCAATTAATTGAGTCAATCGTCAATCATTATGATCTATGATCTATGGTTATGGCTGGGTCATTATTCGGGCGTTTGTTCCGAATCACTTTCGTGGTCACATTTTTGTAGAAGTGACTACAGATTTCGTTTTCGTTTCTGGTTAGGTATCTAAGTTTACCGGACATCTAACAAATATCCAAAAACGGCATCAAAATATAAGGCGAATTCTTCAAAAATATGTCCACAAAAGTGAGGCGGTTGAAACGCTCAAATAATGACCCGGCTATGGTTAGTATGAATTATCTATTAAAAATTAAAACTAGGGTTATCAGCATGTTATCAGGCTAAACGTCACGTGAAAAACAATTCCCGTCGCAATTTTCCGCCATTATTTATTTTAAATAGTAGAGCACTATTTGTTTTGAGAGGATCATTGAACCACAGATTAAAAAAGATTGAACAATCACTACTACAGACTATACAATCACACGTGATGGCACAAACAAAATTAAACTCTGTCAAACTTTTCTAAAATGATAGCGCAAACTTCAATCATAGCCATAGACTATCAAAAAGTTAAAATAAATTGATCATTCTGTGGGGTACCTAATGGCTTTCACTCCTTGTGTTTAACAAGGTGTATTTCGCCAGTATCGAGTTTTAGACAATCCCCATGGACTTATTAGAGAAACAAGTCCATGGAAATCACACGCGAGGACAATTGTTCGGTTAAAGAGATTTACTCTGTTGGACTAAACAGAAGCACATGGGGTTAGCTCCACGCGCTTCTGTCATAGGGTTGTCGCACATTACTTATTTCATTTTCAATGTGACATGTGACATATTGGTATATAAAACGTTTTCTTTAGAAGAATGTTGTTACAGGTAGAATAACAGATTTTTCTCAAAAATGTCCGGAAATGTTGACATTCCTATATACATATTGAGACGCGAAGTACATAGTTTACTGACACTTCTCAAATTAAAAAAGTTGCATACAAATTCCATTACTATCTAGCTTGTAACTTTTTAAAAAGTGAAAGGGCCATAATAAAATGCGAGCACAAGTCTTATACATCCAAATTTTACTCGAAACATAACTTTTTTATTTGTGCCTGGAATAGTTTGTTTTTTTTAAAAACAAAAATTGCGTTTCTCCTTGTCATAAACAGAAAGGCGGTAAGGAGTGATGGTTTTTTCACTTTAGTTTCTGTTTGTATGCAATTCAAAAAATGAGTTCATGCGATGAAGATTTGACCCCAACACAATTTTTTTCTTGCGATTTTTGAGAAAAGCACTATATTTGCCTCGGCAGGAACAGCAATTGCGGGCTTCGTATTTTTAAACGGACTCGCAAGCTCGTCCGTTTAATCCAATACTCAGCCCGCAATTGCCTACTTCCATGCCTAGGCAATAATGTACTATTTTTAAGACTGTGTTCAACTTCATATAAGCAATTTTCACATTGACATATTACTTTACCTAATTTACATACTGTGATTATATGTACTAAAGGGCATTGGGTTTTGTTTGAAGAATATTGTCAATTATTTTTTCAGCGGCCGCGGATTATTTTACATAGTTATTTAGAGGACCTCTAAATACAAATAGTTATATATAATTTATGGCGTTAAATAATATCGGAGCGGAGATTGTAAAGAGTTAAGTATTCAGTTTTTAGTACGAAACTACGCCCAAGTATGAATATTTAAATATCTCGGCTCCGATGCACTTAAGAGTATTACATTATATAACAAAATATGTTAATTTTTAATAATTCTATCATAATTTACCACTTTTACGAATGGCCGCTCACCTTGAAAATGTGTGAATTTTACAAATGACAACACTTTTACCCAAACCGCTTTACAAACCATTTCGACATCAGCTCTCTATGAAACTGGGAAAATTCAGCATGATCATTGAGGAAATTCATGATTTTAACTGAATACTAAGATATAAATTAATCAACATTGACAAATAAATGACGCAACCACCTTACTGGCCGAAAAGAGGTTTTATTTGTTTTAACTTAAGATATATAAATTAAAAACGTTGCATCAATATGCAGGTTATATGAAAATGAAAATATACCTAGGCACATGTTAAAAAAATATGTTTCAATGATTCTACAACACTGATAACGGAGTATACTTATGAGGTAAGGTTTAATGCAATCGGATCTTTAGACTACTAGGATCTCTGTTCTTAACGTGTGCACACATTCTGTCCGAAATTACTTACATACATACATTAAATCACGCCTGTTTCCCAGAGGGGTACCAGAGGCTTTCCCAGAGACCAGTTCTTTCCACCTGCTACGATCCTGACACATCTCTTTCGCTTCTTCCACATTCATACATCGAGTCCTGCATGCATGTCGGTTTCGGTTATCTAGGTAGGTACTTAAGATTCGGCCTTTTTCCAGTATTTCTCCGATTTGATTCGGAAAAGTACGCCTAGGGCGGCCCCATTACGACCCTTCCACTCACTTTCTCTCAGTTACTGATGTGCAACTTGCGGAAAGTTTCCAAAAAGTTGGAAAAGTTCTAAGGAATTTCCGGAAACTTTCACTAGAAATATAGGAAATTTAAATTTAAGAAAGGGAAAGTTTCAATGCCCATACAGAATTGTGAGAAGTCTCTGAAATTTTCCTACATGTTAATTTCCGCAATTTTGGAAAGTTTCCTTTGGCACATCAATACTCTCAGTATATCTTTCGTCATTCTTCTTTCATCCATCCTTTCCAAATGATTAAGATTCCTAATAATCAGACCTAGAAATATACGGGGCAAAATGAAATGACAGCTAGGGACTGCCGATATCGATAAACTCAATTATCGATACTTTTCCCAAATAACTAGTGATCGCTCCAAGTTTTGTTTGTCAAAATAAAATTTGATTGAAAGTATGCAAATGAAACGAAAACGCAATATAATTCTGGTTATTCTTTATTTTAAAAGGATTTTTTAACCTTCACTCATTATCATCATATTATTTTACTCCTATCAAATTCTGATCGTTTATTTTAACAATAGTAAATGTGGACAGTCATTCTGAAATACACAATAAGGAAAAAAAATATGATGATGATTGAAGGTTAAAAAATCCTTTTAAAATAAAAGAATAACCAAAATTATGTTGCTATTTTGTTTTATTTGCATACTTTCAATAAAAAATTATTTTTGCAAACAAATCTTGGAGCGATCACTAGTTTATGGGAAAAGCATCGATAATTGAGTTTATCGATATGGGCAATCCCTAGCTGTCATTTAATTTTGCCCCGTATATTCCTAGGTCTGCTAATAATTAAGAAATACTCCAAGACTATTAAAGATCAGCAAACATAGCTACTGCCCTCATTTTTCATCTGTGGCAGCAGATTATGGATGATAAATAATGGATACCTCCAGCCCCAGCATAATAGCATTACGGCCATAACTCACCGGATATCCCTAAGAGTTTGTTTTTCATGAGTAATTATTATTTCTCTTCCTTTGTGTTTATATTTCTTAATTAGCTTTGCGACTTGGTAAAGTTAAGTTTAGGAAATTATTTGGTTTAATTTCTACGAATTCTGAAACGTTATGTTTTTTTCACGAGCACTCTGCTTCTATTCTACTGGATAACCTTATCGCCTTTATATCTCACCATCCTGATAATGACAGGTGACAGGTGACATTTCAGTGTACACGGCGCAGCTGATATGAATCTCACTGATGTAAAAGTTTGTTAACTTTGCAATGTATACCGAATTGTCACCTGTCACCTATTATTGTCAAGGTGGTGAAATAGGCGGCTGTTATCGTATTGTCAACGTTTTGAAAGCTCTTATATTTACTTGACAGTAATGGCGGCTGTGTGAAAAACAATACCATTTATCAAAAGCAATATTGTATTACCCAGTACAAAAGAGGCTAATAATATGGAATTTATATTCTCAAGATTACAATCTTAAGACGCGTTTTGTCGAGCGTATTTTTAGAAATGAAGAAGTATTTTGAAACACTACGAACATTTTTTTAAAATAAATATCAGGGGACTATGTCACACCAATTGACCTAGTCCCAAACTAAGCTCTAGGCTTGTACTATGAGTACTAGACAACGATATAAATACTTATATGACTCAGGAACAAATATTCGCCCTCATCACACAAATATCTGCCCTTGCCGGGATTTGAACCCAGGGCCGCTGGCTTCGTAGGCAGGGTCATTACCAGCTAGGCCAGCGCGTCGTCAAATTAAATCGTAATAAATATAATATTAACTTCTGCTTGCGACTTCGTCCGCGTTGATCATTCCACGGGACCATTAGTTATTTTTATCCGGAAGTAACTGTTCGTGCCCGGCGCCACACGGGTGTATTTCTTTTTATATTATAATGACCAAGGGAAACAGAGATTAATTTTTTTACATTATTAATTATTAATTATTTATGTAATGGCAACCGGTCGCAATATCAAGCTACCATTTCTGCCAATGTCAAGTGTATATTTTACATTTACATATCAAAAAAAATCATAAGTCGACGTTGTACGGTGATCCTCTAGCCTCCGTGAAGCGATGTAACTTTACGAAGACCACATGGGATTTTCTTGGAGCAATCCTTCCAAAGGCGAAACGTGTTCAAACTTGAGTTCTTCATTATACTGCACATTTGAATGTTAATTTACTGCATATTAATACATCATTACTATACATTAAACAACAAAATATGCAAAAAATTAAAAACAATTAAGAAAGCGACACCATCTTGTCAAAAACCCAAAGAGAATCCCTCATTTTTTACATATATATATAGATAAAAGATAGCCAGTAGTAGTGTCAGTTTAGAGTATTTAAGCTATCAGCAATCAAAATATAATCCAAATCTGTTCAGTTTTATTTTAAAGAACAAACATCCTATTTAGTGTGATATTTATTTTTACAGAATTTTATTTTCTTCAACGCCATGTCTGACATATTTGTATCCTGTTCTTAAGCATACAACGTCATCTGTTATTGAAGTGGGGAAACAAATAGGTAAATGCAGACAAAATACGGTTTTTGGGTCGCATTGTCAAAGTACCCTTATAGTTTCGCCATGTCCATCTGTCTGTCTGTATATCACACTAACTGATTCTTTTCGATCGTAAGATCTTCGCCAAAGAACTTACGGGTGTGTTATTTGAGACATAATGAAATATGTGGCGTTATCTTCGAAAAGGGACCTTATTGTCGTTGGCGCTTCCGCCATTATTAAAGGTGCTCCGATAAAAATACAACGTCGCGTGACGCAGTGCGGCGTAAGCGCCATCGACAATAAGGTCCCTTTTTCATAGACATCGTCAAATATGTAACTAAATGGAATATTCTATTATTTTTCCTAAATAAAACAATAGGCAATTATCTTAAGTCCATTAAATAATTCAGACATCGTCAACCCACATCAAATTATACCCGTAGCAGAAATCGTTAACCTAAAACACTTCCATCAATCTCAAATCAGGCGTCGTCAACCTTTTTGTCGAATATAAAATAGTATCAATGTACTCGGCACTCAGTACAAGCAAATTTAAATAACTCTTAGGGCGCGTTCACATAGCGATCCGTTTTACAGGTCCGTTATTTGATGGCATATGTAGTTGTATTAGCGAGTTCACACTCAAAACAGTATTCTGGATCGAGTAAAAAAAAAGATTACAAGGTGAAAAGATCCGTTAAAACGGATCCTGTAAAAACGGACTATCTATGTGTACGCATCCTAAGATAGATAAAAAATCCCATCCCCCACCAATATAATGGTGACCCCTTTTGTTCAGAGCTGATATCACTTAAACGGCTTAACCGATTTTCATGAAACCTAACTAAAAACGACCGCCAGAAAATCAAATTAAAAAAACCGCATCCGAATCGGTTCACCCGTTAAAGAGCTACGGTGTCACATCGCGTCGCATTTGCGTGGGTGGTTAAAAAACAGTGCAACTAAAGTAATTCAGTAATCGTCAACCCGTACCAGCATCATAATTCCACCCCTAGTAGAAATCGTCAACCTAAAACACTTCCTTTTATCTCGAATCAGGCGTCGTCAACCTTTTTGTCGGATGCATAAGAGTGACAATGATGTACTCGGCACAAGCAGGGCTGTAGCACACTCGGCTCGCCGTTTAAAAGCCATCGGTTTGAGACTCTTGTACTTAGAGTGGGATTTGAAATTGTACTACGTTCATTAAGACTGTCGTATCATATTATTTGCATGTTTCTAGAATACTGCTGAACTTATATAATAGTAGGAGATCCGAATAGGAGACGATTTGCACCGGGCTGTTTATTCGATAAAAAGTATTTTATATCAAATTTAATATGCTAAGTAATATATGGCGAATAGGTAGGCTGAAAAATTCCAGTCCAGTATAATAATATAATTAAATAAACCCGTCAAACTATTGGGTAGGCAGGTATGAACAGGTAAGTCGGTACTAATAATTTGCACCAAACCTAACGTTTGCATATTGTATAGACTTCATACTTCCGATTAGTATGTAATTTGTCTATTACACAAAAAATTGCAATTTAAAAAAATAAATCATTTTTAATATTTTTTGTAATGATATATTAAGTACTGGACTGAAATTTTTCAGCAAACCTATTCGCCACATATTATTTAGCGTATTAAATTTGATATAAAATACTTTTCATCGAATAAACAG
The DNA here is from genome assembly GCA_946894065.1 of Acleris literana. Taxonomy (NCBI): domain Eukaryota; kingdom Metazoa; phylum Arthropoda; class Insecta; order Lepidoptera; family Tortricidae; genus Acleris; species Acleris literana. The sequence continues at coordinate 2,222,423 of OX335681.1, forward strand.
CCCGGTGCAGATCGTCTCCTATTCGGACCTTAGACCATAATGCTAGATTATGTATTATCGTTGTAATCTTGTGTGTGTTTGCCTTTTTACCCGACTGCCGAAGAAGGAGGGTAATGTTTTAAACCACTTCAAAAAAGGAGGAGTTCCTATGGTCCACTGTATGTAAAAAAAAAACATGTATATTTATGTGTTTGTTTGTTCCTTTGTGGCGGTCTAAAAACTAAACGCATGGACCGATTTTGATGATTCTAAGAATCAATCAATTTGTCATCGAAATTCAATATGGCGGCAACCAGACAGCATATAGTAAAAAGAAAAAGAAAATAAGTAGGCGAACTATGATAAATAGGGTATCATTTGAATAGATATTACAAATCCTATTTAGGTTTCTTTCATCAATTATCATTTTAAATGATCATTTAGGATTTATAACGATTTAAAGTTGCTTAGCAACAGTCGGGTTTTTTAAAGTTTGCTTTTTGTTATTTATCTCTACATGTAAGTATATTAGTATTTTTTTACGACCACAGAATAATAAAACAATATTAACAATAAGGCAATAAGATAGCAATAAAAAGGGAAAAAAAATCTGTGTGAAATAAGGCAAACCCTGCCATAATAAACTGGCATTTCCACTGAGACGCTGCGAGGGTACAAATAAATATGGGAATTTTATGAAGCACACCATACATGGGAATAAATTGAGGGGAATACGGTCAATTTACTTTAAGTTGATTTTATTTCAAAGGTCGCCAGTGGGGATGTGCCGCTAATGCAAAAAAAACACCTTTTTACGGTACGGAGAAGGTAGGTAACGAACGCCCAGGCCACTTGGTAAGTGGGATCTGAGACCCACAGAAATTTGCATTCTTAAGTCTACAATCTTAAAATCGCAATACTAAGGGCCGTATTAATAAACTCATCTTGGTTGAGATGTCAGTCACAAGACACGTCAAAAAAAACCGGCCAAGTGCGAGTTGAACTCGCGAGGAGAGGGTTCCGTACATACGTATTTTTTGCTTGATAGAATTCCCCTTCGAGTGGCAAGCAGCCGTATAACGGCTGCTGTCAAAAAACAAGTAATACTTTATGACATTAACTGAAAATTCAAATTTAAACTTTAATTTTCTTGCCGCTCGAAGGGTTATAGGTTTTCCTATAATCTACAAGCAACGAACTATACTTTGTATTTTAAAAAAAATTTAGGTTCATTAGTTTCTGAGATTTGGGCGCCTTGTTTCATGAATAAAATTAAAACTATTTATTTTACAATAATATCAAAAATATATTTGAGATCCTCATAACGAGCCCTTACATTTGATATATGACACAGTAAGATTTGCAAATCTTTTTTTTTCAATTCCTAATTTGTCCCCCGAAAATGACATTTATTAAAAAAAAAAAAACTTTACACATCTGTGTTTGGGTCATCAATTTACATATGTGTACTAAAATTCAACTCCATCGGTCGAGTAGTTTCGGAGGAAATTGGCTGTGACAGACGGACAGACAGACAGACGCACGAGTGATCCTATAAGGGTTTCGGGATTTCATTTTTTGTACTTAACCCTAAAAATGACAGTTTACGTTTACTTTGACGTCTCTCGAGATAGGCATCTTAGTCAAGACGAGTTGGCCATAAGACTGCAGAACTAGGTCCAAAATGGGACCAAAGTAATCATTTTAGTTCGCCTATACAGGGGTATAATGGGCCATTTTAGAGCATGAGGATTAAAACCATCTTTTCTAATTTGATATCGTACGCAAGATTCTGTTGTTTAAGCGACAAGGTAGATAATGTGATCACTTGTGTCGGCGCCTGCACAACACTAACTTGAGCTTAATTGGATGCCGCTCGGTGCAACTATACAATCGGATTACTTAGCGAGGTTAAACGCTTTTGAGCGCGACGCTACCATTGTTTTTCATGCTGTTTTAATAACAACCGTGTTACTTTGTTAATAAAGTTCATATTTGAAAACTTTGAAAGAAAATTAAATGCTACATTAAACAATCATTTAAGTAATTATAATATAATAAAGGTACTCGTAACCTACGAACAATAGGGAATATTCATTACTTTTTTTACAGCTTCAATAAAAGTTGATTCATGTAACAAACAGTTGAGAAAAAACATTTTTTGAATAGCTATAAAAATAACCAACATATAAGCTAACAAAGATTAGTTCCTAGTTCCTATATCTTATTATTTATTTATTTATGTAATGGCAACCGGTCGCAATATCAAGCTACCATTTCTGCCAATGTCAAGTTTCTATTTTACATTTACATATCAAAAAAATCATAAGTCGACGTTGTACGGTGATCCTCTAGCCTCCGTGAAGCGATGTAACTTTACGAAGACCAGATGGGATTTTCTTGGAGCAATCCTTCCAAAGGCGATACGTGTTCAAACTTGAATTCTTCATTATACTGCACATTTGAATGTTAATTTACTGCATATTAATACATCATTACTATCCATTAAACAACAAAATATGCAAAAAAATAAACACAATTAAGAAAGCGACACCATCTTGTCAAAAACCCAAAGAGAATCCCTCATTTTTTACATATATGACGGCGCGTGCGGATGAGAGCGAGTAGACACACTGTTTAGTTATGTTATTTATATTTGACACTCTTGTTCTAGACTTCGCTGGTAAAACTGGGTCGTGAAACATGGTACGCCGCGTATTGTCAAATACCCAAAGAGAATCCCCTATATCTTTCTATCAAAACAGAATTTAACATGGAGTTTATATGGCCGACCTGTTTGTTACATGACGTCACAGTGCATATCGGATCTCTCTGTCTAATCGCTTTCTAGTTATTTCTTGACCGAATTATAATTTTAATTTCACTTTTGGTGATCTCTTTTACGGTATTTTCATGTTTTGTTGAGAAATGTGATTTAAAAAATTTACTCATATTCCCTATTGGCACATGATAATTTAAGTTTCAAAAAATAATAACTACTGATAACAACCTTATATTAGAACTTTTTCTATCTTCATGTGATAGTACACTATTATTGTTTGTTTTAAGCATAAGTAAAACACCTATGAAATACCAGTTACTGGTACCTAGTGAATGTTTGATTATCGTCTCTATTATCTTATGTTAAAGTTCATGGGGCCAATAATTGGTAGGTAGCCAACAATAGGGCAGTGTTTTGAACGAATTTTATGACCATTTTAATACCATTCGGAGTTGTGACTATATCGCACTGCCAGATCAACACAGTATCATTTCAAAAAACTAGCTTGTTTTGTTTCAAGTTCATAGGAAATGTAATAGAGTCGATTTTAAAATGTAGTCGTATTATGAGTTAATGCTGTATTGATCTGGCAGTGCGCTATATCCTGGTCTCTTAAAATACGTCTAAAGTGTTAAATGGAGTTACCACTTACCACTGTATAGACTATCTACATATACAGTGGTGGCCACATAATTAGGGACACTTGTTTTTTCCAAATACAATTGCCTACAAATATGACTTTTCAATTTTGACAACTTGTCAAAAAGTTCTCGACCAATTTTAATGCTAAATACATTTTACTTTACATATTTAACTAAGGTGTAAACTGATGTACAGTGAACTAATATTAAAAACGGACCTTATATTTTATAAGGATTTAAAAACTAAGTGCTGACGCGTCCATACAAAATTCTACAACTTTGTATGAGCGCCGAATATTTATTTTTTCCAATCCTTATAAAATTAAAAGATCCGATCTCAACAGAGATAAATTGTACATACATCTAAACTTTACTTTATTAGTTAACGATAAGTGTAACTAAAAATATAATTGGATAAGAACTTTTTGATTGGTTGTCAAAATTGAAAAGCCATATTTGTAGGCAATTGTATGGGGAAAAAACAAGTGTCCCTAATTATGTGGCCACCACTGTATATCTCACCCCACACAATTAAATAAACGAGTAAAAAAAAATCCTCGTTTTACGTTGGACGTACCAGATTTTTTCAATATTTTTTTACAACTTTGTCGGTTAATATGTAATAGAGCCATACCAAATTAGAGCCTTAGTACAGCCAAGGACTTTAATTGTTTAGCCACTATGGAACCCTGTCGCATAACATTAATCATTAATTTTAGTGTAATTTCTTTCATGTGGTTTGACGCTATCATTATGACAGGGTTCCTAAGTGGTTTAACAATTAAAGTCCTTAACTGTAACAAGACTCTCTGAGTTAAACCGCAAACGGACGGACAGACGGACATGGCGAAACTACTACTATGGCGTCTGTTCATCCGTCTGCGATTTGACTCAAAGACTCTTGGAAGAATCTTTAAGTGTGGGGTGTCATTGGATAGCTTTTTCAGAAATAATGAGGGTATTTGAAGAAGATTTTCAATCAAATAATCCGTTAACCTTATAAAGTAAGTACTATTATTAATAATAATAAAAAAACAACTCACCTAAAAACAACACTAGCATCCTCGCTCTCTAAATGCGTCCCCTCGCTGACCGACCACTGCAGCACCACCCCCCCTCTCTCCCCCAGCGGTCCACTCACAACCCTGCCCGGCTCGTACCTCCTCCTGTACCTCCCAACCCTGAGCGCCCTCCCATACCTCGGCCTAAAGTAATACTCATCACTGGCTGTCCTGAATTCATCACTTTCAAAACTCCACCGTTTCTTGTGCTTCGAGCGTTCAGGGCGGTGTTTTTGTATGAAGTAAGGAGCTGGATCCTCATGGCAGGGCTGTTCTGCAGGCGAGGTTGGTGTGAAGTTGCCGCGGACGAAGTTGCTGATGAGGGAGTAGACCACGTAGTCGCGGAGGTGCTCGCCGAAGTGGAGGTGCACTGGAAAGAAAAACGAGGGTTAGATTAACTCTATTCAAAGTAGTTAACTTGTTCTAGCTGTTGGAAGATAAATGCAAAGATAAATAGGGTCACGGAACCAGTAATGGACAAGGAGCAATAATGGACACTTGATTCTTATGGTACAGAAGATAAGGGTTATTTATTTATTTTAAGACAATCTATTTATAACCTTATGATCTTTGAATTAAGAGTTAAGTGTCCATTATTGGTGCCTTGAGCTAAAAGGTGTCCAACATTGGCGTCACCGTAATTCACACGTTAAATCCAACAGTGACACTAAATTACGAAAATACTATTTGAATAGTGACACTATTGCAGTTAAAAAGAATTAACTTTTGTATGAGTTCCTTTTTTTCATTGTGTTTTTTTTTCTCAACCAATCAGGTCGAAAAGCCATCTGTCATCGACACATCCACCGGAAACGGGGCCATCGCGTTTCGGAAGCGTAGGCGTGCCCCAAAAATGTCTGCCACGGGCCAATTTCCCGCTAGATAAGAAACGAGTAATTTTGGAAATACTAAGTAAATATAGTTGAGAGTATTTATACTTTGTTTTAAGTTTGGGGTTTTTTTTGACAGGTGAAATACAGTATTTTCAAGTGGCAACCAAAATATGCATCAGATAATGGCTAAAATTTAGATATAAAGCCCTTATTTTTTTCCAATTCTTTTTTGCCTTCATGTACATTCTTATCAGATACTTACAGATAAAATTCGTAAGCATGGAGGCAACATCTAAGACTAATAATCTGCTTCTGAATATATTTCACTTTCGTAACTAATAAAGTCTGTCGATTGCAGAAAAATTGGAAAAGTTAGAGATAGATTATTTTCTTTATTAGTTTAGAAGAGATTACATACACACACTGCTTAAATACACGAGATTGTGATTATAATTGCGACGGGGGTTAAAAAAGTTGATTATGTTGCCAATTATACTCCGAACAGCGCCTCTTTTTTTGCCCAACCCATTTTGTGCTATGATATAGGTATTTGTTATGGTGGCTCTTCACTTGGCTAAGTATTCGTTAAATATTTTGACTGCGTCTTTCATTCGATATGTCAAATATATGATATATTTCATAGAGCCGTCTTAACACTTTTAAAAAGATTGTAACAAATTAAGAAAATACCTGTTACATGAACCGAGTAAAAATAACAAGTAGGCACTTTTCCGTATCTCGAAAGCCGAAGTGCCTGTAGATGACAATGGATTATTCGCCCGGATCCGGTATCAGGTCAGCTTTTACGGGTATTGTGTAAGGGAAATGCTCGATGTTAATGCCTCAGGCATATTGCTGTAATGGCATTACGACATGCCTTTTGGTGACGAAATTCCTTTGGCATTTTTTGTGAGATAATGCCGTGTTGTAGTGAATACGCTGCAGACTGCCCGCTAAGTAGGTACGAGTATATTTATTAGTTGTCAAATTGACGACCTCGTTTTTCAGTACTGGTATCTCCCGATTCGTTGCGTCTTCCATTTTCGAAAACTTTTGGCTGTGGCGGCGAACAATTATTTCATGACACGCCAGGCGTGCCATACGCCATAGGCATCGTCCTAATAGAACGCGATTGCGCGACTGTTTGTATGTAAACTGTCATATAAACAGTCGCGCGAACTTGCGATGATCGCGCAATCGCGTTCTATTAGGACGATGCCATAGAATATGATGACACGCCTAGCGCCACACGTTAATAACATTTGATGACATGCCTGGCGTGTCATCCGCGTTGAATCGGTTGAACCCATTTAAAAAAATTCAGCGTTTAAACGAAAAAACATAAACATACACTGCTTTGCACCTTAAGTATAATAAATGAGCGTAAATTGTACCTACGTTATACGTACATAAGGTGTAACGATTAATCGTCATTAACGATTGATCCACTAGGTATGTATATAAATTTATTAGTTGTCAAATCGATATGGCGACTAAATTTTTCAGAATCCGTCTGAAAATAAAGCAGTATGTTTCTGAAAACGTACACATTCTCTGCTTTGCACCATTCTTATGGCCGTACCTAATAAACTCATCTTGACTGAGCTGCCCATCTCGAGAGACGTCAAAGTAAACGTCAACCCATAGAAAGCTGTCAATTTTGACGTGTCTCGTGATTGACATCTCAACCAAGATGAGTTTGGACTTGACAGAAGCGCGTGGAGCTAACCCCATGTGCTTCTGTTTAGTCCACCAGAGTAAATCTCTTTAACCGAACAATTGTCCTCGCGTGTGATATCCATGGACTTGTTTCTCTAATAAGTCCATGGTGATTGTCTAAAACTCGATACTGGCGAAATACACCTTGTTAAACACAAGGAGTGAAAGCCATTAATGAAGGAAAAAAAAAGATGAGTTTATTAATACGGCCCTAAGTGCAGTGTTGGACTTGACAGAAGCGCGTGGAGCTAACCCCATGTGCTTCTGTTTAGTCCATTTGAGAAAATTCTCTTTTACCGAACAATTGTCTTCGCGTGTGATATCCATAGATTTATTTCTCTAATAAGTCCATGGGAGTGTCTATTAATAACTCGACATTGGCGAAATACACGTATAATACAGAATAGAATAGAAGTGCAGTGTTCACCAACAATTAAACGGACAGTTAGCGGTTTGACGCTTGTCAGATGTATTGACTAACAGCTGATTAAGATTTAACCGACGCTGTAAATCAACGTGGATAGCCTATCGGTAAAAAGGTAACTGTTATTGATCCAAAAACAGTTTAAGCTTGCGGCCTTTTACTGTCTTGTATTCTCTTCTATTCGGTAAACCCATGAACCTGTGTATTTGTTTGTCAAAATAATATCGAGTCGTTCTACGGTGACGGAACCAGTAATGGACAAGTACCAATGATGGACAGTTTATTCTTATTTTACAGAAGATAAGGGTTATTCATTTGTTTTGCAACAATCAATTTACGACCGTATGACATTTGAATTAAGTGTTAAGTGTCCATTACTGTTGCATGTCAGCTAAAAGTGTCTAACACTGGTGCCATCACCCTAGTTAGTAACCGACACTCAAAGTTAAAAAAGAAAAAGAAAAGTTTCTCAGAGTTTGTGTAACAATTTAAAACTTTTCACTTTCATAATTCGAAAAGAACAAAAGAAGTTTAACTTTTACTAAAACTTTATTACGGATGTATAAATTCAATTTTTAATAATAAATGCTCGTCCAAGGCGAATGTACTCGAAGAAAAAGTAGTTTTGTAAATTGTAGGTAAAATTTGTTACAGTTGCCGAAGGGAAATAAAAGAATAGGTTTTTTTTCATGTTGTTGGAAACCCAACACAATTATCTGAAGCTAGCCTTAAGTCTATGTTATACAGGGTGTCCCAGACACCGACGTCGAACCGCCTCGGGCTGATAGAGCAGCTAAAAAGCTATCGATTTAACCCCTATGTGTGATCAGCGATTTTTACTAGTTTCGGAGATATTGATCATTTTAATCTGATTTAGGTAGCTTTTTAGCTGCTCTATCAGCCCTAGGCGGGTTGACGTCGGTTTCTGGGACACCCTGTATAACATAGACTTAAGGCTAGCTTCAGATAATTGTGTTGGGTTTCCAACAACATGAAAAAAAACCTATTCTTTTATTTCACTTCTATCCTGTAATTTAATAGTATTTTTTTATTTCCATGCATCTCCCAAATATCTGTCATCATCATGCTTACGTGCTTAAAGTGCTCAGTAAAACGCCTCTGCAGAAAAGATGTCCGCCATATTTCACTAGACTTAACAAAGATACAGTCAACCCTATGCCCAAGACTTAAGATTTAAAATCGCTTCCGATTCCCCCAATGAATAATTGAACAATGCTCGTCGTTTTTTAGTTAATCTACATAAAAGTAAAACGGATTGCTTTTTCAGAGACGGAAAAGGCTTTATAAAAAATTGTTGGGCATAAAATTATGTTTTTGTCGTATGGGGTTATAAGACTTAGTGACTGAGTGAATGTTATTATTTTTAGGGTTCCGTAGGCAAAATGGCCAACCCTAATACTATGCCTCCGCTGTCCGTCAGTCTGTTTCAGCGGGCTGTATCTCTAGAACCTTAATAGAAAGAAAGTTGAAATTTTCATAGATTGTGTTAGTAGTTTATTCAATATTTCAAGTTAATTTTTAACTTGTACCCTTTATTGGAATCGAACGTGTCGGCGAATTTAAATAGAAAATGTATTATTATTTACAACGGTAACACTTAACATGTATCCGAGTTGCTCATTTCCAGTTATAACCGGTATAGCACCTCTAATCCAGGATACGCCGGGAGATCCCAAAGACGATCGATGACCCACAAACCCGCTCCGCCACGCAGTCTGAGTAATTATCCCTTTGTAGCACAAGAGCTGGTACACTGCTGTTATTAAATGTTATTGAACAGGAGCATATTCTTAAGATTTATAGATTTTGGTCGAGGTTTATAGTGTTTTATAAGGTTATATAACGTTTTATGGCCCCAGTGTGGGAGCATTCGGAATGAGAATATTTCAGTCGTTTAGTGACCGTATTGTGGATATCATTTTGGTATTTGCTGACGTATTTGCTATTATCTATATTAATTAATAATCATACATAATTTTTTGCGTATTCTTACATATTGACGCAAAATGAGCGTTGTACTAAATTTAGCATGTGTCTAGGTACCTGTGCTCTGGAGTCTATGTATTTGTGTATCTGTGCGTCTATGTATCTATGTGTCTGTGTGTCTGCGTATGTGTGTCTGTATCTGTATGTGTGTGTCTAGGCCGGTTCAGACCAACCGTACACTCCACTTGCAGTTGGCGTGCAGTCCTGTCGACCGCTCACAGACTGCAAGCTGCACGGTTGGTTTGCAGTTTTGATGCAGTTACTGCATCAGGACTGACCTCGAACTGCCATTTTGCAGCTGGGTTGCAGTTCAAAATAATAAATGCTGTCCATCTGAACCAGTGTATTTGTGTGTGTTGTGTTCCTGTATGTGTGTCCGTGTGTCTATGTCTCTCTATCTGGTGTGTATGTGGCATTGTAACTCCCAAGCGGATAAACCAATCCGAATGCACTTTAATCGGGATGATTCTAAATTTTATAAAAATCAGCTGGACCGTTTAAGAGATATTGCTTTGAAAATAGGAATCGCTATTATATCGAGGATTTTATCTATTTATTTAATAGTTATGTAGGATGATGGAACCAGTAATGGACAAGGCCCCAATAATGGACACTTGATTCTTATTTTACAGAAGATAAGGGTTATTCATTATGTTTTGCAACAATCAATTTAGGACCGCATGAAATTTGAATTAACAGTAAAGTGTCCATTACTGGTGCCTGTCAGCTAAAACTGTCCATCACTGGTGCCGTCAACCTATGTGGCAAATATCTAGTTTAAACGGCATAGCTCACTATGCCGATCGGGCCGCTTGGCAGGCCCGGCACGCGCGGCAGTAAATCAGGAGGTAGTCGTCCGGTTAGTACCGTTAACGACTACATTAAGGAGTGTCACAGATTGGGAAACTAATTAGTAGTACATTATTGCATAGGCAGGGAAGTAGGCAATTGCGGGCCGAGTATTGGTTTAAACAGACATCCTTCCGAGTCCGTTTAACAATACGAAGCCCGCAATTGCCGTTCCTACAAAGGCAAATATAGTGTTTTTCTCAAAAATTGCAAGAAAAAAATGTGTTTGAGTAAAATTAGCTTCCTCTTTCAATTCTTTTGGGGTACAATTAAAATCTTCATCACTTCAACTCATTTTTCGAATTGCATACAAACAGAAACTTCACGTGAATAAACCATCACTCTTTACCGCCTTTTTATTTATGACAAGGAGAAAGGCAACCTTTTTTAAATAATACACATGCTATTTCAGACACAGATAAAAAAGTCATGTTTTGAATAAAATATGGATGTATAAAACTTGTAACCTCATTTTATTATGGCCCTTTTCATTTTTAAGTTACAAACTAACTAGACAGTTGCGGGCTTGTGTAGCGAGTGCCATTATTATTATTGTAATTTGAGAACTGTCAGTAAACTATGTATTTCGCGTCCAAATATGTAGATAGTAATGTCAACTTTTCCCGACATTTAAGAGAAAAATATATAAATAAATATCAGGGGACAATGTCACACGAATCGACCTAGCCCCAAACTAAGCTCTAGGCTTGTAATGGGTACTAGATAACATTAAACTCACTTACATACATATATGTATAGAGAAATATGTACTTAAATACATAGAAGACATCCAAGAGAACTACTAGCGCTTATCAAACAAATATCTGCTGGGATTTGAAACCAGGTCTACTAGCTTTGTAGGCAGTGTCACTACCAACTAGGCTGACGTGTTACATGTTACCATTACATGTTACCAGACTTGCCAGAGGCGTAGCTAAGTAACCGAAGGCCCCGGTGCAAAAATAACAGAGACCTTAAGCTGTTTAGTGAAGGACCCACGGCACAACTACGCGGCACAACTGACCAAAATTTGTATCATAAATATGAGGTAGGTTTAGGTTATGATAGTTCTGCAGCTGGTCCGAAGGGCCAAAACGCTCAGAAATAGGAGCTACGGCGTCTGGATCCGTAAGAGACTTCTTACGATACGGTCCCGAACCCGAGTTCTTATGAACTGAAACATAAGAAGCTCTTCGGTTTGGTTTACAACCGTCACTTTAAGGCCCAGCCACACCGCTTGCGTGACGTGCACGTGCACGTGCGCTTCGCTTTCCACTGCGTTGTATAGTATGAATTCTCATTACGACATGTCACTATACAACGCAGTGGAAAGCGAACGCGCACGAGTACGTGCACGTCACGCAAGCGGTGTGGCTGGGCCTTTAACATAGTCCATAGTGGCCTAGGAATCAAATAGGTTGACTGTACCTGTACCGAGCTATACTCACTCAAGTTAGCGCCAGCGCAAACCGGCGGACGGCAGGGGATTTTTCTCTATAAATTTCCTCCGCCGCAATCCGCTGCGATGCTTTGAGGTCGGTCTCAAAGGGGTGCGCCAAAATTCATATAAAATTGCAACTCCGATTATTGGAACTCCGAAAACTTTTCTCATACCATTTTACATCATAATGATCAGTCTTCATACTCTTCATAATAATTTTTAATACTAATGATCCGAACTTATACTCATCTGAACTTATAACGCCAATATTCATGGAATCGTACACTTTACAGAATTTCTTAAATTTCTTACGTGTAGATAAAATTAGGTTAGGTTAGGTTAGATTTATAACAATCCTCAAAAAGTAACAGTTTCTTAAAAAATGCATTATGAGTTGCGATAATTATGACTTAAAAAATTATGAACAAAAAAGTACGAGCAAAATTTTTCGAAGGAATTATGAGTATAGACACAAATTGTTATTTGTATAAAAAATCTAAAGACCAATTTTATATAAGCCAATATGGACCCGTCTCAAAGCATTGAAATTTATACCTTATTTCAATTGAAATAGCATTAAATATACATTGATAAATTTAATATCCTCTGCCGTCCCGTCCACCGGTTTGCGCAGGCCATTAGAATGTAGAGGGAGCTTGATCATAATCTTAGCTCTTTAAATTACACCTACGTATTACTCTTTTAAGTACCAGATGAAATTGAATTACCGATTGTATAATAACCGTCGGTGATACAGCAATACCACGTAACTAACAACTTCAATGAGTTGCAAAATGTACCTTACTGATTACGTGCTAAGGTGTATTTTGCACATTATTTTATTTGCTAGTTACGAGTAATTGCCGTATTACCGACGAAACGCAAATGATCGATACAGAAACTTTGTGAACCATTAGGGATTAGCAATTATATTATAGTTCCCGAACATTAACATTTACCTACCTATATACATTAAGTTTAATGATTGTATATATGTAATGCGTACATTAGCAGTCACCTCGGGAATATCTACCGACAGTCTCGAGAAGTTCAGAGTGGCTTGGAGTTAGTCTCCTTTGGGAGATTATTGCACACAGTAGAAATGCCCCATTTCTCGCCAAGTACATGGGATAAGTTTAAAGTAGTTCGAGGCCCATATTATGGTCGCTTTTATTACTTAACTTCCGTCACTCTCGCACTGACGTACTGGTCAGAAAGTGACAGATGTGGAAAGGACTATAGTTGGTGGAAGGACCTTGTGCGGGGTCCGTCCGGATCGCGACCCTGCCGTTTCTAGCAAAGAAAGCGGCTGTGATAGAATAAGCATTTTTTTATTTTAAATTTAATATGGTTACTAATACCTAGAGTATAGAATGGTTCGACTACTACATTGCAGTTAGCTCCTTTGGCCTTCTCACACAAGAATTAAAAGTGATGGCTTTATTCACTTCCGCGCGAACAACGTGAGATGGAGATAGTTGCGCGCGCCTTGATTACAGCGTCAAATTAAAATAATTGCTGTTTATTTTTAAACCACAACATTTATAAGAAAAATGGTTTTCCAGGATTAAGAAGTTACAAGTTCTCACCGATTAAATAAAAAATCATCGATAAAGATCCCACGATCTTTATCGATGTTTTTTTCTCGGAAGCTCGTCCTTTTAAACCAATACTCGGCCTGCACTTGCCTACTTCCATGCCTAGGCAATAATGTACTATTTATGTAACTGGTACATAATGAAGCTTCTTAAGGTACGAGTGCCGAGGCTAGAGCGCGAGCCTGTGAGCGCTCTAATTACAGGCACGAGTACCTTAACAGCTAATTATGAACCGTTGCATACATAACCTTTTCTACCAGCTTAAAATGAAAATGACAAAAATAAACAATCGCTAACTTTTCTCGATTTTTCTGCTAGAACAAATTACTTGTCAGCAAAATCATTTTCATTATTCCGATTAACGTTAGTAGCTAGTATGTGAATTTTATTGTAAAGTAAATGTTAACAAATTTCATGCAACATTTAATAGTTAATAAAACAGTTCTGGCAATTTATCACAAAAGTTGGAATGCCAATCGAAACGCGATTTGTTGATATCCATATTGAACGTAACCATGGTAACCAAATAACAAATCGATGGATATTAACCATCTATTTTTAGTAATTTAATAAAATTGCAATTTTATACATATCAAAATTAATTTCGTTTTTAATATACGTAATTGTAATTGGTATTAAAATATTTTTAATGGTAATAATTATATAAATTAGGATCTCTAGTGTTCACTAAACGCCAAGACTGATATCCGGAATGACCGTAACCATGGTAATAACAATGCTATAATAATTATTATAGAACTGTTATTACCATGGCAACGCTCATTATAGAATTGTTTTCCCGCTTCGGTTACGCTATTGGCGGTATTCTGATACCGTCAACGTTATCAATATTAGCGGTTTATAGTAAGCGAGTAGAAAAATTTGGTATAAGAATATAGATAAAAATGCAGTTATAAATTTAAAACGGATCTTAATCGAGTGAACACATAACATACCTCAAAGTTTCGATCGTGTTGCAACGACCGCGGTCACGAGCAGACTGGAATCGTTTGATATTTATTTATGTTACGTAAAATATAAATAAATTGTCTGAAAACTTATAGACACTAACTCGAGTTAAAACGACAGTTTTCGTATTAATCTGACGTTTACTAACTCAAGTTAGTGTTTTAACCCAGTGTTAAATTTTTGGTGCAAGTGGCCCTTAATTAATTAACCTGTTAACCTGGGGTTAACCTAGGGTTAACATTTACATGCAAACGGGCCTTGTTGGTTAGAATAAGTAATAAAACGTGGGAAACCCATTAGGAATTGGATCGTGGTACCATTAACTAAAAGCAACGCTGTATATTTAAGCACACGAAAACTACACAGCGAGTCAACATGATAACGAGCCCAATTAGGAACCAAGTCAAGCTCAAGGACTCCCATTAACCGGGTCCAAACTGTTCATTATTGTATTACTTGAAATGTTTTTCTCGACAGAGTGTAACGACGTGAAAACTCGTGACAACCAACTTATGTAGCTTCCCAGCTCGTAAATATTTAATAGCACATTATTGCATAGGCTCGGAATGCAGGGGATTACCTGACGAAGTACTAATATACTAGTTAAGCAATCTAGTTTTCGACTGTTTTTCTCAAACAATACGGGGAAATGATAAAAACATATAATTATAAGTAGGTACATATTTACATTTTAAAAAAATACAAATTGAGAGAGAATGTCTTTTTAAAACTACGAGTAGGTAGGTACTTAGATAATTTTACGCATAATGACCAGCCCCCCGCCTTTAAAATTTAGCGAAGGCAAGAACCGTCCCTGCTTGCATCTCGCTACGCTCGGGAGTTAAAACTGGAGTCCCTTTATTTGCTCGGGATTCAATATCGCGCCCGTGACATAAAACAGTGCTTTATCCCCTCGGTGTATAATATACTATTTCCCATTCTCGGAAAACTCGCACCACCCGCAGACATTAGTGGCCTTCACACGTAAAGTTCGGACCGCGGGAAACGCCACGCGCCGTTCGAATCTTCGTTCCGAACAGTACGTGTAAATGCAACGCGGTGCGTGGAGGTTGGCAGTTTTATAGATCCTTGATTTCGCTAGAGCTCGGAGCGCGCACCTCGTGGCGACACGTGTAAAAGAGCATGGCGGTTTGGAGCGCGGAAGCATGTACAGAATTTATTCGTTTGATCCGTGAACATCCATACGTACTATTACTAATAAAGAGTCAAAATGGTCCCTATCCATTCGAAGGTGATTCTTGAAATCTTCTGGATAATTGTCTCGTAATTCGCTTAACAATGGTAATGGCTACGTGTATGATATTTTACCCACATTTTCCGTTGCTTTCGGTTGAAATCAACAACCAATCCAGCTAACGCAACGACTAAACGGGGATTCCTTTTATGTTACGTCTTAAGGAAAAACTTTCGTGTTGTGATCACATTCCACGCGCCAGTCTAAACCGTGCTCCGAACTCTGGAATATCGTGTACACGGACAGTTCGGACCGCGGGTCGGCACAAATCATAGATTTAACCGCCGTTCAAACCGTGTCACATTTGAAGTGTGAATAAAAAAAAACTTGAAAAATGCTTATGACATACGGATGGGCATGACTAAACTATAAGGGTTCCTTTTTTGGCATTTTGGCTACGGAACCCTAAAACATCCTTTACTATACCTATATCTTCTCCCGCCCGTGTGGTTTCCGGATTAGAATAGTGCCACTCCATGTCTTCCCGTGGATGTCGTAAGAGTCGACTAAGGGAATAAAGGCTTGTAGTACTGTTAGGCGATGGGCTTGCAACCTGTCACTAATACGCTGGTAAACATCTTAGCCTGATTGTGCAAAATGTGGTTACAGAATTATCAACAAGTTTTTAGAGCTGTTGGTAATTCTGTAGCTCTGCCTACCCCATTCTGGGAACGAAGGCGTGAGTTTATGTATGTATGTATGTATCTTTTCCAAATCACGTGGTGCTACGTCATAAAGTCCATAAAATCCTAAATTCACGAGGACAAAAGCAATTACACTGTTTTTATTCATAAAAAATGCTTCTCTTATCGCATTTTAGTATTATTGCTTTCTTATTGGTAAAACAATTTACGTTTATAATAAACTTGTTAATGATTCAGTGTAACACGTACCATCGCTAAAATATGGTGTATTTAATATTTTCGTTAATACTGTGTAAGTACTCAATTTTATATTAACTACGAAATTTGGATGTTAATCGCGTATTCGTAATTATTGCAGCAGCAAAAAATTAGAGATAAAATTATGCACCGTTGCATACAGAACTTTTTCTACAAGCTTAAAATGATAATGACAAAAATAAACATTCGCTAACTTTTTTTAGGTATATACTTTCCTCGTTTATCTGCTAACAAATTACTTGTCGGCAAAGTAATTTTCATTATTCCGATTGGCGTTAAAATTGTGTGTGAATGTTATTGTTAAATATTTACAAATTTCATGCAAATTTTAATAGTTACTAAAAGTCTAAAACAGTTCTGACAATTTATCGTACAAGTTAAAATGCCAAACGAAACGCCATGTTGTTGACCTCCATATTGAACGTAATCATGGTAACCAAATAACAAATCGATGGATATTAATCATTTATTTTTAGTAATTTAGTAATTTTTTTATTTTAAACACATACTTAGTCTAAAACTTAATTTTGTTTTTAAAACACGTAATTTCAGTTGGTATTAAAATATTTTAAACGGTTTATTATAGAAATTAAGATGTCAAGTGTTCACTAAACGCCAAGACTGATATCCGGAATGCCCGTAACCATGGTAATAACAATGTTATAATAATTATTATAGAACTGTTATTACCATGGCAACGCTTATTATAGTTAATTGTTTTCACGCTTCGGTTGCGCTATATGTGGTATTCTGATACCAATAATAGCTATATCAATATTAGCGGTTTATAGTATGCGAGTAGAAAAAACAATTGTAAAGCGTTTTTTCCACAGTTCCGTATGCTAACTGCGTGGTCGAAGACTTATTCGGATTTAATGTAGACGAGCTCTTTAGGACCGCGATAGGGCCAGTTTACAAAGTGCGACGCACTGGCCACACAACGCCTACCTATCCTTTTGACGGCATTAATTTCACCAGAACTACCCATCCCGGCGTAACCGCATTCAGCATGTACCAAAATTACTCCGAAGACCCACAACTGAAAAAAAAAATTGACTTGGAATGTATTCTGAAGGATGAAATAAGTGGCAAACCCAATTTTGAGGAAGACGAAATACAAATCCTAAGCCGCCGTTTTGACAAAGTTCTTGAGGGCGACAAAAATAAGACAGACAAGCCGGTTCTCAGAGAACTATACTCGTATTTTGACGACCCAAGAATGGTCAGACATGCTAAATATATGGTTTATATATTAATGCAACACTTTCTATACCAAACAAGATACAAGATGCCGTACGCGCAAAAAATGAGAGCCGAGTACATACCGCGGATAAGATACAAAATAGGATTTGCTTTTTCATTATTAAGAATATTAAAAACCAAACAATATGTTTTGTACTCAGTAATGATCAGAAACGAGAACATTTATAACTATTTGACAGAGTTTTTAAAGTTATTCGAGAAGGTTATCAGGTTAGACTTGGAAATAAAAGAATTGATTCTGTTTATAAAGAATTTGGACAGACAACGTATTGCACAATTCGCAGCAGCGAGAATACGACTTAATAAAATACGAGATGACAAAAATAAAGAAAAAGAAAAAGAAAAAGAATAAAGATTACAAAAAGCTATTAAACTTGTTTTTATTTTCACTGCACTCATTCCACAATTAAAACTTATGCCTATATGCAGGATGTTCCAGAATTTGACATTATCATGGCATAAGAAAGGCCCTTTTATACCAGTTCCGAATAATAAACAATAATATATAATATTAGGGTTTAATGATACTTGTTAAGAACGGTACCTTAGGGTACCTTTGGATTCCTTGGCTAAACATAGCTACTTATAATTTGTGAATCTGAAACTTTATACCTAATCCTCAATTACGTTAAAATGATGCTGGATAACACCATGATACACAAGTCTAACAAGAAGTAAGCTTTAAAAACCTAACAGCTGGGGTGTTATTGAACGAACGAGAGAAAGCGCAGCGGCGAGTTTAAGTAGTCCCGTCCGAGCGAACAAAACACATTTTAGCGCGTGCATTCTCAATTAGGCAGCCTTATACGTTCGAGAAGCAATGCTGCCAAATTGAATACACGCGCTAAAATGTGTTTTGTTCGCTTTGACGGGACTACTTAAACTCGCCGCTTGGACAATCACTCGTTCGTCCGTCCGTCCGTCGTTGTTGAGAGAATCACACCCCATTGGATAATGGCCTCAATGTAGTGTTAGTTATCATAGGTAAGTATATTTTTTTTATGTCTTATTTACTCTAGTCGTTAAGACGAATCTAACCATGCATAATTTATTAAAATCGGTTCAGCCGTTTAGTAGTTACGAGGGAACATAGAGTCGGGCATATATTTAAGCGACAAAATGAAGCAACACAGGCACATAAGTTTGTTGTGACAGCTCGCAAAAAGATATCTACGCCTCTATTCTAGGCGGTAGAATTCAAGTCGTATTTGACCATCGCCTCTATTCTAGGTGGTATAAACGATATCGTAGATTTCCTGTATTGTTATGACGTCAGCCGCCATTACTGTCAAGAAAATAAGAGCTATCAAAACGTTGACAATTCGAAAACAGATCAAATACGATATTGTTTTTACCGTCTTGAATAGAGGCGCTGTTATGGTACCTATTGTTTTTAACTCGGCCGCCATTACTGTCGAGTAAATAAGAGCTATCAAAACGTTGACAATACGATAACAGGTCAAAAACGACATGGTTTTTAATGGGTTGAATAGAGGCCCTGATATGCTGTTGTTGGACTCCATTCCAAAGTCTTTCGGTTACTAAAATTATTATAATCGCTGCTGATGCAATACAAGACATTCGGATAGCTCCTGGAGGATAGCTCTTGACTGCTACTCCCGCCGCGCCGCGGTCGCCCCTCCGGCGTTTAAAGTCAAAATCTTGAAATTAATGTCAAGCTGCCTAGATCGTAGAATGTCAGAGTAGTAAGCTTTACGTTGTAAGACCTTGACGTTGTACGAACTTGACGTTGTAAGACCTTGACATTGTGAGACCTTGACGTTGTGAGACCTTGACGTTGTACGACCTTGACGTTGTAAGACCTTGACATTGTGAGACCTTGACGTTGTACGACCTTGACGTTGTAAGACCTTGACGTTGTAAGACCTTGACATTACACGGCAAGGACGTTTCAAGATTTTGACGTCGTCCTATCTGGACATAATTTAAGCACTTGCAATTTCCATTGACCTTAAACGCTGGAGGGGCGGTCGCTGTCTCAGTCGATGAGCCCGCAGACGAAATGAGAACTGCAAAAACAACACTACAATACAGCATACACTGGGATATCGTTTTCTGGCAGCATGTAGACCACAGGATCTCTTACTAACACTTTTACGAATAAAGAAATATGTTTTACGTCTCTCAGTATTTCATTGTAACTTTAAGGTGTAAACAAACGAATTTCTGACAGTTATTTACAACTCCGTTAAGTCCGAATTTATTTATAGGGTTGATCGATTTACAAATGTCTAGTCTGAAATTCAGATTTCAAGACAAAACATTCTTTAAAAACATACTGGTTGTCTAATTATTCCTTGGATAAGAAATAAGCTTAGAGTTTGCAATAAAGGTAATACGTTGCCTTTTACTCTGCATTCAGGGTCATACACAGATTTAGGTTACAGTCTTTCCTGTGGAGATACTCAAAGTTAACTTTTTTAAGGCCTAATTTTCTGGCCGAACTCACATCCGCATAAACGGCGTCAGGTCTACTTTAGTCCTATAAAATAAAAACATAACTTCTATGCACACAAGCCTTTAACTATTGACCAAAGGAGAGACAACTTTTGTTTTTACGAGTGTGTATAACCTTGCAATGGGACTAAAGTGCAATACACAGTAGGTACCAGAAAACATGTCTACCTCTACTGATCAAGCTGACCCACTAAGAACGGTAATGGATCGGTCTCACCCGGAAATGTATCCAGTGCACTCGTTGAATCTCGCAGATGTATACTTCTCTCAACGCCACTGTTAGCGCTTCGATCACCGTTTTTGACAGCTGCCAACCCTGCATGCCCTTAAGACGGCAAATGACGTAAGTATTTTTCCTTTTTTTAATTCGATTAGTTTTTTTATTTTCTCCCTACCTTTTTCTTCTTTTGATTTGGTTATCACAGCAAGTCATTGATCGAATCCTGGCGGGATTCTCTTGAGTTTTGTCGAGTGTTTTCAGCGAGGCTGCTCGCGTCATTTCCAGCAGTTTATTATCTCAGGACTAGTAATAGGTACTGTAACAGTAGCCATGACAGTTACCCGTAGACCCCGTACTTACTCCGAGGACTATTATGTTATCTATTCCATCATCATTATCATCATCAGCCTATATTAGTCCACTGCTGGACATAGGCCTCTCCCATTGCACGCCAACGAGCACGATTCGTGGGCACTCTCAAACACCTCTTGCCAGCCACCTTGCGAAGATCGTCGCTCCACCTAGTTTGAGGGCGGCCTACACTACGTATCTATTTAGCCAACTATAATTTAGAAAGGTTTGTATCTATAATACATTCTGGATAAACCTAAGCGAGGGCGGGCGGCTAGTACAGGTTAAAACACAAAAAGGGAAACAAAACTGTCAGTTGAGACCGGAAAAAACAGCCCAACAAAGGCCCAACAAATGTTTTTCATCTATGTACATTTATTGTTCGTTGGCAACCCGCCAAACGAGTGACGTCGCGTCGCATCGCAATTCAAACAGCTATCTCGCTTAGTTTGGACCGTTTCTGAATTTCATACGCTTGCACGGTTAGTTCGTTAGGTTGGTAATTGTGTTTCGCTTTTGTCAATCATGGTTCCAAACCAAAATGGTAAAAGGAAACCTTATGGTTAAATTACGGAGTCAGTTTCTCTGTCTGTATGTCACAGTTTCTGTTAGCAACTGTACGCTCAAAAA
Organism: Acleris literana; assembly: GCA_946894065.1. Lineage (NCBI taxonomy): Eukaryota > Metazoa > Arthropoda > Insecta > Lepidoptera > Tortricidae > Acleris > Acleris literana. The sequence continues at coordinate 2,243,825 of OX335681.1, forward strand.
AATATGACCTAACCAAGAGAGGTTTTCTCTTATGGCCTGTTGTTTGATCGGTAGTTAAACTAACTAATGGTCAAAAAACGTTACTAATTGTTAAAATCTCAAGGAAATGTGTCAAATTTTCCATTCCTTTTTCGAATTTTAACAATTAGTTTAACTACTGATCAAACAACAGGGCCTTAGTTGAAATAAACCGCAATCTGTGTAATCTATCTATGGTAAATGTCTAAATGTAATTGAAATAAATGAATTTGATTCGATTTCATTTGAAATACAATGAATACAATATTTATGATATTAGTTTTATCAAACAAAGCTGATAGTAACAACAGAAAGTTCTTTATCGATTCAACTAGAACATCTTAGTTGATGATTGAGAATGTCTTGTTAGGCTCATATTATGGAATGAAGACGCTTTTGCTGCCCTCCTAAATAAAAAGGACGCATGCGTAATTTGTTAGTCAAAGTAAGTTAAACCTTAAATATAATGAAATTAGGTCACTAATACATGCGTGGTTCTATGAGACATACGCCCTTTTTTCTATGGAGGGCAGTATGCACAACAATCATAATCTTGTTAGAAGAGATTTATTATTTTTTCACTTGCCCGCAACCAGTTTTGTAACAAACATGATGATAATTCAATATTAAAAAAACAGGTCAAGTGCGAGTCGGACTCGCGCACTGAGGGTTCCGTATTTAGGATAATATGCTTGGTAACCGAAAAAGAAAATACTAATTTTGCTATGAACTTAATTTTCTATACAATAAAAGTCAATGTTGACTTGTCTAAATTTTAATACAGATTTTTTTAAGTTTTTTGTTATTTCTCAAAAACAGTAAATAATTAACACTTCATTTTATTTTTCCCATAAAATATAATTAAACAATTATCTATACGTCAGGATTTTTTGATTAATAAACTTCGGAGATAAGGGGTGTGGACGGTCATTTTTTGTACATTTTTGGCTATAAATCAAAAAATACAAAACAGAAAATTAAAAGAGAAATAGTTTTAAAATGTGCAGATCAAACCACTTTCATTTTTCAACCCCCCATTCTAGACCACTTTTCAGTTATTAATAAAATTAATTTCTTATTTTTTTATTAAAAAGAGATGAGGGCAAGCAAGTTGTACAACTATGCCAAATTTCAAGTTGTTAGCATTTGTAGTTGCTGAGAAAACTTGCTGTGATATACAGACAGACAGACCGTCAACGAAGTCTCACCATAAGGGTTCCTTTTTGACCATTTTGGTACGGAACCCTAAAAAGGGGTCTGAAAAGACTTTTTCTAGTCCCCTACTCTGAAAGCACGCCATTTCTTATCTTAAATAGAAGTGGGTTGATGGTGATGCATGTCAACCCTAGCGAAGAAAAGTAATTTGAAAACTTGTGAACGGACTTGTGTAGTAGCCAGTAGCAGAAACCTATACAGCCTCTCTAGTAAGATTATAATTAGGTAATACTTTTTTAAAAAAACCTACCTATATGTTAATATAGGTCTCCGGCAGAGACCCGGCTACCAATCGCGGGAACGCGGTGGATGCGAAAAGCACAAGACCGGTCTGAGTGGAGAGCCTTGGGGGAGGCCTATGTCCAGCAGTGGACGTCTTCCGGCTGACATGATGATGATGATGATGATGTTAATGGACCTGTGCAGTAGCAGAAACCTATAGCCTCTCTGTAGTAAGGTTATTAAAAAAAAGTAATTTATAAAAAAGAACTATGTCTATGGACCTTGCATTATCAAAAAACTATGCCTACAGCCTCTCTGTAGTAAAAAAACCAGATCCTATACTGAGCCATGCCAAAATTTTATACATCCACTCTTTGATACAACTATGCTGTCTTATTATTACAAGACTGCCCAAAAAAAGGAGTGTAATGTTTTCAGGGTTTATGTTGTATGTACAATTTGTTATTCCACCATAACTTCTAAACGCCTCAGCCGATTTAGTCGTGTGAGGTATCGTTAGGATCCTTTCACCACCTGGGTGACATAGGATACCTAAACTGTTAAAATTGAAATAACAACAATGGCAAAATGACAATTATTGACATAGGTAGGTATATCGACGACGGTATAAAATATGCGGTCAGGTTTTTAAAGCTTGCTTTTAATTTAGTTATTTTTGTACGTTTTATTATTAAGTTTCCTCATAGTCGACATGAAAAGTAGAGTGTTTAACTTGGGTGAAAGTCACCATTTATTTCACTATAAGGCCGCATTTCACCAAACTGGAATAAGACTTACTCCGAGATTAGTCTATACAAATCCGGTGCTTAATCTAGGTATAAGACCTTATTCCAGTTTGGTGAAATGCGGCCTAATAGATGAAATAGGTGCCTTTCATCCCTTGGTTAATCGACTATAATGTAACAAATATGAGGTATAATATTCAAGAGCTGAACTTGCACATTATAAATGTATTAAAATAAAACGAAATTATACTCGAGGCATAATTTTATTGTGTCACTGCCCCAATTCACTTGTGCGTGTTTCGACGCGGAAATGACAAATTCCGTGATCACGATAATTACCCGCCATTTTGTATTTAAAAATATTTTTGTGGTTCCGTACCAAAATGGTAAAAAGGGAACCATTATGGTGAGACTTAGGATTCTGTCTGTCAGTATGTCACTGTTATTCTCAGCTATCAACTATGAGATTTGGCATAGTTGTACCCACAGAATAAGAACATATAGCATAGAAACCGGACTATAAGACGTACTTTGCGTTAGCTATCTTTCTCTACTTTTTAGATTACATGTTACATGAGAAAAAATGAAACAAAAAGTAGACTGTTTTTTCTTCTTTAACTGTCATTGTCACAAGGTTTTACACAGGGACTTCTTTGTCCTTCCTATAGGAAGGATTTGTCTTTCCAAGTCTATAGGTCCGAATACTATAGATGCTTATAGGTCCAAATCATGCCTTAATTGTGACAATGTACCAAATAACGAAAGAACAGCTATAGATTCATCTCTTTCCAACTCACTAGAAAACCATAAGTAAAAAAAAGTGAACCATAATGTATTTTCTGCTTATTTAGTACGGTTTCTATGCCTTTAGTCTTTATTCTGTGGTTTAAACTGACGAGTGAGTGTATGACCGCACTGCAAACTGTTTAAGGGCCGGCTAGACCGCCCAACCGCGTCGGAGCGTGTGCAGAGTAATTGCGTGTCAATTGTTGAAATGATGGCGTGCGTCAGTGTTTTTCGCTACTGTTTTGTTTTACCATTTGTAACTGATTCATAAGAAATGTGTTTTATTTTTATAATGGGAATATTATGGAATAATAGAGATATTCCTTCGAATGTCGGTATTATTCCCGGAAACTCCGAGAATATACTTTGGTTATAACATCGCTGATAATGTTTCGTGATTTAACATGTTTCTTTCTATTTGCATTGAATGTTAAGGGATAAGTTCGCCTTTGTACATACTTTTTGTGTTTCAGTCTATTTTGTTGTTTGTTTTTGTTATTTTCCCGTTTGTACAATAAAGTATTTTACATACATACATATATTGTGTGCAATGCGTGCTTGGGCTCAATATTCCAACCCAGTAAACCGGTAAAACTATATAAAATAAATAAACTATTCACTGAGTTGTTTTGAGGATTTCCGTTTGATTTTACGATATTTTTACACGACTGCCCCAAAAAAGAAGTGTAATGTTTTCAGGGTTCATGTATGTATGTATGTGAGTTTCTTTATTCCACTATAACTTTTAAATCCCTTGACCGATTTAGATTTGTGAGGTATCGTTAGAATCCTTACGTCATCCCGGGTGACATAGGATACCTAAACTGTTAAAATTGAAATAACAACAATGGCAAAATGACAATTATTTACATATGTAGGTATATCGATGACAGTATAAAAAATGCAGTCGGGTTTTTAAAGCTAGCTTTTCATATAGTTATTATTAACTTAAATGTTACATTGTGACGTATGCCAGGTGTCGCTGAAAGTTGTTGATAAGTTAATCACTCACAACAAAGCTTTAAGCTTGCCGTTATTGCGGCCTATGATAGCCCGTTGTAAGTAGAGCTTAGTGAACTTAAAACAAGGATAACATTATCATTCGGCGAATTTTAGTATAGTTTAAAAAAAGAAAACTAGGGACAATATCGCAATACTATTCACAAACTAAGATTACGCTTGGACTATAGGTACAGATTTCGGTAAAATTACCTGGAAGACCGAGCGTCACTCGGGATAAAAACTACTTTGCCAAAGATGACAACTTGAGAGACCGATTAGGCTGCCTTTCCACTGGAGTGAAGCGAGGCAGCGGAGCGGCGAGCAAGGAAAATATCCACCAATAGGAATACTTTATTTTCCTTAATTTATAGGATATATGGTGAATTTATACAATTTATGCAATAGATAACAAACCACAGATTAGGTTCGAGCTACCTAAACGAGAAGAAGCGCCTTCTGTACATGGACTATTTATTTATGGCTTTGCCTAGCCTGCACACCCCCCCTCCCAAACAAGGGACAATATCGCACCACTAGTCACAAACTAACTTTAGGCTCCGACTATGGGTACTAGATTTCTATAAAATTACCTGGAAGACCGAGCGTCGCTCGGGTTGCAAACGAATTTTCCAGAAGATGATAACTTGACAGACCGATTAGGCTGCCTGTCCACGGGAGTGAAGCGAGGCAGCGCAGTGGCGAGCAAGGAAAATATCCACCAATAGGAATACTTTGTTTCCTTAATTTATAGGATGGATGGTGTATTTATACAATTTATGCAATAGATAACGAACCACAGAGTAGGTTCGAGCTACCTAAACGAGAAGAAGCGTCCTCTGTACATGGATTATTTATTTATAGCTTTACCTAGCCTGCACACCCCCCCTCCCAAACAAGGGACAGTATCGCACCACTAGTCACAAACTAACTTTAGGCTCCGACTGTGGGTACTAGATTTCTATAAAATTACCTGGAAGACCGAGCGTCGCTCGGGTTGCAAACGAATTTTCCCGAAGATGATAACTTGACAGACCGATTAGGGTGCCTGTCCACTGGAGTGAAGGGAGGCAGCGGAGCGGTGAGCAAGGAAAATATCCACCAATAGGGATACTTTATTTTCCTAGCCTCGCTCAACGCAGCTCTCCTATTGGTGATTTTTTTTCCTCGCTCACCGCTCCGCTGCCTCGCTCTGCTCTGGTGGACAGGCAGCCTTACTCGCCCCGTAAACCCGTATCCGTTGAAGTTGTACCGACAGAGCGTAAGAGACAGAGGAAATAGCGTTTACTGAACACAAAAACACAGACCTTAGTCAAGAGGCATTACAGTTAACGATTTTCGAAAATAGACTAAGTACCAATTTCACCAAACGATGTTAAATTTAAAATTTAATTTAACGTAACTTAATCGATCAAAGGAAAAAAAATGTGCTGGTGTACTGATCATGCTATGATCACATCTAGTCAAGCGTACAGTCGAGTTCATAAATATGTGTACATTTAGGTACCTTGTCTTTTTAATGTCATGTTTAAACTGCCATATATGAATTGTCACAGGTATTAAAGTGACAAAGTACTAAACTGTATACATATTTATGAACTCGACTGTACACCATAGGTATATATAGCACCCAATGTATAATAACGAATCTTTAAGTATGCTTGTGTATCGTTCAGTTTTGTGACCCTGTAAAAAAATATATATTTATTAGTATTTTTAATTTGACTAATAGTGTCTAAACTGGCACATCAATTCCATGTAGACCGCAAACCATAAAAAACAGAGCACGTACTCTATTCGGAAAGCTTTGTTTTATGGGGGACACGTCGCAAAAGCGTACTTCGGCCCCAGTTGGACGGTTTCCAAAGATAAGTTTTAGGGCAGTGTGCCGGGGGCTTAAATACTCGCGGAACTAGTACCGGGAACAGGTATTTTAGAGGAGATGATATCCAAGTTTACCTGGAATTTGTTTACCAACTAAACTTTTGTATTGATCATTAACTTTCGTGAATAATTAAAATGGATATTAACTTAAGTCTTAATTAAAATTAAGTTTACCATGTTATTGAGAAAATGCAAGATTTAGCTAAAAAAATATACTGTGCTTCTATTAATATACGCAACAAATGACTTTTTCTCAAAAATGTCCGGAAATGTTGACATTCCTATCTACATATTGAGACGCGAAGTACATAGTTTACTGACAGCTCTCAAATTTAAAAAAAAAAACATTGCGTGCTCGCTAAACAAGCCCGCAATGTTGCATACAAATTCCATTACTATCTATCTTGTAACTTTTTAAAAAGTGAAAAGGTCCGTAATAAAATGAGGGCACAAGTCTTATACATCCAAATTTTACAAAAAGGCGGTAAGGAGTGATGGTTTTTTCACATGAAGTTTATGTTTGTAGCAATTCAAAAAATGAGTTCAAGCGATGAAGATTTGACTCCAACACAATTTTTTTCTTGCGATTTTTGAGAAAAGCACTATATTTGCCTCGGCAGGAACAGCAATTGCGGGCTTCGTATTTTAACATCGTATTTTAACTCGCAAGCTCGTCCGTTTAATCCAATACTAGGCCCGCAATTGCCTACTTCCATGCCTAGGCAATAATGTACTAATCTACCATTCACTACTATTTCGCCAAATCATAATATATGTAATATACTTCATTTCGAAAAAAGCATAATTATTGTACCTATGTTTTTTTTACGTCTTGAATAAACACACAGCACACACGGGTGTGTAATGATCGGTATAAAAATAATTAATATAATTTCATTTAATATAATAACATTTGATATAATTTTAAAGGATATAATCACTCATTTTATATAATAAACGATTGGTATATTATCAAAATATCTATTTTTATTTACTATAATTATCATTTGGTATATCGTTTATTTATTATAAACATCATTTGGTATAATCATCATTTTGTATAAAAATCATATTGTATAACTATCAAGTGGTATATTATTTTTTATTGCCCCATATTTAAAATAATTGTAACGCCTATGATTATTTACGTAGCAAAGTCGCATGTTTTTTTGTTACAACGCTGACAGTGAGGCAAAGTCGACGGAGCTCCGCTTTGCGGAGCTCCTATTCCGCGTAGTTATGGCGCTTCGCGCCTTGACACAATTCTAACCTAACCTAACCTATACAGGGTGTTTTTTTGGTCAACAACTTCAACAATAGGGGTTACTATATTTTTTTATACCAACTGTACTTTATATGAAATTAGCTTTATATCATAAGTTGATTATAGTAAATATGCATTATACTTAATGCATGTTATATAAAATATTTTTAGAACAAGTGATCGTTATATAAAATGATAATTATATCATATTTAAATATATTAAATGTTGTTATATGATTTAATTATTATATCAAATGAGCGTTATATCGACTGATATTATAGAAAATATTTTTATATCGATCGTTACGCACCCCAGCACACACACCTGATGGTAAATGGTGAGACCCATACAAATTTGCATTTTAATGGCTACAAACACAAGATTGCAATCCTAAAATTTAAAACGCGTTGCCAACCCGCACTAAAAAGTACCTCTATGCTAGTAATTTCACAGGTTGTCTTATGTAATGCAAAAACTACTGCTTCGCGGTAGGTTAGGAGGAAATGGTGGTAGCTTTTTAGACGGACCCTGCACAAGGTCCTACTTACAGTAAAAGTTCTACCCAACCACCTAATTTTACGTAAGGTCAAACTCATAAGTAACTGTTTATTTTAGTACTTTGTCGTAGTTATTTATATGTTTCATTCAAACCACTCTCAGTTTAATACGTTATTGCGACAAGGTACTTTAATGTACAGTTACTTTAGAGTTCAGCTGTACATTAACGCAACCGATCAATGTAACGATATTGTGACGTCATGGAGTGAAAACGGGATCCCCTTGGATCGCATAATTTGTTTTAGACTATTATTGTTTCGCATAATTGATTTGGCATAATTTGTATTGGCATAATAGTACTGTCGCAGAATAATACTTTGGCCTAATACTTTTTTGGCATATTACGCTATTAGAATAATTTCAGTTGGACTAATTTGTATTAGACTAATACACATTATGCATATTATTGTTTGGGCTAATAATTATTTGTTATATCTGTCATAACACATAATTTCAGTTTTCTGAATGAATAAAACTCAGTTCCGTTGTTACATATTAGGTAAGATTAAATTAGGTCACGTTAGCTACATTAGGTTGGGTTAGGTTAGTATGATATCCAGGCGCGAAGCGCCCAAGCAACGCAGAATAGGAGGTCCGCGAAACGGACCTCCGTCGACCTCACCTTAGTTCCTAAATATATATAAATATATAAACACAAAACGAAAACTAAACTTTTCTCGTTGTCCGTCTACGACTTTCGCTATAGCAATTGTATTGCTATGTGCCATTTGTACATGACTATTTTTTACGACAATACTGTTATGCATTTTGCAATGATGCCAATTTATTATTATGACTTTTTGTATTTATGCTATTTGACGTTAGTCTTCGTGACGATTATGCTTTCTGTATTTATGCTTTTTAATTTTATGCGTAAAAATATATGCGTATAGATGATTATGCACATCGCTATTTCGGCTAAAAGCAATTATGCGTAACAATATTATTACAAATAATTTTATGCCATCCAATAGAGAACCAGTGAAAACACTACACGTAACCGGAACGTCGATACAATGAGTATTTTCCAACAAGTATAAAATACTCGTTACAGGTATTCCTGCACTATAATTATGTAACTAGCATAATTTACCTACAAGTATATTAAATTCGGCGGTTGCCTCTGAGGGAACTTGCGTCCAATATCATCCTAAAGCTCTTATATTAGATACTAAACTAATATTGCTGAATGCAAGCTTATTCATACACAGAATACTGAAAGCACAACGTTATTTCACTGCACTTAGATGTTAGGCATTTTAAAATAGGATACTGGTACCAAAAAGATGTAAAGGAAGCTTTAAGCCTGAAAGCTTTTTGAAATAGATCTTTTAAACTAGAGCTTTTAAGCAAACGTGCTCGAATTATCTGTCGACATGAAACTCGCTTTAGACGTTTTTAATGCCGTAGAGAAGGCAAACGAGCACACAGGCCAGCTGATGGTAAGTGAACTCTGGAGCCCATAGATATTCTCTGTCTCAAGATTGCAATCTTACGATAGTAATCATAAGACTGGAAATCCCTCCTTCTCCGCGGCACTACTAAACCGCACTACTGACCAATGATCTCTATTTTTAATTCGAATTTAACTGAGTCGACGGAGCTCCGCTCTCGCGGAGCTCCTATTTCTGTGTGATTTGGCTTTCCAGGCCTGCTGCAAAACTGACAAAACCTAAACCTACCTCATATTTATGATACTAGTTTTGGTCAGTAGTGTGGTTTAATAGTGCCGTGGGGAAGGTCCCCGTTGCCAACCCTGAGGACTAGCGTGGAATGTTTCTATGCTTGTCATTTCACCGGTTATCTTACTCCCGCACTGGGACACAACAACGAAAACACTGCTGCTTGGCGGCAGGTTAAAGGTTAAGAAGATGGTCGGATCCTGCACAAGGTCCTTCTCTTAAATACTTGTACATTCGAGTTCATAAATATGTTTACACTTTAGTACCTTGTCTATTTAATGTCATGTTTAAACTGCCATATAAATTGTCACAGCTATTAAAGTGATAAGGTTCTAAAGTATACACATATTTATGAGCTAGACAACTCTCGCTCAAAGAAAACGAAAAAATTCCAAAAGTATGTGGTCTCATGTAATTTTTTTTTTTTTTCACTTTATTATGATCATTTCCAGTTTTTTAATCCTTATTACTAGAGCAGTTCAACATGAGTTATCACCCCAATTCAGAAATAAGCTGTTCATTACTATACATATATTGTATTATATGTACAGTCAACAGCATAAATGAGTGATCATTTATGTACCTTGTCGCTTTCAATAGTTTCACAATTTTGTATGACATTTCAAACACGACGTTAAAGTGACAAGGTACATAAATGATCACTTATTTATGCTGTTGACTGTACGAGTAGAGTATATATGTGTATCATTCAATATGCTAGGATTTAACGTCGGGTATTGGCGTAGGTACTATTTGCTCATAACAAACAACTATGTTTACGAGTACATCATTGACGTCTTGTATTTTAATACTATTGCGTAACATATTATCATTATTGAATATGATATCGTCTTAATTAAGGAAACAAAGATGACAATATATGTGTAGTCTGTGTCAATTGAAATTGGCAAATTACAAATTAGTAGTGTTTGACACATAACCTCAAATATTCATCAATCGTGTTTTTATTTAAAATAACGTTTAAATAATAGTTTTTTAATATTAAACTTAATGTGAAAGTAAAGATCAAGTGTATAAATCATTGCTAAGACCTCACTTGATCTTTAAAAGCACGTGATGATCGAGTGATAATGGTGAATTGGTTCGTTTGGTTGTGTTTACATCTTTGCTGATTTCAATTGGCACAGACTAAGGAACTACATACATACATCCATAATCTCACGCCTTCGTTCCCAGGGTGGGGTAGGCAGAGCTACAGAATTACAAACATCTCTAAAAACTTGTTGATAATTCTATAACCACAAATTGCACAATTAGGCTAAGATGTTTACCAGCGTATTAGTGACAGGTTGCAAGCCCATCGCCTAACAGTACTACAAGCCTTTATTCCCTTAGTAGTCTCTTACGACATCCACGGGAAGACATGGAGTGGCACTATTCTAACTCGGCAACCACACGAGACCCACGAGGGCCACGAGGTAAGGAACTATTTGTAATTAAAACTAACTTATTTTTACTTTCATTCGTAAAAGATGATTAAGTTATTTTCTAGAGCAAAAACAAAGCTGGTTTATGTATCGGTGTTATAGAAAACTCACATAAACCGAAGCAAAGCGAGGTCAAATCCAAAGTTACAAATACCTAGTTTTAAGTCAGTAAAATTTTATAACGATACAAACTTGCAACTTCAAGGCGGCTCGTACAAATTTTAAGTTATCTTCGATAAATCCCGAGAGTTCTCACATAAATTATAAAAGTTTCGAAATCGTATCCAATTTCAAGTTCCAACCTTTGCCTTCAGTATCATAGGAATTTAGTGAAAAGTAATAAATACTTTGGAATTCAAGAAGAAAATATTCTACTATATTCTTTTTTTATGGTGTTTCTGTAAATTCGAAAATTATTAAGGCCTAACGGTAGGCGTCCACTTAATCCGTTGTCGGTCGAAGAATGTTCTGGCGTCGTCGTCCGATCTCGGCCGATCGAATCAAACGTATGTAGGAATGAGAGCGCCTATTTACACTGCTACCGACCGGCGACGACCAACCGACGGTAGCAGTTTAGGCGCTCTCGTTCCTTTACATACGTTTGATTCGATCGGCCGAGTTCGGACGACGACGCCCGAACATACTTCGGCCGACAACGGATTAGGTGGAAGCCTACCGTAAGGCGTCCTATTTAGGAGGAAATCACGCCTTTCCAGCAACAATAAATAAATAATTTTCTTTAAAAGGATTGTGAACAAACAAGTAAATCACATACCTGACAAAAAAAAAACCATACAAGTCTAGCTCCGGGCGATAACGTTTCTCACCCCCTAATTCAAGTCCGATTCCAACGATTTTTGAACATGAAAAACTAGGCACGTTTCCGTTCTTTTTGTTTTAATAATCGTAAAAATCGGACTAGGTGGAAGACCAACCAACCAACGGGCTGCAATATTATACAATGTTATGAGATCTAAGGAGTGATCATGTTGTAATCAGAATGTAGCGACAGGATCTCCGCTATTCTTAACGTAGACCCACCGTGTATAGACTAAATAGTATGATCTTGATAAGCAGATAAAGTTTTTGCATAAAAAGTACAGCAGGCAACAAAAGCTTGTACCAAAATGGAAATTTGTGACTGAATTTTATTTATCTTCACATACCTCCCTTTTTGCCTTTGGAGTTAAAAAATAGCTTTCGCATAGCCTAACTTTCGGAGCGAATTATATTCAGAAAAAACAGGAATATTACCGACGATTTCTTCTTAAAAAGGTCTCCGACGGAGCAACAAAGGTGTGCAAATAAAAGGAAAAATCTAACACACGGTTGTCAACCTATGTCACCCGCAACTGCGATTTGTCATCGCTGCCGAAATAGGGTCCTGACCTATGATTAACGAGGGATCTATTCTCAAAGACGTGTAAAAGGAGTAACGCGCTAATGGACTAGGGGGGGAGTTGGGACTATAGGAATCCGTTCAATTCACCAAAAATACCTGCCTGGCCAAAACAGCGTCTCTATTCTAAGCGGTTAAATCCAAATTGTATTTGACCTGTTATGGTATTGTTTTCAACTGGGCCGCCATTACTGTCAAGTAAATAAGAGCTATCAAAACGTTGACAATACGATGACAGGACAAAAGCGATTTGGTTTTTACCGTGTTGAATAGAGGCCCTGTATGGCAGTGTTCCTACGTATTATAGTCTGTGATAATTGAAATTGGCAAAGATGTAAACACAACCAAACGAACCAATTTACCATTATAATATTACTCGATAATCACGTGCTTTTAAAGATCAAGTGAGTCTTGGCAATGATGTATACACTTGATCTTTACATGCACGTTAAGTTAAAGATTAAATAACTATTCTTTCGAATAAAAACACGCTTGATGAATATTTGAGGTTATGTGTCAAACAGTGCTAATTTGTTTACATCTTTGGCAATTTCAATTGACACAGAGTATACGTAGTTAATGGTCCGGGCTCGATTGACGGTATGGGAAAATATTTGTTTGATGAGCGCAAGTATTCGTAAGTTTTTAAATAGTTTTTTATGTATGTAAGTATGTACCTAACTATATAAGCATGTTTATTTTTGCCTTGTCTGTTTAATGTCATGTTCAAACTGCGACATACGAATTATCACAGCGATTAAAGTGACAAGGTACTAAAGTGAACACATATTAATTTATGAACTCAGCTGTACCATACTGAAAACTTAGAGCTTAATTTGCCAGAGGGCCAGGACTCCTATTCTACTGTGAAAAACAGTTATTTGACATAATCTCATATTGTAATGTAACGCCACCTCTTATTTATTTAACAACTAGCTTCTGCCCGCGACTTCGTACGCGTAGATTTGGATTATCGTTATTCTCTCGGAAACTTTTTAATTTTCCGGGATAAAAAGTAGCCTATGTTTTAATCCAGTGTATAAGCTATTTCCATTCCAAATTTCATCCAATTCCGTCCAGCCGTTGCAGAGTAAACGATTAACAAACATCCATACATATACAAACTTTTGCGTTTATAATATTAGTAAAAATACCACAAAACGTCAAAACTAACATCGTTTTAGCCAGTAGTATAGGGCCGGGAATGGCTAGTATGCGGTAATGGAATAATAAAAATGTCACCAACTATTCCAACTGCGGCCTGAATTTCGCGTTCGTTTGAAAACTTTTATAGAGAACGCAAAACCCGGTGAATTTTAAATTAACTTTATTACCTACGTTGTGGGTTTCATAATACTTTTAACTCTGTAGTTTTAGCGGAACTGAATTACAATTTGTACTATTTGCCGAAATGTAAGTTTGCTTGGTTTTCAGGTTATATAATAGGATTTGGTGAACAATTTTTATTATAAAGTAAAAACCTGTTTTAAAAAAGAAATGAATGTTTGATGCTTACAGCCAGAAATATGTATTGCCATTTCACGCACGTGTGAATGAAAATTTATGGCACGATATTTTTGGTAATTCCGTAGCTCTGCCTTATCTTATCTTATCTTATCTTACAGATGGCCCCTTTGGGATACACTTCGACCCTTTAGGATCTTTTGTGCAATTACCCTCTTACACACCCAGCTGTTCGAATGTGCAGGTTTCTTCACGATGTTTTCCTTCACCGTAAGAGCATCGGGTAATGCAATTAAGTTAGAAAAACTCATTGGTACATGGTGAGCGGGGGTTAGAACTCGGTACCTTACGATCACGAGTAGACCCCCTAAGTCAATAGGCCATCGACATTCTCCGTAGCTCTGCCTACCCCACCCACTCTGGGAGTGAAGGCGTGAGATAAATAGGCTTGACGTTGTCAATGTCATTCTTCTTCAGCCTGTTGCCACCCAATGCTGAGTGTAGGCCTCTTCCATTGCACTCCATTCTCTACGGTCTTGGGTCTTCCTCATCCAGTTTCTACCGGCTATTTTGACTAGATCGTCGGTCCATCTCATTGGCTGCCTGCCCACATTTCGGCGTCCAGAACGGGGTCTCCATTCAAGGACTTTTTTGCCCCATCTCCCATCCTTTCTACGGCATATGTGACCCGCCCACTTCCACTTCCTCGAAGCTATAGTCTTGGCAATGTCCACTAGTTTTGTTCTGCTCCGGATAACTGTGTTCCTTATTCGATCGCGCAGCGAGACTCCTAACATAGCTCGTTCCATAGCTCTCTGTGTTACTTGCAGCTTATTGATGTTCTGACGCGTGAGCATCCATGTTTCTATAAGCAGAAGGCAAACGAGCAGTTTTCGAACATTGTTTACGTTAGCGTTAAGCAATTTAACTAGCCTCACAGTTCTGTTACGTCTCATGTATCTCCTCCCGCACTGCTTCACTACCGCAGGAACCTACTCAGTTATTATCCGCTATGGCTTATACAAATACAAATACAAATACAAATTATTCATTAGTAATATATACATTACATGTCAGTTTAAAGTTATTACAGTATACAGTTATATTAATTGCTGATAAAATACATTAAATTGTTTTCTTAAATATTTCATTATGGTCGTAGAATGCCTGCTCGACAAGCCATTTTTAAGCCTACGTTTAAATAGTGGTGCGCTTTGCGTAGTGGTAATGTCATCCGGGAGGTGATCGTACACCTTAGGACCCATGACGTGGATAAGCTTCTGGGATTTAGCTAGTTTGTGTGGAACGAGCGGCAGCTTTCCGCCGCGCACGCTGCGGGTCATGTGCCTGCGCGGGGCATCGATCCTGGGAGTTGTGACCAGATTTTCACGTGTTTGCACTGCCACGTGCAAAATTAAAAGTGAAGGCAGCGTCAAAATACCGAGTGACTGAAAGTGTGGTTTGACAGATTCAGTTTGCGGCACACGTGCTATAGCACGTATCGCACGTTTTTGGAGACGAAAGGCTCTTGCCGTCTGCAGTTCCCATAAATATAAATAAATAAAATAAATAAATATAATAGCACTGCATATTTTGATGTCTTCTGATTAGCACTATTATCAAACCGCGATTAGAATACCATTGAGCACATATGTCGTTTCTGAATTAATACATGAAAGGACATTGTCAATGGTAGAGTGTGCAGATAAATGAAAATACTTCTGTACGAAGAAGTTATAAAGCTTGGGAATACTATACAAATTTATTATCGACAGGTACTGCGATTCGGTAACATGAAAATTATGTGGACAATAATGACGTTGATTTGTCAAATATTTTTATGACTAATATTTTTTCATAAAACAAATGACACAGCATTTACCAAGAATATGTAGAGTTGTTAACCGTACTGAATGATTATGATGAAGCATTCTTTGTAAATCTTTTATCTATAAGCGTCTCCAGTTAAACTATGAAGATATCATAGATTGACTTATAATTAATTTTTATTTATTATTTGTACTTTTGTGCTAACGATACTTCCGAAGTGTATTCTCATGGCGGTTTGATAATACAATAAGCGGAATAACTAAGTATAAGCCACTCCGGCTATTGATAACACCGTAATTGTATTAAATATGTTTATCTTACTTGCACACGATGCCCACGGCACAAGCCCGTTGACCAAAGAGAAAGACAGGGGGAAGAGTCAAAGGAACGCATAGCCGCGTTCCGTTTCATACACAGAATAAGAACATATAGCATAGAAACTGGACTATAAGACGTACTTTGCGTCAGCTATCTTTCTCTACTTTTTAGATTACGTATTACATGAGAAAAAATTACACAAAAAGTAGGCTGTTTTTTCTTCTTTAACTGTCATTGTCACAAGGTTTTACACAGGGAGTTCTTTGTCCTTCCTATAGAAAGGATTTGTCTTTCCTTGTCTATAGGTCCAAATACTATAGGTGCTTATAGTTCCAAATCACGCCTTACTTGTGGCGATGTACCAAATAATGACAGAACAGCTATAGATTCATCTCTTTCCAACTCACTATGAAAACCATAAGTAAAAAGAAGTGAACCATAATGTATTTTCTGCTTATTTAGTACGGTTTCTATGCCTTTAGTCTTTCTTCTGTGGTTTCATACATCACACATATTCCAATAGGTAATTGTGTATTGAGACTCATGCGACAAACCAATTCAAAACAAGTACAGATTTAATATCCATCAATTAACGTTTCAATAAAGCCCGACAAATAAATGAATCACTCATTCCGAAAACTATTAAAGTGTGTATGAAATCCATAGTGACTTCAGGTGTTTTCGAATGAAGCGAGTCGTTCAATTGTGGTTTTCGTGCCAATGAATCTGGAATAATCACTCCATTTACGCTTTTATGTTTAAAAGCTTTTGCAATATGTCGTATTAAAATGTGGGAAATTAAAATTGACGAAATCTCATGGACTTGCGGCTATATTCGACTGGGTAAATCTGTATTGTTTTTGACATAAATGAGCTCTTATTTACTTTCTCAAACATGCCATGAAATATTGATGTTATGTTCCTTATAATAGGCCGCCAAGTATGACGTTTCAGGAGCGGCTAGGACAAGACGTCGTTTATGGAATTTCATACAAATCGTGCAGACCTAGGCCGGCAAAGTCCTCTTTTTTAATTTCCATTCCGCATAAA
Organism: Acleris literana; assembly: GCA_946894065.1. Lineage (NCBI taxonomy): Eukaryota > Metazoa > Arthropoda > Insecta > Lepidoptera > Tortricidae > Acleris > Acleris literana. The sequence continues at coordinate 2,260,709 of OX335681.1, forward strand.
TTTGTGGCACAGACATCATGACATTCTGCCACTAAGCGTATTAAAAAAAACAATAAACTTTTTATTTTATTTTAGTGTAAACATGGCGGCTGTGTTTATGAACAGGCTAGATAGCTGTTTTTTTAAATATACTAAGCCGTGCATCCTACCAAAGCGATTGCATGTTTATTTAAAGTACCAGGAGAACAAAGGTAATTATTGGTGCGTAGCGCAACTTAAATCGCAAGCGGTGCGCTGCGGGGCACCGGCGGGTGGGCGGGCGCAACCGACACAGCGCGGATGACTGAGCACTGTAGGTTACTTTTAATGTTTGTTCACTCCTAGTAATTTGACTTTGTAATTTTTGGTTTAATTTTTTTAATGAATTATTATTATGTTTGATGTTTGAGAAAAGCACTATATATACCTCGGCGGGAAATATGGGTTGCCCGCCTCAGACCTATCCGGCCTCGCTTTGCTGCCGGCCGTATATATGTCTTCGGCCGGCAACCCCTTTTGTCCCGGCCTCTGTAGTAATGTACTATAAAAATAAGGGCGGCTGAGTTTAAAACAATACCATAAACATCTCAATAGGAATATGGTTTTATCTAGTACAATAGACGGCCAGTAAAGAATAGTCTGCATCCATGAGACCATAGACTTTAGATTTGTTCTTAGAAACCATGTCATCGATTTTAGAATGAAGATAAACTGTATTTTAGGTTATTAAAATCGGTATTTAATTTATAATGGAATAGATTTGATCGATCAATTTCCCAAAATCGTTATTTCGTTGTTTTAATTACCTTGTTTTTCCTGACACTGGCGAAACGACTGCAAAATACTGCGGTGGACCGCCCTAATTAAAAATAGAAGAAGAAGATATTTTATATTTATTGTTTTGTATAATCCTAGGTTAAGTATTATCATTGTCATAAGCAATATAAAAAAATGACCGACTGTTGAGTTTCTTGCGGCCTTTCTTCTCGGTGGTGGTTTCCTGTTGTGAAGCGCTGGTTGATTTTTGAAGAGTAAAAGTGCCAGTGCAGCCTACTTACTGAATAAACATTTTTATTTTAGATATTTCTGACGACTTGGAAACTTGTATATATTTATGACTTCGTCACCGTTACCGCCGAATAAAAAATATTGGTTCTCACTGTTATTATTCTACTGTTGCACGTTGGCGAGCTTTTACTGTAGCCCGAGCGCAAACATTCCAATCATACCCTCGTAAGGCCCAACGTCCTAAATTAAGGACACTCGTAAAAGTTACTTTTGACTTTAATTGACTGACACAAGATTATTTTTCGAACTAACGAAATTTGGCGTAGATACGAGGATACATCGCTTTTTAGAATTGCCTTTACTATTTGAAAACATGGTAAAAAGTTTTATCTCTGCCAACATTGTACTGGGGGCCTAGTGAAAAAGGGTACAAGTCGACTTAACTCCTAATAAAAAAGGGCATATACGTAAACGGAGTATACTAGACTTAAACCCTTTTTCACTTGATCTTCAGGAGACTTACACCCTCTTTCACTAGGACAACAGGGATGCAATTTACGTATAATGTGACATACACCAATTTCCTCGTCTTGAAAGTTATCGCGATATTTAAAACATCCTTACCCTCGAAAAGCATAATATTTGGTATGGTATGGTGCCTGGAATATACAACAAACTGCGAACCTAACTATAATACTTTGTAAAAAGAATTCAAAGGCTTCTCTGTGCATGATTATCTGACTGATCATATCCACTGATCATGAGAACGCCTTTGACGTTTTATCGTATTGTTAACATTATTATAGCTCTTATTGACTTGACAGTGGCTGAGTTAAAAACAATACTATAACGAGTCGAAGGTGATATGGTTTTTATCCAGTAGAATAGAGGCTCTCTACGTTAACATTACTTGCTAGATAGAAGGTAAATGTTCGTGGTCGGGCTACTGTTATTATTTCACTGTGGTTCAGCCCACGCGTTACCCTTGACATTTCCACCTGTTATTCATCTCGCCCTCCACGTCTATGCCTAAGTCAAAGGAATAAGGTCGGGTTTGCGGCACAGGCCTGTAGATGCGAGGCTTTTACCGTCATCAACGAAAGTTGGTGTTTTTGAAGAAAGGGCCTTTTCTTTAGTTATGTATGAAGAATAGAGAACTTTTAAGGTATATTGTACAGCTATAGTCACTAGCAATAATATTTTAGCTAAGTAAACATCAACACGGTTGTATACTCTGTTCAAGGATGATTCCTGTGACAGATATGTTTCGTAATTTCAATCACTTACTATAATCACAAGCGAGGTATTTTAAAATAGGCGATTCATTATTTAAATTCCTGAACGGCTTCGCTAGGTCGTTTTTATGTAAAGTTAAAGAAACAAGGTGTAATACGTGTTTATATGACTTGTCACAGGGATCATCTTAGATTAAATATGTCGTAAATGAGCATTTCTAAAAAAGTTTGTACATTTCATTTACGACTTCGATTTGCAAAAAAAAATTGCAGGTTGGTAGGGTGAATGAAGCTGCGCCTAAATAACTACCAAACTGCATTTTTTTTTGCAAATCGAAGTCGTAAATGAAATGTACAAACTTTTGTAGAAGGCTCACATAAAGCCAGCTCGCAGCTAGCAGCCAGATTCGGCTTAGAATAGTGCCAATTCATGCCTTCCCGTGGAATTCATAAGAGGCGACTAAGGGAATAAAGGCTTGTAGTATTGTTAGGCGATGAGCTTGCAAACATTGATGGTAAACATCTCAGCCTGTTTGTGCAAAATGTTGTTACAGAATTAACCAGTTTCTAAAATTGTTGGTAATTCTGTAGCTCTGCCTACCCCACTTTGGGAACGAAGGCGTGCGGGTATGTATGTATGTATGTCCATGTCACGAAAAATCATTAATTTCATGTTTTATTTCATAAGTATTTCAGTGGTAAAATTTATCGTGTCATGGACATCAGGGAAAATTACAAAAAAACAAATTAAAATGCTCAATATCTCCGGAACTAGTAAAAATCGCCGAACATACATAGGGGTTAAAACGATAGCTTTTAGCTGCTCTATCAGCCCTAGGCGGGTAACGTCGATTTACCGGACACCCTGTATAGTGGGATGGTGGCTGCCGACGTAACGGAGCTATCTATCCCGGGTTGGATTACAGCTAAGGGATATGATTCACTTAAGCGTATCATGTTTCAACTCGACGCAGCTAGTATTAATATTTCTATGTAACTAAGCAATGATATAATATAGTAAAAAGAGGTAGATATGTTATACGCACTTCGATAGTGGCACCCTAAAACCAAGCCAATTGGTACACCTTTACTTAGTCTTGCGTCGTCAACGGAACCGTGAACTAGTCTGCAGAGCAACATACACTCGTTTTGTTTCGCTCCTGGAAATTAGCATACCATCCTGCTTTCACTTGTCATTTATGAATTATTGTGTAATTGCAATATTTACTGATTATCTGTGCGTAAGCCGGGCCATTTTTACACGCGGAATACCGTATAGGTAACATATCTACCTCTTTTTATATTATATCATTGTAACTAAGTATGTTTTGCTCTGCACACGAATGTTAACCATTGCCTAGTGTACATAGTACAAGCCTAGAGCTTAGTTTGAGACTAGGTCAATTAGTGTGAAACTGTACGCTGATATACAGGGTGACTGCGGGGTCGTGATCCCAACTTAATTATCCCAACTCGGTAAATGATTGAGATTCTATTAGTATAGAGGTTTTCAAAACAATTAAAGATTAGCATTTTATTAAAATGATATTATGTTTCCCTTATTAATACTAAAATTATGGTCACCCAACATTTTCATGACAAAATCTATTTAAAATCAACCGTTTAGACGAGTAAGAAATTGAGGTTGGCCATGATCCTGATTAAAAAGATTTCATTGAATGTTTATTTAAATATAAAACAAATTATTGTCTCAACGCTTTTTAAATCTATTAAGTTAGGTTCCTAATGGTGTAGTGAGTTTCAGTTTGCTTTGTTGCTACACGACTTCGTAGTTGCCCTGTAATATGCAAACTGCATCGTCATAAACACCAGTTACAAAGTTGTGAATGTTGTTTTTATATATTATACAACTGGCTGCCCTTGACCGAAAACCTGTATTCATAACAAGGTACCTGAGAGCATCCACAGCTATGAATAATTCGGTCGCTCGAGCGAAGCGAGTGCTTTATGACAGAGGTGCAGCGGTAATTCATCATCGCTAATTCTAGGCAACACTTATCTGAAGTTACTTAGAGTAGGGGCAGACAAACTGCGGCCCGCGGGCAAACTTCTGCTCTTTGACCTGGACGTTTTTTTAATATGGCTGGGAATTGTTTACAGCATCGTTGACTCAATATTCAGGGAGTTCCGGAACTTGAGGAAAAAATATGGGTTAGGAAGGCCTCTTCTGTAGTAGTAAAGAACACTACCTTGCGGTAAAGTTTGCCTCCCTTGGCTAAACACGTTTTTTTTTACCTAAATGCTAAAGGCGGAGTAATGTTTTTGACCTGGGTGCCGTTTGTTTGGCATAATTTCGATTGTCTGAAACTTAGCATAACATAGCATAAGTAATAGTTTTTCAACGAATGTTGAAATTGCAAAAAGCGCATTTGGTATTTTAATTGGTAACTAATGTACAATTTCATTCTTATAAATCAAGCCCGATAAATTTGATAGTTAATCATAATTGCATTCCCGTTAATGAAGCTCATAGTGTAAAATTCTTAGGTTTATTTATTGATAAACATCTGAACTGGAAGCTCCATATTGATTCAGTCTGTTCTAAATTAGCGAGGTTTGTTTTTGCTTTAAGAGAACTTAGAAAATCAGTTTCTACTGCGGCATCGCTAACTGCCTACCACGGCTATGTGGCATCTACCCTTAATTACGGACTTTTGCTATGGGGCAACTCTGTTGATGTAGAGAGGGCATTTATAATGCAGAAAAAATGTCTGCGTGCAGTAGGTTGTACTCGGTTTGATGAAAGCTGTAGACCACTTTTCCATAAGTTTAAAGTTCTCCCCTTGGCTTCTATGTATATATTGAAAGCATGTCTCTTCACTGATAGCCATCCAGAATATTTTAAAAAACGTGAAAAACTGTTCGCTTGAAAATCAAGAAGTCAGTATCAATATCTGCTCCATCAACCATGTTGTAGGTCTGACATCTTTAAAAGAAACGCCTGTAACATGTGCGTGGTATTATTTAATAACCTTCCCAATGAATTGAGGGTGTTACATGGTAGCGTGCTCAAGACTAAGTTGACTGCATGGCTAAGGGAACACTGTTTTTATAGCGTTAAAGATTTTGTTAACTTTAATAGAGCATAACAACGCTGATGTATTGCGAGCTAATTTATTGTTGCCAGTTATTTTTAAATTATTGTGACCAATCTAATATTTTGCATGTCGATTTTAATGTCGGCTGAATACTGATTCTGTTATTTATTTTATGATCTTATTGTAACGTATTCTAGCAAAGAAACATTTCTATTTCTATTTCTATTTCTATATTTTTTTGGTCGAATTTTAAATAGTATATTATTGATAAATACAAATTTAATTACAAATAATGCTGTTTAGAAAATTTACATAGCTACCAAATTATAACAATAAAAACAAAAGGCAGCCAGTGAGCGAACGAGATGGCTCAGGCAGAAGCGACTCGGGTCGGTTAGGTCATTTCGTTGATTTATTTCCTCTAATACACATAAGTACACTTTTTCATAAAACACTTCGCCAAACTGCGATAAAAGTCCTGTGTACCTACTTAAATTAATTTAAAATATGTATATAAATTAAAAGACTAATGTCCGGTTCCTATATTCAAACCGCGGATAGATAAGGCTTTCTTCAGAGTAATATTTGACATATTTTGTATGTCAAATTTTAACCTGAAGTGAGCCTTATCTGTTCGCGTTTAGCATACAGGAACCCGACATAATAAGGCGGGAGCGATGCGTAGCGCAGCATTTTAATTCAAGCTAAAACAGTCTTGCTTTCTTATTTGCTAGCTCACATACAAATATGCACGTCTAAACGAAAAAATATATATTTCTAGCAGTAGCTACCACAACATAATAAGCCTTTGAATAGGTAACAGCATCTAAGATGTTAGTTCACTACGTTTAAGCTATATTCATATTCTGCTCAATAAATATATGCGTTTTTTTTCTCGTGACGATTCTGAGTAAGTGTCAATTTACCTGCATAAAGATTATACTACTAAACTTAAAGAAAATAGACTATGCCATAAGAGTTTATGCCTATAGTCACCTAGGTATGCTTAAAGTTATTATGTAGTATAACATTATTACACAATAATACGTAAGAAAGAACCTTTTACCTCTACCTTGTATGTTCGTTTGTTATTGGTCCCATGAAGAGGCTAAACAAATGACCCGATTTCAATAAACGAGGTGTCGTTAGATTACCCGTAAGGTTGGTGGAATTAGGCCGAAATGAATGAGTTTCGCCATCGCCGCACTCGATGCTTTAATTTAATCCCACCATTAGCGGGTGAATTATTCCGCTATCCATTCGAACCATTATACCCTTGGGAGATCTTAAAACGAAACAAAAGCGTTACTACGGGCTCGTTGCGGTTGTTTCGAGCGAGATCAGGGTGACTATTATGGTTTCTCATTTTGTTACGCGAAAGTTGAAAACTTTAAGGTTAATCTTTCAAGCATTTGATTTTGCAAAAGGAAAAAATATTGCGTTTGTTTGTGCAGCCTTTAAAAAAATATACGCCTATATTCTAAATATTTAGTTTATTTGCAGTAGGTAAATTATGTTGTTAAATAACAATAGTAATACAAAAGCCGGCAGCAGGGCATGGCTCAAGCTAAACTGGTGGTTACGGCTGCAGAGAGAGGCACTCCTCATAGTACGTGGCGTGTTTACAAGTACCTACTACTTTCAGTTTCTGGCCCTTGATCCAGCCATCCAGATAGAGTCTCATAAAAAAGACGAAATATTTTCAAATCATCATCAAAAGAGGAAATTAATAATTGAATTTTACGTCGACAAAAGTGACTGGCAAAATGTAGCTATTAATAAATAAATTTTGGTCGGAACTCTAAAGGTAACTTATTCGTAGGTACCTCCTCATAGTAGCTACGTTACACCGATTGTTAATTGCTTTTTCGAGCCATCGCCGTAATTTGTTACGGGCACAAAGTAATTTCCAGTAATTCCATTAAGCCTATTCTCATTAGTGCAATTAAGAATTAAAACAACATACGTGCAATAACTCTTAAATCAACCTTCGGGAGCATTCGAATTGTTGTGTTCCGTATTGTGGGGGTCCATATTGGCTCATATCATTATTTTTTCACTTCTCATGCTCTTAAAATATTACTTTAGTCTCTGCACATCGGGACTAAACCTCCTTTTTAATCTCTAGGGATTAAAGTAAACTTTTTTTTAATTTACTTTGGAAACCCCTAAACAGCCAATCTAAGTGTTTATGAATGGAGGATTATTACCTTTATTGGCATTTTCAGTGATTGTGTATGGACCATTTTTATGCAATGGAAATAACCTCAAAATGACAACTGCAAAAATATATAAAAAAAATGATTTAATTTCGTGAAACACGAATAATAATTACGAATATGAATCTATTTAATTATATTAAGGATGAATTCATTTTATTATGCATGGTGCAATTAGTATTAAAATAGTTTTCAAGTTCGAACCTGTTGGCTAAATATGCAAGCATTCAAAGCGGCACTGTACAAAAAAAAAAAAACCGCGGAACGAATTACCTAGTAAGAAAGTTTCTTATAATCAATATTGTAGTTTTGTATAGAACGTCGTCAGTGCCAGATTGAGCAAGCACGGGGTCCGTAGCAAATTCTATAAAAAGACCCCGGTTTGCTTTAGGTTACAGGTTGTGGCGGGCTCTTTTCTGCAACTGGGCGACTTAGATATGCGCCTATTTTTTGTGGGGTTTCTTTTTAGGTTATTCTGCTGGAGAATATCGACTGGATTATTCATCCTATCGTCAACCCTGATGGATATGAGTACACGAATACTGATGTAAGTACCAAAACAGGAGAATAGCGGCCTTTACACGTAAAGATCGGACTCAAAGTGAAAAGTAGAGTGTTTAACGCGAGACTAAACAACCATAATGACACTCGAACTATAACCACTCTCGCTCGCTCGCTCGCTCGCGTGGCTAAATATCTCTTGTCATTATGGCTTGTTTTAGTCCCTTATTGAACAATCTACTATTACTCATAACGTATTGTAACTCATAATCATCGCAACTCATAATGTTTTTCAGCAACTGTTACTTATTCAGGATTTTTACAAATCAAACCTAACCTAACCTAGTCTTATCTACACAATGAATATTTCAGAACTTCAAAGTTTACGGTTCCAGCGGTATAAAAATTACATTTTCGGAGTTCCAATAATCCGAGTTGCAATTTTATATGAACTTTGGCGCTCCCGTATTGTGGGGATAAGACGAAAAGTGAAAGTGTACCATAGAATTATTCCATCTTATTATTATTATATATTTTGTGGCAGCCCTTATTTAGAGCTCAACGCAACGTTACGTCCAGGAATTTCCAGATGCTTTGGGCAGTAAGGAGTTGTATCTCTAGTTGGTCCATGATATGTCGCCCTAGGTTCCTTCTGTTGCGCATTGGTCCGCATGAGCAGAGGATGTGCATTGCTGTTTCCTCTGTCTCCTGACAGAACTTGCATGTCGCATCTTGTTTCATACTCATCAGAAACAGATGTCTGTTCAGTTTGCAGTGGCCCGTTAGGATCCTAGTCACTGCTCAAGTCTTTTGAGTTGTAGGATCTCTTTGGAATCTCTTTGTTCCATCTTAGCCATCAGGGTTGGCACCGCATTGCAGTCTTAGCGTCAGAAGCTGTTGCAAGGAATTCAGAGAGGGGCCTAAATAATACTGAACCCATATCTCACACTATTTCTTCGATTTAATTACTGGTAATTTACGCATTTATTAATTAATTGTGTTTTTTTAAATCACACGTAACAATATCATAGAACAGGACTCAAGCGAGAGTCTTCGTAACCCCGATTGCTCGATAGCAGAATCGAAACGTAAAAGTTTATTTTTATTATTACACGACTAGCTTTTTCCCGCGACTCCGTTGGCATAGAAGTCCTTTTTTTTATTGCCACCGACGGGCAAACAGGCGGACAGCCCACCTGATGGGAAGTGCCGCCTACCCACACACTCGTTCACACACATCACATTTCATTTGGGGACTGCCCAATTTTCCAGGATGAAAATTAACCTAAACTAACTCTGTATCAAATTTCACGTCGACCGTTTCAGCATTGAACAAACAAACCAACAAACACATTTTCCCATTAATAATATCAGTAAGGATGATTGATTGAATCCCCTAACCTACTTACTCAGTTAATTGAAAACGCAATACGAGTACAACTTCTCACCGCATCCGAGAGATGTCCCTGACTAAGTGTTGCCAGTTTATTTATTATAACATTAATCACTGCTTTACATAAATCTACGTCTTTCCGCCTCATCGGGGACGTCTCGGTTATACGTATAGCTTAATTTAAATCTGGTAAAGAACCTTCGCGAGCTCGTTATTTGAGGAGTTGCGTAAAATGAAATACATTATGGACGTCAACAGACAAGAATAATGACGCAGGTAGATTTTTGGAATGGTGAATCGTTTTAAGACCATAGTAGTCCCAATGCAACGTTTTTTAAGTAGATACAAAGTAAAAAAAATGTGTCTAACTGTAATTAATTTAATTAAATGGGAACCAAAAAATATGGCAAGGTACAAAACCAGTAAAATACAAACAAAATTTTATAAAAAAAAGGTGTGACAAAAGGCACAGACTCAGCATGTGCTGCGAGCGCGGGCGAGTGCTCGAGCCTTCGAAAAAACCCGTAATTCGTAATTTTAAATAAAATTAGACAAAAAAAATGTCAATAAGCTACTTACCCAGGCCTTATTACACCTGAAACCAATTAAAATATAAAAATCCGGAAAAATGCAAGTCGGACTCAACAGCTACGTCTCATTAAACCGGATTTCCTTCCTACCCATTTTGCACCTCCTTGCCAATTCTCCCTTAATTTTCCCAATAATACTCAGATTTGTTCCTAATTCCTTACCTCGGTTGCTAATGGAGTAGGTAATTAAGCTTATTAATTGCAGAGGTTTTTTTTTATCCCCTTTCAAAGTCTGCTGAAAGGGCTCACTTCCCCTCTCTTACTAGGCTGGTGTGAAAACGAAAGATGACTTAAGTCTATGAAAGGGTTCGGTCGTCGGATGCTGGGTGTTTTTTTTGTTGGGTTTTCTACGTGCGTACATAAAGAGGTATATTTTAAGAAGCATTTTAATATAAAGCTGTTTTTTTACTAAATGTGTTTTTAATTGTTTTGTCTGGATTAGGGACCTTGTATAATGAAGCTGATGTAAAATTATTAATCAAGCTGGATATTTTTTCAGGGAATTATTAATTATGCATAATAAATACTGGTTTATAATTTCTGGGTGTTACAAAAATTCACATAAACGAAGCGAAGCGATAGCTGGTCGGTAAGTAATAGATGAGTAAGTTGTTAATAGTATAGGCTTAATTAGACTAACATAGCCTCAGGCCTTATTAAGTCTGTAATTAAACAGCACTGGGCTGGCAACACTCCAAATGTTACTGTAATGACTGTGCCAATTACACGGACACTCTGAGATAGCTCTTAGCATCTAGACTACTTTAGGAACTGTGGACTTGCCAAAAACATGGAACAACCAGCCAATTTTTAACCGACTGTCGTAGAAGGAGGTTTTGTTTAACCAGGGCCTCTTCTAGGTGGTAAAAACTACATTGTCTTTGACCTTAACTCGGCCGCCATTACTGTCAAGTAAATAAGAGCAATCAAAACGATAACTAAAACTATAAATCGGGACTTAATCACGTAATAAAATAAACATTTACCTCGACGTTTATTATTCTAATAATAAAGAAAAACTAGACCTAGTGCGGGTAGGTCGAAAAACTCGCATAACAAGCGGACGAATACCCTCCACTTCAGTCTTCTAGTGACCACGGATGTTGTAACACGGTCGAAACGACGAGGTACCTAAATGTTTTTTATCACGCGATTAAGTCCCGATTTACAGTTTTTTCTCAACATGCAATGAAATATTGATGTTATGTACCTTTTCTCAAAAATGCTATGTAGGTAATCTTGTCATAACATCATCAAATAGGAGCCAGTAGGTTCCTGGAGCACTCTCAAAAGTGTCCAGTAAGTAGAGTGATTTTGAATTAGGAAACCAAAAAGTGTCCAGTAAGTAAGTAAGTATGAAAATCCATAACATATCATATTATTTGAATTTGGAACTATCGGTACAGACCTGTGGACAGCCTTCAAAAAGATTACAGAGGTAAGCAAGAAAAGGTCATATCACAAAAAAATATATGAATGTGAAAACTATTTTGACTCCATTAGGATTTCTGCAAAGAGCATCATTATAAAAAAAAATGCTTTTTATTTATGCATGAAACGCTGAATAATCAGCTCTAGTTGGCAGTTTGATACTAGAAGATAAATGAAAATAAATAAAAAAGTGCGCGTAAAACAATTTCGCCACAAAAGTACCAGGGCATCATAAACCCAAAGCAGTTCTCGTTGAGAGCAGACATCGCGCGATTTCTCTTTATTTACGTAAAGAACGTCACACGCACCATGTCCGTTTTATGCGCGCCTAGTACATCGCGACCGGTCTAACATATAGTGAATCGTTTAAATTAATTAAAAAAACGGCTAAGCGCGAGTCGGACTAGCGCCCTGAGGGTTATGTACATGTGGTCATCAATATTTTACAACTTTTTTTTTAATCATTCTTCTTGTTCTATTTGAGAAAAGCACTATACATGCTTCGACCATTAAGAGCCATCCTGGACTCGTATGTTCTAACTCCTACTCGTCCAGGATGGCTCACTTACTGGTCTTTGCAGTAATGTACTATATAATAGGCCGCCAAGTATGACGTTTCAGGTGCGGCTTCCTAGCCGGAGAGGTCGTTTATGGAATTTCATACAAATCGTGCAGGCCTAGGCCGGTAAAGTCCTCTTTTTTAATTTCCATTCCACATAAATTTGTGGCACAGGCATCATGACATTCTGCCACTATGCGTATTAAAAAAAACAATAAACGATTATTATTTTTAGTATAAACATGGCGGCTGTATTTATTGAACAGGCTAGATAGCTGTTTTTGTTTAAATGTACTAAGCCGTGCATCCAACCAAAGCGTTTGCATGTTTATCTAAAGTACGGAGGGTATAGGCAACCTATTGTTTCATAAAGATTTTAAATACCTTTTTTTTCAATATATTATACTTATAGACATCATGACCGATTTTAATTGTTTTTTTTTGTTGTATTTGTATAAGAAAATAGGCTAAAAAAACCCCAAAACACTTTTTAGACGCTTAAACGACATAGTCAAAAATTACTTCCTTAAACATTCATAGCACCAATGTCCCCCCCCCGTACCTTTGTGTATCGAAGTGCCCCAACCGTTCTATAATTGTATAAGTAATATTTAAAAAACGTCTGACTGTTGAGTTTCTTGCGGCGTTTCTTCTCAGCAGTGGTCTCTTGCGAAGTGCTGGTAGATTTTTAACGTGTAAAAGTGCCCGTGCGGCCTACTTACTGAATAATCATCTTTTATCTTTTTTTATCTTTTTTCATATTCGAAAAATATTTGAATATTAATAAAACCAGTGTACTTTAGAAAAGTTAAACATGCAATCCTGACCCACGGACCTAAATAAAATACGGACGTAACCTAGTCTAATCATGAAGGACACAAAATGGCCGTCCGTTTACGAGTGTGCGTGCTTTAAGTGTTGCCATAAAAACCGTCAATTTGCCCATTTTAATGAAAACATTTTAACTAACATATAATTGAAACCCAACCGTCTTTACATTTGTCATGTTTAGGAAAGCTATCAGAAATTAATGAGTAATTTAAAAAAAAACATCTTTTGTTCCGATTGTTTGCATTCCGACTTACCTACTTCAAACAATGATTAAAACACTCGCTTTAAAAAGACGAGTCAAACGATTCCAAACTCGACAGATCCACTATTAGCCATTGAGGAGTTCCTATGACCACCTGTCTCCATCATCATAACAGCTCATTATCATACAATTATATTGTCATCGCAATGACATAAACAAGTAGGTATGCAAAATTTCAAGAGAATCTGACAAATTAGAAGTAACTAAGTTAAAACAGAAATCCAAGACTTAATTACATCTTTAGATTGTTTGTGACTTAGTAAAAAGTGTGTAAAAAAACCGAACAAAATCAAGTCTGAGTCACATAAGCAGGGTTCCGTACCATAAGTAACGGCGTTACAGATTTCCCCACTTTTAGGAAAAAAAATCCCTGGAAAAACTGGCAACACTGGTTGTCATTATTGTTTGTAATTTGAGTCAAAGTAAATAAACACATATTTATGAAAAATAGCACGAATAATCATAATTTACACGTGATAAGTGATACCGCGTGTCTTTTTATATTTACTAATGTAGTTTTTACACGTTTTTACACCACAATGCGGCATTTTCTTCGGCGTAAAATTACATGTCACTCGTGCTGTGGCTCGACGCGTAATGGTGGCGGGTTAACAGACCTAGTGCATTTGTGAGATGGTAGTTCGTGTATGACGGAACGAAATAACAGACCTTGCATACTTCACACCTTTTTAGTGTAACGTTACGTCCGCATTTTTTACGTCCGTGTCCTGACAACGAAATAAAATAACGTAATATTGGGAATTTCAAATATCCAATAAACAAATAAACACTGCAACAAATAACTAATAAGGATAATACTTTTAGTAAGCTACACTAAAAACACTTTTTTACTTGTCAAATTCTAACCTAGCGATAGTCATGTTTTAGTGATATTTCGATATTACTACCATTTGTTTTAACGAAATAGTGCTGATGTATTATTGTGCCCCGTGCATCAAACTGCCCCGCTTCGCCCTATATAGAAAATGTAATGGATTAGTACCTATTCTGTTATAAATTTGTTAATTTAATTTACCTAGCTACTATGAAATAAGGTATCATAAATCGTCTAACATCACGCTAGAATATTGCCATCGTATGGTAAAAAAGTCTAGATAAGTGTTTTTATGTGGTAAAATAAAACGCAAAGACGTTAAATGATTAAATCGTATCGGCGATTCGAATTCGAAGAACGAGGTTAATGTCAAACACTTCTTTTTTAGTTCCATGAATAATGTCCGGGAGCCCTTTGTTTCCCATAATTTTATTGGTCATAAAGTAATTGTTGACATAATTTTTGATAGTCACAATTTTTTATATCGATGGAATTGTAAACTTTTCCGAAGTTCTGAAATATCTAACGTGTAGACAAGGCTAGGTTAGGTTAGGTTTGATTTATAAAAAACCTGAAAAAGTAACAGTTTCTTTAAAAAACATTATGTCAGTCAATATTGACCCATAATGTCCATAGTTTTTCATCATTAGTTTAAAAAAATACGTAAATCAATAAATTATTGTTTTTTAAAACGAAATTTTCTTTAGTTACGTATTTTTAAAGTTAGTTAACTGCTTAATTGGATGCGTGAAATGTAAATTTCAATCTGTCACAGTCACAATAAGATAATAATTATGAAAAATATTATAATCATTATGTTGGTATTGTAGAAAAGATAATTTTTCGTTTATGTTCACTAATTAGGTATCTGTTCAGGGATAGGTAATTGGATCGATGAAAATGTTAATATCATTGTTTTTCCTATAATTATAGCAATATTTTGGCCTGCAGCTCTCTGTAAAAGCGGGCAACATTTTTACTTTTTAATTAATTAACAGTTCTCATAAACCTGCATGGCAATGTTTTCGAGTGCATTCCAGTGTTCAAACAACTGGCAACATCAATATTTCAGCAACAGAGATTTTATTTGATTATCTGTGGTTAATGAAGGTATTATGACGAAGTGTAAATTGCGTTTTTTTAATGGTATGCAGAAACTAAATGTTCACGCACCTGGTCGTAAATAACAATTGAGACTTATATTTACACATGTGCAATCTCAAGACTATATATAACCTCAAAACTGCAATCCTAACCCTGAGGACTTACTGAAATGTACTTTTGGAGGTCCATTGACATTTGCAATGATAAGATTGCAATCTTAGAACTGCAATGCCAAGAATTTAAACGCGCAAACGTTGAGATCTAAGATGTAAATAAATAAACGAATTAAAGTACTTAACCTTACTAATCAAAATAACTAATTATAGGTAAAAAATATGCTTACATACTTAAAAAACAGTCAAGATTAAGAAGCAAATACTCGCACTGGTCACACAAATATTTTCACACACCGGGACGCGAACCCGGGACCGCTAGCTTCATAGGCAGCGTCACTAACAACTAAGCTACCAGCGTCAACATATCTCCAGCATAAGTTCCAACTTGTCTCGCATACAAAACAAGGCAATGTTTTGTTTTACCGGTTTATTCATGGGCTCAATCTCTTTCGCGGCTAATACAATATTCATAAATGGCGAGTTGCGTTGCTTTCTCTGTGGTGTTATTACCAACTGGCCATGTAGAATTAGGCATCGATTTAGACAGTAAACTGCACTTCTATTCTTGGCGGTAATAGTACATTACTGCAAAGACCAGTAAGTGAGCCATCCTGGACGAGTAGGAGTTAGAAGGCCGAGCCGCCAGGCGAGGCCTTTTATACATACGAGTCCAGGATGGCTCTTAATGGTCGAAGCAGGTATAGTGCTTTTCTCAAAAATATAACAAGTAGAATGATTTATAAAAAAAGTTGTAAAATATTGATGACCACATGTACGTAACCCTCAGGGCGCTAGTCCGACTCGCGCTTAGCCGTTTTTTTAATTAATTTAAACGATTCACTATATGTTAGAACGGTCGCGATGTACTAGGCGCGCATAAAACGGACATGGTGTGTGTGACGTTCTTTATGTAAATAAAGAGAAATCGCGCGATGTCTGCTCTGAACGAGAACTGCTTTGGGTTTATGATGCCCTGCTACTTTTGTGGCGAAATTGTTTTACGCGCACTTTTTTATTTATTTATTTATTTTTTTTATCTTCTAGTATCAAACTGCCAACTAGAGCTGATTATTCAGCGTTTCATGCATAAATAAAAAGCATATTTTTTTTAATAATCGTGCTCTTTGCAGAAATCCTAATGGAGTCAAAATAGTTTCACATTCATATATTTTTTTGTGATGTGACCTTTTCTTGCTTACCTCTGTAGTCTTTTTGAAGGCTGTCCACAGGTCTGTACCGATAGTTCCAAATTCAAATAATATGATATGTTATGGATTTTCATACTTACTTACTGGAAACTTTTTGGTTTCCTAATTCAAAATCACTCTACACACTTTTGAGAGTGCTCCAGGAACTTTAACCTACTGGCTCCTATTTGATGATGTTATGACAAGATTACATAGCATTTTTGAGAAAAAACCATTTTCATTTTTGACGTGTTGACGGAGACGCGGAGCGTCGCGCGTGGCGTGCGGCTTGGCGTCGCGCGGCGCGTCGGGCGGTTTTCCGTTTACAGAGAGGCGGCGCGTGCAGCGGACCGCGTCATCACACGCGCAAACACAGGCATATGGCAATGTACGGTGTTGTTTATGAAGATGCGGGGCGTGATGCGGCGAGTGGTGCGGGGCCTAGAGAGTAGCGGTGCCCGCCGCAGGCCCCGCTGCGGGTGCAGTGGCGGGAACCGCCGTGGTTAACGCGTGCGACGCTGCGTGCAACGCGGCGATGCTATCCGCGGGCTCCGCCGCAAGTAACGCTGTTTTTGAAGCAAACGCGTCTAAAACCGCTTCTCCGTAAACGCTTTCATACAACGCAATGTTTGAATTTAGTGCAGACCGCGCCGCCCAACGCTACGCGCGACGCCCCGCGTCTCCGTAAACAAGCCCTTATGCAGGCCTAGTATGGCTGCGTCTATATCACGTGTCAAATGTGGATAAAGCATCCGTCACCCTCGTACTTCTTTACGAGTCAGAAGGTGACGGATGCCTTATCCAAAATTTATCACGCGATAAACGCAGCCATATTAGGGCCCATGGTATTGTTTTTAACTTGGCCACCATTGCTGTCGAGTAAATAAGAGCTATCAATGACAATACGATTATTACAGGTCAAAGACGATATGGTTTTTACACGACTGCCCCAAAAAAGGAGTGTAATGTTTTCAGGGTTTATGTTTTGTCTGTATGTATGTATGTATGTATGTGAGTTTAAAGAAATAAAATAAAAGAAGAATAAAGATTCCACTATAACTTCTAAATCCCTTGACCGATTTAGATGTGTGAGGTATCGTTAGAATCCTTACGACATCCCGAGTGACATAGGATACCTAAACTGTTAAAATTGAAATAACAACAATGGCAAAATAACAATTACTAATATATGTAGGTATATCGACGACAGTACAATAAAATGCAGTAGGGTTTTTAAAACTTGCCTTTTATATAGTTATTACGGGTTCCTTTTATCTTGCATAATATCGATTGTCCGAAATGTACTTCGCATAATAGCTATCGCAGTTTTTTTTGCCGTATTTTACTTTAGCATAATAATATACTTAGAATAACTGTCATAACGCAGAACAGTCATATGGCAAACAAAAAAAATTATTAGAAGTTATTATCTCTGATTTAACCTACTGGGTAAAGAATACCACCATGAAGGGCAAATGACGTGGAAACGGATCAGTTTGTGACGGACTGTTTTGTGTCGGGTTTAATCTAAATGAAATTATGGACAGATTTGACAAGCCTGGATGGAAATGAAAATGAAAATGACATGAAAATCCTTTTGTTATTTCATTTATATACAGGGTGGAATTTTTAAATGCCACCTAGAGGGAAAGTACTCTAAATAATAGAGATAGCAAACATTCCTTTATTTTTGATAAGATAAAAAACTGCATTCAAAGATTTTTAAAAATAAGCTTCCCGCCTTCAGGAATTGAACGGCTAAAATTCTAAACAAACACACCCTGTACTTTTATGGCTTTAATCGACAGGGTCAATCATAAGGATCAAATCTCTCTAATAGATATGGTAAATGAAATGAAAGGAAAACCATGACAAGCAAGATAAAGCACTTTTACTCATGGATCCATCGGATTACTTTCGTTAGTAGTTCACAATAAATTATCTTTGACGTTATTCATTTAACTAAACTATAAAAACATACAAATAAATATAATTCAGAAGATAACTATGAGATATACCGGGTGTCCCAGGAAGTAGTGTCAAGCGGAAGTCCAGAGGTAGTGCACCTAATTGTACCCCATGTTTGTTTTTCAGCTAGTATGGACAAACAAACTTTGTGTGATTACACAAAAAGTCATCATGAAAAAAAAGCTGGCATGTAGTTTTAAAAACATCTTAAGTTCATAATTATTCTATCAATGTAAGAAACCACTGAAAAAATATTATAATAATACATGAACTTAAGGGTTTTTCATAACATGGACACAAGGAAAACTTACCAAAATTCTGATTTAAATGATCCATATCTCCGAAAATACTAAAAATCGCGGAACATACATGGGGGTGATTCAGATGCCCCTTGAGGTGCACTACCTCTGGACTTTAGCTTGACACTACTTCCTGGGACACCCTGTATTAAACCCCCCGATATAATGGTGACCCCTCCTTTCAGAGATTTTTTTAAATCAACTGTCTTAGTAATGAAAAAGTGGTTTAAAATCATCGCTGATTCGTAATAATTGTAATTATGTAAGATACAGCTATAAACTTCGGAAATTAGATATGAAATTAAGTATTTTTCGTTACATGGCATAAGGGGAAATTACGAAAATTCAGGTAAAATCGTTAGCTTTTTAGCTGCTCTATTTATAAGCCCTAGGCGGGTTAGCATCGGTTTATGAGACACCCTGTATAGAGGTGAACTTAGTGGTTGATGCTTTCTGTCATCAGCTTAGGGCAATCCTATACATTTTGTCGATTTACGAGAATCGCTAACTTAGCGCTATACATCTTGACTGGGCCCCAAGGGGACAATTTCGTACCTCCTAAGTGACCTAGACGGCGTTATAGTCTACGTCAAGTAGTTCAGTGATTCCCAACCTTTTTTCGACCAAGGAACACATCGTTTTTAACACTCGACACAAAAAGAGGTTTTTTATGTATTTAATAGTTAATGTTGTTAGCGGTAAATATTCCAGACTTAAGGTCTAATACTAGTAACAGGATAGGAACCCAATAATAAACACGTAAAAAAATGGGAGCCAATCGCTCAAAAAAATGCCAGCCAACCTAGAAAGATTTTCTCTTACTTGACAAAAAATTAATACTGTAATTATAACATTAGTTACATCAACCAAAGCTGATAGTCACAACAGCAAGTTCTTTATTAGACGCTCATGCACAACAATCACAATCTTGTTAGAAGCGACTTTTTTTTCAGTGTATCTTCGCAGACTATATCACTACCAACTAGGCTAACTGTATCGCATCTACAACGCAACAAAGAGAATTGTAGAAACTAGTTTTCTTTGCATGTCAATAAAATTGCAAAACAGCAATATTCATTCCTATGCAGACGATATCACTCGGGAATACATATTACTTCGGACGTGCACATATTGCTCAGAAAAACCATATCGAGAATCGGAATAAACTTGTAACATCGAGATGGCAAGTCAAGGTTTTCTTTATAGCATGGAGTTAGTAGGTAGATCAATCGATGGTAAGTGGCCAGCAAGATCACCAGACATTTGCATTCTCAAAGCTAAATTGATTGCGATGACTACGGACTACTAAGGACTACGATGGAATGTCTCTATCTACTCACATGCTTTGTGTAACCAGTGACAGCCCTTATTTACTTATAAATAAGGTCGATCAAATTTGCACTTTAAGACTTAAAAATTGTTTACTGTTACTTAGCATCATGCATCCTAACTACGCTTCTGGACTATTTTATAAAACCCAATGCAGCAGAAATTACGCAACCTTAAACACGCGACTCAACTTAAAATGTTACGCTCGCTCGGCTTCACCCTACACTCTCTTTATAATGTTACCCCCTTACTAATAAACGTTGAGTAACGGTGGTATAGCTATACAATGTTTTGTCCTTATCTGTCAAATTCAAATGTCACAATGACAGATAAGGACAAAACATTGTATAGCTATACCACCGTTACTCAACGTTTATTAGTAAGGGGGTTAGTATAGATAGATATCAGATTAATCTTAAATGATATTATTTATTGAAAAACGACATAAAATAATACATGAAATATGAAACAATAACAGAAAATTAAAACAAAAAATTAGCTTAAATAAGACTACATCTAAGACTAAAGATATAAAAATAAACTAAAACACCAAATCTAAGAATGTCCACGTGATGAAGTTAATATTTAAAGAAACATGCATTTTATTTAAAATCAATCCAATCACAACATACCCCCCCGTTGGCCCCCTCCATGAATTTCCAGACACAATCTATTTTTTATTAGTATACACTTAACGGGTCTAATCCCGACGAAGTGGATCCACTTAACTCCAAGTACAGTTTAGCTGCATCCGAAATAACGAAGCAGACTGCATCGCATAATTGGAATTATTTTACAAGTGCACAGCTATTCTTTGTCGCTACTACCGAGTAAGTCGACGAGGCTTAAGTTATTCCAGCCTTTTAAACACCTATTTAATTAGGGCCCCTATTCAAATCGGTAAAACCATATTGTATTTGAAATGTTATGGTACGGTCGGCCAAGAAAGTGGTCTACCAGTTTTGACAAAAGATCTAACTATCGCTAAGGTTGGTTCTTGTATAGATGTCATTTTGAAAACATCTGTCTTTTTATTTCATTTTTTGATTTCGGTTCGCAAATCCAGGGCAACTTTGTGAAGTAACCTCCAACACTAAAGAAGAATATGCATCAAATATAATAACAGTGAAACGTTGATTCTGAATGAGCAAACGGTCAAGAACACTCCAAGCCAATCAAGCCATTGAAGTGGATGTGCGCCATCTTCAATGGTGTGCCGACTGGGACTGGAAGACGCCAACGACAACGACGATTAACCGTACAATTGCTTATATATACTTGACATTACCACCACCACAACACCTTTTCGTCCAAATTACCGCAGTGTCTGAAGTCAAAAGTCTTTGACCAGTGTGTGTTGCCAGTGATGACTTACGGATCTGAGACGTGGGCGCTAACAATGGGCCTTATAAGGAAGCTCAAAGTCACTCAGAGGGCTATGCTCGGGGTTTCTCTGCGTGATAGAATCAGAAATGATGATATCCGCAGTAGAACTAAGGTTACCGACATAGCCCGAAGAGTAGCCAAACTTAAGTGGCAGTGGGCGGGGCACATTGCTCGCAGGACTGATGGCCAATGGGGTCAGAAGGTTCTTGAGTGACGTCCGCGGACCGGGAGACGAGCTGTAGGTAGGCCTCCAACAAGATGGAGTGACGACCTTGTAAAGATCGCGGGAACGCGGTGGATTCGAAAAGCATAAGACCAGTCTGAGTGGAGAGCCTCCGGGGAGGCCTATGTCCAGCAGTGGACGTCTTTCGGCTGACATGATGATGATGATGATGATTGGCAAAATTACATAACTTGTAGACGCCATTAAAATAAATAAATACTATCGTTAAGGTTGACACTTGTCACTGTCATAATATTATTGCAAGGGAAAATCGAACTTCAACCGTAGGGTGAGGGTAAGGGTGGTAGACCACATTTTTGGCCGCCATTACTAACCAGTAAATTGGAGCTGTCAAAACGTTGACATTACCGAGACACGTCAAAGACAATATGGTTTTTAACCGACTTCGAAATAAAGAGGTTGGTTCTCAATTCGTCAGGGATTTTTTTTACAGTGTAGAATAGACGCCCAGCCTGTTTCCATCCAATGTTGGATGAGGACTTTTCGCCTTAATGATGAAACTCTCTTCGGTCCTGTGCTAATTGTATTCATATCCGTTTTAACCCCCACGTAAAATAGGGGTGTTATAGGATTAACGTGTGTAGCTGATATTGAAGCGTTTTTTTTTAACGAAATCTAGTTTGATCGGGATGGTTTTATGAAATTCGGTTGGGCCATTTGAGAGATCTATATCTACTTTGAAATTAGAAGTCACTATTATTTTGGATGTTTTAATCTGCCACAGACATAGATACACAGACATACAAATACACAGACACATATACTAGCTTTGTAGACAGGGTCACTACCAACTAGACTCTATTCCAAGTAACATTATACTTAAATTAACGTAAATCAAAAATATTTGGAACAAACCTATTACAAAATGTGGTAAAACATGTCGAATGCCACCTTCTTTAATTATTTTGTAGCGAAAGATAAGCTTTATACTACCGCTAAGACAAATGGCAGTATCTCAAACAAAACTCCTGTAGCAAGGACAACCTTATTACTAACAAGAAAGGATTTAATTTGCTTTGGCTATTGAATTTGAGATACTGTCTCTTGGACTATGAGGGCAGTATAGCGGTAACCCATCATTTTATAGAATTTCTCTTCATCGATTGTATCATATCATCGAATTTCATTTCATCGAACGCTATTTTCTGCTGAAACCATGTTTTTAGGATATCTTAAACATTAATTGAAAGATATTTCGATAAAATGCTAGTGATGTCGTCGATAATTCGATATACTACGAAACATAATGAATTAGACCGTTCCAAGTTTTTGTTTTTTATTGCCATCGACGGGCAAACAGGCAGACAGCCTGATGGGAAGTATCATCGCTGCCTATGGACATTTACAACGCCGGCGCGTTACTAACGCTTTGCCGGTCTCGAAGAATTAATGATACCCTTTTTAAAAAGCCCCATATTGTAGCGCATTGGGAAAGTCTCAGCAAGAATCTCATTCCAAATTCCTATAGTACGCGCCAGAAATGCGTAGTGTAATGTTATTTGGCATAGAGTATAGGTTTATCGCGTCGGCAAGTATAGTTTTTTCATATACAAAGGCCCGATTCCACTTGAGACGGTCATTAAGCGTGAACAATAGGATTAGTGATAGCAAACGATTGTTGAAAGAAGTTGAAGTGCTCAGGTAGTAAAGCAATTAGTCAACAACAGCTAAACATTCATTGTTTTCTCAAGTGGAATCGCGCCATGGTATTTGAAATGAACTATAACAGGTTTGGCCAGAGAATGGTGCGGTATCGCTGAGGAATAACCCTGAAGCGAATGTAAAACTCCTGAATTTGAATGAAAACTTTAATTTCCAAGCTGGGCACTTTGTTTAAGAATTCGTTTATCACCAGTGTCTTGGGACCGTCCATTTTACTGTAAATAATCCTTGTCGTTTTGATATTGCATTGTTTAATTTGGTTTCAATGGAGTGCATTGTGGTGGATTTAATTAATACACTTTTAGGAACTAATTTAGCTTATAGAGCGTTTATATTCAGCATTAATTAATTAAAAACAGGAAATTTTATAAAACAAAACCGGACAAGGCGAGTCGGACTCGCCCACCGACGGTTCCGCACATGACACGGTTAACTCAATTCAAAAGTTGCACCGCCGCCGTTCCTTGCATAAAGACCCTGTTTTTTCTGTGATTTAATTAAAAATGTTGGGTTTTCAGATTTTTCCCTATATTTGTAGTATTACTTGCCAAATTTCATAGTTCTAGGTCAACGGAAAATACCCTATAAATTTTGATTCCCTTGAGAGTGTCGAAATATACGTTTTTTGCGGAATTAACGACCGTATCTTTTTTTTACGTTACCTTAGAAGTTTGAGTTTTTAACAGCTTCAAGGGACTGTAGACTTGAGTATATGGTTTCAATTTCAACTCGATACCTCCACGCGTTCCCGAGATAAAGGGTCTTGACAGACAGACAGACGGACAACATATTGATCCTATCAGGGTTCCGTTTTTTCCTTTTGAGGTTTTATTGTTGTTTATTGAGAAATAAAATATTAAATATTACCAGAGGCCCTAGCCAAGATGCATTGCGCTAACTAGCGTTTCTATTCGTTTCGTTTTTAAACCAATCGCGTCACTGTTAGATCACGTGACTCTTCGTATCACGTGATCTAACAGTGACGCGCATGAACTCAGTAGCTTTTGCCATAATATTGTAGATATTGTTAAGACTTTTGTTGTAGTTCTTGTAGTTTTTTTACTTATCTTAATAATATGTAAAAGTATACTCTGTGCCAATTGAAATCAGCAAAGATGTAAACACAACCAAACGAACCAATTCACCATTATTACTTGATATTCACGTGCTTTTAAAGATCAAGGGAGGTCTTGGCAATGATTTATACACACCCCCTTACTAATAAACGTTGAGTAACGGTGGTATAGCTATACAATGTTTTGTCCTTATCTGTCATTACATACATACATACATAATCTCACGCCTTCGTTCCCAGAGTGGGGTAGGCAGAGCTACAGAATTACAAACATCTCTAAAAACTTGTTGATAATTCTATAACCACAAATTGCACAATTAGGCTAAGATGTTTACCAGCGTATTAGTGACAGGTTGCAAGCCCATCGCCTAACAGTACTACAAGCCTTTATTCCCTTAGTCGTCTCTTACGACATCCACGGGAAGACATGGAGTGGCACTATTCTAACTCGGCAATCACACGAGGCCAATATATCTGTCATTGTGACATTTAAATTTGACAGATAAGGACAAAACATTGTATAGCTATACCACCGTTACTCAACGTTTATTAGTAAGCTTTAGTAAACGGGTTGATCTTTACTTTCACATTATGTTTAATATTAAATAGCTATTAATTAAACGTTATTTTAAATGAAAACACAATTGATTAATATTTGAGGTTATGTGTCAAACAGTACTTATTTATTTACATCTTTGGAGATTTCAATTGACACAGACAATAGTGTGCTGAGAGGGCAATAAAGCTTTTTCTGTTTCGGTTTCTAAATGAAACGTTGCCAGAGAAGCGCCGGCGCTTAGCGTGTTGGCACTACTTAAAGCCGCCATAACGGAAACTTATTTATGACCCGAGTTCATTTCAGAGTCCGTAACCGCTTGACCTTTTGCCTCTCGCTCTTACGACCTCTCACACCCATTCCTGTGACGTCATAGCTTAATGTACGGACCGTTACTTGAAATTGTACAGTCGACGTCAAAGATATGCTTACACTTTAGCATATCTTTGTCTATTTAACGTCAATTTTCACTGCCATATGAAATTGGGCCAAGAGGCAAAAGAAGGAAAGGAAGACTCCGAAATCGATGGGAGGATGAAATAAAATGCACAGCGGGGCCAAATTGGATGATTTCGCCAAAATAAAATGCACAGCGGGTCCAAATTGGATGATTTCGGCAAAATAAAATGCACAGCGGGTCCAAATTGGACGATTTCGGCAAAATAAAATGCACAGCGGGTCCAAATTGGATGATTTCGGCAAAATAAAATGCACAGCGGGTCCAAATTGGATGATTTCGGCAAAATAAAATGCACAGCGGGTCCAAATTGGATGATTTCGGCAAAATAAAATGCACAGCGGGTCCAAATTGGATGATTTCGGCAAAATAAAATGCACAGCTGCTGGTCCAAATTGGATGATTTCGGCAAAATAAAATGCACAGCGGGTCCAAATTGGATGATTTCGGCAAAATAAAATGCACAGCGGGTCCAAATTGGATGATTTCGGCAAAATCCAGAGAAGACTGGCTTGCTTTGGAGGAGGCCTTTACCTGTAGAGGGGTTCTTGCAGAATAACTAACAAAAATATAAAGCTATTTAAATCTCGTTATAAAAACAAAAAAATATATATATACTAACACTAAATTTAAAAAAATTACCCTTTAATGTTTTATGTTACTAACATCACTACTTTGTATATTCTGTAAGAAATACAGGCTTTTTTATTTTATTTATTTATATGAAATTGTCATAGCGGATAAAGTGACAAGGTACTAAAGTACCATCACGCCAATTTTGGCAAATACCCGCTGTTCTGTCACCTCGGTGTTAGTTTTAAATTTTATATTGTTATGTATGTTAGTCTATCAGGTATTTGTAACTATGGGCCTCGTTGCCTGAAATAAAATTTATTATTATTATTCTAGATATTTATTTAATTTTCTGTACATTAGGTTTTTTATAACAAATATTCAAATATAAAAGTAAAATAACAATACTAATACAAAAAAAATGACATTATGAAAAAACCTAACCTACGAGTGCCGCCGGCAGCGGGGCAAGGCTCAAGCTACCGGTGGTTAGGGCTGCAGAGAGAGGAACTTCCTCACAATACGTGCCGTGTCGAGGAGTACTGCCTTCTGTACCCGGCCCTTGATCCAGCCATCTAGCGAGAGTCTCTTGAGGTGTTGGTCGAGACTCTTCGCTATAAGACCGTTTGCCGAAACAACTATCGGGACAATGATCGTTGAGTCAACATCCCACATGGCGGTCACCTCGTGAGCCAAGTCAAGGTACTTGCTGAATTTGTCCTTTTATTATTATTATTATTAAAGTGTAAACATATCTTTGACGTCGACTGTACGTTTTAACTAAAAATACGGATGTTTTTTTTTGTAGGTTGGTTGTAATGTAATTTTTTAAAGGTAGAAATACTTGCACGTGAGTTAAAAATAAAGTCTCAGACTGTTTTTACTATTCCTGCGGGCCGATTATGGTCGTGTTTATCGACGTAGATAAGCGTAGATAAAACATCTGTCACTTTCTGACCAGCATGTAAGTGCGAGAGTGACGGAAGCTTTATCCACCGCGATAAAGGCGACCATAATACGGGCCCTGATCGTTATTGTGACGACGCGATAGCCTAGGTCAGTGGTGGGCAAACTTTTTTCATGGGGGGCCAGAAAGTAAAAGAAATTTCAGAGGAGGGCCAGAATTGCAGCAAAAATGCATTTTGATTAGAAACCGATTATTTAATTAATAGGTATATACAATAAAAGTAGGTATAATCATTATTTATTTGAATTTTTTTATTAATCATAGTACAAATGTTATTATAATTTAGCTTTTATTCGATGGCCCTGTCGTAGTAGGTGTGTGAGACATATGAAATTGTTTTTACGTAACACCTGGCCATAATGTGAGTTTTATCGCACGCTGCGCGCACGGTAAAACTCGCATTGTGGCCAGGTGAAGACGTAAAATTGTGTACTCATCACGGGCAGTAAAAAAGAAAGCCCTCTATCGCATATTTACAACCCTCGCCTACGGCTCGGGTCTCAAATACCTGCGATTTCGGGCTTTCTTTCTTTTACAGCCCTTGTTAAGTAATGTACTATTGTTTTGCCTTGTTTTGTTCATACACATACGACGACCCAAACATCGCCATAATTTTCTGGGCGTGAGTGGTTTACTTGTACATCTATTATTGTACTTAATATGGCTTAACCGTCAAAATATAACTATCGCGGGCCATATACTAATTATTTCGAAGGACCGGCGGCGGGCCGGATAAAATCCTTTCGCGGGCCGGAGCTGGCCCGCGGGCCGTACTTTGCCCACCACTGGCCTAGGTAGTTGATAGAGACCCTGCCTACGAAGCTAGCGGGCCTTGGTTCGATTCCCGGTTTGGACAAATATTTGTGCGAGCACGAGTATTTGTTTCTGAGTCTTGGATGTGTTCTAAGTAATTAAGTATATTCTCTATATAAGTAATTATATCGTTGTCTAGTACCCATAGTACAAGCCTAGAGCTTAGTTTGGGACTAGGTCAATTGGTGTGAGATTGTCCCCTGATATATTATTATGTTTATATTATGTTCACTGGTTAAGGTCAAAATCTACTCACAAAGTCACTTTACAGGTCACCAGTAGCTTTAGAATAAACTTTTTAATCTTCCGTCACATTTTCGAATCGCCTTCACTATTCGAAAACGTGGACTACACAGTAGGTATTAGTTTAGTTTAGTTTATTTAATAATCAATGTAATATTACAATATAAGTTGCATTGCATGTCAAAAAATACGAAATTACATTGAGATCGTCAAAACATAAATACTAATAATCAAAGAATACAAAAATAATTAATTGAAACAAAAACAATTAAAGATCAAATAAATGGTCACTCGTCCGATGTCAATATACAAGGATTAATAACTGTCAACACAATAATAAATAAATTTACAATTTTAGCTCCATATATTCATCCACAGAGTATAATGGATTATACAGTAAAAGGTTTCTAAGCTGATGTTTAAATGCTTCGTCGGATTATGTTTCGATTTGAATTCGATTTTTAATTAAATCAGCGCAACCTCACACTTTACCACTTTTTACCATTTTTTTTTTCAGAGTTTACGTACTATAGTCACACAAGACGCTTGTATGATTTACCGTTTTTACGATACAACAGAAATAAAAATTGCTTAAAAAAAGTTTCATTTATGGAGACCCCCTTTTATTAGTGCTCTATTTTTTTTTAATCAGGCTTAATAACCAGTGATCGGAATTAGGTGAGCTAAAATACCTATTCTTCGCAAGAGGACAGGGTAGAAAAATATTTTTTTTCTTGAATACCGGGTATTCGATATTTACCCGGGTATGTATTTTACACAGTCTAGTTCGAATAGTACAAGTGCTTGAGCTTAATGTAGTATGATTTTACAGGTATTTAAGATTATTATTATAAATATGTGACCTGCCGTGGTGTCACCAAATGGTTCCTGCGGAAGACCAGGGGTACGTTTTATAAAGCTACAAGTAACAATTTTACAGGTCTAAACTAGCAACACTGCTCAAATGGCTGGTCGTCATTGGTCGAGGTTGTGTCAAATGGAAACTTGTAACTTGACCTTTAATAACCGTTATTTTCGTGTAACGCTATCTTTCATAACGTTATCTTGAACGAATAACGTTATACTATAACGTTATTTGACGCCTTTCCTGTAGCGGTATCCATTATAACGTTATCAAACAAAACGCTATATGTAAGCGCTATAATAACGTTAATAGGTAAACGTTATTTTCATGTAACGTATTTTTTAAATCTGCGTTTGTTATTTGCATTTTAAAATGCATTTTTTGTGACAAGGCAAAGTATTTTAGCTGGCTATTTGAAAAAGGACGGAATATATGAACGGACATCGAAAGGACGTTGGTTGCGACGTCTAAACGGACAAAAATCGTCCCTTCTGGGACGTCGGCCATTCACGCAAAATGCCTACCTAAGGAGCGGCAACAGCGCGTAGTTCATAAGTTTCATAACGTTATTATAACGTTACTTATGTGTAACGTTATTATGATTTTTACGGTG
This sequence comes from Acleris literana, assembly GCA_946894065.1. NCBI lineage: Eukaryota > Metazoa > Arthropoda > Insecta > Lepidoptera > Tortricidae > Acleris > Acleris literana. The sequence continues at coordinate 2,290,068 of OX335681.1, forward strand.
TAGCGTAACGTTATGAAAAAATATCGATATATTTAAACGAAATTTTGAGCACTAACGAAATATAACGTTATGATAACGATATTATTCATAACGTTGTAACCTGTAAATTGTAGCTTTATAAAACAGGCCCCAGCTCTGGCCTAAAAACAAGTAACATGCTGAGAAGGAACCATTTTGCTCCGGCTGGCACTGGTTCATATGTTTTTGTTTTTGTTTGTTAATTTATTTGTCTGTACTTGTGTTAGATGTAACCAAATAAACGTTTTTTCTTTCTTTTTTTAATTCTTTCAACAAATAATAATTCCATTACAAAACTTTCATTTCTTTCTCTTTAGACTTTCGTCCTAATAAATAAAATAAACGTTTGCAAAAACATTTTCGGGGTGACTGTACTCGATTTAAGTGGCGACCTGATAGTAAAAACTTGATTTGAAATTTTACGTGCAAATAAAATGCGAAAATATTTGCGAATGCTGTGTTGAACTTTGAGCACGGACTTGAGTTAAGTTGGGGACGAGCTTTAAGAAATTTTAAATGACTTTCGTGCATTAGCACTTTTTAGAGTATTTATCATTCAAAAAAGTTAATTCAATTGTTAAAGGACATTATAAATTAATTTCGTTAATGTAAATATTAAGTGAATTGAAATAAGTAGTAAGGAACTCTCAGGGTGCATGTCTAAGGCCCTGTTGTTTGATCAGTAGTTAAACTAACTAATTGTTAAAATTCGAAAAAGGAATCGAAAATTTGACACATTTCCTTGAGATTTAAACAATTAGTAACGTTTTTTGACCATTAGTTAGTTTAACTACCGATCAAACAACAGGCCATTATACTCGTAAGACCCACCATACTACAAACAGGGAGTTTTTTGTGAGTGGGACTTTGAATCTACCATCAAGGCAATAAAGATCAATTTCGATCGATCGACAATGCCATTTTCAATTTATGAAGAAAGGAAAAAAAACTTTATTCTTATTGCAATACAGTTCAAATTAAATTGCCTTGGTAATGTGCATCCTATTGCACACTGGGCCTTACGAGGTTAAAGCAAAAATAAACCTAATTATAAATAAGGTAAATACTATTAAGTTTCAACTAAAAAAGAGAGGGCCCCTTGGCAAAGTACCACAGATGCTGGCAGCATTTCCTCCTTGTATACCTAGCAATGCTAATGCGCCGCGTTGCCCGAGGAAGCTGCCAGCTCTGTGGTCTCCCGTTGTTTCAATTGTTGTTGTTTTTAATACAAGTTAATAATTATAACATGGCATGCGTATACATACGTAGTGGTTATATTAAAACTCAGAGGGTTAACTCAAAAAATATTAATATTCAATATTGAAACCTGATTACAAAAAAAAAAAAACACTTATGACAATTTTATGTGTGATTGAAGCATCAAATAAACGTTTTATCTATCTATCTATCTTAAAAAACTTACCAACCCCTCAAATGTCTTGATTATTCTGCTAATAAAAGCAAGAATGATTGCCAAAAACTCTTTGACAAACAAACAGTTTTGAAACGGTTATTCTTAGTAACAACTTTGCCACTTTTTGCGAGATATGAAACGCTTTTTAAGTTAACTGTAATATAATAACTCAAACTTTTTTAAACTTGGGTAAAATACTCGCCGTTGAAAGAAGAGGAAAGACGTATCTGAGAACTGAAAAACAACTAGAGCTTGCGCAATTGCGCATATTAATTGGTCATACAAGAGTGTTTATCACCCTCCATATCATAACTTCCCTAGAATATGTTCAGAAACAATAAGCAAATGGCCTATATTAAGAAAGAAACAGATACATCTGTGGTTGTAGTTTAATGTTAACATTAAAGTATTGCATGTCATTAAAGTATCGGGTATCGATATGGTTGCATCATAATGTAAACATTAAGATACCTAGAACAACCACAGATATAGGTTTCTCACATATTGTAGAAAACTTATGATATGCATGGAGATAAAGTTATTAATGCGACTCGACAGATAATTAGGCATTAAAAAACTCGTGTGATCTTATTATGAAACCCACACTCGCGTGTTAATGCCTCTTATTATGCACCAGTCACATAAACTATTATTATTTCAACTCTTTTGTAAAAAAAGGGGTTTATTCTACATACACTTCTTTCCCTATTGTTATCGTATTATCCACGTTGTTAGCCTATTAACTTGACAGGACAGTCATCTGAGTTAAAAACAGTAAAATTGGGGATTCAAAGTACGGCGTCGTATGCGTCCAATCCGGTAGTTCTGATTTTTTGCAGACTTGTTTATGATGTTGGCCCAAAGAAGAATCCAAGTTTGTGACCTCGAGCGCCGAACGCAACTTTTCAGAATTATTCGCAACTTTTAAAATACAGCGGCCGCCATTTTGATGACGTTCTATCTCCGGATCCAGGCAGGCAGGCAGTCGTATTGTGTTTCTTTTACGAATGTAAAAGAAACAATACGACTGAAACAGTTACTTCAGAAACTATGTCAATTTGTATTAAACGAATTACTAGAAGATGTATTAGAAAAACGTGTGTGGACACCACATTTTATTTTTTTGTTCTGAATCTCGCATAGATTTATCTTTATAAGATGGAATGGTAGCATTCTATAGACATTCCTTCTCACGGTACAATTGTACAAACTTTAAATAAACCTCGATAGTAAGTTTAGGCATTTTGTAGAATAAAATACGTAATAAACAAGAGCACATGGTCACTGCGCACTAGCCGAACCGATACTAGCTTCGCCGGCCACATGAAGCTAGTAAACAAGCCAGGATAGTAAAATCAGTGGTGGGGGGCCGCTACTAGCCTAAAAATAGAACTCCATCCTATTAAAAACTGTCCTGGCTTTTAAACTAGCTTACTAGCTTACTAGCTTAGAAATGAAGACAGTTTTATCCACACGAAGCCAGAAGTACTAGCTTGCTAGCTTACTAACACTAGCTTGCTATTAAAGATGCTTGGCATTAAATATGAAATAATAGATTAAATATTTAGTAAAAAATGTGCTTAACAGGTTGGAGAGAAGAGGTGCTTATTGGAAACCGTTGGAAATAGAAGAGGGGAGATGCTAGGACACCTTTTACGATACGACGAATAGGTACATTAAGACCATATTGGAAGGAAAAGTTGAAGAGAAGCGGACGAGGGGAGGGCCAAGGAGAACGTTCATGGATCAGATAAAAAAAAGTAGACGTCGAGTCGTCTCTCTCTCTTCTTTGTCGGTATCACTCTTGACAGAGTGGTCGTGGTCATCACTTCAGGTGTTGGTGGCAAGCTTCACAACACGCCGCCACTCTTCTCTGATGGCCGCCTTCCTCGTGCATTCATGCAGTGATGATGAGCCATTCACTGCCGCTTTTATCTGGTCAGTCCACCTCATAGGCGATCTTCCTCGTGACCTGGTACCCTCAACCTTTCCCTGGACCACAAGTCGCTCAATAGCCACCTCTCCTCGGCGGCATACGTGGCCAAAAAAGGTGAGGATGCGAGACTGTACCAAAGACGATAATGGTCGAGTCGTACCAGGCCCTAAAAGAGAAGGCTAGAAAGACCCGTGGAAATTGCTCCTCCGACAAGAGCCTAGATCTTAAATTTAAGATGAAGAAAAAAAAAATGCGATCTAAACTAAACTTATCACTTATTAATCACTAGACCCCGGATTTTTGTGGCATTGACGTTACAATAGGGTAGTTTGGGGAGTAAATGGAACGGTGTTAATTAATACGAAAAACTAACGGTTATTAACCGAATAAATTCTAATAAAGAGGTTTATTGGAATTTATTCGGTTATTCGGTAGGCATTCACGATAAAAATTACCTAGTCAATTGATCAACATTATCTTTCGTTATATAACTTCAAACCATACATTTATACGTTAAACTGGCTTTTAACGAACAAAAAGTGAGCGGCCGAAAACACCAAAGCCAGTTTAATGTAAAAATGTATGTTTTGCAGTAATATACCGAAAGATAACGTTGATTGACTAGGTAAATTTTATCGTGAATGCCTACCGAATAACCGAATACATTCTAATAAAACTCTTTATTAGAATTTATTCGGTTAATAACCGTTAGTTTTTCGTATTAATTAACAGCGTTCCAGTTACTCCCCAAACTACCTTATTGTAACGTCAATGCCACAAAAATCCGGGATCTATTAATCACCTTTATAAAACTGTTTAGTCTTACCGCTTCATTTTATAAGACTAAGTCGTACACATATTGGTCTTATGGTGTAGTGCTCCAACTTCAAAGAGGTCATTAGCGAGGCGGGGCTTAAGCGTCGATTGGATATGCAGATGCTGTAGAGTACCGTGCTAGGAAGGTAATTAAGAATTAATAAGAGATCCTTACAAGAGAAAAAAATGTATTTGTATTTCCTAGCACTATGCAATGATTTTAATTCGATTTTGTAACGGTATAACGGTTTTTTTATCGTAAGGAGAAGGCAAACGAGCACACATGCCACCTGACCCCTATTTTACCATCCTGACAATGACTAGTGACAGGTGACATTTCAATGTACATGGCGCTGCTGATATGAATACCAATGATGTGGAAGCTTGTTAACTTTGCAATGTATAGCGAATTGTCTCGTGTCATCTATCACTGTAGGGGAGATGTGTACAATATGATCCCTCAAGGTAAAATGATTGCCCATCATATCCGAGTTACTGTTAGCGATATCTATCCAAATACTCATTAACCGTATTCCCCGCGACCCAGCCAGTTGTCTCTCCAAGTGTCATGGAAGTGGAAGCACAGAGCGGGGATTTATTAAAAAAAAATGAAAAAGTGAGGGTCTAATCTATGGTACGCCTATTTTTAAAGTTTCTTTACTTTCTGCATGTTTTTTTTTTTCAAATTTGGTTTTATTGGCATATTCCATTGACGTTCATCTATAATTAAGCGATGAGTACCACATGTTGAACTTGAAACTCATATTTTGCTCGATGCCTTGAAATTTGAGCATTGAGGTAAAATGATCCCTTTTCGTGAGTATAAAATGATCCCTGGGATCAAATTACCCCATTAGGAAATGTCTATTGGTCTGAAGTCCCACTTTCCATCAGGTGGCATGTGTGCTCGTTTGCCTTCTCCTTAACATAAAATAAATATTTTTAGTTTTTGCAGATCCTGCCGTGAGTTTAGAATCGAAAAATTACTTTAATACGTTTTTTTACAACTATTTAAAGTTTAATTTTGTTTATTATGTATTATTTAATTTTAAAAAATATCTCCTTTTCGCTCATGACTTAAAATTTTATATGTAACAAACGCTTACATATTGTCGTAGTCTTGAGCAATCATATAATTAAAGTAAACGCCTGAATGTTTTTTTTATTAATGTTTAATATCACGGCATCCAGGGGATCATTTTATACATGCATGTGTTTAAAATGATCCCTTAGTAAACTTTTAGAAAACATGACGTAATTAAAAAAACACATACAAATCATAAAAAATAAGTATGCTGTTCCCTAGATATATAAATTCACTATCCTTAACAATTTAAATCTTGTGATTATTTATGTCTTAAACTCTGACCACAGTAAAGATTTTCCCTTAGGGGGATCATTATGTACACATCTCCCCTAAGTATTGTGAAATAGAGGGCTGATGGTGAGTGGAATCTGTGACCCTTAGACATTTGCATTCTCAAGACTACAATCCTAAGACCACAATTGCAAGAAATGTCTTTTGAAGATTATATAAGAGTGTTTTTTAACGGCAACAGTCGAAACGATTTTTTTATGCTAGATTATTTTATGACAGATTCGTTCAGCGGCTCTGGCATGATTGAGTAACAAATATCTAAACTTTCGCATTTGTTATATTAATAAGATATAATATTTAATAATATTGGGGTCTATATTGACTGACACAATTATTTTTAATCATAATGTGCTTCAGGTCATAAATTATGACCAATAAAATTATGGGAAACAAAGGGCTCGTAATATTGATACCTTAGTGCACAATCGTACTACATGTTTTTTTTTTGCTTTGTTTATCGTTGCGTTGTACCCATAGTACAAGCCTAGAGCTTAGCTTGGGAGATTAGGTTAGTTTCTGCGAGTTTTTAGTTGATGTATGTAAAGCGTTTTGTCTATGACCACTGGGCCACTATTCAACACGGTAAAAACCATATCGTTTTTGCCCTGTTATCGTATTGTCAACGTTTTGATAGCTCTTATTTACTTGACAGTAATGGCTGCCGAGTTAAAAACGATTCCATAACAGGTCAAATACGATTTGGATTATACCAATATATGAAAGGTCTTAATTATTATCACTGGCAGTAGTTGGGCCATTCTACTTTTCAGTGTACATTTTTGTTATCATCCGATAATAACGGCAAGTTAAAAAGCAAGCTTTAAAAAACCCGACTGTTGTTGCTAACCAACTTTAAATCGTTATAAATCCTAAATTATCGTTCAAAATGAAAAACTTGAATATGATTTTTAAATACCTTTTCAATGATAGCCCATTTGTCATAGTTCGTCGACTTTATTTTTTTTATTTTTTACAATATGGCGTCTTGTTGGCGCCATATTAAATTTTAAACACTTTCATATCTTTAGTGACACTCACGAGATTAAGACAAATCGATTGACATAAGAATCATCAAAATCGGTCCACGCGTTTAGTTTCTAGAACGCCACAAAGGAACAAACATACATATAGGCTGTGAAACACAATACCCTCCGGCAGTCGGGTAAAAAGTATACCAATATATGAATCCGCGTATAAATAAATAATAGGAACTTAGAATGTTTAAGTTTAGCGGTTTTCAAAAAAACAACTTTTAAATTACCTCCTTATTTATCGTTGAAGAATCTTGGTAACTCAGTGGTAAATTGCACTTTTTCCATAGAAAAGGCGGGGACATCGACGTCCACTGCGTTACTCACTTTATAGTTATTACAAATAACTTTTTATGAATCAGGATAATTCTAAATATAAGCTTATTTATGTCCCTTTTCGAGTTTCAAGTTAGAAAACGCAGCACTCCCGGTTTTTGAAATAAAACTAGTTTAGTGAGAACGTGGCTAAAACTTATGTACGGTCACGGACGTTAATTTGCTACCCATTTCACTGTGAATAGAGGTGCCAAGTCATTTGTAATTGATAGGAATTTCAACCTTATTGATGTAGAATGTCAGATTGACTTTGGACCTAAGGTGGGTCACAAATTAAATTCCTTGACTGTACAACGAAAAGTAGATAGAGGCCCAGTTACAGGCTAAATCTAAAGCAGTATAACCTACATTCAACCAAGTTTACTTACCGCTTAAGTTTCCAGTCCATCAAGCTTTACGAAGCCGAAGTTAACATAGAAATTGCTTTTAGAGCGGCGCAATAAGATAGTTAAATGGCTCTTGCTCATCGAGGTCTTTGATAGTTACATCATTCCTTTTGAAATAATTTTAAAGGGATTGAGGCTAGACAGGTTGCTACGAAGGGCATACCGAAATTATCGGGAATTGAAAAAACTAAGTACGTTATACCTAAAATATATTTCATTGTTATTCGAAGTATTCTTCCTTGCAATTAATGCACATTTGCATTCTTTCGAACTAGTTATTAAAGCTGTAACTCCACTCTGAAGTGGACGATTCCAAACGCTTCTGGGTCTTGAAATCGTTGACCACGTAACAATCATTAATTTATGGGAATTTAAAAAAATCGTTAGAGCTCAAGTCGGGACTATACGGAAGATGAGACATTAACTCTACGTTTCATGGTTTAAAAACATTTTTGTTTTGCGAGCGGTATGGAAGCTCACATTGTCGTGGTGTAAGATGATCCGGCGTGTACCAAGACCTCTACGGAGTTCAGTCATCATTTCTGGCAAACAAACCGAAGTGTACCAATCGGCGGTAACCTTGCTATGTTCTTGTAAAGGAATTGTGGCCACATGTCCTTTTTTGGAATCAAACGGAGCGATCATTTGCTTCGATACGCTACGGGAACGCCACACTTTCGTTGGCTTTACCTCGCTTTCGAAGACCCAAACTGTCGACTGATGTTTTCTTTCAGGTTTATAAGAACAAATCTATGATTAGTCACCTGAGACAATGTTATAGACGGCTTTTGACTGCCCTCCATTGAAGCGTTCCAGAGTAGACCGATACCACTCAACACGTGCCGTCTTTTGCACTTCAGACAAATAATGGGTACCCAGAGGGAAATTAACTTTCTGGTGCCCAATTAATTATGCAAAATATTTTGAATTGCAGTCATTCCAATCCCTATGAAAGCCTGAATTTGCTCGTATGTCACGTGTTGATGATCTTGTAGAATTTTTTGCACAGCCGTCACGTTTTCAGGCGTTACCGCTGTTTTTAATCGACCACTAGAAGGTCAAAGTCAAAGTCAAAGTCAAATATTTATTGCATGTCACATTACACAAAATAACAGATGGAACGAAATATAGAGGTATACATGTGACGCCCTGCAAGGGCACAGCAAAAAGCGAGAGGACGCTATGCTTATTACATATTAATAAAATTAATTTAAATTCCATTTATTGCTTAATTATTAAAATTATTTGACAATTAAAATTATTGGAGATTTTAAGACTGACATTTTTACAGGTAAATGTATATACTTAATTAATTAATTGATTGAGAATGTTACATAGGTATTTGAAGATACTAAATTTCATTGAAAAATTCACTTAGATTATAGAAGCATTTGTTTATCAAGATTTTTTTTAGTTCTTTGCTAAAAAGTGTAAATTTAACTAAGTTTTTTATAGTATTTGGTACATGGTTATATATTTTAATCATCATATAGTGAGGGCTAGTTGTCACGATTTTTAAGTTAGAAAAGGGCAAGTGAAGCCTATTTAAGTTTCGGTTATTCCTTTTGACGTTTACTATTTGTATAAACAGATCTTCATGGCTCCTAACAAACTTGCACGATTCCAAGATGTACATAGAAATGAGAGTTAGTATTTGATGTTTGATAAAATGTGGTCGACATGATTCCAGTTGAGTTATTTTTGCTAATATTCGTATACACTTTTTTTGCAAAATAAAGATTCTGTCTACTTCAGAGCAGTGGCCCCACAAAACAAGACCATACGACATTATAGAGTAGGCGTATGCGTAATACGCTGCGAGTGCGGACTGTAAATCTGTTACGCGTTTAAGGTGCTGGAGAGCGTAAACAAAGGAAGACAGTTTTTTTGCAACCTTTTGGATGTGGGGTTTCCAGTTTAGACCGGAATCCAGAACTATGCCCAATAAAGTGGCAGAAGTCACGGATTCAAGTTTAACATTATTGTAGCTATATGATATCATTAGTGGGGATTTTTGATAAGGTTTAAATTTTTGATAAGGTTTAAATTTAAAAAAAGGTACGGTGCTGATAGAGGCACGACGTCGTCGAAACTCCGAATACCAGCGATAAATAGTCGTTTGGCTTAGTGCTTCCACATTATATATGGAAATAAGTTCACCGAGACATTCGTCTTGAGATAACCCTCGACGAAAGTTGTGATAAATTATGGCACGGAAATTTTCAAGCGTGAGCTCCATTTTGCCTATCGTCTTGTCCAATTTAAACTGGCATTACGAAAAAAAACGATCTTTTCTTTAAATTGTATAAATGTCATTACGATTGCAAGTGGCCAGTACTCACGTAACAAAAAAGGTTTTATGCTAAGTCAATCCCAAGTACTCAATTCCCGATCATTTCGGCGTGGCCCTCGTAAACGCCAACGTAAATTATTTTCGAAAACTGACAAAATGTATGGAATATGGTGCCCACTCTCCCCATATGCAACACATCCACCCTTCGAGTATATAGCTCTTGCGACTCCACTCTGACCGGCCAATAAAGGCAAGCCAGAGGTGAGGGTCTGTTCCTCATCATTGTACACCGCAGCCGGCCGGTGAAGGCAAGCGTGAGGTGAGGAATAGGAGGACACTCACTAACAGCTCGCCACTAGCTGCCTTAGGGCATATTATTAATATTATTATTTAACGATTATTATTTAATGTGAAATAAACTACAGCCGAATGCATCTGGTCTCGAGTACGTGTGATTCTCTCAACAACGACGAACGGACGGACGAACGAGTGATTGTCCAAGCGGCGAGTTTAAGTAGTCCCGTCAGAGTGAACAAAATACATTTTAGCGCGTGTATTCAATTTGGCAGCATGGCTTCTCGAACGTATAAGCTGCCTAATTGAGAATGCACGCGGTAAAATGTGTTTTGTTCACGCGGACGGGACTACTTAAACTCGCCGCTGCGATTCGCTCGTTCGTCCGACCGCCGTTTTTTGAGAGAATAACACCTCTCATCGGTTCACTTAGAAGTTATACTAAATGAATATCAATTTTGAGCAGAATGTGCAAGTGAAGTGAGCAATCCTAAAGGCCCAGCCACACCGCTTGCGTGACGGGCACGTGCACGTGCACGTCACGCAACCGGTGTGGCTCGGCCTTAATGAGTTAGTATGGGAAATTTCGAAACTACAAGTACTAGAGTTAGGGTAAACTGTTCCTTCGGTACCTATTATTTTATAACCTTTCAACGAATATATCATAACGCAGAATTTTAATTGCATCTAAATGTATGTATGTATATGAATATGTATGTATGTATGCGCCCGATTCGTTACATTCGTATAAACGTCGCAAGAATCACTGAATCATCATCATCATCATCATCAGCCGTAAGTTGTCCACCGCTGGACAAAGGCCTTCCCAAAGGCTTCCCATAAAACATAAATTTCCTCAAATATTTAATGAACTACCCAGCGAACTCATTAATGACCTAGACGGAATTAAGCCAAATGTATTTAAGTCTAAATTAAAAAAGTTTTATATGTCAAACTAAATTACGTTAAATTAACTAGTGCGTACATTACAATTTTTCTGTTGAGTGTTACTTGTGAGCGTTATTGATAAAATTTCCAGGAGTAAGTGCCGACAAACTGCTCTGTAGTTTGGTACGAGTATACAATAAGAAACCATGTAATGCTTAAAGTAAATAAATAGAATAATAATAATAATAATGATTACGCTACGACAAAACTGAAACATTATTGATGTAATGTAACTGTTCACACACCCAACCACCCACACGCACAAATAAACACACACAGACACACACACACACACTCTCTCTGGACTCCTCAGCTTAAATAGTAGCATCAAAACACAGCCGGGTTTTTTGTGCTAGTCTTGTTGTTAATTATTCATCTAATTAATTACAATTATTGTTGACTTATCGCATAAACTTCAAGTGTCATTAAAAAATAAAACACAAGCACTCAAAACGAGATTTTTACAGCACAATAAACCGCAAGACATTAACTTGGCCAGCTTTGTACATAAAATACACCCTAAATGCGTAGTAAAGTGTAATTGTTACATAAAAACGTAAAATAAAACTTATTCGCTTTACGAGAGTGTACGAATTGGCCCGGTTCTGTCTGACAAAACAACGGGCTGGAGTGGATAGCACAGGGAACAGTTTTAAAACAGTATTTAGAAAAAGGCGCAAGTACAGTCAGATCGATAGAAGCTACGTATTTGAGCCTTTTGGGGTCGAAACTTTAGGACCGTGGGGACCAGGAGCTCGTAAGTTTTTTAAAGATCTTTCCAAGCGCCTGGTCGACACATCTCGTGACCAAAATGCTGGCCTTTATTTGGCACAAAGATTAAGCATTGCCACTCAACGTGGCAATGCTGCCAGCATTTCGGGGACCATGCCCACTGGCAGCGGTTTATTAGATTAGGGTGACGGCACCAATGATGGACACTTTTAGCTGACAGGCACTAGTAATGGACACTTCACTCTTAATTCAAATTGTATACGGACCAAAATTGATTGTTATTCATTTGTTGCAAAACAAATGAATAACCCTTATCTTCTGTAAAATAAGAATCAAGTGTTCATTATTGGTGCCTTGTCCATTACTGGTTCCATCACCCTAGTGTAGTTTTAAGTTAATTTTAGGTATATTTTATTGTATATATTTTTAATAGTCCTAAATATTTAGTTATAGGTACACATCAATAAGTTAGTTAATGTTTTATGTTCTTCTAAATAAATCATATCGTTTAATGAACTGGTGCCAAGACAAAAGTTGACAGAAGATTATGTGAGCAACATTAGATAAGTAAAATAAATGTAGTCCATGGTCTCCGCCTACTCCATTGGGAGGCAGACGTGAAGGTATGTATGTACATATTAACCAGTTATCGGAATAGGTAGAGTATATTTACCTAATGTTCACAAAAGGACATAATATAGAGTGGTTACAACCGGATAAAATATTAATTTATTTTTATTGAAATCCGGATTTCCGGTATTTTAATGCTAAATATACGTAATATTTACTCACGGTATGGGATATTTTATGTGAGCTTGCCTGTAACTTAATTCCTTTAACTAACTAATTAATAGGAGAAGTATATTTACCTAAACTTTGTAGAACAGAGACATAAACTGGAGACTTTATTGCGACTACATTTACTAGTACCAGAAAATAACAGAAATCGGAAATTCAATAATAATAAATACTCGGTTGTAACCACTCTATATTATGTCTTTTTGCGAACTTTAGGTAAATATACTCTACCTATTCCGATCACTGATATTAATACCAGCCATTGCCTGCGACTATCGGAAAGAAATAGTTTATCGCAATTTCCTCGGAAACTGTCCAATTTTCTTTTCCATGGTTCATGCTATCTCCATTCCAAAAAAAATAAGCCTATAATTATATTAAATTCGTTTGAGCGGTTTAGCTGTTAAAGCGTAACAAACAACACAACACACACAGAATATCCTCATATACATTCTAAACATTTTTTGTGTGCACTCGGTCGAGTTCATAAATATGTATACACTTTAGTACCTCGTCTATTTAATGTCATGTTTAAACTGCCATATACGAATTGTCACAGCGATTAAAGTGACAAGGTACATTAGTCTAAGGTCCGAATAGGACACAATTTGCACCGGGCTGTTTATTTGATGAAAAGTATTTTATATCAAATTTAATACGCTAAATAATATTTGGCGAATAGGTAGGCTGAAAAATTTCAGTCTAGTACTTATATCATTAAACAAATTATTAAAATTGAACTTTTTTTTAAATTGCAAATGCTTGTTTAATAGAAAAATTGCATAGTAATCGAAAGTATGAAGTGTATAGAATATGCAAACGTTAGGTTTGGTGCAAATTATTAGTACCGACTTACCTGTTTATACCTGCCTACCCAATAGTTTGACGGGAAAAATATAGTCAACCTAACGTTTGCATATTCTATAGGCTTCATACTTTCGATTGGTATGTAATTTGTGTATTAAACAAGCTATTGCAATTTAAAAAAAAAACCCAGCTTAATAGCTTTCGGCTGACTATCGCTATCACACTTGCACTCGCAACTGACAGTATACTGACAGTATTAAGTCAAAGAAAAACGAAGCTTGCCGATCGCTAAAAAAAATTACTTTATTGCCTTATGTTGTATTTACAAAGATGTTATAATAAATTAAATGCTCCAACATAAACCCTGGGAGGGCACTGCAATGTCAATACAATTACATATTTAAGTATCAAGAATTATGATTACTTACCAATATGCCACTACTATAAACTAGGTGTGTATTACTAATGGCGGAGTTCACCAACAATTAAACGGACGGTTAAGTCTTAATCAGCTGTTAATCAATACATTTGACACCCGTTAAACCGCTAATCGTCCGTTTAATTGTTGGTGAACTCGGCCCTAACTATCAAAAAAATCTTTTAAGTCATAATAACATTTTAACATATTTTTTTTTCTCTTTACAAACCTGACCACTTTTACACTGCCCTTCTTAATAAAAAGGACGCATGCGCAAATTGATCACCAAAGCAAATTGAACCCCCTGTCTTAAGAAATAAGATCAGTAATACTTCCGCGATTCTATGAGACATACGCCTTTTTTTCTAATGAGGGCAGTACAATATATTGATGTCAGGGGTAGAATCCTTAAATCATTAAAATGTGGCTTACAACTTTCTCTGTCCGTCATGTTTGGTAGCACTGTACACTGCTATACGTCATTGACTTACTGCTGCTACATAAATGTTACTGTTCAGTCTTGGATATGGTCCAGACATAAGAATTGGCCAACGTTTCATATGTAACTCCAATGTCCAAATGGATATCATATATCTCTCGAAGACGAAGAATAATGGAGTTCCTACAAAAGATATGAGTTTGTATTGAACAACGGTTGATAAATTACGTTGTTTTGAAATTTGTAATATCTGTAGTTCGATTAATGGATGAAGTGGAAAAACATGTTATTATATGTCACGTCGTCTTTTAAGGGTTTCAAACCAATCCGAACCCTTGGTGCATACGAGTAAGTGCAATTTGCACTGGGTCCGTATCTTTTACGTCTGACCCTCTGTACTATCGCGATCGTGAATTTGTGACCCATATTAAGAAAAATAGGCTTGAAGTCGTCAATGTCATTAGAGATGCCAAATCATTTGTAACTTATAGGAGACTCAACCTTATTGTTGTAGAATGTCAGAATGACTTTGGACCTAAGGTGGGTCCCAAATTTAAGTTCGTCCAACAGATTTTTCGTCAGTAGTTAGAGTGATTCAAGAGTTTTATGTATAACTAACTTTCCGCCCGCGACTTCGTCTGCGGAGAGTCAGAACTTCTGTTAAAAACAGGTTCAGATGAGATGTAAACTATTTACATCAAAGCGTTTTTTTTTAATGTGTACGACGTGTCTTCTACAAACTTTCATTTCATGGCTCTAACCTTTAAAACAACAAAATTGCCATTGAACATAAATTCACTGCCCCTCTTTCACCATTACGTTTTTTTTAATCGGTCCTAGATTAAATAGATAGATAATTTAGTCGTCTAATTAGGTACATTTATATACAAACAATTAACCCACTCAGCAGATAATTTTCTAAAAATACACTGAAAAAAATAATTGGTCGCTTGTAACAAGATTGTGATTGTTGTGCATAAGCGTCTTGATCCCATACGAGCCTGACAAGACGATAGATACACCAACTAAGACGTTAGATACATCAACTAAGATGTTAGTTGGATCACTAAAGAAATTGCTGTAGTTAACTTTCAGCTTTGGTTGATATAACTAATATCTTAACTATTGTAATCATTTTTGGTCAACTAAGTGAAAATCTCTCTTTGTTGGCTCTCATTTTTTTGAGTGTACCAATGCTGAATATTTTCACTATGGAATAGTTAAGTCTCAATATCCATTTTCATATCTTGTAGGTGGGTGATTCCACAGGCGTTTCAACCGCCGTCAGTCCGCTGTCGTAAGTATTAAGAAATAGGCGATAATATACTTAAAATGCGATCAATTGTGGCAAGAAGTACGATAACAGTATACTCTGTGTGAATATTAGCTGCTTGGTGAAGCTCATTCTTTCAATATTTATGACAGCGGACTGACGGCGGTTGAAACGCCCGTGGAATCACCCAGGTATACATAACTTTGAAAATTATTTTCTATACAAAATTTACGAAAATTACGGCAAATTCGGAAAAGGGGGTGAAATGGGAGTTTTTATGGGAATTTGGTCATTTTTGAAGCGAGAATTGTGGAAATTTTTACTAAGGAAATCGGTATACATATAACCCCCCCTTCCATCCCCTTAGGTGAATTTTAGTAATCGGTGAAATACGTATTTCATTATCTACATCGAAGAGCATTTATACCAAGTTTCAAGTAAATTTGACCATAAAAATATTTTACCCCTACAAACTTTGCAATCCCCTTTCATCCGCTTAGGGGTTGAATTTAGAAAAATCGCTCGCGAGCTAACCTCGGCACTCGTACCTTAGGAAGCTTCATTATGTACCAATTACATAAATAACTATTATATTGAAATTATTACCTTTTTACTATGCGTATAGAGGTAAAGCCAACTAAAATGAGGGGCGTTTGCGGAATTTAATTAATGTCAAATTCAAATTTAATTAACATTAATTTTGAAACAATCGCATGGCATCTCAGCTCCTCTACATAAACGTTCAAACTTATATAGCAAACTTAAAAGCTTAAACTTAGCGGAGAAAATAACGAGACTTTCGAAGCGCTGAATTTTAGAACTAAGCTCATCTCTAGTTAAACTAAACTTGTTCGAAGCTCAAGTTAAGAGTGCATGCATATTGCATAATGACCTTGAGATGCATGCATGCATGTGCAATGAGCCAATGAGACTTTGTTAGATAAACGTCTGGCCAACCTAACGCGTTGTAGTGTCCGAGTTCGTTCACATTTGGTCCAAATTATGCTAAATAAGGCATACATTAGACACTGGCAGAGATATTTTGTAAGCGATGAATCTAAAATCATGACCATTATAAAAAATAGGGTAAGAAAGGAAGAGATTCTTAAGTCGTCTGCATTGTTTGTGTGCATGATACTCCATTTATCCGTCAATCGTCAATCGATTTTATTGATTCTTTATTTATCTAATGGCCCTTCCACAGAATGGCCCATCATGGGCCAACGTAAGGGACGCAGTTAAAAGTTAGAGCGAGCAACATATTCTTGCGTCTCACTCTTACGCATCACTCCGTCCCTACGTTGGCCCATGATAGGCCATCGTGTAGAGCAGCCATGAGGGGACCTAATACGGCTGCGTTTATCGCGTGACACGATGTGGATAAAACATCCGTCACTTTCTGACACGTATATAAGAATGAGAGTGACGGATGCTTTATCCACATTTTGTCACGCGATAAACGCAAAAATGCAAAGAAAAATGCCTGCTGGAGTGGTCTCATGCAAATTTCTATGGCCATGAGATCCAACGGAGTGCCTCAATAACTTTGAATCTATTAATTGTTTTTTAACCGACATCAAAAAGAAGGGTCTGATTCATCTGTATTTTTAAACATTGTTTACCCTAGTTTACCTTTTGGCTTATGTTTACTTTTAATTAAGGCGGCTGCAGACCTGATTCTGAATTCAGCAAGCTTGCTTTTGCTTTGTTTTGGAAGCGAGCGCGGCATGCCTAAAATAGTATTTCATTAAACTGGTTTTTTTATTTTTATAGCTGTTCTCGTGCCCACTTCGTTAGGCAATAAACATTTTTTTTTGGGTTAATATACAGGGTGGTATTCGACAAACTGTACATATTGAAAGGGATGAAATTTTAGGTTAATTTATAGGTAAAACAATATTTATTTTTATTTTTTAGCCACTGGTTTATTTTTTTACAGATTGTCAAACTTTTTAATAAAGTTTGTGTAGTACACTTACTTGTGACGGTGTAACTTTTGATGTAATAGTCCAAAAAAGATAAAACAAAATTCATAGTATTGACATTAGTTAGGTTTATAATAATTGATAACAGTATTAGACCAATTAAAAAAAATAACTGAGTAACTGCTTTTTTTGTGGAAAATTACTGCAAAAATATCATTTTGTTTTCATAAAAACACGATTTTCTCAAAATTCGATTTTTTAACGTTTTTAGATCTAAAATTAAACGAGGAATAATAAGCAAAAAAAATTGTGAAGTAATAAATTTATTAAAAAAATTAAGAAAAAAAAAGTATGTTTTTTTTTTTAAATTGTTTTACCGATAAATTAACCTAAAATTTAATCCCTTTCAATATGTACAGTTTATCGAGTACCACCTTGTATAGCCTTTGACACTCATAAATAACGAGACTCTTTATTGGTTAAAGAATCTTCAAAATCGGTTCAGTAGATCCAGAGATTATCCCTTACAACGTCACAAACTTTACTTATTTATAATATTAGTATAGACAGTTAAAAAATAAATAAAAATAAAATTCAAAATATTTTTTCAGCAAATAGGCCACATGAGGGCTCTTTTACACGTCGGTAATATAGAGTGAATCTACCAGTGCTTCGGACAAGACCATCATTGCGGAGAAGAAGCGCCGCAAGAAACTCCAGCAGAAGGTCATTTTTTCAATCATAAAAACATAATAATACTTAAAAGTAAGTTGTGTGTGTTGCCAGTGATGATTTACGGATTTGAGACGTGGGCGCTAACAATGGGCCTTATAAGGAAGCTCAAAGTCACTCAGAGGGCTATGGAGAGGGCTATGCTCGGGGTTTCTCTGCGTGATAGAATCAGAAATGATGATATCCGCAGTAGAACTAAGGTTACCGACATAGCCCGAAGAATAGCCAAACTTAAGTGGCAGTGGGCGGGGCACAGTGCTCGCAGGACTGACGGCCGATGGGGTCAGAAGGTTCTTGATTGGCGTCCGCGGACCGCGAGACGAGCTGTAGGTAGGCCTCCAACAAGATGGAGTGACGACCTTGTAAAGATCGCGGGAACGCGGTGGATGCGAAAAGCACAAGACCGGTCTGAGTGGAGAGCCTCGGGGGAGGCCTATGTCCAGCAGTGGACGTCTTTCGGCTGACATGATGATGATGATGATGATACATTAAGTAATAATAAGGTAATAAAGTAATAAATAGTAAAAGAAGTACCTAGTAGGGGTTTATGAAGCTTTATGCTGCTCCCACAGTGCGTTTACATACATACATACATACATACATACCTTCACGCCTGTTTCCCAATGAGGTAGGCAGAGACAATGGAACGCCAGGTGCATCGGTCTAAACATACGGTCACGGAAGTTAATTTGCTATCCATTTCAAAGAAAATCTGTTTGAAGATGTCATTGTCATTAGAGATGCCAAGTCATTTGTAATTGATAGGAAACCCAACCTTATTGCTGTAGAATGTCAGATTGACTTTGGACCTAAGGTGGGTCACAAATTAAATTCCTTGACTGTACAATACCTAGAACTTTCGCTTCCTCTACAAGCAAGCTCTGTCAATCTCTTCATGCACGTACGTCGGTTTCGGTCGTGCGGTTAAATAACGTAATTAAATGTTTTATAATATTTTATAATACGACAAAATTCTTAGATTTAGTAAAATGTTGTAGTAATAAAATAATAATAAATAATACACCTCAAGAGATTCTCGCCAGATGGCTGGATCAAGGGCCAGATACAAAAGGTAGTACTCCTCGACACGGCACTGATAGTGAGGAGGTTCCTCTCTCTGCAGCCCTAACCACCGGTAGCTTGAGTCTTGCCCCGCTACCGTCGGTTAGGTTTTTATAATGTTTATTTTTTGTACTAGTATTGTTATTTTAGTTTTATATTTGAATACTTATTGTTGAAAACCTAATCTACAGAAAATTGAATAAATATATGAACATAATAAATATAACTCTCACATAAATTGAGTTATTCCCAAACTAAGCTCTAGGCTTGTACTTTGGTACTAGAGATCGATAACCTTACTTATATGCAGAAATACATATTTAAATACATAGAAATCATCCAAGACGCAGGAACAAATATTCGCGCTCATCACACAAATATCTGCCCTTACTGGGATTTGAACCCGGAACCGCTAGCTTCGTAGGCCGGGTCACTACCAAGTAGGCCAATGCGTCGTCGAATTAATATCAAAAAAACTATAATATTATAAAAAGAATATTCATAAATAGTTAAGACTGAAGATTAATATAAAGATAAAATATAAAAATATCTTTTTTCATAATGCTTTACATATTAGTTAAAATTTAGAGTGGCCAAAAACGGTACAGTCAAGGACTTTAATTTTTATGCCACTATGGAACCCTGTCATAATGACTGCGTCAAACCACATGACAGAAATTACGCTTAAATAAATGATTAACGTTATGCGACAGGGTTCCATAGTGGCATAACAATTAAAGTCCTTGAGTTTACAAAGATGGCCCACACCGGTATTTCTACACTACTAAAAATCTTTACAAAAAGACCCGTTTTTTTTGCCAGCCATTGTACAGTGTAGATAAGCCCTTTAACCTGAACGCGATACTTGGGTCCATTTACTTCACGAACTCTCCAACCCTCGACTCAAGACCTTGTTACCCCAAACGCTCAAGAATCGATGCCCTCACCCACCTAGAAAAGACCGTAAGCGTATATTTGAGAGGAATCCACGTGTGACCTTTTTGATCTGTGCTGGAAACTGTTTTACATGCCAAATTGAGATTGGCGGTACAGATTTGAAGGGTTACGAATTGACGTTTCTTTGCTACAGGGGGTTCTTTTATTAAACACGTTATTTAATGATGTGTACAAAATTATGTTTAAATAGGCTGCAGATTTCACGTTAAAATTAACATACTGTAACGTTATTGCAATACCTTAGCTTATATTTCATTGTTATAAGATAGCCGTGGTAGCTCTTTAAGTGTTTTTAGCAGACAAGTCGTAACAAGTTTTTTTTTTTTAATAGAGAACATTAATTCTACGCTTAGTACATAACACAAATACAAATGAAACCAAGCCAAAAAACCGTTAAAACATGGCATTAAACACAAACGGTTTCTGTGAAATTGTACTATCTATTTTTATATACAAGAGGAGTATATACAGTGGTGGCCACAAAATTACCAACGCTTCCGTGTTTCCGTAGGAAAATATAAGATTAACATGTTGGCAACATAATCATACATATTTATTTAGGAAGTCAAGTTAATTTGACCAATAAATGAATACTGGCTAACCCACTGACGCGTCCGCTAGTAATAAAATGTAGTCATTAAAAAAGAGTGCCTGGTTTTCAATCAAGGTCACGCCAAAAGGACACATAGAAGGTCCATTTCTAGGATTAGGAAAGGATAATTTTTAGGCCAGAAAGTAACAGTATCAAGGAAAACTTAAGAGTTTGGATCTGTATAGTTAAATCTTTAAAGTTTATGAACAACCATTAAATACTAATTAGTAATTAGATTATTACCCATAGTTATAACCTTTGCGGTTGAATATAAGTGCAATAATTATGTCAGTAAGACCATGTATTTAACTAAATACTGACAAATACAAATAAATTAATTTGAATTTGAATTAGAAAAATGCTTTCTGAGCGAAAATTAACAATACACGTACGCAGTCAGAGGGAAAAAATTCAGTAAAGTAATTACGATCGACATTAAATTTATAAACTACACTAAAATAAAATAAAATCTCGTATTTTCAATTTATGCCATAGCTTTGGAGTTTTACATACGATGTTTCTGTTTAAGACGATACAGGATGATTGCTTTTTAAAATTAGAATAAAACGCAGCTGTAGACTTCACTTGACTCTCATTTGCCTAATAAACTCGCTACACAGCCGTCCTTTCATATGTCCTTCGTAAAAAACTGGCAGGCGGCCAATAAGTATCGATTTTCCGTTTATGTAACATCTCTCTGTAAGGGTGCTTACTTTTTTTTACATCCCAATGTATCTTAAGTAATGGATTACTTTTTTTTGTATAAATATATTCACACTCATACTCACACATATATTATTACTCGTGTGGTTGCCGAGTTAGAATAGTGCCACTCCATGTCTTCCTGGTTGTCGTAAGAGACGACTAAGGGAATAAAGGCTTGTAGTACTGTTAGGCGATGGGCTTGCAACCGGTCACTAATACGCTGGTAAACATCTTAGCCTAATTGTGCAAATTGTGGTTATAGAATTATCAACAAGTTTTTAGAGATGTTTGTAATTCTGTAGCTCTGCCTACCCCACTCTGGGAACGAAGGCGTGAGATTATGTATGTATGTATGTATATATTCAAGAATTGGTCAAAATAGATATAAGCCTATAATCCTACAATACTAATGTTATAAAGGGCATTAGGTAAGTTTGTATGAACATTATTGTCTTTTTTTTACCGCTGCCACGGTTTATTTTCTTATAATGGTTTAAAGGACCTCTAAATTCACATAAATATATACATTTTAATGCTTTAAATAATATCGGAGCGTAGATATTTTAATACCCGGTGAAGGATATCAGAGGGCCCTGCAAAGATGCACTACGCTAACTAACATTTCTATTCGATTCGTTTTTAAACCAATCGCGTCACTGGGAGATGACGTGATACGAAAAGTCACCTGGTCTACCAGTGACGCGATTGGTTTAAAAACGAATCGAATAGAAAGGTTAGTTAGCGTAGTGCATCTTTGCAGGGCCCTCTGATACTTTTTAACCTAACCTAACCTAACCTACAGGGTTCTACAAGGTGGTCCTGAAATAAATCCCAAAACATTTACAGTTTCGGAAAAAAACCTTTTTGCAAAATAATATAATTATGTAGGCGAAATGAATAAGTTTATGTAATGTTGTCTAGAAAGTGATTGCATACCGTTTGTAGAGATTGTCGTTGAACTCGGAACGGTCGTGTTTAAAAATAACAACACGCTAACATAATCAAAACCCTCGTTCCAAATAGTTTTGGCATCGAGGGGGTAAAATTGGGTCAAATATACGGCCCTCCTTAGCCAATCAGCAGTATCCCAAATTCAACAACCAAAGCATTTTTAATTCTCTTCTCTTAGTAATAAGGTTGATATTGCTACAGAAGTTTTATTTAAGATATTACCTTTTGGCTTGGGAAGGCAGTATGACTTGCAGTGTTTATTTATCGAGCATAGACCAAATAAACCGTTAGGAAACTCAGAAATAATGTTTAGATCAGAATTTAGCTGTGTTAATAGATTTTTTCAAAACAAGTATAATAGTGGTTAAACAAGTAGGTAATATCCAATTTGTTAATGTGTGTTATACCATAAGAATAAACAATAACTACACGTAGAAGCGAAACTCCCGGCTCCCGACGCGCGCTCGGCGCGTTAGATACCTACCGCCTGGCGACACCTGAGGTGTCTAGTCGGTCAGGGGCGTCACACACGGAATATATATTAACCAAGATATTGATATTGTGTCTTGAATTGGTTTTCGTATTTGTGTTGATTTTAGTGTTTATGGTTGAACTCAGTTAGTGTTTTAAAAAGTGAACGACTATTTACGGCAAAATAATTATAAATAATTGATTGAATAAAGGAGTTTTATGAGATAATCTTAATATCATGAAAAAGTATTATTACCTAATTTAACGCAAAGTAAAAAAACTCAATTTGCAACAATGTTTCCATGTTAAAGTAATACAATAATAATAATTCGTGACCGAACTTGTATACCACATCCATAAACCGATTAAAATATTTCGCAAGTGACAGCCCTAACTTTCGGCGCGGAAGACAGAGGGGCGTACCGGGGCGAAGGGGGAAGTAGGTATTTAAAGCGCGGCATTTGGGGCCTGGTCAAAGGAGATTCGCTTCTACGTGTAGTTATTATTTATTCTTATGGTTATACCTAGAACTGTGTGAAAAATGTAACCATCGATACTAAATTTTACATAGATCGCTTGAAGTGTTAGACCTTGAGGGCGCAACAAACGATCTAACAAAGATTCAAATTCAAAATCAAATAATTTACTTGCTGAACATAGGTAAACCAGATGTAATATTTTAATATTATGTACCTACCGCTACATCCCGCCCAGAGGCATATATATCTTACGTGTTTAATTAACATGCATCATGCTTGAACATAATTCGTCAATTGGTTTCGCGCAAATGCTATTACACGCAGTAGTATGCCTTATCAGCTAAAAATAAAAAAGTAGTTTCCTAAAATCTTTAAAACTACGCAACAGATTTTGATGCGGTTTTTTTTATGGGGTCCTGTCGTTTGACCAAAAAACGTTTCACCAAATGATTCATTTCACAAACATATCATTTGACAAACCGCTATTTTTTCCGAAACTGTAAATATTTCAGGATTTATTTCAGGACCATCGTGTAGAACCCTATAGGTTAGGTTAGGTTTATTTTTTAAAAATCCTGAAATATTTACAGTTTCGGAAAAAAATGCGGTTTGTCAAATGATATGTTTGTGAAATGAATCATTTGGTGAAACGTTTTTTGGTCAAACATTAGTGAACCTTTTTTTATAGATAGAGTGATTCAAGAGGAAAGTTTTTATTTATAATAAATTCTGATTTATGTACGAGTGGTACGGAAAACTCACATAAACCGAAGCGAAGCGAGGGCGGGTCGCTAGTTTTACTATAAATTTTAGATGCCATTCTACAAACGCTTTTAGCGAGTAATGCTGTTTTAAGAGGATTTTGCAGCGAAAAATATATAACGTTTCTCTCCCTTAAATCTAGTGCCATTTTTACGATTTTTGAATAGCTTGTAGATATTGTCTAAAACTACGTCTGTACGTTTTCTTTTTTTACTTATCATACAAATATTTGCCCTTATCCGAGATCGAACCTGAGACCACTAGCTCCGTAGGCAGTCACTACACCCTCTACCAACTAGGCTAGCGTTGATTTCGAATAACCTGAGGCTCTATTCTACGTGTTTTCAACCGGTTACCTTTGTTTCGGCGAAACATGTTTGCCAAATGAATCGTTTCCCAACCGTTTCATTTGCCAACCCGCTTTGTTTTCTGTAACCGTAAATATTTTAGGAATTTATAATAACTAACCTAACCTAACCTATAGCGTTCTACACGATGGTACTGAAATAAATCCTGAAAAAAAAAACATAGATGTTGCCCGCGATTCCGTCCGCGCAGAAAAATAAAACATAGCCTATGTTACTCAGGGATAATGTAGCGTTCTAATGGTGAAAGAATTTTTGAAATCGGTCCAGTAGTTTTTGAGTTTATTAGTTACAAACATACACACACACAAAAATACAAATCTTTCCTCTATATAATATTAGTATAGATTACTATAGATTGGGTTGGCAAATGAAAAAGTTGGGAAACGATATATTTGGCAAACATATTTTCGCCAAACGGCCGGCTCTCGTTTTCAACGCTATAGCTCTTACTCGTATTTACTTGACAGTAAAAATGGCCGAGTTAAACACTATTGTTTGATAACATGTCAAAAGTAATAAGGCTTTACCGAGTAGAACATAGCCCCTAGCCCGTATGCACTAAAGTAACACGAAGAAATAATTATCTGCATTGCTACGCTGTGTCGCCGTAGCGTCCATGTGAAGCGCGCTGCACATCCTATCCTACGTATAAGCCGGGTTCCCACGGCCTGTTGTTTCACAGATCTGATGGCGTCGTTATAGGCCGACAGATCGTGGGAATGGTCGCATCTGATGAGGCCTGTGGTCGCCTGTCGTCGCCCGTTCGATCGGACGTGAGTCGGTAAGTTCAAAGTCGCGGCGCGGCGCGACGGTGCCTGTCGCGGCATGTAGCAGCGCGCGATCCGGCCTGGCCTGTTGTTTCACAGATCTGATCGCACCGTTACTGGCCGACAGATCGTAGGAATGGTCGCATCTGATGAAGCCTGTGGTCGCCTGTCATCGCCCGTTTGATCTGTCGTGAGTCGGTAAATTTAGAATCGCGGTGCGGTGCGGCGCGACGGTGCCTGTTGCGGCCGGCAGCGGCGCGCGATCCAGCCTGGCCTGTAATAACACACGGGCCGTGGGAACCCCGCTTTATAAATGCAAAAGTTTGTGTGTGTATCTTAGTTTGTTACTCCTTCAGCCTGGAACGGCTAGGCAAATTTGGAATAGAGATAGCTTGTACTCTGGATTAACACAAAGGCTACTGCTCATCCCGGAAAATTTGAAAGTTCCAGCGGGAATAACGATAATCAAAATGTACGAGGACGAAGACGCGGGCAGAAGCTAGTTTGAAATAATCTTAAGAATAAAGAATCTGATAAAAACCTACGATATACCTGCAACGCTTTATCTTACAGATCTTACGGATACGCTTTCTTACACACTCATCTGTTCGAATGATTGATTTTCCTTCACCGTAATAGGTAATGAACTTAAAAAAAACTCATTGGTACATGGTGACCGCGGGGTTCGAACTCGGTACCTTACGATCACAAGTCTCACCTAAGCCACTAGGCCACCGCTGCTCAAATACCTGCAACCCCTTCTTTGAGAGCTTCAACCGATTTTTGCCAAATCTCGTTAAAAACCATTCCCATTAACCTAGCTAATAATCGCATCCGAATCAGTACATCCCTCGTCCATTTGGGAGCTTTGATGCTACTAACAGACACACAGACACACATATACACAGATTCACAGGTTAAACTAAAACCCCACCTCTTTTAATGTCGTTTGTTGAAAAACATTGGGACGATAATTTGCATTTCCAAATTCATCAAGCCATCTACCCCACAGGATATCGAAACATATATAGGAACATATAAAATATAAAAATAATGTACTTGTCCAATTTAAAAACCGCCTAAAAATTATATGGCAATTATAAAGGTGCTAATGTATACCTATATATACGAACACCCTGTATAAACCCGAAATACCCTCATTTTTGGGCAGTCTGACAAAAAGAAAAGCGTCTCATTTTCAGCCCTGTATAAAGAATGATATCGCGCTAATGCTCGACCGTAGGCCTCGAAGTAGAAAGGTGAATGACCGTACGTCGATACGGGTCAACGACCTAAGCTAGCACTAGGTGAACAGGCGATCTGTTTAATGACCTAATAATACTTCTGAAGCCAATATAAGAGGGTACGAGCTTGTTTGTTTGAGACGGATATTATTGACGTTTATGTGTCATAAAAATCTTGTTTTTTTGTTTGTTTGTTTCAGGTTGACAGTTCAACGTCTCGAGAGATCGTTATGAAAAAACACCGAACGGATACTACGGAAAACTTTGGTGAAGATTGTTACAAAGTACTTTTTGTATTTGCCATCAGCCCGTATATTTAAACTTTAGTTTGAAACATCCCAATGTGAAAAAAGATGAACAATATTAAATGTTTTTTTTTTAACTTTAGCATGTTTTTTCTTAATCCATCTTAAAATTGTTATCTAAGACACACATATGAAACTAAAATTAATGCTTGTTATGTAATAAAACCGGCCAAGTCCGAGTCAACTTCGCACACTTTGGGTTCCGTACATTTTTGAATGCCCGCTGCGAATGCGTGTTCATTTTTAAGCATTTCTAATTTGTATTTTTTGTCATAGCTTCAATAAAAATACATACTTTGTAAAAAAAACAATTCTCTACCTATTATATATTATAGGTTCATGAGATACAACCAGCTGACAGATAAACCGATGGACAGCGGAGGCTTACTGAATCCCATTGACACACTATGGGTGTTATGACTGTTGTTCTATTTGCTTCATGCCCCAACCAAAACTCGCTTGCAACCTATTCCTTGGGGTAAACTGCAATAGACAATACGACAATGACGTCACTACAAAGGTGTCATTCCGAGCCTCAATTCCTTCCGCGCAGCCATAATTACGACCTTTATCGCTTTGTGTCAAACAATCTTTGAGTAATTACGAGCAACGCCAAAGCGCTCTTTGCAGCGTTAGATTATTAAGGCCTTTTTATGCCCAAAAGTGTAAAATGTAGAACTGACGAAGTCTTTGAGCGTGTAATCAAAAACTGGGCAAAAACGTACCCGACCATAATAGGCTGTGCAGGGTTCCGACGCCGTTACCACCAACTCAAGAAGTTATCTCCTAAAACTACGAGTATGAGCAAATTTTCTATTTAGTTATATCCGCATAGTCAGCAAATCATTTTAGTTCCCTGTTACTCATGAACCAATAAAATCTACTTAATCGTGATAGCTTTTCTCTTAAATCTGTTCTGTAGGTTTTTATTTACATTGACACACACACGCACACTTAGTAACAATTCAACCTTAAATGTATACAATCTACATTCCTACAATATCTGCTTCACCTAAAGGTGTTCGCCTTTTGTATATTAAGGTTATTATTTTTGTGTGTAAAATAAATAAATAAATAAAAATAATATATTAGCTGTACCCGTTATGAGTTGCAACGCCACCTAAAGTAAAACAGTAGTCATCCTATTACCAGGAGTTCAGAACATGTAAGGGTCTGCTCCGAACTGGCTGGCCTTACGGTCAAACAGATGTTAATTGAAAATGAAAAAGTAGATATAGATTTTTTGGGCCAGAAATGCTTGCGGGCTTTCTTAGAACACCCTACTAAAGTTTCATCACAATCTGATCAATCGTTTAGGAACGCATACAGGACAAACATACAAACATTTATTTTTATATAGATAACTCGAATATGGGAGACACTGATTTCTGTAACACATGTTTATTCAACTAAGCTCCAAAATAATGGACAACAATTAAATTCATACCTGTTTTATGTTAGAAAACATTTGTCTTATTTCTGAACAAAAATAAGAACAATAAATTACGTCAAAACGCTATTGTTACTTCTAAGTTCATTCTATCAATGCCATTTCTTGTAAACCGACATAAAGTTACAATCTTTTAACTTCTCGATGTCACTATTGACCTGTCTAGCCGTTTCCACACTCCCTAATCCAATTAAGATGACTTAATTCGCTTAGTACACAGATGGCCGTGTAAAGGCTTTGATCTTGCCCGTTATATAACTGGTAGCTGTATAGGGAGATTAGCCTTGTGAATTATTAAGGTTGGTTAAACATTAATTATGGAGGCAACCTTGGGCGATGTTACCTGATATTTCATATTTCTTGATTTTTCTGGTTTAGTACCCAAAGGGTGCTTGCGTGCTTATTACAAAAAAATATATACTAAGCCTACGCTGTTCATCCGTTCATCCGTCCGTCCATCTGTCCAACCTTTCAAGATTTTATCCTTTAATCCGTAATACTTGTAGAATGCCGGTGGATTTCCTAACAATAAATAATAAAAAATTGGGGCGTCATACAATAAACGTGTTCTTGTTTTATTTATTTATTATAAAAAGTGATATAAGAAAAAATAACTATAAAAACGTTTATACATACATACAAGCTTCAAAGGACAATGGGCAAAAATGTATGGAACGTGGTACCCGCACCAATGGTCATAATTTATATATCATTGGAAAGGTATTTTTATGTAGGGCAAAGATAACCATATCGCTTATCCCTATTTGCTGTCGGAACTAAGTTATTTTATTTTGAATATACGTTTGTTATCAATCAATTTCCTTTAGGGATACCATTATGAAATAAAAGGAAACAACACTACTAATCAAGGCACTACCTACTATTACATTACTAATCAAGGGTACATACACTTCAGTATTTCCACTTCATAAATAAAAATGGATTTTTCATTAGAAAAGTGACAACATGAGTTGATTTTCGTTACATAATTTTTTTTACAAATAACTGTCCATGAGGCTGAAGATGGAGCTCTCTCGTGCAGTAGCAGCCTATTCACTTTTGCTTGAGTTGTATTTTTAAGGAAAGGTGTCATGTTCGTATATGAATATCTCCGAATGGACAGGGATTTGAGACAAACCACCATAGTAAACGTTGTTCCTATTGGTATGACCTTTTCACTGACACTACCATTATAGCTATTGGAGCGGGTACCAAACTGCCCATTGTCCTTTAATATTATAAAGCTGAAGAGTTTGTTTGCTTGAACGCGCTAATCTCAGGAACTACTGGTCCGATTTGAAAAATTCTTTCAGTTTTAGATAGCCCATTTTTCGAGGAAGGCTACAGGCTATATATTATCAAGCTAAAACCAATAGGAGCGGAGCAACAATGAAGAATGTTTCAACTTTCTATGTTAACAAAGTCGCGGGTTAAAGTTAGCGTTAGCCCAAAGTAACTATTCCACGGGGACGAAGTCGCGGGCAGAAGCTAGTAAGTGATAAAATTGCGACTATTGCAAGCCCTATTATACAGATAATCAACAAATAATAAAAACCAGCGTTGTGTAAGTCGGCTACGTAACCCTCAGTGCGTGAGTCTATTTCTTCCGTCTCCATTATCATGCCATCTCGATGGCACCATATTATTGTATTGTCATCGGATTTGCATTAGTACGCCTAATGCCTTATTTCTTAGCGCGCGGGATAACCTAAGCTGGTTTTTGTCGCGCTTCTTAAATGTGAAATGTATTATGTTTCCTTCTTTGTTAATAAATAAAAAAAAGTCAATCCGACAGTTAGAAGTAGGTTAAAATTGACTTCTCAGACTTGATTACGTTGTTTGTTAGTTAGTCAGTTTGTTAGGTTGTAAGTCACAACTCACAAGTGAATCAGTTTTTTTATGGCAGTCTGAGGTGAGCTCACAGGCTTACTGATGGTAAGTGGGATCTGTGATCTATTAAAATATGCATTCTCAAGACTACAATCTTAAGACTGCAATCCTAAGATACATAATATAATCAACGACATGAGTAAATATGCCCGTTGTTTCCCGTAATTGTATTTGGTCGTAATGTCATTGTTGATATAATTATTCGGTCATTCTCCAGACAGCCATTTCTGTATGTCCTCGGGCTTAAAAAATATAAAACTATTGAATTTGGTATAATTTATATTTTTTGTTCCTAGAAGGTACTCGTATTGAGGTGTACATGAATTTTCAAGTAAATATTCAATACCTTTCTAGGAGAAAAAAAAAATCAATACCCCATTCTCCTAATTAACACCGCGCGTCCCACTTCCGAAATCACTAATATAACTATTTTCCCCGATCATATACAAGAGGAAAGATGAATGAAAGTATTTTTATTTAATGAAAGATAAGATATCCAAATTACAAAAAAAATACCAAATTTATTTAGTAATATAGCACTGAGATATAAAATAAAGAAACTTTGTCCCGATACGTGTACTAATTCACGCGCCGCTTTCATTCTTGTCCGTGCAAGGCCATTGAAGAAAGAGACAGATGTCTGTAATGCATTTTGCGTGAGCAGACACTCATGTCAAGACCCTCTTGAGAGAAAGACGTGTTAATGTTGTGTGGATCGCACACTACAAATGTAAGTATCTAATTCGCATGTTTTGGTTCTCGTAAATTCTAATTAACACGTTCACGTTTTTATTGTATACATTAAGAACCTCAGTATTTAACAGTTACTGGATTATGTAGTTTATCACATGTACCTAAAAGAAGTTATATTTTTTTTATCAAGAATCCCTAATACACACGTCTAATTCACGGGCCAAAAATGAACGCGTTAATTAGTTTAAGAGTAGTAAAAAAGGTTTTTGGTACATAAAAGTATTTTATTTCTAATTGCTCGCTTAAGCTAAACCAGTTTAAATTAATTTACAGGAATAATTTTTTTACAAAAATGTAATTCCCGGAAGAATGATGGCATGATTAGAATGACATATATTATGTCAAACTGGTGTTATTAGAGGGGCCCTAACCTTAAAATCATCCTTATGATCGTATCTGTGTGCTTAAGTGTTTGGACAATATGTTTTTTAGAGGTTGTTTTATTTTTCCTAGCATATTTCTCTTGGAAAACATGAAAATTTTGCTGACCGCATTAAAAAGTTGCATTTTGACAATAAGTGACAACTGTAATTCTAATCATGTAAGGAAAATCCTAGGGACCCGGCATCATTCTTCATATTTGTATAAATTATGTATTAAAACCACCCGCAATAATTAAACTACATACTTAAAGTTGAATGTCTGTATGTTATGTTACATAACTTATGTATGTAAAGCTTAAACGGCTCGACGGATTTTAGCATTATGAATTATGAGGTGTCCTTAGATTCAATAAAATTAACTAGTTTATTTATATCCTTTTAGTTCATCGGGTTTTTAAATTTTAAATTACTTTTTTTAAAGATAGATAAGGAATGTAAAAAGTAGGAGGAAGAAGTATTATTTTTTCTTTAGCAGATACGGCAATTTATTTGTTATCGTTTGTTCATAATACCTAAGGTATAATATAAAGTTATTAATTCTGATTTTTTTTATCGTTTTCATTGTTGATTATAGAACGATTATTTCAGTGAAATATTAGTTAGCTTATTATGTATGTATATCGTGATGGATATTTTATGTTCCTAATAGTTTCAACGTTGCAATATAATAAATATGATAAAATTAATAGACAGCCTGACAATTTTTGTCTTATTTCCTAAAAAATATATATTTGGCATGAACATTAATCTAATAAACGCGTAGTTTTTTTAATTCGCAAGCAAGTAAACCTAATTAACGCATCGCTTTTCTAATTCGCGCGTCACGCAAATATTAAAACCCTTCTAGTTAATTAACCGCTAATAATAATTAAGTGCCCAATAAATATTAAAGTTTGAATGGTCGATATGTTACTACATTTTGCATAAATTTTATCAAAAACCAAGTGGAAAAAAAGGGCGGTGTTAATTAGACTGAGAACACAATTCTGGAGAATGACCGTATTGATAATCACGATTTTTAAGATCGCTGGAACAGTATACTCTAAAGAATTTCTAAAATTTCTAACGTGTAGTGTAGGCTAGGTTAGGATAGGTTTGATTTATAAAAATCCAAAAAAGTACCAGTTTCTACTTTATGGCTTGCGATAAATATGACCTAAAATACATTATGACTGAATATAATTATGACAGACGATATAGACCCGAGTAAATGACATAGAAATGAGGTACGATAGAATATTACTCTAGAAACTATTCTAGGAACTCAAGACAGCTTGGAGAGTAATATAGCGTCAATTTACAGCCATCTCTATCTTTAAAAGACGCAGTTGCAGCTTGCGTTGCCTAAAGCCACAAACACACCGAGAGCGGAGGCGGCGCGGTGCGGCCCGTTCCTATACTCGTACTTAACTAGTCTGGGGCTCCATTCTAATCTGCAAAACCAAATGGCTTTTGAGATGTTTTGGTATGGTCTTTTACTCGACCGCCATTTCTCAATAAAATATGAAAATACCGTAAAAGAGATCACCAAAAGTGAAATTAAAATTAAAATCGGCCGAGAAATACGGATGATACAAGCATTTTAAACTGCTAACTGGACAGCGATTAGACAGAGATATAGTATAAAATCCATGTTAAATTCTGTTTTACGAGAAAGAGATAGGAACAAATCTTTGTTGGCTTATATCTTGGTTATTTTTATAGCTATTCAAAAAATGGTTTTTCTCAACTGTTTGTTACATAAATCAGCTTTTAATGAAGCTGTGAAAAATTACATGAATATTCCCAATTGGTTTTTTGTGCAATAAAGAGTTTACATATTACATACTCAAAAGCGTGCCCAAAACGTGACGGAGGCGCTTTTAGAATAGGAACGCTTCTTTTTCTTCGCACCGACCTTTGTTTATTTTTCTGTTTCGCCTACTGGTTGACTGGTAGAGAATTCCATTGGGCATTAATTCCGCTTTTTATACTTTATTGTATTTGTGCAAATAAGTTTAAATAAATAAATGAATGCGCTGCACCGCGCCGCTTCCGCTTTCAGTGTGATTGCGGCTTAATCCAAAGGAAATGTATTTAATGTAAGCTGGATGCCTGAGCACTCGTGTGTAATATTAAATTACCACGACTCTTAGCTAAGATTGCAATAAGATGCGGTTAGTAAATTCAAGTGCAAGACAAATTGTTAGTTGCAATGTAGGGTTCTCACTGTACTTTTTTAGTTTATAGAACATTACTACAGGGGCCGGGACAAAAGGGGTTGCCGGCCGAAGACAAATAGACGGATAGGTCTGAGGTGGGCAACCCGTATTTCCCGCCGAGCTATGTATAGTGCTTTTCTCAAACATCAAACATAATAATAATTCATTAAAAAAATTAAAACTAAAATTACAAAGTCAAATTACTAGGAGTGCATAAACATTAAAAGTACCGCCGGTGCCCCGCAGCGCACCGAATGCGATGTAAGTTGCGCTACGCACCCCTAATTACCTTTATTCTCCTAGTACTTTAGATAAACATGCAAACGCTTTGGTTGGATGCACGGCTTAGTATATAAAAAAAAAACAGTTATCTAGCCTGTTCATAAACACAGCCGCCATGTTTACACTAAAATAAAATAAAAATCGTTTATTGTTTTTTTTAATACGCATATTGGCAGAATATCATCATGCCTGTGCCACAAAATCAAAATCAAAATCAAAAAATCAAAATATTTATTCAGTAAATTGGCCACATACAGGCTCTTTTACACGTCGGTAATATACAGTGAATCTACCAGCGCTGCGGACAAGACCATCATTGCGGAGAAGAAGCGCCGCAAGAAACTCCAGCAGAAGGTCATTTTTTCAAACATAAAATACAATAATACTTAAAAGTAAGTTACATTACAAGGTAATAAAGCAACAAATATAAATTATTAGAACTATCACATATAAAAAAATACAAATTCAAAATTAAAAACATTACAAATAAATGTAAAAATTAACAATGTGTGTAACATTAACAAATGTATGTGGAATGGAAATTAAAAAAGAGGACTTTGCCGGCCTAGACCTGCACGATTTATATGAAATTCCATTAACGACCTCTTGTCCTAGCCGCACCTGAAACGTCATACTAGGCGGCCTGTTATAAGTTATAAGGAACATAACATCAATATCTCATGGCATGTTTGAGAAAAATAACTAAAATATTAGGAAACTACCTTACCCAAATTAACTTGCACCTTTATTCTAGTCGGCAAAAACATGTTTTTAACATTTTATGGAATTGTTATGAATTCGGTCGCCATTTCTGACAAGCAAATTAGTGCTCTCATAACGTTCACCGTATGGGTAATAGGCCACGACAAACATACTTACATAGAAAAATACATAAGACCTATGAAAAAACTAACTTCTGCCGGCGACTTTGACGATATTAGTTATGGGGGGATTTCGAGTTTCGTTATTCCCTCAGAAACTTTTAAACTTTTCGATATCAAACGTAGTCCATGTGTTAACCCAGTGTATAAGCTATGACCTTTCAAAATTTCATCCAAATCTGTCCAGTCGTTGCAGCGTGAAGAAAAAACAAACACAAAAACTTTCGCATTTATAACACTACAAACTTTCGTGCGCGACTCTGTCCGCTTAATAATAATAATATAATAATATCACGGGACGATCTCACACAAATTGACCTAGTCCCAAACTAAGCTCTAGGCTTGTACTATGGGTACTAGACAACGATATAAATACTTATATAGAGAAATAAATACTTAAATACATAGAAAACATCCAAGACTCAGAAACAAATACTCGTGCTCATCACACAAACATTTGCCCATACCGGGAATAGAACCCGGGACGCCCTGCGGGCGAAATAGCTTTTTTTTAAATATTATACGTAGACTCAAACTATCATAATACGCCAGGACCCCAATTCTTGTGCCATTCGATATGAAGTTTCATTCGAGATGAAATGTCAGTTGCATAAAATTTTCTATAAATCTCGCATATAAACTATTTATCTCGACTGTCACTAGAATCGGACTCCTGACCACGTTTGACATTATCTGTGTAAGTCATAGATAATGATGTAGTCTGCCGCAAATTTATAAATACTGATTATAAACTGTGTGATTCCAAAATAATAATTAAAAGGGTGTCTTTGTGCAAATATTAAAATTTATATATCAATAACAACATGTCGTCATCCGAAGAAATGGATACTCGTAATGCGACTCCGCCGGACATCGACAACGCGGCTAAAACTATTAGTGAGAATCGTAAGTTAAAAATATGATCTTTTGTCTGATTTTATTTCATTTCCTCGCAATTGTGATGAAAAACATTGTAAGTTACACGGGTGGTAAAGGAAATACGAAGCTCGAGTCATTAAAGCCCTCAGCCTTCGGCTTCGGGCTTCTAACAGACTCTCGTTTGTAATTCTGTCTTTACCACCCTTAATACACAATGTACTATTGCGCCCTCCCACATGAACCAAACGATGAGAACTGCAGGGTCCGCTGCTGAAAGCGCGGGGAGGCTCAAGCATTCTGAATACGCAGCATTGGAGCTGATGTATGACTTTTTGCCGGTTGCCGTGGAGACGGCTGGTCCGTGGGGTGCGGAGGCCAAGGAGTTTATTTGGGAGTTGGGTCGTCGGCTGAGGGACAGGGGTGGTGATCCTCGCTCCGGTTCGTTTCTTGTGCAGCAAATTTCATTGGCCATACAACGCGGTAACGCTGCCAGCGTAATGGGCACATTTATGCCACTATCGAACCGGTTTGACTTATAATTGTTTATTTATGTGTATTTACTTATGTCATACAGCTTATGCTGTTGCTTAAAGGGCATTGGGTAAATTTGTTTGAAGAATATTGTCATATTTTTTTTCAGCGGCCGCGGATGATTCTTATATAGTTATTTAGAGGACCTCTAAATACATAGAGATATATATAATTTATGGCGTTAAATAATATCGGAGCGGAGATTTTAAAGATTTAAGTATTCAGTTTTTGGTACAAAAGTACGCCCAAGTATGAATATTTAAATATCTCGGCTCCGATGCACTTAAGAGTACTACATTATAAAAAAAAATATGTTTATTTTTAATAATTCTATCATAATTTGCCACTTTTACGAATGGCCGCTCACCTTGAAAATGTATGAATTTTACAAATGACAACACTTTTACCCAAACCCCTGATTCTTTGACGAAGCCTGTGGCGGATTATATTCGTCAGTATCTAAAAAAAGAAGATAAGATATACCTCACTCAAATACATACTACAACCGGAAATCGAACACGGGATCGCTAGCTACGCAGGCAGCACTACCTTGCCTAACAGCTTTGGTAAATTGTTTTGAACTAAAGTATCCTTTTGTATTACGTCTAGTCGTGACTGCACGCGGGGCGGATCCGGCGTCGGTAAGAGGGTCGTTGCCCTGTACCCTGGCACAACTGCAAAACGGTGCACGATACTTAGTGCACAGGTGACCAACAGTACGTCACGCCCTCAATTCTACTAGAACCGATTTTATAATAAAAACTAGCTTCTGCCCGCGACTTCGTCCGCGTAGAATGGGATTCAAGGTAACCCTGTGTGTTAATCCAGTGTATAAGCAAACTCTATTCCTAATTATATGTAACCAAATTCGTCCATCCTTTTTAGCAAAGAAGTAAAAAACCCGTCTAAATGAAGCAATTTTTTTTTTCGATAATAGCAAAGAATCCTATACAAAATCTTTGATTCCTGCTGTTCGCGAATCTCCTTCAACTAAAACTAAACATGTTAGGTTTTTTTTTAACTGACTAAGAGAATGAGATTTGTCGTGTTACGTAGTCTTCCGATAATTCGGAAGACCAGGTACCAGACGTTAATGAAAGATCAGAGAAAAAGAGAGGTAGATTAGAGAGAAAAGGACAGCAATAGTAAATCAGGGTCTGGGTATTTATTTAACACTTAAAGGCTTTCTTCACACAGATAAAATAATTATTAGACATAAATTAAAAAAAATAACACAAGTCCCTAATATCACCAGGGTAAAGTTAAAGATTTGGTGGTGAGAGTGAAGGTAGTTCCTCTGGGACTTCCTTTTAGTTCGCGTCCCGGAGTCGTCGGACCAGGAACACCGCTGGCGCTGTAATGAGGGGCGCTAGAGGCAGCGGCCCTGGTGGCACACGAAGGTATGTGGGCCCGAGGTGGGACCCGTCAGAGAGAATAGCGGTCCCCGACGAAAGCAGGAACCTCGTAGATGGAGGAGGATTCTTGAGGCGTAGGGCCCGACTTGGCCACATTCAAAGTCGACTAATAGTATGAGGAAGATAGAGGCTTCTAGGGGTCCGACTTGACCCTAACTTCAGAGTTTTAAGTTTCCAATTTTAAGGCTGAAGAAGAACTGATCGCTCTAGTCCGAGCCGCCGTTTATATACCTTGGTGATCTAGCTTTTTAATTTACAAATTTTATATTCATAAAATTTCAAAGTTATACATGCCAGATATTAATTCTATGGTAAAACCGTCGTTTTAACTCCATGGTCCAGTATAAACCTATATCGTCTCTGCCCGTTGTCTAGACAACGAAAATAACAAACACTGTCAGATGAAAAAATATAAACAAAAAGTGAATATTTCCGGGGATTCTCTTTGGGTTTTCGACAAGATGGCGTCGCTTTCTTAGTTGTAATTTATTTTTTGCATATCTTGTTGTTTAATGTATAGTAATGATGTATTAATATGCAGTAAATTAACATTCAAATGTGCATAATGAAGAATTCAAGTTTGAACACGTTTCGCCTTTGGAAGGATTGCTCCAAGAAAATCCCATCTGGTCTTCGTAAAGTTACATCGCTTCACGGAGGCTAGAGGATCACCGTACACCGTCGAAATATGATTTTTTTGATATCATTTACACCGATCACGTGTAACTTCCAACCTTGACACTGGCAGAATTGTCCCACTGGACAGAAGCCATATATCACAGAATTGAATTGAATATTTCCGGCTACAAAAGTAATATCGTTAAAAAGAATGGCAATCATTCAAAGGAAAAAGGTGCGCAAGAGCCATGGAAAACCAATACACCGTACAGCTTCAAAAAATCAAGAATTATACGTCTCTAAAGTTAGTCGGTCCAACCGACATGTGAACCGCGCCCGCAAGATAGTCAAGAGGAACGGGACAAGAAACCCAGGAACGCAGGTACAATATTACAGATTCTCAGTTCGTCGGATTTTTTTTTAGTCCTCGTTTACTTGAAGACGGCTGGACCGATTTGGACAATTATTTTGTTAGTTTATACTACAGGTGGTTCCATTGTCATCAGATAAGGATCTGAATGACGGGATACTAGAGAAATGGAGGGAACTCTTCAAATATCATTGGCACGCCTATAGTGATTTTGTTAGTTTTTTTTATCAATAGGGTACGGTATCTCATGGGTGGTCCCAATGGAAAGTCAACGGAACTCTTTAATAATTCAGAGTAGCTTTATTTTTTACAAGTCGACACACATAAAAAGAGCCCTGAGCGACCTACCTGCGCATTGAGCAAATTACTGGCCAAATTGGTGGGTGGGAGCGATGAGGGGCATGTAAACCGCTCCGGTTTGCTGCCACGCTATTGGTTTGTCACTAGACAACATGCGCAAACATATCCCCTCCACTAGCCGCTCGGAGCTCTTTTTACGTGTGTCGACCTGTAAATTTATTTATTAGGAGCGTTTTATTTTAGTGTAGTACTGTAGATCATTCTTACACTGTGGCATGTATCAGATAACGCTGACACATGTACCGAGTGTGGCGACTGCATTTTACAGACCACCTATTTGTATTTATGGACATGCCAAGCATCTGTTCACACATAAAACTGAAGTTCGCGTTTAAATAATGGCATTTGTTTTACGCGCTTAGTCAGGCTCTTGGCTGTAAACAGTAGGAATATTATAAATATGTAAACTTTTATGTGCTTTAAAGTATGATTTTTAGTTTTAAACTTACAGTAGCCAAATTTTACGAGATTAGTAAGTCCATATAGCAAATGTGCGTGTTAAATTTCCATTTTTTTTACCAAAAATACAGGGAAGATTTTTTTCGAAAACATTTTAAACCATTGAAGCTTCTTTAACGCAATTGAAAAACAAAGAATATTTTGAGAAACTTCAGAGAATTTATCAGAGGAAAGTTTCAGAATTTGAAAGTTTCTTCTTTATTAAATTCGTCTTTTTACGCCACAATGGAATTAAGGTATTGCCCGCCTCTGAATAAACTCACTACCAAAATACCAGTCAAATAGGTCCAAAGTGACCGATCTGTAATGAGCAATTTTTTATTTGAGGAGTTATTTTATCTAGTTTCCGCCCATATTCGACTGCAGCCCGTTCTCGGTGTAAACGGTCTTTCATAACCAGAGGTCGGAATAGGTAGTGCTTATTAACCTAAACTTGACTCATGTTCATTCATGCGTGAGTGTGATGGGAATACGTTATTGAATGAAGATGCATCAAGTTTAGGTTAATAAGCACTACCTATTCCGACCTCTGTTCATAACCGAAATAACGAATCCGAAACCGAATGCGGACGATGCATTTGGTCAACGACCTTTTTTTTCTAATTGTATTGTCACGTACTTTTAAATGATGGTGTTCCAAGGTGGAAAGAAAAAAGCAAGCTTTAAAAATCCAACTTGACTAATGTCGTCAATATAGTGTTAGTTGTTACAAATGTTTTTTTTTATTTCGTCAATTTCACATTTTAAAAAAGTACCAGTAACACCGCAACGCTAAGACGAATCTAACGACACCTGCTTGCCTGTCGAAATCGGGCCATCCGTTCAGCATGTACAAGGGAACAAATAACCATACACACATAATATACAGGGTGACTCCTAAGTCGTGAACCGAAATTATGGTTTCTAACGCAGCATTTCAAGGCGAATTCAGTGCGTTAACTCCAGAAACCAACAATTAAACTTTGTTGAATAAAACTTAATTTTTTTAAAGTGTAAAAATTGTCAACCGTGTGGTCACCCTACACTTACGAGCAAAACAATTGCATCATATTTCATTTTTTCATGTCCACCCATTATCTTTGTAAACCGGCTTTTCTTTTTGAAATATTTAAATAAAATAATGTTTCGATAATTTCCATGTTTGTTTACTTCTTGTAAAGCTTAGATTACAAGAAACATGAATTCATTTAAATATTTCAGAAAGAAAAGTCGGTTTACAAAGATAATCGGTAGACATCAAAAAATGCAAAGTGATGCAATTGTTTTGCTCGTAAGTGTATTCTACTAGACGAGTTATGTATGAGTCTGACAGTTCAACGTAAGAAGTAGGGTAACCATGAGACTAAGTTTTTTTTTTTATTACAAAATATTACATTTACAGATTTTTGCATAGTGTTACGTACGAGTGCTTTAACTCACGGTAAAGAGCCGGAAAAACATTTGGGTTCACGACTTAGAAGTCACCTGTATACATATCGGTCAAAAAAATTACCCTCCTTAGGCAGTCTGGTAATTAAAAACAATCAATGTCGCCCCGTCACACACAATCAAAATAACTTAAATCTACTAAAGGTTGTTAAAAAAAACAATGGAAACGTTCCATCACAGTTACGGGTAAGCTGCGGCTTTAATAAATAAGTAAATAACATTGCTATATGTACAGTTCCGACTGTACATGTTTTTAGCTTACGTTGTGACCTACTTAAGGCCGCGCGAATTTACATTATAAATAACATTATTAAAGGGAGTGCCAATTTGATACTCGCAAGATAAACATCAACGGAAGGACCAACTATTTAACGTTTTAATTTGGACATCCTTAACTTACTTCTTTATCTTGTCTAGGGGACACCGTTGATGTAGGAAAACATATCGAAACTTTTATGTGGTCGTCTCGCACCATCTTATATACACATAAGTATGTGTTTTTTTTTCTCTATCTCTCCCGTAAGATTCTTAATTGGCATGTTTTCCTGCTG
This sequence comes from Acleris literana, assembly GCA_946894065.1. Lineage (NCBI taxonomy): Eukaryota > Metazoa > Arthropoda > Insecta > Lepidoptera > Tortricidae > Acleris > Acleris literana. The sequence continues at coordinate 2,331,156 of OX335681.1, forward strand.
AACTACGCATGTTATTTAATACTATATTTAATTTAATATTTATAGCTTTATATAATGCTAGACTAAGTAGTACCATTGTAATAAGAAATATGTTTAAAAAATGACTGACTGCTGAGTTTCTTGCGGCGTTTCTTCTCGGCAGTGGTCTTCTCTTGGGAAGCGCTGGTAGATTCTTGACGTGTAAAAGTGCCCGTGCGGCCTACTTACTGAATAAATTTCTTTTATCTTTTTTATCTTTTATCTTTTTATCTTTTATGTATAATAAACCAGTTTTACTAAAACTCAACATCTTCGTTCTTTCAACCAACTCCAACACCCACAAGCAAGTGTAAGGGCTAACTGCAGTGCCGGATTAACCCTCCGTGGTGCCCTAAGCATTTTCGTGTGTGGTGCCCCCTGTGACCCTAGCTATTACATACCCAAAGGCCTCCCTTAAGATTTCGTAGTTAAACTATACTTTGGTTTGCCGTTCTTCAACCCAAGGAAAAATATCTACACTACACATGATATTCAATTACTTTTCTTCCCAATCACCCATAGGTTAACGGAGTTTCACGCAAAATAGGCGCATTTTTAAGTCGTCGAGTTGCGGAAAAGAGCCATGATGAGGGATGAGTTCGCCTCTGTCATCTTTGTATTTTTTTCTGTGTATAATCAGGTATATAATCTATCAATTATACTGTATTTTTCAAGCAAAAAAAAAAATTCTGATTTTTGATCGGAGATTTTGGTGCCCCCTGACTCTTGATGCCCTAAGCAGCTGCTTACTTTGCTTAATGGCTAATCCGGCACTGGCTAACTGGCTTCTACACTATAAAAAAAAACGCCTCTTTCGAACATTAGCCGTCAACACGACACGACAAAAAGATCCGTCGTTCCGGAAAAAAACGCCAGCTCTCAGAAACCAGATTAATTCGACTTTGTACTGAATACGCTTTCGAAACAATGACACTCGTGTCTCGTTCTAACACAACCGTTCACTTTTTCTATCTCTTCTGACTAATTAAAAACGTTTTTACCGTGCACGGTTTGGACGTTTCAATTAGCTGGATCTCGTGCAAAGGGCCAATTTAGAGCTAACGCGCCCGTTTAGATCAGGTTTTTTTAGTTGCTGGTTTCTAGGTTAGAATTGGTTGACCCAATAAAAATCTAACTTAAAGTGGATTCATTGCATTGCTGGGGGGTTACCATTGATAGAAAGGGACAGAGCTGAATAACTGCTATAGCTCTATCTCTTTCTGAACCTAAACTGAACTGATTTGATATGTCATGTTAAGTTAACCCCCCTGATGTTAGCATGTATTTTTGTGATACGGTTACTTAATGGAAGCGATAAAAAAATGTTTATTTTTATTTTCTGTTTAATTTTTTTTTTAATTTGTTTTTCAGGACAAGGATCGTGTGAAGAAGAAATTCAGTCAGACGACGCCAGGCACGAACAGCTAGTTTTAAATTAATGAAATACGGTAAGGCCAAATTACAGTAACATACATTATCATAGTTACAGTGTAAATGTACAGTAACTAGTACAGTACAAAATAAAGTGCAGAATTTTATCGATTCGCTCTTTACTAAAATTATTTATCTTATTTTTATTTTATTTAAAAAGTTGGTATGTACATCTTTTATATTTTCAACTATTAATTTCCCAAAAAGGTTTTTGTGTTCTTGTTTTTCTTAGGATACCAGACCCGCCCTTTAGTTCAATAACTTTAATTTCTGTACTATGTATAAACGATAGAAACCCCTTATCATGTTCCTCACATAAAATACTTAACGCATTTTATTTTACCAAAAAGACTGGGTTACTACGTTCTTCAGACACGACCATACCAAAAAAAATCAAAGTCAAAGTAACCTTAATATTCACGAACCTTTTTGTGTCTCACAATATAAAGCACCCTTTTCTGTCTATTATCAATAGACCTCTAATGGACTGCTATCGATACGTACCTACACCTTAAGACGCTTGCTTGATGCTATTCTCTTTCGTAGCCAAAAGCCGTGCAGCGGTGGCGTGTTTTCGTTTTCTGCTATATTGAAGTGAAATTAATTTACATTCTTAATTGTAATGCGTAAAGTTTGATTAATTTATTAAGTAACAATTTTTTACGTTCATCATCACATCCTTGCCCCCAATCATCTGAGAGCCCTGCCAAGAAGAACCAATCGCGTCACTGGTAGATGACGTGATACGAAAAGTCACGTGATCTACCATTGACGTTTAAAAACGAAACGAATAGAAACGTTAGTTAGCGCAATGCATCTTGGCAGGGCCCTCTGGGGTCGGTGCAGCATGTCTTTTTCTTCCACACATACCTATTAGCCGTTATCTCAGCGTTCACTCCCTTCTTTCTCAAATAACTCTTCACATAATCCATCCATATTTAGTCCTTCCTCTTGCTTTATAACCCTCCACATTCATACTTAAAACTCTTCTCGTAACATGACTTTCAACCCTCCTGATGAATAATTTTTAAATGCACGTAAATATTTATATCGTACAAAAATTTGTATTTTCATAATAAATCTTATCTTGTTCGGATGGGCCCCCTCTTAGGGTCGTTTGTTATACATATATTCAGCTATTCGAATATGCAGGTTTCCTCAAAATGTTTATCGTTTGACGTAAGAGCATTGGGTTATACTATATTTAAATTAGAAAAACTCATTTGTACAGTGTGACCGAAGGAGTTTGAACTCGGCACCTTAGGGGCCGGTTAGACGAACAACATTTTCACAGCAATTTGTGGCCGGCAACTATTCGCATCTTGCTCTAACAGACGAAATAAGAGTAAGACAGCAATAGTTGCCAGCCACACATTGCCATCACAGAGCGAAACTAAGCTACTTAGGTCACTTCAGTAGGTATTTAGTTTTCAATTGTTAAGATTGTCTAACTATCTTCATTGTTTCGCAAATCTTGCACAAAATGTATTAGGAAAGAGAATAACACCGTATCACCTTAAGGACGTGCCACGACGTGACGTGACGTGATAAGGGGCGAGCGACGTGACGTAATTGTAGGCCGATGACCGACAGTACTGTTCAAATCAATACTAAGCATAATGTATGGTAGGTACATGTAATTTTTTAAGGATGAAGATAGTTATGTTTTTAATAGTATACTCGTAGAGAAGGCAAATGAAGCCACCTGATGGTAAGTGGGATCTGAGTCCCATAGACAATACAAGTACAATACAAATACTCTTTATTGAATACCACAAACAGTAAATATTAATCACAGATATACAACGGAGGATTTTACCGCTAAATAGCGACCTCTTCCAGACAACCTTGGATGAGGTTTAAACTAATTTCTTTAGAAAGTAAAGTCAAACTAAATTATAAAAAAATCTCAAATTACTATAAAATCTCCATACATAAGATATCCATCTATCTATTTACTTATTTATTTATTTATTTATTCTTAGTATTTTAAATTGGTTATTTAATATTAACGTAATTATGAAACGTCTAGTCCCTTTCAATGTTGTACGTTTGGCTATTTATTGTTTCAAGCATTTCCCAATCGCTCAAAGGTTAACTGGAAGAGATCCCTTAAAGGGATAAGTTCGCCTTTGTACATACCTTTTGTGTTTCCGTCTATTTTGTTGTTTGTTATTTTCCCGTTTGTACAATAAAGTATTCTCAAGGCTGCAAACCTAAGACTGAAAATACGTTTCCAAAATCTTGAGCACTATGTAGAATATGGTTTGGTAGGCAGCTTTGTCTCAATGTTTTTCGAAATGTAACATTCAAATGTTAGGTTTTCTGATAAAAAAAATACTTCAAATTACGACGCATGTTGCACTATAGAGGATGTGCAGCACTCGTGCTCATAGAGTGTAGCCGGAATCTAGCACAAAGGAAGTCGTTAGTGGGAACGAATCTGTGCGCATACTGATATAATCATGTGCGTTGATTCTCGCAAACCTCAGATTCTGGTCTAAAGATTAACTGACGTTGTTAGATATTGTTCTGGGTGTAATGTTAGTTTTTTTAATATTTATTTTTTCAAAGTACTTATACTGTTGTCTAAGATTCTTGCTCACCTTTAAAATAACTACGGTATAATTATAACACAGCGATGTAGAAAATGATCGGAAACTATCTATTCTAGGCGGTAAAAAACATATCGTAGGGGAAAGTGGGGTAAAACCGGGACGTTAAGGGAAATATTTAGTAAATAAATAAATTAATAGAAAAATCAATTATCTTTATTAGTCTTTGTTTAATTACTTAATTAAGAACATATTTATTAAATGATATCACTGCTTTCACTGTCGCACTCGGAAAAAATAATCAATTTCCAAATCTTGTTTTAAAAAAAACACGTTATGACTTGCGATGATTATGACCTAAAGTACATTATGACTAAAAATAATTATGTCAGTCAATATAGACCCTTTGGACTAAACTCCCCTATATGACATGTTATGGTAATTTTTTTAACTGTGCCGCCATTACTGTCAAGTAAATAAGAGCCATCAAAACGTTGACAATACACAGGTCACATACGATATGGTTTTTACCTCCTAGAATCTCGGCCCTGATATATTGCAAAGCAATATTGAATTTAAGCCCAGTTGTCGAGCCATCGCTATTGCTGGGTAAGAGAATACCGCAGGACCTTAAGGACGTGCCACGACGTGACGTGACGAGGGGCGAGCGACGTGACGTTGTTATAGACCAATGAGTAACGGTACTGTTAGAATCAATAGAAAGCCTGCAAGTATTCAAGGTATTTTTCACGTATCTTGACAGACTACCAGTCGACTTCATCAAAATGTGTATTTAGTACCTTGTCTATTTAATGTCATGTTATATGAATTGTCACAGCAATTAAAATGACAAGGTACTAAAGTGTACACATTATGAATTCGACTGTACATGGGGTCTATTCTACTCGGTGAAACCATATTGCTTTTGATATGTTAACGTATGATCAACGTTTTGACAGCTCTTATTTAGTTGACAGAAAAGCTGACCGAGTTAAAAACAGATAACATGTTGAAACATGACATTTAGTTTAACATGAAGTTGTCAGCCTAGTTGGTAGTGATCTGTCTACGAATCTAGCGTTCCCGGGTTCGATTCTCAATAAGGTTAAATAATTGGTTATGTGATGGTTTCTATGTAATAACTATGTCTAAGTCGTTTATCACTATTTCCTTGGAAACTGTATAAAACTAGGTACCCTATGTTGTAACCTAACGTTGACTTTACATACATACATATACATTAAGTCACGCCTGTTTCCCAGAGGGGTAGGCAGAGACCACTTCTTTCCACCTGCTACGATCCTGACAAATCTATTTCGCTTCTTCCACATTCATACATTGAGTCATGCACGCACGTCGGCTTCGGGTACTAAAGATTCGGCCTTTTTCCAGTCTCCGATTTGATTCGAAAAAGTACGGCGGCCCCTTCCGATTTTTCCACTCACTTTCACTCTGTATATCTCTTTCGTTGACTATACAATAGGATGTAATGTGATAGCATTGTTCCTCGGTTGTGGCTACCCAGAACCGAACGACTTCAAGGCACTGCCATTGCACTCCACTATCCGCTTTTTGGAAGGGGTGGAGGCTGCATTGGACTAATTGCTAAAAGAGGGGTAATTACACAAAAGATCCCATAGGGTCGAAGTGTATCCGTAAGGACCTCACCTACAAGATAAGATAAGAATGTGATAGCATGACGTTTACTATACAATAGGCACAATAGCATGTAATGTGGTTTTACTTAGCGAGATAATGTCCCAGTTAATGTCACCCTTTTAAATAATCTCTAAAAATACGTAGCGTACCCTTTTATACTGGGAGTTATCTGAAGTGAACAATTCTCGTGATCTCGCCCATTACGGGTCCTTTGCCCGAGCGATAAGGGACCGCGGAACCCTAATTTATCTAAGTTAATGATCATTTTGGTTAACTGTTTTATGGTGAACTTTTGTGGGTCGCGCATTGAAATAATTATAATTGTTTTAGCTTTTCTGAATCCTTTTGGGAGTTCATGTTTAATAATGTATTGAAATTTTATTTTGTAAGTCATCAGTTAGTTCAATGCTTATATTGTGGTTTGTTCTATTGGTCTAAGATCCGAATAGGAGACGACCTTCAATCAGCTGTTTATTCGATTAAAAGTATTTTATATCAAAATTAATATGTTAAGTAATATATGGCGAATACATAGGCTGAAAAAATTCAGTCCAGTATATAATTACTTTATTTACATCCAACTAAATACAGAATTCAACATGAATACAATTAAAAATAGTATAATACAATTAAGATCATAGAGCTGGTGCTTACCTCTCCCAAAGGATTGGGCTAGCTATCCAGAGAGGTAATGCAGCCAGTGTCATGGGGACCATGCCGCGAGCGGACCTGAGAGGGGGTGATCTTTAATAGTGGTGATTATTATTTATATCTTTAATATTTAAGTAGCTTAGTTTAATTTTAATTTAAATACGTTTAGTTTTAATTTTTAATTGTATTAATGTTGAATTCTGTACTTAGTTGGATGTAATTAAAAATACGAATACGAAGCCTAAGTTTGGTGCAAATTATTAGTACCGACTTACCTGCTTTATACCTACCTACCCAATAGTTATATGATGAGAACAAAATAGTGAACCTAACGTTTGCATATTCAATTATAGGCTTTATACTTTCGATTGGTACGTAATTTGTCTATTAAACAAGCATTTACAATTAAAAAAAAAAAGTTTCTTTTTTTTATTTAATTAATAATTATACTGGACTAAAATTTTTCAGCCAACCTTTTCACCATATAGGTATTAAAGATATTAAATTTGATATAAAATAGTTTTTATCGAATAAACAGCCCGGTGAAGGTTGTCTTCTATTCGGATCCTCTACTATATCGCACTTCCAGATCAACACAGTATCATTTCAAAAAACTAGCTTGTTTTGTTTCAAGTTCATAGGAAATGTAATAGAGTCGATTTTAAAATGTAGTCGTATTTTGAGTTAATGCTGTATTGATCTGGCAGTGCGATATGTGTATGAAATACGCCGTGGTTTCACTAACGGAACACCAGCGCTGGCTAAAAGGCCACCATAACGCTGAGTTGGAATCAATTCTATTTTTAACATTCTGTTTCTTCAACTTTTCCTCTTAAAACGTAATTCTGACTATAAGAACATTAAAAAAAACTTTAGCCGAATCTGACCAGCCGTTATCAAGTTAAACACGTCGCTTACCAGTATACCACGGTTAGTTTTTATTTATGTACTTGCCTAAATATAGGTTAAAAACTTAACCTTTAACTGACGTGGTACTACCGCGTGGTAACTCTATTTTCCATGGCCTAAGTGTTACTTTGAGAGAGCTCTGAAACCACGTTGTCAGTTAAAGGTTAACCTTTACTTAAGTAAAGCCCCTCTTCACAACACCCACTATAATCACACATCGCTCGCTGTCCCGTTCACACAACACACACCCGGTCACCAAATAAAACCAGCATTGCATCAGTCAAGTTCATAAATATGTGTACATTTTAGTACATTGTAACTTTAATCGCGGTGACACTTCGTAAATGGCAGTTAAAACATGACATTAAGACATGGACAAGGCACTAAAGTGACCCACAGGACCTTAATTAGTTTTATTCTGTTTCTGTTAGTAGCACTTTAGTTCACCATTGTGTTTTATTCTTTTTTTGCACTCAGGTGCTGTAAATGTATCACTGAATAAATGATTATTTTTTGTTTCTTTCTGCCATGTAGATGTCAAGTAACATATCTGTATAGACAGTTCGACATTCTAAAAGTTAAAGGAGAATGGACTGAAATGTATGAACACTGGCCTAGAAACGAATAACAATAAGCACTATATCATCGGATATCCTTTTTAATGCTACAACGATTTTGTGTAGCGGGAAAGCTCAAATAACTGTGAGAAATATATAAAAAATCTGGAACATCGGGTCTCCTACATAGTCGACGTTAGCATAATTACTTTGAAACACCGCTGTCTTTGCCAAGAGATAACTTATTTCCCACATAGATTTCGAACTATCTGCCATAGTAATAGCTTTACAACTTAGAATTGAAGACCAGGCCTTCCACAAGGTGGACCGACGATCTGATAAAGGTCGCGGGAAACCGCTGGATGACAGCAGCAGAGGACCGATTATTGTGGAAAACCTTGGGGAAGGCCTTTATCCAGCAGTGGACGTCTTGCAGCTGATGATGATGATGATGAACTTAGAATTACTTATCCGGTGACATATCGTTTGTCAAACAGGCTAATTACCCCTCCTTTAACGTGAACTATATAGTTATTAGTTTAGTATAAAACCTCATGCAAGGGAGTCTTTAAGTTTTTTTACATAGGTATAGAAATACTTTCTTTCGGCTTTTGCATTCCATTGCACCCTGGTACCGGTGAAACCACGTTCTTGTTACCCGACTGCCGAAGGAGGACGGTAATGTTAATTTTGGTATGTATGTACAGTCACGAGATTAAATTTGGCACCCACCTTAGGTCCAAAGTCAATCTGACATTGTACAACAATAAGGTTGAGTTTCCCAAAAGTTACAAATGACTTGACATCTCTAATGACATTGATGACTTCAAGCATATTTTCTTGAAATAGGTCCCAAATTAACGCTCGTGACCGTATGTATGGTTCTTTGTTCCCTTGTAAATGCTGAACCGATGGCTCGATTTCGACTAGCGAAGAGTTATTAGATTTATTTCAGCGTCGCGGTTGGCAAGGGTACTTTTTTAAATGTGAAATTGGCAAAATATACCCCATATCCGAAGGTTGCGTGTTCAGATCACGTCGGGGTCACCACTTTACCGGAGATGAGATGTCCATGGTGGTAGGGGTTAGAGAGTAACTACTTTGTCAGTCAGTTAAAATCTAATTTAATAATAATTACACATGCGTATATATACAATGTTAACTTACTACAGTACTAACTAATGCGCACTAGATACACGTACAGATAATATCTAATATAAATGCAATTCATCAATACGTGAATTGATAACAATTACGAAACGGGCCTACCGGCACATTAGCGATAATATTTCGGCCACTAAAGTATTTTACAATCACATACCGCAAAATTGCCAAGTAAATTTGCCATCGCTTCCGAACTATAGGCCTATTGTTTACGCGCATCCAGGGCAGTGCAGGGCGACCGAATCAATTTCAAGGTCCATTGTGCTCTCAAAAGGCTATTGTTCGGTTGATGGATAACGTTCAGCATAGTACTCAGTAAATTCTATGGTTTTAGGTTTATAATATTGCATATAATAAGTATTTATTCGATGGCGACTCCTAATTTCAGAATTGATAACTTGTAAACATCCCAAACCTAGCTTAAACAAGCTTTCTATTACAAAAAACTGGCTTTGAATTGGTTTTATCGTTTGGTATTTACAATGCAACAGACAGACACATAGAAACACACGTTAAATTTGTAACACTACACTAATTGCGTCGGGGTTTACAAAAAAAACAATCTCACAAATATTGACATAGTCTCTTGGCCTATTTTATGGATACTATGTACAACAATAAACATACACATAAAGATGAATAAATACTTACCTATATACCTACATAGAAAGAATCCAAGACTCATGAAGTATGCTCATGACCGTAATGCCACTCCATGTCTTCCTGTGGAAGTCGTAAGAGGCGACTAAGAGAATAAAGGCATGTAGTATTCTCAGGCGATGGGCTTGCAACCTGTCACTAATACGCTGGTAAACATCTTAGCCTGTTTGCGCAAAATGTGGTTACATAATTAACAACAAGTTTTTAGAGTTGTTGGTAATCCTGTAGCTCTGCCTACCCTACTCTGGGAATGAAAGCGTGAGTGTATGTATGTATGTATGTATGACTGTAATCGTTTCAATACGACCGAAACTCGGTAACGCTTTCACTGCCAGTATTTTCGAACTTTCGCCAGGTACCGCATCTTTTGTTTTATGCGGAGCTTACCTACTTTAAGAACGCACATATGCGTTTAAAGCACTGGGTGAAAGTCAAGAGAACGTTTATAGGCGTTGCCGGCAGTGAATGCGGTATAAACAGTGTTTGTTAATATCGCTAAAGTTTAAGTCGGAAATACGTAACAGAATTACGAATTAACTCCTTTTGCAAACAAAAATACCCCACATTCTTGATAATGTTCATCGTCCTCATCATTAAAAGCCCGTATTAGTCCACTGCTCCTGCCCATCTGCGTATATCATAGCTCCATCTTGCCCCAGGGCGTTCCACACGACGTTGCCGAGACGCGGTCTCCACTCAAGAACACGACGGCTCCAACAGTCGTCAGTTCTGCGGCAAACACGACTGGCCTACTACCACTTCAGCTAGCCAATCAGTATTCGGATAATGTAGATACACACATCAAAAATGACAATTTCTACTAAGGATTAAAATGATGTCTACATTGTTTTGATATTTTGTAATGTATCGCAACGCAATAGGTAGGTACTCAGTATACATATAGTGAAGGTTGGGATATGTTTGATTTGTGTATGTCATTGAGACTCAAGTCCCGGTTCAGACTCGCGTCTCAGTTTTTCTAGTTATGGCTTTTGAGGTAGAGACCTCGACGTGTTGTTCTCCAAGACATTATTTTTAATTTAATGTTATTGTCTTTACATTACAATTATTTTTATTACCGTAGAACTTTGTAATTTATTTTATTTAAATACTTTATTGCACAAAATTAAAATAGTTTACAAAGGAGAACTTATTGCTTAACGTGTTCTCTGCCAGTCAACCAGTCAGTGTAATCTAGGTAACTTTCTTTTAAGTATTATTGTACTTTATGATTGAAAAAATGACCTTCTGCTACAGTTTCCTGAGGCGCTTCTTCTCCGCAATGATGGTCTCATCACTTCATACATATAACCAATGTGTAAAAGAGCACTGATGTGGTCAATTTGCTAAATAAATGTTTTTTTGGAAAACATTACTAGGAGAATATTCATTGTACCACAACTGAACTACTTTAGGTAAGACAATATCTAAAAACTTACAAACTAATATTAAAACTAAAAGTAAAACTCCGCTAAAACTAAAAAGCTTTTTCTAGTAAAGGCCCCCTGCGGCCTTATCCCGAAGATGCTGGCAGCATTTCCTAGCTGGACAGTTAAACTTTTGATTTAGACAAATGTTTTCCAAGCTAAAATTTCAAGAAACTTTCCTATGGGACTATCTCTTGTATTCTTACTGTTCCCAAATACTTTGCTACGGCAACACGACAAGCTAACAATGAAGAAATTAATGCCCAATTTTTGCAAGTCTCAGACAATATGGCTACTGTAGAGCGTTAATGTGCTTCCCGCAAATTTCATTTTTCTCGACGTAATATCCATTTTCGTGAAGGCGTTGATGAATTGAGGATTTCAGGAAGAGAATTGTATTCATGTGCTGTAATTTATAATGTGGAAGATCTTTTGTGAGGATTTTGGCTGGCAAAATATTCCTCGTAGGTAAAATAGTGGTTATTTGTAATAAACATTAAATAAGTACCGTTCAAAAACCAATAAGTGGTTTCACATTTAATGTTTTTGTTGAATGATGGGATTAACAACTTTTTTTTTATAAAATTTAAACGTAAAGAACAAACAAGATATTGATTACAGTTTGGTCGTTCTAAGAGGGCCGATTTGACAGCTGTCAACGCAGTATAAAATATAACCTCAAACACATATTTTGTACTGAGTTGACAGCTGTCAAATCGGCCCTCTTAGAACGACCAAACTGTTATTTACAACTAGATAAGGTAGTGCGAAATAAATGTCACAAGAGCGCCATCTCTTAGATTTCTTACAAACTACGTCGCACTATATAGCTTGCTAACCTTCTAGTGTTTTTTTTGTACGTTTATTTGTCTTTTCGTGACCACGGCTGTTGTAACACAGTCGAAACGTCGAGGTAAATGTTTATTTTATTACGCGAAAGGAAACTTACCCCTTTTATAGTTTTAATATGTGTGAAAATCGTGTTACTTCAAAGCAAGTCATTTGGAAAATGTTTTATTTGTACGACACTTTAACCGAAGTCAGGTATTACCTGTTTTTGTATAACTAGATGAATTAAATAGCTTGTCCTAATAATTTATCCATATCTGAATAACAATTTTACGAAGAACACTAGTAACTAAAGAGACAAACTATTTTCATACAAAACCAACGAAATAAAATAAATCAATATCCAAGGAATTTATCTACCAGTTCTATACAGGGCGTCCCAAGACTATGGGACATGAAGGGAAAGTACCTTAAATATCGTAGATAGGATATTTTGCTGAAAGAAGACTTTATGTTATTTTTAAAAGTTAGTAATACTGCATTCAAAGATATTCTAAAAATATATTAATTTGTTTAAAATGATTAATTTCACGTTGTTCCTTTCTTTTAAGATACTATGTTACTTAAGAAGATTTTTTACTTTTTGTTCATTCTTTCGATTGGCATCATAAAAATACGCATGTTTTTTTTTCACATTTTAGTCGGTTCGATTCCCACACGAAGCAAATAATTTTTAGAATATCTTTGAATGCAGTATTACTAACTTTTAAAAATAAAATAAAGTCTTCTTTCAGCAAAATATCCTATCTACGATATTTAAGGTACTTTCCCTTCATGTCCCATAGTCTTGGGACGCCCTGTAGGTATATTCACTTTTTATCTTTGCAACAAAAATACACAATGATTTAAGAAAACTCGTTCAATTTTCCTTCAAGCTCGAATGCCGTACAAACGTGGAAAAAGACGACCAAAAATAGTTGATTGGCAATTTTACAATCCTTTGATCCTTTATTTTTGCAAACACCGAAATTCAAAGAGTCAATAAAATTCAAACAAAACACTAAAAGATACAGCGGTAGAAAAAAATTTTGGTTCTCTTAATGCTAGTCACGAACACAAATTCAAAGGATCGTACAAATAAACGACTTTCCTTTATACTGACATTTGTCAAAATGACAATGCAATAAATAAGAATTATTGTTATAGTAAATCAAAATGTTGGAGCATCCGTTTCCGCTAAGGCCACGCTGTACCTAAAGCGATTAGTTAATATTGTATTTTAACTACATTTTTAATTTTTTTCTACTTTTCATTGGTTTTGAATACATATAAAATACGGGTGTCTAATGTTTAGCATAAACACAAATGGTCTAATGATTATTGACATAACACGAATTGCATAATTTTAATCTGTATAATAAACCATCGATATAATAATCATGATGCATAAAACGAAATGCATGATAAAAGTATTTAATAATAATAAGTTTCAATAAAGATTACATATGGCAATAGTATATACAACAGATATAGAATTTGTTTGTAAACGACAACAAAAACAATTACGTATATTAAAAACAAAATTAATTTTGAGACTAATGTGTAGTTAAGGCAATACTATTATGATTAGTGAATTCCGGCTCCATCATCGCACTCGAATGCTCTGATGTGTCTTCTTGTTCCCCTTATTCTCATGGAAACAGCTCTTATGACTGAAATCTGTACCTTTACTTTAAGCCAATAGATTATTTGTGAATATGGCTAATGCCATTTTTCATTTCATTTCGAGGCTGTTTTTTTTTAAAAGCTGATAATTATATTCAATCCCAAGGGCTCCATCACAAGAGATGACTAGAGGAGTAAAGGAAGCTCTTAGGTCCTCAGCAGCTCGATCATATTTTAAATGTTTCTCTCGGCTATGTTTCTGAGCTGTTTTTTGCCAGGTGTGGCTGCATAATTTCAAAAACTATAATGTTTATAAATTAAAAAATAAATATTTCTAACTGCTTTCATTACTATTAATGCGGTCACAGTTCTAATCTAACCTAACCTAGTTAGAAGAAATTGACCTAAAATGCATAATAACAAGAAAATGATAGTTATACCAAATGAGTGTTATGTTATTCGTTCGTATGCCAGATAAAATTATACAATTGCTTTTTATGCTAAACGTTCATTATGCTTTTCGTGGTTAGTTAAATTAAATTGTACAAAATGTTTTTATACTGATTGAAGCACACCCATAAAATACACGTGGCCGTGGCTAGAAACAAACATTGCGCGTCCAAACATTTACAAGCTCTCCAAACGACTGGCTAAGTCTACGTATACCTAAGGAATAGGGTCCACATAAAGAGAAAATATTATTCCCATATAGCCATTTTTGGTCGCAGACTTTTCAAAGCAGTAACAAGTCACATTTTTTTCGTAACTGTTTCGGCACATTGCGACTGTGTAAGGGTTTGGTTTCTAAGTGTAGTAATAGTTGATACACAATGCTACCACTAAATAACTAGTAACAATGTTTAGTCGCTGCGTCCACAAATAACGGAAACATTTGTGTCACACATTTTTGTACACTTTGCGTTTAGTTTGTGACTAGTGTACAAACTAGGAAATAATGTGTAGTAACCGTGTGGTAACTCTGTAACCAAGTTATAAAAAATAAACGCGAAGTGTAGTAATGTTACGTCAATGTTTCGGAACTTTGTAACGGTAAATGACGGTGTCCGTGAAACTATGAGAGCCTCTGTAAATAAAAAAATACATGGAACCATTTTGTGATTTCAGTAACTTTGTTTCTACTTTAAGTTTCACGTCGACACATGTCGACACAAATGTGTGACCACTTGTGACTGCAATGTTTGTCCGTCATAATAACATATTTATATCATAATTAATAAGTTTTATGGTTTATTCTTGCTTTTATATTTATTTTTATTGCTCAAATATATTATTTTGTCTATGAAAGTTTCAGAGATCTTTAAATTATAGATTTATGCAATAATGCAATAATACGCAGTACAGCCAATTTAAAACACATGAGTGTTTCGCTAAATTGGCTAAATTATGATTTTATGATGGCGCGTTGATGAATTTCAACCAATATGATCAAATGACACGATGAAATTATTTTCCCATTGAAATTTGAACACAATCATAATGAATTAACACTAAAACGAAATATTTACGTTGTCAAACTTTTTTATGATGGCGTCTCTTCTTATGTATTTTTATAAATCACTATGAAAACGACATCAGATACTCCAACGAATTTCATTTAAAAGAGTGAATGAACGAATGATTTCTAACGAACTGGTTTCAAACTGGGAGCATTGTTACCACACAGCGACGGAACAGTGAAACCAAAAGTTACTGTGTCGACTCTTCCCCAATTTTAGTCGCGACGTAACAATTACGAAACAGCGACCAAACGTGTTACTAGAATTAGTCAGTGTCTACACATAAGTTTCGACAATTTTCGTAACGGCTACCAAAAATGGCTATATGGGTTATACCAAAAAAATACTTCAAAAATGTACTACATTGCGTTGTTTTCGTCCTAGTAAAAAAAATACCTCCCTTTATCAGTATATTTGATCGCACATGTGATAGCAAATATTGAGTTGAATAAGGGCGGCACAGGAAAAACTAACATAGAATCAGAAATAACTTAAAAGTTTTGGCGCCTTTTAGAGTCTCGTTTTTATTTCTTTTATTCCATGATACTTAAGTAAATAAAACGTGCTCTTTACAACACCGTCGAAATATCGGGAACAAGCCATATTTTTATGGTATGGGGAAGGCGACGAGACCAACTGATGGTAAGAGGGATCTGTGACCCATACACATCTGCTTTCTCTAGACTACAATCTCAAGATTGCAATCCTAAGACCCGAAATGCGTTGCCAACCCTGAGGACTACGATGGAGTGCCCCTATGCTAGTAATTTCACCGGTTTTCTAACGCACGCCGGAATACTACAATGCGAATACAGCTGTATGGTGGTAGGTTATAGGATAAGATGGTGGTAGCGATCCGGACGGACCTAGCCCTAGATCCTACCACCACTAAACCGGTAAGAACCGGTTTTTAACCGACTTCAAAAAAAGGAGAAGGTTCTCAGTTTGTTGGAATCTTTTAGTAATTTTATTATCATAAATAATTACCGCGGTAGTTTAAAGAAGTCCTTTTATACCGCTCTGCACGGGTCGCACATGTTGTCCGCGACGTGTTTGTCACTTGGATCTCCCTTTCTATCTAGTCTGTAACGATAGAGACGCACTGAGCGACAAGCGAGAAAATACTATTATTTCTACCAATGCTAGACCTGGACCGGGTCGCTTTTATCGCGCTGGATAAAGCAGCTATCACTCTCGCACTTACTCATTGGTCAGAAAGTGACAGATGTTTTACCCACGATTGCGGACGTCGAAAAACACAACTATAATAAGCCCGCTGACTACACAATGTCTATTAAAACACTTCTATAAAGGTTAAAATAGAGGATCAACATAGTTCTAACTTAACACAGCCTTAGTTTGGTAAGTACTTCATTAATCCCGCGTCGGATATCGACAAGGCTATCGAGAACAACCGACACCCAGAGGCTGTATTATAAGGTGTAAAACCTGCCAAGTTCCAGCCAGTAAACGTGGTAGAAAATGTAAATGCTATAGCACTGCTTATCTCACATTTTTGTCATTTGATAAATATAAAGTACTAGCTTTCGCCCGCGAGTCCCTCGGGAACTGTTAAATTTTCCGGGTTAAAAACGCTCCTATGTCCTATTCTAGGATCTAACCAATATGTGTGGCAAGTTTCATCTCGATCCGTTCAGTGGTTGAAGCGTGAAAGACGGACAAACATACACACTTTCACATTTATAATATTAGTATGGATATTCTTATTTCAAATTAGCTTTTGTCCACGACATCCTTTGAGTAGAATTCGATCATCCGTATAACATAGGGAACTTTTAGATTTTCCGTGGTGAAAAGTAACCTATGTGTTAATTTAGGGTATAGGCTATCCATTTAAAATTTTAACCGAATCTGTCCAGCCGTTGCAGCGGGAAGGAGCAACAAAGAAATATACAATCTTTCGCATTTTTAATATCAGTAGGATACTAGGCTTTTACGTGAAATCGTAAATTTTAAATCTAATATTCCTTCGTTGGGAAAAGGGGCATGGCATGTGTTACAGAAGTGCAGACAATAACGTAACTTAGTGCTGGTGTAACGTATTATAGTAGTTAACTTTACCTGAAAAATAACTGCTCCTACTCCTATGTTACAAGCATCGCACTAAATCACGATATTATTTGTTTATTAGGGTTATCAAAAATAAATTGTTTAATCAT
Organism: Acleris literana; assembly: GCA_946894065.1. Lineage (NCBI taxonomy): Eukaryota > Metazoa > Arthropoda > Insecta > Lepidoptera > Tortricidae > Acleris > Acleris literana. The sequence goes on from OX335681.1 coordinate 2,348,338, forward strand.
AATATAAATATGAAAGGTTTTAATATACCCTACCGCCTTTAAATTTTTTATGCCAAATAGAGAAAGCAAATAAGCTCACATATTATCAACTACCTAATGGTTCCTAGGTTATACAAATTTCATTTGATGGTAACTTGTGAGACTCATAAATTTGCAATCTCTTGGTAATTTTTGAAAATAATATGGCACTTATGCCTAAATCCTATTGAAGTAAGGATTATTGAAGTTATGGCTGTTATTTCAATGATGTGAAACTGGGGAACACCTTAAAATTCCGTTTTTTTCCGAATACTCATTTGTATGTAAGTATTTAATTTTTCCGAAAGCTATGTTAAATTGCAGGCATTTAAGATTAAATGTGCATAATTTAAATGCTTTTCATAGTTTAGGTTAGGTTTGATTTAAAAACGATATCAACAAATAAATTCTTCAATCAAAACATTATATTCGGAATTATGACTATTTGGAATTATGTAGTGTACCCGTGAAACTACTAGAGGTATATGTCATTGCAGCAGAAAAATAACTTTATAAAGGCCATTTCAATCTACTTACTTAGGCGTACATTCATTACAAATAAATCCGAATCACAATCATTCATCTCCCAAAATTCACAAACAAATTGCGCAAGCACAATAAAATAGCCAAGAGCTACTGAATAACCAAAATTGCCCCATAAACTTGTTCCATAATGCGAGCGAAAAAATTACAGCCTTCTAAGTAGTTAAGTGTAACTTTCTTTGTTAAGTTACTTCGATTCAGCTTGGCAGGTCGCGTGCGACGAAGAAATCGATGGGGAAACTTGGGCCATGAAGTTTTCCAGAGATATTTTTATTTGGCTTCATTGTTTGGGAAAGTTCTGGAAAGTTTCGTGGGGTGAAATGCAGAACGGTTACAAAAGTGGCTGATCAAGCAGAAAGTGTTCGTTTCTTTGTGTATTCATCGGAACCTAATTGAAAATATAAACGCCTGTTATTCTGTCAGCGACAGCAACTTGAAAAATAATACCCGCAGAAAAATAAGAAAAAGGAGAGAAACGTTTTTATCAGATTAAAAATAATTTAATCACGCGAAAAGGCAACGCAAATATCAAAGTAAAAAGCGAAGAGAAACCTAATTTAGTGTTTAAAAATATTTTAGCAGCAAAATTGTTTGCGATATTCTTAAGTCAATGTCAAATACAGCCCTAAGTAGGTCATTGTGATACATACATACATACACTCACGCCTTTATTCCTAAAGTGGGGTAGGCAGAGCTACAGAATTACCAGCAACTCTAATAGATGTTTACGTGACGGTTGCGTAATGACAGGCATTGCTACATGAGTGTGGTTTATGAAACGAGCCGCAAGGCTAGTTGAAATTAAAACCATATACTCAGGTCTAAAGTCCCTTGAAGCAGTCAAAAAATCAAACTTCTAAGTTAACGTAAAGAAGATAATGACCGTTTATGCCGCAAAAAACGTATATTTCGACACTCTCAAGGGAATCAAAATTGGGTATTTTTTAACTATGAAATTTGACAAATAATACTGTCTTATACCACAAATATAGGGAAATATCTGAAACCATACATTTTTAATTAAATCACAATGCAAGGAACGGCGATCCAAATTTTGAATTGAGTTAACGGTGTCATGTGCGGAACCCTCGGTGGGCGAGTCCGACTCGCATTTGTCTGGTTTTTTTCGTGTATTCCCCGTGGCACAACTATTTGGCACTACTGGTCAATATTAGTATCATCAATAGGGGGTAGGTTTAGGTTATGTTAGTTCTTCAGAGGGCCCGAAGGGCCAAAATAATCCAGAAGAAGGAGCTCCGTCGACACTGTTAAATCGCTTTTGGTTCGATAAAATTGGTACGGTAGTGCCACGCAGTAGTGCCTAGGGAAATAAATGTTTTTTTTTATACATAGGTACAGTGCGATAGCGAAACGCTCTCAGTGCCAACGAACCGATATCGGGTTCACTGTTCGTAGCAAATATTCGCTACATACTCGTAGCGGGAAAATATTGCTACAGGCTACAGAGCGGAGCACTCGTAGCAGTGGTTGGCGGTGGAAGAGTTTGCGTTTTTATCTCTCTCTTATTCGCTCTTAGGCTTGATTTCCTCCTACGCTGATGTCGGTCGCTGACGTCGGTCGAGCGTACCATGTTCGGTACGGGACACCGCACAGGGACGCTGACCTCCGCGGCAGATTTATTGCTACGCGGCGCTTATGCGCGCGTCGGTCTCGCTTATCGGCGCCGCGTACGTTGGTGCGCTGACGTGCTATACACCACCACCGCGCGCTCAGTGCAAAGCAGACCGGTTGGCGTACGCTTGTGTGCGCAGGGCAAGCGAGCAGAAACTGTTACGTACAGCGATCGGTTTCGCACTGCGCGACTTTTCTTTGTCATACGCGACCGACGGTACGCTCGACCGACGTCAACGACCGATGTCAGCGTAGGAGGAAATCAAGCCTTATATAGTTTGACGCAAGCAAACCAAAAAAAAATAAGTCCTTGCATTTGAGATACATGCGTCTCAAGTCTATAAAGAGTTTCAAATGCAAAGCCTAATCGAAAAACATTATCGAATAAAGCTAAACTTTTCGCTACGTGTTGTGTTTGGTAAAATAAAATTATTCTATCACTCAGACAGCGATGTCACTCTTGGCGTAGTCACAGATATACGAAGTCAGATGAATCACTGAGAAATTCACGTATTCCTAAAGCTCTAGGCTTATACGCGTTACGCAGAGCATATTAAAGTGAGAGTAGAGAGCGAAAGTGAGTGGGAGGGTCGGAAGGGGCCGCCCTAGGCGTACTTTTTCGAATCAAATAGAAAAATACTGGAAAAGGGCCGAATCTTAAGTACCCGAAACCGACGTGCATGCATGACTCGATGTATGAATGCGGAAGAAGCGAAAGAGATTTTTCCGGATCGTAGCAGGTGGAAAGAAGTTGGCTCTGCCTCCCTCTCTGGGAAACAGGCGTGATTTAATGTATGTATGTATGTATGTAGTTAGAATTTATTACATCAACGACTGCGACAAGATACTAAAATGTGAAGCTACTTCCGAGTTCGACGATCTAGACAACGATATAACAGACCTATGTAGTACCTATATGTAGAGAAATACATACTGCCTTAAATACATATAAAACAGACAATAATAAGAAACTATTCACGCTTAGTTTCTCTAAGTTATAAAATATCAGGGGACGATGTCACACTAATTATTATTGACCTACCGCCAAACTTAGCTCTTGACTTGTACTATGGGTAGGTACTAGACAACGATATAAATACTTACATAGAGAAATATAGACTTAAATACATAGAAAATATCCATGACTCAGGAACAAATATTCGCGCTCTTAACACAACTATCTGCCCTTACCGGGATTTGAACCCAGGAACACTAGCTTCGTAGGCAGGGACACTACCAAACTAGGCCATCGCATCGTCAACAAGAGCTTACTTTTTTCATGAAGCATCTGTTTCACCGTGTCTGTGCCCCTCTTGCTCTTGGTTTAACTCAATCCGTTTACTTTACGGGATGGAGGGACTAAAACGCCTCCTTTTTACCCCGGTCACGCGCTCGGCCTGTTTCTCTGCATTTAAATCATTTGTTAGGAAAGGATATATTTATCGGATCTATTGATTTTATAATTGATTTATCTCGGGATAAGAGTGGCTGTTGCCTGCGACTTCGTCCGAGTATCCATCCTGCAGGAACATCTTATGGCCCTTCTACACGATGGCCCATCATGGGCCAACGTAAGAGACGCAAACCTTAAAGCCTTTAGAAATAGAAACAGAAACATTTATTCGACGATCACAGAGAAAAAAAGACAGAACAGAGAAAAACATCATAAAAAAAAGGATGGCAACACAAAAATAAAAACAAAAGCAATAAAGAAGGAAAGAAAAAACTACAATCGTAGGATAATATTGCCATGGGTGATTCAGTGACGTCGAAATTGACACCACTCAGCACTATGTCACAGCATAAACCGCGACGCTGGTTTTCAGTGGCGCCAACGTGACACACGAACGAAGAGACAGTGTTTAATCAAAGAATATAATAAATAGTACTAGATTAACAAGTAAGCTAATAAGAAATAAATAAAATAATTTTTTAAAAATGAAAACGGAGTAAAACCTTAGAGCGTTCAACATGTTCTTGCATCTCACTTTTAGGCATCACTCCGTCCCTACGCAGGCTAATGATGGGCCATCGTGTAGAGCAGCCATTACGGGATAAAAGATAGCCAATTTTGTGCCAATGTGTTGTCGACGCGTGGCGTTGGCGTAGTTGGTAGTGACTCTGCCTACAAAGTTAGCGGTCTTGGGTTCGATTCCCGGAGCAAATTGTTAAGGGAATTATTTGGGTGCGCCAAACTTCATATAAAATTGCAAATTAGATTATTGAAACTCCGAAAATGTATCTCATATAATTTGACAACGTAATGATCACTCTTCATAATCTTCATATTTTTTTTAATACTAATGATCGGAACTCATACTCATCTGAACTTATAACGCCAATATTCATGGAACCGTACACTTTTCAGATTTTTTTAAATATCTTACGTGTAGATAAATTTAGGTTAGGTTAGGTTAGATTTACCAAAAAATCTAAAAAATGTAACAAAAAATGCATTATGAGTTGCGATTATTATGACTTAAAAAAGTATGAACCAAAAAGTATAAGCAAAATTTTTCGAAGAAATGATGAGTATAGACACAAATCGTTATTTGTATAAAAAATCTAACGACCAATTTTATATGAGCCAATATGGACCACAATTATTTTCCGTTTTTACGGTTTAAAGCCTAAACCGATCGACATAGTGTCATAAATAGTTGAAAACTTTCAAAGAAGAAAATTGAACAGTTTCCAAAGCTTAAGTATTAAATGAGTTATATGTGGACGGAGTCACGGGGCATAGCTAGTCCTTGAGCCACTTAGCGAGAGTCTCTTGGTAAATAAGTTTGATTTCATTTTGTACGTAGCATAAAATGTATTTTTCTTCACACAATATTTAAAGAACTCGAAAATATTGTAATTGCCCGTTTTCTTTTCATAGTATTCATATTTCTTGTAACACTTGATATCTTTTCCATTTTCCTGCTATCAGTTGGTTTTGTGATTTAGATTTTATCCCATCGGAATATGGTTCAGTTTACATCATCATCGCTTAACCATAGAGTAAAGGCCGCCGCTCCAATGACGATTCTAATTATGAATGATAAACAAAATAATAATTATTCGACACCATTGAAAAAGAAACATTGGCATTTCGTTTAATTAATTTTGGTCTGCATTAATTAAATCTGTTGAAAGATTACGTGAAATATTATTAATGCGATGAATTAATTCTTATTTCTTATTTAGATCATAAAGTTGTGCTTGGGTGCAATATTTTTGTCTTTTATTTATTTTATTTCATATTAAATTATTTCATATCTCGTTGTAAATTTTACTTGAGCAATAAGTATAATCATTATGATAGGGGTTACTTTGATTTACGGGGTAAATTTGATAACAACTACCACTGTAAGAAAATGTGTATTTTTCTAAGGAAAATATCTTAATATTATTTTTATTCCCAAAGGCTATATAGTTGTTCCGGCTTTAGTTAAAGTGGTGCCTGTGTAAGTCTTTAAATAAAAATAAAATATTAATCGTAAGTATGTATGTATGTATGTATACTCTTTATTGTACAAGAATAGATAGAAATACAAAACACAGGCAATATAACAAAAAAAACTAGTAAAAAGGCGAACTTATCCCTTTAAGGGATTTCTTCCAGAAAATAAAGTAAGGTAAGTGTGATTTTTGTTTTGATTAATCAGGTAAAATTAAAACTTCACTCGTAACTTTGTTAAGCAAAAACATATGTGATTTGTATGGTGTCTTATGTTAAGCAGATCTGATTGGTGACAGGATGAGTGGTTTCAAAAAAATGGGGTATTCTTAGACTACAGGCCTAATATTAAGATGGCGATATAAATACATAGAGAAACAAGTCGACGCCCGCGACTTCGTACGCGTAGTATTAGTTTCCTGCTTCTCCCCCTATTTTAACCCCTTAGGGGATGAATTTTCAAAAATCCTTTCTTAGTGCTCACTTACATCCTGAAAGGAACCCCTGTACCAAATTTCAAGTTTCTAGGTACAGTAGTTTCGGCTGTGCGTTGATATCTAAGTCAGTGAGTCAGGTTTGCCTTTTATATATATAGATAAATACTTAAATACATAGAAAACATCCAAGATTCAAAAACAAAGTTTAGTGCTCATCACAAATATTTGCCCATGCCGGGAATCAAACCGCGGGACCGCTAGCTTCGTAGGCAGGGTCACTACCAACTCGGCTTTAGCGTCGTCTAATTTGATCAAAGATCAAAGGTTTACGAACAGTAAAATCAGAATATCGTTACTACTTTAGAAAAAACTCGTATCTGATATTTTGAGATGTATGAGTTTGAACTTAATTCTCATCACGTTTAAGTATAAAATCGTTCGTCACGAAATATGAGATACGAGGTTTTTTCAAAGTAAGACGATATTAATTACCCAGCCGTCTAGCGTCGGCAAACTCTATGACATCTGTCAGTATATTTGTTATGCCGCAGAGTGTAAAAGCAATAGACAACCGAATATTTTAATAAATTGGAAGTTTTTTTTGGGATAGGGGCAAGATTATGATTTACCAATTTTAATCGAATTATTAAGAGCATTGTGAACCGACGCTTAACCTCGTAAGTCCCCGCGTACTTTTACAAGTAAAAATTAATGATAATAGTTCAGACCTGACTACTTACTATCGTACAAAATATTTTTAACTCTAAAGCACTAATTAATAGACTCTAAAACACTATTCTTAATATGTACTTGGTATAGTACATTCGGTAGTTAGGACTACTGCTATTAAGAAAACATAGGGTTTACGGGGTATAGAGTCATTGGTTTTTTTTTTATACAAAACTAGAGACCCGCCCTCGCTTCGCTTCGGTTTTTGTGAGTTTTCTGTAACGCCCATACATAAACCAGAACTTATTATACATACAAACCTTCCTCTTGGAGCACTCTATCTATTGCTGAAAACTGCATCAAAATCCGTTGAGTAGTTTAAAAGATCTTAGCGAACAGACAGCGGGAGCGACTTTGTTTTATACTATGTAAAGATTGCTCCGGGCGACTACTTTTTGGTCTTCCCGCAAATCAAGTCAGATTTCCATGACTTTTGAATATCTTGTATTGATTACAAAAAACTAGGTTTGTACCAAAGAACAAGGACTAAAGGCATAGAAACCGTACTAAATAAGCAGAAAATACATTATGGTCCACTTCTTTTTACTTATGGTTTTCATAGTGAGTTGGAAAGAGATGAATCTATAGCTGTTCTTTCGTTATTTGGTACATCGTCACAAGTAAGGTGTGATTTGGACCTATAAGCACCTATAGTATTTGGACATCTAGACAAGGAAAGACAAATCCTTCCTATAGGAAGAACAAAGAAGTCCCTGTGTAAAACCCTGTGACAATAACAGTTAAAGAAGAAAAAACAGCCTACTTTAAGTTTCGTTTTTTCTCATGTAATACGTAATCTAAAAAGTAGAGAAAGATAGATGACGCAAAGTACGTCTTATAGTCCGGTTTCTATGTTTTATGTCCTTATTCTTAGGTTTGTACTTTTCCGATTTTTTTTCTTTCCTTTGTTTCTTTCTAAGGGACATTTTCTAGAAAAAGATAACGCACAGACCTAGTGTTTCATACGGTCTACAACGGGAGCTCGTTGTTTCCCATAATTTGGCTGGTTGGAACCGTAAACTTTTCAAAATTTTAATTATCAAAGAAAAAAATTTACATAGGCTAGGTTAGGATTGGCTAAGATTTACAATAATTCTGAAAAAGTAACAGATACGTTATGAATATAAATAATTATGGCAGACGATATAGACCCGTCTACAACATATTCAAAATCGTATTTAATCGTTATCGAATTTTGTCTGGAAATAGGGAATATGCATGGATGTTTTTAAATCGCATTTCTCAACAAAATATGAAAATACCGTAAAAGAAATCGCCAAAAGTGAAATTAAAATTAAAATCGGTCAAAAAATACGGATGATACAAGCATTTTAAAATGCTAATTAGACAGAGAGATCCGAAGTGCACCGGTGACGTCATTGTGCAGTTCGGCGATATAAACTCCACATAAAATTCTGTTTTGCTAGAAAGAGATAAGAACAAATCTTCGTTGGCTTATATCTTGGTTAGTTTTATAGCTATTCAAAAAATGCTTTTTTTCACCTGTTTGTTACGTGAATCATTTATTGAAGCTGAAAAAAAAACCAAGCATATTCCCTATTTTCAGCTTCACAAATCCTCTTAAGAAAAACATACTGTCACGTCGCCAGCACAGTTGTTGACAGAGCTAGATCTGTTAAGTTATGTTAAGTTATGTTTACAAAGGTCAAAACAAACGTTGTAAAATTAAGCTATGTCCCTCAAACGCGGTGTTTGGGTCAGAAATGTGGAGAATGCGCCGTTCGTACGAGAACAAACATTTACAACTTCAACTGTGTTGAATAAAGGATTAATACTTTAATTATGATATACTCTTGAGTAAAAATTACGGAGTCATGTTTACTTGTCGGCGTACCTAAGTATATTAAATGATGGTTACATTTTAATCAATTCCTTTTTAAGGCGAAGGGTAGAGCAACGTCTTTCCGTGCAAATTTAATGCAGGTTTTTCTTTTTTTGTAGCGTAGTAAACACATTTTTTTCGCAGATAGGTATTTTTTATTTATTTAATAAGATGAAAATTGAAATAAAATATTAAAACCAAAAAAAATACGTTGATGCACTAATAAAAGGGATACTAAATAGATCCGTAAATGTAATATAAATTTTGAGCCAATACAAAAAAAAATATGCTTAAAGATAGTATGGAAAGACCATTGCCCTATCCGTCGCCTTAAGTCCGCCCCGAACCGAGACCTTATGATTCCCCACTAACTCTGTAACCCCTTGAACGATCTTGCGCATATACATATTTGCCTCAATTACCTTCGAGTACTTCACCAGGTATCAAATTTCATGAAGATCGGAGGAACAATACTCTAGTTGTCAAACAAACATACAAAATCCCTCTCATTTGATACTAGACCTTGCTTCACATACCCGATAATAAAGCTGGATTTACAATCAAACGGTTTCAGTATTTATAATAATTCATAAACACTAAATCCTTAAGGAAATTGTAAGAGCTAAAAGCAGTTTAATTCATCTCGAGTCTTTTCAAGTCTTTTTACTCAGACGAATCCTACCGACTTCGCCAATTAGATTATAATGCATATAGTAGACCTCACCTCGTTAGCTACATTGAGTTATTTGACCCTCGTAGTTATGTATTTTGATAACTTATTGCAGCATGAAACATGCCAAAACTTGCCTACGTATTTTGTAATAATAACAAAACCCGGCTAAATTAATGATTCCACAGATTGTCCGAAGTTCGGCGCCTGTTGGTTTTACCTGGGCAAAGGATCCGCCTGTCGCGTCCGCAGCAGTCTTAATTAAAAGGCGCCGTTCAATAAAATATCAGATTGAGGGCTTATGATAGAATAATTAATTCCATCAGATTCTTAAGGAATTATTTAAGTTACAATTTTAAAGTAGTAGTAATCTGTATAAATAACATTAGTTAAACATTAACATTTACACAATTAAAGATAAGAAAACTACTCCGTAGTTAATAGTGAAACTTCACGTGGAATTCTAAGATTAGGTACGGGCTTAATGTATGTTTAATGCAAACGTTAGACACGTACGTAAAAGAAACACTTTGCAAACGTCTTCATATTATTGTTAAAGGCTTATGCCGCTATCAAGTCACAATAACTATAATGTTTACTTGCAGGTTCTATCTTTATTATGACATGTAACGGCAAATAGAAATATCTCTTTTTATCAATTGTCAAACAATCTACGCGAATCATTGTTTGACAATAGATAAATCCGGGTGCTATAATGCTATATTGCAACTCACTTCAATATGGCGACTCATTTTAAAACAAGAATCACAAATCAAGTAACCTGTCACTTTATCAATTTCAATATCACTAATAATTCTACTTACCATCATAGACGACTCCCCTCACCAGCTGATCAGTCTCGAACACGGCGTGACTGACGGTCAAATTCACATCACTAGTAACGTCACTTAACGTCACCACTTCGTTGCTCTCACTGGGAATCCGCGCAAAGGCACAAGCATCACCCACCGTCTCACTTTCGACGTCACTGATCGTTGTTACGTCATCGTCCGTCGTTGTTTCAAACCCGCTTGTCATTTCATTTGTATTAGTAGGTTCGGTATCGGGTGGGCCCGGCGACCGACCCGGTGCCGGGTCGCCGGTCGGTAAACTCAAGGTTGTGGTGTAAGGCAGCGTAGCTAATATAACGATGGCTAATAAATTCACCGAGAGGTTCATCCTTGTTTTGATCTTCATTCGGCATTCTGAGTTACATGGTGACACTTGGTTTGGAGCCATATTCATGTTGTGGTTGGGAAGTTCATGATGGAATCATTCTGATCTGAAAAGAAATAGAACTTTGTAAGTCAAAGTATTTGGTTCACATAGTCCATCTGATGGTAATTGGGATCTGACGTCCATAGATATTTGCAATCGCAAGTCTACTATTGCAAGACTGCAAATGCGTTGGTTGCAGGAATTTGGACAAAAGTATCGTTTAGGTATGAGCATTTTTTTAACTTCATCTATTTAGAAAACATTAGTGTGCCCCCAAAAACGGCAGCAAGGCCCATAATTACAAATACCATATAGATCAATATGCATAACATAACAATATAACATTTCATTGTAACAACGAGCAACAGTTGGTACTGTTTGTTATTAGTTACGTGCTAGGGTTGTTAAGTGCTCAGTTTAATTTCTGTTCTCCGTTTTGTTTTGTAATAATTTTGTTCTATTTTTCTCGGACCATTTGACTTACTGACGAACATTTCATAGAATCTATTATTTTACCGAATTGAATCTCAATTAACGATATCTTCTCCTGTAAACTTGTCTGAAAAATCTTTGATGTAGAAGGTTTGGTTAGACTCCCAACGAAGTGTTTTTTTTTTAAATGTATTTTCATAGGTTAGCAGTTTACGCTATCGCAGAACTATCATCTTGCAATTTGCTCAAGATTGTACTGAATTTTTTTGAAAGCATCCTGAATGTTCTCTTTCCATTCAAATGACTAATTCCTACGACTAGTTAATATAATTAATATTCCTAAAGAGTCATACGATCACCAAGAACTATTAAATCATCCAAAACCAATTTCCATTAACAGAACTCTGGCAAAAACATCTTCACAAACATGTTTTTAACTTGTTGAAAAAATATTTTCGCTCAACCTAATATATTATGTTCGTGTGCCCCACAAACCTAATTCCGACTTGAAGCATTATGACTCTAAGATCTAAAGCTTTTGGCATTGGGTTGAATGTTGTATGATGTAATGTTAAGGGATTGGGTGTATAAAGGCATTACTTTGATAATATTATTGTTGGAATCCTATACTTACTAATCCGTAAATAACTTACACACATCAAAAATATCTAGGGCATAAAAGAATGTTTCAGTTGAAACGTTGACTTTCGTTTCGTCATGGAGTTGTAAAGGAGTAATAAATGTAAAATAATGTATAGAAGCGTGAGTTTGTTTTAGGGGATGGTGCTACGGATAGGGTGTTTCCTTGTAGTCCTACTATATTTGTCCTACTGCACAAAAAGTGCACCTAGATTTGGTGAACTGTGGTTGTAAAAGTAGGTAGGTTAGGTTCGTTAAGTATCTTCAAATGTTCCAAGGGCAAACCACCCAGAAGTACCCAAGGGCGGGGCTCCGCCGAAAGTCAGTGCATGGCGAAACTATAAGAGTTCCTAGTTTGATTACGGACCAAAAATATCTATACACCTTTAAGCCACTGGCAATAAGGTTCGTGTATACATATATTTGACGCGATGACTGTATAGATATTAATGCCCTTGACTGTATAGATATTTTTGGCTTGGGTTTTGTTCTCATGTATGTGAGAGTTGCGTGTATAGATATGTATGGCCTCCTATTTGCCTACATTTATTTGACTGTCATTGTACATTTATTTATGGCCATGTAAATGTTCAGATCTTTTTGACTCTTTAAATGCGCACATATTTCTGACCGAATTATCGTATAGATATTTCTGGCTCCTCGACTGTACAGATATTTTTGTCGCTTTGGAAATTGATATTTATGCCCTTGACTGTGCCTTAATGACAATCAAGTAACACAATTAATTCCACGAACAGTTGTCTTAACTTAAAAACATTGGAATAGTCTCATAAAATCAAATGTCCTTGTTGACCGACTTCATTCGTGGGGCGGCAAGGGTTCCGTAGCTGTTCTCATTGTCCCTTCTCAACTATCCCCATTTATAAAACAATGTCATATTCCGAGTGACCGTTCTTCTCATCAGATTATTGTTAATAACGAGATGAAAAAGTGGCTTATCGGGTTTATGCTAGATAATGGAAGGCTTTCTCTGGCGAGAGAATATCCGGTTGATACCAAGTAATGCGATTCGCTGGCTATGCGCGACGAAGTGGATATAAGATGGCGTTTTTACTTTTTTTTTGACCCACATTTTGAAAACTAGTAAACGGTTCTTTTCTATTTGGAATCAGCTCTCGCCGTCTGTATTTCCGAACCAATATGACTTGGGACCTTCAAAAAAGCCTACTCTTTTCTCAAAGGCCGAAGACCTTCGATTCCTCTGGTGTTGCGGGGGTTTATGGGTCGCGATGATCAGTAACCATCAGTTGACCCGATTGCTCGTCTGCTTATTTTAAATAAAAAAATAAAAAAGCTAGGGATTGTCTACTGATATTTATTTATTTATGGACACTCCCATGGATTAATGAGAGGAATAAGTCCATGGATATGACACGCGAGGACAATTGACAACAATTTATATGTGCTAAGGTAGTAAACTAAAATACCGTTTGTAGATTTTACACTGCTGATTACAGTAAAAATATTTTTGGTTTTTTTTTATATTTAGGAAAAACAGTAAAAAAAAGTTGGATTGTGAATTTTAGGAATACACTTATAGTGCCCTTAGTCCATTTATTACCATAGGAATTGAAAAAAATATAGGTACAACTGTCATGACAATTTTTTATCTGTCTGACGGATTACTTGATTCTAACGACACGCTTTCGATTCCCGTAATACTATTGTTTTGATAGACGCTATTTAAAATGAAAGTGACTATCGGATTTGTAAAAGCGGATAGCTGCAATCTGCCCAAAGTCAACGAATTTATGTTGTTACAGTTGTTTTTTTTCTGAATTAATGGCTTTCACTCCTTGTGTTTAACAAGGTGTATTTCGCCAGTATCGAGTTTTAGACAATCACCATAGACTTATTAGAGAAACAAGTCCATGGATATCACACGCGAGGACAATTGTTCGTTTAAAGAGATTTACACTGGTGGACTAAACAGAAGCACATGGGGCTAGCTCCACGCGCTTCTGTCAAGTCCCCACATTGTTACAGTTGTTATTATTGACAAGTGACATGACATGACAGTCAGTTCTGGTTCTGTTTAAAGTTACTTTTTTTTATTTTATGTCATGCTAAGATCACGACATCAGTATTCCTAACTTTGTATATAGGTACGGTCTTTTTAAGAACTATTTCTTTAATAAATTACTAACGACGAATTTAAGTTAAATAAAGAAAAACTGAGAAACACGGGTAGTTTAATTTTTAACCAGCTATTATAAAAGCAAAAAAACATAAATGCTAAACATAAACATGGAAGAGTATTTACCTACTCTGGTGGACTAAACAGAAGCACAGGGGTTACCTCTACCCGCTTTGTCAAGTCAACTAACATGTTTGTTTTTTCTCTATTTTTATGACGTGTCTTTATGACACAACGATAATAAAGTGCATTTGTTATCGTTATCACCAAACTACGACGTCAAAGGGTTATAGATTTTTTATGTTACATTTTAGTATTCTTTGGTAACCGCGTAAGTTTACGTCGAAATATAAACACACGTTATGTTATCTAGGGCAAGGACAAAAATAAGTTGGTAAAAAATGACACTTTTATAGTGCTGCTATCGATTTTTAGGGCTCCGAAGGCAAATGGTAAAAATGGAACCCTGAAAATTCCGAAATTAATTATTATTAATTGACATTTGACATTTGGAGACTCTTTACATCTCCATAATTGTATTATTGACCGTGGAGACTTTCTACATCTCCTTACCTATGTCTATTTTTAATTTTAATTTGAAATTTGGAGACTTTACATTTCCAATTTAATTTGAATATACTTTGAGTCTTATTATTGCTCCTGGGACCTGTACATCCCTGTGACATTTATATTAGTTAGCTTAAGTTTATCATAGTAATAAGTTACTCATATAAAAAAAAGGACTTCCTGTTGAGTTTCTTGCGGCGTTTCTTCTCAACAGAGTCCCTTGGAAACGCTGGTAGACTCAGACATGTAAAAGTGCCTACAGGGCCTACTTACAGAATAAATGAATAAAAAAAAATAAAAAAAGTATGTGTATTAACATATATTTTTAGAGTTGTTGGCAATTCTGTAGCACTGCCCACCCCACTCTGGGAATGAAGGCGTGAAGGTACGTATGTATGTATGTTTGTCACAGCTATTTTATGTTGAAACTATTAGGACGATGTGGTTGTGATTTGACTGGTGTTTTGTTGTTAACTGTCAAACGATCAAAGCATTTTAAATAAAGCAAAGGCTTATCTGGACTTGACAGAAGCGCGTGGAGCTAACCCCATGTGCTTCTGTTTAGTCCATTAGAGAAAATTCTCTTTTACCTAACAATTGTCTTCGCGTGTGATATCCATGGACTTATTTCTCTAATAAGTCCATGGGAGTGTCTATAAATAACTCGAAATTGGCGAAATACACCTTAACAGGAGTGAAAGCCATTAATGAAGAATTAAAAAAAAAGGCTTATCTATTTACAGGTTGATTTTCAAGTTGATAAAAAGAAAGGTACTTATTTATATTGTTAGTAAATAAGTCCCTCGCTTGTTTGTTAGTTGTTGTGCTTTCTCAAGGTCCATAAAAATGTCATGCGTAATCTGCTTGTTTATTATTCGAACTTTAAATCGCACATTTTACCGAAAAATTCAGTTCAAAAAGTTATATCTGCAATGGACTTTCCCTAACGATTGGCTGAGGTGCCCTTTTACACCATTAGAGCAGCTTACCCAGTCACCTTCACCTTAAAGGGGACGAGGCCTTAATACCGGGAATTTGTCGCTAAATTATAACGGATTAGAAACGTTATTCTGGATCCGAATGAAATAACGTTGTGGGTAGATACATTCTGCCATTCCTATAATACATGAGCAAAAAAAACGGGTCATAGTGCGTTTTTCATAATAAAGAGGCTATTTCGAAGCCTTGGTTCCTCGCCAAGACATGTTTTTAGTGAAATCTGATGATGGATACCTACCCCGAGCGGATACCCTTCATCTGGCATAACTTTTTTTGGCATAATCATCATTTGGCATACTCGTCATTTGGCATAATCATCATTTGGCATAATCATCTTTTAGCATACAGTCTTTTTTTCTGAAACCGTATACTTTTCAGGATTATTTAAAGTATCATTGCATAGAACCCATTAGGTTAGGTTAGGTTTATTTTATAACAATCCTGAAAAGTATACGGTTTCTCTCTGCGAAAAACATCTAGAATGGCAATAAAATGTAAGGAAATCCAAATGTTGACATAAAAATCATAAGAAGGCGCATTCTTATTGGCCAGGCTCAATATATTATAAATACGAACACCAGGTAGGTCCTACCGCCCGCAACGCATTAAATTATAATCGAAGAGGGTATTTTTTTTGTACAAATGAATGCACAATTCATAGGGTATATATAACCCAGGGTTTAACCCAGTAGAATAGAGGCCCTGAATGGCTGTTTTCTCGTGGTCCTACTATATTGGTCCTTCTGACTTACGGCGAATATAGGTACTTTTGAGAAAAACCTCTGTAAGCATTTATTTTTTCAGAATACCTTTTAATTGTGGACTAAACGGAAAAGCACATGGGGTCAGCTCCACGCGCTTCTGTTAAGTACCTGAGTTTGAGGTTACAATTTATACTCAACTGCCAGATGTCAGGATTAACTTCTCGTATGCCTTGTACTATAGTGCTATAAAGACATATTTCGTCACGTCACGATATTCTTGGAATAGTGAAGCCGGTGTGAAGGTGTCGAATAACGGAGTTCAGTGGGAGGCTTTTACCGGGTCAGATTCCAACGCCATTCATGACTAAAGTTAACATGAACTGGTGCTTTGTAAACTTATAGTGCTTTTCTGTTATAGACGGAACTGACGTGATCATTTGCTATTTGTTTTGCTAGCGGCATTAAGCCCTATACTGTCCAAGCCAAATAGCACCATCTCAAATAAAACTCCTGTAGCAATCCCAACCTCATTACCAGAGGCCGGAATTCTCGTATCACTTTTGAGCTGTCATAGGGACTCAAATATAGGCCCACCCTCCTTTCGCAGTTTTTCGAGCACCGTGGGGGTAGCACAGGGTTTTCAGGGTTGCAAACTTGGGTGATAACTACTCTCAAGGGACCTAAGAACATATATTAACTTTAATAAAAAGCAAGCTTTCAAAACCCGACTGTCGCTAACCAACTTTAAATCGTTTAAAATCCTAAATGATCATTCAAAATGAAAAATGATGAAAGAAACCTAAAGATGATTTTTAAATCCCTATTCAATGATACCCCACTTGTCTTGTCTATACATATATAGGCTGTGAATCACATTACCCTCCTCCTTCGGCAGTCGGGTAAAAATAGTACTTAGTTACATGCGCGTTTGCGATGTTTGATGTCGTTTTTGACTGGCCTATTACTCATGCGTTGACGGTATCGAAGCAATTTAAAGACCTCATTAAAAAAAACATATTGTATTGCAACGGAAAAATCATAACAGGAAGTTCAAAAATATTCTACATAACCACAACGTAGGTATATAAGCGTACTCAAGGATACATATAGACTCTTTTTACCTACTACATAATGTACCTACTATGGAGTGATTTTAATGTTTAGCCATTTGACACAATACGTAATTTCGCCGGGTTATACATTTCCCACATGTCATTAGTCGTGTCATGTCGGGAAATGTATAACCCGGCTAATTAACGTACCATGTCAAACTGGTAAACATTCAAATTCCTTGATGGTACAGTTATCTCGGTTCATAGTCTAGATGCTTTAATATTGTTCATTGATAGTTTAAGTATAAATAATAAAGGAGTTACTATCCTAGTGTTTATTGTACATTCAAGACTCATCTGATAATTCATTTGTGGGGTTAAGGTCAAAAGTAAAGCATCGTACACATACAGGGTGTCTCTAAAACCAACGCTAAAACTCAGAGGGCTGATAGAGCAGCTAAAAAGCTATCTATTTAACCCCTATGTATGTTCAGCGATTGCTACTAGTTTCGGAGATATTGATAATTTTAATCAGATTTTTTGTAATTTTCTCTTATGTCCATGTCATGAAAAATCATTAATTTCATGTTTTATTTCATAAGCTCTTCAGTGGTATCATACATAATTAGAATCATTACGAATCAGCGAAGTTTTTAAACCTATTTCCCCGTTTTTTTTCCAGTATTTTTTTTAAGAAATCACTTAAAGTTGCTTTTTCGATACAAAGTGAAAAGCAAACACTGGGACACCTAGTATGGAGCAACAAACGTGGCCATGATCCTGAATAAAAATATTTTAAATAATGTTTGTTTAAATAATAAAAAATAAATTGTCTTAACGCCTTTAAATGTACGACCCCGAAGTCGCCCTGTATTTACAGATTTACCATATGGAGCATCAAACTCAGTTTTGTTTAACTTTACGTTTACATCATTGTCTTTTAGTCAATTTGTAACATAATTAAATACCCTGTTCACCATAAGTTACAATACTGTTACACTCTACAACCAGTAAACAATCATCTGTAAAAAATCGTAAATCATCCATATATATGATTTACCTGAAAATCGTTTTTTTTTATGGTATAGGAGGCAAACGAGCCGACGGATCACCTAATGGTAAGTTTTTGAGGTGATCGTTAATATAAATTAGAATAATAACGGCCAGAAATGTATGAAAAGATATATCACTTGCTTTAACGTTTCTCGTGCCTATTATCACTTGTACTTATTTATTCTGTGCTATCATTGGGACACTCGATTTCATCTTCAAAATTAAATGTTCAAAGGTCTATTGGTCACAGAAAAGGTGCATCAGATCATTGTGCGGCATTTACTATCTCGACTCCTGTAAACCCTATTTTAGAAAATTCCGCATCTTAACCCTACCAAGTTATATGTAACAGTGCTTTTTGTTAGGATGAATCCCCAATTATTTAAAAATTATAACTGCCTACGCCTAAGAAATAAAGTTACTGCAATGCCATCTAAAACGGCTTTATTACGAAAAAGTATTCTTGGGATGGCTCCCAGAATTTATAATAAGGTACCAAATAATATAATGAATATAGAAAAGATCACTGAATTTAAATGCAAATTATATAACTTTTTAGTAAATAAGGCCTATTATACAACAAATGAATATTTGTCAGACTACTCTATCTAGTTGATGCCTGTGCATGTATAGTGTGCTGAGTCATTAACTGCATGTTAAATTTGTATGCCTGAGGGCGTAACATGGTGATACTTTACACTGTTTAAGACCTTATGTAATTTACCTGTGTTACACAAATAAACGATTTTGATTTGATATTGTTGGGAACTAAAGTCAAAGTTAGATGCAACTCGGAAAAATGCTTGTAGAATACTGTTTGTATACGTACTGCAATAAGACGATAGAATAGGAGGTAATAGCACTACGTTGTTATGCTTCGTATTAAATAATTACCTATGTATATTCTAATAAAAAACAAGATAACATCGAAATAAACATCCACGTAGTTTACCCATTGTAATGTGTACTCTGTCACGTCGTAATAACAGACATTCAGAAGTGCCACGTTAGATGACGGTACAAAAATCTAATTGTGTAAAGGTGTAGGTATGTGTAACAATATATCATCCATGCACAGCTAAGATGAAACAATACTAATATAAATATACGAATGACGTTTTTGAAAGAATTAAACAAATATATCTTTGCTTAGGGTCGATTTTTTGTCTTAATTTTATTTATTTATAACGTCCAAATGATAAAATCTAATATAGTAACTGTGGTGGACCTCTAAAAGTGACGCGGCCGTTTATCTTTTAAATTTGAAATAAATTTCATTAGAATTCCGTACAAAAGCCCAGACTAGCTCGGAATCATCCGCTTTCATTAGTGTCTACAAAGCTAAAAGTAAAAAACCTATTTATACTACCTACCTATTTAACAACTTAACGTAACATAATTGTCTACAATGTGAATTTGCCTTTACACTTGCCTGTCCCTATATAACCAGGCGTATCAACAGTTCTCGATTAAATATACTATTAGTTTCCGTTCTTTCATCTTTTACATCATTTCAACCATGGAAAATCAGGAAAAATGCTGTGATACCCAGTTTAAAATTCTGTCAAATGAAGACTATAAATTGCCGTCGCTGTTGCAAGAATCCATTAACAGAATCGTCAAAAAAGAAGGATATATCACCCACAAAAGTTTCAACAGATCCATTTCAACCAGCGGAGGAAATTATTTGGCTGATTTGTACGAAGTGGACATTAAAGGCCAAACAGCTAATGGTGACAAGGAAACAAACATCTTCATTAAAAGCAAGTTGGAAGATGCTATAAGCATCATTGACATGGGAGATGCTTACAACACAGAAACATTTTTTTACGAAGATCTGACAAAGTTGTACGAAAACCTTCAAAATAAAGCAAAAATTCCTTTGGACGAGAGATACAATATGGCCAAAAGTTTTGATGCGTTGAATCCCAATGCAATTATTCTTGAGAATCTATCAAAGAAGGGTTTCACAACTTTCCATCGAATGGAAGTAGTGCCTCTTAAATTTGCTGAATTATCCATTCAGCAACTTGCAAGGTTTCACGGATTATCTTGGGCTTTGCAAAAACAATATCCAGCATTTTTTGCAAAGCATATCAAACCATTAAGAACCCCAGTAAAATTTAACGATGAGTATCAATCCTTTTTCAAGACTATGGCGGATCATGCTAAAAAGTTTGTTACGGAAGAAAAAGAGAATCGTTTCACTAAGTTTGTAGAAGATTCTTCAGGCAGGCTGAGGGACATCTTTGGAGAAAAGTCTAAAAGTGGAGAGATTAGCTGCTTGTGTCATGGAGACTTCAGGGCTAACAACATTCTTGCAAAAATAGTAAGTACTTATTTCTTACATTGTTTTAAAATTTGAACCAAAAGACATTAAGTACAGCCGAATTTTTCATCTCAGATCTTTGAATTAGACATGTTTTTTACTACACAAAGGTGATGCTAAACCTATAATACTACTCAAAACAAAATAGTGGCCACTGAGTATTTTGATCGTTACGTGAAAATTATATATAGATTGTAAGGGAAGAAAGTGATCAATTGCATTGAATGAGCGCTAGCGAGTGCGCCTTTAGTTCAATGTTATTGTCACGTATTATTTTATAATGCAAAAACTATGGTTGTTAGATAATGCATAATCTGAAGAAAAACAAACAATGAAGTATTTCGAAATGGTGTCAGTTTGACCAATAAATTTCGCTTAATCACGTTTCACGATAGGGATTGAAATTTCGTTTATTCCGTTATTGAGATATGAAAAATGTTAGGTACTCTCTGAATAGCAGGCCTAGTGAACATGCATCGCACGATGCATTTCGAGTCGATAGAAAACCTAAACATTGGCAGCGTTTGCATCTTAAGCAGGCCTAAAGGAGAGATAAAAAAATCTGTAATATATTAATATTATATTTTGTAACTCATGAATTTGCGGACAAATAAAACAGTTGGGAAACAAAACTTTGGAATTGGATATACAAGGAATCCGAATCAGAAAAATACTAATTGCCATTCTTAACACAGTAGTTTTACATATTACTCCGTAAGATACACTTACTAAAAAAACCTACAACAAGTCTCAACAATACATACAATATTATGTCAAAAGGTTCAGAACTCAGCATATGCTGTGAAACTGGGGTCTACACAGCACTGTTCTTCAGCCTGTACCTCATCTCAACGTGAAAATAAGCCTGGAATCCCATTCCTTACTTTTACTGCCTGGACCTAGATTTTTAAAACCTCATACTGCCTCAGATATTTAAAGGGTTCTTTATTTGTTTACTGACTGGTAATTTTCCACAGGAAAATGGGGATGTGACAGAGGTAATCCCCGTGGATTTCCAGCTTCTACACTACGGCTGCCCTGTGACTGACCTCGTGTACTTCATCTTCCCGTGTACTGATCGAGAATTCCGATCAAAACACCTAGAGAACCTCAAAAACCTGTACTTCCATTCTTTGGCCAAATTTTTGGACTATTTCGACATAGATATTGAGTCAGTGTTTCCTAAGAAAGCATTCGAAACTCTGTACAAAGAGAGGTTAGAATATGCTCTAACAGTAAGTCTGTTGATCACTCCAATACTTTTTACTGATGATAATGATGTACCAGATTTTACTAAGGAGTTTAGCACAGTTACTGTGACTCCAGATGCCAAGATGGAGGAAAGGTTGAAGGAGCTTGTTGAGGATTTCCAATCATTGGGTGTTTTGTAAGCGGCCTGTTGATATAATATTATCGACATTTAAATATTGTTATCTTGGAATGTTGAACTTTATGTGACATTAACAATTGGACGTATGAAATCCAACGAATATTACTAGGTACTAACGTATTTACAGTCGGCATTGGCAACAGAATCAGAGCGTGTGTATAGTAGATAATTTTGAACTCTTCGATCGTCCATCTATTTTCCCTGCTGACTGTAGGTGCGTATATGTTTTTTTTATCTTACTTAAGTTGCACTATTTTATAGGAGTAAAATTGTTGATTAAAACTAATTTTAAACGCGTTATTTATTTATTTATCACCTTGGTAATATCCGTCAAAGTTGCAACGTTCTACGCCAAGGTCTTCGTGCGATCTATGAATAAATTCTTAAATATTTATTTACCGAGATAAAAAACAGCACTGTGTCTTTGCAAATATACTTACGTTATTTATGTTTAACTGTAAAAACACATTTTATTTCGGCAGTAAAAACTGGCAGAAAGATAACAAGAACAAAGAACTAGCACGAACGTGTTTTTATATTGTAATCTCATGACTACAATAGTACATTGTTGCAGAGGATAGAAAGTAGACGCGATTTTTGGACGAGTCATATAGAGGGCCGAAACGTAGTTGAGGCCCTCTCTACATAGTTTACGAGTCCATAAATTGCACTTTCTACCGAGACAGACATAGTGCTTTTCACAACTACTGAGAGGAAATAAAATAAAAAATCATATTCAAAACTCAAATTTTAATTCATGTTAATGTGACATCACCGCCAATTTTACCATGGAAAACTTTTTTTAAATCTGGACCCCTATTCTCGTGGCACTCGAGATTAATAAACTAACATGCGAGATGAAGATGTCAACTCCATATAAAACTGTATTTGTTTCGCCATATCTCCCATGTAATTTCATCTCTAGTGGTTCGAGATTAGGGGCCAGGTTTGAATTACATTAAAAAAAAAGCAGTGACATATTTTTTAGTCTGTGTAACTTTTAACAAAAATACACCTAATATTTTACTTCACAAAATGGTGTGTTCTGATTGGTCGATATCAATTTTTTTAAGGAGCTATGACACAAAAATTGATTGATTGATTTTCATTGGTTCTTAAAGTTGGACAACAATGTTCTCGACGAATCAGCAAACACGCCGACAAAAACATTCTTGGTCTGTCCTTATAAGTGTCGTTTTGTGACCCCAAACAAGACCATCTATGGCCATATTTCCGAGCAGTGTTGTGAAAAGTTATTTTGCGAATAGCAAACATTGAAACAATGGATACGGTACGTCAACAGTCACTATTTCAGTTTTTCATTCAATTATATTTTAAAAAACCGGGCAAGAGCATGTATCCACAAGTTTACAGTTAGGGCTCAGAGCCTCTAGTGTATTTTTACATACCTACACAAAAACGTCTCGATCGCGTTTGCGTTTCTCGTGTGGATAACATGGTAACTTTCAGGTCCGAGACGGTTTGCCGCGTGAACAGCCACTTACACTCGAGGCTCTAGCCGAAGCGCGCCAACGGACCGTATTACGGCTTCGTTGTCCGTCCGTTTGTCACAGAGCTGTATCTTTTGAACCATTATAGCTATGAACTTAAAATTTTGCCTATGTTTTGAATGTTTTATATGTATTTAACTATGTATTTCTCTGTATAAGTAGGTTCATCGTTGTCTAGTACCCATAATACAAGCCTAGAGCTTAGTTTGGGACTAGTTCAATTCGTCTGAGATAGTCCCCTGATATTTATTTATTCGTATTAACATCCATATAAGTCTCCCGTTATTACATTTGCTTCTTAACTATATGATATTATAAAGATTTTTAAATTTAACAGAATTGTCTGTTACGAAATTCTAAACTATATTAAAGCGAAGGGGTTTGGATAAAAGTGTTGTCATTTGTAAAATTCATACATTTTCAAGGTGAGCGGCCATTCGTAACAGTGGCAAATTATGATAGAATTGTTAAAAATAAACATATTTTATTATGTAATGTAATACTCTTAAGTGCATCGGAGCCGAGATATTTAAATATTCATACTTGGGCGTACTTTTGTACTAAAAACTGAACATTTAAATCTTTAAAATCTCCGCTCCGATATTATTTAACGCCATAAATTATATATATCTATATGTATTTAGAGGTACTGTAAATAACTATATAAGAATCATCGGTGGCCGCTGAAAAAAAAAATTACAATATTCTTCAAACAAAGGGGTTTGGGTAAAAGTGTTGTCATTTGTAAAATTCATACATTTTCAAGGTGAGCGGCCATTCATAAAAGTGGTAAATTATGATAGAATTATTAAAAATAAACATATTTTGTTATGTAATGTAATACTCTAAAGTGCATCGGAGCCGAGATATTTAAATATTCATACTTGGGCGTACTTTTGTACTAAAAACTGAATACTTAAATCTTTAAAATCTCCGCTCCGATATTATTTACCGCCATAAATTATATATATGTATGTGTATTTAGAGGTCCTCTAAATAACTAAGTAAAAATCATCCGTGGCCGCTGAAAAAAAAATTACAATATTCTTGAAACAAATTTACCCAATGCCCTTTCATACGATCCTAAATTGATTGTTGCAAAACAAATGAATAACCCGTATCTTTTGTAAAATAATAAAAGACCTGGTGACTGTACCTATGAAATGACGATGTTTTATTTTACAAGGCTTAACTTTGTAGGAATTTTATTTGTGCAATAAAGAGTTTACATACATACATACAAATAAAGATAAGATAAAGATATAAATAAATAATATTTAAACGACGACATCATGACGGTAAATAAAAGTTTATACGTTTATGAAGCATTTCTTTTCTTGCAGATGACGTGTATTTACAAGAAAGTACCTATAATCACGCTTGTTTGAAATTAATAAGATACCTTCTGTGTTAAATAACTTAGAAATGAAATTTCTAATAGACTCTAAATTAAAAAAATGCAGTCGAACGGTTTCCCTTTAAATTAAAAAAATCGTCCAATTTCAACGCCACCAGGGGCCATGGTCAAGATGGTCGACGATAACTTAAATTAATGTTAGCCGCATTCGACCAAACCTGAATTAATCTAGCTACAATAGGAATTACTAAGCTCGAATTAGTAGCAAAAGAAAAATAATAACTTATATATGCTTATGTTAGTAAAGTGAATGATGAACGAATGATTACCGTAAAATGGGGTGACTTTGGAAACGCGGGGCGACTTTGATAATTATTTGAATCATCGTTTTTGTGCAATGTCTGAGTTATTATTAAGCTTTTTCACAACATTACTTGCATATGTTTCATATTCGAGCGTAAGATATTAGTAGTTCAAGTATTTTCAGACATATTGGATTTAAAACCTTCGAAACAAAAAAACACTATTTTTTGACATGCTTCGGGGGTTACTTTGATAGTGTGATGTAAATACAGGGATAATCAAAGTAGCCCCATTTTAAGAATCGAGATTTTCAGCTGCATAATTATTTTTTCCTACTAAGCCGTCTACCGTAGTCTGCCTCTAGCTGCTTTAAGTTACTCCAAATGAGTAGTCGCCAATACAATATTTTTAATAATTTATTTTACGATTAAATGCGGGAGTTACAGAAGATTTATTTTTAAAATTGATCAAACTAACCCCATTTTACGGTACCCGGAAAAAAAATGCTACCCAAAAGAAAGACGTCAAAGCTTCAGTTATGTCTACTTCCTTTTATAGTATTAGGTATAGGACTGAAAAATAAATGTCATTGGCAAATGAGTGTAGGTTAAGTTGATTTGACAGCACTGACAGAACAAAACAAGATGTGGATACCATTAAATTATTCTTTCTTGGAATAACTCTGTTATTCCAGGCAGAATTGTGGTATACTCAGTAACTATTCCCGAATATATTCACTATTCTTGGAATTATCGTTGGTAAAACGTAAAACTGATTTACATTCGATTAACTGGCGATTTATTCTAAGAATAGTATTTACTCTCGTTTGGTCCAATCCGCCCTTAGTGATGGTATATGTATGTATGTAAAATACTTTATTGTACAAATGGGGAAATAACAAACAACAAAATAGACAGAAACACAAAAATGTATGTACAAAGGCAAATTTATCTCTTAAAGGGATCTCTCCCAGCACGGCTATCACAAGTTGCCCGCGACTTGTTTGTCGCTCGGATCTCCCTTTCTCTCTAGCCAGTAACGATGGAAACGCACTGAGCGACAAGCGAGAAACTACAATTTGTGCTACCCGAGCAGGTGGTGGGTTGTTAAAGAAAATTAACTCATTCCTTTCTTTAAACTTATTCCAAGACCTTCTCGGTACATTCTGTACGTTTATAAAAATTATTCAAGTCTACCAACTGATATTATTAGGCAGTCCAAATTTTTTGCTTCTCTTAAGTCCAGGCTGAAGAAGTACTGGCTTGACTCTTTTTCTTAGTTCCAATTTCACCAAACAATGTTATGTTAATCAATGTTAATCGACTGTTAGTTCATATATTTTGACAGCTGTTTACACTCTATCGTCTGTTAAGTTGTTAACATCGTTTGGTGAAATTGGTATCTATGACTGTATGTCCTTTCTACTTTTCATACTTATATTATATTGTTTTAATTTATTTATTTATTATTATGATTAATTACAGACCAATTGACCTAGTCCCAAACTAAGTTCTAGGCTTGTTCTATGGATATTGGACAAACATATAAAAACTTATATAGAGAAATATATACTTAAATACATAGAAAACATCCAAGACTCATGAACAAATACTCACGTTCATCGCACAAATATTTGCCCATACCGGGAATCGAACTCGGGTCCGCTAGCATTGTAAAGTAAGGCCAACGAGACGAGATAAAGCATTTTTAAACAAGCTTTCGGGAGTTCAAAACATTCACAAACAAACAACACGCAGGCGAACAAAGGCGGCCTTAATGTTGACAACTTCTGTACTGACAGCTTTCCTGTACCACGAATCACGCGACGACAGCCGTCATCGACCAACTGAAGATATTATTGCGTACGAGAAATAAGGACAGATATAATAATCGCTCGCTATCGTAATATAACTCAGTAACGGTCAGTTTGTTTACATTATTTATCTCGTTTCGTTGGCCGTACTTTAGGCGGACTCACTACCAACTACGCTAAGTTCTGCGTTCATTCCAAAACATGTTTTTCTCTTCTCTTCTCTTTATATTTATTGAAATAGGCACAGATTATCTTTAAGTACGTTTCGTTCTTAATACACAATCATCATCATTTTAATTATATAGTTTTGCATCCATGACGTGGAAATTAGTGAGCAATTTAGCTTCTTTAAATACTAGTATTTATTTTATTACTCGTATTCTTGTGCGATAACTGCGATGTCATCAAAACAACTACGTGTATGTTTTTAGAGTTCCGTACTAAAATGGTAAAAAGGAATCCTTATGGTGAGACTTCGGTGATATCACATCAGTTTTTCTCTGTAACTATAACATTAATAATCTTGAAAGGACACCGCACGGAAAGTATAGAAAAAAAAACTTCGGTGAATTTTGATAAAAAATATATATGTTACGTGGCTTGGTCAATATATAAAAATACTCGGTGCGCAATTAAATTCTATGACTAGTTTTTGAGAAAAAAAAAGGGAAAAAATATGTGGATAGAAAAATGTCCATAGAAAAATATATGGAGGAAAAAAAGTGGCCTGTTTTGAACGAAAATGTTTTTTAAACTGTCCATAGAATATGTTTGAATTTGAATCATTTATGTTAACAATGAAATAAGTTATGTATGAGATATTTAAAATCCAAAACTTTTCACCGATTAATTTAAAAAAAAACATGAAACACCAAGTATTTTCGTTAAAATTCATTTCTAATCTAAATACTGAAGAATAGGGGGCTGTGACACCCAACTTAATTTAATCAAAAATATGCACAAAGTAACTCTTTAGTTATTTTTACTTTTGCAAACAACGGAAATATCACGATTATATAAAAAAAAATTGCAGGCCAATTTTACTTATTTTTATGAAACGCTACAACTTAAAAACTAAACCCTTTTTTATATCACTTTCAAAACTGGCCGCTTTTTTTTTCTTTCATGCATTTTTCTATGCGACCAAAATCAATATGATTTTTTTCTACATTTTTTTTTTTCAAAAACTAGTCATAGGATTTTATTGCCCACCAAGTATTTTTATATATTGACCAAGACACGTAACATGTATTTTTTTTATCAAAATTCACCGAAGTTTTTTTTTCCATACTTTCCGTGCGGTGTCCTTTGGCATAGTTTTATGACTGGCCCGTATCTGTTTTTAGAAAACAACAAATGAATTTTCTTTTTTTAAATATTTGAAAAGGAGTCTACCTCTAGAATGGAGTCTAGAGTCCCGTGTGGTTGCCGGGTTAGAATAGTGCCACTTCATGTCTTCCCGTGGATGTCGTAAGAGGCGACTAAGGGAATATAGGCTTGTAGTACTGTTAGGCGATGGGCTTGCAACCTGTCACTAATACACTTAATTGCTTAATTGTGCAAAATGTGCTTACATAATTATCAACAAAGGACATTGGGTAAGTTTGTATGAAGAAAATTGTAATTTTTTATTACAGATTATTTATCATAGTTATTTAGAAGACCTCTAAATACACACAGATATATATAATTTATGGCGTGAAATAATATCGGAGCGGAGATATTAAAGACTTAAGCATTCAGTTTTTGGTACAAAAGTACGCCCAAGTATGAATATTTAAATATCTCGGCTCCGATGCGCTTAAGAGTATTACATTACATAACAAAATATGTTTATTTTTAATAATTCTATCATATTTTAACACTTTTACAAATGGCCGCTTACCTTGAAAATTTATGACTTTTACAAACGACAACACTTTTACCCAAACCACTTTTTAGGGTTCCGTAGCCAAATGGCAAAAAACGGAACCCTTATAGATTCGTCATGTCTGTCCGTCTGTCCGTCCGTATGTCACAGCCACTTTATTCCGTAACTATAAGAGCTATACTGTGGAAACTTGGTAAGTAGATGTATTCGGTGAACCGCATTAAGATTTTCATACAAAAATAGAAAAAAAACAATAAATTTTTGGGGTTCCCCATACTTAGAACTGAAACTCAAAAATTTTTTTTTCATCAAACTCATACGTGTGGGGTATCTATGGATAGGTATTCAAAAATGATATTGAGGTTTCTATTATAATTTTTTTCTAAACTGAATAGTTTGCGCGAGAGACGCTTCCAAAGTGGAAAAATGTGTGTCCCCCCCCCCGTAACTTCTAAAATAAGGGAATGATAAATGTAAAAATAATATATGATGTACATTACCATGCAAACTTCCACCGAAAATTGGTTTGAACGAGATCTAATAATTAGTTTTTTTTTAATACGTTATAAATCGTAAACCGCATTTTACCTTTCATTCAATCAACTCCAATATAATAAAGAATAAAGAAAAACATTTATTTAGATGTATAGTTGTACGGAACCCTACGTGCGCGAGTCCGACTCGCACTTGGCCGGTTTTTTAGAGTTGTTGGTACAGATCTAGTTAATAATCCTTGCACATCGTGAAAACTCGGAACTCACGTCTACTTCCGAATGATGCCGACGTGTCTATGAATTATTGAATTATTACGTGACATGTTTGTATTAAATAAATAGAGTACTTTAGTTATCAGTGTCAAATGTCAAACCACGAGTTTGAAGTATATCACACCGAGATGTTAAAACTACCACGATCAAATATATAGAAATTAGGTGTAGGTAAACAAGAAGAAATATAAATAAATGTTGAAAATAACTTCACAGGCTTGTCGATTTAAATGTTTCCCAGGTCTTAATGCTTTCTGCGTGACTATTAAAAAGAACTGAAAACAAACGAAATCTTAATTAACAAAAAAAAATACTCTGGTATTAACCACTCTATATCGATTATCACTCTCGCGATGGGACGTTCCCCCACGTTGTCTTGATGGGTACTGAGTCAGACTGAAGTAGCATGACATGTGAAAGGATATTTGACTACATCTGTAATTCTGTAGCTGTGCCTACCCCACTCTGGGAATGGAGGCATGAGAGAGAGTTAATAAGTCCAGAAGGGTTGAAAGTGATTTGATAATAGCAAACGGGGTGTCATAATGAAAAGGCTCAATCTCAACACACGGTCACTATTAAGTGGGATCTGTGACCCATATACTTTTCCATTCTCAAGATTAAAATCTTAAGACCGCAAATACATTGCCAACCCTGAGGACTAAAATAATGCCTCTATGATAGTAATTTTACAGGATGTCTTATCCCCACACCGGGACACAACAATGCGCATGCTGCTTGGTGACAGGTTAAAGGGTAAGATGGTGGTAGAGATCCAGACGAACGCTACACAAGGTCCTACCACCACTAAATGGCATGTACAGTCAATCAATTTGATTCCTAGGCTATTATGGACTTTGTCTACGTGACGTTGTAAACCAAATCATAGGAAGTGTCTTACGTTTTGGTTGTCACCGTCACTTTAACATAGTCGATATCTGCTTGTCACAAGGCTATATACACCAAAAATGTATACAGCATGTGCATTCAAATCTATAATGCCATACCTGATGACATACAGCTACTTCAGGGAAATAGATTTAAGAACAAATTGTCGAACTGGCTCCTAGATAGGTGTTTTTATAGTGTTAAGGACTTCCTCGAGCAATCTAATAAAATGTAATAATTAGTAATAATTTGTGATCTTTGACATTATTTGTAATTTTAAATGTATTTGGTTATTTCTATATTGCATAAAATTAATATTTGCACGCTTGCTTGCAAGCTGGATACACTGGACATTATTATTATTTAAAATTGACTGCAACATCTTATGTACTGTATTCTGCAAATAAATGATATTGATTGATTGATTTATTGATTGATAGTGGCCTAGAAATCAAATTGTTTGACTGTACAGTAAAACCAGTCTTATATACTGGCCAGCGCACTCTCTGGTATCTGTCAGTAGACG
Source organism: Acleris literana (assembly GCA_946894065.1). NCBI lineage: Eukaryota > Metazoa > Arthropoda > Insecta > Lepidoptera > Tortricidae > Acleris > Acleris literana. The sequence continues at coordinate 2,379,231 of OX335681.1, forward strand.
GCACGGGGTAAAAAAAACAATGGAAGTGCCATGAGCTTCGCTTAGTATCAGACCTGTTGTCGCCAATACTCACACTATCATAAAAATAACACGCCACCATGGAAAATGTTTTTGGTGCGGCTATCGTCTTTACATTCCAAAATAGGACAATAAGGCATGCTTCTGGATTTATTACCTTTTTTAGAAATATCGAAATATCGAATTAAGCGATCGCGGCAAAAGTATTGTAGGTTGCGCTTGCGCGGAACTCCGCATAACCATGGTTACACGCCCACATGACACTTCTACTGTTTTTACTGTCCTGTGGTATACAGGGTGACTCCTAAGTCGTGAACCGAAATGATGGTTTCTAACACAGCATTTCAAGGTGAATTCAGTGCGTTAACGTACGTTAGTAAAACTTAATTTCTTTAAAGAGTAAAAATTACCAACCCTGTGGTCACCCTCTTCTATTAGACGAGTTACGTATGAGTCTGACAGTTCAAAGTAAGAAGTAAGGGTAACCATGAGACGCGGTAAATTTAAAATTAATAATTTTATTAATTATTACAAAATATTACATTTACAGAGTTTTGCATAGTGTTACGTACTTTAACTAACAGTAAAGAACCGGAAAAATAAATTTAGGACGACTTAGGAGTCACCGTGTATTTCGTATATCGTTGAAAAAGTCTGGAAAAACTCCCGTTTTTTCCAAACAACTCGTTTTTTTCGGATTTTTATGAAAAAATACAATGAAATTTTCTGCTCTTATTTTAATCTATATTCGGTCTTATGCAACTACAAAAGGGCGACATCGACGACACGGAGGCAGAAGCAATTGAAATAGGTGGCGAGAGTGGCAGTGATTGACTATGAATAAATTGTCATATTCATTTGTTATTTTTCCTAAAAAACCCGAAAAAAACGAAAATTTCATAAACTTCTGAAAAAAACATTTAATTTTTTCCGCAATTTTCAACGCTAATTTCTTAAATGCCAGAGAGATTGTGAAAACAATAGTCAACCGAGTACTATTTAATACGCATATTTATCTTATCTCACAGAGGGGCCCTTTCAGATACATTTCAACCCCTTTAGGATCTTTTGTGCAATTACCCTCTTACTCAGCTCTTCGAATGTGCAGGTTTCCTCACAATGTTTTTCCTTCGCCGTAAGAGCGTCAGGTAAAATGAAATACTCATTGGTACATGGGTACATGGTGACCGCGGGGGTTCAAACTCGGAACCTTAGGATCACGAGTCGACCCCCTAGGCCACTAGACTACCGACGCTCGTATACTCTGGGTTGCACTTTATACTCACGCTAAATGCTATTTCACCATTACTGACCCACATTATTTCATTTGATTGTTTTGACAAGTTATCAAAGTATTCTTTGTCACTTTCTGTCTAGTTCAAAAGTCACATTGAAAGATAAGGACAAAGCATTATTTAAGCACACCTCAGCTATTTTGCGATGAAACATACTTTTATACTAGTGGATTGACGTGATGTACGATACAATCAGTCTTTTATTTTTGTTACTTTCGCTAACACCACATTCCGGCCATTTTCAAAGATCTAATAAAATACATGATTTAACTGAACGGAAAAGTTAAAATAAGTGAGGAAAGTCAAGAGAAACAAAAATTAACCATCGTTTATTAACGCACTTTATTGTACAAATTTAAAACAAAAACAATACAACGAAGATGTAAAAAAAATATGTACAAAGGCGAACTCATCTCTTAAAGGAATCTCTTCCAGCGAACCCTTGAAATATTGCGAAAAGTGAAAGGTTGTGCATCGAGTAGGCAAGTGTACAACTTTATTTAGGAAAAGATCATAAAAACTTAATTTAACCAATAAAACCTAACCATAAAAAATAAATACATTCAAACAAATAAATATGTACCTATGCGTACTTCACAAAACACCCCATCGCATGAAATCGTCAATGATCCCTCTAGCTCTTTCTTTCATCCTTATATCAGTTTTAATAACAACATCAGACAAAGAATCCTTATCCAACTCTGGAACGGCGTCATCGTCTGTGAAAATGAATGGCATTATTTCGATAAAACACGTGAGACCATAATCTAACACATCCTCATACAATTCATCAAATTCTTCTCTTGGAAATACTGTTTTGACATCAATGTCAAAATGTTTCAACATTTTTGTTACAGACTCAAAGTATAAGTCTTTCAGGTCTTCTAAATGTTCCCTCCTGAATTTCTGATCAGACCCTAAGAATATAAACCAGAGGAAGTCCAAGATAGGGCATCCGTAGCAGAACAGCTGGTAATCTACTGGAGCAACGCTGACAACTTCACCGTCCTGGAGAGTTAAAAAAAAAAAATTAACTTACATCGACTTCCTACCCATACATTGCGCAGTTATCTTCTTTTTTTCTGCATAAAGTAGGCAACGAACTTCACACAGGGCAACTGATGATAAACGGAATCTGAGACCCTTAGATATTTTTCATATGACTGCAATCCTAAGACAGCAAATGTACACTCAAATAGTTTCTTTATCTATAATGTTTTGAGTTTGGGTTTGAGTATGAGTTTAAACTTAAACCCTTAGGGCTAGGCTGCCCTCCTAAGCAAAAATGCAATAACTAAATAAAATAGCCAAAGCAGATTCAACTCTCTTATGTTTGTAACTAGGTTGCAATTCCTACAGATGTTTTGTCTGAGATATCGCCATTATGCTTAGTAGGGCAGTAGGATGGATTGCATCTATGCTTAAACTTTCACCGGTTGTCTTATCCCTACACCGGAACCCAACAATGCGGATAAGATGGTGGTATTTCTTATAGCGTTGAAAAAGTCCGGAAAAAATCCCGTTTTTTCCAAACAACTCGTTTTTTTCGGATTTTTATGGAAAAATACAATGAAATTTTCTGCCCTTATTTTAATCTATAATCGGTCTTAAGCAACTACAAAAGGGCGACATCGACGACATGGAGGCAGAAGCAATTGAAATAGGTGACGAGAGTGGCAGTGATTGAATATGAATAAATTGTCATATTCATTTGTTATTTTTATGATGATGCGAATAAGATGGCGGTAGCGATCCGGATAGAGTCTCTCTATTCCAAGTTGCCGTTGCAAGTTTAGATTTTGATAAAATACGCACATACATACATGCCTTCACGCCTCCCAATGAGGTAGGCAGGGACTACGGAACGCCAGTGACCCGTTTCACGAAGCTACAAGTTACAAATTACAAGCAGATAGCAAAAGCAATTTTCTAGCAAAAGGAGTTAGAAAGAGACTTCCGCTTGTAATTTGTAACTTGTAGCTTCGTGAAACGGGCCTCAGGTGCACCGGTCTATACATACAAATCGCTTCCTCTACATTCATCAACCTTTGCCCTTTAAGTACATCGCTAATCTCATCTCATCACTGTATGTGCGTGTCTGAATTACGTGTCGATTGTTACATACAGCTAAAGAAATGTAATAGTAGTTGTACATTTAATTAATCTTTTACTTGATAAGGTGGAGTCTTGTAATCGCAACTATCTGGTATTGCAACTGACTTAGGGCCGTATTAATAAACTCATCTTGGCCGAGATGCCGATCACAAGATACGTCAAAGTAAACGTCAAACCATAGGACACTGTCAATTTTGACGCATCTCGAGAAGAGCATTAGAGTTCAGATTAGTTTATTAATACGGCCCAAAAAAAACTCCCTCTAGGATCACTGTTTTGAACAACGACACGCGTGATATTGTTCTTATAAATAGGGAGAGAGTTATTTAAGTCAGTTGCAATAACCAAATAGTTGCAATTACAAACCTCCACTTTACATTAAAAATAATACGCTCGATAAAAAGGAGCGCTTCTCATAAGCAAGGGCTAATGAAAACGATCAGTGAGACTCACCGAATGTGATGTAATAGAAAATTTGAAAATGTTATATAACTATTTTAATACTTACAATTTCTTTCACCAAGATATTATTTGCTCTATAATCACCATGAGTAATTGTTTTCTTGTATTTATCATCACACAAATATCGTTGGAAGTTTTCCGATAATCTAGGCAAACAATTCGCTAGTCTTCTTTTAGCGTCATCATGTAGACATTCACTGATTGCCTTTGATGAATTATTCAAAAGCCCTTTAAAATCATCATTAAAATTAAAGGGACAAGAAAGACTTTTTATTTTTCTTTCAAAATAATCTGGACGTTTTTTTTCTAAAGCGAACGACAAACCGTGCAGCCTTCCCAATTGTTGTATAGCCATTTGAGAAAACTTTAGTGGAATTGGATCCATTCTGAACAAAGTCTTGTAGCCCTTTCTGGTTAGATTTTCAAGAATTATTGCTTCGGGTAAACTTTCTTGGTAACTTGTCACCATGTTGTATCGTTCACATTCAGGGATACCAGCTTCGTCTTGTAATTCTTTAAATACCAGGGATAATTCATTGTAAACAAACAACTCCTTTTCAAACATACCGGGGACTGATACTACAGTGAATTGGTCATTAGGTACCATTCCTTTGACAAACAAATTCGTGGTTTTCCCCCCGTTATCTGTTTCACCCGTAACATCCACTTCGTAAAGAGATCCAAAATAATTGCCACCAGTAGTAGATATAGCCTTTGTCACAACTTTATAATCTTTGTATCCTTCTTTTTTAATTATTTTTTCAACAGCATCTTGAACTCTTTCTGGGAGTTTATCTAAATTTACTTCTTTCTCGTTTGTTTCGCATTCAGGCAGATCTCCCATTTTGATGTGATGATCCAACGAATGTAAGATAGCAAATGATAAGCTATACTTTGTGACGATGCGTTTATATACTTGACTTGAACAAACATCCGGTATATGAGTATTCATTAGTGTATATAAAGATACAGTTTTACTTCGTAGCCTTTTGCCATAATTGTCCCACAATTGTTTTTGATTTGGATTATTAACAAAGGAAACTTTTGTTTTGTGTGTATATTTAAAAATCTAAAATATATGTACCTTGTACCTGGTACCTTGTCGATTTACAGTCGCGTAAGCAATGTCAAGCAAAATTGTAAATAGTGTTAATACGACAAGGGTTTAAAGAAAGCATTTTGTAGAAGACATAATTATGTATAATATTGTTATTACAATCATTACCTATACATATTATAAAACGAAGTCCCCCGCCGCGTCGGTCTGTATATTCGCGATAATCTAAAAAACTACTGAACGGATTTTGATGCGATTTTCACCATCAGTTACATAAATTTTAACAGAAGGTTTTTATATAGGAAACTAATGTGGTTTATGGCAAAAGAGAAAGCCTCAAAAAGGATAGCCCCACCCATAAAGATGGTATCCACAGCCACACAAGTGGTCCAAAAAGATCTCCGACCCAACCCTTCCATTGTCGGGCAAAAGAAAGGAAGCCCATAGTCTGTAAGCATGCATGCGTCAGGATTCCCACTCCGTGACTCACATAGCTATAAGTCTCCCTCCATCCCAACCCCCATTTCTATCCCCCCTTTTTGGAAAAACCCCGGATAAGCGGATAAGTAAACGGAGGAAGGACTTTCTCCTCCGGCCTTTCAGCACGGGCTGGGATAGTATCCGCGGGAGTCTAAATTCTGGTTGGTAATAGGGGCATTGGTGTTTTTAGCCGGTGCGAGCCCGGCAGTACCTGGGCCCTCCATTCCCAGGTCTCCGGAAGGGGCTTTCACCTCTGCCCCTTTTTTTTCTTAAAGTAATTAAAGCAAAAAGCAAACAAAAGCAAGGACTTTTGTCTTTCGCCCTTCAGGCGATTACCAAAAAAAGAAAACTAGCATAAACTGAGGCGAAGCGAGGGCGAGTCACTAGTAGTTACTAATTTGCTCTCACGGTGACTTTGTATTTTACTTGTACGTCACTAATTTGTTTTCGATAAGAAAGGCTCTTCTCGTGTTTAAATAAGAAAGATCTTTGTTCAAAGTTATCTCATTACATATTATTTACTGTGATAATTATTACGTATTTAATCATTTCATCGCCATGTCACTACATCAACAACTCTTACTTTAGAAACTTGTTACAAATTTGTAATATTATATTTACTAAATACGTACGCCTAGAATTCTTAATTTTGTCATGCCTCTCAATCCGGTCTCGAAGCTCGCCATTTTTACTTTATTCTTCATTATTTATTCTGTCAATCTGATGTATTTATATCTTTATAATGTTATACTTACACATATACATATATAATCTCACGCCTTCATTCCCAGCAGAGTGGGGTAGGCAAAGCTATCGTACAGAATTACCAACAGCTAAAAACTTGTTGATAATTCTGTAACAAATAATGTAATAAATGTTGTCAGTTTGATGTGTTTGTGTGTTTGACTTACTACTCATAATATGGGAGACAATATAGCCCCTTTTAACGTTTGTGTTTATACGGTTTTCCTTGTAATTTTGTTATTAGCGATAAATAAAGGTGGTTATGAACGTGACTAGTAATACCTTTGTTAAGCAGACATATTATTTCATAATAATATGATTGTTGAGCGTGCAGTTCCCATCTTTTAAAGATGGGAACAGCACGCTCAACAATCATATTATTATGAAATAATATGTCTGCTTAACAAAGGTATTACTAGTCACGTTCATAACCACCTTTATTACTTTCATTCTTACTACTATTCATTTCATCCTTAGGTACTTTTTGAGAAATTTCATATTTTACTTTAAATACTATAGACTTCTTATAGTTTTTCCTGTTTGCTAAGGGTAAAGAACTATAAATTTTTCTCAAAATTTTATACCCATATTTCTGGGGTCGTAGTGAAAAAGGGTATAAGTCTCCTAAACATCAACATAGCAAAAATTAGCGCTTTAAAGTTTAATATTTCATAAACTTGTAATTTAATCGAGAAATTGTTTTCACAAACCCACAATATTTTTGAAAGACCTATCCAACCACATCCCACACTGTGGGGTAGACGAGAAAAAAAAATACGTTCACACGTTACGTGTAGGGAAGGTACACAATTTTTTTTTTTAATATTTTATTTTACTACATTGTTGGCGTGACTAATATTTATATTTATGCTAAATTACAGCTTTCTAGTACTAAGAGTTTCTTTTTTTTTTTTTTTTTTTTTAATTTATTTATCACAAAAAACTTAAATGGTATGTACATATTTATATTCCGCCAAACTGAGGACAGTTTGTTGGCGGATAAAGCGCTCATTATGCACTTGTGTTCTATCCACTTATAGTATAGCTACTTTACATCCTCATAAGTTATACACTACTTAACTAGAGCTACCGGTATACTTCAGTTATGCCATACAATCAATATATTATTACCCTATTACTCGCTACTATTATCAATATTATCATACAAATCTAACAGTTTTGCTTGGAGTCTTCTCTTAAATATCTGCTTGCTACTACACTTTTCTACTGTAGGGCCTAATTTGTTAAGTATTTTAGGAATAATATACTTGCGCGTTCTTTGGCCATAGCAGTTGTTCGCTTTATATTCTACGTACGCTCTCTGCGTGGTTGTTCTGAGGGTACGCAACGGTATTCTACGCATTTTGAATTTATCCTGACCGTAATCATCCATACATATTAAATACCTAACCTTATCATGCACTGGTAAGATTTTTAATATTTTATACAATCGCTTATAATTATCATTATATTTGTTTTTAGTTTTTTTATCGACTAATACACTTTTTACTATTCTAATCTGAAGGTTACAAATTTTATCAAGGTAACTCTTAAATGTCCGTCCATATGCAATTAATCCATAAGTAATTACAGACTCGGCTAGCGAATGATACAGGGTGTGCATTACTTTCCTACTTACTATGTTTTTTAAACTAATTAGTTTTGCCAAAATTGAGCGGAGTTTATTACACACTATTTCTATATGGATCCCCCAATTAAATTTAGTGTCTATGGTTAATCCTAAGTACTTATATCTATCTACTACTTGTATACTACTACAGTTACAGTCTTCGTGTTTTTTATTATTATGTAGACAGTCGTATGTGTGCCCCAATATACAAACATTTTCACAAGGTTCCTGTAGGTATGGTGACTTGATTATCATACATTTGGTCTTTTCTATGTTAAGTATTATACCATTGTCGTGCGACCATTTTATTATGTTTGTAAAATCGGTCTGTATGTTTTTAACCACAGTTTTAATGTCCCTATCAGCATACACTAGACATGTATCATCGGCATACATATAAGTTGAGCAAGCCTGGACGACGTTAATCATACTGTTAACATGCATTATGTAACCTAACGGTCCAAACACCGATCCGGTTGGCACCCCGTATACTACGCTGGCCTCCTCGCCGCTCAGCCCGTTGATAAAAGTGGTCATTGTTCTATTGCTTAAGTAATTTCTAATCCACTCGATCACTGGACCACGGACACCACATTCTTGCATAGCGAGGATGAGCTGTTCGTGGTCCAGAGTGTCAAATGCTTTTTTAAAGTCTATGTATAAAGTTACAACGTATTTTTTATTATTTAAATGATCATTTACCTCATCTGTGAATTGTGCCAAAGCGGTTGAGGTGCTGCGCCCTCGCCGGAAACCATGCTGACTATCCGATATTATGTTGTGTTTTTCTAAGTAATTACTAATTTGCGTTGTAATAACTTTTTCTACTATTTTATTCACTACTGATAGTATAGCTACTGGTCTGTAATTAGTATACTCTAAATGACTTCCTTGCTTGTATATAGGTCTAATTATCGCTTTTTTTAACATATCCGGATATGCACCCGTCGCTGCGCAGTTATTCACAAACTTGGCCAAGATCGGACTTATGCTAGTTTTGATAAGCTTTATGTCTTGACATCTGATTCCGTCCATTCCTGGGGATTTCCTAGTACTTAATTTATCTATTATTATTCCTATATCTGAGTGTGAAACTTTTTGATAACGAAATGATACATTACTGTACTTTACATAGTCCTCTCGCTTTAAGAACTTTACATTGCACTTATGTTTTAAATTTTGAATTTCCATTGTAAATGTTTTGGCAAAGTTTGTGCAGACCGCCTCAATCGACGTGCTCTTTCCCAAATATTTAATTATTACATCGTCCAGACTTGCCTTGTCATTTCCTAACCAACCATTAATTGTTGCCCACAGCTTTCTTAAATCACTCTCACAGTTTTTAATTTCATTTTGTTTGTAGTTTTGTTTCGCCCAATATATACATTTATTTGTAACGTTTCTAAACCTAGTATAATCTAACCGGTAAATTACATTTTTAGGACTAGCTTTCCATCTTCTAAACAACTCATCTCTACGCGATAACATATTAATCAAATTAGTATTTATCCATGGTTGCGTTACTCTATTGGTTTTAAACGTTTTCGTGGTCTTTGACTTATCGTATATGTTGCTGAAGATGGAATATAGCCTTTCGTACATAGATTTAGGACAGTCAATGCTATATATTTCCGACCAGTCTATTTTTTCTAACTCATTTTTTACTAATCTATTATTAATAACGTGCACTTCCCTTTTTTGTTGACAATTATCGCGCCGGTCGTCGAACTCCGTAGTTAAGCTGACTCCGACTAGATAATGGTCCGCAATCTTACACGTTAGCATGTGTGCGGTCTGAGCTAGGACGGACGGACGGACGGACATGGCGACACTATAAGGGTTCCTAGTTTGACTACGGAACCCTAAAAAGGGTTTAAGTCTAGTAAATGTATTTACCCTTTTTTATTACGATTTAAGTAAGTCGACTTATACCATTCTTCACTGGGTCCTTAGAATTATTCGTTCTGGAGATTGAATATTATGTTCAAAAATAGCTTATTTTAAATTTCGTGTTGAATATCTTAAGTTCTCCGGTGATAACTTTGTCAACTAACTTAAAAATAAGTAGTATAGTAGAATAACACCCCAGCTAACACCCCTACGGTCCAAGCCACCGTCACATCTCACTGTTCCAGTTTTAATAAACAAGATGGGAGCTTATCTGGGGTAGATCTGATAATGGAACGACTTTAGGTGGCGGCGGGTTGATACCGAGTGCTTCGCTGCTTTAGCGGCCCGGAGTGGATCTGTAGCTTGCTTATATTTTTACTAGTGACCCGCCCTCGCTTCGCTTCGGTTTATGCCAGTTTTCTGTAATACCCGTAATCCAAAAACTTATTATACATAAAAACCTTCCTCTCGAATCACTATATCTATTAAAAACCGCATCAAAATCCGTTGCGTAGTTTTAAAGATCTAAGAACGCATCACTGTGTAGTAATGTGTCGATGACACGTTATTCTAGTTCGTAGGTCCCGGGTTCAAATCCTTATAATGACAGATATTTGTGTGATGGACGCGAGTAGTTGTTCCTGAGTCTTGGATGTTTTCTATGTATTTCTCTATATAAGTAAGTTTATAGGATATCTAGTACCCATAGTGCAAGCGAAGAGCTTAGTTTGGGAAGTGGTCAATACGTGTGAGATTGTCCCCTGATATATTAATCTATTACTAGCGACCCGCCCTCGCTTCGCTTCGGTTAGTGCGAGTTTTTTGTAACACCCGTACAAAACCCTAAACTTATTTAAAACCTTCCTTTTGAATCGATCTATCTATTGCTGAAAACTGCATCAAAATCCGTTGAGTAGTTAAAAAGATCTAAGCGAACAGACAGCGGGAGCGACTTCATTTTATACTATGTAAAGATTTATTTTAAACTAACTAACTATACTTTAGAACTAGAAATCTGTCAAAATGCACAGAAAGTTTTAACAGATTTCAACAAAATAGGCAGTTAGTTTTTCAAAATTGAAACATTTTACGGGCTTCCTGAATTCTATAACTATTATACCTAAATGTCAGTTACATAGTCACAGAAAAAAAGTATACCGTCTTCAGTATTTCGTACTAAGCTCCAAAAACGACTTAATTCAATATTTCTAAACTAGATTTCAAAATTATGTTCAAAAATAGTTTTTTTAATCACGTGTATAAATGCCAGGGATATATTTAGTTGGACGGTGATTAAATAACAACCCCAAATAACATCTAAGCTACTCGTATTAGCAACAGGGCTAGCTCTACACTCCACTCCGGGCCGCTAAGCCAGCAAAGTACTCGGCATCAACCGGTCGCCATGCGCCACGCGAAAATCGTTCCATTATCAGATCAACCCCAGATAAGCTCCCATCTTGTTTATTAACAGTGGAACGGTAAGATATGACGGTGGCGCGGACCGTAGGGGTGTTATCTGGGTTTTTATTCTATTATTATCTATACTTATATTATAAAGCTGAAGAGCTTGTTTGTTTGAACGCGCTAATCTCAGGAACTACTGGTCCGATTTGAAAAATTCTTTGAGTGTTAGCTAGCCCATTTATCAAGGAAGGCTACAGGCTATATATGATATGTATATGACGACGTGCTAGCCTAGTTGGTAGTGACCCTGCCTACGAAGCTAGCAGTCCTGGGTTCAAATCCCGGTAAGGGCAGATATTTGTGTGATGAGCACGAGTATTTGTTCCCGAGTCGTGGATGTTTTCTATGTATTTAAGTATATATTTCTCTATATAAGTATTTATATCGTTGTCTAGTACCCATAGTACAAGCCTAGAGCTTAGTTTGGGACTAGGTCAATTTGTGTGAGATCGTCCCGTGATATTTATTTATTTATTTATTTATATATCATCACGCTAAGACTAATAGGAGCGGAGCACTTATGAAGAATGTTTCAACCTTCTACGTAAACAAAGTCTAGGGTTAAAGTTAGCGTTAGCCCAAAGTAACTATTCCACGGGGACGAAGTCACGGGCAGAAGATAGTTTTTGATAATGGGTTCGCTCTTACTTCTTGCAATTGGAGGCCGAAGATTCTGTCGACGGTGATGCGAGCTCACTCAGAAGATGGTTGACAATACGACAACATGTCGAAAGCAATTTGGTTTTACCGAGCAGAATACCGTAGCTGGTCTAATTCCCCATGGCTCCCCATCGACCGCCGAGCCAAGGTCGCCGCACCTACTGAATTATGTTACACAATGAACGAGCAAATAATCCACAGCGAAATTGAATCGAATAATAACTGTATTAAAATTCAATTTCGTTCAACAAAACACTATGATTTACGACGTTTTGTCAAAGGTGCGTACTTATGCTTGCACCGTGATCAATTACTAGAAAACTGACGCTTCGACTTTATTGTTGTGTCTTAAGATTCAAATTTGAAGTGACTGAGGACATACGTTTTATTTATCATGTAGAATCGATAAGGCGTTAGTTTACTTCGAAAGTTTCGTTCAGGGCCTCTATTCCACTTTACTTTGGCCTTTGGGCTTATAAATCGTAATTATAGTATATTGTTGCCGTTATGGTATGATTTAGTGGTGGTAGGACCTTGTGCAGGGTCCGTCCGGATCGCTACCACCATCTTACCATTTAACCTACAGCCACACAGCAGTGCTTGCACCGTTGTGTTCCGGTGCGGGGTTAAGACCACCGGTGAAATGACTTGCATAGAGGCATTTCATCTTGGTCCTCAGGGCTCACAATGCAAGCAAGATATTAAACATCGTTTAGGACGTAATTCTTTTGTATGGTTTCAGATACCACGCTACATAAAGGTATCTTTTTTATACGTGCCATAAAATTAAATCTCGCTTGAGTATAATTATCGTTAAACATAGTTTCCCTCAGCGTGTATATTTTATACCCTGTATAAGTAGGTACTTAGATAGCATAAACCACCACTCCTTCCCAAACTTCGAGCGTAAACAATTACCATTTTATACACCGACTTATTTATTGCAACAATTCTGAACATCGTTTTGTCCTTGTTATAGGGGTCGTTTTCCCTAAAATATATCCCCAAGGGCACAAGGGCGAAGCATAAATTCACGCGAAAACGTTATATAATGCTATTTTGGATACATTAATCAGATCCTGATCAACTTTCTGGCTAATTAATTAAGAAAGAAAAGACGGTGTCTCCAGTTTTAATTAGAGAAAGTTGAAAATTTAATTTTGTGGGAGATACGGCGTAAAATGGTGTCTTGTTTAAGAGTAGCTCGTTTTTAGGGTTCCATAGTCATATTAGTTATACCCGTGTGGTTGCCGGGCTAGAATAGTGCCACTCCATGTGTTCCCGTGGATGTCGTAAGAGGCGACTAAGGGAATAAAGGCTTGTAGTACTGTTAAGCGATGGGCTTGCAACCTGTCACTAATACGCTGGTAAACATCTTAGTCTAATTGTGCATAATGTGATTACAGAATTATCAACAAGTTTTTAGAGTTGTTGGTAATTCTGTAGCTCTGCCTACCCCACACTGGGAACGAAGGCGTGAGTTTATGTATGTATGTAGTCATACTAGGAACCATTATAATTAGGCTGTGTCCGTCTGACTCCGTCCGTCGTCTGTCAGTTACTTTTTATAACATCGTGTCATATATTGTTGGATAGCTATGACAAAACTATTATGTGTATGTTATTATATTTTTTTAGATTTTGGGGAAAAGTTTAGGATAGGTATTAGATACATTGAGCTGTAAAAGTGCCATTTTCACTATAGTACTTAAAGTGTCTACTGCCGAAACTATAAATACAAAAATCTAGAAAACATGTTAAATGAAAGCACATATTATTATAACGAATTTATAAGGAAAACTATCACGACGAAGTAGAGGTTATTTATTTATTTAAGATTAATGAACACAAACAGTCATTAACATAACGCTGAAAATTAAAAACAATACCGTGACTCATTGACAAACAATGTTCAAAGAAGACATAATGATGACGAGATGATGTGTGTGTGTGTGTGTTGAACTAGTTCATACTTGTTGTTTTTAGGCATCCTTTTTTGTGTTTGTAGTACCTAACGGCATCAGAGCCCAACACTGAGCATGGTCGACAGGCTCTTGTCCAGTTTTTCTAAGAAACAATAGAACTCATTAAGTTATTCTAAGAAATAATAGAAGTCGTAAAGATTCTATTGTGCACAGTGCGACAGCTTTTTAAAACGTCTTTCGGGTTCGGGAAACGTCGGGGAACTAGGTAGCATAATGGCTAATTTACATGGGTCCAGCAAAAGCATGCCAGTAGAAGTACATTGACGGGTTGGTTTTCACGTTTGAGGCGAGAGCTATTGTAACGACGCAATGTACATCTACTGGCATGCTTTTGCTGGCCAATGTAAATCAGCCATAAGACCATTGACACACATGCCCATAGAACAGTCGGCGTTATAAATAGCTGAACACTTTTGTACCTTGTCGCTTTAGCGCCTTTGACAGATTAGTGCAGCAGTTCAAACGTGACGTTAAAGTGACAAAGGACTTAAGTGTGCTACTTAAAGCCGATCATACAAGCACAGAGCTTAGTTTGAGTCTAGATTAATTTGATTAAAAAAAAGATAGAGGGGAAAAAAATAGTTATTGTGAGATTGTTCCTTAATATTTATTAATTTATCATTACCATATTAAAAGCAAAGTGGAAGAGAAGTGTAAACTTGAAGGTTATGTTAAAAACTATTGCAGTACGTACCCATATGTCTATTTATAATTTCCTTAAAAACCTTTCTTAGGTCTCAATTCGCCAACAAATTATTAACCGACCAGTTAAACTTGCTTCGTGCCCTCTTAAGCACTTTAATGGTTGCCTTTTCGCCGAAATATGTTTGACGTAGCAACTGCGCATCAGCCTGTATATAAATACGAACATTAAGGAGATTGTCTTCAAAAACTTGCTTTATAATTAGTCAAAAAATTGCTAACTGTAGTCCCGTGGAGCGTATATATTAAATCAGGGTTACCTTTGTATGGGTGAAATATGTTTGGCAAAATGGATCGTTTCCCAACCGTATTTGCCAACCTATTTTTTTTCTGTAAGTGTAAATAAGTCAGGATTTATTTCAGTCCAATCATGTAGAACCCTATAGGTAGGTTTTTATAAAAATCCTGAAATATATACGGTTGTAGAAAAATAGCGGGTTGACAAATGAAACGGGAAACGATACGTTTTGCCAAATATATTTCACCCGTACAAAGGTAACCCTGATTTAATATATACGGTCCAATGGACGACGGTTAGCAATTTTTTAACTAATTAAAGCAAGTTGTAGAACACAATCTCCTAACTGTTCGTATTATATACAGGCTGATGCGCAGTTGCTACTTTTATTAAATTGAATTTCGTCTTAATTCGCGTGCTGTCACTTTGCACCTTAACGAATTAGAAAGTGACAGGTGTCTTAATGGAACATTTTTCCTTATAAACGTTTCGGTAATTAGATGTAAGACATAAAACCAAAAACGAAATAGAATCGTAGAAATGTATTTTTCGAGTATAAATTGCTTTTGTAACGCCCGGGGCGATATCTGAAGGGAGCTCCTAAATGATGAAAGTTCCCAAAGTTTGCATTGTTTCGAGCCGTATTTTTCGGGACTTAAACATTCGCCGTTTTGTTAAATTATACTAAAGGCTTTTGAATGACCTGGCATGTTATTACAAGTTTTGGTGCCTGAGTGAAAGGTGAACTTGGTGGATTTTTTTTTTATTTAGTTATGTTTAAAGAATTTAGGGAATGTGTGACATCTAAAAAAATAAAAGGTGAATGTTAACTTTTGTAATGTAACTTTTAACACAATAAATGATTCGATTGCCTCGCAAAAATATAATCACCTTTAATCTAATTAACCTATATCTAACATAATTTATTTCGAAATGACTATTTAAAGTGGAATGGTCCAACTATTTTATCCTCGTAAGGCCCAACGTGCAATAGGTGGTATATAATCAAGGCAATTTAATTTGAACTGTGTTGCAAAAATAATAAGGTTTATTTTCCTATGTTCGTTAACTGAAAATGGCATTATCGAACAAACGTAAGTGAACTTTACTGCCTTGACGGTAGATTCAAAGTCCCACTGACAAAAAACTGGCTGTTTGTAGTATGGTGGGCCTTACGAGGTTATCCTAGCTCTTTTCCCTATTTTTGGGATCATATCCTTCACTAAATTGGTCGGGATACATCTTGTAGGATCTTTTGTGCAATTAATCTTATTATATATTACATACTTAGTCAGCGAGATGTGCAGATTTCCTCACGATGTTTTTTTTTTTTTCACCGTAAGAGGAACTTATTTGTTAGACGGTGGTCACATATTCTAAGTGCATATAATACACTAATTATAGGATTTATAAACATAGCTCAGTAACAATTGACTTTGTGTAATTATCTTAACGAAAAAGGTGCCACATGATAATTTCCTAAAAAGTTTTTTACCTTTATATAAAACATAATATTATGTTAACTGTTAGGGTCTCCCCAGATCTATCGACGCGGAATCGGCTTGAGCCGGTAACAAAAAGTTTAATGTCCATGCAATAAGAGCGAAAACGACGTCGTTCCGTTCGCAACGCCGAATCGAGCCGAGCCGAGCCGAGCGACGTCGTTTTCGCTCTTATTGCATGGACATAAAACTTTTTCTTACCGGCTCAAACCGATCAGCGTCGATAGATCTGGGGAGACCCTTAGAGAATGTCTTACGGCATTAAGTTCGCCTTTTGTATAATTAAGTGTATTCTTTTGTGCAGTAAAGATTAAATAAAATATTAATAAATAAATAATCAATTATTCGAAACCAAACACCTATATATAACACACGTTCAAAAGCTAAAACCAATAACTGTAAACGCATAAAGTTTGGAATATTTTAAAGTTTACAAAAAGTCAGTTCGCTTCATTTTTCTCTTCAAAAGTGCTATAATTGAGATGATTACAGAGGTCGGAATAGGTAGTGCTTATTAACCTAAACTTGACTCATGTTCATTCATGCGTGAGTGAGATGGGAATACGTTATTGAATGAAGATGCATCAAGTTTAGGTTAATAAGCACTACCTATTCCGACCTCTGGAGATGAAACATCGGTCGCATTATCTCCAAGGCCACTGGGAGCTTATTTACACTGAACGATAAATAAAACTGATCACTTAGCAAGTAAAATTGTACACCATTTTTAATGCTCTTGAGTATAAATCAACCACCAAAAAGGTCCCATTATAAACTCTTTAAAACAACAATAAAGTTAGCTTAAGGAAATGTTATAAAACCGGACGAAAGCATAACGGACCACACTTAGTGTAGGGTTCCGTGGATATTATAAAAAAACACAAGCGCACGTACTGTTTTCTCTTGAATTTTTTTTTTCAGTAGCATTATAAATAAAGTAAATAAATTTTTAAAGTACCTAAATATTTATTTACAAAGATCTTAGGGCTGATTTTTCAATCTCCAGATAACACGAACTGTCAGGTAAATTGTAGCTCTGTTCTTATCTTTCTTATGACAAAGAAAAAGACAGAGCTAATTTACCTGACAGATTGTGTTATCTGGAGATTGAAAAATCAGCCCTAAGACAAAGATGCATATAAACATTTTGCTCGCCTATAAGTTAAGAACCAATGAAGCTTAAATTAATTGTGATAGTTTCCCTTTTAATTTTGTTACAATTCCCTTTTTACCCGACTGCGGCGGAGCCCAAAAGGAGGGTTATGTTTTTATTAACCATCATGTATGTATGTATGTCCAGTTCTATGTTCCCCGCTACAGCAAAAACCGCTTGGACGATTTTGACAAATGAGGTATCATTGGATTAGTCTTCGCAGCGAGAGTATCATAGGATACCTAAACTGTTAAAATTGAAATGACAACAATGGCCAAATGATAATTATTAACATATGTAGGTATATCAACGACAGTATAAAAAATGCAGTCGGGTTTTTAAAGCTGGCTTTTCATATAGTTATTTAGTTTATAATTTAACCTCTATCAAAAATTATGCTAAGGCTTAGATATTTTTTTTATAATTTCAAGTAGTGACTACTTCCTTGCACTTGCTAAGATCCAGACCAACTTATTCCCTCGCTTCCTCCACAGTCATAAATCTCTTTATACACGTGTGTCGGTTATTTAATAAACGATCCCCCAAAATTTAAAAAAGTTATAATATCATTCAAGTCAAGTCATTGTTTGTCCTTGTCTTCCCGTGGATGTCGTAAGAGGCGACTAAGGGAATAAAGGCTTGTAGTACTGTTAGGCGATGAGCGTGCAACCTGTCACTAATACGCTGGTAAACATCTTAGCCTAATTGGGTTTGTTCATATGTTTTAAATTTCTCTAATTCGAAAACCATTTCGAGGAATAGGGTTTTAAAGCCGTTCTGCATTATTAAGTTTTTGAAATATTTATCTATTTCGGATATTTCGACAAAGGTATATTTAACCTTTGTTTGACTTTTTCGTTTTTGGCTTGAAGCCCTCTTAGGTGTATCTTACGGGTTAGGTGAAAACGGTTTGTAAAAGTATGTTTTAATACACTATTACAATCACTTTTTATCATTAGATGTCATTTAATTGTTGTAACTTATTAGAAAATGGCAACCCAAATTTAAAATAATCATGCCATCCATAAAATGTCCGCTAAATAAATAAAGATATTAAAACAAAACTATTTGGTCAAATACAAAATTAATGGAATTGGTCTCTTAAAATTACCTATTCTTTCGAATTAGAACGTAAAAACCGTTTTTTTTTGGTCTATCCCAATTGTGCAAAATGTGGTTACAGAATTATTAACAAGTTTTGAGAGATGTGGTAATTCTGTAGCTCTGCCTACCCCAGTCCCAGTTTGGGAATAAAGGCGTGAGTTTATGTATGTCATTGTTTAAGAGCTGTTTGCCGTAATACGAAAAGAGGCAGCTAAGTGCAATGGAGTAGGTAGTCAAAGCATTATTTTTCTACTCCTGTTGGGACATTAAATATAAATACTTTTTCAGGGTGCGCAAAAGTTCATATAAAATTGCAACTCCGAGTATTGGAACTCCGAAATTTTTTCTCATACCATTTTACATCATAATGATCACTCTTCATACTCTTCATAATATTTTTTAATACTAATGATCGGAACTTATACTCATCTGAACTTATAACGCCAATATTCATGGAACCGTACACTTTACAGAATTTCTTAAATATCTCACGTGTAGATAAAATTAGGTTAGGTTAGGTTAGATTTATAACAATTCTCAAAAAGTAACAGTTTCTAAAAAAAATGCATTATGAGTTGCGATAATTATGACTTAAAAAAGTATGAACAAAAAAGTATAAGCAAAATTTTTCGAAGAAATGATGAGTATAGACACAAATCGTTATTTGTATAAAATATGTAAAGACCAATTTTATATGAGCCAATATGGACCCCTCTTTATTAAATCCATCTACTACTCGCGGAACCCTGAGAACGAAAATTTCAATCGAATTGGACTGACCTCGAGGGTCAATTCTAAAATTAATTGAAACGGCAAGCTAGTCCGAAATTCGGAAATTCGTTCCGGATTCCGAACAAAGGGAAAAAACGGATGATTACGTTCGGCCCGTTGTTCACGGGCTCCTGATAGGTATTTTGATGAATGCGAGCTTTTTTACGTTCAATACGGAAAAACGTTTTTGTAACGCCTTTGTTTTCCTTTACATCCTGTATTTTAAAAGTACAGAACAATGAATGGGTGGGTAGAGTTCTAAATTTAATGTTTAAATATTAAATTTAAACAGAAAATAATAACAACAGGCGATGTGCGCTGACTTAGTTTAAATACCAAAGGTATTCTCCTCTTCAACGCTAAAATGTTTACCAACATTTTTACATACTTATTTCTTGGCTACAGAAACAACCCTACCAAATTTTCAAGTACATTACACCCATTCCTAATCAAGCGTTTTTTAAATTACATCTGGGGCCCTAATATGGCTGCGTTTATCAGGTGGATATGGCATCCGTCACCTTCTGACACGTAAATAAGTACGAGGGTGACGAATGCTTTATCCATATTTGACACTCGATATAGACGCTGCTATACTTGGCCCGCAGGATGGTAAACGAACTCTATTCTACAGGTTAACATTGCCTTCGAAATGTTATTGTATTGTCAAAGTTACAATCACGGAATAGAAAAAACAGTGGAAGTGCCATGAGCTTCGCTTAGTATCAGACCTGTTGTCGCCAATACTCACACTCTTCTCACTCACTCAGCATCTTGGCTAGTCCACGGACCCTAAACAGGATGCGCAATGCTTTTGTGTATCGAAATCTGTCAAAATGTAATCGACATAAGCGATCGACGCGACTGGCAATTTACGTAAATCCTATACATTTTCGGCAACGATAACGATCGACGAATGGATCTCAACTGCCCCAGACCGGTGGAAGATTTATTTCCATTTCGTCCCTTTTCTTTCTCACCCTCTTATCTGATCGTATAGTTAGATAGAAACACTCATGTTCCAAGGTTTATAAAAACTACTTTCCTATCAAAATACTCGATAAGATCGCGCGCAGGTTGAGAAAGTAAACAGACGATTTTGATAGGTATCTGTTGCTTTACTTAGAATTTAAAAATGAGAGAAAGTCTCGTATCATTTGCCTTAAAAGAATTACCCAATGACCTTCCACTCTTCCTACTTCACCTACTTAGGTAACTACTATAATACTATTGTCTGCTATGTTTTTCACCCCATGCACTCTAGAATTCTCAGGCAGAAATGTGTGATAGCCGCAACGGAGAATCGTTGCATTTTTAAACGACTGCCGAAGGAGGAGGGTAATGTGTTTATCATTGTAGCCTATATATGTATGTATGTTCCTTTGTGGCGCTCTAAACTAAAAGATTTGTCTTAATTTTGTGAATGTCACTAAAAATATGGCAGTAGGTAATTAAAATTCATATGGCTGCAGCTAGACGCCATATTTAAAAAAAGAAAAAAAAAAGTCGACGAACTATGACAAATGGGGTAGGTATCATTGAATAGGTATTTAAAACTAATCTTTAGGTTTCTTTCATCATTTTGCATTCTGTACGATCATTTAGGATTTATAACGATTTAAAGTTGGTTAGCAACAACAGTCGGGTTTTTTACAGCTCGCTTTTTTAAATGTAAAAATACTTTTATAAACCTATTCAAGAAATATACAGAGAAAAAGTGAGTGGGAGGGTCGGAAGGGGCCGCCCTAGGCGTAATTTTTCGAATCAAATCGAAGAAATACTGGAAAAGGGCCGAATCTTAAGTACCCGAAACCGACGTGCATGCATGACTCGATGTATGAATGTGGAAGAAGCGAAAGAGATTTGTCGGGGTCGTAACAGGTGGAAAAAAGTGGTCTTTGCCTACCCCTTTGGGAAACAGGCGTGATTTAGTGAATGTAAACATATTCAGAGCCCAGAGCTTATTAAATACTCGTAAAGCAGCCATTTTCTATAGGAATTGAAGTTATTAGGAACGTACTATTAATAAAACTCTGTATATTGCTATTATAAGATGCTTTTAGGATCATACTGTACCATTTTTTATAAGAGCAGCCTGTGAATAAGCTATATGCTATAGTTATTAATCTACATCCATATTAAGAAATTAAGAATCGATAAGCAAATGGCCTATATTAAAAAACCTGTATCTGTGGTTGTATTTTACTGTTAACATTAAAGTATTGCATGTCGTTAAAGTATCGGTTGTCGATGTGGTTGCATCTTAATTTTCAAGATACAGGTACATTAAGATATGCAAGTAGATAAAGTTATGTATGCGACTGTAGACATAATTAGGCATTATTACACTCACGTGGTCTTATCGCCTTTAAAGGCGAGTTTCATAACACCACAAAAGTGTATTAATGCCTCTCATTATGCGACAGTCATATAAACTTCTGTTATGCAACTATTACTAATCAAAAGTCGTGTGAAAGAGTGGCCAAGTTATGACAGGAGCCATAACCGAGTAACACAAGAGTTAATAATGTACATCCATACGTCTTTTTACGAAATATAACGGTCCAACTAAAGCATTTGCTCATATTCTTTCAACCGCTTTAGAATTCTCTGGCGGAAATGTCCGATAGCCGCATCGTCGGAGAATCTATTGCATTTTTACACGTAAAAGGACTTTCGTAAACCTATTCAGAGCCCAGAGCTTGATAATGGTGCATTTTGTATGGGAATTTAAATTATTAAGAATGCATTATTAAGCTCTGTGTTGATGTTATAAGACGTTTTTAGGAGCAAAATTCAAAATTCAAAATATTTATTCAGTAAATTGGCCACATGGGGGCTCTTTTACACGTCGGTAACATGGAGTGAATCTACCAGCGCTTCGGAGAAGACCATCATTGCGGAGAAGAAGCGCCGCAAGAAACTCCAGCGGAAGGCCATTTTTTCCAATCATAAAATACAATAATACTTAAAAGTAACATTACAAGGTAATAAAGTAATAAATAATTATTTTAAAACTAACACAAATAAAATCATTACAAATGTAAAGTAAATTCAATTAAAAATAGTGACTAGATGACGAGGTCTCTACGTCAGGAACGATAATTAAAATAACTAACTGGAAAACAGGTCATTGCAAGCGTGAACCGACCGGACCCCACAGACAGCACCCGTTCACGAGTATGACGCGTATCTCAGCCATCGCCTCCCTCAACCATGTGTTCGGGAAGGTGGCGACCCGATCAAGCGATCCAAGAATACTGTTTTTACCAATTTTTACAAAAGCACTTTCTTCATAAGCTATACGCAATAGTTATTCATGCAGCTTATATTTGCTCTTTACAAAGAGTGCAGTACCAATACCATACCATACCATACCATAGCATAAACCACCATAGTATAAACTATGCTATTGAAGCCCATTTGCAAAATCTCAGGTGGCCATTTGGTGGTCAATTTGGCACATTTTATAGTTAGGTCAAAAGGGGTTATTACGTCAGCGGGGCAATTACGTCATGTGGCTTTAAACCCCGTTCTGAATTTCGTATCGAAGAGTGAAGTGAGTGAAGTAAAGAAAAAAAATCTACTTGTCAATAGATGTAACTTTTCGATACGACCTTTAAAACGGGAGATAATACCACTCGACGTTACTGCCCCACCGACATAACAGCCCTGCTTGATCTTACCTATTTATATATAAAAAGCAGCTATTAAAATGGAAACTGACATGTTCAAAGTTATATACAAACCAATTTATCTACCTACCCATATTCACTGATATCTGACTGAACCCTGATACATAAATTATTAATTTCACCGTCACGCTCTGATATGTAAATTTATCTTATTTTTTATTAATTTTTACATACCGTAAAACTACCCAACTATGGTCCTGACCTACAACAATAGCCCAATTTTACTTATCACATTATTCTAAACCTCGTGTGGTTGCCGAGTTAGAATAGTGCCACTCCATGTCTTCCCGTGGTTGTCGTAAGAGACGACTAAGGGAATAAAGGCTTGTAGTACTGTTAGGCGATGGGCTTGCAACCTGTCACTAATACGCTGGTAAACATCTTAGCCTAATTGTGCAAATTGTGGTTATAGTATAACAAGTTTTTAGAGATGTTTGTAATTCTGTAGCTCTGCCTACCCCACTCTGGGAACGAAGGCGTGAGATTATGTGTGTGTGTATTATTCTAAAAATATGATAGGCGTAGCTATAGCTTAAGTTTAGAGCAATAAATTTTAGGCCAAACAGTACATATACCTAGTAATAATAGCAGTAAGCTAATCATATTTTAGAATAATGTAATGAGGAAAATTGGACTATTGTTGCAGGCTAGGACCATAGTTGGGTTGTTTTACGGCACTAGATTTGGCTCGCACTCCATCCGCGAAAAAGTCGTTTATCGCTATTACCTCACGAAATGTCCAAGTTGCCGAGATAAAAGTCCCAGGGGAGCCAACCCTGAGCACTAAGATCACACCGGAACACATCAATGCACTTCTGCTTGGCGGTAGTTTAAAAGATAAGATGGTGGTAGCGATCGGACGGACCCTGCGCAAGGTCCTACCACCACTAAAACAATTTATTAATCTTAGACGAATAATTTAAAGCATCGTTGGTTGCTACAGTAACTAGGGGTTTGAAATGAGGCGTGACTGGGAACCATTTTGATGGCATCGGTGACTGCCAGGGACGGCGTTTGATCGACCTCGGATTTGATGCCAGTTTAGATTACTTTCGCATTATCGTCAAATTACCCTAAAATCTCGCTTTAGGATTCTCGTAAATGTTTCACTTATTGTAGTTTTGAACGATGTGGGAGATTACTGATGTGAGGATTGTGAAGCGACACGCCTGAATCGAGTAATTGAAAAAAACCTTAGCTCTGGGCGGTAACGGCTCCGACCCACAAATCGTCTGATTTAAACGAATTTTTAACATAAGTATTGTAGTTAATATGAATAAGATTCTGACAAAAAAAAACCTTTTTGGGACAACGTTTTATTGTCGACTGTACTTTTTTTTTTGGCAAAATCGTTATCTGCCTATCAAGACCAAACTATTGAGATTGTCACACTGCTCCGCGCATCGCACCGGCGTCCGGTGGTGCGGTTTTTAACTTTGTACGATAAAATCCTGATTTGTACGCAAAAACCGCATGGTATGTCACACTGGCTCCGTCTCTCCGTGCGAAATCGCACGCCGGTTCGCACTTCCGGACGGCGATGCGGTTCGGGACGCAAGGTATGCCACACCGAGCTCCATATTAAATCCGCTCCGCTCCTTAGTCAATGCGGTTCGTCGTGCACCGCAGTTTCGGTCGGAGATACGGAGCAAATCCGTACAGTGGTGCGCCGTCGCCGCATGCGGATTCGTCGCTCCGCACGCCGCAACGGGATGCGGCGGCAGTGTGACAATCGCCTAATGAGTCCCAACACGGTGGATCTACGTTAAATAAAATATACCGGAGATCCTATGGCCACCTTCTGACTCCGTCATCAGATCAGCTCTTAAATACTCTAATATTTCATGGTCATCATACGTGATCCAAATTTCAGTCCGTTCCATTAACGGGAACTAGTTCAAAGTTGACTTTAATTTTGACGAAAAACTTACAAACATACATACGAATAGTGCAGGTTAATTAAAAGCTTGATAAAAAGTAGGTTTGTGCATGTCCATTATTTTTCTATCTAATAAATATTTTCTCGGAAAGGAAAACGTATAGCTTTTCATAAACGTATAAGACATATAAAAATAACGGAAAATCGTATTATAAACGTACAGACTTATAAAAATAACGGAAAATCGGACTAGGTTTAAGTTGAGACAAATGCTATAGAATTTTGTATGGAAATTTCTAGCTTCACAAATCACAATCCTCTTGAGAATTGTAGCGATTTGTATCGTTTTTCTTAGGTATTATAGATAAAAATCTAACAAGAGCATATCGGACCATGCTCAGTGTAGGGTTCCGAAGCCGTTACTGCAAACATATAAAAACTATCTCAAAAAACAACAAGTATGAATAAATTTTCTATTAAAACTAATTTGGTGTTAACTTAGATTATTTATAGTAGAGATAAACACTAGTCACCTGGGCCCGTATTATGGTCGCCTTTATCGCGGTGGATAAAGCTTCCGTCACTCTTGCACTTACATATTGGTCAGAAAGTGACAGATGTTTTATCTACTCTTATCTACGTCGATAAACACGACCATAATCGGCCCGCTGTATCTCACCAAGTATACCACTAACCTACAATCAAGTTTACTTAGTCGTGATAGTTTCAAAATAGTCGTAATGTATCTCAATCGATGTTGTAATGTAAAAAAAATACCTTATTGTTACATAAATGGCAGGAACCCGATTCTTGTTATGGTCTAAGATCCGAATAGGAGACGATTTGCACCGGGCTGTTTATTCGATGAAAAGTATTTTATATCAAATTTAAAACGCTAAATAATATGTGGCGAATAATAGGTAGGCTGAAAAATTTCAGTACAGTACTTATATCATTTTTTTTTAAATTAAAAATGTTTTTTTTTTCATTGCAACTGCTTGTTTAATATGCAAATTACATACCTACTTATCGAAAGTATGAAGTCTATAGAATATGCAAACATTACGTTTGGTGCAAATTATTAGTAGCGACTTACCTGTTTATACCTGCGTACCCAATAGTTTGACGGGAAAAAATAGTCAACCTAACGTTTGCATATTCTATAGAATACTTTCTTCATACTTTCGATTGGTATGTAATTTGTCTATTAAACAAGAATTTGCAATTTAAAAAAAAAGTTCATTTTCGATAAAAGAATAATGATATAAGTACTGGACTGAAATTTTCAGCCTACCTATTCGCCATATATTACTTAGCATATTAAATTTGGTATAAAATACTTTTTATCGAATAAACAGCCTGGTGCAAATCGTCTCCTATTCGGATCTCCTACTATTATTTTACGCCTTTGTCGGCGTAATTAAAATGTTTAACAATGCCAAATTACAGCTTTGTAACAAGAGTCTCCAGACTTGCACCGCAGACTATAAGGGTTCCTAGTTTCACTTCAGAACCCTAAAAAACATCCAAGACTCAGGAACGAATACTTGTAACTATTATTATACTCTCTCCTGAGAGCCGATTGTGAATACTACTCAAGATCGCATCTTTTGAAGCGTAGTATTTCACAGATTGAAAAAGGTTTCAATCGCAAAGGCAATAGAGACAGCAATGGCGTCTTTATTTGTGGACTCACTGTATTTCACGACGATGGCTTTGTTTCTTTTGTAACGGGGAATCATGCGATGAGATTGTCTCTGGATTGTTTTAAAGACTGAAAGAGAATCGCGTGATTTGAGCACTTGTTGGCATTTTTAATGAGGTTACGTCATACCTATACCAGCGTGACTGAAAAGATATACATAACTCACTTTTTCTAACTAAAAATATCAAATTTACATAGATCTTATTAGATTAAAAGGAAAGTTATTTATAATAGGCCACCAATGGTGCCACGCCTCCACAAGAATGAAAAGGGATGGCTTTATGTGCTTTCGCGCGAAGAATGTGAGATGGACATAGTTCGCGCGCGCCGTGATGGCGACGTCAAATTCAATAAATTGCTGTTTACTTTAAAACTACAACATTTATTAAAAAAATGGTTTACCAGGATTAAGAAGTTACATATACTCAACTATTGAATCGAAAATCATCGTTAAAGATTACAGGGTTTCGAAGATTCAACCAAAAACATGGAAAAAAGGTGTCATGTTTGAAAACTAAAGCTATCGAGGATTTTATTTCTAATCGTTTTTTCACGTTTGCCAGTCTCAAGCAAATATGATCGAGTTTAATATATCCATAGAACAGATACAAAGGCGTTATGGTTATTGAGATCCAGATCGCGGAACACTACAGGCTTTATCATAGGTGGCCTCTTAATACCTGACGTAAAATAAGAGAGTTGCATCTGTATGTCTGTGTGTATGTTAAATCGTAGCTCCCAAATGGATAGACTAATTCTGATGCGGTGTTTTTATAGTAGATTGTTCTACAAGGGACTAAAACAAGACATAATGACTCGAGATGTTTAGCCACGCGAGCTGAGCGAGGGTGGCTATAGTTCGAGTATCATTATGGGTGTTTAGTCTCGCATTAAATACTACTTTTCAATTTGAATGCAAGGAAAAAAACGACGTTCTATACAAAATTACAAATTGTATATTTAAAGTAAAGTAAAGTAAAAGTCATTTAATTCAAGTAACTAGGACTCATAACAAGTAGGTTTACAATAAATAACATACAATCATCCACAATAAAAATAAATTAGATTAAATTAAAGACAGTCAAATTTCAATTTCAAATGTTAAAACTATAAAACTAGAATTTAAAACTATTAAAATAGCCAACAAAATTTAGCCAACAGATTCAAACTTAAAAATATATTTTAAAACTAATTGGACCATTGATAATAAAATGAATTCATCCTGAATATAATTAAATAGATTCATATTCGTAATCATTAATCGTGTTTCAAGAAACTAAATAGTTTTATTATATTTTTGCACAGTTGTTATTTTGAGGTTATTTGCACGCACATCACATTGTCTATCTATACACAATCAATAAAAATGGCGATAATCCTCCATTCACAAACACAGTGGTTGGTTGTTTAGGGGTTTCCAAATTAATTAAAAAAAATACTTTAATCGCTAGAAATTATTAAGAAGCTTTAGTCCCGATGCGCAGATACTAAAGCAACATTTTACGAGCATGAGAAGTGAAAAAAGTAAAGCTAGTTTAATTGGTATAGTTCTTAGCTAGGTTTCATGTACAGTCAACAGCATAAATAAGTCATCATTTATGTACCTTGTCACTTTAACGTCGTGTTTGAAATGTCATACAAAATTGTGAAACGATTGAAAGCGACAAGGTACATAAATGATCACTTATTTATGCTGTTGACTGTACCAGGTCTCAAATACTTGGGTTCGAAAACCCGACTCCCCCTGCAGCATCAATCAGCCGTCATCTTAGTCTCCACTCCCTTGTTCTTCTAATCGCTCTTCACACATTCAATCCATCTCTTAGGTCTTCCACTTCCTCTATATATCCCTGCACATTCATACTAACACTCTTCTCGTCACATGTTATTTTTTCCTGTCACTGGCGCCATTTTTTTACCTTACCCTACAGCGTCCGAAGGAGGGTTATGTGTATCGAGTATGTATGTATGCATGTATGTATATCAATTTCTGTGGCACACTCTGCGGTCTAAACGGCTTGATACATTTTAACATGAGAGTTATCGTTATATTCGCCTTGGTTGTGTGAGGGACATAGACTATATTTAAAACTAATTTATATTATACAGACGACAATATCAAAAAATACAGCAATATGCTTCAAATAGTCGGTTATTTACTGCAAATAACCTTACACAAAACGCCAGATTTTCCGTCCACGTACCACTTATATAAAACCTCGACAGTATCTCAAGAGACTATCGTCTAAAAAGGTTGTCAAGAATGTAACAACATAATAAATGGAAGAGATAACCGACCCTTACGTGCTGAATGTTGTTTGGTACGGTTGGCCTTATAAGTAGACCACTTTAGTGCTCTGTCACTTTAACGTCATGTTTGAATTGCTGCACTTATCCGTCAAAGGCTTTAAAGCGACTGGGTACTAAAGTGAGCAGGTACTTATAATACTTTAACTTTTTAACTCGCAAGCAACCGCTTCTTTTTAGTGTAACATCAATTTTCTTAGGGATATTTTAACGCCCGAAGGAAAAGTAGGGGTGTTATAAGTTTAATGTGTGTATCTGTGTTTTTGTATCCGTATTTCTGTGGGGTTTCAGCTGTCAATGACGACTTCTTGAAATGAGGAATTCTTAAAATGACGACATTTTTAGATTGACGACTTCTGAAAATAATGACTTCTAGAAATTGACGAATTCTTTAAATGACGACATTTTAGATTGACGACTTCTGAAAATAGTGACTTTTGAAATGATGACGTCTATAAATGACTACAGTTTAGGTTGACGACTTCTGAAAATAATGACTTCTTGAAATGATGACTTCTTTAAATGACGACATATTAGATTGACGACTTCTGAAAATAACGACTTCCTCCTAGAGAAAATTAACATTTTTTTAATTACTTTTTTGCACGCAAAACGCAGTCATAGCAGTTGGGAATAGGTAGGTAATAATAATAAATTTGAGAAGTCATTAATTCACGAAGTCGTCAATGACAGCTGAAAGGTTTCTGTGTACCTGTATGTCTGTGACTTTGTGGCTCCCAAACGAATGAACAGATTCGAAAACGATTTAATCGGGAAGGATTTAGCCAAGTTTCATGAAAATCGATGGGGTCGTTTAAAAGCGTAAGCGAGGCTAGAGATAACAAATGAAAATTAAAATACATAAATGTCAGGGGACAGTGTCAAACCAATTTATAGTCCCAAACTAAGCTCTAGTCTTGTACTATGGGTACTAGACAACGATATAAATACTTATATAGAGAAATATATACTTAAATACATAGGAAACATCCATGACTCAGAAACAAATATTCGCGCTCATCACACAAATATCTGCCCTTACCGAGATTTGAACCCAGGACCGCTAGCTTCGTAGACAGGGTCACTACCTACTAACTAGGCCAACGCGTCGTCAATAACTCCAAAAGTAGCCGCCGTTGTGACAGGTTTTTTTTATAAATTTAATAGTGTTTAAAGAATTATATCCTAGTTCTACTAGTTCTGCCCTACTAAGCATAATGGCGTTATCTCAAACAAAACATCTGTAGAAATTGCAACCTAGTTACAAACAGAAGAGAGTTGAATCTGCTTTGGCTATTGAATTTAGTTATTGCATTTTTGCTTAGGAGGGCAGAGTTCTCATAGTTAGTTTCTCAAAGTGTGCTCCGCAGAGCCCTGCAGCCCCGTAAGACCTCTGCAAGGACTCCACCGGAAAATCTACCTAATCGACATCTTTCGGCCAGGGGTGTTATTCTATTAAAAAACGGCGGTCGGTCGGACGGACGAGCGAATCGAAGCGGCGAGTTTAAGTAGTCCCGTCCGAGAGAACAAAACACATTTTAGCGCGTGCATTGTCAATTAGGCAGCCTTATACGTCGAGGAGTCATGCTGCCAAATTGAATACATGCGCTAAAATGTGTTTTGTTTACTCTGACGGGACGACTTAAACTCGCCGCTTGGACAATCACTCGTTCGTCCGTCCTTCCGTCGTTGTTGAGAGAATCACACCCCAGAGGTCAGGCCTCTAGCCAAGATGCAAACGCTACTAACGTTTCTCTTTTCTATCACTCAACTTACGATAAACCACGTCTAGGCTGACTTAGGTTGCATTGGCTTGGCTTGGGCACCGGTAGCATTATTCTCTTAAAAACGGCGCTCTGTTGAACAGACTATCTAGTAAACGAAGTCATACGAGCTCCCCCATTCTTTGGGTAAAGCTGAGAATGCACGCCCGAAAATGGGGCTTTTACGCTCTGGCGGGGCAATTAAAAAAAAAAACTTCAAAATATTTATTCAGTAATATTTACTCCATATTAACGACGTGTAAAAGAGCCCTCAAGAGTTTCTGGACCTTAATTTATAATTAGGAACATAAATTATTTAAAATGTTTTGATTTAAATGTGTTGTTGTTTTTATTATTTCTGATGTTTTGACTTATTATGTTTTTTTTTAAATGCTAATTTGGTTGCATGCTATTTTTAAGACGATCCTTTACGGTAATAACTCCTAAGTTCTGTATTGTTATTGTTATCCTGACTTCTTATTTCTATTCTTGATTATATTAAAATTTGTTTTTCACAACACTGCTCGGAAATATGGCCATAGATGGTCTTGTTTGGGGTCACAAAACGTCACTTATAAGGACAGACCAAGAATGTTTTTGTCGGCGTGTTTGCTGATTGGTCGAGAACATTGTTGTCCAACTTTAGGAACCAATGAAAATCAATCAATCAATTTTTGTGTCATAGCTCCTTAAAATGAAAAATTGTAATCGACCAATTAGAACACACCATTTTGTCTCGTAAAATATTAGGTGTATTTTTGCTAAAAGATACACAGACTAAAAACTATGTCACTGCTTTTTTTTAAATGTAATTCAAACTTGGCCCCTAATCTCGAACCACTAGAGATGAAATGACATGGGAGATATGGCGAAATAAATACAATTTTATATGGAGTTGACATTTTCATCTCGCATGTTAGTTGATTAATCTCGAGTGCCACGAGAATAGGCGTCCAGATTTAAAAAAAAGTGATCTATGGTAAAATTGGCGGTGATGTCACATTAACATGAATTAAAATTTGAGTTTTGAATATGAGTTTTTATTTTATTTCCTCACAGTAGTTGTGAAAAGCACTATGTCTGCCTCGGTAGAAAGTGCAATTTATGGACTCGTACACTAGGACTCTATATGACTCGTCCAAAAATTTCGTACTTTCTATCCTCTGCAACAATGTACTATATATTTTTGACGATTTCAATGTAGTATTCCCAGCTTCTTAATAGCTTTCGGCTGGCTATCGCTATCACGCTTGCACTCGCAACTGACGGTATATTTGTCACTCGTGTGTCGTGGAAAAACGAAGATTGCCGACCGCTATTAAGAAAATGGTTGTACTGTAATTTCTTGTACTTTTGACAATGCAATGTATACTGTGACTTACTTTGGAACATAAATATCATTCATTCATTCATTCATGTGGCCAATTTACTGAATAAATATTTTGAATTTTGAATTTGGAATCTTATTTATTTGACAGTAATGGCGGCTGAGTCAACACGGTCCCCAGCTTAAACCGCGGCATGCGCACTACAAACGAAGTGCACTCAACGAAGCGACCGCAGCTGACACACCGATCAAGCTGGAAAGGCGGACTGGCCTAAATCAGAGCAATATCGATCCATATTGAAATCATATTGGTCTTAATTCCTGGGGCTGCTAAATCCGTCCGAGTAGCGGAATACGTAATGCAAGCTAATATGGCAGCGATCGATAGACGGTTTTGGCTCGTCTATTTTTGGTTAACCGCGAAAGGTTTTAAGCTTAGGGGACGTTTCGTGAGATAATAAAGAAATAGTAGTTTACATGACGGTTGCGTAATGCCAATTACGCAGAGTCGCTAAATATACTTTATCTACACACATATTATAAGTACTCTAAGATGGGTTCAGAAGCCGAAAGGCAAATGACCGGCATTACCTGTGATAGTAGGTGACAGCGATTTTTACATACTTATTTAAAGAACCTCTAAATACACATAGATATATATAATTTATGGCGTTAAATAATATCGGAGCGGAGATTTTAAAGATTTAAGTATTAAGTTTTTAGTACAAAAGTACGCCCAAGTATGAATATTTAAATATCTCGGCTCCGATGCACTTAAGAGTATTACATTACATAACAAAATATGTTTATTTTGAATAATTCTATCATTATATACCACTTTTACGAATGGCCGCGCACCTTGAAAATGTATGAATTTTACAAATGACAACACTTTTACCCAATCCCCTTTTAATAGTTACAAAAACAGTTCTGACAATTTATCATACAAGTAGGAATGCCAAACGAAACGTCATTTTGTTGACATCCATATTGAACGTAACCATGGTAACCAAATGACAAATCGATGGATATTAATCATCTACTTTTAGTAATTTAATAAAAAATTAATTTTAAACACATACTTAGTCTAAAAATTTATTTTGTTTTTAAACACGGAATTTCAGTTGGTATTAAAATATTTTAAACGGTTTATTATACAAATTAAGATGTCAAGTGTTCACTAAACGCCAAGACTGATATCCGGAATGACCGTAACCATGGTAATAACAATGCTATAATAATTATTATAGAACTGTTATTACCATGGCAACGCGGGTCTATATTGACTGACATAATTATTTTTAGTCATAATGTGCTTTAAGTCATAATCATCTCAAGTCATAACGTGTTTAAAAAAAAAAACTTACTCTTTCAGGATTTTTATAAATCAAACCTAACCTAACCTAGCGTTGTCTACACGTTAGATATTTCAGAACTTCTGAAAAGTTTACAGTTTCAGCGATATAAAAAATTATGACTAAAAATTATGTCAACAATTACATTATGACCAATAAAATTATGGGAAACAAAGGGCTCCCTGGCAACGCTTATTATAGAATTGTTTTCACGCATCGGTTACGCTATAGGTGGTATTCTGATACCATTAACGATATCACTATTAGCGGTTTATAGTACGCGAGTAGAAAACGATATTTCAAACCAACTTAACTTAAATTATTAGACAAATACTTACTGCTACTGAACATAACAGGGGTCATAGTCATGCCTGGCATTACTAATGTTTATGGGCGACGGTGATTGCTTACAATCAGGCCCGTTTGTCTTTTATGGCTATAAGATGTTCTAACTTCCGTACTCGGTCCACAGAGTTGTTCTCTACATCGTTCAGCCATAAAAAATATGTAAAGAATGGATACCTCGTGAGAGCATGCAATACTTATAATAAGAAATATTCTCATATTGACCTATTCGGACTTAAGTATCATCAATTTGTTTCTGCAATTAAGAAGGTAAATAATTAAATAATTGAATAATTTGTAAACTTTAAAGTATATTGGTACTGTTTGTTTCTTTCACTATTGGATTACTAATTTACTTTCCTAATTTATATCTCAAAATTCAAAATTTAGTTTTAAGTTGTAGTATTAGTTTATGTTTTCTACTTAATTATATTTACTCATTATAATAATGTTAACTCTTTGAGCAAAATTAATGTATTAACTATAGGTGGAAACTATTTTGGCTAATGAATTAAGAACATTTGTTAATTTAGTTGTATTATATCTGCTGTATGTTTCCCTTTACAATAAATAAAAAAAAAAAAAAAAATAAGGAAAAAGTTCCTGTGCGGTTGCCGGGTCAGAATAGTGCCACTCCATGTCTTCCCGTGGATGTCGTAAGAGGCGACTAAGAGAATAAAGGCTTATAGTAAACATCTTAGCCTAATTGTGCAATAATTATGTGGTTACAGAATTATCAACAAATTTTTAGAGTTGTTGGTAATTCTGTAGTTCTGCCTACCCCACTATGGGAACGAAGGCATGATTTTATGTATGTATGTAGGAAAAAGTTATTGAGAAACAAGCACACATGCTACCTCATGGTAAATGGGGATCTGAGACCCTGAGAGACAATGTCTATACCTACATTCAAAAACTTAAGACTACAATCTCAAGATCACCACCCTTAGTCCAAATACGTTGCCAACCCTGAGCTCTAAGATGGAGTGCCTCTATGCTAGTAATTTCACCGGTTTCATCTCCACACGGGAACACTACAATGCGAACACTGCTGCGGTAGGTTAAAAGGTAAGGTGGTGGGAGCGATCCCGACGGACACAAGGTCCTACCACCACTCACACTATTCTCATATTTCGCAATTTCGTTCACAAAACAGATTGAACGATACAGGCGTGAAACATTATTGTTTAATCTGCTAACAAACAGTATTTGTGCTTACATTTTTTATTTATTTGTTTTACTAGCTGTATTTCACTCGACGCAAATATTTGCATATTATTTGCAATGTTTGCATGGCCGAAAAAATATTTTGCTCAAAATATTGCTCTTTCGATATCGCTATACTGCATTTTACAACAACATTATTTCGTTTCATATAAAATGAAATTAATTGTTTTCAAAATATGTCTGTTATATTTTTACCTTAATAAATGTGTCTTGCACCGTCATAGATAAGTTTTTTGTTGATCTTATTTTCTGAGTTTTGACACATTTTCCTGCCTAACTACGCATGATAATTAATATTATATTCATCCATATTCAATTTATAATGCTAGGTTAAGTATTATCATTGCCAGAAGCAATATTTAAAAAATAATACTGACTGCTGAGTTTCCTGCGGCGTTTCTTCTCAGCAATTGTCTCCTCTTGGGTGCGTTTTTTGACGTGTAAAAGTGCTACTTATTGAATAAACACCTGCTATAATTTTGACATCTCATCTTTTATTATAGTAGTAGATCCGAATAGGAGACGATTTGCACCGGGCTGTTTATTCGATAAAAAAGTATTTTATACCAAATTTAATATGCTAAGTAATATATGGCGAATAGGTAGGCTGAAAAATTTCAGTCCAGTACATAATTAATTAAAAATTTAAAAATTAACTTTGTTTTAAAAAATTGCAGTAGCTTGTTTACCAGACAAATTACATAGTTACATACCAATCGAAAGTATGAAACCTATAGAATATGCAAACGGTAGGTTGACTATTTTTTTCCCGTCAAACTATTGGGTAGGCATAAACCGGTAAGACGGTAGGTACTAATAATTTGCACCAAACCTAACGTTTTCATAATTCTATAGACGTCATACTTTCGATTAGTATGTAATTTGTCTATTAAACAAGCAATTGTAATTTTTTTTAAAGTTCATTTTTAATTTAAAAAAAAATGATATAATTACTGGACTGAAATTTTTCAGCCTACTAATTCGCCACATATTATTTAGCGTATTAAATTTGATATAAAATACTTTTCATCGAATAAACAGCCCGGTGCAAATCGTCTCCTATTCAGATAGTAGACGACAAAAGAGTATAAAACTATCTGTTTTATCATTCTTGTCTAACTCGCCGGCAAGGGTGATATATTCGATACCCCAACTACCACAACTCAACTCTGCAACATTACACAGCATGTTCAATATTCAGAGCAAGTTCGATTATTTATTGATATAGTACTCGAATGTTGTGGACCGAAGTTTGGTCCAACATTATACATCATGTTTATCTCTAGGGTCATAATGTTTCGTACTAGTTTTCTTAGCTACATGTCTCGTAACAACCTAAATAGATGTTCCTAGTGAATG
Organism: Acleris literana; assembly: GCA_946894065.1. Classification (NCBI taxonomy): domain Eukaryota; kingdom Metazoa; phylum Arthropoda; class Insecta; order Lepidoptera; family Tortricidae; genus Acleris; species Acleris literana. The sequence continues at coordinate 2,415,466 of OX335681.1, forward strand.
TACACGATGGAGACGTGTCATGTTATATTCCTACCATGTCAAGATACTTTATGGAGTAATTATTCAAACACGAAAGTTTTCACCTTGTATTTTTTGTCCTTGTATTTTTGAGGTATGAAAGAAGAAGGAATGGATGGACGTGTATAAAATAAACTCTGTGAGTAAAGGATTTAGTTTCTCAGAAAAAAAATTTAGACATACTTAAGGTTAAAAAAGGAAGCTTGAAAGGTGAGCTTTGTTTTTTTAAAATGTTTTTCAGACTCCTAAACTCAAACAAGACTATCTTACGATATAATATTAACTTCTGACGAAAAATGGATGAGAAATGTTTTGAAATTTGAATACCCAAAAGATTAGACTTCTATAATAAGATTTTACGAGAAAAACTACAAAAAAAATACATGTCGACTGAGCAAATTAATTAAATTACACGTACTTATCCCCAAACAAGGAGATATCCTGAAGGAGCAATTCAGAAAATCCCCCGGAATTCCCAGGGGAAGTTTTCGATTAAGATCTTTTTTCCGTAAGTCCGGAATTAATTAAGATCGGTCAGAAATTGTGGGTCATTTTAGCGTTCCGTAATTATAAGGTGATTATACATTTATTCGCGAATATTATCATTTTGAATTGTTTCTTGTTTAGTGGCAAGCAATATTATTAAAAAAAACTAAATCCACGTACTAAGTAAGAATACTATCTTGATGGTACCTACCTAAAATCGTTTTATATTACCAATGCAAAGGTATTCAAATGGCATTGGGCTTTTCGTTTACCTTTTGTACTCAAATTTGTATTTTTCTACAATAAAATTACACAGTACAATAAATAAATAATACATGAATAAATTTAAATTTAAAGAGTGACCAATTTTGCAAACGTCTTTTTATTTTTAACTATAAATAAAGCTAAGATCCTATGGCCACATCATTTTGACCGTTAACAGTTGAAGGTAAAGCAAATTCAAAATTAACTTGAAGTTAGTCCCTGAAACGAAAACACAAAACTTTTCAACGGTGAAGCTTATAAAACGTCGCAAAAAGAGAACATCCTGTAACTTCATACTTCTTTCGTCATTCCATTGTCTGTAAATTCTTATTTCTTTTGTCTATTTTCGCCCGCAACTTCATATTTCTTTTGTCTCTATCGCATTCGGTCTCTATTCTAGTTAGTTTTAGCGTATCTTACACCATATCGTTATCATATCTTTGACGTTATAGTAGCTCGTAGGGAACAAAGGCGTGTAGTATTGTTAGGCGATGGGCTTGCAACCTGTCACTAATGTACACTGGTAAACTAAGCCTGGATTCTCTTTGGGTTTTCGACAAGATGGCGTCGCTTTCTTAGTTGTAATTTATTTTTTGCATATTTTGTTGTTTAATGGATAGTAATGATGTATTAATATGCAGTAAATTAACATTCAAATGTGCAGTATAATGAAGAATTCAAGTTTGAACACGTTTCGCCTTTGGAAGGATTGCTCCAAGACAATCCCATCTGGTCTTCGTAAAGTTACATCGCTTCACGGAGGCTAGAGGATCACCGTACAACGTCGACTTATGATTTTTTTGATATCATTTACACCGATCACGTGTAACTTCCAACCTTGACACTGGCAGAATTGTCCCACTGGACAGAAGCCATATATCAAAGAATTGAACTTAAACTTGAACTAAGCCTGTTTGTGCAAAATGTGATTGTAGAATTCTGCCCTACTAAGCATAATGGCGATATCTCAGACAAAACATCTGTAGAAATTGAAACCTAGTTACAAACAGAAGAGAGTTGAATCTGCTTTGGCTTTTGTATTTAGTTATTGCATTTTTGCTTAGGAGGGCAGAATTAATAACAGGTTTTTTGAGTTGTTGGTGATTATGTAGCTCTGCCTACCCGACTATGGGAACGAAGCAATGATATAATATAAAAAGAGGTAGATATGTTACCTATACGGTATTCCGCGTGTAAAAATGGCCCGGCTTACGCACACATAATCAGTAAATATTGCAATTACATACTAATTCATAAATGTCAAGTGAAAGCAGGATGGTATGCTAATTTCCGGGAGCGAAACAGAGACGAGTGTATGTTGCGGTTCACGGTTCCGTTGACGGCGCAAGACTAAGTAAAGGTGTACCAATTGACTTGGTTTTAGGGTGCCAAATCGAAGTGCGTTTAACATATCTACCTCTCTTTACTATATTATATCATTGGAACGAAGGCACGAGTTTATGTATTTAGAAAAAAATAATTGAGAAACGAGCACACATGCTACCCCATGGTAAATGGGGATCTGAGACCCTGAGCGACAATGTCTATACATTCAAAATCTTAAGACTACAATCTCAAGATTGCTATCCTAAGGGCCATATTAATAAACTCATATTGGCCGAGATGCCCGTCACAAGGTACGTCAAAGTAAACGTCAAACCATAGAACACTGTCATTTTTGACGCATCTCGAGACGAGCATTAGAGTTGAGATTAGTTTATTACGGCCCTTTGTCTAGTTACGTTGCCAACCCTGAGCTCTAAGATGGTGTGCCTCTATGCTAGTAATGTCACCGGTTTCATCTCCACACCGGAACACTAAGATGCGAACACTGCTGCTTGGCACTGCAACTCCCACTCTAGGCGATGCACCACCAATTTAGGCGTGAAGGTATGTATGTATGTATGTAGCTCGTACTGTAAAGTGAAAATCAACTAAAATAAGGTTAAGTGGTGGTAGGACCTTGTGAACAGTCCGTCTGGATTGCTACCACCATCTTATCCATTAACCCACCGCCAAGCAGTGTTCGCATTGCTGTGTTCCGGTGTGGGGATAAGACAACCGGCTACATTACTAGCATAGAGGCCATTCCATCTTAGTCATAAAGGTTGGCAACGCATTTGCAGTCTTAAGGCCCAGCCACACAGCTTGCGTGACGTGCACATGCACGTGCGCGTTCGCTTTCCACAGCGTTGTATAGTATGTGCACGTCAGCAATCGGTGTGGCTCAGCCTTTAGGCTGCGGCTCAATGCGCATTGGTTAATATTGGCACAGGTCCGCTCCGCTCCGCTCATCTCCGCCTCAGTGGAGCCGCAGCCTTAGGATTGCAGTCTTAGTATTGTAATTTTGAGAATGCGAATAGCTATGTGTCCCAGATCCCACTAACCATCAGGTAATCTGTAAACTTCTACTTTTTTAATGCGATGTTTTTTTTTGGCTTAAACTTGTGTAATAAAAGTCCCTTGAATAAAACTATATTTTGTGTCGAATATTAAAAGTTCTCCAAACGGTATTTAACTTTGTGATGAATATTCTCAAACAATTTAACAGCAAACGTTCCCATTGGCTTAAAAGCGTGCCCATCCGTCAATGAACCACAGATAATAAATCAATTTGAGGGGCGATAGATAACGCGCTGCGATGCCTCATTTGTCTACGGCTGTAGACTATACAGGGTGTCCCACGGCTATGTTACACAGAGGAAAAAAGATAAAAGATCTTTATTCAGTAAGTATGTACCTATGTATGTAAACTCTTTATTTCACATAAACAATTACAAAACATTTTGAATCACTACAGATAGATAATGTACATAGGCGAACTTATCCCATATGGGATCTCTTCCAGTTAACCTTGGAGTTGTAGACCACACGTACCGAATGTACTTTAAATATTGTAAATAGGGAGATTAGCTTCGTGCAGACTTTATTTAATTATTAAAAGTGAGTACGCAGGATGCGTTCAAAGATTTAAAAACGTTACTTGCTTCAACAGGGAATCAAACCGACTAAGTGAGAAAACTGGTATTTGTATAACGTCGATCAAAAGGCTCAAATAAGAATGTTAATTTCTTCTAAATAACATAATATGTCAAGTTAAAGGAACACCGTGAAATAGCGCAGTTAAGCTTAGGAAAATAATTCCCCTGTGATAATTATTAGCCGTGGGACACCCTGTATAGTCTATGGAGGCCATTTTATTTTGTAATGATGACAAGTACTTTTTCCGGTTGTTTATTCGCCTGTTCTAGGTGATTCTCAACAATCATTTTTGGTTTCATAGATGAATTAATAACAAACGAGGCTAAGTTGTCCCGCCAGATTTTCCCCTGTTTTTTTTTATATTTAGCACACTAGCGACCCGCCTTTGCTTCGCTTTGTTTTTATATACATTTACTTTGAACCCTGCAAGATATTGAAATTAAACATACATGAAACATACTTCGTATCCTATTCGAGACAAACTTTTCGATGGATAAAAGTTGCAGTTTTTACTTAAATCGTGGCATTTGTTTATTGGTATACATTCACACACAAATCAATCAATTTGAGTGACATTATTCCTCTTTTATTCTATATATTTATATTTAAAAGGTTGTTACTATGCACATTTTATTATGCCTACCCGTACTAAGCCCGGCCATTAATACAGGGTGTCCGGAAAACATTGGACGCGTAACGGCTGTTCGCAAAAAGTTAATGGATCCCTTTAACACCACCTGTATTCGTATGAGTCGACATTTTCTTTTCGCTTAGTCGTATAACTGAGTTTGTAAAATTTGCAATTTTCACTTAAGCTTTAGGCACATTTTTAGATCGCACAATAAAATTAAGATAAGCAGGTTGCTTTTAAGGAAGATGCTTTTCTTTTCTTTGTCTTATACAGTATGAGGTATGAATCTTGCTACAAAATGACAGTATTCGACTTTAATTTTGTAGCAAATTCAAATTTCTGAATTATTTCTAATGTTTCATGGTCATTTATATCCAAAAAAAGTTCTCATTTATTATAGTTTAGTTGGAGCCCAATCGAATACAATTTCTAAGTAATTGAAGCCAAATCTCGGAGTATTGTATCTCCTTCACCTCCTAGGGTCCCGTCATCTAAATATCATAATAAGACTTAAATAAAAACTAAGAACTTTAGAGTTACAATTTTACCAACTCATGACCGGGAATAATCAATATGCTTGGAAAGCCACCGGCACGTTGTTTTTTTATTGTTACATGAAATAGTAAGGTTATAAATTGCTAAAACCAAATCACGTGCGGAGCGGTAGCATTTATAGTAACACGTTTTCAAGTACGTAACTCACAAGAGTCACAAGTCACAAGGCATAACACATGTTTTCAAAGTTATACGTACTGAGGGCCCTGCCAAGATACATTATGCTAACTGGCGTTTCTATTCGTTTCGTTTTTAACCAATCGCGTCACTGGTAGATCACGTGACTTTTCGTATCACGTCATCTACCAGTGACGCGATTGGTTTAAAAACGAAACGAATAGAAACGCTAGTTAGCGCAATGCATCTTGGCAGGGCCCTCTGTTTAACTTAAAGACGGTACCAAACGTTTCCTAGAATGACTTACATAATCGATTTACGTTCGTTTATCGAAATCGTTTCCCCTTAACGATTTTAACGACGGAGCAAAATGGCCACTTTTCTTTTGTCTTCGTAGAAAATATTCATATAGCGTGATTGTGAATTCGGTTCGGATACTTTGTGGGTCTGTTTATTGGAAATAATGTATAATTAGGTAATCGATTACCCTGAAATGTAATTACATAAATTAATTAGTTTACCGTTCGTAGGGGAAAGCATTTTTCTTGAAAACTTGCCTTCTTTCAAATCTCTCATATACGAGTTTATTACAATACTAGCGACCCGCCCTCGCTTCGCTTCGGTTAATGTGATTTTTCTGTAATACATGTACATAAACCAAAATTTACATAACTAACGCCTGAGATCGTGAAACTGTCTCTCGTAATTAATGATAAGAACCGCATTAAAATCCGTTGCGTAGTTTAAGAAGAGTTAGCTGTTAGGATATAAATAGGTACAGACAGACAGAAAGACAAAAAGATGGAAAGACCCAGAAAGCATCTATGCTTTATACTATAGTGTCTGGAAAACCTTTGGAGAAATTTTAACAGTAGATAGGGTGGATGATTTGGATCATCCCTATAATGGTAACTTTTTTTAAGTTAATATTTAACTGAGTTACAGGCTAATTTATCATCGCCTTTCCTGACGATGCTCTCAGTGTGCCCCATCTTAACTACTTCATTCATAACAGGTGTCACAACGTAATGTAAATAAACAAGTTGTTCCTTATCAACAATGTTTCTAATCATGGTCAAAAGCTCCATGGTGTTTAGAAAACTGACACATTATTCTGTAATGTGAATGATAAGACGGTCTCTGATAAGGGCTATTATGTGAAATAATTTAAAAATGAAACTTACAGTTACGATTTTTACACGCACTCTTCTAACTTCTCTCACAGCCAAGATAGCACTTTTACACGTACTTACATCAAACTTCTTTAACGATCATGAATTATGAATTTATTTTATTGATTTGTACCACTATCCAGGGATAAATACAAAAAAAAAACACAATAATAAAACGAACATTAATTTGTGATTGTGCTTTGACAGTATGACATAGTATTTTTTTAAATCTTGTACCATTGAAAACTCTTTGTGAAAAGAGGTTTAGGATTCATTTGTAAAAATAAAATCGTTCCTAGGTCCACGTTACGTTTTATCAGAATTACATTTAAAGCTGGCATCATACGCGTTGTTGAACTTGTTGAAAGATATTCGTATCCTAAAGAAAGAAAAACATAAAGGTATGAAGACGGGCGAGTACGTACGCCGTACTTGGGCATTTACACAAAAAGTGGTCCCAATTATGGACTGAAATTAAGGAAGTTTAACTTTGTCAATTTTGGCGGCCGTCAATGTATAGCTAATTTTCGTCACAAAACTGACAAATTTAGAGTTCTTTAATTTCAGTCCTTAATTGGGTACACTTTTTCGTGAAAATGCCCAAATGTCATGAAAGTACCGCGTACTTACTCGCCCGTCTATCACCCCTTTTAGGATAGCTTCGTAAGAAGAGATCAACGTGGTGACACTCTGTGGTGACACTACAGTATTCTTAATTAGCAAACATCATTTACTCAGAGACGTCAATTAAATTTAATGCTTGATTAAAGTTGCGTCTGTCAGTTTGTTTGCTATAGCAAGAGAATAAGACAACACGTTACTAAACAAGCATTAAACTTAATTGACGTCTCTGAGTGCGGCAGTAAGACAACACATCACTAAACAAGCATTCAATTTAATTGACGTTTCTGAGTGCAGCAGTTAATGGTGGTTATTTAGTTGGAAGTAATAGCTTATTAATCAGAAGGTTTCGGGCAAAAATTGAATCATGTTACCAAAGAACAATGCCAGATCCTGGCTAAAAACACTTAAAAATAACGCCGCGGATACTAAGGATGTTGATATAACCTGTTTTTTGTGAGCACTTAGAAGGTGCTCCGTGTTTGAACTTGTCTCTCGCTCCCATCCCTACGCTCTTATTAAGAGCGAGCTATCGTGCTGTACGTAAGTACGTAAGTTTATTGATTCCATGGCCTGCGAAAGGTTGGTAAATTTGTTTCTCTATGGTAAGTGTGCGACATCCTTTATATCCATCGTCTATCCGAACTTTTAGAAGTCTATGAATTTATGACTGTCATTAGATGTCATTGTTAAATTTTGTTATTTTCAAATATTCAAGTCGTAATAATTTTTGCTGTAAACCAGTTATATGGACCATTTTAGAGCAGAAAACATTGGTAAATGGTTAGATCTCGACAAGACGGACGATATGATCACTCTTGGCACAGCATGAACAAGAGATCTAGTGAATTTACCTTTAAGACCAGCTAGTGTTCCAATTGCAAAAATGAAAATACAGTAAGTTTCACTAAACTGTATCATTATTTTTTTAAATGTTAACTTGATTTTTGTTTACATGGGGCGAACTGTTTGTTTACATACCATGTAAATAACGTAGGTATGGTCTCAGGTCATTGATCTTGAACTTGGTGTTTTGTCGTTAGTTACTACGAACGTTTGGAGTAGTATCAACATCAAAATGTCAAGGTCAAGATATCGGCTGCGATACATTAAGTAACAAAATGAATATAATTAAACCTTCTTTTTTTTTTTACTTTAACAGAAACTAAAATGAACCATACACCCGTGATCAGAATCGTGCGAACTATTACCGCGCCAAATATCTCCAAAGGTTTTCCAGACACCCTGTATAATAAATAATAATACGCAGCGCGTTTGAAGTTAAAACTTTTTTTAACGACAATTTTTTCATCGAATGTTTCCTTCAACTGAATTCCACTTCATCAAAAACTATTTTCTGGTGAAGCCGTGTTGTTTCATTTTAAATAATACTTATGGATGGAGTATTTTTAATTAATAATAACACATAAATCATAACAAAGCATCTTAAAATACCAACTATAAATAAAATAACCCTTGCAATTCACCCGCTCGTGGCATGGTCCCTAAAATGCTGGCCGCGTTCCCCCTTTGCACAGACAGACTGAGCCGCTAATAAGTCTTTCCAACACCTCTTTTATAAACTTCTCGGTGTCGGAAGACCACGGAATAATACTTACATAATTATGTAGGTCAGGTAAGGTCAGGCTTGTGGCTATCACAAAATGTTAACCACAGCCTAGAATAGCCTGGTGTGTTATTCTCTCAAAAAACGGCGGCCGGTCGAACGGACGAGCGAATAAAAGCGGCGAGTTTAAGTAGTCCCGTCCGTCCGAACAAAACACATTTTAGCGCGTGCATTGTCAATTAGGGAGCCTTATACGTTGGTGAAGTCATGCTGCCAAATTGAATACACGCGCTAAAATGTGTTTTGTTCGCTCTGTCGAGACTACTTAAACTCGCCGCTTGGACCTTCACTCGAGCGAACGATCACCTTTGCTTGTTGAGAGAATCACAACCCTGAGGCCTCAGACAAGATGCACTACACTAACTAACGTTTCTATTCGATTCGTTTTTAAACCAATCGCGTCACTGGTAGACCATGTGACTTTTCGTATCACGTCATCTTCCAGTGACGCGATTGGTTTAAAAACGAATCGAATAGAAACGTTAGTTAGCGTAGTGCATCTTGTCTGAGCCCTCTGTTGATGAAACGAAAATTTTGCGTAAACGTTCTATGAAATTAGTTTCGACAAAACAGGAGTAAACCGAGCGAAACAAATCATAAACAACAGACTGCATTCCTGTTGATGGTTATTTTATTATGTTCCAAATGTCCCGTTATTTGAGACACGTAAAATGGATAGCTTTGACAATCGTAAACTCGTTTTCGCGTTTATTACCCGATTTATTTGTTATAACACAGTTTATAGGTTATTTTCGAGATTATCTTAAGGTGATATATTTGATAATGTGAGCTCATATGTACAAATTAGAGGACGCCCGCGACTTCGTACGCGTAGAAATAGTTTCCCGCTACTCCCCCTATTTCTCCCCGTTGGGGAAAATCCTTTCTTAGTGCTCGCTTACATCATGAACGGAACCCCTGTACCTCATTTCAAGTTTCTGGGTACAGTAGTTTCGGCTGTGCGTTGATGAAGTCAGTCAGGTTTGCCTTTTATATATATAGATTTTAGATAAAGATTAGCAAATAATAAGAATAGTTAGTTTTTAGTTAGATTGGCTTAATAGACTTCAAAAACTGGTTAGTTGCAGGTCGGATTCGCGCACCGAGGGTTCCTTACCGACGCACAGTAGGTATCATTACATTCCAATTTTAATTAGATTTCAAATTGAATCAGCGCGAGCGCAACTCACCCTTGTCCAATCTTTAGTACTATTTGATTTTCTTTAAGGTTGTTTCTAGAACGGTACCAAATTTGACGCTTGTTTGTTTTACCGTATTTACGATCAAACAAAAAAAAAAACATTTCTTGTATAGGGACCCCATTTAACCCGCTATCTATTACGGTTCAAAAGATACAGCTTTTAAAGTTTGGACGGATCGAGGGACAGACGGATTGACGGACAGATGGACGGACGGACAGATGGACGGACAGACTGCGTAGGCATATTATTAGGGACCTGTTGGGCTCCCTTCGGCCACTGAACCCTTATAAGGCGTAGGGGTCCTTTCTTATCCCTAGGGTACCCAAGGAATACTAACTCCCAAGCCCCTAGGTCCAGCGGTTTTGGGTGTGCGTTGAAACATCAGTCAGTCAGTTAAGGTCGTTGCCGTCCATGTGTCGTTCGTTTTTTCCACCCTGTATATACCTACTATGACTAAAAACCCAATCCGTTCAGTCTATAATATTAATAATGAATATTCAGTTACCTATCAAAACACGATGTTGAAGCAAACATTAGGTGTATGAGACGAGTAATCTGTTCCGCAATAAAGGCACATTCAGACACGCTGAAACACGCGTTTCAACCGCGACCAGGCTCAACAGCAAAGCCACAGATTTTAAAAAGCAATCAACAGACTTGCCCAAGTGTTGTCATAGATCAATAATTTGTGTTGCCGGTCAGTATTTTTTTTTTATTTAACATGAAATGTATGACGTGTACGGGTAAAATCTTGCAAGTTAAATTTGACCCACTTCCCGGTTTCCGACGAAGTTGAAAATTTGCATGCATGTGTAAATTGGATGACAATGCAATACTATTATGACATGGAACTGATCCGATGATGGAGTCAGAAGGTGGTGACAGAATCTCCGCTATACTTGACGTAGACCCACCGTGTTGGGACTCATTTGTTTTTTCTTTATTATCAGATAATGATTCTGCAAAAAAAGTACAGTAGGCAACAGAAGCTTGCCCCAAAAATGAAATTTTTGACGGAAACTTATTTTATTTCTCAACATTGTGCCTATGCTGCCCTCCTTAGAAAAAAGGGCGTATGTCTCATAGAACCGCGTATGTATTAACGACCTTATTTTGTAAGATGGAAGGTTGAATTTACTTTGACTATCAATTTGCGCATGCGTCCTTGTTATTTAGGAGGGCAGTACGGTTCCGTATACAAAAGGTGACAAACGGAACTCTATCTAAGCCTTTATTTCCGTCCTAACTTCAAAGATCTTTTGAACCATAATATCCGGTTATTTATATAACTAGTCCGACTCGCACTTGACCGGTTGTTAATTTTGTTTTGATGGATTAAGAGGTGAGTAGGGACACAACCTAATATAAGTCATAACTTGTTAGGAATAATAACAAGTATTAAATGGCCAATAAAGTTACGTCTATTGGAAATAGTTTCAGTCTTATAATTAGTAACATATGCTTCATTTTAGGGTGAGTCCCTACTCACCCCGTTTTACGGTACCTACTTATTATTTTATCGAAATACCTTTCTTCGTACGTATCATTATAGAATTATTTTTCATCGAAATGCATTTTTCGACGCATGGTTTTTGTTTTAGTAGTCACAATTCCAACCTAACCTAACTTACGTAATTAATGTTCAAGGGGAGCCCTTTGTTTCCCATAATTTTATTGGTCATAATGTAATTGTTGATATAATTTTTGATAGTCATAATTTTTTATATTGCCGAAACTGTAAAGTAGAAGAAGTTCTGTAATATCTAACGTATAGACAAGGCCAGGTTAGGTTAGGTTTAATTTATAAAAATCCTGAAAAAGTAACAGTTTCTTTAAAAAACATACGTTATGACTTGCGATGATTATGACCTAAAGCACATTATGACTAAAAATAATTATGTCAATATAAACCCATGTTCAAGATATCCTGAAAAAATGATGGTTTCAGCAGAAAATAGTGTTGAAATGATACAATCGATGAAATTCGATCAAATAATTGGTTACCATTCCGTACCTTATCATTTTAATAGGAACCATTGTTTGTTTTTACCTCGTAAGGCCCAGTGCGCAATAGAATGTACATCGAGGCAATTTAATTTGAACTGTGTTGCAATAAGAATAAGGTTTATTTTCCTACCTTCATAAACTGACAAATGGCATTATTGAACAAACATAATTGAACTTTATTGCGTTGGTGGTAGATTCAAAGTCCCATTTACAAAAATCTCCCTGTTTGTAGTTTGGTGGGCCTTAGGGCGCGTACACATAGCGATCCGTTTTACAGGTCCACTATTTGATGGCGTATGTACCTAGTTGTATGAGCGAGTTCACACCCAAAACAGTATTCTGGATCCAGTAAAAAAGAAGATTACAAGGTGAAAAGATCCGTTAAAACGGATCCTGTAAAACGGAGGTTCTATGTGTACGCGCCCTTACGAGGTGATATATTTCTTTAAGTATTTCTTTATTTTTTTAACCCATTATAGTCTAAATTGTTTGATTATTAAAGTTCATTTTGAATTTTAATGTACAGAACAATAAAGCACAAATTCTAACTACAACATATGGTACCAAACGGTACCGCTAGCCTATAATGGGTTAAGATTGATAAAAATTAGACCAGCATCGCTATTGCCTAACGCCCTCGCAATCGCAATCGGCTTTAAAGCGGATCAATTGTTTTCATTTTGTATGCAGACGAGCCTTCGATTTTCAAAATGAAAACGATTGCCATTGCGAGTGCGTTAGGCAATAGCCCCTCTGGTGCTGTCACCTGGTGGTTTTGTCAAACTACGGCTCGCAGGGCAACTCCGGCCCGCGAAGGGCTTATATCCGTCCCTTCCCTTCGTAAGTAGGATTGTGCCCTTTGAAATATATTTTGACAACATCGATAATATAAATGACTTAAAAAAATGCGTACATAAAACTGCTATACTAACCACAGTAGCTTAATTTCTAATTGTACCTTTAGAAGTGGGAATGGGCCGGTCACGTGTGCCGAATGCACCCAGGCAGAGATAGTACTCATATCTGAGTGCAACAGGAGGGTTGGATGTACTATTGCGCACTAATATTTCTTACGTTTCTTGGTCCCTTATGAAAATAAGTTTAACTGGTTTACTCGTAACACCCAAATTCGGAGCCTGCCGTTTGGCAAAAATATATTTGCCAAATTTATCGTTTCCCGCCTTTTTTATCTGCCAACCCAATATTTCAGGATTTATTTCAGTACTATCGTGTAGAACCCTATAGGTTAGGTTAGGCTATTTTTTGTAAATAACTGAAAAAAATATGGTTAGGTACCGAAAACAAAGCGGGTTGGCAAATGAAACGGTTGGGAAACGAAACATTTGGCAAACGTATTTCGCCGAAACAAAGGTCCCCCAAAACCCCCTAAACTACACAAATAATAATTTATTGGTGGCAAGGTCCTGTGCACCTCCGTATAGCTACCATCAAATATACCCTTTAACCTGCCGTCAAGCAGCACTGTTCGCATTGCTGTGTTCCGGTGTGTGGGTAAGAGTATCAGTAAAAGAGGCATTCCTTAGTCTTCATATTCTTCCATACATATAACATTATTAGGTACTAGTATATATTTATGTGCGTAAATACCTTATTGTCCAAAAGAAACAGAGAAATATGACAAGGAAAAAAATTACAAAGGCAAACTTGTCCTTTTAAGTTTGCCTTTAAAAAGAAAGTTCGCGTGTTTTTCTGTAGGTAGAATTGTCATCATCTTGATTTTCCGATTGCGTTATATGTAATGTTTTGTGCTTATCCTCATCGTTATATTATGTAGGTATGTAATTATTTAATAGTGAAATTTATGTAAGTATTTATATTTATTAAATATATGTATTGATACGTAGGTATATATTATACATGTTAGACCCTATGTTGCACCGCCACCACAATCTCTGCTTTGCCCAGAGGTTAACTGGTAGAGAATGCCTTATGGCATTAAGTTCGCCTTTTGTATATTAAGAGTATTCTTTTGTGCAATAAAGATTAAATAAATAAATAAATAAATAACCCTTGAGAGATTGAGAAACGTGAAAGCTTGTGCATCAAGTAGCCATGTGCACAAAAGGTGAAGAACATAAAAATTAAACTAACCAATAAAAAAAAACAAATAGATACAGAAAAAGTTCTGTACAACTTTTATCGCAGCTTTTAATAAGTCGATTCACACGACAAGCGGTCGGAATGCGTTTTCCACCAGCAATCAGCATTGTGAATGCTCCTTTATAGCTATGCATGTACTAACCACCCACTAGTTTGGAACGGCGCCAAACATAATAATGACTGTTAGTCGTCCGAAAGAAAATTACCAGTATGTGAATGAAGTTGGCAACATTTAGACGACTTACTTAATTCGGGGGGGTAGGCAAATGCTTTTCCATAATGATGACCTGGTTAGCCTAGCTTGGTTGTGCCTCTGCTTAATCGAAGCCAGCGGTCCCGGTTTCGATTCCATCGATATCTTCTTCTTGACCTTTTTATTTTGAAGTGGGAGGGTAAACCGCTTCGTTACGTAACGCGTTACGGCGCCAGCATAGAAGTAGGAAAGCATAGAGGGAGAATAAAAACAGCTAATAGAATAGTACTCTTCGCACCTGTTACAAATGCCCTTCGTTAAAAAGAGACCACGTTCAACAGTGTACCACTTTTTAGGTTTGTTAGTGTGTGTCACTCTGCATTAGTGTGCGTAAGTTTGCAGTCAGTTAAACAATTTCAATATTAAATAGTTATACTTAGATTAGTTTAAGTTATCACTTCTGTCAGGTGTCCCGAGATGCACACGTTTTTGTTTTTATAATTATTAAAAAAAAAAAAACATTTTAGTGGTGGTAGGACCTTGTGCAGGGTCCGTCCGGATCGCTACCACCATCTTATCCATTAACCCACCGCCAAGCAGTAGTGTTCGGATTGCTGTGTTCCGGTGTGTGGATAAGACAACCGGTGAAATTACTGGCATAGAGGCATTCCATCTTAGTCCTCAGGGTTGGCAACGGATTTGAAGTCTTAGGATTGCAGTTTTGAGATTGTAGTCTTGAGGTTTCAAATGTCTATGGGTCTCAGCTCCCACTTACCATCAGGTGGCCTGAGTGCCCGCGTGCCTTCTACTTGACATAAAAAAAATATGTTTAAAACAAAGTCGGTTTCCGCATCTGTCTGTCTGTCTGTATGTCCGCTAACTCCTCCTAAATCACACCGGATTTTGATTGAGTGACATAATTTTTCACGGCAGGTTTTTGTCTATAATAAATTCTGATTTATATACGGGTGTTACACAAATCTCACATAAAACCGAAGCGAAGCGAGGGCGAGTCACTAATTAGAAATAAAATCAGGGCTTAACGCGATAAAAGGTAACGACACTTAACAATACACATATCTCGTTAGTAACCCGACGTTTCGGTTGGGGTGCACCAGCCATAGTCATAAAGGAAGAGTGTGTATACATGTCGTTATTTTTTATCACGTTAAGATTTTATTTCTAATATATGTTATTAAAATATCGACGACACGCTGGCTTAGTTGGTAGTGACCCTGTCTACGAAGCTGGTCCTGGGTTCTATTCCCGGAAAGGGTAGATATTTGTGTGATGAGCATGAATATCTGTTTCTGCGTTTTGGATGTTTTCAATATATTTAAGTTTGTATTTCTCTGTATAAGTATGTATATCGTTGCCTAGTACCCATAGTACAAGCCTAGAGCTTAGTTTGGGACTAGGTCAATTTGTGTGACATTGTCCCCTGATATTTATTTATTTAATTATACATTGTCTTAACATCTATTGTTACGTATTATCAACGTTATGATAGCACTTTATTAACTTGTCAGTAATGGCGGCCGAGAACAACAATACGATTGTCGGTGACAATAGATGACAAAGACAAAGAATGAGGCCCCTAAAGGTCTATTTTACTCGGTAATACTATATTGCTTTTAACATGTTATCGTATTGTTTCTAACTCGACCGTCATTACCGCCAAATAGCAATGCAAATGATGAAAAATATTCACAACCCAAACAAACATTGAACCTTTAAACATAAACGCACAATAATTCAATTTTAGCTAAAGTACCTATTCTGTGTTTGTTTCTGTCAAATTCAAATGCCACAATGACAGATAAAAACGAATCATATTTAAGCACACTTTAGCTATTGAGCTTTTATGAATAAGAGACACTTTTACAACAAATAGGCAACAATACTAACATATCTACACTAATATTATAAAGAGGAAAGATTTGATTGTTTGTTAGTTTGTTTGTTTGCATTGAATAGACTCCAAAACTACTGGACCGATTTGAAAAATTCTTTCACCATTACAATCCTACATTATTCCTGATGAACATAGGCTATGTTTTATTATTCTGCGCGGGCGGAGTCGCGGGCAACAGCCCAGTAGTTAGATAAATATGTGTTAAAATACAAGATCGAAAATTCAGGAACAAATTTCGTGCAAATATCGATACCTTAGTTCACAATTGTACTAATTACATTTGAAAAGTTATTGTAATTAGCATGTTTGTGCACAAATAATAAGTTCGAAACTTTACTGGCAAAAGAAAATCATTTAGTACGATTGTGCGCTAAGGTATCGATATTTAAAAAAAACCTGTTACCGTAGTTCGAACCCAGGACCGCTAGCTTCGTAAGGTCTGTTCATTCTTACTTATCTTAAATAGTAAACAACTTTCTAACCTCAAAATGAACCTTTTTTGGCTAAAACAGCTATTTTATAAACTAAATAAAGCAATCACAGACAATACAATAGCCAAGTGATGTCCAAAATGTTTATTCAGTTTACTTTATTTACGATAAAAGAGCTGTGTTTGCTAAAAAAGGTTCATTTTGAGGTTAGAAAGTTGTTTACTATATAAGACAAGTAAGAATGAACAGACCTTAGACAGGGTCACCAACCTACTAAGCTAACCACCGTTTACAAAATGAACCTGAAATCAAGTCAGTCCGTGAATTCGTTAATTACCGCTTGCCTAAAGTAATTATACGCTAGCCGTTGGTAATTATTAATAAATATTTGATTATTGAATATAAACGTCCTGGGTATCCAGCTGGTGTAGACTGTAAAGGGCAAATTGCCCTAAATCTTTTATTGTTCTGGCTAATATAGCAAAGTTATGTACAGAGAAATATTTAATTAAATTTGGGTTGAATGAACTTCAGATTGCGAGAGTGGGTTTAACTTTTTGTTTTAACTTGTATTCTTTTTAGGATTCCGTACCTAGGTATATTATACCTCTACTTCTACCTACCTATATTATACCTCTATACTACAAAGTAGAAAAAACGAACGCAAGATGGACGGCATCAACGTTAAATATTGAAAATTTTATTTTTGGAAACAATTATTACCTACTGCATTTATGGATTTTTGAAAATTCGTCTGCCTCAACCGGGAATCGAACTGGTCGAATATGACAAATTATAAAACAATAAAATCGTGTTCTTTATACGGCCTTTATTAATTTAAAGGTGTATGTGTATTAGATATAAATTATCACTATCAATTACCCTTTCGATCTGTATCATAATTCATAAAACACAACTCTATTGTTTTTTCATATTCGACGGCAGATCGATTGCCGGTTAACGCAGAAAAAAAAACCATAAATGCAGGATCTATTTTTTCAAAAATAAAAGTGTCTCCATTGCGTAGAATTTGCTATTTCCAATATTTAAGGTACCTAGTTGCCGTCCATGTGCCGTTGGTTTTTTTCCACGCTGTATACTAAATCTCCGCTGTCCATCCGTCCGTCTGTCTGTCAGCGAGCAGTACCTCATGTGTATTTCTATTGCCGCTATAGCAACAAATACTAAAATTAAAAATTAAACGGCTCCCATACAAGTAACGTGATTTTTAGGCTTTTTCTCGTCCTTAATAATTGTTGTATTTGCCTAAAACAAATTGAAAAATAAAAAGGGGCAACGCATTTGTGGTCTTAAGATTGCAGTCCTTAAACTGTAGTCTTAAGAATGCAAATATCAGGGGGCCTGCTCGCACGTTTGTCTTCTAAATGACCTAAAAAATTAAAGTAAAAATAAATAATACTTGTCAAATTCATACATATATACATTAAATCACGCCTGTTTCCCAGAGGGGTAGGCAGAGACCACTTCTTTCCACCTGCTACGATCCTGACAGATCTCTTTCGCTTCTTCCACATTCATACATAAAGTCATGCATGCACGTCTGGTGTGTTATTCTCTCAAAAAACGGCGGCCGGTCGGACGGACGAGCGAATAAAAGCGGCGAGTTTAAGTAGTCCCGTCCGACCGAGCAAAACACATTTTAGCGCGTGCATTGTCAATTAGGGAGCCTTATACATTCGAGAAGTCATGCTGCCAAATGGAATACACGCGCTAAAATGTGTTTTGTTCGCTCTTTTGGGACTACTTAAACTCGCCGCTTGGACCTTCACTCGAGCGAACGATCACCTTTGCTTGTTGAGAGAATCAAAACCCTGTTTCGGGTACTTAAGATTCGGCCCTTTTCTAGTATTTCTCCGATTTGATTCCAAAAAGTACGCCTAGGGCGCCCTTCCGACCCTACCACTGACTTTCGCTCTGTCTATCTCTTTCGTCAATTTCCTTTCATCCATCCTTTCCAAATGACCAGGGATTGTAAATTGCGAGTAAAATTCATTGAAGTGCTAGGGTTGTCACTTATAATATAATCGAATAAATTAAATATGTATGGTGGAATGAATGTGTTTATACTTATGAAAGCTTTTGTTATTATTATGGTAATAAATTGCCCCTATCAGTGTTCATGGTTTATTTATAATGTTAAACTAAAACTTATTAAAATAGATAAATACATTGTCTATAGATTTACTAGTATTATCTTGTCATGATTGTCAATCTGGCTGTATTATTTGCATTGTCTCGCCATCGTACTTGCGAAAATTATTACTTACTATCCCAAGTCTAAAGTTGGGATTATTTTATTTGAAATTGTAAATATAATAAAAAAACATACAAGCCAGTAAACTGAATTTCGGATTTGATTTCAATTTCATCAGTAAAAAAAATATTTAATTGTATTTTAGTACCTAATATTTTAGTTTATAAATTTAGAACCATCGCCAACCCTAGCTGGTTGTCATACGTCATTTTAATGGATTTGCTCGCATTTTACGATCCCTGCAAATTACCAAATTTGACAAATTTGTCTTTTGTTCTAAAATTTCCTTAACCTCGTTAGGCCCAGTGTGCAATGAAATGTACATAATCAAGGCAATATAATTTGAACTGTATTGTGAATAAGGTTTATTTTCCTATGTTCATAAACTGAAAATGTCATTATCGAACAAACGTAATTGAACTTTATTGCGTTGATGGTAGATTCAAAGTCCCATTCACAAAAAACTCCCTGTTTGTAGTATGGTGGGCCTTACGAGGTTAAAAAATGCTCTTTATTACTTTACTCCTAGTAAACAATAGTTGTAAACTTAAAGTGAAGCTAATCGAAGTTTGCTGACGCAAGGGAACGCCTCCTAACTTAGATTCTCTTCAACAAACTAACTTATCTAGAACCAGATAGCACGAGACGTTGTGCTATAGTTGTAGCTACGCGCTCTTCCTAACAAACGACCGTTTAGCTACAACCGCCTTAGAAGAACAGTCGAGTTCATAAATATGTATACTTTAGTACCTTGACTATACAGGGTGTCACATTTAAATCGGGCAGTATGGGAGATTCTGAAACTATAAGACATACGAAGATCTGTTCTTAGGAACCATGTCATCGATTATAATATCTATATTTTAGAACTATGTTTGTTTGTCAAGTACAACACGGAGTACTTTTCTCAAAAGTGCTCATTGCGCCATGGTTTACGCACGCAATATAAACGCAATTTGTACCTACCTAGAGTGAAGAATGCCCTATTCTGCTAGAGTTCCTTTATCACCGCCGTACGAGTATTTAATAAGCTGCCTGTTTAATATAAATTTTTAAATGGAAATAACTTTAAAACTGCATTGAAGAATTGGTTAATCAACAAAGTTTTTTATAATTTAAATGATTTTTTTAACCATGAAGTACCATAATAGTTTAATGATGGCATGTACACATGTATTTAACGTAAGTTGTAATTGGTTTTAATAATTATTACCTACTGTATATTGTACGTCCGACTCGGGCAAACTGTTGAAACTTTATATTCGAAGTACCATCTAAATTGTACACAGTTATACAATAAGGCGTAAAATGCTCGATTCCTTGTTAACCTCGTGATTCTTTTATTTTAATTTAATTCCAGCTTGTTATTTTTGCTTCAATGTGTTTGATAAATGTTTTTTAACCCATTCATTTACTAATATTTCATATTATTCTAAGAATGTATTTTTATTTTTATTTTATTTTAATGTACCTATTTCAATTTGTAATGTTTATGTGCTGTTGGCATGTCAAATTTATAAATAAATAAATAAATAAATAAATAAAGATTTTGACTTTGAATAAGACGAAAAACGGCATTCATACATTTAAAAAAAACCTGTACCTACTCAGCTCGGGAATCGAACCCGGTTGTTTTGAAAAAAAATAACTTACACTATTTCTATTTCGATATCGACTCATTTTAGACATCATGTTTCATAGAGCCATTTACTGCTTAAGACCTACACAATCTATATCTAAATAGAAATAGTGAAAATTTATTTTTTTCAAAACGTCCGGATTCGATTCCCGAGCTGAGTACAGGTTTTTTAAAATGGGAGCCCTTTGTTTCCCATAATTTTATTGGTCATAATGTAATTGTTGACATAATTTTTGATAGTCATAATTTTTTACATCGCTGAAACTGTAAATTTTTCAGAAGTTCTGAAATATCTAACGTGTAGACAAGGCTAGGTTAGGTTAGGTTTGAATTATAAAAATCCTGAAAAAGTAACAGTTTCTTTAAAAAAACACGTTATGACTTGCGATGATTATGACCTAAAGCACATTATGACTAAAAATAATTATGTCTGTCAATATAGACCCTTTTTAAATGTATGAATGCAGTTTTTTTTCTTTTTAAAATCGATGACATGGTTTCTAAGAACAGATCTTCGTATGTCTTATAGTGTCAGAATTTCCCATACTGACCGATTTAAATGAGACACCCTGTATAATGTCATATTCAAACTGCCATACGAATTATCACAGCGATTAAAGTAACAAAGTACTAAAGTGTATACATATTTATGAACTCGACTGTACACATTAGCGCTTTGTCACTTTATCGTCACATTTGAACTAGTGCACTCCGACCTTCCATCGTGGTTTTGGAATCGGCTACCGGCTGGCACTAGGCAATCACAAACGGTAGATCCCTAAAGCTGGGTCCGCATTTGTATAATTTCGTCGTATCGTATCTCCGTCGCGTTGCACCGACGCGTATCAAGATCGCTAGTGTAGACGCAAAAACAGCGCGATCATGCGGCGCGCCGTATCTGATCGCTCGGGACCGATGTTGATACGCGTTTATTTTATACCCCGCACACTCGCGATCGGATACGCGTATCAAGATCGGTAAGTATGGACGTGTTTTGATACTGTATCATGATACGAAGTTATGATTTGATACGCGATACGCCGTGATCGCTCTCGAGGCGGTTTTTCCCCGATCATCAAAGGGGATACGGACACGCACACGACAAGTTTGTGAGCGTCCACACTTAATGATACGGCGTTATGATACGATACGCTGCTACGCTACGGTTAATATGGACGCATTTTTTCACGCGACGATGGTAGTGATACGCTGTGCCCAAAGTGAGCGTCCATACTTAGGATACGGAAGCTCGATACGATACGCGTGATCGTGATCGGCAAAATGATACAAATGTGGACCCAGCTTAAAAGGCCAATTGAAGAAGTTCTTGACTCTATCTCCTAAATGGGTAGTTCTGCTAGCGTTTCAACCGCTTTCACTTCCCTGGTCGCATTACGACGACGTGCTAGCCTAGTTGGTAGTGACCCTGCCTACGAAGCTAGCGGTCCTGGGTTCAAATCCCGGTAAGGGCAGATATTTGTGTGATGAGCGCGAGTATTTGTTTCTGAGTCTTGGATGTTTCAATGTATTTAAGTATGTATTTCTCTATATAAGTATTTATATCGTTATCTGGTACCCATAGTCCCTTGATATTTATTATTTATTATTTATTATTATTCACCATGTCGGAGTCTAGGTTCGGATTACCATTTTCGGTTATTTTCTTTACTCGAAAATCTAATAAATGACCGAAATCTGACAGTTCCCATCTTGATTATTTCGTTATTTAAACATTATTTCATAAAAATATGAATGAGAACTCGTGTAACCAGTAATATTAGGGTTAGTTTTATTGATAAAAATACCTACACTTAAACCAAATTGCAGTAATCACAGCGAAATAATGATAGGACTATTAAGGCAGATCACCAATACTGCCCTATTTAAGAAAAGTATTTTTGGCCTAACGCCTAAAATCTACAATAAGATACCATTAGAAATTAGAAATTGTACTATTGACGTGTTTAAGAAAAGGATGATAGAATTGGTAGTGGAAAAATGTTACTATAATATTAATGACTTTTAAATGATAATAGTTTTTAAGCGTTTAGTGTAATTGTTTAGTTTAAATTAATTAATTAATGCATTTGTTAGACAGGATCATTTAATTAATTTATTATTCTATTATATTATTATTGTTAATTTAAATTTGTACGCCGAAAGGCAAAACATGACGGACACTATTGTAAATGTATGACCTTTATGTAAACTTACTCTTGTTTGACAAATAAATTATCTTTATCTTTATCTTTATCGAATGTGCGCGCGTTGAGGTTAGGATTTTGGTCTTAAATTAGATTTTCGAGTATAGGAGGCCAGGCATTCTCCAAAACAACTCAAAATGGTAATCCGATCCTACAGGGAAATGGTGAATAATGCGACCAGGAAAGTGATAGCGATTGAAACGCTAGTAGAACTACCCAAATATCAACTGTCCTCTACAGAAAATGTAGTTCATGTAAGTTTATGTTTGTATATTTATGTATTAATATATTCTTTTTAAAGATTTTACTGGTTAGGTAGTTAACGTTTCAAAATTCTTCTAAATAAATTTGTATACTTGCTTTCTGGATGCACAACCTTTCACTTTTCTCAATCTCTCGAGGGTTCGCTGAAAGAGATCCGTTTGACATAAGTTCGCCTTTAAACATATATTTTATACGGGAGCCCTTCGACTCCCATAATTTTATTGCTTCGATTTTCGAAAGTCAGAAATTGGTATCCATATTATTTTTAGTCATAATAATCAATAGTCATAATCGTTGTTAGGTATAACGCGAAATAGATATAATGATAAAGTACGATAATGTTACATATCATACAAGACAAAAGTCATAAAATTGATCAGCATTCTATCAAAAGGCATACCGTTTATTTTTCATAAATATCGAAGGTCATATTTTTTTTTTGCCCGTGTGGTTGCCGGGCTAGAATAGTGCCACTCCATGTGTTCCCGCGGATGTCGTAAGAGGCGACTAAGGGAATAAAGGCTTGTAGTACTGTTAGGCGATGGGCTTGCCACCTGTCACTAATACGCTGGTAAACATCTTAGCCTGATTGTGCAAAATGTGGTTACAGAATTATCAACAAGTTTTTAGAGTTGTTGGTAATTTCTGTAGGTCTGCCTACCCTACTCTAGGCACGAAGGCGTGAGTTATATATGTATGTATGTATATTTTTATATTTACTATTTATTATTTTTATTCATATCATTTTATTCTCTAATGTTTTAAAGGACTAATTTTAAAATTCAGAAAGAATACATGTCGTACATACACATAAAACACCGGCTTACAAAAAACCCCGGCTGTCAGAAAAGTAGGTTAGGTTAGGTTAAGTTACCCCTAGAACTGTGACCCCTGCATAGTAGTGCCGTTGGGAAGGAGGGGAATGTAGCTTATCTTATCGGTGGAAAGACGACTGCCCCACGGCACTACTAAACCGCACTACTGACCAAAACTAGTATCATAAATATGAGGTAACCACCCAGAAAAAGGAGCTCCGCGTTAGCGGAGCTCCGTCGACTCCGTTAAATTTTAATTAGAAATAGAAATACTAATTGGTCAATAGTGTGCCTTAGTAGTGCACTAAAATTTTCGGATAAATAATTTTCAATCTTGTAAGCGTTATTTAAAATAATAATATTCCTTTTGAAATTCTACCATAAACAGCACATTGAATCTTATGACCAATAACGGTATGGCATTCGATAGTTATGACTAATGAAAAAGGGGTTAAGGAAATTATGACCAAAGACAAAATGACGAGTAACGATTATGAAAAACAACGGTATGGATAAAACAAATCGAAAGATTAATGTTATGGGAGTCAATATAGACCCATTTTATACTAATTGTATTGTTCTGGTTTTTCTTTTGTACAATAAAATGTTTACATACATACATTCCTTCCAATAGCGCTAGTTTTTATAACATTATACTCGGATTCAGAGCGGTATTCATCACGATATAAACTTCATATCGATATATAATGACGATATGATAACTTTATACTTCACATCTTTTAGTGCACTTTATTTCGTATAAGGTCGTACAATAGCGCGACGCCCGCCATTGGCGCCCATTTCATATCAACACTAACTTTTTGGTCCTGTCGTTTGACCAAAAAAAGTTTCACCAAATGATTCATTTCACAAACATATCATTTGACAAACCGCTATTTTTTCCGAACCTGTAAATATTTCAGGATTTATTTCAGGACCATCGTGTAGAACCCTATAGGTTAGGTTAGGTTTGTTTTTTAAAAATCCTGAAATTTTTACAGTTTCGGAAAAAAAAGCGGTTTGTCAAATGATATGTTTGTGAAATGAATCATTTGGTGAAACTTTTTTTGGTCAAACATTAGTGAACCCGACACTAATATTATAAAGAGAAAAGATTTGTTTTTTTTTGTATGTTTGTAACGAATAAACTCAAAAACTACTGGACCGATTTCAAAAAATCTTTCACCCTTAGAATGCTACATTATCCCCGAGTAAGATAAAACAGATAAAAAAAAGATAAAAAAAGATAAAAGATGTTTATTCAGTAAGTAACCCGCACGGGCACTTTTACACGTCAAAAATCTACCAGCGCTTCGCAAGAGACCACTGCTGAGAAGAAACGCCGCAAGAAACTCAACACTCAGTCGATTTTTTTTTAAATTACTTATACAATTATAGAACTTAACCTAGCATTATATAACAATGAATTTAACATTAAAATATATATATATCATGCGTAGTTGAGCAGGAAAATGTGTCAAAACTCAGTATGTTCAGATGAACTTATCAGTACTTATCAGTACCTAAGTTAGCGCATATAATAGCACGGCTGAGACGCAAGTCATTTTTTGCCATAAGAAAGCGGGTATCTTTGATATACTGTTGTCCGTTGCCTTTATCTCGGGTTGAAAACGTAATACCATTGCATGTTTTTTCTTTTATTCTTTCGCGTAGTCTTGCGAATATAACTAAAATAGGGCTTCAACGAATTATATTACTTGCAGTTTTTTACAGTATTTATACATCCTTTTGTATTCGTTATCTGATTGTGTTTACTGATCGTATATATTATTTTCTCCACATATACTATAGCCCTTGCTTAGCCAAATACCAAGAGCTTATCTTTTGCAGAGCAAACGACATACTACGTTTAAATAACCACTACGTATGTACTTTTCTTGTTTGGGCTTCATTTCTATACGTTTTTGAGAATAATGTTTTAAGAGAATTTATTTGGGATGGCTAATTTACAAATATACTATCAAAACGTACGTGGACTACGGACGAAATGCCATGCATTGTTTAATAGTATTTTAAGAAATGACTTTGACGTAATAGCCTTGACGGAGACGTGGCTTTGTGATGGCATATTCAACTCGGAATTCTGCGACCAGCGGTATGACGTATTTAGATTAGACCGGGACCTTATACTAACAGGTAAGCGCACGGGTGGCGGTGTTTTATTTTGCGTTAAGCGGGAGCTCGGCGCATACCTACGGGACGACTGGTCAAGGCCGCCCACAGAGGTGCTGTGGATTACCATACCGAGTAACAGACTCAAAACGGAAAATGATTTGCACCTCTCATGCGCTTACGTACCTGGTAACGCGACATCACAGCCTGGGGACATAGACACTATAATATCCACCATAAGTGATGCGTCGTTAGTTCACGGAGGCAGCTCGTTCTTAATCCTTGGCGACTTTAATCTCTCCTGTATCTCTTGGAATAACACGGTACCATATTTCATGAAACGTGGCTCTGTAGAAATACAGCAAGCAGGGAATCAACTAATTAGTCGACTAAGTGAATTGGGCTTCAATCAATTCAACACGCTAAAGAACTCGCACTCTAATACCTTGGACTTAGCTTTCGCAAATTTTTCGCTTGAAATAAATAGTGCAAGTTCCCCGCTGCTTCCCCAGGACTGCTATCACCCCGCTTTCACAATAGATGCAGCAGACATACTGGCACCATGCCTCCATAAAAACAGTTACTGCAAATACAGATACAACAAAGGCGACTATGACAGTATTATTGCATTCTTAAATAGCATACCATGGGAAACACTTTTGCGCGAAGGTAGTATCGATGAGGCCGCGGCCGGTTTTTACAAGCACCTGTATAATTGTATTGAATGGTTTATTCCTAGGGTTGTCACTCAAAAACGTAATACCTATCCTATTTGGTATGATAAAAAAATTATAAATTTATTAAAACAAAAAGGCAAAGCTCACTCCAAATGGAAAAACACGGGTAATTTACTTCACTATAGTAAATTCTCTTATCTTAGATCTAAAGAAAAAAGTTTGCAGAACTACTGCTATCAGAAGTACCTACAATCGATACAGAGCTCGATCAAGACCAATTGTAAAAGTTTTTGGTCTTTTGTCAAATCAAGAAGGCAAACGACTAACTACCCGTCCTATGTCACATATGGTAATAATAAATATATAAATGGCCCCGGAATTTGTGATGCTTTTAATATTTTTTTCAAAAATGTCTTTATCCCTCCGGCTGCGGAATACTCAGAACAACCCTTAGCTGCATCTTCGGCACCTGACTCCACATCTCTCACACACTCCGTTACTCTTACTCAAGAAATAGTTTTTAAAGCCCTCAAATCTGTGGATGTCAAGAAGGGACCAGGAAGTGATAGAATCCCTCCGTTATTTATAGAGCGATGTGCCTCTGCCTTAGCTTGCCCTCTGACGATCCTGTTCAACAGGTCACTAAAAGAGGGGGACTTTCCTACAACTTGGAAAGAAGCGCATATCGTACCCATTCATAAAAAGAATTCAAAAACCAAAGTTGAAAATTATAGACCCATATCAATTTTAAACATATTTAGTAAATTATTTGAGAAATTAGTATATGATATTTTTTATACAACTGTGTGTCACGGTCTACCAGAAGAACAGCATGGCTTTCTACGAGGACGCTCAACCGTGACAAACCTGTCTGTTTTTACAAATTTTCTGTATAACCATATGGAACGTCGCAGGCAGATTGACGTCATCTACACGGATTTCGAAAAAGCTTTCGACCGTGTGGATCACGTCATTCTGCTTCGTAAGCTTAATCACTTGGGCATTCACGGAGATCTTTTAAGGTGGGTTAAGTCATATTTAACTAAGAGATCTCAAGCAGTCGTTGTCGGTGGATTTCGGTCAGATTTCGTAACTATTCCTTCCGGTGTTCCACAAGGATCTCACTTGGGACCACTCTTATACAACGTTTATCTACATGACATATACACTTGCTTCAAATCGTCAAAATTTCTTATGTATGCGGACGACACCAAAATTTTTATAGACATAGGTTCTATTGACGACTGTCGTATGCTTCAGGAAGATTTGTCTCGCCTGCAAAATTATTATGATGATAATAGAATAGCTCTCAACGCCGGTAAATGCGAGCTTATTACCTTCTCACGAAAAAAAACACCGATTCATTTCCCGTATTCTTTTTGGGGCTTGCCTATTAAAAGAACCGACGTAGTTCGGGACCTCGGCGTTTACCTCGATAGTAAATTAACAATGAATGAACATGTGGACGTCGTTACAAACAAAGCATACAGGAGCTTGGGGTTTGTGACAAGGGTATGTAGACAATTTCAAGACCCGGATTGTATTAAGGTTGTTTACAACGCCTACGTGCGCAGTATTCTCGAATATGCTAGTCCTGTTTGGTCACCCCACTACATAACATACAAACAGCAAATAGAACGCATTCAACGCCGTTTTATTAAGCACTTAAACTTTCAAACGTGCCATCACAGTATCAGTTATGAGAAAGACTGTAAACACCATCATATGAGTACTCTCGCCACGCGACGCACGGAGCATGACATGGCGCTGCTGCACGGGCTGGTGCACGGTCGCCTCCGCTGCCCAGACCTGCTTACCGCTATTGCACTGCGTGCTCCACATCGGCGCACGCGTCGCACTACTTTATTCCATGTACCCTCCCACCGAACCAATTATAGTCAAAACGCAGTCCTAACACGTATTGTTCGACAATATAATATGCTTTTCTCAGATATTGACATATTCAATTGCTCGAATGTTATCTTTAAATCAAGAGTGAGAGTGCATTTGCTGGACCAATAACAATTACTGGCTTACACACATACACACACACACACACGCACACGCACACGCACGCGCACGCGCAAGCACGCACGCACGCACGCACGCACACACCCACACACACACATACACACATACACACATACACACACACAAACACACGCGCACAACTAAGCACAATTATTTAACGTAAAATTTGTTTAGTTACGCAACCCTAACGTCGGTACGTAATATTCTTTGTATAAAATATGTGAAAATCTGTAATTGGCTGTACTTGTTGATATTTGTATTATTGTATGAAACACCATGTAATCGCTGTTGATTTTCCAATAAACCATAAATAAATAAAAATAAATAAATAAACTCTTAAATAGTAATAATAATAATTATATATATATACATATACTTACCCATGACGGTGCAAAACAACCACATAGTTTTGATACATTCTCCTACAGAAACCGTGTCCCCTAGACAATAATTATACCTACAATGTTTAGATATTTTCCTGACTAAGCTATTACTAAGTTATTTAGGTGTTTAATTTAGGCCAAGCATTTTTATCTGTTAGATAGTCCTCGACCCTATAATAAGCTTTCGACATCAACGACTTTTTCAAGTAATTTTTAAGTGCTGGAAATGATAACTTTAAAACTTCGTCAGGTAATTTATTATAGAACTGAATGCATTGACCAACAAATGATTTATATACCTTACGTAAGTTGTTTTATTTTACACGGACGGAGTCGCGAGAAACAGCTGACATCATGACTGACTGTTGTTATATTGTAACCAATTGTTTCGTAAATAAATTTTAAAAAAAAACGTGCCCAGTGCCTACTCTATCCCTTTTATGTCGCATAGTATCGCATGAAATCAAAAACCATATAAAGTTCACCCCCAGAGATGAAAAGCCGATTTAAAATACAGTGTTACATAGTTTTAAACAACTTTTGAAAGCTCGCCCAAACCGTAGGCCTGCTACGGCGTAGGCATGCTACGACATTTGTAGCAGTAATACGAGTATACTGCGCATCTATACTAGGCGGTAGATTTTTCGAAAATCGTTTACGTGAGGGTTTAGCATTTTGTCTCTGGCCCAGGCCTTTGTTCTACACTAGATGGTCTAAGATCCGAATGGGAGACGACCTTCACCTAGTTGTTTATTGGATAAAAAGTATTTTATATCAAATTTAATATGCCAAGTAATATATTTATAATAGGTTGACTGGAATATTTCAGTCCAGTCCTTATATGATAAAAAAATACTGAAAATGAACTTTTTTTTTAAATTGCTATTGCTTGTTTAATAGACCAATTATATACTAATCGAAAGTATGAATATGCAAACGTTAGGTTTAGTGCAAATTATTAGTACCGACTTAGGTACCTACCTACCCAATAGATAAAATGGGAAAAAAATTACAACCTAACGTTTGCATATTCTATAGGCTTCATACTTTCGATTATTATGTAATTGGTCTATTAAACAAACAATAGCAATTTCAAAAAAAAGTTCATTTTCAGTCTTTTTTTTAATCATGTGCCACTGACGCCACGTCGGCTACAGCCGACAAGAGTTCAAGATTAAAAGAGACTTTGTTTGGTAGCAATAAGGTGTAATTTGCATAACATAGCAAACATGTTTGGCGTGTGGGTGGCACATTTTGTATTCGACGTATGGCGTTCAAAAGGTTAATAAAAATAAATAGATTTCTCCAAAATAAAGAAAGGCTTAGTGGTAATCTTCTACTATATTATTAGATACCTTTAAAAACCATAAAACATGATTCCTCGAAATTTAAAAAGTCATCATCATCACCATCATCATCATCAGCCGCAAGACGTCCACTGCTGGACAGCCTTCCCCAAGGTTTTCCACAACGATCGATCCTCTGCTACTTAAAAAGTGACACAATCCAAATATTATACAATAATTTCTAAATATTTCTTGGTTTAATACTACCTCGACCTTTTTAAAGGAATTCTGGGCGAGGGGTGTCATATTTCGGCAATTTCGTGGCCGCCGGCTAGCGGACACCGAGCTAGAGTTTTAGTAATTATGTTTTTTTATGTTAGTTTGTAACGTATTTGTAAATATGGGCCTTAATACCCAATAAAGTTATTCTATTCGATTATGTTCTAAATACATGCACGACAATTATTAAAAGATAAAGATAAAAGAAATTTATTCAGTAAGTAGGCCGCACGAGCACTTTTACACGTCAAGAATCTACCAGCGCTTCCCAAGAGGAGACCACTGCTGAGAAGAAACGCCGCAAGAAACTCAGCAGTCAGTCATTTTTTAAATATATTTCTTATTACAATGGTACTACTTAGTCTAGCATTATATAAAGCTATAAATATTAAATTAAATATAGTATCAAATAAGATGCGTAGTTCAGCAGGAAAACATGCCAATTAAGAATCTTACGGGAGAGATAGAGAGAGAAAAAAAACACATACTTATGTGTATATAAGATGGTGCGAGACGACCACATAAAAGTTCCTACATCAACGGTGTCCCCTAGACAAGATAAAGATTTTGCATTTGAATAAATTATATAAATTGAGTTGAGGCTTTCAACGTGATTCAAGTAGGAGCAAGCAATATGAAGCTTCTGCAGACGAGAGGTGTGCGCGGGAGCAGAGGCGCGCGGCGCGGGCAGCTCCATGGCGCCTTCAGCACCCCGCCACGCAGTGAAGCTAGCAAACTATCGATATCGATATCCTTTATCGATATTTCACTTAAATATTTATCAATGAGTAAGAAGATAATAATCCCTAATGGTAATTACCCGTGTTTTATTATTATTACTCAAAATGATTGGATCAAGTGCGTAAGACATGCTTAAGGTATTCAAGAAGAAGATTTAGAGAAGAAGAAGAAAGCCATTTTAGGAGGCCAACAACAACATCGTTTCATTATCAATCTGGAAGATGATGATAGCGACACCGATTTATCAGACTGCGAGTCATTAGATTAAAAGATAAAAGATAAAGATAAAAGAAATTTATTCAGTAAGTAGGCCGCACGGGCACTTTTACACGTCAAGAATCTATCAGCGCTTCCCAAGAGAAGACCACTGCTGAGAAGAAACGCCGCAAGAAACTCAGCAGTCAGTCATTTTTTAAACATATTTCTTATTACAATGGTACTACTTAGTCTAGCATTATATAGAGCTATAAATATTAAATTAAATATAGTATCAAATAAGATGCGTAGTTCAGCAGGAAAACATGCCAATTAAGAATCTTACGGGAGAGATAGAGAGAGAAAAAAAACACAAACTTATGTGTATATAAGATGGTGCGAGACGACCACATAAAAGTTCCTACATCAACGGTGTCCCCTAGACAAGATAAAGATTTTGCATTTGAATAAATTATTATTGACTAAGTTTCGGGTTTAGGCCATGCATTTTTGTCTGTTAGATAGTCCTCGATCCTATAATACGCTTTAGACATTAACGACCTTTTCAAGTAATTTTTAAGTGCTGGAAAGGGTAACTTTAAAACTTCGTCAGGTAATTTATTATAGAAATGAATGCATTGACCAACAAATGATTTATATACTTTACGGACGCGGAATTTTCGGATAGCGATTTTATTTTTATTTCTGGTATTTAAATTATGTATATCAGAATTTTTGGTGAAAGAATCTAAATTTCTAATAACGTAAATAATATTCTCATAAATAAATTGAGACGCTACAGTCAAGATATTAATTTCTTTAAAAAGTTCTCTTAAAGAGTCACGGGAGTTTACGTTGTAAATCGAATGAATGGCCCTTTTTTGTAACACAATTAGAGAAATACAATTACGTTCAATTAATTATTCTAGTTAAGGCTTTTGACGTAGATATCTCTCCGTGTTGTTTATTTATTTATTTGAACGAAATTGCAGCAATACCCTACCAGTCAACCATTGGGCCAAACAGAGACAAGTAGAGGTTGTTCTCGTCGTCATATTTTTTAGTTTAATGTATATTGACCTTAAATGTATAATGACTAATAATTAATTGTACCTTGTGATGTAACTTACTTTTGAGTATTAAAATGTTTTTACGATTGAAGAAATGACCTTCCGCTGAAGTTTCTTGATTTTTTCAGCCTTGACACGATGAATAGTACAGTCTTTTCAAATGTTCTTAGTTTACAAATAAACTGGTTGCTCCCTTAGGGTTAGCCGAAATGTTGTTATACAAACGGGTACAGGGCCGCGATTTTAGGCGGTAAAATCCATATCGTTTTTGACCTGTTATCGTATTGTCAACGTTTTGATAGCTCTTATTGACTTGACAGTAATGGCGGCTGAAAAAATAACATAACAGTTCAAAGAAGATATGGTTTTTACCGCCTAAAATAGAGGCCCTGAAGACCAAGATGCAAACGCTGGTAGGTCAACGATTCTGTTTCGTATCGACTCGAAATGTATACAATATCGATCCTATACCATTCGTTGATTTTCGAAAATAACTCACTAACTCAGACCCCAGGAACGATCAATTTATTATTATTCATTTTTGTGTAAATGTTATGGGATCAAATTTAGAAATCAGCAGTGAGTGAGCGTTAGGTTGACGTTGCTTTTTGGGACACGCTTTATATGCAGCAAACAACTTTATTCAATAATAATGGTAATTTCAAGAACAATTGACTGTTTATATTTTTTAACTGACTTCAAAAAAGTAGGGTGTTCTCAATTTCATCTTGGTTTTTGTGTGTAAGTTGCTCGATTGCTCAGCCAATTACCAACCGATTTTGATGAATATTTTTTTATGTGAAGATTAATCTTTACGTTTACGTTTTCTATAGCATAAAGATAAGGTATGGGTAAAAAATTTGAGGGTGAAATTTCATATATCGCATAATCTTCGACAATTGTGATTTTGACATTTTTTTAAACATTTTATAAATGTAAGTTCGTAATTAAATAAATAATTCCCAGTCATAGAAAAGTTATTAAAACTAAATTCAGCCCTTAATACACTTCTACCAATACTTCCCCTTTTAACCAAATATCTTATCATTATTTATAATAGTTAATCCACGTATTTAATTAATTAAAACTAATTAAAACACATAAAACTTACCCGTTCAGCCCACACACACACCACACTAAACATAAAAATAAAAAGCGAACGTGAATTCGGCACAGAAAAACACTTAATTGTTTTTTATCGCGTGACAGTTCGGGCTACATTTTTTTTTCGTGTCCGTTAGGCGCGCGTGGGGGCGTCGGGGTCCGCCGAGGTACTGAGGGAGGGAACCCCTTCGCTGCGTACTACGGGTCAGGAACATAGAGTAGAGCGGGCAGAGAGGCCACGCGTGTGTAACTATCCCCATATTTGTAGTGACCTTGCCTACGAAGCTGGCGATTCCTGGTGTGTTATTCTCTCAAAAAACGGCGGCCGGTCGGACGGATGAGCGAATAAAAGCGGCGAGTTTAAGTAGTCCCGTCCGAGCGAACAAAACACATTTTAGCGCGTGCATTGTCAATTAGGGAGCCTTATACGTTGGTGAAGTCATGCTGCCAAATTGAATACATGCGCTAAAATGTGTTTTGTTCGCTCTGTCGGGACTACTTAAACTCGCCGCTTGGATCTTCACTCGAGCGAACGATCACCTTTGCTTGTTGTGAAAATCACAACCCTGGTGTGGGCAAATAATTGTGTAGAGCTCGAGCGCAGTAGATTCTATATTGTCTAGTAGCCATAGTACAAGCCTAAAGGCTAGTTTAGGACTAGTTCGATGTGTGTGAGATTGTTGCCTGATATTTATTTATTACATTAATGCCCAAAAAAAGCAGTGTAGTGTTGTCAGGGTTCATGTATGTATGTATTATTCATGTATGTATAACTTCTAAACGCCTGAGCCGATTTAGATGTGTGTACCGTTAGAATCCT
Organism: Acleris literana; assembly: GCA_946894065.1. Taxonomy (NCBI): domain Eukaryota; kingdom Metazoa; phylum Arthropoda; class Insecta; order Lepidoptera; family Tortricidae; genus Acleris; species Acleris literana. The sequence continues at coordinate 2,449,724 of OX335681.1, forward strand.
CTCACCATCCCGGGTGACATAGGATACATAAACTGTTAAAATTGAAATAAGAATAATGGCAAAATGTCAATTATTAATATAACTAGGTATAGCGACGACAATATAAAAAATGCAGTCGGGTTTTTAAAGCTTGCTTTTCATTTAGTAATTTTTATTTTATAAATAACTTCTCATTGTTTGACTACGTTTATATAATTTTTCGCAATGTTTTGCGTTATTTAAGTGTACTTACATATTTTGAATAACCGGAAATTAAAAGTTAAGTATGGGAAGACGCTAAACGCTAACGTAAACGATTTTCGAAAATTGACAATACGTAGGCTTGACGCGGCCGTCTGGCAAATTATGTCAATCCTATTCATTTTCTATAACGATACCGTTCGCCTAATGCATCTCATCTTGTAGGGCCAAATAACAGAATTACTTGCGGTTTTATACATAACTGGGAAATGAAATTAAAGTGCTTTTTTATTAAACGAAAAGTGGATAGTTATGACAATTGATTTTAGACCAAATGACAAATACACCCAAAAATATAAAATATACTTCTTATTTTTTTGAAATAGTGTTTCGTCTCAATAACATGAAATCAACTAACAAAATCAATAAATAATAATTATGTGGAACTTTGCCTCTCTCCTACTCCGAATATGCAGCTATTTAGGGGCCCATTCCATTGAATTGGTGAGTCGCCGTCTGGTATTTTAACCAAAGTAATTAGCATTATTTTATATTTTTATAGTTTATTTTTTTTGCCTCGTGTGGTTGCCGAGTTAGAATAGTGCCACTCCATGTCTTCCCGTGGATGTCGTAAGAGACGACTAAGGGAATAAAGGCTTGTAGTACTGTTAGGCGATGGGCTTGCAACCTGTCACTAATACGCTGGTAAACATCTTAGCCTAATTTGTGCAAATTGTGGTTATAGAATTATCAACAAGTTTTTAGAGATGTTTGTAATTCTGTAGCTCTGCCTACCCCACTTTGGGAACGAAGGCGTGAGATTATGTATGTGTGTATGTATGTAATTAGCAATGGCCAGGCAGGTGCCATAGATTCATCAATATCCCAGTTCATCAATCCATATAATTTTATCCATATAGCCTATTATTGACGAACCTATCCTTGAAAAATAGTCCTACCACTAAGAGATGATTGTCTGTGGGCCAATTGGTACTTGTATTGTGAGCTAAGGGACAATTGCCGCTTCGGTGTCCAATCACTTTACTTAATTAAAGTTGTCTAGGCTTATGTGTGTTGGCTTCGGCTCCTTGTACAGTCGACTACATTTATTACAGTGCAATATGATGAAGAAATGGATACATCTCTTTGCAGTCGACCGTACCTACGCCTTCCAAAGGTCCGGGACTCATATCATATCACCATAATCCCGTAATTAGTAAAGACACAAATAATAATACTATTTATAATATTAAACTGAATGAAAAATAATAGTTAAAACATTTGAATGCACTCATCAACAAATAACAGAGAAACTTTGATACTCTCTATGAGTCATTATAGTATTAGGCACATTCTGCGAACAAGTTACAATAATAATCTTTGGCAAGTTTTGGATACGTATGAAGGAGACGGAGATACGAAACAGGCTATAGGAGTGAAAAGGTAATATGGACTGGTGTTGTTTAACCAACTTTTCTTTCTTTTGAAAGTAAAACATGAGGTTTCGCGGCTTAGTGTATAAAGGTCAAAAGTGTTGATAGATTTTATCTTTCTTTTTCGATATCGCTAATGAATAGGGTTTATTTTAAACTCCTGAAGGAAAGAAGGGTGTTATAAATTGAAAGTGTGTATCTGTGTACGGATCTAGTGAATAATCCTTTCACATCGTGAAAACTCGGAACTCAAGTCTACTTCCGAATGATGCCGACGTGTCTATGAATTATTTAATTATTAAGTGAAATGTTTGTATTCAATAAATAGAGTACTTTAGTTATCAGTGTCAAATGTCAAACCACGACTTTGAAGTATATCACACCGAGATGTTAAAACCACCAGGTTCAAATATATAGAAATTAGGTGTAGGTAAACAAGAAGAAATATAAATAAATGTCGAAAATAATTTCACAGGCTTTAATTTGGCATAATTTGTCGATCTAAACGGTTCCCAGGTCTTAATGCTTTCGGCCTGACTATTAAAAATAACTGAAAACAAACTTAGCCTTAATTAACAAAAAAATACTCTGGTATTAACCACTCTATATCGATTATCACTCCCGCGATGCGACGTTCCCCCGCGTTGTCTTGATGGGTACTGAGTCAGACTGAAGTAGCATGACAAATACGAACATTTCCGAGAAAATACGATGTGAAAGGATATTTCACTACATCTGTACAGTATTCCCAGTTTCATAATAGCTCTCGGCTGGATATCGCTATCACCCTTGCACTCGCAACTGACAGTATATTTATCACTCGTGTGTCATAGAAAAACGAAGATTGCCGATCGCAAGGAAATGATAGCAGTGAATGGTTGTGTCTGTCTGTGGGCTCGTAGGTCCCAAACGAATGGGCCGATTCATATTAGTTTAATATTGATTGTTTTTTTCTAGGTTTAATTAAAATCAGCTCTAATAACATCAGCTCAGGGACGGTCGAACGAGTGAACGAGTGAACGCGCCACACCGGCGAGTTTAAGAAGTCCAGTCAGAGCGCAAAAACACATTTTAGCGCGTGCATTCTCAATTAGGCAGCAGAGGGCCCTGCCAAGATGCACTACGCTAACTCGCGTTTCTATTCGTTTCGTTTTTGAACCAATCGCGTCACTGGTAGATGACGTGATACGAAAAGTCACGTGGTCTTCCAGTGACGCGATTGGTTAAAAACGAAACGAATAGAAACGTTAGTTAGCGTAGTGCATCTTGGCAGGACCCTCTGGTGAGGGCAAATAATTGTGTAGAGCGCGAGCGCAGTAGATTATATATTGTCTAGTAGCCATAGTACAAGCCTAAAGGCTAGTTTAGGACTAGGTCGATGTGTGTGAGATTGTTGCCTGATATTTATTTATTACATTAATGCCCAAAAAAAGCAGTGTAGTGTTGTCAGGGTTCATGTATGTATGTACTATTCATGTAGGTATGTATAACTTCTAAACGCCTGAGCCGATTTACATCTTGGCAGGGCCCTCAGGGCTTCTGTCAATAAGATCGAACGTATAAGGCTGCCTAGCACTTTTTTTTTGATTACTGTCATATCTTTACTCACAAGATTAAGACAATTCGATTGATATAAGAATCATTAAAATCGGTGCACGCGTTTAGTTTCCATAGCGCCAAAACGAACAAACATACATATAACTAGTTATAGGCTGATAAACACATTACCCTCCTCCTTCGGCAGTCGGGTAAAAAAGTATCAACAAGGTACTAAATGCTTAAAGTAATTATGTAACCAAGTTTCCAATTTAGTACCCCTACCTATTCGTTAACAGCTCATTAAAATAATCATAACTTAAATTCAATATCGTTAAAAATAAATTGAGTTTCTGCACAATTATTAAACTATACTGATACTAGAGAAAGAAACAAGAAACATTTTAGACTACGAATTGTTTTAAAACTAATATTAGTTACATGTCTTGTGATGTTGCTAAAAGCACGTATCTTAGTTGGTAAGTATTAACATTAACCCCCAACAAAATAGCTGGGAGTAATAAGGAGTGAGTAACTGTGTGTCTGTGTTTCTGTTTGAGGCATCGTAGCTCCTAAACGGATGGTCCGATTTGGATAAAGCTTTTTTTTTTTTAAAGAAAGTTAATGTAATCAAAATGGTTTTTAGCTAAGTTTCATTAAAATTGGTTGAGCCATTTAAGAGATATCAGCTTTGAAAGAATGAGTCTTCATTGTATCGGGGGTTTTTTGACGGATTTTTGGATGGCGGTATTCATACTAATATTATAAATATAAAAGTAGCTTTGTCCCTTCGTTACGCTTTCACGGCTAAATATTAGTAAAAAAAAACTGAAAAGGTCTAGGATGGGGGGTTGAAAAATGGAAATGATTTGATTATAGCAAACGAGGTGTCATATGAAAGGGCTCAATCTGCACATTTCAAAACTATTTTGTTTATGTACGTGACGTACTTTTTGATTTATAGACGGATATTTACAAAAACAGTCCATCCCACCTTATCTCCGAAGTTTATACATACAGACCTTCACGCCTTCGTTCCCAGAGTGGGGTAGGCAGAGCTACAGAATTACCAACAACTCTAAAAACTTGTCATTAATTCTGTAACTACATTTTAAACAGACAGGTTAAAATGTTTACCAGTGTACATTAGTAACAGGTTGCAAGCCCATCGCCTAACAAAACTACATACAAGCCTTTACTCCCTAAGTCGCCTCTTACGACATCCACGGGAAGACCAGAGGGCCCTGCCAAGATGCATTGCGCTAACTAACGTTTCTAATCGTTTCGTTTTTAAACCAATCGCGTCACTGGTAGATGACGTGATACGAAAAGTCACGTGGTCTAACAGTGACGCGATTGGTTTAAAAACGAATCGAATAGAAACGTTAGTTTGCGTAATGCATCTTGTCTAGGGCCTATGGAGTGGTACTATTCTAAGCGTTCAACCACACAGCTGTATATCGGATTTATATCATCTGGTGCCTCTGGCTTTCAATGCATGGATCGTTTGTACTCCTGAAACTGAACTTCTTTTTTCTGTAAGTTGTAAAAAATATGTCCAACTTTAATTTTATTTTTTTCTTGCTAGTTATACGTAATTTTCAATGTACGCGATCCAATTCTCCATTTTCCTTTAGCCCTAGTACCAAGGAAGTGTCGCCCCCGTACCATGAGATACTGATTATATGGCCATGATGTAATACACTGATTTTACAATTAGACTTTAACGTCAATTAGTTATCTAAATGTTGCAAAACAAAAGTAGTTCAGTTTAGCGATTAGAATCAATCGTTGCATTTAAAGCCCTGTATTTTACGCGAAAAATAAAATGAAGTTTTTTTTCAGCTACACTTTTCAACATAGCCATAGCAAAAGATGTAATCAAACCAGAGCTAGGAGTAAAGAGTGCCCCAAAAGTCAAGCCGACTTTTAAGGACATTGTAGAGAAATATGCACCATCGACAGTGTGGGAGCGGCTGGACTTGCTAAAGATGACTAAGAACATTAATTTAACGACAGAAGAAGAACTCAATTACATGTTGGATGGTAAACGAACCGACATGATTTTTAGGGTTCCGTACCCAAAGGGTAAAAACGGGACCCTATTACTAAGACTGATTAAGAGAGATTTTTAAAAAATTGCCCGTCTTAACCGGGAATCGAACTGGTCGAATATGACAAAATAATAAAGAAGGTTTTTTACGGTCTTTATTTAATTTAAAGGTGTATGTGTTATAGAATCAAATGATCACCAATGACCCTTTCGATCTGTATCATAAAACACGACTTTATTGTTTTGTCATATTCGACCAGTTCGATTCCCGGTTAAGGAAGAGGTTTATTTTTTTAAATCCAGTAATGCAGTAATTTTTGTTTTTAAAACTTACATACATACATACATTAAATCACGCCTGTTTCCCAGAGGGGTAGGCAGAGACCACTTCTTTCCACCTGCTACGATCCCGACAAATCTCTTTCGCTTCTTCCACATTCATACATCGAGTCATGCATGCACGTCGATTTCGGGTACTTAAGATCCAGCCCTTTTTCGATTTGATTCGAAAAAGTACGCCTAGGGCGGCCCCTTCCGGCCATCCCACTCACTTTTGCTCTGTATATCTCTTTCGTCAATCTTCTTTCATCCATCCTTTCTAAATGACCGAACCCTCGAAGCATCAAAACTCAAAAACTCAAATTTTAAACCTGGGTATTTCCAATATTTAAGATAGTCCGTCCATGTGGCATTCGTTTTTTCCACCCTGTATGTACCTATAAATATATAGATTAAAGATTAATATACGCTGCAATTTACGTGGGGCCTATACTATCTAGGAACCCCATTTTCATCCCATGGACCTCCATTTTTAGGGTTCCGTATTAATTTTTTCCGCTCCTCATGGACCCCTTGCATGACCCCCTGGGGGTCGATATAGACCACTTTGGGGATCATTGGGGGATCATCACTGGTCTAAACCAATGATATTCCTCTAATTAGGATGCGACACCATCACATTTTTTTGTATACCAACATTACCAAATGAAATCATGTTACTCAAAAACTTTTTCTTTGATATAATATAGAGGACTAAAGATACATAATTTCAAATTTTCGTGTTTGGCCATCGTTCTTTTCCACCCTGTATATAACGTACTTTTATTATTTTATTAGTAGCCAGGTACTTTTTGCAAAAAGTATTATTATAAATTATTATACTCTTTGCTTTGTTTTCTGTCTTTCTTTATCTGTGTACCAACGGCGTTCGGTTTACGGGGTCTAGTCAAAATACATAACGCGAAGTTAGCCATTTTCGAAAAGCAACAACGAACATATAGTGTAGCCGCTTATGTCATCACCATACATTTCAAGTCAATAGAAAACAGAAAACTTCGCAGCGTTTGGATCTTGGCCACGCCTACTACTGATTGACTATTTGGTCGACTGGTACAGAATGCCATTAGGCATGAAATCCACCATTTATATTTTTTGTAAAATGACGAATAAAATAAATAAATAAACTATTAACGTCGTTACTTATAAACGTGGAATAACCGTGGGGTAGCTAATCCATGCTTTGTCCTTCTCTGTCAAATTCAATGTCACAATGACAGATAACGACAATGGTTTAGCTACCCCACGGCTGTTCCACGTTTATAATATAAGTAACGCTGTAAGAGGATTGTGAAGCGCCGCTAAAATCGCGTGGCTGTCAAAAAAAAACTATACAAATTTAGCTCCGGGCGATAACGTTTCTCACCCCCTAAATCAAGTCCGATTTCCACGATTTTTGAATATGTTGTAGTTATTATAAAGAACCAGGTCTGTACGTTTCTGATTTTTGTTTGTTAAATTTGTTTAATTCTAAGAAATATTTTCTTGGAAATGAACACGTACAGAAATAGTTTTTCATGATATCTACAACATATTCAAAAATCGTAAAAATCGGACGAGGTTTAAGGGGAGAGAAACGTTGTCGCATTTTGTACGGAAATGTTTAACTTCACATCTTCACAATCCTCTTAAGGCAAAGTGGATAGTTATGACAATTAATCTTGTACAAAATAAGTATATTATTGTACCACGTACAAAATCATTACAAAATGAAATAAGTAATGCAAATGGCAAATAGACGAATCATTATAGACCTTTTTTTTAAGCTATGGATCCCACCAATGAATTGCTGAGGCTAAAGGTCGTCAACGGTGACCCATCGATCCCATTAAAGCAGGGAAGACGCTTCTGGTCTCCTGCTGGTAGACAGACTTACGAAGATGGTGACGGTTGGGCGACAAACAAACGTCTTAACGAACTGATGAAGCAGGCCATTTATCAGACGAGAAACAAAATGGTTATCATGCAAACATTACGAGACAGATATAGGTCTGAGGGGCTCTACAAAATGGGGTTCCTGATAGCAAGATGCGACTTCCACGCGAAAACGTTTGCTGCCGTCGCCTACAAGTCTTTGCGGCATTGCCATCTTCAGGCGGAACATAAATGGCAGGCCTGGTGGGGAAAATTAAGACTGTACTTTATCGATATAATATACACAATAGAGCGGAGCTTGCATTTATGGTTTGAAATGGACTTGTTGTTTGAATTTTTAGAAAAGAATCATATTAACGCTAAGACTATCGTTTCCAAATATCAAACGAAGAAGAGGAAAATTCTCAGCGATACTTTTGTTTGGTAACTTGAGGAGATCGTTGTTTCCCATATTTTTTTAGGTATAATAAAATGTTTACATAATTATTAAGTCATTCATAATATATAGCTCGAACCGCAGTTAAACTATTCAGAATTTCCTAAATTTCTAAAATGTAAAGTTTTGATTTATAAAAAAGTAACCCGTTTTTTTAAATACTTTATAACTTGCGATAATTATGACCTATAATAATGATGGCCGACAATAGATATAGACCATGTTACTTGATACTTATTACTACGAAATATATCTATATCTAAATGTCTTGTTTTTTTTCTTATACGAAGTTTTTCGAGCAAAAACCATGTAATTTATTTTTCACCTCAGCAGCTCAAACAAGCATGTTTTGCTGCTTAAAAACAGTGAGCAAAATTCGATTTTGCTGCGAGCGTGAGACAATAGTACATTATTGCCTAGGCATGGAAGTAGGCAATTACGGGCCGAGTATTGGATTAAACGGACGAGCTTGCGAGTCCGTTTAAAAATACGAAGCCCGCAATTGCTGTTCCTGCCGAGGCAAATATAGTGCTTTTCTCAAAAATCGCAAGAAAAAATTTGTGTTGGAGTCAAATCTTCATCGCTTGAACTCATTTTTTGAATTGCATACAAACAGAAACTTCATGTGAAAAAACCATCACTCCTTACCGCCTTTTTGTTTATGACAAGGAGAAACGCAATTGTTGTTTTAAAAAAAACATAAGCTATAAGCACAAATAAAAAAGTTATGTTTCGAGTAAAATTTGGATGTATAAGACTTGTGCCCTCATTTTATTATGGCACTTTTCACTTTTAAAAAAGTTACAAGCTAGATAGTAATGGAATTTGTATGCAACATTGCGGGCTTGTGTAGCGAGCACGCAATGTTTTCTTTTTTTAAAATTTGAGAACTGTCAGTAAACTATGTACTTCGCGTCTCAATATGTAAATAGGAATATGAACATTTCCGGACATTTTTGAGAAAAGTAACTTTTTAATTCTTTTTTTTTATATGCCGAGATCAGTGCTGGGTCTATTCACAACATACGAAAGAATTGAACTTCACTTTGTTCTGTCACTTTCACTTCGATACAGAAAAAGCGAGAGATAGCCACAAGTTGATTCGAAGTTCGATTTTCAAATTCTATACCTAGTAGGCCCAAAAAGAATCAAACAATAAAACGTTCGGACACACATATAACCGTAAAATTGCAAATTATCTGTTAAAGTTTTAAATGTGATTGATTATTACATTTCTTTTATTCATAATCGGATTATACTATTTTTTAAATGAAATGAAGAAAATATTTATGAAAAAAATACGAAGTTTAACATGTATCTACATATTATTTATCGTTCTAACAATCTTGAATTTTGTGACATAAACCGCGGGGCCAGTTTCAGAACGCATCCTTAAAAAATAGCGGGATTACTTTATTGTTTTTGTTTATTCTCTTCTGTTCCGCTACCTATCTACTTTCGATAAACTTTGGATATTATAAAAGTAATAATAATTAAATATGAGTGAGTCCAGTGACGAAGTCTGCTATTTAACTCCGGAAGCATTGAAGCAACGTGTAAAAAGTTTCCTGCCTGAAAAGTCTCGCAAAAAATATCTAAAAGCTTATGATAGTTTTAAGCAATGGAGACACTTTTCTGAGACTGTTAGCGGACTTGATAGAATTATCAAGAAGCAACCATCTTTAATGTGGAGTATTTACTTAATGTTGAAAACCACAATAAATACAAAAGATTACGTGCACTTTGAAACCTATCCCAAACTTATTGCATTTTTGAAGAGAATGTCAGTAGGGTACAAATCCAGAAAGTCCAAATTTTTTTTGGCCGCTGACTTTAAAAAGTATATTTATTAGGCTCCGGACTGCAATTTTCTCGCTGCAAAAGTAAGTCCTTCATTAGTATAAAATTAATCATTTAATATGTTCTCGCTGCTGAGGTGAAAAGTTGTATGTGTCACACGAGACCAAAGTTATTTACATCTCGTGTCTTTGAATCCCTCGCTACGCTTAGGATTCTAACCTAGAATCATAGAATCCTTTGCTTACTCGGGATTCAAAATTAACACTCGCAGCAAAAAACAACTTTTCATCACACTTGCTCGTAAATGGTGTTATTCCATGCCTGTATACAGAAGGACAATGGCCTAAATTGTTCCCGCGGGAATTATGGCGAGTTTGTCATCCCTAGGGAGTAATGACTTTCTTTTTAAAATTTGCAACTCTTTCGTACATCATTTCTGACTAAGGAGGTTTAATTTTCAGCCAAAAATTAAATCGGTTTCTAATTTCATCTTTAAAAATTAGCTATAGACTAACTTACATTACACAAAACCTATACGCTTCATTAAACTTCATTATTTTTATACCTATTTCAAGTTTATATCAACATTTATCATTAATTTTAGTAATTATACATTTTTATCAAATTGGCTAAATCTGGCTCGAATCCAGGTCGAAACTAAACGCAGTTATTATCTGTGGTAGAGGTCACAAAAAAAATATCGTTTCCATTTACGTTCCCGTTCGTCAAAAGTTATTTCTTTATATTTTGCAGAGTTAAAGTGTTTTATTTTAAAATAGATAGGTACAAAACGAAAAAGAAAATGGCTTCTTCATCCCAGGATTCGGACACGAGATTAATTATCACCAATACACCACCGGAACTAAGAGATGCAGCTGAAGTAATACATGGCAATATGTTACCCGCCAAATCGAAAGAAATGGACTATTTAATTTTCTCTTTGTTTTTTTCCTCGCAAATGTGATAAAAACCATTGTGTGTATCACAGGCAGTAAGGGGATTACTAACTCGAGTCATTAAAAGCCCTCCGCCTTCGGCGTCGGGCTTCTAACACTCTCGTTAGTAATTCCCTTCATACTACCCTTGATGCACAATGTACTATTGCTCTCTTGTTGCACAAATAACTATTCTACATCTGTAAACTACAAGATGAGTAAGTGTAAAAAGCATAAGTAAACGTCTTCTTGCATGTTGTAGTTGTAACATCTATATATCTATATCTATACCTATATCTATATCTATATCTAATATATAAAATTCTCGTGTCACAGTTTTCGTTGCCATACTCCTCCGAAACGGCTTGACCGATTTTGATGAAATTTTTTGTGCTTATCTATGAGAATCGGCCAACATCTATTTTTCATCCCATTATTTATATGGCAAAACAACGTTTGCCGGGTCAGCTAGTAATTATATAAAAGGCAATGTCCCGGGTGACTCATCATCGCCCAGCCAAAACTACTAATGCTAGAAATATGAAACTTGGACAGTATTTGTTTTTTGTGATGTAGAGATCCACTAAGAAGGAATTTTTTGAAATTCAACCCCTAAAGGGAAGATTGCAAAGTTTGTATGGGAAAAAATATTTTTATGGTCCAATTTACTTGAAACTTGGTAGAAATGCTCTTCAATGCAAATAATAAGACACGTATTTCAGCGATTACTAAAATTTCATCCCTAGAGGGATGAAAGGGGGTTGCAAAGATTTTGTGGCAAAAAATATTTTCATGGTCAAATTTACTTGAAACTTGGTAGAAATGCTCTTCAGTGAAAATAATGAGACACGTATTTCAGCTATAACTAAAATTTCAACCCCTAGAGGGATGAGAGGGGGTTGCAAAGATTGTATAGAAAAAAAAATTATGATCAAATTTACTTAAAACTTGATAGAAATGCTCTTCAAATAATATTTTGAGATACGTTTTTCAGCGATTACTAAAATTCAACCCCTGGGGGGATGGAAAGTAGTTGGAACGTTTTTGTGGGGATTACTTTTATGGTAAATTTTACTTGAAACTTGGTAGAAATGCTCTTCAATGCAAATATAATCTACCTACAAAGGCAATATACCTACATATAAAAAATATTACTTTCGGTGATTCAGAAAATACTACCTCTTAGGTGGTAAAATGAGGGGTAGAAAATTGTATGGAAAATATACAGTTTTGAAGTGAGAAACGTGGCTAATGAATATAAATTAAATATACTGCTTTTAGCGAATTAATTAGCGATAGAAGTTTGTATGGGATTTTAGACATATTTGAATGTGGTGAGACTACTGTTATTATAAAAAAAAAGTTGCTTTCGGCGATTTAGAAAAAACTACCCCAAAGGTTGTAAAATGGGGGGGTAGAAGTTTCGGACTTTGGTCAATTCTAAAGTGAGAAATGTGAAAATTAGTATTCAGGCTATTACTTATCAATGGGAAATACGATTTAGCGTCTAGCGAAGTTAGTAAATAAGCGAATTCGGTTATTGTTTAGGTGAGAAACGTGTAAATAGGTGTCAGCCTGTTAGTTGTTGTGGGAATTTGGTCAATTTTGATGTGAGAAATGTGGACATTATTGGTATTAAGGTTACTGTTTACCTGTACATAAAAATTATGACTGGGCAAGTTAGATACATGAAACTTGGTATCAACGCCATTAGGTATTAATTAAATAAAAAACAGGTTTATAAATAAGCCCTTAACAGTTTGAAAAGCGGGGTGAAAGTTTTTGAGGTATTTGAGTTGGTTATTTTTTCCAGTTACATGAATGTTAGCATCTAAAAAAGTGCAAGCTTCAGTTTTTTTTAAACACTTGCCCCTTAAAGAAATAAACAAACCCATCATCAATAAAAAAGGGAATAACTTGGGATCTTAGACTACTGATACTGACTGTAAAGTTTGTATGGAAATAAAGTTACTTTCAAACGTATATACTTACAAGATGTGAAAACGGGTATTGCGACTAAATACTGTAACATAAAGAAAATATCCAGCTTTGGTGTTTTTCGAAAATCTTCTGCTAAGTGGGTTAATTGTTTGTATAGAAATTTAGTAAATAGATGATATGACTAAATTATCAATCTATTAAATCTAGGGTTGATTAAAAAAATCTAATGGTGAAAAAGGGGCAAGGAATTTATTTTGTATGGCAATTTTGTTGTTTTAGAGTCATGAAATGAAAGGTGTTTGTGAACCGCTTACTTAAAATTCACGTTCTGGACTTTTTTTCATAAAAAAACTCTTTGAAGGTGTTATAAACTATGTTTGTACCATAAGTTCTGACTCTCCGCAGACGAAGTCGCGGGCGGAAAGCTAGTATGTGTATATACATGGTATAGACCGTTCAACATTCTATATTTGAAATTAGACGTTAATTCCATATTCGTTTTGTACACAACTACATGCAAGAGGACCTTTACTTAAGTTTTTTACCTATAATATCTCCGCACGAATTAAATAAGGGCTTGTTTACGGAGACGCGGAGCGTCGCGCATGGCGTGTGGCGCGGCGTGACGTCGCGCGTCGCTGTGGGCGTTTTTTCCGTTTACATAGAGGCCATCAGGCCACAAACAGAAGGCAATTCAATCAAAATTTAAATTTAATTTATTTCAAGAAATCAAAGGTTCATGTTATGTTACATTATTGGCAAAAAATATTAATAATCGGTGATTATTTGTAACAATGTTGCAATGTAAATGCACTTAATACGTACATTTAGGTATATCAAAACATCACGCACTATTCCGCGCCAGTCTTAACATGCCTGTCGCAGCAGTGCATGATGTATGGACAGTCGAGCCTGTCCGCAATCATCGACAGGACGGCGTTAGCGCTGGCTCGTACCCGCTGCACCAGGGGTGTTATTCTATTAAAGACGGCGTTCGGTCTGTTCGAACGAGTGAACAAGTGAACGCGGCGAACCGGTGAATTTAAGTAGCCCTGTCAGAGCCTACAAAAGAGATTTTAGCGCGTGCATTCTCAATTAGGCAGCAGGGCTTCTGCCGAACGATCAAACGTAAAAAGGCTGCCTAATTCACAATGTAAGCGCTAAAATGTGTTTTGTTGGCTCTGACGGGACTACTTTAACTCTCCGGTTAGCCGCGTTCACTCGTTAGACCGACCGAACGCCGTTTTTAAGAGAATATCACCCCAGGGCCGCAGCGCGCACGTGCATGGTGCTGTGATAACACGGCTTGCGCGCCTCCGCGAAGATGCCAGAGGTACTGCATAGCGAGCCAGCCTCATCACCACAGAACTATATCTCGATATAGTTCGTGGTACCGTGGTACCTAACCTAACCTAACCGTTTTAATAAGCGGTTAGCGGGTTTTTTGTTTTTTTAAACATTTATACGTTCGATCGTTCGACTGAAGCCCTGCTGCCTAACTGAGAATGCACGCGATAAAATGTGTTTTGTACGCTCTGACGGAACTACTTAAACTCGCCCGTTTTATATAAGCTTCGCCACGTTCACTCGTTCGACCGACCAAACGCCGTTTTTAATCGAATAACTCCCCTGTACGTTTTTTGTACATAGACTGCACGCTTTAAAAAGAGTTAACTTCACGCCGCCGGAATACCATGCAAATCTACACGCTAACATATTCGCCCGCACGCCCGCGCCGCAGCGCAATGTACGACGTTGTTTATGAAGATGCGGGGAGTGACGTGAGAGAAACAGGGTAGTGATTCTCTCAACAAGCAAAGGTGATCGTTCGCTCGCGTGAAGGTCCAAGCGGCGAGTTTAAGTAGTCCCGACAGAGCGAACAAAACACATTTTAGCGCGTGTATTCAATTTGGCAGCATGACTTCACCAACGTATAAGGCTCCCTAATTGCCAATGCACGCGCTAAAATGTGTTTTGTTCGGTCGGACGGGACTACTTAAACTCGCCGCTTTTATTCGCTCTTCCGTTCGACCGGCCGCCGTTTTTTGAGAGAATAACACACCAGTGCCCGCGGTTTGCATCTCTCGAGCATGTAGCGATTTACGAACAAGACTGGTAAAAGGTGCCGCGGCAGTCGTTGTGGGCGCAGTGGCGGGTACCGTCGTATTTGACGCGAGCGACGATGCGTGATGCCATCCGCGGGCTCCCCCGCACGTAACGCTGTATTTGAAGCAAACGCGTGTAAAATCGCTTCCCCTTAAACGCTTTCATACAACGACATATGTTTGAGTAACTTATGCCGACTATCGTTTTTCCCTCGGGAATTTTTTGGGATGAAAAGTAGCCTATGTGTTAAGGGTAGGCTATCTCCATTACAAATTTCATCCAGGATTTGTCAGGATCGTAGCAGATGGAAAGAAGTGGTCTCTGCCTACCCCTCTGGGAAACAGGCGTGATTTAATGTATGTAGGTCATCTCGCCATTTCCTTCTGGGTCTACCTCTGCTACGATGTCCGTCGCGTGGAAGCCAATGGGTGGTATTTTTGGCCCATCTCCCATCGTGCATGCGGCAGATATGCCCAGCCCAGTCCCACTTTAACTTTGCGGTCTTCACCCCAAAATCAGCAATACCAGTTCAGAGGGCCCTGCAAAGATGCACTACGCTAACTAACGTTTCTATTCGATTCGTTTTTAAACCAATCGCGTCACTGGTAGACCACGTGACTTTTCGTATCACGTCATCTCCCAGTGACGCGATTGGTTTAAAAACGAATCGAATAGAAACGTTAGTTAGCGTATTGCATCTTTGCAGGGCCCTCTGGAGCGCAGCTCTGTGTTCCTCACCCTAAAGTAAAATAGCAAAGGTAATTTAAACTATCAATTTGTCTTGCACATGAATTTACTAACAGTAGATCTTAATGCAATCTTAGCTAAGAGTCGTGGTAATTTAATATTACGCACGAGTGCTCTGGCATCCAGCTTACATTAAATACATTTCCTTTAGATTAAGCTTACAATGCTAGCTGCAACTGCGTCTTTTCAGGATGGAGATAGCTGTAAATTGATGGTACGAATATAGCCCTCTCTAAGCCGACTTAAATTCCTAGAGGTGAAATATTTTCACCTTTTATTTTTTATGTAGTCACCCAATAAAAATGTTGAGCATACTTAGAACCTTGTCATTGTGACTGCCATTTTTATTGTCACAATTGTCATTTAATGTTCAGTTTGAAGTTTATTATGACAGTGCACTAAAGTGCTTAACATTTTCGTTGGGGTACTGCACATGAGCCCTATCGAATTCATTCTTTTGTGCAATTACCAGGGATGGCAGTGATCAGAATTAGGTGAGCCACCCTTATTCCACTTAAGTCAGCTGCCACTTAGGTCTGAAAATTATTTGTTCCATTTAGGTCATCTCTGACCTAATTGGATTTCATTGTCGACATAAAACAATCTGACCTCCCTTGTTGTTGTTATGTTAGTTTTGCAGCAGGCCCGGAGGGCCTAACCACCCAGAAATAGGAGCTCCGCGGGAACGGAGTTTCGTCGACAATCTTAATTTCAAAGTAGGCCGAGTTATTCGATAAGTGTGAGTAAAAAACACCTGCCCTTACTGGAACTAGCGAAATTGGCATTAAAATATTCCACTTACGTGAGCCGTTTTAATTTTCTCGCCTATATGTAATTGCATACATTTTGATATATGAAAATATTTTTTCTGACCTAAGTGGCAGCTGAGGTAAGTGAAATAAATCAGCCAAAATACCTATTCTTCGCAAGAGGACATAATATAGTGTGGTTAGAATATTTTTTCTTGAATACCGGGTATTTGTTATTTATCCAGGTATTAGTCGTAATAGCCGTGTTTTAACTTATCAATTAACCTACCGCCGAGCAGCAGTGTTCACATGTTTGTTTTACGGTGTGGGGATACAACCGGTGAAATTGCTAGCATAGAGGCATTCCTTGTCCTTATGGTTGGCAACGCATTTGCGATCTTAGGATTGGACTCTTTAGATTGTATTCTTGGTAATGAAAAGGTAAACGACTTTATCCCACTTACCACCAGGAGCCTGTTTTATAAAGCTACGAATTACAATTTACAGGTTACAAGTTTCCATTTGACACAACCTCGACCAATGACGACCAGCCATTTGAGCATTGTTGCCAGTTTACACCTGTAAAATTGTTACTTGTAGCTTTCAAAACGTGCCCCAGGTTGCCTGTATGCTCGTTTAAATACTCGTTCTTTAGCCATAAAAAAAATAGACCACATTATAAAAGACTAATTTAATTGAATACTATCTACAAATTATATCCAGTCTTATGTCAAAAATACGTACATATGAAAATAAACTACATATTTTATTCTAGTACAGTAAAGGGAAGAATTGGCTACGCCATGCCTAGGAACATTGGCACGGATTACAAACATTAGGGGGACACGATTTTTTAAGTGCAACGCCTAAATGTAAAGGGTTTTACACACCAAAAGCAGAACAGAGGCAGCGCGGGATAAACGCCAGTGTTTCTATTGGACGAGAAAGGCAAACAATCACACGAGACTGATGATATGGTTGTTCAAGTACCAAGGATATGTGCAATGCCAAGACAATCAGAAGTACTATCAGGCCAATGGAATCCTGACCCACCAATTAGAAAATAGCGTCTCCATGGATTCTAAAACCACGATGTCCCAACCCTAATTCTGGGGTCCTAGTGAAAAAGGGTATAAGTCTCCTGAAGATCAAGTGAAAAAGGGTTTAAGTCTAGTATACTCCGTTCATGTATATGCCCTTTTTTATTACGAGTTAAGTCAACTTTGTACCCTTTTTTCACGAGGCCCCCAGAATTATAACATTATCGAAAAATAGCGTAGAAGTTTTTGTAAAGTTTTTGTGGCAAAAACGTCAGTTAACTAGGGACTTCCTTCCGATATTCAATTTATCGATAACTGTTTCAAATACTTGTTACAAAGTGACATTTCATAGTAGATAGGTTTTAAAAAATAAAAATAAATAAAAAATAGAAATTAACTAAAATGCTGATCGCTACCCATCGATGTTACATAATGATAGGTAATATTTAAATAAAGTAAATAAAAAAAAACAAATAAACATCAAATTTCATCAATATTATTTTAATACTGACGTGTTTCTTTCACAAAAACTTCAATACAAACTTCAATACAATTCAATACAATGTAAACTGACACCAAGACTGCCTTGCAACAAAGGCCTATTTTAGGTAAATTGTATGACATTGTTGGCATAATAGCATACTCTAATATAACCTACTACCTACTACTTTATACTGTATAATAGGTATGCAAGTTGCATGTTCATAATCATAACTAGGGCCCGGAATTATGCGGGCGGCATCTGACAAGTTGTAGGGGGAGAACACCTCTGTTTATCGATGTTATCGACAAACCTATGGTTTTTTTCATTTATTTAGGTGTTTATTAAATTAAATCACATATTTTCCGAAGATACGTACTCTTTTCAATGGTCGATGATGAAAAAATATCGGAAAGTTTAATCCGTTATATATAACTTAACGTTAGGTGGCTTGTTTGCCTACCCTTTGATATAATAAAACAGAAAATATTATTTCATAACTTTCCGATATTTCGAACTTTCTTCATCATCGACCGCCGAAGAGTTACGTACGTATCATCGGAAAATTTGAGGTTTTATTAAAGTCAAAAAGAAATTAATAAACTATCGATTTGTCGATAACATCGATAAACAGTGGTGTTCTCTCCCTATAACTTGTCAAAAATCTCCCCAATAATTCCGGACCCTAGTCATAACTGTCAAAAGAAAGTACAATTTATCGATAGGTAAATTAATATCGTTCGGAAGTCCCTTGGACAACTTTATTCGTGCCACAAAAACTTCTGCGTCGGCTTATTACAAACAGAATAACATTGAAACTGCTTTGCAGGGCAGTGAAGGTCCGCTCCCCACTCCCTAGATCCGCCTGTCTGTATCCTCGTAAGGCGCAGTTTGCAATAAGATGCACATTACCAAGGCAATTTAATTTGAACTGTATTACAATATGAATAAAGTTCATTTTCCTTTCTTCGTTAATTGAAAATGGCATTATCGAACAAACGTAATTGAACTTTATTACCTTGATGGTAGATTCAAAGTCCCACAGACAAAAAACTGGCCTTTTGTAGTACTGTGGGCCTTACGAGGGTATTCCTACTGTCCACAAGTCATTTGAATATTGCTTGCAAGCTGCTCAATCCCGAATAATCTAGGGTGATGAAACCAGTAATTAACGACGACCAATGATAATGGAAACTTGACTCTTATGGTACAGAAGATAAGGGTTATTTTGAGACAATCAATTTATAACCTTATGATCTTTGAATTAAGCGTTAAGTGTCCATTATTCTGCCCTCTTAAGCCAATAAGCAGTAACCCAAATTCAATAACCAAAGCAGTTTTAATTCTCTTCTGTTAGTACTAAGTAAACATCGGTATCAACGTTCAACTTTTAAGGCAAAGTACGGTTTGCAGAAAATCAAATACATCTATTATTTCGAACTTATATTTTTTATAAACAAAAAGAAAGACGCTAAAAATGTATTAAAGGTTTAATAAATTACTAAAATTTGTTCCATGGATTTTGCTGTTAACCTTTGACATCTCTTATAATATATAGGTGAGAAACTTAAGTAAAAGACCTCTTGCATGTAGTTGTAACACATCTGTATAGACCGTTCGACATTCTATAATTTGAAATTTGACGTAAATTCCATATAAATTTTGTACACATGACTTAATTACCTTTCCACACTGACTAATATTTATTTAGTTTGACAATTAAATTGACATTCATTACATATTTGGCATATATTCTTTTTCGAATGCAAAATAAGTATTAAGGTTCTATGACATTATTTAGAATATAAACCTCTAAGCATAAGTACAGCATAAATATAGATACAGTTAGCTGCTGCATTTATGTTTTAAAAAATAACAGAAAATAAAAGTTATTATTCATTCAATATTCGAACGTATTTCTTTTTTTTCTACCCTTACCGGGTGCGATGAAAACTGAACGTTGATACCGATGTTTAGTAATAAGGTTCATATTGCTGCTGGAGTTTTATCTGAGTTACTGCCTATTGATTTAGGTAGGCAGTATTTGTGCCTTCATCTAAAATAGTCCAACATTGGTGCCGTCACCCTACCACGGTACAGTCAATCACTTAAATTTGTAACCCACCTTCGGTCCAAAGTCAATCTGACATTCTACAACAATTAGGTTGAGTTTCCTATAAGTTACAAATGACTTGGCATCTCTAATGACATTGACGACCTCAAGCATTTTTTTAATAGTCATAAATTAATTTTCGTGACCGTCTGCAGTCAGCAGTGTTAGCTGCAAGCAAGTGCAGCAAGCGTCAGATGACAAAGATGTATGGAGCGCCGTTTCGTGAAAGAACCATAGCATCGTAAGACCTCGCGTACATTTTTTTTTACATAATACGGCCATTGCAATAAAGATCTATTGCAAAGGAGATAAAGTGGAATTTCCCTTGTTTTTATGACTGACAATTAAAATAGAAAATTGACTTTATTGCAATCATAATAGGTTCATTTTCCTTTGGCAAATTTCGTTGTATGGTGGGTCTTAGGAGGTTAAAAGTATACTCTCGGATCATACGGTAGAGATCATTCAACCTCGTGAGGCTGTGAGCAATAGGATGTACATTACCAAGGCAATTTAATTTGAACTGTATTGCAATAGGAATAAAGTTTATTTTCCTTTGTTCATAAATTAAATATGGCATCTTCGAACAAACATATTTGAACTTTATTGCCTTGATGGTAGATTCAAAGTCCCACTGACAAAAAACTGACTGTTTGTAGTAAAGTGGTCCTTAATAAGAATGATTTTTATCAGAACACCTTTAAAAAAAAAAACTTTTATCAATTGGAACCTGAAATCCCCTTGCACTAATCGTCCTATGAAACATGTATCCACACGTGAGCGTAAACACATTGGAGGGGCGATCGATTAAGATTAGACACTCTATTACAATATTGAATGAAATTATATGATAACATACTTGCCAATTCGAATTACTACTCGAAATTCTAAATGAAATGTATTACTCTAAAATAATATTCATGATTTCGTCTATGAAATATTATATCTTCAAAGTAAAACTATTAGGCAGTTACAAAATATACTTAATAATCATATGTCATCGTATTTTGCCGGATCTAACAATCACCCCAATCACCTAGATTAGCTGGAAGAGATCCCTTAAAGGGATAAGTTCGCCTTTGTACATTCCTATTCTGTAAAAATTGTATTTTGTGTCACTGTTTAAATACATACATGCTAAAAGTTTTTTTGGGCCATCAACAGAATTACAGTTCATTGTTATGTCTATAAATAGGCACTACAAATATAGCCAATAACAGGTGAACACAAGAATACACAGCATATAAAACAAAGTTAACGTGAGGAATAAAAATAACCATACAAACTAAGATTGAACTTTAAAAACAATTGTACAATTTAATAGTATACTACAAAATATGATGGCATATGATTCAAGGCACATAAATATCTTACGATTTTTTACTACACTTGGGAGCAAAGAAAACGAACCACTTAGTACTGAATTTCCATAGAAAGTGGCTCGATTTCTTTGCTCCCAAGTATATATCTGTATACTAGTGGCAAATAGGAAGACAAAGATAAGGAATTACCTTTTTCAGAAACAATAAATAAATATTACGGGACAATCTCACACACTGACCTAGTCCCCTAAACTTTATTGTTACAGTTGAGTTCATAAATATGTGTGGACTTTAGTACCTTGTCACTTTAATCGCTGCTCTGCTAACTCGCTATCATATATAAAACATAAATAACTAAATAAATATCAGGGGACATTGTCACACCAATTGACCTAGTCCCAAACTAAGCTCTAGGCTTGTACTATGGGTACTAGACAACGATATAAATACTTATATAGAGAAATACGTGACGTTATGTATGTAAAGGGACCTTATGGCGGATGGCGCTTACGCCGCACTGCGTCACGCGACGTTGTATTTATATCGGACCATCTTTAATAATGGCGGAAGCGCCGTCGACAATAACGTCCCTTTACATAGATACTTAAATACATAGAAAACATCCATGACTCAGGAACAATATTTACGTTCATCACACAAATATCTGCCCTTACCGGGATTTGAACCCGGGACGGCTAGCTTCGTAGGCAGGGTCACTACCAACTCATACCAACTTGTCATTATGGCAGTTTAAACATGACATTAAATAGACAACGTACTAAAGTGTACACGTATTATCACAATCAAATAATTTATTTAGTACATTACAAACATCAGTGGCCCTTAGACAAGAAGCATTTCAAGAATATTATAATTATAGAAAATATATAGGATTGAAATAAGCTGCCAAACGGTCGCGTCGTGTGCTCATGTATATTTCAATTCTATTTTTGGGAAAATAATAACCCCATCATTGATTTGATGATTCTGCCAATTTCGAGGTTCGATAGTGCACTGCGATTTGACGTTAAATATTGATCTCATAGGAGTGAGAATCTCTCACCAGTTACATTTAAAAGTACTTACTGCTAGAAACCAGTAAAAATCGGCCATTTGAGTAAGCTTTGGACACTGAACGGGATTCAAAAATCATTTTTCCATAAAAATACCATTCTGCCCATAAATTTGCGGTCGCCCGTCGTCTTCGAACGACATACATACTAATATGTATTTATTTATATTAGTATCTATATCAATATCAAGCCAAGAGCTTAGTTTAGAACAAGGTTAATAAGTGTAAGATCGTCCCTTAAAAAAAATGCTTTACTAGTAATAGGCTTTTTCCCATCTGTCCTTATTACCTAGGTATTAAGAGGAATCTAGCCTAGTCTTACTGGCAGTTTGTAAATAGTAGTGAAAATGTATTACATGGAGATATTGCTACAGCAATCACATTGTTTTCGTTTCTAACATTTTTTAATTCAAGCATGTTATTGGTTAGGTCTGGACATCTTCATTTGCTAAGTCTGCCTCAGCTTTCCTCATTTTCTTAGCCTTTATATCAGCCATGGTCTGTTCTATAGACCGCTGGTCCTTTTTATTTTCACTCGGTACTTCACCGTAGCTCCTGTTCATATTAGTCTTCTGAGCTGCATTTAAAGCTGCATCTTCACCAATAAGATGTGCATATTTCTGCTTGTAAAATGTCCCGCTTAATTCCTCCTTGCCACGCTTGCGTTTCCTATTTTTTTCCTCTTCAGACTCCAAAGCAGCAAGTTTTTCTCTATCAATACGTTCTTGTGCCATTGTAGTTGCTTTATCATTACTCCAAATCCCACCAGCACGGCGGACTGTCAACTCATCCTCTGACGGACCCCGTTCTTTGGTATAAACTACAGAGTACCGGTCAATCCCATCTTGACCAAAAGAGAATACTTGAACACCAGCAAATTCGGCCACATCTCTTATTATTGCTCTGTACGTTTGGTCCATTGGTTCAAATTGTAAATAAGGTTTAGTGCCTTCTTTTATGAAATTGCTAATCTTTTCTTCTGCTCGCTTCCTAAATCTATGCAACATGTTTTTCTCTTCTTTTTGATTCCGTTCCAAAGCTTCCTTTTGTTTTTTGGCAGCATTTTTCTGCGCTTCACTAGCTGAAGGGGGTTTTTGCATGGAATTTAATATTGAATCAAGAAGATCCATTTTTTTAGATTTCGTTTTCGGCACAAAATGATGTGTAAGCTAATATTTCACCAATGCGTCTGCTCCAATTTGAAGATATTTTGAAGTTATCAACTAGTGAATCTGTATTTAATCCTTTAAATGTAAGTACGCTGAGGGATGTATCAATTTGCGCACAGACTTCACTCCCAAAAGTCAAGGCGTCATCCGCAAACTCCTGAAGTTGTTGCAGCGGAGGTTGAAGAGGAGTTCCCTTAATAAGAATTATTCCGTCACTTAAATCTAGTTGCTCACAACTCTGTCGGAAGACCCTATGTTTATTGCAAAGTTTCTCAAATAAATCCTCTATAGTGGACCTGGAAAAAAAAGGGGATCATTTTTTTATGGTGCAGAAGCCAAAAAATATCAAAAAAAAAGTTCTAACGTTATGCTTAAAATTTAAACCAAAAACTAGTTTCAGTCAAAAATTTCTAGTTTCAGACCAGCTTGCAAATTGTGCTAATCAAGAGCAAACTAACAAATCCCAATTTAGTAGGAGTACATTTAGTACAGCAAAGATCTTGCCGACTCCGTCATCAGATCACCTCCTAGATACTTTATTTTATTGCTCTAATATGTACTTATGTATTTGAAATTTCAGCCATAAAGAGAAGTTTTTGATCCAGAATGGCCAATATACAAACAAAGCAATAAATAGTAGCTTGTAAAAAGGAATACAACGGAATTGTAAAAAGATATCCAAAACTTTGTTCCTTTGGTCAATACCATACACTACATACAAGAGGTCAAGCATACTAAGGACTATGTTATCAATTTATCAAGTCTTACTGCCAATGTCATTTAAATTTAATGCTTGATTAAAGTTGCTGCTGGGTCATTCCAACGTAACACCTGTTACAGCTACTTTTTATTAAGGTTTATTTCAATATTGTAATAAGACACTAGGAAAATGACTAGTGAATGGTCTACTATTTGGATAATATTTTATTTTAATTACCCATAATTAAAAGTATAAGAGAATCACTAATAAAAAGTAGCTGTAACGTGTGTTATGGAGGAATGACCCTCCTGTCACTTTCTTTGCTTTAGCAATAGAATAAAACAACACATCACTAAACAAGCATTAAATTTATTGACATCTCTGAGTGCGGCAGTTACTCTCCTAACACTGAAACACAGCAGTGTGAACTCTGGTGCCTGGCAGCAGGGTTTGAGGGTAAGAAGTAATAGAAATCCAGAAATACACCGCACTGCACAAGCACTTTTAATAATTCATTATGATACATTTTCATTTACTATAGTTTTTATGATAGGTATTGAACTATTATGTAAGAGATAAAATTCCTGACAACACAAAATAAGTACTTTCTCACATAAACAAGTATATATAAAACGTCTATTATGAAATACCATGAAATACACTTTATACATTAGGTTGAAATTGTCTACTTCCATCCTTGAAATTTGCAAAATCTCTGTTCCTTAGACAAACTATTATTGAAATTTACATGATACTTACAAATTTTGTCTTAATTCTTGAATTTCTTCCGAAATTAGGTTATGTAAAGATGCGCACAGCTTATTCTGTATGCCTTCAAAAGATTCCAATGGCGTACCGGTCACATCCGCACTAAAATAATAATAACGTTTTTACACCGCTCATAAATATTCCAATATCAATATAAGTAAAATTCAACTCACTCTCTGATGTTTTTACACCGATAAATAAGCTTATTAATAGTTGCTGCGCACTTTTGGCAATCTCTCAAACACGTTTTAGACGCAGTATGAAATTCCTCAAAGAAAGAAAAGAAGTCAATGATTTGCTTTTGAATTTTCGATTCCATGGTAGGTGTAACACATTTTCGTAGAGGACTGTCGTATACAGTATTTATGAGAATGAGAAGTATTTTTAATGGTGTTGCACTGCACTAATTAAATACAACAAAATAAAAGTTTGTTTGTAGTAGCTATACTATACTATAATACAATATACGCAGTATGCACACACACAAGCATAATGAGCTGTTTATAAAGTTTATGACTACATTTTTATTGGTGCACTGCGCCAACGAATAAGTACCTTTATAAAAGTAAGCTAGTAAATAAAATATAATAAATCATGTTCTTTTTTGATTTTTGAAAAGTTTAACACATTAAACCTTTAGGTTAAACAGATAAATTTGAATTTCTATTTAAATAGGAATTTATATGATGTATTTAAGGCTATATTTGTAAACAGCCGCTGTTCCTAGTGTTGTGATATTGTCATCGAATCGAAAAACCGGTAGTGACAGTTGACATCAGCGCCTCTCAATAGTGCTTGGCAGATGCGGTCGTGAGGAAACTTATTTCGTTTTTATTCGGTAACAGTCGTATACTTTCGGCTGCTGGTCGATTGCGGTCGGATGGTACTGTCAAAACTGAGCCAATGGTTACATCGCGTTTTCTTGAATCCCATTGGTTGAAACTCAAGTACCTGCATGATGATGAAATGAAAACCAGAGACATATCTTATAATCTGTGAAAACCAGTCTATACTTAATATCGACGGGGAATGCACGCCGGCATTCATTACGAATAATCTCGATAAAAACAAGTTATTTCAAAAATACAAGGAACGTGTAACTTTTGGAATAGATTTTAGTTTACTGGTGAAAGATGAGTGTAAATAGTGTGGTCTAAGTTAAATTTTATTTCATAAACTAGTGCCGCTATTTTGGTGAAAATGAATGGCAAAATGCATAGTGAAACCGGCGCTTTCTCATCTGACGGCATGCGAGCCGAAATATTAAACCCTTTTGTACACAAATTGGAGTTAGACAACACATACGATAAAATAAAGGTGCGGAAAGATTATATAAGTATAATATGCTGAAATAAGTTACTGAAATATGTTGTAAATATTTTCAAGACTGATTTTCGCTAAGGCGCAGGCCCGGAGGACTATTCTCTCGCAATGAGCAAATAAAATTAAGATTGAAGTCAAGCCTGGTTCATGAGCAGTTAGGCTTCGAAATTAAACATTACCTAATTAAGGATTCATTTGTTTTGTCCAATATACTTCCGCGCAAACAACAAATATTAGTCATATAGGTAGCATAAACGGAGAAGCGATTGCCAAATAGGTAACGACGAACTGGCTCAGGAAAACCTTGAATTCTATTTGAATGGCATGCTAATTTAATTTAAAATGAATCACATCGATTGTAGACATGGCTGGACCGTAACCTAATTAATCACAGAATTTTTACAGTTCACTATAACTTGTTTTCGGCAGTCACGCATTAGAAATCACATCGAATTTATTTTTAGTTTACAGTTTTATTTCTAAATATTTGTATAAAAGAGGAAATGTAAACAGAGTGATATATTTTATAACTGTCGCTTATAACTCTTATAAGATAAGTAAAAAACTGATTCTATTGATAGCTTTCTAACAAAGATATAATTCATAAAGCGGAAGATTTATTATAATGCCCTTTCATTTGTAGCGTCGAATATAAACTGATACAAATACTATAATAACCATAAATTCATCTCGGTGGAAAGCCACTATGAAGTACCTAACTGCGCAAACAGTTATATTACTCTAACGCCAAGAGAAAGTTGTTCCGTACACACGATTCTTTCCATCATATCAGACGCCAAACGTGTAAGCTGTTTCTCATTGATGCCAATGTTAGGGAAGGTCGTTGACTCATTGTTTAATGTTTGGCACCTGCCGAGCCCAATCATCATTGGGTTTGATTTGATGTCGCATCAAACAACTTTTTGTTTATTATCCGAGATCCACAAAAAGGGGTCAAGGAGTAAATATAATACCAGTCGCACAGAACGGTGTGCTTACATGCAAGGCTGATACGAGCTAACAGGGTTCATATTTGACGAATTGTCGGCTGTTTAGACGTCAATTTTGGAAGTTCCTATTACACGTAACAAACGTAGAGTTTTATTTTATGTTTACTTGGCTATCCAGTGATTTCATGGTTGGCTGCGCTACTCGATCGATGTCATGTCACCAAACTGTGATGTTTTGCATCGGAACATGAAATGATTAACTTTGTTAGTTATCTCCAAACGGGAACAAGAGCTTCACATTAAGTACAAACACCTAACGGTTTCACGGTTCAGACACGTTCTTATATCTAAGGCCCAACGCGAATTTGAATGCCAAGGTAATTTCTGAGCTGTTTTATAACAAAACAAATCACGGGGAGGCTCGACCTACGCTCTGATTGATTTGACAGAGTTATTTCCTTGCCCTACTATGTTGTATTAAAATTGAGCACCGGTGCGTAAGAAATCTTGGCCTCATATTTAAAACAAACAAGAAACTGGTTTTGTTAGAACTGTAGTTTGGAATACCTTCTATCTGTTGGATGAAAGTCAGTTTACGGATATTGCAACACCAACATAATGGTTTTGTTTATGTAGTCGCATGCGTCGCTACGGCATCATAAAAACGTAAAGAGATTTTTCTTCGGAACTTTGTAAATAAGCTCTAATATTTGACCAAAAGGAAATTACGCCTGTAAATTTACTTCCAAAGAAAGGAAACTCTTGGATATACTGTTACCTATTTATAGTTATATTATTGCCATGAAGAAAATCCAACCTAGTAAGTACAGAACTAATATGGAAATACATCATGTTGAGTGGAGTTATTAATAGGCCACATGCATGTCACATGCAAGAGTTTCCTTTCTTAAGTTTTATTGACGATGAATGAAAATCTAAATAAGTATTTAAGTTAAAGATCTTTAAAGTCGTTTCCTTCCGTTATATCAACATGTCATACGTTACTTTTATGCGTCAGCTCATGATCATAATATCCGTCTCGTTTTTGCAGACGGCGATATTCACAGTAATACTGCTGCCTTTCCGAGTAATCGTCATCTTGTATCTCATAGTGACTGCCTGGTTCCTGGCATGCATCGGCCTTTACGGTCTGAGTGAGGAGGATCTGAGACGGCAACCTATGACAGGATGGAGAAGGTATATCACCTTATTATCTGTATAGCTAAGAATCATTTTGATCCATTTGTGTCCTTACCCATTCGCTAAAACTGGTTTGACAACATTATGATTAAATAACAAAACATTGCTTGACAAAAAAGGGTTTGAGTTTGGTAATGAGGGCTTGAAGACGCTGTTCGGAATGAATTTGGCAACAATTTACCGTCTCACTCATAAACGCACTACCTATAACTAAAATATGCTTTGTCCTTATCTGTCATTGTAACTTTTGCATCTGACAGTAAGTGACAAAACAATCTTTAACTAGGTTTAGATAGGTTTAAGGTCTGTTTTTGAATAAGGGGTTTAATATACTTTACCACTATTGGGTCAATCTGGGATGGTCCCTGTGACAACTAATAAAAATATGTTTTTTTTGTATTCCATAGATATAATCTTTGCGAATTTTGTGATGATGTTCAGTCATTTAATTGAACAATCACCTCCTACTATTTGCCTTGCTTGCGAGTATAGGCAAGTTGAAATTGAGAAATACGTGTGAGACAGTGATCATGATCATCCTACTTTGACCGCATTTTAGACCGCAAATACATTGTGGTATTTGCCATTTGAAAACAATTTTGTTACACCTGTTACTTTACCATACTCTTTTTTGCCAAGCTATTACTTATATTTGATTGAAACGTTATTTTTTTAAGGCTTTACCGCCATGGAAAATCGTGTTATCCCATTTGAACTAATTGCTTACACAGAATGACTGGTTTATAATTCAAAACTTCGTGTTAGTCTGTACTAAGCAGAAGGTAAAACACGGTTCGCAAATTATGGTAGGTAATCACTTAATTTAGAATAGGTGCAACTACAGCTCAACGGAGCGAAGAAATGAACTGTTATTAAAAGAAAAAAAGCATGTTAAATTCAGCTTTGTAAGGTCACATTTTAAAGTGCATTGAAAATCCAAGTTTATTTTATAAGTGGGAATTAAAAAAGACAAGACATAAGGCAGAAGCACGTACATGGCAATGGACGTAATTACCTCCTTGTCATACAAATAACCAAACGTAATTAAATCCAATTTTAAAGCATAGAATTAACACGACCATTACTATAATTACGTTCTCTAAAATGGAAGTGAAACCGCTTAAAAGTTCTTGACTTTAATGTCACAGAGATGTTTCACTTGAAAAATTCGTTTGTAGGAAATGGCTCAAGGTGCATTTAAACAAAAGTTCGGCTTACCATGAAGGTTGTCTGGCGCGTTACATCATTATAATTTGGTCAGTGGCACTAACTGAAATTAGATTTTATTTGGCTTGCAATTTTTGGTGTGAATCTTAATCAAATATAATAAAAAGTTATTAATTAATATAGTTACGCTTGACTTGTGATTTTAAGGTATTTGAGATTCGGCATTTTAAAATACCTGACATTAAATTACAGTAAATAAGAAATATTTTTCAAAAAAAAGTGCTCGATATTTTACTTTTTACCTAAGTACTCTTGCAACAAATAATTTGTATTAACCGTACTATACTACTTTGCAAAAGGCGTTAAAACGTTAATTCCTAAGTATGCAATTTCTAAATAATCAAAAACTCATTCTTGACTCTGTTTAAAACTTGTTTTGAATAGAGCCGCTATAAAAAAATGGTACTTAATTTTTTTTTGTGGAAAAGTATAAATATTCTTACATACACCATATTTATATTTGATAGGTGAGAAAAAAACATTTTGATTTTTTAATGCAGGTGTGACATCGTATTTGGCTTGCTCATGTGTGAAACTTTACACTCACGACCTCGATGAGATAGAATGATTCGAGGTCACAACATGACCCTAATGTCACTACCCATGTCATTATGATTACATGCACCTCAATTTGAATATAATAGATAACAGTGGTTAGGCTTTATTACACCTTGTAAGCTCTTATGTATTAGAGTCACAGCATACTCGTATTTATAAAACCAATAATAACGTTTTCTTCATAATTATTCAATTTACCATTTCTTAGAAGACAACACTGTCAGTACAATCAAAAACCGTATTTATCGATAATAACCGGTTTTGGTAATCGTAGGGTCATAAATAGTAATGGCGGCAAAATTAAAAATGGAATGGTCGCGGAATTCCGCGCTTGGAATAATCGACTGAAAAGTCAATGCTCTTTCGAAAATTACTTTATTGGACGTTGTGGTTATTAGCTATCTTTAGACGTTATAAGTTTAAAATGAATGTTTATGGAAGGTTTCGGTTTTGTTATAATATAATACAATAGTTACTATACAGGGTGACTCCTAAGTCGTGAACCGAAATTATGGTTTCTAACGCAGCATTTCAAGGCGAATTCAGTGCGTTAACTCCAAAAACCAACAATTAGAAACTTAATTTCTTTAAAGAGTAATAATTACCAACCTTGTGGTCACCTTACTCTACAAGACGTAGACGTGTAAGACGTTTTATTAATTATTACAAAATATTAGATTTAGGTACAGATTTAAAAGATTTTAAAGAGCCAGAAAAATATATTTCGGTTCACGACTTAGGAGTCACCCTGTAGTTTGATAGTGGTCACAGAACCCTTGTGCAGGGTCCGTGCGGATCGCTACAACCATCACTACCGCCAAGCAGCAGTGTTCGCATTGCTATGTTCCGGTGTGAAGATAAGACAACCGGTGAAATGACTAACATAGAGGAATTCCATCTTAGTCCTCAGGGTTGGCAACGCATTTGCAGTCTTAGGATTGCAGTCATGAGATTTTTGCCTTCAGAATTCATTTGTCTATGGTCCCAAATTCCACTTACCATGAGGTGGCTTGTGCGCTCGTGTGCCTTACCATAAAATATAACTGCTGTAGTTGGTAGGTACTTTATACTTCATCATTTGAAAATTTATAATATAACACAGTAAAAAAACCCTCTTGCTGTCGGGTATAATAAGTAAAATGACTTTTAATTTTGAATATACAGGGTGTTAGGAAGAAGGTTGGACAAACTTCAGGGACTAACTCTGTAGGTCATACTCGACAACTTTTATTATGGGACCAACATCCAAATCGTAAAAAAAACAGCTGTTCCATACAAACTTTGAGAGCTAAACAGCCGAAATGTATGGAACAGCTGTTTTTTTTTCACGATTTGTATGTTGGTCCCATAATAAAAGTTGATGAGTATGACCTGCAGAGTTAGTCCCTGAAGTTTGTCCAACCTTCTGCATAACACCCTGTACTTACTAACCTACAATCCATTAATTGTATTTAATTATACAGAAAACATAGTGGCAAATAAAACTGTTGTTTTAATAATACTTAACTAAAGCATGTCTAAAGCTAGTTGTAAAACCATAGAGAATATTTATGACTTTTTTTCACAGCTTCAATAAAAGCTGATTCATGTAACAAACAGTTGAGAAAAAAACATTTTTTGCGGATGACATTCTCGTGCGTTGCGATAAACCACGTGATCAACTGTCATCCCATACATTTTGAAAAATAGACAAGAGAAGCGTTAGTAGCGTTTGCATTTTTTCTACGGCCCCTGGTACCCGTGTTTATGCTCGGATACTCCGTCTACGCTCTCCATGCGCTTGCGGCTAAACTATACCGCTACGCCATGCCTTTTTAATAAATACCATTTTAATTTATTAGAATGGTATAAGATTGGAAAACGTGCGTCGCGCCGCTGCAGCATAGGCAACTGGGAAAAAATTGGGTTATGTTGCCAATTAATTTATTTTTATAAGTTTACTAGTTTAACTTTACTTTAGTGTGTCTGTGTACCCGTGTACCTGTGTCTCTTTGTATCCGTGTATCTATATGTATGTGGCATCGTAGCTTCCAAATGGATGAATAACTGTGTCGCGTTTTTTTTTCACGCGTTTCTTAGCGAATTTCATGAAAATCGGTTGGGCCGTTTACGAGATATCTTTGAAAGTAGGGGTTGCCATTATATCAGGGATTTTATCTTATTAAAAGTTATTTCCATTGTTATTTAAAACTCTTTTAGTTTTAGATTTATTTTAGTTTCCAAAACTCCGCGCCAGGGTGTGACTTTAATGTCCTTATATCTAATGCCTCAGTGTCACTACTCTGTCATTATCACGATAAGTAATTGTACACTCATTTTACTTCCCTCCAGGTTATGTTGATTTATTTTATTGCTAACTATACATAATTATTACTGTAAAGCCGCTAAACTTTAATATGCTTTTTATCGCATGTATATTTAAAACGCATCACAGGCATAGCTATTTTATATTTTTAACCGACTTCAAAAAAAGGAGGAGGTTCTCAATTCGTCGGGTATTTTTTTTTATATGTATGTTCCCCGATTACTCGAAGACCACTGGACCGATTTGAAAAATTTTTTCGTTGTTCGAATGGTTATACTTTCTAGTTGGTCCCATTGTCACCACGTCAGGATCTGATGATGGGATCTTGGAGAAATCAAGAGAACTCCTCAAATATTATAGGCACACCTATAGCGATTTTGGTATTTTTCACTGTAACTCATGCATTTGCTTTTGAAAAGTACTATATGGTGAAGTGGAACTGATGATGAAGACCACAGATGGCCACCGGAACTCCTTAACGGTACCTATTTCAATGGTGGCGATAAGATATTTCGATAAAGGTAGTTGAGCGACTATGACGAAGCACATTTAGGTTTAAATATGACTATGACATTCCCGCGGCGTTGTCTGTGGCGAGCTTGAAATGTTCTATAGTTTCTCATTAATATTTAGAAGTGGAGCTACGTAACAGCATAAATAGGATCACTAAAAAGTATAAAATAAAATAAATGTTTAAAAAAACAAAAACCCGCCTTCAAAAAGCAAAAAATAACTTCTTTAAAATGGTAGGTAAATAGGTCAGTCCAACTGAAGTCGGGTTTTTGTTTTTTTAAACATTTATTTTTATCTACACTCATATCATAAACCCTCTA
Organism: Acleris literana; assembly: GCA_946894065.1. Classification (NCBI taxonomy): domain Eukaryota; kingdom Metazoa; phylum Arthropoda; class Insecta; order Lepidoptera; family Tortricidae; genus Acleris; species Acleris literana. The sequence continues at coordinate 2,482,912 of OX335681.1, forward strand.
TGATGCGTTCAGAAACCGAAAATTATGACCAGCATAGTAATCAACTCTGTTGTTAGAGCAATTTTTTTATCTGCGGCAGTAAGCTTATGGACGGTTCATAAGAACATCAATTTCAATGTTCTTATGATATTCAAATTTCGAACATCTCTGAAAAATTCTAATATCAGTCGAGATGACGTTTAGTTCGAAATGAATTGTCCATTTGCATATAAATACGACAAATGTCGCACGTAAGTAAGATATCGAACGATATGAAAGTTGGAGCAGACTCTAGTTTGACTCTGAATTAAAAAAAAACTATGACAGCTGCCAGAAAACTTTTCAATCTTTTCATTACCGCCATTAACGGTTAAAATTTAATATGCGGCTCCTGAATGAATCATGGAGGCTTATGATATGTGGGTAGACAAAGTAGTGTATGAAACAGTACATAATTAGGCATTAAAACACTTGTGTGATGTTATTATGAAACGAGCCGAAGGCGAGGCGAACCCACACTCGTGTTTAATGCCCTTCATTATGTACAGTCACATAAACTACTATTATATACTTAAGTATTTTTTAATTCTAGAAATACATTAGGTAAAACTTCCGGTATACTTAATACATAGACCCAGCGTATAGACCTCCCACAAGGTAGACCGATGACGTGAGTAAGGTTGCGGAAAACCTGTGGGCCTAGTATGGTAGCGTTTATCGATGTAGATAAACGTGGATATGACATCTGTCACTTTAGAACCAGTTAGCAAGTGCGAAAGTGACGGATGCTTTATCCACCGCGATAAAGGCGACCATAATACGCGCCCTGGATGCAAGTGGCGTAGGACCGATCCTTGTGGTAAACCTTGGGGGAGGCCTATGTCCAGCAGTGGACGTCTCTCGGCTGACATGATGATAATAATAGGTTGGCAAAAAGAGTTTGGAAGAAATGACGACGCTATCCGGAATTAAATTGGCAACATGATCCAATTTTTAGCCAACATCTGATGCAAAAGGTGGTTGCCACTTGAGAATATTTTAATTCCATCTGTCACTACATCTAAATAGTTTTGTCTAGCTATAACTATATAAACCTAAGAATAAGGACATAAAGCATAGAAACCGGACTATAAGACGTACTTTGCGTCAGCTAACTTTCTCTACTTTTTAGATTACGTATTACATGAGAAAAAACGAAACAAAAAGTTGGCTGTTTTTTCTTCTTTAACTGTCATTGTCACAAGGTTTTACACAGGGACTTCTTTGTCCTTCCTATAGAAAGGATTTGTCTTTCCTTGTCTAGATGTCCAAATACTATAGATGCTTATAGGTCCAAATCACACCTTACTTGTGACGATGTACCAAATAACAAAAGAACAGCTATAGATTCATCTCTTTCCAACTCACTATGAAAACCATAAGTAAAACGGTACGGTACGGTTTCTATGCCTTTAGTCCTTGTTATTTGATATAAACAGATTACAAATGTCAATTTTGTATGTCTAGTCTCCAAAACATATTTCATAAGATATAATTTATTTGAATATACTGTATAGCTGCATCTGTGACGCGTCGACAAATGACCTAGATTGTTTTAAGCAACGCAAATTATATAATGTCTTTATAAAACGTGTTTTGCAAATGCATAGTGATCGCAAAAACTTGTTATATCTTCAGACTGTCACTTTCTTACACCATAATTCGCGATCTGGTTCCGGTAAATGTACAGTAGGCAAAATAAATGGTCTCTTAAGGCCGTATTAATAAACTCGTGTTGACTGAGATGCCCATCTGAAGACACGTCAAAGTATTGTATGTTGGGGTAAATCGGATAATAGGCTATTTGACTAAGTTTACACAACCATTTTAAATGATTCTTTATGACATAACAAGCACACTACATCGATATTTCCTTGAGATTCGACTGTATTATCAATAAAAATCTATGTTAAAGTTTAAATTCTCAAAACCGCGCTAAAAACGCTGTTTCTATCATGGCGCTGACCATATGACAAGTGTGACGTCACACGCAAGTAAACAATAAATAATCATTTGAAGAGATATGCCCTTATGATCTGTGGTTACTTGCATGTGGCGTCACCAGCAAGTAACCACAGCTGCAAACCAATTCATAGCGTTTCTGCCACAGACAAGGTTTCAAAAAATATTACAATTTCTTTCGTGTAATTTCCAAAAAAGTATACATAATTTAGTTTAAAATAAAGTGAAATATGTTGTTTTACGCTATTATCTGATAGGATGACCCCAATTTGTAGTATATTTTCAATGTTGTCAAATAGCCTATTCAAATTACTACTAAACTAACAAAGGTTTGCGATTCCTGGCGCTGCAGGCTGCGGGGCGCAACAAGATAGCGTAGGCAGGTGTGTTGCCAGAAATCGAACACCTTTATTAGTTTGATAGTAATTTGAAACCGGACTTGACCTGATCCGATCTTACCCCAACATACATGTCAACCCATAGAAAGCTGTCAATTTTGACGTAAGAGACGAGCTTTAGAGAGTCGAGATCCGTTTATTAATTATAGCCCTTAGTCGAGGTTGAATTCCGTTTGCATTTGTATGTTATAAAGTAATGAGGTCGGTGAGATGCGTTTATTTATTCAAAGGTTAATTTTTAGGGTTCCGTACCCAAAGGGTAAAAACGGAGCCATATTACTAAGACTCCGCTGTCTGTGTATGTCTGTCTGACTGTGACTCATGAACCGTAATAGCTAGATAGTTGAAATTTTCACAGATGATATATTCCCGTTGCCGCTATAACAACAAAACGGCAAAAAATATAACAAAAAATACTAAAAACCGAATAAAATAAATATTTAAGTGGGGCATACAACACACGTGTTTTTTTTGCCGTTCTTTGCTCGATATTATTAATAACGGCAACGGATAGACGCTTGAAATATTCACAGAATATTTAGTTGTATATTCACTTTAAAAATAAGTAATCAAAAAAAGGGAGCCGCTCCAATACTACAAACGTGTTTTTTTTTAGATAATAATTCAGAACCCTTCGTTCGCGAGTCAGACTCACACTTGTTCGGATTTTAAACACCTATATTTTTTTATACATTACACCTAAACACCTACTTAAGTGAACATTGTCCATTGTGTATGAAAATTAACCAAGGTATCATCAAGGATCAATGTTTGGACACTTGATTCTTATTTCGGGTTCGATTACCGATATGGGCAATTATTTGTGTGATGCGCGAGTTTGTTTCTGAGTGTAAGATATTTTATATGTATTTATGTAAAGATTTCTCTTATATAAGTATGTTTACCATTGTCTAGTACTCGTAGTATAAGCCTAGAGCTTAGTTTAGACCTAGGTTCATTTGTGAATGATTGTCCCCTGATATTTATATGTATTATATAATAAGTAAGTATACAATTTTAAAGAAGATAAGGGTAATTCTTTTATTTTGCAATATACATGATGTATAAAATTATATTAATATGACAACATTCATAGACACTACAATTTTACGCACCTAAACGAGTGAAATAAATTAAAGGATATGAAAACAATGATTTTATTAATTATAGACGTCATGTTTATTAGTAAGATTTACTGCTTAAGACCTACACAATCGATATCTAAATAGAAATAGTGTGATTTTATTTTTCAAAACGTCCGGGTTCGATTCTCGAGCTGAGTACAAGTTTTTTTTAAATTAATAAATGCTGTTTTTCTTTTTACTAAAATCCATGACATGATTCCTGCTAAGCGTTCCTGAGAACAGATCCTCGTATGTCTTAACGTTTTCCCTTGACTTTCCCATACTGAACGATCTAAATGTTACACCCTGTATACTTTCAAATTATAACCATTAGATCTTTAAAAAGAGTTAAGTATATATTGTTCGGTGCCAGCTAAGTGTCCAAATGTCCAAATCCCTTAATTACTTACTTACAACTTTAAAAACTTGTTGATAAATTCTGTAACCACATTTTGCACAATTAAGCTCAGATCTTTACCAGCGTATTAGTGACAGGTTGCAAGTCCATCGCCTAACTACTACAAGCCTTTATTCCCTTAGTCGCCTGTTAAGACATCCACGGGAAGACGGAGTGGCACTATTTTAGACTAATTTTCGTTATAATAACATACATATAATATAGATAATAACATGCATAATATAGCCATTCAATCCAATACATATACATAGATAAATACGATTTGACAATGTGACTTCAGCGTTTAAGTACGTGTCCCAGTGTTGGGCTTTCACTTTGTATGGAAAACACAACTTTAAATGATTACTTTTAAAAAAAAACTGGCAAATAGGTTTAAAAACTTCGCTGATTCGTAATGATTCCGACACCACTGAAAAACTTATGAAACAAAACATGAAATTAATGATTTTTCGGACATGGACATAAGGGAAAATTACGAAAATCAGATTAAAATGATTAATATCTCCGAAGCTAGTAAAAATCGCTGAACATAGGTACATAGGGGTTAAATCAATAACTTTTTAGCTGCTCTATCAGCCCTAGGCGGGTTGACGTCGGTTTATGGGACACCCGGTATAGGGTATTTCTTTGCAAATTAGCAAGAGTATAAACTAGTAAAAAATCTTTTTCTGGCACACCCTGTACATACGATCGATTTAAATATTATTTATAACTTGCATCATCAAAATATATTTATTTCTTAGTCTATTGGGTTGTACATTTGTAGACATCTGCCTCTGCCATCTTGTGCTAACCTATTATACGTCTCTGTCTGAGTTTTCGTTACACAGTGTTATCCTACTATCCCTTAATAATATACTATCCCCATAAATGCCAAAGTTTGTGTGTGGGTTAATTTTTTACTCCTTCACGCAGCAACGGTTGGACGGATTTTTTAAATGGAGCTATTTAACACATAGGCTACTTTGCCTACTTTTACATACATACATAATGTCACGCCTTCGTTCCCAGAGTGGGGTAGGCAGAGCTACAGAATTATAAACATTTCTAAAAAAAATGTTGATAATTCTATAACCACAATTTGCACAATTAGGCTAAGATGTTCTCCAGCTTATTAGTGACAGGTTGCAAGCCCATCGCCTAACAGTACTACAAGCCTTTATTCCCTTAGTCGTCTCTTACGACATCCACGGGAAGACATGGAGTGGCGCTATTCTAACTCGGCAACCACACGAGGCCTACTTTTAATAACGGAAAATTTAATAGAACCTTAGGGAATAACGATAATCGAAAACTACTATCCTAAAATCGTAAATGCATTGCCAACCCTAAGGACCAAAATGGAATACCTCTATGCTTGCAATTTCACCGGTTGTCTTGTCCCCACACCGGAACACAACAATTCGAACACTGCTGTTTGGAGTTAGATTAAAGGATAAAATAGCAGATTGTCCAACAAGGGACTAAAACAAGCCATAATGACACGAGATGTTTAGCCACGCGAGCGGAGCGAGAGTGGCTATAGTTCGAGTGTCATTCATTATGGTTGTTTAGTCTCGCGTTAAACACTCTTCTTTTCACTTTGAATGCGAGGAAAAAAAACGACGGTTCTTTAAAAATTACAATATTTATTGTAACAAAGTTTCTTACAACTTATTTCCGCGTTTTTTTTTTTTTTTGTAAAGTGTCTCTTTAATTGCTTGTATATTTAGCCAACAGATTCAAACTTAAAAACGATTTTAAAACTAATTGGACCATGCATAATAAAATGAATTCATCATTAATATAATTAAACAGATTCATATTCTTAATCATTAATCGTGTTTTACGAAATTAAATCGTTATTTTTTATATTTTTGCACAGTTATCATTTTGAGGTTATTTCAACGCCCTAAAAATTGTTTTCACTTCTCATGCTCTTAAAATATTACTTTAGTCTCTGCACATCGGGACTAAAGCTTCTTATTAATCTCTAGGGATTAAAGTAATTTGTTTTAATTTACTTTGGAAACCCCTAAACAGCCAATCACACTGTTCGTGAATGGAGGATTATTGCCTTTATTGCCATTTTCAGTGATTGTGTATGGACCATTTTTAGGCCATGGAAGTAACCTCAAAATGAAAACTGTGCAAAAATATTAAAAAAAAACGATTTAATTCCATGAAACACGAACAATAATTACGAATATGAATATATTTTATTATATTAAGGATGAATTCATTTTATTATGCATGGTGCAATTAGTATTAAAATACTTTTCAAATTTGAACCTGTTGTCTAAATATGCAAGCATTTAAAGCGGCACTGTACAAAAAAAAAAAAACCGCGGTACGAATTAGTAAGAAACTTTCTTATAGTAAATATTGTAGTTTTGTAAAGAACGTCGTCAGTGCCGGATTAAGCAAGCACGGGGTCCGTAGCAAATTCTATAAAGAGACCCCGGTTCGCTTTAGGTTACATGTTGTGGCGGGCTCTTTTCTGCAACTGGGCGACTTAGATATGCGCCTATTTTGTGTGGGGGTTTGTTTTAGGTTATTCTGCTGGAGAATATCGACTGGATTATTCATCCTATCGTCAACCCTGATGGATATGAGTACACGCATACTGATGTAAGTACCAAAACAGGAGAATAGCGGCCTTTACACGTAAAGATCGGACCGCGGGAAACGCCACGCGCCATTCCAATCTTCGCTCCGAACCGTACATTTTTACTATTTTACTATTACAGTTGCATTTACACGTACGGTTCGGCAAGAAGATTGGAATGGCGCGTGGCGTTTCCCGCGGTCCGAATTCTACTTGTACAGGCCGCTTTTTTAGAGGTTAGACGTGGGTGCGCGGGGCCACCCAATGCGCGGGGTCCGTAGCATTTGCTACTCTTGCTACGTGGCTAATCCAGCAGTGAACGTCGTTTTTTTTCCATCCATTCAAAGTGAAAAGTAGAGTGTTTAACACGAGACTAAACAACCATAATGACAAGAGATTTAGTCCCTTGTTGAACAATCTACTATTATACACAATCGCTATAAATGGCAATAATCCTCCATTCACAAACACCGTGATTTTCTGTTTAGGGGATTCCAAAGTGAATTAAAAAAATACTTTAATCCCTAGAGATTAATAAGGAGCTTTAGTCCCGACATGCAGAGACTAAAGTAACATTTTAAGAGCATGAGAAGTGAAAATAAAATTTGTGCGACTGTCTGTACTAGTAAACTCTCTGGGTGCTTTCTACATGTCATCATTATACTCGTACTTGCATATGGTATAGCAATGCAAGTGCGAAAGAGAAATCACATGGTATTTCTCAGTTGCACCTCATTAGCGGTTATTCGTCACGTTTTATTCTGTGGGATCTATTAAAGTAGAAAGTTTTAAGATTGATATGTCGATGGGTGATAACAATCATTAAATATTATTGGTTTGATTTATTATAACAAAAGTGATATGGTTTTCAAAGAATAATTAATAACGGTAGGTAAGCACTTTATTATACGCATATAACATGATAAATTAAATTCTAAATTAATAAAATTCCGGAGCTTCTCAAGTCGACCTAAAAAGAGTAAAACATATATCATGCCTAAATTCACTAATTATTATGGTTGTAGAACAAGTAATTATTTGATTCCTCAAATATTCAATGAACTGCCCAGCGAACTCATTAATGACTTAAACGAAATAAAGCCAAATGTATTTAAGTCTAAATTAAAAAAGTTTTATATGTCAAACTAAATTAGGTTAAATTAACTAGTGCGTAGATTACATTTTTTCTGTTAAGTGTTACTTGTGAGCGTTATTGATAAAATGATTTCCAGGAGTAAGTGCCGACAAACTGCTCTGTAGTTTGGCACGAGTATACAATAAGAAACCATGTAATGCTTAAAGTAAATAAACAAATAAACAAACAAACATGTGTTTCTGTATAGTCTGTGCCAATTCAAATTGGCAAAAATGTAAATACAACCAGATGAACCAATTTACGATTATTACTCAATAATCACGTGCTTTTAAACATCAAATGAGGTCTTAACAATGATTAATACACTTGATCTTTACTTCCACATTAAGTTTAAGTTTAAATAACGATTAATTATATGTTATTTTACATAAAAACACGCTTGAAGAATATTTGAGGTTATGTGTCAAACAGTACTAATTTGTTTACATCTTTGGCGATTTCAATTGACACAGACTGTAATAGCATGCAGTCCTGTCTGTCGAGTTACGTGAACTGCATCAGAGGGCTCAGACAAGATGCACTACGCTAACTAACGTTTCTATTCGATTCGTTTTTAAACCAATCGCGTCACTGGTAGACCACGTGACTTTTCGTATCACGTCATCTCCCATTGACGCGATTGGTTTAAAAACGAATCGAATAGAAACGTTAGTTAGCGTAGTGCATCTTTGCAGGGCCCTCAGAACTGCCCTCGAGCTGCCATTTTGCGGCTGGGTTGCAGCTGAACCGACTCTAAGTATGCATAACGTTAAGTTAGTGATTTTCGAAAATCGACCAAATGTATTTGACGAAAGCTGATGACAGATCGAGTTGAACTCTAAGGTCTACTCCATACATTTCGAGTCGATAGAAAACAGAAACGTTACGCTCGCATCTTGGCTTGGCCTGCTGGCCTTTAGCGTTTTTATTTTAAATATTTTATATTAAGCTAACTTTGTGTTAACTTTATTTTACCAAATATTTATATCCAGCAAAATTTCAACCCGAAGTTGCTAGAAAAAATAGTTATACTTACGCATACCCGTTTATTAGGTACCTACCGAAAAAAAAATCAATTTTCCAGCAAAAACTTCATCGCTATTGTTTAGGCGAAAATGTAGGTACCTACCTAACTATTGATGGACCCCTGATACGAGGACCAAAATAAATTTTTTTTTTTTTTTAGGAAACATTTTTTTGCCATCAAGAGAAACCGTAAATTTAATGAATGTAGGAGGAAGTTATACAGCGCATAGTAGGCTCGAACGTTAAGTATACCCAAAACACCAGCAGAAAATAGATCTCATTGGAGGTGCGGTATGAGGCGAGGGACGCGCGGCCACTGCATAGGAGCGGGATTTATACGCGCGTTCGTAGAGTTGTTGCTGAACTGCCAGCGGTAAAGATATAAAGATACTACTTACATACCTATCAATAATCATTTTATTCTTGTAGCCCATTATTTATGTACAAATTCTTTAAAATCAGTTATTCACTATGGTTAGTGTTCCATCACTTTATGGAATTAAAGTTGTCTACAAATAATTAATTATTGGACTCTGGTAGCTAACTTCCGTTCAATGTACGCTTTTTTAAAATTCCCCGTAGTCTCGGGATTTGTAAAAACATACAATAGTGTATAAAAAGACGTGTACTTGTAACAAAAACCAAACAATAGGGTGTTTCAAAACACCGTGACGGCAGAGGAATTTGTGAAATTTAGGTATTTGGCCTTGTGAAAAGTATTGTAACAACCTGTATAGCTCTGTATAAAGAATGCCGAACTAAAGCGAAACATTACGACTAAGTTAGATATAATATAAGAAATACTGGAAGAGAAATAAACAATCAGTGGCGAGTTTAGTATTTTATTTTAGTGGGGTAGGGGCATGAATTGAAAATTCGAAACTTCGGATGCACTATCCTTTTTACTCATCAGCCACGATTAAATCAAAGGAAAGGGATGGAGCTAACGTATTTTGTAAACTTCGATTTTCAAAGTAGGCCTGCAGTGCTTAGCGAGGAACTTTTGTGGTTTTTTTTGAGATTTCTGTCTAACCCTTATCCGATTCCTTTGACTAACGCTTATTACGTTAATAATTCTAACTAAGCAGCTCCAGGTAAAGTGCATTAACAAACAAGAACTAAGTCCGTGTAAACCGTACTTAGTAGGTGTAAACGCAGCCTTAGGTACAGCTGGTGCCAAATGTGCCAATGTTTCATTTTTCTTGCCTCTAAACTACTAACATTTTGTTTTAAACCAATGGCTGAAGTTTAAAAAACTGCGCACAAACTTTGCTTTCATGTTACATTTACAAATTTTACAATGTACATTCAGAAAAAAAACACCCCGTTCCAATGCCTAAATGACGTGCATTCACTTCAGCCATTGCCTTTTTTCAGCAAGCTGCGATTTTCGATCCTTTCCCTAATGCGATTGGTGGTGGTGGCGGCTGGTTTCCATCGAGTCAAGATCCTGGGGGAGCGGCATACTCCCAGCGATCCTAGGGAAGCGCCAGTGATGGTGGTGGGACCGCATTCCAGTTTCTTCGATGCCATTGCCATCGTCTGCCTTGGAGCGCCTAGTGTGGTGGCAAAGGCGGACACAGCACGGATACCTTTCATCGGACGTATGTCGTAACGCATTATGTAATGACGGATTGACGGCTAACCCGTTTGTGTTTGGTTGCGCTTTGTTTGGATATGTCACTTCGATGCATATTTGAAGCATGCTGTATATTGCATAATTTGTTGAAGAAGGCACTTCAATTAGAATAGATAGTAATGCGGGAAATTAAACTGTGAGAATACATCGATGAAATATATTAGTTAGTTTTGTATATTTTGTCAGGTTATTTTTTTCTTCTATTAACAGATATGATGCATACATTTAGGTTGACTTGAGCTCCTTGTAGGTATGGGTAGAGCTGTGTTGAGATCTCGCTTTTCCAAAAACTGACGTGGGTATGTATAGCTTGTTAATAGGTATAAACTAGAAAACATATTACCTACATTAACCCATTGTAAGTCTTTATTTTGTAAATGTCAAGAAATCCTGTAACATTAGACTGTCTTAAACTTCCGGTATGTTTACTCATACTGTATTTAAAACGGGACTTAATCACGCAAAACTTAATCAGCCTGTAATAAACGTGTAGTAACCGTAGAGTAGCTGAGCCATGCTTTGTCCTTATCTGTCATTGTGACATTTGAATGCAACAGATAAAAACAAAGCATGACTTAACTACTCCACGGTTACTCCACGTTTATTATTAAGGGCAAATGTATTTAATTCGACGTATTGATTGTTGCAACGACCGTGATTGCGAGAAGACTGGAGAGGTGGGATCTTATCTATATTTTTCGAACTATCAGTACTTGGTTTAGTTTTTGTTTCATTCATAACCTTTTTTAGGCGTTTTTACGCTATTAGAAAGATAAGGGATTGTAAGCAGAGATGGGCATTATTCGAATAATTATTTATTCGAATAATCATTCGAATAAAAAATAATTCGTAATATTTTTATTCACGAATAATTTATTTGCGAATGATTTATTCGCAAATAATTTATCCACGAATTAACCATTCGACTACTTTTCGAATAACGAATAATTTATTAATTTATTAGAGAACAATGGAGCAGGTATAAAAGTAGTACATAATAATTATTCGTGGCAATTCATTCAACGAATAAATTATTCGCAAAATAATTATTCGACGAATAATTTATTCGAATAAGAATAATCATTCGAGAATTTCATTCGTTATTCGCGAATAATTTGGTTATTCTTATTCGTTATTCGTCATTCGAATAAATATTGCCCATCTCTGATTGTAAGGGCTTCTGGCAAGAATTTATTGAACCCCTTGTATCCATCCCCACCCATCAAGAATAGAAGGTTTTTTTTTCTAAATTGATACTAGGTATTTCTGGCATAATGCAGGAGTGAGAAACAATTTCATTTTTAATTCTTTTTTTTTCAGGCTGACAACCTGTGTAATTGTTTATTATTTGACATGCCGTGTAATTTAATACTGTAATATAACATTGAGTGTATTATGAATCTGCATCTAAATCATAGGTACATAGCGTCGCTTTACTTTCTCAACCTCGTATCTGCTCGAATGGTTAGATAGGATAAGCACTCATGTTCCCTAAAGAATAAAGACTACTTTCCTATCTAACCATTCGAGCAGATACGAGGTTGAGAAAGTAAAGCGACGATAGACGAAGTTACACAAGACGTAGCTGTCTTATTCAAATATTTAAATGAATCTTAGTATAACGTGGAACTTCTCAATTGTCGTTGCGGTATTGTCCATATTTGCGTACTTACATGAGAGCACGAGTAAATGCATTAAGTCATATAATATTTCAAAGGCCAGGAGAAAGCGTCATACACTGTTAATGCCAATCGAATTAAAAGTGATCTTTTTATCGCAGCCTGCCTGTCGATCTTTTATAAATGGAAATGCATGTGATTTTTATCTTAATGTTTTTGTTTACTTTATTGCGGTTTTTTTAAATGATGACATTAAATGTTTAGGTTTTCTACTCACGTATCATGCTTTTTTGAATTGAAAGCTAAGTTCACAATGAAAATTGAGTGCGATAAAATCCTCGTAAGGCCCGATGTCCTAAATTTAGGACATCTGTCAAAGTGACTTTTGACTTTAATTGACTGACATAAGATTCTTTTTCGAACTAACGAAATTTGACGTGGGCCTTACGAGGATATAGCTACTGATTCGTCTAATCAGCACGGGTAGCACAAGTTGTATTTTCTGGCTTGTCGCTCAGTGCGTCTCTATCGTTACGGACTAGATAGGAAGGGAGATCCGAGCGACAAAGAAGTCGCGGGCAACTTGTGCTAGCCGTGCAGAAGCGATAAATGTACTTCGCGTTTTGTAGTAACTACAATTGTGAATTTAACTTTAAGAAATTCTTCGTCATTACCTAAGTTAGTACTTTCAATAACAACGTTGTAATAAACAAGCGACCCGCCCTCGCTTCGCTTCTGTTTATGTGAGTTTTCTGTAACAACCGTGCATAATCCAGAATTTACATAAGACACCTTCATCTTGAATCACTCCAAATCCAAATGCGTAGTTTTAAAGATCTACACATACATAGGGACAGACAGACAGCGGGAAGCGACTTTGTTTTATACTGGACTAGCGACCCGCCCTCGCTTCGCTTTGGTGTATGTGAGTTTTCTGCAACTCCCGAACATAAACCATAATACATTCTGTATTTTACATAAAAAAACCTTCCTCTTAAATCACTCTATCTATTAAAAAACCGCATTAAAATCCGTTGCGTAGTTTTAAAGATCTAAGCATACACAGGGACAGACAGACAGCGGGAAGCGACTTTGTTTTATATTATGTAGTGATATGTAAAGATAACAGAAGTACGAAACCATCATAAATATATAACAATTTATTGTAATTCAACCAAACACAAATGGGCCGTCATGGACGTCAAATTGTCCGCTAGATTTTGGTTGCTGTTTGCCTGGCTTTTTGTTAGCGTTTTGAAAATTTGTGGCTCCAATACTATGCTAAAAAAGGTTAGCATGTGCCAAGTCCTAGAAGGTGTCCGCGTTATTGTTTTTTTTTTAATTGTTTTCTTGGAGTTTGTTTAATCAAACTGCTTGGTTTAAAAGTATAAGTCAGATTAAAAATTGGCGGGAAAGAATTGCTACAATAATTCGACTTCAATAACCAATCTGTGGCAATGCTTTCCCGCCAATTTGTAATTTGACGTTACGCCATATTGCATGGTTTTCCTGTTTAATCAAAACTTCGTAGTAAAGTCTGCTGCACGTCTTCTAAGAAATGGCTTTGTTTTTCATTTCGCTAGACATTGTTTTCTGTTTTGGTAGTTAGTCGAAACATATGGCTCGAACAGATCGATGTTCTTTGTAGTTTTGATGTCGTGTTTTTTTTTTGTTCTTTTTCTTTCAGGTTGGCATATGTTTAACACTTCGTCGAACACTGGTAATATTTATTCGTACCTTAAGTGACCGTAAAGTTTTTTTTTACAGAACAGATATTTATTAAGACAAACAAAATACAGGAAAATAATAAAAACATTACTAAAACTAAATACTAAAATAAATTAACCTATTCGAAGTACCTAACTATTATGCCTGTGGTTGGCGGGCCGAGCTTTGGCGAGACCTGTTAAGATCCGAGTCAGGTAATCCCCGTTTCCGCCGAGGCATAGCGAGACTTTTTATGTATTACCCAATGATATTTTATATTAAGATACGTCATCTGCGCGCAAAAGCGTTCCTCGAAAAGGAAGGTAATTACCTTACTATCGTTCAGTCGCACCCTGGCCGCTGACACGCACGCGTCAAAAACAGTAAAGTTTTATTACCGAAATGCAAGAAATATAATTCATAAACAATGCCGTCTTACGTTTTTCGAGGCTACCAAAATTATACTGTATCTATAAAAGGGAGAAAGGATGTCTCATTTCATTCGTAAGTACCGTAAATATTTTTTACATTTTGCACCGGTGGCGTCACTGTCACCTGTGAAACATGAGATACACAATTAGATATCGCATGAGTGCGATAAAGACGGGTAGCTATATGGCAGCCGTGAGCGGGCACGCCGCGTCATTCGGGTACGCAATTTGTAACAACTATTTATCTCTTTCTAACAATAGCGTTCGCTACGAATTGCCGTCTTTGTCTGTAGAAATATGGTAACGTAGCAATTGTCAGTAATTGGCGACGGTTTTTGAATGCGTTTAGTATGAGCATAACGTATCTAAATATAAAATATCATTGATTATACCCCATACTTAGAACTGAAAATAAAATATAAAAAAATCTTCAAAAATGATATTGAGGTTTCTAATATCATTTTTTTCTAAGTTTGCGCGAGAGACACTTCCAAAGTGGTAAAATGTGTGACCCCCCTGTAACTTCTTAAATAAGAGAATGATAAAACAAAAAAAATATATGATGTACATTACCATGCAAACTTCCACCGAAAATTGGTTTGATCGAGGTCTAGTAAGTAGTTTTTTTTTAATACGTCATAAATCGTAAACCGCAATTTACCTTTCACGGAACCCTTCATGGGCAAGTCCGATTCGCACTTGGCCGCTTTTTTGAGACTACGAGTGTTAAGATAAGGCCGCAGGTCCCCGCCGCCGCCCAACACTCACTAGGTGTATGGGATTTTTTTCATGGTCCTTTTCATTTCATATGCAATAGAAAGCATTTTTGAATACAATGCGTTTATTTTACTCCTACGAAGAAAACGAGGCTCCTTCCGTCTTCGTTTTTCAAAAAAAGCCATCCTTTCCGAGCATGTTTGAAGAAACGTTTTACCTCTCCAGCTATCAAATCAAAAATATAAACGGTTGAACTCAGAAGTAGCTGTCCATGTTAGTACTTTATCGCAGCTGTTTATAAGTATACTAAATTCAAACAAGAAATAACTGAAAACCGCATCAAAATCGGACTAGTCGTTTTGGAGGTAAATGGCAACATTGGTTTGCACAAACAAATGTTTACTGCAGCGCCCCCTGGCCCGTTGTCACCGTAACACTTATCTAAGAACATGCACCAATCTATCCCGAACCTATCACTGGAAACCGCATCAAAATCGGACCCAACATTGGTTTGCACAAACAAACTTCCTCTCACCCCAAACGCATATACTGTCTTCGTACCGTCGTGGGTAAAAATAGGCAAGGTACTAAAATGGACAGCTACTTTTAACTTACGAGCGCTACTGTGTTTGGGTAGAAGAAGCTAGAAGGACAAACGTCGTTATCAGTTTTCCAACAATGAGTCGTTGCTTCATTAGATAAAGTATAAAACACCTCTATGTCTATATTAATTGCACTGTGATGGAATGAGTCATAGGGCGTAGAGGCCCGCCTGCCGACGTTTCGCTGAAATGTTTTTGGTCGAATGTATAATTTAACTCTGTAATGCACCAGTGAGAACCATATGTCACATCCATTTACACCTCAGTTATCTATTTCTATACTATCTATACTAATCTATACTCTATACTAGTATTATAAAGAGGAAAGATTTGTATTTTTATATTTTTGTATGTAACTAATAAACTCAAAAACTACTGGACCGATTTCAAAAATTCTTTCATCATTAGAATGCTACGTTATCCCTGAGTAACATAGGCTATGTTTTATTTTCTGCGCGGACGGAGTCGCGGGCAACAGCTAGTTAGAAATAATTTAAAAGCAGTGACATCTGTGATATCTTGAGAATCATAAATTCATTTCAGCTGAAACATTACCTAGCCTTATCTTATTTTACAGATGGGCCCTTTCGGATACACTTCGACCGTTTAGGATCTTTTGTGCGATTACTCTCTTACACACTCAGCTATTCGAATGTGCAGGTTTCTTCACGATGTTTTTCCTTCACCGTATGAGTATCGAGTAATGCATAGAAAAACTCATTGGTACATGGTGACCGCGGGGGTTCGAACTCGGTACCTTACGATCACGAGTCGACCCCCTAAGCCACTGGGCCACCGACGCTCTCAACATTACCTAGTCAATACTTATAGGTACTTCTAATGTTTTCTCTGAGGTAAACCATAACTAAATAACACCATAACCACATATATATTATGTTTATATACATGTATATATATAAATTTCCCAAAAACCGCTTACCCTTAGATAAACCACAATTTATTATAAATAAAAACCAACCTTAAATCACTCTATCTATTGATGAATACCGCATCAAAATCCGTTGCGTAGTTTGAAAGATCAGGTCCCGTATTATGGTCGCCTTTATCGCGGTGGATAAAGCATCCGTCACTTTCGCACTTACAGACTGGTCAGAAAGTGACAGATGTTTTGTCCACGCTTATTCACATCGATAAACACGACCATAATAGGCCCGCTGAGGGCTCAGACAAGATGCACTACGCTAACTAACGTTTCTATTCGATTCGTTTTTAAACCAATCGCGTCACTGGTAGACCACGTGACTTTTCGTATCACGTCATCTTCCAGTGACGCGATTGGTTTAAAAACGAATCGAATAGAAACGTTTGTTAGCGTAGTGCATCTTGTCTGAGCCCTGTGGAAAGATCTAAGAGAGACAGGCTGTGGGAAGCGAGTTTGACACGTTAAAAATCTACCAGGGGTCTGTTTTATAAAGCTACAAATTACAATTTACAGGTTACAAGTTTCCATTTGACACAACCTCGACCAATGACGACCAGGGGCCTGTTTTATAAAGCTACAAATTACAATTTAATGGCTACAAGTTTCCATTTGACACAACCTCAACCAATGACGACCAGCTATTTGAGCAGTGTTGCCAGTTTAGACCTGTAAAATTGTAACTTGTAGCTTTATAAAACGAGCCCCCGCCATTTGAGCAGTGTTGCCAGTTTAGACCTGTAAAATTGTAACTTCTAGCTTTATAAAACGAGCCCCAGCCATTTGAGCAGTGTTGCCAGTTTAGACCTGTAAAATTGTAACTTGTAGCTTTATAAAACGAGCCCCAGCCATTTGAGCAGTGTTGCCAGTTTAGACCTGTAAAATTGTAACTTGTAGCTTTATAAAACGAGCCCCAGCCATTTGAGCAGTGTTGCCAGTTTAGACCTGTAAAATTGTAACTTGTAGCTTTATAAAACGAGCCCCAGCCATTTGAGCAGTGTTGCCAGTTTAGTCCTGTAATATTATAATTTGTAGCTTTATAAAACGTGCCCCAGCGCTTTCCAAGAGATCACTGCGTAGAAAGCGCCCGCCATAATTATGTCAGTCAATATAGATCCTGTTTTTAACTTGGCCGCGATTACTGTAAAGTTAATAAGAGTTATTGTAACGTTTATTATACAATAACTCTCGTTTACTTGTCATTAATGGCGGCCGAGTTTAAAACGATACCATAGCAATATGGTTTTACCTAGTGCAATAGAGGCCCATGTACCGTGTCGTCTGTGCGGTGAGCTCTTGCTGGCTCTATGAAATCGTATCTATAGAATGAATGGTCTTAATCTAAATCGAAATGGAGTAACGGTTTCATTAGAATAGTTTAATTTCTAATTAGATCACATGCAGAGTGGAACTGATACCTCCGTATTCTTGTATCAATCGAGATAAAGTCGCATTCGAGATTAATAAAAATAAAACTGGGTAGAGCACCGAGGGTTCTGCACCTGCGTCTAATTTGTTTTTTTTTATCAAGCAGAAAAACTTGTTTAATTTTAATATAGAACAAGTGTAATGATGTTTCAACAATAGATGCCAACCGAAAACCAGCGCTGCGGTCCCCTGACCTAGGCATTAAGGCCGAGCCACACCGGATGCGTGCGCGTAGACGTGACGTGCGCGTTCGCTGTCCACTGCGGTGTATAGTATGAATCCTCATACGACATGTCAGTATACAACGCAGTGGAAAGCGAACGCGCACGTCACATCTACGCGCACGCATCCGGTGTGGCTGGGCCTTTATGCTGTGTTGGAACCGTTTTCGCGCCACAACTCGTGCATTACGTGTAGGTATTGTTAGGTACTTATTTTTATTTTGGTGTTATATTTTTTTCTATTCTTCTATTCTATTCTCTTCATTTAAAGTATTATATTATATGAAGGCCTAATGTTGCTTGGAGTCATTATGTTTAAGAAGCCTTACAACCCGAGATATTTAAAGAAATATTATTGTAAACTTGAAAGCTTTCCAATGATATTAAGTTAAAGCAATTTTGGTTTTGGTTACATAGGTACACCATATATAGCAAATTTGAGCTCTAAAGCTTTCGGCATTTCAAAGAAAAAGGGTACACACATCAAAGTTCTCTTAAAAAAGAGTTCCTTTTTTAGTAAACCAAATAGGTACTGAACCTTGAAAAATAAAGGGAGAAGGCAATAAAACATACGGACCATCTGGTGGTAAATAGGTGGTAAATTATTCCCATAGATATTTACAATTTAACGTTGGCAACCCTGAAAACTAACATAGGATGCCTCATTTCACTGGCTATACTATAGTAATACCAAAGATGCTAAATGCAACGTAGTAGTCGAAGCATTCTAAACTCTATTCGTAAGCACATTAAACTTAAAATGCTTATTCTATTACTATATTACGGCAGCAATTGAATTACAACAGTGCAAGCACTGCTTGACCGTAGGGTTATCAGGTAAGATAGTACCGTAAAACGGGGTGAGTAGGGAATAAGGGGTGAGTAGGGACACAACCTAGAATGAAGCATATGTTACTAATTATAAGACTGAAATTATTTACAATAGACGTAACGTTATTGTTCATTTAATAATTATTCTTATTCGTGACAAGTTATGACTTATTTTAGGTTGCGTTCCTACTCACCCCTTAATCCCTACTCACCCCGTTTTATGACAAGCGACCTGGGAGTCTGTTTTTTTAAATCTCACTTATGATTAGTAAGTAATAATAATAATTTAGTAAAGCGACGATCTCGCTTACTTTTACGAGTGGAATGCTCACTCGTATTTGATATCACACTCGTAAGCGTAGCGTAACCCAATCAGTCAAATTGAGATTAAAAAATACGAACTTTCGAAACTCCGGTCGTTCTAAAAGGCCAAACTGACAGATGCCTACGCAGTACAAAATATAACCTCAATCACGTTGCATACTGCGTTGACAGCTGTCAAAACAGGCTTTTTCGAACGACGCCGAAGGGAGTATAGAAATCAGTAAAAATCAAAAAAATTGTGCCCGCATGCGATTAAAAAGTCGACCCAGTGGTTGTAACATTTGTAACTTGCAAAAGTACTAACCAAGTAAAATTAAAAAACATCTCGAATAAGGCTTCATCTCGACGGACACCGAGATTGGATGCCTTTTTCTTCGAACCTTTGTTCGATAATATAGCTCGTGAAAGATAGAGTCATACCGTTTCTCGCTATCCCTTTCTCACACGGTAAATCGTTTGCTAGATTGTACAGTCTTAAAGCATTCAGTTAGTTCGCTTCTAAATTTGTCAGTAGATTATAACCGGCGAAATTAAGTTGCCTCATGAAAGTGTATTACTTATAGTAATGGGTACCTATTATTTTCTCGATATATTTTCAACAAATATATCATTACGCAGAATTTTCTTTTCATCGAAAGACATTTCTTGGTTTCAGCAGAAAATAGCGTCCAATGAAATGAAATCGATCGATCGATCGATCGATCAAGTGAAATTCGATAAAATGATGGGATTTTGATTCTGTACCCTTACCATGAGTATCTTATTAATATAAGAATACTGTGAGGTCTGTAAGGGATAGAGCTTCGACTCGCTTTATACGGCCGCCAAACATGGCCGAACGCTTTGCGACCACGGCAAACGTTTTGACCAGTCTGCCGAAGGAAGAGAGTAATGTGTTTGTCAGCCTATATTTGTTTGTATGTATGTTTGTTCCTTTGTAGCACTCTAGAAACTAAACGCGAGAACCGATTATGATGATTCTTATGTCAATCGATTTGTCATAATCTTGTGAGTGTCACTAAATATATGACAGTAATCAAAATTCAATATGGCGGAAACCAGACGCCAAATTGTAAAAAATAAAAAATAAAAAATCTTCGATGTATGAGAAGTGGGGTATCATTAAATAGGTATTTAAGTAGGTTTCTTTCATCGTTTATCATTTTGAATGATCATTTAGGATTTATAACGATTTAAAGTTGGTTTTTCTAATACCTATCTCCAAGAAGAGAAATTGAGCTAACGGAACTGTATTGTATTGTATCCAAGCTCAATTACTGTCGACGCTTTAGCTTCTATTAGTGAAATGACGATGGTAAAATGTGGGCTACATCCGGCAGTTATTTTCTGTCTAATAGAGTAACTTAAGGCTCAGGGTGTTACAAGCAGTGATCGGAATAGGTAGAGTATATTTACCTAGTTTGCAAAAGGACATAATATAGTTTGGTTACAACCGGGTGAAATATTATTTAATTTTTATTTAATTCCGGGATCCGGTATTTTTCTGGTACTAGTAAATGTAGTAGCAAGGAAGTCTCCAGTTTATGTCTCTGTTCTACGAAGTTTAGGTAAATAATACTCAACCTATTATTTAGATACTTACTTAAAAGAAATGAGTTACAGGCCCCTTTTATCACAAAATAACATAAAATATCCCGTTCCGTAAGTAAATATTACGTATATTTAGCATTAAAAATACTGGAAATCCGGAATTCAATACAGATAAATTAATATTTCATCCGGTTGTAACCATTCTATATTATGTCCTTTTGCGAACTTTAGGTAAATATACTCTACCTATTCCGATCACTGGTTACAAGTTATTGTTTAAGTTTCAGTCATTTTTAGGGTTCCGTACCTCAAAAGGAAAAAACGGAAACCTTATAGGATCACTTTGTTGTCCGTCTGTCCGTCTACCTGTCAAAAACCTTTGTCTCGGGAACGCGTGGAGGTATCAAGTTGAAATTAAAACCTTATACTAAGATCTACAGTCCCTTGAAGATGTGAAAAAATTAAACTTATAAGATACCGTGAAAAAACATACGGCCGTTTATGCCGCAAAAAACGTCTATTCCGACACTCTCAAGGGAATCAAAATTTATAGGGTATTTTCCGTTGACCAAGAACTATGAAATTTGGCAATTAATACCGTCTTATACTACAAGTATAGGAAAAAATGTGAAACTATCCATTTTTAATTATATCACGAAAAACAGGGTCTTTATGCAAGAAACGGCGGTACAAATTTTGAATTGAGTTAAACGTGTCATGTTGGGTATCGTATGAAAATCTTAAATACGGAACCCTCGGTGCGCGAGTCAGATTCGCACTTGACCGGTTTTTTGTTAGCGTTAACCGGTTTTTTGTTAGCGTTAACCGGTTTTTTGTTAGCTTTAACCGGTTAAGTGCGAGTCACTGCGAAACGAGGGTTCCGTGCCATCACATGAGATCGTAAATAACTGAAGACAGCAACATTTTTAATAGGCGTTCTGAAAAAAAAAATGATTATAGAGTTTGTCTCAAAGCAACTTTTTTTTTCATAATTTGCTAAGAAAATAAATAAACAAATTCCTGCTAATGGTTTAAGAGCTAAGACGCCTCATGGTCTTTTCTACGTCACTAGAGCTATACATAAAAAAAACGGAGCTACAAACAAAATTTCGTCATTCCGACCACTACTCCAAAGCGACGGTAGCAAACACTGATAATATTCACTATATTTTTTCCCAGTAAATATTACACAAAGAAAACAGTGAGTTTTTGAGATAAACTTCTTTAAACACACTTTTTCAAAATTCCTATTGTCAATTGTAAACAAAAATTAAGGAACCACAAGAGCATAGCACGGAGATGTTACAAGAAAAAAAGGTTTCCCTAAGAAAACTATTGTCGGTAAGAAATAGACCGACCCAATTAGAAAACTTATTGTGCCGTTACCTAAGGTTACCAAAGCAAAAAATGAAATTGGTCATGTGCGTGTCGAGCACGCATTATTTCAGGTTTCCGTACTAAAGTGTATACATCTTCGTGAACTCGACTGTACGTAATAAAATATTTATGTATTGACTTTAACGACACGTTAGCCTAGTGGGTTGTGACCCTGCCTACGAAGCTAGCGGTCCTGGGCTCGATTCCCGGTCGGGGTAAATATTTTTGTTATGAGCACGAATATTGATTTCTGAGGCATGCATGTTTTCGATGTATTTAAGTTTTTTGCTCTATGTAAGTATTAATATCGGTGTTTAGTACCCACAGTGCAGGCCTAGAGCTTACTGTGATAAATATTGTCCTCTGATATTTATTTATTTGATCCATGAACTTGCAGGGATGTATAAAAACAGAGGTCACAAAATGCTGACGAGTTTTTTTGTAATAAATAAATCAAAGCTTTATTAAAGCCCTGTCCTCTCGGCTCATAGAATCCTCCGGAGATCCTAGAGCTGGTGCTTACCTCTCCCAAAGGATTGGGCTAGCTATCCAGAGAGGTAATGCAGCCAGTGTCATGGGGACCATGCCGCGAGCGGACCTGCTAGAGGGGGTGTTCTTTTATAGTGGTGATTATTATTTATATCTTTAATATTTAAGTAGCTTAGTTTAATTTTAATTTAAATACGTTTAGTTTTAATGATGAATTTTTTTAATTGTATTAATGATGAATTCTGTACTTAGTTGGATGTAAATAAATCAAATAAATCAAAATTTATTGAAAGTATACCGTTACCGTTAGTTTACCGTTTAATAGATAGGAGGGGGTACAATTTTCCCGATGGTCGAACATCTCATCTTAAAACAATAGATCAATCGAAAACGCCTTGGAAAATGAACTTTGATGTGTTAAAGACCTAGTCAACGTTAACTCATAATAAAATATATTCCAATATCTGCCTAAAATGGCTGAGACATACGGACAGCCAGACAGAAGGACTAGACGATACTATAAGTGTTACTCTCTTGCCACAATGGAGTGTTGGCCCCACAGATAGAAATAAACAATAGATAACGTAAATGCATCTACTTCGCGTGTCCGAACCCCGACCGAGCGTCGGGGATGGCCGTCGCTACTGACGTTCCGCACGCCTGTTGTTGCAGCCGGCCGGCCGTGAAGCAAATGCCTCGTTGCGTGATAATTAACTGCGATAGCCCAAAAAATCCACGACTTAGAATCAATTTTGCGAGGAACACGGGGAATTCATATTGTACGGTGAATCATCGTTGTCGTCGGCGTCTTCCAGTCCCAGTCTGCACACCATTGAAGATGGCGGGCATCCACTTCAATGGCTTGGAGTGTTCTTGACCGCTTGCTCATTCAGAATCAACTTTTCACTGATTTTATTTCATGCATGTTCCTCGTCAGTGTTGGAGGTTACTTCACAAAGTTGCCAACCAAAATCAATGTCAAAGTAATTTACAAAAATGAAATAAATAGACAGATGTTTTCAAAATGACAGCTAGACAAGAACCCCAATCACATCATTTATTCGCTCTTGTGACGTCCCAGTTGGTAGAAAAAAGGGACACGGTTGGTTGTCATACAGATTGAGGTGTTTACGTTATCTATTGTGTTTTTATATCTGTGGTAGGCCCCTACTCTAATGTTTGGTAGTGAATGTTAGGTGTGGCAGGACAAGCATGAAAGTCGTATACCTAAATGCAGTTGAAATGCGCTCTTTGCGTAGTATGTGCGGTGTGAAACTGATTGATAGAGTAAGGAATGAAAAGATCAGAGAGAAATGTGGACTAAAAGAAAATGTAGTGACTAAGATTGAAAAGGGCATGCTTCGATAGTTTGGTCATGGAGAGGATGGATGAAAGAAGATTGACGAAAGAGATATACAGAGCGACAGTGAGTGGAAGGGTCGGAAGGGGCCGCCCTAGGCGTACTTTTTCGAATCAAATCGGAGAAATACTGGAAAAGGGCCGAACCTTAAGTACCCGAAACCGACGTGCATGCATGACTCGCTGTATAATGTGGAAGAATCGAAAGAGATTTGTCAGGATCGTAGCAGGTGGAAAGAAGTGGTCTCTGCCTACCCCTCTGGGAAACAGACGTGATTTAATGTATGTATTGTACTCTCTTGTCATTGGGCTACGGAACTCTAAAACTCCAATCAACTTAGGATAACCTCAATGCCTCAATGGAGTAACGGAAAAGGGAAGTTCATTTTCGCAAACCGGTTAAATGACGTCAGACGTAACCAAAGCGAATGAGTTATCGATCAAATATATCGAGGGCGACAAAGGCTTACCATTGAAGGCTTTGATTTGGTAACAAATAACTATCAGGGGACAATGGACCCGATTCTACGTGCACATCGCTTAAATAACCTAAAACTATTATTATTATTATTTATTTATTTAATAGCAACCGGTCGCAATATCGAGCAACCATTTCTGCCAATGTCAAGTTTATATTTTACATTTACATATCAAACAAAATCATAAGACAAGCTAGCCTCCGTGAAGCGATGTAGGTAGAACTTTACGAAGACCAGATGGGATTATCTTGGAGCAATCCTTCCAAAGGCGATACGTGTTCAAACTTGAGTTCTTCATTATACTGCACATTTGAATGTTAATTTACTGCATATTAATACATCATTACTATCCATTAAACAACAAAATATGCAAAAAAATAAACACAATTAAGAAAGCGACACCATCTTGTCAAATACCCAAAGAGAATCCCAACCTAAAACTAAATTGTGTAATTTTTTGACATAGTTTAGACGGCAGATTTAACAAGTGCTATTCCAGAATTTAGACGGCAGATTAAGAAGTGCTATTCCATAATGTCAATATAATATTGAATAGACTGCCTAAAATAAGAAGCGTCAGATTCAAATTAGCGCTGTCATTTGATTATGGCAGCTGCTCATAGAATAGCAAAGTGTTTTAGCGACACCTAAATAAAATTAGGAAGTTTAGAGACCACTGTAGAATCGGGTCCAATGTCACACCAATTGAACTAGACCCAAACTAAGCTCCAGGCTTGTACTATGGGTACTAGACAACGATATACATACTTGTATAGAGAAATATATACGTACTTAAATACATAGAAAACATCCATGACAAAGGAACAAATATTCGCGCTCATCACACAAATATCTGCCCTTACCCAGATTTGTACCCAGGACCGCGCTTCGTAGGCAGGGTCACTAGCCACTAGGCCAACGCGTCGTCAATCGTCGTCGTGATGTTTTAAAATATATTAAAATGGTCATTGTGCAGAGTACGAAAACTACCTAGTTTTGTCGTCTAAGAGCATATACTTAACAGGTTTTTAATGTGGTCAAATATTTGAGTGAAATCGAAACGTGACCTTAGCCAAACAAAATAATACGAGTATAGCCGTGTTTCTTTTTACACGATGCATCTTAATCGACTCGGAGGATTTTAACATAGAGGTGTCATTAGATTAGTATTGATTTTGGGAGTGATATATAGTGGTTTCTTTAATGAAATAAAAAAACAAAAACCCGCCTTCAAAAATGCAAAAAAATATTTTCTTTTAACAAAGTACCTAATGAGAGGGTGGTGTTATTTTCTTTAACATTCAGGGTGTTATGCAGAATGTTGGACAAACTTCAGGGACTAACTCTGTAGGTCATACTCATCAACTTGTATTATGGGACCAACATTCAAATCGCGAAAAAAATACAGCTGTTCCATACATTTGCATTTGCATTTGCATACAGCTGTTTTTATTTCTTCGATTTGGATGTTGGTCCCATAATAAAAGTTGATGAGTATGACCTACAGAGTTAGTCCATGAAGTTTGTCCAACCTTCTGCATAACACCCTGTATATTTTTCGACCATATATTGAAGACCAGCGCCTCTATTCTAGGCGCTAAAAACGATACCGTAGTTTGCCTGTTATGGTATTGTTATGACGTCAGCCGCCATTACTGTCAAGAAAATAAGAGCTATTAAAACGTTCACAATTCGATAACAGATCAAATACGATATTGTTTTTACCGTCTTGAATAGAGCCCGTGTTATTTTTTTTTAATTATTTTCCTTTTTTGTTCGATACCTTCTACGATATTTTGTACAAATACCCCTCTTAATACTCAGGCAATAAAATGTGCATATTCCCTCAGGATGTTTTCCTTCACCGTAGGTCTATTGGGTAGTTAGAAAGACTTATTGGTACATAGCAACCACGGAGGTTCGATGCTCTAAGCACCAAGCCTTTTCTGACACAATCTAAAAAATATTGGTCTCTAAACTGCCGCAAGTTGCCTTGAGAAAAAGTACGCCCTTCTTGACTTGGCGGAGGCACTGCCGTGCCCTCTGAATTAAGTTTTCTTGATGTTTGAGCAACGAGTATTTTTAAGTTTGCAAGCTTGGCACAGAGCCAGCCTGGCGAATGAACAGTCCGCGCCGCGTTGAAAGCTTTCGATGAATAATTAAAAAGCTCTTGGCTGAAATAAGTTCTTATACTTCAATTTGAGCTGTAGGTAGGCCTCCAACAAGATGGAGTGACGACCTTGTAAAGATCGCGGGAACGCGGTGGATGCGAAAAGCACAAGACCGGTCTGAGTGGAGAGCCTTGGGGGAGGCCTATGTCCAGCAGTGGTCGTCTTTCGGCTGTCATGATGATGATGATGACTTCAATTTAGCGAGCTTCGAAAGGGGTAACATCTTCACGGCATGTAGCCGGCGACAATGCTGGGGTCCTAGTGAAAAAGGGTATAAGTCGTCTGAAGATCAAGTGAAAAAGGGTTTAAGTCTAGTATACTTCATGTATAAGTATACCCTTCTTTATTACGCGTTAAGTCGACTTGTACCCTTTTACACTAGGACCCCAGTGGTTGTGGTGGTAGGACCTATGTGCGGGGTCCATCACCATCTTATCCCTTAACCTACCGCCAAGCATCAAGGTCATACCACCACTAAAGATTCATACCATGACTGGTCGTCTCTATGGTAATCTATGGGCGTCAGATTCCCTTTACCATCAGGGTACGTTTTATAAAGCTTCAAGTTACAATGTTACAGGTCTAAACTGGCAAGACTGCTCAAATGGCTGGCCGTCATTGGTCGAGGTTGTGTCAAATGGAAACTTGGAACCTGTAAATTGTAATTTGTAGCTTTATAAAACAGACCCCAGGGGCACGTTTTATAAAGCTGCAAGTTACAATTTTACAGGTCTAAACTGGCAACACTGCTCAAATGGCTGGTGGTCATTGGTCGAGGTTGTATCAAATGGAAACTTGGAACCTGTAAATTGTAATTTGTAGCTTTATAAAACAGACCCCAGGGGCACGTCTTATAAAGCTGCAAGTTACAATTTTACAGGTCTAAACTGGCAACACTGCTCAAATAGCTGGTCGTCATTGGTCGAGGTTGTGTCAAATGGAAACTTGGAACCTGTAAATTGTAATTTGTAGCTTTATAAAACAGACCCCAGGGGCACGTTTTATAAAGCTGCAAGTTACAATTTTACAGGTCTAAACTGGCAACACTGCTCAAATGGCTGGACGTCATTGGTCGAGGTTGTGTCAAATGGAAACTTGGAACCTGTAAATTGTAATTTGTAGCTTTATAAAACAGACCCCAGGGGCACGTTTTATAAAGCTGCAAGTTACAATTTTACAGGTCTAAACTGGCAACACTGCTCAAATAGCTGGTCGTCATTGGTCGAGGTTGTGTCAAATGGAAACTTGTAACCTGTAAATTGTAATTTGTAGCTTTATAAAACAGACCCCAGGGGCACGTTTTATAAAGCTGCAAGTTACAATTTTACAGGTCTAAACTGGCAACACTGCTAAAATGGCTGGTCCTCATTGGTCGAGGTTGTGTCAAATGGAAACTTGGAACCTGTAAATTGTAATTTGTAGCTTTATAAAACAGACCCCAGGGGCACGTTTTATAAAGCTGCAAGTTACAATTTTACAGGTCTAAACTGGCAACACTGCTCAAATGGCTGGTCGTCATTGGTCGAGGTTGTGTCAAATGGAAACTTGGAACCTGTAAATTGTAATTTGTAGCATTATAAAACAGACCCCAGGGGCACGTTTGATAAAGCTGCAAGTTACAATTTTACAGGTCTAAACTGGCAACACTGCTCAAATGGCTGGTCGTCATTGGTCGAGGTTGTGTCAAATGGAAACTTGGAACCTGTAAATTGTAATTTGTTGCTTTATAAAACAGACCCCGGGTGGCTTCTTTTCTGGTTTGAATTCTCCATGCTATATATTATAGAGTTGTCTATATTTATTGTCCTGGAGGCAAATCATTGTATGTACATTGTATGTACATTAAGTTTATGTACGTATACATCGTTATTTGTTGTGGTAATAGTTGTTAGAAAGGCGGAAGAGTTTGGGTTACGTAATTCTGTGACAGCGTTTATACTTCGGCTTGTTTAGCTATAATAACAAAGTTATATTAAATGAAAGCTTTATAAAACACAATGATACTCGTTCGTAATGGCCTCGTGTGGTTGCCGAGTTAGAATAGTGCCACTCCATGTCTTCCCGTGGATGTCGTAAGAGACGACTAAGGGAATAAAGGCTTGTAGTACTGTTAGGCGATGGGCTTGCAACCTGTCACTAATACGCTGGTAAACATCTTAGCCTAATTGTGCAAATTGTGGTTATAGAATTATCAACAAGTTTTTAGAGATGTTTGTAATTCTGTAGCTCTGCCTACCCCACTCTGGGAACGAAGCGTGAGATTATATTTACTTCGATTTGTCATCCGTAAAACACCAAACACAATCAGAGGACAACCTAACACAAAATGACCGTTACTTAGTTCCAAATTAAGCTCCAGGCTTGTACTATGGGTACTAGACAACGATAAGTAAACATACTTATACTCGTAGAGACACTCCATACCATCTGACTTGTCGTATTTAGTACACACATTTATAAACTCAAAAAGGTCCCTTTTCGCCTAAAATTACAATTTTGTCATTTAAAAACCATCCATTATGTAAAATCTGGAAAATAGAGTGCATAATGTGGTCTCTAGTTGCTTTATTTACTAGAAAACGGCCGTTTCAGCCAAAAATGATGCATTTTTACGTTATAAAAGCGTTTACTAAATTATAAGACAAGTCAGTTGGTATGGACTTCACATGCTACTAGAAAAAATCAATGAGGAACAAATACCTGCGCTCATCATACAAATATTTCAAGAGGATTCGAATTCGAACACGGGACCGTTAGTTTCGTAGGCATTAGCGGCCTTTATACGGCACAGTTTGGACGGCGGGAAACGCCACGCGCCATTCCACGCGCCAGTCCGAACCGTAGATTTTTTACTATTTTACTATTACAGTTGCATTTACACGTACGGTTCGGCGCGAAGATTGGAATGGCGCGTGGCGTTTCCCGCAGTCCGATCTCTACGTGTGCAGGCCGCTATAGTCACTACCAACCAGGCTACTGCGTCATATACCTTGAAATCATGGTGGCATCAAACGACACTACTTTAACTTCTATGCACCGCTCTCGAAACACGTTGGTTATTTTAAATTCAGTTTATCTTTTCCGGTTAACTCATAAGTATGTAAAACGATACGTTTATCCTTATTTTATCTACACTCGATGTGGTATTTTTATTACGAAATGCAAATACGATTTAATTAGGAATTGGCCAGACACTCTGTTATTTATTAGTTTTGAAACGTTGCTTACTTACATAAACCTACGTACGTTACGTTGCTTATACATATTTTAATGAGGCAGCATGACATTATTACCGGTCGTCAATTTTTTAAATCTTATCCGCGGATTTACTAGTAGGTATTGTTAGACGGAAAATATCGATTGGGAACATCACTAATTTCGGGACGCATCCCTATCGTGTTTGACAGATG
The DNA here is from genome assembly GCA_946894065.1 of Acleris literana. Lineage (NCBI taxonomy): Eukaryota > Metazoa > Arthropoda > Insecta > Lepidoptera > Tortricidae > Acleris > Acleris literana. The sequence goes on from OX335681.1 coordinate 2,512,875, forward strand.
GAACTCGCTCTCGAAGTTTCTTTTTGGCGGCATTGTGTGCTCTCGATAATTAATTAGTTTTTTCTAATAAATAGTGTTTGAAAACCATTTTGCGTTTAATAGATTGCTCACCAAACTGATCGATTTTTACTGTTTTCTATAAGTTTGTATTTTTGAAATTATATTGATGACAATTCTCCCACCTATGATATCAAACGAATGCTCCCCACCCTTAAACGAGATCACTGCGTGACTAATTTTCATTTTTACCAACTGATCTACAATGAGAATCTTCGTGATATTTCTTTAAGAAGAAGAAGATGAAACATTTATTTAGTGTTAATACAGTTGAGAGATACACATATAGACTAACGTAAACGATTATCGAAAACTGTCAAAATGTATGGAATCGACACTAGCGCTCGACGCCACCGTCTGCGTCTGGCAGTTAACGTCAATCCAGCACGGCTAGCAGAAGTTGCATTTTCTCGCTTGTCGCTCAGTGCGTCTCTATCGTTACCGGGGGAGAAAGGGAGATCCGAGTGACAAACAAGTCGCGGACAACATGTGCTAGCCGTGCTGGGCCTCTATTCTACTCGAGAAAACTATATTTCTTTTGGCATGTTATCGTATCGTCCACGTTACGATAGCTCTTTACTTGACAGTAATGGCGGCCGGGTTAATAACAATACCATAACCCGTCAATGGCAATATGGTTTTACCATATTTAATTAGAGGCCCTTTACATTTACCACTACGACGATATTCTCGCAATTCATCTCGTCTAGTATTCCAGTCTGTTGGGACTTAAAAAGGCCTTTACTTTACAAAAGACGATGCATTTTTTTTGTGATAGATGAATTTTCGCACCTTCAATTCAAGAGCAGCTAACGCGTCACCCCCAAGATCGAAAACTTGATTTTTTATTAGGATCCCATTAATAAACAATAAAGATCTAAAAATTCTAAGCTCCATTCCACCTATTGTAACGCCGAAACCGCTACAGACTGGACCATAGGGCCACTGGGCGCTAAATATACCAAGCATTTATGAAATTCAGTGACATGACAATGCAAATTATGACGGCTACGTGGCTTACAGCTGTTTGAATGGTGGAGCCGGAAGATGGTTACATTGGTCACGTAATGTCCGCTATAATAAAGTTCTGAGTAGATTACATGAGCGTTGCGGCGCTACATTTTGACGTGACATTCGCGAACTTTCTCACTAGCTTACGTTAACCCATTCATTGCTGATGATGCCTAGCGGCGTCATTCTTTACTCTAACAATGCTGTGGACGCGCGGCGTCACATTTTCACTGACGACTCCGTGGAATATATTTTCGTAAAGAAATATCGTGTTTTGAAATTATATTGATCTTTAATAGTCTTCAAAGCTAAGGTTTTAGTTATGAAAAAATACATGTCTTGTTACCATACCATCTGGGATCGAGGTTGCGCTTATCGCGTGACAAAATGTGGATAAAGCATCCGTCACTCTCGTGTCAAAAAGTGACGGATGTTTGATCGACATTATCTATATCGTTTTCGCAGTCTGGAAGTTAGTTTTAAGTTAATACGCTCCTTCATCATTGGATTTCATTCTAGGACCCTAAAGCCGCTCATATGCTTCATCGGTAAGATGTCCTACCTGGCTGGGGGAATGGCCATCAGCATCAGAGGGGAACAGGCCAGTAGGAAGGAGGCCCCGATCCTTGTGGTCGCCCCCCACTCCTCGTTCCTGGATAGCTGCATTGTCTATGCCACGAGGATGTCCTCCGTGATAGTGAGGAAAGAGAGCATGGACAACTATGTTGGAAGTATGTATTTTTATCTGTGGCGTTATTCTCTTGGTGTTGCAAAAGGGGGCGGAACCAAGATGCAAACGATAAACGTTTTTCTTTTCCATCACTCAAAATGTGATGACATTCTCGGGCGTTACGATAAATCACGTGGGCAACTCTGCCCTTACTCACCATCAGGTGAGCCGCCTGCTCGTCTGCCTCCCACTATTATAAAAAAATAATAATTGGGCGTATGTCTCATTGAATCGCGAATGTATTAGTGACCTTATTTCTTAAGACAGGGGGTCCAATTTGCTTTGACTATCAATTTGCGCATGCGTCCTTTTTATTAAGAAGGGCAGAACTGTCATCATACATTTTGAGCGATAGAAAAGAAAAACATTAGTAGCGTTTGCAACTTGGCTAGTGCCCCAGCCCGGGTGTGGCGACGTCGTATTTTTTTTTAATATTAAAGTAAAATTGAGTGAAATTCTCAAGAGGATTTGGAGGCTTACAATTTTCATACAAAATGCGATGACGTTTCTCACCCCATAAATCAAGTCCGATTTTTACGGCTTTTGAAAATCTTGTAGAAATTATGAAAAACTAGGTATGTACGTTTTTTTCGAAACAAATGAAAGGAAAAAACCGGAAACCTAGTTTTTTTAATTATACCACTACATATCCAAAAATCGTGGAAATCGGACTCGATTTAACGGGTGAGACAAGTTATCGGCAGGAGCTAAATTTGTACAGTCAAGGAATTTAATCCGTGACCCACCTTAGGTCCAAAGTCAATCTGGCATTCTACAGCAACAAGGTTGAGTTTCCTATCAATTACAAATGACTTGGCATCTCTATTGACAATGACATCTTCAAGCAGATTTTCTTTGAAATGGGTAGCAAATTAACTTCCGTGACCGTTCCGGGAAACATTCGACAGCTACGCGATTTAAGCATAGCTCCACAATTCGCTTAAAGGGGTGATAGACGGGCAAGTAAGTACGCCGTACTTGGGCATTTTCACGAAAAAGTTTACCCAATTAAGGACTGAAATTAAGGAAATTTAACTTTGTCAGTTTTGTGACGAAAATTAGCTATACATTAACGGCCGCCAAAACTGACAAAGTCAAAGTTCCTTAATTGGTTTTTTTTTTCGTGAAAATGCCCAAGTACGGCGTACTTACTCGCCCGTCTATCCCCCCTTTTAAATGTAGTTTCCAACCCTCTGCATAATATGGTGTATTTATGTGTGAAATGCAATGTTCATTAATGTATGTTGATATTTTTATTTTTTGCATAAATGACCTTTTTAAATGTATTGTAGGCCTCATCATTAACAAATATTGCATTAAAAATGTAAATACATCAATAGGTACAATAATTTATTTGAGAATTATACCTAATTTTACTTTAATTGCCAAATAAATAAAAAAAGCGACGTAGCCTGTCACTTATTGTAAGGCTTTTAAGCCTACTACTCAAGTAACGATATAATACGACGATTTATTGTGGTTTTTTATATATGCAAGGCTTCTTGACCTGCCAACTCTGAAGATTAAGATACTTCAATGCTGGCAATTTCACCTGCTGATGAAGTAGACTTTTATTTAAACGAATCAGTTTGACAGCTCAAAAGACATAAATGTTGCTACATTTAGTGCTGTTTGTATCGATATTTAAAGAAACAACGGCCCAATACCAATTACTCGGTTCAATACTATAACTTATTACTGTAGCAGTAAGATGCATTCGACGAATGTTATCGATATCGAAAATATATAGAATTGTCGTAAGCTGCTGGATGGTCGCATCGAGCGCTTAAGTATTCATACATTTTGAATGTTTTCGAAAATCGTTTACGTTAACGTTAAGCATCTTGTCTATTAATCGTATTGGATAGCATAACCACAGGTCGAGTCGATACTGACATATTCATATTTCCTTATTACTATAAAATTGCTTACATATCTGGCAACACTTAATTTGTCAAAATAGTTCACCTAAATAAAAAATACTTTAGCCAGCAAGTAAGATTTCTATCAAACTCATAATAAATCAATACTTATATCGTTACGTGTATATCAGGCATAACTTGACCCGTGCGCCCAAAAGTACTACAAAGCGGTACGTATCTACTCTAGCAACCAAGGTCGGAACTCACGCACCGCGCGTAGTTCTTAGGTCACGGGTCAAGTTATACTCGTCGGTGAGTTCGTCAACGATTTAATCAAGAGAATAACAGCTGTTGAAAAGGATTGGGATGGTGATTGCTTGGTTCAGCTTTGTTTACTAACGACTAACGTTTAGCTCTTAAAAACTTAATATTAGTGTAAATTTAAAAAATCTACATTAACAATAAAACACATATAAATTACAGGGTTTCTAGTCCAATTAGTAAAACCTAATTGCTTTTGACATTTTATCGTATTGCTTTCAACTCGGCCATTCTCAAGTAGCGTTGAAAATTCCGGAAAATGTCGAATATTTTTTTCTTGATTTTTTGAAATTTTCATTTTCTTCCTTTTTTTCGGGTTTTTTAAGAAAAATAAAAAATGAATAATGACAATTTGTTCATAGTCAATCACTTACTCTCGCCACCTATTTCAATTGTTTCTGCCTCCATGTCGTCTATGTCGCCCTTTTGTGGGTGCAAATAAGACCATAATATAGATTAAAATAAGAGTAGAAAACTTCATTGTTTTTTTTTTCAATAAAAATCCGAAAAAACGAGTTGTTTGGAAAAAAACGCGATTTTTTTCCGGAGTTTTTCAACGCTACTGTCAAGTAAATAGTACTGTAGAAACAATACGATAACATGTCAAAAGAAATATGGATTTACCGAGTAGAATAGCCTCAGGTTGTATTACATAATCATACGACATCGTATTTCGTCGGATATGTTCCTGTTCGTCTTGCTTTCTCAATTGGCTTATCTATTGGTGCTAAAACTGACTGAGAAAGCAAGATAAATACGTAGTTTTCCGACAAAATACAATGTCGTATGTTTATTCTCTACAACATCAGTACCCTTACCATGAGTTGCCAATACCGTACTCGCTAACGAGTCGAATGCTATGCCCCCTTACAGCATATAGAGTTCGAGGGACACCATTCGACTCGCTACCGAGTACGGTAATTGTAACTCACGGTAAGGGCACAGGGCCGGTATTCTAGACGGTAAAAACCATATCGTCTTTGACCTGTTATCGTATTGTCAACTAGAGCATGCAGTACCGGGCCCGGTTCCGAGACTTCCATTTCCCGGTTCTAAGCAGGGACGGTACCGGGATTCCTGGTTCTCCCAGTTCTTTATTTTTTACCTCAAATCACCGCAATCATGGTCATTTGAGATATAAAACGATTAAAAAACTTTAGGAAACTATAATAAAAAAAAAAAAATAACTTAACTTATATAATAACTTATATAATAACTTTTTTAATAAATGTGCAATAAAATCTTGCACGTTTTCTTCAACAAAAACATATCTTAATTAAGTAAAATACTTACTAGAAAGTTATTTGTTCTTCCTTTAACAAATTCAGAGATCAATTATTGCAAATATGCCGCAAAATATGATGGATGTTGATGCCAGGTTGCCGCTGGTGTCAGCGTCGTCGCTCAGGTATGAATTGGATATATGTGATACGCGCCACGATATTTGTTTGGTGTATTCATGGAAAGAACCGGGAGAACCGGGATGTAATCTTCAGTACCGGTTCTTTAGGCACTGTGAAATTCCCGGGATTTCCCGGGAATTACAGAACCGGGATTTCCCGGGAGGATACCCGTTTTGATAGCTCTTATTTACTTGACAGTAATGGCAGCCGAGTTAAAAACAATACCATAACAGGTCAAAGACGATATCTTTTTTACCGCCTAGAGGCGCCTAGAGGCCCTGCGCTTCTTTTCTACTGGGTAATACCATAATGCCTTTTATACGTTGTTGTGTTGTCAACGTTTTGACAGCTCTTATATTTGACAGTTATGGCTGCCAAGTTAAAAACACACGATACCAGGGAAAATATTATATTATTCTACCAATTAGAAAAGAGGCCCTGTATTCAAGTTCAATTATTTTTTCTAAATGTTGTCTGTAGTGGGAAAATTCTGCTAGTGCCAAGGTTGGATTTTGCAAGTGATCAGTGTTTTTTTTCCGTTAGCGGACTTATTAATTATAGCTGATTCAGGAAATATCCTCCATTTACTGAATCACATATAATACCTACGTATGGATAGAAACTAAAAAAGTTTCTTTAAATACTTAATTTTAACTTCAAATTGGTACTGATAATAAATGAAAGAAAGAAAGAAAATACATTTATTGACAACAACACACAAACAAACAAAAAAGCTACACAAAGTTGGACAGTTTTTGTGAAACGGTTCTAACTCAGCATGTGTAATGACAACTTAATATAGCTTAATGTTTACGAATAAATGTTGTAAGTGTGAGTTTGTTTGAGTTTGAAGAAGGAGAAACCTTGCTGATATGTTAATGTATATTTTTTAATTGTGCTGGAATAATGACTTACCGCCGTAGTCAGAAACATTTAAGAGACAATTAACTTGTTCCTTTTTCAAAAATCGTTACTAAGGAACGACGTGTCGTCATTAACTGACTCTTGGTCGTTAATAACTTAATATAAAAGTCACAAAGTTCAACTAAAACATGGTTAGGACATAACTTTCTCTAATAACAATAGCTTCTAAAGATGTGACATCCGCGAGTAAGTGATGTTTGATCTTTAGAAATCTCAGTTGCAGAAATGTCGTTCATATTCGAGCCCAACTAACCGACCTACTTCCTTCCCGCATACCATGGCAATTGGCATGTCCGACTTTACAGCGGTCGAGTGTAAACTTGACCTCTAGAATAATAAGTAACTCGATGCGACCTGGATCAAACGTACTAGCCCGAGATATCGCACCTATCCCACGAAAACTATACAAGTCTAGAAATTAGCAAAATTGTAAACTTTTTCTATGAAAATCCTTACCCAAAACGTATAGTTGGTATCCTGCCTTTTGGCCGAAAATCATGTGGCAAAATGTATCGTATCCCAACCGTTTCATTTGCCAACCCGCTTTTTTCTATTATTTGATGATTTATTTCAGGACCATCGTGTAGAATGCTATAGTTTAGGTTAGAAGATTTATTTCGATATTTTGACAGGAAACTAGGAAAATGACTAGTGAATGGTCTACTATTAGGATAATATTTTCTTTTCCTTAACACGCATAATTAAGAGTAAAAGAGAATAACGAGAGAATCACTTATAAAAAGTAGCTGTTTCGGGTGTTACGGCGGAATGACCCATTTATAAGCGGTCGGTCCCAACGGAAGACCAGCGTGGCTTTACAGCCAGCACATGCTGAGTTGGGCCCGTTTCGCAACAATTGCACTTATCTGTCGTTTCTTTTCCTCATTTTTTGTGTTATATTTATGTGTTATTGTTGTGAATAAATGTTTTCTATTCTATTCTATTCTATTCTATAAAAATTCTGAAATGTTTACAGTTACAGAAAAAAATCGGGTTGGCAAATGAAACGGTTAGGAAACGATACGTTTTACCTACTGATGTGCCAAAGGAAACTTTCTAAAATTGCGGAAAATTTAATGTAGGAATATTTCGGAAACTTCTCACAATTTTGTATGGGGATTGAAACTTTCCATTTCTTAAATTAAAATTTCCTATATTTCTAGTGAAAGTTTCCGGAAATTTCTTAGAACTTTTCCAGTTTTTTGGAAACTTTCCGCAACTTGCACATCAGTAGTTTTACCAAACATATTTTTGCCAAAAGGCATAGAACCCGTCTCTGGCGCATCACGACAAAATCTGTAGACATTCGTGCTATTCATCCATTTCTTTTTATATAATATAATGGGCACACATGACATAGATTTAATTTCTATTGAGACCGTTTAAATGCGCATAGAAATGATTTCCTTTGGCTTAAAAGCCGTGGCTCGTTGCATTGTGGTCAAAATGAATGGTTCTATTGAGAACTAAACACGTGCGAATGTATCTTAAATATATGTTTGGAGCTGACGTTGTTAAGCCTAAAGAGACACGGAATAGAAGCATATGAGAGAAAAAGGCTTATTGAATAGCTTCTCATTATTACATTTTATAAATACGCTTAATAGTTGGCCATTCCCTGGTTTTGGTAAAAATCTAAATAATGACGTCATCTCAAACTATATTTAAGCGAAAATAATTCGTCGGTCTTAGGCAGGATTCGAACCTACATCTCCTCTGGCTCTCACGTCTTCTCTGACGTCATCTTAATTTGAATTTATCGATAGCTAGAATCTTCAAATAGGTATGTATAACTCTTCCGTGAATAACTGACTGACTGAAAGGTAGTGCACAGCCTAAATCGCTTGACCTTGGGATTTGAAAATTGTAGGAAATACCTATTCCTTAAGGGACCTATCAGACAGAGAGCGGTCACGCGGTCAAGCTATCAGTTTTGCGTTCTTTGCGGTCTTTGTGTTAAATTACGTTACACGTTACTGACCGCTTGAACGCTTGACCGCGTGACCGCTCTCTGCCTAATAGGTCCCTAAGTGCCGTACCCAACTCCATTCCAGTAGGTTTTTTTAATTCAGTGTTGTTAAATATTAGGGGACAATGTCACACCAATTGACCTAGTCCCAAACTAAGCTCTAGGCTTGTACTATGGGTACTAGACAACTATATAGATACTTAAATAGAGAAATATATACTTAATTACATAGAAAAAATCCATGACTCAGGAATAAATATTCGCGCTCATCACACAAATATCTGCCCTTACCGGGATTTGAACCCAGGACCGCTAGCTTCGTAGGCAGGGTCACTACCAACTAGGCCACCGCGTCGCCAACGATTTTTGTTAATGTGGAAGTTGCAAAATATTTCACAAGTTTGGAAATCTTCTCACAAAATTTTCGAATACATTACTTATCGGAAACTTTTAAGGGATTGAGAACATTCTCTTTTTATACACGTATCTCTTACAACGGAACTTATAAATTGAAACGACGCTTTTTTTCAAACGCAACTTTGATCAATTCAATCCCCGCGTATAATTTGTATGTTAAAAGATAATTGATGGAACTGGTATTCCGAAAGTATTTGTATCTTATCTTACAAAGCTTATAACTGTCAAGAAATAGTCGGTTACAAAACCTTTTAGTAAATCTGGGTATTTAATTATGACCTTTACGTTTATCGTAATAAGTTGAGTTTTAACGTTGACATTCCGATCACATATGGGCGCATCACAATAATTAATTTAACAAGATGTGAAAGTTCGTTAGTTTATTTGTTCGCACCTCAACCAATCAATGTTTTAATTGGTACGGAGATCCAAATCCACACAAATCCTGAGGAAATAACTATACACAACTTGTGTGCGGAGGCCATGTCGGGATAAATCGTTTCTAATAACCGTCCAAATAAGTTTTAATGTAACATTTTTATCAATTTAATTTAAACGAACTGCTAATCAACGCATCCAAATGTTTAAAAATATTTACTAAGATACTCGTAGATAAATCTTAGGTCACTTTAGTACTTAAATAAAATATGCCATGAGACAATCTATCATCAAATCATCTTCATATAAATCTTACACTAATGTTCCTAGTTTGTTCCCACATAAAGCTAAAAGCTTTATTATATTTCAATAAAAACAGTTATTTTCTTAAGGTATCCCAATTGCTTATTAAAGGCATTGGAAACTTGATACAGCTTCGTTTGAGTTCGTTAACGAACTAAAAAAAACCTTTTTTGCAGTTTTTAAAAGTCAAAAGAGTTAAACGCCTTTTTTATTGACGTTTCGATTTGTATCTCTATCCTTTTTCCATTACTTAAATAACTTTGTTTCATTACTTTATTCATCTCAGCTCATTAATTTGTACCACATAAACGACAGAACTTGGTTTAAGTGGAGAGAAAGGCTATCGCATTTTGTAGGGTAATTTTTATATTCACAATCCTCTTGAAAAAAAAATCGGCCAAGTGCGAGTTCGACTCGCGTGGAGATGCTTCCTCCTCCACACCATGCCTGTCTGTCCATCTGTCCATCTGGCACAGCAGATTTGCTCCAAAACTACTGGACCGATCGAGTTGAAATTTGGTACAAATACGTAAGTCGGTGACTCAAAGACGGATGCGTAACGTAAATAAATGAATTTTAAACAAGGGGGCTACTTTAGTAAGTAAATAAATGAATTTTGGACAAGGGGGGCACTTTTGGGGGGTAAATTGGGAAATTAAAGAAAAGTTTCGCAAACCTTATTGTGTGACTAGTCAAATGAAAGGGCTTCTTGTGAGCAACTCCAATATATTTTTATAACTTTAACATAAATAGTTTTGAAGTTATTTAAGAAAATACGACGAAATCGACCATCCCCTTCCCTTAGCTCTGAAACTATTATATTTTGAGAAAAATACGGAAAATAATTCAAAGTAGAAATCAAAGAATTACTTTCCGTACTTTTTTCAAAATATTGAGGCCAGTAGTTTCAGACATAAGGGAGGGGGATGGTCGATTTTTGCGACTATTTGAGATGCTCATAAAAGGCCCTTTCATTTGACATGTCACACAATAAGGTTTGTAAAACCTTTCTTTAAATTTCCTTATTTACCCCCCAAAAGTGCCCCCCTTGGCCAAAATTCATTTATTTACGTTATGCTTCCGTCTTTGGGTCTCTGACTTACATATGTGTACCAAATTTCAACTCGATCGGTCCAGTAGTTTTGGAGCAAATCGGCTGTGACAGACAGACAGCCACACGACGCACGAGCGATCCTATAAGGGTTCCTTTTTTCCTTTTGAGGTACGGAACCCTAAAAACTACAGTAAATTGTCGAGAAATCTTCGAAAATGGCACATTTCTACTCCGTGAGGCAAATTTAGGCCCTAGGGCGTTACAATAACGAAATGCCCATGCCCCATGGGTATAATTTAGTCTATACATCCAACATTGCCCGCGAGAAATGACGTTATTTACGAGTAATTGTGATGAAAAGTAAATTTGCTTACACGGTAATGGATTGACCTTAACACGCCACGGTATGGCTTCCTTGCGCCTTACTTACGTATAGCTAAGTCGCGTCGAACCGACGTTTGCACGTGTCTCCTAGACGTCTACAAGTAGACATAATATAAAATAGAGGTCAATCTCCCATAATTGACCTAGTCTCAAACTAAGCTAGGCTTGTACTATGGGTACTAGACAACGATACAAATACTGATACAGAGAAATATATACCTACTTAAATACATAGAAAATATCCATGACTCGGGAACAAATATTCGCGCTCATCACACAAATATCTGCCCTTACCGGGATTTGAACCACCGCTAGCTTCGTCAGCAGGGTCACTACCAACTAGGCCAGCATCTAGTTCAATAAAGGTCCTCATGTAGTGAATTTCATGCGTTTTGCGTCGTGGCTTAGTCGTAATGTGACCTCCAATGTCGCGGATCGATATTTCTGGAAACCTCCAGTTTTCGTGATTATGTAAGCCTGAGGCTTGCCGTGTTCTAAGATCGTTAGGAATGTCAGTACTCCGAGCACGCACTTTAACCTTATATTGAGTATGTAACGTTTTTTTTTTCAATAACATCTGTTTGACCGTAAATCCAGCCAGTTCGGAGCAGACCCTTACAGGTTCTGAACTCCTGGTAATAGGATGACTGAACACCCTCATCTGAATGATTGTCAAATTAGAACAGCTGGACGAACTGGATTCCTTCAAGGAGACTTGAGTCCCTTGGTTAAGGTACGATTATTGTCATTTCAAGTAGTAAATGTATATATTTAACTCTTGACTCGTTTATGTCTTTCTGTGTGGCGTTGTAGTTGCCAAACAGATTAACCGATTCGGATTTAAAAAACCGGTCAAGTGAGAGTAGGTCTCGCGCACCAAGGATTCCGTATTTAAGATACTATGGTTGGAAAACGCAAAAGAAAATACTTATTCTGTTATGAACTTTATTATGTATTCGATAAGGTCCATTTTGACTAGCCGAAATTTTAATAAAGATTTTTAAAGTTTTTTGATAATTTTTCCAAAACTGTAAAGTTTGACAACTTCATTTTATTTTTCCCGTTAAATATAAGTAATTATCTTTCAATCAGGAATTTTTCAGATTTTTTGGTCTATAAACTTCGGAGATAACGGTGGGGGAATGGCTATTTTTTGTAAATTTTTGGCTATAAATCAAAAAGTACGTCCAGAAAAAATATAATAAAAATATTTTTGAAATGCGCAGACTGACCCCTTCATATGACACCCCGTTTGCTATAATCAAAACACTTTCATTTTTCAACCCCCCATTCTAGACACCTTAACAAATATTAAAAAAATAATTTAATACTTTTTTTTACTAAAAACAGATGCGGGCAAGCAAGTTATACAACTATGCCAAATTTCGAGTTGATAGCTTCTATAGTTTCTGAGAAAACCTGCTGTGACATACAGACAGACAGACAGACAACGAAGTCTAACCATAAGGGTTCCCTTTTTACCATTTTGGTACGGAACCCTAAAAAGAAAGCTAGCTTAATCTGGATGGTTCATAGCTAGGTTTCATGAAAATCGGTAGGGCCATTCTACTAAACATGAGAATATCGCAGTTACTTCATTTATAAACAGTTTTAAACTCTTATTAATGTTGCGGTTCTGGGGTAGGTCAATCGGCCATATATATTGTTGGCAGGCCTTTGACTAAGATTGAGTTGTTGCGTGTGAGACACAACGTTACTTTCCATAGCGTTACGAATTTTAAATCACGACTAACAGTTTATAGAATAACACATACACAGACATCTATGTATACACGACGTCGCTTACGAAGCTAGCGGTCCCTCGGGTCGTAGTATAAATAAAAAAGTAGTTCGTGTCTCCAGCACAACAAGTTTCTGTTACCATTGGTCGCTAAATTGAAAAAAAAAATTGGTCGCTTCTAACAAGATTGTGATTGTTGTGCATAGGCATTTTTATCCCATAAGAGCCTAACAAGACGTTAGATCAACTAAGATGTTAGTTTAAGGGATATCAGGGGTGTTATTCTCTCAAAAAACGGCGGTCGGTCGGACGCACGAGCGAATCGAAGCGACGAGTTTAAGTAGTCCCGTCCGAGCGAACAAAACACATTTTAGCGCGTGCATTCTCAATTAGGCAGCCTTATACGTTCGAGAAGTCATGCTGCCAAATTCTCTCACAGGGATCACAATTATAAAGGTTGTTAGTTGAATCACTAAAGAACTTGCTGTTGTTACTATCAGCTTTGGTTGACATAGCTAATATCATAACTATTGTATTCATTTTATGCCAACTAAGAGACAATGTGTTTTTTTATCAGTGATAGCCCTTGTTAAGAGCAATATTTCTGTGCTAGACACAAGTCGCACTTTTAAGGATTTGGGGAGAAAATAAATAAAAACGAACATCTGAAAAAAACACAATTACTCTATACCCAGAGGCGCTTTTCCAAAAATAAAAACTGGAAAACATGCGCCCAAAGATGCTTTATCAAACTATATTTATCTAAAATAAATATCTCGGATAGTTACGTTTTCAGAATTAATTTACAAAAATTTCATGACAACGTAACGTAAAGTTTATATTTTTTAACAAAAAGTATTTGAAATAGACGCTTGAATGTTTTCCTCGTGCATTATAAAAGTATCCTTGATCGATTAATACTATAAACAGCTGAGGGTTTTTTTTGCACCCGATCAATCACTGTGGAGTGTTGTGTCGATGCGCGTCGCTCGATGTTAAATTTAATACACAACCAAACACGCCAACAGCGTGGCCCCGACTAAACCGGCTCGGTCCGCCCTGTTGAGTTCGTTTGTGGTGGCTCACGGCGCGTACGGTCGAGGTACGCACACATGCAAGCAAGTGATATACCTTTGTTTGCAGACGAACTACTGTTTATTCTATGTTCGGGTTCTTAACTACTTACGTTTATCGTTACCTGGTTCCCATATACAAACCTATAGCTTAGTTTGGGACTAGGAAAAATTGTGGAGTAGGTTCCATTACGATTTATTAACGATTTATTAATAAGAGTATTCTTACCGTTGTATAGGTACGTCACGGAAGTTAATTTGCTACCCATTTCAAAGAAAATCTGCTTGAAGATGTCATTTTCATTAGAGATGCCAAGTCATTTGTAATTGATAGGAAACTCAACCTCATTGCTGTAGAATGTCAGATTGACTTTGGAACTAAGGTGGGTCACAAATTAAATTCCTTGACTGTACGTACTGGTCACAGTCACAGACATATACATTTAAAAGTTAATATAGTCGCGCCTTTCTCAGGGGCCCGTTTTGACAGCTGTCAATGCAGTACTGATTGTACTGAGTTGACAACTGTCATTCAAACCGCACCTTTTAGAACGGCGCAACTATAGTTTTAATAAAATTTGGTATAATAATTCCAGCAAATATTTAGACCTAAGTTTAAATTGAGGATAAAAATATCAACCGGATGATTTTATCAACAAATTCCTAAAGTTATGCAAACATTATTTCCTTCCAGACTAAAATAATTCCGACATTTGTTTTCCTGTACCTATTTTAAATGGAATTCACTTTGATACACCTACTTTACTTTTCAGACATCATGCTAACAAAATGTTTGTTGCAAAATATTGTAAAAAATCGGACTTTGCTAAACCCCACATTTTACAGTAAAACTTAGATTTACCAAAAGTCCTTGGCGCCAGACAAAATGCATGGCGAAAACGTTATGCTTATCGAACATGTATAGAATTGACGTAAGCGGCTGGATGGTAACGCCCAGAGGCCCGTTTCACGAAGCTACAAGTTACAAATTACAAGCGGAAGTCTCTTTCTAACTCCTTTTGCTAGAAGAGGAGTTCCGCTCGTAATTTGTAACTTGTAGCTTCATCAAACAGGCCTCAGAGCCTCTATTTAACAAGTCACTGTGAAAACAATATCGTTTTTGACCTGCGCCTCTATTCTGGGCGATAAAATCCAAATCGTATTTGACCCGCTATGGTATTTTTTTTAAGTCGGCCGCCATTACTGTCAAGTAAATACGACAACTGGTCAAAAACGATATTGTTTTTACCGTGTTAAATAGAGGCCCTGTTTTCGTACTGGTGGTGGTAGGACCTTGTGCAGAGTCCGTCCGGATAGCTACCACCATCTTATCCATTAACCGCCAAGCAGTAATGTTCGCATTGCTGTGTTCCGGTGTGGGGATAAGACAATCAGTGAAATTACTAGCATAGAAGCATTCCATCTTAGTCCTCAGGGTCGGCAACGCATTAGGATTGCAGTTTTGAGATTGTAATCTTGGGGTTTCAAATGTCTATCGGTCTCAGATCCCACTTACCTCCAGGTAGCCTGAGTCCTCGCGTGCCATCTCCTTGCCATAAAAAAAAAACTTGATAGTAATTGCGGCCGAGTTAAAAAAAATACTATAACAGGTCAAATAAGATTTGAATTTTACCGCCTAGAATAGAGGCACGCTTATGTAAATTCTATACAATGTGGCAGTTTTCGACAATAGTTTACGTCTGCGTTAACCTTGTCGTTTTAAACTTTTCATAGAGAAACCAATACCACTCTCATGTTGAAAAATATTCATGACCAGACTAGACACGCAAACGTTTATGGGCGGTGGTGATTACTGCCCATCAGGTAGCCCGCTTGCTCGATTGCCTCTCTTATAAAGAACAACGATAAATGTGAAATAACAATTTAAAAGATCGATCTCTTTTTTGAGAACTTATTAATCTTATTATATATCTTAAAATGGGGTGCCGTTCGACTGACCTAAAATTGTATGTGCTAAATTTTTTTTGTCGAAAATGTTTCCTGTAATATTGAATGGCATACTTCTTTTTTAGCATAAAGATTTTTTAGCATACATATTTGTTGTTCTAAAGCACTTTTGGTTTAAAATTGTTTTGTCTAAAATTTTAATTACTAAAAGGCTAAATCTGTAATATTGTATAAAACACTACGTCTTAACTAATCTATAGGTTAGGTGAGGTTAGAATTGTGTCAAGGCGCGAAGCGCCACAACTACGCGGAATAGGAGCTCCGCAAAGTCGACTTCGACTCACGGTCAGGGTTATTCCAAACAAATGTTATACTAAACAATTTTTCGACCAAACAATATTATGCAAAACAAATTCGATCAAACAATTTTCGACATTTAAATCATTAGACGAAACGTTGTCATGCAAAAAAATATGTGGCAAAACAAAAATAGGCCAAACAATTTTAGAACAACCGATATACACCACTTAAAATGCCGATCCGATTTTCATGAAACTCGGCTAAGAACCAGCCCGATAAAAACCACTTTCTTTAAAAAAAAACGGTCCATCCGTTTGGGAGCTACGGCGCACAGACACACAGACACACAGCCATACACGATAAACTTATAACTCCCCATTTTTTGCGTTGGGAGTTTAAAATAACACACAAACAGGCCTCTATTCTACTTAGTAAAACAATATGGCTTTTGAAATGTTATCATATCGTCGTTATGATAACTCTTATTTACTTAACAGTAATGGCGGCTGAGTAAACAATACGATAACATCTTAAAAGCAATATTTTTTACCCTGTATAATAGAGGCATTCCCGGATTGCGTGAGGTTTTCTTCAGTACCCTTACCATGAGTTACAATTACAGTAGTCGCTAGCCGTAGTCGAATGCTCTGTCCCTCGCACTCTATAAGAATACTGGGAGGCGAGGAACAGAGCATTCGACTCACTAGCGAGTACGGTAGTTGTAACTCATGGTAAGGGTACAGATAGAGCCATTCCCGGTTTGCGTGATGTTTTCTTCAGGTCAATTTTGCCGCAGTATTCGAACACAGGTAAGGACTTACTGCATGCAGTTATATTAACCTACTGTGTTGCATGTGGCATGTCATTTTTAATGTAGCTAATAAAAACACCGTTTAAGCGTAATTATCGATGTCTATTAGTTATGAACTTAGGCTGACATGGTGCTGGATAAATATTTATTAGAAAGCAAGACAACTAAATTGCAATTTCTTGTTTAATTGTCTATTAAACAAGAAATTGCATTTTTTTTTAAATTATATAAGTACTAGACTGAAATTTTTCAGCCTACCTATTAAATTTGATATAAAATACTTTTTATCGAATAAACAGCCCGGTGAAGATCGTTTCCTATTCGGATCCCCTACTATACATATAAATTAGAACGACAGGCCACACGATGCGTTGAAACGCTTGCGTCGCCCTATGTTGAAATCACAGCGTTGCGCCTACGCAACGCACCGGCAACGCTCATGTGGCATCGCTCTAACGTGGTTAACCTATAACTGTAGCCTATAACCTGGCTCCATTTACCTTGCAGAGTTAATCAACTACACCCAGCCAGTGTACGTGTGGCGGGATGACCCCAACTCCAGGCAAAACACCATCAAGGAGATCATCCAGCGAGCAACCTCCAAGGAGGATTGGCCTCAGGTTAGTTAAACATTGTTAAGGTTAAAGATGCTTATTCAGTGTCGGCTGCACGGGCACTTTTACAAAATTATGGGTGTGTAATGTTTAGCATAAAAACAAATGATATAATGATCATTTTACATAAAACGAATTGCATAATTTCAATCTGCATAATAAACCATCGATATAATAGTCATGATGGATAAAACGAAATGTATAATTTCAAAAACTATAATGTTTATTCATTTAAAAAGTAAATATTTCTAACTGCTTCCATTACTATTAATGTAGTCACAGTTCTAACCTAACCTAACCTAGTTAGAATAAATTGACTTAAAATGCATAATAACTAGAAAATGATAGTTATACTAAATGAGTGTTATGTTATTTGATCGTATGCCAGATAAAATGATACAAATGTTTTTTATGTTAACCGTTCATTATGCTTTTCGTGGTTAGTTAAATGAAATTATGCAAAAAGTTTGTATACTGATTGAAACGCACCCCAAAATTATACCAGCGCTTCCCAAGAGGAGACCACTGCAGAGAAGAAACGCCGCAAGCAACTCAACAGTCAGTCTTTTTTTTTAAATATTGCAATTACATAAAATCATTATTACCGCTGTCTGTTCGCTAAAATCTTTTACGTAACACCTGGCCATAATGTGAGTTTTATCGCACGCTGCGCGCACGGTAAAACTCGCATTGTGGCCAGGTGAAGACGTAAAATTGTGTACTCATCACGGGCAGTAAAAAAGAAAGCCCTCTATCGCATATTTACAACCCTCGCCTACGGCTCGGGTCTCAAATACCTGCGATTTCGGGCTTTCTTTCTTTTACAGCCCTTGTTAAGTAATGTACTATTATACTACTCAACGGATTTTAATGCAGTTTTCAGCAATAGATAGTGATTCAAGAGAAAGGTTTGTATAATAAGTTTTGGATTATGTACGGGTATTACAGAAAACTGGCATAAACTGAAGCGAAGCGAGAGCGGGTCACTATAGAATATAAAATTTAAAAAAAATGCGAAGTTGAGCAAAAACAAAATCGTGTCAATATGTTGTGTGATGTGATACTATGATAAGCAGAATAGGATGATCGTATAATTTTGTCTTGGCCGTCTCGCTGGTTGATTCCGTAACCGTAGTAGTAACTAAGGTCGACTCTAACTGTTTTTTACGCACTGATTCTGTGGTTAATTGCGGGTTTATGGACCCTTTTAGCTCTGTGAATATGGAACAAGTTGGAAAAAGGTAAAAGTTGAAAATAAGATGCAGTAGGTAGGTCTTAATTTGTTGCGTTCTTTCACTTCTAACTACGTACAACTTTGTCTGTTTCCCTTTTTTGTTTTGATCATTACGTCTTTAGACATCATTTTTATATCGCTGGAACCGCAAACTTTCTTAAGTATTGGTTAGGTTAGGTTTGATTTATAAAAATCCTGAAAAAGTAACGGCTTCGTATCCGGAAGCTGGAAACAGGATCTTCGCTGTACTTAAGAGGATTGTGAAGCGCCGCTAAAATACAAATTTAGCTCCGGGCGATAACGTTTCTCACACCCTAAATCAAGTCCGATTTCCACGATTTTTTAATATGTTGTAGTTATTATAAAGAACTAAGTCTGTACGTTTCTGTTTTTAGTTTTTTAAATTTGTTTCATTCTAAGAAATATTCTTGGAAAGGAAAACGTACAGACATAGTTTTTCATGATATCTACAACATATTGACAAATAGGAAAAATCGGACTAGTTTAAAGGGGTGAGAAACCGTATTTTATATGTAAATTTTTGGCTTTGCAATCCTCTTAACATAGACCAGATTTATTGACGAGTCGGAATAAGGAATATGCATGTATTTTTTAAATAGCATTTCGCAACAAAATGTGAAAATACCGTAAAAGAGAACACCAAAAGTGAAATTAAAATCGATCAAGAAATACGGATGATACGAGCATTTTAAACTGCTAATTAGACTAACTAGTCATCGTGCAGTTCGGCCATATAAACTCCACGTAAAATTCTGTTTTGCTAGAAAGAGATAGGAACAAATCTTTGTTGGCTTATATCTTGGTTACTTTTATAGCTATTCAAAAAATGATTTTTTCACCTGTTTGTTACATAAATCAGCTTTTATTGAAGCTATAAAAAAAAACATTCCCTATTGACGGAGGCGCTAGACGCGAACGTCTGGCATTTGTCACGTGGTAAGTAGTAGATAAGTAGATAACGATAACGAACGCCATATTGTATTGTCTAGGGCCTTGATTAGATCCGTTAGTTCTGTCTCAATACTCTCAATAAACAGATGATGACTTTCCAAAAAAAGTAAAAAAGCTCTAAAGTTAAACACTTCTTTCTGATTTCAGATCCTGATCTTCCCTGAAGGCACGTGCACCAACCGCTCGTGCCTCATCACGTTCAAGTCCGGGGGGTTCTACCCCGGGGTGCCTGTTCAGCCTGTGACCATCAGGTACCCCAACGCGCGGGATACCGTCACCTGGACCTGGGAGGGACCCGGCGCGTGAGTACCAACCCTAATATAGCTATGGCTGCGTTTATCGTAACGTAAATAAGTACGAGAGAGCCGGATGCTTTATCCACATTTGACCAATGATATTTTATATTTAGATACGTTATGCTCATACTAAACGCATTCGAAAACCGTCGCCAATTATTGACTGTTGCTACGTTGCCATATTTCTAGAGACAAAGACGGCAATTCGTAGCGAACGCTATTGTTAGAAAGAGATAAATAGTTGTTTCAAATTGCGTACCCGAATGACGCGGCGTGCCCGCTCATGGCTGCCATATAGCTACCCATCTTTATCGCACTCATGCGATATCTAATTGTGTATCTCATGTTTCACAGGGGACAGTGACGCCACCGGTGCAAATTAAACAAAGTATGGCGATGTTAAATAAAATGTAAAAAATATTTACGATACTTACGAATGAAATGAGACATCCTTTCTTCCTTTTATAGTTACAGTATAATTTCGGCAGCCTCGAAAAACATACGACGGCATTTTTTATGACTTATTTTTGTTGCATTTCGGTAATAACACTTACTGCGTGTCAACGGCCACGGCGCGACTGAACGATAGTAAGGCAATTACCTTCCTATTCGAGGAACGCTTTTGCGCGCAGATGACGTATCTTAATATAAAATATCATTGCATTTAACACGCGATATAGACGCAGCCATTCTAGGCCCGTAGGACCCGTATTTTGGTCGACTTTGTAGCGGTGAATAAAGCATCCGTCGTCCTCATACTTGCATACTGGTCAGAGAGTTACAGAAGTTTTATCTACATCGATAAACACGACGCCGGCTAGACTTTATCGATAACAAGTTTTGTTTGTCCAGTTTTCTGTAAAGATCGAATGTATTCATGGGACTACACAGCATAACATAATAATATTCATTCTTAAAAAAGGAATTCTGAATTTTAAGGTGTTCCCGAGTGATAGGTAGGTACTATAAATGCGATAAAGTAGATAATTGCCGTATAGTTTACTTTTTATTTAAACGTTAAGGGTTCTTGGTGGTACCATTTAATTTACTATTCGATCAAAAAATATGTAATTTTTTTCGAAATTTCTCATACCCATAAATCATTTTGTTTTTTTTTCTTTCTTTTCACTTTGTTAGCATAATTTTCAGTTTTACAATCTATATTAAGTACTAAAGTATATAGTAAAGTTCAACATCCCAATTCAACGGAATTAAATTCCTCATTACCACTGATCTTAAGTGAGATACCATCTCAAGACCTGAGTTAATCTCAAGTCAACTGTCATTACTGAAGCTTCTTGAGACGAGCATCTCGCTCAAGACCTGTTAATTAGAACTAGTGACCGTGCCTAAGGTTGAGCCCTCTTCCAGACTGAAGCTGCTGTGGCTGACGCTGACCCAAGTGCACAGTTCGTGTGAGATTGAGTTCCTCCCGGTCTACTACCCGAATGAGGAGGAGCGGCGGGACCCCAAGCTCTACGCCAGGAATGTTCGGGATGTCATGGCCAAGTAAGTATTTGCGCAAATGGCGGCATTTCAAAAGGGGGACTACAAAGGGGACATAAATCCAAGTAGTTAGCAAAATATACGAACCAGTGATGTTGCGGATAAGTTCCGCATTATCTTGAGAATCCGCATCCGCAAAAATCGCTGAGATTGTGCTACGTGTGTATGCGTATTAGTTTAGTACTTTCATGGATTTGTAAATTTGGATACTAACATTTTCATGAATATAATACGAACAAAAATATATATTTTTCTTTTAAGTTTATGTAATTTTCCTAAATTAACTATTTAAAAAATATATGGGGCCGTAAAGATGTTACTACTACTTACTAGGCGTAACTACTGATTTGTAGGTATTTTTATGAAGCACCTTCCATAGCGAGCGTCACGACGCCTGCCGCTCGACAGCAACCGCACGTGTCACTGCCGCCCGACCGCAGACGGCAGCAGCAGACGGCATCGGCAGGCACCGCTGACGCCCGACCGCTGGCTCAGGAGTGACGCCGACGTCCGACGCCTGCTGATGTCATCTGCTGCATGCGGTCGGGTGCGGAATCACGATCGCAGACGGCAGGCGTTGGACGCTTGCCGTTGCCGTCTGCGGTCGGCTGCGGAATGACACCTTAAATCTCAAAACATTTGCATCAGATGCAAACACTACCGCTTAGCAGCAAGTTTAATTGCAAGAATGGATTTCCATTTACATTTTGTTATTTTATTGATGAAGATGGTAAAATTTCAGGGCTCTTGGAGTTCCGGTTTTGGACTACACCTACGACGACTGCCGTTTGATCTCGAAGGCTAAGCAGCTCGGCATTCCGGGAGGATCTTCAGTGCGCGAGGTCAGCGAGCTGCGCGCGCAGCTGGGGTAAGATCCGCTAATTATATACATTGCTGGTCGTAGTTGTTTCCCATATTTTGTTTTGGTCATAATATTATTGTTGAAATAATTATTGATAGTCATATTTTTTATATCGCTGGAACCTACACTTTTCAGAATTTCTTAAATATCTAACGTGTAGACAAGGCTAGGTTAGGTTAAGTTTAATTTATAAAAATCCTGAAATAGCATCAGTTTCTTTAAAAAATACGTTATATGACTTGCGATAAATACGACCTAAAACACATTATGACTAAAATAGTTATTTATGTAACTGGTATATAATGAAGCTTGTTAAGGCACGAGTACCTTAAGAGCTAATTATGTACCGTTGCATACATAACTTTTTCTACAAGCTTAAATGATGCCAATCTTATGCCAATTTTAATAGTTAATACAACAGTCCTGACAATTTATCAAGTTGGAATACCAAATGTAACGCCATTTTGTTGGTATCCATATTGAACGTAACCATGGTAACCAAATAACAAATCGATGAATATTAATCATCTATTTTTAGTAATTTGATAAAAACGTAATTTTAAACACGTAATCTGTCTCAAAATTAATTTTGGTTTTAGTATGTAATTTTAATTGGTTTTGAAATATTTTTAATGGTTTATTACACAAATTAGGATGTCAAGTGTTCACTAAACGCCAAGACTGATATCCGGAATGACCGTATCCATGGTAATAACAATGCTATAATTATTATTATAGAACTGTTATTACCAACGCTCATTATAGAATAGTTTTCACGTTTCGGTTATGCTATAGGTAGGTGGTATTGTGGTACTATTAAAGATATCAATATTAGCGGTTTATAGTACGCGAGTAGAAAAACAAATATGGTTAACGGTACAGATCTGGTGAATAATCCTTTCACATCACGAAAACTCGGAACTCACGTCTACTTCCGAATGATGCTGACGTGTCTATGAATTATAGAATTATTAAGTGACATGTTTGTATTAAATAAATAGAGTATCAGTTATCAGTGTCAAATGTCAAACCACGAGTTTGAAGTATATCACACCGAGATGTTAAAACCACCACGATCAAATATATAGTAATTAGGTGTAGGTAAACAAGAAGAAATATAAATAAATGTTGAAAATAATTTCACAGGCTTTTCAATCTAAACGTTTCCCAGGTCTTAATGCTTTCGCCTTGCCTATTAAAAATAACTGAAAACAAACTAAATCTTAATTAACAAAAAAATACTCTGGTATTAACAACTCTATATCGATTATAACTCTCGCGATGCGACGTTCCCTCACGTTGTCTTGATGGGTACTGAGTCAGACTGAAGTAGCATGACAAATACGAACATTTCCGAGAAAATACGATGTGAAAGGATATTTCACTACATCTGTATATAATAATAACTAACATTATATTGACGACATCATCCAAATAGCAGTTTTAAAGCTAAGCTTTTAGTTATACTTGTCCATTTTATTATGTGGTTCAGGTTAGAGCGGTCGCAGATAGAGCTGCATTTGATCGCGCAAAGGATGCATTCGCGGTCTCGCTGGCTCACAACTGAGGAGTTCGCGCGGCGGCTCGGAGTCCCCGCGGGGCCACTGCTGCAGCGACTAGCGGACATATTCATACAGGTATTGTACTGCTAGCATTACTTATTAAGACAAAACAGGTGCGTTAGGGCAATGTTCGATCTTAAACCAGCAGATAGGTACTGAGCAGAGATGGGCAAAATCTATTCGAATGACGAATAACGAATAAGAATAACCAAATGATTGGCGAATAACGAATGAAAATCTCGAATGATTATTCTTATTCGAATAAATTATTCGTCGAATAATTTATTTGCGAATAATTTATTCGTTGAATGAATTGCCACGAATAATTATTATGTACTGGAATACCTGCTCCATTTTTCTCTAATAAATTATTAAATTATTCGTTTTTCGAAAAGTAGGCAAATGATTCATTCCTGGATAACTTATTCGCAAATAAATCATTCGCAAATAAATGATTCGACAAATAAATTATTCGCGAATAAAAATATTACAAATTATTATTTATTCGAATAATTATTCGAATAAATAATCATTCGAATAATGCCCATCTCTGGTACTAAGCCATATTTTATGAAACATAAGTTATTAACGTTCCCTTCACTTTACATCTATCAAATGGCAATATTCGTTAAATGTAACCCAGAACTGTTTAAACGAAATAAAAATGTGAATAATGGACATCTTGGACTCCGTGATGCCGGTAAAGTAAATATTCAGCTAACGAAAACGGCACTATTTAGGAAAAGTATATTTGGTAAGGCACCTGTAATATACAATAAAATACCTCAAGAAATAAGGGCTAGAGAAAAGGGAACGAATTAAATTGATTTTAACAAAAATTTATTACATTGTTAGCGAATTAGTAAATTACATATTTTAAGATAATTAATTAACATATTAATTTATACCAACTTTAATTTGTACACCGAAAGGCAAAACATGACGATCGTTAAATGAATTTTAAAAAAAGGCGGATTATTACATACACCTTTGATATTATAAATAAAATAAAATAAATTAATAAATATCAGCTCATGTCACACCAATTGACCTAGTCCCAAACTAAGCTCTAGGCTTGTACTATGGGTACTAGGCAACGATATAAATACATATAGAGAAATATATACTTAAGTACATAGAAAACATCCATGACTCAGGAACAAATATTCGCGCTCATCACACAAATACGAGTGGGCCATTCTACTTTTCAGTGTACATTTTTGTTATCGTCCGATAAAAAGTATACCAGATTATGAATCCGCGTATAAATAAATAACATGAACTTAGAATGTTTAAGAGTAGCGGTTTTCAAAAAAAACAACTTTTAAATTACTTAACCTTTTCAACGCCACAGTCGGCTCTGGCCGTCAACTAAAAGTCGTGCCACTGACGCCACGCCGGCTACAGCCGACAAGAGTTCAAGATTAAAAGAGACTTTGTTTGGTAGCAATAAGGTGTAATTTGCATAGCATAGCAAACATGTTTGGCGTGTGGGTGGCACATTTTGTATTCGACGTATGGCGTTCAAAAGGTTAACTCAGTGGTAAATTGCACTTTTTCCATAGAAAAGGCGGGGACATCAACGTCCACTGCGTTACTCACTTTATAGTTATTACAAATACTTTTAATGAATCAGGATAATTTTAAATATAAGCTTATTTATGTCCCTTTTCGAGTTTCAAGTTAGAAAACGCAGCACTTTACCGGTTTTTGAAATAAAAATAGTTTAGGGAGAACGTCGATAAAACGTATGTACAACGAAAAGTAGAATGGCCCGAGTATCTGCCCTTACCGGGATTTGAACCCAGGACCGCTAGCTTCGTAGGCAGGGTCACAACTTTTCAAAACATGTCGTTCTTTCGCAGAGGTCAAGTGGCCTGATCTACTTTCCCGACTATCTACTGTGCGCCGCGTTCCTATGTGTGCAGCAAGGGACTCTTACGCAGCTACTGTCGTACGCCTTCAAGGTAAGATCATTATATTCTCATCTACGTAAACACCATGTATACCATTTTCGAATCAGTATTAGGTAGACTATTATTCAACATGTTGGCCACTCTGGTCTTCATTTTTTTTAATTCAGTTTAAGCAGTCAAAGTAGTTGCAAACTTTAAAGCAAAATGTGATGTTATAAATTAAGATATGATAAGAACAAGAAATTAATGTCGCTACCATAATGCTCTAATACACATCCGTTAGCATCACTATTAGAGAATATTTAACAGTAAACAGGGGTGTTATTCTCTTAAAAACGGCGGTCGGTCGGACGAACGAGCGAAAGCACAGCGGCGAGTTTAAGTAGTCCCGCCCGAGCGAACAAAACACATTTTAGCGCATGCATTCAAGCAAGCAAGCCTTATACGTTCGAGAAGCCATGCTGAAAAATTGAAAATGCACGCGCTACGATGTGTTTTGTCCTTTTGTCTTCTTGGACATTCACTCGTTCGTCCGTCCGCTCGTCGATGTTGAGAGAATCACACACCAGAACGACAAAATCTCTTTATTTGTGGCCTGGGCGGTCATTACAGTGAAGCAGAAGTATTAAGAAAATAGAAAAGTTCGATTATCTCGAAAACCATGCAACTTTTACAGTTATACTAATAATACTACCTAAACAAACGGAGTATAGGGCTAGGATTTTGGTGACAACCCGCAGACCAAGAACCCATGGAGTCGCTATATCCTAAAAATCATAATGTACATACCACCTTGTTTTTGACCTTCAGTATTGCATTATTTCAAAATTCATTCATTTATTAAACCACTGAACCATTTAATTTAAATTGGGGATGAAGGATATCTCCGCTGTAAAAACGTCAACAAACATACAAATATATGGGTTAGTAGGTATGCTACCAAAAGTTGTAACTCTACCGTAACGGAAATATCGCCAAAGATGATCAGAGCCATACATTTCATTATTAGTAATTCTGAGGTCATAATTGAATATTAATCTGTATGGAACGTTTGCAACGCTTTTATAGTAGGAGATCGGAATAGGAGACAGTTTGCACCGGGCTGTTTATTCGATAAAAAGTATTTTATAAAAAAAGTAATATGCTTAGTAATATATGGCGAATAGGTAGGCTGTACAATTTCATTCCAGTACATAATTAATTAAAAATTTAAAAATTAACTTTGTTTTAAAAAAATACAATAGCTTGTTTATTGGACAAATTACATACCAATCGAAAGTATGAAGCCTATAGAATATGCAAACGTTAGTTTGACTATTTTTTTCCCGTCGAACTATTGGGTAGGCAGGTATAAACGTTTGCATATTCTATAGACTTTATACTTTCGATTAGTATGTAATTTGTCTATTAAACAAACATTTGCAATTTAAAAAAAAGTTCATTTTTAATTATTTTTTAATGATATAAGTACTGGACTGAATTTTTTCAGCCTACCTATTCGCCACATATTATTTAGCGTATTAAATTTGATATAAAATACTTTTCATCGAATAAACAGCCCGGTCCAAACCTTCTCCTATTCGGATCTTAGACCATTAGTTAGAATGTTGGACTTTGACTCTTAGTTCTGATTGCGTGGTCCCATATGTGCATTAGATCCTTAAAAAAAACGTGATCGATTGGCAGTATAAGGCGCGTCACACGCGCTTATCATATGCATATGCCTAAACATATATTATAAGAATGCATTTTACGATATAGTTTCCGTACGAGTCGATAGAGTCCACAGACTATAATATAATATAATATATAATATTAAAGAACGGTATCTCTTTCTCTCGTCAGTGTAATGAATGGGATGGATATATATTTCCATATCTTAGTAATACGTGGCCCTTTCCTATAATATAATATATATTCTGGTATGTTAAGTTAATATACATTATAGCTCCGGTTGTGACGGGCTTAAATTGTTTTTTTTAACCCCGACGCTATGAGAGGTGTTATAAGTATGACCGTTATGTGTGTGTATGTCTGTCTGTGGCACCGTATCTCTTAAACGGGTGCACCGATTTGGAAGCAGGTTTTCTAGCGGTGGTTCTTAGCTAGGTTCTATGAAAATCGGTTCAGCGGCTTAAGATATATCGTCGGTGAAACTGCAAAACCGCGTAACCAACAAATTTATTATAGAGCAAAATAAACCTTAACATCTTAGAAAAAAGGTGCAGTTTGCTTCTCATTAAAAATGTTACGCGGTTTTGCAGTTTCAACGACGATATCAAATCATTTATTTGCAGCTGTACGACGAATCAGGCACGGGGCGAATAAATGCGCTCACGTTTGAGGAGATCGCGGGGCGCTGCCTCGGGCTATGCCAGGAGGACGCGCAGAACACCTTCCGCCAAGCTGACCAGGACGAGAAGGGCTGGCTCACATACGGTAGGTATCATACCCTCGTAAGGCCCAGTGTGCAGTAGGATATACATAATCAAGGCAATTTAATTTGAACTGTGTTCCAATGACAATTAGGTTTATTTTCCTATGTTCATAAACTGAAAATGGCATTATAGAACCAACGTAATTGAACTTTATGGCCTTGATGGTAGATTCAAAGTCCCACTTACAAAAAACTCCCTGCTTGTAGTATGGTGGGTGTTACGAGTTTAAAGTCGGCTTTATGAGTAGCTGCTCACTTTATTTTTTGTTAAGGAAATGTGATTGACGAAACAGATATATGAGGCAAGAGTAAATAACAATGTTGGAAGAGGGCGGTCTGCCTCAATCTCATATTTTCGGTGATATTTCTAAACTACGAAGTAACAAATTAAATAAGAAGCAAAATGCCCCTTAGTAACTTACTGATTAAGGTGTACTTTACTCCTGATTAAATTTGTTACTTACGCGGTTTAGCAATATCACCGGCGACATATTGCTGTATTTTATAGTAAGGTCGCCGTCAATAGAACTTACAAAAGATGTAAACAAAACCAAACGAACCAATTCACCAAGATTACTCGATAATCACGTAGGTACTTTTAGAGATCAAGTGAGGTCTTTCCAATGATTTATGGGTGCCCTTCGACTGACCTAAAACTTTATGTGCTATAATATTGTATAAAACACCTAGGTTTTAACTAATCTATAGGTTAAGTTAGGTTAGAATTGTGTCACTACGTGGAATAGGAGCTCCGCAAAGCGGAGCACCGTCGACTTCGCCTCGCGGTCAGGGTTATTCCAAACAAATGTTATATTAAACAATTTTTCAACCAAATTATATTATGCAAAACAATTTCGATCAAACAATTTTCATCACTTAAATCATTAGACGAAACGTTGGTATGCAAAAAAATATGTGGCGAATTAAAAATAGGCCGAAACATTTTAAACCAACCGATATACACCCATGATTTATACACTAGATCATTATTTTCATATTAAGTTTAAGATGAAATAACTATTCATTATACATTATTTTAAATAAAAACACGCTTGGTGAATATTTGAGGTTATGTGTCAAACAGTACTAATTTGTTTACATCGTTCACAAGTTCTATTGACGATGACTTTAGCTGTAACATGTGATTGCAATCAATGATATAATATAAAAAGAGGTGGATATGTTACCTATACTTACGGTATTCCCCGTGTTAAAATGGCCCGGCTGACGCACACATATTCAGTAAATATTGCAATTACACACTAATTCATAAATGACAAGTGAAAGCAGGATGGTATGCTAATTTCCGGGAGCGAAACAGAGACGAGTGTATGTTGCTCTGCAGACTAGTTCACGGTTCCGTTGACGGCGCAAGACTAAGTAAAGGTGTACCAATTGACTTGGTTTTAGGGTGCCACTATCGAAGTGCGTATAACATATCTACCTCTTTTTACTATATTATATCATTGATTGCAATTAATAAGTATGAATATGAATTTAAAAACTATTTCTATTTCAGATGAATTTATTTCCTTTGCGCAAAAGAAGCCCGTCTACTCGTTCCTATTCACCAAGGAGTCAGGAGTCCAAAAGCCCAAGTCTCAGTGATCCGAGCTCGAAGTGCCTACCGTGTGCGCCCTCATTCCTTGAGGCAGAGGTCAAATTCTACACATAACGGGGGAAGTGGCATGAAAGTGAAAACGAGTAGGAAAAATTACAGAGGTCAAATGGCATGAAATGTATTGGCATGTAAGCAGGTGGGGTAGGTAGTGCTGTTAACTTGACGCATGTTTATTCGTGCGTGAGTGAGATGTGGATATGTAAACATGTATCAAGTTTAGGTAAGTAAGCATTACTTATTCCGATCTCGTATAAGTGAAGCAATGCTTGTAATGCAATGGAATGTATGGAAGTACAAGGAATAGTCGGGGTAAAATGAGATTACTTTTACCAATAGACATAAAAAATAAAATCACGGCATATTCTGACAATATGTCAAGCAACATTTTTTATGTTAGCGTAATTATAACTTTTTTTTATAAATTATTTGTTATGTATTTTTAAGTTCGAAAAATGAAATAGGTGTATTTTTAATCGATCTTTTACTTGTATGACATTGAAACTCGTACGTTATTTTTTAAATTTATAATAATATGTGTAACGATCGGAAAGTTTCGCCAGTTTTTTTATTACTTCTTTAGCTACTATTACTCTTTTTGACATCAATTAGTAGTTTACCTGCATTTTAGACGGTAGCATTAGAAACAAATGAAATTAAGTCATGAAATACGATGGCATGAAATAAAGGATGGCATGAAAGAAATGAATGGGCATTTATTTAAGCATGAAATTGTTTCGAGTAGAATACAAAGATGACGCAGAATTATTAGCTATGTAAGTAATATCAGTCATTGTACAAGAAATATGCCGAAATTATATATTAACTTAGTTAAGCTGTATAGAGGCTATTTGATATTAATAGTTCACTGGCTTAGGAAACTGAGATTAAACGCTAACTTATTTTTATTGCTATTAAGTTAAAACGTCCACAATCCAAACATTTGTTAATCATAGCCCTCTTATAATAAACGCGCAGTAGCTAAAGTGTGCTTGAAATATGCTGTCCTTATCTGTCACTATGACATTTAAATTTAACGGAAAGGGACAAATAATACTTTTACTAAAATAGTTTTATTGTGCGTTTATGAATATGGTTTAAATTAAAATCATCTAATTTTTGGATACACGTTACTTATATCGCAATAATGTAGGGATATTTTTCATCCCTAAGCGAGGTTTACAATACCAATAAAAAATGGAGAAGTAGACTTCTGTCTTACTTTAACTTTAAAGTTAGAAAAAGACAGCAAAATAGTGCATCTTACTCTAGAACCGAAGCTAAAGTAGGACAGAAATCAACTTCTGCATTTTTTATTGCCAGTCTATTTTGTGCTTTATTCATTATAGATGTGTATATTTTGGACTTAGATTTGGAAGTGCGTCGCCATTGTATAGTTGATTTATATGATTAAATTCATTTTTATTAATTGAGGAGTGGTAGATGCATATGTTAAAATGAACCTTAATATACAAGCAAGCTTCTTCCAAATAATTGTAGTATCATTGTACAAAAATGTATTTTAAGATGTTAAGATGCTGAGCGATCGACTTGAGAAACGCTTTCGACTCTAGTATACGAGTAAGAGCTTCTATTTAGCGAGGCCCTAGCGAAGATGCAAACGTTACTCTTTGCCAGACATAAGTTTTTGTGGCACGAATAAAATTGTCCTAGCGACTTCTGAACGATATTGATTTATCGATAACGTACTATACTACGTATTTATTTATTTATTTTTGTATCTTTTCCATATATTTTTCGTAAACTGAGTAGGTATTAGAGTATACTATTATGCTACACAATGGCAAAGAATTTACCTAAATAGCCCTTTGTTGCAAGGCACTCTTGGTTTCAGTTCACTTTTTATGGAGATCGATTTAATAGCATTAAAAAAAGTTTTTGTGTAAGAAACGCGTTATAATAAAGTTTACATACATACATACATAATCTCACGCCTTCGTTCCCAGAGTGGGGTAGGCAGAGCTACAGAATTACAAACATCTCTAAAAACTTGTTGATAATTCTATAACCACAATTTGCACAATTAGGCTAAGATGTTTACCAGCGTATTAGTGACAGGTTGCAAGCCCATCGCCTAACAGTACTACAAGCCTTTATTCCCTTAGTCGTCTCTTACGACATCCACGGGAAGACATGGAGTGGCACTATTCTAACTCGTTTATTTATTAAAATTGATATTTATTTCAATTTTAAAATACTTTAGTTATTTTATATTTTATCCGGTGAACTCAATATCTATCTACTATGAAATGTCACTTTTAAATAAGTATTTGAAACAGTTATCGATCAGTTTAATATCGGTTATTATTGTTAATTCCCTAGTTAATTGACGATTTTGCCACAAAAACTACTATGTCTGCTCTTTGCTATCTTTCAAAATGTATGGGATGACAATTGACCCCGTGGTTTATCGGAACTGTCACCCCATACATTTTGCATCTTGGCTACGCCCTCTGACTGTCACCTCTTTTAA
This sequence comes from Acleris literana, assembly GCA_946894065.1. Lineage (NCBI taxonomy): Eukaryota > Metazoa > Arthropoda > Insecta > Lepidoptera > Tortricidae > Acleris > Acleris literana. The sequence goes on from OX335681.1 coordinate 2,545,032, forward strand.
GCGTATATTAATTATAATTTATTGTAATTTTTATTTTCCAGAAAAAACAATTAACGAAATGTTATTTCGGTACTAGGATAAAATAACTTGAAAGATGCTACTACTACTTAGCTAACTAAAACCGGGTACTCATTAGAGAGACGTAACCAAAAAACATAGTGTGTGCGTAGGGCCGGATTTAAAGCAGCGCCAGCGGGGCTCCTGCCCGGGGCCTCCATAAGAGAGGGCCCCCACATAAATAGTAGGTAACCTATTTGAAAAAGGGTGATAAGTTTTTAAACGCGCTTAAAAAAACCTAGAACCTAAAAGAATGGAACAGCACAGCAAAAAACTAAATGTTTATCAAAAGCGTAGTTTGGTGTGAGTTTAGTTTTTTCGTAGTGAGGTTTTTATTTTTTACTGCGCATCTTTGGAAATAATTAGGGGCCTCCACTTCTTTGTTGCTCAAGGGCCACCACACCTCTAAATCCGGCGCTGTGTGTATGTTCGCAAACCTGCTGCGAGCGGTACGCTTGCGGCTTGAAGCGAGCCAACGTTTACAACGTACTCATTTCTGAACCCGTAACGTTACACGTAACTGTAACCGTTACTGTTACCAAAAACTGCAACGAACGCTACACGAGCGACTCGCAGCGAGCCGACGATTTTCGGTTTTTGCCGCGAATCAAAGGGCGCTCGCAGTGCGCTCGTGGACGTCAAGAACACACTAGAACCTCGTTACTGTATCTGTTTGGTTACAGTTACAGCTCGCAAAATGAGTACGCTTGGTGAAAGCGTTCCGGCGACACACTAGAGCCTCGTTACTGTATCACGCATGTTACGGTTACGGCTCGCTAATGAGTACCCGGCTTAACAGGGCTGTTTAGTGTTTACTTTGGCATAGAACCTGTTACAATTCATCTAGACAAGTTGCTTGGCGAGATCGGTTATCGAAAATCCATTGATTGACGTGAGCTGCCGGATGGTCGTGTCAAGCGCTTATGTCAATTCCATACACTGACAGTTGTCAATAAAAAAACCGGCTAAGTGCGAGTCGGACTCGCGCACGAAGGGTTAAGTTCTATTGTGTATAAAAAAACACGTTTGTTGTATGGGAGCCCCCATGTTTATTTAATTTTAATTTAATTATTTATTTTTAAAGTGTATTTACAATTTAATATTCTGTGAATATTTCAACCTGTTGCTGTTATTAATATCGTGCAAAAAACGGCAAAAAAATCACGTTTGTTGTATGGGAGCCCCGCTTAAATATTTATTTAATTCTGTTTTTAGTATTTGTTGTTATAGTGGCAAGAGAAATACATCATCTGTAAAAATTTCAACTGTCTAGCTATCATGGTTCATGAGATACAGCCTGGCGACAGACAGACAGACGGACAGACAGTGGAGTCTTAGTAATAGGATCCCGCTTTTACCCTTTGGGTACGGAACCCTAAAAATCATTTATGATAACGTTAAGCATCTTGTTTAGGGCCTCTGATTTGACTATAATTTTATATAAACAATGTTTGTAGGTATCCATCGATCCCAAACTATACTCCGTTTGTTTAGGTACTTAAATAAATGTAAACAATCCAAACCATGTGTCATTGTTAAACAGCCAATCAAAACTGTTTTATCGAACTTTAACGTATCAGTGTTCTGCTTCTATTGGCTGACGCATATCACGTGGTTGTTTTGTTTACATTAATTTAACTACTTAAACAAATGGAGTATAGGCACAGCCTTTACCTTGGGAACTTAAAGTACTTGTATGTATACGTACTGTACGTGTATATGTGTATATGTAATGATATGGACCGCCTTACACTTCCCAATGACATTATAGACGCATTCAGTAAGAATACTTAAGCATTATAGTGCTTATTTTTTTTATACGGCGTATGTAAGTTATTATTAAGAGGCTATAATATTTCTCGTGATTTTGATAGTACACGTAGGAGCTTAGGCATTTTGTAGGTATTTAGGCATGAATCATAAATTATTAAAATCCACTAGTTATTCTGTAAGGACATTGTAAATACCATAGAAGCAATAAATGGTTATTAATTTGAAAATGTAAATTCAAAAGTTACTTTTTTGAACTAGATATATATATGGTTAAGACTTTTGTTACAGTGGTTCTAGAATCCATCGCGTCGCTATTCTAACACTTTGATTTTAAACTATAGTAGGGTGATGGAACGAGTAATGGACAAAGCACCAATAATGGACACTTGGTTTACTATTTTACAGAAGATAATTTGTTTTACAACAATCGATTATAGACCGTATGAAATTTGAATTAAGAGTGGATTGTCCATTATTGGTGCCGTTACCATATTGTCATATTTAAATTTCATTCATTAAATCGCTACATCAGTTAAAATGGATTTTGGTACGGAGGACAACTCTGCTGTGAAAGCGTTATAATCAAACAAATATTAGTAGTTATGAATAAACTGAACTAAAATATAAGTAAGTATTTAGTTTATTTTGAAATATGACAATATTGATGGCGGGAAGACTTGGACGCTGTCTTTAAAGATTGGCTGAAGGTTGCAATAGACAGGGAGTTATGGAAATCCAAGAAGTAGGCCTTTGTCCACAAGTGGGACACAATTATAGGCTAAAATAATAATAATAATACACACATACACAAACTCACGCCCTTATTCCCAGTTTGGGGTAGGCAGAGCTACAGAATTGCCAACAACTCTAAAAGCTTGTTGATAATTCTGTAACCACATTTTGCATAATCAGGCTAAGATGTTTACCAGTGTATTAGTGACAGGTTGCATGCCCATCGCCTAACAGCCTTTATTCCCTTAGTCGACTCTTACGACATCCACGGGAAGGCATGGAGTGGCACTATTCTAAGCCGGCAACCACACAGCTAATAATAATAACAGTTAATAATAATAATGTATTATAATAATTAGGAAATAGCGACTCCATGGATTCTAGAACCATGGTATGCCACAAAAATCCTAACCCTATAGATAGATATCAATAAACAAGGAACCTACCGCAGTTAGGACCAGAACCTAGATTTTCTTAGATGACCTTAGTCCTTAGATATGCTTTAAATTAATTGGAATTCACCATTTTTTGCGACGCAACCTTATTCGAAAACCATTTTGAGAATTCTTTCAAATAAAAATGTAAACAGTGCAAATTTTCATTTTATTTAATTCCCACTTAAAATACTTTTTTTTTAACACCTCATAAACCACTTAAGAGTTTGTGCGAGGATAGAACGCTCTAAATTACAATATACTGATACAGCAACTGCATGCATGAGATTTTTCAACTGTTCTATTGGTCAAGATCCGAATAGGAGACGATTTGCACCGGGCTGTTTATTCGTTGAAAAGTATTTTATATCAAATTTAATACGCTAAATAATATGTATTTGGCGAATAGGTAGGCTAAAAAAAATCAGTCCAGTACTTATATCATTAAAAAAATATTAAAAATGAACTTTTTTTTAAATTGCAAATGCTTGTTTAATAGACAAATTCCATACTAATAGAAAGTATGAAGTCTATAGAATATGCAAACGTTAGGTTTGGAGCAAATTATTAGAACCGACTTACCTGTTTATACCGGCCTACCCAATAGTTTGACGGGAAAAAAATAGTAAACCTGACGTTTGCATATTCTATAGGCTTCATACTTTCGATTGGTATGTAATTTGTCTATTAAACAAAATATTGCAATTTTTTAAAACAATGTTAATTTTTATTTTTTTTATTAATTTTGTACTGGACTGAAATTTGTCAGCCTACCTGTTCGCCATACTCATACTCATTTATTTATAATATTATAAAATATTACATGTCAAAATAATTACAAAACTTTGGTTATGTTATAGTTAGTTGCATTATATATTACTTAGCATATTAAATTTGGTATAAAATACTTTTTATCGAATAAACAGCCCGGCGCAAATCGTCTCCTATTCGGATCTCCTACTATATACCCAAATTTCATTATTTATTGTTTTTTCTTTTGCCACGGCGCCAGCGATCGGGATTCAAGTAGGGACCACTGAAAACCAGCCCCGTGGCTTGCCATGAAATAATGCTGAGTGGCTCCTTATTAGACATAATTTTGAACTTAGTTTATGATTTAAGTTGCATTACAAATTGTGTCAAATAAACTGTATATCTTTCTTTCTTTCTTCCTTTCATATATGTTGCTAACGAGGGGACCCTGCAGGGTGGAGTCACATCTATCAGCCAGCATCGAATCGCATTTTTTATTTATATGGAAAATCGTCGTTTTGTATGAAGAGGCGTCCGCATCGATTCACCTTTCCGCATCGATTCAGCTACGCATTAAATGCGTATAAGTGTAGCAACCCATTTCAGGCGCTGAAGATGCTTAACCTTTTGAACGCCATACGTCGAATACAAAATGTGCCACCCACACGCCAAACATGTTTTCTATGCTATGCAAATTACACCTTATTGCTACCAAACAAAGTCTCTTTTAATCTTGAACTCTTGTCGGCTGTAGCCGACGTGGCATCAGTGGCACGACTTTTAGTTGACGGCCAGAGCCGACTGTGGCGTTGAAAAGGTTAAATCAAGTTAACGCACGAGAACAGGTGCTTACACGTGATACCGGATGTTGACGAACGAGAACGGTTGGTTAGCTAAAAGTATGCGATGACCTTCTTTAGCAGCTCTGAAAACGTGCAATGACATCCTTTAGCAGCTAAAAGTATGCGATGACCTTCTTTAGCAGCTCTGAAAACGTGCAATGACATCCTTTAGTTAGCAGCTGAATTCATGCGGTGACATCCTTTAGCAGCTGAATTCATGCGATGACATCCTTTAGCAGCTGAAACCATGCGATGACATCCTTTAGCAGCTGAAACCATACGATGACATCCTTTGGCAGCTGAATCCATGCGATGACATCCTTTAGCAGGTGAAAGCATGTCATAACATAATCTGGCCAGCATTGCGTATAGTGTATCTGAAATTAAAGCTGAAGTTTTAAGAAGTAGGCAAACGAGCACTTAGGCCACCTGATGATTAGTGGGATCTGAGACTCATAGACATTTGCATTCTCAAGACTATATATAATCTTAAGACTGCTATCCTAAGACCGCAAATGCGTAGCCAATCCCTTGGATGCTATGCGATAAACAATGCGAACACTGCTGCTTGGCGGTAGGTTAATGGATAAGACGGTGGTAGCGATCCGGACGGACCCTGCACAAGGTCCTACCACTACTACTCTATCTCTACTCGCAGCGATCTATCCTCACCATCAGTTACAATTACCGTACTCGCTATCGAGTCGAATGCTCTGTCCCTCACAGTATTGTACGCACAGTAGTGCGAGTGCGAGAGACATAGCATTCGACTTGCTAGCGAGTATGATGTATGATAATTGTAACTCAAGGTCATAGGTGATTTTAGTAGGTCCCTGTTTCTCAGGGACTCGGGAACAAATCAAGTCTACTTAGTCGTGATAGTTTTTCTTTGAAATGCGTTATATGAGGTTTCATTTAAGATATTTTTCAGATTTTTATTATTTGTAGTTTGTAGTTTTGGCTGTAGGGGTGACACTTGACTCTAACAGAAATAGAAAAAATGTTATCTATCACAAAATTCACAAACCCGAAATATTTTTGAAAGACCTATCAAACGACACCCCCCACCATGGGGTAGGCGAGAAAAAAAAATACACCCCAACTTTACGTGTAGGGGAGGTAGGTAAGTACCCAAAAAAAATTTTTTTTTCATTATTTTGTTATATCACTTTGTCGGTGTGACTAATAAATGTATATTCATGCCAAATTACAGCTTTCTAGAACTAAGAGTCTCTGAGCTAGGCTGCGGACGGACGGGAGGACGGACATGTCGAAACTATAAGGGTTCGAGGTTTGACTGCGGAACCCTAAAAACAATTATTTTAATTGTATGTATTTCAGCCACTATGGAAAGAATACAACATTTTGATTGTTATTTCTTCTATTCCGCGTAGGAGTCGTTTATCGCTCTTCCCTCGGGAACTATCCAATTTTGGACAGAAAGCCTATGTGCTATTCCAGACTATAATCTATCTCTGTGCCAAATTTTATCCAGATCCGTTCAGCCGTCCTGGCGTGATTGAGTAACAAACATCCAAACTTTCGCATTTATAATATAAAGTAAGATTAGTAATTACAAGATTTCGACTATTATCGAGAACTTATTTTATGGATTTGAGTAGTAACTATTATGTTTTCTCATTTTATATAAGTTCATGTATTATTTTAATATTTTTTCAGTGGTATTACATTGATAGAATAATTATGACCTAAGGATGTTTTTAAAACTACATGCCAGTTTTTTTTCATGACAACTTTTTGTGTTATCACACAAAGTTTGTTTGTCCATACTAGGTGAAAAACAAACATGGGGTACAATTAGTACGGGGAAAGTAACTTTGTGTGATTACACAAAAAGTCGCCATGAAAAAAAAACTGGCATGTAGTTTTAAAAACATCCTAAGTTCATAATTATTCTATCAATGTAAGAAACCACTGAAAAAATATTAAAATAATACATGACCTTAAGGGTTTTTCATAACATGGACATAAGGAAAAATTACAAAAATTCCGATTAATTAAAATGATCAATATCTCCGAAAATGCTAAAAATCGCGGAACATACATGGGGGGTGATTCAGATGGCCCACGACACAAGGGACCAAAATTTTACTTTTGGACGTCAATGTTCCGGCCACCCTGTTTTTTGAACGTAGATTGTAAACTTACTTTTTTTTATATTTTGTCTTTTGAACGTTTATACATATAATTAAAAGGATAAGATAAAATAAAAAGATAAGATTATGTTTATTTAGTAAGTAACGCACGGGCACTTTTACAAGTAATCTACCAGCGCTTCCCAAGACCACTGCTGAGAAGCAACGTTTAATTTCCCCTTAAAGATAACAAAACTACTTAAGTTTGTCGTAAATTGAATAAACATTATTACCTACCAGGTACTTAAATTTACCTAATTCAAATAACTATTACTTTCATCAAATCATTAATGATATACCTAGGAATATGCGGCGGTTTGTTGCGTTTCTGCTGCCTTCATGTAAGTAAAGTTTAGTGGCCGTATTAATAAACACATCTTGGCCGAGATGCCCGTCACAAGGTACGTCAAAGTAAACGTCAAACCATAGAACACTGTCATTTTTGACGCATCTCGAGACGAGCATTAGAGTTGAGTTTGTTATATTATTGTTGTTGAGTTGAGTTATATCCTTACTAATAAACGTGGAGTAACCGTGGAGTACCTAAACCATATTTAATACGTTCATTATTTAATGAAAAAGACTATAGTTAGCTATTAGGCTATTTATGAATTGGATGTTACAAGGTATTTAATTAGATATAAACGATCGTTGTGCTTACATTAAGAACAAATTTGTCCAATACGACCCGTAAAATATGCTTTGGATAGGACCTAACAAATAACATGTTTTTTTTGTGATTAGGTTATAAAGGGCAAATTTTTTATGTTTTAAACTTAAAGGACATCTATCTTGGAAACTATTCCATTTACGTAAAATTAATATAACTATAATGTCCTTTATACCAAATGGAAAGCATGAAAATTTAAAAAAATGTGGTAATTTTTCGATATATTTTTTATTTCCTTTGTCCTCTTAGTAGTAGTGATTTGTCCCTTACGTCAATTGCCATTTTAACCATCGATATAATGCTAGGTTAAGTTTTATAATTGTATAAGTAATATTTAAAAAATACTGACTGTTGAGTTTCTTGCGGCGTTTCTTTTCAGCAGTGATCTCTTGCGAAGCGCTGGTAGATTTTTGACGTGTAAAAGTGCCCGTGCGGCCTACTTACTGAATAAACATATTTTTTATTTTTTATCTTCTATCATGCTTTGTCCTTATCGTCAAATTCAACTGTCCCAATGACAGATAAGGACAAAGCATGGTTTAGCTACCCCACGGTTACTCCACGTTTATTAGTAAGGGAAAAAATAATTAGATGACGTATATACTGAGGCTTTTAGATTTGAACCTTGCAAAAAGTCTAAACAGCGGTCTTGAATCATGTATTTGACCTCGTAAGGCCTAACGTCCTATTTTTAGGACTGAGAATTGTAGTTCTTGCGGCCCAAGTTAATGTTAAAATTTATTAAGTAGCGGCCCGGAGTCCTAAAATAAGGACATACCGTTCTTAAAAAAATGCGCAAAACAGAGTTTCGTAAACAACCTAAAAAAAGGACACGCTTTTAAAAAAAATATATACATGTACGTTCCTTACAGTACTTGCCCTTACAATAACTAATATGACTCTTGCCTGGATTATGTCATTGAAATATGTTATAGCAACTCAAAATTCTGGGCTTCAAGTATAATTATGTGCCTTTAATTAGGACACTGGGTCATTATTATAAACGTCCTAAATATAGCTTGGGCCTTACGGGGGTATTCTCGGCTGCCCAAATTATAACGAAAAATTAAACACTTTCCATGACCGGAACAAGGTAAAAAAATAAAAACGCGTTTCAATTATTTAATTTGTATGTAAAGAACTGGTAGAACCTGTTTATTTTTGCAGAATTTAACAAAGTCACCCATGGAAATTAAAATAAAAAAATATTTTGGATTTTTTTAAATTATACTTCAAGCAAAAATATTAACAGTGTTTTTTTTACATAAATGATTAAAATTAATATATTAATACGCTTACAAAAAAAACAAATTGGAATAAAGCAAATACATAGTAAAAGTTTTTTTTTTTAATACCAGGTAAAAATACCAGGTTGCTTTAGTTTTACTTTTATTTATTTTTATCTTACTTATTTAGAAGAAAATTAAACACATTAATGCAAATCGTTTGTTTTACTATATTAAACTATTAAACAACACCTAATCTGTTTCATTTTGAGAAATTACGATATGGGTTTATAAACTAGTATGGTCCATTATTCGACAACTATCAGTTCTGTTCTGTTACATTTTTACCAGAACCAATAAAATAAAATAAATAAATAAATATCACGGGACGACCTCACACAAATTGACCTAGTCCCAAACTAAGCTCTAGGCTTGTACTATGGGTACTAGACAACGATATAAATACTTATATAGAGAAATATATACTTAAATACATAGAAAACATTAAACAGTTACAAAACTAAAATTACATTTTTACAACTTACTTAATTCTAATAATATATGAATTAAAATGCATATAGCATTTTTTTGTCCTTTTAGTATTTTTGCTTAACGTACAATATCAAAATATAAGATTTTTTTAAATGTCTATGGGTCTCAGATCCCGCTGACCATCAGGTGGCCTGAGTGCTCGCGTACCTTCTCCTTGCCATACAATTGTTTTATTTCTAAATGTTTCTAAGTGCCTCAAGGACTTTTTTTGCGAAAAATATTCACTAGTTATTTAAAAAACACATCTCGGTTTAGCCCCAATACCCTTTAGCCAGGTCCGCCTCTGTTAATATAAATATCATTAGAGAAGCAAGTACTTACTGTACAATTTTCAACGGTGCCTGAAACAGATGCTCAAAAAGGCTTAAAAGCTCTTATACATACATGTATAGCAATTTGGGTATTTGGAGCCGGTTTATCGTTTTTTTTAACATTAAATTATTCAACACTTCATTAATATTTTATTTACTGTTTAAACATTTTCAGGTTTAACCATAGCAGCTGTAGACTGTTCCTATTTTCCAAAAAAGGATTCGTACCCAAATATTGAAGATGTGCTCAGCTTCACCGAAATGGATACAAACGCTACGAGTTCTGTACCACCATACCCGACTAGAAAGTTTTCGCTGGACATAGAGAACATTAACATAGAAAAATTCAGACAAAACAAGGGTGCTTATTTTAATCAAATATCAGGCGGCCAAATGGACGCCGGCATAGAGCTTGTGCATAATGATTCCCTGCCTTCCCGACGTTCATATGACTACAATGCTATACCTTATTTTTTACATAAACACGACCGATATAGGAACGCCACACACCAAATGTCCAAGACGAGACTAATGGACTGCATGCTGCAGACGATCTACATGGCGAGACATAAAATAAAGCAGATGGATGAAAAGTGTTCTTTTGGGAAAATAAGCACTGCTTACCGAATCGCTGTATTATACGCGAAAATCACCGTATTGCGTAAGCGTCTATTGATTTTATTTAATTTTATGAGGAATAATGTATCCTATATATCAAGATTAAATAATCCATGGGATGGTGTTTATCCATTTCGTTTTGAAAGTGCCTGGCGGTCAGTGCAACTTTATCTCATTTTCCATGCTAGGGCAGTGAGAATTCATGTCGACTTTCTGTACCTCTGGTGGGTAATCGTCCGGCTTTATAAGACCCACAATCAGTACCGGGATCACTATATTACTACACCTTTCGGTTAAGGGTTACTAATAAATATTACTTGTACATTAAAAATATATATGTACGTCTGGAAAAATGCATGTTTTATTTATTGATAACGAACAAACCCTGTGGTGTTATTCTCTTAACGCATTCACTGCCAGTACTGTTTTTTGAACTTTCGCCAGGTGCCACATCTTTTGTTTTATACGGAACTTGCCTACTGTAGGAACGCACATATGCGTTGAGGGCACTGGATGAAAGTCACGGTGACGCATATATGCGTCGGTGGCAGTGAATGCGTTAAAAACGGCGGTCGGTCGAACGAACGAGCGAAAGCACACCGGGCGGCGAGTTTAAGTAGTCCCGTCCGAGCGAACAAAACACATTTTAGCGCGTGCATTCTCAATTAGGCAGCCTTTTACGTTCGAGAAGCCTGCTGCCAAATTGAATACACGCGCTTAAATGTGTTTTGTTCTCTCTGACGGCACTGCTTAAACTCGCCGCTTGCACATTCACTCGTTCATCCGTCCGTTCGTCGTTGTTGAGACAATCACACCCCTGGAGGCCCTACCAAGATGCATTACGCTAACTAGCGTTTCTAGTCATTTCGTTTTTAAACCATCATCTACCAGTGACCAATTAGATACGTTATGCTCATACTAAACGGACATAAAATCCGTCGCCAATTACTGACAGTGGCTACGTTGCCAGATTTCTACAGACAAAGACGGCAATCCGTAGCGAACGCTATTTTTAGAAAGAGATAAATAGTTGTTTCAAATTGCGTACCCGAATGACGTGGCGTGCCCGCTCATGGCCGCATAATGGCCGCCATAAAATATGGCGATGTAAACAAAAAATGTAAAAAACATTTACGGTACTCACGAATGAAATGAGACATCCTTTCTTCCTTTTATAGTTACAGTATAATTTCGGCAGCCTCTAAAAACACAAGACGGCATTTTTTATGACTTATATTTGTTGCATTTCGGTAATAAAACTTTACTGTTTTTGACGCGTGCGTGTCAGCGGCCACGGCGCGACTGAACGATAGTAAGGCAATTACCTTCCTTTTCGAGGAACGCTTTGACGCGCAGATGACGTATCTTAATGTAAAATATAATTGCCAGTGACGCGATAGGTTTAAAAACGAAACGAATAGAAACGTTAGTTAGCGTAGTGCATCTTGGCAGGGCCTCCAGGAGCCTCTATTGTACTGGGTAAACCCATATTGCCTTTCACATGTATTCGTGCGTATTGTTTTTGCCTAGGCCGCCAATACTGTCAAGTCTATCTCCCAAGGGTTAGCTGGAAGAGATCCCTTAAAGGCTTTAGTTCGCCTTTGTACATATATTTTATATTAATTGTATTGTTCTTGTTTTTATTTTTTACAATAAAGTGTTTATATATATATATAGATAGCCCTTACCTATGTATATATATATATATATATATATATACATAGGTAAGGGCTATCGTGACGTTGTCAATACGATAACATGTCAAATATATACGATAATAGTATGTATGTAATAAAAAATAAAATAAAAAAAATATATATTTATTTGAATGTGTACAAATGCTACACTAAATTAGAGGTACACATTAAATTAGTACACTAAATTAGAGGTACACACGCAGTTTGACTTGTGAAGAAACAAACAGAGGCCCCCAAACTAGGCGAAGCCTGTATCTTGGGAGACCGAGGTAGATTAGCAATGTAAATGTAAATATGAGTATACATATGCACATACATGCATGGAAACATACACGCACATATACACACACACACACATATACATCACATATATATAATTTTATGTATTTTCTTTACCAATGCTTGAATACTAATTATAAAATTAATACTTTTAAGAGTGGTCAGAACATACAATTCAAATTGTAGAAGTTTTAATAGTTGAATTTTTTAAAAACATCTTCAGAAACATAGTAGTCCAAAGTAAGCAACCATTCTGTGAGCATATATTTAGCTTTGTGAATTTTACAGTCTCTGATGTTACAAAACTTTAGAACTAAATTATATACCGATGCTCTAACATAATCACCAAATCTTTTTGCAAAGTTTGAGTTGACTGAGGGGAGCCGCAATCTGTATACTCTTTTTTGTAACATTAAATTATGGAGACTGGAGCTAAGAAGTTGTTTATGAGTGAGGAGACAAGTTCTGAGGATGAAAAGCTGCCGAATAGATAAAACCTGAGCTTCTTTGTATAGGTCCGAGGTTGGATGCCTAAAAGGTTTTTTAGCATAACTTTAAGCACCGATCTCTGAGCTCTTTCGGCGATAATAAGGGTTGTTTTTGCGGCGCTACCCCATACTGTGATACAATAACCAGCTACAGATTGGCACACGGCTAAGTACACCATTTTTAGAACCTCCTTTCTAGCCGAATCCCTGAGACACTTGATGATAGCAATAGTTCCACGTATTCTTTTTGAGAGTGATACAATGTGATGTCGGAAACTAAGTTTATCGTCCACAATAATGCCAAGGTATTTAACATGTTGCACGCGAATAATACTATCACAGCCACAAGAGCCCAAAGAGGGAATGGCACATTCATGGATTTTAATGCTATCTAATTGAGATGGTTCTGACGCTGAAGTTTTATGAAAGCAAAGAAAGTTAGATTTAGTAGTGTTTAAGGTAAGTAAATTATTTTGCAACCAGCCATTTATAGCAGCCATCCCAGATTCAGATGTAGCAACGACATTACTCCATGAGTTACCCTTGAAGAGAATAACAGTGTCATCAGCATAGCATAAAATTTGGGCATCTAGTAAATTTGTCTCATGAATGTCATTCATGTATATTATGTATGTAAACTCTTTATTGTATGTAAACTCTTTATTGCACATAAACAATTACAAGACACGTTTGCATCAATATAGATATTGTACATAGGCGAACTTATCCCATATATCCTTAGTCTATTCAATGCGGTAAAAACTATATCGCTTTCGACCAGAGGGATATTCGATTCGTTTTTAAACCAATCGCGTCACTGGTAGATGAAGTGATACGAAAAGTCACGTGATCTACCAGTGACGCGATTGGTTTAAAAACGAATCGAATAGAAACGCTAGTTAGCGCAATGCATCTTGGCAGTGCCCTCTGTTATCGTGTTGTCATCGTTTTGATAGCTCTTATTTACTTGACAGTAATGGCGGCCGAGTTAAAAACCAAAGAACAAGGACTAAAGGCATAGAAACCGTACTAAATAAGCAGAAAATACATTATGGTTCACTTCTTTTTACTTATGGTTTTCATAGTGAGTTGGAAAGAGATGAATCTATAGCTGTTCTTTCGTTATTTAGTACATCGTCACAAGTAAGGTGTGATTTGGACCTATAAGCTCCTATAATATTTGGACATATGTTCAAGGAAAGACAAATCCTTCCTATAGGAAGGACAGAGAAGTCCCTGTGTAAAGCCTTGTGACAATGACAGTTAAAGAAGAAAAAACAGCCTACTTTTTGTTTCGTTTTTTCTCATGTAATACGTAATCTAAAAAGTAGAGAAAGATAGCTGACGCAAAGTACGTCTTATAGTCCGGTTTCTATGCTTTATGTCCTTATTCTTAGTTAAAAACAATACCATAACAGGCCAAAGGGGTTTGGGTAAAAGTGTTGTCATTTGTAAAATTCATACATTTTCAAGGTGAGCGGCCATTCGTAAAAGTGGTAAATTATGATAGAATTATTAAAAATAAACATATTTTATTACATAATGTAATACTCATAAGTGCATCGGAACTGAGATATTTAAATATTCATACTTGGGCGTACTTTTGTACTAAAAACTGAACACTTTAATCTTTAAAACCTCCGCTCCGATATTATTTAACGCCATAAATTATATATATCTATGTGTATTTAGAGGTCCTCTAAATCACTATGTAAGAATCATCCGTTGCCGCTGAAAAAAAATATGACAATATTCTTCAACCAAATTTACCCAATGCCCTTTGATATGCATACCGCCTAGAATAGAGCCGCAGACGCCCTAACGCCGCTTGTAATTTATACCTTTGATCCAGTACCCTTACCATGAGTTACAATTACCGTAGTCACTAGCGAGTCGAATGCTCTGTCCCTCGCACTTTATAAGAATACTGCGAGGTCTGCGAGGGACGGTGCATTCGACTCGCTAGCGAGTACGTTAATTGATGAATTACAAAGTTATGGGTACAGTTTTCAGTATTGGAATTGGCTGCAATTTGGTAGGGTCTATGTTTATATTATCTGACATACAATAAAATCTTCGAGTTTTAAAGTTTATTACTTTTTTCATTATAATTAGAGTCAGTCACATTTTTCTATGTTGAAAGTCGTAATATTAGAAGATTGATCATATTTATCAAAACGAATAAAAATAAATATTACTTAAACTAAGGTAAATTTAAAGTAAAAATAAATCAAATGATTGATGAAGAACTAGGTCTGTACGTTTTGTTTTTATTGTTTTTTGAATTTGTTTCATTATAAGAAATATTTGCTTCGTTAGGCAAACGTCAGACATATACTCGTAGTAGGGGATCCGAATAAGAGAGGACCTTTACCCAGCTGTTTATTCGATAAAAAGTATTGTATATCAAATTTAATATGGTAAGTAATATATGGCGAATAGGTAGGCTGAAAATTTTCAGTCTACCTATTCAAGGATAAATGTGTCGTCAAGATATTATTTTTTTACTTTTTTTCCCCTAAATTCGTACTAGGTTTAAGGGGGAGAGAAACGGTATCGCATTTTTTATGGAATTTTTTAACTTCACATACCTCTTAAGGCTAAAATCTAAATTACAAATAAAAATTACAGAGCAATTAAAATAACGTGATGAGGAGAAAAAACCGGTCAAGTGCGAGTCGGACTCGCTCACGGAGGGTTCCGTATTTAGGATAATATGCTTGGTAACCGCAAAAAAATACTCATTTGCTATGACCTTTATTTTCTATGCCATAAGGTCCATTTTGACTAGCCTAAATTTTCAAACAGATTTTCAAACTTTTTTTGTTATTTCTCAAAAACTGTAAATAATGAACACTTCATTTTATTTTTCCCATAAAATATACGTCAGGATTTTTTCAGATTTTTTGATTAGTAAACTTTGGAGATAAGGGGGGAGAACGGTAATTTTTTGTACATTTTCGGCTATAAATCAAATCACATCACAGAAGATTAAAAATTGAGCCCTTTCATATGACATCCCACTTGCTATAATCAAACCACTTTCATTTTTTAACCCCTATTCTAGAGCCCTTTTCAATTATTTATAAAATTAATTTCATATTTTATTTAAGTACTAAAAACAAAAAGTTGTACAACTATGCCAATTTTTGATAGTATTTGTAGTTGCTGAGAAAACCTGCTGTGACATACAGACATACAGACAGACAACGAAGTCTCACCATAAAGGTTCCTTTTTACCATTTTGGTTCGGAACCCTAAAAAGAGAATACCGCTCACATCCCCAAACCCAGAGGAAGGGGGGGGGGGGGGGGGCATTAACCCTGTCATACAGTCGACTACAAAGAGATGTATCCACTTTTTCACCTTATTGCATTGTAATAAGGTCCGAAAGTGGATACATCTCATCGTAGTCGACTGTGGATACAAGTGGAAATCTCTTCTCACATTACATACTGTTGGAAAGGGGTTTCCGATTGTAATATAAGCTATTATTTTAGGTACAATAGGCCCCAGGGAGACGAAATACTCATGAAATATTTTTGTACACGTTTTTTAGAGTCGATGTGATCGTACATCCGTAACATGCTTGCGATTGGAGATGGAGAATTACAACCCACCTTGTTTTCCGGAAATGTTCCCTAAACAGGTTGTAAACACCTTTATGGGGATCTAAGGTCTGTTCATGCTTACTTGTCTTATATAGTAAACAACTTTTTAACCTCAAAATGAACCAATAGGCGTACGTTTATTTATATTTTATGGATATACGTTTTTTAGTCTTTGTCGATACCTACTACAGAGGCAGGGTTGTGATCGTACATCCGTAACATGTTTGCGATTGGAGAATTACAACCCATCCTTGTTTTCCGGAAATGTTCCCTGAACAGGTTGCTGACGCCTTTACGGGGATCTAAGGTCTGTTCATTCTTACTTGTTTTATATAGTAAACAACTTTCTAACCTCAAAATGAAACTTTTGGCTAAAACATTTTAAACAATATAAAGCAATCACCAAAGCCAAGTAATGTCCATAATGTTTATTCAGTTTACTTTATTAACGATAAAAGAGTTGTTTAGCCAAAAAAGGTTCATTTTGAGGTTAGAAAGTTGTTTACTATATAAGACAAGTAAGAATGAACGGACCTTATTTGGGACAGTAAAATTCACCGTACTTACCAACTCAGAACTATCAATTTCCCTACAGTCAAGTTGAACAGGCCCTAGCCAAGAAGCAAACGCTGCTAACGATTTTCTATTATTTTGCTCAAAAGTACCTATGGATGGGATGACAGTTGACCAGGTGGTTTATCGTAACGCACGGAAATGTCATCCCATACATTTTGAGCGATAGAAAAGAAAAACCTTAATAGCGTTTACAATTTGCCTAGGCTCCCTGGGCAGACTTTCTAGGCGGTAAAAACCAGGTATTATACCTTCGGCAGCGGCTGCAGCGCAGCAAGGGGACACTCCAAGCTGCGCGCCCGCGCCGCCCGGATCGCGCGCGCCATGCGTGCCACCTACTGGGCGAGTCTCTCCCTCTCCCGGTACTATACCGACCCCGGTGTGCAGGACCGTCTTTTACACGGATGAAGTAGGTATCGGGTTGGGGCCTAAAATGGTAAAGTACCTCGGTCATACTCGTAATAACGTAGTAAACAACTGTTTACCAGGAATGTCTATGGACCACCTGATCTCGCGAATCTCTGCCGACACGTTCACTCGTGGGACAACGTTAGTAGTGTTATTAGGTAATAGTTTGGTGTTTAGTAAATATGACTTACTTAATTTGTCTGAGACCCTCACTGAAGTCAGCAAAGGTGATATAGGTAAAATAATTATTTGTGCTTGTCTGTTGTCCCACAAATTAACACATAAATGTAATAGGAACATTGATTACTTTAACTCTATATTATATAAAATGACAATATATAATTCGAAAATATCGTATTTCGATACAAATAAATTTGTAAACAAGTTCGATTTGACGCGTAACTATAGTTATTTACCAAGTAGGTACTTAGATGAGTGTGCTAAGTTGTTAGCATATAATATTTTAGACCCCGTTATGACTAGCATAGCGAGCGATTGTAGATCGGAGCCTGCGCTGAGTTTTATTAGCGCTGGCCCCGCACCGGAGCTGCCGGTTGATTTAAACTGACAGCTTCGACAACGGCCGCGGCTGCCGTCGTCGGCGGCGCCAGTCGCGGCGGCCCCGTGCCGGTCCCCAGGCCGACGAACATTACAAATAAGTTAGGTAATAATGTAATAAATGTAATTCATCAGAATATACAGGGATTTTCTAGTAAGGAACTAGAAATTGGTTTGTTTATAGATAGTGCTAATATACACGTTTTATGTGTTACTGAGCATAGGCTAAAAGGGCATGAGTGTATGTTTAATTTTAATAATCATGACATTGTTAGCATGTTTGCTAGGCAATCTTGCAGTCGGGGCAGATCCCTGATTATGGTTAAACGCAACATTAAATGTAAGGAGCGCAAAGATATTGTTGCGAAATCAATTGAACGTCATATTGAACTTGCGTGTGTTGAATTGGAACAATTTATTATTATTTGCGTGTACAGACCCCCTGCGGCGGATTACCGGCTTTTTGAGAACATTTTAGAAGATGTTCTTAGTTGTGTTTTTAGCACTAAAAAGTGTATTATTGTGTGTGGTGACTTTAATGTTAATCTGCTGGAGGAATCACCCACGTCTATTAACTTACTGAGTGCTTTTAAATCCTTTCATTTAGTAAATTTGTTCTATGAGCCTACTAGAATTACAGCAACTAGTGCTACGTGTATTGATAATATATTTAGTAATTTTGACCCTACTCGGAAATCCATAATCAACATCCTAAGTTCGGATCACTGCGGCCAGCAAGCTTCGTTTAAGGGGAAAACTGATAATGCGCCCCACGAGTTTATATTTAGACCAATTTCTAAAAATCGATTAGAATCATTTAATACTAAGGTCACTAAACAACTGAATTATATGACGTGCACTAGGGAAGATCCGGACAGTTTATGTGCTTCGTTATTTAAGTGTATTATTAAAGAGTTCGATGCCTGCTTTAGTCTGAAAAATTTTAAAGCCAAGCAAGGTACGACATTTAGTGATTGGGCTACACCAGAGATTCATGAAAAGAGGTACAAATTGTATGAGTTATATGCGACTAGAGCTGTCGATCATAGGCCTGAGTTTCTAGAATACGTCAAAAATTATTCTAAAGAGTTCAAGCAGCATTTTCCTGCCGCGAAGTCTAAGTATTTTTCGAATAAAATTGGTAACTCTGACAACAAGATTAAAACCGTCTGGAATGTAATTAACACCGAAACTGGTAGAACTAGAATTAGAGACCCGCACTACAGCCTGCAAGTTGAAGATACTCTAGTAAGCTCGGACCTTGATGTAGCTAAACAATTTGAGCGGTTTTTTACGAACATACCCTTGGAGACCACTAAATCATTACTATCATCTCCTGATAAGGCTGAAATATTATTAAAATCCAATGTTAAGGAATGCACAAATTTATTTAAATTCTATCATGTCACCTCAAAAGTTGTGATTAAAACGTTTATATTATAAGATACCATCTGATATCGTCAATATGCCGTTCAATAAATTTAACTCTCACATCAAGCGCTGCTTGTTGGGTAGGGCATACTATACTATAAATGACTTCATTGGTGACCAAGATGAATTTAAGTAGTGTCTAGGCTATTTCTTATTTAAGGTAATTTCTTAAGTCTAGGTTATTTCTGATATTTCTATCTTGATAAAAATGCCTTTAAGCAAACTGTGTATTCAAACACGAAATTGTATGTTTACTTTTGTACTTTATCTTTATTAGTTCTTGTGTGTACAAGACGCTTTTAAATGAGAGCACACTGTGATGTTTCTCGCCGGGCAGCTATATCACACAATATTACTTTTATGTTGTCCGGCAGCTTGAGCACGTCATGCTCGCTCAAAGGTCTTTGCTTACGGCGGCGTCGTTGATCGGGTCGCCACCTTCCCGAAAACATGGTTGAGGGAGGCGATGGCTGAGATATGCGTCATACTCGTGAACGGGTGCTGTTTGTGGGGTCCGGTCTGTTCACGTCTGCAAGGACTTGTTGCTCAGTTAATGATTCCAGTTATGGCTTTTGACGTAGAGACCTCGTCGTGTTGTTCTCCTAGTCATTATTGTTAGTTTCATGTATTTGACATGTAGTCTTGTTAATTTTTACATTTATTTGTAATGTTTTTAATTTTGAATTTGTATTTTTTTTATATGTGATAGTTCTAATAATTTATATTTGTTGCTTTATTACCTTGTAATGTAACTTACTTTTAAGTATTATTGTATTTTATGTTTGAAAAAATGACCTTCTGCTGGAATTTCTTGCGGCGCTTCTTCTCCGCAATGATGGTCTTGTCCGAAGCGCTAATAGATTCACTGTATATTACCGACGTGTAAAAGAGCCCGTTTGTGGCCAATTTACTGAATAAATATTTTGATTTTGATTGATTTGATGATTCCTGTCTTTGACAGCCGTATTTCGTAATTTCAATCACTAAGCGATAAGGTCACAGCTCATTAGAACTACCCGGCACCCGAACCGCACCGCCTCGCCTCGAGCGGTTAGTATTCTATATATGGATTTGCATGGGCATGCGCTCACTACATCAACTACTAGCTTCACCGGATCGTCTCGCTCGCGAGGTGTCCACGCGCGGATGGCGAGTGGGCCACTCGATGATAGAACGTTGCTCGCATGCTTGCCTCACGTGAACCGCTCGGAAATTCGTTGACCACGCGAGGTCCACTCGTTGACCACGCAAGGCCCACTCGTTGTCCACGCGAGGTTCACTGGTGACAACGCGGAGTCCACCCGAGGACCACCTGTCGACAACGAGTGGACGCCGAGTGACGAGGCGGTGCGGGTCGGGTGCCGGGTGGCTCTACTGAGCTGTGACCTTTATTATTTAAGTCCCTGAACGGCGTCGCTAGGTGTGTACCAATGTAGTATTTATATAAAGTTATAGAAACGTATAATACGTGTTTATATGATTTGTCACAGGAATCAACTTAGATGAAACAGAGTGTAAGTGAGGTTAGGTGAAAGACTCACTTGTCATTGGGGCTATAAAAATCGAATGCCGGCACCACACTTCGCTATTCGCTATTCGTTATTCGGCTTATGCTCCTACATTCGACGAAGTGTGGAGGGTTTATTCGTCTATGTTTTCTTTATTCGCACGCATAACGCATAAGCGCGATAGCATAGTACATTGTGCATCAAGGGTAGTATGAAGGGAATTACTAACGAGAGTGTTAGAAGCGCGACGCCGAAGGCGGAGGGCTTTTAATGACTCGAGTTAGTAATCCCCTTACTGCCTGTGATACACACAATGGTTTTCATCACATTTGCGAGGAAAAAAACAAAGAGAAAATTAAATAGTACATTTCTTTCGATTTGGCGGGTAACATATTGCCATGTATTACTTCAGCTGCATCTCTTAGTTCCGGTGGTGTATTGGTGATAATTAATCTTGTGTCCGAATCCTGGGATGAAGAAGCCATTTTCTTTTTTGTTTTGTACCTATTTATTTTAAAATAAAACACTTTAACTCTGCAAAATATAAAGAAATAACTTTAGACGAACGGGAACGTAAATGGAAACGATATTTTTTTTGTGGCCTCTACCACAGATAATAACTGCGTTTAGTTTCGACCTGGATTCGAGCCAGATTTAGCCAATTTGATAAAAATGTATAATTACTAAAATTAATGATAAATGTTGATATAAACTTGAAATAGGTATAAAAATAATGAAGTTTAATGAAGCGTATAGGTTTTGTGTAATGTAAGTTAGTCTATAGCTAATTTTTAAAGATGAAATTAGAAACCGATTTAATTTTTGGCTGAAAATTAAACCTCCTTAGTCAGAAATGATGTACGAAAGAGTTGCAAATTTTAAAAAGAAAGTCATTACTCCCTAGGGATGACAAACTCGCCATAATTCCCGCGGGAACAATTTAGGCCATTGTCCTTCTGTATACAGGCATGGAATAACACCATTTACGAGCAGGTGTGATGAAAAATATTTTAACAAATACGGCGCAGCCGCATAACGAATAGCGAAGTGTGGTGCTGGCATAAGGCGTAAAATAAAAGACCATATATTTTTCACAACGTTTATTTGCCATCAACACTTTAATATAATAGATATACGGTTAGAAACAATGAGCCGATTCAAACAAAGTATCATATACAATATACAAATTCCAATGTGACTGTGCTATAATGTAGATAGGTATGCCTTATTTTTACGCCACCTTTTGCACCACTACTGGTTTAACGCCTACGACATGTATATTCGTCATTATTGACAGCATAAAATAGACCTAAGTCGACAATAGCCGCGGGCCTTGTATGATTGCGTTTATCGTGTGACAAAATGTGGATACAGCGTCCGTCACTCTCGTCTCTCTCGTCAGAAAGTGACGGATATTTTATCCACATTTTGTCACACAATAAACGCAACCATACTAGGCACCCTGGTGTTTAGCTGTCAAGCTGTCATTCGCGTTTAAATGACGATTTTTGTATTTGACATAGCGTTAAAAAGGTTAAAACGATTCCAGTGAGCCTAATTATGGTCTGTATCGATGTGGATAAACGTTAACAAGCATCTGTCACTTTATGACCAGTATTTATGTGCGAAAGTGACAGATGCTTAATCCACCGCGATAAAGTCGACCATAATACGGACCCAGACGTGACGAATTAAGTAAACGGCTATTGTAGCTAGCAAAACCGACACTTATATCGTTTTAAGAATCGCCACTAGCAGTGTCCCCTGTCACTGGCTGGAATTTGGCAAAAACAGTTTATAGTGCCTCAACACAATTTAAATATACGCGGCAATGATATTTATACCCACCCTACCAGAGCTCTATCTAGACGGTAAAAACCATACCTTCTTTGACCTGTTATAGTATTGATTAACTCGGCCGCTATTACTATCAAGTAAATAAGACCTATCAAAACGTTGGCAAGACGATAGCAGGTCAAAGACGTTAAGGTTTTTACCGCCTGGAATCTCTGCACAGGTCAAAGACGACATTGTTTTTAACCCTAGCCTAGAATTGAGGCTCAGAATATAGTCACGACATATTGGAATAGGTTTACAATCTGACATCTTGAAACTGTAACTGGTGACAATATTGGTGACAATGAACTATTTATGTTTAGACAACAATTGAAATACATGATGTTTAGAAACAACGTTTATTATGATATAATTTATTTCAGTTTACACTTTGAACGTTTTGCTTTTAAATGCAAAGAAATCACAATTTTTAGTTGAAATTTCGAATTGCTAGAAAAAATATCAAGCATCTATTCAAATTCTCATTCCCCAGGTTAAATACTCGTTTATTTAACACCTCTTTTAAAAGGACGGACCTATCTCGAAGTTTCTTTTTTTGTTACTCAAACTTCATTAACCTGACCTACTGTCAGAAACCAACACAAGCATAACTACCATATAAATAAATAAATATATAAATATCGTGGGACAATCTCACACAAAGCTCTAGGCTTTTACGATGATCCGTTTAACCGCTTTGAAGGTGCTTTTCCACCGGCGTGGTGATACGAGGCGAGACGAGAAATAAAATTCTCTCTCTGCGAATCCTCGGCGTGTTTTTTTAAATACAAATTAAAATTTTCGCGTCTCCTCGTCTCGCCTTGCCTCGCCGGTGGAAAAGTAGCTTACGAGAGTATCTGCCGCTCACAGAGGTAAGGTGCTTTTCCCCCCGGCGAGGCGAGGTGAGACGAGGCGAGACGAGAAATGAAATTTGTATTGAACATTTTTCGGTGGAGATGGTTTTTTAATACAAATTACAAATATCGCGCTGTCTCGTCACGCCTTGCTTCGCCGGTGGAAAAGCACCTTAAGTGCAACAATGCCTTTGAGACGAGTTTGCGACTGTAAGGCTTGTTTCACACCGTACCACAACCACACCACGTCGCAGCCGCAAACGCGTCGCTGCAATGTGGTCGGACGGTAATAGGTATCTATGAAAATAAATAATTCTATTCACACGGTTCACATTTTGCCGTCAGTGGTATAACAATATATTTTTTGTCGCAACCACTTGGTGTTGCGATGTATGTGGTTGTGGTACGTGTGAAACAAGCCTTATAAGGCTGAGGAACAAAAAAGAAGAAAGAAAAAAGTAATACAAACACAATTATTTAATAAAACCAACAAAGAACGAAAAGAAGGCTAACCAGCTCCGCTTGTCTACGGGCCTGGTATGGCTGCGTCTATATCGCGTATCAAATGTGGATAAAGCATCCGTCACTCTCGTACTTATTTACGTGTCAGAAGGTGACGGATGCCTTATCCACACTTTGTCACACGATAAAAGCAGCCCCTGCGTACGGCCACAGTGCTGGTTTTTAAACAGGAAGTAGATAGCGTACAGGTTCTCCTCTCCATTTTTGTTGAAACACGATTAGATAAGCAACTAAATCGTAAATCGCAAGGATTTTTTTTTCTCCGCAAACGCCCGTATATGGGTCAATCAACTATTCTTTGTACATTTAAGTATGTCTTAATTATACAACACTGTTAAACCAAAGCCCGATATAAACTATATTTTTTAATCAATAGATTCATTGTCAGTAAAAGTGAAAATAAGCTAACCAAATCAGAATAACATTTTTGCCAAAAATACCGGTAACTTAGGGGACAAAACTTTATTTTCATACAAAACTGGGGACAACATGGTCCACTAAGTTAACGGTGAAAGAAGAATTTTTAATTGTTTAATAAATATATCTACCGGGTCATAGAATTCACTGTTTATCTATTTAATAAAAACACACAATATTTTAAAGAAAACCCATTTAGTTTTTCTTTATACTTAATAGCCTTACAAACTTGAAAAAAAATAGTGTACAAAGAATAGTTCATTGACCCAAATGTCGTTCAACTTTTACCCGACTGCGTCGGAAGGAGAGTTATTAAATGTGTTGACGCCGACGTCGCGTCAAATGCGTTTAAAAGGATTGTGAACCGATGCTTAAATCGCGCGATCCAGTTTTGTGCCTAAAGCCCGATTTACATTGGTCAAGGACAGTGGACAGTGGACAAGTGATAGTGTACAGTGCAGTAGTATAAACCGATCGGACAGTGGCGAGTCAAGTTGCCAGTGGATCCGAATAGAATCGCTTTTTATTTTTCCACTCCACTGACCTTGGAACTGTACTTGCCACTGTCCTTGACGAATGTAAATCGGGCTTTATTCAACCTTCAGTAGGTAGTTTAAAATAAGAATTGGATTGAATGAGTCGTCAAATATGTACTTACCGTTACAAATAATGTTTTTATAAACGCACAAAACCGACGAAATAACTTAAGATAACCTAGGTATACTTTCATTTAAAAATAGTAATTGACGCGTATTGTACGAGACATTGAGAAAAATAAATAAATTAAAAAATGATTTTGCTCATTAGGCTAATTATAATAAATAACAACGCAGCTTAATTTAAGTTCGACCTTGACAATCTATACTGACCTGTGACATCGCAAACTATCTACGAGTTCAAAGGTCAGATTATAATGGTTAGTAGGAAAACGGTCGAGCTCACTTATTGAGGTAAAAATAACATCTACCGAAAACTTACAAGATTCTTGTTTTTAAGAAAAGCGTTAGTTACTCCATACTAATATATGAAACTTTGAAAGTTCTATCCCTTTCGCTCTACAAGTATTACGCGATCAAGAGAAAGGGACAGCTAACAAAACTACGAACTTCGATTTCGGGAATGAGCCCTTGTTATCAAAAGCCGAATTTACACGTAGATAGAAAGTATACAAAGATATCTATGGCTAGGTAACAAAATAAATACTGCTCCGGTTTACTAACGTATTCACGTCAGGAAAGAACCCGATTGTTCGGGTTTTTTTTTTATCCTGGGTACCTAAAGTTCGTAACAACCTGATCCCAAAACGTCAGAAATTTGAATGCAGGTAGAAGAGACTTCTGTCACGGCTGCTTTACTATTATGTCATTGTATATTTATTTGTAATTTTTAAAGAGGCATTTTGCCTTTCGGCTATTTTGGACTTAATTCGTTCCAAGATTCAGTCGTATCAGTATTGAGGCATTTTGGGGTGATTTTAGGAAGGGCTCGAACATTTTTAATCTAGGTCATTATGACGTTTCGGGTCGGGACATTATCAATGACCAAATATTTCCGGCCGAATCCCTGACTAATACGTGAGTAAGTCGTAACAATGTTTATTTTTTTCGTATAATGACTCACTCTATTTTAAAAAGTATCTATGCCATTATTTGCGATATTCTTAAACTAATCATTGCTAAATCACGATAAGAATAACTCTGTTTAAGAAATTAAGTTTAACTGTGTGGCAGGTCTTGTTATACCAGTCAACGTCTGTGCTTCAGTACATTCGTCCAGTATGAGTAGACCCATTAGACCCAATATAGGTGGACTACAACGTTAAAATTTTCCTTATCATGACTTACGTATACAACACTACTAAAAAGTTTAACAAATATTACACTAGGGTATAGTTTATAATGGCGTTTATTAGATATGTTAGGCATTTGAGACTTAATTTACATTTTAACACTTTCAGTGACGGAAGTGAGACTATTTTAGAAGGTCACGATAAATGCGTTAAAAATGAACTTTATACGACAAAACTTCTATATCAATTTTAAGGCTAGGTTCACATGAACGCGCGTCAACGCGTGGTTGGCTCGCCGCGCGGTTTGAGATTATAACAAATCAATGTTTTCGTTTAAGGCTCGAACAGACTGCTAGCGGCACGGTAGCGGGGCGGGATGAGTGAGTGATGCGGGCGGGACGCCCGGTCACACAGAGCAAGCGCGCATCGCGCTGGCCTCGCGCCATCAACCCGCCAGGATCGCGCCATCAACCCGCCAGCATCGCGCGCGCGTCCCGCCCGCATCACGCTCTCCCGCTCGCTCTCTGTGGTTTGGTCATTCGTTTTGCGCTGCGCTGTCTGACATAACACTGACTGGGCGCGCGGCCTGCGCGCGACGGGCTGCGCTGGCGGGTCGCGACAGAAGCGGGGCGCGATATCGACGGGGCGCAGCCTGTTTGACCACGCTAGCGTGCGTCGTGCGTCAAACATCGCGCGACGCGCAGGCCGCGCGCCCGCGACGGTGCTGTCTGGCCGAGCCTTTACATGAACGCGCGGCGCGGGTCACACGCGGTAACGCGCGGTCATGTAGCCTAGTAACTAGGTTGGTGCATTTTTAGGCTCATGGCGTCAAAAGATGTATAATTTTTTCACCTTATTGCATTGTAATAAGGTTCAGGAGTGGATACATCTCTGTGTAGTCGACTGGACATGATCAACATATTAAAAAGTCGGTAGTGTTCCTTGATCTGGATCTCAACAACCATAACGCCTATGTATCTGTTCTTCGGATACATTAATCTTGATCATATTTGCTTGAGACTGTTAAACGTGAAAACACGATTAGAAACAAAATCCTCGATAGTTTTATTTTTCAAACATGACACCTTTTTCGCATGTTTTTAGTTAAATCTTCGAAACTCTACGGCCTTCGACGATCATTTTTGATTCATAGTTGACTGTTTATGAATTATATGAACGCGATAAACAAAATTGTAAGTCCATAATGTACATTATAACTTCGTCCTCGAGCGTTTTTATATCACGCTTATGCGAGCTTATAAGCGCGTCAACGCACGAGTCGCGAGTGTGACAAAACGCGCGGCTACTCACGCCGAAAAAACGCTAATCTGTAAAGGCCCGTATTGTCTTGAAGTAACATTTCGTCATAACTTTGAAAAAAACTTGTGCCTCATATTTCGTGACATACGATTTTAAACTTAAACGTGAAAAGAATTAAGTTCAAACTCATACATATCAAAATATCAGATACGAGTTTTTTCTAAAGTAGTTACGATTTCCCCTTAACATAATTATAAATATTATTCGTTTTATCTCTACATAGTTACAACAGATATGTGCAGCTAGGCGCTAAAACGTTCTACATCGTTATTCTAAGTTTAACGAGACTCCCTAGCCAAGATGCATTTCGCTAACTAGCGTTTCTATTCGTTTCGTTTTTAAACCATTCGCGAAACTGGTAGATCACGTGACTCCTCGTATCACGTCATCTCCAGTGACGCGATTGGTTTAAAAACGACTAACACTAATATATGGAGTTGACAGAAGCGGTAAAGCCACCTGTCGATATTCGATAATCGCTAACTTAACGTTATGCATCAAGACTTGGGGCCGCAGCCAGGATGCAAACGCTACTAACGTTTTTCTTTTCTATCGCTCAAAATGTATGGGATGACAGTTGACCACGTGGTTTATCGCAACGCAAGAGAATGTCATCCCATACATTTTGAGTGATAAAAAAGAATTTTTTTAACTAGTAACGTTTGCATCTTGACTAGCTCTGATCGAAATAATCTTATAATAGATAGGTAACAACTATAATTATCACATCAACCGTTATATAAAATGTCTTGGACAGTGTTAAAAAAGTATTGTATTCTTCAAGTGCAATAGGGTTCTTTTACGTATGGCAAGAATAGGAAATAAGGTCCGCCTTACAGCGAAGCGCAGCTTCGACTTTTTCACAGCCAAAGCATCTACATCTTTGGGTGTGGTTAAATAAGATCGAAATTAGTTAACACCAAAAGTAATCTCCACAAGCGTCTTCTGAACATGAGTGTTAATTAACACTTTAACTGTCCCTCGCTTCCATCAATGGCCTGGCTCGGCCTGAATTTTCTGGGATAAAAATTATCCAATTGTTCTCCGTTCTATAAATATCTTTAAACCTAATTTCACATCGGTTTTGCGTTAAACAGTGAAAACGGAACAAACATACTTTCGCACTTGTAATATTAGTAAAGTTTTAGGTAAGTTTAATTTATTTTGTCCCTCATAAAGGACACAAGATACTCCTTAATCAGTTCTAACACTTTTTTAACTCTGCCCTAGTTCCCCTAATATAATACTATATTATATTTACTAATAAGTTGATTAGTTTATTCTATTTCGCAGTCATTCGCAATACATATAATACGAGTACTATTGTCAAGTTTACGTTTACAAATAGATCCTAAGATAGAGTATATTTCCTTATTTGGTAAACATTGAGAACAATTATAACATTTCATATAGGATTTACGTCTAGTAACACATCACATAAGACAGATTTATAGCATAATTTATATTTTATATAACAATTATTATCAAAGTTTTGGCGACCAAAAAGGTGATTATTGTCTTTAAGGTTATTATGTTATTTTATGATATGAAGTAAACTATTTATAAACGTTTGAAATATATTAAATAGGTACTACTAAGTACAGAAATAGCTGCCATTATTGTCATAATATTGGTATTCTATATTTTTTATTTATTGTCAAATTCAACACGTTTAGACATTTTACTGTAAATTATGAACAACTACATAAAATATTAGTACTTTACGTACTAAAGTCTAAAACTATTAACATTAGACTGACCAAATCCCAAAATAAGATATTCCCAAGAAATGTCAAAAAACTATACATTTTTCATCCGGTTGGAAACGTATACCATGAGACATATTTACTTAAGGACTGATAAGTGATGAGAGTCTTATAGGCGATAAAACTTCTGTTTCCAGTAAATTCCAACCCTATTTCATAATCTTGGTAATTAAACATGAAATAAAATAAAACCAAAAAAATGCCCTACCCGAAAGACATAACGTTGTACCTACGGAAGGACTTTGGTCAATGTAATATTAATAAAATAGTTACAACTTTCTGCGCATCAAATTATGCGTATCGTTGAACAGACTGCAATAAACAATATCTAAAATTACTATTTCTCTAATATCTAAAGTAAAATTGTAAAAAAATGCTAAAAATGTTACTTGCTATTAGATATGAGAAAAGGATATGATATGACATATCTTGATATATTTTCATGTTTGAATTCAGGTTCATTTTATTACATCCTTAAATAGTGTTATAAAATATTATAATAAAAATATTGTTACAAACATTAACGCAATTTCTCATTGAAAATAATTTAGATCAATAATATTCATATGATAAGTGGACTATATAGATATGTGCTATTATTCTAATCGTTTCTGGGATATGAACAGTAGGTACTTTTAAATTAAACAAACCAGTGAGATTACTTTTCAATTGCTATGTTCACATTTGTACATAATTATTTTATGTGAATTTTATTTTGTGCAATGCAGCTTTTACATACATACAATACTTCCTACTTACTAGACATATCGCATTCAAGCAAAATGAAAAAAATCGTGTCCACAAAGTTCATTTTATAAATCAGTCGTAACTAGGTTATTTATGTTTTTTTTATAATAAACTAACGGACCACTTCGTCCGCGTAGTTTTTGAATTTCGCTTATATCTCGGAAACTATACATTTTTCCGCGGGAAATCTATCTCGGATAATATTAAAAGAAAGCAACTTGTCTAGGTCTAATGATCCTATGATAAAATCCATCACAATAAGCAATATATATTTTTTTCCACCGAACTAACAAAAATAACTTTTAGGCATTACTTTAAGTTACTTTTAGGCATTACATTAAGCACAAATGGTAAGTATTTTGTAACTTTAGACCTTTACCGTTGTGACATCCACCTCAATTCCAAATTTATTGCT
This sequence comes from Acleris literana, assembly GCA_946894065.1. Classification (NCBI taxonomy): domain Eukaryota; kingdom Metazoa; phylum Arthropoda; class Insecta; order Lepidoptera; family Tortricidae; genus Acleris; species Acleris literana. The sequence goes on from OX335681.1 coordinate 2,575,375, forward strand.
TACACGCCATTCCATCTCTAATCTAAACAGGCAACTATCGAAAAAATTGCCTATGTTTATTGACTTGCTAAAGTCCAGATGGCCTTTTTATAGGACAATTCGATTTCTAAATCCTGACTTGCTTTTACTTTATATGATCGGTAACAAGGGCAGTTCCAGGGGCAAATGCAGTGGAAACTTGAAGCCATCCTCAGAAGGCCCAGTGTGCAATAAGATGTCCATATTGAAGGCAATTTAATTTGAACTGTGTTGCAATAGAAATGAAGTTTATTTTCCTATCTTCATATACTGAAAATGGCATTATCGAACAATCGTAATTGAACTTTATTGCCTTGACGGTAGATTCAAAGTCGCACTCACATGAAACTCCGTGTTTGTAGTATGGTGAGCCTTGCGAGGTTATAGCGACAGGATACAAAGTGGTTCCGGACTCGTGGACCAACTGCTTGCTGTCCCACTGCTATTCAACGCAGCCCTGCCTCGAGGTAGGGCTCCTATTTCTGGCCAGTCAGCCCTTCGGGCATCTAAAGATACCTAACGAACTTAACCTACGTGGAGTCGTGGTAAATGATATCTGACGAAAAATAGCACGTGGAACAAAAAGTAATGGGACCACTAAGCCTAACCTAACATTTTTTTGTTCATATAAATTTAGTCGCTACTTTAAAATCTTGTGATATGTAATAAACATAAAGTAGCGCGTTGTCTCAATAATAAAGACCGGATTTTATTACATATTACCAAGATGTCATTAGGACTTTTTGGTAAAAGAAGACCTAGGTGAGTTGCAGTCTGCGAAAACAAACAACTTTAGAAAACTGATGAAAGGTAGGGAATTGACATAAAATTTACACCTTTAAAATTATATAGACCTGACTCAACCTGACGTATTGTCATAAATTTATTAAAATAGAGGCCTACTTAAGATCCAAATTTTGTTAATTAGGTCACTATAATTCTAAAGGTGCTAATGTCCGTTCACAATATTTACACAATAGATTACAGTCACATAGTCATAGTTTTTGGGTCCTAATGAACATATTGACATGCATCCCACGACTGCTGTAGGGTGGGAACCGGGTCCATACAAAACCCCCCATCAACATTTTGGTATATTTCAGGAATGAGCGCGATTTAGGAAAGAAAAGAAGTATTTACCATGCAGATAAGGCTATAAGCCTATAGGCATATCCTCGTTGCCTACTCTTCATCATCAGTCTCGCAGCATCCTGGCCAGCAGCCTGCCTCTGTGCCATCAGGCTTGGTGCAGAACAGCAGAGTTTCAATCTTGGAGACGGGTCGAGGTTCGATGCCGTGGAAGTCGCGAAGATCCTCAGCCGGAAACCAGGCTCGTTCCTCGTCGTCGATTATTTGTATGCCGAAATATCTAGAAGAGATTAACCGTGTTGCAATCCTTACGTTTTTTTGTGGCAAAGGTAAAGTAATCGAGCACACAGGCCATGTGATGGTAAGGGGATCTGTGACCCTCAGACATTTGTATCCTTAAGACTGCGATCCTAAGACCGCAAATGCCTTGACAACCCTGAGGACTAAGATGGAATGCCTCTACGCTAGTCTTATCTTACAGATGAGATGAGAGAACCCTTTTCTTTTGTGCGGTTTACCCTGGTTTTATAGACACTCATTTCATAATTTTCATAGAACGTATCACTTCGCAGAATTTTCATTTGATAGAAAACTATTTTCTGCTGAACCCGTGTTGATTTCAGTTTATCTTGTGATGGTCACAACCTCACCTAACCTGCGTGAATCATATATTCTCTGCTGAACCTCTCTGGTTATTTAAGATAACCTGAAATTGACACGGGTTCAGCAGAGAACAGCTTTCTATGAAATGAAAATTCTGCAAAGTGATACGTTCTATGAAATGAAACAATGGGCACCGCTTTTGAGCAATTACCCTCTTACACACTCAGGTATCCTCACGATGTTTTTCCTTCACCGTAAGAGCATCGGGTAATGTACTTAAGTTAGAAAAACTCTTTGGTACATGGTGACGGCGGGGGTTCGAACTCGGTATCTTAAGAACTCGAGTCGACCCCCTAAGCCACTAGGCCATCGACAGTCTCCTCTATGCTAGTAATTTCACCGGCTGTCTTATCCCCACCCCGGAACCCAACAATGCGAAACTGTTGACGTGCGAAAAGTTAAAGGATAAGGTGGTAGCTTACGCAAGGTCCTACCACTGATACCATTAATAAAGATGGAGAAGCGGGGATAGCACAGCTCCCTGGGGGACACCAGCGGACAGATCCCTCCAGGAAGAGACAGCGTTATCTACCTTGACAAGCTGGCGCCTCCCGAAGAGATATTATTGTAACCACGAGAGAGCTGTAGACTAAATGAAATGATGATGATGATGATGACGGTGTCAGTACCTGGCTATGGCTAGCCCGGGGATCCACAGCACGGAGGCCAGCACCAGCAGCAGTACCAGCAGCACCGCCCACAGCGGCCAGGGCTTGCGCACCGTGCCGCCCTCGCTGCCGATCCAGGCGTCGTACCTGCACAGTCAAAGACTTAAGTTTGGTACCCACCTTAGGTCCAAAGTAAATCTGACATTCTACAACAATAAGGTTGAGTTTCCTAAAAGTTAGAAATGACTTGGCATCTCTAATGACATTGACAACTTCAGGCATATTTTTGTTTAAATTGGGTCACAAAATAAAGGTTCGTGACCGTACGTATGAAATCATGATTTTGATTGACCTGTAATAAATGTATGTTTGTATATTATTTATTGTACATATATTTGCATGTATTATTGTTCCCTCGCATAGCCTGAATGTATGGCCCGATTTCGACAAATGAGGTGTCGTTAGATTCGTCTTAGCGTCGAGTGTTACCTTCTTAATCATAAATGCACAATAAGTAGCTAAAGTAGGCTTCAAGCATGTTTTATCCTTATTTGTCATTGTGACTTTTGCATTTGACATAAAGTAACAACGCATACTTTTACTAAAATAGTTTTATAGTGCGTTTATGAATAACTGCTTACTTAAAGTTATTTGGTGATGTCTTTGATGACTTTTACTAGGTATAAAAACACTAGTCGCCTGTGTCTCATGATCTCATTAACCAATCCAGTCTACTTAGTTGTGATAGTTTTTCTAATTTTTGTTATATGTGCTTTCATTTCTGCCTATTTTCAGATATTTTTTTGTAGTTTTGGCTGTAGCGGGGCGCAACTGTAGCGAAAATATCAATTTTCGAGTTCAATATTGTTTTATCAAATCAAACATTGATAATAATCATCTACATAATGATTTGTTAAGAGCTATCCAATGATACCTCGATGTCACACTGTAAAAAAATTGATACATGTATGCGAAGTACCTAAATTTACAGAAGAGTCTTTGAGTTAAACCGCCGACAGACGGACAGATGGACATGGCGAAACTATAAGAAAATCAAGTCGTGTTTTTAAATCTTGCTTTTTCTATTTATACTTGTTTGATTATAGTTATGTTATAAATAAAGCCCTGTTGGCTGAATAGATGTTTGAATGATTGTGAACCTACCCTGATCCTTCCACAGCAAGCTCAGCAAACGAGGAGATGAGGATGCACAGCATTGCCAGAGGAGAGAGGTACTTCCAGCAGATCAACCAGTAGATGCCTGGACGCTGACCAGTCATCAGCTCTATATCATCTGCGAATCTGGAAAACAATTGAGATTTGTCAAAAAAAACTTTAGTAGTTATGAGTATTATCAGCTATGTAATGCCGGTTTTTAGGGTTCCGTACCCAAAGGGTAAAAACGGGACCATATTACTAAGACTCCACTGTCCGTCTGTTTGTCTCTCTGTCACTAGGCTGTATCTCATGAACCGTGATAGCTAGACAGTTGAAATTTTTACAGATGATGTATTTCTGTTGCCGCTATAACGACAAATACTAAAAGCAGAATAAAATAAATATTTAGGTGGGGCATACAACCGCCGGCTCCCATACATTTTTATACCGTTTTTTTGCTAATGTTGAATAGAATGGTACGGAACCCTTCGTGCGTGAGTCCGCCTCGCACTTAACCGGTATTTTTTTTAAAAGGTGTTCTGATAAAAATCAAGCTTATATGCAGAGGTTTGTCTCAAAAGTGTTTGTTTTTATTAATTGTTTCTAAGTTTCTTTTATTTAATATTCTGTGTTTGCTACACCCGCTTTGGACTAGTAGTTGGAATGACGTCATTTTGTTTGTAAGTCTAACATAAGCTGTGATGTCGAAAAGACCATGTGTTGTTCTTTAGCCATTAGCAGAAATATGTTTATTTATTTTCTCAGTATAATAAACAAAAAAAATTCTATGATCCTGAGACAATCCTCTATAATCAATAATCATAATTTGATTGAAGTTTCTATTGTTATTTGTTCTTTGCTTGTTTCACTGACGTCATTTTGTGCGCGCCGCTATAGAAGTACAGTATATACGATTATTTCCACTTTGACACTCGGGACATCTCGGTTTTAATCGTAAAGGTTCGTGTTTTCACATAGAGTATGCAAAATCCTAGAATTTACTCACATAAAATATTCATTGAACCTATTTAGTATACTTATTAATAAAACCTCAACCTAAGTATAGTAGAAACTTTTTATGGCATATTATGTGATGGGTTAGCTTTTGAAATCAAAGGAATTTGCTTGGAATAGGCTATTTGACTAATTTTAGAAAACCTTTTTAAATGATTCTTTATTAAATAACAAGTAAACTACATTGATATTTCCTTGAGATTCTACTGTATTCTCACTAAAAATCAAAGTTAAAGTTTAAATTTTCAAAACCGCGCTAAAAACGCTGTTTCTGTCATGGCGCTGGCCATATGACAAGTGTGACGTCACACGCAAGTAAACAATAAACAATCATTTGAAGAGATATGCCCTTATGATATGTAGTTACTTGTGTGTGACGTCACCAGCAAGTAACCACAGCTGCAAACCAATCACATAGAGTTTCTGCCACAGATAAAATTTCAAAATATATTACAATTTTTTTCGTGTAATTTCCAAAAAAATATGCATAATTTAGTTTAAAATAAAGTGAAATATGTTTTTTTACGCTATTATCTGATAGGATGACCACATTTTGTAGTATATTTTCAATGTTGTCAAATAGCCTATTAAATTATCTGTAATTTGCATTTACTAATTGAATATTCGTGTTTTTAGTAATGCGATGGAATAAAGTAATAATTAAATCAAGCCACATCTGTTACTCATAGGTCTACCTACTGAAAAAATATCATTGTGGCAGGTGATCTACATTACTGTTTTAGACTGTTAAGTACACACTTTGATATTATGAATATGCAGCAATGTGTCTCGTGTCATTTGCACTTCAAATCCTCCCGATGAATATTGAGAATTGCCGAGTGTCAAAGTCCAATTAATTGTACTGTACCTACGAAGCTAGCGGTCCTGGGGCCGATTCCTGGTATGGGCAAAAAGAAAGACAGCGTGGCCTTTTTTTTGTTTAGGTACTTGTTTATGTAAAGGGTACCATAATAATATTATTATTTCGCCAAAGTTAAATTATTCTAGATGGTCATAGGTCATATGCTATTTTTTATTCAACCCGGGCAAAGTCGGGATCGGCCGATGGTTACAAATAAGGATACTGAAGGTTGTTTGGTTATCAAATCAATCACGAGCACCATTGTTTGCACACCGCGTTCGGTTAATCCTCGGAAAATGAATTTTTGCCCGAAAAAATGACTTTTATGGGAACAAAGACATCTGTTTTGATGTTTTAATAACAATGCCTACAAAAATATATTGATTGGTACGGTACAGGACTTCTATCCTCGTACCTAAGGCCCAAATTCCTAAATTTAGGACATTTGTCAAAGTGACTTTTGACTTTAGTTGACCAACACAAGATTCTTTTTTGAACTAACGAAATTTGACGTGAGCCTTACGAGGTATCGCTGAGTAGGTAAATATAGGCTATGTTTCAATTTTCTACGCGGTCTGAGTTGCAGGCAACAGCTAATCGTTTACATAACGTTAAAATACAACTGTGCCAACCTGTGTTCGGCAAATAAATATACTGATTCTATTTCATTCTCTTTCACTGGCTTTAACTTGGCAGGATTTCAGAGCTCATAATACGGTCTGTGCCCTCTAAAGGTTGGAAAGGAGAGAAATAGCAGCCAACCCCGCTAAGCCCGCGCTCGTCGAGATTAAAATGCCCAAAATACAAACATAAAGGCAACGTTGACCCGACCGACCCAGTTACTCTCATACACTAGTGCTTAATAATTTTTTTTGGCCATAGTATATTACGAATCAGCGAAGTTTTAAAACCTATTTGCTAAGTAATCACATAAAGTTTGCTTGTTTTGTTTGCGTCCCACTGTTAGCTTTTCACTTTGTATGGAAAAACAACTTTATGTGATTACTTATTTTAATAAAATACTTTAAAAAAACAGGCAAACAAATATAAAAATTACGCTGATTCGTAATGATTCTAATAATAAGATACCACTGAAAAGCTTATGAAATTAATGATTTTTCATGACATGAACATAAGGGAAAATTATAAAAAAATCATAAGAATTAAATCGATAGCTTTTTAGCTGCTCTATCAGCCCTAGGCGGTTTGACGACGGTTTATGGGACACCCTGTATATATGTATAATAATCAGAGGTTGGAATAGGTAGTGCTTATTAACCTAAACTTGTTGCATCTTCATTCAATAACGTATTCCCATCTCACTCACGCATGAATGAACATGAGTCTAGTTTAGGTTAATAAGCACTACCTATTCCGACCTCTGATAATAATGGTTTCTTTTGATAAAAATAAGGCCATACAACTTGAGAAATAATTAGAATATTCAAGAAACATTAAACACATTTTGTAATTAACCTCGCGATTATCTTGCAACGTATGTAACTAATATTTCCTTATCTGACAAAATTAAGTGTCTTAAGAAATGTCCAACATGGGTCTATATTGACTGACATAATTATTTTTAGTCATAATGTGCTTTAGGTCATAATCATCGCAAGTCATAATGTGTTTTTTTAAAGAAACTGTTACTTTTTCAGGATTTTTATAAATCAAATCTAACCAAACCTAGCCTTGTCTACACGTTAGATATTTCAGAACTTCCGAAAAGTTTACAGTTTCAGCGATATAAAAAATTATGACTATCAAAAATTATGTCAACAATTACATTGTGACCAATAAAATTATGGGAAACAATTGTCCAACATGCATAAAACTTTGAAATATCACTAAATGCGACGTTATCTATGAAAAGGGACCTTATTGTCGATGGCGCTTCCGCCATTATTAAAGATACTCCGATATAAATACAATGTCGCGTGACGCAGTGCGGCGTAAGCGCCATCGACAATAAGGTCCCTTTACATAGATAATACCACAAATGCTTAAACAACTGACCAAGTGCGAGTCGGACTAGTACACGAAGGATTCCGTACCATCGAACAATATTTACAACCCCCACCACATCCCTTTAATTTTAAACTTCGTACTATTTTTATTACGTGTTGTTATAGTCGGCCATAGTAGTTCACGCTCTGGAAAAATTTAAAGTGTCTATTTATGTTTATATAGGTAAGGTCACAAACGTTAATTTGTGACCCATTTCAAGAAAAATATGCTTGAAGTCGTCAATGTCATTAGAGTTGTCAAGTCATTTGTAACTTTTAGGAAACTCAACCTTATTGTTGTAGAATGTCAGATTGACTTTGGACCTACGTTGGGTACCTACTAAACTTAAGTTCTTAACTGTACAGCCATTTTATGATTTGATTAAAAATACAAAAGAATTATCCGATTAATTAAGCTGAGATATTCCGTCAATTTAATTCCTCGCTTGATTAAATTATCCGTCGCTTAAATTACGGAAAGCCGGTCGTTGCCCGGGTACAAATTAAACCGGGTTAATAAGAGATAAGTAATAGTGCCTTTCTCAAACATGCTCGGAAATGACAGCTTTTCTTTTGATAAACAAGGACGCGAAGAGCGTCATTACAAGCGTTTATTTAACTTGCATTGTATGTAAGTATCTATGTGCGGGTCAAATCTTGCAATTTAAATTTGATCCACTTCCTGTCAACGGAATGGGCTGAAATTTGGACCACATATGTAAACCCCATGACAATGCAATATTATGGTATCTAAGAGCTGATCTGATGATGGAGTCGGAAGATGGCGACAGGATCTCCGCTATACTTACTTAACGTGGACCCACCGTGTTGGGACTCCATAGTTTGGTCTTAATAAGCAGATTTATTTTTAAAAAAGTACTTTCTGCAACAAAAGCTTGTCCCAAAAATGAAATGTTGAAACTTTTTTCTGTCTAGGAGTAATTAAACGTATGAAAACCCATTTCTATCCGCTGCTTTATTTTGTTTAAAAATACTCTCTTTCTTAATCTATATATGTATATAAAAGGCAAACCTGACTCACTGACTTAGATATCAACGCACAGCCGAAACTATACTGTACCTAGAAACTTGAAATTTGGTACAAAGGTTCCTTTCATGATGTAAGTAAGCACTGAGAAAGGATTTTTCAAAATTCACCCCCTGAGGGGTTAAAATAGGGGGAGTAGCGGGAAACTTATTCTACGCGGACGAAGTCGCGGGCGTCCTCTAGTACCTATATAAAACAGTACCGCGGCTGAGCGATTGACTAACAGACAACACACAGACTAAACCGCTGGACCTACGGACTTGAAATTCGGAGGGGGTATTCCTTGGATACCCTGGGGCACTAAGAAAGGATTTCCCGAAAATCGTCCCTCAACGGGAATAAATACCCCTATTTACAGAGTAGCGGGAACCTAATTCTACGCGTACTCAGTTGCGGGAGTTCTATAATTGCATTTAAAATAGAAAGGCTCATGAAAAAAAGGAGAAACTAACCTAGAATTCATTTTCAAGTCATTTACAGCGTCATGCCTACGCAGAAAATGACTTACCTATAACATAAGCTACTCGGAAAATGTCTTAAAAAGAAAATGAGCTAAGTCAGCCAAAGGAAATATACAACAAGCAACTCAATAAAAGGTAGGTGCAGCGTTGGGGGCGGCGGGGGGCTGCGGGCGGTGGAGGGTGGAGTGGAGTTTTAAAAAACCGGGTAAGTGCGAGTCGAACTCGCGCACCGAGGGTTCTGTTCCGTTCAGTAGGTATTATTATTCGTATTTTTAAACGTATTTAAATTTTTGTTGTCACGTAAAAACGGTAAAACATGCAAACGTCAAATTTGGTATGATTAGAGTACAAACCCTGAAGAAACACAACAAGCGCTAAAAAATGGTCGTGTAAGATGGGCTCCCGCTGATTCGATTCAAAACCGAATGCAAATCGGAATATAATAGAATATAATAGAATAACTTTATATCAAAGGGCTCAGAGGGCCCTGCAAAGATGCACTACGCGAACTAACGTTTCTATTCGATTCGTTTTTAAACCAATCGCGTCACTGGTAGACCACGTGACTTTTAGTATCACGTCATCTCCCAGTGACGCGATTGGTTTAAAAACGAATCGAATAGAAACGTTAGTTAGCGTAGTGCATCTTGTCTGAGCCCTCAGACTACAAGGCCCATATTTACAACCTTGCAGACTAACATACATCAATATTTAACATAAAATTAACACGACTGCTAATAAACTTTCACGGTGTCTGCTAGACGGCGGCCACGGAATAATACCTAATAGGTACCTACTGTGCGACGGTACGGAACCCTCGGTGCGCTAGTCCAACTAGCACTTGACGTGTTTTTATATTAAAACAAATTTGAAACCCTAAAACATAATAGCCCATAGCAGCCATCTACATCCATCATTTTACAAATTATATCTAGCTGCTATAATGACCGCCATTATGACACAAAGGGTTCAGACAGCTTTTTCACGTGGAGAGGTTAAAGTTGACAACGCGAGCACAAAAAGGCTATTAATAGGTGGGCGTCGTCTAAAGGTCGTATAAAGGTCCCTGCCATGAAGACTGAGACTACACTACGGTTTTTTTTTCAGCTGCCTTTAACCTCAGACAAAATGAAAAACCGGGCAAGAGCATGTCTGACTATGCTCAGTGTAGGGTTCTGAAGCCGTTAATACACAAAAACTATCTCAAAAAACCATAAGTATGAAGTAATTATTGCTGTCTTAGGTCATTTTAGTAGGTATAAACACTTTAGTCACCTGTATCTCAGGAACCAATTAAGTCTACTTAAACGTCGTAGTTTTCCTTTAAAATTCGTTATATGTGCTTTTATTTAAGATATTTTTCAGATTTTTAGTATTTGTAGTCTTGGCTGTAGGGGGGGGGACACTTGACTCTAACAAAAATTAGCGCTTTAAAGCTTAATATTTCGTAAACGGATGCCTTAATCGAAAAATTATTTTCACAACCCCACAATATTTTTGAAAGACCTATCCAACGACACCCCACACTATGGGGTAGACGAGAAAAAAAATGCATCCCCACGTTACGTGCAGGGGAGGTACACAAAAATTTTTATTTTTCAAGATTTTATTTTATCATTTTGTTGGCGTGACTAATATGTATATTCATGCCAAATTACAGCTTTCTAGTACTAAGAGTCTCTGAGCTAGGCTGTGGACGGACATGGCGAAACTATAAGGGTTCCTAGTTTGACCACGGAACCCTAAAAACCGGGGAAGAGCATGTCTGACCATGCTCAGTGTAGGGTTCCGAAGCCATTACGTTACTACACAAAAACTATCTCAAAAACAAGAAGTATGAACTAATTAACTATTTATTATTAAGTTATTATTAAGTTATTTGGACATTGACTATTTATTACTGTTTTATTAATGATGTTTTTAATTATTTGGGTACTATTTTTATATTATTTTATTATTTTGTATTAATGTGGACGATATCAATTTCGTATTCTTTGACATGCAATCCCATTTGTATTGTAATATGTATAAAACTAATCAATGAAAAGCAAGCTTTAAAAACCCGACTGCATTTTTTATACTGTCGTCGATATACCTACATATGTTAATAATTGTCATTTGGCCATTGTTGTTATTTCAATTTTAACAGTTTAGGTATCCTATGATACTCTCGCTGCGAAGACGAATCCAATGATACGTCATTTGTCAAAATCGTCCAAGCCGTTTTTGCTGTAGCGGGCAACATAGAACTGGACATACATGACGGTGAAAAACATAACCCTCCTTTTGGGCTCCGCCGCAGTCGGGTAAAAAACTTCTTCTTCTTTCTCGTGTGAAGGGATCAATTTGCTTCTATTTTATACTGCCAGTGCTTTGCCACCTCTATCCCTCGGGGAGTGGCTGTTATTAGGTCTTCAAGAGTGCATGTGGTTGGGCACCGCGGACATTGCATCATATGCTGAGTTGTTTGGAGAGCACCGCAATCGCAAGAAGTGTCACCCTGTTCCAGACCAAAGCCCCATCCCTGCAGGTTGTCTTTGGATCTACCGACCGACCAATCTACGATGAAAAAACTATTTGAGCTAAACTAGGTCCCCATACAAGTTTTTTTTTACATATTTTTGTTTTTGTTTTTTTAACCGACTTCAAAAAAAGGAGGAGGTTCTCAATTCGTCTGTTTTTTTTTTTAGTATTTGTTACCTCAGAACTTTCGACTGGGTGAACCGATTTTGATGATTCTTTTTTTATTTGAAAGCTGGTGCTTTCCGTTTGGTCCCATTCTTATCAAAATGAAGATCTGATCGTGGAATCCATAAGGAATCGACGGAACTCTTCAAAATTCATAGGCACACCTATAGCGATTTTGGTATTTTTCATTGTAACTCGCGTATTTGGTCTTGGAAAGCACTATTTAGTGAAGCGGATCTGATGATGAAGACCACAGATGGCCACCGGAACTCCTAAACGGTACAGGGTTCATAATTGAGACATTTATTATATTTCCATCTTTGTAAACATTATGATTGCAATAAAGTATTGAGTATTGAGTATTGAGTATTGAGTATATATTTCGAGGGTGGCGACAAGACATTTCGATTAAGATAGTTGAGCGACTATGACGAAGCATATTTAGGTTTAAATATATGACTATGACTTTCCCATGGCGTTGCTTGCGGCGAGATTGAAATCTTCTATTGTTTCTTATTAATTGAGAAGTGGGAGAATAACAGCATAAATTATGATCACTAAAAAGTATAAAATAAAAAAAAGTTTAAAAAAACAAAAACCCGCCTTCAAAAAGCAAAAAATAACTTCTTTAAAATGGTAGGTAAATAGGTCAGTCCAACTACAATATTTAACCAAAAGCAGACTTCATTTGGACTGACCTATTTACCTACCATTTTAAAGAAGTTATTTTTTGCTTTTTGAAGGCTGGTTTTTGTTTTTTTTAACTTTTTTTCGTCAAACCGTCCAAACAAACAAGCGTCTTTATTGAGTGCAAACCCTAAAGAAAAACAACAATTATTAAAAACTGCCCAAGTCTAAGTTGAGCGATATAGACACTTCCAACGTAAACCTCTGTTATTAAACGTCAATGTTCCTCCACGCAAAACTTATTCCTATAACGTCATTCATAGTAGAAATAAATCGAATTTCTAACAAAACTTGCTTCTTTAGAGAAAGACTGAAGCGCAATTTTATAGCCAAAGCAAATGCAACCTTCTGCGCTGGTAATACAGTCGCAAATACATTTCTATAATACAAGCCTTCTGCCTGAGGAAGCAATATGGTAATGCAAACATGGGGAACCTACTTAGGCCCCATAAGTTATTACGGACCTGATTCGAATGGGGAAGTGTTGGGAAACGGGTCAAGTAACAGATATACGGTCTTCATAAAAACGTATCAGTAGTTTATAAGGTTGTTATAAAGATCAAACTCCTTCATTCATAAACGTACAAGCCTTGTATGGCCCGTGTCAAATTTCGATAGTTCGAAAAAGAATCTTGTGTCGGTCATATTAAGTCAAAAGTCACTTTGAAAAATTTCCTTAGGACGTTGGACCTTAAGAGGAACCTATTTTAGCTAAAGTATGCTTTGTCACTTTCTGCCAAGTTCAGGTGTCCCAGTGAGAGATAAGGCCAAAGCATATATACTTTTGCTTTTCCGCGTTTATGAATAAGAGAGTAAATCTTTATTTTTGAAAAATGAAAAATAATTTATTTGGCCCATAAAAAAAAACAGTTTACAAGCATAAAAATGTCTTAACCTAAGTACATTTATTTTTTATTACGGCCAAAATGGTCTCCGCTCAGCTTTATGCCCCTGAATGTTGTTGATCTACATTCATTGACGCTGGTTATCAGTGAGACCAGAGGGCCCTGCCAAGTTGCATTGCGCTAACTAACGTTTCTATTCGTTTCATTTTTAAACCAATCGCGTCACTGATAGATCACGTGACTTTTCGTATGACATCATCTCCTAGTGACGCGATTGGTTTAAAATCGAATCGAATAGAAACGCTAATTAGCGCAATGCATCTTGGCAAAGCCCTCAGGGACTCTTTACATAGTATAAAACAGTCGTCTTCCTCGTCTGTATGTCTGTCTGTATATCCGCTAATTACTCCTAAACCACGCGGTTTTCACCATCAGTTTTTATTTTTTCACGAAAGGTTTTAATGTATAATTAATTATAGTTTATGTACTAGTTTTACAAAAAACTCATATAAACTGAAGCTAAGCGTAAATAATTAGACAATTCCAGAAGATAATCTTACACAAATTAAACTAGACAACGATAAATGAATACATACATACACACATAAACTCACGCCTTCATTCCCAGAGTGGGGTAGGCAGAGCTACAGAATTACCAACAACTCCACATTTTGCACAATTAGGCTAAGATGTTTACCAGCGTATTAGTGACAGGTTGCAAGCCCATCGCCTAACAGTACTACAAGCCTTTATTCCCTTAGTCGCCTCTTACGACATCCACGGGAAGACATGGAGTGGCACTATTCTAACCCGGCAACCACTCGGGCCAAATAAATACATACATAAATAAATAAATATCAGGGGACAGTGTCACACAAATTGACCTAGTCCCGAACTAAGCTCTAGGCTTGTACTATGGGTACTAGATAACGATAAACATACTTATATAGAGAAATACATACTTAAATACATTGAAAACATCCCAGACTTAGAAACAAATACTCGCGCTCACAAATATCTGCCCTTACCGGGATTTGAACCTGTGACCGCTATCGAAATATAATAGAAACTATGCTATTAGGCATTAGGGTGATGGAACCGGTAATGGACAAGGCACCACCACGTGAAATTTGAATTAAGAGTGAAGTGTCCATTTCAGGTGCCTGTCAACTAAAAGTGTCCATCATTGGTGCCGTCACCCTGCGTCAGTTAAGTTCACCATACGTGTAATAGAACTAATAAAGCATTTGTACTTTGGTGTAATAAATATTTAATAATACTTTACGTGAATGTTGCGTAATGACAGGCATTACAACATGAGTGTGGCTTATGAAACGAGCCGCAAGGCGAGTGTCATAATATATCACACGAGTGTTGTCATGCCAATTACGCAGAGTCGCGTACAATACTTTATCTACACACATATTATAAGTACTCTAAGATGGGTTCAGAAGACTAAAGGCAAATGACCAGCATTATCTTACCTGTGGTAGTAGGTGACAGCGATGACAGCTGGAACGTAATTTTGAAATTACGTTATCGAATATTATAATGAGATCCAAATTTGGAACATCTTCCAAAATTAACAGCTGTCATCGCTGTCACCTACTATCACAGGTAATGCTGGTCATTGCCTACGGGTTTGAACGCATAATAGAGGACTTATGATATGTGTGTAAATAAATAAATAAACGAAACCACCAAGACACAAACTTTATTAGAAATTGCTTCACACTTTTGTACCTTGTCGCTTTAATTCGCACAGATTATAGTGCAGCAGTTCAAATATAATGTTAAACTGACAAAGCACTAAACTGTGCACTTAAGTCCAACCGTACAACAAAACTAACTACAACTCACCTTTTAACTCCATACACGTACGAGATCCCAACGCATTCGCAAAACGCGATGATCAGTAGTGGGAAATTCCCGCTGTACATGTCAAAAAGCAGGAAAATATAGCTGCCAGCTCCGTGGGCGAAGGCCATGGACATCAAACAGCATGTAAGACATATCCCTCCGGTTAAATACTCCTTGCGCAAGTTCGGGAATAACTTCATGTCCACTATCGAAGTTACAACGCCCTCTAGTGTGCCGAACTGAGAATCTATGCCCAATGTGAACAGCATCAGGAAGAAGAGAACGGACCAGAACTGCGCACCAGGGAACTGGTTTATTGCTTCTGTGAAGATTATGAAGGCTAGTCCGGTGCCTGATGCGGTCTGAAAAGAAATTGGTTATGTTTAATATTTTTTATCTCCCCTCATTAGCGAACGGAAAATGGCGTTTCCATACCTAGGGCGGAAAGGGATTTTGATTAAAGAATTGGTCAAACACTCAGCCATTTTTGACTCTTTTCTAGACCATAGAAGATTTTATTAGGACGAAACCTAAAGACAACATTTGAGACAATGTCATACCACAATTTTGATAACTTTCCTCTCATCGAGTAAAATACATGTTTGTACGTGTCTAAACTGCGTGTGTCAAGGCTATATTCATCGACGAACTTAAGAGTTGTTTAAAGGAATAACATGGAGCGTGGGCCGATCAAGCTTTTCCTAGTGACTAGATTCAATAAATAGGTCGGCTATAAATAGGAAATGGCTACAATAGAAACTTCTGAAGGTTTCCACTCGCTCTTCCTTTTAGAATAGAGAACTATTTTAACGTTGAAACGTATTGCATAATAGCCGTCGTGTATGGAAGACTGGTACATAAAGCAAGTTAAGTCGCAGACTTAATGCTTTAGAGCATTCTCTACAAATGAACGACTAGGACAAATTAGATTATTAATCGTTTTTCTCAATGCCAATTTACACATACACACACAGTCACCCAATGAAAATGTTGAGCATACTTAGACCCTTATCATTGTGAATGTCATTGTATTTGTCATGTGTGTCATTTGATGCTCTGTTTGAAGTTTACTATGACATTAGTGCTTAACATTTTCGTTGGGGTACTGTACGTATACTCCATACCAATTGACTTGTCTTATTTAGTAAACAATATTATAACCTCAAAATGCATCACTTTTGGCTAAAATGGCCGTTTTCTGCTGAATAAAGCAACTAGAGACCACATTTTGCACACCGTTTTCCTGATTTTACATCACGGATTGTTATTTTAGGCGAAAAGAGAGCATTTTGAGGTTATAAAAGTGTTTACTAAATAAGACAAGTCTATTGGAATGGATCGTAGATACCTTCTCGCCGGTCTCCCCATGGGGTAGGCAGAGACTATGAACCGCCAGGTGCACCGGTCTAAACATACAACTTTCGCATCCTCTACATTCATCACCCTCTTCATGCTCGTACGTCGGTTTTGATTTGGCCCTCATTCAGCACAATAGCCACACACAGTCATTTCACAGTCAGTACAGTAATATACATTTCGATAAAATTATAAATACGAACTTTTCCGACAAAAAAAAAGTTTAAAAAAACAAAAACCCGCCTTCAAAAAGCAAAAAATAACTTCTTTAAAATGGTAGGTAAATAGGTCAGTCCAACTGAAGTCGGCGTCCAACAATATTTTAACCAAAAGCAGACTTCAGTTGGACTGACCTATTTACCTACCATTTTAAAGAAGTTATTTTTTGCTTTTTGAAGGCGGGTTTTTGTTTTTTTAAACTTTTTTTTTATTTTATACTTTTTAGTGATCATAATTATGCTGTTATTCTCCCATTTTTCAAGAAACAATAGAACATTTCAATCTCGCCGCAAGCAATGCCGTGGGAAAGTCATAGTCATATATTTAAACCTAAATATGCTTCGTCATAGTCGCTCAACTATCTTGTCGCCAACCTCGAAATATATACCGTTTAGGAGTTCCGGTGGCCATCTGTGGTCTTCATCATCAGTTCCACTTCACCAAATAGTGCTTTCCAAGACCAAATACACGAGTTACAATGAAAAATACCAAAATCGCTATAGGTGTGCCTATAAATTTTGAAGAATTCCGTCGATTCCTCATGGATTCCACCATCAGATCTTCATTTTGAAAAAAATGGGACCAATCTGGAAGCACCAGCTTTCAAATAAATAAAAAATCTTCAAAATCGGTTCACCCAGTCGAAAGTTCTGAGGTAACAAACATTAAAAAAAAAATACAGATGAATTGAGAACCTCCTCCTTTTTTTGAAGTCGGTTAAAAATACGATGTTTTTTGATTATTCACTACATCTAGGGCTCTATTCTACTAAAACCTAATTGCTTTTGACATTTTTTCGTATTGTCATCGTTATGATACTCTAAACTCTTGTTTACTTGACATGGTGACGTAGTGAAAAACAACATGTCCTAGGAGTACAATAGAAGCTCTGCAGCTCTGTCCTTTTTCTATTATCACACCTCACGCTCAAGACTCCCGCGACATCGAATATCTGTGTTATTGCCCTATAGGCTGTCTGTCCACTGGAGCGGAGCGAGGCAGCGGAGCGGTGAGCGAGGAAAATATCCACCAATAGGAGAGCTGCGTTGAGTGAGGCTAGGAAAATAAACTATTCCTATTGGTAGATATTTTCCTCGCACACAGATCCGCTACCTCGCTACGCTCCAGTGGATAGGCAGCCTTAAATAACTCGCTGACAAGTCCGACCTATACAGGGTGTAATCGTTAAGTACGACCAGGCGATTATTCCGTAACTATTACAGATATAAAAAAAAAACTGATATCGATAGTACGTTATCTAATCAGTAAAATGACATCAATAACTATTTTGTAACCAAACGAGAATTATCAAAAAAATTTAAATTAAACACTCCCATACATTTAGTATGAGATTAGTAGAAAGGTTTTAGTTTCCTTATTTTAAAAGGTTATTTTAGCTTAGTACTGATATTAGAGGAAACTGTTTATTAACCTAACAAAGAAATAAAACTATATTTTAATATGATTAAATTAACATAAGTTATAGACCACTTAAAATAAGAAAACTAAAACCTTTCTAATAATCTCATACTTAATGTATAGGAATGTTTAATATTCAAATTTGGATACTTCTCGTTTTATTTTTAAAATGTTATTGATGTCATTTTACTCATTAGGTAACGTTCTTTAGATATCAGTTTAAAGTTTTCTGATATCTGTAATAGTTACGGAATAATCGCCTGGACACACTTAACGATTACACCCTGTATGGACCCGTCAGAGCGTATAACTACGCTAATGCTGAGTAGGGAATGCCCTTTTTAAAGGCATGTATGAGAGTATATGTGTTTGTTTTGTTATTTGTGTTTGTTGGGTAAGCGTTGAATATGTATCTATGTGTGTATATGCTCCTTCGTTATGTCATTTGTATTTGTGTTTTGTAAGCGTTGAATAACTACATCTATCTACTTATGTGTATGTGGGTACGAGTATGTGTGTATGTTATAATTTCCTATGGACTCCAAAACGGCTCGATAAATTTTGATGTGTGAAGTAAATACTAGGTACATCTATCCATGTTTGTATGTGGATACGAATATGTGTGTGTGTTCCTTAAGGACTCTAAAACTGCTGGACCGATTGCCTGTAATGCAATTTTCTGGCAATCTTCATATTAACCCAGCAGGTGATCCTGTGGATTTCGGTAGCGATCGAATCAATAAGCAGGGTCGCGAATGTTTTCTATTTATATTTCTATTAAGTATCCTTGCGAGTCTCAACCTTTGTCCACTAACTTATAAGTACAACTAGAGTCGATACTTCACAGGATATCCTGAAGAATATACTTACATTATCAAGCTCCTTCTGCAAATCACACTCCATCAGCTGAGGCATCACCAGCTTCGTCAGGTTCCCATTCAGATCCACCGTCATCATCTGCCCAGCCTCCGGAAACACCATGGACTTATACGCTGGACCAAACACTCCAAGAAGAGTCTCATTCCTATCATCCAAACACTTCTCATACACCATAGTAGCTTTAAAACCAATAATAGAGAACACTACTATGCCAGCAAACATGGATGTCAAGCAGTTAGTCATGGAAACCATAATAGCGTCCCTGTAGCAGTTATTGTCAACAGGGTTATAGGAAGAAAAGGCGATCAGACCACCAAAGGCTAGGCCAAGAGAAAAGAAGATCTGAGTGCCTGCTTCCAACCAGACTACAGGATCTAGAATGGTATGCCATTTTGGCGTGAAGAGATGTATCAGGCCATCGCCCATGCCTTTTAAAGTGATGCCTCTGAAGAAGAAGATGACCAGGACGATGTAGGGGAAGGTAGCTGTGACGTAGACGACTTTGCCTGATGATGCGATGCCTTTAATCATGCAGAGGTAGACGAGGATCCAGGCAATGACGAGGGCGAGAGCGATCTTGTAGTTGAACGTTTGGGGGTAGTTGATGTCTTCGGAGATTTGGAGTGTGGTTCTGTACCAGAAGTACTGGGTAGGGCTGCTTACCTGAAACAAATGAAGGTTTGGGTTAATGATGTAAATCGCAAAAAAACCTTATTTTGTGGCATGGAGAAAGATAAACGAAAAATAGGTGATTACTCAACGGCTTCGCACATGTTTCATTTGATAACGTTAAAATATTAAAAAACATTGGTCTAAATGTTCTTATTCTTGTAAACAATTGCTGATTGAAGAGACAATTTTATTGTTCTTCTAATTTTGTCTTGGTTTAAGGCGTGAACGATTGCAGAATTACAATTATAGAAGACGCCCGCGAATTCGTACGCGTTGAATTAGTTTCCCGCTACTCCCCCTATTTTAAACCCTTAGGGGATGAATTTCTAAAAATTCTTTCTTAGTGCTCACTTTCATCATGAAAGGAACCCCTGTACCAAATTTGAAGTTTCTGGGTACAGAGGGTCAGACAAGATGCACTACGCTAACTAACGTTTCTATTCGATTCGTTTTTAAACCAATCGCATCACTGGAAGATGACGTGATACGAAAAGTCACGTGGTCTACCAGTGACGCGATTGGTTTAAAAACGAATCGAATAGAAACGTTAGTTAGCGTAGTGCATCTTGTCTGAGCCCTCAGGTGTTTCGGCTGTGCGTTGATATATAAGTCAGTGAGTCAGGTTTGCCTTTTATATAATATATAGTAGCTAAATAAATAAAAAAAGGAAAGTATGGCGGTACGACTAAAACAGTCAGTAAAAGAACTAGCTTGTACTTTTTAACCGACTTCAAAAAAGGAGGAGGTTATACGTTCCACTGTATGCATTTTTTTTTTTTTTATGTATGTTCACCGATTACTCCGTCAATTCTCGACCGATTTCAAAAAAATTTTTTTGGTTTGATAGAGTATACTTCCGAGGTGGTCCCATTGTCACCAAATCTGAATCTGATGAGGGGATCAGTGAGGAATTGAGGGAACTCCTCAAATATTGTAGGCAAACATATAGCGATTTTAGTATTTTTAGTAACAAATCCAGCATTTGCGTTCAGAAAGTATGATTTGGTGAAGTGGAACTGATGATGAAGACCACAGATGGCCACCGGAACTCCTCAACGGTACCGATTTCAAGGGTGACGGTAAGATATCTCGATTAAGATAGTTGAGCGACTACAACGAAGAATATTTACTTGTTGAAATATGACTATGACTTTCCCGCGGCGTTGCTTGCGGCGCGCTTGATATAAGTTAAAGTTTCATTTCAACTAAGAAGTGGGACTACGTAACGACGTATTATGATCACTAAAAAGTATAAAATAAAATAAATGTTTAAAAAAAACAAAAAACCGCCTTCAAAAACGCAAAAAATAACTTCTTTTAAAATTGTAGGTACCTAATAGGTTAGTCCGACTGATGTCGGCTTTTTTGTTGAAAATATGGTGGTCGCCGACTTCAGTTGGACTTGAAATTTCCAGGCAGTTGTAGTCTTATTTCCTCCTGTTGAGTGACGCGTGCGGTAACACAATGCTTTGTTAAAACATACAATACAACGCTTTCCTTAAGACTACGATGAGCGTCCCAGTGGCGCCCTCATTACTATTGTTGTTTTCTTATAAACTAAAGTATTATTAATAAACTAAAGTAAACATAATAATAGTAATAAGAGCGCCGCTGGACGCTCGTCGTCGTCCTAAATAGATGCAGCTTAACCAATAGTAGGAGATCCGAATAGGAGACGATTTGCACCGGGCTGTTTATTCGATAAAAAGTATTTTATACCAAATTTAATATGCTAAGTAATATATGGCGAATACGTAGGCTGAGAAATATCAGTCCAGTACATAATAAATTAAAATTTTAAAAAACGACTTTGTTTAAAAAAATGCATTAGCTTGTTTAATAGACAAATTACGTACCAATCGAAAGTATGAAGCCTATAGAATATGCAAACGTTAGGTTGACTATTTTTTTCCCGTCAAACTATTGGGTAGGTATAAACAGGTAAGTCGGTACTAATAATTTGCACTAAACTAACGTTTGCTTATTCTATAGACTTCATACTTTCGATTGGTATGTAATTTGTCTATTAAACAAGCATTTGCAATTTTTTTTAAAGTTCATTTTTGATATAATGTATTTTTTAATGATATAAATACTGGACTGAAATTTTTCAGCCTACCTATTCGCCACATATTATTTAGCGTATTAAATTTGATATAAAATACTTTTCATCGAATAAACAGCCCGGTGCAAATCGTCTCCTATTCGGATCTTAGACCATAATACGGAAATAAAACACACATAGTTTTGTTGATTTATGTGGTTGCGCGGGATTGGTTGTCGAAACAGCACCAAAATCAAGTGTATATTTAGGCACTTGTCCAGCTTGTCCCACTGCCGGCGAAGAACCGATTAGCTATCGACTATTTTAACGCTCAAGAGATATAGATCCTGTGTCAATAAAAGAGACACATATATTATTAGTTGATCGCTGGCTCTACTCGCGTCCCGCTCATTGTCGGCGGTGGGACAAACGCCTTACAAATGAAGTTGGTATCTGTATGCCTTTAAAAGTAGCTGCACGCTTTAGTGCTTTGTCACTTTGACGTAATGTTCCAACTACTGCACTAATCTGTCAAAGGCGTTAAAGAGACAAGGAACAAAGGTATAGCTACTTATAAGGTCTGTATAGACGGCCAAAAGTGTGGTCTATCACCCTACGGTTGAAGTTCACTTGCACGTCATGAAACAACAAGTTCGATTTTCCCTTGGAATGATATTATGACAGTGACAAGTGTCAACCTTAGCGATAATTAGATCTCACAGGAACTTTTGTCAAAACTGGTAGACCACTTTCTTGGCCGACCGTACGACTACATTATGATCGACATGGTCACAATATTACTTATTTCATTAGGTACCTCGAAACTCAAGCTTCTCGCTTAATTCAAATTCAATACAATCATTTTATTTCAGACGGTGTCCATATAGTGTTAGTTATAAAAATCCTATAAAATAAGTTAGTAACATGGAAAGGTAATTAAAAAATCTTATATATCCGAATACAACTGATTCTGAATATGAATGAAGAACTGAATTTAGCTGATGGATTTAAAGACTCGAATACTGCCCTCCTTAGACAAAAGGGCGTATGTCTCATAGAACCACGCATGTATTAGTGACCTTATTTCGTTATAATTAAGGTTTAATTTACTTTGACTAATAAATTACGCATGCGTCCTTTTTATTTAGGAGGGCAGAATAATCAATTTAGTTTATTTTATCATAATCGTTAGAGCCGTTTCCGAAAAACCAAGGCCCTAAATACCCTTTATCTACACTCATACCATAAGTCCTCTATTATGCGTTCAAAACCCGTAGGCAATGACCAGCATTTCCTGTGGTAGTAGGTGACAGCGATGACAGGTGTTAATTTTGGAAGATGTTCCAAATTCGGATCTCATTACTTTACAATATTCGATAACGTAATTTCAAAATTACGTTACAGCTGTCATCGCTGTCACCTACTACCACAGGTAAGGTAATGCTGGTCATTTGCCATTCGGCTTCTGAACCCATCTTAGAGTACTTATAATATGTGTGTAGATAAAGTATATGCTAGTGTCCTAAAAAAATCTAATTAGTCCGTGTTTTACATTATCAAAAAATATTGAACAAGTATTTTTTCTTTTGTCAATTAAACAAAAAATGACGAAGATAAAGTGCGTTGAAGTTTCGCGTGACGTCACACCGTGGCACACTTTATACTACGTTGTGACGTCACGAGCCCCCACTCCCGAACTTTGATGCGCGTTATATTTGTCAATTTTGATTGATTTGAAAAAGCAAAAAATACGTGTTGAATATTTTTTGATAATCTTACTGACGGACTAATTAGAATTATTACTTTTTTACCCAGGACACACCGCTATTGTACGAGACACGTAAACTACTATTGGACATTAGCTTGTTGACTTACTGTGCCTTCATCCAAGCATATATAGGTAGACAGAGGGACAGACGGCGGCGGGAAGCGAATTTGTTTTATACTATGTACCTAATAACTAAATGAAAATCAAGCTTTAAAAACCCGAGTGCATTTTTTATATTGCCTATATACCTATGTTAATAACGGACATTTTGCCATTGTTGTTATTTCAAATTTAGCAGTTTAGGTATCCTATGACACCCGGGATGGTAAAAGGATTCTAATGATACCACACACTTCTAAATCAGCTCAGATATTTAGAAGTTATGGTGGAATAAATAATCGTACATACATATATGAACCCTGAAAACTACTTAATACTTACTTAAATAAAGCTTTAATTATAATTATTGTAAATTGTAACTGAAGGCATTTCATCTGGTAATTCCAGTTGTTCCGTTTGTTATGTTGGTAAATATTAAGAAGACGCGAACAATTTCGCTTCCTTTGAGATTAATTAAGGAACGCTTGAAAAGCTAATATTGCGTTGTTCCTTTGTAAGCGATATAAATTTGCCATTTTGGTATAAAGTATATTTAGGGTAGACGCTAAAGTTCCACATCTCGTTACGACTAGGTATTAAATACGACCAGAGGGCCCTGCCAAGATGCATTGCGCTAACTAACGTTTCTATTCGTTTCATTTTTAAACCAATCGCGTCACTGGTAGATGACGTGATACGAAAAGTCACGTGGTCTACCAGTGACGCGATTGGTTTAAAACGAATCGAATAGAAACGCTAGTTAGCCTAATGCATCTTTTCTAGGGCATCTGATCGCTTAGCGGCTACATCTCGATATTCTGAGTCTGACTGTCTGACATAGATTTGTGCCTAGATTTCTATAGCGACCAAAGCTCAAAAAGTTCGAGTCATTAAAAGACCACATGGTTTTTTCATTGTATGCCTGTCTTAGCAATGTCAACGGAGCCCTGCAATCCTACAACTGGGAAAGTTGCCTTTCGGGCATTAGAAGTTACCTGACGAACCAAACCTACCTATTAACGCAAACGAAGTGGTCATTTTACGACTCGGACTTATTGCAGTCGCAAAGCGATGATCCTAGTGCTACCTAGTCCTGTCGAATTATGGATCTAATTCTATCTATTCTATTCTATCCCGTATCTCGTATCATATCGTATTCCGTATATCGGTGGTAAAACTATATTCATTTGACTTGAAGGGATTATGGTAAAAATTGCATAATGTTGCCAACTTTACTCCGAAAAATCCCTAATTTGCCGGAAAGTATTTTTTCCCAAGCTTTTATAAGAAAATTTCAATTTATTTCCCTTTGAGAGATTACACACAGATAATAAAAAACGGTCAGATCGTTAATAAGAAGGTTCTGTGGACCTTTTCGGATATGGAAATTTGAGTCAAAGAGAAACATTAGACATATGTAAACTACTAGCTTTCGCCCGCGACTCCGTCCCCGTAGAAGTCGTTTATCGCTGCTCACTCGGGAACTGTCCTATTTTCCGGGATAAAAACTATCCTATGTCCTATTCCAGGACCTAACCAATATGTGTGCCAAGTTCCATCTCGATCCGTTCAGTGGTTGAAGCGTGAAAGACGGACAAACATACACACTTTCACATTTATAATATTAGTAAGGATTGAAGCGGTGTATTACGCAGATTAGAAACTTCCAATATTCATAAACTTTCTCGAGTTCCACAGAGTTCTTAGTTAGTGGCTAGAATGCTTTCGTCAATAATTTCAGTAATTATTAAGGCCCGGTTTTATAAAGGCCCGTTAGTAAATATGTCAGATCAAATTTTAGTAATTTCATACAAGTTTTGACATACGGAAATTTGATCTAACGGATCTTTATAAAACCCAGCCTAAGAACATCAAAATTAAATCCACTGTAAATTTTATTACTATATCAGTGAGACCCAGGGCCATTTGCGTGAAAATTATATCACTAGTTTTAGCTTATATCTAGTAGTATTTAGTTAGGTACAAGGTCATGTTCCCAACTGATTTATTGAACGAATCTGTTCATATATAATATACAGGGTGGGAAGTTGAGATGGGGCATTAAGGGCAACTACCAGATCTGATCTTAGGAGACCTTTCCCAACTTTTTGAGTGATGACAATCGACATTCACAGATTTTTGATAAAATGTACAGTCAGCGAGAAAATCGTCAGAAATTAGTTTGTTTTTTAATGCCAATCGATCCCATTCCCTTAAAGGATTAAAACACTCTTTGAGACCAACTGAGGTTAGAGTACTAGATCACCCATAAATCAAAGAAAACGTTTTCAATACATTTAATAGGGTAATAAAATAACACTAATAACAGAGAAGAAAGGTCCTTCGCTTGTGGTTTCTTTACGCGTATCGGTTCTTTATACTTAAAGAACAAAAATTGAAATAAAACATCAGATATCGTCACTATTCTAAATTCAAAATTTAAATTTTCTTCGTACATTCTTTTTTAATTATTAAGCTTTTTCACCCATGAGCTTTATCTATGTAGCAAAAAGTTTATATCGTATTTAGTGGTTTTTTTATTTGTAAGAATACCGATTTTTCTCGTTTTTAACGTCCTAATGGAAGTTGTCCCCATAAAAATTAATGATCTTTAAGCTTAAGAAAATTCCACTCTGATTTTACTCTACTAAAATGTATGGAAAAAGTTTTCTTTGATTTGTGGGTGTTCTAGTACTCTAACCTCAGTTGGTCTCAAAGAGTGTTTTAATCCTTTATGGGAATGGGATAGATTGGCATTAAAAAGAAAAAACTCAATTCTGACGATTTTCTCGCTGACTGTACATTTTATCAAAAATCTGTGAATATCGATTGTCATCACTCAAAAAGTTGGGAAAGGTCTCCTAAGATCATTTTCACGTGGCTGCAAGGGATCTGGTAGCTGCCCTTAATGCCCCATCTCAACTTTCCACCCTGTATAATATACTCCGCGCTGGCCTAGTTGGTAGTGACCCTGCCTACGAAGCTAGCGGTCCTGGGTTCAAATCCCGATAAGGGCAGATATTTGTGTGTCATGGATGTTTTCTATGTATTTAAGTACCTATATATTTATCTATATGTATAAGTATTATTGTCTAGTACCCATAGTACAAGCCTAGAGCTTAGTTTGGGACGAGGTCAATTGGTGTGACATTGTCCCCTGATATTTATTTATTTATTTATTATTCATATTTCCAGATTGTTGTTAAACAAACCTAAACTATAGGTTCTATAGGTACCTATATATCTCTTTAAACATTTTAAAAAGTTAATAGACAGTAGTTGTGGAAATCCAGCGGACCTACTCGTAGTATGGCTGCGTATATATCGCGTGTCAAATGTGGATAAAGCATCCGTCACTCTTGTACTTATTTACATGTCAGAAGGTGACAGATGCCTTATCCAAACTTTGTCACGAGACAGCACAGAATAAGAACATATAGCATAGAAACCGAACTATAAGACGTACTTTGCGTCAGCTATCTTACTCTACTTTTTAGATTACGTATTACATGAGAAAAAATGAAACAAAAAGTAGGCTGTTTTTTTTTCTTTAACTGTCATTGTCACAAGGTTTTACACAGGGACTTCTTTGTCCTTCCTATAGGAAGGATTTGTCATAGGTTACTATAGGTGCTTATAGGTCCAAATCACGCCTTACTTGTGACGATGCACCAAATAACGAAAGAACAGCTATAGATTCATTTCTTTCTAACTCACTATGAAAATCATAAGTAAAAAGAAGTGAACCATAATATATTTTCTCCTTATTTAGTACGGTTTCTATGCCTTTATTCTTTCTTCTGTGCGAGACAGCCATATTAGGGCCCCAGGGAGGATCGAGGCCTTTGCGCAGCAGTGGGACCAAATATACCTAATATAATAATAATGAATTCAGAAAAAAAGCGTTTCTCTCCGATTAATTTTCGGACAAACGAAACAATTGGGAACGAAAATTTTACCTTATACCTACTCGTAACTATGTACCGTAAAATGGGGTGACTTTGGAAACGCGAGGTGACTTAGATAATTTTTTGAATCATCGATTTTGTGCAATGTCTGAGTTTTTATTTAGCTCTTTCGCGACATTACTTTCATATGTTTCATATGCGAGCACAAAATATTAGTAGTTCAAGTATTATCAGACAAATTGGAGTTAAATCCTTCAAAACAAAAAACCACAATTTTTTGACATGCTTCAGGGGTGACTTTGATATTGTGATGTAAACACAGGGATAATCAAAGTAGCCCCATTTTAAAAATCGAGATTTTAAGCTGCGTAATTATTTTTTCCTGCTAAGCCGTCTGCCGTAGTCTGCCTCTAGTTGCTTTAAGTTACTCCAAATGCGTAGTCTCCAATACAATATTTTTAATAATTTATTTTACGATTAAATGCGGGAGATACAGAAGATTTATTTTAAAAATTAATCAAACTAACCCCATTTTACGGTACTACTAGATATAAGCCAAAACTAGTTTTAAAGGTCACGGCCCACCTAGTATTAAAATAATACCCAGGGAGTACAGAAATGAAATAGGGCGGGAATTAAAGATAAATGTGTATACTTTATAATGGTATATGTCGCATTATTAATTATAAAAGAAGAAATAATAAAACGATTATTAGGGATTTCATATACCTACCTCATCAAAGATATATTAATAGCCAATCTTCTTTGCACTGTTACATGTTACCTCCATGGTTTTTTTTTTAACTAATTACTTAAAATAAAACGTGGGTCATAACTGGATAATTTACCACCAATTTGGTTTATGTACGCAAACATTATTTGACCGGGTAGGATAATGGACCATGATCTTTTCCACGGAAATAATTGTTCTTATTGATAAGGTAATAAGATTTTGGATTCTAAGGATGTTTTAATAATTCCTGTTAATTATTGGAAAAAAAAACGACACTTCAAACTGAGTTACGGACTTAAACTAGATTGAATTTTTGGCTGTAAGCGGTCTTTAATAATTTCGTTTGTCTCTGAAACACGACACGAGTGACATGAGAAATATAATATTGTCAGCTGCAAGTTCAAATGAGATAGCAATGTAACGAGCCAAACGCTATTAAGCAGCTAAGAGTAGAGTAGTGTACTTATTCACCGAAATATAGCAACTTGAACATTTCACTGCTTTCAGCATAAATTATACGTAACGATTTATAACAATTTATACTCATTCCCAAGTCGTTAATAACCCCTAATAATGTGGGGGGGTATTTCTACGGTTTTGTGCGCGGCAGTGATCGATGGACACAGAGCGCAGGCGCCGAGGAAATAATGACTTGCAAAAACAGAACTTAGCGTTCAAAGGTGACTCTCTGACGTCTCTAATCAAATCAAACGAGTTGAGAACCTCCTCCTTTTTCGAAGTCGGTTAAAAATTAATGGTTATTAATTAATGGTGTTTTAACTATTCAATAGTACCACACGACGTTGTCAAGTAAAAAAACGACTTGTTTTACACATTCGTGATGTAAGGGCCTTGCACAGAAAATTTAACACTAGGTTAAGACAATAACAATAACTCCAGTAGTAGTAGTTTTAGTAAACGTCAGAGTTATACGAAAACTGTCATTTTAACTGGAGTCTTAACACAGTGTTAAATTTTCTGTGCAAGTGGCCCCTATGTATGTACATATTTTTTATAAATATTGTTTTTAGTGCGCGGTATAAATATTTATACAAAGTTTCAGTTTGTGACTTCCTGGGTTCCTTTCACGTTTGACTTCGGAAACCTAAAAAACGGTGATATTTTTTTTGATAAGAAAATTGAAAATTCCCTGTTACTTTTTTTCATTTCATTTCCTTAATCAACATCAAATTTCCATTGCGAAAGTACTTTTTTATGGAAAGTAGTGGTCCTGTTAACTCTAAATAAATGTAAAACATCCCAATCGCTACTAAGTAAAATTTAAGCAATGCAAAATACCCATCGGACCGAAATACCCTTTATTGGGTAATTACTTTAACGTTAAAATGGAAGGCTTAATGGCGCTCCGAAAGTGCGTAACGAGTCTTTAAGATAACGAATAGTAATTGCGATTAACCGACCGTTAGCCAAATTAATTGATTAACTTTGTAGTCGGTCACGGAATCGATTCCCGCCGACGACTATCGAGTAGGTACGTATGTATGTGAAATAGTGTTGGAATTGCGATTGCGGGAATCTAAGGTTTAAAAGGATTTGCTAAGCTGTAAATGTGGGTTAGGCTAAGCTCTATACCTATAGCTTAATGTTATATTTGCTTATACTATTATACGACGCCTTTGACCTAGTTCTCATTGATACTGCCTAAGAAGCTAGCGGTGTCGGGTTTGATTCTCGGTATGGGCGAATATTTTTATGACCCACGCCAATATTTGTTTGCCTTTGAGGAAAGATATACCTGGGAATAAATAAATAGATATTATAACACTATACTATAATACGATATGGCCTCTAGGTGGTAAAAACCAAATCATCTTTGACCTGTTCTTAAAATATCGACAAAAAATGTCCACACATGCGATTTTGTTTTCGACATAGTTATAAAAAGCACTATAGTAGTTCGTTTTAATACTATAATTAGGGTTCTAATTGTTTTTTTTGTCGTGCAGAAAAAACGTTAACAAAAATTGTCAAAGGTAGGTAACAAAGAGCGACGGACGAAGCGAAATGAACGTTTCTGAGTTCACCCGAACTCAGCAAAATCCTGCGATCGGCATTGCCGACTAGTCGTCCGATTAATCGGCAAATTGAAAACCGATTAGTCGGTCGACTGGCCGGTCGGCAGAATCCGTAGTCGGCCCATCTCTAATAACAGGTCGAAAACGATATGGGTTTTACCGTGTCATAAGATCGAATTTCATTTACCAATTGTTTCGCTAGTCCAAATTTTTATAAGTTAGGAAATCATTTTTTTCAGTAATCAAACCTAACATATGGGCTATGTTAGGTTTGGGTTCAGAAAAAATATTTTTTTTAACTTATGAATTTTAGGACAAATGAAAAAGTAGGAAAATAAAACTTCGAACTTGCAACACGATACTCTAATTCGTTTGCTCACCCTGTACCCTTTCTATGAGTTACAATTACCGTAGGTACTCGCTAGCGAGTCGGATGCTCTGTCCCTCGCACTCTATAAGAACACTGCGAGGTCTGCGAGGGACAGAGCTTTCGACACGCTAGCGAGTACGGTAATTGTAACTCATGGTAAGAGTACTGTATAAATAGCATGACAGCATTAATAAGAACGTGTCATGTCTCGACTGAGATAAATATATTACTGTCGAGTTCATAAATATGTGTACACTATAGTATATTGTCTATTTAATGTCATGTTTAAACTGCCATTCGCATCTTCAGAACGATAGTGACCTAAGTCAGAAATTTTAAATTTCGAGTTAGGTCTCTATAATAATGAATTTATGACTCGAAGTTTGAAAGCACAAATTTTGAATTAGGTCTCTATTGTTCTAAAGGTGCGATATATGGATTGTGTCACAATAGGCTAGTGTTCTAAAAAAAACTAATTAGTCCGTCATTTACATTATAAAAAAATATTAAACACGTATTTTTTCTTTTGTCAATTTAACAAAAAATTACGAAGATAAATGCGTTGAAGTTTCGCGTGACGTCACGCCGTGGCACACTTTATACCACGTTGTGACGTCACGAGCCCCCACTCCGGAACTTTGATGCGCGTTATATTTGTCAATTTTGATTGATTTGAGAAAGCAAAAAATACGTGTTCAATATTTTTTGATAATCTTGCTGACGGACTAATTAGAATAAATGTCTTTTTTACGCAGGACACACCCTATTAAAGTGACAAGGTGCAAAAATGTACACATATTTATGAACTCGACTGTACCAAACAATACCCATCTTAATAAGAGTCAGATAATCCAGAAAAGGGGATTGGGTAAATTTGTTTGAAGAATATTGTCATTTTTTTTTTCAGCGGCCACGTATGATTTTTACATAGTTATTTAGAGGACCTCTAAATACACATGGATATATATAATGTATGGCGTTAAATAATATCGGAGCGGAGATTTTAAAGATTTAAGTATTCAGCTTTGTGTACAAAAGTACGCCCAAGTATGAATATTTAAATATCTCGGCTCCGGTGCACTTAAGAGTATTACATTAAATAACAAAATATGTTTATTTTTAATAATTCTACCATAATTTACCACTTTTACGAATGGCCGCTCACCTTGAAAATGTATGAATTTTACAAATGACAACACTTTTACCCAAACCGCAATGCAATCGCATCAAATCCCTCAACGCCTACGCGCTACACGGCTCGTAGCGTGGGCGTAGAGACGTAGCACTGCTACGAGATTAGAACTCGGCCATTATTCTACAGTTATCCCAATTTCGTCCGGCTGAATATCGCTATCACAGTCGCCCTCGCATCCGACAGTATATTTGTCTCACGTGTGGCATAATACATCTAAAATTGTTGGTTTATTCTACTTGTTAAATCATATTGCTTTTGACATGTTGTATTGTCACGTTATCTCTTATTTACTTTAGAGTAATGACGGCCGAGTTAAAAACATACGATACCTAAGTACTAAACTTTGTTGACGTTGTGACTGCTCTTACTGTCAAGTAATAAGAGTTGTTATAAGGACGAGTACGGACTTGACAGAAGCGCGTGGAGCTAACCCCATGTGCTTCTGTTTAGTCCACCAGAGTAAATCTCTTTAACCGAACAATTGTCCTCGCGTGTGATATCCATGGACTTGTTTCTCTAATAAGTCCATGGCGATTGTCTAAAACTCGATACTAGCGAAATACACCTTGTTAAACACAAGGAGTGAAAGCCATTAATTAAGAAAAAAAAAAAAAAAGACGAGTACGAAATACAATGTGGAATGGACGCATTGTTTCGTAAAGGTCAAAGCGTTTGCGATCAATTATCTTTACTTGAAGGTCATGTCAAGGACATTTAACACACCTGTGTAAGTTGAAGGTCATTACAATAATGTTTGTAACCTTGAATGTTACGATTAGATATTTGAATGTATGTTCACATAGGTACATATTTCAAGATTTATTTTATCCCTCAAATGTTTTTTTGTAAGTGTAGGTACAGTCAAGGAATTTAATTTGTGACCCACCTTAGGTCCAAAGTCAATCTGACATTCTACAGCAATAAGGTTGAGTTTCCTGTCAATTACAAATGACTTGACATCTCTATTGACAATGACATCTTCAAGCAGATTTTCTTTGAAAAGGGTAGCAAATTAACTTCCGTGACCGTACTATCGCGATCGTTAATTTGTGACCCATTTCAAGAAAAATAGGCTTGAAGTCGTCAATGTCATTAGAGATGCCAAATCATTTGTAACTTATAGGAGACTCCACCTTATTGTTGTAGAATGTCAGAATGACTTTGGACCTAAGGTGGGTCCCAAATTTAAGTTCGTGACTGTATGTTGATTGTAGTTTGATTTGGAAAGAGCGTCGGCAGCCTAGTGGCTTAGGGGGTCGACTCGTGAGCGTAAGGTACCGAGTTCTAACCCCCGCGATCACTATTTACCAATGAGTTATTGCTCTTATGGTGAAGAAAAAACACCGTGAGAAAACCTGCACATTCGAAAACCTGAGTGTGTAAGAGGGTAATTGCACAAAAGATCCCCAAGGGTCAAAGTGTATGCGAAAGAGGCCCCTCTGTAAGTTAAGATAAGATAAAGTAGTTTCAATCGGTACCAGGAAATTAGTTTTACCTATCACATTTAACAACGATAAAAACATTACAAAATAACAAATAAATAGACAGAAGGACAAGAAAATTACCTTATATAAACGAGATAAAAATAGTTATCTTCTTAAGAGAATGGTCTTTTTGAGAGAGATTACTTTAGCTAATTTCTAAGATACTTTTAAGTAAGTAGAAAAATCGGTAGTCTCAAAAAAAACAAAATTCAAAATATTTATTCAGTACATTGGCCACATGAGGGCTCTTTTATACATCGGTAATACTCGTATGGAGTGAATCTACCAGCGCTTCGGACAAGACCATCATTGCGGAGAAGAAGCGCCGCAAGAAACTCCAGCAGAAGGTCATTTTTTCCAATCATAAAATACAATAATACTTAAAAGTAACATTACAAGGTAATACAGTAATAAATAATTGTTTTTAAACGAACACAAATAAAATCATTACGAACGTAAGCTAAATTAAATTAAAAATAGTGAATAGGAGAACAACATGACGAGGTCTCTACGTCTATTTAATGTCATGATTAAACTGCCATATATGTATTAGCGGCCTGCACACGTAGAGTTCGGACCGTGGAAAACGCCACGCGCCATTCCAATCTTCGCACTGAACCGTACGTGTAAATGCAACTGTAATAGTAAAATGATAAAAAACCTACAGTTCGGACTGGCGTGTGGAATGGCGCGTGGCGTTTCCCGCGGTCCGAACTGTGCCGTGTAAAGGCCGCTATTGTCACTACGATTAAAGTGACAAGGTACTAAAGTGTATACATATTTATGTACTCGACTGTACAAAACGAGACAAGGGAAAACCATTATAAGGCCGCAAAGTTAGTTAACTTATAATTGCTTTTCTTGAAGACCAACTAGCCGACAACTCGCGCAAAAAACGGTGAAATATTTAACGCAGTGTCTGTTAATGTTAACAAAAACATCAGAACGTCTAAATAGCCGGGTAATACTTAATTATACAGTACTAGAGGACGCCCACGAGTTCGTACGCGTAGAATTAGTTGCCCGCTACTCCCCCTATTTGAAAAATCCTTTCATAGTGCACCCCTAGACGTCATAAGGAACTTACGTGCCAAATTTGGAATCTCTAGACCCAGCGGTTTGGGCTGTGCGTTGATATGGCATTCAGTTAGGTTTGCCTTTTACATATATAGATTAACGACCCGCCCTCGCTTCGCTTCAGTTTATGTGACTTTTTGTCACACCCCGTACTTAAACCAGAATTTATTATATGTAAAAACCTTTCGTGAAAAAATATCGGACATATGGTGAAAACCGCAAGAAAATCAGTAGTTTTTGGGATCATCACGAACACACAGACAGACAGACGCGGCGGGGATTTTGTTTTATAATATGTAGTGATAATACGAGTATAACAATAAAAACACACTTTATTGAACACCACAAAAAAAAAAGGAAAGACAAAAACATGAAATTCGTATTATCTAGCCGCGATTAAAAAGAGATTATGGTGACAGTTTTACCCATATGCTTACGTCAAAGTGTATATTAATTGACAGCTATTCCAATCCCAAACCCAAACTAATCAAGGTTTCATATTATACGGTATACAGCAGGCGGTCTTATAAGTGATCTCTTGCAGACAGCCTTAGATAGAAGAGACGCAGCAACGTAAAAATTAAAACAAAGTAAGCGGTGCCAACAAGGATATAAAATAAACCACTTTACAAAACATTACAAAAATAAAACAGACTAATTATACAGGGTGACTGGTAACTCGACCTATTCCTTAAAAGGGGTTCCACTAGAGCTAATATGCAATTATTTTGTACCAGTTAACTGGGTCTAATGTAATTTAGAAATATCAAAAAAGTTAAATAATTCGGAAACCAGTGACATGAGACCCCCATTTAACCATACAAAATTATTGCAAATTAGCTCTAGTATAACCCCGTATAGTGTATCTAGTATAGTAGTAGTATTAGGAATTCATAATTCAAAATATTTATTCAGCAAATAGGCCGCATCTTTTACACGTCAGTAATATAGAGTGAATCTACCAGCGCTTCGGACAAGACCATGCGGAGAAGAAGCGCCGCAAGAAACTCCAGGTCGCCAGAATAGGTTGAGTTACCTTTCACCCTGTATACTCTGTTAATTTTCCGTATTATCAACGTTTTGACAGCTTTTATTTGCTTGAGAAGGCGACCGAGTTAAAAAACAATACAATAACGTGCGTCTGGAGATAGTCTCGGAGTATATTTACTTGGGACAAGTCATCACCATGGAGAATGACTGGGAAACGGAGATTGAGCGACGGATCCAGCTTGGATGGGCCAGTTTTGGGAATATGAGCAACATCTTTAAGTCAGACATGCCAATACACCTAAAGCGTCAAGCATTTAACCAATGCATACTACCGAAGCTGACCTATGGGTGTGAAACCTGGGCAATTATCGACTTCGTTATGAGGAAGCTGAAAGTTGCCCAAGGAGCAATGGAGAGAGCGATGCTCCGGATCACTCTTCGAGACAGGATCCGAAATAAGGTTATACGCGAAAAGACCGGATTGACGGATGTTGGTAATAGGATTTCCCGTCTCAAGTGGCTGTGGGCAGGGCATCTCCTGCGATGTTCGGACGATCGGTGGAGCCGGAAGGTTACAGAGTGGAAGCCAAGAACAGTCAGCCGAAGAGCTGGTAGACCTAAAGCTAGATGGTCCGACGACATTGTGGCAATAGCCGATAGGAAGCGGAGAAGAGAGACGTATTTGGGGAGGCATATGTTCAATACTGGACAAACAGATGCCGAGATGACGATGATAACGATAACAAGTCGAAAGCAGTTGTTCTACCGAGGTCAATAGACGGCCGGCTTCTATTCAACATTGTGAAACCTGATTTTCTATGACGTGTATGGTAGTGTTTTTAACTCGGCCAAATAAAGAGGAGTTATCAAAACGCTGAAAATATGATAACGAGTCAAACACAATATGGTTTTTACCGCCTAGAATAGAAACACAGGGCCTCGGTTCAACACGGTAAAAACCAAATCGTTTTTGACGGTATCGTATTGTCAATGTTTTGATAGCTCTTGGCGGCCGAGTAAAAACAATACCATTACAGGTCAAATACGATTTGGATTGTATCGCCTAGAATAGAGGCGCAGGTCAAATACAATTTGGATTTTACCGAAATTACCGAATAGAATAAACGCTTTTCTTTGTTGGTATCTTGCTATCCCAAAAAGAGGAAGTAAATTTATTGAGAAAATATAATCATCATAATTTTATATAATTTTTGTACAAATTAAAATGGCTTACTAAGATATTTATTATTATTTATTTAATTATTTATTACAACAAACACAAAGTTTACATATTATGCATTGTTCCACACAACTGTTTACACAGTTTGACTGCGGAATCTTCAGTCCAGCTTGTTGATCACTAGTACTACACATAACATAAAAGCGGTACTTAATTAGATGTACACTAATATATAAGTATGTAATAAGGATATTTTTAAGTATAGGTGAGCATCGTATTCACAATGAATCCAGGAGATGCCTATATAACCTAGCTTTAAATCTACGTTTATTGGTTTCCAGAACAATATCGGCTGGTAATCTGTTCAGGAGATATAGTGTAGCACAAATGGTAGAGCCAGATATAAAAAATATCGCAACAGAAGAGTGACAAAGATATCAATATGTTTATCTTTCTTTTTAAAATTTATCACGATTTTTTAGAGTAGTCATTAACGTTCTTGGAACCTTTCACAAAAGCCAAAGTTATGGGCCCCTAACAATATTGAAGGGGAAACTTTTGTTCCTGTCCTGATATAGGTACATTTTTATTTTTTGGCGTCGACCTTAGAAAGAATTTTAAGGATCGGAAGTTACGTAAAAACGAGGGATGGTGCGTAAATTTTTAATGAAAAGAGATTTTACATTTTTATTTCTGAAACCTTAGGTTTTATTTATATCAGTTATAGGGACGCCCGCGAATTTGTTTGCGTAAACTTAGTTTCGCGATACTCCCCCTATTTTACCCCCTTTAGGGAATGAACAAATTTAACTGTAGATAGAAGGAAAGTGGTTCACTGTATGTAAACATTTAGGGAGTCAACATTTTAACCTATTTATTGTCATCGCATTAACTTAAAACGCGATTTTGATGAAGATACAGTAAACTGGGTAGACCTCTAAACAAAGGTGGCTACACGAACTCCTTAATGGCTAATAGTAGAACCGTCGATTTTGGACTCGATTTACTCGTCTTTTATGCCCACTTTATTATCGATGAAATAACTCACAAGGGTTCTTCATAATTTGGTCACGGAACCCTAAAAAGCAATCCGTGATAACACTTAGGCAACGTAAAATAATCTCTCAGCCTTTAAGGAACGCTTCTCAAACTTCTGGACCTATTATATAAAGGATTCTATTACGTAAGTCGGGGGAGCGGGGAGGCCACCCCAAAACCGTACCGTACATACAGATAAGAAATATTGAATAAGACTGGATATTTACGTTAGGGTGGTGGCAGTAATTTCCGCTAAGCTCTGATGTGATATCGATATGGATTATTTGAAGTAAAGCCAAAACGAAAACTATTTATATAAACAGACGATATTCTACTGTATTGATTGAGGCTGTATTATTCGCTCTTACAAAGAGCTATAGGAGTTATATGACTGTTTATTTCCCGACCTGGAATTTGGCAGGTTTTGAAAGGTCTAAATATTGCCCCTGGACCTTTAATCTATTATGGGTCAGCCCGCCTTGCTTCGATGTCGTAATTAAACTGTTAACGATATAACAGCTCTTACTGTCAAGCAGATAAGAGCTGTCATCATTTCAACGATATAATTACAAATTAAATACATCATTCCTCGTGTGGTTGCCGAGTTAGAATAGTGCCACTCCATGTCTTCCCGTGGATGTCGTAAGAGACGACTAAGGGAATAAAGGCTTGTAGTACTGTTAGGCGATGGGCTTTCAACTTGTCACTAATACGCTGGTAAACATCTTAGCCTAATTGTGCAAATTTCGACTCGTCGAAATTATCGACAAGTTTTTAGAGATGTTTGTAATTCTGTAGCTCTGCCTACCCCACTCTGGGAACGAAGGCGTGAGATTATGTATGTATGTAATTACTATACAGAAGCAACATGGAGGAAATCTTCAGGGAGGGGAAGATGGCTTATTAAGATATTACCGGCTGCTTACACTTTTGAATTATTTTATTTACTTCACTCACTTGACATTAGAGAAATCACAACCGAACTGCAATAAATATAAAAAACCGGCCAAGTCCCCCGTGTGTATTATAGCGGCAAGAGAAATAAAAACTCTGTAAAAAAATCAACTGACTACCTTAATCGGTTCATGAGATACTCTTCTGACAGACTTAGGGCCGTATTAATAAACTAAACTCAACTTTAATGCTCGTCTCGAGATGCGTTAAAAATGACAGTGTTCTATGGTTTGACGTTTACTTTGACGTATCTTGTGACCGGCATCTCGGCCAATATGAGTTTATTAATACGGCCCTTAGTGATAGCGTCCCGTTGGCACCCTTTCGAGTACCGAACCCTAGAAAGAAGAAACATAACCTAAACAAGGCAGAATAAAGGACTGTTATTTTTTAAATAGGAATGAAGTGCAAACCCGCTGTGTAGGCTACCATCAACCAATAACCAACAACAACAACCAACCAACCAACCAATTATGTTGACTACCATGGTCAACGTAACTCCAAACTAATCCCGGCTTTGTCCAATTAACGTAAAGAGCCGAACTCGCAAGTTTAATTAACCTTATGTAAGAGTAAATACGATATAGAGAATATGCATGGATATTTTAAATCACACTCAAACAAAATACGAAAATGCCGTAAAAGAGATCCATCAAGTGAAATTAAAATTAAAATCGGCCTAGAAATACGGATTTATGTATATACAGGGTGGCACATTTAGATCGGTCAGTATGGGCAAGTCTGTAACTATGACATAAAAAGATCTGTTCTTACGAACCATGTCATCAATTTTAGTGAGAAGAAAAACTGCATACGTATATTTGAAAAAAAAAAAAACTGTTCTTGAATCGAATCCGGTCGCATTGAAATATAAAATGCTATATGAAAAAATGGGTGTCATCTCGAAGACCCACCTATTTAATTATTAAACTAATAGAAATGAAATTTAATGTATTTTATTCATTTTGTTACATGATAATGTTTCATAGTAACATTACCTGCTTATGGCCTACACCATCGATATCCAAATAGAAATAATCGAAGTTTTATTTTTCAATATGACTGGGTTCGATTCCCGAACTGAGTACAAGGTTTTTTTTTTAATCTATGCATGCAGTTTTTCTTGTCACTAAAATCGATGACATGGTTCCTAAGAACAGATCTTTGAATATCTTATAGTCACAGACTTGCCCATACTGACCGATCTAAATGTGGCCCTGTATATATGTATACAAGAATTGCTCGTTGTTAAACTTGTAATAAGTTAAATAACTAAATAAATAATATCAGAGGACAATCTCACACCAATTGACCCAGTCCAAAACGAGTTAGGTTCGTAGGGACTAGATTGCAAAACGACTATGAAGGCAAAACGAAGTAGTTTCATAAGATCTTGGTGGCAAAATGTCTAATTGTGTAAATCGACTTAATAGTAGAATGCCTGGGTTGAAGATTGGACTTAAACACATGCCAAATGAAAGCAGAACACCCTGTGGGTGTCATTTTGACGTCATCGGCATTAAAAGTACGACCCCTGCTCATTACACATATTATCCCATACCGTGAATCGAACCCGGGATCGCTAGCTTCGTAGGTAGGATCACCACCAACTAGGCCAGTGTTTCTTATCTTAACCTTTTAGTCCCGGGACCATTTGACAAAATTTCCGTTATGACGTGGACCACCCAGTTGGATTATTGATTTGGAGGTTATATCGTTACTACTTTGGAAAAAAACGTGTATCTGATATTTTGAGATGTACGAGTTTGAACTTAATTCCCTTCATATTTAAGTTTAAAATCGTACGTCACAAAATATGAGATACGAGGTTTTTTCAAAGCAATGACGATATTCAGTAAATAAAGGGTTTTTTTAGACTCACTTATTTATTGGCATGGCTCGCGGACCACTAGAGATGCTTCCAAGGACCACTAGTGGTCCGCGGACCACCGGTTAAAAACCACTGAACCAGGCCAACGCGTCAAAATAATATTTGAAAGATTGTAATATCTCACAATGACATTTTCTTAATAGTCCAGGCATTTACTGAATGACTGAATTATACACATTGCCAGCCAACAATGGCGAATAGAGTCCCTGTTAAGATAAGAGAATCGTTGGTTATTCCGGCCCATTAGTGACGCCAAGGAGCTCGGTAATTCATTACAAGAGATCGGATGATTTGAGCTCGTTTACCTAAAGTTTCATGTTGCCGTTGCGTAGTGTAGAGGCAGACTATTTATTTTATTAACAACAAATAATGTGAAAAGGTAATTCCAGATTTTCTAACGGCTGGGGCCGATTTCTCAAGCGTATTACTCTAATAATAGTCTGTTTTGTCTCGTAAATAAAACTAATATTATTAGAGAAACGGGCCACTGCACTCCGAGTCAGTTAATGACGATTAAGTCGTGCCTTAGCGGCGATTTTTAATACATAAGTTAAAAAAGCTAACTTGATGAATAATAGTAATTTACACACACGCAAAAGGGGTAAAGTATTTAAAAACGTACACGTAACTTAAATACAAAACGGTGCGTCATAAGTGTCATAACCATTCCAATTCAATATTGCTGAGGTAAGGGACCCTAGCACGTCTACAGTTGGAACTTTTTGCTGACCTTTTGAACGCAAACGACATCTGAATTCGTCAAGCTGTCGTGCCTACAACGCCAACGACGCTATAGTTCTGTTGTTAGAGGTACAGTTTAAAGCAGATTTTATTTGCATAGCTTTTGAAATATGGTCAGCGTGTGAGTGTCACATTTGTGTTTGACGCAGGACGTTGACATAGGTTGTTACGAAAGGTTAAAACCACACGTTAAAGAGGCGTAGCTAGCGGGGGCGGCAGAGGTAGGCCGCCTCGCCCGCACTTTAAGGAGGCGGCAAAATTTTACAATAAATAAATAAAAATGCTGTAAATATTTGAACGTAAATCATATATGAATGTAAAGACCTAAATAAGGGGGTGGCGAAATTTGCCTGCCCTCTGGCGGCTTAAACCCTGAAACTCACGCTACGCGCCTGACATGTCCACACGTGACAGGATGTCCCAAAACTTAACGCGTAGAAATTACAGCATAAGAAAGTCCTTTTTTAAAGGCCCATGATAGTTATTCTTGTTTTTAATAATCGTAATCGTATCTTATTTTGTTTCTCATTTTGACTTGTAGGTACGCATTATGCCGAGTTAGTTGCCCTTGAACTTGGAGACCTTCAACGAAACATAATCAAGGTCGAAGACAGTCTTACAGAAGGTCTTACAGATTATACGCAGTGAGTTAAGTAATTTAAGTATATGCTGGCTTTTCGTCAAGGAAGTCACGACGACTCATTTAAGATAAGTGTACGTACACAACAGGGTGTTCAAGGACCCTTCAAATGTCCGAACCCGATGCTCGGACACGCTGTATGTGTATAGATATGACACTGCCACCCTTCTGAAAAAGGACTACTGGTAAAACATGCACAAAAGAAAATAAATGTAAAATGTTTTCTACACTTTTACAGCCAAAACAAAAAAAAACGGAATAAAAATGTCTATATTACTCTTAAACTATAAGGCGCTTTTAATTTGCAAGTAAATTTGTTGATTGAATGTCATTATTGAGGGACAAAATCAAGGAACACGAAATCCGCCCGCATTTTCTCTAAGGGTATAATCTGTTAGCATCGCCATGTATTACGCAAATTGTGAGTAGACTATAGCTATATTTGCAGTAGCAAAAGAGGGGAGGTTAATCTACCCCTTTTATCAAAAGGTCGCTTCTGAAATTCTCTAATCAACAAGATTCAACCCTCCCTGGTTAGAAATAAGGACGCAAATGCAGGACCTTAGGTTACATATAACGTTCTTCGAAAATGAGCTATATCGAGATATTTACCTTCAGGTGTAGGCTGTGATAAAATTTGCGTTATACCACAAAAAGAATCACCCTTGTGTTGACAAATTATTAACCAACCAGCTTGAGTTGTCACATCACAGCGCATTTAAACACTTTAGTGCGTGTATTTTGACTTTCGTCGCAGGTTTCGTCGACAAAGTAACTCGGTCAATGACAATGGGTTATATAATATAAATCTTTCCCTCAACGAGCGAGGACCCTCCCTCACGATTCCATACATCTGCCCTAATACAGTAACCCGCAATTTGGCTTTCCGATTTACAATACAAATCTCCTTTTTGCTTACATATTGCGAAGTTTTCTGTGACAGGATTTTCCTTTCAATTTTTGGCGAGAATGAATCCTGTGTTCTTATAATCCGGAAAAATTAGGTGGTAGGGTTATTTTATTTATAGTTAGTATTTTAAGATGTTTTGTAATTTTTTTGGTGGTATATCATGTTATCTTCTATATATATATAAGGCAAACCTGACTGACTGACTTAGATATCAACGCACAGCCGAAACTACTGTACCTAGAAACTTGAAATTTGGTACAGGGGTTCCTTTCATGATGTAAGTGAGCACTAAGAAAGGATTTTTAGAAATTCATCCCGTAAGGGGTTAAAAGAGGGGGAGTAGCGGGAAACTATTTCTATGCGTACGAAGTCGCGGGCGTCCTCTAGTATGAAATAAAAATGATCCTGGGAGTTTGTGAGAAAAAAAGGTGGTAGGGTGAAATTGACAACTAAATTTGTGGCACTCACATGGCGTTTATCGATTAGACAAGGATATACATACATACCAAAAATTAAAACCTTACCGTGCGTCGAACTCAGGTTCGCTAGCTTTGTAGATGTTAACCACATGGTTTAGCACTCTTCTAAGCACATCAAAAACGTATGATAATCTGATTCATAATATCTTCTCAGGTACGAAAACTACAGTACCACAAAGACAGCAAATTATTCATATAATGGGTATTTTATCCATTTGCCACACTAAAAAGGCTCTAGAGATACCAGTGTGGTAGAATTAGGATACAATCAAGGCGTATGCAAAAATGAATATTTAATAAGTTAAATAAATATTCTGGACCTTAACGGTCGGTACAGGGGTTTTCTTATACTTACTGTAATGTATTCACTAAATTCTGGAAGACCCTATGTATCTATGGGTACAATATAATATTATACACTCGAATTATATAACCCTATTTCTCGGGCAGTGTTATATAATATAAAGATTATGAAACGCTTTTGTTTGTGCTTGTTTCCCTGCAGGTTTTATAAAAATGTTTTCCAAAATATTCGCAAGCAAATCAATACGTTTCATTTTGTTTTCTTTTCAGCGTTTTTTTGAAATTTTCCCAAGTTTATCATAAACAATGTGGCATTAGAGGCAGATCCCAAGTACGGAGTAATTCCATAAATGAGGAGCCACGAAGGTTCATTTAAATGATTTATGTCTACCAGATGCGTCCTTTGAATAAGTGAAGTAGGCATCGTAGTAAAACCTCTTTTCTTTCAACTTTTCTTTTTAAACCAACCTTTACCCACGTCTGCACTTTTTAAATAAATAAAAAACACTGGTTCAAGGTGCACTTTTTTATCTGTGGTACATAAACTTCAAAAGTCGTAGTAAAACCGAACAA
Source organism: Acleris literana (assembly GCA_946894065.1). Lineage (NCBI taxonomy): Eukaryota > Metazoa > Arthropoda > Insecta > Lepidoptera > Tortricidae > Acleris > Acleris literana. Next base: position 2,619,340 of record OX335681.1, read on the forward strand.
CTCACTGACCGGTACGTACTTACACCTAATTTTAGTCAAACGTCGCTAGTTTTAAAGAAGACATTTTAAGAAGAGAAGAAGAGATTTTAGCGGGACAAAACTTTGAAAAAAGACTGTCGTTGTAAATCAGTGTAAGTACAGTGTGTAACGAATAAAACATACGACATTGTTTTTGGTCGTAAAAGTTCGTATTTATCTTGCTCTCTCGGTCAGAGTGCCCGTCTATAAGCTGATTGAGAAAGCAACGACAAAAGACAAAATAGAGTGTCTCCCTGCATAAAGTGCACAAACGAATAGGGATGAAACTGGATGCAATATCACAGACAATTTTTTTAAAATTAAAAACAATGAGTTAGCAAATAGTTATAGCTAATAATAACATAAGGTAATATGGGCATATTTTTAAATAGGTAATTTGAGGGACCATCAGAAATTGCCAAAAAAAAACACATTTTTTGAAGAAAAACCTGTTTTTTTATTTTTTTGTCACAAAAAATGCTTTAGGATTAAAAAACTGTTTATTTTATCTCAATAGACCTCATAATCGCACCTTCATAACAATAGTGACCTAATTCAAAATTTCTGCTTTCAAACTTCAAGTCATAAATTTATTATGATAGAGACCTAATTAAACGATAGATGTCGCTAGGCGTCACGTAAACATTGGGTCCCGAGTTTTATTATGTCTAAAATTCTGTTTTATTGTAAATATACTCTAAATTAGATTTATTCTGCGAATCATAATCCAATTCACATGAGAAATTGTTATCTAATAGTAAAGTGATCGACTTTTGATAATATGAGACTTATAAAATAGTGCTGTGATATAGTAAAGTGATCGACTTGTGACAATATGTGACTAATAAAATAGTGTTGTGACAATAAACAGTGAGTACTTGCACCCTCATACCAAAGACAACGTTCGGTTATTGTGAGAATATTTCAAAAAAGCAAATACGGTGACGGTTTATCCATTTAAACGTACAATTGGACTTTGAACTTATTAACCGATCGCCGCGCAGTCGGCTCGTGGCTGGATCTCGCTGCTTACAACGCCATCTGTAGGTAAACTAGGAAACTTCTTGCTTGGATCATACGCTAACTGGGTTCGCTCAGCTACTGCCTACTGTGCGCAAGAGTACATTGATAAGATATACTGCGGAAGAATTCCACGAGATGGCGCGGGTATGCACAAAATGTAAGAAATGTATTAAAGATAGAGAATTTTTATTATGCTCATTATGTGAACACACTTACCACCTACCTTGCACAAATGTTTCAACGAAGCGTTTTTACCTGATGACATGTGAAAGCAAAAAAATCTATCGATGTAAATCATGCTTAGAGACGTTAGCAAAAAACCCGTATTCATCGCCAAATTTAAGCTTCACACGGGAACCTGAAGATAACATTACAATGCGTAAAAAAACTCAAATTAATATTGCTACAGAGAATTCATTTGAGTCGTTGCCAGAAGACGGGGAGGCTCAATCATGCTCTTCACCACTTGCGACACCATCTAGAAATGTGAATAGGAGCTTCTCTGAACTGCGTCTAAATAATAGTTACATAGTTGATGCCATGGAACAAAAAATTAATGCACTTAATGAGAAACTAGATTCGGCGGAACTAGAGATACAAAATCTACTTTCGGAAAACTGCACACTATCAAAACGCCTCGCTGAAAATGAATTGAGGATTAAACAATTGACTCATATATGTAAAAATACATCCATAAAAAAGAACAAGGGAACATCAAAGAAACCGAACCGAAACAGTATCAACACTATAACTCAAACAAAGTTGAACTTCTCATGCGTTATTGAAGATAAAGGGCAAATTCCACAATCCATGGAATCTGGTAACCAGCCGATGTCGGTAACAGCGCCATCTACAGAAATTACAACCTGCGTTTTGGACCAGCCTGACAAAAATTTGCACAAACATGTGTTAAATATGCAGTCAAACCAATCAATCACGCCAACAGGGGAAAACAGTGTAAAAAATAAACCTAAAAATAGCAGTTATTTTAAAGGAAATACCATAGACACAAAAATCTATGAACAACAATTTCTGGAGGATTACGAGTACCGAACAAAGCAAGGGTTTAACAAACGCAAAATAATTGTTGTATCAGATCAGCGCGGCAGAAATCTTGGATCATTACTAAATAATGTGTATGGTAATTATTTCGATATTTTTAACTACACATACCCTGGAGCAGATACAAGGAATGTGTTAAAATCACTGTCCAAATCAAGCTTACACCTCAACAAGGATGATTTTTTAATTATATTAACGGGAATAAATGACAAAAATCCTAATGATATGTTCGCTAATCTCTATTACATAATACAGAAATGGGAAAATACTAACGTGCTTCTGTCATCCATTCCATACAATCGGCACCTAAATGAATTAAAATTGAACAATATGATTAACATGATAATTAGTCAAAATAAACACTGCGATTCTTTAACGAACAACAGTAAAATAAGGCATCAAAATGGAACTTTTAGGGGGGATATGGTGCATGCCATATTTCATAGCATTGCCTGTACACTGTATAATCCAACATACGAAACGCAACTATTGCGACGAAACATAACCTTGACTAGACCCTTAAAAGAAGATGCAGATGTTGTCGAGCCCTCTAAATTAGATGACGCTGAAAGGCAATTACAATTGCAAGACAAATGTACCGGAAAAAAGATAGAAATGAGCGGTAAAAAGTTTTTTCGTCGCCAATCCTTATAATACGCATTTAGGGATATTCCACCAAAATATAGCAGGCGCTTTAAATAAATCAGAACAATTATATTATGCATTGACTGACATGCACAAAAATGGAACACATATTGATGTAATTTGTCTATGTGAAACGAATATGTTGCGAGGAACAGAGTGCAATTTAAAACTAAGTAATTTCAAGATGGCAGCTTGTTTTTCCCGAAAACATTCGAAGAAAGGTGGCGTAGCAATTTTACTGAGAAATGACATTGAGTATGAACTTGTAAAAGAAATAGAAACCTTCCAACATACGTTTGTTTTTGAATGCTGTGCAGTGAACATTATTAAATATAACATAATCGTCATATGTATATACACAAATAAGACGCCTACGTCAACAAATACGACTTTCTTCCAGAAGCTAAAAAGGATGTTGGATAAACTCTGCCAGCATAAGAGGAAAAATTATGTTCTGTGCGGAGACCTTAACATTGATCTGTTGAAGTCATCAAGTATATCAGACGGACTGAGACAGCTGCTGGAAGCTTATAATCTGAAGATAGTCACACAAGGCCCAACTAGAATTACGGCTACGTCGGAAACAGGTATCGACCACATTGCGACGAATATACAGGGCTCTACAGTTTCAACTCATGACTTAGGATTATCCGACCACACCGCTCAGACTATTCAAATACCTATATTAAAGCGATATGTTCCACAATCAAAATGGAGATTTGAATACATTAGGGACTACAGTCAAGAGAACCAGAATAAATTTACTGAATGCCTTTCATCGCTCTCATTTGCAGATGTATGTAAGGAAAATGATGTCAATCAGTCTTTTAAGTCTTTTTATGATTTATTTTTGCTTTTTTACAATTTATGTTTTCCGACAATTACAGTTAAAATTTCAAATAGGGTACAGAGTTGTAAATGGCTAACTAAAGGCATTAAAAAATGCTGTAAGAAAAAAAGACAACTATATCTATTAAGTAGACAAAGCAAGAAATATGTAACTCAGTATAAAAAATATTCGTGTTGCTTGCAAAAATGTATAACATCACTTCAAAGGACGGAAAACATAACGTATATCAATAATAGCAAGAGTAAATGTAAAGCTGTGTGGAAAGTCGTTAAAAAATACACGACACCTGACACAAACCATAAAGCTGTTGATAAATTAAGGATAGATAATAATGAAATCTCTAATCCGCAGCTTATAGCTGAAGCATTTAATAACTATTTTGTAAATGTAATTAAGGATAACTGTACTTCGAATCCTGATATGTTAGACGATATTCATATAGATAGTTCTAGGTCCAGCATTTTTGTAAATCCAATAGGTTTTAATGAAATGGTTAAAATAATTAAATCTTTAAAAAATTCGAAAGCTGTAGGCTTTGACTTTGTACGTACGGATATAATTAAAAAGAATATGCTCCTTATTGTGGCGCCACTTATGCACATCATAAACCTATCATTTAGTCAAGGGGTCTTCCCAAATGACTTAAAAAAATCAAAGGTGAAGCCCGTATTTAAAAAAGGTGACATATGTTTAATGGAAAACTATAGGCCAATTACCCTGATACCCATCATCTCTAAAATATTTGAGAAAGCCATGCATAATAGACTAATAAGTTTTTTAGAGACAAATGGCATTATTAAAGATGAACAAAACGGTTTTAGGAAATCGAGAAGCACCACCCTAGCAGCATTTAAATTAATTAAACAGGTCACATGTCTCATAGACCAAAAAATACCTGTAACAGCTCTGATTATGGATATGAGCAAAGCTTTTGATTTCGTATGTCACAAAAGATTATTGTTCAAATTGTTCAGATATGGAATACGGGGTCCTGCATATAATTGGATAAAATCGTACTTGAATAACAGAATGCAATATGTCGAAATTACAAGATATTGTGAACGAAACAAAGATGTCGTAACTCATCAATCAAACTTCATTGAGAATGGATACGGTGTGCCACAAGGCAGTATCCTTGGACCTCTACTCTTCTTGGTCTATATAAATGATTTGCCAAATGCCATTTCCAACGATTGTATTTTGTTTGCCGACGACACAACTGTGATTATAGAGGGGTCAGACTTATCCACTTATAATGATAATGTAAATAAAGCTCTAATAGAAACAATCGATTGGTTAACCAGAAATAATTTAAATGTTAATATAAAAAAAACTAAGTTTTTACAATTTTGTACTGCTCGAGGTAAAAAGCTTGATCTAGATGTTAAATATATTGATGAAAAGATCGAGGAAGTATCACAAGTAGTTTTCTTAGGAATAACCATGGACAGCCATTGTCAATGGAAGGCACATTTAAGTACATTATGTTCCAAGATAAATAGATTTGTGTATGCGTTGAGAAGAACTCGCCAAGTTGTGTCCAGACAAGCAGCGCTATCGGCATACCATGGGTACGTGGACTCGGCTCTGCGTTATGGCATTGTATTGTGGGGAAATTCCCCTGAAAAAAACAGTGTTTTTTTAATTCAAAAACGATGTATACGGGCTATTTTTGCTCTTAAACAAGATGACTCGTGCCGTCCCTTTTTTATTAAGTATAAAATTCTAACATTCCACTCTATATATATCATGGAAGTGTGCTCTTTTGTGTATAAACATCAAGTATTATTTCAAAAAGTTCAGGATAAGTCCACACGTACATTACGACCTCAATACATGCATAAGTTGTATAAACCTATTATGAAATTAAAACTATCATCAAATAATTGTTACGGCATGTGTATTGCCATCTTTAATAGTCTACCGGAGTCGTTGAAAAAAATAGGCAATTTAAATAAATTTAATAGTGCGCTTAAACAATGGCTGACAGAAAAATGTTTTTATAGTGTTACAGATTTCATGAACATAATAAATTGACATTAATTGAATTCTGACATGTAGGTATAGTAATAACTAATTTATAAATAACAAATTTAAATTCAGATGATTGGTATGTATAATTTCTTTTTTAATGGTTTAGTTAGCGTGTATTTTTATGTAGAATTGTGTACGTCTGAAAAGACAGGTTTTGGCGAATCTAGTTTTAAGCATTAACACTGTGCAACCCTACCCAATTCCACGCAATAAAGATATTATTATTATTATTATTATTATTATTATTCGAAATTTAAAATTTCTGAATTACGTCACTATTATTTTAAAGGTGCGTATGAGGCGAGATATTTCAGTAAGTTCCGATAGGGTTCACAGCAATCAATGTTATTTTTGTTGTGAACCCTATTATTGTCCGTGAAATTGCATAAGTTTCATCCCTATTCGTTTGTGCACTTTATCCTGGGACACGCTGTATAATGTCGCATGAATAAACTGCACTAGTACCTACATCGGGGCCTCTATTCTAGGCGGCAAGCTCTTTCCCGGTTGTTTTAGGCACAAATAAAACTATGAAAACTTGTATGCAATACAGACACGTAATTTAAAATGCTGTAACAATCGGGCAAATAAGAGTAATGTTTACATTTAGCGGACAAAGAGGCCATTTTTTACGTACTATAAGTAGTTTTGTTATATAATCTCGTTTAAATTGACTCGTGACGTAAGGGTCCAGGAATTAGCTTTTAAATAATTTACTTTAGAATGGTTTGCATAACTTTTAGGTCTCGCATCCCTACATAACATAATTCTAGTCGTATTTATTTTCACTTTGTTATACCGTGTTATACTGTTGTTCTTTCTTTGCGTCTAATTTCGCTTTCATTAGCTTTGTTGACCAACTAGCCATAATCAATGACTTCAGAGGTTAAGATTAAGTAAGATAAAGACGATTGGGCATATTATGAGCTGTTAATCCGGTCAAGTTCCAGTGAGTGAAAGGAATAGAACTATTTTAGTCATTCATCTCTGTTCTATTCACTGCCTATAATTTCTCCGATTTTAACGATTTTATTAGCTTATAGCACGCGGTCAATAATTGGATACAAATCGAATTCTGTCATGTCAAATGTAAAAGGCAGTACCTACAACCGTATAAAGCACTTATACCAACTACCTTATCGTAAAAATACAAGAAAATAATACTAAGTACTTACAGCACACTCCGGCTCCGTGATATACGAGCCGTTGGCCAAAAACTTCTTCGGGCATTCAGACCAGGGCAACTCCGCTTGGAAGCTCTGGGCGAAGTAGAACAAGCACCACGCTATGATGGAGTTGTAATACAGCGCCACGTTGAACGATACCACTGCAGAACTGATCCCAATTCCCCCAAGATACGGCGACACCTGATGCCACACACCAATAGCCCCTTTCCTCAATCGCTGGCCTATAGCCAACTCTAAGTAGAAGATCGGTATTCCCTCAATAGCAAGCATCACGAAATAGGGTATGAGGAATGCCCCGCCTCCATTCTTCTGAGCTAGGTACGGGAAGCGCCACACGTTACCCAAACCAACAGCGTAGCCAACAGTAGCAAGAAGAAAGGTAAGCTTGCTATCCCATGATTCTCTTTCTACACCACCTTCAGGTTTGACACTGCGACCTTCTACCGAGCTCGCTTTGCTCGTCGGCGTGTCAGAACGTCTGTTCGGACTCGTGTCTTCGAACGCCTCGTTCGTCGCCCCGTACATAATAGCACGGTGGGATGAATGACCATTTTCCATAGTCACAAGCCTCCCTCTTAACTCTTTCATCTCCATCCGGTCTATGGAACGCTGGGCATACAGATCCCGCGAACTCTGACGCCTCATCAGATGAGCTGGGTTCGCCATTTTATTTTTAATTTATTTATTGTCGCTTTAATTATTGTCGTATTATGTTTATTGTCATATCTATCCTATTATTTACAGGGAGTCATTCTCGCTGTCGTGGCACGTAATTATGAGTAATAAATAGCACGTGAAAATTATAGCTTTTATAATGCCATTAGCCTTCCTTGATTTTTTATTACACATTTTTGATAACTTAACACGTTAACGTTATAAATATATTTAAAGGTTTAGCACTACTGTATTGTTTTTTTTAAATTATTATTTTAAACTAAGCTACAAAAGCGAAGGGCGGCCGACGAGCAGCCGGACGGTACTGGCGGGAAAGCTGCGGGGAGTTGACGCCATCTTGCTCACGCATGCGCGGGAAATATCTGTGAAAGACCGAGAATGAAAGGGATTTTTTACTGCAAAAAGGATTTATTCAACCTTTCGACGCCGCTCTCGTAGTTAAAGTTATTGCAATTTCGTTACATTTTTATTTCAATTGAATATTAGTACAAAAGTAAATAGGTTTTCATTGTTAAAACACTGGCTTTCTTAAAGCTAAATAGCTTAGAAATGTATTATTGGTTAAACATTAAGCTATAAATCAGAAAGTTATCGACAAACGACCAATTTGTTAGCTCAGTAGCGTAGCGTTAGATTTTGAGCGTCGAGAATAAAGGCTATGTTCGTTTGAATTTTATCTGAAAGAAAAGTAAATGAATGTACGTGCGACACTGTGGCCGGTCACCCGACATTGATTTATATCGACACAAAGCAGGGGGCTATTCTCAGACTGAAGAAAATATCGATTTCAGGTGAATGCGTATATACTATCGGTTATTTATTATCGTACTAACTATTACAATGTACTTATTACTAGGTAAACCGGCTTTATACAGAGTAAAGCGGAACTTATTATTTTAAACAAGATAAAGTTAAAACTACAACCCGACTATAAAATCAAATAATTGTAACCATTCTGCTAGTTCTTTACCCATGTTACAAAACGAATTGTACATTTCTTATTTTTAGACTACTAGCTTTCGCCCGCGACTCCGTCCTCGTAGAATTCGTTTATCACTGCTCCCTCGGGAACTGTCCAATTTTTCGGGATAAAAACTATCCATGTCCTATCCAATATGTGTGCCAAGTTTCATCTGGATCCGTTCAATGGTTAAAGCGTGAAAGACAGACAAACATACGCACTTTCGCATATATAATATTAGTATGGTTATCTTTTTGAGACCTTTCATTTGATACCAAAGTCGATACATTTTATGCATGTGAAATCCGCCATGATCAATTTAAGAACATGGTAGCTAGTGACATGTCGTATGAGAATTCATACTATACACCGCAGTGGAAAGCGCACGCGCCCGTCACGTCTACGCGCATGCATACGGTGTGGCTGGGCCTTTATACAAACAATATAGGTAATTATTTTTGGGACAAGCTTTTGTTGCCGAGTGTGCTTTTTTTGCACAGTCATTATCTGCTTATCAAGACCAAGCAAATGAGTCCCAGCACGGTGGGTCTACGTTAACTATAGGGAAGATTCTGTCGCCACCTTCTGACTCCATCATCAGATCAGCTCCATGTCATAATAGTATTGCATTGTCATCCAATTTACACATAAACTAGGTGTGCCTCAGGGCTCTATATTAGGTCCTTTCTTATTTCTGGTCTATATAAATGACTTACCACCCACGGTAGATAACCTTTGTGATATTGTGCTATTTGCTGATGATACTTCATTAATTTTCAAGGTGGACCGAAAATCCGTCGATTACAGTAGGATAAACGCCACGCTGGTTAAAGTACTTAATTGGTTTACTATTAACAATTTGCTACTTAACGCTAAGAAAACTAAATGTGTTAGGTTTGTTTTGCCTAATGTTAGACCGGTAGAATCTAGTATATTTCTAAATGATGAGTGTTTGGAGATGGCGGACAAGGCGCTTTTCTTAGGGATAACTATAGACAAAAACTTGCAATGGAGTCCCCATATAGCAGTACTAGCAGGTAAATTAAGTTCGGCAGCTTATGCTGTTAGGAAAATCAGGCAACTTACCAATGTTGAGACAGCTCGCTTAGTTTATTATAGTTATTTTCATAGTGTTATGTCGTACGGTATTCTGGTTTGGGGAAAAGCTGCTGACATACAGACTATATTCGTGTTACAAAAAAGAGCCATTCGTTCCATATATAACCTAAACTCCCGTGATTCCTTAAGATTACTATTTAAAGAAATTAGTATTTTGACAGTAGCGTCACAATTTATTTATGAGAATATTATTTATGTCATTAAAAATCAAGACTCTTTTGTTAAGAATTGTGATATACATAATTTGAATACAAGAAATAAAAATAAAATTGCTATTAAAAAATTTCGTGTCCGTAAGGTATATAAATCATTTGTTGGTCAATGCATTCATTTCTATAATAAATTACCTGACGAAGTTTTAAAGTTATCATTTCCAGCACTTAAAAATTACTTGAAAAAGTCGTTGATGTCGAAAGCTTATTATAGGGTCGAGAACTATCTAACAGATAAAAATGCTTGGCCTAAATTAAACACCTAAATAACTTAGTAATAGCTTAGTCAGGAAAATATCTAAACATTGTAGGTATAATTATTGTCTAGGGGACATGGTTTCTGTAGGAGAATGTATCAAAACTATGTGGTTGTTTTGCACCGTCATGGGTAAGTATATGTATACTATTATTATTACAATTTAAGAGTTCATCTGAACATACTGAGTTTTGACACATTTTCCTGCTCAACTACGCATGATATATATATTTTAATGTTAAATTCATTGTTTTATATAATGCTAGGTTAAGTTCTATAATTGTATAAGTAATTTTAAAAAAAAACGACTGACTGTTGAGTTTCTTGCGGCGTTTCTTCTCAGCAGTGGTCTCTTGCGAAGCGCTGGTAGATTTTTGACGTGTAAAAGTGCCCGTGCGGCCTACTTACTGAATAAACATCTTTTATCTTTTTTTTTATCTTTTTATCATGTATGAACATTTTCAGCTTCATCAGTAGCCGGGAAGTGGGTCAAATTTAACTTGCAAGATTTGACCCGTACATACATACATACATTGCAAGTTAAATAAAAGCTTGTAAAAATAACCCGTATGAGGTTAGTTTTGTCATGGTTGTGGGAATGACATGGAGGGGTCATTACTTTGATTAAAATATTATAACCTATGTCACTCCCACAACCAAGCCAAATCTAACGACACATCTTATGTTAAAATCTTTTGTTTTAGGCTGCAGAGCGTGTCAAAGCATAGACATGCACTCAAAAAACATAATCCTCCTTATGCAGTCGGGTAAAAACACAGATAAAGTAATATAGTACATAAGTATCATAAAAAATTTGCAAAATACGTAAGTTGCTTTATCTTTTTTTAAATAAATAGGTAAGTTTTCTGTGATATTTTTTCGTATTTTCGGGTACATGAATTTTTATTACCTACGCTTTTTATTGGTCGACATTTTTTTTATTTCACTCAAACTGTCTCTTTCTAATGCCTTTGGAATAGCACCCCGGGAATAATCCATTCAGTCAGAGGCTCATATCGGGCGTTAACAATAGGGTGCCGTCCAAAAGAAAAAGGGAGTATCATAGTATCAAGTCCAATATGCACATACTACCTTTTCGGTTTAGTCGGCAGTGGAGCTTCGCGTCCTCTCACCCTTGCAGAGATACAATACCTTCCTGACCTTCTGTTCAATATCTAGACAAATATAAAACGACAACTATCATTTCTCCGAATAACACATATTTTTAGGGTTCTGTAACGAAATGGTTATAAATCTGCATGATTTTTACTTACTTTATAATCGTTTTTCGGTTCACAAAATGTCCGTAAGGGCAAAAATGTATGAACGCTGGCCTAGAAACCAATAACAATAAGCACTATATCATCGGATATCCTTTTTAATTCTACAACGATTTTTTGTAGCGGGAAACCTCAAATATGTAACTGGGAGTTTTTTTTTAAATCTGGATCATCGGGACGCCTACATAGACGACTTTAGCATAATTACTATGAAATGCTGCCGTCTTTGCATGGCGATAATTTATTTCGCCCAAAGATTTCGAACTACCTGCCATAGTAATAGTTTTACAACTTAGAATTACCTATCCGGTGACATATCGCTTGTCCTTATTGGTCATATAGGCCAATTTGCCCATCATTCTTTACTGGTAGAGAATGCCATTAGGCATTAAGTTCACCGGTTTGTCGAACGGTGTTAAAATTCAACTTGGGTATCTGTGGCATCGTAGCTGCCAGACGGATAGACCGATTTGGATGCGTTTATTTAAAACTAGCTTCTGCCAGCGACTTTGTCCGCGTAGAATTCGTATTTTTGGTCATCCCACGGGAGCCGTTCATTTTTCTGAGATAAAAAGTAGCCTATGTTACTTAGGGATAATGTAGAATTCTCATGGTAAAATATTTTTCTCAAATCGGTCCTGTAGTTTTTGAGTTTATGCGTTACAAACATATAAAAATACCAAAATTCAAATTTACAAATGTTTCCTTTTTATAATATTAGTTTAGAAAAGCTCGTTTAATCAGAATAGATTTTAACTAAAGGTTTTAAGAAAATCGGTTGGGCCTTTTAAGAGATATCGATTTCAGTTCAGATAGATCACCACAATATCATGGGCACGTTTTATAACGCTACAAGTTACAATTTTACAGGTCTAAACTGGCAACACTGCTCAAATGGCCGGTCGTCATTGGTCGAGGTTGTGTCAAATGGAATCTTGTAACCTGTAAATTATAATTTGTAGCTTTATAAAACAGGCCCAGACCCAGGCCCTGGTCGTCATTGGTCGAGGTTGTGTCAAATGAAAACTTGTAACCTGTAAATTGTGATCTGTAGCTTTATAAAACAGGCCCCAGATGTTAGGTATAGTTATTTATTAATGTATTATTCTCGGAGCTTATCGGTGGGTACAGACGGCCAAAAATATGGTCTACCACCCTACGGTTGAAGTTCATTTGCACGTCATGATACAACAAGTTCGATTTTCCCTTGCAATTATATTATGACAGTGACAAGTGTCAACCTTAGCGATAATTAGATCTCACAGAAACTTTTTTCAAAACTGGTAGACCCTTTCTTGTCGTGTGTGTTCTTGGCGGACCGTAAAGCTAAGTAGGAAAGCATACATTTTTGACGGAGTGTATTTAACGGTTTTTTTATAGCAAGCAGAAGGCAAACGAGCACATAGCCACCTGATGGTAAGTAAGAACGAGAGATCCCTCAAAGGGATAAGATATTCGCCTTTGTACATATTGTCTATTTTATAACTATTGCATTTTAAATAGAAAATACTACAATAACTTGTTTGTAGACTTTTTTGTAGTGCAATACTACAACAACGTCTACGAGAGATCCCTCAAAGGGATAAGTTTGCCTTTTATACATGTTTATTATGTAAATATTGCATTTTGATTTTAAAAGTATTTAGGTTCTTACATATCTACATACATACGATACTACAATTTCAAGGCTCCAATCCCAAACTACAAATTCGTTGCCAACCATTGAGAACTAAGATGGAATGCCCTATGCTAGTAATTTCGCCGGTTGTCTTATCCCCACACCGGAACACAGCAAAACTAAAACTGCTGCTTGATAACTTATATTATGATGTACATGAACTATAACTGAAACTAAGCTACAAAAATCTAAATGTAACATATAAAAATAAACTAAACCGTTACCTTAATCTAAGTATGGCCCCTGCGGTAGGTACCAAAGATGCTGGCAGCATTTTCGTTGAATAGCAAAACCCTCAACGAGCAAAACTAATTCGTTGAGCGAGGAAACTGCTATCTCTTCGGTCTCCAGTGACGTCAATGAGTTCTTTGACATTTCTTAAAATAGGCTTAGAGCTCGAGGACCCCACGGACCAAGGGTCTCGACACCGAATAAAATTACATCCTGCAGGCCTTTATCGCGTAACTCACTCGCAATCGCGATCGGCTTCAAAACAAAACAATTGGTTTCATTTTGCATACAGACAAGCCTTCGATTCTCAAAATGAAAACGATTGTGATTGCGAGTGTGTTTACGCGAAAGGCCTGCTGAGCCGAGACCAGCGCCTCTATTCTAGGCGGTAAAAACGATATTGTAGTTTGCCTGTTATGGTATTGTTATGACGTCAGCCGCCATTACTGTCAAGAAAATAAGAACTATCAAAACGTTGACAATACGATAACAGATCAAATGCGATATTGTTTTTACCGTGTTGAATAGAGGCGCTGGTGTGTTATTCTCTCAAAAAACGGCGGCCGGCAGGACGGACGAGCGAATAAAAGCGACGAGTTTAAGAGTCCTGTCCGACCGAACAAAACACATTTTAGCGCGTGCATTGTCAATTAGGGAGCCTTATACGTTCGAGAAGTCATGCTGCCAAATTGAATACACGCGCTAAAATGTGTTTTGTTCGCTCTGTCGGGACTACTTAAACACGCCGCTTGGACCTTCACTCGAGCGAACGATCACCCTTGCTTGTTGAGAATCACAACCCAGTATATTTGCCTACTTTTATGTTTTCAGCCGTTTAGGCAGCCGCACCAGCCATATTGGAGGTTCGGTGGAGATGTGAAGGGGCTAGTGTGTCTACACAGGTTGCATCCCACACTAGTACCTGCCCCGTGTTTTACGGATCCATAGACATCCCGTCAGGTTTCTTGCCATCATTTCTGAAGATGCCGGTCGGCTTCAAAGGGCCGGCACGTTAATTGAGGCAAGAGACCGACGGATGATGTCATTTAGTGCTTGTCTTAAGAAGCGGCCAGCACTTCTCTGACAAGAAAGTCCGTGATATCCTAGCCGATCGACGTCACTTCCCCAGAGGCATCGATGTGGAGCGCAGACCGTTACCCCAAGGTGAAGGCTAACTGAAAGTTGAAGTGTATTATTGTCAAGAAAAGGACCAGTGCGAGGGATGTGCCAGTATTCGGCCTCCTTTGACATACTTAACGGCGATCCCTTGTTTGAAGGCTTTACCTAGCTTAGAACCATTCCAATTGAACGAGCTTTTTTTTTAAAGCCGCGTCTAAATCCGATTTGGATCTACGATGCCACAGATAGACTTACCCGCGCAAATAGGTATTTGCGAATATTTGCCCTTACCGTCGGAGATAATGCAAACTTGCACTAGGCCTGTTTTTTTAAATTTAAATTCGCAAGCCTCCTGCCTTTAAATATTTAGGTTAAAGAGCTAAAGGTGACGCCCGTGACCTACTGAGGTTGGCTCGATGCCAAATCCACGGGAGGCTTACTTTCACAACCGACCCTTTAAACCAGAGACCTATTGACGCTACAGTTTGTACGTAACAGAGACCTCTGACTATCGTCATTATAGGATTTGTAGGTTTACTGTTTATAGATAAAACTCTCCGACATGTAGGTGATTGTACGTTCAGAGCTGATACTTTTCATAAATGGCGCTAACGATTTTTATTCATTCATTGATTTACATTTTCAACAGACTGGTGCGTCACCTACGCGAAGTACTAACAACTAAACTACGAAGATTTTTCGCATAGCTTCGCATTTGTGCGCTAGTCGTTTACGTAGGAAACTGCATTATATAAATAAAAATATTGAACCGAACCAAATGACTAGTGTTGGAATCACAAAAATCGTGTCGTAGAATCAGACTTAAGTATGGCAACACCATCCGACATCTGTCAAACTCAAACTAATTCGCAGGCTATTTTCGTCTACGTTTGTGCACATATTGATCTATGTCTCGTTTGTACCCATTCCTATCAAACCAAACCACTATTCGGAGATATTGAAGATAAACACGTTTAAAATATGTCGATAACAACGTTGTCAGTGACCAGTGCCGTCCCATAGGATAGCGTGCCGGCGTCATGTACTGCTTGCAATGGCTGATCCCCGTGCTGTTGATACCAAAGCCTGTGAACCCAGCACTGATCAACACTCATGTCATGTTCATGGTGCTGTACCTAGTCGGATTCTTCCTGGAGAGGAAACCCTGTACTGTGTGCTCTGTCGTCTTCCTAGCCGCGGTCACCCTTATCTGTTATAGCGGAATCGGCAACTGTGTTTTTTGGGCTAATCAGTGCGAAGCGGAAAAATATGACGCCTAATATAAAAAGAATCTTCCAGAGCTACCAAATTAAGTGCTCAAATTGTAACCAAGTGGTCTTCTCGCATTAAGGCGGGAAAGTGATGCTCCAAAGGCCTGAACATTGCCTTTAAAATGTTCTTGTCTCCAAATGATTTTTGTACTTTTTTTATAATTAATGTTTTTCTTGTGTGTTGTTATTGCAAATGAAATGCTACTCACATGAGATCTGCAGAGTACTTATGTATCTACACTGTTAAGTTGGTTATTATTAACATGTAAACATTTGTACAGTTATTGTTATTGTAATGACTTAGTATTATTAATTCGATGACATTGTAAAATACAACTTGGGAAAAAAATCGTTTTTATTTTACTCCATTAAGTGGCTCATGAAGACTCATCAGTTCATAAAATTTGCAGTATGCAGAAAACAGATCTATCGTACAAAGCAATTATGAGATGTAGTTCATGTGAATGACTAACGGAAATAAATAATTTGTCAAAGCATAGTTGAGGTCTGGGTAAGGTCCAACAAGTTGGTACAATACCTCATGCAATTAAATTTTCTATGAAACTTCTCCCTTGGGTGGAGAAAATTACCCATAGTAAGGATACTTTTTGTCACGCAATGACACTTTATTGGCCTTTGTTGTTCGTATGGTTACCTATTCTTAACTATGGTCCAACTTTTTAATCCTTGCCTGTCTATGTGGCAAATCTATTTCATTTTGTACCCGAGCAAGTAAAAGATGTGCTATCAACGTCAACTCATTTACCGACTGCTACCATCTAAACAGATTAATACATTTTTAATACATTTGGCATGTCAAAACTTCCCAAAGTATTACAATCAGTGGCATAACTATAAGACGGCAGAGCGCAAAATGCCCCAGCCAGGTTGTGAGAGCCCCCGGTCCTAAAAGCCGTGGGCACAGGAACCTAATATTTATTTATTTTTAATAATATGACAGGAAGGGCCCAATATCTGACGAATTTGACAGTTGGTATAGTTACACCACTGATTACAGTTGCATAGAACATAAGTTCCGTTTTGGACCTCCGGGACCGCCACATTTCTTTTATTCGTTTGCTTGCTTACTATTTTCAAATATCCCAGTTTTAAAATATCCCACTTGATATGGATAGCTGAACATGAAGATAGCATAATTTTTAGATGAAACTTGTTTAAATCATTGACTTTTTTCAAAATACTAATTTGTGTACAGTCAACTACAAAGAGATGTATCCATTTTCCACTTTATTGCATTGTAATAAGGGCCAAGTGGATACATCTCTTTGTAATTGACTGTAAATAATTATGGCTATTATATCCATATATATGAAAATGAATCCCAGTTTTTCTTGGTCACGCATAACTCGAAAATGGCTCGAACAGTTAGAATAAATAAAAAAACATAATTATCAGGACATGTTTGTATAAAAAAAATGCACCCGGGCGGCATCAGGCACGGAAAGCAATATGTTTTATAATGTTTTAAACCTTTAACTAGACGTGTTCATGAATGAAGCCATATAAAAAAAATGTTACTTAATCACTCAAGCCATTCTGATTAATTAATTGAATGATTCTTTTCAATTTAAACTCCATTACAGATTAAGGATAACTACAGAATCAATTAATTAATCAGTAGGTACAATAACTACAGTAAACTAATTACATACAGGCAGGTATATAGCACTTTAATTATCTGATAAGAAGCGCTATCAAACTACCCATAATATTACGTAGTCTTGCATGTTTTCTATGTATCTACATTACTGGGGTCCTAGTGAAAAAGAGAATAAGCCTCCTGAAAACCAAGTGAAAAAGGGTGTAAGAGCCGAGTTCACCAACAATTAGACGGACGGTTAGCGGTTTAACGGGTGTTAAACGTATTGACTAACAGCTGATTAACACTTAACCATCTCTTTAATTGGTTGGTGAACTCGGCGCTAAGTCTGGTATACTCCGTTTATGTATATACCCTTTTCCATTACGAGGTAAGTTGACTTGTACTTTTTCCACTAGGTCCCCAGAATTAACCCATGGCCAAAATAGAGGGTGTTATAAAATTAACGTGTGTATCTGTGTCTGTCTGTCGCATAGTAGCTCCCAAACGGGTGGACTGAGCTGGACGCGGTAAATTAAGAAAGTTAGTTTACCTAATCACTTAATCAGGATTGTTCCTAGCTTGGGTTCATGAAAATCGGTTTAGCAGTCGTCTACAAGGAATTTTACCGTCGGGCAGCAGTCCGATTGATTACGGTTACGCCATAAATACTCAGACATAAGGAGTAATTTGTCCGGCAGTCCGATTTTAATTTTAAAGTATATAAATTTATCGTTTATTCGCATTTTATACACTTTTGCAGTTTTTATACAAATGAACAATTTCTGCGAAAGTGTATAAAATGCGAATAAATCAAATTTATATAGCGTGCCATATCGGACCGTAAAAAATCGGACAGCCGGACGGATTTTCCTTGTATTTAGTGCATAATCGCTCTAAGAGATATCAGCTCTAAAACAAGAGGTCGCCAATATACCGGAGGTTTTTTATGTAATAAATAGTAATGCTGTTCATACTTACTATCTTTATCTTCTTTTCTTTTCTTTACATAGTAAGTATAAAACAAAGTCGCTCCCGCTGTCTGTTCGCTTAGACATTTTAAACTACTCAACAGATTTAGTAATAGAATTAGTAATCTTATGAAGCGACGTTTAAAAAAAATAATTCTTGGCCATTTTGGACCTGTTTTAATAAGAAACATAACACAACAAGCTATATACATCGAAAAACGTATTGTATTTCTGAAGTTCCTCTCCGATTTAAAGAGTTATTCATGTTATCAATTGTAAGAACCAAAGCCGGGTGTGAGAGTGTAGTAGTACTTACTGAAAAATTTGTTCCCCATTTGTTAGACATATGAGGGGTTAAGTACGGATAATAGAAATAAAATAAAATAAATATCAGGGGACAATGGCACACCAATGAAGAATGTCAGTAGGTACGCCAAATCGCTTGAAACTTTGTAGCAATAAAGTTTACAATTTTAAACGATAAACACGTATTCTGTGAAAAATTCAACCGGCTACTTATAACGGTTAAAAAGTTATAGCCCTGTAAACTTACTTTTTCATATAAGGGCGCGTACCGCCGTTAAGCGATGACGTCATCATCCGTGAGCGCTAGCCGCCGGCTTTCGAGCGCCGCATACGAAGTTTAAAGTTTCTTATCTCGAAAACTATTTGACGTATCGAAATGTTTTTTTTACAGCAATTTTTAGTTTTTAATGAATAATACGGTAAGCCAAAAATCTAAACTGGCTGACATTCTCTATTGACCTATGGTCCCAAACTAAGCGCTAGGCTTGTACTACGGGTACTAGACAACGATATAAATACTTACATAGAGCTATATGTATACTTAAATACATAGAAACCATCCATGACTCGAGAACAAATATTCGCGCTCATCACACAAATATCTGCCCTTGCCGGGATTTGAACCCAGGACCGCTAGCTTCGTAAGCAAGGTCACTACCAGATAGGCCAGCACGTCGTCAAAACCTATATACATATATGGCTATTGGCCTGCGCAAACCGGCGGACGGCCGGGGAGAGCATCGAAGAGGATTTCCTTCGCCGCAGCGCACACTGATGAGGGAAAATCCCCCACGATACCGCAAGCGTCCGCCGGCGCGGGGTCGGCGCCCGGGACTGCAGAGTGCGCCCCTGTTTGTGCTTCGGCCCAGCGCAAACTGGCGGATGGGAAGGCAGAGGAATATTTTACGCGTGCTCCGAGATGTGATTGAGGAGCGCGTAGAGGCTACTGCGGCGGGAGGCGCCGGTATGCGAAGGCATCCACCGGTATGCGCCGGAGTCCGCGAATGTGCGCTGTGGTCGCTTCGCTAGTGGAACGGAATCAAAGCCGACCGACCGGTCCGGGATACCGCGGGATGCCGCGGCATTGCAGCGTACGCTGTCAGGCGCTTGCGGTATCAAAAGGGATTTACTTCACCAGTGTGCGCTGGCGACGTAAAATCCTTTTCGATGCTCTCCCCCGCCGTCCGCCGGTTTGCGCTACGCCTTCCTCTCCCGAGTCCGCGCTGCCCCGGCGCACACTGGTAGACATCGGGGCGCATGCCGGCGCTTACCGCCGCGGTATCCTCTAAGTTGCTCTTCAATGCCGCGGAGTCAAATCCGCTGGGATGCTCCGAGGTCGGTCTCAAAGCATTGAACTGTATACCTTATTTCAATTGAAATGGAAAAGTACACATTGATAAATTTAATATCCTCTGCCGTCCCGTCCGCCGGTTTGCGCAGGCCATAAGCTAGAAAGCATACCTAATCTTTTGAGCTGTTGTAACCTTCTAGCTTGAACAAAGTTATCAATTTGAACTATAAGGCACAAAGTACAAAATTTTATAAATAAGTTAGAGGTTTTTTACATACTTTGAATGCAAAATTCCCAACCGTATATAAAGGGCAACACAGACTAACAGACTGCAGAGTGACATTGATGATGATGATGAGTGGGGACGCCGCCGAGGCAGGCGGGCGGTCGAGTGGCTCTCCATTCATTCCGCCCAGTTCCCCTTGATCCAGCCTCAGGTTACTGGCTCTGCGGCGCTCCCATCCAGCACTGATCCCATCTTCTTGTTTTCCTACAGAACAATAGTGCGTCCTGAAGGTTAATGCTTTTAAGTGTCTCTACTGACAGTGCGTCCTCCCCGAATGTGCGATATCTCAGTGACGAGTACATTACACACTCGGCTAGAACGTGTTGACTAGTATCCTCTTTGCCACAGTGGGGGCATCGAGGATCCTGTTTGACTCCTATTACCGTCAAATGTCTGTTTCCCATTTATTCACATTTTGGACAGATCTTGGTAGACTTGGGACTGCACGTAAACTGAAACTGTTAGTCTTTGGGAGCCAGGGATACTATTTATAGAATATAGTTTTGAAACTTTAACCTTTAATTGATAACATGGTTTCCGACCACTCTCAAAGTAAGGCTTAGGCCGTGTGACGTAAAGTTCAAAATAATAGTCATGACGTCTGTGAGACGTATACCACATCAGTTAAAGGTTAAGATTATATTTCTTAGGGCTTAGTTTGCTTAGTTTCTCGTGTCCTTTCCAAAGGACCAATGTAGGCAAGAGGGTAACGCGCATTAGACTGACGATAAAAATGCAGTAGTTGATTGCCATCTTAATTTAACTTCAGTTCTAGAGCACTGCAAGGAACCTAATTTGGCTGTCTTTTTCTACCATAAAACTTAAGATGAGACAACAGTCAACTTCTGCAATTTTTATTGCTAGCTTAAACCTCGCTTAACAATAACAACACAACTCAAAATCAAACTCTGTTTAAAAACCCAATTAGAAATATTTTTCATCTTAATCAAAATGCGATCTAACTTCCGAGTTGGTTTTTATTATTTTTTATTTATAAACACCATCAGTACGTGAAATAAAACAAATATAAAATGTTAAATGATGTATTACGAGCTGTTGAGATGTTCATCTTTGACGGTTTCATATTGATAGATTAACATAGTTTAGTAAACATTGGTTATATGGACCTTAACCTAGAAATAAAGCAAGACCTGAAACAACAAGAAAAAACAGTATTATTTTCAATAATCACAAACTTTTTTTTTTTGGTAATTATGACAGAAAGAGTTTTTAATTTATTATAGAGTACGGTAAGTAATTTAGCCCACCAAACAGTTTGAACTCAGTTTGAGACTGGCTAAAAACCAAAGTATTCTAGATACAATAATAAATAAGCTATGGGAGCAGTAGGTATATTTATAAAAAAGTAGAAAATCTCAAAATTTCAAGTCGTTTGTTCTTATTGAAAACATTATCCAGTACTTTTCAACTGATAAAAGTTAACAACAAGATAACCTCAAAAATCGATATGAAAATGTTCGCATCGAGACTCAACCAATTACTTTTGAAAACATATTTGAACTTTTACCATTTATCTCAGCCTCCTAGCTTCACGCTCAGATTCCAACAGCGTGAGGATGTCGCCATCGCGGACCGGTCCCTTCACGTTCCGGATGATTTGACGGCTGGTCTCTCCGATGAACTCCACCTTGACCTGGGTACACTGCCCCTGGGACCCGGTGCGACCCAGCACTTTGACGACGCGGGCGAGAACGTTGGGCTTGTCCATTATACCTGGATTATCGAGCAAAACTCGGAATTTTACACGTGCGCGCTCGGTGGCGTGTACGAAAAAGAAATTTGACAGCAGCTGTGTTGCCAGATGTACTTTTTTTTCTTGGTTACCGATTCAATGATGCCAGTGTTAAAATCGATTCTAGCGCCGTTGTCGCTTCGAGAGTATCGATTAATCGGTTTTATATTTGAAAACTAGTGATAACTTTTATAATATTAGGAAAATTGCAGTATTTAGTCAATATTTGAGATAAAATTAACCAGGAGAAATACTGTGATGGAATTGAATAACATGGAAAAACCTTTAGATCTTTATTTTTATCGTTAATCGTTGGATTAAGAAGACCTCTCCTCTGCCAGTAAGATATTAAATTTATGTCAACCACCGTATAGGTGAAAAATTCAAGTAATCTTGCATGTAGTTGTGTACAAAACTTATATGGAATTTACGTCAAACTTCAAATTATACAATGTCGAACGGTCTATACAGATGTGTTACAACTACATGCAAGAGGTCATTTACTTAAGTTTTCCACCTAAACCATCTCTTAAAATAATACCTGTTTCATTTTACACTCTACTCTTGTCTTCTGACCTGTACCTATTAAAACTTGTTTATTTCGGACAAGGGTAAAGTCCACACAGAAGTAGTTTATGTTTTTCCCTCGGGAACTTATGGGTTCGGAGTTTTCATAGCTCGGCAATTAAGACTAAAGCGAGCTATGGAGTCGACATTTAAATTAAAACTCGCGTCATACTCATACTCACTCAATTATTTATTGTATTCTACAATTAATGTTAAATTATTATTCTAAATAAAAAGCTGTCGTTTTAAGTGTTTTTATTGTATTACCGGAGAAATAAAACATTTAAATAAAGTACTTCTATTTTGATAAAAGTAATACGATCATAATCATGTATAATTTACCTAAGTACCAATATCCATACCATAAAGCATGTCAGATTATGTTAAAGTTTAATATGTAATTTATATAAATAGAAAGAATTGTTACTTTCTTTGATAATGATATGAATAAACTGTGGAATGATAAATGATTGAGTATGAGTATGCGTATGGGGTGAGTTTTAATATAAATGTCGACTCTATAGCTCGCTTTAGTCTTACCATGCTATAAAAACTCCGAACCCTGTTCATCTCTAATCCCAACCATAAAACCGTAACACAAACCTAGTTACAGGTTCCATTGCAGATATATTACAATATATCAAAAACCAACATGTGATTGTGATAGTTTATGCATAGGTTTTCATAATGTTTTTAGAAATAGGCACCTCAGTATATAGGATTGAGCATAGCATTTTAGTAAAGCCAGCAATGCAATACTAAATAATAAATACAAGAATTAAAAATGTAACATTTTATTAAATAATGTCTTCTCATAATCGCGCGTTGTTATTGTTACAAACTTCACACATTATTTGTTCCATAATTTACTCACAACACACTTAGCAACTAAAACCACACAGTCTGTAGGCGATAAAAACAAGAAAATCCCTAGCATTCGATATAAAAACTGTACTTTGTAATTGTCATGCCCAGGGTTGCCAAGTTTCGCAGTGTTGCCTTGTCAACTCGAAAATCGAGCGAAATCGATTGTAGCGTATAAAAAAGCTCGTAAATTCGTTCCAAAAGGATATCAAAGGCACTATTCCGCGTCGGCATTGGCTCCCCTACTCTAGGGCTTTTCTCGTTTGAACCGAGTCACGCACATAGCACAATGACGACAGTCTAGTCGTCACCGGCGGATCTCTTCGCCTTCCTCATGCGTGGTGATTGCTTGGGCGTTTTTGGGGACTTTTCTGTAAGCAAAGAAAATGTGGTTTAGTATGTTGCACTGGCTAGAAAACAGGCAATAGATGGAGGAGTTATGTAGGATTCCTTTAAAAAATCCTCCCTCATGACAATCGAGACGAATTCACTCTAGAGATGGCATGTCAACAACATATAAAATTGAATTTGTTATATCTCTCCCTAACTTCAAGTTGAGTATATTGAATAGTATTTAAAAAATAAATGACATTTCAAAAAAAAGTAGTGGCAGCATTCTTGGTTTATTTATGGATCTCGTAAGTAACAAAAATACATATCTTGCATGTTTTATTGTATTTTATCGGTTTGGTTGTGGCCGCAACTCAGTCATGTGAAATTAAATATTTTACGCAGCGAATCAGTCAGTTCGTGATTTTAATACTGTGTGTGTATTTTGTTATATGAGGAGGAAAGTAAACCAGGGACTATAAGCTATTATGATAAATAAGTAGAGGCTTGGGCCGAGTGCAATTAATAAATAGCATTCAGACATGCCGAGTATTTATCTTTTTCTTGCGATTTTTTTTTATACTAATCTAACTGGCGCGAATTGAACTTATAACCTTTAACTAACAACTGTACAATACGATCGGATGGTCAACTTTACACTCATCTGGACAACCCCTCTTTTCTTCAAAATTATAACTATACAAGATTTCATAATTAAATGGACCGGTTTGACAGTTTGAGTAGTGCTGTCCATCTGTATGTGTGACATCGAGTGGCATTTCCAGTGTCAACCGCGCATATTAAAACATCGGCATTTTCTCAAGAGTCAAGTGTCATCTAAATATGGATGTCTTCCTTTGATAATACTTACTGAGCTGGTTAACAACTTCCTTAGGCAGCCAGTCGTAGTCGACATCGTTAGCTGTGCCGGTCTCGAGCGGCTTGGGGGCCGAGCGTGGCGAGCGACGACGAGCGAGCGAGGAGAGCGCCTGCTGCCCCAGCACCAGGGCCAGTACGCAGGCCGCGCCAAGGAAGACGTACAGGAAGAAGGTCTCTCCGTCTAGACCTTCGGAGACTTCCACGATGTTAATTGTCTGGTTGTAGACTGCCTCCTGTAAAAATGAAATGTTTTGATTACTTCTATCCTTATTTATACCATTAACCAGGAAAATCTGCACTAAACAAATGCGCGAAAGTCTTTGCTACCATATTGCTTGCATAAAATCGGCATAAATCAAGCATATATTTGATGTGACAAAAAACTACAAATGCATACCTGGTAATAGTTTCCGCTGGCATCCCTGTAGTTCAACTGAATATTTAATCCGAAAGGCCTTCCAGCGAACGATTCGCTGGGGATGAAAGAGTATGCAAAGGTGGCCTCTTGCTTTGGCTTAACTTCCTTGTTGTATGGCAAAGCGGTAAAGTTCTGGATGTAGTAAGTGTAGTCCATTGGGTACCGGAAGGAAGCTTCCATGGTCTCGACAAGGTAGTCTTCAGAACCCTTGTTGATGAAGCCAACGAGGAATTCCACAGGGAAACCGGCTTGTAGGTCTGTTGAGATAAAAATTAACCATTAGAACTTCAAATATGCCAATTGCTGTGTGAATGAACAATCTGTGAACTTAATATGTGACTAACATTATAAATGTGAATTTGTAAAGATGTTCGACTTTTCTATCGTCAATAAATGTTGAACAGATTTTAAATAAATTTGGCACATAGATAGTCTGAGTCCGTGACCTGGATTAGGTTCTCAAGATCTAAGCAGTCGAAATCGTAGCCAAAAGTCAGTTTTATATAATCTTTTGGTCCTTTTTAATGCTACTGACTGACTTCATTCGAAATAAAAAATCGGCCTAGGTCATGCGACTCAACATTTGCCTTAAAAGTTTCGAATTTACGTTAAGCCTATTCTTTTCTCCAAATTGCATTATAACTGTTGAGTAAAATTTACAGTCACGAGATTAATTTTGGTACCCACCTTAGGTCCAAAGTCAATCTAAAATTCTACAACAATAAGGTTGAGTTTCCTGAAAGTTACAAATGACTTGACATGTCTAATGACATTGACGACTTGAAGCATATTTTTCTTGAAATGGGTCCCAAATTAACGCTCGTGACCGTATAACAGCTATTCTGTTCACACCCTATTTTTTTTAATTAGTTAATGGGCTATAAAATATAATTACTTAAATACTGCATTAGTCACTGTGACATGCGGTTAGAGCATGACCTCATGAGATTATGTGCAGTGCATTAGTATTACACAATAGGAGTTTGTATAACTATTCAATGCATTGTTATGCAAAAATTTATTTAACTAGAGCAGTCACATGTAGGGGATAAGCTATTGAGCCATGACTGGAATGTATGTATGTAAATAAAGTATTGTACAAATGCAGATAATATAATATAATAATACAATACACAAACAACCTTAAGTGCCCATTGTTGGTCATCACTGAAAATATGTGCTTTTATGCCCCAAGTAATATTTAGAGAATGTGTTCGATATTTTGGCACAAAATGTTGGATGTGATATAGCTGGAGACTATACACATTTTAAATCTCACAAATGACTGTCACAGGCTCTTAAGGTTAAGATATTCTTCACATTGAGTTAGCTTGTGTAATTAAATAAGGCAAACTTTACTTCCTTGATAGTAATAGTATAAGCATTTCAAATCTAATGTGTTTACTGATAGAGTATAGTATGCTACGAATACTACATTGCAGTTAGCCTTCTTTTGTATTACGGCAAGCAGGTAAGGAACCAAGTTTTAAATCTAGCCTTCATTAGACAACTAATTAGTGTGGTCGTGATAACCAATTCTCAATGTAAAAGAAAGAGCATAGTTATAGGAAAAACATCATTTTCAGAATTTTTTGGTTTCCATTTGTTTCATTTGCCCATTTTTTAAAGTTAACTTTTATTTTTGGTCATTCAAACAGTTGGAAAACAAAACTTCATACTTATAATTGGTTGCTGAAACCTGCATATTCAGATAACTAAATAAAAAACTGATAGGGTTACGTACAGTCAAAGTCCTACCTTTAAACACGTATTTGGCACTATGGACATATAGATATAAGTGGTTTTGACTGCACCGGTCCCCATCTGAATAAGATCAAATAGAGTAAACTCAAAACTCATACCAAAAGCACTATCTCCATTGTTAGGTACAGGCTTAGTGAACAGGATCGTAGTGTCTATATCCTGTGAGGACTTCACAACAGAGTCGTCATCGTCACCAACATCGTCTCCGACCACCTGGTTGTCTTCTCCCTCAATATCCACTACATCGTCTAGTTCGTCTTCTTCAGCTCGTGCTAAGATTGTATTAGCTGGAATGAGACAAAAAAATGGAGTAAGTTTATGTGATTAAGAGAAGATTTTACCAGTTAATGGTCAGAATCGTATCATACAATATTGTTTAAATTTAAATCTGGATCAAAAACATGTTGGTGCAAGCAAGTGCAAATATTGGGAGCCTTTTGTTTCCCATAATTTTATTGGTTATAATATAATTGTTGACATGATTATTGATAGTCATAATTTTTTATATTGCTGAAACTGTAAACTTTTCAGAAGTCCTGAAAAGTTATATCTATAGACAGGGCTAGAGATATAACTTTTCAGGACTTCTGAAAAGTTTACAGTTTCAGCAATATAAAAAATTATGACTATCAATAATCATGTCAACAATTATATTATAACCAATAAAATTATGGGCTAGGTTAGGTTAGATTTGATTTATAAAAATCCTGAAAGTGTAACAGTTTCTTTAAAAAATATGTTATGACTTGCAATGATTATGACCTAAAGCACATTAAGACTAAAAATAATTATGGCAGACAATATAGACCGGCAAATATTACTATGACCATTCTTGAGTTAACTCATTTTCTAACATTTAAATATAGGTGCCATGAGATTAAAACCAGATCGATAAAGAAAAAAAAAACAGTCAAACATAGAACCCCCTCTTTTTAGAAGTCAGTTAAAAAGACAGTGTTACTTCTACACAGCTATATTCTGACTAAATCAAGGGTTAACTAAGAAATGGAAGCATGTCATGGTTTTAGCTAAATTTAAACTGTTAATTAGCTCAGTTGCAATATGGTAATAAAATGACTTAATAAATTTGTATTTTAATACTTTAAGTTTTAAATACTTTTTGAAAATCCAGTTGTATTAAATGTACTATTATTTCAATAAAACATAAATCGATTAAGATTGGGTCTTTAAAACTATAAAGTTCAGTAAAACACCCTTAATGAAGGCTCTGGTATCTAGTATAAAGTAAAAGCTGAGTTACGAGTTAAAGGTAATAAACCCAGTAAATCTTTAATTTGACCTAGAACTTAAGAGATTAGGACATAGAGGAAAGGTTAAGATCTACACAGATTAAGATCAAAAGTAATGAACAATTGACTCCAGTTAGGGTTTAAATGACATTATCACATGAAACACTCTCCATTACATGCTCAATATGGTACAAAAAGATCAACTTTCACTCATAAACCGTGATATACATTGCCACGTCCAAACGGGATTTTGGGGTCTGATAAAAACGTAACTTACCACTTTGAAAGCAAAGAAGGGCTGCAGGTAGCACCAACAACGTTAAATATAACAGCTTCATTTTGATTTAATGTCTTCTATAATACTCTAAACCGAGAAAATCGAAGGCGACCGTCACGAAAGATTACTGGCCATTCACTTGTAACAGCCGAACACCGCAAGAAACTCGAGGCAAAATGCCAATTTTCTTTCCAACTCGATTGACGTGGAATGTTTTGTCACTAGTGCTGTGGCTTGCGATAGCGACGTTTACGATTCGTTTATCGATTCTCCATATTATAGCGCTGCATGCTCCCAGCGGACTGGTCCTCCCGGCGACAAAATGTCAACAGATGATAATGAAGATTCTACGAGTAAAGGATGGAAGGCAGCACCATCAAAAAAGAAGCAGAGACGCCTAACATCAATACGTTGTACTGGAGGCCCAAATGTCTCTACTCTCAGGGCGGTTGAAGTACGGAAACATATCCACCTGTGGAATATGATGTCTTGTGCTGAAGAAGTCCAGAAATACTTAGAGGAACTCTGTGAGCAGGGAACGTGTACCGTGGAGGAGCTGAAGTCCAGAGGCGAATACAAGTCGTATAAACTTGGTGTTCCTGTCCCTTTTTATGAAAAATGCTTGTCTGCGGATGTGTGGCCTGACAATGCTAGGGTTAAAATGTGGTTTTTTCGAAAGCAAACAATGCAAACCAAAAAATCTTTATGAACCAAGTAATAACTATAATGACTCCTTTATCAGCATTGCATATCAAAATGTCAGAGGTCTCAACACCAAGTTGAAATATTTTAGACACTGTATTCTCGCTCACGAAAGTGACATTGTTGTCGCTGCTGAATCATGGTTGTCGTCATCAGTCGAAGACGCTGAACTAGTAGGAGGTGCTTGGAGTGTCCTACGCCGTGATCGTGCCACTGGCCGACAGGGAGGTGGTGTACTGGTGGCTGCCAGGCCGGGCATTAATCTACGACGTCGACGTGAATTTGAAACAGCCGACGGTGAGGATCTGTGGACATCGTTCGTGGTAGATGATACCATATTTTATTTGTGTGCTATATATATTCCACCCAACTCCTCCGAGAGTGTGTATATGCGATTTTTTCAAAAGATAGAATCATTTATTGACTCTATCGGCATTGTCATTATTGTCGGGGACTTAAACCTGAATCCTAAGTATACTTCTTCTGGCATATTAAGTTACTATTGTTATTTTACTACAGTGTGCGAATTGATAGAGATGAATGAGGTATTAAATGCGCATGGAGGAGTGTTAGATGTGGTGTTGGTGCGTGAGCGCGCTCGTGGTGTCTTGGTCAGTGAGTTTACGGAGGGTAGTCTAGTTCCGCATCCCGACGCTTATCACCCTCCCCTGGTAATCTCCATTCCGCTCACTAAAGCCAGAAGTTACTGCAGGAAAATAGAAGCTAGTAATGTAGATACAACGCGTGACTGGAATTTTCCTAAGGGTGATTACCTACTTCTTTACCAACTGATCGCTGACGCGGCCTGGAAGGATGTTTTTGAAGCCCGTAATATCAATGTCGCCGTAGATCACTTTTATGAGATAATTTATGGTATTTTCGACGTGTGCATACCTGGGAAGAGAAGGTCTTGTAAGCCCTGCAGATCTTATCCGGTCTGGTTTACGGCAGATCTCATCAAGGATGTTAAACGTAAGGCTTTTCTGCATCGTGAGTGGAAACGCTCTGGTAATAGGGGTGTATATACAATTTTTTCTAAGCTTAGAGCTGATATTAAACTGAAAACATCTAGAGCTTACGATGATTATATTAACTGTATTCAGACCGAAATTACAAATAATCCTCGAGCTTTTTGGCAACATATAGGTAATTTAAAATCCAAAGGCGGTTTTGAGAATCAGGTGTCGTATAATGGAGAGCTTCATGAAGGCATAGAGGCTGCTCAGGCTTTTGCGAACTTTTTCTCAAGCGTCTTCCTCACCCGCGTACCTCTACTTGACCATACAGGGATTATGAGGGATGACACGTCAGTTAATGCAAACCATGTTCATATCGACACGATTTCCCCTCAGGATGTAGAAGCTGGCATAGCTCGGCTTAAGCCCCAAAGCTCGTTGGGTCCTGATGGTATCCCGGCGTATATCTTGAAGGGCTGTAAGGATTGGCTAGTACTGCCATTGTCCCATATTTTCAACCTAGCTCTAAGTACTGGGGAGTATCCTGATCAGTGGAAGGTCACACGGGTGCGCCCTATTCCCAAGTCTAGTGATAGAGCAAGTGTTGAAAATTATAGTCCCATAGCCATTCTCTCTTCAATTGCCAAGTTGTTTGAATCAATCGTCAACAAACTTTTAGCCTATCAAATAAAACCAAATCTTTGGGACTCACAACATGGTTTTAGGCCGAAGCGTTCAGTCGAAACCAATCTTTTAACCCTGGTTGACTCCATTTCTAAGCATTTGGACCAAGGAATACAGGTTGACGTGTTGTACTTTGACTTTAAAAAAGCCTTTGATCGCGTGGATAATGACATACTCTTAAGCAAGTTATGTAACATAGGTTTCTCGCCCAAACTACTCCGGTTCTTTGCCAGTTATCTACGCGACAGGCAGCAGTACGTTCAGCACGGATGCTTTGTTTCCAATTCCTACCAGACTCGTTCAGGAGTCAGCCAGGGTTCGATTCTAGGCCCATTTCTATTCGGAATTATGATAGACGACTTGGCTTCTATCCCTAGATATGCCGGGTGCCTGCTCTACGCTGACGACCTGAAGCTCATATATGGCGTGCAACAATTCTCTGATTGTGAATCTCTTCAAGAGGACATTAATCGGGTCTATCAATGGAGCATTGATAACAAACTTCTTTTCAATACCTCAAAATGTTCTGTGATGTCTTTTAGCCGTGCTCATGGTCTCTTATCTGCAAAATACCTACTAGGAACGGAACCCATTACACGCGTCGATACTATGAGAGATTTAGGAGTCATTTTCGATACACACCTTAACTTTCATGTTCATATGAAAACTCTGGCTTCCGACTGCTACCGGCGGTTGGGGTTTGTCATACGCAATTCCCGTGAGTTTTACAATGTCAATGCCATTAAACTTGTTTATACTGCTCTTGTCAGGAGCAAACTTGAGGCGGCGTCTATAGTATGGAACCCTCATGAGGTCACTTACGTCTTGCTTCTGGAGAAAATCCAAAAGGCATTTTTACGTTTCTTATACAAGAAAACATACGGGTACTATCCTTATCTTTACCCAACGAAGTTTCTGCTCGGCACCTTGGGATTTAATTCTCTGGTGGCGAGGCGTAATTATGGGCTCTTGACCGGTGTGTGTCGAATATTGCGTGGAGATTCGGACTGCCCGGAACTGGTGGCGCAACTGGTACGCCTACTCGTACCCTCACTGTCTCAATCCAAGTTTAATCTTCGGCCACGCCACCGCGATCTGCTCGCAGTTCCGTTCCGAAGGCGCGCACTGTGTCGTACAGGAATTCACCACTTGTTCGCGCTTTACAATATCTGAATGCGCTTCTCGACTCAGCACCTGACTGCGATGTCTTTGCAGGTAGCTGGAGGATTATATGTGGTGAATGTACAAGGTTCTGTGAGGCGATGGATGACCGACCGTCTTCAGTTTAATTTAATTGTTTGTAAATTTTAATATTGTTATCTGCTGTGCTATGTGTTCTTACTTATTGTTAGTGTTTGTATTTTTGTTGCAATGTATGAATTTCACAGTGCCTTGGTGTTTAACTGTAATGCTGTGTAATTTGTTTTCCAAATAAATAAATAAATAAATAAATATTGTCATTACGATTTCGGAAAAATATTCAATGACTAAATTTATAAGTTAACGAGTTATATTATTATTATATTATTTATTTATTTTTTATGTTACATAATATATCTTACTAAGACTAAATCAAAGTAAAGGATTGATTGGGTAAGTTAAATTTTGTTTAGAACGTTTATAAAACTTAAATATTTTTTTGGATTTCTTTATCAACGCAAGATATAATAAAATTACAAAAAAATCTCACAGATGGGCCCTTTTGGATACACTTCTCAGGTTTCCTGCACTGTAGGAGCATCGGGTAATGTAATTAAGTTAGAACTCAACTCAACTTAGTACCTGGTGGCCGTGGGGATTCAAACTCGGTACCTTATGATCTCTAGTCGACCCCCTAAGCCACAAGGCCACCGACGCTCTCATGGATTTCTTTAAGTAAATGGGATTTTACTAAACAGCAAATTTATTGAAACCGGTCGTTTGAGCCCTAGGCGATGACAGACAAACAGACAGACACACAGACCGATAAAATTTCTGAACACAACACTACAAGTTATCTATTGCAAGGTTTTCAGTAGAACCGACAGTGCCGCTCAGTAGCAAAATCTACTTAATTTTCAGGCCAAACGACTGTGTCATATATGTTTGTTTTGTTTTTATTTAATAGCCGAATAAATGATTTTATTCTATTCTATTCTACATATCTAAGAACTATTAATAAAAAAATGTTATTTGTAAATTCCCCTTATTTTTCTGTTCATTTCATTGATAATAAAATAGAGAAATTTGTATGTTTTTTTTTACTAAGAGATAAAGTTTGACATACATATAAGTTATCTTTTTTAAACACTTCTCGTTTTTGGTTGCCATCAGCGAACTAATATTATTAAGATAATTCGTGATAAGATTAGACTCTTTGTATAAACACAAAAACGTAATTATACGACTGAAGGTTAAATATATTCAACGAAGTCAATGGTCATTCAGTATTTGAATACAAGTGTTTTAATTCAGTCGCATTTCTTCATTTGAATTGGAAAGTTGTAACGATTTAAATCATGGAAAATAGAGGTGCGTTTAATATTAGAGTTTAAATATTTCTAACATGAAATAACTATTTAAGAGTTTTATAAATGATGATAATAAATTAATATAAAATAGGTAGCGTGAATAAAGTAGGTTAGGTTGTTTTTTTAAGATGTACATTTTTTTCAGTGGCATCTATTTGCCAAAACGTAATTACTAAACGTTGTTTCGGCACGGTTAACATACCCCGCTATGACTTCAAACCCAACACTTATTCCGTAAGTTAACAAAATCAAATATATACGATTAAATGAGTTTTTTTTTCTAGCCAATTTAAAAAAAAACCTAAAAAGGTTTAAATTAAAATACTTGATAAAAAAAACTAAATTAAATGGGAAAAATGGTAGGTATAGTAAATTATAAATTTATACCTACATTTATAATGTATAGTCACGGTAAGAAAAGGTTCGTCACTTTTCAACTCTATTTCAACGCTATTAAGGTCCAAAAGTGACGAACCTTTTCATACCCTGACTATACTCGTACCTATAATAAAAACGCAAATATATTTTACAATGTATAGTATTTACACATCACCAAAGTAACTTTATTGATAATGCATACTCTTTGAATCTTGTATTTTTTACTAAGAAATCAATTTCATCCAGGGACCATCATTCGAAAAAACTGAAAATATCAAAGCTAAAAACATACCACCAGCGGTATACAATGTGTATAAGAAGCCGATTCTAATTCACCAAGGACGTATGCAATGGCTGTTTGGAAATGATGGAAAGAGATACTTAGATCTTTTTGGAGGAATAGTCACCGTCTCTGTTGGCCACTGTCATCCGTAAGTAAACCTATTTTTGCTAGCTTATTAGCTATTACCAACTACGGCTGAGAGTCGTGTCGGCGTCTCTTACTTTAACCACAGTATTGAGAGAAAAGTGCTTGAATATAAAAAAAGAAATATACTTTAAAACGAATAGAAAGTACCTACGTATGCTTGTATTTATTCTCTGTCATAACGGTAAAATAAATAAATAAAAGAGACATTTTCGTAAAGTTAAGCATTATTTAAATGAAATGAGGCGACGACGACGAAGTCATCACAACAATTATGGTAATTTAAATGTAACGTGGGACATGGGAGTAGCATATGGATGGTGATAGCCCTCTGTATCCTCTATCTACCCCCTATAATACCCTTTCGATATGGGCTCGGATAATTAGAGGAGATGTTTTTTCTTAAAACGATGTTTTATAAATCCTACTTGTTTAGTGTCGTTAGACCGAATGGTTTTTTTTTGACGACTGTAGTGACTCGGCCTAAAAAGCAAGTGGTCCTGGGTTTGATTCCCGGGCCAGGCAAAAATATTTGTGTGATGAGCACGAGTATTCCTGAGTCTTAGATGTTTCCTATGTATAAAAAGTATTTATTTCACTGTATAAGCATGTATAAGTATGTTTTTCGTTGTCTGGTACTCTTAGCACAACCCTAGAGCTGAGAATAAATCAATTTGTGTAAGGTTGTCTCCTCATACTTATTTATTATTTACTATTATTGTTTTCTTATGGAATAAACGGTAATGACATGAAATAAATCCATTTTAACGCTTATACCTTAATTTTATAAAATTTTATGCCAGCACTACCATGGAACCATGTCAAATTGACGCAATAAGTCAAACCAGAAGTAGTCTCCAACAATTTACTTCATTACATCATTTTAACACAGTTTTATAGTGGCCACCCGAGATAAAGTTGCATGCGAGATACGTTTAAATAATAATTTGCAGTTAATACGTAACGTCTAATAAAGCTTCACTCAGGTGGCTCAAGAATTGATGGCAGTACAGTTATCAACAGAAAATATTGCTATTTAGTTAAAATTACGACACAATCAACTAAAAACAAATATGTTCGTTCGTTTTGCACCTTCTACCACAAATATACATTGTTGACAAAAGATTTAACTGCTTTATTTAGTCATAATAACAATTATAATCTTATCTAGGTACAATTAGCAGCCAGCCCCTGATAATTCAATTACAAGGTAACACCTTAAATTATTATTTCAGCAAAGTTGTCGCTGCATTAAATGAGCAAGCAAGTAAACTTTGGCACACAACAAACATTTACAGACATCCTAAAATATATGACTACGTAGAAAAGTTGACGTCGAAGTTCCCTGGTGACTTAAAGGTACTTATTCAATATTTTGTAAAAAAAAAACTTATTTCCGTGTGTTACATTCTAGTAAAGTATTTTTAACACTTTTAGGGCCGTTGAATGTCGATATTGACTTCATATTGCGACTGTCCGTGATGGACAAACACTGATAATTTGAATACCCAATAATATATCTATCGAGTATATACCCATGGGGCCTAATATGGCTGCGTTTATCACATGACCAAATGTGGATAAAACATCCGTCACTTTTTTATATAGGTACGAGAGTGACGGATGCTTTATCCACATTTTGTCACGTGATAAAGTCAACCATACTAGGGCTGCAGGTATTTACTCAAAAATTGTGTATAAGGTATTTACTCGCTTAATATCTTTATCCTCTGCCATACAGCGCAGAGTTAAATTATTGAGTCAACATAGAACCCTGTCTTAATGACAATTTAAAAAAAACATCAATTATTTGTGTGTCATGGTTTTAAGGTGGCTCAATATTTAGAATCCGTTACCGTACGAAAAGTATATTTCACGAAATGTCCATTTTAAATGAAGTTACTTTTTAGGTCGTATACTTAGTTAACAGTGGTACTGAAGCAAACGAGCTAGCAATTTTGCTGGCTAAGTCATACACAGGAAATAACGACATCATATCGCTGCAAGGCAGTTACCATGGGTACTCCAACATAATGCAAGGATTGACCGCGACACAATGCTACCGGATGCCGGTACCAGTGCCTTCAGGAATTCACCATGTTAGTAATCTTAATTACGAGGGATCTTACAGCTGTTGCAGATTCATCAAAAATTTAAGGATTTCTATAGTAGTCTACTTAAATGTTAATGTTTCTCGCTTAACCAAGTTAAAAAATATGGTTCATTGTATTTTCAACAGGCTATGCTGCCAGATCCTTTCCGTGGTATTTGGGGAGGCTGTCGGGATTCCCTGTCCCAAGTACCTGAATCCTGCTCCTGTCCTGGAGATTGTGTTCAGTCTGATAAATATGTAAATCAGCTTAATGAGGTATTTTTACCCTTAATTAATTTCTTTATATATATTTTATTATATTGCTGGATATAGTATTTGTAAGTGGGGTCTTTGTTGGGAACAACTTTCAGTAATGTGCATTAATAGGTACTAGAAATAGTAAAAAATATTATTTTACTGTCATAATAAAATAAAAAATCTATAAAAATGAAAAAATGTACTTTTTTAAATTATTGATATAATATTATCTTTCAGCTGCTGGATAACTCTGTACCTAAAGGCAAAGTAGCTGCATTCTTTGCGGAATCAATACAAGGAGTGAACGGCACCGTTCAGTTTCCGAAAGGATACTTGAGAAAAGCACACGAACTGATACGAAAAAACGGCGGTGTTTATGTCGCTGACGAGGTAACTTAAACTCCTGAAAAAGCCTTATTATTCATGTCATTGTTTTCATTATTTATTAAATCGATATAACTCGTAACCTAATAATTTATGGCCGATGATACTCAAATGAAAGTTTAATGCTGACAAATCCACACCCCCACACATCCACATGGTATAAAGAGACGAAAGATCCAAAATTGGCATGAATGACATCATTAACACCATATTGTTAATGATTAAAAAATAAGTAATAAAGTTGGATTCTGGATCACTTAAGATCTTGTTTGTATTTTAGGTACAAACAGGCTTCGGTAGACTAGGAGATGCATTTTGGGGCTTCGAAACCCATGGTGTTGTGCCGGACATTGTAACGATGGCTAAAGGAATCGGCAATGGTTTCCCACTAGGAGCGGTTGTCACTACAAAAGAAATCGCTGAGGCACACACACGCGCCACTTATTTCAATACTTTCGGTGGGAACGCACTGGCTTCCACTGTTGGTGAAGCTGTGTTAAACGTAAGTATACTTAAAACAGAAGGTCAAGAAATGTTGCCTAACATTTTATAGTATATTCATAATTATATTGTAACATTACATTATATTCTTCTGGAAATAGACAGTGCTTTTAATAGAAAACTAGACCAGCTTCGCAAAAAAAAAGTTTAACGTGGAAGGAATATTCATGTGTATACCCACTTAAAATGCGTGTATGCACAAATTGTAAATCTTCTGATTTCACAGGTGATCGAAGAAGAAAATCTCCAGCAAAACTGCAAAGAAATCGGGGCGTATTTTATGGATAATTTAACACAACTGCAGAAGACGTACCCAATAATAGGCGATATACGAGGCAAGGGACTGATGCTTGGAATTGAGCTAGTTAAACCCGGCACAAAGGAAGCTTTAAGCGTAGCTGATGTCTCGGATATTCAAGAAAATATTAAAGATCTAGGGATTTTAATCGGACGCGGTGGAAAATATAATAATGTGAGTTATATTTTGTTTAATATTTTGCTTATTATTAATTTATTATTTCAGAACAATGATAATTTAGATATATTTATTTACCATATTGTTTGTTTTTATTTGTTTTAGGTCTTGAGGATAAAACCACCCATGTGTATAACAAGGAAAGATGTTGATTTCACAATTTCGGTTTTGGACCAATCTCTGAAGCGAAATAAATAATTATTAATGAATGTTTTAAGATTAAACTTTGTAGTAAATAAACAAAACCGTTTTTTTTGTTCATAGCTCTTACTACATCACTAGTAGGCGTTTTAGCGTTTATCGAGTTAGTTAAGAAATTATTTATTTATGGTATGATTTTAGGACAAACCATCGTAAGAATGAATAGGCTTTGATCCAAGAGTTTTATTTATTAAATTTAATCAACTGCTTAGCTAATCTTTAATATAACTTAAATAAAATAAAATAAATGTGCTTAGGTAGAATTTCTAAACGTAAAATATAAGTCAGTCAGATGACCAGGGGGGGCACACTTAGAAGATCTGACATTTTGCGTAGACGACAGAGACACCTTCTGGCGGAGTGAGGAAAAAATGGCAGCCATTTTGTGACAGAATGACAGACGGCGAGCAATGGCGGATCATTCATTGTCAACTCTGGCTCTCTGACGTCAAAGAGTATAGTAATATAGAGGGAAAAGAGTGGCAACTCTACGGTTATATTTGCATCAATGGAAATTTCTGCCACCTGGTGCCAGGACGGAGAACTAAAACTGTATACGTATGTAGTTATAGGTATGTAGGTACGCATATACACCTATAGCTGCACCTATACTATAGACGGGTTTCTATTTATCGAGGCCCGTTTCTCGAACGTAATTTTTTACGGCGAAACACGAGTTCGGCCTGATCTCATTGGTAGTAGATTTTTACGAATGAAATCATACCGATCGCGCGTTTCAGAGTAAATAAATTACGTCCGTAGAAAATGCAATTACGACACAAACTTCTCAGTGAACTAAGACAGTTAGTCCGGGAATAAGTTTAGTAAGAAATAAAAAATCAATTTTCATTTAGAATAATCATTTCTTTATTGTTCGATGCTTGTTATAATATTCTTGTGCCGCTTTTTTGATGGTATCCTCCCCATCATAATTAATTTTACCCTCTAATATTCTATTCACCGATCTACACCAACTGTAAATAATTATATTAATCGTGGTATCGACAAAACATTGTTTTAATTTATCTTTATGTATTTCGCAGTCCATGAATTCAAAATCTGTGAATAATTCTAAAAAAGCGACGATACGTTCTTT
Organism: Acleris literana; assembly: GCA_946894065.1. Lineage (NCBI taxonomy): Eukaryota > Metazoa > Arthropoda > Insecta > Lepidoptera > Tortricidae > Acleris > Acleris literana. Next base: position 2,658,181 of record OX335681.1, read on the forward strand.
AATTTTTGGTTTATAACATTCGCTTTTAAGAAAGGCAATTGTCGTGTTCTGTATATCCTGGAAACAAGCTACTAGGCAATCAGAGGGATAGCTAAGCAATTCTTTATCTTTTTCATATTCTTTCTTTTGTAAGTAGCGATACTGTTCATTCTTTGAGTTGCCTAGTAGCTTGCCCTTACAATGTTTACACCCTCTTACTACTTTCTGCAAGCATTTTGTCAAGGCCCACCCGCAAACATAAGTCCTTTGATCAGCCCCGGAATCTATGATATTACCGCTATTTCGCATAACATTCAAGGGCTGATCAATTACAATATTTTGGGATTGTGAGGAAGCATTAATTTTTCCTTTGGATTTTATAAAAAAGGCAAGTGACTGCAAGCACTGACTCGACTCGTCCTCACAATTTGAGTTTACCGAGTGGTCAGAACTTAAATTATTTAATAATAATGTTTTGATTGCTCCCTCAAATCCCATGCAGTTGGGTGTCACATTCCGAGCACCCAAACTACGTACACTTCCGAAAAAGTTTTCGAGTGGGTCTTGATTAAAATTACGCGTCAGCATTGCATCCAAACAATATTCATTAGACAACAATTGCCACAGCGATTTAAAACCATCTATAGTTTTAATAAAATTATTTACAGTCGGTACAGATTTCACGCATGATGACCCGTCACCTTTTTTTACTACAAATTGTACACTTTTCAAAGTACGTAGAGCCTTTTGCCAAAGCTCATGGTGAGGAGAGTTTCTTTTTACTGCCGCTCTATATTGTTTGCCGCACTGCGCAGAAAAACTTGATGCGTTAAATGAATCAAATAGATTATCTATAAGTAAAACGAATGGAATTATATCCAGGCATTCCGAGGGAACTTTACCTTTCTCGACTAAAACATCTACAGCTATTGCCATGCTGCGACTGAAAACTTGTGCTGCGTTTTTTACTCGCATTTTTTTAATTTTGTCTGGGTCGACGTGTTCCCTCGTTATCTTTGGTAAAATTCTCAACTCACCACGAGATTTATCGGCTTCATAAATCCACTGAAAGTGTTCCCATTTAATTTTTTTTAATTCAGTATCCTGTTTATAGTTCATTTCTTTATTTAATAAATTATTTCTAATACCTTTTAATAAGTGGGGAACATCAAACAGTGGAATTATTTCGGTATTATTTATGATAATTACATCGCTTCGCCACTCCTTACCTAATCTAAAATATTCCCTTTTTGCTTCAGATAGCAAACTATTAATGCAACTTGCATTAGCCGTGCCTTGGTCGCACACGGTTGCCACTATTTTGAGGCCGGCGGCTTGTACATGCGTTACAACATCTATTAATATTTCTTTCAGTTTTTGGCTTTGTAAGTTTTGAACAAAATAATAGGCTACTGGCTGTTTAAATTTTTTTTTAATGCCTTTAACCATAAAGACTAAAGCATGATTGGCTAATTTAACAGTCTTCTCATTGCCGAAATTTTCAAAACCTACAAGATCATCTGTGTACGAGTTGAAAAATATTTGCGGTGTAATTGACATTTCATCAAAAATTAATGTACACAGACGATCTTGTCGCGGCAACTTTGAAACCGTTAATTTCAACTGTTCCATTATTACTGGGTTTATGCCCGGATACATTTTGACTTGTGATAACAATGACTTTAGTACTTTTCTAGAAGGCAATGTAAAGTGCTTAGTCATTAAATTGTAGCCTTTCGGGCTTTTTTTATACAATGACAAGGATAAAATTTTTTCCTCCAAGCTAAACCTATGTCCCTGTTTTTTCTTCTGTGCTTCCATGCATTGCATTCTTATAAAATGCTTAGCCGACTCGGGCATATTTTGAGTTAACCTTTCAAAATTTGTTCTTACGGACATCTTCTCTGATTGCCGAAGACGCAACTTAAAACTTTTAACTTTTTGACGCAATCTCCGTATTTCGTTGTCCTTCTGTCGTACTTTCCTAAGACACTCCTTCTTGTTCTTCCTTTGTAAAAATTCAAATGTTTTATCTGAAAGCAAAAAGTAACATTATTGTTTTTCTATACTACTATTTTTTTACTTTTTAGGGTTCCGTATAAAAAATAAAATAACGGAACCCTTATAGAATCATTCGTGCGTCTGTCTATCCGTCTGTCACAGCCTATTTGCTCCGAAACTAGTTGACCGATTGAGTTGAAATTTGGTACACATATGTAAATTGATGACCCAAACATTTTTTTAAAATAAGGGTCAGTTTCGGGGGACAAATTAGGAAATTAAAAAAAATTATTTGCAAACCTTACTGTGTCATGCATCAAATAAAAGGGCTCGTTATGCGGATCTCAAATATATATTTGTTATTATTGTAAAATAAATAGTTTTGATTTTATTCAATTTCATGAAAGAAGACGGAAATTGACCATTCCCTCCCCCTGATCTCCGAAACTACTGAGCCTAAAATTAAAAAAAAAATACAAAATATAGTTCATTGCTTGTAGATTACAGGAAAACCTATTAGAATTCAATAATAAAAAAAAAACGTATGTACGGAAGCCTCTCCACGCGAGTTCAACTCGCATTTGGCTGGCTTATTTCTATTGTTCTTATTAATGTTTATAAATTTATTGTTGAGCTTCTAGCGCCGCTTTGTCTCAATATCAAATAAGAAAATTTTAAAATTACAAACAATGATCATACAATAAATGTCAAAAAATAAGGATTGATTTCTGTTTAAGGGTCGAGTTCACCAACAACAACATAATCATTGATTAGCTAATAGCTCCGTTATCATTTAACAAGTGTTTAAACAAACCGCGTTGTTTTTGGTGTTTACCAACCGTTTCTAACGAATGTTTAACTAACCGAGCGTTTTTGAATGAATGAGTTTTAAAATGACCGAACGTTTTAATATTTCGTTGTTAAGATGGCAATGTATTTACATAAATTTGCTTTTACCCAAACGGTACGCTTTAAATGGTAGGGTAACATTATATATACTACGAAATGTAATGCTTGTTATGTCAACGCCATATCCTTAATGTAACTTTGTTGTTCAGTATCCTTTTCTATTGTCAATGTCTATATTTTTCGTGGAATTTTTCAACTGACATAAGTTCAAAGGCCCTCGGGTTCGGGACAAATCGGTTGGACTCATAAAGAGATTGAGAGAGACACCATACACACATACCTAAAGGCCTTACTATCTTTGTTTACGATTTAAGGGGTGTCGTATGTTTAGAATAAATTTCATCCAAAAATCGTGTATAAACGAAATCTTGTTCAAAATGCTTACTCGTCATATTCCTCGAAATAATTACGCTGTATTTGGAATATACGAGGTGGGCGTAAAATTCACTCAATATCTTCAAAATCATCTAGCTAGTACATTATGTCCTTAAATATATAATTCAAAGCGTCTTGCATTATGATGTGTTTAACCTAAAAGTGATGGATATAGTACAATTTCACTTCAAATAGCAGCTTACCGAAGGTCAAACTAAGTCTATTTCTTCGATTAAGTTAAACAGTCGGTTACGGCACTTAATCAATGGGTAACGCGTGGTGAACACCAAAATATCGTTAATCGGTCGTTTATGGTAAAACAACCGTTTAAATTTTAAACATCTGTTCGTGAGCTCGGCCCTTAATTGTTTACTAGACGGATTGTATAATTATGAAGAGAATATTATTTTCTCACCTGCATCAAACTTTGTTCGTGATGTTCTAGCATGGGCCTTTTCAGGTACAGTTACACAAGTTGTTGATGTAGATCCAGATGGTACTGGGATTTCTGTTATATCAACTGCAAGTCTTGATGAACCAGGTAAATTTGTGATGTCCATCATTGGTCTGGAGGGACCCGGTAAATTTGTCATGTCCATCATTGGTCCGGATGGGAATCCTTGTCTCCTGGGACGACAATAGTTATGGTCTGTTTCCATAAAAGTTGCCAGGGATTGCTGCACACCTGGAACACAAAATTGCAATGTTATCATCAGCATACTGTACACAGGTATAAGAGTAACTTAAAAATATTAACGGGGTAGTAATTTTGGCATGCTTAGAAAGAGAGGAAATTTTAGTACATGCTTTGTCAATAAAGGACTTACTGCGTTCAGGTCTCGTATTATGGTCGCCTTTATCGTGATGGATAAAACATCCATCCGTCTCGCATTAATATACGGGTCAGACATTGTCAGATGTTTTTTTCCACATCGATAAACACGACCATAATACGCCCGCAGTAGTTTACGTACAGTACGTATAATACTCATGTTGTTATGAACTTTATTTTCAATGCAATAAGGTCAATTTTAAGTTTTTTGGTATTTTTTCCAAAACTGTAAGATTTCATTTTTCGCGTAAAATATAAATAGGTAATTGTCTTTTGATAAGGATTTTTTCTGATTTTTTGGTCAATAAACTTTGCAGAAAAGGGAAAGGTCATTTTTTGAACATTTTTGGCTATAAATCAAAAAAAGTACATCACGAAAATTTATAGAATAGTAGTTTCACAATCGTTGTATAATAGAGAGCTTTTTAGTTGAGTACCGTGTTTAGGCCACGAAGCTTGCTTAGTGGCCTAAGTAAGGTACGAGATTAAAAAGCTTGATTATGACACTATTGTGAACAATATTTTTTGTACGAGTTCATTAAAATTAATAATTTTAGTGGTTAGTTTTTATTTTAACTTTTTAAGCTTCGCTTTGAAAAGAAAAGTTATCACACCACCGGCGGCGTCCGTAATGTTGCAGTACTGTGCTGTGATTGGCTAAATACTTTGTATGCCCTGGATACAGCAGCAAGTTTAAGTAAATTTTTGACAGATGACGCGACGCGGCTTCGTTCCGAAACGCCATAGATTGGCAATTTTGTGTCGGATCGAGTCTCCTTAAACAAGGACACATATTATTGAAATACGAACTTCTTTCGTATCTATAAAGCTTATCGATTTTCAATTTTTTTTCGTATAAAGCTTATCGAAACAGTTATTTCGATTGTTTCGGAAGTAAAATAGATTATTCAACGTTGCAGTATTCTCTATGAAATCTTAATACACAGATTTTAATCGACGAGAACAAAAAAATAATTTTGAAATTTGCAAATTGAGCCCACTTTAATTTTTTAACCCTCATTCTAGGCCCCTTTCAAATATTTAGAAAAAATATTTCATATGGTAAAAACAGATGCGAGCAAGCAAGTTGTATAACTATGCCAAATTTCAAGTTGATAGCTTCTAGTTTCAGAGAAGAACTGCTGTGACACACAGACAGACAGGCAGACAGACAGACAGACACCGAAGTTCATAAGGGTTCCTTTTTACCATTTTGGTACGGTACCCTAAAAATGTGGTACTTAACTCAGTTGACAATTCAGTAGGTATATTTAGGTATCATAAAAAACCAATTAGAGATCCGATCATGTCAATTAGAGACATACTGGGAAGTATTGTCCTACTTTTTTTGGCAGTAAGTCGGGTGTGATGTGATCACAAGATACCTAACACTCATACTCGCTTCGCTTGTCGTCGTACCTATCAGAGATTTTGGGATTGTCCTACTTTTTTGGCAGTAAGTCGGATCTGTTGTGATCGCAAGATACCTACTTACCTAACTAAAATAATACCGCTACAATTAGTTACATGAAAAAAAATCTTAAATAAAGATGCTTGTATTAAGAATTATTTATCATTTTCTATACGATACATAAATAAAAAACGAGTTTTATATTGACATCATTTTTACACCAACGAGAATTTTCTAAGACCCTGAATCTTAGTAATTTAGACTAACTCTACATTACATAAAATAAAATAAAAGTTTAAAAAAAAAAACCCGCCTTCAAAAATCAAAAAATAACTTCTTTAAAATGGTAGGTAATATTGTTGGACGCCGACTTCAGTTCGACTGACCTATTTACCTACCATTTTAAAGAAGTTATTTTTTGCTTTTTAAAGGCGGGTTTTTGTATTTTTAAACTTTTTTTTTTATTTTATACTTTTTAGTGATCATAATTATGCTGTTATTCTCTCATTTCTCAAGAAACAATAGAACATTTCAATCTCGCCGCAAGCAACGCCGTGGGAAAGTCAAAGTCATATATTTAAACCTAAATATGCTTCGTCATAGTCGCTCAACTATCTTAATCGAAATATCTTGTCGCCACCCTCGAAATATATACCGTTTAGGAGTTCCGGTGGCCATCTGTGGTCTTCATCATCAGTTCCACTTCACCAAATAGTGCTTTCCAAGACCAAATACACGAGTTACAATGAAAAATACCAAAATCGCTATAGGTGTGCCTATAAATTTTGAAGAGTTCCGTCGATTCCTCATGGATTCCACCATCAGATCTTCATTTTGAAAAAAATGGGACCAATCGGGAAGCACCAGCTTTCAAATAAAAAAATAATCTTCAAAATCGGTTCACCCAGTCGAAAGTTCTGAGGCAACAAACATTAAAAATAGAAATAAAATAAAAAAATACAGACGAATTGAGAACCTCCTCCTTTTTTTGAAGTCGGTTAAAAAGAAGCTTAGTTTAACACACGACACGTGAATAAAAAACATAATTATATTAGACTTCATGTTGATGAATTTTTATAAGTCCAGCCCCCTATGCTACACCCCAACCAATTTTTTCCCTGACCTATATTAAAATTCCCTGACTTTTCCCTAACCCGCGAAATTGCATGATTTTTCCCGGTTTTCCAGAGAGTGGCCACCCTGCTATATATGTTTATAAATAGCAATTTACATTAAGAAAGGATTTTCCGAAAATCGACCCCCAACGGGATGAAATACGAAGTCGCGGGCGTCCTCTAGTTTATTTATTAAAGACATGTCAACAGCGTACATATCCATCATTCACATTATAATATAACCTGACAACATTATTCATTATAAGTAGCCTAATAGCTTTTGCCCGCGACTTTGTCCGCGTCGAACTCGTTTATCGCAGTTTTAAGTAAATTAATAGTTTTAAGTAATTCTATAGTTTGACGTACTCCCTGGCCAGAAAGATCTTTTAAACACATGTAATATTGAGCTCGAAATTTACCGGGACTTACAGAACTTACGGGAGGGCACTTCCGATACCTCCAAGTAGTTCAGGAACTCTAAGGGTAGGACGTGACTTGTTCGGTGTCTATGACATTGTCTACCAAGAGATACTACACAATATCGCCTTCTACGTGAGACTTATCTTTTTCATTTATCCACCCGAAAATTTTGTTAGTCGGTGCTAATATTGCCTTCTCGCACAAACATTCTCTATTTTTTATATTGTTTTGTAGGTCAGGGTACACGTTATTTTTTAGGTCATCAAGATCATCATCATCAGAATTCGCGGTTTAATGTACTTAATCATACCGTCACTATCTCTTCTGCCATACGATCTTCGCCAATTTTTAGTAGAGCTGCGGCATATTGCCCCGACTGTGTATTATTGTGTAGTTTCTGGCATATTTGTAGTCAGGTACATTTTTTTTTACATATACACATATCTTAGATACGGAAATGCATTTATTTTATATGCCCCTAGTTATCCCCGGTAGATGAGAATCTGTCTAAATTCGCCATCTCAAAGCACCATCCCTCCCATGATAGTTTGGTTGCTCTTAATCTCCATCATAGTTCAATATTATATTATATTATGAGTCTTAATACCAATTTTAACGTATCTATCATTATAAATAGCCGAACTCCCAAATATAAATTACCAAATTCTCACACAAACTACCATCCCAAATAACCCCCCATTGGGTGTGATTTTCGAGACACAAAGTATAAATTTAATCTAATTCGGTGAAAGCGTAACAAACAGTCAGACGACAGATAAAATTACTTTCAAATTTATAATATTAATAAGGAGTTGGTTTCTACAGCAATATTGTATGTACCGATCGATGTATAGATTTTTTACTCCTTGAGTACTATAATAGTTTGAACATGAAAATAAAAATTAAATAATCGAACCATTTCCGCCAAAAAATAAAATGAATGTTCTTAATTTTTTTCAAGTGATTATAATAACCGCCCTAATATAAAATAACAGCCTTAGAAATAATACGCCATGAATAAGTCTTGAAAATGGCGAAAAAAATAATTAAATCTGGATATGTCAACGCTGTCAACGTCAATCTTACACCGTTCCTTTTGACATGGACTATACAATAGAATGTACAAAGCCTGTCCCATGTTGTCACACTGGATGGCAGAAACCATTGGAGAAATAAATTAATCAATTATTTGTCAAAATTTGATGTCATTTTCAAAATCTACGTCCCTAAAAACTAAGAAAATTATACCCAAGACAACTTTTTCAAAAAACATGGCCGCCACCTCGAATTCCAAATTTGACATCATTTTCGAAATCTGCGTCAACGTAATCTTAGAAAATGACACCCATGATGACGTTTTCAAAAAACACCAAATACATTATCGTTATTCCCATTCCAAAAATCCCTTCTTAGTGCACCCCTAGGGTACCCAAGGAAAATTCCCTTCAAATTTCAATTCCCTAGGTCCAGCGAGCGGTTTAGGCTGTGCGTCAATCGATCAGTCAGTCAGTTTTACCCCTTTTCATCCCTTCGGGAAAAACGCAGAGACACGTATAAATTAAAATTCAATCGCCAACCTAAACACAAAATTTCAAGTGTCTAACTTAAAAACTGACGCACTTTTACGGTCTGTAAATTGGCTGAAATATGATGATGATATTGTTAATAGTTGAAGAAGTTGGAAAAAATCTTGTTGTTTGAGAGCTATCTCAGCGTGCGCTGCAGAAACTCTTAAGTAAGTAAGTAAACTCTTTATTGCACAAAAAGAAATTGTTTTACTTAAACAGTATACGAATATAAATTATGCACAAAGGCGAACTTATACCTGTAAGGGATCTCTTCCAGCCAACCTTGTAATGACTGTTAAATAGGTCTCAAAAAGAGTCTGCCATAGCATATGTCTACCATGCATGCGAAAGCCATTAATGGCAAAAGAGTGAACTGCAAATACATATTAAGACGATGCTCTATTTACAATACACATTTTTTAATTTTATATGTAGCTAGCGACTCGCCCTCGCTTCGCTTCGGTTAATATAAGTAAAAATAACCCAAGTTCATCTGGAATAATATACTTTTTAAATGGTGAAATATTTTTTAGATAGGTGTGCAAATGCAGAGTATAGGTTTGCAGAGGAATGCAGAATTCACTTTATTTGGCCATAAATTAGAAGTACTTGTGGACCTACGTTCATGTTCAGTAGAAGATTCTCTGGCTCTCTGAGATCTATATCTATCCCTGTCGCCTATAAGACGAACGTCACTTTTAATAGACGATTCCCTATTTCTTTGCAAAGAATTACTTTCTCTTCTATTACACAGCCTGATTTTCCTTTCTTCTTTGATTTCATCATTAACACGTACATTGTTTCTATTACTATCCCTAATGCTACGATCTATATTAGAACGACTTCTTCGCGTCATAGGTAATTCATTATGAGTTTTCTCCTTAAAAAAAACAAACAATACCTATTAACCCAAATCCACAAAATTAACTACCATCATTGAGGGGACAAATACTAAACTAACACCAGCCCGGCTAAGGTAATAATAAAGTATAAAAGTTAATATTTATTTTTTAATTTACTTCAGGAAATACGTAAGTACCTATATTCGAAATATTATTAACAACACAAAAAACTTTAAAATAAGAGAAAATAATATTAACTAATCAACACACTTTCTCATTGATAACCAAATAGGAAGGGAATATGTATGTAGGTACTTACATATTCTGAATGTTTACAACACAATTCTTAAGTTATTTTAAATACGAAAAATGGAGTTTTATCCCTTAAATCCACAGAATTAAATAATAAACACTACCTATCGTTGATACCCTAATACCTATTTAAAAAAAACACTTAGAAAAAAACCTTATTTTATTTACCAAAAATATTAATTTATTCCTCGTGTGGTTGCCGAGTTAGAATAGTGCCACTCCATGTCTTCCCGTGGATGTCGTAAGAGACGAGTAAGGGAATAAAGGCTTGTAGTACTGTTAGGCGATGGGCTTGCAACCTGTCACTAATACGCTGGTAAACATCTTAGCCTAATTGTGCAAATTGTGGTTATAGAATTATCAACAAGTTTTTAGAGATGTTTGTAATTCTGTAGCTCTGCCTACCCCACTCTGGGAACGAAGGCGTGAGATTATGTATGTATGTATGTATTAATTTATTTACCTATACCCTTTATTAATTTATTTAGGAGAGAAAATAGTTTCGCAAATAACCTAATATAATTTTAATAAAATTTTAAAGATAAAAATGATTAATTGATTACTGTGAGTCAAATTTAGCAGATAGACATATTATGCCATCGCAGACTTTTCCTTAGGTTTTTTAAAGAACTACAATTCTTCAGTACATTATTTTGATATATCTCTTAAGGTTTAGCCAGCGTTTGCAATGTAAGCGCTATAAAATGTGTTTATTTATGACATCACATTAGAAACCTCTAAAATGATCAGTGTTTCTCTACTATATTATGCATGTCATCATAATCATAAAAATAATGCATGTATTATACATATGAACCTTCCTCTTGAATCACTATCTATTAAAAAAAACACATCAAAATCCGTTGCGTAGTTTTAAAGATAAGAAAGCATACATAGCGACAGACATACAGCGGGAAGCGACTTTGTTTTATAATATGTAGTGATTATTCAAAAGATTCTTATCAAAATATACATACTTTTATTGTTTTTAGTGTTTGTCCTTTACATTATGTAATTTGGACATATAGGTAATAAGAACGTTTGAGCGTGCTGCTACAAAGTATAAAATAAAGTCTGTTCCCGCTGTACGCTTAGATCTTTTAAACTATGCAACGGATTGAATGCGGTTTTCACTATCATTTAGGTTTCTAACACACGTATAAGAAAAAAACTCATATAAACCGAAGCGAACCAAGGGCGGTCGCTAGTATACAATAATTCTAGCATATTAGCGTGATAAATTGTTGTGAAATTTAAATATTGAGATTAAATTCTACTTACAATTAAGATGAACTGATGGCATTGCTGATCGCTTTAAATGACTTCCAGTTTCCATCTTGTCCCTGGGGTCAAAATGGTGATCACATATCCTTTTATTGTTGTATATTTTCTTCCGATCAGTTTCTTTCAGTTTATCTCCAATAATGGACACCCATGCAGCAAACAAGTCAGGGTGCTTGTAAGGATGAGGAAAACGGTGTAGAGGTACACCAAGTGTGACTGAAACATAATGAAACACATATATTTTAAGATATAATGATTATGTGATCTTATTAAAATTTCAATCTTCAAAAGGTCTATCTATGGTTAAGAGCTTTCTGTAATAAAGTTTTTTTTGTTCACATAAATCACCTCAAACATAGGTTAGGCAGATGGAAAAACCCATGCATAAGTAGGTACCTAAGTTTACATTACAACACCCTATATTTCACTAAAGTCTGTTCGTTCTTATTTGTCTTATATGTATAGTAAACAACTTTCTAACCTCAAAATGAACCTTTTGTGGCTAAACCAGCTCTTTTCTAGTATATAAAGTAAACTGAATAAACATTATGGACATCACTTGGCTAATGTACCGTCTGTGATTGCTTTTTTTTTGTTTAAAATAGCTGTTTTAGCCAAAAAAGGTTCATTTTGAGGTTAGAAAGTTGTTTACTATATAATACAAGTAAGAATGAACAGACCTTACAGTTTTCATGTGTATGATATACATGAATTACCACAAATAGTCAGTCGGTGATGGAAAAAACGATCCATAAGTAAGTTTTAGTAAGTTCACCACCTTGTTTTACTATTAAGATCTGTTTGCCGTTTGTACCCATAAATCACCACAAAGATAAGTCAGTAGAAGTGTATTGCGGCGTGGTTGTTTTTGTTTTATGTAAACGAATAAATGAAAAGTGGGTACTTACCTAGGGAGTCACAGCCAAAAACACAATATCTTTTTCGAGATTGACTCATACTCATAACAAAAACAATAGTTAAAAAACTTAAATTGTAACAAATAAAAACGTAACAAAAACAAAAACGTAACAAAAAATCAACAAATGACTTGTGAATAACAAATAATAGTAACAAACAACAAAAACAAGAAACTTTGCTATAACAGAGATAACCTCGAAAAAGCGCATCAACACCTAGACGTCAGAGAGCCAGAGTTGACAATGAATGATCCGCCATTGCTCGCCGTCTGTCATTCTGTCACAAAATGGCTGCCATTTTTTCCTCACTCCGCCAGAAGGTGTCTCTGTCGTCTACGCAAAATGTCAGATCTTCTAAGTGTGCCCCCCCTGGTACCGGGTTTTGTTATAAATAAAAGTATCCCTTAGTAGTCTGTGATTATAATTTAATTCACTTTATTTCTTTGCGATAGCCGATAAGCGACAAGTGTTAATAAAATAATAAAAAAATGGTTTTCAAATGCCAAGAGGACAGTTTTCTGAAGGAGGTAAATAATCCATAATATAATAATGTTCTTTAAAGAACATTATTATATTACCTATTCAAAAAGGTCCAATGTCGAGTTTCCGGGTATTATTTTCAGTTCACGTCGAAAGTGGTATCTTGTGAGAAAACTTCGGAGCCAGTAATAGAATATGGGAAAATTTCGAAGTTCGAGGGATATCAGATTACATTGGAGAATACTGTACTGTTCCCTGCTGGCGGTGGACAGGTAAACATAATGAGTGATGCGATTTTTTTTCCGTTTTTGATTTTCTTGAAAGTAGATAAAATATATACAGGTGTATTGCAAGTCGTGTGCCAAATGAATAGGGTGGGTAGCTAGGGTCACTTGCAACACATTTTGGGCCAATTAACACTCATCCTGCCCACGGAGTTTTTTTAATATTTTTTTTGGAAAAAAACTCGGTATCTTCCAAAAGTTAACCATTTTGTTTACCTATCTTTTTTTTTTAAATGTGATAGCACAAATGTATTTATAATTTTTTTATCTCTAATGTATGCGTATTCTAATGAAATGTTAAATTTTTTCATGTAGTAACTAATAAAAAAAATATTAGCTGACAAAGTGTGAAGGACAGAAAATAAAAATCGTCATGGTCAACTTTATGGCACAATACAAAAAAAATAGAAGCTCCTCAGATCTTCCAACATCATAAAAACTTCTTCAGCTCCTGACTATTCTTACGCTATACCACATGTCTAGAATCACATTCAGTTTTTTGGCAAAATATGTTTTCAATCTAAAATGGTGGTTTACATTACCCAGTACTTCTTTGAAACTACCTACTTACTTGAAAGTAAGATTCGATTAGATAAATGAATTGAGACTATTTTTTTTTACTAATGATAAAAAGGCATAAAACAGTCATCTAAAATGATTAAAAACCTAATAATAGTATTAATTTATTTCAATAACTAAGTATCCGATTGGTACGCAAGTAACTAAAAAATAACACAATTTTTTTTTTCTTGAGTTTGTTGCATGGGTAACTACCTAATTAAAAATACATTTAATTATAAAAAAAAACAAAAAGTTAATTGCGCGGGAAAACATTTAAATAAGCAGAAATAGGCATTATTTTAATTTTATTGTTGTTATCGACATTTAATGACATGGCTACATACAGCAACGAAGAACACGTTGCTGTAGACTTTGCTGTTCAGGAACGTATTGAAGTAAAAAAAGACAAAACTGCACACGTCAGGCATAATCATCATCTTCAAGACCTTAAAACAAATTAAAAACATCAGTGCCTAAAAATTGATAGTGATAGTAGAGTACAACAAATATTAACCAAAAAAAATTACAAATGCATTAAATTTTAAGCATTTGTATATTTTTTTGGTTGATGTTTTTTGTACTTATTTCTAAATCGAAAAGCTGATTAAAACCTAAGCCTACCTAAAGTACATTGTTTAAACTTAGCATAAATGCATAATTAAAAGAAAAACCAAAAATAACTATACCTTGCACTGGAATGTAGTGGAAAGCATGTTTTTCTACCCTTCTTAAAACCGACCACACTTTCAAATGCTGATTCTCAGCGTCTCAGCTAAATTTCTTATGGTGGTAGTGGGATCATCATGAAATGCATCAAGAATGCGTTCTTCAACAGCAACGTCTAAAGCAACGTGTTCTTCGTTGTTGTATGTAGCCATGTCAATAAATGTCGATAATAACAATAAAATTAAAATAATCCCTATCTCTGTTTATTTAAATGTTTTCCCGAGCAAATAACTTTTTGATTTTCTTTTTTATTAAGTGTATTTTTATTTAGGTAGTTACCCATGCAATAAACTCAAGAAAAAATAATGCGTCATTTTTTAGTTACTTGCGTTACCTATCGGATACTTAGTTATTGAAATAAATTAAATCTATTATAAGCTTTTTAATCATTTTAGATGACTATTTTATACCTTTTTATCATTAGTAAAAAAAATAGTCTCAATGAAGAATGTCAGTAGTTACGCCAAATCGCTTGAAACTTTGAAGCAGTAAAGTTTATAAATAAACAAACATACTACTTTTTATTTTATTCAAAAAGACTCAGTAGTTTTGATTCTATGAACGTTTAAAATTGGGGTCAATAATATTAAAGCGCGCGGGGGCCATCTTGCTGGGGTGACGTCATCGCTTAACAGCGGTACGCGCCCTTATATGAAAAAGTAAGTTTACAGGGCTATAACTTTTTAACCGTTATCAGTAGTAGCCAGTTGATTTTTTCACAGAATACGTGTTATTATAAAATCTATCGTTTAAAATTCTACAATGAAAAATAATTCAAATCCCAAGAGGGGTCCCCATACAAGAAACATGAAAATAAATATATTTTTTTAGCATTTTTATACGGATTGTATTTTTATAATGGCTTCTTATTTTGATGCTATTTTGAGCTTAAATTGTAGTCTAATTTTTGTAGTTTACGACTAAATAGCAATGTCAAGTAAAACTGCTACAAATATGTGACAAAACTGATTTTATCAACACGATATTTTAAGCGGTCACCCATCCTATTTTAGACTACGCGTGTAGTTGCTTAACTTTGGAAGTCGAAGTACGGGTTGTATTTGTATAATAGCTTTTTATTTCGGTGTCACATTAAGTTTAGATAATAATCAAAACTCCATACAAACATATATAGTTTACGACCAAACAAACTGTAGTAAAACTCTTACAAATATGTTAAAAAGTGCCTAGTTTAAATCAACACGATCGATGTTTAGGTAAGCGATGGTTGCCTAACTTTGGTGGTAGACCTTTCTTTACAAATTTCGTGTTAATTTAGAATTAATATCGCTACTGTATAAAAGAGTGAACTATAAAACATGAATTTTTGATTGACCTAGCAGTAGTTCTGATACTTCCTGTATTCATTTCATCGATTTCAAATTTCGCGCGCGGGCGCTACCAAGTCGATAGACGTACCTACCTACATACCTACAACACGCTCGCTTTGCTAGGTCTAGGCATTATTGCCACTATCCCAAAATTTAAAGTGCTTGATTATTATTCTAATTTTATTTAACCAACTTATTCGACAAACATTACAAATAGAAAAGCCGGTCAGTGACAGACAGTTAGTTATGTAATACAAAATAATAGATAAACATAGCTGCCATAGTAACATCAAATCGAAATCGTAAAAATATTATGACTTACAAAGTTAAGCAAGTACAAGCGTAGTCTATAACAGGATGGGTGACCGCCTAAAACACCGTGTTGATAAAATCAGTTTTGTCACATATTTGTAGCAGTTTTACTTGAGATTGCTATTTAGTCGGAAACTATGAAAATTAGACTACAATTTAAGCTTAAAATAGCATCAAAATAAGAAGCCATTATAAAAATACAATCAGTATAAAAATGCTAAAAAAAATGATTTATTTTCATGTTTCTTGTATGGGGACCCCTCTTGGGATTTGATTTATTGTTCATTGTACAATTTTAAACGATAGATTTTATAATAACACGTATTCTGTGAAAAAATCAACTGGCTACTTATAACGGTTAAAAAGTTATAGCCCTGTAAACTTACTTTTTCATATAAGGGCGCGTACCGCTGTTAAGCGATGACGTCATCATCCGTGAGCGCTAGCCGCCGGGTATCGAGCGCCGCATACGAAGTTTAAAATTTAATTTTTCAAAAACTATTTGACGTATCGAAATGATTTTTTTACAGCTATTTTTAGTTTTTAATGAATAATACGGTAAGCCAAAAATCTAAACTGGCTGACATTCTCTATTCATTTATCTGACCGAATCTTACTTTCAAGTAAGTAGGTAGTTTCAAAGAAGTACTGGGTAATGTAAACCACCATTTTAGATTGAAACCATATTTTGTCGAAAAACTGAACGTGATTCGAGACATGTGATATACCGTAAGAATAGTCAGGAGCTGAAGAAGTTTTTATGATGTTGGAAGATCTGAGGAGCTTCTATTTTTTTTTTAACTGTACCATAAAGTTGACCATGACGATTTTTATTTTCTGTCCTTTACACTTTATCGGTAAATATTTTTTTTATTTGTTACTACATGAATAAATGTAACATTTCATTAGAATACGCATACATTAGAGATAAAAAAATTATAAATACTATTGTGCTATCACATTAAAAAAAAAGATAGGTAAAAAAAATGGTTAACTTTTGGAAGATACCGAGTTTTTTTTTCAAAAAAAAATTTAAAAAAACCCCGTGGGCAGGATGAGTGTTAATTGGCCCAAAACGTGTTGCAAGTGACTCTAGCTACCCACCCTATTCATTTGGCACACGACTTGCAATACACCCTGTATAATAGCTTACTCCATATTTCCTAAATAATAAAATTAGTAACTAGCATTGTGTCGCTCCGTGTCTGTCGGCTAGCTACCACCATCTTACCCTTCAATCTGCCACCAAGCAGAAGTGTTACATTTTTGTGTTTTGGTGGGGGGGGGGGGGTAAGACAACCGGTAGTATGACAATGATAGAGGCATAGCTTTAGGTGCTGTTGTTATGCATTTTAAGTCAATTTCTTCTAGGTTAGAATTGCCCAAATTAGTTGTAGTCAAAGATGTTATAAATTAAGCATATGAAAATTATGTTTTAATAAATTATGCATTTCATTGTTATGCATTATAATTACTATATCATCGATTTATAATAGAGAATGAAATTATAAAAATTATGTTATGCAAAATAAAAGTTAGCACATTAGTTTTTATGCAAATCATAACACACCCTATAGCCAGGGCTGGATTAATTATGTCAGGGACTCATAGGCAATGCAATTCTGGGGGCCCCTTAACTTTTCTAGCTTCCTAAAATACATTTTCGTGCGGGGCCCCTAGGTTATGCAGGGCCCCTAGGTTATGCAGGGCCCCCTAGCCGGTGCAGGGCCCCTAGGCAGTTGCCCACACTGCCAAATGGATAATTCGGCCCTGTGCGCGAGGCCCCCAGCCGATGATATGGGATAATCCAGCCCTGCCTATAGCATCATATTTTTCAAAAATATTCAGACCATCAAGTCTTTTGAGTTTCCTTATTTAATTATAGTTTTAAAATCGTCATTATGTAGATCTGAGAATTATTTGACATTATTTACGTCAAGAGCTTTTTGTTTGTTTAGGAAACAACAGTGCTCTCCTTAATTTTATATTTTCGTTTTTAAATCTAAACCGTAACCATGTGTAATTGGACCAGATGTCTGGATGTTTTGTGTCTGATCATACTTATTTTATAATTTCATAGCCTCACGATGTTGGTTGGCTAAATGGCACAGAAGTTGTTCAAGTACTACGTAAGGGAGATGAAGCGTTGCATTTCACACGGGACCCGTTGGAAGTGGGAGCTGTTGTTGAGCAGAAAGTCAACTGGGAGAGGCGGTTTGATCACATGCAACAGCATACAGGTACGTATTAAGAAACTGGGCCTGTATTCTACTCGGTAAAACAAAAGTGCTTTTGACTTGTTCGATGACAATATTGTCAACATTTTGAGAACTCTTATTTACTTGACAGTAATTGTGATCGAGTTAAAAACAATACAATATACATGTTGAAAACTGTATTGTTTTACTAATTAGTATCTCCATACCCCGTTTAAGTGTTATGTTCCCTTCCAATTTATCCATATTAAGTGTGACAAAGTTCCGAAGTTTCTGAGAAAATAAGAATAAACAATTATGGCGCGAACAGATTCATGAAAGCTAATAAAATAGGTATGATAATTATTTATCAGAACACTGTATAGGTAAAAAACTTAAGTAAAACTCCTCTTGCATGTAAGGTCTGTTCATCCTTACTTGTCTTATATAGTAAACAACTTTCTAACCTCAAAATGACCTTTTTTGGCTAAAACAGCACTTTTATCGTAAATAAAGTAAACCGAGTTAACATTTTGGACATCACTTGGCCAATTTAATGTCTGTGATTACTTTATTTTGTTTTAAATAACTGTTTTAGCCAAAAAAGGTTCATTTTGAGGTTAGAAAGTTGTTTACTATAGAAGACAAGTAAGGATGAACAGACCTTAGTTGTGTACAAAACTTATATGGAATTTACGTCAAATTTCAAATATAGAATGTCGAACGGTCTATACAGATGTGTTACTACTACATGCAAGAGGAACTTTACTTAAGTTTTCTACCTATACCACAGACAATTAAGACAAAGTCCCAATTTACCTATTTATTAGGCCAATTTGTGGTTTGCAACATACAAGGCCCCCATACAAAGTGATGAAAGTCGCGGGACTCTCAATGCGGGCGGCATATGGCCGACCCTTGGGCTCACCGGTCTCCAGGCGTGGCAGTCTTTCTGCTGATATGATGATGACCTTGTATTCTTTGATCCAGGCCAGCATCTTCTCTCAGCGATTCTAGAAAAAGAGCATAATCTCCCCACCACTAGCTGGTGGCTGGGGGCCGACGAGTGTCACGTGGAGCTAGACACCATTAAAGTTCCTGATGACGTCATAATGAAGGTGGAGGAACGGTGCAACGATCTCATACGGCAGGGGAAGTCTGTCAAAGTGAAGTTTTGTAAAATGGGGGATGAGGATTTAGATGAGGTGAGTGTACTAATTCCACCAGGGGCTTGTCTAAAATCTGGATCCCGGTCCTGCGGAGGGATGTTGCTTCTTTCTGTGTCTTTCACCGCATTTATCATGGGGAGGAATTATTCAGACTAGTACCAGCAGCTGGATTCAACCATTATACAACTTGTACCGTACCAAACTATCATTTCATCAACACTATTTATTTATTTAATCTTTTTTTTACACTAAGAATACACTTAATAATACAAAAGGCGAACTTAATATCTACCTTTAACCTTTGGGCAAAGCAGAGATTGTGGTGGCGCTACAACATAGGGTCTAACTATTTATACACAATAATATATACCTATATATCAATATATTAAATTAATATAAATAGTTAAATAAATTGCACTAATAAATAAATACATACGTAATCAGTGATCGGTTAGGTGAGCTAAAATACCTATTCTTCGCAAGAGGACATCATAATATAGAATGGTTACAATTGGGTAGCTTTTTTTTCTTGTATAACGTGTATTTGATATTTATCTGGGTACTAGTCGTAATGCTAAACATACATGTTCTTACTTACAGTACGGGATGTTTTATGTTAATCTAAATCAAAGGGCCCAACGGGAGATAGGGGCCCTAATAAAGTAGATCAAATTGATAAATCAAAATTTGGAAAAAGAAAATACAACCGTGGGAGACATTGAAGGACATTGGGTGATCTGCATGATCGAAGATGGCAGTGAGGATCTGCGGCTTGAGGTGTGTCCCGACAATTAAAGGTCTGCGGGGACAAGCTAGTCCAAATGTAAATTTTTTTCAAGAAGTAGGTTTTGAAATTCATTGCTTGTCCCGCCTGCACCTTTACCAATATTCAAGTTAAATTTAAATTGTTATAAATATCAATAAGTACATGCTCTTACAATTTTCTATAGATTATATAGCTTGTTTTTCGCTTTTCAGTTGTTTTTTTTACTGCAGTCGGGTTTTTTGTTTATTTTTAATAATTTAATTTATTTAACTCTTTTTAGTTATTATGAATAAAACTGTGGTTTGATTAATTAAAATTATTACTAAGCAATATATGAGCTCTGGAGCTTAAATTTTTAATGTCGCGAAGCTACAAGTGATTTCGCTTGTAATTTGAAGCATAACTCTCTTTCTAGCAAAAGGAGTTTATTACTTAACATTAACGTATTTTTTGACTTTCCTGTCAAAATAGTAGCATAAAAGTGTTATAATGTATATATATTTGGAATGGGCTATTTAATAGCTTTCATTTGATACCCATATTGTTATAATAAAATTTTCTGCGGACGCCATATTGAAATATTATATACCCTATGTCACTTCGGCAATTAAGACGAATCGAATGACACCTCGTATTTTAAAATCCGTCAAGCCGTTTAGGCTGCAGAGCGTGCCCAGAAATAGACATACATACATACATACATACGCTCGAAAAACATAACCCTCCTTCTGACGCAGTCGGGTAAAAAGATAGAAGCCACTCCATCTAATATATTTGTTTACCTAATCAATCTTTTCCTCTGTTGACCGTGGTCCACCTGATTAGTTCACCTGAGCATTTTAGAAGACCTTAACCTTTTCAACGCCACAGTCGGCTCTGGCCGTCAACTAAAAGTCGTGCCACTGACGCCACGTTGGCTATAGCCGACAAGAGTTCAAGATTAAAAGAGACTTTGTTTGGTAGCAATAAGGTGTAATTTGCAAAGCATAGCAAACATGTTTGGCGTGTGGGTGGCACATTTTGTATTCGACGTATGGCGTTCAAAAGGTTAACGAAGCGTCGGTGATTCATAGAATCAATTTCGCCCACTAACCTTGCCGACAAGCATCAGTATTCGCACTGTTCTGTTTGGGGGTGTAAGTACAGTCAAGGTTACCAATATTCACCACAAAGTCTCAAAAATATGTACACAGACCTTATTACTATGGCAATAGGGTCTATGTGTACATATTTTTGCGACTTTGTGCGGATAATTACTTTAACCCTGACTTCACTTAGGTACCATATCGCATCTTTAGAACTATAGTGACCTAACTCAAAAATGTCGGATTTCGAGTTAGGTCTCTATAGTAATAAATATATGTCTCGAAATCGACAGCTGAAATGTTGATTTAGGTCACTATAGTTCTAAAGGTGCGATATTTTTTTGTTCTTGAATATTTGCTAGGAAAAAATATATTTCAGGCTCACACCAGAGGCTTGCCAAAAGACTGCATGGCTACAATTCGCATCGTCTGCATTGAGAACGTCGACGAGAACATGTGTTGCGGAACCCACGTGTCCAACCTAAGTCAGCTGCAAACTATTAAGTTGTTAGGCGCCGAGCCCGGCAAGAAGGGAAAGACAAATCTGAGATTCGTGGTCGGCAATCGAGTTACAAAGACGTTCCAAAAAATGCTGGATCGAGAGAAGGCGATGACAGGACTTCTCAAGTATGTGGAAGTATTTAGCATGTTTTATTCGTTAGTTATAGAAAATATAAATGTTAAATAGATAAAACTATTAACCAGCGGGCCGATTATGGTCGTGTTTATCGACGTAGATAAGCGTAGATAAAACATCTGTCACTTTCTGACCAGTATGTAAGTGCGAGAGTGACGGAAGCTTTACCCACCGCGATAAAGGCGACCATAATACGGGCCCAGGGGGGCTAATATCGCGTGACAAAGTGTGGATAAGGCATCCGTCACCTTCTGACACATAAATAAGTACGACACAGCCTAGCTAGGAAATGGATGGAAATCGTCTTTTCGCCGAATGCGGCTCCGCGAGGCATGCTTCATAGATCTCTAAACATTTGTTTTTGCCGCTTGCCGCTCGTCGTCGCCGCCCAATGTCTTGGCCAGACCGTACAATTTTAATGTATAAGTACGTACGTACGTATTGTGAGATATCAGGAAAATATAATTTAAAATAACTACGCCTATGTTTATGATCAAATTAGGGTATTTGCCTGATATTAAATTTCATATATTAATTTGGATAATATATCAATATACGTAGTATGATAAAATAATTCAAAATCAAATTTGAAATTGGTCATAAAATAAAAAAGTTATAGCCTTTTTAAGACTTTTGTCTATCTCTTTCTCACGAAACGATGTTTTGCATGTAATTCATATGGCGGTTGAGTAATATGACGTCATATTACTGTATTTTCCTCTCTGTCTAAAAGCAAGTTTTAAACATTTATATGTTTCCTATTTTTTAAGATATTAAAAAACTGTTGGCTATTCGGAAGGTAAAAAAGCTTCAATTTAAATACTAATAAAAAATTAGGCAAATACCCTATTGTATAATACCTACTAACTAACTGCCACATTGAAAACGATTTTTGACACCATGAACTTTATCTTTTGAATGCCTTACGTCAAATACAAAATGTGTCACTCACACGCCAAATGTTTGCTATGCTATGAAAATTACACCTTAATGGATACGAAACAAAGTCTCTTTTAATCTTGAACTTGTGTCGGCTGTGGCCGACGGTGGGGCGTCACGACTTTCAGTTTGTGGCATACAAAATTTACCCCTAGGAGGTTTAAAATTTACCACTCCTGTTTCAGAAACGAGGCAAGCAAACACGAGGAACTAGTTCAAAAACTGCAGAAAAACTTGAAAATAACCAGCAAGAATCTGCAGAATGTGTTAACAGAATTAGCTCAAGTAGAGATAGAGAGGATCAAAAGTGAAAAGCCCAAATTTGTGTTCATGTTCAAGAAGGAAGCGACGCCGGAGTTCAACAGGGCGGTGTGTAAGGGGTTGGAGGGGGAGGGCCTGTTCATGTTCGTGGCCGCCGAGGATCCTGACAAGCCGAAAGAGGGGCAGATTATTATTCAAGGGCCGGAGGAACATTGCAGCGCGTTAGGACACCAGTAAGTGGATTTAAAGATCTTTCAAAGCGCCTGGTCACAACTCGTGACCAAGATGCTGGCCTTCTCTTGGCACAAAGATAAAGCATTGCCATTCAATGTGGCAATGCTGCCAGCATTTTGGGAACGATGTCCGCTGGTTGCTTTTATAGTTTATTTTTCACTTATATATATTACCTACTCAACAACAGGGGTCTTAAGTTATTTAACCTTTTGAACGCCTTATGTCAAATTCAAAAATCTGTCACTCACTTGCCAAACATATGTTATGCTATGTTAATTACAATGTAATTAATGCGAAACGAAGTCTCTTTTAATCTTTAATTTGTGGTGGCTTTCAAAAATAGGTACCTATGAAAAAAATTGAATGTAATACTGCCTACCAAAGTAAAAAAGACAGTTTACGCGCAGGGAACTTATACTATGTACTGCATTTTTCTTTAAGCCGTTAAAATAGGGGCACCATTGTCTATTTTAAAATCGCCATTGCGGACTTGGTTGGTGCAATAATTGGACCAACCGAGTACTTAATTTATGTTAATGACATGTGTAACATTTTCCGCGGGGGTTCCGTATACCAATTTGCTGACGACACATGTCTAGTTGCTGCCCATCAGGACTTATACAAAGCTCAGGAAGAAATGCAATATAACTTTACCCAAGTGTGTAAGTGGGCCCACGATGTAGGTCTAGTAATAAATGCTAGTAAAACAAAAATCATACATATACACTCGGCCTACACAAAGGAGACGCGGATCCCTAAAATCGTGGCGCACAAGCATCAGTGCCTGCACGGCGCGCGCCGCGACTGCACGTGTCCGGCGCTCGAGCTCGTACATCAGCACAAGTATCTGGGTCTAATTATTGATAGTCAATTTAGCTGGAGACCACACATAGACCACATTTGTTCCAAACTGAGATCCATCATGGCTAACCTGTCTATATTAAAATATAAATTACCTTATAAAATCCTACGGATGCTTTATCTATCACTGGCGGATTCAATCGTTTGTTACGGAATAAGTAGCTACGGGCGGACTTACAAAACCTACCTGGAGCAAATATATAGATTACAACTTGCGTTAATAAAAACTATAGTACCGAGTAAAACAAAAGCCAAATATGTTGAAGACTATTCCGGTTTGTTTAAACATTGTCAATTAGTAAATGTCTTCAGTAGGTTTTGTTTATCGTTGCTAAGTGAAGAATGTTATAGTATTCCGACACTTGAGCGGAAAACGCGGCCCGAACGGCTGCGCTGTCTAGAATACTTACCTGTATACCAATTGCCAAGTAATAATAATGTTTACGGCAGGCGAACCAATAAGCATGTGATCCCATTCATTCTTAACACCTTACCAAAGGAATTGTTAGATATTCTGCATAAAACTAGTAATAATAATGTTAAATTTAAAACTCTAATTAAGAAGTATTACCTGGAATGTACAGCAATTACAACATTAGTTTAATTTAGTTACCTCTTATTAGGAAAAATATGTACCTATTACCGCGGGCCCTACCGCGCGAGCTCGCCAACTATTACATAAACCAACTGGGTTTTCAATAGTGGCTAAAATGTACACTTACATGTTCTTTATTTTATAAGTTTGAAAATAAATCAAAAAAAAAAAAAAACTTAAAATTGCCCTTATTGAAAATTTACCTGAAAGAAAAAATAACCTGAAAGAACGAGCTTAGTTCACTTTTGTTTATGGAGAAAGTAAAATTATCTGTTTGTTAAGCTTTCACATGTAAACTGCTAAATCGATTTCAAAGAACAAGATCTACATAAATGGAGCCGAAGGAAAAGCTAGTAATAATGGCTTTAGACAGAATAAATCTCTTATAAGTACTCATAGAGATACATTTTTTTTTTCAGAATAACAGAACTACTAAAGGGCAAAGGTGCATTTAAGAATGGAAAGTTCCAGGGCAAAGCAGGGGACATGGGGGCAATTAATAAATGCAAGAAACTGATTGAGGATTACTTTAATAACATAAACATATAACTTAATAAAACATTTCACCAACAAATTCATCTTTTATTGTCACCTACATAATTTTCATAAATATTTTGATAAATAAAAATAACAAGGTATAATGTGCACAGAGGTGGCAAATAAGTATTGTGCTCATTTCCAAAATACCAGAAATTTAAAAAAAGCACATTCTCCAGTGGATTGTGAAGCGCCGTTAAAGTCGCGTAGCTTTCAAAAAAAATCCATACAAAGGGCATTGGGTATTTTTTTTTGAAGAATATTGTTTTTTTTTTTTTGAGCGGCCACGGATTATTTTTACGTAGTTATTTAGAGGACCTCTGAATACACATAGATATATATAATTTATGGCGTTAAATAATATCGGAGCGGATTTAAGTATTCAGATTTTAGTACAAAAGTACGCCCAACGATGAATATTTAAATATCTCGGCTCCGATGCACTAAGAGTATTACATTACATAACAAAATATGTTTATTTTTAATAATTCTATCATAATTTTAACGTACAGATATTGTTTTTCATGATATCCACAACATATTCAAAAATCGTAAAATGTGCATTAGTGTACGGAATTTTTTAGCTTCACAATCCTCTAAATATACTGGAATCCGAAGACCTTTATAAATTAAGGTATTGTTTATTATTACCCGATATTTCACAACGTATTTGGTTTTAACGAGACAATAGGGCCCGTGGTATAGTGTAAATTGTGAAATTCTGATATTTTCTAAATAATTCGTACGTACAGTCAGCAGCAGAAGTAGCTACCCAACCCAAGAGGTCAAAATGATCTACACTCGACTCTATTGTCCGTCGTGTCTAGATTATTTTGAGCATGTTATTCTGCTTAGCCACTTTTGATGCTGACTGTACGTCGTATTTCGTCGGATAAATTCGCTTCCTCAGTAAATGTATATTAAACTAAACTAATGAAGTAAACTGAGAAAGCAAAATATTATATGTCTGACAAATTACGATGCTTAATGTAACATGCTACGCCTGTATTTAACGTGTGGACTGTTTGGTCGGTATGACTATTATACAGTTACAATACAATAGTATTCAGTACTTCATTCATTATTACACTCCTTGATTACACGTCCTCATTAAAATGAGGTAATATTTAAATCACTTATACAACAAAACTTTTGACGTGTAAAAGTGCCCGTGCGGCCTACTTACTGAATAAACATCTTTTATCTTTTATCTTTATCTTAAACTGCTTTTAATTTGCATATGCTATTTAACATTAGCTCAAAAAAAATTAACAACGAGAAATAAAGTATGAACAATTATTTGCATTTTTTGCCGGCTGTTATCAACCTAAGTTAATACTAGTAGTTATTATTATCTTCAAACAAGGCAACTTTAGTAGTTCTTCTTCAAATAAAGGTATAATTGCGCGGCTTGCATGTGTGCGTGCCTCGACCGTACGCGCCGCGAGCCACCACAAGCAAACTCAACAGGACGGACAGAGCCGGTTTAGTCGGGGCCGCACCGTCGCCGACTTTACTTGCGAGCGTATTAAGTATCGAGCGACGCACATCCAGGCGCGGATCCAGCTTTCAGATTAGGGGTTGGTCATTAACTGCTGAACGCAGAAGTTCGGTCAAGTGCGAGACAATGCCACACGACTATTTACTTTATGACCCGTATCTATGAGTGCCGAAGGGGGTGGTCATGACGTACTTTACCACCCCCGTGGATCCGCCACTGTGCACATCAATGCAACCCTAGCGCCCGAGCGGCAATAGGTAACAGAAACTTTCCAAAGGGCCGGACGCAAATTATAGTCCATTCGCTTGGATAGTGTCGCTACACTCACACATACGTGTGGTTATTGTAATAAAATACGAATATAATTTGATGTAAACTGCTAGATTCACTTGCGGGTGTGACGCCTCAAGTGAATGGACTATACTTTTTTATTTATACTATGGTAACTCCTTCAAAGTTGTTATATAATGCTTTACAATATGGAGTCTTAATTTTTCTATAAAAAATGTCAATTGTATTTTGGAATGAATTTAATAAATACAATTAGGCAGTAACTTTTAATTAACCTTTACCTAATAAATATAAGCTATTATACAGCTTAGATATGGCCTGGGCGATTGATTATACTGCATATTGCTAAATATGAAAATGGATGCATTATTTGCTATGACGCTGGCATGTGGAAGCGTTACAAACATTTCTGTCAACCTTTATTAGTCCACTGCTGACTCACAATAAGTGGCTATAGTCCGACAAGTTCATGCGTTGCTCTCCTGAGGGGAGACAGGTTTGCGGGGGCGGCTGTGTTGCGAGTGAGGCGAGTGCACTAAGGGAATTGCCGCGTATGAACATTCGCCTCTGTTGCACGCCATGTGGACAGTTGCGTTCAAACTTGTTGGACTTTGTGCTTTATTCAATCTCTGCTGGTTATTAAACTGTAAACGTTCCAGCAGGGCTTTCCACAATCGTTAGCTCAATTTTATTGTATTAGGATTTTAAAATAAACGACTACAAAATCCGTAAAGTATTTGATAACGATATTATTACTGGTGTTATATTAAATTTTCATATTACAATCACCCAAACCACAATGCGTACACAAAACCTCATCTATATCCAACCTCTAAGTTACCGGCAGTCCTCCTTACCCTCCATAGTGTTGGAGGCGTTGATGCTGGCAATCAGTTTCTCTATGCCCAGGTTGGTCCAGTCCTGGGAGATGTCGTCGAGGTAGTTGTCAAAGTCGATGAGGTCCCGCTGTACGTTGCTCTGCAGCAGGTGTGACACCGTTTCTAGGACGTATGGTGTTTCTAGAAATGTTATAATAGAATTTAATTTTTGTACTTGGTGGTAGAAGGTACCAGCACAAAACAGATAGGTACAGAAGTAAATCACATGTATGTACTTCACTTTTCATACCTACGCTCGGCGGTCGCTCTAGGGTTGTCAACTATGGCTTATGCTCAAAACACTATCGTGGTAGTGGCACTCGTATCTAGTTGTAACTAAACAATAAACCTACCTACTATTACAATACAAAAAGTTTACAGAGCAGAAACGTACAACATTTTACGTTTGTCAATGTTTACTATGGAAATTCCCTAATAACTTCTAAAGGATTACCCTAGTTACACAATTTCCATTGCCCATCCGTTTTAGACCTAATTTTGTTCCATAATTGCACAAAAAAGTTCACAGACGCGTGTCTCAAGCGGATGTCCGTGAGCAGTGTCTATGTGTGCGTTGCTCGAGCGCAATTTGTATGTAGATTGACTTCTGTACCTATCTATTTTGTGGTACCAGCATGTAGAGCATAATGAATAATGAACTTTAGTCTGTATTTAGGCAACACGAGCACAAGTAATTTTATTTTACAGTGGTCTGGTGGAACAGTCGGTGCCCTCACATAAGTATCCAGGCAGATTCGTGGTTTTGAACGCGCAGTCGAACTCATAACGTTTCTATTAGTTTCATGGTTCGAGACTTCGGTTGGTAATTCTTTACTTTTTGTATTTTTTATTTTAAAAACTTTTTATTATTTGCTTATGATATTACTTATTTAAATTTCTGTATGTAATAGGTATTGGGTATAAAAGACAAAAAAGTTCTTATCTGTTCAGAATATGTATGATACTCGTATAGTCTTCAAAAATAAGCAAAAAAAAAATACAAAAGGATATCCAATTTTTTCTTATTATTTTGGTTAATGGCCAACTTTCAATCTACCTTCTTCTTGCATCGACACTAGATGGCAGCACTAACCGAGTGCCTCAAACATATTGCTATCGATCGACCGATACTCATGAATCTCATGATTACCTTGATTCGTCTTCTTAGAATTCATAATAGGTATAACTTATTCTAAAGAAGCGGAAAATCAAAAAACTTAAAACTCTGTTCTTACCGGGATTCGAACCATCACTCTTGCGTTCGATACACGGAACGAGTAGCCGTTCGCCCAAACATCAGTTAATTTTTCCGATGAAATTGTATATCAGGTGCAGCACACTAATGTCGTTACGGCGAGTGGCACATTTATGGAACATAATAATGAAGAATTTTTATCTCACTACCTACAATTAAAGCGAAATATTATTTTTGTATACCGCAATGTCATTTGTTTTCTATGCTTCGTCCATTGCTTTCGGAACAACAGTTTTATCGTCACAATTATTTTTCCTTTTCATTATGCCTCAACTCACAGCGTTTTTGAAGGCGGAAATAGTAGTGTTATTTGAAAACAATATTACTATTAGTGATATTGCTCATAAACTGCATTTAACGGTGAGTTGAAATATTATATAAAACTGATTTGATTAGGTTATAATAATAATACTCATGTGAAAATTATAATTCATCTAATCACTATAAAATACCGTTATTATATGTATTGTTTATATAAAATAGCATTTTGGGCTTATTCCCTGTATACATAACATACCTAAGTAAATAAAAATAGCATTTCACTTAATCTTATTATTCTTCCCAGAGAAAAACCGTTAGGTTGTGGATAAAGCGGTATGGAGAAACTGGAGATATAGCAAGGAAGCGACCAGGTTTTGCTCCGGTTATGTTCACGTCCCAGTCGGCACGTCATCGAGACGTGGTGGCAAGGCACACGGAAGACCCCTTCGCGTCCACCGCGACGACGGCTAGGGCGGACGGCATAGCAACGAAGACAGTGCGAAAACATTTAAAAGCTGCTGGATTTAAAACTGACCGGCCGGCAAAAAAAATTTCATTGTCTTATGTTCACCGACAAAAAAGAGTTGAATTTGCTGAGCAATATTTAAATTTTGATTGGTCCAATAATATTGTTATTTACACTGACAAAAAGTCGTTTAAGTCGGACAAGGACGGAAAAAAGATACTGTGGCGGAAACGTGGAGAACGTTATAATGAATTTTGCGTGTTACCTACTAGAACTAGCGGCAGAATAACCTGAGCATATTGGGGATGGATGTCATCAATGGGGCCAGGCGAAATTGTAGAAGTTGGTGGTCGCATGAACAGTGTCAAATATTTGGATATTCTGCGCGAGGTTGTTACCAACTGTGCGAGTTGCGTATCCCGAGGGCCAAATATATTTGATACAAGACAACTGTTCCGTGCACAGAGCCCGAATTGTGCAAGAATGGCTCGTGGCCCAACACGACA
The DNA here is from genome assembly GCA_946894065.1 of Acleris literana. Lineage (NCBI taxonomy): Eukaryota > Metazoa > Arthropoda > Insecta > Lepidoptera > Tortricidae > Acleris > Acleris literana. Next base: position 2,688,277 of record OX335681.1, read on the forward strand.
TTACGGTCATTTGCTAGCCGTCAAAAAGTCCAGACTTGAACCTTATCGAAAATTTATGGGGTCAAATGGTTCTTAACTGGAATCCATCTAACGTAAGGTCTAGTCAAACCTCAAGGATCTAGTTCATTCCACTTGGGAATCCATGCGCGGCGGTGACTTGTGCTTATCCATGGTGGAGAGCATGAGAAGCCGTCTCCAACAAGTAATTGAGAATGAAGGTAGATCCTTGAAGTATTAAGAATTTTCAACTAAGGTTATTCTGCTTGCTCAAAATAATTAAACCTAAAGCTTTTTTAAATTGTCAAATAAGTAGGCGCCCGAGTGATGTTATTGTGTTTGATGGAGGCATAATACATGTTTCTGTCTAATATTGACATGTTTATTCACTGTGTGCTTATGTATTTGCAAGAGAAATACTTTCATAAATTGATATTTAAACTATTAATTCCGAAACCGGTAAATTTGTTAAATTCTCCGTTAGAAAATATTTAGAGTGAGTTCAGACTGTTCAGACTAAAAAGACTTAAGTATTCCGTAGAAGCCGTTTTTATACTATTTATAGTATTTATATGACTTATAAGTAAGTGTTTTTAAGAAATATAAAGTTTTTAAGAAATTAAGGTCTTTTTCTTGGGTGTGACTAATATCAATTAAAAAACCGACATTTAAGTAATATCGTTAGCAAACCAAATAGAAAAAATAAAAAATACGAGTAACTTCACAACCGAAGGTTCGAACTTGCTCTCATCCTGCACAATTAGCAGCGCAGGCGGCTGCACCGCTGCGCCACGAGGTACCTTGAACATCGTAGCAAAAATAAGCAATATTATTAGAATCGCTTTGAGTCCGACTGCGCGTTTAAAACCACGAATCTGCCTGGATACTTATGTGAGGGCACCGACTGTACTTGACATAGGTCTGCGAGAAACACAGATGACTCGCGCCACCGTTCTAAGAGGCCTGATTCGACAGCTGTCAAAAGTGTCAACACAGTATAAAATATAACATCAAAAATCATTTGCTGTCTGGTTAAGGCTAACCATTAATTCTGTTAGCACTCGCATGTCAGCTTAGCCAACTTGGTACTGGCGATGGTGCGCGGCGGAAACGAATACAAAGAAGGGCCTGCTGACCCCACAGATAATGAAAAACTTACGGAACACTATGTCGTTGGCGTCTTTGAGCTTCCACTTCCCTTCAACGTACTTGTGGAGCTTGATGGCTGGCGTGTCTAGATGCTGCACCATCCTTTTGTTGTTCACCTGGAATTTAAGTCAGAAAATTAACTGCCTCATTTTTTTCGTGTCTCCTGAAATAAAATGGAATTGACTATACATACTAAACTCGTTCATTGTGTTAGAGACAGTGTCTATTTGCAGAAAACAACTACTGAGTCACTATTTTTCTACAAAAGTACCACACTAAATAGTTAATCCAAAGTAAAACAAAAAATTTAGCCATTTAAAGCTTTGCATTTAAAAATCCGGTATTTTCGTTGATCGCCATCTTGCAATTTTTTCTGCTATTGTATAAACCCTAGAGGATACTGATAGTTTAAACGTTATGAGTTATGACATTTGAGAATGGGTAACCAAAAAGTTCGACACGCTAACTCACTCAATTAAATTTCCGTTGTGACACGAAAATTTGCCATACAATTGTAGGGATATTATTCGTCGCACAACGGAACATTTTTCGACTTTATTGTTAGTATCCTCACCCAAATAATGAAATTTGTAGTTTCATGGTTTTACATTGGTCTACATATAAGGACTGGCTACCACCCTATGTTACTAACAAATATGAACCTATCGTACCACAACAAATACAGCCGAAGGGAAGTTTTCCACAATCTTCTCAGCTATCTTCTGTCCAGGGCACTTCTCAACTGTGTTGTCACGGAAATTCTCACACGCTGCATAGTACCCAGCTATAACGCGGTTATTTGCCTGCGCCACTGTTTCTATCTGCAAAATTAATCTGTATAAATGACCACCCCGAAATCACAGTCAATGTGGACCTCCAAAAACAATGCAAAAAAATTAAATCCTTTTTCATTATTTAAAATAGGTTTCCTGACAAGTATAGTATAATTATATCTGAAATCATATGATAATAAATAATAAATGAGGTAATAAAGTATTTTTGTTAGTTTTTTTTAGGTTTGTAAAGCATTAAGTATAAAGAAAAAACTAAATGAAGTTTCTTTGAAATATTATTATTATTATTATTTTATTTTAGACAGGCAGTTGACACTGATATGTTTAAATCTTTGTTCACTGCACGTAATGTCACACTAGTTTAGAATTTTTGTCAAACTTATTTTTGAACTGGTTAACACTTTTAGAATTCACAACATTTGAGGGTAATTTATTCCACATAAAATAATTAATTAATTAATTTTAATTACATATATTTATTAAATATTTAAAAATGTTTTATTGGCAGTTGGTGGCGTAACCAAAGGATGGCAGAGCGGGCAAAATTCCATGCGGCCCCCGGTCCGAGAAAACATGAGCTTAGTATTTATTACATTTTTGTTTTAAGGGAGAGGTGGCCCCATCTAATGACTTTGCCTTGGGCCTCAGGTGGTATAGTTACGCCACTGCTCGCAGTGGACCAAGTTTCCCCCTTTGATATAATGGAAGTTATTGTGATTTTGGAAATTTTGCACTTGTGTAAACAATTTATCAAGTAATTGTTTGAACAGTGACGTAAAAATAAGACACTAAATGGTACTTGAAAAAGTATTGATTCAACCTTAGGGATAAATTCAAGGGCTTATCTAATAAAACACTAGGAAGAAAGGAATAAGTCATAACAAGCTTAAGAGCAAGAAGTCTTTAAAACGTCTTTTAGCTTTAGTTAAAAGCAGGGATCAATATCAATGCTGGTATTAATTAAAATTGAAATATCTTCCTTAATTTGCATTATTTCCTTGATATTTTCAACTGTAATTTAGGTAATATCACTATAATATTATATAAATTCATTGAAGAGCAAAAATATTTAATAATAAGCGAGATACCGAAATTGAATACTGGTATTTTTGTATGAAAATAATACTGGTATACAATCCCTAGTTAAAAGTAAAGGATAGAGTCAGGTTAGACTAGTATAGATCATGAGTGAGTGAGAGATAAGAGCAAATGTTTAGGACGTGAGCTATTAAACTGTAAAATAATAAATAACCTACAAATTTATTGTGACATGGGTCGTCTGCAACAGGAAATTCAATAAGCCCATTCATATCAGTAGTTTAATATATTTTTCAACATCATAAGTAATGTTCGGAATGAATTTATTACTGTTAAAGCACAATAAAATGTCTTTCTATTTTTAATAAGACTCGTATATAATATAATTACTTAAAAATGGAAATCTAAACAAGTGCTAAGGAAATCAAAAATTGAAGATTATAACCTGTGTAAGAGCGACTTCTGCCATAGGGGACAAGTAATGGCTATGATGGAACAGAGGCACGGTATCCACAATATCCAGGTCCTGATTCTTGGCTCCGTCTCGGACTTTAGTAGCATCCGCTAGCAGCACCCCATTTACAGCACAATGGGGGTACTTTGCCGCGTGCAGGATAATTTTAGCGTACGCTGTAGTCTCCAATGATACTCTAGCCATGTTTAAAGAAAATTTGTTGTGGATTTATGTGATAAATAATAAATTAATAAGGCAAGTCACTCGCCACTCGACAGCGATTTTCTACAAAAGCATAGACTAGGAAGAAGAAAAGCAGTGTCAAAAAGTCAAAATTACTGTCAAAGTGTCAACTAGTAAAAAGTTCAAGTAGACCTACTATTTGGATACTATTTACTAGGGAGGTTTAAAACAGCATTAAGGCCAATTCGCCGGACTGGCGACATCAATATTATAAATCCATACATTTGCCTTGGATACAAACCTGTAACTTTATGAGGTGTTCCTTTCCAAAGACCTTAAACCTTGTGAGATTTCTTTAATAAACTGGCAACGTGAAATGCAGTTGACAATGACAGCTGACTGACTTCTGACAGTGGCAAGTGACAGCTTGACAGCTTGACAAATCCGAACCAAATTGTTTTTTTATTGTAATACAGCGAAAACAGAATATCTATTGATGTAATTACACTTATAATACAATTGAACCGTTTTACTATCCACTATGGATCAATACGACACATCTCAGCTCACAGAGTTTCCGCGGTTCGAGCCGGAATCTTCGCAGAGCGGGGTTACGACGTTCTTAAACAAGTTGTGGAAATTGCCGATCTTTTCGCCTAGTGAATCTGGTGAGAGCAGTCAGAACAAAGCCCTGACTGACGGTAAAGCGGGTTCCCCTCAAACTGAGGATAGTAATAAGCAAGAATACGATGATATTAAGACTGAACCAGCTAGCTACGCGGTGGAGTTTGAAGGACGAAGTTTGCAGAATGTTCTGAGGAGAATTAGCAGTCTCGTCGCTCTGGGATCGAGTGTAAGTAGAAGTATGGTGGATTAACTATTTTTATTGCCCATAGGTTAATAATCTAACTTTTTTATAATGTTACAACTCTGAAACATCCACCCCCAAACACTCATTTTTATACTAGTTATTTACATATAAGTGTTAATGATATATTATAATAGGTTTTGAGTAAATTGGCTTGCTAATAGGTGAAATAACCTTCCTAATAAGCAGTGATCGGAATTAGGTGAGCTAAAATACCTATTCTTCGCAAGAGGACATAATATAGAGTGGTTACAACAGGGTAGAAAAATAAATTTTTTCTTGAATACCGGGTATTCGATATTTACCCGGGTATGTATTTTACACAGTCTAGTTCGAATAGTACAAGTCTTGAGCTTAATGTAGTATGTTTTTTATAAGATTGCCCTTTCATATTTATAATAATAATCTTAAATACCTGTAAAAATATAATAAGCGAATAACAATACATTATACACTGTAAGGTTATTGTAACAAAAATAAATATACTTGAAAATATTTCCAGTAACAGAGTAACTTTCTATTTGTAGAATATTTACCATCTTTTTTAGTGGCTGCATTCCATCTAGTTGCTTTTATTTAGGTAAATATAATAAGTATTTTACTTTAGTATAACAGTTAACAAAGACAGTCGACAGATATAAAAGATTCATCTGAAGATCACTTATAATGGCTGTTCAAATGAATGATTTTATTTGTTTGCCTTTTATTAAGTTAACAAACAAATAAGTAAAGAATGTACTGAACTCTTGACAAGTTCAAACATGCTTACATTTCTGCAGCTTATTTCAAAGGAATAACATTCAAAACTGCAACATATAATCACAATTAGAGCACATAGCCATTTTTGTCTCCTGACTTTCCAATTAATTCATAACCTTATATCAAAACATTCAAACATATGGCCATATTGGTTTTTTGATATGTAATATTAATTTTCTATTGTGTTTTGTAAGCTGATGGATTTCCAATTAATCATAAATAAATAAACATCAGTATCAACGTTCAACTTTCATGGCAAAGTACAGTTTGTAGAAAAACGAATACAAAAAAATACATATAGTATTTTGAACTTATATTTTTTATAAACAAAAAGAAAGACTCTAAAAATGTATTACTTAAAGGTTTAATAAATTACTAAAATTTGTTCCATGGATTTTGCTGTTAACCTTTGACATCTCTTATAATATATAGGTGAAAAACTGCAGTAAATGACCTCTTGCATGTAGTTGTAACACATCTGTATAGACCGTTCGACATTATATATCGATACCTTAGCGCACAATCGTACTAAATGATTTTTTTTGCCAGTAAAGTTTCGAACTTATTGTTTGTGCACAAACATGCTAATTACAATAACTTTTCAAATGTAATTAGTACAAGTGTGAACTAAGGTATCGATATTTGAAATTTGACGTACATTTCATATAAATTTTGTAATTACCTTTCCACACTGACTAATATTTATTTGGTGTGACAATTGAATTGAAATTCATTACCTATTTGGCTTTTTTTTTTTCAAATGCAAAATTATTATTAAGGTTCTATGACATTATTTAGAATATTAACCTCTTTAAGCATAAGTACAACATAAATAAAGATACAGATAGCTGCTGCATAATTATGTTTTAAAAAATAACAGAAAATAAAAGTTATTATTCATTAAATATTCAAACGTATTTCTTTTTTTCCTACCCTTACCGGGTGCCATGAAAACTGAACATTGATACCGATGTTTATAAATAAATTAATGAATAAATATAAAAATAAATACTGTTTTGATTTAAAAACAGCCTGTAAAATAGATATAAAGCATAAGAAACATGTTTTAAACAAAATATGTCTGAGCTACATCTAAAATCTAAATATTTTATAATGGAAATTGATGATGTCCCTAAATCAATATTGTGGGTAAAAAAGTTGAGTATAATTTAATAATTATACACTTCCACAGTCCTCACTCATTATAATTCAAGATTAACTGACAGAGATCCTTTTATAGTTTTTTTTAGTTCACCTTTGTATTATTAATTACTATATTAATCCGTACTTGTATTTTAAATTTGAAAGTAATTTCTGTCAGTTTTTTTTACGCTTTCACGCCTAAATTGTTGATGGAGATGGAGTCTTGGAAAACAGCTAGTTGTACGCAATAAAGAATAAGCAGTTGTTGATCATTTATTTCCTTCCTACCTCCCATTAATTAATACAAACATATAAACACAGATAAAACATATTTTACTCTTTTTTTCAGAGTGGCAGCAAATATGCGGACACTGAGCTGGCCCGCTACTGGATGCCGGACGACATCTCGCGCGAGTGTTACGAGTGCGCCGCGCGGTTCGGAGCCCTGCGCCGCCGGCACCACTGCCGTGTGTGCGGACAGATCTTCTGCGCGAGGTGCTGCAGCCAACGAGTGCCAGGTTCGTGTTTTATAAGAGTTTTTACGGAGCCCGTTGTTTTATTTTTATTGCCCATTGTGTTATTGTTTTTGGTTTGTTTGCATAATTATTTATAGTCATAATATTTATATTGTTGGAACCGTTAAATTCTCAGAATTTCTTAAATATCTAAGGTGCAGACAAGGCTTGGTTAGGTTAGGTTTGATTTATGAAAATCCTGAAAAAGTAACAGTTTCTTTAAAAAATACGTAATAACTTGCGATAAATATGATCTCAAACCCATTATAATCAAAAATAATTATGGCAGACAGTATAAACCCGATTTTGATAGTAGTCTTTCAAATTAAAAACTGTGATAATGTTTTATTTGGATCTTTAATAATAATAAAAAAAACTAATTGGCGTAGTCCCAAACTAAGCTCAAGTCTTGTACTATGGCTACTGGACAACGATAAACATATTTATTTAAATACATATAAAACATCCAGGAGCCATGAACAAATAATCAAGCAAATAGGTTGAATTCCCAAAGAACACGGCATGGAGAGTATGAACAAAAAAAAAGATTTCTAGTAAGAGAATTTTTACTAACGATTTTTTTCTTCAAAAACTTTGTTATACATTCCATGCGGTGTTTGATAGGCCCGAGGAAATAGCGATAAACCAGATCTAAATGAATAAAATTCGCGTAGAAAGAAATGAAAAATAAAAGTAAACTCAACCCAACTTTTGCAGTCTTCAGATTGCTTTTTTGGGCCTTTCTGGCGGCTGGTTTACTTTTCCCATGCCATTCAAAAAGAGACGTAAAATCCCGTTTGCGCAGGTCACATATTCGGGTGCGCGGGCGGCCTGCGAGTATGTAACTACTGCTGCAACGTGGTGCTCAGCTATCTGCGCGAGAACGACATGGCCGGCGAGATCTCACCGGACCTCAGGACTTTGCAGGAGAATTTACAAGTATATGAAAATTAAATACAATTGAAATAACATAGACCCAGACCCCAGACCAGTTGACTGGCAGAGAATTCCATGGGGCGAATCAAGGGGGGGGAGGGATGATGGAAGTCATGGCCCTTGAGCTACAAGTGTTGATACTACAAGTTTAACTTTTTGATCTATGCATAAAGGTCGTGTTTGTCGTATTTTGGTACATGTGCTCGCCCCCAGACCGAATTCTCGATCTGCCCTTTAATGCCATCGAAGATTAAGTCCGCCATTTCTATTTAACTATTGATAATCTCTAAAGCCGCAAACTCACTGAGAGCGAAAGCGGCGCGGTGCGACGCGTTCCCATTCTAAAAAGCGTGCCCAAAGCGTGGCAGAGGCGTTTTTGTTTTTACTATGGGAACGCACCGCACCTCGCCGCATTCGCTCTTAGTGCGTTTGTGGCTTAAAGATCTACTTAATCGTCATTACCTGAGTCTGAATGCGGCCTTTAGAGTCTTAGACTTCACTTACCATCAGGGGCCTGTTTTATAAAGCTACAAATTACAATTTACAGGTTACAAGTTTCCATTTGACACAACCTCGACCAATGACGGCCAGCCATTTGAGCAGTGTTGCCAGTTTAGACCTGTAAAATTGTTACTTATAGCTTTATAAAACGTTTCCCTGATTTCCTATATGCCTTCTACATGCCATAAAAAATACAATAATCCCTGAACTGTTCTTACAGGTCAAATTCCCAGACAATAAGTCACAGCAATCCAAAACCCGGGACAACTTCATGTTCGCTCGCGAGCAGGACGATAGAAATGACCGCGGGTCGCCCAAGGAGGCCATACACGACGTGTTTCGACAGCTAGCGTATATACTGCCCACGCAGCAGCACAGGTGCGTTGTCATGTTGCTAAGAGTATTGGATACCTCAGACCGGGTTGTAGGGTACTGTTAAAAATGGTAAAAAGGGTCTTGTGGTGAGACTTGGGTGTCTGTTTGTCTTTATGTCATAGCAGGTTTTATCAGCAACGATAAAAACTATTACATTGAAATTTTTCATAGTTGTAAAACTAGATTTTTGGTATTTGGTTTATTAAATGTTACAATATAAAGTGCTTTGAACAATGAACATTATTGTCTTTGGTTTTTTCAACGGCCACGGATGATTTTCTTATAATGGTTTAAGGGACCTCTAAATACACATAAATATATAATATTTAATGTGTTAAATAATACCGGAGCGGAGGTATTAAAGATTTAAGTATTAAGTGTTTGGTACTGAAAGTGTGCCCAGGTATAAATATTTAAATATCTCAGTTCCGTTGCATTTAAGAGTATTAAATTATGTTTTGAAATAGATCTATCATAATTTATCACTTTTACGACTGGCCGCACACCTTAAAAATGTAAGACTTACAAATGACACTTACCCAAACCCTACTACCTAAAATGCTACTTTTTTTTACATCTATTTACGAATTATTTATTTTCTGTTACATACATTGGCAAGCTCTCTGATTTGTTTGTATGGAAATAAATACAATTGCAGGTCTCTGAAGAAAATTTGGAAACGGTTGTCGTGAGTTATTCGTTGCTGTTGTGGGCTACTATCATTCTGAATGTCCAGATTATACATATTTTTGTTATTTGTTAGATAAAGCATCGACCATACTAGTGCTTAAAATACGCTGACGCACCGCAAACGCAGTGATGTGAGTTATGCGTAACGTTTTTACCGCGTACCGCCCACACCGGATCTCAAAACCGCCTATGCGACGACTCATCTTTAACGTCACGTTTTTAGAAAAGTAATAGCGTTCTTATGGACGCTACCGGTGGCGTAAAAGTCGCAACTAGGGATTTTCCGATACCATCAAAGTATACCTACTCATATCACTAGTACTCAAATCATTTTTCGATACTACTCATACAAATACTCCTAATATATCGATACTTTCAGTTTTTTTTAAATAAATTAAAGTAGCCAATGTAAAAGAACAATAAGTTTGTGAGGACAAAAATTAAAAGTTAAGTAACTAATTAACACATTTTTATTTAATTAACAAAACATATAACGATAAAATCATTACCCTATTTATTTGAAGTGTACATATTAGTATTTATTTAGAATCGAAAGGTTGTTTAATCCTGGAAAACGTCCTTAGGTTAGGCTATCCATACTAATATTATAAATGTGAAAGTGTGAATGTTTGTCTGTCTTTCACGCTTCAACCACTAAACAGATCGAGATGAAACTTGGTACACATATTGGTTAGGTCCTGGAATAGGACATAGGATAGTTATTATCCCGGAAAATTGGACAGTTCTCGAGGGAGCAGCGATAAACGACTTCTACGCGGACGGAGTCGCGGGCGAAAGCTAGTTTTAAATAAGGACGGTCAGTTCGGATATTTTAAATAAGGTAAGTCAGATTCGATTCGATACCAAGTACTTTTGCTTCGATGCGGAGTAAGTATCGCAAGATTGATTCGATGCTATTAGTACTTGGTATCGAATTAAAAGTATCGAGTACCTACTCGTATTTACTAGTATCAGAATGTCCCTAGTCGCAACCGTCGCGTAAATGAGATCCAGTGTGGACGGTGTGCGTTTATGGTGCGTCAGCGTATTTTGAGTTCCCGTGTGGTCGATCCTTTAACTGTGAAGAGTCATAAATCGCATACCAAACTTGTAATGATTAAGAATAAGCCGAGCGCCCAGTGGCGCCCTCTTTACTATTATTATGTTTTCTAATAAACTAAAGTATTGTCTTGAAATCGAAGAGTACTTACTACTTATACTTACTTATACGTACTTATACTTTGTCATATTGTTTTCATTTGTACAAAAAAACACTTAATTAATACATTGTAGCAGTACTTGCGATTACTTGGGTGTTGCGAATCATGATTTACTTGAATTATTTAAACAACACATTACAAACACAGTACACATACTATAGAATAGCGCCATCTGTGAGAAACCGTGAGCGACAGATCACTGTTTAGTTTTAGCTGTCACCCGATGCAAAAAAGCGCTGTATAGATAATTTATTATTATGTATTCAACTTTTTTTCTCAATCAAATCAAAATCAAAATTATTATGAAATCAATGCGTCTCATTACACTCATCTGTGCATTTTTATATAGTTTTTGTCCTGTAACGTCACTTTATAAGAGTCTGAAAACAATTGACGGCGCAGGACCCGTGCTGTTTGTATTCTCGTTGTATACTCCATTTTTTTAGGAACTTCACTAAATGTAAACAAACAACCACGTGGTATTGTTCAAAAGCCATTAGAAACGTAAAAGCACGACAATTTTTTTACCCTCCTACCCAAAGGAGGGTTATGTTTTTCGAACGTATGTATGTACGTCTATTTGTATGGCAAAAAAAAATGGAGGGGGATTTTTTTATTATTAGCCGTTTAACAGAGCCATGTGGTTTGGTTTCTTAACTTTGATACTCTATTCCAAATAACATACTATGACTTCAAAGTAGAGTATCGCTAAGTACTTAAACAAGAGGTGTATACTTGATGCCGTTAGTAATCTTCAAAAATGAACAGAACTATATCAAAATGCTATTGATTCGCGTCCCTACAACAAACTGTACATACACAATATCCGTTTATGTCGCTAAGCTCATTTCAAAGCTATTTAAATTCAAATGTTATGCTATAGATGTCATAGTTGCTCCTACCGGCGTACTCAGAGATATTTTAGAGACAATTATCTCGTTCCATTTTAGGGTTCCGTACGTCCGTCCGTCCAAACTTTAAAGAGGTGTATCTTTTGAACCGTAATAAATAGCGGGTAGTTTTTTCAGAATACGTGTTACCTATTACAGCGCATTTACCAACAAATATTTTTTTCTAAGGGCTGATTTTTCAATCTCCAGATAACACTATCTGTCAGGTAAATTGTACTTCTGTCCTTATCTTTCTTATGACAAAGAAAAGGACAGAGCTATAATTCACTTGACAGATAGTGTTATCCGGAGATTGAAAAATCAACCCTATAAAAAATAATAAATGGGGTCCCCATACATGAAACGTTTTTTTCAACGTAATTTTATTTTTGTTGTATCGTAAAAATCGCCAAGTATGAGACAAGGTCGCGCTAATTAAATTCGAAATGGAATTTAAATTGGAATATATTTAGTAATACTTACTGTGCTGCGGTAAGGAACCCTCGGTATGCGAGTCCGACTCGCAATTGACCTGTTTTTGAAAACTCGTCACTAAGGAACGACTTAATCGTCATTAACTTACTCTGAGTGCGACCGATAGATCATAGAGTTCAAAGTGCTATGGCTGATATATAATGTTGTACTTTAGGTATCGACTCGTGAGATACAACGGAGTGTGGCGGGGGTGCGACGTGATGCAGTGGATTATGGACAACACCAGCCATAAGACGAGGTAACACTGTAAAGTAAATTGCAACAGACTAAAATACGGTTAACCATTTATCCCAATATCACTTCATCTATTGTATCATTTCATCGAAGTGCTGAAGAACTGATGTTTTTAGGTTATCTTAGTGGGAATGTTGGAAGGGGAAGGCCAAGGCGAAAGTTCCACGATCAGATCGGGGATGTGTTAAGAAAAGGCCAGGTCAGGAGTACCCTAAACCAACGCACGTGTATGAAGAGACTTATGATTGTGGAGGAAGCGAGGGAAGTTTGTCTGGATATTGGCAAGTGGAAGGAAGTGGTATCCTCCTACCTGTACGGGAAAAAGCCGTGATTATATAGGTTGACGACGCGCTGGCCTAGTTGGTAGTTACCATGCCTATGAAACTAGAAGTCCTGGATTCAAATCCTGGTAAGGACAGATATTTGCGGGATGAGCGCGAATATTTGTTCCTGAGTAATGTATGTTTTCTTTGTATTCATGTATTTATTTCTCTATATAAGTATTTATATCGTCGTCTAGTACCCATAGTACAAGCCCAGAGCTTAGTTCGGGACTAGGTCAATCGGTGTGACATCGTCCCCTGTCCCCTGATATTTATATGTATGTATGTATGGTTAGGTCGGGTTAGATTCTCACAAAATCTAAACTCCTGTGCCTGGAAAAGCCGATCGGTGAAATGAAAATTCTGTGAAATGATATGCGAACACTGGTGCTCATGGTCGGTTGCAGAGCTCAGGCGATGCAGATCTGCCAGGCGCTGGTGTCGGCCGGCTACCTGGAGAGCGTGACGGAGCTGGCGCACTTCGCCGACTACGCGCTGTACCGGCCCGCGCCCGCGCCCGCGCCGCGCGCCGCCCTCACGCGTGAGCATGCTGCTTACACTTCTTCGTAGATTACCCCTTTGAACGCCTGATTTCAAATGCAAAATGTGTCACTCACACGCCAAACATGTGTATGCTATGCAAATTACAACTTAATTGATACGAAACAAAGTCCCTTTTAATCCTTTATAAGGCCCCAGTTATACAGTACATAAAATTCAAATACATTTTCATGTTTGACACTTCCTAGGGAATCATTTAAAAGCAAGTCATTTTTCGTGCAAAAACGACAGAATATGTATCATATTCTGTAGGACGTAAGGTTGAAATTCTAAATAAATATATGTAGTCGTTAAATCGCCTTTACCTCATAAAGGGTTAATCTTCTCTTTCGGCTGTAGCCGACGGTGGCGTTAGTGGAACGACTTTAAAATTTCGGCCAAATGTACATTTTATTCGTGACAAACAGATCTTAAATCTCCCTGCGCCAGTGTCAAACGACGCCAAAGTCTTGGGTCTGTATTGTTGGCCATACCTATTTTTAGTCATATTGTGTTTTAGGTCATCATAATTATCGCAAGACATAACGTAGTTTTATAGGAAACTTACTTTTTCAGGACTTTTATCAATCAAACAATCCCCCAGAGTCTTATGACTCTGATCAACAATTTGAAACGTTTTCTTTTGGCAGCGGACGAGGAGCACTCGCGACTGGTGGAAAGCGTGTCTTCGTACTGTCTGGACTTGGACCTGGGAGAAAGCTCCGCGAGACTCACCAGGACCCCCAAAACCGTCACCACAGGTATTGTAGACCATAGACGTAAACGGGGTGGAAGAAACAAACGCCACATTGAAGGGAATTTGCTAGTTCCAATATTTAAGGTAGTTGCGTTCGTTTTTCCCACACCGTATATTACTTTATGAACTCGCTTATAAATCCGGACAACTCTATGGTGTCAAAACCATAGCTATGACTCCATGACGTCACAGTATCAACTCAGTCTCGCGCAGACTCCAAACACGCGAGGTTTCTGTTTAAAATTCGAAATGCCTGAATTGTGTTGTTTTGAATGTGGGGATACTGAGCTATTTAGGGGTTATACCATTTTTAGGGAATTTAATCAGCTTTTCAGCACTGGGGTCTTTTAGTATGTTATACCTACCACATCCAACAATAACCCAGGTCACGGACTAATTGTATTTATTTTAGTTTCGATGACTGAAATAAATGCTGGGGCAGTTATTCCACCTTAGTCCTCAGGGTTGGTAAGGCAACGCCTTTGGGATCTTAATGCTATAAAAAATCTGCGATGTGATATGAACAAAAGTCAATCTTAATATATTAACTAATATGGTTGCATGGGGCCAATTAACTTGGTTGGTATTATTTTTTTAACAACCAAACTACATCGCTCGGTCTTTCGTTAATCTCTAAAAAAAAGTTGGCCTAATGCCTCGTTTGTCCGACTTATATTTGCCCTCAACTGATTTTTAGCTGAGTCAAGACAACTTTTTAAGTTTTGTAAAAATACCTGCAGTTTGGTGAGGGTTGTATGGTAACAACACAAATAAAAAGTTAAAAAATCATGTGGAAATGGCTAAGTATAAATAAAAATACGGACAAACGATGCATTGGGAAAAAAATCTATTGGAGTCCAGAGGGGAACCTTATTTCCTATTGATTGTATGTGTTCATCCACGTTTCTTGGGGTTCATGTTTGTGTGTAGTTTGACCTGCTCAACGCTAATGACAGCTAAAACGTAACGCTAATTTTACTTTAGGTACCATCCAGGAATTGGAACGTTTAGCAGTTTGACATGATGCGTAAATTAGCCGTGTTATACATTTCGTGACGTGACTAATGACACGGGGAAAAAGTATAACCCGGTAAATTTACGTATAGTTTGAAAAATTGTAATCTTTAAACCTTATATGTGTCAATAAAACTGCTATTGTTTTTTTATCAACCTCACTTTGGATATTATGGTATCCAACGACTATCAAGTCAACATATGGTGGTCGGTTTAGTGCTGTCAACTGTGACAGATGGATCTGTCATTGGCGATGAATAGGTTAAGGATTTGTAAGGGCTATGTGTGGTGTTATTGTTGTATTTGTCCATTTTAGAGCCGAAATCGTCACCTTCGAGCGAAGAAGACACTCCACACTTGGAGCATAGTGAAGGTACATATATTTTTTATTTATAGTAGAAGTGTCAACAGGTTAAAGTAGCTACGTCTTAAGAAGTGACAAACCGATAACTTAAAAATATTCAAAATATGTGTTGTTTTGTTACGAGTCTTTTTGTCAGACTACTCTATTATTTTGTGGTTTCTTATTCATAAACAATCACAAAAAAGTGTTTATTTTTAAAGTATAATCTTGATATTTTGGTGAATTTGTGTCGTTTAATTTCAAACTTACTTTAAAGTATGGCAGCTGAGCCTCTGTTCTAGGCGGTGAAAACAATGTTGTCTTTGACTTATTATGGTATCGTTCTTAACTTGGCCGCCATTACTGTCAAGTAAAAAAGCTATCAAAACGTTGACAATACAATAACAGGTCAAAGATACTACTGTCAACACCTCTTTCGATAGAACTTTAACCGTCTTACGACCGTATCATCACCGTATGTCACGCACGATTGCTAATATGGGTCACATCATGCACCGGTACATGTTATACATTTACGTGGGTAGATTGTGATGTAAAATATTTGGGAACTAATTAGATTTATTGGTGTATATCATATACACTGTTGGTTGTGCTTCTACTGGGAAACAATTCGAGTGAAATAATGTTACGTGTTATAATGTAAGTAGTTTATTTCTTAATGTGTCGCTTTATAGCCCCCGACAAAAAAGGGAGGGGAGTACCGTGTGTATCTGAGTGTCTGTGACCCGATACGGGCGTGTTTTTTTTCGAAAGACCTAAGAAACGTTTAGATCGACAAGCCTGTGAAATTATTTTCAACATTTATTTATATTTCTTCTTGTTTACCTACACCTAATTTCTATATATTTGATCGTGGTGGTTTTAACATCTCGGTGTGATATACTTCAAACTCGTGGTTTGACATTTGACACTGATAACTAAAGTACTCTATTTATTTAATACAAACATGTCACTTAATAATTCAATAATTCATAGACACGTCGGCATCATTCGGAAGTAGACGTGAGTTCCGAGTTTTCACGATGTGAAAGGATTATTCACTAGATCCGTACTTATGGCTCGGCGACCTTACTCGCCCGTGTGTCACCCTAAGTCCGCGAACTTATAAAGGTAAACACAGGCGAAAAAGTTCGTCGAGCTTTAAGTACGCGTCTATCTGGGACTTAAGAAAGAAAGAAAGAAAGTAAAAACATTTATTGGTGACAAACAGACAAACAAAACTCAACAAAATACAGACATAGACAAAAACCTGTTGTCTCGAAAGGGAAAACCAGCGCTGGTCCGTTGGAACCATCCAGTGAAACCACGGAAGATTATGGTCTAAGATCCGAATAGGAGACGATTTGCACCGGGCTGTTTATTCGATGAAAAGTATTTTATATCAAATTTAATACGCTAAATAATATGTGGCGAATAGGTAGACTGAAAAAATTTAGTCCAGTACTTATATCATTAAAAAAGTTATTAAAAATGAACTTCTTTAAACTGCAAACGCTTATTGATAGAAAAATTACATACTAATCGAAAGTATGAAGTCTATAGAATATGCAAACGTTAGGTTTGGTGCAAATTATTAGTACCGACTTACCTGTTTATACCTGCCTACCCAAAAGTTTGACGGAAAAAAATAGTGAACCTAACGTTTGCATATTCTATAGGCTTCATACTTTCGATTGGTATGTAATTTTTCTATTAAACAAGCTATTGTATTTTTTTAAAACAAAGTTAATTTTTAAATTTTTAATTAATTATGTTATGGACTGAAAACTTTCAGTCTACCTATTCGCCATATATTACTTAGCATATTATATTTGGTATAAAATACTTTTTATCGAATAAACAGCCCGGTGCAAATCATCGCCTATTCGGATCTCCTACTATTACACACACATAGCACACACACTAAACTTATATAAACGAAACAAAAAGAAAGAAAAAGGGAAAAAACAGCGTAAGAGATCAGCTCTCAAAGAAGCGATCGATATATCGGTGGTTTTTGTCTTTCGAGCAATTATTACGAGGGCTGCTACTTATGTAACCGGAATAGAAAAAATAACAAACGTATATGACTAAATATGGTTTTATTGTTTTTCAAAATATTCTCCCTTATGATCGATGCACTTTTGCATACGTTGAAACCAATTTTTAAAACATTTTTTCCACTCTGACTGAGGTATCTCCAAAACGTGCTGTTTGAACGCGTCGACTGCATCTTCACGGGTCGAAAATCGTTGACCACGTAATTTATTCTTTACATTTGGTAATAAATAGAAATCATTGGGTGCCAAATCAGGGCTGTACGGCGGATGACCCGTTAATTCTATATTTTGACCTTCCAAAAATCGAGTCGTTTCGCGTGATGTATGACAGCTGGCATTGTCATGGCGAAGAACGATTCTGCGTCGCTGGTTGTTTTTACGTATTTTTTCAAATACCTCCGGCAAACAAATGGTCGTGTACCATTCCGAATTAACCGTTTTACGATTCTCTAGTGGCACTGTAGCCACATGGCCATTAATACCGAAAAAACAGGCGACCATTTGCTTCAAGGTGCTTTTTGCACGAGTTACTTTCGTAGGGTTCGGCTCATTTTGAAACACCCACACTGTTGATTGTTGTTTAGTTTCCGGATCATACGCATAGATCCAGGATTCGTCACCTGTGTAGATATTATAAACAGCTTTTGAGTCACCACGGATATATTTTTTTAACATTTTCTTGCACCATTCGACGCGAGCCTCTTTTTGATACTTAGTTAAATTGTGAGGGATCCAACGGGAACAAATATTTTTTACAGCTAAATGATCATGTAATATCTTATTAATGCTCGTCATACATATGCCCAGAGTCGCCTCTATCTCGCGATATGTAACATGACGGTCATGCATTATAAGTTTTCGCACAGCTTCAATATTTTGTGGTACAACGACCGATTTCGGGCGACCTTCCTTAACTTCGTCCGTGAGCATACTACGTCCACGATTGAACTCACTAAACCAGTGGTACACAGTGCTTTTCGATGGAGCTTCATCACCAAAAGTCGAAGTTAATTGATCTATGCACTGTTGTTGCGTTAAACCACGCCGAAAATCATAATAAATCATAGCACGAATATTTTCACGAGTGAGTTCCATTCTTGCAGCGAGATGACATTTTGATCCCGCCAAAAACAAAAGACTAGCGTACATAAGAAAAAACTTTATAGCGGCCAGTATTAAAAAAAAGTTCAAATTTTACCATGGAGGTCAGATATAACGTTTATAAATGTTGGAATCCCAGATTCCGGATACATAAGTAGCAGCCCTCGTAAAAGACACTTAACTTGTTATTCCAATTATCTGATATTGACGACACGTTAGCCTAGTTGGAAGTGACCCTGCCTAGCTGTCCCGGGTTCGAATCCTAGTAATATTAGTGTGATCAACGCGAGTATTTGTTCCTGAGTTTTAGTTGTTTTCTATGTATTTAAGTATTTGTTTTTCTACCTTTATCGTTGTTTAGTACCAATAGTACAAGCCTATTTTTATTCTTAGACTAGGTCTATTTGTGTAATATGGTCCCCTGATATTTATTTGTACTTTATAATAAATGTCTGACTAGGTCCAGGTGAAGCTACAAAGCTGTGTAAAGCCATCGAAGAATCCGGTGAAGATCATCTGAAGCTGCTGATGAGGCAGTGGCTGTCCAGCGAGTCGCTCAGCTGTGCCTGGCTCGACGTGCTGTATCCGCTGTGCGTTCAAGCTGCAGAAGCCATCATGCCAGGTCTGTTCAGCTAAATCATGCCACTTGCGTACCTATACATGTAACATTACATCCATTGCCGATGAAGTAAAAAGGCCACAAATGATGCCCATAGCCCACGCAAGAATGAATAAGAAAGGCTTTATGTGCTTTCGCGCGAAGAACGTGAGATAGAGATAGTTTGCGCGCGCCTAGCTGTCAAATTCAATTAATTGCTGTTTACTTTATAACCACTTCCATTATTATAAAACTGGTTTACCAGAATTAAGAACTTATAAATACACAACTATTAAATTATTGATCACCGGTAAAGATTGTAGGGTTTTGAAGATTCAGCCAAAAACATGCGATAAATGTTGCACATACTTTAATCTGTGGTAAACGATGTTGATCACACATTTACTAACCTATTATTGTTAAAAATGTTAGTATTCTTCTTTGATGTTATTCTTTGTTTTCCTCAATAAATTAAATATATGTAAGCTCCTCCTCATCTTTAGGTAAAGGGAGCGCGTCACGATGGTCGAACTTAGGTGTAGGCGAGGATATTCGGGCAAGGAGAACCAAAAGCCTTTTCTGGATGTTTCACAATGTCTCGTTTAATTATCAAAATACAGCCAGTTAATAAGAAATCCGCCTGACGACGTTCCAGGGGCACAGGGTGCCAAGGCCAAATGCAAAACTATCACGCTCGCGACGTACCATGTTTCACGACCCAGTTTCACCAGCGAAGTCTAGAACAAGAGTGTCAAACATGGCGACGCACGTCCGGGATCCTACTCCCAACACCACAGCAGTGCTAATGGATACTCCGTTCCTTTCACTCGCCCATCGTACTGAAGTCGAGGGAAAGTGACGGAGCAAGCGTAGCGTTCGAACTATGAAAGTAGAGGCCCAGTGCCCGAGTCACGTCAGAGTGAGCAGGACCATAACATAACTAAACAGTATGTCTACTCGCTCTCAAACCACACGCGCCGTCATATATATATATATGATCAAGGTCAATATATCCAAAGAACAGACACATAGGCGTTTGGATTATTGAGATCCAGATCGTGGAAGACTACCGACTTTATCATATGCGGCCTCTATCGGCGTCATTCTGTACCTTAACGCAATGCCGTGGACGCCGATCCTATGGAATATTTTTCATAAATAAATATCGTGTTATGAAATTATATCTGATTTTAGTTGTTAAATTCTGTAGCTCAGCCTACCCACTCTGGGATGAAGGCGTGGATATTTCACTACGTATGTATGTACAGATGTAGTGAAATATCCTTTCACATCGTATTTTCTCGGAAATGTTCGTATTTGTCATGCTACTTCAGTCTGACTCAGTACCCATCAAGACAACGCGGGGGAACGTCGCATCGTGAGAGTGACAATCGATATAGAGTGGTTAATACCAGTGTATTTTATTGTTAGTTAAGATTCAGTTTGTTTTCAGTTCTTTTCAATAGCCATTCCGAAAGCATTAAGACCTGGGAAACGTTTAGATCGACAAGCCTGTGAAATTATTTTCAAAATTTATTTATATTTCTTCTTGTTTACCTACACCTAATTTCTATATATTTGATCGTGGTGGTTTTAACATTTCGGTGTTATATACTTCAAACTCGTGGTTTGACATTTGACACTGATAACTAAAGTACTCTATTTATTTAATACATACCAAACATCTCACTTAATAATTCAATAATTCATAGACACGTCGGCATCATTCGGAAGTAGACGTGAGTTCCGAGTTTTCACGATGTGAAAGGATTATTCACTAGATCTATATTTGGATTTAGGCTTCAAAACTACTGGTTTCGTTTTAGACGGTTTTACAAAAAAATGTAATACTAATTTTGTTATTACTAGAATTCGATTTCGGATGTTGCGGAGACAAAACTTAGGAGAAACTCAGGAAATAACAGTTGAGTGGTGTCGAAAACTTATTTCATCCTTATTTTTAGTGCGTTACCCAGGGGACAAAAGTGTTTCGCTACTTGCAACTGCCGTGTTTTTTTTATTAAACCACTTTGCATCCGGTTTTAATCTATTTCCGCTACGATTCTTACATTTCGTTTGCAGTCTTAAGACTATAAATAAACAAACGATTTTTTATTTATAGTCACTGTAGATAATTTTGAAACTAATGGAACATTCTCATTACATATCGTTTTATAAAAACTCGCGTTTTTAAACATCTTCACTAGATCGGTTTTCAATCCACAAAGTTCGTTCCGCACGTGTAGCAAAATAATTATTTTATTTTTATTTATTTCCCTGTTGTAGATTTGCACAGCAGCGACATCGACGTGCGCAACTACGTGCAGGTGAAGAAGCTGCGCGATGGCGCCGTGCGCGACTGCCGCGTCGTGCCCGGCGTCGTGCTCACCAAGAACGTCGCGCACAGGTATGCGCAGACGCTCATCAACTCATAAAATGATGTCAAAGAAACTGGCATTTTGGCATTTCTTACACAACTTGAGACAAGCAACCCAAGTCGAGCGAGCGAGCTCATACGAGCGATGATATGCTACCTAATTGAAAATGCACGTCCTGCTTTTTTTGTACGCTCTGACAGGATAACTTAAACTCGTCGGTGAATAATTCCTCGGTCGAGTTGAATAGTGAGTTCCTTCAGAGTATAAAATCGCTGAACTTAAATATGGCCCTAAGAAAATTGCATACAGGTAAGCAAATATATATTAAGCCTTTTTATCAAGAACCGACTTTTGCCAAGAAGTCTTAAAGCGAAAAAAAATTTAAAAAAATGTTTATACCGGAAGTTAGCGTCATTTGGCCGATTAAATATCTTTGCCAAATTTATTGACATTTGGAGAGACAACTTCTCATTATTTTCACATACTTACGCTCTTTTAAAACGAGAAAATCTTTAAATGGGTAAAAAAGTGTCACCCACTCATAAAATTTAAATACAATAAACTTGTTGAACTTGTTTAAAATGATATGTCGCCATTGCCAATAGACCATAATATTATTTCAGAGCGATGCCCCAAAAGATCGAGAATCCAACGGTGTTACTTCTCGACTGCTCTATTGCGTACCAGAGGGTCGAGGGCAAACTGACGTCATTGGAGCCCGTTCTGTTGCAGGTAACTTGTCCTATTTAAATACTTGGTAGTTTGTTGCTCAAAGGATAAATGAGCCCATTAACTTTTTGATTTAACTCGTTGGCATGGTGATGTCTCTTGGGTCACTATTTAAAACAATGAATTATAAGACTTATAAAGATATAAAAAAAGGCATGTTAACTCACTCAATTATTATTTTTAATGAAACGTTCCGTTGTGCGACAAAAATTAGCCATACAAATTGTGAGGAAACTTTTCGTTGCACATCGGAACTTTTTCATCTTCGTTGTTTGTATAGTAACTTTTTGGTCCTTACCTATTTTTTATGGCAGTTAAAAATCCACTATTTAATCTCCTAAGGACGTTATTTAATATTATAACCATTTTTCTAAGATACTCTATCATTGTGCCCCTGGCTTATGTGACACAAACAATTAAAAACAAAAGGTTTGATCGACCCAAATAGCCTAACCTATTCCGACCAGTGAACATTAGCAAACCAAGCGTTATTTTACACATAGGAGCAAGAGTACCTAGTTCGCTGTGCGGCGCGCATTACAGCCCTACGGCCCGACGTAGTCTTAGTCCGCGGTGGGGCCGCCCGGGCCGTCCAGGACGCTCTGCGGACCGCCGGGGTAGCCCTCGCGACGGGCGTCGGCGAGAGGGCGCTCCAACGCGCCGCTAGATGTCTTCGGGCTGACCTAGTGGCATCCGTGGACGCGAGGATTTCTGTGCCGAGACTAGGGAAGTGCCGGCAGTTTGCGGTTACTAGCTGTGAGTACAAGTCTTTCCTTATTACGTTTACGAGTATGACAGGGAGGCGAACAAGCCCACATGCACCTTACACGTTATACGTTATTGACAGATATTGCGAAAAGTCAATTATTTGTAGGTTCATAATTTAAACGTGATAGACTTGGGTATTTACTTTCTAGATAGCGAATGCACTCAAGTTTATCAGCACCGTAAGTAATTTTAATGATCTAAGCAAATTTTCGTCATAAGTGTCTTATAAAAGTCTTAAAATCTCTTAGGTAACACATATAGCGAACTTCTAAAAGACGGCTTGTTCTCTACAGATCCAAGCAAAACCCTGATGTCCCTAGAAGGCTGCGCGGAGCCCCAGCTTGGCTGTTGCATATTGCTCTGCGGCGCCCCGCTCTCAGAACTCGCTCGCGTCAAAAAAGTCGTGAAATTCATGCTTCTAGCTTGCTATAACTGGAAACTTGAAAAAGCTTTCCTCGCTGACATTGAAGCTATACTCCCTGAACCGGGAATGACGTTTGAAGATGAAGATGAGAAGGATGAAGATGAAAAGGATATTGAAGAGGATGCTGTTAAAAGTGATGAAGCAATTGTTTTCGGGAATGATATACCAGTTGCAATTATAGAAGATCAGAAAGAAAAAGGAAAAACTAGTAACAATGAAAGTGTCCCTAGTGATACTATTAATCTAAAGACTGAATTTGATAAAGATGAAGCTGTGAAAATTGAAGTTAGAGAAAAATTAAAAGACGTGGAGGCAGAAAATGATGTAAAGACGTCTTTTGATGATCCACTTACGAGTAAATTTGTACGTAAAGCTGAAAGCGACAGGTTAAGCTGTGGAGTGCCTATAAGGGATTTCAGTGACCCCCTCAGAGCGACGATGTCAGTGGACGATGAAGTGTTCTTGCCTACTGAGGAGAGCTTGAAGGCCGACATTCATACCGATAGGTAAGATTTAAAACATTTTCATCGCTATATCTGCCTGGTTATTTACTCTACGCAATAGAATTTTTCACTATTTATGATAATTTATTCCAGAAATTAATTGGTATAGTAAATTTCTAATATATGAATGATACAGTTTTTTTGAAAACCACCCATTATAGATGGTCGATAGACGACACAGTGCTGTCGATGTCCCCGAACGTGATCATCGCGGCGCCGTACCTGGAGACGGAGGCGGGGCGGCGCTGCCCGCTGCGCAAGTACTTCCCGCGCCCGCTGCTGCGCCTGCCGCCGCCCGCGCGCGCGCCGCCCACGCCGCGCAACCTGCGCCGCCGCAGCCGCCCGCGCCACAGCGTGCTCCAGCTCAAGGTCAGCTCACTCAAACAACCACTCAGTCCTCCTTGAATACTACAACACGCTATTGTACAAATTATACAACTTTTTCTTGTACCTCGTTGCTATGGTGCCGTCTCTTGGGTCACTCTTTAAAACTATGATTTCAAAGGATACAAGTCCACTAAAAATTAGTTAATTGGCCATTACAAAACCCATTATTTTATAGGTTTTCTCCTGAGTGCGGTAGAAGTATATATTATAACAATTTTTCTAAGAAACTTTTCACTCACTGTTGTCTCCTGGCTGACGGGACAGATTAACAACAACAATAAAACAGATCCACCCAATTACAGCACGGAAAGAATATATGAAATAAATTTTATAAAGTGATATCCAAAGAAATGCAATTAGGGAAATAACAGCAGTATTGATTGTAGTTATTTGATTTTGGAGTTTTTTCATTTTGGAGGTTGAGGGAGCTCTACCTTTATAAACCGTGTAACCGTAGCAGTTGTAGTACCGAGCTTGTAGTGGAGAACAGGCTTGCGAGCCGCGTACACATCACGATTTTACGTGCAACACTAACAGTTACGGCTCGCTAGTGAGTACCCGGCTTAAGTCTCGTTGTCGTCGTTGTGGCAGGATCCGCACCCGTTCACGACGCAGCCCATCGCGAGCACGGCCGACGACCCCGCGCTGCGCGCTGCGCTCGCGCACTACCGCGCCGCCGGCTGCCGGCTAGACAACAAACATAAACGTATGACTATTATACGAGGGCTGCTACTTATGTATCCGGAATCTGGGATTCCAACATTTATAAACGTTATATCTGACCTCCATGGTAAAATTTGAACTTTTTTTTAATACTGGCCGCTATAATTTTTTTTCTTATGTACGCTAGTCTTTTGTTTTTGGCGGGATCAAAATGTCATCTCGCTGCAAGAATGGAACTCACTCGTGAAAATATTCGTGCTATGATTTATTATGATTTTCGGCGTGGTTTAACGCAACAACAGTGCATAGATCAATTAACTTCGACTTTTGGTGATGAAGCTCCATCGAAAAGCACTGTGTAACACTGGTTTAGTGAGTTCAATCGTGGACGTAGTATGCTCACGGACGAAGTTAAGGAAGGTCGCCCGAAATCGGTCGTTGTACCACAAAATATTGAAGCTGTGCGAAAACTTATAATGCATGACCGTCATGTTACATATCGCGAGATAGAGGCGACTCTGGGCATATGTATGACGAGCATTAATAAGATATTACATGATCATTTAGCTGTAAAAAAAATTTGTTCCCGTTGGATCCCTCACAATTTAACTAAGGATCAAAAAGAGGCTCGCGTCGAATGGTGCAAGAAAATGTTAAAAAAATATATCCGTGGTGACTCAAAAGCTGTTTATAATATCTACACAGGTGACGAATCCTGGATCTATGCGTATGATCCGGAAACTAAACAACAATCAACAGTGTGGGTGTTTCAAAATGAGCCGAACCCTACGAAAAGCACCTTGAAGCAAATGGTCGCCTGCTTTTTCGGTATTAATGGCCATGTGGCTACAGTGCCACTAGAGAATCGTAAAACGGTTAATTCGGAATGGTACACGACCATTTGTTTGCCGGAGGTATTTGAAGAAATACGTAAAAACAACCAGTGACGCAGAATCGTTCTTCACCATGACAATGCCAGCTGTCATACATCACGCGAAACGACTCGATTTTTGGAAGGTCAAAATATAGAATTAACGGGTCATCCACCGTACAGCCCTGATTTGGCACCCAATGATTTCTATTTATTCCCAAATGTAAAGAATGAATTACGTGGTCAACGATTTTCGATCCGTGAAGATGCAGTCGACGCGTTCAAACAGCACGTTTCGGAGATACCTCAGTCAGAGTGGAAAAAATGTTTTAAAAATTGGTTTCAACGTATGCAAAAGTGCATCGATCATAAGGGAGATTATTTTGAAAAACAATAAAACCATATTTAGTCATATACGTTTGTTATTTTTTTCTATTCCGGTTACATAAGTAGCAGCCCTCGTAATACAAAACATATTCAAATTTAAACCATTTATTCATTAATTTTATAGTATAATGTGAAATGTAGTGCGTGCTGCTGCAATAGCATACGAGTGATTACATTTTTCGAAGAAGGAAAGCAAGAAAAACATTTATTCGTGACAAATAATAACAAAGGACAGAAATATGCACAAGAAGAATGTAGTCACGAAATATAAGTATACACATACCTCGTTATTAATCAAGTCTGAATCATTAGTATTCCTTAATTCCCTGACTTCTACGTTAACAGCTGGATGCCCTCAGTACAAGCCTTCGGTCGTAAAGAAAATCTTAAAAGAGCCGGAAGTGGAAGAGAAGACCGGGGAGAAGGAACTGGATCCCCTGGCGCCAGAGAACCACCAGAAGCTGATCGTGTTGCTGTATAGTTACAGCAAGAAGTCTGCAAATGCCCCGGACTTCTGTGTCAACCCCTGGTTAGTGAATACCCATTTATTGCCATCATTATCATCATCATGTCAACCGAATGATATAGGCCTTCCCCTAAGACTGCACCGAGCGTCCAGTGGCGCCCTCATTAATATTATTGTGTTTTCTAATAAACAAAAGTATTGTCTTAAAATCGAATGATGGTTTTTTATTGTACAAATGAATGCGCCACTGGACTGTCGGTGTCCTCTTATTATCTCCGTGACGGTCGGTTTTGTGCCACTCGCATACATCGGCTTATCACGATCTATTCCACCGAGTGGAGTGCCAGACACCCACTTCACTGAGCTAAAATGCACATCTACTTAAAAAAGCTTTAGAAAGTTGAATCTATCAACTATTTGCAGTCTTAAAAATTTTAATTTGTGGGGTATTTAAATTTTAATAAAATCTAAACAAGTCGTTTTTTAAGTATGCCCGTCGAACAGTGCACTAAGAGCTGAAATCTCTTGGCATGTCTTGGCAGGAAGATTATTTTAATGGAGAGTTATATTACGATTCCTATATCCCAGCAGTAATAGATTGATTATACATAATTATTTAACTTTTTTTGGTAATGGCCACTCAGTGGACAAGGGTTTTCCTCGATTTTGTATAAAAAAAATAGTTGTTTGTCTCCTGGGTCACCAGTATTTTCTGCGGCAAAATTGTTCCGAGTTATTTAATTTATTAGCGTTATAAAATGAATGGATTACGCATAGCTCCTGATGTTTGTCTCCTGGGTCACCAGTATTTTCGGCGGCAAAATGATTCTGAGTTGTTTAATTTATTAGCATAATTGTAATAACGTTATAAAACGTATACTTTGTTTATAATACATGCTTGCAAAGATCAAAAAAAGTTCATTCACGCAAATAACACACCGTTCAAATTATATATTTACCGCGTTGCCATAAAAAAAAAGCGTTGTTCCAGGATAGTAACAATGGAGATGTACGGAAAGCACGACATAACGCTGGGCGCGTTTTTGGATAAGTATTGCTTCAACAGCGAATACAAGTGTCCCTCCAATAACTGCTCGGTGCCTGTCAACCAACACGTAAGGAGGTAAGTATCTTCGAAGCCGAAAGACGCAAGCTCCACACTGATAAAAAAATATAAAAGATGTTTATTCAGTAAGTAGGCCGCTCGGGCACATATTAAGAATGATTTTCATTCACCCAAGAATTTCACTTGTATTTATAGTTTGTCCTTTATCATTAACATTTAATGATGAACATAGTGTTTAGTAGTTATTACAAAATTGCACCTAGTTAGTTTATTCTACATTCAATTTTAAATTATTTTTAACTATTCATTGACTATTGTTAAAATTATAGGCTTATCTGCTATTATAATTGATAAATGGTCAGCAATCATTTCGGTTTGAAGTTTAGCCATGTAAGCCATGTTTAGCCATCGTTGATATGTAATACAAATAGAAATGGTCCTAAAACGCTTCCTTGGGGTACTCCCTGTGCGTTAATTTGAAACGTTGATCTATACTGAGTGAATTCTCTATATTTATTAAATCTTTCGATTTTAATACACTGGCTACGATTAGTTGAAGAACTTTCGATCCAACCTTTTAAAAGGTCCTACGGGTTTCTACTCTTTCACTCCCTCTTATGCGAGTCTAACCTACTTTATCCGAACTCGAAAGACTTTTTAAGACCTCTTGCACTTTTAAATTTAATTTATTGAGGTCTGTCCAGATTCGTGCACGGCGACGTTTGTATAACCGTAACCTGCAATATTATCGGACACAGCAACGTGGACAAAGGGAAAGAAGAACAAAACAAACAGGTGATTACGAAAATGGCAGTTTAGTGTTTTTTGAAGTAATTAAAAATATTTTCAAGTAAATCTATAACGTTTGGTTGGTCTGTTAATATTATCAAACGAATCAGGTTAATGGTTTGGTTACAGCTTTGGGCTTAATGCTAGGTGGTGAGCTACAATAACATGCTTACAACCTTCTATAAAGCCACATGGTATGCTCTATTCATACATGGTCAGGCTGTTAGGTGCTTCTTCTTCAAAAAAATTCTACTGACCAGTTTTTACCTAATATGAAATAATTTTCATAATGAATACAATGTTCTTCCAACCCTAAAATATCGAAATTTCCGGTTGTTAGGTGATGTTCTGGTCTCGCTGCGAGTCGTGCAGCGCATCGGGCCGCGCGCGGCGCCTGTCCCGCGCGGCGCTGTCTCTGTCGCTGGCGGTGTACCTGCGCGTGCGCGCCGCCGCTCGCAGCCTGCGCTCGCGCGCCTGCCGCCACCCGCTGCACGCGCACGCGCACGTGTTCGCGCGCGCCACGGCCGCCGCCTGCTGCAGGTGATGTCTCTGTCCCGCGCGGCGCTGTCTCTGTCGCTGGCGGTGTACCTGCGCGTGCGCGCCGCCGCTCGCAGCCTGCGCTCGCGCGCCTGCCGCCACCCGCTGCACGCGCACGCGCACGTGTTCGCGCGCGCCACGGCCGCCGCCTGCTGCAGGTGATGTCTCTGTCCCGCGCGGCGCTGTCTCTGTCGCTGGCGGTGTACCTGCGCGTGCGCGCCGCCGCTCGCAGCCTGCGCTCGCGCGCCTGCCGCCACCCGCTGCACGCGCACGCGCACGTGTTCGCGCGCGCCACGGCCGCCGCCTGCTGCAGGTGATGTCTCTGTCCCGCGCGGCGCTGTCTCTGTCGCTGGCGGTGTACCTGCGCGTGCGCGCCGCCGCTCGCAGCCTGCGCTCGCGCGCCTGCCGCCACCCGCTGCACGCGCACGCGCACGTGTTCGCGCGCGCCACGGCCGCCGCCTGCTGCAGGTGATGTCTCTGTCCCGCGCGGCGCTGTCTCTGTCGCTGGCGGTGTACCTGCGCGTGCGCGCCGCCGCTCGCAGCCTGCGCTCGCGCGCCTGCCGCCACCCGCTGCACGCGCACGCGCACGTGTTCGCGCGCGCCACGGCCGCCGCCTGCTGCAGGTGATGTCTCTGTCCCGCGCGGCGCTGTCTCTGTCGCTGGCGGTGTACCTGCGCGTGCGCGCCGCCGCTCGCAGCCTGCGCTCGCGCGCCTGCCGCCACCCGCTGCACGCGCACGCGCACGTGTTCGCGCGCGCCACGGCCGCCGCCTGCTGCAGGTGATGTCTCTGTCCCGCGCGGCGCTGTCTCTGTCGCTGGCGGTGTACCTGCGCGTGCGCGCCGCCGCTCGCAGCCTGCGCTCGCGCGCCTGCCGCCACCCGCTGCACGCGCACGCGCACGTGTTCGCGCGCGCCACGGCCGCCGCCTGCTGCAGGTGATGTCTCTGTCCCGCGCGGCGCTGTCTCTGTCGCTGGCGGTGTACCTGCGCGTGCGCGCCGCCGCTCGCAGCCTGCGCTCGCGCGCCTGCCGCCACCCGCTGCACGCGCACGCGCACGTGTTCGCGCGCGCCACGGCCGCCGCCTGCTGCAGGTGATGTCTCTGTCCCGCGCGGCGCTGTCTCTGTCGCTGGCGGTGTACCTGCGCGTGCGCGCCGCCGCTCGCAGCCTGCGCTCGCGCGCCTGCCGCCACCCGCTGCACGCGCACGCGCACGTGTTCGCGCGCGCCACGGCCGCCGCCTGCTGCAGGTGATGTCTCTGTCCCGCGCGGCGCTGTCTCTGTCGCTGGCGGTGTACCTGCGCGTGCGCGCCGCCGCTCGCAGCCTGCGCTCGCGCGCCTGCCGCCACCCGCTGCACGCGCACGCGCACGTGTTCGCGCGCGCCACGGCCGCCGCCTGCTGCAGGTGATGTCTCTGTCCCGCGCGGCGCTGTCTCTGTCGCTGGCGGTGTACCTGCGCGTGCGCGCCGCCGCTCGCAGCCTGCGCTCGCGCGCCTGCCGCCACCCGCTGCACGCGCACGCGCACGTGTTCGCGCGCGCCACGGCCGCCGCCTGCTGCAGGTGATGTCTCTGTCCCGCGCGGCCTGATAACCTGACGTGAAGTCTCCATCCTCCGTCCTGCACTGGCCTGTTTCGCTACGATTCTTATTGCGTCTTCAATCTTTTATTTTACTCACATTTCTCCAATAAACAAACTGGTAACAAAGATGGTAACACTCTGGTATTACATATATACTGAAGGATGCGCGTCTGTGTCGATTCACAAGAGCTGCCACGAATAAATTGAATAGGTAAATCAATACACGTATATCAATAGCGATTCCGATACCATTACCCTTTCTTAATCTTTCAATACAGATCCCCTCATTATTAATGCAACCAAAAGTTGATCTATTCGTTAATATTCGCAGGTTCATGAAAATAACTCCGTACGAGATCGAACTACCGCCTGACGTGATCTCCGTCAAGTATGATACCAAGGTGATGCGCGACGGACTCATCAACCAGCTCAACGAGCTCATGCTGAAAGGTAAATAATTAATAAATAAATATCAGGGGACAACCTTACTAACCTTATTGTGGTGTAGAATAGAACACTATTATTTTAGGCAACGAGACCCATAGTTACCCTCTGCTGTGCTATGTAATTTCATAAAAATATCAGTTTAAAAAATACATACATACATGTATGTACATTAAATCAAGCCTGTTTCTTTTTCTTCTTTCTTCTTTCCGTCTTCTTTCTTTCTATTACTTATTTTTTGTATAACTTGATACCAAAGTCATAAAGTTACTCAGGACACAAAGGGGATATTAATGATTTAGCTCCACTAAAGATCTGATATCAAAATCATTGACAGATGAATGACTCTGAACTTGTACGCAATTTATCTTTTGAACGCCACCGTCAGTGCGCCATGGCTCTAGCCGACGAGTGAAAGTCATGCCACTGACGCCATCGTTGGCCTCAGCCGTTGAAGATTATAAAAGAGATTTTGTTTCGTGTTAGTCAAGTTTTAATTTGCATAGCATAGCGAAAATGTTGTGGCGTGTGAGTGACACATTTTATATTAAACGTACGGCGTTCAAAAGGTTAAGACAAAATAAAGCTATGGATCCTGACTTTAAAAAGTTAATAAAGGCACTGAAATGTTATATCATAGAATTCATAATAAGAAGGACTGGTTTGTCAAAGTGTTGCCAGATATGTATGAAATGTTATTATAAATTATTTAATATGGTATTCCTAATCCCAAGCCGTATTTTTTTTTAAATATCGGTACTACCCATACTTTAGCAACATTTGTGCATTTTAAGTTGTCTAACTGGTTCGTCTAATGATGGATTGTATTAGAGTTTTTTATGTAACTGTCTAGGGCACGAGACCTTTAGCAGTGTTTCGGAGTCCGAAGCGGAGAAGGACTACCAGGCTTTCAAACACCACATGGAACTCATACACCTGGCTCTCACTTCTGCCAACCTGCAGGAAAACACTTCGCTAGCAGGTAAATAAAATACTTGGGTGAATCGACTCTTTGCTGTCTCTGCAAATATATATTACTAGCTTTTGCCCGCGACTTCGTCCGCGTAGAACTCGTTTATCGCAGTTAAGTAAATTAATAGTTTTAAGTAATTCTATAGTTTGACGTCCTCCCTGGCAAGAATGATCTTTCAAACACATGTAATATTGAGCTCGAAATTTACCGGGACACCAACTTTAACCATTAACTCTTACGGGAGGGCACTCCCGACACCTCGAAAGAGTTCAGGAACTCTAAGGGTAGGACGTGACTTACTCTGTGTCTATGACATTGTCTACCAAGAGATACTCCACAACATCGCCTTCTACATGAGACATATTTTTATATTTATCCGCCCGACAATTTCGTTTGTCGGTGCTAATATCGCCCTCTCGCACAAACATTCTCTATTCTTTATATTGTTTTTTAGATCGGGGTACACGTTATTTTTTAGATCATCTGTGTTTTGTACAATATTACAGAATTCGCGGTTTAATGTATTCAAATCGTTACTATCTCTCGCCATACGATCTTCGCCAATTTTTAGTAGAGCTGCCGCATATATTGCCCCGACTGTGTATCATGGTGTACTCGTAGTTCCTGGCATATTTGTAGTGAGGTATATTTTTTATATACATATATACCCATATCGTAGATGCCGAAATGCATTTATTTTATCCGCTGGCATGCCCCTAGTTATCACCGGTAGATGAGAATCTGTCTAAATTCGCCGTCTCAAAGCACCATCCCTCCCATGATTGTTTGGTTGCTCTTAAAATATCCATCATAGTTCAATATTACATATATTATATTATGAGTCTTAATACTAATTATAATGTAGGTATCTATCATTATAAATGGCGGAACTCCCAAACATCATCCGTGAAAAAAAGACAATATTCTTCAAACAAATTTACCCAATGCCCATTAATCTAATTCGGTTCCGCGGTTAATCCTTGAAAGCGTAACAAACAGACAGACGACAGACATAATTGAATTCCCATTTTAAATTTCTACCTATACTTTCACATAATTTTCGAAATCTGCGTCCTCAAAATCTAAGAAAATGACACCCATGATGACTTTTTCAAAAAACACCAAACATTGTCGTTACTCCCTCGGGAACTTTAAAATTTTCCGGGGTGCGATTTTTCTATGTCTTAAGCCAGGGTATAAGCTATCTCCATTCTAAATTTCATCCTAATCCATCTAGCTATTGCAGCGTTAAGGAGTAACTAACTAAAACCCCCTTTTACCCCCTTAGGGGTAGTTTTTTCTAAATCGCTGAAAGAAGTATTTTTTATTTATAAACAGTAGCCTAAATATCAATTTCCTAATGTAGCCATTTCGATATCTCCCATACAAATTTCTACTCCCCATTTATCGCCTTAGGGGGAGTTTTACCGAAATCACTGAAAGTTTTTTTTATGTTAAACAGTATTAAACAGTAGCTTAAACTCCAATTACCACGTTTCCAACTAAAAAAATTAACATAAATGACCAAATTGACATACAAACTACCATTCCAAATCTCACCTCCTTAGGGGTGATTTTCAAGATACAAATTTAATCTAATTCAGATCCGCGGTTTATCCTTGAATGCATAACAAACAGACAGACGACAGACATAATTACTTTCACGTTTGTAATATTAGTATGGATTTTCTTTCTACAGCAATATTATGTATACCTATCGATGTATAGTTTTTTTACCACTTGAGTATTGTTTGAAATGACATTTTAGAATTAAATAACCGACCAATTCGCCGAAAAATTAAATGCCTGTCCGTAATTATTTTCAAGTGATCATAATAACCGCCCTAATATTAAATAACAGCCGTATAATTAATACGCCGTGAATAGTGAATAGTATTGAAAATAGCGGAAAAAAATGTTAAAATCTGGATATGTCAACGCTGACAACTTCAATCTAACACCGCTCCTTTTGATATTGACTAACAAAACTGAATGTAGGTACAAAGCCTATCTCATGTTGTCACACTGGATGACAAAAGCCATAGGAGAAATAAATTATTCAATTGCGCAATTTTGCCAAATAATTACTAATCTTATTCTATATTAGTAATTATTCGCGTCCCCAAAAACTAAGAAAATGTTATCCGTGACAACTTTTTCAAAAAACGTCATTGCCGCCAGCTTGAATTCTAAATTTGACATCATTTTCATAATCTGCGTCCCCAAAATGTAAGAAAATGATACCAATGACGACTTTTTGAATAAACATCATGGCGGCCATTTTGAATCCCAAATTTGATATCATTTTCGAAATCTGCGTCAACGCAACCTAAGCAAACGACACCCATGATGACTTTTTCAAGAAACACCAAAGATATTGTCGTTATTCCCTCGGGAACCTTTAAAACTTCCGGGATGGGATTTTCCTATGTGTTAATCCAGGGTATCTCCATTCTAAATTTCATCTAAATCCATCCAGCGCCATTGCAGCGTGAAGGAGGAACAAACTAAAACTCCCTTTTACCCCCCTTAGGGGTCGTTTTTTCTAAATCGCTGAAAGAAGTATTTTTTATTTATAAACAGTAGCCTAAATACTAATTTCCAAATTGCTTATTTTAAAAATAACTAATCTCCTATACAAATTTCTACCCCCTATTTTAACCCTTTTGGGGATGAATTTCCTTTCTTAGTGTACCCTTAGGGTACCCAAGGAATATTCCCTTCAAATTTCAAGTCCCTAGGTCCAGCGGTTTAGGCTGTGCGTTGATCGATCAGTCAGTCAGTTTTACACCTTTCCATCCGTTGGGATGAAATTATCAAAAACGCTGAAACACGTATAAATTAATTTTCAATTTTCAACCTAAACACAAAATTTGAATAGTCTAACTTAAACTAAAACTGACGGACTTTCATACAAATTTTCATCCCCTTAGGGGTGGAATTTCCAAAAATCCTTCCTTAGTGGATCTTTACACTATATAAGGTATCTATGTGCAAAATGTCAAGTCTCCAGGTCCTAAGGTTTGGGCTGTGCGTTGATATATCAACAATCCGTTTTACCCCTTTTCATCCCTTCGGGGTTGAAATTATCATAAACGCTGAGACACGTATAAGTTAAAATTCAATCGCCAACCTAAACGCAAAATTTGAAGCGTCTAACTTCAAAACTGACGGACTTTCATACAAATGTTTTTCCCCTATTTTACCCCCTTAGGGGTGGAATTTCCAAAAATCCTTTCTTAGTGGATCTCTACACTATATAAGGTATCTATGTGCAAAATTTCAAGTCTCTAGGTCCAGCGGTCTGGGCTGTGCGTTGATATATCAACAATCAGCTTAGCATTTTATATAATAGATTTATATTTCACTGTGCAACCCAAACCACCTTTACACACAGCTTGTGACCCAGGAGACAAACCACTATATTTACAAAAAATCGTGGGATAACATTGTAGTAGACAATGTTGGATAACTATTTATAGAGAAAATATGAAAATGAAAATTAATATGTCTACCGGACCATTAACCTTTGTAGTAAAATAAATACAAGAGATTTGTTATACCTATAAAAACAACAGCAGAGACTGAACCACGATGGGAAAAATAATAATTATGTACTAAAAATAGTACATAATTATTATTATTCTTATTTTTAAAGTTTTTGACTTATGTATTATTTTTAACTTCTAAATTTATACCATGTCTTAGCGGTGGTCCGTTCGTTATGGAATGTATCCGATCGCATCATCTTTGGAGAGAAAATGCTTAGAGATGCTCAGGACAAGTGGGCGTCCCCCGCGACCAAGAGCAAGCCGCCGCCAGAGACGCCTGGTATGTAAAGTTGTAACCCCTTTTATGTACTTAATCAGTTTTTTTAATTCTATTCTCCTTCCACGCCGATGGTGGCGAGGGCCATGCATGCGCATTCGACAACGACTCTCACCGGCAGGCCCGCGTATCACATTTTAAGAGCGCCTTGGGAGAATTTAGCGCGGGGAAGTCTAACCTAACCTAGTCTACGTAATGTTTACGATATCCTGAAAATAACACGGTTTCTGCAGAAAATAGCGTTCGATTAAATGGAATTCGATAAAATGACGAGTTACCCGCGTACAGATGTAGTGAATAATATTTTTCTATATTTTTTTTGTCGGAAAAGTTCATTTTTATCTTGCTGTCTCAGTCAACTTTAGTACCCACCGATAAGCTAATTGAGAAAGCAAGATCAATACGAACTTATCCGACAAAATCGATGGCAAAAAATTATTCATTACATCTGTACACGGCTATCTCTGATGCTCCGTACCTGTGAAATCTTGCATTTAAGCTATGCAATGCGTGGTATTGATTGAGCCTTTCGCTATCGAAAGTAGATTTATTCGAATGAGTTATTCTAATGTCGAACCACAAAATGACTAAGCTGCAAACTGTTGAACTAATCTCCTTTGTTTCGTATACAGCAGAAGAAAAGTCCGACTTCGAGGAATCATCGGGCGAAGCAGTCGAAAATTCAGGTAATCATTGTTTCATTAGCCAAACCCAACGTGCAGTCGACTATAACAATAATTTAGGAACAACTTACATGTTCACAGATACCTCGAAAGAAGAGAAGGAGCATGCTGGTATGTAACACATTATACGTTGGTTAACTATTAAAAATTAACTTAAGTTCCATCTTCCTTACCAGATACTGAAAGGGGTTTGGTAAAAGTGTTGTCATTAGTAAAAGTCATACGTTTTCAAGGTGAGCGGCCATTCGTAAAAGTGGTAAATTATGATAGAATTATTCAAAATAAGTTAAGTGCATCGGAGCTAAGTATTTAAATATTCTTACCTGGGCGTACTTTTAGTTCCAAAAACTGAATACTTAAATCTTTAATATCTCCGCTCCGGTATTATTTAACGCTATACATAATATGTATATATGTGTATTTAGAGGTCCTCTAAATAACTATGTAAAAATAAACGGTGGCCGCTGAAAAAAAAATGTCAATTTTCTTCATACAAACTTACCCAATGCCCTTTTCGTTGTACTTTTAAACAATACCGTAAAACGGGGTGAGTAGGGATTAAGGGGTGAGTAGTGACACAACCTAAAATGAACCATATGTTACTAATTATAAGACTGAAATTATTTCCAATAGACGTAACGTTATGGTCCATTTAATTATTGTTCTTATTTGTAACAAGTTATGACTTATTTTAGGTTGTGTCCCTACTCTCCTCGATTTACGGTACTAAAAGGGGAAAATCTCGCACAAATTGACCTATTCCCAATCTAAGCTCATGTACTATGGACTACACAAACGATAAACATACTATAGAGAAATACAAACTTAAAAACGTAGAAATGTCCGAGACTCAGGGCACAAATACAGTGGCAGTTTTATTTTAATTTATCGACTTCCGATGTAAATCGATAAACTAATTGTAAGCCTTTAGATCGTTAGCAGCGATGCTTATTGTGTGATGTAGGTGTTGGAATTAATTACTTACTAGATTTCTAGTTTTATAGACAGTCCCTGGAAGACCGAGCGTCGCTCGGGTTGCAAACGAAATTTCCCGAAGTTGACAACTTGACAGATCGATTTTTGGCCCACGTAAACCCCTATATTTCAACGAACGAACGGCGTACTAAATGTATGGGAGGGGTTTAAGTTAATATGTGGTATATTTCTGGTTTTATTTAAAAAAAAGTTAGTGATGTGATTTTACTAATTGGGTAACGTACTTTCGATATCAGTTAAAAAAATTCGGATATCTGTTATATTTACTGAATAATCGAATCGAATTAACGAGTACACCCTGTATTATACAAGAATTGCTCGTTTAAAGGTATTACATATATAGATATGCCACTATCAATAAATAGCAATTCCGTTGAACAATTTTCCTCGAGTAAAGATTACATGAAAATGCCTTGAATTAATAAAGCTACCGTTGAAATACCGCACCGCTACCGTAAAACGTCGTGGTATGATAACGTGTATAAGACAACTAGTGAAATTATGGGTCCGCAACGCATTTGAAGTCTTAGGATTGCAGTATTGAGAATTCAAATTATATCGGTCACAGATCCGACTCAGGTGGCCTGAGGTGGTTGTCATAAAAAATAACATAGATCTAATACCCTTTTACACAAACGATAAGTTTAAGTAAGCTACCTTCTGTCACTTTCTAATTCGTCAAGGTGGACAATGACAGCACGCTACTTAGTCGACATTAAATTTAAAGAACGATTATGCAACTATTCAATAATATTCAAAAGTGACATGAGAATTCCGTTCTTTGTTGATTATCTTGTTTGATAATGTTCATAATATGGTTCTTACTAAAGGTACAGAAGAGGACGAAGAGAAAGGTGACAAGAAAACTGTACGGCAAATATTATCGCAACTGTTGTCCAATAAGGAGGCTTCGAATCAGGTGAGAAATGTAGTCAACGATCAGAATAAATAAGATAATGGTGCGTTTACATCATTCGGTTTGGCAGTATTCGCTAGCGAGTAGTCTAGTAAGTTTTTTCGGTTATAATACCGAATGCGGTTGACGCATTCGGTTACCGATCTGATTTAAACGCGCCATAAGCGAAATGTATACTCAAAGTTTGTATGTACTACAGTCGGTATTGTTCCGCGATCTGGGCATTAATAACGGCTCAGGATGACTTCACCCACATTCCTTTTTTGTCACTTTCCTATGTTGTCCACAATTCCGTATCGTCGGTTATACGACAATACCACGTAACTAACAAATTCAACAAGTTGCAAAATGTGCCTTACTGACTTACATGATAAGGTGTATTTTGCCCCTTATTTAATTTGTTATTTACGCGGTATTGCAATATCATCGACGATATGGTCCATTGTCCTGATTCGTCTACATTCCTATCTTGTCACCTTCTGTGTGAAATTTAGACAGGCAACCTTGCGGATCTATATTAGTTTATTTATAACTAGCTTTCCGAATCCAAACTTTTTAGGAATTTGGTTTGGCTCTATAAAACGGGATTTATTAACACTTTAAAATTAGCTCAGGGTAATTTCACCCACATTCCATTTTTTGCATAATATTAGGTGAATCTTCGATACCCCTTTAACGATGACTTTTGATTCAATAGTTGAGTACTTTTAAATTCCTAATCATGGTAAACCTTTTTTTTTTAAATAAATGTTGTGGTTTTAAAGTACCAATACTGAAAATTTTAAATTCGGCGCTGCAATCAAGGCCCTCGCAAATTATCTCCATCTCACCTTTGCACGGAAGCACGTAAAGCCATCCCTGTTGATTTTTTTTTGGGCGTGGCAGCATATGTGGCTTTTTAATTATGTTCTCTTGTAGTTGTTTTATAGTGAGAATGTTTGCAGAGCGGCATGATAGTGTCGGGAGGGCTGATCCCAGTGGTGGTGCAAGCGGGCGAGGTGGGGTCGGTGGTGGCGGCCACGCTCGCCTCCGTGGCCTACCAGCGCACGCTCACCGCCACCAGGCATAGGTATACTAGAGCCATTGCCATATTAAAAACAACGGAGTCGGACTTGCGAACCGAGGGTTTCGTTCTCCTCGACTTTTACTTTCCCAGTTCTTTTTGTTGTTTTTAATGGTTTGCACTATAATCACACCAAATTTGAAGCTTATTTTTACCTTAGAACAAGAATAAAAAAAGGTTAAAAAAATACGTTTGTATCAGGAGCCCCATTTTTTTTGTAAGGATATACTCAGTTATAACTCATTTTCTGTAAAAAAAACAACCAGCTATCTATTACGGTTCTAAACATAGCAGCCCTTAACAGTTAGGAAAGACGGACGACTGACGGACGGACGGACGGATGGACAACGAGTCCATTAAAAGTTTATAAATTGGGGTTGGCAACCTTTTAAGTACTTGTGACAGGAAAAAAACTTGTATTTAGCTTTTAAACTTACTGCAAAAGGTTAAACTACTATGCCACTTTTAATATTTTCAACGCTATATCTAATATAAAAGACGTTACTCACACGCCAATGACAGCTTAAAACCAGGGCGAATATCAACCTTGCCTCATAGACATAGGCGGTTAAATTCGTCGTTGGCGTTGAACCAGTGGTGTGGATATATCCGTCAATGAAAAGGTACGCTGTACTAATAACAGAGCACTAAATAGTGCTTTCTCTAGAAGTTTAAACTAGTGTAATACAGAGCATTGAACATAGTCAGTGGTCATATACTTTTAAATACCCAGCGATCAGTCGTTCCAAATATAAAAGTCGTTACACACACGCCAATGACAGCCTAAAACCAGAGCGAATATCAACCTTGCCTCATAGACACTCCGGTCTATTTTGCGTTAGCAACCATGACAGAAATATCCGTCGTTGGCGTTGAACTAGTGGTGCGGATATATCCGTCGATGGTGTTGAAAAGGTACACTGTACTATTAGCAGAGCGCTAAGTCAGTACTGTCTCTAGAAGTTTAAACTGGTGTAATAGAGACAGCACTATTAGACTTAGTGGTCATACAACTATTACTTTACAGCAATCAGTCGGAGCAAGAAGAGAGCGAGACAAATGCCGCTGGCAAAGACAAAACCGACGGCGATAAGAACAAAGCCGCCAAGTCTAACGACCACATCGAAGTGCTACTCAAAGTACGTAATAGCATTTTTTTTAAACATGCATGGTGTAAAACTTCTGTGCTGACAGAGCAATAAATCTTTTTCTGTTTCTGTTTAAAAACAGTTTAAATTGTAGTTTCAGAATTTCTACTGAATGAAAATTAATATTTTTTCAGTTGATTAGTTGTGTTTATATAGTATAAAACAAAGTCACTTCCCGCGTCTGTCTGTCTATATACAGCTAACTCCTAAACCACGCAACCGAGTTTTCTTCAGACATCAGTTAGATTATTTTTCACGGAAGATTTTTATGTATAATAAATTCTGGTTTATGTACGGGTGTTACTGAAAACTCACATAAAACGAAGCGAAGCGAGGGTTGTTTGTTTTTATAAATACATCTTATTTTATTGAAAAATATTTAGAAAATAGCTGTGTGGGCCCGACGTCTCCTCAGTGTTGTTTGATGTTTTCTATATTTTTAAATAATTATATCATATCATGTCTAGTGCCCACAGTACGAACCTAGACCTTATTTTGGGACTAAGTCAATTTGTGTGAGATTGTCCCCTCAGTTCACTTTACCAAAGGTCCAAATACATACGGTACATCTTCAAAATCTGCTTGAAGATCATTCTCAATAGAGATGCCAAGTCATTTGTAATTGATAGGAAACTCAACCTTATTGCTGCAGAATGTCAGATTGACTTTGGACCTAAGGTGGGTCACAAATTAAATTCCTTGACTGTACATTAACTCACGTCTTCATTCCCAGAGTGGGGTAGGTAGAGCTACAGAATTACCAACCACTCTTAAAACTTGTATATAATTCTGTAACCACATTCTGCACAATCAGGCTAAGATACCCAGTGTATTATAAAGGTCCTTCTTGATGTAACGTTAATTTGTAACCATTTTCAACAAAATATGCTTGAAATCGTCAATGTTATTAGAGATGCCAAATCATTTGTAACTAACAGGAAACTCAACCTTATTGTTGTAGAATGTCAGATTGACTTTGGACCTAAGGTGGGTACCAAATTAAGTCTTTGACTGTATATTCCTTGTAGGACGGGCTGCTCTGCCGCGTGTACTACGCGCCGCAGTTCCACAAGCTGCGGCACGTGCTGCTGGCCCCGCTACACTCCAACCCGCACATCACGGACACGTTCGCCGCCGACGCCGCGCGCGTCGACGAGCCGCGCTGCTGCGACGATCGAGACAAGTCCGAATGTGAGCATACGTCTATATAGGGCGTTAGGTAATAGGTAGGGTTAGGTTAGGTTAGGTTAGGTTGCCGCCGAGGGCGCACGCCTCGACGAGTTGCGCTGCTGCGACGATCGAGATAAGGCTGAATGTGTGCATACCTCTATATAGGGTGATAGGTAAGAGCTAGGATTAGGTTAGGTTACGTTGCCGCCGAGGGCGCGTGCATCGACGAGCTACGCTGCGAGACAAGGCCAAATATGAGCGTACGTCTATTTATACACGGTGATAATCTGTGACCTTATTCCGAAAAAGCTTAACCTGATAGTGAAATTTTCAAGATATTTTGACTTATTGTTCAGGTTACACTGTCGTCTCATCTATCTGTTTAAATAAAAATGAATGTTTGTCCTCTATGCGTTCCTAAACTTTGATCCAATTGTGATGAAGATTTGGTGGGATCTTTTGTGTATGCTCGCGAGGGTTCCTCGACCAAAAAATCTATGAAACATAACACTTTTTACTTTTTGCGGCATTGCAACGCATGCTGGGAGCAGCAAGTACATTTTAAAAACAAAAAACTATAACGTAATACATACGTTGATGCAATTATGCA
This sequence comes from Acleris literana, assembly GCA_946894065.1. Lineage (NCBI taxonomy): Eukaryota > Metazoa > Arthropoda > Insecta > Lepidoptera > Tortricidae > Acleris > Acleris literana. Next base: position 2,730,625 of record OX335681.1, read on the forward strand.
ACTTGTTAATTAGAAAATGTATTTTGCAGTATTAAAAATTGTGAGCAAATATAGACGTTTTCACGTCAAAAACCTAATTTACAAGTCAACACACGTAGAAAGAGCCCTGAGCGACCTACCTGCGCAGTGAGCAAATTACGGACCAAATTGGTGGGCGCGGCGGGGGGAGCGTAAACCGCTCCGCTTTGCTGCCACGCTATTGGTTTGTCAGTGGACAACATGCGCAAACATATCCCCTCCACTAGCCGCTCGGAGCTCTTATTACGTGTGTCGACCAGTACCTTTGCATATTGTGTTGTAGCCAAAACCCTATGCGACGTGGAGGAGGGCTTCGTGCGCTCGCTCGCGCACTGCGTGCCGTGGGCGGCGCGCGGCGGCAAGTCGGGCTCCACCTTTTGCAAGACCAAGGGTACGTCAATTTTCGTACTTATAAACTGAGGATTGGCGGCGCCTTTTCATTTCTACTATCTTAACCTGTTTTCTACTCGTGTGGTTTCTCGATTGTCCTCGTGTGTAAACATTTTCAGTTTGGCTTCGGGGCGTAGCGAGTCTCCTTATAACAGGCACAGGCCCTAATTATGCTCAATCGTGTACTAGTTAATCATTATTCAATGCGTTACCCGACCTTATGCCCACGCATAATATATAAAACGTATACTGTATCGAAGAAATGTATTTTGATTTAAATAATTACCGACATTAGCTCCATACCACGCTTTATTTTTTATGGCAAGTAGAAGGCACGCGAGCACTCAGGCCACCTGATGGTAAGTGGGATCTGAGACCCATAGACATTTGAAATCTCAAGACCACAATCTCAAAACTGCAATCCTAAGGGCCGTATTAATAAACTAAACTCAACTCTTATGCTCGTCTCGAGATGCGTCAAAAATGACAGTGTTCTATGGTTTGACGTTTACTTTGACGTATCTTGTGACCGGCATCTCGGCCAATATGAGTTTATTAATACGGCCCTAAGACTTAATGCGTTGCCAACCCTGAGGACTAAGATGGAATGCCTCTATGCTAGTAATTTCACCGGTTGTCTAATCCCCACCCCGGAACACAGCAATGCGAACACTACTGCTTGACGGTGGTTTAATGGATAAGATGGTGGTAGTTATCCGGACGGACCCAGCACAAGGTCCTACCACCACTATATTACCTTGGCTGTGGCGTTTAATATAGAGATAAACCGCTGTACTCAGAGAGAATTAACTCCTTCCTTTTTAAATTTAGTATGAAAATCGTCACTAAGGCACCTGTCCCACCGCCGACGATGAGCGGGAAGCGAGTAGAGTCAGTGATCAATATTTGTGTCCCTTTTATTGACACGGGATCTATATCTTTTGTTCATTTCTTGAGCGAGAAAATAGTCGATAGCTAATCGTTTCTTCGCCGGCAGTGGGACAAGGAACGACTAAATCGTAATTAATTTAATCGTCATTAACTGATTCACTCGCTTATACCAAGCTTCAGAGTTTGGAGCATCGGCGTAAAGTCGCTTGTCTCTCGGTATTTTACAAGGTGTATTATGGAGAATATGCCCAGGAACCACATGACCTCATCCCACCCTCCACTTTCTCACATCGGTCTTCTAGACTCTGGGAGGGCTTCCATCCACATGTAGTAGAATACCCAATGGTTCGCACGCGTCGTTTCTTATTCGCACTGCCAAGGAGAGGAACGCTCTCCCTGAGTCTGTACTCCCGGAATCATTATAACCTTGGTGTTTTCAAGGCAAGAGTGAATAGGCATTTTCTGGGTATACCACCTTCGACCTCGTCACTTAACTGTGGTCGAACGCATACCCATTATTGATCTTAAAAAACTAAGTGCGGTCGTAAATGATACGAGTTTGATGAGTTGCCTGGTGTCCACAGACGACCGGTATGTCCTCAAGGAGATGACGAAGCCGGAGTGGCAGCAGTTCCTAGAGTTCGCGCCGCACTACTTCAAGTATGTGACCAGCTGCCGAAACCAACAGCTGCCCAGTCTGTTAGGTAAGATTCAGTAAATAAGTCATATTTAGGAGTGCTTTAAGTAGATAATACATGCGGCTTACTTGAATGACTTATAGTAAAAGGTACTCGCACGGGTGCCCTTACGTCCAAAAACTGCGTTATTGTGTGCAAATGTGTTCGTAAGCAATACTTATCGTATTCTTTAACTAAGTATACTCGTAATTTATATATTGCGCGCTTGATTTCAGCTGTCAAGGTCCTGTGATTACTTGTATTTTTCAGCGTAACGCGTACGAGATTTATTAAGCATTGGCATATTATAGTTTTTTTTTAAACCGACTGTTATTTAATAAATTTCAATCCAGTTTTAAGCCATTTCATGCCCGCAGTATTTCTTATTCAAGAAGGGAAGATCAAACTATAAATATATTTATTTATAAAGGTTCAGACGTTTTGGCGCGGTCACAGTATTTTAAATCCTAGGTATACTTACATTTTAATGTCAAGTTTTATTTGGTAATGCATTTACAGACCCTTTAAACGTTTTTTCATCCTGGCTGCGTTCTCTGACCTCTGGGATAACCCTATGTGGGCTCGATGGGAGCGTATGCATCCCCCATTATTATTTTTATAATATTATCTACCTAGTTTTTCTTTATTTTTAATAAACTAACATTTAATTATGTATAAGCTATATAGCTGGGGAGCTGGCGAGCATTTCTGTATACGATTTGCACGAGTTTCACATCGAGGTAGATTGCAGTTTAGATCAGTACAAATTGATTTGTTCCAGTCAATTAAGGTCCTATGTCGATGCGTTTTCGCGTTACAGCGGATTGAAGTTGCTTACAAAAAGGGTGTATTAAATTATTTGCACATGACTGCCTCTGGGGTTCATGGTCACAATCATCCTGGAAACGAAGAAAATCGAAGAGGCAGACATGCAGGTCTGCATTATTATTGGGACGGAGTTGTGAAAATGCAAAAAAAAGCTCTACTAAGTCATTTGCACACGGTTCTCATTGCGCCCGTTCGTTTTTGTATGACTCCTTGGATACGAAAAAACATCTTGCAGACACTGTTCGTTTATGGCACAAGATATTGTGAACAGATTTGGATAATTCGTTTCTTGTTGGAAAGAGATTCGGATACTTTAAAGGTTTAATTTCACCAACGTCTCCGGGACAATGCATATCGCACCTTTAGAACAATAATGACCTAATTCAAAATTTGTGCTTTCAAACTTCGAATCATAAATTTATTATCATAGAGACCTAACTCGAAATTTAAAATTTCTCAATTAGGTCACTGTTGTTCTGAAGGTGCGATATATTAACCAGGCACTAAAATAATACCTTCAATTTAACCAACAAAACAATTTATACCACTCATGTTATAACATCACATACTGATTTGATTTCTTGTCACCATGATCATTGTTAAATGCTATTTAGAATTTATTAAGTGAGTATTTTGTTGGAATTGAATCATATTATTATATCATCATCATTCATTCTTAATATCATGTAAAAACTAAAGATTCATGTAGTAATAAATAACTATAATAACTTCTTTGTTTTTTAATGTTTAACTGTAGATTTATAAATAAAACGCCACTTATTTTTATCAACCAAACAAACATGATCGAGATTGTATAAATTGTCGAATTAAGGATTAAGATAGCTCAGTTACTAATCCGTCATCGCCTTGTTGATAAGTAAACATTGCCTTTTTTGAGCAAGAACAGAGTCCTGTGATTCTTCAACATGTTGTAAATCACTCTTAATTGCAGCACATTACTTTTAAAAGGTTTCACCATTGTTTTTACTTTTATCCCAATAAATAGGGGTTTGGGCGCATAATGTCCCATACGCAGAATGTACCTTTGTCCCTTCCGCAAAAGGTCCCTTTTAAAAATGTTCCATTCCCATAACGCAATGTTCCCTTCTGCAAAATACCCCGTTCTCAAAATGTCCCTTCACACAAATTAAGTCCCTTTCGCAGAAGGTCCCTTTCACGAAATATCCCCTTCGCAATACGTCCCTTTAGCATAATGTCCCTTTCGCAAAATGTCCCGTATAAAGTCGTGGTTGAATCTATTTGAGCTCTTTAGTCTACGTTTACTTCTGCTGTCTATGCCTAGCTGACTATACTATTTATAATGGCGGACAATTGCAGGAAAAGTGCATTCCCTTTTGAAAAACTGTCGTAATGGCTTCGAGGAAAACCTAACTTGGTTTTCTGCCCTCCTAAGCAAAAATGCAATAACTAAATTCAATAGCCAAAGCAGATTCAACTCTCTTCTGTTTGTAACTAGGTTGCAATTTCTACAGATGTTTTGTTTGAGATAACGCCATTATGCTTAGTAGGGCAGTTTTATGGTCGTTGTTGAGCATCGAAAATAAAAAAACAATAATTAAACGTTTGTTTAGTAATTTAACTATTACTAAAAATGTACTTATGGATTCCAATTCAACTTAACTTCAAATTTAAATCAGCTCCTCAATTTTAAGTAAGAGTCCTTTGTAACTACAAAATATTCCCGCACGATCATGTTTATCAATGACTTTATAAATCTTGGTTTTGTTGCATAAAAGTTATTGTTATTATGAATCCCTTACAACTATTTCACTTTGTCGTAGTTTTTTAACCAATTTTTATATTTTTAGTTATAAATCACTAAATTATAGTTATAAATCACTAAATGATGATGATGTAGGGACTTCCTCAGCTCTCTTTTCAATCCATGAGAAGAGGGCCTAGTTTCTCTTTACTTAAACCAGCGTTTTACAGACGCGACATTTTGCGTACGTGACTTTTCGCATATGGGACCTTTTGCGAAAGGGGTATTTTGCGCAAGGGACCGTTTACAAATAAGACGTTTTGCGAATGGGACGTAATTTTGGTGTAGGGACGTTTTGCGAGTGGGACATTATGCGCCCAAACGTAAATAGGGAGTAACGGAAGCCACTGCCAAGTGCACTTCATATACAGTTTTTTAAATCATAAAAAAAAAAATGTATACTACAATAGTCAGAGCCCTGGATGTCGGCCTCTTCGATTTTTTGTGTTTACAGGATGACTGTGATCATCAGCCCCAGAGGCAGACATGTGCGTATAATATAGCACACCGTTTTTTTACATTTTTGAAACGCTGTCGATTGACAATGCAGCGCCACCATGGTGGCAGACGAGGTCCTTGATGTTTCTTACTGTATAATTAGAGCTATTAATAACGTGTGCCACGTGTGCTGATTATATCGAAATATTGCTCGCCAGCTAACCTAACCTAACTACTACTAAAAACTTTGTCTGAACTTATCTTCTTTTTTTAAATTGAAATGCGTAACTTGATGTAGCGCGCATCCTCGGCGTGTACAGCGTGGGCGGGGCCGGCAACGGCGTGCTGGTGATGGAGAACGTGTGGTACAGCTGCGGGCTCGCCGCGCGCCGCTTCGACCTCAAGGGCTCCTCGCGCCACCGCCTCGCGCCGCCCGCGCCTCTCGCCGTGCTGCTCGACGAGAACCTGTTGCAGCGTGAGTACCGTGTGTGCGACGTGTGTACCTTTTGTGTGCGCCGTGTGTACCTTAGGTGGTTCAGCATGTGTACCTTAGGTGGGTCAGCGTGGGTACCATAGGTGGGTCAGCGTGTGTATCTTACGTGTCGTGTCATGTCTTGTATCTCTTATGTTGCGGCGTGTGTACCTTAATCTATCTATCTAATACCTTTAAACGAGCAATTCTTGTATATATATATATATGAAATTTGAAATATGGGGGTTTGCGGGGGTGAAAAATCGATCTGTCTAGTTGTCATCTTCGGGAAATTTCGTTTTCAACCCGAGCCACGCTCGGTTTTCCAGGTACTTAATATTTATTTATTGCGAATTAATTTCAAAAATGATATGTTCAATGTTGACCCTCAGATATTTTAATACAATCACAATATTAAATAATATTGACCAATATCCCATTGAACATAAATGTAACGTAAGTCTATCAAAAGTAAATCATTCAGCTCTTATTGATGATATGTTGCAATTTTTTTTAGTAAAGTTTTTGCATTGGCGAACTTACTACTCAATTATACATACCTACATTGACACAACCGTTCTACGTCAATTTAAGTAGCAGAGCTTCGGTGGATTGAAACATTAAACGTTACGTTGTTGCAGTCCGCTGGGACGAACAACTATTCGTCTCGTCGCACACGGGCGCGGTCCTGCTGGGCTGCATCGACCGCGACAGCGCGTTCCTCGCCGCGCACGCCGTCATGGACTACTCGCTGCTGCTGGGAGTCGACGGGAAGCGGCTCGTGCTCGGCATCGTCGGTGAGTGTCGCTAGAGCGGGACGCAGCTGGTCGAGTGTCGCACAGGGCCCGTCATGGACTTTGGAAACATTCTGATTATTTCTGTTATGTAAGAGAATAACTGACCTTTGCAAAAAACTGTAGTGTATTTTTTTTTAAAATACTGCCAACGACGCCCTACTCGTATTTGTTTCTGAGCCCCAGGCAATGTCAGACATATACACACGCACAATCAGAAGGTCATAAAAAAAAACTTTATTATGATAATATTTTCTAATGCGTGGGAGTTGATAAAGTAAATCAGTGCTTCAATCATAGTCACAGCTGTTTGATAAAATAAAAGAATGCGTGTAATCTATTAGTATTCAAATGGATTTGTGATAAAATTCATAATTAAATTGATAATACAAATTATCATTACAATAGGCTAGTGTCCTAAAAAAATCTAATTAGTCCGTCATTTACATTATAAAAAAATATTAAATACATTTTTTTAATATTCTCAATTAATAAAAAATGACGAAGATAAAGTGCGTTGAAGTTTCGCATGATGTCACGCCGTGGCACACTATATAACACGTTGTGATTGTGACATTTGTGACGTTACGAGCCCCCTCTCCCGAACTTGATGCGCGTTGTATGTGTCAATTTTAATTGATTTGATGAAGCAAAAAATACGTGTTCGATATTTTTTGATAATCTTACTGACGGACTAATTAGAATTATATTTATTTTTACCCAGGACGCACCCCTGCTACTTAATTTATGTAAATAAGAATTAAATTGTGTTTATTTAAGCCATAAAATAAAAAAAATGTTGTGATTGCATTTTATAATTTATAAATAACAAAAATAATATATCAGGGGACAACCTCATAATTTCATTTGACTACACTCGAAAAACTTTTTAGCGATTCACATAATAACAATTTGTATTTTATTGAGCAAGATCATTTTCTTGTTAGTATGCATTTAAAATCAATTAATTCTTACTTGGTTAGGGTTCGTTAGACTTCTGACCAAATGAAAGTAATCAAAAGACTTAATAATTGTTTAATTTCTAATTATTTTCCGTTATGTTTCGAGAAACTATAAAGTAAGGTGGGGCAAGTGCGTCTAAGGGGCAAAGTGCGTCAAACCAACAATATCTCCTAAAATATACATGGTTTGTCGCACTTACCGCGTTGACGCACTAGCCTGACCTTAATTGTTATATCATTTTGTTTATTATTCAGATCGAAATTATGCAATTCGTGTTACGCAAAATCGAAATGAGTACATTAATTATCATGCAAATCATTACACATCGCTTTGCAAAATATTCCATAGTAACCTGTCGCCTGTTTCCCCCAACTTTTGCCTTCCATAAAAAAAAAACTATTCCTTCCAGATTACATCCGAACGTTCACATGGGATAAGAAATTAGAACACCTGGTGAAAAAGAATCTCGGCTCGGGCCAGCCTACCGTGGTCTCTCCGGACGAATACAAGCTACGGTTCAGAGCGGCCATGCGGAAATACTTCCTACGTTGCGTCACGCCGTGGGACCATCTGTTAAAGTATTAGACGGATCTTAATCACCCTATAAGATTTGTGTTACAAAAAAACCTTCCTCTTGAATCACTCTATCCATTGGTGAAAAACGCACAAAAATCAGTTGCGTAGTAAAAGATTTAAGCGTATAGTCAGAGACTTGAATTTGATGGAAAAAAGAGGATGGACTGTGAAAGTGTATTTAGTTTGTGCAATAAACACAGCAATGGCCGCTCAGAATCTCTAATACTTAGATATTGTACAGTCGAGTTCATAAATAAGTGTACACTTTAGTACCTTGTCATTTTAATCGTTGTGACAATTCATATATGGCGTTTAAACATGACGTTAAATAGACAAGGTACTAAAGTGTACACATATTTATGAACTCGACTGTACCACTGTATGTAATGAAATGTTGCAATTTTATATTTCTTTATAATTTGTATTTTAAAGTGTGGTCACTATTGGCAGGGCCGGATTATCTATGGATAAGGAAGGCGGGTTAGGCAACTACCTAGGGGCCCCGGATCGATTTAGGAGCACACCAGAAAAAAATGTGTTTTAGGAGGCAAGAAAAGTTAAAGAGAAGCCCCCAGAATTGCATTGCCTAGGGGCCCCTGACATGGTTAATCCCGCCCTGACTATTGAAGATTTTAATAGAAAAAAAACAATTTATGGTATATTTACAACGCAAAATGTGCATATAGGCTCACTATGTTATTAGTTAGTTTTATTGACTGCAATAAAAAAAAATATGATTAATATATTTTTCCGATTAAGTATTATTACTTTTCCATTCCTTCATAAAAATAAGAATAATTTATTGTTATTTAATAAAGTTATCAAAATCTAAAGATTTTTTATTTTTACCATCAGCAATTTACCTATTTTCAATATCCTTGCAAATGAGACCTTAATACCCATTTAAAAATAGCTATTATTGTAAATAAATAAATAAATAACGCAGTCTCCGGAGGTTAAAGGTTCCCTTTTCACCCGACTGCCGAAGAAGGAAGGTAATGTTTTTAACATCTATGTATGTTTGTATGTATGGTTATTGGTCGCGAGTGTCAATGGCTACACATACATACATACATACATATATAAACTCACGCCTTCATTCCCAGAGTGGGGTAGGCAGAGCTACAGAATTACCAACAACTCTAAAAACTAACCTAACAGTACTACAAGCCTTTATTCCCTTAATCGTCTCTTACGACATCCACGGGAAGACATGGAGTGGCACTATTCTAACCCGGCAACCACACGGGAAAATTAATACATTATTAAAAAAAATACCAAGATGGGTACTTAAAAGTTGAGTATTTATCATACATAGACGTAATAAAAAGAAACCAGTAATGGAGGAGAGGAAGAAGCCGTCGAGGTGGAACTGGCTGGAGTGCGTTTTCTTTTTTGATAAATAATACTAACATTTCCAAGCGTGTGAGAAAACACATGTTAATTGATCTAGATTGTGATAGAACTATCGCTTGATGTAGTTTATATCTTATCGAGGGTCTGATTGATGAACTTACAAATATTATAAAAGGAATGTTTTGATATAACTAATTAATATCAGTTTTCTGATTGTCAGGTAGGTCATTTATTATGATATTATTTTGTATCAACGTATCAATATATATAATCAATATTTTGTAATATTTTGAAATACTTTGTGTTAATAAGTGATTTGGTTATTTTCGGTTCTCTTCGCTCCGCTCCACTACATTACACGATAATTTCCTTTTTTTTTCTTGGCGATAAATTCCAGGATTTAGAATTCATTTACCAAAATTGCAGTTACTGTTTTACCCAGCTAAAACTAAAAGAATATTTAAATTAATAATTTGTGTTCACGAACTGAAAAACACGAATATTAAGCTTTCCCAGTTATAAAAATAAATTCCGGAATTGAAAACCATCCAATACCTATTACAAATTTTAGTTAGTCATTTCAGTACTCGGCTCGCAGGGTCGAGCGAACCCGTTAAAATTAAAGGGTGACGTTTCTATTTCAGTTCAAAAATGCAGTCTGTTTTTTTCCTCCCCTTGGTGCTGTGCGTTTGCGCGCACGCAGCTAACGTCGCCTACGACGTCGCGCCGACCGGTAAGTGCTTTAAAAAACTAAACTAATAAGTATAAAACACAATTAAGTGTAACAGAACAAAGCATCTGGAAATTCCAGGATACTACGCGCCTTTGCGGTGAGCTCTAATGCATCATGATCAGCAATGGTCGAAGCGGCACACACGGCCCATCTCAAACTCAAGTCCCTTGAAGCTAATATAATGTACAGTTAAAGTCATAAATATTTATACGTTCTCAAGGCGTCAAAAATATCTATACTCCCCTCTACCGCTCATAAGCTCTATGTATAAATACATTTATTTGGCCTCAACCATATCCGTCTGGACTGAGTAGGAATTAAACAATTAAGAAGAAAAATCTGCATGATATCTTCAAAAAAACCTTGAATATTTTGCAGAAACTGGGACCTCTTTTAAAGTCGACAATTTCCATCTGAATGCGCAAAGTCAAGACCAGAACGATCAGATCCAGGCTTCGGATATAGTCGCCTTCAATGCCCTGGAAGATAGGATCCATGCTCTGTTGAACGGGTTCCGCGATGTGGTCATCGACGGGAATGATGTCCTCCCACCCCTGGATCCACTGGAGATCGCCTCTGCAGGTCCGTTTGAAGTGGACTTGTTTATTGGGTAAGCCAGCTAATGTGTGCTATTTTTTTATCACACGGGCCACCAAATTCAGGCAAATTCGTTACTAACCATGAGAACTAGGATAGGATAGGACGAGCTATTATGCTAGTCGTCTTCCACATCGGAACACAATGCGGATATTGCTGCTTTGCAGCAGGTTTTGTGCAACTTGGCTTAATCTTTTCTACGCTATTGGACGGATATATCCGCACCACTGGTTCAACGCTAACGGATATATCCGTCATGGTTCACAGCGTTAAGTAGACCTAAAGGCAATAAGGTAAGATTGACAATAGCTGTGGTGTTTAGCTGTCATTGGCGTGTAAGTGACAACTTTCCGTACTGTTAGATCAAAACAGTAGCAACTCCAAATACAACAGTATTTTAAAATCAACTTTAACACATCTTCTATGAATTCAAAACAAGACTAGCGAGTGTTTCGACTTGATACTGTTTTGATCTAGCAGTACGTTTTGTTGCCATAGCGTTGTTTAGCGTTGAAAAAGTTAAGTAATGGTACAATCAGCAGCAAAAGTGGTTGGCCAGAAAAATTATCTAAACAAGATTCTAATGCCTAGAAAATAAGAGCGTGTGTAGATAATTTTGAGCTCTTTCAATGTCCACCTACTTCTGCTGTTGACTGAATGAAGATGGTATAGTCATCTGGACGTTTATCGTTTAGTATTTTCACACAAATATTTTCACTTACTGAGAGTCAAACCCGGAGGATATAATGCCAAATATAAAAGGCACCCTATAATTAATTCAACAAAGTTGCAATTACAATGTTACTAAAAATAGGTATTGGGGTCTTACGATGTTATAACGAATGCTGAGTTGGGACCGTTTCGCAACAATTTCTCTGTGTCTTATTCTTTTTGTATCTATGTAATGTGATTTTATATTGGTGCGAATAAATGTCTCTTTATCTTTATCTTTATAAGAGCTGTCACACTGACCACCCTAGATTGATCCAACTAGGGTGCATTTAAACTTGCAAGTTATTGCTGTAGATTTGAGATGCAACTATGGGTAAGAGTAAGTGGCCAATATCTGCTCTTTATGCATATAGCTTTGTTTTCATAATAATTCATAATTCATAATTATTTATTGATCTCTTAACAAATAGCATAGAAAAAAAAAAGATAGTTTGTACAGATTAGAGAGAATTTTACGCTTACCCAATTCAGGATACAGTGGTTCCTACACTAGGCACAGCCTGTGTCTTAGGTAACCAATTGCTGTTTGAGTTGCCAAAATGATGCGAAATGAAAACAAAAAATAAAGAAAATAAAACAAGTTTGGGAATTATATAAAACAAACAAATACGGTGTGCGCGCGCGCGCGTGTGTGTGTGTGTGTGTGTGTGCGTGTATATGTATGTGTATGTATGTGTGTCCATCTATACCATTCCTCTCAAAACCTCTTCAGTATCCTCATATGTGAGAGTGCTTAGCCATGATATAAGGTTACATTTGAGCTCTCTATTAGAGTAGTTCTTGCAGGGGAATCTGGAGTTTACTTTATTATAAATAAACAAGTGAAGATAGCTACCGAACCTTTTAACAAATGCCGTCCTAGCTTGGGGGAGAGGGACTCGGAAAGTGCGTTTCTGAAGCAATACCTCGTAGTTTGACCACTTTGAAACCGCTCTGTGAACTTTTAAAGCAACTCGCAGGATGAAGATTCCTCGAACACTCAGTACGTTCATGTCTTTATATACGAGCGCCGTTGGATATCTGATCGGCTTTTTTAAAATTACTTTAAGGATCGCGCGTTGAGCTCTTTCTAAAAGTAGCATATGCGTCTTAGCTGCGCCCCCCCATGCAGTAATACAATTAGTTACTACTGACTGACCAATGCTGATGTAGACCGTTCTGAGCAAGTCTTTCTGTGCCGCGTTTCGCAGGTTTCTGAAAACAAAAATTAATTTACGGATTCTATTTGCAGTCGTTATTAAATGTTGCTTAAAGCTGAGTCGATCGTCAAACACGACCCCGAGGTATTTAATAGTCGCCGTTTTCCGAATTTGTTCACAGGAGCACGGTATAATACTGTTCCCGGACCCCTCAAGACATGTATGCACAGTTATGTCCGAAAATAGCTCAGGGGCAGAAGTTCCTGCTCTGTGGAAACAGACATATTTAGTTTTCTCGAGGTTTAAAGTGAGCAAGTTATTCTGTAACCAAGTAGCTAGAACTCTCATTCCGAGTTCCGCGTTACTGGCTACTTCCTCCCATGTGTCTCCCTGGAAAATGATGGCGGTGTCGTCTGCGTAACAAAAAGTCTCCGACTTATTCATGCCTATACTGGTAAGGTCGTCAATGTAAAGAGTGAATAGCGTCGGGCCCAAAATACTTCCCTGTGGGACACCAAAATTAATTTCTTGGGGATAGCTCTTGACATTGTCGACCTTTGTGCATTGTGTTCGACCAGTCAGGTAACTATGAAACCACTTTGATGCGATGCCTCTCACACCAGCGAGCTCCAACTTTCTTAGGAGGATTGGGATTGAGACGGTATCAAATGCCTTGGCGAGATCTAGGAAGACGCCAAGGCACGCCTTGTTATTATCCAAATTCTCCGAGATCAGTTTGGTCATTAGTTCCACGGCATCCTCAGTAGATCTGTTTGCGCTGAACCCGAATTGCCTATCCGAAAGTATTCTGTTTGCGTCAAAAACACTTACTAAACGCCTGCTCATTAATTTCTCTAAAATTTTAGAGAAGGACCCGAGCAGGGAGATAGGCCTATAGTTGCAGGGATCATATTTGTTTCCGCTCTTGTAAATTGGAGTACATTGGATTGGGTCTTGTGGTGTATTGGGTTTTAAAACATATAGCAATAGCTTGCAAATGTAAATGCGGCCTAACAATAGATTTCTTTGAGGACAGGCTTTCAAAACTTCTCTTCGACGAAACGGTACGGTTCTTTTCAGTATTTAGGGAACCCAAATGTTATAGAGTTGGTTAACCTCTCCCACAGCACCTCCGCCTTCATGAAGGTCCGTAACTTCCTGATGGACGGCCTCCGCTGGTACGTGGTGGATGACGTGACCTTCAACCCCATCCGCCTGACCTTCGGGACGCACATGACCCTGCCCTGGCTGACGATTACTGGTGAGCGCCATGGTTACAATTACAAATGTATAGTTTGGCAAAAAAAGTACAGCCGAGTTCATAAATACGAGGGCTGCCTTTTAAGTTCTGTCGTTAGCAAAACTCCCGTGATTATTAAAAAAAAAACTAGTATCATCTTAAAATATTTGAATTTAGAATTCAAAAACAAAAGAATGTCTCGAGATCGGCCGATTCGTTTTAGTACAGCGTCGGTTCAAAGTTGACAAGTCGGTTGTGAAAATGGAAATTTCGAAGGAAAATTTACGTGCGATAATATTTTAAACTTTAAAAGGGGTTTAACGCGTCTTCAGTGCTTTGAAGAGCTGACTACGGTTTTTAAAAATGAAGCACCATGCATCCGGACTGTGGAACGTTGGTATTTGGAATTTCAACGTGGTTGCTCTAGTCTTAGTGATAGGCATCGTGAAGGCCGACCAAAAACAGCTGTAACCCAGGAAAACATTGATGCTGTACGGCAACTGATCGTCGAAGATCGTCATGCGACATACCGCGAGATAGAAGCTTCATTAAGCATTTCAGGGACCAGTGTTCAAAATATATTGCATGATCACTTAGGTGTAAAAAATTGATCTCACGCTGGATACCACATTTACTTAGTGAAGACCAAAAAACGGCTCGCGTTAGATGGTGCCGCAAAACTCTGCGGCAATTCAACCGAGGAGACTCTAAACACGTTTATGACATTATCAGTGGTGACGAATCTTGGATATATGCCTACGATCCGGATTCTAAACAGCAGTCGACTGTTTGGGTGTTTCAAGATGAGCCAAAACCGACCAAAGTAATACGCTCACGGAGCACTTCGAAAAAAATGTTCGCCGCGTTTGTAGCGAAAAGTGGCCACGTTGCGACCATCGTGCTCGAAGATCGTAAAACCGTTAATGCTGACTGGTATACCACTGTTTGTTTACCAGAAGTTATCGGCGAGTTCCGAAAAAATAACCCAAGACGTCGTATAGTACTGCACCACGATAATGCTAGCTCGCACACCGCCCGGCAGACAATTGCGTTTTTAAAAGGACAAAACGTCGAAAATTTGGATCACCCGCCGTACAGTCCAGACTTAAACCCTAATGACTTCTTCACTTTTCCAAAAATCAAGCAACGACTTCGTGGTCAACGGTACCGGACGCCTGAAGAAGCGGTTGAGGCATACAAAACGGCCATTTTGGTGACCCCGACTTCGGAATGGAATAAGGGTTTCGAAAACTGGTTCGATCGAATGAAAAAGTGTATTACATATCACGGTGATTACTTTAAAAAACAATAAATACCATTTAACACTTAAATTGTCTTTAGTTTTTTCAAACGACAGAACTTAAAAGGCACCCGTCGTATGTGTATACTTTAGTACCTTGTCTATTTAATGTCATGTTTAAACTACCATATATGAGTTGTCACAGCGATTAAAGTGACAAGGTACTAACTTGACTGTACGATGTGGAGACAGGAGAAACTGTAGCGGAATACGCACTATAACTATGATAATAGTTATAGTTCTATAATAATAAGTTATAATGAATACTTTGTGTTCTAGGCACAAACAAACTCTTAACATATTATCCATTGTTGTAGAGCGCACTCCTCTGCAGTGTAAACACTAACATATTTCAATTCAAAGTTATACATTATTCTCAACTTGCATCCGTATGCAACAGTTTTGGGTATAAATTAAAATTGCCAAGCTACGGTAAACAGGCATGTATTGGCTTCCGAAATACCACTTATATAGGGCCTAGCGTTGCCATGGTGATAACAGTTCTAGAATGAGCGTTTTCAGCGTGACCAGTTCTCTAATAACCATTAAAGCACTGTAACCACGTATGTCAGTATGGTGTTTGCTGTACAATTGACTATTGTTATACATACATAGGTACATAAACTCACGCCTTTATTCCCAGTTTGGGGTAGGCAGAGCTACAGAATTGCCAACAACTCTAAAAGCTTGTTGATAATTCTGTAACCACATTTTGCATAATCAGGCTAAGATGTTTACCAGTGTATTAGTGACAGGTTGCAAGCCCATCGCCTAACAGTACTACAAGCCTTTATTCCCTTAGTCGACTCTTACGACATCCACGGGAAGACATGGAGTGGCACTATTCTAAACCGGCAACCACACAGCTCTTACTATACTACTTGTTTAAAAATATACCTAACAAATTATCATATTAGAGAGCAATCTAAATGATTTAATCATCGAGGAAATATAAATAACTATTTAATTCCTTTGTTGCAGGCAGTTATGACGCTGAGGCGACGTTTGCATTATGGACGGTGCACAGAGCTAGTGGTAACTTCAGGTAACTTGAAGACTGTTAAAGACAAACGGCATTAAGTACCAAAAACTCACATTTCCATTTTAATTGGTACCTACACTAAATAATTCCGAAGAGGTATAATTCCGAATTGATCAAAATACCGAATGTTCATAATTCCGAATGCATTTTATAGAAGACTTTATTTTTTGATATCGCTTATAGATCAAATCTAACACACTTACATACATACGCCTGACGCCTTCGGTCCCAGAGTGGGGTAGGCAGAGCTACAGATTTACCAACAACTAAAAACTTGTTGAATATTGTAACCAAATTTTGCACAATTAGGTTAAGATGTTTACTAGGGTATTAGTGACAAGTTGCAAGCCCATCGCCTAACAGTACTACAAGCCTTTATTCCCTTAGTCGCCTCTTACGACATCCACGGGAAGACATGGATCGGAACTAATCTAACGCAAAATAATTAAAAATTCTATAACAAAAGCTCTAACATAACGTAGCTTTCGGAAAAATTAATTTCTTTCGTAAACTGCAAAACGCGTAAGAAACTTTTTTAATGAGGAGCAAAATGCACCTTTTTTCTAAGATGTTAAGGTTTATTTTGCTTTAAAATAAATTTGTGGGTTACGCGGTTTTGCAGTATCACCGACGATTTGCCGTTTTAAGGTGTCCGCCATTTTAATTTTCCATCAAACCTAGCTTGGAACCATTCCGATTAAATCTCAATAGGATTTTCGCTGCAGTAAATGTAGAAATCGAGTTCAAACATGTTAGAGAATGATCACGAAGAGTAGTTGATCCAAGAAAAAACAAATAATAACTTGTCTTATAAACATTTATTTTTAATATCCAGAATATTCCTCAATCGTCTGGAGGCTGGCGTGGACATGCGGCTCGGCACCAACCTCTTAGGTGGACATCTGCTACTCAGAGAACTTGATATCAAGATCGACATTCAAGACGTTAATGTAAGTAGTCAGTCAGTAAATATCAAGGAGACAAACTCACACCAATTGACCTAGTCCCAAACTAAGCTCTAGGCTTGTCCTATGGGTACTAGACAACGATATAAAATTAAATACATATATAGAGAAATATATACTTAAATACATAAAAACATCCATGACTCGGGAACAAGTATTCGCGCTCATCACACAAATATCTGCCCTTACCGGGATTTGAACCCAGACCGATAGGTTCGTAGGCAGGGTCACTACCAACTAGGCCAGCGCGTCGTCTAAGGCATAAGACAATGATAGGTAAATCGTTTCGTTCATATGGAATGGTGTTAATAATTCGTAAATTCTACTGTTAAAGTATTCGTAGGTATAGAAGAAAACGAGAAGTAAAGAAAGAAAATTGACATAAGGAATTAGTTCTGTCATGACCGCCGCGTAAAGTTCAAGCCGTTTGTCGATAATTTATTTTTGATTGATGATTAAATCATGTTCTCTGTAATGATCGTTTATTAAATCTTAAACATAGGGTTCAAATTGTTAAAAAGTTCAGCGATCCTAGAAAAGATGCATTTGGCAAACGTTAATCAAGCATTGACGTAAGCTGCCGGACGGTCACGTATAACGCTCTTGTCAATTCCATACACTATGCCAGGTTTTGGAAATCGTTTACATTAGCGTTAAAAATCTTGTTTAGTTCCGCTCAAATATTATTATTGTGAGATGCCAATTGTTCACGAAACGCCAATAATGATACCCCTAATTTGCGTTACCATGGTAATTACTATGCTATAATGGTTACCTAGGCAATACTCATTATAGAACTGTTATCACTTATCACAATGCCAACGCTTTGCTTACATTATGGGAGGCTTTTACCGTTAACGACAACAAAATTGGCGGTTCATACTTTAAAGTACTCAGACGAAAGGTCATTATAGGACTGCCACTGCTCTCTAGTTTACTCTTTAACTCAAGACACAAGCAGAGGGGTTTATAAGTTTGTATCTGTGCGTCTATCACTGGCATCATAGCGCCCAAACGGATAGAGATCTTAACCTTTTAGTCCGGGGGGACCATTTGACAAAATTTCCATTCTACCGTGGACCACCCAGTTGGTTTATTGATTGGAGGTAATATTCAGTAAATAAATGTAAGTAAATAAAGGGTTCTTTTAGACTCTTGTCACTTATTTATTGGCATGGCTCGCGGACCACTAGAGATGCTTCCAAGGACCACTAGTGGTCCGCGGACCACCGGTTAAGAACCACTGGTGTAAAAGAAAAATTGTTTATGCAAGAAAGGTGATTCTTAGCCAGTTTGGTGGAAATAGATTGGACCATAGAGTTAAAATACGATCGCCAACATATCGGAGATTTTTACCTATATAAAAGTGGTATTAACACGTTTGCAGATCCGCGTGGAAGGCATGGTCGGCTCCAACCTCCTGAACTCCGCCATCAACAACATCGTGCAAAGCGTGACCCAGGACCTCGTCCAAAACCACATGGATGCCCTCAGCCAGACCCTCAGCGAACAGCTGTTCGATACCGTCAACGACGTACTCTCCGACTACACGCTGGCAGACCTCCTCAGCTAAAACAAATGAACGCGACGGAATGAAAAGATTAAGTACAATTAAAAAGCCGTTTTTGAATATGCAAATGAAGCTCTTTTATTTTGTAGTGCTTTCTATCCGGGTCATACACACTCGAAAAAACCAAAGTTGTCTTTCCTGTGGTCAATAGTTAAAGGCTTGTGTGTAAGTTATGTTTTTATGTGATAGGATTAAAGTAGACCTGACGCCGTTTATGCGGATATGGGTTCAGCCTAAAAATTAGGCTTTAAAAACGTTAACTTCGGGTATGTCCACAGGAAAGACAGTAACCTAAATCTGTGTGTGACCCATCCAGGAGTCAAATTTGCACGGTTGCTTTAGTGTATGGAAAATTGGCTAAGTGCGAGTTAGTTTCGCACATGAAGGGTTCCGTATACTGATGTGCCAAAGGAAACTTTCCAAAATTGAGGAACATTTCATGTAGGAAAATTTCGGAAACTTCTCAAACAAATTTGTATTGGAATTGAAACTTTCCGTTTCTTAAATTTAAATTTCCTATATTTCTAGTGAAAGTTTCCGGAAATTTCTTAGAACATTTCCGACTTTTTGGAAACTTTCCGCAACTTGCACATCAGTAGTTCCGTACCATTTTTGTATGGAGGTGCTTTTACTTTTATTATTTGTTGTTATTCGATTCTCTACCTATTACGGTTCGATATAAAATTCAGACAGACGAACGGCACTCTTGGGGCGGGTTATGATTTGAAAACACGAAGTTATATAACCCATTTAAACTTTAACTTTAATATAATGCGGCTGGTGCCTAAATACAAGCAGATAAGAAGGTAATCCTGACACCGCACCTTCAGAACAATAGTGACCTAATTCAGAAATTTTAAATTTCGAGTTAGGTCTCTTTAATAATAAAGGGCATTGGGTACATTTGTTTGAAGAATATTGACATTTTTTTTTCAGCGGCCGCTGATAATTTTTACATAGTTACTTAGAGGACCTCTAAATACACATACATATATATAATTTATGGCGTTAAATAATATCGGAGCGGAGATTTTAAAGATTTAAGTATTCAGTTTTTAGTACAAAAGTACCAAAGTATGAATATTTAAATATCTCAGCTCCGATGCACTTACATTACATAACAAAATAAGTTTATTTTTAATAAGTCTATCATAATTTAACACTTTCACGAATGGCCGCTCACCTTGAAAATGTATGAATTTTACAAATGACAACACTTTTACCCAAACTCCTTTATGACTTGAAGTTTGAAACCTGAAATTTTGAATTAGGTCACTATTGTTCTGAAGGTGCGACACATTGCAATACCATGATTTTTTTGAATAGGTATTGAAAATGTTGAAAGTTCGTGAAACAATCCTAAGCTTATTTGTTGCGTGAGAATGAATAGTAATAACAGTATTGTTTTACTGCCGTCAAAATTTACAATATTTAGAAACTTCATGGTTCAGGATGTTCACTCGTGAGCATAAGGTACCGCGTTCGAACCCCAGCGGTTGCCATATAAATATACCATGAGTTCTTCTAAAGCTAAACTAATAGTCCACCAAGAACGTCACTATATAAACCACTTTTGGACCATTAAAGTCACACAGATGGTAAAGGAGTTTCTAGGTCGACTATATACCCGATGCTATACTATATTTTTCTTGAAAGAAAAACATTGTGAGGAAACCTACATATATAGCTCTGAGTGTGTAAGAGTGGTACTTGCACCAACGATGTACGGTCAGAGAATCCCAAAGGGCCCAACCATACAAATATAATTAATAATCCATTAAAATCTATTAGCACTTGTAATTTAAAAAAAAACCGGTCGAGTGCGAGTCTGGCTCGGGCACCGAGGGTTCCGTATTTAAGATAATATGCTTGGTAACCGCAAAAGAAAATACACACTTTGTTATGAACAGTGATCGGAATTAGGGGAGCTAAAATACCTATTCTTCGCAAGAGGACATAATATAGAGTGGTTACAACAGGGTAGAAAAATATATTTTTTCTTGAATACCAGGTATTCGATATTTACCCGGGTATGTATTTTACACAGTCTAGTTCGAATAGTACAAGTCTTGAGCTTAATGTAGTATGTTTTTTATAAGATTGCCCTTTCATATTTATAATAATAATCTTAAATACCTGTAAAAAACATACTACATTAAGCTCAAGACTTGTACTATTCGAACTACACTGTGTAAAATACATACCCGGGTAAATATCGAATACCCGGTATTCAAGAAAAAAAATATTTTTCTACCCTGTTGTAACCACTCTATATTATGTCCTCTTGCGAAGAATAGGTATTTTAGCTCACCTAATTCCGATCACTGGTTATGAACTTTATTTTCCATGCAATAAGTTCCATTTTGAGTAGCTTAAATTTTAATACAGATTTTCAAAGATTTTTTTGTTATTTCTCAAAAACTATAAACAATGAACACTTAATTTTATTTTTCCCATAAAATACATATAAGTAATTATCTATAGGTTAGGTTTTTCAGATTTTTTGGTTAATATACTTCGGAGATAAAGGGGGGAACGGTCATTTTTTGTACATTTTTGGCTATAAATCAAAAAGTACATCACAAAAAATTTAAAAAAAAATGTTTTGAAATGTGCAGTTTAAGCCCTTTCATATGACACCCCATTTGCTATAATCAAACCACTTTCATTTTTAAACCCCCCATTCTAGACCCCTATTCAATTATTTATAAAATTAATTTCCTTATTTTTACTAAAAACAGATGCGGGCAAGCAAGTTGTACAACTATGCCAAATTATAAGTTGATAGCATTTGTAATTGCTGAGAAAACCTGTTGTGAAATACAGACGGACAGACAGACAGACAGACAACGAAGTCTTACCATAAGGATTCCTTTTTTACCATTTTAGTACGGAACCCTAAAAAGAAATGTCTCCGATAAGGTTGGGTAAGCAAATTTTTTAACGATCCATAATCCGAAATCGGTTATATAAGTTGCCGGACAAACGGACAGAGTGGCGCCGTAAAGATTACTTTTTTTGTCTATTTGATACGGAACCCAAAATGCTTTCCCTCTAAAAAAACTTTTGCATTCCGCTGAAAACTAATATTTAGCGCATCAATCACGTCTGTTTGATAAAAATCAATAATATGTGTAATCTTTTCAAATCGTTCGATCATAATTAATTAATACCATTAATACCCAACATTAATCCGATTACGTACTCGATCTTGCGAAGTTAATAAAGGGATTGACAAAACATTGTTTTTGTTATCAGAAGGAAGTATAGTCGGTGGGTAACGTAGGCTAGTGTTTATTTTGTGTTATGCATGTTTGACCAACAAATTATTTGCTAGATAACAAATGAGGTTTTAGTGAAAATTTGAGAATTCAAATATTTAAAAAAATAAAAGTATTGTGAAAGTATGCATTAACTACTTAGTTGAATCGATTCCACTTCACCCGTCCGTGTGGTACGGTTCGCTATGTCCGGCTGTCCAAAATGTATATACCAAAATCAAATTTAACAGAGTCGACGGAGCACCTATTGGGTGTTTTGGCCCTGCGGGCCGGCTGAACACCTAACATAACCTAAACCTATATCATATTAATGATAATTATTACTGAGTGTTTTGGTCAACCGGGCATAATTCGCATCATTACTTTTTTGTTACCACGAACGGATGAATTTCGGTAACAAAAAGGGAGCTTCCTAAGTTTACGCAGTATTTTGTTGAGAAATTCATTGTTACGAATTGAATATAGGGAAAACTATCTATTTTGTTGGAACCTTTTATTAAGCATAGTGTCTATGTTTGATTGTTTTAGAAAGTGAAAAGGACAAAGCGATTCTTATAATTCTATCTCTCTCACTGTTTGATTAAAACTATACGGTTTCGGGGGTATTTTTTTTATTCAATTAAACATTTTTTATTGATCTTTGCTTTGTGCTGACACCAAATAAATACAATAAGACAGGGTTTAAACCTCAAACTTTCCTTTGAAGATGAAACTCTAAACCAACTGACCTTCTAAGTTTAAACATAATTTAATTTTACAATATTTTTCATATCCGCCTGACGAACGTCTATGGCGCCCAAAACCGGAAAGATACAAGTTAATTTAAAAAACAAATTCAATTAGCCATCACTTGTGAATAGTCAACGTTATTAAGCGATTAAGTTCGTACAGTCAGCAATAAAATATTATCCAACAATGCGCTCCAAAAACTCAGACACGCTCTTATACCTCTAGTAATAGAAGTGTCAAATATTTAGAGCCTATACTCCGTTTGTTTAGGTACTTAAATAAATGTAAACAAAACGACCACGTGCTATAGTTCAGAAGCAGAACACTGATACGACAAAGTTCGATAAAACAGTTTTGATTGGCTGTTTAGCAATGCCACGTGATTTGTATTGCTTACATTTGTTTAAGTACCTAAACAAACAGAGTATAATATTGCATTATATATTATAGGGTGGTATTCCACCTGTCCAATATCTTTGTCCAATGTGCATTGCGTCTCACATTTTTTAAAGCAAACTGTGTGACGCAAATACACATTGGACAAAGATCTTGGAAAAGTGGAATACCACCCACAGCTAGTATTATACCATATCGCTTTCACTCATTTTGCTCGTTGATAACAAATCCAGCAGACTACAGTTGCCATTACAAATGAAGACCGTACGACTACTCACCCATACGGCGAACGGAACAATTTACAAACAGTATTGGGTGCTTTCACAATACTTGCATTGCAATGTCGCATCGTAAATTATATACCACAACATATTTATCATACCTCAGAGTCAGTGGCGTGACTTACAGTTGTCGGCCCGAGCCGCCTGTGGCGTTCCAAAGGTCGAGCAGTATCTTGAAGACGAATTAATTACATTGTAATATGATCAGTAATTCGAATAGGATTATACATGTTATATAAGTGTGAACAATTTAGGCTTTAAAACAGTTATAACAAGGACATACTAATTCAGAGTTAACACATACAAAAGCCTCAATCTCGCCTATGACAGCTGTATAGTATTGCGAATTTATACTTAAGTACAAACCAGTAAACCTATAGTACTCGACCGTCGTTCCCGCATTCGTTTATTTCTTATGCGATATACAGCCGAGTACTATTATTATTGTGGTTTAAAGGTAGTTTGCTTTTACACTGTCAACTGTGGCGTAAAAACACATGTTGGTATAGTAGAATTTTTATTTAAGGAAACTAGTTTGACAACTCAACATGAACAAATGGTACCACAGTAGGGGTAGGACTAGTATTGTATGTAGATTAAAAAATAATACGGCTTGGGATACCTTTGTATCCATGTATATTTAAGTAAATTAATATTTATCATGTTACAATACAACATTTTCAAAGCCAACGACGGATACAACCGCACCAGTGGTTCAACGCCAACGACGGATATAGCCGTCAGGGTTGCCAGCGCAAAATAGACCTGAGTGTCTATAGGGCAAGGATGATATTAGCTCTGATTTTAAGCCTTCATTGGCGTGTGAGTTAAGTCTTTTTTATTTGACATAGCGTGACAAAATATAACAAACTATGTATCGACATTTCCTCATAAAATTTCTTACATATCCAGATACGTAAGAAATTTATATGTCATATTAGTTCGCCTAAATAAAAATTCACCTTACCTGTGATGTGAGTACATTTATCAAGGACAATAAACAGGTTAAAATAATGTTCCACAAAACATACATACAACACATTACATATAAAACGCAACCAAAAACTACAAATTTAATACTAACACTGTGATTTCCCCGTTGATTTCAACCACGTACGACTTACGAGGATTGCGAAGCTAAAAATTACCATACAAAATGCGACAACGTTTCTCTCGTCTTAAACCTAGTCAGATTTCCAAGATTTTTAAATATGTTGTAGGTATTATGAAAAACTGGTAGTAGGATATCCGAATTGGAGACGATTTGCACCGGGCTGTTTATTCGATAAAAAGTATTTTATACCAAATTTAATACGCTAAGTAATATATGGCGAATAGGTAGGCTGAAAAATTTCAGTCCAGTACATAATTAATTAAAAGTTTTAAAATTAACTTTCTTTAAAAAATTGCAATAGCTTGTTTCATAGACAAATTACATACCACGGGCCTAGTGTGGTTGCCGAGTTAGAATAGTGCCACTCCATGTCTTCCCGTGGATGTCGTAAGAGACGACTAAGGGAATAAAGGCTTGTAGTACTGTTAGGCGATGGGCTTGCAACCTGTCACTAATACGCTGGTAAACATCTTAGCCTAATTGTGCAAATTGTGGTTATAGAATTATCAACAAGTTTTTAGAGATGTTAGTAATTCTGTAGCTCTGCCTACCCCACTCTGGGAACGAAGGCGTGAGATTATGTACATACCAATCGAAAGTATGAAGCCTATAGAATATGCAAAGGTTAGGTTGACTATTTTTTCCTGACAAACTAGGTATGCAGGTATAAACAGGTAATTCGGTACTAATCATTTGCACCAAACCTAACGTTTGCATATTCTATAGACTTCATACTTTCGATTAGTATGTAATTTGTCTATTAAACAAGCATTTGCAATTTTTTTTTAAAGTTCATTTTTAATAAAATAAAAAATGATATAAGTACTGGATTGAAATTTTTCAGCCAACCTATTCGCCACATATTATTTAGCGTATTAAATTTTATATAAAATACTTTTCAGCGAATAAACAGCCCGGTGCAAATCGTCTCCTATTCGGATCTTAGACCATGGGTCTGTACGTTTTCCATTAGAAGAAAACATTTCTTAAATCAACTATAAACAAAAACGGAAACGTACAAACCTAATTTTTCATAACAGGGTGAATCAACTTTTAAGGGACTCGCCATTTTTCGACATGTTTCACAAATTATATGTATGACGTGGCTTACACGCCTATTAAATCAGACAAATAGGCGAACATTTGAAATGATTCGTTTTAAAATAGTACAGTTTTAAATAATAATATAGTTGGTAACGCAGACGACAATGTTGTCCCTAGGTTTTGTATGGAAAACGTGCATTTTCTCATGAGTTCCCAGGTTTTTTCGAGGATTAAAAATTATTTGAGGTGTTTAACATGTAAGGTCTGAAAATTTGGTGGTCTGATTTTAGTATTCATACACTATTATTAACCAGAAGTCACCAGGAAAGTTTTAATACCGCAAAAGAGTACCTTAAAAGTTGATTCACCCAATAACTACAATATATTCAAACATCGTGAGAATCGGAATCAATCATAGTGAGAAACGTTATCGCCCGGAGCTAAATTTATATTTTAAGCTTCGCCTCACGATCCTCTCCACATAAAATAAAACATAACTTACAATAGCTTCAGTATACAGTTCGTGATAAATAAATGTAAAATATTATACATTTTTAATAGAACATCAGTACAGACACGGACATTAATTCTTGAGCCACTATCAATAGATTAATTTTACCGTTTACTTAAGGGCGCTGCTTACGTAACGTGATCAGGATGTGGACGGGACGGGGACGGGACGCGGTTGCATACATTTTTGGTTTTCCCGTCCCGTACGTGCAATCGTTACGTATGCACATTCTGATACATTTTGTATGAAACGATATTGTTGCCCGTCCCGTCCCCGTCCCGTCCGTGTAAAATCACGTTACGTATGCGGCGCCCTTTAGCTTCGATTATATTGACTGTTTTTTAAACACAAACTGTTTTCTTTATCTGCGATGACGAATGTCAATGGCTTTATAAGTAGTGTGTATCTGTATCTGTCTGTGGCATCGTAGCTCCTAAACGGATAAACCGATTATGACGCGTTTTTTTTTAAACATATCTAGTTTATTCGAGATGTTTCTTAGCTAAGTTTAATGGACATCGGTTGGATTGTTCAAGAGTTATTAACTATAACCTCGTAAGGCCCACCATGCTACAAACAGGGACTTTTTTGTAAGTTGGACTTTGAACCTACCATCAAGGCAATAAAGTTCAATTACGTTTGTTCGATAATGCCATTTTCAGTTTATGAACATATGAAAATAAACCTTATTCTTATTGCAACACAGTTCAAATTCAATTGCCTTGATTATGTACAGCATATTGCACACAGGGCCGTACGAGGCTAAAGGTAGAGGTCGCAAATGCGACGGCGATTTTAACCTCGTTAAGCCCATGTACATTATTAAGGCAATTCAATTTGAACTGTATTACAATTGGAATAATGTTTATTTTCCTTTCTTCATAAATTGAAAATGGCCCTTTCGAAGAAACGTAATTGAACTTTATTGCCTTGATGGTAGATTCAAAGTCCCACTCACAAAAACTGGCTGTTTGTAGTACGGTGGGCCTTGCGAGTTTAATCTATCTAAAGTTATGTTAAAAGCAAATTAAGTGAATAATCCAACGACATCGAATTTGGAAAAAAATACGAACTTATTCGTAGGTACGTGGTAATTATTTTTTCATAAATCTTCAAAGTGGCTCAACATTGTCCGTGACTGTTACAAAAATATTCAAGCCACATCACCTCAGCATCTCTAGTATTCCGAAATCGTATCTCGTTTTGCCGCATAACTGCGTCCTCCTCTTCATTGTCATCATCTACTTAACATCGAAATACCCAATGTTAACGAACAGTACAATGGAATCTAGACCGATTACATATGAAATAAGGATTAATTTCGTTTTATAATAAAAAGAGGACCGCGTAGTAAAGTATGTATTTTATTTGGTCTCATTCAGACACGAAGTCCTAAAAAGATCACATATTTATAAATAAATTATTATTTGTTGTAAAGCGCGAACGTCAGCGTGCTTCCAATATACATTTACAATCCATAATGCCGCCGCCGTCAAAGTCGCAGTCCGAGCGCTACGACAACATTATTGTGCGCGAGTGACAGAGACACGTAATGGTGAGGTCAATGTACAAAATTCTTCGTGTTTGGCGCCCGTGCTATACAAATAATGTTTTGTTCAAAACTATGTAACCACTTCACGACTATAGTTAATTTAAATATTTAACAAGCCTAATTTGATATAAGTCATATTCTAAATTTGCTCTACATATCCTAAAAGGACTTTGAAAAGTCGCCAATAGTTGCACAAAAGATACATTCATTTTGAATTAACAATATTGCCAGCTGATCATACATCTTCAGTGTAGACAAGACATCCAGTCAGTGCCGGATTAAATTCTCGGCCCGATGCAAATTCTATCAAAAGGACCTTGGTTTCGTTTATGCTTCTTTTTTTAAGTCATGGAGCAGGCAAATAGGCACACAGGCCACCTGATGGTAAGTGGGATCTGTGACCCATAGACATGCTATCTCGAGACTACAATCTTAAGACCGCAAATGCGTTCCCAACCCTGAGGACTAAGATGGAATGCCTCTATACTAGTCATTTCACCGGTTGTCTTATCCCCATACATCACATCGCATTGTTTTAACAAACAATGCGAATGCTGCTTGGCGGTAGGATGAGAACTTAAGTTTAGGGTGCTAAAGAAAACAGAACTGAGAAATACATGGAGACGGTGGTTTCAAGCTACTCTTGCTGCGTGGCCTTGCATCTGCTGGTCCGGTACTGTCCTCTGCTCTGCCCCGCTAATCCAATACGTAGTATCTCAGATAAAACTCCTATAGCAATATCAACCTTATTACTAACAGAAGAGAATTAAAACTGCTTTGGTTATTAAATTTGGGATACTGCTAATAAGCTCAGTAGGGCAGTGCTGAGTTTAGGCGTACTAAGGATCGTCAAATGCATTTCTATTCCTTTGACCTTCACCCGGTATCGGTCCTTTTAAATTGATAATGACAATTTACTTTGAAGGATCCTGGGCATGGGGTATAGTTTCCTATGCCTCGGACGTTATCATCTGAGCTCTGATAAAAGCCTTTTTCGCACATCTCGCTCGCTCTTGGGAGGTTAGCAGATCTCTCGCTAGCACTTTACAGCGGCTTCTTTGTTTGTTCATTTATTAGTTTTTGGCCCCAGAGCTCAGTTGATAACGTCCGAGGCATAGGAATAAATAAATATTATTGTTTTTGGCGGTAACGTTTCTACCACCTAAACCTAATTTTTTATGAAATTAGATAATTTTGGTCTCATTAATTGCCTGCCTTAAACCAGTTTCAAAAGTCTATTGTTAACATTATAATATTTACAAAACTAATTTTTCACTTTAACATACTTCAAACCGGACTAGGTCTAGTAGAAATATTACCGCATTTTGCATAGTTATTGCAACTTCACAACCCTCTTAAATGAAATTAAACAAATTTAACTTCGTAATTATACATTAAACTATACATTTGTAACTTGAACATACTGTCTAGCCACCATTGAAATTAACGTTGGTTTTAGCAGGTTGACTCCATACGTAAATTTGCCGGGTTATACATTTTCCACGTATCATTAGTCATGTCACGTCGGGAACTGTATAACACGGCTAATTTACGTAACATGTCAAACTGCTAAACATTTTAATTCCTTGATGGTTCGTTAGAGGGATGCCACACGAGCGTTGGCTGTGCGTTGCGTAGTCGCCGCTGCGTTGTTCTACGTATAAATTAGAACGACATGCCACACGATGCGTTGAAACGCTTGCGTCGCTCTATGTTGAAATCACAGCAGTGCGATTACGCATCGCGCCGGCAACGCTCGTGTGGTATAGCTCTTAAACCAAGAGGCGGGACACACTACTGACTATGGTCATCGCTAGGGTTAGGATTTTGGTGGCATATCCTGGTTCTAGAATCCATGGAGTTGCTATTTCCTTATTATTATAATACACACTTTGATTTTGACCTTCAGTATGGTCTTATTTCAAAATGAACTAAATACATTTTTAGTTCGGTTATTCCATACCTAGTAATAATTGGTTGTTTGTAACGCTTTCACAGCAGATATATCCTCCATACCAAAATTCATTTAAATTGATCGGTTGAATGAATCAATGAATTTTGAAATATTAAAACACTGAAGGTCATAATCAAACGGTATGTTTTATAATAAATAGGAAATAGCGACTCGATGGATTTTAGAACCACGATTTGCCACCAAAAGTCTTAACTCTAGTCATTGCACACCACATCGCCGCGGCACCAGACCAGCACCGCCTCAGCTCAAATTGAAACATTGAAAAGTGAGCTTTGACTCGTGTTAGTACGATACATTTTGCAAGTAAAAACAATTGCCGGGGCGCCGGCCTTGTGACGTTCACTGAAAAATGTATCGTATTAACACAAAACAAAGATCACTTTTCAATGTTATACTTGGAGTTGAGGCGGTGCTGGTCTGGTGCCGGGGCGTTGTAGTGAGCGGCCCTTCCTGCCTCAAATCCATAAGCATAAGGTTTAGATTCCATTAACATGTTGCATTGTAGTATGGGTTTCTTTTACTAGCGAGGATACGACACAGCACTTATTCGATTTAAGAGTATAAATAGATACATTTGTAGAGTGTGGGGCTGCGCGATCATGGGGGGTCCAGGCGGGTGCTTAGACTCTTGAGTTGCTCCAGGCCAGCTAGCAGCTCTCTGTTGAAAATAAAATAAATTTATTTAAAAAGTACAAAAATAGGGACTTTTTTTACTTGTTTCCCAGAGCTAGGTAAAGGCCTTCCCTCTTTTCCATAAAGTTTGTTTCTTCATACTAAGTGAAAAAAAAACACGGGAACACCTAGTACGGAGAAACAAACTTTATGTGATTAGTTGATTACTTAAAAACTTGATTATAAAAAACGGGCAAATGCGTTTAAAAACTCCACTGATTTGTATTGATTCTAATAATACAAAAATTCACTAATAAAGTTCTGAAATAAAAAATAATATTAAGGCTTTTTCGTGACAGGGAAAATCACCAAAAATCAGAAACTAAGAATTTTCGGACAGTGTACATGACCTAATTTGCTCCAAATGAGCTCTACTACGCCTCCTTAAAAGGATTGTATCGAATATCCAGTCACCCTGTCGATGTGTGAAACAGTGGCGAATTCTGGTATTTGGAATGGGGGGGCTTGACGCTGCTGAGGAAAACTCCTAGGTCCTAGGGACGGGAGGAAGGGAATTTAAAGTCGTTAGTGTAAGGTTGAAAAGTTCTCAATACAGCAAGTGCTGCAGCCGGAGCTGGTTTATTTCGTAGTGTAATGCGAACACGGATGAGACAATAGTAGTCGAAGGTGCTTCTTCTGCATGGAGTTCCTGAAGTAGCCAGTGAAAATACTGTTGAGACAGCTGTTGCTATCTGCGCCCAAAACCTGCAGTTACAAGGCTTCACTACAGAGTCGGTTCATGTGTGCCATCGTCTAGGGAGACTGCGTGACTCTTCCAAACCCAGGCCCATATTGGTGCGATTCCACTCCATAGTGCTCCGAAATGCAGTTTGGACCGCCAAAACTAAGCTGAAAGGTTCGGGCATGACGCTATCGGAGTTCCTGACCGGCAGCCGGCACGCAGTATTTGTTGAGGCACGGAAGTTATATGGTGTTAAAGGCAGTTGGACGAACGAGGGGCGGATTGTGGTGTTGTGCCTCGATGGCTCCCGTCGCCGTGTTACCACGTTGCCGGAGCTCCGTTCGCTGCCACCTCCTGCCGCCGCGTCGAATAGCGGAACCTCAACTTCGTCTGGTGTCCCGCAGTGTGCCGCTGGTAAGCAACCGTTGCCGGCGCGTACTAAGCCTCCAAAGCGCGTAGCCGCCACTAATAAGGCGAAATAAACGGACTTTTATATTACTCGCTGCGCAGCTATGTCTTCCTGGTTCTCGGTTTCTCTGTTCCCTTGTTTACACTGTTTACAGTTTATCCAAGGTCAAGTGTGCTGTTCTATGAATAGATCTTCATTTCGGCGTTTGCGACGGTAATACGTTCCTTCTATGCACTCGTTGGTTGACATTCATGACATTGACATTGACAGGAATGACGGGCAGGCTCGAGTGAGTTTTGACGTTTATGTTGCGTTTCGTTTCGTGCTAAAGTATTTATACATTCTAGTTTATGCTGCGCTTAAATGTTGTAATTTGTAGTTGTAACTTTTTCATGTCTTTTTTCTTGTATACTTTCTGTTTAGATGCAGTGCTATTAATTTTCTTTTGTTTTTTAGATTTGTAAAACCTAATCGGTAAATTGCATCTGACCAGCTGCTGGCGAGCGATTGGAGTTATAATCGCATCCGGTTCTAGTTTAGTACTTACGTTTGTATTTATTACTATACGTTTTATTTCTTATTTATTTTGTATTCTATTTATTTATATATACTATTAGTACTCAGATGTCTGATGTATTGGATGCTAGTCATGACAGTGTATTCTTTTCCTTATCTTCGTCTAGTCAATATGATTCTTTAAGCGACGAGTCTGACATGCCAGATCTTTGCGAACGGTTAAATAGCACTTTTTCCGTGTCAATTAAAAACTTCAATGTCGTGCACATCAACGCACAGAGTATACCCGCCCACTTCCCTGATTTTCTTTCTTCTTTCTCTTGCATGAATTTACATGCAATTCTCATCTCCGAAACTTGGTTGAAGCCATCTCTTCCTTCTACGCTCTACCCACTTCCCGGCTTTCGATTAATTCGCAATGACAGGACTGGACCCAATGACAGCGGACTCGGTGCTGTGCGGGGTGGTGGTGTTGCCATTTACTTGAGAAGTGACATACCCTGCGAAATAGTTGCTCAGTCGCCTACCCTTTTTTCTAAATCCCCTGAATATATTTTCCTTAATGTCTCGTTGCATCACGCCAAAGTCTTTCTCGGAGTATATTACAGTCCTTCCTCAAACATTAATTATTTCGATGCTCTTGAGAGGACTTTGGGTGATCTTGTCCCTCAGTTTGACCACACTATTATTATGGGTGATTTTAATACTTGCCTCGTTAAAGACGACTCCCGTTCCTCTAATCTTAAATCTGTTACAAACTCTTTGAACCTTACTATTCTTCCCCTCAACCCCACTCATTTTCCTCATAACGGTCCCCCATCTCTCTTAGATCTCATTATCACGTCTTCCCCTGACTTTGTTTCCAGTCACGGTCAATTTAACGCCGTCGCCTTTTCTAACCACGATCTTATCTTCGCTTCTTTTAAGATCCGACCCCCGAAACGCAGGCATAAATTCATTCTTCGCCGTAATCTTGGTAATGTGGATCGGGAGGCCTTGCTCTCTGATTTGCATAGTGTAAATTGGCAATCTATTGATGCTCTCGACAACATCGACCTGAAGCTTGAGGTGTTTACCAGCAGGTTGCTTGCGATTTTCGACCGACACGCGCCTTTAAAGCCCTTGCGGGTCAAACATTACCCAGCTCCGTGGCTTACGCCTAATATCAGGACCTTAATGGCTAAAAGAAATCGTGCCCGCCTAAAACTGCGTCATAACCCTTCGGAGGAAAATCATCGTACCTATGTTGCCCTACGTAATCGCTGCAATAGGGGATGTAGGGATGCTAGGCGCCGCTACATCCATGAACGTATCGAAACTTGCCCCCCTTCAAAATTATGGAAGTTTTTAAAGTCTTTAGGGGTGGGCAAACCTCAAGAAAGTTCGTCTAGCAGTATATCTGACCTCAATTCCCTTAACATCCACTTTAGCACTTCTCCGGTCGTCTTGGACCCGTCCTTAAAAAAACATACTTTATCTCTTCTCGCCAACTCTCCAAGCCCCGACTTTCCTCCTTTTAATCTAGGCCACATCTCATCGGATGAAACTCTTAATCTGCTGAAAGGTATTAAGACGAAGGCTGTTGGTGAAGACGGCTTGGGTTTGGACATGCTTATGCTCATCGCGGAACCTATTGCTCCCATCCTTTCAAATTTAATTAACTTTTCCTTTTCTACAGGATCCTTTCCTTCCCTGTGGAAATCAGCGCATGTCATTCCTCTCCCTAAATCCTCGAATCCCACCTCTTATTCTGACTATCGACCTATTTCTATCCTCCCAGTCCTCTCCAAAATTAGTGAACATTTTGTAAATAGAAGGTTGTCCCGCTTCCTTAATCAACACAAACTCTTCAATTCTTTTCAATCAGGGTTCCGCCCCGGGCATAGTACTGTCACTGCCTTGGTTAAGGTCACCGACGACATTCGTCTTAATATCGAGAACAGGAAACTCACTGTTCTTGTCTTGTTAGACTTCAGCAGTGCTTTCAACACTGTGGATTTTGACATCCTCCTCGGTATTCTCAAAACCTACAATATCACTTCTTCCGCTCTCTCGTGGTTTCATTCTTATCTTCTTGGGAGGCGCCAGCAGGTCAAGGTTAATGATGATGTTTCCGCGTGGAAAGATCTTTCTGCGGGTGTTCCCCAAGGAGCTGTTCTATCCCCTCTCCTCTTTTCGATCTTTATTAATGGTATCACTTCTTCTCTCCGATCTTCTTTCCATCTTTATGCAGATGATTTGCAGATTTATGCGGCGGCCAGTATTGATGATTTTCCCTCGCTAATTGGCCTAATTAACTCCGACCTTGCCGCTATTCGTGATTGGGCGGCTAAATTCGGGTTAAAGATCAACGCGAAGAAATCGCAAGCAATTATTGTTGGTAGTCCACACTTCATCTCAAAGTTGTCTGACCAAGTGTTACCTAAGTTGCTATTTGACGGTACTCCAATTCCTTATTCTAGCAAGGTCAAAAACTTGGGTCTCACTATGGATCGGACGCTTTCGTGGTCGGCTCATGTTTCAGAGGTTAGTCGGAAGCTCTTTGGATCCCTTCATTCCCTTCGGCGTCTGCAGAACTTCCTCCCCCTTCGCACCAAGATTACTCTTGCACAATCCCTTCTTCTTCCTCTTCTTGACTACGGCGACATCGCATATCTCGACGCAACCGAGGAGCTGCTTGATAAACTGGAGCGGCTACAGAACGTATGCATTCGGTTTATATTTGGCTTGCGAAAATTTGATCACGTGTCTGAATTCCGTTCTCAGCTGAATTGGTTGCCCATTAGGTTTCGTAGAAACATTCATATCCTGTCGTTGCTATTTAGCGTTCTTTTCTATCCTCTTTCCCCTCCTTACCTTTCGGAACGGTTCAGTTTTATGGCAACTGGTTCCCAGAATCGATTGCGGTCGAGCGCCAACCTATCCCTTGCTTTTCCTTCAAACAAATCTAAGATTTATTCTAAATCATTTTCGGTGCACTCTGTGCGATTGTGGAATCTACTCCCAGTTGATATAAGGCGGTCTCAATCTGTTGCATCGCTTAAATCAAGATTAAAAAACCACTGGTCTGACTCTTGTCCTTGAACGAAGACTATCATTTTTATGTCCTTTCATCTTTGTCTATTCATATATATATGAATTATATATGTGTGAATTTATATATGTATATATGAATTATTTATATATATGTATATGTGTTTATATATATATGTATATAAATTTATATATAATGATATATTTATATAAGTATATTTCCATCTGTCTATTTGGCATTGTATTAAATTATTTAACTAAGATCTAGCTCATATTTATTTATTTATTCTTAGAACTTTAAATTGGTTATTTAATATTAACGTAATTATGAAACATCTAGTCCCTTTCATTGTTGTACGTTTGGCTATTTATTTTTTCAAACTTTTCCCAATCGCTCAAAGGTTAACTGGAAGAGATCCCTTAAAGGGATAAGTTCGCCTTTGTACATACCTTTTGTGCTTCTGTCTATTTTGTTGTTTGTTATTTTCCCGTTTGTACAATAAAGTATTTACATACATACATACATACAATAGTAGTTTATGCAACAGTTGTACGAGTGAGGTCCAAAAGGGCCAGTGGCGTGGGTTACGATGTGAGCCGAAGGCGAACATCGTGAAGAGAAAGACGCCACGAGCGTTTTTTGACTTAATTATACACCGTTGTATACAATACTTTTTCTACGACTAGGTTTTAAATAAAAAATAAAATTAAAGAAACAAATGAGCGGGAAACATGAAAATGACAATTATTAACAAAATATATGTCTATGGTTAACTTTGTTTTTAAATGTCCACTTGCCAGGTGATTATATTAAAAATAAGTTAACTTCATAGTTCATTTTTTAACTTATGTTTGCGTTCATAGCCAAAATAAAATGGCAAATTAACTTAAAAGCGGTATAAAGGAATTATTTATGTTCTGAAATTATTAAATTTAGATTAATTTTATTTAAATATGTGATTTTATTTCATGGTAAAATTCAGTTTAATACTATGTCGCACCTATTATTTCTAAACGAAAATGTCATTTTTGTAGGTTTAGTAGTAGTCTGTGGCAGCTACGCGTATCGTTTTGGCTCAAAAAGCACAAGTGTTGTTTTGGGGAATAGACTAGATAGACTTTTCCACGGATTATTCTGCGGTCATATTATGTATGTTCTTATGTAAGTGTTCCTGACTATATAAATGACAGATAAAAGGACAGGAGTAGGAAAAATATATAATATGTCGTGTGAAATAATGCAGCAGACATGTAGCTGTCAAGTTTTCCAAAAAATTACAGCAGTAGACATGTAGCTAACAAGTTTTTCAAAAAATCGACCTATCTTTTCATAATATCTACATTATCTACAACATATTCAAAAATCGTAAAAATCAGATTAAGTTTAAGGGGGGAAAGTAGTAAAATTACTAGGCCGTAAAATTTCTTAATCGTCAAATGATTACATTGTTTTTTATTTCATTTTATGTCGGTTTTAGAAAAGTTGACGGAGCCCCGCATGACGGTGCTCCTATTTCTGGACAGTTTGACCTTCGGGCATAAGAAGTTACGTAACGAACCTAGTAATAACACAAACGCAGTGCTCAATTTGCGACACGGGCATTTTATAATGTAGACTAAAAGAAATGTGGAGTCGATAATTTTGCGACTTCGTCCTTTTGAGTCCATCAGGTTACCGCATTATGTATGTAAATATTAGTAGGTTCGCAATCGTCCTAAGCATTATGAAGAGTGTGAAATCCTTTAATTGGTTTTGTGTTTCCTATTCTTGTTTCATGTGTTATTTGTAACTGTTGGATTTCCTGCCAATAAATAAATAAATAAATATACCTGAGCGATGTCTCGGCTACAGAGGAGGCGCGGTGCAGGTCGCGCGCGGCGGCCGCCTGCGCGCCCCGCAGCCCGCGGGCCTCCGCGCGCGCCGCCGCCAGCTCCTCCTGCCGGACACTACGGTCAGCCGGGGACAGTGCGAGCTACCAGCTCAACTGTTCCTCACTGGGGACCGAACAGCCGGCGGGCTCCTCGCTCGACCAATCAATAATAAATAATAACGAGAGACGATCTCACACAAATTACGGTGACTCGCTTTGGAAAATAAATATCATTCATTCATTCATTCATTCATTATTATAGCCCATTAACTATCTTATAAACATTAAGGGCCCGTTTTACAATTTTTATTATTTAAAGATAAATACTATGAGCCGGTTAATAAATTCGCTTTTCTTCTTTCCTAAAGAACACGGCTACATTTTTTCAGCAATCTGTCATTTATTGCAATATTATATTACAAAGATATTTCTGTCATATAATAATATCTAAAAGATGTGAAACAGACTCTAAGTACAGAAAACATAAATTACGAACCTTTAGTATTTTGATTTGACTCTTTAGCTGCCCTACCGTCGAATCGTCTTCCTGTTGCCGACACTGAAAATATGTAGGATTATTTCAATAAACGTGACATTTAAGCAGAAAACACGCCGAAAGTGTGTATGTGATTTTTTTAAACTAATGAGTGTGTGAATGAAGTGTGTAAGTAAATGAGTGAGATGAGTAAGTGAGCGAGTAACTTAATGAGTGAACAACTGGTTGAGCATTCAAATGAAAATGTGAATGTAGTATGACCGCAAGTGCAAAAGTGAGACAGTCTATGAGTGTATGAGTGATTTTGTAAACAAGTGAGTAAGTATACACACTTAATGAGTGTGGGAGAAAGTAAATGAGTGCGTGTGTGTAACCATGAGCGTATGTATATCCGTGTGCGTGTGTACATACGGAGGAGGGCGTATGAGCGCGCGCGGCACCAGCCCTCGCGGCCGCCAGCTCGTGCTCCAGCCGCGAGCGACGCGAGCGCTCCGCAAACAGCTCAGACCTACGCACAAAAATATTGGTCAATATTTGCCAAAGTATGTGTGGCGACCTAGCAACATCCGGCGCACACTTGTATCTATCAACTTGCCAGCAACACAAGGGTTCAGACAGCGCAACTAATGTGTTCTACCGCGCTAACGAAGTTTCTCCAGTCGGTTGACATACTTATTATTAGGGATCGGAAATTCGGATGCTTTTATTGTTTTGTTTTTTGAGGCGGACTCAATTTAATTTTGCTAATAAATTTCCCGGGATTTCCCGGAATACCGGAAATTAGGATACATATACACATACGTATTTAAGATATATGTATATATATATATATATATATATATATATACAAAATCTTAAATACGTATGTGTATATGTTACTGAAAAATTAAATGGTATTTATCTGATGGAACGAACTATCGACCCATCTCGCTGGCCACAATTGTGGCTAGGGTGCTCGACGGTTTGCTCAATTCACATCTGCAAAAATACATACAGTTACATGATGCTCAATTTGGGTTCCGTCCCAGACTATCGACCGAGAGCGCAATTCTGTCTGTGAAGTACACCGTCGAGTACTACACCAGAAGAAAGACACCTGTGTATGCGTGTTTCCTGGACCTTTCGAAGGCCTTTGACCTAGTCAATTACGACTTACTATGGAAGAAGCTAGACGAGGTGAAAGTGCCCAGGGAACTTATACGCATATTCAGGTGTTGGTACTCT
This sequence comes from Acleris literana, assembly GCA_946894065.1. Lineage (NCBI taxonomy): Eukaryota > Metazoa > Arthropoda > Insecta > Lepidoptera > Tortricidae > Acleris > Acleris literana. Next base: position 2,768,915 of record OX335681.1, read on the forward strand.
GGTCAAAGAAACAGTGTGCGCTGGGGTGATGTCCTATCTGACGAGTACAGTTTGGCGTGTGGGGTTAGACAGGGGGGGCTTACCTCGCCTCACTTGTTTAACCTTTACATGAACGCCCTGATTGGCGAACTCAGCGGCACACATGTCGGATGCCATATTGACAGGGTTTGTCTAAATAATGTAAGTTATGCAGATGATATGGTGCTGTTGAGTCCGTCAGTCGGCGGTCTAGACCGTCTAATTAAAATATGTGAGTCTTATGCGAACACACACTGCCTTAAGTACAATGCCATAAAAAGTGTCTACATGGTTTTTAAAGCGGGAAATAAAGTTCCATCATATGTTCCTCCCATTCATCTCAATGGTAACAAGCTAAATAGGGTTACATGTTTCAAGTACCTCGGGCACTTGATGACGGACGATCTGCGGGATGACGCGGACATCGAGAGGGAGCGCAGGGCATTGGCGATCAGAGCGAACATGATCGCGCGCAGGTTCAGTCGATGTACAGCACAGGTTAAAATAACCCTTTTCAGGGCGTACTGTACATCGCTGTATACCTGTAGCCTATGGTGTAGATACACGCAACGATCGCTCAGTGCCCTGCGCATCCAGTTTAATAACGCGTTTAGGATTCTGTTGCGGCTGCCGCGCCGCTGCAGCGCGTCAGGCATGTTTGCGGATGCGCATGTCGACGGCTTTCTCGCGACGCTACGCAAGCGCTCCGCGGCGGCGCTGCGGCGTCTGCGGGGTAGCTGCAACAGCCTCCTGGCCGTGGTGGCGGGCAGAATGGACAGTGGCATTCTGAGTCACTGGACCAGGCTCCACTTAAATAATGTGTACACTAACATAGTTATAGGATAACATAGTATAAGGAATTTTGTATTCTAACCCACTAACATCTATGGATCCTAGGAATCTGAAATAAACAATTTTTATTTTATTTTTTATTTTATTTTTATTTTATTTATTTGTTCGAGATATAGAATACCTAATAAGTACATACAAAGTGTAACAAAAGTAGTGGTCGATGGTTTTCTGATAAGAAAAGAATAAAGGAAACAGAAATTTCATATTTTTTTTACATTCAAATGAGAATACGTACATGCTCCATACAAAAAAGAAATGTTTTTACGTTTGAAAAGATTTTCTCTTAATATTCCATAATCAAAACATTACGCCCTTAAACGATTCACCACTATTTTTTTGTTACACCATGTTTGTAGTTAAAACCAACGTGTAGGTATGTTAACAAAATTGCTGAAAATAGTCATAACCTAAATATTTTAACAGTTCTCACTATTTCCTGAAGTTTTATGCAATCCCGGAATTCCGGAATTTAAGTACCTAATTAAAATAATATTTTTAAGAAGCCGACTCCATACTTGCTGAAGTTTTTCAGGAAATTTGCTAATTGTAGGTATAAAAGCATCCGAATTTCCGATCCCTACTTATTATACAACTTCCAACTTCATCCCAAAGGACTTCGGTCCCCAGGCATAACACCCGCCTGGCATAACATCTCTCTATTATCCTCTCTTCCTACCTTGGTGACCCCGGCGTGATCGTCATCCTACATTACGGTTACACTATGGTAATCTATAATGATGGCTCTAAAACTTAGTTTGAACTCTAAGACCACCGCTGTAAGTAGACCGCGCCGTGTTTTGGTGACGCAGCCAAACATGTTTCCGCCAGCATTAGCAAGTTCGTAAGTAATTTAATTTACCTCTCTTGTGATGTAAGACTGGCGCAAATTCTTTCAATTTTATTTACTACCAAAATTGGATAGGAAGTTGTGCCCGGGGTTGCTAATACTGTGAGAGATAACCAACCTTGTGCGTTCCAGCTCTGAAATGATCTGCTGAAGCTGCACATCTTCATGCTCTGGCTCCGGGGACGTTCTGCCTGGATGCACCGGCAGAAAGTCTGGCAGTCGCATGGAGTCTGCACCTGGAAGCCAAACAAACCAAATTGATTTTAACACATTCACTGCCAGCCAATGCTACGAGTGCTATGCTCAGTGTAGTATGGTGTAGCCTGTAGCAGCATTTTTCCACTCTGTAGCCAGCTACAAACAGTGGACCTGATATCAGGTCCTTGTCAAACAATTAAAAGGGACAAAGTAACAGTCTTCTCAAAATTCAAAATATTCATTTAGTAAATTGGCCACATGAGGGCTCTTTTATACATCGGTAATAAGGAGTGAATCTAATAGAGCTTCGGCAAGATGATCACTGTGGTTAAGATGCGGTGCAAGTAACTACAGCTCCAGCAGAAGGTCATTTTTCCAATAAATACAATTGTACTTAAAAAGTAAGTTACATTACAAGCTAATAAAGTAATAAATAATTACTATTAAAACTAGGACAAATAAAATCATTATTCATCACAAATCGTCATCCCCGATGAATAAAACGGTAATGCTATATAACTTATTGGCAAGACAATCACTGTGGTGAAGAAGCGGTGAGAAAAACTCCAGCAGAAGGTAAGTTTTTTCAATCATTAAATACAATAATACTTAGAAGTATAGTACATTACAAGATAATAAAGTAATAAATAATTACTGGTAAAACTAGAACAAATAAAATCATTATTCATTACAAAATGTAATGTCTATACCACAGTAATTATATAGCTCTTTATCTATACTGTGTCTATACACTTCCAAGTCGAATTTTAAGTCAACAGACTTATGAGAATGACTATTATTTATTCATTTCTTTGTAATTCACAAGCAGGTCAAAGCTAATTAATAATTGCATAATTATATGCATAATTGCCATTGTCCACTTGTGTTATTTATTGTACCTATACTTTTAAAGAAGAAATATTCTTTTGAACAAGCATTTGGTAGTATTTTATCTATAATTTGCTCTTGCATAAAGAATGTTTACTTAAGAATCAAATGCACTATGAAAATAAAAACTTTACAAATATTTTAAACCATTTTGACAATTTAAAGCTAGATAAGGAAGATTTTTTTAGTTACTTGGTTACATAGATTTGAAGATAGAATTGAAGTTCCATAACTTATCTAAACATAACTTTTGTATTGCAACAGGATAGCTAAACCAAGTTTTATATAAAGATAAAAGACATTTATTCAAAATGCCACACGGGCACTTTTACACATCAAAGAATCTACCAGCGCTTCCCAAGAGGAGACCCGTAGAATCTTGTGTAAAGAAGAGAAAATGCATTCATGTTGATTACAACTATTACTCACCTGCATTGGGTGGCAAGTCCAGAGGAAAGGTACCCCTCGGAGACATATTCCTCCTGTCCACCGGGTTGACTGACTCAGTGAGGTCCAGGCTCAGGTGGGCAGACAGGTCAGGGGCCGGACCCAGTTCCGCACCGGAAGGAAGGTCCAGCGGCACACGCGCCTGCCCAGACTCCCTTGATGTAGACGCTGTCCCCATATATGCATCATGGTCATACCCCCTACTTCCCCCACTATAACTGCTGTTATTCCTCCTTCCCAGAGAGGATGATGAACCCGCATTGAAATTAGTATTAAATGTAAAGTCCGGCAAATTGTCTAAATCCACTGATATAGGACCGTTACAATTCAAATAAGCCTGCTCTACTAGAATATGGTCCTGCACAAAATCAGGTAACGAGGGCATGCCTAATGGCTCCAAACTCGGCCGGTAGAACTGCGCGTCAGAATTGTCCACATACAGGTTTTGCTTAGACTCGGAATTGTCCACTACACTAAATGATACTTCTACAGAACTACTCGAAGACGTATTATCACTAGCACGCTGGTCGCTGGCGTCAGGGCGCTTGTCTTTGGCTTGCGTGTCGCTCGCGGGCTCGGTGGGCGAATGCTGCACGGTACTCGCGTACACCTTCGGCCTCGCGCCCGTGCTCTCGTATGTTGAGTTGCCAGGCAACGAGAGATCACGCTTCAGAAAATGCCTAAACGAAAACGGGTTCTCGTCCTTCCGCGTCGACCCCGTGGACTCTGAAAGAAAAAAAACAAAGCTCCAGGAATGCCTTTAAATTTAGCTCACAAAAAACAACTTGCAAACACTTACTCGAAGACGAACTTTTTGCCTCTGCAGGCGACGCATCGCCGTTTTCACTATTATTACACTTCGTTTCTTCGGTTTCCGGATTAAGCAGACGAGGGAAATACGGCAGGTCTATTGTGTTGTGTTCGTTCTCCTGAGTAGACCCAGCATTATTTGAATTTTGGGCCGATTTCTTATTTGATACACCATCCTCGTCCTCCGCCATGATAATGAAAATGACAGTTCGTAAATTGCGTTCAAAAACTACAAAAGTGTTGCGTTCACAAACCAGGATGCATTCGAGATGATATTATTTAGCTCGACAAAAAATGGGGGCTCTGTGATCTGTTCATACCCCTATAATCTGTGGCTCTGTTCAGATTGATATTAGCAACATAATCCAATTTTTACTCAAAAACTTTACTGCGGTAGTTGCCACTTGAAAATAATGTACTTCCATCCGTCGCCAAGACAATTAGATCATGTGTGTGTCGGATGTTATCGTTCGGAACGTACGTAGCCGGTCGGACTGGGTCTCTATTCTACTGGGTATACATTGTTGCCTAGGCCCGGAAATTAGGGAATTGCTTGACGAGGTGATTGGCGGGCCGAGCCTCGGCGAGGCGTGCTAAAATCCGAGTCAGGCAATCCCCGTTTCCACCGTAGCCGCAGCATATAAATATAATGCTTTTCTCAAACAATGCGAGGAAATGATGCTAATACATAATTATAAGCAAGTATTTGTAAAAAGCTAAATGTGTAGCGTGTAGTTAAATCTATTAATTATTATATGTAGTTGCTTAGTTTATAAACTATTGGTACCTACCCGCTTTATAAATACAGCTTACCTAAACAAAATATGGTTTTTTCTTTATTTACCTACTTTACAGTGATGCCCGTTAATTTTCAACTCCCTTTTATGGGGTAGGTATTATTTGTTAGGATATCCACCAGTATTGTTATAAAAAAACCTAACCTAATGGGTTTTATAAAAAATCCTAATAAGTTTACGTTTTCAGAAAAAAAAAAAACAATATATTCTGCCCTCCTTAGAAAAAAGGGCGTATATCTCATAGAACCGCGTACGTATAAGTGACCTTATTTCTTAAGACAGGGGGTTAATTTTTCTTTGACTGTCAAATTGCGCACGAGTCTTTTTTATTTCGGAGGGGAGTATTATGTATTTTGAACTTTATATACTATCCCGCAAAACAAGGCAGTTAAGTCTTGAGATGACTGGGATAAAGGCAAGGGGTAAGAAATGATTAAAAAAAAAACTAAATAGTCAAATCGTTTATTACGTGTAAGTTACTCCAGTAATAGTTTCCGCTTCGCTTCGTAATTTTAAATTCATTCCACGACCTTTGATGATCGTGACGCACTTTATAAATATATTAAAAATAACATCAGGGTTTAAACTATAACAAAAATAAATTCGTAAACAATAAATGCATAAGTTTATTTTTTCTCTTATAACAAAAATAGTGACATTAGGTACCTACATTTATACGATTCTGAGCACAGTCCTTATCTAGTATCGGGTTGAATAGACTTTCTGAAAGGACAATATTTTTCAAAGGAAAATGAACCTACTATGATTGCAATAAAGTCAATTTTCTATTTTACTTGTCGGCCATAAAAACAAGGGAAATTCTACTTTATCTCCTTTACAATAGATCTTTATTGCAATGGCCGTTACATTTTTTTGTACGCGGGGTCTTACGAGGTTAATATAAGCTACATGGGCTCTATTCTACTGGGCAAAAACATATCGCCTTTGACATGTTATCGTATTTTTTTTAACCCGGCCGTCATTGCCAAGTAAAGAGCTATCGTAACGTTGACAATGCCAAAAACACTATGGTATATGCCCAGGGCCCGTATTATGGTCACCTTTATCGCGGTGGATAAAGCTTTCGTCACTCTCGCACTTACACACTGGTCAGAAAGTGACAGATGTTTTATCTACGCTTATCTACGTCGATAAACACGACCATAATCGGCCCGCAGGGCCTCTATTCAATACGGTAAAAACTAAATCATTTTTGACCTGCCCCCTATTTCACCATCCTGACAATGACAGGTGACAGGTGACATTTCAGTGTACATGGCGCAGCTTATATGAAACCCAGTGACATTCAGCGTGTTAACTTTGCATTGTATACCGAATTGTCACCTGTCACGTGTCATTGTCAGGATGGTGAAATAGGGGGCAGTTATCGTACTGTCTACGTTTTGATAGCTTTTATTTACATGACAGAAATGGCCGAGTTAAAAACAATAATTTGGATTTTACCGCCTAGAATAGAGGCGCAGAACAAATGGCTCTTAAGGCCGGGATTACACCTGTAAGATATTACATAAGTTTTGAAACAAAGCTATATGCAAGAGAGAGAAGCAGATAGTTGCCACTCACTCTTACCCATAGTTGCGTCTCAAAACTTACGTAATAACTTACAGGTGTAATCCCGGCCTAAGAGGTGGCCTAGTCCAGATACATAACGCTAAGTTTGCGATTTTCCAAAATCGACAAATTATGAACGATTGACGTAAGATGACTGATAGCGATCGCTTATGTCAACTCCATACATTCAGATTTGAAAGAAAACAGAAACGTTTAGCAGCGTTTGCGTTCTTGGCTAGGTTGGCCTATTCCCAGTTGTCCACACTCTTTAATTTGACTCAACTGTGTTAGTTTTTATTAATGTACTTAAGTAGATATATTAGTATTTATATATTATACCCAGGTTCAGGAAAATACAAAGAGTCATTTAAGAGCACCTAACAAACGTTTACTTAAAATCTATTAACGCCAAGTGTGGACAACTGGGAATAAAAATTCCCAGTTATCCACACTGTGGACAACTGGGAATTTTCATTCCCAGTTGTCCACACCTATTTTCGAGGGTGTGGACAACTGGGATTTATTATTCCCAGTTGTCCACACTGTGGTCAGCTGGGATTTTTTTCCCCAGTTGTCCACAGTGTGGGCAAAGGGGGTGTGGACAACTGGGAATAGGCCGCTAGGTGGGCCCTACTGCGTGCGGCCGTTAGTGATTGAAGTTACGAAATGTCCTACATTGACCCAGTTGTAGCAGGTATAGCCTGGCCAAAAAGTCGAGCCAGTGGTGACAGCTGCAACTAAAAAAATTCCATACAAAATTGTTGCCATGTTTACGCATTTTAAGTCAAAAATGTGACAGTTACGTAGAAAGTGGCGCCCTCATTTAATTTCTACTCTTTTTGGTCGCACTATACGTGTATGTACATCTGTCTCGGCCACAATCTCATTTATTCCATAATTAAGCAATATTTAGCATTACATAGCCTGTTTAATTTATCTATTTATTTCAAGGTGGATTCATTTGTTTCGACCAATCAGAAGCAGCTGGTCCGGTCATGTCGCTGCTTGATTGGTTAAGAGCATTTTGCGCGATTTCATCGCGTTGTGAATCCATCTTTACACGTGAATATAGAAAACTTGCTAAGCTTAGTAATTATGTAAAGAATTTGGCACAGAGGCAGAGAAAACTAACAAATAATTTAATAACAAACATTAAGGCACTCATCCTACCGCCGAATGAGCGGGAAGCGAGTAGGGTCCATGTAGAGTAAGCGATCAACCATTAATATATGCGTCTCTTTTATTGACACGGGATCTCTATCTTTTGTTCGTTTCTTGAGCGATATTCTATAGCTAATCGCTTTTCCGCGCCGGCACTGGGACAAGTGCCTAAGGCCGGCAACATACATGCCGTGGCAACGTTTCATTATACATTGAAGTTTTAATATTGTAGCTTAGAATTTTGACGACATGTATAAGAATATCGCTGGCCTAAGGTGGGAGCAAACAATAACTAACACTTTCTAAGCGCTAAGCATGTATAAACATTTAAAATATATACAAAGTCAAGTAATGACGTATTTGAAAAAAACATATAACACAAACAACATCTGAATTAAGTTAGTACATTTTGAGTTCCAGCAGTTTTTATTATAAGAAGGACCTTAAAAGTTGGCAAAAAAGAGTTTCGCAAAAAGTAAGCCGCTGCTACCTACTAAGGTATAAAAAAAACAGATCGTCTTAGGAGTTTCTGTTACCTATTACCGCTAGGGCGCTAGGGTTGCGTCGATGCGCATCGCTCGGTACTTAACACGCACGCAACCAAACGTTGCGACGGCACGGCCCCGACTAAACCGGCTTGGTCCATCCTGTAGTTTCCTTGTGGCGGCTCGCGTATGGTCAAGGCACACACAAATGCAAGCCACGCGGCACGACCTTATGTAGTTGTATAAATTAATGAATGCAGGCCCGACTCTTTTTTGCCAAACTGTAATGTGTCAGTGTGCCTCTTTTCATCATGAGTAGGTCTGAGCCTAAATCCCCTTTCTTTAAACAAAACACCTTATAATCGCACAAATCGTTGTGATAGAATATTAATTAACATTAAGTTTTACACAAGTGTTTCTTTATGTATACAATATATAGCCTTACCATCGCTATTTAATTTTACACGTGAGGAAAATGGAAATTATATTTTTCTCAACACTGCTCGGAAATATGATCATTTTTGGTCTGGTTGGGGGTAGGAAATGATCACTTTAATAACAGGCCCTTCTCATAAAAAAAATACCTTTTAAATTAATTAGGTAAATAATTTAAAAAATATATTTCCACGCAGTAGATGAGAAAAGCATTATGTCTGCCTCGGCAAAAAGCGCTCTTAATGGACTCGTACACTGAATCGTCCATAAATCACGTACTTTCCACCTTCGGCAACAGTGTACTATTATTAAGTTGATTGTTTTCCGATTTTACTATAGAGATAGTTAATAGAAGAGTGAATAGTAAAATTATATTTTAGAATTTTTAGGTATAATTTAGAATACTGCTGGTAAGTACTTATTATAAGAGTCACATCATATGTAGATATATACCTCGAGCTCATACTCTGTAACTGTGAGCGAGAGATGAATACAAGACCTATACTTCACTATCCTTAAAATATTAAATCATAAATAAGCAATAAATACAAAAATTTAATCAAAGAGCAATGGAAGAGATGTTTGATATGAAATAAATAATAAGAACAGTACTTAATCAAAGGAGGATAGGCAGAAATTTATGGACATCAGCCTAGGACCAATACCAATACCGATATCTTATCGGTCAGCACGGATAGCACAAGTTACCAGCGACTTGGTAACGATTGAGACGTACTGAGCGACAAGCGAGAAAATACAACATGTGCTACCCGTGTAGGTATTTTTATAGTCTATAACTTTTTTATGGCGGGAAATGTCAAATCGTTGTGAGAAATTTCAATGGCGGAAATAAAATGTCACAAAAACATAATGTTTATGTTTAAACCTTAAATAACCTATCCGGTGACGTATCGCTTGTAGTTATTTGTCACATAGGCTGAATTGTCCATCCTCCTTTTTAGTGTTTAACAAAGCATAACAGGTGCATGATAGGATTTCACAAGCTGGTCTACAATGGAGATAATTCGCAAAATAATAATTACAATGACTCTGGATTGTAAAAGAAATCAGTCTTTAGAATTTTGAACGGAAGAACAGAGTTAGCGATGTCGTAAAAACAGTTTAAGGATTTACATTATATCGTAGCAATAAGTTAAAAACTACACAGTATTCATAATTATAAATTTCTACACAATAAGCCGCACGCGAAAAAACTTTAAATACATTTGTTTTATAAACTATTTTTTAAACATCGATTTAGTCTCATATTCACATAGGATAACTAAACATACTTTTTACACATTTAAATTGGCATTACTAAATAATTCAAAAAACATTTCAAAACTACATTATATATTACTTTCATACGACTTTTGAAATCCTCCTGAAGTTACACAAATTATAAAAATATTGACTGAAACAAAAAGCATGTTACACAAAAAATATTTGCAGTAAAACAAAAACAAATATAAAAACTTTTTTTTTTATCCTCTATAACATCAACACGATTTGGCAACATTAATCATTAATAGTTATCATACAACTATGAATATTATTAAATTTAAGGGCAGACAATATCGTTGAAAAAATATTAAATTACTTTTATTAATTATAACTGGAAAAACTACTTTTTATATACATTTACTAGGTTAAATTTAGAGTAGTCTCACATATTAAATCTCTGTTCCGCCGGAACCGGATAATTTTGGATTTAATCTTAAACCTATTTGGTTCCATCGTTATCTGTAAAACAAGTCCTAAGGATCGAAAATTTCATGTTATTATAGACATCTTTTAAAGTACTGAACAAAATACAGTGAAATCTAATTTGAACTTGAAACTTTTCTAAATAATTTAGAATATGGTATCACGAACGAATAAAAGTCATCACATCACTTCGAACCGATTTTTTGACAGGTTAATTTTTTAAAAGGTAGTATCTAGGTCTTAAAGTTTAAGGTTTTCTAGCCGCTATAATATCGATACCTTAGTTCACAATTGTACTAATTACATTTGAAAAGTTATTGTAATTAGCATGTTTGTGCACAAATAATAAGTTCGTAAATTTACTGGCAAAAAAATATCATTTAGTACGATTGTGCGCTAAGGTATCGATATTGTCTATTGCAGTAATTTCTGCTCATAAAGTAACAAACTAGCGTTTAATTGTAATAAATAATTGTTACTATTTGTACAATATTATATTATTATGTGTCGTTACTTATTAGTGTTTTTACAGTATTTATTTATTTATATACCGTTGGAACAATGCATGCATTTCGCATATTAATGTCAAATATCTCTCATCACTAAGGGCAACGTAAGGGACGAGTCTGAAACATGTCGAGTGATATTCGAAATTATTTAGGTGAGTTATTTAATGTCTGAGTGTTATATTTAAAATCGTCAGTATGTCACTTGCCGTAACAGTACCTACATTACTGTAGAGGTAGCAACTGTCTTCCCGGCCGAAGCTTATAAAAACAGTGCTTTTCTCAAACATGCACATTAAAGACTAATTTAATTATGGTATTTATTAATGGTGAATTTTATATTCTTATTTAAGTGTTGCGCAGGTAGTGAGGGCTGAGGCTGGACTTGAGCGAAAACTAAATATTGAACTTTGCGTGTTGTCTTTTGGAAATAATACGAATACTTCCAAGCATGTTTGAGAAAACTGTATTTTAATTCTGAATAGAATACCTATTTTTTAGAAAAACAAAACAAACAACCCAAAAATTGTACGTTCGAAATTTAAACGTAAACACAACCGACGCAATGAAATTGTTTCTTTATTTAAATTATTTTAAACAAACGGAATGCCGCCGCCTGGTTTTTTGCCGGTTTGTTTTTAATTCGCTCGTTGACTTTGGAAAGCGAGCATTCAGCCGGCTTGTTAGTTTACATCGTCTGAAACATTTGGCGGGACGCCAATTTATAAAAAATGTTGTGTCGGCTGAAAATGGCGTTTCTAGAAAGAAAACTTAATCAAAAACATGTTGAATTAATAGTTTAGTCGCTACGTTGTTTAGTTTATAAAATTTACCACTATTCAGTTATCAAGTTACGATGTTTCTCAAGTATTTATTGAAGGTTACGGACAAGGTTATTTTGTGCTCTAAATCAAGCATTACAGAGTGCTAATTAGGTAAACCATGCACCGGCAACCGTCAGCGTTTGTGGTATAAGGGATATGATAATTAGGCATAATTACACAACACACGTGCATGTTAGGCGTTAGCTTCAATATTCGGCTAGTCTGCATCATCAATTTTTTGTTTCACTGGTTAAGCTTTACTTTTTAAATCTCTTTTAAATCTCTGTAACTGGCCGGTGAGAAAACTGGACACCATGAATTTTCCGAATACGTACAAAAAGGCGCCTGTCCGATTCAAAAAGGTTATAACCGGACAGAAATTTTGTTTGATAGGAAACATCGTAAGCCCTTTTTTAAATTTAAATCCGTTAGAGTAATACGGCTTATACGAAGATAGTTACAGACTACTTAGTTCAGTGTGGTGTATTGCATAACTGCATATTAACAAGGCGATTGTGGGAACCGCGATCCAAATGTAACCATTTGATGCTAACCGTACTATTCTTGGCCCACATGTGGGACTAAAAACTCGCCACCTATCCATGCAATTTAAGTCTAAACAAGAAAACACCTGACCGTTTGACTTCATACGATTAGCAAACCAAAAGGCGCTAACAACCATCCAACCATCAAACAAAAGACTACCAACTTAGTTCGAGCGTTCATAGCTCTTTGAAACGTCCAAACAGACCCAGCTGTACAAGTGTATACCCTAAGGTAGAGTCATATTGTCAAGGCGTATTACATTTATTCATTCGTCTTCACCAGCCAATCGCCATCAATCGCCTACTCCAGCTCCACTCATACTGTTGGACTTCTGGTGACATTCAAGATTCTTCTAACCTTAGTCTAACTTTGGCGTTCTTTTCCACAAGGCGCCTAGAGCTCCACGCTCTACCAGCGTTGAGCTGATACCGTTTGACTCCTGACATTCAAACTCGAGTCCAAAGCCTTGGGCTTATCCTGAACCCTGCTAGCCCTGAGTCACACTAACTCCTCAGGCTAATCAAAACCCTTAAGTTTATGCTCTTGGTCTTCCAAGCCCCCGCAAGTTTCGTGTCCTAACCTTAGTCTAATATCACAGCGTTACACGAAGGTCTCAGCGGGGGGAGCGCACCCCTAGCTGCCAACACTCTCCAAGTCAGTGGAGGCCCGGGCCGTGGGCTAGCTGATGGAGGAACTGCTCGACGAGGAGTCGCGGCCCAACTCCGCCGCCATTATGGCGATCGTCAACTCTTTCCGGGCCTTCTGGACCACCCAAACCATGAGGGTGATGCCGATTATTATCTGGAATGAGAGAGGGTGGTCGTTAGTAAGAAGCAGGGTTTACAGTGCGATTCATAGACCCTCATATCAAGGATAAGAGACGTATGAACGTGCACTTAAAACGCACTGACGGGTCAACATAAGTCAACAACAACGATATTGGCGGAGAGTTATTTAAGAGAATGACTCTTTTCTATGACATACGAGTAACATAACATGTCAAGGGCAATATGGCTTTACCCAGTAGAATAGAGGCCCTGGGGGTTACCATGACATACTAAAGCAGTACAGTTTACACTGAGAGAAAGGGACAGAGCTATAGCAGCTATACAGAGGGCCCTGCCAAGATGGATTGCGCTAACTAACGTTTCTATTCGTTTCGTTTTAAACCAATCGCGTCACTGGTAGACCACGTGACTTTTCGTATCACGTCATCTAGCAGTGACGCGATTGGTTTAAAAACGAAACGAATAGAAACGTTAGTTAGCGCAATGCATCTTGGCAGGGCCCTCAGCTCTGTCCCTTTCTCTTAACCTAAACTGAACTGCTTTAGCATGTCATGGTAACCCCCCTGAGCCGAGATTCTACACGGTAAAACCTTGCTTTTGACGTGTTTCCGTATTGACAACGTTTTCTTAACTCTTATTTAAGTACTTGACAGTAATGGCGGCCGAGCTAAAAACAATACCAGAACACGTCAAAGGCAATAGGGAATATGCATGTTTTTTTACAGCTACAATAAAAGCTGATTCATGTAACAAACAGGTGAGAAAAATCATTTTTTGAATAGCTATAAAAATAACCAAGATATAAGCCAACAAAGATTTGTTCCTATCTCTTTCTAGCAAAACAGAATTTTACGTGGAGTTTATATGGCCGAACTGCAGAATGACGTCACCGGTGCACTTCGGATCTCTCTAATTAGCAGTTTAAAATGCTAGTATCATCCGTATTTCTAGCCCGATTTTAATTTTAATTTCACTTTTGGTGATCTCTTTTACGGTATTTTCATATTTTGTTGAGTAATGCGAATTTATAAATCCATGCATATTCCGTATTCGTTGCCTAGTTACATAATAACATTGATAACACCACTGATAGTCTAAACTGTGGTACAAAAACACAGATACAAGAGATAAGAGATAAGGCTATCAACAAAGATGTCAATCAATAGACAGTTAAGGGTGTTTGATTACGTTTTGACCTCGAATTTCGGCGACAATATGATAAGATAAGTATGAAAGATAAATAGGAAAAGGGAAATGTATTTACACGTGTTCGTTTGATCAGTTTAACTAAACTTGTTTATTCTAAGAAGTAGCGAGCTGTCGTGCGTGAAATATTTTTGATCGAATGAATAATTTCCCAAATTTTCATTTCGCAAAAACCTATATTTAAATTAGTTTTATTATATTTCCGGGATACTCAAAGTGCGTATTACATCAGATAGGTTAGGTTAGACTACAAAAAAAAAACAACTGCGAAGGACATCTTAATAGCCAAATAAAATTTGGGAAATGATACATTCGGTTAAAATTATTTCACCTAAACGGCCGCGACCCATGATTTCCATTCACCTTTTTCTACATTCGGAATTCCTAATTAAATAGTCTAGGACCATTATTGAAGAATTGGAATGCAAGTGGTAAATCATGTCACAATTTGTAAACAGTAGCAATTTTTAACGCTAGCTCCCCATAGACGATTCCATATCTTCTTTCTTAGAGGTCGTGGAAAAAAAAAATCAAGCCAAAAGTTACAGCAAATTTTGTGATCTATAATATTGCCCAAGTACAGATTGCGCTAAAAAGCACCAAAACGTAAATATGGAAGGAAAACTAGAAAAAAGTAGCAAATTTCTAACGCTAGCTCCCCATAGACGATTCCATATCTTCGTTCCTAGGGATCGTGGAAAAAATCTTTGAACCAAAAACTACTCTACAATATTGCTGAACCATGATTAGCACTAGAATGAACTTCAACGACAGTATCGGCAAAAAACAGAAAAACGTGACAGTTTTTGCAAGATGGCGGAGAAATAAATAGAGCTGGAGGGACGAAAACTTTGGGTTACCATGGCTATATTATTCTTTACAACATATTAAAAAACCATATCAATCGGACCTTTTTTAGGATAGCGGAACAACGATTTACAAAATGTACAACGAATTTTTTTGTATGAGCTGCACCTTTTCCGTTATAGCATACTTCCGGTTCAAATTTCGGAATGGCGACAGGCAGATCCTTATTCTGCAGGGTCAAAACCCTCTGATAACGTTGTCACCCTACCTGTTACATGATTTGCCGCTTGCAATGGTTTAGAGACGCGTTTCTCAGTTTTGGGCCTTGTCTGAAATAGGTACACAAAAAACCCTTATATAGTCACTCGTAATGGCGACTGCTTCTATCAAACCTGATATCTCCCCTCCATCCACTAGGATCCTTGATAGGATTCATTAAAGGGGTCAAGTCAGGTCAAGTGGACTTTTTGTACATTCAAATCCATTAATGGAGTAGAGTGGACTTTATTGTATACCTAAATCCATTTGGATTCGTTTAAACTTTTTACACCACTGCCGAAGGAGGAGGGTAATCTGTTTCACAGCCAATATATGTATGTTTGTTCCTTTGTGTCACTATAAAAACTAAACCCGCTGTCCGATTTTGATGATTCTTATGTCAATCGATAAGTCTTAATCTGGTGAGTGTCACTGAAAATATGACAGTAACTAATCAAAATTCAATATGGCGGCAACCAGACACCATATTGTGCAAATTTGCTTTTTGTTATTATTAATGGATTCTGTTGCACTCTTATTTACACTTCGATCCATCAATGGATTTTATTAAACTTTGAATACACTTGATTCCATCAATTGATGGATACTCGTGGACATTTAGTATCCATTGATGGATCCCGGTATATAAAAAGTTCAATAGAATCCATTAATGGATCTTTGTAGACTTCTTAAGTTTAGACTTAAGACACCACATTTCTAGAAGACGTTTATTGCTTTTCTCTTGGGAAATGTCAGATTTTTCGGAATAAAAAGTACCCTATGTCCGTCTCTCACGACGATCGATCTAAGACATAAGCCCGAATAAACAAAGAAACACACTTAGCATTTATAATATTAGTAAGAAAGTAAAGGATACGGGCCGTCGCACAGCAGCGAAGCAGGGCGCAGAAAAATTTTCACTGCCAAAGCATCATCGTCTTTGAACCTATTGGAACAAGACCGAAAATAACTAACACCAATAATTCTCCGCAAGCATCTCCTCATATTAATTGTGTTAATTAATTAACGATGATGCTTTAGCAGTGAAAAAATATCTGCACTGCGCTTCGTTGCATGTTCGCCGGCCCTAATAGTACATACATACATACATAATCTCACGCCTTCGTTCCCAGAGTGGGGTAGGCAGAGCTACAGAATTACAAACATCTCTAAAAACTTGTTGATAATTCTGTAACCACAATTTGCACAATTAGGCTAAGATGTTTACCAGCGTATTAGTGACAGGTTGCAAGCCCATCGCCTAACAGTACTACAAGCCTTTATTCCCTTAGTCGTCTCTTACGACATCCACGGGAAGACATGGAGTGGCACTATTCTAACTCGGCAACCACACGAAGCAATAAATATATAATCTATTATATAAAATGCTAAGCTGATTGTTGATATATCAACGCACAGCCCAGACCGCTGGACCTAGAGACTTGAAATTTTGCACATAGATACCTTATATAGTGTAGAGATCCACTAAGAAAGGATTTTTGGAACTTCCACCCCTAAGGGGGTAAAATAGGGGAAAAACGTTTGTATGAAAGTCCGTCAGTTTTGAAGTTAGACGCTTCAAATTTTGCGTTTAGGTTGGCGATTGAATTTCAACTTATACGTGTCTCAGCGTTTATGATAATTTTAACCCCGAAGGGATGAAAAGGGGTAAAACGGGTTGTTAATATATCAACGCACAGCCCAAACCTTAGGACCTAGAGACTTGACATTTTGCACATAGATACCTTATATAGTGTAAAGATCCACTAAGGAAGGATTTTTGGAAATTCCACCCCTAAGGGGATGAAAATTTGTATGAAAGTCCGTCAGTTTTAGTTTAAGTTAGACTATTCAAATTTTGTGTTTAGGTTGAAAATTGAAAATAAATTTATACGTGTTTCAGCGTTTATGATAATTTCATCCCCGAAGGGATGGAAAGGGGTAAAACTGACTGACTGGTCGATCAACGCACAGCCTAAACCGCTGGACCTAGGGACTTGAAATTTGAAGGGAATATTCCTTGGGTACCCTAAGGGTACATACACTAAGAAAGGATTTTTGGAAATTCATCCCCTAAAGGGTTCAAATAGGGGGTAGAAATTTGTATAGGAGACAAGTTATTTTTAAAATAAGCAATTTGGAAATTGGTATTTAGGCTACTGATAATAAATAAAAAATACTTCTTTCAGCGATTTAGAAAAAACTACCCCTAAGGGGGGTAAAAGGGAGTTTTAGTTTGTTCCTCCTTCAGGCTGCAATGGCGCTGAATGGATTTGGATGAAATTTAGAATGGAGATAGCTTATACCCTAGATTAACACATAGGAAAATCCTATTCCGGAAAATTTAAAGTTTCCCGAGGGAATAACGACAATATCTTTGTGTTTTTTGAAAAAGTCATCATGGGTGTCGTTTTCTTAGGTTGCGTTGACGCAGATTTCGAAAATGATATCAAATTTGGGATTCAAAATGGCCGCCATGATGTTTATTGAAAAAGTCGTCATTGGTATCATTTTCTTACATTTTGGGGACGCAGATTATGAAAATGATGTCAAATTTAGAATTCAAGCTGGCGGTAATGATATATTTTTTTAAAGTTGTCACGGGTAACATTTTCTTAGTTTTTGGGGACGCAAATAATTATTAATATAGAATAAGATTAGTAATTATTTGACAAAATTGCGCAATCGAATAATTTATTTCTCCTATGGCTTTTGCCATCCAGTGTGACAACATGAGACAGGCTTTGTACCTTGTCAGATTTAAGTTGTCAGAGTTGACATATCCAGATTTAAAAAAAAAAAACAGCTATTTTCAATACTATTCACGGCGTATTAATTCTACGGCTGTTATTTAATCATCATCATCATCATCATGTCAGCCGAAAGACGTCCACTGCTGGACATAGGCCTCCCCCAAGGCTCTCCACTCAGACCGATCTTGTGCTTTTCGCATCCACCGCGTTCCCGCGATCTTTACAAGGTCGTCACTCCATCTTGTTGGAGGCCTACCTACAGCTCGTCTCCCGGTCCGCGGACGCCACTCAAGAACCTTTTGACCCCATCGGCCATCAGTCCTGCGAGCAATGTGCCCCGCCCACTGCCACTTAAGTTTGGCTATTCTTCGGGCTATGTCGGTAACCTTAGTTCTACTGCGGATATCATCATTTCTGATTCTATCACGCAGAGAAACCCCGAGCATAGCCCTCTCCATAGCCCTCTGAGTGACTTTGAGCTTCCTTATAAGGCCCATTGTTAGCGCCCACGTCTCAGATCCGTAAGTCATCACTGGCAACACACACTGGTCAAAGACTTTTGACTTCAGACACTGCGGTAATTTGGACGAAAAGGTGCTACGAAGCTTCCCGAACGCTGCCCATCCGAGTCGGATTCGACGAGTGACCTCTTTCTCAAAGTTGGACCTACCTAACTGGACCGTTTGTCCCAGGTAAATATAGTCGTCAACAACTTCGAGCGCAGAGCCTCCGACTATCACGGGAGTTGGCGCGACATGGACGTTGGACATGACTTTCGTCTTGTCCATGTTCATCCTCAAGCCAACTCGGTCGGAAACTCCACTGAGGTCAGCGAGCATTGCACTGAGGTCCTCCATGGTCTCAGCCATGACTACGATATCGTCAGCGAATCGAAGGTGAGTGATGTACTCGCCATTTATGTTGATGCCTCGTCCTTTCCAGTCCAGAACCTTAAAAGCATCCTCCAATGCAGCGGTGAACAGCTTCGGAGAGATCACATCTCCTTGTCTGACTCCCCGCTGCAGAGGAATAGGCTTCGTGCTCTGGTCGTTCTAGGTGTCACTCTGGACTCAAAACTGCAATGGAGTGCGCATATATCCACACTTGCAGGTAAACTAAGTTCAGCGGCTTATGCGGTAAAGCGAATCCGACATCTTACTGACGTCGAGACGGCGAGACTTGTGTACTATAGTTATTTTCATAGTGTTATGAGTTATGGAATTTTACTGTGGGGAAGAGCGGCTGACATCCAGACCATCTTTGTATTACAGAAGCGGGCTGTACGTGCTATATATCAATTGGGGTCTCGTGTTTCGCTTAGGGATAAATTTAAAGAAATCAATATTCTTACAGTCGCGTCGCAGTATATCTTTGAGAATATTATGTATGTACGCAAACACATACACGAGTTTAGGCATAACCGCGACGTTCATAATTTAAATACTAGAAATAGGGATAAGCTCGCTCTTCCAGGTCACCGTCTCCGTAAGGTAAGCACTTCGTTTGCAGGGAACTGTATACGTTTCTACAATAAGATACCATCTGATATCGTCAATATGCCGTTCAATAAATTTAAGTCTCACATCAAGCGCTGCTTGTTGGGTAGGGCATACTATACTATAAATGACTTCATTGGTGACCAAGATGTATTTAAGTAGTGTCTAGGCTATTACTTATTTAAGGTAATTTTTTTAAGTCTAGGTTATTTCTGATATTTCTATCTTGATAAAAATGCCTTTAAGCAAACTGTGTATTCAAACACGAAATTGTATGTTTACTTTTGTACTTTATCTTTATTAGTTCTTGTGTGTACAAGACGCTTTTAAATGAGAGCACACTGTGATGTTTCTCGCCGGACAGCTATATCACACAATATTACTTTTATGTTGTCCGGCAGCATGAGCACGTCATGCTCGCTCAAAGGTCTTTGCTTACGGCGGCGTCGTTGATCGGGTCGCCACCTTCCCGAACACATGGTTGAGGGAGGCGATGGCTGAGATATGCGTCATACTCGTGAACGGGTGCTGTTTGTGGGGTCCGGTCTGTTCACGTCTGCAAGGACTTTTTGCTCAGTTAATGATTCCAGTTATGGCTTTTGACGTAGAGACCTCGTCGTGTTGTTCTCCTAGTCATTATTTTTAGTTTCATGTATTTGACATGTAATCTTGATAATTTTTACATTTATTTGTAATGTTTTTAATTTTGAATTTGTATTTTTTTTATATGTGATAGTTCTAATAATTTATATTTGTTGCTTTATTACCTTGTAATGTAACTTACTTTTAAGTATTATTGTATTTTATGTTTGAAAAAATGACCTTCTGCTGGAGTTTCTTGCGGCGCTTCTTCTCCGCAATGATGGTCTTGTCCGAAGCGCTAGTAGATTCACTGTATATTACCGACGTGTAAAAGAGCCCATATGTGGCCAATTTACTGAATAAATATTTTGATTTGATTTGATTTGGTCCTGTAGTCGGACGGACATAGTGGCGTTTTCGTACAGACACTTTAACACTTCGATATATCGGTAGTCAACTTGGCACCGCTGGAGAGACTGTAGTACAGCCCAGGTCTCGATCGAATCGAAGGCTTTCTCGTAGTCCACAAATGCAAGGCAAAGGGGGAGGTTATACTCTTCGGTCTTCTGTATAACCTGCCGCAAAGCATGTATGTGGTCTACGGTACTATAGCCTTTTCGGAAACCGGCTTGTTCGGGAGGCTGAAAATCGTCAAACCTGCGCGCGAGACGATTTGTGATGACCCTCGAAAACAGCTTGTAAACATGGCTCAGAAGTGAGATGGGTCTATAGTTCTTCAACAAAGTTTTATCACCTTTCTTGAAGAAGAGAACCACCACACTTCTGTTCCATGCTTTCGGCGTTCTCCCTTCGTGGAGGACGGAGCTGAACAGCGTCTGAAGGGCCCTAAGGGTGGGTTTACCACCCGCCTTCAGGAGTTCGGCTGTAATTCCATCCTCACCTGGGGCTTTGCCATTCTTAAGCTGTTTGAGGGCCATACTAATCTCGTACAGGCTGACGTCGGACGTTATTTAATATTAGGGCGGTTATTATGATCACTTGAAAATAATTACTGACAGGCATTTAATTTTTCGGCGAATTGGTCGGTTATTTAATTCTAAAATGTAATTTCAAACAATACTCAAGGGGTAAAAAACTATACATCGATAGGTATACATAATATTGCTGTAAAAAGAAAATCCATACTAACATTATAAACGTGAAAGTAATTATGTCTGTCGTCTGTCTGTTTGTTATGCATTCAAGGATAAACCGCGGAACTGAATTAGATTAAATTTGTATCTCAAAAATCACCCCTAAGGGGGTGAGATTTGGGATGGTAGTTTGTATGACAATTTGGTCATTTATGTTAATTTTTTTAGTTGGAAACGTAGTAATTCGTGTTTAAGCTACTGTTTAATACTGTTTAACATAAAAAAAAACTTTCATTGATTTCCGTAAAACTCCCCCTCAGGCGATAAATGGAGAGTAGAAATTTGTATGGGAGATATCGAAATGGCTAAATTAGGAAATTGATATTTAGGCTACTGTTTACAAATAAAATATACTGCTTTCAGCGATTTAGAAAAAACTACCCCTAAGGGGTAAAAGGGGGATTTAGTTAGTTACTCCTTAACGCTGCAACGGCTAGATGGATTAGGATGAAATTTAAAATGGAGGTAGCACCCATGAATTAACACATAGAAAAATCCCATCCCGGAAAATTTAAAAGTTCCCGAGGGAATAACGACAATGTTTGGTGTTTTTTGAAAAAGTCATCATGGGTGTCATTTTCTTAGGTTGCGTTGACGCAGATTCCGAAAATGATATCAAATTTGGAATTCAAAATGGCCGTCATGATGTTTATTGAAAAAGTCGTTCGCCACTGATGATGTTTGGGAGTTCCGCCATTTATAATGATAGATACCCACATTATAATTAGTATTAAGACTCATAATATAATATATGTAATATTGAACTATGATGGATATTTGAAGAGCAACCAAACTATCATGGGAGGGATGGTGCTTTGAGACGGCGAATTTAGTCAGATTCTCATCTACCGGTGATAACTAGGGGCACACCAGCGGATAAAATAAATGCATTTCGGCAACTACGATATGGGTATATATATATATATAAAAATATACCTCACTAAAAATATGCCAGGAACTACGAGTACACCATGGTACACAGTCGGGGCAATATATCCGGCAGCTCTACTAAAAATTGTCGAAGATCGTATGGCGATAGATAGTAACGATTTGAATACATTAAACCGCGAATTCTGTAATATTGTACAAAACACAGATGATCTAAAAAATAACGTGTACCCCGATCTAAAAAACAATATAAAGAATAGATAATGTTTGTGCGAGAGGGCGATATTAACGATACAAACGAAATTGTCGGGCGGATAAATATAAAAATATGTCTCATGTAGAAGGCGATGTTGTGGAGCATCTCTTGGTAGACAATGTCATAGACACAGAGCAAGTCACGTCCTACCCTTAGAGTTCCTGAACTCTTTCGAGGTATCGGGAGTGCCCTCCCGTAAGAGTTAATGGTTAAAGTTGGTGTCCCGGTAAATTTCGAGCTCAATATTACATGTGTTTGAAAGATCATTCTTGCCAGGGAGGACGTCAAACTATAGAATTACTTATAACTATTAATTTATTTAACTGCGATAAACGAGTTCTACGCGGACGAAGTCGCGGGCAAAAGCTAGTATAATAATATAATAGTATAACCCATAAATACCAGGGGCACGTTTTATAAAGCTACAAGCTACAATTTAACAGGTCTAAACTGGCAACACTGCTCAAATAGCCGGTTGTCATTGGTCGAGGTTGTGTCAAATGGAAACTTTTATCCTGTAAATTGTAATTTGTAGCTTTATAAAACACGCCCCAGGGGTACGTACCCGTATATACCCACATCCTCAATGGATTTAACTATTTACCTGTAGGCATGTATATAACAAACGCTCGGACTTCCCAAACAAATTGATTTTCCCTGACTCAGGAAAATACCGCTGAAACCATCTCTATGAAATTTTGTATGGAGGTAGCTTGAATCCCGAGGAAGGACAAGGGCACTATTTACCGCTCAAGAAGCAGGCAAATGTGCCTAATGCCTAGGATTGTAATTTAAGTAATTTACGTAATTAAGTACGAAAGTAGTAATTATACCAGTAATACTACAGTGCCCAGGAGGCCCTGCCAAGATGCATTGCGCTAACTAGCGTTTCTATTCGTTTCGTTTTTAAACCAATCGCGTCACTGGTAGATCACGTGACTTTTCGTATCACGTCATCTACCAGTGACGCGATTGGTTTAAAAAAGAAACGAATAGAAACGGTAGTAGCGTAGTGCATCTTGGCAGGGCCTCCAGAGCCTATAGTGTATTTTACAAACTTTTATTTAACTTGCAATGTATGTATGTACTGGTCAAATCTTGCAAGTTAAATTTGACCCACTTCCCGGTTTCCGATGAAGCTGAAAATTTGCATACATGTGTAAATTGGATGACAATGCAATACTATTATGACCAAGGACCGGAATTCTTCATAGCAAAAATCAAACTATCATTAACATGACATCGGTAGATGTAGATCGATCATTTTCCACTCATAAATGGATCTTCAATAAATTAAGAAACTGATTTACTCCGAAAAACCAGGAACAAGTGGCCATAATCCATTCATTTTATAATATGGATACGCACTCAACTCAAGACAGTAACGAGGACCTCGAACACTTAATTCCAGTCACCAATAATTGAAGGGATTTTAAATATAATATATACACACTCTTTTGAGTAGGTTGTGTAACTGGCAATTAAGTGCACAAATGTGAAAAAAATAATGGAACCAAATATATTACGATTGGTTGACGTATGCAGAAGTCTCGTTTACATCTTAAAAATGGGTGGAAATCATTTTAGTAACACGGCACGGAAATTACTTATGACAATCAAGCGACGTAAATGACATATGTGACGTGGGCACGATTTATTTTAATATGGAGATCAGTTCTTGTCTAGCTGTCATTTTGAAAACATCTGTCTATTTATTTCATTTTTTGTAAATTACTTTATCGTTGATTTTGGTTCGCAAATCCAGGGCAACTTTGTGAAGTAACCTCCAACACTGACGAAGAATATGCATCAAATAAAATATCAGTGAAAAGTTGATTCTGAATGAGCAAGCGGTCAAGAACACTCCAAGCCAATAAGCCATTGAAGTGGATGCCCGCCATCTTCAATGGTGTGCCGACTGGGACTGGAAGACGCCGACGACAACGACGATTCACCGTACAATTGCTTATATATACTTGACATTGGCAAAATTACATAACTTGTAGACGCCATTAAAATAAATAAATAATAATAATATGGAGATGCATTGATTGAAATGAATGATTGCTTATCAAAGAGGTCAAATGTTACAGAATAATCGTATAAGTCGATATGCGATAATATTCCGTAACATCGATGTGTGGAATTGTCGATGAAACAATTTGGTCAAACCCTATGACAGTTTGATTTTTGCAATGAAGAATTCCGGTCCTTGATTATGACATGGAGCCGATCTGATGATGGAGTCAGAAGGTGGCGACAAAATCTCCGTTATACTTAACGTAGACCCACAGTGTCAAACTTGCCGGAAGAAAAACTCGGATTCTTAAACTTTAAATTTAACTTGGAATATTTAAAAAACTGCTTATTATTTATTAATTTCGTTATTAGGGTCTTGAAGTAAATTTAATCGGCTTTCTTTGACAGTAAACGAAACTGAAAAATTCTAATAACTTTGGTCGTGGCATCGAAAATGGTGAAACGGGGTACCGCATTTTCAAAATTTTGAAAGTTGAGATATCTGTGCGACTTTTACTAGATATGATTTATCATATTTTCAACACTACTGAGCTGAGCTATCCAGCCCTGTAAGTCAGTCCACTATATTCCGGACACCCTGTATATAAAATATAAATTAATCTCTGTTTCCCTTGGTCACTTGGTTGGTGTTGGAATGGCTCGAACGAAATGATTTTTTTTGTTGTTTGTAATAATCAGGACAAGGTTAGCTTGAAAAAAAAAAACACCTACAGCTAGTAGTAGCAGCTAGGGCACGGACAGCTAGTCAATTAATAAATATGAATAGAAATAAGCGCAGTGTGGGACCAGAGACGGGTTCTAATTTAGATTAACTCACCGGGTGGTTTCCCGGCAATGAATGTGTTAATGACATCTTAACTATCATGAGTATTAGGTAATGACAGGACAAAATCACTAATTAATAAACAATACTAACGTGTGACATCATTAATAAACAATTATTCATAATTCTAATTGACAAAAGCAACTTTTTTTAAAGGTGTTCTGAAAAAAATCATATACATGGTGTCCCAGAAACCGACGTCAACCCGCCTAGGCCTGATAGAGCAGCTTAATAGCTATCGATTTAACCCCTATGTACAGTCAAGGAATTTAATTTGTGACCCACCTTAGTTCCAAAGTCAATCTGACATTTTACAGCAATAAGGTTGAGTTTCCTATCAATTACAAATGACTTGGCATCTCTAATGACAATGTCATATTCAAGCAGATTTTCTTTGAAATGGGGAGCAAACTAACTTCCGTGACCGTATGTTCTACTACTTTCGCAGATATTGATCATTTTAATCTTAGTTTTTGTAATTTTCCCTTATGTCCATGACACGAAAAAGTTTTTCAGTGGTATCTGATATCTTACATAATTAGAATCATTACGAATCAGCGAAGTTTTTAAACCTATTTGCCTGTTTATTTTTAAAGTAATCACTAAAAATTTGTTTCTCCATACTAGGTGTTTGATTTTCACTTTGTATGGAAATAACAACTTTATGTGATTATGATTACTGATTAGATTACTTAAAAAAACTATTTAAAATAAAAACGGGCAAATAGCGTTTTGAAACAGAAGCTTTTTAAAACGGGTCATACAGTGGTACAAATTCCATAGCTCTCGAGTTAAATGTGTAAATAACATTTCAATGATCAGCAATTGACATTAATCTAGTCTTGTTTGCGATCCACTCACTCAGTTCGAGTGAGATAACAATATCAGTTCATCAAACTCTTATTGTTTGTCCTTATTTTCTGTGTCCGGTTCAAAAGGAGATAAAATAACTTTACAAATTACATCCGGACTTCTATTTCAATTTCTTTTAGATTGTCTTGCTTTTATATCGTAGTCATATGGTTGACGTTCTAATTTTAATACTGATTTTTAACCCTCGACGCAAAAAGAGGTGTATTATAAGTTTAACCGCTATGTGTGTGTCTGTCTGTAGCATATTAGCTCTTAAACGAGTGAACCGATTTGGATGCGGTTTTTGTTATTTGAAAGCAGCATTTCGCGTTCAGGTTCACTTTGTCCATATTCCCATCTCGTCCACATTCTCATCTCGGCCAAATTCCCATGTCGTCCACGTTCCCATTTCGTTCACATTCCCATGTCGTCCACGTTCCCATTTCGTACACATTTCCATCTCGTCCACATTCCCAACAACTAGTGAACAACCGAAAGATGGAATTAATATCAAACAGCCCTACAGACCTAAGTTAGGATTTAGACGAGTAACGAATGAGGACGAGTTGGGAATGTGGACTAATTGGGAATGCGGACGAGTTGGGAATGAGGGTCACCATTATATCGGGGGTTTTATCTATCTACATACAAACATACATTAAATCACGCCTGTTTCCCAGAGGGCTAGGCAGAGACCACTTCTTTCCACCTGCTACGATCTTGACAAATCTCTTTCGCTTCTTCCACATTCATACATCGAGTCATGCATGCACGTCGGTTTCGGGTACTTAAGATCCGGCCCTGTTCCAGTATTTCTCCGATTTGATTCGAAAAAGTACGCCTAAGGCGGCCCCTTCCGACCCTCCCATTCACTTTTGCTCTGTATATTTCTTTCGTCAATCTTCTTTCATCCATCCTTTCCAAATGACCGAACTATCGAAGCATGCCCTTTTCAATCTTAGTCACTACATCGTCTTTAAGTCCATATTTCTCTCTGACCTTTTCATTCCTTACACTATCAATCAGTTTCACACCAAACATACTACGCAAAGAGCGCATTTCAACTGCATTTATACGACTTTCATGCTTGTCCTGCCACACCCAACATTCACTACCATACATCAGAGTAGGGGTCAACACTCCATTGTGAACAGCCAGTCGCGCTTTTTGTGAAACGCCCCTTCTGCTCACAAAGGAGTACAGGGCCCCATTAATTTGATTTCCTGCAAATTCATTCATTCTTGCCATTAATTTTATCTATCTAATATTTAGGTATTAATCGCTGTCACTCCTGATAGGGTGTATTTTGCCAATGTCGATATTTATAGACCATCGATCGCCGTGGACATTACACGATATCACACGCGAAATTGTTCGCCGCATTTTTTCTCGTAGACAAACGGGTCAGAGTGCGTTTTTCATACAAACGAGGCTAGGCTAAGTTCCTTGCTAGGGGTGGTTTTGAGTGAGGTTTAATGGTGGATACTCCGAAGTTCAATAGAGGAGGTCAAAAGTTCTTAAGATACCTAACTGATCGCACAATCAGTTAACACCACAGCGATAGAGTTTGGGTCAGAATTTGGATTTCCTTACATTTTAGATGTTTTTCTGAACATGCACAATTCCGGCGTTAACCGGAGATTCAATCAGTTGGGTATCCTAGGCACTCTGGAAGTCCTATATCGATGCTCGGGGTCCATCCATCATCAGATTTCACTAAAAGCATCCCCTGGCGGGAAACCAAGGCTTCGAAATAGCCTCTTTAGTATGACCAATACCAACGCACTCTGACCCGTTTTGTTTGCTCCTGAGTGTATATTATAGAATAACATATTCGACGCAGGTGAAGTCGCGGGCAACGAGTCCTATTAATATTATAAATACGGAAGTTCGTGTGTTAGGTTGTTACTCCTTCACGCTGCAACGGCTGGACAGACTTGGATGAAATTTGAAATGGGGATAGCATATACCCTGGATTAACACATAGGTTACTTTTCATCCCGGAAAATTATAAAGTTCTCGAGGGAATAATGATAATCGAAATTTAAGCAGACGAAGTAGCGGGCAGAACCTAGTACTTTATAATATTATTCAAGATAAGTATAAATACGTAAGGACGTGTAAGCATCGCGTGTCACCTCTAACCCCAAACCAATACCTAGTATTTTAGCTATTTCAAAAATAAATTTACCACACAATAACCACTTGACACGAAAGGTTCAAGGCAATCGACCTTGCTTCTTTACTTGTCTCTCTCGCACTCACAATCGTTGCCGTTACGAGAAAGAGGATAGTCATATCTGAGTGCGGAAGTCTGTAAATTGGCAATTTGTGGGGAAAATTTGTGAAGTGACTTGGAGACATGTTATGGCTACTGTACAAATTGGGCCAAGGTATTGGGCCAACGTGTAAAGGACTACTTGGCTATATATGCTATTGGCTTGTTGTAGTTGGTGACCAACACTGGCCGGTCAACCGGTGAACCGGTCAAAGCCGTGCGCACATTAAATGATCTTTTATATAAAAACGCCATTGCAGAATTATCAATGCATGAAAGATGTGGAAACGTGAATCGATATTTTGGCCCAATACCTTGGCCTAACGCATTAGCCCAATGTGTACGGAGGCCTTTAAACAGGTCTACCGAGCAATATTCGCGATATATCAAAAAGGTACTAAGGTGACTAACTAGACATGATCTTTCCGTGTACCCTTCAGATAATACATTCCAGTGTAGGTACAGTACGTTCGTTCAAATAGTGTGCATTACAACCCTTTGAAGTCGCCGATACGGCTTTGTGCGCGCCGTGGCGACTTTTTTACCCGACTGCCGAAGGAGGAGGGTAATGTGTTTCTCAGCCTATATATGTATGTTTGTTCCTTTGTGTTACTATAAAAACTAAACCCGTAGTCCGATTTTGATGATTCTTATGTCAATCGATTTGTCTTAATCTGGTGAGTGTCACTGAAGATATGACAGTAATCAAAATTCAATATGGCGGCAACCAGACGCTATATTGTGCAAATGAAAGGAAAAAAAAGTCGACCAAGTATGACAAGTGGGGTATCATTGAATAGGGATTTAAAAATCATCTTTAGGTTTCTTTCATCATTTTTTCATTTTGAATGATCATTTAGGATTTATAACGATTTAAAGTTGTTTAGCAACAATCGGGTTTTGAAAGCTTGCTTTTTGTTAAAGTTATTGTAGCAATTATAGCGGCACATCAAAGCATGCAGACTATTTGAACGAATGATCTGTACTAATTACGGTGACCCCGCGCGGCCACCGGCGCACCGTCGCGTCCTTGCCTCGCTTTCCTGTTCTCATTGACGTAAGTCACAATACGCGTCCTAATTCGTCAGCAATGTCGCCATCGTCCAATTACCAGCTCCGATTACGGTTCACATGCGGAAAAACTGATTGGAGACTGCCAAATAGGTCAGTAGCATTCGATGAAGAATAGTCGCAGTAAAGTCGTCTTTGTCTGGACGATTGCCGTCCTAATAGCATCCCAACATTTCCCAACCTGGTTACAGTACAGTTCATAAATATGTGTACCTACACTTTAGTACCTTGTCTATTTAATGTCATGTTTAAAAGCCATATATTAATTGTCACAGCGATTAAAGTGACAAGGTACTTAAGGGTACACATATTTATGAACTCGACTATACAGTCGACTTCAAAGAGATTTACCCACTTTTGGCAATAAGGTGAAAAAATGGATACATCTCTATTATAGTCATGTTTATCGATATGGATAAACGTAGATAAGACATTTGTCACTTTCTGACCGTAAGTGCGAGAGTGACGGATGCTTTATCCACCGCGATAAAGATGACCATAAACCATAATACGGGGGCTGCTCTGTTTATTTTCATCAGGGATAAAGTGTGTGTGTCTGTGACACTATAGCACCAAAATGGGTTGGACCGATCTGGACGCGGTTTTTTTTCCAAGGAAGCTAGTTTAATCGTGATGGTTCACAGCTAGGTTCCAAGAAAATTGGTATATCGAGATATCAGTTGTAAAAGTAGGGGCGGTCGTTATATCCGGGGGCTTTTATCTTTTTAATAGTTGTGTCATGTTGTGTGCTTATCTGTGGAAGGCGTAAACGATGTATTCAGTGACGTGTGACTAGAACACGAGGCGAAATGTTAAATTAAACAAGTGACGTAGTATCCTGTCACATATATAAATTGCATAATACAATTCACATTAAAATTGGTTAATTTATATTATTAAATAAGACACGGGAAATAGGATCACTCTCGGATTATATTGTGGACAAAATTTCAATATGATCGCTACGATTCCTCTGGGGAGCATATCGGGTGATCCTGTGCGTTCGAATTGTCAAAGGCAGCCACTGGCTTAAGAATAGTGTTGCCAGGTCTATTGTATCATAAAACGGGACTGTGCTAGAAAAAATCGAGACTTGGGTTTTCAAATAGGGATTGTTCAAAAATCGCGCAAACCACAGCCCAATTGTGATAAACCGTTTTTTGCATTCTCGGTTTTTGTGAATTAGGATTTTATATATGATTACTCTGGCAATGTGCTGAAAATCGATTAAGGGTAAATCGGGAAGCGTCCATAGACTTTGAAAATAGGACGTCCGGCTGAATTGTCCGGAAACACTAAAAGACTAAGTATGTTTTAAAGCTAGAAAATATCGGGACTTGGGTTTTCAAATAGGGATAGTACAAAAAATCGCGCAAACCACAGCCCAATTGTGACAAACCGTTTTTTGCCTTCTCGGTTTTTGTGAATTAGGATCTTATATATGATTACTCTGGCAATGAAAATGAAAATCGGGAAAATTGGCGTCCCGATCAAGGGTAAATCGGGAAGCGTCCATAGACTTTAAAAATCAGGACATCCTGCGAAATCGTCCGGAAACACTAAAAGACCATGTTTCAAAGCGTCCAATCTCACCTGAAAGGCGAACACAATGTATCCAGTGACGTGTGACTCGTGGAACACGTCGTGCATTGAGCGCAGGGTGGACCCAAGGTACACGTTGATGAGCTGTGCTGGGAACAGACCCAGCATTGTAGCGCAGTGGTACCCGCAGCCACGGACGTCGCTCACCTGAAAAGAGGGTTCATTTATTTAACAAACTCCATTTTAGGTGATGATGATAATGATGCATTTGTAGCAACATGATGCTTCATGAACTTCCAGAAACTTCAAAAAGTCCGGTTATGCTGCTTTGTAGCTCCAGTGGCTTTAGTTAAAGAGGCCACATATACTGCCACGCCCACTCAAGAATCAAAATTTGCGCAAGCCTTGATCGCAGCGTCAAATTCAACTATTTGCTGTATATGATTTATACTCTTTTTATAACAAGCTAAGTGGAATTATATACTTTTTACTAGGATCAAAAATAAGGCAAGGTCTAACCAGGGCTTTTGTCACGTCACGTTGTTTCCGGGGCGGTTGCCGAGCAACCAATGAAAATACAGCGTTAATGGCGAACGGTGTGTAATTATTTGAAGAAAAGCTAATGTAGGTACTTGTGGTCACAGTTCTAACCACTGGACCTAACCTAGTAAGAAGAATTTGATTTAAAATGTATATTAACAGGAAAATGATCGTTATGATAAAGGAGCGTTATGTTATTTGATCGTATGCCTGATAAAATTATAGAATTTGTTTTTATGAAACGTTTATTATGCTTTTCGAACGTAGCTTAATGAAATTATGCAAAATAAACGGCACCAATGGCGTCTTTTAATTTACGTGTTATAGTTATAAGGTAAACGAGATGATTAAAAAAAATGCTTAAGTCTTTTGAGGTAAGGATATAGAAGCTACCTTACTTCGGGCCGGTACAGACGGACAGCATTTGAACTGCAACTCAGCTGCATAATGGCAGGTCGAGTGCAGTTGACGTACATACGTTTTGATGCAGTTACGTCGACTGCATCAGAACTGCAATCCAACTACCATTTTGCAGCTGGGTTGCAGTTCAACAATAAATGTCACAAAGGAAACCTCAATGTTCGAAACGTATTCAAATTGGTGTCAAAGAGTTAAAAATAACTATATCGCGAGCAACAATCAAAAGCAATACTTTACCTGTATTAATAACGGTCATTATTTCTAAAGCGTACAATTTTGCTAGGCACGCCAACACGCAGAGCCTAGGTTACTTATTGGGTCGGTTTATGCAGTACCAAGACTAAGTTATATAAAATTAAAAAAAAAAATGATTCATATTTGCCGGAGTTACGCTCGATTGGAAAACAAAAAAATACAAACGCAACAACAATCAATCAATATCACTACGAATCTCAACAAACGGGAGAAAATCGAATCTGCTTATAGTCTCGCCATTCTAAAAGACGCGATTGACAGCTGTCAACACAATACAATTACATTTTTGGAGGTTATGGCTCCATCGAGATTATCGATAATTCCGCCAAAACTCAGTACATAATATGTGTTCGTGGCATATTTTTGCCGAGGCGTTTGAGGTCATATTTTGTACTGCGTAGGTCATTTCGGCCCTCTTAGAAAGCCGCGACTGTAGGATATTGTATTTGATATAAGTAATACAAGTACCCTCCTAAGTAATGTTAGTATTTGGCTTAGTTGAACAATACCTTACGGTTTTTGCTTTGCTGTTGGATCTCCACTAATTATCGTAAAAAAAAATTAACAACATTACTTACAGCCTATAAATTACCTATATTGCAACTTTAAAAGTAGGTAAAAGATTTAAGAGTTAATTTTAAGAAACTTTCTGTCAAATTTAATAAAAAATCACATTACGTCCCTTTATCCATAAAACCATCTCCAGGTTTTTTCCCAGGGACCGTATTTTTTTAATCCAATTAAAAGCTCCGTCAAAACGCGCGATGTGCGATATGACAGAACAGGTTCAAGGTGGTGAGCAAAATTCAGGAAAACGCGTGGGATAATAGCGTACGTCTTGTGCAGTGCAGAGGCGTTTTCGTAATTTGTTTATTTCATTATTGTACTTAGTGAAATGATGATTTACCACAAAACCGCAGCTACGTCAACGACGGAATTTATATAAGTTATTTTTTAAAAACGTCAGTTACATTAAACAAAATCTTTTTTAAAGTTCTGGCTCTTTTCGAATAACCTCATCCATTTAGTGTTAGTATAGTACGACAATCAAATGGTCAACAGGCCAGTAAAACCCTGGCCTTAGTGAATAATAAAGATCACAAAATAGATTTAAATTTATGCCACAGATTATATAAGCCGGTACATAATCAACTTACTTACCAGCCTATAACTACTAAGCACAACATAACCTTACTGAAGTTTCTTGCGGCGCTTTTCCGCAATGATGATCTTGTCTGAAGCGCTATTAGATTCACTCCATATTACCATAGACGAAATAATTCGATAAAGAGCCCTTATGTGACCAATTTACTGTATAAACATTTTGAATTTTGAATTTTTGAATTCTTGCCTATGCAAATACATGCCTATCGTATGTTCTTTTAATCTTATAAACATTCCAAATCTAATTTAATGCTTATACTCAAATTAAAAATGCCGAAGGCGACATTAACCAAAAAAGTTTTGATATCTAATTTAGAGGCAAGTCTACTTTCTCTTTCAGTTTGACTCTGAAGTTTAAATATAATTATTGTAAAGCTTACTTGTGAAATAGTTTGTGGTTCAATGCTACGAAATAATAGTACATTATTGCTTAGGCATGGAAGTAGGCAATTGCGGGCCGAGTATTGTTTTAAACGGACGAGCTTGCGAGTTAAAAATACGAAGCCCGCAATTGCTGTTCCTGCCGAGGCAAATATAGTGCTTTTCTCAAAAATCACAAGTTTTTTTTTGTGTTGGAGTAAAATCTTCATCGCTTGAACTCATTTTTTTAATTGCATACAAACAAACTTCATGTGAAAAAACTATCACTCTTTACCGCCTTTTTATTTTTGACAAGGAGAATCGCAAGCTTTGTTTTTTTTTAAACATAAGCTATTCCAGACACAGATAAAAAAGTTATGTTTCGAATAAAATTTGGATGTATAAGACTTGTGCCCTCATTTTATTATGGGCTTTTTCACTTTTTAAAAAGTTACAAGCTAGATAGTAATGGAATTTGTATGCAACATTGCGGGCTTGTGTAGCGAGCACGCAAAGTTTTTTTTTTAATTTGAGATCTGTCAGTAAACTATGTCCTTCGCGTCTCAATATGTAGATAGTAATGTCAACATTTCCTGACATTTTTGAGAAAAATAATTCTTTCTGCTCGCCTTTAATATTTCGGCTTGTATAATGAGATGCGGAAACAAAAAGAGATTACATAGTACAACCCATTTTATTTTCTTACCATGTTTTTATAAGATTTATATGAAGCGAAGTAAAACTTTCATAAAAGGAATGTTTAATTTTCCGGAAAAAATATCTACTGTCACCTCCTCCAATTTCCCGGTGTTCCATCACTACGCAGATTGTCACGGGAAATGGGAAATAACTTGCCATCAGATGGATTTTTTTTCCATTTCCGACGAAAACAGATAAAAAACGTCACATTGCGTATCACGCCGATCACGGTTGAATTTGTTATTTTGGCATAAATAAATAAATTGGTTTCAATCCACGAACTTGTATTTGTAGATAGGGGACGGTCTGACACAAATTGACCTTATTCCAAACCAAGGTCTCGATTTTTATGGTACTAAGGGTACTACATACATACATACATAATCTCACGCCTTCGTTCCCAGAGTGGGGTAGGCAGAGCTACAGAATGACAAACATCTCTAAAAACTTGTTGATAATTCTATAACCACAATTTGCACAATTAGGCTAAGATGTTTACCAGCGTATTAGTGACAGGTTGCAAGCCCATCGCCTAACAGTACTACAAGCCTTTATTTCCTTAGTCGTCTCTTACGACATCCACGGGAAGACATGGAGTGGCACTATTCTAACTCGGCAACCACACGAGGACTAAGGGTACTAATAATAACAATATAAAGGTACATACTAGTACACATCACTACATAGTATAAAACAAAGTCACTTCCCGCCGTCTGTCCCTCTGTATGTACTAGGGAATGCAATTTAACCGGATATTAGACTTTTTTGTATGAAAATAACCGGTTAAAACCGGTTATAACCGATTATTTGCATTCCCTAGTATTTACGCATAGATCTTTCAAACTACGCAACGGATTTTGATGCGGGTTTCATCAATGGATAGAGTGATTCAAGAGGAGTTTTTATTGCTATACACACGGGTGTTACAAAAAACTGACGTAAACCGAAGCGAAGGAAGGGCGGGTCGATAGTACATCAATAAATATGAATAAACAGAGGTGTTGCCTCAATGATATAATATAGTAAAAAGAGGTAGATATGTTATACGCACTTCGATAGTGGCACCCTAAGACCAAGCCAATTGGTACACCTTTACTTAGTCTTGCGCCGTCGGCGGAACCGTGAACTAGTCTGCAGAGCAACATACACTGGTCTCTGTTTCGCTCCCGGAAATTTGCATATCATCCTGCTTTCACTTGTCATTTATGAATTAGTGTGTAATTGCAATATTCACTGATTATGTGTGCGTGAGCCGGGCCATTTGTACACGCGGAATATCGCATAGGTAATATATCTACCTCTTTTTATATTATATCATTGTGTTGCCTGCGATTCCGTCCGCGTAAAGTCGTTTAACCCCTCGGAAACTATCCTATTTCCCGGGATAGTAAAGTATCCAATGTTCTTCCCCGGGAGCGGTTTAACCGTGAAAGCGTAATAAGCAGACAGAATTAATTTCACATTTGTAATATAAGTAATTTGCAAATTTTCGACTTGTTTATTCATTATTAGACGTCATACAACGCGGGTCGTCACACCCGTAATCTTGTTAGCTCTTTGTCGCATTACTGCTATCAGATCGCAAACATCGTACTGCGGAAGGAGTTTATCAGCGTTGCTAACAACTTAGTTACGAACAAATTGCGTTTGCTAAAAACGCAGAAAACTGGCAGACTTATAACACCAAAAAGTCGTCTTATTCCAATCATCATTTCGATCAGTATTTCTACATAGTATAAAACATAGTCACTTTCCGCCGTCTGTCCCTCTGTGTGTATTTTAAGTCCAGTGGAGCCCTGACCCACCATAGAACTGTGTCACAGTGACATTATTAAACAATTTGTTTGGCCCTTCTTACGGCTTGAATCATAACATTGCTGTGACACAGTTCTATGGTGGGTCAAGATTCCATTGGGCTCTACGCTTAGATCTTTCAAATTACGCGTCGATTTTAATGTGGTTTTTACCATAAGTTAGAGATTTTTTCACGGAAGGTTATGTATTAATTCTGATTTATGTATGGGTGTTACAGAAAACTGCCATAAACCAAAGCGAAGCGAGGGCGGGTCGCTAGTTACAAATAAATAAATATCTGGTGACAACCTTACACATGCAGTAGACCTAAGGTCTAAGCGTGTACGAGACAACTTAAATACTTTTATAGATAAATAAAAAATAAAAATAAAAACATTTATTCGTGACAAAAATAATCAAGAACAGATACAAAAACAATTGTAGGTACAAGATGAAAGTAGTCACGAAATGGTCCCAACACAGCGTAATGCTGGCATTAAAGTCAGCGCTGGTCTTCCGTTGGAACCATCTGGTGAAACCACGGAAGGTTACAAACACATAATTAATTGTACTACAAAAAAAAACAAATAACAAAATGAGAAAAAATTAATAAACGTAAAATTCACAAATTCAACGGAGTTTTCCATGCCTGTCCGTATATAGAGGAATGGGCAACAGTCCCTTAGCCCTACACGGCGCAAACAAAGAAAACAGACGCAATCACGTAGAAACAACCAAGAATCACAAACGAATTTCCATGCTCAGATATTTAGGCAGGCTCATAACCAAAAGTATCAACAAGGTTATCCGTTGATTGGGCTCTACAAGTGCCGATTTACTACCAAACAAAACTCGGAAACTGAAACAACCTGGGGCTGGGTCCTGCCGGGGAGGGAGCCGGGGGTGCCGACCGGCACATACATAAGATTTCGGGAGCTGGAGAAAACCAGTATAAGCCAAATAGTGTTGGACAGGACATGATAATAAAATGAATTTAAAGAGGTAACTCATATTTTAAAATAATGTGGCACTCAAGTCCTAACTCAAATTAAGTGAGGAAACGCACTGACTGTATGCAGTTAATTATACTTGCCCATAATCGGAGCTATATGCTACTTAATCAGCTACTTCGATCGTTTTCCTTAATACAGGATACACGAGGTAGGACATTTTTATGCGATGAAGTGTTGTGATATGTTACTAATGGCCTGAGGGCCTTGCCAAGATGCATTGCGCTAACTATCGTTTCTATTCGTTTCATTTTTAAACCAATCGAATAGAAACGCTAGTTAGTGTAATGCATCTTGGCAGGGCCCTCTGTTGTTTGATCGGTAGTTAAACTAACTAATGGTCAAAAAACGTTACTAATGGTTAAAATCTCAAGGAAATGTGTCAAATTTTCCATTCCTTTTTCGAATTTTAACAATTAGTTAGTTTAACTACTGATCAAACAAAACGGTCTAAGTGAGTATGACATTTGAGGTGCCTTATTGTATGAGTAGCTTAAACTATAGTAAAAGGCAGATAATAAGTCAATTCTGACACCTATCAGCGCAGTACAATTTATAACCTATTCTTGGGTTTGAGGGCCTCTATTCAACTCGGTAAAACCATATCGCCTTTGACGTGTTATGGTATTGTTTTAAACTCAGCCGTCAACACATTACTGTCCAATAAATAAGAGGTATCAAAACTTTAAGGTTTTACTGTGAGGAATCTCAGCCTAGGAATGACAGGGGTCAAGGATTCACTTCTTAACTGGCTTTAATATAGCGCCAAAGAAGCGGCCTTAAGGTGCTTTTCCACCGGCGACGCGAGACGAAAATTGAAATTTGTATTTACAAGACCTTTTCCACTATCGATCAGACGACAAAAGTATCAAACGGTCAAATTGGCTAAACGATTCGTCGAATTCGTTCCAAAACCGCAGAAATCAAATAAACTGTTGATATTGAATACCGTGACTCCGTTATGTAAAACGTACTAAATTCGATAACATCACGTCACTGAGATTGCTCGAACGAAACCCATTGGTTTGCGCGCAGCAAAAAACAAGTCGTTAAGTTCTCGCGGAAGCATAAAATCGCTGAAAAATTACCATCAACTTCACGAATATTGAAATCAACAAGAGTCAAGAGAGCTGAATGTAATACGGATTTGAATGTGTGAAATTGTGGAATGAAAAGCTTTTGTCACACTTTTTACTTTGTTGAAGATAAAGGTAGGATAGGAAATTCTCTAAGGACCCTCCTTGACTCGGCGGCGGTGCAGGGTTATCGCTGAGTCAGGAAGGGGCCTAAAACAGTGACAATAATAGTTGGAAAATTGCATTACAGCAATGCACTAATAAACAAGTTGTTGGAAACATGAAAATATCATCTACATAGAAAGACAAGATAAGTTTTAATAATCGATAATATAAAGTAGTAATACAGGTAAGGTAAGTAATGTCTTCTATGACCCTTCTACTTCATTTCGCGATCCTTATTTTTCGTTCACTAACAATTATTACTTTGAATTGAAGCCTAAAAAAGGACCTTTAATAATTCTGCAGTCAGTTCCTCATGAACGGATACCATTCTTACAACAAAATACAAATGTTAACTGAAAATTTAAAGTACAATTCATGTTTTTCCTTGACTTCACATCTCTCGCACAAACTCGTAATCGTGACTGACGCTGTGACTAAAAATAATGGTAATAAATTCATGTAAACAGCATCAGCCTTGGAATCTACGGCGAGACTGTTTACACCGACTTCTTGAAACATCCTGCGTGACAGTGCGACTAAAGAATTTAACACAACAGCCAATAGCATAGGTAACTTTGCTGGCGACTTGGCGTTCACGTTCAATAAGCGAGAGAAAAGACGTTGATTTTCAACAACTGGCATTTGAGCTCTACGCCGCATTAACCGGCCACTCTGGCAAGCTCTAGTTGTCCCGTCTGCGTCTGCTCAAACATAAGCCATATGCGACGGAATAATGGTATTTCTATGCGGCGAACGCAACGTACGCACAAGTCGCGTGGGTGTCCTGCGTTGATGACTTACGCAATCATACGCAAGAAATCCGCATCCATAGTTAAGCGTGTGCGGGGAACCTGCAACGAGATTCTGCATATGGTAGAGGACATGAATGGAATCTGCCTTCCTGAGCCGCTTCCTGGACTTGCGCGTGATACGTGGGAGCCCGTGATGCCAGTACTTTATTAAGATCTGCATTCGGTACTAACATAGTTAAAGTATTTTTGTGACTAGCAAGTTTTTTTTAAATATAAATTCGCTTTAGGTATATCAAAGTGTTTGTAGATACTCATAAACCGGCACCCGCACGAAATGACGTCAATGACTGGCGCCTACAACAATCCACGTGGCTCACGTGTGTAGCTGTGCGTGCGTAGCGTACGCCGCAGTGGAGTTCCGGCTCAAGGTTACGTTATGTTCATCGCACACTCAGGCACCAACCAGCACCGCTTCAGCTCCAAGTGATACATTGAAAAGAAGGCTTTGATTTGTGTTGATACGATACATTTTTCAGTGGACGTAGCGAGGCCCGCGCCCCGGCTATTGTTTTTACTTTAACTTGAAAAATGTATCATACTAACACGAGTCAAAGCTCACTTTTTAATGTTTCAATTTGAGGCAGAGGCAGTGCTGATCAGCCCCTTATTTCACCGTCTTGACAACGACACGTGACAGATGACAATCGGTATACATTGCAAAGTTAACCCGCTGTTACGTCACTGGGTTTCATATAAACAGCGCCATGTACACTGAAATGTCACCTGTCACCTGTCATTGTCAGGATGGTGAAATAGCGGCGTTGTGGTGTGCGATGACCATTAGGTATTTTAGAAGTTAAGTAAGTGGGGACTACGTTCCCCGTTTACATTTTAAGCGGGTCAAAAAAAAAGGTATGATTTTAAGTTGGGGCTACGTTTCGGCGCTATAGCGCTTCCGTAGTCCCCTGTTGATAAAGTGACAGGCGGAACGCCCCAGGGGTATTAGTCCGTGCAATGCGGACATAGTACTGATGCAGCACTTTCAGCAAAAAATAGCGTTTGATGAAATCATACAACAGGTGAAGAGAAATTCTAAAACTTGACGGGATGGGATGAAAACTAAGATTAAAATTTATCGCCAAGTGAATACATACATACATACATTAAATCACGCCTGTTTCCCAGAGGGGTAGGCAGAGACCACTTCTTTCCACCTGCTACGATCCTGACAAATCTCTTTCGCTTCTTCCACATTCATAGAGTCATGCATGCACGTCTGTTTCGGGTACTTAAGATCCGGCCCTTTTCCAGTATTTCTCCGATTTGATTCGAAAAAGTACGCCTAGGGCGGCCCCTTCCGACCCTCCCACTCACTTTTGCTCTGTATATCTCTTTCGTCAATCTTCTTTCATCCATCCTTTCCAAATGACCGAACCATTGAAGCATGCCCTTTTCAATCTTAGTCACTACATCTTCTTTTAGTCCACATTTCTCTCTGACCTTTTAATTCCTTACTCTATCTTTCAAGTGAATATAAAATAGAAATTTATCTAAGTACAGTATAATGTATAATTTCTTCAAAGCAGAAGTCAAACTCACAAAACCTATGTAATTCTCAACTTAAACATAATACTTGCCCTCGATTTCAGCACGAGCGGAAATATATTCCAAATACAATGGCTTGTTATGTCCCTGTTTTACAATCCACTATTGAATGTTATTTATTATTTGACAGTTCAAATGTGTCAAACACGTGTAGCCTTAAACCGAGCTATAATTCTTATCATATCATCATATTGAGACAAGATTGGATCTTTGGAATCCTTAAACAAAGTCGCTTCATCGTCTGTCCCTGTATGCTTCGATCTTTCAAACTACTCAACGGATTTTAATGCGTTTGTCATCAATATATAGAATGATTGAATCGAAATGTTTTTATTTATAATAAATTCTGAATCATGTACAGAAAACTCCCATAAACCGAAGCGAAGCGGGGCAGGTCGCTAGTAAACTATATAACGTCTATATTGTCTATTTTGATCGATAGTCGCAGACGCATTCCTTACGTACTGGCAACCTTAAAGGCCCAGCCACACCGGATGCGTGACGTGCACGTGCTCGTGCGCGATCGCTTTTCACTGCGTTGTATAGTGACATGTCGTAATGAGAATTCATACTATACAACGCAGTGGAAAGCGAACGCGCACGTGCACGTCACGCAAGCGGTGTGGCTGGGCCTTAAAGCCATATACACGTACTAGTGACCCGCTCTCGCTTCGCTTCGGTTTGTACCAGTTTTCTGTAATAACCGTACATAATCCAAAACTTATAATTTTATTATACATAAAAACCTTCCACTATATTTATTAAAAAAAACGCATCAAAATCCGTCGCGTAGTTTTAAAGATCCAGCATAGGTACCTACATAGAGCCAGACAGACAGCGGGAAGTGACTTTGTTTTATACTGTGTAGTGATACTTCCGAGATAAGTACCTATCGTTAGTTCCAAATTCAAATTTATGAGTTGTGTGAGGTTTTAGGAGTAGGAGCTTACTGATATGTTCTTAAGTACAGTCACCTCAGCATTGCGCTCAAAAATATCAGAAACGCTTTTATGCCAATAGAGACAGTCTCTATATTATTTTTTTGTTGTTAATCGGCTGAATGGCCAAAGACTAAAGTCCTTGCTTTGTTTTCTGTTATTAATTAATTACTTTTAGGACCCGTTTTACAATCGACAAGTTAATTTATCTGCCTTTAAAGTTGTCTATTTTTAAGTGTAAAAAAACGACTAATTTTATCTGTCAAATATGCTTTACTTGTCGATTGTGAAACAGGCGGTTAGAAAAAGAAAAAGGGGCAGAGGTGAAAATCCCTTCCGGAGACCTGGGAATGGAGGGCCCAGATACTGCCGGGCTCGCACCGGCTAAAAACACCAATGCCTCTATTACCAACTAGAATTTAGACCCCCGCGGATACTACCCCAGCCAGTGCTGAAAGGCCGGAGGAAAAAGTCGACAGTTTCTCTTACAAGTAAGGGTGCGGCTCCACTGAGCCGGAGACGAGCGGAGCGGGGCGGAGCTGTGCCAATATTAACCAATAGAATATAAACTAACGTGCGCCCCCCCCCATCCCAACCCCCATTCCTATCCCCCTTTTTGGAAAAACCCCGCGGATGTGTAAACGGAGGAAGGACTTTCTCCTCCGGCCTTTCAGCACTGGCTGGGGTAGTATCCGCGGGAGTCTAAATTCTAGTTGGTAATAGGGGCATTGGTGTTTTTAGCCGGTGCGAGCCCGGCAGTACCTGGGCCCTCCATTCCCAGGTCTCCGGAAGGGATTTTCACCTCTGCCCTTTTTTTTCTTAAAGTAATTAAAGCAAAAAGCAAACAAAATCAAGGACTTTTGTCTTTGGCCCTTCAGGCGATTACCAAAAAAAAAATACTAACGTGCGCAAGGCGCGCTCGACGTGACCGCATGCGCCTTCTATTGGTTAATATTAGCACAGCTCCGCTCCGCTCCTCTCGTCTCCGCCTCAGTGGAGCCGCACCCTAATAGGGACGTGTCAGATATTTTTAGTTTACTGTTGGATGATTAAAGAGCTTTTCACTGGCCTGCTGACGGTTATTATGGCTTGTTTTTGTTATCATAGTTGGTTCTGACCTTGTCTACGAAGCCAGCGACCCCGGGTTCAATACCTAGTAAAGGCAAATATTTGTGTTATGTGCGATGTTCCTGTCTTCAATGTTTTCTATGTAGGTATTTATATCTTTAGCTGTCTACAAGGTACACACTCTTCTTTGCTGACCCAGTTTTTGTTAAAAGCTGCCAGGCCAAGTCGTATTCATAAGCGGCCTTTACACGGCACAGTTTGGACCGCGGGAAACGCCACGCGCCATTTCACGCGCCAGTCCGAACCGTAGGTTTTTTACTATTTTACTATTACAGTTGCATTTACACGTACGGTTCGGCGCGAAGATTGGAATGGCGCATGGCGTTTCCCGCGGTCCGAACTCTACGTGTGCAGGCCGCTATATATGTATACTTCAACAGTTATATGTGTATTTTATAATAATCTGGTACAGTCAGCATCAAAAGTAGCTAAGCAGAATAACATGCTCAAAATGATCTAGACACGCCGTATTCTCTTGACAATAGAGTCGAGTGCAGATCATTTTGACCTCTTCGCTTGCGTATAGCTACTTCTGCTGCTGACTGTACGTATGAATAGGTTGTAACCAAACGGACGTCTATTCAACGAGGTAAAACAATATTGATTTTATCGTAACATCAACGTTATGATGACAGCTCTTATTTACTTGACATTGTATGAATGTGGGTGGCTATAAAGGGCCCCTA
This sequence comes from Acleris literana, assembly GCA_946894065.1. Lineage (NCBI taxonomy): Eukaryota > Metazoa > Arthropoda > Insecta > Lepidoptera > Tortricidae > Acleris > Acleris literana. The sequence goes on from OX335681.1 coordinate 2,812,394, forward strand.
CTTTTCGTGTCGTTGATACAAAAATGACGTCACGCTACTGTAAGAATTGATATAATATACAAGCATTTAAAATATTTAAAGTAGTGTACAGCTACCTTTATTTAATTCAAAATGAAACGTCTAAGGTTTCTGAACGATTTTTTCACTTTGACAGTTGTTGTTATCGTCGCGTAGCCATATTGGAATGCTCTAGAATTTGCCGGTTGTGAACTAGTGATTGTTGTGATGTTTACTACACTTTAATAAAAGCGTATTTGAGGCCTTTTCTCAATACTAAATCATAAAAAGTTTTTAAGTGTAATTGAGATATGACACTACATAGAGTTGATTCCAAATGGTTTTATTGTAATTATTAACCATTAGTCGTCAATCGTTTAATCATGTAAAATGAGTTAAGTAATCTATTGACGCGTAGATTATAAATACCTACTTCATACCTAATACGTAAATGAAACTATTTGATTGAGAAGGACAGTGGCAAAAATCATCTAGTAACATTATCATTAAAAAAATGTTTTTATGTTATAAATTAAGTTACAATAATAACAAATAAAAATTAATATGATTAAATAGTTACAAATAGCTAGCTGTGTGGTTGCCGGCTTAGAATAGTACCACTCCATGCCTTCCCGTGGATGTCGTAAGAGTCGACTAAGGGAATAAAGGCTTGTAGTACTGTTAGGCGATGGGCTTGCAACCTGTCACTAATACACTGGTAAACATCTTAGCCTGATTATGCAAAATGTGGTTACAGAATTATCAATAAGCTTTTAGAGTTGTTGGCAATTCTGTAGCTCTGCCTACCCCAAACTGGGAATAAAGGCGTGAGTTTATGTATGTAGTTACAAATACAATTATGGCATTGACATTCATAAAAGAAAATTGTCTCAATTTGCCAGTTTTAGTAACGTCGAGTGGTGAAAAAAATATATGATGGTGCCGTGATCCGTTTTTTTTTATGGCAAGGAGCAGGCACGCGAGCACTCAGGCCACCTGATGGTAAGTGGGATCTGAGACCCATAGACATTTGAAATCTCAAGACTACAATCTCAAAACTTCAATCCTAAGACTGCCTGATTGCGATTAAGCTGTATTTATATTTTATCATTTGACCGCTTCTTATTTTTCATTTTTTTATTTGTACCATTTAATACAAACCGAAACACCTGCAGAATGAAAGCTGAGCACCCTGTGTGTAAAATTTCGTCATTTTGACGTCAGCGGCATCAAAAGCACCACCCCTGTATAAGAGTAGGGGAAGACCGAGGAAACGATGGATGGACTGTGAGAAAGATGATATGGCTAGAAAGGGAGTGACTACCGAGGTGACGACTAATAGAGAAGTATGGAAGAAAAATCAATGTTGCGCCGACCCCAAATAATTGGGATAAGGGCAGGAGAATAATGATTATGATTAATGGCGGCTGGGTTAAAAACAGTACGATAACATGTATAATGCAATATTGTTTTACCGCGTAAAATAGAGGCCCAGAAGTGTTCCTTTTTTGTTTATGGTTAAAATTTATATTTAAAGAAAATTATCTAGAGCAATTCGGTTCTCTTCTACCGCTTTTACGCTACGACGGCCTGGGACACGTTTTATAAAGCTACAAGTTACAAATTTACTGGCAACACTGGTCAAATGGCTGATCATCATTGGTCGAGGTTGTGTCAAATGGAAACTTGTAACCTGTAAATTGTAATTTGTAGCTTTATAAAACAGGCCCCTGGTAGTTAGGTAGTAAACTCTTTATTGCACAAAAAAGAAATTGTCCCTTAGTATTATTATTTTATTTTATTGGTGCTCTCTTTACACCAGCCAATGAGAATATATGTCAGAAAGTGACAAATGCTTACTCGACATGGTTTATGACCTATTGTGATACCGTTCTGATTGAATTCAATCAAGAGACATCCAGTCTCCGGCTTCAAACGGTACCGGCTGAAACCGGTTTCCATCCAGTTCCATGCAACATGCAACCCTATCCCACACATGGATGATACAACGGGCTAGCACTAAATAAGATCATAATAAAAATATTTGGTTGCTTATGGTAAAAAGCACTCCTATCTAGCAATATCCGGTCAAGTGCGAGTCAGACTCGCGCACCGAGGGTTCCGTACCGCCTCTCAGTAGGTATTATTATTATATTCCGATATCCGATAATCTTCAGTTTTTATAGTGTTAAGACCTGACTCTATAATATGTACATATTGCACACGGCGTTTAGACCAAACAATAGAATTCTCTAAGTAAATAGTTTGTCTAAAACATGTTTTTTTCAATTTTCACCAAAAAAAACGTAAGAGATAATACATAGAATTCAGGTTCGTTCGCTTGGTCTGAACGCAGCGTTACAAGATGGTGTTTTTTTAAGGGCACGATCGAGCCACCACGTCACCTAGGGCCTGTTTTATAAAGCTACAATTTAAAGGTTACAAGTTTCCATTTGACACAACCTCGACCAATGACGACCAGCCAATCCAGCCATTTGAGCAGTGGTGCCAGTTTAGACCTGTAAAATTGTAACTTGTAGCTTTATAAAACGTGCCCCTGATGTGAAATGATCACCGCTGCCCATGGATACCAGCAACACCCGGAGAGGAATTCTGCCTTGCTAAGCCAAATTACAGCATCTTAAATAAAACTCCTGTAGCAATCGCAACCTCATTCCTAAGAGGAGAGGATTGAATCTACTTTGGCAATCGAATCTGAGATACTAGCTTTGAGAAAAGAGTAACAGGGTGGAAAAACGAACGCTACATGGACGGCAACTACCTTATATATTGGAAATAGCAAATTCTACTCAAAGGAGCCTTACTTTTATTTTTAAAAACAAAACAAACTGCATTATTGGATTTTTGAAAAAATCCTCTTCCTTAACCGGGAATCGAACTGGTCAATAAGGTCATGTTTTATGATATAGATCGAAACGGTCATTGATAGTGATCATTTACATCTATAACACATACACATTTAAATTAAATAAAGACCGTAAGAAACCCTTCTATATTATTTTGTCATATTCGACCATTTCGATTCCCGGTTAAGGCAGACGAATTTGCAAACATCCATAGATGCAGGATTTATTTTCTTCAAAAATAAAAGTAAGTCTCCTTTGCGTAGAACTTGCTATTTTCAATATTTAAGGTAGTGGCCGTCCCGTCCATGTGGCATTCGTTTTTTCACCCTGCATATGCTCGCCTCGTGGTCGTTGTTAATATGTTCAGTATTTCATACCTTTCTAGATCCGCAGATTTCATAGACAACAAACAGCATCTATTCTGGTTCGCAGCAATCGATATAAATATCGATGGTGACGTCAGAACTGACAGTATCGATAGCGGTAATGCGTAAACTGTTAGCATTGCAGACATTTTCATTATAGCCAGTTGGGCCGGTTCCCAAGATAACATTAACACGTTAACAGACATACAAAGTGATTTAAATCCCTCGTAAGTACTGCAGTTTCAAACAGGTGGACAGGTAATGTTCACAAAGATATTATACTTCTAGCTTCAGTCTCGACTTCATCCGCATAGTTTTTGTCGTGTTTGTTGTGTTTATCGTAATTCCCTTTTCTCGTCTTTCCTACTCTTAGGGTGCGGCTCCACTGAGGCGGAGACGAGAGGAGCAGAGCGGAGCTGTGCCAATATTAACCAATAGAAGACGCATGCGGTCACGTCGAGCGCGCCTTCCGCACTTAAGTTTATGTTCTATTGGTTAATATTGGCACAGCTCCGCTCCGCTCCGCTCGTCTCCGCCTCAGTGGAGCCGCACCCTTATACCTAGCTCTTTACTCGCATTTTTTCTTACTCAGCTTAAATTCAAGCCTTATCAGTTAAAAACACCATAGCCGCCACGCCATCCAATTGAAGGAAGAATCAAAAAGTTAAAAACGACAAACACCAGGCTCCCATTTCACCATCCCGACGATAACAGGTGGCAGGTGATATTTCAGTGTACATGGCGCAGAATATTGAAACCCAGTGGTGTATCAGCGTGTTAACTTTGCAATGTATACGCTCCGAGCGAGCTTTTACAAAGAACCTGGTTAAGAACCATAATAAATTGACCGGTGATTTTCGAACCATTCCCAAGCCCTTTTACGTTTTAATAGCAATACGACAAAGAGTCTAATTTCCCTAGAACTCAGCGGCCGGAACATTAAACGAAACAGTTAAATCCACAGTCACGCCATGTTTAATAGAGAAATTCCAACGCTTTACATTGCTTCCAAGGTTTCCAAAAGCATGTCGGAGCCCATTTGGACTGCTAATAAAACATTTAGGTACACGTTCTGTAGTCATACGTCAATAAAACATGAGTGAAAAGAAAATAACATGCATTAGTTAGAAATGTATTTTTTTTAAATGGCATGGTATAAGAAACGAGCACCACGATGGTAAGTACAATCTGAAGCTCATAGATACTGCAATCTTACGATGACAATCTCAGGCAGGACTGATAAAAAAACATTGATATTTAAGATATATCTTTCTTTAACTAATAAAGATACGCACTTCACAAAAATAACTAATATCTATTACATTTGCCATTAAAGTGTTTGATTGATCATCCACGAAACTTTTAGGGGAAATCCTGAGTTCAATTACTACAGGGTATCCCCGAAAAGGTCACGTCTGTTCTTCAATTTAACTTGCTGGTCTTTCATCAGTATAGGTAATAATTTATGAATGTTATCGTGTTATCTTTTCATGCCAATCAAAGCTTAATTGATTTTTATTATTTCTCTAATAAAATGTAAACAATTTAATCCGTTTTATCGCGACAGAAAGTATGTGAGGCTATTTGGATGTTTAGTATAAACAGCGGAACTGATTTATAGAATTTGGCACACAGTCCTGGACCGGGATTTTACACGATAAAACCTGTGCTTTTGACGTATTATCGTATTTTCGACGTTTTGATAGCTCTTATTTACTTGACAGTAATGGCGGCCGAGTTAGAAACAATACCAAAACACGTCACAGGCAATATGGAGTCAAGTGTCCTTGAAGTAATCCAGTTCGTCAAGCTGTTCCAATTTGTCTATCATTCAGACGAGGGTGTTCAGTCATCCTATTACCAGGAGTTCAGAGCCTGTAAGGGTCTGCTCCGAACTGGCAGGCCTTACGGTCAAACAGATGTTAATTGAAATGAAAATGGTTTTACAAAGTTGAATAGTGGCCTGGATTGGAATATGGAATTACACTACCGGAACATTTGTTTGCTTGTTTGTATGTTAGAGGTAATGTCTGAAACAACTGATCAAATAAACATTATTTTACTAGGTACTGGAAAATTAATTTATTCCCGTGTAGGCTATTTTGTTTAAACCGGAGCGAAGCGGGGCAGATCGCTAGATGTATGTAAAAATCTATAATCGAACAAGTTCGTGCACGACCGTCCCGCGGGGGCGCAGACGTTAGCGGGGAGGCGGGGACGAGGTAAAGGTATTAGCGGGGGCGGCCGCATAAATTTACAATGTAAGCCAAAATATTTGCATCAATCTGGCATTCTGCCTAGACCTATGCAATGAGCCAATGACGTTTAAATGGCGCGGTCAGCTGTGTATTTAGGGCTATTAATTAATTACTACGATTGTAGTAAATACGAGTATTAATAGCTTTCTAGATTAACTGAGGCGCAAGAGGAAGACGAGAGAGGTGTTATAAGATGTAAAAGTTTATCCAGTGTATCTGTTTCTGGCATCGTTACTCCAAAACGGATGAACCGATTTTGATTTAGTTTTTCTTAGTAGGAAGCTAGTTTGACGTTAAGCCAGTTAGTTCTTAGCTAGATTTGATGCAAATCGACTCTTAAAGTAAGGGTCGCAATAAAATGTCGATGATTTTTATCTTTATAAAATAATGTCGAATAAGTTCGTATTTATCATCAACGGTGGGTAGGTACCTACTGTATTTTTTGAGAAAGCAAGAAAACAAGATAAAATATGATTTTATCTGATTATTGCTTTTGATATGCTATCGTATTGCCAACTTTACGGTAAATCTTATTTATCTACACACATATCATAAGTCCTCTATTATGCGTTCAAAACCCTTAGGCAATGACCAGCATTACCTGTGGTAGTAGGTGACAGCGATGACAGCTGTTAATTTTGGAAGATGTTCCAAATTTGGATCTCATTACGTTACAATACCTACTCGATAACGTAATTTGAAAATTACATTACAGCTGTCATCGCTGTCACCTACTACCACAGGTAATGCTGGTCATTTGCCTTCCGTCTTCTGACCTCATCTTAGAGTACTTATAATATGTGTGTAGATAAAGTATTGTACGAGACTCTGCGTAATTAATTACGCAACCGTCACGTAAACTACTATTACCTGACAGTAATGGCGGCCAAGTTAGAAACAATGCGATAACATGTCAAAATCAATATCGTTTTACCCAGAAGAACAGAGAGCCTGTCTCTAAACTTACCAGGATTTCATCAAACCGAGATGTTACATCTCTTGCCTCTAGTACATTAACAACAAGATAAAAAATAAATCCTGACACATGTTATCTTAGTACAAGTTAACCTTTAAGTCCTCAAATACAAGAAAATATGATATGTAACTAGTGTAACTACTAGGATGACAGCAGTCGGAAACAGTCAAAATTGACTTCTTATCTTGTCGGTAGCGTACTTCATCTCGTCGAACTCAATGCCACATAATATCAGGCAAGATTGTGAACTAATGTTTATCTACACACATATCATAAGTCCTCTATTATGCGTTCAAAACCCGTAGGCAATGACCAGCATTACTTGTGGTAGTAGGTGACAGCGATGACAGCTGTTAATTTTCGAAGATGTTCCAAATTTGGATCTCATTACCTTACAATATTCGATAACGTAATGAAATTACGTTACAGCTGTCATCGCTGTCACCTACTACCGCAGGTAATGCTGGTTATTTGCCTTTCGGCTTCTGAACCCATCTTAGAGTACTTATAAGATGTGTGTAGATAAAGTATTCAGGGGGATTATTATGACATAGCTATGTAGTTCAGTTTACGCTGAGAGAAAAGGACAGATCTATATGACTGCTATAGCTCTGTCCTTTACGCTCGCCGTAAAATGAACTGCGTAGCCATGTCGACGTAATAACCCCCCAGTATAACATTCAGATTAGTCGTTACGAAAAATATATTATAGCAGCAAGTTTCAGAAGTGGGATAACATTAAAAAAAAAACACGCGAGCGTAGCATGTTTTTTAAAAGTTTGTTATTTTTATGTCATTATTATCCTTGTTAAGTCAGCAAAGTCATAGTTACCGCGTATTTAGATAAATCTTATTAATCCAATAGACGATAGAAAAGCGCCAAGGTCGGAGTTTAATGGGATCGTAAAGATTATTCCGTCGCACGAAAGTAATAAATGACGACAGTACTTTTAATAATAAGACATGGCGCACACTATCACTCTCTCAGGAATAAAGACGTAAGTACACAATTGCTATTAGAATTGCGATCTTATTGCGCAGGAATATGTCTTTTTATTGCACCGGCACCTTTTTAACTATAATTTAGTAATTTTTCTAGGTCTAATTTGCATACACAATGAACCTAATTTTGAGTTTTCAAAATGATACGTAATTATAGAGATAATTACGTTTCCAATGTGCCTCAATCAAATGTCGAACGGTAAGAGTGATTTATTTTAGTAGGATTTCGCAAGCAAACTGTATTGCTGTCCGTTCGTCTGTCCGTATGTCAAGCCACGGGTCTTCTAGACCTTCTAGACCTTCTAGATCGCAAACGCATCAGCATCAGATCTGTAATTTGGTAATTTTGTAGAAGATTGACTCAAACCTCATACATGAAGTAGATTATCCAGTACGTACCGAAAATAAGAAAAAAAAGGGAGTAAGAAAATATTTCCTGAAATATGGGGGTCATGAGAGCTTTTTAAGTAAGTACAGTCAACAGCATAAATAAGTGATCATTAATGTACCTTGTCACTTTAACGTCGTGTTTGAAATGTCATACAAAATTGCGAAACGATTGAAAGCGACAAGGTACATAAATGATCACTTATTTATGCTGTTGACTGTACAGTAGAAATGTATTTTTTAATCAATTAACTGTTTTTTAACTATATTTACACTTGTTACATTTATTTTCTTTAAGAATGAGTCATTTATTCAGTAAAATTATTCAGTATGCAAGATTTGTATCTTGCATATTTAACGAATTCGCCAACGCGACAAAGAATAACTCCGCTCAAAATAGACTAACATAAATTATAGCTTACGGAAAACCAAGCGCGTAACGGGGCGGAAAACCGGGCAAAAAACGTTTTTTATAGAAGCTTTTAAACACATTCTATACCAAGTGGATAAGAGGTCAATTTTATCATTTATTAATGGTTTACCTCAAAAGCTTAGACTCGCAACTTATCCTCGATCGCGTATTTTTTACCCGACTGCCGAAGGAGGAGGGTAATGTGTTTCACAGCCTATATGTATGTATATATGTATGTTTGGTCCTTTGTGTTACTATAAAAACTAAACCCGTTGTCCGATTTTGATGATTCTTATGTCAATCGATTTGTCTTAATCTGGTGAGTGTCACTGAAGATATGACAGTAATCAAAATTCAATATGGCGGCAACCAGACGCCATATTGAGCAAATTATAAAAAAAAAAACGACCAAGTATGACAAGTGGGGTGGGGTTAGGTTTCTTTCATCATTTTTCATTTTGAATGATCATTTAGGATTTATAACGATTAAGGGTGCGGCTCCACTGAGGCGGAGACGAGCGGAGCGGTGCGGAGCTGTGCCAATATTAACCAATAGAATCTAAACTAACGTGCGCAAGGCGCGCTCGACGTGACCGCATGCGCCTTCTATTGGTTAATATTGGCACAGCTCCGCACCTCTCCGCTCATCTCCGCCTAGGAGCCGCACCCTTAAAGTTGGTTAGCAACAGTCGGGTTTTCAAAGCTTGCTTTTTGTTATTTGCAGTAGATTTTTGCCTCCATTCTATTTTGTTATTCGCCGCATTTTATCTCGAACGTGTATTGTGCTGCAGGTTTTTACCTCGATGGTGTATTTTACTCTAGATTTTGGCCTCAATCGTTTATTTTGTTATTTTATAATAGTTTTGTCGCAGTTTACCTAAGCTAGGGGCCTAGCTGTCATGCAAACACTATTAAAGTTGTTCTTTTCTATCGCTCAAAATGTATGGGATGACATTCTCGTGCGCTTCGATAAACCACGTGTTCAACTGTCATCCCATACATTTTGAGCGATAGAATAGAAAAACGTTAGTAGCGTTTGCATGATAGCTAGGGCCCCTAATTGCATCTAATTGCAAGTACTTACTTTGAACGCGTTTTAAATCGATGTCTAAATGGGAAGAGGTTCTTAGTTAAATGTTTTAACGCTTTTTTGTGCGTGTTACGGGATAATTCTGGGGTCCTAGTGAAAAAGGGTACAAGTCGACTTAACTCGTAATAAAAAAGGGTATATACATGAACGGAGTATACTACACTTAAACCCTTTTTCACTTGATCTTGAGAAGACTTATGCCCTTTTTCACTAGGACCCAAGAATTTTGTAGCGAGTGAGCTTATTATTATTATTATAATTATCAATTTCGAAACAACACTACACGAAAAACCGTGTTTAAAAAATAAATCTACAGAAGTAAATTACATACATACATACATAATCTCACGCCTTCGTTCCCAGAGTGGGGTAGGCAGAGCTACAGAATTACAAACATCTCTAAAAACTTGTTGATAATTCTATAACCACAATTTGCACAATTAGGCTAAGATGTTTACCGGCGTATTAGTGACAGGTTGCAAGCCCATCGCCTAACAGTACTACAAGCCTTTATTCCCTTAGTCGTCTCTTACGACATCCACGGGAAGACATGGAGTGGCACTATTCTAACTCGGCAACCACACGAGGCGAGGTAAATTACAAACAGTAAATAACGCGTGAAATAAAAACGCGTTGCAAAGAAATATATATCGCGATGAAAAACGACTAGGATGGAGCACTACATGAAAATGAATAAGTATAAACGTTGTTAATTTTTATATGTCATTTGAACGAAGACGAAAATAAATTCTTCAACAAAAATCCCTTTTTAACCGACTTCAAAAAAAGGAGGAGGTTCTCAATTCGTCGGGATATTTTTTTTTGTTTTTATGTATGTTCCCCGATTACTCGAAGACCACTGGACCGATTTGAAAAATTTTTTCGTTGTTCGAATGGGTATACTTTTTAGTTGGTCCCATTGTCACCACGTCAGGATCTGATGATGGGATCATGGAGAAATCAAGAGAACTCCTCAAATATTATAAGCACACCTATAGCGACTTTGGTATTTTTCACTGTAACTCATGCATTTGCTTTTGAAAAGTACTATATGGTGAAGTGGAACTGATGATGAAGACCACAGATGGCCACCGGAACTCCTTAACGGTACCTATTTCAAGGGTGGCGATAAGATACTTCGATAAAGGAAGTTGAGCGACTATGACGAAGCACATTTAGGGTTAAATATGACTATGACATTCCCGCGGCGTTGTCTGCGGCGAGCTTGAAATGTTCTATACTTTCTTATTAATATTTAGAAGTGGAGCTAAGTAACAGCATAAATAGGATCACTAAAAAGTATAAAATAAAATAAATGTTTAAAAAAACAAAAACCCACCTTCAAAAAGCAAAAAATAACTTCTTTAAAATGGTAGGTAAATAGGTCAGTCCAACTGAAGTCGGCGTCCAACAATATTTTAACCAAAAGCAGACTTCAGTTGGACTGACCTATTTACCTACCATTTTAAAGAAGTTATTTTTTGCTTTTTGAAGGCGGGTTTTTGTTTTTATATTTTTTTTCAATCGCGGTAAAACACGAATCGCTATATAGATAGCTACAGGGAATTTTTGCTTTCGCAGAATTCGAGGTAAAGTTCACAAATTAAATTTTTATGGAGATTTGGATCTAGTAGGTACATACCGAATATCATGGTAACAGGTAACCAATCATATAACCTAAAGGAAGAGCGGCGCCACCTAACACAAGCTTTTTTTTGCTTGCCTGCACGTTATATAAAACTACAAGTTAAAATTTTACAGGTCTCAACTGGCAATACTGCTCAAATGGCTGGTCGTCATCGTCATTGGTCGAGGTTGTGTCAAATGGAAACCTGTAACCTGTAAATTGTAATTTGTAGCTTTATAAAACGTGCCCCGGGTGGCACCATCCCCTTAGATTATAGAAAAAGTGTATATTATGAAATAAAGTTTTTTTTTAATTTGAATCCCAATAAATCAAGATTAAAAAAAAACATGTTATTACAATATGTTACATTTCTTACCGATGTCTAATTTTGTTTTTTGTGGAAAATACCTTAACACCTACTTTATCATTTCGTGACAAACCATGCATTTGTGTCCATAACTATATTACTTTTAAGTACCTATTTTTGTCACGATTTTTTTTTTTAAATACATTTTCGTGCAATAACCTAAGCTATGGATAATAAATTATCGAATGACATGTTTGACGGACAGAGTGAACGTTAGTACCCAAAAGCCATTACCCGATTAATATCTTATTAGGTAATTGGATCGCTAGACAGTGATATGGAAAATACCATAGAATCGTTATAATACAATCATTCAGATGAGGGTGTTTAGTCATCCTATTACCAAGAGTTCAGAGCCTGTAAGGGTCTGCTCCGAAATGGCTGGCCTTACGGTCAAATGTGACTCACTCAATCAAGAATCTATGTGACTCGTGAATCAAGATGTTAATTGAAAATGAAAATGAAATACGAACATCTCTTGCTATAAATAGTCAAGATCATTATAATAATACTGGGGTGTGATTCTCTCAACAACGACGGACGAACGGACGAACAAGTGATTGTCCAAGCGGCGAGTTTAAGTAGTCCCGTCAGAGTGAACAAAACACATTTTAGCGCGTGTATTCAATTTGGCAGCATGACTTCTCGAACGTATAAGGCTGCCTAATTGACAATGCATGCGCTAAAATGTGTTTTGCTCGCTCGGACGGGACTACTTAAACTCGACGCTTCGATTCGCTCGTCCGTCCGACCGACCGCCGTTTTTTGAGAGAATAACACCCCTGTCGTTTTTGTCGAAGGGTGCCCAACGGGACCCTATTAATATGGCTACGCTATCCGTCCGTCCGTCCGTCCTAACTATAAAGAGCTGTATCCTTTGAACCGTAATACGTACAGTCGAGGCCATATTTGCATGGATAGCTGTCAAACAAAATCCTATGAAGTGAAATCGACGCCATTTTTGTGCTCGTGTTGTGTTATTACTTACCTATGAGGCTTCTTATTTCAATGAGATCATGCTAGATGGCGCTGTATCACCACATACTATGAAAAATACTTTTTTCTACATCTTTACTTTTCTGCCCAAACAGCATGTTCCTTTATTATTGTCTTAACGTTATAAACTTATACAACTCTCAAAACATTTAAAATTTTAACTTACAAAAATACTGGAGTTGCGCATGGATTCGAACCCGTATCTTTATATATGGAAAACGCTCCTACGTGCCATTCGACCATAAGTAGATTTACTTAGTCCGGCGAAATTGTGTACCTATCATGTTATTTTTACGTTCAGATTATCTTCCAATGAATACGGTTAGTATTAAAATTTGCGAGGGTAAGTTGTAAATGTCTGAACACCGGATCGGTTTTAATAAAGATTTACTTACGCCCGTTCGTTTGTTGCTCCCTGTTAGATTGCCTTTGTTGTTAATTGATACTTACTGTTGATAATTTTTAATAATGAGTTCTCGTTCTAATATCGACTTGGTGAAAAGATCGCAAATAATTGTTTTGTATAATCAAGGCAAAAATTTGTCTGAAATTGCTAGAGAAGCCGGTGTTAACGTAAGAAGTTTTTGTATATATAATTTAAATTACTAATTTAAATAAGTTATTATATTTAAATATATATTTTAAAGATAATTTAAATATCTGATATTTTGTTATAGAGAAAAACCGTTGTTTTATGGGTCCGACGATTTGAAGAGGAAGGTTCTTTATTACATCGGCAAAGAACTGGCCGAGCTCAACTCATAACCACACAGCAGCGTTAAATCATGGTGAGGGATTATGAGGAAAATGGATTTATCCCGACAAGCCACTACGCCGGTTTATTCGACACCAGCATGCGCACTGTGCGACGTGCTCTGCACAGCGAGGGCCTGCATCACCGCCGGCATGCCGTCAAACCCTTGCTTACTGAAGCCCACAAAGGAGCAAGGTTAGCGGTCGCCTTGGAACATTTAGATTTCGACTGGAGTAATGTCGTCTTTACTGACGAAAAAACTTTTAAATCCAGCCAACACGGAAGACTTAGTTTATGGCGGAGGAATAATACCTGCTATGATAGTAATCACGTTGTGCCCATCATTGAGGCTGGTCGGATAAGTGTGAATGTGTGGGGCTGGAAGAGCGCAGCCGACCCGTTGGAACTAGTGCGAATGCCCAGCCGAGCGACCAGTGCTAATTATGTGGACGTGTTGGAGGACACCATGCTACCCACTGTTCGCAATGTGTATCCGGAAGATGAATTACCGGTTATATCATTCGTTCAAGATAATTGCCCTATACACCGTTCGCGTTGTGTGCGGGAGTGGTTCGGTCAGCACAATGATATAGCGGTAATTCCTTGGCCGGCTAGGTCACCAGACCTAAATCCCATCGAGAATTTATGGGATGTGATGGTTCAACGGTGGGATAACCAGAATGAGCGAACCCCAGAAGCATTAGAGTCTCATTGTTTGCAAGTCTGGGAAAGCATTCGTGGCTCGAGCTTGTGCAGGAATCTTATTGATTCAATGCGTTCTCGTATGCTGGCCGTTATCGAACATAATAGGGCTACACTAGCTATCAAGGTATACCTAAGTAGGTAGATAGATAATATTATTTGGTTGAGACCGGGTTATACATTAAAATCTATTTAACAAGTGACTAGAAAGTGAACGCAAGCATAACGTTATAAATATAACTGTTTTATTTCTAGTGCGTAAAACCAAATTAAAACTTAATTTAATTTCATAACTTAACTCACTAATTGTCTTATTGCCCGGTAATTTGTATAAAGTAGGTAGTCATCCTTGCACTGTTTATAAACTAGCTCCCCCGCAGCTAAAAAGCTACAAACACACGTTTTTGTAATTATGATAACCCGGTCTTTAGAAGTTTATATTTGTTTCTTATTGTGGTCAAGCTTCAATCATCTTTCCGAATCTGGAAACGAAACTTAAGCTTCTGGCCTCGATAAAATGATAAATGGGTAAATAGGAGTGGTTTTACTTGTTTTATTGTTACTTGGATGCGTAATAATATCAAATGAATATAACTAATTTCAGTTCAAATTCAGTTCAGGAATAAATGCTTAAATTACAAAAATAATATTTTTATTTCATTGATAAATGTTTTTAAAAGCATGCATGCTTTTTGCTATTTTATTTATTTCTTCATTTCATAGGGCCATCAACATTATTTATCGCAATAACCTCGTTCTGAAAAAATACAAAAAGAAGAAAAACTAAACTCGAAGAGATTCGAACATCGGTATAACCAGATCAAAACAGTTTAGTCAAACGTAAAACCACTGAGCCATTACCTCGTCTAAGCGACTGGGCGAAATATCGAGTTTAGTATTAATATCTTAGGAAGTTGTAATAGTCAAATGAACTGGTTTAGTCAACAGCGCCATCTAGTTTAATGTTTGAGAACGTGTACGCAAGTGTTCAGAGGATTATCACCTTATAGGTGCCCATGCAATTATGACCGTGACCGTACATAGCGGGTTTTTTTTTTCAGAATGTGTGTTATTCCGGCGGATTTAAAGAGAGTCAAATAATAAAGTAAAATTAATCTTGAATCTTGACTGAGATTCCATCCTCGAGACATACCTACGTCAGAATAGGGAATATGCATGGATATTTTAAATAGCATTTTTCAACAAAATATGAAAATACCGTAAAAGAGATCATCAAAAGTGAAATTAAAATTAAAATCGGTCAAGTAATACGGATGATATAAGCATTTTAAAATGCTAATTAGGCAGAGAGATCCGAAGTGCACCGGTGACGTCATCGTGCAGTACGGCCATATAAACTCCACGTAAAATTGAGCATGGCTCTGTAACGCTCGCCGTCCACTGTAGCCGTTTGGCCCGCGGCGTTTTCGAAAAAATAAGGCCCGATGACGCTTTCAGAGTAATCAGCACACCAAGCAGTAACTTTGAGCGGGTGTAAAGGCTCTTCGTGAGTTAGACGTGCATTTTCGGTGCCCCAGAAGCTACAATTCTGCTTGTTCACGTATCCACAGAGATGGAAATGGGCTTCGTCATGATGATTTTCGATGAAAAGTTGTTTTCCTCGTGGTCGAGATTCAGGATGGCTTGAGCGTAAGTTACTCGCGCTTATTCCGCCTTCTTGCGGAGTAAAACGATTCATGTTTTCTTGAAGTGTATTTTGTATCTGTTTACTTCACAAATGTCAAAGCAGAAGTGATCATTTTTAAAAATTATAGCATCTTCCGATAGGGTGATTATACTGATTACTTTTGCGCCACTTTATATAAACAGACTATTACACGTCAGACGAAACAAGATAATAGAATGTCGAATTGATAAAACTAATACACACATTAATATCACCCAAATTATCTACACATTCAACTATCAACGTAAATGGCCGACACATGGGTCAGTACCCTTACCATGAGTTACTATACAATTACCGTACTCGCTAGCAATTCGAATGCTCTGTCCCTCGCAACGCAATATAAGAATACTATGAGGGAGAGCATTCGACTCGCTAGCGAATACGGTAATGGTAACTTATGGTAAGGGATTGATCACTCCATCCGGCGGACTTAACCGGCTGTGACCGGCAGGCTTATTGCGTGACACACTCGCAATCGCAATCGACTTCAAACTATAATAATAATAAATAAATATCAGGGGGACAATGTCACAGAGATGGACCTAGTCCCAAACTAAGCTGTAGGCTTGTACTATGGGTACTAGACAACGATATAAATACTTATATAGAGAAATATATATTTAAATACATAGAAAACATCCATGACTCACGAACCAATATTCGCGCTCATCACACAAATATCTGCCCTTACCGGGATTTGAACCCAGGACCGCTAGCTTCGTAGGCAGGGTCACTACCAACTAGGCCAACGCGTCGTCAAGCAACTGGCACAATTGTTTTCATTTTGTATGTAGGCTCGCCTTCCGACTGTCAAAATGAAAACGATTGCGATTGCGAGTACGTTAGGCAATAAGCCTGCCGGGCATTATCAAAGCTGGTCAAATTGGATCAGCGGTAATAGTGTTAATTGGGTCAATTCCATTACAGCTGCTTTTGACAGCCTTTATGAATGGTGAGGTAATAAATCGTTCGTTTAACCTTTGATATGCTGAAGCAAGGATCAGTGCCCAATTTTCATACATGATTTTGTATTTTTCTTTAGGTACCTATTCTGCCCTCCTTAGAAAAAAGGGCGTATGTCTCATAGAACCGCGTATATAGAAGCGACCTTATTTCTTAAGACGGAGGGTTAAATTTACTTTGACTATCAAATTGCGCATGCGTCCTTTTTATTTAGGAGGGCAGTATTAGTTTTCGTATAGAATCATAATCTGACGAAACTGGAACGCGGTACTTATTTACCTTCCCAATAGGGTTCCGTAGTACATGTAAGGTCTGTTCATTCTTACTTGTCTTATGTAGTAAACAACTTTCTAACCTCAAAATGAACCTTTTTTGGCTTAAACAGCTATTTTAAACAAAATAAAGCAATCACAGATAATACATTAGCCAAGTGATGGCCATAATGTTTATTCAGATTACTTTATTTACGATAAAAGAGCTGTTTTAGCCAAAAAAGGTTCATTTTGAGGTTAGAAAGTTGTTTACTATATAAGACAATTAAGAATGAACAGACCTCAGGTACTAAGAGCCAAAAATAATTAATTCCCGTCACTGTACTGTACTAGAACGAACTATTCCGTAAAGTTCCTGCTCTGAGTTCATTTAGTACACGCGGAGCAAGAACCGAACAGAGCAGGCAGAGCAGTAAGTGACACTGACAGCAAAGCCGGCCATTCATTCGGTCAAAGGAGCATGAACAGACCAGTTTCTTTCAGTGTACTAGTGTACTAAAAGAACTAAAAGACCGAATTAGTACATTAGAGCGATTGTACTAGTTTGGAGCGATCCACTCAGTGAACGAGCGCGCACAACCCTACTTCCCAAGTCCGATTTCCACGATTTTTGAACATGTTGCAGTTATTCGTATAACTAGGTTTGTGTTTTCCGTTTTCTTTTGTTTTCATTTGTTTCATTCCAAGAAATATTTTCTTGGGAAGGAAATCGAACGGACCTAGTTTTTCCAGATAAATACCTACAACACATTCAATAAACGGACTAGGTTTAGGCACTGGTCCCACCAAGGTCAAGGGCGAGGAAGCGATTAGCTATCGGCGATTTTCTCGCCCAAGAAACGAACAAAAGATAAAGATCCCCTGTCATTAAAAGAGACACGTATATTAAAAGTTGATCGCTGGTTGTTCACACTGCCGGCGAGAACTCTTTCCACTAGTTTGTCGAAACAAAAAATATAGATCCCGTGTCAAGAAAAGAGACAAATATTAATAGTTGATCGCTGGCCGTTTTCGCATCCCGCTCATCGTCTTTTTGTAAAGAAATTTTCAGCTTTACCATCCTCGTAAATGTGAAGTAAATTAGATCGCTACATATATCACCCTAAAATAGAACTCGCTACATTTCCAAACTAACATTCAACCTTTGAATCAGCCTTGAAGTGAAGTTGGGAGTTAAATATGGAAAGCCTTGGAATTCAAGGAAGTTAGCATGCTTGTATAATCTGCGGTTAGGGATCTTTTGACATTTCGTGACCTTGACCTTTGAAAACTCCTAATTAGGAGTCGTGGGCGCTGGAAGTGTTAATTGACCAATAAAATGGTCGGTTGAGCATTTTTATGTAGAGCAGCGTTACCAGACTGGGGGTTTTTTTCGCAATTCTGCGGAAAAATTTGACTCTTGGGGAAAAACTGGGGAAACAGAAACTTTGGGGAAAATGTTTTGGAAAAAAAAACAGAATGGGTAACGTAGAAGTTTCTTACAAAACTGCGGCGGGTGCACAAATTTTGAACCAACTGACAAAATGATACAATTATTCAAATCTGAAAATATATACCAAACAGAAACAGGTGATGAAGAAAGTGTGGAAGTTCTTGATTTTTTTTAACCTAACCTAACTAATAAATGCCGTTTCAATTTTATCGGGATATTTTTTTATATCGTGTCATTTCGGGGAAATATAAAAAATAATTTGGGGAAAATCAAAATACTGCATCTGGCAACGGTTGATGTAGAGAGAAATAATTTTAATAAGAGAAGAGAAAGTAGGGAAAAGTCATGCAGCGTTTTTAAACGCAATAACCTTCAGTTACAAAATGTAGATGAGAATAAAACTAAATGAAACAATGAAATTTGAAAATTTAACGTATTTAGCAAAATATGATGTTTATTTTTAATCTTATTAATATTATAAATGCGAAAGTTTGTGCGTTTGTTTGGTACACCTTTACGCTGCAATGGCTGGACGCACTTGGATTAACAGATAGGCTACTCTTCATGCCGGAAAAATTAAAAGTTCCCGAGGGAATACCGATAATCGAAAGCTACGCGAACGAGGCCGCGAGCGGAAGCTAGTGAGGACGTAAATTCTAATAATGGAGTAGTAGGTATATGCAGGGCTCATCATTTTCCATTACAAAGATAAGTATAGCTTTATTTAATTATAGTACAACAATTATGAATGTAATAAGGAAAGATGTACAAGAAACTCAAACAGGAAAAAATAAATACTTTTTATTTAGCATTAAAACTTTTATGAAAGTGATAGATGTGTGTAAAATAAAATGATGTACAAAATGTGGTATTTGATTGCTTTATTCATGGCAAAACGGCCATTTAAGCGAAAAACGATGCATTTTGAGGAACATTAGGAAAGTTATGTCTTGCTCTTGCCAAAATTTCGCAAAGTTATTCTTTTGTGGAATTCTAAAATCAAATGTATGTATGTACGTAATAGCACCAGCAAAAATTTATGTCTAATATTGGGACATGTTCAGTCACAGTACAATATTAGTATATAGTTGACTACAATGAGATTTATCCAATCTTACACCTTATTGCATTTTAATAAGGTTCCAAAATGGGGTACATCTCTTTGCAGTCGAGTTTCCAAGTGTGTGATATGATACTGCCCGAATCTTCTAGTTAAGAAGAAGTTCTCTGGCTAAGATCCAACCAATATAATTGTACAAGTTTTTCAAAACATAAAATTGATTTATTTGGATAATCACATCTAAAGATAGTAAACAATAAGTCCCTTAATCAGTTTAATACAAAAACTCTATATCATTAGTCATTTGATACTAAAGATAAAACCCTCAAGTCTCGGGTTAGTAACTAACATGAGACTTCTATCTTTAGGCAAAAGATAACACCTCTTTTGCCTAAAGATAGAATTTTAAGTGTATATCTCATTTATTTATAAAACATTTTTTATGATTGTTGTTCTGAATAAATTATTCTTGTTATTGAAAATTAAACTATTTATCTTTGTCTGCATTTTTACAAATGGCATCTATCCGATTACCATATCACTTCAGTTTATCTGCATAAGGTCTCAAATATTTTAACAACAGATGTGCCCTTTTTACTGATGCGGACTTGCAGTATGCCAGTAATTGATAACAGTTTATATAAACACAGATAACATTGGCAATCCTTGGTGTATATTTCCTATCTATACTTTGAATAGTTAGTAAACAGTTTAGCTGTTTCTCAGAAATAATAACTAAAGTACTAGTAGTTTAAAATTACTTTTCCAATCTTCCTTAAAGAACATACACTTAATAAAGCATATTACTAAAATATCAATTAATGGAATATAATGAACACGTCCATTATCAAAGATTGATTAAAAAGTGCTTTTTAAATTAATTACTGGCATATCCAAAGTACCTTACATACCTGGCTTAGAAACAATTCATTATAAAAATACCTCTAGCTAGACCCTCAACTTTCTTGGCAAAATGGTCATTTTGTATTTTTATTAAAATGTTTTTGTATGAAAAGGTGTTTATATTTTATTTGAATTATGTACAGATTACCCAATAGTGTATAATGGTTATGAGTTTTTTTTTTAATGTCAATGATTTATTTAAAAATAAGTTTAATACTCACAGCAAAAATGGTATTCTGCAGTCCAAATGGGATAGGAGTGAGTCTTGCAAAAAACACTATCTTGAAGGCCTGAGGGCCGGAAATGACCTTGAGCAGTGCCCGTGCCGTCTCATTCTTCAGGAGTTTGTCCAGGGGCAGGTAGCTCTTCAGCGCTCTAAGCGTAAAATGCGCCACCGCCACCCCGAAGTTCGCACTCACCAACACCGTTCCCAATCCCTTCAAAATCCCAAACAAATACCCACTAGTTATAATCAACACCAAATACCCCACAGTCACTGGGAAACTCACTATCAAAAACAATCCCATAAACAACAAAAATATTATCCACGGATCCTGCAAGTCCACCCAGGACAGAATCGTCTGTAAATACTCTTGAAAGAAATAAAATATTAAAACCAAACACGTCATCAATACTGTGAATATAACTATGTTAAACAAGTAACCGTACGTAGTCCTATTGTTAATTTTAGCCCATAAACTTTTCTTTCTCGTCGCCGCCAGTGGGTCTGGCTGGCATTCTTCGACGTCCACGATTTCCATAGCGGTTTTGAATTGGAAATATAACACTGGTTAAACAACGCGGGTTGAAACGTCCGGCTTTATTATTGCCATGGCCTAGTTGGAACGACCCTCTGTTTTCACGTTCACGCGCGACAGCTAGCAAACGTAATAAGAAAAAATAAATTCGGGATAGCGATCGGATCGACTTTCTGCCTTGACTGGTTTCGCACTGACTTTGAAGTTTGACATTGACGCAGGTGAGACATATTTCAGTTTAGTCTAGTTTTTTTTTTTTCTCCACCTTTGTAGAGTAGTTGAGTAAAACACCTCTAAAAATGCTGCTTAAAACTATATTTCGTGTATTCTACCTTGTATAAATTTGTTTAGACACTTCTGTTATACAATCGTAATTTAAAATATTATTTTAGTTACGAAGAATGGGTTCATTGCGCTTTAAAATACGGGTTCAACGGGTTCAATAAAGTAGCAACACCAAATTTAAGTGTCAGAATTTCCACGACAAATTTTGTTCGTGGCTAAACTTTCATGCTAAAAATCTTCTCAAAATAGTTTCATTTACCTGATTCATTATAGGTCGCGTAGGCGACTTCTACTGCATAAAACTTCATTTCATTGTTATTTCATAGGTTGCAACGGGATAAATTAGTAGGTGCACAAAAAATAACCTAACCATGCCTCCTAAAAAAGCTAGTAGCGCTGGCGGTCCTGCTGCCAGCAAAAAGACTGAACAGAAGAAGAAAGAGAAAGTTATAGAGGTGAGTAGATCTGTTTGTTCTTTCATCACTAAATAAAATGGAGTAAGCTACACGAGTGTAATGTAAAGTAAACAAAACTTGTCGGTAAACGGGTTGCCCCGTTTGGACCCTTAGAACTTCTTAGGAACGCCATGATTTTCTTAACAAGGCAGGTAAGCTGCCGATGTAGAGCTGAATTTGTAGGTATATTTATTTAAGTATATTTCTCACCCTTTGTCTCATGGCCTGCGCGGCTAGCACAAGTTGCCCGCGACTTGTTTGTCGCTCGGATCTCCCGTTCAGTTCAGTCAGAAACGATAGAGACACACTGAGCGACAAGCGAGACAATACAACTTGTGCTACCCGTGCTGCTTCCATTTAAGTACATTTTGACATTTCATTCAATTACTAAGCATTATTATTGTCTCTGTATTATTTTTTGCCCATTTTGTAGTATAAAGTTGTAGTTGGATATCTTGTCTTGTGCAAAGATGGGTCATTTCAATACACTTGGATCCACCGGAATCTTTAATGCAATTTAGCTGTTCGAATGTGCAGGTTACCGATGATTTAATATACATAAGTTAAAAACAAATACTGGTACAGTCAGGGGCATTCCCAGTCGACCACCTCTAGGGTGATATTCGTTTGCGCGTTCGACGCGTAACGACCTGAGCGTTGTAGGATTAGCTAGCTGCAACGAACAAGCTAAAATTTTCTTAAGTGGACGACCGCCAATGTCCCTGACTGTACATGCACACCGATGGGATTTATGATCATGAGTCAACATCCCAAGTCACTAAGGTCACTGATGCTCCTAGTTGAATGTTAAAGTTTCTAAACAAAATTAATTTATCCAAGGTTCTATTCTTTATGACTTAGTGCACCTTTATAGCGGCATGTCCTCATTTTGTACGTACTTCGTAGTAGTGAGTGTTAAATCAGTCTTAACCTCGTAAGGCCCAGTGTGCAATAGGATGTATATAATCAAGGCAATTTAATTTAAACTGTGTTGCAATAAGAATTAGGTTTATTTTCCTATCTTCATAAACTGAAAATTGCATTATCTAACGAATGTAAATGAACTTTATTCCCTTGATGGTAGATTCAAAGTCCCACTCACAAAAAACTCCGTTTACAGTATGGTGGGCCTTATGAGGATAAATGGCTTGTTTGTCAAATACTAATGTTGATATATTATTTTGTTTGCAGGATAAAACATTTGGTATCAAGAACAAGAAAGGAGCAAAACAGCAGAAGTTTATTCAGCAGGTAATCATTCAAAGTTCAATATTATAATTCAGCCAATTTTGACTTGTGCCGTATTGTTAGCTAAGCGACAATTTTGTATGGAAATTTTTAGCTTCACAATCCTCTTAAGTACACCATTTGTACAGTAATGTCTTAAGCAAAAGGTAATTTTAGTGGAGGTGGTTGCTATAGTATATTGTTTTGCCATTTATTATTATTATTTTTATATTGATATTGGATAAGGGGCTGTATTATATTTTGTTGAAAATCTCAATGTAATTGTGTATTTTTTGACATGCAATGCAATTTATATTGTAATTTATAAACTAAACTAATCTAATGCCGTACCAATTATTATTATTTTATTTTTGATTCCTCTGAGTTGTACCACTATTTTGTATAAAAATGACGATATTTCTTTGTGTGGTCACCAGTGCTTCATGCAAAATGTTATTATTATTTGAATAACTTATTTAAAGAATATATAAGTCTTCAAAATTGTACTAGAACAAAAAGTTGGATCTACCTATGTTACCATCTATTCAACTATGTTTGTTTGCTGCAGGTAGAGAAACAAGTGAAAAGTGGTGGCATCCACCCGGCGAAGCCTATGGAAGATAAGAAAAAGGACAAAGAACAGAAACTAAAAGAACAGAAGGAGTTGGCGGCACTCTTCAAACCAGTGCAGACACAGAAGGTGGAGAAAGGTAATTGACCAGTTCAGGGCAGGTGTCTGCCAGGTCATATGCTCGTTTCATATTAACTTCCAATGCTCGTTTTTTTACCTAATGATGGCCATACACCCTCCTTGCTATCGTCCAATCCGCATGACGCTACTGATTGGATCATTTAGAACTGATCATGTGTGGGACTGGATCAGCATGACAGTTATGGTGGCCATATACACGGTCAGTTTTAACTGATCCAATCGGTAGCGTCATGCCGACTGGACGATAGGAAGGATGGTGTATGGCCACCATAAGCTACTCGATTAAAATCTACTCTTTTATGCACATGTAATAATGATCGTATTTTGCCCGCAGGCACTGATCCTAAGTCAGTGGTATGTGCGTTCTTCAAGCAAGGCCAGTGCACCAAGGGAGACCGCTGCAAGTTCTCTCACGATCTCACCATCGAGAGAAAGGTCAGTTCCTTGTGGATTATCAGATTTGGAATTATCAAATTTTCCACAGCAAAAGTTTATAACTTTATTACTGTGTTATCAAAGAACAGATCCAAACATCGAACATTTATAATATTTGTAGAATTAGTATGACTTTCTAATTTCTTTCATCCTCTCTTTTTTATGCCACTCGCCGAGACACTCCAAGACAAGCCAAGACTGAGTGTGTCCTTGCTGCTCTCATTTTGTCTCGCTCGCTTTTGTCTCGTCTCGCCGTGTCCCGGTGGCGGTCGGTTCCGGCCCGAGATTCTCTGCGAGAGGTTCTCGACCAGTGTGCACAGCACCCCCTCGAGCCTTTCCACAATACCCTACCCAGCAACTCCCGAAACATAGTTTTACAGAACTTGTCCTGGTCATTCTGCTATTTCCGTCATTGCTTCTCCATTCTTTTTCTAATCTACTATTAAACTATTTCCAGGCGGAGAAGCGGTCCCTATACGTGGACATGCGAGATGACGACACCATGGACAACTGGGACGAGGAAAAGCTCAAGGAGGTCGTCGAGAAGAAGCACGCTGAGGGCGACAAGCAGAGACCTACCACGGACATTGTAAGTCTACCCCGACGTCATTATCATCAAGACTTGGTATAGGTAAAAAAACTTAAGTAAAGCTCCTCTTGCATGTAGTTGTGTACAAAACTTATATGGAATTTACGTGAAAATTCACATATAGAATGTCGAACGGTCTATACAGATGTGTTACTACTACATGCAAGAGGAGCTTTACTTAAGTTTTTTACCTATAGTGTCTGTCATGTGAAAAAAATTGCCCTGTTCCTTGCTGAGTAGACTTCTTCCTGTGACCAGTTATGGTATAATAAAGTTTCAACATTAATACATGTTGCGATAAATACGAAAAACTAGTGGACTGTATTAAATTTGGTTACGCACGTACGCTCCTGGATTTCGCCGAGTTTGTGAAGTTAAACAGATCGTCAATTTGAATGGTAAAGATACAATGATTGCGTTCGGGCTTACCTGGGATCTCCGGTATGACCGCTTCGCACCATCAGCAGCAGCCAGTTCGAGGATTAACCCAGCGCTGGATCCAGATAGGCTTCTCCCTTCCCTGCTACACTTAGGACACTATTCCCACTCACACAAGCCAGATCGCAATCTCGATAGTACAAATCACTAATTTTGAATAGGAGATCCGTATATAGCTGAAATTGCTTTGCTACGAGACTCTATTTCTATTAACGACAGCGACAGGCCGCTACGCGGTTTCGAAGTTATAACGGAAGTGTGTTCTATCAATGTTGCCAGTCTATGGCGACACTGTTAGTTCAATCTGACAGTTCTATTGATGCTACCAGATTAAATAATTAATTCGACAATACTGAACATTCCGCCCACCTAAATGCGACGGTATACTAATAAGTTCCGCGGTATTTACCAACGAAATGATATTTTAAACTACGAGAAGTTAGTGTAGAGAAAGCGAGTTAGTTGAACTCTACACTGAATTACGAAAGCTACAATTACAATAAGTTACACTAACCTTGGGTTAACCAAAATAGCTTAAACGATAAGATGAGAAACGATAGAGTTTTAAAATTAAGTTAAACGTCGTTTGCTAATGGCAAAGGACAAATCTTTACAACCGGTCTTTTGTACTGCCCAGTGGCAGTCTTCACCGTTACTACTCGACATATTCCATCTGCACCTGGGTGCAGAGCGATAATACGACCTAATGGCCAGTTAAGGGGCCTTAATAGTTCATTAACTATAAGCACTAATGCTCCTACGGTTATATTCGAATGATGTTTATCCCACTTAGCTCTCTGTTGTAGTGTATGCATGTACTCACTATGCCACCTATGCCAAAAATCCTGATGCATCTTTTGGATGAGTTTCCAACGTTGCAGGACGCTTATCTTTAAGTCGACATAGTTTTCCTCTGGCATCATCGACAAAGGTTCCAGAGTCAAGAAATGACCTGGGGTTAACGCCGAGAGGTCATTAGCGTCCGAGCTGAGCGGGGTCAGGGGGCGCGAATTCAACATCGCCTCTATTTGCGTGAGCACTGTGTAGAACTCTTCGAAAGTGAGTCTTTGGGTACCAATAACACGAGCAAGGTGTGTCTTTACTGACTTAATACCTGCCTCAGCCAGGCCATTAAAGTGGGGACTACCAGGAGGACTGAACGAAAATTTAATTTCCTGTGACTCCGCGGCCTTTTGCATGAGGGAACCAAGGTAGTTACTGGCACCGATGAAGTTACGTCCCTGATCGGAAACGAGATGGCTACATCGACCACGACGTGCGATGAGTCTCCGTAGAGCAGCCAGGAACGCCTCAGACGACAACTCGGAGGCGAGTTCGATGTGAATAGCCCTCGTGCTGGTGCAGACGAAAACGCAAATGTATCCTTTATAGGTTTTAGCACCGCGACCACGTCCGAGAGCTATATCGAAAGGTCCACCGTAGTCAACAGCACAACTCGAAAAACATTTCATTTGGTTTATCCGATACGACGGATAATTTCCCATAAGCGGGGTGGGAGCAGTTAGCGGACGAACACGAAAACATTTAAGGCAGCCTGAAATCACCGATTGAATAGCGCGTTTACACGACAATATCCAAAATTTTTGAGCAAGGAGATTTTGAAGAGTTTGCGCACCGGGGTGCATGAAGCGAAGGTGGTACTCCTGAATTATAAGAGTCGTAAGGCGATGAAAGCGCGGCAGTAGCAAAGGATGCTTAATTTCAAATCCTATGTTAGCATTACCCAGGCGACCGCCCACCCTGAGGAGCCCCGCTTCATCGATAAATGGTGTCAATTTACGTAAACTCTTTGGTAGTGAGTTTAATGAGCCTTTGCGTAGGCTTTCTAACTCCGACGAAAAAACACTCTCCTGTACGGCACTAATCAGGAACATAAACGCTCTATGAGTCTCTGATGGCTGTAAGGGGCCGAAATTGCGCTTTTTGATGGATGATTCTTTGCAATTTTGTACGAATCGAAACAAGTACGAAGTTACATGTTTCAATTTTGAAAACGACGAAAACTTATTCAATAATGAATCGACAAAGTTAGGCTCTTTGGACGTCAACAAGCTAAAAATACGCTGTTCTTCATTTGTATCTTTAGGCGACAAAAACGACAAGGACGAAGTCACAGGCCATTTCGCGTCAGGCTCAGCAAGCCAAGAGGGACCCCTCCACCACAGATCATTAGTAACGAGGTCCGCAGGCAACAAACCGCGCGAACCGCTATCCGCTGGATTCGAGTGAGTACTGACGTGCCTCCATCGATCAGGAGCTATTGTTTCCTGGATGCGACTGACCCGATTGGCCACGAACGTCTTCCATTTCGACGGGCACGATTTTATCCACGACAAAGCTACACTAGAATCGGACCACGCGTAGATCTCTTCAATAAGGTAAAATGGTTTTAGAGCTTCGATGGTACTATTCATGAGCTCAGAGAGTAGCACCGCTGCTTGGAGCTCGAGTCTGGGGATAGATTGCCTGCGAAGAGGCGCAACTTTAGACTTAGCACAACAAAGGTTAACAAAAGACGAGCCTTCATTATTAACGAATCGACAATACACGACAGAACAATATCCACGCTCCGACGCGTCACAAAATCCATGGAGTTGCAAGGAAACAAAAGGGCCAACAACACGGCGAGAGATTGCAATGGACGCCAACGTTGACAGTTGCGATTTAAAACGCAACCATTATGAAGCGATCTCAGATGGTGCGTCGTCGTCCCACGAGACACCCGCAGTCCAGAGGAGCTGCATAAGGTACTTAGCATAGAACGTAACGGGACCGAGAAAACCCAAAGGGTCATAAATACGTGCTATTTCCGACAAGATGGTACGCTTTGTACAACGACGATTATGAGTATCGGCAACACGAAAACCAAATGAATCTGACTGCGGCTGCCACAGCAGTCCCAGTATCTTAAGCGAGATGTCAGACATATCATCGAAACGTTTGAAATGTTCTGAGTACAAGTCCGAGGAGGGAAGGCTATTAAGAAAATCACGATTATTTGAGGTCCACTTTCTCAGATGGAAACCGCCCGACGACAATATTTTTGTAAGTTCCATCTGGAGTAAGCAAGCCTGCTCGACAGAGTTCGCTCCAGTCACGACATCATCGACGTAAATATCGCGAGCGAGAACAGCGGAACCAGCTGGACAGTCCTCCACGGCATCCCTGGCAAGCTGAGCCATGGTACGAAGAGCTTGAAACGGCGCAGAAGAGACACCATACGTTACTGTTTTGAGGCGGTAGTCGCGCACGCGGCCGTCAGCGGAGGGCCGCCATAAGATACGCTGGAACTCAGCATCTTCCTCAGGGACCAAAATCTGCCGATACATCTGCCTAACGTCACCCGTGAACACTACAGCGTGCCAACGAAAGCGCATGAGCAAATCGAAAATGTTAGTTTGCAGTTTGGGTCCAGCGAGGAGAGTATCATTTAACGATAGGCCCTTGGCATCCTTCGCGCTGGCGTCAAATACAACGCGAAGAGGCGTGGTGACTGACTCGCGCTGAATACCGTGATGCGGTATATAATAAAACTGGCCCTCACTCGTAGAAGGAGGACTCACTTCTTCAAGATGACCACGTGACTCATAATCTGCCATGAATTCGACATACGACCTTTTGAACTCGGGGTTGCAATCCAGCTTGCGTTCTAACGATTGAAAGCGCTTTAAGGCGATTTCACGAGAATGGAAGAAGGTAGGTTTGGTCGTAGTTTCGACGAAAGGTAGGGGCACTACGAACCGACCTTCTCCATTACGATAATAATTATTAGCGAAATAAAGTTCGCAAAGTTGGTCCTCCTTCGACACGCAAGGCTTAGTCGGAGAACTAACATTTTCTAATTCCCAAAACTTTTTAATGGACTCATCTAAAGACAACGTTTGCGAACGATTCGACACGAACAGGCAATGTTTATTATTACCACGACAAGGTACGACAGCGTGCGACGCGAGTGGACTTGTGTCACACTCACCCATCAAGATCCAACCGAAGATAGTGTTCAATGCCTTCGGTTGTCCGGGCTTCCCTCGCTTGAGGCCAGGCAGCAGAGATGAAGCGAATATATCTGCATTAAACAAAATATCTACTGGCCCTGGTCGAGCAAAGTCAGGATCAGCGAGCGACAAATTATTTATGTGCGACCATACCGACGAGTCGACAGGTTGGGTAGGCTGGTCAGCACATATCGACGACAAAACGAGAGCGTCAAACGTAATGATCGACGACGAAATTGACTTACCGGCCGGCCTAACGTCACATGACAGCGAGCCGAGCGGTTGAGCGACAGTATTGCCAATCCCACTTACGGAGTGTTGGCTACGACAAATATTAAAACCTAACATTTTTACACAAGACTCCGAAATAAAATTACATGCGCTGGCGCAATCTAGTAGTGCGCGCACTGGTCGAAAACTACCTGAACTGTCTCTAATTAAAACCCTAACAGTCGAAAATAGAACAGTGTTTTCCCCAGTCACCGAAGTTAAAACCGTGTTACTACTAACACAACTTAACCCGGGCGCGGTGTCCTCCGCTGCAGGCGGCGACGGCTGAGTGACTTTGGTAAAATGCAACAAAGTGTGGTGGGAACAACGACACACACTACAACGAGAGGCACGACAAGCTTTTACACGATGAACATTCGAAAAGCATAAAATACACAAACCCTTTTCTTTGACGAAATTAAAACGAGAATTTGTGTCAAGATTAAAAAAATCATTACAAGTATCAAGACTGTGCTGGCCAGTACAAAAGCTACAAGTTGGACGAGACACTACAAACGATGCTTTTTGTTTGCTCACATTATTATGAACCTGTTTGTTACCACCTACCCTTTTATACGAAACAATAGGATTATTAGCAGGTGAAGGCGTAACGTTTGACAAATTAAGCGCCTTGTATTGTTTTTCAACGAAAGCCTGGACGTCAGTTAATAATGGAATCTCATCACTATCATGCTCGAGTTGAAATGCCTCACGGGTGCATTTATCTAATTTAGACCAGAACAAATGGAATAGCATGAAATTCGCGTCCGGTAACCCATATTTATCCAAAACCGATAAATTTTCTGAAAATGTCCTATGGACGCGTTCGAGGTCACATGCTGACTTTATTCTAATCGGTTCACACGATAACAACTTTTCATAATAATGTGTGGCAATTTGTCGCTTTTTATCATAATATTTACGTAAACAGATATATGCATCCAAATAACTCTCATGGGTAAGTGGGTAGTTTTTTATCAAGTCATAAGCGGAATTTTGTACACACGTTAACAAATAGTGTAATTTCTCGACATTAGAAATATTCCGTTTATGAATTAATGAGTCGAAAAGTTGTATAAAAGATACCCAATTTTCTAACTTACCGTCGAAAGGTTTAATGTTAATTTTAGGCAATCTCGCTACCACTGTTTCGTTAACACAAGGCTTTGATTCACTTTCTAGTAACTGCCTGCTACGCAGTCTAAATCTAACATCTAATAACTTTTTCTCAAATTCAAAAGTAACACTCATTTCTTCACTACGATCCGACGGATCCAATAACGACAATATTTTCCGTTGCGCACAATGAAAATCATCCGATATTTCTTTTAAATCAAGTTCACTAAAACCTAACAACTCGGTTTTTTCGATATATTCAAGTCGCATTACGGCGTAATCTCGCGATACTCTATTGTTATCAACTTCGACAGATTCCGACAGTGAGCTATGGTCGTGCTTTGACATTTTCAACGTAAACAAAACACACTAACGAATGAATGAATAATTTACAATTATACCAACCGAAAATAAATCGCGATAAATTTATTTAGTCTTTGGTACGAGGATGTACTGCCAACCTAAACCGATAACAGAAAAATGGCGTACACACAACTAACATAAAATCTCGGCCAAAGCAACTTCTCAACTACCTTCACAACAAAAAAAAATAAAAAATTATCACTCGATAATATCATGAAACATACGTACGAAATCACGACAAATATTCACTTTTCAATAAAATCCGGCGAAGGATCAAAAATGTTGCGATAAATACGAAAAACTAGTGGACTGTATTAAATTTGGTTACGCACGTACGCTCCTGGATTTCGCCGAGTTTGTGAAGTTAAACAGATCGTCAATTTGAATGGTAAAGATACAATGATTGCGTTCGGGCTTACCTGGGATCTCCGGTATGACCGCTTCGCACCATCAGCAGCAGCCAGTTCGAGGATTAACCCAGCGCTGGATCCAGATAGGCTTCTCCCTTCCCTGCTACACTTAGGACACTATTCCCACTCACACAAGCCAGATCGCAATCTCGATAGTACAAATCACTAATTTTGAATAGGAGATCCGTATATAGCTGAAATTGCTTTGCTACGAGACTCTATTTCTATTAACGACAGCGACAGGCCGCTACGCGGTTTCGAAGTTATAACGGAAGTGTGTTCTATCAATGTTGCCAGTCTATGGCGACACTGTTAGTTCAATCTGACAGTTCTATTGATGCTACCAGATTAAATAATTAATTCGACAATACTGAACAATACATATTTTAAGTTTTTTACATTAGAAGGATAAAAAAGGCTCCACTATTAGTAGGAGACCTGCTAAGCTTTTTTGAGTAGGTGTTTGAGACACCATAGAAAGGGGTTTGGGTAAAAGTGTTGTCATTTGTAAAATTCATACATTTTCAAGGTGAGCGGCCATTCGTAAAAGTGGTAAATTATGATATAATAATTAAAAATAAACATATTTTGTTATGTAATGTATTACTTTTAAGTGCATCGGAGCCCAGATATTTAAATATTCATACTTGGGCGTACTTTTGTACTAAAAACTGAATACTTAAATTTTTAAATCTTTGCTCCGATATTATTTATCGCCATAAATTATATATTTCTATGTGTAATTAGAGGTCCTCTAAATAACTACGTAAAAATCGTCCATGGCCGCTGAAAAAAAATATGACAATATTCTTCAAACAAATTTACCCAATGCCCTTTGTACAGTAATTCTTTAATGATATTTAAATACAAAGAGGCAGATGTGGCTGAAGGGTATTGGGGCTAAACCGAGTTATAGCCTTTGGACTATATCTGAAACGGTAATTTTAATTAGATGACGGTCGTTTTTCTACCCTTGGTCGATGACTCGTCTATCTATTCCCTTCTTCCCCTCCTCAGCAACAACATACTATTTCAGATCTGCAAACACTTCCTGGAAGCCGTGGAGCGCTCCAAGTACGGCTGGTTCTGGGAGTGTCCGTCGGGCGGCCGCTGCATCTACAGACACGCGCTGCCGCCCGGCTTCGTGCTGAAGCGAGACAAGAAGAAGATGGAGGAGAAGAAGAACGAGATCTCGCTCGTGGACCTCATCGAGCGCGAGCGGGCGGCGCTCGGGGCCAACCAGACCAAGATCACGCTGGAGACCTTCCTGGCCTGGAAGAAGAAGAAGATCAAGGAGAAACAGGTTAGTTTACGGCTTCGTGCTGAAGCGAGACAAGAAGGTGGAGGAGGAAAAGAATGAGAG
The DNA here is from genome assembly GCA_946894065.1 of Acleris literana. NCBI lineage: Eukaryota > Metazoa > Arthropoda > Insecta > Lepidoptera > Tortricidae > Acleris > Acleris literana. Next base: position 2,844,951 of record OX335681.1, read on the forward strand.
ATGAAGATGGAGGACGGAAAGAATGGGAACTTTATCCAGACTTAATCGTGATGGGTAGCTCAACACTGTAAGATCTTTTGTAATTTTGCTTCATACTTATTCAATAAGCAGAATGTGCTGATCCTCTCGCTATGTTTTGAATCACCAAGGGCATCATCAGCTACCACAAAAAGCACTCAGGTAGCATACTAAGGTTAAAAAAAACTCATTGTAACACGGTGGTTACCAGGTATAGAATGCGTCGACTACTATGCTTCTTTGGTATAACAGCAGTTTAGGTAGAGAAATAGTTTAGCTTCATCTCTATTAACACTGCGATTAACCAGATTGGTAAAGTGGTTTATTTCTCTTGTCACTCGCGCATAATTGTATTGCCGTCGCGCTCGCACAGCGTCATTGACCGACGCCATCATGGGTTGTTAATACGGCGCCTTACAGTAAGGCCCTATTTACGGCCCCTTACGCACTAGCGGTTTATCGCGGGGCCGGGTAGCCGCGCTGTCGATCAAAATATATGGAAAACCGTGACTGCGGCGCTATATGGACTAGCGATTAGCCGCAACCGCATGCGCGGTTAACCGCTAGTGACTAAGGGGCCTAAACGTTAATGTACGAAATTCTTCGTCATCGACGTCCTCGCTTTATTAACTGCCTACGATCCTTATCATCCAAGGTGTATCCCCCGTTCAAAAGGTCGTCAATTAACCGTCATTTTTACCGTCTAAAAATACTCCTTTACATATCTTACTTACACAAATGATACCCTCAGGAAACCGCCGCCGCTACAGAAGAGCAGCGCCGCTCTGACTTCAAGGCCGGCCGCGCCGTGGGACTCTCAGGGCGCGAGATGTTCTCCTTCGACCCTGCGATGGCGGCTGACAACGACGACGACGGCGAAGCGGTGGACATGGCCATATATGGCAGCGACGACGAGCAAGACTCCACGGAGTATAGGGAGGTGCAGTTTGACCTCATCGCCATGGAAGCTTCTGAGGTAAGATAACTGCTTTAGTTTTGGTTAATCTTATCTTATCTTACAGATGGGCCCTTTCGGATTCAACCCTTAGGGATCTTTTGTGCAATTACCCTCTTACACACTCAGCTGTTCGAATGCATAGGTTTCATCATTTGTACTTAAATTAACTCGGAACTGACGTCTACTTCCGAATCATGCCGACGTGTCTATGAATTATTGAATTAGTGACTTGACTATATTATTATCTACACTTCTACACTAATATTATAAAGAGGAAAGATTTGATTTTTTGTTTGTTTGTTTATGTTTGTATTAAATAAATAGAGTACTTTAGTTATCAGTGTCAAATGTCAAACCACGAGTTTGAAGTATATCATACTGAGATGCTTAAACCACTACGATCAAATTATATAGAGAATAGGTGACGGTTAACAAGAAGAAATAAAATTAATTGTTGAAAATAATTTCACAGGCTTGTCGATCTAAACGTTTCCCAGGTCGTAATGCTTTCGGCATGACTATTAAAAAAAACTGGAAACAAACTTAATCTTAATTAGTTTGGGACTAGGTCGATTTCTGTGACATTGTCCCCCTGATATTTATTTATTATTATTATAGTTTGAAGTCGATTGCGATTGCGAGTGTGTCACGCAATAAGCCTGCCGGTCACAGCCGGTTAAGTCCGCCGGATGTAGTTCTCTATATATATATTTTTATCTAAAATCAAAATATCAAAATATTTATTCAGTAAATTGCCCACATATTGGGGCTCTTTTACAGGTATCTTTTATAAGTATTTATATCGTTGTCTAGTACCCATAGTACAAGCCTAGAACTTAGTTTGGGACTAGGTCAATTGGTGTGACATTGTCCCCCTGATATTTTTTTTTTTTTATGCGATTTTAATGATAATATCATAATAAGGTACTTTGATAGTACCATTATGATGATATGGAGACGATGACTCGTCAAGTTTGGAGTCGTTACAGTTGTCTTTAAAATGGCGACTCTATCATCAGTGTGAGAAGTACAGTAACTTACTTTTAAGTATTAGTATATTATGATTTAAAAAAATATGACCTTCAACTGAAGTTGGATCCTTCTGCTGGAGTTTCTTTCGGCACTGCGATGGTCTTCGAAGCGCTAGTAGATTCATTTCATATTACCTACCTGTGAAAGAGCTCTTCTGTTGCCAATTTACATTTTTTTTAAGTTTGAGTTAATTGACAGTCGGTAAGAAAAGTGTTACTAAAAATGAAATATTTGCAGGTGGACGACACGGGGACGAAAGCAACTTCGGACCGGCTCGAGCAGCTGTCCCTGGGGCTGCCCAACGGGGACTCCGCGCCGCCCGAGGACGCCGCCGTGCCCATCAACGAGAACCTCTTCCTCGACGACGAGCTCGACGAGGAGCTGCAGAACCTCGAGCTAGACGACTGATGACGTACCAAGTAGGGGCTCTTTTGAAGTATCGACACAAATGAACACAAATAAACATCAAGGGGTAATCCCGCACGAATTGACCTAGTAACTAGTGGCTTGTACAGTCATACCGGGAATCGAACCCGGGACCGCTGGCTAGGGTACCGACTATGCTAAAAAGGACAAGTGCGAGTTGAACTCGCGTGGAGGGGGTTCCGTATTCTTATAGGTTTTCCTGTAATCTATAAGTTGAGAAGTATTTTCTGGAATTTGTTTAATTTATTTTAGGCTCCGTAGTTTTCGAGGTTAATTTTCATCTATTGTCTCACAAGCCCTTTTATTTGATATGCCAAACGGATCTTTTTTTAAAAATTTAAAGTTCATTGATTTTCGTCACGCGTTCGTGTTGGGTCACAGAAATTCATATGTGTACCAAATTTCAACTTAATCGGTCCAGTAGATGCAGAGTATATTGGCTGTGATAGACAGACAGACAGAATCACGAGTAATCTGGTTCCGTTTTTTGATAAGTAAATATTTGACAAAAATAGCCCAGTGAAGTAGTTAAGCTTCTAACATTACAGTCAGCATCAAAAGAAGCTAAGCAGAATAACGTGCTCAAAATGATCTAGACACGCCGTATTCTCTTGACAATAGAGTCGAGTGCAAATCATTTTGACCTCTTCGGTTGCGTAGCTACTTCTGCTGCTGACTGTACAACAAATTATTGCTGATCCAAAGATCACCGAATTTTATTTTCAATTAATTTTAACTAAAATGCTTCTTTTAAGACCATAATTAAAACACATGTCAGCATACCATTAGTATTGTCTCCGTAGACAGGTGTTGGACAAATTGGAAATATTGCCATTTTAGGAAACTTTATTGAAATTTCTTATATCAGAAATATCATACTAATATTATAAATGCGAACGTTTGTGTGATTAAAAAAGATGATAAAATATGTTTATTCAGTAAGTAGGCCGCACGGGCACGTTTACCCGTCAAAAATGTACCAGCGCTTCCCAAGAGGAGACCACTGCTGAGAAAAAACGTGTGTGTATTTGTTTGTTACTTCTCGTTGCAACGGCTGGATGGATTTTGATGAAATTTGGAATGGAGATAGCTTATACCCAGGAATACATAGGCTACTTTTTATCCGGGAAAATTTACAAGTTCCCGAGGGAATAACGATAATCGAACTCTACGCGGAAGAAGTCGCGGGCAGAAGCTAGTTACAAAAATACCCGCCCACCGGTTCTTCTGTTCATACAAAAATTAACAAGTATAACTTCTTAAATCAGAGAGTACCTTCAAAAATACTGGACGAATTTCGACGCGAGTTTGTAGTGTTTTGTTGCTAATTAACCTAGGTTCAACATTGGCCAGCAAATACATTTTTAAAAAGTCGTGTCTCTTTTGAATGGAACGCAAAAGATCCATCAATTTTAAAGTCTTACAAAACACAATAATTTACTACGAACAGATCATTTATGGATCTCTTGGGTTTGTTTTGGAAAAAGTAACGATCTATAAAAATAATATTTTCACGCCACTGCTCGGAAATGTGGTGAAAGCTGGTCTGTTCTTGGTCCCCAAAACAATCAATAGTTGTACATTGAATGAGCAGGCCTTCTATGAATTTAAACTGGACAACAATCTTAACATTGTTGGTCTGTTCCATTGAGCAAGTCGACCAATCACATCGGTCCGTTGATCACTGATTCGACCAATCAGAACACGACTTGTGCTGCATATGAAATCAAATTGGCCAATGAGAAGTCGTTTTATTTTTTAATAATATTCATCCTCAGATGATTCCATACAGCCATATATGTCTGTTTTTAATTATCTAAATATCAGTGGCGTGCCTAGGTTTCAGGATAGGGCAAGCCGAGAGATATGATTTTGTAGTTTTTAAAGTTATTGCGGATAAATGTCTCAATTCGCTTTTTACCAAAATTACTAAAATCGTTCAAATTCTAAAAAATCAAAATTCTTTATTTCCTTAGTAAACCAGTACAGATCTTATGATGGCCGGCGTCTCCTTGTAAGTTTTTTTTAAATAACCTGTGCCAGGAGGCACCGCTCTTCCATATCAACAGTTTATATCAGTTCAGTTTGTTCGTGTCTCATTGCAAATAAAATTCATATGCCTTTTAATCGTGTCAGCTAAGTTATTTGATTTTTCATAATCAGATAGGTATATTCCATAATAATATACCTACACTCGTTTTGTGTTCGATAATAATATACCTACACTACAACAGCAGCAATATTGTGTTTTTTACACAGATCTAGGTATTAAACATTAAACCGTCTTTTACTTATGCGAGAAATGAGAAATAGGTACTGAAAATCTGATGTTTTATCAGCAAAGTTTAAAGAGTTTACCTTTCACTCGCCAAGCAAAATGTTTGCACAGTTTAAATAATCACGATCAAAAGATTCACAAGGGAATACTTCGTCCATTGCCAATCCAATTGAACAACACAATAAACAAAATACTTAGTGACCGCAGTTGACTCAAACAAAACAATTCACAATTCACAACAAACAAAACAAGTAAAATTATTGAAGTAAGTAAGCAAGCAAATAAATAGAAGTGAAGTCGGCCGTGAACGCGGCTCAACACGCGCATGCGCGAATTTCGCATTTTACTCGACTCGGGTACAACTTCAGACGCAAGCAGGGCTTAAAATCTCGTACTATTTGCTATATGAACCTATGAATAGTTATATCTCATTATAAGGCAGTTCTAATGCGTAAGAAAGAGATATACCGGTTAAGATAGAAGCCCCCCTGCAAGCCACCGCGTGCGAGCGGGATGACTAACCGTGTCTCAAGCGAGTTCGGGTCGTCTCAGCGCGCAGCAGTGCTGCCCGCCGTGCGGCGGCGGAGCGCGATCAAATTCGGTACTACGCTGCTGTTGCATTATTTGAAAATTGTAATGAGAGCGCGAATTGAAATAGTTCGTGATCGTGACCTTTGATTTTTGATCGTTGTTATATTTGTAAGGCAAGCCCGGCTTTTGGGCTTGTATGGCAGTACCGCCACTGCTAAATATAGTTCTGGCACGGTCAGAGTTGTCAATTTAAAAAACGCCTTTGAATGACGGCACTAAGAACGGTACCGTTAAAAAAAAAGTAAAAATTGGCGGGAGAGCGTAAAATTTTTAGTGTGTTGTAAATTTATTATAAGAATTGATTTTTATTTCCTCGCAGTAGTCGTGAAAAGCACTGTGTTAAGCCTCGGCCGAAAGTGCAATAGATGGACTCGTACTTTCGAACTAACTCGTCCATCTATTGCTTACTTTTTAACCTCTGCAACAATGTACTATTGGTGGCCATTTTGTACCGTAGTTAACTAACAACAAAACACTACAATTAACATCAACATTGGTTAAGTAGTTTTGAAGTTACTCTCCGGTTTAAAAAGTTATGTTTGTAAACAGTTCTATGAACAAACGACGGGTGGGCGAGTATTTTTGCCGGTGAGTGTACATTCAATCATAATTTCATCGCTACATAACTTTTTTCGAATGTTTTCAAAATATATTTAAAAAAAATGTTAAACTGTTGTCGATATTTCAAGAAGAACCTTGTAAGTGGTTAATGACTGTTACCTACTAATATCAAATAACAACGATTTATCAATAAAGCAATCAATATTACATTACCGATATCGTAGTCCAGTATTTCCAAGTGCCTTAGACAAGATGTTTAACACTGGCTGTATTCTACTTGGTAAAACCATATTGCACTGTTTTTAACTCGGCCGCCATTACTGTCAAGTAAATAAGAAATATCAAATCATTGATGGGTTCTTGTCTAGCTGTCATTTTGAAAACACCATTTATAAAAAAAAAGTAAATTACTTTATCGTTGATTTTGGTTCGCAAATCCAGGGCAACTTTGTGAAGTAACCTACAACACTGACGAAGAATATGCATAAAATAAAATATCAGTGAAAAGTTGATTCTGAATGAGCAAGCGGTCAAGAACACTCCAAGCCATTGAAGTGGATGCCCGCCACCTTCAATGGTGTGCCGACTGGGACTGGTAGACGCCGACGACAACGACGACTAACCGTACAATTGCTTATATATATACTTGACATTGGCAAAATTACATAACTTGTAGACGCTATTAAAATAAATAAATAATAATAAATCATTGACAATATGCAAGGTGAAAAAAACGAACGCCACATGAACGGTCTACCTTAAATATTGGAAATAGCAAATTCTACGCAAAGGAGACTTACTTTTATTTTTTTAATCATTAAATACTGCGTTTATGGTTTTTTGGAAATTCGTCTGCCTTAACCGAGAATCGAACTAGTTGAATATGATAAAAAAAAAATAGTTTTTTGCGGTCTTTATTACATTTAAAAGTGTATGCGTTGTAGATATAAATGATCTCAATCAATGACTCTTTCGATCTGTGTCATAAAATGACTTTATTGTCTTGTCAAATTCGACAAGTTCGATTCCCGGTTAATGAAAAGGTATTTTTTCAAAAATTAAATAATGCAGTATTTATTGTTATTAACCTTTTCAACGCCACAGACGGCTCTGGCCGTCAACTAAAAGTCGTGCCACTGACGCCACGTCGGCTACAGCCGACAAGAGTTCAAGATTAAAAGAGACTGTTTGGTAGCAATAAGGTGTAATTTGCATAGCATAGCAAACATGTTTGGCGTGTGGGTGGCACATTTTGTATTCAACGTATGGCGTTCAAAAGGTTAACAATAAAAATTAGTCTCCTTTGCGTAGAATTTGCTATTTCCAATATTTAACTTCGTAAGGCCCAGTGTGTAATGAAGGCAATTGAATTTGAACTGTGTTTCAATAAGAATAAGGTTTATTTTACTATGTTCATAAACTGAAAATGGCATTATCGAACAAACGTAATTGCACTTTATTGCCTTGATGGTAGATTCAAAGTCCCACTTACAAAAAACTCCCTGTTTTCATTATGTGGCATTCGTTTTTTCCACCCTGTATATACATATGTTATAAGCAATATGGATTTTCCGAGTAGAATGGAGCCTGTGCGCTCGTTTGCCTTCTCTATACCATTAAAAAAAAGGCATTCTACATTCGTCCTCGTGATTGGTAACACATTAGAAATTATGCAATTGCGATCTATGGGTCTCAGGTCCCACTTACCATCAGCCCCGTATTTCACCATCTTGACAGTGACAGGTGAAAATTCGGTATACATTGAAAAGTTAACTCGCTGATACATCCCTGGGTTTTATATAAGCTACGCCGTGTACACTGAAATGTCACCTGTCATTTTCAGGATGTTGAAATAGGGGGCAGGTGGCCAGGGCCTCTATTCTAGGCGGTAAAAACCATATCGTATTTTACTTATGCTATTGATTTTAACTCTGCCGCCATTACGTTGGCTATCCACTGCTAGCGGAGCAGGCCCCGTACGGACTCGGTTTAGCTTACATCGGTGACTATCCAGTGTTTCCACCGCCAGCGAATCACTTGAAGTCACCGTTGTAATCTAAACGGGGCCCGCTCCACTCTTAGTGGAAACCCTGCTTTACTGTCAAGTAAATAAGAGCTATCAAAACGTTGACAATACGATATGGTTTTTACCGTTTATAATGTTGGCGCTGTGTACTCGACTGCGGGGGTTGCCACTCGAGAATATTGTAGTTAGTTACCTGTCTTTTTTTACCGAGCAACATATAAATACGTACACAATCGCATTGCCATTTTAATATCTTTTAAAACGCAATCAAATACATAATTACTAAGGATTTTTAAATCAATTTGACAGTTGATCTAGTCAGATTGTTCTTAAAATTGTATCGTGTGAAACCCCATTATTAAATCAGATATTTTTCTGGTGGTCGCGATAAATAAGGCTTACAGAAGAATTAAAATCAAATGAGGCGCTACTATGCTTCATTTATTTAGGTAAATAAATAAATGTCAACAAAAACCACGTGATATAGTCTGCCAGCCAATAGAAGCAGACTGGAGGGCGACACTTGTCCGCGACTTGTTTGTCGCTCGGATCTCCCTTTCTACCTAGTCTGTAACGATAGAGACACACTGAGCGACAAGCGAGAAAATACAACTTGTACTCAAAGCTCGATAAAATGGTGATTAGCTGTCAGAGCCATGTGGTTTGGGTTATTTTTATTTATTTAACCCTTGATTTGACAAAAAATAAAAAACGGTTGTGAATTCAAACCCTTTTATTTTGAATCAGCATGAAAAAATAGCAGTAAATAAAACAAAAAAGTACATTATGGTATGTTCACTGTGATGAACACTGTCAAATCTAGGGGCTCCTAAAGAATTGGAGTATAATAGTATTTTATCTTGTGTTCCGTGAGTTGCAATTGAAAAAAATGATATATTCTTTCTACGATTGTTTATTAATGTTTTATTTTATTTCTGGTACACATGATTGTGATCATAAACCCCTTTGCAAAGAAAGTGGACACTTGATTATTTCCAGTACTAATATTATTTGTATTAAAAAAAAACTTTGTTTCGTAGCATTTAATCTCCCTTATAGATACAATACATTTAAACAACTTGAGAAAATGGAAAGTCTTTTTTTTGGGAAGGGGGTGTATAAAAGAAAACTGTAACAAAGTTGTTCATGTATATTGAATGGTAAATGGTAAACCTCAGCATTTAACACTAAGTCCTCATTTCTACGTGTTTTTTTTAATTTTTGTTAAGATATTGGCAGTTTTCAGTTGTGGGTGTACATATAAATGTTAAGACACGATGGAAAATAAAAATAATTTATCTTTTCAATGAGTTTTTATTATTTATTAAATATAGGTATCTCGAATTCCCGAGTATGGCTTGTATATACTAGTAATTACTTAATAATTGTATAGGTCAAAATACATGCATAAATGGGTATAGAAGCTTTAGGGCCACAATACGACCAGATTCTTTGCGATTACATCTCAAAAAGTCGAGAGTTGCAAAATCACCACTTCGTTTGCGTTACTAGGTAGGTTAACTTCGTTAGGTAAATTCAAATGCCCGAAGGGTACATTGCCCAGAAATAGGAGCCCCGCCATGCGGGGCACCGTCGACATTGCTAAGATAGACATAAGATAAAAAAACAATGTGGACTCTGACTTTTTGAGATGTAGTCGTAAATTGAACGCCAAATGAAATTGGCAAAGTTGTAAACACAACCAAACGAACCAATTTACCGTTATTGCTCGATAATCACGTGCTTTTAAAGATCAAGTGAGGTCTTAGCAATGATTTATACACTTGATCTTTACTATCACATTAAGTTTAATATTAAATAACTATTAATTATACGTTATTTTCAATACAAACACGCTTGATGAATATTTGAGGTTACTTGTCAAACAGTACATTTGTTTATATCTTTGGCAATTTCATTTGACGCAGACTATACGTGAGAATCTCTTCATTCTTGTGGTTTTAGTTAATGGTCAGCCACCTAGCTGGGTTCTCTATGGTAATCTTGTCTATAACATCCTGAGAGAAGCCTTTGGACTTCATCCTCGGCAGAATGTTGTTGATGATGTGCGAGTACCCATGCCCCCCGAAATCGGCCTGAAACGTAAATAAATAAAGTTTATTTTATTTAACAAATGAAAGAAAATACATAGGTAATACGTAGCTGCAAGAGCCTAGGTCCCAAAATACGAATTACTTTCTCTCTTTAATCGATCACAAGTAAGAGCGATGGGATATTAAAAGTTTGATGGGACAAGAAAACTGTCCATCGATCCCTGTGGATCGAATAGAAGAAAACTATCCATCGATCCCTGTGGATCGAATAGAAGAAAACTATCTATCGATCCCTGTGTTCGTAGGGAAGAAAACTATCCATCGATCCCTGTGGATCAAAAATAATGAAAAGAAAACTATCTATCGATCCTTGTGGAGAAGAGGAATGTAAAACATCTATCGAAACCAAAGGATCGAAGACTGATGAAAACAGTCCATGCCTCCCTCCATGTATTAAAGGCAACACCTTTTGTTGTATAAACGTGTTCCCTTCGACGTTATTTCTAACGAATTATGACATTTGTACCTTCAAGAAGAGAGCTTTCATTTCCCTAACAGGCCGGGAACTGACCCACAACTCTTCTTTAGTTAATGGTTTTTTTTCCCATCGGATAACCCTCCTCCTCCGCCTTCCTTCTCTCATAAAGCTGCCTCTGTCCAAGTGCCATAACCTTACCAGCCGGTGTTTGGTATGGATATCATGCGACAGCAGCACGCGGTCCTCTCGCTTCTCCGCCACGAGCGCGGCGACCTGTTTCAGCCGCTGCGCGTCGGACGGCATGTCGGAGTCCTTGTTCAGCTGGTAGTAGGACACCTCGGTCCCGAACAGGTCCAGTTGGCAGTACGTGCCCAGCTCCGCGAAGAGGAGGAGAGACTCGTCGACCAACGTTCCTAGAGCGATGAAGGGTAGATATGTAGTGATAATGTAAAACTTTTACTTAAATTGCTGTACCTACCTACAATTTAGGCTGTAATATTACATTGAGCAATCAATCTAAATCTAAAAGGCGGATAAGAGTAAAGATTATGGTTTTACTCAAAAACATTTCAGAGACATTCAACTCGGTCCTTTTCCAAACTTGTGTATGAAAAGTCGTCATTAAGGAACGCCTTACAGCTGTTTTATCTCACGAAGACGGGTGGGGTATACTTGTAGTTGTAACTATCCCAGTATACAATAGTAATCTTTGGTTGTAATTGTAACAAAATTGTGTCAAAAAGGACCAATCACAGACCTGTATTGAACGCAGTGCGTTTACTCAGTAAAGGATCCCTTAAGTATTGTTTGTGGATACGGGTGTTAGCGACGACAGCTACAAGTATGGCCCACCCACTTTCGTGAGATAAAGTAACTGTAACTGAGTCTTGAGTGCGGCCGACAGATGACAATATCAAAGCATGCAGTCTAGTTTTGAGCTAATGGCCTATGTAAGTACTTCATGCCATAAAGATAAGGTGACTCACGATCGAGATGCGACATGACCGCCTTGTCAGCGCGCCCGCCCGCCTCGAGGTAAAGTCGGATAATCTCGAAGGGGGCCTCAGGTGCGCGATGAGGGTGGAACGACACGCCGCACCCGAGTTGCTCTTGGACCTCTCCTGCTGCCATGATGGCTCGTCGCTCGAACTCTAAACGAAGTGATGTCAAATTACTCAAACGGCCTGGCTTGTCTGATCCTGCCGTCTAGATCTGCTTGGATAAACTTTCTCCTTTAACATTAAGTCCTCCTCCTCCTCTCTTCTTTAATTTGAAATATACCTACAGATTTTCGACAAATTCTCTCAACTCTATCACAGACTTATCCCAATAAACCCCAACCCTGTATCGTGGCTGGCTTAAACGTTCCCATTAAGTTCAGGAGTTTAGGACCTGGAAGGATCCGCTCCAAATTGAGGAATGCCTTCGGGCTATGAATTTATACTCTGTCATCACCGCGACCGGGACAAAGTCGTACATCGGCTTCAAGGCTGAGTACTTCGAGTGCTTCGACTTGGGTTGTCAAATAAATGTTATTAGTTTAAATTGGTACATTTTGATGCAAGTGCGAAAGTATGTAATTTTACAAGAGTCCCGAGGTGTCCTGGCTCGAGCTGACAAGGAGGGACAAGACTCGAGACGAGTGAACATGACGGTTCCGCAAGTAATATCAAACGAGGTTTTTAAATACATTTTCGAAAAAAATACAATGGAACTAAAATAAATAAAACAGTACTTAATTAAAAGATACATTTTTACTTAATTCTTAGTCTGATAAAAATTCACAGTGCCATTTGACTTCATTAACGGTAAAAAAATGGAAAAGTAAACAACAATGGTGCGAAAAATCCAACTTTCCGCACGATATAGAACTACAAAAGGTACCTACCACTTTTTGAGGTACCTTACTGTACCTATTAAAAAATATCGTTCTACTCACCCCGAATCGGCCAAACACTAGCAATCTCTCCCATAAACCCAGCCTTTACAGTGTCGTCGCTCACACAACCAACACTCAGCTCCTTCAGCATGTGATCGTACAGCTCTTCCTTATTGCAGTGCAGCGAGTCATCTGCCTGCATGTCGGCTATGTAGTAGCCGGTGCCGGCAATAATATGGACCTCGGTTTCTGTGGCTACTTGCTTCAGGAATTCCAGATCTCTGGATAAACCTTCGGTGGAGTTCTCTACTATTGTGCCTGGAATTGATGGGGAAATGTTGTGTTTGTAAAGTGTTACGGAATAGATTAAGGGCGCCGATTAGTTTGGAGTACCTATTGCAGCTGGGCTACCCTGCTACGACAAATGGCGGTATCTCAGAAAAATTTCTATAGCAAATGCAACCTTATTACTAACGGGATAGGATTGAATCTGCTTTGTTTATTGAATTTGAGATACGCTTGCTTATGAGGGCAGTGGGTTCCTATACTTACTGGGACTGCGCCAAGCATACGCCGGAATTACAGTGGCGCCCTAATTATGTAGTTACAGTCAAGGACTTTAATTGTTATGCCACTATGGAACCCTGTCATAATGACAGCGTTAAACCACATTACAGAAATTATGCTTAAATGAATGATTAACGTTATGCGACAGGGTTCCATAGTGGCATAACAATTAGGGTCCTTGACTGTACTGTTATTGTGTTTTCTACTAAACTAAAGAATTATCTTGAAATCGAAGAGTGTTTTTTTGTTGAACAATATAGAATCACGTCAAAAGCCATAACGTTCGTGTAGAATCTCACCCTGTGCCGAAATTCATGGCGGTAAAAACCATATCGTCTTTAACCTGTTATCGTATTATCAACGTTTTGATAGCTCTTATTTACATGTCCGTAAAGACGGCTGAGTTAAAAACAATACCATTACAGGTCAAAGACGATATGGTTTCAACCGCCTAGTATAGAGGCCCTGCGTGCTGCTCTCGCAATTACAATCGGCTTCAAAATGGAACAATTGTTTTCATTTTGTATGCGGACTCGCCTTCGGACTGTCAAAATGAAAACGATTGCGATTGCGAGTGCGTTAGACAATGAGCCCTCTGCACCCTTACCATGAGTTACAATTACCGTACTCGCTAGCGAGTCGAATGCTCTGTCCCTCGCACTCTATAAGAATACTGTGAGGTCTGCGAGGGACAGAGCATTCGCCCGCTTGACAACATTTCAAAAATAAAAGCATTTTTGTTTTTTCGCGTTTATAATAGCTGGTTAAAAGTTAGGCTACCCGTGTTTTTCGGTTTTTCTTTATTTAACTTAAATTCGTCGTTAATAATTTATTAAAGAAATAGTCATTAAAAAGACCGTATATACAAAGTTAGGAATACTGACGTCGTGATCTTAGCGTGACATAAAATAAAAAAGTTACTTTTTACAGAAACAGAACTGACTGTCATGTCATGTCATTTTCCCGCATGAAATGTAACAACATAAATTCGTCGATTTTGGGCAGATTGCGGCTTTTACAAATCCGTTAGTCACTTTCATTTTTAATAACGTATATCAAAACAATAGTATTACGAGAATCGAAAGCGTGTCGTTAGAATCAAGTAATCCGTCAGAAAGATAAACAATGGACATGACAGACAGTTGTATATTCTTTCAGACAGACAGTTGTAATAAATGGACTAAGGGCACTATAAGTGTATTCCTAACATTCACAATCCAACTTTTTTTACTGTTTTTCCGAAATATAAAAAAACTACTGCATAAAAAAATACAAAAGTATTTTTACTGTAATCAGCAGTGTAAAATCTACAAACGGTATTTTATTTTACTACCTTAGCACATATGAATTGTTGTCAAATGGTAAGGGTACAGAACACGTTATCGAATAGTAAAGGCGATTCGAGAACCAGACGCATGATTGAATCGTTCGTGCGTTTCAACAGTTAAATGAAAACAGACCGTGAGCGGCCGCCATAAGGAATAGTTTGAACCTACCTCCTCCACAACTTTTATACATGTTAACATCGTTAAGAACTGAATTCTTGGTGTCCTCATCATTCAGGGTCAGGTTGTACAAGGAGCTGTAGGGGTACTGCCGGAGGTAGCCCACGTTCTGGAGGTCGACGTGGGCGGGGAACTTGGAAGCCAGGTGCTTGGGCGGCTTTCGGTAGAAGTGGGTGAACTCCATGGAGAGGTGCTCGTGCGTCAGGGTACGTCCTAGGACGTCCGGGGACACGTCGCCCAACACTGAAATGTATAGTTATCCGTAATATGTAGGTACCTAATAAATAAAAATAAATCTAACACTAATAAATCTAATCCAAACTAAAGGAGCGACTACACCGCTGCTCAAAATACGGTGACGGTACGGAATCCCTGCGATTCCGTACCGTCACCGTATTCTGAGCAGCGGTGTCGAGGGCATGCGATACGATAAAATCGAGACGCTTACGGCACGTCACTGCGATTCCGTACCGTCACCGTATTTTGAGCAGCTCCTTAATACAATACCAATAATAAAAAATCCGGACAAATGTCCAAATGTCAAATGTGTGTGTGGTGAATAGTATGTATGTATGTATGTAAACGCTTTTATTGTATGTACTAAAACAATTACATTACACAAATATTACAAATTTTTAAATTTTAATTTTATTACAATAATAAAAGTAGTACAGTCGCCATCAGATATATTGTAGCGGGCGAGGTACTCAAATATTTCGGAGCAGCATTACTTTTCAATAAATTCGTTACACTAGTTATGGTCAATAACACCAGAACATGCAATTTGTCATAAATATAAGAGCAGCGACTTTTCAATAAATTCGGAATATATAACGAGGTAAAAATATCAGAAAGCACAGAACGTCAAAAGTATCTACGCAGGCAGGGTGATCATAAAGATCGCAACATTTATGGAAAATATACCTTAAGTCTGTATCACACAGTTTAAATTCGTTACTATAATTATTATGCATGTCGATTTTTGGCATGACGTATTTATCTTTTGTTTGGAATTCGAATCTACTCGTGACGTGTACACGTGTGTTAGACATGCATAATAATTATAGTAACGAATTTAAACTGTGTGATATAGACTTAAGGTATATTTTCCATAAATGTTCCGATCTTTATGATCACCCTGACTGCGTAGATACCTTTGACGTTCTGTGCTTTCTGATATTTTTACCTCGTTATATGTTCCGAATTTATTGAAAAGTCGCTGCTCTTATATTTATGACAAATTGCATGTTCTGGTGTTATTGACCATAGCTAGTGTAACGAATTTATTGAAAAGTAATGCTGCTCCGAAATATTTGAGTACTTCGCCCGCTACAATATATCTGATGGCGACTGTACAAAACAAATGCGAACATATCCATCGGGGAAACTAAAAAAAAAAATCGGGCCAAAATATTTCCCGTAATGGACACGCAGTCCATATTATCCTGCATTAGATCATAGGACTTTTGTCCCGAATTTTATCCAAAACCAAATTCCAGGATAGGATAGGACACGAAAGTACGTATTGTTTGTTTGTTCTGAAATTGGTACTTTTCTATACAAAAAAAAATCTGAACCCATTAACTTTTAAAATAATTAAAGAGAAAAATAACGCCATGTGATTACTATTACATATTTTGTTTATGCAACGTCACCGTATTTACGCGTCGGTGTGGCCGATCCTTTTCTTGACAGCAATGGCGGCCGAGTTAAAAATAATACGATAACACGTAAAAAACCCGATTGTGTGTGCTAACCAACTTTAAATCGTTATAACTAAATCCTGAATGATCATTCAAAATGAAAAATGATGAAAGAAACCTAAAGATGATTTTTAAATCCCTATTCAATGATATCCCACTTGTCATACTTGGTCGACTTTTTTTTTTTAATTTGCACGATATGGCGTGTAGTTGTCGCCATATTGAATTTTGATTACTGACATATCTTCAGTGACACTCACCAGATTAAGACAAATCGATTGACATATTAGAATCATCAACATCGGACAACGGGTTTCGTTTTTATAGTGACACAAAGGAACAAACATACATATACAGGGTGTCTGGAAAACCTTTGGAGAAATTTTAACAGTAGATAGGGTGGGTGATTTGGATCATCCCTATATTGGTAACTTTTTTTTAAGTTAATATTTGACTGAGTTACAGACTGATTTATAATCGCCTTTCCTGATGATGATCTCAGTGTGCCCCATCTTAACTAATTCATTCATTACATGTGTCACAACGTAATGTAAATAAACAAGTTGTGCCTTATATTGAACTATGTTTCTAATCATGGTTAAAAGCTCCATGGTGTTTAGAAAACTGACACATTATTCTGAAATGAAAAGACGGTCTCTGTTAAGGGCTATTATGTGAAATAATTTAAAATTGAAACTTACGATTCCGATTTTTATGTCCCACTCTTCGCACACTCACACAGCTAAAATAGCACTTGTACTCGTAGGTACATTCAACTTCTTTAAAGAGATCATGAATCATGGATTTACTTTATTGATTTGTACCACTATCGGGGATTACTACGAAAAAAAACCATAATTAAAACGAATCATTAAGTAAAGTTGTGATTGTGCTTTGACAATTTGACATTAGTATCTTTTTAAATCTTGTGCCATTAAAACTCTTTATAAAAAGAGTTTTAGGTATTTTTTGTGAAAATAAAATCGTCCCTACACGTTACGTTTTATCAGAATTACATTTAAAGCTAGCATCATACACGTGGTTGAAAGATATTCGTATCCTAGAAAAACATAGGCTAGCTTCTTAATCTAAGGGCCGTATTAATAAACTCATTTCAGCTAAGATGCTCGTCACAAGATACGTCAAAGTAACTGTCAAGCCATAGAATACTGTCATGTTTGACGCATCTTGAGACGGGTATTGCAGTCGAGATTAGTTTAATAATACGGCCCTAAGAAGCGATCAACGTGGTGAAACTCTGTGGTGACACTACAGTATTCTTAAGTAGCAACCATTATTTACTCAGAGGCGTCAATTAAATTTAATGCCTGATTCAAATTGCTGCTGTCACTTTCTTAGACAACACTTCACTAAACAAGCATTAAACTTAAATGACGCTTCTGAGTGCGGCAGTTAATGGTGGTTATTTAGTTGGAAGTAATAGTTTATTAATCAGAAGGTTTTGGGCCAAAATTGAATCATGTTACCAAAGAACAATGCCAGATCCTGGCTAAAAACATTTTAAAAAAAGGCCGCGGATTCTAAGGAGATTTAAATTCAGTATTTTATTACTTACACGTTTAGGGAACTAATACGAAAAATATTTATAATAATTATGTATGGAAAGATCATTATACGGAAACAGTGTCGTGGCGAGACGTAAAACGCAAACTTATTTTTGAAATGGAAAAAAAACAACTATTTAATAAAACACAAAAATAATGTCTATGTATGTTCTGGAAGTAGCCCCCTCGGGCACTTC
Organism: Acleris literana; assembly: GCA_946894065.1. Taxonomy (NCBI): domain Eukaryota; kingdom Metazoa; phylum Arthropoda; class Insecta; order Lepidoptera; family Tortricidae; genus Acleris; species Acleris literana. The sequence goes on from OX335681.1 coordinate 2,862,789, forward strand.
TACACGTTAATATCTACCAGCGCTTCAAGAGGAGACCACAGGGAAGAAGACATCAACGTCGTAGTATGTACAATCATTGAATTAATTGGGAACACCAAATAAAATAACTACTTGCTTTTACATTTTTGACCAGGAGATACTGACACTAAATTTCCGGTCATTTGTACGAAGTATGGCGACCCTTCAAGGGTCTAATTACGTAATGACGAAAAGGAAAATGATGGTCATAGCGCTGGTACCGGCGGCCTAAACGCGTGGACGTTAATCGAACGTGTCGGATAAATTACGAAAGTCGAACAATTTGTACCACTAAAACTCTTGTATTTTCCAATAGTCGATGAAAAAAGAAGTAGGCGGTAGCGTAATGCCATACTTCTCCGGTGTGGCCCGCCATACCGACGAAAACACGTTAATTAAAAAAAACAATACAACCATTTGTACAAGGCTAATTTTTGCACAGCTAATCATCGTCGAGTAGCCGTTCACGAAAATCACCATGCCATACTTTTCCGACGGTTCCAAATGGCCGCCCACGCGTTTAGGCCACCGGTACCAGCGCTATGACCATCATTTTCCTTTTCGTCATTACGTAATTAGACCCTTGAAGGGTCGCCATACTGGTACAAATGACCGGAAATTTTGTGTCAGTATCTCCCGGTCTACAGTCTTTTGTAAGGATCTAATTGGAAGCAATAATGTGAAGATATTTAAGATATTTTGGTATTTAGAATTCGTTTTCGTGATATACATTTATATTTATATTTTATTTACTTAATGTCAGCTATAAGTTCTAAAGCTTGACTGATACCAACAACCATATATCATTCGGCTTTAGAGGCTTTCATTGCGATCTGAAAAACCTGTTTAATTATACAGAACATACTTACCTTCCAGAGGAAAGATTCAAATTATTTATTTTTGGTCGTTTTGAGTAAAAATTGGGTCATGCTGCCAATTTCACTCCAAGCTGCGATTTATTATGTAAAACGGTTTTAATTAACCTTTTTCGAACGATGACTCGGTAGTGCTATCAAGTGCTATAATGTCTTTGACAAGTATCAAACTTATGTCGAACTATCAAATGTCAGAAGAAATAATTTTGAAAAATCTGAAAGACATCGTAATAAACGTAAAAGATATTGAAAGATATGTATGGGGCAAAAAAAGTGGAGCTATTTTAACCCAGATCTTAAAACTAGTAAGTATTTCTGCCTGGTTGTACGACTAATTTTTCTTTAGAGATATAGCGATGATCCAATTGTGTTGGAGTCCCGGGGAAAAAGCATAATATCTCCTCAAATATTGTAGGAAAACATATAGCGATTTTAGTATTTTTAGTAACAAGTCCAGCATTTGCATTCAGAAAGTATCATTTGGTGAACTGGAACTGATGATGAAGACCACGGATGGCCACCCGAACTCCTCAACGGTACTGATTTCAAGGGTAGCGATAAGATATCTCGATTAAGATAGTCGAGTGACTACAACGAAGAATATTTACTTGTTGAAATATGACTATGACTTTCCCGCGGCGTTGCTTGCGGCGCGCTTGAAATAACTTTAAAGTTTCATATCAGCCAAGAAGTGGGACTACGTAACAGCGTATTATGATCACTAAAAAGTATAAAATAAAATAAAAGTTTTTGGAAACAAAAAACCGTCTTCAAAAACGCAAAAAATACCTTCTTTTAAAATTATAGGTACCTAATAGGTTAGTCCAACTGAAGTCGGCGACCACAATATTTTCAACAAAAAAGCCGACATCAGTTGGACTAACCTATTAGGTACCTACAATTTTAAAATAAAGTAATCTTTTGCGTTTTTGAAGGCGGTTTTTTATTAGGGTATGTTACCCAAAGGGTAAAAACGGGACCCTATCACTAAGATTCCTCTGTCCATCTGTCTGTCTGTCTATCTGTCTGTCAGTCCGTCCGTCCGTCCGCCCGCCCGCCCGTCCGTCCGTCCGTCCATCCATCCGTCCGCCCGTCCGTCCGCCCGCCCGTCCGTCCGTCCGTCCGTCCGTCCGTCCGTCCGTCTGTCTCTCTGTCTGTCTGTCCCTCTGTCCGTCTGTCCGTCTGTCCGTCTGTCCGTCTGTCCGTCTGTCCGTCTGTCCGTCTGTCCGTCTGTCCGTCTGTCCGTCTGTCCGTCTGTCTGTCTGTCTGTCTGTCTGTCTGTCTGTCTGTCTGTCTGTCTGTCTGTCTGTCCGGTCTCATGAACCGTGATAGCTAGACTGTTGATTTTATTTGTATTTATACTGCCGCTATAACAGCAAATACTAAAAACAGAACGCTAGTATTATCGTGTCAATACATCAGAAGTCATAGCAATAGTTGTACAAGATTTTGAAAATTAGGTACGTAAAGGTTTCTTTTTAACCGACTTCAAAAAATGAGGAGGTTCTTTGTTCCACTGTATTAATATTTTATGTATGTTCACCGATTTCTCCCTCTATTATGGACCGATTTCAAAAATTATTTTTTAGTTTGATAGAATATACTTCCGAGGTGGTCCCATTGTCACCAAATCAGAATCTGATGAGGGGATCCGTGAGGAATTGAGGGAACTCCTCAAATATTATAGCGATTACATTACAGGCTCACCAAGTTTGGATTTGTTAGTTTGGGTTCGATAAGCGTATAATGACTGTGTACCTGTCGTAGAATTTTCCTTATTCGTTTTGTCATTACGAACGAAGATCTTAACGAATCGAAAAAAAACGGTCTTAGGTATTTAGTACTGATGTTGTTTTTATTATGCCCCAAAAATCGTAGTTTTCAAAGGAATAGTGAAAAACAAATTAATCTTCTATTAGATAAAAATCACTTGCCTCATGTATCATACTTGAGAACGGTTTAACAAAGTTTGTGTGTATAAATGAAGAAATTCATAAAAGCACGAATAAAATACCTAGCGTAAACACTAATAAATGATATCTAATATTGTCAATGTATTTTTATTGACGTTTAAGAGCTGATCTGATGATGAACTCGAAACGTGGCCAATATTACGTACGTTGTGGCATTTTATAAATAAATAAATACAGATGTAGATACTAATAATAGAGTCTGATTTTAGGTTAATAAAGGCGAGCAACACTATGACTTTTACATTTTAAAAAAGAAACAGAAGAAAGAAAACAATTATTAAAGGAAAACGGAGCTAAAAATCAAAGTTCAAGAGAAGACTGATGAATAGTAACCTTAAATTTTTAATAAGTACTATTATTATAAATACGTAGGTCAAAATGCGAAAGATTGCTTTTTTTCAAGCTTTTATTTAACATGCATTGTTCGTATGTATGTAAGTTGTCCGTTAAAACAAGCAAGTATATTTTGAACCAGTTCCCTTAATGGAATGGGCTGAAATTTGGACCACATTCGTAAACCCGATGATATCTAAGAGCTGATCTGATGATGGAGTCGGAAGGTGGCGACGGCGACAGGATCTCCGCTATATTTAACGTAGACCTAACGGGTAGAGACTCCTTAGTTTGGTCTTGATAAGCAGATAACGATTTTGCAAAAGAAAAAGTACAGTCAACAACAAAAGCTTGCCTCAAGAATGATTAAGACACACGGCAGTGTGTCCGGCCAAGTTCGAAGAAAAAAACCGAGCGGTACCTACTGCAGTGTCTAATATTTACACGAACTCATTCAGCCCTTTTTCCCACCCTCGTAACTTTTTCCTAGTACAGCCAGGAACCTGATTTTTTTACAGATTACTTAGGTCAGTAATAAAACTAGCCAAGTACCAGGAGATCATAAACAAGTAAGGGATACGAAAGGGTTTTTTACCCAGCCCGCGAGGAAAATATGCAATATGCAAAATGGGATGTTAGGAATATGACTCTGGGTTTTCATTATTAGAACTTCACTCTAATTCACAATGCGGTCATGTTTTTTCAGTTAGATTAGATCCTATTTACCTACTACGTCCGTCCATGTCTGTCAGCGGATGTTTCTCATAAATCGTAATAGGCAAACGTTAAGTCAGTGGTATAATATGATGATGATGATGATGCTGATGATGGGTAGGGACGAGGGCAGTGTTCATGTTTTTTATATTAACCTGTTTACAATACAATAATTATTAATAATTATTGAGGTTAATCTGATGATGGAGTCGGAAGGTGGGTGCAGAATATCCAGTGTACCTAATGTATAGTCTCACTGAGTTTGAAGTAGTTTGAACTTCTTTTAAGTATTCCTGTATGCATGTTTGTCTGTTGCTTTAATCCATCATAACTTCTATAAGCTTAGCCTAAGTACTAATAAGCAAGCAGATAGGTTTATAATTTGTTTCCTAGTTTGATCCTTATTTATATTGTTTCTGTTCCAGCCAGCTTCGTCAGTGTATGTAACAAACGGACTCTACCATTGGAAATGTATACATGTTCACAATCCGTCTTTCTGCATAAATCAGTTGCCTTTATGCATTTTTTCTCATACGTTTCAAATTGCATGCTGTAAATAGCATGATGTCAAGCCCCTTTAGCCTCGTAAGGCCCACGTCAAATTCCGTTGTTCGAAAAAGGATCTTGTGTCGGTCATCTAAAGACAAAAGTCACTTTGACAAATGTCCTAATTTTAGGACGTCGGGCTTTACGAGGTCGCACAAAAGTAAGGTTATCTGTGAGTTCTACGTACCACAGATTAAATAATAGTAACTACGTACCAAGTTAATTCGACGTCTGAACACGCAGCGAACGCGCATAAGCGGCCGGTCTTTGGCTGGTGATCACGCGACGTAAAATTCTTCGGTAGGTACCCAGATAGATAGTTAGTATAGGGAATAGCGATAAACGACTTGTATGCGGAGGGAGTCGCAAACTAGTGAGCATAAGCTAGTTGTTCATACATTTCTATCGACATTGACAAACGAGTCCATTCGGCGTCTCGCTCCTACAAATTTTTACTCTATTCAACTACTCTGTATACTTTGTATTTCCGTTCGCGTATTTCCCCATACTTTTTACTTCCCGGTCGTTTATTCTTTTCCTTCTTTTTCCATTCGCATTTTTCCTAATAAATAATTTAACCACACACATTTTATTACATTGTAGCTTTTTCCGACTGGCATGTTTCAAATATCAATTCCACAAAGTCGACGCGGATTTCCTATTTCTAAGCGCTGCTGCAAAACGAACATAATTAACCTAAACCTACCTACGCCTCTATTAAAATTAACAAATGGGGAAATCCGCGAATGGAAAAGGAGAAGTATAACGATAGACTGGGAAAAAAAATATAGGGAAAACCGCGAATGGCATGGAAATACAAATTTTGAGGGAAAATAATTTCAGGGTAGTTTATTCCAACGCTATTGCTGTGGCTGTTTTAACTCTGCCGACATTATACTGTCAAGTAAACAGTTGAGCTATTTCTAACCAAAATCTGATGCTTGATATGGTGGTTGCTACATGAGAATATTTTTATTCCGTCAGTCAATTCACCATGTAAACTCTTTTTTGCCAAGGGACTGCGTACAATTTTTAAACTGTTTGTGGAATTTGGCGGAGCATTGTCATTGTCCTTATGCCGGTTTTTTTCAAATAAATGATTTACTTGATTATTTATTTATTACTTTCAATGGCCGTTTTCTTGTGGTCCTACTATATTTGTACTACTCAATTCCGCTGGAGCCCCGACCGTCCTGTTTCTGGGTGGTTTGCCCTTCGGGCATCTCTGAAGGTACCTAACAAACCTAACCTACCTGCTTTTACAAACACAATTAGTATTTGGTGATCAAATCTAGGTGTACTTTTTGTGCAATAGGACAAATATGGCAGGATCACGATAAAACTTCTCTTTCAATCGCATGTGCAAAAAATACCAACTGTAGTCATGTGTTTGACCCTTTTTAGTTTCTGGCCTTAATAATGAATGAATTAGAGATGTGCTTAAGGCATTTTTTTTTGTGAGTATCCAGGCCACAGATTAGAAGACAAGGTGCAACAGAATAAGTAGGTACTAGCATAGAAACCAGGCTATAAAACTGTTAGACGTATGTGTACCGCCAGCCTCAGCCAATGCTAGCCAGCCAAGCCACCCAAGCCAGCCAACGCCGTGCCGAGCCTAGCCCGCCACTGAGTTGTCAGCCATTTGCAACTGGTAGGGTGCAAAGCCATATAAAGCGGTTGGAGCTTTTGTTTAAGAAGTGACTGTGGTTCTGACACTGGGTGTAGAAAAAGCTGTACTGGTAAAAAATTGTGATTTATAGTTTCATTAAATTATCAGTGCGATTGCAGTTTTTTTATTGTTTTATTTAAACTGCTGATTTTATATGTTTGACCTTTTTATTTATGGCATTCATAATTAGTTAGAAAGAGATGTCCTTGTATGGTATGCTTGCGTTATTACGTCACACGTAAGACGTCACAAGGATTGAATAGATCCTTATCTGTCTGGTATGTGTCTGTAAAGCCCGAAGACGTATAAGAGGTCCATTCTCACAGTACACGTTGAATTCGACGTTGTGACCGAGACATTCAAAGGAGAGAAGACCGCCTAGTTTTTGTTTTATTTCCTCTTAAGAAATACGTAATCTAAAACATGGGCCTGTTTCACAATCGACAAGTAAATTTATCTGCCATTTAAAGTTGGCTCCCTCCTTGTCTATTATTACTGTTGTGAAACAGGCGGTTAGAGAAGTATACCTGTTGCGAAGTTCAACTTATAGTCCGGGTTCTATGTCAGTACTAATTCTATGTACTACGTTGATTAAGGTCTATCAGAAAAGTAGCGTTTGTCAATGGAAGTCTTTGATATCATAAACACAACACATCAAATTCATTTTTAGGGTCCCGTACCTAAAGGGTAAAAACGGGACCCTATTACTAAGACTCCGCTGTCCGTCTGTCTGTCTGTCTGTCTGTCTGTCTGTCTGTCTGTCCGTGTGAATTTTTTACAGAAGATGTATTTCTGTTGCCGCTATAACAAAAAATACTACAAAAATATTAAATTAATTACTTAAGGGGGGCTCCCATACAACAAACGTGATTTTTTTGTCGTTTTTTGCTCGATATAACGGCAACAGGAAGCCACTTGAAATATTCACAGAATATTAAGTTGTATATTCACTTTAAAAATAAATAATTTAAATTAATAAAAATAAATATTTAAGGGGGGCTCCCATACAACAAACGTGATTTTTTGTCGTTTTTTTTCTAAGTACAGAATTCAACATTAATACAATTAAAAATTACACTCTCACACGGCTATTGCTATAGCAGGGCAGTTTCTTGAAGCTTCTTATATTGCGAATATGAGTAAGAATAATGTCAGGTTATTTTATTGACTTATGAGTATTTTATTTGTTATCGTGTAGAATAATTTAATTTTGATCTTAAATACTCCGATACGGGGGAAAGGTTCTGTAAGGCTTCTTACAGACGAGCGGCATTTTGGCCGTCAGGTGGCGACGGCTGCAGTAGCCTCTGCCGTTGGCAAAATGCCGCTCGTCTGTAAAAAGCCTAAGACGACTCCAGAGGGCCCTGCAAAGATGCACTACGCTAATTAACGTTTCTATTCGATTCGTTTTTAAACCAATCGCGTCACTGGGAGATGACGTGATGCGAAAAGTCACGTGGTCTACCAGTGACGCGATTGGTTTAAAAACGAATCGAATAGAAACGTTAGTTAGCGTAGTGCATCTTTGCAGGGCCCTCAGTAACGGTTATTAAATGCTCTAAGCTTCGAACATGAAATGAATACGTACTACGTATGTATATCGATTCCATGGCCAGGAAAGGTCGGTCATTTATTTATTTCTCTATGAAAAGTGCGATATCATCATACAAATTATAATCAATTATGCGACGGCCTTTATTAGCTAAACCGCCACGAATACAATACCATAAAGACCAATACGGACGGCAATAAACGGATCGTCTATTTCATATTCATCCGAACTTTTAGAAGTCTATGAATTATGGTTGTCATTAAATGTCATGTAATCATGTTAAATTAAATTTCAGATTTTCAAATCTGAATTTTATTTTTACTAGAAAACAATTTTTATGGGCTATTTTAGAGCAGAAAACAATGGTAAATGTTTAGATTTCGACATTAATAATAAAACGGACGGTATGATCAGGCCTCGGCAGTGCGTGTTCCAAGAAATCTGGTAAAAATTTCAAAACCCGCTAAAATGTTCAATTGCAAAACGAAAATACAGTAAGTTGCATTAAAAGTAATATTTTTTTATAACGTTAACTTGATTTTTGTTTACATGGGGCGAACTGTTTGTTTACATACCATGTAAACAACGTATGGTCTCAGGTCATTGACCTTGAACTTGGAATTTTGACGTTAGATACTACGAACGTTCGGAGTATTATAGTATCAACGTCAAAATGTCAAGGTCAAGATATCGGCTGCGATACATCAAGTAACAAAATGAATATAATTAAACATTCTTTTTTTTTTACATTAACAGAAACAAAAATGAACCATACCCCCGTGATCAGAATCGTGCGAACTATTACCGCGCCAAATATCTCCAAAGGTTTTCCAGACACCCTGTATAGGCTGTGAAACACATTACCCTCCTCCTTCCGCAGTCGGGTAAAAGCAATATTGTTTAACGTCGCAGAATAGAGGCCATGGTCCAAATAGGGCAACGATAAAATACCTATATTATTATAGCGACAAACTAATTGGAACAGTTAACGGTGTCGTGTGAAGTTATTGCTAGGTATACGACCATGAGTCACTAAGGTATAGGTACAGTGGGAATGGCTATACGATCTATATCAGTGATCCCCAAAGTGGTCTATATCGACCCCTAGTGGTCGACGACGACCTGCAAGGGGTCCATGTGAGCGGAAAAAATAAATGGGGGTCCATGAGATGAAAATGGGGGTCCACGATAGTGGATCCCATTTAAGCAGGTTGTGATTTTAATTTTGGCTTTCCATAAATGGAATAATCCATATTCATACTGATCAAATAGTAGGTACCTACTTAATCACGTACCTAATACTTTCTTATAAATATGTAAGTAAATAAACAAATATTATCAAATTATATAAATTACGTTTAAATTTTCTCTGTGTGTAGTTTATTACTTTGTAAAAAATATTTTTCCGCGCTAAATTTTCATTGTAGCAGGCTACTCATTGGGAACGTATAAGTATATTTATGACTTTCACTGTACGTAGGCCATCTACGCTCTCATTTGGATGCTTTAATTTAGTAAATACTAGTTCGTCGAAGAGGTCTACGTTGTGCCACAGACAAATTACAATACAACACATAAATTATTGTGTTAACATTGACACTTCCATACTTACGAGTATATATGTATTATGTCTTTGTTTGTTTCTAACTGGTCGTTTTCCAAAAAAAGTGCCCATTGTCAGGTCCGGATTATCCATAAGGAGTGTTAGGCAACTGCCTAGGGCCCCGCATTGACTAAAGGCCTCGTGAACGCACCAAAAAAAAAATTATTCCTTTTTTTCGACGCATGTTGTCAGTTGATGGAATACTTCATACATAGTAGAACTAAAAAAATAGCTGTATTTGACGATATAGGTAAGGTAAGTGTTAATTCGCAACGCAGCCGGCGCGCGGTCGGTAGATGAGTCCTAGATTTCATTATTCATTCACAAATTCATAGACAAGAAATATTTTAAAAAGTAAGAAAAGGGGCCCCGACAATTGCATTGCCTAGGGGCCCTGATAGGTTTAATCTGGCCCTACTTATAGTCAAGGACTAAAATTAACAACGGTAACTTTTCCATTACGTCACGACAATTAACCATACTGCTTTAAGTGAAATAGTAGCATCTCAGACATAACTCCTGTAGCAGAGGCAATCATTTTAGCAGTGGACTACGGGCTAAATTGATGATGATGAATGATGAGGATTGAAACTGCTTCAGTTATTGAATGTGAGATACCGCCTATTGTAGTATGGGGACAGTATATAGGTAAATGTATGACTAATTATCGTGACGTAATGGAAAAGTTAAAATTGTTAATTCTAGTCTTTAAGTATGTGTACTTTTTTTGGATAACGCCCACCTATCACTTTCATAGCTTGATAGATCCCGGAAAAGGAAAAAAGGGTTGGTACGGTCGCCCAAGAAAGTGGTCTACCAGTTTTGTCGAAAGTTTCTGTGAGATCTAATTATCGCTAAGGTTGACACTTGTCACTGTCATAATATTATTGCAAGGGAAAATCGAACTTGTTGTATCATGACGTGCAAATGAACTTCAACCGTAGGGTGCTAGACCACATTTTTGGCCAACTGTACTTTTTAACTCAGAAAATTGAACAGTTCCCGAGGGAAGTCGGACGAAGTCGCAGGCAACAACTAGGTTGTCAGTTCGTCGACAGATGTTGATACAATGCCCTTGGAAAGCATTGAATAATTATAAATGAACACCATTGATCTTTTTTATGGTAGGTATGGCGTTAGCAAACAGGCCAACTGATGGTAAGTGGGATCTGTGACCCATAGACATTCGCATTCTCTAGGCTACAATCTTAAGACTGCAATCCTAAGACCGCAATTGCGTTGCCAACCCTTAGGACTAAGATAGAACGCCTCTATGCAAGACATTTTACCGGTTGTCTATCGCCACACTAGAACACAACAATGTGAACACTGCTGCTTGGCACTAGGTTAAATTTGATGGTGGTAGCTATCCGGACGGATCCTGCACAAGGTTCAATCACCACTAATCACACGAAGAAAATACGAGTCGTAATGCGTTGCTTGAAAATGCTTGGTTCAAGTTATGTTGGTAGGTGGGTAGTTCTACTAGCGTTTCAACCGCTATCACTTTCCTGGTCGCATTATTCACCATTTCCCTGTAGGTTCGGATTTCCATTTTCGGTTATTTTCTAGGAGTCCAGGCATTCTTCAAAACAATTCAAAATGGTAATCCGATCCTGCAGGGAAATGGTGAATAATGCGACCAGGAAAGTGATAGCGGTTGAAACGCTAGTAGAACTACCCAGGTACGCTTGACAACAATCATTTTTTACTAAAAAAAGTGTTACCCGGGATCCTAAATTATAAACACGATGGTGTGTGGTGAGATGTTAATCTCTAACAAAAAGCATGCTTTGAAAACCCAACTGCTGTTTCAATAATGTCGTCAACATAATATTAGGTTTCATTCCGCGCAATTTGGCGCCAAAAATCCGCCATTTTGATTTCCAATTATTTTAATACAGCCTATGATACTCTTTTGGTTAAGACGAATCTAATCACGTATAATTTATTAAAATCGGTTTAGCCAAACACATAACCCTCCTTTACGGCTTTGCCGCAGTCGGGTAAAAAACAAGAAAAGGGAACAATATTTAAATTAAGTAGGTAAACTAAGTACTTTAAATCAAACAACAGACTTATTATAAATAGATCTTGTGAAATGTAAATAATATCTTTCAAAACAATATCGCAAGCAAATGCTTTTATCTTAACTAATGAATAAGTAAACAGACAGACTTACCAGTTTGCACACGAGAACTCATAATTAATTTAATTAAATATGTAACAGTTTATTATATTACTTATCGTAGGACACTACAGTAATAAAACCTTAATTTCTTACGATTCTTAAAACAATGCGAAAGTATTATCATTAACTCGTAATGTGGTCTGATCTATATCGCAACCAAATCGCAACTCGATGTATTCTGTCTGATAAGATTTAATTATAGAATCGTGTTGACTAAGGCGCACTGTTCACAAGCAACGTTGTGTGTCTATTTACAGCTTGCTTACGAAGCGCTTTCGACCGCTGACTGAATTACTGAACATGATATCAATGATATTATGATAATATTTAGGTACTAGGTATACGACAAACATGGTTTTGAACCCTTAATTACCTACTTCGTGTTATCTCCAAGATACTTACAGAAAATCCATTATATTTTAATCAACACTGACACCGCTGAGTATACCTACTTTCCGTTTTCCAAGTGCAAGCGCTGTTATCGGCCAAACAACACATTAGTTTACATTACATAGCCGGCTTTAACTAGTGTGGCCAGAGCATTTAACAAAGAAGTTCAGCTTCCGTTTCTCAAAGTCACTTGAAGTCGTTGTATGTGTCGATGTATTTTTGAAAATATTAAATAAGGGCAATGATACGATACGGTTTTAACACATAAGTTGATCAATACATAGAGTACTTAATCACTACGTTTTATCAATACTGGTTTCACGCGAAATGAAATATCCATAGCAACGAATAAACAGCTATATTTGACTTAGTCAATATTCGGAAAATAAATCTTAAAATTTATTTAAGAAAGACTAAGTTAACCATAAGTTAAGATGCCTATTATAGTGAAAGATTACACTTGGCGGCAAAGCGCCACAACCATCAATATCAGAATACCTCTCAGCCCAGTAAGTAGGGAAAAGGTAGATTTATTCACGACCGATAGCTACATTAAGGCACACTACAGTCCATTTTTATTTGAATTATTCCCATTACACGATATAGACTCAGAGAAAAGTAAATGCTTAGTTAAAGATGATGAAATCGTTCTGGATTTGATTAAAAGAGAAGAAATAGAATGGGATAGTTTAGAGAAAGAATTAACAAAGGCTGAGAAAATGAAACTGAAACAGGAGATTTTGGAGAAATGCCAGGAGAAGGCTAAAGAACAATTCGAAGAGAAGGTAATAAAAAAAAGTCAAATGGACAGGTTCGCTGTCCAGAAAGCGATGGACATTGATACCAGGCACCATGAACTGATGGATTCCAGGAGAAACGAACAGAGGAAGGTGGCAATGGACGCTTTAGAAGAGTGGAGAGTGAACGCAGAAAAAAAAGAGGGAGTTGCGATTGTAGAGTTGCCGGATGATCCGAAACCGGAAAAGGAGATTTTGCCGATAGCGTATAAAACAAAACTCGTAGAAGATGACAAACCAAAGATTCAGGAAACTGTAAAGTCTCGCCCGAGGAAACCTGTTAAGGTAGGATAACGTACGTAGAGCTAGACAAAAAAGTCATCCTCATTTAAGTCAAATAGCATAGACCTACCCTGAAAATAGTTTTTTCTGTTTTTTTTGTGTTGTCGAGTTTACCACTACACACAAAAACCACATTCCTCTAGCAATTTAATACAATGCCTTGCCCAAACATGTTAATTGCCCAAAGGGCAAAACGGAGCCCTATTCCTGACACTGCTGCCCATCGGTCCGTCCGTATGTCGCGGGTCGCTATCTCTAGCTAAACTCTAAATTATTTTAAACCTTGTGTACGGTCCGTCCGGATCGCTACCGTCAAGGCTCCCAGGTCTGTAACTTATTCGGTTTACAAGGACAAAAGTAATTTAAATACATTTCCTATTCAATATTCGGCTTTGTGTCATCATTTAACATACTACATACAAATTTCAGGTTTATAACTTGTTTTTTTATGGCAAGGAGAAGGCACGTGCGAGCGCTCATTTCACCTGATGGTATAGTAAGTGGGATCTGTGAACCATAGACATTTCAATTCTCAAGACCCTGAGGACTAAGATGGAATGCCTCTATACTAGTAATTTCACCGGTTGTCTTATCCCCATACCGGAACACAAGAATGCGAACACTGCTGCTTGGCGGTGGGGTAATGGATAAAATGGTGCAGGTAGCGATGCGGACGGTACCTGCACAAGGTCCTACCACTTCTAACTCTTATTGACTCATTCTTGCTCTATATAGACCCCAGTCAAGTCAGAATTCGTGGAGAAGAAGAAGGAAGAAGCGGCTAAGCGTGTACTGCCGAAACTCAGGTCGACGGGGTGCGTGGAGGTGTCCCATACTCCGCGTACCTTCCCGACCCCCAGCCGGGAGTCGGCCAAGGCAGAGGAAGACGCTTGGCTGAAGAATATAACGCTAGCCAGAAGAGCTACTGGTAAATAGAATGACTAACTTCTGGACGGTTGTTCGCGTAGTAGACGTCGTTTATCGGTATTCCCTCGGGATATGACCGGGATTAGGCAAGGTATTCACTGCTTCGATCGAATTGCTTCGTCAACAAAAATTGCGACCAAATTCAAAATACGAGCACTAAAACATTAACAATGCCCTGATGGGACAACTTAGGCTTGGCGGGTAGTAAATGATTGATGAATTGCAAAAGGAGTTAGTTGTTCAAGAAAAAAACCAAGCAGATCTCAGCTACGATATGGCCGACCGTAACTAGGTTAAAAAAATTGGCCAAGTGCAAGTCGGACACGAACACGAAGGATTCCTTACCATTCTTGTTTGGGGCCGTCTTTAATTTAATTTAATTTTATCATTTGTTGTTATGTTATAGCGGCAATAGAAATACACTCTGTGAAAATTTCAACTGTTTTTCTACATATTATAAATAAATAAATAAATAAATAAATAAATATTACGGTTCATGAGACTTACAGACATACGGACAGCGGAGGCTTAAATAATAAGGCACGTCGGCACCCTTGGGTATGGAAACTTAAATTAAAAGGAGTGGTAGTAACAGATGGAAATAGTCCAATATTTACGTATTTATTCGTCTTCAGGGTTTGTCTCCGAAGATCTTCGGCCAGAGGAGCAAGACCCTCAGTGGTGCAAGGAGAAGGGCGACGAGTTCTTCCGGGCCGGCAACTTCCTCGGCGCTGTGAGTGCGTACACGCATGGGATCACGCTGTCGGAGCGGTTGCCGAGCTTGTACGCCAACCGCGCCGCCACGCACTTCGCTTTGGGGAACTTCAATAAATGCGTAAGTAACAGGGCCGGGGTAAGGATTGCAAGTACCTATACCTACTTGCGGTATAGGAAATTTGGAAACTTATAGGAACCGTGGCGTTGCGTCGATTTTAGAAAAGGGAAAAACTATGTGGTGACTCGTGGTGTGGTGTAATTATTTTTCGATAAATTTCCACGTCGTTTTATTAAGTTAATTAGGTAGTATATGTATATGTGTATTTTAGTACCTTATCCCAGCTATTGTTATACTAAATTCAAACCACTATTACTTCAACGTTACTGTGACATGGTACTAAAATGTACATCTACTTCTGACTTCGACTGTACCTACCTATTCGTGATTCCGCGTCTGCTTACGTGTATTTATTAATTCTACAATATTTTGTCTTTATCCTTCATTGTGATATTTGAATTTGACAGAAAGAGAGAACGTATACTTTAACTAAAATATATTTATAGTGCGTTTATGAATAACGGAGTTACTCCGTACTCCTTAACCGGTGAATCCCATTCTTTCCATCCATGGGCCTTAGATACCACTGACTCCTTACTAACTTCTTTACCCTCTCTAGAGAAAACCTCATCAACTTCCACAGGTGACTGACTGCTCCACAGCCTTGGACCTGATGAAGCCACCTTGCGAGGCCAACCGCCGCAGCCGGGCGAAATGCATCGCTCGCCGCGCCGCCGGCTTGGCGCGCATTGGGTACCTCTCTAAAGCCATCGACGAGATGAAAGCTGCCAGCAAGCTGCTGCCAGACGATGCCAAGATCAAGCAAGACGTGTATGACATGGAGAGGGCTTGGGAACAGCAACCTGACTCCAACTGAAGCCTGCAGTCTTTTCACAGCCCAAACGAAAGAGTAATACTGTCGGGCTTCATAATGTCTGAACTCGATTTTGCCAGAAGAAAACTGAAAGATGTCGCGGGATTTATTTTAAGAACACACACGAGCCAGGTTTAAGTTAAGTTCGATTTAGGGGCCGAAAATTTAAACTATTTTTGTTACTAGCCCCAGTTTAAACATACCTAATTGAATAGGATATAAGACCCAGTTTGACTAGAATGAACTCTGTGCGCAACTGTCAGTTTTTTTGAATTTGCTAGAACAAAAACCGCCCGAATTTGGGCTGCGTTATTTGTCTAGAAATCCAAAATTTGGTTTTTTTATGCCGTGCCGAAGATTTTTAAGCCAATATTCTAAAATTCTGAAATGAACGGCAAGTTTAAATTGATGTTTATATTTTGCTTGACTTATTCATTGTACCTATGCTATCGCCTATCAGTCAGTAACTGATCAGTACAAAATGTTCATACATTATTTATTATATTTTTTTTGAAAAATGTGTTAAGGAACAATGTTTGATATGCTATTTCGCGTAAGTCTTCGTAAGTCCCATGTTATAAATGACGAGGTAAGCAATAAATAAATTACGATATCTAATAGATAAATTATATTAAAAGGTAATTATAATACAATTCTAATTAATTAAATACACTTTAGTTTTATTTCTCCACTATCTTTTTGGTGAGCCCGAGGTTGTTTAACAGAGCTTGGGGGGAGGGGTCGCGTCCGCGGAATCTGCGGAACACTTCCCCCGGGTGGCAACTGCCCCCTAAGGCCAAGAAAGTGTCCCGGTACCGAGCACCAACTGCCACCAAGTCCTGGTTGCTCCTCCTCGCCTCCTCAAAAGCGCTATACACATCAGCAGCAATCATTTTAGACCAAATAAAGCAGTAATATGCTGCCGCCCACTCCTCAGAAACGATCTTGGTAAAAGACAGAGGGTGAGAATCGTATTTGTCAAAAGGCAAAGCATGATACTTAGGCCATAGTTCTTTTACAAGATCCCGCCAGAAAATTTTCTTAGAATGCAGCTCTAAGTCTAGCTTAGATAAGTACAGCTGATTGCATAAGGTATATCCTGCCATGTGGCCTCTAATCTTTTGAAGATTTTGAATGAATGCTTCCGGTAAAGGTTCGTCGGTCTTGTGATGGCCGCTAATCGCTTGTATAGTATGAGGGTCGTACAACCAATGCGTCATGAACTGCCCGCACACTTCTGCAGCGTCCCATTCGACATTACACAATCCTGCGACTTCGGAGTAGTTGGCTTTGGTTAGTAAATGCCTTAGCGAGTGACCAAACCGTTGAAATAGGACGCTCACTTCATTGAAGGTAAGCAGAGAGGGGTTTCCTTCAGTTGGCGCTTGGAAATTAAAGATTAGTGCGGATAAGGGTGATGTGGATGTCGAGGCACATCTGTTCTGTATTGATATGTGCCAACCAGCATCATCGAAGACGCGTATCTTCTCGTTTTGGCGTGCGTAAGGATCGAGGTAAAATCCTGCAATAGGCTTATTGCTAGAGTCATCAAACACATCGTAGAATTTAACATCCTTGTGCCATGTATGAACATTAGCTCTCTCCTCTATCCTTATTTTGAACAGTGTTTGGCACAGATTAAAAAGACTGTGAATAACTTTTGGAAGTGGGAAGTATTCACGAATTTTGTTTTCATCAAAATTATACAACGACCACTTCTGCTTTCTCTGCCAGTAGGGAATGTCCCAGTGTTCCAGCTTAAAATCAAAGCCTCTGTCTTGCGCGTATTTCTGCAGCGCATCTAATTCCACATCTTGCATGGGACGGGTGCTTTCAAGCAAGTTATCAAGAACAATATTCACATTTTCGACAGATCCTGCCATTTTGGTTTCCATGCTCATATCAACAAATGTTTCAAAGCCTAGTAGCTTAGCTTGTTCAGAGCGTAACTTTCTTATTTTCTCCAAATGCGTGCTGCTCTCTATGTCTTTGTTACCATAACCTGAACATCTCTGTACATAAGCCTGCCATGCGTTCCAACGCATACTTCTATCAGGGCAATATTGCATGAAGGGCTCATAGATATGTGGTTGCAATGTGACTTTCCATGGGCCCTTACTAACGTCACTGCTGGTTGCCATGGATTGTAAGAGACTCTCAGGCAACTCTCGCACAATATTGGGATCATTCAGACTGCTACTAAACATATCAGTGGCCAATAGGACTTTCTCCCGGAAAACATACCTTTCTTTCTGTAATTCAGAAATTGTGCTATGCAGTTTCCCCAAATTATTCCCTTGCTCATCTAAACCATTAAGCTTGCCTTCTAAAATATATTTATCTAAAAGTCTCTGTTCCTCATCTGTGACTCGCTTTAACTTATTTTTCTCATTGAGAGCTGCATGGAATATGGGTACGCTGTTGAATTTAGCCGACCTAGCTTTGTGTGCTCTCTCATGTATGTTTTTATATGATGCTGTTGGCATTAAAGAGCTGTTACCAAGGTATAAAGTCTTTGCCATACCCCATGTAAGTTCTAGTTGAGCATCTAGTTTCTCTAACGGTTGGAAAACCTCCACAAACGCATTCTTGCAGTGAGGCACCGATTTCTCTATTTGGTTGACTCCATTTTCGTAGTCTAAGCTCTGCTTGCTGATGGCAGCGATGCACTTCTCGATTGTGATGTCACTGAACTCTGGCAGCCCATTGTCTGCCAGCAGTGTGTTTCTTTCTGCATCCTCTCCTATTTCAGGGATACTGAAAAAAAAGTTATATCATGTTAAACCTAAGTCACAAAGTATTCATATGAAGGATGTGACTTTATTTAATGTTTAAAATAAAAAGCAGTCTAAAACATTCTTAAGGCGCGTTTGGGTCAGTATGTGTTGTGTTCAAGTGAATTTGTTATTTACTTATTTACTATGAAACATCTATTTCACATCACATTCACATCATTAAGGTCTTATTTTCAAAATCAAATGATGAATGATTAAATCACTTCCAAGTTCAAAATCTTAATTTCTTGACAGAATCTGCACTGATCCCAGGAACACATTGTGACATAAACTTAAATATAATATTTTGATAAGAAAACAAAGTTCATAAAGTATAATAGAACAGTTACCCCCTTACTAATAAACGTTGAGTAAGGGTGGTATAGCTAAACAATGTTTTGTCCTTAAAATTGTTAGTCTATAAAATTGTTGAGCAGCCTTGTCATTATTAATGTTATATACTAAATTGTACTAGGCATTCATGTTCATTTTGAAGTTATTATGACAAGGTATGAGGTACCAAAGTGCTTAATAAAGATTCAGTGTTGCTCTCAGCACTATAATAGATGTATGGACTTGTAAATGTTCAGTTTTGATTTGTGTGTTTCAGGTGACTATTGCGGCATCTGACATCTCTGACATACATATTGAAATGAAAATTTACAAGGCCTGCACACAATAGAACCACATACATGACTACAATGTATCAAACTTAAAGTATAATAAATTATTATTTCTGCAGAAAAATTAGTAATTAGTCAACCATAATTGTTTTTTTACTACAGAACATAATTGAAACAAATACAATATAAATATATACATATTATAGCTCTAGCTAGTGTGTTAATTTCTTTATGAATAACCCATTTTTTACCTAACTATAAACTCTATTCTAACCAAGATGACACCTTCTTTACATAGTATAAAATGAAGCCGCTCCCGCCGTCTGTTAGCTTAGATCTTTTAAACAGTTTTAAGAACCGGATTAAGCTAGCGCAGGACCTGCAGAAAATTCTATTTCAAGACCCTTGGTTGTTTTTTTAATTCTTTCTTAAGTTTAGGGTGCTAACTAAAGAAAAAGAACTCAGTGTGCAGGCCCCCCAACGCATGGGGCCTGTAGTCTTTACTACTCTTGCTGCATGGCTAATCTGGCACTGAGAGTATACACCCATTAGGTAATGTAATCTATATCATTAATTATGTTTTCTTATCTTAGTTGTTGGGGTCCTTACGGATACACTTCGACCCTATGGGATCTTTTGTGTAATTACCCCATCATTAATTATGTTACTAATTATAATACCCAAGCAGTTCTTTGGATATTATGATGAATACATTCAAAGGTGTAAAAATATGCATTTAGTGGTGTGGTATCCTGAACTTTCCTATAGCATGATATATTATTATAGCTGCTGCCTGAATTAACCATCAGGTCAGGAACCAACGCTAAGTATATATAGTAAGTGCATCAACAAATTAAGAATGAACCGGACTCTAGAAATACAAGACCAAGGTTATGCAAATTGCACCACCATTTCCAAACCCCGCTTCACATCATTATAATATAAAGGGAACTAAAAAGTATACCCCTCGCTTATACTACACAAAAAACTCCCATGAACTGGTTAAAACCATGTACTTTTTATTTATACTAAACAAATCAATGAAACTTACAGAACGACGTATCCCGCATTACGTTTGTTTTGGTAGAACTGTTTCTTTACATGTCTGGTTATTACTTTAGTGCGCAGAAAGGATAAGGCCATTTTCTCAAAAACTTAAATAAAGAAAATCGAAAACTATTTCATAATCTAGCTAGATATCGGGCCGCACCGCGATTTCAACCTGACATTTCATTTCAGAAATGTCATTTATGTCTGTATGTTGGTCAAATAGGGTTGTCACCAACATCCTTGGCAATTTTCTTCCGTGGCTTCTTTTTTATCGATTGTGTACGATTAATATAGTCACAGATCAAAGAATACAAGTAAGTATAGTTATACAAAATGTAATTTTAAATACATATTTAAAATATTTAGTTTACCTTTGTAGTCCTCATTCATATATTATAAACGCGAAAGTGTATTCCATTGTTGGTTCGTTCCGGTTTCAACAGATTTCCATGGATAAATTACACGTACCTATTATATGTTTACTTAGGTGTTTTTATTTTACAACGACACGCCTCGTGAATTAATATGATGTTGTTGGATGTTGTAAGATTACGTTAATGTTAAAAAAAGTGGGTAGGGTGGACGTCGTGGAAAGGATTCTTCATATCTTTATAGTATTTTATTAAACGTATTTACTGGACATATTTGAGAAATGCTACTTTACAACAGATGGCGCTTTCTTTTACCCTATATTGTCCGTTAGATATCGCTGTAGAATCGAAAAATGTTAAGAGTTTGTCTTTTATAGATTTTAAAGCACGCGAGCGAATCCACGGGTAAAATATTGTAGTCAATAAGGAGTTATGACAATGAAATAACAGCTTAAATATTCATTTATTTATCTTAAACTTAATCTTTTCTCCATCCTCCATGACAGCTACACTATCAATGATCGCCACATTAATCATTTCGCAGGAACATAAAACATTACAGGTGTTGCAGCTCCTCTGTTCTTGGATCACCGTAACTTTTTCTTCTAGAACCTTCCCGACCGGTTTTTGTTCTCGAACGGGAGGATTGCAGCAGAAGTCTGTATCCAGGCCCATTTTCTCTCCATCTTCCAGGGTCTGAGGAAGGTGCTGGTTCAGGGTTTCTGGGAGGAGCAGGCTGGCTATGCCTCCAGCGACTAAAAGGGCGCCCATTATGATGAGTGGAAGGACCATGATGTCAGAACCCTGAAAATAAAGGTAGGTATAATTAGGTACTATACTAATCCGGGTGGTAGGTTCATTATCTTACGCCCTAATCCCGTCAAGCAGCTGCGGTCGTTCTGATGTATTTTTGTGTAAAGGGTAAGACAGCCAGTGAAGTGACTAGCATGAAGAATTTTTGCATCTTAGTACTCAGGGTGGGTAATTCCCATTTAAAGATTGCAAGTGTCCCAGGGACTCGGAGTCCGCTTACAATCAGGTGCCCGTCTACTCGTTTGCTTTATTTATCCCTGCCATGCCATTCAACAAATTTAAGGAAAAAAAATAAGCACCCGACTGCATGTTTTATATTGTCATCTACAGTGCGACCAAAAAGAGTAGAAATTAAATCAGGGCGCCACTTTCTACGTAACTGTCACATTTTTGACGTAAAATGCGTAAACATTGAGCATGGATTTTTTTATTTCCATTTTTTTTTTCTACCCTTTTTGCTCGCACTGCATGTATGTTTAATACCTATCTATCCTCGTAAGGCCCAGTGTGCACGTACATAATCAAGGCAATTTAATTTGAACTGTGTTTAATGGGAATAAGGTTTATTTTCGTATCTTCATAAACTGATAGTGGCATTATCGAACAAACGTAATTGAACTTTATTGCCTTGATGGTAGATTCAAATTGGCACTCACAAAAAACTCCCTGTTTGTAGTATGGTGGGCCTTACGAGGCTATACTATCGACATTTAAATCCGCCAATATTTTTTTTTCATATTAAAGTGTTTAGTAACAACCGCGACGCTGAGTTGACAACACCTCGTTTGTCGAAATCCTTTCAGCCTCTACGAGGGTATAAAAAACATACAGGTCAAAAACTTATTCTTCGAGAGTCAGGTAAAAAAAGGGTGTCCGTTAGTAACACGCTGACTCACCAGATAGTTCACAAGCGGGATGAAGATGGGTCCAAGCATTCCGAGCACAGAGCTGAGGCTCATGCCCAGTCCGCGTACCACCGTTGGGTACAGTTCTGAAGCCATCAGTGGAAGTACCACGAAGGAAGAGGAAATGCCCATCTTGCCCACACAGTACAAGGCCAGGGTAACGTACTCTTCTGAAAAAGGAGGACATATTGGGTTTCGTGAGCTATTTTTCTCAATTAATAAAATGTAGCAACGGAACACATTATTCTAATAAGTAAATTATCTGAGTATGCTGCCATGATGCTTTTCTGGTGAACTAAATGGTTAGTTAGGAAACCTGTGCAATTGTGCATATCGTCAAGGTAAATTACTTATGCCCGTTTGCACTAAATTTGGGTTCGGCTAGGTTAGGTTAGTTAGGCTAGTTAAGATACACCTAAGCTTAAGAGCAGCCTAGCTAAAAAGAGTAAGAGTGGAATAAGGAATAGCTTAGGGTTAGTGCAAGCTAATTTTTCGCTAGTAGTAGACTAAACAAGTTAGGCAAGAAATTAGGCGATTCGTAAGTTTCGTGCAAACGGGCATTAGTGTGAAAGTAAGACAGGAAACTGTACAAAAAAAAAACTAAAGATACACAAGATGTATTGTTGTAAAGCTGTTTCTGTATCAGAGAAAGTAACTCTGTTCCTATATCTCACCATGTTGCACCAGGAACGTGGTCAAGCACGCGATTCCCCCCACCACCATGCTCATACACAGCGTCCACCTCCGCCCCAGCCGTTCCATGGACGGCCAGAGGAACAGATACGTTGGCAGCTCCACAATCCCTGCCAAAAAGAAGTTCAGAAACTCATCGCCTCCTAAAACCGGAGCATAATACGACAACCCAACATATACACTGGTATTCGTGAACCAGATAAATGTTATTATTATCGTTTTCTTGCGCAAATTAGGCGTTCTGAACAGATCCATGACTCCATATTTGCGGGACTTCTCCCTTTCTAAATCAAGCTTGAGTTTGTCAGATTCGTATTTGCGGCGGAGATGAACCATGTAGTTGGCTGGTAGCGACTTGTTGTTTATTCTGAAACGGGAAAATGCTCTTTCTTTAGGATCTTAAGCGGACATACAAAAACGTCTCTAAACTTATTTAAAGTATAGCTCATACGGTACGGCCGAGAACTCTCTAGATAACTTGTATCAGAATATTCATCCAGACGATTAATCATAAGTGTCAATATTACCCAAGTCGATTCTAACCTACTGACCGCAGACAGAATCCGCAATTAAAGTAAAAAGTAAAGCCTTCTCGATCTCGATTAAGTAGGAGCGACCGTGTGATCTCAAACATGGGCCTGATGTACAGAAAGAAGAAGACAAACGGCATCGTCCAGAGCCAGTTGCCTTCAAAGCTATTCACTACCTCTGGATCATTGAAGTAATCCAAAACGTCATACTGACCTGGCCATATTCCTCAGTATAACCTCAGCCTTCTCAAATTGTCCTCTAGCCAGCAGCCACCGCGGGCTCTCAGGCATGGGCCAGAGGAACAAGAAGAAGCAGAGGAATGGTAGTGTGGTTGCCAGGGCCAGTTGCCTCCAGTCCCGCACCAGGTAGACTACTCCTGCGAGGAGTATCAGTCCCAGCGAGTATGCGATGTTGGAGAGAATAGTGCAGAGAGTCCGGTGCTTTGGGCCCACCAACTCTATGGCTAAAATTTGTAACATATATCTGATTTACTGATGGATATGGTCATATAAAAAAACAGTATCGCCACCTTACAACTACTTACAACAAAATTTAGTGAATGGGCTACTACAGGCATTCATAAAAGTAGAAATAGGCTTTATGACCTATATAGAGAGAGGGAGGAAAATAAGAATGCTGACTTTCTAAATTATGTTAGGAATTATTCAAGGACCTTTAAACAAGTTTGTTTAACTGCCAAGGCAAATTTTCTTAGTCTCAAACTTAAATCATCTGACAACAAGGTAAAAACTGTATGGAATATTATAAATAGAGAAACGGGAAAATCAAAAACTCGTGATAATCAAGTCACTCTGAACACAGGTGACCAACAAATCACGTCAAATAAAGACGTTGCCTTAGCATTCGAAGATTATTTTTCTAACATAGCCATTAATACTACGAAATGTCTTAAATCATCCGCGGTTGAAGCTCAATCATTACTTAGCACTAATGTCAGTAAATGTAATATAAACTTTGATTTCAGCCCTGTAAATTCAGATTCAATAGTCAAGATATTTAAATCACTTAGTTTAAAAAAGACTGAAGATTTGTGGGGCACATCAGTTAAGGTACTCTTTCATATCATAGATGTAATTGCACCCCATCTAGCATTCATCTACAATAATTGCATATCAGAGGGGGTCTTTCCAGATCTCATGAAATATAGTAAAGTAATACCTCTTTTTAAATCGGGCGAGATGAGTGATATAACGAACTTCCATCCCATTTCCATACTACCAGTTTTAAGTAAAGTCTTTGAGAAAGTAATGCTAAAGGATATGTTAGGTCACTTTAACAGAAATAAACTACTTAACAATAACCAGTTTGGCTTTACCAGAGGTCGATCAACAATTGATGCGGCATCTGTACTCATTAAACATATATATAACAGTTGGGAGAAATCTTGCGATGCAGTAGGAATATTTTGTGATCTTTCTAAAGCTTTTGATTGCGTGGATCATACGACCCTTATTTTAAAATTAGAACATTATGGATTGTCCAACAAAGCTTCAAGCCTTATGTCTTCTTATCTAAGTGATAGAACTCAAACAGTTGTTGTAAACAAAACGCAATCTGTTGGAGCTACATTGAAAATAGGTGTGCCTCAAGGCTCTATTTTAGGTCCTTTTTTATTTTTGGTTTACATAAATGACTTGCCACCAACAGTAGATAAACTTTGTGATATTGTACTTTTTGCTGATGATACTTCACTAATTTTCAAGGTAGATAGAAAATCCGTAGACTACAGTAGGATTAACACCACACTAGTTAAAGTACTTAATTGGTTTACTAGCAACAATTTGCTACTAAATGCTAAGAAAACGAAATGTGTTAGGTTCGCTTTGCCTAATGTTAAACCGGTACATTCTAGTATTTTTCTAAATGACGAGTGTTTGCAAATGGTAGATAAGGCAATTTTCTTAGGCATAACATTAGATAAATATTTGCAATGGAGTCCCCATATAGCTGTACTGGCAGGTAAACTAAGTTCGGCAGCTTACGCCGTTAGGAAAATTAGACAACTAACCAATGTTGAGACAGCTCGCTTAGTCTATTATAGTTATTTCCATAGTGTCATGTCGTACGGTATTCTGGTTTGGGGTAAGGCAGCTGACATACAAACTATATTTGTGTTACAAAAAAGGGCCATTCGTTCTATTTACAACTTAAACTCCCGTGACTCTTTAAGAGAACTTTTTAAAGAAATTAATATCTTGAC
Organism: Acleris literana; assembly: GCA_946894065.1. Taxonomy (NCBI): domain Eukaryota; kingdom Metazoa; phylum Arthropoda; class Insecta; order Lepidoptera; family Tortricidae; genus Acleris; species Acleris literana. Next base: position 2,888,289 of record OX335681.1, read on the forward strand.
TGTAGCGTCTCAATTTATTTATGAGAATATTATTTACGTTATTAGAAATTTAGATTCTTTCACCAAAAATTCTGATATACATAATTTAAATACCAGAAATAAAAATAAAATCGCTATCCGAAAATTCCGCGTCCGTAAAGTATATAAATCATTTGTTGGTCAATGCATTCATTTCTATAATAAATTACCTGACGAAGTTTTAAAGTTACCCTTTCCAGCACTTAAAAGTTACTTGAAAAGGTCGTTAATGTCTAAAGCGTATTATAGGATCGAGGACTATCTAACAGACAAAAATGCATGGCCTAAATCCGAAACTTAGTCAATAATAATTTATTCAAATGCAAAATCTTTATCTTGTCTAGGGGACACCGTTGATGTAGGAAAACATATCGAAACTTTTATGTGGTCGTCTCGCACCATCTTATATACACATAAGTATGTGTTTTTTTTTTCTCTATCTCTCCCGTAAGATTTTTAATTGGCATGTTTTCCTGCTGAACTACGCATGTTATTTAATACTATATTTAATTTAATATTTATAGCTTTATATAATGCTAGACTAAGTAGTACCATTGTAATAAGAAATATGTTTAAAAAATGACTGACTGCTGAGTTTCTTGCGGCGTTTCTTCTCGGCAGTGGTCTTCTCTTGGGAAGCGCTGGTAGATTCTTGACGTGTAAAAGTGCCCGTGCTGCCTACTTACTGAATAAATTTCTTTTATCTTTTTTATCTTTTATCTTTTATCTTACAAAATTTGAGAGACGGTTTTTCCGATATTTTTTTGTTTGGTTACTCAGTACCTATTAGTCTTTTGTATTAAAGTAAGATACCTATAAAAGTGTATAGTTTATTACAGAAAATCATATCTGAAAAATATGCCACATCAAAAATATTATAGTTATCCAAGCAAAATAGGTGCAAGAATGTTTTTTTTAAATAAAATACCTATGCTATGCATAGCTTTTTAATTGTAATTTGCTTTCCATTCAGTTCGCCAAATTTATAATTAAGATAGGTAAAATATAAATTTAAAGCTGCTAAGCTTCAAGTTGCTGTTTTGAACTTACCCAAAACGTATGGCGTGGCCATAATAGCTGGAACCGTGAACCCCACCCCGATCCTATAGATCACCCATATCACGTAGTTCTGGGCGAATGCCGTGGCTACTCCGAAGACGCACTCGATGAGGAGGTAGATGAAGAACGACGGCTTCCGACCCAGGGTGTCCTGGAAGAACAGTCACCAGGTTAAAATAACTGTTTTTATAAACTTGATGTTAATTCATAAGGAAGTTTATTATTATTATTTATTTATTATGAGCCCATAATGTCCCACGGCTGGGCAAAGGCCTCTCTTCCCCCTCTTCCGCTCTATTCGATCTTGAGCGGTTTCCCTCCAGTTCTTGTCCCATGATCAACTCATCACTCCATCTCTTCCTGGGGCGGCCACGCTTTCTTTTAGCATTTTCCGGGAGCCAGTCTGTGGCTCTCCTGGCCCAACAATTAGGTTGCATTCGAGCAACGTGGCCGGCCCAGTCCCACTTTAGTTGGGCAGCCTTCTGAGCTACATCTATTATTTTTGTCTGGGAACGCAGCTTAGTATTCCGAAAAGTTTACATAGTAGAAAATAAAGTAGGGACTAACAGCCACATGGAACTCTGACCCACCGTAGAACGGTGTCACAGTGACATTATAAAACAATTTGTTTGAAATTTCTTACGACTTGAATCATAACGTCACTTTGACACAGTTCCATTGGGCCGATAGTACATACGACAAAATATCTATGTATTAACCTAACACACAGCTCTGTTGGTTCTTAGACCATTTTGACGCTTAGTCCAGACGACTCCGGAAATTTCCGGGCTTGTGACAACTGTACCTGGAGGTAGCCGAAGATGTAGTTGCCGATGATACCACCGACGGCGAGGAGGACCAGGCCCAGGGTTGGGTAGAAGTCCTTGCTGCAGACCAGGTTCCACTGGAAAAAAACACTGTTAAGGCATGACCTGCGCATTTATTTTGACGACGTGGTTAGCCTTTAGGCTAGTTGGTAGGAAGTCCCTGCCTACGAAGCTAACGGTTCGGGCTTAGATTTCCATAAGGCAATTGTTAGTGTGATTCATCATACAAATATTTGACAAGTATTTGGTTTTGAGTATGTACTTTCAGCCCAATGTAACACTGACCCACCATAGAACGGTGTCACAGTGACATTATAAAACAATTTGTTTGACACTTCTTACGACTGGAATCACAACGCCACTGTGACACAGTTTTATGGTGGGTCAGGATTCCATTGGGCTGGCTGAAAGTACATTATACCCATACGTATTGTGCCGGTAGGCACGTTTCGTAATTGTTATCAATTCACGTATTGATGAATTGCATTTAGATTAGATATTATCTGTACGTGTATCTAGTGCACATTAGTTAGTACTGTAGTAAGTTAACATTGTATATATACGCATGTGTCATTGTAATTAAATTAGATTGAAACTGACTGACAAAGTGGTTACTCTCTCACCCCCCATCAACATGAATACTTCCGGTAAACGTATGTTTATAGTTGTCCCTTATTAAAATTTAATTCAGTTAAGAAATAGGGATGATACAAGCATTTTAAACTGCTAATTAGGGTGATCCGATATGTACTGCGCAAGATGTACCAGGGGCCTGTTTTATAAAGCTACAAATTACAATTTACAGGTTACAAGTTTCCATTTGACACAACCTAGATCAAGGACGACCAGCCATTAGAGCAGTGTGGCCAGTTTAGACCTGTAAAATTGTAACTTGTAGCTTTATAAAACGTGCCCCAGCCATTTGAGCAGTGTTGCCAGTTTAGACCTGTAAAATTGTTACTTGTAGCTTTAAAAAACGTGCCCCAGAGGCCCGTTTCACGAAGCTACAAGTTACAAATTACAAGCGGAAGTCTCTTTCTAACTCCTTTTGCTAGAAAGAGAGTTCCGCTTGTAATTTGTAACTTGTAGCTTCGTGAAACGGGCCACAGGTCGGGCATATACACTCCATGTTCAATTGTATTTTGCTAGAAAGAGATATGAACAAATCTTTGATGGCCTATTTATAGCCATTTAAAAAAATGATATTTTTCAACTGTTTGTTACATGAATCAGTTTTATTGACGCTCTAAAAAAAAAACTTATTCCCTATTTGAGAAGTATCGTATTTTTTGCTTACCGATAAGTCACTTCAAAAAGCATTACAATCGAATGCACCGAAAACTATCAATATTCAATACACTCTGTACGTACTGGTACTGCTTTCCCTAAATGATGGGAACATCTAATCGGAATCATGTTAGTAACCTCGCTGACGATGGTATTCTTGTACACGCTTCGGTCGTAGACCCAGCTGGTACACGGCACCACGGCGGCGGTGGTCTCCAGGGCCCCCAGCGACGGGTCCTTCATCAGCTCGGAGTAGTTCCGGTCGTACATGCTGCACTGAGAATACTCGAGTACGCCGTTCTTCATCTCAAAGGGAATACTGGAAATAACAGAACGTCTTTTTCATGACATGGAGAAGACGACGAACACATAGTTAGGTCACCTGATGGTAAGTGGGTTTGAGCCTCATGAATATTTGCAGGTTTAGTGCAAATGCGTTGCCAACCCTGAGGAATAAGACGGAATGCCTGCATGCTAGTATAGTCAAGGGTACAAATAAATATTCGCACATAGACCTAATTGCCATAGTAATAAGGTCAATTTACATATTTTTGAGCCTTTGTGGTGTAGGTGTACATATTTGTGCCCTTGACTGTACCTATTTTCATCGGTTGTCTTACCCCGCATTGGAACACCACAGCTACTCGTACCACTGTTCTAGCTTATGGGTATGACAGAGTAGTTGCGATCTAGACGGACCCTGCGCTAGGTCCTACCACTACATACATTTGAAGAGTAAATCTGTCGTCTCTATGCTAGGCATCAGTAAACAATCTCTGCAGTTAGATTTGAAACATTAATTAAATATGTATTATATTCGACAACCGCTTGGCAAACGTAGTGGCGGATGCCCTTCAGCTAGGTGCAGCGATGACATAAGAGGCTGGGAGCGATAGGAAAGAAAAATCTCAAGACCGAGCTCATTGGCATACCATGGGAGAGGCCTATGTCTAGCAGTGGACGGAAGTTGTCTGATGATGTCGATAAGAAATGACTTGACATTCATTCGCACGCAACCCAGCCATACAAACAAAGTGGGACCCACCAAAGTTCCTTCGCTTAAGATCAGTTTTTTAACTACAGCCAAAAAACAATCACCGGATCTCATCATATAACCTACCTGAGGTTGTTGGGTTGGTCCTGCGCGGCATCGAAGCCAGGCGCGCGGCACCAGTGCCGCACGTCGGCCGCCATGAACAGCTGCGCATACGCATGGAAGCCGCACGGCAGCACCGCCGGCAGCAGCACGCCGCACACCACCAGCCGCTGGTACCGCCCCCACGAGCCCACGTCCTCGAGGATCGCGTCGAAGTCCATGGGAAGAGCTGAAAAGTAATCGTTTTTTTTTGCTAGAAAAGGCGAAGAGCACACTCCATTACTCCAGTACTTTTAACTTCTATCGATGAATGGTGCAACATAAGCAACGTTAACGAATCGTGATCGAAAAAATGTGTTCTGGCGATTGATATCAGGGCCCTCTACCTTAGTATGTATTTACAATTAAAATTGATAGCAAGTTAGAACCGTCATCGACTTTCGTAAAATAATGTACGAACGTGTGTTTATTTTAAGGGTGCTACGTTATCACTATCACTACACCTATTTATGAAACAAAGTTTCCGCGTCTGTCTGTCGGTATATGTTCGCGTTAATCTCAAAAACGACTAACCGGATATTGATACGGTTTTCACAATCAGTTAGATATTTTTTTAACGGATGGTTTTATAATACATTCTGGTGTACGGGTGTTACAGACTCGTATAAACCGAAACAAAGCGATGTTTATTCTAATCTAAACACCATCTTGATAGTTTTAAATCCACCGCCGTGCACCGTGCGTTTTTCGAGAGCCTTTTTGCCACGCACTTCGAAGGACGGAGAGGCACGAAGTTCGAAGTTACGAGTACGTTAGCGCTATCCCTTTCTCTCTATTTAGTCTCGAGAGACGAATGACAGGGAGTTGCCAGGTTTAGTTAGAACACCTTTTTTGAATAGTAAAGGCGATTCGATGAGCTCAAGCTACTGTAAATCTGATGGTAATTGGGTTTTGAGGCCCATAGACATTTGCAATCACCAGACTGTAATCTCAAACACTTTAAACGCGCTGCCAAACCCTTTCACCGCTTATTTTTCCCCAACATCAACAAACCAATAAATCAACATGCGTAGAATCAACAATAAACACGAACATAATGAATACATACATTCTCTAGTCGACCAAAACAAGAAGATTACACTGGAAATAATAGTGTGGTAACTTTACGAGTAATCTTTAGTAAGCATGTATTTTCTTACTCATAGCTTTTGGTGGAGCATGACATCTGAGAGCGCATAGCTTTAACGTTTTCTGAAGCTTATTTGAAATGTTACCGCTATGACCTAAACTAGAGTAAAAGATAGGTCACTATAATCCCATAGAGATACAACGCCAGGTTATCTAATATAATATAGTTCAAAGTTGATCTACAAATTTTAAGAAAAAAGTACCGTCACCATCAAATATACCTATGGGAACATGTAAGGTGCTCAAAAATATCCAAACTTGTCTCTATATTTAAAGGCATTCAAACGTGTTCAAATATTTTTGAGCACTAATATAACATACATACATACATCAGATCACGCTTGTTTCCGATAGGGGTAGACAGAGACCAATTCTTTCCACATGCTACAATTCTGATAAATCTCAAAATGTATGTAACATATTTACTCTAAATATATTTTTACACTTTAGTAGTATACGATAACAGTCATACCTGTTCTGCTGCCAAGTGCTCAGCTCGGCAGTCCAGCTTACGACGGGTTAGTCCAGCCAGCGGGCGCGGCCGACTGACTGCCACTTCAGCCCTAAACGCTACCGGCAAGGAATACACACAGCGTGTTCTATTTATCTATTAGCCATTTTGTTCTTGTAAATATTCAGCAGTTAGGGGCATCGACGTGTCAAATTTAAATTCAAACCCTAATCAGGGCTGTACAAGTATATCTACGTCGTTAATATAGAGTTAATCTACTAGCATTTGGATAAGACCTCCATTGCTGAGAAAAACTTTAGCAGGAGGTATTTTTTTACAGTATAATTACAGCGTAAAATAAGTTTTCCCCTATCATCATCCCCTGAAAATTGTGAACACCTAGGCCTTTTAAGATATATTCTCTTTAAATTTCAAGTAGGTACCTATGTAGGTACAGCGGTTAAGTCAGTCAGTCAGTCACAGAAACCGTTTATATAGCTTTTACCTACCTGTGGCTTCGCTCACGTGGTTGTAGTATATCAAAATTTGATACCCGTGACTTTGTATAATTTACACACTGACCTCTTAGCTACTAATACATGTGCGCAGTACTACAAGCTCCAGTTGTAATTTCTCGCTTGTCATAAGTCATAGTGCAACTCTTTCGTTACACACTATCTAGAGAGAGATTACCGAGCGACAAAAAAGTCGCGGGCGGCTTCGGCTAACCGCTCTTAACAGGTTGTGGCATACAAACTAACAATTTGTTTCTGCGCATTCCAAACGCACCACGGAGAATACTGGAAAACCCCAACGAGAAAATAGTCTTATCTCTAACATTAATTCTGCGTACGGTCATGCTACCATCTGCTGCTAAACTTCGGTAACAGCGCCAAAAAATCGATGGTCAAATTGCGTCAACAGCCAGTCCAGTGTACCTACTTACATTAGTAGAAGTCAGTCAATGTACCAAAAAAACATTACACTCCTTTTTTTGGGCAGTCAGTCGTCTAAAAACTATCACGTTTTAGCTTTGAACAATGACATCTAGCGGACAGTAGGGTAAAAAAAGCGCCATCTGTTGTCGAATAGCTTTGATCTAAAGCTATAATATTGAGATTGAGAATAGCATCGGTCGAGATTTATGAAGATCCTGCGTTGCGTTGGGTTCTGCTTTATTCTACTGGTTGCACCAGAAAGACCTGATTGATCAATCGTACAACAGACTCTTGTACCTGTGTTCTAGCCATTTTCATTTGTCAAATGGTCATTTTGCAATTCTATTGTATTCCAACTACAAATTCGACGGAACAGCCCGTACATAAACGCGTGCGCAATTATCCCATTCTGGGCAGTCAGTCAATTCGATTAGAGGAATAATTGTAGGAAGGTCGGGAGAGAGGGGGCTAGCCGATTTACATTACTGTCCGGAAGACAGGACTCAGGTATTTTTTACCCGACTGCGGCGAAGCCCAAAAGGAGGGTTTTGTGTTTGACCTGTATGTATGTATGCTGAACGGGCATATGGCCCTTCGTAACTACTCAACGGACCAACCGATTTTAATTATAAATGTTACGTCATTAGATTCGTCTGGATGGCGCGAGTATCACGGGGTAGGTACAACATTTTTCAATCGGATTTTAAGTGTTTTAATGTATTAAACATATAATAATAATAATAATAATAATATAGCCTCTTTATTCCTCAACAATAATAAAAAATGAATACAGTATTATTTTACAATATCATTACATTAAATTTCATTTTCGTACATGATTTTATTACATATTTTATCATTTCATTTCCTTTTTATTGGGTTAGATTTAATTTTTCATGCATTACTATTTCGCATTATTTTTTAAAATTATTCATAAGTATACAATCATATTTATTTAAATTTATTGAGGACCTCTCTACGAGTAAAGGCCTCCTCCATATCGCTCCATATGTCCCTTTCCTTTGCCTTTGTAGTCCAGTATTTTCCAGCAGCTCTGTCTAACTCGTCTGACCACCTTTCTTTCGGTCTACCTTTTTTTTCGCTTGCCAATTGGTCCGGTCCAAGTGGTTACTTTATTTGCCCATTTGTCCTTGCTCATACGTGCCACATGGCCTGCCCATTTCCATTTAAGTTTCTTGCAGTGTTGTAATGCGTCTATTACGTTTGTTGTCTTTCTTATATCCGTATTACGTTTCTTGTCTCTCCTCTTTATTTTTATATATATTAAACATATATAGAAGACATTATCAAAAAAAATAGTCGGGTTTTTAAAGCCTGCTTTTTATTTAGTTAGGTAGGTTATTTACCTTTGTAATCTTTTACTCCACCTCCGTATTCCGAAAAAAGAAGAATCTTAAAATAAGAAAAGTACACTACAAAGCTCTTTAAAAGACCGCCGGGTTTTGTACATCTCTTTTACTCGCCCCAATAAGCTCATAAGCTGGTCTTTCCGAATTTACCCAAACCAAAGAGTTTTAAGAGCTATTAAGGAGCTATTGCAGTAGCGTATCTTCAGTTTGCATAGGCACTATTTACGTTAGTTATTTACATATTTACCATAACTCATAAGTTACCTGGGGCACACTTGGGGATTGAACGGAAGTTTACCCTAGGTAACTATCCATAAGTTTTATTACAATACAAGTTTCTGCTTGGAAACTTATTTTTTTGGGATAAAAGTAGCGTGTGTGTGAATCTAGGTAGGGTATGAGTTATATCCATTGTCCTCCATATTTCAAATTTCATCAAAATCCGTCCAGCGGTTGCAGCGTGAACGAGTAACAAAGACAAACAAACACACACACTTTCACATTTATCATATTAGTAGGATTGTTTTGTTCACTTTTAATTTTGCGGGTCCTTATGGACTTTCGTTAAGATATTATTTTTTTGGGATAAAGCGTAGGTGTTCAAATCCAGGGTACCTTATAAGCTATCTATATTTTTCTGCATATCTCAAATTTCATCCAAATCCGTCCAGCCGTTGCAACGTGAAGGAGTAACAAACAAACTAACACACAAACTTTCGCATTTATAATATTACTTACTTAATATGAATGTTTTGTTCCGTTTTAATTTTGCGGGTCCGTTATTAAAATGGGGAAGTATGGGGGTGAATCAACTTTTAAGGTACTCCTTTTCTTTTGCGGTACCTATTCAAACTTTCCTGGTCAATTATAATTAATAATAAATATGAATATTAAAATCAGACCAGCAAATGTACAGACCTTACACGTTAAACACCTCAAATATTTTTCAAACTTCGAAAAAACCTGGTAACTCAGGGGAAAATGGACATTTTCCATACAAAACCTAGGGACAACATCGTCCCCTGCGTTACCAACTATTTATTATTTAAAGCTGTACTATTTTAAATAAAATCATTTCAAATGTTAGCCTATTTGTCTGTTCTAAAAACATACCTATAATTTGTGAAACATGTCGAAAAATGGGGTGCACCTTAAAAGTTGATTTACCCATGGACATTTGTAAAAATATGAGACCCTATGGTTTCTAATAGTGTTGATCTAACGTAGTCAGACTTTGGTGACGGGATCTCCGCAGTACCTACTTAACTTAGCCGAGTTTAGACTTGTTAAATTGGTCTCGTTACGCAAAAGATGACTGAAACCCAGAGTCTCTACAAAAAAATCAAAGATTATGGTTTGCATTATCCCTTTCTCCAGATGGAGTTTTAATTGCAGAATGAAAGTGGCAGAAACTTCGAAGTTTCTTATTAAATGCTTCTTAGAGTCCGACCAGCGAGTGGTGACAAAAAAGGGCGGCCAATTCAAAATATCAGTAGAAGGTAACTCGAAATGCATAGCGACTGATTAGGTACTCATAATGTAACAGCTTGTTTCATAGATATAATTGTTGCCGTATGAAGAATTTGAAAAATAGTACATTGTTGCAGAGGATAGAAAGTACGCGATTTTTGGACGAGTCCTATAGAGGGCCGAAACGTAGTTGAGGCCCTCTAGTGTACGAGTCCATAAATTGCACTTTCTACCGAGGCAGACATAGTGCTTTTCACAACTACTGAGAGGGAATAAAATGAAAATTCATGTTCAAAACTCAAATTTAATTCATGTTAATGTGACATCACCGCCAATTTTACCATAGATAACTTTTTTTAAAATCTGGACCCCTATTCTCGTGGCACTCTACATGCGAGATGAAGATGTCAACTCCATATAAAATTGTATTTGTTTCGCCATATCTGCCATGTAATTTTATCTCTAGTGGTTCGAGATTAGGGGCCAAGTTTGAATTACATTTAAAAAAAAAAGCAGTGACACAGTTTTTAGTCTGTGTATCTTTTAGCAAAAATACACCTAATATTTTACGACACAAAATGGTGTGTTCTGATTGGTCGATTTCAATTTTTCATTTTAAGCAGCTATGACACAAAAATTGATTGATTGATTTTCATTGGTTCTTAAAGTTGGACAACAATGTTCTCGACCAATCAGCAAACACGCCGACAAAAACATTCTTGGTCTGTCCTTATAATTGACGTTTTGGGACCCCAAACAAGACCATCTATGGCCATATTTCCGAGCAGTCTTGTGAAGAATGCTTGTGCCACCACTCGCTGGTCGGACTCTAGTGAACCACCAAATTTCTTCATGTCATTCCCCATTCATTCATGACTCATGGAAACATTAGAAACAACGCGCATTGAATGCTCCATCCGCTAACGAGGACACGAGGCTCTCTCACGGTCAGATTTTGTAAATTTATTTTCTATTAACCAATTGAATCGCTAATTGAGTAGTAGGGGACCGGAACTTCGTCTGTAGCGACTGTTTCTATTAATAGCCTTACTAACTACCTCGTGGGATATGACAATCATAATGATTTTTAATATAGGTACATATAGCATACCTACTCGTAGACCTTTGAGAAACCATCGGTGAAATTACGAGGGCCTCTATTCTAGTCAGTAAAAACCATATCGTCTTCATAATGACACGTTATGGTATTGCTTTTTAACTCGGCCGCCATTACTGTCAAGTAAACGTTGACAATACTATAACAGGTCAAAGACGATATAGTTTTTACCGGCTAGAATCGTCCCTGATCAAGGCCCTGAATTGAACTCAGTCGTCTAAGAGGACAAACACAAAAAACACTTTAAATAACTTTAACAAAAAACAAGCTTTCAAAACCCGACTGTTGCTAACCAACTTTAAATCGTTATAAATCCTAAATGATCATTCAAAATGAAAAATGATGAAAGAAACCTAAAGATGATTTTTAAATCCCTATTCAATGATACTTGTCATACTTGGTCGACTTTTTGTTATAATTTGCACAGTATGGCGTCTGGTTGCCGCCATATTGAATTTTGATTACTGTCATATCTTCAGTGACACTCACCAGATTAAGACAAATCGATTGAGATAAGAATCATCAAAATCGGACAACGGGTTTAGTTTTTATAGTGCCACAAAGGAACAAACATACATATATTTATAGGCTGTGAAACACATTACCCTCCTCCTTCGGCAGTCGGGTAATAAAGGTTTACTGACTGATTTTAAGCCGCAAAATGTACTGAAAGCGGAGGCGCGGGCGGTACAGTGCGGGGCGTTCCCAACTAAAACCGCCTCCGCCGCGCTTTTTGGAACACTTTTTTGTGCGTTTGCGGCTTTATGATTGTATAATAAAATCGTCAACGTATAACATAAAGGACGGGTGGAAATAAAGACTAGGCAAAGACAATTTGTTGATAATATGAAATGACTTTGTAATGGTACGCAGTTTTAATAACTCTGACCGACTTAACTGACAAGTCAGTAAACGACACCCCAAATTTAATTTAACCATTTGAAAGGAGATCAATTTTTTTTTTTGGGAAGTTATTCATTTCTAACACAAAATATTTCGCCATACCGCGTAATCGGGAGTTTTCCATTTGTTCAAGTGTCTCAAGTCTTAATGTACCTAAGAGTGATGAAAATGAATGAATGATGGCAATTAAACTAAGGTAACTTAGACAATATAATATGTATTTGGAATTAATAAATACAACTCCTTAGCACCCTCATTAACCAAACGCCTGCCAAAATACAAACGGTTCAACTAGATCTTATGGCACATCTTCCGGTACCATTCAGGGTCAGTACGTGCTGCAGACTCTGGTCGGCCATCTTTGTGCCGGTAGTGGAACTCACTGACGCCATTGCCCGGAGCCCCGTTTACTACAAACCGGCAGAAGCGCTCCACCATGCGCGCCTCCCAGTCAGCTGAGACATAGTGGACAGCTTCATGTTCCACTAACACCTGGAAGAAGTTGTTCAGGTAGAAGTAAATAAAGGGTCTACGCAGGGTTGCAGTTGAAGAGAACAGCCGAAGTTGGCTGAGTGGCGGAGAAGAGTGTGATCAGTGGTGGACTGGCATGGGCTGATGATACATGTATTAACGTATTTAGGATCATATGGGGTGCCACTAAAGATGATAAGATTAATAAGTACAAAAGGCCCAACACAAAAACCAAATTTCCACGTCGATTTTTTTTATGTAAGTAATTCAATAAAATTATAAGAACAGTTGGGGCCGTCCGTTGTCTGTCAGTCATTCCAGTCTTCTTAAATAAGAATGCTTCTTTCTTTATATTTCTATGGTTTCAGGATTACGCTATGGGTACAAAACAACGATTAACATACTTAGGTGTATAGAGTAATCCAAGAATTAAAAACAGATCTCGTGCTCATCACACAAATATTGGCCCGTACCAGAAATTGTAACCTAAACGATATAAATGTTTCATATCCTATTCTAAAACGCGAGGCAGGTTTACTACCAATTACTTCCAGCTTCTTGGCTGGCTATCGCTATCACACTTGCACTCGTAACTGACAGTATATTTGTCATTCGTCTTTCATAGGTAAACGAAAACTGCTGGATAATTATTAAGAAGTACTGTAACCTCATGAACTAGACCACCATTCAAGTATTCCCGCCACCAAGGCATTTTTTCGAAAACCGTAAACCTTTCAAGTAATTTTTGTTTGCCATCGTATAGAGCCCAATAGGGTTAGGTTAGGTTAGTTTTATAACAGTTCTGAATAGTTAACGATTTCAGAAAAAATGCCTTCATGGCAAGTGATACAATTATGGCAATTGAAATTCGGGAAAAAATAATCGAAACGATAGAGAACCGTTTACCTGGACGTGGTATTCCTCCCCGTCGGCCTCGAAACTGAATGCGTAGTCCTTGGGCGCCTCCCCCCCTTCCCCGTGCTGGTACAGCTTCAGGTCCACCCACTTCACCGGGAGCACCCGGCCGTTCGGGAGCCCCACCACTCCCAGCTCGAAACTGGGGACAATTGACCCATTTAAAAGTGATAGATTGTGTCAGTAAAGATACTATACACTACCTACTACTAGAGAAAAAGCAAATTAGTATGGAAAGGTACACCTTCGACTCTTTTATTGGAATACACCATACATTTGCAATGTATGTAAATATTGGTTATGCAAAAAGCATTTCGAGGAACATGGTTAGTAGCGCACATTCGCCATAAGATCTAAGAACGCTAAAACCTACCGGGAGGCGGTACTAGGCTGGCAGACAACGCCAACGCTGGCCTTCCACCCGCTGGGCAGGAAGATGTGGTGGAAGGCGTATCGGTGCATCAGGCTCCAGTCGCGCTGGGACCCGAAGCTGTGGTCGCGGAAGGAGGGCAGCTTCAGCTCGAAAGGTTCCTCGTTGATGGTAAATTTGCAGTGCAGCTCCCCAAACTGCTCGTAGTGAGATTGGTGAGCACTGGGGAAAGATAGTTCTCAATTAACAACGATAAACATACTTATTTGGTTAAATACATCTATACTAATAATTATATACTATACTATTACTATTAGGTACTATATTACTATATTACTACTAATATATACATGGAGGTATAATATTATAAAGAGGTAAAGTTTGTAATGTTGTAGGGGTAATCTCTAGATCTACAGAACCGATTTTGAAAATTCTTTTACCAATAGAAAGCCACGTTATTTGCGAGTGTCATAGGCTATATATTAACCCAAAAAAATGTTTATTGCCCAACAAAGTGGGCACGGGAACAGCTAGTAGTAAATATCCAAGAACAAAAATACTCTCCCTCATAAAACAAATATTGTGACTGTGGTTCCATAGACATATGTATATCATCAATAGGGCATGCAGTACCGGGCTGGGTCGGGCCGGGTCGGGCCGGGGAAACTTCCATTTCCCGGTTCTAAGCAGGGACGGTACCGGGATTCCCGGTTCTCCCGGTTCTTTATTTTTTACCTCAAATCACCGCAATCATGGACATTTGAGATAAAAAACGATTGAAAAACATTAGGAAACTTTAAATATAATAAATATGCAATAAAATCATGCACGTTTTCTTCAACAAAAACATCTTGATTAAGTAAAATACTTACTAGATAGTTATTTGTTCTTCCTTTTTACAAATCTAGAGATTAATTATTGCAAATATGCCACAAAATATGATGGATGTTGATGCGATGTTGCCGCTTGTGCCGGGTTCGTCGCTCAGGTGTGAATTGGATATATGTGATACGCGCCACGATATTTGTTTGGTATTTATGGAAAGAACCGGTAGAACCGGGATGTAATCTTCAGTACCGGTTCTTTAGGACCTGTGAAATTCCTGGGATTTCCCGGGAGCATGCCCTAATCATCAAACATCATACATTATCGTCTCATTCTTATCACGGGACTGGAGGGCCACCATCAAGCATGTTTTAATTTTTTTGGGGTTCCGTACCCAAATTCTTTCTGTCGGTCTGTCTGTCTGAAGACATAAGTTAAATATAAGTTAATGGCACCAGGGCACGCGGTAGATTGTCCATAAGTTGAACAGGCCTAACCAGAACCGCCCCATCATCGTGACATGACCAAAAAAAAGTATGTGAAACAACGGGCTCCCCTGAAGATAAGGTAAGAGCGTGATCACCAATCGCTGTGACATGGATAGTGGCGACTTACGTCTTAAGCCCTTCGAAGTACTGCCGGCTCCAGGGTTCCCTGGCGATGGAGCTGATGACGGTGTGGGGGAACAGGTCTGAGTCGAAGTCAAAGTGGTCGCTGGTGGCCTGCCACGTGCCTTCGAAGTCCACCTGCACCACGGTGTTATCCTTCTGGAATCTATGAGGAACAACAGGATTTTTTTGAAAAGGTATCCTAAAATGATGCTTATAGAAGTTTGTATCAAAAGCATTTTTTTTTAATATAACCAAGAGGACGCCCGCGACTTCGTACGGGTAGAATTAGTTTTCCGCTACTCCCGCTATTTTAACCCTTTTCCAAAAATCCTTTCTTAGTGCACCCAGCGGTTTGGGCTGTGCGTTGATATGTCAGTCAGTTTCGTCTTTTATAACATTTAAATCAGTCAGTATGGGAAAGTCTGAAACTATAAGACATACGAAGATCTGTTTTTAGGAACCATGTCATCGATTTAAGTAAAAAGGAAAACTGCATTCATACTTTAAAAAAAACTTGTGCTCAGCTCGGGAATCGAACCCGGACGTTTTGAAAAAAAAACTAACACTATTTCTATTTAGATATCGATTGTGTAGGTCTAAAGCAGTAAAGTCTATGATTAATAAAAATGTATTGTTTACTGTACCTATACACAATCGATATCTAGCCAATATGCAAACGCTGCGTTTCTGTGTTTTATCGACTCGTACCTTATAATGTATGGAGTTGACATCAGCCGCAGTCATTAGCAATCATTATACATGTTTGTCGATTTTCGAAAATCGCTAACGCTATCGCTATCGCGTTATGCATCTTGACTAAGCCTCTAGGATCACTAACTATGAAAGCATCAATGCCAACTCGGCGGACCACGTTGCCCAATTCCTGGCCTTGGACCAGTCCGTACCTCATGGGCCCCTTGTACCGCAACGTCCACTTCTTCATCGGCTCCTCGACCGTCATCTTGATACCCTCGGCGCCAAACTCGCCGATTTCAGCCCCGAAGAGGACGGTGTCAGGCAGCTTTGGGCTGAGCAGCATGCCTTTGCCTGGCAGCTGGAAGGTAAAGTCGATTCTTGAGTTACCACTCTGCAAACTTATATACTTCAAATTTGTACAGCCATTATGTAGCCATTAGAACCAAAAGGTCACCTAATCTTGAGAGGTCACCGTCGCTTGTAGACATTAACAATGCCAGGGGTACAGTTAAGTCGCTGCCTTCCAGTGAATACTAGACACGTTTAAAAAGGAGAATTTGTTTTGCTATACCTAGTCAATTTTGAACCAGTTTCATTATGAAAATGAGCTGAAAGCTGATGATTATGGACTCGGAATATGGGTAACGAAACATCCGAAATCGATGAACTCAATACGGAATCACCCTCCCAATATTATTAACTTAAATGAATATAGGCTGACACGTGAGTTGTTTTGGTGTAAATACCTAAAAGTAAGTTTTATATTTAATTAACCTAACTAATATTGGCCCATGTGGTTACCGGGTTAGAATAGTGCCACTCCTTGTCTTCCCGTGGATGTCGTAGGAGGCGACTAAGGGAATAAAGGCTTGCAGTACTGTTAGGCTAACTATGTGCTTGCATTGCAACCTGTCTCTAATACACTGGTAAACATCTTGGCCTAGTTGTGCAGTGTGGTTGCAAGGTTATTTTTTTTGGAGTTGTTGGTAATTCTGTAGCTCTGCCTACCCCACTCTGGGAATGAAGGCGTGAGTTTATGTATGTATGTATATTTGCAAATGCCATGTAAGTAGAAATAGGTACTATAGTTTGCATTTTTCATTCAGGTGAAATAACTAGCATAGAGGCTTTAATTCTTGCACCTCAGGATTGACAACGTATTTATTTACAGTCTCGGGATTGCAAATGTGTTAAGTACACATTTGCACGTAGGTATGTCTACCTCAAGACAAAATATGTGCCAAAATTATAATATTTGTAAGAAAAAAACGCGCACCATTTTGTTTGCGATACATAGTTATGAAAATTCCAAATAACCTACCATTTGTTAAGAAATATTTATGTCATGTCTCAAAAAATTCACAACCCATATAAAAACTTAAGAATCACACACAATTTATTTTAATTTTCTTAAAAATAGGTGAAACCAATATAAAGTAAGTAGTTATAAATTATATCACGTAACACATAATGTTTACACAACACACACAGCAAACTAAGGCTCTAAATAGTTAATTGCGGTACAAAATAAATTGCTTTATGCACATAACCAAAAAATAAACAAGTCCAATAAAAGGATACTTTTATTAACAGTAAAACTTGTCCAAGTAAGTCAAAGAGTATTCACTGGGATGTGGATTGCTCCGTATGTCACCGTTCCTCCTCATCCAGATACGTTTATCGTGGTATTCCAACTTGGCTGTAACGTCTCCGATCTGAACGACGGCTCCCTTGATCTGTCTGAAGGTGTTCCAGTGGTTCGTGATGTTACTGCGCAGCATGATGTCCAGGGTTGGTTGAGGATAGGCTGTCCATTCCCTGGGCACGATGCACATGTACTTGTTGGTGTATGGAGTATAAACCGAAAATGCTGAGTTTTCTGATGCGAATGATGAAGACATCTTGTATCTTGGTCGTGTAGCAAAACTCTCGGTGGTTCTGTAGCGAATGCGACTAAGATTCGTTCAAGACCAATCATTTGTCTCATTGATTTCAATTTACGTCCAAGCCAGGGCTGCTAGCTTTCCATTTTAATTACCTCCAATTTTAAAGCAATGTGGAGTTTGCGATTAGTAGTAGTTGTTTTCATTAGTACGTAGTAGGTTTGTTATTTGGGAAATTTTATTATATTTAGTTATTAAATTTCTAGTTTATGTCATATAATAAATACAAAAGAAATTTCTATTTAAAATTTTTGGTCGCCTGTATCTCAAGAACTCAAGAACCAATGAAGAATTAGCTTAGTCTTACATTTAAGATATTTTTCATATTACTAGGTAGTATCCGGTACCCTAAACACATGGCAGTGGTTTCATACAGATTTAAAGGTACCTAAACAAATATTTGCTCTATTTTCAGTCATTTTCCAGGGTGAAAACAGCGAAACATTATCTGTGTGGTTATATCATTTATTATTGAGGCCAAGTGGCGACGCGGTCAATAATGAATCGAAATGACCGGTCAAGTGGTAAACATGTGGCTGAATTGACATCAAGAACTTTTTAATAGTTCTTAAAAAAACGTGCTTATAGAGGTTTTGTCTCAAAACTTACAATTTGTTTTTAAAAAAATTGTTCTATATTTACTGAGAAAATAAATAAACAAGTTTCTGCTAATGGTTAAAAGAGCTTAAACGCCATAATTACAGTTTTCTTTACAGCTAGTACCAGACTTAAAAAAAAGTGGTTACATTACAAACAAAATAGTCTTATATGCTGTAGCGAAAAACATGGTAGGGTGATGGAATCAGCAATGGGCAAGGCACCAATAATGGACACTTCATTCTTATTCTACCGAAGATAAGGGTTATTCATTTGTTTTGCAACAATCAATTTAGGACCGTATGAAATTTGAATTAAGAGTGAAGTGTCGATTACTGGTGCCTGTCAGCTAAAAGTGTTCATCATTAGTACGTTACATACTCTTTAACCTTTAAAGGTCACAGCTCATTAGAACCACCCGGCACCCGACCCGCTCTGCCTCGCCTCGAGAGGTTAGTATTCTTTATATGGATTTGTATGGGCATGCGCTCAAAACATCAACTACGTAGCGTAGAACCACCCGGCGTAGCGTAGTTGATGTAGTGAGCGCATGCCCATACAAATCCATATAAAGAATACTAACCGCTCGAGGCGAGGCGGTGCGTGTCTAATGAGCTGTGACCTTTAATAGTAGTTTACGTGGCTGGTGCATAATAAGATCACACGAGTGTTTTAATACCTAATTATGTATAGCTCATACATAACTTTATCTACATGCATATCATAAGTTTTCTATAATATGTTCAGACATGGCCTGTATTTTTATTAAGTTAGTGTTACTGTTAACTTGTTTGTAGTACCAAAGCTTAAATAAAAAAAATAAAAAAAAAACTTTATTTATAATGTACAGATATGGCTTGCATTTTCAAGTTAGTGGTACAGTATTACCGATACTTTAATGTTTAGGTACCGACACTTTAATGTAAACATTACCTACGATGCACTATACTTTAATGTAAACATTAAGATGCAACCACAGATACAGGTTTCTAAATATAGGCGATTTGCTTATCGCTTCTGAACATTATTGTAGGGAAGTTATGATATGGATGTAGATAAACGCCTTTTACGTCGAATACTAAATGTGTCACGCACACGCCAAATATGTTTCATATGCTATGCAAATTTGCGGCTGCAGCCGTCGTGGAGTCAGTGGCACGACTTTCAGTTGACGGCCAGAGCCATCTCTGGCGCCCAAAAGGATAAGCAAGATCTCTACCATAACACCTTTTCAAAAAAAATACTGTTGTCAATTTAAAAAACCACGTGTCTAGGTAAAGTGAAGCGTTGTTGTTATAACGGAACTGTAATGTCGATTAAGTACATTGATGTCGGAAATTGGCTTTAAATAAAAGGCCAAAGCTTAAAACGTGAAACATTTAGTGTCTATTGGCTACTTAGAGGTAAGACCGCCTGTTGACTCACTGTACAACATTTCTCTTGTATTCACTGTCTATGCTCTTTTTGTATGTGGTGTTCAGTAAAGAATTTTTGAATTCTCTAGTATCCGTAGTATTTAAAGTCGATTTGGGTACCATTTATCTTCAGTTATTGGTTTACTTTAAACATATATGCCGTTTTCCAATATGGTAGATAGTAGTCGACAGCCAATCAAATAAGTTTTATAACATATATACATTAAATCACGCTTGTTTCCCAGATTGGTAGGCAGAAACCACTTCTTTGCACCTGACAAATCTCTTTCGCTTCTTCCACATTCATACATCGAGTCATGCATGCACGTCGGTTTCGGGTACTTAAGATTCGGCCCTTGTCCAGTGACTGGAAGAGTCGGAAGGAGCCGCCCTAGACGTACTATTTTCGTATCAAATCGGAGTTAAATAAGTTAATAAATAAATACCACAATATAGAACAGTCCATTGCACATGCCGAGCGGGCGTCGCTCGCAGCCGGCGATCACGTAGATGCCCTCGTCCTCGGCGTTTCGGCTCGCGGAGATAAAGAAAATGGCGTCGAATGCCTGAAAAGTAAATATTCACTTTAGTCGCCTGCATCTCAAGAACCAATCAAGTCTAATTAGTCGTGATAGTTTTCCTTTTAAATTCGTTATTATGCGCTGTCATTTAAAATATTGGAGACAGGTAAATCTAACGAAATGGTACTTTTCGAGCTAAATATTTTCTAAGCAGTCCCCCAATTCTAAAAATTGATAATGAGTTTCATTTGAATTCAGGTCAATTTGTGTGAGGATGTCACCTGTGTTTTTTAACAATGTAAATCCATGGTAAATCCATGTTATCACGTACCTTAGCGTGGTCGCTGAGAGGCTGTGCTCGGTCCATGAGCGCGGGGTCCGCTATAGCCTTGACCCCCTGCCCCGCGCGTCCGTTGGCGCCAGCCGAGCTATGCTTGCTGGCGTACTGAAAAAAAATCCACGAATGCAATGTAGTTACGTCATCTTTGTTCTTTATTATTTGCCACTAACCATGCAAAGTTCCATAATAATAATAATTCCATACGGGTCTAAGTAGTATCACACAGAGCCTATTGCATAATCACCTACATATTTTCGAAACTTTGGCTTCATATTCTTCATTTGGCTAAGAACATTACGTTACAGCCACACACCGACCACGACCGCACCACCACATAAAATAAAATTATCATCGTGAAATTGATTGTTGTAATGCTGGTTATTGCCAACGGGTTTTGAACGCATTATAGAGAACTTATGAACTTAGAGAGCGTAAGATGAAGTTTCCTATAATTGGATAAGCATCAATTTAGATGTTAAAATAGATATAAGCATAAGTCAGATACTATATTATCTGTTGGAAATCCTTAATACCTATAAATAAATAAATGATATGAGTGTACATAAATGTATTGAATTTTATTACGCTACGTTATGATATACGTCATAGTAAGTGGTAATAGCATTAGCATTGTAGAAATCAGTACAAAATCGTAAATAGTTACTGTTTTGTTATATTGCCCCAGCCAGGTGTTTATCATACATAATGCAGAGAATTAAAAAGATAAGCAATCGCCTTGACACTGGCTTTGCGAAGATAACGTATAGACTAGACATTTGATTGTATACTTAGCTAATTATAGGTTAGTTGCCAATCAGAACTCTTACAACTGTTGGGCCGATTTTAATAAATTAGGTCCATGGGTAATTTAACTTACTTATATACGTAATACGGAGACCGCTAGTATTATAAACGCGTTCAGATCCCGTTCGTAATGACCAGCACTACATCAATCAATTGTGGCATTATCTATCTAAAGGGACCTTATGGCGGATGGCGCTTCCGCCATTATTAAGGATGCTGCGATATAAATACATCGTCGCGTGACGCAGTGCGGCGTAAGCGCCATCCGTTATAAGGTCCCTTTTATAGATAATAGATAACGACACAATTTTAAGTACTATAACAATTTTCTTATCTGTGGTGGTGTGGTCGTTGTGGTGGGTGCGCTGGCGGCTGTAACGTAATGTTCTTATTACGATGTCAAATATGATAAAGTTAAGAGTTTTAAGGAACATCAACCAAAACCAGAATTTAAATATGCCCCAATTCTAGTATCAATTAAAATTAAAACTTTATTCAATATGAAACGTCAGCTCGGTAGGTAGATATGTTTTTTTAGCGGTTTAGCACGTATAGATAATGTTAGGAAGCACTGGGGTGTTATTTTCTTAAAAACGGCGTTCGGTCGGTCGAACGAGTGAGCGAACGCTCTAAAATGTGTTTGTACGCTCTGACGGGACTACTTAAACTCGCCGGTTTATACAAGCTACGCCACGTTCACTCTCTCACTCGTTCTATCGACCGAACGCCGTTTTTAAGCGAATAACTATCTGGTAGCAATGCAAGTCATTTGCCTTCGGATTCTGAACCCATCTTAGAGTACCTACTTATTAGATGTGTGGACCTGGATATAAAATAATGTATGTATGTACTTCTCATATATCAGTAACATAAACTATAGGTAGGTAGCTAGTACGATTTTAAATAAATTTCCATATTAAACTTAGTGACAAAACTCACCTTTCTGAAATGGTACAAGCACGAAAACAGGACATATTTCAAATAGTACCACTTTCCCGGTCTCGAGTACACGCCGAATATCGGCTTGGGGTCTTTCTTTAACAGTAAATAACTTAATAATATTATAATAACGCCCACAAACGCGGTACAGCAGCACGCCATTGCGATACGACGCTAAGTGAATAAACTGTGATAAGATAGTTTATATGTATATTGATTTGGACGGTCATTACCTAAAGGTGATAAATAATATTGACTGCACCGAGCGTCCAGTGGCGCCCTCATTAATTACTATTATTGTTTTCTAATAAAGTATTGTATTGAAACCAAAGCACGTTTTTCTGTTGAACAAATGAATACACAATTTATGGGGTAGGTATTATAATGACATCTTAACTTAATGACAAATGCACTATACAGGGTGTAACATTTAAATCGGTCAGTATGGGAAAGTCTGAAACTATAAGACATACGATGATTTGTTCTTAGGAACCCTAAAACCGAAAACTGCATTCATACATTTAAATAACTTGTACTCAGCTCGGGAATCGAACCTGGACGTTTTGAAAAATAAAACTACATAACACTATTTCTATTTAGTTATCGATTGTTTAGGTCTTAAGCAGTAAATGTTACTATGAAACATGATGTCTAAAATTAATAAAGTGTATTTGTTCACTGCTTTTTTATTATTATTTAGATTTTTACAGATGGGCCCTTTCGGATACACTTCGATCCTTTAGGATCTTTTGTGCGCTTACCCTCTTACACACTCAGCTGCTCGAATGTGCGGGTTTCCTCACGATGTTTTTCCTTCACCGTAAGAGCATCGGGTAATGCACTTATGTTAGGAAAACTCATTGGTACATGGTGACCGCGGGGGTTCGAACTCCGTACCTTACGATCACGAGTCGACCCCTTAAGCCACTAGGCCACCGACGCTCTCTTATTTTGTGTTAATTATTGGTCCGGGTTAGGTAGCTAAATGTCCAAGACTGGCGCGGTGCCATTACCTAAATATTCCAAACTCTCAAATAGTTGATAAAATAAAACAACCAAATATCACAAGTATTTTATTAATACATATTTGAGTAGGTTTCACATACAACTTATGTATAGAACTACAATTTCAGTTATACTTCACATATAATCGGATGTCACCGAATATTACTTATCGTAGAACACGCCTATCCTCCTCAATCCACCCTTTTCCAAAAAAGGTTTCCGCAAAGGTCCTACTTTATTTTTAGAATGGTAACTTCGCTCCGATAAAAAAAAAACCTTTCCAGACAAAAATCCTCGTTCACTTTGTGAATTTAAACGATTTTATCAGGCAACACTCACTTTCATATAACAACACCGGTTGCGTTGACTGTCAAAAATTTAAATATTTTGACACTAAACGTTACGTAATAAACAAATAGAGAATCCGAGGCATAGCCCTCTTAGAGTAACATTAAAAGTAATTAAAAATGGCGACTCAGCACCAACAACTTACAAGATAAAAGAAACACAGTGTTGTCACCTGACAAAAAATACAGGGACAAATCTGCATATGCACCTCGTAAAACCACGCGTACAAAAAACTGTACATAATACGGCTACTGAAATAAATAACCACTGCAAAGGAGATAAAGTGGAATTTCCCTTGTTTTTATTACTGGTTAGAAAAGTCTCTATTGCATTCACAATAGGTTCATATTCCATTGGCAAATTTATTTCTGTAGTAGGCTTTAGGAAGTTGTAAATGCGGAGCGAATTTTAGAGCAAAGTAGGACCATTTTACGGTAGGCGCAGTCAACACTTCAATCTTAACACTCAGATCCTAGATCCCGCTAGGCGCTCTATTACGTATCCAACTCGAAGCGCTGTATTATCAAACTGATTTATCCTCACAAGACCCGGTATAGGAGGTATATAATCAAGACAATGTAGTTTAAACTATATTTTAATGAGCATAAAGTTCATTTCAATTTGTTCCAGAATTGAAAATTGCATTTAAGAGCAAAGGATATTGAACTTTATTTAGTTGATAGTAGATTCAAATCCGCACGATCACAAAAAATCTCCGTATGTAGTACGGGTGAAGCCAGTTTGAAAACGTCAAAGTTAATGTGAAATCATAGAAAGCTGTCATCTCTGACGGTATCTTAAGACGGACATCTTAGCCTAAATCAGTTTGTTAATACGGCTCTAATTTTGGACTATTCCCACTTCGAGAGTTATTTGTATATTTTTCACAAATCGATCATTTCTAGTCAGGCTTTCCAATTCTCTTAAATCTTATCTTAGTTTTATTAATAACATAGATAAACCACAAACCACAGTCTTATGCTATTGTTAGAATATGGAGACATTTAAACTACAAATAGAAAGAGACGAAAACGTCAACAATACTAATAACATAAAATCCTACCATCGTATATTTAATGATACTAAATTCAAGAAAATGAGGGATGACTTTGTTTTCCCACCACAGGCTAGTATAAAAACTGGGAATGCCCGTAGTGTAAACGGGCCCATCCATATCGAATTCCATTGGTGATTTTTTCTCGCTTCAATTGATGATATGAGAAGTTTTTAACTTGCCTCCTTAGTTTAATTAAAGTAGAGTGGCACGTGGCAGGCGTTTTTATAAAAATGAATTCTAAATTCGTATCGCCTGCCGTGTGTTTCGACCTTTATATTTTACGTTTGGCCTAATTTCATAAGATACATTGAGAGAGTAAAACTATGCTAACATATTACGTGTGTGTCCGTATATTTATAGACAAAATATACATTCTTAAATATTTATGTATATTTACTTAAAATAATTAGATTTAAATGTATGACTTGAAGTAACGTGTAAATAGGCAATGACGTATACTACTCTATGTATTAGTATCCGTCCAAATAGGGCCTTTATGGCGGCTGGCGGTAACGCTGTTTTAATTCTTGTAACTATACAAATAATAAGGTAACAGTCATAAGAACGGCGTAACCACCTGCCTCCATAAGGGCCCTTTTCATTTGGACGGCCACATGTAATAGACGGTACATAATTATAAGAGTCAAACCCCCGTTAGTCCACGAAAGGGAAGATATCTATATATTTAACCTCGTAAGGCCCACCATACTACAACCAGGGAGTTTTTTGTAAGTGGGATTTTGAATCTACCATCAAGGCAATAAAGTTCAATTACGTTTGTACGATAATGCCATTTTCAGTTTATGAACATAGGAAAATAAACCTTATTCTTATGGTAACACAGTTCAAATTAAATTGCCTTGATTATGTACATTCTATTGCACGCTGGGCCTTACGAGGTAAAGATTATCTCACATCAATATCTTAGACAAATATATAACATTTAAGAGTACATTACTGCCCTTCTAAGCATAATGGCGATATCTCAGACAAAACATCTGTAGAAATTGCAACCTAGTTACAAACAGAAGAGAGTTGAATCTGCTTTGGCTATTGTATTTAGTTATTGCATTTTTGCTTAGGAGGGCAGATTATGTATGAGTATATTTTATGAAGTTCCATTTATTTCATACGAAAATTAATAAAATATTATACAATCAATGTGTTCTTCTCTTCACTTTCCATCTTAAAATTACCTACACTAGAATTCAGACAAAAAATCAGATTCTCCTACTACTATTTTGTAACAAAAAAGTTGTTCAATCTATTCTATTATAATTTATAATAATTCATAAAAAAAAACACTGCTGTTTATTGAGAACTATATAACAATGAGAAAGGGGAAAAGAAAACAAGCTTCAATTCGTCTTTCAAAAATAAATGCAGTATAGTCGAAAGTTTATAAGCTGGTCGTTATACAAACAAATATGCAAACAAATAGTTACCGTCGTCTACAAGTCACAAGGTTGAAATTGCAAATAAGCTCTCAAGTGGATATCGACCAGCTTATAAAATATCTACTATACATGAGAAATACATTATGAAATATATACAGAAATAGTCACTCAATGACCATAAATATTATAAGTACTATATATTTATTGTATACAATGATGAATGCCCGCTTTCATACAAAGTACGAGTATCACTGGGTTGACAAAAGGCTAATACATAGATTAATTTAGTTAAAATCTCACAAAAGATATTTTTTGCTTAGTTATTAAATTAAAAAAACAACGTTTAAGGCCGTACGGTTTTCAAGATTCAACCAAAAACATACGTAAATGATACATTAAAAAAAAATATTTTCAAGCGTATGACTTGAAGAAAATATTAACACAGCGACAATAATTATTGTTATTGAGATTCAGACCGCCGAACGACTTAAGCTTTCAACACTTCGATCAACTAGAAAGTTGCAGAACATTCTCAGTATTTTGGAAATCTTAAGAAATTTAGAGTTACTGAGAATTTCTCATAAGATTTTTTTTATATATACCTATACGGTCCAATCAGACCTTCAAATAGCACAATTTTACGATAACGTTTTAATTATATCGTTATTCACGTTATAAAATTCTCGATTTATAGCATTATTTATCGTCACGATATAAACATAAATAGATATTTAATAACGTTATATGTCCTCTTTTACTGCACTTAATGTCACTGCTTCTTACAACATCGCGATGGCCGTCATTGCCGCCCATCTATGCATCATAAGAGTCGCCAGTAGCACAATTATTTGACAATGCGCTGTCCATAACGTTAATCTGGCTAACGTTATTTTGGTTGAATGATAAAATATCGTACATAGCATTATGATATGATAATGTTACGAAGGTCTGGGTACAATGCTACCAACTGCAAGGAGATGGAGACATTTGAATCATTTACCTGTCATTTAGCGCATCATACGAAGGATCCTTATAAATATGTACATAATGTCGATGTACAGGTTCAAAGCAGCGAAGACGTACTCCTCAGGAGAGAGGGTGTAGCGGTGGAGGCCGCACATCATGAGCTGGGTGTCGTACACGATGTACAGGCACATAATCAGCACGCCGATGCCGCAGTACAGGAGATTGAGGGTGTCGAATGGAGTGGCCAGCATTAGGATACCTGAAAAAAAAAAAGTAGATTGTGTTACAAGGCAGCAAAATGACACATTTACGGCAGGGGCGTACATTGAATCCTGAACGAAGCGAACGATTCTAAAATACAATCCTGAGCGTAGTGAGGGATTCAAGTGTTAATGCCCAAAGGGGAAATAATTTTGCTACAGTGTGACACATACTGCTTTTCACATCACCTATGAGGAAAATTAAAGATCTTAGTGATGAAACAAATTTAATTATTTACACTCTCTAAAAATTCTGAAATTATCAAATTTAACATGATCATTTGTGGTAACTATTTTTCAAACCGTACCGACCCTGTGACGGTGACAGATGTCACTAACATACAATTAATTACCTTAAAACGCCAAATTCACAAAACTGTGTACAGATCAATCATATTGTTTAAAAAATACCCACTATAAATTAAAATAACAATTATCTATTAAACCAAAAGCGCAAGTATTGCGTTTATATTTTATACTGGCAACAAAATGTCCTTGAACAGAAAAGTACCACTTTGATCCCTCCTAGCAGGGAAGAAAAGTCCCATTTCCGAATAGGTGATGCGAAAAAGTTATTTACTCGTTTTCAATACACGAGGGCGGCGGGTATCTTAAGAGAATTGTAAAGCTGATTTCCATACAAAATGCGATAACGTGTCTCTTCCTTTAAGTTTAGTCCGATAATCCGATTTCTTGGGCCCGTTAAGTTAAGTTGCATTAAGCTAACTAGCGTTTCTATTAGTTTCGTTTTTAAACCAATAGCGTCACTGGTAGATCACGTGACCCTTCGTATCACGTCATTTACCAGTGACGTGCTAGGGCCTTAGGTCGGTACGTTTCCTTTCTAAGAAAATATACCTTGTAAAGAAAGAAATGTCATGGAAATCGGACTTGATTTAGGGGGTCAGAAACGTTATGGCCCGGAGCTAAATTTGTATGGGTAAAAATTAACAGCTTCGCGATTTAACCGTCGGTTTACAATCCTCTTAAGTAAGTTTAGGATTTTAAATAATAATAAAAATAAAGTTTTTATAGCAAGAACCGATTGACCAAACAATACCTTTTTTTTCTTGTTCAGAACGATGGTCCCAATTTTTTTTTACAGGGTCTAGAGAAAAAATAAATTGGGTGCTTTTTTTTAACCCCCAAATAATGCTTACCGAAGAGGGAGAAGACGAGGAATACGCTGAGCAGGGAGCCCGACATCATGGTGAAGTCGATCTTGGTCTGGAAGGCGAACAGCGTCAGCGCCACGAAGATGCCCATCGTCACCCCGCCCGCCACCAGCACCTGGACCAACGGGGTTCAATACTCTTAGTCACATACATAACATAAAGGTAGCCTTCCGAGACGGACCGCAGACCGCAACCGCAGGCGACACTGCGGCTGGCCTGTGTAGATGGGCAAGCCGCAGTGTCGTCGCGCTCGGAATCAATTTCATAGAGATTCATAGAAACAAGTGATGTCGCTTGTAGTTTGCTGTTGCAGTTTGCGGTCTGCAGCCCAGCTCGGAAGGCTACCTTTACATTAAGTCACGCCTGTGTCCCAGAGAGGTAGGCAGAGCCCACTTCTTTCCACCTGCTATGATCCTGACAAATCTCTTTCGCTTCTTCCACATTCATACATCTAGTCATGCATGCACGTCGGTTTCGGGGACTTAAGATTCGGCCCTTTTTTAGTATTTCACATGGCATAATGCAAAATAAAAGTAGATTGTTCAACAAGGGACTAAAGTAAGCTATCATGACAGTAGATATATATCCACCCGAGCAAAGCGAGGGGGATGAAGTTCGTGTCATTTTTAATTTTTTTTTGCACAATTAATATTGAAATTATTTACACGCCCTAAAAATTGACTACAATCACTGAAAATGGCGATAATCCTCCATTCACAAACACCTTACCTCCTCAGAGCGCATGTTGCTGCAGCCGACGCCGACGAGCGCGGAGAGCGCCAGCGTGAACGCGAACAGGAACAGGAAGTTGTACGGGACGCGGCGCCGCGGGCCCTCGCAGCACACGATCATCAGCGCCGTCGTCAAGTACACGGTCAACGTCACGCCGCTGGGGACAACAGTTCTATCATCATCACGTCAAACATCCACCGGTGGACGTGTAGGCCTTCCCCCCCCTTCCCCCTTTTACTTCCCGTTTCCCGTTTTAAAGTTTAAACCGTTATAGCTAGACAGTCTCGACATTCATCAAGAGAGATTCTGCATATTCATAATAACATCATAGTATACACTTAACAGTCTAAAACAGAAATGTAGATCACCTGCTACAATGTTTTTTTTTTTTTAGTAGTAGACCTATGAATTCGCACATATGTGGCTTGATTTAATTATTACATTGCATTACTAAAACACAAATATTAAATTAGTAAATGTAAATTACAGATTATTTCATTTGAAGCAAATTCCTTTGATTTTAAAAGCAAACCCGTCCCATACGATCATGTCATAAAAAGTTCATTATAATCTATTTGAATACTTATCTATACTATTAATAAAGAGAGAACCGGAATGCGCGTCACTCATCAGCGCCCAGCCGAAACTACTGAAGCTAGAAACATGAAACTTTAACAGTACGTATGTTTTTTGACGTAAACAAGTAATAAGAAGGGATTTTTCGAAATTCAACCCCTAAAGGGGTGAAATAGGGGTTAAACCATTGTATGGAAGTCCGTCATTTTTTAAGCTACGAACATGAAAGGACAATGGGCAAAAATGTATGGAACGCGGTACCCGCGCCAATGGACATAATGTATATATCATTGGAAAGGTATTTTTATGTTGGGCAAAGATAACCATATCGCTTATCTCTATTTCCTGTCGGAACTGAGTTATTTTATTTTGAATATACGTAGTTATTAATCAATTTCCTTTAGGGATACCATTATGAAAGAAAAGAACATGTACTACATAACGAGAAATATCTAACTACTTACTTATCGGCCGGGCACTATATTTATACTACTTACTATTAGGTGCCTACATTACTAGTCAAGGGTACACTTCAGTGTTTCCGCTTCATAAATAAAATGGTTTTTTTTCTCACTTCAAAAGTGACAACAGAGGTGATTTTTGTTACATTCGTTTTTTTACAAATACCTAACTGTCCATGAGGCTGAAGATGGAGCTCTCTGGTGCAGTAGCAGCCTATTCACTATTGCTTAAGTTGTATTTTTAAGGAAATAAAGATGCCGGCAGCAGATTTTATTTCGCATAAGGGTGTCATGTTCGTATATGAATATCTCCGAATGGACAGGGATTTGAGACAAACAACCATAGTAAACGTTGTTCCTATTGGTATGACCTATTCAATGACACTACCATTATTGCTATTGGAGCGGGTACCAAAATGCCCATTGTCCTTTGGCATTAAGGCTTATAAATATGAGGCTGTAAATGTACCATATTCATTTTTTTTTATTTCTTCTCTAAAGGGGCGAAATAGTGGATTAAAGTTTGTATGGGAGATACGTCATTTTTGAAGTAAATTACATCAAATTTAAAATGTAGGTACGAATTAAAAAAATATAATTTTACCGTTTATGGAAATTCAAGCCTTAAGGGAAGAAAAAAGGTGTTGAAAATTTGTACGGGATTCCCGTTGTTTCAAAGCTGCTGACAAGATAAATTATGTTTTCAAAAATCAGATTTAAATTGGTTCAATTTATTTATCCGTTTTTACCCGACTGCAGCTAAAGAGAAGCGAGTGTTATGTTCAAACATTTATTCCATTACAAAACATTCAAATTTGTATTCAAATCTGATTATCTCAGAAAGGAAAAACTTAAATCTACCCTTCGTATTAGAACGTTTTCAGTCTTCACCGTAGGTACTTAAACAATAAATTTTTGTTAAACATATCACTTTTATGACAACCTTTTTTTTCTAACTGTACTTTATTATTGCATTGTCAGTGGGTTGTGGGTTTACATTGTGTACCAAATTTCAGCCAAATCTTATAACAGGAACTGGTTAAAAATAAACTTCCAAAATTAGACTCCCACATTATAACGTACCTACATGCTACATACTAACAAAAAAAGTTGATTAAAAGATTTTTAAAAGGCGATAAGTAACGGCAGACAGACACCCGTATTCACAAACGTCACTATGAGGTCTCACAGTGCTCACGAACGCACAGAGTGGTGCAAATCGTCTCATAAACAAAAGGTCGGTCAAAAAGGACCAATCACAAAGCTGTATTGAACGCTGTGCGTTTACTCAGTGAAGGATCCCTTAACACCCGTATTTATAGTCAAGAAAAGTAATTACTTGAGTATTAGTTAAGTCATATAAAAATCGTTACTTTAGTCATCACTCAAGTAATTCACTCAAGGAATTACTTTTCTTAACTATAAATACGGGTGTAAGCATTCTATTGCTTTTTCTATAAGGGCCTGTTGTTTGATCCG
Organism: Acleris literana; assembly: GCA_946894065.1. Taxonomy (NCBI): domain Eukaryota; kingdom Metazoa; phylum Arthropoda; class Insecta; order Lepidoptera; family Tortricidae; genus Acleris; species Acleris literana. Next base: position 2,919,916 of record OX335681.1, read on the forward strand.
TAGTTAACTCAACTAATAGTTTAAATTTAAAAAAAAGCAATCGAAAATTTGCTTTTACTTGAGATTTAACCATTAGTTACGGTTTTTAACGATTAGTTAGTTTAACTACTGCGGCCCGTTTCTCAAAAAGTATTACACTAATATTATTAGTGTTTTGTCTCATTATTTAGTTTTATTGACGAGACAAAACACTAATATTATTAGACTAATACTTTTTGAAAAACGGGCCCTGATCAAACAACAGGCCCTTAGTAATGACGATGTTCCGTTTTTATTCGAATTTCAAATTTATTCATTTTTTACATTATAATTATTAATAAACAGTGAATGTTGAGTCATTAACGTGTGTGTTTTATTAATGAAGAAAATCCATCTTTGCTTACCTAAACAATCTAGGTAAATAAACGATAGGTCTGGGGTGGTAGCCAAGTTGACCAAAGTTTAGCTTTCGTTTAACTAAATCGGCAGAAAATGTATGGAGTGACATTCTATGAGGTCCTGGATACATTATGTTTCTAATCCATTTCAAATTTATAATTATTAATGATGACAATATCATATTTTGGGTATCCTGCCTTTTGGCCGAAATACGTTTGGTCGAATGTATCGTCCCAACTATTTCATTTGCCAACCCACTTTTATGTCTGTAACTGTAAATATTTCAGGATTTATTTCTGTACCTTCGTGTAGACCCTATAGGTTAGGTTAGGTTAGTTTTTATAAAAATCCTGAAATATTTACAGTTACAGAAATAAAAGTGGGTTGGCAAATGAAACGGTTGGGAAACGATACATTCGACCAAACATATTTCGGCCAAACGGCAGAGAACCCATATTTTGATATGATGATAACTAGGACTAACCTACCTAGAATGTATTCTAGGACCTAGAATGAACATACTAAACCACAACCGAGCGAAGCCGGGGCGGGCCGCTATTATACATAAAAACCGCATTCAAATCCATTGCGTTTAGCCTCGTAAGGCCCACCAAACTACAAACAGCCAGTTTTTTGTCAGTGGGACTTTGAATCTACCGTCAAGGCAGTAAAGTTCACTTACGTTTGTTCGATAATGCCATTTTCAATTAATGAACATAGGAAAATAAACCTTATTCTTTTTGCAACACAGTTCAAATTAAATTGCCTTGATTATGTACAACCTATTTCACATTGGGCCTTACGAGGTTATACGATCTACGGCAGAAGCGAGTTTGTTTTATACTATGTAAAAGATAAAGATAAAGATACTTAAAACAAAGTCGCTGATAAATCCTCCGGCGTCTGTCCCTCTGAGGCCCCTGCCAAGATGAATTGCGCTAACTAACGTTTCTATTCGATTCGTTTTTAAACCAATCGCGTCACTGGTAGATGACGTGATACGAAAAGTCACGTGGTCTACCTGTGACGCGATTGGTTTAAAAACGAATCGAATAGAAACGTTAGTTAGCGTAGTGCATCTTGTCTAAACCCTCTGTATGCACGCTTAGATCTTTCAAACTACGCAACGGATTTTAATGCGGTTTAAGAGGAAAGGTTAATAGTGATTTAAGAGGAAAGTTTTTATGTATAGTAATATCCTGGTTTATGTACGGGTGTTAGAGAAAAACATAAACCGAAGCGAAGCGAGGGCGGGTCGCTAGTTTTGAATATTAATGAAGTTTCTAAAGTTAGGTTGATGTTTTATTATTAATTACACTAAATAGGTTTGAATATTTTATGTGAGTAAATTCTAGGATTTCATATACTCTATGAGAAAACATGAACCTTTACGATTAAAACCGAGATTGCTTGAGTGTCAAAGTGGTAATAATTGTACTGTATACTATTATTAAAATTTTCTCACTTACAGGAACAAAGCGATGTTCTCCTGGACGGCGTACTGAAGGTTCTGGTCGTTCATGAACCAGGCGATGACTCCACACGTGATCAGGAGTTGCACCACAATCAGCGAATACACCTGCAAATTGAATATACAGTTATACCTCGAGAGGCATAGAAGAACGCAAGAAGTACTACTTGTCAAAAATATAAAAAGCGATTTTTTTTATATAGCCCTCCCTCTGGACCATCTCACCACTAAATTTCATCACCGATACTCAAAGGGAATGAAACACTTCCCATTTTACCACTAGTGGGGAAATGGGAGCAATACGACTACGGGGAAATAATGTCAAAAACCTTACATCAATTAAAAACAGTTTTTTTTTTATTAAATGGGTAGGGTGTACAAATGAATACACAATTTATACTATAAATTGTTATAAATTGTGTATTCCATATTAATATTATATTCCTATAAATTTTATAGAGTTACAAAAGCATTCTTCGATTTCATTTTTATCGTCATTTCTAACAAACGAATACTTTAGTTTGTTAGAAATGACAATAATAGCAATGAGGGCGCCGCTACTGGACGCTAGGCGCAGTCTTTAGTTGTGTCCTACGAAATTTTGTTCCCTTGAATATAAGTTTTTTTTTTTAAGAATCTACTTTTTTAAAGAAAAATAATAACAGGAATGTTTGTAATGTAAGGAGTATTTGTAGAGATTAAAGTATAACTAGACGGTCAGAAATTAATCATTTGTTTTACGCGCAACAGATGCGTTTTTTTTTTGTAAATAATATAATGTGACCTTGTACTTCAGGCAAATTAACAAGAGCACAAACAAAAAAGCCCCGAGTTCAATCTCTCATAAAAGTCAATTAAAAATAAATTAGTCTTGGAGAAAGCTGAGCGTGCAACGTCTCCAATTTTACGTGTGAGCTTTTGTTTTTTGGCGTTCAATAGTGTAAGAGTATTTGTATTGTATTGTCACTGTGCACCTGGTGTTTATTTAAATTAGTTTTCGTAAAAAACGTTTTTTCTCAAACATGCTCGGATAGGACAGCTTTCCTTTTGAAAATAGAAGACGGAAAGAGCCTCATTTTCTTCCTGGGAGTAAAATAAACGCATGACAGCCCATTCCTGTCTGCTGCGATATTTTATTCAAAAATATTGAATATAAAATCGAGTGGACTATGAAAAAATCACATACCCTACTTGTGGGTGGGTGCAGTGTCGGGCGGCGGCGGCTCGCTGTGCGTGAAACTAATACTCGTAGTTTTCAAAAAAAGATCATTTCTGTATTTGTTGACAGCTCTTTACAAATACATATAATTATGTAAATTTGTCATTTCCTCGCATGGTTAGAGAAAAGCATTATATATGCCATGACTGGAGTTCTTATCAAATAATTTCGAACTTGACACAAAATATATTGCGTTACGCAGATTTAATTACACCAGATGCACAGAGTTAATAGATTACAAATTGTTCACTTTTACAAATTGCAGTGCTATGTCTGCGCGCCCCGCCCATCCCGCTGCGGCGGCAGGCCCGCTATCAGCGGGCTCTCTCTCTCCGATGACACCGCCGCGTCCGCACGTACATTATTGTAAAACCTAGCTTCCTAGAATTAAACGCCTACTGTATCAGTCCACTTTTCATTCAACTAATACCTACCTAGTATATGATTCCACATGCAAACGTTTAATTTTCAAAAATAACTAAACTGGTTGACGCAATTACATAATTTCACTCAATTTCATTTCAATAATCAAAAAACTTAAAACTGTCCGCTGCCCTTTGCGGAGATCTTTTAGTCAATAATACAGTGTGATAATTCCCAAAAAGGCTTTCACCTTTGTATGTCTATCTTGTTCGCTCTAATATGCTATTATGAGATTGCAACCATCTTTACACAAACTGCAAAGACTTTCTAAGACCTCTTGCACGGTAAATATTTTTGAACATAACAGATACACTTTTATTACAAAATATACCAAGTATTAATTCAAACTTCTGGCTTCCCATGAGCGTGCGGGCTCGCATCGCATTATGAATCTTATGTCAGTCACCTAAAGTGTGAAATAACTTTGCATAATGTCATTACTTTGGCTCTCCAGCGGTCAATAATGTGGTCAAATGACATGACAATAGTGTAAATTATTACATACATGTTTACCTTTCTAATAAAACCCTGTCTGATTGACTGGTCATCGAAGGAGAAGCTGTCGACAAGAGGATCCATGCCCTGCCCTCCATTTGGGTCGTTTACGACCACTTCCGGAAATGATATTAAGGTATCCTGAAACAAATAATAAATATGGTCAGTATTGCATATTACTTGAATGAGGAAGTTGTGGCTTAATATTTATTGACATTATATATTGAACCGCAACAAATCAATTGAGACTGGTGTAACTAAACATATACATACATAATCTCACGCCTTCGTTCCCAGAGTGGGGTAGGCAGAGCTACAGAATTACAAACATCTCTAAAAACTTCTTGATAATTCTATAACCACAATTTGCACAATTAGGCTAAGATGTTTACCAGCGTATTAGTGACAGGTTGCAAGCCCATCGCCTAACAGTACTACAAGCCTTTATTCCCTTAGTCGTCTCTTACGACATCCACGGGAAAACATGGAGTGGCACTATTCTAACTCGGCAACCACACGAGGCACTAAACATATATTTTTTTAATAAGGTGAGTCGGGGCTATTGCATTTACGGGGCTATAGTAACTTTTCATACTAATTTTAAAAGTAGAACACGTTTTAGTATGAAAAGTTACAATAGACCGACTCGCCTTACCACTCACTATGGTATTGGATTATATGAGACACATTCAATTTCAATTTCAATTAGCCTTTATTCCAATGACCAGTATTAATACATTTCATATGTTTTGGCATACAAGAACACAATATATTTTGTAAAAATATTAGTCAGTTTAGTTTAGTTTATTTCAAAGTAATTTTTTTTACAAAAATATAAGACACATTAAAGTACAGTTAATTACTATGGAAAATGTTTGGCACCATGAAGGTGTTAACTCATTTTTCTCATTTTAATTAATTTTGTAATACATGAGTAATAAGGAGTACCACAATATTGCGGGTTAAGCCAATAAAGCACAATACAGAATTCCGACTAATGAGAATAATAATAATAATAATATAGCCTTTTATTTCCAGATTAATAGTTACAATTACATTTCATTAATTAAAGAAAAAAAAATTCAGTTTACATAGTTTAGTCTGGTATGGCCCATTTTTGGGCAAAGGCCTCCTCCATATCTTTCCACTTCTGTCTATCCCTGGCCAATCTCGTCCATGTCGCTCCAGCCACTTGCACGATGTCGTCGCTCCAGCGACGGCGGGGTCGGCCGCGGCGTCGCTTGTCTTCACGCGGCCACCAGTGCAGTACTCGCTCGCTCCAGCGACCGTCCTCTGCGCGCGCGACATGTCCCGCCCAACGCCATTTACTTCTGCACGCGAGATCTGCTGCGTCTTTTACTTTGGTTCTGGCTCGTATCTCTATATTTTGGACTCTATCCCTCAGTCTTAGGCCCAGCATGCTCCTCTCCATACTCCTTTGGCACACTCGAAGTTTGTGGATTATTTCCCTTGTAATTGACCAGCTTTGGCATCCATAAAGTAGTACAGGTATAATAGTATTATCGAAAGCCTTCTTTTTCAATCTTATTGGTATTTGAGATTTGAAAATGTGTTTAAGAGCCCAGTATTTATTCCATGCCATTTTGATCCGTCTTTGCACTTCTTTTGATGTTTGGCTTAGTAGACATACTCTTTGACCCAGGTATATGTATGTGTCGACATAGCTTAAGTTATGTTCGTCTAATTTAATAGGGTTTTGGTCTCCATTCGTCATTAGACAAGTTTTACTGGCGTTCATGGTTAGTCCACATTTTTTGCTTTCAGTGTTTAGACTTTATAGCATATGGTTTAGGTCCTTGTGATTTTCACTGAATATAACAATGTCATCTGCGAATCTCAAATGGCTTAGACGCTCTCCGTTTATGTGTATGCCTAGGTCACAACAATCTATTTTTCTGAAGATATCTTCAAGCAAAGCGTTGAAAAGGTTTGGGGATATAGGATCCCCTTGCCGGACACCTCTTTGTATTTGGAATGGTTTACCTTTTAGTTCCATTTTGACCCTTGCTTTGCTTTCTCTGTAAATTGTTTGCAGCAATGAGAATAAGAATTCCTAAATAAATCCAAGCAGAAGAGCTTTAAGCTATAGCCTCGAACTTGTCAAACTTCTGGCTCAGGGCGACTTTGTCCACAGTCCTATTTCGTCACCTTCTTAACTCGTCCACAATGCCATGTCGTCAGCATGTAATTCCTAACTCGTCCACATTTTTATTTCATCAATTTCCTATCTCATCCACATTCCTATATTGTCCATAGTGCTAACTCGTCCACATTCCTATATCGTCCACAATGCTAACTGGTCCACAATGTGAACTCGTCCACATGACTCAAACGTGGCTTAATGTGATGTTAAATTTTAAAGAGATTTTTTAAAGGCTTAGACTATATCTAGGCAGAATATTCTGTTAATACTAAACAGACATTTTGTTAAATGTGTTCTTTGATAAATTTGTTTTTGCTCCCGTGTTAATGACGTTTCTATTACAGAATGACTTTGCGGCATCGCATCATGGGATTTGTGAAAAGTAGTGAACGAGTATAAAAGTTGCACACAATAGAAATGTGGACGAGTTTGCACTGTGGACTATATTGGAATGTGGACCAGTTACCACTGTGAACGAAGTAGGAATATGGATCAGTTAGCACTATGGACCATATAGGAATGTGGACGAGTTAGGAAGGTGAAAATATAGGAATGCTGACGAATTGGAATAGTGCGCTATATGGCATTGTGGACGAGTTAAGAAGGTGACGAAATTGGATTGTGGACAAAGTCGTCCTGAGCCAAACTTCTGTTGAACTTTGTAAGACATTCAATTAACATTACTTTTGCATTAGGCGTTGCAAGGACAGGGGCTTTTGAAACCTGCTCTTATGACTTAAAACGTGTTCTGTATGGTGTGTCCCCATGGCTTAAATCAACTTGAATATTGGCACTAATCTCTGATAACTCACCTACAGAGGTGCTTATTCTAATTACTGGATATTTGGTTGAACAATTGGTTTGTTTGACAAAACCAAAATTGAGCAAAAAGGCTAGTATTTTACTTCTGAACATACCAGTAATAGGTGTCTAGTTCAAAGAGGTTAAAGAACAATTAAATTCACATCATGGGTTTTTAGCGCCACACGCAGATTGAGATTTTCATACAAAACAGAGCCGCCTAGCGAGTTGCTGGTGCTGAAAGTATTAAAAATTAAACCCCTCATAGGGAGCAGAAGGACTTATTATAAACAGATTCAAGGTTTGAACTTTAATTTATGTTACGCCCAGAGCCACCAACTCAAACAGGGGTATTTTTTTTAACCTGGTAGAGCATAAGAATGTATAGGTACTTACAGAATTGTTGATTCCTTGTTGCGTGGTGATGTACGCCGGAGGCGCGTCGTCGGGAAAGAAAAGATCTTTCTGGTCCGCTTTAGCCATGATGAATTGTCAGTTAGCTGAAAAAATATTGTTAAATATATTTAAAGACTTATTAAATAATAAAAAGGTTTAAAACTAGCACTCGACTAAAACAGAAAGAAAGTGCGAAATGGTGCGAAATGTATGACGTACAAAGACTACTATACACACCACATATACACTAGGAAATGATGACGTACGTAGTTGGTTGGAATAATTGACATATTTGACATGCGCAGTGGGGGGTGACAAAATAGTGGAGGGAGAATGACGTTTTGATTGATCATGTATGTGTTTATTTATGGACTTTCAACTTTTGCAACAAGGTTACCCCTTCTGAATGTAAAATAGTAAACAGTTATCGTGTTTTTTTTTAAATTACGCCACATTTAGACACACAACTGACACGCTTTCGGCCGATAACAAAAACAAAGTTCGCAAAGCGGGACATACCAAATGCGTGAAATCCGAATATCTCGGTTTTCCCCAATCATAAAAATAACTGTAAACCCCGGAATGGGTTTGGATATTGCCCAATCGAATAAACGCAGCGCTTGTTGCTGAACCCCTTCAAACCAGTTTTCAAAATTACACTACATTTTGCGGCCGACGTGTAAGAAGGAAAAATGTTTAACAAAACATTGATCTTTAAATAAGTGGATAGATGAAGGTATGTAATGTAACTAACGATTGCGTTAGATTTATTACAAATATAATTATCCAGTAATTTTACCTCAAGCAATTTACTCGATGCACAGAAACGTATTTTTAGTTCTGCGCAAGTCAAAATAGAGGCGACGCAAGCGAAATGGACGATGCGCTTTCACACTTACCAACTTTATAATTTTTTTGTTTCGATAAAGCACCTCACTTCACAATTATTTAAACTAACTGGAAATCACAGAAATTAATCTGAAAAGAGTATAAAAATCCTTAAGAGCACACAATAGTAAATAACAAAGCGTTTTAAGATCTAATTGTGACTGAGAAAGCCTTTCACAACACTGCGCGTTAAAAGCACTGCACGGGTTTGAGCCTGACCTAATGTTTGTATTGTACTGTTTGAATTCGTATTGTTTTGTTTGTACGAATGTACCACTCGTATTATTGGTATCGTGCGAGAACAAATTAATTTGCCATCACATTAGCGAGCAGCAAACCCACAGGCTCACGGTCACAGGTAAGTCACTGAGTGAGTGAGTTCAGTGAGTGTGAGTGAGTGAGGAGTTCAGAACAGAAGTCAGTGTCTCCCCACTCCTCTCGCAATCATAACAAAATGCCGGCCACTAATGTTGCCAGCTAGAGTATACATTTTTCCTAATATTTTTTTTTCAGATTTTTTCTAGACTTAAGAAGCGGCAAATATGTGATAAATATGTAGGTATGTAAGTTTCTATGTCTATTTATTTATGTGGGTGGGTAAACGGCTTGACTAATTTGCAACAGTGGCATTGTCAAGTGAATGTCAACAAGTCACATCATTTTTATATTTTTAATGTGCAATTTTGTAAAGTAGAATTCATAAATATATGTACACTTTAGTACCTTGTCTATTTAATGTCATGTTTAAAGTGCCATGTATGAATTGTCACAGCGATTAACGTGACAAGGTAGTAGGTACCTATATTGATGAACTCGACTGTATGTAAGTTAATATGTTTGTTACACCTTCACCTTAAAATGACAAGACAGATAACCTGAAATGGTATAGCGAATTACTAATTCTACGCAGACAGAATTATAATGAATAGTTCCACAAAAATATCACAACACAGGTCGTCAATTCGTCATGGTGGTAGCAGTAGTGTTCCCATTGTTGTGTTCGGGTTTGGAGACAGAGGCCCTTTTTTGAAAATCGAAGTTCCAAGTTACGTTAGCTCCATCTCTTTCTCTCAATTAATTAAGACTAAATATAGTCTCGAATGACGAGTAACAGGGACGGAGCTATCGTAACTTCGATCTTCGATTTTCAAAGTAGGTCCTAAGGTAACTGGTGTAATGACTATCATAGAGGCATTGCATCTTAGGGTTAGTTTACTTTAGCTGAAATTGTACTTATCTATGGTCCATAAAGCCCAGTTACCATGGGGTGGAATGTGTGTTCGTTTGCAATCTCCAAGAAATAAAAATAAGTAAGGTGTTTTGAGCCTGCGTTTGGTTAGACTTACAATTAAAAGTAAGAGCAGGTAGGTACTTAGTTTATCTTGCAATTTTTACCTATCTCGTTTTAGTCGTGCTACTTAAAACTCAATTTCAAATTCAAATTCACATAGTTTATTGCGTGTCACATTACGTTACAACAGGGGCCTGTTTTATAAAGCTACAAGTTACAATTTTAGAGGTCTAAACTGGCAACACTGCTCAAATGGCTGGTCGTCATTGGTCGAGTTTGTGTCAAATGAAAACTTGTAACCTGTAAATTGAAATTTGTAGCTTTATAAAACAGGCCCCAGGTGGAACTACAACTACAGAGGCCTGTTTTATAAAGCTACAAATTACAGTTTACAGGTTACAAGTTTCCATTTGACACAACCTCGACCAATGACGACCAGGGGCCTGTTTTATAAAGCTACAATTTACAATTTACAGGTTACAAGTTTCCATTTGACACAACCTCGAGCAATGACGACCAGCCATTTGAGCAGTGTTGCCAGTTTACACCTGTAAATTTGTAACTTGTAGCTTTATAAAACGTGCCCCAGCCATCTGAGCAGTGTTGCCAGTTTAGACCTGTAAAATTGTTACTTGTAGAGTATAATATTAATCTGTGCTTGTAGCTTTATAAAACGTGCCCCAGGTATACATGTTTACTATATTACATAATCTTAATAAAACACAGATTGTTGAAGTGAAAAAAACCGTTATTTATTTATATATGTTTTGACAAGATAATATTTATAGTAAATATACGATCTTTCGATAAATTGTAATTTATGGTAACACTGTCCCGAACTACAAGCGCCACAATGTTTACAAATTGTGATAAACCCAAGGACAAACCGGTTTGCAGCGCCAACTGTCTTCTCTTTCGTTTGTTCGGAATTAGTAAGAGACAAAACAATATTCATTAATGCGGCAAAATCCCCTGTGGGGAATCCCAGAGATCTGTGCTATTTTATAATTCTGGGGTCCTAGTGAAAAAGGGTATAAGTCGACTTAACTCGTAATAAAAAAGGGTATACACATAAATGGAGTATACTGACTTAAACCCTTTTTCACTTGATCTTCAGAAGACTTACACCCTTTTTCACTAGGACCCCAGATCATTATAAATTACAATATTCTGTCTGTTTGTTTGAGTTGGTTAGTCCACGACATGTAGATTATAAAATCGATAATCCCCAAGTCCATACTAGGTACTTACATAACATATTATTATTATAATAAGGTACAAGAGGACAAATAAATTCCATAGTAATTAGGTCCGGGCCATAACGTTTCTCACCCTCTAAATCAAGTCCGATTTTCACGATTTTTGAATAATGTTGTAGTTATTATGAAAAACTAGGTAGGTAAGTTTCCGTTTTTTATTTTTTTATTTGTTTGTTTCTAATAAACACTTTTTTGGAAATGAATACTTACTGACCTAGTTTTTCATAATAACTACCTAATATTCAATAATCGTAAAAATCGGACTAGGTTTAAGGGGAGAAAAACGTTATCGCATTTTGTATGTGAGCCAGTGTCCGTTTCACTGCCGCGTAGAGTCGAGGACACACATTGCGTGTTATCCCTGTTATGCCGGCACCACACATCGCTATTCGCTATTCGTTATTCGCCTTATGCGCCTACATTCGACGAAGTGTGGAGGGTTTATTCGTCTATGTTTTCTTTATTCGCACGCATAACGCATAAGCGCGATAGCAAATATTTTAACAAATACGGCGCAGCCGCATAACGAATAGCGAATAGCGAAGTGTGGTGCCGGCATTACCTTCCCTGTTTTCTTTAATCATTTGTATATATATACTAGCTGACCCGGCAAACGTTGTTTTGCCATATAAATAATTTAGGGGTGGACTACCCCTAACATTTAGGGGGATGAAAAATAGATGTTGGCCGATTCTCATAGATACCGGATAAGCACAAAAAATTTCATCAAAATCGGTCAAGCCGTTTCGGAGGAGTATGGCAACGAAAACTGTGACACGAGAATTTTATATATTAGATAATGTGTGTCTTATGGTTGGTGAATAAATGTTTTTCTTCTTCTTGTTCTGTGTGGAAAATTTTATCTTCACAATTCTCTTAAGTACTTACTTACCTAAGTACAAGAGACATATGTAGGTACAGGTAAAAAACTTAACTAAAGCTCCTCTTGCATGTGGTTGTAACACATTATAGACCGTTCGACATTCTATATTTGAAATTTGACGTATATTCCACATTAGTTTTGTACACTAACACAACTACATGCAAGAGGAGCTTTACTTAAGTTTTCTAACCTATTATTTTTATTACTTTTGACAAGAAAGGGTCGCACTTATTATTTAATTGTTATTTACGTTATCCATTTTTGTTATCATGCAGTTGTGTACATAAGTACCTACAATGTATGTGTAAAGTAAAAGTTCAGCGTTACTTCGATAACCCGTTAACGTCTCCACTTTACCTCATGCTGTCTCTTTCGTGTCACTAATTTGCATGTCCAAGCCGGAAGATCCGCTTGCGAGTTTTGTATACCATCCTTCCATTTCCAGATGCTAGGTACTTTAGTTTATTAGAAAACAAAATAATAGTACCTAATGAGGACGCCACTGGACGCTCGGTGCAGTCCAAAGAGTTTTAATGTTATGGGTATGACTACTAAGTACCTACATTTATAGTTGTTTACGTGACGGTTGCGTAATGCTAATTACTAAAGGGCGGACAATGGATGTAATATGATGACGAAAGCAAAAGATGGATAAGACCATTATTAAGTTTCCAGTAATATTTACGTATGCAGTTTTTGGTGTAAATATATCAGTAAGTATAAAATACGTCTATCCTCCATAGAACATAATTAGGATATTAAGAAATTACTGGCCACTTGTAAATTATCTCCTCTTGAGAGTCTTAAGACAATTAAGTGTTTATATCTATTACGTCTTAGACTTGTCAATCACATTGACGTTTTCACTTAGGACTTTATGTGCGTTTACTTCAATATTTATATTTAACATAGCTATGACAATTGAAATCACAATTCGTAAATGGATACTTGATAAACCGGATCTAATTTACGAGACATGTAAAGGCTCGATCTTTTACTACAACAATAAAACTATATAACTATTTTGCAATTATGTTCTCTTCTTTAAACCAATTATAGTCATATCCATATTACGTATATCGTTTGACATGATTTTGACGTATATTGCATCCGTCGTCCGCCCATTACTAATTACGCAGAGTCTCGTACAATACTTTATCTACACACATATTATAAGTACTCTAAGATGGGTTCAGAAGCCGAAAGGCAAATGACCAGCATTACCTTACCTGTGGTAGTAGGTGATAGCGATGACAGCTGTAACGTAATTTTGAAATTACGATATCGAATATTGTAAGGTAATGAGATCCAAATTTGGAACATCTTCCAAAATGAACAGCTGTCATCGCTGTCACCTACAACCACAGGAAATGCTAGTCATTGCGTACGGATTTCGAACGCATAATATTAGAGGACTTATGATACGAGTGTAGATAAGTCTTTGGTGAAGCCTTAATACAATTATGAATGTGTTGTTTGGGTTATAATCAGTGATCGGAAATAGGTGAGCTAATTTGCCTAAACTTGATGCATGTTCATTCAATAATGTATTCCCATCTCTCTCACGCATGAAAGAATATGCGTCAAGTTTAGGCAAATTAGCTCTACCTATTCCGATCACTGGTTATAATATAACCCATAAACTTCATGGTCGATACAAACTTTACAGACGTGTAGGTTCACTTCACTTTCATTGGTAAAAACTATTTTTAACCGACTTCAAAAAAGGAGGAGGTTATACGTTCCACTGTATGTTTTTTTTTATGTATGTTCACCGATTACTCTGTCAATTGTCGACCGATTTCAAATATATTTTTTTGGTTTGATTGAGTATACTTTCGAGGTGGTCCCATTGTCACCTAATCTGAATCTGATGAGAGGATCCGTGAGGAATTGAGGGAAATCCTCAAATATCGTAGGCAAACATATAGCGATTTTAGTATTTTTAGTAACAAATCCAGCATTTGCATTCAGAAAGTATCATTTGGTGAAGTGGAACTGATGATGAAGACCACAGATGGCCACCGGAACTCCTTAAAGGTACCGATTTCAAGGGTGGCGATAAGATATCTCGATTAAGATAGTTGAGCGACTACAACGAAGAATATTTACTTGTTAACCGACTTCAAAAAAGGAGGTTATTGAAATATGACTATGACTTTCCCGCGGCGTTGCTTGCGGCGCGCTTGAAATAACTTAAAGTTTCATTTCAACTAAGAAGTGGGACTACGTAACAGCGTATTATGATCACTAAAAAGTATAAAATAAAATAAATGTTTTAAAAAACAAAAAACCGCCTTCAAAAACGCAAAAAATAACTTCTTTAAAATTGTAGGCACCTAATAGGTTAGTCCAACTGAAGTCGGCGACCACAACATTTTCAACAAAAAGCCGACATCAGTTGGACTAACCTATTAGGTGCCTACAATTTTAAAGAAGTTATTTTTTGCGTTTTTGAAGGCGGTTTTTTGTTTTTTTAAACATTTTCACAACTACTGAGATGAAATAAAGAAAGTATCATTTGGTGAACTGGAACTGATGATGAAGACCACGGATGGCCACCCGAACTCCTCAACGGTACTGATTTCAAGGGTGGCGATAAGATATCTCGATTAAGATAGTCGAGTGACTACAACGAAGAATATTTACTTGTTGAAATATGACTATGACTTTCCCGCGGCGTTGCTTGCGGCGCGCTTGAAATAACTTAAAGTTTCATATCAACTAAGAAATGAGACTACGTAACAGCGTATTATGAACACTAAAAAGTATAAAATAAAATAAATGTTTTAAAAAACAAAAAACCGCCTTCAAAAACGCAAAAAATAACTTCTTTAAAATTGTAGGCACCTAATAGGTTAGTCCAACTGAAGTCGGCGACCACAACATTTTCAACAAAAAGCCGACTTCAGTTGGACTAACCTATTAGGTGCCTACAATTTTAAAGAAGTTATTTTTTGCGTTTTTGAAGGCGGTTTTTTGTTTTTTAAAACATTTATTTTATACTATTTGCAATCAAAAACGCAATGGCACAAATATCACAAATATTGGATAAATATCGATCAAATGTTAAAGGGGTGATAAACGGGCGAGTAAGTAGTACGAGTACTTTCACGACATTTGGGCATTTTCACGAAAAAGTGTACCCAATTAAGGACTGAAATTAAGGAACTTTAACTTTGTCAGTTTTGTGACGAAAATTAGCTATACCTTGACGGCCGCCAAAACTGACATAGTTAAACTTCCTTGATTTCAGTCCTTAATTGGGTACACTTTTTCATGAAAATGCCCAAGTACGGCGTACTTACTCGCCCCTTTAAGACACCCGATTCTTGTTTTGACGAAGACAAGGGTTTTGCAATGAATTTGTAACCATCACGACGATTTTTTTTTAAATTTTTCTTCTCCAACCTTGATCTACCCAATGCTGAGTAAAGATCTCTTCCATTTTAGCTCATTTAGAGCGGTCTTGTGTTTTCCGGGGTTATTCCCACCTGTTACCACCAATTTGTTACCACTGGTAACAGCTGGGATTTTTTTTCTCACCTGTTACCACGAAACTAATTGGTGGTACTTATCACCAAATATTTTAGTGGTAACAAATGGGAAAAATATTCCCACTTGTTACCACCGAGTACTTTAGTGGTAATAGGTGGGAAAAAAAATCCCAGCTGTTACCAGTGGTAACAAATTGGTGGTAACAGGTGGGAATGAGTCAGCCAACCAGTCTGTCAGTCCATCTCGTCACCAGTTCATCTCGCGGGCTGTCTTCCCACGCTTCTCCGGCCCGTTCGCGGTCTCCACTCCAGCAACCTTTTACCCCATCTTCCATCGGACCTACGGCAAATATGGCCCACTTTTTTATTATTTTAAGTGTTAATTATTGGTGCGAGTTAAGTAGCTAAATGTCCAACACTGGCGCGGTGCCATTACCTAAGTACTCCAAACTCGCAAACAGCTCTCAACCATCAGGAGGCCAGGGGCCCGTTCCAGAAAGCCACTCTGCATCTCTGCACTCCACAAATATCACTTTTCAAACATATTTCTGTTCCACAAAGCTATTGCAGAGTTGAACTAGTTGAAGAGCCAGAGTCAAATACAAACTGTGGATTTTTGGATTTGCAATGTATATTTTAGGAACAGAATCTTTGCAGAGTTTGCAAATTACGCAGAGTATGTTCTTAAACACGTCGACGCCCCCGGACAATAAGTCGGCAATCGCAAAAAGTAAATTTTATAGGAAAAAATATTTACTGATTTTGTTCAATATCTTTACAACCAGAGGGAGTACTAAAGACATTGATATATCAAACGAAAGCTATTTTTTTAAAGAATATAATTTATACAATTATACTTTATAATACGCATTCAGTATTAAGCAATGAGAGAAAATGCATTTTACAGATAATGAGTTAAAATTTATTCCCAGTAATAGTGACTTACTGGATTATTGTGGTAAATATTATAAAAGTTTTGATTTGTAACTGCATAACATGGACATTTATAACGATATTTTTTGTTTGAAGGGCTAAACGTAATATGTCATTACTAAGGTTTTTAAAGTAATTTAAAACCAGGCAAAATAACGGCATTGTATGATAGCTTTGTTGTTCTCGGGAATGTAAAACCTACATATTCAAGTAAACGTGCAATACTGAATGACATCGAAATAATAAAATAACATAGTGTAAAAGAAAACTATCATAAGTTATAAGTATAATAAGATTTAATAATTAAAATAATCGAAAATAATAATAATTATTATTATTAGCCTTTATTTGCTGTAATTATAATTATTTACATGTCATTATCACTATTCAAGTTATGATTAGTCAATTTTATGTTATGCTTGTCATTAGTAAAGGATATAAATTGTTAGTTATTCTCTGTTTTTACATTCTTTCTGGAACTTGTCATATATGAATATTTATGTCTTTCCTTCCCTTTTTTCTTTAGTTAGCGCGCCCCTTGGATGAAGGCCTCCTCCAGTCTTCTCCATTCTTTCCTGTCTCTTGTCCTACTCCATGCTCGTCCTATTAATACGTCTAAATTATTGCTCCATCGCAATTTGGCCTTCCTTTGGATCTCTTGCCATCTCTGGGGACCAGTCTGTTACTTTTTTTGACCAGAGAGTGGATATGACCAGCCCATTTCCATTTAAGTTTGCGTATTTTAACTGTTACATCTCGCACCCTAATTTGATTTCTAATATGGATATTTCTTATTATATATATTCGTTTCTTATGTAATATGCTCCTATCCATATTATGTTGACATATCTACCTCAAGTTTAAGTTCATTTTTCTTTGTTAGGGCCTAGGTTGTGCTTTTCATAATTTCTTTTAAGGCCCAATATTTATTCCAGGATTTTTTTATTATTCTTTATATTATTTTGGACATATCTTCCTGCAAAGATATTAATTCCACTAGGTATATTTAGTCTCCTATGTAATCTTTTGTGAAATTTCTGACATTTATAGGCGGTTTGTTGCTGTTCGGTAGTATTTTAGTTTTTGATACATTCATGGTTAACCCCAGTTTCCTACTCTCTGTTGCCAGATTGTTAAGTATTACTTCAAGGGTATTTGGATCTTCTGCAAATAAAAACACTATCATCGGCAAATTTTAAGTTGATCATCGATTCACTTTCAATTTTTATACCTTTTCCATTCCAGTTTATGTTGCAGAACATGCTTTCCAATGCAGCATTAAACAATTATGGGGAAAGAAAGCCCTGTTTTACTCCTCTTGTAAGTTTAAATTCTCTCCCTTCTTTTTCCAGCTTGATTTTGGCTGCGTTGGTGTTAATATATCGCCTTGATGATACGGTTTTTTTTTTCCCGTGTTCCCCGTACTAGCAAAGCTTGATGTATGCCATTGTATTCTAAGCTTTCAAACGCCTTGGTATAGTCAATAAAGGCTATGTATATTTTCTTCTCGTATTCATTATATTTCTCTATAATTTGGTTGAGTGTGTATAATATGATCTATGGTTGAGAAGCCGTGTCGAAAGCCAGCTTATTCTATGGATTGACTAGAATCCAGGGATTTTTCTATCCGTTTAGGATAATATAGGAATAGGTCTGTAGTTGTTTATGCTACCTATGTCTCCCTTTTTATGCAGAAGTGTAATAACAGCAATATGGAAGTGGAACCCTCTGTAAAGGAGACAGATATTTATTTATACCTGGATAGCTGAGACACTGGGTAAGTCCCTGCAGTTATCCAGGTTTCACTCTATCGGTCTGTCTCATTTACAGAGGGTTCCAGGTGAGAATAGATGTTATTTCAGTTAGACAAGCGCGATTATTAAATTAAATAACATATTTTTAAATATTTTATAGTTGTAATTTTTAACAATAATCAAAAAAGGTAGGTACTTAATAAACAAAAATAATCAAGTAGGTACGTAATCTTATAAACAGTTCAAAAATGCATACAAAATGCGTCAATCAAAAAAATCTGTCATTATAGTTTTGGTCATACTGCTTCGCGTCTAGTTTTTTTTACTAAATTTACTTCCAAAGTTATTTCGTCATCATCTTCATTTTCCAATGAAAACGAGAAGACATGACCAACTTCATCGCGTGTCTTTCCACTTTCATATAAGGATATTAACTTTAGTTTTTATCATTACAAGCCTTCGTTTCTGCATTTTTCAAATAAATATCCGTACGATAACAAAACCAAACTGAAACTGGAGGTCATTTAGGCACAATTAACTAAGTTCGGAATTTGGGGGTCAACTAAGGATTAATAAACAAAACTGAAATTTATCTGCAAAAATGTCCAAGTTAGACAGGTACCTAATAAATTGACGTTATCTCAGTTACAGAGGTCTACCTATAAATTAAAAGAAAACATTGTAGCAAAGTATTCTTTAAAATATAGTCTCAGTAAAAGAGGTAAAATTCTCTCACCGTCTCAATTCAGTGCTAGAGTGTCAGGACCTCAACATGAGTTCCAGCTATGGAGGTTTCTCATTTATCCTGGTCCCACTTAACCAAGTTGTACTGTATCTGGATATCTAAGACACTGAGTAAGTAGAATACCTCTTTAAGTGAGACAAATTTGCAGGTCCTAGTTATCCAGATTTCACAATTTTTAGCCATAGTTTCAGCATATTTTAAAACTTTGCATTTTGTCGGTTCCATAGCACCTAATAATTAATTTATTTACACGTTTTGGTAGGTAACACACTCAATAGATTCACAGGTAAGAAACTATGTTTTATTTTGTCACTGACACGTAAACACAAACACATTTTTTTTTAACCAGACGCACCAATCAATAATTACACGTCACTTACGGTCAATAGAAATTTGCAACTGTTTATAAATGTAAACAAACATTACGCGTTGCCGGTGCGAGAACAGACACGTGAAGGGGCGCGGCATGTACGAGTATCTATTACTTTCTAATGTTTAATCAAAGACATTGAACAACGAACCTTATGATGGCTGAGCGGCAAAAAGACAGACGATATATTGGGTTCGTGACATGATCTGATTTGGTATTAAATAGTACACGCAAGTACCTGTTACGAATATTTACGAACGAATTATTTCCCTTTAAAACTTTGTTAGTAGCTATTGCCGTGTTAAGTTTATTAAATTAAATACGGTATTATCGTTTACCAAAAACTTCATAAAAATATTGACGCCAATAAACCGGTTATCGCATCGTACCAAATATCAAAGTAATAAATATATTTGTATTGATCTGTAGCGACACTTTTCTCGTAACATTTTGATTTTGCAGTTTCCCTACAATAAACACGTCATTCTTAATATCTTCTTTAATTGCATTAAAAAAAATCTGAAAAAAATATATATGATGTATTCTGACCCGCTGATTCCGAATTTTGCATAACAATAAAATGTCCATAATATCACATTGCCGACTTATTGTTCGGGGGCGTCGACGTTTACTCTGCACTTTGCATTATCGTGGATTTGCAAAGTGCAGAGTGCAGAGTGGCTTTCTGGAACTCAATCGCCTTCTCCTTGCCGTAAAAACTTTATTGACAATAGGAACGAAGTAACAATAATTTGATATAATAAAAAACTTTGTCACGCGATAAACGCAGTCATGTAACTATTTAAAAAGGTCCCCTCTAGATAGTCCTCTCAAACTATTTGTCCGATTTATCGTCACTTCATTTCACTGTCGACAGATTATTAAACGTTGAACTTGCGGGCTTATTATGGTCGTCTTTACCGACGTGGATAAGCGTGGATAAAACATCTATCACTTGTGGGGCCTGATAAAGCTGCGTTTATCGCGTGACAAAGTGTGGATAAGGTATGCGTCAACTTCTGACACGTAAACATGTGAGTACGAGAGTGACGGATGCTTTATCCACATTTGACGCGCGATATACGTAGACGCAGCCATACTAGGACCGCAGGTGCGAGGGTGACGGAAGCTTTATCCACTGCGATAAAGGCCACTGACCTTAAGCGAGGTAGACTAGCAATAAAAATTGCAGAAGTTGATTGCTGTCTTACTTTAACTTACAGTATGCACAATTTTGCTGTCTTTTTCTAACTTTAAAGTTAGAGTAAGACAGCAGTCTAGCAGTCTAGAATAGAAGCACTTACTGTACTTTTTCATTTTAACGTCATTTCTGATCAGCTGCACTAATCGGCTAAAGACGTTAAAGCGACAAGGTACAGGGTGCAGCTACAAGTGTTCAGCTTCTTACATAAGTACAAGACCAACTGTACAGTCAACCATTTTAATAGTTGAACCTCCGATAGAACCTTGTCATTTTGTAACAGCGTCAAGTCAAGACAAGTAAAAAACGTCGAAATAAATCATTGACTTACCGCGACAGGGATTCATACTGCCCAGTCGCTCAGTGCGTCTCTATCGTTACAGACCTCTAACCCGCGACTTTTTTAACGTAGAAGGTTGAAACATTCTTCATTGGTGCTCCGCTCCTATTGGTCTTAGCGTGATGATATATAGCCCTACCTATAGCCTTCCTCAATAAATGGGCTATCTAACACTGGAATAGTTTTTCAAATCAGACCAGTAGTTCCTGAGATTAGCGCGTTCAAGCAAACAAACTCTTCAGCTTTATAATATTAGTATAGATATCTACCGATTATTGGTTCAAAAATTAAAAGTCTTCCCTTTTTTGGGGGAAAAGGAGGCAGACGAGCGATCACCCCATAAACACCCGCAATACCAGGGGAATCGCAAGTGCGCTGAGAAAAGAGTAGGCTCGTTTTTTTTGAAGCCCCAAGTCGTATTGTTTCGGAAATACAGACGCCGAGAGCTGGGTGGTTACCATGAAACTTCGAGTGCCAAGTCTAGGGTTGCCAACTATTTCTTCGGCAAATATAGTATTTTCCAAGGTATAAAAAAGTACACAGAAAGAAAATATAGTAACTACTTTGAAGAAAAACTTTTTAAAAAGTGTGTAAATTTATTCATTAAATATAATGCACAATATTTACTACTTACTAACATTCTGCCTGCTATTGGGGCAATTATCTGAGCTGAAAAAAGCCTATTTCTCCACTCCAACTACATTGGCGCTTAAAATCATTTTGAAATGGCCAATCAAAATATGTATAAGGACTGACCAAAATATAGTATTTAAGCGTACTACTATGAATTTCTTTAACAATATATAGTACCTACAGTCGAAGTAGGTATAGTACAATATTATATATTATAGTACGGTTGGCAAACCTAGCTAAGTCCCTGTCTCTCGTCACTCGAGATTAAAATAGAGAGAAAGGAATGGAGCTAAATGTAACTTCGTTTGATTTTCAAAGCACGGCCTCTGACTCGACATAAATAAGGAGCATGGCAAAAAGGCTGTCAAAAAACGCAAGGTGGTCGATTTCCAACTATCAAGATGGTTTTTAAATTAGAATAAACAACGAAGATTACAGTGAAAAAAATAATTACCTTACACACAGTGGAGCGAAAAACACTTGTAGCGCATCTAATATTCAACTATTCAAGTGCTTGAGAAACAGTAAATAGGTACCTACTAGACGTTTACTTATTGAACATTACTATTTAATTATTTTACAATATTCTCAATGCTATACTCATTTCAATTACTGTCAAGACGGCTAAATTTAGCCTTAAGCTCTGTTTTTAAACCCATAACAATTACCTACCATTTCAAACATTACCTACGCTCTTAAAGTAGGTACCTATGGTGCAACGCAGTGAAAGGTGAAAGTTCATGTTTATTCGGTTTTGCCATGGTTTCGCATACTGTTTTTTTTTCCAGTGCAGTATTTCATTAGGAACCTGTTCCTACACTTTTTACTACCTACCTATATAATATTCGCACTGCTAGATCAAAACAGTTGTATAATTAAATTAATTCACTAGCTACGCGTACAAAACTCGCAAGCGGGTCTTCCGACTTCGGCATGCGAATTAGCAAGACGAAAGAGATAGCATGAGGTAAAGTTGAGACGTTAACGGGTTATCGGCGTAACGCTGAACTTTTATTTACTTCACACATACCTACCTACATTATACTTATGTACACAACTGCATGATAACAAAAATGGACAACGTAAATTAATTATTAAATAATAAGTGCGACCCTTTCTTTTTAAAGCTAAAAGGTACCTACCGTAAACTTGGGTTACTTTAGCCCTAGGGCAGTAACTTGTATATAATCTGTGTCTAGGGGGTAAAATGGCCCACCCTTAAAACTATAACTATTTAAGTGGTAATCATCTTAAATTGTTAAAATAATTTTAGAACTATATAAGTAGCTTGGTCCTGATGCAACATTTAAAGGAATACTTAATTAAATTTTTAAAATGGCTTTTGGGGTGGGCAATGTTACCCCTAGGGCTAAAGTAACCCGAGTTTACGGTACCCATGTCACTTGTATTGTACTTAGGTAAGTACTTTAGTACTTACTTAAGAGAATTGTGAAGCTAAAAGTTTTCATACAGAAGAATAAGAAGAAATACATTTATTCACTAACCATAATTTTTCGCTCCACTGTGTGTAAGGTAATTATTTTTTTCATTGTAAACTTCGTTGTTTATTGTTATTTAAACACCATCTTCATAGTTGGAAATCGACCACCTTGCGTTTTTCGACAGCCTTTTTGCCATGCTTCTTATTTATATCGAGTCAGAGGACGTGCTTTGAAAATCAAACGAAGTTACATTTAGCTCCATTCCTTTCTCTCTATTTTAGTCTCGAGTGACGAGTGACAGGGACTTGGCTAGGGTTGCCAACCGTAATATAACATATAGTATTGTACTTTACCTACTTCGAATCTGTGTACTATATACTGTTGAAGAAATACATAGTAGTACCTACGCTTAAATACTATATTTCGGTCAGTCATTAACCTTATACATATTTTGATTGGCCATTTCAACCTGATTTTAAGCACCAATGTAGTTGGAGTAGAGAATTTTTTTTCAGCTCAGATAGTTGCCCCAATAGCAGGCAGAATGTTAGTAAGTAGGTAGTAAATATTGTGCATTATTTTAATGAATAAAAGTACACACTTTTTAAAAAGTTTTTCTTCAATGTAGGTACTATATTTTCTTTCTGTGTACTAAATTTTTTATACCTTGGGCTGGAAAAAAATAGTTGACAAACCTAGACTTGGCACCCGAAGTTTCATGGTAACCACCTAGCACCTAGCTCTCGGCGTCTGTATTTATGAAACAATACGACTTGGGGCTGGGGGGGGGCACTAAGTGGGGCCGGCACAACATGTCTTCCTCCTCTCTCCTCTATCTGCTGTTAACTCCGTAATCACACCTTTATTGGTCTTCTTCTATCCATCAACATTCATTCTCATTAGGTACTCTTCTAGTTATGTGACCTGCGTCCCTCCTAATAACATGCCCATACCATGCCAATCTTGCTACCTATCTACCTATTACTTAGCATTTTTGCGAGTTCGCTCGTGTGGTTACAAAGCGCGAAGTAGACTGGTAATAAGAATTGCAAAAGTTGGTTGTCTTACTTTAACTTCAGTTCTAGAGCAAGAAGCACAGATGCTGTCCTTTTCTGACTTAAAAACTTTAAAGTTAGAGTACCGAGGTTTAGACCAGCAATAAAAAGACAGCAAAATTGTGCTGTTCGCTCTAGTACTGAAGTTAAAGTAAGACAGCAATCAACTTCTGCAATTTTTATTGCTAGTCTACCTCGCGGGTCCATATTGGTTCACCTAATTATTTTTACTCATAACGATTTGTAAGACCTAAACATCGCAACTCCTAACGTGTTTTTTTTTCCAACTGTTACTTTTTCAGGATTTATATAAATCAAACCTAACCTAACCTAGTCTTATCTACTCATTAAATATTTCAGAACTTCTGAAAAGTTTACGGTTCCAGCGGTATAAAAAAATCATTTTCGGAGTTCCGATAATAGGAGTTGCAATTTTAGTTGAACTTTGGCGCTCCCCTATCGCAGTGGATAAAGCTTCCGTCACCCTCGCACCTGCGGGCCGAGTATGGCTGCGTCTATATCGCGTGTCAAATGTGGATAAAGCATCCGTCACCTATTTACGTGTCAGAAGTGGTCGCATACCTTATCCACACTCTGTCACGCGATAAACGCAATGAGTCCCCAACAAGTGATACTCGTAGATGTTTTATCCATGCTTATCCACGTCGGTAAAGGCGACCATAATAAAATAAGCCCGCAAGTTAAACGTTTAATAATGTGTCGACAAGAAGTGACGATAACTCGGACGAATAGTTTGAGAGGACTATCCAAAGGGGACCTTTTTAAATAGTTACCAGAATTACAAGGGAATGGAAATAAAACAATTAATATTTGAACATAACTTTAATACTTATTTATTTTATTTTGTTTGCATATTGTTGTCTTTGTTATAAAATGTCGCATATTAAACAATAGTAAATAGTTCAGAATCAAAATTACTTTCTGTAAAAAAAATATTGACAAACTAGGTGGGCCTCTACAACGTTAAGCTATATCGTTTTTGACCTGGGTCTATATATATATATATATATATATTCTATTAGATAAGGCATCTGTCACCTTTTGGCACGTAAATAAGAACGACAGTGACAGATGCTTTATCCACATTTGACACGCGATATAGACGCAGCCATGCTACTAGGCCTGTTATGGTATTGTTTTTAACTCGGCCGCCATTACTGTCAAGTAAATAAGAGCTATCAAAACGTACAATACGATATTTCAGATTGTTTACCACTAAATTAAAATATTTAATTAAATTCCTCTTTATCTAAAATTAAACATGATTGGAACTTTTAAAAGAATAATAAATTATGACTACATGGTTTTAATTTTAACTAACTCCATAAATATTATATTTCCTCTATGCTAAGTCTAATGCAGGATTTCTTAACCTTTAGGGCTATTGTGCACTACAAGGATTTTTTACGGTTACGCCATAAATACTAAGTCATAAATACTAGTTTGTGCAAAATCGGACTGCCGTACAGTAAAACTCCTCGTAGTCCATAATCGCCCTTATGCTTGTAGAAACATGGTCCGTAATTACCGGCGGACTGTCCAGTCGAGATCGCCGCGCCCCAAACATGCAGTTTAAGGAATTCGTTAGTCCTAAATTGAAAGAAAAACTAACAGGCCAGTATCGGCGGTCGGACTGACAGGCTTTGGTGCTAGTGTGCAATATTATGTACCATTATGCAATGGGATTAAAGTTTATTTTCCAGTATTCTTAAACTGAAAATGGCATTATCGAACAAACGTAATTGAACTTTATTGCCTTGCTGGTAGATTCATAGTCCCACTTACAAAAACTCTGTTTGTAGTATGGTTGTCCTTACGAGGTTAGAAATGAACCGTATAACCACGGACCCCAGGCAGTCATGCAACGGACCTTGAGCTCTATAGATATAGAACTTAAGGCTCAGTTTCATTGGTCGATATCCAAATGCTTTTCGTGATACATTGCATCGCTGCAATAGCTCCCGGCTCGATAATTTCAAAACAACTCTACAATGGATTGCTACAAGCATGCGGGCTATTGCCTAATGAAACAGCCCTTAGGTTAAGAAACCCTGGGCCCTAGTTAAGATGCCTAACGCTAGCGATTTTAAAAATCGTCAAAATGTAAAGGCATAAGATTGACGTAAGCTGTACCCTTACCATGAGTTACCATTACTGAACTCGCTAGCGAGTCGAATGCTCTGTCCCTCGCACTCTATAAGATTACTTGCGAGGCCTGCGAGGGACAGAGTTTCGACTCGCTAGCGAGTACGTTATTTGTAACTCATGGTAAGCTGATGACTGATAGTATCGGCCACTTTTGTCGATTCCACGCATTTCTAGTCGATAGAAAACAAAACGTTTGCAGCGTGCTTCTTGGCTAGGCCTACCTATCTATCATGATTGTGTTTATCGATGTGGATAAACGTGGATAAAGCATCTGTCACTTTCAGACCAGTATGTAAGTGACGGATGATTTATCCACCGCGATAAAGGCGACCATAAAACTTATACATGCAACTCTCAGTCAGAACGTTGATAGCAATAATTTAAAATTAAAAGAGGATATAAAATAATTTACCTAAGATCCATTTTGCCTAATCACTTACAAAATGTTTCCAATGATCTTAAGAACTTCGTAATGATGTAACGATAGTCAATTTGCAGCATTAAGGCACCCATAAGGAAGTCGGCAGGGGTGAATTCGAGGCGGTGCGACTTTGACACCATAGCTTGAAGGTCGGTCAGGATGTATGAGCTGAGTAGAAACACCACGAGGCTAGGGTATAACACGCCGAAAGGGTTTTCCATGTAGATGAACGGTATCGTGGTAGCTGAAAGTTTATCGTTAACGACAACATTGATACTATGCTTTTGTTGCTAACTCCATAGACCGGGCAGTGGCGGATCCACGGGGGTGGTCAAGTACGTCATGACCACCCCCTTTGGCACTCGTAGATACGGGTCAGAAAGTAAGTAGTCGTGTGGCATTATCTCGGACTTGACCGAACTTCTGCGTTCAGCAGTTAATGACCAACCCCTAATCTGAAAGCTGGATCCGCGCCTGAGACCGGGAGATACTGACACAAAATATCCGGTCATTTGTACCAGTATGGCGACCCTTCAGGGGTCTAATTACGTAATGACGAAAAGGAAAATGATGGTCAGAGCGCTGGTACCGGCGGCCCAAATGCGGGGGCGTTAATCGAACGTGTCGGAAAATTACAAAAGTCGAACGATTTGTACCACTAAAATTCTTGTATTTTCCGATAGTCGATGAAATAAGAAGTAGGCGGTAGCGTAATGCCATACTTCTCCGGTGTGACTTACCGACGAAAACACGTTAATTAAAAAAAACAATCCAACCATTTGTACCAGGCTAATTTTTGCACAGCTCATCATCGTCGAGTAGCCGTTCACAAAAATCACCATGCCATACTTTTCCGACGGTTCCAAATGGGCGCCATACCGCCGCAAAGAAGTAAATTTTATTGTTTTTGCTTAACGATTTGTACCATCCTATAAATGCCCGGAATTTTTGTGTCAGTATCTCCCGGTCTCCTAGTTTCAAACTCGGAGGGTGTTTAATCTTAGGTATAAACATGTTAAGAGAATTATGAACCGACAATGCTTATATCGCGTAGCTGACATTTTTTTTCCATACTGCGGGCCTAGTATGCTGCGTCTATATCGCGCGTCAAATGTGGATAAAGCATCCGTCACTCTCGTACTTATTTACGTGTCAGAAAATGACGGATCCTTATCCAAACTTTGTCACGCGATAAACGCAGCTGTATTAGGCACTGGTCCCGCCGCCGGCGAGTAAGCGATGAACTATCGGCGATTTTCTTGCCCAAGAAACGAACAAAAGGTAATCGCTCCCGTGTAAATAAAAGAGAGAGGTTTAGTACTAATTTCACCATACATTGTTAACCACTTAACAGACGATGAGAGCGTTAACAGCTGTCAAAATGTATCAACTAACAGTCGAGTACAGCGAGTGAGCCAGCGATGAACTATAAACTTAAACCTCTCTCTTTTATTTACACGGGAGCGATTATCTTTTGTTCGTTTCTTGGGCAAGAAAATCGCCGATAGTTCATCGCTTACTTGCCGGCGGTGGGACCAGTGCCTTAGGCCGGCTGGGTGCCTAATATGGCTGCGTTTATCGCGTGACATAATGTGGATAAAACATCCGTCACCTTCTGACACGTTAATAAGTACGAGAGTGACGGATGCTTTATCCACATTTTGTCACGCGATAAACGCAACCATACTAAGCCCGCAGATATACACCCGTATTTATAGTCAAGAAAAGTAATTACTTGAGTAGGTAATAGTAATGTCAAAAGTCATACAAAAATCGTTACTTTAGTGATTACTTTTACTCAAGTAATTACTTTTCTTGACTATAAATACGGGTGTTAGTTTCCGTGACAGTGACAGGGACTTGGCTAGGGTTGCCAACCGTAATATAAGATATAGTATTGTACTTTACCTACTTCGAATCTGTGTACTATATACTGTTGAAGAAATACATAGTAGTACCTACGCTTAAATACTATATTTCGGTCAGTCCTTAACCTTATACATATTTTGATTGGCCATTTCAACCTGATTTTAAGCACCAATGTAGTTGGAGTAGAGAATTTTTTTTCAGCTCAGATAGTTGCCCCTATAGCAGGCAGAATGTTAGTAAGTAGGTAGTAAATATTGTGCATTATATTAATGAATAAAAGTACACACTTGTTAAAAAGTTTTTCTTCAAAGTAGGTACTATATTTTCTTTCTGTGTACTAAATTTTTTATACCTTGGGCTGGAAAAAAATATTTGCCGGAGAAATAGTTGACAAACCTAGACTTGGCACCCGAAGTTTCATGGTAACCACCTAGCTCTCGGCGTCTGTATTTATGAAACAATACGACTTGGGGCTGGGGGGGGGGGGGGGGGGGGCACTAAGTGGGGCCGGCACAACATGTCTTCCTCCTCTCTCCTCTATCTGCTGTTAACTCCGTAATCACACCTTTATTGGTCTTCTTCTACCCGTATTTATATCCATCAACATTCATTCTCATTACTCTTCTAGTTATGTGACCTGCGTCCCTCCTAATAACATGCCCATACCATGCCAATCTTGCTACCTATCTACCTATTACTTAGCATTTTTGCAAGTTCGCTCGTGTGGTTACAAAGCGCGAAGTAGACTGGTAATAAGAATTGCAAAAGTTAGTTGTCTTACTTTAACTTCAGTTCTAGAGCAAGAAGCACAGATGCTGTCCTTTTCTGACTTAAAAACTTTTAAGTTAGAGTACCGAGGTTTAGACCAGCAATAAAAAGACAGCAAAATTGTGCTGTTTGCTCTAGTACTGAAGTTAAAGTAAGACACCAATCAACTTCTGCAATTTTTATTGCTAGTCTACCTCGCGGGTCCATATTGGTTCACCTAATTATTTTTACTCATAACGATTTGTAAGACCTAAACATCGCAACTCCTAACGTGTTTTTTTTTCCAACTGTTACTTTTTCAGGATTTATATAAATCAAACCTAACCTAACCTAGTCTTATCTACTCATTAAATATTTCAGAACTTCTGAAAAGTTTACGGTTCCAGCGGTATAAAAAATTCAAACATAACTTTAATACTTATTTATTTTATTTTGTTTGCATATTGTTGTCTTTGTTATAAAATGTCGCATATTAAACAATAGTAAATAGTTCAGAATCAAAATTACTTTCTGTAAAAAAAATATTGACAAACTAGGTGGGCCTCTACAACGTTAAGCTATATCGTTTTTGACCTGGGTCTATATATATATATATATATATATTCTATTAGATAAGGCATCTGTCACCTTTTGGCACGTAAATAAGAACGACAGTGACAGATGCTTTATCCACATTTGACACGCGATATAGACGCAGCCATGCTACTAGGCCTGTTATGGTATTGTTTTTAACTCGGCCGCCATTACTGTCAAGTAAATAAGAGCTATCAAAACGTACAATACGATATTTCAGATTGTTTACCACTAAATTAAAATATTTAATTAAATTCCTCTTTATCTAAAATTAAACATGATTGGAACTTTTAAAAGAATAATAAATTATGACTACATGGTTTTAATTTTAACTAACTCCATAAATATTATATTTCCTCTATGCTAAGTCTAATGCAGGATTTCTTAACCTTTAGGGCTATTGTGCACTACAAGGATTTTTTACGGTTACGCCATAAATACTAAGTCATAAATACTAGTTTGTGCAAAATCGGACTGCCGTACAGTAAAACTCCTCGTAGTCCATAATCGCCCTTATGCTTGTAGAAACATGGTCCGTAATTACCGGCGGACTGTCCAGTCGAGATCGCCGCGCCCCAAACATGCAGTTTAAGGAATTCGTTAGTCCTAAATTGAAAGAAAAACTAACAGGCCAGTATCGGCGGTCGGACTGACAGGCTTTGGTGCTAGTGTGCAATATTATGTACCATTATGCAATGGGATTAAAGTTTATTTTCCAGTATTCTTAAACTGAAAATGGCATTATCGAACAAACGTAATTGAACTTTATTGCCTTGCTGGTAGATTCATAGTCCCACTTACAAAAACTCTGTTTGTAGTATGGTTGTCCTTACGAGGTTAGAAATGAACCGTATAACCACGGACCCCAGGCAGTCATGCAACGGACCTTGAGCTCTATAGATATAGAACTTAAGGCTCAGTTTCATTGGTCGATATCCAAATGCTTTTCGTGATACATTGCATCGCTGCAATAGCTCCCGGCTCGATAATTTCAAAACAACTCTACAATGGATTGCTACAAGCATGCGGGCTATTGCCTAATGAAACAGCCCTTAGGTTAAGAAACCCTGGGCCCTAGTTAAGATGCCTAACGCTAGCGATTTTAAAAATCGACAAAATGTAAAGGCATAAGATTGACGAAAGCTGTACCCTTACCATGAGTTACAATTACTGAACTCGCTAGCGAGTCGAATGCTCTGTCCCTCGCACTCTATAAGATTACTTGCGAGGTCTGCGAGGGACAGAGTTTCGACTCGCTAGCGAGTACGTTATTTGTAACTCATGGTAAGCTGATGACTGATAGTATCGGCCACTTTTGTCGATTCCACGCATTTCTAGTCGATAGAAAACAAAACGTTTGCAGCGTGTGTGCTTCTTGGCTAGGCCTACCTATCTATCATGATTGTGTTTATCGATGTGGATAAACGTGGATAAAGCATCTGTCACTTTCAGACCAGTATGTAAGTGACGGATGATTTATCCACCGCGATAAAGGCGACCATAAAACTTATACATGCAACTCTCAGTCAGAACGTTGATAGCAATAATTTAAAATTAAAAGAGGATATAAAATCATTTACCTAAGATCCATTTTGCCTAATCACTTACAAAATGTTTCCAATGATCTTAAGAACTTTGTAATGATGTAACGATAGTCAATTTGCAGCATTAAGGCACCCATAAGGAAGTCGGCAGGGGTGAATTCGAGGCGGTGCGACTTTGACACCATAGCTTGAAGGTCGGTCAGGATGTATGAGCTGAGTAGAAACACCACGAGGCTAGGGTATAACACGCCGAAAGGGTTTTCCATGTAGATGAACGGTATCGTGGTAGCTGAAAGTTTATCGTTAACGACAACATTGATACTATGCTTTTGTTGCTAACTCTATAGACCGGGCAGTGGCGGATCCACGGGGGTGGTCAAGTACGTCATGACCACCCCCTTTGGCACTCGTAGATACGGGTCAGAAAGTAAGTAGTCGTGTGGCATTATCTCGGACTTGACCGAACTTCTGCGTTCAGCAGTTAATGACCAACCCCTAATCTGAAAGCTGGATCCGCGCCTGAGACCGGGAGATACTGACACAAAATATCCGGTCATTTGTACCAGTATGGCGACCCTTCAGGGGTCTAATTACGTAATGACGAAGAGGAAAATGATGGTCAGAGCGCTGGTACCGGGGCGGCCCAAATGCGGGGGCGTTAATCGAACGTGTCGGAAAATTACAAAAGTCGAACGACTTGTACCACTAAAATTCTTGTATTTTCCGATAGTCGATGAAATAAGAAGTAGGCGGTAGCGTAATGCCATACTTCTCCGGTGTGTCTTACCGACGAAAACACGTTAATTAAAAAAAACAATCCAACCATTTGTACCAGGCTAATTTTTGCACAGCTCATCATCGTCGAGTAGCCGTTCACGAAAATCACCATGCCATACTTTTCCGACGGTTCCAAATGGGCGCCATACCGCCGCAAAGAAGTAAATTTTATTGTTTTTGCTTAACGATTTGTACCATCCTATAAATGCCCGGAATTTTTGTGTCAGTATCTCCCGGTCTCCTAGTTTCAAACTCGGAGGGTGTTTAATCTTAGGTATAAACATGTTAAGAGAATTATGAACCGACAATGCTTATATCGCGTAGCTGACATTTTTTTTCCATACTGCGGGCCTAGTATGGCTGCGTCTATATCGCGCGTCAAATGTGGATAAAGCATCCGTCACTCTCGTACTTATTTACGTGTCAGAAAATGACGGATCCTTATCCAAACTTTGTCACGCGATAAACGCAGCTGTATTAGGCACTGGTCCCGCCGCCGGCGAGTAAGCGATGAACTATCGGCGATTTTCTTGCTAAGTACTAATTTCACCATACAATGTTAACCACTTAACAGAAGATGAGAGCGTTAACAGCTGTCAAAATGTATCAACTAACAGTCGAGTACAGCGAGTGAGCCAGCGATGAACTATAAACTTAAACCTCTCTCTTTTATTTACACGGGAGCGATTATCTTTTGTTCGTTTCTTGGGCAAGAAAATCGCCGATAGTTCATCGCTTACTTGCCGGCGGTGGGACCAGTGCCTTAGGCCGGCTGGGTGCCTAATATGGCTGCGTTTATCGCGTGACATAATGTGGATAAAACATCCGTCACCTTCTGACACGTTAATAAGTACGAGAGTGACGGATGCTTTATCCACATTTTGTCACGCGATAAACGCAACCATACTAAGCCCGCAGATATACACCCGTATTTATAGTCAAGAAAAGTAATTACTTGAGTAGGTAATAGTAATGTCAAAAATCATACAAAAATCGTTACTTTAGTGATTACTTTTACTCAAGTAATTACTTTTCTTGACTATAAATACGGGTGTTAGTTCCGGGCGATAACGTATCTCACCCCCTCAATCAAGTTCGATTACCACGATTTTTGAATATGTTGCAGCAATTATGAAAAACAAGGTTGGTTCGTTTCCGTTTGTTTTCGTCTCGTTTGTTTCTTTCCATGAAATATTTTCTTGAAAAGAAAAACGCACAGACCTAGTTTTTCATAATTACTAAATTATATTAATAAAAATCGAACTTGATTTAGTTTAGGGGATGAGAAACGTTATAACCAGAGGTCGGAATAGGTAGTGCTTATTAACCTAAACTTGACTCATGTTCATTCATGCGCGAGTGAGATGGGAATACGTTATTGAATGAAGAAGCAACAAGTTTAGGTTAATAAGCACTACCTATTCCGACCTCTGGTTATAACATTTCATATGGAAACTTTCAGTTTCACGTTCCTCTTACTAAAGCAACTATATTGCACTTACCGAACGAACCAATTAATAAGACCACAGTGATGTAAATACCAGCTTTGATCGTAAATTCAATCTTGTGGTGTAACGCGAAAACACTGTAAATCAGCAGAGCTAACAACACATTGCAGAAGAAGCCCACAGCAATGTAAATCTGAAAATAAAAGGCATTTAAAAAGTCGATGTGTGCATTTACAGTAGCGGCATCGAGTGATGGCACTTTTCATAGCTGAAAATTAGTGTTGTGAAACACTCCATTTTATTATCGTAAACTTTTCAGTGAAGTGCGAGAAGTATATTTAAAAAAAGTTTATTAAAGAAATAACGCATAAAAATAAAAGGCCATAAATAAGGATCAAACTCGAAATAAACTGTGGCTAGAAGAAGACGACGTTGTCAGAACTTTGAAATATTGAGTCAAAAGATACAAAATGTGAAATTATTAATAAATGAGTGAATAAATAATCATTAAACCACGTTAACTCAGAGCTAGGACGCGAGACTCGAGTTTGCCAGCGGCGGTGACGTGAAAGTGCAGTGACTTCTTTGTCATACGTTGTTGTACCAGTAGTCAGAGCGGTCCTTTGTTATCATCACGTGATTTTTTTTGAGATGTTTTTTGTTAGTTATGATTAAAACGATGAACGCTAGAGTGCGAGCAAATAAACACAACCTCAAGATGAAGCTAGTTACGAAATGCGTTTCGGTAAATTACGGCCCCAGCAGTATATCACTATTCCGGTACCTGCAACAATGAAGTTTGACATCTGTTCCTTTATATTTGCTGTCAATATTTAGGGAACTTCATGACCGAGCAAAAGTCAAAAGTGCCATCACTCGATGCCGCTACTGTAGGTGGAGAAAAACTACTGCTGATCAGTCATTTTGCATGATCCACTGCTGCGCAATAGCCTCTCCTCTCTTTTTCCACTTTTCCATATGATCCATATCTTGTGAATAGTTACTTAGTCCTGCCATTGCAATGTCGCTGAAACGAGTCTGGTCCACTTTTATTTTAATCTTGTTAAATATTTTTTTCAATTAAATAAAACCTTTAACTACGTACAGTAACCAGCAATAATAATTAATAGTATCCAACATTGGCCGCAAACATATCTGAAACCTCTTTATTACGAGATATATAAGAGCGTATCAGATATTTTTGCGCCCAATGTTGGATAATATGTTATTGCTGGTGACTGTACCTATTGAGGTTGGAAGGACTACCAAAAAGTAAGATGGGGTATATACCAATAATACTTGTCATTCTTGTTTACGTGAGTTGCAAATGGTAAAAGATACTTAGTTCATATCTTTTCCGCAATATGGCGAGGTTTTTTATATTGTTGATGGTCGCCATTTAAGTAAGGTTTAAGATATATTTCTTCAAAATAATACATTTCCATACATATATTAGAGAGATAGGGTAAGATTGGAAGCGTTTGAGATGTGGTGCTGGCGAAGAATGGAAATCATTAGCTGGACGTTAAAAAACCAACCTTACTATAAACCCTTGAGAGTTTAATATGCTTCTATGAATTAACTGTACTTGTGCCTTTTCTTCGTACGAGGGCAGTGTGCAGCAGTGGACTCAACTGACATGATGATGACGATTGTGTAAGGTTCATAAAAGCTTACTCCTTCAAATATGAAGAAGCCATGAGCCAGGATATTGATGAGGCAGCCGAGGGTGACGGGGTAAAGCACGAGGAACATGTAGATGTAAGGCGTCTTCTTGCGAGCTTCCTTGCAGTATACCATCAAGCATAGCGTTATGAAGTAAACCATCGCCGAGCACGCTCTGCAAGATAATTACTTAAGTAACAGGCTGCCACAGATAAAAAAGTATGTATTTTTTTCTATTTTTTACAACAACGAGAAGGAAAACGAGCATACATGCCACCTGGGGCCTGTTTTATAAAGCTACAAATTACAATTTACAGGTTACAAGTTTCCATTTGACACAACCTCGACCAATGACGACCAGGGGCACGTTTTATAAAACTACAAGTTACAATTTTACAGGTCTAAACTGGCAACACTGCTCAAATGGCTGGTCGTCATTGGTAGAGGTTGTGTCAAATGGAAACTTGTAACCTGTAAATTGTAATTTGTAGCTTTATAAAACAGGCCCTAGCTATTTGAGCAGTGTTGCCAGTTTAGACCTGTAGAATTGTAACTTGTAGCTTTATAAAAAGTGCCCTGATGGTAATGAAAATGAAAATGAAAAATGAAAAATGATTATTTTTGTTGTTGAATTTTGGGATCTCCTAGTAAGTAAAAGAATACCTGTGACAGGAGACCCCGCTTTTCCATAACATAATTATGATTGAGTAAAATAGTGTGATCTGGGGGGTTACCATGACATACTAAAGCCGTTCAGTCTAGACTGAGAGAAAGGGACAGAGCTATATAACTGCTATAGCTCTGTCCCTTTCTCTCAGTCTAGACTGAACTTCTTTAGTATGTCATGGTAACCCTCCTGAGACCCATAGACATTTACATTCTCAAGACTTCAATCATAAGACTGCAAATGTGTTGCTAACCCTGAAGACTAAAGCCGGGTACTCACTACCCAGCTGTAACTGTAGCCGTAGCAGTTACAGTAACGAGGTTCTATTGGAGAACAGGCTAGCGAGCCGCGTACACATCATGATTTTACGTGCAACAGTAACAGTTACGGCCCGCTAGTGAGTACCGGGCTTAAAGCGGATTGCCTCTATGCTAGTAATGTCACCGGTGGTTTTAAGAATCGCTTTCACCATATTATTTAAAAGATGATTGACAATAATTCGGGTCTACCTTCGACGGTCACTTTTAGATCGAGAATGCATTTTGCTGGTTAGGTTCTTTTCATGGCTGCAAGCACACACTAAAAACTTTCCGCACAAGAATCGATATTGAATATTATTGGGTATATTATTCCCTCATTTATGGACATATTGGAAACAGGAATGGAAACGGACGGCAGTGCCCAGGGGGACTAATATGGCTGCGTTTATTGCGTGACAAAATGTGGGTTAAACATCCGTCACTTTCTGACACGTATAGTACGAGAGTGACGGATGCTTTATCCACTTTTTGTCACGTGATAAATGCAACCATACTAGGCCCGCAGACCAAGTTTAAGGCTGCTAAGATTAAGGGAGCAGAGCGAGGCAGCGGAGCGGTGAGCGTGGTAAAGATCCACCAATAGGAATACTTTATTTTCCTAGCCTCGCTCGGCGCAGCTCTCCTAATTGGTGATTTTTTCCTCGCTCACCGCTCCGCTCCAGTGGACAGGCAGCCTAATTACGGGTCCGTATTCTAATTCACCATTGCCATGTTACCCACGGACTGTAGAGGTTTTTTACTGAACTATAACTTCAAAATAGTAAAAAGGTTACATACAGGTAATTGTTATAGTTGTGAATCATCGAACTTCGTAACCAAGAGCTTCTATTAAAGCAGAACATAATTTTACTGACTGCTAATTGTTGTAGCAGGATGATGCTTAGCGCCTGAAAATAAAACAACCGATCTATGTATAGATTATCGATTTTTGTCTCGATTTCGCCGTTGGTAACTTACACCCGTATTCACAAACGTCACTATGAGGTCTCCCAGTGCTCACGAACGCTCAGGGTGGTGCAAATCGTCTCATAAAAAAAAAGGTCAAAAAGGACCAATCACAATGCTGTATTGAACGCAGTGCGTTTACTCAGTGGAGGATCCCTTAAGTATTGTTTGTGAATACGGGTGTTCTTGTTTTAGGAAAGGAGGAACAGCTTTACCTTCTGCGTAAATGCAATACGTGTGTTCTTGTCCTCAAACGAGCAGACTACAACGAGTTCCTCTCCAAGGTCGTTGATCATAACCACCTTATCTGCTACCTAAAATAAAACAACAAACATCATAGTGAAACCGTAAAATGGGCCGAATAGAAAGGATTTTAAACTTCAATGCTAATTTTCGGTCATTTTGTGAGTCTCAATGTCTTCTACAATTTTCTCTTTGGTATTTTGTTTTGGACTTGTTTTTCAGTTCCAAATTGACAGAATGTTGATCATGTAATCTGGCACTGAAGATTGTTTAAGCAGACATAATTATGTAGAATACTCCCTCCAAATTTCAATCCCCTAGGTCCAGCGGTTTGAGCTGTGCGTTGATATGCCAGTTAGTTTCTTCTTTTATATATTAAAAAAGAAGATTATACCATCTTAGCCTAATTGTGCAAAATGTGGTTAGGAATTATCAACAAGTTTTTAGACTTGTAGATAATTCTTGTAGCTCTGCCTTCCCCAGTCTGGGAACGAAGGAGCCAGTTTATGTATATATGTAAGGGGTAAAATAAGGGGGAATAGCGGGAAACGGGCGTACTCTAGTGATTAACAGAAAAAAAAAATTTAAGCATGTCAGTGGCAGATATGTATGCAAAAGAATGCTCTATGCAGAAAGGAAACAGGAAAAAGAATGATAGAGGTAGAGAGCGAGATCACTCCGTCTCGGTGTCTCGGTGCGCTCACTTTGTGTTTCATGTTGGATTCGTTGAGCGAGCAGTATGCTGGAGGCAACTCCGACACCATGGTGATCGGTCAGCTAGAACAGTAAACAATGATTCATTTTTAGGGTTCCGTAGTCATGTAGTTTCATCGTTTTCATCGTTTCGTGACAGACCATTTTAAGCAATTCCTCAGTCATTCATATAGTCATCATTTACGGCTTTGTTTTTCTAAAGGCATAGCACAGAAGCATTTCATCTTAGTTCTCAGGGTTGGCCACGAGAATTCTATGTCTATGGGTTTCAGATCTTACTTACCATCAGGGAGCCTTCACCGTGACATTAAAAAAGATTAGGATCGTCGCAACATTACCAAGCAACTCGGTGGTTGCAGTCGAAAGTAATTTCATCGTCAAATCCCAAAGTGAGTTGTTCAATAGTGTCACCTGACAGATATCATGTTCATGCCTCAGTTGTGTTTACGGTTACAAGCGCGAACACTGGGTACTTGAGTAACCTTACGCCATTTATGACTTCTACTACCAAAGGAAGTTATTCTTTATGGTGGAATCGAGTTCAATGATAAGTTTAGTTAGTGCTTGTTTCGTCTTGGTTCAGTTTAAGAATGATCATACAATGGCTTAATTATCTGCACTCTTCAAAAGTAATAATTTTTTAACCCCCTTGAAAAAGGAGGTGTTCTAAGTCTGATCGCTGTGTGTGTGTATGTAGCTCTTAAACGGGTGAACCGATTTGGTTGCGGTTTTTTTTTATTTGAAAGCAGGTTTTCTAGCGGTGGTTTATGGCAAGATTTCATTATAAAAAATTGGCCGTTTAAGAGATATCACCTCTGAAAGAAGGGAACGCCATTATATCGGAGATTTTTATCAAGGGAAGGGAAAACATTTGCATTCTCAAGACTATAATCTTAAGACTTCTCTCCTTCCGTTGGTGCTGTTGGTGGCTTTCCTGCGCCTCTAGTAAAATAAGTATTTGACCAGTTATGGTATTGTTGTCAACTCGGCCGCCATTACTGTCAAGTGAATAAGAGCTGTCAAAACGATGACACTACGATAACAGGTCAAAATCGATATGGTTTTTACCGTCTTGTATATCGCCCTGATCTTTCTCCTCCACTTAATTCGCTCAGTCCTCGGATGCCTGACACTCCTGCATGTCCGTCAGCACTACATCTTCCCACCTTGTTTTAGGTCTATCCCTGGATCTATGACCAGGGGGGTTAATATGACATAGCTATGCAGATCATTTTACGGCGAGCGTAAAGGACAGAGCTATAGCAGTTATATAGCTCTGTCCCTTTCTCTCAGCGTAAACTGAACAGCATAGCTATGTCATAATATCCCCCCAGAGATGGAAAGATGTAATGCCAAGTTCCCAACGTATAGACTAGGATGTCACAACAAAGGGGATTGGGTAAAAGTGTTGTCATTTGTAAAATTCATACATTTTCAAGGTGAGCGGCCATTTGTAAAAGTGGTAAATTATGATAGAATTATTAAAAATAAACATATTTTGTTATGTATTGTAATAGTCTTAAGTGTTACTTTTGTACTAAAAATTGAATACTTAAATCTTTAAAATCTCCGCTCCGATATTATTTAACGCCATAAGTTATATATATCTATGTGTAATTAGAGGTCCTCTAAATAACTATGTAAAAATCATCCGTGGCCGCTGAAAAAAATAATGACTATATTCTTCAAACAAATTTACCCAATGCCCTTTGGTAACGATCTCAGAAATGGATTAAGAGGCCACCTATGGTGCCACGCCCCCACAAGAATAAAAAGGGATGGCTTTATGTGCTTCCGCGCGAAGAATGTGAGATGGAGATATTTCGCTCGCGCCTTGACGGCAGCGTTAAATTCAATTAATCGCTGTTTACTTTAAAACCACAACATTTATTGAAAAAATGTTTTGCCAGGATTAAGAAGTTAAATCTCCTCAACTATTGAATCGAAAATCATCGTTAAAGATTATAGGGTTTCGAAGATTCAACCAAAAACAAGATAGGTGTCATGTTTGAAAATAAAACTATCGAGGATTTTATTTCTAATCGTGTTTTCACATTCGACAGTCTCAAGCAAATATGATCAAGTTTAATGTATCCAGAGAACAGATACAAAGGCGTTATGGTTATTGAGATCCAGATCGCGGAACACTCCAGACTTTAGCATAGGTGGCCTCTTAATGCTAGGCAGAAAGGATAGAGGGCAACTCCCTGCCTCCAAATATCGTCACTTTACTTTCTCAACCTCGTATCTGATCGAATAGGTAGACAGGAAAGTAGTCTTTATTCTTTAGGCAACATGAGTCAAAAAAAAAAATCAAAATCAAAATATTTATTCAGTAAATTGGCCACATACGGGCTCTTTTACACGTCGGTAATATACAGTGAATCTACTAGCGCTTCGGACAAGACCATCATTGCGGAGAAGAAGCGCCGCAAGAAACTCCAGCAGAAGGTCATTTTTTCAAACATAAAATACAATAATACTTAAAAGTAAGTTACATTACAAGGTAATAAAGCAACAAATATAAATTATTAGAACTATCACATATAAAAAAAATACAAATTCAAAATTAAAAACATTACAAATAAATGTAAAAATTATCAAGATTACATGTCAAATACATGAAACTAAAAATAATGACTAGGAGAACAACACGACGAGGTCTCTACGTCAAAAGCCATAACTGGAATCATTAACTGAGCAAAAAGTCCTTGCAGACGTGAACAGACCGGACCCCACAAACAGCACCCGTTCACGAGTATGACGCATATCTCAGCCATCGCCTCCCTCAACCATGTGTTCGGGAAGGTGGCGACCCGATCAACGACGCCGCCGTAAGCAAAGACCTTTGAGCGAGCATGACGTGCTCATGCTGCCGGACAACATAAAAGTAATATTGTGTGATATAGCTGTCCGGCGAGAAACATCACAGTGTGCTCTCATTTAAAAGCGTCTTGTACACACAAGAACTAATAAAGATAAAGTACAAAAGTAAACATACAATTTCGTGTTTGAATACACAGTTTGCTTAAAGGCATTTTTATCAAGATAGAAATATCAGAAATAAAAAAATTACCTTAAATAAGTAATAGCCTAGACACTACTTAAATACATCTTGGTCACCAATGAAGTCATTTATAGTATAGTATGCCCTACCCAACAAGCAGCGCTTGATGTGAGACTTAAATTTATTGAACGGCATATCGACGATATCAGATGGTATCTTATTGTAGAAACGTATACAGTTCCCTGCAAACGAAGTGCTTACCTTACGGAGACGGTGACCTGGAAGAGCGAGCTTATCCCTATTTCTAGTATTTAAATTATGAACGTCGCGGTTATGCCTAAACTCGTGTATGTGTTTGCGTACATACATAATATTCTCAAAGATATACTGCGACGCGACTGTAAGAATATTGATTTCTTTAAATATATCCCTAAGCGAAACACGAGACCCCAATTGATATATAGCACGTACAGCCCGCTTCTGTAATACAAAGATGGTCTGGATGTCAGCCGCTCTTCCCCACAGTAAAATTCCATAACTCATAACACTATGAAAATAACTATAGTACACAAGTCTCGCCGTCTCGACGTCAGTAAGATGTCGGATTCGCTTTACCGCATAAGCCGCTGAACTTAGTTTACCTGCAAGTGTGGATATATGCGCACTCCATTGCAGTTTTGAGTCCAGAGTGACACCTAGAAATACTGTTCTATCCTCGAATTCCAGTGTCTCATCCTTCAGTCTTATTCTAGCCGCATTCACTCGCTTCACATTGGACAATGAAAATTTAATGCACTTGGTTTTTTTGGCATTTAAAAGTAAGTTGTTGGCCGTAAACCAGTCAACAATTGTGGATAATGCATCATTAATGTCATTAAAATTATCCTGTTTCCTATCCGCTTTAAATATAAGTGAAGTATCGTCAGCAAACAAGACTATTTCATGTTTATCTCGCACTACATATGGGAGATCGTTAATATAGATTAAAAACAAGAACGGACCCAGAATAGAGCCTTGAGGCACTCCCATAGCAACAGATGACCCAGAAGATTGTGTTTTGTTAATGTCTACCCGCTGAGTTCTGTGAGCAAGGTAAGATGTAATAAGATCTAGTGCAATGTTTTTGATGCCATAGTAGCTTAACTTCCGCACTAACGTAACGTGATCAACACAATCAAAAGCTTTGGAGAGATCACAAAAAACTCCAATTACATCCAGTGATCTTTCCCAGGCATCAAAGATATGTTTCACCAAAGTAGAACCGGCATCAGTTGTAGACCGTCCCTTGGTAAATCCGTATTGACTGCTATGAAGTAGCTTGTATTGATTAAAGTGTGAGGATATTTGATTAAGAATTAATTTCTCAAAAACTTTACTTAATGCTGGTAGTATCGAAATAGGTCTAAAATTTGTGGGGTCTGATTTTGCTCCTGACTTAAACAAGGGAATGATCTTACTATGTTTCATCAGATCAGGAAATACTCCAACATCGACACACTTGTTAAACATAGTAGCTAGGTAAGGCGCAATTGACTCTATAATGGAGTGTAGTACTGAAACAGAGAGGCCCCAAAGATCTTCAGTCTTTTTGATATTAAGGGACCTAAACGTTTTAATCACAACTTTAGAGGTGACATGATAGAATTTAAACAAATTTGTGCATTCCTTAACATTGGATTTTAATAATATTTCAGCCTTATCAGGAGATGATAGTAATGATTTAGTGGTCTCCAAGGGTATGTTCGTAAAAAACCGCTCAAATTGTTTAGCTACATCAAGGTCCGAGCTTACTAGAGTATCTTCAACTTGCAGGCTGTAGTGCGGGTCTCTAATTCTAGTTCTACCAGTTTCGGTGTTAATAACATTCCAGACGGTTTTAATCTTGTTGTCAGAGTTACCAATTTTATTCGAAAAATACTTAGACTTCGCGGCAGCACAATGCTGCTTGAACTCTTTAGAATAATTTTTGACGTACTCTAGAAACTCAGGCCTATGATCGACAGCTCTAGTAGCATATAACTCATACAATTTGTACCTCTTTTCATGAATCTCTGGTGTAGCCCAATCACTAAATTTCGTACCTTGCTTGGCTTTAACATTTTTCAGACTAAAGCAGGCATCGAATTCTTTAATAATACACTTAAATAACGAAGCACATAAACTGTCCGGATCTTCCCTAGTGCACGTCATATAATTCAGTTGTTT
Organism: Acleris literana; assembly: GCA_946894065.1. Taxonomy (NCBI): domain Eukaryota; kingdom Metazoa; phylum Arthropoda; class Insecta; order Lepidoptera; family Tortricidae; genus Acleris; species Acleris literana. The sequence continues at coordinate 2,962,889 of OX335681.1, forward strand.
AGTGACCTTAGTATTAAATGATTCTAATCGATTTTTAGAAATTGGTCTAAATATAAACTCGTGGGGCGCATTATCAGTTTTCCCCTTAAACGAAGCTTGCTGGCCGCAGTGATCCGAACTTAGGATGTTGATTATGGATTTCCGAGTAGGGTCAAAATTACTAAATATATTATCAATACACGTAGCACTAGTTGCTGTAATTCTAGTAGGCTCATAAAACAAATTTACTAAATTAAAGGATTTAAAAGCACTCAGTAAGTTAATAGACGTGGGTGATTCCTCCAGCAGATTAACATTAAAGTCACCACACACAATAATACACTTTTTAGTGCTAAAAACACAACTAAGAACATCTTCTAAAATGTTCTCAAAAAGCCGGTAATCCGCCGCAGGGGGTCTGTACACGCAAATAATAATAAATTGTTCCAATTCAACACACGCAAGTTCAATATGACGTTCAATTGATTTCGCAACAATATCTTTGCGCTCCTTACATTTAATGTTGCGTTTAACCATAATCAGGGATCCGCCCCGACTGCAAGATTGCCTAGCAAACATGCTAACAATGTCATGATTATTAAAATTAAACATACACTCATGCCCTTTTAGCCAATGCTCAGTAACACATAAAACGTGTATATTAGCACTATCTATAAACAAACCAATTTCTAGTTCCTTACTAGAAAATCCCTGTATATTCTGATGAATTACATTTATTACATTATTACCTAACTTATTTGTAATGTTCGTCGGCCTGAGGGCAGGCACGGGGCCGCCGCGACTGGCGCCGCGGACGGCGGCAGCCGCGGCCGTTGTCGAAGCTGTCAGTTTAAATCAACCGGCAGCTCCGGTGCGGGGCCAGCGCTAATAAAACTCAGCGCAGGCTCCGACCTACAATCGCTCGCTATGCTAGTCATAACGGGGTCTAAAATATTATATGCTAACAACTTAGCACACTCATCTAAGTACCTACTTGGTAAATAACTATAGTTACGCGTCAAATCGAACTTGTTTACAAATTTATTTGTATCAAAATACGATATTTTCGAATTATATATTGTCATTTTATATAATATAGAGTTAAAGTAATCAATGTTCCTATTACATTTATGTGTTAATTTGTGGGAAAACAGACAAGCACAAATAATTATTTTACCTATATCACCTTTGCTGACTTCAGTGAGGGTCTCAGACAAATTAAGTAAGTCATATTTACTAAACACCAAACTATTTCCTAATAACACTACTAACGTTGTCCCACGAGTGAACGTGTCGGCAGAGATTCGCGAGATCAGGTGGTCCATAGACATTCCTGGTAAACAGTTGTTTACTACGTTATTACGAGTATGACCGAGGTACTTTACCATTGTAGGCCCCAACCCGATACCTACTTCATCCGTGTACAAGACGGTCCTGCACACCGGGGTCGGTATAGTACCGGGAGAGGGAGAGACTCGCCCAGTAGGTGGCACGCACGGCGCGCGCGATCCGGGCGGCGCGGGCGCGCAGCTCGGAGTGTCCCCTTGCTGCGCTGCAGCCGCTGCCGTCGGAGTTCGCGGCGGCCCCGCGCCCGGCGCTGCCCGGACGGCCGGGCGGGGCGCGCGGGGCGCGGCGAGCGGGGCCGGAGAGGGCGCGGGGGGCGCGGGGCGGGCGCGGCGCGGCGCCGGTGCCGGGGACGGCGAGGCCGGCAGGCTCTGCCTCCGGCTGCGCCAGGGAGAGCCGCCGTAGCCATCGCAAGATTTACCTACCAGCGAGTCTAGTTTGTCCATGTTTGTATTACCTAGATCGATGATGTTATTCATGAAGCCTATGTACTCCTCCATTTGTTTGCAAGACAATGTATACTTGTTAGTTACATCTTGCAGAGCGAATTCCAATACCTTTAGTTGTTTAGCATTGGCATCAAATTCATGCATAACACGCTCTAGTTCGTGTTGACAATTTAATAGGTCATTATGTAAGGCTACATTGCTATATCTAATAGGTGCTAATTTCATAAAGCTTTTATTACATCGTAGTAAAACTTTTGACTTTTTTATAAATCTACTTAACCTTAAATACTTTTTAATTTTGTTCGATCCCCTCACAGTAATGTTAGAAGGTTTGGGATCAATAAGATCTAAAGAGTTAGTAAGGTCTACCGTTTCTAAGTGTTTGTTAACTTCACAGCCAGAAGTATTGAGCTCCGCAAACAAGCTTACATTGTAAGCCGACTCCTCCGCAACACATCTGGCACAAGTAGTGTCTTGTTTAACTGGTCGCTCCTCCAATAGCTGTTCCAGGTCCCGAATCCGCCGTAGCGCCTCCTCATGCGTCTCCCGGCACTGCTGGAACTGGTCCACGTTGGCCTGAAGGCGATCCCGCTGTTCCCGCATATAATCAAAATCCAAGTCCAGCTTGGCGAGAGAACTTTTGAGGGTTTGGTTATGGTTTAACACACGCAGAACCTCCTCTTCACTCTCGTCACGCTCCTGTAGCAGCCGTGCATTGAGCTCTTTGACCGTCTTCAGCTCTAACTGTGTGTTTCGAAGTTTGTCAACAAGGACATCCCGACGGGTAGTAGGCTTGTTGGTAGCTGAAAACATGATGAAAAAGAACAGTACCAGGGCACAAAATAGATACACCTAACAGCCTAATTATAATTTAAGATTAATTTAAGTCTAAAAATCTCACTGTTTCAATATCACACAATAACCTCTTAAAGATATTTATAATGATTTAATAATTATTACAATAATTTTACTATTGTAATACTAATGTCACTATTATATAGGTAATCTATAATTAATGCTTAAATAAGCCACAATTCCTACTACTAAAATGTGACTCGACTAATATCCTTTCTCACTGTCAGTGTCACTTAATTTTATTAATTTTCTTAGCTTTATGGACAGTATTTTCGTTACAATTTAAAACAGAAGCAAGTAATAACAAGATTATGGAATATCAATACTCCCCTGGGTTCGGTGATGATCATCAGCACAGCAAACGGTGTACCTTTTTTAAAACATTTTTCAAACCACGAAGTCGTTGACCCAGTTACTTGTCAAATTTTGCACTCGTGATAATACTTTCTTCACAGCACTTATAGTCTTGATAACATTTATACTAAACATTTACGTGTTTATCTTCGAGTTTAGTCCCAAATATTAACAATTTAATCATTAAAACTACTTAAAATACATTTAACAAAACCGGTGGCCGATTTGACGTCTAGACCGGCCGGTGTTGCCTGTAATGTGAGTAATGTGAGTAAATAGTGCTTTTCCTATCTAACTATTCGATCAGATACGAGGTTGAGAAATTAAAGGGACGATATGTCGGTCTGCCTGCGCACAGTGGTCGCGTTATCTATATATGGCGGCTGAAAAACGTGTAATCGTTCCCAAAAAAAAACGATCAGGGAAATGGCTGAATGTTGTACATAAAGTAGTAGTCAGGCGGCCTCATCTTCACGTGGCCATACCATCGCAAACTTACTCTCCTGGTCTTATCGGCGATATCGCGTACACCCAAGCTTCCTCGCACGTACTCGTTGCGGATTTCATCGAGCCTACAATCTTAAGACTCCGCAATCTCCGCAAATGCGTTGCCAACTCTGAAGACTAAGATGGAATGGCTCTAAAGCTAGTTATTTCACCGGTTGTCTTCCCACATTGGAACATAACAATGCGAACACAATGAACATTCTTGACGACTAGTTTGACGACGTGCTAGCCTAGTTGGTAGTGACCCTGCCTACGAAGCTAGCGGTCCTGGGTTCAAATCCCGGTAAGGGCAGATATTGGTGTGATGAGCACGAATATTTGTTCCTGAGTCTTGGATGTTTTCTATGTATTTAAGTATATATTTCTCTATATAAGTATTTATATCGTTGTGTAGTACCCATAGTACAAGCCTAGAGCTTACTTTGGGACTAGGTCAATTTGTGTGAGATCGTCCCGTGATATTTATTTATTTATTTAGTTGCTAGTGACCCTGCCTACGAAGCTAGCGGTACCGGACTCGATTCCGGTATGGACTAATATTTGTGACTTGTGAGCCATCGATGTTTTCTATGAACTTAAGGTATTTCTCTTTACAGGGTGTCCGGGATATAGTCGACTACCTTACAGGGCTGGATAGCTCGGCTCAGGAGAGTTGAAAATATGATAAATCATGTTTAGTGAAAAGTCATACGGAAAACGAGATATCCCAACTTTTCAAAATTTTGGAAATGCGGTTCCCTGGTTCACTATTTTCGATGCCACGATAAAAGTTATTAGAATTTTTCAGTTTCCATATTTCTTTCAGTAGCTGTGAAGGAAAGCTGATTAAATTAGCTTTAAGACTGATAATTAATTAATAATTAGATATTCTTTTTTAAATTCAAGTATTATTTAAAGTTTAAAAATCTGAGTTTTTCTTCCGGCAAGTTTGACATCGGACGGTGTAAAAAAAATGTATTAAAACCTGTACTGCTGCTTTCTTAAAAATGTGCCTGTTAAATGGAAATTTTAAAATTATGTCAAAATTGAGATTATTGATTATACCAGCGAATTTAAGTTATTATATATCCAACAGACACTGAATTCTGTAAAACTATCGAATTTAAAAAATGACTTTTGCTCCTGTTCAAAAAAATCATACTATTTTTTTTCTATTTTTATTAATATATCATTTACTTAGAAGTAAAATATTGAATGTTTGCTAAAACCGCTTTGGACTAGACGCTATCGGAATCCCTCCTTTTGTTTTTAACCGCATTTTGTTTCTTATGTTTTGCACTAATTAGCTGTGACGTAGAAAATACCATTTCGTCGGTGATATTGCAATACCACGTGACTAACAACTTCAATTAGTTGCAAAATGTACCTACTGATTACGTGCTGTGGTGTATTTTGCATCTTATTTTATCTGCTAGTTACGCGGAATTGCCTCATCACCGATAATATGTCATTTAAGCTCTTTAGCTATTCGCAGAAATTTGTTTATTTATTTTATCATTAAATGATGGGCAAAAAAAATAATTAAAAATGTCTATGTAGTCATAAAAAACCAAACCAACTTACCGTTAAATAATAACACCAGAACTTAATGAAAAGTTAAAAAACAAATGCGTAAATTGCAAACTGCACGCGACGAGCGCGTTGAACGTGAACTTGCAACTGACAAGGAAAAATAGTGGCTGAATACTGGTGCAGTGAACTGAAGTATAGCCGGCCAAGGCAAAAATGCAGTATGCGCTATGGACTTCCTACTTTTATATTGTCTTTTGAAATTGGGCGGCAGAATAGCGGTGTTATTCTTACTGCCTCTCGATAGAACTTGACCGATAACTTCAACTCGACAGCGCTAGGATTACCAGCCCTATTTCATCATCTTGACAATGACACGTGACAGGTGACGATTCGGTATACATTGCAAAGTTAACAAACTTTTAGATCACTGAGATTCATATCAGCTGCGCCATGTACATTGAAATGTCACCTGTCACCTGTCACCTGTCATTGTCAGGATGGTGAAATAGGGGGCTGATGGTATAGTCGAGTTCATAAATATGTGTACATTTTAGTACCTCGTCACTTTAAACGCTGTGACAATTCATGTAGGTATTAAGGCAGTTTAAACATGACATTAAATAGATAAGGTACTAAAGTGTACACATATTTATGAACTCGACTGAACGTGTCTCATAGTTCATTAGATACAGGGGCCTAGTCAAGGTGCATAACGATAAGTAAACGATTTTCGAAAATCAACTAATATAATCCCATATTTGTTGATTTTCGAAAATCGTTAACTTAAGCTGATGATAAATCGCGACTTCATACATTTCTTGTCGATAGAAACAAACGATAGCAGCGTTTGCTTCTTGGCGGTGCCTAGTCATACAAACGCAAAGATAGCGATTTTCGCAAATCGACATAACGTAAGCTGATGACAGATCGTGTCGACCGCTTCTGTCAACTAGGGTTGTGTAGTACATGTACTAAAAGCCAAAAAGAATTAATTCCCGTCACTGTACTAGAACGAACTATTCCTTAAAGTTTCTGCTCTTAGTTCATTTAGTACACGCGAGGCAAGATCCGAACAGAGTAGGCAGAGCAGTGAGTGACACTGACAGCAAAGCCGGTCATTCCTTCGGTCAAAGGAGCATGAACAGACCAGTTTCTTTCAGTGTACTAGTGTACTAAAAGAACTAAAAGACCGAATTAGTATATTAGAGCGATTGTACTAGTTTGGAGCGATCCGCTCAGTGAACGAGCGCCCACAACCCTAATTGCGTGTACGCTACTAGGACTGGAAATTGACTCAACTTTAAGTTGGAAAGCCCACGTAGATGAAATGTCGGTAAAATTGTCTCAGTTTGTGTAAGCACTGAGCTAGTTAAAAATATGTACAAAAAATATCTATTTCTGCCTATTGTGCGTATGCTCATTCCCGCCTTAGCTATGGAGTAACAGCACATGTGCTAAAAGTCTGTTCACAATACAAAAAAAGTGTATAAGGATGTTAGGTAATATAAATTAAACTGAATGTTGTAGACCACATTTTATTCGATTAAATATTGAAAACTAACATCAATATACATTTTTGAGATTTGTAAATTTGTAAGAAAGAATCCAAAATTATTTTGACTTTTTGGAATATAAGAGATAAGTTAAGCAATGCCAAAGTCATTTATTCAGTAAAATAATATTAAAACAAGATTAAACTCTTAAGACTAGCTTAATAATTATTTAATTTATTATAATGTCATTTAGATATAAAGAAATCTAATTCAGTAGGAATCTAAATATAATATGAATTAAATGCAATGTCCTAACATAGTTGACCGCTATGAAGTATTTATTTAGAATTTCAACCTTACGTACTACAGAATATGTAGATGAAAGACAGAGTTTATATTGAACATTAAATATTTTTAATACAATAAACACATAATGCGGTAACTGCTATGCCTACGAAAATAACATATGGGTCCACGGATTTAAAGAACTTCGTAATGATGTAACGGAAGTCGATGTGTAGCATCAAAGCACCCAAAAGGAAGTCGGCAGGGGTGACTTCGGGGCGGTATGGCTTTGACACCATAGTTTCCAGGTCGAGCAGGATGTACGAGGTGAGTAGAAACACCACCATAGTAGGGTATAACATGCCGTAAGGGTCATCCACGTAGACGTAGAACGGTATTGTCGAAGCTGTAAGTAAGTTTATCGAAAACGACATGATTAAGAAGAAGAATATAGAAGAGAAGCATATATGGTAACTTATCGATGTTTCGAAAAACTTGCCCGCTGTTTCGTTTGTCCGAATTTTTAATTTGTCCGAAAAAAAAATTTCTCTGAACTCGTTATGGTCTAAGATCCGAATAAGAGACGACCTTCACAGGGCTGTTTATTCGATAAAAAGTATTTTATATTAAATTTGATATGCTAAGTAATATATGGCGAAAAATTTCAGTCCAGGCCTTATATGATTAAAAAAAGAAGTGTTTTTTTTTTAAATTGCTATTGCTTTTTAAATATACCAATTACTTACTAATCGAAAGCATGAAGCCTATAGAATATGCAAACGTTAGGTTTACTGCAAATTATTGGTACTGACTTACCTACCTACTTATAGTTATGACGGGAAAACATAGTTAACCTAACGTTTGCATATTCTATAAGGCTTCATGCTTTAGATTAGTGTATGTAATTGGTCTATTTAACAAGCAATTGCAATTTAAAAAAAAGTTCATTTTCATTTTATTTTTTTAAATCATATAATGACTGACATTTTTCAGTCAACCTATTCGCCATACATTACTTAGCATATTAAATGGCATTGGGTAAATTTGTTTGAAGAATATTGTCATATTTTTTTTCAGCGGCCAGGTTTGATTTTTACATAGTTATTTAGAGGAGCTCTAAATACACATAGATATATATAACTTATGGCGTTAAATAATATCGGAGCGGAGATTTTAAAGATTTAAGTATTCAGTTTTTAGTAAAAAAGTACGCCCAAGTATGAATATTTAAATATCTCGGCTCCGATGCACGTAAGAGTATTACATTACATAACAAAATATGTTTATTTTTAATAATTCTATTATAATTTACCACTTTTACGAATGGCCGCTCACCTTGAAAATGTATGAATTTTACAAATGACAACACTTTTACCCAAACCCCTTTGATATATTATACTTTTTATCGAATAAACAGCCCGGTGAAGGTCGTCTACTATTCGGATCCCCTACTATTATTTTTTCAAAATGTTTAAAGAGAACCCACAGAACCTGTAGGTTAGTGTAGGTTAAGTTTATAACACTCCAGGAAAGTTAAGCGTTTCAGAGAAAAATGATTTACGGACAAATGAAAATTTCGGACAAGCGAAACAGCGGACAAAAGTTTATCTACCTTAAGATACCTAAGGTCTGTTCAGTCTTACTTGTCTTACATAACTTTCTAACCTCAAAAAGAACCTTTTTTGGCTAAAACTGCTCTTTTATCGTAAATAACGTAAACTGAATAAAAATAATGGACATCACTTGGCTAATGTATGGTCTGTGATTGCTTTACTTTGTTTAAAATAGCTGTTTTAGCCAAAGAAGGTATAATTTCAGGTTAGAAAGTTGTTTACTATATAAGACAAGTAAGAATGAACAGACCTTAGGTATAGGCACCCATGCCAGAGACAAGATTTATTGTTAACTCTACTTTTTGTCAGTCTTCAGTTACAAGTTCAAACTCATTGGGTCTACTTCAGTCTTATTTAACCTTATAAAAATGGTAAGACAACTATATCGCACTTACCAAAACAAACAGTTAACATGACCATAGACATGTAAATACCAGCTTTGACCGTAAACTTAATCTTGTCATGTAACGCGAAAACACTGTAAATCAGCAGAGCTATTAACGCATTGCAAAAGAAGCTCATAGCAATGTAAATCTGAAAATAAAAGGCCTTTGAAATATTTATGTTAATTATAAAATCGTCAAGTGCATTAACGGGAGAAAATCTACTTTTGGGCCTCTATTTTAGGAGGTAAAAACCACGGAATAGAAAAAACAGTGGAAATGGCATGAGCTTCGCTAAGTATCAGGCCTGACCAATACTCAAACTATCATAAAAACAACACGACACCATGGTAAATGTTTTTGGAGCGGCTATCGTTTTTACATTCCGATATAGCACAAATAAGGCATTCTTCTCGATTTATTTCCTATTTTAGAAATATTATTCGCACAAATATCACCCACAAGCGATCGCGGCAAACTGGTACTAAGTAGGTTAGTGCTTGTTTACGTAGACGCGGGGCGTCGCGCGTAGCGTTGGGCGGCGCGGTCTGCACTAAATTCAAACATATGGTTTTGCATAAAAGCGTTTACGGAGAAGCGGTTTTACACGCGTTTGCTTCAAATACAGCGTCACTTGCGGCGTAGCCCGCGGATGGCATCGGCGCGCTGCACGCAGCGTCGCACGCGTCAATAACGGCGGTTCCCGCCACTGCGCCCGCGGCGGAACCTCTGCCCACCGCGTGCTCCGCCGCGCGCTCCGCTACACGCTCGAGAGTCCACCGCGGATGCAGCGGTGGGCAGCACTACTCTCTTCGCCCCGCACTACGCGCCGCGTCACGCCCCGCATCTTCATAAACAACATTTACATTTACATTGATTGTCATATACATATACATATGTGTGATGACGCGGTCCGCTGCACGAGTGCACGCGCCGCCTCTCTGTAAACGGAAAAAACGCCCGACGCGCTGCGCAAAGCCAAGCCGCACGCCACGCGCGACTCTCCGCGTCTCCGTAAACAACCATGCCACGCTTGACACGCCCACTTCAAACTTCTACTGTTTTTTCTGTTCTGTGGTAAAAACCATTAATGTCTTTGACCCGTTATGGAATTTTTCACTCGGCCGCCATTACTGTCAAGTAAATAAGAGCTATCGAAACGTTGACAATACGATAACAGGTCAAAGACGATATGTGGCATTATCTACGTAAAGGGACCTTATGGCGGATGGCGCTTCCGCCATTGTTAAAGATGCTCCGATATAAATACAACGTCGCGTGACGCAGTGCGGCGTAAGCGCCATCCGCCATAAGGGCCCTTTACATAGATAACGTCACTTATGGTTTTTACCGTCTAGAATAGAGGTCCTGATCAGAGTGATCAGTCATTCACTTAGTATGATTCACTGCTGCGCAAAAGTCTGTCCCCTCTTCTTTCACTTCTCCGTATCTTGTGAATAGTCCTGCCAATCTCTCTGAAACGAGTCTGAATATTTTTTCATGAACCCCTTTTAGGGCCGTATTAATAAACTAATCTCAACTCTAATGCTCTTCTCGAGATGCGTCAAAAATGACAGTGTTCTATGGTTTGACGTTTACTTTGACGTATCTTGTGACCGGCATCTCGGCCAAGATGAGTTTATTAATACGGTCCTAAGTGTACTTGCTCTTCAGATGAGGTCTGAAATACTACCAAAAACTCAGATGGGGCATCAATAATACTTTTTATTCTTTGTTACGTAATGGTGCAATGAAAAAGACAATCAGTTGTTATCTTTTCCCGAATTATAGCGAATTGATTTATCAAAATGATACATTTCCATACATATATTACACATTCTGTGTATGGAGTAGCCCGGCTGATTATGGTGGAGATTTTGGTGGGAAGGCATGTGCAGCAGTGGACATATTAACTGACATTTAACAGGAGACGATTTGGACCTGGCTGTTTATTCGATAAAAAGTATTTTATACCAAAGGACATTGGGTAAATTTGTTTGAAGAATATTGTCTTTTTTTTTTCAGCGGCCTCGGAGGATTTTTATATATTTATTTAGAGGACCTCTAAATACACATAGATATATATAATTTATGCCGGTAAATAATATCGGAGCGGAGATTTTAAAGATTTAAGTATTCAGTTTTTAGTACAAAAGTAAGCCCAAGTATGAATATTTAAATATCTCGGCTCCGATGCACTTTAGAGTATTACATTACATAACAAAATATGTTTGTTTTTAAATAATTCTATCATAATTTACCACTTTTATGAATGGCCGCTCACCTTGAAAATGTATGAATTTTACAAATGACAACACTTTTACCCAAACCCCTTTAATATGCTAAGTAATATATGGCGTATAGGTAGGCTGAAAAATTTCAGTCCAGTATATAATTAATGAAAAATTTAAAAATTAACTTTGTTTTAAAAAAATACAATAGCTTGTTTAATACAGATAGACTTCATACTTTCGATTAGTATGTAATTTGTCTATTAAACAAACATTTGCAATTTAAAAAAAAAAACATTTTTAATTATTTTTTAATGATATAAGTACTGGACTGAAATTTTTCAGCCTATCTATTCGCCACATAATATTTAGCGTATTTTTTTTTTTATGGCAAAGAGAAGGCACGCGAGCACTCAGGCTCAGATCAGGTATTAAATTTGATATATAATACTTTTCATCGAATAAACAGCCCGGTCAAATATCAAAGCCAAATTTTCTCCTATTCGGATCTTAGACCAAAATAAATAAATAAATTATATCGGGGGACAATCTCACACAAATTGACCTAGGCCCAAACTAAGCTCTAGGCTTGTACTATGGGTACTAGACAACGACATAAATACTTATATAGAGAAATAAATACTTAAATACATAGAAAACATCCACGACTCGGGAACAAATACTCGTGCTCATCACACAAATATCTGCCTTTACCGGGATTTGAACCCAGGACCGCTACTTTCATAGGCAGGGTCACTACCAACTAGGCTAGCGCGTCGTCACTAACTATAGTGTATGTTTCGTAAAAGCTTACTGCGTCAAATATGAGGAAGCCATTAGCCACGATATTGATGAAGCAGCCGAGGGCGACAGGGTACACCGCGAGGAACATGTAGATGTAGGGCTTCTTCTTGCGAGCTTCCTTGCAGTATACCATCAAGCATAGCGTTACCAGGTAAACCAGCGCTGTGCACAATCTGCAAGATAATTAGGTATTTGAGTACGAAGTTCGGTTGCGCTTCCGGTTTCAACTCCATTTTTTAATATTTAAAACTCTGACTCCGACTTTGGTTCCGATTGATCCACCTCCGTAACATCCCTAATAACAGGCTGCCACAGAACTTGTTTATTTAAGACTTTTTATGGAAAAAAAAACATTTTTCAAAAATGAAGTAAGTAAGTCTACTTTGACTTTGTGTCTTTACTTTGATCATATTATTTAAAAGATGATTGGCAATAATTCGGGTCTTTCCTAGACGGTCACTGTTCGCTCGAGAATGTATTTTGCTGGAGATGCATTTGCTCGTCATAACTTTTAATGCCTGCAAGCAAAAAGCAACTTTCCGCACAAGAGCATATGTTTTTGAAATGTTATTAATTAGGAACATAGGAAATGAATTGCAAGACAATGGCCAGGCCAAAACCGGCCACCATTCTAATTCACCAATGCCATGTTATCCACAGACTAGAGTTTTTGTACTTAACTATAACTTAAGAATAGTAAAAGGTACATACAGGTAATTGTCATAGTTGACACTTATTGATTTCCGTATCGAAAAGCTTGTATTAAAGTAGAACAACATTTTACTGACTGCTATTTTCTGTAGCAGCGTAATGCTTAGCACCTGAAAAAGAAACCGTTCCATGTATAGATTATTTCGAATCGATTTTTGATTTTGGATCGACCCCCGGTACGGGCAAATAGAGCGAACGCGGCGCGTTCCCATTCGCCATCCTGGGGCACGCTTTTCAGAGGCCCTTGCCAAGCTGCATTACGCTAAGGGTGCGGCTCCACTGAGGCGGAGACGAGCGGAGCGGAGCGGAGCTGTGCCAATTTTAACCAATAGAAAGCGCATGCGGTCACGTCAAGCGCGCCTTGCGCACGTTAGTTTAGATTCTATTGGTTAATATTGGCACAGTTCCGCTCGTCTCCGCCTCAGTGGAGGCGGAGACGAGCGGAACTGTGGAGGAGACGCAGACCCTAAGGCAAGGGCGTCAGGGTTCCGTACCCGAAGGGTATAGTCTAACGGGATCCTATTCATTATCTGTCCTTCCGTCCGTCCGAACTTAACGTGTCAAATTCGGTGTGATAGTACAAACATTAAAGGATGATTTCCACCAAACGGCTCGCATCGCATCGGATCGGAAAGAATACGGACGGATGCGGCGATAGCCGATCGCGTCTATTATAGTAGATTATACACCGAGGGGATAAAGCACTGTTTTATGTCACGGGCGCGATATTGAATCCTGAGCAAGCCGGGTTATAATATTGTACTGAATCTCATTATAACCCGCTGGTTAGCCGATGGCTATAATAACTTACTTTAGGTGAGGTTTGCATGATAATTGGGCAAATTCGAGCATGTGCTGTGAAAAAAATATTATTGTCTATTTATGACGGAGCTAATCGCACGTCGCAGCATACTGTCGGCTACGATCGCGTGTCGCGGAAGACGCCCGCGGTCAAGTTGCTGTGCGCGGCTTGGTAATATAGACTTTAAATACTGTGAACATGATTTAATATCGTTTAAAGACCATAAAAATCTTTCCGTTCCCATCCGTTGCGGGCCGATTGGTGAAAATAGTGCATACAGAAAAACAAATACTAAAAAATGGTCAAGGTGTGAGACTTGCGCTGATTCGATTCGAAAACTAATTGAAATCGGTATAATAATACCTACTGTGAGGCGGTACGGAACCCTCGGTGAGCGAGCCCGACTCGCACTTGATCGGTTTATTCTAACTAGTTTATAAAAATCGTGGCTAAGGAACGACTCATCGTCATCATTAACTGACTCTGAGTGCGTTAGTACCTTATTGTTACCTCGTAAGGCCCAGTGTAACAACAAACAACAACAACTATCAACCTCAACAATCGGAACTATTTCTCTGTGTCTTGTTCTTTTTGCATCCATGTAGCAATGATATTTTATGTAAAGATACGTCATCTGCGCGCAAAAACGTTCCGCAAAAAGGAAGGCAAATTGCCTTACTTTTTATCTATTTATCTCTTTCTAACAATAGCGTTCGCTATGGATTGCCGTGTTTGTCTCTGTCAGTAATTGGTCACGGGTTTTGAATGCGTTTAGTATGAGCATAACGTATCTTAATATAAAATATCAATGCTATGTAGTGTGATTTTGTATTGTTGCGAATAAATGTCTCTTTATCTTTATCTTCAATAGAATGTACATAATCAAGGCAATTTAATTTGAACTGTGTGGCATTGGGAATAATTCTTATTTTCCTATCTTCATAAACTGAAAATGGCATTATCAAACAAACTTAATTGAACTTTATTGCCTTCGTGTTAGATTCAAAGTCCCACTCACAAAAAACTCCCTGTTTGTAATACTGTGGGTTTTACGAGGTTAGAAGGGAGGAACCCGCTTTACCTTCTGTGTAAATGCAACACGTGTGTTCTTGTCCTCAAATGAGCAGTCAACGAGTTCCTCTCCAAAGTCTTTGGTCATATCGACTTTGTCTGCTACCTAAAACAACATCATTTTTAATATTAATCTGAGAAGTTTATATCAAAAATTGATTTTTGGGACGGCTTTTGTTGCTGACCGTATTTTTTTTGCACAGTCGTCATCTACTCGTCAAGACGATTCTAAGGAGCCGTAACACGACGGGTTTATCATGTGTAATTTAGGAGTTCCTATGGTCACCCTGAGTCTCCATTATCAGACTAGCCCGATGGTACTATATGTATTATGGTTCACTAATGTTTTACCGAAAATTCTGTGCACAACCAACATTTCGTATACTATTCATTTCACAAATATATTGTTTCACAAATGTATCAGATTGAAATACGCCGCGGCGCCGTTTAATAACTAATCATAAAGCAAAAAGTACGCTTTAAAAAAGTTTTGGTTAAAAACATGGCTTTTAAAAACTCATCGTTAAGCAAACGGTTTACTTTACATACTGTTATTACACAAAGTAACATACATTACATCTACCTACTTTTTTCATTTGAAACGACGGGTCCCCCTATTTCTGGGCGGTTTGCCCTTCGGGCTCATACATATAAAAACTAACCTAACCTATTTGAGCTATAAGAGCCAATTTTGTTTTTTTTTGTGCTCCACTTTGGAAAAATGTAAGTTCCTAATTTTGACAAATGATGCGATATGAAATAAATAATTTTTAATTAATAACTTTTATTTATAATATATTTGACAATTGAAATCCCCCGTGTGGTTGCCAGCTTAGAATAGTGCCACTCCATGTCTTCCCGTGGATGTCGTAAGAGGCGACTAAGGGAATATAGGCTTGTAGTACTGTTAGGCGATGGGCTTGCAACCTGTCACTAATACGCTGGTAAACATCTTAGCCTGATTGTGCAAAATGTGGTTACAGAATTATCAACAAGTTTTTAGAGTTGTTGGTAATTCTGTAGCTCTGCCTACCCCACTCTGGGAACGAAGGCGTGAGTTTATGTATGTATGTATGACAATTGAAACGATGTAAAATAAAAATATGTCAAATAAATCATTAAAAATTATGAATCATTTGTTAAACCTGTAGTTGTATAACGTTGATATGCCATATCATACTTTTGCCGATCGTTGGTTGTGGAATGAAAATTTGCTAAATGATTGTCGATAAAATACCCTATATTATTGTATTGTCATCAGAACTAAAGGTTTATGCAAAAATTCAGCTTCATTGGAACCCGGGAAGTAGGTAAAATTTAACATGTAAGATTTGACCCGTGCATACATATAGGTACATACATACATACATACATAGCAAGTTAAATAAAAGCTTGTAAAAATATGTATAATCAAAGCAAATGTAAACGACCTTAGGGAAAGTATCCACCAGAGCTATGCAAGGCAGCGGAGCTTTGCGTGAGGAAAAAATCCACCAATCGGATTACTTAATTTTCCTAGCCTCGCTCAAGGCAGCTCTCCTATTGGTGAATATTTTCCTCGCGCACCGCTTCGCTACCTCGCACAGCTCTGGTGGATACCCGCCCTTAAGAGGAAGACTATTACAATTAAGTACCTACTTAGATCTGTTATGCGTATTGTCAAAGTTTTGATAGCTCTTATTTGCTTGACAGTAATGGCGGCTGAGTTAAAAACAAATCCCATAACAGGTCAAATATAATATCGTTTTTGCTGCCAAGAATAGAGGCCCAGAAGGGGATCTTGGTGTTGCCATGGGAAATATGTAATAGAATTTTGAAAAATGAAAGATAGAGAGCGAGATCACTCCGTCTCGGTGCACCCACTTTGTATTTCTCGTTGGGTTCGTCGAGCTCGCTGTACGCTGGAGGCAATTTCGACACCATGGTGATCTGTCAACTGGAACATTAAACAATACAATGCTCTATTTATGTTACTTTCCTTAGTCATGCAAAGGTTAGCTGGAAAAGATCTCTTAAAGGGATAAGTTTGCCTTTGTACAGTCGGCCTTAAAAGTAGCTGCACACTTTTGTACCTTGTCGCTTTAACGACTTTGGCATATAGCTTCAGTACAATCGAGTTCATAAATACAGGGTGGCACTCGATAAACTTTACATATTGAAAGGGATGAATTTTAGGTTCATTTATAGGTAAAACAATAAAAAAAAAAATTGAAATTTCTTACATTTTTTAATAATTTACAGCAAAAATGTCATTTTGTTTTCATAAAAACACGATTTTCTCAAAATTTTGTAGCTATTTCACTATTTTTTTTTGCTTATTATTTTTCCTCATTTAATTTTAGATCTAAAAACGTTAAAAAAAAAACTGCAAAATTTTGAGAAAATCGTATTTTTATGAAAACAAAATGATATTTTTGCAGTAATTTTCCACAAAAAAAGCAGTTACTCAGTTTTTTTTTAATTGGTCTAATATTGTTATCAATTATTATAAACGTAACTAATGTCAATACTATGCATTTTGTTTTATATTTTTTGGGCTATGATCACAAGTTTCACCGTCACAATCTGTAAAAAAACCAGTGGCAAAAAAAAAATAATGTTTTACCTATAAAATATGTGTACACTTTAGTACCTTGTCACTTTAATCGCGGTGATAATTCATATATGGCAGTTTAAACATGACATTAAATAGACAAGGTACACATATTTATGAACTCGACTGTACAAACATGACGTTAAATTAACAAAGCACTAAACGAGCAGCTGCTTACAAGGCCGACTGTACGAAGACCTTACACTAGAGGGCCTGAGGGCCCTGCCAAGATGCATTGCGCTAACTAACGTTTCTATGCCTTTCGTTTTTAAACCAATCGCGTCACCGGTAGACCACGTGACTTTTCGTATCACGTCATCTCCCAGTGACGCGATTGGTTTAAAAACGAATCCAATAGAAACGTTAGTTAGCGTAGTGCATCTTGGCAGGGCCCTCAGAGCTTCGTTTCGGCCTTCTATTTGACCAGCGTCGCTATTGTCTAAGCTGCGACCACACCGCTGCTTAAAATACGGTGACGGTACAGAAGCGCAGTGACGACGCGTCGTATCCGTACCGTTTTTGACGCATGCCCTCCACACCGCTGCTTAAAATACGGTGTCGTTGCGTAAACAAAAGACGGGGTTCTTGTAACAACATGGCGCCGTTTTTGACGCACCGTAATATACTCGTACGCACCGTTAAGCAGCGGTGTGGGGAGCGTGCGTCAAAAACGGTACGGATACGACGCGTCACTGCGTTTCCGTACCGTCGCCGTATTTTAAGCAGCGGTGTGGAGGGCATGCGATAAAAACGGTACGGATACGATGCGTCACTGGGATTCCGTACCGTCACCGTTTTTTAAGCATTGGTGTGGGCGTAACTTACGCACTCGCAATCGCAACCGGCTTCATTTTGAAAATCGAAGCCTTGTCTGCATACAAAATGAAACCAATTGTTCCGCTTTGAAGCCGATCGCGATTGCGAGTGAGTTACGTAATAGGCCTGCAGCTCACAGTTCGCTTATTTTCTACCCTATGCAACATTTTTTTTTACCGCCGTAAAAGGCAATCGAGCAGACGGACCACCTGATGGTAAGCAGTCACCGTCGCCCACAAACATCAGCAATGCCGGGGCACAGCGAAGTTGTTGCCTTTCAGTGAATACTCTTTTTTAAGCCGCGTTTAAAGGAGGACATGTTCGTAGTGCTGATGACTATACTAATATTATAAATTTATTGGTCTTACTAATATTATAAATGCGAAGTTTGAATGTTTATCTTTCAATCACGCCAGATGGCAGAACAGATCTGCCGGATATTCACTTGTATATATATATTAAAACCTTATTAATTACTGCACCCTTCCTATTACTGCACGCTTCCTATTTTGCCTTTTCGTCCGAGACACAGTTGAAAGCGGACGTGTTTATCTTTTTCTTTCCGTAAATACGTGAGCTTGAGAACCGATTCTCGCCTCTATTTATAGGTCATTTAATTGTATAGTCGTGTTCACCTGGTATCATCGCTATTGCATTTTATTTCGGACTTTGCGCGCTCGGCAGGCCGCTTGCGCTTGCGGCCCCGCACTACACCTCGCGGAAAAGAGATCATCTGCATAATTTGCCTCTCGTTCACTCGAGCGGCCTGTTCGACCTCGAGCGGACTTTGCCGAGCCTGCCTGTGCTACGCGCTACGGGAGTGACGTCAACTTCGTGCTACAAGACCCATTGCTACGCCACAAGCATCGCTGTGCTACGTCGCAGCTGGGACAAAGAGGATTTTGTTGTACTGAGGCGGCGTTTGAGCACTTACGTAATGAATAGGGTGGACAGTGGGGAGATGATTTGTCACGCGTGTAATGGGGAACTTGCTGTGGGTGAGGAATTTCTTCAGTGCATGGTTAAAACCTGTGGTAAGTTGTATCACTACTTATGCACGTACAAGACGCTTACTCATGAGGGAAAGGAGTCTTGGGTCTGCCCAGAATGTTGCAACGAATTTGAAAAAGGAGGACGTAATTACGACACCCCTATTGGAACCCCGGTTACCATTAAAAATATCGCAAGTCGTGGCAAAAGTGAATCAGCACCCCTGCCTTCTCAGACCTCGAACGACTCGGGTTCCGTGGCGTTTGAAATGCAACAAATGCGTGACCAGATGAGTATGTTGTCTGAGCAACTGGCGGATGCTGTATCAACCATCACACAATACCAGACTGCACTCACGGAATATGTTAAAAAGGTCGAGTCAGTCAATGAGAAATTGATCAAACTGGAATTAGCAGCATCACCTCCTTGTAAGTGCACTGAATTAACAAATGTATCAGATAGTGGCAACATAGTGCCTAAGCCGAAACCTAAACGGAAGCACAAGAATAACAACTTCGAGTCCCGAAATACTAAGGATTCCGCCGATGATATTAGCACAAAGGTTCCGCAAGGAGTGGAGAACCAGGCTGCATCGCCATCTGATATGCCGCCCCCCGTGCCCCCCTGTGAACGAAGCTCAATTCTCACCGATGCGATTACCGAGGATGGCGGGGATGCGCCGCTTGGGGATTGGCAGGAGGCGCGCAACAGGAAGAGCAAAAGATTCTCCTCTTTGCGCTGCACAGCTGGTCCTGATGCGACACCTCTCAGAGCGGTCGAGTACCGCAAGCACATTCACCTCTGGAACATGGTCTCTGGTGCAGATGAAATACGTGCTTACTTGACGTCTCTTAGCCCTGAAAACACCTTCACTGTCGATGAACTTAAGCCTAAGGGCGAGTACAAATCGTATAGAATTGGGGTTCCGGAAGGGCTTTATGAAAAATTGTTGTCGGCAGCTGTATGGCCTGTTAATGCTAGAATAAGACCGTGGTCATTTCGAAAATCGCAACACAGCAGGACCTAAACATTGCTTACCAGACAATATACATAACGTTACAGCTAAGACAACGCTGGACATTATTTATCAGAACGTCAGGGGTCTTAACACGAAACTCGGTTTCTTCAAGCTAAACCTCCTGAGTCTAGAATGTGACGTAATAGCTGTGACGGAGTCCTTTCTAACGGATGCGGTCGACGACTCCGAGCTTGTTGTTGGTGAGTGGAGCGTGATGCGGCGGGACCGTGTGGCCGGCGCGCGCGGGGGCGGCGTGCTGATTGCGGCACGGCCGGGACTCGTGCTGCGGCGGCGGCGTGATCTCGAATCACCTCTAGGGGAGGACCTTTGGGTTACATTCGCAAAGAAGGGCATCACATGTAATTTGTGTTCTGTATACATACCACCTGGAGCCTCAGACGAAGTGTACATGCGATGGTTCCAGGCTGTGGAATCGGTGTTAGTTTTACTGAATGGTGTTGTAGTTATAGTCGGTGACTTAAATTTGAACCCACGGTATACGTCCCAAAACATTTTGTGTTATTATGGTTATTTTTTATCTCTGTGCGGTCTGATTGAGATGAATGAAGTAACGAATGCGCATGGAGGAAAGCTAGATGTGGTGTTGGTGTCAGAGCGTGTTTGTGGGGTAAGTGTTCTTGAAATTGAGGGTGGCGGGCTTGTCCCTCGTCGCGACGCATTCCATCCGCCGTTAGAGATTTCAATCGCGCTGGACATGGCCTTGCAGCGGCCATGCTCTGAACTAATAGATCCCAGTAACGTGAATTCTCAACGGGACTGGAACTTTAGTAAAGGTAATTACGAACTTTTATACAAACTTGTCTCAGAAGCAAACTGGCAGGATGTTCTAGAGGCCCATAATGTCGATACTGCAGTAGATTCATTTTACATAATTATGTACAGCATTTTTGATCACTGTATACCAAAGAAAACCCGAAACAAAATTTCTGTTAGACGTTATCCGGTTTGGTTTACTGGAAATTTGATTAGTGATATCAAATTAAAGGCTAGTCTTCATCGGAAGTGGAAAGCTACTAAAAACTTAAGCGTATATAGCAGGTTCTCAAAACTTAGGGCTGAAATAAAAAAAAGAATCTCTGCCACTTACGATTCGTATATTTTTAATCTTCAGGCTAAACTAAAAAGTAACCCACGTGCCTTTTGGCAGCACATAAATAGCCTTAAGTCAAAAGGTGGGTTCGTTTCGCAGATAACTTTTAAGGGGCGTAAGTTTGTCGGACAGGAGACGGCTCATGCATTTTCCGAGTTCTTTTCTAGCGTTTTCTTACCCGATGTTCCTAGATTAGATAGTAGAAGTCGAAATATGAGTAAACAATACAGGTCTGCCAACTATATTGCTGTAGATGAGTTTAGTGTGGAGGAAGTAGAAACAGCCATTAAGCTACTCAAACCTAACAGCGCTTTAGGGCCGGATAACTTACCTCCATACATTGTGAAAGGTTGTATGGAGCATATGAAGACTCCTATTCACTTTATTTTTAATTTGGCTCTCTCTACTGGCATGTATCCTCATCAGTGGAAAACCTCGAGAGTAAGACCGATCCCAAAAACGAGTGATACCACCAATGTGGAGAATCATAGACCCATTGCTGTTCTTTCGACTCTTGCGAAACTTTTTGAAGCTATGCTCCACAGGGCTCTATCAGCTCAGTTGAATCCTTTCTTGTGCGATTCGCAGCATGGTTTCAGAGCTAAACGCTCTGTTAACACCAACCTCTTGATCTTGGTCAACACTATCTCTGAGTACCTGGACAAGGGTAGACAGGTGGATGTCCTTTACTTTGACTTTCAAAAAGCCTTTGATCGTGTAGATAACGACGTTCTTCTGGAAAAGTTAGACAGTATTGGCTTTGCTCCAAAGTTGCTCAAGTTCTTTTCAAATTATCTACGCGATCGACAACAATTTGTCCAGCATGGCCACTTTGTCTCTGGTCTGTATCATACTCGGTCAGGTGTTAGTCAAGGTTCTATTTTGGGCCCTCTTTTATTTGGAGTGATGATCAATGATCTTGAGGCAGTTGTTGCTCGGGCAAGATGCCTGCTTTATGCTGACGACCTTAAACTAGTGTACGGTGTGGAACGTGGTGTGGATTGTGTCTCCTTGCAAGAGGATATTAACTCGGTTTTTCAGTGGAGTATAGACAACAAGCTCACATTTAATACATCCAAGTGTCATGTGTGCACGTTTTGTCGCACTCGTACCCCGGTACATGCCCAATACTTCCTCGGAGCTGTGCCCATTAACAGGGTCTCCTCAGTAAAGGATCTTGGCGTTATTTTTGACACGCGGCTAACCTTTCACGATCATATTAAGGCACTCGCTGCCAGTAGCTTTCGTACACTTGGCTTTGTCATTCGCAACGTCAGAGATTTTCATGACCCAGTGGCTATAAAGTTGGTCTATAACGCTTTGGTCAGAAGCAGGCTGGAAGCGTCTGCGCTTATATGGAATCCTTATGAGGCTACATACATCTTACTTTTGGAGAAGATCCAAAAATCATTCTTAAGGATTCTTTATAAGAAAATCTATGGATACTATCCATTTTTATACCCCACAAAATTTTTACTCGGCACTCTGGGTTTTCATTCGTTGGAGGTCAGGCGCAACAACAGCTTGCTTCTTAGCGTGTGTCGAGTCTTGCGGGGTGAGGGTGATTCTCCGGAACTGGTAGAACAAATTGTGAGACTGAATGTCCCTGAGGTACACAGGATAACTTTGAGACCCCGCACTCGCTCCTTACTGGCCTTGCCAGTTGCGCGCACCGTGGCGCACAAAAACTCACCGCTGCTTCGCGCCCTGGGGCTGCTGAATGCACTCTTGGCATCGGCACCGGAGTGTGACCTGCTTGCGTGGCGATGGTCGGCTGTGTGCTCGGAGTGCCTGAGGTTTTGCGAGGCGATGGATGTCAGGCAGTCGAGTACTCTTTTGTGATGTTTTTTTTTTGTTTTATTTTCTGTATACTATTATTAATTTAGTTTCACAGTGTATTAGCTCTATGACTGTAATGCTGTGTAAATATATTTTGAAATAAATAAATTACTTTAATAACTATATTAAAAGCAAGCTTTAATATCCCGACTGCATTTTTTATACTGTCGTCGATAATTCCGATTACTAACTGGAGCCATAACTGGCCATGCCTTGTTTAACAAACACTTGTTCACATTAGGTGTTACAGACAGCCCCCTGTGCAGAGCCTGTATGACGGCGGAGGAAACCGCGGCCCACGTCATCATGGAATGCCCTGAGGTGGCAACATACCGGGCACGTCACCTCGGAACACCGAGGTCGCTACCGGAAGCCGTCGGCAACATCAAGGGTTTGCTAGGCTTCCTGGTAGAACTGGGTTGGCAAGAGTAGTGCCAAAACCCAGCACGCAAAAAAGGCGCATACATTAAGTCGTCGAGTTGCGGAAACCAGCCCGCTCTAACCTATAACCTATAACTACTGTCGTCGATATACCTACATATGTTAATAATTGTCATTTTGCCATCGTTGTTATTTCAATTTTAACAGTTTAGGTATCCTATGTCACCCGGGATGACGTAAGGATTCTAACGATACCTCACACATTTAGGGATTTAGAAGTTATAGTGGAATAAACAAACTCACATACCTACATACAAACATGAACCCTGAAAACATTACGCTCCTTTTTTGGGGCAGTCGTGTAAAAAGAAAACTCATCAACATGTGCATCCTGCCCATCCTAACATACGGTGCCCAAACGTGGTCATTGACTGAGGCTCAAAAGTCTAAGCTCAAGGTTTGCCAAAGAGCAATGGAGCGTAGCGTACTGGGTGTCCGAAGATCCGGGATGAAGAACACAGAGCTGTGCTCCAGAACGGGTATTGCTGATGTTAGGGTGAAGACCGCAAAGTTAAAGTGGGACTGGGCTGGGCATATCTGCCGCATGCACGATGGGAGATGGGCCAAAAATACCACTCATTGGCTTCCACGCGACGGAGATCGTAGCAGAGGTAGACCCAGAAGGAGATGGCGGGATCACCTAGAGCCGTTTGCGAGGGATTGGCAAGAGTGCGCTCTGGGTAGGGACGAGTGGCGAAAAAGAGGGGAGGCCTTTGCCCAGCAGTGGGACACAAAAACAGGCTAGAAAAAGAAACTGTTATTTTTGTGGCATACAGAAAACAATCGAACACACAGAGCCCACTTGATGCTGTGTGGGATCTGAGACCCATAGAGATGTGCATTCTAAAGACTACCTTAAGACTACAATCCTAAGACCGCAAATGAGTTGCCAACCCTGAGGACTAAGATGGAATGGCTCTATGCTAGTAATTTCACAGGATGTTTTTTCCCTATGCCGGAAAATAACAATGCGAACACAATGGACATTCTTGACGATGTGGTTAGCGTACGAGCGGCGGTCCCGGATTCGATTCCGGTATGCACAAATATTTGTCTTCGATGTTTTCTATAAATGTATGTATTTCTCTATATGATAGTATGTTTATCTATACACGTATCATGTCATATAGTACGCGTTCAGAACCCGTTGGCAATGACCAGCATTGCAACAATCAATTTCTCTATGATCATTTTCATTAGGTACCCGCTGTTGTGTATAGTTTTGGTGGGTGTGCTGGCGGCTGTAACGTAATGTTCTCATTACGATATCAAATAATCCACCACCACCATTTATATACTTAGGCCTGAATTCAACTTTTTTTTTAGCCTCGATGAATGCCCCACTGCTGGGCAAAGGCCCTTGATCTCCATGAGTGACTATTAGGTGCCTCTTCTGGTCAGTTGCTGAGGAATGCGTCCAAGTCGTCCCGCCATCTCCGTCTAGGCCTGCCCCGTCTACGTCGCCCATTTTGCGGCACCCACTTAGTGGCCACGCTAGCCCACCGGTCAATTCTTCTATCCAATTTTCAAATCATTTATTTCAGCATAACTCATAACAAAATAATACATTATAGTAGTTTACGTGACGGTTGCGTAATGCTAATTACGCAGAGTCTTGGACAATACTCACTACACTCATATTATAAGTACTCTAATATGGGTTCAGAAGCCGAAAGGCAAATGACCAGCATTACCTTACATGTGCTAGTAGGTGAAAGCGATGACAGCTGTAACGTAATTTTAAAATTACGTTATCGGATATTGTAAGGTAATGAGATCCAAATTTGGAATATCTTCCGAAATTAACAGCTGTCATCGCTGTCACCTACTACCCCAGGTAATGCTGGTCATTGCCTGTAAATATTCTTCGTTGTAGTCGCTCAACTAACTTAATCGAGATATCTTATCGCCACCCTTGAAATCAGTACCGTTGAGGAGTTCCGGTGGCCATCCGTGGTCTTCATCATCAGTTCCACTTCACCAAATAATACTTTCTGAATGCAAATGCTGGATTTGCTACTAAAAATACTAAAATCACTATATGTTTGCCTACAATATTTGAGGAGTTCCCTCAATTCCTCACTGATCCCCTCATCAGATTCAGATTTGGGGACAATGGGACCACCCACCTCGGAAGTATACTCTATCAAATTAAAAAAGAATATTTACAATCGGTCCACAATTGACGGAGTAATCGGTGAACATACATAAAAAAAAACCTGCTTTTTTGAAGTCGGTTAAAAAAAAATACGTGTTATGATCCATTTTAGATTAGGGTGAGCGTTTTGGAAATATTGAACTAGAAAAGTGTAATCGGTAGAGTTGCGTGTCCTCCTTCCCGCTAAAGCTGAAACTTTATGGAACCCTGATGGCGAGATTTCGGTGTCTGTCTGTCTGTCTGTCTGTGTGTCACAACAGTTTTTCTCAGAAACTATAGAAGCTATCAACTTGAAATTTGGTGTACTTTTTGATTTATAGACAAAAATTTACAATAAATTACCGTTCCCCCCTTACCTCAGTAGTTTATGGACCAAAAATCTGAAAAATTCTTGATTTAGAGATAATTACTTATATTTTATGCGAAAAATAAAAAAGTTGTCAAACATTACAGTTTCGGCAAAAATTATCAAAAAACATGAAAAATCTGTATTAAAATACAGGCTAGTCAAAATTGACCTTATTGCATAGATAATAAAGTTCATAGCAAAATGCGGAATTAAATACGGAACCCTCGGTGCGCGAGTCCCGACTCGCACTTGACCTTCTTTTTATTACCTATCACTAAGGTTTGCGCACAAATAAATGTCCTGGCTCTGTTTACATCAACAGATTTTTCATAATGTATTAAATGTCACTTATGAAGAACCAGATAAACTTACCGTTTATTAAATTCTATAAATAATAACACCAGAACTTAAAGTTTAAAGTTAAAAACAAATGCGTAGAATGTGAACTGCACGCGCCAAGCGCGTTGAATGTGAACTGGCAACTGACGTAAAAAAATAGTGAGCTGAAATATGGCCGACCAAAGCAAAAATTCCAGCAGCATTCGTGCCGGCGGTACGTAGAATTGTTCTTGTTTGTGTAAATAATGTTAGTTATGCGGACGACATGGTGATTGGTGCTGCTGAGCCCGTTAGTATCAGGGCTTATAAAGGGGTGCGTAACGATCAATATAAAAATATTTCATATAATATCAGTCGCTATAACGGTCATTTGATATAATTATTGAATCATATAACAACATTTAATATATTTAAATATGATATAATTATTATCATTTGATCCAATAATATTTTGTATAACATACTTTAAGTATAATGCATATTTACAATAATTAATTTATGATATAAAGTTAATTTCATCTAAAGTGCAGTTGGAACAACCTTTTTTGTTACCTTGTGACTCCACAAAGCGGTAATAGAAGCGCCGCGGTGGCGGTTCTTCGACGACTTGCCCTTGAACCCCTTGCCCGTACTCAAAACTAAGTGCTACCAGAAATGTAGGTTAGGTTAGGTTAGAACTGCGCCCTTGCACAAAACAAAGGGCTACCAGAAAAGTAGGTTAGGTTAGGTTAGAACTGCAACCCCTGCACAAAACAAAGGGCTACCAGAAAAGTACTTTAGGTTAGGTAAATAATACAATACGATTTTTATATCAAATGATGATTTTACCAAATTATGTTTATAATAAATAAATGATATGCCAAATGATAATTATAGTAAATAAAATTAGATATTTTGATATTATACCAAACGTTTATTATATAAAATGAAATTATATTAATTACATATTTTTATACACACCACTTATAAAGTTAATCTACACTAATATTATAAAGATTAAAGATTTGATTGTTTGTTTGTTTGTTTGTTTGCATTGAATAGGCTCCGAAACTACTAGACCGATTTGAAAAAAAACTTTTAGGTACCATTAGAATTCTACATTATCCCTGAGGGCCCTGCAAAGATGCACTACGCTAACTAACGTTTCTATTCGATTCGTTTTTAAACCAATCGCGTCACTGGGAGATGACGTGATACGAAAAGTCACGTGGTCTACCAGTGATGCGATTGGTTTAAAAACGAATCGAATAGAAACGTTAGTTAGCGTAGTGCATCTTTGCAGGTCCCTCTGGTGAACATAGGCTATGTTTTATTTTTCTGGGCGGACGGCGTCATACATATACGAGATGTATGCACAACAGGCAAGGTTTTAAAGTACAATACGGTAATAGTACAGTCTACTTACTGAATAAATATCTTTTATCTCTTTTATCTTTTAATGCTACCAAAAATGATTACATTATTTTCAAAGGCAAAATTAAGTGTCCAGCCTATCCGCGCAAAATAATGTTAAACGGAGTTCCTTTGAATCGTATCGAGCGGAAGGGCAGGCATAGTATAAATATGGCGCAGGCGTAGTCATTCAGACGCGGGTTGCTGGTTGCTGGTGCGCAGGTTCGCACGTTGCAGTGCCCAAGTGAAGATGACTTTATTGAGAGCATAATGTCTAAGTCGCTTTTTAGGTTTAACGAAGGGGGGGGGGGGGAGGGAGATAAACGTTATCCCATTTTGTATGGAAATGGAAAGCTTCACTATCCTCTTGAGAGAATGACAGAAGTAGGTATTTATTTTCATACTGTAGTACAGTCAACAGCATAAATAAGTGATCATTTATGTACCTTGTCACTTTAACGTCGTGTTTGAAATGTCATACAAAATTGTGAAACGATTAAAAGCGACAAGGTACATAAATGATCACTTATTTATGCTGTTGACTGTACGTATACATACATACATTAAATCACGCCTGTTTTCCAGAGCGGTAGGCCGATACCACTTTTTTCCACCTGCTACGATCCTGATAAATCTCTTTCGCTTCTTCCACATTCATACAGCGAGTCATGCACGCACGTCGGTTTCGGGTACTTAAGGTTCGGCCCTTTTCCAGTATTTCTCCGATTTGATTCGAAAAAGTACGCCTAGGGCGGCCCCTTCCGACCCTTCCACTCACTGTCGCTCTGTATATCTCTTTCGTCAATCTTCTTTCTTCCATCCTCTCCAAATAAATACCGTAGTAATAGGCCGCATAAAGAGTTCTTCCAATTTTGAAACAATTTCCTATAAAATAATGTCCTTTCAAATTAGTAGACGAATATCAACGACATAATTATTATGTCACGACCAAGCGGAATTTATAGAAGAAAAACCGTTAGTTTCACCCTGCACACTACGCTCATTCTAAACTGTACAGTAAAAACTGACAGTAAAAACGGACAGTAAAAACGAATCAGTTATAACCTGATTAGTTAAAACTGTCAGTAAAAACTGGTCAGTTAAAACTGTCAGTAAAAACTGATCAGTTAAAACTGATCAGTTGGTATAGATAGGCCTACCAGAATCTCATAACAAAAAGGGAAATTCAAATTTAGGGCTTGCAACTCCGGGTTAATAGGATTAAAGGCCCAGCCACACCGCTTGCGTGACTTGCACGTTCACGTGCGCGTTCGCTTTCCACTGCGGTGTATAGTATGAATTCTCATTACGACATGTCACTATACAACGCAGTGGAAAGCGAACGCGCACGTGCACGTACACGTCACGCAAGCGGTGTAGCTCGGCCTTAAAGGTCATGATACGTGTATATAACGCTCTAACATTGCCCGGATTTTGAAGTTTTATTATCCAACATTAGGTACTTCCAATTTAGGATATATATTTTTTGAATCAAAATCTAGCAAATTGGTATCAATTATCATGACCTTTCAAATTGGTATTATCACGGCTTCATACTATCGATTAGGATGTAATTAGCCTATTAAACAAGATTTTTTTTTATTTTTTTTTAAGTTCATTTTCATTTAATTTTTTTATTGTATATAAGTACTGGACTGAAATTTTCCAGCCTACCTATTCGCCATATATTACTTACCATATTATTATATTAAATTTGATATAAAATACTTTTTCCCGAATAAACAGCTGGGTTAAGGTCGTCTCCTATTCGGATCCCCTACTATAAGAATGTAAATTTTAACCATAACCTTTGCATCATATGTAAAGGTTTAAATTTTGGTGACATGACAACCCTAGCCCTAGGCAAAGTAGGATCACAAAGTTGCTTAAAAATCTTTGCAACATTGAATCAACAACTAATAATGAACAAAAAATCTTAAAAACGATTACGACGATACGACGAACAGAATAGATAAAAAGCCTTGGTAATACTTTAGGTTCCGCCGTCTTCGTTTATATTATAAATGCACAATTTCAAATTTGCCGGAGCACCACAAAAACAACCGTCCCTGATTAACCTAGTTGGTAAATTCTTGAAAAAAAAACGCCGTTGGATTTGTCAGTAAATAGGAACTAAAATTGGTTGCCACAGTACTGACAATATTTTCCAGACGATCAAGTTGGAAATATGAAATGCGTTAAGCTATATTTGAGTCGCTTAACTTCAAACTCGGATAAATCCATGCAAAAGGACAACGGAATTCGCGTCTTTTTACAAACAACTTAGGTTTTAAATTCGTATACCAAATTTCAAGGAGATATCTGAGTTTCAAGTTAAGCGACTTATTTGAGCTTAAGTAATTTAGGCAAACTTGTATCAAGAAAGCAAAATTAGAGCGTTTTTCCGTAATTGATTTTGCACCAGTCATATAAAAGTATGATGTGGTGGACTCAGTCCGCGTATAAGCCTTTTTTTCTTTGGGGATTATTGCATTTTCCAGGATAAAAATAAAATATCACATTTGTGCATCTATTACCGTGCACCTATTATTCTTGATATACTCCATATACCTTAGTAAAAATTATATATGTTCAAAGGAATGTAAATAACACAAGCATACATAATACACAAGTACTTATATTTTAATATTCTTAATGTTGAACCTTGTATAAGTTATAAAATTTATTAACTATTAAATGGTACGGAATAAAGATTTCTTAAAAGTAAATTCGCTTTTACAATACATGATTACCACAGATACCTACGCTACTAAAACTTTTACCCTTCTTTTACACTTAGGAAGCGGCAGCCTGACAACTGACGTAAAAGATTGTAGTACATTTACGCTCCGCTAGGTGCGCTAGTGCGCTACGTAAGCTGAACAAACAGTACTAAGAACAGCATTTTATGCTTACAACAATTATAATAATTTGTCATATTGAGAGCCATATGGTTAATAAGGTAATTAATAGTACATTGTTGCCTAGGCGCGGAAAGTAAGGGATTTCCTGACGAGGTGGTTAGCAGGCCGAGCAACAGCGAGGCCTGCTAAAATACGAGTCAGGAAATCCTCGTTTCCGCCGAGGCACACATAATGCTTTTCTCAAACAATGCGAGGAAATTATACAAATACATGATTATATGTATTTTTAATAACCTTTGAAAAATTCGGAGAGAATGTTTGTTTGCGTCATACGAGTATTAGGTAAGATAGTTTGACGCACAACGAGCCGCCGCCCGCAGAGCCCCGCCGCGCCGCCGCCCCTCACTGCCCCCCACAAGTTGGGTGTACGGGATTTTTTTCATGGTCCTTTCGATTTTATACGCAATAGAGAGCACTTTTGAAAAAACAATATGGACATGGACGGAAAGTGTTTTCATATGGTTTTTTTACTCCTAGGAGTAAAAAGAGGCATTTTCCGTCCTTGTGTTTCAGTCGGAAAACCGTTATTTCCGAGCATGTTTGAGAAAACAATATTTCATAATTATACATATTCACCAAACGTTTTAAAAAGCAGTATTACAAATTAACTACATAAACAAGTGAATCTTTAATATTTGCTATCGTTTTACAAAAGGTTAGGGCAGTCTTATTAGTTTGGAATGGTTCTCTAAGCCAATAGGCAGTATCTGAGGTAAATCTTCTGTAGCAATATCAACCTCATTACTTACAGAAAAGAATTAAAACTGCTTTGGTTATTGGATTTGAGATACTGCTAATTGGCTTAGGGGCAGTATAGTTCAAGAAGTAACTTGCACTTGCTTGTTTCTAACATTTACATTAGTTGCATGGTCTCCGAGTTTGACTCCTACATTCCATACAACCGTTAGGATCGTTTGATTTTATTCGGCTATTATTAAATAATTAAATAACCCTTTCTTACCATTAAAACAAAAAGATACGCACGAATAATTTAGTTGTATAATCATTATGGCCTTATTAATTATGATGCTTTATTACTCAAACATATATTTTATAAATATTAATATACAGCGCTTTTAGTGAGAACATAGCATATACTAGTGTAAGTACCTGTAAAATAGTATGTATTTTATGTAATTATAATTTAAAAGCGACTGTAAAAGTACGAACCCAATAGGGATCAGATATTTTTTTTAGAAATATTCAGCTTTTATTGCTTTATACCACTTCGTGAAGATGTAAAGGTAGTCGATGTGTATAATGAGAGCGCCCATTACGAAGTCAGCAGGGGTGACTACGAAACGGTAATGCTTTTCTACCATGGCGTCCAGGTCACACAGAATGTACGAGCAGAGGAAAAATACTACCATCGTGGGATATAACACGCGGAAGGGTGGTAGGTAGAAGGTTGGCACCGTCACAGCTGTAAAAAATATGCATATTTTAGAATTCAAGACGGTAATAAAAAAACTGTCATGTGCGAGTCGGACTCGCGTACAGATCTAGTGAATAATCCTTTCATATCGTGAAAACTCGGAACTCACGTCTACTTCCGAATGATGCCGACGGGTCTATGAATTATTGAATTATTAAGTGACATGTTTGTATTAAATAAATAGAGTACTTTAGTTATCAGTGTCAAAGGTCAAACCACGAGTTTGAAGTATATCACACCGAGATGTTAAAACCACCACGATTAAATATATAGAAATTAGGTGTAGGTAAACAAGAAGAAATATAAATAAATGTTGAAAATAGATCTAAACGTTTCCCAGGTCTTAATGCTTTCGGCATGACTATTAAAAAGAACTGAAAACAAACTTAATCTTATTTAACAAAAAAATAATATGGTTTTAATCACTCTATATCGATTATCACTCTCGCGATGCGACGTTCCCCCACGTTGTCTTGATGGGTACTGAGTCAGACTGAAGTAGCATGACAAATACGAACATTTCCGAGAAAATACGATGTGAAAGGATATTTCACTACATCTGTATTATGATATTCTAATTTGAATTCGAGTTCGAATCGAATCAGCGCGAGCCCAACTCTCACTTGCCCATAAGACCATAACACATATTCTGAAAAAAAAAAACCGCTATTCCAAATATACAAAATATACAGTTGTTTAAAGTTAGGACAGACGGACGGACGGACGAACGGACATCGGAGGCATATTAATAAGGTCCCGTTGGGCTGCCTTCGGGCACGGAACCCTAAAAACAGCCTGAACCCGATGAACAGGGTATAAATAGTACATTGTGCATCAAGGGCGGTATGAAAGGGATTGCTAACGAGAGACTATTAACGACTCGAGTTTGTAATCCCCTTAATGCTTGTGATACACAGAATGTTTTTCATCACATTTGCGAGGAAATAAAAAAAAATAGAGAAAAAATATATACAAAATACGCATCGGAAACAACAATCAAACAAATGAACTCGACTCGCTAAAAGAGTCAACTTTTTTCAATATAGTCTTCCACAGATAATGCTTAGAACTGCTTTAGTTTTTAAACTTGACAGGTCATACTGCCAGATTGTACCGATTTTCAAAATGAAATTTAATAAAATAATTGCAAATGTTTCTGAAATAATTGTAAAATATAAATATAATGCAGATAAATGTACCGTATAAGTTTAATTATACAGTAAAATTGGTTTGTAGCCAAGTTTTGAATATAGGAAATAAACCTTGGCTGATTTTACACCTCGTTAGTCTGAAATGATGTACGAGTGGATTCTATATTTTAAAACTAAACTCATAACTCCCTAGACAGCTAAATCGGCTATAACTGCCCTATACGCCTGCGTGTTATAACACCCTTTCCGAGCAAGTATGATGAAAATCAAATAGTGACTCCGTATATTACTTAGTTATCATGAATATCTATTATTAGCGATTTTCAATTTATAAACGTGTCAAACACAGAAACAGAAACAGGTTACAAACACGCAAACATACAAAGGTACCCACAAGTCAACACATTTTTTAAAGTCGCCTAAAATAATTCATGCATAATTAAGAGTCAATTCAACTGTTGACGTTTTGAGTGCATAATAATCGGTATTGTTCATGAAAAAGTAACTGATGATGATGATTATAATTAGCTTATTAAAAGTGGCGGTTAATGTATCATAACTTACGGTATAAAACAATTAAAAGTCCGAAAACGATGCAGAAACCTGTTCTGACAGTAAATTCAAGTTTGCTTTGCAATGCAAACACGCTGTAGATAAGGAGAGCAAATATGACCACACAGAAGTAGGCCCAGGCAATGAAAATCTGAAAAAAAAAACTTTTATAGGCGTAAGTTTTATCATATTCATTTTCTGGATCTAAATCTCAAACTGCCTTAGTCCCATAATGCCTTAAATTTAAAGTGACCTCATTCTTAAAACGTCTGATTCCCAAAATACGTTAATTCTGATTAGAATTAATCTTAAAATAATTTAAATCAAAAACATAAGGCTCACTCGGTAAAACAATATTGCCTTTCACATGTTATCGTATTGTCGTCGTTACGGATTATTGATATCGGTCTAATGGAAATTATTTTTAATTTTACAACTTACAAGGCAGATGAATTCAATTTTTTGAAGATGTATTAAAAACGTAAAAATATAGCAAATATTCTTTCACAAATTGGCGCTTTATGTGATTGTTGTTACTAATGTTATTGTTACAAGTGTTTTTGCCTCGCAATTAAAAAACGTCATTATTTTCTTACTATTTATGTAAAGTGTATGTAGGTATCAGGTAATAGGGAAGATGTATGGATTTTTTAAGGACTTTTCTCAACAAAATATGAAAATACCCTAATAGAGATCAAAAAAAGAGAAATTAAAATTAAATCGTACAAGAAATACGGATGATAGAGTCTGACCAGTGAGTGATGACAGTGCAACAAAAAAATGGGGGTAAATTTTAAATTTCACTAACTGGTACAAGTTCAGGAAATGTGAATTAGCTGTCTATAATCTTCACTGAGATCTTTTTGTTAATATTAAACAAAAGGTAATCGAAAAACTGCCCTCGTAATTCAAACAGCAGTACGTTGAAAGGTTAAGGTTAGGGTTAGGATTAGGTCCGGACTTTTATGCAGAAAAAATATCGCAAAGTAGAAATCAAATTGGCCAAATCATAGTTCCTGAACGAAACTATATGAAATGCATAACGAGTGGTTAGGTCCGCGTAATGTGACAGCTTGTTTCATAGGTAAAATGATTGCCATTAAAAAAAAGAGGATTACCCCGTCGAGGATATCATAAGCCGCAATGCTGATGAAGATGCCGAAGGACACAGGGTACAGTACGAGGAACATGTAGTTGAAAGGCTTTTTCCACCGAGCTTCAGTGCTGTGTAGCAAGAAGCCTAGAACAAACATGTATCCCAGCGACGCACATATTCTGCAAGAAAAAGGCTTGGTAAGTTATGGCCATTCAGACTGACGGACGGAATTTTGAGAAATGAGTTTTGCTTATACCTATTTCCCAGTGATTGACCACTCACGTGATGGTCTGGGCTCGTCCAGGAATCATGTGATCATATATTTGACCTAATTTTGACCCCCTACTCCCCCTTGGTGATATTTGGTGATTATAACGCTACCAAGATAACGTGTGTAGTTTTAGAACTATTAATACTATCACAAAAATACTGGTGTCTAATGAGCCGCGGGCTAAAGTTGTTACAATGAATAATTTTATTATATTGAGTAAATTCCTTACTTTTTGACTTTCCTGCTGTGTAAAAAAATTACACCTGATGTCTTCTCGGACATGTTTCCCCCCCCCCCCCCCCCATCGTGATCATTTGTGATATTTTTCTGACCCCCATCCCCCCTATAAACGATCACATCAATTCTGGACAATGATATGCATCGGAGATTAGCAGCACTATGACCAAGATAAAAGTATTGTCTAAACAAGCTTTTGTTTAAAATGAACTTTCAGCACAAGACAAAGAATTCGTTATTCCAATGAGCTATTTCATTTTATACTTGCTTTTATTTTCAACTGGCTATTTTGTGGTTCGAGATACAAATGATACAATACAATACGATACGATGCATTTGTTTGAAATTAAATAGGAGTAAGTAAGTATAAGCATATCGAAACACTTCAAACAAAGGATGAAAGTCGGGGGATAGCGGGTTTATTTTCTTAAGCTATCTTATCCGGGATGTTTGGTAACTATTAAAAAAAAAGGTGTACGTACACGTAATTTGGGAAGTTGTACTTGTAATGTAATGAATATCGAAACGAATAGTTTACTATGAAGCCAATCAACACTATGAGCACTGCCAACAGCTCAAGCAGAGTGATGCTTAGCACCTGAAAACAAAAATTGATATGAAGTAATCTCTTAACTGTGCTATCTTAACTAGTCTTTTATCGTGATGGATAAAGCATTCGTCACTCTCGCACTTACTTACTGGTCAGAAAGTGACAGACGTTTTATACCCGTTTATCCACATCGATAAACATGGCCCTAATATGGCTGCGTTTATCGCGTGACAAAGTGTGGATAAGGCATCAGTCACCTTCTGACGCGTAAATAAGTACGAGAGTGACGGATGCTTTATCCACATTTGACTCGCGATATAGACGCAGTTATTCTAGGCCCGCATAATAGGTCCACTAGGCTAGTTTGTCCGGCCATCTCCTTCATGGTCTGCTTCTCTTGTGGCTTGGTCTACTTTGAGTGGAAGTTATCTAGTACCTATCTAAAGGCCCTTAATATTTTAAATCTACCATGATAGGTTGTGGGCTCATCTTACCACATATCACTTTGCATAGAGATGTGATAATTAACTTGTAATTGTCAGTGTAATTATTTTCTAAATGTCAATTCTAATGTCAATTAAATTCTCATCACTATCATAGATAATGTTAAACATATCTGAAAAATACTTTGGCTTTTGTGCATTTATGATTTAGATTGTAGATATTGATTGATTGGAGATATTGTTGCACATTAACAAGCATTTTCCACCGCGGGAGTAAAAAAAATCCTAACCCAACCTAACTAGGTCATTAATGATCAGGATTTTTTGAAAACAAAAGAAGACGGAGGCATAAAATAGCTTTTGGTGAAATGGTACATTCTGTAAAATATTTGTCGGTAATTCAAGTGGTTCTCAAAGGTACATACATATAATATAATGTAGTATAGTATAATATATATGACGGCGCGTGTGGTTTGAGAGCGAGTAGACATACTGTTTAGCAATGATATAATATAAAAAGAGGTAGATGTTACCTATACGGTATTCCGCGTGTAAAAATGGCCCGGATTACGCACACATAATCAGTACATATTTCAATTACAAACTAATTCATAAATGACAAGTGAAAGCAGATGGTATGCTAATTTCCGGGAGCGAAACAGAGACGAGTGTATGGTGCTCTGCAGACTAGTTCTCGGTTCCGTTGACGGCGCAAGACTAAGTAAAGGTGTACCAATTGGCTTGGTTTTAGGGTGCCACTATCGAAGTGCGTATAACATATCTACCTCTTTTTACTATATTATATCATTGCTGTTTAGTTATGTTATCCTCGCCTACACCTAAGTTCGACCATCGTGACGCTGCTCCCTTTACCCAAAGAGGAGGAGCTTACATATAAATGATATACCTTCTGGATAAACGCAATACGCGTGTTCCTGTCCTGAAAGGAGCTCTCACATAAAGTCTCTTCTTCATTGTCTATGGTAGGAACCACCGCTTCGGGTACCTAAAAATAAATCATGTTAATTAGTTTCTTAAATATACATTTTAAAATTTAAACATAAAAATACGGTTATTCCATATTCCAATATGGCTGACAGATTCGTTCTTTTACATTTGTGATAGTTCGAAAAAGGTTCTAAGGGTTTTTTTTTAATTCGCTCGTATAGCTATTTAGTTAATAATATAACAATATATGGTAAATACATACTACCGGACTCAGTATAAATTTGCTAAGGAGCTAAATCAGTGACTTATTTATTTTATTAGTGATGAAATGAGGGTATAAATAATAAATAATAATGAATTTAAGGTAACATGTAAGCGGGTACGAGGTGTATTTTTTTTCGAGATGTTGGTAATTCTATAGCTCTGCCTATCCCACTCTAGGAATGAAAGCGTGAGTTTATGTATGTGTGTATGTAAGCGGGTACTAACTTCATCATCGTTGAGTTTCACGGTGGATTCGTTGAGGGTGCAGTACGCTGGAGGCAAGTCCGACACCATGGTCATAGCCATGACACTGAAACAATAGACAATATTGTTACCCCAGCTCAGTGCATAGGCATACCAGGGTAACCTATGGATGTTTCGAAATATTGTCCACTGTTTCGTTTGTCCGAATTTTCATTTCTCCGGAAATCATTTTTTACAAACGAAACAGCGGGCGAAAGTTTTTCGGAAGTAAGATGGGTGACCCATATGCCAGGATAGGGGTGTATTGTATAGTATGAATTCTCATACGACTTGTCACTATACAACGCAGTGGAAAGCGCACGCGCACGTCACGTCTACGCGCACGCATCCGGTGTGGCTGGGCCTATTCCACTGCGGTTTTACCCCTACTGCAATGATATAATAATACGATTAACATATTGGAAAAGATAACGAACATTATGGGTTATACAATAAACAGAGTGATCATAGCAACCAAAGTAATGCGGTTGGTATAATAACCATAGTGTCGTGTAGGTTTTCTTTAAGAGATCGCTATTTCGCGACAAGGCCTACCTATCTATGTAAAACTATTTTGCTGTAATTGTATGTAGTTTTCAATAATGAGTATTGTATTGTAACTTAATATGACCTCGGTACTTAATAGATAGGTAAGTGCTAAAACGACAAGACACCTAATCATAAC
Source organism: Acleris literana (assembly GCA_946894065.1). Classification (NCBI taxonomy): domain Eukaryota; kingdom Metazoa; phylum Arthropoda; class Insecta; order Lepidoptera; family Tortricidae; genus Acleris; species Acleris literana. The sequence goes on from OX335681.1 coordinate 3,001,127, forward strand.
AAACAACCGTCTTGCTCGTACCTATTCTATTGTTAATAATATCAACGCAAATTATCGTAATATCCCGAGCGAATTGTATCCAAGAAAGAAGAACTTTTTCGAAACCTACACATTTAAATCTATACTTATAATTTTCTTTGGTGGTCGATCGTAAAAGAACCGGTCAACCGGCTCTTCTTTTACGTCAGCGTAAATAACCGTGAGCGTTTCTAGACGTTTGCGGGATTCCCCGCGTGTAATCTGAGCTATGAATTGCAAATTAGAATACCAACTAAGGAACTAAACCTAGTTAAATCGTGGCTTTCCAAGGACATATTTACCTTGTTTGTTTATGTAAATGAGTACTTAGCACTGGGCTGTAGAAAGAGATTTAAAAAAACAACAGCGGAAATGGATACTACAAAATATTGCTGTCAACTATTCCGGTGCAATATAAAAAAAAAACAAATACCTAGCTTATGGCTGGACATCGCTATCACGCTTGCACTCGCAACTGACAGAATGTTTGTCACTCGTTTCTCATAGAAAAACGAAGATTGCCAATAGCTAGAAAGAGGTAGCATTGTTTGTATAGAGACCCTTGGTTCACGGCGTACTAATGTCTAACATAATAATACATAAGTAGAATAATCCTTGTTATTATGTACGCGTACCTAGTTCACAGTAATCAATAAATATTATTGCTTAAAAGCAACTGAATCACCAAACACTGAATGAATGCAAAATATTAGCTTAAACACTCGCTTATGTATGTATACCTACGTATAACCGCTCACCGCACTTAAAGATGACCTCACTGGTTTATAACGTTTTTTATATAAACACTAATAATTAAGTAGAAGAACACAAAATAAAATAGCTGGCGTTAATTGCAAATGTCGCGCGGTCGCCGTTTCGCGTTGGAAGTCAACTCGCAACTAACTCTCGAAATGAATGTTGATTGCACACTGAGCGAGACGTGTATAGTGATATCGCTTACGTCTACGTATGAGTATGTGTTTGTAGGTTGAGGCGACCAAACTTTTTGCTTGTCAAGTTACTTTTTTAGCGTTCCGTAGCCAAATGAAAAATTCGAAAACTTGCTATGTCCATCCGTTTCGTTTGTCTGTATGTCCGCATGACATAGCCATTTTATATATTAGAAATTTTAAAAAACTACATTGGTCGTATAGTTACTAGGGTTACTTTTATTAACAATAAGAAATAGTAAAAATGGTCTCAAGTTTGTGGATCAGTTTAAAATAAAATAAAAACGAACCACGAAAATTCTATATTTTTTGCGAAAAAGTCTGGGTTATCAATCATTACTCAAATTTCTAATAAATTAACTGTCCAGTCCGAAGGCGAGTCTGCATACAAAATGAAAACAATTGTTCTACTTTGATTGAAGTCGATTGCGATTGCGAGTGCGATAGGCAATAGGCCAGCAGGTACTCGTATTTTAATCAAAATTTAACTTTATCGCATTGCAGAGGCTGGCTTAACAGCCACATGCTGAGTTGGGACCGTTTCATAAAAGACACTCGTACATACTGTTTTACTTTAAGCTTTGTAGTTACATACATACCTACATACTGTCCTTAATGTACCTGCTTTTTTTTTTACTTAATTATTGGTGTTTTGTTGTACTTTGCCGACGGTTGTTGTAAATAAATTTATTTTCTTTCTTTCTTACTTTCCGGGTTCCGGTTTCGTGTCGGTTTCGTGGCAGTGTGCTACAGGCGTAAGACCTTACCGAGACAATACACAGCAAACTTATTTTTTTGGGATTGTCCCACAGAATCCAGAACGGTTGGCCGCCCTACCTAATCCCACACAAGCACAGTACGTTATGTATGTGTGTCAAATTTGCACTGAATCGTTGCTCGATGGCTTTCCCACTACACTCAAAGATGGTATATTTTTAGTGCATATACATAAATGATGATAAAAAAATCCGGCTGCACGTTGGGTTTATCCGGATTCAGAAACATCTGGAATCTAAAACTTAAAAGCGACAGTTTTAAACTATTAACCTTCTTTTTAACTCCCGACTCAAAAATAGGTGTGTTGCAAGTTTGACCGCTGTGTGTGGGTTTGTGTGTGTGTCTGTCCGTAGCTCCTAAACGGGTGAACCGATTTGGATGCGGTTTTTTTCATTTGAAAGCAGGTGTTCTAGCGGTGTTCTTCGCCGGGTTTCACGACAATCGGTTGAGATATTTAAGAGATACGAGCTCTGAAAGATGGGAAACTGTTATATCGGGGTTTTTAATGTTTTTATCTATGTAATAGTTATTCTTTACGTAAACAAAGTCGCTTCGCGTCTGTCTGTCTCCTGAACCATGCATTCTGAACCACGGATTGTGATGCGGTTTTTATCATCAGTTAGATATTTTTTCTTATACGATTACCTGCAAATATGACTTACCAAAATTGACAACCAATCAAGAACCAGTTGACCAATGTATTAGTATTATTCTATTCGTTAGCTGATTAAATTAGGTTAAAAATGGTATATAATTAATGTTTGTACATATCGTAGTTTTCACGGACCCGTATCGTAGTTTCCGTTACTCTAGCTCATTACGCAAATTGGCTTTCTAACATTTCTTGGTTCGCCCTACGAATTTTGAAAATTAACCGAAAGGGGTTAAAGTTTATATAGCCTGGCCAAAAAGTCGAGCCAGTGGTGACAGCTGCAACTAAAAAAAATCCATACAAAATTGTTCCCATGTTTACGCATTTTACGTCAAAAATGTGACAGTTACGTAGAAAGTGGCGCCCTCATTTAATTTCTACTCTTTTTGGTCGCACTATAAATAGGCCGCGCTCATTTCATTCGCCCTCGTACGCACCATAGCTACTACGGAAACATCTTGCATCTACATCGTTTTATATCTAAGTATTTGAAATCAGTGTAATTCGGCAAATCTTGGTCCACGGCTAGGAGGACCTACTGCTGCGCTAGGGGCACAGCGGCTGGGAGTTGAGCACGGCTTGAAGCACAGGACGTACCGGGATCTACATCCGACTACTTACACCTCTACTTGGCCTGTGCAGCCTCTACCTTTGGTGACCAGGATCTTCGAGTGGGTTCCGGTGCTACACACCGGGTGCTACCCACGACGCCAGGATCCTGTCATCGGACACCGTCGGGCTGCCGTCGGCTTCTTCACCGCCGCTCCACGTCACTAAACCGCGAGGGAAGTGCTAATACATTTCGCAGAACCAGACCACACCCTACGGACCTACCTACCCTCTTCTGTTCACAGTACACGTGATCTAATAAATTCTTTAAATTCTCCGAGTTTTTACTTTCCACCCGCTAGGACGTGACATGGTGTACCACATAATATATTGTGAATTACGGCGGGATAAACCCCCTACCCTACCCTAACAGTTGCAAGCTAACCTAACCTATACCTTGTCCAATATTCAAGTTATATTTGGTATATAATAGTGTTACGCCGATGGCATAAGGCGTCTCATCTTTTATCGTTAATTTTGGTGCTTTAGAAGCGTTTTCAGCAGGCTGAAATATCGTTTCAGTCCGTTTCAGAGGTAGCTCTATCACATACCAGATTATCACAATTTCGACCAGCTTGCCGTTGTTTTCAGGCGCCTGAAACATGTTTTCAGTCCGTTTCAGGCCACCCTCTATCAGATGACGCCATAACCTGAAAACCCATTTTCAGGCATTTTCAGGACCCCTTATGGGCCTTTGAAGTACATTTCAGTATATGGCAATTGTCCACTAAGAGTGACAGAGATAGCATGATTAGAAAGAGACAGCTATACTGAGAACCTTCCAGAAGCGTGTGAAAGAGATAACACGAAATGAGACGGCAACACGCGGAACATTCCAGACTCATCCAGACCCGTGAGTCAAGGTCATTGCGATCGTAAAAACAACAAGGTAGCAAGGCGTAGAACATTCCAGCAACGAACAGTCTCGATCGACCTTGGCGGGGCGAGGTACATAGAACATTCCGGAAGGCGTTCTAGAATAATCGGACTCGGGAACTATAAAACGGCGGACACCGGTTGCGACGAGTCAGTCTTTACTTGGAAAGCGGACAGTGCGAATAAGAGCGACCCGAGCGATCATCTGAGTATTCGAAGTTTATTGTGCGATAATTGTTTTGTAACGGTTTAAGTGAGTGCGTAATTAAAGTCTACTTTTGATTATCGGTGTATTCGTGCATTTCTATCAGTTACCTACCCCCACGTACGTAACATTTGGTGTCAGAAGTGGGATAGAAAATGCCAGTAACTCCGCGAGATCAAGAGCAGGAGGGGGTCAAAACCCGGAGCCAAACTGCAGCCGATGACTCAGCAGCTACCCCTGGTACGTCTACCGCTACCGCACCGGCTACAGCAGCGTCAATTAAGCCGGAGTTTGACCTGAACGCGATCTTAATCCTCTTAAAGGAACAATCGAGAGCACAAGAGGAACAATCGAGAGCTATCCGTGATGAACTACTCAGTCAGAAGGAACAATCTAGAATCATCCATGACGAGTTACGTAGTCAGAAGAAATTCCAGGAAGAACAATCCAGAGCCCAAAAGGAGCAAGCCAGAGTCCAAGAGGAACAGTCGAGAATTCTCCTAGAAGTACGAGAAACCACTTCGGAATGGAAGAAGGAGATGACCGAGGTTCAAGGGAAACTTGTTGAAATGGACCTTAAGTTTGAGAACCGTATCCATGGAGTTCATGATAAAGTTGAGGACCATGAGAATCGTCTCCACGATTTCAAGGAAAAAGTCGAGGATCACGAAAATCGCCTCCAGACCGTAAGGAATGAACTGAAAAAGCTAGAAATCAAAGTGGTCAACGGTACTTGTGGACCTGAGACATCTATCCCTGTAGCTGGAAGATTTAAAGTACCTCCATTTGATGGAACTTCGTCATGGACGGCCTATAAACTCCAATTTGAGTCAGTTTCCCAGGCGAATGGCTGGAACAAGGACCAGGCGAAGACGGCTCTAACTTTGGCACTTCGAGATGAAGCCCTCACCGTGCTGGAAGCTCTGGGAGAGAATAAGACATACGACCGCCTTATTGAAGCTTTGGAGGCACGTTACGGGGACAGCCATCTAGAGCATGTATTCAGAGCTCAACTGAAGGATCGAGCCCAAGGACGTAGTGAGTCATTACAACAGTGGGCTCTCGAAATAGAAAAATTGGTCCGAAAAGCGTACCAAAGTGCATCGGCTTCATTTGTGGACAGCATGCTAGTACAGGCCTTCATTGACGGAATCCGTGATTTGGAAGTCAGAGCTGCTGTGCGACTGAGACATCATGGTAGCGTGAAGGATGCAGTTGCCCACGCCTTGGAGGTGGAAGCTGTACGCCAGGACTCAAGGCCTTTTAGGGTGCGAGAAGTTTCGGCCAGGGAGCCAACTGCTCCTCGTCGAGAATTTGGGCCAAGGTGTTATTGGTGTGGAGAACGCGGGCACATACAATCTAGTTGCCCGAAACGAAATAGAACACAACGAGATGCAGCAGGCCCAACGGAGCGGCCAGCAGGCTCTGATGCATTAGAGCCGCATCAGGGAAACGAGTAGGAGCCAGGACTAAGGGACGAGTGCTGGCTGGTGGTCAAAATGTCCCAGTTATGATCTCACAGGTGAATGATGGGAATAGTCTGGTCGTCAAAGGAGAAATTGGTGGAATACCATGTCACCTTACTATCGACACCGGAGCTTCTCGGACTGTGATCAGTTCTCGGCTACTGAAACATTTAACCAGAGATCATCTTGTCCGACCCAAGCATCTTCAGCTGCAAACAGCTACCGGCCAGTACATTTCCTTCCTGGGGGAGCAAGGAGTGGCGGTGCAAATTGGGGAAAAGAACTACTGGCACAAAGTCATCGTTGCTAACATCATCGACGATTGCATTATTGGATTGGATTTTATGAGAAAACATGGCTGCAAAATCGACTTGAAAGGTGGTGTCCTGAAATTCGGAGTTGATGAAGTGCCTATGGAAGGTGGCGTAAGTGGACAAGTCTACTGCGCCAGAAGGACCATTCTTCGACCAAGATCGCAAACCCTAGTTCCTGTAAAATTACCACACTATGCAGGACGAGGATCTCATCGCTGCGTATTAGTAGAAAAAATGGATGATAGTCAACCGTGGTTAACAGCTCGCACGGTTGTGACAACGTCATCTGCAGCGTTTATAAGGGTCCTAAACCTCAGCGACTCTATACATGCCCTTAGTAAAGGAAGCCTTATCGGGACTTGCGAAGAAATTTCTTGGATACGAAGTTGCCAGGGATCGAATGGAAGTGGACAACCTGCAAGTAGAGGAGTGGACATTACAGGATTATTGGATGGTTGCCAAAACAATCTCACGAAGGAAGAACTCCTGAAGGCGCGTAATTTACTGCTGCGTTACAGCAATGTTTTCTCTGCGCACGACGGTGATATTGGAAGAACTGGAGTTGTACAACATGAGATCAACACTGGCGGAACCATGCCTATCCGACAACGTCCTCGGCGAGTTCCAGTAGCTCGCGAAAAGGAAGTGGAAGACATGATTGAAGAGATGAAGCAGAACAGAGTTATTGAACCATCAACAAGTCCTTGGTGTTCACCGGTAGTTTTGGTAAAGAAGAAGGACGGCACTATGAGATTTTGTGTTGACTATCGCCGACTTAACGATGTAACCAAAAAGGATTGTTATCCACTGCCACGAATCGACGACACGTTAGACACTTTAAATGGAATGAAATGGTTTTCCACGTTGGATTTAAAAAGTGGCTACTGGCAAGTGGAAATCAAGGACCACGATAAGGAGAAAACCGCCTTCTCGACCGGAAAGGGACTGTGGCAGTTCAATGTTATGCCGTTTGGACTGTGTAATGCACCAGCAACCTTTGAGAGATTGATGGAACAAATACTTGCTGGTCTACTTGGAGATACTTGCCTGGTATATCTGGATGACATTATAATTGTTGGTAGAGACTTCGACGATCACCTTAGAAAATTGGAGCAAGTTTTGGCTAAGCTGCGAGATGCGAACCTGAAACTCAGCCCGAAAAAATGCTCACTTTTCAAGCGTAAGGTGAATTAGTATCCAGACAGATCCTGAAAAGATAAGTGCCGTTAAGGATTGGCCTATACCGAGGGACAAGACCGCAGTTCGTGCCTTTTTGGGACTTTGCTCATATTATCGCCGTTTCGTGAAAAACTTTTCAGATATAGCGAAGCCGTTGCACCAGCTTACGGAAGAGAAACGAAGATTTGACTGGAATGATCAGTGTGCAGCAGCTTTTGCCGATCTCAAACAAAGGCTTTGTGAAACTCCGATATTGGGATACACAGACCCTGAGAATGATTTTATTGTTGACACAGACGCAAGTAATACTGGTGTCGGAGGAGTTTTGTCACAAAAGAAAGGAGATCAGGAAGTGGTTATCGCCTACTTTAGTAAGTCACTATCCAAACCAGAGAGGAATTACTGCGTCACTCGGAGAGAATTGCTAGCAGTTGTCAAGACATTACAGCATTTCAGTAAATATCTGCTTGGGCGCAAATTTCGTATCAGAACTGACCATGCTGCTTTGAAATGGTTATTGGAGTTTAAAAATCCTGAGGGTCAAGTAGCACGATGGATTGAACAACTACAGGAATATGACTTTATCATTGAACATCGCAGTGGAAAATCACACGGCAACGCGGACGCGCTTTCCCGAAGACCTTGTCCGGATGACTGTAAACATTGTGTAAGGCAAGAGGGCAAAGATTGTGTGAGAATCTTGAGGACTGATACTGTAAGTGAAGACTGGAGTAATGAAGTCATGCAACAAGCGCAGCAAGAAGATCAGGACATTAAACCCATTTTCGATTGGATCAAAGCAGGCGTTCCCAAACCGAAATGGTGTGAAGTAGCCCCAATGAGTACTGTAACAAAAAGCTACTGGGCCCAATGGGAAAGTCTGGTCATGCATAATGGCGTACTGTGCAGAAAATGGGAGACGGAAAATGGAAAGGATGCTCACCTGCAGGTAGTTGTTCCAAGAAAAAGGGTAAGTGATGTGTTGAGATCCTTCCATGACGGAATTTCCGGTGGGCACTGATAAATTCACATATTTATTAAGAATGACACAATTCAATAATAACAATACGTAACTAGGCTACTCCTGCTGTCATGTCACCGTCACAAGAAGGTTAAGACCATAACAGCCGCCGCCGTTAATCAACCTGTTGCGCTTCGGGGACGCCAGTAGCCGGCAGCATCTGGTCTACATGGCGCCGCCAGCTTTCGCCACCGTCTGTAACCACGCGGTAGTGTAGGCGCCCTAATCTTTCGGCTACTCTGCCAAACTCCCACTTTCTTTTAAGGTCCGAATAGTTACGGACTTGGATCCTTTGACCTTCTACGAATGTTTTATCCAGTACGGGTCCGTACCTCATTGGATTTTCTGGCGGGCTAACAGTTTCATTTTAACGATACCGAGATGTCCGGCGTGAAGTTCTTCTAGCACGGCCTCACGTAACGCACCGGGGATTATGACTCTGATCCCTCTTAAAATGCAGCCGTCTTGCAACGTAAACTCGTTATCATTATAGCCCAGGTCTCGCAAGCTCCTCCCTGTTTGTAGGGCTCGTAGTACTGCTTGATACTCGTGATCGTCTGCTGTTTCCTTAGCAATAATTTCACAATTGACTGAGAGAGAATGTATTTTTTGTAATTGGTACGCCGAATGTTGGTCTATTATGTTGTCTTGAGTTTGTTCATACGGGAATCTTGATAAATAGTCTGCATTAGAGTTAGCTGCAGAAGTGCGGTATTCAATATCATAATTAAAGCCAGAAAGAAAGTGAGCGTAATGAAATAACCGCATTGTACTCATTGCCGGAAGGGTTCTTTTTGGATGGAAAATACTTGTAAGAGGCTTATGATCAGTAATCAAGATAAATTTTCGTCCGTAACAATAATGAAAGAATTTTTTAAGGCCCCAATATATTGCTGTTGCTTCCTTATCAATTTGGCTATATTGCTTTTCACTTGTTGAAAGACTCCTGGAAGCGAAAGCGATAGGTCTCTCTGAGCCGTCAGGTAAGCGGTGTGACAGAACTGCGCCCAGACCCCTCGGGGACGCATCCGTCGCCAGAATAACAGTTTTTCTTGGATCAAAATGAATCAGTGTTCTGTCGCTTGATACTTCTTTCTTAATTGTTGTAAAACTTTGTTCACATTCCTTGGACCAATCGTACTGTACACCCTTCTTAAGTAGTTTATTTAAGGGACTGGTTATAGAAGCTAGGTTCGGAATAAACCTATTATAGTAGTTTGCCATTCCAAGAAACGTCCGTAGTTCAGTTATATTCGATGGGGAATTGGTATTTGTGAGGGCCTGTATTTTTTCCTTGTTCTTGTGTAATCCATTACTGTCAATTGTGTGTCCAAGATAATTTATGCTGCTTTGAAAAAATTGACATTTCTCTTTGTTTATTCGCAGGTCATTGTCTTGGAGTTTTTGAAATACCTTTTTTAAGCGATCGAGTAGTTGTTCTTCGCAGGCCCCTTGGATGATGATATCATCGAAGAAACATTGTACACCATCGATTCCTTGGAGAAGTTGGTCCATAAATCTTTGCCATAGATTTGGTGCAGTTTTGACTCCAAACATTAATCTATTTACTTTATATGTACCCTTATGTGTACTTAATGTTTGTAGTAATGCACTTTCTTCATCCATTTCCATATGTAAATAAGCTTGGCTTATATCGAGAGTGCAAAATATTTTCCCACTATTCATTTGTGATAAAATATCTTCAATAATCGGAATCGGATACTGTTCATCCTTAATCACTTGGTTCAGAGTAACTTTGTAGTCGGCACATAATCGAATAGAACCATTGGGTTTAACAATCGGAACAATTGGTGTTCCCCACTCAGCTTGGTCTACTTTAGTGATTACTCCCAATGTACAGAGTCTTTCAATCTCTTCGTCCACTTTTTGTTTCAGAGCGTAAGGTACTCGTCTTGGTTTTATAAATATGGGTTGTGTGTTTTCATGTAAGTTAATATGACCTTTGTAATTTGGTATTTTTCCTAGATCAGATTTGAAAATGGTGGATGTAAATTCTTTTAATATTTCATCGAGTTTTGGAAATTGTTCCAAACGTAGCATTCTTATATCTGCAAGTTCCAATTTGAATTCTTTCATCCAGCTTCGTCCAAAAATCGCATCCACATCTAAATCGATTAGATAGAGTTTTCCACTAAAATTTTGGTTATTGTAGGTACATTTTACGAAAATAACTCCATATGGAACTATAACTTCTCCGGTGTAAGTTTTTAATCTGATGTCAGTTTTGTATATTTTACTTGCCAGATTAAGTTCCTTGTACTGTTTAAGAGACATCGATGACAGCGCTGCTCCCGTATCAAATTCCATTTGTACTGTTTTGGTATTAATTTGTAAGGTAATCATGTACTTATTTGAAGATTCCGTTTTAATAGTGTTTATATCACACGTACTTTCGACTGCCACGTTTGTATCATCGTTCACAAGAACGTTATATGAATTGTACTCTTCATGTATATTTGCTGGAAAGTCTGTGTTATCTAAATGTATTTGTTTACTGTCCAGGTTTTGTTGCAAGCAGACTTTTTGTAGGTGGCCTTTTCGGTTACATCGCTTACAAACGGTATTGATATGTTCGCATTGGTTAGCTCTGTGAGTGTCTTGCCCGCATCTATAACACTTACCTTTAAGGTCTTTAAGGGCGATATTGCCTCCTTTTGTGTGCGGTTGCAAATTGTAACGTGGCTGTTGTGAGCTTGTAAGTTTATTTGTGTAGTCCACAGTTAGGTTTTCGTGGTGTGATATCAACTTGTTTTCAGATTTACCCATTTCAATGGTTGTAGCCATGTGAATTAGTTCGGTAAACGTGGAATTTTTATTATCTTGAAGAAGCTTCGTGCGAATATCTCCGTCTTGGATACCCCTTATAAACTGTAAGCATAGGAAATTTTCCGAAATTGGTTTTTTGCAATGTTGACATTCGAAATTACAATTCATCATTAGCTGTTTTAATTTTGAGGCGTACTGTGCTACAGTTTCATCATTCTTTTGTTTTCTTGTAATAAATTTATGTTGTAGTAACCAGGTGCTCGGTTTAGGATCGGTAAATTCTTCTAGAATTTGTGCTAGTTGCTTAAAGTCCATTGTTAAGGGATTTTCGGGTGAGCACAGGATATACATCTGTTCATGTAGTAATGGTGGTAATGCCGAAAGAAATGTGTATGTTTTTACCTTCGCATCAGATATGTTGTTAAGCATAATGAATAGTTCTAGTCGTTGTATGAAGTTTTTCATGGATTCGGTTTCATGGAAGGGTTGAAAATGTAATTTAGGTGTTCTTTGACGTTGGTCCGGGAAAACTGAAGGTACTACGCCGACGTTGCTGGTAGCACTTAAGAACGTTTGAGAATCTAAACTTGAACTGCTCTTAAAAGACATTAATTTTAACTTTAATTGTATAGTTGCTTCTTCAAAGTCTTGTCTGTATTGTAATTCACTATCGATGTCATTTTCCTCGCTTTCAGATTCAATGTTTGTTTGGATTTCGTTGAATTTTCGTAGGTTTTCGTTTAACGCCTGTAGGCGTAAATCAATTTCGTCATTTGTAAAACTTTCCTTTTGTAAGATGAGCGTTTGGGAACGCGTAAGTGTTCCGTGCAGTGCTCCTCTGGTTTGCCGTGCTTTTTTTATGTTGAAAGTACTCATATTCGTCGCCACTGATAAATTCACATATTTATTAAGAATGACACAATTCAATAATAACAATACGTAACTAGGCTACTCCTGCTGTCATGTCACCGTCACAAGAAGGTTAAGACCATAACAGGCACCTTGGAGTGAAGAGGACCTTAATGAAAGTTCGGCAACGCTTCTACTGGATTCACTGCCGTGAAGATGTGGAAGACTGGTGCAGAAAGTGTACAAACTGCTCATCAGTTAAGGGGCCGCAAACACGCAGTAGAGGTGCGCTCAAGTTGTACAACGTTGGAGCACCTTGGGAAAGGATTGCTTTGGACATCGCAGGCCCGTTTCCAACATCCGACTCCGGGAACAAGTACATCCTCGTTGTAATGGATTATTTCACCAAATGGCCTGAAGCATTTGCAATCCCTAACCAAGAAGCAGTCACAGTCGCGGAGAAATTAGTGATGGAAGTGTGTTGTCGATTTGGGGTGCCTCTCGAAATTCACAGTGATCAAGGCAGGAACTTTGAGTCCCAGGTGTTCCAGGAGACTTGCCGAATTATGGGTATTCATAAGACCAGGACAACGCCATATCACCCACAATCGGACGGAATGGTCGAGAGATTCAACCAGACGCTGGAAAGACATTTGGCCAAGGTGGTTGAAAGTCACCAAAAGGATTGGGATAGGCATATTCCTCTCTTCCTGATGTCATACAGGTCGGCAACTCACGAAAGTACGGCTGTCACTCCAGCTTACGTGAACTTCGGAAGAGAACTTCGCTTACCCGCACACCTTTTAACCGGACGTCCTCCAGATTCGCCGAAATCGATCACCGAGTATGCCAGTGATTTGCGAAACCGTATAGACGATGTTCACAGTCACGTTCGTGAACACGGACTTCAAGCCAGTGAGAAGATGAAAACTCGTTATGACCGAAAATCTAACCAAGTAGGGTTCGAGGAAGGTTCATTAGTATGGCTGCATAACCCTATGCGAAGAAAAGGGAAATCCCCGAAACTATCACCTAATTGGGAAGGGCCATACAAAGTAGTCACAAAGATCAACGACGTTACGTATCGGATACAGCGGAACCAGCGAAGTCCCTGCAAGGTTGTCCACGTTGACCGACTGGCGAGATATTACGGAACTAATAATGCTCGGGACGAGCATGTCTTAGGAGGGGGTAGTGTTACGCCGATGGCATAAGGCGTCTCATCTTTTATCGTTAATTTTGGTGCTTTAGAAGCGTTTTCAGCAGGCTGAAATATCGTTTCAGTCCGTTTCAGAGGTAGCTCTATCACATACCAGATTATCACAATTTCGACCAGCTTGCCGTTGTTTTCAGGCGCCTGAAACATGTTTTCAGTCCGTTTCAGGCCACCCTCTATCAGATGACGCCATAACCTGAAAACCCATTTTCAGGCATTTTCAGGACCCCTTATGGGCCTTTGAAGTACATTTCAGTATATGGCAATTTTCCACTAAGAGTGACAGAGATAGCATGATTAGAAAGAGACAGCTATACTGAGAGCCTTCCAGAAGCGTGTGAAAGAGATAACACGAAATGAGACGGCAACACGCGGAACATTCCAGACTCATCCAGACCCGTGAGTCAAGGTCATTGCGATCGTAAAAACAACAAGGTAGCAAGGCGTAGAACATTCCAGCAACGAACAGTCTCGATCGACCTTGGCGGGGCGAGGTACATAGAACATTCCGGAAGGCGTTCTAGAATAATCGGACTCGGGAACTATAAAACGGCGGACACCGGTTGCGACGAGTCAGTCTTTACTTGGAAAGCGGACAGTGCGAATAAGAGCGACCCGAGCGATCATCTGAGTATTCGAAGTTTATTGTGCGATAATTGTTTTGTAACGGTTTAAGTGAGTGCGTAATTAAAGTCTACTTTTGATTATCGGTGTATTCGTGCATTTCTATCAGTTACCTACCCCCACGTACGTAACAATAGTATAAATTGTATTATTAAGTACATTGCTCTTACAGTTTTCTATAGATTACCTATAGAGCTTGTTTTTTGCTTTTCAGTTGTTTTTTTTATTGCAGTCAGGTTGCTCGTTTTTTATTCATAATTTAGTTTGAAAAAAAGAGTGAAATACTCTTTTTAATTTTTATTAATAAAATAGTGTTTTAATTAATTATTACTAGGTAACCGTTAATTGAGCTCTAGAGCTTAAAATTTTAATGTCACGAAGCTACAAGTGACAAATTACGAGCGGAACACTCTTTCTAGCAAAAGGAGTTTATTACTTAACATTTATGTATTTTTTTATTTTTCTGGCAAAATGGTACTACCAAAGTGTTGTAATGTATATACGGGGTGGTACTCGATAAACTGTACATATTGAAAGGGATGAAATTATAGGTTAATTTATAGGTAAAACAATTTTTATTTTATTTTGTAGCCACTGGTTTTTTTTTACAGATTGTCAAACTTTTAAATAAAGTTTGGGTAGTATACTTACTTGTGATAGTGTAACTTTTGATCTAATAGCCCAAAAAAGATAAAACAAACTGCATAGTATTGACATTAGTTAGGTTTATAATAATTGACAACAATATTAGACCAATTAAAAAAAATGACTGAGTAACTGCTTTTTTTGTGGAAAATTACTGCAAAAATATCATTTTGTTTTCATAAAAACACGATTTTTTCAAAATTTTCCAGATATTTTCAAGGTTTTTTTAACGTTTTTAGATCTAAAACTAAACGAGGAATAATAATAAGCAAAAACCTAGTGAAATATCTACAATATTTTGAGAAAATCGTGTTTTTATGAAAACAAAATGTCATTTTTCCTGAAATTTATTTAAAAAAATAAGTTTCTAATAATGTAAAATACCACTAAAAATCTTCTGAAATGACATGGACATAAGGGCAAATCACCAAAATTCAGATTAAAATTATGAATATCTCAGAAACTAATAATTTTCGGTCAGGGTACTCCATGACCTAATTTGATCCAAATGAGCTCTACTATGCCTCCTTAAAAGGATTGTATCGAATATCCTATCACCCTGTATACCCCTGCCACTTCGACAATTAAGAGGAATCGAATGGACACCTCGTAGGTATGTTTATTTATTATTTGTTTATTTGTTTATTTGTTTATTTACTTTAAGCATTACATGGTTTCTTATTGTATACTCGTGCCAAACTACAGAGCAGTTTGTCGGCTTCTCGGTTGATCTTGAAAAAGTAATATGATGATAATGATAATTAGTTTGTCGGTTTGTTAAAATTCGTCAAACCGTTTAGACTGCAGAGCGTGCCCAGAAATAGACATACCTACATACATAATTACGCTCGAAAAGATTATCCCTCCTTCTGACGCAGTCGGGTAAAAATCTATATCTTCAAAGGAATGTAAATAAAACAAGCATATATACACAAGTTCTTGTATTTTAATATTCTTAATGTTGAAACTTGTATAAGTTATATAATGTATAAACTAGTAAATGGTACGGAATAAAGATTTCTTAAAAGTAAATTCACGTTTACAATACATTATTACCACAGATATCTAAGCCAAAACTTTGACCCTTCTTTTTACCCTAAGGAAGAGTCAGCCTGACAACTGACGTAAAAGATTAGCGGCCAGCACACGTAAAGTTCGGACCGCGGGAAACGCCATGCGCCATTCCAATCTTCGTTTCGAACCATACGTGTAAATGCAACTGTAATATTAAAATAGTAAAAAATGTACGGGTCGGAACGAAAATTGTAATGGCGCAAGGCGTTTCCCGCCGTCCGAACTTTACGTGTAAAGGCCGCTATTGTAGTACATTTACGCTCCGTAAGATGCGCTGGTGCGCTACGTAAGGTGAACGAACAGTACAGAGACAAGCATTTTATGCTTACAACAATTATAGAATAATGCGTCGTGTTGTTAATGAGGTAATTAACATTATTTCATAAACATATTCACCAAACAAGACTTTTTAAAAAACGGTGTTACAAATTTGCTACATAAACAAGTGAATCGGTAACATTTGCCATCGCTCTACAAAAGGTTAGAATGAATGAATGAATTATATTTATTTTCTAAAGTAAGTCGCAGTATACATTGCATACACCATTGCATTATTGCTTGTTTGTATTGTTTAGGGCAGTCTTATTACATAGTTTTGAATGGTATACTGCCCTACTAAGCCAAAAGGCAAGTATCTCAGATAAATCTTCTATAGCAATATCAACCTCGTTACTTACATAATAGAATTAAAACTGCTTTGGTTATTGAATTTGGGATACTGCTAATTGGCTCAGGAGCAGTATATCCCAAGTAAATAGTAACTTGAACTTCAAAAAGGTAATGTAATACATTCAGCTTGTTTCTAACATTTACATTAGTTGCATGGTCTCCGAGTTTGACTGTAGGTACATTCCATGCAACCGCTAGGATTGTTTGATGTGGCTATTATTAAATAACCATTTTTTACCATTAAAACAAAAAGATGGTTGCGCGCACGAAAATTTAGTTGTATAACCATTTATTAATTCTGCACATTCAATCATTTATTGAACATATATTGTAAACATAAATACAGCGCTTTTAGTGAGAACATAACATATACTTTATTATTTAAAAGCGACTGTAAAAGTACAAACCCAATATATTTTTTTAGAAATATTCTGCTTTTATTGCTTTATACCACTTCGTGAAGATGTAAAGGTAGTCGATGTGTATAATGAGAGCGCCCATTACGAAGTCCGCAGGGGTGACTACGAAACGGTAATGCTTTTCTACCATGGCTTCCAGGTCACACAAAATGTACGAGCAGAGGAAAAATACTACCATCGTAGGATATAACACGGTGAAGGGTGGTAAGTAGAAGGTTGGCACCGTCACAGCTGTAAAAAATATGCATATTGTAGAATTCAAGAGGGTAATAAAAAAACAGCCTAAACCCGATGAACAGGGTATAAAATCAAAATGACTAACTCCGTATATTTTTACTTCGTTATCATGAAGACCTATTTTTGTAGTGATTTTCAATTTATGAACGTGTCAACATAGATCATAGGTTACAAACATGCAAACATACAAAGGTACGGGTCAACACATTTTTTTAAAGTCGCCTAAAGTAGTCCAAATAATAATTAATAGTATAGTCAATTCAACTGCTGACGTTGCATAACGATCGGTATTGATCTTGAAAAAGTAATATGATGATAATGATAATTAGCCTATTAAAAGTGGCGGTTAATGTATCACAACTTACCGTATAAAACAATTAAAAGTCCCAAAATGATGCAGAAACCAATTCTGACAGTAAATTCAAGTTTGCTTTGCAACGCAAACACGCTGTAGATAAGGAGAGCAAATATGACAACGCAGAAGTAGGCCCAAGCAACGATAATCTGAAAAATAATTGAAACATTGGTACTTTTATAGGTGTAAGTTTTTATTTATTTATGTGACCTGAATCTCACACTCACTTACTACCATAATGCCTTTATGGACACCGCAATGAAAGTATGAAAAAAAACGACAGTGAATTTTGATAAAAAAATATATATTACGTGTCTTGGTCAATAAATAAAAATAATCCAGGACCAGTTTAATTTTTTTTTAGTAAAAAACATGGGAAAATGTATGAAGGCAAAAAAGGTGGCCGGTATTTAACGAAAAAAATATGTGGTTTAGGACCCATTTAATTAATCAACTTCATCAAAAAAACTGATATAAGAAAGTGTTTAGTTTTTAAGTTGTAGCGTTTCATAAAAATAAGTTAAATTGGTATGCATTTTTTCATATATTCGTGATATTCCCGTTTTCTGCAATAGTAAAAATAACAAAAGAGATACTTTGTGCATCTTTTTTAGCAATATAAGTTTTGTATCACAGCCCCCCATTCGTCAGTATTTAGATTAGAAATGATTTTTAACGAAAAATACTTGGTTGGTTTTCGTTTTTTTTTAACGTAATTCGTGAAATGTTGTGGATTTTGAATATTTTATAACTTTTTTTATTGTTAACATAAATTATTCAAATTGAAACATATTCTATGTACAGTTTAAAAAACATTTTAGGTCAAAACAGGACACTTTTTTTAGGGTTCTCTTTTTAAAGTATCTTATCCCTCTTTTGTTACTTTTAACAAAAGAGATACTTTGTCCATCTTTTTTAGCAATATAATATATTTTTGTATCACACCCCCTATTCTTCAGTATTTAGATAAGAAATGATGGCCTGATTGGTAGTGCTAGTGACCCTGCCAACGAAGCTAGAGGTCCTGGGTTCAAATCCCGGTAAGGGCAGATATTTGCGTGATGAGCGCGAATATTTGTTCCTGAGTCATGGATGTTTTCTACGTATTTAAGTACATATTTCTCTATATAAGTATTTATATCGTTGTCTAGTACCCATAGTACAAGCCTGGAGCTTAGTTTGGGACTAGGTCAATTTGGTGTGAAATTGGCCACTGTAAAAAAAAAAGTCACACAAATTGACATAGTTGGTACCAACTAGGCCAGCGCGTCGTCAAATTATGTTATTGTTATAAGCTTGTAAGTGTTTTTGTCTCGCAATTAAAAAACGGCGTTCTCATATAAGTTTAGAATTAATGAGAACATGTGTGTTTTCTTACTATATATTATGTAGAAGGATAGGGAATATACTCTTATATGGATATTTTAAATCGCTTTTCTCAACAAAATGAAAATACCGTAATAGAGATCACCCAAATTAAAATTAAAATCGGCCAAGAAATACGGATGATACAAACATTTCAAACTGCTAATTAGACAGCGATTAAACAGAGATTCGATATGCACTGTGTGTTACGCATGTAACAAATCGGCCATATAAACTTCATGTTAAATTCTGTTTCGCTAGAAAGAGGAACAAATCTTATTTGGCTTATATTATAGTATATTTTATAGCCATTCAAAAAATGTTTTTTCTCAAGTGTTTGTTACATGAATCAGCTTTTATTGAAGTTGTGAAAAAGAGACATGAATATGGCCTATTACTCAGGAAGTAAATTAAAGAGCCTTACCCCGTACTCGAGGATATCATAAGCCACAATGCTGATGAAGCATCCGAAGGACACAGGGTACAGTACGAGGAACATGTAGTTGAAAGGCTTTATCCACCGAGCTTCAGTGCTGTGTACCAATAAGCCTAGAACAAACATGTACCCCAGCGACGCACATACTCTGTAAGAAAAAGGCTTGGTAAGTTATGGCCATTCAGGGCAGTATTAATAAACTAATCCCAACTCTAATGCTCGTCTCGAGATGCGTCAAAAATGACAGTGTTCTATGGTTTGACGCTTACTTTGACGTATCTTGTGACCGGCATCTCGGCCAAGATGAATTTATTAATACGGCCCTCAGACTGACAGACGGAATCTTGAGAAATTAATTTTGTTTATACAGTGTGTTACTGGCATGCGGGCATTTATTAAAACTGCCGATAATTATGTTGCTTTAGCAATTGTTTGCAAGTATTATCATTTAAAAATTAAAATAACTTCACAATTAATTTTCTTAGATACGGTCCATTTTTAATGTAGTGCATGTGCTGCGTGTTCATCGTTATCAGTATCGCTGTTACTTAGTACAAGGCATGTCGTGGTACGGGGGCAAATCATAATAATTAAAGTATCCGTCGACTGTCATTTACGCTTGTCAAATTGCTGTGCTTTACATTACCGGCAATTAAAATTTTGTTAGAAAGTTAACAAAGCCTGAAAATTTAAATATTAATTAAATTAATGTCATGGTTACGTTACAGATATACGTTATTTTAACCTACTTTAATAAAAGCCAGGGTGCTGTATACAGGCTTCCCAGCGATTGACCGGTCATGTGATAGTATAATGCGTGCATGATATGCATCGGAGATTAACAGCCACATGAATGACCAAGAAAAATGTATTATCTCTGAACAAGCTTTTCTTTAAAATGAAATTCCAGCGCTAGACAAAGAATACGTTATTCCAATGAGTTATTTCATCTTATACTTTTATTTTCAAGTGGCGATTTTGTAGAATACGAATTTGTTTAAAATTAGGACTAAGTATATACAGATCGAAACACTTCATTCAAAGGGGAAGTCAAGGGATAGCGGGTTTATTTTCTTAAGCTATCTTATCAGGTATGGTAACTATAAATTAAAAACAAGGTCTACGTACATGTAATTTGCGAAGTTGTAATGATATGAATATCGAAACGAATAGGTTGTTACGAAGCAAAACATCACTAAAAGAACTGCCAACATCTCAACCAGAGTGATGCTCAGAACCTGAAAACAAAAATTGTCATGAAGGAATCTCTCAACTGTGCTATCTAAACTAGTCTTATCAGCGCCGCTGCTCGGCCGCCATTACTGTCTAGTAAATAAGAGCTATTAAAACTTTGACAATACGATAGTAGGTCGAAAACGATAATGTTTTTACCGTGAATAGAGGCCCAGAGGGCCCTGCCAAGATGCATTGCGATAACTAACATTTCTATTCGTTTCGTTTTTAAACTAATCGCGTCACTGGTAGATCACATGACTTTTCGTATCACGTGATCTACCAGAGACGCGATTGGTTTAAAAACGAATTGAATAGAAACGCTAGTTAGCGCAATGCATCTTGGCATGGCCCTCTGTTTCTGTCTCAGTGCTGGGCAAAAACCTCTCTCAAGCCACAGAATATAGAATATAATAGAATAGAATAGAATAGAATAACTTTATTTCAGGATACTAGGCCCATATTTACAAATACCTTACAGACTAACATACATGACAATATACTTATAACATAAAATTAACATGACTACTTATACGCTTTCGCGGTGTCCGCTAGCCGGAGGCCACGAAATCGCCGAAATATTTATGATACGCCTCGGCCAGAATTCCTGCTTTAACAAGGTCGACAGTTCCTTGGTCGGTACTCTCACCATACATACATACATACATACATAAACTCACGCCTTTATTCCCAGTTTGGGATAGGCAGAGCTTACAGAATTGCCAACAACTCTAAAAGCTTGTTACATGACTTAAAATTAACCTTGTGGCGAAGCTTCAACCACTCGACCCTAAGAGTAACTCCGGTCTTAACTCCCCAATACAGGTACAGAAGGCGTTCTTCCAAACCAATTAGTGTTTAGGGGCAAAACATTATAGTCTTTATGTTTTCATATTGTTTTTTCACTCGGCAGCCATTATTGTGAAGTAAATAAGAACTATTATAACGTCAACAAGATAACATGCCAATGGCAATAAGATTTTACTGTATTGAATTTTAACCCTGAGCTAGTTTGTCCGGCCATCTTTTTGGTCTGCTTCTTTGTGGCTTGGTTTCCATTAGCGGCCTTTACACGTAAATTTCGGACCGCGGGAAACGCCACGCGCCATTCCAATCTTCGTTCCGAACCGTATATCTTTTACTATTTTACTATTACAGTTGCATTTACACGTACGGTTCGGAGCGAAGATTGTAATGGCGCGTGGGGTTTCCCGCGGTCCGAACTTTACGTGTGCAGGCCGCTATTGAGTGGAAGTAATCTAGTATCTAAAGGCAATTTTTTTTAAATATACCATGATAGGTTGTGGGGTCATCTACCACGTATCACATTGCATAGAGATATGATAATTAACTTATAATTTACAGTGTAACTCTTTTATTCATTTACATACAATAAACCTATGTCAATCTATGTCAACTTCTCATCAGTGAAACTTACTTTGTAGAGGTTTATATGTAATGTAACAAACATTGACAATAATCTCATAGAATATATCAAAATACCGATGTCTATCATCAACAAGTATTTTTAACCTAACCTCACCTAACTAGGTCATTAATGTTCAGGATTTTTTGAAAACAAAACAAGACGTAGGCATAAAATAGCTTTCGGTGAAATTATACATTCTGTAAAATATTTTTCGGTAATTCAAGCGGTTCTCAAAGGTAAATACATCCATATAATATAATGTAATATAGTAATATATATTCATTATATACCTTTTGGATAAACGCAATACGCGTGTTCCTGTCCTCAAAGGAGCTCTCACATAAAGTCTCTTCTTCATGGTCTGTGGTAGGAACCTCCACTTCGGGTACCTAAAAAAAATAATGTTTATTAGTTTCTTAAATACTAGCTTCTGCCCGCGACTTCGTCCCCGTGGAATAGTTACTTTGGGCTAACGCTAACTTTAACCCGCGACTTTGTTAACGTAGAAGGTTGAAACATTCTTCATTGGTGCTCCGCTCCTATTGGTCTTAGCGTGATGATATATAGCCTCCTTCCTCGATAAATGGGCTATCTAACACTGAAATATTTTTTCAAATCAGACCAATAGTTCCTAAGATTAGCGCGTTCAAGCAAACAAACAAACAAACTCTTCAGCTTTATAATATTAGTATAAAAATACGGTTATTCCCCATTCCTATATGGCTGACAGGTTTGTTTTTTTACATTTGTGAATAAGGTTTTAAGGGGTCTTTTAAAAGTCGCTCGTAAAAAACCAGGATAACGTCTGCAGGGTCAGCAATGTAATGTAGTTAAGAATAATTAATGTGTGGGTGGCCGATGGACGCAATATGGTGACCAAACATAAGATAGATGAATGGAAGATGGATGGATGGAGGGATGGATAGCCGATGGACATTTAATACATTTCGACAACTGCCTATATTTATGTATGAAAATATTTGCAGTTTTTGTTATAAATCAGTACATTCATTCATTCATAATCTCACGCCTTCGTTCCCAGACTGGGGTAGGCAGAGCTACAGAATTACAAACATCTCTAAAAACTTGTTGACAATTATATAACCACAATTTGCACAATTAGGCTAAGATGTTTACCAGCGTAGTAGTGACAGGTTGCAAGCCCATCGCCTAACAGTACTACAAGCCTTTATTCCCTTAGTCGTCTCTTACGACATCCACGGGAAGACATGGAGTGGCACTATTCTAACTCGGCAACCACACGAGGCTAGGTTAATAAGAAATAATGGTGAAATATTACTTTAAGGTATAGCTACGCTCGCCCTTCTTACGTCTTTAGATGTAGAAAGGTCATTTTCCCTATAAAAGTGGATAGTAAAATTAGTAAACTATACTATAATAAATGGACTTAAAATACCTAATATAAAAAATATGATTATTATGATCACCAATAAAATTATGTAACTTTTTGCAATGTTTTTTTTTTTTTAATTCAATTGTAGTCATAACGTTTTGTCGGATATCGTTTGACATTATTTTGACGTGATATACACTTGATCTTTACTTTCACTTTAAGTTTAAGATTAAATAACTGGTACATATAAGTTATTTTAAATAAGACACGCATTATGAATATTTGAGGTTATGTGTCAAACAGTACTAATTTAACATCTTTGTCAATTTCAATTGACACAGACTGTATGGTAATATGTAATACTAACTTCATCATCGTTGAGTTTCACGGTGGATTCGTTGAGGGTGCAGTACGCTGGAGGCAAGTCCGACTCTGACACCATTGTCATCGCCATGACACTGAAACAATAGAAAATATTGTTACCCCAGCTCAGTGCATAGGCATACCAGAGGCCCTAGCCTAGATGGATTACGTAACTAGCGTTTCTATTCGTTTCGTTTTTTAACCAATTACGTCAATGGTAGATCACGTGACCTTCCGTATCACGTCATCTACCAGTGACGCGATTGGTGGTAGGGCGTCTCATTCCACTGCGGTGTTACCCCTAGTGCAATGATATTGTACATACGACTTTTATGTCAAGATAATAAGAGCTACCCTAACGTTAACAATACGATTACAATATTGGAAAAGATAACAAAAGGGTATGGGTAAAATCTACATAGTGATTATATAAGTAAGTAAAGTAATGCGATTGTTTGTTTGACGACGCGATGGCCTAGTTGGTAGTGCCCTGCCTATGAAGCTAGCGGTCCTGGGTTCAAATTCCGTTAGAGTAAATAACCGTGAGCGTTTCTAGACGTTTATGGGATTTCCTGCGTTTGAAGCTAGGTTAACTAGGTTAACTTTCACATAAGTAGGTACCTATATATCTTTGCTATGAATTGGGAATTAGAATACCAACTAATTGTTAGATATTATTAAGATTAAACTAATAATAAATATATCGATTATAAATGTAATTTTCTGGATCTAACAAAACTCTGTTTTAGTTAGCATTGTTAGCCGTAATTCCTGTTCCTGAACGTTTGACAGATGTAAAATGTCAATTAAAAAAAAAAGTTAATTTGTCAGAGAGTTCTTTTGGCGCGTTATTGTTTTGTTAAGAATTGCTTTTATCTTGAAGAAATACAAGGTTCCGCTTAAGTTGGAAGTTTTATTGTAGTACGCTTTTATAATGAACTAAACCAAGAGTTTCTGCAAGTTAAATTGTGGCTTTCCAAGGACATTATTTAACCTGTTTGTTTATGTAAACGAGTAGCTCTGGGCTGTAGAAAGACATTAAAAAAACGAAAGCGGAAACGGATACGGTAAAGCCACCAGTGAGTGGTCAGCCAGAGACCAGTAGGCGACCTTAATATGAGTGCGACGAGTGGGAATTATATATTTCGTACTCTTCCTACTCATACAAAGTATAGGCAGAGGCCGACTACAGGTTTCTGACCGTTTCTAGACGTTTGTGGGATTCCCTGCGTGTAATCTGTGCTATGAATTGTAAATTAGAATACCAACTAATGAACTAAACCAAATTAAATCGTGGCTTTCCAAGGACATATTTAACTTGTTTGTTTATGTAAATGAGTACTTAGCACTGGGCTGTAGAAAGAGATTAAAAAAACAACAGCGGAAATGGATACTACATAAAATTGCTGTCAACTATTCCAGTGCGATATTAAAAAAACACATCAAACACATAGCTTTCGGCTGGGTATCACTATCGCGCTTGAACTCGCAACTCACAGAATATTTGTCACTGGAAACGAAGATTGTTGATAGCTATTATGAAAGAGAGGTAGCATTGTTTGTATAGACTCCTGGGCCTCTTTTGCAGGCGGTAAAAACGATATTGTATTTGACCAGATTGTAATTGTTTTTAATTCGGCCGCCATATCAAGTAAATAAGAAGTTCTTATTAAGAACTATCAAAACGTTGACAATGCGATCACAGGGCCTCTATTCAAGACGGTGAAAACCATATGTGGCATTATCTATGTAAAGGGACCTTATTGTCGATGGCGCTTACGCCGCGCTGCATCACGCGACGTTGTATTTATATCGAACATCTTTAATAATGGCGGAAGCGCCATCGACAATTAGGTGCCTTTTTATAGATGACGTCACATATCGTCTTTGACCTGTTATCGTATTGTCAACGTTTTGATAGCTCTTATTTACTTGACAGTAATGGCGGCCGAGTGAAAAACGTTTTACTGCCTAGAATAGAGGCGCAGGTCAAAGACGATTTGGTTTTTACCGCCTAGAATACCGGCCTTGGTCAACGGCGCAGGCGCTTTGGCGCGAGCTATTACCATAAGAACACGGACCTAAAATTTTTTTTTTTTTTTTAGGTCCGTGCATTACCAACTATTTGTACTATCAGTATTGTTTTCAATGCGGCCGCCATTGCCACGCATTACTGTACAATTAATAAGAACTATCATAACGTTGACATTACGATAACAACATGTGTACCTACCTACAAACGAATAAGGCTCTCCTGTTATACGAGAAATCGTTTAGCTAACGTAGGTATTGCGTAACAGAGATATTGTCCAAACATGATCAATTAAAAACATACATACAGCTTCTTTTGTCAAAGACGTTAAAGGGAGAAGGTATTTAATTCTCAATGTAAATATTTATATTATTATCATTCTCTAGTATCCATACTACCCTCCTAAATAAAAAGGACGCATGCGCAATTTGTTAGTCAAAGTAAATTTAACCCTCCATCTTAAGAAATAAGGTCACAAATACGTACGCGGTTCTATGAGACATACGCCCTTTTTTCTAAGGAGGGCAGCATAGTACCTACAAGCCTACAGTTTGGTCGTTCTAAGAGGGCCGATTTGACAGCTGTCAACTCAGTACAAAAATATAATTATATTTTATACTGCGTTGACAGCTGTCAAATCGGCCCTCTTAGAACGACCAAACTGTAGGGCTTAGTTTGGGACTAGGTCAATTTGTGTGAGATCGTCCCTTGATATTTACTTATTTATTTTATTTATTTATTACTAGCGACCCGCCCCGCTTCGCTTTGGTTTATGTGACTTTTCTCTACCACCCGAACATAATCTAGAACTTATTATACATATAAACCTTCCTCTTGAATCACTCTATCTGTTGCTGAAAACTGCATTAAAATCCGTTGAGTAGTTTAAAAGATCTAAGCGAACAGACAGCGGAGCGGAATAAAGAAAGATGTAAAGATTAAAGTGTGCAGCTTCCAACCTAACCACAAAAATAACAAATTGATTGTCAGTGAACGAACTCTAAGTGACCATAGAGTCACAGAATGGCGGATTGTTGCGCATTCACACTCTTAAAAACTAGGAATTAATTATTGTTCAATATGTACCTATCATCAAATAGGAATAACTTAGCAGGCAAAATCCTCAAAAATATCTGAACTTTACATTAATTGTTTAAAGTAATTAGACATTTTGAGCAACTTGTTTGCTCTGATATTTTTCATGGCGGCTATGTAAAAGTAATGTGTAACATAATAATAAATAACTAATACATAAGTAGAACCATCATTGTTATTATGTACAATCGCCATCAGATATATTGTAGCGGGCGAGGTACTCAAATATTTCGGAGCAGCATTACTTTTCAATAAATTCGTTACACTAGTTATGGTCAATAACACCAGAACATGCAATTTGTCATAAATATAAGAGCAGCGACTTTTCAATAAATTCGAAACATATAACGAGGTAAAAATATCAGAAAGCACAGAACGTCAAAGGTATCTACACACTCAGGGTGATCATAAAGATCGGAACATTTATGGAAAATATATACCTTAAGTCTGTATCACACAGTTTAAATTCGTTACTATAATTATTATGCATGTCGATCTTTGGCATGACGTATTTATGATTTGTTTGGAATTCGAATCTACTCGTGACGTGTACACGTCACGAATAGATTCGACATGCATAATAATTATAGTAAAGAAATTAAACTGTGTGATACAGACTTAAGGTATATTTTCCATAAATGTTCCGATCTTTATGATCACCCTGTGTGTGTCGTTATATGCTCCGAATTTATTGAAAGGTCGCTGTTCTTATATTTATGACAAATTGCATGTTCTGGTGTTATTGACCATAACTAGTGTAACGAATTTATTGAAAAGTAATGCTGCTCCGAAATATTTGAGTACCTCGCCCGCTACAATATATCTGATGGCGACTGTACGCGTACCTAGTTCACAGTAATCAATAAATATTATTGCTTAAAAGCAATTGAATCACCAAACACTGAATGAATGCAAAATATTTGCTTAAACACTTGCTTATTTATACCTACGTTATAAACGCTCACTGTCACTGATGCTCTTAAAGATAACCTCACTTGTTTATATCAACTTGAACTTTGTTAAAATATAATCCTGAGTATCAAAACAAACTTACCGTTTTTTGTATCAATAGACACTAACAATTAAGTAGAAGAACCAAAAATTAAAAAGTATCTAGCTGTTAAAAGCAAATGGCGTGCGGTCGCCGTTTCGCGTTGGAAGTCAACTCGCAACTGACTCGCGAAATGAATGTTTACTGAAAAAATTGCCTGAGCGAGACGTGTATATATCGCATACGTCTAGGTAGGTATGTGTGCGTAAGTTGCTCTGACCAAACTTTTTGCTTGTCACGTTATTTTTTTTTAGGGTTCCGTAGCCAAATGAAAAATTCTAAAAAAATGTCCATCCGTTTCGTATGTCTGTATGTCCGCATTTCATATATACAAAAAATAAAAATATGAAATGATTCAATTTAAAAATATGTACGCGACATGCGTGACTAGGTTAACATTTATTAACAATAAGAAATAGTAAAAATGGTCTCAAGTTTGTGGAGCATTTTAAAATTAAAATAAAACAAAACACAAGATCCCTCTTTCCGTAAATAGAACGTTAATAAAATTTCTATTGTTTTTGCAAAAAAGTCTGGGTTATCATTACCTACTTCAAATTTCTGGAAGCCCTTTGTTTCCCATAATTTTATTGGTCAAAATGGCATTGTTGACATAATTATTGATAGTCATAATTTTTTATCTCGGTGAAACTGTAAACTCTTCAAAATTTCTGAAATATCTAACGTGTAGACAAGGCTAAGTTAGGTTAGGTTTGAATTATAAAAATCCTGAAAAATGAACAGTTTCATTAAAAAATACGTTATGACTTGCGATGATTATGACCTGAAGCACATTATGACTAAAAATAATTATGGCAGACAATATAGACCCCAAATTTCTAATAGGGTATTAAGGAAATCCAAGACTGTCCGGCCAAATCCGAGACGGTTGGCTGCCTAAGTTTAACCACGTATTGTTGAGCCTCTATTGGAACCCTGTCGCAGAAAATCAATAATTAGTATCGGCGTAATTTAACCCGTGACTTGACGCTGTCAATATGATAATCTATAGACATGTTAAAATTAAAAGAGAGAAAGAGAAAGAGAGGTGTAGACTAGCAATAAAAATTGCAGAACTTGACTGCTGTCATACTCTAACTTTTGAGGTAGAAAAAGACAGCAAAATTGTGGACTAGAACTGAAGTTAAAGTAAGACAGAGTAAGACAATTTTTATTGCTTGTCTATTTAGATATTTCTTAAACGGCCCAACCAATTTTAATGAAACCTAGCTAAGAACCACGCTAGAACACCTGCTTTCAAATCAAGAAAAACTAAATCAAAATCGGTCCATCCATTTAGGAGCTAAGTACGATACCACAGACAGATACACACCAAGCTTATAACACCTCTCTTTTTGCGTCGGACGTTAATTGTGGCATTATCTATGTAATTGTAAAGGGACCTTATTGTCGATGGTGCTTACGCCGCACCGCGTCACGCGTCTTTGTATTTATATCGGAGCATCTTTAATAATGGCGGAAGTGCCATCGACAATAAGGTCCTTTTTCATAGATAACGTCACAATTAATCAAAATTGAACTTTATCGCTATGCAGAGGCTGGCTTAGTCGGCACGTGTTGGGATCGTTTCACAAAAGATAAGTTAAGAGAAGTTTGCCTCTGTACATATTTTTTATATTAATTGTAGGTATTGTTCGGGTGTTTCTTTTGTACAATAAAGTGTTTACATACATATCTACATACTGTCCAAATTTGTGTACTTGTATTTATTTATTTTTATCATAAGTCCTCTATTATGCGTTCAAAACCCGTAGGCAATGACCAGCATTACCTGTGGTAGTGGGTGACAGCGATGACAGCTGTTAATTTTGGAAGATGTTCCAAATTTGGATCTCATTACCTTACAATATTCGATAACGTAATTTCAAAATTACGTTACAGCTGTCATCGCTGTCACCTACTACCACAGGTAAGGTAATGCTGGTCATTTGCCTTTCGGCTTCTGAACCCATCTTAGAGTACTTATAATATGTGTGTAGATAAAGTATTGTACGAGACTCTGCGTAATTATCATTACGCAACCGTCACGTAAACTACTATTACTTCATTATTTTGTGTTTTGTTGTAATCTGTCTACGTATATGTTTTGTTGTAGGTACTCTATCTATGTATTTTCTTTCTTTCTTTCTTTCTTCATTGTTCCGGTTTCGAGCCGGTTTCGTGGCAGTGTGCTACAGGCCTTTGAAGGGACGATATAATTACATATTTCTACACAGGTCGAAAGCTTACTTTTTGGGATTGTCCCACAGAATCCTAAACGGTTGGCCGCCCTACCTAATCCCACACAAGCACAATACATTATGTATGTGTGCCTAATTTGCACTGTATCGTTGTTTGATGGCTCTCCCACTACACGCAAAGGTGTTATTATTTTTAGTGCTTATAGATAAATGATGATAAAAATTCTGGCTGCACGTTGGGTTTATCCGAGGTCAGAAACATCTGGGGCACGTTTTATAAAGCTACAAGTAACATTTTTACAGGTCTAAACTGGCAACACTGCTCAAATGGCTGGTCGTCATTGGTCGAAGTTGTGTCAAATGGAAACTTGTAACCTGTAAATTGTAATTTGTAGCTTTATAAAACAGGCCCCTGGTGGTCATTGGTCGAGCTTGTGTCAAATGGAAACTTGTAACCTGTAAATTGTAATTTGTAGCTTTATAAAACAGGCCCCTGTAATCTAAAACGTAAAGCGACAGTTTTAAACTACAAACCTTCCTTTTAACCCCCAACGCAAAAAGAGGGTTATAAGTTTGACCGCTATGTGTGGGTGTGTGTGTCTGTCTTTGGCACCGTAGCTCCTAAACGGGCGAACCGATTTGGATGCGTTTTTTTTTATTTGAAAGCATGTTTTCTGGCGGTGGTTCTTCGCTAGGTTTCATTAAAATCGGTTCGGCCGTTTAAGAGATATCGGCTCTGAAAGATGTGGTCTCCATTATACTGCCTTCCTAAATAAAAAGGACGCATGAGCAACTTGTTAGTCAAAGTAAATTTAACCTTAATAATAAAGAAATAAGGTCACTAATACATGCGCAGTTCTATGAGACATACGCCCTTTTTTCTAAGGAGGGCAGTATATCGGTGGCTTTAATCCATCTAGTTATTCTCTACATAAATAAAGTCGCTTCTCGCGTCTGTCTGTCTCCTCCTGAACCACG
Organism: Acleris literana; assembly: GCA_946894065.1. Lineage (NCBI taxonomy): Eukaryota > Metazoa > Arthropoda > Insecta > Lepidoptera > Tortricidae > Acleris > Acleris literana. The sequence continues at coordinate 3,031,606 of OX335681.1, forward strand.
AACGTTAATATGAGACCCATTTCAAAAAAAAAATGCTTGAAGTCGTCAATGTAATTAGAGATGCCAATTCATTTATAACTTTTAGGAAACTCAACCTTATTGTTACAGAAGGTCAGATTGACTTTGGACCTAAGGTGGGTACCAAATTTGATCTCGTGACTGTACTTTTTGATCATGAGTCGATCACGAAGCTCTTATTCACTTATCAACAATGAAAATATGTGCAAAATTCCCTTGCGTTTTAATAACTCTATGTGCAGAAGATAAGCAGGCCACACCAATCTTATCTCTTTTGCGGGAAAAGAGATAATAGTTAGGTAATCAAAGGCACTGGGGGAAAAGAAACGGTCAAGTGCGTGTCGAACTCGCTTCCGGTTCCGTACCGCACAGTACTAACCGTTTTTTTTTAAATTATATTCCAATTTGAGTTCGAATCGAATCAGAAGGACGTTGGCTAGCACTTAGCTATTCGTTTAGATAAACCACGTGATCAATTCGTTATCTTATATCTACTACAGTAGCGACAACGAGAGATGGCACTTTTGATAGCTGACAAATAGTGTCGTGAAACACTCCATTTTATCATCGTAAAAAATTCAGTCAAGTGCGAGAACTATATTTAAAAAAAGTGTATTAAAGAAATAACGCATAAAAATAAAAGGCCATAAATTTTAGATCAAACTCTCGAAATAAACTGTTTGGCTAGAAGAAGGCGACATTGTCAGAAATTTGAAATATTGTGTCAAAATATACAAAATGTGAAATTATTGATAAATGAGTGAATAAATAATAATTAAACCACGTTAACTCAGAACTAGGACGCGAGTTTCCCAGCGGCGGTGACGTGAAAGTGCAGTGACTTCATTGTCATACGTTGTTGACTGCTGACGGGTACGTCAGCGGTCCTTTGTTATCATCACGCAAAGTGTTTTTTTGAAATATTTTTTGTTAGTTATGATTAAAACGATGAACGCTAGAGTGCGAGCAAATAAAAACAACCTCAAGATGAAGCTAGTTACGAAATGCGTTTCGGTAAATTACAGCGCCAGCAGAGGGCCCTGCAAAGATGCACTACGCTAACTAACGTTTCTATTCGATTCGTTTTTAAACCAATCGCGTCACTGGGAGATGACGTGATACGAAAAGTCACGTGGTCTACCAGCGACGCGATTGGTTTAAAAACGAATCGAATAGAAACGTTAGTTAGCGCAATGCATCTTTGCAGGGCCCTCAGTAAGTACATCACTATTCCGGTACCTGCAACAATGAAGTTTGACATCTGTTCCTTTATACTTGTTGTCAATATTAAGGGATACTTCATGAGCGAGCAAACTTCAAAAGTGCCATCACTCGTTGCCGCTACTGTAGGCCCTAGCGTCTAGTGTATTTTTACATACACAAAAGCATTTCGATCGCGTTTGCGTTTCTCGTATAAATAACATGGTCACTTACGCGTTCGAGACGGTTTGCCGCGTGAACACCAACTTCCACTGGAGACTGCGCAAGCCCATACTCACAATTGACAACAATTCATATGTGCTACGGTAGTAAATTAAAATACCGTTTGTAGATTTTACACTACTGATTACAGTAAAAATATTTTTGGATTTTTTTATGTAGTAGTTTTTTTATATTTAAGAAAAACAGTAAAAAAAGTTGGATTGTGAATGTTAGGAATACACTTATAGTGCCCTTAGTCCATTTATTACCATAGGGATTGAAAAAAATGTGCAACTGCCATGTCAATTTTTTATCTGTTTGACGGATTACTTGATTCTAACGACACGCTTTCGATTCTCGTAATATTATTGTTTTGATATAAGCTATTTAAAATGAAAGTGACTAACGGATTTGTAAAAGCGGATAGCCGCAATCTGCCCAAAGTCGACGAATTTATGTTGTTACAGTTGTTATGGTTGACAAGTGACATGACATGACAGTCAGTTTGTTCACAGTTCTGTTTCTGTTTAAAGTACTTTTTTATATTTTATATCATGCTAAGATCACGACATCAGTATTCCTAACTTTGTATATACGGTCTTTTTAATGACAATTTCTTTAATAAATTATTAACGACGAATTTAAGTTAAATAAAGAAAAACCGAGAAACACGGGTAGTCTAATTTTTAAGCACTATTATAAACGCTAAAAAACAAAAATGCATTTTTTTTTGAAATGTGGTCATTTGACCATTTTTTAGTATTTGTTTTTTTTTCAGGGTTTGTTATACAATCATACCAAAACGCTTGTTTGTTTTACCGTTTTTACGATACAACAAAAATAAAAGTACGTTGAACCCTTTTATTATTTCACTTAAGTAATTATTTTTATTTGTTAGCAAGTCCGCCAAGCAATAGCCAAGATGTAAACGCTGCTAACGATTCGACTACTCATTTTGTCGATTTTCGAAAATCGCTAACTATATTCATCTTGACCCTTCACGTCTTGTTTAAAAGGTTACATCCCAAGCCACAACAATATATCTTTATCAGTAATTTAATTATGTCAAAAATTACATTGGCAAATTCATAAAGACTCAAATACTTCCTAAATTAAAAAAAAAGTGTTCTAAAGTGTCTGTTAATTTTTTAGCGTAAGCATTTAGGCACTTAGATTTTTAAGTTATTGTTGTTTCTTACTTCACTATTTTTTCTTATACTTATACCTAATGCATGTGGTGTTTAAGCACTTAGATTTTTAAGTTATTGTTGTTGTTTAAGCTTTACTTTTTTTCTTATTATAATGTACCTTTAAGTGTTTGTTGCATTTAGTATTTAACTGCTAACTCAAGCTACTATTTAATGTAATTACAGTGTTAACAATTATTGGTAAACCTAAAAAATAAATGAATTACAATTTTCCCCATGAATCCACCTAAATTAATGGCGGCGACAGTAAAAAAAGGACGTAAACTTGTTTTAATTATGTAAAACAAAGAATCGGACGAAATAAAACTTATCAGTTTAGTTTTGCTATAAATAGGTAGGTACTAATGTTTCATACACGCTCCTTATCGTATATTGAACTGAAAGTACCCGAAAATAAACAGAATACATAAAAATAATATCAGCGTTAAAAAATATTAGTCACTTTCAGCTCAAGGTCTTTATGTTTGTCAATAATTTTTTTTGATTTTAGTTTCAGTCCTTGTATCTAGGCTCTATCAGTAGGTACCTATATTTTCACCATTAGAATACCTAGTTATATGTATTTGCTAAATTGAACCGCTTTTTAGGGTAGGTAGTCCTTTTTTTTTCAACAACTTTTGGTATGATCATATAGCTGATTTTAAAATAAAATACTTAGGTACATCAAATTAAAAATAAATCGTTATATAGTATAAAATGAAACCTCTGTCGCCGTCTGTTCGCTTAGATCTTTTAAACTACTCAACGGATTTTGATGCAGTTTTTATCAAGAGATAGAGTGATTCAAGAGGAAGGTTTATATGTATAATAAGTTCTAGATTATGTACGGGTGGTAGAGAAAAGTCACATAAACCGAAGCGAAGCGAGGGAGGGTCGGTAGTTAACAATAAATAAATAAATATCAGGACAATGTCACACCAATTGACCTAGTCCCAAACTAAGCTCTAGGCTTGAACTATGGATACCTACTAGACAAATTGACAACGTTATAAATACTTATCTAGATAAATACGTACTTAAATACATAGAAAACATCCATGACTCAGGACAGGAACAAAATATTCGCGCTCATCACAAAAATATCTGCCCTTACCGGGATTTGAACCAGGGCTCAGACAAGATGCACTACGGTAACTAACGTTTCTATTTGATTCGTTTTTAAACCAATCGCGTCACTGGTAGACCACGGGACTTTTCGTATCACGTCATCTTCCAGTGACGCGATTGGTTTAAAAACGAATCGAATAGAAACGTTAGTTAGCGTAGTGCATCTTGTCTGAGCCCTCGACCGCTAGCTTCGTAGGCAGGGCACTGCCAACTAGGCCAACGCATCGCCAATTTAACACTATACCTAACACTACCTAACACTCTATAACTATTACCGTTTACTAAACATTTAGCCGGATAGTGCAATGAAATCTGGGGGGGGGGATGTGTACAATACAGTCTCCAAAACTCCATTTAACAACCAAACAACAACAACAAAACAAAGCCAGAAAAGTTGATCAACCTTACTTCAGCAATAATATTTTCCGGATTGATAAAAAAACCCACCAAAATAATTCTAGGTATTCCCAGTCGCCAGCCTGTGTAAACAAGTGCATTTGACCTTGGGTCGGACGCTATCTACTTTAGATAATAATATCGATTATTGCTTGGGATTTACCAACTGTAATTTATAAAGTAACCGTTCAACTTTAATATATTATATTTAAATAAAGAACACAAAAAAATACTTCACGTTAAGAAAAATGTGTACCGATACAGTAAAGATCAAGAATAGCGACTAGCCGGCCGACGAATTGGCAAGGGCAACTCAACAAGAGAGCGAAGAATGCATAATAATATGATACTATGAAAAGGGACCTTATTGTCGATGGCGCTTCCGCCATTATTAAAGATGCTCCGATATAAATACAACGTCGCGTGACGCAGTGCGGCGTAAGCGCCGTCGACAAAAAGGTCCGTTTACATAGATAATGCCACATATATGTTTACAAGGCCGACTGTCGAAATGTATGTGGTCTCTTTCTTTCAATTCCATGAACCCAAGCTTGATTGACGATTCTACAGTCAAATAGCGATCGAATTTTTAACGCTCCAAAAGAGGAGGAGGTTCTATGTTCGGCTTGCCTTTTTTTAAATGCATTTTCACCGATTTCTACTTAAACTGTGGACCGATTTTGAAAATTATTTTATTGTTTCATAGGGTATTCTTTCGAGGTCACCAAATTGGCATCAAATGGGGAGATCCATGAAGAATTGAGGGAACTGCTCAAATATTATACGTATAGCGATTTAAGTATTTTCAGTAACAAATCCAGCAGCATTTGCATTCAGGAAGTATCATTTGTTGAAATGGAACTGATGACAAAAGACCTCAACTGTAGTCGGCATCCCACAATATTTTTAACCGAAAGCCGACTTTAAATGTTGAGCCACCCTAGAACCTTGGCTTAATGACAGCGTCAAGTGACGAGATAGAATTTTCATAGGAACTAATCGTTGGATTTATGCGACAAGGTTCTATAGTGGTTCATCAATTAAAGTCCGTGACCGTACGTGCGTAAAAGAAGTTATTTATTGCGTTTTTCTTGTTTTTCAAAACATTTTTTTATTTATTATGTGACTGCTGAAGAAGATGGGTAACGTTTTTAACTCCGACAAAAAGTTCGTGTTATAAGATTAACGTGTGCATGAGTGTGTCTGTGTGTCTGTGCGTGACATCGTAGCTCCCAAACGGATGGACTGATTTGGACAAGGTTTGAAAAAAATCTAGTTTAATTGGGATGGTTCTGAGCTAGGTTTCATGAAATTGATTGGGACGTTTATACCAGTACCCTAACTATGAGTTACAAATTAACGTGCTCACTAGCGAGTCGAATGCTCTGTCCCTCGTAGACCTCACAGTATTCTTATAGAGTGCGAGGGATAGAGCATTCAACTCGCTAGTAACTCATGGTAAGGATAGGTACCTACAGCTTTATAGTTTAAATAGTTATTGAAATGGTAACCCTTGTTTGGCATAAAAACGTTCATTTCCCGAACTTATCATATGGGCAAACGTTTTTTTTTCCGAAACTGTGAATACTTGAGGTTTTTTATAAAACTAACCTAACCTATAGGGTTCTACAAGATGATCCTCAAATAAATCCTGAAATATTCACAGTTTCGGAAAAAAAAGCGTTTGCCCATATGATATATTTGGGAAATGAATCAGTTTGGGAAACGTTTTTGAGCCAAATGAAAGGGTACCTATTGAAAATGTAGGTAGCTACAAACGACAGTCATTCTAGCTGTTGCCATTGTCTTCAGTTGTCTTCAGTCGACGTCAGTTGAATCGTGTTGTGCAATATGTGAACAACTCCATTCTAATATAGGTACCTAAAAGCCGCGTCACTTTAAACAACACGATTACCTGTCGTCACGACAAACTGGGAACGCGGCCTTAGAATTGTCTCTTGCAGTGGGTTGGGTAGAATGCGCGGCGATCCTTGTTCACGGCACTGCATGCACTGCGTTAACTCGGAAAGGATAACAAATAAAACAACAAATAAATAAAGTATTAAAATTTTATTGTATAAAATTTTATATAAATAAAGCTTTTTATTTACTTAAATCCTAAAACTTAACAAATGCACTCTTTACTGGTAATGAGATTTTTGCCGTACGCTCTCTTTGACTCACGCCTATAAAACCTCTCTCGTTGCGAGCTCGCGAGTCGCGCCGTGAGTCGTGACTCGTGAGTCGCGTGGTCAGTCACGAGCTCATAAGTCGCGCGGTGAATTGCCAGTCGCACGGTGAGTACCTAGACAATACGTGTTTTTCCTAACACTATTTACTACTCACATTGTCTTAATTAATAGCTTTCGGTTATCTTCGTGTTTCTACGAAACCTTGACAATTTTAATATATATGATACATGAGTGCGAGTGTGATAGTAATTGCCAGTCGCTTGCTAATTAGGAAAGTAGCAGTACTGTACATGTTACGTGAATCGGTTAGTACGGTATTACATACTTATTCCGTATCACTTATACTGTTTATTAAAAAAACTGGCCAATTCGCTAAATCGCGTAACAAATCGATTTGAGAGTATAACGCTGCCGAAACGAAATCCGCCGGGGTGAGGGCTCGGTGGTAGTCCCCACTCGAGATTACTTGCAGCCGGTACACTGCGTGTGCGCACACGAGAAAGAATAGCAGGTTGAGGTAGATGACCGGGAAGATGTCGTATGAGCTATCACTAATAATGAAAGCGGTGAAAGCTGCAACAAAAACGCGGGAGTTATTCGTCATATTTACTGATTTCACTGTCTCTAAAATGTCTCTGAGAACGGCGGTAAAGGGGCGTTTTCCAAAAAAAGTGTACATGAACTTTTTTTTCCAGAGTTAATTTCTTTTTGGTTTTTCTTACTCAGAATCGTTGATACTATCGATCCTCATGCAAGAAAAAAAGTGTCCCAGATTTTACTATGAAATTTTTACATTCTTGTGCGTCACGACCATATAAATAAAAAAAAGACTGCATAAAAAAATGTGACGATCTGGAATGGAATATTTGGGACACTTTTTTCTTGTATGAGGATCGATAGTATCAACGATTCTGAGTAAGAAAAACAAAAAAAAAACGAATTCTGAAAATAAAGTTCATATACACTTTTTTTGGAAAACGCCCAAGGACAAACATACTAAATCCAAAATTAAAAATTAATTCCGTTAATTGGCCACATGAGAGCTCTTTTACACGTCGGTACCTAGGTTTAGTAACTTAAATTCAACTTACCAATCATGAGGATGGATAGGCCGGCAGTCAGGATGCTGGCGTCCCGAGCCCTGCACTCCTGGGAGGTGTTCAGAATGAGAATGGTGTACAGAAGCAGCGCCAGCGTCAACGCTGTGTATAGTATCCACGCTATGACGAACTGGAAATGAAGGATAATAATGAGAGGGAGGCGAACGAATATGCAGGGTTCATGAAATGATATAATGTAATCACTGGCACCCATGAACAACGGTAAGTCAGACTTAAAAATAAAAATAAAACGGTCAAGTGCGAGACGGACTCGCGCACCGAGGGTTCTTTTCCACTGCACATTAGGTATTATTATATTTTAATTCGAATTCGAAGCGAATCAACGCGAGTTTAACTCAAACTTGACGATTTATTAGTACAGAGGGCCCTGCCAAGCGTTGCGGTAACTAACGTTTCTATTCGTTTCGTTTTTAAACCAATCGCGTCACTGGTAGATCACGTGACTTTTCGTATCACGTCATCTACCATTGACGCGATTGGTTTAAAAACGAATCGAATAGAAACGCTAGTTGGCGTAATGTATCTTGGCAGGGCCCTCTGGTTGTTGGTTTCTTCAGGGTTTGTAATATAATCATATCAGACGCTTGTATATTTTACCGTTTATAAAATAAAAATATATTTAAAAAACGTTTCGTGTATGGAGTTCACCTGTATTATTTGACCTTCTTGTTTTTTTTTATTGTTAGTAAGTCCGCCGTATTTATACAGGGTGTTTCAGAAACCGACGTCAACCTACCTAGTGCTGATGGAGCAGCTGAAAAGCTATCGATTTTACCCCTATGTAGGATGGTCAGCGATTTTTGCTAGTTTCGGAGATATTGATCAATAGTATGGAGAAACATGAGATTACTTAAAAAAAATACTGCAAAAAAAACGGGCAAATAGGTTTAAAAACTTCTCTGATTCGTAATGATTCTAATTATATATACCTATCACTGAAAAACTTACGAAATAAAACATGAGATTAATGATTTTTCGTGACATGGACATAAGGGAAAATTCCAAAAAATCTGATTAAAATGATCAATATCTCCGGAACTATAAGTATTTATAAAAAAAAACGCTATCTATTATGGTTCGAAAGCTACGGTTCTTTACAGTTAGACGGACGGACGGACGGACGGACGGACGGACGGCGGAGGCATATTAGTAGGGTTCCGTTGGGATCCCTTCAGGCACGGAGCCCTTTCTTTTTTTTATGTGAGAAGGCAAACGATTCGAGCGCATAGGCCATCTGATGGTGAGTGGGATCTGTGACCCACAGACATTAGCATTCTCAAGACTACAATCTTAAGACTGCTATCCCAAGACCGCAAATACGTTGCCAACCCCGATTGCTAATATGGAATGCATCTATGCTAATTATTTCACCGGTTGTCTAATCTTAGATTTCTTAATAAGAAAGCCTTACCTCATATTCAATTTTCAAGAATCCAGTGGTTATGACCATCAAAATGAAGGCTGTGCTGATCGTGTTCGCCACGAGGAAAAGGTAGTTATACGGCGTCTTTTTCCCCACGTCTTTCCAGTAGAGGAGAGGAATTACGGTCGCACAGAGCACCAAAGACCACGTTATTCTGTAAAATAATGAGCTCATCACAACTTGGCCCTAATACCAATCATCACGGGTCGGCGTAGCACGCCTTATTTCCAAATATCGGGTCTCTGCCATTTGACTAAAATATGTTTGGCAAAATGTATCGCTACCCAACCGTTTCATTTGCTAACCCGCTTTTTTGTCTGTAACTGTGAATATTTCAGGATTTTTACAAAAAAAAATCTCACGTAGGTAACCTTTCTGGGGCTTTCTGGGTTCTACACGATGGTACTGAAATAAATCCTTCAATATTTACAGTTACAGAAAAAAAGCAGCTTGGCAAATGAAACGGTTGGGAAACGATACATTTCGCCAAATGATTTTCGGCCAAAAGGCAGGATACCCCAAATATCCCTATCAGCCGTCATCAGTGGCGGATCCACGGGGGTGGTCAAGTACCACATGACCCTTCGGCACTCGTAGATGCGGGTCAGAAAGTAAATAGTCGTGTGGTATTATCTCGCACTTGACCGAACTTCTGTGTTCAGCAGTTATGACCACTCCCTAATCTGAAAGCTGGATCCGCGCCTGGCCGTCATGTCAGTTGGTATAATATAATGCTGCGTACTTACATCCAATAATATAAGATGTCACTGCGTAACCAATACTCGAGGGCACCAATTCGATAAACTGCAGCTATGATTACTGAGGCTGCTGCCACTTGCAGACAACGGATGGCAAGTACCTGTGATAAAGAGTAATAATGAGTGTTGTACTGCACGGCTAGCACATGTTGTCCGCGACTTGTTTGTCGCTCGGATCTTCCTTTCTATCTAGTCTGTAACGATAGAGACGCACTGAGCGACAAGCGAGAAAAGACAACTTGTGCTACCCGTGCTGTTGTCCATAATTGGACGGACCACTTTGACACTTAACATTTATAGGTACTTAAAAAAGGGGAACGGGCACTTTTTAAAGTCAAAAATCTACCAGCGCTTCCGAAGAGGAGACCACTGCTGAGAAGAAGCGCCGCAAGAAACTCAACAGTCAGGCTTTACGTTACTTATTACAATAATACTTAACAGCGAAGCACATGCAATCGGGTTTTATTTAAGGTTTGTTAAGGTACTTTACCACCGGTGAGGCGAGACGAGGCGCGGGAATATAAATTTGTATGAAAAAAGTTTCTGTCAAAAAAAAACATTAGTAGGACAAGTTTTTGTTGGTCACTGTACTTTTTTTTGCAAATTCATTATCTGCTTATCAAGACGAAACTAATGAGCCCCAACACCATGGGTCTACGTTAAGTGTAGCGGAGATCCTGTCATCACATTCCGACTCCATCATTAGATGTTATTTGATACCATAATATTGCATTGTCATGGGGTTTACATATGTGGTTCAAACTCCATTCCATTAACGGGAACTTGCTAAAATTTGACTAGCAAGATATGAAGCGGACAACTTACATATAGTAGGACAATGAATATGGCATTCGTCAAAGCTGTTACGCCGTTGACTAAGAGCCTATTATTGGTTAATCCGCGCGCCATATTATTCGTCTTGCTGTACTTACATACGAACAGTGCAAGTAAAATAAAAGCTTGTAAAAACCTTTTTAACTGAAGGCGCATGCAGAAGAAATTGAAATTTTGAATTGCACATTTAAATGTTGGTCTCGCCTCGTCTTGTCTCGTCTCGTCTCGTCTCGTTTCGCCTCGCCTCGCCGTTGGAAAAGCACTCCCAACAACAAATAGCCGTTTTATTAAAAAGTTAGTAAAAAAGATAAAAGACAAAAGAAATTTATTCAGTAAGTAGGCCGCACGGGCACTTTTACACGTCAAGAATATGCCAGCGCTTCCCAAGAGAAGACCACTGCTGAGAAGAAACGCCGCAAGAAACTCAGCAGTCAGTCATTTTTTAAACATTTTTCTTATTACAATGGTACTACTTAGTCTAGCATTATATAAAGCTATAAATATTAAATTAAATATAGTATTAAATAACATGCGTAGTTCAGCAGGAAAACATGCCAATTAAGTATCTTACGGGAGAGATAGAAAGAAAAAAAAAACACATACTTATGTGTATATAAGATGGTGCGAGACGACCACATAAAAGTTTCGATATGTTTTCCTACATCAACGGTGTCCCCTAGAGAAGATAAAGATTTTGCATTTGAATAAATTATTATTGACTAAGTTTCGGGTTTAGGCCATGCATTTTTGTCTGTTAGATAGTCCTCGATCCTATAATACGCTTTAGACATTAACGATCTTTTCAAGTAATTTTTAAGTGCTGGAAAGGGTAACTTTAAAACTTCGTTCAGGTAATTTATTATAGAAATGAATGCATTGACCAACAAATGATTTATATACTTTACGGACGGAATTAATTATACTTACCCTTTGAATGAACACATTGCGAGTAGATTTGTTTTCGAAAGAAGGAGCCACCAGAAGCTCTTCATCGAGGTCAGATACGATCACATCGGAAGTCTGAAACAAACGTACTGAATAAATGTACAGTCAGCCATTTAAATGTTGAGAAACTTTACAGCCCTGTCCATTGAAATGTTTCTTATTCTATGTTCATTTCAAAACTGGTTACTTGAGATAAGGAAGTAAAGTGCGTTACCTTTGTTCCGGCGAAATATGTTTGCCAAATTGTATCGTTTCCCAACCGTTTCATTTGCCAACCCATTTTTTTCCTGTAACTGTAAATATTTCAGGATTTATTTCAGGACCTTCTTGTAGAACCCTATTTAGGTCAGGTAAGTTTTATATACCTACTTTTAAATCCTGAAATATTTATAGTTACGAAAAAAAAAACATTTGCCCATTATGATGTTTGGGAAATGAATCCGATTGGGAAACGTTTTTGTGCCCAACAAGGTTAATCCTCACTTGTCTTGTCTTATCCCCCCCCCGCGCCAGAACACAAAAACGCGATGCTGTTTTGCGGTAGCTGTAAGTTTAAGATGGTGGTAGCTAAGTTCCGGAAAGACGTTGCCCAGGTCCTACCGACACTAAACTTTACAATGTCATAAAAAAAAAATACAACGGCGAACTTGTCCTTACTAGTTATAAACGGAGGACAAACTTACATTGATCGTATCGGAGCAATTCCCAGGCCCAAAAAGCGAGCAGTAAGCGGGGGGAACGTCACCGTTGAGCGTTTCGTCCTCCATTTTCACTTCTTTAGCTGAATCCGTCAACTGAAACAAAAACCCGACTGTTGCTAACCAACTTTATTTTGTTATAAATCCTAAATGATCATTCAAAATGAAAAATGATGAAAGAAACCTAAAGATGATTTTTAAATCCCTATTCAATGATACCCCACTTGTCATACTTGGTCGACATTTTTTTTATTAATTTGCACAACATGGCGTCTGGTTGCCGCCATATTGAATTTTGATTACTGTCATATCTTCAGTGACACTCACCAGATTAAGACAAATCGATTGACATAAGAATCATCAAAATCGGACTACGGGTTTAGTTTTTATTGTGCCACAAAGGAAGAAACATACATATATAGGCTGTGAAACACATTACGCTCCTCCTTCGGCAGTCGGGTAAAAATTAAAATCAAAATCAAATCAAATCAAAATCAAAAATTAAGATCTTATACATACATACCTACATTAAAAAATCACGCCTGTTTCCCAGAGGGGTAGGCAGAGACCACTTCACTCCACCTGTTACGATCCTGACAAATCTCTTTCGCTTCTTCCACATTCATACATCGAGTCATGCATGAAGATCTTATAGTTGAACTAAAATATGGATGGATGATCTATGTATAGTCCAAGTGCGCGCTCTGAGGAATCGGGGGTTGGGACGAAGACGGGTGTGCGCCGCGCCCGCCCACCGCATCATACCCCGCCTCTCCCAGTACGAGGAGTTGGCCTTCATCATCCGAATTGTTTGGTCAATTTTAAAGTAGCATACTAATTAGACGAATAATAGTAATATCGTTTAGTAATAATAGACATTATCCTACTAATATTACCTTGGTATAAATGCGAAAGTTTATGTGTGTTAGTTAGTTACTCCTTCACGCTGCATGGCTGGACAGATTTGGATGAAATTTGGAATGGAGATAGCTTATATCCTTTTTATCGCGGAAAATGTAAAAGTTTCCAAGGGAAACTGGAATCGAAAGTTGCGGGCAGAAGCTAACTAGTATTGCATAATGTTGTGTAGCATAAATTATAATATGCTAATTGCCCGACCCATGTTGCTCGCTCGCTCCCATTATGCTGCATAATGGGAGCGAGCGAGCAACATGCTGCATAATGGGAGCGAGCGAGCAACATGCGTCGAGGTGAAAGCGATTGATTAAAAAAACAAAATTGGTCAAAACTGAAAGACGACTTATTTGGCCCACTGTACCTATCTAGGTTGCAGTATAATTTGCCAATTGATTTTTAACTCAATAATTGCACCTATGTTTACTACCAAAACAGTGTATCTTGTTTTTTTTATCTCTTTTATTCTTATCCTCGTACTTTAAACAAAAGTAAAAACCTACTTACATGAAATACCACAAGAGTCCAATTGCACAATACGTCTCTCCCTTAGCACTTATTATTTAATACTTAGATCAAAACCACTCATGTAATGATGACCTATTCTTTCAGAGCTGTAATCTCATAAATGGCCACACTGATTTTCATTAAACCTAGCCAAGCACCATCCCGATTGACCTAGGTTTATTAAAAAAAAAACACGTCCAAATCGGTCCATAGTTTAGAAGATACGATGAAACACAGACACACAGATACGCACACACGTTAAACAATAACACCCCCCTTTTTCGGGGTTTAAAAAGATAACAAACACAAACAACAAATCTTACATTAAAAACAAAATAGACGTGTGCGCCGCTCGATGGCGAATTTGACACTAAGCCAGCCAGACACCGAATCGTGCTCCGAGCGAATACGTATATATTTATATAAAAAAACATGATAAGCGGGAGTTGATTATGGCGGCCGGGTACCGCCCGAAGACCGAGGCACGCACCAATTAAATAGTTTCATAATACACAATTATCTTGAAAAAATGACACTTCAGCCAGTTCACGACAGTTTTTTTTACAACTACCTGAACCTACCCGTAGCCAGAAGTTGTTTAACTAATTATATTTATTTCTTAATAAACTACGTGTCTATTAATTACACATTTTGCTGTGCAGTGCGATTATTTTAATAAATAAATTATTTTCGAATTGTCTTACAACAACTAAAATATATAATTTAAAAAATTGATTGCTTATATTTTTTAATAAATGTTAACTGTTTTTCAGACTTCAGCGCCCTTTGTAGTTCACACAGTTCTCAATTAGTAGCAAATATAAAAAAAAATATATAAAATGAAGAATGATTAATAAAACATTTCGAAGTTTCTTTGAGACCGGGACCGGCAACGCATAAGTACCTAGCGTCTAAAAATCAGTAGTTTCTCTTTTATAATTAAAAAACAAAAAACCGCCTTCAAAAACGCAAAAAATAACTTCTTTAAAATTGTAGGCACCTAATAGGTTAGTCCAACTGAAGTCGGCGACCACAACATTTTCAACAAAAAGCCGACATCAGAAGAAGTTATTTTTTGCGTTTTTGAAGGCGGTTTTTTGTTTTTTAAAACATTTATTTTATTTTATACTTTTTAGTGATCATAATACGCTGTTACGTAGTCCCACTTCTTAGTTGAAATGAAACTTTAACTTATATCAAGCGCGCCGCAAGCAACGCCGCGGGAAAATCATAGTCATATTTCAACAAGTAAATATTATTCGTTGTAGGTAGTCGCTCAACTATCTTAATCGAGATATCTTATCGCCACCCTTGAAATCGGTACCATTGAGGAGTTCCGGTGGCCATCTGTGGTCTTCATCATCAGTTCCACTACACCAAAGGATACTTTCTGAATGCAAATGCTGGACTTGTTACTAAAAATACTAAAATCGCTATATGTTTGCCTACAATATTTGAGGAGTTCCCTCAATTCCTCACTGATCCCCTCATCAGATACAGATTTGGTGACAATGGGACCACTTCGGAAGTATACTCTATCAAACCAAAAAAAATATTTTGGAATCGGTCGACAATTGACGGAGTAATCGGTGAACATACATAAAAAAAAAAAAAAAAACATACAGTGGAACGTATAACCTCCTCCTTTTTTGAAGTCGGTTAAAAATCATAAGGTTTAACCTATTCGAGGTATATTAGGTAGGTAGGTATAGTCTTAACAGACAGTATTGCGGTATTGGGTTTTTCTATTGGCTTTTTTTAAATTATGTCAATATTTTGACAACTAAGTATGCCGTCTATACATTGCGATTATCTGTTCCAAATACGCGAATAGGTACGCAATGCTAAGTAGAGTTCCACCATAAAGGCCCAGCCACACCGGATGCGTGACGTGCACGTGCGCGTGCGCGTTCGCTTTCCACTGCGTTGTATAGTGAGATGTCGTAATGAGAATTCATACTATACAACGCAGTGGAAAGCGAACGCGCACGCGCACGTGCAAGTCACGCATCCGGTGTGGCTCGGCCTTAAGATAGGTACTAATTTTTGTACAGACAGCCAAACAGCCATTCACCAAAAGGCTTTTGAGGTTTTAGTCAGGGGGCCCGAGACTACTCGTACTGAAACTTATTTTCTCTTTACTATTAATATCCCCAATCAGGCAAATACTATTGAAAAAAAAAACTCCCGTATTCATAAAAAAACCAAAATATTTATTCAGTAAATTGGCCACATCAGGTCTATTTTACACGTCGGTAATATGGAGTGAATCTACTAGCGCTTCGGACAAGACCATCATTGCGGAGAAGAAGCGCCTCAAGAAACTCCAGCAGAAGGTCATTTTTTCCAATCATACAATACAACAATACTGAAAAGTAAATTTTATTACAAGGTAATAAAGTAAGTAAAAATAATTATTTAAAAACTAACACAAATAAAATCATTACAAATGTTAGCTCAATAACATTAAATTAACAATAGTGAGTGAAAGTGAAGAACAACATGACGAGGTCTCTACGTCAGGAACGTTAAAATAACTAACCGGAAAACAGGTCCTTGCAAGCGTGAACAGACCGGACCCCACAGACAGCACCCGTTCACGAGTATGACGCGTATCTCAGCCATCGCCTCCCTCAACCATGTG
This sequence comes from Acleris literana, assembly GCA_946894065.1. Taxonomy (NCBI): domain Eukaryota; kingdom Metazoa; phylum Arthropoda; class Insecta; order Lepidoptera; family Tortricidae; genus Acleris; species Acleris literana. The sequence goes on from OX335681.1 coordinate 3,047,794, forward strand.
TTCGGAAAGGTGGCGAAATGGCGACCCATAAACGCTGAATATCCCTATTTTACTCAAAATATCCTTTGTCGCTTTCTGTCAAGTTCAAATATCACAATAAAATTCAAGGACAAACCATACTGTAAGCATACTTTAGTTATTATGCGTTTATAAATAAGAGAGAGTTGGCGTTACACGTAAAGCCCCGGCCATTGCTAACTCAAGACTCAAGATTAAAATTCTGTGCAACGATGTTGGTAAACCCTAAGTTATCTACTCGTACATAAAAAATCCACACACAGATAAACTCGCGATTCTCGCGAATCACTTCGCTGCGAATCCAATCTTATTACGCACTGTTCAAGTTTGCTTTTGGACAATTCAGTAACGAATGGCCGAAAAAACCTGTTGATATATAAACAATGCCCAAAGCTCGATTAGGAGACATTTCGTTTGTGAATATGACAGCTTGGCCCTGAACGTGTCTACATAGAGTTGTGATCGGCACCGAAATGACGTCATTGGCTGGTATTTTAGGGTTCCGTAGTACATACAGGAAAACCCTGAACTTTAATGTATTTTTCAGAAAGTAATTAGCTTATTTTTAATGTTATTTTAAATACAAATAAACCGTAACCTTTTACACTCTAAAATTTGTACAGATGGCGTTTTACACACGTGACGTGGTCGTGTCGTGGTGTCACGTCACGATTTTGATGGCGCCCACGCGTACATAAGTATTATTTCGGCCATGTCGCTTTTTACCTGACTGCTCGAAGGAGGGTTGTATTTTTCGAGCGTATGTATGTATGTACGACGGACGGCTTGACGGATTTTAACCCATTCATTGCCGAAGACGCGAATTCGCGTCCCATGCATGTGTAATCGTAATGCCGAGGACGCGATTTCGCGTACTCGAGTTATTTGTTTTTTTTTGCTAGAAAACAACTGTACTTAAATGCTGATACCAAAATGTTACTGTCGCGTGGAAGGCGGCGGCACTGCGTGATGAGTAAAAATATGAGGCGTCGGCAATGAATGGGTTTACCTATGAGGTGTCGTTAGATTCGACTGGAATTAGCACAAAGTGGGAGTGACAAAGGCTATAATATTTTAATCAAAGTATAATATTTTAATGACATGGGGTTATTTTTTTAGTAGCTTCACGCCGAAGGCGAAGTAGCCTCTCGTCGAAGTGAAATAAGGTATACTTTCAATAAGGTGTCCGCGAAAAAAACATGGAGGGGTTTTTTTGATAACGATAGGTAGGTTACTTTGGCGTACTACAAATATCACACATACAATTGACAAAATAAAAAAGAAGTACAGTGACACTAAAATTACACACAAATTGCCAAAAGAATGATGCTTGCGTTGCGGCAGGGCAAAAGGGTAGAGCTCAGCGTATAACATTGCTCATCATGAGCCAAACACTGTTATTCTGCCACAATCCCGCGGAACGACAGAGCAACAAGAAGATAATTAATTATGTTTATACAATATTATACATATTGTCATGCGTTTGGGTGCTTGTGCGTGGATTTACGAGGGGTGATCCATAAGTTTTGAGAATCAGTATGATTCATCCACATTATGATATTCTTTTAATGTGGAATATACCATGGCAATAATCAACCTTAAATTAGAGAAAAAATAAATATACATCATTCATTTGTTAAGTTATCTTTGCAGTGGATTTTTTATCTCCAGCTTTCTCACCAAAATTTTGAGTGGTTTTTTAGGCCTTTTCCAGGATTATTGAGGCCTACAAATAAATACCGCGACATTAGCTTTTAGCAATTGAGTTCAAAAAATCTAGGAGAGTTATAAAACATTATTCTACCATAGATATGGGAAAATATTAAAAATAACCTGAAGAAAAAAATTACCGAATTTGCGGTAGGAATTGTGCTTCAGAGCCTTCTAATTGACAAGGGTGCAGCTCTTCGACCAAAGATCAGAACTGATACCATCTCTCCCCGTTATTTAGCCGTAACTTTAGACTACTAAATCTCATTCACAAATGTTCAAAAACCACTACATAAAAATTACGATCTGGTGATGACTTAGTGAAGGTACAAAATTTGACCTGCAAATGTAAAATTATTTTCATAGTGGTAAAATAAAACAAATGAGTGACGGTAATAAGTGTTTGCAAATATAGATAGTGTGCATATTCCACCGATTATCAAAACTTTTGGATCACCCTCGTACGTGTGATATGTGTGCGTGCGTGCGTGCGTGTGTGTTACTTTGTAAAACTGTCTGAGTATATACCTACCTACACAATTATGTCTGGCGAATATGATAAGACGTGAAGAGCATTAAACAGCAGAATCCGATTATTGCTTGTCCCTGCCTGTAAATATACTTTTTCCAATATTCAAGTTAGATAAATACACTGCTTAATTTTCTATTGATTATAGAGCTTTTTTTCGCTATCTTCTATACATAGATCTTTTATTTTCCTTATAAGTCATGTGAAAAGCAGTGTGTTACACGGTATCAAAATTATTTCCACCTTGGGCGTTAACACTTGAATCCCTCACTACGCTCAGGATTCTATTTTAGAATCCCTCACTACGCCCGAGATTCAATTATACAATCCTTCGCTTCGTTTTCATTACGTCGTTACGTAGAATTCAATGTACGCCGTCGCCTTAAATATGACATTTTGCTCCCTTGTGTTGTGACAAAATCTACTATTGTCACCCATGTGACTGAGACAGGTTTAACGCGCCAAAGGCGGAACCTTTGATAATGTTAAAGTTACGCTTGTCATATTTTTTATACCTATTTAGGTACTTACATCTTCGGAGTACCTACGCTAAACCGTTTCTTTCGTCTTATTTAGTCTTAAATTTGCAATCAAATCAAATCCACGCCGAATTTGTTTTAAAAAATAAGGTGTTTATACAGAATGTAAACTTACTAAAACTATCTCTTTAAACCAGTTGATGGCCAAGTCGACTTAAGTGTTTTACCACATTTTTGATGTGTCGAATATTTTTAATTTTATCATTGTATAAAATATACAAAATCTTACCTTTTTCAAAATCGGTTAACCCTGTGTAACGTAAATGTTTACGTCGTGTCAGATTTATGTCTAAGGTCGGTATAAGGGCGATTCCCAGACTGCGTAAAAATGAAAGAGCGGGTCCGGTTAATACTGGTGGGCCTCCTCCTCGTATTGACGTCAGAACGGTCTGTATGTACACTTAGATTTTTCAAACTACGCAACGGATTTTAATGTGGTTTTCATCAAAAAGAAAGTTTTTATGTATGACCAATTCTAGATTATGACTGTGCAAAAAACCACATAAGAATTTCCATGTGTTCCTATACATATAAACCATGTCCCCTAGACAAGATACAACTTAACGCGCCACGCCAATTTTGGCAAAACAGATACCCGCTGTTCTGTCACCTCGGTGTTAGTTTTAAGATTTATATTGTTATGTATGTTAGTCTATAAGGTATTTGTAACTATGGGCCTCGTTGCCTGAAATAAAATTTATTATTATTATTATTATTATTAACTCCCAACGGAAGACCAGCGTTGGCTTTACAGCCAGCTGAGTTGGGCTCGTTTCGCAACAATTGCACTTATCTGTCGTTTCTTTTCCTTATTCTTTGTGTTATATTTATGTGTTATTGTTGTGAATAAATGTTTTCTATATATTTTCTACTTCCTCCGCAGTCCACCCATCACATCACAAGCAGGCTCAAAGTAGTCCGCTGGGAGCGACCTCCACGGGTTAGCCAATGCCCTAGTCAGGTCGGCCCCGGGTATAATGTTTGTATTGTTACGCCGATGGCATAAGGCGTCGCATTTTTAATCGTTAATTTTGTTGCTTTAGAAGCGTTTTCAGCAGGCTGAAATATTGTTTCAGTCCGTTTCAGAGGTAGCTCTATCACATACCAGATTATCAAAATTTCGACCTACTCACCGTTGTTTTCAGGCGGCTGAAACATGTTTTCAGTCCGTTTCAGGCCACCCTCTATCAGATTACGCCATAACCTGAAAACCCATTTTCAGGCATTTTCAGGACCCCTTATGGGCCTTTGAAGTACATTTCAGTATATGGCATTTTTCCACTAAGAGTGAAAGAGATAGCATGATTAGAAAGAGACAGCAATACTGAGAACCTTCGAGAAGTGTGTGAAAGAGATAACACGATTAGAAAGAGACGACGATACTGAGAACCTTCCAGAAGCGTGTGAAAGAGATAACACGAAATGAGACAGCAACACGCGGAACATTCCATACTCATCCAGACCCGTGAGTCAAGGTCATTGCGATCGTAAAAACAACAAGGTAGCAAGGCGTAGAACATTCCAGCAACGAACAGTCTCGACTCTCGATCGACCTTGGCGGGGCGAAGTACATCGAACATTCCGGAAGGCGTTCTAGAATAATCGGACTCGGGAACTATAAAACGGCGGACACCGGTTGCGACGAGTCAGTCTTTACTTGGAAAGCGATCAGTGCGAATAAGAGCGACCCGAGCGATCATCTGAGTATTGTGCGATAATGTTTTGTAACGGTTTCGTGAGTGTGTAATTAAAGTCTACTTTTGTTTATCGGTGTATTCGTGCATTTCTATCAGTTACCTACCCCCACGTACGTAACAGTATGTAACCTAAGATGTCCGAATGGTCACAAAGAACTTATCTTTATCATTTCATGTTTAAATATAGATAATCCGCTCAACTAGCTACTAGGGAATGCAAATTAACTGGTTATTAACCGTTTTTGTATGAAAATAACCGGTTAAAATCGGTTAAAAACGGTTATTTGCATTCCCTACTAGCTACCTTCCTTTCTAAGCTATAAGGTTCAAGTTGAAATGGCGTATGGCAAAGGCCACTACTGTTTTTAATGTGAAGCCATTACAACTTGAAACTTATAGTTTAGAACGGAAGGTAGCTATTTGAGCGGATTATCTTTTTACATATTTCCTTTCGTTCCAGAGGGCTCAGACAAGATGCACTACGCTAACTAACGTTTCTATTCGATTCGTTTTTAAACCAATCCCGTCACTGGAAGATGACGTGATACGAAAAGTCAACGTTAGTTAGCGTAGTGCATCTTGTCTGAGCCCTCTGAACTGCTAAAGGTAACTTCTTTGTGACTATTCGGACATCTTAGAAAAATACCTCTACGCCTTTTAGTTTCCCCGTGGGTGACCAGTCCGATGAGACGACGACAAGGCGGGTACCCTTGAGGGGTCAAAGACTAAATCTAACCTAACCTAGCATTAATAAGTTAGATGTTTAAGAAATTCTGGAAAGTGTACGGTTCCAGGGATATTCAAATCATGACTGTCCTATCAATAACTGTAAACAACGACCAAGATTTTTCATGTGAAACAACGGGCTCCTTTTTTTAAACCACGAAGGCGCGCAGTCAAAATAAAATTGATATCACACAGTTACATAACTTTGCGGAAATAGTTAATTATGTAACTGGTACATAATGAAGCTTCTTAAGGTACGAGAGCCGAGGTTAGGTTAGGTTAGGTTAGTCTTGGGGGGCACCCAGTGGTGAATAGTCATCAGCCCACGGTGCCCCCGCTAACAGCCCTTGGAGGTTAACAATGGAGAGGTTTTAGACGGTATGCTTCCACCTCAGCTCTCGCAGGAGACTGGGGTGGGTGAGAGTCCGTCATACCCCCCCCCATATGGCTACCCGGCCGGGGGGGACGATGCGAAAGACATTTCCTCTCCGTCAAAAAAAAAAGGTTAGGTTAGTCTAATTATAGGCATGAGTACCTTAAGAGCTAATTATGAACCGTTGCATACATAACTTTATCTACAAGCTTAGTACCAGTTTCACCAAACGATGTTTACCGCTTAACGGACGATTAGAGCGTTAACAGCTGTCAAAATGTATGAACTAACAGTCGATTAACATTGATTAAATTTAACATCGTTTGGTGAAATTGGTACTTAAAATGATAATTAATGACAAAAATAAACAATCGCTAACTTTTCTCGTAAACTTTACTCGATTTTTCTGCTAGAACAAATTACTTGTCAGCAAAGTCATTTACATTATTCTGATTTGGCGTTAATAGTTTGTGAATTTTATTGTTAAGTAAATGTTATCAAATTTTATGCAAATTTTAATAATTACTAAAAACAGTTCTGACAATTTATCACAAAAGTTAGAATGCCAAACGAAACGCCATGGTGTTAATATCCATATTGAACGAAACCATGGTAACCAAATAATAAAACGATGGATATTAACCATCTATTTCTAGTAATTTAGCAAAAATATAATTTTAAACATATATTTAGTCTCAAAAATAATTTTGTTTTTAATATACGTAATTGTAATTGGTATTAAAATATTTTTAACGGTTTATTATACAAATTAAGATCTCAAGTGTTCTCTAAACGCCAAGACTGATATCCGGAACGACCGTAACCATGGTAATAACAATGCTATAATAATTATTATAGAACTGTTATTACCATGGCAACGCTCATTATATAATTGTTTTCTTGCTTCGGTTACGCTATAGGTGGTATTCTGATACCGTTAACGTTATCAATATTAGCGGTTTATAGTACGCGAATAGAAAAACACATTAAAAATACTAAAACTATAAGAAAAGTTGAATTATTTACCTTGATACGCGTTTTGCACTCGTTAATTCTGGGAAACGCCGCTGCTACGCCGTTGGTAAAACCTAGGTCATCTACATATACTTAAAACCAAACAGACTCGCGAGATACTTCGCTGCGAATTTAATCCTATTTTGCCATACCCAAGGTTGTTTTTGCTTTGGTACATTTAAATAACAAATGGCCGAAAAAACAGTTGATAACCGGTGACTTTATGTAATCAGTGCCGAAAGCACTAGGAGGAGCCATTTTGTTTGTGTATGGGATATTGGTGGCATTGAAAGTGTGTAAATAATGTTGTGACCGGGCAACGGAATGACGCCATCGCCTGCTGGCGTTCTGGAGTTCCGTAGACAGCATAATAAAACCTCATAATGCAATTTTGCGATTGAATTTTATTTAAGCGAAATTTTTGGTGCAAATATATCTAGGCGGTCGGGAGTGTCGGATCGGGAGGCACCAATGCGCAACTCAATCCTTTATTGTATAACTTACGTAATTTATTTTAATTTGTTAAGAAATCCAACGAATTAACACATTAATTAATTAATTAATTAGCCTAATATAGTGTCCCACTCACGTCCCACTCCCGGGCAAAGGCTTCCTGCCTTGATTTCCACACCTCACTCTGTCTGTGGCAATTTTAACAATTAACACATATTTTAAAAAAAACGCTTTCTTAGAGTGAGTTCCCACCTTGTCGGTTGTAGGATCTGAAAAAATATTGATTATTTAAATCTTTATTGCACAAAAATAAATACAAATGGTGGAGTGGAACTAAGGCCGGGATTACACCTGTAAGTTATTACGTAAGTTTTGAAACAAAGCTATATGCAAGAGAGAGATGCAGATATTTGCCACTCACTCTTACCCATAGTTGCGTCTCAAAACTTACGTAATAAATTACAGGTGTAATCCCGGCCTTATGGCATTCTCTACCCGTCGACCAAGAAATCAAAATATCGGGTGTTCTGGCGGCAATACATTTTATATGAGGCTGTTTACACCTATCCTACATCGATTGACGTGAACAGCCTCATATGAAATGTATTGCGACTAGAACACCCGAAATTTTGTATTATCCGACACCCGACAAGTAGGTACCCGGCTCTTATGATTCAAATTCAGTCTGTTAGCATTTAGAAGTTACTTCGGGTTTATACTTCTTTCTCAACCGCTATTAATAACAGCATGTGAAAGAGAGTGAGAGATAAGTACAAACCCGAAGCACCTTCTAAGAGCTAACGCACTGTACAGCTGTTTAACGTTAGACAGATGGACGGATGGAAGAAACGGATGCTCGGACGGATAGATGGACAGACGGACGGATAGATGGACAGATGAATGGACGGACGGACAGACTAAGTTTAGTAATACGTCATGTTTGGCTCACTTTGGGTATGGAACCCTAGAAAGCAAAGGTTAGTGTGCTAGATTCTTTAGACGGAACCCTTTCGCCATATTCAAGTTGCACTTATCATTGTTTTTTTTTAATATTCGGTGCACGCTTCGTTCGTCTGGCTCAGTCTTAAATTCGCAATCAAGTGGATTCCACGTCGATTTTGTTTTGAAAGATAAGGTATGTTTGTTGTGTTTATATATAAATATTTACATGATTTGTAATTTTGAATATTTATTACCTATAGTTAAGTACAAAAGTAGTTTTTATTTTAGCGCATTAAGTCTGCGTCGAGTATACGCCGGATATACGGTAGCGCCCTCATTCCTTGCTTTTCTAATAAAGTAGAGTATTGTCTTGAAATCGAAGAGTTGTGTTGTAGCAAATGAATACACAATTTAAAGCATATATATGACATAGTTTAATAATCTTAGTGTAGTTAACTTAACGGAAAAAGAAAGCCACTTTTTTCCTTAAAATTACTCACTCGTATGGACAAGGACTAATAATGGACGCTTGATGCTCATTTTACTGTAAAATGAGCATCAAGTGTCCATCATTATTTACAAAAGATAAAGGTTATTCATTTGTTTTGCAACAATCAATTTAGGACTCTATGAACTTTGAATTAAAGAGTTAAGTGTCAATTATTGGTGCATGTTAGCAGTGTTGCCAGATTAGAATTTTGTAAATCTGTAGGTTGAGGCTCAAAAATTCGTAGAATTCCGTAGATTACTAACTAAAAAATCCGTAGTACTACAGACTTTTTTTTAGCTTTAATAACTGACCTAAACATAATGTGGAACTTTAACTTCGCCGTATTTACCCAAATATTCGTGAAGGCGTGAAGTACAACCATTAAATTGTTATTTAATGAAGCATAATGAGTAATGCCTGCACTGCACATTAGCTTAGCCTAGCTTAGTTCTTGTACTGAGTTAGTTGTTATTCGCAGAAAAAAAAAAACTTATTACGTTACATATTTAGTAAACAATTGAGTTTTTTTGGAATTCCGTAGATTTTTCAATAAAATCCGTAGGTCTGTGTACAAGGTTTGAAATCCGTAGATCTACAGACTTTTCCGTAGATCTGACGCTGACATGCAGGGGCATGTCAGCGTAAAGTGTCCAACTCTGGTGCCATCACCGTGATATGTCAATTTTTGTTTTTAGGTTATGTCATATACCCTATGAAATGTTTATTAATTTGTACAATAAATAACCACTTTTCGATTTCGAGAAAATAAGTTAGTTTATCAGGAAACATAATAATAGTAACGAAGGTGCCAACATCCGGCGTATGAGGGACGCAGTCCTAAGATGCCGTAAGTAAGACGCCATATGAACATTATGCTGCCACGCCCCGCCCACACAGAAATAAAAGGGTTAGCTTTATGTGCTTCCGCGCGAAGAAAGTGAGATGGATATAATTTGCGCGCGCCTTGATGGCAGCGTCAAATTTAAATAATTGCTGTTTACTGTACAACATTTATTTTATTAAATGGATGATTGAGTCGAAAATCGACGTTAAAGATCGTAGGGTTTCGAAGATTCAACCAATAACATGCGAACAAGGTGAGAGGAGAGAGAGAGGAGATTGAGGTCCAGTTCGCGGAACACTATCGCCTTTATCATATGTGGCCTCTTGATAATAACGGCCGCCGCAAAGCAGAATTAAATTAAATTAATGTAGTTACGAAATCTTGGTTACCAAACGGTAGTAAAGGCGTATTTGTAATTTTGTATGGACTAATCTCGGAGTAAGTCTTATTCCAATTTGGTGAAATGCGGCCTAAGCGGTCTAAATTAGGCCTTATCATAAGATTTTTTTAAATTTAAATAATATATTTAGGAAGTGAGATTGGTTTTCGCTTTATCAATTTGTAATCGGCGTATTTGACGTCGCCGATCATAGCGTGCTCGCGATTAAACTGCGGCACTACGGGATTGACGGTAAGGCGCACGCACTTGTAACCGACGCTCTGCACGGCAGGTCACAGGTGGTTGTGAGTGATGGAGGGAAGGTGAGATCAGCACCAATGTCCACTGCTATGGGCGTCGCACAGGGATCTTCGGTATCTAATATACTTTTCTCATTGCTCCTCAATGACCTACCAGAGGCGATATCGGCGGGAGAGGTATATATGTATGCCGATGATGTTGCCGCGGTGGTTAGCGCCCCCGATATCGACAAGCTCGAACGATGCCTCAATGAGGTAGCTATGCAAGTGTCGGAATATTTTCGGATCAACGGCCTGGTGCCAGGGCTTGAAATACCGGTATTTTTGAGAACCGGTACTGTGACCTTGATGGGGAACCTGTACCAGTCTAGGTATCGGTACTCGTTGTACCGGTATTTTGTAAGAAATACAGGTATTTTACCGGTACTATACCGGTACCAATAAGGCTCGAATACCGGTACAAATACCGGTATTTAGTAATAGTGGGTATAAGTGCGAGGAAGGGATAAAAAAGACAGAATAGTATAGGCATGGTACCTATGTTTCAAGCGGCAAATGGCCTGATGGTCGGTCAGTTAGATTTAGGTTACTTGTCGATAGTCGACGGCTTGACGCACGCTAACATAATATTATTTCGATTAAAATTTTGACATTTGGATTTGTGTTTTAGATTATAAGTAGGTATTGCCGAGTTTTTCAATGGACTGTGACGGTAAGTGTAATTACACATTTTAGTTTACTACCTATGTCTACTCCTTCAGTCATATATTATCATAATTTGTTAAGTAGGTTATGGAGCGTAACCACTGAAAAAAGACTGATATGTAAGATGATGTTAGTTGATGATCATGATGATGGTGATGATGATGATGGTGATGATGATGGTGGTGATGATGATGATGGTGGTGAAGATGACGATGGTGATGAATATGGTGCTGATGATGGTGATGATGATGGTAATGATGAAGGAGGTGATCATCATCATCATCACCATCATCACCATCATCACTATCGTCACCATCGTCACAATCATCCTCACCATCATCACCATCATCACCATCACCACCATCACCACCATCACCACCATCACCACCATCACCACCATCACCACCATCATCACCATCACCACCATCACCACCATCACCACCATCACCACCGTCACCACCAACACCTCCATCACCACCATCACCACCATCACCACCATCACCACCATCATCACCATCATCACCATCATCACCATCATCACCATCATCATCACCATCATCACCATCATCACCATCACCATCATCACCATCATCACCATCACCATCATTACCATCATCACCACCACCACCACCACCACCACCACCACCACCACCAACACCACCACCACCACCACCACTTTGCACTTTTGGTCAGTCTTTTTTAGTGCTTTGGTACACCTGGACCTTCGGATTTAGATTCATTTTGACGCGGCGCTGCCAAGTTCGTAGGACTAATGACACGATTGAAATTTGAAATTGTTCAAATGCTGCAAGCCAAAGGCGCCGCCCGGCAACAACGCCGCGTTCGGTGTAGGTACATGGTGACAAGTCGACAACCAAAGAAGCGGCGCGAGCGTCGAGCCGCCGACGAGACTTGACCTTGTTGCACAAAACGGCAACGTAGCTGGAACCTTTATTAGGAACCGGTATTTTAAGGTACAAATACCGGTATTCGTATTTACCTGTTCTTTGGATTACCGGTATTTATATTTACCGGTTCTCTCGAACCTTAATGAAAAATACCTTTAAATACCGGTAAAGTACCGGTATTTTTGGAACCGGTTCCAAGCCCTGCCTGGTGCTAAACCACAAAAAAAAACCACTTCCTCTATTTTCATCTCGGGGGAAGGGTTCCAAGGGGACTTGAGGTTCTCGTGAATGGTACTAAAATAGAACAGACTCAGAGTACCACATTCCTGGGCTTCGAGCTAGACAGAGGCCTTCAGTGGAAAGAGCACACCGCTAAAGTGTCTAATAAGCTAGGGAGCGCCTGCTTTGCACTGCGACGCTTAGCGAGAGTGGTATCCAGGGATGTGGTACGCTCGTGCTACTTCGCAACCGTGCACTCGCTCTTACAATACGGCGTGGAGCTGTGGGGGCGCGCTGCCGACTGGGAGCGTGTCTTCCGTATGCAAAAAAGAGCTGTACGAGCGATTGCACAGGTAAACCAGGGTACCTCCGCGAGACCGCATTTCAAATCCCTCCAGATACTCACGCTACCTTGTATAGTGATACTGCAGGTGGCCATGTACGTGCGCTGCCACCTCGACGAGTACATGACAGGGGCCGACGTCCACGGTCGCAACCTGCGTAATGCTCACAAACTTGTGGGCGTTAAGCACACACTGGCGAAGTCAGCAAAACTGATCCACGTCATGGGCCCGGCGGTCTATAACCGACTGCCAGCATGCGTCACGGATGCACCGTCACTAACCGCCTTCAAATCACGGCTCAAACACTGGCTTATCGAGCACACTTTCTATACCTATAATGATTTTTTACTGTGTACCAAATAGGTACTATTAAATTTTAATGTAGAAATATTTATTAGTATTTACAATCCCTTATTTTTGACATTTTCAAAGTGATTATATTTGTTTTGTTTTCTTTTGTGACATGTAATATGAATTATTATGAATAAAATGAATATGAATATGAATATGAATATTTTAAATATATGTATGCCAATTACAGCTTTGTAAACATACACGCGGACAGACGGAGATGGCGAAACTATAAGGGTTCTTAGTTTGACTTTATATTAACGGTGACATATTGACAGACAGAACTAGCTGACTGACTAGTTTGACTATGGACCCCTACAAATGAGGGAGCTATTTAAAGTAAAATTGGCAAAATGATCCCTTTTTATCAGAGAATATTTTGCCGTTTCAGTTAACGAGAGACATGGAAGTGAACATAGAGGCAAAGGTGGTCAGCAGTGACCCTCCTCCTGCCTACTGCACGCTGGCCGCGAACGAGAGCTGCTTGGACACGCACAGAGTAAGTTCTTAGGTTACAGACTTTTTTGGAGTTAGTTTAGACTAAAAAACTTTTTTAGTGATTGCAGTCTCTAAAAAAGGTAATCACTGGTCGCGGGCAATAACAGTATGGTTTACCCTATTATAGTATTTCATGTTTGAAAAAATTACCTTCAGCTGGAGGATGATAAATGGAAAGATTCATTCTATATTACCGACGTGTAAAAGAGCCCGTAAGTGGCCAATTTTCTAAATAAATATTTTGATTTTGATTTTGGCTTGTTGGCGACCATCCAGCAGGCTCTTAACACGTCAAAAGCAAAATGGTTTTTAACCGACTTCAAAAAAAGGAGGAGGTTCTCAATTCGTCGGGATATTTTTTTTTTTTTTTTTTTTATGTATGTTCCCCGATTACTCGAAGACCACTGGACCGATTTGAAAAATTTTTTCGTTGTTCGAATGGGTATACTTTCTAGTTGGTCCCATTGTCACCACGTCAGGATCTGATGATGGGATCATGGAGAAATCAAGAGAACTCCTCAAATATTATAGGCACACCTATAGCGATTTTGGTATTTTTCACTGTAACTCATGCATTTGCTTTTGAAAAGTCCTATATGGTGAAGTGGAACTGATGATGAAGACCACAGATGGCCACCGGAACTCCTTAACGGTACCTATTTCAAGGGTGGCGATAAGATATTTCGATAAAGGAAGTTGAGCGACTATGACGAAGCACATTTTGGTTTAAATATGACTATGACATTCCCGCGGCGTTGTCTGCGGCGAGCTTGAAATGTTCTATAGTTTCTTATTAGTATTTAGAAGTGGAGCTACGTAACAGCATAAATAGGATCACTAAAAAGTATAAAATAAAATAAATGTTTAAAAAAACAAAAAACCGCCTTCAAAAAGCAAAAAATAACTTCTTTAAAATGGTAGGTAAATAGGTCAGTCCAACTGAAGTCGGCGTCCAACAATATTTTAACCAAAAGCAGACTTCAGTTGGACTGACCTATTTACCTACCATTTTAAAGAAGTTATTTTTTGCTTTTTGAAGGCGGTTTTTTGTTTTTTTAAACATTTATTTTTACTGTGTGTACTAGTTTTCTTACTCCTATCGTCTACGTGTGTTTCAGACTCCTGAGGTGGATGTGTCAGACGTGGACGAGGAACCTCTAGTTGGTGCTACCTTTCTGAATAAGACTGCTCGCATCGGATTCATTCAAAAGGTAGATATAACTATCTTTTGCGGTATTGATTAGAATATTGTGTGCATTGGCCCATCACAACCTAACCTAACTGGACACAATAAATCTGGATAGCGATTACTACTCGATGGTTTTTTTATTTATTGGAGTTGTTAAAGTTATTTCTACTTTATATGATTTGTAGAGTTTACCTTCCGATAGTGGATGAAAAAGGAAGTAGGCGGTAGCGTAATGCCATACTTCTCCAGTGTGGCTTACAGCCCGCCATACCGACGAGAACACAATAATTAAGAAAAAACAATTCAACCATTTGTACCAGGCTAACTTTTGCACACCTAATCATCGTCGAGTAGCCATTCACGAAAATCACCATGCTATACTTTTCCGACGGTTCCAAATGGCCGCCATACCTACCGCCGTATAGGAGTATTTTTTTTCGTTTTTGCAAAACGATTTGTACCACACTAGATATTTTTTTACCAGCTCTTTATATGATCGTAACTAGAAGTCTTATAATGCCATACCTGTGGGAGGTGGCGAATGGGTACAATATTTTTTATTACTTGTAAGATTTTATGCGTATTTCGAACGATTTTTACCAGTATGGCGCTAATTTTTCCTGTAAGTTTGAGGTTCAAAGAACATAAGAACAAAATTTCAAACACTTAACTATGTGGCGGCATTAAGGCACTAAGCGCTAAAAGAGGGGTAATTACACAAAAGATTCCGTAGGGCCGAAGTGTATCCGTACGGACCCCACCAATAAGATAAGATAAGAAATGTGGCGGCAATCCTGTTTTACCAGGGAGGTTAATACGAGTATATGATAGTTATACACACTAAAAAAATTGAGAGCCAACAAAAAGAGATTTTCACTTAATTGATATAAAATGAATACAATAGTTAAGATATTAGTTATATAAACCAAAACGGATAGTAACAAACAGTAATTTCTTTAGTGATTCAACTAACATCTTAGTTGATGTATCTAACGTCTTAGTTGGTGTATCTATCGTCTTGTTAGGGTCGTATGGGATCAAGACGCTTATGCACAACAATCACAATCTTGTTACAAGCGACCAATTTTTTTTTTCAGTGCAGTTCAGTTTACGCTGAGAGAAAAGAACAGAGATATATAACTGCTATAGCTCAGTCCTTTAGGGTGCGGCTCCACTGAGGCGGAGACGAGCGGAGCGGTGCGGAGCTGTGCCAATATTAACCAATAGAAGGCGCATGCGGTCACGTGGAGCTCGCCTTGCGCACGTTAGTTTAGATTCTATTGGTTAATATTGGCACAGCTCCGCACCGCTCCGCTCGTCTCCGCCTCAGTGGAGCCGCAGCCTTACGCTGACCGTAAAATGAACTGCATAGCTTTGTCATAATAACCCCCCAGCGCCCGTATTATGGTCGCCTTTATCGCGGTGGATAAAGCTTCCGTCACTCTCGCACTTATATACTGGTCAGAAAGTGACAGATGTTTTATCTACGCTTATCTACGTCGATAAACACGACCATAAACGGCCCGCAGACGTTATGTTGTACATATTCGAAGTTTATTTTTTGAATTTCAGCTGCTTCAATTCCCGAGTGAGACAAGCGAATTTAAAAAAATCTTTGATTGTACTTAGTTGAGTTTCTTTTTTAAAATAAAAGAATCTTTCCTTTAAGTATAATGATCTAACTAAAGGATTTAAGGTAGCTCCTCTCCAAGGCCTTTTTTTTCTACCCTTTAATTATTATTTCTTGTAATTACAGGTTTTGGCCATTCGGTTCCTCCAGGTGTTTGCAGCTTTCATGATTTTATTGGCGGCTGCTTTTTTTTGCTATAACGCACCGTACATTCGCGACAACAGGTCTCAATTGATGTAAGATTTCAGTCATATTACTACAGGCCGCACCTAGAGTTAGCTAATAAAAAAACAGGACATTTCACACAAATTAACTTAGTCTACTAAGCTCTAGGCTTGTACTGTGGGTAATAGACAACGATAAACTTGCTTATTAAGAGAAATACATACTTAAATTTATAGAAAACATCCAACACTCAGAAACAAACATTACTTAATGCTCATCAAGTCATCACACAAATAGCCCTTACCGGGATTTGACCCAGGACCGCTAGCTTTGTAGGCAGGGTCACTACCAAACCAACTAGGGCAATTCAATAAAAATGATGTTCTTTTTTTATTATTAAATAACAAATTTAGATGTAAGAAGGTAACGTTATTTGTTATTGTACGTCCGAAATGGGCAAAGTTGGAACTATTAATCTTTTGATTTTGATAATTATGTAGGTAATTACAATTGTGCACAGTTTGACAATAAATGCTTATCTTATCTTATCTTACAGGATTCTATCGTCTTTGCTGCACTTGGCGACAATTATTCCACTCTTCTGCTACAAACATGAGGCGACAATGAGGCCATTTAACATCATTTTTCTCGTGGCGTACCCCCTGACCACAACATTTGCTCTGGTGGTCATCACCAGTGGGTATCTATATGTTAATCTTGAGGTAAGTTTTTATCACGCTTTTATTTAACTTTTAGTTGTAGTTTGGGTCACGTCATGCGACTCAACTTTATATCAGTTCCAATTGATTGAGCTAAAATTCTGAATAAGATAAAGATAAAGGTAAAAGATGTTTATTCAGCAGGAAGACACCACTGCTGACAAAAACGTAACATATAACTTATTTACCTACATAAATATGCTGGTGCAAGACAACCACATTAAAACGTTTCGATACGTTCTAAATAAACCGTCCCCGGACAAAATACAGTGTATGTATATAATGACCAGAGATCGGAATAGGTAGAGCTAATTTGCCTAAACTTGATGCATGTTCATTCAATAATGTATTCCCATCTCTCTCACGCATGAATGAATATGCGTCAAGTTTAGGCAAATTAGCTCTACCTATTCCGATCTCTGATAATGACTAAGTTATATTGACGACGTGCTAGCCTAGTTGGTAGTGACCCTGCCTACGAAGCTAGCGGTCCTGGGTTCAAATCCCGGTAAGGGCAGATATTTGTGTGATGAGCACGAGTATTTGTTCCCGAGTCGTGGATGTTTTCTATGTATTTAAGTATATATTTCTCTATATAAGTATTTATATCGTTGTCTAGTACCCATAGTACAAGCCTAGAGCTTAGTTTGGGACTAGGTCAATTTGTGTGAGATCGTCCCGTGATATTTATTTATTTATTTATTTATTTATATATTATTAAGGTTTCTGGTTTAGGTCGAGCATTTCTATCTGTTAGATAGTCCTCGACCCGGTAGTAAACTGAGCTTTAGACATCAACGACTTAGATGTGACCCGATGACAGTGCCATATTATGGGGTCCAAGTTCTGATGATGGAGTTCTAGATTAGATTAGATTAGATATATTTATTTCATTTTGAAAATGTACATGTAATTTTTTAAATTAAAATACCATGAATTCACAAAAAGATCGTCGGAGTGTATAACAATAATAATAATAAAAAAAAAAAAAAGTCAAATCAAAATACAGTAAAAAATTAAAATAAAGAAGTAATATGAAAACAATTTAAAATAATATTAAAATGGTACAATGTCAAAGGAGTAAAGTATGTTTAAATGTCAAATAATTTATAAAAGCTAGGGCATCCTAGATATAAATTGTGAAGAGTCAAAATATAATATAATATACAATATTCATTATAAGCTAATAATGTAATAAATGTAAAAACAAGTCATTAAATTCATATTAATTTATAATGATTTTTCGTTGTATTCCTTTACAGAATACAACGGGTTTGATACTAATAGTTCCTTTAGTCGGCGTTCAAATGTGTCGTTTGAGGTCTCATTTTTAATAGTGGCGGGTAGGCGCTCGTACATCGAGGGGCCTATTACGCGCGGGCTCCTGCCGAGCGAATATGTATTAATATTTGTCCTGTCTAAGGTGGCAATAGGATCTTCGTCGTACTTGACGTAGACTAGGTAAACCCGCCATCTTTGGTGAAGATGCTAGAACGGCAGAAGAACCAAAATCACAGACATAGCCCAGCGAATTGCGAAGCTTAAGTAGGAGTGGGCGGGGCACATTGCTCGTAGAACTGATGGCCGTTAGAGCGGAAAGGTTCTAGAGTGGCGGCCGGGGACCGGAAAGCAAAGTGATGGCAGGCCTTCCACAAGGTGGATCGACGATCTGATGAAGATCGCGGGAAGCCGATGGATGCGAGTAGCACAAAACCGGCCGTCGTGGAGATCCTTGGGGAAGGCTTATGTCCAACAGGGGACGTCTTTCGGCTGATATGATGATGATGATGCTGATGACAGGAACTTATTAACAATTGGATTAAGTTTGTAAGCTGATAGATAAACTATTTGGTCGAGTGGACTCGAGTTGGTTAAATAATTATGTTGGGAATTTAAAAATAGTACCTAGTTTACGTGACGGTTGCGTAATGACAGGCATTACAACATGAGTGTGGTTTATGAAATGAGCCGCAAGGCGAGTTTCATAATAGGTAGATCACACGAGTGTTGTAATGCTAATTACGAAGAGCCTCGTACAATACTTTATCTACACACATATTATAAGTACTCTAAGATGGGTTCAGAAGCCTAAAGGCAAATGACCAGCATTACCTTACCTGTGGTAGTAGGTGACAGCGATGACAGCTGTAACGTAATTTTGAAATTACGTTATCGAATATTGTAAGGTAATGAGATCTAAATTTGGAACATCTTCCAAAATTAACAGCTGTCATTGCTGTCACCTACTACCACAGGTAATGCTGGTCATTGCCCATGAGTTTTGAACGCATAATAGAGGACTTATTATGATATGAATGTAGATAAAACGTATTTTTACACCTGTTATAGACTTCTAGAAATTAGTTTCAAACCAATTTTACAAAAGGTATGAACTTCAAAGTTTGCCAAGATTGTATAATTGTTTTAAAAATTTACAGTTCTGCCTCGCGTGGTATTGCTACATGATCATGTTGCTGGGGCAGCTGATCCTCAGCGTGTTCTGCCTCCACACCAGCTTGGAGTACAGGATGAGGAGTGCCATGCTCCTCGCTGCTGCCCTGACGATCGCTACGTTTGGTTAGTTGAGAACTTCAGACTTTCAAACTCCAACTCACAACATTTATTTGACAAATACACACTGCAACACACCTACTTAGATTTAACACGATAAAAACCACAGAATAAAAAGATATAGCATAGAAACCGGACTATAAGACGTACTTTGCGTCAGCTATCTTTCTCTACTTTGTAGATTACGTATTACATGAGAAAAAATGAAACAAAAAGTAGGCTGTTTTTTCTTCTTTAACTCTCATTGTCACAAGGTTATACACAGGGTCTTCTTTGTCCTTCCTACGAGTATAGGAAGGATTTGTCTTTCCTTGTCTATAGGTCCAAATACTATAGGTGCTTATAGGTCCAAATCACGCCTTACTTGTGACGATGTAACAAATAACGAAAGAACAGCTATAGATTCATCTCTTTCCAACTCACTATGAAAACCATAAGTAATTAAAAAACAAAAAACCGCCTTCAAAAACGCAAAAAATAACTTCTTTAAAATTGTAGGCACCTAATAGGTTAGTCCAACTGAAGTCGGCGACCACAACATTTTCAACAAAAAGCCGTTAAGTTATTTTTTGCGTTTTTGAAGGCGGTTTTTTGTTTTTTAAAACATTTATTTTATTTTATACTTTTTAGTGATCATAATACGCTGTTACGTAGTCGCACTTCTTAGTTAAAATGAAACTTTAACTTATGTAAAGCGCGCCGCAAGCAACGCCGCGGGAAAGTCATAGTCATATTTCAACAAGTAGGTAAATATTATTCGTTGTAGGTAGTCGCTCAACTATCTTAATCGAGATATCTTATCGCCACCCTTGAAATCGGTACCATTGAGGAGTTGCCATCTGTGGTCTTCATCATCAGTTCCACTACACCAAATGATACTTTCTGAATGCAAATGCTGGACTTGGTACTAAAAATACTAAAATCGCTATATGTTTGCCTACAATATTTGAGGAGTTCCCTCAATTCCTCACTGATCCCCTCATCAGATACAGATTTGGTGACAATGGGACCACCTCGGAAGTATACTCTATCAAACCAAAAAAAATATTTTGAAATCGGTCGACTATTGACGGAGTAATCGGTGAACATACATAAAAAAAAAAACATACAGTGGAACGTATAACCTCCTCCTTTTTTGAAGTCGGTTAAAAAGAAGTGAACCATAATGTATTTTCTGCTTATTTAGTACGGTTTCTATGCCTTTAGTCTTTATTCTGTGATAAAAACTTATTGCTTTTGACGTGTATATTATTATTATTTATTTATTAAATGGTAACCGGTCCAGCTTGTGGCCGAGTTAATTAATAACAATACTACTATAACTATAACACTTCAAAGGCAAATGGTTTCACCAAGTAGAATAGATGCCTAAACATAGACAAAAAAGCAAGATTTAGAGCAAAGAGTTTGGGTAAAAGTTTTGTCATTGTAATTTCATACATTACTGTTGTCCTGCCTGATAATTACGAAGTTTACGAACACAAGTTTTATTTTTATTAAAATCGGTGTAGCCCTTTTTTCTGTTCGAAACGACTGCAAGGACTACAATCAATACAAGCTATCTGAGTTCTATAACTACTACGTAACACATTTTATACAATACAAGTTCAAGTGAAAAATGTTACAACAAGGATGTGTTTCTAAGTCTTGTGTGTTTTTCATGTATTTAAATTAAATACCTATATATTATTCTCAGTATTTTTATCGTTGTCAATATAACCCATAGTACAAGCCTAGATCTTAGTTGGGACTAGGTCAACTTGAGTGACATACATAGGTACATACATACTATCACGCTTCTTTCCCGTAGGGGTAGGCAGAGACCACTTCCTTCCACTTGGTACGATCCAGGCAAACTTCCCTCGCTTCCTTCACACTCATAAGTGTCCTCATTCACGTGCGTTAGTTTATGGGTCTCCAGACCTGGCCCTTTCTTAATACGACCCCGATCTGATCGTGGAACGTTCGCCTCCGCGTTCCCCTTCCAACATTCCTATTTACTCTTGCCTCTTATATCTGTTTTGTTAATCTCACTTCAACCATTCCACATGACCAAACCACTTCAGCATTTCTTTATTAATCCTTGTCACTACATCTTCTTTTAAACCACAACGTTCTCTTATTACACACGTTCTTTTGATATTTATTTGTTTTTGTTGCAGTCTTTATCGTTCCATGGGCTTCATATTTGGGACATTATTACTGGGAATTCTCAATTCCATGGCTGTGTTTCTTCACTCTGCTGGTCTTTGGGGAGTGTGCACTAACGCAGTACCAGTTGTCAGTAATGACGAGTGAGGAGTACCACCCCCGCCTCACCACGGCAGACTTCATGACTGGAGCTCTTTATACATACATGATTTTTGGTTATAATTATTCAAATTATGCGAAAAGTTTCACATCAAAAGTTTGTAGTTATTTTGAATAATATCCCAATTGAATTGGTATGGACACCAATGAAAGTGAAACGTGTATATTAATGTATTCTCTTTGTTAATAAACAACTCTGTGTCTTATTCCCAAACGTCGTTATCGCGGGAGCAAAAACAAATCTATTAAAGAACATATATAACAGAATGACTGTCTGTTTAGTCTAAATGGAATATTCTGCCTTTACATTCTAAGCCTCTAAGAAGATCTTCATATCTAGCACGAATTTTTCGTTGGAAAAGGTCAATCAAAATTGTCTTAGACTGAGTAAACGCTCACCTATAAGTCAACGTGTTATTATTATTTTATTCCAGTGTTTTTCTCCAAAACTAACTTTAACTTTTTAAATACATGTTTTCCATTTGCACTCAAATTTAATTTAGGTATTTTTTGTATGTTTCTTGTAGGTACATATCAAATCAATCACGAATGAAAAATGTAGCAGGAAAAGTGACTGAAGAGGTTGACGTTAGCATTGCGTAGCTAATCTTTTTAAATATGTACTACTAATCTGTTGAATATGTGTGGGTGACAGTATGAATGCTGTGAGCATGTGTGAGTAATCCTATAAGCTAGTTAACATGTATTAAAAAAATCAGTTGCTAATAAACCTCAATACGATATCCACGTCTTTCTGTGACAAAATCCCTACAACCTAAAGTGAATCTTAATCTAAAGAACATATGGTCCTTCGAACCGGATAGTAAAGTGAGTTACGACGCTGTAACATGAGAACTAAACAATAGAAGAGGCGATTGGAATGCAGCAAAAAATATAAGTGCGAGCCGGTGACGCGTTGTTTACAAGAATATTATGCACCTCGGATAATTACTTATGGAGCTATCGAATAAAAGTTAACGTTTTAAGTAATTGACTACGCAGCTACCTATAGCAAGTTTTTGTTATGACTACTCCGGACCAATTGATAAACATATTGGAAAGTACCGCTGAACTGTTGACAAAGGTACAAGCTAACCTTAAGAAATGCCCTAAACAACGGCTTACGCGGGGTTACATAGAAACTCGATTACAATCAGTGCAGGAGTATTGGAGTACGTTTAAGAACGCGCACCATCAGCTTATTAAAGTTGTACCTAAGGAGCAAAGAGCGAACATTCCATATTTAGTTAATGAAGACTTCTATGTGTATGAAGATTTGTACACGTGCGTAAACGCTGATCTAAAGGATCTTTTACTGAGTTACACTACACCGTTGGTGCCAGAGTCACGTGCAGAAGTTGTCGTTCCGAACAGACCTAGCGACGGGTTAGTTAAGTTACCGAGAATAAATTTACCGTCGTTCGCAGGTGTTTATGAAGACTGGCCGGCGTATCAAGATTTATACACCTCACTAGTGCACGACAACTCATCGCTCAGCAAGGTTCAGAAGTTACACTATTTAAAAAGTACACTCACCGGGGAAGCGGAGTCTTTACTAAGACATGTACAAGTAACCGAGAATAACTATGATCAAGCATGGCTCACGCTAAAAACACGATATGGAAATAAACGAATCATAGTGAACTCCATTCTAAAAAGGCTGTTCATGCAGAAAAAGATCACCTCGCAAACCTCTTACAATATAAAGTCGCTGTTAGATACTACGAAGGAATGTATTAATAGTTTGAAGAATCTAGAAATTTCAACCGACTCTTGGGATCCTTTAATTATATTTCTGGTTGTACAGAAATTGGACCCAGAGACGCATAAAGACTGGGAGCAGTTTTCGTACCAAGAAAGTGCAGAAAATTTACCAATCTTCGAAGATTTAAGTACATTTTTAGAAGCTAAATTCAGAACACTAGAACTGGTAGCCCCACCAACAAGAATCTTCAAACCCAAAGAGTATGCTGTACACGTTTCTACGATAAACAATAACAAACTAAGATGTTGTACTATGTGCCATGAGGATCACACGTTATGCCACTGCAGGGAGTTTACGAAAATGCAACCCACAGAGAGATGCGAGTATGTCAAGAACAACAACTTGTGTTTTAATTGTTTGGCTCCAGGACACGCTGCAAGAAAATGTCATCTTAACATGTCCTGTCGCATATGTCATAAACGTCATCACACACTCGTTCATCAATCAACGCCGATGACGTCATCAAATCAATCTGATAATGTTCAAGCCCATTACCATCAAACAGAAGAGACTCAAGAAACCACGGACACGGAGGCGTCGGAGATTGAGCTGTCGTCTCACTTCACAGCATGTTCGGCGACTGCGCTATTAGCTACGGCTCTCGTGCCAGTAAGGGATGAAACTGGACAGGTTACGGTACTCCGCGCCTTGGTTGATCATGGTTCCCAAGCTACGTTCATTAGTGAGAGAGCCGCTCAGAAGTTACAACTAAAGCGGACATCGGTAACTGGCACTATCACTGGAGTTGGATCCTCAACCACCACGGTAAAACATGCCGCGCAAGTAGAACTCTTATCAAGACATGACACAAGTTTTCATTTAAAAGTTAAATCATATATTATGTCGACGCGGCTTACTACCCAATTACCATCACGGACCATTTCTACAAGCACCTGGCCTCATCTACAAGGGCTCATTCTAGCAGACCCAAGCTTTAATCAACCTGGGCAAGTAGATATGTTGCTTGGTGTTGACGTATGCGCCCAAATTATGAAGAGTGAAGTAATCAAGGGTCCCCCAGGCACACCATGTGCTCAAAATACCAGCCTGGGTTGGATCTTATTTGGGAATGTACAAGTTGATGGGTCCAGAGATGAAGTTATAGTTATGCATCTAAATCTCGATCTAGATGATATGTTAAAAAGAATGTGGGAGCATGATCAAGAAGAAAAGAAAAAACCAACAGCAGATGAAAGAAAATGTGAAGAACTTTACCAAGCTACCACAACCAGATCTAAAGACGGACGATATATTGTCAAGTTACCACTGAAGACTGAGATGCTTTTATCAACACAAGGAAAAACAAGAGACATTGCGTTGAGAAGATTATATCAATTGGAAAGAAGATTTAAGCAAAACCCCAGCCTACACGGAGAATATGTGAAGGTTATGGAAGAATACGTAGAATTAAATCATATGCAAGTAGTACCATCGCATGAAATGGACAATCCATCTGTATACCTACCACATCATGCGGTGGTTAGAGAAGAAAAAGAAACCTCAAAACTAAGAATAGTGTTTAATGCTTCACAAAAAGGGAACAACAATGTGTCTCTCAATGACGAATTGCTAGTTGGACCGCAATTACAAGACGATATCAGAAGTCTCATAATGAGATGGCGAACAAAGAAGGTATGTTTCGTTTCTGACATTCAAAAAATGTACCGTCAGATCATTGTTACGAAGGAAGACAGAGATTTGCAAAGAATACTGTGGAGAGCTGATCCTGATGAACCAGTGAAGGATTATCATCTTTCAAGGGTGACCTTCGGGACTGCGTCTGCACCATATATTGCAGTTCGAACTTTACATCAAGTTGCTGAAGACGAAGGCACGATAAATCCCGATGCTGCAAAAATTATAAAGCAAGACTGTTATATGGATGATCTTATGTCAGGAAAAGACACACTAGAGGAAGCTATAAGAGTAGCCAAGGACATAACCACTATTTTACAAAAGGGTGGATTCGTGTTGCAAAAATGGTGCTCCAACAGTGCTGAGTTCCTAAAGCAGTTTAAACCTACTGAAATTAGCTCTCACGTCAATCTTGATATAACCATAGATGGCACTATACGAGCGTTGGGCTTACATTGGAACATGGGAAAGGATATGTTTCATTATAGCTTAAACTTACCTGCTTTACCGGACAAAATTACAAAAAGAAACATACTAGCAGATATTCAAAGACTTTTTGACCCACTAGGATGGCTGGCCCCGTCTATTTTACTTACAAAATTACTAATACAGAGGCTATGGCTGCAAGGCATCACATGGGATGAAGAAGTTGGGACCGCTATAGCTGAGGAATGGACTGATTTACGAGAAAGTTTCAAACACCTACCTGATATTGAAATTAATAGGTGGTTGCACACGACTGAAAAAACAGTAGACAACGTTTCGATTCACGGCTTCTGTGATGCGTCAAATCGCGCCTTTGCCGCTGTAGCTTATTTGAGAGTTCGTACAACAGGTGGAGACGTAAAGACAACAATTATCGCTTCTAAAACACGAGTAGCATCTACGAAAGCAAAATCTCTTCCTCGATTAGAGTTGTGTGGTGCGGTACTACTAGCTGGACTTCTAAAACAAATACGTGAAGCTATGAACATTCCATCCAGTCAGATATTTGCGTGGACAGATTCCACAATCGTCTTATCTTGGTTATTGGGAGACCCTGCAAGATGGAATACTTACGTGAAGAACAGAGTTGTCGAGATACTGGATAATGTTGGCAATCGTAATTGGTACCACGTTCAATCACAGGAAAATCCAGCCGACGTAGCCTCGCGCGGTCAGCACCTCTTTGACCTGAAAACCAACGAAATTTGGTGGACTGGCCCAAGCTGGCTTTTTGAAGGAGAAATTGCATATAGTAGACCGAAGAACATAATGACAACTCTGGAAAGTAAAGAAGTTATACAGTCAAACCTAAAGATTGAAAGTGAAGATAATCAGATCTGTAAAAGATTAGAAATATTTGACGACTTACCGGAAATGACAAGAGGAATAGCCTACTGTAAAAGGTTTCTTAAAGGAAAACACCTGAAAAATAAAAATGATATTATAAATACAACGGAATTGGACGAAGCTTTAAAATCATGTATACGGATAACACAAAGAGGATCATTTCAAAAGGAAATCGAAGACCTAAAGGATAAAAAAAGAGTTACGAAAGATAGTAAATTGCAATCGGTACAACCTTACCTGGATGAAGATGGTATCCTCAGGGTGGGCGGTAGACTACGTCATGCTGACTTAATCGAGGATGAAAAACACCCTATAATTCTAGATCATGATACTTACCTAACTACACTTATCGTGGATGAAGCTCACTCTAAGACACTGCACGGTGGGCATCAACTGATGCTAGTATACTTACGCACAAAGTACTGGATCCTGAAAGTAAAAAGGGTTGTAAAGTTAAAAGTAAAGAAATGTTTGATATGTGCCAAACAAAAAGCCGTAGCAAGATCACAACTTATGGGTGACTTACCGCGTGCACGGGTTACTCCAGCGAAACCTTTTTTACACAGTGGGGTTGACTTTGCTGGTCCCTTCCAAGTTTTGATGTCTAAAGGAAGAGGAGTTAAGACCAACAAGGCGTACATAGCAATTTTTCTATGTATGTGCACCAAAGCCATACACCTTGAGTTGGTAGGAGATCTCACATCGGAGGCATTTATTGGCGCTTTTAGAAGATTTGTGGCAAGGCGTGGAAGATGTGCCCACATCTGGAGCGACCAAGGAAAAACCTTTGTCGGAGCCAACAAGGATCTGGCTAACGCTTGGGCTGAGGTAAACATGCAGTTCGAAGGACCTATTGCCGAATCACTAGCAATGGACGGCACCCAATGGCATTTCATACCAGCTTACAGCCCACATATGGGAGGATTGTGGGAAGCAGGTGTGAAGTCTATGAAGTACCACTTGAAGCGAATATTAACCTCAAACCTGACTTACGAAGAATTTACCACGCTCTTGTATCAAATTGAGGCATGTCTTAATTCTAGACCATTAAGCCCTATCGATGACGCAGATATTGACAACACGCAACCATTGACTTCCGGTCACTTTTTAATTGGAGAAGCGCCAATCACAGTTCCTGCACCACATATGAATAATATCCCCATGAGTCATTTATCAAGATGGCAACATATGCAGAAGTTGCTGGCTGACTTTTGGCATAAATGGCAGTCCGAATACTTGTCAAGACTGCAACAAAGACCTAAATGGCACAAAAGGGTCGAAGAGTTTGACGTAGGACACATAGTTCTAATAAAACATGATCATCTACCCCCTGGAAAATGGTTGATGGGTCGTATTTTAGCTAAACACCCGGGCCCTGACGGTGTAACACGTGTATACACTCTTAAGAGTGGAGGCTGCATCACCCAGAGATCTGTTAACAAATTATGTCCGTTACCGATAGACATCGTTTAAGATGAATCTTTAACTTATCTTATCTCAAAATTAATAGTGAAACTCATGCTTAAATAATCTTGGTCTATTAATAAATAGTTTGTGCATGCTTTAACTATTTATATATCTGTTGATCTTGTGATTTTATTCAACAGTTATGTTTATGATTCTAAGAAATTAGAACTAATGTACCAACCTAAGAACTAATCATTTAGATAATAGGTTAGTAGTTGTCTATGAGGATATATTGTTTCATTTAATCTTTATTTATTTATTTCTATCTCTTATTTATTTCTGTATCGAGTATTCGAGTCCTCGGTATTACATTTATGTAACTTAACGAAACTGGTGTAAATTATTGTCAATGTGAAAGGACTACTAGAGTCCTTTGGTGGGCGGTATGTTGAATATGTGTGGGTGACAGTATGAATGCTGTGAGCATGTGTGAGTAATCCTATAAGCTAGTTAACATGTATTAAAAAAATCAGTTGCTAATAAACCTCAATACGATATCCACGTCTTTCTGTGACAAAATCCCTACAACCTAAAGTGAATCTTAATCTAAAGAAGAATTCAAGTACGGAGGTAAGATATTAGAAAGAAAATTTATACATTTTGAGCTCGTAGGTATAAACATTTGTCGATACGAGTGTCACTTCTGTTATTGCCTATTTGTCATAATCTTTCAGTACAGTCAAATCGTTTTTGGTCCCGCGATAAGGACCTTTACTTATTTACTTATGAATTATGATTCACAAATCGAAATACGTTTTATCTTATCGATGTTTTGTATTTTGTTAGTTAGTCGGTTGATACAACCTTCTAATTATAATTCTGTTAAAAAATTCATTTAAACGTTAGCGATTTTCTATAATCGACAAAATATATAGTATTGAAGTAAGCTGAAAACAAATCGCATCAACCGATTACCATTATTATTGTCATATCATTTATTGCACTCGTAAGTATAAAGCTCTCATAATTACAGTTCAACATGAACACTGTGCGTGTAGATGCGCGTGCGCGTTGTCTCTGAGTGCGTAGCCGTCGTCGCTATGCGTCGCCGTAGTGTGCGTGTCTATACGTGTTACATGTACAAGCATGGCAAACCCGGTTTCGTGAGATAAAATAATTGTACTACGAGGTGTTTCGTATTTGATGTTGCATACATAAGGAAATTTTATAGGTATTATTTTCCAATTTTGGATTCTATCCTTTACTTGTGCATGTTTTAGACCTGCCTCGATGTAAAATTTCATGGTTCTAGGTCAGTGAGTCAGTCAGTCACCAAATGTGCAGTTTTTGGTAATTGATAACTTTATAGGGATGGTTTTAGAACCTTATTTTTTATGTCATAGACTAAAGTTATCTGTAAAATAGGGTATTTAGCCACACTTGGAAATAAGTTATGAAGGTGGAAATATGGGCTGAATGGAGTCAAGTAAATAAATAAATATGCTGCACTGCACTGATGCAGTGTCGCTTGGTTATTCCTTTTTTCTGTCATGGGGAAGGCAAACGAGCACACAAGCCACCTGATGGTAAGTGGGATCTGTGACCCATAGACATTTGCATTCTCAAGACCACAATCTGAAGATTGCGATCCTAAGACCGCCATGCGTTGCCACCCTGAGAACTAAGATGGAGTGCCTCTACGCTAGTTATTTCACCGGCTGTCTTATCCCCACACCGCAACACAATAATGTAAACACTGCTGCTTGACGGTAGGTCAAAGGATAAGATGGTGGTAGCGATCCGGAAGGCCATGCACATGGTTCTACATCCACTAAACTTGAATTTCCTTGTGTCTTGATTATATGGATTAGATTATTTTGTATGGTTGTGATAAGAAACCATAACTCGACTGAATGTTAAACTGAAGTATTGAGTCTTATTTTAAGTCTTAGAAAATAAGAAAAGGCACATGATCTTAAATAAATAAAAAGTGACATACAATTTAATTTTAAGTTCGTTTTATTTAAGACTATGCCGAGCGTCCAGTGGCGACCTGATTACTATTATTGTGTCTTCTAATAAACTAAAGTATTGTCTTGAAATCGAAGGATGGTATTTTGTTGTACACATGAATACGCAATGTTTTAACTATATGACAAAATGTAATAAACTTTATCCTCCGTGTAGTCAACTTAACGGAAAAAGGTGTTTTTTCCGTTAATACGTTCACCTGCATTTCAATTTGCCTAAACTTGATGCATGTTCATTCAATAATGTATTCCCATCTCTCTCACGCATGAATGAATATGTGTCAAGTTTAGGCAAATTAGCTCTAACTATTCCGATCACTGATAATAATACATCTCAAATTGGTCCGCTGTTAAAATTATTTTAAACACTTGTGGGTGAGTGAACTGTACTTATAGCTTG
This sequence comes from Acleris literana, assembly GCA_946894065.1. Taxonomy (NCBI): domain Eukaryota; kingdom Metazoa; phylum Arthropoda; class Insecta; order Lepidoptera; family Tortricidae; genus Acleris; species Acleris literana. Next base: position 3,077,946 of record OX335681.1, read on the forward strand.
ATCATCAATTTTGACAAAAATATTCCAATCAGTTGCAGCATTTAGGTACACTTTGTTATGTGTAAGTGTGAAGTTCACACATTTGCTAAGTACTTGCCACTTGACAGCGAATGTAGGGGAAAAGAAGGCATAACGGACCCTGTCGGTAAAACGGACCGGGCTTATAACTTTAAAACTGGTAGCGGTAGGTTCCCCTATGGAATCCCTAAACGTCCTTTGTCCTAATGCATCGTTTGTCCGAATTTTCTTTTATCCTAAAGCCATAGGTACCCGCTTAAATTTTAAAACTTTTTAGTGTCGTTTTAACACAACCCTAACCTAACCGAACCGAAGATATAATTGGAAAACTTAAAAAGTTGCCTAACTCAGCTGAAAACCAGTTTAGGGCATTTCATTTCGGAAAAAAGATGTTTTAGAACAAACATTATAGGGATTCTGAGGGACACCCGTAGCGTTATCTATTGCTGACTTGCGTGTGGGTGACCAGTCTGCGGTTACTAGGCCCCAACGCCAGGACTAGGCGGGTAACCGTGGGGGGTTCAAGATCTAACCTAGCCTTATCCACAACTTCACAAGTTAGATATTTAAGAAATTCAGAAAAGTGAACGGTTCCAGCGATATAAAAATCATGACTCAATAATTTATGTAAGCACTTAAACAAAACATGATAAAGATTTTTTTTATGGGAAACAACGGGATCTCGTTTTCAAACCACGAAGCCGCGCTAGTCAAAATACAATTGACATCGTTGTTACACAACTCCGCGGAAAACACAATAAAAATACTAAAACTAATAAGAAATTTTGAATTATTTACCATTAATACGCGTTTTAAGCACTCGCGAATTCTGGGAAACGCCGCTACTACACCTTTGGTAAAACCTAGGTTATCTACATATAGATACCTAAAACCAACAGTCGCGAAATACTTCGCTACGAATTTAACCCTATCTTGCAATACATAAGGTTGTTTTTGCTTTGGTACCACAACAAAAGCTGAAAAATCTGTTGATAACACTGTTGATGGCACCGGCGTTTATGTAATCAATGCCGAGAGCACCAGGAGGAGCCATTTTATTTGTAAATGGGATATTGGTGGCCTTGAAAGTGTCTAAATAATGTTGTGACCGGGCAACGGAATGACGCCATCGCCTGCTGGCGTTCTGGGGTTCGGCGGACAGCATAATAAAACCTCATAATGGGTTACCTTTGTTTCGGAGAAATATGTTTGCCAAGTGTATCGTTTCCCAACCGTTTCATTTGCCAACCCGCTTGTAAATATTTCAGGATTTTAGAAAAACTAACGTAACTATAGGGTTCTAGACGATGGTACTGAAATAAATCCTGAAACATTTATGTAAAATTGGGTTGGCAAATTAAAAAGTTGGGAAACGATACATTTGGCAAACATATTTTTGCCAAACGGCAGGCTCCACCTCATAATGCAATTTTGCGATTGAATTTTATTTTAGGCGAAATTTTTGTTGCAAATTATTCTACACGGCCGTAAGTGTCGGGTCGGGACCAATGCACAACTCAATCCTATATTGTTTGACTTTCATTATTTATTTTTATTTATGGAGATACCCGACGAATTAACACATTAATTAATTAATTAATTAGCCTAATATAGTGTCCCACTCACGCCCCACTGCCGGGCAAAGGCTTCCTCCCTTGATTTCCACACCTCACTCTGTCTGTGGCAATTTTAATAATTAACACGTCATAGGTATTAAACAAAACGCTCTCTTATAGTGAGTTCCCCTTGTCGGGTGTAGGATCCGAAAAAATATTGATTTATTGATTTATTTAACCTTTATTTCACAAAAATAAATACAATTGGACGGACGGAGAGACGGACGGACGGATGGACGGACGGACAGCGTAGGTTTAGTAATAAGGTCACGTTTGACTCACTTCGGATACGGAACCTTAAAAAGAAAGGTTTAGCTAGAATTCTTTAGACGGAACCCATTCGCCATATTCAAGTTGCACTTATCATTGTTTTTTTTTAATATTCGGTGCACGCTTCGTTCGTCTGGCTCAGTCTCAAATTCGCAATCAAGTGGATTCCACGTCGATTTTGTTTTGAAAGATAAGGTTTGTTTGTTGTGTTTATATATAAATATTTACGTAATTTTTAATATTTATTACCCATAGTTAAGTACAAAAGTAAATTTTTATTTTAGCGCATTCAAATTGCACCTATAGTAGGTATACGCCGGATATACGGTAGCGCCCTCATTACTATTATTGTTTTTTCTAATAAAGTAAAGTATTGTCTTGAAATTGAAGAGTGTTTTTTGTTGTACAGTACAAAAGAATACACAATTTAAAGCATATTATGTATGTATATGACATAGTTTAATAATTGTCGTATAGGTAGTTAAAATTAAGGAAAAGGAAATCTAGTTTTTTTCCTTAAAATTACTCACTCGTACTCGGGTAATGGAAACAGTAATGGACAAGGACCAACTATGGATGGACACTCGATGCTTATTTTACAGATAAAGGTTATTCATTTGTCTTGCAACAATCTATTTATGACTGTATGATCGTTGAATTAAAGAGTTAAGTGTCAATTATTGGTGCATCTCAGCGTAAAGTGTTCAACACTGGTGCCGTCACCCTTATATGTCAATTGTTGTTTTTAGGTTATGTCATATACACTATAAAATGTTTATTAATTTGTACAATAAATAACCACTTTTCGATTTCGAGTAAATAATTTAGTTTATTACAAAACAATAATAGTAACGAAGGTGCCAACATCCGGCGTATGAGGGACGCAGTCCTAAGATGCCCTAAGTAAGATGCCATATGAACATTATGCTGCCACGCCCCGCCCACACAAGAAATAAAAGGGTTGGCTTTATGTTTATGTGCTTCCGCGCAAAGAAAGTGAGTTGGACAGTAGGTATTCGCGCGCGCCGCTGCTGTTTACTTTAAAAACACAACATTTATTTTAATAAATGGACGATTGAGCCAAAAATCAACGTTAAAGATCGTAGGGTTTTGAAGATTCAACCAAAAACATGCGAAAAAGGTGTCATATTTAAAAATAAAACTATCGAGGTGCGTGTTCCTGATTGTGTCTTCACGTTTAACAGTTTAAAGGAGATATAACCAAGTTTTATATATCAAGAACAGACCCATCTAGGCGTTATGGCTATTGAGGTCCAGATCGCGGAACTTGTTTATCATAATGTTGCTTATGGCCTCTTAACAATAACAGTCGGCGCAAAGCGATAAGGTCCTTACAAAAGTGTATTTACGAGTATTTACTTTTATACGTTGACTGTGCCAGATAGAAACAGGCCAAGAACGTGTCGGGCTACGCCGCAATACCATTTTTTTTTCACAAATCCAGAAACAACTTTACCTGGTAGGGAGGGGTAGGTGGGGACACTTGACTCTAACAAGAATTACCATTTTAAAGCTTAATATTTCGCAAAAGGATCCCTGAATCCAAAAGAAGACTTCACATAACTTTCTGTTTGTATTAGATAATTATGTCACGGCGCTTCGAATCCGGTTTCGATAAGTCGGAACTTCGGATCCGATCGATATTAAACCTTCGATTCTGACACTGGTCCCGATACTTTTTAATCGGAAGGTCTAATTGGGGAGGTCGGCCGGCCGCGGTCAGCGTGTACAGACAAGTTTATACTTGTTGCGCGAAAATGTATCGTATTAACAAAGACCAAAGCCCAATTTTCAATGTTTCACTGCTATGTTTATAGTATTTTGTACATGCCTCACTACATTAGAAAGCTGTACCAAATGTAAACCGGAATCCTTACAAGATGGCTTTTTTGTTCGTCCGTCAGTCTGTCTGCGTCCCTTTTTCCCTGAAATGGCTGAAGATATCAGCCTGAAATGGGAACAGATGTAATATTTAGGTTGCATTCGACCAAACTGGAATAAGGTCTTATATGCACCTACCTATATTAAGCGCCGTATTTGCCTTTAGTACCGTTTGGTAAACAAAATTTCGTAACCATGTACAGAATTAAATTAAATTAATACGTGGTTACGAAATTTTGGTTACCTCACGGCGTATTTGTAATTTTGTGTAGACTAATCTCGGAGTAAGTCTTATTCCAATTTGGTGAAATGCGGCCTAAGTGGTCTAATTTAGGCCTTAAAAACAGATTTTTTAAAATTTTAATAATATACTTAGAAAGCGAGATTGCTTTTTGCTTTATCAAGTATTTGAAGTAAAATTGGCAAAATGATCCCTTTTTATCCGAGACTATTTTGCCGTTTCAGTTAACGAGAGCTATGGAAGTGAACACAGAGGAAAAGGTGGTCAGCAGTGACCCTCCTCCCGCCTACTGCACGCTGGCCGCGAGCGAGAGCTGCTTGGACACGAACAGAGTAAGTTCTTAGGTTGATTCTTTATCAAAAACATGCACACATACACACATACACTACACACGTTAAACTTATAAAACCCTACTTTCTTCGGGGTACAATGTTCCTTACAATATTTTGATATTTTGCAGTGAACTATTTTGCGTTGTAAAATATCAAAATGATATAAATATTCTTGATCCTTGGACTTGCTGTGTAATTTGGTGCTAATTTAATTTATTTAAATTTTTAGCAACTCGCCCTCGCTTCGATTCGGTTACTGTCAGTTTTCTGTACATAATCCAGATACGGGGCTTACGGGGGCGAAAAATCGATCTGTCAAGTTGTCAGTGTGTTCTGCTCCAGCAGAAGGTCATTTTTTCAAACATAAAATACAAGTAGCCGGAAGACCGAGCGTCGCTCGGGTTGAAAACAAACTTTCCCGAAGATGACAACTTGACAGATCGATTTTTCGCCCCCGTAAGCCCTTATATTTCAAATAGAATTGCTCGTTTAAAGGTACTAGATAATACTTAAAAGTAAGTTACATTACAAGTTAATAAAGTAACAAAATGTTAATTATCAGAACTAGCACAAATAAAAACATTACAAATGTGAGTCAAATACATTAAACTAAAAATAATGACCAGAAGAACAACTCGAAGAGGTCTCTACGTCAAAAGCTATAACTGGAATAATTAACTGAGCAACAAGTCCTTGCAGACGTGAACAGACCGGACCCCACAAACAGCACCCGTTCACGAGTATGACGCGTATCTCAGCCAGTTCCTTGCGGCGCTTCTTCTCCGCAATGATGGTCTTGTCCGAAGCGCTAGTAGATTCACTCTATATTACCGATGTGTAAAAGAGCCCGTAAGTGGCCAATTTACTAAATAAATATTTTGATTTTGATTTTGATTTTTGCTTGTTGGCGACCGTAGGTAGCAGGCCCTTGACACGTCAAAAGCAAAATGGTTTTACCGTGTTGAAAAGAGGCCCTGTGTTCTAGTTTTCTTTCTCCTTCTATCAGGCTACGTGTGTTTCAGACTCCTAAGGTGGTGGACGTGTCAGACGTCGACGAGGAACCTCTAGTTGGTGCTACCTTTCTGAATAAGACTGCTCGCATCGGATTCATTCAAAAGGTAGATATAACTATCTTTTGCGGTATTGATTAGAATATTGTGTGCATTGGCCCATCACAACCTAACCTAACTGGACACAATTAACATGGATAGCGATTACTAGTCGATGGACAATAATAATTTATTGGAGTTGTTAACGTTATTTCTTCTTTATATGATTCGTAGTGTTACCTTCGTCTTAGACTGGGAGATAGTGACACAAAATTTCCGCTCATTTGTACCAAGTATGGCCTTAGGGGTCTAATTACATAATGACGAAAAGGAAAATGATGGCCATAGCGCTGGTACCGGCGACCCAATCGCGTCGGCGTTAATCGAACATGTTGGATAAATCACGAGTTTCGAACAGTTTGTTACGCGAATATTCTTGTATTTCCGATAGTCAATGAAAAAAGAAGTAGGCGGTAGCGTAATGCCATACTTCTCCAGTGTGGCTTACAGCCCGCCATACCGACGAGAACACAATAATTAAGAAAAACAATTCAACCATTTGTACCAGGCTAACTTTTGCACACCTAATCATCGTCGAGTAGCCATTCACGAAAATCACCATGCTATACTTTTCCGACGGTTCCCAATGGCCGCCACCGTAAAGGAGTTTTTTTTTTCTTTTTTGCAAAACGATTTGTACCACAATAGATTTCTTTTTACCAGTTCTTTGTATGATCATAAATAGAAGTCTGATAATGCCATACCTGTGGGAGACGGCGAATGGGTACAATTATTATTTTAAATTGTAAGATTTTATGCGAATTCCGAACGATTTGTACCTATCAGTATGGCACTAATTTTTCCTGTAAGTTTGAGGTTCAAAGAACATAAATACAAATTTTCAAACACATACCTATGTGGCGGCAACCTTATTTTATAACTAGATGTTATTGTACGGCTACCACCGTTCGAAGTTAATTTTTTTAATCTCAGCTGGTGGTACTGTTAAGATGCACTACGCTAACTAGCGTTTCTATTCGTTTCGTTTTTAATCCAATCGCGTCACTGGTAGATGACGTGATACAAAAGTCACGTGATCTACCACGCTGACGCGATTGGTGTAAAAACGAAACGAATAGAAACTCTAGTTAGCGTAGCATCATGGCAGGGCCTCCTGGTTCGATTCCCGGGTGAGACAAGCAAATCTTTGATTGTAGTTTTGTTTCTTTTTTGAAATAAAATAATGTTTCCTTTAAGTAAAATGATCTAACTTACGGATTTAAGGTAGTTCCCCTCCAGGGCCCATATTTTTTTTCCACCCTGTATAATAATTATGTGCATAATCTATCATGTCATTTCTTGTAATTACAGGTTTTGGCCATTCGCTTCCTCCAGGTGTTTGCAGCTTTCATGATTTTATTGGCGGCTGCTTTTTTTTGCTATAACGCACCGTACATTCGCGACAGCAGGTCTCAATTGATGTAAGATTTCAGTCATATTACTACAGGCCGCACCTAGAGTTAACTAATAAAAAAAACAGGACATTTCACACAAATTAACTTAGTCTACTAAGCTCTATAGCCCTATAGTCGTAGCGGTGTTAGTCATGAAAATTGGAACGATTGATCTTTAGGCTATAAGAATCAATTTGACCCGTAGCATGAAAAAATACAAAAAAGGAGACGAGTTATGACGTCATCTTTATTTTGTATGGGAAATATAAAATTGTTCTGAAACCTATCGTGTGTGGTATCTAATGAAAGGGCTTACTAAGCCGATTCTAAAACTATATCACATCATTATATTTCAGTCACTTGTTTTAAATTAAAATAAAAATCATTTTCAAAACATATCAAGTTTGGGCTCCTCCAGATATGATACGGTTGAATCATTATTTGTAAAATATACCTAAAATGATACGTAATAGCCTCATTTACAATCGCAAGAAAGCAATTTTAAAAATATTTACATTTAGTATTTTTTATAATTTTTTAATATTATCAAATCACAAGTTGGTAGTTGAAACATGTATAAAAAGTTCAATTTTAGACACTGAGGATGAATAAAAAAAAGTTTAAAAAAACAAAACCCGCCTTCAAAAAACAAAAAATAACTTCTTTAAAATGGTAGGTAAATAGGTCAGTCCAACTTGGACGCCGACCAACAATATTTTAACCAAAAGCAGACTTCAGTTGGACTGACCTATTTACCTACCATTTTAAAGAAGTTATTTTTTGTTTTTTGAAGGCGGGTTTTTGTTTTTTTAAACTTTTTTTTATTTTATACTTTTTAGTGATCATAATTATGCTGTTATTCTCCCATTTCTCAAGAAACAATAGAACATTTCAATCTCGCCGCAAGCAACGCCGTGGGAAAGTCATAGTCATATATTTAAACCTAAATATGCTTCGTCATAGTCGCTCAACTATCTTAATCGAAATATCTTGTCGCCACCCTCGAAATATATACCGTTTAGGAGTTCCGGTGGCCATCTGTGGTCTTCATCATCAGTTCCACTTCACCAAATAGTGGTTTCCAAGACCAAATACACGAGTTACAATGAAAAATACCAAAATCGCTATAGGTGTGCCTATAAATTTTGAAGAGTTCCGTCGATTCCTCATGGATTCCACCATCAGATCTTCATTTTGAAAAAAATGGGACCAATCTGGAAGCACCAGCTTTCAAATAAAAAAAGAATCTTCAAAATCGGTTCACCCAGTCGAAAGTTCTGAGGTAACAAACATTAAAAAAAAAACAGACGAATTGAGAACCTCCTCCTTTTTTCGAAGTCGGTTAAAAATACTATAATGCGAGAGGAGTTTTCAATAATATTTATATTTATTTTATATTTACTAGCTTTCGCTCGCGACTCCGTCCGCGTAGAAGTCGTTTATCGCTGCTCCCTCGGGAACTGTCCAATTTTCCGGGAGAAAAACTATCCTATGTCCTATTCCAGGGCCTAACCAATATGTAGATAATATAAATATGATTAAAAACTCCTCTCGCATTAGTATTTATCATCCTCAGTGTCTAAAATTGAACTTTTTATACATGTATCAACTACTTGTGATTTGATAATATTAAAAAATTATAATAAAATACTAAATGTAAATATTTTCAAAACTGCTTTCTTGGGGTTGGAAATGAGGCTATTACGTATCATTTTAGGTATATTTTATACAAATAATGATTCAACCGACGATATTGATACTTTTATAGAGAAATATATACTTAAATACATAGAAAACATCCATGACTCAGATACATATATTCGCGCTCATCACACAAATATCTGTGTTTACCGGGTTTTGAACCCTGGACTGCTAGCTTTGTGGGCAGGGTCACTACCAAACCAACTAGGACAACGCGTCTTCGGTTTTGGCGGTCACAACACAAGTGTAACTTAGCTTAACCAACGTTATTAATGTTTAAGATATCCTGAAATCATCATAGTTTCAGCAGAAAGTAGCGTTCAATGAAATAAAATTCGATGAAATGGTAAAATAAAAATAATGTTTCTTTTTTAAAGATAAAAAAAATAAAAGATGATTATTCAGTAAGTAGGCGGCACGGGCACTTTTACACGTCAAAAATCTACCTGCGCTTCGACCACTGCTGAGAAGAAACGCCGCAAGAAACTCAACAGTCAGTCATTTTTTTAAATATTACTTATACAATTATAGAACTTAACCTAGCATTATATAAAACAATGAATTTAACATTAAAATATATATATCATGCGTAGTTGAGCAGGAAAATGAGTCAAGACTCAGTATGTTCAGATGAACTCATTTTTATTATTCAAATTCAAATTCAACTACAAATTCCAAAATTATTTATTTCAGAAATAACATTTCCATATTACACACAAAATTTAATAAACATTAAAATAAAAATCAAAATCAAAGTTAAAAATAAAATCACAATTAAAATTACAATAACAAATTACAAACAACAAACAAACAACAAATAACAATACAATAAAAGACAAACAATTACCAAGTACTACTAAATAACAAATTTAGACGTAAGTTAGGTAAGGTAATTTTATTATTGTACGTCCGAAATGGGCAAACTGTTGGAACTATTAATATTTTGATTTTGATATGTAATAACAATTGTGCACATAGTTTGACAATACACTATCTTATCTTACAGGATTTTATCGTCTTTGCTGCTTTTGGCGACAATAATTCCACTCGTCTGCTACAAACATGAGGCGACAATGAGGCCATTTAACATCATTTTTCTCGTCGCGTACCCCCTGACCACGACATTTGTTCTGGTGGTCATCACCAGTGGGTTCTTATATATTAACCTTGAGGTAAGTTTTTGTCACGCTTTTATTTAATTTGGTTTGCACCAGAGTCCGCCACTCGGGTCGTTTGGCAGCCTGCTTCTCCCAGCGAGACGGCTCAATGCCGCATCTTTTCATATGCCGTTTAAGCACATCTTTGTATCTATGGTTACTACCCAGTAGAAAATCCCTGATATAAACTATTTGGTCGAGTGGACTGGAGTTGGTTAAATAATAATAATGGGAATTGAAAAAAACGTATTTATACCCCTGGGGCCTGTTTTATAAAGCTACAAATTACAATTTACAGGTTACAAGTTTCTATTTGACACAACCTCGACCAATGACGACCAGCGATTTGAGCACAGTTGCCAGTTTAGACCTGTAAAATTGTTACTTGTAGCTTTATAAAAAGTGCCTCTGTAGAAATTAGTTCCTAACCAATTTTTACAATAGGTATGAATTTCAAAGTTTGCCGAGATTCTATAATTGTTTTAAAAATTTACAGTTCTGCCTCGCGTGGTATTGCTACATGATCATGTTGCTGGGGCAGCTGATTCTCAGCGTGTTCTGCCTCCACACCAGCTTGGAGTACAGGATGAGGAGTGCCATGCTCCTCGCTGCTGCCCTGACGAGCCTTACGTTTGGTTAGTTGAGAACTCAAACTCACAACATTTATTTGACTAATACACACTGCAAGTCTACAACGTAGCTACTTAGATTTTACACGATAAAAACTTATTGCTTTTGACGTGTTACGTTTTGTCAACGTTTTGATAGCTCGTATTTAAGTACCTTTTTATTTAACTCAGTATTTTTATCGTTGTCAAGTACCTACAACTCAAAGTACAAGCTTGACTAGATCTTAGTTGGGACTAGGTTAACTTGAGTGACATGCATACATACATATAGCTTCTGGTATTTCGGGAATAAAACCAATGATATTTTATATTAAGATACGTTATGCTCATACTAAACGCATTCAAAACCCGTGACCAATTACTGACAGAGACAAAGACGCCAATCCATAGCGAACGCTATTGTTAGAAAGAGATAAATAGATAAAAAGTAAGGCAATTTGCCTTCCTTTTTGAGGAACGTTTTTGCGTGCAGATGACGTATCTTTATATAAAATATCATTGAATAAAACCATACGTTCGTTCACTGAGTTTACTTTAACGTTTTAAAGCAATACAAGTAATTTTAAATACATCAATGCTCTTGCAGCGCACACATCATATCACGTAGTCGTCATCTATCTCCCTCACTCACCCATCGTTCTTAACCTTTCTAAAACATTCGTTCAATCGTCTCAATCATCGGTCATTCGTCTAATCCGCTCACTCCTACATACTACAGACCACTTCCTTCCACTTGCTACGATCCAGACAAACTTCCCTCGCTTCCTCCACACTCATAAGTCTCTTCAGTACACGCGCGTCGGTTTAAGGTACTCTGGAGTACCCCCCTGGCCCCTGGGGGCCCGTTTCTCAAAAAGTATTTGTCTAAAAATATTAGTGTTTTGTCTCGTAAATAAAACTGATAAAAAACACTAATATTATTAGACTAATACTTTATGAAAAACGAGCCCCTAAGGCCCATATTTTGCTGCTGTTTCTCCACGATGCCTTCGGTAATGGCTTCACATAGTTTCCACCGTAGTCGTCTTCTCTCGTACCAGCAACACTACGCCACTAATGGCAAACTGCCACTACGTCGGTGTTAACTAAACTTGAAGACACCCGCTTGCAGATCTTCTAGGTTTGATCCGGTTCGAAGGACCATGAACGACGGGTCCAAAAAACTCACAACATTATTACTTCGACACGTTCAATAAATAACCTCGTATGAGCTAGTGAAATAGGTTAACAACAAAAAGTTCCCCAGCCTTAAGTATATTATTCGCTGGGAAAATCATGCCTGTCGAGAATTCGGCTCAATAAAATATGTTAACTCTATTGTTTTCTTGTTTGGAAAATAACATTCAAAATTAGCATCATTTACGATTACTAATGCCATCTGTTGGCGAGTAGCTGACACTTCATGTATCTCGTAATGATTAACTTGCGTTAAACTAACTTCTTAACTTTACTAATGTGTAACAGTCAATGACTTTATTTTTATGCCACTATGGAACCCTGTCGCATAACGTTAATCATTCATTTAAGCGTAATTTCTGTCATGTGGTTTGACGCTGTCATTATGACAGGGTTCCATTAAAGTCCTTGACTGTACGCTTAGACACCTTGTCACTACATCTTTTAAACCACAACGATCTCTCATTACCAGTGATCGGAAATAGGTGAGCTAATTTGCCTAAACTTGATGCATGTTCAATCAATAATGTACTCCCATCTCTCTCACGCATGAATGAATATGCGTCAAGTTTAGGCAAATTAGCTCTACCTATTCCGATCACTGCTTATTACACACGTTCTCTTGCGTGACGTTGTCCCCTGATATTTATTTGTTTTTGTTACAGGCTTTACCGTTCTTTGGGTTTCAAGTGTTTATTGGGGAATTTCAATTCCATGGCTGTGTTTCTTCACTCTGCTGGTCTTTGGGGAGTGTGCACAAACACAGTACCAGTTGTCAGTAATGACGAGTGAGGAGTACCACCCCCGCCTCACCCCGGCAGACTTCATGACTGGAACTCTTTATACTTACACGATTTTTGGTTATGATTATAGTCTTTGGTATAAATAAGTATGTGAAAAGTATCATATCAAAAGTATGAATGATTTAATGAATGAGATTTATTTTCCGAAGTAAGTCACAGTATACATTGCATGTTATGTCAAAAGTACAAGAAATTAAATTGTTGTCGCCAAAAATATACACAAATTTATCGTCAAAAATAAAAAGTCAGGATAACAATAAAAATACAAAACTTAGGAGTTATCACCGTTAAGGATCGTCTTAAAAATAGCATGCAACCAAATTAGCATTTTAAAAAAAACATAATAAGTCAAAACATCAGAAATAATAGAAACAATACCACAGATTAAATCAAAACATTTTAAATTATTTATGTACCTAATTATAAATTTAGGTCCATAAACTCTTTGACGACGTATATTAAGGTATTCCCTTGGTTAATAAACAACTTTTACTCTAATTTTACTTTGCCTAACAACGTTACTTATGATTAATCGAAATACGTTTAATCTTATCGATGTTTTGTATTTTATAAGTCGGGTGATACAACCTTCTAAATATAATTCCGTTAAAAAATTGACATAAACCGGGGGCTAGTCAAGATGCAAAACGCTAAGTTAGCCATTTTAGAAAATCGACAAGATGTATAGGCTTAACGTAAGCTTATGACGGATTGCATCAACCCATTATGATTCAAATTCAAAAATTCAAAAAAAATCAAAATTCAAAATATTTATTCAGTAAATTGGCCACATGAGGGCTCTTTTACACGTCGGTAACATGGAGTGAATCTACTAGCGCTTCGGACAAGACCATCATTGCGGAGAAGAAGCGCCGCAAGAAACTCCAGCAGAAGGTCATTTTTTCCAATCATAAAATACAATAATACTTAAAAGTAACATTACAAGGTAATACAGTAATAAATAATTATTTCTCAAAAATGTCCGGAAATGTTGACATTCCTATTTACATATTGAGACGCGAAGTACATAGTTTACTGACAATTCTCAAATTAAAAAAAAAAAAACATTGCGTGCTCGCTACACAAGCCCGCAATGTTGCATACAAATTCCATTACTATCTAGCTTGTAACTTTTTAAAAAGTGAAAAGTGCCGTAATGAAATGAGGGCACAAGTCTTATACATCCAAATTTTATTCGAAACATAACTTTTTTATTTGTGCCTGGAATAGCTTTTTTTTTTTTTAACAAAAATTGCGTTTCTCCTTGTCATAAACAAAAAGGCGGTAAGGAATGATGGTTTTTTCACATGAAGTTTCTGTTTATATGCAATTCAAAAAATGAGTTCAAGCGATGAAGATTTGACTCCAACACAATTTTTTTCTTGCGATTTTTGAGAAAAGCACTATATTTGCCTCGGCAGGAACAGCAATTGCGGGCTTCGTATTTTTAAACGGACTCGCAAGCTCGTCCGTTTAATCCAATACTCGGCCCGCAATTGCCTACTTCCATGCCTAGGCAATAATGTACTATTTTAAAACTAACACAAATAAAATCATTACAAATGTAAGCTAAATTACTTAAATTAAAAATAGTGACTAGGAGAACAACATGACGAGGTCTCTACGTCAGGAACTATAATTAAAATAACTAACTGAAAAACAGGTCCTTGCAAGTAGGGAATGCAAATGAACCGGTTATTAACCGTTTTTGTATGAAAATAACCGGTTAAAATCGGTTAAAACCGGTTATTTGCATTCCCTACTTGCAAGCGTGAACAGACCGGACCCCACAAACAGCACCCGTTCACGAGTATGACGCGTATCTCCGCCATCGCAGACACGATTATTATTATCATATTGAACTTTATAGGTACTATTTTCCGATTAAGAGTTGATGCTTTTTGGATTTATACTAGGGTGCGGTCCTGGGTTCAAATCCCGGTAAGGGCAGATATTTGTGTGATGAGCACGAGTATTTGTTTCTGAGTCGTGGATGTTTTCTATGTATTTAAGTATATATTTCTCTATATAAGTATTTATATCGTTGTCTAGTACCCATAGCACAAGCCTAGAGCTTAGTTTGGGACTAGGTCAATTGGTGTGACATTGTCCCCTGATATTTATTTATTTATTTATTTACTTGTGCTTGTTTTAGACCTCGATGTAAAATTTCAAAGTTCTAGGTCAGCGAGCCAGTCAGTCCGTATCATTACGCCGTTTTTGGCAATTGATAACTATTTATGGGATTGTTATAGAATCCTAATTTTTTACTGGACTTTAATGTCATAAACTTAAGTTATCTGTAAAGTAAGGTATTTAGCTAAGTACACTTGGAAATAAGTTATGAGGGTGGAAATATATAATGGGGTCGAGTAAATAAATAAACATGCTGCGCTGCACTGATGCAGTGTCGCATGGTTTTTTTTTTATGTCATGGGGAAGGCAAACGAGCACACAGGCCACCTGATGGTAAGTGGGTTCTGTGACCCATAGATATTTGCATTCTCAAGACTGCAAACTGAAGATTGCGATCTTAAGACCGCATGCGTTGCCACCCTGAGAACTAAGATGGAATGCCTATAGGCTAGTAATTTCACCGGCTGTCTTATGTCCACACAACACAATAATGTTAACACTACTGCTTGGCGTTAGATACAATAATTTGACTGAATATTAGACTAAAGTCTTGAGTCTTAAGTTAACTCTTAGAAAATAAGAAAAGGCACATGATCTTAAGTAAATAAAAAGTTACATACAATTTATAGTTCGTTTTATTTAACTAAGTAGTACACTTATATTGCCACACCTTGAAAGGACGATACCAGATCTTTGTTTAAAACACTTTAAAAAAAAACCCGGGGGAACGAAGGATGTTGATATAACCTGCGTCGCTATTGCCTAACGCACTCGTAATCGCAATCGGCTTCAAAGTGGAACAATTGGTTTCATTTTGTATGCAGACAAGCCTTCGATTTTCAAAATGAAAACGATTGCGATTGCGAGTGTGTTACGCGAAAGGCCTGCCGGTGTGTTATTCTCTCAAAAAACGGCGGCCGGTCGAACGGACGAGCGAATAAAAGCGGCGAGTTTAAGTAGTCCCGTCCGACCGAACAAAACACATTTTAGCGCGTGCATTGTCAATTATACGCCTTATACGTTCGAGAAGTCATGCTGCCAAATTGAATACACGCGCTAAAATGTGTTTTGTTCGCTCTGTCGGGACTACTTAAACTCGCCGCTTGGACCTTCACTCGAGCGAACGAACACCTTTGCTTGTTGAGAGATTCACAACCCTGGCATTGTTCTTTAATAACAAGATGATCTGACGTATAGGTAACGCTATCTTCTCTTCGGTTGTTTGTTTGAAGGATAACTTTTCACTAATCGCCGCAATGGGGTCTTCGGTTATCCATGACATTTCTGCATTTATTGAAGTTCTATCCGCCCCAATCCCAAGCCGCCGAGCGAACGTGAGCGAATGAACGAGCGACTACGTCTACCACCATCGTGACCATTTGATTGGCAGACCTCCGTGCCGCAATCTCCAGCCATCCAAAGAGAATATAACACTACGTTCAGGCCGTAGTAAACGTGATAGTGCAGGAAAACAACTTTAATTCTATACCTAATCATTTAGCTTAGAGGTCCCAAAACATTTTTGTCTCATTGGCATTTGTTTCGGTTTTGGGTGGACCACTGCTTACCTAATATTTACGTTATCACGTAAAAAGTAAGCATAAAATCTTTGGGATTTTTTGCATGGATAACGTTGGAGGTCTAGCCGGCTAAAAATTGACTCAGGGTACAATGAAAATTTTGCGCGGAAAAATAGTTTTTAACAAAGCAAAAAACTACACACAGATAATTTAATTTATGTAGATAGATATTTGTTTATTTATATATTTATAAGAAAGTATTACGTAAGTAAGTTGGTACCTACTATACTCGAAAATCTAATTAAAGATCAACATCTGACAGTTCCCATCTTGATTATTTCGTTATTTTAACATTATTTCATAAAAATATGAATCAGAACTCGTGTAACCAGTAATATTAGAGTAAGTTTTATTGGTAAAAATACCTACACTTAAACCAAAATGCAGTAATCACAGCGAATATGCGCCGGTTGAGGTTAGGATTTTGATCTTAAATTAGATTTTCGAGTATATCTGTGTATGAATATGGATTATTCCATTAATGTAAAGCCAAAATTAAAGTCACGATCTGCTTAAATGGGATCCACTATCGTGGACCCCCATTTGTATCTCATGGACCCCCATTTACTTTTTCCGCTCACATGGATCCCTTGCAGGTCGTTGTCGACCCCTGGGGTTCGATATAGACCACTTTGGGGAACACTGATTTAGCGTAAGGCACTTATTCCACTGCCGGCGAGAAAGCGATCAGCGACCGACTATTTTCTCGCTCAAGAAACGAACAAAAGATATAGATCTCGTGTCAATAAAAGAGACACGTATATTAAAAGTTGATCGCTGGCTGTTCACACTGCCGGTGAGAACTCTTTCCACTAGTTTGTCGAAACAAAAAATATAGATCCCGTGTCAATAAAAGAGACACAAATAATAATAGTTGATTGCTGGCTGGGAGCTGATTTTTGACTTTCGAGCGCTCGAAAGTTTCAAACGGAAGTGAGCAAAATCCGTGAAACCGTATTTTTAAATTACGAGCGATAGAAAATTTAAACACGACTGGTCCACACCATTCGTTTTCAATTCTACCGCTCGTATTTCAAAAAACGGTTTCGAAGATTTTGCTCACTTCCGAGTAAAACTTTCGAGCGCTCGAAAGTCAAAAATCGGTCCCTGTCACAGAATAAGTAATAGTACAAGTACCTCTAAGGCACTGGTCCCACCGCTGGCGAAACGAACAAAAGATAATCACTCCCGTGTAAATAAAAGAGAGAGGTTAAAGTTTATAGTTCATCGCTTACTCCGCGAACCAAATTTAATCAAATAATGACTAATTCTTTCATATTATGTCTCGGCAATTTTATTCTCCTTTTCGACATTTGAACCACTAAATTAGGTATATAATGATGTTTACCTGATCTATTACCCTTCGCAAAGAGATACCAAGAACAGCACGCGATAACCTATTATGATCTCTTATGATATGAATTGTGATTTTTCATGCACATAATAATTAAGTAACTTTTATATTTTATATAATTAAAATTACTAAAGATTAATCTAGAATAATTACAAAACTAAAATTTCATTTTTACAACTTAATATACCTACTTTATTACAGTAACGTATTTACAGAATTCAACAATAATACACTTAAAAATTAAAACTAAACGTATTTAAATTAAAATAAAACTATGCTACTCAAATATTAAAGATATAAATAAATAATAATCACCACTATAAAAAGATCACCCCTTCTAACAGGTCCGCTCGCGGCATGGTCCCTATGACACTGGCTGCATTACCTCTCTGGATAGCTAGCCCAATCCTTTGGGAGAGGTAAACACCAGCTCTAGAATCACCGGAGGAGTCTATGAGCTGGCATGACAGGGCCTTAATTAATTTTATTTTAAAACTAAAAATCTATATTTAAAAAAGGGCCCTGCGGCATTGTCCCGAAGATGCTGGCAGCATTTCCTCGCTGGATAGTTAAACTTATGCGTTGAGCGAGGAAACTGCCAGCTCTTCGGTCTCCCGTGACGTCAAGGAGCCTCTTGGAAATTTATTTGAAGAGGCTTTGAGGGCTAGGACCCCACGGACCAAGGGTCTGAATGGAACAAACATATATTCTGGGCCGAGACGTTTTAGGTTTTATTTAATTTACAAAATCTAACGTCCGGCATCGTTTAGATGAATGCCCCTGTAAACCTTTTTAGGGTTCCGTACCTAAATGGTAAAAAGGAACCCTTATGGTGAGACTTCGGTGTCTGTCTGTATGCCACAGCAGTTTTTTTCAGAAACTATAGAAGCTATCAACTTGAAATTTAGCATAATTGTATAACTTGCTTCCCGCATCAGTTTTTAGTAAAAAAAGTTTTTTTTTCTAAATACATGCTTGAAAAGGGGTCTACAATGAGGAGTTGAACAATGAAAGTGATTTTATTATAGAAAACGGGGTGTCATTATGAAAGGGCTCAGTCTGCACATTTCAAAACGATTTTTTTTATAATTTTCCGTGACGTGCTTTTTGATTTATAGCCAAAAAATTACAAAAAATGACCGCTCTCCCCCTTATCTCCGAAGTTTATAAACCAAAAAATCGGGGAAAATCCTTATTTAAAGATAATTACTTATATTTGCCTCGTGTGGTTGCCGAGTTAAAATAGTGCCACTCCATGTCTTCCCGTGGATGTCGTAAGAGACGACTAAGGGAATAAAGGCTTGTAGTACTGTTAGGCGATGGGCTTGCAACCTGTCACTAATACGCTGGTAAACATCTTAGCCTAATTGTGCAAATTGTGGTTATAGAATTATCAACAAGTTTTTAGAGATGTTTGTTATTCTGTAGCTCTGCCTACCCCACTCTGGGAACGAAGGCGTGAGATTATGTATGTGTATTATGTACTTATATTCTACGCGAAAAATGAAATGAAGTTGTCAAACTTTAACTTTTGGAAATTTATCAAAAAACATTAAAAATCTATATTAAAATTTAGGCTAGTCAAAATGGACTTTAGTTTTCCAACCATATTATCTTATTTAGGCGGAACCCTCGGTGCGCGAGTCTGACTCGCAAAGGATCGGTTTTTTTATGTACCTAGTCGGTCCTTAAGTTCTGTCACAAAGGTTTAGTCAAATAAAACTAACTTCTGTTTATTTTTTAATTTCAAAATATAAATATAAAAATTAAAACCTTAATTAATATACAGTTTTAAAAACTAATAAGCATTACACTTAGTCGTCGCAATTTCCGATACGATCTTCAACATTCACGGCCGGCACCGATTAAAATACGCACGAGTTTTCTGAAATTTCACTTTTTGAAAACGCTTAAAGCTTTGTAATGGTTAGTTTTTGTTAACTAAGATACTTTTTGTTTAATATTGTGAAGCCTCTCATCTGTTGGTATGTTTAGAGACCAGAGGGCCCTGCCAAGATGCATTGCGCTAACTAACGTTTCTATTCAAAGCGCAATGCATCTTGGCAGGGCCCTCAGCATTATTTTCTTAAAGACACTTAAAATACAGCTTATGAAGCTCAAAGTTTGGTCTGTTTTCTTATTGCTGCAAATTGATGTGAAATCGGAGAGTCGATTTAATGAGCCATGAAGATTGACCGGTGTATAAGCGGATCTTTAGTTGCTTGGAAATACATTTGTATCAGAATTTAAAGATAAAAGTCTGGTTAATATGTCACGCAAATTTCGACTCAATACGACAACTCTTAACAAAAGTTGTAGCCGTTAACAGTATCGTGGTCGTGCGTGTTTTGACCCATGATTTCCTGCCCCGAATGGAATGCTTAAAGCTCGTTTATCAGAGGGCTCAGACAAGATGCCCTACGCTAACTAACGTTCCTATTCGATTCGTTTTTAAACCAATCGCGTCACTGGTAGACCACGTGACTATTCGTATGACGTCATCTTCCAGTGACGCGATTGGTTTAAAAACGAATCGAATAGAAACGTTAGTTAGCGTAGTGCATCTTGTCTGAGCCCTCAGATTACAATAGTACATAATACAAATTACGCTTCTTTTTATTCTATATAAAATAAGGTTTTGATTGATCTACTACAGGTTTATGAAACTAATTTATTTATTTTTTAAATTGTAATAAATCTCATTGACAGAACTTAATGAAAAAAAATGAAAAAATGAAAAATATTTATTGGCAATTAACTTAGTACAATTTATCTTTAGTCCTGGATCCTGAGCTAGGAAGCCGTGTGTTACAGGACCCAGTAGAATACAATTTTAAAGATACACTCTTAATAAAATAAAATAAAACTTTGCAGAGGATTATTACATTATTACTTACATATTAAACTAAAACTAACAACTTAAACATACAAATTCTAGTGAGCGGGTACGTGTGAATGTATGGATTTGCGTGTCTTAAAATATATATGTAATATTATTAATACCATATAAATAAATAACTGTTTAGTACGGAAAAATAAATTAAGGACCGACTAATACTGTTACATTATTAAATTACCAAATTAGATTTAGGGGACCGTTTAGGAAATATTTTCGCCAGAGTTGCGGTCCCCCCCCCCCCCTATAGTCATAACTATGAGTGATAAAAATCTGAAAAATATCTTGAACTAGCTTTTGCCCGCGACTTCGTCCGCGTAGAACTCGTTAACCGCAGTTAAGTAAATTAATAGTTTTAAGTAATCTAATAGTTTGACTTGCTCCCTGGCCACAATGATCAAAATGAAATCACATGTTATATTCAGCTCGAAATTTAAAATAAATTGGATAACGTCATTTAGGTTAATAAATTTTAGTATACAATATTTTTTGTTATCCATCTTTCGCTAAAACATGAAGATTTTGTGGGCTGGATACTCTTGAGCATGCTGCATACAGTTGCCTATGGGAAAGACAGTTTGCTTCTAAATGTACACCGGCTACTTCTAGTGTGTGTCCTCGTGCTTTGTTCGTTTGTTCATGGCAAAAGCTGTTTTTAAAGGGAATTGCACTCTTTTAAAGTTAAATGGTAAATCTTTCGGAATTACTTATAGGAATGCGGGGAATTAAAACATTTTCTCCTTTAGCAATTCCAGACATAATTATTGCCCTTACGATATTCATGGAGTACCGGAGTACCGGGACACCAAATTTAAGCATGAACTTATGAGAGGGTACTCCCGACGTGACTTGCTCGGTGTCTATGACATTGTGTACCGAAAGATACTCCACAATATCGTGAGACATATTTTTTTCATTTACCTGCACACCCGACAATTTCGTTTGTCGGTGCTAATATTGCCCTCTCACACAACCATTATCTATTCTTTATGTTGTTTTGTAGATCGGGGTACACGTTATTTTTTAGAATGTGTTTTGTACAATATTACACAATTCGCGGTAATCATACCATACGCCAATTTTTAGTAGAGCTGCTATCATTGTGTAGTAGTTGTTGGCATATTTGTAGACAGATAGATAATTTTTTTTACATGTACCTGTATTGTAGATGCCGACATGCATTTATTTTATCCGCCGGCGTGCCCCTTGTTACGAGTATCTCTGGTAGATGAGAATCTGTCTAAATTTGCGATAAAATAAATTAATTTTCAATTGTCGACCTAAACCCCAAATTTGAAGATTCTAACTTCAAAATCGACGGATATGACTTTCATACAAACGTTCATCCCAATTTTTTACCCCCTCATAACCAAAAATCCTTAGTGGATCTCTTCACGGTATAAGGTATCTATGTGCAAAATTTCAAGTTTCTAGGTCTAGCGGTTTGGGCTGTGCGTTGATTTATCAACAATCAGTTTAGCATTTTATATATATAGATAGATAGATGGAAGATTGCACTGTACATAATATTTTGTAAATTAGGTAAAAGATAAATACTGTCTGTTAAATTAAGATCTTGTTAAACATTATTTCAAGTAAAAAAGATTTATTATTATTATTTATTATTATAAGAACGGATAATCACACAAAACTTACGCTCCCTTAATATTATTGATTTTATTATTTACAACCTGATAAGTAATCTTTAAGTTAGGTATGTACTGTATACTTATTAGCAAATTTATTTCACAAATCATTTTAAATATCAATTTAATTTCCACATTTTAGTTGTACTTTTTGTATGAAAACCCCCTCCCCAATTGAAGTCGGCAACTTCGCCATACGAATCATTTTAAATTGTGACCAGTCATATTTTTAAGTTCAGAAATAAGGAAGTCTCATAGAAACTCCCCCCTAATAAGTAGAAAGCTACTTCTTCTTTCTTTTTCTTTGCCTACGCAGATCATATTGATTTGTAATCAGGATATACCAATTTTCATACTGCTGTCTAGAAATTAGAAAATTTTCATACAAACTTTACACCCATTTTACCCCTTTAACGGGGAACTTTGTCTATTTCACCGATACAGATCATTTTTAATTGTAATCGAGAACTTATATACCTATTTTCATACTGCTAAACCAGAAATGAGAAAACTTCCATACAAACTTTACCCCCCCATTTTATCCATTTAGGAGGGAATTTTGTAAATTTCACCTACACAGATCATTTTTAATTGTAATCCAGAACTTATATACCTATTTTCATACTGCTAAGTCCAGAAATGAGAAATTTTCCATACAAACTTTACCCCCCATTTTACCCCTTTAGGGGGAAATTTTAGCCATTTAACCTACACAGATCATTTTTAATTGTAATCGAGAACTTATACACCTATTTTCATACTCCTAAGTCCAGAAATGAGATTATTCCATATAAACTTCACCCCCCTATTTCACCCCCTTAGGGGTTGAATTTCTAAAAATCCTTTTTTAGTGCTCACTTACATCATGAAAGGAACCCCTGTACCAAATTTCAAGTTTCTAGGTACAGTAGTTTCGGCTGTGTGTTGATATCTAAGTCAGTCAGTCAGTTTTGCCTTTTATATAATATATAAGATAAAATCACATATTACGAACTTGAAAGGAAACCTATCACGACTAAGTAGACTTGATAGGTTCCTGAAATATAGGCGGCTAAAGTGTAATATACCTACCTAGATACTAAAAATTTTCTAAGCACTAATAGTAGATTGTTACACAAGAGACTAAAACAAGCCATAATGACAAGAGATATTTAGCCACGCGAGCGAGCGGGCGAGCGAGAGTGGCTATAGTTCGAGTGTCATTATGGTTATTTAGTCTCGCTTTAAACACTCTACTTTTCACTTTGAATGCGAGGAAAAAACAACGTTCTGTGCCGGATTAGCCACGTAGCAAGAGTAGCAAATGCTACGGGCACCTCTAACCTCTAAAATGCTTGTCTAGTAGAAATTCTCCTGTTTTAGTACTTACATCAGAATGCGTGTACTCATATCCATCAGGGTTAATGATAGGATGAATAATCCAGTCGATGTTATCCAGCAGAATAACCTAAAGAAAACCCACACGCAAAATAGGCGCATATATAAGTCGCCATGTTGCGGAAAAGAGCCCGCCACAACCTGTAACCTAAAACAAACCAGGAGTCTCTTTATAGAATTTGCTACGGACCCCGTGCTTGCTCAATCCGGCACTGACGACGTTCTTTACAAAATTACAATATTGATTATAAGAAAGTTTGTTACAAAAATGTTCCCCTTTTTTTTTGTGAAGTGCCGCTTTAAATCCTTGCATATTTAGCCAACAGGTTCAAACTTGAAAACTATTTTAAAACTAATTGGACCATGCATAATAAAATGAATTCATCCTTAATATAATTAAATAGATTCATATTCGTAATCATTAATCGTGTTTCACGAAATTAAATCATTTTTTTTTATATTTTTACACAGTTGTCATTTTGAGGTTATTTCCACTGCCTAAAAATGGTCCATACACAATCACTGAAAATGGCGTTAATCCTCCATTCACAAACACCGTGATTGGCTGATTAGAGGTTTCCAAAGTAAATTAAAAAAAAAACTTTAATCCCTAGAGATTAATAAGGAGCTTTAGTCCCGATGTGCATAGACTAAAGTAACATTTTCACTTCTCATGCTCTTAAAATGTTACTTTAGTCTCTGCACATCGGGACTAAAGCTCCTTATTAATCTCTAGGGATTAAAGTATACTTTTTTTAATTTACTTTGGAAACCCCTAAACAGCCAATCAGTGTTTGTGAATGGAGGATTACTGCCTTTATTGCCATTTTCAGTGATTGTGTATGGACCATTTTTAGGCAATGGAAATAACCTCAAAATGACAACTGTACAAAAATATTTAAAAAAGCGATTTAATTTCGTGAAACACGAATAATAATTACGAATATGAATCTATTTAATTATATTAAGGATGAATTCATTTTATTTAAAATACAATTAGTATTAAATTAGTTTTCAAGTTTGAACCTGTTGGCTAAATATGCAAGCATTTAAAGCGGCACTGTACCAAAAAGTAATAAAAGAAAAGAAAAACCGCGGAACGAATTACCTAGTAAGAAACTTCCTTATAATCAATATTGTAGTTTTGTATAGAACGTCGTCAGTGCCGGATTGAGCAAGCACGGGGTCCGTAGCAAATTGTATAAAGAGACCCCGGTTCGCTTTAGGTTACAGGTTGTGGCGGGCTCTTTTCTGCAACTGGGCGACTTAGATATGCGCCTATTTTGTGTGGGGGTTTGTTTTAAGTTATTCTGCTGGAGAATATCGACTGGATTATTCATCCTATCGTCAACTCTGATGGATATGAGTACACGCATACTGATGTAAGTATCTAAACAGGAGAATAGCTTCCTTTACACGTAAAGATAGGACCGCGGGAAACGCCACGCGCCATTCCAATCTTCGCTCCGAATCGTACATTTTTACTATTTTACTATTACAGTTGCATTTACACGTACGGTTCGGCAAGAAGATTGGAATGGCGCGTGGCGTTTCTCGCGGTCCGAACTCTGTGTACAGGCCGCTTTTTTAGAGGTCAGACGTGGGTGCGCGGGGCTACCCAATGCGCGAGGCCCGAAGCTTTTGCTACTCTTGCTACGTGGCTAATCTGGCACTGAACGTCGTTTTTTTTCCTCGCATTCAAAGTGAAAAGTAGAGTGTTTAACACGAGACTAAACAATCATAATGACACTCGAACTATAGCCACTCTCGCTCGCTCGCTCGCTCGCGTGGCTAAATATCTCTTGTCATTATGGCTTGTTTTAGTCCCTTGTTGAACAATCTACTATTTAAGAGCATGAGAAGTGAAAATATTTTTAAATAGAAAATTTGTTGGTAGATAGTTTTTTGTGTTCGTAGCGGCGTCGGAACTCTACACTGAGCATGGTCCGACATACTCTTGGCTGGTTTTTTTAAATCATGTTTTGTTTTCTGATTTTGGGCTTTAGTTCGTTTGTGTTAGGTGTTGTTTAGCTTGTACGAGTATCTTGTTGGATGTGTGTTGCAGAACTTTCAGGGCCTCTATTCAACACGGTTTAAACCATATCATTTTTGACCTGTTATCGTATTAGCAACTCAACGTTGCCAATACGATAACAGGTACAGATAACAATACCCTTACCATGAGTTACAATTACCGTACCTACTCGCTAGCGAGTCGAATGCTCTGTTCATCGCACCTTATAAGAATACTGCGAGGTCTGCAAAGGAACCCCTTACCATGAGTTACAAGTAACGTACTCGCTAGCGAGTTGAAGCTCTGTCCGTCCCAGACCTCATAGTGTAGTATTCATATACAGTGCAAGGGACAGAGCATTCGACTCGCTAGCGAGTACGTTAATTGTAACTCATGGTGAGGGTACAGAGGGCTCAGAGAAGATGCACTACGCTAACTAACGTTTCTATTCGATGCGTTTTTAGACCAATCGCGTCACTGGAAGATGACGTGATACGAAAAGTCACGTGGGCTACCACGTAGTGACGATCCGATGATTCCGATACGATCTTCAACATTCACGGCCGGCACCGATTAAAATACGCACGAGTTTTCTGAAATTTCACTTTTTGAAAACGCTTAAAGCTTTGTAATGGTTAGTTTTTGTTAACTAAGATACTTTTTTGTTTAATATTGTGAAGCCTCTCATCTGTTGGTATGTTTAGAGACCAGAAGGCTCAGACAAGATGCACTACGCTAACTAACGTTTCTATTCGATTCATTTTTAAACCAATCGCGTCATTGGTAGCCCACGTGACTTTTCGTATCACGTCATCTTCCAGTGACGCGATTGGTTTAAAAACGAATCGAATAGAAACGTTAGTTAGCGTAGTGCATCTTGTCTGAGCCCTCAGAGCTTCGACTCGCTAGCCAGTGGAAGCTGTGTCCCTCGCAGACCTCGCAGTATTCTTATAGAGTGTAAGGGACAGAGCATTCGACTCGCTAGCGAGTGCGTTAATTGTAACTCATGGTATTTTGATACTGATAGCTCTTATTTGGTACTGATAGTACCGATACTGATAGCTCTTATTTACTTGACAGTAATGACGGCTGAGTTTGAAACAATACCATTACAGGTCAAATACGATTTGGATTGTACCGCCTAGAATAGAGGCGCAGTTGTGGTTTGACCGAGAAATGTCTGCTGCGAACAGTAAGTTGTGTTTTAAGCCCCGACAAAGGAAGAGGGGTGTTATAAGTTTAGCGTGTGTATCTTTGTATCTGTGTGTCTGTCTGTGGCATCGTAACTCCTATACGGATGGACCGATTTGGAGCCGTTTTTAGGGTTCCGTACCAAAATGGTAAAAAAGGAACCCTTTTGGTGAGACTTCGTTGTCTGTCTGTCTGTCTGTCTGTCTGTATATCACAGCAGTCTTTCTCAGAACCATAGAAGCTATCAACTTGAAAGGGGTTTGGGTAAAAGTGTTGTCATTTGCAAAATTCATACATTTTCAAGGTGAGCGGCCATTCGTAAAAGTGGCAAATTATGATAGAATTATTAAAAATAAACATATTTTATTATGTAATGTAATACTCTTAAGTGCATCGGAGCTGAGATATTTAAATTTTCATGCTTGGGCGTACTTTTGTACTAAAACCTGAACACTTAAATCTTTAAAATCTCCGCTCCGATATTACTTAACGCCATAAATTATATATATCTATACGTATTTAGAGGTCCTCTAAATAACTATGTAAGAATCATACGTGGCCGCTGAAAAAAAAAATGACAATATTCTTCAAACAAATTTACCCAATGCCCTTTGGCATAGTTGTATAACTAGCTTGCCCGCATCTGTTTTTAGGAAAAAAAAATGAAATTAATTTTATAACTAATTGAATAGCAGTCTAGAATGGGGGGTTGAAAATTGAAAGAGGTTTGATTATAGCAAATGCGATTTCATATGAAAGGGCTTAATCTGCACATTTTAAAACCTTTGTTTTTTAATTTTCTTTGTTGTCTTTTTTTTATAGCCAAAAATGTACAAAAAATGACCGTCCCCCCCCTTATATCTTCTTATAGTTCCAACGGGATAGTTCTAAGCTACATTTCGTAGCAATCGGTTGGGACTTGTAAAAGATAGGTACCATATCAACTTCCAAAGAAGGGATTCTTATTAAATACTGGAGGACGCCCGCGACTTCATACGCGTAGAATTAGTTTCCCGCTACTCCCCCTATTTCTCCCCGTTGGGGGTCGATTTTCGGAAAATCCTTTCTTAGTGCTCACTTACATCATGAAAGGAACCCCTGTACCAAATTTCAAGTTTCTAGGTACAGCAGTTTCGGCTGTGCGTTGATATCTTAGTCAGTCAGTCAGTTTGCCTTTTATATATGTATATAGATATCGTAGGTTTTATCTATTAATTTTTTTTTTTTCCAAGAATCATCAAACACCTTTTAGATAGTTATTTTGTGTTCACGTTTTAGAGGAATGCAGTGATGTTGTTATACCTACTATTGGTTTAGTTTTTTGTTTGTAACCGACTTCAAAAAAGGAGGAGGCTCTGAATTCGTCTGATTTTATTGTATGTTACATAACTCGATTTCTCCGCCGGCTAAGGACCGATTTTGAAAATTCTTTTTTCTTTGATAGAGTCCAAAAGAAGACCCTATCAAAAATCCAACAATGCAGTATTATTTGTTATTAAAAATAAAAGTAAGTCTCCTTTGCATAGAACTTGCTATTGCCAATTTAAGGTAGTTGCCGTCCATGTGGCGTTCGTTTTTTCCACCCTGTAGGTATAGTACCCAGAGTACAGTCGACTACGAAGATACATATGTATCCAATGTTTCTCCTTATTGCATTGTAATAAGATCCAAAATATATGTCTCTTTTTAGTTGACTGTACAATCCTAGAACTTGGGACTACGTCGATTTGTGTCAGGTTATCCCCAATGTTTTTTTATGAATTGTCCCCAATTTTACCCGAGTACCCAAAAAAGTTAGGTAAGCTTTTTCAAGTGTGTATGTATGTATGTATTCGTGTTATTTGTGTCAAGAGACAGGAAATGAACTAGAGTTAGGAACTGCTTAAACACTGATTAAAAGTGTCTGTTTTTAATTAGAGTCAATCAATACTTATATCAAGTTACCACCATTCCCAGCCCGAGATGTAGAAAGGATAAGAATAAATTTAAATGGGTCACAAAGAAGGTACGATATCCTGTGGACCCCTAACAATCTTTGGGCGTATGAGCGCAGAACAATCATTAAAATTTCATGCAGTGAAAAGGACAAAATAACTTTCACATAGCTGTATCTCGTTCACTGCTCACGGAAGATTTACATTTATGCAGATATGAAAATATCAATAAATATGAAAATATCGTGTATGCTCGCAAACACATTCATGACTTTAGGCATAACCGCGGCGATCAAGTTCAACACGCGAAATAAAAATAAACTCGGAGTCCCAGGTCAAGTACAGTCACCAGCAATAACATATTATCCAACATAGGGCGCAAAAATATATGACACGTCTTTATTACTAGGGGTATAAGAGCGAGAGCGAGCGAGTTTTTGCGCCCGATGTTGAATAATTATTGCTGGTGACTATACAGATCTAGTGAATAATTCTTTCACATCGTGAAAACTCGGAACTCACGTGTACTTCCGAATGATGCCGACTTGTCTATGAATTATTGAATTATTAAGTGACATGTTTGTATTAAATAAATAGAGTATTTTAGTTATCAGTGTCAAATGTCAAACCACGAGTTTGAAGTATATCACACCGAGATGTTAAAACCACCACGACCAAATATATAGAAATTAGGTGTAGGTAAAACAGAAGAAATATAAATAAATGTTACAAATAATTTCACAGGCTTGTCGATCTAAACGTTTCCTAGGTCTTAATGCTTTCGGTATGACTATTATAAAGAACTGAAAACAAACTTAATCTTAATTAACAAGAAAATACTCTGGAATTAACCACTCTATATCGATTATCACTCTCACGATGCGACGTTCCCCCACGTTGTCTTGATGGGTACTGAGTCAGACTGAAGTAGCACGACAAATACGAACATTTCCGAGAAAATACGATGTGAAAGGATATTTCACTACATATGTAAGCACATCGTTCGCGCGTTCGTGTGGAACAGTATACGCTTCTACAATAAGATACCTAATGATTATTGTCACTATACCGTTCAAAAACTGTAAGTCTCGCATTAAGTGATGCTTGCTAAGTAAGGCATATTATACTGTAAATGGACCCGATTCTAAAGAAGCCGTTAAACTTCCTAATTTTATTTAGGTGTCGCTAAAACACTGCTATTCTATGAGCAGGGGCCTGTTTTATAAAGCTACAAATTAAAATTTTCAGGTTACAAGTTTCCATTTGACACAACCTCGACCAATGACGACCAGCCATTTGAGCAGTGTTGCCATTTTAGACCTGTAAAATTGTAACTTGTAGTTTTATAAAACGTGCCCCAGCTGTCATAATCAAAATGACAGCGCTAATTTAAATCTGACGCTTCTTATTTTAGGCGGTCTATTCAATATTATATTGACATTCTGGAATAGCACTTGTTAAATCTGCCGTCTAAACTATGTCTAAAAATTAGATAATTTCGTTTTAGGCTATTTAAAGCGAAGTCCACGAAGAATCGGGTCCATTGACTTCGTAAAGGAAGACCTTTTCAAGTAGTGTGAGCTGAATACTAAAATAATGTTTTTTTTTTTATAGTACCGTATAGCTCAGCACTTAGCAGCGCTTATTGCAAAATGTCTTTAAGCCAATAATTAAAATAAATTAATTTAAGTAATTTAATAATTTTAAATTTAAGTGTACCTAATATTTTGTTTTGGAATTGTTATTGGTTCTTGTGTAAGACACTTTAGAAATGAGAACACATTATGATATTTCTCGCCGGGCATTTTTTCTTGTTATACAGGGTGGAAAGTTCGAATGCCACATGGAAGGCAACTACCTTAAATATTGGAAATAGCACGTTCTGTGTAAAGGAGACTTTCCTTTATTTTTAAAAACTATAAACTCTGCATTTTTGAATAATCGTCTGTCTCACAGACCTTAATCTAACTAGATGCCGCGAGTGTACGTACTTCGCGTGTCAAAAAGCAGTCTAAATGTCTGAGGCTTCATTTAGTACGCGTTCGACCGTTACCGCCTCCAGACGTCACCGATATCTAGAAAAATTACTGGTTGTTCCGTATTAAGTTATAAAAACTGTACAGGAAAAGCTGACCCAAATAATGGACATGTTTCCTTCCATAAGTACGTAAATTTCTTCTAAAATTACGTTTATCTATTTAAAGATAATTTATTTTAGGATTGTCGTAGGTTTACTATGAAAAACAATACTGTGTGGGATTACTTCATGTTCATAATACATTGCCTGCTTTACTTGCAAAGTTGTAGGCCCTGTCTATATTAACGCGCAATGGAAATTTAATGGTCGATCTTTAGCTTGTGTCGCTTGGCTTCTTGGTACGAGTACTATTATCATTTTTCTGTCAAATTAAGCAAATAGTGATGTACACCTTCCGATTGTTTACGATTCTAACCGATTCTTGAAACAGGAATGATAATACGCTTAGGTATTTTGTGACACGTAGGTAAATTTTGCTGTTCTATAACGCTTTTCATCCTTATATCCGTCACCTGCTTATTTTTCTTTTTCTTTAAGTAATTTTCCTTATCTTTTTCTTTTCTAAGTTGACTGAGTTCTGGATCTGATTTTATTTTATCATAACGTAATTTACTAGCTTTTCTTTTCGCAGATAAAATTTCTTCTCTGGTTTTTTTATTTGGCTAGACATAATTTACCTACAACAAAGTAACGAGAATCATTACAAACCATAAGAAAGCAATTGATTAAATCCAACTGAAAATTACTGCCATTACCTAAGAGTAAGATAAGGTTTATCATTTTTCTGTCCTTTTATCATTCCTCTGGCAAATCGATTGAAAAATCGATATGTAAAATTCACGGACACATAAATTGCTTCGATCGCTTGCGACAATTTTGTAAGTGTTCTAGTAAATATTTCTATGGCAATAGTATATCTATCTATCTCTTTGTTGTCAAACAATTACGTACTTACGGTCACTTTCTTGTAATCGAAAAGATCTAGTAACTATACACATCTTTTTTTACGTATATGTGACATCATAACTTACCCGAAGAGCGGTGAAATTATCAACTTCCAAGCCACGCAGACACGGCGACAAGGCGCAACACGCGCGCGACCTCTTACTACAAAGACTGACCTCATACTGACTGATTGATACGAGCCGCACGGCGCGGGCGGCGGCGCCTTTGTATCGATTTCGCGCGGACAACGGGGAATTCACATCACTAATTCGTTCTTGTGACGTCACAGCAGGTAGAAAAAAACTTACACGGTTGGTTTTCATACAAATTGAGGTGTTTACGTTATCTAGTTAGATTAAGGTCTGTGGTCTGTCTTAACCGGGACTCGAACCGGTCGGTCAAATGCGTTAAAATAACATGCCGATATTTGCAGGTCAGAATCAAGGCGAGTATCTACAAGATGATGGTAACCCACAAGGAAGTTACCCGCCGGGGGGGTACCCTCTGCTGCCCGGGTACCTTCTGCAGCCCGGGTATCCTCTGCAGCCCTGGTACCCTCTGCAGCCCGGGTACACTCTGCAGCCCGGGTACCCTCCACAGCCCGGGTACCTTCTGAAGCCCGGGTACCCTTCGCAACCCGGGTACCCTCTACAGCCGGGTTATCCACCCGAGCCCAGTACCCCGCATCAGCAAGGAAACCAGGCTGGGCATAATAGTGAAGTACGTTTCAAATTATTATTGATAGTTTAAGTGTGTGGTAATGCGCCTACATTGGCTCGGATAGCCAGAGGAGATGTAGGTTCGAATCCTGCCTAGGACCGACGAATTTTTTTCGCTTTAATATAGTTAACAAGCAAAACATTACAAATCCGTCAGTTGTTTATTTCTATGGTTACAGAAGGCTGGGAAGTCGAAACCGGAAGCCGTGGATCTCAGCGAAGATGGCGAGGTCAAGGAGTTCGATTTTAAAGATCAGAGCATCCGGAAGCCGTTTGTACGGAAGGTGAGACATCATCACAGGGCTCATAATTTAACAGACTGCTAAGAGTCGCCGTGTAGTCTGTGGCAATCCAATTAAATAACCGGCCAAGAGCGAGTTGGAGTACGCGCAGTTAAGAGTTCCGTTTATACCTAACTTGGTTTAATTTCACATAATTCAAAAACAACAGCTGGTAGGAGGAGAGAGGACACACTTGACTCTAACAATAACCAATTTAAAGCTTAATATTTCTCAAACGAATCCCCCCGGGTCGAAAAATGAGTAGATAAAAAAAACCAGTTTTACCCGATTTTTTATTCAAGATTTTGTTTAACAGCTTTGTCGGCGTAATTAATGTTTATACATACTAAACTCGCGCCTTCATTCCCAGAATGGGGTAGGCAGAGCTACAGAATTACCAACAATAGGTACTTCGATAATTCTGTAACCACATTTTGCACAATCAGGCTAAGATGTTTACCAGCGTATTAGTGACAGGTTGCAAGCCCATCGGCTAACTCCCTACAAGCCTTTATTCCCTTAGTCGTCTCTTACGACATCCACGGGAAGACATGGAGTGGCACTATTATAACCTGCAGGCCTTTCACGTAACTCACTCGCAATCGCGATCGGCTTCAAAACAAAACAATTGGTTTCATTTTGTATGCAGACAACCCTTCGATTTTCAAAATTAAAACGATTGTGATTGCGAGTGTGTTTACGCGAAAGGCCAGCCGAAAACCACGCGTATAACGAGTATATACCACGCGTATATAGACGATACGCGTTTATCTAGAAGCTAGTGACCCTGCCTACGAAGCTAGCGGTCACGGGTTCGATTCCCGGTCAGGGTAACTATTTTTGTGAAAAGCGTGAGTATTTGTTACTGAGTTTTGCTTGCTTTTCTATGTATTTCTCTACATGTTAATCGTTATCCACGCTTAGAGCTTACTTTACCGCTACTACTACAGAACACAAGATTTAAGAGGCCACCTATGGTGCCACGCCCCCACAAGAATAAAAAGGGATGGCTTTATGTACTTCTGCGCGAAGAATGTGAGATGGAGATAGTTCGCTTGCGCCTTGACGGCAGCGTTAAATTCAATTAATTGCTGTTTACTTTAAAACCACAACATTTATTGAAAAAATGGTTTGCCAGGATTAAGAAGTTACATATCCTCAACTATTGAATCGAAAATCATCGTTAAAGATTATAAGGCTTCGAAGATTCAACCAAAAACATGCAAAAAGGGTGTCATGTTTGAAAAATAAAAGTATCGAGGATTTGGATTCTAATAGTGTTTTCACGTTTGACAGTCTCAAGCAAATATGATCAAGTTTAATATAGCTAAAAAACAGATACAAAGGCGTTATGGTTATTGAGATCCACATCACGGAACACTCCAGACTTGAGCATAGGTGGCCTCTGTACATGAATTTAACAGTAGCATTGTTAAATAATAAGTAATTAAATGTTCAATAAAGATTATTTGTAAGTTTGTCCAACGGGGCTGCCGTGATCAAGATTGATCAAAGCCCATAACCTTAAAGATTGTAAATAAAAAAATCTGTAAGTTGACGTGTCTCCTGGTTGTACTTTATGTTTCTGTAAATGTTAAATGTATTCTTTTTAAATTGACGAATAAACTATTATATTCTATTCTTCCTATTATTTGGATCTAGGTCAATTTGTGTGAAATTAGCCATTTCAATTATTTATGTCAAAACACACATTTTTTTCAGGTGTTCTTCTGCCTCATGTGCCAGCTCCTCATCACGCTGGGCTTCATCACCCTCTGCATCTACTACCGGGGCATTAGATACTGGTTCATACGCAGAACGTGGATGATGTAAGTAGCACTCTTAGATCACGGTTTTTTATAGCAAGGAGAAGGCAGAAGAGCACACCAGCCAGATTATGCCAAACCTGATGGTAAGTGGGGTCTCGGACTCATAGACCTTCAGGTGAAACATTGTTTTTTGTACATTTAAGATAGTGAAACATTGTTTTTTGTACATTTAAGTTATTTTTACATACATCCATATTAGACCGGGAAATACTGACACAAAATTTCCGGTCATTTGTACCAAGTATGGCGAACCTTCAAGGGTCTAATTATGTAATGACGAAAAGAAAAATGACGTGTCGGATAAATTACGAAAGTCGAACGATTTGTACAAATAGTTTTGCAAAAAAAAAACAATTACTCCTTTGCGGCGACCATTTGGAACCGTCGGAAAAGTATGGCATGGTGATTTTCGTGAATGGCTACTCGACGATGATTAGGTGTACAAAAATTAGCCTGGTACAAATGGTTGGACTGTTTTTTTTTACTTAACGTGTTTTCATCGGTATGGCGGGCTGTAAGCCACACCGGAGAAATATGGCATTACGCTACCGCCTACTTATTTTTTCATCGACTATCGGAAAATACAAGAATTTTAGTGGTAAGTACAAATCGTTCAACTTTCGTAATTTATGCGACACGTTCGATTAACGCCCACGCGTTTGGGCCGCCGGTACCAGCGCTATGACCATCATTTTCCTTTTCATCATTACGTAATTAGACCCTTGAACGGTCGCCATACTTGGTACAAATGACTGGAAATTTTGTGTCAGTATCTCCCGTTCTATATGTATTTACAATCACGCATGGTTCCCGTAGGCAGAGAGTAGGCACAGTTTGACTTGTGGAGAAAATAAAGAGAGGCCCCCAAACTAGGCGAAGCCTGTATCCTGGGAGACCGAGGTACATTTACAATGTAAATGTAAATATAAATATATAATATATATATATTTATACATGCATGCATACATACACACACATATACACACACATATATACTCGTATGTGTTCTGTTCTCTGTTTTATTAATCTCATTTCATCCATTCTCTTATTTTTACGACATTTTTACGTGTTACCGGAGTCAGGATAATGTGTGCAATATACTCGTAATAATTCGTTTCAGGTGTTAATGGAATTTCATTTCCATTCTCAATACTACAATCTCAAGACTGCTATCCAAAGACTGCAAACTTGTAACCAATCCTGAGGACTTAGAAGGAGTGTCCGTCAGGCGCTGATCAGATTAGGGAGTGGTCATTAACTGCTGAACGCAGAAGTTCGGTCAAGAGCGAGATAATGCCACACGACTATTTACTTTCTGACCCATATCTACGAATGCCGAGGGGGTCATGACGTAATGCGTCATGCTAGAAACATCTTATCTTAAGCTTTAACCTACCGCCATATTTCATGTACCTACCTACAGTAGTGTTTGCATTGTTTTATCCCGGTAGGACCGGGTAAGACTACCCGTAAAATTACTGGTACAGATAGAGGCGTTCCACCTTAGTCATCAGGGTTGGCAACGCATTTGCAGTCTTGTGATTATAGTCTTAATAATGCAAACGTCTATGGGTCTGAGATCAGATCCCACTTACTAATAGGTGGCCTGTGTGCTCGTTTGCCTTCTCCTTAACATAAAAGGACGTCCACTGCTGGACATAGGCCTTCCCTAAAGATCTCCACCACTAATTTAGCTATTGTACCCTTTTATCCAGGTGAGTGGCGCTGGGCGCGATGCTGGTGACGGAGGTCGTGTTGGTATGCTGTGGCAAAGTGCGCCGCCAGGCGCCCAAGAACTTCATCTGTCTCGGCATCTTCACGGTGGCCGAGGGCTTCTTGCTCGGAGTCATCGCCATCACCAGGGCTCCACAGGAGGTGAGTCCCTTCTATACCCTCCTACATCCTCCTTCAGGCTCTTTCTAGCTTCTTCTTATTGTAACCATAGTTAATGAACTTCATCTTTGTTGGCATCTTCACGTTGGCCGAGAGCTTCCTACTCGGAGAGCTATCGCCAGCACCAAGACCATTGAGGTGGTGAGTCTGTCCTATGCCCTCTTACAACTTTAACAGGCTCATTTTAGCTTCGTCTTTGCTTTATTTTAAACATAGTCCATGAACTCCATCTCAGCATCTTTACTGTCGTCGAGAGTATCCTGCTCGGAGCCATCGCTAATGCAATGGCTTATTGTAACCATACTCTTAGTTCATAAACTTCATCTCTTATTTATAACTTGAAATCTTTACCGTGGCCGAGAGCTCCCAGCTCCGAGCTGTGAAGATTTCCTAGAAGATAAGCTGACCTTGGAATCAAGTTAACCCTGAGCTTGAAGTCGAACCTATTTCGTTTTACTCACGAATGGTGTGTATTGCAGGTGATGATGGCGGTGGGAGTAACGGCGGCGGTGTGCCTCGCGCTGACATTATTCGCGTTGCAGACCAAGTGGGACTTTACCATGATGGGCGGCTTCCTCATGTGCGTCACTGTCGTGCTGCTGCTGATGGGTGAGTGCTGTTTTCATCACCATCATCACATCATTTATTTATAATCAAGTAACTACATGACCTCATCCCTCCCTCTAACATCGGTCTTCTAGACGCCGGGAGGGCTTCCATCCACATAAAGTAGAATACCCAATGGTTCGCACGCAGCGGTTTGCTGCGTCGTTTCTTATTCACACTGCCAAGGAGTGGAACGCTCTCCCTGCGTCTGTATTCCCGGAATCATATAACCTTGGTGTTTTCAAGGTCAAGAGAAGTAAACTTTGCCGCACCGAAACTAAAACCGTTGTTAAACTAGCCTGTCGAATAATAAACTTTCTTAAATCAAAATTATCATTTTCTCAAATTCTTAATTTATCTATATAATCTGTTTCTGCTTGTCTACAGGCATAGCCGGGTTCTTCGTCCGCAACAACATCATCCTACTTGCATACGGAAGCATGGGAGCTCTTATCTTCTCCATGTACTTGGTATACGATATTCAGCTCATGATGGGGGGGAAACACAAGTACAGCATCAGCCCTGAGGAGTACATTTTCGCTGCCCTCAATCTGTACTTAGACTTTTTCAATATATACCTCCACATTCTTTCTATTATTGCTTCTATTCGGGGAAGAGACTCAGGAGACTAAGGCGTGTGCGATATTTTTTACCCTAATGGTATGTATACCAGATTCTGTTGGTAGCCTTTTGGACGTCATAGTCACAATTATTTATACATACACATAGCAGTACTTATGGTCTAAGATCCGAATAGGAGACGAACTTCACCTAGCTGTTTATTCGATGAAAAGTATTTTATATTAAATTTGATATGCTAAGTAATACATTTATAATAGGTTGACTGGAAAATTTCAGTCATGTCCTTTAATGATTTAAAAAAAACAGTTTTTTTTTTTTTTTTAATTGCTATTGCTTGTTTAATAGACCAATTACATACTTAATTAAATTTAGTTTTTATTTAATCGTATAAGGACTGGACTGAAATTTTCCAGTCAACCTATTATAAATATATTACTTAGCATATTAAATTTGATATAAAATACTTTTTATCGAATAAACAGCTAGCTGAAGGTAGTCTCTTATTTGGATCTCCTACTAATAGGTACTGTTAAAATATGTAAAGGTAGTCACTAAAGCTGGCACGAATGGAATTATCAAAAGTAATGAAACCTATCACTGTGTGTTAAAAGCGAAAAGCTTTTATTATTTTACACACTTGTATAGGTACTTTCGTTCACTCATTCAATCCATTCATGCCAGCTATTGTATTCCTGTACTTACGTTTTTTACGTAATTTGATATGTAAAACGTTAAAAGTTCTGGAAATACCATTATAATTAGGTTAAAGTAGGAAAAAAAATGAAATGTCATAATTACTTATGACAACTCTTTGGACAGAAATATTCCAATGAGTTATACATGGTTATACTAGCTAAGAATAGACGGAGCTCGGCATAAACGGAGTTCCTATGGCCCGTCGGGACTGCTGAAACATTAACATACCCTAAACCTAACTATTAGACTTTGATCAACCCGCTTGTCCAATAGGTTCGTCTGGCCAGCAACTATTTGGAATATTTTTGTCTAAACATTAAGATGATTGACTACCTACTAGTTAGCAGTTGAACTAAATGGAATAAATTGGTTTTGTCACTTCTTCATGGCAGGCTTAAACCCTCCTTTGTTTTTTTTGTTTGTGTCGGTAAAGTTTAGCTGCATGGTTCATATTTCAAATAATGTATACATAAGTAGTAAATATCACTAAGTACAATTTATAAACCGTTGTATTGTAGTTAACCGGCTACAATAATTCAAATTGTGTGTTCTTTGTTTTTGATGTTGTAATAAAAATGCAAAAGAAAAACGGTTGTACAAAGAACAATTTTGTTTTGTTTAAAATTCTCATAGATATGTTTATATAAATGAAATTGTTGAGGAATCGTGTAAAAATTTACCAATTTTAGTACCTTCAATTCCAAATAGCAGCCTTCCGTGGCGCCTCTTCTCCCCCCCCTCCTCCAGATCATAAACTTAGATTATTATTAGGACCCTATACCTGAACATCATCGATCAAAAAAATACTTTGCTCCTGGATTGGTAGTAAATAAAAAACTTAAAAAAAAATACAAATAAATTGATGTCTCTACAGATTGAGGACGCACTGTGACGTTTATGATCACAAGTAGGTTATGATCTAGAAAATTAAAAATGCCGGAGTAAAATATACTTAATTAATTTATTATAATTTTAAAAAAACTACTAAGGGTCGCGGGTAATTTAAATTATTGGCTGAGCATACGTCCACGTGAAACAAATCCTTTTATAGGGGACACTTCCCTGCACTGCACGGTTCCTGGGGCCGCTGGTGACGCTTCCTGGGTCCTTGGTCCAGATCGCGGGATTCGCGGGGCTGGCCGGGAATGTGCGGGAGCATGCGCAACAGGTCGTAGTGGGTCTATATTGAACCCCAGACTTGGTCCCTGAAATTCCCGGGAAATTGCCATTTCATGAAAAGTCCAATTTCATGTTAGTGACTACGACATCGGGATTTTTCGGTATGAACTTTTAGGCAGATGCTATAGGAAGGCTGGTTAGGTGAACCCCAAGCACTAAATGGTGATCCATGATGTGGCAGTCACAAACAAAATCAACTTTAAGAGTGAGAAAGAAAGATTTGAAATTACAATTAATTTTAGACTAATCAAATAGAATAGAAACTAGAAAATGATTACAATCTGGGGAAACAGCATATGTAAAACAGTTAATATTGTAATTAGTTATTTTGAGGACAAAAGAAGCAATAAAGTAAATTTTACATGTTACCTTTTTTACATTGAGGGTAGGGTGAATCTTCTAGAATATTTTGGAAATGTACAATATAAGCAGATTTAATTACAGTTATTTAAATGATGCATTTAAAATGATTGGTGATGATGATAAATGATGACTAAAAGCATAAATGTTCAAATTACATGAAATGGTAACTAAGATGCTAAATTTACTTAATCTACGTAATAAAAATGTTCACAACACTCACCCGATTCGGGGAAACACAGGCACTTAATTAAATTAAAACTTTATAGTTGTATGTAGATACTTGATTAACTGTACAAGAAGTACTACAGGAAATCTCAAATTAGAATATATAATTTTGACCTTCTGCTGTCACTGTCGTAAAGGTAATGTCGGCCGGGCGCATCGCTCGCTCCCGGCGTCGGCGCAACCTCGCCTTATCGCTAGATGCAGCGGTGACGTAGTCCTTTGTATTAGCGTCCAGTTTTAACTAATAGTAAATACGTTGATTCGATTCTGTTTGTTTGTAAGTTAAAAATGTTTCTTTTTATTTTGTTTATAGTGTTTTGATATTTTAAGTTAGTTTAATAGTTTTATGAATACATTTAGTATGATATTGTTTTATTAGTATTAATTGTATAGTTCTAGTTTTTAAGTTTAAATATGTAGGTTAATTTAATAAGAGTAACGCTTAACCGTTACATACCCCCTCTTTTAGGTCAGGATTTTTCCTAACAAAAGTAAAATCCGCTATCTCTGTTCACTGCTTAATTGGAATACTAATAACTTTCAGGCCTCGATCATAACATTCCTCCACCTTTCATTCATACATCACGCAATTAAATTGGCAATTAACACATACATACATCACGCAATTAAATTGGCAATTAACACTATATGTGTAACTGCGGCCATTCAGACTGAGTATTTTATAGAATTCAAATTAAAATACTCTCATATTTCTATTAATGGATCTTAAGTTATTCTAATAATCACTCCCAATCTCAAAGATGGTATGCCTACTGTCAGTTACATATTAATCTTGGTAGAAGATTTATGTATGTTAAAAATGATCCTACTCACGATAGGAAGTGCTTTACTGTCCGGTAGGGGCAGTAAAATAAGAAAGCAGACGTAAATTAGAAAGCGATAGCAGTAATATTAAGAAATCTTGAACGGAAGTTTGATTATTAGACAAACGGAGTTGGTAGAGATAGTATTGCGGAATTAATATTTATAGTTAGTGATTTTAAAATCTTTAACATGCCAGTCTCCTATATTCTTGCCTTGCATATCTTCAAGTTCGTAGGCCAGATTTGACTTTTTGGCAACTATTTTGCACTTAACAAACTTGGGAGCAAGTTTTTTCGAAAACATGCGGTCTCTGTCACTCTGGTAGAAAGTCTTTTTCCATACAATATCACCCACTTTAAAATCAATATCCTTACGGCGTAGATTGTAGTGCCCGCTATTTCGAGAGTGAGCTTTAATTAGGCAAGACTGTACTCTATCGTAAACCTTTCGCAGATTACCTAGATTTTCGGCGTACTCGTCCCTAGGGATAAATATGATGTCGTTAGTGACGTCTGCGTCGATATAATGTGAGCCGCTACTTACCAGCTCCCTACCATATACGAGAAATGCTGGTGTAAAACCGGTAACCTCATTGACCGATGTATTTATGGCAAACTGTATTTTTGCGATATTAGTATCCCATGACCTATGGTCATTCTCTATGTAGGATGATACAGCTGTCATAATAGTCTTATTATACCGCTCAACACTATTCACCTGGGGCGTATATTTAGGAGTAAACTGTACTTTGGGGACTTCATACTTGGTATATAGCCGTTTTAGGACGTTACTCACGAATTGTTTCCCGTTATCCATTAGAACGGTACTGGGAATGCCATGTATAAGGAATACATCCTCCTCCAGTATCTTAGCTATCCTTTCAGAGGTTGCACGACGAATGGCAAAGAGTAGGCAATATTTTGTGAAGCAACATGTTACGACGAAAATGAACGTATTTTGATTTCTCGAGGGGGGTAGGGGACCTACGAGATCCATGCTCAACATTTGGAATGGGCGAGAGCAGTCTTTAGGACGGCCCATTAGTCCAAGAGTGGCATGAGTAGCATGTTTGTGGGCACTGCAAATATCACAGCTTGCCACGAAACTAGAGACATCACGATGCATATCTGGCCAGAAATATTTTAAAGAGAGACGTCTAAGTGTTTTAAAAACTCCAAAGTGGGCAGAAGTTGGTTCAGAATGGTTTTTGGTAATCAATTCCATTCTGAACTCGAGAGGAATGACCTCCTTCCATTCAAACTCTCTTGTTAGTGGATTTAAACTCTTTTTGTACCTAAACAATTTGCCATTAGTTACTTTATAATTTAGAAAAGAAGTTGGGGCATTTTGGCAGCCATTATAGATATTTAAGAACCAACCATCCTGTGTATTATAGACGGGATCGGAGTTAGATGGGCCCTGATCTATTGCAGCTATTGGAACAGAACGAGACAGACTGTCAGGGACAACATTCTCTGAGCCACGTCGATGCTTGATCTCAAAGTTAAATGAGGACATGCGGACACCCCAACGAGCCAAACGACCTGTGGGATTATTTAGGTTTAAAAACCACTTTAAGGACGAGTGATCGGTGTAGACTACGAACTTCTGGCCATTTTCTACGTAGCAGCGCCAGTGTTCGATAGCTGTAAGGACTGCTAAAGCTTCTCTTTCTGTAGCACTAAAGTTGCGTTCCTTGCTAGAAAGAGATTTACTCATGTAGGCAATCACTTTCTCCTCACCCTGGATAACCTGCGTTAGAACGGCACCAACACCAAAGTCGCTTGCGTCAGTGTGCACTTGGAAGGGAAGAGTGTAGTCGGGACAAGAGAGGACTGGTGAAGATATTAAAGCTTCTTTCAGAGTGCGGAAGGCTTTTTCAGCCTCAGAAGACCAACGAAATGGGGGAGAAGTTTTTGCGCTAGATGTCAGCTTGTTTAAAGGTGCAGCAATAGAGCTAAAATTGGCGA
The DNA here is from genome assembly GCA_946894065.1 of Acleris literana. NCBI lineage: Eukaryota > Metazoa > Arthropoda > Insecta > Lepidoptera > Tortricidae > Acleris > Acleris literana. The sequence continues at coordinate 3,120,573 of OX335681.1, forward strand.
TAAATCGCCGGTACCAAGAGGCTGTTCCAGTAAATCGACGTACCTCCTTGCGATTGGTGGGCGTAGGGTAGTTTACTATCGCCTCTACTTTTTCCGGATCTGGCTGTAGGCCATTAGAGTCCACTACGTAGCCTAAGTACTTTAGCTTATTTCGGAAGAATTTACACTTTTTGTAGCTAATGGTAAGGTTTGCCATGCTCAGTTTTTCGAGAACACGAACTAGCAGCGAGATGTGCTGTTCAAAGGTTGGGGAAACTATAATAATGTCATCGATGTAGACGAAGACCTTATGCTCAAACTCTGGACCGTAGAACAACATGTCCACCAAACGCTGCTGTGTTGCCGGAGCGTTGGTAAGACCGAACGGCATTGAAGTGAATTGAAATGTTCCTCTAGATGGTATGTAGAAAGCGGTCTTACACTTGTCTTCCTCTTTAATAGGAATTTGCCAAAAACGTTTGGATAAATCCAAACTAGACAGATACTTAGCGTCCCGCAGATTGTCGAGTATTTCCGAAATATACGGTATACTATACGCGTCTTTAGTTGTAACGGCGTTCAGCTTACGGCTGTCTAAACAAAAACGTAATTCACCGTTCTTCTTAGGCGTTAAAAGAACGGGAGACGACCAAGGGCTTTCGCACGACTCGACCACGTCTTCTCGTAGCATTTCATCGAGTTGCTCAACCAGAACGCGCTGTTTTTCGGGAGACATTCTGTAGTATCTCTGACGAATGGGTGTGGCATTTCCAGTGTCAATACTGTGAGTTATTAGAGAAGTACGGCCAAGACCGCGCTCTTCGTATGAAATTTCACGGAACTGTGAAATTATGAGATCAGTAGTAACCTTTTGTTCGGTAGATAGATGGTCATAGTCGCATATCTGTATAGGGGAGTCAAATGACATAGCACATAGGGTGTCATTGTCTCTAACCATCGTGACTGAGTCCAAATGTTTAGGAAATAAGTCAAATAGTCGCCAAAAATCCATACCTAAGATCAATGGGTTTTGAATTTCCGGTACAATATAAACTCTCAAAATATGCAGCTGGTCTATAAATGAGACAGGCAAGTTAATAATACCAGCACTTTTTAGTTTTTGTCCTCCTGCAGCAACAAAGTGTAGTGGTTCATTATTCTCAAGTGCAAAACCGGCATCTAAGAAACGCTTGTGATGGTTTTTCCCTAGAATAGTAACACTTGAACCAGTATCTAATAGTCCATTTATAGTATTACCATTAATGTTGACAGCTACGTATGGTCTGCTAGTGAAATGTTCATGTTTATGTTGTGAATCGTGGATTGAAGTGACCGAATAGCATGAGATAAATTTTGATACGAAATCAAGCCAAGATTTCCATTCTGCCTTATCAAAGTTATTTTTAGACTTACTGTTAGCTTCTTCGACACTACAATCCACTGTATTTAGTTTTTTGTGTTACAATTAGTGCAGTCAGGGTAGCGAATACCTTTTTTTCCACATTTAAAGCATATAGGGAAATGTGCTTGTGTACACTCTTTTAGTGTATGCGTGTCACAGCGACATCTCGGGCAATACCTGCGTGTAACTAGAACACGGTTGGAGCAACTAGGTGTGACTTGCACAGCGTTCGTAGTGTTAGATTTTTCATGAGTAATTTTAGGATTATTGTAGTTATAATTATTTGAATAATTTTGTTGTTTGTTGTATGTGTTGTAGTTTTTGTATCTTTCATTATTACTTGTAGTAGCGTAGTTTTTATTAGTATAGTTAGTGTACTTATGCTGCTTAGCATAAGCAAATTCTGGAGCTAGTGTTTCTGAAGAAGCCCTGGGTGGTTCACGAAACAAAGAAATTCTCGACTGGATACTTTCGTAGTTAGAACACATGGTTTTTAACGAGTCTAGATCCTTGATTTCGGATGAAACAGCCAGGGTACTTGCGTAGCAAGGCCGGATGTTATGCAGGATGATTTCAAGCTTGTCACCTTCAGACAGCGGCTTAGACAATCTTGAAAACATACCATGCATTATAGCCAGGTAGATAGATATGTTTTCTTGTTCACCTTGAGTGCGAGATCTAATTTCAGCCAAAAGGCGGTAGTCGTAATTCTGTTGCCTGAAATCTTGTTTTAGTAGAACTACCACATCCTCCCAAGTATGAACTTTCTCCCTTATGCAGCGGAACCAATGTAACGCGTCATCCGTGAAAATTTGGTAAGCAAACTTCAACAACCGATCCTTAGAGATATTCCTCGCGTCCACAAATTCGTCCACCTTTTGTATAAAAGACAGCACGCAGGATTCACCTGAATATTTCAGCTTAGCTAGGTCAGAAGTCAGGTTACGATCGCAAGTTACTAAACCAGTTTCTAGTTCTGAGCTAGACCCTAAATTCGAATTTGGTCTCAGAGCTGTGATGTCTTTGTACTGGTTGTTGAAATTAACGCAATTAGTTCTGTGTTGTTCAGCTATTGTAGGATCAATACTAGACAGCCTATTAATTCTGTGGTATATGTGATGAAGTAAATTTTCAGTGCGCGAAAACAAGTTCTTTTCAAATTTGGTTTTTAAGGCCGTAATCATAGTTTGTGATTTTAGCAGACTGTCTTTGACAGCTAGAAGGTCAACCGTAGGTTCTAAGTGAGATTCCAAGATATCTTCAGAAGGTATATTTAGTTTTACAATTTGACTACGTAGATCTTGTACAGATCCAGTTGTACCGCCTCTAAGTATGACCTCGTACTCGAGTTCGGACTTTTGGAGCGACAAAAATTTGATCGGATACGACATGGTGCTAGTTTCACAATATTTAAAATTAGAATAGGGTGTGTGTTGCGATTTCAACGATTGAAAAGCAGTTATAATAGTGTTGCCAAGTATGTGGAAAACAGTGTTTCAATAAGAAATTACACAATAAACACTATGGGTAGACATAGTATTGACGAATTTGAGTAGGACAACAATAGAATTAATTTATATCCACGTACCTGCAACTGCTCAAATCAACTTAATTAACTTCAACTATGAAATGACTACATTTGATGAGATTACAATGAGATAAAATAGAAGTGATTGTAATACTAACTAGAAAAACAACCAACACCAAAGAAAACCAAAAAAATGCAAAGGACCTGTTTCTGTAATGCTCAGCTCAGTAAATACCTGGAGTGGGCGCCATTGTGACGTTTATGATCACAAGTAGGTTATGATCTAGAAAATTAAAAATGCCGGAGTAAAATATACTTAATTAATTTATTATAATTTTAAAAAAACTACTAAGGGTCGCGGGTAATTTAAATTATTGGCTGAGCATACGTCCACGTGAAACAAATCCTTTTATAGGGGACACTTCCCTGCACTGCACGGTTCCTGGGGCCGCTGGTGACGCTTCCTGGGTCCTTGGTCCAGATCGCGGGATTCGCGGGGCTGGCCGGGAATGTGCGGGAGCATGCGCAACAGGTCGTAGTGGGTCTATATTGAACCCCAGACTTGGTCCCCGATTCGGGGAAACACAGGCACTTAATTAAATTAAAACTTTATAGTTGTATGTAGATACTTGATTAACTGTACAAGAAGTACTACAGGAAATCTCAAATTAGAATATATAATTTTGACCTTCTGCTGTCACTGTCGTAAAGGTAATGTCGGCCGGGCGCATCGCTCGCTCCCGGCGTCGGCGCAACCTCGCCTTATCGCTAGATGCAGCGGTGACGTAGTCCTTTGTATTAGCGTCCAGTTTTAACTAATAGTAAATACGTTGATTCGATTCTGTTTGTTTGTAAGTTAAAAATGTTTCTTTTTATTTTGTTTATAGTGTTTTGATATTTTAAGTTAGTTTAATAGTTTTATGAATACATTTAGTATGATATTGTTTTATTAGTATTAATTGTATAGTTCTAGTTTTTAAGTTTAAATATGTAGGTTAATTTAATAAGAGTAACGCTTAACCGTTACACCACCGAAAAGATTTTTTCAATATATTTGCTGAGAAAAGTTTACTTTTTGTAGCTACTAGGCGTACTACGGCTTATTAAATTTTCAAGCGGAAAGTTGGGTTTTTCGCACTAGTGTTTTTTTTACTTTTCCATTTTTTTAAATCTTAATTGCTCTGTGAATTTGTATCAGACTAAAAATGAAGTAAAATTGTTTCATTGTTTTATTTTTGTTTCACAGATATTTTTGCGCAAATGTATTAAACAACGTCGTTTGATACGCGTGCGGAACTGTCATTTTTTACTCGTCCCGAGTCTTGACCTTCACTAAGCTGTATACCAAATAAAATAATTAAATAAATATCAGGGTCAATGGCACACCAATTGACCTAGTCCCAAACTAAGCTCTAGGCTTGTCCTATGGGTACTAGACAACGATATGAATACTTATATAGAGAAATATGTACTGAAATACATAGAAAACATCTATGACTCAGGAGCAAATATTCGCGCTCATCATACAAATTTGAACCCAGGACCGCTAGCTTCGTAGGCAGGGTCACTAGGCCAACGCGTCGTCAAACCCGTACCGTGCGGAAAGTTGGAGCTTTATGCAGCAATTATGTAACAGCTGGAATTTTGTTTCACACCTGTTACCACTGGTAATTACCGGGGAAATAAATATCCCTGCTTTTACCACTAAAATTCATCATCATCATGTCAGCCGAAAGACGTCCACTGCTGGACATAGGCCTCCCCCAAGGCTCTCCACTCAGACCGGTCTTGTGCTTTTCGCATCCACCGCGTTCCCGCGATCTTTACAAGATCGTCACTCCATCTTGTTGGAGGCCTACCTACAGCTCGTCTCCCGGTCCGCGGACGCCACTCAAGAACCTCCTGACCCCATCGGCCATCAGTCCTGCGAGCAATGTGCCCCGCCCACTGCCACTTAAGTTTGGCTATTCTTCGGGCTATGTCGGTAACCTTAGTTCTACCACTAAAATTAATAGGTAGTAACTACTGCGAATTTTTGCTGATGGGAAAAATCATTCCCAGTAGTTACCACCACTACCTCTCTAATTTGAATATAATAAAAATAAAACTCTTTTGTTCAATTTATTGGCTTAAATAAGAAATACACATTTAACCAATCAGTGTGAAACGTAGAGAAGTTTTACTAGCCAATGGCGAAAATATAAAAAGAAAACACGGAACATGATGTATTGAAATAAATATGAATGCTCATTTAAAATGAACATTTGAATCTGGATAAATATCTGCAATTATTAAATAGGTATTATCTTCCCTATCCCTCTTCCAAATAAGTGGACGCTGCGCTAACTGGTCCGGTTGACGCAATCTGGATTTTGCGGGCGCAAAATTGGTAAATTGCCTGTTTCAGTTACCTATTCGTCGATTTATAAATATATGAGGTGTTTTGTCCTAAAGTGTGCAGTAAACTTAAAAAGACTACTTACATAATTAATACATGACATCCATTTTTCGTGCAAAACTATTACACAAACATTTTCATTTTCTGTCTTAACCTTTCCAACTCCACTAACTGGACGCGAACAGGAGAAATGACCTTTATAAAATCCTGTTTTGTTTTCTGAATTTGGGTTTTAGTTCGTTTGTGTTAGGTGTTCTTTGGCTTACATCTTGTTGGATGTGTGTAGGTAACAGACCGTTCAGTTGTGGTTTGACCGTGTGTGAGAAATGTCTGCTGCGAACAGTGAGTTGTGTTTTAACCACCCGACAAAAGAAGAGGGGTGTTATAAGTTTAGCGTGTGTGTGTGTTTCTGTGGCATTGTAAATCCTAAACGGATAGACCGAGTTGGAACCGGGTTTTTAGGGTTCCGTAGTCGAACTAGGAACCCTTATAGTTTCGCCATGTCCGACCGTCCGTCCGTCCGCAGTCCTAGAAAGATGTAAATTGTCATGAATATACATGTTAGTCACGCTAACAAATCGGTAAAATAAAACCTAGAATAAAACTAAATAATTAAAAAAATTAAAAACACGACTGCCGTTAAAAATATTGAACTAAAAAGTTTTTCGTTTTTTAAGCATTTTTAGTATCTTGAACTTGTCTATTATTTATCACGTTTTACAGGTAAACCCGTTTATTAATGCTACTATATATTTATGTATATATTTTAAATGGTCACATTAAGACCTTTCAAATAATACCTATATTGTAATAATTGAAAGACATTTTTTCTTTTTGACATAAATAATTGACATTTTGCCATTGTTCTTATTTAAATTTTAACAGTCTAGGTATCCTATGTCACCCGGGAAGGTGAAAGGATTCTAACGATACCGCACACATCGAAATCGGCACAGGCGTTTAGAAGTTATGGTGGAATAAAGAATCATACATATACATACATACTTACATACATGAACCCTGAAAACATTACACTCCTTTTTTGGGGCAGTCGTGTAAAAAGAAATGATTATGGTGCCTCCCCTGGCTTCACCATGGTGAGAGATGTTGTTAGATAAGGTTAGGTGGGGTAAGAGCGTCAACGGGGTAAGAGCGACAAACTATATATTTTTTAGGAGATATTGTTGGTTTGACGGATTTTTCCCGTAGACCCACATGCCCCAGATGGGGTAATTGAGCATTGAGGCGACATACACATTATGGGCATACACTAAACGAGTTTGGCATTTTCAATAATAAGTATAGTATTTGGATTAAGAAAGTAGGTATGATTTAGTATCCAGAGTACAATCGACTACAAAGATGGATACTTTTTCTCCTTATTGCATTGTAATAAGGTCCAAAAGTGGATATATCTCTTTTTAGTTGACTGTACAAGCCTAGAACTAGGTAGATTTGTGTGAGATTAACCGCAGTGTTTTTTTATGAATTGCTTTTTTACCCAGGAAAAGGTAAGTAGGTAAAGTTTTTCGAGTGTGCTTATAATTATGTATATGTATTCGTGTTTTTGTGTGCCAAGATTCAGGAAATGAGCAAGAGTTAGAAACTGCTTAAACACTGATCCTTTAAAGACTGTCTAAAATGACAATAAAACAATTCAAATTCCATGCAGTGAAAGGGACAAATAACTTTCACATAGCTGTATCTCGTTCAATCACGGAAGGTTTCACAATACGACTGTATTCTTAGTAATTCGCTGGACAGACTCCATTTTTTTTTGTACGAGTACCATTCTATCTAGATTTTCTGCTATTTTAAACACTTAAATGGTCCCATTACCATTTAATTTGCAGATCAGAATAAAGGCGAGTATCTACAAGATGGTAACCCACAAGGAAGTTACCCTCAGGGGGGGTACCCTCCGATGCCCGGGTACCCTCCGCAGCCCGGGTACCCTCCGCAGCCCGGGTACCCTCCGCAGCCCGGGTACCGTCCGCAACCAGGGAACCCTCCGCAGCCCGGGGACCCTCCGCAGCCCGGGTCCCCTCCGCAATCCGGGTATCCTCCGCAGCCCGGGTACCCTCTGGAGCCCGGGTACCCTCCACCGCCCGGTTATCCACCCGAGCCCGGTACCCCACCTCAGCAAGGAAACCAGGCTGGGCATGATGGTGAAGTATGTTTCAAATTATTATTGTTTCTTTAAGTGTTCTTGTCAAAAACTTTTTGATAGCTTTTGGTAAAATCTAAGACATCTTACGCACATCTTAGAGTGGATTACATTATACATCTATCTGCTATCGAAACAAGCGAAGAAGATTATTAAAAGGTAAAATAGGTATCCTGCCTTTTGGCAGAAATATAGTTGGCCGAATGTATCGTTTTCCAACCGTTTCATTTGCCAACCCGCTTTTTACTGTAACTGTAAATATTTCAAGATGCACAATGCTAAGGTAAACTATTTTCGAAAACTGTCGAATTGTACGGAATTGACATAAGCGCTCGACGCGACCGTCTGGCAAATAACGTCAATCCTATACATATATTGTCTATAGCTATAACGTTATCGCATCACGAGGCATCTTCTCCAGAACCACTGTATCTATCGGCATCGACGAACTATCTACTAGCGGTTAAAATATACCCAGTGGAATTTGGCTTTTGTCGGCATAAAATATTTTTCCGCGCTATTCCGGTTATTTTCTAATAATCAGTACCTTTTTTTCATTAAGGTTATATTGCAAAGTAATGTTAATTTTATGGTTTTATTTATAATGTAAGAGTATTATTATCAATCAACGTCAAGTAACAAAAAACTATGGCGGTATTAGCGACATTGACCTTATGCGAATTATCTGGCGGACATTCCAACAGTGCTGAGTTTTTATGTCTTGCTTAATATTTTGTACTTATAAAAACTCCCGCATGATGGGTGCGGCGTTTGCTGATATCTGATCAAAAGCAATATCGTGTTATAGTCCGGGAACCCACTGCAAGAAACCCTAACTGATAAAAAAAAAAGGCGTAGATGACCTTTAGTGACGTCAACTGCTCTTGGTCGGCCGGGGCTTAACTTGGCAAATTTTGCGCAAATGGTAAAAAGTAGGTGCGAAAAATTATCAGAAAAAACGTCATCGAAAAATTCGGTCGGACACCGGGACCTGCCAACACAGGATTTGGCCAACTATTGTTATTTAACTGTCAGCAAAGGGGTCTATGCTTCCATACAAGTTTCGTTCAATTTGCCAAGGTAAGCCGCGGCCGACCAAGAGCAGTTTAAGCCACTAACGGCCGTATTAATAAACTCATCTCAACTGTAATGCTCGTCTCAAGTTGCGTCAAAAATTTATTATTACGGCCGTCGCGGTTTATGCTGTGACATAGTGCTGAGTGGTGTCAATTTCGACGTCACAGATTCACCCATGGCAACATTATCCTATGATTGTATTTTTTCTTTCCTTCTATATTGTTTTTGTTTTTATTTTTGTGTTACCATCCTTTTTTTACGATGTTTTTCTCAGTTCAGTTCAGTTCAGTTCAGTTTTTTTTTCTGTTCGTCGAATAAATGTTTCTGTTTCTATTTATATTTCTAAATTCAGCTACGCCTACAGTGTAGGCATTATCTATTTTTTTATCAGGTAGGGTTTCTTGCACTGGGCTCCCGGACTATTATAACATCGCGGAATAATTAAGCGGAATATTTATATTATAACGCAAGATATTCCAAAGACGAGACAACTAAAACAATGGACTTAAGTAGGCTAAAGGGCCCAAAAAAGGCAAAACTAGTTTTTTCGAAGGGCATGATTTAGGTTTTTTTTTTGTAATTTAGGGTAGGGTATTTTACCTATTCTTCGCGTTAATTGTGCAGCAGCAGACATAGACGTTCTTCGTGTATTTATTTACCCTGATTCCATAAAAGTATTGTATTTCGATGGATAGATCTTTTTATCTATCCTCGTAAGGCCCAGTGTGCAATAGAATGTAATGTACATGATCAAGGCAATTTAATTTGAACTGTGTTGCAATGGTAATAAGGTTTATTTTCCTATCTTGATAAACTGAAAATGGCATTATCGAACAAACGTAATTGAACTTTATGGCCTTGATGGTAGATTCAAAGTCCCACTTACAAAAAACTCCCTGTTTGTAGTATGGTGGGCCTTACGAGGACCTACTAATATTATGAAGAGGTACAGTTTGTGACGTTGTAGGGGGTAATCTCTGAATCTACTGAATCGATTTTGAAAATTCTTTTACCAATAGAAAGCCACGTTATTTGTGTCATAGGCTAACCACGTGTCCCAAAACTCAACGATAAGCCGGCACCAGAGGATGGAGCTGCTTATGATTAGTCGAGAAAAAATAAGGAAAAAAATATATCTTTTCCTTATTGGTATTGGTATTGGTAGTATCTTGACGTGTAAAAGTGCCCGAGCGGCCTACTTACTAAATAAATTTCTTTTATCTTTTTTATCTTTTTAATTTTTTCTCGACTAATCATAAGCAGCTCCATCCTCTGGTGCCGGCTTATCGTTGAGTTTTGGGACACGTTGTATATTAATTTAAAAAAAATGTTTATTGTCTAACGAAGTGGGCCCGGGAACAGCTATACTCGAAAACGTAATTAAAGACCAACGTGGGTTGCCACTAATTAAAAAAATATTTGCCTTAGTATATTTCCACTTTTTAAAAGACCGCACTAAGAATATTTATTTGTAGCTAGTTTTAAATCTTCTATTTAAATAAACAAGTTAATTCAAGTTACTTACACAAATACAAGATGGCCTATTAAATATTTAACCATAGAAGATTTTTGGTAGCAAAACTGTTATTGCACTTGTAATACTTCAGGTATTAATAACATTTGGTACGATAAATAAACAATAGTTGTAAACAACGTTAGATGCAATTTAAATATTACCTATACATACGTTTAGCTATTCGACAAAATAACAGGCCAAAAGTGTGTAGCTCACTTTATAATGACAATCATCGGGCATTTTACCAGCCATGACACCATGGGGTCCATGGGTAACTGTCAAGTTTAAATCAAGCACAAGTGTAAGGTATCCGAATTTAGCTTGTAATTTTGTTTTAGCTGATAAAAAAATCGCCATTGAACACACACACCCGCCATTTAATGAATTAACACACTATATGCGAAAATATTTGTTTTGGGATATTTTAATGTTTTGAATATCGGGTAGAAAAAACATTGAATGCATATTCCCTAGTGTTAAATATAACTTTTGATATTGAAAATGTTAGAATTAACTACAAATATTAACAACAATTTGATTATCAATCTAAAAAGGTTGGCTGAAATGTTCGATTGACACTGACATAAGTGACTTTGACACTTATGACAGTGACGTATCTGTCGTAGTTTTTTTGGTCTTAACATGTTTATTGCCACATAACGCGACGTCGCGTGAAGTGGCTTTATACGCTGTGGCCAATCACTCGACGTCGCGTGATGGTCCCATACAAAATTGTTCGAGCCACAAAATTACGGCCGTAGCGTATGGGCTTCTGGTTTTAGTTTGGCCACTAATGAAGGGAATTAAACGTTTTTTTTATTTTGGCCATCTAGTAAAGTTCTGCATTTTGACCTTGGCAATGAACGTGTTAAATTAGATTTTCGAGTATAGTGTTTTATAAAGTTGTATTTTATTTTTGGGTGAATCAACTTTTAAGGTACCTACTCCCCATTTTTACCCGACTGCCGAAGGAGGAGAGTAATGTTTCATGTAGGTTTTGTATGGAAAATTTGCATTTTCCCCCGCGTTACCAAGTTTTTTCGGAGATTAAAAAACATTTGAGGTTTTTAACGTGTAAGGTCTGTGGTGATTTTAATATTCATACATTTTTATCAATCATAAGTCACCAGGAAAGTTCTAATACCGCAATAGAAAAGGAGTACCTTAAAAGTTGATTCACCCTTTTACGTGAATTTTTGTTTCCTATAAATAAAAATAAACGCCAATTAATACATGGAATTTCTTCAAACGCCGGATTAAAAAAATTGGTCGTGACAACACAACGGCACGATCTCGCAGACAGGAAAATCCTGTTAAATTAAAACATCATCACATTCCTAAAAACTCGTCTGCTTTAGCAATAGCTATATTACGAGTAGTAGGGTCCTTTACAAATTGCTTTTTTTTAGGGTTCCGTACCAAAACTGTAAAAAGGGAACCCTTATGGTGAGTCTTTGGTGTCTGTCTGTATATCACAGGTGTTTTTCTCTGAAACTATTAAAGCTATCAACTTTAAATTTGGCATAGTTGTATGACTTGTTTGCCCGCAATGCTTTTAGTAAAAACAATATTGAATTATTTTTCTAAATATTTGAAAAGGGGTATAGGACGGGGGGGATGTTGAAAAATGATAATGATTTGATTATGGCAAACGGGGTATCATATGAACGGGCTCAAACTGCAAATTTCAAAACTATTTTTTTAATTTGAATTTTCTGTGATGGGCTTTTTAATTTAGAGCCAAAGAATTATAGAGTTCGACTCGCACTTGACCGTTTTTTTCTATAGCCACTCCGTGTTTTTGGATTAGAACCAACCTACGTTTTCGCTTTTGCAAAGTCAAAATTAAAAATTAAAAGACAAATTTTCTAAATTTAATTAATAACAAGAACTTTTACTATATCTTCGACAATGCTGAATGAATTTATAGTTTAAAGCGTTTTGCATTCTCTTTATTTTATCCCCCAAAAAAGGAGGGGTTAAAAGAAAAAACAACACAACCGTTTTGAACAACGAAATAACTTACGGAACCACAACAATAAACACAACTTAACTAGTACCGTCGACTACACAGAGATGTATCCACTTTTTTATCTTATTACATTGTAATAATGTGAACAAGTCGATAAGAAAATCTCTATGTAGTCGACTGTACACCAGAGGTCGGAATAGGTAGTGCTTATTAACCTAAACTTGACGCATGTTCATTCATGCGTGAGTGAGGTGGGAATACATTACTGAATGAAGATGCATCAAGTTTAGGTTAATAAGCACTACCTATTCCGACCTCTGGTAATGAATAAAGAAATTGGTACCTACTTTGAAAAACAATATTCTTTAGTTTGATTTTCTGGTGGCGCCCTTATAGAACTTTTCGGAGCTTAAGAGCTCCGCGGAACACATTTTAAGAATAGCTGGTTTAGACAAAAAAAAAACCGGCCAAGTGCGAGTTGGACTCGCGCACGAAGGGCTCCCTACCATTATCCATAAAAAACTCGTTTATTGTTTGGGAGCCCCCCTTAAATTTTCATTTTATTTTTATTTTTAAAGTGAATATACAGCTAAATATTCTGTGAATATTTCAAGCGGTACGTGTTGCCGTTATTAAAATCGAACAAAAAACGGCAAAAAAATACGTTTGTTGTATGGGATCCCCACTTAAATATTTATTTTATTCTGTTTTTAGTATTTGTTGTTATAGCGGCAATAGAAATACATCATCTATGAAAATTTCAACTGTCTAACCACATTTTGCACAAGTAGGCTAAGATGTTTACCAGCGTATTAGTGACAGGTTGCATGCCCATCGCCTACGCTCTGTTTCACCTAAGATGAGTCCTGTGACAGCCGTATTTCGTAATTTCAATCACTTACTATACTGACATGCGAGGTATTTGAAAATAGGCGATTAATTAAGTATTTAAGTTCCTGAACGGCGTCGCTAGGTGTGTACCAGTGTATTTTGAAGAAGACGTACCTTTATATGTCTTATTAACATTGTGAAAAGAGCGAAAATGGTACGTCTTTTGATTTCCTTGACTGTTACTTTGTATTTGGGGGCACGGCAGACTATTCGCCAAGATCAAATCCGTCAGTTGTTTATTTCTATGGTTACAGAAGGCTGGGAAGTCGAAATCGGAAGCCGTGGATCTCGGCGAAGATGGCGAGGTCAAGGAGTTCGATTTTAAAGACCAGAGCATCCGGAAGCCGTTTATACGGAAGGTGAGACATGATAGGGCTCATTTGGCAATCATGGGGCAATATGGTAAGTTTAGTGTAGGAATGTGTGTGTGTGTGTGTGTGTGTGCTATGTGTGTGTAATCTTCCGTTGTTTCACTGAATTGTTCCAACGAAAGACCAGCGCTGGTCCTAACGCCAGCATAACGCTGAGTTGGAACCATTTCGTGACAACAGGTTTTTTGTCTCTGTCAGTATTTTGTTGAGTTTTGTTGTCTGTTTGTCACGAATAAATGTTATTTCTGTCTTCTCTTTTTTTTCAATCCAATTAAAAAAATCGGCCAAGAGCGAGTTGTAATACGCGCAGTTTAGAGTTCCGTTTATAACTTGGTCGACCAACACGCTTAAAAATGTAAAAACCTACTTAGCTGTGATTGTTTTCCTTTTAATTTCACATATCTTACAAAAACGGTTTAGCTGGTAATGGGAGAGAGGACAGACTTGACCCTAACAATTACTAATTTAAACCAAATTGTGTAAAATTACGCATTCCATTTAATTATATCAAAACACACTTTCCTTCAGGTGTTCTTCTGCCTCATGTGCCAGCTCCTCATCACGCTGGGCTTCATCACCCTCTGCATCTTCTACCAGGGCATTAGACACTGGTTCATACGCACGCCGTGGATGCTGTAAGTAGCAAATGGTAGCAGTCTAGATCACGCAGTTTTTATAGCAAGGAGAATGTAAAAAAAAAAAGGAAAGAAAGATAGAGCACACCAGCCACCTGGCCATGCCAAGCCTAATGGTAAGTAGGGTCTGAGACTCAATAGATCTTCAGGTGAAACATTGTTTTTTGTACATTTAAGGTCTTATTTTTACATACATACATAACGCCTCTTCCCGTAGGCAGAGACCACTTCCTTCCACTTGTTACGATCCAGACAAACTTCCCTCGCTTCTTTCAAACTCATAAGTCTCTTCATACACGTGCGACGGTTTAGGGTCTCCTGACCTGCCCCTTTATTAATACGACCCCGATCTGATCGTGGAACGTTCGCCTTGGCCTTCCCCTTCCAACATTCCCATTTACTCTTGCCTCATATAACGGTTTTGTTAATCTCACTTCATCTATTCTCTTATTTTTACAACATTTTTACTTATAACCGGAGTCAGGTATAATGGGCCCAATATAATAATTCGTTTCATGTGGAACCGGAACATGTAACCAATCCTGAGGGCTTAGCTGGAATGCCTGAAGGGTCCGTCCGGTTTGCCAGCACCATCTTACTTATCCTAAGCTTTAACCTACCGCCAAGCAGTAGTGTTTGCATTGTTGTATCCCGGTAGGATAAGACTACCGGTGAAATTACTAATATAGATAGAAACGTTCCACCTTAGTTTTCAGGGTTGGCAACGCATTTGCAGTCTGGTGGTTATAGTCTTGCAAACGTCTATGGGTCTCAGATCAGATCCCATTTACTAGCAAGTGGTCTGTGTGCTCGTTTGCTTCTTCTTAACATAAAAAATACGTCTACCACTGGACATAGGCGTTCCCTAAGGATCTTCACCACGGCTTTAGCAATTGTACCCTTTTATTCAGGTGGGTGGCACTGGGCACGATGCTGGTGACGGCGGTCGTGATATCGACGTGCGGCAACGTGCGCCGCCAGGCGCCCAAGAACATCATCTGTCTCGGCTTCTTCACGGTGGCTGAGGGCTTCTTGCTCGGATTCGTCGCCAGTACCAGGGCTCCTGAGGCGGTGAGTCCCTGCTTAAAAGTTCTACAACCACCTGCCTGTTGTTAGGTTAGCCAAAGTGAAAAGTTCTCTAAGATTGATAGGTCCAAAATTATAACACCTCCTTCCTAGTGCTATTAGGGGTGTCGCCAGTAATAGTGTATTTTGCAAAAAACTAAAACACCTGCTGATTGACATGGCGTCCTATTCGGTTGAGGACTTTTTTATGAATATGTCTCCTTACTTCCGCTTTGAAGCAAAATGTACAAAACGCAAAATGTACACCTACACGCAAAATGTAACCAATGATGGCAAATTCTACAATACGCATATTGTGAAACAAGCGGACCGTACAAAAAGCAAAAAGTACATTCGCAAAAACAGGTTACCTACAGGTTCTCTAGGTTTATCTCTTTAAACATTTTGAAAAGTTAATGGGTTCAGAGAACAATGATTTTCGGACTGATGAAAATTAATACGAGGGTCAATTTCAACAATGCTCGATTTTATGCCAATTTCGGTGGCGAAATGAAAATTGTATTTTTTGGAGATTTTTTTTTTACTGTTAATTTGCTAAAAAAATATTTTAAAACAGAATTTATAATGGGATGTTGTTATCTGCAAAACTTTAGAAGATATAACAAATTAAATAATTTGAGCTGACCACGGGAATTGGTATCTGGCACCTGAATTGTAATGACGTGCCACCCGAATTTACCCGCCACCAAAATTCGTTATTTTTAACATAACTTTATTTTGGATGTAATTAACTACTTACATTTTAGTGATATAATATTATAAATAGGTCGGAACAGATTCCAGTCATTCGTTTTTGTTTTAATTGAACAAGTGCATAATATAAATGAAACGAGCTTGTACCTAATCAATTCACAATTGTATCACAAATTAAATATCTACAAAACATGATTTATAAGGAACCCACTTACATATAATAACATAAAAATAAAAGCTTCTAATTTTTTTTAAGTTAATTCACAAAAAAATATTGTGCATCATTTACACATAATAGGAACCATACGTAGGGTAACTGCACCTATATTGGACAGTGCTCCAGTTACGATTAATCCGTTAAACTATTCGCATTACAAATAAGTAGATTTTTTTAAAATATATTGTTAATCACTAGACCACTGTTCACCCATAATACGTGCTTTTATATTAACATAAAATCTAATAATTTTATAAAGGTTCGTTAGTAAACATTTTAGATCATATTTT
Organism: Acleris literana; assembly: GCA_946894065.1. Classification (NCBI taxonomy): domain Eukaryota; kingdom Metazoa; phylum Arthropoda; class Insecta; order Lepidoptera; family Tortricidae; genus Acleris; species Acleris literana. Next base: position 3,136,795 of record OX335681.1, read on the forward strand.
AGTAACTTCATACAAGTTTTGACATTCATTACCGAAATTTGATCTAACGGATCTTTATGAAACCCAGCCTAAGTAACCAGAGGGCTTTTTATGGTCGCGTTGGATAAATGTCGATAAAACATTCGTCACTTTCTGAATGCTTTATCCACGTTTACGTCTAAATTTGTTTTATTCATCGTTTTATTTCAAGTGAAAGACACTACCTTAAAAGGCTTTAAAAACGCAACCGTAAACGTTTTTTTAAGCCTTTTAAGGTAGTGTCTTTCACTTGGATAAAACGATGAATAAAACAAATTAGAAAACATAATAAAATAACAAATTATGAAAAAATAACATCACACGTTTGATTATTTAACACAAGATAGATTTTTGTCACAATTTTGATTATTTATAGCTTTTATCATCAGCCCACAAAAAAAACACATTACGCTCTCGTTCAGCAATTTTTTTTTTCAACAACCTTTCTTCCTTAGTTTGCTTCTTTCTACGCGGCATTTTAGACAATAAATTATACTGATTAATACCGCGAAACTAAATCAACTTGTATGCTTCGTATATAATATAATCCGTTTATTTTATTTGAAGTCATTTAAAAAGGTAGGCAGGTAAAAGCCAGTGACAAACAATAACATTTTTAGTATTTAAAACTTGTTATTACCGAAAATTCCATTGTAATAACTAATAGTATCCCCGAATAAGTTCAACTAAACTAATTGTACCACATATTCAATCTCGAAACCTAATATTTATTGTTCATAACCGGAGCACTTTCCATAATAGGTGCTTTTACCTTACTACAACCACTACTGAAAATTTTATTAGAAAAATGCTTTAGAGTTAAGTTTTTAACAATAACTAGTAACCACACGAGGGAAAACGGCGACAGATGCTTTTGTAGTTTAAAGAACTGTAATAGAATTTAAGATTAATCGCAAAAATCGTTTATTAACAATTCAGGTGGCGCAAAATAAGGAAAAAAAAACGTTTTGCCCACCTTAATTTGCGCCACTGAAATTGGGATTCTATTAAAATTTAGCCCTAAAACCAATAATCCTTGTTACACCATTTTAAAAAATATTCTATAGGAAAAATAAATCAATAGGCAATCCTAAACGTTCATCATTTAATGAAAATTTTATCAGAATCAACATATAAACGAGCCACCATAATTGGATATTTTTGACTTCTTGCCAGCGAAGATTAGTGCTTAGGTGTTTTACTGGAACGCGCAGCGACATAACACACCCCATCTTACGTCGGGCGTTAGATCGCGACTAAGGTGAACGGGGGGGGTGGCTAACATTAAAGTGTTACTAGTGAAGTTATAACGGTATCAAATTTGCCCACCCGAATTAGTTCTCTCGCGCGGACAAAATGTAGGCATCAATTACTTACTTAAATAAAATAAATAAATACTCTGTGTATGTTAGTAATAATGCTATGTATTCTCCAGTTTTATAATCTAATAATAAAAAAGCGCAAACGTACACCCGATCCTCAGCATGTTTTTTTAGGGTTCCGTAGCCAAATGGCAAAAAACGGAACCCTTATAGATTCGTCATGTCTGTCCGTCTGTCCGTCCGTATGTCACAGCCACTTTATTCCGTAACTATAAGAGCTATACTGTGGAAACTTGGTAAGTAGATGTATTCGGTGAACCGCATTAAGATTTTCATACAAAAATAGAAAAAAAACAATAAATTTTTGGGGTTCCCCATACTTAGAACTGAAACTCAAAAATTTTTTTTTCATCAAACTCATACGTGTGGGGTATCTATGGATAGGTATTCAAAAATGATATTGAGGTTTCTATTATAATTTTTTTCTAAACTGAATAGTTTGCGCGAGAGACGCTTCCAAAGTGGAAAAATGTGTGTCCCCCCCCCCGTAACTTCTAAAATAAGGGAATGATAAATGTAAAAATAATATATGATGTACATTACCATGCAAACTTCCACCGAAAATTGGTTTGAACGAGATCTAATAATTAGTTTTTTTTTAATACGTTATAAATCGTAAACCGCATTTTACCTTTCATTCAATCAACTCCAATATAATAAAGAATAAAGAAAAACATTTATTTAGATGTATAGTTGTACGGAACCCTACGTGCGCGAGTCCGACACGCACTTGGCCGGTTTTTTACTTACTAACCCAGCTCTAGGACTAGGACGCGCCACCAAGTCCTGGTTTTAGCTATTTCAATATTTTTGTGAATAATGAAAACATAATACATTCAGTTAATTTTACCTTATACCGATATACTGGGGAATAATGAGCTTTATGATGTAAAAAATAAATTTTATTATATTTATCATATATCACCTCGATTTTCAGCCCGGACACAAAAAAAAAACACGCTCAGAAAGTGACCCACAAACGAAATAGTCCGGGCGGCGGCTGCAAATTACCTACCCCATCGAGTAACAGGAAAATATCGTCTTCCACGAAAAGAACACAGCGGACAAAACTTTTTCAAAACATCGATAGGTTACCTCCATAAACTTCATCTTCCTCACTTCACTTTCCTCTTTACGGTCGCCGAGTTTCTGAGGCAGTGAGTCCCTGCCATACCTCATCTTCGTTCAGGGTCTTTCTAGCTTCGTCTTATTGTAACCATAGTCTATGAACTTCATCTTCCTCGGCATCCTCACGGTGGCCGAGAGCTTCTTGCTCGGAGCTATGAAGATGACCTTGAAGTTATAGTGACCTTGAAAACAAGTTAAGCTTGAATTTGAAATCGAAACTATTTCGTTTAACTCACGAATTGTGTGTATTGCAGGTGATGATGGCGGTGGGAGTAGCGGCGGGGGTGTGCCTCGCGCTGACATTATTCGCGCTGCAGTCGAAGTGGGACTACACCATGATACGCGGCTTCCTCGTGTGTGCCACTTTCGTGCTGTTGCTGCTGGGTGAGTGCTGTTGTCATCACCACCACAACCATTATCATGATCATTGCCACTACTATCACATCATTGGTAACGCTCGTGCTGTTGAAGCGTGGTCAAATGCCATCTCATCGGCTCTATGAACCATCGCTCGGCGAAAACGTGTGTGACAACAACGTCGAAAATATGTAATTAAATAATGAATTTGTAACAAATCGAACACCACACCTACACGGGTAACACGGATCCATATTGCCATTTTATTTATTTAGAGCCATGGTAGTCACCATTCCAGTTTTCTTTCGTTTTTCTCAAATCAGTTTCTGTTTGTTTACAGGCATCGTCGTGTTCTTCGTCCAGAGGCACATCATCAACCTTGCATACGGAAGCATTGGAGCTCTTATCTACTCCGTGTACTTGGTATACGACACTCATGTCATGATGGGGGGGAAACACAAGTACAGCACCAGTCCTGAGGAGTACGTCTTCGCTGCCCTCAACCTGTACCTAGACTTTGTCTATACCTTCCTCCACATTATTTCTACTATCGCTTCTATTATGGAAGAATTTAAAAAATAATAGTATGGATGCCAGATTCTGTTGGTTGGTAGCCTTTTGGACGTCATAGTAACAAATAATGGGGCTACCCGATTTGTTTCGTAGACGTAGAATTGGTCATAGTTTGTTAACGCATTCGTTGCTCTCACTTTGTGTTTCGTCCTTTGGTTTTAAACGAAGTTCGCATATTGTAAAAACGCACATACGCGTTCAAGACCCGACGGAAAAAGCTTCTATATGTTGCCAACAGTGAATGCATTAACTAACACGTTGAGTGCGGTACGGGAATTATTTTCCCGTACTTATTCGACTTTCGCTGGGCGTGGCGGTCAAAAATGATCCCTTTATGCTCGGTGCGGGAAGAAATTAACAGGGTTCTTATGAAGGTTAAAAAAGGCGAACACTTATTTGTGAATACCACTTTAATTTTAGATGAATAGTAAAGACATATCATAAGGAAAAATAGTTCCCATAACGCACCACCAGGGGCACGTTTTATAATGCTACAAATTACAATTTACAGGTTACAAGTTTCCATCTGACACAACCTCGACCAACGACGACCAGCCATTTCAGCAGTGTTGCCAGTTTAGACCTGTAAAATTGAACTTGTAGCTTTATAAAACCTGGGGCCTGTTTTATAAAGCTACAAATTACAACAAGTTTCTATTTGACACAACCTCGACCAATGACGACCAGCCATTTGAGTGTTGCCAGTTTAGACCAGGGACCCGACAACCCCTTCCCAGAAAATACCCCTTGAAAGACTAATCACTTCATTTTGATAACCCAAATAACTTGGTTACCCCTTTCAATTGATAACCCATTCATTTGACTTACCTCTACGAAAGGGTTACCCTTATGAGGTTACCACTTACCCAAGCCGTTCGGTAAACGTTAACCCCGATTGGGTTAGCGCTTACCCTTTACCTTTTAACGAGAATATTCTACCTACTTTCACTTCACTGCTGTTTACTAGTTTACCTATTATTTATTATTTTCATTTTGTATTTGCGCTGCTTGCCGTAGTCTATCTAACAGGATTATTGAAGCGAAATGGGTGAGTGCAGAGTTAAATTTATTCAAAAGCGTTACCGAATTAAAATGCGTAAGAATTGTGTGTTTGATTGCCAGGACAGCGGTCAGTGTTAATCGATACTTGTTTTTATTTTTATTTTTAATAGATTTGTTCGCGTGGAATTAGCGATTCCTAGGTCCCACGGGAACAATGATTTTTTTTCGAGATAATTATGTTGTTTATGTGAGTTAATTCAAGTTATAAACTGACGGATAATCAATTCCAAATTTAATCACGATTTGTGTAAGTACCCTAACACACCTTTGTATTAAAAATATTAGTTTAATTTCTAATTAATTTTATTTCTGTTATAACTTTCAGTATTTCTACCTCTTATTTGCCGATGGGAAAAAAGAAAATACTTTAAATGAAGAAACACATTACAAATAAGTACTGCCTAATGTTATTTATCAATCGAAATTGTAAATAAACTGGCTGGTTGATTCTGTATTTCTCGGAGAAAAAAATATATTAACAAAAAATACTCTTAAAAAACTCATTTAGCCAGCGGTCACGCATAAAGGTGAATTCACGGGCCCGGCTTCGGCATGGTGTAACGTGAATCTACCTTAATATACTCATCTAACAGATCGCTCGTAATACTCATTCAACCCATCTTGATGAAAACTGTTTGGAAGAATTTTAATATAACCTGGATAAATTAGCATGTTTGTATGTGCTTATGTGTGTACCTATGAGTTTGTACGTGGGTGATTCTTCGGGGCCCTGATTTTCGACGTCCGGGGGCGTAGTTAAATGAACTATTTAGTTTAGAAGTTCGATTTCTTTTCAGAGGTGTCTTATATTCATTCATATTCAACTGGGATATCGGTCAATTTTTGTGTAACTGATTCTAAACATTTACAAAAAATAACCATTATTCTAGTAATTTCTACGTGCAATATTATTATTATAACTGAGGAAATAAGATTCGTATGCTGTAAAAATCTTATTTCTCTGGAGCGGGCTTCAATCAGCTGTATCATAAAGACATTTAAGAAACTAACGACAACTCCCACGCAGGCCAGTTTTTAGTCGCGCTCCCAACGTGTCAGGTGGTGGACCTGTCGGCTAATGCCTGTCACTCCGGAGTTGTGAAGGCAAATATATCATTTCTCTGTCCTTGGTTTACATACCATTCTTATTAGTCTGTTAAATTTTTCAACATTTGTGTAACCTTTAAAAAAAATAGTTGTGCTTGATTAACAACTGCTTTACGTACTATGTTACCGTAGAATTAATGGTAGCCTTCCAGTATGTTCGTATTATGAACCATCAGCATATTTTCAATTCTTTCTTGTTCCCCTGTCCCTTATTCCTATGGATTTATGGACAGTAGAATACAAAATGGTTAGTTTTCAGTATTTTTTTCACTTTCGATGTTGTTATTTATTTTTAAATACTTTAAGTTTTAAAGACTTTCACACAGGTTCGGATTATGCGGACTTGTGTAGTTACAGTTCTTTTATATATATGTATATATTTTTTAAATAAATAAGGCTTCTTTTGAAAATGTTTTGGACAAAACTATAATAAATAACTACACCTACTCCTTATTCGTCAATTTCTTATTCCTATGTACACACAAGTTAAACATTTAATTATTTTCTGAAAGAGTTCATAAAAATGAGTGCCTAAACCATATTCATGTTTCTATCATGGGAAAATATATTTGTTACTCAAATAGAGAAAAACAGAGGAATAAGACAAAAATCTCGAAGAAACACCCATGTGTGTATGTGTGTATGTGTGTATGATTGTATGAGTGTATATTAACTTAACTCGACGGAATAGTAACCATCATATTTAATGACTGTGTAGTGTTACCGTCAATTATTTAAGTTATCTTACCTACTAAAATTGTATTAGTTAGTTGTTTGTTGAATAAAGTTATTATTATTATTATATATATATATATATATATATATATATATGTATGTAAGTATGTATGTATGTGTGTGTGTATGTATTTATGTATGTATGTACGTACGTACGTATGTATGTGTGTATGTATGTATGTATGCAATTTAAATATTTTAAATCATATTACCTATATGTAAAGTTTCAATGCTAAATGACGAAGGTAATCAAAAACATGAAAACTCTTTGGTTGGATTCACGGATTGGAAAAAAAGTATATTAAAAAAAATTATAAGCATATTATTATTTATGAAATGGGCGTCACTTTGGGTCAATTTGATACATAAAATGCCACTTAATTTTAGCTACCAGGGGAATGAGAAAAGATCATAGGAAAATAATAAAAACGACAAGAGAACGAAAACTTTATGAGAACGTAATATATAATATGTATTCCATGTATAGAATAAAGTTTTAAATCAATTAATTAATATGTTTTTATTTGTAAGAAAATTTATCATCTCTCTCTTCAAAAAGCATAAGAATAAGTTATCAATCAACACATGCGGTCAAAAGTGCAGTTCTTTTTTACAAAACACTGTATGCCAATTGAAGGAAATAAATTTTATATGAAAATACGTACATACATAAACTCACGCCTTCATTCTCAGAGACTCTCAGTGGGGTAGGCAGTGCTAAAGAATTACCAATATCTCTAAAACTAGTTGATAATATGAAAATACAGAGTAATGATAATCATAGTGAACCAAAGCCCGGAGAATGATATTATATTTGTCTGCATAGTCCAGAGCTCCAGCGACGAGTCGTGTCTTCTCCCCACGGCGTTGAAAGCGTTAATGATAAGCGTTAGGAACGGCGGGAGCATCGCGTCGAAGGACGTTTAATTAGGGGTGCAGATGTTGCAGGGAATGATAACTTAGTTCCGAACACCTTTTATATAGAACCTAAAAAAAAAGCGATAAACACAGGAACCATATTTTTTCTTTCAAATCAATAACTTACTCTAACGATTCAACTTAATACAATACTTGGTTTCAATCCATAACTTGCTCTGCTCCGGGTAGTTTGTTCACTAATTGGCGAATGGATGTACCAGGTTAATGATGTTTTAGCTATAGTTATTTCAACTTAGCTTAAACAAAAAAGATAACGTGCCCCATTTAGTTAAGTGGTAATTTAATGAAAAAAAGTTAAATTATTTTAATAGCACAGATACTTTTTCCCTCTGGACGGTGTAAATTGGCTGTGGCACACTTGAAGAATATGATACCAAATGCAATAAAACACTAAAAGCTAAATCTGAAAATCCAGACCACTGATTAAATAAAATAAGTAATTACTTCCACTGGTGAAATGTTGACACTACGCTGATCGGAAACAAATAGCAAAGTGAAGGTTTTAGCTTTGCGACTACCGCTAGTCGGCGAATATAAAGTAACATTCCGCAATATTGACTTTTATGTTTTGGGAAAAAGATGCGAAATCGCTCAAACATCGAAAGGATAACCCCTTCAACAGGTTACCCTTTTGGAGGTGGTTTTATAAGCCTATGGAAGGGGTTCTTATACCACAATGGGTTACCCCTAAAAATATCGCTTAAAAACCCAAATGAAGGGGTTTTGACGAGGAACGGCTTTGGTAATCAAAGCCTTTCGCAAAACCCTTTCAAAACCCCTTGAAGGGGTTACCGGACCGGTCCCTGGTTAGAAGCCCATTGTCATGCTAATTACAATTTTCCAGTTCGTGCTTGCTTTTGTTCTTCTAACAAAAGCAAATATTGAAACATATGGAATGGCGCCATCTTCTATTTGTTATCATCGTCAATGAATTAAAAAAATTAACATTTTTACTGTCTCGCAAAGCAAATAAGAAATTGAGGCCTATGGTTTTTTGTTAGGAAGGGGCCCAGATGAGGTTGGATTGGCACCAGCTGTAACTCATGTCGTATTTCAAAAAAAGTTTAGTGATTCTTAACGTCTTCAAGGTTATTTTAAATGAAAAATATCTATTTTCAAAGAAGTGTATTAATTACAAGGTAAGTTATTCCCAAAAAAAAAGGCGAACGTAAATCAAGAACGCAGTCATTATCCACCAAGAGCTTCCAGCATTTTCACCGCCAACTTTTTGTGCGACTTCAGCACAGAAGACGCATCTTGTCTGGCTCGTGCGACGTCTGAATCAGTAACGGCCTCACCGACCTTGATTTTCCTAATCAGTCGATTGAGAGTTCGTTCCAGCCGATCAGTCTTCAACCTGTGCAAAGCGAGAGAGCTGTGCCACATTCTTTCATGGTAGTCGATTGGAAAGTAGCCGTCGTCGTTGTTATCCGATCTCGTCTGATTTTCAAGGATATGTGCGTCAACTGTTTGAGCCATTCTCTCACAGAAAATTTTGAAGGCATTTAAAGACTGCTTGAGATTGTAAACGATCTGCGCATTGTGTTGCTCGTGCGTTATGTTCAGTAGAGCGTCTACTTGCGAGTCGTTCAACCCCAGGAAGACAAGTGGATCCGGCAGCTTCCCGGACTCTGCGATCGTCAGGTACTGGTTTCTCTCCTGCGTCAGGATTGATCCTCCAATGACTTGAGACCCAGGGGGAAGCGATGCGTTCTGGCCGATTGTGAAACTGTTCCGTGCTTGGGTGTCGACATTTCCGTAGACTATTGTAGGTGCTCCGCCTCTCTTGTGCCTAGATAGCCTCACGTTCGATATTTCTTGCGACCCTGTGGAGGAAATTCAGAAGCATAATCGGCAGGCTTAATTGAATACTTTGATTTATCTTTTGAAATCAGATCACATTCCCATGAAAAAAAAATATAAAAAAAAATTATGTTAGAATTTTTTATTATATTCTAAATATATAAATATATCGACGTTCTAATTAGTAATTTGTTTAAATATTGCGAAGAAATTGTCCATTTATGAAAAAAAATAATCTTATCATTTTATTATCATTTTGAAAAGAAACTTGATATTTAATATCTATTATAATATTTTTGTTTTGATTAAGGTAGTTGTGAAAAAGGCATAGTATCAGAAAATTCTAAATTTTTATATGCTTATTAAGGATGTTGAAATGAATCAGTCCTTAAAATTTGAAATCGATTGACCGTCCGAAACGTGAGATATTTGAAATTTAAAATGTCATTTTTTGTACAGGCGGTATAGGAAAAGAGTGAGAAAACCGGACATTCTTATGCTTTTTTACTGAATGGACCGTCAGATCTATGTAAAAACTGATATTCTACGGATTGTCATATTTGAAATAAAAGAAAGAAATTTAGGAATTATTGACCGTTTAGTTTTTGAGAAATTATTATTAAACTAGTAAAGTAAACAAAAATGATCATGAGTAAGAGCGAGTCCGCAATAATATATAAGAGAGGCAGCACTAGCGAGGGAAAAAGAAACCAATAGCAGAATCTATATATTGCACGACAACTACCTTAACCCTTTAGAGCCTGGCCTTGAAACCCCACTCTTAGCTCGAATCGTGCATCTTCCTTTTGAACTGAGAGAGCCGTACTCTATTTTGTAGGGAAAGGGCAGAAAATATGGCAGAGGGGGGCGCACGCATACGCTACTACTCTCGCATTTCACTCACACAAGCTCACGGCGCGCTGTGATTTGCGCGCTCCCCACTATTCACACACGTAGACGTTTCAAGATCCTCTGGTTCTAAAGGGTTAATCAAATAATTTATATTCGGACTATTGTCGCCTCAAAATGTCAAAAAAGTACCCCCTGAAAATATGAAGTTAGACAATTTGCTAATTTAGAACGTCGACATATAAAATATTTATAAATATATACGAAAATCTATTAAATATATACGAAAATCGGCCAAAAGCTAGCTATTGAAAATATAATTTTCATTAATATATTATACATATCTGTATATTTTTTTATATTATAAATCGATTTTTAAACTATTTAAACATCTATTATTATTATAAATTTTTTTCATGGGGGCTTATCGGTACTTACATGTGACCCCGACGATAATCGCGAGGAACACAACCAATCTCTTGAGCGCCATGGTCCCTAGACGTCCCGAATTGTTATGTGACTTGAGGATTCGGTTCCCTCTTTTATATCGCTGTAAGCTCGGTTATGACGTAACTTTTCTGGTATTTACTCTTATCATGTTGGGAACCGTATAAGGTCTTACGGGTCAATACCTAGTTGTAACCATCATTCAAATCGATAATTAATGCGACTAATCAGCGGGTATAACCCCGTTCCAAAATTTACGACTTTAACCATAATAAAACTTTTATGACTTCCTTCTTGAAGTTTCAAGGTCTAATGATTATTTATGAGGATATTATAAAGATTGGGGTTAATTAAAACGCCAGTTTATGAAATGAGTATTTTTTATTTATCAGCACAATGAAAAAACCACATGATAAGGGAACTAGCAAACTAAGACAGTTCCAACAACTTCAACTTCACTCGATCGATCATGACACGCAGAGCGTTCAAATCCCCGTTGAAGTTATCCTGCAAAACCCATGGAGTTTCTGAATTGAACTCATCAAGAAATGACTGCTGGCCCCTTACTCTTGCGTCTGGCGACATGTAATTCTTATGGACCATGTCTAGTTCCGATTCTCGTCTAGATTCTTCTTCTGTTTGTTTCCGAAACATGTTAGACAATCCACTCGTTCCACTTGTCAGCGCGTCCAATTTGTCTTTTATGCCTTCGCATTCTTGTTTCAGCATGTTTATTGCCATCTGGACAGTCTGACGTCTTTCAGAGGTCATTTGGGTTCCTTCGCTACCTTCAGAATTGGTGGGTGGGATACGTAATAGCCTCATTTCCAACCCCAAGAAAGCAGTTTTAAAAATATTTACATTTAGTATTTTATTATAATTTTTTAATATTATCAAATCACAAGTAGTTGATACATGTATAAAAAGTTCAATTTTAGACACTGAGGATGATATATACTAATGCGAGAGGAGTTTTCAATCATATTTATATTATCTACAATGTTGGTTAGGCCCTGGAATAGGACATAGGATAGTTTTTCTCCCGGAAAATTGGACAGTTCCCGAGGGAGCAGCGATAAACGACTTCTACGCGGAATCGCGAGCGAAAGCTAGTAAATATTATAAATATTATTGAAAACTCCTCTCGCATTATAGTATTTTTTCTCAAAAATGTCCGGAAATGTTGACATTCCTATCTACATATTGAGACGCGAAGTACATAGTTTACTGACAGTTCTCAAATTTAAAAAAAAAAAACATTGCGTGCTCGCTACACAAGCCCGCAATGTTGCATACAAATTCCATTACTATCTAGGTTGTAACTTTTTAAAAAGTGAAAAGGGCCATAATAAAATGAGGGCACAAGTCTTAAACATCCAAATTTTACTCGAAACATAACTTTTTTATTTGTGCCTGGAATAGCTTATGTTTTTTTTAAAACAAGAATTGCGTTTCTCCTTGTCATAAACAAAAAGGCGGTAAGGAGTGATGGTTTTTTCACATGAAGTTTCTGTTTGTATGCAATTCAAAAAATGAGTTCAAGCGATGAAGATTTGACTCCAACACAATTTTTTTCTTGCGATTTTTGAGAAAAACACTATATTTGCCTCGGCAGGAACAGCAATTGCGGGCTTCGTATTTTTAAACGGACTCGCAAGCTCGTCCGTTTAATCCAATACTCGGCCCGCAATTGCCTACTTCCATGCCTAGGCAATAATGTACTATTCATCCTCAGTGTCTAAAATTGAACTTTTTATACATGTTTCAACTACCAACTTGTGATTTGATAATATTAAAAAATTATAAAAAATACTAAATGTAAATATTTTTAAAATTGCTTTCATGGGATTGTAAATGAGGCTATTACGTATCATTTTAGGTATATTTTACATACAAATAATGATTCAACCGTATCATATCTGGAGGAGCCCAAACTTGATATGTTTTGAAAATGATTTTTATTTTAATTTAAAACAAGTGAATGAAATATAATGATGTGATATAGTTTTAGAATCGGCTTAGTAAGCCCTTTCATTAGATACCACACACGATAGGTTTCAGAACAATTTTATATTTCCCATACAAAATAAAGATGACGTCATAACTCGTCTCCTTTTTTGTATTTTTTCATGCTACGGGTCAAATTGATTCTTATAGCCTAAAGATCAATCGTTCCAATTTTCATGACTAACACCGCTAGGACTATAGGGCTATAGAGCTTAGTAGACTAAGTTACTTTGTGTGAAATGTCCTGTTTTTTTTATTAGCTAACTCTAGGTGCGGCCTGTAGTAATATGACTGAAAACTTACATCAATTGAGACCTGTTGTCGCGAATGTACGGTGCGTTATAGCAAAAAAAAGCAGCCGCCAATAAAATCATGAAAGCTGCAAACACCTGGAGGAAGCGAATGGCCAAAACCTGTAATTACAAGAAATGACATGATAGATTATGCACATAATTATTATACAGGGTGGAAAAAAAATATGGGCCCTGGAGGGGAACTACCTTAAATCCGTAAGTTAGATCATTTTACTTAAAGGAAACATTATTTTATTTCAAAAAAGAAACAAAACTACAATCAAAGATTTGCTTGTCTCACCCGGGAATCGAACCAGGAGGCCCTGCCATGATGCTACGCTAACTAGAGTTTCTATTCGTTTCGTTTTTACACCAATCGCGTCACTGGTAGATCACGTGACTTTTGTATCACGTGATCTACCAGTGACGCGATTGGATTAAAAACGAAACGAATAGAAACGCTAGTTAGCGTAGTGCATCTTAACAGTACCACCAGCTGAGATTAAAAAAATTAACTTCGAACGGTGGTAGCCGTACAATAACATCTAGTTATAAAATAAGGTTGCCGCCACATAGGTATGTGTTTGAAATTTTGTATTTATGTTCTTTGAACCTCAAACTTACAGGAAAAATTAGTGCCATACTGATAGGTACAAATCGTTCGGAATTCGCATAAAATCTTACAATTTAAAATAATAATTGTACCCATTCGCCACCTCCCACAGGTATGGCATTATCAGACTTCTATTTATGATCATACAAAGAACTGGTAAAAAGAAATCTATTGTGGTACAAATCGTTTTGCAAAAAAGAAAAAAAATACTCCTTTACGGCGGTATGGCGGCCATTGGGAACCGTCGGAAACCATGAATATTCTCAACCTGGAAAGTTAGGGGACTTAGTAAAATTTGAGCAGAGGCAGATGACGTCATCATGAGTTCAAGGTTAAGGCCGTCCCTTGTCAAGGGGCGATGACCTCTATGACATAGTTTGAAATTTATGACGTAATTCTAAGAGGAATGAATTTACTTATCGAACATATTTTTCACTGTGTAGATATTAGTGTGAAACAACATACGAATGAAATTTGGCTTATATAGCTTTTTAAGAGGAGAATTAAAATTTTGAACAGATATATTTGACTTAACAAGTAGAGGCTACATTGTTGCCAACATACTCGTAAAATTGGAAATAAATGATGCAATTAAAAATAGGTAGGATAAGCGTGCTGTATATTGGTGGAAAAATAACAGCAGGATAGGTACAGGAAAGTACGTACCCGATAAGACCGCAAAAACAGGAAAGCGTAAATATCAGCATATTATTGATTGAAAATAATTGATAAGCAGAGATCGTAAGATGCGAGCAAAATTCATTGAAGTGCTAGGGTTGTCACTTACAATATAATCGAATAAATTAAATATGTATGCAGGAATGTGTTTATACTTATGAAAGCACTTGTTATCATTATGGTAATAAATTGCCCCTATCAGTGTTCATGGTTTATCTATAATGTTAAACTAAAACTTATAAGAATTGATAAGTACATTGTCTATAGATTTACGAGTATTATCTTGTCATGATTGTCAATCTGATTGTATTATTTGCATTGTCTCGCCACCGTACTTGCGAAAATTATTACTTACTATCCCAAGTCTAAAATTGGAAAATATTTGATTTGAAATTGTAAATATAGTAAAAAGATATACCACCCAGTAAACTGAGTTTCGGATTGTGTTCAATTACATCTGTAAAAAATATTTATTTGTATTATTTTAAGTTCATAAAGGGCATTGGGTAAATTTGTTTGAAGAATATTGTCACTTTTTTTTTCAGCGGCCAAGGATGATTCTTACATAGTTATTTAGAGAACCATTTAAACACACATATATATATAATTTATGGCGTTAAATAATATCGGAGCGGAGATTTTAAAGATTTAAGTATTCAGTTTTTAGTACAAAAGTACGCCCAAGTATGAATAATTAAATATCTCGGCTCCGATGCACTTAAGAGTATTATATTATATAATAAAATATGTGTATTTTTAATAATTCTATCATAATTTACCACTTTTACAAATGGCCGCTCACCTTGAAAATGTATGAATTTTATAAATGACAACACTTTTACCCAAACCCCTTTAGAATCATCGCCAACCCTAACTGGTTGTCATACGTCATTTCAATGGATTTTGCTCGCATTTTTCGATCCCTGTTGATAAGCCTAAATCGAACTATTTATGGGCATTCATGACTGCTATGACGTCAGAATCGTTAACCGCAAAATCCTGTGGTCGGAATGATCGCTCTGTGTAGGTAAGGAAGTTATAGGTCATTAACATCTGATTGGTTTATCCCAAGACTTTTAAGACAAGAAGGTTTATTCATTATTTAAAATCATTAGCAAACCAGTAGGAGTTTCTTAGTAAATTCTACGAAAATAGAGCATTACAATCTAATTAGCTCGCAATACCTACTTCATGATTAGGTACTGTGAGTAGGTATTGACCGCAATGACCTCAGCGTTCCGATAAGAAGGGTAATACCGTCCAAATGATTGTTCGAAGTAGGTATTAACCCAATTAACCTTATCAACAAACAGGAGCTGTTTTCACTAGTTGGAGACCAAAATACTAATGAGCTCCAGGAAATCGGGTTGATAAGAGCAGCAGTCAGCTTGTCGTCACGTTGGGTCATTCCGTATGAGTTTCATAAACAAGTTGTTTGTCTTTTTAATGAGAATATCATGACGCGTGCCAAATGCCAAAAGGACGTATTCTAATTTACACGCCCTTTTGGCATAAAACCCTATTTAACTGCTGTACTAAGCCTTTTGGCATTTGAAAATCTTTTGATTTTTGAAAATTTTCAATTTTCCTAGCGAGAATAGTAATAAATTTTGAATACGGACATGATCGTCTATAGATGGGTTTACAATACCATTTTTATGGATGCCAAAAGTTCCTTAGTCTAGTCATTCCTTAGGACAAAAATCTTATTAGTAAATAAAAAATAGGAGTTGAAATAAGAATGATTTATTTCGGGCAACATGACAAGACATTTTAATTTCGTAGAATTCAAAAACAAAAATAGGAAAACAGTAAATTTGAAGATGATACAACTATTTGGCAATTAGCCAAAATTCCACACTATATTAAATTGCAATATCGTATCTACGATACTTGCGGCTTCTTGTCCTAATCAGTATCGACGTTGTTGTAAACTTGATACGTCGAAGAGCCATAGGTGACGTTCCCGGTTCTCGAATCAGTAACGGTAACGGCTAGCAAGATCGAAGAATATAAAAAAATATATGTTTTAATTATAAAGTTTATTAAACTATTTTAGGACAAAAATGTTCACAAAGATGAAACACGATAAATTCGATAAGAACTTAACACTGATTTGTTACTATGCACCAATCGGATGAAACCGATAGATAACAGGCGTGATCAAGGATTCAGCGAATCATTTTTTGTCATCGTCCGGGTCGGTTTGGTCTGATAAATGGTCTAAGGTTCTATTTCCTTTTATACTTTCGAAATCTATGGGCTCCTCTGGTTCGATCGGCTTCCCATTTTCGTCGTAGGCAGCACTATCCTGAAAAATTGATAATAATAATTACTATCAAATTGCTGCCAGCTGTTTTATCAACAGTTGTCATATTTTATGAAGCGACTTCTAATGTGGTAAATTATTACTAATCATAAAAATGAACTTATCATTACTTACCCCTTCATGGTCATTTGGATCAGGTCCCGTATATTCTTCTCTTGTTATGTCCTTACCCGACCGCGCTTCGATACCTTGAGAAAAAAAACCACAACTGTTAATTATATTCTGCAATAAATCAATCGACACATCCGATAATTTTGAACGAAAAATATACCTTGAAATATTACAGAAAATCATCGAGCTTCGAAATTCGTTACCAGGAAAGGAAAATAGGCTCGATGCCGTTAGGAGATTTTAGATTTTATCTAGACGTACTGAGATGTAACACAAAAGGAGAAATTAGCAAGTGACAAAAAGTTAGAAAGGAAATGGATTATTTTATACTTACAAGCCATGACCACGAAGGTGAAGAGAAGGAACAGGGTAATTTTGCTGCACATGGTTGCTTGGATGTCTTCAAGTTACTGAAGTCTTCTGAAATTTCTTCGCCTTTTATACGGAAAAGTCTGAAAATTCAAGGCTGAAAAACAAGTTAGAAGCAGGGACCCGACAACCCCTTCCCAGAAAATACCCCTTGAAAGACTAATCACTTCATTTTGATAACCCAAATAACTTGGTTACCCCTTTCAATTGATAACCCATTCATTTGACTTACCTCTACGAAATACCCAAGCCGTTCGGTAAACGTTAACCCCGATTGGGTTAGCGCTTACCCTTTACCTTTTAAGGAGAATATGTAGAATATTTCACTTCACTGCTGTTTACTAGTTTACCTATTATTTATTATTTTCATTTTGTATTTGCGCTGCTTGCCGTAGTCTATCTAACAGGATTATTGAAGCGAAATGGGTGAGTGCAGTGTTAAATTTATTCAAAAGCGTTACCGAACCAAAATGCGTAAGAATTGTGTGTTTGATTGCCAGGACAGCGGTCAGTGTTAATCGATACTTGTTTTTATTTTTATTTTTAATAGATTTATTCGCGTGGAATTAGCGATTCCTAGGTCCCACGGGAACAATGATTTTTTTTCGAGATAATTATTTTGTTTATGTGAGTTAATTCAAGTTATAAACTGACGGATAATCAATTCCAAATTTAATCACGATTTGTGTAAGTACCCTAACACACCTTTGTATTAAAAATATTAGTTTAATTTCTAATTAATTTTATTTCTGTTATAACTTTCAGTATTTCTACCTCTTATTTGCCGATGGGAAAAAAGAAAATACTTTAAATGAAGAAACACATTACAAATAAGTACTGCCTAATGTTATTTATCAGTCGAAATTGTAAATAAACTGGCTGGTTGATTCTGTATTTCTCGGAGAAAAAAATATATTAACAAAAAATACTCTTAAAAAACTCATTTAGCCAGCGGTCACGCATAAAGGTGAATTCACGGGCCCGGCTTCGGCATGGTGTAACGTGAATCTACCTTAATATACTCATCTAACAGATCGCTCGTAATACTCATTCAACCCATCTTGATGAAAACTGTTTGGCAGAATTTTAATATAACCTGGATAAATTAGCATGTTTGTATGTGCTTATGTGTGTACCTACGAGTTTGTACGTGGGTGATTCTTCGGGGCCCTGATTTTCGACGTCCGGGGGCGTAGTTAAATGAACTATTTAGTTTAGAAGTTTGATTTCTTTTCAGAGGTGTCTTATATTCATTCATATTCAACTGGGATATCGGTCAATTTTTGTGTAACTGATTCTAAACATTTACAAAAAATAACCATTATTCTAGTAATTTCTACGTGCAATATTATTATTATAACTGAGGAAATAAGATTCGTATGCCGTAAAAATCTTATTTCTCTGGAGCGGGCTTCAATCAGCTGTATCATAAAGACATTTAAGAAACTAACGACAACTCCCACGCAGACCAGTTTTTAGTCGCACTCCCAACGTGTCAGGTGGTGGACCTGTCGGCTAATGCCTGTCACTCCGGAGTTGTGAAGGCAAATATATCATTTCTCTGTCCTTGGTTTACATAACATTCTTATTAGTCTGATAAATTTTTCAACATTTGTGTAACCTTTAAAAAAAATAGTTGTGCTTGATTAACAACTGCTTTACGTACTATGTTACCGTAGAATTAATGGTAGCCTTCCAGTATGTTCGTATTATGAATAGGGAATGCAATTTAACCGGTTATTAACCGTTTTTGTATAAAAATAACCGGTTAAAACCGGTAATAACCGGTTATTTGCATTCCCTAATTATGAATCATCAGCATATTTTCAATTGTTTCTTGTTCCCCTGTCCCTTATTCCTATGGATTTATGGACAGTAGAATACAAAAATGGTTAGTTTTCAGTATTTTTTTCACTTTCGATGTTGTTATTTCTTTTTAAATACTTTAAGTTTTAAAGATTTTCACACAGGTTCGGATTATGCGGACTTGTGTAGTTACAGTTCTTTTATATATATGTATATATTTTTTAAATAAATAAGGCTTCTTTTGAAAATGTATTGAATAAAACTATAATAAATAACTACACCTACTCCTTATTCGTCAATTTCTTATTCCTATGTACACAAAAGTTGAACATTTAATTATTTTCTGAAAGAGTTCATAAAAATGAGTGCCTAAACCATATTCATGTTTCTATCATGGGAAAATATATTTGTTACTCAAATAGAGAAAAACAGAGGAATAAGACAAAAATCTCGAAGAAACACCCATGTGTGTATGTGTGTATGTGTGTATGATTGTATGAGTGTATATTAACTTAACTCGACGGAATAGTAACCATCATATTTAATGACTGTGTAGTGTTACCGTCAATTATTTAAGTTATCTTACCTACTAAAATTGTATTAGTTAGTTGTTTGTTGAATAAAGTTATTATTATTATTATATATATATATATATATATATATATATATATGTATGTAAGTATGTATGTATGTATGTGTGTATGTATGTATGTATGTATGTACGTACGTACGTATGTATGTGTGTATTTATGTATGTATGCAATTTAAATATTTTAAATCATATTACCTATATGTAAAGTTTCAATGCTAAATGACGAAGGTAATCAAAAACATGAAAACTCTTTGGTTGGATTCACGGATTGGAAAAAAAGTATATTAAAAAAAAATAAGCATATTATTATTTATGAAATGGGCATCACTTTGGGTCAATTTGATACATAAAATGCCACTTAATTTTAGCTACCAGGGGAATGAGAAGAGATCATAGGAAAATAATAAAAACGACAAGAGAACGAAAACTTTATGAGAACGTAATATATATTATGTATTCCATGTATAGAATAAAGTTTTAAATCAATTAATTAATCTGTTTTTATTTGTAAGAAAATTTATCATCTCTCTCTTCAAAAAGCATAGGAATAAGTTATCAATCAACACATGCGGTCAAGAGTGCAGTTCTTTTTTACAAAACACTGTATGCCAACAGCAGAAAATAAATTTTATATGAAAATACGTACATACATAAACTCACGCCTTCATTCTCAGAGACTCTCAGTGGGGTAGGCAGTGCTAAAGAATTGCCAATATCTCTAAAACTAGTTGATAATATGAAAATACAGAGTAATGATAATCATAGTGAACCAAAGCCCGGAGAATGATATTATATTTGTCTGCATAGTCCAGAGCTCCAGCGACGAGTCGTGTCTTCTCCCCACGGCGTTGAAAGCGTTAATGATAAGCGTTAGGAACGGCGGGAGCATCGCGTCGAAGGACGTTTAATTAGGGGTGCAGATGTTGTTAATTGAGGCACCAAGGGAATGATAACTTAGTTCCGAACACCTTTTATATAGAACCTAAAAAAAAAGCGATAAACACAGGAACCATATTTTTTCTTTCAAATCAATAACTTACTCTAACGATTCAACTTAATACAATACTTGGTTTCAATCCATAACTTGCTCTGCTCTGGGTAGTTTGTTCACTAATTGGCGAATGGATGTACCAGGGTAATGATGTTTTAGCTATAGTTATTTCAACTTACCTTAAACAAAAAAGATAACGTGCCCCATTTAGTTAAGTGGTAATTTAATGAAAAAAAGTTAAATTATTTTAATTCCACAGATACTTTTTCCCTCTGGACGGTGTAACTTGGCTGTGGCACACTTGAAGAATATGATACCAAATGCAATAAAACACTAAAAGCTAAATCTGAAAATCCAGACCACTGATTAAATAAAATAAGTAATTACTTCCACTGGTGAAATGTTGACACTACGCTGATCGAAAACAAATAGCAAAGTGAAGGTTTTAGCTTTGCGACTACCGCTAGTCGGCGAATATAAAGTAACATTCTGCAATATTGACTTTTATGTTTTGGGAAAAAGATGCGAAATCGCTCAAACATCGAAAGGATAACCCCTTCAACAGGTTACCCTTTTGGAGGTGGTTTTATAAGCCTATGGAAGGGGTTCTTATACCACAATGGGTTACCCCTAAAAATACCGCTTAAAAACCCAAATGAAGGGGTTTTGACGAGGAACGGCTTTGGTAATCTAAGCCTTTCGCAAAACCCTTTCAAAACCCCTTGAAGGGGTTACCGGACCGGTCCCTGGTTAGAAGCCCATTGTCATGCTAATTACAATTTTCCAGTTCGTGCTTGATTTTGTTCTTCTAACAAAAGCAAATATTGAAACATATGGAATGGCGCCATCTTCTATTTGTTATCATCGTCAATGAATTAAAAAAATTAACATTTTTACTGTCTCGCAAAGCAAATAAGAAATTGAGGCCTATGGTTTTTTGTTAGGAAGGGGCCCAGATGAGGTTGGATTGGCACCAGCTGTAACTCATGTCGTATTTCAATAAAATTTTAGTGAGTCTTAACGTCTTCAAGGTTATTAAATGAAAAACATCTATTTTCAAAGAAGTGTATTAATTACAAGGTAAGTTATTCCCAAAAAAAAAAGGCGAACGTAAATCAAGAACGCAGTCATTATTCACCAAGAGCTTCCAGCATTTTCACCGCCAACTTTTTGTGCGACTTCAGCACAGAAGACGCATCTTGTCTGGCTCGCGCGACGTCTGAATCAGTAACGGCCTCACCGACCTTGATTTTCCGAATCAGTCGATTGAGAGTTCGTTTCAGCCGATTAGTCTTCAACCTGTGCAAAGCGAGATAGCTGTGCCACATTCTTTCATGGTAGTCGATTGGAAAGTAGCCGTCGTCGTTGTTATCCGATCTCGCCTGATTTTCAAGGATATGTGCGTCAACTGTTTGAGCCATTCTCTCACAGAAAATTTTGAAGGCATTTAAAGACTGCTTGAGATTGTAAACGATCTGCGCATTGTGTTGCTCGTGCGTTATGTTCAGTAGAGCGTCTACTGGCGAGTCGTTCAACCCCAGGAAGACAAGTGGATCCGGCAGCTTCCCGGACTCTGCGATCGTCAGGTACTGGTTTCTCTCCTGCGTCAGGATTGATCCTCCAATGACTTGAGACCCAGGGTGAAGCGATGCGTTCTGGCCGATTGTGAAACTGTTCCGTGCTTGGGTGTCGACATTTCCGTAGCCTATTGTCGGTGCTCCGCCTCTCTTGTGCCTGGATAGCCTCACGTTCGATATTTCTTGCGACCCTGTGGAGGAAATTCAGAAGCATAATCGGCAGGCTTAATTGAATACTTTGATTTATCTTTTGAAATCAGATCACTTTCCCATGAAAAAAAATAATAAAAAAAATATATGTTAGAATTTTTTATTATATTCTAAATATATAAATATATCGACGTTCTAATTAGTAATTTGTTTAAATATTGCGAAGAAATTGTCCATTTATGAAAAAAAAAAACTTATCATTTTATAATCATTTTGAAAAGAAACTTGATATTTAATATCTATATAATATTTTTGTTTTGATTAAGGTAGTTGTGAAAAAGGCATAGTATCAGAAAATTCTAAATTTTTATATGCTTATTAAGGATGTTGAAATGAATCAGTCCTTAAAATTTGAAATCGATTGACCGTCCGAAACGTGAGATATTTGAAATTTAAAATGACATTTTTTATATAGGTATAGGAAAAGAGTGAGAAAACCGGACATTCTTATGCTTTTTTACTGAATGGACCGTCAGATCTATGTAAAAACTGATATTCTACGGATTGTCATATTTGAAATAAAAGAAAGAAATTTAGGAATTATTGACCGTTTAGTTTTTGAGAAATTATTATTAAACTAGTAAAGTAAACAAAAATTATCATGAGTAAGAGCGAGTCCGCAATAATATATAAGGGAGGCAGCACTAGCGAGGGAAAAAGAAACCAATAGCAGAATCTATATATTGCACGACAACTACCTTAACCCTTTAGAGCCTGGCCTTGAAACCCCACTATTAGCTCGAATCGTGCATCTTCCTTTTGAACTGAGAGAGCCGTACTCTATTTTGTAGGGAAAGGGCAGAAAATATGGCAGAGCGGGGCGCACGCATACGCTACTACTCTCGAATTTCACTCACACAAGCTCACGGCGCGCTGTGATTTGCGCGCTCCCCACTATTCACACACGTAGACGTTTCAAGATCCTCTGGTTCTAAAGGGTTAATCAAATAATTTATATTCGGACTATTGTCGCCTCAAAATGTCAAAAAAGTACCCCCTGAAAATATGAAGTTAGACAATTTGCTAATTAGAACGTCGATATATAAAATATTTATAAATATATACGAAAATCTATTAAATATATACGAAAATCGGCCAAAAGTTAGCTATTGAAAATATAATTTTCATTAATATATTATACATATCTGTATATTTTTTTATATTATAAATCGATTTTTAAACTATTTAAACATCTATTATTATTATAATTTTTTTTCATGGGGGCTTATCGGTACTTACATGTGACCCCGACGATAATCGCGAGGAACACAACCAATCTCTTGAGCGCCATGGTCCCTAGACGTCCCGAATTGTTATATGACTTGAGGATTCGGTTCCCTCTTTTATATCGCTGTAAGCTCGGTTATGACGTAACTTTTCTGGTATTTACTCTTATCATGTTGGGAACCGTATAAGGTCTTACGGGTCAATACCTAGTTGTAACCATCATTCAAATCGATAATTAATGCGACTAATCAGCGGGTATAATCCCGTTCCAAAAACGACTTTATGCGCAACCATAATAAAACTTTTATGACTTCCTTCTTGAAGTTTCAAGGTCTAATGATTATTTATGAGGATATTATAAAGATTGGGGTTAATTAAAACGCCAGTTTATGAAATGAGTATTTTTTATTTATCAGCACAATGAAAAAACCACATGATAAGGGAACTAGCAAACTAAGACAGTTCCAACAACTTCAACTTCACTCGATCGATCATGACACGCAGAGCGTTCAAATCCCCGTTGAAGTTATCCTGCAAAACCCATGGAGTTTCTGAATTGAACTCATCAAGAAATGACTGCTGGCCCCTTACTCTTGCCTCTAGCGACATTTAATTCTTATGGACCATGTCTAGTTCCGATTCTCGTCTAGATTATTCTTCTGTTTGTTTCCGAAACATGTTAGACAATCCACTCGTTCCACTTGTCAGCGCGTCCAATTTGTCTTTTATGCCTTCGCATTCTTGTTTCAGCATGTTTATTGCTATCTGGACAGTCTGACATCTTTCAGAGGTGATTTGGGTTCCTTCGCTACCTTCAGAATTGGTGGGTGGGATACGTAATAGCCTCATTTCCAACCCCAAGAAAGCAGTTTTGGAAATATTTACATTTAGTATTTTATTATAATTTTTTAATATTATCACATCACAAGTAGTTGATACATGTATAAAAAGTTCAATTTTAGACACTGAGGATGATATATACTAATGCAAGAGGAGTTTTCAATCATATTTATATTATCTACAATGTTGGTTAGGCCCTGGAATAGGACATAGGATAGTTTTTCTCCCGGAAAATTGGACAGTTCCCGAGGGAGCAGCGATAAACGACTTCTACGCGGAATCGCGAGCGAAAGCTAGTAAATATTATAAATATTATTGAAACCTCCTCTCGCATTATAGTATTTTTCATCCTCAGTGTCTAAAATTGAACTTTTTATACATGTTTCAACTACCAACTTGTGATTCGATAATATAAAAAATTTATAAAAAATACTAAATGTAAATATTTTTAAAATTGCTTTCTTGGGATTGTAAATGAGGCTATTACGTATCATTTTAGGTATATTTTACATACAAATAATGATTCAACCGTATCATATCTGGAGGAGCCCAAACTTGATATGTTTTGAAAATGATTTTTATTTTAATTTAAAACAAGTGACTGAAATATAATGATGTGATATAGTTTTAGAATCGGCTTAGTAAGCCCTTTCCTTAGATACCACACACGATAGGTTTCAGAACAATTTTATATTTCTCATACAAAATAAAGATGACGTCATAACTCGTCTCCTTTTTTGTATTTTTTCATGCTACGGGTCAAATTGATTCTTATAGCCTAAAGATCAATCGTTCCAATTTTCATGACTAACACCGCTAGGACTATAGGGCTATAGAGCTTAGTAGACTAAGTTAATTTGTGTGAAATGTCCTGTTTTTTTTATTAGCTAACTCTAGGTGCGGCCTGTAGTAATATGACTGAAAACTTACATCAATTGAGACCTGTTGTCGCGAATGTACGGTGCGTTATAGCAAAAAAAAGCAGCCGCCAATAAAATCATGAAAGCTGCAAACACCTGGAGGAAGCGAATGGCCAAAACCTGTAATTACAAGAAATGACATGATAGATTATGCACATAATTATTATACAGGGTGGAAAAAAAATATGGGCCCTGGAGGGGAACTACCTTAAATCCGTAAGTTAGATCATTTTACTTAAAGGAAACATTATTTTATTTCAAAAAATATCCCGACGAATTGAGAACCTCCTCCTTTTTTTGAATTCGGTTAAAAAGAAACAAAACTACAATCAAAGATTTGCTTGTCTCACCCGGGAATCGAACCAGGAGGCCCTCCAATGATGCTACAATAACTAGAGTTTCTATTCGTTTCGTTTTTACACCAATCGCGTCACTGGTAGATCACGTGACTTTTGTATCACGTCATCTATCAGTGACGCGATTGGATTAAAAACGAAACGAATAGAAACGCTAGTTAGCGTAGTGCATCTTAACAGTACCACCAGCTGAGATTAAAAAAATTAACTTCGAACGGTGGTAGCCGTACAATAACATCTAGTTATAAAATAAGATTGCCGCCACATAGGTATGTGTTTGAAATTTTGTATTTATGTTCTTTGAACCTCAAACTTACAGGAAAAATTAGTGCCATACTGATAGGTACAAATCGTTCGGAATTCGCATAAAATCTTACAATTTAAAATAATAATTGTACCCATTCGCCACCTCCCACAGGTATGGCATTATCAGACTTCTATTTATGATCATACAAAGAACTGGTAAAAAGAAATCTATTGTGGTACAAATCGTTTTGCAAAAAAGAAAAAAAATACTCCTTTACGGCGGTATGGCGGCCATTGGGAACCGTCGGAAACCAGGAATATTCTCAACCTCGAAAGTTAGGGGACTTGGTAAAATTTGAGCAGAGGCAGATGACGTCATCATGAGTTCAAGGTTAAGGCCGTCCCTTGTCAAGGGGCGATGACCTCTATGACATAGTTTGAAATTTATGACGTAATTCTAAGAGGAATGAATTTACTTATCGAACATATTTTTCACTGTGTAGATATTAGTGTGAAACAACATACGAATGAAATTTGGCTTATATAGCTTTTTAAGAGGAGAATTAAAATTTTGAACAGATATATTTGACTTAACAAGTAGAGGCTACATTGTTGCCAACATACTCGTAAAATTGGAAATAAATGATGCAATTAAAAATAGGTAGGTTAAGCGTGCTGTATATTGGTGGAAAAATAACAACAGGATTCGTACGGGAAAGTACGTACCCGATAAGACCGCAAAAACAGGAAAGCGTAAATATCAGCATATTATTTATTGAAAATAATTGATAAGCCTAAATCGAACTATTATCGGGCATTCATGACTGCTATGACGTCAGAATCGTTAACCGCAAAATCCTGTGGTCGGAATGATCGCTCTGTGTAGGTAAGGAATTTATAGGTCATTAACATCTGATTGGTTTATCCCAAGACTTTTAAGACAAGAAGGTTTATTCATTATTTAAAATCATTAGCAAACCAGTAGGAGTTTCTTAGTAAATTCTACGAAAATAGAGCATTACAATCTAATTAGCTCGCAATACCTACTTCATGATTAGGTACTGTGAGTAGGTATTGACCGCAATGACCTCAGCGTTCCGATAAGAAGGGTAATACCGTCCAAATGATTGTTCGAAGTAGGTATTAACCCAATTAACCTTATCAACAAACAGGAGCTGTTTTCACTAGTTGGAGACCAAAATACTAATGAGCTCCAGGAAATCGGGTTGATAAGAGCAGCAGTCAGCTTGTCGTCACGTTGGGTCATTCCGTATGAGTTTCATAAACAAGTTGTTTGTCTTTTTAATGAGAATATCATGACGCGTGCCAAATGCCAAAAGGACGTATTCTAATTTACACGCCCTTTTGGCATAAAACCCTATTTAACTGCTGTACTAAGCCTTTTGGCATTTGAAAATCTTTTGATTTTTGAAAATTTTCAATTTTCCTAGCGAGAATAGTAATAAATTTTGAATACGGACATGATCGTCTATAGATGGGTTTACAATACCATTTTTATGGATGCCAAAAGTTCCTTAGTCTAGTCATTCCTTAGGACAAAAATCTTATTAGTAAATAAAAAATAGGAGTTGAAATAAGAATGATTATTTCGGGCAACATGACAAGACATTTTAATTTCGTAGAATTCAAAAACAAGAAATAGGAAAACAGTAAATTTGAAGATGATACAACTATTTGGCAATTAGCCAAAATTCCACACTATATTAAATATGACAATAAAGCAATATCGTATCTACGATACTTGCGGCTTCTTGTCCTAATCAGTATCGACGTTGTTGTAAACTTGATACGTCGAAGAGCCATAGGTGACATTCCCGGTTCTCGAATCAGTAACGGTAACAGCTAGCAAGATCGAAGAATATAAAAAAAAATATGTTTTAATTATAAAGTTTATTAAACTATTTTAAGACAAAAATGTTCACAAAGATGAAACACGATAAATTCGATAAGAACTTAACACTGATTTGTTACTATGCACCAATCGGATGAAACCGACAGATAACAGGCGTGATCAAGGATTCAGCGAATCATTTTTTGTCATCGTCCGAGTCGGTTTGGTCTGATAAATGGTCTAAGGTTCTATTTCCTTTTATACTTTCAAAATCTATGGGCTCCTCTGGTTCGATCGGCTTCCCATTTTCGTCGTAGGCAGCACTATCCTGAAAAATTGATAATAATAATTACTATCAAATTGCTGCCAGCTGTTTTATCAACAGTTGTCATATTTTATGAAGCGACTTCTAATGTGGTAAATTATTACTAATCATAAAAATGAACTTATCATTACTTACCCCTTCATGGTCATTTGGATCAGGTCCCGTATATTCTTCTCTTGTTATGTCCTTACCCGACCGCGCTTCGATACCTTGAGAAAAAAAACCACAACTGTTAATTATATTCTGCAATAAATCAATCGACACATCCGATAATTTTGAACGAAAAATATACCTTGAAATATTACAGAAAATCATCGAGCTTCGAAATTCGTTACCAGGAAAGGAAAATAGGCTCGATGCCGTTAGGAGATTTTAGATTTTATCTAGACGTACTGAGATGTAACACAAAAGGAGAAATTAGCAAGTGACAAAAAGTTAGAAAGGAAATGGATTGTTTTATACTTACAAGCCATGACCACGAAGGTGAAGAGAAGGAACAGGGTAATTTTGCTGCACATGGTTGCTTGGATGTCTTCAAGTTACTGAAGTCTTCTGAAATTTCTTCGCCTTTTATACGGAAAAGTCTGAAAATTCAAGGCTGAAAAACAAGTTAGAAGCAGGGACCCGACAACCCCTTCCCAGAAAATACCCCTTGAAAGACTAATCACTTCATTTTTATAACCCAAATAACTTGGTTACCCCTTTCAATTGATAACCCATTCATTTGACTTACCTCTACGAAAGGGTTACCCTTATGAGGTTACCGCTTACCCAAGCCGTTCGGTAAACGTTAACCCCGATTGGGTTAGCGCTTACCCTTTACCTTTTAAGGAGAATATTCTACCTACTTTCACTTCACTGCTGTTTACTAGTTTACCTATTATTTATTATTTTCATTTTGTATTTGCGCTGCTTGCCGTAGTCTATCTAACAGGATTATTGAAGCGAAATGGGTGAGTGCAGAGTTAAATTTATTCAAAAGCGTTACCGAACTAAAATGCGTAAGAATTGTGTGTTTGATTGCCAGGACAGCGGTCAGTGTTAATCGATACTTGTGTTTATTTTTATTTTTAATAGATTTGTTCGCGTGGAATTAGCGATTCCTAGGTCCCACGGGAACAATGATTTTTTTTCGAGATAATTATGTTGTTTATGTGAGTTAATTCAAGTTATAAACTGACGGATAATCAATTCCAAATTTAATCACGATTTGTGTAAGTACCCTAACACACCTTTGTATTAAAAATATTAGTTTAATTTCTAATTAATTTTATTTCTGTTATAACTTTCAGTATTTCTACCTCTTATTTGCCGATGGGAAAAAAGAAAATACTTTAAATGAAGAAACACATTACAAATAATTACTGCCTAATGTTATTTATCAGTCGAAATTGTAAATAAACTGGCTGGTTGATTCTGTATTTCTCGGAGAAAAAATATATTAACAAAAAATACTCTTAAAAAACTCATTTAGCCAGCGGTCACGCATAAAGGTGAATTCACGGGCCCGGCTTCGGCATGGTGTAACGTGAATCTACCTTAATATACTCATCTAACAGATCGCTCGTAATACTCATTCAACCCATCTTGATGAAAACTGTTTGGAAGAATTTTAATATAACCTGGATAAATTAGCATGTTTGTATGTGCTTATGTGTGTACCTACGAGTTTGTACGTGGGTGATTCTTCGGGGCCCTGATTTTCGACGTCCGGGGGCGTAGTTAAATGAACTATTTAGTTTAGAAGTTTGATTTCTTTTCAGAGGTGTCTTATATTCATTCATATTCAACTGGGATATCGGTCAATTTTTGTGTAACTGATTCTAAACATTTACAAAAAATAACCATTATTCTAGTAATTTCTACGTGCAATATTATTATTATAACTGAGGAAATAAGATTTTCTTATTTCTCTGGAGCGGGCTTCAATCAGCTGTATCATAAAGACATTTAAGAAACTAACGACAACTCCCACGCAGGCCAGTTTTTAGTCGCGCTCCCAACGTGTCAGGTGGTGGACCTGTCGGCTAATGCCTGTCACTCCGGAGTTGTGAAGGCAAATATATCATTTCTCTGTCCTTGGTTTACATAACATTCTTATTAGTCTGTTAAATTTTTCAACATTTGTGTAACCTTTAAAAAAAATAGTTGTGCTTGATTAACAACTGTTTTACGTACTATGTTACCGTAGAATTAATGGTAGCCTTCCAGTATGTTCGTATTATGAACCATCAGCATATTTTCAATTCTTTCTTGTTCCCCTGTCCCTTATTCCTATGGATTTATGGACAGTAGAATACAAAAATGGTTAGTTTTCAGTATTTTTTTCACTTTCGATGTTGTTATTTATTTTTAAATACTTTAAGTTTTAAAGACTTTCACACAGGTTCGGATTATGCGGACTTGTGTAGTTACAGTTCTTTTATATATATGTATATATTTTTTAAATAAATAAGGCTTCTTTTGAAAATGTATTGAATAAAACTAAAATAAATAACTACACCTACTCCTTATTCGTCAATTTCTTATTCCTATGTACACAAAAGTTGAACATTTAATTATTTTCTGAAAGAGTTCATAAAAATGAGTGCCTAAACCATATTCATGTTTCTATCATGGGAAAATATATTTGTTACTCAAATAGAGAAAAACAGAGGAATAAGACAAAAATCTCGAAGAAACACCCATGTGTGTATGTGTGTGTGTGTGTATGATTGTATGAGTGTATATTAACTTAACTCGACGGAATAGTAACCATCATATTTAATGACTGTGTAGTGTTACCGTCAATTATTTAAGTTATCTTACCTACTAAAATTGTATTAGTTAGTTGTTTGTTGAATAAAGTTATTATTATTATTATATATATATATACATATATATATATATGTATGTAAGTATGTATGTGTGTGGGTATGTATGTATGTACTATGTATGTATGTACGTACGTACGTATGTATGTGTGTATGTATGTATGTATGCAATTTAAATATTTTAAATCATATTACCTATATGTAAAGTTTCAATGCTAAATGACGAAGGTAATCAAAAACATGAAAACTCTTTGGTTGGATTCACGGATTGGAAAAAAAAGTATATTAAAAAAAATTATAAGCATATTATTATTTATGAAATGGGCGTCACTTTGGGTCAATTTGATACATAAAATGCCACTTAATTTTAGCTACCAGGGGAATGAGAAAAGATCATAGGAAAATAATAAAAACGACAAGAGAACGAAAACTTTATGAGAACGTAATATATAATATGTATTCCATGTATAGAATAAAGTTTTAAATCAATTAATTAATCTGTTTTTATTTGTAAGAAAATTTATCATCTCTCTCTTCAAAAAGCATAGGAATAAGTTATCAATCAACACATGCGGTCAAAAATGCAGTTCTTTTTTACAAAACACTGTATGCCAATTGCAGGAAATAAATTTTATATGAAAATACGTACATACATAAACTCACGCCTTCATTCTCAGAGACTCTCAGTGGGGTAGGCAGTGCTAAAGAATTGCCAATATCTCTAAAACTAGTTGATAATATGAAAATACAGAGTAATGATAATCATAGTGAACCAAAGCCCGGAGAATGATATTATATTTGTCTGCATAGTCCAGAGCTCCAGCGACGAGTCGTGTCTTCTCCCCACGGCGTTGAAAGCGTTAATGATAAGCGTTAGGAACGGCGGGAGCATCGCGTCGAAGGACGTTTAATTAGGGGTGCAGATGTTGCAGGGAATGATAACTTAGTTCCGAACACCTTTTATATAGAACCTAAAAAAAAAAGCGATAAACACAGGAACTATATTTTTTCTTTCAAATCAATAACTTACTCTAACGATTCAACTTAATACAATACTTGGTTTCAATCCATAACTTGCTCTGCTCTGAGTAGTTTGTTCACTAATTGGCGAATGGATGTACCAGGGTAATGATGTTTTAGCTATAGTTATTTCAACTTAGCTTAAACAAAAAAGATAACGTGCCCCATTTAGTTAAGTGGTAATTTAATGAAAAAAAGTTAAATTATTTTAATAGCACAGATACTTTTTCCCTCTGGACGGTGTAAATTGGCTGTGGCACACTTGAAGAATATGATACCAAATGCAATAAAACACTAAAAGCTAAATCTGAAAATCCAGACCACTGATTAAATAAAATAAGTAATTACTTCCACTGGTGAAATGTTGACACTACGCTGATCGGAAACAAATAGCAAAGTGAAGGTTTTAGCTTTGCGACTACCGCTAGTCGGCGAATATAAAGTAACATTCTGCAATATTGACTTTTATGTTTTGGGAAAAAGATGCGAAATCGCTCAAACATCGAAAGGATAACCCCTTCAACAGGTTACCCTTTTGGAGGTGGTTTTATAAGCCTATGGAAGGGGTTCTTATACCACAATGGGTTACCCCTAAAAATACCGCTTAAAAACCCTTTCGCAAAACCCTTTCAAAACCCCTTGAAGGGGTTACCGGACCGGTCCCTGGTTTAGACCTGTAAAATTGTAACTTGTAGCTTTATAGAACGTGCCCCTGTCAGGTTTATCATCCGGTGCAGTAAGGGAAGTATTTTTGCGCAAATGTATTAAACAACGTCGTTTGATACGCGTGCGGAACTGTCATTTTTACTCGTCCCGAGTCTTGACCTTACTTTCGACACGTGTAAAATTGCATCAAAATGCACTTTGTTAATATACGTAGTTGTTTAAAAAGTGGTACTTTTTGTAGCTATAACATAATTTAATTAGTTAGAAATACTTGTGGTCAACACGTCAACTCACTGGGGCGGCATGGCCACCTAAGTGCAGTTGTTTAAGGATGATTTCCACCAAACGGCTCGCATCGCATCGGATCGGAAAGGATACGAACGGATAAGCCGACTGCCAATCGCTTTTTTTAAAATTATTATTGTCTATTTATGACGGAGTCGATCGCGCGTCGCAGCATATTTTCGGATACGATCGCGTGTCGCGGAAGACGCGCGCGATCCAACTGCTGTGCACGGCTTGGTAATATAGACTTTAAATACTGTGTACATGATTTAATATCGTTTAAAGGGTGTATAATCCTTTCTGATCCAATGCGATGCGAGCCGTTCGGTGGAAATCATCCTTTAAACGACATTGTCAATCGTTCCCTCGGCACAGCCGATATTCCGGCAACCCTGGAGTCCTCAGGTCTTTCTGCCTCGGGTGGCAAAAGACCTGACGGCTGCAATTTGACGACCGCCCCTTGGCTTGGGACGTAACATGCGTGGACACGTTAGCTCCGTCTCACGTCGAGGGATCCGCTCGTCAGCCTGGGTCCGTGGCTGACCATGCCCAGACCATCAAGTGCCGCAAATACGCTTTACTATATGAAAATTACGTTTTTGCGGCGCTTGCAATGGAAACATTGGATGTGGTCTTCCGACACCAAGAAGTTTGTAAAAGAGTAAAAAGAGGTCAGAATAGTACATTGTTGCAGAGGATAGAAAGTACGCGATTTTTGGACGAGTCATAGTAGTCTCTAGTGTACGAATCCATAAATTGCACTTTCTACCGAGGCAGACATAGTGCTTTTCACAAATACTGAGAGGAAATAATATAAAAATTCATATTCAAAACTCAAATTGTAATTCATGTTAATGTAACATCACCGCCAATTTTACCATAGATAACTTTTTTTTTTATCTGGGCCCCCCTATTCTCGTGGCACTCGAGATTAATAAACTAACATGCGAGATGAAGATGTCAACTCCATATAAAATTGTATTTGTTTCGCCATATCTCCCATGTAATTTCATCTCTAGTGGTTTGAGATTAGGGGCTAAGTTTGAATTACATTTAAAAAAAAAAAGCAGTGAAATAGTTTTTAGTCTGTGTGTCTTTTATCAAAAATACACCTAATATTTTACGACACAAAATGGTGTGTTCTGATTGGTCGATTTCAATTTTTCATTTTAAGAAGCTATGACACAAAAATTGATTGATTGATTTTCAGTGGTTTTGAAAATGTTCTCGACCAATCAGCAAACACGCCGACAAAAACATTCTTGGTCTGTCCTTATAAGTGTCGTTTTGTGACCCCAAACAAGACCATCTATGGCCATATTTCCGAGCAGTGTTGTGAAAAGACTTATTTTGGCGACGGGTGATCCCAGAGCGGGTCTGTACAGCACAGCGGCTCCGTCTGGCTGAGAACGCGCTTAGCATTTTAGAGACCATGCTACAAGCGGGTGAACTGAAAGGGTTATTTTATACATGTAGTTCGTTTTTTAGTTTCTCATTTTATTTTATTCGAATAAATATAGACATTATAGTTGCAAATTCTCTTACATTGGTCAGTTAATTGCTAATAATGCTTAAAAATAAGACAGCACACTGGCAGGTTTCAAAAGCACAATTTAGCTCTTAACTTCCTTGCTAACTCTACGCAGGTGTTGCCAACATCAATGTTCACATGCAAAGCCGCCCATAGGTAATCGCCGGGGGTGATAGGGAAGCGGTACCCCCCCCTCGTCATTTCATTCAAGTGGTACAACCTGTTTACACACTCCAGGAGGACCAGTAGAGTGAGATACAGGAGGTGCCGGTTGCTGGTAAATGCGCAACTCACGATGAGACAACTGATACCTGGAAAAAGAAATGCAATACAATTTTATACACACTTCCTCACAATGGGCCCTTTATTGCAGCATTTTTATGCTAATAATGCAGCATATAAGACACGCGTGCTTTTTACTTTATAGTAATTTTATAAGACCTTAATGTTTAATATCTCGGGTCCGATATTATTCATCACCTTACATTATATAACAGTTGTAAAGCGCATCATGAAAGCAGCTTTCGAACTGTTGCTTTGTTAATTATATTATTTAAGTATGTACAGTGGTGGCCACATAATTAGGGACACTTGTTTTTTCCCCATACAATTGCCTACAAATATGACTTTTCAATTTTGACCACTAATAAAAAAGTTCTAGACCAATTTTATTGCTAAATACATTTTACTTTACATAATTAACTAAGGTTTAAACTGATGTACAGTGAACTAATATTAAAAACGGACCTTATATTTTATAAGGATTTAAAAACTAAGTGCTGACGCGTCCATACAAAATTCTACAACTTTGTATGAGCGCCGAATATTTATTTTTTCAAATCCTTATAAAATGAAAGATCTGATCTCAACAGAGATAAATTGTACATACATTTAAACTTTACTTTATTAGTTAACAATAAGTGTAGGTAACTAAAAATATAATTGTTCAAGAACTTTTTGAATGGTTGTCAAAATTGAAAAGCTATATTTGTAGGCAATTGTATGGGAAAAAAACAAGTGTCCCTAATTATGTGACCACCACTGTATATAATTAGTACCTAGGTACCTACCTACATTACGACATGACGAGTTAACCAAGTGAATAAACTTGCATGGTTTTGTCAGCTGTTCAAGTAAATTTTATGTTTTTTTATTGAATGCAAAAACAATTATGTATGTGTAGGTACCTATTTAGAAAGCATTGTAAAAAATTAATCGTGGCCTCTGAAAAATGGGACCACCAATGTTCATACTTACCTAATAAAATAATCTGGTGCTAAAATCACGTGTTTTACGAGACATAGTGGTGGAAGGACTCTGCGCAGGGTCCGTCCGGATCGCTACCACCATCCTAGCCTATGACCTGCCGCCAAACAGCAGTGTTTGCACTGTTGTGTTTCGGTGCGGGGTTAAGAAAACCGGTGAAATGACTAGCATAGAGCCTTCCACCTAAGTCCTCAATGTTGGCAATACATTAGCAATCTTAAGATTGTTGTCGTGAGATTGCAAGTGTCTATGGGCTCCAGAGTCCACTTACCACCAGCACCAGGTGGCTTGTGTCCTCGTTTTCTCTCTCAAAAAAAACTTGATTTCTGCTACCACAATTTTGAACTTACTATAAAAGTACACCAGCAGGCAGGTTATGATGAAGAGTCCCTTGGTCGGCTGGAAGTCCATGGTGGTGTGGAGGGAGAACACGCTGTATATCAGCAGAGCCAGCATCACCAGCCCGTAGAAACCCCACGCGAACAGGAGCTGAACAATTGGTGGATTCAAGATTAATCATACATATAAGCATTCATTCCCAGTGACATAGGCAGAGCTACACAATTACCAACAAATCTAAAAACGAGAGCCGGTTGTTTCCCTTTTTTTTTGGTCATAATTGTTGACATAATTATTGATAGTCATAATTTTTTCTATTGCTGAAACCGTATACTTTTCACGGTTTCTTAAATATCTAACGTGTAGACAAGGCTACGTGAGGTTAGGTTTGATTTATAAAAATCCTGAAAGAGTTAACATTTTCTTAAAAAAATACGTTACGACTTGCGAAAATTATGACCTAAACACATTATGACTAAAAATAATGATGGCAGACGGTATAGACCCCTTGTAGTACTGTTAGGCGATGGGCTTGCAACCTGTCACTAACGTACACTGGTAAACATCTTAGCCTGATTGTGCAAAGTGTGGTTACAGAATGAACAACAAGTTTTTAGAAGGTCTATATCAGAGGTCCCCAAACTGTTTTGTCTCGTAAACCACTTATCAATTTTTGACATTTTGGGTAGACCCTCAACTTACTAAATATCAAAAAATCTTCGGGATCTTTTGCACGGATAAAGTTGCAAGTCTGCAATTAACATTCTGCGCGGGGAAACATTATATAAATACAGAAAATAAAAATGTGATTTTTAAAGATAGACATGTGTGTATGAATTTATGGATTATTCTATTAATAGAAGGCCAAAATTAAAGTCGCGACCTGCTTAGACGGGACCCACTATCGCGGATGGGGTATCGCGGAACGGACCCCCGTTTATATTCAATATAAAGTTTTCATCTCATGGACCCCCATTATTTTTTTCCGTTTACAATGGCCCCTTGCAGGTTGTTGTCGACCCCTGGAGGTCGATATACTTAGACCACTTTGGGAATCACTGGTCTATATCTTACTATTCTAAGTACCAATTTAACCATTCGATGTTAACCACTTAACAGACGATTAGAGCGTTAACGGCTGTCAAAATTTATGAACTAACAGTCGTTTAACATTGATTAAATTTAATATCGTATGGTGAAATTGGTACTAAGCCGGCAACTACACGGCATTAACTAACCGCTATGGAATATTTTTAAAATATTTTTAGTTCACCGCTTACCTCTATTTCGGCATCTAAATATGCAGTCGCGAAGACCATGGCCCCGAAGGCGAAGCTCAAGGGGTTGACCACCAGGAGTATGATGCTGTAAGGTTTCTGTCGCGTCTCTATGTAATGGAAGGGGAGAACCAGCGTCGCGAGGTATGTTAAACACGATAAGAACCTGGAAATACGGAGCCTTTATTCTACCTACTGGGACTGGGTTTAACTCGTGGGGATAAGGAATGTGCATGCATTTTTTAAATCGTATTTCTCAACAAAATATCAAAATGCCGTAAAAGAGATCACCAAAGTGAAATTAACATTAAAATCTGCCAAGAAATACGGATGACACAAGCATTTCAAACTGCTAATTGGACAGCTGTGTGGTGGTGGGTTAAAAAATAAGATGGTGGTAGCGCTCCGGACGTACCCTGCACACTTAACCTCGTAAGGCCCACCATACTACAAAAAGGGAGTTTATTGTGAGCGGGACTTTGAGTCTAACATCGAAGAAATAAAGTTCAATTACGTTTGTTCGATAATGCCATTTTCAGTTTATGAACATAGGGAAATAAACCTTATTCCCATTGCAACTCAGTTCAAATTAAATTGCCTTAATAATTTAAATTCTATTGCACACTGGGCTTTACGAGGTTAAGGCCCAGCCACACCGTGCACGTGCACGTCACGCAAGCGGTGTGGCTGGGCCTTTAACGTTACTCAATACTCACATCAATAATATATGACTGTCATGTATCCAATAGTTAAAGAGCCAATTCACAGCGGACAGACTGATCAGAAAGAATCCCACTACCACTTGGATGGTCAGGATGGCTAATACCTGAAATAGGTAATCCTTATTACAAATGTGTTAAATCTTTATTACAAATGCATACTTTTTTTTCTTTTTTTTTGTTATTTACTTACCCCCTTACTAATGAACGTTGAGTAACGGTGGTATAGCTATACAATGTTTTGTCCTTATCTGTCAAATTCAAATGTCACAATGACAGATAAGGACAAAACATTGTATAGCTATACCACCGTTACTCAACGTTCATTAGTAAGGGGGTTAGAAAAGAACATTGAATATTATCATGTTTGCT
Organism: Acleris literana; assembly: GCA_946894065.1. NCBI lineage: Eukaryota > Metazoa > Arthropoda > Insecta > Lepidoptera > Tortricidae > Acleris > Acleris literana. Next base: position 3,174,825 of record OX335681.1, read on the forward strand.
AATACGCCCGCTTTGGAATAGTGATCAGAATGACGTCATTTTGTTTGTAACTGCGTTTTGTTTTTTTTTAATCCAACATTAGCTGTGACGAAGAAAAGACAATGTGGCATTTAAATAATTTAGCCATTGAATAAACAAAAAATGTATGCTTTTCAGACAAACTTCTATAATAAGCATGTTTTAAAAAAAGTCATAGCGTCGGTGATAGTGCTATACCGCGTAAGGGTGCGGCTCCACTGAGGCGGAGACGAGCGGAGCTGTGCCAATATTAACCAATAGAATATAAACTAACGTGCGCAAGGCGCGCTCGACGTGACCGCATGCGCCTTCTATTGGTTAATATCGGCACAGCTCTGCTCCGCTCCTCTCGTCTCCGCCTCAGTGGAGCTGCACCCTAACTCAAAAATTCAATAACGTGCAAAATACACCTTAGCAAGTATCAATACGGTGCATTTTGCAACTAATTGAATTTGTTACTTAAGCGGTATTGCACTATCAGATTATCACCGACGAATTAGGACTTTGTTCCTTACAAAAATTTACTTCACACTAAGTATCTCACTTAGCTACACATTTCTATTATCGATAAAGGTTTCTTGGTTTGGATCCAGGTTTTGTTCTCCATTTGTTGATCCGGTGTCTATTGATTTAGTTTCTACATACATAAACTCACGTCTTTATTCCCAGTTTGGGGTAGACAGAGCTACAGAATTGCCAACAACTCTAAAAGCTTGTTGATAATTCTGTTACCACATTTTGCATAATCAGGCTAAGATGTTTACCAGCGTATTAGTGACAGGTTGCAAGCCCATCGCCTAACAGTACTACAAGCCTTTATTCCCTTAGTCGTCTCTTACGACATCCACGGGAAGGCATGGAGTGGTACTATTCTAAACCGGCAACCACACAGCTAGTTTCTATTTTAAATAAAAAAAAACCGACCAAGTGCGAGTCGGACTCGCGTACGAAGAGTTCTGTACCATTAGGTATCTATAAAAATCACGTTTTTTGTATGGGAGCCCCCCTTAAATAGTACCTATTTATTTTATTTTAATATATTTATTTATTTTTAAACTGAATATACAACTAAATATTCTGTGAATATTTCAAGCGTCTACCTGTTGCCGTTATTAACATAAAGCAAAAAACGGCAATAAAAAATCACGTTTGTTGTATGGGAGCCCCCCTTAAATATTTATTTTATTCTGTTTTTAGTATTTGTTGTTATTGCGGCAGCAGAAATACATCATCTATGAAAATTTCAACTGTCTAGCTATCACGATTCATGAGATACAGCCTGGTGACAGACAGACAGACAGACAGACGGACAGTGGAGTCTTAGTATTATCTAGCCGGACTTGACAGAAGCGCGTGGAGCTAACCCCATGTGCTTCTGTTTAGTCCACCAGAGTAAATCTCTTTAACCGAACAATTGTCCTCGCGTGTGATATCCATGGACTTGTTTCTCTAATAAGTCCATGGTGATTGTCTAAAACTCGATACTGGCGAAATACACCTTGTTAAACACAAGGAGTGAAAGCCATTAATTAAGAAAAAAAAAAATATCTAGCCGCGATCAGAAAGGGATTAGAGGTGACAGTTTTTTACCATATACTTACGTCAAATTGCATATGAATTGACAGCTATTCCAATCCCAAACTCATCGCGGTTTCATAATAATAGGGTCCCGTTTTTACCCTTTGGGTACGGAACCCTAAAAAGCTGATATAATAAATTATAGGTACCTTTTGGATAAATCCTAATCGAGCAGATTTGTTTTCGAAGTTGGAGCTCTCTACAGGCTGGCCATCGTCGTATGATGTCTCTTCTGCAGTCTGAAACAGTACTAAAAATTATATTCGATTTAGGTATTTATTATTGGCTAATGAAAAAGAGGTAATGGGAGATGAGGTTTTGATATACGAAAAGATGTTCTGCCGTTTAAAACCGTCGCTTAAACATAATTCAAGAGCACGCCATAAGGGCCATAACCCAGCAGAGGATTGCACCGGTCTTGACCGATGATGATCATGATGCTGAAATAGATGTTATGTTATAGCCACTTATAAAGTAACTAGTATATTTTTTTCCATGTTGATAGACACGCAACTGTACTTGTAAAAAGAAGAACTCTAGTCGCTTTCTGCGGTCCTAGGCCTAAATCTTATATCGATTACGGTACTGTCCCTTTTTCTCGATTACGTAGTATCTACAGAGTGAAAGAGATTAGGTAAGTTTCGTACCTGCTGACTTGAAGGAGCCTTGATACAGCTGTTGTGCACAATTTCCGCCATGGTTCGTTTGAATCATCAACTGAAAAAATTCAAGTCCATCAAATATTCGTTGGGAGAGACGAGGTACTTAGTTGGCAAGCGGTGAAGCGGGGAGGGGAAGTGCTCGCAACTGCAAGCCACGAATTAGCTGTCACCTCACCTCCCCGGATGTATTTTTTTTATGATAAGGATAAGATAAACGAGCACGCAGGCCACGTGGGGCCTATTTTATAAAGCTACAAATTACAATTTACAGGTTACAAGTTTCCATTTGACACAACCTCGACCAATGACGACCAGCCATTTGAGCAGTGTTGCCAGTTTAGACCTGTAAAATTGTAACTTGTAGCTTTATATAACGCGGCCCTGCTGGTAAGTGGGATCAGATCCATTGACATTTGCATTCTCAGGTCTACAATCTCAAGACTGAGGCAATCCTGAGGAAAAAAATGACTCTATGCTAGTAATTTCACCGGATGTCACCAACAACAATGCAAACACTGCTCGGCGGTGGTAGGATACGATGGTGGATGGTGGTAGCAATCCGGACGTAAATTGTTTGAAAATAAGAATGCATATTCCATTTGTGTTACAATATTATGTACACCTTCCGTGAAAAATTATCTAACTGATAGTGAAAACCGCATGAAAATCCGTTAAGTCGTTTTTGAGATTATCGTTGACATACCCGACAGAGGCGGCGGGGGACTTTGATTTTAACCGACTTCAAAAAAGGACGAGGTTCTATGTTCCTGTAGGTATGTTTTTTTTATGTATGTTATCCGATTTCTCTGTCCATTTTGGACCGATTTTAAAAATTCTTTCTTGGTTTGGTAGAGTATATTTCTCTCTGAATCTGAATCTGATGAGGGGATCCGTGAGGAACTGAGGGAACTCCTCAAATACTCGTATTATAGGCATACATATAACGATTTTGGTATTTTTAGTACCTACCTAACAAAAGTCCGGCATTTGAATTCAGAAAGTATTATTTGGAACTGATGATGAAGACCAGAGATGGCCAACGGAACTCTTCCACGGTACTTATTTCAAGGGTGGCGATTGGCGATACATAGAGAACATTTAATTGTTTTAATATGACTATGACTTTCCCGCACCGTTGCTTGTGGCTAGCTTGAAATTTCTTAAAATGTCATATCAACTAAGAAGTGTGTCTACATAACAGCATATTATGATCCCTATAGTATAAAGTATAGGTAAAATAAACAACATAAAACCGTCTTCAAAATCGCAAAAATAACTTCTTATAAAATGGCGACTCACAATATTTTCCACCAAATGCAGACTTCAGTTAGACTGACTTGCCATTAAGAAGTTCACGTTTGCGTTTTTGAAGGCGGTTTTTTATTTTAATATGTAGTGAAGAAAAGAAGAAGACAGACAAACATCGGCCGACGGACCAAGACTATAAACTTACCGTTCTATAAATTTAATTTACGTAAGTACCTGTAACCCCTTCAATTTGTCTAAAGAGCCGCTCTCTTGAAAACCGACAATCTTTTTGAATTCAAAACATTTAACTATTTATCACACAGTTGATTGGTTTTTAATTGTGAATGTAAGCTCATAAACTGTTGATAACGCTTGGATTATTGCAAATTTCACGATGTAACATACGTACCTACCATTGGCGTATCTAGAGATATTTTCTAGGGGGGCCTGTCCCCTGCCTTGTTGAGATGCATTGGGGTAGACTTCATTCGGCTTCCTATTTACAAGTGGTCAATGATCATCCTGGGGTGGGCACCAGACCATTCTGGGGTGGGCACGAGCCACCCCCCATACAATTAAACTTGGAGCTCAGCTTGGATACATAAATACATTAAATCACGCCTGTTTCCCAGAGGGGTGGACAGAGACCAGTGCTTTTTTCCACCTGCTACGATCCTGACAAGAAATTTTCTTCTTCTTTTTTCGCTCAGCTTGGATTCTACTGGTTAAAACTATGTTGCCTTTGACATGCTATATTTATTTGTTACTGTCAAGTCAATATGGGCTATCGTACCGTACGATAGGTAATTCAAAGACAATATGTGGCATTATCTATGTAAAGGGACCTTATTGTCGATGGCGCTTACGCCGCACTGCATCACGCGACGTTGTATTTATATCGGAGCATCTTTAATAAAGGCGGAAACGCTATCGACAATAAGGTCCCTTTTCATAGATATTACACATATTGTTTTTACCCTATACAATAGAAGCCTAGTTCTACAGTGATTAAAGTGACTTGGATGGCAAAAACTACTTACTACTTAAAATACAATGTGCATCTGATCTTGGGGATATAAATGCAACGATCGATTCTACTCGAACTCGAACTGCTTTTGTTCTGCAACATTAAAAAATAACTTAAGTTTAGATAGCTAATTGATGTTAAAGTCTAGTTGTAAAATCAGTGTATTACATCATGGCCATATAACCACTATCTCATGGTACGGGGGCGACATTTCCTTGGTACGAGGGCTAAAGGAAAATGTTGGATTGGATCGCGTACATTGAAAATTACATTTAACTTGTATAAAAAATATTAAATTTAAGTTGGACATATTTTTAACAACTTACAGAACAAAATAAGTTCAATTTCAGGAGTAGGTACAAACTATCCATGAATTTAAAGCCCCAAGGTCAGAGCCGTCAGAGGCATCCTGTGCGACCCTGTATAAATACCAGGACACAACCCTACATAAATTGACAGTCCCAAAAAACTATACCTAACTATGTATGAGATAATAAATATTTGCCCATAACGAAAAACGGTTTTTTGGGCATAGGAAAATGGGGTCAAATTCCGATAAGGGCAGATATTTATGCCTATTGTGTTATGAACGTGGATATATTTTGTTCCTGAGTCTTGGATGTTTTCTATTACCTATAGTAGGTACTAGTGCAAGCCTAGAGCTTAGTTTGGAATATTACGTCAATTTGTGTGACACATACATACATACATACATAATTACACACCTTCACGCCTTCATTCCCAGCGTGGGGTAGGCAGAGCTACAGAATTACCAACAACTCTAAAAACTTGTTGTCAATTGTGTGACATTACTTCATAATATTTATTTATTTAAACAGGTACTTAAATAAAACACGGTTAGGTTTACCACAGGGATTATTTATTTATTACTTCGCCACGTGTTATAAATATTACATAAATAGGACATAGCAGAACACCGTTTAGCTGGCATTATGGCGTATTTTCATTGATCTATAGTTCGATGCTAGCAGCAATCCATTTGACGAGTTGGTAGTCACGTTCTTGAATCGAAAGATTGCAGCGAAGGCATGTACTGAGGGCCCTGCCAAGATGCATTGCGCTAACTAGCGTTTCTATTTGATTCGTTTTTAAACCATAGCGTCACTGGTAGATGACGTGATACGAAAAGTCACGTGGTCTACCAGTGACGCGATTGGCCAGCATTCGGAATACTGATTTATTAACGCCTCATTAAAGTACCTTCCTACGCCAGACTTCATAAAATCTAAGTGCGGCCTGTGGTGCGGCCATGTTGGCACCACGTTCGTTATTCTCCATTATTTTGTTTAGGTAGGTACAGTCAAAAGTCAGTAGGTATAGTCTTTAATTGTTATGCCACTATGGAACCCCGTCGCAAAACGTTAATCATTCATTTAAGAGTAATTTCTGTCATGTGGTTTGATGCTGTCATTATGACAGGGTTCCATAGTGGCTTAACAATTAAAGTCCTTGACCGTACTTACTTAGTCTGTGAAAACTTAGAAGCTGCTTCGGGTTTCTACTTCTTTCTCACTCGCACTTGATAAGAGCGTATGAGAGCTAGTGAGAGACAATTACAAACCCTAAGCACCTAAGAGCTATCGCACTGTACAGTCGAGTTCATAAATATGTGTAGGTACACTTTAGTACCTTGTCTATTTAATGTCATGTTTAAACTACCATATATGAATTACTAGTGACCCGCGCTCGCTTCGCTTCGGTTTATGCCAGTTTTCTGTAATACCCATATATAATCCAAAACTTATTATACATAAAACCCTTCCATTTAAATCACTCTATCTATTTAAAAAACCGCATCAAAATCCGTTACGCAGTTTTAAAATCTGAGTATATACAGTGGTGGCCACATAATTAGGGACACTTGTTTTTTCCCCATACAATTGCCTACAAATATGACTTTTAAATTTTGACCACTAATCGAAAAGTTCTCGACCAATTTTATTGCTAAATACATTTTACTTTACATAATTAACTAAGGTTTAAACTGATGTACAGTGAACTAATATTAAAGACGGACCTTGTCCAGGCGAGGTAGATAAGTAAATCCAAAGTCCTCTTTGACAAGAATAACAGTTTATTTTTTAAATTACAATAATTAAATGCAGACGCGCGTGCGCTCGGTGTCATGCGCTAAAAAGGTGTGTGTCGCGCGCGGGGTCGCGGCTTGCAGCTCCTCACCTCCCCCGCAGGCGCTTAATACGTCATAGCGCTATAGTAGCGCTAACATACTGCCCCTACTGAAGGCGTTCCTTCAGGTGCCTGTTCAGGTTCCTCTGCTTCCGGTGTTGTAGGCAGCGGGCATATTCTATGGTATGCTCTTTTTACTGCTCTACTTGCGGTCCTTATTTCTGCCACTCTGCTAACTCCCTAAAACATCAGCCCGGCTGCGCAAAAAGTTATTAAAAATGCCCTGGAGTAAGAGGGTTAACATCGGAGGGGTCTGACGAGAGAGGGGATAAGGGGCGTGAATTAAGGATTGCCTCTATTTGTGAGAACAACGTCGCCAGCTCCTCAAACGTCAGAGAGGCGTTACTCGCTACGCGTTTAAGATGAGTTTTGGCTGACTTTATGTCAGCTTCCCAAATACCACCGAAATGTGGCGAGTACGCGGGTATAAACTTAAATTTTATTCCTTCGCTGCTTGCATAGTCAGAAACAGGCTGACGGCTAGATCTTATAACCATACCCAACTCATTGTTTGCGCCTGTAAAATTTGTCCCATTATCGCAGTAAATTACCATAGGTTTACCTCGCCGAGACACAAATCGCCGTAAGCACAATAAAAAAGAGTCTGTAGACATTGAACTCACCGTCTCTAAATGTATAGCCTTAGTTTGTAGACAAATGAATAGAGCTAAGAAACATTTAGTTATATTATTACCTCGACCTATTTTACTCGAAATCAAGAATGGGCCGGCAAAGTCTACGCCGCAACAGTAAAAAGCATAACTTGGTGTTATTCTCACAGCCGGTAAGTCTGCCATTATTGGCTGTATTGTGTTGCCTCGAACGCGTGCACAAGTAACACATTTAGCAACAACGCTACGAGCAAGTACTCTGCCACCTATTGGCCAGAACTCTTCACGTACCGCTGACAATAGAAGTTGAGCTCCAGCATGAAGTAAATAAGTGTGAGTATGCCTCATCAATAATTTCGTAAAATGGTGCTTAGAGCTCAGTAGAATGGGATGTTTTTTATCGTACTCAAAATTTGAATTACCCAGTCTACCTCCTACTCTTAAGATTCCATTTGAATCGACAAATGGATCCAAAGGCAACAATTTGGATTTATAATGTAATTTGTCGCCTTTTATAATTATTAAAAGTTCACGTGAAAATGATTCTAATTGACACTGCTTCACCAAAAACAACAACGAGTTGTGTAATTCGGTAGCATTTAAATCTTCAGTTAATTTATCAGAGCCCTTTTTATTAATATTATATATGTATCGCAAGACATAGGCGTAAATTCTCTTTATGTGGTTAAAACTAGAATATTTTTCAAAATCTACAACTACACTACGGGCGGTATCAACATCAACACTAGTAAAAACCTTTAACTCTGGTAAGTCTTTTATATGGACTGACGACTGGCTTGGCCAATCAGTCGATTCTTTCTTTAAGAAAGAAGGACCTTGCCACCAGAGAGAAGATTCCTGGAGCTGCTGCGGGTCTACACCCCGAGACGCTAAATCGGCTGGATTACGATCCGTGGGCACGTGCATCCAGGTGAAGTCACTAGTAAGTTCATTAATTTCGTTGATACGATTACCTACAAAGGTTTTTAAATTTCGTGATTGCGTTTTCACCCATCCTAAAACTATAGTCGAATCCGTCCAGATGGTTTTGCTAGTGACGTCACAAGGTATTGCATCCGCGCGCCGCATAACTCCAGCCGCGGAATAGTTAGTGCCTTCATCGGCGCGACACGGGCTTTAGCGCAAAGCAACTGAACGTGCACATTGCCATAACGATCTACGCAGCGTAGGTACACGCACGCGCCGTAAGCACTCTGTGCCGCGTCGACGAAACAATGTAATTGTATAGATTTTGGATCATTTAATAACACGTACCTGGGTATCTGTATAGTCGATAACTGAGAAATGTTTTTAATTATAATTGACCAGTCACGTAAATAATTATGTGGTACAACATCATCCCAATCTAATTTATCATTCCATAATCTCTGCAGTAGAATTTTAGCTTTAATTATACAAGCTGATAATAACCCTAATGGGTCAAATATTTGACAGGTCATGGAAGTTATAGTCCTTTTAGTAATTTTATCGCCCTGGTCTATATTTGTGGAAAAGAAAAGCATATCGACTTTAGGGTCCCAATTTAACCCCAGAACGCTTGCTTGTTTACTCCAGTCTAAGGTATCTGTTACACCGGATTTATTTTCAAATATCGCTGGGCAATTAGTCCTAAATTTACGTAGTGGAAAATGTGCGGACTGTAATACTTCCGTTACGTTCTCGTACACATATTTTAGTTGTTCTACGGTATCAGAGCCGGTATTAAGATCGTCCATATAAAAATCTCGACGAATAACATTAGCTATAGTTTCATCTGGACATTCTTGGGCTAGCTGTATCAGACATCTCGTACTTAAAAATGGAGCGGACGCGGTACCATAAGTCACCGTGTTGAGTTGTAAACATTTAATGGGGTCAACTATATTTTCTCGCCACAAAATCATTTGTAAATGACGTTGAGACTTATTTATTTCTATCTGCCGGTACATTTTTTCTATATCCCCCGTCAAAACAAATTTATGTATACGAAACCTCAATAGTATAGAAAAAAGGTCACTTTGTACTACAGGGCCCACTAATTGTATGTCGTTTAACGACTTTCCAGAGGATGTTTTGGCGGAGGCATCAAACACAACCCTCAATTTGGTTGTTTCACTCTTCTCCCTAATCACAGCATGATGAGGAGTGAAACAACCAAACGTGGGCCGGTCTACTTCGGTTAAATGACCTAACGTTTTATATTCTTCAATGAATTGCGAATATTTATTTTTTGTTTCCCTATCCTTATTTAGTTTTCTTTCTAAATTTAAAAATCTAGACCTTGCACTATAATATGAATCGCCGAGCGCCTTTTCCGGAATTTCCCTAAACGGCATTTTAACTGAAAACTTCCCACTTGGTAGCCTCTCAGTAGTTTCCAAAAAATGGGTTTCACATAATTGCTCCTCAAGCGAAAGTATGTTAGTTTTTGCTGCTATAGGTAATTCCTCTAACTCCCAAAACGTACTTAAAGATTCATGAATGTCCATTTTACTAAAATGGCATACCATATTTTGTCTTAACCGACCGCTTCCTATTGGTCCAGACACTAACCAGCCTAGGGTTGAATCTTGCAAGGTGGGTCTATTATAACCTAATTTGATCTGTCGAGATTGAACAATATCCCAGAATACATCTGCACCCAAGAGCAAATCTATTTCAGATGGCAAATAAAAGTTAGGGTCAGCAAGCTCAACATTATCCGGTAGATTTAAATCCTCCAGCTCAACTTTATTACTAGGTAAGGTGCCGGTTATTCGTGGTACAACCAAACACGACATATTTAGAGTGAACGGCCGTACCTTAGAATTTATTTTAAACGTACATCTTTCAGATATATTTAAACCGATATCATTAATACCAGATACCGTAATGGGTTTAATTGGTTCGGTAAAAAGCCCCATTTTCTTTTTCAGTTTACCCGTAATAAAGGATGACTGGCTCCCGGTGTCCAGCAAGGCCCTAGCCGGGTAGGTAGTATTGGTTGACGGATTGACGACATCAACAAGTGCCGTACACAATAAAACTTGATTTAATCCGCGTACTGATAGTGACACAGGCGTAACTTGTACACACTCTGTATCCTTATGCATCAAGGTGTTGTGTTTGCTCCTACATGTACGACATAAACCCTTAAGCCGGCATTGACCCTCAGTATGACCGCTTCGAAGACAGTTATGGCATAATTTATATTTATCTACTTCGGCATATCTGTCTTCGAGGGACATTGCTATAAATTTTGCACATTGATAAACTCGATGATTTTCACTACAGATAGAACACTTAAACCCTTTAAACCTTTCTACGCTCGCTGTTACCAAAGACCTTGACGAACTGTAAGACTTATAACTAGGTTTATATTCCGGTTTTTCAAATTTATGACTTTGTGTAGTCTCTAAAACATCAGCCCGGCTGCGCAAAAAGTTATTAAATTCATCAAGAGTAGGTAATTTATCTAGGCTACCCTTGACTTCTTCCCATTTTCTACTGGTGGTGACGTCTAACTTAGCAGATACCATAAATATAATTAACACGTCCCACTGTTCCGTTGGTAAACCTAGCGTATGCAGCGCTCTTAAATTCTTCGACACATGATCTAAAAGATAACGCAGAGCTTTATGTGATTCTCTCGATATGGATTCAATCAATGCCTTCAGATGGTTATTTATAAGAATATTCTTATTATTATAGCGTTCGCATAATATTTGCCATGCGACCTTGTAGTTCGGCGAGGTAAACTCAATAGACTTTATAACCACGAGTGCACTGCCTTCCAGTGCCGACCTAAGATAGTGGAACTTATTAATGTTAGGAATCGAGTCGTTCGAGTTTATGAGCGAGTCGAACGTGTCACGAAACTCCAGCCATATTAAATAGTTGCCATCAAACACTGGAAGCTTTATTGTAGGCAATTTAACACCATTAAATGCGTGAGAACAAGAAGCCGCCGTGGAGTTACATTGTGAACCTTCGCTTCGCTCACCTTTATCAGGAACTGTCTCCATCATATCCTGCGCAATGCTCAAAACGCTATAAAATGTGTTTTCGACGTAGTCTCGCTCCTCAATTTGTTCGTCTACACTAGGGCTCAACAACTCAATATTCGATTGCAAAACATCAAATTCCGTAAACAATACCTGAAATTTGCTTACTCTCAACGCAATATCTTTTAGATTTAAACTAGTTAATTTTGAAGGTTCAATTTGGCTTAAAGGAATTAAGAACTCCTTAAATTTAGTTAAACGACCCTTTATATAACTACGTTTTCTTATAAGGTCCCTGAGTTCCTGTTCCTTGTTTGATTTATTCGAATCGTCCTCCGACATTTTAATTGGCGAAAACAATCAATGAGTTAGATAAAGTTAAAAGGTGCAATCAAACCGGTTCTCCAAAGCGCAGTGCCGGCGTGACGTCACACTAGCCGCCGCCCGCGCCGACTCACGAGCGGGTCCCGTTATTCGTGCAAAATGCCACGTAGGTAGTTTATGCAATCTTGGCCAAGTATTAATCTGAAATTATCGGCAATACTTGTTGCAATATAAAACAAATAATAGTTATAGGAGCATAATTTGCTAGCTTTAATGAGGATAATCAGTTAGCTGATTTAAAAGAAAGAAGAAAGGACTGAATACCGATGCTGCAAAGGTAGCTATTAGCAATTATTAATGGGATAATAGTAGCAGCCGCTTTAAATGCAAAGTAATGCTTATTACAATAAAGCATGAAGATTTAATTGAAGATGATGTCTAAGCGCACGTAAAATAATGATATATATATATATATATATATTATAATATGACACCTATTTGGATAGTATATAGTTTCTTATTTAACGTTGTGAAATTATAGGGTTTAATTACATGGAACTCATAAGCTTAGGTGGAAGGTACGCATAAAGCAAGATACCTAACTGTGCGTCTGAGAAGTAACTAAGCTGCTCACACAAAAAGAAACAAATAGAAGAAAAGGATAGTTATAAGGAACGGGCTTACTTGGTTGAACACTGCATTTCACTTAGAATAGACTCCCGGAATCACATGTGAAATATTCCGTTAGCTCTGTTGCTTAGCAGTCCCGTTATTTCACCGTTTAATGGCCGAAGGTTGATCGACTTAGTTGATCTCATAAAGGCTGTAGGCTGGTCCTGTCACGGTCGCCACTTGTCCAGGCGTGGTAGATAAGTAAATCCAAAGTCCTCTTTGACAAGAATAACAGTTTATTTTTTAAATTACAATAATTAAATGCAGACGCGCGTGCGCTCGGTGTCATGCGCTAAAAAGGTGTGTGTCGCGCGCGGAGTCGCGGCTTGCAGCTCCTCACCTCCCCCGCAGGCGCTTAATACGTCATAGCGCTATAGTAGCGCTAACAGACCTTATATATTATAAGGATTTAAAAACTAAGTGCTGACGCGTCCATACAAAATTCTACAACTTTGTATGAGCGCCGAATATTTATTTTTTCAAATCCTTATAAAATGAAAGATCCGATCTCAACACAGATAAATTGTACATACATTTAAACTTTACTTTATTAGTTAACGATAAGTGTAATTCAAAATATAATTGGTTTAGAACTTTTTGATTGGTTGTCAAAATTGAAAAGCTATATTTGTAGGCAATTGTATGGGATAAGCTTTGAGTCAGTGGCGTAACTACGAGTATACCATTCGAGGCCCATGGCAAATTCGTAGGATAAGGCCCTTTCTTTCACTTTTATTAAGAAAAAAATAAATATTAGGTTCCTCCTGTGCTTACGGCCTTTCGAACCGGGGGCCCCTCACAGGCCGGGGCCCGTGGCATTGTGCCAGCACTGCCTCCCTATAGTTACTCCACTGCTTTGAGTTGATATATTTTTTGTAATGGTTGTGATAGAACTGTAAAACTTGTTGTCAGAGGGCCCTGCAAAAATGCACTACGCTAACTAACGTTTCTATTCGATTCGTTTTTAAACCAATCGCGTCACTGGGAGATGACGTGATACAAAAAGTCACGTCATCTCCCAGTGACGCGATTGGATTAAAAACGAATCGAATAGAAACGTTAGTTAGCGTAGTGCATTTTTGCAGGGCCTTTGGTGAAGTTTTTAGTTCTACCATTGCCATAACAAAAAATATATCAACTAAAAGCTTATAATTACTTGGTTCCAAATAGCCCTGTGATTCCCAAATAGCCCCGTTTTACGGTACACATATTTATGAACTCTACTGTACAGTGCCATCTTAAACACCAATTAAAACTGTTCTGACAAGTTTGACTTAATATCATTTATTTTCAAGCTTTTGTGTTTAAAAATAAGTGATACTAAAGGTCAAAATGTATTTAACTTTTAATATTATTATATTGGATATACTGAAACGACGAAATATATTACCTAATGAAATAAAAATAGAGGTACAGACGATTTGAGAACCTCCTTTTTACCCGATTGCCGAAGGAGGAGGGTAATGTGTTTATCAGTCTATACATATATGTATGTTTGTTCCTTTATGGCGCTCTAGAACTAAACGCGTAGTTCGATTTTAACGATTGACATAAGCATGGCATGAAACCTTTATGACGATTGTGAATCTAAAAATGTCCATACAAAATGCGAAAACGTTTCCCCGTAAGCCTAGTCCGATTTTTAGGGTTCCGTAGTCAATCTAGGAACCCTTATAGTTTCGCTTTGTCCGTCCGTCCGTCCGCAGCCTAGCTCAGACACTCTTAGTACTAGAAAGCTGTAATTTGGCGAGAATATATTAGTCACGCCAACAAAGTCGTGAAATAAAATGTTTAAAAAAAATCTTTTTTTGTGTACTTCCCCTGCACGTAACGTGGGGATGCATTTTTTTCTCGTCTACCCCATAGTGTGGGGTGTTGTTCGATAGGTCTTTCAAAGATATTGTGGGCTTGCGACAGCAATTTTTCGATTAAGGTATCCGTTTATGAAATAAAGTTTTAAAGCGCCCCCCCCGCCCCCCATACAGCCAAAACTACAAATACTAAAAATCTAAAAAATATCTTAAATGAAAGCACATATAATGAATTTAATAGGAAAACTATCACGAATAAGTACACTTCATTGGTTATTGAGTGTTAGTAAACTGACCGCGACCTATGTCGATGTATGGGGATAACAGTTTTCCAACGGCAAAGTTAAGTTTGTCGCGAGGTCTAATTTGTTTGTAGTAACGGCTTCGGAACCCTACACTAGGCCGAGCTCACCGGTTGCGTGACGTGCACGTGCACGTGCGCATTCGCTTTCCACTGCGTTGTATAGTGACATGTCGTAATGAGAATTAATACTATACAACGCAGTGGAAAGCGAACGCGCACGTGCACGTCACGCAACCGGTGTGGCTGAGCCTTGAGCATGGTCCGACATGCTCTTGCCCGGATTTTTTGAATATATTGTAGAACTTGTAGGTAGATATTAAGAAAAGCTTGTTCTGTACAGTCAGCGTCATATATACCTAATATTAATTGTATGGTGTACCGAACTATTTGAACACTTTGAATGTTACCTTATACATGACGCTGACTGTACGTTTTCCTTTCCAAGAAAATACTTCTTGGAACTGATGGCCGATTGGATCACAAGCTTCTCGAATGGCGACCACGTGTCGGAAGACGCAGCGTGGGTTGACCTCCCACGAGATGGTCCGACGACCTCGCGAAGGTTGCGGGAGCCCAGTGGATGCAGGTGCAGTACGTGACCGGTCGTTGTGGCGATCCTCGGGGGAGGCCTATGTCCTGCAGTGGATGTCGTTTGGCTGAAATGGTGATGATGATGACTTCTTGGAAAGATAAAAAAAAGGAAACGTACATAATACCAAAAATCGTGAAAATCGGACTTGATTTCGGGGGCGAGAAACGTTATGGCCCGGAGCTAAATTAGTATGGTTTTTTTTAACAGCTACGCTGTTTAAGCGTCATTTTAGAATTTTCTTAAGAGCACTGATCGCTTGCGGTGCCCTTTAAGAGGACTGTGAACTGCCGCTAAAATCGCGTAGCAATCAAAAAAAATCCATACAAAACTAGCTCCGGGCGAAAACGTTTCTCACCCCCTAAATCAAGTCCGATTTTCACGATTTTTGAATATGTTGTAGTTATTATAAAGACCTAGGTCTGTACGTTTGTGTTTTTTGTTTTTTAAATTTGTTTCGTGCTAAGAAATATTTTCGTAACGTACAGACATAGTTTTTCAAGATATGTACAACATATTAAAAAAACGTAAAAATCGGACGAGGTTTAAGGGGAGGGGGGGGTTTTCGCATTTTGTATGTTGATTTTTAGCTTCACAATCCTCTTAAGCATGCAAATTAAAAAAAAGACTGGTATGTACCCGACATAAATTTATTATAATGATGTTGAAGTTTAAAGCACACATATTTTATCTACAAAAGTACCAATCCACGGTACAAATGGGACCATAAGAGTGCCTCAACTATAAGAATTATTCATTATTAATTAAGGTCGTATTTAATACTGAGCTTGGTTTAGATGCCCGTCTCAAGGCACGTCAAGTGTTGTCTTGGGACAGGCGTCTCAACCGAAATCAGTTTAATAGTGAGGCCTCTTAGGATCGGCGGGCATACAGGGAAACTCAGCGCAGACGTATTCACTGCCAAAGCATTATAGTCTTTGGACGTGTTCAAATAGAATCAAAATTAATTAAACTCGTAAGACCCAGTGTGCAATATGATGTGCGTAATCAAAACAATTTAATTTGAACCTTATTGTATATAAGAACAAGGTTTATTTTCCTATGTCAAGAAACTGAAAATGACATTATCAAACAAACGTAATTGGACATTATTGCCTTGATGATAGATTAAGTCCCACTTACAAAAATCTCTTCGTTAGCAGTATGGTGGGCCTTCCGAGGTGAACACCGCAAATAGACTCTGTAAGTGTTAATTAATGTCGATCTTATTACAACACTTCCAAAGACGATAATGCTTTGGCTGGCAGTGAAAAAGCGCGCTGCGCTTCGCTGTATCCTCGCAAGGCCCATACTACAAACAGGGAGTTTTTTGTGAGCGGGACTTTGAATCTACCATCAAGGCAATAGAGTTCAATTACGTTTGTTCGATAATGCCATTTTCAGTTTATGAAGATAGGAAAATAAACTTTATTCCCATTGCAACACAGTTCAAATTAAATTGCCTTGATTATGTATGTACACCCTATTGAACATTGGGCCTTACGAGGGTACGCGCGCCGGCCTTTACAGAGGCGAGCTGACTACGACGCTTTTCACTTTCAGCCACATGTTTAGTAAAAGGCCTATTAACAATGGATATAATTTAAATATATTAGTAAAGTATTACATACGGAATAAATCCAACAGTGACACTAAATTACGAAGAAAACTAATTGAATAGTGACATTATTGCGGTTAATATGAATTAACTTTTGGACGAAGTTCTTTTTTGCATAGTGTCACTATTGGATTCTTAATAAGAAAACAACTTTAGAGCACATGGTATTATATCATATTATATTTCAATGAATGAATTACAGAGAAGTGATTGTTCGAAAATTAGAAGTGTTTTACAAGAACGACTTTATCTGTAGCATTTAAAAAAACCCGCGTTGGTTATATGCTTTTTACAGCCTCTACCTATTTACCCTATATTTATTATTCTAACAAAATTACCTGCTTAATATTATTGTTATCAGGTATTTCGTCTTTGGGTTAATATAGACATTTAAATGACATAAATGCAATTGCCATATTTCTACACAAGAATGAACATAAGCTCACTTTTATAAATATACATTGCAGGCAAAGGACAATGGGCAGAAATGTATGGAACGCGGTACAGGTCGACACACGTAATAATCGTAAATAACTTTAACAAAAAGCAAGCTTTCAAAACCCGACTGTTGCTAGCCAACTTTAAATCGTTATAAATCCTAAATGATCATTCAAAATGAAAAATGATGAAAGAAACTTAAAGATGAATTTTAAATCCCTATTCAATGATACCGCACTTGTCATACTTGGCCGATTTTTTTTTTAATTTGCTCAATATGGCGTCTTGTTGCCGCCATATTGAATTTTGATTACGGTCATATCTTCAGTAACACTCACCAGATTAAGACAAATCGATTGACATAAGAATCATCAAAATCAGACAACGCGTTTAGGTTTTATAGTGACACAAAGGAACAAACATACATACATAGGCTGTGAAACACATTACCCTCCTCCTTCGGCAGTCGGGTAAAAAGAGCTCCGAGCGGCTAGTAGAGGGGATATGTTTGCGCATGTTGTCTACCGACAAACCAATCATAGATAAGAGTGTATTACTGGGAACCAATAGCGTGGCAGCAAAGCGGAGCGGTTTACGCTCCCCCCGCCGCGCCCACCAATTTGGTCCGTAATTTGCTCACTGCGCAGGTAGGTCGCTCAGGGCTCTTTCTACGTGTCGACTTGTACCTGCTCTTAATGGATACGTAGTATAAACCAAATTCGCTTCCCGCCGTCTGTCCCTCTGTACCAACGTATAACGGATTATAATGCGGTTTTCAAATAGATAGTGATTCAAGAAGGTTTTTAATATATAAGAAAATAATCTGGATTACGTACGGGTGCCCATTGCCCTTTGTAGTTGAAATTCCAGATTCCAATACCAAAAAAACTGTTTTTTTTTATTAGTCCTAAAGAACCGAACTTATATAAATAAAGCGACTTATATAATGTATTATAGTCGACACAAACATGTCTCATTTTTTGAAATAAGCTATCAGAGTACATATAACTTTGTGGCTATAGTTCGTTCAATCTAGGGTGATCCCAATGACAGTTAATTTTAACACGTAATACACTTTTCTCTTGACTAGTCATAAATACAACATTTGTACAATCTTAGGGACGACGTTCTTTAATTAAAATAAGCCTTTTTTATATATCTTGCGAGTATAGTGTTTGACATTACGAAACACGACTGTCACAGGAATCATCCTACATTGACTCAACTATAGTGACATTTTTAGAACTTTAAACCTTTCAGTCGCGATTTCAACCTTGACACTGGCAGAATCGTCCCACTGGACAGTAGCCATATATCAAAGAATTGAACTTAGTTGCGACTGTATGAATTATAAAATTTTCAAGACACATTTGGTGTCTTAACTACATCAAAATCAAGCTAATTTTATTAACGGCAACATCTTTTGAGTAGAACAAAATGTGTTGCTTTTTTGCAACATTTTAGTGCTTTCACAATGTTTAGGAAATTTTAAGGTCATGGTAACTATGGCGACAAAATTGTCTGTGGATATATAATTTAAATTAAAATATAAAACTTTCCTACAGGTCACAGTTCTATAATCCATTTAAAATAAACAAACATTTTTCTATAATCATTTAAATTGAAAATCATATATTTAAGAGCTCTCTTGTTGCGTCATATCGTAGAACTCTCATTCTAAACGCCGCAACACTGAATTTTTAACGTGACATTTCTTTGATAGTACTTATGTGTATGTATAAATAATAAAATTGTGATGTATTTAACAATTCGTTTTATAAATCTTCATAATACCCCGCACAATCTTCAGTCCCAAATTAGTAAAGCTAGTTATATCATAGAATTAATACTAACGATTTTGTGTGTACAGAAAAACTACAATAGAATGGAAATGGAATGGAACAGGCTAGTCTTTCTAGGAGAGAACTTAGGAAAATAACACATAGAATACCCGTCAAAAATTAAGCACAAGATGGATTCACGTGGGCATAATCATTGCGAACTTACGGACAACATGCACACAAGTAAACAAACAATGTTGCTAGCGGATACTGATGTGCCAAAGGAAACTTTCCAAAATTGCGAAACATTTCATGCAGGAAAATTTCGGAAACTTCTCACAATTTAGTATGGGAATTGAAACTTTCCGTTACTTAAACTTAAATTTCCTATATTTCTAGTGAAACTTTCCGCAACTTGCACATCAGTACTAGCGGATCACATTTCTCCAAAAACTAGGGGATTTTTTCATATCGTCCCTAAACCTCGTATCTGATCGAATAGTTAGATTAGATAGTAGTCTTTATTCTTTACGGAACATGAGTGCTTTTCTTATCTAACTAT
This sequence comes from Acleris literana, assembly GCA_946894065.1. Lineage (NCBI taxonomy): Eukaryota > Metazoa > Arthropoda > Insecta > Lepidoptera > Tortricidae > Acleris > Acleris literana. The sequence continues at coordinate 3,194,259 of OX335681.1, forward strand.
TCTATCAGATACGAGGTTGAGAAAGTAAAGGTGCGATATTTAGTTAGATACTTTTTAGTGTCATTAAAATGTATAGAACATATTTTCGTGTTCCTAGATAGCTTTAACCAGCTTCCGGCACGAATAAGCCATTTTTTACATTCCAACGAAGGAAATCTTTAAGGAGAAATACAGCCAATTATATAAACAGAATTCAATTTATATCACAGAATAGATAATAGTATAAGTACTCACTATGACGACAAGTCAAAGCATAGTAGTACTTATACATGGAATGTTATTTTGGAGTGTTTTTTTGTCTGAATTGTTGTGGCACCCATTTACCACGCAAAACGTCATGGGAGCTGAGGGCTCAGACAAGATGCACTACGCTAACTAACGTTTCTAATCGATTCGTTTTTAAACCAATCGTGTCACTGGAAGATGATGTGATACGAAAAGTCACGTGGTCTACCAGTGACGCGATTGGTTTAAAAACGAATCGAATACAAACGTTAGTTAGCGTAGTGCATCTTGTCTGAGCCCTCTGATGACGCTATGACGTGATTGCGACTGACAGGCGCCGATCGCCGAGTGATTTATTTATTCGTTTGGCATTATGCCGAGTAAGCCGAAACCGCTTAGTTTAAGTGGTTACAGATTTGGTGCGCGGACCAGGTTTCTATGCGTTATTACTCTAAGGGATCAAGTGAAAAAGGGTATAAGTGTAATGTACTCTCTACATGATTCGTACCATTTTTAATTACGAGTTAAGTCGACTAATATCCGTTTTTACTAGGGCCATGGCATTAAGATTAAAGTATGATTAAGATGAAATAACATACATACTGAAAGCGACATTACGCGTATAGAACTATGATGCTTGACTAATGAAGTTTGCTGTATCAATGTTATATATAATACATTAAAAATAATACAAAAGCAACATAAATAACGAGCCAATTGCTCCGTTAATAATTAGTTACAGTAAAAAAAGTAGCTTTAACTAATGAAAACACAACTGTATTCTATCATTCGTAATACAGTACTATATGTTTGCCACAATCAACAAAATTCAATACATCAATCGCAAGCAAAATATCTTAACGCATTCACTACCGGCAACGCATATAAGCGTTTTCAGACGTGCCTTGAACGCGTGTGCGTTTTTGCAGAATTCGAGCTTCGTTTGAAACCAAAGGAGAAAAACACTTGGACGTAACAGCAACGAATGCGTTAATATTTAAAGCTATGACAAATTTACACAAGTTCAATAAAAATTCTACGCCTACGAAACAAATTGGAATGCCCTATAATCTGCGACCGTGACATCCAAAAAGCTACCAACAGAATTCGGCATCCATACCATTAGGGCAAAAAGTATAGCATGCCTTAATCTCGAGTAGCAGAGATAATAGTGAGGATGTAGAGGAATATGTTGACGATGTCCAGGTACAGATTGAGGGCAGCGAAGATGTACTCCTCAGGGCTGATGCTGTACTTGTGTTTCCCCCCCATCATGAGCTGAGTGTCGTATACCAAGTACATGGAGAAGATGAGAGCTCCGATGCTCGCGTATACAAGTTGTAGGATGTTGTTTCGGACGAAGATTGCAACGATGCCTTTTGAAAAAGAGAAACTTATTTTAGTAGTGAGGTCTTGAGCAAATTAAAAATATTTATTGCGTAAATTGGCCATATAAGGGCTCTTTTGCAAGTCGGTAATATGGAGTAAATACCTACGCTTCGGACAAGAGCATAATTGCGGAGAAGGATTGCCGCAAGAAACTCCAGCATAAGGAATTTTTCAATCATAAATACATACATACATGCAAGCCTTCACGCCTGTCAGAGACTATGGAAGGCCAGGTGCACCGGTCTAAACATACAAAATTCGCTTCCTCTATTTCATCAACCTCTTCTTGGGTCATACACAGATTTAGGTTACAGTCTTTCCTGTGGACATACCCAAAGTTAACGTTTTCAAGGCCTAATTTGCTGTCTGAACCCACCTCCTCCTAAACGGCGTGAGGTCTACTTTAGTCCTAACAAATAAAAAAATAAGTTATATGGACACAAGCTTTTAACTATTGACCACAGGAGAGACAACTTTTGTTTTTGCGAGTGTGTATGACCCTGATGCACTTACGGCGGTTTCGGCTTTTTGATTTGGCTCTTATACAGTACATCTTGAATCTGATCGATCACTATATGTGCGTCTAGGGCGCCCCCTACCGACATCTCTACTCATTCATAAATACTTATATTAAAAGTAAGTTATATGACAATGTTCTAGAGAAATAAATAACTATATGAAAACAAACTTTAAAAACCCGACTGCATTTTTTATACTGTCGTCGATATACCTACATATGTTAATAATTGTCGTTGTGCCATTGTTGTTATTTCAATTTTAACAGTTTAGGTATCCTATGTCACCCGGGATGACGTAAGGATTCTAATGATACTTCTCACATCTAAATCGGTCAAGGGATTTAGAAGTTATAGTGGAATAAAGAAACTCACATACATACATACAAACATACAAACATGAACCTTGAAAACATTAAACTCCTTTTTTGGGGCAATGCGTGCAAAATAAAATTAATGTTAAATTAGCAGAGGTCGGAATAGGTAGTGCTTATTAACCTAAACTTGACTCATGTTCATTCATGCGCGAGTGAGATGGGAATACGTTATTGAATGAAGATGCAACAAGTTTAGGTTAATAAGCACTACCTATTCCGACCTCTGTAAATTAGGAATAAGTTGGTAACATTTTGAAGGCTTTTTACATCAGCATGACGGGTCAAATTCGCATGCCCGCCTATTTCGTCGGCGAAGTCGAAGTTGTCAACAACACTTAAACGTTTCGCCAGCCAGCCATAATCACGCTTCGATACCGCAAACGTAACCGATGATGTAATGATGATGGTGGTGATGGTCACGATAATGGTGGTGATGGTGATGATAATGGCACTCACCTAGCAGCAGCAGCACGACAGTGGCGCACATGAGGAAGCCGCCCATCATGGTGAAATCCCACTTGGTCTGGAACGCGAATAACGTCAGCGCGAGGCACACCGCCGCCGTTACTCCCACCGCCATCATAACCTGCAATACAAACCATTCGTAAGCCAAACGAAAAAGAATCGATTTCAAGTTGAAGGTTAATTTGATTTCAAGGTTATCTTATTTTCAAGGTCAAGGTCATCTTAATATCAAGGTCAAGGTCATATCGATTTCAAGGTGAGCTTATTTTAAGGTCTTTGTTACAATATGGTGACGAGTGTGACGACGTAGCTGGAGCGAGCCTACAGAAGGTTTAAAAAGGGTATAGCAGACTCACCGCCTCAGGAGCCTTGGCACCGGCGATGGCTCCGAGTAGGAAGCTCTCGGCCACCGTGAAGATGCCGAGGAAGATGAAGTTCATGGGCGCCTGGCGGCGCACGTTACCGCAGCACGCCATCACGATCAGCGTCACGAACGTCGTGGCCAACGCCACCCACCTGGGTTAAGGATGAGAAAGTCGGTAATATTTTAGATTTCAATACATATTATGTGTCAGAAAGACGGTTTCAGTAATCTGTTCTTAGGTCCAGTCGACTATAAAGACATGTATCCAGTTTTTTAGGTGTTCCCTTGTTTCGCAGACAGAAATTTGTTACTGTGACCCCGTCAGAAATGAGGTGCTAACAGAAAAGCTGGTTAGGTTAGGTTAGGACTGCGACCCCGTCAGAAACGACTTGTGCTATCAGAAAAGTAGGTTAGGTTAGGTTTGAACTGTGACCCCACGAAAACACGCAATTGCATCTAGGGAATGCAAATTAACCGGTTATTAACCGTTTTTGTATGAAAATAACCGGTTAAAATCGGTAAAAACCGGTTATTTGCATTCTCTAATTGCATCAAACTATTCTTGGTAACAAGTTTTACATTTTGATTTGATATTCTTTGATATGAATATAGGTAACAGAAACTATACTTTTACATTTATACCTTGGCAGGGACGAGGTACGTAGCCGTTAACTAACTTGTTCAATTAAAGAATCCGTGATGTAGACTGATACTTACATCGACCACGTGTTGCGCATAAACCAAGCTTTAGTGGCCGCGTGGTACGTGAAGAGCGTGATGAAGCCCATCGTGATGAGGAGCTGGCACATGAGGATAGAGTACACCTAAAACAAACGATTTTTCGAAATTATATAAATATATACCAAGAGATATACAAACATCCCCCAAAACATACGGCTTCATTCTCTGAGTGGGTTAGGCAGAGCTTCTGAATTACCAACTCTAAAAACTTGGTGATAATTATGAAACCACACACAATCTTACAACAATTGACCTAGTTCCAAATTACAGATCTAGTGAATAATCCTTTCACATCGTGAAAACTCGGAACTCACATCTATTTCCGAATGATGCCGACGTGTCTATTAATTATTGAATTATTAAGTGACATGTTTGTATTAAATAAATAGAGTACTTAGTAATCAGTGTCAAATGTCAAACAACGAGTTTGAAGTATATAACACCGATATGTTAAAACCAACACGATCAAATATATACACATTAGGTGTAGGTATACAAGAAGAAATATAAATAAATGTTGAAAATAATTTCACAGGCTTTTCGATCTTAACGTTTCCCAGATCTTAATGCTTTCGGCATGACTATTAAAAAGAACAGAAAACAAACTTAATATTAATTAACAAAAAAATACTCTGGTATTAACCATTCTGTATCGATTTTCACTCTCGCGATGCGACGTTCCCCCACGTTGTCTTGATGGGTACTGAGTCAGACTGAAGTAGCATGACAAATACGAACATTTCCGAGAAAATACGATGTGAAAGGATATTTCACTATATCTGTACGCTCTTATAAGGGCTTATACTATGGATACTACACAACGACACACACACAGTCGGTGATCGAATTCGAGATCAAAATCGATACCTCAACGGGCGCACATTCGCTGTGATTACTGCATTTTGGTTTAAGCGTAGGGATTTTAATCAAACAAAATTACCCTAATATTACTGGTTACACGAGCTCTCATTCATGTTTTTATGAAATAATGTTAAAATAACTAAATAATCAAGATGGGAACTATAAAATTTTGATCTCGAATTCGATCACCGACTATACTTAGAAAATACAAAGAAAACATCCAAGACTCAGGAACAAATACTCGCGCTCATCACACAAATATCTGCCGAAACTGGGAGTTGGACATAGGATTGCTAGCTTCACTCGCAGGGTCACTATCTCGACTAAACTAGACTAAACGCGTCGTCTATATACTAAATACTCAAATGTTTATTGCATACCACAATATTAGTGTTCAGGATGTTAGGTTAACTTTATTACAGTGCATTTACATAGACTTCAAATCTAACTTTGATATTCAAAATAGAGTAGTAGGTATGTAAAAGAAGAACGAAGCCAACGATGATGTCTCTGTCTCACCTTTCGTATAAATGCCTTCCGGATGCTCTGGTCGCTGAAATCGAACCCCTTGACCTCGCCATCTTCGCCAAGATCCGCAGCTCCCGGACGCGCATACCCAGCTGCAGGCTGTAACCATAAATAGAACAACTTTAAGAAAAGAAACATTTGGTATGAGACAACTTTTAAGATATCATGTTTACATACGACCAAAGCCCGAACGGATCGAATTTAACTTTTATCAGACATCAGAGCGATAACTTCTGTGTATCACCGTTTAGGATATCTCCTTGCTAGTTAATTAACTTGAAACTTAACCAATACTCGTACAGAATAACGTTTATAATCAGATTAAACTTTGAATGTAGTTAACTTGATCTAAATTATTAAACACTATTGCCCACAAATAAAAATAAAATATAGCCTATGTTACTCAGTGATAATATTCTACTGGTGAAGTAATTTTTAAAATCAGTCTAGTAGATTTTAAACATTACAAACGTAAATACAAATCATTTTCCTTTAAATTATTATTGCAGATGAAGCACAATTTTTATATCTAACCTACTAAAAGTAATACAAGTCGAACATATCGATACCTTAGCGCACAATCGTACTAAATGATTTTTTTTTGCCAGTAAAGTTTCGAACTTATTATTTGTGCACAAACATGCTAATTACAATAACTTTTCAAATGTAATTAGTACAAGTGTGAACTAAGGTATCGATATTAAAGAATTTAAATCTGAAGGACATTCTAAAACCAGGATAATTTTACATTTAAGGGTAGGTTGGGTAACCTGTCGTCGGTGAAACTGCAAAACCGCGTAACCAACAAATTTATTATAGAGCAAAATAAACCTCAACATCTTAGAAAAAAGGTGCAGTTTGCTTCTCATTAAAAATGTTACTTACGCGGTTTTGCAGTTTCAACGACGCTGTGGTTCTACTTTTTTTTAGAGACTGCATTCCCGATCAAAGCCTCTCTGTCGTTATAGAATAGTCGGCGAGGGACGTACTGAGCAACAAACAAACCGTAAAGTTATGTACGTATGTAAAATACTTTTGTACAGACAGGAAAATAATCTCTTCCAGTTAAAGTTTGACCGATTGCGAAATGTTTGAATACATTAAATAGACAAAAGTACAACAGTGAAAGGGACTAGATTAACCCCCGTAAGATAAACTTATTAAGTTTTAAGTAAATAGTTAACTAATCAAAATATTCAAAAAATAAAACACTCACCAAGCGTTCAAAAGTCATTCAATAAAAAATTACAAGTCAAAAGCGTCGAAAACTACTCTGAACTTTGAATATCGAATAAAAACCTCACCTGGGACATATTATCTGGAGTACGTTCACGAATAAACTGAGTAAAATATGTAAAGTATAGATAAGAGTTTTCGGATGATAAGTGTTTGATAACAAAGTTCGCAATAACCGGTGTGAAACAACGTGGTCGGGAGATAAAGTAGATAACTTTTAGCATAAATACGCTGGACTTTAGGGTTTTAAGTACCCGAGGGGCGCCTATGGGACTATTATTACCCCTATTCTGTCCGTCCGTCCGTTTGTGTTTTTATTTTTTGAATTTGTAATGTTTTTATTTGTGATAGTTCTAATATATATATTTGTTGCTTTAATACCTTGTAATGTAACTTACTTTTAAGTATTATTGTATTTTATGTTTGGAAAAAATAACCTTCTGCTGGAGTTTCTTGCGGCGCTTCTTCTCCGCAATGATGGTCTTGTTCGAAGCGCTGGTAGATTCACTGTATATTACCGACGAGTAAAAGAGCCCGTATGTGGCCAATTTACTGAATAAATATTTTGATTTTGATTTTGATTTTTTCTGTATGTCCTAACTTTAAAGAGCTATCTTTTGAACTGTAATAGATAGCGGATTGATATTTTCCAGAATGTATTCTTACACTTATTACGGCAGATTTACTAACAAATTAAAAAAACTAAGTGAAGTAATAGGAGTCCCCATACAAGAAACGTTTTTTATTCCACGTATTTTTTTTTGATGTATCGTAAAAACGGCCAAAACATACAAGCGTCAGATTTGGTAAGATTATAAGGGTGGGTTTAGACCAAACGAGCGAATGCTGTAGAACTAGAAGTCTTTATTTTTACAAAGAAAACGTAAGAGATAATGCCATAGAATTCTTGTTCGTTCGCTTGGTCTAAATCCACCAAATTACAAACCCTGAAGAAATACAACAAATACCCACTAAAAATGGTCATTACCACCTAGGCTCACTGCGATGTCAACGACGAAAATAACGATTTATTTGACAGTGCACTAAATTTGAGGTTATGTAAACAAACTTCTAACCTAAAATATTTTATAATAAATTTTGAAACAATGCCCAAACCCAACGTTGGATATTATCCTAACTTTACAAAAGTATTACTGCTAAATTCAATAACAAATAGCTGGTTTAATCCCGAAACTCATCACATAACACACACGTCAAACCAGATGATTCACTATCACGTTTATATACCTAATTTGTGGTATTATAATGTATAATTTTAACCACAATTAGTCCAAACGTTACTTACGTCATATACACTGGTGCCTGGAAACAACACCGACCTAGGTAGCATCGTATGTTGTCCATTGGAATGTTCGTCAGATATATAAAAGCAACAGACGATTCATACTAGGTAAATATATGAATAAATACACATAATTGACATATAAACAGCCTACTGGATTGTCGTACGTCGCAATATAGTCAAGGAAACTGATTCTTTAGCAGTTGGACGTAATACGCAAAATAGCCGTGTTATAAGTTTCCCGGCGTGACACGACTAATGACACGTGGGAAATGTATAACCCGGCAAATTAACGTAATACGTCAAACTGGTAAACAATCAAATTCGCCGACTGTACAATGCATATTTGAATAAAAAAAAATGCCAAGTGCGAGTGGGACTTGCAAAAGAAAGGGTTCCGTTTGTACCCTTCTTGTATGGGCCCCCCTTTAATTTAATTTTTATTGTTTTCTTTTATGGCGGTAATAGTTATAATCACTTTTTTAAAACCTTCGCTAGCTTAGGTAGGTACCCAGTAGATAAATTTATATCCGCTCTTAGATTAGTATAGTTCTACGATTTAAAAAATACCTTTGATAAAAAAAAAACATAATATATACCTACTCACGAACCAATACTAATCATACATCGCAATCGAGCGGGTAAAAAAGGTTTTGTAATCCTTAACCCGCGTTCCAATAGAAAAAACGCCTTTACAACGCTTTGGAAACGCTTTTTAGTATGGGAACGCGCCGCCTCCGCTCTCAGTGTGATTGCGCCTTTACACACTAACGTGCTTACCTTTTGCCCGTTCGATTGCGATGTAAGAATACAAAAAATAGTAACTTACTTCACCACCATAACCAGCGCCATACCCAGCCTGGAATCCCGGCTGAGGCGGATACCCGGGCTGCGGTGGATAGCCGGCCTGCGGAGGGTACCCGGGCTGCGGAGGGTACCCGGGCTGCGGAGGGTACCCAGGCTGCGCAGGGTACCCCGCCTGCGGGTAACCCCCCTGCGGATAACCTCCTTGTGGGTAACCACCCTGTGGATACCCCCCTTGATTCTGATCTGCAAATTAAATGGTATGGGAACCTGTAAGTGTTTAGAATAGCAAAAAACCTAAGACATTTAAAAAAAAAAAGTGGAGTCTGTCCAGAGAATTGTGATAAGTTTGTTTTCGACACGTTCCAAGGCTGGAATTCGATACGAGTTTAAATAAGAACAGTCTTTTAAGGGTCAGTTTCCAAGCAGTAACGCTAACTCTTTACGGAGTGGTCTAAAGCCTCCGCCACACAGTCTGCCGTCACGCCACCAGGGGCACGTTTTATAAAGCTACAAGTAAAAATTTTTCAGGTCTAAGCAGGCAACACTGCTCAAATGGCTGGTCGTCATTGGTTGATGTTGAGTCAAATGGAAACTTGTAACCTGTAAATTTTATTTTGTAGCTTTATAAAACAGGCCCCAGCTTTCACTACTCCTATACAATAATGCGAAATTTTACGATACGCTCGTTCCGTCAAACGTGTGTTAAAGGCTTAAAGCGTAAGGACATTTTACTTAACTAGCGACATGTCTATGGCCACAGCCGACTGAAATTTTAGTGACAGGAGACGTACAATTCGGTGTACATTCTGTACGATTAAAGTGTATAAGGCGTAGAACACCTCACTGGCAGTCTGTGATTGCGGTGGGAAAATTCTTTGACGTACATGCAACACCCCACCCCAAAGAAAATGTAGAACACTGTCTGTGCACTGTCCTAACACTGCGTGCAATACGATGTATATAATCAAGGCAATTTAATTTGAACTCTGTTGCACTGGGAATAAAGTTTATTTCCTATCTTCATAAACTGAAAATGGCATTATCGAACAAACGTAATTGAACTTTATTGCCTTGATGGTAGATTCAAAGTCCCACTGACAAAAACTCCCTGTTTTTAGTATGGTGGGCCTTCCGAGGTTAAAACTATACATTGAATGACAAGGCTCAATCATGCTTAGTATTTTTAGTGGTAGAGTGTAACTCTGTCCGTGCGATGTTAAAAGGGTTAATTTTGTTGGAGCAGAACATACTGGAACTAGCCTTGCGGTTGCAAGGCTTCGATTAAGTGAAGTAGGGAAACTAACTTTACCCCAATGATATTTTATATTAAGGTACGTCATCTGCGCGCAAAAGCGTTCCTCGAAAAGGAAGGTAATTGCCGCACGCGTCAAAAACAGTAAAGTTTTATTACCGAAATGCAACAAATATAAATCATAAAAAATGCCGTCTTATGTTTTTCGAGGCTGCCGAAATTACAATGTAATTATAAAAGGAAGAAAGGATGTCTCATTTCATTCGTTAGTGCCGTAAATATTTTTTACATTTTGTTTTACCTCGCCATACTTTGTTTAATTTGCACCGGTGGCGTCACTGTCACCTGTGAAACATGAGATACACAATTAGATATCGCATGAGTGCGATAAAGACGGGTAGCTATATGGCAGGCATGAGCGGGCACGCCGCGTCATTCGGGTATGCAATTTGAAACAACTATTTATCTTTTTCTAACAATAGCGCTCGCTACGAATTGCCGTCTTTGTCTGTAGAAATATGGCAACGTAGCAACTGTCAGTAATTGGCGACGGTTTTCGAATGCGTTTAGTATGAGCATAACGTATCTAAATATAAAATATCATTGCTTTACCCATGGAACGATTGACATGTCAATCAGTAATCAAATTTATATAGATTTTTTATTTTTAACTGAAACGTCTGTTACGAAATTCAAACTATATTAAAGCTATAACATTTCGTCGGTCTTAGATAGGATTCGAACCTACATCTCCTCTGGCTATCCGGGCCAATGCAGGCGCATTACCACTTATGCCACCAAGACCCTACTTACTCCGGATAGCGAGGAGATGTAGGTTCGAATCCTGTCTAAGACCGACGAAATTGTTTCGCTTTAATATTGTTCAAATTTGTATAATTAAAAATCCTAACTTTCCTACTAATGTTAATATATATAATAATACGCCGGACGGCTTTGGATGAAATTTGAAATAATATCATCCCGGAAAATTTAAAAGTTCCCGAGGGAATAACGATTACTGAATCTTCGCGAACGAAGTCGCGGGTAGAAGCTAGTAAATATATAAATGTCAGGGGACAATCCGATACAAATTGACTTTGTCCGAACTAAGCTCTAGGCTTGTGCTTGTGCTTTTGTGGGTAGAGTCGAGTAATCGCGTCATGAGCTAAAGTAACGGGTCATGTAAGTACGACAGACAGATACGATGGAGAAATATTTTGTGTGATGATCGCGAGTATTTGTTCCAGAGTCTTGAGAGATGTTTTCTATGTCGTTGTGTAGTACAGTCGAGTTCATAAATATGTGTACACTTTAGTACCTTGTCACTATAATAGCTGTGACAATTTATATATGGTAGTTTAAACATGAAATTAAATAGACAAGGTACTAAAGTGTACTCATATTTATGAACTCGACTGTACTACACAACGACATAGAAAACATCTCTCAAGACTCTGGAACAAATACTCGCGATCATCACACAAAATATTTCTCCATCGTATCTGTCTGTCGTACTTACATGACCCGTTACTTTAGCTCATGACGCGATTAGGCTTGCTAACATTCCTTTGTTCGTTATTAAATATTCAAAATTAACCGAGTTTAGAAAAAGGCCGCGCTCATTCGACTCGCCCTCTTTACCGCCTCAACAACTACGCAAACACCTTGCATCTACGCTGTTTAATAACTAAGTATTTTAATATCAGTGCTATTCCCCAAATCGGGGAAGGTTTGTATGTATAATAAATTCTGGTTTATGTACAGGTATTACGGAAAACTAACAAAGGCGGGTCGCTAGTTTGGGATATAAAAGAGACTAGAATTACGCTAGTCATTTCTAACCGAACATCGCATTTGGCAACCAGCCAAAAAATATCACACCATGAACATTGTTGTACATTAAGTTGTTCTTTAGTCATTTTCTTCGACGGGTTCGCTGTATAAACGTACTGGAGTTTCGTTTATAAAGCATCAATAAAAAGAAAACGAGAACAGAGTTCGTTATTCGATAGTCAATTCATGAATTAAAAATATCTGGAATCTTTTTAACAGAGATAATTCGTTGAACTTAAGATATGGACGTCTTTCGGCTGCCATGTTGATGATGAAGATGGAATATACCTAGATCCAAAATTAGACGGATATTGAAGGCTTTCCTAACCTAGTTAAATCTATCCAGGCGGAAGAACATACATAAACCGTATCCTACTTATATTATAAATGCAAGTGTTTGTTTGTTTGTCCCATCATCAAATCAAATAATAATATTCCTTTTGAATTTCTACCTTTCAATACAATCACCACATAGAATGTTATGACTTATGACCAATAACGTTATAAAATTCAATAGTTATGAGGTTATGACTAATGAAATGGAGGTGAAAGAAAATTATGACTATTGAAACAATGACCAAAGACAACATGACGAGCAACGATTATGAAAAACAACGGTATGGTATCAAATCGAAAGATTAATGTTAGTCAATATTATGGGAGCCAATATAGACCCAGGATCACCATTCTGCCCTACTACGTAGAAAAGGCGCAAGTTCCATTAATTAATAGAAGCATATTAAACTCTCATAGGTTATAATAAGGTTGGAAGAGCAATACAATTCATATGTGTTACTAGCTTCTACCTGCGACTCCGTTCGCATAGAATTTGTAATCTTGCCATCCCAAGGGAAGTGATTTATTTCAGGATTAAAGATAGCCTATGTGCTATTCTAGATTATAATCTAGCAAAAGTATTCGCATTGTTATGTTCCGGTGTGAATAAACAGTAAAATTACTAGTAGAGGCATTTCATCTTAGTCCTCAGGGTTGGCAACGCATTTGCGGTCTTAGGATTTTAGTCTTAAGATTGTATTTATTAGAATGCAAATGTATTTAGGTCACAGATCCCACTTAATACCAGCCCCCTTTCTCACCAACCTGATAGTGATAGATGACAGGTGGCAAATCGGAATACTCGTACATTGCAGAGTTACCAAGTTCATAAATCAGTGGGATTCATATCAGCTGCGCAATGAATACTAAAATGTCACCTGTCACGTGCTCACGTGTCATTGTCAGGTTGGTGAATTAGGGCCCCGGTGGTTTGTGTGCTCGTTTACCTTCTCCATGTCACAAGAAAAAACTTAAGCATAACGAAAAGTACGTGTCAAATTAGAAGGCGTAACTTGGTTCACCCACATTGTATAAACATTTTATTGGCACTATTTTTAAGCGTATTACAAAATTTGCTGCATTTTGAACTCTATTTCAATGATTAAAGATAAATATCTTTCGCGGATATCGCGAATTAAACATTACGCGGCTGTAGATAGGTACGAATGCGTCACAGAAATACAACTGATGCCTTGCGAGGTTAGACATATCGATCGTGATGACACAAGGTGAAAATTCTATTATTATTATAAGTAAACTAGCATTCATATGAGTCCGCCCTCGTTTCAACATAAGCAGTAATTTATTTTTAATATAGTTGTTCAAAAAGTGTTAGGGCAAACCTTGGCTATTCGGTGATATGCAGGTAGTCGGTGATAGTTAGTTATCGTCTTATAGTGCAGTTATCTAATATTTTTATAGATGGTACTATTTTTCAATAGATTGCGCGACTTGCATTCATTATAATAGCGTAGGGCGAAAATCCGAATGAACTCACAAAAATTAAAAATCAAAAATTAAATGGCAAATTAAATGTCCTGACCTACATTCTTAGATGGGTTGATACGAGGTGTAATTAAAGTTTTATTACGGAAAACAACTAAGAGTAATTGCGAAAACAAAAGAAAAATCCGTTAAGGTAAGAGTTTTTAAACGTGTTTATATTTTTAAAGCAAAGTCAAGTTAACATTTTCGTTCGTTAAATCCTTAATTTCGGCGGTTGATTTCTTAATGTTTTTCGTTGTTTTGTGTGTTTCTATATCACCACATAACCAAGTGCAGTAATTTACCTCATTACAATTATGGGTTATGACTCTGTTTTATGTATGTTTTAACAGCAAAGCCAACATTAAAACACTTATTTGTTTAACAGGACACTCCTTTCAAAAAATGTTCAAAAAAAAACTTACAATGCATCCAGCATAAAAGCTGCCGTTATAGAAATTAACAATGGAAGTACTATTTATAAAGATGCAAAAATGTTTTCTATTCTTTGGAGCACTTTGAAAGCCTATAGCTGTTGCATCATCATGATCCTTCTGCCACAACTCAGTCCAAACGTGGAAAACCATATGTCCTGCCTGCAGAAAATAGAGGTTGCACTCCTGTGGCATAATAGAGAATATTATAATATTTTTTTTTTATTAATTTCATGCCTTTTTTTATAGTTTTAAAATATCCACAGCTTAATCTGACTATATCACAGAATAACCAAGTTCATGTCACACATTAAGCTGAATATCACTGAATTACCTACTTTTTCATGTGTCAAAATAAATGTTTATTAAATGAATTTCGTACATTAGAAATAAAATCAGAAGTTCAGCAATGGTAGACAAATTCATCCATTTTTACATAGTAACACTTCAAAAATAATTTAATCGATAGGTAATATTATATTGTCAATAAACCTAACTATCACCGATTAACCAAGGTTTGCCCTACTTTTTATAGCTCTACTAGCTGTTGCCCGCGACTCCGTCCGCGCAGAAAAATAAAACATCGCCTATGTTCATCAGGGATAATGTAGGATTCTAAGGGTGAAAGAATTTTTCAAATCGGTCAAGTAGTTTCGGAGTCTATTCAATTCAAACAAACAAACAAACAATCAAATATTTCCTCTTTATAATATTATTATTATAAAATTATAAAAGTATAGATATCGTGCGGATAGTTGGATTTTTCGCACTAGTGTTTTTACTAAAGTAATTTAATATTTTTCTATTTTTTTAATAGTGAATATAAATAAGACACAAACATCAATTCGAACTATGTTCTTAGTTATCTATAAAAGGTACTTACAACTCTTACAAGACAACAGACAATTTCAGGTCAATGGCGTGTGAGTGCCGTAGGCTAAATAAACGGTTAACCAATGCCAAGAACTCTCAATCGTGTCAATTTTGTATAAGCATTAATACACCCAGGCGTTGAATGCGTAAACATGCGATATATAGGTACGTGAAGCATGATTACATGGCAGGGGAAAAATACTCTTAATCTCGGCTATCAACCAAATTGACCACCGGTTTTTTTTAAAGTGTTGTACTTATAAAAAAAAAACTCTTGTCAATTCTCAAAACTACAATCCTACGACTCTAAATGCATTGCCCACCCTGAGGTCTAAGGTGGAATGCCTCTATGCTAGTAGTTTCATCGGTTATCTTATAACCGAAACACAACAATTCGAACACTGTTGCTTGGCGGTATGTTAAGGATAAGACGGTAGTAGCGATCCGGACGGACCCTACAGGTCCTGTCACCAGTAAAGTGGTCGTACCTCTGCTACGATAACCGTCATGCTCTTTGCAGTTTTTTTTTATTTAACCCTATATTACCCCCTTATTTCCTAATACACAAAAACACCAGAAACTGAATGATTTTCTCATTCAGATGAGGGTGTTTAGTCATCCTATTACCAGGAGTTCAGATCCTGTAAGGGTCTGTTCCAAACTGGCTGGCCTACGGTCAAACAGATGTTAATTGAACACCAGAAATTGAATCAAAATAGTACAGGCACATCACCGCAATCCTCTTAAACATAAACACAAAAAAAAATAGCTCACTGTTCTCTGTAGACATTTCTCACACACGGTCAAACCACGACTGAAGTACTATACCTGTCGGCAAGTTCTATAACACATCCAACAGGATGCAAGCTAAACAAAACCTAACACAAACGAACTAAAGCCCAATTTTAATAAAAAGATTAAAAAAATGTTCATGTATTACAAACGGCATAGAGGCGCATGTCGCGTAAAAATCATAGATTAGATAATAGGAGATAATTGATTTCGCAAAGTGACGTGTTCGTCTGATCGATGACATTGTTAATAAGGCTTGAATAGGAATTTTTGCGAATCTAATTAAATACAATTTTCACAACATTGCTCGGAAATATGGCCATAGATGGTCTTGTTTGGGGTCACAAAACGTCACTTATAAGGACAGACCAAGAATGTTTTTGTCGGCGTGTTTGGTGATTCGTCGAGAACATTGTTGTCCAACTTTAAGAACCAATGAAAATCAATCAATCAATTTTTGTGTCGTAGCTCCTGAAATTGAAAAATTTTAATCGACCAATCAGAACACACCATTTTGTGTCGTAAAATATTAAGTGTATTTTTGCTAAAAGATACACAGACTGAAAACTATGTCACTCCTTTTTTTTAAATGTAATTCAAACTTGGCCCCTAATCTCGAACCACTAGAGATGAAATTATATGGGAGATATGGCGAAACAAATACAATTTTATATGGAGTTGACATCTTCATCTCGCATGTTAGTTTATTAATCTCGAGTGCCACGAGTATAGGGGTCCAGATTACGAGGGTTGATCCCTATGCTCCACCCCTAACCAACTTACAATGAAACTACATTCAAGATTTATATTTTATTTTTCTACGTAGTCTCCCTGTACACTAATACACTTATTCCATCTGTGCTCCAGCATTTCAATAGCCTCCTGAAAAAAATTTTGTCCGACCTCTGAAAACCACTCCTCCACAACAGATATCACCTCTTGATTGTCCAAAAATTTTTTTCCTCTTAAAAATTCCTTTAATTTTGGGAATAGCCTGTAGTCGCTGGGGGCCAAGTCCGGCGAATACGGTGGGTGCTCAACCAATTCAAAGCCTGCTTGGTGTATGGCAGCCTTAGCAACACAGGAGGTATGGCTGGGAGCATTGTCTTGGTGGTAGAGTACGCCACTTGTTAACTTACCCCGGCGTTTCTCTTTAATAGCCTCTCGCAATTTTAGAATAAGGTTTGCATAATAGGCCCCTGTAATAGTCTCTCCCTTTTTTAAATAGTCAGTCAGGATTATCCCTTGAGCATCCCAGAATACAGACAACATAACCTTTCCAGCAGACGATGCCACTTTAAATTTACGTGGTGGCGGAGAACCACTGTGTTTCCACTGTTTACTTTGAACTTTAGTTTCGGGATCATAGTGATGTACCCAAGACTCGTCCATGGTTATGTATCTATGGAGAAAATTATCTTTATTTGATTGATACATGTCCAACAGACGCTCGCAAATCAATACTCTATGCCTTTTCTGATCAATGGTTAACATTCGTGGCACCCATCTTGCACTGATCTTATTCATGCCCAATTCTTTAGTAAGTATCTGTTGCACTACATGATATGACAAGCCAGTCTCTTCAACAATTTGCCTGATACGTATTCGCCGGTCTTGTAACACAATATCGTGAACTTTTTTAATGTTTTCGTCTGTAGTGACCGTTACAGGTGGTCCACCGCCATGTTGGTTTTCACAACTTGATCTTCCGCACTTAAACTCTCGACAAAAACGTTTGACTATGTCATAGGATACTGCACACTCCCCTACAGTTGCCACAATATCTCGATGGATTTGAGTTGGTGTCATACCCTTTTTTTGTAGATATTTTATTACCGCCCTCTGCTCAACAGGATCCATTTTCATAAAAAATCGCAATTCAACAATTTCAGTAAGCTGTAGCTCGATAATAGTTTGACATTTTATTTTTTTAATTTTTTTATAATAACCTTTAAATGTCTATGAACCTACAGCAAAAAGGTTTTAATAACCAAGTAACAGCAAAGAGGTCAAGGGTGGTGCGTAGGGATCAACCCTCGTAAAAAAAAGTTATCTATGGTAAAATCGGCGGTGATGTCACATTAGCATGAATTAAAATTTGAGTTTTGAATATGATTTTTTATTTTATTTCCTCTCAGTAGTTGTGAAAAGCACTATGTCTGCCTCGGTAGAAAGTGAAATTTATGGACTCGTACACTAGAGGGCCTCAACTAAGTTTAGGCCCTCTATATGACTCGTCCAAAAATCGCGTACTTTCTATCCTCTGCAACAATGTACTATTTACAAGCCCTAGCTTTGTTCTGGTTGAAACAAAATAAAGCCTATATTACTCAAGGATAAGGTACCTTTCTTTAAGTAAATGATTTTTTTTAATTATTTTAGTACAAAGCGCCAGAGATTATCCTCAACATAAAAACACACCATATTACCTCTTCTCTAATGTCTAAAATCTCTAAACAGCCTATTTATTTAGTGTCCACGGCAAAAGCCTCATTTCTCCAGCCATTCTTGTTCTGGCTAATCCTTGCTAGTCTGGTTTGAATTTATTCAAATCGTTCCGCCATCTAATTTTTGCCTCTACTCCGGCTACCGTTACTTGGGATCCAGTCTTTATAATATTAGTATAATAATAATAATAATAAATCATTTATTCACAAGAACATGGGTACATAATATGATGGGTATGATTATTACTATACTGGGGTCCCTAAAACCAACGTCAAAACTGAAAGGACTGATAGAGCAGCTAAAAAGCTATCGATTTAACCCCTATGTATGTTCAGCGATTGTTACTAGTTCCGGAGATATTGATCATTTTAATCTGAATTTTGGTAATTTTCCCTTATGTCCATGTCACGAAATATCATTATTTTCATGTTTTATTTCATAAGTTTTCCGTGTTATCTTACATTATTAGAATTATTATGAATGAGCGAAGTTTTAAAACCCATTTGCTCGTTTTTTTTTTGAAGTAATCACATAAAGTTTGTTTCTCCATACTAGGTGTCCCAGTGTTTGCTTTTCACTTTGTATGAAAAAACAACTTAATGTGATTACTTAAAAAAAATAAAGGAAAAGAAACGGGCAAGTAGGTTTAAAAACTTTGCTGATTCGTAATGATTCTAATTATGTATGATAACACTGAAAAACTTATGAAATAAAACATGAAATTAATGATTTTTCGTGGCAAGGACATAAGGGAAAATTACAAAAATTCAGATTAAAATGATCAATATCTCCGAAACTAGTAACAATCGCTGAACATACAATAGAGGTTAAATCGATAGCTTATCAGCCCTCTTAGTTTTAGCGTTGGTTTCAGGGACACCCTGTATAGTAGGTTAGTAAGCATCAATCCTTTTTTTGGACTTATTTAATCCTAGCTTCTGCCCGCGGCTTCGTTTACGTAGAATTAGTTATTCGGCCATCCCATGTTGCGGATTTCAATGATAGTTATTCCCTAACTTTTTGCTTTGGGTTGAAAAGTATGTAGGGTGTAAGCTATCTACATTCCAAATTTCATCCAAATCCGTCCAGCCGTTGTAGCGTGAAGGAGTAACAAACTAACACACGCACACAACACACACAAACTTTATAATACAAGCAATTATAATAATAATGCAAGTAATTATTCGCATTTATAATACAAGTGTATCTCGCCAAAAAATAAATATTACGGTACGAGTATAAAAGCATATGTTTTACTGTAGTAGTAGAAAAATTTGGGAGGAACAAAGAAACATTATTCCATGTGCTGCGGTAACCCTACCTACTGAAATTCATCGAAAAGATAACGTAACTTGATAGTAGGATGTTGTTACATCGAACCGTTGACTCATGTTACTTATATACATATAGGTATGTATAGATATAGATTATAAATATAATAGTAATAGCAAGGTGTCAAAAACGTTAGATAAGAAATGTTGTAGGTATGTTAGATTGGGTCCATATTGGCTCACATAAAAATTTGTAGTCCGAACGTATTGTTATTCATAATTATCGCAAGTCATAAAGGGTTTTTTACAGAAACGGTTTTTATTTCACGGTTTTTATAAAACAAACCTAGGTTAGGTTAGGTTACCCTCATTTACCAGCTAGATATGTCAAAAATTCTGAGAGAAAAACCATTTCTGTAAAAAACACTGCATGACTTGCGATGATTATGATAACATTAGGACTAAAAATAATTATGTGAAACAAAGCGCTCCCTGTCAAATTATATAGTTTTCAATATTTTCATGTTTTTTTTAATACGGTATGGATTGGCAAACGAGCACAAAGTCCACCTGATGGTAAGTGGGATCTGTGACCCATAGACACTTGCATTCTCAAGACTGCAATCCAAGGACTAAGATGGAATGCCTCTATGCTAGTAATGACACCGGTTGTCTTATCCCCACACCGGAACACAATAATACGAAGCTAGCTGCTTGGTCGTATGTTAAAAGATAAGATGGTAACAGCGATCAGGGGTGTGATTCTCTCAAAAACGCGGTCGGACGAACGAACGAGTGAATGTCGCAGCGGCGAGTTTAAGTAGTCCCGTGAGAGCGAACAAAACACATTTTAGCGCTTGCATTCTCAATAAGGCAGCCTTGTACCACAGCTGATACGTTCGATCTTATCGACAGATTGCCAAATTGCCAATTGCCTTGCACAAGGTCTACCACCACCAAAGTAATGTTAAGACTGTAAGGCTAAGGCCTAAGATGCAGTACTTCTATGGTAGTAATTACACCGGTTGTCTTATCCCCACACCACCGGAACAGAACAATAAGAAAACAGTTGGCGGTAGGTAGGACAAGATGGTGGTAGAAATCCGAACACCACCATTAATGTAATACCTATAGTCTGTTCCAATTGAAATTGCCAAAGATGTAAACACATTTGTACTGTTTGACACATAACATCAAATATTCATTAAGCGTGTTTTTATTTAAAATAACGTATAATGAATAGTCATTCAATGTTACATACATAATCTCACGCCTTCGTTCCCAGAGTGGGGTAGGCAGAGCTACAGAATTCCAAACATCTCTAAAAACTTGTTGATAATTCTATAACCACAATTTGCACAATTAGGCTAAGATGTTTACCAGCGTATTAGTGACAGGTTGCAAGCCCATCGCCTAACAGTACTACAAGCCTTTATTCCCTTAGTCGTCTCTTACGACATCCACGGGAAGATATGGAGTGGCACTATTCTAACTCGGCAACCACACGAGGATTCAATGTTAAACTTCATATAAAAGTAATGATCTAGTGTATAAATCATTGCAAACACCTCATTTGATCTTAAAAAGTACGCGATTATCGAGTAATCCTGGTGAATTGGTTCGTTTGGTTTTGTTTACATCTTTGCCAATTTCAATTGAGACAGACTTTAAGTAAGCCATGATAGCAGTAAAATCAATATTTTGTTGGCGGAGACTGCCCCATAAATCGCGGACTGCCTTGAGAACGAATGACTCCATAATGAACGAGTTAGACTCCGACCAGCGAGTGGTGACACAGAATAACTATATGAAAAGCAAGCTTTAAAAACCGGACTGCATTTTTTTTACTGTCGTCGATATACCTACATATATCAATAATTGTCATTTTGCCATTGTTGTTATTTAACAGTTTAGGTATCCTATGTCACCCGGGATGACGTAAGGATTCTAACGATACCTCACACATTATAGTGGAATAAAGAAACTCACATAAATACATACAAACATGAACCCTGAAAACATTACACTCCTTTTTTGGGGCAGTCGTGTAAAAAGGCGGCAAATTCAAAATATCACTCATAACACGAAATGCATAGCGACTGGAGCGGTACTCATAATGTGACGGCTTGTTTCTTATGTAACATTGTTGCGGTATGAAGAATTTGAGAAAAATGCTTCTGTCACCACTCGCTGGTCGGACTCTTAGAACACCAAGCGTCTTTCTATTTGTAAAGAGGCGCCCTCTGCTTCTTGGGTCACATCGTGCGTTCTTTCAAGGACAGTCTGGAGAAGCTAATTTGGGGCAGACAGACATCGTACTCAAGACAGAGCACTGGCAAGCCGCAGTGATACCAAAGATTCTAACGACATAGTAATCATCTAAGCATTTTCAATTTAAGGTTCTCACCAACAGAGTATAGAATACTTTGTCTACTACATTGCAGTTACGCCTTTTTTGGTATTACGGCAGCAAGATGGTCTAACGTCATTAAGAAGGCAGTGGGCGGCATGCAACGGGCGACGCACGGCGTATGATCGCATACATTGGCGAACCATGCCCTGTGGTCGCAATATTCAGCAGTGTTGAGCCGAGATATTAATTTGGGAGATAGCATAGAAACATAGGTCACGAACGTAAACTTGTGAACAATTAAAAAAAAAATGCTGGAAGTCGTCAATGTCATTTGAGATTTCAAATCGTTTGTAACTTATATTCAAATTCAAATTCATTTATTCTGTAAGTAGGCCCTGTAGGCACTTTTACATGTCTGAGTCTACCAGCGCTTCCAAGGGACTCTGTTGAGAAGAAACGCCGCAAGAAACTCAACAGGAAGTCTTTTTTTTTATATGAGTAACTTATTACTATGATAAACTTAAGTTAACTAATTTAAATGTCACAGGGATGTACAGGTCCCAGGAGCAATTATGAGACTCAAAGTATATTCAATTTAAATTGGAAATGTAAAGTCTCCAAATTTCAAATAAAAATTAAAAATAGACAGATAGATAGATAAATAGATAGATGTAGAAAGTCTCCACGGAAAACTCAACCCTATTGTTGTAGATTGTCAGATTGACTTTGGAGGTTTAAGCCTTTGACCGTACATAGAGTGTAACATAATTTTGTAAATTGATAGTATAGGTACAGATGCTCCCCTGAATGTCTCACAATTAACACAAGGGAATACTAAGATAAAAATACAGCATGCAAAGTACCTACTTAAGCAAGAAGTGGGTCATTATTCGAGCGTTTCAATCGCCTCACTTTTGTGGACATACTTTTGAAGAATTGTGCGTATATTTTGATGCCGTTTTTGGATATTTGTTAGAAGTCCGGTAAACTTAGATACCTAACCAGAAACGAAATCGAAATCTGCAACTACTTCTACAAAAATGTGACCATGCGCAAAAAAGATTCGAACGCCCAAATAATGACCCACTAAACTATATAAAAAAAATCCACACTGCAGTAAAAATGTAAACGAAAAGCGAAAAACAAGCTCTATAATCTACTTATAACTTGAAGATTGGAAAATTTGTTCCAGACTGGAATAAGCTAACGGTGCAAATGAGTTTTTTTTTTCAACAAATATGTTTTGTGGCTGTCTGGCTGAGTTCCATAAAAAATAGCTCAGGCAGGAGTCAAGAACCACCTAAATAAATTACCTACCTAACCGAAAACACAACATAAGAATTCGGCCATTCGATCCGGCGCTACAAGGCCACCGAGGCACCGATTAATAACTCGTTGACGAGTTGAGAGGTGAGTTATAAGTACGCTTTCCCATTGCTCTGATATTTAAAAGAATAAAAGCACCAAGTCGTCAACATATAAACTAATTGGGGAAATCCTGTTTTAAAGGTGATTCATACATGGAATTGCTCTATGACGATGAGCCAGACCAGACTTGAAAACAGTTCAGTTGATTCTCAACTCTAATTCTATACAAAAAAGGTAATATTTAGACTACAGCACTAGTAAACATTGCTCTTTTTGTGTCAGAGATATGACAAGTAGCAATGCCCTGAAAATAAACAAATGCAACTTGATATGTCTGTAGAGGTGTGACACTGATAAGTATAAAATAAATGAAACTCAGTTTTATGTTGAGTAAAAATAAGGTGTTATTTCCGTTTTATGGTGCGTTTTATCATTGTGTGTTTGGTAAAAAATTATGTTGCCAAACGATTCGATTACTGTGAACTTTATAAACTGTTATTTTTACAAAAAATATTTATGATAAGCCTAGCTGTCTGCGACTCCGTTCGCGTAGAAAGTCGTTTATTGCTTTTTCGGGAACTGTCAAATTTTCCAGGGTAATGAGTACTCTATGCCCTTCCCCAGGGTTCAAACTGTCACTACGCTAAATTTAATCAAAATCATTTCATTGGTATAGCTGTGAAAGCGTAACAAAAAAAAAGAGTTAACTACTTTCGCGTTTCTAATATCAAAAGTTCAAAAGCACATAGGTACCTACATACGGACATCGCGCCAAATATATGTAAACAGACCTTATTATCAGTGGCATAGGGGCGTGTAGATATTTTTAACGTCTTGGAACATATATGACTTTAACTGTACAAGTCCAGAGTTTAGTTCATAGGACATTCAATTCCCTAATTGACCGGCAACGGACCAACAACTCTTCTTGAGTTGCTGGTGTTACGGGCGGTGGTGATTACTTCCCATCAGGGAACCTGCATGCTTGTTTGCCTCCCTCTCTTATATAAAGAGAAAGTGAATTGTGCGAGATAGTCCTCTGACATTTATTTATTATTATTTATTTATTGCTATATGGAATGATGGATACGGGTATTGTTTATTGTCTGATAAGAATTGACTTATTTTAAGAGTTATATAAAATAACTTTATTCACAAACAAGGAAAACAGGTTATAAAGATGAATTCTAAGGAAAACCCCAGGATACATGTGTTGAAATAATGTATCCCAGCTAAGTTTCATTATAATAACAGTATGTTGACATATAAATGCAGATATTTTATTGTTTAGTAATTTATAAATATACATAAGTCCGGTTTTTTTTTTTCCAGTGGCTTAGACCTGAATCAGGCTCTAATTTTAAACTAATTAAAACCAACCCGCTAATTAGAAAGCTACCCGGGGCCTATTGCATAATAAAGTACAAGCCCATACTATTAATAAAAATCCTTACAAAACCACTAATACTATTAGCTTGTACTTCATTATGCAATCGGCCCCAGTTTATGCCTACAACTCTGTCCATGTAGAACTCGAATAACTTTATTCTTAAGTAACTATTAAAAATCCATCATAAAAAGAACTTTACGTTCTAATTAACATCATGAATTATTAGTGTTCCAATTTTTATTCAAAACTGTTCAACTGTTTATTCCTGATTGGAAAAAACATTCAAGTGTCATCACAAACTTGTTTTTTTTTTCTCTAGAAGAACATAGAAAAAAAACACTTATATTACAATCAGATATAACCAGATCTAATTAATAATTTGTTTGTTAGTGATTGTGGTAAATATAATTAACTGAATAATAAAATGCACATTATGTTCGAATTGCATATTTATCAGTAATTTTTATAAATTTCCATCCCCAGGCTCCTAGTGCTCATTAAAAATTGACTCCGAAACCTGAGCACTGAACGTGATATGAACAAAAAAAAATATTACCTCTAAAATTTGCAAGATTCTCAACAGACAAGTGAAAGTGTTTAATGTATGTGAAAGTTTGTATGCACTGTGCACAACCTTGCATAACTTGTATGATTCAGTGTGAATGCAATAACATTACCAAAGTACTAGGTTATACTAAAATTAAAAGTATAGTAAACGAATAAACGAGTAACGATTTTCTTCTTCCTCTTCTTATATTTTTGGGATTCATTAACCTTTAATTTACGAGATGATTTTAGAGCATTCTCAAAGTAACACTTAGGCCACGGCAACATAAAGTTCAAAATAATAGTCATGACTCAACGTCCGTGAGACGTATACCACGTCAATTAAAGGTTAATCATCTTTTACAAAATTTAAGAATATCTGAAAATTCTCCTAGCGTTATTTAACCAGATTACCTAGACTAATGACATGTGTGCAAAAAAGCAATTATGTGTGGTAAGACCTCGGTAACTCAGTCTATTAATTGTATATCCCTAGACCAGCAAATAGCGTACATTTAAAGGGTAACTGTAGACATTGTATTTACACAAGTTTAACTTCACATTTAGCATGCGATAGACAACATATTGGGTGCAAGGTTACAGTACAATCCAATTACATGATAAAAGATGTAGCCAAATAATATAGAGTACTAATGCCTACTCCAGTCCAGGATTCCACACGCACAACAGCAGTGGCGTAGCTACCGAAGGGCTAGGCGGGGCAGTGCCCCAGGGCCCCCAAGCTCAGGGGGCCCCTAAAACCTGATTAGAAAACCTCATATCATATTGCACTAGCTAGCTAACTAGCTGATGATAACTACTTAATTATGATTATTTATGATAAAGTAGCTTTGATTTTTTAAATATTGATAAAACCTAGACAATTTAGAGGCCCCAGTTTCTACGCCACTGCACAACAGGCACAGAATATTGAGCCTGCTATTTAAAAAAAAGCCAAGGGGCAGAAGAGAATAAGTATAGACTGGTTTTTTTAATACACAATGCAAGGGATTTATTTTCTGAGAAGTGTTAAACTGAGGACCTAGGTTTTCTGTAAGGTTATCATAATTATAACAAGTACAATGATTATAATTTTTTTTTGAGTCTGTATGTGGCTGTCGTCGCACTGATGTCATGAATTACATAATTATCAACAGATCCAAATCCAAATCTTACAGTGAAAGTGTCATATTGCCTGTCATAGTGCAATACCATGTAACTAATAAAGCAATATTCGGGACTTGACAGAAGCGCGTGGAGCTAGCCCCATGTGCTTCTGTTTAGTCCACCAGAGTAAATCTCTTTAACCAAACAATTGTCCTCGCGTGTGATATCCATGGACTTGTTTCTCTAATAAGTCCATGGTGATTGTCTAAAACTCGATACTTGTTAAACACAAGGAGTGAAAGCCATTAATTAAGAAAAAAAAAAGCAATATTCACTTACTTCACTAAGATAATGTCTAATTTTACACCTTTAAGGCTTTTTTAGTAATGCTTTGCAGTATCGCCACCTATCACCCTGGGTATTATGACAGTTCAACACTTTAACCTTTGTATTATAAATAATGCCCATTGATGTGCATTAGAAGTTTAAAATAAAGCCAAAAATAGGTCTTTGACCATGCAATAGGATTGTCAAACAACAAAGTGTAACATTGATAATATTTGAATGATATAAAGACCTCCGGGATAAACTCCTGGATTCTGCCACATGATCCTCTAAAAGCTGCAGAAAAAAAAGTAGCATTAAAAAAAATAAAAAATATACATACACATGGTGTTGTAATTGGGTTGTTCTTTTGGGTTTAGCTTGTCGGAATCCGTTTTGAAGGGTTACCTTAAAATCTGGAAGGAAATATTTTGTTTAGATAAGATAACACACATTGTTTGATAAAATTCAACCAAGACAAGATTAGATTTTATGATTTTATTTACTAAATATATTGTCAGCAGCTTGGCTTGTGCAATATTAAGTAAATTGATATGTAATGAAATCTAAAGATATAAAATTTCGGTAACGAAAATCGTTAATCTCATGATGCTTAATTTATCGATAAAGCAGAAGACCTTGTATAGGCCGTTATTGTGATGCAATTTCCATATTGACGCATACACAAACAAAGTTCCGCACAAAATTTCACAGGCAAGACGATGAGATTTAGTTTTCTTATGAAGCAAGAAAAATATGTACCAATCGTATTCACGTTTTGTAGGACGATATTTAGATCGAATAAAAACATTTAGGACACAATAGAAAACGCTAGAACAGAATATATGGCGCACTTGGAATCGATCTGTTTTCAAACACGCGAATAATCCTTATATTACGCAATAATAACCAGCACTCACCTTTTGAGTTCAAATTTGTAACACAGAAAACACAATCACGATAACAATACCGATACAATTTTCAAAATAGCAGAGAAAAACCAAATTCACTGTGATAATCACGAATTTCTACAGAAACCTTGACTTTACTGACTGACTGCTTCGATACGTTTCACGTTTTGTCAATTTGTTTTGTGAATTCGGGAGTTTTCCCGACTTTTCTACTAGTAGATTGCTGCCTATTCCTAAGAAGCCTTTGAAAGGCTGTGATTCATCAAAATTCAATAATGCTATTGGTCCAATGTTCGATGACCTTGATTGTGATTGGTAAGTAAACACTATTTGTTTCAACTTTACAACTCGACAAATTAAAGTTGCAAGTTTCGTGAAACGAAGCGTTCCGTATTGTATGGGGGCATGTATGGGGCCATCCCTTCTCCGAATGTACTTTAGCGTTATTCCTTTCTCTCAAGGTAGTCACCATTGACAAGTGAAAGAGATGGCGCATCAGAAATTTTAAATGAATTTGTTCGTCATTCTGTAAAGGAATATACACCAAATTAAAATTTTGACGGAACCAAATAATTTTCCACCTTGAATGATAACCATAGTGATAATTATATTTTTAGTTTTGTTCTTTCTTACAAATTGTTTTTGTTTTCTATATACGGCTTAAGGAATTGATTAGATTTCATTAGAAATACCTACTTCATCTATACTTAATCATCTAAATATTTTAAAGGTAGGTACTGCCGTAAAGAACATTTTATCATCATCGTCATCATTCTGCATCATCAAAATTTTATGGGCACTCTAAACCGTCTAAGAAAAACGTTGCAAAAGAAAGTGTGTGAACTGAGGCCCTACTTTGAAATTCGAAGTTACGTTAGCTCCATCCCTGTCACTCGTCATTCGAGACTAAATCGAGAGAAAGGGATGAAGCTATCGTAACTTCGAACTTCGAATTTCGAAGTAGGGCCTATGTAAACCCGATCTAAACATCGATAAGCTAGCATAGGTACGCAAACTTTCATGAAATCCATCCTTATAATCTGTGTGTAGATCATCACCTGTGTCATCACTATAAAATACGTAGTACCTCTTATTAGCCTGTGGTCTGTGACTATAAACGTCAGTCGTCAAATGTCAAAAACTCGAAACATTGTTCGCTCGTCTGGTTTTAGGTTATTATTATATATTTTACTCTAAGATCATTTTTAATTATGAGCTTCTTAATAAGCTGTGTCGTTAAATCATCTCACATTAGATGTAAGTATATTGAAAACAATACATAAATTATTTAAAACGCGTTACGTTATCGCTCCTTACTGTTTTTGTACCTTTTTAGTATCATGTCGGAGTTTAAGCTGCACATCAGTATTAGAGATTAAGCAGTGGAGACTGGATCGTGGACTGCCAGTCAACCGGAACGCCGAGGGCATCCTTACAGACGGACCAGATTACACTTTCTTGGATGGACGTCCTACGCCTTTGCTGGTATTCCTTTTAAACTCATTGTCTTTAAATAGAAGTAGTTTTTGTTTTGGCTCCTTTGTTGCGAGTACATTACGCGTTTTTGATAGGTTAGTCCACTCTATGATCATGGCCAAGGCTATTTGGCTCTATACTATTTTTGCATGGGTATTTTTCAAAACGTAAACAAACAAAACTATGGATATACATCATCAGTCAATAAAAATTAATGACTGATATGTCAAAATTCGCAAAAGCAGGCCCTCTATTCTACAGCGTTAAACCGTAATTGAACTTGGCTTGTTTTTTTAATTAATATTTTATTTTACTTATACATTATTTGGAGGATTTAGTACGTATACATTATTATGTCAGCCTCATGGGAAGACTAAAAAAATATATATGGGGCACTCCCTTCAGAGCGAGAATCTCTGGCAATAAAGGAGTGCTTTACGAATTTGTAAAACAGACAAGCATCTCAGGACAAAGGGTGTATTATTGACTTGTTATGGTATTATTTTTAACTCAACAGCTATATTACACTGAAACTTACGACTTATGTAAGGAGGGACGTAGCTATTGGTTAGAAGTAGATAGATTTTTTTTTCTCATTCTAACAAATAGCTGCGTCCCTACTTACGTAAGCCGTAAGTTTTAGTGTAAAGCCGGCCTTACAGTCAAGAAATAAGAGCTATCAAAACGTTGATGATATGATAATCTGTCAAAAACAATAAGGTTTCACTGAGTTACCATTTAACCGAATCATGGTTTGAGTTGTTAATGTAAATACTCTAATGGGTAGCGAGTTACCAAGCAAATGATATCATAAATCTTCATCTTGTAGCAACCCATGTGGATTAAATTTCATTAAAAAGGGATGTGAAATGATATATTTACTAATTTAACTAATAATTTTTAATCTCTTCTTTCTAGCACAAGCAGAAACTCCGCATGGAAAAACAACAAGGATATGCAGAAAGAATTGTTGAGCTCAGTTCGGAATTAGATTTCGCCAAAAAGAGATATCAAAATATGACTGACGCTAAAGAAGCAGAGCGACAGAGAATCTTAAGTGATCGATTGAAACCCAAAGGGCAGATTTTGAAGAAGAATAATTAGTTTATGAAATTTATAATAGCTAGTAAATACATTTTTTTAAGTAGTTTAATTGTGTATTTACTCCTAGTGGTCCCGCTTCGCCTGTGTTTAAATAATATTGCATTTAGACCACCATTTTTTTTTTCGGAAAATAAATGTAACACAAGCTTGCTTTCCATAATTTCTGAACACTTTACAGTGAACTTGTAAGAGAGGTGCCACACGATTGTTGTTGTGCGTTGTTCTACATATAAATTAGAACAACATGCCACACGTTGTGTTGAAACACTTGCATTAAAATCTCAGCATTATAATCTCTCTATGTCATCTCTCTACGTTAAAATCTCAGCGTTGTGACGACGCACCAGCAACACTGGTGTGGCATCGCTGTAAAGGATATAATTATATACCAATTTTAAAAATATACCTACTTGGTTGTTAGTTTTATCTTTACGATTCAAAGTCTTAACCAATCAACATTAAATTTGGTACTTAGCTAGTTTATAGCCTGGAGATGGACACGGGCTACCTTTAATCCCAGAAATTCTGACAGTTCATAAGGTGACTGTGATTAAATGACTGCGATCCCATAGGAGTCACAGGCAAAAATATTTTGTAGATATAGCATGAGTCCGGTGACTTCTTGTGGTTGGTGTGATTAGGTACAAGCTTTTGACTTGATTGAAAAATTGCAATGGGATGATTTCTCTGCCACCAAAACAGTTTTTGTATGTAACCTTTTTACAATTTAAACCAGCAACGCCATCTGCAATTTAATATGAACACTACAATGTCACTATAACACGGTGCTGAGCGAATATTGGCATATTAGTCTTGTAGATGACAGTAAGATAGCTGTTGCACTTGGTGACACAGTTACACCACAGATGGCGCTGATGGTATCACGGTCCTAAACCACAAGATAAACCGTATTTTTAATGTCTCAATAGATAAAATCATTGACTTGAACAAACCTTAATGGTAAATATTTGAAGCAACCTTTTAATGAAAATTGGTAGGTATATGATGGTTCAGTCATTTGAAAAGGATGGATGAAAGAAGATTGACGAAGCAAAAGAGATTTGTCAGGATCGTAGCAGGTGGAAAGAAGTGGTCTCTGCCTACCCCTCTGGGAAACAGGCGCGATTTACTGTATTGTATGTAATTTATGGTATATGGAGATAGCTAACCCCAGGGAAGGAAATACTCGTAGGGCATACTTTTCCCCCGGAAAATTGTAAAGTTCCCTAGGGAGCGATAAACGAAATCTACGCGGACAGAGTCGCGGGTAACAGCTAGGTAATCAAATTCTAGCCCAACTATAACGAAGAGGCAGGTAAAAAGCCCGTAAAAAGTAGTTAATTTCCCCTCAGCAGCGTGTTTTTTTTTCTTACCATGGTATTATTTAAAAGAGATGCAAAGCTACGCCGTAATTAAAGTACCTACGGGCTTACTTTAAAAGCTCTCGGCGTGTTCTAGACATTGTTCTTGTGGCATTTTATTTCAACAGTATAGTATACCGCCTGGAGCTTTCACTTGCGTAAACTTTTAAAGCTCGTTTACATGTAACATGATGCTATTGTAAATAAAAACTTACAACTTGGAATGACTTTTAATATCTTCGGCTGAGATCTATAGTAGGTATAGTCGAAGGCACACAAACTTAAAATTATTGCAAAAGTTGGTTGTTTATCCTTAATTTACATGTCTACAACTTAACAATAACTCTACACGACACTCATAAGCGACAGTTGTGTGTGACAGGGAGACGGGAAAACAAAGCAGAGGGCCCTGCAAAGATGCACTACGCTAACTAACGTTTCTATTCGATTCGTTTTTAACCAATCGCGTCACCGGTAGACCACGTGACTTTTCGAATCACGTCATCTCCCAGTGACGCGATTGGTTTAAAAACGAATCGAATAGAAACGTTAGTTAGCGTAGTGCATCTTTGCAGGGCCCTCTGAGCTAAAATACTAAATTACATAAAGAAGTGCACATACTTACAACTATCTTATACTACGCGTTAAAAGATAAAAAAATACGTTTATTATCAATATCTTAATAGTACGTCCTACCGCGTAGGTATGTATGTTAATCCGTCGTAGAAGCTGGCATTTTATACAATCTACTTGTTTTTTTTTTCTGAGAAAAGCGCTCTACATGCGCACTCGCAATCGCAATCGGTTTCAAAGCGGAATAATTATTTTCATTTGGTATGCACAGCAGACAAGCCTTCGAGCGTTAGGCAATAGCCCCTCTGGACTCGTAGGTATGTTATATGTATAAAGGCTCACTTATATACCTAAGTACTGCAGTTATGTACCTAAGTACTATAAATGTTAAACGTTAGCAGTGCTAACTTAGCACGGGTTGGTGGTTTCTTCGACATTTCAAAGGGTTTTAGCCGGTAAGAAAGTAGAAGTAACCTCGGCACCTCTTCTACCTTTTGAGAAGCTTCATTAGCCATTAATGCAGTGGAGCATTATAATTATACATTGCCCGAACGAATCGAATGAACACAATTCCAAATTTAAATTTAAAATTGAAAGGCCCGAAAAGGGTAGTTCACAATCGAATCACTGTCACCGGGCGATAATGTCATTAATTCAATCAGTCGTGAGTGAATGGACGGATCGAATCATGAAGTCGTAAATTTTGCCGCGCAAAATGCATTTACAATTTCCAAACTCCAATTTAAACGAATATTCAAATTAATTTAACAAGAAGCAGAGCACGATGTAATTATATACAAAATTCGGTCACCGCGCTTACCTTTTTAGCGATTCGAAATGGAAAATAATTTTGCAAGAGTTCTTTTGTTTGGAATCGGAAGATTCCGAGACTATTTTTTAATTTCTCGTCTAATTAGCTGTCAAAGTCACGGGCTGGCGTACGCATTCAGCCAAGTCATTCCACGGATATTAAACAATTTTAGGAATGGCTGTCCGGATAAGGATAATATCGAAGAAATTGCTGATTTGAAATGAAATTAATTTAAAAGTCGGAAGACAGTGTTACATTAAAAAGTGCTTATATTGTTTTTTTAAATGGTAATTTATGGTACCTATTTGTAAAAGTCCTAGTAATTAGAGGTTTTCCTTATCCTGATTTAACTATTACGTATAATTTTTTTTTAAATCTGTCTACCTGTTTAAACATAGGTACTTATTGAAAATTTACAACCCACAAAGATACCTAATCTTGATATTATTTAAATAAGTTCAAAGTTTAAGCTTGGTTTTGTTACAAAATGCCTCCTTAGATTAACTGGGATGAAACACTGGAAATACTAACAAAGTATCTTTACAATTTATTGAATTTACCTTTTGTTAGTAGACAAAGGCTCAGTTTCGAATAACGGGCACAGATGTTAAATAATTTACAATGCTTTTCCATTTTCTATTCGTTCGCGTGTAACGTTTCGCTTCAGCATTCTTTACCTAAGTACATGCACGAACTGCCAAAGAATGGAATGTGGGTACCTACTTCCTTTCTGGAGAATTGGTAGTGACCCTAGCGAATTCTAAGTTGAAGTTTCAGGATGGTTAAATAGTCTTTATTAAATTAAATTAATTAAATTAAAAATCATTTATTTCGGACTCTGGTTCCATACTTATTACTTTGAAAAAAAAGGCTAGATACTTATTATTGTTACGTTTTTTTTTGATATGTTTTTCACTAATAACAAGAAGCTAGACAGGGTTCCGATTTTATTTAAATAAAAGCATTGAAATTTGTAGGTGTACCTACCCGTTTTTAAGTTTGTTCCATATTCAAGGTTTAACAAACAAACATCCATTTCCCGTTAAAAAATAGTTAGTTATTGATCGATATTAGCTAAAATCGCCTCGTTAAATGTCCACTTAACTGTGAACAAAATGTGAACGCAACCTAACAAGTTTGACATTTGCTAAAGATAATGGAACCTCAATTTTACTCATCCCCTTTATTATCCAGTGTATAAAGGCTTCAGTAACCTATTTAAGCCGACAACAACGCGGGTAAACCATGACTCTACTACGTGTCTAGGTTCCAGGCAAATTACTCCGCCGGGCATCCTAATCGTTAGGCTTCAACAATGGCTTGTAGATAATTAAGTGGACAAAAGCGTAGAATAACTAATGGAACAGTATTGGAATATGGTTCCGAAATACTAAGGATAGTGGAGAGGCATTAGACGTAAAAATTGTAAAACCTCGGAATCCAGGGCCAGACAATGAAACTAAAACTTGAAATGTGTTTTTAACATTATATAGAATAATGTTTTTTTTTAAATTTCTATATGTAAATTCTAACCTGATTGTTAATTTTTCAACGCACTGCCTAAACCGCTGGACCTTGAACTGGAGACTTGAAATTTTGCACAAAGATACCTTATACAGTGTAGAGATCTACTGCGGAAGGATTTTTGGAAATTCCGCCCCAAAGGGGGTAAACAATTTAAGGATTTTTTGAATATTGATCCCTATAAGATGAGTTTAATCAACTATGCTATGCAGCAGTACCTATTGTATTTCTTTACGCTCAATCTCAATGTTAGAGAAAATACATGGTAAATAGATGGAAAAAACTTAGGTCCAACCAACATGCTGTTGAAATAAATTTAAATTAAGTAAGAATAAACCAGTACTTATAATACAGTATAGTATACAGGGTGGTACTCGATAAACTGTACATATTGAAAGGGATGAAATTTTAGGTTAATTTATCGGTAAAACAATTAAAAAAAAAATTAGCCACTTTTTTTTTAACAGATTTTAAATTGTAAATTACAGCAAAAATGTCATTTTGTTTTCATAAAAACACGATTTTTCTCGAAATTTTGTAGATATTTCACTATTTCTTTTTGCTTATTATTATTCCTCGTTTAATATTAGATCTAAAAACTTAAAAAAAAAGTAAAATATATGCAAAATTTTGAGAAAATCGTGTTTTTATGAAAACAAAATGATATTTTTGTAGTAATTTTCCACAAAAAAACCGCTGAACAAATAAAGGAAAAGTTAAGGAAACATGAAAATAAATTAATTATAAGATCATCATCATCATTCTCCTGCCCTTATCCCAACTTTGTTCGGTGCAACATGTCTTCTTCTTCCATACTTCTCTATTAGTCGTCATCTCAGTAGTCACTCCTATTCTAGCCGTATCATCTTTCACACAGTCCATCCATCATTTCTTTGGTCTTCCCGTACTCGTATAGCCATCCACGTTCATACTCAATACTTTCCTGACGATCTTTTCCTCATTCCTCCGCATCACATGCCCACACCATGCCAACCGATGTAATGGCGATCCCTTCGTTCAGAGCTGATGTATCTCTTTAACGGTCCAATCGATTTTCATGAATCCTAATAAACCATCCCGATTAAGCAAGCTTCTTTTGAAAAACGGCATCAAAATCAGTCCGTCTATTTGAAATGTCACAGACAGCTATACAATGTTAAATGTATAATACCTTATTTGTCGGTGGTTGTTAAAAAGATAAACGGAAAAAATTAAAAAAAAACAAAATTCAAAATATTTGTTCAGCAAATAGGCCACATGAGGGCTCTTTTACACGTCGGTAATATGGAGTGAATCTACCAGCGCTTCGGACAAGACCATCATTGCGGAGAAGAAGCGCCGCAAGAAACTCCAGCAGAAGGTCATTTTTTCAATCACAAAACATACAACAGCAATACTTAAAAGCAAATTACGTTAAGTAATAATAAGGTAATAAAGTAATAAATAATAAATTCTTAAAACTACCAAAAATAAACTTATTACAAATTTAAGGTCAATAAACCTAAACTAAAAATAATGAATATGAGGACAACTCGACGAGGTCTCTTCGTCGAAACAACATATAATATTATGCAATACGGTCGTTAGAAGAGTCATATGTCGTAACTCGTGTCATGAAAAGGCGCTGACTCAGCATAATGGTGCAGTCGTTGCAGAAACTGCAGCGCTGGTATTCTGCCAGAACCAATAGAGGCAAGCCTGCGGCGATCGCATGAGCAGAAAGGTGACAAACTGTTTAATGCTACATCACAAAAACACAGGAAGGTCGCATTTTTGGCCCTTTAGGAGTCATTATTACGGGTGCCGGTTGAAATTTCGACAAACTTTTCATCGAATTTCATTTCATCGAAAACGATTCATAGAATATTTATTATAACTATTATCTCTTGTAGTATTATGGCTTCATCGACTATTCATTATATATTAAAACAATTATTAGAACAACGGTACAAGGATTTTTAAATGCTTAAATATATATTTAATAAACTATACTTATAAGAGACAGTACAACAAAATGTCGCTGTTTATTTCTTCGACGTATCATTATACAGCTATGTATCATTATTAGGTGCGACGACGAGCAAAGCGAGAAGGAGCGTGTTAGGTGAACTGCGACCTAACAGTGCGCGAAGCCGAGCGAGCGAAGCGAGCGAGCCGCGGTAGCGGCCGGCGAGCGCCAGAACCGACTTATTTTATTCCAAAATATGCCACACACATGGGCTAGTTGTTAACAGAACAATTAAAAAATAATTATTTTAAATAATTATTATAATTGTTTGTTGTAAAATTTACAATATAAAATAAAGTATTGGATAATAAAGTATGAAATAAAGATCTGTGACATAAAGTATCTAGTAAATAATATTTATAAACATTAAAAATCGGTGTTTTAAAAATACATCATTAAATTGTTCGATGTAAAGAATATTCGATCAAATGAAAATAAGCGAAACGTTGACTTTGAACTGAAATTCGATTAAAAGTTTGTCGATATTTCAAGGGTAAACCGTCATTATTACCTATGCATGCTCAAGAATGGGCAGCGGCTATTGCCTACCATCATGTCAATTCGATGTATAGTAAATTAAAATGATTCCTTGACCACTTTGGACTACGTCAAAGTGACGTAATCAATCAAAACGCAAGAGACATCGTATATGTATATTTTTTAGTGTCACTTTGACATAGTCCAAAGTGGCCTAGGAATCAATTTCCTTGACTGTACAGTCGATTTTGATTGTTTATCAGTTTGACATTGCATGTCAATTTGCTGGGTTACATTTTCTACGTTTCATTAATGGTGTCACGCTAGGAAATATCATAAAACAGGTAATTTACGTATTCAAACTGCTAAACAAGTGCTAAACAAACACTCAATTTCTTCGACTTTACTGCTCTTCCATTGTTTGCGACAAAAGTCGACCATAAAAGGTTTATTCCACGCGGTCACTCTAATAGAATGTGGCATATCTGGATCAGTGCGGAAAAGCAAAGCGGTCGGGGTTGATTAGAGCTTAAATTGATCAAACCTTTGACGGTAAATTAACTTTGATAATGTGTTTGAAGCATTTTTATTTTTAATCCCCGATGCAAAAAACGGGGAGGGAACGTACAACAATAAGTTTGACATGTGTATCTGTGGACCGATTTGGATGCAGTTTTTTATATGCAGTTACCACAATTTTATCCTTTCACCAACCCCCAAGCAGCAGTGTTAGCTTTGTTGTGTTCTGGTGTGGGGATAAGACGACCGTTGAAATGACTAGCATAGAGGCATTCCATCTTAATCCTCAGGGTCGGCAACGCATTGCCTTAGGATTGCATTCTTAAGATCGTAATCTTGAGAATGTCTATGGGTCTCAGAACCATTTTAACATCACGTGGCTTGTGCCATCTTTGTGCCATAAAAAAAATGTAAGACTTTACGTGATGTACAATAATAATATTTACCTACATCCATATCATAACTTCCTTACAATATATTCAGGAACAATAAGCAAGTTGCCTATAATTATTAAGAAACCTGTATCTATGGTTGTATTTTAATGTTAATATTAAAGTATTATATTATATTGCGTGTCATTAAAGTACCTATGCGTTATCGATGTGGTTGCAACTTGATGTTCACATTAAAGAATCGGTGACCGATACTTTTATGTTATCGTTAAGATACAGGGCAACCACATATACAGGTTTCTCACATATTGTAGAAAACTTATGACATGCATGTAGATAAAGTTATGTATGCGACTGTATACATAATTAGATAAAACACTCGTGTGATCTTATTATGAAACTCGCATCGCCTTTCGGCTCGTTTTATAAAACGACACCTGTGTATTAATTCCTCTCATTATGCACCAGTCATATAAACTAGGTACTGTTATTTAATTTCCTCTATTTAGACCTTCGTTGTTAACAGTGAATACGTCATAAACACGTACTTGAAATACTTGAATACGAGTACACGAGTATGTATGTATGTTTCACCAATTATGCAACATGCATGCTGTATTAATTAACAATGCATCGGATTTGGCAGTGTTAATTAACGATGACCACTGTCTAGGCTGAATTTAATTTAGGTCGAGCTTTGACCGCACAGCGGTACAATTACCGAAACGAATTCCTTTTTATTTGACTATTGTAATTACGGACGCACTCATTTTCTTGAGACTATAGTACCAATATTGTACCGCTTAATTTAGGTATGGGGTTAGATCGTACGTTCCCAATGGGGCGGATAACCAGTACACTCTTTTTCACCTAAGATGAGTCCTGTAACAGCCGTATTTCGTAATTTCAATCACTTACTATGCTCACATGCGAGGTATTTAAAAATAGGCGATTAATTATTTATGTTCCTGAACGGCATCGCTAGGTGTGTATACTTAGTAGAAATTTTATAAGCGGGTAGTTATCCACTTGAGAGTTTATCTTATACACAATGCAATAATTGTTCTCTTTTGTTGAAGGCTACCGCTAATAACAAATCATAGCAAGTAACAAAAAATGCAAACAAATAGCTACCATCTGCTACAAGTCACAAGGTTGAAATTACCAGTGTATTTTTATGTAAAGTTAAAGAAACAACGTGTTTATATGAGCTGTCACAGAACTCATCTCAGGGGAAAAAGAGTGTAGTCCTTTTTTATTATTAACAATTTTAAATAATGCAAATTATTCACATTATTACTCAGTAGGTACACATTTAAATTATCGGTTCACAATTGTAATAACTACACAATAAAACAATAGATACTACAATATCACAAATACTAAGGCGTCTTGAGTACCTAGGTATATAAGATGATATTTTTATACGTAAACTATTCAAACTTTTACCTTTTTCTGAATGGTAACCTAACTTACCACTAGGGAGTAATATTACAACAACAGAATACTTTCCTGTGACCATCCACAAGTTAGGTAACCTAAGAAAAATATTATTACAAATAAATTCTTTGCTTGTGTCTAGCGACCTCTGAAAGGTCCCTAGAGCTAGTTATTTGAAATAACATGCAGTCGCGTTCTGGGTTCCGTGATGTTATTATTGCAACAATGGCGGTTTTACTGGGGCCAAGATGCATTACGCAAACTAGCGTTTCTATTCGTTTCGTTTTTAAACCAATCGCGTCACGCGATACGAAGAGGCACGTGATCTACCAGTGACGCGATTGGTTTAAAAACGAAACGAATAGAAACGCCGCAGTTCTGCGCTCGGAGCTCGCTCTGGAGTTGGAAGGTGGGGACGGGATCTCCGCAGTACCCATCGAGTTTGGTCTCGTTGGATTTGTCTCAATAAGCAGCTGATTGCGCATTTTTTTTTAAATTATATTTCAGTCAAACCGAAGTTTTCCTGGTTTTTAGCGAAAGTAACTTAATATTTCTTAGTTCTCAAATAACAAGAGAAAACTTAAATTCGCCAAAACCCTTTAGTAGGACGGTAGGTTCGTACGGCGTAGAATTCGTCGACGACTTCTCCTTCAACTTCGCTCTTATCCGTTAAAGAATACTTCAACTGCAAATCGAAAGAAAACTTACGAAGCAAGGCTTTGATTGAATGTAAGTAAGTAATATATTATTGCACCAGATGCATTTATTACATCACCTATGTATATTGCACTTTTTTTAACTCATATTGCTTCTATTCTATCTCATAATCATATGTTGACTTATAGGTATATCATTCACTTGTCTTTCAAGAAAAATAACAAAAAAACTGGCGATGGATAAATAAATAAACATCAGAGGGCAATCTCACACAAATTAACCTAGTCCCAAACTAAACTCTAGGCTTGTACTATGGGTACTACAGATAAACATAATTATAAAGAGAAACACATAAAAATACATGTAGAAAAACATAACCACTGGTTTTGAATTGACAACATTAAAAAAAAAGCATTTTCGTTTTTTCGCGTTTATAATAGCTAGTTAAAAATTAGACTCCCCGTGTTTCTCGGTTTTCTTTAATTAACTTAAATTCGTCGGTAATAATTCATTAAAGAAATAGTCATTAAAAAGATCGTATATAAAAAGTTAGGAATACTGATGTCGTGATCTTAGCATGATATATAAAAAAAAGCAACTTTAAACAGAAACAGAACTGACTGTCATGTCATGTCACTTGTCAACCATAACAATAAATATATAAATTCGTCAACTTTGGGCAGATTGCGGCTATCCGCTTTTACAAATCCGTTAGTCACTTTCATTTTAAATAGCGTATATCAAAACAATAGTGTTACGAGAATCGAAAGCGTGTTGTTAGAATCAAGTAATCCGTCAGACGGATGGAAAATGGACATGACAGTTGTATATTTTTTTCAATTCCTGTGGTAATAAATGGACTAAGTGCAGTATAAGTGTATTCCTAACATTCACAATCCAACTTTTTTTACTGTTTTTCCTAAATATAAAAAAAACTACTGCATAAATAAAACAAAAATATTTTTACAGTAATCAGCAGTGTAAAATCTACAAACGGTATTTTATTTTACTACCTTTGCACAAATGAATTGTTGTCAAATAGTGTCGTCATCAATCCCACGCTTCTTAACATCACGTCAAACCGTTTGTACGCTAACTTTCGTAGAATTATAATTACCGTTCTGACTCTGTGTCTGAACGTCAAGAAAATGTGATATTGCATTTTGAGCAAACGAATGCAGATTGCTTTCAGAGATTATTCGTTAATATTGTAGCAAAACGCTTTCGTTAGTTTAAGGCACTGGTATCACCGCCAGCGAGGAAGCGATTAGCTATCGGCTATTTTCTAGCTCAAGAAACGAAAAGAGATATAGATCCTGTGTCAATAAAAGAGACACATAATTATATATTAATAGTTGATCGTTGGCTGTTCACACTGCCGGCGAGAACTCTCTCAACTAGTTTGTCGAAACAAAAGATATAGATCCCGTGTCAATAAAGAAGACATATACAGTGTGATAGCTCTTAGAAGGTGCTTCGGGTTTGTATTTGTCTCTCACTCTCTCTCATATGCCCTTATTATGAGCGAGTGAGAGAGAAGTACAAACCCGAAGCATCTAAGTGCTCACTGACTGTACGTGGTGTTCCAGAAACCGACGTCAACCCACCTAGAGCTGATAAGAGCAGCTAAAAAGCTATCGATTTTATCCCTGTGTGTTCAGCGATTGTTACTAGTTTCGGGGATACTGAGCATTTTAATCTGAATTTTTGTAATTTTTCCTTATGTCCATGTCACGAAAAATCATTAAATGTCATGTTCTGTTTCATAAGTTTCCCAGTGGTATCTTAGTTAATTAGAATCAATACGAATGTTTAGTTTCTAGAGCGCCACAAAGGAACAAACATACATACATACACACAAACATATATGTATTTATAAGCTGATAAACAAATTACTCTCCTTTCTTTCGCAGTGGGGTAAAAAGTAGTGGCAAGAAAGTGAACAAAATTCATGTATTGTAAAGAAACACAAATAAAAACCTATTTGATGTCTGTTATTTTTATAACACTTAGAACAATACGTAACGGGCGCATGCTTTGAATAAGAATCTTTCTTGCTGTGGCAACTTAACCTTAAATTTAACAAATATTAAAGAAACAAAAGAAAAGTTACTTTAAGAGAAAAATAGATTACTTGTAGTAATTAAGCTGCTGGTCAGGGATGCCTAGCGCTGGTTTTCAGACTGGTCCCTAGCGACGGGACG
Source organism: Acleris literana (assembly GCA_946894065.1). NCBI lineage: Eukaryota > Metazoa > Arthropoda > Insecta > Lepidoptera > Tortricidae > Acleris > Acleris literana. The sequence goes on from OX335681.1 coordinate 3,236,339, forward strand.
GTCGTAAACTGATAGGTACAAATGATTTTTTACGCTCAGTGGATACAGTTAACTTCGTAAATAAATTGTACAACATGCTTCAAATAACTAAAAAACGGTTCACCCTGTTGTGGAATAATTTTGTAAGTAATAATTCTTTGTGGCATAATCTATATAGCCATATTAGGCTTTACGCATAATCTGGTGTCGCAGAATCTACATTCGCATAGTTTGATTATGCAGAATTTCGTTAGTCCGAATACATAAATTGTCCGGATGTATGATTTCGCAGAATACTATTTTGCATAATTGTTATTCTAATTATACCTTTGACTTCTTATAAAATAAACCTAACCTAACCTACTCTATTCTACCATTATCCGTTTAATCTGGAGAAAAATTATGCGAAACCAAAATTCGGGGTAACTATACATTCGGCGTAAAAAGTTTCGGACTAACTCATTTTCGGGATGTTACAAATTATGCTAAATAAGGTTTCTGCCACATTACCATTCGGCGAAAACCGATTATGCCAAGTCTGTTGTGCTAAAACAGTTTCGGACAATAAATTTTATGCCACATAGAGGGAACCCCTAAAAAGCAAATATACAATATACATTTGGTTGAAGGACGAAACAAGTGCCACGGGATGTGATAGTGTGTATTGTACAGGTAAGAATGTATGCATGTGTGAGTGTGCTGTGTGTGAGAGTGTGGGCGCGCTACGCCTTACGAGTAAAAACATGGTAAAATCACAACGTTATGAACGTTAGTTTTGTCATTTCACGAGACAGTGCAATTTACTATCATTATGACAATCCCTTTGTGCGTCAACTGTCATAAGATCCTAATTAACGTTCCGTCTCGGCGTGAACGTGAATTCCAATCTGAGGAAATGCACAAAGAGGTTATTCGGGAATTTTGTTGGCAGTAGTTTAGGTTTAGTTTACGTTTTTATTTGCATTTACTTAAGTAATGTTTAACCCCCTTACTTATAAACGTGGAATACTATAACCCCTTACTTATAACCTTGGATTAGCTAAACCATGTTTTCTCCTTATCTGTCATATTCAAATGTCACAATGACAGATAAGGACAGAACATGGGTTAGCTACTCCATGGTTATTCCACGTTTATAAGTAAGGGGCGGGGACTTGACAGAAGCGCGTGGAGCCAACCCCATGTGCTTCTGTTTAGTCCAATAGAGAAAATTCTCTTTTACCGAACAATTGTCCTCGCGTGTGATATCCATGGACTTATTTCTCCAATAAGTCCATGGGAGTGTCTATAAATAATTTGGCGAAATACACCTTAACAAGAGTGAAAGCCATTAATTAAGGAAAAAAAAAGTAAGGGGCGAGTTTGGGTCTAATAAAATAAATAAGAACCCTTTGACTATCTATATCTAAGTCATTGCAATTTTCATTTTTACTCTATTAAATATGAGTGGCAAAATACACTTGACAGTTACAAGAGCAAGTTTTTTTTAAAGGCAAGGCGACGGCTCTTTGGCACACAGGCCCACACCCAGGCTCACAGACACAGGGCTGTCTTATCCCACACCGGAACACAACAATGCGAATGCTGCTTGGCGGTAGTTTAATGGATAAAATGGTGGGAACGATCCGGATTGACCTTGCACAAGTTACTATAGCCTACATTTACGAGTCGGATGCTGTGTCCCTCGCACTTTATAAGAATACTACGAGGTCTGCGAGGGACAGAGCATGCAACTCACTAGCGAGTACGTTAATTGTAATTCATGGTAAGGGTACAGAGGGCCCTGCCAAGATGCTTTGCGCTTACTAGCGTTTCTATTCGTTTCGTTTTTAAACCAATCGCGTCGCTGGTAGATCACGTGACTTTTCGTATCACGTCATCTACCAGACGTGATTAGTTTCAAAACGAATCGAATAGAAACGCTAGTTAGCGCAATGCATCTTGGCAGGGCCCACAGATTTAAAATTGAATAACTCTAACTCATGTAGCGCCAGTAAAATACAGAACACAATATAATGATTTAGCTGAAAACCCTTTGTACATCAACTATCATTAAAGTCTAATTATAGTCTCATCTCTGTGTGAATTCATTCTGTTTCAAATAAATTAATGCAGTTGCATGACAGAGTTATTCGGGATGTAGAAAAGGTTTTAGCAAAGTTTTGAAGTTACCTCGACTCTCCGAGTTTGCTTATGTTAAATGAAGGCTTTATGTCTTGCTTAAAACCATTTGCTTGAATATCATATTATTTAATTTCTTATGGTCTTAAATCAAATGCTATAGCCATTTATTTTTTTACAAAAAACTAAATACATTTTCATCTCACTAGCTCGGAAAGCCCTTTTTGTTTGTTTGATATCTATTGAGAAAATCGCTTTTTATCCACATGTGAAGAAAGAGTTTTGACATTTGAAGGCAGCTTTAGTGATATTTGACAGCTAACAAAACGTAAAACGTTAAAACCGCTGAATTTTTAACATCACATTTAATGAATTGCATCGAGTCAAAAATACTAAATACAGTCTTACAACTTTATTTTAATTCATAAATATCAGCATTCAACATTACCTTCATTCTTGTTGTAAAAACGGATAAAATGTTCTGACAGTCCAAGTAAGTCGATGTGCGAGCAAAACGCATCCGAAATAATAAAAAAAAACTTAAGTCAAAACTTTTTAATTAAGCCGTCAACGCATAGAGGTAGTAAAGCAGAGGCCCTACTTTAAAAATCAAAGTTCGAACTTACGTTAGCTCCATCTCTGTCACACGTCCTTCGAGACTAAATCGAGACAAAGGGATGGAGCTAACGTAACTTCGAACTTCGATTTTCAAAGTAGGGCCTCTGTTTTCCTTCGTCTTTGGGTCAACGTCAAATATTCGCATGTTTTTCTAGTTTGTTTTATTATTAAAAATGAGTGATTCGGGTGACGAAAGACGTATTAACTGTGGAATTACGGGAAACCGTGCAAAATGCGGAATTGAGCTTATTTTCCTCGCTGTAGTGAGGTGAAAAGTTTTGTGTTATACACGGGTGAAAAGTTATTTTACGTCTCGTGTGTTGAAACACTCGCTACGCTCAGGATTCTATTTTTAACCACTCGCCTCGCTCGTGGTCAATCATAGAATCCTTTCGCTAGCTCGTGTTTCAAATGAACACTCGCAGGTAAAATACAACTTTCCCCCCTTGTATAACAAATAACTATTAATGCTATAAACAGCGGAAAAATTCGTACACGGTTTGACTGCCGCTGTGTTCACTTATCTATAATCTTAATCTAATAACAACAAATTTAAATAATGCTGCGCATAGCAATGCTTGCGGAGCATCAACGCAGGTAAGCAGCTTTCATAATGCGCATGCAGTAGTGTGGCTTTTCACAAACACTTGTAAGTATTTCGGTGTCTACGTTATTAACGTTATTAAGGATCTGTGGTAACAAGTATTCCCATCTACCATAAACATTACAACATTTTCGTACTATGAATTGAGGTAAATGAGCTAATTTTCTAAGGACTATTTTACCAATTTCGTCATTAAGAATAACAATTATAAATTTATAAAATCCGTAACATTTAAAAACTAAAAAAATAAGTAAAAATCGATAAATCTGATAAAAAATCTTAAAAATACCTATGAAGTGTGAATTTATACAGATATAAGATTTTTTATACAGAATGTCAGTGTGATAAAACGCCTAAAACCTAATTTTTAACACTCTTGTGATCCTATTATGAAACTCGCTGACGCTCGTTTCATACAACCACACTCGTGTGTTAAGGCCTCTCATTATGCAACAGTTGCATAAACGACTATAGAACAACCACAGATAATACATATTATGTATTTAAAATGAGAGAACACTTATCCGAATTGGCTCTATTAACCAACTATATTAAAAGTTAATCTTAATATACTCTTGAATAAGCTGCGAGGTGTGGATATTACGTTGATGGTTTATGCAGCGGGTCTTTGAACAAAGGGCCGACGAAACCGCTTTGTTAGCGATACTGTAACAAAGTGGTCGCTTGCGCACCGTACTAATTAAAAACAATTATACAAAAATATTTTTACTGTCAAAATATTTACCGGGGGCCTTATAATAGGTTTCATTTAGTTATTGTATCAAAATGAATTTTGAAGGTTAGGTTTGAACCAAAAACTATCGTTGTTGATCGATGCTTCGAATTTTCAATAAGTAGGTACATTCTTCCAATAAAAGTTAATGCAATAGAGTGAGTTTACTGTTCATGATTCATGGCAAGGGCCGAGTTGAACACAATACAAATACAGTAAGGGAAAATTCAATGCATAATAAATAAGGTATAAGCACATTGAAAAAAAATCCATACAAATTTAGCTCCGGGCGATAACGTTTCTCACCCCCTAAATTAGCAATGTACAAGTTGCAGAACATTCCCAAAACGTGGAAACATTCTCAAGAATGTTCTGAGAACATTCTTGCAACTTGAAACTTATTGTTTAGCAAAGAAAACGTTCGTGCAATAAAGTTTAAATGTGCATTATAAATACTCCATAATTATTATGTACATGTTTTAGTTTGATACAGTTAATTATTTTGTTAATAAGTGATAAGTTACCAGTAACTTGCTTAAATTCTCATTAAATTTCTGAGAACATTTCAGTGAAAATTGCAAACAGAATATTTTCAGTAACAGCTGGTCGTAGCAGATGGTGATAGACAAATTTGACGCCTACTAGTAAGAGTCGTGTAGTTTTGTGGAAACCGTAGACATCTGTGATGCACAGGACGTGAATTCGTACCCCGCAACGCTATTTTTTTAAAGGTTTTTGTTGTTTATAACTTTTTTCGATCTAATAATGCCGCCATCGTTTTGCTTTCTGTATTTATGAAAAAAAAATGTAGGTCAGTCAGCCTGACAGTCAGACTCGGCACAGGGTAGTGAGCCTGACCGAAAATGTTTGACAAATACGAGCGTTTCCGACACTCGTAAAGTACGATGGGAAAGGATTATGCACTACATCTGTAACGTAAAGTATTGTACGAAACTCTGCGTAATTAGCATTACGCAACCGTCACGTAAACTACTATAAGTATAAACAGATATATTTCCAGCAGCAGTATAAAGCGTGCTACACACTACGCAGATACAGTAAGATTTTATTTGCGTATAAGAGGATATGTGTAGCACGCTTAAAAGGCTTCAGCAGATCTGGCTGGTAGTTAGTTGGCCAATTGTCTATTTACTTTCTCAACCTCGTTTCTGCTCAAATAGTTAGATAGGAAAGTAGTCTTTATTGTTTAGAAAACATGAGTGCTTTTCCTATCTAACTATTCGATCAGGTACGAGGGAGGAGGTGACAAATTTGACACCTACTAGTAAGAGTCGTGTAGGTAAGTGGGAACTGTAAACAGATCCGATGCACAGGACGCGAGTTCGAACCCCGCAACGCAAGCTTTTTGTTTTTTGTTACATTTAAGATTTTTTTTTTTTATAAAAACCTTTTTTGAATTATTAATGCCGCCATCGTTTTGCTCTCTATATAAAGAAAAATATTATATATATATGTTTTAAATAATTAGCAATGCTGCAGTCTAATTTCAGTGAACTTGTGCTCGAAGTTGTAAGAACAGACGGGGAAATATCTTCTTCTATATCTTTATTGTATGTTACAACAGTTAATTATGTTGTGTATACCTAATTATTGTAAAAATAAATAAATAAAATAAATAAGCAGACGCCAGGAGGAAGTAAACTCTCGTTCCCGAGAACATTCTCAGAAGTTACCGAGAAGTTCTCACGTTGAAAGTTTCGCAACTTTGGGAATTTCTCGTCGGTGCATTGCAACCCTAAATCAAGTCCGATTACAACGATTTTTGAAAATGTTATAGTTATCATAAAGAACATGTTTATTTTAAATTTGTTCCATTCTAAGAAATATTTTCTTGGGCAAGAAAACGTGCAGACATAGTTTTTCATGATATCTACAACATATTCAAAAATATTAAGGAGATCACACCGGGTTAATCACGTAAAAATTGTCGAAAAAAAAAACGAAAATTGTTGTTGTTGTGATCTCCTTAATATGTCTGAGTCTCACGGAAGTTTTATGTTTAAATATTCAAAAATCGTCAAAATCGGACTAGGTTTAAGGGGAGAGAAACCTGATTGCATTTTGTATGGAAATGTTTCATATTTTTAGCAATCCATTTAAAAATGGCAACTTTTCCATTACGTCACGACTTAAATAAATAACCAGCCTCATCAGTCTCCTCGCGACTACGACCGTTGCAATACGATCGAAACGTCGAGGTATTATGTAATGTTTTTACGGGATTAAGTCCCGTTTTAGATTGACACGGGATCTTCTTTTGTTCGTTTCTTGAGCGAGATAATAGCTAATTGCTTCCTCGCCGGCAGTAGCACAAGTGCTTATACTCAATTAGCCGCGTACCTACTTAGAAATACTTGTGGAACTAGTCTTTGGACTACTTTTTTCGTATACGCGTACTTGGAAGACCGAGTACATCACTTGCCTAGTATGTCTCCACTCTACCCCACAGGACTCTTTAAGATTGGGCTGGGAACTGATTCCAGACGAGTGCTCCTGTGACGTCATGCGAACGGATTCGGGTTTATTCGCCCTTTTGAAGTCTCGAAATTCAGTACACTCAAGTGCAATCCAAACAGGTTACGTAAATGTGATCCGTTTTGCTCTAAAGTGTATTTTTAACTTGAATTTTATGTAAATTTATTCGGGCTGTTTGGCGTGCTCTATGCCGGAATCTTTAATTGTCGTACAAGTTGGACTCTTATCGGAGTTTTTGGCACGGGACGCAAAAATACGCTGGGTAACGAGTGGCAGGTCACGGTTTGATGTTTGTACAGTCAAAGTCGTAAGTGATTACTTTTATTCTTGTAGCTTTAACGTCGAGTAAGGGTTTCTTTTAAACAACTCGCTTTTTAATTCGCTCTCCAATTATTTACCGGTGAGCCGAAGTAGTCCCGCCAGCATATTAACGTTTCGTCGACGTATCTCGGCCAAAGCGGTAGGTAACCATAGACTTATAATATTAGTTCTTATTGGCCTAGCCTCTAGGACAACAAAATGGAGTAATATCGGTAGCTGTGACTCCATGACGTCACAGTTACGTTACGAAACCGCGAGATCCTCTATTATTTAAAATTCGAATTGCTGAATCGTGTTTTGAACTGCGATGCTGTTACTATTCAGTGCGACGTAGTTTGTCAGAAAACTGAGAGATGGCGCTTTTCTTGCTTGGTCAAATCGATCTAGTTGTTTAAATCAATGTAGGTACTCATAGCTTATATACTGCTCACGTGCCTACAAACGCGCGGGACATTTTTGGTTTTCCGGTTAATTCATCTGAAGATAGAATCGCAAGGTGGTCATGCGTACCTAGTATCTCCGTTATCAGTAGATACAGTATCTCCTGCACTGCCCCACGTGCCTCGACACCTGAGGCCCTTTGAAGATCGAAGTTCGAAGTTAAATTATCTCCATGTTTTTTTCTGGATATAGTCTCGCATGACGAGTGACAGGGATGGAGTTAATGCAAATTCGATTTTCGAAGTAGGGCCTCTGCAGGCGGCAGAACCTAGATATGACGCCACTGACAATACCGTTAGCGTGGCAGAATATTGGTCAGCTCACATGTAAGTCATACGCCGTCGATACGCTAATAAAAAGAAAAAGTACAGTACTTAACGTAGAACCACCGTGATTGGATTTGCTAAATAGGTATTAAAATGAATTTTATGTTTTTTTTTGTGGTAATCGCCTGAAGGGCCAAACACAAAAGTCCTTGGTTTTGTTTGCTTTTTGCTTTAATTACTTTAAGAAAAAAGGGCAGAGGTGAAAATCCCTTCCGGAGACCTGGGAATGGAGGGCCCAGGTACTGCCGGGCTCGCACCGGCTAAAAACACCAATGCCCCTATTACCAACTAGAATTTAGACTCCCGCGGATACTACCCCAGCCAGTGCTGAAAGGCCGGAGGAGAAAGTCCTTCCTCCGTTTACGTATCCGCGGGGTTTTTCCAAAAAGGGGGGATAGGAAAGGGGGTTGAGATGGGGGGAGACTTATAGCTATGTGAGTCGCGGAGTGGGAATCCTGACGCATGCATGCTTACAGACTACGGGCTTCCTTTCTTTGGCCCGACAATGGAAGAGTTGGGTCGGAGATCTTTTTGGACCACTTGTGTGGCTGTGGATACCATCTTTATGGGTGGGAAATTTTATGGTTAGGTATCAACCCAAGAAATCGTCCATCCATATTTATGACTAAAAAAAACTTGTAAGCCCCACCAACATTCTACCGACCAATATTGGCGTGTCAGTTAGTCGTAACTCAGAATTTCAGAGTTTATTTCAATGTTTAGAAGGTTATATACATATCTTGTTAGATTTTTGACTGTCAGGCTCACGGACTTGGGGACTTGGGACTGCAGGTAAACTGTCAGTCTATAGTAAAAAAACAATCTAACATAAATAACAATAAATCACTAAAACTCTCAAGTCTCTCATTGAGATCCTTCGATTTATCAGAAACTTCGCTACCTTCTATCCTAAACAAATGAATTACGTATGCAATATGCTGATTGGAAACAAGAGGCAGTCCAATCTAGGCCGTGTTCGTAGACAATAGGGTTGGAAATGGCTCGTGCACGCAGTCAGGTAGAGCGACCGGACAGATTAAATTCTCTCTGAGGACTAGGATGGTCGGGAAGCTCGAGAGCTTTGTGGTCCAAGGCACAAGCGTTTCATTTGGCGTTATTTATTTAATAAAAGAGGTTAAAATACGCTTAAAGCTAACGCTATAAGCTTAACGCTATAAGCTGTAATGATAAATATCATTTCTTTAACTTGAACAAATTCTTAAAGCCCATCACCCTAATATCAGGAAAAAATTATGTTCCAAGGAAATATATTTTGACTTTGGTTGACCAATTTTTTTTTAATATAGAACCAAGCAGATGTAGTATTACAGTCAACAGCATAAATAAGTGATAATTTACGTACCTTGTCGCTTTCAATCGTTTCTCAATTTTGTATGACATTTCAAACACGACGTTAAAGTGACAAGGTACATAAATTATCACTTATTTATGATGTTGACTGTACATAGCCCCAGCAAGCCAATATTGACATTGTCTCAGGAGTTAAACTAATTCCCTCCGCTTATTTCTATTTTGTGCGAGGTTCTTCATCTCTTGGTATCCGCTTGCTCCTACTCTTTCTTGAATCTCTCTGACATAATTGGTTCTCGGTCTTCCCGGGCCTCGTCTTCCTTCCATCTGCCCTTCCATTATGTTAATTATAAAGCTATCGTGTCTAAATATGTGTCCCATCATTGTTCCGTTTCTTTTATCTATTGCGTGAATGATTTCCCTCTTTTCTTTTACCCTAGTCAAAACTTCTTCATTAGTGATTTTCTCCGTCCAGCTAATCTTGTCCATTCTCCTCCAGCACCACATTTCAAATGCTTCTATTCTATCTTCATCCCGCTTTGTAAGTTTCCAAGTAATGTCTACGTTATGATAACTCTTATATAGTTAATGGTAATGGTGGCAGACATAAAAACAATACGATGACAATATGGGTAAAAATAATGTAGAACAAAAGTCCAGACTCTGTGTTATACTTTATTTCAACCCCTATTGCATTCGTCTTCCTTTTTTATCAAGTTGATAAACTAGCATTAACTAGCACAACATTAACAATATGATGGCAAGAGGACTAATGGAATAGAGGCCCAGAGTGCTCTGTGCGCTAGCCATCCATTCCATAAAAAAGCAGCCAGCCTCTTGTCACTTAGGTCGTTTTCAAAAGCCAACGGCCTGCAAGTCTTCGAGAGGCTCCTTTCTGCAGTGTCTGCCGCTATTTGCTCTGTGGTCAAATTAAAGCCCTTCACGTGCCGAGGAACAGGCCCCGTGAGGCTTTTAGGAAGTTACATTGATTAAGAAAGTGCTCTTGCGATTGGTTATAGGTACTAAATCTTTAGATGTAAGTGCCTTCTGGTACTTCTTGCAATTACTGCTCAGCTTCTTTGGTGTATAGCCGGCATTCATTGACGGGTTGTTTTAACATTTTTGAGCGGATGCTATTGCTGCGATGCAATGGATCACGAAAAGCATGCTATCGCGCAATAAAACTGAACCTTTAAGAAGGTATTGACAATCCTTGGAAGTGAAATTAGATGGCGACGATGTGGTTCTGGCTAGGTGTGTTAAGTTTCTGGGCGTAAAGACTGACCTAAAATGGAAAGATGAACTCAGAGCAATAGAGAGTAGTAATTAGTTCTACGTGCTACACTCTTCGGAGCCTTCGCGATGAAATCACAGTGTAGCAGCTTATCTAAGTGTACAGTATGCTCTTGTGGAATCGCGTTTAAGGTACAGTATTAAGTTTTGGGGGAGGAGCTATGCGTATATAAAGAAAACTTTTATACTACAAAAGAGGGCCTTTAGAACAATAGTTCGTATTCCCTCCTGGCAGTCGTGTCGGGAACACTTTGAGAGGCTTAACATACTTAGTGTCCCGTGCCTCTATATCTTAGTATTGCTTAGGAGCGTAGTGAAGCATCCAGATAGGTATGATACTGACAAGGACAGAGAGGCAAGATCCTTGACACGTAGGAAAGACAATGCCCGTGTTGATTGCGACCATACTGAGAGTGGTATATCACAGTGTGCGTTATCAAGCTGTGAGAATGTTTAATAGCCTGCCTAGTACTTTAAAAAGCATAACTTGTCCTTCTTTTTTCAAAACCCGCCTAAGGAACTAGGACGCTGTTACGCAAAAAAGTGTCATCCCACAATTATTTAGCAAAAATGTCAACCCACAACGATAGTAAGTATTGAGGGTTGACACTTTATTGCTAAATACTTGTGGATTGACACATTATTGTGTAACAGCGTCCTTTGTTAAAGAAATGGTTCTATGATATTTATAGACGAGTTTGTTAATTACTTAGTATTTCAAATCATGTTAGCTTAATTAGGATTTATTTTAAATGTTGTATCAAATATTACATTATTTTATTTTATTCATGCGGGTGTTGTAAGAACGTGATATTAATTGTAATATGTCTGACACGAGATGTATTTGTTATTGGAATAAATAAATATGAATATGAATATGCACTTGATAACGGTATTTTAACTACCGGTTTAAAAATATGGCATTTTATTATTTATATTTATTCTCACAATATGGATTAGTTTAGTTAAATGTTATTGATTTAGCTAATTGTTATATCAATATTTGTAATAGTTAAAGTTAGCTATACGGGCAGATAATTATGTTTGGTTGCCAAATATAACCCAGTATCTACCTGTATAGAATTGTCACCGTTTTTTTTTTTTTTTTTTTTATTGCTAAGAAACAAACAGTCATATACATCAATTTAGGTACAAACTTAAATAACACAATATAGACCTATAGTTTCCTTAAAGATAATCTTAGCAGAAAAACGTGGCTTATCCAAAGAAAGTAAGAATATAAACAGAAGTAAAACTATCTTACCCTTTAAAATTATATAAAATAACAACCACTAGTCAGTTGTTTAGTATTTAATCGACCGATTACAATTCCTTCGCGTTTTTGTTAATATTATCGGAATTTGAACAAAGAATACTTATTGCGGTTATGTCAATAGCGTAACGAAAATAATAATTAATATTGCTAATTAAAATATCCCAGTAATATTATAAATGTGAAAGTTTGTATGTGTGGTAGTTTGTTACCCCTTCACGCTGCCACGTCTGGACGGATTTGGATGAAATTTTGAGTGGAAACAAGTTTTACCCTGAATTAATTAAAACGAAAAATTTAATCCGCCGCAACATGGGATGGCCCTATAACTAACGGCGAATGAAGTCGCGGGTAAAGGCTAGTAGTAGGTAATTAATTTTATATCGGTTATTATTTGAAATTTCATAAACAAGTATTGAATGCCAGCTGATTCGCGTATTCGTGGGTTCCTACCGACATACTTACTCGTACAGTCGAGTTCATAAAAATGTGTACACTTTAGTACCTTGTCATTTTAATCGCTGTGACAATTTATGTATGGCAGTTTAAACATGACATTAAATAGACAAGGTACTAAAGTGTACACATATTTAAGAACTCGACTGTACTTTCGCTTTACGTTTTTAACGTAGAAAATTATCTTTGGTTACGATTAAAATAGTAAAAAAACAGCTTTATTTTTTAAATGATTTTTGGATCGAAATATTAGGCAATGACCCCTGGCTTTCGAAAGCTTTTAAATACATTTAAAAAATTAAAACGAAGAGCATTTTAGAAAAGCTCTCAGTAACATAATTCCAGAATTCAATATTATACGCAAAGTGCTCGCACTAAAACTCACTTAGCCTAAAATAACACCGTCGTGGTGAAGCGGATTTACTTTTGAAGACACATTTTACATTCTAGATTATTTAAGACTGAAGTACATAATCCGAGAACAAGAGGGAATATGTGAATTAACTTCAGCATTTCGTTTGGAGACTTGTGTGTTAAGGTGTATGTATACGTAGAGGAGAACTGCGACATATTTTAACAGACGTTAAGGATTCCCCATAGGGAAGCCAGGGATTAAATAGTTGGGGGAAAAATTCATTAAAAGCCCAGCCATACTTTCCACTGCGTTGTATAGCGACATGTCGTAATGAGAATTCATACTATACAACGCAGTGGAAAGCGGCGCTCGCACGTGCACGTCACGCATCCGGTGTGGCTCGGCCTTAAAAGTATACAACCCTTTCAAAAGCCAATAAAAGTATAACATATCTACCTCTTTTTACTATATTATATAATATCCAATGATATAATATAGTAAAAAGAGGTAGATATGTTATACGCACTTCGATAGTGGCACCCTAAAACCAAGCCAATTGGTACACCTTTACTTAGTCTTGCGCCGTCAACTGAACCGTGAACTAGTCTGCAGAGCAACATTACTCGTCTCTGTTGCACTCCCGGAAATTAGCATACCATCCTGCCTTCACTTGTCATTCATGAATTAGTGTGTAATTGCAATATTTACTGATTACGTGTGCGTAAGCCGGGCCATTTTTACACGCGGAATACCGTATAGGTAACATATCTACCTGTTTTCATATTATATCATTGGCTTTACCAATTAGAAGCGAGCCTCTGACACATTGCACTACTATGAAGTTTCTGAAAATTGATAATGTAAATAGCAGTAAAAAAATGCTATTTTTACTATTTCTTCACACACAACAGATAGCGTTGTTTTACTAATGCCAATATTACCAATATTCAGAAACTTCATGGTTGTGCAATGTGTCAGGATTAGGGAATGCAATTTAACCGGTTATTAACCGTTTTTGTATAAAAATAACCGGTTAAAACCGGATGCGTGACGTGCACGTGCGCGTGCGCGTTCGCTTTCCACTGCGTTGTATAGTATGAATTCTCATTACGACATTTCGCTATACAACGCAGTGGAAAGCGAACGCGCACGCGCACGTCACGCATCCGGTGTGGCAAGGCCTTTAATGAATTTTTCCTCCAACTATTTGGGTGGATGTTTGACGGCATGGTTTTTCGTAATTTCGGTGGCAATTTTTTTTGTAGATTTTTATTATAATTATCATTTGATAAGTTACATAATTCAAATAAGAATGTTAAATATATGACGGATGGTCGGGCGGGGTAGGTGGAGATTCGTTACTTTTAACACTCTCGTCCATGATATTTTACCGAAATAAAACTGGGTTTACACTCTTCACGTTTATTACGATTAACTCCAGTAACAGTCAATGCAAAATAATCAAACACAGCGCGGATGAAAACGGATTATGATTCTACTACGGAACGCGGTGAAGTCGGAGCGAGGTTGGGTGGACAACCGCACTGTTTGACGTCTCGATCAAAAGTGAAGTCCGGGCCCGCCAACGTCAACTGTCAAAACCAACTGTCATCGAACATTTCCCGCCCGTTTCGAGAACCTATTTTGAAGTGACAGTTGGTAGTGTTGCCAACGGCTCTCGACGGTTTCCCACTCAAACCAGTGTTGCCACAACCTCACTCCGAATACACCCAAATCTGTTCGGACTTGACGTTCCGTTGCACGCTCCACGACACGGCCATCTTGACACGTCACACGTCCCTGTGTGATGTACCTGGAAAGAAAGAGAAGGACTGCAATATCAACAGTCTCGGCCAACCTGACTATACTTAAATTAAGCGACTAGAATTGACTATTACTTTGCAACAATTTCACAAAACAACTTTATAAATCACAACTTTTATTTTCAAAGTAATAGACCACACATTACTACTTAGTTCACAAAACTCAAACCATTGACCAGTATTCACACTACTCATATGACAAAAATTGCTCTACACTCAGAAAGAGTATCCATCCGCCGCTAAGTACCTTACCCATAATACGCCTCCATCGAGCGCATATGGTCGCTATTATCACCTAAATCGAGTGATAAAAGCTCATGCCATCTCCCTTGAGTGACGATTCCTTGCCAACTCCCTCGAGTGACGATATCCCAAGTTGCCTCCATCAAGCAACCTAACACAACCGATAACATCACCTAAATCGAGTGATGCATAACCGAACCAAGATAACACAAATAAAAAAATGAAATCAATGTTGAATAGTGGTCAATTAGTATCTCTATCTACATCTATTACATCATCATCATCGTCATCATCAGTTTCTATCATAACATCATTACTGGGCATTTTTCGCAAACGATCGTGGGCGTACTTATAAGTGCGACGTGAATTTAAAGCCTTAAGCGTGTACCGATCATTTTCTAGCACTTCAATGACCTTGAACGGCCCTTTATATTTGGGGTCTAGTTTTGTCTGATTTCGTTCCTCGTTCTTTAGTAAAACGAAATCACCAACAGAAAAGGGGACGATCTTAGCTTTTGATTGGTCAAAGCGTGTTTTGTCATAGTCAGCTGTTTTCTTCATATTGGTCACAGCAGTTGACCTAGCCTGTTCAATATCAACTGTTTGCTCTACCTCGTCAGCCAACATAACATCTACAGGCCTAGTCACCTTGCCTATGAGCAATTCCAACGGACTAGCTTGAGTCACGCGATTGAATGAGCTATTTAGGGCTAATTGCACATCGGGAAGAGCATCCTGCCAAGACCTATTAGACGTTTCGGCTGCAGTGAGCATATTCTTTAGGGTCGACATCACTCGCTCTACTTGGCCATTAGCCCGTGAGCTTCCAGTGGCGATCAGATGCAACTTAACTTTGATCGAATTGCAATAGTTGCGGAAATCCTGACTCGCAAAGCAGCGACCTTGATCTGCGATGAGTCGCGTTGGGGGACCGAATAACGACACACTTTTTGCCACAGCCTCAATACTGCTAGCTGTGTCAATGTGGTGAGTGTGATGCAAAATAACATACTTTGTGAATGCATCTATGAGAACAAAGACGTATTCTTTTGCATCACTCTTCCCGCTGAGCTTGCCAGTAGCATCCACGTGCACAGTGTGCCAAGGGACCGCTACTTTGGGTATAGGATGTAATTCTGCCTGAATTTTGCCTGACTGAGATTTAGCAACTTTACACGTCACACAATTATCAACAAATTTTCTTACAAATTTTGACATGTTCTCAAACCAGTAGAAATCGTACATTTTCTCGAGAGTTTTCTCCCAACCCAAATGTATCAGTCCCTCATGCACACTATGAACGATAGACCATCGTAGCGATCTAGGGATTACAGGTAAACAACGAGTTTTTCCGTAACGCTGTATCTTGCGATACAACATACCGGAACGAAGTTCGTACGTTTTGGCCACGTCAGGGTTTAGCTTTTCATCGACAAAGTCACCAACAAGTTTCACGATGTCGCTATCCCGCTGTTGCTCCGCCAGGAGCCAACTTTGAGATATTTCAGTAACGTTGATCTGTTTAGACTCTACCTTATCGAATATCTTACTGGGTTTCAGGGGAGTGGGGTTTCGTGAGAAAAAGTCTACGTGAGCCATACGCTTTCCGTCTCTATGTACGATATCGAAATCGAAACTTTGAAGAAAAGCCCACCATCTGTGGACTCTAGGGGTCAGATCGAGCTTTTTACGTGCCGACTTCAGTGAGCTACAGTCGGTGACGACAACAAACTTCCGGCCATGCAAGTAATGCCTGAAGTGTTTCACCGCATTCACGACCGCGAGAGTTTCCAACTCGTATGAGTGGTACTTTGACTCAGCGGTCGTGGTTCGGTGGCTGTAGTAGGCAACCACGTGTGGCACGCCTTCGACTTTCTGAATTAGGATGCCACCATAACCTATGGCACTAGCGTCTGTATGAAGCTCGGTTTCGCGATCAGGGTCGAAAATAGATAAAACGGGTTCCTTCGTCAAGATAGAGACTATATGACGCCTAACTTCCTCATGCTCCGATTTCCAATCAAGTTTTCCGTTTCCGGTCGTCAAAGAGTATAAAGGGGCCATGACCTGTGAGAACTTAGGCACAAACTGCCTGAAGTAGGAAGCCAAGCCAATAAATTGGCGCAACTGAGTAACGGTCTCTGGGGGAGGTAAAGCAGTCAACGCTTCGATCTTTCTAGGATTTGGTCGGATCTCGCCATCTTGGACCTCAAAACCTAGGTACTCTACTTTGTTTTTCAAAAAGGAGCACTTTTTAGCATTGAGTGAGAACCCTTTACTGGTCAGTGTCTGGAGGACTACCTTCAGTCGTTCAAGCGCCTGTTGTGGGCTATCCGCGATTATCAGCACGTCGTCCATATAGACGACCACGTACGTACTGGTTAAATCGCCAAGAGCTTTAAATAAAAAAATAAAATAAAAATAAAAACTTTTTATTTCAGACCGGGTATGATCCATAGAGTGTTAGTACAATGAAGCTTTAACCTATATTAGTAACACATGATAAGAGTAAAAGTAAATAAAAAATAAAAAATAACGAATTACTAGTACGAGTTGACATCGCGGGAGCAAGCACAACAGCTGGTGAAGGTATTTTAAAATTTTAATTGCTCCGCCCTATGGCAACTCGGACCCAGTAATTGTTAAGCGGGCAGTCCAGTCGCTCGGCCCAGACCCTCAGGAGGCTGTTGCTGCTGCCGCGCACCCGACGCATCAGTGACACTATCCTTTTTCTCCTGATGGCAAAAAAGTCATCAGTGTGCGCCTCCGCGAACATTCCTGATGCACTACAGTGCTTCGGCAGCCGCAACAGCAGCCTGAGTATGTTGTTATACTGGACCCTTAACGCATTATAAGTTTTTTGCGTAAATCTTACCCACAGACTGCACGTGTAGAATGTTTGACAAAAGGCTTTGAATAGTGTCAACTTTACTTGTTTATTACAACGTGCAAATCTGCGGGCAAGCATATTGCCACGCACGGCCATCGCTCTCCTCTCCCTCTCCAAATCCAAATCATCGTTCAGGTCCTCGCTGACCACATGCCCCAAGTACTTGAACCTATCAACTCGTTTGAGAGGCACGCCGCACAGCATGATCACAGGTACAACAGTCGAGTTATATTTTGGCGCTTTAAATATTAATAACTCGCTCTTTGTTGTATTGTACCTGAGACCATGCCGCTCCGCGTATTCCTCACACACAGCCAGTAATTGTCGTATCGAGTCACTCGATGGACCCAGCAGCACCATGTCGTCCGCGTAACTTATATTATTAAAACACGTACCTCCTACATGACAACCTACATGTGTGCTGCTGAGCCCCTCGATCAACCCGTTTACGTACAAGTTAAATAGGATAGGAGATGACAAACCCCCCTGTCTAACCCCGCACTGGAGCCTGTATTGTTCAGAGTCAACCCCCGCCCATCTCACGCAGTTGACCTGGTTGTTGTACCAATACCTCAGGAGATTAACACATTCCTTAGGAAGACCCGCATTCTCCAGCTTGTCCCACAGTATGTCATAAACAACCAGGTCAAAAGCCTTGGATAGGTCCAAGAAGCACGCATATATTGGCGTGTTTCGATCCTTATAGTACCTGACAGTCTGCTTAAGGCACAAAATTGCACTCTCGGTTGACAGGCCCGGTCTAAAGCCGAACTGCGCATCGTGCAACTTAATATGTTTACAAAGTTGTGCATTAAGCAGACTATCGAGTACCTTTGCTAGAACAGTTGCCAGCGAGATGGGCCTATAATTTCCCATGTCAGACAGGTCACCCGTCTTATTCTTGACTAGAGGAACTACCACCGTCCTGGTAAGCTGTTCTGGAAGGTAGCCGTGCCTCATACAAAAGGTATAGAACATCGACAAGACACGCGGCAAGTGAGCTCCCGCGTACCTGAGGTGCTCTACACTGAGACCATCGTGTCCTGGTGATTTTCCCCTCTGCATGTTCTTAATAATGCTCTCCACATCCTTGGCAGTAAATCTCACGGTACTATCACCAACGATGGCCCCAGTACAGCTCACCTCTTCCGTTTTCGGTTGCAGGATGGGACTGACCGCGAACATACGTTTAAAATTATTAGCAATAACTTTTCTGTCGCTCGTACCGCCAATGCTCACAGGGACACCCGCCCGGATATTTGACTTATTTGTGTTTTTCCAGAAGGCTTTAAAATCATTCGCAGCCCGATTTGCCGCAAGGATATCATTTCTAATTTGTTCTTGCCTATCTTGGCACCACTTAAGTTTTGATTTGAAAAGCCTTCTGGTTTCGCACATTTCATCATACACCGGGCCTTGAGTCGGTTTGTTCGCTGAAGCCCAGACAAGAAACTTCTCTCTAGCAGCCCCGTGAGCACTAGCCACATATTTGTTCCAACCTACAATGACCTTACCCTTACGGTGCACTGTCCTGCTGGACTGTCTGGCGGCCTCCGTCAGTGTTTTGATTATGTAATCGTACATTTCATCTATGACTACTTTATGATCACGTACGTTACATAGCTTATCAGCACAGGACGTTAACGCAGCTGGAAAGTCAAGCAGCTTCAGTTTTTCACAACATAATGAGCGATACATATCAACTTGGGAAGCCTGCCTCTCACCCCACAAAATCCCCTCCTTGTTCGACTTAACAGGACTACATTTAATTTGCGTTTTCATAAGACTACACTCAACGATAAGCGGAAGATGATCGGACCAGTACATGTCACATTTAACTTTAACATTGCAAACCGTTGCCCTCGCAGCTTCTGTGACAATGCAGTGGTCCAACCATCTGTTACAACCATGTGCTTCACTGGTGAACGTAAAGGTATTCTTATCTAGCCTATCCAAGTCTACGCAACTCCACTTTAGCGTCTCACAAAACTGCAACAACTCGCAACAAAACAGTTCATTAGGATGAGCGTTAAAGTCTCCTAAAATGTAAGTTAGCTCCACGTCCGAGTTTTCCTCACAAATGGCACTGATTTCACCCATACATTCAGAGAACAACGGGAGGTTCTCATGTGCATTTACCGGCATGTAAACACTGAACACTAACACTGAGGAACCACCCACTCTTAATCTGATAGCGGCCAGTCTCACACTGTTACACTTCACGATAGACACCTCTGGAAACGCAGACTTCCTCCACAATATTGCCACGCCCCCGTACGGACGTCCTGTAAGTATTCCCGCACCGGTATCAACCGCCGACGTTCCCGTATAAGCAAAATCGCTGTGTAAAGTTCCGAGCAGCGGTAAATCGTGTGATAACAGCCACGTCTCCTGCAGGGCTAAAATATCGCCTAAATCACATAATGCCCTTACTCCGTCAATGGACCTCTTTATAGACTTGCAATTAAAACTAATTAATTTAGTTATAAATGTATCTATCTTTTATCAGCAGCTAAAATATCTCCTTTCTCAGTTGTTTTCTCGCGTACTTTCAGCTGCCTCTCTCTTGTTGAGATAAAGCGTCTATAATAAACGCCTTTCGGCCACAAATCATCATCTAAAAATATATTTAACTTATCGCTCGGGACATATAGTTTGTACGAATGATAGTCTTTCTCTTTTCTCATTTTTACCCTAACTATAGACACCCTTTCCTTAGTTTTCTGGTAAATATAATCACGGATGTTATCCTCTGATACCTCCTTATGTACGTTGTAGATAAACAACGGCACCTTATTCTCCGCAGCTATGAATTTAATATCGGAACTTGGCTCTGCGTTGCCCTTACATCCAATAAACTTATTCCTTAATTTTCTTCTCTGCACCAAAGTATAATCATCATCCACTTTCGGCTGTTTCCACTCTGTTCCATTCTTAATTATATCCGCAAAAGATAAATTTTTAACTGGTACATCTCCGTGCGATGATTCATTTGCGACGACTTGGCGCTCGGTCGTATTACTATTAGTTTGTGACATCCGATTATCAGCCTTATTACCGTTAATCTCGGTCGTTAGGCACATTTCTTTGTTTACTTGTGCCCTTTCAACTGCCTCCCTACCCGGCTCTGCTACAACCTGGCTATGCACCCCGCGTAAGGGAGATGACACGATTGGTTCGTCATTCCCGTGCGATAAGGACGGCACGTCCCTTACTGGCCATGCTACCTGCGCGGCCGCATCACCATGTGACTTCAAGGACAACGAGTCGCCCCGGTCGATGCCCCTCTGCTCGTGCGCATACGATAAGAGACCCATTGGGCCGCTGTCGATTTGCATACCCGCACCTCTCCGCGTATTTACATTTGCTTGCCCGTTTAGCCATGATGTATACTTATCTTCTCGCCATTTATTTTCAAGCTCGTCCAACTGCTTATTAGTGGCATATGTGCACTTTACCTCTTGCATTTCATATTTTAATCTCGTTATGTCCTTTAATATTGCGGAAGCATCCAGATAATCAAACGTAACGGCCGGCAGTTTATCCAAATCTCTGGCCACAAACGTTGGTAATAATTCAGGGTCGACATCCTTAAATACCAGCATAATGTCTTCCAGCTCCCTTTGCTCTTTACCATCCTTTCTACGGGATATATTTTTCCTCGTTTTTTCCTTCATAGAATCGAACAATATTTTCTTTGCTTCACTTATTTCGGCCTCATTAAAGGCGGATAAACAGATCCGTAAGAGGCTCTCATTGTCCATAAGGCACGATTTATTTTGTACATAAGCAAGCAGCTCACTGATCACGATATTACAGCTCGCGCATTTCAACGTTCTCGACGATGATGACATTTCGATATTCGATACCGCTCGCAGTGCGCACCGCTCACACGCCCGATCGTTACCGCGGTCGTGCGCACACTGTTTAATGACGGCACGTTGAAAAACCGATGGTGCATTCCTCAAGCCAAAGGGCATGGCGAGGTACTCGTACTGGGCATCGGGTGTAATGAAAGCAGTACACTCGATAGAGTCGGGGTGTATTGGTATCTGATTGAAACCAGAGGCCATGTCTAAACTGGTAAAATAACGTGCACCGTATAATCTGGCGATCTGGTCCGAAATGAGGGGGAGGGGGAACCTATCGGGTATCGTGTTATCATTGAGTGCGCGATAATCAACACACATTCGGTCAGAACCGTCCTTCTTTTTTACCAGAAGAATCGGACTGGCGAACGGTGACGAGCTGGGTCGGATAATATTCGCCTTAAGGAGCTCATCTACTTTATCACGAACTACGCTACGCTCATCGGGACTCAACCTATAAGGACGTCGGTACACAGTCTGGTTCGGGTCTTTCAATCGTATCTTCATAGGGTCAGTATCAGCACGTTTAGTTGGGACACCGTTCGTAAATGAACTGTCAAATGATTTCAAAAGCTCTACTAACTCGTTTCTAAATTCTGAGGGTACATCGGTGTCAAGAGAGTCAAAGTCAATGTTGGGTTTGTCAGTGTCACACCTATTGACAATTTTAGATCGAGTAAATGACAATTTGTCAGCTGACATGTGTACTGCGATGCCTAAGGCTAGCATCTCGCGTCCAAGCATGACATCGTAATGCAGACAATGATCGGGTAACACGTGAAAAACTACATCCAAGGGAATATCATCAATCTCAATTTGGGATGAAATTTGAACTGTACTACAAATAGCAGTTTGCCCTATACCAGTCAATGTAACAACGTTATTTACACGTCGCCCACGAAATTTGCATGCTACAGATTCTCTCATTAAAGAACATTCAGCTCCAGAGTCATACGTAAAAAGAAACTGCTCACCGGCATGTCGCAGCATCCCAGTAGGCGTGTTCACCACGCAGACGTTGACCCGCTTCTCTTGCGATGACCCCGTTGCGCTGCTGGTGCTGCTCTCCGCTACTCCGCTTCTCCCACGTGGACAGTTCTTCGCGTAGTGGCCGACGGAGCCGCAGCTGAAGCAGGTGACAGAGGACGCCGTCGATGTCTTCTTAGGAGGGATATCACCAGTCGAAGTCTTCGATCTAACATCTTGATGTGTTGCTCCTTTTCTTGAGCGACAGTATATCGCTTTATGACCCACTTTTCCACACACGTAGCATTTGACAGGTGGTGCTTCAGTATTTTGACGGGATCTCTTCGCATCGTGGGTGTGATCGTTCTGGCTAGACGACTTCCGCTTCATAAACGATGTAGCCTTCAGCTCTTGCTGCATACGGTTCCTTGTTGTAATATCTTGCGTAAAAGATAACCGTTGAATCCGATGCTCAAATTGAGAGATGTGTGCTAAGATGGTTGATACAGCAATCTGCTCCACGGAAAGGTTTTTCCATTTAGACATTAAGGATGACATCAACGAAGCCGCGTATGAAGCCAAACACTCATTGTCTTTGGGTCTACCATTGTGCAAATTAATCAAAAAGGCAGCGGCGGTTTCAGCACATTCGTACCTTGCAGTGAACAGATCCTTAAAATTTGCCCAGGTCATTCCGTGAAATGAAATTTGCGACAGCCACGCGGAGGCCTGACCTTTCAGCGCGCGACTCAATGCCATCATAAGCTCCGGTCCTTGTAGATCTGGATTCGTGACGCACATGTCCGCTGTAGTAACCCATGCGCGTGCATCTACGTTGTCCTTGTCCGGGTTAAATTCCGGTAACTGGATGTCCTTTTTCGCAGGCGGTACCTTCATTGCTTCAATCAGCGCGAGAAAGTTACGATTCTGCTGTTCCATGATCAATCGCCATCTTGAATCATCATTACTGTACTCGTCACGTTGATTTTCTTCATTGTTCAATCCCACTTCTGATGACGGATGGTCGGGCGGGGTAGGTGGAGATTCGTTACTTTTAACACTCTCGTCCATGATATTTTACCGAAATAAAACTGGGTTTACACTCTTCACGTTTATTACGATTAACTCCAGTAACAGTCAATGCAAAATAATCAAACACAGCGCGGATGAAAACGGATTATGATTCTACTACGGAACGCGGTGAAGTCGGAGCGAGGTTGGGTGGACAACCGCACTGTTTGACGTCTCGATCAAAAGTGAAGTCCGGGCCCGCCAACGTCAACTGTCAAAACCAACTGTCATCGAACATTTCCCGCCCGTTTCGAGAACCTATTTTGAAGTGACAGTTGGTAGTGTTGCCAACGGCTCTCGACGGTTTCCCACTCAAACCAGTGTTGCCACAACCTCACTCCGAATACACCCAAATCTGTTCGGACTTGACGTTCCGTTGCACGCTCCACGACATATATATGAGGCACCGATTGAATGACAATACTTTATTAGCAATTAAATTTTGAAAAAAAATACACCTCCGAAATGACGGCTGCTTAGAAAATAAATGTGATTTTTTATAAATCGACCTTAATATATTATTATTATTAGATAGGTCATACAAAAACCCACAAACTTAAAAATGAAAGTTTGTGGGTTTTTGTATGACCTAATAATAATATAGAATTTATTTATTTAGTTATAGTTTCGTGATGATTTTCGAAACAGGGCTATGTCAAGGTTAGGGATTAGGGAATGCAATTTAACCGGTTATTAACCGTTTTTGTATGAAAATAACCGGTTATAACCGGTTATTTGCATTCCCTAGTCAGGATAGACTTCTTATCTGCCAAATACTTTTTTATAGTCAGAATGTATACCCATTTAGTAAATTCAAGATTTCCTCGAAACGAGTATCAAGACTTATTTTCATAGCTGTTTGTTAAATGTGGATACTTTGCTTCAATTTGCTTCATAAACAATATCAGTGTGGTGTTATTCTTGATGGAAATAGTCGAAATTGAATTCTTAAAGACTATCCACACCTTCCGTTTAGACTTTGTCATTTTAAAATACGGACGCAACATTTTTTTCTCAATATAGTTGCGACTTCCCAAGAAAAAAACAAAAAAAAAACATAAAGACCAGAAGAATAGTTGATAGTGACCCTGCCTACGAAGCTAGAGGTCCTGGGTTCAAATCCCGGTAGGGGAAAATATTTGTGTGATGAGCGGGAATAACTACTTATTTGTACCTGAGTCATGGATGTTTTCTATGTATTTAAGTACATACATACATAATCTCACGCCTTCGTTCCCAGAGTGGGGTAGGCAGAGCTACAGAATTACAAACATCTCTAAAAACTTGTTCATAATTCTATAACCACAATTTGCACAATTAGGCTAAGATGTTTACCAGCGTATTAGTGACAGGTTGCAAGCCCATCGCCTAACAGTACTACAAGCCTTTATTCCCTTAGTCGTCTCTTACGACATCCACGGGATGTATTTAAGTAAGTATATATTTCTCTATATAAGTATTTATTACGTTGTCCAGTACCCATAGTACAAGCTTAGTTGGGGACTAGGTCAATTGGTGTGACATTGACCCTTTTTTAACCGACTGCCGGATGGTATTGTGTTTAACAGCCTATATGTGTATGTTTGTTCCTTTGTGGCGTTCTAGAAACTAAACGCGTGAACTGATTTTGATGATACTTATGTCAATCGATTTGTTTTAATTTCGTGAGTGTCACTAAAGATATGACAGTAATAAAAGTTCAATATGGCGGCAACAAGACGGATTGTAAAAAAGAAAAAAAAGTCGACGGACTAAGACAAATGGGGTATCATTGAATAGGTATTTAAAAAACATATTTAGGTTTATTTAATCATTTTTTATTTAAATTAATATTCGATGTGAGATTGTAAGAATAACACCGCAGCTCTTGGCTGACCTGCTCAATAAGAGCCATTAAAGCTGCCATATTCCTGCCAACTGCCGTTTCCGCTTCCGTTCCAATTTTAAAATCCGAAGCTAAGAGTGATGACACAATGAGATATTTTCCATGCAATGGAATGTTACGAGAGGAATTCTTAATAGTACCGCCTCATTCATAAACGCACAATAGACCTTATTTAGTTATAGTATGCTTTGTCACTTAGCATTAAGCACTTAGTATTTTCAAAGCATAGGTCACTTTAGTTTATGAGGGTAGTTTTAGGTTTTTAGTTTTTTTTAGTTTCGATAAAATCTTACTAAGTAATCAATGTTTACTGCCCTCCTAAATAAAAAGGACGCATGCGCAATTTGATGGTCAAAGTAAATTAAACCTTCCATTTTAAGAAATAAGGTCACTTATACATACGCGGCTCTATGAGACATACGCCCTTTTTTCTAAGGACGGCAGTTTAAACATCGGTATCAACGTTCAATTTTCATGGCAAAGTATGGTTTGCAGAAAAACAAATAAAATGTATTAAAGGTTTAATAAATTACTAAAATTTGTTCCATGGATTTTTCTGTTAACTTTTGACATCTCTTATAATATATAGGTGATAAACTTAAGTATATGACCTCTTGCATGTAGTTGTAACACATCTGTATAGACCGTTCGACATTCTATATTAGAAATTTGACGTAAATTCCATATAAATTTTGTACACATGACTTAATTACCTTTCCACACTGACTAATATTTATTTGGTGTGACAATTAAATTGACATTCCTTACCTATTTGGCATATATTCTTTTTCGAATGCAAAATAAGTATTAATTAAGGTTCTATGACATTATTTAGAATATAAACCTCTTTAAGCGTACAGCATAAATATAGATACAGGTAGCTGCTGCATAATTATGTTTTAAAAAATAACAGAAAATAAAAGTTATTATTCATTAAATATTCGAACGTATTTCTTTTTTTCTACCCTTACCGGGTGCCATGCAAACTGAACGTTGATACCGCTGTTTATCAATGTCGGACCAGTTTACGTTAATAGGATGGGCTGAAATTTGAAATACACTTCTGCCCTCCTAAATAAAAAGGACGCATGCGCAATTTGATGGTCAAAGTAAATTAAACCTTCCATTTTAAGAAATAAGGTCACTTATACATACGCGGCTCTATGAGACATACGCCCTTTTTTCTAAGGACGGCAGACTTGTAAACCCGATAACAATGCAATATTACATTTTTCGTTGTTTGAATGGGTATACTTTCTAGTTGGTCCCATTGTCAACACGTCAGGATCTGATGATGGGATCTTGGAGAAATCAAGAGAACTCCTCAAATATTATAGGCACACCTATAGAGATTTTGGTATTTTTCACTGCAACTCGTGCATTTGCTTTTGAAAAGTACTATATGGTGAAGTGGAACTGATGATGAAGACCACAAATGGCCACCGGAACTCCTTAACGGTACCTATTTCAAGGGTGGCGATAAGATATTTCGATTAAGGTAGTTGAGCGACTATGACGAAGCACATTTAGGTTTAAATATGACTATGACATTCCCGCGGCGTTGTCTGCGGCGAGCTTGAAATGTTCTATAGTTGCTCATTAATATTTAGAAGTGGAGCTACGTAACAGCATAAATAGGATCACTAAAAAGTATAAAATAAAATAAATGTTTAAAAAAACAAAAACCCGCCTTCAAAAATTCAAAAAATAACTTCTTTTAAAATGGTAGGTCAGTCCAACTGAAGTCGGCGTCGTACAATATTTTAAACCAAAAGCCGAATGCAGTTGGACTGACCTACCATTTTAAAAGAAGTTATTTTTTGCATTTTTGAAGGCGGGTTTTTGTTTTTTATTTCTCGGTCAAGAAACGAACAAAAGATATAGATCCCGTGCCAATATAAAAACACATATATTAAAAGTTGATCGCTGACTGTTCTGACTACCTGCTAGCGAGAACTCTCTCCGCTAGTTTGTCGAAACAAAAGATATAGTTCGTGTCAATAAAAGAGACACAATATAGTTTATACTGAAGCCAAACTGAAGTGGCATTGGGCGGGACACATTGTTCGTAGAACTGATGGCCGATGGGGCCACAAGCTTCTCGAGTGGCGACCGCGTGTCGGAAGACGCAGCGTGGGTAGACCTCCGACGAGATGGTCCGACGACCTCGTGAAGGCTGCGGAACCCGGTGGACAGGTAGCACGTGACCGGTCGTTGTGGCGATCCTTTGGGGAGGCCTATGTCCTGCAGTGGACGTCGTTTGGCTGAAATGATGATAATGATGATGATGATAGTTTATACTTAGTTTATGGTCTAAGATCCGAATAGGAGAAGATTTGGACCGGGCTGTTTATACGATGAAAAGTATTTTATATCAAAGGACATGGCCCGTTTTACTATGGCGCTGTGCCCCAGAATGTACAGCAATCATTTATATCTCAAATTAAAGCGAAAAATATATACTTTTAATATGTATATATCATTTTACATATAAAGTAGCGGTTTAAAAGTAATTCGATCCTTAATTATTTACATAACCTCAAAACACATCATAACGTGCAAGGCGCTTTGAAGGCCTACTGCTCCTAAACGGATTGTTCAAATTGCTTCGGAAAAATATATGTTACGTGTAATAATGTCAATAATAAAACATTTGTTGTTTTTCTAGTAATTACTGTTATTTTTGTCAGAAAATACAAACCAAAGTATCCCACATTTTGCGCAAAAATCTTTTTATTTTTCTTAACGCCTGAAGCGATTTTAATCATTCTTTCGCCATGTAATAGTCAATTTAACGATCCAAAACATTATTATTTGAACCTTTTAAAACGACCATATGGTTAGCGTCAGGGAGCAAGAAAGCATTTAACAAGCAAGTTGCGGGCATTCACGCAATAGCGCTCGCACGGTTACGGAGTATTGCTTGTTGGCTCCATGTGTATCAATAATAATCATGCAAGATTAGTGCCACCGAGATGAAACTCGGTGTCAGTAAGTGTGCGGTCATGCACATTTTACGAGGGGTGGTTAATTGAATCTCTTCTCTCTCCTTCCGATGTTGTAGCTTACCAATACACACGCAGTGAATGTTAGAGACTTGGATATTGTGGACGGCGACGTCAAGCAGCTACTTAGTTTGATAGGGCGCACTGGATATGAGGGTCCCGTCTACTGCTAACATCACGTCACATGCATAGGCATACAACTTAATTGAGAGCCTGTACCTATATACATGAGGTGCGGGAAGAGGGCAATGGTGACTTGTAAAGATTTTTCGTACTGTCAAGGCAATCGAAAGACTTGACTCGTGGTTGCACTGCTTTTTGTCCCACTGCTGTTCGACAGAGCCCTACCTCGCGGCAGGGCTCGTATTGTAGGGTGGTTTGGTTTGGTGGTTTGGGGCATGTAACCATACCTAACAACCCTGATCTACCTACATTTATGAAAAAAAATATGATATCTGACGAAAGCGAAGAGCAGTGGGACCAATAGTAAAGGAACCACGAGTCAGGTGTTGAAGGACGTACATACATACGTGCACCCCTTTTTTGCTCTTGCCAGAATGTGAATACTTACCTGAGATATATAAAAGGCAAGTCTTTCCCTTACTGTAACTCACCCCCGTACCTCATGCTTACCCCGGCTCTATTTCTGGGTGTTTTGGCCCTTCGGGCCAGCTGAAGCACCATCATGACCCAAGCCTACCATATATTTATGATTTTTTGTCTAGCATGCCATTGCCCCGGTAAGTCCTTCAGCAGACATATTATTTCCGGTTGTCCGCATTTGGCCAGCGGTTTTTATATATGCACATAAAGGGGGAACCTCGCAGCCAAGATTATCCATCAGCAACATGCTATTTAATACGGTCTTGTTAAGTTCGAAGTGCTGTACTACGAGTATGCACTGGCGCCATTTCTCGAATATGGTCGTGCCGCGCTCTAATGAGAGCGATTTGTCATCCCCAGAGATCGGAATAGGCAGAGCTTATTTGCCTAAACTTGACGCATACTCATTCATATGTGAGTGAGATGGGAATACATTATTGAATGAATATGCATCAAGTTTAGGCAAATTAGCTCTACCTATTCCGATCACTGGTCATCACGGACTAAGACTTTTGTCGCCAATAAGCCTGATATCGAGTTGACGGAATATTCGCGGTAGTTCCTTTGGATGTTCCTTCGAAGGAACTATGAAAGAAGTACTGCGACATTTTTTTCGCCTTTGTTCCTTTGCAAACTGGGATTTTTCCTCGCTTTTGCTCCTTTACAAGACCTGAAGGAACAACTGAGACCTTTTTTTCGCATTAGTTCCTTTGCAAGAAAGTTCCTTCTGGTAACTACTTTGTATAACCTGTGGTAACCGAATTATAATTCGCCTTATGATTAAATCTATGTTATCCTAAATAAATAAATAAATAAACTAATTTGATGGATCAAAGGCGAATAAAAGTCGCAGTACGTCAATCATCTCTTGTGAAGGAACTAGGGCGAAAAAAAAAAGGATTTTAGTTCCTTAAACATCCAACTATCAAGGAACTACTGCAAATAATAAGAGTTGACAGACCGATCTCAACGCCGGGCCGTGCTCGTCAACGTCACCATCTCATGAAGGCTGAGAAGGCCATGCTCAGCAAGTACTTGGATTACGAGATAACCGCCATGTGGGATGTTGACTCGACGATGATTGTCTCAATAGTTGTGTCATAGAACGGTCTCATACAGAAAAGTCTCTCCTTATGATGATAGATGGCTGGATCAAGGGTCAGATGCAGAAAGCAGTAGTCCTCGATATGGCACGTTTTACTAATATTTGGTTAACAGTAAGGAGTCACCTACACGGGCGAGTTTATTGCGGCGATAGTCTCGCTGTGCCATCTTCAATAGTTTAAGTGAAGTGACTCGACAGAGTCTCGTAAGCGTTATCGTACTTAAAAAAAACTATGTGCAACTAGATAAACTTGTATGACGATGTAGTATTTAATGAAACCTTACTCGAAAACATATTAGTAGCAGTTTGCTACTTACAAGTACTTGGTAATTTTTAAACGTCACATGTTGCACCCGTTATATAGTTCCCCCCCCCACCCCTTTCTCGGCGGGACGCTGCTAGTTTAAAAGTCCTAAACTGCTAACAGACTAGAGCATTTAGGTACTGGTAAATAAAAAATAGTTGTCGAAAGAACGTTGGGAGGCAACCAATGAGATGGACTGACGATCTCGTTAAGATAGGGGGAGAGACTGCTTAAGCTCACTCAGCATTAGGTGACGAAAGGTTGAAGAGAGAAGAGAAATAATTGTTACATTCATTAAAAGTTTTACAGGTAAAATTATCTTTTTAGTTGTATTATTCACAGTTTAAATGAATAAGTGTATGAAATAATGACAATGTTCGTATAGTATCCACTATTCACTAGTGATCCACGTTAATATCAATTTAAACTCTCGGACAATCAGGTTAAACCGCCTTCAACAACCCACTAAAATCATAAATCAAAAATTGTTTTAAGAAACAAAAAAAATCGCCTTCAAAAACACAAAAAATAACTTCCTTTAAAATGTTAGAACGGGAAAGTCATAGTTATATTTAAACAATTAAATGTTCTTCATTATAGTCGCTCATCTATCTTAATCGAGATATCTTATCGCCACCCTTGAAATAGGTACCGTTGAGGAGTTCCGGTGGCCATCTGTGGTCTTCATCAACAGTTTCACTTCACTAAGTGATAGTTTCTGAATGCAAATGTTAGACATGTTACTAAAAATACTAAAATCGTTATATGTATGCCTATAATATTTGAGGAGTTCCCTCAATTCCTCACGGGTCCCGTCCGACCACCTCGAAAGTAGAGTAATACTCTTAACCTTTTGAACGCCATACGTCGAATACAAAATGTGCCACCCACACGCCAAACATGTTTGCTATGCTATGCAAATTACACCTTATTGCTACCAAAGAAAGTCTTTTAATCTTGTACTCTTGTCGGTTGTAGCCGACGTGGCGGCAGTGGCACGACTTTTAGTTGACGGCCAGAGCTGACTGTGGCGTTGAAAAGGTTAAGTATACTTCTTAATCTTCATACTTGAACGAGAGTCGATGAATATACATTTAAAGAAAACATATAGTGGAACATAGAAGCTCTTTCTTTTTTGAATTTGGTTAAAAACTCGTCCGCTGCTTGTGGCGGCCACTAGTGACTTCGCTGTGGTCGGCACTAGTGGCCTAATGTGCTGCAGCTGTAAAGTAGGCAAAAATAGTGGCCTCAATCGAGTATGTTTTTAACCGAAGGATGATGTCATTTAGTGCGGCAAGTCTTGAGAAGCGGCCGGCACTTCTTAAGTATGGCAAGAAAGTGATGTCCTAGCCGATCGACATTACTTCAGCAAGGGCACCTTTTGTTTTACATACGCCCGGTATTATATCTAACTATGCCAAATCACAGCTATGTAGTACGTTCAGTGTCATAAATATATATACACCCTTATAACCTCGCAGCAGAGTCATGTTTACATATTTTTGAAAGTTTTACTGTGTCTATATATTTGATGCTGACTGTACCAAGAGTCTCCAAGTTAAGCCGCGGTCAGACGGACAGACGTACATACGGAGATGGCGAAACTATAAGGGTGCCTTGTTTACTACGGAACGCAAAAAACCTAGCTAAGAACAATGCCGATTGAACTAACTTCCGTTATAATTAAAAATACGTGTATCCCACTAGTCCCATTGAGTTGTCCCATTATGGGACAACTGAGACGATTTCATCCCAGTAGTTCCATGGGACAAGTAACAATAATATTTTGGTCTTAAAAGTCCCAGGTAGGTAGGTTTAGGTTTTGTTAGTTTTGCAGCAGGCCCGAAAGACAACCCAGAAAAAGGAGCTCCACCATAGCG
Organism: Acleris literana; assembly: GCA_946894065.1. Lineage (NCBI taxonomy): Eukaryota > Metazoa > Arthropoda > Insecta > Lepidoptera > Tortricidae > Acleris > Acleris literana. Next base: position 3,268,310 of record OX335681.1, read on the forward strand.
GAATGCCGTCGACACTATCCAATTGATTTCTGGAATGAGGAGGAATGCGAAATAACGACAGAGCTAAAGAAAAAATAAATTATATGTATATACTGTGGTGACGGTAATGGGACTTTTGAGAACAATAATAAAATATATATATTAGTGCCACTTGTCCCATGGGACTACTACTACTGGGACGAAATCGTCTCAGTTGTCCCATAATGGGAAAACTCAATGGGACTAGTGGGATAAACGGACCCGTACTGTAGGTCAACCGCGTGGGAGCTACGATTCCACAGACAGACTCACAGATACAGAGACACACACACACGTACACACATCCAAGGTTATATTAAACTTATAACGCACCTCTTTTTTTGTCGGGGGTTTAAAAAGTTTTACGTAAGCTATTTTTAAGGCCGTTTACATGATACCTGGTGCTCTATTCTACTCGGTAAAACCATACTTTTGACACAGTTATCGTGTTGTCAAACTAATGATAGCTCTTATTTAGTAGGCAGTAATAGAGGCCGAGTTAAAAACAATACGATAAAATGTCAAAAGCAATATGGTTTACTGTGTAGAATAGAGCCCCTGAGTACCTATTCAAAATGACCCGGTGTGACTTAACCGATTATTAACGGCACCACAGACACAGTTTACCTACAAGTGTGACAATTCAAAATCTGTAAAGATATGTACTTATATAGACTGTCGACCCTGTTTGGGTTGATCGTGAGTTACAGGTGCGATAATCAATAACAACCTGAAATACCAATATTGGCCGGCGGTTTCCTTTTATAATTTGGAAGATAGGCATTATCGAATTTTGTTCGAAGTGGCCAATGGTATGATAATAAATGCTGGTCAGTAACAGCTTAGGGCAGCAGCGTTCAATTATGTAAAGTAATGAGGAACCTTTAAAATAAAGTATGGTGAATTGGTTATATATAAATGTTTGTTTAACATGTACAATAACTTATTTAGTTTTCTTTACTTACATTACTAAGCGAAATTAAGGTCGTATCGATAGTCCGGTAGCACCAAGTTCAAGCAGCTCTATTAGCAAAAGGATTGAAAAAACTATAGGTAGGTACCTACATAATGACAATAATACATTAACGGCCATACTCAGTCATTTAATGACGATTAGGGCGTTCTTTGGTGAACATTTTTTTAGACATAAAATTGAAAAAGGAACAGACGTTAACCGTCTCTTAAATGACTCTGAGCACGGCGGTAAGATAAGTAGAGTTAAGTAACAGTTTATTGACCGAAAGATGTATACTTACAAATTAAACTAGTGCGATTCGTCAGTGTACGGGAGAATATATTTTTTCAGTTTTTGAATATCAATCACATATTATTACCGTTGTGCACCTTGTGTAGGCCCGATTTTAAGGTCGTTCTTTATTTATTTAGTCACATGATTAATGGGGGAATACGAAATGGCAATGCTGCAATGCGAAAAACCTGGGACAGGATTTTTTTTAGTTATAATTCCAATGTATAAATCCAGCAGTGGTTTTTCTTACACAGAAATTGATGATCTTTCAGATGAGCTTAGGTTTTTTGAGGAGATCGATCATAGTAGATACTTAAGCACGAGGCGTCGCTTATCATGCTGCTGCTACTGATAAGCCAATCAGGGGGGCTTGCAGCACTGCATTTTCGTAGTCTTACCCCTCCCCTGTTCCAAAGAATAAACGAAACTTGGGAGTCTTATTATCATACTAGACATCGGACTTGTAACTAACAAAAATTAGCTTTGTCCTGTTTTTTGAATTGCAGCATTGCCATTTCGTGTTTCCCCATTAATAACGTGACTAATTACATAACTGTATGTTTATCGTTATCTAATACCTATAGTACAAGCATACAGCTGGGTTTGGAACTAGACTCAATTTGTGTAAGAATTTCCCCTTATATTTATTTATTTAAATATAAAATAGCATGCGTAGTTCTGCAGGAAACCGTGTGAGAATTATTACAAGAGAAAATAAATAATACTTTTATAACATGACGGTACTGACGGTGTAAGACGACAATATTATTGTTTTAATGTTTTCTTGTGTGCCGTCTCCCCTGCAAAAGATGATTGTTGATTTTCTAAAAACACTCAGACTATTACGACCACCCTAGCGACCACCCAGGAACCGAATGCTGGTCTTCAGGAAACACTGTTTTATAACGAGCCCTCACAAAGGTGGTCGTCAGTGAATCTCATTTTGACAAACCCTTGGGGGGCCGATCAAGGTGGTCAGATGTTAAATAAGTATTAGGAATTGAAAGTTGTTTTGTTCTTCTCTTGAAATTATTTTTTTAACTTTTTTTTTTAAATACCGTCTTCTTCATACTGTTTTCTTTTTGAAATCCAAAAGTCATGTCAGTTGGCCGCTTCAGTTTACCTAAAAAACACGATAAGTCTAAGAAACAAGAACAACCCAAGCTCCTACGTAGCTAAGTCAAGTAACGCCTGAAATTGGCAAATAAATAAGTGCATTAGGTATACCTAGGTATTCTACCCCTACCTACTCCTTGTATTTTCTTTTCTTTTGCTCTTTAACAACAAATAAATATATGATTTTGTAAAAACATTAATAAGCTTTATTGTTTCTAGGAAGCTTAGTATTCGAGATATTTACGAAAAACCAAAAGAAGAACATTTAAACCCTTCTCTTGCTGTAAGCACGCGGTCCTAGACTGGGGACTTTTAGTATGTTTATATTTTGGGGGTCGCCCCTACCTACTACAGCACCTAAATAATAACCAGACTTCACGATTTACTGCATTTATTTTTGCTTCGTTGACTGAACTAACGTATGGAACCAAAAGATGTCAATAGTGTTTATCTGTTCAACCCCCGACGCAAATAGAAATTGTTGATTCTCATCTCTTACATTCAAACATTTTTCAACATCCGATTCCATCATCAGATCAGCTCTTATACACCATAACATTGAATTTTTAATTACGGCGTTGAACCCTGAAGATTTAAACAAATAAACACACTTCCGCATTTATTATATTAATAATAAGGGCTCCAGCTTATATGTACTGACACACAAAGAGAGATGTAAAGCTTATATAAAATCATTAGCTTTTTGTTTCACTTGGTCTACGTGGAGCTCTTTTATTGTTATTCCCCCGGGAGCTACACAATTTTCTGGGATGTAAAAAGTACCCCATATAATTTCCCGGTGTTTAAAGCTATCTAAGTAAGAAATTATCAAAAAACTGAATCAGTAATTTAGCCGCGAAGGCGTAACGAACACACTTACAGACTTAATAGAAATCCGAAAGGATATATATTATATTACAAATTCCGCAGGTACGTACTAAAAAAATCTATAAAACAATTATTACCAGTGACCTCGGAATTTTATAATATTTAGTGCCTACATCGAATATTTCGTAAACTTAACACTATATGCAATACATAGCAGTCGATGGCAAGAGCCAGGTTAGCCATTGTTTTCTTGACAACGGCTTGGATTGGATCGAATGCAGAATGCAGACCGAACATTATTTCACGCTGTGGTTGTTTTGTGATAGTTTCTGATAAGTAACTGTGACATACAGATAGACATAGAAAGACGGTCGGAACATACATACATACATACATTAAAACTGATAGTTTCTGATAAGTGACTGTGACATACAGATAGACACAGACAGTCGGTCGGAACATACATACATACCTACATACATTAAAACTGATAATTTCTGATAAGTGACTGTGATATACAGATAGACACACAGACCGACGGACGGAACATACATACATACATACATTAAAATTGATATTTTCTGATAAGTGACTGTGATACACAGATACTAGATAGACACAGACAGACGGTCGGAACATACATACATACATACATATGTACATTAAAACTGATAGTTTCTGATAAGTGAATGTGTATTTGTTGACGTAATAAACCACGAGCTGCTTTTGGATAAGTTGCACTATTATGGGATACAGGTCACCTCCCACCTTCTACTTACATCATCACTGTGCGACCGGAAACAAGTTGTCAAATTGTCTGCGGGCGGCAAGAGACTCAAATCTGATGTTGGCACCGTGACAATGGGGATCCCTCAAGGATCTGCCTTGGGAAACAGCCTATTTCTGGCTTACGTCATTGATCTTCCGACCAGCATCACGGCCGGCGTTTCTGTGCAGTTCGCAGGTGCGATGCGCGCACGTATGATCAGCTCGCTGGGAAAATTCATAACGCATGTGATCAATTGAAGTGGTTTTCGTGTAACGATTTGCTCCTGAATATAACAAAATCAAACGTCATGATTTTTTCGGGGCGTAGTGGTCCTGTTCCTCCGTGCGTTGCAAACAGTCCGATGCCTATATGCGATCAGTGTAGGTTTCTCGGCTTCACTCTGGACTCGAATCTTAATTGGAAGTGCCATGTTGACCTGTTGTGTGGTAGATTGAGTAGTGCAGTTTTTGCGTTGCATAAGCTGAAATTGCTTATAACTGACGATGCTCTAAGACAGGTATATTATGCACACTTTCATTCACTGATTTCGTACGGCACACTCTTATGGGGAAACTCTACGGATGCCATCACGGTAATGCTGATGCAGAAACTTGCTGTGCGTATGTACGTTGGTTGGGGCGAAGTCAAGACATACTTGTCGGGGCATTTTCACAGCGCACCGCATAATGAAGCACTATTCACTTTACATATTCGAAATCATTATGTTTGTCCGATCAAATATTTCTTCGTTTGCAACAGTTAACGTCATCGGCAAACAAGTCCGTCACACAGGGCGTTTGAGAACTGTTTCTCGTCGCATGGCACTTGCAGGTAAGAACCCGCGCGTCATCGGTCCCACCTACTACGAGCGTCTACCCGCCGAACTCAAACGCGAACCATCTGACGAAATGTTAAAGCGCCGGCTTAGGAATCTTTTGTTGGATAACCCACTCTATTCTGTAAATGAGTATATGGAACTTGACATGTAAATTCTGTAAATATTGTATTTGATTTGCTGTTTTTTGTACAATAAAGTGTTTACCATGATCTTTTTTGTATGTCAATCTTATTTGTATGTATGTACATACAAATAAGATTGTTTTTTTTTTAATTTACTTTGTATTTGTATGACTTTTACTTTTACTATTATTATTTAATTCTATTTCTGACGACCTCAATGTAACTGCATATAATTTGAGATGGTCATGTAACTTATAATGTGTTATATTGAGTAATGAAATCTAAATCTCAATCTGAATCTGATATACAGATGGACACAGACAGACGGTCGGAACATACATGCATACATTAAAACTGATAGTTCCTGATAAGTGACTGTGACATACATATAGACTCAGACAGACGGACGGAACATACATACATACATACATGCTCAAAACTGATAGTTTCTGATAATTGACTGTTACATACAGATAGACACAGACAGACGGACGGAACATACATACATACATACATACATTAAAACTGATAGTTTCTGATAAGAGACCGTGATATACCGATAGATACAGACAGACGGACGGAACATACATACATACATTAAAACTGATAGTTTCTGATAAGTGACAGTGACATACAGATAGACACACAGACCGACGGACGGAACATACATACATACATTAAAACTGATAGTTTCTGATAAGTGACAGTGACATACAGATAGACACACAGACCGACGGACGGAACATACATACATACATACATACATTAAAACTGATAGTTTCTGATAAGTAACTGTGACATACAGATAGACACAGACAGATGGTCGGAACATACATACATACGTACATTAAAACTGGTAGTTTCTGATAAGTGACTGTGACGTACAGATAGACACAGACAGTTGGACGGAACATACATACATACATACATTAAAACTGATAGTTTTTGATAACTAATTGTGATGTACAGATAGACACAGACAGACTGTCGGAACATACATACATACATACATTAAAACTGGTAGTTTCTGATAAGTGACTGTGACGTACAGATAGACACAGACAGATGGACGGAACATACATACACACATACATACATTAAAACTGATAGTTTTTGATAAGTAACTGTGATATACAGATAGACACAAAGAGACGGACGGGACATACATACATACATACATTAAAACTGATAGTTTCTGATAAGTGACTGCGACGTGCAGATAGACACAGACGGTCGGAACATACATATATACATAAATGAATACTCTTTAGGTAAATGTAAAAAAAGTCAGTTTTATAATAGGTAGATTCTAAGAAAAAGTAAATGTGATATACCTACACAAAGACGGATAGACAGATAGACGGAGAGACAGGGACTCACAGATAGACAGACGAACAGATAGGTAGACAGGCACACAGACAGACAGACTAACTTTCGTATTTGCAGTATTAGTATGAATACCTACTAGAGTCAATGGTAAACCAACTTACAACAGGAAATCATCCCAGACTCAGAAAAAATGTACTAGAGGGATATGTTCGCTTTTGTACTAATAAGTATTTAACATACATAAATACAAATACTAGTGCTTATGGCACTAATATTCAACAATTCCGGGAATCTAGCCCGGGTCAGCTGGCATCGTAGGCAGGGTCACTCACTACCAAGTAGGCTAAGCGTTGTCTTATATAAAACTAAGTAACACTTATCATAAGTTGCTTCGGCTTTAACAGCTATTGCGGGTCCAAGTCGCTTCCTTGAGCTGGTTGTGGCTTATACATATAACCGCATTAACAATCACTAACTTTATATGTGAACACCTTTGTGCTGTAATGCACAACAATATAAGTTCATAAATCAAAAATATTCTTCTTAAAGTGCCTCTCCAACTTAGTGAAGGTTGGCTATCAGCAATTAGAATTTGTCCCGTGGTAAAACACAACATTAACAACTTGTAATACTTACAGCATTTATTATTGTAAACCACGATATAGCATTTCATTGTAGTAAGCAACAAATAATTTTCTTTCAATCCAATTTTGTTTTTAAATGGCATGACCAATGTCACAGCATGTCACAGTTAGTAACGTAAGCGACTATTACTGCCAGCGACAAGACTTGTTTTGTCTGACAACCAGCACAGTGTATAAAATGATTGACAAAAGTTTGAAAATACAAAGGTTTGTTATAAAAGTAAGATTTTAGTTGCAGGTTCCTATTTTATTTATTTATTTATTTAGACCATTTTTAAGCTATTTTTGCTTTATTTAAGTATTACAATAAGACAAAACCTCGGCCTTTCTGAGGCTCTGTGTAAAATGTAACAAAATGAAGGACTCAAATACGCAGCATGTACAGCCAAAGTAATAAATATATATACCCAAGACGTCTAAATATCTACACGCATCTGTTATTACTAATGATAACATTTGTATATAAATATATTTCACGCGATAATTGTGTTGGTTGGATATTTTGTGCTTTCGACTGTAGGTACGCTCTTTAAAGGAGGAATTTCACCGCGACGTACGCACTCGTACGCTTCGTAACTAAATGTTTGTAGATACTCCTACAGACTCCTACAGCGGCAAACGCACGAAAAGACGTCAGTGACACACGCCTAGAACCATTATTAATCCACGTAGCCTCTGCTCACGTGCAGAGTGTGCGTGCGTAGCGTGCGCCTCAGAGATATAGAATAGAATAGAATATTCCGGCTGGATGCAGTTAGACAGTCCTTGTCTATTTTATTTGTTTTTGATTAGCTTATAAGTGGGGTCCAGACTTGTATCGTTATCAAGCACGCGTATAGTAAATCCTAAGTATCCCCTCATTTTGGCACATTGGTGTCACTTGCAGAGTCTTGTAAAAAAAAACACGTCAAAATTAACTTAGCAGTGGTAAAGTAAGTCGTAAAATAGGTATCAAAACACGTCCATGTCACAATACGGGTTTAAGGTACGAGGTGAGGCACGGAACGCGTTTTTTACACGACTCTGCCAGTGATACAAATGCACCAAAATGAGAGTCCATACTTACCTACGAATAGAATAAGCGTGCTCAATTCAGAATGTTTGCTCGTGATCGCAGCGGAGACGAATCAAGTCAGTGCCCGGCTTTAAGCCGTATCGTAATACTGCCTTCTTAAGCAAAAATGCAATATCTAAGTAAATTCAATAGCCAAAGCAGATTCAACTCTGTTCGGTTTGTAACTAGTGCAATTTCTACAGGTGTTTAGTCTGAGATATCGCCATTAAGTTTAGTGGGGCAGAACAGCGTATCGTATCATTAGGTATTCCGTATCGGTAACTAAACGTTTCTATAGTTTGGACCTTCCCTGCGATCTAACTTTTCGAGTGAAAAATGACGATCACCGACACACATAGGTGCTAATTGACGGAGATACGATTCGCTGAAATGATACAAGTGTGGACCCGGCTGAAGAGAGTAGTCCCATTTGATCAAAACCGTTTGACCGACTAAACAATGGGCTATACTATAACCCAACATCGGGGCTATAACCGAACAATTATTGATGCTGATGAAGATAATAATGATGATTCAATGAGTCAATCGAAAAATATTATTAAGTAGTTGGGTACCTACCTACGTGGCCTCCTAACCATTCGAAAATAATGTTTTGCAATGTGGTCAATGTTGGAAACTTAAACCTTATCAAACGTTGGACGCACAGCCCACAATTAGCACAACGCAACGTCATGCTTATTTTTGTATTTAGTCTTTAATCTGTGTTTAGTGTTTTCTTTCTGTCTTTTGCAGAATGTCAGTGCTATGCAAATTAAAGATTAGTCTTTTCCAAAGCTAGGCTAAGTACTGAAAAGAAACTGCTCTATTAATAGCGCGAAAAGGGCGCGAACCACCGTCAATATTATTTTTTATTTCTATTTTGCATCCCAAGTCTGAAGTCCAAAGAGGCCGTATGCCATATTAAATCCTAGCGAAAGGTTCAGAGTGATGTCAGTCATATGTCTCTGTCCCTTTCGTTACCTAGTACTTGTAAGTTTTAATAATTTGTAATACAGCCTCCAGGGATTCACCTTTTTTAATAACACGCCGGCACGCGTATGTGTGCAGGCCCGACTGTCAACTGGGTGGTTTCCGGCACGCAATATCTTTTTTTTTGCTTACTTTTTTTCCGCTACTTTTACAGAGATTTAATTAATCTCACGTGTAATTATTAATTAATTAATTATTTATCACATATGTCTCATTCGTGTACAAGTTGGGGCACAAACGGGCCATGTCCTTTAATACGCTAAATAATATGTGGCGAATAGGTAGGCTGAAAAATTTCAGTCCTGTACTTATATCATTAAAAAAAAACTTTTATTTTAAATTGCAATGTTTGTTTAATGGACAAATTACTTACTAATCGAAAGTATGAAGTCTATAGAATATGCAAACGTTAGGTTTGATGCAAATTACTAGTACCGACTTACCTGTTTATACCTGCCTACCCAATAGCTTGACGAGAAAAAAATAGCCAAACTATCGTTTGCATATTCTATAGGCTTCAAACTTTCGATTGGTATGTAATTTGTCCATTAAACAAGCTAGTGTAATTTTTTAAAACGAAGTTTTTTTTTTTTTTATTAATTATATACTGGACTGAAATTGTTCAGCCTACGTATTCGCCATATATTACTTAGCATATTAAATTTGGTATAAAATACTTTTTATCGAATAAACAGCCCGGTCCAAATCGTCTCCTAATCGGATCTCCTACTATTATACTTAGTTGATTTCCCGCTCATCGGCGGCGGTGACACAAGTGCCTGATGATGGAGCCGGAAGGTGATATCAGCTCCGCCGTACTTAACGTTGACGCACCGACTTTCGACTTGTTAACTTGGTCTCGATCCACTCGACTGGATTACTAAAGTGGTCTCGTCAATGATATTTTATATAAAGAATCGTCATCTGCGCGCAAAAACGTTCCGCAAAAAGGAAGGCAAATTGCCTTACTTTTTATCTATTTATCTCGTTCTAACAATAGCGTTCGCTATGGATTGCCGTGTTTGTCTCTGTCAGTACCTACTTGGTCACGGGTTTTGAATGCGTTTAGTATGAGCATAACGTATCTTAATATAAAATATCATTGGGTCTCGTTGGTTAACACTACTGCAAACAAATTCCGCAACCGCAGTTGCATTAAGCACTTTACGTTGACAGAACTTGCAACTCTAGTTGCATAAAGCATGTTTGTGAATAAGTAAAATAGTAATGTGCTTGAATCCTTTTGTCTATGTTCTTCTTTTTATTTTAACCCCCGAAATATCAAAGAGGGGTGTTATAAGCTTCTCTCATTTATGTGTATTCAAATTTAATTCATTCAAATAATCTATACAGAATACAGAATACAGAATTTATTGGTAAAAATATAATAACATTTTACAAGTCAAGTTTAAATATTTAAAGTAGGTGTAGTCAGTTTATTACAATTTACAAATTAGAATATTAGATTTACAAATAAGTTAGTAATTGATAAAAGTTAGGTTATGTTATCAGTGCTAACACTATACATGTTTAGTTTGTTGGGTCAATGATTCTGCTGAGTGAACTCATCAATATTGTAACATGCCCGGTCAATCAAAAGCAATGTTAGCTTGTTTTTAAAAATACTATCAGTTTTGGAGTCTTTTATTTCGGTAGGCACTGAGTTGTATATGCCATGATGCTAAGCGATCGTCGAGACTTGGCGAGTCGGCGCCGCGGGGCGACCAGCAGGGGCCGTCTGCGGGCTGCCGCTGTACTGTTGCGGGTCAATACGTTGGTTATGTACCATTTAATATTTTCTCTGACGTACATACAGACCGTTAATATATATATGCTAGACAGGTAACGTCAATATCTTGTGTATTTTAAATAGGGGTTTCGCTGTTTCCCATCAATTATGCGCAGGGCGCGTTTTTGCATTCTGTTTCTGTTTTGTGTTAATATAGGTAAAATAGATGTTACATTTTCATTTCTTAAATGATAGTTATCATCTCTTAAGCGACCTCTAGAGGGGTTGTCAATACTACGTCGGGAGATTCAAATTGTCGGATAGTCGGGAATTTAAATTGAAAACTAATTACACGACTGCCCAAAAAAAGGAGTGTAATGTTTTCAGGGTTCGTTTATGTACGTACGATTCTTTATTTGACCATAACTTCTAAACGCCTGCGCCGATTTAGATGTGTGTGGTGTCGTTAGAATCCTTTCATCGTCCCGGTGACATACAATAAACTGTTAAAATTGAAATAATAACAATGGCAAAATGTCAATTATTAACATAGTTATATCGACGACAAAACCCATTAAAAAAATGCACTCGGGTTTTTAAAGCTTGCTTTTCATTTAGTTATTTAATAGTTATTTATGTAACTGGTACTTAATGAAGCTTCTTAAGGTGCGAGTGCCTAGGTTAGAGTGCGAGCTTGCGTGCGCTCTAATTACAGGTACGATTACCCTAAGAGCTAATTATGAACCGTTGCATACATAACTTTTTCTACAAGCTTAAAATGATAAAGACAAAAATAAACAATCGCTAACTTTTCTCGTATACTTTATCCGGAATGACCGTAACCATGGTAATAACAATGCTATTATAATTGTGATAGAACTGTTATACCGATGGCAATGCTCATTATAGAATTGTTTTCCCGCTTCGGTTACGCTATAGGAGGTATTCTGATACCGTTAACTATATCAATATTAGAGGTTATTAGTACGCGAGTAGAAAAAGTAATTATTTTAAATAACTTAGCAAACAATCCATTCCCATTAGTCAACTGAAAGGGGTTTGGGTAAAAGTGTAGTCATTTGTAAAATTCATATATTTTCAAGGTGAGCGGCCATTCATAAAAGTGGTAAATTATGATAGAATTATTAAAAATAAACATATTTTGTTATTTAATGTAATACTCTAAAGTGCATCGGAGCCGAGATATTTAAATATTCATACTTGGGCGTACTTTTGTACTAAAAACTGAATACTTAAATCTTTAAAATCTCCGCTCCGATATTATTTACCGCCATAAATATATATCTATGCGTATTTAGAGGTCCTCTAAATAACTATGTGAAAATCATCCATGGCCGCTGAAAAAAAAAGACAATATTCTTCAAACAAATTTACCCAATGCCCTTGTAGCGCTAAGTCGAATGCGACTGTGGATCAATAATGAAAAGCCATCGAGTATTCGAGATTAACTGACCAAACTTGCTCCAAAGCAATTACCAATGCTCGGACCAACTGGTCCCAAAAGCAATAATAACTTGTCAATAACTGTGTATATAAATCTGTAAAATGTTGCCATAGTGAAAATTTTACTCCGAAAGGCGTCCACATTTTTTTCCAAACTATTTTGTGCGTGAATAGAAATTTGTACGTATGTACAGTTAAACTCAGAAGTAGATGTACATTTTAGTATTTTGTCACGGCAATTGCTTGAATCACTGAAAATAGTTACTTTTCTACTAAACGCGGTAGAGCAAAAAACACTTGGGGTAAATGATCATGAAAAGTTTCGTCAAATTCTTGAAAAACAGTAATAAACAAAACTTTCACGTCTACTGATTGAACATTACTATTTAATTAATTTACAATATTAATAATTCTATAGTCATTTCTATTTAAAATTTTGTCACAAGCTTTAACTGTTTTTGGGCCAGTAACAATTACCGTTTCAAAACTTACGCTCATGTAGCATGGTGCAACACAGTGAAAGTTCATGCTTCTTCGGTTTTGCTGTGACAAGGTACTAACACAAAACCTACAATTACTGAGTCTGACTGTACAATAACCAATTTTGATTACCCTGTAGTATATCAAGCTGGACATTCAACGTCAGTCCATTAGACGCCAAATGGCCTAATCGTATTTACTTAGTCAATGAAATGGAATGAAGCAACAAAATTACCTACTGGCGACTTCAGTCCAATGGCTTTCATGTCACGGTCGACTAAGGGTCTCCCAAGACCTATCCATGTTTTATGTCCATGCAATAAGAGCGCAAACGACGTCGTTCCGTTCGCAACGCCGAATCGAGCCGAGCCGAGCCGAGCGACGTCGTTTTCGCTCTTATTGCATGGACATAAAACTTTTTCTTACCAGCTCAAGCCTATTCCGCGTCGATAGGTCTGGGGAGACCCTAACCCGCAAATGTCAGTTCGTCGCTAACATGGGCTGGGTGGAGTGATGCCACGCATAGTTTTCGCACTCACGATCAAATGGCGTGACGACAAATAGCAGTGAGAGACACAAGATGCCTGAAGGCGCGTACAGATTATGTGCGGCAAACGCACGAACATTGGCTCGCGCGGCGGCCGCGCGCTATGGGGACGTGTCTTAAGTAATATTTAAAAAAAATGACTGAGTGTTGAGTTTCTTGCGGCGGCGTTCTCGCCTCTTGGGGAGTGCTGCTACATTTTTGTCGTGTCGTGCCCGTGTGATCTACTTACTGAATTACCATCTTTTATCTTTTTATCGCCAAGAATCCATCCCGCTTAAAATAGCTTTCTTTAAAAAAAAAAACGTCCAAATCAGTCCATCCATTCGGGAGCTACCACAGACATACACACACGCATTTCTTCTTTTGCCGAGGGGTTCATAAAATGTATTTCAGTAACTAAGCGTCAAGTACTTGTAACTATCCATTAGTAGTTACTAAGCACTTCGCCGGCGATGTTTCGACGCTCGGCGTCTGACCACAACTCACTCAGGCTTTACAGACAATTTACACCGATTCCACTAAACTGTACTCTAACTTGTCGCTGTAAAACTGAAATTTGCACTTTACGCTTTGATTGACTATTCCACCAGCGATTTTGTGATTTAAGTTTTATGTGAACTATAAATTTACAAGGTTTTTCTATGGCAAGGAGAAAACACATGAGCACACAGGCCACTCCCAATTTCACAATCGTGACAATGATAGGTGACAGGTGACATTTCAGTGTACACGGCGCAGCTTATATGAATCCCACTGATGTGAAAGCTTGTTAACTTAGCAAAGTATAGCTAATTGTCACCTGTCACCTATGATTGTCGAGATGGTGAAATAGGTTGCTGATGGTAACTGGGATCTGTAACCCATAGAAATTTGCATTATCAAAGCTACAATCTATAGAACGCAATCCTCAGACCGCAAAGTGTTGCCAACCCTGAGAACTAAGATGGAATGCCTCTTTATTACTAAATTCGCCGGTTCTTATCCCCACACCGGAACACAATAATGCGAACACTGCTGCATGACCTTAGGTTAAAGGAATAGTAGCGATGAAGGGTGAAATGTTATTTTAGAATAAAGTGTGTAAAGGGTGGGTTTTTCTCGAAAATCCTCCATTGTAAATTAGGGTGTGTTGAAAAACCTTTTACGTGAGTTAAATTACGACACGCGAAGGCTGAGTAAATTAAATTCACACTGATTCAATCTTGCCCTGTGAATATGTATTTTCAACTCGCCACCGAGAAAAAAGAGGTGTTATTACAAGTTTCAAGGTCTGCGTGTCTGTGAATTCGTTAGTAAACGGATCAACCGATATAAATAAAAAAAAAGGCCTGTTGCATGTCGGCCCATTCGTAGCTCTAGCGAAAATTAGACTTATAACCAAAAAAAATATGGTATTACTAAATGTTTTTTAAGAGCTATCCAATGATACCTCACTCTATGTTATAATGAAAAAAAAAATGCTTTGAATGGTATTTTTTTTTTCCAACTTTGTAGGCTTAATTTACATGTATGCCCTAGGCGTACTTTTTCGAATCAAATCGGTGAAATACCCGAAACGGACGTGCGTGCGTGACTCGATGTATGAATGTGGAAGAAGCGAAAGAGGTTTGTCAGGATCGTAGCAGGAGGAAAGAAGTGGTCTCTGCCTACCCCTCTGGGAAACAGGCGTGATTTTATGTACCTATGTTTGTAACTATGCCAAATAGAGCTTTGTAGTCTCTAAGTTAAATCGCGGACATTCGTACAGACAGACAGACGAATAGACGGATTTGGCGAAACTATAGGGTTCCTTGTTCACTATGGAAAATCAAATGAATATGAAATGGAATAACAAATTCTTTAAACAGTAACCAATTCAAATTTATCCCATCAATAAAATTGACGATTAGCGCTTATTTTTATGTGAATATTCTATCGGTTAATCGAACACGTAATTTCTCTGGCTTTTCACAAGAACGTTCTATGCTTGCCAAACATACAGAAGACCAACACAGAAATATATACATTATCACTCAGACATAACCGAACAAAAGCAATCATAATTTCTTTCAAGTAATTCAAACCTCCTTTCCCCTTGGGGTTCAAACGTAGGGTCCGTGCGCTTGGGCGACCACAGAGTGTGACATGTATGCACGGAACCTTTGGAGGACGCTTTACGCACCGGTGGGTGATTTCAGAACGGGGTTCTATAGGCACAAGGACTTGAGTACTTATATATTACGTATTGAGATTGAGCGATTCCCGAAATGGGCGAATATTTGTGTGATGAGCGCAAGTATTTGTTTCTGTGTCTTGGGTGTTTTCTGTGTATTTAAGTATTTATTTCTCTATATATAAGTATTTTTATGGTTGCCTAGTACCCATAGTACGAGTACTTGAAGCCTAGAGCTTAGTTTGAGACTTGGTCAATTAGTCATTTAGGTAATTAAGGATTGATATTTCTAGGTACGGTAAAAGCGTACTTATAGGATTTTCACCATTGAAATTGGCTTCATAACAGATTCAAAATCAAAGTCGTCTGATCGCCGTATTAGTCAAAGACATTTAAAAAAAGTAAACTCGTTATTTTATTTTGTAATTTTATTTATGAAATATCATCACCAAGGAACGACTGTGCTGTCGTAGGAGAACCTTGATTAGATATTTTATCAAGTAAGTAGGTATGAGTTACCGTTACATTATTAATAAAGTGGGCCATTATCTATGATAAGGGACCTTATTGTCGATGGCGCTTACGCCGCACTGCGTCACGCGACGTTGTATTTATATCGGAGCATCGTTAATAATGGCAGAAGCGCCATCGATTATAAGATCCCTTTTCATAGATAACGTCTCGAATAACGAGATGATTTGCAACAAAGAGGAATATTATGAAGCCCAGTTTGATTTAGAAATCCTATCATCATTAAATTACTTTGAGCAAAAAAAAGAGTAGGTTAATGTTAGGTCGTACCAGAAAGTCAAGCAGTTGACGGAGGACCGGAGCGGGTGGCGATTACTCCACTCTCTTAATTAAAGAGAGAGATCATCTTCTAAACATCAGTACCATAATGTTCTATTTGATCAATGAAACTGTTGGAATACAAAACCCCTCCCCTCACCCCTTGCCTCCTGCTGCCTCTTTTGCACCCTCCCACCTAATTTTCTTACTCATTCGTAAAGGTTCTGTTATTCCATCGTGTTTTGTAAGGATTATATTTTCTACCGATCTTATTCGACTGATGTGTCCTTGTAATGCCCAGTTTACAATAGGATGTATAAGGCAATTTAATTTGAACTGTGTTGCAATAAGAATAAGGTTTATTTTCCTATGTTCATAAAATGAAAACGGCATTATCGAACAAACGTAATTGAACTTTATTGCCTTGATGGAAGGTTCAAAGTCCCATTTACAAAAAACTCCCGGTTTGCGGTATACCTTACGAGGGTATTAACGGTATTACGCAGAACTTCACAAAAAGTCGAGGTAGCTTTGGTTACATTATTAAACCGCACCAATTTATTTAAGATTTGTCAAAAAATATCAACAAAGTGAAGGCGAGTCAACTGAGAGAGGTGGCAACAGTAGGTATGTTTTCTTTTTGCCCTAATTAGGGACTGTAGATCATCATAGCATTTGTTATAAATTTGAACTTGACTCTACCATACTCTACATGTTTGAACATGGAGTTATATAGACGCATTCACACACGCGGCAGGCATGGGTACCCGGTTCGTCAAATGCCCGCCTGCCCGCACGTGGCCCGCGGCGTTTCGGCGCTCTGTATGAATGCCCGCCCGCCAAATATATAATATAGTAAAAAGAGGTAGATATGTTATACGCACTTCGATAGTGGCACCCTAAAACCAAGCCAATTGGTACACCTTTACTTAGTCTTGCACCCATTCGTCAGTTTCGCTCCTGGAAATTAGCATACTGCTTTGATTTGTCATTTATGAATTAGTGTGTAATTGCAATATTTACTGATTATGTGTGCGTAAGCCGGGCCATTTTTACACGCGGAATACCGTATAGGTAACATATCTACCTCTTTTTATATTATATCATTGCCGCCCACTGTGTGTTTTGGGCGTAAAGGTTCTAATTTTTTTTAGGGAAGTCAACAAGGAACCCTTATATTTTCGCCATGTCCGTCTGTCCGTCTGTCCGTCGGTCTATCTGTCAGCGGTTTAAATTACAGAGTCTTGGTACTACAATGCTGTAATTTGGCATGGTTGTACATTTTAATTACGCCGATAATGTTGTGAATTACCGGTTTTGGGGTACCTCCCTTATATAGGAGGCACTTTTTTTACATTATAAAATCGAGTATGGTATTAATGAGAGAATAAAAAATCATTACATATATCTTCTAATATATAAAATTCTCGTGTCACAGTTTTCGTTGCCATACTCCTCCGAAACGGCTTGACCGATTTTGATGAAATTTTTTTGTGCTTATCCGGTGAGAATCGGCCAGCATCTATTTTTCATCCCACTAAATGTTAGGGGTAGTCCACCCCTAAATTATTTATATGGCAAAACAACGTTTGCCGGGTTAGCTAGTGTTACTATAAATTTTTAGTTTTGGTGGACCGATTAGACAATATTGTATTCGAAAAGTGTCATATTCGCTCCCAAGCGAATCCAGCCCTGCCAAGATGCATTACGCTAACTAGCGTTTTTATTCGATTCGTTTTTAAACCAATCGTGTCACTGGTGATGACGTGATACGAAAATGTTTTAAAAAACAAAAAACCGCCTTCAAAAACGCAAAAAATAACTTCTTTAAAATTGTTGTTTAAATCAGTTGGACTAACCTATTAGGTGCCTACAATTTTAAAGAAGTTATTTTTTGCGTTTTTGAAGGCGGTTTTTTGTTTTTTAAAACATTTATTTTATTTTATACTTTTTAGTGATCATAATACGCTGTTACGTAGTCCCACTTCTTAGTTGAAATGAAACTTTAACTTATATCAAGCGCGCCGCAAGCAACGCCGCGGGAAAGTCATAGTCATATTTCAACAAGTAAATATTATTCGTTGTAGGTAGTCGCTCAACTATCTTAATCGAGATAATCTTATCGCCACCCTTGAAATCGGTACCATTCAGGAGTTCCGGTGGCCATCTGTGGTCTTCATCATCAGTTCCACTACACCAAATGATACTTTCTGAATCCAAATGCTGGACTTGTTACTAAAAATACTAAAATCGCTATATGTTTGCCTACAATATTTGAGGAAACGGTGAACATACATAAAAAAATAAAATACATACAGTGGAACGTATAACCTCCTCCTTTTTTGAAGTCGGTTAAAAAGTCACGTGATCTACTCGTACCAGTGACGCGAATGGTTTAAAAACGAAACGAATAGAAACGCTAGACAGCGCAATGCATGCATCTTGGCAGGGCCCTCAGTTTGTTTTTCGAGATAGTTTTTTGATGTTTGTAGTAACGGCTTCGGAACCCTATAGCATGGTCCGATTATGCTTTTGCCTGGTTTTCCTTAAAGCCCACGGAACCTTCAAAATAAAATGTACATTATAATGAGCCGGAACAAAGTGTAATGGTATTTTAAAAACTCCCCAAAGGGTTTGGTTCAGAAGATAATACAAAAGTTTCTTCCCTTGATACTTGGCTATTAAAAGTTGATCCCAAGAATTAGAACAGTATAATACGTTTAAAACTTCTTTAATGGTGATCCGTCTCATCTCGGCTCTTGGCGGAGTCTTATAAGCCGTTATTAGCCTTTATTATTGTGTAAAGGTTTAGCCCGCGACTTCGTCTGTGTGCTTAGGGTTGCCAGGCCTAAAAATTTAAAAACTGGACATAGATCTATACTTAGCCGGACATTTTTGCCCTGAAAGTATGATATACCTACTAGAAAAAAACTTTAATATGTGTAGGCAGGTAGGTATTTATTACTATCATTTAATTGAGACTTACTCTGCTCTTAATTATACATATATGTTATTATAAGTCATATTGGGCTCACCCCGCGCTGCCTGCGGCTCCTGCGAGATCGCATCTCATTCGTGTCCGAGTGAGTTGCTCTCGCGCTTTCGTTCGGCATAATATTGCCTGGGTGGACTTGAACAAAAGCCTAACAAAAGCCGGACAGGCCGGACTTGTATATATTTGCGGTAGAAAATCGGACATGTCCTTCTTTAGCCGCACACCTGGCAACCCTAATTCTGTGTTCGCTTTAGAACAGTCCATATTTTGCGTGTCTATGTATACATATGGGTATGGTTCTCTGCCGTTTGGTCGAATGTATTGTTTCCCAACTGTTTCATTTGCCAACCCACTTTTATTTCTGTAACTGTAAATATGTCAGGATTTTTACAAAAACTAACCTAACCTTACCTACCATGCTACCTAACCATGGTATCTATGTCTAGGCTCGACATATTTCTTTTAAAGTAGGTTTCTTTGTAAAATTCATTTTTGTGACAAGTTTTGGTTGCCGATTGTGCTTTTTTTTGCTAAATTATTATCTACTAAAGACCAAACTAATAAATCCTTACTAGGGTAAAAACAAGTAAGAAAACATTTACTAAAAAATGGTTTGGCATCGCGGGCTTTAAGAATGATATTATACTAATACGGTTTCAACGGATTAATATTTCTGAAGTGGACGTCTCATGTTGTTACTCTACAAACATACTGTTACTAAAATATTTTTCGCCGAACAGTTGGTATTGGAATTCTTTAATAAAAATGTTACGCCATAAAAAGATACGGCAATCCCTTTATAGCGCCGGAAAACGATAAAACCCCATAATTTGGCGGAAAAACGCCTTTTCAATACAGATAATAAAAATACCTATGGTAATGGCTCCAAATGTGACACGAGAATATCAGTACAAAATAGAACTCTGATCACTGAATATAAGATTTAATTTCGATTGACAGGAATCCGTTGTTTGGTTTGTCGTTAAGTATAACCTGAAAAGTTAGTAGATCTTTTGTTTTTATTTTAAGATGGTCACTGTACAACCTTGTCGCTTTCACTTGTTAGATAGTTTTGTATGGCAAATCAATATAAAAGCGATCACTTTGTTATAAAGATGTTGGTAAATGTCAGGTGCTTGGCATATTGTAATGGCAATTGACGGGTTACTTTCAGAAACACGTATCTAGCCCAAATGTGGAGATGGAAAAACCATTTTGCCGCGTTAAAAATACCTATAGTCGCGCCGTTCTAAGAGGCCCAATTTGACAGCTGTCAACGCAATATAAAATTTGACCTAATACACATATTTTGTACTGACTTGACAGCCGTCAAATCGGGCCTCTTAGAACGGCGCGACTATAGTGATCAAATATTGTTGTAGGTTACCTACCTTTTGCAAAAAATATTTTGGTATTTCAATGGCATATTGATGCTGAAAAACGTGCATTGACGTTATTTTTATTTTACATAGAATCGACATTTAATGTTAAATAATGTGTTATGTTATCGATGTATAAATGTGGAAGAAGCGAAAGATATTTGTCAGGATCGTAGCAGGTGGAAAGAAATGGTCTCTGTCTACCCCTCTGGGAAACAGGCGTGATTTAATGTATGTGTACGTAGTTCGTAAATTTTAGTAGTGTGAGGAGGAGTGTTCGCATTTTTGTGTTCCGGTGTAGGGATAAGACAACCGGTGAAGTTACCAGCATAGAGGCATTCCATCTTAGTCCTCAGGTTTAGCAACGCATTTGAAGTCTTGAGATTATGAATCTCAGAACCCACTTTCCATCAGGTGGCCTGCCTGGTGGCCCTGCCAAGATGCATTACGCTAACTAGCGTTTCTATTCTTTCCGTTTTTAATCCAATCGCGTCACTGGTAGATGACGTGATACGAAAAGTCACGTGATCCAGTGACGCGATTGGTTTAAAAACGAAACGAATAGAAACGCTAGTTAGCGTAATGCATCTTGGCAAGGCCTCCTGCTGTGCCGTCCCCTTGCCATAAAAAGCGTTATACAAGTTGTTAAAACCAGCCAAGTTCTAATCAAAGTTGTTATTTAACTAAAAACGGCTTCGGCGGCCTTACCATGAGTTGCAATTACCGCACTCGCTAGCGAGTCCAATGCTCTGTCCCTCACAGTATTCTTATAGCCCGGGATTGCACCTGTAAGTTATTAGGCGTTATTACGTAAGTTTTGAGACCCAACTATGGGTAAGAGTGAGTGGCAAATATCTGCATCTCTCTCTTGCATATAGCATTGTTTCAAAGCTTACGTAATTACTTACAAGTGTAATCCCGGCCATAGAGTGCGAGGGAGAACATTCGTTTGGGTACTGGTCGATCGGTCGATCAAGATCGTGGCTACAAGCGAAGGTTAAGCTACATAATTGAGAATGCCCGCAATTTTGTTTGTAAGTGCGCTCTGACGGGACAACTTAAGATGTTTAGCCCCTTAAACATTAATTATGTAGGTTAGGTTAGGTTAGGTTACGGCGGGGGGTGAGGCGGCGGCGTTTTGCCGCCCGCCTCAACCCTTAGTGACTGCGGGTGGGGGATGGGAGTCCCCCGCCCGCCGTAGGCTAGTCACTTGGCGGTCTGGGAGAGGGGCCACGCGTACTCGGCCTCTCTCTCCTTCGGCGCGGGAAGCCCCAGCAGACGGCTGGGGCTGGGCTGCCGGTAGACGACGTGGAGAAAGCTTCGGCGGGTTCCACGGCGTCTTGCCAATCCGGCAGGGGGGTACGCCAGGGTGGTTTTTAGTGGGTTGCGCTCCGTTGCCCCCCCTCGTTCGGAGGGGGGGTGACGGGGTGAGTCCCACATATCCCCTTGCCACTCCCATGGTGAGGGGAATGCATAAAGCATTTTCCACCCTGTCAAAAAAAAAGAAGGTTAGGTTAGGTTAGGTTAGGCTAAGTTCCAATCTCTCCCTGCACAGCGTGGTGTCGGCCATGCTGAGCAGTGAGAGATCGTGGTTGGCGGTCGGCTCACAGAAGGAGGCGGCGGACCGGGAGCGCGAGGAGGACGTGGATGCGCACCCGCTCCGGTGTAGACGTGTGGGGCGAAGGCGGAGGCAGTTTGCCGCCCGCCTGAACCCCTAGTAGGACCGTGGTGATAGGGTCCCACACCATGGTCCTTCACGTCTGGGGGAGGGTTCGAGGTGTTAACCGAACCCTCCCTCCTTTGGCGCGGGTGCCTCAGCAATAGGCTGGGGAGGCTGGGGGGCACCCAGTGGTGAATAGTCATCAGCCCACGGTGCCCCCGTTAACAGCCCTTGGAGGTTAACACCGGAGTGGTTTTAGACGGCAGGCTGCTCCCCCTACTCTCGCGAGAGAGTGGACGGGAGGAGAGAGTCCGTCATACCCCCCATAGCATGGCCAACCCTAGGCCGGGGGATGATGCGTAAAGCATTTCCACTCCGTCAAAAAAAAAAAAGTTAGGCTAAGTTAGACTTCTGACTGCTAAAAAAAACTCATGCGGCGAGAAATGCCTTTCGAAGAAAAGAAAATTCTGCGTAATGATGCGTTCGTTGATAGGAGTTTGGATAAAATAATAGGTGGTGCATGGGCATGTCTCCATGGCAGGGCTCCGGTGTGTCTGGGGTTGTGAGAATTCCTTTACGCCCATAGGGTTGGAAGAAGCTTATTTGGTTTCACCTCACATATTCCACGGCATGCGGGTTCCTTCATGGTTGATGCGCTATGCATTACATGTTAAGGAATGATAGCTGGATGCTTGTTCATGCTTAATTCTTGCAGGTTCTCTTGCCTAATTTTAATTTGTTTTGCTGTGTGTGTTTTTACTATATTTCATGTTCATCGGTGCTGAGTGGAAGATCCTGGTGTCTGATGGCTGTTTGGTGCCTGATGACTCTGATGTCTGATGACGTTGATGACTGATGACTGATGACTGATGCCTGATGTTTGCTGTAAAGAAGTAGATGGGCGATCCTGGCGAATATGTTTGGAGGCACGACTGCACTGTGCCATCAATTACTGTAAACTGTATCGCCTAATTTCCTATTTATTTTCAGTCATAGTGGATAGCTGTCCATGCCGAGGGCTTAAAGAAGTTAATTGTTAATGCTATTTTGATCTTTCCTGGAATCTTCCCATTTGAGAGCGTGACCTGTTCTCTTTCCTAATTTGTGCTATCGTATATGCTTAATATTGTTTCTTTTTCATGTACTTAACAACAAACAAGCTGCGCAATTGAAGGTTGTGCCTTGCAGTTTGCTGATGCTGCCATGCAGAGCATCATCATGCTGCGAAGATGCTATGTCCATGTCTCAGGCCGAGATGTGTGACATAGGCACAACGAAATTTAATATTGTTTTTTTTATTCATTTATTGTATTGACGAAGGAATAAAACATTTATGTCGGGTGTTTAATAAATGTTAGGTAACTTGGATCCAAAAGTGACTTGGCAAAGGTTAGTCATGGCCGGATTCTAGGGACAGAGGTTCACTAAATTGTTCTTAGGGATTAAGTAGTCTGAGAGTGACTAGACTAACGTCAGAACACTCACAGATAAGACGAACACAGGTTCGCATCAAGACACAGTTTTGAGTAATTAATCAGACTCTAAGTAATGGCGAAACTGGGTCTTATTTAACCTTTTCAACGCTTTTGTCAAATAAAAGGGTGGTTATTCGCGCGTCATTGACAGCTCAACGCCAGAGCTAATGTCAACTTTACCTCATAGATAACCATGCCTATTTTTATTTTTTATCTTCAACCATGACTGATATGTCAGTCGTTGGCATTGAGCCTGCAGTACTGATATATGTCCTTAGCGTCGAAAAGGTTTAGGCATTCCAACATCCTCCATGTTGGGACTGTCAAAATTTGCTAGCTAGGGTTAGGCAGGTAGTTAATTTAGCTTGTCAGTCGCGGGTCCTACTTTTTCGTAGGGTTTTATAAGAACCGGAACCAGCTGTGCTATTTTATTTATCAACGGGCAATCTTATCCCGTTCTAACTTAAAAGTTTAGCACAGGAGGTTATCCCCTAGTGGGGGACGATTGTTTAGTAATTGTAATAATACTCCCTACTCAGGTAGTCTTTAGGAATAGGTAGGGTTCATTCCTTGTTCCCAGAGGGACGAGGGATGTAACGTGGTAAGGTTCTGCTACTGAAGGTGGACCTTATCACATTAAACTATTTGCACGAAGTGTCCAATTTGGTTTTAAATATATAGATTTGAAATCAAATTGGTTCGAAGGAACAGCGGTGCTTTGTTTTATGGAAAAAATAGACAGACGCCGCTGTGATACCGTTTAGGACACGGCTATTGTAGGTATTCGTTAAATCTGGAAAACAAATAAAAAGAAGAATACTGCTTCATAAAGTGTTTAGTTGCTACACCCCAGTCCCCCATTACTACAGTACCCGTATACAGTGTGTAATTGCTAAGTGTAGATAGGCGATTATTGCGTAAATATAACAGATATCAGATTTTTTTTAACATATATCGAAAGTACCAATGAGTAAAATAACTATAAAAACTTTTTAAAATAAAAGTAAAAAAAGTTTAAAAATATTAAATTTAATCGCTCCCATACCCATATAGTGCGACATTCCTTGAGGCTGTAATTTCCCTACCGTAAGAAATAAAAACTGTTATAAATAAAACAATTCATGAATCATATGATAATGGTTAAATGACTAGGCATTTAAACGAAAACCTCTCAAGTCTCTCAACGAACGGCGAGCTAAATTTGTGGGACGGTTTGAAGTTAATATTTGGGATATTTTTGGATTTATAAAAAAAAAGTCCTTAGTGTAATTTTACTCATTGGGTAACGTATTTTCGATATCAGTTTAAAGTTTTCTGATATCTGTTATAGTAACGGAATAATGGCCTGGCTACACTTAACGTTTACACCCTGTATTTATACGGCCACATTTACATCTATTACTCTTTATACGAGTATCATTATGTATAAATAAGGTATATATAAACTTTATTAAAAGCCTGTTAAAATTGGTGCCTTATAACAAATGAAGCACAAAACCAAACCACGACAAAAAATCTACAAGTACTCTGAAACAAAAATGAATCTTTACAATGGAATGATAAGGTTGCCTTTGCAATAACGAAGTAAAGTAACATACGTGATTTTAGTACAAACCAGGCGAAAAGAAACAATTTTGCAGACAGTGTGCACCAATCTCAATCTATTCAGAGCCGAGGTTACTTAATGTCATAGAAATTCGTCTCCATTTGGAATTCCCGGCACTCTACGCGTTAATTGTCTCTCGTTTCGCAAACAAGCCCTTTAATTAAAGCCTCGTACTGGGTTATTCTTTAAATAAGACTAATTAAAGTTTATTTACTTATAACCTACGAAAAAAATGGATGTTAAAATGTCTGGTTCTCTGTGTCTGCATGTGTCTGTAGCTCCCAACCGAATAAAAGGATTTGGACGCCTTTTTAAAAAATAAAGTTAATTAAGTTTAAGAGATATCAAGCGGGTTACTATAACATATACTAAAGGAGTTCAGTTTAGGTTGACAGAAAGGGATAGAGCTGTATAACTGCTATAGCTCTGTTCCTTTCTCTCAACCTATACTGAAATGCTTTAGAATGTGTTGGTAAAACCCCAGCTTTGTAAGAAGGGATCGCAATTATACCGGGGATGATTCTCAGTTTTATAGCTTTGAAAATAAAATTTTAAACTATGTGTTCGTGTTTGTTTTCGACCTTACTCATTCTCGAGTCACTTTGGAACCGGTCTGTATACAGGGTGTATTGCAGATCGTATGCCAAATGAATAGGGTGGGTAGCTAGGGTCGCTTGCAACAAGTTTTGAGCCAATCAACACTCTCCCACCCATGTTATTTTTTAACGTTGTATTTAAAAAACTCAGTATCCTCCAAAAGTTCACCATTTTGTTTACCTATCTTTTTTTTAAATGTGACAACACAAAAATAACTATTTGTATTTTTTTATCTCTAATGTAGTCTTATATTGAATTAATGTTAGCTTTATTCAGATAGTAAATAAAGAAAATATTCAAAACACAGGGTGGGATGAGTGTTAATTGACCCAAACGTGTTGCAAGTGACCCTAGCTACTCACCCTATTCATTTGGCACATGAACTGCAATATACATTGATTATCTGTTCCTTGTTCAAATACGAACAAGCGGGTCAAGAGATAATTGTTGGTTGATTCAGCGTCGAACGAGTGTACATAATAACACTCTTCTCCGGTGAAAAATTACTGACGTTTTTCAACGAAAAAAACGTCCGGTTTCGAAAGGGGAGAGTTTTAAGCAAAGCAAATTTAGTGAAACACAACGTGATAAACAGAATAAACAGATAAGATAGATAGGATAATCATCTTCATTCCCATCACATACCTTATTCTATCTTTTCTTATTTTATACAGTTAAGCTCTTTTGGGATCGCGTACATTTTTTTAAATATTATTGAGAAGGTGGTAAGTGGGATCTCCAAACTTAAGACTGTAATCCTCAGACCGCATTTTTTTTCGAAATAATACTTTTGACCAAAAATATTTCGGCGCACTCCCACTTGCCCATTTGCTCCCAATTGTCGTATGTAAATTGTCGTAACTTATGAATTTAAAGGACATTGC
This sequence comes from Acleris literana, assembly GCA_946894065.1. NCBI lineage: Eukaryota > Metazoa > Arthropoda > Insecta > Lepidoptera > Tortricidae > Acleris > Acleris literana. The sequence continues at coordinate 3,295,024 of OX335681.1, forward strand.
AAGGATCTAGCTGTTTCCCAACCAATCCCTATTAGTTATTTTAGCTATCGTTCGCGAACGTCCCCGACTTAGAGACCTCGTCGTGTTTTTCTCTTAGTCATTATTTTTAATGTACCTAGTGTTCTATGATCGGAATAGGTAGAGTATATTTAGCAAAAGGACATAATATAGAGTGGTTACAATCGGATGAAATATTAATTTATTTTTATTGAATTTTTTAATTTTCGGTATTTTTAATGCCAAATATACATAATATTTACTTACAGTATGGGATATTTTATGTTAGTTTGCAATAAAAGGGGCCTGTAACTCATTTCTTTTAAGCATCTAATTAATGGGTGGAGCATATTTACCTAAACTTCGTAGAACAGACACTTAAACTAGAAACTTCCTTGCGACTACATTTAATAGTACCAGTAAAATACCAGAAATCCGGAATTCAATAAAAATAAAATTAATATTTCATCCGGTTGTAACCACTCTATATTATGTCCTTTTGCAAACTTTAGGTAAATATACTCTACCTATTCCGATCACTGCTAATGTTATAAACATTATTTATTTGTTATTTATTTATTTATTAGAATCATAAAGTGAGTAACATTACAGAGCAATCCACGGCGTTACATCGATTCTTTAAAATTGTTACTTAACCTAGACTAAAACTAAACTATGATTGTATTTGTGCTAGTTTTAATAATTATTTACAAGCGGCCGCCAGCGGCTTCACTCCCGCTCTAAATTTCCAATATTCCCGGTAGATTTGTAATCGTTTTCTGTATACAAACCTTGTCTTGGCAATAACGAACACAACAAAAAAAGAATTATTCAATTTGGTGCATTCGTTCGGAAGTTATGCGCGAACATACATTTCGGCGATTCATTTTTATTTATATAAGATAGTCAGATAGATTACTTAATTACCTTGTAACGTAATAGGGTGACGGCACCAATGATGGACACTTTTAGCTGACAGGCACCAGTAATGGACACTTCACACTTAATTCAAATTTCATACGGTCGTAAATTGATTGTTGCAAAACAAATGAATAACCCTTATCTTCTGTAAAATAAGAATCAAGTGTCCATTATTGGTGCCTTGTCCATTACTAGTTCCATCACCCTACCTTGTACTCTTAAGTATTATTGCTTTTTTTTATAATCATAAAAATGACCTTCTGCCAGAGTTCCTTGCGGCGCTTGTCCGCAGTGATGGTCTTGTCCGAAGCGCTAGTAGATTCACTCCATACTACGAGTATACCGTCATGTAAAAGAGCCCGCTTGTGGTCAGTTAACTGTTTTTTTTTTATCGTTATCGATAATGTATAGTATTGGCGTAAGTTCCCGGACGGTCAAGTCGAGCGCTTATGTCGATTCCATACATTATGACAGTTTTCGACAATCGTTTACGTTAGCGTTAAGCATCTTGTCTAGCGTCTCTCTACATGCATGGCGTAGCTTTGATATCAGGTTCCTCTGGTACTCTTTAGGGTTCCGTACCCGCAAGGTAGCCCAACGGGACCCTGAATATGCCTACGCTGTCCGTCCGTCCGTCCTAACTTTAAAGAGCTGTGTCTTTTGAACCGTTACATGCAGCGGGTTGGTTTTTATTTCAGAATATGTGTAACTAGCGACCCGCCCTCGTTTCGCTTCGGATAATATAAGTTAAAATAATCCAAGTTCATCTGGAATAATATACTTTTCAAATTATAGATAGGTGGATAAAATAAAGCAATAGAGGTTTTATTTTATGACGATTTTAGAAAGACGTCCTGTCAGACACTTTTTGCGAAATGAAGAATGTCAGTAGGTACGCCAACTCGCTTGAAACTTTGTAGCAGTAAAGTTTATAAATAAACAAACATACTACTTTTTATTTTATTCAAAAAGACTCGGTACTTTTGATCCTATGAACGTTTAAAATTTGAGTCAATAATATTAAAGCGCGCGGGGGCCATCTTGCTGGGGTGACGTCATCGCGTAACAGCGGTACGCGCCCTTATATGAAAAAGTAAGTTTACAGGGCTATAACTTTTTAACCGTTATAAGTAGCCAGTTGAATTTTTCACAGAATACGTTTTATTATAAAATCTATCGTTTAAAATTGTACAATGAACCATAAATCAAATCCCAAGAGGGGTCCCCATACAAGAAACATGAAAATAAATCATTTTTTTAGCATTTTTATACGGATTGTATTTTTATAATGGCTTCTTATTTTGATGCTATTTTGAGCTTATATTGTAGTCTAATTTTTGTAGTTTACGGCTAAATAGCAACGTCAAATAAAAAAGCTACAAATATGTGACAAAACTGATTTTATCAACACGATATTTTAAGCGGTCACCCATCCTGTTTTAGACTACGCGTGTAGTTGCTTAACTTTGAAAGGTGAAGTACGGGTTGTATTTGTATAATAGCTTTTTATTTCGGTGTCACATTAAGTTTAGATAATAATCAAAACTCCATACAAACATATATAGTTTAAGACTAAACAGTAAACTGTAGTAAAACTCTTACAAATATGTTAAAAAGTGCCTAGTTTAAATCAACACGATCGATGTTTAGGTAAGCGGTGGTTGCTTAACTTTGGTGGTAGGCCTTTCTTTACAAATTTCGTGTTAATTTAGAATTAATATCGCTACTGTATAAAAGAGTGAACTATAAAACATGAATTTTTGATTGACCAGCAGTAGTTCTGATACTTCGTGTATTCATTTCATCGATTTCAAATTTCGCGCGCGGGCGCTACCAAGTCGATAGACGTACCTACCTACATACCTACAACACTCTCGCTTTGCAAGGTTCGCCACTATCCCAAAATTTAAAGTGCTTGATTATTATTCTAATTTTATTTAACCAACTTATTCGACAAACATTACAAATAGAGAAGCCGGTCAGTGACAGACAGTTAGTTATGTAATACAAATACAGACAGTAATACAGACAGTTAGTTATGTAATACAAATAGATAAACATAGCTGCCATAGTAACATCAAAACGAATTAGTAAAAATATTACGACTTACAAAGTTAAGCAAGTACAAGCGTATATAACATGATGGGTGACCGCCTAAAACATCGTGTTGATAAAATCAGTTTTGTCACATATTTGTAGCAGTTTTACTTGAGATTGCTATTTAGTCGGAAACTATGAAAATTAGACTACAAATAAGCATAAAACAGCATCAAAATAAGAAGCCATTATAAAAATACAATGCGTATAAAAATGCTAAAAAAAATGATTTATTTTCATGTTTCTTATATGGGGACCCCTCTTGGGATTTGATTTATTGTTCATTGTACAATTTTAAACGATAGATTTTATAATATCACGTATTCTGTGAAAAATTCAACCGGCTACTTATAACAGTTAAAAAGTTATAGCCCTGTAAACTTACTTTTTCATATAAGGGCGCGTACCGCCGTTAAGCGATGACGTCATCATCCGTGAGCGCTAGCCGCCGGCTTTCGAGCGCCGCATACGAAGTTTAAAGTTTCATATCTCGAAAACTATTTGACGTATCGAAATGTTTTTTTTACAGCAATTTTAGTTTTTAATGAATAATACGGTAAGCCAAAAATCTAAACTGGCTGACATTCTCTATTGAGTTTTTGATGCCGTTAGATTTTAAATTCAATTCAAATCATGACTGCCAGTTATCACAGAATCTCTCTATATACAATGTTTACGGCGGACTTTTCATTGCACAATAAAAACAAATCTTGCCTGGAAGTGACGCGCGAAAGGTCTACTTTTTAAAGCCCGCAACTTTGAATGTTTGACCTTGTTGTGACTTGTAAATTGTCATTGAAAACGATAATTTTACGGAACATTGCAGTTGTTTAAACTGGAAAAATCTGTTGGTATTTATGGAATCTGGGGAATTATAAAACGACTTTTCCAGCCGCACATCCGGTCAGTATTGTGCACTCTATTATGAACGTTTTTAAAGATGTTATTTGGGTGGATTGAGGTTCCGTAGTAAAATAATACGACACCCTTCTTTAAAAACAAATTTATGTGGGGCGATTCAGAAGGTTGCAAGGAATTGAGAAATTCCGTTGGGAAATAGTCAGCCTCTTCCAGGTCGAGCACAGTGTCTACAGAGTAGGATGTTTGTGTCGACGCATTGATCTTCGATATAATTAAGCCATTTTCTATACCTACTTGACCATTACTTGGTGATAAAATAGCTCTCTCCTTAACCCAGGTACAATCTAAGAATTAATATTATTAATTTCGGAATAAACATTGTCGACTAATTATTTTACTACAACGCAAAGGTTTTCATTTTGAATATTAATGCTTCTATTATCTTGGGGCATCTGTCCATTTCCTTTTTTGAGCAGAGTAACAACTCTGCAAAGAGCCGGTTTTCATAGGTGCAGACAACGATAGGTACTCTCATATTTGTTTTGAGTTTTAATCTATGTTGCGCGTAATATTTGATCTGCCATAATAATCTAATAAAGTATTTATTTAAATAATATATTGTACGGGACAATATTAATCTACATTAAATGCCCATGGTAACCAACGTATTTATGTGGATAAGGTTAAATACCTACTGAATCGGACAGAATAGGTTAGCTAATAACCTCATCATCATCATCATCATGTCAGCCGAAAGATGTCCACTGCTGGACATAGGCCTCCCCCAAGGCTCTCCACTCAGACCGGTCTTGTGCTTTTCGCATCCACCGCGTTCCCGCGATCTTTACAAGGTCGTCACTCCATCTTGTTGGAGGCCTTCCTACAGCTCGTCTCCCGGTCCGCGGGCTATGCTCGGGGTTTCTCTGCATGATAGAATCAGAAATGATGATATCCGCAGTAGAACTAATGTTACCGACATAGCCCGAAGAATAGCCAAACTTAAGTGGCAGTGGGCGGGGCACATTGCTCGCAGGACTGACGGCCGATGGGGTCAGAAGGTTCTTGAGCTAATAACCTAAGATTTTTAAATAAAATTATAATCATAAAAATGGGTACTGTGCGTCAATCTTAGGAGATAGACATATCCTATCGCGAACTTTTCTCTAGGTTTTTTAAATAACTACAATTCTTCATTACATTATGTTGACACATCTCTTAAGGTTTAGCCAGCGTAAGCTATGTAAGGGCCCGAAAAACGATTTTTGACGACTTGGTAGGAAAACATCGAGTTTCTTCAACTATATTAAATCTGTATTAGAATGAAATGTACATATAAAATATCTAGAATAAATTCTTAAATGACAATGAAAACCATATCATAATCCGTTGCGTGGTATAGGAGTTAGCGGAGAAACAGGCAGGCAGGTGAGAAGCGAATTTAATTTATACTATTTAGAGAAGATATTAGAGAAGAGATGCATGGTTTCGGTTAAGTTTAATTAAATGTTAAGATACTTAAGTAATACATTTCTCATTATCACATACACTCTTGAAAGTGCAAAGAAAGAATTGGTCTCTGCCTACCCATTTGTGAAACAGGCGTGATTTAATGTACCTATGTATGTATGTATGTACATACACTGTTTGATGCTCTGCTGAGGGATATAGGCTTGATCTTACACTCATTACACAATATGCAGGAACCATTAGCCAAATTTTAAGTGTCTATCTATTCTCTGTTGTAGATAAAACCAATTAAAGTCACTTAGAGGGCTGTTTCTTAAATTTCAATTTTGATAATTATTACACTCACGATAACTTTTGAATGGTATGTCCGATTTGAATAATTCAAAAAGTAAATTACAGGTACTGATATAACCTTGAAAAGAAAGTGATTTATTTGGATAAGGATTAATACCAAGGTACGAATAAGGGGCCTAGTTAGTACCGGCGTTACTTTTGCATATTTTAACATGAAAAAGTAGTTATTGTGACATAACTGTAACAGTTAGACATATGGTACTCCAGATTTCTTTGTAGATAGTGGTTGATGTCCTCTATAAAACTGTAGTACATCACTTTGCTCTATTGTCAATAGTTTCCGCAGCGTACGCGATATAAGGATTTTTTTCGGTATTTTTTTCACACTTTGGGTTACATTATCGAAGTTTTCATACGGATCCCTAACTTTTTGAAAATATTCTATAGCCTATGTTCATCAGGGATAATGTAGGATTCTAATGGTGAAAGAATTTTCCAAATCGGTCCAGTCGTTTCGGAGCCTATTCAATTCAAACAAACAAACCAACAAACAAACAAACAAAAAATCAAATCTTTCCTCTTTATAATATTAGTGTAGATTACGGCGGATTTACTATCAAATTATTATTTAAAAGAAAGTGAAATAATAAAGGATGTCCCCGTACAATAAACGTATTTTTATTTTTTTTGTGTCATAAAAACGGTAAAATATACAAGCGTCAATTTTGGTATGTATGTATGATATATGTATGTATGTATGATAGTACCCTGAAGAAAAACAACAAATGCTAAAAAATTGTCAAGTCTAAGTTGGGCTTGCGCTGATTCGATTCGAAATCCAATTCAAAACGGAATATAACAATATAGGTAAAACTTAACTAAATGCCTCTTGCATGTAGTTGTAACACATCTGTAGGTATAGACCGTTCGACATTCTATATTTGAAATTTTACGTCAATTCAATATTAGTTTTGTACACAACTACATGCAAGACGTCATTTACTTAAGTTTTTCACCTATAGCTACTGTGCGGAGGTACCGAACCCTTGGCGCAGCGAGTTGACTTGACCTTTTTTTCTAGTAAGAAACCTGGATATGGATGTAGTCTCCTGAAAATAAATTATCCCTTGTTTAATTAAACATTACGTTTTGGCAACAGCTGGGCCATTAGCGTCGAGTCAAGTACACGAACGATTCTACGCTTTCTCTTTACGTAATTCGGGGCGCTAATTGATTTCTGCTTGTCTATTGAATATTTAATTGTGAACTGAATGTGTTAATATCATTCTATACCCGCGACACGATATTAGTGTTTAACTATGTTTTTAATTGAGAGTGGTGAATCTATTCTAATGTATTATTTCAGTGATTTCAAAATCACTTTTACCGGCCGCTGAGTTCCACCATCGAAATACTCGTCATAAAGCCAGGTTCCATCAACATCACCTTGATGAATGGCGTTCTTCCACCGTGTGTTTCACTAGGCATAGTTTGCCTCGTACAGTGAAACTGTGGAGCGAACTCCCTTCGGCGGTATTTCCCAGCAGTTTACACGGGTGCCTTCAAGAAAAGAGCATATATTTCCCTAATTGGCCGGCAACGCACCAACAACTCTTCTTGAGTTGCTGGTGTTTATGGGCGGTGGTGATTACTTCCCATCAGGCAACCAATATGCTCCGTTGCCTTACTCTCTTATAAAAAAAAAACTTGTGCGTCTCGGGACGCCCGACAGAAGTGATAATTTGAACTAATCTAAGTTGAACTATCCCGCCCCACCCCGTCCCTCCTCGCCCTGCCCCGCCCTGCTGCCGTATGCGTGAGAGAAAGGGAAGCCAGACAGACTGGCGCCGTAACGCGTTACGTAACGAAGCGGCAATAACTTCTTATGGGAAGGTTCCCATAGCAAGTTATCTGTTCAAAAAGTTCAAAATGGCCGCCACTTTTTTTAAACCTGATTACGGGTTCGCATTTGTAGTCCCAAGGGGCCCTCAGATATCCATTTTCAAGACAATCGAACCAGTAACAAAATGATCAAAATGGCGGCCACTTTTTTTTTAATCTGAGTTCGGGTTCGCATTTGTAGTCCCCACGGATCCTCAGATATCGATTTTCAAGACAATCGAACCAGTGACAAAAAAGTTCAAAATGGCGGCCACTTTTTTTAAATCTGAGTACGTGTTTGCATTTGTAGTCCCGACGGATCCTCGGATATGGATTTTCAAGACAATCGAAGATGTAATCAAAAAGTTCAAAATGGCGGCCACTTTTTTTAAATCTGAGTACACCCGTACTCGGATTAAAAAAGAAAGAAGCCAGACAGGCTGTCTAGTAACGCGCGTTACGTAACGAAATTGTTTACCCTCCGTTAAGAAGTTATCACTTCAAAAAAACTTAGATTAATTTTTTGGCATAAAATTAAATTCTTAGCTCAAATCCGAGGTCGTTTTAAAACCTTTTCAGTTCCATGCAGTAAAAGAATACAAATATACCTACAGGGCGTTAATAATGGGACCCTATCAGCTGGTCACGGATTACCTATTAATTACTTACCTAACACCCTGTATAGTCGTATAACTCTATCCGTTTCAATGACTGGCACTTGATAGATTTTGACACCACCTAATAAAACCTCAGTGAAGCTAAATCATTGTGAGTATTTGGGTGTATTAGTTAAGTGTACTTAGCCCTACAGCTATTTAGAGCAAAGCTGTCAAACAGTCTGTGAGCACTTAGAAGTTGCTTCGGGTTTGTACTTCTCTCTCACTCGCTCTTAATAATAGCGTATGAGAGCGGGTGAGAGAGAAGCACCCCGAAGTACCTTCTAATAGCTATCGCACTGTACACAATATCTTATGTTCGTTTAAGAGGCCACCTATGGTGCCATTGCCCCGCAAGAATGGACAGGGATGACTTTATGTGCTTCCGCGCGGAGAATGCGAGATGGAGATAGTTCGCGTGCGCCTTGATGGCAGCGTCAATTTAAATTTATCGCTGTCTACTTTAAAATCACAACATTTAAAAAAAAATGTTTTTTCAGGAGATTAAGAAGTTACATATTAACTATTGAATCAAAAAATCATCGTTAAAAATCATAGGGTTTCGAAGATTCAACCAAAAACATGCAAAAAAGGTGACATGTTTGAAAAATAAAACTATCGAGGATATTATTTCCAATCGTGTTATCACGCTTGCCAATCTGAAGCAAATATGATCAAGTTTAATATATCCAAAGAACGGATACAAAGGCGTTATGGTTATTGAGATCCAGATCGCGGAACACTAACGACTTTATCATAGGCGGCCTCTTAAGATATAATGGGGTCAATTCGGGGCTATTGCCTAACGCACTCGAAATCGCAATCGTTTTCATTTTAAAAATCGAAGGCTTGCCTGCATACAAAATAAAACCAATTGTTTTGTTTTGAAGCCGATCGCGATTGCGAATGAGTTACGCGAAAGGCCTAACGGTCTCTAAATTGAAATATCTGTTAACCTGAATTTATAAACATCAAACTCTGTTCTTATTAGATTAAAAGGGAGTTTAACGTTTAATACCTATACAGATACGTACATTTAACTTTACAGATACGTCAATTTCGAGAATCGGATCCGAATTGGCCTTAATGTCATTGGAAATTGTCATATACCATACATACATTATACCTCTATATGTACCTACAGTAAAACCAAAGTATTCATAGTTTTCAGTTTCACTCTCTAGCGCCAGAGAAACCTAATTTACTGTAAAAGTTTACATACACACATACACTCGCATTCTCTAAGTGATTTAGCTTTACAAGTTCATGAAGACTTGTTTATAAAATTAAGCGAAAGGGTCACTAGGTATATACATACGTAGGAAAATATAACTTACAACTTAAAGTAAGAAAATTTATTGTCAATCAATTTATTTACAGTAAACACTAACTACAAATGATATAATTTATGATACAATATATTACGATAACTAATCTTAAATATTATTATATTTAAATGCGATGCAGCGCTGATAACTTTTATATTCGTAGCTGTTTCTACGCCGTAGCACGTATTTGATTTATTGCTACGTTGTAGGTAGTTAATCTTGCAAAATAAAGTAATTGGCTTAGAAGAACCAATTGCTGTAAAATATAATCAAGTACCATAAAACGGGGTGAGTAAGGATTAAGGGGTGAGTAGGGACACAACCTAAAATGAACCATATGTTACTAATTATAAGACTGAAATTATTTCCAATAGACGTAACGTTATTGTCCATTTAATACTTGTTCTTATTTGTAACAAGTTATGACTTATTTTAGGTTGTGTTCCTACTCACCCCGTTTTACGGCAAGTAAAGTTTAAGTTTAGTAACGTAGCTCGTTAATGTTTTATACGAAATTCTTTCATTTAGAGGTTTAGCGAGAGGAGTAGCTGTATTTTTTTCAAGAAAAATTTAGCTCCGGGCGATAAAGTTTCTCACCCCCTAAATTAACTGCGATTTCCACGATTTTTCAATATGTTGTAGTTATTATGGAAAACTAGGTTTGTACTTTTCCAATTATTTTTAATTTGTTTCTTTCCAAGAAATATTTGAAAGGAAAACTTACAAAACCCAGTTTTTCATAAAACATGTTTAAAAAAAGGAATACCAAATCGCTGCATTGCATTTAGATATACATTCTAATATAATTAGCAAGCTCATACATTCGGCAATTGCATTATACATTATATGATATTATTTCTACAATACAATCCCCTCTTTTATAATTTAAGTAAAAAGGTAACAAAGGAAGGGTACAATTCTACTTATTATTTTTAGGTACGGTCAATGACTTTAATTAATGAGCCACTATAGAACCTTGTCGCATAAAACCAACGATTAATGCCTATGTAATTTCTATCTCATCACTTGCCGCTGTCATTATGACAAGGTTCTATGGACGATCAACATTTTAAGTCCTTTGATGTTACAATAGATAAAAAAACAATACAAGACGTCAAAAAGAAAGTTTAGAGTATCTTTAATCCAATTTCATACAAAATGTACCAAATTAAAACGGATTAGAAAGACTGTTCCGTTGTTTTTTTTTTATTCATGAATAAATTGAGAGGAAAAGGCTACATTTTGTACGCAATCTTTTTAATTTAATACACAAAATTAAAATGGTGTACCTACAAATTGTGGGCTTAATGCTAAAAGCATTCTCTACCAGTCAACCTTAAGGTGAAACAGGAACCATAAAGTATATATTTCTGTTTTTATCTCTGCTCCATTTTGAGCGTTTTCCTGACAGATTCCAATTCATTATTGCGTGCGTAAGATATGATCAAACATTTTCATTGATATATTTCTATTTTTTTATACATAAATAAACACGCGGTTAAATTACCTGTGATTTTTTTATGACGATGCCATATGCATAAATTTGAATGATACGTATACAGCATGATTATTTGTTATTGTTGTTTCTACCTTTATAATTTCTAGGCCCTCCAGGTATACCTACTCAAAAGAATAATTTAGAGTACCTAGTAATTTCTAAATATCAGAGCTCGGTAGTAGTTTCGTTATAGTCATAGGTGACAGTTTCATAGAATTTAATATCGTCCATATTTTGATGAATTCCCAGACATCTTTATGATAAAAGTATTTGAAGATAGTTTCGTCTTCTTACACAAAAAGTATTGATACTTAATTGCAAATGACTAAATTCTGTATACATAATCTAATGATATTGGAAGAAAAATACAATTAAACAATAAATTTATTCGCCTGATGTTATTCCTTTTTTCTTACTAATTACGACGGCCTGGAAGGCCGAAAAGAGAAATACTGAGAAGTATCAAGAAGTTTTGAAACATTTCTACGACACCTTATAATTTTAATGATATTTTTAATTATTATAACAACGCACAAAATTAAAAGGGGATATCTAATTACTATATTCTACAAAATACTCTAATTCAAGTAACTAACAGAAACACGCAGGTATACTTTTAATTCAATTTTAACAATTAAAAGGCACTGTCTTGAATCGTAATTCAAAGGGTTTTTTTTATATCAATTTTTTAAATATAATGGGTAGAAAATTGGATGATTAAACATTATTTATAATCTGATACCTACGTTATAATTTACTTAAAAATTAGATGTATCTTGGATAATTTAAAGAAAAAAAAAGGGTAACAATTTTTATTATTATTTTTGTATTTTTGTGACTTGGGCCATTACCGTTTTCTTAGGTTTATTATTATTTGACTTTATTGTGTAAATCGTAAATTAATGACATCTGGTGTATGTACAAATAAAAAGTGTTTTGTGTGTACGTCACTCTTACCATTACAAAATTTATTATTACATTTTCAAATCCTTAGGTGCGTTTGCATTTTTATGTACATTAAGTAAATAATTAACAATTTTGAAAGGTGTTTTATGTGGTTGCAACATTTTTTCATTAAAAATGTTCCCACTCAAAATGTAACACTATTATATACAGTTTAATTTTTAAGTGCGACATTCCTATTATGCAGCGGTCTTACCGTGACAGGTCCGCAAACATACCAAAAAGGAAAGAAGGAAAGTGCTTGTTTTGCTTACATTTTTGGATACTTACTTTCTTCTTCACTTATCTCAAGTCACTTTACATGTCACATGTCATTTTTTGGTTTGTTTCTCTTTTGCTCAGGCAGTCCAGAAAAACGACCGACATTTCAAAATCTAAACCCTGTTCCGTACAGTAGTGACTTCCTTATTATTCATGAAATATAATAATTACTCGTATCAAACAAAGGGGTTTGGGTAAAAGTGTTGTCATTTGTAAAATTCATACATTTTCAAGGTGAGCGGCCATTCGTAAAAGTGGTGTATTATGACAGAATTATTAAAAATAATCATATTTTGTTATGTAATGTAATACTCTTAAGTGCATTGGGGCCGAGATATTTAAATATTTATACTTGGGTGTAATTTTGTACTAAAAACTGAATACTTAAATCTTTAAAATCTCCGGTCCGATATTATTTAACGCCATAAATTATATATATCTATGTGTATTTAGAGGTCCTCTAAATGACTATGTAAAAATCATCAGTGGCCGCTGAAAAAAAAATGACAATATTCTTCAAACAAATTTACCCAATGCCCTTTGTTGTATTTACTATAGTTTATTTACATTCAGTGACATTTATTTATTTTATTTATGAATGAATGACACATAAATGGATCTTGGCAAAAAACATAATCGTGAACCAAAAAAAATTACGAATGAATGTAATCGATTATCAATAAATGGGTTAAACCGAATGTACTAGGAATTTGGTACAAAAATTAAAATAATAATATTTTAAGGAAGTCTCCACTGAGCGGAACTCTGTTCAGTATATGAAATGACGGGTGTTTTTCCGAGCCTTGTTAATAAGTAAAGTTGTCTCTTTTACACAATTTAACTTAGCGTGATCCTAGGTCTAAGATTGTAGTGGTATTTTAACAATTGCAACGGTGCATCATAAATTTGAGTGGCGGGGCGCAGCGTCGTGGATAGTAAAGATTATATTTCAATGTCAGTCCATGTCTTTCATTTATCGCAATAGTCATCAAAATTCTAACATGTGCTAAGTTGTTTTAACTCAGTCGATAACAACTCTGTGGTCATAATTCATTTTGGTTATACAAAAATGATTCTTACGATGTATCTATTAGTTTCATTTTTGCTAAAGAGCTGGTAACGGCTAAAGGGTTGTTCCAAATTTAAATATCCCCAGCATTGTTCTCTTTTCAAATATTTACGTTCGCTTTCGGCCTTTTTCTTTTTAATTATTAATAGAAATTGTAGACATTTAACTTTTACGTTTAATTTTTAAGTTTTAATTAATTAGGTAGCAAAAGTTTGGCGTGGCTGGAAGGAATAAGTGGACCCTGATTATTATAAAAAAAACCAATAAATAATAAAGTTTTTTAACAAGGTTAGATAATTATTAATTATTACGTATATTATCAATTATTTATAGGTTGACTACAGTAATACAAAATGGGACAATGTTTTTAACTAATATTCTTATTAAAGTTCTGAAAGTTGGTGTTATTAGACATATATTGGTCATTTAATAAGGTTTTTGTCAGAGGTTCCCGTTGTATATTAGTGATATAAGTTACGAGTACAATACCATTTACATACAATGTGTGGTCCAATATAATCGCTATTATACGAAGAAATTACTACTTGATAAATTGTGTCACTTACAAGTAAAATATTGTTGATACGTCAATACGATAAATACGGGGAAAATACTGTAATTCTCACTTATTTTCATTTAAATTTAACTATCTTATACATAACACGCTTATATGATTACAGATAGATTAAATTCTCTCGAAAATTTGGCACAATAACGATTAAAAACTACCAATGCTACCATTTGGCTTCAAAATAAAGACTGGCTGAAAACAAAGTGAAATCTACCCGAACACTTAAATCGAACACAATTCAAATTTACACTTAATCACACTTGTAAAGTTTGTTTTGCGTTAGACGAACACAGGTCCGTCTTTTTCTACTCACAGGACGTTAAAATTTTCACAGTTTTTGAATTTGGAATCTTCTTTGCCGAATATCCAGGTGAACATTTGCCGCGCTTTCATGCTGGCTCGAACTACGCTCCGGGATTTGTACCAATGTGCGGGGGACGATTCTCGGCCACCGTCGGCCGAATATTGTTGCTGCTTTAGCCGAATCTGGTTAAGTATACCGACGAGTAGTTCGTCTACGTTGTGGTTGATCCCCACTGACACTTCGACAAACTTCGCCCTGTATGTGCACGCTAGACACTTGCCATCTGAAAAGAAAAATGGGAATTAGATTCCAGAAAACACTATTGCATAGTAGGGACAAGATTTTAAGAGTTTTATAATACTTCGCTGACTCGGTGACGTCACAGTGCCGAGATCAGTCTTGCAAAGACTGAACCTGTGAGGTACCTAGTTAATTGTTTAAAATACAAAATGGCAAATTATCTTGTTTTAAAATCTGTGAGACAGCGCTCTTTGCGACGTAGGTACATACATGTCATGGTGCTTTCGTTGCTTGTCAAAAAAATGTTACATTTTTGCTGTCACGAAATTATCTAGTTAAACAAATCAACGTTTGCCTAGCGAAAGATATAAATTAAAGTAAATTGATATTGAAGTAAGGCAATGGAGAACTGAAAATGCTAAAATTATATCTAGTACGCAACCGATCATAAAAATAGCTTTATTTTTAGATACGGTTACCAAACATTCAGACCATCCATTAGTATTTTCAAATGTGATGAAAAACATTGTACCTATGTATCACGGGCATTAAGGGGATTACAAACTGGGGCACGTTTTATAAAGCTACAAGTTACAATTTTACAATTTAATTTTACTGGCAACACTGCTCAAATGGCTGGTCGTTATTGGTCGAGGTTGTGTCAAATAGAAACTTGTAACCTGTAAATTGTAATTTGTAGCTTTATAAAACAGGCCCCTGGAGTCATTAAAAGCCTTCGGCGACGGGCTTTTAATAGTCTCTCGTTAGCAATCCCCTTCTTACCGCCCTTGATGCATGTACCATTAATTATGTTAAATAATTCTTACAAGCTTATACTAACATGCGAAACTAATATTATTTGGTTTAAACAAGAGTCATTTTCATTTCATTTCATTTCAGTGGATTTTGTGAACCTTGTTAATTCAGCGTTCAAACTTAAATCACCCTATATTTTATCCACAGAACTTATATCATTCATTCATTAAATTTAATCTATCCGTCCCAATTCTTATAAAGCAGTCTATAAAAGTATTCACGACAGCGAAACCCAGGAAGTATCAAAGAAAAATAAAGAAATACTTATAAATATCGAACTCATTAGCTGGCCGCCATCTTGACAGCTCGTGCCATTAACATCTATTACTTCTGACGTGTATCATTAGGTGATGGACATAGTTTACTGGAAGATTAGGGGAAAGTGCACCCTTAAATTAATAAATAGGGTTGCTTTTACGTCGAGTTGGTTTCTGGTGAGTTTAGGGGATGTGCCCTTATGAAAAAATACATTCTTTTGAGAATATAACTCTATCTATAATACTAGAAAGTGTTTACAGGGTTTTACAAACATCACGTTTAATAAAAAAAACGTTTCTAAAAATGTTAAAAATCAAAGGGAAAATATTTTTAATTTTGTAGTTTTACCGTGCTAGGTTTTTGTTACAGTCTGTATATCATCGTAGTGTTCAGTAGGTAATTAAAATTAAATGTTACTCTATATAGTTAGTTAATTGTTCTCTTTTAGGCAATCCTTACTCAAAATATCAATTTGCCACTGAGATTTTATAGCGCGAAGACGGACATAGGGTTTTATCCCGGAAAATAATACAGTTCCCAAGGGAATTATAAACTTATTATACGCTAATAGGGCCGTGAGCAAAAGCTGTATAGTGATACTTTTTATCTACACACATATCATATTTTAAGTCCTCTATAATGCGTTCAAAACCCGTAGGCAATGACCAGCATTACCTGTGGTAGTAGGTGACAGCGATGGCAGCTGTTAATTTTGGAAGATGTTCCAAATTTGGATCTCATTACCTTACAATATTCGATAACGTAATTTCAAAATTACGTTACAGCTGTCATCGCTGTCACCTACTACCACAGGTAAGGTATAATACTGGTCATTTGCCTTTCGGCTTCTGAACCCTTCTTAGAGTACTTATAATATGTGTGTAGATAAAGTATTGTACGAGACTGCGTAATAAAATTAGCATTACGCAACCGTCACGTAAACTACTATTGTGGTATCCATTAAACTTAATCTCATAAGGCCCAGTGTGCAATAGGGTGTACATAAGGCAATTTAATTTGAACTGTATTACAATGAAAATAAAGTTTCTTTTCCTATCTTGATAAACTGAAGATAGCATTATCGAACTAACGTAATAGTACATTATTGCCTAGGCATGGAAGTAGGCAACTGCGGGCCGAGTATTGGTTTAAACGGACGAGCTTGCGAGTCCGTTTAAAAATACGAAGCCCGCAATTGCTGTTCCTGCCGAGGCAAATATAGTGCTTTTCTCAAAAATCGCAAGAAAAAATTTGTGTTGGAGTCAAATCTTCATCGCTTGAACTAAGTTTTTGAATTGCATACAAACAGCAACTTCATGTGAAAAAACCATCACTCCTTACCGCCTTTTTGTTTATGACAAGGAGAAACGCAATTCTTGTTTAAAAAAACATAAGCTATTCCAGGCACAAATAAAAAAGTTATGTTTCGAGTAAAATTTGGATGTATAAGACTTGTGCCCTCATTTTATTATGGCACTTTTCACTTTTTAAAAAGTTACAAGGTAGATAGTAATGGAATTTGTATGCAACATTGCGGGCTTGTGTAGCGAGCACGCAATGTTTTTTTTTTTTTAATTTGAGAACTGTCAGTAAACTATGTACTTCGCGTCTCAATGTGTAGATAGGAATGTCAACATTTCCGGACATTTTTGAGAAAATGAACTTTATTGCCTTGCTGGTAGATTCCAAGTTACATAAAAAACTCCCTGTTTGTAATATGGTGGGCCTTATACGACGTTAAAAGAGCTAAGCAGTTCTCGGTGGATAATCCCCACGTTTCTTTTTACCCGACTGCCGAAGGAGCAGGGTAATGTGTTTCACAGCCTATATATGTATGTGTGTTCCTTTGTGGCACTATAAAAACTAAACCCGTTGTCCGGTTTTGATGATTCTTATGTCAATCGAATTCGTCTTAATCTGGTGAGTGTCACTGAAGATATGACAGTAATCAAAATTCAATATGGCGGCAACTAGCTGCCATATTGTGCAAATTAAAAAAAAATAAGTCGACGAAGTATGACAAGTGGGGTATCATTAAATAGGGATTTAAAAATCATTTTTAGGTTTCTTTCATCATTTTTCATTTTGAACGATCATTACCCGACTGCCGAAGGAGGAGGGTAATGTGTTTCACTGCCTATATTATATGTATGTTTGTTCCTTTGTGTCACTATAAAAACTAAACCCGTTGTCCGATTTTGATGATTCTTATGTCAATCGATTTGTCTTAATCTGGTGAGTGTCACTGAAGATATGACAGTAATCAAAATTCAATATGGCGGCAACCAGACGCCATATTGTGCAAATAAAAATAAAAAAAGTCGACGAAGTATGACAAGTGATCATTAAATAGGGATTTAAAAATCATCTTTAGGTTTCTTTTATCATTTTTCATTTTGAATGATCATTTAGGATTTATAACGATTTAAAGTTGGTGAGCAAGAGTCGTGTTTTGATAGCTTGCTTTTTGTTAAAGTTATTATTGTTGGAAATCCAAACAGTTAAAGTCCGTGTTGAAATCGGACTTTCCAACTATACCAATGTGCTACGGTAAATGAGTGGGTTGGCGTTATCGGACGGATATGGAAATCGGTGCGGCCCACTGGGCTCGCGTGATCGGCAAATGGGGCCGATAATACACAGAATAATTATATAACTACCTGTGTAAAAACGATGTTGGAAAATACAAAACTAGAAAGGTACCGTGGCTTAGCATAAAGAGAAGTGATATGAGGTTATGATTAGGATGCGACGTTATCTATGAAAAGGGACCTTATTGTCGATGGTCCTTCCGCCATTATTAACGATGCTCCGATATAAACACAACGTCGCGTGACGCAGTGCGGCGTAAGCGCCATCGAAATAAGGTCCCTTTTCATAGATAGCCATATATAATTACATAATACCGTTTTAATAATCAACGAGAAAAAGAAAACATCCTAGCTAGGATTAAGCTAAGCAAAAAAAACACCCTGTTCAGATTATTCCGGAGCAGACACCGATGATGCTGGCAATAGGGGTGTGTCCTGGGTAGAAAAGTAATACTTGTAATTAATCCGTCAGTAAGATTATCAAAAAATATTGAACACGTATTTTTTCTTTCTCAAATCAATCAAAATTGACAAATATAACGCGCATCAAAGTTCGGGAGTGGGAGCGCGTGACGTCACAACGTGGTATAAAGTGTGCCACGGCGTGACGTCACGCGAAACTTCAACGCACTTTATCTTCGTAATTTTTTGTTTAATTGACAAAAGAAAAAGTACGTGTTCAATATTTTTTGATAATGGAAAAAACGGACTAATTAGATTTTTTTAGGACACTAGCCCATTAACCCATATGTGCCGAGTGGGTCGTTTTCGACCCATTAAAAAAAACACCCTTCCCCTCACACCCCATATCTTCAAGTAGAGACTCATTAGTACCCTTTGAGACCAAAAATAGTTCTGGGCATATATGGGTTTACCGCGACGTTAACGGGAAAACGGCAGACTCAATAGTTTAAATATAACAAGCAATAAAGAAAACACTCTGGTTTTAATTTTGAATTTGAGTCAAATTGTAACACCCTGGAGGCTCTATTCTACTTCGTAAAAGCATATTGCTATTGTTTTGGTTAATTTTTTCAACTCGGCCGCCATAACACAACCTTTGTTTTTTTTCTGTTTCGCCTACACCGGTGCGGTTGAGAACGCCATTGCACATTAAGTCCGCCATTTGTACTTTATTGGATTTTATAAAAATAAGCTTAAATAAAGAATAAATAAATAACAGAGTCCCTGGCTGTAAAAATAGATTAATAAAAAATAGATCAGCGTGGCGAGATAGTCACTAAGTGACTTAAGGTGTCAATGAATGATGAATATGAATGAGTATAATGAATAATGATAATACATTTTATTTTTGGGCCTTTTAAGTGCTATGCCTGTCTGTGTTGTCATGGAAACTAGGATTATTTAACGCCCTAATAATAGTTTACAAAAACATTAAACATTTCAAACACGAATGACTATTATAGGACTCATATACGCGTTCTTTTTTTAAGTCTAGCACTAGCTGTGACGTTTAAAAGAGCATGTGGCATTATAGTAGTTTACATGACGGTTGCGTAATGCTAATTACGCAGGGTCTCGTACAATACTTTATCTACACACATATTATAAGTACTCTAAGATGGGTTCAGAAGCCGAAAGGCAAATGACCAGCATTACCTTACCTGTGGTAGTAGGTGACAGCGATGACAGCTGTAATGTAATTTTGAAATTACGTTATCGAATATTGTAAGGTAATGAGATCCAAATTTGAAACATCTTCCAAAATTAACAGCTGTCATCGCTGTCACCTACTACCACAGGTAATGCTGGTCATTGCCTACGGGTTTTGAACGTATAATAGAGGACTTATGATATGAGTGTAGATAAAATAAAGCTCATTAACAATTATCAGTATTTTGTCAGTAAATAATTAACAAGAAAAATAGCTCTTTAGAGAAACCTCTATGCTGAACCATATTTTTTTAGATCACTTTTTAAATCAGTTTTTGTTGTCAATTGAAAACTATCCGAATGCAATAGAGCAAAAGTCAAATGTACAGTCGAGTTCATAAATATGTATACCTTAGTACCTTGTCTATTTAATGTCATTATTAAACTGCCATATATAAATTGTCACAACGATTAAAGTGACAAGGTACTCAAGTGTATACATATTTATGAACTCGACTGTACAATAAAAGCCTGGTTTGTGGGAGCGCATTTTTTCACATAACTATTTTGTTCACAATCATTTTGTTTCATACAATTGCTGTCGCTGGAACTGTAAAACTTTCAGAAATTCTTTACTATTCAATGTGTAGAACTGTAGATAAGGCTAGGTTAGGTTAGGATTAATTTATAAAAATCAAGTTACTGAAAAAAATACGTGATGTTCCGATGATTATGACTTAAAACTTAAAATACTTTATGAGTAAAAATAATTATGAGAGTCAATATAGACCCCTTGTTATTGTATAATTAGTACAGTCGACGTCAAAGATATGTTTACACTTTAGTACCTTGTCACTTTATTCGCTATTACAATTTCATATGGCAGTTAAAACATTACTTCAAATAGACACGGTGCTAAAGTGTAAACATATTTATGACGTCCACTGTACAGCACAAGAAGTGAAACAGTAAGGAAACCCTACCAAATCACATTGTTAATTTGTTCTCCCCGCAAGAAACCATAGCAATATGTTTTTAATTCGTTAGCTTGGCGACATCTAGATTGCGGCTTTGCGTTCCATTCATTCGCTGGGGAAATCAATCTCCTTCATAATAGCGCGTAATGAAAGACACAAATTGGCCCGTCGTTTTCGTGAAGGCGTTTTCAAAAGATTAGATATAGCTAAAGGTTTTCTGTTTTCTTTCGAGTTATTGTGGTGACACTGACAAAACGTATCTAGGAATGACGTAACGTTCTTTGAGCGTTAGTTTGGATTAAAAAAACATTTCGAATGGAAAAAGTTGAACTTATTGGCTTTTTGGAAAAATAAATCACAAGATTTGCAGAGTAGACCTGCCCCATTTAACCATCCTGACAATGACAGGTGACAGGTGACAATTCCGTATAAATTGCAAAGTTAAAACGCTGATACATCACTAGGTTTCATATAAGCTGCGCCATATACACTGAAATTTCACCTGTCACCTGTCTTTGTCAGGATGGTGAATTAGGGGGCTGTAGACACAAGAGCATACATAAAAAATGAATATTGCTGGTTATTGGCTGGGGTTCAAAAAAATTCAAAATTCAAAATGTTTATTCAGCAAATAGGCCACATGAGGGCTCTTTTACACGTCGGTAATATAGAGTGAATCTACCAGTCAGGTAACTTTACCTCGGCAGCAAAATAAAAAGTTAATTGTGAGAATAACACCGCACCCGGCTAGCCAAGACGCCAATGCTGCGAACGTTTCTAGGCCTTGATTCTACCTACTTGGTAAAACAATATTGCTTTTGCCATGTTATCGTATTGTTTTCAACTAGGCCGCCATTCAAGTAAATAAGAGTTATCTTAGCGTTGACAATACAATAACACGTTAAAAGGCAATATCGTTTTACCGAGTAGAATACAGGACCTGTTTTCTAGACTCCAAATGTATGGTAAATTTGTCAGCCCCTGCTCCACCTATAGCAACGAGATCACTACGATCTTCATCAGAAAGGTTATCTTACCCTGGGAGGACAATGCCTGGCTCTGCACCAGGTTCATGTTATTCTCCATCATGTCACTGTTCACCAGCTTTGTCAGCTCTTGCTCCGCCTCCAAGAACGAGATCACTACGATCCTTATCAAAAAGGTTATCTTACCCTGGGTGAAACCTAACCTGCTCCACGCCAGGTCGATCTTGTTCCCCACCAGGACCGCCGGCCTCGCGCGCAGCATGTCGTTGTTCACCAACTTTGTCAGCTTCTGCTCCGCCTCCAGGAACGAGATCACTACGATCCCTATCAGAAAGGTTATCTTACCCTGGGTGGACACGGCCCGGCTCCGCGCCAGGTCAATCTTGTTCCCCACCAGCACCGCGGGCCTGGCGCGCAGCATGTCGCTGTTCACCAGCTTCGTTAGCTCCTGCTCCGCCTTCAGGAACGAGGCCTTGTCCACCACGCTGTATATCACCACGAACGCGTCTGGGGGCTCGGAGCGTTCAATTTCCTCCTGAGAAAAAAGGGGGTGGTATAGAAATCTATAGTTCTTGAGGGACGTTATGAACAACGCAAAGAGAGGGGTGTTGTAAGTTTTTGTATGTGTATCTGTGTGTCTATCCGGGGCATCTATTATTTAATTCTATACGAAATCTTCTTCGGCAAGACGATAATTGAAATATTAATCAGCCATATTTCATATATTCGTCTCGTCTAGCCTCACCGGTTAAACAGCACTCTAATGTCCTTATTTATAAACGTGGAGTAACCGTGGAGCCATGCGTTGTCCTTATCTGTCATTTCGACATTTGAATTTGAAAGATAAGGACAAAGTATGGCTTATTTTTCACTGCCTAAACATCATCGTCTTTGGACGTGTTGAAATAAGACCGAAATGAATTAACACCACAAATACGAGAACACGCTTGCACGGAATTTGTGGTATTAGTTAATTTAGATCTTATTTCAACGCGGCCAAAGACGATGATGCTCTGGCAGTGAAAACTTTTCTGCGCTGCGCTTCACTATATATATGCGCAGGCCTTAAAACACTTAAAGAAACGCGGAGACGCTTGCAGAAAATTTGCGGTGTTAGTTAGTTTAGATCTTATTTCAACACGTCCAAAGATGATAATGCTCTGGCAGTGAAAACTTCTCTGCGCTGCGCTTCGCTGTATATGCACCTGGGGCCTAATATGCCTGCGTTTATCGCGTGACATTATTATGTGGTCTATATAAGAGCGAGAGTGATGGATGCTTTGTCCACAATTTCTCACGAAATAAACGCAACGATACTAGGCTCGCTGCCTTATATAATATGCTTACCCACACTTAAAGAAAGCGCTCTTTAAATATGAATCATTTGTCACACAAGTCTTCATTTCAACTCTAACAGCAAGTAACAGGTTATTAGCGGAGACCCTGAAAAGGCGCAAGTACAGTCAGCTCGATAGATGCTACGTATTTGAGCCTTTTGGGGTCGAAACTTTAGGACCGTGGGGACCAGGAGCTCATAAAATTTTTAAAGATCTTTCCAAGCGCCTGGTCGACACATCTCGTGACCAAAATGCTGGCCTTTATTTGGCTGCCAGCATTTTGGGAACGATGCCCACTGGCAGCGGTTTATTAGATTAGTGTAGTTTTAAGTTAATTTTAGGTATATTTTATTGTATATATTTTTAATGTTGAATTCTGTACTTAGTTGGATGTAAATAAAAATTTAGTAACAGGTTCACTGCCTTATCTCGACTGAGAATAATGCCTTTCTTATTCAACCCTCTTTCAGCTCGGCAGGCTTTCACGTCACTGAATCGACCACAAAGAGATGATTATCAGTGAAGTGTGGTCATGTTATAGCCTTGTTTGCGGTTTGAATGATGAAAGGGAAAGCTACATAGATTTATAGGGATGTATGAGTGGGAGCCCGTTATTATCGGGTTCCGTACGTGCGAATGAAAACGGAACCCTTATAGGAGTAACCGTTTGTCCCTCTCTCCGTCTGTCACAGCCAATTTGCTCCAAATTTACAGTCCGATTAAATTGAAATTTGGTAAATTAGTAAATATTAAATTAGGGGCATACTTTTGAGGGGAGAGGGGGAGGAAATAAAAAAAAATTAAGACCCCTCTTACAAAACGGCCAAGTTCGAGTCTAACTTAAGCACTAAGGGTTACATGATTTTCTTGATGGGGGGAGGACCCCCTTTTATATTTATTTTAATTTACTATTTGTTGTTATAGCGGCAATAGAACACTGTAAAAATTTCAACTGTCTACCCAGTTCATGAGATACAGCCCGCCAGACAGACGGACGGACAGCGGAGGCTTTAGCAATAGGGTCCCGCTGGGAACCTTCGGGTCCTAAAAAGTATTAGTGGCGCCCTCATTGAGTGTAGAAAGGTACGGTAAGATAAGGTCTTCATAATAAATTATTAAATTAAGTTTTTGATATCATCTAATTTATTTCTGTGTTATTGTGGTTATATGAAGGATAAAGTTGATATATAAAACCGATTCAGCTATGACTGTTCCCGCAGTATTTAAATTTTAGAGATTATTCATAACGTTATAGCGATCATTAACATGTTAAAACTACGATAAAAATATAATAGAAAAATTAATCAACGTAGCTGTCTAAATTTATTGTCGTCACGAATATTCGGCAAGCGAGCCAAATCACTTAAAATTTACGTAGTTTCTTGCTTAATTTACCCCCGCAAAGCCCGTAATGCCGTGCTAGCATGGATTATTTCCGGGCAACCGCAAGTTAATGGAAAGCCGCGTGCTAGTCCTGCGGCTTTGGGGCCATTAAAAGCCTAAACTAATTACCCACGATAGCTAAAGTGTGCTTGAAATATGCTTTGTCCTTATCCTTCATTATGACATTTGAATTTTACAGAAAAAGACAAAGAATAGTTGAAAAAAAGTCTAACATAAAGCAGGCTTTAAAACAACCGACTGTAGGTAACCAACTTTAAATCGTTATAAATCCTAAATGATCATTCAAAATGAAAAATTATGAAAGAAACCTATATATCGTTACTACTTTGGAAAAAACTCATGTCTGATATTTCGAGATATAAGAGTTTGAACTTAATTCACTTCACGTTTAAGTTTAACATCATACGTCACGAAATATGAGATACGAGGTTTTTTTAAAGCAATGACGATGTGATTTTTAAAAACATGTTCAACGATTACCCGTTTGTCATAATTCGTCGATTTTATTTTTTTATTTTTTACAATAAGAAAAAGTTTTATAACTGTCATATCTTTAGTGACACTCACAAGATCTGACAAATCGATTGACATAATCATCAAAATGGTTCTATGCGTTTAGTTTCTAGGGCGTCACAAAGGAACAAATATACATACAAACATATATAGGCTGATAAACACATTACTCTCTTTTGCGTTGCGCAGTCGGGTAATAAAAAAATGGGTTAACTGTGCATTTGTGAAAAAGAGGTTTATGTATGTATGTATGTAAACTCTTTATTGCACGTAAACAATTACAAGACATGTTTGCATCAATATAGATATTGTACATAGGCGAACTTATCCCATATGGGATCTCTTCCAGTTAACCCTGGATTAGAATAAGCAAGGACAATGCAGAAGGATAGACAAATTAACAAAATTACAGGAAATAACAAATAGTACATACAACAGAGAAAGAGGAAGAAAATGAAATATGTATCTTCTTTAATAAAATACATAAATAGATAATAGAATATACTAATATATACTACCATATACCTACGTATCTACCTACGTTTATCTTTACGAAGGGGTCTATTAGACACGTTTTTTGCTCTGTAACGGCCAGTGTGAGTAGCAGTATTAACAGTGCTGCGAAAATGATGGTATCCGCTTACAGTGCACCCATTTTCCTATTAGCGATCGGCAATAATCGTTTTTCTATGACACCCGAGTGTCAAATATACTGTCAGCTTCGAGTGCAAGCGTAATAGCAATAGCCAGCTGAAAGCTATTAAGAAACTGGGAATACTGGAGCTATGTGTCGTACTACCTAATTGTCGCACAGTCGCCATCAAAAATATCAGAGCATATAAGGTGCTCAAAAATATTTGATTTATGATTTATAAATAATTCAGATAATTTTGAGTACCTTACTTGTATCGATATATTTGATAGCGAATGGCGAATGTACCAGCTTGACGTGCCTTTGGTCTCTCAAAGACAAAAGACTATGCTCATGTTAACGTCGGTCTAAACTCGAAGATAACGCTATAGTGTGGGATCTACGAGAAGAAAAATATGTTTCTATGATAGAGCGACTCCGGAAAAAATTCGCTAGGTACCTCTATATAAACTGAAATACGGATACTACTCATATCTCTTCCCGTCTTTGTTTGTTTCCGGGATGGTCGGATTGGAGACTTTTGAGCTGTGATGAAAGATCATATCGCTTACCCATCATTGTCTGCTCTTACGACATAAAGTAGACAATAATAATATAAATATTTTAAAGAATAATAATGTCACACAAGATTTAAAAAATATTTTAGTTAACTATAATCTCCAACTACAAGTTAAGCAACCCACAAGAATCATTAGTCATACTTGCATTGATAATATAGCACATAACATTTCAAAGAAATGTGATATAAATGTAATTGACTTCGGACTATCTGATCACACAGCGCAATTGTTAAAAATACCTATTAAAAATACTTGTCTAATCGATACTTGGCGAATAGTAAAAAGGGATTATAGTGTAGAAAATTTAAGAAAGTTCAAATATTGTATAGGAAAATTAACTTTTAATGACATGATGCATACTAACAATCCAAACGAAGCTTTTAATATTTTTTATGCGGAATTTAAATTATTTTATGACCTATGCTTCCCTTACAAAGTTGTAACAATAAAGACCAACAAACGCCCAAACTGGATCACGCAGGGAATAAAAAAATGTAGTAAAATTAAAAGACGACTTCTGTGGGAATTTAGGAAAAAGTCAACGTTGACAAATAAAGTGAAGCTGAAGAACTACTCAACTAGGTTTAAAAATATTACTAAGCTGTCGCAACGAATGCAAAATATAAACGCAATACGAAATGCAGATAACAAAACGAAAATGGCCTGGCAAGTGATAAACAGGAAAAAGTTAAACAGTCCAAAGGACCAAATTTTAAAAATTAAAAGCAATAATACTATCATCACTGACCCACTGGCTATAGCGAATGCTTTTAATGATTATTACATCCATAAGACTTCGGAACAAAACGTTGCAGACGGTAATATTCATCAGAAGATTAAAACAACATTAACATCTATGTTTATGGCACCAAGCACCCCTATGGATGTATATAAAATCATAAAACAATTAAAAAACAGTAATAGTGTAGGACATGATGGAGTACGGACAAAAGTTGTTAAATATGTCGCGGAGTGCATAGCACCTAACCTAAGCTATGTTATAAATCTCAGCATTAGTGAAGGTATCTTTCCTGACAGTCTAAAGATAGGTATCATAAAACCACTTTATAAAAAAAACGACAAGGAAGATATGAATTCTTACAGACCAATAACTCTCTTATCAATATTCGCAAAAAATTTTGAAAAATTTATACATGGACAATTGTACTCGTACTTCGAAAATAAATGTATTTTAACGAATGAGCAACAAGGTTTTCGAAAAAATAAGTCTACAGTTATGGCAATATTAAATTTAATGGAAATTGTAATAAAAAATATGGATATTCGAAAACCAACTTGCGCTATATTCATGGACATGACTCAAGCCTTTGATTTTGTAGATCATCAAATTCTTTTAAAAAAACTACATGCTTACGGAATAAGAGGCAACATTCATCAATTATTAGAATCATATTTGAGAGATCGAGAACAATATGTAGAGATATCTAGAATTGATTCAAGGTCAAAAAAAGAAGTTTCTTTTCGATCGGAGAGTCGCAAATTCAAGTATGGAGTTCCACAGGGTTCCGTTCTGGGTCCACTGTTATTTATTATTTATATTAACGATTTACCTAGAATAGTAGACAACCCGATGACTTTATTTGCCGATGACTGCACAGTAATAGTAGATTGCAACGATAAAAACACATACGAGAATGATATAAATAATACGTTAAAAAATATTATTTCTTGGCTTAAATATAACAACCTACAGGTAAATTTAACCAAAACTAATTTAATGCATTTTAGTCAACGCAAATCTACTATACCACAAACTAGTATTACTTATCAAGGTTGCAAATTAGATGAAGTGGAATCTATACGTTTCTTAGGAGTTCAAATAGATCAATCACTTAATTGGAAAAAACAAATAGAATTAGTATGTTCAAAATTAGCTAAGGCGTCCTACGCACTTTATAAGTTGCAACAAATAGTCAACATTGAAACCGTATTGACAGCATACCATGCTTTAGTAGCGTCGATCCTTAGGTATGGTGTGGTCATTTGGGGAAATTGCACAGACCGCGAAAAAATATTAAGAAGCCAAAAGAGGTGCATTAGGGCAATGATCGGCTTAAAACCAACAGATAGTGTTAAGCCATATTTCGTTAAGTATAAATTATTAACCTTTCCTTCGATATATATTTATGAAATAGCATTATTAGTTAAATGTAACCCTAATATATTTAAGAGAAATAAACACGCTAATAAAATTCTTAGACCACGTGATGATAGTAAAGCAAGCGTTCCATTTGCAAAAACGGCACTACTTGGGAAAAGCATTTTTGTTATGGCACCTCGCATTTACAATAAAATACCAAGACAGATAAGGGACACCAGAATTGATATGTTTAAAAAAAATTTAGTCAAATTATTAATAGAAAAATGTTATTATAGTATTAGCGAATTTTTTAATGACATAGCATTGTAAATAATATATTAATATAAGAGCCATACAATATAATAATCTGAATAATTTGTACGCCGAAAGGCAAAACATGAAGAACATTGAATATGTAGAACACCTGTATAAAATTACTCAACTCATGTTTAACAAATAAAATTATCTTTATCTTTATCTTTATCTTTATCCTTCCATCTTGGAAAATCTCAATTTGTTCGTGCCTGACCACTACACGACTGCTGTGGGCCGAAGTGGGCGGCGAGTCTTTAACCTTTTTTCCATCCCTAGGGCACGCACTCTGCAAGCTGGTAACGATCCTACTATCAGAGCCGTTGCGTTAATAAACGAGTTCCTCGCACAGTTCCAGGATGCTGACGTCAATTGGCTAGCTCTAAAAAATGCTTTACAACGCTATATTAACGTTTTGTATTGTAAAATTACGTAATTTTTATGTTTTTTTTCTTTACCTATTATTTGTACCTTTTGTGTCTTATATTTTTGTAACAATTTTGTGTACCTATCTTGTTGGGCATTTGGGTTAACGTGTAAGTTCACAAGAATACTCTTAATAAATAAATACTAACCCCCTTACTAATAAACGTTGAGTAACGGTGGTATAGCTTATACAATGTTTTGTCCTTATCTGTCAAATTCGAATGTCACAATGACAGATAGGGACCAAACATTGTATACCTATACCACTGTTACTCAACGTTTATTAGTAGGGGGGTAAATAAATAACTAAATGTTACAAAATGTAAAAGTAAATTTGTATTAGAGAAGCGAGAAGGGTTGTTAGATAAAGTGGCATAACAACCCTCTTAAGATTGTTTTTTAAATGTAATAACAGTAAATTATTTAACAAGTTAATTAATTACCTTAACACCAGTGCAGTTCACGAAGTACAACTCTGATTCTTCGCTGTTCAGCATGATTGACACCTTTTGTTCCGCCTCTGCATCTGTAAAAAAAAAATATTGAACGGATTCAATATTTCGGCAAAATGAAACACTGAAGAACTGTGTCACAGTAAAGTTATAAATTTAAGAGTAAGATTTGTCGAACATAATGTCGAATAGGTACTTTGCGGTGGGGTGGTGGTAGGACTTTGTGCGTCTGTATCGCTTCCACCATATTTTATATCCGGGGGGATAATCTCACACAAATTGACCTAGACCTAAACTAAGCTCTAGGCTTATGTACAGTCGACGTCATAAATATTTTTACACTTTGGTACCTTGTCTATTTAACGTCATGTTTTAGCTGCCATGATGAAATTGTCATAGCGGATAAAGTGACAAAGTGTAAACATAATTATCTTTGACGTCGACTGTACTATGAAAAGTAGACATTGATATAAATACTTACAAAGAGAAATTAAAAATACATAGAAAATATCGAAGACTGAGAAACAAATGCTCGCGCTCATCACACAAATATTTGCCAATACCGGGAATTGAACTCAGGACCAAAAGCTTCGTAGGGTCACTACCTATTAGGCTAACTCATTGTCAACCTTATCTTAACCTACCGCCTAGCAACAATGTTC
The DNA here is from genome assembly GCA_946894065.1 of Acleris literana. Lineage (NCBI taxonomy): Eukaryota > Metazoa > Arthropoda > Insecta > Lepidoptera > Tortricidae > Acleris > Acleris literana. The sequence continues at coordinate 3,325,093 of OX335681.1, forward strand.
ATAATGTTGTGTTCCGGTATGGAGTAAGATATGGCTATCAAAACGTTGACAATACGATAACAGGTCAAAAACGATTTGGTTTTTACCGTGTTGAATAGAGGGCCCCTGTGAAATAACTAGCTTACTACCGTATTCAGAGACGTCAATTAAATTTAATGCTTGTTTAGTGACGTGTTGTCTTCATCATCATCATCATGTCAGCCGAAAGACGTCCACTGCTGGACATATGCCTCCCCCAAGGCTCTCCACTCAGACCGGTCTTGTGCTTTTCGCATCCACCGCGTTCCCGCGATCTTTACAAGGTCGTCACTCCATCTTATTGGAGGCCTACCTACAGCTCGTCTCCCGGTCCGCGGACGCCACTCAAGAACCTTCTGACCCCATCGGCCATCAGTCCTGCGAGCAATGTGCCCCGCCCACTGCCACTTAAGTTTGGCTATTCTTCGGGCTATGTCGGTAACCTTAGTTCTACTGCGGATATCATCATTTCTGATTCTATCACGCAGAGAATCCCCGAGCATAGCCTTCTGAGTGACTTTGAGCTTCCTTATAAGGCCTAGTGTTGTCTTATTCTATTGGTATAGCAAAGAAAGTGTCAGCTGTAACTTTAATCAAGCATTAAATTTAATTGACGTCTCTGAGTGCGGCAGTTAGGGGCATTCCATTTCCTCCAATCCTCAGGTTCACGACAATGCAGTCTTATGATTGCAATCATGAGATTGTACATATCTAAGTCTTTAGATTTCACATCTCATTAGTGGTGCTCTTTGTCTTCTCCATGCGATAAAAAAGCCATTCTCTCTCATCTCTCTCTAATCTCTAAATCTCAACATTGAAATGCATTTCCCAACCCTGTTACAAAAAATCTTACAGCGAACAGTAATTCCATACAATACTTTCCCCCTCTCAGTCTTACAAAGTATTTGACGCATCCAAACTTTATTAATTAGTCGCGAAAGACACTCAAACTTTACAGCGGAGAACTTTGTTTGAAGCGAAATATAAATTTATTGAGTAAAGTTTGAGATTTATTGAACTTATTTTATTAAACACTAGCTTCTATCTTCGTTCCGCTCGTGCATAAGTTATACAACATAAAGTTTCATTATACTAGGTGAAACTATATTGCTTTTGACATCTTAGGGCCCTGCCAAGATGCATTACGATAACTAACGTTTCTATTTGTTTCATTTTTAAACCAATCGCGTCACTGGTAGATGACGTGATTCGAAAAGTCACGTGATCTACCAGTTACGTGATTGGTTTAAAAACGAAACGAATAGAAACGCTAGTTAGCGCAATGCATCTTGGCAGGGCCCTCTGTAACGTGATTGGTTTAAAAACGAAACGAATAGAAACGCTAGTTAGCGCAATGCACCTTGGCAGGGCCCTCTGTAACGTGATTGGTTTAAAAACGAAACGAATAGAAACGCTAGTTAGCGCAATGCATCTTGGCAGGGCCCTCTGTATCGTGATTGGTTTAAAAACGAAACGAATAGAAACGCTAGTTAGCGCAATGCATCTTGGCAGGGCCTCTTATCATATTGTTAACGTTACGATAGCTCTTATATAGGGTGGGCCAAGAATGTTTGCAAATTAGCAAGAGTAAAAGCTAGTAAAAATGCAAAATATTTCTGGCCCAGCCTATATAATTATCTGTAGTGGCGGCCGAATTAAAAACAATTCTCGTACGCTAGCATGTCAAAGGCAAAATAGTTTTACCCATTAGAATAGAGGCCCAGTCAAAGTCCTTTTTAGAAATATTTAAGTCAAAAATCTTAAATTTTAATTTGAACTCGAGACTTTAAGCCTTCTTGTAAGGGAAATATACTGTAAAACTTTAATAACTGTTTCAATGAATATAGTTTGTTCTCTATACAAAAAATTGCCTTAAAATAAACCTCCATGTATACTCATGTGCAAGTTGCGGAAAGTTTCCAAAAAGTTGGAAAAGTTCTTAGAAATTTCCGGAAGCTTTCACTAGAAATATAGGAAATTTAAATTTAACAAACGGAAAGTTTCAAGCCCCATACAAAATTGTGAGAAGTTTCTGAAACTTTCCTACATGAAATGTTCCGCAATTTTGGAAAGTTTCCTTTGACACATCAGTATCCATGTATAGTCCAGCCTAGTATGGCTGCGTCTATATCGCGTGTCAAATGGGGATAAAGCATCCGTCACTCTCGTACTTATTTACGTGTCAGAAGGTGACGGATGCCTTCTCCACACTTTGTCATTGCTGAGCAGTTATACAGCTCTGTCCCTTTCTCTCGACCTACACGGAACTGCTTTAGTATGTCATGGTAGCCCTGTTTACCGTTTCCTGAGGTCATTAGCCTCTAAAAGTCAGACATGACATGTGGTGAATCACGACATGTCGCGACATGCTGATTACCGGCCGTTTCGTGTGTGGCCACAAAACTGTTTAGTAAAGGATCCGAATAGGGCACGACCTTCAGCGGGCCGTTTAATTGATAAAAAGTATTTTATATCAACTTTAATAAGTCGAATAGGTAGGTTGAAAAGTTTCAGTCGAGTATAAAATTAAGTAAACATTTAAAATGTTAATAAAAAATGGAATTGAAGTCTAGTATGAAACCTATAGAATATGCAAATTTTAGGTTGACTATTTTTTCCCATCATAACTATTGGGTAAACAGGTAAGTCGGTACTAATAATTTGCATCAAACCAAAAAAATAATATCAATCGATAAATCGATTTTGGTTAAAGTATGGTACAATGCTATAGCTCTTATAAGGTGCTTTGGTTTGTATTTGTTTCTCACTCGCTCTTAATACGAGACGGAGCACCTCCTAAGTGCTCACAGACTGTCACTTTCTATCAAATTGAAATGTCACAAAGTCAGATAAGAAAAAAACATATTTAAAGCAAACTTTAGCTATAGTCCGTTTATGAATAAAAGGAAAAATATCTAAGGATTTGTTATGGCTTATTAAAACGCTATTGTCATGGCCCAGTAACTCGAATCGTGGGCAATTTGAAGTGCTCACGAAGTTATTTCTAACTGGAACTCGCCAAATTACGCGTTTTATTATTAAAACTAGCTTCTGCCCGCTATTTTGTCCGCGTTGATTCCGATTATCGATATTCCCTCGGGAACCTTTTAATTTTCTGGGATGAAAAGTAGCCTATGTGTTAATCTAGGGTATAAGCTATCTCCATTTAATATTTCATCCAAATCCGGCCAGTCATTGCAGCGGGAGGGAGTAACAAACTAGCACATAAAATTTCGCTTTATAATATTACTAGCTCGCTTCGCATCGGTTAATATAAGTAAAAATAACCCAAGTTCATCTGGAATAATATACTTTTCAAACGGTGAAATAATTTTTAGATAGGTGCATTTGCATAGAGGTTTGCAGAGGGATGCAGAATTCACTTTATTTAGAAGACATAGACATATGCCATCTTATACTTTTCTCTAGGTTTTTTGAAGATCTATAATTCTTCAGTACATTATTTTGATATATCTCTTAAGGTTTAGCCAGCGTAAGCTATGTAAGCGTCCGAAAATCGTTTTTTTGACGACTTGGTAAGAAAACATTGAGTTTTCTCAACTTTATTAAAACTTAATTAGAATGAAATGTACATATAAACCATCCGGAATAAATTTTCTAAATAACAGTGAAAACCGTATCAAAATCCATTGCGTGGTTTAGAAGGAGTTAGCGGAAATACAGACAGACGCGGAGGGCGACTTCATCTTATACTATGTATTGATTAGCATGAAAAACCTTTCGTGAAAAATCATCTAACTCATGGTGAGAATCGCACTAAAATATTATGCGTTGTTTAGAAGGAGTAAATATCTAATACAAAGAGTCGAGAAACGCGGAAAGCGAATTTGTTTAATACTATGTTAAGAAGATAAAGATAAATATATTCATACCAGTAATTTACTATTTTAACTTAAGGTAGTATTTAAATACTCTACTGAAACATTCACCCCTTAGGACGCTGTTACGCAAAAATATGTCATCCCACAATTATTTAGCAATACATTGACACATTTTTGCGTCCATCCGTCCGATATAAATTATACACGCACTATAAACCTATTTTAGTTAAAGTAAGCATTGTCCCTTTCTGTCAAATGGAAATGTCACAATGAGAGATAAAGCCAAGGTCAAGGTCACTTTAACTATTGTGTTTTATGAATAAAGGGGAAGCTTTATTTTTTGAAGTGACATGGTAACATTTAAGTGACATTTAACAATGGCATTTTCCGGTTCATCCTTTCACTCCGTTCCACTCAACTGCTCTGTCGAGAGGAATTTAGCCGAGGGCTGAGGTAACTTAGTGGAATCTCCGTCAAAATTAATGTTTAGATGTATAGGTAAATTAATTGTGGAACGTAACAGAGGGTTGTGATTGTGTTTTCTGACTATCTAAAATATTGACTAATATATATTAAAAAGGTTAAAATGCCGGATTTAAAGGCGACTCCTTATTTTAGAATTTGATACATCTTACACGGGACAACCAAACTTATTAAATAAAAATCCGCACCAAATATGACTATCTATCCCAAAAGTATGTAAAATGTCAGATAAAAAATTAATGTATAGACAACAATATCAAAGCATAGCGTCGCTTTATAACCTTGCTTTTTGTTCGTCAAAGGGAATCGTCTTAATCTCTGTCCTTAACTAGTTTTCAGCTGAGTCAGACAACTTTTGAAGCTTTCCAAAAATACCTGCGGTTAGGTTAGGTTAGAGTTGCGTTATAACAACCTGATAATCCTATGCGCAAAGAAGTTGAAAGAAGAATAACCAATGGAGAAGGTACTGGGGTTTGAAAGAGATTATGAAAGATATGAACCTTCATCTATTATATAAAATGCTAAGCTGATTGTTGATATATCAACGCACAGCCCAGACCGCTGGACCTAGAGACTTGAAATTTTGCACATAGATACCTTATATAGTGTAGAGATCCACTAAGGAAGGATTTTTGGAAATTCTACCCCTAAGGGGGTAAAATAAGGGAAAAACATTTGTATGAAAGTCCGTCAGTTTTAAAGTTAGACGCTTCAAATTTTGCGTTTAGTTTGGCGATTGAATTATAACTTATACGTGTCTCAGCGTTTATGGTAATTTCAACCCCGAAGGGATGAAAAGGGGTAAAACGGATTGTTGATATATCAACGCACAGCCCAAACCTTAGGACCTAGAGACTTGACATTTTGCACATAGATACCTTATATAGTGTAAAGATCCACTGAGGAAGGATTTTTGGAAATTCCACCCCTAAGGGGATGAACATTTGTATGAAAGTCCGTCAGTTTTAAGTTAGACTATTCAAATTTTGTGTTTAGGTTGAAAATTGAAAATTAATTTATACGGGTTTCAGCGTTTTTGATAATTTCATCCCCGAAGGGATGGAAAGGGGTAAAACTGACTGACTGATTGATCAACGCACAGCCTAAACCGCTGGACCTAGGGACTTGAAATTTGAAGGGAATATTCCTTGGGTACCCTAAGGGTACACTAAGAAAGGATTTTTGGAAATTCATTCAATTAAAGGGTAAAATAGGGGGTAGAAATTTGTATAGGAGATTAGTTATTTTTAAAGTAAGCAATTTGGAAATTGGTATTTAGGCTACTGTTTATTAATAAAAAATACTTCTTTCAGCGATTTAGAAAAAACTACCCCTAAGGGGGGTAAAAGGGAGTTTTAGTTTGTTCCTCCTTCACGCTGCAATGGCGCTGGATGGATTTGGATGAAATTTAGAATGGAGATAGCTTATACCCTGGATTAACACATAGGAAAATCCTATCCCGGAAAATTTAAAGGTTCCCGAGGGAATAACGACAATATCATTGGTGTTTTTTAAAAAGTCATCATGGGTGTCGTTTTCTTAGGTTGCTGGCTGTGGATTTCGAAAATGATATCAAATTTGGGATTCAAAATGGCCGCCATGATGTTTATTGAAAAAGTCGTCATTGGTATAATTTTCTTACATTTTGGGGACGCAGATTATGAAAATGATGTCAAATTTAGAATTCAAGGTGGCGGCAATGATGTTTTTTGAAAAAGTTGTCACGGGTAACATTTTCTTAGTTTTTGGGGACGCAAATAATTACTAATATAGAATAAGATTAGTAATTATTTGACAAAATTGCGCAATTGAATAATTTATTTCTCCTATGGCTTTTGCCATCCAGTGTGACAACATGAGACAGGCTTTGTACCTTCATTCAGTTTTGTTAGTCTATATCAAAAGGAGCGGTGTCAGATTGAAGTTGTCAGAGTTGACATATCCAGATATTAACATTTTTTCCGCTATTTTCAATACTATTCACTATTCACGGCGTATTAATTCTACGGCTGTTATTTAATATTAGGGCGGTTATTATGATCACTTGAAAATAATTACGGACAGGCATTTAATTTTTCGGCGAATTGGCCGGTTATTTAATTCTAAAATGTCATTTCAAACAATACTCAAGGGTTAGAAAAACTATCGATAGGTATACATAATATTGATGTAGAAAGAAAATCCATACTAATATTATAAACGGAAAGTAATTATGTCTGTCGTCTGTCTGTTTGTTATGCATTCAAGGATAAACCGCGGAACTGAATTAAATTAAATTTGTATCTCGAAAATCACCCCTAAGGGGGTGAGATTTGGGATGGTAGTTTGTATGACAATTTGGTCATTTATGTTAATGTTTTTAGTTGGAAACGTGGTAATTGGTGTTTAAGCTACTGTTTAATACTGTTTAACATTAAAAAATCTTTCAGTGATTTCGGTAAAACTCCCCCTTAAGGCGATAAATGGGGAGTAGAAATTTGTATGGGAGATATCGAAATGGCTACATTAGGAAATTGATATTTAGGCTACTGTTTATAAATAAAATATACTGCTTTCAGCGATTTAGAAAAACCTACCCCTAAGGGGGTAAAAGGGGGTTTTAGTTAGTTACTCCTTAACGCTGCAACGGCTAGATGGATTAGGATGAAATTTAAAATGGAGGTAGCACCCTGGATTAACACATAGAAAAATCCCATCCCGGAAAAATTAAAAGTTCCCGAGGGAATAACGACAATGTTTGGTGTTTTTTGAAAAAGTCATCATGGGTGTCATTTTCTTAGGTTGCGTTGACGCAGATTTCGAAAATGATATCAAATTTGGAATTCAAAATGGCCGTCATGATGTTTATTGAAAAAGTCGTCATTGGTATCATTTTCTTACATTTTGTGGACGCAGATTATGAAAATTATGTCAAAGTTAGAATTCAAGATGGAGGCCATGATCTTTTTTAAAAAGTGGACATAAATGTCATTTTCTTAGATTTTGAGGACGCAGATTTCGAAAATGATGTGAAAGTATAGGTAGACATTCAAAATGGCAATACAATTATATATGTCGTGTGTCTGTTTGTTACGCTTTCACGGATTAACCGCGGAACCGAATTTGATTAATGGGCATTGGGTAAATTTGTTTGAAGAATATTGTCTTTTTTTTTCAGCGGCCACGGATGATGTTTGGGAGTTCCACCATTTATAATGATAGATACCTACATTATAATTCGTATTAAGACTCATAATATAATATATGTAATATTGAACTATGATGGATATTTTTAGAGTAACCAAACTATCATGGGAGGGATGGTGCTTTGAGACGGCGAATTTAGACAGATTTTCATCTACCGGTGATAACTAGGGGCGCACCAGCGGATAAAATAAATGCATTTCGGCATCTACGATATGAGTATATAAATATAAATAATATACCTCACTAAAAATATGCCAGGAACTACGAGTACACCATGATACACAGTCGGGGCAATATATGTGGCAGCTCTACAAAAAATTGGCGAAGATCGTATGGCGAGAGATAGTAACGATTTGAATACATTAAACCGCGAATTCTGTAATATTGTATAAAACACAGACGGTCTAAAAAATAACGTGTACCCCGATCTAAAAAACAATATAAAGAATAGAGAATGTTTGTGCGAGAGGGCGATATTAGCACCCACAAACGAAATTGTCGGGCGGATAAATATAAAAATATGTCTCATGTAGAAGGCGATGTTGTGGAGTATCTCTTGGTAGACAATGTCATAGACACAGAGCAAGTCACGTCCTACCCTTAGAGTTCCTGAACTCTTTCGAGGTATCGAGAGTGCCCTCCCGTAAGAGTTAATGGTTAAAGTTGATGTCCCGGTAAATTTCGAGCTCAATATTACATGTGTTTGAAAGATCATTCTTGCCAGGGAGGACGTCAAACTATAGAATTACTTAAACCTATTAATTTACTTAACTGCGATAAACGACTTCTACGCGGACGAAGTCGCGGGCAAAAGCTAGTATGAATATAAAAGCAAACTATTTAACACTTGCATACTACCAGTTCTCATGTACGGCAGTCAAACATGGACCTTATCACAAAACACGACTAGCAAACTCGCAACATGCCAATACACAATGGAAAGGAGCATGATGAATGTGAAAAAGTCAGACAGACTGAGAAACCGTGTAATAAGAAGCAAAACAAAGGTTATAGACATAAAGTGCAAAATTAGAAGGCTTAAATGGCGATGGGCAGGGCATATGATAAGAGGAAAAGACAAATGGAGCAAAATTGTGACACGATGGTATCCTAGAGAGGGTAAAAGGAAAAGAGGCAGACCACAAAAAAGATGGGATGACGACATGAGACAAGTGGCAGGCGTCACATGGAACAGAGTGGCTCAAGAAAGACGGGAGTGGAAAAGGTTGGAGGAGGCCTTTGTCGACTGGAAAACAGATCTACAGAAAATAAGTAAAATTCAAATAAGAGACTAGATTAAGGTTTACATTAAGTTTAAGTTTTCTATGTATTTTGTCATATAATTGTAATACGGATCTGAATAAAAGGCTATATTATTATTATTATATTACAACCTAAACAGTTTTAAACATCAGGCGGAAATGGCTTTAGTACAAACGATGCATTAGGCCAAATGACGATTAGGACAAACGATATTATAGATTCCAATATAGACCAAAGGTAGCACGCTCAAAGATAGCAAGGCGTGCTATTACCCAGCATGCCACTAAAAGCATGCTTAATAGTAGCATGTCCTATACACACACGCTAGTAGGGTGATGGAACCAGTAATGGACAAGGCACCAATAATGGACACTTGATTCTTATTTTACAGAAGATAAGGGTTATTCATTTGTTTTGCAACAATCAATTTAGGACCGTATGAAATTTGAATTAAGAGTGAAGTGTCCATTACTGGCGCCTGTCAGCTAAAAGTGTCCATCATTTGTGCCGTCACCTAGGTAACATTTGCTCAATAATAGCATGCTTTTGTACTAGTAATGAGCATGTGTAACAGCAGCTTTAGAGTTAGAGGTCTACGCATATGCTACAAAATGCAGCCAAGCGTAGCGCTACGTAACTCCTACGCTGCAGGTGCTACGCTACGACTTGTGCTTTGAAATTTAAAGTTGCAGTATTATGATTGTTATGGTCTTAACCTTCTTGTGACGGTGACATGACAGCAGGAGTAGCCTAGTTACGTATTGTTATTATTGAATTGTGTCATTCTTAATAAATATGTGAATTTATCAGTGGCGACGAATATGAGTACTTTCAACATAAAAAAAGCACGGCAAACCAGAGGAGCACTGCACGGAACACTTACGCGTTCCCAAACGCTCATCTTACAAAAGGAAAGTTTTACAAATGACGAAATTGATTTACGCCTACAGGCGTTAAACGAAAACCTACGAAAATTCAACGAAATCCAAACAAACATTGAATCTGAAAGCGAGGAAAATGACATCGATAGTGAATTACAATACAGACAAGACTTTGAAGAAGCAACTATACAATTAAAGTTAAAATTAATGTCTTTTAGGAGCAGTTCAAGTTTAGATTCTCAAACGTTCTTAAGTGCTACCAGCAACGTCGGCGTAGTACCTTCAGTTTTCCCGGACCAACGTCAAAGAACACCTAAATTACATTTTCAACCCTTCCATGAAACCGAATCCATGAAAAACTTCATACAACGACTAGAACTATTCATTATGCTTAACAACATATCTGATGCGAAGGTAAAAACATACACATTTCTTTCGGCATTACCACCATTACTACATGAACAGATGTATATCCTGTGCTCACCCGAAAATCCCTTAACAATGGACTTTAAGCAACTAGCACAAATTCTAGAAGAATTTACCGATCCAAAACCGAGCACCTGGTTACTACAAAATAAATTTATTACAAGAAAACAAAAGAATGATGAAACTGTAGCACAGTACGCCTCAAAATTAAAACAGCTAACGATGAATTGTAATTTCGAATGTCAACATTGCAAAAAACCAATTTCGGAAAATTTCCTATGCTTACAGTTTATAAGGGGTATCCACGACGGAGATATTCGCACGAAGCTTCTTCAAGATAATAAAAATTCCACGTTTACCGAACTAATTCACATGGCTACAACCATTGAAATGGGTAAATCTGAAAACAAGTTGATATCACACCATGAAAACCTAACTGTGGACTACACAAATAAACTTACAAGCTCACAACAGCCACGTTACAATTTGCAACCGCACACAAAAGGAGGCAATATCACCCTTAAAGACCTTAAAGGTAAGTGTTATAGATGCGGGCAAGACACTCACAGAGCTAACCAATGCGAACATATCAATACCGTTTGTAAGCGATGTAACCGAAAAGGCCACCTACAAAAAGTCTGCTTGCAACAAAACCTGGACAGTAAACAAATACATTTAGATAACACAGACTTTCCAACAAATATACATGAAGAGTACAATTCATATAACGTTCTTGTGAACGATGATACAAACGTGGCAGTCGAAAGTACGTGTGATATAAACACTATTAAAACGGAATCTTCAAATAAGTACATGATTACCTTACAAATTAATACCAAAACAGTACAAATGGAATTTGATACGGGAGCAGCGCTGTCATCGATGTCTCTTAAACAGTACAAGGAACTTAATCTGGCAAGTAAAATATACAAAACTGACATCAGATTAAAAACTTACACCGGAGAAGTTATAGTTCCATATGGAGTTATTTTCGTAAAATGTACCTACAATAACCAAAATTTTAGTGGAAAACTCTATCTAATCGATTTAGATGTGGATGCGATTTTTGGACGAAGCTGGATGAAAGAATTCAAATTGGAACTTGCAGATATAAGAATGCTACGTTTGGAACAATTTCCAAAACTCGATGAAATATTAAAAGAATTTACATCCACCATTTTCAAATCTGATCTAGGAAAAATACCAAATTACAAAGGTCATATTAACTTACATGAAAACACACAACCCATATTTATAAAACCAAGACGAGTACCTTACGCTCTGAAACAAAAAGTGGACGAAGAGATTGAAAGACTCTGTACATTGGGAGTAATCACTAAAGTAGACCAAGCTGAGTGGGGAACACCAATTGTTCCGATTGTTAAACCCAATGGTTCTATTCGATTATGTGCCGACTACAAAGTTACTCTGAACCAAGTGATTAAGGATGAACAGTATCCGATTCCGATTATTGAAGATATTTTATCACAAATGAATGGTGGGAAAATATTTTGCACTCTCGATATAAGCCAAGCTTATTTACATATGGAAATGGATGAAGAAAGTGCATTACTACAAACATTAAGTACACATAAGGGTACATATAAAGTAAATAGATTAATGTTTGGAGTCAAAACTGCACCAAATCTATGGCAAAGATTTATGGACCAACTTCTCCAAGGAATCGATGGAGTACAATGTTTCTTCGATGATATCATCATCCAAGGGGCCTGCGAAGAACAACTACTCGATCGCTTAAAAAAGGTATTTCAAAAACTCCAAGACAATGACCTGCGAATAAACAAAGAGAAATGTCAATTTTTTCAAAGCAGCATAAATTATCTTGGACACACAATTGACAGTAATGGATTACACAAGAACAAGGAAAAAATACAGGCCCTCACAAATACCAATTCCCCATCGAATATAACTGAACTACGGACGTTTCTTGGAATGGCAAACTACTATAATAGGTTTATTCCGAACCTAGCTTCTATAACCAGTCCCTTAAATAAACTACTTAAGAAGGGTGTACAGTACGATTGGTCCAAGGAATGTGAACAAAGTTTTACAACAATTAAGAAAGAAGTATCAAGCGACAGAACACTGATTCATTTTGATCCAAGAAAAACTGTTATTCTGGCGACGGATGCGTCCCCGAGGGGTCTGGGCGCAGTTCTGTCACACCGCTTACCTGACGGCTCAGAGAGACCTATCGCTTTCGCTTCCAGGAGTCTTTCAACAAGTGAAAAGCAATATAGCCAAATTGATAAGGAAGCAACAGCAATATATTGGGGCCTTAAAAAATTCTTTCATTATTGTTACGGACGAAAATTTATCTTGATTACTGATCATAAGCCTCTTACAAGTATTTTCCATCCAAAAAGAACCCTTCCGGCAATGAGTACGATGCGGTTATTTCATTACGCTCACTTTCTTTCTGGCTTTAATTATGATATTGAATACCGCACTTCTGCAGCTAACTCTAATGCAGACTATTTATCAAGATTCCCGTATGAACAAACTCAAGACAACATAATAGACCAACATTCGGCGTACCAATTACAAAAAATACATTCTCTCTCAGTCAATTGTGAAATTATTGCTAAGGAAACAGCAGACGATCACGAGTATCAAGCAGTACTACGAGCCCTACAAACAGGGAGGAGCTTGAGAGACCTGGGCTATAATGATAACGAGTTTACGTTGCAAGACGGCTGCATTTTAAGAGGGATCAGAGTCATGATCCCCGGTGCGTTACGTGAGGCCGTGCTAGAAGAACTTCACGCCGGACATCTCGGTATCGTTAAAATGAAACTGTTAGCCCGCAGTTTTGTTTATTGGAAGAATATTGACCGGGATATAGAAAATAAGGTTAAATCATGCAGAGCTTGCAGATTAACACAAAACGAACCAAATAAAGTAGCAGTTCATCACTGGGAAGAACCGACAGAACCATGGCAGCGGATTCATATCGATTTTGCTGGCCCTATCGCAGGACATCAACTATTGATAGTGGTAGATGCATTCACCAAGTGGATCGAAATTATTCCAACGAAGACTACAACGAGCGCCTGGTGTATCAATAAGCTCAGAGATTTATTCAGCACCTTCGGATTTCCATACATTTTAGTATCAGACAATGGCCGTCAGTTCACCTCGAGTGACTTTACTCAATTTCTTAAAGAAAACGGAGTCTCTCACAGAACGTCTGCACCTTATCACCCAGCTTCCAATGGTCAAGCAGAACGATACGTTCAAACTGTAAAAAAATGTATAAGAAACATGGAGGACAACACAGGCTCTCTTGCCGACAAATTAAACGTGATTAAAATGCAATTAAGACGAACCCCAAATATGACAGGAAGCAATGCGTATCAATTAATGTTTGGTAGAGACATACGCACAAAATTACATTTAATGCTGGGGGAGCTCGTAACCAAAAAAGGAAATCCAATGAGGTACGGACCCGTACTGGATAAAACATTCGTAGAAGGTCAAAGGATCCAAGTCCGTAACTATTCGGACCTTAAAAGAAAGTGGGAGTTTGGCAGAGTAGCCGAAAGATTAGGGCGCCTACACTACCGCGTGGTTACAGACGGTGGCGAAAGCTGGCGGCGCCATGTAGACCAGATGCTGCCGGCTACTGGCGTCCCCGAAGCGCAACAGGTTGATTAACGGCGGCGGCTGTTATGGTCTTAACCTTCTTGTGACGGTGACATGACAGCAGGAGTAGCCTAGTTACGTATTGTTATTATTGAATTGTGTCATTCTTAATAAATATGTGAATTTATCAATGATGTTGCGAGCTTTTGTTGTTGTTGCGTCAATACAATATCCGGTGTCTTAACTTTGTACAAGTAGACGCTTGGCCAAGTTTCAACAAAGACTTTTGAATATTCAGCTTAACATTACTGCCCTACCCTCATGCCGCCCAATGTACAGCACATTGTACGAAGTGTGTCGTGGTAATACCGGAACGGGATCGGAATCAGGAACGGAAGTGGTTTTGATGAAAACAGCAGGAAGTCCAGGGCAGGAATATTTATTTAAGAGACTTCAGTTAGCGTAATTATAATAAAATAAGGTAAAAAGGGCACCTGAGAACAATACAGAAAAGGAACTTAGAATATATATTTTAAAAATAGGACTAGATGAAGGGATGGTCGTGGATATAGATATAAACTTACAATTAGTGCCAATAAAACAGGTATTTAGGTGAAGGGGTCCTTTACATAAATATCACTTCACTGTTGTAAGTATTAACTTGATTTAATAATGTTATGTTTGAAACTTGTTAATAGCTTGGTAGCTTGTCAGTTACTGAACTCGTCGTCGTGTGCAGGCGATCGTAGAATTTAAAATGAGCTCAAATTTAGAATTTAGAATAAAAATAGCCAGATAGAAAGTGCCAGAACGACTCTAATTGAACGAGGTGTAACACATGGTAGATACACCTCGTTACAAGTGACACTTAGCATAACCGCCCAGACCAGGTAGACATTTTCATTTAAAAAAAAGATTAATACTCATGGGCAGTTTGGACGTAAAAAAATTTTGGCTTATATATTGTACACCGGGCGTTTAGCTGATATCGTGTTTTTTTTCTTGAGCGGCACGAGGTTACTAAGACAAATGGCGGTATGTCTGACAAAAGTCCTGTAGCAAGTGCAACCTTATTTCTAACGGGAGAGGGTTGCATCTGCTTTTGCTATTGAGTTTGAGATATCGCCTTTTTGCAAATAAGGGCAGATTAGAGTAGAGGTCGTTTATTGCTATTCCTAAAAAAATGCACATTTTTCAAAAACTACTATGAACTACCCGGATTAAACAAACATTATTTTTAAAAATCGCATGCAAAGTGGTCCATTCGTTTGGGAGCTTTAATGCCACAGAAAGACATAAAGATACACAGACACACATACACAGATACGCGCGATAAACTTATAAGCCCCCTCTATTTTTATTGGGGGTTAAAAACGTAAAAAGTAGGTCAAGCTTGTAAGCGAAAAGCCACCATTAGCATAAGCCTTCAGGATTACGGTTTGTTCGATTTTACCCCTTTTTCAGGAAAACAAAGCACAAAATCGACGTATTTCTTTACACAGGTATATGGAAAGCCGGAGAGTGTTAAAAGTTACTTTTTACCCCGTATTCCGGGAAAATTCCGGGATAAATTCCCTTTGTAATTTTATTGTTTGCACGTGAGCTAAGCCGTGGGGAAAAGTATTTTATAATCTCGAAAATAAACTTGATATATTTAAATTTTGCCACAGGTAATATTATTATCAGTTGGCTTACATTTTATGTTGTGTGAAATATGGTATTGTCTCATTTGATCTAAAACCGAATGATATAATCATTCATTTGCCCTAAACTTTACTTCATATAACTAATCTGTAACTATAACATACATAATCAAAATTTTTTTGTCAGGATTTTCGGGATATTGCCGCAAAGGCCTTTTTTAGATTTAGCGTTTTAGTTTTCTTAGTGTTACTTTTAGTTTTAATTTGAATATTTTTTTTTACAGTTAGGTATTGTTTTTTATAAAATAAAATGAGAATTAAGAGCAAATGATTTTAGGCAAGATAATATAGACCCATGAAATACATCAATATAATAATAATGTAATTTAAGTACCTAAAACAAATTCCAGTTTCAAAATTAATTCATGGAAAGGTTACCCTTCCCCTAGACTTAGCCACGTGGGTATCACGAAATATGGTAAAATATGTAAATGATGAAGTACATTTTGAGGTTAGGACAAAAGGAATAAGTAATGATTATGTTTAGACGCATTCGTAATGAAATGTGGCCATAGAGAATATAATAGAATCCCATCAAAAACATAAATGTGAAAAAAATGCCAAGTTCGTAAACGGTTTAGATAATAAATAAAAGAAGTAAAATCTAACTGGAAACCAAGTTCCTTCAAAGTTCCTTAGATCACCTGTCACACATACCGTTCAAATGTTAAAATTATGTTATTTTGGTTTTTGATTTTTTTATAGCGCGACTTCCTTTGTACACACAATTATCCAGCTGGACGCCAAATTTCAACGTTGTCCGTTTGTCAAAATTTAGGTTAGGTTTTTAGTCAGTTAGTGATAAAAATGCCGATTTTTAGACTTCTTGAACTGTATTTGTGAAAGGAGAATGCCCACCGGCGATACAAGAAAATGCCTGTTATGTACAAAACCCGATCATACATTAAAATACGCTAAAAAATGGAGGCTTCGAAAACTCCTTCAAAAATGGTTCAAAATCTTGGGATTTTGCTATTATTAAGTTTTTTTTACAATGAAAGAGGTTATGTTGACACAAAGAACCTACAATAGATGTATCATGACATGATGGTGAAATTATTCGCAACAGAAACGTCAATATGTCAAAATAGACCTATTTTGTTCGCTAAGACAAACTAATGACAATTGTCATGCATAAATAATACTTTTTGCGTGAGTGACAGCAGAAAATCTTCATTATTTGTTTTGTTAATATAAACTGGCAGCTCGACGTATCTAACGAATGATAAAACCGTGCAGGCAACGGATTTTATTGTTTGTTTGTTTAATTAATTAGTGTTTGTTTCTCCGGAGTTCAGCAGACTTCTATTTAATCTGTTTAGTTATATTCAAAAACGAATATTTTTTTGAAATATTGGACATCTTTGTACATACCAGGCATTATTTGGGCATTCTCCTTTGGGGTCCGAGTTAATCTAAGGGACTTAATAAATAGCTAAATTTCAAGTGTTTATATTTATTAGAGGTTCAAAAGTGGCCGGAACTGGTTCGTTTAATATTACCCACTGCCGATGTATCGGCTATTTGCTTTGCGGACTTGGCTTACACACTACCTATGTCTAGATAAAAAACGTTTAAGACAACTATATAGCCCTATATTAGGTACCAAATATCTTAAAGTCTAAGCACTCCGGAAACAACCAATGGCAATTTGTCAATGTCTTACGATATTGATAATGCCAATTGTAGAGCAATTGATGTAGTTTCAATCGACAGTTCAATGGCGAATGCTACACGCTCGATATTGATTGTGATATTTGGATCGTTATCCAGGACCACGATATTTATCGAGTGTGTAGTATAGCGTATCACGTATCGTGATACGGATCGCTGGATTTCTAGAAATCCAAAAATCCACGATCTGTATCAAGTATCGTCGATAAATATCGAGCGTCTAGTGCTACACGCTCGATATTTATCGTGGTATTTGGAGCGTAATACGAAACGTACGAGTGTACTCCATGAAATTTACCGTCGTTCTGACGCGATTCGTATCGTAGGTATGTGTAGTATTCCAAAATATTACTAAATAAATATCACGTTAAATATCGCGATACATATCGAGCGTGTAGCGTTCGCCAATGATTTCGCCCTCGGTCATATCGGGATCGTGTTTATGTTCGCACAGTGGTTCGAAACGATTGTCAATGACTAGGTGAAATGGTCAATTGCCTGCTTCAATGACACCCGTCAATGACGATCAATCAAAATTATCATCATTTGCCTTCAAGCACGCAGTTGCGATTGACAATCGCTTCAATTGGATTCGTAATTTCGTATACTTTCAATGGCGATTGACAATCACGTAAAATCGTGAATCTCAATTGATCGTCTCAGGGGTGCTTTACATACATGTAAATATTATGGGGTGAAACAATGTCGATTGACTTGATCATGCGTGAGAGTAGGGACGTATTAGGGAATAATAGAATCACGGGTGGTTTGCGGTGACACAATGATTCATTATCATTGAGAGGGTGGAATGGAAACACCTGAGGCTGCTATTAATTTTAGTTGTTTTGCTATTAAGCCGTTTCCACCGAGCCTTCCATTGTTTTAGGTAAATTACGTATTTTTTGGCGTGTAAAATTACATACATTGTTTATCTTATTTTTATGCTCTTTTTAATTTTAAAATGTTTGAATTGATGTATTTTCATATTAAAGGGGTTTGGGTAAAAGTGTTGTCATTTGTAAAATTCATACATTTTCAAGGTGAGCGGCCATTCGTAAAAGTGGTAAATTATGGTAGAATTATTAAAAATAAACATATTCTGTTATGTAATGTAATTACTCTTAAGTGCATCGGAGCCGAGATATTTAAATATTCATACTTGGGCGTGCTTTTGTACTAAAAACTGAATAATTAAATCATTAAAATCTCCGCTCCGATATTATTTAACGCCATAAATTATATATATCTATGTGTATTTAGAGGTCCTCTAAATAACTTTGTAAAATTTATTACTGGCTGCTGAAAAAAATAATGACAATATTCTTCAAACAAATTTACCCAATGCCCTTTGTTTAGTTAAAAGCCGAGACAACTTATTAATATTATTCAAAGGCGATTGATTACTCTTGACTCAATCCGCCTGCAGCTCGTTCAGCTTATCTTACTAATATCGCACCTTTAGAACAATAATGACTTAATTCAAAATTTGTGCTTTCAAACTTCGAGTCATAAATTTATTATCATAGAGACCTAACTCAAAATTTAAAATTTCTCAATTAGGTCAGTATTGTTCTGAAGGTGCGACGCACCTTTAGAACAATAATGACCTAATTCAAAATTTGTGTTTTCAAACTTCGAGTCATAAATTTATTATCATAGAGACCTAACTCGAAATTTAAAATGTCTCAATTAGGTCACTATTGTTCTGAAGGTGCGATATTATAAATGAGAAAGTTTGTATGTTTGTTACTCAAGCACGCTTCAACCACTGAACGGATCGGGATTGGCACGCATATAGGTTAGGTCCTGGAGTAGGACATCCCAAAAAATGTAAGAGTTCCATAGGGAATAACTATAATCGAAATCTACGCGGACGAATTCGCGGGCAGAATGTGAATATTTGAGCGTTTCAACCGTCGTCATTGTTGTCTTCAATAATATTGGCCAAAAAAAATATAACTACCGGTAACTCTTGATTAAAAGCAGAAGACACGGGGTTTCTATTACATTGAAAAGAACGAGAAAATTGATGATTTTAACTGGAATAATACGCGGAGACAATAATTACGGTGGTGGTGGTTGCCGGCATGTCTGTCCGTTGAGAACGGGTAGATTCAAATAGGAACATATAAAACATGTAAGTGAGTGCATTACTCGCCCATAAACGTTATGTTTGGCGAATTTACAGTACTAAATATGTACCAATTTTTTTTTTCTAAGTAATAAATTATAAAAAAAATCGCCTAAGCATTATACTCTAATAAAAATTTCGTACGTTTCATTAATTATTATGGAGTCCGATTACTGCTTTTTTACCTTTCATTAAAGAAATCAACGTAAACTACAATTTTTTCCCGTTTAATTGATTACTAAGTCACCTACGTGGAAGGCAACAAAGTAGTCACATAGCACTATGGTACCTACATAACATAGAACTTGCGTTAGCAGCACTATCAATTCATCAAAACAGATAAGATAAGTGAATACTGCGGCATGCAAACGTGAAAGCATGCCACAATGTCCAATCACGGCGACATCGCTCGCGTGACGGTGGCGCAGCGGTTGGCATGCGGTTGTCGCGCGGTTTGCATGCGGCGATAACACTTCCGAGAAGACGCCATTTTGAATACATAAAAGGACATTTATCTTTAGAAATGCTATTGGAATTAAGGTTTTATGTGTAACAGGGGACGGTTGAAATATGTTTGTTGTTATATTTCAATTGTGATGTTTTATCTTCGAAGAATTTGAGCTGCATTTGTTATTTGTTTTGCATAGGGTGCTGTGAAATACAAATAATAATAGTAGTTTATGCGACATACAACTACAACTGTACATTTTAGACCCTTGTCGTAGCTATCGAGATACTAAATTCAAACCACTCACTTAAACACGTTACTGCGGCAAAGTACTAAATTGTACGGGTACTTCTGACTGACTGAATGTACAGTGCTGAGTTGGCCACTAATTAAATAGACGTTTTAAGCGTTAATCAATTGAAAATAGATGTCAAATATGCGGTTAAAGCGGTAAATTTATATTGAATAATTTCGGGGGCTATTACGACTGTGGGGTCATTATGCGTCATTTTCTTTTTGAAGGGAGTGAGTGGAAACGTTTAAAAATATTTTTGCGACCTTTTATAGTAATTTAAGTACCCTAATTTCTATGACAGGGAGCAAAAATTTGTTTTAGCGCGTTTTATTCGTATAAAAGTTTTAAATGACGCATTTAGCCGTCCGTCGGTACCTACTTATAAATACATAATTGGTTTAGGTAATTATTGATAAACTCAGCACTTAGGCACCTCCAAATTTTTTTAACAAAGTTAACCGAAGCCGAACCGAAGTTCTTTTTTCTGAAAATTAATTTTCTTTCTGTGACCTAGTTTTCTAATTTTCAATATTTGTAATGTTACGAGTAAGTACATTTATAAATATCAATCTCCATTCTTATTAGACAAGACGGTAAAAATGCTTTATAAAAATTCACCACGATTTAGAGCGGGAAAACCAACGTTGGATGACTTCCCAGCCAGCTGTAAAATCACCAACTACAGAACACCAAACTACAATTAAGGAGACAAATACCTCATCCGAAGCTTAATCTGGCGAGATCGGAAAAAGTTGATGAATCTAGGGGGGGGGGGAGTAGATTGAATTTTCCGACGCCGCTGGAGACGACATGTGTCGCGTCTTTAAGGCCAGGAAGTAAGCGATAAAAAGATAATATCTCACCAATATTATAAATGAAAAGTTTGTGGGTGTGTGAGTTTGTATGTTTATCTTGAAATGGCTGGGCATATACCCTGATGGCTTTTTAACCTTAACTCATAAACAGAGATCGGACAAATGGGCGTCATTACTCGCAATAATGTGGACACGACTCAAAAGATTTTAATTAAAAAAATGAAATTATATTAATTGATTTCTTACCTGAACTTTAATCTTGATCCTTTGTAGGACAGTAGTAGATAAATAATACAAAGAGGTGAGGAGTTGCCATCAATATTCATCTACTTACTTTTTGTTTGCTTTCCGTGGATTGCCAAAGGATCTTTTCACATCATAAGTTTATTTTTAGGAATAAATTAACCACGGAAAAAATATAAAAATTTCTTACTGTTTACTTGCATTAGTAAATCTACACAATAACAAGTCTTCGAATTATTTATTTATTACTTGCCTTGCAAAGCATCAAAATTATTTTTAGAGTAAGTAATCAATTAATGTAATTTATTTTGTTTAATTAAAATCTTTTGCGTCATGTCCACATTATTGCGAGTAATGACATCCATTTGTCCGATCTCTGTCATAAAAAATATCACTGATTCCGGCAACGTGGTCGAAGATCGTCGACGCTTAATAAAATTAGAAAATGTGATTGTTTATTCCAATTTAACGGTTCAACGTCTCTGCCAACATAATATGAAATTAGGAAGGTGCATAGTTAGTTAATGACAGAAAATAAAATAACGTCGATTGCGTTGTGTCTGTCAGTTTATGGTGAGATTATAAGTATAATTGCCACATTGCAGAGGTTTTGTTCCTGTTTAACAAGAAAGAAGGATAAATAAACAAATTAACACATTTTCGTCTTTATAAGTAAATTAAGTATAAGATATAATATTCAAAGGAAAAGGCATTAGGTTGAGTGTGGCGATATTTTTCCAAATCTTTTTTTTCTGGTAGCAATTTTTCCAGTGGCGACCGTTCCGATTCCTTATTTACCGAATGTCTTTTTTTTCAATTCTTAATTTTTCCTGGTCACATATTAACCATACTGGTTATTTTCCAGTCGCAAATTTCACCATTGTAATTAGGCCGAAATAGGTAGGTAGGGTTAGGTTATGTTAGTTTTGCAGCAGACCCGGAGGGCCAAACCACCCAGAAGTAGGAGCTCCGCGGAGCTCCGTCGACTCTGTGAAAATGATATAACTACTCAGATAAATACAGATTGGGAACTTTTGATAATGGAATTATTTCTACTGAGATAATAATTTTTGGCAAAATAAGCTATTGAAAACGATAAAGACTGGTGAATTTTGCGAATGGAAATATCGCTTGCAGCAAAATTTGATTTTCGGAAAGTCATCGCCACACTCCTTGAATTATTACGTTAACTTAATATTTTTGGTTTTTTGAAATTCGGGATTAGTAATGATAAAACGAAATTTGCTATAACAGAAAAAATAATAAACTTCGAACACCTAAAAGGCGTGTTGTTTTCGGAATGCCAATATTTTTTCCGAGACTAAAATAGACAACCAACAGTTAATAAAATCGCTCACTTTCTGGCTGTAATTGTGAGAGCCCGTCGCGTATTGCTTCCCCACATCGCACCATCTAAGCTCGTTAAGATCGTCTTACTCGTTTTATAAACGTGCGATCTCTTTAAATACGATAAATGAACATTTACCTATCCTGTTTAACAAATGCGTAGTATAATAAATTGCTCGGTTTAGAGTACTGTTGGTAGGTAATAATAGGTCCTTTTACAAGGTTTGTCTTGTAATACGACTTTATGCATTGCTACTACTATCTTATCGTGTAACCTATACAGCTTTAATAGCAGTGTTCGCATCGTTGTAGTCTGGTGTGGGAATAAGTCAACCGTTGAAATTACTAGCATAAAGCTTTCCATATTCTCGACCTGCCCAGTGTTCTTAATAAAGGACACATTCGATTTGGTAGTTTCTGCCCGGGACATCAAATTTTATATGTAAAATAGGGAACATGCATGTTTTTTTTACAGCTGTAATAAAAGCTGATTTATGTAACAAACAGGTGAGAAAAAACATTTTTTGAATAGCTATAAAAATAACAAAGATATAAGCTAACAAAGATTTGTTCCTATCTCTTTCTAGCAAAAACAATTTTATGTGGAGTTTATATTATGGCCATACTGCACGATGACGTCACAGCTAGGTGCACTTCGGATCTCTGTGTCTAATTAGCATTTTGCTTGTATCATCCGTATTACTGGACCGATTTTAATATTAATTTCACTTTTGTTGATCTCTTTTACGGTATTTTCATATTTAGTTGAGAAATGCTATTTAATAACTCCATGCATATTCCCTATTGTCCTTTGTAGAGGACATTGGGCAGTAACCGGAAGTATAAACAAAAATGCTTCGGCAGGACGAGGATATTCATTCTTTGGCCCTCTATTCTACCATGTAAAACCATATTGCCTTCGACCTGTTATCGTAGCGTTGTTTCTAACTCAGCTGCAATGAATGTCAAGTAAATAAGAGCTATCGAAACCTTGACAATATGAAAACATATCAAAGACCATGGTTTTTACTGAGCGCAATAGAGGCTCTATAGAATAAATGCGTAGGATACTAAACGTGTCGGTTTTTAGAGTACCGTATACAAGTTGTAATAGGACCTTGTGTAAAGACCGTCTTGTAATAGGACCTTATGTCTGGATTGCTACCATTCACCACCTTTTCACCTACCGTCAAGCAGTTTGCATTGTTACGTTCGGGTATGGAGATAAGACAACCGATGAAATTACTGGCATAAAGGAAAATCTGAGTCCCTAGTAGGTACCTACGCATTTGCACTCTTGAAAATATTTGCGTTATGAAGACTAATCTTGCTTTGTCCAAAATCTTTATCAAATACTAGCTGTTCCCGTGCCCACTTCGTTGGGCCTTAAAAATTTTTTTGGGTTGATATATCGCACCTTCAGAACAATAGTGACCTAATTCAGAAATTTTATATTTCGAGTTTGGTCTGTATAGTAATAAATTTACGACTCGAAGTTTGAAAGCAGAAATTTTGAATTAGGTCACTATTGGTCTGAAGGTGCGATATAGCCTATGACACTCACAAATAACGTGGCTTTCTATTGGTAAAAGAATTTTCAAAATCGATTCAGTAGATTCAGAGATACAACGTTACAAACTTTACCTCTTATAATATTAGTATTGATTAAGGATACGCCGTATACTCGTATGTAGAATGTGAGTTATATTCTAGGTAGAATAAAATGGTAAAACTATTAATTGGTCAAAATAATGAAAGTTACAGTTCCCCGAATGCAGACAAAGTTTTTGGAATTATAGTTTTTGCCAGCACGAGTTTTACGATAGGGTTGGGGAATTTTATTAAAAATACGGTGGTTTTGGTGGAAAAGTTAAAGCTTGTAATGTTAAAAGTTACTTATTTACATTTTTTGAAAAGATCAAGTTCATTAAACGGCAGTAATAAATGAATATGCATTATAATTTCATTCAAACGTATGAATATTACTCGTATTATGAGTATGAAAATGTTGAATATCAATTTAAATTGAAGATCGTATTTTATTGTTACTAATGCAACGTTAGACTGATTATCAATTTTAAATTTATTGGTACCTGAATGAATGTTGAATTTTGAATTTTGAACTCTAACCTAACGCATTTTTTTTCCTAAGCTCTAATACATGAGGAGAAACATAATAAAGAAATCTAACTTGGCAATATTTTATCATTCTGGCTTATGTCTTTTTATGTTTTTTACGGGTCTATATTGTCTGCCATAATTATTTTTAGTCATAATGTGCTTTAGGTCATAATCATCGCAAGTCATAACGTATTTTTTTTTTGGAACTGTTACTTTTCAGGATTTTTATAAATCAAACCTAACCTAACCTAGCCTTGTCTATACGTTAGATATTTCAGAAATACTGAAAAGTTTACAGTTTCAGCGTTATAAAAAATTACGACTACCAATAATTATGTCAACAATGACATTATGACCAATAAAATTATGGGAAAACACGGGCTCCCGTTTTTTACATGTGTATCATTACAACTTATAATTGTTTTTAAAAAGAGTAAAGACATTCAGATGTAAGAAAGGTCAGGAATTGATGTTAAAGTTCTTTACAAAGCACATTCGGCTTTTGTGGTATAGCGTCCTTATTTTGAAAACACAATGAATACGAGTATCAGTATTCAAAGCAACGTCACTAAAATTTCCTGACGCTTTTCCCCATTCGTAATACATTTTACCTGCGTCTCCTCTTTCCAAATGAATGGTAATGAATTTAAAGCGTCATACAAGAACGAGATGAAGAGCATATTAGTCATGAGTGCGAGGGGGACAAAACCGGGAGAAATAAATGACGAGTTTTGCTAACAACGGCAAGTTCGCGTGTTGGGAGTAATACGGTGATTTCATTTGATTTGTTGGTGTGATAAAGGGACATATTTCGGGGCAGACGGCGGGAAAAGTCAGTGCTTGTTTACGGAGACGCGGGGCGTCGCGCGTAGCGTTGGGCGGCGCGGTCTGCACTAAATTCAAACATATGGCGTTTTATAAAAGCGTTTACGGAGAAGCGGTTTTACGCGCGTTTGCTTCAAATACAGCGTTACTTGCGACGGAGCCCGCGGATGGCGTCGCCGCGTTGCACGCAGTGTCGCACGCGTCAATAACGGCGGTTCCCGCCACTGCGCCCGCAGCGGGGCCTGCGGCGGAACCTTCTGACAGTCTTGTGCTCCGCCGCGCGCTCCGCTACACGCTCTTGAGTCCGCCGCGGATGTAGCGGACACCGCTACTCTCTACGCCCCGCATCACGCGCCGCATCACGCCCCGCATCTTTATAAACAACACCGTACGTTGCCATATGTTCGTGTTTGCGCGTGTGATGACGCGGTCCGCTGCACGCGCCGCCTCTCTGTAAACGGAAAAAAACGCCCCATGCGCCGCGCAACGCCAAGCCGCACGCCACGCGCGACGCTCCGCGTCTCCGTAAACAAGCCCTTAGTGTTTTTTAACGTTCAACGCTGCTGTCATATCTTTGTATTCCTGCGGGCCTAGTATGCCCTGCGTCTATATCGCCCATCAAATGTGGATAAAGCATCCGTCTCTCGTACTTATTTACGTGTCAGAAGGTGACGGATGCCTTATCCACACTTTGTCACGCGATATCGAAGCAATATTAGGAGGACAAAGCTAGTCTTTCACTTTTTTATTTTTTTTATTTCAAACTTATAAAAATAAAAATAACATGTTGTAAGTGTGCTACTATTGAAAACCCAGTTGGTTTATGTAATAGATGGCGAGCTCGCGCGGTAAGGCCCGCGGTAATAGGAAGGTACGTATTATTTCTAATAAGAGGTAACTACATTAAACTAATGTTGTAAGTGCTGTACATTCCAGGTAATACTTCATAATTAGAGTTTTAAATTTAACATTATTATTACTAGTTTTATGCAGAATATCTAACAATTCCTTTGGTAAGGTGTTAAGAAGGAATGGGATCACATGCTTATTGGTTCGCCTGCCGTAAACATTATTATTACTCGGCAATTGGTATACAGGTAAGTATTCTAGACAGCGCAGCCGTTCGGGCCGCGTTTTCCGCTCAAGTGTCGGAATACTATAACATTCTTCACTTAGCAACGATAAACAAAACCTACTGAAGACATTTGCTAATTGACAATGTTTAAACAAACCGGAATAGTCTTCAATATATTTGGCTTTTATTTTACTCGGTACTATCATTTTAACGCAAGTTGTAATATTTATATTTGCTCCAGGTAGGTTTTGTAAGTCCGCCCGTAGCTACTTATTCCGTAACAAACGATTGAATCCGCCAGAGATAGATAAAGCATTCGTACTTCTCAATCGGTATAAAAAAAAGAACAAATATTTGAGTCCATGGAACTCTGAGACTTGCGTCTTATTATCCTAGATTAAACCTTTATTAGGTTTACCGCCTATCTCACAATCGGCAAGCAAAGCATATTTGACTCATAACGTTTTTTTTTTTTAAACAGTGGACAATGTCACACCAATTGACCTAGTCCCAAACTAAGCTCTAGGCTTGTACTATGGGTACTAGATAACGATATAAATACTTATATAGAGAAATATATACTTAAATACAAAAAAAACATCCAAGACTCAGGAACAAATATTCGCGCTCATCACACAAATATCTGCCCTTACCGGGATTTGAACCCAGGACCGCTAGCTTCATAGGCAGCGTTAGCCCTTTCTCTTTCTGCACTTGAAAATAGACAAGGAGAGACCCAACATTATATGTTTAATGTTTAATGTTTATTTGGGCACAAGCGGTACAAGTAAAGAAAAATTAATACAGAAAAACTTACATAACACATTGACCAGTGAAGTTGCCACAATTAACTAATACAGTACAGAGTAACACGTTAAAAATGTGTGTTTACGTAGTATTAAATTCAAGTACAAATATTAAATTCAATTCAAGTACAGACAACAATTAATGTTTAGACAACGCAATTTTAAATCTATGAAGGGAAAGACTAAATATATCTAAGTGACAAAATGTGCTATTATAGTTTTTAGAAGTTCTACATAAAAATGAATTTGACGCATATTTGTTACGAGTAAAGGGAACATGAAATAGATTGTTATTACTGCGAGCACTAATACGAGGAGTCCTAAGGCCAATCTTGCCTAGCAAATACGGGGAATCAATCTCACACGAAAGAATTTTATACCATAAAATTAGATCTCTAAATGTGATATTGCAGTCTATTTTTTTTTCTCTTATTTTAATTTATTTATATTTAATACTATAAGCGCCACGTTCTCGCTTCATAATATAGCTTCGTAATAGTAAAAGAATTGGTTTAGAAGTTCTAGAGATTGTCTTTAACATAGAAACAAACATAATTTTATCTTTTTATAATATTGGTACGGTTTTTTTTCACTTTCCTTAAAATAGTATCAAGACAAAAGATATAACTATTTTATAGATATTAACTACAAAGCAGAGTTCATGCTTGCTTGATTTTATTACGAAAGTTACAAAGTTGAGATAGAATATTGCACAACTTCCTACATGAAAAGTTTCCACTTAAAGACTTTCTTATTGATAAAATTTCCACAGGTGCCTTTTCCATATATAGGTACTAACTGGCAAAAATATTCAAATTCACTTTTCATTTTCATAAGGTAATGCATTTTCGTTTGCTAGAGCTTAAGCAGCTTTGCCAGAAGCGCTGGCGTGAAAGTTTTGTGCATTTGTGCTTTAAATTCTTAGAAATTATGTAACTTTAGAATTTATGTTGAATTAATTTAAGACTACTTAATACTCGTATGTAATAGTAAAGATATAGTAAGTAATAAAAAGACAACATTATTATTTATCGATTGAGTACAGAGGCTTTATTATACTTTGTCTCTTCATGTATGGTTTGCCTGCGTCTGCGCTTCTATTCTAGGCGGTAAAATCCAAATCGTATTTGTCCTGTTATGGTATTGTTTTTCACTCGGCCGCCATTACTGTCAAGTAAATAAGAGGTATCAAAAAGTTGACAATACGATAACAGCTCAAAATAGTAGATTGTACAACAAGTGCATAAAACGAGCCATTTTAAACGAGCCAAAATGGGTTTTATGCTCGAGTTACACTCTGCTTTTCACTCGATAACGAGGAAATAAAACAGTAATAATGTAAAAAAACTTACATTAATGAGAATGTATTGACTTGTTTTCCGCTTCTCCAGACTTTGAAATTTTCATACGTTTAAAGTAAATTTTCTTTGATTTAGGCGGAAATGTCTGTTTAATAAGTTCTTTAGCAAGTTTTTCTATTAGTATGTTAGGTGTGAACATTATTTCCCCTTCACACTAAATTCCATAAAACCACAACAGAAGTTTTTCAAAGAAAACGACTACCTAATGAATACCTAGTCCAAAACTGTGGTCCAAAACTATAGATAGACAAACACCTCTTTCCCGCCAGTGTATTTCGTTTTTTTTTTTTTCTGCATGAGGTTTTTAACTTAGGTCGAACGCAATACTGCCAAGTCATACGTTGATTTTGTAATGTTTTTATTAATAATGCTTGTTTTTAATACTTCTAAATTTAGTTTAGTTTAATATTTTAATACGTCTAGATGACGACAACACTTTATGCCCTAGTGCATAAAATGCGATTTTATGCAGCCTATACCCAGCATAAAGAAGGACTTTACGAGCATGAGAAGTGAAAACTATATTGTTTTTTCCGTGTGGAATTGAAGCCCAGGGGTTAGCTCCACGCGCTTCTGCCAAGTACCAATATCAATTTACCGCATAGAATAGAGGCATTGATGTAGTTGTCACATGTCACCTCTCACTGTCACCTATGTGAAATAGGGGACTAGTGAACGAACCAACCACTTGTGTGCGATTCTCCTTTGTTTCTATCCTCACCCTTCGTCATTTTCCTACCCTCGAAATTAATTTTCAGTTTCTTGATAATTCGTAGCGCAATTTCACCAAATGAAATATTATTACGCAGCGACGCTTCGGTGGAATTTTCGTAATTTTCAATAATACGAGTATAATGGAGTCACTGTACAGTTGGCTTTATAAGAAGCTACACACTTTGGTACCTTGTCGGTTTAACGCTTTTGACAGATTAGTGCAGAATTTCAAACCTGACATTAAAGTGACAAAGCACTAAACTTACGTATATTGTGATTTGTTTTTATTGAGTTTAACTCCCTTATTTACATTTAATAAACCTACTTTAGTTAAAGTACATAATGCTTGGTCACTCTTTATTATCGTAATGAAAGCTAAGGCCAAATTATATTTCAAGCTTACATGTGGATTTATGAATAAGAGGGCTTTTTTAGCAGTTTTATCTTTTATTCTGTCTTTATCCACATCGTATCTAATCCTCTATTTATATCTTAAACTATTCACATGCTATCTTACCTCTTTGCCGATCATACGCATTGATACACTCGCTGGTCTGAAACTGGCTGATTAGTGCGGTTTTGCCCACACCGGGCGCGCCGACCATGGCGACCCGGTGCAGCGCGACCACCCGCCGCTCGGTGGGCTCCGGCGCAGCCGCGGGCGACGGCGCTAGGCTGCCGCTGCGTGAGCGCCGACGGCGGAACGAGTCGCCGCGGTTTACTATGCCTGGAACAATGAAAATGTAGGGTTCATTATTTAGTAGGGGGGAGGATTACAAGGCGTTTTAGGATTAGTCGTTTGTTTTTTTCTAGTAATAATGACGATTGACGAAAGAGATATACAGAGCGAAAATGAGTGGAAGGGTGGAAAGGGCCGCCCTAGGCGTACTTTTTCGAATCAAATCGGAATACACTGGAAAAGGGCCGAATCTTAAGAACCCGAAACCAACGTCCATGCATAATTCGATGTATGAATGTGGAAGAAGCGAAAGAGATTTGTCAGGATCGTAGCAGGTGGAAAGAAGTGGACTCTGCCAACCCCTCTGGGAAACAGGCGTGATGTATGTATGTAGGTTTGCCGTTTTCCATCTTCTTCGGTGGTTTTCTTTTCCGTGCAACTAATTCTTTCCTCTTCTCCAACACCATATCTCAAACGCTTCCAATCTTTCCCTATCTCTTTGTATTAGTGTCCAAATCTCGCTACCGTACAACGTGATGCTCCAGATGTAGACTTCAATTAACCGGTTCGCCCAATGCTTCAACCAGCGTCGTTACTTGAATAGCCCTTTTATAGGTATTTCGGTCCATATGATGATGATGAAAACCCCATCAATTTATAGATTATTTTAAAGTTAAATACTGCCTGAGATTAATATAATCAGGCTACCTTTAAATAAACTCAAAATAGCTATTTTGTATTGATATTCCATGAGCTCGTCAAGGGTTCAATAAATTTGTGGTTTTCTTTAAGATTTTTACCGCTGTACCGTAAACAAATTATATTTCCTCTATAGCCATACTTAGGGTCATACTTGTGTATGATAAATTGTCACTTAGGAACTACTTAATCGTCATTAAATGACGCTGAGTGAGGCCGTTACTGTTAGTTTGTTTATGAAATGTTTGAACCTCATGAATAATACATAACTAGGTGTTTTCTTTTAGGTGGATGAAGTTAGACGAAACCCCAGTTGTTTATATTTATATGTGTACTTAGGAACGAAGCGAACAAAGTTTTAGCAACAATAACCACCTTTTAACTGCGGACTATTTAGCGTGAAGTAACAGAGGTTATACCTCTCGCTAGCTAATTAACTGTTGATCTTAGAATGTAATGTACTTCATAAATAGATGATCACTTTAGGACCTTGTCGCTTTTTCTCGTTAGTCTAGGCTAGACAGTAATTTTAATTAAAAGAAAAGACTTACTGCCGGAGCTTGTTAGTTATTTTCCCAAAATTTATGTTTTTATTTGTTGTAATTTTTCTAATTCAATAACTATTTCACTGTTATTAATTCAATACCAAAAACATAAAGAGCGTGACGAACATTAATCGTAAGGTAGCTTTATTAAACAGTTCTAACACCAGTATGAATACAGGATCACGTACAAATTGTAAATATACGTGTAATAAAGCTGACCACAAATCTCAGAGGCAGTCTAAATCCAGACCTAAACAGTACGTCTAGACGCGCGTGATTTGCTGCCGAATGGCTGACGTCAAACGCAAACGTGCGGCGCCGCGGTTATGGTTTACGTTTACGTTTTGGGAAAGATTTTTAAACTATTAAAGCGAACGTAAACCGAAGTTTTTAAAGAGCCAGGTATTGGGATTTCTTTGAAGGTGTTCAAAACTTTTTTGTATGTATGTGTTATTTATTTGCTTTATTTTGTTCTAAACACAGAGCAAAGTAAGTATATTGTCTACACTAATATTATAAAGAGGAAAGATTTGATTGTTTGTTTGTTTGCATTGAATAGGCTCCGAAACTACTGAACCGATTTGAAAAATTCTTTCACCATTAGAATCGTACATTATCCGTGATGAACATAGGCTATGTTTTATTTTTCTGAGCGGACGGAGTAGCGGGCAACAGCTATGAATATTTGAGAAAAAAAACCGGTGAAGTACGAGTCGGGCTTGAGCAATGACGGTTGCATACGACTTTTTTATTCTGGAAAATTCGTATTTATCTTGCTTTCTCAGAGCCTCTAGTATACGCGTTAAAACAATATTATCTTTGACGTGTCATCGTTATGTTTTTAACTCGGCCGCGAGCTCAAGTAAATAAGAGCTATATTACCTTCGACAATACCATTGCATGTCAAAAGCAATAAGTTTTTACTTCGTAGAATAGAGATCCCGGTGTACGTACTATTCAATTTAAAAGGCAAATTCAATACGACAGTTATACGAAACTTTATAAATCAACTTCGCAGAACGAGTTTTCTATGAAACTACTTAGGTTTACTTTGGTAAGCAAGTACGACATGGATCGCTGAGCATTTAACTTCTCAAGTTAGTCGATGCCTGCGGCAGCTTGAATTAAAAGCCGAGTTTAATTATTGTAGCAGCCAGGTCGCAGTATGCACTTTCATGAACATTGAAGGCCCAGAATTGTGTCCTTGTCTAGGTTTAGCTTGACTTCTCGACGAGCGTACTTATTGCCTCATTTGTGAGCCCGTCATAAACATACCTCGGGGTATTCGGTGCTGGAATGATTTGAGAAAGAGTAAAGATAAACAGATAGGTTAGTCCGAGAAAAGCCATATTATGCCTAATGAATAACTACCTCTCTGCGAATTGTACACACGCTATGATACAATTTTATTTTGACTCATGTAGGAGGTACTTTAGCTTTACTACAAAGCCTTATGAGACAATAATAAAATAAAATTAATTATATACCTGCAGTATTAAAGTCCGGTATCTGTGAAATTTTACTTATAAATCAGTAGGGGCTTAAAGAGGTATAATAACTGATCTTTTTTATTTATATATAAATGAAAAAGATATTAAGTATTCATGTATATTTTTCTCAATTAATATTTCATTAGGTAGAAACCTGCTAGAGTACATTCTGTATTATATGTCAATACCTACTCTTTGGCTAATGTCAAACATTCCCGCACCGAAAACCCCGGGGTTTGGTCATAAAGGTCATTAGTTGGTGGTAACATTTTGTACGGTCGGCCAAGAAAGTGGTTTAACAGGGGTCTAAGTCGAAAGTTTCTGTGAGATCTAATTATCGTTAAGGTTGACACTTGTCACCGTCATAATATAATTGCAAGGGAAAATCGAACTTGTTGTATCAGGAGGTGCAAATGAACTTCAACCGTAAGGTGGTGGACCACATCTTTGGCCGACCGTACAATACCTAGAGTAGGAAATATTGTTAAAGACGACATTCTCTACTGAAGTTTATACCAATTTTATGGAATAGGGAATGCAAACAAGCACACAAAGTACTTAATGGTATGTAGGATCTGTGTATAGACATTTGCATTCTAAAGACTGCAAACCTAAGACCGCAAATGCGTTGCCAACCCTGAATATGATGGAATGCCTCTATGCTAGTAATTTCACCGGTTGTCTTATCGACACCGGAACACAATAATGCGAACACTGATGGTGAAAGGTTGAAGGATACGATGGTGCTAGCGATCCGAACGGACGTTGCACAATATCCTACCACCAGTAAAAGTGTTAGATAAAACCACAGATTTAAATATACATAGATAACACGAATGCATCTACTTCGCTTGTCCGAATCCCGACTTAAACCCCGACCTGCCGATGGTTGATCCGTAAACTATTTTTAAGACCTATTTTTAGTAAATAAATAAATTTATTGATTGATTGATTGATCGACCAAGCGTCGGGGTTTGCCGTCGCTACTGACACTCCGCGCGCCTCTTGTCGTAGCCGGTCGGCCGTGAAAATTAAAAAAATGCCTCGTTGCGTGATAATAAACTGCAACAGCCCAAAAAAGCTTTGAATCGATTTTGCGCGGAATACGGAAATGTTTACGTTATCTACGTGTATTTATATCTGTGGATAAAACGCTTTTTTAATGGGCTGTATTCAAATGTAGGCATGTATTTAAATAAAATCAAAACGGTTTTTTTTCTTGATTTGGAGACACAAAATTAGCGAGTGTCGACGGTGTCTTCCTGTCCCCATCAACCTAGTGATGACTAGTAACTGGTGACAATTAAAAGTAATTGGAGTTAATTAAAGTCTGTTTCCCTACGAACTCGACAACATTGCAATGTTTTTTGATAAATCATATCATAAAGAAAAATAAACAGACAGAGATAACGAAATTATAAGACTTTCTTTTATCAATTTGGCTATGAAATTCTAAATATCTCCCTTTTATAAAGAAAAAAGCTTTAGTACACTTAACAATGATGTTTTTACTAACAAGGTCTATTCAACATGCTTCTATCTCATTAGTCGTCGACACGGTATTTATTTATTTAAAGAACATATCTGACTAACAGCGTATTCTAGGTATTCCATTATTCATTCAAGATTAAATACACTTCTGTTCCACTACTAATGAGTGCTAAACGAAGTGTCGCCAGTTGTTTGTAATTAAAAAGTTACACAGGACCCTGGCAACTGGCAACACTGCAATTTTCCACGTTTTAAAAAGTTACAACTCCAAATTCGGACTCTATTTAAATCTGAGCTCTACACAGTTGCATAAAGTTTGAAATTGAAATAAGTTCTCGTTACGATTTTGTTTCCTTTTGTTTTGAACAGTGCAGTGAATATTTTACACGGTGAAATTTCAGTTGGCGATTTGTTTTTTTTTCTGTTAAGTTTGGGCGTTGTATGTTAGTTTTGTTGTAGTTATCGACAGTTTGTCATTGCCTAGTTAGAGTTTTTGTCGCAAAAAAGTATACACAATCAGGAATATGAAACAGCACACAACACCTAGCTGTTATACTGAGGAAAATATATAAACTACCTACTAGTTTATGCGCGCGCCTCCAACTGCGCAGAAGTCGTTTATCGCTATTCCTTCGAGAACTGTCCAATTTTTCGGGATAAAATGTACCCTATGCGCTATGCTAGATTATAATTTGATCAATGTGCCAAATTTGATCTAGATCCGTTCAGTCATTCTGGTGTGATTGAGTAACAAATTTCCAAACTTTCGCATTTACAAGAATTATAGGATTATTAAGAAATATATAAATATTAGTTATTTTATAAGATAAGATATATGAAGTAGTCGGTTTATTGCTTTTTAAACATTTATTTCCATTACAACGCATAAATATAAAACAGGGTTTGTAAATTGGCTACATGGTTAAATATGGTGGTTGCGAGTCTCAGATTTTTCTCGTTTTTCTAGTATAAATCTTACTTAATCTAACATTTGTAGGGCAAAGGCAAGGGAAAAAGAGACCTAAGACCTAAGCTTACTACCTACTTCAGCCGAATAAGACAAAAGACCAATTTTGTTTCGTATAAGGAGGTGAAAAAGCTAGCAGAAAACCAAAAAAGGGGGAAATACTCCAACGACAAAATATCTCTTAAACGAATAACTGTTTGCCTCTCACTTACTTAGCAAGGGTTTTTCAAAGTTCCTTTATCAACTGATTTTTCATAAAAAATATTCCCACTTCTTCCATTTCACAATGTAAGTGAAATTCATTTTCAAGCACAGTATTCTTGCTCTGGTAAGTGTATTAAATGCCCCGTGACGAAATGCCTAAATTTGTCGGAGTGACTCACTCGCTCATTATGCACGGTGCACTTGAGTTAGTGACGTCAATCGGCGTATTATGTTTACCCGTACTCCATTTTAGCCCTCCGTGTTTACATTTGGGTCAAATCCGGGGGCGGTACAGGGAAGCTGGACAAGTCAGTTGACAATAGTATGTATGTATGTATGTATGTAAACTCTTTATTGCACATAAACAATTACAAGACATGTTTGCATCAATATAGATATTGTGCATAGGCGAACTTATCCCATATGGGATCTCTTCCAGTTAACCCTGGATTAGAATAAGCAAGGAAAATGCAGAAGGATAGACAAATTAACAAAATTACAGGAAATAACAAATAGTAAATACAACAGAGAAAGAGGAAGAAAATGAAATATCTTCTAAAATATAATAAATATATATTTAGATAATAGAATATACTAATATATACTACCATATACCTACGTAAACAGCAGCTAAAACCTACAACAGAGATATGAATCGACACTCCGACTGATCTTGTTGATTAAGCTACAACTTCTTAACCTTTCTTTCAATGAACCGACAGATCTAGATTGCCTCAAACACATTGGAAGCCCAATTGGATTGGAGTATGTATATATACCGGGTAACATAAAATTTGTAATACAAAATCCATGTTTTACACACATCTCCGCTAAACTAAACCCCTAAGTTTCATGCTGCTAATTTTTTTTTAATTTTTTTTTAGCTTTACCCTACCAATCTGCTTAAATAAGATTGATAACAGGGGTCCCAATTTAGTTTACTGTGTTCAAGTTACATATTATCTACACATCGTAAGCCACGTGTTATTACAACACC
This sequence comes from Acleris literana, assembly GCA_946894065.1. Lineage (NCBI taxonomy): Eukaryota > Metazoa > Arthropoda > Insecta > Lepidoptera > Tortricidae > Acleris > Acleris literana. Next base: position 3,361,428 of record OX335681.1, read on the forward strand.
AGTACAGTCGACAGCGTATACACTTTATTCCAATATAATTGTAAATTTGTAATAAAAGGTGGCGGACACCTGTCGCGCCGTTATCAGCTGTCGGGGATCAAAGACGACGCCTTGCCCGCTTCCGCTTGCGCGCATGGTGGAAGTGACAAACGACAACCTTTTTTAGGAACATCGATAAAGATAATTAAAATACTTTCATTTAAACCTGCGAGTATTATTGTGATACCCGTAGTTGACTTATCGATTCTTATCAAATATAAAACGTAAAGTAAAAAAAAGTGATGTGTTATTAGTTATTACTTAATCCGAAACGACCGACGATTGAGGGAGACAGCGCTATAAAATATAATGAGCTGAGATTCTAGACGGTACCTACAAACCATATCGTTTTTGACCTGTTATCGTATTGTCAACGTTTTGATAGCTCTTATTTACTTGACAGTAATGGCGGCCGAGTGAAAAACAATTCCATAACATAAAGTCAAACATGATATGGTTTTTTACCACCTAGAATAGAGGCCCAGGTCACTGTCGATAACTGTGTTGTTATACGATAACAGAACAACATACTAAGTAAACTCATTAACCGGTCAGAAACAATGTTACGAACATCCAAGATGGCGGACACCTGTCGCTCGCTTATTAGCTAGAGGTCCAAGACGACTCGCTCGCCTCAGTTTAAGAGTATATGGTGTAAGTGAGAAGCGAAAAGTTATCTTTGGAAACTATGCAATATTAATAGTACATTACAAAAGAGGCCGGGACAAAAGGGGTTGCCGGCCGAAGACATATAGACGGCCGAGCAAAACGAGGCCGGATAGGTCTGAGGCGGGCAACCCATATTTCCCGCCGAGGTATGTATAGTGCTTTTCTCAAAAATCAAACATAATAATAATTCATTAAAAAAATTAAAACAAAAATTACAAAGTCAAATTACTAGGAGTGCATAAACATTAATGCGCCCGCCCGCCCGCCGGTGCCCCGCAGCGCACCGCCCGCCTGCGATCTAAGTTGCGCTACGCACCCCTAATTACCTTTGTTCTCCTAGTACTTTAGATAAACATGCAAACGCTTTGGTTGGATGCACGGCTTAGTATATTAATTTTTTTATTGCTATCTAGCCTGTTCATAAACACAGCTGCCATGTTTACACTAAAAAAAAAAAAACGTTTAATGTTTTTTTTAATACGCATAGTGGCAGAATGCCATGATGCCTGTGCCACAAATTTATGTGGAATGGAAATAAAAAAAGAGGACTTTGCCGGCCTAGGCCTGCACGATTTGTATGAAATTCCAAAAACGACCTCTTGTCCTAGCCGCACCTGAAACGTCATACTTGGCGGCCTATTATAAGGAACATAACATCAATATTTCATGGCATGTTTGAGAAAATGATCTAACTGAAATTATATTATTCTTAGGTTATGTAAATACCGGCCAAGTGCGAGTCAGACTCGCGCAAGAAGGGTTCCGTAGCATTATCTATACAATATTAGCAAGAAACGGCAAAAAAATCACGCTTGTTGCATAATCCTACAGCGCGCAGCCGCAGGTCGTTACGCGTCGAACGCACAAACGAATATCACCCTAAAGGTGGTCTACCGGGAATGCCCCTGACTGTATGTACTTATGTATGTAAACTCTTTGTTGCACAAACATATAAAAATTCAATATTGTTATTAAATTAATGTACAAAGGCAAACTTATCCCTAAACGGAATCTCTTCCAGCGAACCTTGAAGGAGATGGGTAAGGACAATGCATGGGGTTGGACAAATACAAGTTTTGCACAAAAGGTAGCAAAAAGAGATGATGATACTTATTATAAATAAATAAATATTGAACAAAAACATTAATATAAAATTACATTATATGTATATTACACAATAAATAATAACTACAGCACAGCTTGTACCTCTATGTCCCAAGGGTATGCAATGCATTTGCAGTCTTAAGATTGTAGTCATAAGAATGCAAATGTGTATGGGTCTCAGATCCCACTTACCATCAGGTGGCCTGTGTACCGACTCGTTTGCCTTCTGCTTGCCATAAAAAAACTAAGGCAAGTTTATAAATGAGTGTCATGCCGAGGATTTGTTATAAAAGTGACACAATAAATTGAGTCGCATGACTTCAAACTCGGATATGTCCTTGAAATTTGGTATACGAATTTAAAACTTAATTTGTTTTAAAAAAGACGCAAATTCCGATGTCCTTTGGCATGGACTTATTCGAGTTTGAAGTTAAGTGACTCAATTCAAAGTTGTCAAAAACCGCTCGTCGCTCCTGGTTTGGGTGATGTCTACAAGACCACTTCCGACGGCCGTCCGGCTGTTTGCTGTTCCCGTTTCAAGCCGGTCAAGCAACGGGTAAACACTGCCCTATCTATAATAGAAATGCATCTATTCTATTTATTCGCCTTCAAGGACTGCTATTTATTTATTTTATCTTTAATGTATATAAAAATACATAAAATATATCAGAAATTAAAACAGTTTAGTTAGGGCACAGAAAAAATAGTCAGACAGCAACAACAAAAAACCTATTTATAGCATAACTAGAGCACGCCCGCGACTGTACGCGTAGAATTTGTTTCCCGCCACTCCCCCTATTTTAACTCCTTAGGGGACGAATTTCCAAGAATTCCATCTTTGTGCAGTCTTAGACCTCATAAGGAAACTACACTTCAAATTTGAAATCTCTAGACCCAGCAGTTTGGGCTGTGCGTTGATATGTCCGTCAGTTTCTTCTTTTATATATGTATTTATAAGATAAAGATAAAAGTTATTCGGTATTTGATAAGTTATGCAAACACATGTTTATCTTATTTTTATAATAGTAAATTCAAAGTATAATATTTATTTCTTAAAAATTTCAATTTAGTAAATAATTTAAACTACTATTTAATCATTTTGTAATACTGTATAATGTGTACTTATAACTAAATATTTAGGACTATTAAAAATATATACAATGAAATATACCTAAAATTAACTTAAAACTACACTAATCTAATAAACCGCTGCCAGTGGGCATCGTTCCCAAAATGCTGGCAGCATTGCCACGTTGAATGGCAATGCTTTATCTTTGTGCCAAATAAAGGCCAGCATTTTGGTCACGAGATGTGTCGACCAGGCGCTTGGAAAGATCTTTAAAAAATTGATGAGCCCCTGGTCCCCACGGTCCTAAAGTTTCGACCCCAAATTCAAATAATTGTAATTCACTGTACTAATAAAAAAAAGAGAATAAGAAAAAAGGTAGCCTTAAGTACCAATGACCTTGTTCATTCGACGCTCAATCTAACGAAGCTCTCGAAAGGATTGTAAAAACAACAGAATATTTTTATAAACTGTTTGAAATAAAGCATTTGTTGCAAGCGAAGGTTGTCGAATTTTTGATAATTGCTTTTCCAACTAATTAACGTTATAATGAAATTCGGAGGTAAACTTAATTTCTCATTTACAGCAAAATTTGTAGCGACGCTAAAATATAAATGAAATTAAAAAAACATAGGTACATATTTGTTGATGATGTTGTTTCATAAATACAATATTTGGACGGTTTTCTTCAGATACACCTGTCATTTTTAATTTTAATTTATTTAAAAAATAACGTACATTCAGAGGGACAGTGCGGGAAGTGACTTTGTTTTAATACTGTGTAAAGATTATTTGTCAATCCCCTTATGACATTCATTTCATGGGCACACAATCCGCATTTTGAGCAGACCTTTTCAGATGGTCACCTCCTGGAAAATCATTTTATAGTCCTCGTTTCCTTTAATTTAGAGTAATACTTACATACATACATACATTAAATCACGCCTGTTTCCCAGAGGGGTAGGCAGATACCACTTCTTTCCACCTGCTACGATCCTGACAAATACTTATTTATCTATATATAAGTATGTTGTTTGATGTAGGGAATAAAGGCTTGTAGTACTGTTAGGCGATGGGTTTGCAACCTGTCACTGATACACTTATCTTAGCCTAATTGTACAAAATGTGGTTACAGAATTATCAACAAGTTTTTAGAGTTGTTGGTAATTCTGTAGCTCTGCCTACCCCACTCTGGGAACGAAGGCGTGAGTGTATATATGTATGTGTATAAGTATGTTTATCGTTGCCTAGTACGGTCTATGGGTACAAGCCTAGAGCTAAGTTTAGGGATAGGTAAATTTGTGTGAGATTGTTTCATGAAATTTATTTATTGGATTTAAGTGTTTATGGGATTTTCATAACTCACTCAACTACCGCGCATTTGCGGGCGCATTTTTAGCATAACCCAGTCAAGTAAAAGAGACACCTCGCGAGAATAACTTTCATTGTATAGATCAAAGTCAGTTCTCTGCGAATATTTTATCGATTTTAAATATTCGATTTCATAGAATCGCATGAAATTTAGGTAAAACCGAACCATGTTCTATTTAAAGTAAGTAAACACTTGCAATTTTGCGTTAAACCGCTTGGTTTGGAAACCGTCCAACGCTAAAATGTGTCCGACTGATTTTCTAACACCGGTAATATAATATAACAGTACTAGAATAACCTGGCACCTCAACACATCTAGGTTATATAGATAGATTGTAATATTTTATTAGGCTTGTTTTACACGTACAGTCAACAGCGTAAATAAGTGATCATTTATGTACCTTGTCACTTTAACGTCGTGTTTGAAATGTCATAAAAAATTGTGAAACGATTGAAAGCGACAAGGTACATAAATGATCACTTATTTATGCTGTTGACTGTACCACAACCACACCACATCGCAGCCACAAGACATCGCTGCGAATGACACCTCAGCATTATGCTGAGCCAGTGTCCGATTCATTGCCGCGAAGACACACTCACTACTTGTTTATTGTTGTTTTTTGTTTTCACTATGTCTCTGTGTGTCTTGTGTGTGTAGTGAATAAATGTATTTTTCTTTCTTTTTTTCTTTTCTGTGTATAACAGTCATACGGACCACATTTTGCCGTCAGTGGTAGCCATATATTTTTTGTCGCGACCACTTTTCGTGGCTGCGACGTGGTGTGGTTGTGGTACAGTCAACAGCATAAATAAGTGATTTATGTACCTTGTCGGTTTCAATCGTTTCACAATTTTATATGACATTTCAAGCACGACGTTAAAGTGACAAGGTAAATAAATGATCACTTATTTATGCTGTTGACTGTACGCGTGAAAAGTATGGTTGACGTCATAATTATGTAGGTAACTTAAGAATCTTTTTTAATTCCCGACAAAAAAGAGAGGTGTTTTATGTGTAACTTGCGTGTGTCATTTGTGTATGTGTGTCTGTGTGCCTGTCTGTGACATCGTAGCTCTCAAACGGACTGACCGATGTAAACGCGGGATTTTTATGTATATTGCTACGTTGTTGCCGGAGTAGCCTCGTGTGGTTGCCGAGTTAGAATAGTGCCACTCCATGTCTTCTCGTGGATGTCGTAAGAGACGACTAAGGGAATAAAGGCTTGTAGTACTATTAGGCGATGGGCTTGCAACCTGTCACTAATACGCTGGTAAACATCTTAGCCTAATTGTGCAAATTGTGGTTATAGAATTATCAACAAGTTTTTAGAGGTGTTTGTAATTCTGTAGCTCTGCCTACCCCACTCTGGGAACGAAGGCGTGAGATTATGTATGTTATGTATGCTACGTTGTTGATGATTAGATATCAAGTTCTGAAGTCACAAAATTATAACTATTTCTAGTCAAGCGTGTGCTGTGTACAGCAGCGTAGTGTGAAGGTTTGCTGCTTATATGTAGCGTGCTGGCTACATCTACGTCGGACTGGCTGACTATTACGTCAGTAATATTTAAAATGAAATGATCTTCTGGATAAGAATTGTTTTTTGATATAAGTGGGTCAGTCGAGTCTTGTCCGCGTGAAGCCCTACAATGTGTTTAATTGTTAAAGTGAAGTAAAATATATGAGGTATTGAGCTGGCCTAGTTGGTAGTGACCCTGCCTGCGAAGCTAGCGGTCCTGGGTTCAAATCCCGGTAAAGGCAGATATTTGTGTGATGAGCGCGAATATTTGTTTCCGAGTCATGGATGTTTTCTATATATTTAAGTATATATTTCACTATATAAGTATTTCTATCGTTGTCTAGTACCCATAGTACAAGCCTAGAGTTTAGTTTGGGACTATATTGGGATATTTTATTTTTTAAATGAAGTTCGAGCATATTGCAGTTTATATTTATTATCAAGATATCAAGAAGGGAACCTGCACAAGAGGCTTCCCACAGTAGTGTTTTATCTGCATCATTAAAACCTCAATAACTTAAAAACTAATATACAGTTTGTTACCAGCACCCTGGCTTTTTTTTAAGGGGGTTAAAATAACGTATATCTGTAACGTAACCATGACATTAATTTAATTAATAAACGAATTTTCAGGCTTTGTTAACTTTCTAACAAAATTTTAATTGCCAGCAATGTAAAGCACAGCAATTTGACATGTGTAAATGACAGTCGACGGATACTTTGATTACTATGATTTGCCCCCGTACCACGACTTGCCTTGTACTAAGTAACAGCGATACTGATAACGATGCACACGCAGCACATGCACTGCATTAAAAATGGACAGTATCTAAGAAAATTAATTGTGATTTTAATTATTTTTTAATTGATAATATTTGCAAACAATTGCTAAAGCAACATATTATCGGCTGTTTTAATAAATGCCCGCATGCCGGTAACACACTGTATATATAATCACAAACTTAACAAACTTAAAGTGAGGTTTATTTAGACTAGCAATAATTGCTGAAGTTGACTGCGGTTTTACTCTAACATTAAAATTAGAAAAAGACAGGGAAATTGAACTTCTCGCTCTAGAACTAAAGTTAAAGTAAGACAGCAATCAACTTCTGCATTTTCTGCGCTAGACTATTTCGCCCTTAAGAGGCCTTTCTTATACCGTAATATTTTCGTCAAGTTCTGGGACACCCTGTAACCTACCTCTATATATTATGATACGTATAGAATACTTCATCACCATCATCATCATGTCAGCCGAAAGACGTCCACTGCTGGACATAGGCCTCCCCCAAGGCTCTCCACTCAGACCGGTCTTGTGCTTTTCGCATCCACCGCGTTCCCGCGATCTTTACAAGGTCGTCACTCCATCTTGTTGGAGGCCTACCTACAGCTCGTCTCCCGGTCCGCGGACGCCACTCAAGAACCTTCTGACCCCATCGGCCATCAGTCCTGCGAGCAATGTGCCGCGCCCACTGCCACTTAAGTTTGGCTATTCTTCGGGCTATGTCGGTAACCTTAGTTCTACTGCGGATATCATCATTTCTGATTCTATCACGCAGAGAAACCCCGAGCATAGCCACCTCCATAGCCCTCTGAGTGACTTTGAGCTTCCTTATAAGGCCCATTGTTAGCGCCCACGTCTCAGATCCGTAAGTCATCACTGGCAACACACACTGGTCAAAGACTTTTGACTTCAGACGGCAGTTGTATAGAATACTTGCTATCCCCCATCTGTTTGATGGCCACATGCCACTAAAACCGCAATGAAAGTCGCTCGAATGAATTGTAGGGTCTTCGGAATGAATATGAAAAGCCCGCTGGATAAAAACTCGGGTCGCATTTTGTTTTATTCCTAGCCAGAGCTCGTCAATGTCACAGTGGGTAGAGTTGAAACAGCACGATCACCTGTTGTACCTTAGTGATTGAATATAGTAATGGAAAAAGTCTTGGCTGGCACTCTATTCTATTTGGGCTAATGTAAAGATAATTGCTTTTGACATGCTATCGTATTGTTAACGTTATGATAGCTCTTATTTAAGGCCCAGCCGCACCGCTTGCGTGACGTGCACGTGCACGTACGCGTTCGCTTTCCACTGCGTTGTATATTATGAATTCTCATAACTACATGTCATTATAAAACGCAGTGGAAAGCGAACGCGTACGTGCACATGCACGTCACGCAAGCGATGTGGCTGGGCCTTTAGTTGAGAGTAATGGCGGTCGAATTAAAAACAATACTAAAGCAAAGAAGAATTAGGCCCATGCAATAACTTATAGAAAACGTAGGAATTACTCAATACTCAATACTTTAATGCAATTCATAATGTGTACAGGTTAGAATACAGTATTAAAAGTGAGCTAGGGTGTATCTTGTAAACAGTAGATTTCTCTTTGTTTTGCTTTGTACCCTTTTAGAAAAGCAATCATTAAGACTTTCATAGAACATTTAAGTGTTGCCAGTAACGTTTATAAGTTATATGTACTAAGTCGGTTGCTTTTATTCTATTATAAATTTCTACATGTTTGATTGATTAAGAAATAAAGTCAAATCATAGCTGTAGTACCATTTTCTTCTAGGGGGAAAACTTACGATATTATACCTGGTTTTATAAATAGGGAGTGGAACCGGATTATGCGCGATTAACCCACTAAAACCCCCACGGAGGCCTGCCTCGGCATATTTAGAGTATTACGTAGCTCTGGTACCTTTACCTGTATACATGAGCATAGTAATAAATAAAAAAAGATTACTGCATACCATCTGTGTACTATGATAGCAAATTGCACGTCACCACGTGAGGGGAATAACCAGGTACTCTCTATATCCCTCCTCCCCGAATTGACTCGAAATAAAAATGGTTTTGAGAACATATTCGTAAAGGCGGCCAATCAGGTCTCTTGTGGAGTTGTTTATCGGAATAGAGGTTACGAATGAGAAGTAGTGATGTTACTGCCTTTACACTGTAACATACGACTTACGTAAGTAGTGACGGAGCTATTGGTTAGAAGTAGATAGAATTTATTTTTCTCATTCTAACAGATAGCTGCGTCCCTACTTACGTAAGTCGTAAGTGACAGTGTAAAGCCGGCCTTAGAGATTCAAGCTTTTTAGGGATAATGCTGATTTTTTTTCGACTTAAGTAAGGTTTTAGAGTTATAGTTGACGAAATATAATTGGTGCAGATTATCCTAAATTTTTGATACTAAATGACGACGCGCGGGCCTAGTTGGTAGTGACCCTGCCTACGAAGCTACCGGTCCTGGGTTCAAATCCCGGTAAGGGCAGATATTTGTGTGATGAGCACGAATATTTGTTTTCAGTCTTGGATGTTTTCTTTGTATTTAAATATATATTTCTCTACATAAGGTTTTATATCGCTGCTTAGAACCCATAGTACAAGCCTAGAGCTTAGTTTGGGACTAGGTCAATTGGTGTGACGCGGTCCCCTGATTTTTTATTAATTATTTATTTAAATTATTAAAAAACCAATCGAATAGTGATATTGGCTTTATTGCAGTTAGAAAGAATGAACTTTTGTATGAAATTCCTTTTTACAAACAGATATATTTTAAGCACACTTTACCTATGAATAGGAATTCAAATTAAACGATTAAAACTTTCAGACATTTAAACGGGATTCAATCGCGTAATAAATAACGTTTTCCCCGACGTTTCGACTGTATCACAACACAAGAGCCGAGGTCAGGAGTGGTGGAGAAGGCTGTTGTAATACAGTCGAAACATCGAGATTTTTTAAAGTCCCTTTTTATAGTATGAACATTCAACATTCAACCAATCCTACTAGTCCTACTATACATATAGCCCACTAATATTAAGCCGGGAATACACATGCCTGTAAAACGGAGCAGTAGCTCGCATGCTAGATACTGGCTTGTGCAACTAACTGGCACACTGTGGATACATGTTCAAATAACACTTGCATACAATTTGCGTCCTTGCAAAATTATACTATTTAATTCACTTCGAATGTTTTCCATTACAAGTATGCATGGTTTCCATTACAAGTATGCTTGAAACTGACACGTGAACTAGAATGCAAGTGTGCATGCTACAGGCATGTGTATTCCCGGCTTTATAAATGCGAATGTTTGTGTGTGTCTTAGTTTGTTACTCCTTCACGCTGAAACGGCTGGACGGATTTGGATAAAATTTGGAATTGAGATTTGTCCCGGAAAATTTAAAAGTTTCCGAAGGAATAACGATACGTAATCGAAATCTACGCGGACGAAGTCGTGGGCGGAAGCTAGTACTGAAATAACAGTTAACGTAACCTTTTTAATACCCATAAAAACGTTTGAATCGATTTAAAAGCCTATACGTTTAATATGGCGTGAAATTGAAAGCTCTACATGCAGCATGCTCCCTTAACTCACCTCACTCCCCGAGCATATAACTCAGTCCCCCCCTGTAGCTCTTGGAAGCATTAACCACGAGACCAGTGAAATATTTTGAATGAAAATCCTATAAATCGTTAATGAATTTAACTTTAGTTTTATTATTCCTTGATCATGAAAAAACTAAGCAGGGTGTAAATTGTTTTCATACAACTTTAATTCCGATCTGTACAGTCCATAAGGGTTTTTATAATTTGTGGTGGTGGTTAAGGGTTTAAAAAAAAATAAACTTCAAGGAATTCGTTGCAGTTATCTTTACCACACTTTCCTTTCTAACAAAGATAGTCTTGCATTCGGCGGGCTTTTGAAAATGTTCATATTTCATAAATACAGGACTATCAGTAATGGACAAGGCACCAATAATGAACACTTGATTCTTATTTTACAGAAGATAAGGGTTTGCAAAACAAATGAATAACCCTAACAATCAATTTTGGTCCGTATACAATTTGAATTAAGAGTGAAGTGTCCATTACTGGTGCCTGTCAGCTAAAAGTGTCCATCATTGGTGCCGTCACCCTAGAGTCCTGTATTTATAAAATATGAAAATTTTAATCCCTGATTTTTTTTATTCGAGTCAATATGTTTATAGGTTACGAAGGTTCCCGTACTTATGGTGATTGGTAGTAAGCAAACGCTACCAGGGCCTTAATTCCACACTGTATATTCTCCTATTGCTATCGCATTGTTAACGTAATAGCTTTTATTACCTTGATAGTACAAGCGGCCCAGTCATAAACAATGTGATAAAAATAGGCAAAAACAACGACAAAATAAAGAATAAGGGCAGCGTTCTCGTTTCTCTCAACTAACAAGAAGAAGTTATGTAGAAATAACAAGTTGATCACGTGATTTATCTCAAAAAACAACTAAATGCTAGCCAATCACTTTATTCATGTCAAAGGTATTGGAACGCATCGTAGCGTTCAATGGCGTCGCTATTTTAAAACCCATGCAAATGGCTACCCTAGTTACACTTTCGACGCGCGTTCTATTTCATATTCAGCAGTAGAATTGCGAAAACAAAATGGCGGGTTTAAATCAGCTGTTTGTGAGCGGAACATAACTTTCGATGACAAACGGAGATAAACGTGTAGGTGATAATGATGCACAAGCTAGTCCATTACGAATAGCTTACGAGTATCCAATGATATAATATAAAAAGAGGTAGATATGTTACCTATACCGTATTCCGCGTGTAAAAACGGCCCGGCTTACGCACACATAATCAGTAAATATTTCAATTACACACTAATTCATATTGACAAGTAATTAAAAGCAGGATGTTATGCTAATTTCCGGGAGCGAAACAGAGACGAGTTTATGTTGCTCTGCAGACTAGTTCACGGCTCCGTTGACGGCGCAAGACTAAGTAAAGGTGTACCAATTGGCTTGGTTTAAGGGTGCCACTATCGCAGTGCGTATAACATATCTACCTCTTTTTATTATATTATATCATTGCGAGTATCATACAAACTTGACGACACGTACCCTGCCTTCGAAGCTAGCGGTGCCGCGTTCAAATCCCTTTTAGGGCATAATGATTGTGTCAATAGTGCAAATATATATTCCTGAGTCTTGGATGTTTTCTACCTATTATGTATAAATACAAGCCTAGAGCTTAGTTTGCGACTAGGTCAATTTGTGTGTGATTGTAAAAAAAAAGTACTGGTACATGAGGCATTTCAAATCTCACATTCACTTCGATAGATTGGCACGATACTTCACTTCGTTCAAATGATCCACTTCATTGTTTATGTGTCGCCGAGGGAAAACGAGCGAAATAGATAAAAGAGTGGCGAATCGAGTTCGAGTACCCCTGGGAGGTAAGATAAACTGCATACAAGCGATATCTCGCCTCATTTGAGGCAGGACATAGTACATAGTCGGTCTTTAAGTTCTGTCACAAAGGTTAAGTCAAATAAAACTAACTTCTGTTTATTTTTTAATTTCAAAATATATAAAAAATAAAAGCTTAATTAATGTATAATTATAAGAACTAATAATCATTCCACATAGTCGCCGCAACTTCCGATACGATCTTCAACATTCACGGCCGGCAACGATTAAAATATGCACGAGTTTTCTGAAAATTTCACTTCATGAAAACGCTTTAAAGGTTAGTTTTTGTTAACTAAGTAACTTTTTCTTTAATATTGTGAAGCCTCTCATTTGTGGGTATGTTTATAGACCAGCATTTTTTCTTAACGACACTCAAAAACCAGCTTATGAAGCTCGAAGTTTGGTCTGTTTTCGTATTGCTGCAAATTGATGTGAAATCGTAGGGTCGATTTAATGAGACATGAAGATTGACCGGTGTATAAGCGGATCTTTAGTTGCTTGATAATACATTTATATCACAATTTAAAGATATAAGTCTGGTCAATATGTCATGCAAAGGACATGGCCCATTTTACTATGGCGCTGTGCCCCAGAATGTACAGCAATCATTTATATCTCAAATTAAAGCGAAAAATATATACTTTCAATATGTATATATCATTTTACATATAAAGTAGCGGTTTAAAAGTAATTCGGTCCTTAATTATTTACATAACCTCAAAACACATCATAACGTGCAAGGCGCTTTGAAGGCCTACTGCTCCTAAACGGATTGTTCAAATGGCTTTGGAAAAATATATGTTACGTGTAATAATGTCAATAATAAAACGTTTGTTGTTTTTCTAGTAATTACTGTTATTTTTGTCCGAAAATACAAACCAAAGTATCCCACATTTTGCGCAAAAATCTTTTTATTTTTCTTAACGCCTGAAGCGATTTTAATCATTCTTTCGCCTTGTAATAGTCAATTTATTATTTGAACCTTTTAAAACAACCATATGGTTAGCGTCAGGGAGCAAGAAAGCATTTAACAAGCAAGTTGCGGGCATTCACGCAATAGCGCTCGCACGGTTACGGAGTATTGCTTGTTGGCTCCATGTGTATCAATAATAATCATGCAAGATTAGTGCCACCGAGATGAAACTCGGTGTCAGTAAGTGTGCGGTCATGCACATTTTACGAGGGGTGGTTAATTGAATCTCTTCTCTCTCCTTCCGATGTTGTAGCTTACCAATACACACGCAGTGAATGTTAGAGACTTGGATATTGTGGACGGCGACGTCAAGTAACTACTTAGTTTGATAGGGCGCACTGGATATGAGGGTCCCGTCTACTGCTAACATCACGTCACATGCATAGGCATACAACTTAATTAAGAGCCGGTACCTATATACATGAGGTGCGGGAAGAGGGCAATGGTGACTTGTAAAGATTTTTCGTACTGTCAAGGCAATCGAAAGACTTGAGTCGTGGTTGCACTGCTTTTTGTCCCACTGCTGTTCGACAGAGCCCTACCTCGCGGCAGGGCTCGTATTATAGGGTGGTTTGGTTTGGTGGTTTGGGGCATGTAACCATACCTAACAACCCTGATCTACCTACCTTTGTGAAAAAAAAAAGATTTCTGATGAAAGCGAAGAGCAGTGGGACCAATAGTAAAGGAACCACGAGTCAGGTGTTGAAGGCCGTACATACCTTTTTTGCTCTTGCCAGAATGTGAATACTTACCTTAGATATATAAAAGGCAAGTCTTTCCCTTATTGTAACTCACCCCCGTACCTCATGCTTACCCCGGCTCTATTTCTGGGTGTTTTGGCCCTTCGGGCCAGCTGAAGCACCATCATGACCCAAGCCTACCATATATTGATGATATGTTGGTGTGACTACGGATAAATAAAATGAACCAGTCACAGTAGTGTGGCAATTTAGTGTGGATCGGTTGATCTACCTGGCCCTTGCATAGCCCTACGTAGACTTTTTAGTATACCTGTACGTTGTTTTCTTTAAGGAAATCGGAGGTTTTGTCTGTGCAATTGCTCACGAGGTCATAATGACGAACAACTATTAAAAATGTTCTGATAGACGGTACGGTCGATATTTGTCTAGCATGCCATTGCCCCGGTAAGTCCTTCAGCAGACATATTATCCATCAGCAACATGCTATTTAATACGGTCTTGTTAAGTTCGAAGTGCTGTACTACGAGTATGCACTGTTGCCATTTCTCGAATATTATCGTGCCGCGCTCTAATGAGAGCGATTTGTCATCACGGACTAAGACTTTTATCGCCAATAAGCCTGATATCGAGTTGACGGAATATTCACGGTAGTTCCTTTGGATGTTCCTTCGAAGGAACTATGAAGGAAGTACTGCGACATTTTTTTCGCCTTTGTTCCTTTGCAAACTGGGATTTTTCCTCGCTTTTGCTCCTTTACAAGACCTGAAGGAACAACTGAGACCTTTTTTTCGCATTAGTTCCTTTGCAAGAAAGTTCCTTCTGGTAACTACTTTGTATAACCTGTGGTAACCTATAATTCGCCTTATGATTAAATCTATGTTATCCTAAATAAATAAATAAATAAACTAATTTGATGGAACAAAGGCGAATAAAAGTCGCAGTACGTCAATCATCTCTTGTGAAGGAACTAGGGCGAAAATCAACGCCGGGCCGTGCTCGTCAACGTCACCATCTCATGAAGGCTGAGAAGGCCATGCTCAGCAAGTACTTGGATTACGAGATAACCGCCATGTGGGATGTTGACTCGACGACGATTGTCTCAATAGTTGTGTCATAGAACGGTCTCATACAGAAAAGTCTCTCCTTATGATGATAGATGGCTGGATCAAGGGTCAGATGCAGAAAGCAGTAGTCCTCGATATGGCACGTTTTACTAATATTTGGTTAACAGTAAGGAGTCACCTACACGGGCGAGTTTATCGCGGCGATAGCCTCGCTGTGCCATCTTCAATAGTTTAAGTGAAGTGACTCGACAGTCTCGTAAGCGTTATCGTACTTAAAAAAAACTATGTGCAACTGGATAAACTTGTATGACGATGTAGTATTTAATGAAACCTTACTCGAAAACATATTAGTAACAGTTTGCTACTTACAAGTACTTGGTACTTTTTAAACGTCACATGTTGCACCCGTGATATAGATGCCCCCCCCCCCCCAACCCCTCTCTCGGCGGGACGCTGCTAGTTTAAAAGTCCTAAACTGCTAACAGACTAGAGCATTTAGGTACTGGTAAATAAAAAATAGTTGTCGAAGGAACGTTGGGAGGCAACCAATGAGATGGACTGACGATCTCGTTAAGATAGGGGGAGAGACTGCTTAAGCTTACTCAGCATTAGGTGACGAAAGGTTGAAGAGAGAAGAGAAATAATTGTTACATTCATTAAAAGTTTTACAGGTAAAATTATCTTTTTAGTTGTGTTATTCACAGTTTAAATGAATAAGTGTATGAAATAATGACAATGTTCGTATAGTATCCACTATTAACTAGTGATCCACGTTAATATCAATTTAAACTCTCGGACAATCAAGTTAAACCGCCTTCAACAACCCACTAAAATCATAAATCAAAAATTGTTTTAAGAAACAAAATACCGCCTTCAAAAACACAAAAAATAACTTCTTTTAAAATGTTAGAACGGGAAAGTCATAGTTATATTTAAACAATTAAATGTTCTACACTATAGTCGCTCATCTATCTTAATCGAGATATCTTATCGCCACCCTTCAAATAGGTACCGTTGAGGAGTTCCGGTGGCCATCCGTGGTCTTCATCAACAGTTTCACTTCACTAAGTGATACTTTCTGAATGCAAATGTTAGACTTGTTACTAAAAATACTAAAATCGTTATATGTATGCCTATAATATTTGAGGAGTTCCCTCAATTCCTCACGGGTCCCGTCGGATTCAGATTTGGTAACAATGGGACCACCTCGAAAGTAGAGTAATACTCTTAACCTTTTGAACGCCATACGTCGAATACAAAATGTGCCACCCACACGGCAAACATGTTTGCTATGCTATGCAAATTACACCTTATTGCTACCAAAGAAAGTCTCTTTTAATCTTGAACTCTTGTCGGTTGTAGCCGACGTGGCGGCAGCGGCACGACTTTTAGTTGACGGCCAGAGCCGACTGTGGCGTTGAAAAGGTAAAGTATACTTCTTAATCTTCATACTTGAACGAGAGTCGATGAATATACATTTATAAAAAACATAGTGGAACATAGCTCTTTCTTTTTTGAATTTGGTTAAAAACTCGTCCGCTGCTTGTGGCGGCCACTAGTGACTTCGCTGTGGTCGGAATTAGTGGCCTTATGTGCTGCAGCTGTAAAGTAGGCAAAAATAGTGGCCTCAATCGAGTATGTTTTTAACCGAAGGATGATGTCATTTAGTGCGGCAAGTCTTGAGAAGCGGCCGGCACTTCTTAAGTATGGCAAGAAAGTGATGTCCTAGCCGATCGACATTACTTCAGCAAGGGCACCTTTTGTTTTACATACGCCCGGTATTATATCTATGTTGGCGTAATGTACCTAAATGTGTAACTATGCCAAATCACAGCTATGTAGTACGTTCAGTGCCATAAATATATATACACCCTTATAACCTCGCAGTAGAGTCATGTTTACATATTTTTGAAAGTATTACTGTGTCTATATATTTGATGCTGACTGTACCAAGAGTCTCTAAGTTAAGCCGCGGTCAGACGGACAGACGTACATACGGAGATGGCGAAACTATAAGGGTGCCTTGTTTACTACGGAACGCTAAAAACCTAGCTAAGAACAATGCCGATTGAACTAACTTCCGTTATAATTAAAAACACGTGTATCCCACTAGTCCCATTGAGTTGTCCCATTATGGGACAACTGAGACGATTTCATCCCAGTAGTTCCATGGGACAAGTAACAATAATATTTTGGTCTTAAAAGTCCCAGGTAGGTAGGTTTAGGTTTTGTTAGTTTTGCAGCAGGCCCGAAAGACAACCCAGAAAAAGGAGCTCCACCATAGCGGAATGCCGTCGACACTATCCAATTGATTTCTGGAATGAGGAGGAATGCGAAATAACGACAGAGCTAAAGAAAAAAGAAATTATATGTATGATTTCTTTTTACTGTGATGACGGTAATGGGACTTTTGGGACCAAAAACAAAATATATATATTAGTACCACTTGTCCCATGGGACTACTACTGGGACGAAATCGTCTCAGTTGTCCCATAATGGGAAAACTCAATGGGACTAGTGGGATAAACGGACCAGTACTGTAGGTCAACCGCGTGGGAGCTACGATTCCACAGACAGACTCATAGGTACAGAGACACACACACACACACGTACACACATCCAAGGTTACATTAAACTTATAACGCACCTCTTTTTTTGTCGGGGGTTTAAAAAGTTTGACGTAAGCTATTTTTAAGGCCGTTTAAATGATACCTGGTGCTCTATTCTACTCGGTAAAACCATACTTTTGACACAGTTATCGTGTTGTCAAACTTATGATAGCTCTTATTTAGTAGGCAGTAATAGAGGCCGAGTTAAAAACAATACGATAAAATGTCAAAAGCAATATGGTTTACTGTGTAGAATAGAGCCCCTGAGTACCTATTCAAAATGACCCGGTGTGACTTAACCGATTTTTAACGGCACCACAGACATAGTTTACCTACAAGTCTGACAATTCAAAATCTGTAAAGATATGTACTTATATAGACGGTCGACCCTGTTTGGGTTGATCGTGAGTTACAGGTGCGATAATCAATGAAAACCTGAAATACCAATATTGGCCGGCGGATTCCTTTTATAATTTGGAAGATAGGCATTATCGAATTTTGTTCGAAGTGGCCAATGGTATGATAATAAATGCTGGTCAGTAACAGCTTAGGGCAGCAGCGTTCAATTATGTAAAGTAATGAGGAACCTTTAAAATAAAGTATGGTGAATTGGTTATATGTAAATGTTTGTTTAACATGTACAATAACTTATTTAGTTTTCTTTACTTACATTACTAAGCGAAATTAAGGTCGTATCGATAATCCGGTAGCACCAAGTTCAAGCAGCACTATTAGCAAAAGGATTGAAAAAACTATAGGGAGGTACCTACATATGACAATAAAAAAAAATACATTAACGGCCATACTCAGTCATTTAATGACGATTAGGGCGTTCTTTGGTGAACATTTTTTTAGACATAAAATTGAAAAAGCAACAGAAGTTAACCGTCTCTTAAATGACTCTGAGCACGGCGGTAAGATAAGTAGAGTTAAGTAACAGTTTATTGACCGAAAGATGTATACTTACAAATTAAACTAGTGCGATTCGTCAGTGTACAGGACAATATATTTTTTCAGTTTTTGAATATCAATCACATATTATTACCGTTGTGCACCTTGTGTAAGGCCCGTTTTTAAGGTCGTCCTTTATTTATTTAGTCACATGATTAATGGGGGAATACGAAATGGCAATGCTGCAATCCGAAAAACCTGGCACAGGATTTTTTTTAGTTATAATTCCAATGTATAAATCCAGCAGTGGTTTTTCTTACACAGAAATTGATGATCTTTCAGATGAGCTTAGGTTTTTTGAGGAGATCGATCATAGTAGATACTTAAGCACGAGGCGTCGCTTATCATGCTGCTGCCACTGATAAGCCAATCAGGGGGGCTTGCAGCACTGCATTTTCGTAGTCTTACCCCTCCCCTGTTCCAAAGAATAAACGAAACTTGGGAGTCTTATTATCATACTAGACATCGGACTTGTAACTAACAAAAATTAGCTTTGTCCTGTTTTTTGAATTGCAGCATTGCCATTTCGTGTTTCCCCATTAATAACGTGACTAATTACATAACTGTATGTTTATCGTTATCTACAGTACAAGCATACAGCTGGGTTTGGGACTAGACTCAATTTGTGTAAGAATTTCCCCTTATATTTATTTATTTAAATATAAAATAGCATGCGTAGTTCTGCAGGAAACCGTGTGAGAATTATTACAAGAGAAAATAAATAATACTTTTATAACATGACGGTACTGACGTTGTAAGACGACAATATTATTGTTTTAATGTTTTCTTGTGTGCCGTCTCCCCTGCAAAAGATGATTGTTGATTTTATAATAACACTGAGACTATTACGACCACCCTAGCGACCACCCTGAACCGAATGGTGGTCTTCAGAAAACACTGTTTTATAACGAGCCCTCACGAAGGTGGTCGTCAGTGAATCTCATTTTGACAAACCCTTGGGGGGCCGATCAAGGTGGTCAGATGTTAAATAAGTATTAGGAATTGAAAGTTGTTTTGTTCTTCTCTTGAAATTATTTTTTTAACTTTTTTTTAAAATACTGTCTTCTTCATTCTGTTTTTATTTTGAAATCCAAAAGTCATGTCAGTTGGCCGCTTCAGTTTACCTAAAAAAAACGATAAGTCTAAGAAACAAGAACAACCCAAGCTCCTACGTAGCTCAGTCAAGTAACACCTGAAATTGGCAAATAAATAAGTGCATTAGTTGTACCTAGGTATTCTACCCCTTGTATTTTCTTTTCTTTTGCTCTTTAACAACAAAAAATATATGATTTTGTACAAACATTAATAAGCTTTATTGTTTCTAGGAAGCTTAGTATTCGAGATATTTACGAAAAACCAAAAGAAGAACATTTAAACCCTTCTCTTGCTGTAAGCACGCGGTCCTAGACTGGGGACTTTTAGTATGTTTATAATTTGGGGGTCGCCCCTACCTACTACAGCACCTAAATAATAACCAGACTTCACGATTTACTGCATTTATTTTTGCTTCGTTGACTGAACTAACGTATGGAACCAAAAGATGTCAATAGTGTTTATCTGTTCAACCCCCGACGCAAATAGAAATTGTTGATTCTCATCTCTTACATTCAAACATTTTTCAACATCCGATTCCATCATCAGATCAGCTCTTATACACCATAACATTGAATTTTTAATTATGGCGTTGAACCCTGAAGATTTAAACAAATAAACACACTTCCGCATTTATTATATTAATAATAAGGGCTCCAGCTTATATGTACTGACACACAAAGAGAGATGTAAAGCTTATATAAAATCATTAGCTTTTTGTTTCACTTGGTCTACGTGGAGCTCTTTTATTGTTATTCCTCCGGGAGCTACACAATTTTCTGGGATGTAAAAAGTACCCCATATAATTTCCCGGTGTTTAAAGCTATCTAAGTAAGAAATTATCAAAAAACTGAATCAGTAATTTAGCCGCGAAGGCGTAACGAACACACTTACAGACTTAATAGAAATCCGAAAGGATATATAGTTATTATATTACAAATTCCGCAGGTACGTACTAAAAAAATTCTATAAAACAATTATTACCAGTGACCTCGGAATTTTATAATATTTAGTGCCTACATCGAATATTTCGTAAACTTAACACTATATGCAATACATAGCAGTCGATGGCAAGAGCCAGGTTAGCCAATGTTTTCTTGACAACGGCTTGGATTGGATCGAATGCAGAATGCAGACCGAACATTATTTCACGCTGTGGTTGTTTTGTGATAGTTTCTGATAAGTAACTGTGACATACAGATAGACATAGAAAGACGGTCGGAACATACATACATACATACTTTAAAACTGCTAGTTTCTGATAAGTGACTGTGACATACAGATAGACACAGACAGTCGGTCGGAACATACATACATACCTACATACATTAAAACTGATAATTTCTGATAAGTGACTGTGATACACAGATACTAGATAGACACAGACGGTCGGAACATACATACATACATACATACATACATATGTACATTAAAACTGATAGTTTCTGATAAGTGAATGTGTATTTGTTGGTGTAATAAACCACGAGCTGCTTTTGGATAAGTTGCACTATTATGGGATACAGGTCACCTCCCACCTTCTACTTACGTCATCACTGTGCGACAGGAAACAAGTTGTCAAATTGTCTGCGGGCGGCAAGAGACTCAAATCTGATATTGGCACCGTGACAATGGGGATCCCTCAAGGATCCGCCTTGGGAAACAGCCTATTTCTGGCTTACGTCAATGATCTTGACCTGACCAGCATCACGGCCGGCGTTTCTGTGCAGTTCGCAGGTGCGATGCGCGCACGTATGACCAGCTCGCTGGGAAAATTCATAACGCATGTGATCAATTGCAGAAGTGGTTTTCGTGTAACGGTTTGCTCCTGAATATAACAAAATCAAACGTCATGATTTTCTCGGGGCGTAGTGGTCCTGTTCCTCCGTGCGTTGCAAATAGTCCGATGCCTATATGCGATCAGTGTAGGTTTCTCGGCTTCACCGTGGACTCGAATCTTAATTGGAAGAGCCATGTTGACTTGTTGTGTGGTAGATTGAGTAGTGCAGTCTTTGCGTTGCATAAGCTGAAATTGCTTATAACTGACGATGCTCTAAGACAGGTATATTATGCACACTTTCCTTAGCTGATTTCGTACGGCACACTCTTATGGGGAAACTCTACGGATGCCATCACGGTAATGCTGATGCAGAAACGTGCCGTACGTACGTTGGTTGGGGCGAAGTCAAGACATACTTGTCGGGGCATTTTCACAGCGCACCGCATAATGACGCACTATTCACTTTACATATTCGAAATCATTATGTTTGTCCGATCAAATATTTCTTCGTTTGCAATAGTAAACGTCATCGGCAAACAACTCCGTCACACAGGGCGTTTGAGAACTGTTTCTCGTCGCATGGCACTTGCAGGTAAGAACCCGCGCGTCATCGGTCCCACCTACTACGAGCGTCTACCCACCGAACTCAAACGCGAACCATCTGACGAAATGTTAAGGCGCCAGTTTAGGAATCTTTTGTTGGATAACCCACTCTATTCTGTAAATGAGTATATGGAACTTGACATGTAAATTCTGTAAATATTGTATTTGATTTGCTGTTTTTTGTACAATAAAGTGTTTACCATGATCTTTTTTGTATGTCAATTTTATTTGTATGTATGTACATACAAATAAGATTGATTTTTTTAAATGTATTTTGTATTTGTATGACTTTTACTTTTACTATTATTATTTAATTCTATTTCTGACGACCTCAATGAAACTGCATATAATATCAGATGGTCATGTAACTTATAATGTGTTATATTGAGTAATGAAATCTAAATCTCAATCTGAATCTGATATACAGATAGACACAGACAGACGGTCGGAACATACATGCATACATTAAAACTGATAGTTCCTGATAAGTGACTGTGACATAAATATAGACTCAGACAGACGGACGGAACATACATACATACATACTCGTACATGCATTAAAACTGATAGTTTCTGATAATTGACTATTACATACAGATAGACACAGACAGACGGACGGAACATACATACATACATACATACATTAAAACTGATAGTTTCTGATAAGAGACCGTGATATACCGATAGATACAGACAGATGGACGGAACATACATACATAAAAACTGATAGTTTATGATAAGCATACCTCGGGGTTTTCGGTGCGGGAATGATTTGAGAAAGAGTAGAGATAAACAGATAGGTTAGTCTGAGAAAAGTCATATTATGCCTAATGAATAACTACCTCCCTCCGAATTGTATACACACTATAATACAATTTTATTTTGACTCATGTAGGAGGTACTTTAGCTTTACTACAAAGCCTTATGAGATAATAATAAAATTAACATTAATTAACTACCTGCAGTATTAAAGTCCGGTATCTGTGAACTATTTACTTATAAATCAGTAGGGGCTTAAAGAGGTATAATGACTGATCTTTTTCATTTATATATAAATTGAAAAGATATTAAGATTATAGATTAAGATATTAAGTATTCATGTATATTTTTTTCAATTAACCTGTCGTCGTTTGTCAGACAGATTTTAATTGCAACATTAAAGTTCGAATTATTAATCTTTTGTCAGTAAAAGTCAAAGGTAGAGGAGAGGTTAATTATTCATTAGGTAGAATCCTGCTAGAGTACATTCTGTATTTTATGTCAATACCTACTCTTTCCCTAATGTCAAACATTCCCGCACCGAAAACCCCGGGGTTTGATGATAAGTGAGTGTGACATACAGATAGACACAGACAGACGGACGGAACATACACACATACATACATTAAAACTGATAGTTTTTGATAAGCGACTGTGACATACAGATAGACACAGACAGACGGTCGGAACATACATATATACATACATTAAAACTGATAGTTTTTGATAAGTGACAGTGACATACAGATAGACACAGACAGACGGACGGAACATACATACATACATTAAAACTGATTGTTTCTGATAAGTAACTTTGATGTACAGATAGACACAGACAGACGGTCGGAACATACATACATACATACATTAAAACTGATAGTTTCTGATAAGTAACTGTGACATACAGATAGACACAGACAGACGGTCCGAACATACATACATACATACATTAAAACTGGTATTTTCTGATAAGTAACTGTGACGTACAGATAGACACAGGCAGACGGACAGAACATACATACATACATACATACATTAAAACTGATAGTTTCTGATAAGTAACTGTGATATACAGATAGACACAGACAGACGGACGGGACATACATACATACATTAAAACTGATAGTTTCTGATAAGTGACTGCGACATACAGATAGACACAGACGGTCGGAACATACATACATACATAAATGAATACTCTTTAGGTAAATGTAAAAAAAGTCAGTTTTATAATAGGTAGATTCTAAGAAAAAGTAAATGTGATATACCTACACAAAGACGGATAGACAGATAGACGGAGAGACAGGGACTCACAGATAGACAGACGAACAGATAGGTAGACAGGCACACAGACAGACAGACTAACTTTCGTATTTGTAGTATTAGTATGAATACCTACTAGAGTCAATGGTAAACCAACTTACAACAGGAAATCATCCCAGACTGAGAAAAAATTTACTAGAGGGATATGTTCGCTTTTGTACTAATAAGTATTTAACATATATAAATACAAATACTAGTGCTTATGACACTAATATTTAACCATTCCGGGAATCTAGCCCGGGTCAGCTGGCATCGTAGGCAGGGTCACTCACTACCAAGTAGGCTAAGCGTTGTCTTATATAAAACTAAGTAACACTTATCATAAGTTGCTTCGGCTTTAACAGCTATTGCGGGTCCAAGTCGCTTCCTTGAGCTGGTTGTGGCTTATACATACAACCGCATTAAAAATCACTAACTTTATATGTGAACACCTTTGTACTGTAATGCACAACAATATAAGTTCATAAATCAAAAATATTCTTCTTAAAGTGCCTCTCCAACTTAGTGAAGGTTGGCTATCAGCAATTAGAATTTGTCCCGTGGTGGTAAAACACAACATTAACAACTTGTAATACTTACAGCATTTATTATTGTAAACCACGATATAGCATTTCATTGTAGTAAGCAACAAATAATTTTCTTTCAATCCAATTTTGTTTTTAAATGGCATGACCAATGTCACAGCATGTCACAGTTAGTAACGTAAGCGACTATTACTGCCAGCGACATGACTTGTTTTGTCTGACAACCAGCACAGTGTATAATTTGATTGACAAAAGTTTGAAAATACAAAGGTTTGTTATAAAAATAAGATTTTAGTTGCAGGTTCCTATTTTATTTATTTATTTAGACTTCAAAAATGAAAGTACCGATTTATTTAGTTAAGATTTAAGCCATTTTTGCTTTATTTAAGTATTACAATAAGACAAAACCTCGGCCTTTCTGAGGCTCTGTGTAAAATGTAACAAAATGAAAGACGCAAATACGCAGCATGTAGGGTAGACCGGGGACAATTGAAACGATTTGACTTTGACTGCCTGGTGCCGTTTTATTTTTATAGTTAGAAAGATGTACTCCTTAAATATTTCAAGGTTCGTTATCTGGTTCCTAAATAAAGTATATTTGGTAGGTCTATCATTAATGGTTATTTTACAATAATGTAATAAAGAGAATGGGGGAATGTGGTTCAATTGACCTCACACCGTTGTCAATTGAAACACTATATAAGTTCAATTGAAACACTGTAATATCTTTGACACAATGGAAGTAATGTTATCAGTCCTACTCGTTTTCATCGTTATATTGGCATAAAATACGACCATCAAAAGTTCGCAAGCATAACATAAACATATCGCCATTTATAAGCATCAGAAAATCTCGATCCACAACCGCAGATAAAAAAATATATATAACTCAGATTGACACAAGTAGGTACACATACCAGGCCAATACCAAAGGGGGCACCTATACCAATGCTTCAATAATAATAATATGAATGTGAAAGCAACTCTGTCTATTTGTCTATTTATCCAAGTCGCGGGCTAAAGTTAGTTCACATTTATGTGCAAGTGTGTCAAATACAGAACCTCCTCATATTTAAAGTAGGGTACATTTGGGGACGATTGAAACGCAAGGACGATTGAAACGTTTCCATCGTCCACACGCAAGTTATTTCTACCGTCCCCAAATTACAGTTTTTACTTCAAGGTCAAATATTACACATAAAAACCACTCGAACGCTGATGATTGGCAATAATAAACATTCGTTATTTTATCACAATCACGCTAAAATAGTTTAATCAGTTAAAATATAAGAACAACCAAAGTTATCAAGAAATATACAAGATGAGGAATAGTTACTTCTAACCGCGAAAAATTATAATTGCTCCGTGACACCGCTGCGTTGCTCGGTCACTCGTTTGCTATTGACCATAGATTAAAATATGGCTGACCGAGTGCTGAGCGTTGCGTCATATTCGTAGGTATTATAGTTTTCGAGAAATGGGACTTGTTTCAGTCGTGACGTGTTTCAATTGTCCCCGGTCTACCCTACAGCCAAAGTAATAAATATATAAACCCAAGACGTCTAAATATCTACACGCATCTGTTATTACTAATGATAACATTTGTGTATAAATATATTTCACGCGATAATTGTGTTGGTTGGATATTTTGTGCTTTCGACTGTAGGTACGCTCTTTAAAGGAGGAATTTCACCGCGGCGTACGCACTCGTTCGCTTCGTATCTAAATGTTTGTAGATACTCCTACAGACTCCTACAGCGGCAAACGCACGAAAAGACGTCAGTGACACACGCCTAGAACCATTATTAATCCACGTAGCCTCTGCTCACGTGCAGAGTGTGCGTGCGTAGCGTGCGCCTCAGAGATTTAGAATAGAATAGAATATTCCGGCTGGATGCAGTTAGACAGTCCTTGTCTACTTTATTTGTTTTTGATTAGCTTATAAGTGGGGTCCAGACTTGTATCGTTATCAAGCACGCGTATAGTAACCCTAAGTATCCCCTCATTTTGGCGCATTGGTGTCACTAGCAGTCTTGTAAAAAAAAACACGTCAAAATTAACTTAGCAGTGGTAAAGTAAGTCGTAAAATAGGTATCAAAACACGTCCATGTCACAATACGGGTTTAAGGTACGAGGTGAGGCACGGAACGCGTTTTTTACACGACTCTGCTAGTTTGCGCATTTGTAATGCGCCAAAATGAGAGACCATACATACCTACGAATAGAATAAGCGTGCTCAATTCAGAATGTTTGCTCGTGATCGCAGCGGAGACGAATCAAGTCAGTGCCCGGTTTTAAGCCGTATCGTAATACTGCCTTCCTAAGCAAAAATGCAATATCTAAGTGAATTCAATAGCCAAAGCAGATTCAACTCTGTTCGGTTTGTAACTAGTGCAATTTCTACAGGTGCTTAGTCTGAGATATCGCCATTAAGTTTAGTGGGGCAGAACAGCGTATCGTATCATTAGGTATTCCGTATCGGTAACTAAACGTTTCTATAGTTTAGACGTCGCATAATCTTTCCCTGCGATCTAACTTTTCGAGTGAAAAATGACGATCACCGATACACATAGGTGCTAATTGACGGAGATACGATTCGCTGAAATGATACAAGTGTGAACCCGGCTGAAGAGAGTAGTCCCAGTTTACGGGGAAGCCATTTGATCAAAACCGTTTGACCGACTAAAAAATGGGCTATACTATAACCCAACATCGGGGCTATAACCGAACAATTATTGATGCTGATGAAGATAATATGATGATTCAATGAGTCAATCGAAAAATATTATTAAGTAGTTGGGTACCTACCTACGTGGCCTCCTAACCATTCGAAAATAATGTTTTGCAAGTGCTGGTCAATGTTGGAAACTTAAACCTTATCAAACGTTGGACGCACAGCCCACAATTAGCACAACGCAACGTCATGCTTATTTTTGTATTTAGTCTTTAATCTGTGTTTAGTGTTTTCTTTCTGTCTTTTGCAAAATGTCAGTGCTATGCAAATTAAAGATTAGTCTTTTCCAAAGGTCTTTTCAAACCTACCTAGTACCTAGGCTAGGTACTGAAAAGAAACTGCTCTATTAATAGCGCGAAAAGGGCGCGAACCACCATCAATATTATTTTTTATTTCTATTTTGCATCCCAAGTCTAAGTCCAAAGAGGCCGTATGCCATATTAAATCCTAGCGAAAGGTACAGAGTGATGTCAGTCATATGTCTCTGTCCCTTTCGTTACCTAGTACTTGTAAGTTTTAAGAATTTGTAATACAGCCTCCAGGGATTCACCTTTTTTAATAACACGCCGGCACGCGTATGTGTGCAGGCCCAACTGTCAAGTGGGTGGTTTCCGGCACGCAATATCTTTTTTTTTTGCTTACTTTTTTTCCGCTACTTTTACAGAGATTTAATTAATCTCACGTGTAATTATTAATTAATTAATGATTTATCACATATGTCTCATTCGTGTACAAGTTGGGGCACAAACGGGCCATGTCCTTTCGACTCAATACAAGAACTCTTACAAAAGTTGTAGCCGTTATCAGTATCGTGGTCGTGCGTGTTTTGACCCATGATTTCCTGCCCCGAATGGAATGCTTGCTCGTTCATCAAATGATTGCAACAGTAAAGAATACGAATTACGCTTCTTTTTATTCCATATAAAATAAGGTTTTGATTGATGTGCTACAGGTTTATGAAACTCTCTATATTTATTTTTAAATTGTAATAAATCGGTATTAAATAGGTACAGTCTGACTTATAACTAGCTGCATACTTTAGTGCCTTGTCACTTTCACGTTATGTTTGAATTGCTGCACAAATCTATCAATTGCGTTAAAGCGACAAGGTACAAAAATGTGAATCTACTTATAAAGACAACTGTACCACTCCGTTTTATCAATAAGGTAGGTAAGTACTCCTTTAAACTCGTTTTAATTAAATGCCCAACACTATAATAGTACATTACTACAGAGGCTGGGAAGTAGGGGGTTGCCGGCCGAGTTCATATAGACGGCCGAGAGAAGCGAGGACGGATAGTTACGAGGCTGGCAACCCCACTTCACGCCGAGGTTTGTATAGTGATTTTCTCGAACATATAAATAATTCATTAAAAAATTTAAAACAAAAACTACTATGTCAAATACTAGGAGTGCATAAACATTAAAAGTAACCTACAGTGCTCAGTCATCGCAATACCAAAATAATGTTTGTACTAACAAACATAAAACAGCATTTATGTGCAAGAGTGTACTAGGAATGGGTCCCAAAATTTACAATAAAATACCAAACTGCATAAAAATACAGAAGCATGCCCAATTTAAGAAGCAGTTGATAACATACTTAGTAAAAAAATGTTATTATTCTGTCAATGATTTTTTTGACGACATTTAGGAAATTGTATTTGACATTAAGTATTGTATTTGACATTAAGTATTTTCTATTGATGTAATGTAATAGATTTAGTTAATTTTATGAACATTTGTACGCCAACAGGCAAAACGCAGAGATCTGTATTCCTATATTTAAGACCTAATTTAATACCTGTGATTTACAAATAAAAAATATTCTATTCTATTCTATTCTATTCTATCCGCGCTGTGTCGGTGCGAGCGCCCGCCCGCCGCCGCGCGGGCCGCACCGTGCCACATACACCGCCTGCGATCTAAGTTGCGCTACGCACCTCTAATAACCTCTGCCCTCCTGGTACCTAGTGCCTTTATGCAAACGCTTTGGTTGGAAGCACGGCTAAGTATATTAAAAAAAAAAAACAGCTATTTAGGCTGTTATAAACACAGCCGCCATGTATACACAAAAATTAAAAAAAAATTACTTCCAGGCCTTAAATTTTGTATGAAATTCCTTTACAGTTCTCTCGAGGTGTTCCGCCTGCAACGTGATACTTTGAGGCCTAAAATAACTAACATAACGCCAACATTTCATTGCATGTTTGAGAAAAATAATAAACAATAAATGAATATCACAGGACAACCTAACAATAAACTTACTTTTATAGATACTTAAATACATAGAAAACTTCCAAGACTCGGGAAAAAATACTTGCGCTCATCACACATATCTGCCCATAACGGGATTTGAACCCGGGAGTCCCACTTTGTAGGCGGGGACACTGCCAACTAGGCTAACGACGTATCTACTACAACTGAAGCGTTGACAAGATACATAAAAATCGGTTCTCCTAGGAAGCCCTACTGGTCATTTGTCCTAATGCATCGTTTGTCCGAATTTTCATTTATCCTAACGCCATTTCCGCTTTAATTATAAAACTTTTTAGTATTGTTATAATACAACCCTAACCTAACCGAACCGCAGATATAATTGGAAAACTTAAAAAGTTGCCTGACTCATCGGAAAACCAGTTTAGGGCAAATGAAAATTCGGACTAACGATGTATTAGGACAAACGTTGTTAGGGATTGCGAGGGACACCCATAAAAATCTCTAATGTTGGCGTTAATAACGCGAAAAAGGAAAAAACTGTTTTGACTTAAGCGGCCGAAGCGATAGATCGTCTACTTACGAAAATCCTATACATTTTATGACTCTTCGAAAAGCACTAACGTGAGCGTTATGCGTCTTCTCTAGACCCCAGTTGGGTTAAAGGCTATAAAGTTCTCGGACCTTCCATTTTTGAATTCTAAACTTATGTAAAACAAAAGCGATCATACGCTGATTTGGTTTGCTACCAGCTTATTTTAATCCCCAAATCAAATCTGTTTGTTATAACTTCAAGGACCCAAGTAGGATGGCTTGGAATTAAATTGAGAGGTAATTTTACAGAATAAAATTGTTTTCCAACAGCAGAATTGAGCCCTTGTAAACATGCCCATGTTTCGTGTGTCTATATTTATTTTAGCTACCCAAACTACTCGTTTGCGCACGATAACATTTTCTAATAGTTACCAACCGCCGCAGGTAAATGTGACGTCACCTAGAACGAGATCTCATTGATTTTTATGTAACTTTATATAACTTTGTTTTTCTGTTTAGTTTGAAATGTAAATTATTACTGCTGCTCGAAACAGTATTTAAAGCTAGTCTATAGATAACTAGCAACCGGACCTCGCTTCGCGTCGGTTTATGTCAGTTTTATGTAACACGCGTATATAAACCAGAATTTATTATATATAAAAAGGACCTTGAAAATTTTTCTAAACGATAGTGAAATCCACATCAAAATCCGTTGCGTCGTTTAGAAGGAGTTAGGAGATATACAGGCAGATAGAAAGACAGACGGACGCGGAAAACTACTTTGTTTTATACTATGTAATAAAGAAGATTATAACACACATCAAGAAAAAGTTATCCACTTGCATCGTACTCAGGGGTCAGTAATCCTACAAACAACTTTCCATTGAACGGGGTTTTTGCTACATTAGTCTAGAATGACATTATAATTATTTAAATTAAAAAAACCTTTCAGCAAAACATTGACATGTTACATTAGCTACTGTTACATAGTACGTACAACTTTTTTTGCGCAATAACTAACGCGTTGCTTTGTAACAAACACAAAGCTTTAACATGTCTCTAAACAGAATAACTTTAACAAAAAGCAAGCTTTCAAAACCCGACTGTTGCTAACCAACTTTAAATCGTTATAAATCCTAAATGATCATTCAAAATGAAAAGTGATGAAATAAACCTAAAGATGATTTTTAAATCCCTATTCAATGATACCCCACTTGTCATACTTGGTCGACTTTTTTTTTACAATTTGCACGATATGGCTTCTGGTTGCCGCCATATTGAATTTTGATTACTGTCATATCTTCAGTGACACTCACCAGATTAAGACAAATCGATTGACATAAGAATCATCAAAATCGGACAACGGGTTTAGTTTTTATAGTCCCACAAAGGAACAAACATACATATATAGGCTGTGAAACACATTACCCTTCTCCTTCGGCAGTCGGGTAAAAAAGCGAAACAAAACAAAACAGTGACAGATATAATGGAATTAAACAGAAGAGACAATATAGGTTGGAATACACAACATAACCGACCGTCTGTTCACAATGCCGAGACTGTTCTATAGACATTGATTGTTTAGATGAGCATTGTAACCTAGTGACTATCTTGCTCTATTGACTGGATATCTGACATTAAGGGCAGTGGGCACATCTTGGCCGAGATGCGGTCACAAGATACGTCAAAGTAAACGTCAAACCATAGAACACTGTCATTTTTGACGCATCTCGAGATGAGCATTAGAGTTGAGATTAGTTTATTAATACGACCCTAAGTGTCTCGTCGGCTGTGAAAGGCTATCCATGTTGTGGCATTTAAGAGGATTGTGAAGCTAAAAATTTCCATACAAAATGCCATGTATCTCTCCCCTTAAACCTAATCAGATTTTTACGATTTTTGAATATGTTGTAGATATCATGAATAACTATGTCTACGATTTCTTTTCCAAGAAAATATTTCTTAGAATGAAACACATTTAAAAAACAAAAATAGAAACGTACAGACCTAGTTCTTTATAATAACTAGAACATATTCAAATATCGTGGAAATCGGACTTGATTTAGGGGGTGAGAAACGTTATCGCCCGGAGCTACATTTTTGTATTGTTTATTTTTGACAGTTAGGGCGCGTATACGTAGCGATCCGTTTTACAGGTCCGTTATTTGATGGCGTATGTAGTTGTATGAGCGAGTTCACACCCACAACAGTATTCTGGATCCAGTAAAAAAGAAGATTACAAGGTGAAAAGATCCGTTAAAACAGATCCTGTAAAAACTGACGTTTTATGTGTACGCGCCCTTACGCGATTTTTGCAGCGCTTCACAATCCTTTTATAGTCCGCCATTAGAATAGCTGTTTAACGAGTTCGTACAAAAATATGAATTTGGGATCAAAAAGAAACCTGCCTATGAATCTTACCGTACTAATATAGTAGTTTGTATGTTTGTTACTCAATTACGCCCGAACGGCTGAACGGATCTGGATGAAGTTTGGCACAGAGATAGATTATACAGTATAAAATTGGACCAAAGGAGAAGTTTTTTAGCGGTGGTAGCACCTTGTGCAGGGTCCGTCCGGGTCGCTACCACCATCTTATCCATTAAACCACCGCCAAGCAGTAGTGTTCGCATTGCTGGGTCCCGGTTTGGGATAAGTCCACCGGTGAAATTACTAGCATAGAGGCATTCCATCTTAGTCCTCAGGGTTGGCAACGCATTTGAAGTCTTAGGATTGCAGTTTTGAGATTGTCTATGGGTCTCAGATCCCAATTACCATCAGGTGGCCTGAGTGCTGGCGTGCCTGGGTGATTCCACGGGCGTTTCAACCGCCGTCAGTCCACTGTCATAAATATTGAAAGAATGAGCTTCACCAAGCAGCTAACATTCACACAGAGCTATACTGCTAACGTACTTCTTGACAATTGATTGCATTTTAAGTATATTATCGCCTATTTCTTAAATACTTACGACAGCGGACTGACGGCGGTTGAATGACGGCGGTGTGGAATCACCCGCCTTCTACTTGCCGTAAAAACAAAGCGATAAACGACTTCTACGCGGAAAGAGTTTCAATTAATAACGAAAGCGAGCGAAATTAAAAGAAAGGAGATGCCCGTTTTCATCCAAAATTTGTTTAGTTCATGGGGCCCTGGTATTATTTAAAACTACCGGTTTTAAATTCTTGAAATTATTCCGCCTTTATAAATCTTAAACCGCTGCATGCAAATCACGAGCAGAATTCCAATGCGCGAGATTCTAATGACTATTTTTCTCGGCATGGAAATTTCTTTTGAAATGTTTTTCCCCGAGATTCGATTTCAGCGGGCATTATATCTATTCACTTGGAGATCGTTAGAGATCTCGTTAGAGTAAAGAGGATAGAGAAATGTGATTTAAATAACGTTACAATGTTTCCAGATTCGTTTTTTTTTATAGGTCGATTCACAAGAGCTGACTCGAATGGATTGAATGAGTGAACGAAAGTATACAAGTGTGTAAAATAATAACAGGTTTTCGGTTTGAAATTCGAACATCGGTTCAAAGGACGGCGCTCACACAGTGATAGCCGATAGGTGACATTACTTTTGTTCATTCCATTCGTGCCAGCTTTAGTAGTAATCTACCTGAGGGCTCAGACAAGATGCACTACGCTAACTAACGTTTCTATTCGATTCGTTTTTAAATCAATCGCTTGACTTTTCGTATCACGTCATCTTCCAGTGACGCGATTGGTTTAAAAACGAATCGAATAGAAACGTTAGTTAGCGTAGTGCATCTTGTCTGAGCCCTCTGTACTAGTAGTGAAAACGGGTGATTCCGTACACTACAACAACCATATTATCATCATTTCAATTAAACATTACCTTTTTTGCGCGAAAACTCAATTTTACCCAAACACCCTGTACCCATTATAGCACTAGCGGTTTATAAGAAATATTTCCATGCTGAGAAAAATACAGCATTAGAATCTGGCCCATTGCAATTCTGCTCGCTATTTGCATAAATAAATAAATATGTATCGTAGAATTAAATTATTTTAAACATTATAACGATAACACGCTGTAATAAAACACGGTTCGACCTACTTATCTAAACTAAACTAAACTTCTAGCTAATTAGGACACCAAATTTAATTAAGTTGTTCCTGTAGCATTTGTCTCCAACTAACGTCCCGTGACCAAGGCAATTAGACCACTCCCTAACACTGGTGATAAAAATAAATGGGCTAACCCTACTGGCTTGAAACTAACGCGGAAATGCTAAATTAGAGTTTCTACGCAACATGTATAAATTTTGTCATAAGGTTTTATGACACTCTTATATTTTATGACACTGTCAGTGAGGCTAGACAAATTGCTTAACTCTAACGTAAACGATTTTCGAAAACTGACAAAGTGTATGGGATTGACGTAGGCGCTCGACGCTACCGTCTGACGGCTTACGCCAATTCTATACATTTTGAATAACGATAACGAACGCCGACTGCATCTTGTCTAGGCCTGTCTTCTATCAGTGATAATTAACTAACTTTCTATGAGACAAACAAGTCCTAACTTGTCGGGCTCATCAAAATCCATCCCCCTTTTTTATATTAACGGGAATAAACGCAGACAAACAAAGCAAACAGCGTATTACGGTCGCCTTTATCACGGTGGATAAAGCATACGTCACTCTCGCACGTACATAGTGGTTAGAAAGTAACAGTTGCTTTATCCATCATTATCTACATCCATAAACACGACCATAATAGGCCCGCAGGGGCCCTTATATGGCTGCGTTTATCGCGTGACAAAGTTTGTATAAGGCATCCGTCACCGTCTGACACGTAAATAAGTACGAGAGTGACGGATGCTTTATCCACATTTGACGCGCGATATAGACGCAGCGATACTAGGCCCGCAGTAGGTCTTTAATTTTATCTACGTTAAGTGATAGTGATACAGTGACATTGTTTTTTTATGCAGGGGCTCTAGTTCAATTTGTTTTAGCCCATCTTACTTTAATATCCTAATTATATGGTGTACGTGACGGTCAATAAAAAGTCTTTTGAATATATATTTTTTCCGAAAAGCCTTTTTGGTAGAATCTTTTGTTGACGACTGTTTTTTTTTCAGTAGTCAAATTAAACTAACGAACCCACTTTCGGTAGTGCCACCTTTCGACATCACCATCAGATCCGCTAATAGATACTATAATATTACATTGCCTTGGTTTTTACTTATAGGTTATTCTGACTCAGGGGTAAATTTGTCATTTTTTTGACGGAATAAAACGTTTTAAAACAATTTATGCACCTTTTTATAGTAAGTAACTTTTCCATAAAATGGAACAAAAACAGTTTTAAAACCTTTATTCCTCTAAAATATTTTAAGACGCATTGACCCGTCCGCCGGAATAGGCCGGCGCCTATTCCAAATTTTAGCTCATTATAATAACGGGAAGTGTTTCAAAATTGGCTATTAGTAACATTCTGTAAGTAGGTGTACTTACTGACTTATTTGCGGTTTTACGGGCACGGTTACTCTTAAACATCAAAAATCTACCAGCGCTTCCCAAGAGGATACCACTGCTGGGAGGATTAGCGCCACAAGACATTCAACAGTCGAAAGACAGTCATTCATAAGCTTAAATCACTTACAACAATGGTATTTTATGATTGGAAAAAATGACCTTCTGCTGGAGTTTCTTGCGGCGCTTCTTCTCCGCAATGATGGTCTTGTCAGAAGCGCTAGTAGATTCACTCCATATAACCGACGTGTTAAAGAGGGGAGCCCTTTGTTTCCCATACTTTTATAGGTCATAATGTAATTGTTGACATAATTTTTGATAGTCATAATTTTTTATATCGCTGAAACTGTAAACTTTTCAGAAGTTCTGAAATATCTATATTGTAGACAAGGCTAGGTTAGATTAGGTTTGATTTATAAAAATCCTGAAAAAGTAAGTTTCTTTAAAAAAACACGTTACGACTTGCGATGATTATGACATTATGACTAAAAATAATTATGTCAGTCAATATAGACCCGTTAAAGAGCCATGTGGCCAATTTACTGAATAAATATTTTGAATTTTGTTAAAAACTAACCTAGTATTACAGAAAACTATGAATATAAAATAAAATATTATTTTCCGTTGCTCAGCAGAAAAATGTGTCAAAACACAAAATTACAAGAACCCTATCGTGAACGATATGATGACAAGACAGAAGCGAGATGGTTTTAATAAAGTGGCCCCGGTGCGCGTTGTTTATTATACCTGCCCTGGTTGCACGTAATATCGCCGGTGATCGAGCCCCGGCGATATTGCATTATACGCCAGGTTATTGACAATTTATTACCACGTGTGTTCGCTTCAACGAGGTGTTGTCGACGGAAACGTCACACGTGATTGCTTCACTAGACCCCTAAGTAGGTATTGGAAACATAATTCAGAACCCTTACCATGAGTTACTATTACCGTACTGAGGGACAGAGCATTTGACTCGATAGCGAGTACGGTAATCTGTAACTCATGGTAAGGGTACATGAGGGTTAATGAGGAGCAAAATGCACCTTTTTTCTAAGATATTAAGGTTTATTTTGCTCTACAATAAATTTGTTGGTTACGCGGTTTTGCAGGATCACAGACGATATACCTGTGCAATCGAGCGTGGATCGAGTTAAAATCCAATATTCCCGAACATGAATCATTGAACATTCTGGGCTTTGCTCTACTCGGGCTTAACTTAATCGCTTTTGAGCTGTTATCGTATTGTCAACGTTATGATAGCTCTTATTTTCTTGACAGTAATGGCGGCCGAGTGAAAAACAATACTATAGTAGCGGCATCGAGTGATGGCACTTTTGATAGCTGACAAATTAGTGTTGTGAAACACTCCATTTTATTATCGTAAAATTTACAGTGAAATGCGGGAAGTATATTTTTAAAAAGTTTATTTAAGAAA
This sequence comes from Acleris literana, assembly GCA_946894065.1. Taxonomy (NCBI): domain Eukaryota; kingdom Metazoa; phylum Arthropoda; class Insecta; order Lepidoptera; family Tortricidae; genus Acleris; species Acleris literana. The sequence continues at coordinate 3,398,264 of OX335681.1, forward strand.
TAACGCATTAAAATACAAGTCCATAAACTCAAACTCTCGAAATAAACTGTGTGGCTAGAAGAAGACGACATTGTCAGAAATTTGAAATATTGAGTCTAAATATACAAAATGTGAAATTATTGATAAATGAGTGAATAAATAATCATAAAACCACGTTAACTCAGAGCTAGGACGCGATTTGCCAGCGGCGGTGACGTGAAAGTGCAGTGACTTCATTGTCATACGTTGTTGTACCAGTCAGCGGTCCTTTGTTATCATCACGCGCATTGTTTTTTTGAGATGTTTTTGTTAGTTATGATTAAAACGATGAACGCTAGAGTGCGAGCAAATAAAAACAACCTCAAGATGAAGCTAGTTACGAAATGCGTTTCGGTAAATTACAGCGCCAGCAGTACATCACTATTCCGGTACCTGCAACAATGAAGTTTGACATCTGTTCCTTTATACTTGCTGTCAATATTTAGGGAACTTCATGAGCGAGCAAACGTCAAAAGTGCCATCACTCGATGTCGCTACTGTATAATAATACGTGTAGATTCTACACGGTAAAACCTTATTGCTTTTGACGTGTTTCTGTATTGTCAACATTTTGATAGCTCTTATTTACTTGATAGTAATGGCGGCTGTGTTACTCGTAAAAACAAATACGATAACACGTCAAAAGCAGTATTGTCTTACCCAGTTAAATAGAGGCCCAGTATAAATGAGGATTAAACTAAATTAACTACAATTTTGTTTAAAATTAACAATTTAAAAGCTTTTAGTTGACAATGCATAAATTACTGGCCGTTTTGTGGTTTAAAAGCTACGCTGAAATTCAGCAATGAATGTTTTACTGAGTCAATAAAAAAAAAACAAAACAGGATAACTGACAAAACAAGCAAATAAATCTAATTGGAATTTGACAGTACAGCAATCATGGAATTTTAACGCTTTTGGGTCAATCAACTTTTCGTTCCACCTCGTTGCCATGGTGACGTCTCTTGGGTCACTTCTTAAAACTATGATTTCGAAGGATATTAGTCCACTAAAAATAGTTTTTTTTGGCAATTACACACCCATTATTTTATGGGTTTTCTCCTGAGTGTGTTAGAAGTAACATATTATAACATTTTTTCTATGAAACTCTATCACTGTTTTCTCCTGGCTTACGGAACAGAATAACAGCAACAAAAAGTGGATCCACCCTTTTGACTGAACATAGAAACAAAACCGTGTATGTATCGTGTAGTTAGCGCGTTTTGAAAGTACTTTTTGAATTATCGCGATAAGAGCTATTTTACTTCTAAAAAGTAAAAAACTAACTTATATAATTTACATCTTTAACTTTAACTAAATGGTAAGTAAAGTAAAAAAAAAGACTAGGTATGTGATTTTATGTACTTTTAATTCGTTTATTTTGGGATAAAAAAACTGTTTATTTGAAGCTTTTTGTATTTCTACTGCAAAGATAGTAACAAATTGTACCTACACTAGTTTCAATTTCGTTACACTCTGGTAACACATAATACAATATCCATGACAACCATATGAAATTGACGCCCCGTACGAGTATTACATCAAACAACCAACCAACCGTAATAATCCAACATCAACATGATGTAACACAAACCAGCGCCTGTTATGGCATACCTAATTATTCGCATAGCACATCAAACCGAGACATGTCCCAGATTTAGCTGGATTTATGGTCACTCCAATATTATGCGTCAGAGGAAAATAAACGTGATTTAGCCACGCGATGGGGTGAATGCCAACCTTTGGCATTAGGGTGGCCATGAACTTTTTTATGCAAGATACACCTACCAAGGTTATGATTTATGATGTACAACAGCATGATTATTAGTCTGTTTTGAAATAGAAAAAAATTGAAACGTGACAGATTGAAAAACTCCTTTATATATTTTTTTGAAGTCGGTTATTAACCTGTCGTATGTCAGACAGATTTTAATTGCAACATTTAAGTTCGAATTTTTAATCTTTTGTCAGTAAAAATTAAAATCAAAATCTTAATTAGAATGGCTGACGCACTAGTGGGTCAAAGGTAGAGGAGAGGTTAACACCTTGTTTTCTCGAAACTGGAAAAAGAAAACCTCGTCATGTTAATTAATGAAATACGTCATTAAAAATATGTGCAACAATATTAACATGAAGAATTAAACGAAAATATCAAAATACATGCCCTCAGTTACCGTTGTAATACACGCAGAGTCGAAACAATTTAAAAATACGGATGGAAAAAATCACAGAAAAATAACAGCAGAGTAAACCATTTAAAAAATGTCTGTTCGTGTCAAATATTTAAATATATACAAATATGCCGTCCTTTTCCGTCACGCGATCAATTTGTATTAAACTCGTGGCGAAATATCAGCTTCACCTTTGAATGACGTATCTTATTTGAACGAAAAGCTCAAAAAACAACTGACACTTTATAGCGATAAGGTTGAAATTCTGATAATGTATTATATAGATGTGATCTTTAGAAATGAGGAAGGTAAAAGCGTTCATTGAAATTCCATGCACACGTCTTTAGAATATTTGGGGGCACATTTCTCAAACGCAAACGGTAAGGCTGCTATTCCACTAAACCTGAGTGAAGCTAAGCTGTGCGCAAGAGTGAATAGGATAATGAAGCTTTGCGAAGCTAGAGCAAAAACTAGGTACCGGTAAGTGGAGTCAAAAATAAATTATAAAAAATGCTACGTTTAAAAATAAATGAGGGGTATAATTTTTATATGGGTTTTTTTTTACTATCCTTAAGTTAAAACAGCATTAGAGTTTATATATAAAACATTTTTACTTAACATATTGATTGATATAGAGTGATTGAATGCTAATACATGACTCTGTTAAGAGTGTTCAACAGTAAGTAAGAAATTAAATTATTAATACAACTAATAATAAATTTTATTATTTATAAATAATAATATTTATCATAAAAATTATTACGCATTTTTCGCCAAAAAACACATTTTCAGCCCTTGGGCTTTAACAAAATAGAATTGCTAAACCACACAATTTTATGACTCTTGAGTTTCTTAACAATGTCGGACACTCCTGGGACTCGTAACGAAATAAGGACAAAATGAGGGTAGGACAATGTTTTACAACGTTGTTCTCACCGCTCATTACGCAACAAGTCATAAACTGAAGGATGCCGCAATTTATTCTTAAGACTTTACAACTTTGCACAGAACATGAAACTTTTCAAAGAACGTGTCAAAATTAAAAATCTAGTGACCCGCCCTCGCTTCGCTTTGGTTTAAGTGAGTTTTCCGTAACACCAGAGTTTATACCAGATTTTTTATACAAAAAAACTTTCAGTGAAAAAATATCTAACTGGTTGTGAAAACCGCATGAAAATCCGTTCAGTAGTTTTTAAGATCATCGCAAACATACAGACTGTCAGAGACGGCGGACTTTACATATTTAACGACTACTTTAAGAGTCATTTAAAAAGGAACTAGATTTGAAATATCTGTGTTTAAAAACATTATATAATTTCGTTCTAATCTTGTAAAAAAAAACCGGTCAAGTGCGAGTCGGACTCGCGCACAGAGGGTTCCGTATTTAAGATACCATGCTTGGTAACCACAAAAGAAAATACTCATTTTGTTATGAACTCTACATAAGGCCCATTTTGACTAGCCTAAAATTTATTACAGATTTTCAAAGTTTTTTTATTATTTCTCAAAAACTGTAAATAATGAATACTTCATTTTATTTTTCCCATAAAATATAACTAACTATCTATACGTCCGGATTTTTTCAGATTTTTCGATTAATAAACTTCGGAGATAAGGGGGGGAACGGTCATTTTTTGTAAATTTTTAGCTATAAATAAAAAAGTACATCACAGAAAATTAAAAAAAAATCGTTTTGAAATGTGCAGATTGAGCCCTTTTATATGACACCCAATTGGCTACAATCAAACCACTTTCATTTTTCAACCCTCCATTATAGACCCCTTTTCAATTATTGGTAAAATTAATTTCTTTTTTTTTTACTAAAAACAGATGCGGGCAAGCAAGTAGTATAACTATGCCAAATTTCAAGTTGATAGCATTTGTAGTGGCTGAGAAAACCTGCTGTGACATACAGACAGACAACGAAGTCTCACCATAAGGGTTCCTTTTTTACCATTTTGGTACGGAACCCTAAAAACAGCATTAACGGTTATAATGGGTAGCGTTTTACAATCAAGACCAATAACGGCCGCGCAATTTCAAAACCTAGTATGTCTCAAAAACTCAATTTTGCGATTTTTGCATAAAACGCGGCAAGTCCCTACCGGATGCGAAATCATTTAGAGCCCTATCTCTCTCAGGTTCACATTTACCCACACCCCGAATCCTAGTAAGTACACAAAAAAACGGGCTTGACCATTTCAAAACCTAGTATGTCACAAAACTATTTCAAAAACCTTGTATGTGACATGCACTTACTAGCTTTTGAAAAAAACAGAGAGGCTTGAAAATCATTGGTCTCACTGATTCTTTATTTGCATTTAATTTAAACAGCTAGTATAGCACATAAAACATGTAATATAGGAAATTAAGAAAAGGTATATATACCAATGTATTCGTCTTAGTCTAACTAATCGAGAAAGTATAACTTCTTGAACAAATTGCAAAATTTTGTACGTCTGAGACAAAACATGTTTTTTCCCTCTCCTGTAAAATTAGCTCAATGCCCCTTGCTGGGTTTTGAAATTGCGCAGCCGAATACTCATTACGTAACAAGTCATAAACTGCAGAATGCCGCAATTTATTCTTGAAACTTTGCAACTTTGCACAAAATATGAAACTTTTCAAAGACATGTCAATCCCTAAGCAATTTCCTGGTTTCAAGAAGAGGCTATTAAAAGTTGAAATGGAATTTGCTATGTGAATCAAAAGAAAGTATACAAAATGTATTTTAAACTGAGTCAATATAAGGAAAATAGAGACGGCAAATATCGTAATGCTTTGACAGAGGGCTGAGATGAAGGCCCGGCCTGTCAACGTTTCTCTCATTTTACCTATGAGTGAGTAACTTATCCTTGTAAGGCCCACCATACTGCAAACAGGGAGTATTTTGTCAGTGGGACTTTGAACCTAACATCAAGACAATAAAGTTCAATTACGATTGACCGATAATGCCATTTTCGGTTTATGAACATAGGAAAATTAACCTTATTCTTATAGCGATACAGTTCAAATTAAATTGCCTTGATTATGTACATCCGATTGCACACTGGGCCTAACGAGGTTAAAGGAAAAAGTGAGCTTCTTATTCCGTTAAGTTGAATATACGAAGGTTAAACATTATTTAACTTTGTCATATATGCTATACCTACACTGTGTACCTATTCACTTTTAGGTCAAAAACCACTGTTCAATTCCAAGACAATAAAGTATTCCCAGCTTCTTTATAGCTTTCGGCTGGCTATTGCTATCGCGCTTGCCCTCGCAACTGACAGTATATTTGTCACTCGGGTGTCATAGAAAAACGATTATCGCCGATCGCTATTAAAAAAATAGTTGCACTGTACTTTATTTTATTAGAAAACACATCGGCGCAGGTCTTAAAATAGGAAAATTTTGCTCATACTGTCATTTCCAATTGTCAAAATAAGGTGTTTCTCATACAAGGTAATTAAAGTTGAGCAAAAATAAAATCCTTCTAACAACAAAAACGGTCGGAGGAGATACTTACTGTTATATTCGGATAGTCGGTGAACTCAAGTAAAGTCAGTAATTTCTGAACTGGTTCGAACTTAATGTTATAAATCCGATTATTATTTTTCTTTCGTCTTATAAGTTTATCGATGTAGATAAAACATCTGTCGCTCTCTGACCAGTATGTAAGTGCGAGAGCGACGCATGCTTTATCGTCCGCTATAAAGCAACCATAATACGGGCCCTAATTGATGTACAGGTAGATTCACTAGAGCTGGCACGAATGGATTGAACTGCAAATTGAACAAACACTTGTTTCTAATGGGTATGAAACAAGAAGCGGCATGCAGGTTCTGTCAAGAAACAGAGGAGACAGCTATGCACATCCTCTGTTCTTGCGGACCACTAATGCGTAATAGAAGTATCTACCTAGGGCGACATATCATGGACCCACAAGAGATACAACTCCTCACTGCCCAAAGCATCTGGAAATTCCTAGACGCAACGGGCCTTTGCGGTGAACTTTAAATTAAGGGCTGCCACAAAAGATCAGCAATGGTCGAAGTGGCTCACGAGGCCCATCTCAACCCCCCCAATAATAATAATGGATTGAACAAAAGTAATGTCACCTATGTGTGAGTGCCGTCCTTTGAACCGACGTTCGAATTTCAAACCGAAAACCTGATACATTATTATTTTTTATCTCTCCTGTTCGGAAAGTTTAATGTCAATGGGTAGATAGCCGGGTGGAAAATTGCGTTTTCACCACTAGGGTGGAAAGTTTTTTTTTAATAGTTACGATTGGCCACGGAGTGTAAGATAATTGAGCTACGTCATAATTATTATTAAAATAAAATGTTTTCATATATCTAAACTCGGCTCTACGTTAAACAACGTATTTATTACGATCTATAGGTTCGTATTAAAATCATTTTACGACTGGTCTATTTTTTCGCAATTACAATAAATCAACATTTACTATTATTCCTCTATTCTGCTGCCCGCCATAATCCCATGATTCGGAATGGCCATCTAGAAAATACACATACTGCCAACATTAGAAAAGTTTAATCGAGTTGGCCACGACCAAGGAGCTTATACACAGCACTGGAGGTTGAACGCCGACTATCCGTTCGAAACAAGAAATTTGACCTTTGACGTTACGAATAAATTCCATCTCTTTTACAAAATGTAAACTAGAGTGTCTAACTCGGGTGAAAATTATCCATTTCCCCTCGAACTATTGGCGCTCTCACATCTCGGGTGAAATGGGTCACTTTCAACCCTTGCTTATCAATCTACTATTACACACTTGTATACTTTCGTTCACTCATTCAATCCATTCGTGCCAGCTCTTGTGAATCGACCTATAAAATTCGGTACCTACAGGAATAGTTTATAGCCCGGAGTCAGACATAGGCTATTTTTTATCCCGGAAAAGCGGACAGTTACCGAGATAACAGCGATAAACAACTTCTACGCAGACAAAACCTAGTTGGATATATTAAGAAATGAGATTCTTTTTTTAATTAATGTTTCTACTTCGATTAAGTTACGAGTATTTGACGTAGCGGAAGCATGCTGTGCAATCCATTCTGAAATAGGGTCAAGAATTACGTGCGTTCGGCTATTTTCGGCGGCGGTCGGAGCGCGTCGGCTATTTTCGGAACCGTTCGGGCTGCCGTTTTAAAATTGGAAAACGCTTTCGTTTCGGCTTTGATGTGAAACAAATGTTGTTTATGTGAGATGGTGCGTTGGTAGAAATGAGTCCAGTTTATTTTGAGGGACTTTTGAAGAAATGAATAGAATGCTGTGAATGTTGAATGGAACGAACGCGTGAATGCTTTTTTAGATTAATATTTAACAATGAAACGGTTTCATTTGTGGCAATATTTGAGTCTGACGAGTTTTTATTAAACGCGGCTAAATGTTTTCGTGTTTCACAATGAATTGTAAGCTATAAGTTAGTAAGAAATTTGTACAGTATTAGGAAATTTGTACCAACCTCAGGATGAAAAATCATTTAATGCAAATAAGCCTGATTTGTCCCACTGCTAGCTGCAGGCAAAGGTATCCCCCCACTTTTTCCAGGTTTCTCTATTCTAAGCAGTATTCAAAAAAGGAATCTAACTCATCCCGCCACCGCCGACTAGATATGCCGTGTCTTTGTTTTCAGTTTTAATATACTATATTTTAATAATTACGTACATACATAAACTCACGCCTTTGTTCCCAAAGTGGGAACTAAAACCTTGTTGACAATTCCGCAACCAAAATTTGCACAATCAGTAATACACTGGTAAACATTTTAACCAGCGTATTAGTGACAGGTTGCAAGCCCATCGCCTAACAATACTACAAGCCTTTATTCCCTTAGTCGCCTCTTACGACATCCACGGGAAGACATGGAGTGGCACTATTCTAACCCGGCAACAATTCGGGTCGGGATGTTTTAATATTACTTAATCTAGTAAAAACGACTGTCCCTTTAAATCAGTTACGTTTATTACCTTAACCATTCGACTGATTATAATAGGATTTAGCAGAAACATATGTTTTCTGACCCTCGCATAACCCAAAGAATCCCGAGAGAATATAAACGAATAGAGTGCACGCGGTCATAGTTAAAGAAGCGGACAAGAGCACAGGGTGCTCCTAAAAATAGTAGCTTATTAATTCATCGAGTTATTAAGCGGTTAGCCTAAGTTGTCCCGTACAAACATTCTGATAATATTATAAATGCGAAAGTTTGTGTGCTTGAAATTTCTACGCGTATGAAGTCGCGGGCGGAGTTTATATTTTAGTGTGTGTTTTTTATTTGGTCGTTGGATTTGCCGTCGAAGCAGTTCGGTTAAAAGCTATCTACGCAGACGGAGTTGTGGTCACCCTGTAGCAAAAGATTTAAACTGTCATTGCTGTTTAAATGTATTTTTAATTTAAAGCGCCGGCGCTGGCATAAAATACTTTTTTTCACGCCAATCATTGGGAGTGTAGATAGTAAGATGTGTAATTTCACGATACAGTATGACAGTAATTTTGTTGCCGGTGTTCTTATTTTTTCACAGCCTGTATATAAGAGGGCCGCAGACATACAGATAAGACATTGAGTACTTTTATCTAACAAAGGGTAAGAGCCCTACCAAACAAACAAAAATAAAGTAGCCAAAATATTCTTCAGTAATATTCGGGTTCCTTTGTAAAAAAGGAAGGAAAATAGTAGTCTATTTGTCAATCACGTTCAAAGGCAACCCAGTCTGACCTTATACTTACAAAGGCCTATCTACAATTTCAAAGTCATAGGAAACTCGATTCTGCTTGGTGGTATATAAGGTTGCATGTGCAGAAGAAGCAATCAACGTTTGCGCTTCTTGTTTTTAAAGTTTGAGTAGTAAAAATATGCACATAAGATTTCGGAAACCTTATAAAAGAAATGCCGAACATAGAATGTTATTACTTGAGTGCCGAAGAAGGAAGGTAATGTTTAAACCTGTATGTATGTATGTTTGTTTGTAGAGGTGAGATGTACTAGGTAAAATGCGTATTGGGGTGTTATTCTCTTAAAAACAGCGGTCAGTCGAACCAACGAGCGAAAGCGCAGCGGCGAGTTTAAGTAGTCCTGCCCGAGCGAACAAAACACATTTTAGCGCGTGAATTCTCAATTAGGCAGCCTTATACGTTCGATAAGCCATGCTGCCAAATTGAATACACGCGTTTAAATGTGTTTTGTTCTCTCTGACGTGACTACTTAAGAGGCCACCTATGGTGCCACGCCCCCACAAGAATAAAAAGGGATGGCTTTATGTACTTCCGCGCGAAGAATGTGAGATGGAGATAGTTCGCTCGCGCCTTGACGGCAGCGTTAAATTCAATTAATCGCTGTTTACTTTAAAACCACAACATTTATTGAAAAAATGTTTTGCCAGGATTAAGAAGTTACATATCCTCAACTATTGAATCGAAAATCATCGTTAAAGATTATAGGGTTTCGAAGATTCAACCAAAAACATGCAAAAAAGGTGTCATGTTTGCAAAATAAAATTATCGAGGATTTTATTTCTAATCGTGTTTTCACGTTCGACAGTCTCAAGCAAATATGATCAAATTTAATATATCCAAAAAACAGATACAAAGGCGTTATGGTTATTGAGATCCAGATCGCGGAACACTCCAGACTTTAGCATAGGTGGCCTCTTTAACTCGCCGCTTGGACATTCACTCGTTCGTCTGTCCGTTCGTCGTTGTTGAGAGAATCACTCCCCTGAGTCTTCCGAGTACGCGTCCACGAAAAGACTAGATCCAAATACTAGGTCCACGAGTACTCACGAGTACGCGGCTCCAAGAGTAAAATAGGAGTATTGCGTAAGTGATCGTCGCGGGAATAACTATGGATCAGTTTCTGAAGTTCGAGTATTTAATAACCTCGTAAGGCCCAGTGGGCAATAGGATGTACATAATCAAGACAATTCAATTTGCACTGTATCGCAAAGGGAATAAAGTTCATTTTCCTATCTTCATGAACTGAAAATAGCATTATCGAACAAACGTAATTGAACTTTATTGCCTTGATGGTAGATTCAAAGTCCCACTTACAAATAATTCCTTGTTTGAAGTATGGTGGGCCTTACGAGGTTAAACGCGTCCATATCAATCACTCAATCAAATATTTATTGCGTAACAAGCACACGTCAAAAAATACATTAAAAAGTAAAATCAGTAGGTACAATAAATTATCAATTAAAACTAATTCCTAATCCTAACAAAAAACACACTATTTATTCAATTAACTAAGTCACCTATACTTATATCATTTTATTACCAATTTATATTTATTATCTATATTTACACTTACATTATTATATTTATTATCCATTAGTTACAAATTATTTATTATAAAATTCCTTAACACTATAAAAAGCCTCTTTTAAAAGAAAGTCTTTTAATTTTTTAACATACATATAGCTCATAGGAAGGCGCACTTTGTATTTCCGGTGGTAGGCTGCTATTGATACGGACACCTACCGCCCGCAACGAGTCGGAAGTACGCGCCAAACGGACAAGTATCGGTCTTATTTCGCGATTAGTGCGTCTCTGTTCCGGCCGACGAATATGAAATTCCTCCTTGTGCTTGAACATATATTTAGCAACTTCTAGAATAAAGAGACTGGACATACGAAAACCTATTCCAGTAAATACGTTTCACCTCTATACTTGTTTGTTTGTAGAGGCTAAAAGGATAGCCCGATTTCCATCAAGGAGGTTGGTTAGACTCTTCAGAGGGCCCTGCCAAGATGCATTACGCTAACTAGTGTTTCTATTCGATTCGTTTTTGAAACAATCGCGTCACTGGTAGATGACGTGATATGAAAAGTCACGTGATCTATCAGTGACGCGATTGGTTTAAAAACGAAACGAATAGAAATGTTAGCTAGCGCAATGCATCTTGGCAGGGCTCTCTGGATACCTTCATAAAAAATGGAAGATTTTAATTAAAGTTTGAATAAAGACAGCTGATGGACAGCTGATTGACGAACTGACCAGCATGCATGTCGGGTGTCGGATAGATAACGTTAGCGTTAGTAACATCAGCGCGGATGACATGGTGCTGCTCATTCCGTCGATTGGAGGGCTCAATGATTTGTTGGAGGTATGTGAGCAGTATGGTTTAGGTTAGGTTAGGTTAGGTTAGGTTAGGTTAGGTTAGATTTAGGTCACGGTTTAAAGTACAACGAGAAAAAGAGTTCTCGATCTATACAGGTAAAATAAAATTTGCTTACATACCACCACCTCTTTTGAACGGAGTGCCTTTGAAGCGCGTGCCTTATGTTAAGTACCTTGGTCACATTGTGACGGAGGACCTCAAAGACGACATGGACATAGAGCGAGAGCGCAGGTCGTTGTCTATTCGTGGTAATTTGGTGGCACACAGATTTACTCGATCTACTATAGATGTCAAATTAACGTTGTTAAGGGCGTATTGTCAAAGTTTTTATACCTACGAGTAGTCTGTGGGTCAATTTTACACAGTAATAACGTGGTCAGGGCCTTGCTGAGGCTTCCCCGCTTCTGCGGCGCGTCTGGTATGTTTTCGGATGCCGGCATCGATGACTTTTACGCAATCATGCGCAAGAAATCCGCATCCATAGTTAGGTGAATGCGGGGAAGCCACAACGAGATTCTGCAGATAGTAGCGGACAGAATGGACTCTGCCGTTTTGAGCCGCTTCATGGACTTGCACGTGAGACGTGGGAGCCCATGATGCCAGGCCTTTATCCATTAAGAGCATTTTTTAATTGTACTAACATAGTTCTTAAGTATTCTTGTGACTAATAAATTATGGATTGATTTATCTGAATTAAATGATTTTTATTTTTATTTTTATTTTTTATAGTATACCTAATGATGATGGAACCATTAATGAACAAGGAAAAATTATGGACACTTTATTCTTATTTTGCGGAAGATAAGGGTTTTGCAATAATCTATATAGGACCGTATGATCTTTACATTAAGGGTCTCCCCTCTCCCCCAAAGTTTTATATTCGTGCAGTAAGAGTGAAAAAGGCGTCGCTCGGATCGGCTCGATTCGGCGTTGCGAACGGAACGACGTCATTTTCGCTCTTATTGCATGGACCACTCTTATAAAACAGTTACTTCCCATCGGCCTTATCTAACGTGTATATATCCATTCTTATCCCGTTGTAAGTGTCACTATAAATCCGTCCAAAATCAACGACAGAGATTCGGGAGCGATCGGCTATTTCCGTAAGTGCTCGTGTTTGAGACCGCTTGTTAAGGCTTGTGCAAACAAGGGACGCGACTCTATGGAGTCGGTGGACGATGTTCTTTTTTAAAGCTTCGAGCTGTGTTTTAGTGGTGGTATGACCTTATGCAGGGCCCAGTACTGAATTTAAGTAGTGCTTTTTTTTAGGACAGTTTGAGATTTCTTAAATCTTTAAGCAGGCTGAGTAACGGTCTGAGCACCCTCAGTATGATGCCTTAAGTTGATGCAATGCAAGGTTTACTTTAGTTAATTTTAAGTAGGTAAGTTTTATTTTCTTATTAATGCAGCAAAGGGCTCCCTAACATTTTATAAAAAACTGTGCAATCGAATAGATATGTTTCAACGCCCAAACACGTCACGTGTCTGTACAGTGTCAGTACCCGTATCCTGTTTTTAGCACGTTCCAAACTCAAGTCTCGAACCGCATATTGTGTGTGCTGGCCTTTACACGTATTAAAGGCGGTACCTACTCGATTCTTTCCGTGAGTTGCGCAAATAACATAGATTAGGATCGCTGTAGTGCGGTTGTGGGAATACCGCACAACAACTAAATGGCGGGTTTACTAGCCGTGCAGGATTGAAGTTGTTGAAGTTTTTAGGTGATGTACTCTTGTAAAGTGCTGGTAGCCTGGTAGAAAGGTGTGGATGGTGTTCTTTTTGAACCAAGCAAAACGACTTAATCAGCCGTGTTTATTCTCTTAAGCATTCACGTTTGAACTCAACAGACGATTTATTAACCGGCGTATTTAAGTTGACTCGTCAGAAGCAAGATTATAGGGCATGTATTTTCAACATCATAGAGTTTAATCGTTGAGCCACTGTAGAACCCTGTCGTAGAAAGCCAATGGTAGGTAAATTTCGAGGTAATTTCTTTGTGTCTAACGGTGACGAAGATAACAGGTGACGGTGACACTAGGAAAACATTGCAGAAGGACAGATTTATTCTTTATTTATTTAAACTTACATTATGTAAATTATTAACCATTTCCCTGTCCTTAGATTTTTTATCTACAGATTTCAAAAAAATATGTAAACAAGTAGGTATCATGCGTTAATATTATTATTTTTCTGCTACCCCAGGGGTGAAGGGAACTTTCGGGGGAGGTGAAGTATGGGGATTGGCCACTTTCAGTGTTGTGCAGTAACACAATAGTTTACTGCTACATAAACGCATATTGCTTGTCTCAGCGTCAACCTAACATGTATATATATTAGAACCCAGTAATAAACAGTGTCTTCGATCAAACATAACAAGTGGTATTACTTGCTCCTACACCCTCACGCTGCCCTCAGGAACCCAACAAGATCCTGTTATTACAGCTTACTAGGTAAAGAATTTCCATAAATACAATACATACATACTTACTGTAAGTACGTAAGGGACAGTGAGGGTATAAGTGACCTTAATCCATCGTCGTAACAATACTTTTTGATAGTCTTGTTAGTGTAGTTGTTATGTTCTTTCGCTTCGAAAACTCCAGCCTGTTGATGGCTTCAAAAAAACAGTCGGCAGCAAATAATAATCCCAAAAATGAATATTGGCTGAAATATTTGATTTGGAGCATACATTTTTATATTAACATTTTTTACTACAAGCGCGACCTTCCGCAATTCCGAGCCAACATCGAATTTATTGCTTTTTAAAATTGCTTTTTGTACGCGCAGTTTGTATTTAACATTTTTAATTCGCTAGATTATCGTGACTAAAACGATTCTGTTTTTGTTTAAGGTTTTTTTTTTGTACATTTATCAGCTTCCCGTTTGGTTTGGTTGCGAGCGTATCACTAGTGTCCGAGCGACAATAGGTAACAGAAAATCTTAGAAAGGAAAAACTTTTGAGGTTGAGGCGTTGGACCGTAAAGATTGAATGAACAAAAAAAACACGCTTCCGTATTTAATAAAGCCGATAATTAAGAGCTACCTATACATAATTATACGCACTCAGTTAACCATCACAAACAATAGTCATACAATATTCACGTAGTCGCTTCGGATCATCACACTGTGTACCTAGATTTCAACATGAAATCGCTTCGTATAATGTTATACTATACTTAGTCACTTTATCCAGTAAGTAACCAAGCTCCCCATTTATGTTATATTACAAAATCCAACTCGGAAATCGCAACACTTCAGGAATGTATTTAAAAGCACTTATGCACACTTCGCTGGGCTCCAAGCGCAACTTAGATATGAATGCAACTGCATTTCATGCAAGTGCATTCAATGCAAGCCGTTCCTAGCTGTATCGGGATGCAATACACATGGAAACTATTCGCAAGTTTCGCGGCATGAGGCAGGAAAGATTCGAGATTTTATTTAAATTTTATATCGTGATACGTTTTATCACTTTGCTCTATACTTTTCATACAATTAAGGGGAAATATAGGTTACAATGCCAACATGTTCAGTTTACCTTTAACATAAGTATTACTTGTTATGAATGGGTCCAATTCAAAATTGGTTCGTTCGTGTAAAAATCATTTACACACACGAGTACATACCTTCACACCTGACCCCAATGGGGTAGGCAGAGACTACTGAACGCCAGGTTAGCATCATACCGAAAAGTAACTTCTCAAATTGTGAAAGTTTCTTGTGAGAAATTCTCGGAAATTTCTAAAAATATTCTTAAATTTTGTATGGAAAGAGAACATTCGCAATGCTCTCAAATGTTTCCGATAATATTCTCAGTAATTTCTTGAGAAGATTTCTTAACTTCTGGGAATGTTCTGCAACTTGTACATTGCTACGCCAGGTGCACCGGTCTAAACATACAACTTTCGCTTCCTCTACATTCATCACCCTCTTCATGCTCGTACATCGCTTTTGGGTGCTTTTAATTTGGCCCTTTATCAGTACATCTCGAATTTGATCACTGTATGTGCGTCTAGGGCGTCCCGTACCGAATTTGTTTATACTTATCTATATTTCTTTTCATCGGGATAAAAGGTATGGGCAAGTATTTGTGTGATTAGCAGAGATCTGACGGGCGTCATTACTCGCAATAATGTGGACATGACTCCAAAGATTTTATTTAAACAAATTAAATTACATTAATGGATTACTTACCGTAGAAATAATTTTGATCCTTTGCAAGGCAGTAATAATTAAATAATGTAACGACTTGTTATTGTGTATATATATTAAAGCAAATAAACAGTATTTTTTATAATTTTTCCGTGATTAGTTTATTCCTTTTCACGGCTAAAATAAACTTATGAGGTGAAAAGCTCCTTTTGCAATCCACGGATGTTAATGAGGCAAACTTAGGTAGATTAATATTACCTACATATGGTATTACATATGGTCACTCCTCATGTCTTTGTATTATTTATTTATTACTATCCTGCAAAGGATCAAGATTAAGTTCAGGTGAGAAATCAATTAATGTAATTTAATTTGTTAAATTAAAATCTTTGGGGTCATGTCCACATTATTGCAAGTAATGTAGTGACGCCCATTGGCCGGTCTCTGGTTATTAGCGCGAATATTAGTTTTTGAGTCTTGGATGTATTCTACTTATTTCAGTATGTATTGCTAAATGTATAAGTATGTTTATCGTTGTCTAGTACCCATAGTACAAGCCTAGAGCTTAGTTTGGAACTAGGTTAACTTGTGAGATTGTTTCCTGATATTTATTATATACTAGATTATTATTATTATATACAGATATACAGAGCAAAATTGAGTGGGAGGGTCGGAAGGGGCCGCCCTAGGCGTACTTTTTCGAATCAAATCGGAGAAATACTGGAAAAGGGCCGGATCGCAAGTACCCGAAACCGACGTGCACACATGACTCGATGTATGAATGTGGAAGAAGCGAAAGAGATTTGTCAGGATCGTAGCAGGTGGAAAGAAGTGGTCTCTGCCTACCCCTCTGGGAAACAGGCGTGATTTAATGTATGTATGTATTATATACTAGAGGACGCCCGCGACTTCGTACGCGTAGAATTAGTTTCCCGCTACTCCCCCAATTTTAACCCCTGAGGGGATGAATTTTCAAAAATCCTTTCTTAGTGCTCACTTACATCATGAAAGGAACCCCTGTACCAAATTTCAAGTTTCTAGGTACAGTAGTTTTGGGTGTGCGTTGATATACAGTGTGTTACCGGCATGCGGGCATTTATTAAAACTGCCGATAATATGTTGCTTTAGCGACTGTTTGCAAGTATTATCAATTACAAAATAATTAAAATAACTTCACAATTAATTCTTCTTAGATACTGTCCATTTTTAATGTAGTGCATGTGCTGCGTGTTCATCGTTATCAGTATCGCTGTTGCTTAGTGCAAGGCATGGGGGCAAATCATAGTAATCAAAGTATCCGTCGACTGTCATTTATTTACACATGTCAAATTGCTGTGCTTTACATTGCTGGCAATTAAAATTTTGTTACAAAGTTAACAAAGCCTGAACATTTGTTTATTAATTAAATTAATGTCATAGTCACGTTACAGATATACGATATTTTAACCTCCTTTAAAAAAAAGCCTGGGTGCTGGTAACACACTATATAAGTCAGTGAGTCAGGTTTGCCTTTTATATATATAGAGATTTTCAACTTATATTACAAATGTAAAATATATTGTAAAGATGGTCGTGTTTTAATCGAGCAAAGGATTTGGATGAAATTAGCCACAAAAATATTCCATGTTCTTTATTAACACAAAAGATACCTTTTATCCCAGAAAAGGCGATACTTAAACGACTTCTACGCGGATGAACCAAACCTAGTTGGTTCATACTATTAACACCCAATATCACCCCGCGCCCACCATCCCCGTTTTGGCGTACTCGGGCAAAAACTGGGCTACAGACGTTCACACTCCATTTGGCAGCACACTCCAGCCCACTGGGCCAGAAACATTGCATCCACTGGCGATCCTCCTGTATTTATACGTTTTCACGGATTTACGGGAAATGGGCTATATTGGTACTGAATAGAGATTGTGGCTCTTACATTTATAGTCTTTAGACTAAGACTAAAACTTTTAGACTAAAACTAGACCTTATTGTACATAGTGTTAAACCTCTTCATAAAGTATCGTTTGCTCATAGTTTTCAATTCCAGGCTTTGGAGGCACTTTTTCAAAGGCTGCTATCCTAAGCTGGTCACCATTTTAGTAGGAGATCCGAATAGGAGACGATTTGCACCGGGCTGTTTATTCGATAAAAAGTATTTTATACCAAATTTAATATGCTAAGTAATATATGGCGAATAGGTAGGCTGAAAAATTTCAGTCCAGTACATACATAATTTTTTTTTTTAAATTAACTTTGTTTTTAAAATTTGCAATAGCTTGTTTAATAGCCAGATTACATACCAATCGAAAGTATGAAGCCTATAGAATATGCAAACGTTAGGTTGACTATTTTTTTCCGTCAAACTATTGGGTAGGCAAGTATAAACAGGTAAGTCGGTACTAATAATTTGCACCAAACCTAACGTTTGCATATTCTATAGACTTCATAATTTCGATTAGTATGTAATTTGACTATTAAACTAGCAAAAAAAAGTTCATTTTTAACATTTTTTTTAATGATAATATAGGTACTGGAATTTTCAGCCTACCTATTCGCCACATATTATTTAGCGTATTCAATTTGATATAAAATACTTTTTATCGAATAAACAGCCCGGTGCAAATCGTCTCCTATTCGGATCTTAGACCATTTCGGGTCAAAATTTAGCGAAAAAATATTTATTCACATCAATAACATAGTGAGATATAAGACTGAACATAAAAAAAGTAAAATAGATTTCGTTCATATTAAGAGTTTTTTTTTCAAAAACAGTAATGTCACAAGATTCAAGCATTAAGCTCACTAACCATCGTTTGATATTTCAAAAATTACCAGATTCTATAAAAAAAAAAAAACTAGGTACTCCAAATTAAATTAATAACGTCAAGTTTCAATGAGTTGAGAATAATATTTTCCCAATTACGTGGAAATGAACCTTACACTTTCCTTATCATAATCATGTTATAATATCTTGTTAGTTAAGAACTCCCAGTTTTTTTTATGCAGGTACTACTTTTGTGTGTGTCAATAAATGTTTTCTTTCTTTCTTTCTTTCTTATCACTTGTTTTATTTGACGACCTTTGGACATAATATCTGTCATTCCCTTTCAAATCATGCAAGTTAATTTTAAATCACTTTCCGCTATCGTAAAGAAATGGGCTGAAATTTAAAATATATAAGTAAACCCTCAAACACTACAATATTATGGAATTACGGAGCTGAGTGTTGGTAGCAACATGATCTAATCTGTCTCACCTGATTGCAATTAACTGTACAAAAAACAGTACATGGCATGAAAAGCTTATCTCAAAAAGAGATCTTTTGTCATAAAATTACTGTAGTCTGTGCCAATTGAAATTAGCAAAGATGTAAACACAACCAAACGAACCAATTTACAATTATTAATCGATAATCACGTGCTTTTAAAGATCAAGTGAGGTCTTAGCAACGATTTATACACTTGATCTTTACTATCACATTAAGTTTAAGATTAAATAACTATTTACGATATTTTAAATAAAAAATCGCTTGATGAATATTTGAGGTTATGTGTCAAATTTGTTTATATCTTTGGCAATTTCAATTGACACAGGCTATACCTTCTAAAGTTTAATTAAAAAGCAAAGAGGTTAAGTCAATATTTTACTTATTTACAACTTAATTGGCGCTCGGAGACGCTATTAAATTCCCGTCAACGATCTCAAGCGCACGTTGATTAAAAGCCAACTTGTTTTCGAAAATATTTTGTTTTTTTTAAAAGCGACCGTTTTTAACATCAGTTTTCGTTTTGTTTACGAATGAAAATAACTTCTTAATAATAAGTAGTTAAGTAGTTAAATAAGTGCATTTTACTTCAACTTCTGAGCATCTTGTGACCTTCTGTAATTAATAAGGCGCTTAGCTTGTGAGTGTGTATGTTCATTATTTATGTAACAGTGTACTTATTGTTGAATGTCCTACTAAATAAATAAATAATATCTAAAGACAAAGTGGAATATAAGTCCTGTAAAAAATGTTGTTTAATTTTATTTTTGTTACGGAATGTGTAATTTTAACCGACTTTACACACACAGTTACAAGTCGGCGACCACAATATTTTCAACAAAAAGCCGACATCAGTTGGACTAACCTATTAAGTACCTATAATTTTAAAAGAAGTTTTTTTTGAGTTTTTGAATGCGGTTTTTTGTTTTTTAAAACCTTTATTTATGATAATTATGATGTTTATGTACTTTATAAAAGGCTGTTATTTCTTTTGTTTTTATAGGTTATTATTTATTTAATATTTATGACACAGAAACTAGTACAAATAGTAGACTTGATGCCTGATGGCTATCTCTACCAGGCAACCAGATAATCAATCGGAAATGTCCCCTGTTGTATTTTTGTATTTCCTGATTAGGTAAAAGATTTTTTTTAAATAATTTCATATTGAACAAAAATTGTTTAATCTGTCGAGCCGTTTAGAGAAACTAGTACTTGGAACTTCGTACCTTAAATTCTACTTTGTAACTTTATAAGCTTACTGGGATGTTTAACACTTAGCTTATTTTTTTTGTATTGTAAAAACGGTAAATCATACAATCTCAAAAAAAACAACAAATACTACAAAATGGTGAAGTGTGAGTTGCGTTTGCGTTGATTTGATTCGAAATCCTATTCAAATCAGAATATAATAATACCTTCTGTGCGGAGATGCGGAACCCTCGGTGCGCGAGTGCGACTCTCACTTCACCGGTTTTTTACATCTCTAATATCTATTACGCTTCGATAGAACTTCTGTTTACCTGAAACAAAGAAGGAAAACATATTAACGATGGCCACGGAAGTTTTCAAACCACTCAAATTTCAACAGAAAATCAAAACACACACACACACACACACACAAATACACGCAGCGACGAATTAATTGTAGTTTAATACTAGCGACCCGCCTTCGCTTGCATGTATATAATTATGTAAAGTCTTGTACGTAAACAATTACAAGACATGTTTGCATTAAAATAAAATAAATAAAGATAATGTACATAGGCGAACTTATCCCACATGGGATCTCTTCCAGTTAACCCTGGAGCAGCTTCTTCTTTATATGAGTTCATTGCGTCGTTTAGGAGGAGCCGTCTATGCGGACATACATAGCAAGCGACTTTTTATACTATATAAAGACACATTAAACATTGGAGGTGGGCAACTATCCATTTTACCCGCTAGATTAATTGGGTAATTAAATAGTCAATAACCTTTTTTTCAGCTGAGAGACGTCCACTGCTGGACATAGGCCTCGCCCAAGGTTTGCTAGAAGGCCCGATCATCGATTAGCGAAAGCTTAGAACCACGTGTCGTCTAAATTGTAGCCAATAGATTACAAAAAAATATGGGTCTCAGATCCCACTTACTATAGGCGGCCTGTGTGTGCTGGTTTGCTTTCTACACACCATTTTTTAAAGCGATGTGAAATACAAAAACTCTACTAACAATCAACCCAAATATACTTTCCCAAACTCAAATATGCAACAAGTAGTGACCTGCCCCGCTTTGAGAAGAAACAACAAATTATATTTCCCATATTTTATGCAACGTGTCAGAATTGGGAAAGAAGGGGGTGAACGGGGAAAGGGTAAACTAGGGGACAACATTTTCGCATTACGTATTCAACAAGCAGTCCTAATTTGGTCGGTCTGAGGGCGAGGGAGAGATGGCAGGATATCTCGATAGTTTAAATGTCATACGCGGTTTCCTGGTGGTTTGCTTGGTTGCCTTAGAGAATAATTTAAAAAATACACAGTAGTGTTAGAATATTTAGGTACTCAAAATGTGATCACAATTAATTAGTTGTGATATTAATTAAAAAATGTTTTTCTCGTTGAATCGTATTTATACAATTATATCGCACTATTATATCGCAACGCCTTTCAACGAACGTCATGTCGCAGAATTTTCATTACATTTAAAGGCATTTCTCACCATATGAGTTTTTTTTGGTAGTCACATGTCTAACCTAACCTAACCTACGTTATTTATATTGCTTTATAAAATAGGTTCCAGCAGATAATAGCGTTCAATGAAATGAAATTCGACGAAATGATACCATCGATGAAGTTTAATTCGATAAAATTATGGGTTATGCGTGCAGTTATTTTGAACCGAAGTTGACCTAAGCAACAGTTAAATATTGTAAGTCACCATACGTTAACTCTGAAAAATGTGCCATATTCGATTTAACAATCTGCAACGTCCAAAGAATACCTTTGTGTCCTCTTTTTAATCTAAGTGATACATTTGTTTACATTTTAGAACATTGAAAGCTTATTTTACCGAAATACCTTTCCACAAACGTATCATTACGCAGAATTTTCATTTCCTCGAAAGGCATTTCTCGCCGCATGAGTTTATTTTCTTTGATAATCACAAGTCTAACGTAACGTAACCTACGTAATGAATGTTTAAGATATCCTGGAAAGATCATGGTATCAACAGAAAATAGCGTTCGAAGAAATGATACAATTGATGAAGTGAAATTCTATAAAATGGTGAGTTACCTTGAAGGATATTTTAGGTTTCTAAATAAGTGAAATCCAAAGGTTTAGAGTTTAGTTAAACCTTTATTAAATAACAAAGACTTCCAATAACTCCTTATTCGAAAGCGCTCCTGAACGAAATTAATAAAAAAATGAAGCTTCAAAAAACATAAATACCATCCGGTATCATTGCAGGATGAACAGCAGTTAATATTTCAGCTGAACGGGCGGATCAAAACGAGATGGCTTACGGGTAGGCTTTCACATTATAATTGCTCTTTTTACCAAACAGTCCAATAAGGAAGGCAATGTTTTTGATCTGGGGCTCTGTTGTACTCTGTAAAGCTGGGCATTCATGGACGGGCCGTTTGTCTCGGCAACGTGCGCGTTCGCTTTCCACTGCGGTGTATAAACTCGGATTCATAATTAGATTCCATCAAATCTACCACGGTGTTGCCATTGTAATGAAACATTCCAACATTAGTAAACTTACACTTGGCGAAAGAATGCACGAAAGTAATTAATTACTTAGTATTTTTAAGAATAACATTTAAATGCTTTCTTTAAATAAAAATGCTTATATAAAAACCTGTTGTTTAAATAAACATTTAATTGAAGCAATTTTGTGGTAGAAATATTCGTATTGCAATGGTAAAACTTCAGGTCTCGATAACATTTGGTATCCATTTTGATACAATAATTTTATCGTTTGAAGATGTGCGTAAATTATTAATTATTATACATAAAACAGGTAAATTTGAAAAAAAAAAACCACTACCTAGTTGTGTTGCCTATTTTTAAGGCGTATTACATTATCCTGACTGTAGCATCCTAACTGCAGGAGGGGCGTTACACCATCTCACTAATTAGAGCGAAACAATTAGGATCCTTTTAACTTATAATTTAGGAATATATGAATATAAATGTTTACTTCGATACATAACAAACATTAACATTACAACTTTACCCATTGTATACATTATTTATTAAGGCCCTGTCCTCTCGGCTCATAGAATCCTCCGGAGATTCTAGAGCTGGTGCTTTAGTTTAGTATGAATTCTCATACGGCATGTCACTATACAACGCAGTGGAAAGCGAACATGCACGTCACCGAGACAAACAGCCGGTCTGTGAAAGCCCAGCTTAAAACCATTTGACATGTAATCTTATAGTCACCGTTACGTTAGGCAACATGGTTTTGCCTAGTAGAATAGAAGCTTTGTATGTTTGGATGATTTTGTTGATTTGGAGATGCTGAACGAATGGATCGATGATGAATAACTTATAATTAGCCGGAAATGTCACTGGGATTTTTGAAGTGATAACTACTTTACGGAGGGTAAACCATTTCGTTACGTAACGCGCTTTACTAGACAGCCTGTCTGGTTTCCCTTTCTCTCACGCATACGGCAGAGCGGTAGTATTAATTAAAAAAAAAAAAAACAAGAAGATACTGGAATCTGATGGGATTTGAGCCGCGGCACCATGGCGTCATAGACCTACCTCTCAGCCGCTAGGCCAATCGTAACTTACAGGTATGGACGAAATTGGTAAACGGTATTTGATCATACCTGCTGACGTGACCCCGTATTGCGTTTCTAAGCATAAATACTGTTGACAGTGAGCATAATTATAACCTAAAACTATCACCGTTTTTGAAAGTGATTAGTTTAAGTTATTTGTTACTGGTTTGTTTGTCTTGAAAATCTATATCTGAGGGCCCCTTGGGACTACAAATGCGAACCAAAATCAGATTTTAAAAAAGTGGCCGCCATTTTGATTTTTTTTGAGACTGGTTCGATTGTCTTGAAAATCGATATCTGAGGATCCGTGGGGACTACAAATGCGAACCCGTACAAAGATTTAAAAAAAAGTGGCCGCCATTTTGAACTTTTTTGTTACTGCTTCGATTGTCTTGAAAATCGATAACTGAGAATCCGTAATCAGATTTAAAAAAAGTGGCTGCCGTTTTGAACTTTTATGTTACTGGTTCGATTGAGTTGAAAATCGATATCTGAGGATCCGTGGGGACTACAAATGCGAACCCGTAATCAGATTTAAAAAAGTGGCCGCCATTTTGAAGTTTTTTTTTACTGGTTCGATTATCTTGAAAATCGATATCTGAGGGCCCGTTGGGACTACAAATGTGGACCCGTAATCTGATTTAAAAAAGTGGCCGCTATTTTGAACTTTTTGAAGTGATAACTTCTTATTATTATGGGAGGGCAAACCGCTTCATTACGTAACGCGTTATGGTGCCAGTCTGTCTGGCTTCCCTTTCTCTCACGCATACGGCAGCGGCAGGCAGGCTCCTCCTCTCTCACTCTAACCCAGAGATTTAGATTAGTTATCACTTCTGTCGGGCATCCCGAGACTCACATGTTTTTTTTTATTTTAAGAACTTTCAAATTGATTACGGCTCATTCGTAAAATTCTGCCCATGTATGATGCATTCGAAAAATTCTGCCCTTCAAAAGCAAAACGCGGTATAACAGTATGATGCCGTTATGCATTTTCTATCTTTTCGCTATTTATAAAAATCGCTCCAATACTTAGGGAGCTACAACATTTGATTTTTATAACATACTAAAATGGTGAATTATAAACTTAATATCTGAAAAATATTTCTTTAAACATTGTGAGGTATGAAAATGATTGGGTTTAAACGGTATGATGCCGTTATGCATTTTCTATCTTTTCGCTATTTATAAAAATCGCTCCAATACTTAGGGAGCTACAACATTTGATTTTTATAACATACTAAAATGGTGAATTATAAACTTAATATCTGAAAAATATTTCTTTAAACATTGTGAGGCATGAAAATGATTCGATTTAAACGACGATCTTCGAATGACGAAGATGAATACAGCCCGACATAAATTGTTTTTATTTGACTTACTTATTGACAATATTGACACTTAACGATGCTAAGACAAATCTAACGACCTCGTTCATCAAGATCCGTTGCCCTTGCCAAGGTGCATTACGCTATAACTAGCGTTTCTATTCTATTCGTTTTTAAACCAATCACGTCACTGGTAGATCACGTGACTCTTCGTATCACGTCATCTACCAGTGACGCGATTGGTTTAAAAACGAATCGAATAGAAACGATAATTATAGCGTAACGAATCATTTGCTAGGGCCTCAGTGAGGCTAGACAAGTTGCTTAACGCTAACATAAACGATTTTCGAAAACTGTCAATGTATGGAATTGACGTAGGCGCTCGATCAATGGTAACGTGTGTCGCGTGTGTGTGCGTGCGCTGCAGTTGAGTTCCGGCTTAATACCACATTAAAATCACGCGACCGCATATTTCAATATCTGCATATCGCATTTCTCCTGCGGTTTAAGGCCTATGTTTTATTTCACATTTCGAATATCGTCATTGCTTTGAAAAAACCTCGTATTTCATCGTGAAGTACGATTTTAAACTTAAACATGAAGATAATTAAGTTCAAACTAATACATCTCAAAATATCACGAGTTTGTAACGATATATTGGCTGGTATATATTTTTAAATGAGCATCAATAACCAAACTAACCTTTTTTTATGTGAAAAAGGAGGCAGACGAGCAAGCCACATGTTGGTAAGTGACCATCGCGACCATAAACACCCGCAACAGCAGAGGAATCGCAGGTGCGCTGCCGGCCTTTGAGAAAAGAGTAGGCTCGTTTTTTGAAGGCCCCCAAGTCGTATTGCTTCGGACATACTGATTCCACATAGATAAGGTGAGTGGCAAGAAGGCCCTCGAAAAACGCACGGTAGTGGATTTTCAACTCTCAAGATGTTGTTGATGAAATGATAGTTTGGCAAGAGGCGATGGTGGAATCCAGTGGCCGAATAATTCCTCGGAGCACTCTCCGTGATAAATGTGGTTAACGACACAGAGGGAAGCAACATCTCTCCGCAGGGACAGTGGATCTAGATTTTTGAGAAGCCCCCGGTTGTTGACATATCGAGCAGCTCTGTTCTGTATTCGGTCAAGAGGAAGAAGTTGATATTGGGGTGCTCTCGTTACCTAATCGAAAATCTGGTCTGTCAATAGTAAGCTATTTACTTAATAAATTGCTATTTTAATAACAATGGCTTACGTATATTTTTCCGGGTGCAAAATTTGTTAGCTATGTCACTAAAGCATTTCTGTCTGAACGCAAAACGTGATTATATGTAGGCACATGCCTCGCTTCAGGAATTCCTGTGAGAAATGTTTATTGGCAATTTCGGTTATTTGTTATTGTTGTTTGAAAGCTTACAGTTTTTCAAATAATCTAAATACGACTATATAAAAGAAGAATCTGAGTGAGTAACATATCAAGGCACAGCGCAAACCGCTGGGTCTAGAGATTCCAAATTTGGCACTTAGATTCCTTACGAGGTCTAGGGGTGCACTAAAAAAGGATACAGAACAGGAATAAATAGGGGGAGTAGCGGGAAACTAATTCTAAGTGTACGAAGTCGCGGGCGTCCTATATTTGTCACATAAAAATAGCTCTATTTGTTAAAAAAAATTTTTTTTAATGTATAATTTAAACGATCCCAGTAAAACCACAAAATATCGCTTCATGGGATATTACCTTTTTGCCGTCGACATGATAAAATGATATTTATTTAATTTGCTGACCCGATAGGAAACTTTTTTTATTCATGTAACAAAACATGTGTGCTGCCGTTCTTAATTGATGCGTTTACCAACGAACAACATTTATTTTTTGGGCGCCGTCTGTTTGGCATAAATTTCGATTGTCTAAAACCTATAAATTTGGCACAATCGGTTTTCGACGAATGTTGACATTGCAGATAGCGTATTTGGTGTTTAGAGAATATTTGTTTCACCGAATTTTAATTCGGTATTCTATGACAAGGCCAAATTTCATTACGAATAATGTTTTTAGCATAATGTTATCGTGTAGGTATTAGTTTGTATTACCTACTTTAAAAAAACAAAAGGCACTGCGGCTGTATTCAAGACGGTAAAAACAATATCGTATTTGACCTGTTATCGAATTGTGAACGTTTTGATAGCTCTTATTTTCTTGACAGTAATGGCGGCTGACGTCATAACAATACCATAACAGGAAAACTACGATATCGTTTATATCGCCTAGAATAGAGGCGCTGAACGAGTGAGCACAGCGAGCGAGCAAGATGGGTCAGGCAGAAGCGACTCGGATAGGTTAGGTTAGAAAGCTACGCTACGCTTCGCTCCCCCGCCTTGGTCTTCGATATTGGTTATTTTTCTAAGCTAAAAATATCTTGCTTGTTCGCTTGTTCATATGTATGCACGTATAAACGAATAAAACAATTTTTAATAGCTACTGCAACATGATAAGCTTTTTAATAGGTTTTTGAACCTAAGATGTTACGTTCATTGAACATATGTGGCATATGCATCTATGTAAAGGGACCTTATTGTCGATGGCGCTTACGCCGCATTGCGTCACGCGACGTTGTATTTATATCAGAGCACCTTTAATAATGGCGAAAGCGCCATCGACAATAAGGTCCCTTTACATAGATAACGTCACATATTACTTTACATCCTATTATTGATAGTAGAATAGAATAGAAAATCGTTTATTCGACAAACACATCAATACAGGGGTACAACATAGAAAAGATACAATAACGTAATACGTTAACGTTTTATATTGAGGTTATAATTTGTACTAAACTGACAGGTGTCAGAATTGAGTTTTTATCTACCTTTCACTATAAGGCCTTTGATGGTAAGTGTGCCCTGAGAGCTACAGTCATTCGTAGTCTCGAGATTGCAAATAGTCGGTGAAACGCAAAGCCGCGTAACGAAAAAGTTAAGTAAGTTGCTAAATACACCTTAGCACCTAACTCAGTAAAGTACATTTTACATCTCATTGACTTTGTTAGTTACGCGGTATTGCAGTATCCCCGACGAAATGCGTTGTATACCCTAAGTATAGTCTAGTTCATTAATAAGTGTACACTTTAATACGTGGTCTATTTAATGTCATGTTTAAACTGCCATATACGAATTGTCACAGCGATTAAAGCGACAAGGTACTAAAGTGTACACGTATTTATGAACTCGACTGTACAAAGACGGTATGCCTAAACTCTAGTCATTTCACAGACCATCTACAACAATAGAATACAGACGTCTATCCAACTAATTAGTTATTTGGTCAAAGGCCAGCACAACACCCTCTCACTATAACACAGTGGCACAGTATAAACCGTAGTTCGTCTTCAAACAACGGTAAATTAACTGCAGCTTGAATGCACAATAGGGAATAACAAAAGGGATAAAACCGAAGTACAATTAAATAAGACCTTTGATTTTTTGGTTGACTGGTAGATATTACCTTAAGTCATTATTGTCATTAAGTCTGCCATTTGTACTGAAATGTAAAATGCAAAAAAAAATACAAGTGAGCATCTGTCTATGCCGTTAATATAGACGCAGACTTCCACAGCCCAAAACGTCTCATAATATCTATCTAGCTATAATCGTACATAAAATACTCTTTTGTGACTGACCAACTGACAGACAACGCACAGTCCAAACCGCTGGACTTATGGACCTCAACTTTGTAGGGAATATATTTAGAGGTTTCCTAGGGCTGCACTGAAGAAAAAGAAAGATATTTTTCGAAAATCGAGGAAAAACGCGAGGATATAGGGGACTAGTGAGAAACTACTAATCATACGCGTTCAAGGTCGCCCGCCCGTGACCCAATATTTATTAACATTGCAATGGCTACCTAATCGGATTAACAATAGGGTGCCTTTTATATTTGGTGTTGTCCTCAAGCGAAAACCTGAAGACTCAGGAGGCTAGAAGCATCACAACTACAAGTATAACCCAATGCTTTCGTGAGATAAAACAACTGAGGCCCCAAGATGGATTCGGCGTTTGTTATCGATATCAAAAATGTATAGGATTGACGTACTTAAACCGTCAGACGGTCGCGTCGAGCGCCAGCGTCAAAAACATACATTTTGTCAGTTTTCGAAAATCGTTTACGTTAGCGTAAAGCAACTTGTATATATAGTAGGTACGTATTCGCCATACATGTACCTGATGACCGCATCAGGTCGATTGATCAAAACCATGTGTAAGTTATTAATAAACGTTTGAGAGATGCTCCGTATTTAATGTTCGATCTACATAAATCTCAGTTGTGTTCGATTTATATGCAGAAGTAATTGATATGTGAGAGAATTAAGAACACGCGGTTACTCAAAATAGAACTAGTAACCTATACAACTATCTACTTGCCAGACTAAAGACTGTATAACTAACTGGTAAGACCTGCCAAGTTCTAGTCAATAAAAAGGGAGTCATACATACACTCACGCCTCACGCCCAGAGTGGGGTAGGCAGAGCTACAGAATTACCATCAACTCTAAAAACTTGTTGCTAATTCTGTAACCACCAACCACCTAATAATTAACCAAATACCTAATAATTAAACATACACTCAATCAAAGTAATGATGTGTGTGACTCGGTGGAATTTTAAAACATTTCTATATTGAGTGTAACATTTCTAAAGTCCTGAGAACCTCTTGAACTTTTGAAGAAGAGTTTTGAACCTTTTTTATTTCCAAAATTAGCCCCTGAATGCGAGAAATGGGGGAAAAAGAAATTCTACGCGTCCAAAGCCACGGGCATTATGTAGCATTAAGATAAATCCTTTCCGTATAAAGAAAAAAAAATGGCGGAACTTTTAACAAAACTACCAGAGCGTGCGTGGCTGGCATACTACATAGTTGAATTATACCGGATAGTGCCTTCATACCGAAACGTTAGGATATGGAGCCGGGACTGTTCCGTCCGTAATTTATTTAGTAAATTACCCCGTATTGCTATTTTTTCTATTTTTGTTTCGTGACTAAGGAGAATAACTCTCACATTGATAAATTAATTGATGAGCCGTAATTGGTTATAAAAGTGTTAGATATCTGTTTTGTGCTTATAAATGATCATGGGCAATTTTGTATGGAAATTGGGTCTGGCACCAACAGAGACTATAAAATTATATCATCAACATAACCTTCGATTAAGCAACTTAACGAAAACACGTTACACGAAGGTCGATTTTTATGTAACGTTTCTCATAAATTGTGTACCTACGACAAATCAACTCTCCGATTTCATGAAATTACTTTTGTTTACTATATATTAGCCAAAGTTTCTTTGGACTCTGCATATACATCTTGTTTTCAATTGCCCATATTTTTGATCTCCGGTGATCTAGGTATTTGCGGTCATATTAAAAAATGATGTTTCAACTAACTCCACTTGAATGATATAGGTTTAAATTCTGTTGGTGCCACACCCAATTTTCACATGATCCTTTATAGTGCCGTCATATATTATACACTTCACACGTATAAACAGATGAATATCTGATATCCTAGTGGAAAAAAGTAAAAGTCGACTGCTCTTTAGGAGACTAGAACCCAGATAAAAGATACATTATTTACTTCGAAGTACAAAGACCCTCTCCCTTAAGTACATCTTATCTTATGTTATCGATATCTGTCGGATACACTTTAACCTTATGAAATATTTTGTGTAACCCCTCTTTTTCTGCACTTGCCTCCACCCTTTTCAGAAAGCGGATGGTGGAGTGCAATGGCATTGCTTTGAAATCACTTAGTTCTGGGAAGCTACAGCCAAGTATTTTCATTCTTGCGTTGTGCGTTGCCGGTTGTGCGTCGTCGCAACGGTGTGATTTTGACACAGAGTGACGCAAGTGTTTCAACGCATCGCATCGTGTCGTTCTAATTTATAAATATGTGGGAGCCGGAGAAGTAAAACTCTTCTTATAGCCATTAATTTTAGGGTCTCCCCATACATATCGACGCGGAATCGGCTTGAGCCGGTAAGAATAAGTTTTATGTCCATGCAATAAGAGCGAAAACGACGTCGTTCCGTTCGCAACGCCGAATAGACCCGAGCCCAGCCGAGCCACGCCTTTTTCACTCTTACTGCACGGACATAAAACTTTTTCTTACCGGCTCAAGCCGATTCCGCGTTGATAGCTCTGGGGAGACCCTTAAGCAGCAATAATAATTAAGCACATTACGCGGCGTCTTTTACAGTCTTGAGCTCTCGAATGCCGTCTTGGCAAAATTAAAAAGTAAAACATACATCTCATTAACTCTCGTTCCCACGTCTATCTTACTATCTCTGTTTCACTATCATACGTCATCTTCTATACATCTTCTTCTTACAAATATGTAGAACAACGTAGTGGCGACTCCTTTTCATGCTAGTAATTTTACTTGACAATTAAGGAGGCATATCTGTAATATGCAATCATGTTAAAGAAAACAAAATGGCTACAATCAAAGCAAAATCCGTCTGAGAATATCTTAAAAAAACAACGTACGTTAATAAATACGCCATTAAAATGCAATTCGATACACAATCTTAAGAGCATGACTAATTGAAAAGCAATCACGTTTTGGTGATTCATCAACGTCTCCGACGTGAATTGAGTTATTCGTCGTTATTTGCCAATTCATTGATTACGTTTCAATATACATTTGTTATTTTTGAAAAGCTCCGCTTTGGAATGTAAAGATTTCCTGTGTAAAGAATGAACGTTTATAAAATGTAAATGATAACATTTTTTTTTTATTAAATGACAATATTAAACTTAAGTATAAATATGACCTAATAAAGATCGCGGAAACGCGGTGGATGCGAAAAGCACAAGACCGGTCTGAGTGGAGAGCCTTGGGGGAGGCCTATGTCCAGCAGTGGACGTCTTTCGGCTGACATGATTATGATGATGATGATGATAAATATGACAGCGGCCTCTGCACTAGACTGTGGGCCTGTATCGCGGAGACCGTAAAGGACAGAGGTATAGCAGTTATATAGCTCTGTCCTTTTCTCTCAGCGTAAAATAAACTGCATAGCTATGTCATAATAACCCCCCCAGTTCCATTTTAAAAAAGGAACACGTGTTTTACATTTAAATCACTTAATACAAAAAACTAAATCAATTATTAGTGGTATTTATCCTCGTAAGGCGCACCAAACTACAAACAGGGAGTTTTTTGTGAGTGGGACTTTGAATCTACCATCAAGGCAATAAAGTTCGATTACGTTTGTTCGATAAATCCATTTTCAGTTTATAAAGATAGAAAAATAAACCTTATTCTTATTGCGACACAGCTCCAATTAAATTGCCTTGATTAAGTATACATCCTATTGCAGTCTGCCTTATGAGGCTAAAACACGAGAGAAACAACATTATAGTTAGTACACACATCAAGTAGCTGAACACTTTAGTACCTTGTCGCTTTAACACCTTTGACAGATCAGGCAGCAGTTCAAACATATCGTTATGGTGACAAAGAACTAAAGTGTGCAGCTAATTATAACGCCAACCGTCTTGCATAACATTTTTACAAAAAGGTTTATTAATTTGTACGGTGACATGAGATGGTCGATGGTAACCAAACCCTATACGTAGTAATACCAGTTAAATTATATCTAATACAGTAAAATAATAAAGTGGTTCTAACCATTTCTAATCAACCTATTGCAAGAAAAAAAAACGGAAGAGTTACTACAAACACAACAACAACAAACTGGCTGTTTAAAGTTACTTGGGCTGTCTTAGGTGATTTTTAGTAGTTACGAGTATAAACACTTTAATCGCCTCTATATAAGGACACCAATCAAGTATGTATGTATGTAAACACTTTATTGTACAAAAGAAAAACCAGAACAAGACAATTCATATAAAACTATGTACAAAGGCTTAAGTCTACTTAGTCGTGATAGCTTTCCTTTCAAATTCGTTATAATATAATATGCTTTCACTTAACATATTTTAGATTTTTTGCTTGTTGTTTTGTTTGGCACGTAAATCTAGCGAAAATTACGATTTTCTGCTTCAATATTCCCCAAATCTAAAAATAGATAATAACATGCCAAATTATAGCTTTGTAGTACCAAGAGTCTCTCAGTTATACCGCGGACAAACGGACAGACGGACATGGCGAAACTATATGGGGTTTCTTGTTGACTACGGAACCCTAACAACGCCTGTGATAAACGCAAAACCAAACCCTGACCAAAAGAGGAAATGAAATAGTTGAACTAAGCCCTATTGACCCGGTAGGTACTGCCCTTCTCGAGTTAAGAGCGGTCTATGAGTCAACTGGGACAGCATTTTTATACGAATTTG
Organism: Acleris literana; assembly: GCA_946894065.1. NCBI lineage: Eukaryota > Metazoa > Arthropoda > Insecta > Lepidoptera > Tortricidae > Acleris > Acleris literana. The sequence goes on from OX335681.1 coordinate 3,431,454, forward strand.
TTAACTTTGTTCGACGATAACTTTAGTATTATATCCGACCTTGATGAAATTCGATAGAAGCGTAGTTGAGGCAAACAATTTCTAAATTAGAATATGAGCAAGATGGATAAAGGGATACGGAACTAGCAAAGGATACGGAACTAGCGGAACGTGAAAGGCAATCAAGTGGAAGGACTTAATTTGTACATTACGAAACTGTTATGATAATTGTTACAAAAGTTAACAAATTAAATTCTCAACAAATGTACTAGTTCAGTAGCATGATCGCATTGCTGAAACATCGCCAGGACATCGCTGTAACATCGTTCGAGTAAACTATAATAAATTAGCATACGGCCTGTAGTAAAAAAATATAAGGAAATAATGTAATGACATAATAACAACACGATAACCAATCATGAATAAGACCATAAAAAAGCAGCGGTGCCGTTAGCATCAATAACATATTACACTGCAAGATACCGAAACAATTAGCCATGACACAAATAGTCAATGGAATCATTTACAACTACCATTCCTTATTAGTATTATATTAAGTACTAGCTGTTCCCGTGACCACTTCGTTGGGCGATAAACTTTTTTTTTGGGTTAATTTATGTATGCCTATGACACTCACACGTAACGTGGCTTTTAATTGGTAAATTTTTGAGATTGAATTTGCGAGATCGGTTCAGTAGATCCAGAGATTGCCCCCTACAACGTCACAAACTTTACCTCTTTGTAATATTAAGTATATAGGTAGATAAAATGAGGTCATACAGTTTCATTTATTTCCCGTCAGTGCCACTTTTTACAAACATCGCATGGTTCAGGAACAACCCCATACGCTTGTCACGTCTTCTTAAATTGAATATACCAGGCGACGCGTGCCTTGTGTCTCAAGTCTTGACGATTACAAACGGTCGTAGTTGACGACTTATCCGTCAGCTAGTCGGGTTCTCTATTCGAAGGCAGTTTTCTTTACAAAGCGGAAAATTGCATGATTAGGTTACGAGTGGCTGCGAATGTGTTATTAGTATGTAGGAATTTCTGAAACTTCCGCAGAATAATTTGCTTATTTCTCGAAAACTAAATAAAAGCTCCAGTTAAATGCAAGTCAGAATCGCGGATCGAGGGTTCCGTTCCACCGCAAAGTATGTTTTAATTATTTGAATTCAATCTCAAGGTCAACTCACACTTGACCATTTTTTAGTATAAATTGCTTTTTTTTCTTCATATGCTGGTGACGATGATAAAATTTTCCTTCAGCTTAAACTAATTTATCAGCTTCATTCAATATTTCGTCGGTGATACTTCTAAACCGCGTCACTAACAAATTTATGATAGAGCAAAATAAACCTTACTAACTTATTAAAAAGGTGCATTTTTCTCCTTATTAAAAATGTTACGTGGTTTTGCAGTTTCAACGACGATTTCCAATACCAAAAAAACGGACCAACTATTTAAAGACGGAAAGGTTTACACGATTTCTGCGAAGAATGCCTCAACTCCACTTAAACCTTTTACCCATTCGAGCAAGCAGCACGGCCCATTTATCAACTCGTATCAAAACCATCGAAATAATTCGAGTTTGATGGAGTTTTCCAGCTCATTACCTCGGCGTTAGAAGGCCGCAACTTATGGCGATATTGTACAATGTGGCCATCTTCAAACAAATCTTTACAACCAGTGTCGGTTATGATTTTCTTGTCATTGCTATTGTATAAATCAAATTGGATCCATAATAAAAATGGTGTAAACGCCAGCTTTCGTTAGGCCTCTTTTCACTTGAATGGCCGCATTGCTCGGTGGAATGAAAATATTAAGTCGCAGCCTATATACGTCGAACGCCTGAGTAGGTCAAACTTTAATGTCACGGCGGCGGTTGACAGTGCGCTTTATTTTCTAATGAAAAGTTTTTTTAAGTTTTAAGTAGGTTTATTAACTTATTTCATGTAAACGACAATTAAACGACTATATATTTGGACGATGTTTAAACGACTTTGTATCGGAGATAGGGTAATGAGATAATTCCCGAAGAAATTGCGATAAAATACTTTTCAAGAGGGCGGAGTCACGGGCAGTAGTATAGGAGTATAGTGGAACCAAAATCATCGTGCACGTTGAGTCATAAATCATTATGCCTGACCTCTCTGTCGCACTCTCTGTCCCTCGTTCACACTTTAGTGATGACTGATGCGTTTTGTAGTAAGCTCACATTATCGATTGATTTATTTGTAAAAAGTTGGTTAGGTTTTGGTTTGAACTCATTTATTAACAAAAAACATAAATACCATAGACGTATTCATAAAAACAGGGCAAGAGCATGTCGGACAAATTTTCACGCAACTCTAGAGAAAATGAGACATTTCGAGTTCAATATTTCCTAAAACGTCCCTTAAATCTAAAAATTGATAATAAGATGTGCTATCAGCACAATGGAACCCCGACGCACCATAGAACTGTGTCACAGTGACGTTACGTTATGATTTAAGTGGTCTAACAAATTGTTTTATACCTATAATGTCACTGTGACACCGTTCTATGGTTGTTCAGGGATCCCCTGGGCTAATAGTACGTAATGATTCTTAAGAGCTACCCAATGATACCTCACCCGATGTTATAATGTAAAAAAACCTTTTCTCAAAAATGACCGGAAATGTTGACATTCCTATCTACATATTGAGACGCGAAGTACATAGTTTACTGACAGTTCTCAAATTTAAAAAAAAGAAACATTGCGTGCTCGCTACACAAGCCCGCAATGTTGCATACAAATTCCATTACCATCTAGCTTGTAACTTTTTAAAAAGTGAAATGTGCCATAATAAAATGAGGGCACATGTCTTATACATCCAAATTTTACTCGAAACATAACTTTTTTATTTGTGCCTGGAATAGCTTATGTTTTTTTAAAAACAAGAATTGCGTTTCTCCTTGTCATAAACAAAAAGGCGGTAAGGAGTGATGGTTTTTTCACATGAAGTTTCTGTTTGTATGCAATTCAAAAAATGAGTTCAAGTGATGAAGATTTGACTCCAACACAAATTTTTTCTTGCGATTTTTGAGAAAAGCACTATATTTGCCTCGGCAGGAACAGCAAACTCGCAAGTTCGTCCGTTTAATCCAATACTCGGCCCGCAATTGCCTACTTCCATGCCTAGGCAATAATGTACCATTGCTTTACATGTAGTTTTATTTTACAAATTCTTCGGCGTAATTTAAATATATAACTATGACCAATTACAGCTTTGTAGTACTTTAAATGGAAAATAGTTCATACGTGCATAGTCTGATGGAAGAAGAAACCTTCGACACGAAAGAAAGAAAGAAATAAAGAAAAATATTTTATTTGTGACAAACAAAACTACGAACAGATAAAAACGTAGGTACAAGAAGGAAGTAGCCACGAAATGGGCCAACTCAGCGTAATGCTGGCATTAAAGTCAGCGCTGGTCTTCCGTTGGAACCATCAGTTGAAACCAGGGAAGGTTACAAACACATATTTATTTGAACACAAAAAATAGGTAAAAAAAAAAAAAAAAAAAACGTGCAATTCAGAAATTTGCAAGGAGTTTTCCATTCCCGTCCTTATATGGCGCACACTCGACACGCTTACACGAGAAGAAGAAGTATTTCATACGTGTTGTTTTTAGGGTTCCGTCCGTAGTCAAAATAGTAACCCTATAGTTTCGCCATGTCCGTCCGTACGTCCGTCCGCAGCCTAGCTCAGAGACTCGTAGTACTAGCTGTAATTGGCATGAATACACATATTAGTCACGCCAAAAGACTGGTAAAACAAAATCTTGAAAAAAATTTTTTTTGGTTTACCTCACGTAACGGTGGGATGTTTTTTTTCTCGTCTACCCCATAGTTTGGGGTGGTTGAATAGGTCTTTCAAAAATATTGCGGGTTTGAGAAATAATTTTTCTATTAAGATATCCATTTATGAAATATTAAGCTTTAAAGCGCTAATTTTTCTTAGAGTCAAGTTTCCCCCTCCCCTACAGCCAAAACTACAAATACTAAAAAGCAGAAAAATATCTTAAATGAAAGCACATATAATGAATTTAATAGGAAAACTATCACAACTAAGTAGACTTCATTGGTTCTTGAGTTACAAACTGTTTAAATGTTTATACCTACCTACCGAAAACTTATTTGCGGTGTTGGTAAACTGACCGCGACCTATGTCGATGTATGGGGATAACAGTTTTCCAACAGCAAAGTTAAGTTTGTCGCGAGGTTTAATTTGTTTGTAGTATCGGCTTTGGAACCCTACACTGAGCATGGTCCGACATGCTCTTGCACTGTTTTTTTACCTTTCCTACTTGTATTAGGTATAAAGCATAAAGCTGTACAATTAATTTTAATTAATCACTCAAACATTCGCATTATTTGAGTCGTCAACTACGGCGACGTCAATTTAAAAATAACCTTATACGCTTTCTAATAGAATAAATTCACGTTTACTTTTGATTTTTAATTTAATACCTTTGTCTTTTCACAGATAAGTAAAACTCGAACTTCAGTAACGAACAAACTGCGGTTTGAACACTGCTCTAATAAAGATAAGTACACACGGCGACACCTTCAGACATAAATCTCGACACTACTGTCACTGGCATCTTAATAACGGTTAACCTAGGTAGTAGTGACCTTGCCTACTAATCCAGCAATCCCGGGGTCGATTTTCGGTAAGGGTAAATAATGTGTAAAGAGCATTTAATTCTCGGTAAGGGTAAATAATTGTGTAAAGAGCATTTAATTCTCGGTAAGGGTAAATAATTGTGTAAAGAGCATTTAATTCTCAGTAAGGGTAAATAATTGTGTAAAGAGCATTTAATTCTCGGTAAGGGTAAATAATTGTGTAAAAAGCATTTAATTCTCGGTAAGGGTAAATAATTATGTAAAGAGCATTTAACTCTCGGTAACGGTAAATAATAGAGTAAAGAGTATTTAATTCTCGGTAAGGGTAAATAATTGTGTAAAGAGCATTTAATTCTCGGTAAGGGTAAATAATTGTGTAGAGAGCATTTAATTCTCGGTAAGGGTAAATAATTATGTAAAAAGCATTTAATTCTCGGTAAGGGTAAATAATTGAGTAAGGAGCATTTATTCATGAGTCCTATTTTTTTAAAGTATTATACGTATTTATTTATCTATTTATAATAGTATGTTTATCGTTGTCTCGTACCCATAGTATCAGCCTGGAGCTTAATTTGGGACTAGGTCAATTTGTGTCAGATTGTCCCCCAATATTTATTTATGTTTTTATATCAACCTGCGTTTAAACTAAGTATGTTAAAATGAATCGTCTTCATAGACTTCTTATAATTTTGTTTAATACGTAACTTTGACAAAGTTTCATAGTACGAGTGTTCGTGAAATCTTTGCCGACTGTACATTCGCCACGACGGGTACACTACGAGTAAATAACTCCGAAGTCACAATACCGAATTGATCGATATCCCGAATTCTTATGATTCCGAACTTAAGTCTTTCATTTAACACTTTTTTAGGGTTCCGTACAAAAAGTGAAAAAAAACGGAACTCTAATAGGATAATTCGTGCGTCTGTCTGTCCGTCCGTCTATCACAGCCAATTTGCTCCGAAACGACTGGACCGATTGGGTTGAAATTTGGTACACATATATGTAAATTGATGACCCAAACACAGATGTGTAAAGTAAATAAATATTTTTTTAAATAAAGGGTCATTTTCGGGGGACAATTAGGAAATAAATAAAAAAGTTTTGGTATACTTACTGTGTCATATATCAAATGAAGGGCTCGTTATAAGGATCTCGAATTTATTTTTGTGATTATTGTAAAATAAATGTTTTGATTTTATTCACGACAGACGACGAATATTGACCATTCCCCCCCCCTGATCTCCGAAACTACTGAGACAATTTTTTTGAAATAATGCAAATTCGTTGCTTGTAGATTACAGGAAAACCTATATTAATTCTGTCAAAAAAAAACGTTTGTACTGATCCCTCTCCACGCGTATTCAACTTGGCTGGTTTTTTCTACTAAATGCTGGTGCTAGCTGGTAGCTATAACCTGCGTAAGGTTGTTTTTGCAAGTTCTAAGTAAACCTCCCTCGCCCTCGGCCTCGTGTGGTTGCCGAGTTAGAATAGTGCCACTCCATGTCTTCCCGTGGATGTCGTAAGAGACGACTAAGGGAATAAAGGCTTGTAGTACTGTTAGGCGATGGGCTTGCAACCTGTCACTAATACGCTGGTAAACATCTAAGCCTAATTGTGCAAATTGTGGTTATAGAATTATCAACAAGTTTTTAGAGATGTTTGTAATTCTGTAGCTCTGCCTACCCCACTCTGGGAACGAAGGCGTGAGATTATGTGTTAAGTAAATTAATCAATGAATTTAAAGCAGTGTTGACTGCGAAGTGTCACCGTGTACACTCACCCTAAGACGCAACTTTAGCCTCAAAGCGCTGGCTTAGGGAAACAACCACTAATTGAGATATTTACCTAATTAATTAGTTTCGCAGTTAATTGTTTAATTTAATTAATAGAGTTGATTCAGAACGATTTAATATTTACAAAACCAAAAACAACGGCCCAACCGATTTTAATAAAACCTAGTTTAGGACCATCCGGACAGAACATTTTTTATTAAAAAAAAACCGTCTTGATCTCTCTATCCATTTGGGAGCTAGGGTGCCTAGGACAGATATACAGATACACATACACACATACACAGATAAGAATAAGAATAAGAATATTTTATATATATATATATATATTTCAAGTTATACATATAACTTGTAGTGAACGCTATACACAGTTGTTACGGACACTCAATATTAGTTTCAACAATGTTATTGTTTTTGGTAATTTTTTACTGTGTCTCATAAATAAATTAAATAAAATAAAATAAATAAAATATTCTCCTAAAATGTCCATACAAAATATGATAACGTTTCTCTTTCCGTAAACCTAGTCCGATTTTGACGTATTTTGAATATTAGGTAATTATTATAAAAAAGTAGGTCTGTACCTTTCCGTTTCCACAAAATATTTACTTATAAAGGAAAACGTTTACTACCTAGTTTTCATAGTATCTACAACATATTCAAAAAATCGTGTGCTCGGACTAGATTTAAGGAGAGAAAAACTTTATCGCATTTAGCATGGACATTTTTAGCTTCACGATTCTTTAAACTGGCGCTTTAGCCTAAACAACACATACTATAGGCGTACAACTTAATTGAAAGCCAGGGTAGACAAAGAGGAGTGGGGAGAGGCCAACGGCACAAAATAGATAGGTACAGAAGTCAATCTACATACAAACTGCGCTCGAGCAACGCACTCATAGACACTGCTCACGGACACGATATCTCGGACCGGCTGGGACCAGTGCGAGCGCGAGTGACATCCGCTTGAGACACGCGTCTGTGAAGTTTTTGTGCAATTATGGAACAAAACTAGGTCTAAAACGGATGAGGCAATGAAGACTGTAACTAGGGTAATTCTTTAGAAGTTATTAGGGAATTTCCATAGTGAACATTGACAAACGTTAAATTTTGTACGTTTCTGCTCTGTAAACTTTTTGTATTCTAATAGTAGGTAGGTTTATTGTTTTGTTACAACTAGATACGAGTGCCACTACCACGATAGTGTTTTGAGCATAAGCCATAGTTGACAACCCTAGAGCGACCGCCGAGCGTAGGTATGAAAAGTGAAGTACATACATGTGATTTACTTCTGTACCTATCTGTTTTGTGGCAACGGTCACTAGTAGACCTTTATCGTTCCTCGCCCCCGCACCTCATGCCTACCCCGGCCCTCAATTAACTTGTAAGCCTATAAATATTTGTTGAATATCTGAAATAAAACCACATGCTCGTATATAACTAAAAGAAAACCGCTTATATTTCCCTAATTTACCGGCAACGGACCAACAACTGTTCTTGAGTTGCTGGCGTTTATGGGCGGTGGTGATTACTTCCCATCAGATTTACGATTGCCTCCCATCTCTCATAAGCAGATATCGGACAAATGGGCATCATTATTCGCAATAATGTGGACATGACTCCAAAGATTTTAATCAAACAAATTAAATTACATTAATTGATTACTTACGTATGGTCTAAGATCCGAATAGGAAACGATTTGCACCGGGCTGTTTATTCGATAAAAAGTATTTTATACCAAATTTAATACGCTAAATAATATGTGGCGACTAGGTAGGCTGAAAATTTTCACTATACCTATAATTATCATTAATTTTTTTATTAAAAAGGTTTTTTTTTTATTGCAAATGTTTGTTTAATAGACAAATTACATACTAATCGAAATTATGTAGTCTATAGAATATGCAAACGTTAGGTTTAGTGCAAATTATTAGTACCGACTTACCTGTTTATACTTGCCTACCCAATAGTTTGACGGGAAAAAAATAGTCAACCTAACGTTTGCATATTCTATAGGCTTCATACTTTCGATTGGTATGTAATTTGGCTATTAAACAAGCTATTGCAAATTTTTAAAACAAAGTTAATTTTTAAATTTTTAATTAGTTATGTACTGGACTGAATTTTTTCAGCCTACCTATTCGCCATATATTACTGAGCATATTAAATTTGGTATAAAATACTTTTTATCGAATAAACAGCCCGGTGCAAATCGTCTCCTATTCGGATATCCTACTATTACCCTAAATATAATTTTGATCCTTTGCTTTTTAAATTAATAATACAAAGACTTGTTATTGTGTGGATTTATTAAAACAAATAAAAGGTATTTTTTATAATTTTTCAGTGGTTAGTTTATTCCTTTTCACGGCTAAAATATTCTTATTAGGTGAAAAGCTACTTTCGCAATCCACGGATGTTAATGGAGCAAACTTAAGTAGATTAATATAATATTAATGGCCATTCCTCACGTCTTTGTATTATTTATTTATTACTCACCTGCAAAGGATCTAGATTAAAGTCCAGGTAAGAAATCAATTAATGTACTCAATTCTCAATATATTTATTGCATTCTACATTTTACAGATTTTTTTTATGTAATTTAATTTGTTTAATTAAAATATTTGGAGTCATGTCCACATTATTGCGAGTAATGACGCCCATTTGTCCGATCTCTGCTCATATTTTATTTTTAAAGGAAACTATAACGATTAAGTGAGACTAAAATTTATGTAACTACGTATGTAGGTATGTAAATACTTTATTGTACAAACTAAAGAGATACCAATTATAAAATAGAAAAATAATAATAACAGGGATGTACAAAGGCGAACTTATCCCTATCTTTTTAAATGTTTATAAGTATCTACTGAAAATTAGCTAGGATATCACCAAATATTTAAAAAAAATAAAAAACTAGTGAATATTAGTGGTTTTTTGAGATTTATGTGTTTATACGACGAGGGAATCGTACACTATTCATGGTTCGTAACGCTATTGCCCAGTTTATTTCGTAAAAAAAGTAAATAAACACAATAAATACCTGTTTTAAAATACCAGTTTAGCAAAGTAATGTGCGACAAGACGGTCCCTAATACATTGAGGTTCCAACATCGACACTGGATAAGTGTTACCTTTATTGCGCGGCGATGTACAACGAACCTTTTATGGTCGCGTAAAACCACTCTAGCAAATTGATCTAAGTGAAAATACACTGTTACACTTGGCAACTTCCTTCAAATACTCCAATAGTTTCAAGTTCTTTTGAAATGTGTGTTTTCTGTTAAGACTTTTATGAAAGACTAGAGGATGCCCGCGACTTCGTACGCGTAGAACTAGTTTCCCGCTACTCCCCCTATTTTAACGCCTTAGGGGATGAAGTTTCAAAAATCCTTGCGTAGTGCTATATAAAAATAGTACGAACGAAAATAAAAGGTACAAAACAAAAGGCATTTCGTGTGAAACTTTATCTGCCATTTTGTTTCAGCTTTCAGTGTAACAATATATTCTAGACCAAAAGCGCCGCTTTCGTGACGGGCTGAATATAAATAACTATTTTCATGCTATTTTCCTTTTGTTCCTATAAAAGAGTGTAAATAATACACTTTAAGCGCCTCGCCTACGTTTACGTGTATATTTTTAGTCTAGCATACAGTTTCTGGCTTCTGTACATTATGTACCTAAAGATGATATTTATAGCTGTAATTTAATTTGAAAGTTCGCAAGTCATCTAAGTTATTTTTAAATACATAGAAAAAATCCAAGACTCAGGAACAAATACTCGCGTTAATCATACAAATATTTACCCTTACCGGGAATCGAACTTGAGACCACTAGCTTCGTAAGCAGGGTCACTACCAACTAGGCTAGACACTCAAACTGTCTAAATAGAAAACATTCATCACGATTTTCCGTAACAATATTTTCCTTCTATTCATTACAATATATATATACATACATTAACTTATATATCAACGCACAGCCGAAACTGCTGTACCTAGAAACTTGAAATTTGGTACAGGGGTTCCTTTCATGATGTAAGTGAGCACTAAGAAACGATTCTCCGAAAATCGACCCCCAACGGGAAGAAATAGGGTGAGTAGCGGGAAACTATTTCTACGCGTACGAAGTCGCGGGCTTCCTCTAGTAATTCAATAAATAAGTTATGTCATATACCCCATACATTGTGTATTTATTTGTACAAAAATAACCATCATTCAATTGCAAGATAATACTTTAGTTCATTAGAAATATAATAATAATAATGAGGGCGCCACTGGACGCTCGTCGTAGATTTAGAGCGAGTACACATTAGGCGTTTTGAAGCGCGCGCATTGGTAACGCGCGTTTTGAGAACCAGTAGTTCTTAGCTGTGTGGTTGCCGGCTTAGAATAGTGCCACTCCATGCCTTCCCGTGGATGTCGTAAGAGTCGACTAAGGGAATAAAGGCTTGTAGTACTGTTAGGCGATGGGCTTGCAACCTGTCACTAATACACTGGTAAACATCTTAGCCTGATTATGCAAAATGTGGTTACAGAATTATCAACAAGCTTCTAGAGTTGTTGGCAATTCTGTAGCTCTGCCTACCCCAAACTGGGAATAAAGGTGTGAGTTTGTGTATGTGTAGTTCTTATCTACGTGTACACATGCAAGCGCGCGTTTCTGATCAAGCGCGAGTGGAACGCGCGCTTTGAGATTTTCGTTTAAACGCGCGTTGGGAGGGCGTCAGCCGCGCGGTTCGAGATACATGACCCGCCATTTTGTTGTACATTTGAACGCGCGATTGCATGTGTACACCTAGATAAGAACTACTGGTTCTCAAAACGCGCGTTACCAAAGCGCGCGCTTCGAAACGCCTAATGTGTACTCGCTCTCGCTCGCTGAACGCCGTGCTGAACGCGGTGTGTGTACGCTATCAACGCGCGCTCAACGCAGCGCCGAGCGCCCAATGTGTACCCGCTCTTAAGCGATTTCTATGTTTTGTTTATTTAAAAACTAACAAGGTAGGGTGACCGTACCAGTAATGGACAAGGACTAACGATCGACACATGATTCTTATTTTACAGAAGATAAGGGTTACCGTAAACTCGGGTTACTTTAGCCCTAGGGGGTAGTTTAGTTTATTTATTCATCAATGTAATGTTACAATATAAATTGCATTGCACGTCAAAAAATACGAAATTACATTGTTATCGTCAACATTAATACAAAATAATGAAATAATAATACAAAAATAACACTCAAATAATCAAAGACAAAATTAATAAAAAAGTAATAAATGGTCAGGTTCCGACGTCGAATATACAAAAGGTAATAAAGGTCAAATGAATTATTTATAATTTTACAATTTAAGTTGCATATATTCGTCGACGGAGTATAATGGATTATCCAATAAAAGGTTTCTCAGCTGATGTTTAAATGCTTCGTCGGATGGAACATTTTTAAGTTTAGCGGGTAGATGCTAGCGTAGCAATGCGTGCAGTAATGGACACTTAACTCTTAATTCAAATATCTTACGGTCCTAAATTGATTGTTGCAAAACAAATGAATACCGTAAACTCGGGTTACTTTAGCCCTAGGGGGTAACATTGATGTATGAGGTATGAGCGCTCATAGCATGTGGGACCGATGACACGCGGGTTCTTACCCGCAAGTGCCATGCGACTAACATTGCCCACCCTGAAAACTATAACTGTTTTAGTGGTAGTCATCATAAATTGATTTAAGAATTTTAGAACTCCATAAGTAGCTTAGGTCTGATGTAACATTTAATAGAATAATTAACTTTTAAAGATGGTTTTTGGGGTGGGCAATGTTACCCCCTAGGGCTAAAGTAACCCGAGTTTACGGTATTCATTTGTTTTGCAACAATCAATTTAGGACCGTAAGATATTTAAATTAAGAGTTAAGTGTCCATTACTGGTGCCTATCAGCTAAAAGTGTCCAACACTTGTGCCATCACCCTACGAAATAACATTCTTTGTGCTATGGCACCCACGTACGTTTGCAATAAATTGCAATGCAGTACATTGCAGAATATCAAAATAATGTAAAGACATTTTTGATGTTTGTGTACTATTAGCCCAATGGAACCCTAACACATCATAGAACTGTGTCATAGTGACGTTATGATTAAAATCGTAAGAAGGGTCAAACAAATTGTTTTATTTTGTTACTGTGACACCGTTCTATGGTGAACCAGGGTTCTATTATGCTAATAGTATCTGAGTTTTGCATGTTTTCTATGTATTTAAGTATAACAAATAAGTATACATTTTCACGCTCATTTTCTTTTCTCGTATAAGCGAAGAAACGAGGAATGGGAATCGAACTCGCCCACAGGGTTTCAACAAGCAATTGCTCGTGAAATGAGCACCGGGTTTAACATTTCGCCGAACGGTTTCAAGATTTTTTCCAATATTGATTTTAATATTCTCATTTAAGTATATGAATTCGAGTATTACTTTTTTTTCGATTATTTATAGGTTAGGTACATTACAAGGTCGAATTTTCGTTCTACAATGTTTCATTATTCCGATTTTTTTAAAGTTAGAAAATTAAATGTATATTTTCTATAACCGTTAAACTTTCCTGATTTGTTATTTATTTATTTATTTATTGGTAGGAAATCCAACAGTTACAAACATGAAACACAAAGCCAATTAAAGGATTTCACGTGTAGTGACCGAGTAGCAAACTTAAAGTTTAGTACAAACCTCAAAGGAACACGCACTTACACAAAAACACTAGCGCAAATAAATGGTAAAATTAAAACTATTTACTGCTAAATACCAGCCAGAGGTAGATCGCCAAAAGGTTCTCAAACAACACGAGTGTGGCGATATTTGTCCAAAAATCTTTTTTCTCTGTTAGCAATTTTTCCGATTCGTGATTTTACTAAAATCCTTTTTTTCCCATTCTTATTTTTTCCTGGTCGCATATTTACTATTCTTATTTTCTTCCAGTCGCAAATTTCACCATTGTAATTAGGCTGAAACAGATAGGTAGGTTTAGGTTATGTTAGTTTTGCAGCAGGCCCGAAGGGCCAAACCACCCGGAAGTAGGAGCTCCAGCGGAGCTCCGTCGACTCTGTGAAAATTATATAACTATTCAGATAATTACAGATTGGGAAAATATGATAATGGAATTATTTCTGCTGAGATAAAAATCTTTGGCAAAATAAGCTACTGAAAAAAAAAAAGACTTAAATTTTGCGAATGGAAATATCGCTTGCAGTGAAATTCGATTTTCGGAAAGTCATCGCCACACTCAACAACACATTTCGCTATCAAAGTTTGCCAAACCTAGGTTATATAAGGTTTGTTTTTATCTGACTGTGTCAGAAGAAAGGTTATGTTTTGTAAGTGTATGTATGTTACTATCAGCCCAATATAACTCTGACCCACCATAGAACTGTGTCACAGTGACGTTATGACTCAAGTCGTAACAAGTCTGACGAAAAGCAAGCTTTACTACCCAACTGCGGTTTGGATAATGTCGTCAAAGTAATGTTGCTTATCATGTAAGGTCTGTTCATTCTTACTTGTCTTATACAGGGTGTCCCAGGAAGTAGTGTCAAGCGGAAGTCCAGAGGTAGTGCACCTCAAGGGGCATCTGAATCACCCCCATGTATGTTCTGCGATTTTTAGTATTTTCGGAGATATGGATCATTTAAATCAGAATTTTGGTAAGTTTTCCTTGTGTCCATGTTATGAAAAACCCTTAAGTTCATGTATTATTATAATATTTTTTCAGTGGTTTCTTACATTGATAGAATAATTATGAACTTAGGATGTTTTTAAAACTACATGCCAGCTTTTTTTTCATGATGACTTTTTGTGTAATCACACAAAGTTTGTTTGTCCATAGTAGCTGAAAAACAAACATGGGGTACAATTAGTATGGAGAAAGTAACCATGTGTGATTACACAAAAAGTCATCATGAAAAAAAAGCTGGCATGTAGTTTTAAAAACATCCTAAGTTCATAATTATTCTATCAATGTAAGAAACCAATGAAAAACTATTAAAATAATACATGAACTCAAGGGTTTTTCATAACATGGACATAAGGAAAAATTACAAAAATTCTGATTAAAATGATCGATATCTCTGAAAATACTAAAAATCGCGGAACATACATGGGGGTGATTCAGATGCCCCTTGAGGTGCACTACCTCTGGACTTCCGCTTGACACTACTTCCTGGGACACCCTGTATAGTAAACAACTTTCTAACCTCAAAATGAAGTTTTTTTGGCTAAAACAGCTCTTTTAAACAAAATAAAGCAATCACAGACAATAGCGTTAATAACGTTGGTCAAGTGATGTCCAAAATGTTAACTCGGTTTACTTTATTTACGATAAAAGAGCTGTTTTAGGCAAAAAAGGTTCATTTTGAGGTTAGAAAGTTGTTTACTATATAAGACAAGTAAGGATGAACAGACCTTATATATTTTTTAATTTCCAATTTCACATTTAAATAATTTTAATATAGCCTATGACACTCTAGTGGTTAAGGGAAATCTAACCACGTATAATTTATTAAAGTCGATTTAGCCGTTTAGTAGTTACTAGCGGAGATTGAGTCGAACATATGTACAAGTCAAACGCATAACCCTCCTTTTGGGCTTGGCCGCAGTCGGGTAAAAAGTGCCAAATATTGTTTTATAACGTCACTGTGACATCCTTATATTGTGGGTGGGTATAGTATGTTTGTTTCCTTAGCAAGCTCTGCAGCCTAAACGGCTTGATGGATGTTAACATATGAGGTATAGTTAGATTCTTCTTGGTTGTGGGAGTGACAAAGGCTTTTTTTTATATATCGAAGACATACATACATATATTACATACATATATTACACATGTATATGACATCACGCATGTTTCCCAGAGGGATAGGCAGAGACCCACTTCTCTCCACGTGCTACGATCCTGACACATCTCTTTCGCTTTTTCCACATTTATACATCGAGTTATCGAAGCCAATACTATATTATTATCAAAATCTGCAATCGGGTTTTTAAAACTTCCGTTTTATTAGACTTCTTCGTAGGTATTTCTATGAACAATATAAAAAGTTAATAAAATCAGAAAAAACATTTTAAAACAATGAAACATAACCCAAAATTCAACCTTTTGCTAACTTGATAAGTTACCTATACCTACTTCCTCATAGTTCATTGATATCTCATAAACGCGTAGCGGTAAATAACGTAGCGCTACGGGGCGTAGAGGGCCTACGTCAAGCGTAGCGTGTAACGTGACGTCACCGACATGGACAGTGGGTCGATCATGTAGGAGGACAGGAACAAGGTTTTTCTGACGTCACATGATAACAATAGAATTAAGTGTATTGGCTTTTAGGTATTTTGTTATTGTTTTATTTATACTTAATATTAGTTTTATGTCTATTTAATAATAATACTACGAAGGAACGAAGATACGAAGCTAGCGGTCCCGGGTTCAAATCGCGGAAAAGGGCTATTTGTTCCTTAATCTTGGATGTTTTCTATATATTAAGTATGTATTTCTCTATTTAAATAAGTTTATCGTTGTCTAGTACCCATAGTACGAGCCTAGAGCTTAGTTTGGGACTAGGTCAATGGGTGTGACATTGTCCCCTGATATCTATTTTATTCATATTTATACATATTGTTTGTTTTTGTTTAATTAATCTTTTCGGATATGATATTGTTTTATCTTTTACACTCTTTACGTAGCCCTATCTTATCGTTTTTAATAACTATCTATAAAGGCAATCGATACGTTATCTGTTGACCTAAAAATATAGATATTACAGGATTAAAAACTACAGTGTAAATGAAAACTGCAATTTTTTTCCTAAGTCACTATTTTTGTAATTTTCATTTGGTCAGCCAGACGTCCTGTCTTCCTGTTTATAAAGACAGGTTTGGCAATAAATAAATAAAAAATTGGTGAATTTTTGACGGATAGTTATAATTTTTACGTTTTTTTGGTTTTGCAATAGTTTATAAGGACCTAAAAACAGGCCAAGTGCGAGTCGGAATCGCACATGAAGGGTTCCGAACTAGGTTCTTGTATAGGAACCCCCTTTAATTTTAAAGTTTAAAAATAAACTAAAAAATATATCACGGTTCAAAATTACAGCTCTGTGACAGACGTACGGACAGCAAAGACTTAGTAATAGGATCCAGTTGGCATCTTTTTTGAACCTAAAATGGATAGCAACATCATCATCATCATGTCAGCCGAAAGACGTCAACTGCTGGACATAGGCCTCCCCCAAGGCTCTCCACTCAGACCGGTCTTGTGCTTTTCGCATCCACCGCGTTCCCGCGATCTTTACAAGGTCGTCACTCCATCTTGTTGGAGGCCTACCTAGAGCTCGTCTCCCGGTCCGCGGACGCCACTCAAGAACCTTCTGACCCGATCGGCCATTAGTCCTGCGAGCAATGTGCCCCGCCCACTGCCACTTAAGTTTGGCTATTCTTCGGGCTATGTCGGTAACCTTAGTTCTACAGCAACATAAAATAACGCAAACATATTATTCAGTAATTAGGCCCCGTGGGCACGTTCACATAGTCTATCCTCACCGATTACGCAGTATTACGCTCTATAGCGCATGACATACGCATAAATGACTATCATTAATCAACAGAGCATTAGTAGTACGCATCAGCTGTTACTGGGTGACCGGAAAACGAACAGCGTCAGTACGAACAATGTAATTGGAACAAAGCTTTGTTCAGAAAACAGTATCTGGTAGACAATAAAATGAACTCTGAATGTCATTCTGTTGAATAATTTTTGATAACAAAATGATTAATTTGCACCAGTGGGGTACTCCTAAAAATTCTACAGGCTTTCTTCTCTACGAGGCAAAACAACGTTTCTTTTGAAGTATTATGGTATTGTTTTTAACTCGGCCGCCTTTACTGTCAAGTAAATAAGAGCTATAATGTTGACAATACGATAGCATGCCAAATGAAAACTGAAAAATTTCTCGTAATCTCTTCTTTCCCGTAAGATTCTTAATTGGCATGTTTTCCTGCTGAACTACGCATGTTATTTGATACTATATTTAATTTAATATTTATAGCTTTATATAATGCTAGACTAAGTAGTACCATTGTAATAAGAAATATGTTTAAAAAATGACTGACTGCTGAGTTTCTTGCGGCGTTTCTCAGCAGTGGTCTTCTCTTGGGAAGCGCTGGTAGATTCTTGACGTGTAAAAGTGCCCGTGCGGCCTACTTACTAAATAAATTTCTTTTATCTTTATCTTAATGCAATATGGTTTTACCGTGTAGAACAAAGGAATATTATTTAGTACTAGGCAGATAAGAAGTCAATCCTGACACATTGCACAGAACGATGAAGTTTCTGATAACCTTGTAAGGCCCACCATACAAAAAACAGAGAGTTTTTTGTAAGTGTGACTTTGAGTCTACCATCAAGGGAATAAAGTTCAATTACGTTTGTTCGATAATGCTCTTTTTCGTTTATGATGATAGGAAAATAAACCTTATTCCCATTGCAAGACAGTTCAAATTAAATTGCCTTGATTATGTACATTGTATGGCACACTGGGCCTTACGAGGATAATGTTGACAACAGTAAAATACAGGGTGTCTCTGGATGAAGTTGACAAACGAATAGGACTGATAGAGCAGCTAAAAAGCTATCGATTTAACCCCTATGTATGTTCAGTGATTTTTGCTAGTTTCGGAGATATTGATCATTTAAATCTGATTTTTTGTAATTTTCCCTTTTGTTCATGTCACGAAAAAACATTAATTTCATGTTTTATTTCATAAGTTTTTCAGTGGTATCTTACATAATTAGAATCATTACGAATCAGCGAAGTTTTCAAACCTATTTGCCCGTTTTTTTTTTAAGTTATCACGTAAAGTTGTTTTTTCCATACAATGTGAAAAGCAAACTGAGACACCTAGTATGGAGAAACAAACTTTATGTGATAACTTAAAAAAAAAAGTAAAAAAAACAAATAGGTTTAAAATCTTTGCAGTCTCAAATCTTCTACTCCGAAGCTTGAACGAGTAAATATTGTTTTAATCTCCACTACCTACCTATAAATTACACAAGCCCTCTAATCTGCTTGCCAAGCCATGACGCATAATTTATTGTTTTTTTTATAACCTATAAATTTACACCATTTGGTTGTAATCGCCGTAAAATATTCGTTTAACCAAATATTTTATATTTTTTAATTAAATTAAATATATGGGAAATTTATACAAGTACGGTACCTACTACAAAAATATGCTGTTTATTATTTACGACAACGCTTTCACAGCTAAAGTGCTGTAACAATTTTGATGTAATTTGGCACGATGATAGCTTTAATCTCAGGAAAGGATATAGAATAAACAAAATCTTAAATATTAGGAGACAATCTCACACAAATTAACAAAATCCCAAACCAAACTATTAGTACTGTAATTTAGAAAATCAGTATCTCGTCAAATTAAACTTCAAACTGAACACCAACAGACAAGCATAGCCAAGACAATAACAATCACAGAGACAAGGTTCTAAGTATGCATCTTTTTATTCGTCGTCTGTACGTGAACTCTGGTTAGACAAATAGCACTCTGTCTCATTTCCTATTTTACCTCCCACTCACTTAAACATCTATTACGTTTCGATAGAACTTCTGTTTACTTGAAACAAACAAGGAAAACATATTAACAATGGCTACGGAAATTTCAACATAAAATACTTATAATGTGTACAGTCAACGACAAATAGATGTATCCACCTATGTTATACTATGTGTAGATGTGTACCTTATTGCTTTGTGATAAGGTCTAAAAGAATATAGAAACAACTGTACATAGAAAACATCTAAGACACTATAACAAATACTCGCGCTCGGTAATGTTTTTAGGGTTCCGTAGCTCAAAAAGAAATAGCGGAACCCTTATAGGATCATTTTGTTGTCCGTCTGTCTATCAAGACCCTTTATCTAGGGAACGCGTGGAGGTATCAAGTTGAATTTAAACCATAAAGCTACTCAGGTCTACAGTCCCTTGAAGTTGTGAAAAAATCAAGCTTCTAAATTAACGTAAAAAAAAAGATACGGCCGTTTTTGCGGCAAAAAAACGTATATTTCGACATTCCGAATCAAAATTTATAGGGTATTTTCCGGTGACCTAGATCTATAAAATTTGGCAAGTAATACTTTGTTATACTACAAATATAGGGAAAAAACTGAAAACTATACATTTATAGTTAACCCTCTAATGCATGAGCAATGAAAGGGACATGAAAAAAATGATTTTATTCTGAAACTTTATTTTTTATTATGTAAATATAACATAAGTTTAACAAAAAAAATTTTTTATTGTATTTTGGAAAAGATATTTCAAAACGCCATATTTGGCTTCGTATGCACCAAGTTGAAAATAGTCGTTGCCATATTTGGCTTCGTATGAGTAGATGACATTTTATAATAACATAATTTAATGCAGTACTTTATACAAACTTAACTACTAAACAATAACACACACAATATTAGCCCATATTAATTTACATAACTTATTGAGTGTGAAAATCTGAAAAACAATTTCTTTTTTCGTTATAACATAAAAATACATTGCATTTTTCACATTTTGTGTAAGATCTGTAATGGCAATTATTTTGGCACAGTTGACGAGTTTTAGCCCATTTTGGCAAGTGATCAATACAGTCCATTCGAACGGCCTTCACCGGAACATCTTGATGTTTTGCTGGACGCTTCCGGGGTTTTTTCTTTAGACCAATTGCATCACTTCCGATCCGACTTGAAGTTGGTGTTGAGTTAATTTGACTGGACAGTGGCGTGCATGGCCGACTTGATGTTGGCGTACCACAAGGTGTTCCAGTTGTACTCTTGCTAGGGCGACCTCGTTTTCTGGATACCATCTCAACTTTACATAGGTGTTCAGCGACGGCCAATTTGAAATCGTAAAGTGGTAGGTAAATATCTGTGTTGCACCGACGCCATAACAGCCAAGCGTTAACAACCTTTTAGATTTAGTACGATTCTTGACTTGTAACAAAGGGATATCGTCATCATCATCAGTTTCCGAAAAATCTGAGTCTGGTATAATCAATGGCGGTTTATTGTTTTGTTTTTTTTTCAAAGATTCAGGTATATATTCACCGTCAGAATCCGAAGTAAAATCCTCCGTGCTAATCGATCCATCACCCGGTATAGGATTAACTCTTTTATTAGTACCATAAAATCGTGAGACATCCATTCCTGAAAGTAATATAAAATCTATTGTATTTACATACTTATATCAAGAAAACAATCATTCACGCATACGAGGCCATATATGGCGTCGTAATATAACTGACGATATCGCGAATAAATAGTAGATCATCAAAATTACAAATACTGAAAATATATCATGTACTGCCTAAATAACCGTAAAAATATATTTGAGCACCACTTACCTCTCTTATAATACTGGTAATTTTAGTTGAAATCAGGACAGATCCCTCAATTACTTTACGCGAGCACATCCGATAATGAAGGTAACCAAACTAGCTTTGTAATGACTTGTATGAAGTACAAAAATATATACCCTCGTAATTTAGCCTTTAAATCATAAAATATCTTCAAATCATACCTTAGATTAAAACCCTACCCCACGTAAAAAAATAAAATCTTCTAGGACCCATAAATGGATTCGTATGCATTAGAGGGTTAAATCACAAAAAAATACTCATACAAATCAAATGATATTTAAAAAAATATTTAAGCCACCTAAAAAATTTACTTTGATAATTAATAGGTACTAAAGGCAATGTTTTACAGTCGAGAGAGTCTAGGACGAAAGTTAAAATATAAAGCAGTTTATAGTACAAAATTTAATATCGTTCTTTTTAATTAACTGCCGCGAAACTTCGCTTCAAAGTGATGAAAACATAGTTTTTAATTAACATCGTTCTAAATTATGAAAGTTAGCTATTAACATTTAATTTTATTTGAAACTCAGGAATGTCTGGTATTGCAAGTCTGATTTTGATTAAATTTACAAATTGTCGTCTTAAAACTGTCGGAACTTTATTAATTAACATTTTCAGGTTAAAAGAGAACGCGCAAAATTACCCCAGCCCTGGCGTAAAAGCAACCTAACAGATTATTGCAGGTACATAATATGAGTATTAATACTGCCCTACTAAGCATAATGGCGTTATCTCAAACAAAACATCTGTAGAAATTGCAACCTAGTTACAAACAGAAGAGAGTTGAATCTGCTTTGGCTATTGAATTTAGTTATTGCATTTTTGCTTAGGAGGGCAGAATAGTAGTTTATGCAACTGATACATAATGAGAGGCCTTAAAACACGAGTGTGGTTTTATGAAACGAGTGTCAGCGAGTTTCATAATAGGATCACACGAGTGTTTTAAGGCCTAATTATGTTCAGTTGCATACACTACTTTATCTACACACATATCATAACTGGATAAGATGGGTTCAGAAGCCGACGACTTGAGGACAAAAATGGCGGCAAAACAAACTTGTGCAGCAAAAAATCATAGACAAACGAATGAAGACCCTATTCTCATGTCACTCGAGATCAAATGTCGTACTGTTTATATTAAAAAAACATACTGAATTGCCGTTTCGTATCGATAACTGTTTTAATATCTATGAATACTAGAATAGAGACCCTCTTGAGCTTTGACAGCTGTTCCAAATTTAAACTCATAACGTTACAAAAATTGATACTGTAAAAATAATTGATATGGAACCTCGTTGCGTTGGTGATATTAACTTTTTGGATTAACTTGTATCGTAATGATAAAAAATATACTTTATAACATTATTTTGTTACAGAAATAATGACATAAAGTGTTTTTTTTTAATTTCGGTATTGTTTTTATAAAGTATGCCAATATAAATTCGTTTTGAAGTTTATAATTCGAAATTTACGTTATAAGAGTAGATAAAAATAAATATAGTTATGTCCCCAACCACCGTAAAATGGCGCGAACTTTTACTTCACCATATTTAACAAAAATAAAACGATTAAATTAAGAAATAATGGCTTGTGAATATTTTATGTATTAGGCATTTGAACAGTTCATAATAGAGAACAAAGTATGCATAACATGGATTTTTTAAATCGTATTTCTTAAGAAAATATGAAAATACCGGAAACGAGATCACCAAAAGTGAAATTAAAATCAAAATCGGTCAAGAAATACGGATGATACAAGCATTTTAAACTGCTAATTAGACAGCGATTAGACAGAGATATCCGATATCCGATATAATATAAACTCCAGGTTAAATTCTGTTTTGCTAGAAAGAGATAGGAACAAATCTTTGTTGGCTTATATCTTTTTTACAGCTATTCAAATAGTACTTTACGTGACGGTTGCGTAATGATAATTACGCAAAGTCTCGTACAATACTTTATCTACACACATATTATAAGTCCTATTATATGGGTTCAGAAGCCGAAAGGCAAATGACCAGCATTACATTACCTGTGGTAGTAGGTGACAGCGATGACAGCTGTAACGTAATTTTGAAATTACGTTATTGAATATTGTAAGGTAATGAGATTCAAATTTGGAACATCTTCCAAATTAACAGCTGTCATCGCTGTCACCTACTACCACAGGTAATGCTGGTCATTGCCTACGGATTTTGAACGCATAATAGAGGACTTATGATATGAGTGTAGATAAAAATATTTTTCTCAACTGCTTGCTACACGAATCAGCTTTAATTGAAGCTTTGAAAAAATGACATGAATATTCTCTATTATGAGCTGAAACTGACGTCCGACCGCAGACCCAGTAGTGACGCCGACGTCCGAACCCTGCTGCCGTCTGCTGTGTGCGGTCGGTTGCGGTATGACGTATGACACCTTATTATTTACTAAAGTTAGCGAAATATTTTTGCGACCAAAAATTATATCGATGTTACTGTCAAGATCAAGAACTTATTCAAGATTTTCTCTCTCTACATTTTAAAATAAAATCCATTAAAAATATTACTTTTCTATTTTGAAATGGTTTTAAAAGTAAAAAAAAAAAATCGATAGTAAATATTCCCGTTTAGATGAAAATTAATTTAAAGCATTATGAAATCGTAGCGGAACATTTTGCTTCAAATATCACTGACTAGCTTATATGTCTGGTTGTCTTGTTTTGAGGCTCGATATCAGTCATGATATCGAGTTATTTGTAGTAGTAGACGATTTTCAATAAGCACATGCATAAACCTATATCGACATCTTATTGATAGATATCGAATCTCTAGAACATGCCTCGAATTAGGACACGACTGCTTATTATTGCTTCACAGCTGTCGGACACAAGAAACTCGCACCCATGTTATGACTATTTAAATAGGTGCATTAGGTTTTTTATAATAAGTACCTATTCAAATATAAAAGTAAAATAACAATAACCTAACCTAACCTAACCTAACCTAACCTAACCTGAGGGTGCTGCCGGCAGCGGGTCAGGGCTCATCGTTCTCTCATCGCTCATACCGGTGGTTAGGGCTGCAGAGAGAGGAACCTCCAACATGGGGCGTGTCGAGGAGTACTGCTTTCTTTGACCACGTCACCTACCGTTCACCGAAACAACTATCTGGACAATGATCGTCGAGTCAACATTCCACATTAATAGAGGAAAAATAGCATATTTGGAGGCAAAATATTTACATTAAAACTTTATTTATAACTTTATCTTGGCACTAGAAATGAGAATCTAGGGAAAGAGAAAATTAGGGGTCCTACCCTCATGGGGGGGGGGGGGGGGGGTCATTTTCCATGTAATTTTTTGCGCTGAATCGAATGAAGCCATACTTTTGGATTGGTCTTGAAATTTGAAGGGATTATTCCTTAAATACCCTAGGGGTTAACTAAGAAAATAATTTTTGAAAAATATTCTCCCACGGGAAGAAATTGGGGAAGTAGTGGGAAACCGATTATACACTTATTTAATCGCGAGTGACTTCTAGTACTTTATATCTTTTGAATTATAAATGAGTCATAAAAATGCTTTTTATGATCTGGAACTCTTGATATTTGACTTCAAAGCCGAGCCTAAACTAAATTATATATGATCCAATCTCCTCTAATATTGGATTCCGCCAAACTTACAGAAACCACAACAGGTTATCGGATGAATTATTCACAATTTGACGAGGGTTGAGTACTCTATTTGCTCGTCACAAGAGCATCACTATGTCCAAAATGTAACACTAACTCAAAATGAAAAGTAAGCGATTTCTAACTGTATATCCAGAAGCGTACGGTTGCAAATGAGAAGTTTTAAATTTTGAGTTACGGGATTATGCCTCCGAGGGTCATAGCTATGATTGTAGCGTAGGAACATAATAATGTAAGTCTATGTTTAAGACTTACAATTTACAACTGTACGCGTTAGGACATAAAATTACAAGTGGTTTGTTTTTAATTTGGACTCGTAATGTTACAATTCTGTCGTAATATACGATGGAATGGAAATGATTTAGGTAATAGTTGATTCTGCTTGTACAGGCCCAATATTTGTAATTTGTCACTTTAACGTGAATTGATAAAAAGATAAAAGATATTTATTCAGTAAGTAGGCCGCACGGGCACTTTTACACGTCAAGAATCTACCAGCGCTTCCCAAGAGAAGACCACTGCTGAGAAACGCCGCAAGAAACTCAGCAGTCAGTCATTTTTTAAACATAATTATTACAATGGTTACTAGGTACTTAGTGTAGCATTATATTATTATGTATAAAGCAATAAATATTAAATTAAATATTATGCTTATAAAAATAACATGCGTAGTTCAGCAGGAAAACATGCCAAAAATCTTGCGAGAGAGACAGGAAAAAAAAACACCTTTTTAAGTGTATATATAAAGACGGTGCAAGACGACCACATAAAAGTTTCGATATGTTTTCCTACATCAACAGTGTCCCCTAGACAAGATAAAGCTTTTGCGTTTGAATAAATTATTATTGACTAAGTTTCGGGTTAGGCCATGCATTTTTGTCTGTTAGATAATCCTCGACCCCATAATACGCTTTAGACATTAATAACTTTTTCAAGTAATTGTCTTAATAAGAGGCCATAATATAATATCCTACCATCTCAATCAAGGCCTTCCACAAGGTGGATCGACGACCTGGTGAAGATCGCGGGAAGCCGATGGATGCGAATAGCACAAAACCGGCCGTCGTGGAGATCCTTGGGGAAGGCCTATGTCCAGCAGTGGACGTCTTTCGGCTGGTATGATGGTGATGATGATCTCAAACAAGAATCCAAAGGGATTTAAGCCTTTATGCTTCCGCGTGAAGACCGTGAGATGGAGATAGTTAGCTGCTGGAAATAATTGCTGTATTGTCAACGTTTCGATTCTCTTATTTACTATCAGGCGAGTTAAAAACTATGTGACAACATGTTAAAAACAATATTGTTTAACGTCGTAGAATAAAGGCCCTGTGGCCCGTTTCACGAAGCTACAAGTTACAAATTACAAGCGGGACTATCTTTCTAGCAAAAGGAGTTAGAAAGAAACTTCCGCTTGTAATTTGTAGCTTCGTGAAACGGGCCTCTGGTCTTAGGTAGGTACACTCAAAAAAATGAGAGCCAGCAAAGAGAGATTTTCACTTAGTTGACAAAAAATTAATACAATAGTTAAGATATTAGTTATATCAACCAAAGATGATAGTAAAAGTTCTTTAGTGATTCAACTAACATCTTAGTTGGTGTATCTATCGTCTTGTTAGGCTCGTATGGGATCAAGACGCTTATGCACAACAATCACAATCTTGTTACAAGCGACCAATTTTTTTTTTCAGTGTATCTATCTATGACAAGTCAACGGAATTCCTTAATATTTTTTGTATCTGTTGGCGAATCAAATAAATAAATAAATATACCCTACTCAATGCAAGAGTTTATAGGCTTTTTCCAGGGTATTGTGTACCACCCTCGACCTTGTCGTCACTTAACATCAGTTGAGACTGATGTCAAACGTATACCCATTGATGACTTAAAAATTGACAATGGGCGGAGAATAGTAATATAGACGAACCTGCTCCTGTTTTTAAGTTGGCTAAAATAAAATAAGGCAAAAGGCAAAAGGTAGGTAAGTAAGGCTCCGAGACATTTAATATTTCTCCGCAATCATACCAGCCTACAGGCAATAATTTAGTTAAACGACGGACTTAAATACGAATGACACACTTTATTGCGACAGAGTCGTATCCTAGAAGGGTCTCCGTTAAAGTTGTTAACCATGTCTCCGGGGCGAGCTTTGATATCTGAATAGAGTTATATAAAAGATCAAATGGCGAGGTAAATGCGATGTTAAAGTTATTTAACCTTTAAATTGGCTGGAGTAGGGCTTGGGTCGGCGTTATTAATTTAAAATGGTTGGAACTATAGTCAAGAGCAATTAAAACGGGTCACTTTGTATTAAAATACCATAGAAAATGACCCGGTTCCATTGCACCTGAATGTACTAAAGGCGGAACTCAGAGTTAGTTAATGATGATTAAGTCTTTCCTTTAATGTCGATTTTTCATACAGTCGAGTTCATAAATATGTGTACACTTTAGTACCTCGTCACTTTAATCGTTGTGCCAATTCATATATGTCAGTTTAAACATGACATTAAAAAGACAAGGTAATAAAGTGTATACATGAACTCGATTGTATGAAAAATCTACACTAAAGGAACGAAATAATGACATAGTTTGAAATACTGGGCAGAAACATGTCGGACCACCCTCAGCGTAGGGTTCCGACGCCGTTATACAAAAAAAAACTATCACGAAAAACAACACGTATTAACTTTTTATTTTTTAAAATAGCGACTCGCCAAATAATTTTGTTCTTAATTTTTTAATATTTGCTTAGGTAGTATTAGACTCGCGATCGTAAGGTAACGAGTTCGAACCCCCATGGTGAACATGTACCAATGACTAATCTAACTTAAGTACAACCCGATACTCAATCTTACGGTAAAGGGAAAAAATCGCAAAGAAACCAGCGCCTCTATTCTAGGCGGTATAAAAGATATCGTAGTTTGCCTGTTAAGGTATTGTTATGACGTCAGCCGCCATTACTATCAAGAAAATTACGATACGATAACAGATCAAATACGATATTGTTTTTACCATGTTGAATAGAGCCCCTGCACATTCGAACAGCTGACAGTATAAGAGGGTAATCGCACAGAAGATCCTAAAGGGTCGAAGCGTATGCGAAAATTAGAAAAACTTAATTGTACATGGTGACCGCGGGTTCGAACTCGGTACCTTACGATCACGAGTCAACTTGTCAAGATACTATACATAACTATGTCAAACATAGGAAACTGCTTAGGCCCCGCATAAAGGCAAGTAATCCACAGGTAAGTAAGTACTGCGCTGCTGAAGGCCTCTTCAGACGATCTGCGCGCGGGCGAGTGCACTCGACTCGCTACTTGACTTACTGTCGCGAGACAATGACTTGCTTGATAGTAAGGATGGATAATATAAATACTTTAGGTAAAATTCACTTTTGTATTCGCTTTTTCACCTTATTCAAATAGAAATAGAAACATTTATTCGACGAGCACAAAAAAACTGAACAGAGAAAAACATCATAAAAAAAAAGGATGGCAACACAGAAATCAGAAAAAACAATTAAAAGGAGAGAAACAATTGTATGATAATGTTGACATGGGTGAACCACTATTGCACTGTAATAAGGGCCAACAGTGGATACATCTCTTTGTAGTCGACTGTACCTAAAAGACAGAGCTTTATTTTGGGATGAAACCTATACTATACCTGAAGAAGACCACTTTACAGATCTGTTGCTGGACCTGAAGATTATGCCGTTATTTTTTAAACAGCTGTCAAAAAAAAGGAAGGAGTGTTTTAAGTTGAACGTGAGTTTCTGTGTATCCGTGTGTCTGTCTGTGGCATTGTACCTCCTAAACGGATGGTTCGATTTGAACACGTTTTTTTCCAAAGGAAGCTAGTTTAATTACGATGGTTTTTAACTAGGATTCATGAAAATCGGTTAAGCCGTTTATGAGATATCAGCTCTGGGAGGAATTGTCATTACATGGCTAGTTTTTAATTTTAATTAGTTATCCTCCTATTCATAAACGCGCAAAAGCTAAAGTGTGCTTGAAATATGCTTTGTGCTAATCTATCATTGTGACATTTACATCTTGCAGAAAGTGACAAAGCATAAGCAAAAGTGCTAAAATAGGTTTATAGTCCGTTTATGAATAAGGGGGTAATCCTTTTACGATCCCACTCAGAGTCAATTAATGACAATTAAGTCTCTTGAATGTCTCTGAGTTGGTATGTATGTCTTTGGAACATCCGTTAACCAAAAATGGACCGTCAAAGAGAAGTCTTTATTAGTTAGAGGCACTACAACTTAATATTACACGGTCGCAACCTACATCAATCACTCTTTTTTTAATCTAACCTAAGTACCTTACCCCTGTAGCCCTCATCCATTTTATTACGTTACATGATTTAATAAATCCCGTATTTGTATAAGGGATCCAACATTGGATATTTAAAGGAGGAAGCATATGGCGGATATTACGTGTGTTCTGTACGTATGGTTATGGCAGCAGAGGGCGCTGCCAAGATGCATTGCGCTACTAACGTTTCTATTCGTTTCGTTTTTAAACCAATCGCGTCACTGGTAGATCACGTGACTTTTCGTATCACGTGATCTACCAGTGACGCTATTGGTTTAAAAACGAATCGAATAGAAACGCTAGTTGGCCTTTACACTACACTTTACTTTACAGGCATTACGCTAACTGGCGTTTCTATTATTTTTATTTTTAAACCAATCGCGTCACTGGTACATCACGTGATACGAAGAGCCATGTGACTCTAACCCAAGATTTCTGTTTTCTATCGACTCGAAATGTATGGAGTTGACATAAGCGCTCGACGTGATTTGTCATCAGCTTACGTCAATCCTATACATTTGGTAGATTTTCGAAAATTGCTGATTTGTATAACGTTATCTGCAACTTGACTAGGCCCCCAGTGTTAGACATAATGCTGACAGTGCGGTGAACAAAATTCTTAATTCAAAGATACAGTTTTAGGTATTGTTGCAAAACAAATAAATAACTGATATCTTCTTAAAAGAAAAACAAGTGTTCAACACTGGTCCTTTTCTATTAGTACTGCATAATTATCATCGTCGCGTTTATCGCTTTAAATGTGTATAAAGCTTTCGTCAGTCTCGTACTTACATATTTGTCAGAAAGTGACAGATGTTTTATCCAAACTTATTCCCACAGCGAGTGTATCGATCTGTTTTCCAAAGACACTTATTCCGTGGAGCAAATTTTCCAGTCGCATTTTCCGACATTCTCATTCGATTTTCCGCTATGAATTCCCCGTAATCGCATTTTTTTTTACAATAGAACAGGTAGGTAGGATTAAGTCATGTTAGTTTGGCAACAGGCCCAAAGGGCTACAACACCCAGAAATAGGAGCTCCGCGAAAGTTCCGTCTACTTTGTAAAATTGTATTTAAAATAGGCAATCATGCGACTCGGAAAGAACCACAATGTAATAAATTCATGTGGTTAGAACCTTGAATGGGGAACAATGCAACCGAGTAAAATCAAAAATGGGGAAAAACGCGACGCAAAAAAATTGCATCGCGGAAATATTGAGTTTAGCAAACAGAAGCCCTAGATAAGATACTTATTTAACGCTATCTAAAACGATTTTCGAAAAGTATCAAAGTGTATGAAATTAACATAAGCGCTTGACACGACCTTTTCGACATTTTCGATAAAGATCACGATCACGCCACGCATCTTGTCTCAACGGCTGTTTGGTGAAAACGGCTGTAAGGTTTCATCGTTATTTAAAGGGTTTGCAAAGCATTCTGAATTATAGGAATCCCATTCTTCCTGGGCTGATATTTTACACGGTAAAACTGCTTTAGACTTATTTTCTGATTGATAACGTTTTAACAGCTCTTTCTTACTTGACAGTAATGGCGGCCGAGTTAATATACTTAACATTATTGCCTAGCCTCGGAAAGTAGGGAATCCCCGTTTCCCCATTACATAGATTGTAATGCTTTTCTCAAACAATGCGAGTAAATTATACACATACATGATTGTACGTATTTTAAAAATCTTTTGACAAATTCGGAGAATTTTTTTGAAAACTACGAGTATTAGTTAAGATAGATTCACGCACAACGAGCCGCCGCCACCGCAGCGGGCGCCCGTCGCTGCGCCACACTGCACATGACTGCACCCACAAGTTGGGTGTACGGGATTTTTTTCACGGTCCTTTCAATTGTATATGCAATAGAGAGCACTTTAAAAAAATATGGACATGGAAGGGAAGTGTTTTCATACGTTTATTTTATTGGAAAATGAGGCATTCGTGTCTTTGTTTTTCAAAAGAAAGGTCATCTTTTCCATGTTTGAGAAAAAACAATATATACTACCATAACACGTCAACTACAATATGGTTTCACCGAGTTGAATACAGACCATGATCATGGTTTTTGTAGCCATCAAATTAATATTTAAACCCAAAGAGACAAATAACTATTCGCAAACAGAATAAAACCATAGATTTAAAGGCAATCGCAAAGTTCAGCCCGAACCTAACCTATTTACATATAAATGCCCTATTCTGAAAAAGGATGTTTAGGGAAATCTACTACAACAAGAACTAAATCTTATAGTAAATATGTGATTCTTTTTACAAACTTTGTTAACTTCCTATATTTGTTTGTTTCTCGTTTTATTTCAAATCTGTTAAGTATAGTTCAGGAAATATGATTTGGCCGTCTGTCTACTTCTCTACTACTACTCTATCTACTATGAGATCATTTTTTTTGCGTTAAGGCTTACCGGACCTAACCTTAACCTTAATCTTAACCTTGACCTTTCAACCAATTGTGCTGCTTGAAGAATGAGGGCAGTTTAACGATTACCTTTTGTTTAATATTAACAAAAAGAACTTAGTAAAGATTACAGACGGCCAATTTATATTTCTTGAATTATATACATTTGTACTAACAGCATCACTTGACTGTTAACTGACCGCAAGTAGGTCTTTTTTATGGCAACGTGAAGGCACACGAGCACTCAAGCCACTTTATGGTAAGTGGGATCTGAGAATAGACATTTGATTTCTCAAGACTGCCATCTGAAGACTTCAAATGACCCTGGGGTGTTATTCTTTTAAAACGAGTGAACGAGTGAACGAGTGAACGCGCCACACCGGCGAGTTTAAGAAGTCCCGTCAGAGCGCACAAAACACATTTTAGCGCCTGCATTTTCAATTAGGCAGCAGAGGGCCCTGCCAAGATGCATTGCGCTAACTAACGTTTCTATTCGTTTCGTTTTTAAACCAATCGCGTCACTGGTAGACCACGTGACTTTTCGTATCAGGTCATCTACCAGTGACGCGATTGGTTTAAAAACGAATCGAATAGAAACGCTATTAAGCGCAATGCATCTTGGCAGGGCCCTCAGGGCTTCTGTCGATAAAATCGAACGTATAACGCTGCCTAAGTGAGAATGCAAGCGCTAAAATGTGTGTTGTGCGCCCTGACGGGACTACTTAAACTCGCCGTTTTTAACAGAATAACACCCCTGAAGACTAAGATGGAATGCGTATATGCTAGTAATTTCACCGGTTGTCTTATCTCTTCACCGGAACACAACAGAGCGAACACTGCTGCGTGGCGGTGGGTTAATCGATGGTGGTAGCGATTCGGACGGACCACGCACAAGGTCCTATCTACTACCACTAAAAGGAAAATCAAAGTTTTGTAAGGTGAAAAGTAAATAAATATATACATATTAGGGGACAATATCAAACTGCGTAGTCCCAAATTTAGCTCTAGGCTTGCACACAAATAAAAAATGTTTTTTTGTCACATAAAAAAAAAGAAGAGGAAATACATAGCATTCATTACACAGTTTGAACAGGTAGAGGTGACAACGATAAACATACTTATACTTACATCTGTTTCTTAACCGACTTAAAAAAGGAGGTTCTCAGTTTGACCTGTATGTATGTATGTATGTATGTATGTTTGTCCACGATTTCTCGCGTTTGGCTGAACCGATTTTGATGCGGTTTTCAGAAAAGTATTTGTGACACTTAGGAGAACGTTTTAGTATTTTAACCGACTTAAAAAAAGGAGGTTCTCAGTTTGAAGACCACAAAATATGGCTACCGGAACTCCTCAACGCGGTAGGTACCTATTTCAAGGTTGGCGGTCAGATATCTCGATTAAGATAGTTGAGCAATTGTAACGAAGAACATTTAATTGTTTAAATATGACTATGACTTTCCCGAGGCGTTGCTTGCGGCTAGCTTAAAATGTCTTAAAGTTTCATTTCAACTAAGAAGTGGAACTACATAAGCGCTTATTATGATCACTAAAAAGTATAAAATGAAATAAATGTTTTAAAAAACAAAAAACCGCCTTCAAAAACGCAAAAAATAACTTCTTTTAACTGGTTTTTTTAAAACATTTATTTCATGTATCATATCTAGGTTCCTGTATTTGGCTCAAATATTTTGCCTAACCTCGAGATTTCTCCACACGCATTTTCTAGTTTTGCTGGAAAGAATCCAAAGGGTTACGCTCGTCGTTGTACTGTAATTAGTTACCCCTTTCTAACTTGTACTTAAGTACTTACTCATGTAGGTAAAATATCAGATAATTACAATTAAGTCGTTCTTGTGGGCCGAGTACGGCAGCGTCTATATCGCGTGCCAAATGTGGATAAAGCATCCGTCACTCTCGTACTTATTTACGTGTCAGAAAGTGACGGATGCCTTATTCACACTTTGTCGCGCGATAAACGATGCCATGTTAGGGCATTTTTATACACAAGTTTGAAAAAAGAACGATTTAATTGTCTCTTATGTTTCTAAGTACGACGGTTAGTTATTACGTAATCGCGGGGCTAGACAAGTTGCCATCGAATACAAACGCTAGCGTTAGGTGATCACTTGTCGCTTTGAAAAATGTATGGAATTGACGTAAAATAGTCACGTGATATATCACATGTTCAAACTGACACGCTGTAAAGTGATCACTATCACTCGCGCTACTCAAAAAGTGATAGTTTTGACAACTACGGTCGTTACGCGGTAGTATCTTGATAGGTCGAATTCATCACGAGCACTATCACAATATAAACGTCGGTATCCAATGGCGGTAACTATGCGAAGAAACTGTCAACTGAGTCAGTGTCATCACAGGTGATCACCTAACGCTAGCGTTCGTATGCGATGGTAACTTGTCTAGCCCCACTGCCTACTTATTGTGACAAGGGTCAGAGATTTGAATGCGGGCAGCAAACTTTAAGTGCTGAGCACAATGTTAACTTTTATTAAGTGCTTACTTGTTAAAGAAACTCTTAGTTCACCTAATTATAGGTATATAAAACAGGTCGAAAGTATCTTCTATCTAAAAAACGTTAAAAGAAAGTTTCTTGTATGTGGCCCCTCTAAATATGTTACTTTTATTTTTTGTTATTTGTAAGAAAATCCGCTGTTGTGGTTCAAAAGACATATTCATTAAAGGAAGGGCAGACACGCGGAATGACGGTCGCCATAGGCTTAGTAATTTACTATAACCGTTTGGTACCCTTTGGGTTCGGAACCCTAAAAACTATTTGGGGGCGGAAAGGACACACGAGCGCACAAGCCTTCTGATGGCAAATGGACTATGAAAACCATGAACTGTCAGCCCTATGTAAGCCTGACCCATTATAGAACGGTGTCACAATGACATTATAAAACAATTGACGCCTAGTTGGCCTAGTTGGTAGTGACCCTGCCTACGAAGCTAGCGGTCCTGGGTTCAAATCCCGTTAAGGGTAATTGTGTGATGAGCGCCAATATTTGATCCTGAGTCATGGATGTTTTATTTGTAAGTATAACATTTCTCTATATACATAAGTATTTATATCATTGTCTAGTATCCATATAACAAGCCTAGAGCATAAGAATAAACAATAACTACACGTAGAAGCGAAACTCCCGGCTCCGGACGCGCGCTCGGCGTTAAATACCTACCGCCTGGCGACACCTGAGGTGTCTAGTCAATCAGGGGCGTCACAGACGGAATATATATTTATTAACCAAGATATTGTTATTGTGTCTTGAATTGGTTTTCGTATTTGTGTTGATTTTAGTGTTTATAGTTGAACTAAGATAGTGTTTTAAAAAGTGACGTGAAGTGTAAAGTGTATTTACGGCAAAATAATTAGAAATAGGTTATTGATTGAATGAAGGAGTTTTATTTGTTAAATAGTACATCCCCTAGATGTTGAAGATAAAAAAACGGAAACATTAAAAACTAATTAATAGATAAGAATAGTATTTTGTAATACTTAAAGCTTTTTCAACTTAATAAAAATTTAAATTAATGATCTGGAAAGGAACGTAAAAAGTAACTCCGGATCCCAAACTATACTTAAAACTTATTGAGCTTAAAAGGTTGTTTATTTATAGACTCGTTTCTGTGTTTTATAGATAATTAATAGCCGTATAAGCCATTAAATTTTCTGGAGATAATCTTAATATCACCAAAAATATTATTACCTAATTTAACGTAAATGTAAAAAACTCATTTTGCAACAATGTTTCCACGTTAAAGGGAAACATAAATAACATTTCGTGACTAAACTTGTATGACACATCCATAAACCGATTAAAATATTTCACAAGTGACAGCCCTGACTTTGGGCGCGGCAGAAAGGGGGCTTAGCGGGGTGAAGGGGGAAGTAGGTATTTAAAGCGCGGCATTTGGGGCCTGGGTAAAGGAGATTCGCTTCTACGTGTAGTTATTGTTTATTCTTATGCCTGGAGCTTAGTTTGGGACTAGGTCAATTGGTGTGACATAGTCCTGATATTTATTTATTTAATTTGTTTGACACTTCTTACGACTTGAATCATAACGTCACTGTGAGACAGTTTTATGGTGAATCAGGGTTCCGTTGGGCTGACAGTACAGTCGACGTCATAAATATGTACACTTTAGTACCTTGTCTATTTAACGTCAAGTTTTAACTGCCATATGAAATTGTCGTAGCGGATAAAGTGTAGTCATATCCTTGACGTCGACTGTACATTTAGAGCAAAAAGTCGCTATGGAACCCTCGATTTTTGTGTGTCTATCCCAATGCACGTTTAAACTACGTTCGTTAATTATAAACTTAGACGCTTCATCGAACAAGGGAAACACCGAGGAAATGAGATATCGTCCCATTACTTTCTCAACCTCATACCTCATCTAATAGTTAGATAGGAAAAACACTCATGTTCTTAAAGGATAAAGATTACTTTCCTATCTAAGTATTCGATCAGATACGAGGTTGAGAAAGTAAACGGACGATATTTGGAAGCGCCGGAGCTACCCTTAACTTAGTTCTCCTGTTAGTTTGTTTGTAAACTATCCCGCATAGGGATGGACAAAAAAAAACTTCGAGTTTCGAAGCTCTCGACGTGCCCGTTTTGGCGAAGCGGCGCTCAAAAGAATTCATGACACGAAAAGTTGGTGTCAGGTAGGGCTGGAGCTTTTTGTTAAGCGAAGCGTTTCATTAAAGTGTCTTCATCAAAAGCATTCGCGGCAATTAGCATTCATCATTATTTTTAATCTAATTTTGTTGACCTTACATTTGTTATGATTTTATTTGTGTTAGTTTTATTACACGAAGCAAGCGGTCCCGGGTTCGATTCCCGGTTAGAGCAAAATGTTTGGGTGATGAGCGCGAGTATTTGTTTTGAGTCGTTGGGTGTTTACTATGTACATATTGAAGTTTGTATTCCTCTATATAAGTTTGTTTAACGTTATGTAGTACCCATAGTACAAGCCAAGAGCTTAGTTTAGGATTGGGTCAATTTATGTGTTGTCTACTAATATTAACTTATTTATTTAATTCTTTAGAAACTGGGGGCCTAGTCAAGATGCATTTAACGGTAAGTTTTCGACAATGGACAAAATGTATTGACGTGAGCTGATGACAGATCGCGCGATCGCTTATGTCAACTCCATACATGTCGAGTCGATAGAAAACAGAAATGTTAGCAATTGCATCTTGGCTACGACTACTGGGGCCCTAGCTAAGATGCCAACGCTACTAACGTTTTTCTTTTCTATCAAAATGTATGGGATGACATTCTCGTGCGTTGCCATAAACCACGTAGTCAACTGTCATCCCATACATTTTGAGTGATAGAAAAGAAAAACGATAGTAGCGTTTGCATCTCGGTTAGACCTACTAGTAGTAACTTCTTCCCGCTCCGCTACTACACATACCACAGCCTACCAACTCCCAGGGAACTTAACAAACTTGACTTTCAAACTATATGAAGTAAACTTTAGTATAATTAAATTAGAAAATTAACTCAAAGACACGAGTTCACTCTCGACGCGTGCGTCTTAAAGATAATCTTATTTGAATATATTACGAACGATTCTTCACTAAACCAGGGGGTTTATTCTACTTTGTATTTAGACCTATTGTTATCGTATTGTCAATGTTAATAATGGTCGTTATTAACTTGACAGGCACTCTTTTCTGGGTAAAACAAGTCAAGGCATGTTATCGCATAGTTTTTAACTCGGCCCCTGTTAAGTATAGGGACGTGTACAATGAAACCACCAGCTGATTCAAGACTTATTTATATTTTTTAATACAGTTGCTAAAAAAGCGGTACTTTTCGTAGCTGTATATCGTGCGGA
Source organism: Acleris literana (assembly GCA_946894065.1). Lineage (NCBI taxonomy): Eukaryota > Metazoa > Arthropoda > Insecta > Lepidoptera > Tortricidae > Acleris > Acleris literana. The sequence continues at coordinate 3,468,623 of OX335681.1, forward strand.
AAGTTGGGTTTTTTCGAACTAGTGCTTTTTACTTTTCCTATTTCGCACTAGTGCGTTTTACTTTTCCATTTTTTTTAATATACTAAGCCGTGCATCCAACCAAAGAGTTTGCATGTTTTCATAAAGTACCAGGAGTCCAGAGGTAATTAGGGGGTGCGTAGCGCAACTTAGATAGCAGGCGATGACGTCACGGGGCGGCGTAGCGGGCGCGGCGGGCGGGCGGGCGCACCCGGCGCACAAAACGTCACTTATAAGGACAGACCAAGAATGTTTTTGTCGGCGTGTTTGCTGATTGGTCGAGAACATTGTTGTCCAACTTTAAGAACCAATGAAAATCAATCAATCAATTTTTGTGTCATAGCTACTTACAATTAAAAATTGAAATGGACCAATCAGAACACACAATTTTGTGTCGTCAAATATTACGTGTATTTTTGCTAAAAGATACATAGACTAAAAAATATGTCACTGCTTTTTTTTTAAATGTAATTCAAACTTGGCCCCTAGTCCCGAACCACTAGAGATGAAATTACATGGGAGATATGGCGAAACAAATACAATTTTATATGGAGTTGACATCTTCATGCTGCATCTCGAGTGCGACGAGAATAGGGGTCCAGATTTAAAAAAGTTATCTATGGTAAAATTGGCGGTGATGTCACATTCACATGAATTAAAATTTGAGTTTTGAATATGAATTTTTATTTTATTTCCTCTCAGTAGTTGTGAAAAGCACTATGTCTGCCTCGGTAGAAAGTGCAATTTATGGACTCGTACACTAGAGGGCCTCAACTACGTTTCGGCCCTCTATATGACTCGTCCAAAAATCGCGTACTTTCTATCCTCTGCAACAATGTACTATTGTTTTAATAATTTTATTTTTTTAAGTAATTTCGGACAGAGTGTGTTCACACGTCGTTATCTCACTTCAGAGGTCCGGGGGGAAGAGGACAGACACAGATACCCACATACACACATACACAAATACACATTTTTTCGCAAATGTATTAAAAAACGTCGTTCGATACACGTGCGGAAATGTCATTCAATATAATAGTAATGACATACTTTCCGCACTAGCATCGAAATGTACTATTATCTACACTCATATCATAAGTCCTCTATTATGCGTTCCAAACCCGTTGGCAATGACCAGCATTACCTGTGGTAGTAGGTGACAGCGATGACAGCTGTTAATTTTCGAAGATGTTCCAAATTTGGATCTCATTACCTTCGATAACGTAATTTCAAAATTACGTTACAGCTGTCATCGCTGTCACCTACTACCACAGATGCTGGTCATTTGCCTTTCGGTTTCTGAACCCATCTTAGAGTACTTATAATATGTGTCTACATAAAGTATTGTACGCGACTCTGCGTAATTAGCATTACGCAACCGTCACATTAGTTTACTATTATAATGTCACTGTGACACACTTTTTGATGCGTATTGTCATGTTTTACTATTGGTCGTTACTAAATTGACAGGGGCTCTTTTCGGGATAAAACAATAGTGATATTTGACAATATGACATGTTATCATATAGTTTTTAAGTCGGCCGCTATTACTGTCAAGTAAATAAGAGTCATAACGTTGACAATAAGATAGAAAGTCAAAAGTGATATTGTTTTACCGAGTAAAATAAATCCAACGAATGGCGGCCGTGTTAAAAACAATACGATAATAATAGACCCCAGACCCTAAGTAGGTATGTTTATTATCTTTTCATAACAAAATGGCTGAACGGATCTTTTAATTTGGCAAGGATATAGATTGTATCCTGGGGAAGGACATAGGATTCTTGATATCCCAAAACATGGATAGTTCCTGAGGCAATAGCTAGAGATAAATGATACGATATTTGGCTTCAAACACAAATTGCGCAGTAGTTTATTTTCAATTCAATCTGGAAGCGGATGACACTCGGTGTCATTGGATATATACCCTGCTATAAGCCCTGTTGTCAACCTCAACACAAAGCGTTTACTCAGAATATTATTTTATCACATATACATATTATTAGTACATGTTATTATATTGTTATACCTGTAATTAAGAGTAATGCTTCTTTATTTATTTTTTTATTTTTTTATTTTTTTCCCTGATGCCTCGTTTTTTTTTATACGCATGTATTTTTAGTAATTCTGTATGTTTCGCACTCCTCCCCTTGAGGTGCCGGCAGAATAACAGCGATGTGATCTTGCGTCACAACACACGCTGAGCCAGAACCTGTTCATCCGCACACATCGCTGGGCTCCGGGGCACAAGAAATAATGCAAGAATGCTTTTATGACATAAATGATTTCACAAGATATTGTAAAATAAACGCCGTTTAGCTCTTAAGTTATTACCTTAAGGTATTTATTATTGCTGTGACACTTATAATATTGTTTTTAATTACTGTGACATTCGATTCAATTATAATTTTTATTTTATTTTTTTGCTCTTAATGATGTTTATAGGTTTACTGTGGCATGCTATGATAATACTAAATTCTTAATAATGCTGAATATTTGAATGCTGTAATTATGGCAAAACATGTATGCAACAAACTTCTGTACCATAAGAACTTATTTAGACTCATGTTTTTTCAAATAAACTATTTCATTTCATTTCATTTCATTTCATTTCATTTCATTTCATTTCATTTCACACAAGTGCGTGCTCTGCTTTGTATAACTGCCTAGTTTTTATGCCACAAAATTGTTTTTTATATAAGTAATTGTGCTGTGAAACATTGTTACTTTCGCTCTGTGTGCGTTTTCTTTCAATAAATTGTTTTTCTTCTTCTTCTTAAATGACTGCTTATCTTAATGTCTACAAGTGCCGGTCAACTTACTTAATAATAAACTAGTCGACCAATAAGTCCATTTACTCCTAAGAAGTCCGCTTATATAACTTCTCACACATGTCAAAGCGCTATTTAATTTCCTGTGTGAGATGGCTTTCAGTAAAAACCATTCTTATGTGAGCTTCGTCGTCTTAGGTAACGTTTGCAATGAGATCTCGGAATAAGCTGGAACGCTTTGATTTCAAACTGTCAAGATAGCTCTAGGGGTCAAATTATTGTGCAAGGTCTAAGTTCAATGCAGAGAGCAATAAAGAAGATGCGAAAAAGTAAAGTTAATAACAGCTAAAAAGAAAAACGGTCAAAGAAAACGGTTTCAGTCATGACTAATTGATAAAAACCCCCGATTTGCATTGTACCGAAAAGTAACTTTCAAATTGTGAAAGTTTCTTATGAGAAATTCTCGGAAATTTCCAAGAATATTCTTAAATATTGTGTGGAAAGAGAACATTCTCAATGCTCTCAGAAGTTTCCGATTATATTCTCAGTAATTTCTTGATAAGATTTCTTAACTTCTGAGAATGTTCTTGAACTTGTACATTGCTACCACCGATATAGTTCATAACGTCCGGGTTCGATTCCCGAGCTGAGTACAAGTTTTTTTTTAAATGTATGAATGCAGTTCTCCTTATTACTAAAATCGATGACATGGTTCCTAAGAACAGATCTTCGTATGTCTTATAGTTTCAGACTTTCTCATACTGACCGATTTAAATGTTACACCCTGTATATCAGGGGACAATATGACACAAATTAATCTAGACCCAACTAAGCTATAGGCTTGTACTAGAAAACATCCAAGATTCAGGAACAAATACTCGCGCTCAACACGCAAATTGTTCATAGAAATTGGAATGTTTTTCATTTATTTTGTATAATCGTGTCTATCACTAGGTTGTGTCATGTGAAACCGATTAAAATACCATAGAGATAGATCACCATAGTTTGTAGAACTAGAGCTGTCATTGCTTATAGGTTATATCTATCATTCATTGATCTCTCCAACGAGAAGTATAGTGCGACCAAAAAGAGTAGAAATTAAATGAGGGCGCCACTTTCTACGTAACTGTCACATTTTTGACGTAAAATGCGTAAACATGGCAACAATTTTGTATGGATTTTTTTTAGTTGCAGCTGTCACCACTGGCTCGACTTTTTGGCCAGGCTATACGCCATTCTCAGGCTTTATTACAATAAATTTTGTATTAGCGTAGAAGTTAAGATTTTGCATTAAACTAAGTTACATATAACTTCAGTGTTTCAATCAATCATTCATCATCGTCCAGGAGCCACAGCTCGCGATTCGAACCCGCCGTGCCGGCTCCAGGAACAGGTATTTCATCATCACCACCGAGTGCAGCGATCCCGCCGGCCAGGGTCAGGCAGCGGTATTTGTCTACACAAATATTTATTTTATAGCTATCAACAGTTATGTAACCAAAGGCATATATGGCAAATAACGAGCACCCATCATAAATCGCTGTCCTTTTCACTGGAACTTGCCAAGTTGAAAAGCTCAAGAACGGCCTTTGTACGTTCTGATCAAATCAACAACAACTTACTAAAGGGCTCTTAACGCCCCTTTTAGCCAGAAATATTACACGAACTCACCATTACGCTTGATTTTAATCTCTTGTCCCAAACCGTCAGCGAATCCAAACGATAATCCCAACAATAAAACGTTACAACTCCTATTACGGCCGCAATACCCCCCTTATACCACCATCTGCTCAAATTCCAACTTTACCAGTATGCTATAAGAGCTATGAACACTGAAAAGTCTTGTAAAAGTTCCTAAAGACGATGTTGTTTGCCAAAGTTGTGGAAGTGATATAAATAAACGAGGCAAAAACAGATTTATTTTATTCGGAAATGAAAGTGGAACGTTCTGGTAAATGTCCTGTGGAAAACTAAAAGGTTTTAGTGAAGTCTTGATGAGGTGTTGACACGTGATCTAGTCTTTTATAAGTTAAAGCTTTATTTGCAGAAAATGTGACTTGGAAATTTTAGTTTTAATTATGCGATTTGTGACTTATGAGAAAGTCTTATCTGTAGTCGTTGTTTTTAAGAACATACATAGCAAACGTTTGAATAAAGGACAATGGAAAGAAAACTTCTCATGTCACATTAGTAACCTATTTACCTATGGTATTAATATGTTCGTTCTGTAGAGTGCTTGGAAATCAAAAATCTGGAAAGATTTAAAGGTTTATGGTTTTTGAGAGTAATGCTAAAGTAAACACAACAAAAATTCTAAAGAACTTTCTTTTTTCTCAGTATTTTAACGATGACAATCTTAACACTGCAAATGACGTAACGGAACCAGTAATGCACAAAGAACCAATTATGGACACTGATTCTTATTTTATAGAAGATAAGGGTTATTCATTTGTTTTGCAACAATCAATTCATAACCGTATGATCTTTGAATTAAGAGTTAAGTGTCAAGTGTCTAATGTAGCCTTCAGCTAAAACTGTCATACATTGGTGCCATTACGTTGCGTTGCCAACCCCGAGAACTTATATAGAATGCCTCCATACTTGTAATTTCGGGGATTGAATTATTTCGGCACCGGAACAAAAACGCAATCACTGATGTTTGGAAGCAGGTTAAAGGGTAACGTTAGCGTTATGCTAGGTTTACACGGGCTTAGTAGCTAATGCTTAGTATTTGTCACTAATACTTGTCACATATATGTAAACATATTGTTTATGTGCTTAGTATTAGTGCTACTGCAAGTGAAAGTAATTAGAAGCCGGTTCTATTTACTAAGCTACAAGTATCTAGCTGGGAGCTAAAAATCTTCTAACAACTGTCACTTTTCGAGTGGTTTAAACATTCATGTCAAGTGAAGTTTGATTACTCGATCAAGTGTACTACTAATACCATTCTATAACATTCATGTGTAGATGGCTACTTGCCACTTGTCACTCTGCAGATAGGTCCCTAATCACTTACACTAATGACAAATACTATGCCCGTGTAAACCTAGCATTATGCATATTGTTTAAGCCTCCTTATTCGACAAAGATGTCATATTATTATGCGGGGAACCGTCGAGTGTCCTGATTCTGATTTCTGTCCGAAAGGTGTCGTGTGTGGCTTCGGGCAACCGCAGCGACCACGAAGCCATTTTGCCAAAACAGGACCACGCTATTCTATCACCTTGGTGTTAGATTTAAGTTCTATATTGTTATGTATGTTATTCTATAAGATGTGCCATGTGGTTGCCGGGTTAGAATAGTGCCACTCCATGTCTTCCCGTGGATGTCGTAAGAGGCGACTAAGGGAATAAAGGCTTGTAGTATTGTTAGGCGATGGGCTTGCAACCTGTCACTAATACGCTGGTAAACATCTTAGCCTAATTATGCAAAATGTGGTTACAGAATTAACAACAAGTTTTTAGAGTTGTAGGTAATTCTGTAGCCCTGCATACCTACTCTGGGAATGAGGGCGTAAAAAATATAAGATATTAATAATTATGCTCTTTTTTTTACTCTTATAACTCTTATTAATCTGGATCACAACTGATGCAAACGCTACTGACGTTTTTCTTTTCTACATACACACATTAAATCACGCCTGAGGGCCCTGCCAAGATGCACTAGGCTAACTAACGTTTCTATTCGTTTCATCTTTAGACCAATTGCGTTACTGGTAGATGACGTGATACAAAAAGTCACGTGGTCTACCGGTGACGGGATTGGTTTAAAAACGAATTGAATAGAAACGCTAGTTAGCGTAGTGTATCTTGGTAGAGACCTCTGGTTCCCAGAGGGGTAGGCAGAGACCACTTCTTTGAACCTTCTACGATCCTGACAAATCTCTTTCGCTTCTTCCACATTCATACATCGAGTCGTGCATGCACGTCGGTTTCGAGTACTTAAGATTCGGCCCTTTTCCAGTATTTCTCCGATTTGATTCGAAAAAGTACGCCTAGGGCGGCCCCCTCCGATCCTCCCACTCACTTTCGCTCGGTATATCTCTTTCGTTAATCTCCTTTCATCCATCCTTTCTAAAATGACCGAACCATCGAAGCATGCCCTTTTCAATCCTTTCAATGTTATGTTTTTTTTTCTGTTACTCGAAATGTATGATGACATTCTCGTGCGTTGCGACAAACCAAGTGGTCAGCCGTCATCCCATACATTTTAACCGATAGAAAAGAAAAATGTTAGTAGCGTTTGCATCTTGGCAAGGGCTCCAGCTATCTTCGCGTTATGATAATTTTCGCATTCATCCGCACGTTGTATAATGTTTTACGGGTTGTAAAACAACCGCGTTAGACTTTTATTTCGGCAATTAGGAGATTAACCGGTTGTCTGGTTTTATTATAGGAACAGGGTGTTATATAATGGTTATGATACGGTTTTTTAGGTGTTATAAAGGTCTTAGATGTGAAAAAGTAGTTATTTTTTTTAATAAAGTAATGTTGTACGGCATTGTACTGTTTGTTTTTTCCAAACTAACCTTAACGTGTTGGTCGCTGTTCAATAATATTACGAAACGTGCAGCCAGGGTAAGGTTGCGTGCAAGGGCGTCGGCGTGACTTTCATAATATAGGGTATTAAGCGATAATTTTGACATGGAAAAATATTGGTTTTTTACCTGCCTTAATAAAAAAAAACTCGACATGAGAATGACGGACTACGACAAATCAAAATGTCAGCCCGATAGCTTTAGGCATTTTACAGAAAAAGGGTTTTGATAGACCGACGGACACGCGGATAAAATAGATCTTATGTATAAGGGTTCCTTTATTTTGGTATTTGGTATGGAACCCTAAAAATACAATTATATGATTACTAATTAGGTATACATAGTTTCTATATTACTTATATTTGACTTCTAGCTTAGCTAGTTTGTTAATACCCTAACGAGGTCTTATTTATAGCATCATTATCGTAAAATTTCCAGAACCAGAACGTTGGAACCAAAAACGTACAATTTTTTCTTTCGCAGCAGCCAGCTGCCCCATATACATCGTTAATCCTTCGTCCGGTTTCAGCATCGCTAATGCCACAACGAAACTCATATTTGTGAAAAACGCGATATTTTAAGCTTTCCATGTGTTGAACAGAATGAATGAAAACAAATAGGTAACGCGGAACAATTGAATCACTAAATTCGAAACACGAATATAATGAGCTTCAGTTTGAAATAAATTTGAATTTGGAAATCTTAACCAAACGCCAGATATTTGGAAATTTTGGAATCGAAGTGGCCAGTACGACAAAACGATAATTTCATATGTAGGCACAGTGCTACCGTTTTCCTAATAGCTATCGGTAATCTTCGTTTTTCTATGGCACACGAGTGAAAAATATACTGTCAGTTGCGAGTGCAAGCGTGATAGCGATAGACAGCCGAAAGCTATTAAGAAGCTGGGAATACTGTAAACCTATAAATAAAATAAAGAGTAAAAAAACAAGATGTGTTAAAACCAGACCTAGGAATATACGGGGCAAAATTAAATGACAGCTAGGGATTGCCTATATCGATAAACTCAATTATCGATGCTTTTCCCGTTTACTAGTGATCGCTCCAAGTTTTGTTTGACAAAAAAAAAATTTTATTGAAAGTAAGCAAATGGAACCAAATAGCAACATAATTCTGGTTATTCTTTATTTTAAAAGGATTTTTTACCTGTAACTCATCATCATCATATTCTTTTACTCCTAACAAATTCTGATCGTTTATTTTAACAACAGTAAATTGGACAGTCATTCTGAAATACACAATAAGAAAAAAAAAAAGATGATCATGAGTGAAGGTTCAAAATCCTTTTAAAATAAAGAATAACCAGAATTATGTTGCTAATTTGTTTTATTTGCATCCGTTCAATAAAATATTATTTCTACAAACAAAACTAACATCATCACTAGTATATGTGAAAAGCATCGATAATTGAGTTTATCGATATAGGCAATCCCTAGCTGTCATTTAATTTTGCCCCGTATATTCCTAGGTCTGGTTATAACCAAGTGGAATACGCACCCTATATGACCAACTTGTTGGGTTAGCAACATTTTAAATCCACAAATCTTATAATAGATCTATAGCCGATTCTATAAACATCCTTCTTACGGCACGTGCTTTAAAATAAACAGTCGTGTGAGCTCATTGCCGTGGTGTTGTTGTATTTAGACCTCTCTATTAGCTGTCGGTGTTCAGAAGCAAAGACCAAATTATACTGGTGATGCTTACCAGTAAATTGAACTTCAATTTTAAATAGTTTTTATGAGTCAATGGGCCAAAATAGAACGGTTTTTCAATGCTAATTCTCAAAATTCTGATTTAGCTCAATGCTAATGAAATTAGGTATACATTTTTGAACCAAAAACTTTTTGACATAACTTTTAACTTCCTTATGCCCAAGAAAAAAAAACGCGAGATCAGCTAAACACTGGGCGTTTAGTTCATTTTTTTTTTTTTTAATCTGAGCGGTTATGCTAAGTGTCAATTTGTACAATGTGATGAACATTGGGCGGCACGAGGTTAAACTGACAAAAAATACAAATTTTACCTAAAAAGTAGAATAATAAAAGTATATGGAATATGAAACGTGAACTTTTTTTTAATAGTCGGTTAACACAATGAACCAACTCAGACATTTATGGAAACACTAACACCTTTCAAATCGGTCTATCCGTTTGCCTACTATAGCACAAACAGATACACAGATACACTCCTCCACCTCTGTTTTAAGGGGTTTAAAAATAACTTCAATAGCACAAACTATTCCTTAAATCTTATAAAATAAGACTTATTCTGCCCTCCTTAGAAAAACGGGCGTATGTCTCATATAACCCCGATTAGTTACCTTATTTCTTAAGACGTAGGGTTAAATTTACTTTGACTATTCAATTACATATGCGTCCTTTTTATTTAGGAGGGTAGTATTATAAGTACTGTACCTATTCAACATCTTCCTTCAAGCGAGTTTTCATAAAATGTGGCGTTATGTATGAAAAGGGACCTTATTGTCGATGGCGCTTCCGCCGTTATTAAGATGCTCCGATATAAATACAACGTCGCGTGACGCAGTGCGGCGTAAGCGCCATCGACAATAAGGTCCCTTTACATAGATAACGCCACAAATAAGAAACTTTTTCTTGCAGTGAGTGGGTACTGGGTAGGTAAGTTTACTTTAGAGGTAAATGCTCTCGTTATATTTATTAGGGATGCTTTTAGCGCCTTTTAGTACTTAATACCACATTTGAAAGTATATTGTACAGTGAAAAAACTTTATTGTACAATACACAAAGTAGGTAGAAATGGCGGACTTAGCCTTAAGGCATTCTCTACCAGTCAACCAGTGGGCCAAACAGAAACAATTTAAGGTTGGTGCTGAGAAGGAAAAAAAGAATTTAGTCTCTAAGAAATCAAGATAATTATACTATATGGATAATATATATATATATGTACATACATAATACATATATAAGCATAATACAAACAAAATATACATAACCACCATTTCAACACTAACTATGCAGAAACTAATTATTAAGGTTATCAAGAAACCGAAGGTTGTTAAGAAGAAGAAGAAGGTTATATACGTAATTTAATACGTAATTTAATACGTATTATATACGTAATTTTTATACCTTCATAGAAAAATACTGAACGACTTAATCAAATTTTAATCTGTATTGTTTTCAGGCGACTGATCGAAGTCGAATCGTTCACAAAAAAAACTGAAGTGGGAAGTGACTCGTGTTCTATGTCGTATAAGGCTGCCTAATTGAGAATGCACGCCCTAATGTGTTTTGTACGCTCTGACGGACCTACTTAAACTCGCCGGTTAAAACTAAGCACCAAGCTTGTACAGTCGACGTCAAAGATATGTTTACACTTTAGTACGTTGTCACTTTATCCGCTACGACAATTCCATATGGCAGTTAAAACATGACGTTAAATAGACAAGGTGCTAAAGTGTAAACGTATTTATGACGTCGACTGTACTATAAGACGAAGATAAACTTACTTATGTACAAAAATACATTCTTAAAAACATAGATTGCATTCAAAACTCAGAAAAAATACTCGCGTTCATCACATATATATCTGCCCTTACCGGGTTTGAACCCAGGACCGCTAGCTTCGTAGGCAGGGTCACTATCAACTAGGCTTACGTGTCGTCAACATAAATAAAATAAAAAAAGAATTTTATTTCCAGTAAATTTACATTTCTTAAAAATCTATGTATGTGTTATTTTTGTTTAGTTTATTCTATGTTATTTATTTGTCTCTTACTTAATTAATTTTATGTGTATCCTATGTATTATATCATACATAGCATTTATAGTTACTTATTTTTTTATTTAATCTTTCGGAACCCCAACATACATATCATTCAATATTATTTATCCATATTATTAGCTCTGCAAACCTGATGTAGACCCCGTTATCTTGTCGCAATGACGTCGTTTTTTGGTAGGGATTGAATGTTTATTTTATCGACTATCTAAATGTCGATGATATTGTGCTTAAAATTATATGTCATGTCACTGACCAAGTCAAAGGCAATAACTACTAAAAATGTGATAGAAAAAAACGGGAATAAAAGTCGCGTGTGTTCGTTAGTTAAAACTGTTTATCTTAGTTTTTCCACAATCATTTCATAAGGTTATTGCATCTACGAGATACGATACTAATGAGGATATCTACTTATTTTTAATCAAGAAGTTTAATACCTACGCAATATTGCAATTGAGCAGATATTTAAAAGGCAAAAAATATATCGCTTTGTTGAATAATATAAACTACAAACATCCATATAGAGATGGTCGATAAAAAAAGCATTAAATCCCTACAAAATAGCGATGTCACTGCGACAAGATATCTTCTACTGATGAGTTCCAGACAGTCTAAAGGGCTATTAGTCATATAACTGTTATTTTCATTGCCTAGAACCTTTATAAGCTTTACAGTTCCTGATACGGCCTCACGTACACTATTCAGACACGGCGTAAAAGAGTAAAAGTTGTAAAAGTGAGCTAAAAGAATGACGCAGCAAATGGAAACACTCAGGCGCACGTTTCCGTCCGCCATTTACCCGTGAGAATTACTTTACTTCCTTTATGTATAGTCGGCATTATTTTTATCTGAACAATGGAGGTGCTTAAAGCTTGTATTTTGAATCAAGGCCTTTTGCGTGGTAAAATGTATGTTTGTGTTATAATCAGGGATCGGACAAATGGGCGTCATTATTCTCAATAATGTGGACATGACTCCAAAGATTTTAATCAAACAAATTACATTATTTGATTACTTATCGTGAAAATAATTTTGATCCTTTGCAAGGCAGTAATAAATAAATAATACAAAGACTTGTTATTGTGTAGATTTATTAAAGGAAATAAACAGTAATTTTCATATTTTTTCCGTGATTAGTTTATTCCTTTCACGGCTAAAATAAACCGAAGAGGTGAAAAGCTCCTTTCGCAATCTACGGATGTTAGTGGAGCAAACTTAAGTAGATTATTAATGGCCACTCCTCACGTCTTTGTATTATTTATTTATTACTGTCCTGCAAAGGATCAAGATTAAAGTTCAGGTAAGAAATCAATTAATGTAATTTAATTTGTTTAATTAAACTCTTTGGAGTCATGTCCACATTATTGCGAGTAATGACATCCAATTGTCCGATCTCTGGTTATAATAGAAATAATATTATAAAATAAACGATAATAGTTATTTATGTAACTGGTACATAATGAAGGTTCTTAAGGTACGAGAGCCGAGGTTAGAGCGCGAGCTTGCGAGCGCTCTAATTACAGGCACGAGTACCTTAAGAGCTAATTATGTACCGTTGCATACATAACTTTTTCTACAGGCTTAAAATTATAATGACAAAAATAACCAATCGCTTCCTTTTCTTGTTTACTTTCCTCGATTTTTATGCTTACAAATTACTTGTCGGCAAAGTAATTTTCATTATTCCGAATGGTGTTAATAGTGTGTGAATGTTATTGTTAAATATTTACTTTTAATAGTTACTAAAACAGTACTGACAATTTATCATAAAAGTTGAAAGAATGCCAAACGAAACGCCATTTTGTTGACATCCATATTGAACGTAACCATGGTAACCAAATAACAAATCGATGGATATTAATCATGTACTATTAGTAATTTAATAAAAACGTAATTTTAAACACATACTTAGTCCAAAAACTAATTTTGTTTTTAAAACACGTAATTTCAGTTGGTATTAAAATATTTTAACCGGTTTATTATACAAATTAAGATGTCAAGTGTTCACTAAACGCCAAGACTGATATCCGGAACGACCGTAACCATGGTAATAACAATGCTATAATAATTATTATAGAACTGTTATTACCATGGCAACGCTCATTATATCATTGTTTTCTTGCTTCGGTTACGCTATAGGAGGTATTCTGATACCGTTAACGATATCAATATTAGCTGTTTATAGTACGCGAGTAGAAAAATGTATTATGGGGCGAATTCAGATTATGTTCCCTAATCCTACTATATATCTGACGTTATCTATGAAAAGGGACCTTATTGTCGATGGCGCTTCCGCCATTATTAAAGATACTCCGATATAAATACAACGTCGCGTGACGCAGTGCGGCGTAAGCGCCATCGACAATAAGGTCTCTTTACATAGATAATGCCACATATAATATCCTACTATTATTATAAATGCGTGTCCGTTTGGTACTCCTTTACGCTGCAACGGCTGGACGGATTTGGATGAAATTTGAAATGGTGATAGCTCATACCCTGGATTAACACATAGGCTACTTTCATCCAGGAAAATTTAAAAGTTACCAAAGGAATAACGATAATCTACATCTATGCGAACGAAGTCGCGGGCAGAAGTTAGTTTTAAATATCTGTAAATCTAAATGATATAGGCTATAATCGAGTTAGACGTTAATAAATTTACTTTTAAAGATATTTACAAAATTTTGAAAATCCGAACTGAACCCATTGTTATTTTTAATTTATACATATTTATTGGAGTATTATGGACATGACATAATAATATTAGTGCTATAATGACCATTATGATATGCTTATTAGAGCTGAAGGGTTATTATGACGGCGAGTGCGAATTACCTACAGCTACAGCAAATTGGTAAAAATTTAAACGCACATCTAGGATAAACTAAACTCGTATCCTAAGTGTCATGCTGCTAATTTAATAACAAGGTTTTTTTAAGTTTTGATGTATCCCAATTTTTTACACATAATGCGGTTACCCTACCACTATGTAATTAAATCGATAACATCAAGTGACAGAGATGACAATTAGGTATTAAAATTTAGGGTAACCACACATTAAGAATTCAATTATTAGTTTGATTACAAAATTTACGATCATTAAAAAAGGCTAATTTAAACTACTGAATTAATGTTACACTATTCATCATCAACTAAGCCACAAGTGCCACAACAAAGTGTTTTGTATTACCAATTTGAATCATCACGCTACTAGTTAGCTCGTTTTGTTTTTAACCAATCGCGACACTGGTAGATCACGTGACTCTTCGTATCACGTCATCTTCCAGTGACGCCATTGGTTTAAAAACGGAACGAATAGAAACGCTACTGACTAGCTATGTCATGTTTATTACTGTATAGCTATGTCAGGACTCATGATTACCCCCTGATGCCTGTCCGAGTTTGTGTATGTACACTATGGAACACCCGCCGGCTTTCAACACGGCAATTAGACTATAGCCTTACTGCAGGCAGGGATAGGCAACCTAAGTAACCAATATTCGATTAAACTTAGGCCGTATATCGCCTTAAAGGTCAATAATTGGATAGTGAGGGCACTAAAGCCAGTTGTTAGAATACAATAGGATATCCTCTATTTTAGACAAGAAGGTTTATCTACAAATACTTTTTAGAGTTACATATATATTCTTAGACGCATTATAAACCTGTTTTAGTAAAAGTACGCTTTGTCAATTTATGTCAGATGCAAATGTCACAATGACAGATAGGGAAAAAATATGTTCTAAGAAATTTTTAACCATTGTCCGGTTATGAATAAGGGGAAAATATATCTTAAATCATCAACCTAAACACTAAACTAGATTACTAGGTCAATAAAATTATACTTGCTTTGTCTAAAAATGAGACGCAATATAAAAATACCGCTTAGACCGTCATAAATTAAAATATCGCAATCATGAACTAAGTACGACTGTTACGTTTACTAACTTTTAGTTAAGTTGCTTAATTATTTATTTAGTAAACATATTGTCGGCAATTCAGAATCAAATTCATTTTCTCACCAAACAATTACTTGCTACTCACAGTAAAACTAAAGCAAAACTAGAGTATTAATAGTACTTACTTTCTTTCTATCACTTGTCACTCTCTATCTGACATCTGTCAGTATATTTGTTAGGCCACATGAGTGAGAAAGCGATAGACAGTCAAGTACTATTTAAAAATATGGAGACGGTGTACTGTTTTTACCCGACTGCCGAAGGAGGAGAGTAATGTGTTTCACAGCCTATATATGTATGTTTGTTCCTTTGTGGCACTATAAAAACTAAACCCGTTGTCCGATTTGATGATTCTTATGTCAATCGATTTGTCTTAATCTGGTGAGTGTCACTGAAGATATGACAGTAATCAAAATTTAATATGGCGGCAACCAGACGCCATATTGTGCAAATAAAATAAAATAAGTCGACAAAGTATGACAAGTGGGGTACCATTGAATAGGGATTTAAAAATTATCTTTAGGTTTGTTTCATCATTTTTCATTTTGAATGATCATTTAGGATTTATAACGATTTAAAGTTGGTTAGCAACAGTCGGGTTTTGAAAGCATGCTTTTTGTTATTTAACATATGATAACTGTATAATATAAAACCTCTAAGCGTTATTAAGTATACCCTTCGCCCGACCCGCCAAAGACATTCAAACCAATTTCCACGTCGCCGCGAACAAAAAACTCTAAAATACCCTTTGATTCCTTAAAGGGTTCAGAAGTTTTCTTAGCAGCTGTTAAGAAAATTACAAGGGTCCAATAAGGAGAAATTCTTTAGAAAAACCAATTTGATTTCTGACGGGGCAATTAAGTATTGATTGTAGATTTTTTAACGGGTTGACATCATATTAAATAAGGTTCTATCAAAAATGTCTCTTTTGTGATAAGATTTTCTTGCCGACTGTATTTTTTTTGCTAAGTTATAATCTGCTTATCAAGACCACACTACTGAGTCCCAACACGGCAGGTCTACTTGAGTAGGTATGTATGTATGTATGTAAACACTTTATTGTACAAAAAACAGCAAATCAAATACAATATTTACAGAATTGGAATGTACAAAGGCGAACTTATCCCCTCTTCTTATCTTGAGTATAGCGGAGATCCTGTCGCCACCTTCCGACTCCATCATCAGACCAGCTCTTAGATACCATGCATTGCATCATCGGGTTTATTCAGGATGACTGCGGTGTGGTGTAGCAACAAAGTGAACTAAAACTCACTACATCATTAGGAACATAACGTAATAGATTTAAAAGCGTTAAGACAATTACTTTGTTTTTTATACAAATAAACATTGAATGAATTCATTGCATTCGGGATCATGGCCACCCTACATACTCAGTTTCTTTCTCGTCTGATTGTTCGATTTTCAAATAGGTTTTAAGTTTTAACATGAAAACGTTAGGTGACCATAATTTCAGTGATAATTAGGGAAACAATATTATTTTATTAAAATGCTAAACTTTCATTGTTTTAAAATAGTAGTTTTCACAATCGTGTTATAATAGAGAGCTTTTTAGTCGAGGACCGTGTTTAGGCCACGAAGCTTGCTGAGTGGCCTAAGTAAGGTACGAGATTAATAAAAAGCTTGATTATGACACTATTGTGAACAATACTTTTTGTACGAGTTCATTAAAATTAATTTAAGTATATTTTAACTTTTTAAGCTTAGCTTTGATAAGAAAAGTTATAACACACACCACCGGCGTCCGTAATGTTGCGGACTGTGCTGTGATTGGCTAAATACTAGCCAATCACAAAGCGTAGCTTTTTTTTATGTTTTGGATACAGCAGCAAGTTTAAGTAGATTTTTGACAGATGACGCGACGCTGCTACGTTCCGAAACGGCATTGGCAATTTTGTATCGAATCGAGTCTCCTTAAACAAGGACACATATTATTGAAATACGAAGTTCTATTTTCAATTGTTTTTGTCGGTTGTCTAGAGCGTATCGAAACAGTTATTTCGGTTGTTTCGGAAGTAACATAGACTATTCAACGATGAAAAGAGTGGCGTTGCAGTATTCTTTATGAAATATTAATACACAGATTTTAATCGACGAGTGCAAAAACCACTGTACTAATAGAATCTCAACCATTTACTGAGTTGTGATAGTTAAGTTAGGATCACGACCCCGCAGTCATCTGTAGCTAAATTTTGTTCTTTTTCAGCCCATTCTATTAACGAGAACTAGTTAAAAATTTACTTGCAACATTTGATCTAAACTGACATACAAACGAACATTGCAAGTTTTAAGCTTGTAAAAATATTGCGGTTATAATTAAGTATTTCAATCCACTTTTTATATCGTTTGATAGACAGAGGGCGTCTAAACCACTGAAAAGGGTCACAGCTCGTCGTTTAGGTATTTCTGAATTTATGCGCGGGATTCAATTGGGATTGGCCACAGGTTTTTTGATGAAAGGGACACATTCCGGGGAAAAACAAGCGTCGGAAAATTACTTGAAGTCCAAAAACCATGGACCCGTGAGAACAAAACAATATTCCCATCTTCCATATTACTAATATTACGTGAAGCTGAAATAGTTTTTCTGCTGATAATATTGCTGTTCTGAGATAGGATAGAATATTTACAGGGAAAAGAGTGGAAGAACGGAGGGGAGGCCTTTGCCCAGCAGAGGACGTGCAAAATGACGAAATAAGAAGAAATAAGGTGGTAACTCCACGAATATAAAAACAAATTCTTATTCAAATAGATTCTAAGATTAACTTTTTAAATGAAAAAAAACCGGGCAAGAGCATGTCCGACCATGCCCAGTCTATGGTTCCAAAGCCGTAAACAAACTAATTAGACCTCGCGACAAACTTAACTTTGCCGTTGGAAAACTGTTATCCCCATACATCGACATAGGTCGCGGTCAGTTTACCAACACAGCAAATAGGTTTTCGGTAGGTATAAACATTTTAACCGTTTGTAACTCAAGAACCAATGAAGTCTACTTATTCGTGATAGTTTTCCTATTAATATTTGCTTTCATTTAAGATATTTTTCAGATTTTTAGTATTTATAGTACTGGCTGTAGGGGGGGGACACTTGAATCTGACAAAAATTTGCGCTTTAAAGCTTAATATTTCATAAACGGATACCGGAAAATTGTTTTCCCCAACCCCGCAATATTTTTGAAAGACCTATCCAACGACACCCCGCACTACGGGGTAAACGAGAAAAAAAAATACATCCCCAAGGTACGTGTAGGGGAGGTACCCTAAAAAATTTTTTTTTTCAATATTTTATTTTACCACTTTGTTGGCGTGACTAATATGCATATTCATGCTGAATTTCAGCTTTCTAGTACTAAGAGTCTCTGAGCTAGGCTGCGGACGGACGGACGGACGGACATGGCGAAACTATAAGGGTTCCTAGTTTGACTACGGAACCCTAAAAACACGTGATGTTCTTCAGCCAATAGAAACAGAACGCGGATACGTCCAAGCTCAAAAAAGGTTTTAATTGGGTAATTAACAGCGCTAGGTGATGTTAATTACCTTCATAAAAGGCGTAAAGCATTATGATTCCCACTTTTTTTTATTAATGGCTTTCACGAGGCTTGTTTGAAAAAGGTGTATTTCGCCAATGTCGACTTTTTAAACAATCACCATGAACTTATCAGAGAAATAACTCCATGGATATCACACGCGAGGACAATCGTTCGCTTAAAGAGTATTTACTCTTGTGGAACAAACCGAAGCACACGGGGTTAGCTCCTGGCGCTTCTGTAGTGTAATAAAAGGTTTTATTTACGTTTTACTAGTAACTAGTATTACACTACTTTATTTTACGACACCTGGACCGAGATTCTAGGTGTTCTGGTATTGTTTTTCACTCGGCCGCCATTACTGTCAAGTAATAAGAGCTATCAAAACGTTGACGATACGATAACGTAGTTAAAAGAGGATATGATTTTTAAATTTAACAGAAACGTCTGTTACGAAATTCTAAACTATATTAAAGCGAAAAAAAATCGTCAGTCTTAGGCAGGATTCGAACCTACATCTCCTCTGGCTCTCCGGGCCGATGCAGGCGCATTACCACTTATGCTACCAAGACTATCGTTGAAAAAGTCTGGAAAAACTCCCGTTTTTTCCAAACAACTCGTTTTTTTCGGATTTTTATGGAAAAATACAATGAAATTTTCTGCTCTTATTTTAATCTATATTCGGTCTTATGCAACTACAAAAGGGCGACATCGACGACATGGAGGCAGAAGCAATTGAAATAGGTGGCGAGAGTGGCAGTGAATGACTATGAACAAATTGTCATATTCATTTGTTATTTTTCCTAAAAAAACCCGAAAAAAACGGAAAAAAACAAAAATTTCATAAACTTAAACATTTGTTTTTTTCCGCAATTTTCAACGCTAACCAAGACCCTACTTAAGATCCACGAAATTAGTAATCGCTTGCTTTTTCATACTCGGAGGGTATGCTGACGCCATCTATCGTTGTTTATTAACAAACGACACTCATGTTTCAAGTTACATTGAAATTGGCATGAGTACAATGGGCCACTTTATTCTAAAGATTTTTAAATTTAACAGAAACGTCTGTTACGAAATTCTAAACTATATTAAAGCGAAAACATTTCGTCGGTCTTAGGGAGGATTCGAACCTACATCTCCTCTATCTCTCCGGGCCAATGCTTCTTCGCTTCAATATAGTTTAAAAGAGGATATGGTTTTTACGGCCTCATTCTCGACCCAGCGAGCCTAGTATGGCTGCGTCTATATCGCGTGTCAAATGTGGATAAAGCATCCGTCACACTCGTACTTATATACGTGTCAGAAGGTGACGGATGCCTTATTAGGCTATATTAGGCCATATTAGGCCCCCTGGAGTACCCAGTTAAAAAAAATACGAAATGAGTAAAAACAGGAATGGAATACACTCTATCACTGTCTATTTTTACGTAACGTACAAGCAAACCAACAATACATTTATTTAAGTTTATAGTATTACACTGACTCCACTCCATGACATACGTCAATCCCTTTTATATAACCTTTTGACTCATCTAACAGCTCTCTCTCTATTGAATACCACCCGAACATGATCACTATTACTATACAATACTTCCTACAATAGCTATAGATATAGGTACAGCCTGAACATGATGACTGTTACTATAGAATACTATAGATACCGTAGACAGAGTGTTACTTAGACAAGGCGCCCGCGTATACCCTTTGACATAGCGATACAGAAAACCAGACCAAATCAAATATCACCTTTAGCAGACAAAGTTACTGTCATTCAGTGCCTACCTTATCAAGTCGGTTTATCATGAGACTTTATAACCGATGAAAGGAACGTTATGTTCTTATCTTTTCGAATTTAAAATACAACAATTCAGATCACAGATGTCTACAAAATCTACAAAAATTCACGTAAACACAAATAACACATAATAACAGTTAAAACCAACAATTCGATCCATTGTTTGGCACCAGTTCTGGTGACAAACAAAATCGACCTTGAAAAAACGTACAGGTCGATTCACAAGAGTTGGCACGAATGGATTGAATGAGTGAACGAAAGTATACAAGTGTGTAAAATAATAACAGATTTTTGGTTTGAAATTTAGTGAATCTACCTGTATATGCGGAGTGAGATAAAAAGTAAAGCCGTCTTTTTTATTTAATTTATTGTATTTCCGTATAAATGCTTCTCTTTTACTCTTATTATTTTTCCGTGTCCTGTCTAGGTAATACTCTGTCTACGATAGACTCAGATACTGCCCTCCTTAGGAAAAAGGGCGTATGTCTCATAGAACCGTGTATTTATTATCGACCTTATTTCTTAACACGGGGGGGTTCAGGCTTTGCCTATCAAATTGCGCATACGTCCTTTTTATTTAGAAGGGCAGGATAGGGGACCCGAACAATCTGGCATGTATCGAATATTCCCGAACGTGCCTTATTAGTTCCGAGTCAGTTCAGAATAGAACCTCTTTTGATCTTTTGGACACTGCATAGTTCCGCATTTTTTTAACGAGGTTAGGGTACGATTAATCAGACCTTCCACACATTTGCATTCCTATAATTTTACTTGATTTAACTATTTAAAATCTGTCTATGTTTAAGAAAGTTTATCGTATTTGTAACAGAAAAAAATGTTGTTTTTTTTTGGACCAATAAATGCATAATGTTGGCTAAACATAAATTATAATTAAAATTTTATACGTTCTAGGTCATTATGTGTGCATAAAATCACATTATCAATTTATTTAAACTAAGTAAACGCCTAAATGCAGTAAATTAGACCTTTAACTGAGCATTTACTTCAGAAGTAATTTTATTTAAGTGTTCAATTTAGAAGAATTACGTCTAAAAATCTACTTCGCTGAAAAATACGACTGAAGTAAGTTTTAAATTCACTTCACGTTTATTCATTGGAGCGATGTTATCGACAAATTAACTTGACCCCATTTTAAAGTTAATCGAAGGCAATTTTATATTAAACTACGTTTTTCCATTAAGGTAAGGTATCAAAAAACGATTATTCGAAAAAAGGTTGACGATTACAGGCTTCGTGATAAAATTTACTTTAGTTGAATACGATGATAATAAAGAAAGCATTTTATGGAAAATATGGTTATAGGTTGTATGATAAAACTATAATTTATATAAGAGTTGAATTTTCGTTACTTAAGGGTCTGGTACACGATCAACTTTTTACGGCAATGTGTGGCCGGCAACTATTGCTGTCTTAGGGGACGGTTAGACGAGCAACATTTTCACAGCAATTTGTGGCCGGCAACTATACGCATCTTGCTCTAGCATACGAAATAAGAGTAAGACAGCAATAGTTGCCGGCCACACATTGCCGTAAAAAGTCGATCGTGTAACAGTCCCCTTACTCTGATTTCGTATGTTAGAGCAAGATGCGTATAGTTGCCAGCCACACATTGCCGTAAAAATGTTGCTCGTTTAACCGGCCCTATAGTTAAAGCTAATGTGATCTGAAATACTTATAGAATTAAATACTTCACGATACATTTTGCTAGTTTTTATCTCTTTTAATAGAGACTTTTTACTTATTTATCGTATGGCATAAGAGATACTTTATGACTAAACAGATATGTTAGACGATTTATGGCATCACTCAAGAGAGACTTGAAGTCAAAAAATTTAAATATTGCATTTGAACTAGTTGAAAGTTTAACCTTAACTTTAATCGTAACTCCGCATTCAATAATAAACTTATTTAAACGTATTACACTAAAAACTCAATTAAAGTCCTTTACAACATTAAAAGTGAAATGCATTTTTCTTTTTCAACACAAATTCTGACTTAATATTTTTAGAAGAGTCTCTTAGTTTTAGTTACAGAAGATGTGAGAAAGTGAGGTACAAATCGATTACATTTAAAAAGGATTACAGCTTTCTTTTGCTTTAATTCTCGCTATAATCGAAATTCTAATCTAACCCAAAAAGCATTATGAGAAATGTTATAATTAAAGGAATAATTGGTGGCGCTAGTTTACTGTATTTTTTAATACTCACAAACGCAGATTGTTTAACAAAAGCCGCAACATTACCTGCAACAAACAAAAAACATCAATAAAAAGACTTAGTCATGCCTCGTTTCGTTAATCTGTAAGGGCACTTGTCGTTTAGCATCTTTTATAAAACTGAACTTATAAAAGGTTGCGAACCCCTGAACACTGCCCTACTAAGCATAATGGCGTTATCTCAAACAAAACATCTGTAGAAATTGCAACCTAGTTACAAATAGAAGAGAGTTGAATCTGCTTTGGCTATTGAATTTAGTTATTGCATTTTTGCTTATGAGGGCAGAACAGCTGTGAGCAGTCGACGGTAAAAGTTAAAGTATAATCGAACAATTTCTAAGCCAAAACCTTTTGTCCGCCATTTTGGGACGCCATTTTTTTTTCATTCCATTACAATTTTCTTTGAACACGAAAAGTTTGGAAGTCATTATATTTTTAGAGTATTCAGAAGAATTGACATTATTAAAAGAAGTTACGTTCAATTTACTGTTTATTCGTATTTGAACTTCCGACAAAAAATAAGGGAATTAATTAACGTGACGTGTGTATCTGTGTGTGTCTGTAACATTGAATAGCTCCTAAATAGATAAACTTATTAGGTACGCATTTTTTTTTAAAAGAGTGCTAGATAAATTGGGATGATTCTTATCGAGGTTTTATGAAAATCTGTTGGACCTTTTAAGAGATATCTAGCTCTGAAACGAGGCATCGTCATTATAGTGGGGGTTTTAATTTATTTAATAATAAAATTGATGTTTTTTTAGCTATAACAAACCCAAAATAAAGTTATAGATCTATAGGATAAACTACAATAATCCGTATATTTATTGGAACACGGTTCATCGACAAATTCCCAACTATAACCTATGGCCTTCCCTCAATATTTGCCACAGGAAGTGGATTGTATTTGACTTCCGCCAGATAGAAACAAACATGCACATTTTCTTGTTTGTAGTTTTTAATTAAATGTGAGGCAGGGCTAGTAATAGCGTAGCTCATCTGTCAAACGAATTATATTTTATAAATAAACTAGCGACCCGCCCTCGCTTCGCTTCGGTAAGTGTGAGTTTTCTGTAACACCTGTACAAAACCCAGAACTTATTATACATATAAACTATCTATTGCTGAAAACTACATCAAAATCCGTTGAGTAGTTTAAAAGATCTAAGCGAACAGACAGCGGAAGCGACTTCATTTTATACTATGCAAAGAAGATAAATAAATATCAGGGGACAATGGCACACCAATTGACCTAGTCCCAAACTAAGCTCTAGGCTTGTACTATGGGTACTAGACAACGATATACATACTTATATAGAGAAATATATACTTAAATACATAGAAAACATCCATGACTCAGGAACAAATATTTGCGCTCATCACACAAATATCTGTCTTTACCGGGATTTGAACCCAGCACCGTCGTCAAGCACTTACTAAGTATGTTAGTACCTTTTTCTTAATACGATACTATGAAGCGCATTTTTTTTGTTATTAGTAAGTTATTTTTATAATAAAGGAGAATGGGCAAAAATGTATGAACGCTGGCCCAGAAACCAATAACAATAAGCACTATATCATCGGATATCCTTTTTAATTCTACAACGATTTTGTGTAGCGGGAAACGTCAAATAACTGTGAGATTTTTTTTATAAATCTGGATCATCGGGACGCCTACATAGACGACTTTAGCATAATTACTATGAAATACCGCCGTCTTTGCATGGCGATAACTTATTTCATACAAAGATTTCGATGTACCTGCTATAGTAATAGTTTTACAACTTAGAATTAATTACCTATCCGGTGACATATCGCTTGTCCTTATTAGTCAATAGGCTAATTGGCCCAGCCTCCTTTGTTTGTGGCACAATTAGCGGCCTTTACACGGCACAGTTTGGACCGCGGGAAACGCCACGCGCCATTCCACGCGCCAGTCCGAACCGTAGGTTTTTTACTATTTTACTATTACAGTTGCATTTACACGTTCGGTTCGGAGCGAAGATTGGAATGGCGCGTGGCGTTTCCCGCAGTCCGAACTTTACGTGTGCAGGCCGCTCATGGCTCCTAAACGAATGGACCGATTCTTTTCGACATCAGAATATCGCACCTTCAGAACAATAGTGGCCTAATGCAGAAATTTTAAATTTCGAGTTAGGTCTCTATAGTAATAAATTGATGACTTGAAGATTGTGAGCTGAAATTTTGAATTAGGTCACTATTGTTCTGTAGGTGCGATTAAGAATCTAATAAATTCTGCGTTTGTCTGTCTGTATACCCGCTAACTCTTCCTAAACCACGCCACGAATTTGGATGCGGCTTTCACCATCAGCTAAATACTTTTTCACGAAGTTTGTTTGTTATGTTTAGTAAAATCTGCTTTAATTACGCATGTTTCAGAAAACTCACATAAACAGAAGCGAAGCGAGGGTGGGTCACTAGTAAATGGAAAATTATAGCTTTCCATATTAATGATAATTATCATACCCATGTCCTAATTATAATTATTAATGAATTAAATTCAAATGACGGCATTAATTTTTTAACTGCAGAATGTTGGTATGATAATTAGACCCCGTTATCAAGCGGGCAGTTTAGTTCCTAATAACCTAACATTAGTTACGTGCAATACAAACTATCCAAGTCTCGACGTTGTAGCTATGTACGAGAACGCCCATATTTTTGTGGAAATAGGTCAGTTTCACTGTCTGAGTCGTCAAGCAAAGTTTTAATGTTAGGTAGACCAAACTGCCCGCTTGATAACGAGGTCCAATGATAATGTAAGCGTTATAAAATCTAACAACGAGGTGTTATAAAGGCACGTTTTTGCTTCAAATGATTTTAATTGTCACGTGTAATAAAATATTGTACATCCCAAATCGAATATACTGAACTACCATAACGTGAAAAATCAAAAAATTAATAAGACAATGCGAGTGCATATACGAGTATGTATCCAAACATAAACACATATCATAAGATAATGTATTTTCTCTTTTTTAAATTGATGATATTGTTTCTAACAATTGACAGCAATTCATATGTACTAAGGTAGTAAAATAAAATACCGTTTGTAGATTGTACACTGCTGATTACAGTAAAAATATTTTTGGATTTTTTTATGCAGTAGTGTTTTTTTTAATTTACGGAAAACAGTAAAAAAGTCGGATTGTGAATGTTAGGAATACACTTAATAGTGCCCTTAGTCCATTCATTACCATAGGAATTGAAAAAATATACAACTGTCATGTCCATTGTTTATCTGTCTGACGGATTACTTGATTCTAACGACACGCTTTCGATTCTCGTAATATTATTGTTTTGATATACGCTATTTAAAATGAAAGTGACTAACGGATTTGTAAAAGCAGATAGCCGCAATCTGCCCAAAGTAGACGAATTTATGTTGGTATGGTTGACAAGTGGCATGACATGACAATCAGTTCCGTTTCTGTTTAAAGTTACTTTTTTAATTTTATATCATGCTAAGATCACGACATCAGTGTTCCTAACTTTGTATATATGGTGTTTTAATGACTATTTCTTTACTAAATTATTAGCGAAGAATTTAAGTTAAATAAAGAAAAACCGAGAAACACGGGTAGTCTAATTTTTAAACAGCTATTATAAACGTGAAAAAACATAAATGCTTTTTTTTTGAAATGTTGTCAATTCAACTATCTAGAATTTCATACTTTCACATACAGTCATGTGAATTTCCTTCCCCGTTGTTGGCAATACCAACACAGTTTTTTTGTTACCTACATTTAATTATAGAATCCAATGTATCCCCCTCTCTCCCTATATAGGAGATCCCGATAAACACGAAAAAGAAGACTCCGCCATTTTAATTCTATTCCATGGCAATTATAACAACAAAGCAATTTTAAAAGTTGTTCTAAATAAAATGATGCTTAAAGAAGTTTGTCTCAAAAGCGTAATTACTATTTATTTTTAATTATTTTCTGAGAAAATAAATAAACAAATTTCTGCAAAGTCGCAAAAGCAAAGTTAAAACGCCGCATGGTTTTTTTCTACGTCACAGCTAGTAAGTAACGCGGTTACAATCAAAATGACGTCACTCCGCCCACTAATCCAAAGCGAGCGTAGCAAACACTGATAATATTCTTCCTTAATTACCTGACGAAGTTTTAAAGTTACCCTTTCCAGCACTTAAAAATTACTTGAAAAGGTCGTTAATGTCTAAAGCGTATTATAGGATCGAGGACTATCTAACAGACAAAAATGCATGGCCTAAACCCGAAACTTTGTCAATAATAATTTATTCAAATGCAAAATCTTTATCTTGTCTAGGGGACACCGTTGATGTAGGAAAACATATCAAAACTTTTATGTGGTCGTCTCGCACCATCTTATATACACATAAGTATGTGTTTTTTTTTCTCTCTATCTCTTCCGTAAGATTCTTAATTGGCATGTTTTCCTGCTGAACTACGCATGTTATTTGATACTATATTTAATTTAATATTTATAGCTTTATATAATGCTAGACTAAGTAGTACTATTGTAATAAGAAATATGTTTAAAAAATGACTGACTGCTGAGTTTCTTGCGGCGTTTCTCAGCAGTGGTCTTCTCTTGGGAAGCGCTGGTACATTCTTGACGTGTAAAAGTGCCCGTGCGGCCTACTTACTGAAATTTTATCTTTATCTTTTATCCTCTTTCCCAGTAAATAATAATAATAAAAAAATTGAATGTTTTTTGAGACAAGCCTCTTTAAGCATGTTTCTTTCACAAAACCTTTTAAAAAAATTCTTGCTGTCAATTTAACCAAACACTGTCTAAAGGGCGCCGCATACGTAACTTGATTTTACTCGGACGGAACGGGACGGGATATTTTCAAATATTGTTTCATAGAAAATGGATCTGAACGTACATACGCAACGATTACACGGACGGGACGGGAAAACCAAAAATGTATGCAACCACGTCCCGTCCCCGTCCCGTCCCCGTCCCGTCCACGTCCTGATCACGTTACGTATGCGCCCTTAAATATTTCGTATTATAGGTCTAACGCTTAACTGAGTCTGTTCAGACTAATCTTTGGTAGCAAATCCCGTGTGTGTTTTACTTGAAGGGACCTGTTCAATTAACACGTATTGACGCCAGCAAGGCTGACGCCCGACTGAGGGCCCTGCCAAGACGCATTGCGCTAACTAGCGTTTCTATTCGTTTCGTTTTTAAACCAATCGCGTCACTGGTAGATGACGTGATACGAAAAGTCACGTGATCAACCAGTGACGCGATTGGTTTAGAAACAAAACGAATAGAAACGCTAGTTAGCGTAGTGCATCTTGGCAGGGCCCTCTGAAGTTATTAGGGGGAAGCGGGGCAGTTTGATGCACGGGGCACAATAATACACCAGCACTATTTCGTTACAAACAAATGGTAGTAATATCGAAATATCACTAAAACAAGACTATACATAAGCGCGATTGACAGCTGTAAACGCATCGCTAGGTTGTTGTTCTTTAGCATTTCACAAGTAAAAAAGTGTTTTTAGTGTAGTTTACTAAAAATATTCTCCTTAAGTAATAGTTAATCGTTGCAGTGTTTATCTGTTTATTGGATATTTGAAATTTCCAAAATCAAGTTATTTTATTTCGTTGTCAGGATTGCGTGTTTAACTTTTATAAAGTACACTGGTTTTATTAATATACAAATATTTTTCTAATATGATCGTTGGGGGCACTTCGATACACAAAGGTACGGGGCACATTGGTGCTATCAATGTTTGAGGAAGTAATTTTTGACTGTGTTGTTTAAGTGTCTAAAAGTGTTTTAGGGTTTGTTTAGCCTATTTTCTCATACGTGTTAAAGTTCATTTAAATAATAACAAAAAAAAACAATTGAAATCGGTCATGATGTCTATAAGTATAATATATTGAAAAAAAAAGATATTTAAAATCTTTATGAAACACAATAGGTTGCCTATATACCCTTCTTAAAAGAAACGAAACAACATTTTATTGAATGTTGGCATTTTAAAAAGTTTTTACATAATTAAACATGTGTATCAAGGTGCTCCATGGGTGGGGCACAATTAAACAAAATCCATTTTTCACAGTTTTTTCTTAATTTTTATTACGATTATATTTTTAAGGTTAATTTAAATGCCTTATCAATCCCAATTAGTTTAACTATGATATAAGCAAAAATTGTATAATTTTAATCATTTTTACTGCCCAAAATATAAGGTTAAAATTTTCCGTACCAATCTGCCCCGCTTCACCCTACGTCGTTTGACGTACCGTAAACACACACGGGATTTGCTTCCAAAGATTAGTCTGAACGGACTCAGTTATGCGTTAGACCTATAGTTTAAGAATCAAACTTAGGCCGCATTACACCAAACTTGGAATATGACTTACTCCGAGATTAGTCTATACAAACTCGGCGCTTAATATAGGTATAAGACCTTACTCCAGTTTGGTCGAATGCAACCTTATGCGGTACATATAATGTTGGAATTTAGTTTTGCGTCTACTATAACATAACGATGCATATACGTTGATGATTTAAAAATTCGTGCCCTTCAGGAGCTGTCAAAACCAGACCAGTTTCAACCAGTGAACGAGACAGAGATATACGACTCCTATAACTATCCCTTCTACTCATATGAAACCTGGCAATTGTTTTAACAGAAACGACCTCAATACGAACTTCCCATTGTCATTCAGAATTAGATTCCAACCATAGACCCGTATTTAGCGAGCGTCTGATCTAACTCACTTATTGGACTTTCTTTGTCTTCTGCTCAAAGGGAATAGTGCCAAGGACTCCACAAGGAGACCATTTTGTATATAAGTCAAGGGGAACGGTATTGAATGTGTTTGATGAGATGTTATGCCAATGGTATCGACAGATGGCGTGTTAATTGATAAGCATTGATGTGGAAATACGTCTACGAGTTGAGGGTAGTTTGATGTTATCGATAATGGACTCTGTGGGTTGATAACTTTACATTATATATTACATAGTATAAAATTAAGTAGCTTCCGCTGTCTGTTTACTTCGATCTTTTGAACTACTCAACGATTTTAATGCAGTAGATAGAGTGATTCAAGAGGAAGGTTTATTCAAATTCAAATTCAAATTCATTTATTCTGTAAGTAGGCCCTGTAGGCACTTTTACATGTCTGAGTCTACCAGCGCTTCCAAGGGACTCTGTTGAGAAGAAACGCCGCAAGAAACTCAACAGGAAGTCTTTTTTTTTATATGAGTAACTTATTACTATGATAAACTTAAGCTAACTAATTTAAATGTCACAGGGATGTACAGGTCCCAGGAGCAAATATGAGACTCAAAGTATATTCAATTTAAATTGGAAATGTAAAGTCTCCAAATTTCAAATAAAAATTAAAAATAGACATAGGTAAGGAGATGTAGAAAGTCTCCACGGTCAATAATACAATTATGGAGATGTAAAGAGTCTCCAAATGTCAAATTAAAATTAAATTTAAGAAATAAACACCCATAGGAGATGTAGAAAGTATTTGTATAATACACACATCAAAAGTGCCTAGAGATATTTTTTATCCCTAGACAGTTTTGAACATTACAATATAGGCATATTACTACTGAGTCAAAACATCAAATTTGTCTAGGGATACTGAGTATCCCAAAACTTTTTTCATGTGTGTACATTCGATTGCGCTTCGATCAATCGTCACTAAGGCCAACTTAATTGACATAAACTGACTCTGAGTGATGTAAGATACTAAAATGTAATTTGAATGTAAGTAAAATCGGCTAATCTTCCATCTCACTTTTACCAATGTGGGTTTCAAGAGGTTAACCTCTTTTCGACTCTATTTGTAGCGTAATAAGATCCAAAAGTGGTTAAGAAGTTTCTTGGCTGGCTATTCATTACCTAATTTACGGCGAAGGAAAAACATCGTGAGGAAACCTGCACATTCGAACAGTTGATTGTGAGGGTAGTTACAGAATAGATCCTCAAGGCTTTCAGGGCTCTATCCTACTAAAACAATATTGCGGTTGACATGTTATCATATTGTTTGTTCATCGGCCGCCATTACTGTCAAGTAAATAAGAGCTATCAAAACTTTCACAATACGATAATATGTCAAAAGTAATATGATACATAGTAAAATAACGCTCCTACACTGCCCTCCTTGAAAAAAAGGGCGCATGTCTCATAGAACCACATAAGTATAATTGACCTTTATTCTTAAGGCAGAAGGTAAAATTTGCTTTGACTATCAAAATGCGCAGGCGTCCTTTTTATTTAGGAGGGTAGTACAGTCGAGTTCATAAATATGTGCACACTTTAGTACCTTGTCACTTTGATCACTTTGACAACTCGTATATGGCAGTTTAAACATGACATTAGATAGACATGGTACTTTCTTGTAATAATTAAATTGTACCTACGTTTCCAGATACGGAATGTTATTTGCATGTTTGGATCTCAAATGTTTGGAGAGCAATTGATATTACGACGCAGAGAGAAACATATTTGTATAGGAGGGCCAACACTCCATATTGACTTTATACAAATTATCCGGGTTCGATGAAGCAAAACCGAAGGCGATTTGGTTGGTCTTAAGTTCACTGCATAACTCCAAAGAGTTATAACACCCAACGTGTTTTTTTTTTATTACTTGGAGATGGCACACGTACACACAAGCCAACAGGGGCACGTTTTATAAAACTACAAGTTACAATTTTACAGGTCTAAACTGGCAACACTGCTCAAATGGCTGGTCGTCATTGGTCGAGGTTGTGTCAAATGGAAACTTGTAACCTGTAAATTGTAATTTGTAACTTTATAAAACAGGCCACTGATGGTAAGTCTGATCTGATACCCATAGACGTACGTATAGACTCCAAATGCATTGCTAACCCTGAGGACTAGGAGTAAGATGGAATACCTCTATGCTAGTAATTTCACCGGTTCTCCTATCACCACACCGAAACACACCTAGTGGTAGGTAAAAGAAAAAGATGGTGGTAGGAATCCGGAAGGACCCTGCGCAAAGTCCTACCACCAACAAAATAATGAAGCCATTTTGGCTCAGTAGCGTATCGTCTATGTGTCAAAATGACCAGTGACGCAAATTGAAAAGAAGCGAAAAGGCCATTGTGTAAATTGACCAATTTGTGAAGAAGCATTAAATGAAAAATACAGAATTAGCATATAGTCCATAAAGCGATACGGCTAACTAACAAAAAGTCTAAGTATTAATATTTAAAAACTGCATAATGCAAATACCTATTGTCCAGTACAAAACTACTTGGGTTACTTGGGCTACTTGGGCTTTCGATAAGATCTGACTTTTCCTGGTATCAGCTTATTTATTATTATTATTTATTATTGCTATTTGGATGTTCTGCGTTATGGACGTTATGTTAATTGGTCAAAAAATATGACGCCACACATTTCGCTCCTTGGTCAATTTGCGTCATTGGACATTTTGCTACATAGACGATCCGGTACTGAGCCGACATTTCCGATGTCTAAAACAATAACTACAGTCGCCATTAGCTTGAATACTTTATAACGTTGTTGCCGTTTCCCAGAGCTCGAATTAGTTAATTATTTTGTACAGTACACAGACCTACAAACGGCTGTCTCGTGCACTAAGTGAATTCGCTATTACAAACAACCGATAGAACAGAAGATAAATGTTGAAGATGATCCTATTTTACAACAGAGATGGGCAATATTTATTCGAATGACAAATAACGAATAAGAATAACCTAATTATTCGCGAATAACGAATGAAATTCTCGAATGATAATTCTTATTCGAATAAATTATTCGTCGAATAATTCATTTGCGAATAATTTATTCGCGGATAATGTATTCGTTGAATGAATTGCCACGAATAATTATTATGTACTACTTTTGTACCTGCTCCATTGTTCTCTAATAAATTAATAAATTATTCGTTATTCGAAAAGTAGTCGAATGATTCATTCGTGGATAAATTATTCGCGAATAAATCATTCGCAAATAAATTATTCAGCGAATAAATTATTCGCGAATAAAAATATTACGAATTATTTTTTATTCGAATGACTATTCGAATAAATAATTATTCGAATAATGCCCATCTCTGTTTTACAACGAGTGTAAAAAAACAGCCAAGTACGCGTCGAACTCACACAGGAAGGGTTCCATATCCTTCTTCTGTTTATTGTTATAGCGGCAATTAAAATAAACATTCTATGAAAATTTCATAAACTGTTCAGGATAGAACACAATAAAAAGATGCAGTTTCTTCGATTTAGTATAATAGGTATAATAATTACAACGGTGCTTTGAATTACGTTAAAACTACTTGTTTTGGGAGAAATGCGCGCGCGTCTTGTGCCGTGGTCCATGAGGTTCTGTCGTCAGGCCGCAGGCGCCTCTCGTCCCTGCGCGCCTTCCCCTGGCTCGCCTTGTGACGTCGTCAACATCCTCCCCGCCCTTGGAAGATCTTGCAGCAACTTCCAAGACTTCAAGATTGTTTGGAGAGTCTGTCATGACAGGTAACAGACAGATCTTGTTAATCGCTCGACGCTCGACGCCTCGACATGTGAAGAAATCAGCAACTCTGACCACTCCATCGCTACCAGGATACAGCCGCTGAACTCGACCAAGTCTCCAGTTAAGTGGTGGTAAATTGGGTTCTTTCAAGACCACCAGATCTCCTTCTTTCAGGTTTGTCTGTCTGCGGCGCCATTTGGTGCGCTGTTGTAGTTCAGCTAGATAATCCTTTCTCCATCTCTCCCAGAATTGACACCGGAGTTGCTCCACCAGCTGGTACCTCGTGTGTATTCTCATTTCAGGCTTATGTAACCCCGGCAGAGAGGTCAGTGGCCGCCCGATGAGGAAGTGCCCTGGGGTCAAGGGAGAAAGGTCGTTTGGATCAGATGATAAGGGAGTTAAGGGACGGGAGTTGAGGATCGCTTCAATTTGTGTGAAAAGCGTGCTCAACTCCTCGTAAGTGAGACTTATATTCCCTGCTATACGCTTAAGGTGGAATTTAGTGCTCTTAACGCCGGCTTCCCAAAGTCCACCGAACGTAGGAGAATAAGGAGGACTAAATACAAATTTTATGCCCCTATTAGCTGTGAAATCAGTTATGCTATTTAAGTCTGATCGCAAAGCCCTACCTAACTCATTACTCGCGCCAACAAAGTTCTTTCCATTATCGCAGTAGATGTACTCTGGTTGGCCTCGTCTGGCAATAAACCTCTTGAGGCAAGAAATGAATGCCTGCGATGTGAGATCACTGACCGTTTCAAGATGCACAGCTTTCGTGGAGAAGCAAATAAAGATGCATAAATAACATTTAGTGGTCTTACTGCCGCGACCCTTTTTGCTAGAAATCATAAAAGGGCCAGCGAAATCTGTACCCGTAATCTGAAATGTGTATGATTCAGATACCCTAGTCGCAGGTAAGTTACCCATTAATGGTTCCATAGTTTTAGCTTTTAATCTGACACAAATTACGCATTTTCGCACAATACTTCGAGCCAGTGCTCTGCCACCAATGGGCCAGTATTGCTCTCTAAAGGAACTAAGGAGCAGTTGAGGCCCCGCATGGAACAACTGAAGGTGCTCATTCAACATCATAATGTTTGTAAGGGGATGATTGGATCGTAACAAAATAGGATGCTTTGTGTCATAATTAAGATTTGCGTTTTTTAACCGCCCACCTACACGCAATAGTCCAT
This sequence comes from Acleris literana, assembly GCA_946894065.1. NCBI lineage: Eukaryota > Metazoa > Arthropoda > Insecta > Lepidoptera > Tortricidae > Acleris > Acleris literana. The sequence goes on from OX335681.1 coordinate 3,502,993, forward strand.
CGTCATCTAAAAAGGGAGTTAATTGCAATATGTTAGATTTTAGTTTAATGGATTTATTTTCACGAATTGCATTTATCTCGAGACTGAAGGACTCTTGCTGTGCCAATTTAAGAAGGTTTATGTGAGATTGATGAAGTTCCATTTCATTAAGGGAATCAAGAATTTTATGCTTAGGGTTTTTGCAGTTGCTAATAAATCTTAATATGTACGCAAATGTACGTTTTAATCTCAGGTAGTTAGAGTAATCTCTAAAATTTATGAGTGTGGGATCCGCGGTTTGAGAATAATGAACGTGGACCCTAACCTCAGGTAAATTGATTTCCGTGCTAACACATTGTTGTTGTGGCCACTCAGATTCGGATTTTGAGAGAAACAAGGGACCGTACCACCATAAGGTGGAGTTAATCAAGGAAGCAGGGTCAATTCCTCGCGATGCCATGTCAGCTGGATTGACGTCAGTAGGCACGTGCCTCCATGACCCACGCTCAGAAAGTTCGTGAATTTCGTTGACCCGGTTGCAAACGAAAGATTTTAAGAGCTTAGGTTGCGTTTTAATCCACCCTAATGTAATAGTTGAGTCGGACCAAAACGTTTTTCTTTCAATACTACAACGCAGGGCTTCACTAACTTTGGTTACGAGTCGTGCTCCGAGAAGTGCAGCACAAAGTTCGAGCCGGGGAATGGTAATTGGTTTTAAGGGTGCTACTCGCGTTTTAGCGCATAACAACATGGTGGTGATATTACCATCACTGTTTATTGAGCGCAGATATACACAAGCGGCGTAAGCCTCTTGTGAGGCATCCGCGAAGCAATGAAGCTCGGTGACAATAGGTGTCGAGCACAGAACATACCTAGGAATTGATAAAGAAAACAAGAGATTTATTTTTTTGATATGGTTTTCCCAAATCTTCTTAATATCAAGTGGGACAATGTCATCCCAGTCTAATTTAAGTTTCCATAATTTTTGTAACAAGATTTTAAGTGTTATAGTACACGCGCTCAACAAACCTAAAGGGTCGAAAATCTTACATGTGTTAGATAAAATAACTCTCTTTGTTACTTTTTGTTCATTTGTGTTGATATTTATTTCAAATCGAAGAGTGTCCGAGGTAGGTGTCCACAACACTCCCAATACACTGAACTCCTTTGATAACTTAAGAGTATCAGATTCTGCGATATCTTTATGTACTTGAGAACTATTTGTTCGAAATTTATGTAAAGGAAAGCCTGCAGACTTAAGGACCTCGGTAACTCCTTTATGAATGTGAACTAAATCATCCTCAGTTGAGGCACCTGTCAAGAGATCATCTACATAATAATCATTTCGAATAACTTGAGAGACTACAGGATCCGAGCATTCGATTGCTAGCTGAAGGAGACATCTAGTACTCAGATATGGAGCACATGCCGTACCGTAGGTCACTGTATTCAGTTGCAAAACTTTAAGGGGTAAGTAAGATTCGTTCCGCCAAAGAATAAGCTGGAGATGTCTTTGTGACTCGTCAATCATGATTTGTCTGTACATCTTTTGGATATCTCCAGTTAAGACGTATTTATGCTGTCGGAATCGAACTAAGATGTTAAACAGCTCATCCTGTACCACGGGACCGATGAATTGAATGTCATTAAGAGATTTATGGGTAGATGTCTTCGCGGATCCATCGAAAACTACCCGAAGTTTCGTGTTTTCACTATGTTCACGTATTACCGAATGATGAGGCATAAAATAACCGAATTGAGGTTTCACGATTTCAGTTAAATGACCCAATTTCTCGTATTCGTCAATAAAGTTAGAGTATTCTTGTTTTAATTTAGGATTCCTGCTAAGTTTTTTCTCGAGACTCAAGAAACGTTTCTCTGCTACATAGAATGAATCACCGAGAGCTGTTTCTGGAGACTCCTTAAAGGGCATGGAAACCGAAAATCTACCATCTTCGAGGCGTTTGGTAGTTATGTTGAAATTACGTTCGCAAAAGTCATCGTCAGCTGACATGGTAGGTTTTGTAGCAGGAATTTCTTCTAGACTCCAAAATTTAGATAACTGATCACTGATCTCTTTTGTGAAGTTACAATATACTTGTTTATTTTCTTCCAGATTATTATTGTAAATAGGACCTGCCACAATCCAACCCAATTTGGATTCTTGAAGAACTGGTTTGTATGATCCCAATTTTATTTGAGCAGGAGACATGAGTTCAAAGAATACTTCGGCACCTAATAATAAATCAACATCTGAAGGGCGGAAGAACTCAGGATCCGCGAGTTGAATATTTGGAGGTAAGTTAAGTTTTGTTACGTTTATTAAGGCATTGGGCAATAAACCAGTTATTTTTGGAACCACTAAACATTTAAGACGTGTATTAAATTCAGTGACACGAGATTCTAAAGTCATCTCACAACTGTCAGATATAGGCATTTGACAGTTATTTATACCGGATATGTACAATGTGTCCGTACCCTTACTAATTAGTTCCATTCTTTCTTTCAGGTGTGTGGTGATGAATGACGACTGACTTCCAGCATCGAGTAAAGCGCGAGCAAGGTAAGTATTTTTATTTTCAGGGTTTATCAACTTTACTACAGCTGTACTAAGAAGAACTTGACTGGTAGCCTGAGCTGGCAGGGATATAGGCACGTGACCGCAATGAGTCACTGTAGCGCTCGTCTCAGGTAAGGTACTATTCACGTGCAATAGCGTGTTATGTTTTTTCCTGCAGGTTTTACAGGTACCTAAAAGCCGACACTCATTTGAAGCGTGACCTCTTCGCAAACAATTCACGCAAAGTTTTAAATTGGAAACTTCGATACATCTATGTTCAGGGGATAATTGTTTAAATGAATAACAATCTACTATCCGATGTGGCTGATTGCAAAATGGACACGATGTAGTTTGCCTGGCATTGGCACTGGCATTGGCTTTGGCATTGCCATTGGCATTGGCCGAAGTCACAAAGCTTTTATACGTTTTATTATGGTAATAATCCTTAGCTTTAGGCTCAGATCTTTTATAATTATTATCCTTAGCGTAGTTGTATCTATTGTCGCGTTTGTCACTTCTGCCAATCGCCGTAGTCTCGAGAATGTCAGCACGATTACGTAAAAATGTTATAAAATCGGTAAATTCAGGTAAATTCTTAAGGCTATTTTTGTACTCCTCCCATTTGCTAAAGGTAGTCACATCTAATTTGGTCGACATCAAATAAATTATGAGAGTATCCCATTTATCAGTGGGCTGTTCTAAAGTGTTAAGCGCCCTTAGATTTTTCGACACATGATCAATAAGGAACCGTATCGCTCTGTGCGATTCAGTTGAGATACATTCTATTTCAAATAACGCCTTCAAGTGGTTATTGATAAGAAGGTTTTTGTTGTTGTAACGTTCACGAATTAAATCCCAAGCCACGGCATAATTTTTCGAGCTAAATTCAAGTGATCTTATTATTAAGGCTGCACTACCCTCTAACGACGAGCGCAAATAATGAAATTTGTTTATGTCTACAATGGAATCATTTGTATGAATTAACGAATCGAATGTGTCCCTAAATTCCAACCAATGTAAGTAGTTCCCGTCAAACGTGGGCAATTTTATAGTTGGAAGTTTTACATTACTCGAATTATGATGACTACAACTATTGCACGATGACCGAGCTGATTGAAGATCGTCATCGTTGTCTTCCTGACCCTTAACACGCGATTCAAGAATATGTCGGGCCAAGGACAGTGTACTATAAAATGAATTTTCAAAGGTATTTATCTCGCTGTCATCCTCGTCAGATGATATCAATTCTATTTGCGACTGAACTTCACTAAACTCACATAATAAATTTTCAACTTTATTTATTCGAAGTTTTAATTCTTTAAGTGTTACATCCCCAATGTCCTCCGGTTTTCCCGTATTCAAGGCTAAAACATAATCTTTAAACCTTGTCAAGCGACTCTTAATTGACCCTCGCGATTTTACTAACCCCTTTCTTTTCTTTAACTCGGAACTACCAGTAGAACTTCCACCCTGATTCAAATCTTGGTCAAGAGGCATTTTGTTACGGCTTTAATAATGAGTTAAACAAGGTAAATATGCATCAAACCAGTTTTAATAGAAGCGGTCGGGGCGAGCCGCGCAGACACGGTGCGACACAGCGTCGCGCCGTGCACCTCGACAGAGCGCGGCGGCGGCGCCGAGACACAGTGCTCCGGCGTGCGCAACACAGTGCGCGATAACACTGCACACTTGCAAAGCGCGAGCGCACAGGCGCTTGGTTGTTACGTTTCGTAATCGATGTCGCCTGGAATGTTCGGCGATAGCTTTAAAAACTGTTGTTAACTTGTTTAAATTTAAGGATAATTTAGGTAGCCTATAAGCACAATCAAGAGAAGAAAAGTTAATACTCGCAAATAGGTATGCAACTAATAAGAGCACAAAAGATTTGAATTGAAACTGCGTAAATTAAGTGCAATTAAAATAGCTTAGATATAAGGAGTAACAAATGATTAACGTTATGGAAACGCAGCGCATCAAGAATGCTTGAATTTATAATAGGTATAAAGAATTAGCTTAAATTTGAGAGCTAAGCATTTTACACTTGTAGCATTAGGTGGTGCTTGAATTTAAGTAAGCACTTTGCTATTTAAGACGAAGGGGAAAAAATGCCACGAAGACTAAGCACGTTAAAGTGTAATTACTAATTACCTATCACCTCTGTGTGCGTGAGAGTAATAAAAACTAGGTAACACTAAATCACTTTGTCTAAAATTACTAGTCTCACACACTCGCAGATGAACTCACCCCCACACAAATTAAAGGGGGACGTAGGTATAAATTTAGGAAAAAAGGATAAAGAACAGAGCTACTCCCCTGGACGTCGAGATCTCGCCGTGTATGCCACTGGTTAACTTCTCTTGTAAGCAGCCAAGTCCAGCCGAAAATTGGATGCAATGATGTGGCAATCTTGCAGTTATGACCGTTGGATAACGGTATCGACGAATCCCGTTATGTCCGCCATGCGACGTAGTGAGTCCTGTCACGGTCGCCAATTATGTTCAGGATAGAACACAATAAAAAGATGCAGTTTCTTCGATTTAGTATAATAGGTATAATAATTACAACGGTGCTTTGAATTACGTTAAAACTACTTGTTTTGGGAGAAATGCGCGCGCGTCTTGTGCCGTGGTCCATGAGGTTCTGTCGTCAGGCCGCAGGCGCCTCTCGTCCCTGCGCGCCTTCCCCTGGCTCGCCTTGTGACGTCGTCAACATAAACTATGACGGTTGATGAAATACAGCCCGCTGTCAGACAGACAGACGGACGGACAGCGGAGGTTTAATAATAGGGTCCCTTTGGCACACAAGCTAAAAATTCCACTGCGTGCGCACCTTCAGAACAATAGTGACCTAATTTAAAATTTCAGCTTTCAAACTTCAAGTCATAAATCTATTATTATAGAGACCTAGTTCGAAATTATTATTTTTTTGAATTAGGTCACTATTGTCCTGAAGGTGCGATAATATGACAACGTCGTCTATGTAATGTTAAATGCTCATGTTCCATGGTTTGAGATCCGTCTTCGTAGTATTTTTTTTAGCAAGAGTAAGCTTGGAAACATGCACATTTTTCTGGTGGGCCATATAGTATTTTGTTAAGTAAACAATTAAAAATCACACTAATATTATAAATGCTAAAGTTGGTGTGTTAGTTTGTTACTTCTTCACGCCGCAACGGCTGGACGGATTTGGATGAAATTTGAAATGGAGATAGCTTATACCCCGGATTAACACATAGGCTACTTTCATCGCGGATTTTTTTAAAGTTCCTGATGGCATAACGATTATCGAAATCTACGAGGGCAAAGTCGCGGGCAGAAGCTAGAATGTTATAATATAAAATCGATAACATTGTACAAATAATAAAACTCGTTATACGGGGTGTACTTTCTTGGAGATTTGTGAGTTAAGCTTTTCCTTAACAAGATTCCCCCTCTGTTTACTGTAACGTAATTGGAGTCAAAATCAAACTAGGGTAGGATGAAAACTCTATGGAAGCCTTCGATTTAACTGTTTTGATACAAAAGTGAGAATCACACTCTAAATTTATATTTTCAACCGACTTCAAAAAAACGGAGGAGGTTCTCAAGTCAACCCTTATTTTTATGTTTGACAACGCATAACTGTTTACAGAGTTGTCCGATTTTAAAAATTCTTGTTTGTTTTGATAGAGTGAAGTATACTTCCGCGGTGGTCCCGTTGTTACCAAATCTGAATCTGATGAGGAATTGAAGGGACTCCTCTAATATACATACATACAGCGATTTTAGTATTTTTAGTAAATAGTCCAGCATTTGCTTAATAAAGTCACACAAAACAGGCCGGCTAAAAACAGGCCGCTCGCAGCAGCTCCGTCAACCGTCAACGGACATTTTCAAATTCATAAAGGATAACCTGGGAAGTATTACTTTTAATTTCTTTTTACACTGTTTTTAACACTGTGTTTACATCCATACTTTTCACTGCTCATTGCTGAAGCCGTGAGCGACGTCAAAATACAAACATTGGCACCGTGCGATCTCTCTTTACTTGACATACAGTGGAAGTATAGTTGAGACAAGCCACTTTTGCCACAGACATTGCCCTACACGATACACTGTTCACCAACATCTATTCACACACATCCTTGCATAAAATAACCTGATTATCAAACTTCTTCTCCACTTACTCACTAGTTTAATATCTTTCAGTGTGATTGTGGAGTAGCTGTGAAACCATGGCCGCATCGAACATCAAATCGCGCAAAGCCACTACACGTCAGCTTGAGATACAACTTAAGGCTACCTTGAAAGAGCTGCAAGCTGCCAATACCTTAAATGACCAGCTACTAAGGGAAAGGGAAGATTGCGAAGAAGAGCAAAAAAAAATGTTGGCTAAAAACACAGTGTTAAGGAACGACCTGGTAGAATATGACTATAAACTAATAGATGCACAAGATAGGGTGGAGCAGTTGCAGACCCTCGTAGATAATTTTAACCAGTGCGCTTCTACTCATGAAGTTGCATTGAATCGTATAATTAACCTCGAAGAAGAACTCGGTGCTGCTAATGAAGAGTTAAATTATCTACGGAGAGAACGTGAGTGTTATGACAGTTCAATTACACAAAATTTGTATCAGGAGATGGTAGGTGATAAGGATAATAAGGACAGTAATATTAAGAACTTAATCTTTTTCAATAGTAACAATAAATTAAAAAAATATGTTAACATAAACAAATACATAAGGCGTACTCAGAAGCTAATAAAAAGTCAGAGGTGTCTCAAAAACTATTCTAAAATGAAATTAGAGTTATCGGTTATGAAAAATAGGGTGCAAAAATGCAATAATAAATTAGATTTAGATAGGACTGAACATGATTTAAATGTTCACAAATTAAATGCAGAGATTAGTAGATTAAGAAAAAAACTTGAGGACATGTCAATAAAATACGTAACGGCTCAAAGTGAAATCAAGGAGCACATGCTGGCATTCACACAATTGCTGGAGAGTAGTAAATATAATGAAGACCGTTTTAATTCTTTAATTAATAATGGCATTGTTGATTGTAATTGTATAGGAACTGTACCAACAGCTGTGGTTCAGCCAGATGTGGCTCTTGATTCTTCTAAGCTAAGTGCCCCAAAAATAGTTTTAGATGAGTCCCCTAGACAAATTAGCAATAATAAAACTATTATTTATTCGGATCAGATAGGGTCTGGAATGGGTTCCATGTTAAGAAACAAATTGACACAAAATGTAACAAATTTTTGTTATCATAATGCAAATCTTATGCAATTATGTCATTTAATATCAAAGGGAAGTTATGACAGTTCTACTACTCTAGTGATTCTAGTAGGAAACAGTCTTGGTATAGATAAGTCTAGTGTAGGTAGATTATTGTCAACATTAAACCTTATTGAAGAGGCAGGCATAGGTAAAATTATACTTTGTGCATTACCATATTCACAAAATATGCCATACAATTATAATAATAAAATAGCATACTTAAATTCTTTAATGTATAATGCTATATGTCATAATAGTAAATATCATTTCTTCGACTTAAATAAATTTATTAAGCACCTCACGCTAACATCTGAAAAAATTCATTTGCCAAAGAAATATATTTTGACTTTGGTAGAACTTTTGGCTTTTAATATAGAACCAAATAGATATAACAGTGGTACAAATTCCATTCCTAATCATTTAAACTAAAGTATAGGACAGCGGAAACACCTTTGAGTATAAATATAGTTCATCAAAATATTCAAGGGTTTTCCAGCAAAGAATTAGAAGTAGGATTATTTTTAGATACTGAGAATGTACACATTATGTGTATTACTGAACATTGGCTTAGACCAGATCAATTAATTTTTGATTTCGTTAATTTTAAATTAGTTAGTTTTTTTGCCAGAAAATCCGCCATTCATGGTGGTTCGTTAATAATTGTTAAAAGTACCATTAAATCCAAAGAAAGGAAAGATATTGTTAGGCTATCCATAGAGAGGCTTGTAGAAATCTCATGCATAGAATTAGAAAATTACATAATTATCTGTGTTTACAGACCACCGTCAGCTGATTTTAGCACATTTGAATCCAGTATGGAAAATGTGTTAAAATTAGTATGTAAAACCCAAAAGCATGTTATTGTCTGTGGAGATTTTAATGTTAATTTACTGGAATCTTCAAATAATACTATTAGGATCTTAAGTTTATTTAAATCTTTTAACTTAGGTAATTTGTTCTTTGAACCTACACGGATAGGAGTTTCAAGTGCTACCTGTTTAGACAATATTTATTGTAATTGCGAGTGTTTGGATAAGGAAATATTTAATTGCTTTAATTCTGATCATAGTGGCCAGAAGGCTTCTTTTTTAAATGATTTTCATCAGGAACCGCAGGCAATAACATACAGACCCATAACTAGCAATCGTTTAGAATTATTCAAAAATAAAGTTGAGAGCAATCTCTGTGGGTTATCCTTTTCAAATAATGATTCAAATAGTATTTATAAAGATTTGTTTGATGTAATTCTTCATCAATTTAACAACAATTTTAAGATGAAAACTGTTTCTGGGTCAAAAACTAAGTTTAGTGAATGGGCTACTGTAGGCATCCATAGAAGTAGAAATAGGCTTTATGAACTATATAGAGAGAGGGAGGAGAACAAGAATGCTGACTTCTTAGTTTACGTTAAGAATTATTCGAGGACCTTCAAGCGAGTTTGCTTAACTGCTAAGTCAAACTTTTTAAGTCTTAAACTCAAAGCTTCTGATAATAAGGTAAAAACGGTGTGGAAAATTATAAATAGAGAAACGGGTAAATCTAAAACTCGTGATAATCAAGTCACCCTAAACAAGGGTGACAAACAAATCACGTCAAACAAAGACGTGGCCTTAGCGTTCGAAGATTATTTCTCCACTATAGCTATTAATACAACGAAATGTCTTCAATCATCTGCGATTGTAGCTCAAAAACTACTTTGTGCTAATGTTACTAAATGTAATGTAACCTTTGATTTTAGCCATGTAGATTCAATTTCTATTGTTAAGGTATTTAAATCGCTTAGTTTAAAAAAAACTGAGGATTTATGGGGAGCGTCAGTTAAAGTGATCCATCATGTCATAGATATAATTGCACCTCACTTAGCTTTAATCTACAATAATTGCATTTCAGAGGGGGTTTTTCCAAATCTTATGAAATATAGTAAAGTCATACCACTTTTTAAATCGGGCGACATGTGTGATTTAACGAATTTCCGTCCCATTTCTATTCTACCGGTTTTAAGTAAAGTTTTTGAGAAGTTAATGTTAAAAGATATGTTAGGTCACTTCAATAGAAATAAACTGCTTAACAGTAATCAGTTCGGCTTCACCAGAGGACGATCCACAACTGATGCAGCATCTGTACTCATTAAATATATATACAATATTTGGGAGAAATCCTGTGATGCAATAGGAATTTTTTGTGACCTTTCCAAAGCTTTCGATTGCGTAGATCATGCGACTCTTATATTAAAATTAGAACATTATGGTCTGTCAAATAATTCTCTAAATCTTATGTCTTCATATCTTAGCGATAGAACACAAACGGTTGTTGTAAACCAAACACAGTCCATTGGAGCAACTGTTAAATTAGGTGTGCCTCAGGGCTCTATATTAGGTCCTTTCTTATTTCTGGTCTATATAAATGACTTACCACCCACGGTAGATAACCTTTGTGATATTGTGCTATTTGCTGATGATACTTCATTAATTTTCAAGGTGGACCGAAAATCCGTCGATTACAGTAGGATAAACGCCACGCTGGTTAAAGTACTTAATTGGTTTACTATTAACAATTTGCTACTTAACGCTAAGAAAACTAAATGTGTTAGGTTCGTTTTGCCTAATGTTAGACCGGTAAAATCTAGTATATTTCTAAATGATGAGTGTTTGGAGATGGTGGACAAGGCGCTTTTCTTAGGGATAACTATAGACAAAAACTTGCAATGGAGTCCCCATATAGCAGTACTAGCAGGTAAATTAAGTTCGGCAGCTTATGCTGTTAGGAAAATCAGGCAACTTACCAATGTTGAGACAGCTCGCTTAGTTTATTATAGTTATTTTCATAGTGTTATGTCGTACGGTATTCTGGTTTGGGGAAAAGCTGCTGACATACAGACTATATTCGTGTTACAAAAAAGAGCCATTCGTTCCATATATAACCTAAACTCCCGTGATTCCTTAAGATTACTATTTAAAGAAATTAGTATTTTGACAGTAGCGTCACAATTTATTTATGAGAATATTATTTATGTCATTAAAAATCAAGACTCTTTTGTTAAGAATTGTGATATACATAATTTGAATACAAGAAATAAAAATAAAATTGCTATTAAAAAATTTCGTGTCCGTAAGGTATATAAATCATTTGTTGGTCAATGCATTCATTTCTATAATAAATTACCTGACGAAGTTTTAAAGTTATCATTTCCAGCACTTAAAAATTACTTGAAAAAGTCGTTGATGTCGAAAGCTTATTATAGGGTCGAGGACTATCTAACAGATAAAAATGCTTGGCCTAAATTAAACACCTAAATAACTTAGTAATAGCTTAGTCAGGAAAATATCTAAACATTGTAGGTATAATTATTGTCTAGGGGACACGGTTTCTGTAGGAGAATGTATCAAAACTATGTGGTTGTTTTGCACCGTCATGGGTAAGTATATGTATACTATTATTATTACAATTTAAGAGTTCATCTGAACATACTGAGTTTTGACACATTTTCCTGCTCAACTACGCATGATATATATATTTTAATGTTAAATTCATTGTTTTATATAATGCTAGGTTAAGTTCTATAATTGTATAAGTAATTTTTAAAAAAAACGACTGACTGTTGAGTTTCTTGCGGCGTTTCTTCTCAGCAGTGGTCTCTTGCGAAGCGCTGGTAGATTTTTGACGTGTAAAAGTGCCCGTGCGGCCTACTTACTGAATAAACATCTTTTATCTTTTTTATCTTTATCAAAATGCAAGAGTCCTTAAAGTCTAATTTCAAACGGGAAGATTCTAAAATTTAATAATACGACACGACCTTTCGCGCCGTGGAATTACAATCTCTTGAGTTGTATAACGGGTGCGAATTGGTTGTATAGTGATTGAATAGAGGCTGGCTACAAGGGTGTGAAGCTTTATAATAGCATTTTAAGGTAACATTAGTTTGTGTTCGTGTAAAAGCTTTTATCTAAAAACACGACGCCTTTGGGGATAAGATTACCATTATATAATGTTGTTTCTATGTGTGTTTAGCGGTTCGGCAGACAGATACGCGTTTTAGGCGAGTAACAATAAGGTACTCGTGCTTACAAAGAAAATGTTTTCATAAAAAATCCGATCTTCTCTCGATTACGTATTTGGATGATACTGTTGTAACACCATTTACGTTGAAAGCAGGCAACTTTTACGCTTATTGTAAAACCTTTTAGTATTTTTATCTAGATTACCATTTTTGGCCTCAACGTCTAATGTTAATGCTTTTGAGCGAGTCTTTTTTTACCTGTGTTTTTAAGAATACTTTTTTAGGTAAAAGGATTTTACCATGGTGGTGAGACGAATTGTAATATCTTTGGTCTTGAGTTCGATTCCCGGTATGGGTAAATATTTGTACGATCTGCGCGAGTATTTGTTTCTCGGTCTTTGACTTTTTTATATATTTAAATATGTATTTCTCCTTATAAATAAGTTTATCGTTGTCTCTAAGCTTAGCTTAGTTTGGAACTAAGTCAATTTGAGTGAGATTTTCCCCTGTTTTTTTTTATCTTTGGCAAAATTAGGCTCAAAAACATCTGACACGTCTCTAAAATTATTACTGTATCACATATTTGTAAGCGTAGTGCTGACTAAGCTACTCCTTTATTGCCCGAAACTATACGCGCCGTAAGCGATAAAATTATTCTAAATAATACAATATAAAATTACACGCGTAATTTTTACACGGTGTCTGATCGCTTAGTTAATAGCAATCTGTTCCAGACAGCTTTAAAAGAAAGAAATGCTGAATATATTTAAAGGGGACATAATAATCATAAGACAGGCAAGTGTACGGTCGAATCCATATTAATATGGTTAATACGTAAGATTGTCTAAAACGCTGAACCAATTGTAACAAAATTATGGAAATAGGTTACCCCTAGGAAGGACAAAGGGTAACTTTATCCCGGAAAATTTACAAACGAGTTCTACGTTAATTGAACAGTTAAATAGACAAGGTACTAAAGTGTATACATATTTATGAACTCAACTGTACACAATTTACGGGTTTCATATAAAGGCATAAAGTCAAAAAGTACAAATTTACAAACTACGTTCTACAACGACAATATAATACAACCTCACTAAAGACTTCTAAAGCACCGAAACTGTCTACCAAAATACAACATTAACCTAACGAGCTAGTCTATACTTTGCCAGCTAATTCGAAAAGTTTTACTTTAAACGCTAGTTTCACGTAAAAGGCAAGTTAAAAGACATTAAAGCTTTTATTTCTTACTTGCAACGAAAGCTCACGTCAGATTATTGTTATTATGAGGGCCGGGACACATCACCACGGCACGGCGTCGTTAACGTGAAATGGCGCGGTGCCGTAGAAAGGCACGTTGCCGCGACGTGCAGATACACGGTGCCGTCATTCATTGTAAAGTGCAATATTGAGCCCAATGTCCTCCGCGTAGAGTTTAAAATAGTTGAAGCCGTTGTCACACGGCATTCGTGTATTGACACGACGCGGCGACGTGTCTTTCTACGGCGCCGCGCCGTTTCACGTTAACGACCGTGCCATGGACATCTGTCCAGGGCCTGACTCGGTCGTGAGATAATGAAGCTGGTTATGAAACTTTTATGTTACTTAAACGGAAAATATAACGGGCTTGCAACGCATTTACGGTATGATAATTGTAGTTTTAAGATTGTGGTCTTGATTGTGGTGCTGAATAAGGGTCAAAATCAAAAGCACCCGAAACCAACGTAGAGGTTGATTAATCAAAATCAAATCAAATCAATTTTATTTCAGACAATGTACGTACAGTCCATACTTACACTAACAGCAACACTAAAATAACATAAACTAAACTAAAATTGAAGTTATACATTGCAATGAGAATGTCAAATTAATAAAATTAAATCAATAAAATATACAATTCGCTTAAATCAGCGTCATCCAGTATAAATACACTTCGTGTTTAAATGTATCATCCGGCAGTGATTTAGATACAAACCATCAAACCTGTCAGCAATCATACCCAGCACGGCTAGCACAAGTTGCCCGCGACTTCTTTGTCGCTCGGATCTCCCTTCCTATCTAGTCCGTAACGATAGAGACGCACTGAGCGACAAGCGAGAAAATACAACTTGTGCCACCCGTGCTGGACGCTGTTGGCGCTGGCCCGGATCCTGCGCGCCAGAGACGTACATGCACAATGACGCAATGTAGGGGAAGCGAAAGTGGTATGTTTAGACCGGTGCACCTGGCGTTCCATGCTCTCTGCCTACCACATTGGGAGACAGGCGAGAAGGGATGATCATGATGATGATGATGATGATGATGATGATGATGATGATGATGATGTTCTTGAGAATGCAAATGTCTATGGTTCGCAGATCACACTTACCATCGGGTGACCCCTTCTACTTGTAATAAAAAATGATTCCGTTTAAAACGAATTAAGGTTAGTTCAATCGTTTTAAATAATTTTAGATTAAATTAAAGAACTGGGGCCCGTTCCAGAAAGCTACTCTGCAACTCTGCACTCTGCACTTTGCAAATCCTCGATAATGCAAAGTGCATAGTAAACGTGTTCCCGAAAACACTCTGCGTAATTTGCAAACTCTGCAAAGATTCTGAGGGCTCAGACAAGATGCACTACGCTAACTAACGTTTCTATTCGATTCGTTTTTAAACCAATCGCGTCACTGGTAGACCACGTGACTTTTCGTATCACGTCATCTTCCAGTGACGCGATTGGTTTAAAAACGAATCGAATAGAAACGTTAGTTAGCGTAGTGCATCTTGTCTGAGCCCTCTGTTCCTAAAAGCTACTTTGCAAATCCACAAATCTACCTACACTTTGTATTTTACTCTGCCTCTTCAACTTTGCATGCGAATTGTGAATTAAAAACTGTGAATCTTAGCCTATTTGTGCAAAATGTGGTTACTGATTTATCATAAAGTTTTTAAAGTTGTAGGTAATTCTGTAGCTCTGCCTACCCCACTCTGGGATTACAGGCGTGAAGGTATGTATGTGAAAAAGGTGTTTTCTGGTCTAGAAATGGATTTGCCAAGTCACCTTCTGAAACATTAGGTTTTAACCCGAGCGACAGTATTACTTCGTTTATGCTCTAACCCTAATTTAGGTATAGTCCAAATGTAAACGTACCTAATGGAAATGACATATCAAATTACTCACGATTCGTTACATCAATATCGTTATTTTCTTGTAACAGAGATTTCATTCGCATTTTTCCCGAATTAAGTTTTCACAGTCGTGGTCTTCTCTTAACACGTTTTCATAATTGAATTTATCAATTTCGACGGAGCTCCGCGTTTGCGGAGCACCTATTTCTGGTTGCTTTAGCCCTTCGGGCCTGCTGCAAAACTCACAAAACCAAAACCTATAGTTGTTCTTTCAACAAAGTATCCAGTTAAGACCAGTCGAACGACACTTCGTTTGTCGAAATCGAGCCATCCGCATCCGGCCAGCCTCTACGAGGTAATAAAGAGTCATACACACATACTTCAAAAGTTACCCAGACTACACAGCACAAGAAAACAAATTACAAGACAATTGTGAGTCTACGGGTGGAATAGCCAAATAACGATTTCAAAGAAAAGTTATTTAAAAGTTAACAATACAAATTTGGCAGGCAAAACTTGTATAGGTGCCATTGAATTTATCGGAACTGGGCCGAGATTCTAGGCAGTAAAAACCATAACGTCTTTGACCTGTTATCGTATTGTCAACGTTTTTGTAGCTCTTATTTACTTACCATAGAAGTTCAAAGATGATATGATTTTTACCGCCTAGAATAAAGGCAAAGAAAGAATAAAGGTAAAGGTAGGTATTCAAAAATATCAGTGTTTTATACAGGGTGGAAAGTTGAAATGGGGCATTAAGGGCAGCTACTAGATCCCTTGCTGCTACGCGAAAATGGTCTTAGGAGACCTTTAATAACTTAAAAAGTTAGTAAAAGTTGTCTACATACCGTTTAATTTTCTTTAAGCATAAAGGACTTGGAAGGATTATAATTACCCTACGAACTGTATGGAAAAAGTTTTCTTTGATTTGTGGGTGTTCTAGTACTCTGGGAAGGCGGTGGGCGGCAGTATGCACTGGGCGGCCCACTCGGCGTACAATCGCACAGACTAGCGTAACATAACCTGTGGTCGCGATCCTCAGCAGTGAGGGACCGAGATAGAAGAAGAAGAGTAGTACCCTTACCTTAGTTGGTGTCAAAGAGTATTTTAATCCTTGATAGAAATAGGACCGATTGGAATTTAAAATAAAATAACTCAAATCTGTCGATTTTCTCGCTGACTGTACCTTTTATCAAAAATCTGTGAATGTCGATTGTCATCACTTAGAAAGTTAGTAAAGGTCTCCTAAGACCATTTTCGCGTAGCAGCAAGGGATCTAGTAGCCGCCCTTACTGCCCCATCCCATCTCAACTTTCCACCCTGTATTTTAGGCACGTTGGATGATCCGGCACATTTTTATGGCAAGCGTACAAGTATGCCTACGAAATTCTTGATCCATTTTCTTTCTAGAAACCAAAGCTTTTACTCGAAAAGTAACTGCAAAATACGATCTGGGAATTCACCAATCCCTTCCACGAAATACACCTTAACCAAAACATGGCTGCCAAAAGAGACATTTCGTCTCAATAGCACTTTAATTCTGCTTTATGACTCGGCAAAATTATTTCTCGTTTCGTGCTTGAATTACCTTTTCCCTTGCTATATTAATATCTTGGTTGAGTGAAAATCGGGGTAACAGTCGGTATACGTGGATGTTTTATGGGATATTAAAAAAACGGCCAGTTGCGAGTCGGACTCGAACACGAAAGGTTACTTACTATTTTTATTTGGGGGTATTACTCATGTGTCTACCTATTACAGTTACATACAGCAATTGTTCAAGTCGAGCAAAAACGTCAAAAAAAGGGTCTCCCCATATCGACGTGGCATCGGTTTTCGCCGAGTGTTTTACACACGCTATTCGCATTTAGCCGATCGGCAGTCTTAGCGGTTGTAAACCTACGTTCAGCAGTCTCATCCTCGGTACGGCCGCAGAGACGTGCGATCGCCTGCGATTTGCTATCGCAGCAGCTGTAAACCTACGGTCGGCTCTCGCGTGCCCGGTACTGCCGTCGAGACGTCAGATAGCCCTCTATGTGTCGACGCTGAACGGCTGTCGCCAGCTCTAATCGGCTCTCATCGTAGGTACTCGAACGTGGTCGGAATTGTTCAGCCCTCGCCTGGCGCTGACAGCGTCATACGGATGCGAGCAGCTTTACGGCAAATCGTCGTTTTCCGGTCGATAGACGTCGTTTCGCTTCGGCCGAACCGATCGACATCTTTTTCGCTAATATTGCGTAGACATATAGAGTTTTTCGATCAATTAACGCCGATTTTGCGTCGATAGGTGTGGGGAGACCCAAATACGTTATTTGTATGGGGCCCATTAATTTTAATTTTAATTATTTCTTGTTATAGCGGCAAAAGAAATACATACTGTGAAATTTCAACGGTCTACCGATTACGGTTCATGAGATATGACCGCTGACAAACAGACGGACGGACGGACGGACAGACGGACAGCGGAGGCTTCGTAATAGGGGGTCCCTTTGCCACCCTTTAAGTACAGAACCCTAATAAAAAACTCAGGTTTTCATAAGTCGACCAGGAAAGTCCGTTAGCACTTTTGGACCTTAACCTCATACAAATAGAGTCGAAAAGAGGTAAAGGAGTTTCTTGGTCGACTATACATTAATGTTGTTTATCGGCCGATAGTTGACACGTTCGCTACCGGGGACTCGATTTCCAGTCAGTTTTGTAAGGAATTTAAAAAACCTGGCAAACTAAGGGCTGATTTGGTACTTCCTAAGACCCACCATACAATAAATGTTGTCAATGGAATATGAATCTATTGTGAATGAAATAAAGTCAATTTTCTAATTTGATCATAAGTCATTAATAAAAACAAATGAAAATCCACTTTATTTCCTTTGCACTGGATCTTTATTTCTACGGCTGTAGTATGTACTATTTTTTGTACAAGGAGCCTCAGGGGGTTAAATTGTTATAGTGTTCTAAGCTTTAGAGGAAAATAATGGACATCTAGATAACCTTTGCGCTTGTATGGCCGTTTGTCTATGGTATCAGTTGGCACCGCCTATTTATATTGATATTTTTAACCATCTCTTCTTTTTAAGGTTGTCTGAAAGAGATCGCTATTTAGCGATAAGACCGCCTGTTGACACTATGTAATAGTTTTTTATTGTATATGTGGTGTTCAATAAAGTGTTTTGTCATTGTTACATCCTTGGTGTATGTGGTGTTCATGCAGTAAAATTGACTCATAGGTCAAAGAAAAAGCATACTGAATAATCATAATCACAGCTGTTTAAAAAAATTGAACACCCGTGAGACTAAGTTAACCACCAATTACGATTCATGTCACTTTAACTCAAACCCATTCATAGCCATTCCCATCCAGTCTGCGTAAAAATTACTTAAACGTAAAAACAATGTACAATAGGAAACAATAAGCAATGTACGAATTACCATAAATAAAATGAAGCTAAAACTATTTCGAAAACACTTTGCATAGTCAATTTAAGGAAATTGATTGTTGCAGATTGAAATAATACGCGAAATAGCCGGGTTATACTTTTCCCGGCGTGACACGACTAATGACACGCGGCAAATGTAAGTGCTTGTTTACGGAGACGCGGGGCGTCGCGCGTAGCGTTGGGCGGCGCGGTCCGCACTAAATTCAAACATATGGCGTTGTATAAAAGCGTTTACGGATAAGCGGTTTTACGCGCGTTTTTTTCAAATACAGCGTTACATGCGGCAGAGCCCGCGGATGGCATCTCCGCATTGAACGTAGCGTCGCACGCGTCCATAACGGCGGTTCCCGCCACTGCGCCCGCAGCGGGGCCCGCGGCCGAACCTTCTGACAGTCTTGTGCTCCGCTTCGCGCTCTGCTACACGCTCGAGAGTCCGCCGCGGATGTAGCGGACACCGCTACTCTCTGCGCCCCGCATCACGCGCCGCATCACGGCCCGCATCTTTATAAACAACACCGTACATTGTCATATGTTTGTGTTTGCGCGTGTGATGATGCGGTCTGTAACCGAAAAAACGCCCGACGCGCCGCGCAACGCCAAGCCGCACGCCACGCGCGGCGCTCCGCGTCTCCGTAAACAAGCCCTAACCCGGCGAATTGACGTATTACGCCAAACTGCAATAATATTCCTCGACAATTGGGATAGACCAAAAAAAAAAACTCACGGTTTTTACATTCTAATTCGAAAGAATAGGTAATTTTAGGAGACCAATTTCATTAATTTTGTATTTGAGCCCATAGCTTTTTTTTAATATCTTTATTTAGTAGACATTTTATGGATGACATTATCATTTTAAATTTGGGATGGTATTTTCTAATAAATAACAACAATTAAATGATATCTAATGATAAAAAAATATTGTAATAGTGTATTAAAACATACTATTTCAAGTGGTTTTCGCCTAACCCATAAGATACACCTAGGAGGACTTTAAGCCGAAAACGAAGTCGAAAGTCAAACAAATAAATAAATAAATAAAGGTTATACTTTTGTCAAAATATCCGAAATATATAAATATTTCAAAAACTTAATAATGCAGAACCGCTTTAAAACCCTGAAATTTTCCTCGAAATGGTTTTCGAATTAGAGTAGGCATATGTATGTATGTATGTAAACTTTTTATTGCACAAAAAATACAATTAAAAGTATGTACGTACATAAACTTAAAATAACATGTACAATGGCGAGCTTATCCCTTTACGGGATCTCTTCCAGTTAACCTGACTATGTAGGTACATATTTGTAAAAATTGACAATCCCAATTAAATATCCTGAAAGTTTAAAAGCAATACTCTGGATGCATATTTCCATATATCCGCTGAAACTGTTTTACATCAATCCAATTAACGTTCATCGTTAGGGAGGGAAAACACATTTCGTTGTTTTAGTACAGTTGGCGGCAAATAGCTTTTTACCCGACTGCGGAAGAAAAGTTCGGACCGCGGGAAACGCCACGCGCCATTCCACGCGCCGCTTGTACCGTATTTTTTTTACTATTTTACTATTACAGTTGCATTTACACGTACGGTTCGGAGCGAAGATTGGAATGGCGCGTGGCGTTTCCCGCGCTCCGAACTTTACGTGTGCAGAGGGCCCTGCAAAGATGTACTACGCTAACTAACGTTTCTATTCGATTCGTTTTTAAACCAATCGCGTGCCTGGTAGACCACGTGACTTTTCGTATCACGTCATCTCCCAGTGACGCGATTGGTTTAAAAACGAAACGAATAGAAACGTTAGTTAGCGTAGTGCATCTTTGCAGGGCCCTCAGGTCGCTTTGGCAGCATGGCTTCTGTCGATACGATCGAACTATCTTCTTTTTCTTATTTAAGAGCTATGCTCTTGTCGCTGTAGATCGAACGTATAAGGCTGCCTAATTGAGAATGCACGCGCTAAAATGTGTTTTGTTCGCTCTGACGGGACTACTTAAACTCGCCGCTGCGACATTCACTCGTTCGTTCGTCCGACCGCGTTTTTGAGAGAATCACACCCCTTTTTTTGACTCTATTCTGCGCGGTACAACCACATTGCTTTTGACATGAATCGTATTGTCAAGGCTAGGTTAGGTTAGTTTTTTATGTGTTAAAGTATTTATTTATCTATATGACTAATGTTATCGTTATCCTGTATAGACCTGAGTTTGGTACCTACTAGGTTTATTTACTGTGATATTTAGATTTACTTCATTGACATCGGTTCAGCTTTAAAGCCGTGATAGCGTAACAAACATACAGACAAAGTTACATTCGCATGATATTAGTATGAATTCAGAATTTATGTGTTAATTGACGAATTTAGATCAAAATTGGAAATACTCCAAAATTAATGTTTCATCAGTATTTTAGGCTATGTCAATCAATCATTATTGTCAGAATCAGATTTGCCTAGCTAAATAGAAATTATATTTTGACCGTCCATTTAAAACAGTTACTACGAATCTAGGGCTCTATACAGAGTGGACTAAATTTTCATCAAGCGCTAGACGCATTATTTCATAAACTATATTATTTGTGCGTGCGTATGAGTTGTATAAGAATACTAGCTTCTGCCCGCAACTTCGTCCGCGTAGATTTCGATTATCGTCATTCCCTGGGGAACTTTCAAATTTTCCGGGATGAAAAGTAGCCTAATCCAGGGTATAAGCTATCTCCATTCTAAATTTCATCCAAATCCGTCGAGCCGTTTCAGCGTGAAGGAGTAATAAAGTAACACACACACGCACACACAAACTTTCGCATTAAAATATTAGTAGGATGATTGGTTTATAAACCAGCTAAGCGTTAAAGTTGTTTATCGCTATATAACCTCAGGAACTGCCGAATAGGGAATTTGCATGGATTTTTAAATCGCATTTCTCAACAATATATGAAAATATCGTAAAAGTGATCACCAAAAGTGAAATTAAAATGGATATCGGCCAAAGAATAATTTGTATGAACTAGACTAGAAAAAAATACGGGATGAAAAGTACCCTTTGTTTTTCCCCGTGGTTTATGCTATTCCCAAACTAATTTTTATAATCTTAACAAACAGACACACAAGGTTACTTCCACATTTATAATTATGCGATTAGAATTCTGAAAGCTGCTATTTAATTGTTGTCGGCGACTGTACCAGTAAATGATGAATGTTTCGATAACAAGCCGATGACGCTATGATGTTGTCATATTACTAACGTTACAGAAATAAGATAAGGTAATATAAGATTTCTTTATCATTCGGTTCGGTTCGGTTTATTATTTGGTTCGGTCATTTGGAAAGGATGGATGAAAGAAGATTGACGAAAGAGATATACAGAGCAAAAGTGAGTGGGAGGGTCGGAAGGGGCCGACCTAGGCGTACTTTTTCGAATCAAATCGGAGAAATACTGGAAAAGGGCCGTATCTTAAGTACTCGAAACCGACGTGCATGCATGACTCGATGTATGAATGTGGAAGAAGCGAAAGAGATTTGTCAGGATCGTAGCAGGTGGAAAGAAGTGGTCTCTGCCTACCCCTCTGGGAAACAGGCGTGATTTAATGTATGTATGTATGTAAGATTTCTTTATTTGTAATAATCATACATAGTCAGTTTTACATTAATATAGGCATAATAATATCAGGTTCAATAGCATATAAACTAGTTCTCACTATAATTTTAATTGCATTATGAATTATGACATTGGATTAATTGATTAAGTTACAATTGTGAATGATAATTATTAAGTTATTATGTTTAGGTACTTAGATTATTCGACATATTTACTCAACCGCCAAAGAACTCTGTGATAGAGTAGAAGGCTTTTTGGCAGCAAAATGCCTTTAATTTACATTTAAAAATGCGGTCAGTTTTTGAGGCCTTGATCGACTCAGGTAATGGTTATATATGCGGGCACCTACTATGGAGAGAGACTTTCCCGTTTTCTTTAGTCTGTGTGCGGGGACGGCCAGTCCTGGCCAATAATTAATAATATAATTAATAATATAATTATTTAATTATTAATTAATATGGTAATAGTTTTACATAGGATAGGTACCTACATATTTATTAGGGTTACTAATAAAATGAGTAGGTCGCGAAATAATCTAGTCTCTTGTAGCCTACATCGCAAAAAGTCTGAGTCGAAAAATTAACACTTTTTTTTTCATTCTATTTTTATTTATTTATTTATTTATTCCTTGATAAAACAGAGTTTTACATGTCAAAACACAATAATTCTATAAAAAAGTTCTAATATCTTAAATTAAATGTATCTATACAAAGTATGTCAATATCTGTAATTGAGTATATGGAGTCAATTGTTTGGGCAGCGAACCAGTAACTAGTCGGTTTAGCCGTTGAGGAAGTCGTCAATAGTGTAATATGCGTCAGATACTAGTTTAGCCTTTAATTTATTAACAAAACGCCTCATGTTTGGTGCATTTCTGATTTCTGGGGGTATCTTGTTGTATATCATCGGGCCTATTGAGTGCAGACATTTTTTTGACTTAGCGAGACGTGTGGCGGGCGGGCGCAGCTCGCCTCGCCGCCTGGTGTTATAGTTGTGCGAGTCACTGCGCGTCGGGAATTGTTCAAGGTTACCCCTCACGTACTTGGCTACTTCAAGGACATAAAGGCTCGGGAGCATGAGAATTTTGGTTTCCCTGAACAATTCACGAGCTGGATGATCCCAGGCGACACCACATATACAGCGAATCGCTCGTTTCTGAACCCTAAAAGGTCTCTCACGATTGGCTGAGTTTGCCCATAGATCGATGCCATATATTAAGATGGAGTGGAAATAGCCAAAATATGCGTTTCTTACGCTGTCAGGGTGTAGACTGGGGCGCAGCCTACTGCGTCCTGCGTCCATCCGATTTATAGATGAGTTATTTAACTAAAAATACTTAAACTGAAGTCATATCTTCATTTATAATGATTGAAGAGACAAACACCCCGGCATGTAATTGCGATCTCTATATTCAGAGCCAATTTCTCTTAACTTAACGGCCCATTTAACAACAGTTTTTTTAAAGCTGTTCTGAAAAACATCATGCTTATAGAAGTTAGTCTCAAAAGCATACTAATTATTAAAAAATAATGTTTATTATTTACTGAGAAAATAAATAAATAAATACTAATACGTAACCGCGTAGCACTAGGTGTGGCGTAGAAGTTGTGTTTAAGCTCTTTAGCCATTAGCAATTTTTTTTCAGAAAGTAAGTTTTTTTTTTTTTTAAACCAGACATGACGTATGGTTCCGTTTTGCCATTTTGTCTACGGAACCCTAATAAAAACGTCATCAAAATCGGTTCATCCGTTTGGCTATTTTGGTACAGACAAATACACAGCGCCTCTATTCTAGGCGGTATAAACGATATCGTAGTTTACCTGTGATGGTATTGTTATGACGTCAGCCGCCATTACTGTCAAGAAAATAAGAGCTATCAAAACGTTGACAATTCGATAACAGATCAAATACGATATTGTTTTTATCGTCTTGAATAGAGCCGCAGGTCACAGATCTGCCCTGCTTAGACCTATGGCGGTATCTCAGACAAAACTCCTGTAGCAGGTGCAACCTTAGTAGTAACGAAATAGGGTTGTATCCGCTTTGGCTATTAAAGCTGAGATACCGCCTTTTGGTTTATGAGGGCAGAGATACACGTGTTAACTTAAATCTATAACTCCTGGGTCTACATACGGGGTGATCAATCCAAATAGATGGGAATGAGGAAACTATACGAGTATCTGTTTTTAGGAACCAAGCTCTCGATTTTTATAAAAGGGAAAACTGTGGTAGAAAATTATATGCAGTCGGGTGTTTTAAACTTTTGGTTAGATTTGTTATTCAAATCTCAAACTTCAAATCGTCTGCATCTGTTACACAGCTGCAGGTTCTATAAGCGATTCAACAGCTTGCGCACATTTATTCCACACCGTGGTCCCGTCTGGGAGCCATAACGAGACCAAAGAATAACTCTGGAGTGATCCTTTTGAGTAAATCAGCCTTTATCTGCAACCTGGTGGAGATCCTTATTTTAAAACCCCGAGGCAGACACAACTCTAGCGAAAATTACACATTTTATGATATGATAAAATGATAATGGTGCTCTTGTAACAATCGTCGGTGTTTTAATATTTTGTGTGAAGGTAATTTTTAATATTAAGTTGTAAATAAATACATGGTATACTAGAAATAAATACATAGTACCACTGTACCGAAAAGTAACTTCTCAAATTGTGAAAGTTTCTTATGAGTTATTCTCGGAAATTTCTATGAGTATTCTTAATTTTTTTACGGAAAGAGAACACTCTCAATGCCCTCAAATGTTTCCGATAATATGCTCAGTAATTTCTTGAGAAGATTTCTTAACTTCTGAGAATATTCTGCAACATGCACGTTGCTAGGTATAAGTTGTCTGTGCAACACGACTTCAAAGTTATTTGCATCTAAACAACACTCGCCGCAAAAACCACCTTTGCTCTCCTGTTGTACAACAGTTGTTTTTATTTCTTAGGCAAAAAGAATAGAAAGGGAAAAAGAAAAGTAGGTTCTTATATTAGCAATAAGGAAACAATTGCCTATCAGTTACAGCCCTCGAGTCACAAACGCATTTGTCTCCTTAACCTAATCACGAAGCGAAAAAATACTCGGTCCAAATACTCGCTAAAATACTTTTAGCCCCGAAAATACTCTTTTGTATATACAATCGTTTACCTTCCACCTTCGTCTCATTTTAATAAAGATTTGTCGCAACAACTTGATTTATTTACATTTCGTACAAATGGAGACTTATTTTTACTTATTTATGTTGAAAGGGGCGTAAGTAGACGTAATGTGAGGCTTACATACGCCATTTCGGTTTAGGTTTCAATTTCAATTTGTGACTTGAAGACGTATTCCAGAAAAGTAACAAACTTTGTTATTAAAATGTTACGTATTTCTTATGTATTAAAAAAAAAGTACTCGGCAATGATACTCCTAATAATAAATTTTTTCCTTAAGACAAATTTTTTCCTTCGAAATTTTTCAAAAAATGCGAAGTTGTAAAAAAACTGATTTTTGATACTAACTTCAGATTGATGATGATTATGAAAAAAAAAAACAATTTAAAAATTTCATAATTTTATAAGAAAAGCAATTAGTATACTCGCATAAACACCATTTATTAAATATTAAATCCAATTGATTAACTGCATTTAAAACATTTGAAAAATCCGTTCCTCACATTTTGTAAATTTTTTGAAGTCTTATAAATTGGTAACTAAGCAAGTAAAAAAAATAATAACGATGCACATTTATTCAGGTCACTTAAAAGTCCAAATAACCCAATTACGAGTATAAACAAAATCTAGAAACTGTCATTTTTTTCGCTGCCCGCTTCACGTGAAATGCCCCTATACACACACATGCACAATCATCTACATATGGGACCAGGCTAATTAGTTCAAACTCCTAGCATAAGAATAAACAATAACTACACGTAGAAGCGAATCTCCTTTACCCAGGCCCCAAATGCCGCGCTTTAAATACCTACTTCCCCCTTCACCCCGCTACGCCCCTCTGTCTTCCGCGCCCAAAGTCAGGGCTGTCACTTGTGAAATATTTTAATCAGTTTATGGATGTTTTATACAAGTTTAGTCAAGAAATGTTATTTATGTTTTTCTTCAACGTGGAAACATTGTTGCAAAATGAGTTTTTTGGTTACCTATCCTAACTCCGAAAAATGTTTGACCGAATTTTGGTTCGAAAAATATTTTTCGACAATTATGGTTTGGTGATTTTTACGTTTGCCCGAAAGATCACTTCGAATATTTGCATTTAGTCATTACTTGTTGTGGTTTTTTACCGATTTGACAAATTATCTATTCCTTATTACTGGTTTCGGCGTACGAACAGTTGTCCAATGTAATGATTTGTCAATTTATCTATTTACCATTTCTGATTTTACCTTAGTATCATTTGCCCATTGTAACGGCTCGGTTTATTAGTTTTTTACCTATTTCTAAATCGACTTTGTTCTGTTGACAGATGAAAAAAAATAACCTCGAAGGCCTAGATCCTGATTCGTGTGCAGGCCTGATTCGTTTTGCTCGTTGCATTTTCGGAATAGTTAAAACTAATTACAAACATTTTCTGGTCTGCAATGAATATTTGACGTAACGTAGCGAAAACTACATGTAGTATTGATGAAGTGAAAAATGGGTTAAGAAACAAAATACGAAACGATCACTAGGCTAGTTGTAGCACTGGTGAAATGAAAAATAGGCTTTGAAATAAAATACGTAACAATACATAGGGCAAGTGACAACAAAGAGAAAAGTTGCTCGGATAAAGATATGTTTACTTACTGTCAAGTGGTGAAATAAAAAAAATACGAATCGTGCCATCGGAGAAACGTTAAAAAACGAAACGTTTTCGGTCAAAAAAAATTCGAGGTTGCGATAGGTTACCGAGATTTTTGCATTTACGTTAAATTAGGTAATAATATTTTTGATGATATTAAGATTATCTCCAAAAAAATTAATGAGTTATGTGGTTATTAATCCATAACTAATATCATAAATGTGAAAGTGTGTATGTTTGTCCGTCTTTCACGCTTCAATCACTAAACGGATCGAGATGAAACTTGGCACACATATTGGTTAGGTCCTGGAATAGGACATAGGATAGTTATTATCCCGGAAAATTGGACAGTTCTCGAGGGAGCAGCGATAAACGACTTCTACGCGGACGAAGTCGCCGGCGAAAGATAGTCATCTATAAAACACAGAAACGAGTCTATAATAAACAACCTTTTAAGCTCAATAAATTTTAAGTAAAGTCTGGGATCCGGAGTTACTTTTTACGTTCCTTTCCGGACCATTAATATCAATTTTTATTAAGTTGAAAAAGCTTTATTACAGAATACTATTCTTATCTATTAATTCGTTTTTAAAACACTATCTTAGTTCAACCATAAACACTAAAATCAACACAAATACGAAAACCAATTCAAGATACAATAACAATATCTTGGTTAATACATATATATTCCGTCTGTGACGCCCCTGACTGACTAGACACCTCAGGTGTCGCCAGGCGGTAGGTATTTAACGCGCCGAGCGCGCGTCCGTAGCCGGGAGTTTCGCTTCTACGTGTAGTTATTGTTTATTCTTATGCTCCTAGGGTGTACTTTTGGTACCTACAGGGTGGAGATCCTATCAACACCTTCCGACTCCATCATCAGATTCGCTTTTAGACACCATATATATTTATTATGGCTTTGAGAAGGCAAATGAACATACAGACCAGTTGAGGTTAAGCGGGATCTGTGACCCATAGACATATTCATTCTTAACACTGTAATCCTAAGACCGTAAATGCGTTGCCAACTTCAGGACTTAAATTGCGGATGGATACATTATTGCACTCATCGAACTTCTCGTCGTACAGCTCCATCCGTTCCATCAACATCACCTTGATGAATGGCGTTGTTCCACCGTGTGTTTCACAGTGAAACTTTCACTAGGCACTTTTTGCCTCGTATAGTGCTGCCCTTCTTAATAAAAAGGACGTATGCACAACTTGACCGTCAAAGCAAATTTAACCCCACGTATTTAGATATAAGGTCACTAATAAATACGCGGTTCTATGAGATATACGCCTTTTTTTCTAAGGAGGGCAGAGTAAAATCAGTTATGACATGGGTGCCTTTAACAAAAGAGTATTTCCCTACTTGGCCGACAAAGCGCCGACCACTCTTCTTGAGTTGTTGGTGCTAATGGGTGGTGATGATTACTTCCCACCATGTAACCCGCATGCTCGTTCGCTTCCCTCTCTTATAATAAAAAAAAACATATCATCGACTTTGTAGAATCATTGTCTTGCAAGATTTTAACAAGACATGCTAAAAAACAAGCACATGTGAAGATATAAGAAGTTCAAATGTAGCTTAGAGCACTCCTTTTGTGAATACCAATCCAAGGATGCCTTATTTTAAGATACATCAAAACGTTTATCGTAGCTACAGGGGGTTAAAAAGAAACATGGACACCTACATACATACACCTTTCTTCCTTTTTCCGTATTGAATACTCGAACAATAAGTTTTTTCTCGGTATCACTTCTTACACTCTGTATCTATTTATTTATCTCGTAGGATTCAATCTCTTTTTATCTGACTCGGTGGATCTTCGAATTCGTAATCTAATTTGAAACGGTAATACCGCTAAAAGTAAAGTTAAAGAGCCTTTTTAGGGTTCCGAAGTCAAACAAGAAACCCTTTCGCCATGTCCGTCCGTCTGTCCGTCTGTCCGCGGTTTAACTCAGACTATTGTTATTACAAAGATGTGATTAGTTATACATTGAAATTACTCCGAAAAAGTTGTACTCGTATTTATACTACACGAAAAACTGAATGTTCAGCTCAGGTTGGCAGTTTGATACCACAACGTGGTCCATTTAATACAAAATAAATTGTCACGAACGAGGTACGTGTTGCCAGGATGTATGGTGTAAAAAAACCGGAAAGAAATCAGTTTATCTTCTGGTGTTTTTTGTACTTGCAGGTAAATTTGCAAAAGGTACTATTTTTTTGAGCCATCCAGGACTCGTAAGCAAAGCCCTCGCCTGGTGGCTCACTTAATGCTCTTTGCAGTAATGTACTATTACGCCGTAGAATAGAGGACCAAGTTAGCTCCTAATTTTTTTGCCATACTTTTGTTCGATTTTTTTACATCGCGACGTTTACCACTAATTGTTCAATATTCGGCCGTTCCAAATGAAAGCCAGGCAGCAAACAATCAATTTTACAAAACCGGGGGCCGATCCGGCACAATCCGGGTTTACCGCCGGATCCGGCGACGCGCTGGCCCGTGCCATTAAAAGAACACACGCCGTTTGCCGATGGTTTTACCTGGCTTTAACGAGAATTCCTTTGAAGGGTTCTGTACTGTATTGAAGCGTGAGTTTGCTGGTTTTTTTGTAAACGTAGAAAAAATCTTTATGCAGAGCACGTTCAGTTGGCTGAATATGTTCTGCCGCTGTAAGGTTGAATTTCGTTTGCACGTAATAAAACAATAAGGAGAGCAAGTGTGTCAATTTAAAGTATAGGTGAAAAACTTAAGTAAATGACCTCTAGCATGTACTAATATAGAATTTATGTCAAATTTCAAATATACAATGTCGAACGCTCTACAGATCTAGTGAATAATCCTTTCACATCGTGAAAACTCGGAACTCACGTCTACTTCCGAATGATGCCGACGTGTCTATGAATTATTGAATTATTAAGTGACATGTTTGTATTAAATAAATAGAGTACTTTAGTTATCAGTGTCAAATGTCAAACCACGAGTTTGAAGTATATCACACCGAGATGTTAAAACCACCACGATCAAATATATATAAATTAGGTGTAGGTAAACAAGAAGAAATATAAATAAATGTTGAAAATAATTTCACAGGCTTGTCAATCTAAACGTTTCCCAGGTTTTAATGCTTTCGGCGTGACTATTAAAAAGAACTGAAAACAAACTTAATCCTAGTTAACAAAAAAAATACTCTGGTATTAACCACTCCATATCGATTATCACTCTCGCGATGCGACGTTCCCCCACGTTGTCTTGATGGGTACTCAGACTGAAGTAGCATGACAAATACGAACATTTCCGAGAAAATACGATGTGAAAGGATATTTCACTACATCTGTATACAGATGTGTTACAACTACATGCAAGAGGTAATTTACTTAAGTTTTCACCAATAGTAGATCACAGACGAGAGCGAATCGTCTTACTAATAACATAGACACAACAAAGAAAAACTGAACTTAAGGCTACATTTATTTTTATTTATTTACTAGCGTCCCGTCCTTGCTTTGCACCGGTTTCAACAAATAAAAGATAGATCCGGAATAACTTTCCTTTTAAACGGTGAAAGAATTTTCCAATAGGTCCCGGATATTACTTGTCATATTGAACAAACTCACGAAATTCGCACTCTCTCTATCACTATAGATTTATTTACATACATACATAATTTCACGCCTTCGTTCCCAGAGTGGGGTAGGCAGAGCTACAGAATTACAAACATCTCTAAAAACTTGTTGATAATTCTATAACCACAATTTGCGCAATTAGGCTAAGATGTTTACCAGCGTATTAGTGACAGGTTGCAAGCCCATCGCCTTACAGTACTACAAGCCTTTATTCCCTTAGTCGTCTCTTACGACATCCGCGGGAAGACATGGAGTGGCACTATTCTAACTCGGCAACCACACGAGGCATTAGATTTATTTGTTAGGGTATAATTGCTTCCCGCCATCTGTCTGTATCCTCGTAAGGCCCACCATGCTAAAAACAGGTAGTTTTTTGTGAGTGGGACTTTGAATCTACCGTCAAGGCAATAAAGTTCAATTACGTTTGTTCGATAATGCCATTATCAGTATATGAATATAGGAAAATAAACCTATTCCCATTGGAACACAGTTCAAATTAAATTGTCTTGATTATGTACATCGTATTGCAAACTGGGCCTTACGAGGGTATGTACGCTCAGATCTTTTGGTTTTTATCAATATATAGAGTGATTCAAAGAAGGTTTTTAGGTTGTATACAGTGTGTACCAGGATAAAGTATACATCGAAAGTCCAGAGGTAAAGCATAGGGGCATCCATCACCCCCATGTATGTCCAGCGATTTTTAGTATTTTCGGAGATATTGATCATTTTTAACAGAATTTTTGTAATTTTTCCTTATGTCCATGTTATGAAAAACCCTTAAGTTTGTTTTTAAAGCTACATGGCAGTTTTTTTTTTCATGGCATCTTTTTGTGTAATCACACAAAGTTTGTTTTTCTATACTAGATGAAAAACAAAGACGGGGTACAATAAGTATGGAGGATCCTAAACCTGAAAATAAAGTCCAATCATCTATACATTAACAATTTTGTTCCAATATTTTTCACTCGTATTGGTCTAGGATACGAGTAGGAGCCCACCTTCACCCAGTTGTTTATTCGATAAAAAGTATTTTATATCAAATTGAATATGGTAAGTAATACCTATATGGCGAATAGGTAGGCTGATTTTTTTTAGTCTATTACTCTTTTTTTTAAATTGCAATATATTGTTTAATAAACAAATTACATACTAATCGAAAGTATGAAGCTTATAGAATACGCTAACGTTAGGTTTAGTGAAAATTGTTAGTACCGACTTACTTGTTTATACCTACCTACCCAATAGTTATGATGGGAAAAAATAGTCAACCTAACGTTTGCATATTCTATAGGCTTCATATTTTCGATTGATATAGAATTTGTCTATTAAACAATCAATTGCATTTTTTTGTACTAAAGTTGATTTTTAAAATTTCAATTAATTATAATGTACCTACTGGATACTGGACTGATTTTTTTCTTTCTATTCATATAAAAAAATTGATATAAAATACTTTTTATCGAACAAACAGCCCGGTGAAGCTCGTCTCCTATTCGGATCCCCTACTATTTCGGCGATACTTAAGGAAATATATCTCTATTTATAACTTTCATGCTTCTGAACCTATCAGTAATTCAACGAATCTAGTTTATTAGTTTCCCAGAAATCCCCACCAATTTCCCGCACCTATGAGGATTATCCGTCTTATTTATCCCGCGGGAACTCCAGGCAATCGAGAGCAGTACGTAAATAATGGAAACGGGATGATCCTTCCGGGGTTGTCTTTATGATTATTTTCAGAAGCGGGGGATGGAAATGAGGTCAGTGATGATATTACCATGGACCTTGGAGCTAAATTTACTCACACGCCGAGAGTATATGTATTAATAATATTATACTACAAGCACAGAAGAACTCATCCAAAAAAAACAGCGTTTAGGTAAGTCGAATGTGCCTACTCTACTTTCCTTCGCATTGTTTTTTTTTATGTCAAGGAGAAGGCACGCGAGCACTCAGGCCACCTGATGGTAAGTGGGATCTGAGACCCATAGACATCAGAAATCTCAAGACTACAATCTCAAAACTGCAATCTTAAGACTTCAAATGCGTTGCCAACCCTGAGGACTAAGATGGAATACCTCTATGCTAGTAATTTCACTGGTTGTCTTATCCCCACACCGGAACACAGCAATGCGAACGCTACTGCTGGGCGGTGGGTTAATCGATAAGATGGTGGGAGCGATCCGGACGGACCCAAGGCTTCTAACATAACCTATCCAAGGCACTTCTGCATTGCTTTGACTCATCTATGTATGTATCTTGATGCATAACCCTCAATAAGCGTATAGGATCGCCGTACCTCAACTCATGTCACCTACATACGTTTCGAATCGATAGATAATAGATTCGTAAGCAGGATTTCCATCTTGGCTAGGCTTACCTACCCATAACTTGCTAGCTCGCTTAGCTCGCTCATTGCCATGTACCATTTTTTAGTTATCAGATACTTCATTTTGCTATACAACATTATCACACGTGAATTCTTAGTAGAATTTGGTTTTGTTAATGTTATGCGATTTAAAATTCGACCAAACAGGGTATTCGGATAATTGACAATTTTACCGAGTACGCTTTCTGTAATGTCAACATTCGATAATCGAAATTATGCCAAACTGACGGAACTCTTAATCTTATGTACTATCAGGCCAATTGAACCCGGACCCACCATAGAACTGTGTCACAGTGAGGTTATGATTCAAGTCGTAAGAAGTGTCATACAAATTGTTTTATAATGTCACTGCGACACCGTTCTATGGTTAGTCAGGGTTCCAATGGGCTAATAGTACTTAGTGTAGCGCTCCATAAAAAATAGGGGTACGGAACACTACACGGGATGGTTGCGATAAAACCAGCAAGTTAATTTGGACCTGTAAAAGTAAAATAAAACCGAACGAATTTCAACAAGGTTATATAATTAGGGAACACATAATGATTAGATTAAAATAAATTACTTACAATGCAACTATAAAAACTAGATTACCAGGCTGACACAGATCTTTACTTTTGGTAACCAAAACGAATAACATAATACGGTCTGCGGATTGTCACACGAATAAAGCTATTTTAAATTAAAGCACATCGCCTTATAAAGGTAAAAGTCCACCTTAGAACACGGTCAGGCCAAAACTTGTATAAAATTTATTGGTAAAACTAAACTGAACTATGATAGATTGCATCAGATTTGGTTCAAGAAGCGCTTCATGATAAAAACTGATGAGTTCGGAGTGTAATGAAATACGGATATCAATTGTAGGTGTTGAACGGTAAAAAAGAGTTCCTGATACCTATTTAAATTTACGGCCGAAATAAAATCCAAAAGTAACCTTACATTGGTTGGGGTGGAGTTCGCGGACTCTTTTGAAATTTTGAGAAAAATAAAAATTAGCGATATGTGGGACTATCCTGTAAACTTCCGTTGTCGCCGACTTGCCGCCGTACGAAGATACAACCGTAGCGCTGCGTTTGTCGCAACTGACGCTGCGGGAAAAGTCTGCGGGCACTACCGCAGACGACGAGCCGTCGCCAGCGAACTCGTTGGCGAACCACACGGTGATCTGCAAAGCCACCCGTCCAGATCTTCCGCTGGGTGGCGAAGAGTCGCGTGATATGGGGTAAGCGGAGGTGCTGAAAAGAACACCTTTACTCACAAAATAGAACGAAAAGGACGGAAGAATGGCTTCCTAAAGATGGGGAGCAGTGAAAGCAGAACGGCAACAAAAACCAACTCACCCGCTATCCGGACATACAGAAGACAACAGCACTATCTCGATCGGTCAATAATCGACACCACTGCGTTGTAATAAAGACGTTCGCGTAACATCATTACCGGACGCGGCACTCGAATAAGGCTTATGACTCGATGCAATAATATAACATTGGAAGCGCAGAGACTCTATCAAATTTTCCGAAGTATCAAGGCGAGAGTACGAGATTGAATGACAGTACCATTACAAGGAACGGATTTAACAAAAACGAATTCAAAATTCAAAACTGTCAGTAGAAATAACTATCTCTAACCGGTCAATGAACAAGTCCGCAATACCAAAAAGGCTGAGAAACGAAAAAGGCGAAATAATTTAGCGATAATTAACGCGAACCAACGCGATTTGTAGCGGTAAGGCTACATTAGGTATAGTCTGATCGTGGAACGTTTGCCTTGGCCTTCCCCTTCCAATAACCCATTCCATTTAATAACGGTTTTAAACTACTTATTAGGAACATTATCTTAGCTTATGTAATAATTAGAACCTGGAATACCGAGCGTTGCTCGGGTTGAAAATAAAATTCCCCGAAGATGACAACTTGACAGATCGATTTTTCGCCCCCGTAAACCACTATATTTCAAATTTCATCGAAATCGTTGGAGCCGTTTCCGAGATTCAGATTATATATATACACAAGAATTGCTCGATTAAAGGTATTAGATAGATAGATTTTGTGGTTAATTGTTACGTAAAAATTCTCTTAACCCCTAAAATATCTTGAAACAGATCTGTGCTCAAAATTTGGACATGTTATTGTATTTTTTAAGCTTATTTTTTTGGACTATATTATTTTCATAATCCGCGAAGACTAGAACTAGATATTTTCTTCACCTCCGCTTACAAACTAACCTGTAACCTATCCTTGGTGTTTTCAAGGCAAGAGTGAATAGGCATTTTCCTGGGTAAACGTGTACCACCCTCGACCTCGGCGTCACTAACATCGGTAAGACTGAGGTCAAATGCAAACCCATTTAATATTTTAAAAAAACTAAGCTCTAGTTTTGGTGCTACGGGTACTAGACAAGGATAAATATACTTTTCACAACACTGCTCGAAAATATGGCCATAGATGGTCTTGTTTGGGGTCACAAAACGTCACTTATAAGGACAGACCAAGAATGTTTTTGTCGGCGTGTTTGCTGATTGGTCGAGAACATTGTTGTCCAACTTTAAGAACCAGTGAAAATCAATCAATCAGTTTTTGTGTCATAGCTCCTTAAAATGAAAAATTGAAATCGACCAATCAGAACACACCATTTTGTGTCGTAAAATATTAGGTGTATTTTTGCTAAAAGATACACAGACTAAAAACTATGTGACTGCTTTTTTTTAAAATGTAATTCAAACTTGGCCCCTAATCTCGAACCACTAGAGATGAAATTACATGGGAGATATGGCGAAACAAATACAATTTTATATGGAGTTGACATCTTCATCTCGC
Organism: Acleris literana; assembly: GCA_946894065.1. Classification (NCBI taxonomy): domain Eukaryota; kingdom Metazoa; phylum Arthropoda; class Insecta; order Lepidoptera; family Tortricidae; genus Acleris; species Acleris literana. The sequence continues at coordinate 3,538,550 of OX335681.1, forward strand.
ATGTTAGTTTATTAATCTCGAGTGCCACGATAATAGGGGTCCAGTATAAAAAAAGTTATCTATGGTAAAATTGGCGGTGATGTCACATTAACATGAATTAAAATTTGAGTTTTGAATATGAATTTTTATTTTATTTCCTCTCAGTAGTTGTGGAAAGCACTATGTCTGCCTCGGTAGAAAGTGCAATTTATGGACTCGTACACTAGAGGGCCTCAACAACGTTTCGGCGCTCTATATGACTCGTCCAAAAATCGCATACTTTCTATCCTTTAGAGAAACAGAAACTTTTTATCCCAAGTAAATTAATATAGAATCTCGAAATATAAGTGCCTATTTATCTCATCGATGAATCTTGCTTATGACGTAGGTAATATTGAGCCATGCACACACTTTTATTTTATCCATCTCCTTTATCCTATTACGTTCTTAATAAAGGATTCTATTTCCGCCGCCATAGCTTTATAAATACATCCGAGTCTCACGCGCCGATCATAAAGGCGGGAATACACATGCCTCTAAAATGACATGTGCAAGTAACTGGCACACTATGGATACATTTACTAGTTAACTTGCATGCAATTTCATCCAGCCTGGCATGCCTGTAGTAGTAGCGTTCATTCACAAATAACGTGACATAAGCAGCCACGGTTTGCAGCTCCCGCAACCCCTCAAGGCGTGATTTAATGTATGTATATTAAAAGTGCACAAAATGTTTTGGCATTGTAAGTAAATAGCAAGTTTAATTAGTTTTACATAATAAACAGGTACCTAAACATCGTATCACGTTATTATTTTTGTTAAAGAAAATCATTCAAATCATAAAAATAATTAGAAATTAGCCATTTTCGTAGTTCATTTTGGAATTCATGTTAACTTGCAAATGTATTCACTGTGTAACTGGCACGATTGATTGAACATGTCGTTAACTAGTATGCACGCTACTGTTACGTTTTACAGGCATGTGTATTCCCGGCTTAACGCAGCGATTGGAATGCTCGGGATTTTGTTGGCACAGGCGCCACATCATTGTCACATTCCATCACATGATACTGTGATACAATGTGCATGTAAGTGCTTAATTAAAAGAGCTAATTACAGCCATCACGGAGTTTAATTGTTAACGTTTTGAACGCCAACAACGCCTCAAGTAGCCATGAGCTGTGTGCACTAACTTTCTACAAACGCGCAATAGCTACAAATTCTTAAAATATTGTTTTGGTTTTCACTCCTGCCCCAATTTCACCATCCTGACAATGACCGGTGACAGGTTACATTTCAGTATACTTGGCGCAGCTTAAATGAATTCCAGTGATATTGTCAAGATGATGAAATAGGGGGCTGTTTTTAACAAGATGTAAGTAATTCGCCAATGGCAACTTTTAGACACCATGATCACCATCTTCGTTCCGAACCGTACGTGTAAATGCAACTGTAATAGTAAAATAGTAAAAAAAATACGGTTCGGAACGAAGATTGGAATGGCACGTGGCGTTTCCCGCGGTCCGAACTTTACGTGTGAAGGCCGCTAATAGAAGCACGTGGGGCAACTCCACGCGCTTCTGTCAAGTCCTAAATATGCTTAGTCTTTATCTGTCACCGTGACATTTGCATCTGACAGAAAGTGTCAATGCATACTTTAACTAAAATAGGTTTATAGTGCGTTTATGAATAAGGAGGTAAGACTTTGCATAGCTTTAGAAACACGCTTGGCGTGTGAGTGACATATTTGACGTGGAGCATTGAAAAGTTTAAACAATTATAAAAAACTGTCATGATAGCGTCAATTAAGAGACATAAGATAAAAATAAATATAAGAGATGTTCATTCAAGAAGTTGGCCGCATGGGCCCTTTTACATGTCGAAAATGAACGATAATGTCGTGATACGAAAAGTCACGTGATCTACCAGTGAAGCGATTGGTTTAAAAACGAATCGAATAGAAACGCTAGTTAGCGCAATGCATCAAGGCAGGGCCTCAGCACTTCCCAAGAGGACGCTGAGATCAAGCGTCACAAGAAACTCAACAGTCAGACATTCTTTAGCTTACCTATAAATATGTATTACTTAGTTACTAGTGACCCGCCCTCGCTTCGCTTCTGTTTATGTACATAAGTTTTCTGTAACACCCGTAGACAAACCAGATTAATTTTTATTATACTCAAAACCTTGTCTAACTAATGGTGAAAACCGCGTGAAAATCCGTTTAGTAGTTTTTGAGATCATCGCGAACATACATGCAGGCGCTGCGGGGAACTTCGTTCTATTACCTATATGTAGTGATAAGTGGGCTGGACACATATGCCTTGGAGATGATGGAAGATGGGGAAAGGCTGTGGTTGAGTGGAGACCCAGAACCGGCGAAGAAACGTTGGCAGAATGAGGTGGACCGACGATCTGGTGCAGGATGCCTACACTCAGCATTGGGTGGCTATAGGCTGAAGAAGAGATTTAGTGATAACAATAATTAATAATGATACTTAACCTATAACTACTAATATAAAGCTATAGAGAGAAGTAATGTGGAAAGTAATCAGTGGATAATGCTATAGGGTTTTACAGTGGCTCATTGTTTGTCGGGATCCGTCCATTTGATGTCAAATACATTCGGAAAACACAAGATTGTATAGTCAAGGACTTTAATTGTTGAGCCGCTATGGAACCCTGTCGTAAGGACAGCGTCAAGCCACATGAAAGAAATTACCCCAAAATTAATCATTAACGTTATTCGACAGGGTTCCAGAGTGGCTCAATAATTAGAGTCCTTGACTGTACTAAAAAACGTTCATTTTGCAAAAACGTAACGTAACCAGGGTATTAATAGAACTCGGCTGTCTATTGCTTTCACACTCTTACATAAGAAATATACTGATAGATGCCAGAGTGTGACAGGGATAACCGATTAAGTTCTATTAATACGCTGGTTGAACAATGTAAACCTTTACATATTGCGCATTCACGCTGCAATGGCTGAACGGATTTGGATGAAACTTGAAATGGTTATAGCTTATACCCTGGATTAACATATAGGCTACTTTTCATCCCGGAAAATGTAAAAGTTCCCGAGGAAATGACGATAATCGAAATATGCGCGGACGAAGTTAGCGCATAACTGTCAAACGACGACCACATTACACATTTATTTTGTGTTTATAGCACAAGGTTTGTATGAAATAACATTGAAAAATCCACTGGCAAAATGGGAAATTTGCAGCGGGACGAAGCCGCTGGCGATCCACTACCGAATAAATCAAATAATACTTAAATGCTGCATCAGTATTACAAATCCCCTTGCAGCAAAAGACTTCCAGCTTAACTTCAAGAGGTCCTTGGACCAAGGCAAACACCCCGGGGATAGTTCCTTTGACTTGACAACTTAACTACTCGACTTGTTGACTGGGGAATGCAAACACACGTTAACAACAAGGAACTTGATGGTTGTGACTTAGTAAATAAGAGCTATGTGCGGTGCAACTATTATTATTATTAATAATTATTCTTAATATAAATAGGCAATTTTCGTTTTTGTATGTAACACGAGTGAGATATACTGTCAGTTGCGAGTGCAAGACGTTCCCGCCACATATTTTTTTATTTTTTGTGGTCATTAATCTAACCTAACCCAACTTATTTAATAAGCTCATGTAACCTATGTAATATTTAATAGTTTAAACACATTACGTTTTTTGCGAAATGAAAGTAAAGTTTGTAAAATGATGATTAAATTTGGTACAAAGTCAGGCTACCATTTCCTTTAGTATATATTTTAAATTTAAATATTAGGGGACAATTTCACAATTAATTAGTCCCAAACTAAGCTTTAGGCTTGTATTATGGGTACTAGACAACGATAAACACACTTCCGTGTCCTAACGAAGCTCCCGCGTTGGTCTTTGATGGAAGGTATTTTTTTGTAACAGGCCCAGAACATATTAATTTTGCTTTAAACGAGTAGAATTACTGCATAAAAAAATATGAGCAGCAATTTTATAAAAACAGCATTTTGTGTAGAATTATAATCTAAATGTCATTATTGACTAAAAAATCCAGCAGGCCTATAAACTCACTCGCAATCGCGATCGGTTTCAAACCGAAACAATTGGTTTCATTTTGTATGCAGACAAGCCTTCGATTTTCAAAATGAAAACGATAGCGATTGCGAGTACGTTAGGTAATAGCCCCTCTGAATAAAGTCTGATAGGAACTCCGATAATAGTATAACATAGTAGTACAAATGTATGATCAAAAAATAAGTAAAAAAAACGGAGGAGAGATGAATCGGACTACAAATCGGTAGTAGGACTGAGAAATTTTCGGGCAAACGATTTTATGTGAGCCAATTGTGGCATACACTTAGTGTGTACTTATCGAAATAAATCAGTCGTCCCATAAATATATATTTCCTCTATGGTCGTGCCTAACCTTGCGTTTGCTTTGTCTCTTTCTATAATATAATTACCCATATATTACTGGCAACGCGAAAATCTGGTGATGGACCCGAAATTGACCTCTGATATTTCTGCCCCCGAAGCATATTCAATTCTATTGTGTTAGTAATAAGGTTGCTATTACTACAGGAGGTTTATCTTAGTTACTGCGTTTTGGCTTAGGACGGCAGATTTACCTACTCGTATTTATTTCGGAAAGAAAGTTCAAGAGTTTCCTTACCTGCCTGTCCTTTACCCCTTTTGCAAAAAGTTCCTTGTCAAATTGTCCCATTTATATTTTCATTCGAAGGGCTTGGTGTGAAAATTATGTTTGTCGATCGACTTTGTCGTCGAAAGCGAGAAGGCTGGGTAGAGACAGGATGTTCAGCGATATCATCGAAACGGCCACACAAAGGCTGTTGAGGCAACAATGGCTGTCTCCTGTCTTCGTGGCAGTCTTCGATGTCGCGGTTGCGGAGGTTTTTAATATTGTTTATTGAGACAATGATAATGGTTTATTAAGGAACTCCTAGTAAAAAGTGTAGACTTTTGGGGATATTTAGGATCGATCTTGTCAGTCGAATTTAAAGGTTAAAATGATAGTTAAGTATTTAACGCTCTTTTTGTATATTCAAGAGCTAAACTTGTTAAACCTTTTGGGTACCTATATTTATTTTTGATCAAATTTTGGTTTTTGGTTAAAAAAAACTCTACTTCTTTCATTTTGCCATCGAATGATAAGAAACGTAATACACGTTTATTTTATTTAATACAAAATCTAATCTAAGGTAATTCGCATCTTTATATCTTGTTAATTGGTGTAAAGTTTCCCCTATAGATATAGATCATCTATCCGAAAACTTTGCAGCTTCACCTAAATTATTGTCCTTATTTGCCGTAAACATTTGTCCAATCTCAAATTAAATCTTGATAAACGTTCAGTATTCCGCCAATTTAAATTCCACAAGAACAAGTATAATAAACGTTGTTTAGACTAATTGACAATCTCCAATTCAAATAATGTACCAAAACTCGGCGGAATCTGAAAGTTGGAGAAATCCCCAATTGAATTTGTTGTAGAATTTGGGTGAAGTTTATTAAGCAATTACTGGCTCCGTGATCAAATTAAAGAGGTAATTAAACTTACTTATGGGAATTCCAATAAATGTTATTATTTGCATGATACTTTTGACATAATTAATTTCCTTCTTTATGTGGAAAATTACGAATTTTCCGCACCCCATTTCAAGGGAGATATTATAGATCGTACAACCTGTAGAGGTCGCAAAGTTTCCTAAGACATTCCGGTCAGGAATTTTAGTAGGGGATCCGAATAGGAGACGACCTTAACCGGGCTGTTTATTCGATGAAAAGTATTATATATCAAATTTAATATGCTAAGTAATATATGGCGAATAGGTTGACTGAAAAATTTCAGTCCAGTCCTTATATGATTAAAAACAACTGAAATTGAAAATATAGACAGATGGACGTAAAAGTGAGAAAACGCTTTTCCCTAAATACAGCTGTTAGAGAATGCGCAACATGTAAGCGATACATAGTGCGTTTTTTACATTTTATACAACAAACAAGCCCTAGGTGATATCTCAGACAAAACATCTGTAGAAATTGCAACCTTGTTACAAACAGAAGAGAGTTAAATATGCTTTGGCTATAGTAATTAGTTATTGCATTTCTGCTTTTATTGATCCACGTGACTTACGTGTGTAGGAGTTGCGTGCATAGCGTAAACCGTAGTCGATTTTCGCGTTTATTGAGTTATTGACTTTGGCCAAGGAAAAAATTCGGAAAAAACCTATATTGACGACACGTTACTTTAATTGGCGGTAACCCTACTTAAGAAGCTAGCGGTCCTGGGTTCAAATCCCATTTGTGTGATGAGCGCAAGCGTTTTTTCCTGAGCCTTGGATGTTTTCTATTTATGTATTTCTCTATAGTCTGTGTCAATTGAAATTGCCAAAGATGTAAACAAATCAGTACTGTTTGACACATAACCTCAAATATTCATCAAGCGTGTTTTTATTTAAAATTTCGTATAAGTAATAGTTATTTAATCTTGAACTCAATGTGAAATTAAAGATCAGGTGTATAAATCATGGCTAAGACCTCACTTGATCTTTAAAAGCACGTGATTATCGAATAATAATGATAAATTGGTTCGTCCGGGTGTGCTTACATCTTTGCCAATTTCAATTGGCACGGGCTATATGTATGTCGTTATTTAGTACCCATAGTACAAGCCTAGAGCTTCGTTTGGGACTAGGTCAACTTGTGTGAGATTCTCCCCAGGTATTTAATAATTTTAAGACAATACATGTTTAGTCAATCCTTAGGAGTAACGGTCTCACTCAGAGCCCGTTAATGTCAATTTTTCATACACAGGTTTGAAAAAGGAACGAATGAATTGCACCTACTTTATACGTAGAAAATACCTAAAGACACATACCGCGCTCATCACAAAATTTTCACCAATAACCGCTCTGCCAAAAAAAAACCATACAAATGTGAAACAGCCTAATGTTTACACACAACCCTTTACGCAAAGCCAATGTGATTCACCTGTCATTCCCTATCTTATATACATCTTTATAGTTGGAAATCACGGATATCGGTATATTTATCGCCGACTAACCCCACACAAACGACGAGTCGACACGTGAGTGAACTCCGAAATATATCTAAAAACATAGAATGTAGAAAACTTTGGCACGTTTCCAGGAAAAGTTTATTTACTAAAAAAAAGGCGCAGACGATGTCTCTGCTATCATGTGTGGCTTCAATGAAGAGACGCATCTACAAATGCAAGAACAATGGAGAAACAGGTCAAGTGAGCGCCGAAGTTTAGCACTGAGAGTTGGTCTTAACTACAGATGTTTCATAGATAGCCAGTTTTTGATTAAACACGGCAACTGCCACAAATAATATCATCTAAATAATAAATCAGTAATCAGAAAGAAATATACAGAGCAAAAGGGACGGAAGGGGCCGCCCTAGCGTACTTTTTCGGAAAAGGTCCGATTCTGAATGTATGAATGTGGAAGAAGCCAAAGAGATTGGTCAGGATCGTAGCTGGTGGAAAGAAGTGGTATCTGCCTACCCCTCTGGGAAACAGGCGTGATTTAATGTATGTATGTAGTACACATTATACCTTCACGCCTTCATTCCCAGGAGTAGTATAGTAGTAGAAGTATTCAGTAAGTTATTGCAAAAAAAAATGCTACAAAGGTCTTGATTAATTAATAACTATACTATTTCAACAGTTCATTCCCTGATGGGCACATTATTAGGCAGAGGATGACTCACTGCACCACATTTGTAATTCGTCATTGAGGTATTCATTAACTATTATCTATATCCTCGAAATAATTGCAACCCTACTAATGGTCTAAGATCCGAATAGGAGACGATTTGCATCGGGCTATTTATTCGATGAAAAGTATTTTATATCAAATTTTATACGCTAAATAATATGTGGCGCATAGGTGGGCTGAAAAATTTCAGTCCAGTACTTATATCATTAAAAAAAAAAGAACTTTTTTTTAAATTGCAAATGATTGTTTAATGGACAAATTACATACTAATCAAAAGTATGAAGTCTATAGAATATGCAAACGTTAGGTTTGGTGCAAATTATTAGTACCGACCGACTTACCTGTTTATACCTGCCTACCCAATAGTTTGACGGGAAATAATAGTCAACCTAACGTTTGCATATTCTATAGGCTTCATACTTTCGATTGGTATGTAATTTGTCTATTAAACAAGCTATTGCAATTTTTTAAAACAAAGTAATTTTTTTAATTTTTTATGAATTATGTACTAGACTCTATATATTTTTTATCGAATAAACAGCCCGGTGCAAATCGTCTCCTATTCGGATCTCCTACTATAATACAATGGATTTTCATTACTTATGTTACATTATATAGATGACAATATAAAAAATTGAAGACGGGTTTTTAAAGCTTGGTTTTTATTAGTTATAATAATGATTATTTACCTGTTTAACAATGATTAAATAAATAAAAACACTTGATATTACGACGACCACTAATACAAGAAAGAACTTTGCCAAGCCAGACTTAATTTTCTTTGAAATGTCATTACTTCTTGAGATTTTAAGCTGTATAATTAAATATCCTCGTGTGGTTGCCGAGTTAGAATAGTGCCACTCCATGTCTTCCCGTGGATGTCGTAAGAGACGACTAAGGGAATAAAGGCTTGTAGTACTGTTAGGCGATGGGCTTGCAACCTGTCACTGATACGCTGGTAAACATCTTAGCCTAATTGTGCAAATTGTGGTTATAGAATTATCAACAAGTTTTTAGAGATGTTTGTAATTCTGTAGCTCTGCCTACCCCACTCTGGGAACGAAGGCGTGAGATTATGTATGTATGTAATTAAATATACAACAGGTAGGTACTTGTTTTAATAATCTTCGAATTCTTTAACACGTTTAAAAGGTTAATATTACGAAAATGTTATGAAGATTTCTTGGAAGATTAAATATCTTGGCGTGCCCTTGAATTTTATCATATAATTTATTAATTTTAATGTTACATGAAAGTCGACTTTCTTTTACACATTGCCTTGAAGCTTTTCACATGATTATAATCATTCATCATTATAATTTTTTTGTAATATTATTGATTTGTTATGTTTATCTTTATCTTCTGTATCTTTAATTGTTCTACGTTTAATCATTCGCTGATATTTATTTTTCAATCGCTCAGAGGTTAACTGGGAGACATCCCTAAAAGGGATAAGTTCACCTTTGTACATACCGTTTGTGTTTTCATTTCTTTTTTTACTTTGTTATTTTCTATTTGTGAAATAAGCAGTTTACATGCATACTCGTGCATCACACAGTTCAATTCAATTAAATATGCATGTTGTTCAATTAAAAAACTATTGCCATAGAAAATATTTATTGTGAACTTTTGCCATCCGTACCTTTTTCCAATTGAATCGTTAAAAAACTGGGCTAGATCATGTCGGACTATGCTCATTGTAGGGTTCCGAAGCCGTTACTACTAACACAAAAAACAACATAATTTTTCTATTTTAAGTTAGGTATTTGGGGCTGTCTTAGATGATTTTTAGTAAATATAAAAACTATCCGCCTGTATCTCATTAAATAATGAAGTCTTAGTCGTGATAGTTTTAGCTTCAGCTTTTAAGATCGTTGTATGTTCTTTCATTTAAGATATAATTCCGATTTTTATTAGGTAGTTGTAGTTTTGGAAAATTACACTTTTCCAATTCAATATTGCCTAAACGGACGCCGAAAATCTAAAAATTAATAAATACATGTACTTACATAATGATATTTACGATGCCTCATTTGATGTTAAAAGGTTTATACCTTTTTTTTTCTTTGTATAAAAAAATCAAGATTTTATTTTAACTAACAATCATTTGTCACTTTCTGTCTTTTCACCAAGCGGTTCCAACGGAAGACCAGCGACCAGAGGACCCTGCAAAGATGCACTACGCTAACTAACGTTTCTATTCGATTCGTTTTTAAACCAATCGCGTCACTGGTAGACCACGTGACTTTTCGTACCACGTCATCTCCCAATGACGCGATTGGGTTAAAAACGAATCGAATAGAAATGTTAGTTAGCGTAGTGCATCTTTGCAGGGCCCTCAGCTGGCTCTACGGCTAGCGAATGCTGAGTTGGGACCGTGTCACAACAATTTCTCTATCTTGTTCTTTTTGTATCTATGTAATGTAATTTTATCTAAACCCATATCATAAGTCCTCTATTATGCGTTCAAAACCCGTAGGCAATGACCAGCATTACAGCGATGACAGCTGTTAATTTTCGAATATGTTCCAAATTTGGATCTCATTACCTGTAAATATTCGATAACGTAATGAAATTACGTTACAGCTGTCATCGCTGTCACCTACTACCACAGGTAATGCTGTTCATTTGCCTTTCGGCTTCTGAAGCCATCATAGAGTACTTATAATAAGTGTGTAGATAAAGTATTGTACGAGACTCTGCGTAATTGGCATTACGCAACCGTAACGTAAACTACTATTGTATTATTTTGAATAAATATCTCTTTATTTTCTTTATTTTATAACTTTGTCAGCGTAATTTAAATGTATATCTATGCTAAATTACAGGCTTTACAGGCTCATGTTGACTACGGAACCCTAAAAACTACGTGTGCAAAAATTTCATTTGAAATCGCATGCCGCGAAGCTGGTAGAAATGCAATTTTGAAGGCTATGTGTTCACAACGTGCGTTGGGAAAATAGGAATACATTTATTTTGATGAAGCGTTAGCATAGTTTGAATTGAACCTGCCTATGAAGCTAGCGATCCTGGGTTTGGTTCCCGGTAAGGGCAAAAATTTGTGTGTGGGTTTTCTATGTATTTAAGTATGTAAGTGTGTGTGTATATTATGCGTATTTTTGTAGACCCAAAGTACAATCCTAGAGCTTAGTTTAAGACTAGGTTAATTTGAGTGAGATCGTCTCTTATAATTTATTAATTTATTTACATAAATAGTCCGTAAATATTTCTTTTATCGCTAGTGATTTCAAGAAAAAAAGAATTTCGTGAAATAAAACGTAGATATTATCTCAAAGAACACAAATATGTCTGTGCAAAACATCATACCAACCACTACGCTATTTTATAATGATAAATAAAACGAATATATCTCATTTTTTACATGGATAATGAAGTTAAAACAAATATCAGTAAGTATCTAACCATAATACGTTTTTAAATACAATAAAAAACGAGAGCCAAACAAGAGAATTTTTCTCTCAGTTGAAGTAAATTTCTCTTCGCTAAGCAACTAACATTTAACTTATATCTTTGTTGATGTAACGTCTTGAAAGGAATAAGTACGGTTATTCACAATAATCACAATGCCATAAGTTAAACATGTGTTTATGTGTCTGTGTGGCATCGTAGCCCCCAAACGGATGGACCGATTCGGACGCCGTTTTTTTTAAACGAAAGTTCATTTAATCGGGATGGTTCTAAGCAACGTTTCATGAAACTATGAAATACGGGATCGCCAGTTTTTCGGGGGTTTTTATCTATTAAATTAAAAAACTAGCTTCTGCCCGCGACTTCGTCCCCATGGAATAGTTACTTTGGGCTAACGCTAACTTTAACCCGCGACTTTGTTAACGTAGAAGGTTAACATTCTTCATTGGTGCTCCGCTCCTATTGGTCTTAGCGTGATAATATATAGCCTATAGCCTTCCTCGATAAATGGGCTATCTAACACTGAAAGAATTTTCCAAATCGGACCAGTAGTTCCTGAGATTAGCGCGTTCAAGCAAACAAACTTCAGCTTTATAATATTGGTATAGATCAGTGATCCCCAAAGTGGTCTATATCGACCCCCAGGGGTCGACGACGACCTGCAAGGGGTCCATGTGAGCAGAAAAAATAAATGGGGCTCCATGAGAGGAAAATGGGGGTCCACGATAGTGGACCCCCATTTAAACAGATCGTGACTTTAATTTTGGCTTTTCATTAACTGAATATAATCCATATTCATACACAGATAGTAGGTACCTACTTACTTACGTAATACTTTCTTATAAATATATAAATATTAACGTATCTAGCTATATATAAAAAATGTTTTAATTTTCTCTGCGTGTAAGTTTTTATTTTGTAAAAAATATTTTTCCGCGCTAAATTTTAATTGTAGCCCTTGTCAATTTTTAGCCGACTAGACCTTCAACGTTATCCGTGCAAAAATCCTAAAGATTTCTTGCTTAGTTTTTAGCTTACGGTATAACGTAAATATTAGGTAATCACGGTCCACCCAAAACCAAAAAAATTGCCAAGTGGTCTACAAGCCAAAAAAGTTTGGGGACCTCTGGTATAGATATTAGGAGATTTTACCACACAAATTGACCTAGTCCAAAACTGAGCTCTAGGCTTGTACAGTCAACAGCATTAATAAGTGATCATTTATGTACCTTGTCGCTTTCAATAGTTTCACAATTTTGTATGACATTTCAAACACGACGTTAAAGTGACAAGGTACATAAATGATCACTTATTTATGCTGTTGACTGTACTATACAACGATAAACTTACTTATATAGGGAAATACATTCTTAAATATATATAAAACTTTCAAAACTCAGGAACAAATACTCGCGCTCATCACTCAAATATCTTCCCATACCCGGGATTTGAACCCAGGACCGCTAGCTTCATAGGCAGGGTCACTACCAACTAGGCTAACGTGTCGTCAAATATTAAATATCTATTTAAAGTTTTTAGTGTATAATAATTTTATAAACACAAGGAAATCATTCATCTTCCGAAGACTCGGAAAATATTGATATGAGTGTCATAAAGTAATTTTAGATTGTGATTTATCATATTTATTTTAGTTTCTGTCACGGCCAAACACACTTAATAGTGTATTTTAATGGACATTGAAAAAACACTTCCGCTCCCAATTCAATTTATTTTACAAACATTTAGGTTTGTCTTGTAAACTAATTTTCGTCAGAGATAGTTATACAGCGTAAGTAACAATTTCAATAATTTACAAAATGCACCTTACTGATTTACTCGCTAAGGTGTATTTTGCATCTTGTCTAAGCTGTCAGTTACGCAGAATTGCACTATTACCGACGTTATTCTGTCTACAAATTTTATGTAAATATTTCCTCGAGAACTGCAGGTTTCTGGGTAATAAGTAGGATTTATTTACTATCCCGGTAAATTAAATGTTTACTTAGCAATAATTAGATGTCTCTAGTAACAGCCAAGTTCAAATCGAATAACTCACATAGTTCTTTTTAAAACGACTCGTGTGGTTGCCGGGTTAGAATAATGCCACTCCATGTCTTCCCGTGGTTGTCGTAAGAGGCGAGTAACGAAATAAAGATTTGTAGTACTGTTAGGCGATGGGCTTGCAACCTGTCACTAATACACTGGTAAACATCTTAGCCTAATTGTGAAAAATAGCAATAAATAGATGTCTCTAGTAACAGCCAACTTCAAATCGAATAACTCACATAGTTCTTTTTAAAACGACCCGGGTGGTGGCCGGGTTAGAATAGTGCCACTCCATGTCTTCCCGTGGATGTCGTAAGAGGCGACTCAGGAAATAAAGGCTTGTAGTAGTTGTAGTACTGGAGTTTTATTGTATTAAAAACGGCGCTCGGTCGGTCGAACGAGTAAATGAGTGAACGCGCCACACCGGCGAGTTTACATAGTCCCGTGTCCCGTCAGAGCGCACAAAACACATTTAAGCGCGTGCATTCTCAATTAGGCAGCAGGGCGCCGTTTTTAAGAGAATATCCCTGTTAGGCGATGGGCTTGCAACCTGTCAATGTGGTAAACATCTTAGCCTTATTGTGCAAAATGTGGTTACAGGATTATCAACAAGTTTTTAGTTGTTGGTAATTCTGTAACTCAGCCTACCCCGCTCTGGAAATGAAGGCGTGAGTTTATGTATGTACTCGTATGTATATAATATATACATTTTAAAAAGAACACATTATGTGAACATATTAACATATGAACATATTAACTGTGCGGCCGTAATTGATTAGGTACTGTTATTAGTTACATTAGTAAGTTATGTACAGTCGGCTTAAAACCTTCTGCACCTTATTTTAATGGAATAAAGTGCAAAATTGGGCAGATGTCAATATCTATTTTTCCATACAGACATCCATGTGTAGTGGTTTGTTTGCGTAAAACGTATCCCTTTCACTAACGTACAACGAACCTACTCTAGTTAAAGTAAGCTTTGTCACCGTATGACAAATTTAAATTGCCACATAAAAGACAAGGACACACCAAATTTTATACATACTTTAGTTATTTAAGAGGGCTCTATTCTACGTGGTGAAACCATATCGCTTTTAACCTGTTATCTTATTAACTCGGCCGCATTTACTGTCAAGTAAATAAAAGCTATCATAACGTTGACAACACGATAAAATTACAAAAACTATATCATTTTATAAAGTAAAATAAACCCAGGGCCCTGTTTGTTAAAATTACAAAATGAAACTGTTACGCCTAAAAAAGTTAAAAACAATCTACTGCCCAGCTGTGGGGCGATTACGACCTAATATTACCATAATAGCAGAACTTAAGTAAAAGGTTAAGTTTCCAAACTTAATCTCGAGTTCCGAACTTAGTGCGAAGTTAAATTCATATCTCCTGTAAGCAGATTAAACAAATTTTCCCCCTCGCTGCCCTGTCGGGGGCGCCCTAATAACGCGTATTCAAGATTATTTACACAGCCAGAGGGTTACTGTTCACAAAAGTATGCTAAATAGATTTAAACTCGACATAATACTTTAACGAAATCTCTTTCAACGCAGGTACTTCAGATACTTGCCAATAAATTAATGCGTGATAAAACTTCCAGCGCCGAAGTTTTCCATGACGCCCGATTTCAAAACCGTTGACCTGTTACTGTTTTTATTTCCGATGAAAACATTCCCGCCGGCCAACACGAACCGTCCAAACTTAATGTAATTGCGGCGTCCAAATTTCACTTCCAGGAACCGGTTATTTTTACCCGAAACGTAAACTCCTCCCTGATTTACAACTAACTCATAAACCCGAATGATTCACGAGTTTCACTGCCTTTTAACTCGCCTGAAGAATCGCAGACGTTAAATCTAAAACTTGAACTGTACTCGATTCCCGATTGCCGCGGCTGTCTGCCAACTTTTACGTTCCGAAATCGAGAAAGAAACTTTCACACGTCAAACTTATATATAGCAGAGGTGAACGCACGTAGCACTGACCTCCTTTTTGCGTAGTATTAAAGGTGCGGAGCCTGTAGGAGTCTTCATCAGGCTCCTCCTCAGCCTGATGCGACTTCGGCACGTCGAGGAACGCATTGGAGCGGCGTGGTTGGCTGTGTTGACCAGGTGGAGGGCGTCTGCGGGCTGACGCTTGTCTGCGGACTTGAGGAGGGGTTTCCGCCTCAGCTAGTCTAGGTTCAGAACTATAACGAGCTCTGGTTTCGCGGTCCAGCTGCTGTTGTTGCTGCTGGCGTCTCTGGCGGACTGATCGTCCTCCCGTGATGCGGGCTGATTGGGAGCGCGCTGCCGGGCGGCGGCGAGGCGCCGGAGTAGTTTCCATGGGGGCCACGAGCGCCTCCATGCTCGCGGAGGCCGGCGCGCATATCGACTGCGAGCGCTTCGTACGTCCGTCCGTAGCCATGGTCGCGGCGAAACTGCGGCGGGCGGGCGGAACTTGTTGCATGCTCGCTTCTCTGTCTCTAATTCATCCCGGATAAATTATGAACGTGAACATGGACAGGGATGAAACGTAAGTATATGCCATAAATAATTAATAGATCTTATCTGTATTTGTTGCGGTTTGCGGTAAGATAAGGGGAGATAAGCATTTTTATCCGCGCCGTTAAAATGTTTTCTCTGCTAGATTTATTTGTACGCTGACGGGTTTAGTAATTACTAGTTCGAGTGTTCTTTTAAAGATATAGAGACGTTTATTAATAGTTTGGATAATATAAACATCGTTAGTACTAGCAAGGCCGGTCCGGAGTGTTTACTCATTCCTATTACTGTAACGAAGTTATATATTAGGAGTAGCTTACCCGGGACCGTGTCTGGGCCAATTTCGTTAACTTTTAGGAATCGGGAATGAACTGACCGGTTTCTGATGTTTTAAGTTATACTTAAGTGAAAAGATATTACGTTTATTGAAGATTAAAGTAGATTGTCGTTATTTTGCACGAGTAGATATTATGAAAGTGTGTGCGACTTTGTTTGTTATTGTTTTAAATTTGAATTAACAACGTAGTCTCAAGACGACAACACCCAAAGGTTAGCTGGAAGAGCTCTCTTAAAGGGATAAGTTCGCCTTATTCTGTAAATATTGTATTTTAATTTCTGTGTTTTTTACAATAAAGTGTTTACATACTACATACAATCATCAGACCGCAATCCTAAGACTGCAAATGATTGGCGCAACCTTGAAGACTAAGATGCCTAGATGCTTGGTCAAATGCAATATGGGTTTTACCGCGTAGAATAGAGACCCTGAAACGTGAACATAGTGACTGCTACTAACTTATTTAAATATTCTCCCATCATCTCAAACTTAGTCCGTAAAAGCTCTTATTAACAAGTAAAATACCCGTATTAAACCTTAAATAAGGTAATAAAATACAGTTCATCATAATTCCCATCTACAATTTAATTAACGGACTAAAAGTTATAGCCCGTTTTAATTGACGTTCGGGGCTGGGGTTCCATCTCTGACATTAATTGCTGGTACTGTAGTACCTTGTCAATGTAACTAATATTATAAATGCGAAAGTTTGTGAGTGGTCAAGTTAGTATAATAATAAATAAATAAATATCAGGGAACATTGTCACACCAATTGACCTAGTCCCAAACTAAGCTCTAGGCTTGCACTATGGGTACTAGACAACGATATAAATACTTATATAGAGAAGTATATACTTAAATACATAGAAAACATCTATGACTCCGGAACAAACATTCGCGCTCATCACACAAAATATCTGCCCTTAGCGGGATTTGAACCCAGGACCGCTAGCTTCGTAGGCAGGGTCACTACCAACTAGGTCAGCGCGTCGTCAAAGTATTGGTCTAAGATCCGAATAGGAGACGATTTGCACGGGGCTGTTTATTCGATGAAAAGTATTTTATATCAAATTTAATACCGTAAATAATATGTGGCGAATAGGTAGGATGAAAAATTTCAGTACAGTCCTTATATCATTAAAAAAATATTAAAAATCAACTTTTTTTATAGCAAATATTTGTTTAAAAGACAAATTACATACTAATCGAAAGTATGAAGTCTATAGAATATGCAAACGTTAGGTTTAGTGCAAATTATTAGTACCGACTTACCTGTTTATACCTGCCTACCCAATAGTTTGACGGGAAAAAAATTGTCAACCTAACTATTGCATATTCTATAGGCTTCATACTTTCGATTGGTATGTAATTTATCTATTAAACAAGCTATTCCAATTTTTTAAAACAAAGTTAATTTTAAAAATTTAATTATTTAATACTGGACTGAAAATTTTCAGCCTACCTTGTCGCCATATATTACTTAGCATATTAAATTTGGTATAAAATACTTTGTATCGAATAAACAGCCCTCTGCAAATCGTCTCCAATTCGGATCTCCTACTATAATGTTTGTTAGTTCTTTACACATAGACGACTTAACGGCTTTATAATCAGTTTCATCTAGGATGATTCCTGTGGCAGCCGTATTTCGTAATTTCAATCACTTACTTTACTCACATGCGAGGTACTTAAAAATAGGCGATTCATTATTTAAGTCCCTGAACGGCGTCGCTAGGTGTGTACCAATGTAGTAAATGTAAAGTTAAAGACACAAGTGTAATACGTGTTTATATGAACTTTCACAGGAGTCATCTTAGATGAGACATGATGTTTGTGTAGATGGTTGAAAATGACTTGTCATTGTGACATAGGCTACCGATTTTCTTGCTCTTCTTCTTCTTATCATTGTTTAAAACAAAATCGCTTTCCGCATTTGTCTGTCTGTATTTGTGTCTGCTCGTATCCGCTCACTTCATCATCAGTTAGATTATTTTTCGAGGAAATTTTTAAGTATAAAATCATAAAATCTTCGAGGTCTTTTGCACGGATAAAATGGGAGGTCAAGACGGTTAAAATTTGTCACAGGCTACAATATTTTTTGTGCGGAATATAAAAACTTACACTCACAGAAAATAAAAACGTAATTTATATAGAAAGATATGTGTTTATTTATATAATTATAAGAAAGTATTACGTAAGTAATTAGGTACACTATCTGTGTATGAATATGGATTATCCCATTAATGAAATGCCAAAATTAAAGTCAAGACCTACTCAAATGGGATCCCCAATCGCGGACCCCCATTTTCATCTCATGGACCCCGATTTTTTTTTCCGCTCACGTGGACCTCTTGCTAGTTGACGGCGACACCTGGGGCACGTTTTATAAAGCTAAAAGTAACAATTTTGCAGGTCTAAATTGGCAATACTGCTCAAATGGCTGGTCGTCATTGGTCGAGGTTGTGTCAAATGGAAACTTATAACCTGTAAATTGTAATTTGTAGCTTACGTTATAAAACAGGCTACTGGGGATCGATATAGACCACTTTGGGGATCACTGCGCTACAGTAAAATGTTGTATTATGTAATTGGAAATCTTATATCTATCTTGATTTTCATTCTAGTCTCCTCATTTCTTAGTAATATTACAAATGCGGAGTTTTGTAGTTGGTTTCATTTCTACGGCTTCACGCCTCAATTGGCCAACAAGAAATTCATTCAGGAAATTAAAAAAGTGTTTATTTAGCCGGGGAAATGACGATAATTAATAAATAAATCAATATTAGGGGACAATCTCACACACTCTACCTATCGGTACTAGGCATGGGGTATGGGCATCTATAAACATTTTTGTATGGATAAATCATTACTAAAATACACAGAAAACAGTTCGAAGCTCCTTAGAAACACAAACCACTAGAGAAACTGAATTTTCTACACAATTTAATTTATTAAACTGTTTCTTAGAATCGTGGTCTTGACAGACGGGCAAAGCGATTGTTTAAGGAACACTATTCTAAGAAACAGGTTAATAAATTAAAGCTTCGTTCCTAATTCGCTCTACAAAGACAAATTGTTTTAACTTTATTATAAGTTATTTATAGAAAACAATAAAAATCATATAAAATAAAAATGAAACGTCCCAGACGAAGTTCGTAGAACTGGTGAAAAAAAGTTAGAACTCACAGAATATGAACATATAGCATAGAAACCGGACTATAATACGTACTTTGCGTCAGCTATCTTTCTCTACTTTTTAGTTTACGTATTACATGAGAAAAAATGAAACAATTAGTAGGCTGTTTTTTCTTCTTTAACTGTCATTGTCACAAGGACTTCTTTGTCCTTCCTGTAAGAAGGATTTGTCTTTCCTAGTCTATAGGTCCAAATACTATAGGTGCTTATAGGTCCAAATCACGCCTTACTTGTGACGATGTACCAAATAACGAAAGAACAGATTCATCTCTTTCCAACTCCCTATGAAAACCATAAGTAAAAAGAAGTGAACCGTAATGTATTTTCTGCTTATTTAGTACGGTTTCTATGCCTTTAGTCTTTCTTCTGTGTTAGAACTATCAGATCAAAACGTCAAAATCTCTCCACCGACAAAAGCGTAGCTCTTGAATCATGACGATGGCTATAAAACAGTATTTGTCTGTCATACGAAGATTATATTTTAAGGGCTGAAAATATAAGCCCTAATTAACCTAATTTGATATATATAAAAAAAAAATTTTTCTTTATACAGTGTGTGACATCCATACGAACATATATTTTGACAATAGTTAATATGCATCCTAATTAACATAAAAACATGTGTATTGTTCACATAAGTTGTACTTTTTTTTTCATACCTACTAATTCGCCACGCAATGTATCATAAATAGCTCAATTAACCCTCAATTAACTTGCAGTTAACTTAGACAGTTAACTTAGACGTACATTGCTGCTCGATGGACCTTTTAAAAATGAATTACACTAAATTGATTGGAGCTATTAATTTAATTCCTTCTGTAAAGGGTTCACAGCATTTAAAGCTAGCGTTACTTAAAATTAATGTTCTTATGGATGTCACACACTGTATATACAAATTAATTCCGCACGCAATGTATCTGTAACAAGTTAACAACTTACATCACTAAATAAGGTATACATTAAAATTGAAATAAAACTAAGTCTGCTGTCTCAGAAGTGTCAAAATAAACTTTGTGTTACATTGCGGCTCGAGAATAGTTAATAAGATATAAGAGAAGAACGGCAATCAAAGGATTACAGTAAAATATATATAACTCAACAAGAATATCTCGAAAATCTTATTAAGAGGAGCTGACTCTAGGAAACTGTCGTTTTGGTTTTATCTTTCCTCTCCTTTTCTTTATAAAATTCATCCAATAAGCGAGTACCTACGATCCACGGGATAAACATGGCTGAGCTAAAAATTGTCTTCGTCGGTTATTTATTAAAACAGTTTGAAACCCTTTTCTTTTAATAACGAAGGGCCTTATCACAATTGCGATTTGCGGGCAAGTTAAAACTGAAAGCGACGCGAGCAAAATTTTCAGATTGAGCCCTGTCATATGACACCCCGTTTGCTATAATCAAATCACTTTCATTTTTCAACCCTCTAGACCCCTTTTAAAATTAGATAAATCATTTTATAAGGTTTTTACTAAAAACAGATGCTGGCAAGCAAGTTAGAAAACTATTCCAAATGTCAAATGATAGCTTCTATAGTTTCATAGAAAAACTGCTGTGACAGACAGACAAACATCGAAGTCTCATCATAAGGGTTCGTTTTTTACTATTTTGGTACGGAACCCTAGAAATCGTGTTCGAGGTATGGTGACTCTATTTTAATCAGTAAAACCATATCGCTTTTGACATGTTATCATATGGTCAACATAAATACATTATTATTCGACAGTTAAAAACAATAGGGATTCATGACTTTTCACAGCTTTAATAAAAGCTGATTCATGTAACAAACAGTTGAGAAAAATATTTTTTGAATAGCTATAGAAATAACCAGGATATTATCCAACAAAGATTAGTTCCTATCGCTGTTTAGCAAAATTTTACATGGAGTGTATATGGCCGACCAGTAGTCTTGCCGATTTAAATTTATATTTCCCTTTTGGTGATCTCTTTTACTGTGTTTTCATATTTTGTTGAGAAATGTGATTTAAAGAATCCTTCCATATTCCCTATCATTTCATAAGTGTCATAACATAACCAATATGATATTACCAAGTGGAATACAGCCTCGGCGATATATGTCATAGACAATGCTCCAATATCTGGTCAGCCGTCAACTTGACGCGGGTGT
This sequence comes from Acleris literana, assembly GCA_946894065.1. Lineage (NCBI taxonomy): Eukaryota > Metazoa > Arthropoda > Insecta > Lepidoptera > Tortricidae > Acleris > Acleris literana. Next base: position 3,559,936 of record OX335681.1, read on the forward strand.
AGCAAACCTTTGGTCCTGACAGTTTCGGTTAGACTGGCGTGACGTGACGCTGATTGTCGGCCGGGTTTTTGTTTCTGAAAGGTTGGGTGTAATAATGGGGGATACATTTTAGTACCCATTTAAAGTAAACGTGTTACGTACATACGGTTTTTGTTCATGTAGATTAGCGAGTGTGTAATTGAAGTATTAGATATATTTTTAATCTAGAGAATAGAGAAAAGTAGGTAAAGTCTTGTAATTTTTTTAATCGGTCCAATAAATTAAATATCTGTTTTAGGCGGAACAAAACAGTATTGCATGTATAAGAGGCATCGTTAAGTAGAACTGCAACAGTACTTCTCGCACGAAACTGACTTAATTTCAAAATTACGTGCACTTTTACAATAAAAATACTACCGCTTGCAGTAAGAGTGTGAGTGGGATGTACGCATGTCAAGTTTAACGTAATGTAAAAATTGTGTGGATATAATTTAAGTGCATAAAGCCATACGTACAGTACCTAATAAAGAAGGAAATGACATACGTTTTCACATTTTTAGTATATTAGCGTTACCAAATAAATACCGACACACGATCGATTTATTTTAGAAGTTTTAATATAGAATGATCGTCGAACGTGAAGCCAAACATTTCACCTAGTTGACGAAACAGCAAAAATAACAACGGTTTCCTCATTGGAAAGTATTATATTTAAAAGACAGCTTAATTAATTCCTGTACTAAAATTAATCGACCCAATAAAAATGTTTCGCGCATTTGGTGGGCACTAACAAAGATTATAAACCTTAATGTCACAGTATAAGATCTATAATAGATCAGCAGAACATTGTTGCACAGTATTTTTAACACGTCATCTACTGAAGGGTCACGCAGTTTTAAATACAGCTGCCCTTTTGTGACGTCATTGTATCTACGTCATCGTTCTATAAACGTTTCAGACGACGACGGCGGCGTGAGGTATCTCACAAGTTTATATGTAGGCGTTTGAGTTTTCTTACGCCATGGCATTCTTTATTGGCTGGGGGAAGTGCTTAGAATTTCTTTAAGAGTTATGAAACCATCCTGGTTTCATTTTCTTATTATATTTATAACCCCCGACTCAAACAGAGAGAAATATACGAGTAGGAAAGTATATTATTTCAATAATCATAATTTTAGTTAATAACTTTTTGTTTTCCCCCGAAGTTATTCCAGATAATTCAATTTTCTTTAAAATTTTGCACGAATAAAATAGAATAGAGAACGCAAACTCATCAAAATCTCAATCTGACCTGAACTAATTAGTCCAAAATTAAAAGAATCGTTACAAAGCAAAGTAATTAATGATTTAATAATGCTGAGGTTAAATACTAATTTAGACGAGTTTAATAACGAGATTATGCGAGAGATATTAAATTCCGTGAACCCAATTCTAACCTGGAGTTTCACTGACAATGCTTATTACGGCTGAGTAAACTGGATAGATTCAATTAGGTTCAGGTACTGGTGAAAATTAGGATATTAAATGGTAGTAATTCAGTTAATTTGAGATTTCTATTATGTATTATAATTCAAATTCTAGGTGTTCAACTCACATATATTTAACAAATCGCCGCGCATACGGTTACCTTCCGTCCGGATTAGTCAGGACATGTCCGGACTTTTAGAATCTAGTCCGGACTTTGTCCGGGTTTTTAGGTCTAAAAAATAGGTCTAAAGCTGGGTATTCACGACCGCTCTAACAAGCCGATTAGAGCAGCGTGTAGAGTGACGGCACCAATGATGGACACTTTTAGCTGACAGGCACCAGTAATGGACACTTCACTCTTAATTCAAATTGTATACGGACCAAAATTGATTGTTATTCATTTGTTGCAAAACAAATGACGACGACCTACGCGCCTAGCCAAATGGCGACGTCGTGAATGCGTTCTCTGGCTGCCATTTTCTAATCAGTCTGCTCCGTGATATAGCACCGTTGAGGCGTGGCTTGGCGTGCCCGTGGCTGTAGTCAAAATATTACACCCTTCCAGTTGAATATTCTCCATCTGTCGCCGAGACAAACGGCGCGTCCGTGAATGCCCAGCTTAAATCGATCTGGAATGTCCAAAACCTAGGTAATTAATTAACAGGAAAGCGTTCGTCATCGGTTTAACGATAGCTCCTCAAGGGATTTAGACTCCGTGATAAGGTTATTCAAATTTAGTTTAAAGTGCAGTAAAGTAAATGTATCCGCGTGCCGCCGCAGATCTGAGGTCTTACTTTGATAATCGAAGCAGGGCTCGGAAAACGGTATATTTTTCAAAACGGTTTCGTCTTTAATACCTAAGAAACGATTTATTTCGATTTCGTTTGAACGGAACGTTATGGAAAGCGTTTTTAATCAGGATCCAAATTTTAATAGTTTTTGATTAATAAAACGTTTTTAACCGTTTTTGCCGTTTTCTGGGGTGTTCGGTACGAAGCTACGAACGAATATTACGAATAGTTTCATGCTTGTCGTCGCCGGGGTGCGTGGCGCGTCCGGCGGATTAAACCGGTTTTTGAATACGTTCCCGTTTCGTTTTCGTTGCGAACAAAATGTTGTAAAAACGTTTTCCATAACGTTTTGTTCAAATGAAATCGAAACAAATCGTTTCTTAGATATCAAAGACGAAACCGTTTCGAAAAATATAACGTTATCGTAGGCTGAACGTAACTTCGAACTTCAATTTTCAAAGTAGGACCTCTCATAATACACTGTATGTAAACGTACTTTTTATTATACCTAGGTAATTCAAAAGCATTCTAATAAGTATACATAGATCGACACCGCTTACTGGCTCAAGTAAAGTCATCGTCATCATCATCATCATGTCAGCCGAAAGACGTCCACTGCTAGACATAGGCCTCCCCCAAGGCTCTCCACTCAGACCGATCTTGTGCTTTTCGCATCCACCGCGTTCCCGCGATCTTTACAAGGTCGTCACTCCATCTTGTTGGAGGCCTGCCTACAGCTCGTCTCCCGGTCCGCGGACGCCACTCAAGAACCTTCTGACCCCATCGGCCATCAGTCCTGCGAGCAATGTGCCCCGCCCACTGCCACTTAAGTTTGGCTATTCTTCGGGCTATGTCGGTAACCTTAGTTCTACTGCGGATATCATCATTTCTGATTCTATCACGCAGAGAAACCCCGAGCATAGCCCTCTCCATAGCCCTCTGAGTGACTTTGAGCTTCCTTATAAGGCCCATTGTTAGCGCCCACGTCTCAGATCCCTAAGTCATCACTGGCAACACACACTGGTCAAAGACTTTTGACTTCAGACACTGCGGTAATTTGGACGAAAAGGTGCTACGAAGCTTCCCGAACGCTGCCCATCCGAGTCGGAAGTAAAGTAAGTTTTAAATATTAGACAACCTAAAGAGAAGCCTAGGTAATGACTTTGGTAGATGACTCCACTTGGTACTCCAAACATATCGCCCATCATGAGCAATAATTGTAATCCTGAACTAATCTACTTACATACATAAACTCACGCCTTCATTCCCAGAGTGGGGTAGGCAGAGCTACAGAATTACCAACAACTCTTAATACCACATTTAGCACAAACAGGCTAAGATCAGACCGTTATTTTCTGGTAACGTTATCTTTCATAACGTTATATTGAACGAATATCCTTATACTATAACGTTATTTGACGCCTTACCTGTAGCGGTATCCATTATAACGTTATCAAACAAAACGCTATACGTATAACGATACTTCGCTAAGCGCTATAATAACGTTAATAACCGTTATTTTATAGTAACCTAATTTTTAAATCTGCGTTTGTTATTTGCATTTTAAAATGCATTTTTGTGATAAAGCAAAGTATTTTAGCTGGCTATTTGAAAACGGACGGAAAATGGACGGAATATATGAACGGACATCTAAAGGACGTTGGTTGCGATGTCTAAACGGACAAAAATCGTCCCTTCTGGGACGTCGGCCAGTCACGCAAAATGCCTAACTACGGAGCGTCAACATCGCGTACTTCATGCGTTTCATAACGTTATTATAACGTTATTTACGTGTAACGTTATTACGATTTCGTTACGGTGTAGCGTAACGTTATGAAAAAATATCGATATATTAAAACGAAATTTTGAGCACTAACGAAATATAACGTATATATTCATAACGTTATAAAGGTCTGGCTAAGATGTTTATGTTTTAGTGACAGGTTGCAAACCCATCGCCTAACAGTACAAGACTTTATTCCCTCTTAGGACATCCACGGGAAGATAAGGAGAGGCACTATTCTAACCCGGCAACCACACGGAAATAGTCTACACCGCTTTGTAGAAACGCTCTCGCTATGTTTACTCTCGCCGATGCTAATTGGCCAATTAATTAATTTTGGGTGGTGGATGCATGTTGTACGCGACGAGTGATTACACAACGTTTTCATCCCGATGATCCACTATTTAGACCTGAAGTATTTGATCACTGTACCTATAGTGTTCGGTTCACTAATGTTTTACCAAATGATGATTAGGTAAATTTATTTTCGCAAGGAAATATCTACTTCCTCATTTTTTGGGGTTCCGTAGTCAAACTAGGAACCCTTATAGTTTCGCCATGTCCGTCCGTCCGTCAGCAGCTTCGCTCAGAGACTATTAATTTTAGAAAGCTGTTGCTAGTATTTAGTCACTCCGACAAAGTAGTAAAATAAAATCCTGTTATATTTTTTTCACGGTACCTCCCCTACACGTAACGGGATGTTTTTTCTTTCCCGTCTACCCTATGGTGTGGGGCATTGGATAGGTCTTTAAAAATATTGCGGGTTTGTGAAAACAATTTTTTGATTAAGAGATCCGTTCCAGATTAATTAAGATTTGAAGTGCTTCATTTTGTTAGAGTCAAGTGTCGTCGTCGTCACTGAGCATGCTCAGACATGCTCTTGCCCGGTTTTTTTATATTTTGTTTGAGGTCGATTATCTTACCTAAGTAAGTATCGCATAATAACCTATATAAGTATACACGCTACACTTACACCTATACATATTTTTTACCGTTTTATCTCGCATTTTTGATGCTAGCCTCGTAAGGCCCACCATACTACAAACAGGGAGTTTTTTGTGAGCGGGACTTTGAATCTACCATCAAGGCAATAAAGTTCAATTACGTTTGTTCGATAATGCCATTTTCAATTTATTGAGATAGGAAAATGAACCTTATTACGATTGGAACACAGTTCAAATTAAATTGCCTTGATTCTGAACATCCTATTGCACATTGGGCCTTACGAGGCTAGGACACGACGACATTTATTAATTCATTCATCATTACCTTATGTTATATTGTTATATTGTTATATCTAACTTTTAGGTAACATAACAAAAACTTACCTAGTAACTAAAACTTGTCACTAGGTATTTACCTAAATTAGCCAACTAAACGGCCCAACCAATTTTCATGAAACTAAGCTTAAAACCATCCCAATAAAACTAACCTTTATTTTAACCGCATTAAAACCAGCTCATCCGTTTTGGAGCTACGATGACTGACACACACATACACAGACACACACTAAAATCTTACAACGACCCTAATTTTACGGGGGGTTGAAACGGGAAAAACCTCCGGAAAAACCCCTTTACATATATCGATTAGGGGGAAGCGGGGCAGATTGGTACGGAAAAATTTAACCTTATATTTTTGGCAGTAAAAATTAATAAAATTATACCATTTTGCGTATATCATAGTTAAACTAATTGGAATTGATATGGCATTTAAATAAATCTTAAAAAAATATCGTAATAAAATTAAAGAAAAATCTCTGAAAAATGGAATTTGTTTAATTGTGCCCCACCCATGGGGCACCTTGATACACATGATTAATTATGTAAAAAAAGTTTTAAAAATTGCAACATTCAGAAAAATGTTGTTTCGTTTCTTTTAAGGAGTGTATAGGCAACCTAATGTGTTTCATAAAGATTTTAAATATCTTTTTATTTTCAATACTTAACTTATGACCGATTTCAATTGTTTTTATTGTATTTATTTAAATTAACTTTAACATGTATGAAAAAATAGGCTAAACAAACCCTAAACCACTTTTAGACACTTAAACAACATAGTCAAAAATTACTTACTCAAACATTGATAGCACCAATGTGCCCCGTACCTTTGTGTATCGAAGTGCCCCAACGGTCATATTCGAAAAATATTTGAATATTAATAAAGTCAGTGTACTTTAGAAAAGTTAAACATGCAATCCTGACAACGAAATAACATAACTTTATATTGGGAAATTCAAATAACCAATAAACAGATAAACACTGCAACAATGAACTATTACATAAGGAGAATATTTTTAGTAAGCTACACTAAAAACACTTTTTTACTTGTGAAATGCTAAAGAACAAAAACCTAGCGATGTGTTTACAGCTGTCAATCGCGCTTATGTATAGTCTTGTTTTAGTGATATTTCGATATTACTACCATTTGTTTGTAACGAAATAGTGCTGGTGTATTTATTGTGCCCCGTGCATCAAACTGCCCCGTTTCCCCCTACGCAGAAGCGTTTCCTACATACGCACCTTCAGAACAATAGTGACCTAATTGAGAAATTTTAAATTTCGAGTTAGGTCTCTATGATAATAAATTTATGACTCGAAGTTTGAAAGCACAAATTTTGAATTAGGTCATTATTGTTCTAAAGGTGCGAATTTTCCGGGCGTATTCCACAAAACAGAGCGCTTGTTACGGATACGTCGCTAATTGGTCGTCCGCAAAAATGTTTGTTCATCGATTTACTCTAAATGCTTTGTTTGTCCTCGGCGAGTGTTCCGCCCGGGGCGCTGCTCACACCGAAGCGAACATTAACTTAGAAGTGTATTGACGGCTAAAGTAACGTGAGTAAGTAATATTTATGGAAGGGTAAAATAAGAATGAGAAAATAAACATGGAAAGAGGTACGCACGTTAAATCTTACATTCACACTATATTAAAAAAGAATTCAAACAAAATGATAACTTTTAACCGCAATAATGTCACTATTAAAATTGTTTTCTTTGTAATTTAGTATCACTGTAATGTTGAATTTAACATGCTGCATGTTTGGACCGGTGCACCTGGCATTCTATAATCACTGCTGTATATGAAAACAACACAACGCCATGCATGGTACGTAATAAATACAAAAAACAACCGAGATGATGGATACAAGTTTTCGAGTTCATGCAATCCGGTGATCAGCTAGCGCAAGCGTCGACGTATATCTGGGTCGTTAGATATTCCGATAAAATATAAAAAAAATATTAAAAATAAACAAAAAACCCGACTGCAATAAAAAAAGAACTGAAAAGCGAAAAACAAGCTATATAATCTATAGAAAATTGTAAGAGCATGTACGAGTACTTATTCATATTTATAACAATTTAAATTTAACTTGAATATTGGAAAAGGTGTTCCAGGCCGGGACAAGATAGTCCAAATGTTAATTTTCTTCAAGAAATAGGTTTTGAAATTTATTGCTTGTCCCCGCCTGCAACACCTTTTCCAATATTCAAGTTTAATTTAAATTGTTATAAATATGAATAAGTACATGCTCTTACAATTTTCTATAGATTATATAGCTTGTTGTTCGCTTTTCAGTTGTTTTTTTATTGCAGTCGGGTTTTTTGTTTATTTTTAATAATTTAATTTATTTAACTCTTTTTAGTTTTTATTAATAAAATAGTGGTTTAATTAATGATTACTAAGCAATATATGAGCTCTGGAGCTTAAAATTTTAATGTCGCGAAGCTACAAGTGACAAATTACAAGCGAAACTCTCTTTCTAGCGGAAGGAGTTTATTACTTAACATTTACGTATTTTTTTGACTTTCCTGCAAAATAGCATCAAAGTGTTATATTGTATATATATTTGGAACGGGCTATTTAATAGCTTTCATTTGATACCCATATTGTTATAGTAAAAAATTTTTTTTTTATTTCCCCTCCATATTTTTTTCCGCGGACGCCATATTGAAATATTATATACCCTATGTCACTCCGGCAATTAAGACGAATCGAATGACACCTTGTATGTTAAAATCCGTCAAGCCGTTTAGGCTGCAGAGCGTGCCCAGAAATAGACATACATACATACATACATACATACATACGCTCGAAAAACATAACCCTCCTTCTGACGCAGTCGGGTAATAAAACAAATGCACATAGTTTATGGAATAAGCACCAGCTTTTTCCATTCCACTCGTGTTCACAATCGTTGCAATACAATCAATAAATCGTGGTATTCATGTATCACATTGTGATTACGGGATTAAGTCTCGTTTTCGATACATTACAATTAACTTAAGGTTCAAAGTTAAACAATGTCTAATCACACTTAATACACTCTGCTCCGAGCTGGACTTTCAAGTGGCTAATGCTGTTTCTTTGTTCCCTAGCTAACTCTATCAAGACGGTTCTTAATTAGATTAGATTTGATTAATATCAGATGACCTGAAAATAAGGGCCGCAATAATGTCGTGAGAGAATTAATACCATTTTACCAGCGACTTCGTCTGCGTAGAATCAGTTTTATATTATCTTTTACTAGTGACCCGCGCTCGCTTCGCTTCGGTTTATGCCAGTTTTCTGTAATACCCGTACATAATCCAACACTTATTATACATAAAAAGCTTCCTCTTGAATCACTCTATCTATTAAAAAAAACCGCATCAAAATCCATTACGTCGTTTTAAAGATATAAGCATACATAGGGACGGACAGCGGGAAGCGACTTGGTTTTATACTATTTACGAGTATTGATTACTCGTATAACCCCTTTGGAATTTTTCGAACTTCGAAGTAGCCCCCGTTATTTGTCTCTGTTTTAAAGAAAACCGCTTTCCAGATTCCATGCCTCTAGTTTTAGGGGTTTAGGCTGTGTGCTGATAAAAAATAAAATAAATAAATAAATATCAAAGGACAATGTCACACTAATTAACCTAGTCCCAAACTAAGCTTTTGGCTTGTACTATGGGTACCAGAGTAAATATAAAAGCGGCCAAGTGCGAGTCGGACTCGCCCATGAAGGGTTCCGTGAAACGTGAATTGCGGTTTACGATTTATGACGTATTAAAAAAAACTATACTAGATCTCGTTCAAACCAATTTTCGGTGGAAGTTTGCATGGTAATGTACATCATATTTTTTTTTAGTTTTATCATTCTGTTGTTTTAGAAGTTACAGGGGGGGGGGGGGACACCACTACTACCACTTTGGAAGTGTCTCTCGCGCAAACTATTCAGTTTAGAAAAAATATATATTAGAAACCTCAATATAATTTAGATATACCACACGTATAGGATTGATGAAAAAAAAAAATTTTGGGTTTCAGTTCCATACAAGTATGGGGAACCCCCGAAATTTATTGTTTTTTTTTCTGTTTTTGTGTGAAAATCTTAATGCGGTTCACAGATAGATACTTACTAAGTGTCAACTTTATTCTTATAGTTTCGGAAAAAAGTGGCTGTGACATATGCACGGACTGAGAGACAGACAGACATGACGAATCCATAAGGGTTCCGTTTTTTGGCCATTTGGCTACGGAACCCTAAAAATGACTGACTGGTGAGTTTTTTGCGGCGTTTCCTTCTCAGAAGTAGTGGTCTCTTGCGAAGCGCTGGTAGATTTTTGACGTGTAAAAGTGTCCGTGAGGCCTACTTACTGAATAAACATCTTTTATCTTTTATTATACAATGATATAAATATTGATTAGAGGAATATATACATAGAAAACATCTATGACTCAGGAACAAATAGGTATTCGCGCTCATCACCCAAATATCTGCCCTTACCGGGATTTAAACCCAGGACCAATAGCTTTGTAGGCAGGTTCACTACCAGCTGGGCCAGAGCGTCGACTAAAACGTCGAAAAAAAAAACTTTCTATCGTACAATTATAGATAAACATGTGTGTATATAATTAATCCATTCAGTCCATTATAAAATCAACAAAAAAAAAAAAATGACTTTTTTTTAAAATTGCAATTGCTTGTTTAATAGACAAATTACATACTAGTCGAAAGAATGAAGCCTATAAAATATGCAAACGTTAGATTGACTATTTTTTTCCCGTCATTACTATTGGGTAGGCACGTACAAACAGGTAAGTTGCACCGGTCTGTTTAATGAATACAATTTATACTAAAATGAAGATCATTTCACTGCGAACACGGTGATATAGGTTTGTTTGCAAAAAACAGTCGAAATTCCGGTTGTCGAGTTTAAAAAACGAAATATTGCTGCGAATGAATGCGTGGGACAAAAATCCCAGCGAAGCATCCAGTGCGATAGAAGAGGATTGCGTCTAGAAATATCCATTGACAGAAACAAAATGTATGTATGTATACTCCTTATTGTACAAGAATAAAAAAGATAAGCAATGTAATAAAAAAAAACGAGTAAAAAGGCGAACTTATCACTTTTAGAGATTTATTCCAGCTGACACTTCAAAAAGTTATATGTACAATGTGATACTACTACCGTACAAATTCGTCAACTTCTTCAGAAATCGTAAACAACTTAGGAAATATCTTTAATTCGATGTTATATTACTTGGAATAGCTTTTATTTCTGAATAGAAGCTGTTTAGCAATTTAGTTAAGCCATTAAGGAGATTGTGACTGATTGCGAGTGGGCCCCGCTGTGTTGCCAATTGATCGGATGCCTTAACGTCGATGGACGAGAAACAACCGTCTGTAGGACGCCTTTTATATATTATAGCTGTTGCCCGCGACTCCGTCCGCGTAGAAAAATAAAACATAGCCTACTATGTTACTCAGGGAATATGTAGGATTTTAACGGTGAAATAATTTTTCAAATCGGTCCAGTACTTTCGGAGCCTATTCAATGCAAACAAACAACCAAACAATCAAATATTTCCTCTTTATTATATTAGTGTAGATTACATACTTATTGCAGGTTTTGTAGCTTTGAGTCATATAAAATACTTCTTATTTCCCTTAATATGGTAATACAACAAAGTTGCTAGTTCTGTTTGTTTGACGCCTATGATAGTCTATAAGTCTGTGTGTCTGTCTGTGAGTTTTGTAGCTTTTAAACTGACTTATATACATCCTATGGATTTCAATCGATATCTTTTTATTTATTTCAACAGCGAACTGCCGGTAGATTCAGCAAAGTATAGGTAAAAATGTACATTTGCCACATACAAAATGTGTCAATTACTATAAATATAAAGGAAGAGTATTAATAGTACATTGTGCATCAAGGGTAGTATGAAGGGAATTACTAACGAGAGTGTTACAATTAGTACATTTCTTTCGATTTGGCGGGTAACATATTGCCATGTATTACTTCAGCTGCATCTCTTAGTTCCGGTGGTGTATTGGTGATAATTAATCTCGTGTCCGAATCCTGGGATGAAGAAGCCATTTTCTTTTTCGTTTTGTACCTATCTATTTTAAAATAAAACACTTTAACTCTGCAAAATATAAAGAAATAACTTTTGACGAACGGGAACGTAAATGGAAACGATATTTTTTTTGTGACCTCTACCACAGATAATAACTGCGTTTAGTTTCGACCTGGATTCGAGCCAGATTTAGCCAATTTGATAAAAATGTATAATTACTAAAATTAATGATAAATGTTGATATAAACTTGAAATAGGTATAAAAATAATGAAGTTTAATGAAGCGTATAGGTTTTGTGTAATGTAAGTTAGTCTATAGCTAATTTTTAAAGATGAAATTAGAAACCGATTTAATTTTTGGCTGAAAATTAAACCTCCTTAGTCAGAAATGATGTACGAAAGAGTTGCAAATTTTAAAAAGAAAGTCATTACTCCCTAGGGATGACAAACTCGCCATAATTCCCGCGGGAACAATTTAGGCCATTGTCCTTCTGTATGCAGGCATGGAATAACACCATTTACGAGCAAGTGTGATGAAAAAGAATTTATATGATAATAATGTTTAGTGTATACAAAAACTTGTGCATAAATATTCCGCAACTAACTGGCATTTTTCATACCTTGTCGTTACCATGTCGTTTGATCCATAAGAACGCTCGGAAGTTCACTTCGGTGTGACTAAGGACAAACCTACAAAAATGCTATGAATGGTATAAAGCCTGGCTTGCATGCAATTTGTTGCGTACACAGCGTAATTGCCTCCATACATCCAATTCATACAACGGCTAATTACGGCGCCTCGGATAGGTTTCGTTACAATTTCACTGAATTTCAGGGTGGTTTTGTATGGAAAAATAATCGTTCACACTTAAAATCCATAATGAACGGATCGAGATGAAACTTGGCACACATATTGGTTAGGTCCTGGAATAGGACAAAGGATAGTTTTTATCCGCGAAAATTGGACAGTCCCCGAGGGAGCAGCGATAAACGACTTCTACGCGGACGGAGTCGCGGGCGAAAGCTAGTAATGTTATAAATATGTTCCTATCCTATTCTATTAAATTGTTTGGTTGAATTTTAAATAGTACGAGTATATTATTGACTTTCTCTTCTTTGATTTTCTCCCGCCGCGTCTGTTTCTTTATGTTCGGAATGATCTCAAAAACTACTGAACGGATTTTCATGCGGTTTTCACCATTAATTTTTCACTGAAGGTTTTTATATATAATAAATTCTGGTTTATGTTCGGGGGTTACAGAAAACTCACATAAACCGGAGCGAAGTGAGGGCGGGTCGCTACTTAGCTTATAAAACCAATGAATTTCATCAATTAAACAGACACATTTGTACGCTAGTTATTCATCACACCATTCACACACCCCTAAAGAGTCCATCAATAGTTTAATATCAGGATGTATTTCAGTATCGTGCATTATCATGATGAAGTGTTGATAAACGTCATGACGTCATTCTCGTCCGTGACGTCATTCGGGTGAAGGTAAACCTAATCACAGATAATCCTACCTCACTTATACAATTTGCATTCAACTTATACTCACTGCACTTTTAGATCCGTAACATAATTAGGTATTAAAAAAGTCCAGCAAATGAAAAAATGTTTCATAAGACATGGAAAAGGCAAACGAGCACACAGTTAGGTCTCTATTCCAGGGATGTTGCGAATATTCGCATCCGCATCTGCAAATGCGGAGCTTCCGCATAGATTTGGACATCTGCATCCGCATCCGCATCCGCAATAATCAATACGGATGTTCATGCGGATGCGGATGTGATACAAGTTGCAACAAGAAAGAAATTGGGCGGGGCCCGCGAATGGCGCATGCCGTTCGCACGTGACAATGACCATTGGGAGCGAAAAAAATGGTGACAATATTCGACGCGTTTGTCGTGATGCAACATTTGTTTCTTGTAAATAAATCATTACGTGTTTGCTTGTTCTGTGGATTACTTATCGTATAGATTAATTACTTTTTCTTTGTTTTAATTCTTCATTCATATACTATATTGATATAAAATCTTAAACATCCGCATCCGCATCCACATCCGCGGATGTGAGCCTTCAAAAATCCGCATCCGCATTCACATCCGCGGATGTGAAAAAATCGGCATCCGCAACATCCCTGCTCTATTCTACTTTTAAAAACCATATTGCCTTTGACATGTTATCGTATTGTCAACATTGTAAAATTAACAATAATGGCGGTCAAGTTACAAAACGATACGATACAATGTCATGTCAAAGGCTATATTGTACCCAGTACAATAGAGGCCCTGACGATAAGTGACATCTGAGATCCACAGGTATTCGTACTCTCAAGGCGACAATCTCAAGACTGCAAACCTAAGGCCCTTATTAATAAACCGATCGACTGTAATGCCTGGCTCAACATGCGTCAAAAATAGGCTTGTGTCTGTCAGGAACTAAGAACTAGAAGGAATGACTTCCCGTCACGGACCGAAAGGAACTAGGTCTTCGTAAACGATCTTAATCGGTCTTCGGTCCTTTAGGTCAGCAGCAATTTTTGAACGTATGAGCGAAACAGAGCGAACGAGTAAAGAGCGCACGCCACGGCACTCGAACGAGACCAATAGTACCTATTTCAAAGCGTGTCCTGCTCAGATCTCGAAATTTGCTCCGAAGCTAAAGGACCTAAAGGAACTAAAAGAACGAACTAGTTCCTTTGACCGATTGACCGAGATCGAAGCGCTCCTTTTAAAGACCGAGCGGGCACAACTCTAAAAATGACAGTTTTCTTTGGCTTGACGTTTACTTTGACTTATTTTGTGACGGGCATCTCAGCCAAGATGAGTTTATACGGCTCTAAGCATTGACTTATATATAAGGACATGCCCGTCAGTGCGCCCGCTATGAGGCCAAATCTTTGGTTATAAAATTTCGAAAATTATAACCAACAAGACGTCAGTCACGAATGGTCTACGGCGCGTGATAGTTGTATCTGTGATTGTATTGTGTGTGACAAAATGACGTTTTGTACAGTAAAATCCTGCAAAATATATAATAAAAAGTGCACAAATGGTAAAGATGGGATATTATTTCATCGGTAAATGGAATTATTTTCATGTTAAACTAGGTATTTTAATAAAACAATTATTTCTGTTGTTGCCGTATATTCCCGCACAGGGAGATGCGACGTAACCTTGTAAGAGCGTTCAATTTGACTGTAGGTTTTTTGTGCCCCAAAAATAAGTAATTGCACTCATTGATCCACCGTCTACGTTTAATCATAGATTGCATTTGATGAGAGCCAATGCACAAAAATATATAAACGTGAAAAAAACACCATGAGTCCAAAATGGAAAATATGAAAAAGTCACTAGAAGACAAAAATTAGTAGTACCTATTTAATTGAGGGACAATAATTTTGTTTAAAGCGTAATAAATAATAATTATACAATTAAACTATTTGACTTTCATTACTTTACACTGCTAAATTAAATGTCAGTAACTACATTATTCTACGTGGTAGGCGACGGCGCTGTTTCTATGAGAAGGCCGCGACAAGGTTATCATACAGTTCTACACTGTTCGCCCATGTTCGGTCGACGAATTTCTATTTAATTGCAATAGATGGCAGCACCAATTTCAGCCCCAATGTTCATAGACCGAAATGTTCTCTTGGGCATATCCTATATATAAATCAATGGCCCTAAGGCTGTATTAATAAGCTCATCTAGGCTGAGATAGCTTTTGTGTCGGGCATTATAGACGAGATTAGTTGATTAATACGAGTATGGCCCTAAGACTGCGAATGCGAGACTGCACTGAGATTGAGTGCCTCTAATCACCTGTTGTTTTAGCCCCACACTGGAGCACAACAATGTGAACACTGCTGCTTGACGGTAGGATAGTTTTAACGGTAAGATGCTATCAACACAAATATTTCCTTATTGTTTTGTTCCTACACAATATGCCTAAAGTATTCAAGGTCAACATTCTTCTAAACTTCGTTCACACCAGCTAATTTATTAATGAAAAGAAACTGAATTTTCACCCGGCGGTAAATCATGCGCAGCCCGCTATGATTTATTCGAGCGAAACGGACAAGCAGGAGTTGGAAATAAGATTTATTATATTCCTTTTTTAATGAAGCGCGCATCTGGGATTGTAGGAACTTTTGCGCGGCTTTCATATTTATGACATTTTTCAGTGATGAAAAATTAGTGTTGTTGGGGCGTAGCTGTAAATTAGACATTCAATGATAATATAAGAATCAATTTAAATTTAATACTTTAGTAGCAATAACTTTTACAAAAACCGGCCAAGTGCGAGTCGGTCTCGCACACGAAGGGTACCGTACCATTCCTGTATGGGAGCTTTTTTTTGTTGGCATCGGAGCTATAGATATAGGTACACATTCTGTGAAAATTTCAACTGTATATCTACTACGGTTCATGAGATAGGTACAGCTCCCTGATAGACAGACAGAAACGGAGGCTTAGTAAGAGGGTTCTCTAGGCGCCCTTTGCATGTGGAACCCTAAAAAAGCGCCAACTGCGCCTCTGTTATTAGAGAAACGGTGGTGTAAGTAATATTATAAAGTTTAACTGTGATTTATGAATGTAATTTATTATACACTCTACTGAGGGAATAGCGGTAAACGACATCTACGTGGACAGGGTCGCGGGCAACAGCTAGATCGTAAATTAATAGTCAACTGACCCCCTAAATGTCACTTTTCATTTAAATTAAATACACGTAAGGCGCAAGACTAAAACAGAATAACGCAGATGAAGTGGAGATGGGCGGAACACTTGGCTAGGCGAAACGATGATAGGTGGTCGAGGGCGCTAACAGAGTGGTGGCCGAGATTAGGTCACAGATCAGTGGGCAGACCATCAGCTCGTTGGTCTGATGACATTTGGCAGACAGTTGGGAAAGGATGGATGGCGTAAGCACGAGACCGGGCAGAATGGCGTAAAAATGAAGAGGCATTTACCCTGCAGTGGGTGGATGTGGGCAGAAATGATGAAGTGATGAAAGTAACGTTGGTGGAAACAGCGTCGGTGGTCTAGTGGCTTAGGGGGTCGACTCCTGATCTTGAGATACCGGGTTCAAACCCCCGCGATCACTATGTACCAATGACTTTTTCTAACTTTTAAGTACATTACCCGATGCTCTTACGGTGAAGGAAAAACATCGTGAGGAAACCTGCACATTCAAACAGCTGAGTGGGTTAGAGAGTAATTGCACAGAAGATCCTAAAAGGGTCGAAGTGTATTCGAAAGGGGTCCATCTGTATGATAAGATAAGATAAGATGACGTTGGTGGAAATTAGATAGGAAAATTTAAAAAGATAAGTTCTGTCTCAAAGCCTATTAAAAATATCTCAATGTTAAATCCACAAGCTACAAGATAGCCGAAAATTAAACAAGCGCTTGTAATGTCTACGGATCCTTAATATCTAAATATTACATTGTGTAAACAATTGAAGTATCTACGAAAATAAACACTGAGTTTTCGTAAGACCCAAATTAATTGTAAATAAACAAGCCTACATTCCTCTGTTGGTTTTAATACTATAGGTTTTCCGTGGTTTTGCTCGGCTATAATTAATTTAAGAGGATTGTGAAGCGCCGCTAAAATCGCGTAGCTGTCAAAAAAAATCTATACAAAACTAGCTCCGGGCGAAAACGTTTCTCACCCCCTAAATCAAGTCCGATTTGCACGATTTTTTCATAATATATGTTGTAGTTATTATAAAGACCTAGGTCTGTACGTTTCTGTTTTTTTTTTTTTTTTTTTTTTCCTTCTAAGAAATATTTTATTGGAAAGGAAAACGTACAGACATAGTTTTTCATGATATCTACAACATTTCCAAAAATCGTAAAAATCGGACGAGGTTTAAGGGGAGAGAAACGTTTTCGCATTTTGTATGGAGATTTTTAGCTTCACAATCCTCTTAAGGCTATAATTGCGATGGTTGTTGCCTTACTAAAGCTTACCTTATGGTCGAGGACTATTTAACAGACAAAAATACTTGGCCTAAACCAGATACCTAAATAACGAAATAATGACTTAGTCATAAAAACATGTAATGGAGGTATCTTGTCTAGGCGACATGGCTGGTTGATTTCGACATGCAATAGTGTCCATGCGGCAAACTTAATGAATAACGACTTTTATCTTATAAACCAAATAGTCGCATCTCCTACGAAATCTGTGAAAATCTGCAGTTTGTGGGCATTATCACATTAATTACTAATAAGAGACCTTCCCAGAAGTTTGGAAATCTTCTCAAAAATATTTGAAAGCATTAAGAATGCTCTTAATCCGTAAAAAAATTAGAATATCCTTTGAAATTACCGAGCATTCCTCATGAGAAACTTTCAAAAATTCTGAACTGTAACAACGAAAGCCACTCCAGACCTGACACGTAAATAATCTTGTAGTGTGAGTTGCACTCACACTCGTGCACCTCTCATACCCTTTATATACTACTATCACTTGTAACATCAGGCATTATTAATAAAGACACCTATCAATACAGACGTCGATTGTATCCTTTAGCGCCCAACATCACAATCTTGACTCTCTAATAGTCATTGCAATGGAAATACCAGTTATCCTAGAGTAAACAGTAAACCTTTAGCAATATTGCACAGTCCTAATACAGGTCAAAGCAAATTGGTCAAAGCGCTGAAGCAGCCAGAGACAGTCGCAGCCGAGTTTAGTTCGAGTTGTTTGTCAAGAAGCGGTGTAGACCAAGAGGGAACTGTCGGTAACGCTACCTGATCGAGTGACAGTGAATCACAGTTACAGTGGAAAGAATGAGGAAAAACTACTTGAAAAAGTTATCTGCTTAGGCGAAACGTGTAAGGTTACAAACAAAAAATATTGTACATGTATTGTACACCTTACAAAAACATTACAGACAAACAACAGAGTTAAAATTACATTTGTTATGGCATGAGGCATGAGGTGCAGTCATCATCTTATTACCACGCTTTACGGCCTCGTAATCCATGTCAAACAAGATTGTCAAATAGGTTAATGGAACCAACTATCATCATCATCATCATGTCAGCCGAAAGACGTCCACTGCTGGACATAGGCCTCCCCCAAGGCTCTCCACTCAGACCGGTCTTGTGCTTTTCGCTTCCACCGCGTTCCCGCGATCTTTACAAAACGATCACTATAAAAGTAAGTATCTATTTTAAACGTTGACTATACCAATCTGTGTTAGAGCTCGATAAGAACGTGTTAAAAAACTTGGTCTGCCGTGCCCAAACTAGGCTATTTAGTCTGTTCGATCAATTTTAGGGCCCCATTTGAATCCTAATATCTCATATTGAACAGCAAGTATTGTTGAGGCCGTGGTCTACCCATATTATATTCATCTGGTCTGCCAGTCCATAACTTGTCAGTTTCTTAAAACCACCCGTTTTTATGTACATTGATGACGTTATACAAAAAAGAACGGTCAGGCTAAAGTCCGGCATACCACGTAATTACTAATAAAATAGGTTGGCTATTGCTAGTACTTGATGAAATACAATGAATGCAAAATGGGCCCCTAAACTCTGTTCAGCCTGGGCAGATCCAACTTTTTACACGTCACGTTTTGCCCTTCTTCCCACAGCAACTGTGTAACCTGCAGGCCTTTCGCGTAACTCATTCGCAATCGCGATCGGCTTCAAAACAAAACAATTGGTTTCATTTTGTATGCAGAAAAGCCTTCGATTTTCAAAATGAAAACGATTGGGATTGCGAGTGTTGTTACGCGAAAGGCCTGCTGGGGGGCTATTGCCTAACGCACTCGCAATCGCAATCGTTTTCATTTTAAAAGTCGAAGGCAAATCTGCATACAAAATGAAAACAATTGTTCCGCTTTGAAGCCGATTGCGATTGCGAGTGATAGTACTCGATGAGGTAATGCTACCGACGGTGCTCGCTTAGTCTAGTAGAAAACTAGGAAATTAAAGCAGCGATATTGAACCTGCAATAGAGCTAAAGCTATACCGCAAGAGGGTATTAGTTGGATCAAATAAAGTCTCGAACAAAGCGAAGACGCTGGCGTTAGTAGCCTGTTAAAATATAAAGAGATTTTTTAATTTTAAGTAATTACACAAAATAATACAAAGGGCATTGGGTAAATTTGTTTGAAGAATATTGTAATTTTTTTTTCAGCGGCCACGGGTGATTTTTACATAGTTATTTAGAGGACCTCTAAATACACATAGATATATATAATTTATGGCGTTAAATAATATCGGAGCGGAGATTTTAAAGATTTTATTACTTATTCAGTTTTTAGTACAAAAGTACGCCCAAGTATGAATATTTAAATATCTCGGCTCCGATGCACTTTAGAGTATTACATTACATAACAAAATATGTTTATTTTTAATAATTCTATCATAATTTACCACTTTTATGAATGGCCGCTCACCTTGAAAATATATGAATTTTACAAATGACAACACTTTTACCCAAACCCCTTTATGATTTTATGCTAATCTTTCTTTAGGGACTTGGTTTTTATACTTAAACTAGCGACCCACCCTCGCTCCGCTTCGGTTTATGTGAGTTTTCAGTAACACCCCTACATCACAACCTCCCTTGTGTATTGATGGAAATCTCATTAAAATCCGTAGCGTAGTTTAAACCGTACGGGAAGTGACTTTGTTTAATACTATGTAAAGATGAGAATACAGCCTGCTTTAAAATATAAATACAAAAATACAATCGTAAAAAGCGACAATCGTATTTAATGACTAATTTTGACTTCGCTTAAGTTAAAATCTTTTAAAATAACAGTATTTACCCCGTGCCTCGTGTGGTTGCCGAGTTAGAATAGTGCCACTCCATGTCTTCCCGTGGATGTCGTAAGAGACGACTAAGGGAATAAAGGCTTGTAGTACTGTTAGGCGATGGGCTTGCAACCTGTCACTAATACGCTGGTAAACATCTTAGCCTATTTGTGCAAATTGTGGTTATAGAATTATCAACAAGTTTTTAGAGATGTTTGTAATTCTGTAGCTCTGCCTAGCCCACTCTGGGAACGAAGGCGTGAGATTATGTATGTATGTAGTATTTACAATCTAATTTGAAAAAGAACGATCTATTAGATACGTAGCGAGATAGTTTTGGATAAGTTTCTAAACTCGATGTCCAAACTCTTCCCGATATGATCAGGATCACATCATACAACCATCATCAACGAGTATCGCCACATATCGTCAGTAAGTAAGTAACAAATTCTATACGTTTCAAAATGTACCTTATTGACTTGCAGGATAAGGTGTATTTTGCATCTTATTAAATTTGGTAGTTACGCGGTATTGCAATATCACCGAAGATATCCTAAAGTTCTGATGAGATGAAATGGCGCTATAGGATCAGTAGTAAGCGAGAGGAGTGAAGAAACTATGAACAATCCGGGACGTGACGATCGTTTTAGCGGAATAGTTCTTGTTTGTATTAAGACATCTATGTTTAGACAAGGTTTGATTTCCATACAAATTAAGATTCATGTTTTCCAAATGTATTATTAAGAGCATGTTGTGTCCCACTGCTGAGTGGTTCGCGGGTGGTAGGACCTTGTGCAGGGTCCGTCCGGATCGTTACCACATTCTTATCAATTAACCTACCGCTAAACAGCAGTGTTCGCATTGTTGTGTTCCGGTGTGGGGATAAGACAGCGGGTGAAATGACTAGCATAGAGGCATTCCATCTAGTCCTCAGGGTTGGCAACGCGTATGCAGTCTCGTGAATGCGAATGTCTATGGGCCACAGTTTCCACTTAACATCAGGTGGCCTGTGTGCTCGTTTACCTTCTCTATGCCATAAAAAACCCCCCCACTATTTTTTTCGGCTCTATTCTTCTCGCTAAAACTATATCGCTTTTGATGTGTTATCGTATCGTTTTTCACTCGGCCGCCATTGCTGTCATGTAAATAAGTCTTATTTGTATCGTTAACAATACGATAATATTTGAAAAGTGATATGGTTTTGCCGAGTAGAAAGAGCCCATACAACAAACGTGATTTTTTTGCTGTTCTTTGCTCGGTAAATACTTTAAAAATAAATAATTAAATTAAAATAAAATTACCCATTTGTTAATTCTGTTCTTTTTCTCACTATTTCAAAGATAACATAGAAACAAAGTTTCACAATAGTAGTTTACGTGACGGTTGCGTAATGCTAATTACGCAGAGTCGCCTACAATACTTTATCTACACACATATTATAAGTACTCTAACGGCCAAACCCTATATTCAAACCGCGGATAGATAAGCCTTACTACGGGTTAAAATTTGACATTTGCCCATACAAAATGTGTCAAATTTCAATCCGAAGTAAGCCTATCTATCCGCGGTTTGAATATTGGGTTCCGACATAAGATGGGTTCAGAAGCCGAAAGATAAATGACCAGCATTGCCTGTGGTAGTACGTGACAGTGATGACAGCTGTAACGTAATTTCATTACGTTATCGGCTCGCATATTGTAAGAACAACATCCAAATTTGGAACATCTTCCAAAATTAACAGCTGTCATCGCTGTCACCTACTACCACAGGTAATGCAGGTCATTGCCTACGGGTTTTGAACGCATAATAGAGGAGTAGAGAACTTATGATTAGACCCCGTTATCTTGTCGCAGTGACATCGCTATTTTGTAGGGATTGAATGTTTTTTTATCGACCATCTCTATATCGATGTTTGTAGTTTATATTATTCAACAAAGCGATTTATTTTTTGCCTTTTTTGTGTGTAGATAAAGAAATAATTAATGCTAATCGTTAAATTAACTAAACTAAGAATTAAAAGCTACTTTAAAACAAAAAAGAAACATAAACGTAATAAAACCCAAAGAAAACAAAGGGTGATTCCACGGGCGTTTCAACCGCCGTCAGTCCGCTGTCATAAATATTGAAAGAATGAGCTACACCAAGCAGCAAACATCCACACAGAGCTATACTGTTATCGTAATTCATGCCACAATTGATCGAATTTTAAGTATATTATCGCCTATTTCTTAAACACTTACGACAGCGGACTGACGGCGGTTGAAACGCCTATGGAATCACCCAAAAACAAACAAACCAACGTGCCAAAGCCAACGTTGCCATTTCCTCTTTGAATAGCATTGCTTACTTTCTGAGAGAAGGATGAGCTTCGGTTACCAGTCATGTCGGTCGACTAGGCGCTTGCTGATCTCGGTACAAATATATTTGACCTAGAAACCGACAACATGCCCTTAAGGGTGATAACGCCTAGAAAATCAGAATTTGGGTTCGGTTAAATTGAAAGTTTTCAAGATATTGCGACTTCTGTAAATATCATGTTATACTCCTTCAGCGTAGATATTGCTCCCTCAGCTTGTGTGCTAGAGCTTCAAACGACAGAAACTTCTTACTCTGATCGTGGTAGAAAAAAACCTTTTATTATTCTAAAATTGTTACCATTATTAATCCTATATCTAAGTGGGACTGGGCTGGACACGTCTGCCGAATGCATCCTGGGGTGTGATTCTCTCAATAACGACGGACGGGCGGACGAACGAGTGATTGTCCAAGCGGCGAGTTTAAGTAGTCCCGTCAGAGTGAACAAAACACATTTTAGCGCGTGTATTCAATTTGGCAGCATGACTTCTCTAACGTATAAGGCTGCCTAATTGACAATGCACGCGCTAAAATATGTTTTGTTCCCTCGGACGGGACTACTTAAACTCGCCGCTTCGATTCGCTCGTCCGTCTGACCGACCGCCGTTTTTTGAGAGAATAACACCCCTGAACGGTGGGCCAAGGTTGCCACCGAATGGACCCCGCAAGATGGCCACCGGAGCAGAGGCAGACCAAAAAGGTGATGGCGGGATGAATTAGACGCGTTTCAAAGCGAATGGCGGGAGCATGCACTCAATCAGGACGAATGGCGGAAAAAAGGGGAGGCCTTAGCCCAGCAGTGGGACACCCAAATAGGCTAAAAAAAAAAAAAAATTATAAACGGTTGTGTCATGTCATGTTTATTATGAAAACAAATGGTCCAATTTGTAATGGTGTAAGTGTAACCGAAAACTCACATAAACGAAGCAAAGCGGGACAGGTCTCTAGTAAACAATTTACTTAGTAAGATGAGAAGTAAGATCATTCATTATCTAACATCAAACGAAAAAACCTACATACACATACATAAACTCACGCCTTTATTCCCAGAGTAGGGTAGGCAGAGCTACAGAATTACCAACATCTCTAAAAATTTGTTGATAATTCTGTAACCATATTTGGTCTAAGATCCGAATAGAATATGCAAACGTTAGGTTTGGTGCAAATTATCAGTACCGACTTACCTACCCGCCCAATAGTTATGACGGGAAAAAATAGTCAACCTAACGTTTGCATATTCTATAGGCTTCATGCTTTCGATTAGTATGTAATTGGTATATTTAACAAGCAATAGCAATTTGAAACAAAAAAAAATTTTTAGTTTTGTCTTAATCATATAAGGACTGGACTGAATTTTTTCAGTCAACCAATTCGCCATACAATTCGTAGCATATTAAATGTGATATATAATACTTTTTATCGAATAAACAGCCCGGTGAAGGTCGTCTCGTATTCGAATCCCCTACTAATTTTACAACAAATAAAACAATAGAACTCCCTGATCCTTAGTGTCCTAATACGAACACAGCGTCTCGTCTCCCGGGGGTCTATTTGGTTGTCCGAACTTGTGGTCACGTCTCCGACGGAACCCTACTTAGCCTGTTTAGCGGCAGCTAACTAGATGAGCTTGGATAAGTCAAGTTTCCGAACTAACGGGGTAGGTGTTTAGAGGGTGTTTGAGCAAATTGTTAGAATTTTAAACGTGAGGTGCAAAGATATATATTACGCTATAGTGTAGGTAAGTACAATAGGGAGTATGCATGTTTTTTTTTACAACTTGCTATAAAAATAACCAAGATATAAGCCAACAAGGATTTGTTCCAATCTCTTTCTAGCAAAACAGAATTTTACGTGGAGTTTATATGGCCGAACTGCACAATGACGTCACCGGTGCACTTCGGATCTCTGTCTAATTAGCAGTTTAAAATGCTTGTATCATCCGTATTTGTTGGCCGATTTTATTTTAATTTCACTTTTGGTGATATCTTTTACGGTATTTTAATATTTTGTTGAGAAATGCGATTTAAAAATCCATGCATATTCCCTTTTATTTACAAATAAAACCCTCTTATTTAATACTTGTGTCACTAAATTATATAAGTATTTTACACGAGTATTAGTTATTATGTTGGAGCATCTAAAGCATAATAGTAATACTATAGTATAGTACTTATGTTTGTACAGCGTCCCGTGAGTTACCAAAACGGTACTGGCTGAAAATCAGCGCTGTAGCCAATAATATAATATAGTAAAAAGAGGTAGATACGTTATACGCACTTCGATAGTGGCACCCTAAAACCAAGCCAATTGGTACACCTTTACTTAGTCTTGCGCCGTCAACGTAACCGTGAACTAGTCTGCAGAGCAACATACATTCGTTTTGTTTCGCTCCCGGAAATTAGCATACCGTCCTGCTTTCACTTGTCATTTATGAATTACTGTCTAATTGCAATATTTACTGATTATGTGTGCGTACACCGGGCCATTTTTACACGCGGAATACCGTATAGGTAACATATCTACCTGTTTTTATATTATATCATTGGCTGTAGCTGTCTGACACCTCAGCATAATGCTGAGGCCGGGACCGAGTTGCTACCGCGAGGACATACACTCCGTGCTGTTTCTCTCACATTGTTTGTTTTCTTTTATTTTGTCTATTTGTGTAGTGAATAAATGTATTTCTTCTTCTTCTTTATATTTTAAAATCGCTTTATTAATGGAAGATTTCAAGTTGTTGAATGTTAAACGAGTAATGCTTCAGTAACTCTGAAAATATGGGTGTATTTCAAAGGTTATATTTTAATAATAATATCATAGGACAACCTTAAACCTTTACCATGACAACGATATAAATACCTACATAGAGAAGTAAATACTTAAACGCATTGACTAAATACAAGACTCGGAAACAAATACTCGTGCTCATCACACAAATATTTGCCCATACCCGGGACCGCTAGCTTCGTTGGCAGGGTCACTAGCATTTTTTTAATTACGGTAGAGTTAATAAATGGCCAGGTTATTGACAATTAAATATATCAATGTTTGGAATCGTAAAATAATGTATTTTTTTAGCTAAGAGACCCAAATGCTTAATTTCAAATCAAATCAAATCAAATCAAATTCATTTATTTCATTACATTTAGACATTTTCCATAGATAGGTTGCATATATTGCGCTAATGAAAAGGGCGTGAGCGCAGCTAAGCTGAATGTCAGCTCACCCGTGGTCAGCCATGGAGAGATTATATTTAAAAAAAATGTGTATCTTAATCCTGTAGATTCTTAAAGTGCAAAACGTGCGAGTATATTACAAAAAAGAATTGTTATAGGGGTGCCTTATACTCTGCTCAGTCAGAAAAAGTCATTGGTACATGTTGACCGCGGGGTTTGAACTCGGTACCTTACGATCACGAGTCGACCCCCGAAGCCAATACACCACCGACGCTTAATTACCCTAGTTTTATTTTTTCACAACAAACAAGGTTTCTTGTTATTCGGTATCATAACAAGGTAAATCTTATAAAAAAACTTTAATTTTCCTGTTTATGTTTAAAGAATATTTTTAATTATTTTGCAATTCTTGACCACAAAGGGAAAAATGTGGTAAAAAAAACAATAAGCACATTGTTCTGTCATTACCATGTCTACAAAGACAATTTTTGAGTAATTGCTATAATGAACTGTAATGATCAAGAGTTAAGGTTCAATACAGATTGTATCTTTATTGCAATCTCGAGGTGTTATTGTCGACCGGTATAACCAGCGAAGTCAGTGTTCGCGTAGAACTAACAATCAATAGAAATACCCAGACAAAATGTATTCCATCAGTATACAATATTTGAATTAATCATTTTCGGGGCCATATTGGCTCCCATAAAATTCTTATTCCTATTTTAATAATCACTCTTCATATTTTTTTTCCTCATACTTTTTTGTTCATACTTTTTAAGTCATAATTGTATGTATGTATGTAAATGTATGTAAACACTTTATTGTACAAAAGAGAAACCAGAAAAATACAATTAATATAAAAATATGTACAAAGGCGAACTTATCCCTTTAAGGGATCTCTTCCAGCTAACCCTTGAGAGATTGAGAAAAGTGAAAGGTTGCGCATCGAGTAAGCAAGTGTACAAATTTATTTAGAAGAACATAACACATTAACCAATAAAACCTACGTAAATAAAATAAAACTAATAAATTACATTCAAATACCTACACAAATAAATACAGATAATTATCGCAATTCATAATGCATTTTTTTAAGAAACGGTTACTTTTTGATGATTTTTATAAATCTAACCTGACCTAACCTTATCTACACGTAAGATATTAAAGAAATTTTAAAAATTGTACTGTTCTTTGAATATTGGCGTTATAAATTCAGATGATTATGAGATCCAATCGTTAGTATTAAAAAAAATATGGAGAGTATGACATTATGATGTAAAATGGTATGAGAAACATTTTGGGACTTCCGATAATAGGACTTAAAAAATTATGTGAGTAGATACGCACCCATCATTTTCTCTTATTCTGTTTTTTTATATGACGTCAACGCAAGTCAGTAGGACGGAAGAGTATTTAGGCATTCAATCATTCATCATCAACTAACTGACGTTAAAACATAGAATTTTGTTTCATTCTTCAGCTTTCTTTGGTGGCGAATCAAAAATAGAAAAGAAATAAAAATATATAACCTAAACTGGAAAATAAAATGAAAAACAACACAACGTATTTTGTAGAAACTGTATATCTGTAACTACCTATTATACCTGCTTAATCGGCATAGCTAGCAAAAAAAAAACATATTTCAGTGTCAAAAATAAGCGTTTTTTTCTAGTAACAAAGTGATCGTGATAATTAAAATTAAATAAATCAATATAAGTATTTCATGTACAGTCAGCTACTTAAATTTGTAAAACTTTAAGTATAAAGTCAATCTGACATCATACAACAATAACTTTGAGTTTCTTATAAGTTAGAAATGACTTGGCATCTGTAATGACCTTGAGAACTTCAAGCATTTTTTTTTTTTATATGGGTCACAAATTAACTTTTGTGACCGTACCTATTAATAATGGTTAATTGTGTCATTTAGTTTCGGTTACATCTTTGCCCATTTCAAACTAAATATTTACTCATCCCTTCTACACTTTCCTAACACAGATGCACAGGCGGCGAACAGCCGCTCGGTCAGTGTGCGTTCACGCAGCTTGACGATCAAACATGGCGCTGCGACACTGTGTCCTCCTCCTGGCACTAACTGCGAGCCATGGCCAGCCTAGAACAGCGCAGTATGTGGTGCCACCTGCCAAGCTGGAGGCTATATACCCTGCAGGATTAAGGGTGTCAGTGCCAGGTATGTGGGTATAGTTTATTTATTTATGCAAAACCTACAGTTATAAAACTAAATGATAAATTATAGGAGATACTAAGAGCTAATTACAGGTCCTTTATAATGGGTTGTTCTTGACTAACTCTGCCCTTGTAGGACGAAGATTTTGTCAACAATGAAGCGACCTCACCCAGATAGTAGGATGTGAAAATTTAATTTTTATTGAGCTATTTGGTCAATGAAGGATTGGTTAGTTGCTATTAACAGGAGCTCGAGGTAGTCTTTACACAGGTTCATAATGATAAAAAATAAAGGTAATAATAGGTCAGGGGACCTAATATGGCTGCGTTTATCGCTAAATGTGGATAAAACATCCTTCATTTTCTGACACGTAAGAAAAGTGGTAGAGTGAGAGAGTGACGGATGCTTTATCCACATTTTGTCACGCGGTAAACGCAACCATACTTCCGCACCAAAATGGTAAAAAAGGAACCCTTATGGTGAGACTTCGTCAGTCTGTCTGTCTGTCTGTATGTCACAGCAGGTTTTCTCAGCAACTATAAATGCTATCAACTTGAAATTTGGCATAATTATTTGTACAACTTGTTTGCCCACATCTGTTTTTAGTGAAAAAAATATGAAATTAATTTTATAAATAGTTGAAATTGCGTCTTGGGTTAAAAAATGAAAGTGGATCGATTATAGCAAATGGGGTGTCATATGAAGGGCTCAATCTGCACATTTCGTATCATATTTTTTATTTATAGCCAGAAATGTGCAAAAAATGGCCGTTCCCCCCTTATCTCCGACGTTTATTTATATAAAAATTGTTTATATTTTATGGGAAAAATAAAATGACGTGTTAATTATTTACAGTTTTTGAGAAATAAACAAAAACTTTGAAAACCTGTTTTAAAAATGTAGGAAGGTTAAAATGGACCTTATTGCATAGAAAATAAAGTTCATACCAAAATGAGTACTTTCTTTTGCAATTACCAAGCATATTATCTTAAATACGGAACCCTCGGTGCGCGAGTCCGACTCGCACTTGACCGGTTTTTATTATTATGAGTTAATTCGACTTGTACCCTTTTTCACAAGGACCCTAGTTTTATCTTAATTTTTATAATGCGGTTGACGGTTGTGGAACTCTTTCTCCTCAGAATTAAATGAGACGCGCGAAATCGATTCCAATTTTTAAAATTCTTTTAAAAGTGTGTTATCTACTAGCTTCTGCTAGAATTCGTATTTTGGTCATCCCACGGGAACCGATCATTTTAAAAAGTAGCCTTTGTTACTCAGGGATAATGCAGTATTCTAATGGTGAAAGAAATGTTAAAATCGGTCCAATCGTTTTTGAGTTTATTTGTTACAAACATACGAAAATACAAAAAAAAATCGGGTGTGTAATGTTTAGCATAAAAACAAATGGTATAATGATCAGTTTACATAAAACGAATTGCATAATTTCAATCTGCATAATAAACCATCGATATAATAGTCATGAGGCATAAAACGAAATGCATAATTTCAAAAACTATAATGTTTATTAATTTAAAAAGGAAATATTTCTAACTGCTTCCATTGCTATTAATGTGGTCACAGTTCTAACCTAACCTAACCTAGTTAGAATAAATTGACTTAAAATGCATAATAACTAGAAAATGATAGTTATGCTAAATGAGTCTTATGTTAAAGTCAAAGTCAAAGTCAAATATCTTTATTTTGCATAAATATTCCTTTGTTTTTCTTTTATAATGCAGTTGGTACATACAATACAATATAAATATTTATTTGATCGTATCCCAGATGAAATTATACAATTGGTTTTTATGCTAAACGTTCATTATGTTATTCATGGTTAGTTAAATGAAATTATGCAAAAAGTTTGTATACTGATTGAAACGCACCCAAATTTTTCCTCATTATAATATTATTAGTAGAAGATTCGTAACCGCGATCTCTGTTGTATTAATCATCGTTTATCAGTTTGCTGTATGTTTGTGTCTTAATTAATATATATCGCTGTTTATGTATATATTTATTTATTTAAGTAGGTAGTCAACAGCATAAATAAATGATCATTTATGTACCTTCACTTTAACGTCGTGTTTGAAATGTCATACAAAATTGTGAAACATATCAGTACATAAATGATCACTTATTTATGCTGTTGACTGTACCTACATTTCTTGTCTGTTTGCATGTTTGGGTTTTTTATTCCATTTGTTATTTTAGTTTGCACCACCTGCCAATTTATTTTTGTTTATCATTACCTATATGGGCTAATTTATTTGATTATTCAAATCTATTTTGGAATGTATAGAACATTAAGCACACATTCAAACACGACATAGGGTGCCAAACGGCACCAATAACCTATATGGGTTAACTTTAGGGAATGCAATTTAACCGGTTATTAGACGTTTTTGTATGAAATAACCGGTTATTTGCATTCCCTAGTTAACTTCTCTTCTTATCTTGTTGAGTTACTTTGTAACCTTTTCTTTGTATTTACATACTTTCCATGCTGTTCTTTGAAGGTGTTCAATAAAAATATTTGTATTGTATTGTATTGTATGCACCAACTGCATTATAAAAGAAAAACAAATGAATAATTATCAGAAAAACTGAAAACATCTCAGACAGTGCGACTTTTACTGCTTTTACTCAGCTTAATTTAGCGTTATTGGAACGTCCTACGTGCCTATCAGCAGGTCATAAGTTATCCATTACTTACCCAGCACCCTCTCTAGCAAACAATATTATTATATTATGTATGTCATTGTTTAGGTTTTTTTTTTGTTTAATTATTGTTTGATTATTCATTGTTTAGGTTGTATTTCTGTCACAACAACATATCACTTCGGATTTCCCAGCCATTAACGATAGTGTTCAGTAACATGAACTGAGACAGCGATATGAACAGGAAAACAAAATAAATTGCACTTCTATTACAGCTGTGATTAGCAGTGCTAGATAAAGTTGGGTTTTCCTGTTTTGTATTATTTTAAGATGTCTTTGCTATCTTTCTATAAACAAATAAATAGATAATCAGGGAACAATGTGGCCTAGACCCAAGCTCTAGGCATTAGGGTCAACTATGGGTACTAATAAACGATAAGCATACTTATAGAAGTTATAGATAAATATATGTATATTTAAATACATAGACAACATCCGAGCCTCAGAACACAAATATTTGCTCATACCGGGAATCAAACCCGGTACTGCTAGCTTCGTAGGCACGAAATAGATAGGTAACTAAATGCGACTGAGTGTAATGAGTTTTTTTATTCCATATATTCCATTTTTTTTTATACACGATTCAATGCCTAAGAAAAACCAATTTGCATTTGACATACTACTGTAGACTATTTGTACTTTTTATTCCTTACTATTATATGTCACGCAGAACGCGTTATCTAGTAAGTAGTAAAATATTGTTATCAAATTCAAGACCCAGGGGTTAAATTGTTACACATTCCAATGAAGTACCACGGACTCACTGTGGTAGTAGGTGACAGCGATGACAGCTGTTAATTTTGGAAGATGTTCCAAATTTGGATCTCATTACCTTACAATATTCGATAACGTAATTTAAAATTACGTTACAGCTGTCATCGCTGTCACCTACTACCACAGGTAATGTGCTTGGATGTGTTCTGTTTATAATTTATGTGAACGATCTTCCAAAAAATTTAAACGAACCGTGCGTTATGTTTGCTGACGACTTTTCTTTTTTAATATCGTGCAATAATAATATTAATTTAAATGTAAAACTAAATTTTATTGTAAATAATATAAAAAATTGGATGGATGATCATAATATAGTTATAAACCTTTGCAAATCGAAAATAATGCAATTCAGACCTTGCGGCTCGTTTCATAAACCACACTCATGTTGTAATGCCTGTCATTACGCAACCGTCCCGTAAACTACTATTATATTTATATATTTGGTAACCCATCATTTTATCATAACTGTCGACATGACGTTTGCATATTATGCTAAACATTAACATGCCTTTCAATGAATCTGCGTAATGATACTAATGATACGTACCTTAAACGGCGTTTGGATAAAATAATAAATAGATCATCATCGTCATGTTCATCATCAGCCTACAGCAGTCCACTGCTGGACATAGGCCTGTAACATGGCTCGCCAACTAACTGGGCCTCCCTCGTCCAACCGCTCCCAGCAAACCTCCTCACGTCGTCCGTCCATCTAGCTGGCGGCCTATCCACAATACGCTTGCCCGTGCGTGGTCTCCACTCCAAAACCAATCTGGTCCAACGATCATCAGTTCTTTGACATGTGTGACCAGCCCACTGCCACTTCAGCTTGCAAATACAAACAGCTTGTCAATAATAGATAGTCATCATAATTACGACGGTGCGGGATAAGGGACGGCGACTCCGATTGACTCGCGGAGCAGACGCATCTGTTTTGTGACCTATCGCGAATTAATTACCCAGATCCTTTCTATGATAGTTACATTCATTCTACCAGTAGTAATTAACTGGCAAAAATAGTTTAAAGACATAGTAGTAGCTCAATTACCTACCTATATGCAACTTTTTTATTATCTCTAGGCACCCATATCTACCTATACTTAAAAATGTCCGCAAAACCTGAAGTACTTTGATGTTTAGACCTCGTTCTCCGACATATTTATAATAAAAACGAAGTACTTCCTATCAGGTAACTCGCATGCTCTTATAAAAATAAATTTTAATGACCATTAATTGTAGTTATTTTTACTTTATAGATGTTCACTAATATTCTATACGCACATCACGTCAATAATTATCGATTAAAAGATCAACAACTTAAAAATAATGACAGTAGTTAACTTAAAATCATAATAAAAGGGTTCCCGACCCTCCATCAAACAAGAACTCATCTCCACAACTAGTTCCAACAACATAATACAACTTTATGCTCGCTTCAAACTTAGATTAACTCATTTTAATTAACTTTTAAGTTTAAAGAAACAAATTTGCATAATGCTCAGCTAGCGTAACCGGTATTTTCGGGGTACTAACCGTACTGTAGGTCGTTGCCTCAAGTTACTTAGTTTTTTATTAAGTTTTGTTGCGGTAATCGTTTGTATGGAGCCGATGACTCTAGCAGGACGAAAAAACGCGCAGACGTGATGGATAGAAGACTTTTTTTACTTTTATTTAACACTAAGTCACACAGGTCATCTAATGGTAAAATTAAATGGAGTCTGAGGCCCATGGAATTGCAATTTAAATATTCAAGACTAGATTCTGCCAGCGACTTCTTCCGCGTAGAATTCGTATTTTTGACATCCCACGGGAACCGTTCATTTTCGGGGATAAATAGTAGCCTACGTATGTTACTCAGGGATAATATAGCATTCTAAAAAATATTTTTTGAAATCGGTCTAGTATTTTTTGAGTTTATGTTACAAACATTAAAAAAAACATTCCTCCTTATCATATAATAAGTGTAGATGTATTGCTAACTTTTAGGACTAAAGGTGCACTTACACGTGCAAATTTTCGAGCAATAGTTGCCCGTAATAGTACGGACATCTCATTATATTGCACAAACTTAGAGTAAGACGGCTTTTGACGTCGGCTATAAATTGCCTTTAAAAGTTGCCTGTGTATGAACCGTAAGATTACTTCAATACAAATTACTTTACCCATTTTCTTACCAACAACGGATCACAACAGTGCGATCAGCACAGTGCTGCTTTACGGCAGTTTATCGGATAAGCTGGTGGAGCACAGGTCTTACAACCCGCCAAATAGTCTTATAAACTCGCAAAAACTAGCTCGCGCACGCGCAAATTCGCTACTTATTTGTGCACAATCGCATAATGGTCTCCATGGTCGTGTATAATCGTTTAGGCTAGCTAGATAACTTGAGGAACGTAGGAGTTGCACTAAGATTTCACGTTGGTAATTTCTGTCTGTATAATTGTATTACTACCAGTTATCGCAAACAATACTACATTATGGTCTCACAACTTCGCACAAGACGACTCCATTTAATATCAATTCTTACAAAGACCCAACAAGCAACCATCTTTACTAAAAATCCAACTTGTTCCAGATGATGGCTTCTCTCTCTTCGCCTTTCACGGTAAACTCAATGAGGAGATGGAGGGCCTGGAGGCTGGTGAGTGGGCCCGAGACATCACCAAGGCCAAGGAAGGTCGGTGGACCTTCAGGGACAGGAAGGCACACCTGAGGCTGGGGGACAAAATCTACTTCTGGACCTATGTTATTAAGGACGGACTGGGTTATAGACAGGACAATGGAGAATGGACTGTCACAGGTATGAAACCATTTTTGTTGATTTGTACTTCTTCTAAGGCTGTTCCATCTGCACGAAAACTTCTATGAGAAATTTCCGACTGTTGCTAGTGGTCTAACGGTATAGGGTAGTATCGCTGAGACCCACACAGAGAAGTTGTATTAAAGTTGTAAACAAATGAATCACTTTTATAAATTAGGTGTTTAATACTTTTTCTAATAATAAGATTACAGGAAGATAAGTAAACGAAAATAAAATAATTAATTTTAAAGAAGCACCAAGACACGAGATCCCGTGTCTGGTGCTATTGAAATTTTCTAGAGAATGAGCTTATGGATCGATATCCGAATAGACCATAAACAATTTTGAATTTGGAAAGATTTAGATCGAAATGTAAGAGTGGCCAGGAACGCAAACAAAGGAGGTTGTAACAACCTCGTTACAGTGGTAATTTACACTTCCAAGTGATGAGCAAGCCACCGTCGGACTGGCTGTTGGATATTTCTCGCAGAAGTTAGCCTACAAGTGGCAATAGATCCAAGTGACACAATTAAGTTTTGCTATGAGTCAATAAGCAGACTAATCGCCGCTATTAGTAACTATGCTAGTCAAGCCTCTTTGAAGGAATCAAATTAGTCAATTTGTTTTAATTTGACAATCATTCAGAAGAGGGTGTACTGTCAGCCTACCAGGAGTGCAGAACCTGTAAGGCTCTGCTCCAATTGGCTGGCCTCATGGTCGAACAAAAGCTAATTGAAATAAGATATACATACTATACTTGCAATCCCTCTACAGTTCTTAATGTTCCATTTGATCAATTTCATCTTTTTCAGAATTCGTACAAGAGGACGGTACTAAAGTTGACGTAACCAACGATTCGAAATACCAACCAGTCAAACCACTACCAGCACCAACCCCAACAACCCCAACAACCCCGACCCAAAGACCTGGACACCCTGATCCTTGTCTGCCTTCCAAGACTGTCGTGCAGGGTAAAGCTTCCGTCTGCCGGGGTGCCCTCATCTTCAGCGAAGAGTTTGATAAGAGTGCTCTGAAAGATCTCAGCTTGTGGGATGCTGAAAATAGGTTTCCTGAAGACCCGGTAAGATCTAGAACCTTACCTAATAAACCTTTTAATTTTAGTTAGAAAGAGTCAAGGATGGAAAGGTAGCCTACGTTTACCCTACCATATTATGTGAACAGCGCCTTAAACAAGATGGTAGATGCTAGATACCTAAACGATTTTCGGAAACTGTTAAGAACATTCGCGGTCAAGTGGCAAGTAGCAAATGTACCAACTTCAGACTTGCACTTAACCAAGTGTAAATAGAATGTAACCGCTCGAACCGACGGGCAGCTTACGTCAATCATTTTCGACAAAGGTAACAATCGCCGAATGCCCCTTGTCTAGGGCCAGCTGGTGTTAAATATGGGTACAAAATTACTAAAATAACTAAGGGCTAAATCTATCAATGACGTATATCATAGATTTACTTAATGAATATTGATCTATCTCCATGTAACTACAACACATAACACGGACACTCTTACATGTGTGAGGTATCCATTGTTGCGAAGAAACGTCAGAAAAATCTCTAAACAAAACAAAATGCATTTCTTAAGGAACGTTGTTAATTCTTTTAGGACTACCCATTCAACGTGTACAAGGCTCAAGGTACGAACACGTTAGAGCTGGAAGATGGCCACCTGGTGATCTCGCCTCAACTCCTGGAGACGTTGTATCACGACGGGTTCGTGCAAGAGTCCTTGGATCTGAGTGACATGTAAGTCTTCTTGATTAACTATTACGATTAAAGATAAGTAGATTTAGATTCAAGAGAAATAGACTTTTTTTCATGTCATTTAATCACTAAACACTCCTTTTCTTTAGTACTTAACTAAATACAACCAAACTAACTGGATCTGTTGAACAAGTAATGAAAAGAAAAGTGTTTTTTTACCGGACTGCCGATAGAGGAAGGTAATGTGTTTCACAGCCTATATATGTATGTTTCTTCCTTTGTGGCACTATAAAAACTAAACCCGTTGTCCGATTTTGATGATTCTTATTCTTATGTCAATCGATTTGTCTTAATCTCGTGAGTGTCACTGAAGATATGTCAGTAATCAAAATTCAATATGGCGGCAACCCCAGACGCCATATTGTGCTAATTAAAAAAAAAAGTCAACCAAGTATAACAAGTGGGGTATCATTGAATAGGGATTTAAAAATCATCTTTAGGTTTCTTTCATCATTTTTCATTTTGAATGATCATTTAGGATTTATAACTATTTAAAGTTGGTTAGCAACAGTCGGTTTTTGAAAGCTTGCTTTTTATTAAAGTTATTAAATGTCTTGGAGTAAGCAAGCGAGCACACAGGCTACCTGGTGGTAAGTGAAGCTTGAGACCCATAGACATTTGACTACTCGACTAGTTCCCTGAAATTAGTTGCCAACCCTGGGGACTAGAGGAACTTTGCATATCAGTGTTCTGCTCCTATTGGCTGACGTAGTTTGGTTTTTTACATCTAGTTAAGTTTCACAACAAATACAGTTCAGTACAGTCAAGGACTTTAATTGTTATGCCACTATGGAACCCTGTCATAAAAGCGTCAAACCACATGACAGAAATTACGCTTAAATGAATGATTAACGTTATGCGACAGGGTTCCATAGTGGCATAACAATTAAAGTTCTAGACTGTACCTACCTATTAAACATTCCAAATATCATTATTATAAGAAATATACTGTTTTTCAGATGTACCGGCCAAATTGACACAGACCAATGCAAAAAAGAGGCATCTGGAGCCAGCATCTTGCCGCCTGTTGTAACTGGAAAGATCACGACCAGGAACAAATTCAACTTTAAGTTCGGCAAGGTGGAAGTCAGAGCGAAAATGCCAGCTGGCAGCTGGTTAATACCAGGTTAGTATTCTGGTTGGAGAGAAGAATGGCGTAGTCTGTTCAAAAGGCTGTAAATGTTTTTTTTGTGTTGATGACCTTATTGAACGCCTTTATCAAAATAACCGTCCAAAACCCGTGTATGCACGTGCAATTCATTAGAGTCTCTATTCTACTGGGTAAAAACCATATTGCCTTTGACGTGTTATCGTATTTCCGACGTTTTAATAGCTCTTATGTACTTGACAGTGATGGCGGCCGAATTAATAACAATACCATTACGCGTCAAAAGCAATATTGTTTCACCGTGTTAAATATAGGCCCTGGGCCGAGATTCTAGGCGGTAGAAACCATATCGTCTTTGACCGGTATCATATTGCCAACATTTTTTTAGCTCTTATGTACTTGACTATAATGGCAGCCGGATTAAAAACAATATTTACCATATACTCGTAACACGTCAAAAACAATACTGTTTCACCGTGTTGAATGGAGGCCCTGGTCAGTTGTATTGTATGCCTTGCAACCGCATCTTTATGAACAAATTGGGATTTGCCAGTCATCTTCGCTTTCACCTCCGGAATTAGATGGGTTCACCGTTGATGGGCACGTCTAATAAGAAATCATTACCATCATCAGTACTCTATAATAAGCAAATTTCCTGTATAATAATGGCACATGAGGAAGAATTCCTGCCATGTGCCTTTTTGTCATTAGCTCTTTTATGTTTTAACCGACTTCAAAAAAAGGAGGAGGTTCTGAATTCGTCTGTATATTTTATTTTTTTATTTTATTTTTAATGTTTGTTACCTCAGAACTTTCGACTGGGTGAACCCATATTGATGATTCTTTTTTTATTTGAAAGCTGGTGCTTCCCGATTGGTCCCATTCTTATCAAAATGAAGATCTGATGGTGGAATCCATGAGGAATCGACGGAACTCTTCGAAATTAATAGGCACACCTATAGCGATTTTGGTATTTTTCATTGTAACTTGTGTATTTGGTCTTGGAAAGCACTATTTGGTGAAGTGGAACTGATGATGAAGACCACAGATGGCCAACGGAACTCCTAAACGGTATATATTTCGAGGGTGGCGACAAGATATTTCGATTAAGATAGTTGAGCGACTATGACGAAGCATTATTTAGGTTTAAATATATGACTATGACTTTCCCATGGCGTTGCTTGCGGCGAGATTGAAATGTTCTATTTTTTCTTATTAATTGAGAAGTGGGAGAATAAAAGCATAATTATGATCACTAAAAAGTATAAAATATAATAAAGTTTAAAAAACAAAAACCCGCCTTCAAAAAGCAAAAAATAACTTCTTTAAAATGGTAGGTAAATAGGTCAGTTCAACTGAAGTCGGCGTCCAACAATATTTTAACTAAAAGCAGACTTCAGTTGGACTGACCTATTTACCTACCATTTTAAAGAAGTTATTTTTTGCTTTTTGAAGGCGGGTTTTTGTTTTTTAAACTTTTTTTTTCTTTCTCTTCTTCGATAAAAGACTATTTTGTTACACGTGTATTCTGAATTTGAATTATTCCAGAAATCAATCTGGAGCCTCGTGAGAACTTCTACGGAAACCGTCGATACGAGTCGGGTCTGATTAGAGTGGGCTTTGTGAAAGGGAACCCAGAGTTTGCAAAGAAGTTGTACGGAGGACCAGTGTTGTCTGACACCGACCCGTTCCGCTCGCAGCTGATGAAGGAGAAGATCGGCATCGAGAACTGGAGCAATGAGTTCCATAATTATACCGTCGTTTGGAGACCAGGTTTGTTGTATATAGATTTATCCATTGATTGTTCTATCATCAGATAAAACTAGTTAGGTTAGGTTAGGTTAGGGCAGTGGCCTCTGTTTATGATGATGATGATATCATTCTTTAAACTGTTCACCTTCTCAGTTTCTTTTTTTAAAGCAATCAGGTGCGAGTTAAAGTCGCGTGGGGAGAGTACCTTACGCTTTGAGAAATGGGTGAAGAAGTATTTTTTGTTATTTTGTTCCAAAATTTTAGGTTTAGATGTTTCAGAAATAAGAGGGGGTGGCAACTGGACAATTTTCTCCTACTTTCTTAAATACCTTAAAATTATAAAAAAAATAGAATGTTTAAAATTCATTTAGTTAAGTTACACGACCGTCTTCGAGTCACCGACTTACATTATGTGTACCAAATTTTAACTCAATCGGTCCAGTAGTTTCGGAGCACAGACGGACACGGACAAACAGACACGCGAGTGATCCTTTAAGTTCTCAGTTTTTTTCCTTTTAAGATATGGAACCTTAAAAACAAGATTTAACCCCTATTTGTAACTACAACCTCAAAGTTTTCTTTAAGACCTCAATGTAACTAACAGTATATTATAATTTGACATGTCATGTAATTTATACTGGGTTGAAATGAAATGAAATGTTTATTCACAAGAACATAATGGTAAGCAGTAAGGATCTTACGAATAGGTATATACAGTGATTCCCAGATATGTTCAGCCGAGTCAGGCGTGTGAAAATTAAAGTAAACAATATTTATATTTCTATGTCAACATGAATAAAATAGTACAATAAAGATAATCGCAACAAAATAATTAAAGTAAATTTCAAACTAGTGGTTATAAAATAGAAACTTATACTTACTTACAGATATCATCCAAGTCAAGTTATAATAGTTATAAAATAAAATAAAATGTCAATTTGGTATTTAGACTTAAAACTTATACATTCATTTATGCTTTAGAAACAATTGCTATGTAAGATTTTATATAATTTAACTTTAAATTCATTATGACACAATGCTTTCAATGCAGCCGGGATTTTATTATAGATTTTAATACACATACTATACGCGCTTTTGTTCCCAAGTACTAGTTTACTATTCGGTAATGCTAATCTATAACGTCTTTGCGGTCTTGTTGATTCCTTATCAGCAGTAGTAAAGAGGTTTGTATATTGAGTAATAAAATCTGATTCTGAATCTGTTCTCCAGACGGTATGAGTCTCCTGGTGGACGGTCAGCAGTACGGCACAGTGGACCCTGGCGAGGGCTTCTACTCCATCGCGCGTCAGAACGCCGTGCCTCATGCTGGGAACTGGCTGCGAGGCACCAGCGTCATGGCACCCTTGGACCAACTGGTAAATTACCTGACACTTTGAAACTTTTGGAAGACTAACCAATAATAATGTCTTTGTTCTTTGGCTTTATTCCAATTTGTTTCAGCCTATTTTGATTCTAGTTATTATATTGTTGAAGATGTACATGTACCTACATTGATAAATTATATTAGACCAGCTTAATAAGAGCATTATGAGGGTTCGGGTGAGAGCAGGATAGTCACGGTCTTTAATTGATGAGCCACTATAGAACATTCCCAACCAGGGTATCATTGCCCTATGGGTTTCTATCTCAACTTTCTTGATAGATTTGAACCATTTATTTCATTACCCTAGCAATACCGAAAAATTACATAAAATATGACGTCTGATAAAAAAATATTGTTATTTGATCTCGCAACATAACGCTAACCCAGAAAATTACCACCACGGATTCGTAAAAAAATCATTGTAATTCAATTTACTCAAATCCATTTCTCTGTTCGTGTGTCCGGTGGAGAAGCACCTTCAAAATTATCATTCGGACATATACTGATGATGATGATGATGAATATATATTCAACCTTTTTAATTAACTAATTAGAGGTAAAATTATTCCCATCACTATTTCATCCTCTATCAAAAGACAATTACAGTCAGGTATACTTGTTATTTTCATTGGCAGTCTGAGGAGGAACAGACTTTACCTCCATTTATTAAATAATAAAGCAGCAACACATCTACTACGGGCGATAGTGTGGATGCTTGCACGATCATCGTGCCGATTATAGACGATCAGACCATCAACGATCATCGCCGATAGTGTAAAGGGCCCATTAAATATAGCTTCACATTCATCTTAAAATCTTCATCATCATCATCATGTCAGCCGAAAGACGTCCACTGCTGGACATAGGCCTCCCCCAAGGCTCTCCACTCAGACCGGTCTTGTGCTTTTCGCATCCACCGCGTTCCCGCGATCTTTACAAGGTCGTCACTCCATCTTGTTGGAGGCCTACCTACAACTCGTCTCCCGGTCCGCGGACGCCACTCAAGAACCTTCTGACCCCATCGGCCATCAGTCCTGCGAGCAATGTGCCCCGCCCACTGCCACTTA
Source organism: Acleris literana (assembly GCA_946894065.1). Lineage (NCBI taxonomy): Eukaryota > Metazoa > Arthropoda > Insecta > Lepidoptera > Tortricidae > Acleris > Acleris literana. Next base: position 3,601,214 of record OX335681.1, read on the forward strand.
AGTTTGGCTATTCTTCGGGCTATGTCGGTAACCTTAGTTCTACTGCGGATATCATCATTTCTGATTCTGTCACGCAGAGAAACCCCGAGCATAGCCCTCTCCATAGCCCTCTGAGTGACTTTGAGCTTCCTTATAAGGCCCATTATTAGCGCCCACGTCTCAGATCGTCGTTTCTGGTAACCGGGTCTCTGCCGGAGATTACCTAAAGCACCCCCTGCCCCGCCGTTACCATAGCCGCTACCGGAGCCAGGAATAGCGGGGCCGCCGGGGACTAGGGGTCTGGGCTGTTGTTTTAAATTCATACTTAATTAAGGCTTTTGATCTAGAACCGTTGGGGGGAAATCTTCATGAATTAACAAAAATAACCAAATTCTTTCCAGTTCTACATCTCCCTCGGCCTGAGAGTGGGTGGCGTTCACGACTTCGCCGACTCCCAGGACAAACCTTGGACGAACCGCGGCAATAAGGCAGCCCTCAAGTTTTGGGAGGCCAGGGATACCTGGTATCCATCCTGGCACGACGCTAATTTGAAGATAGACTCCGTGAAAGTATACGCTTTGAAAGATTAAGGTCACTGGATTATTTAATACCCGAAATAAAAGAATGGACATGCTCAAGATGTTGTTTGAAATGTTTCTGATATGCGTCATATTGATGTATTGTAGAAATTAACTGTTATTTTAAAAATTATTTAATGATAAAAATTCTTTAGCCTTTTCGACGCCATGTCAATAAAAAAGTCTTTCAATCTTATCCATTAAACGCACGATAGCTAAAGTATGCTTAAAATGTGGTTTATCCTTATCTTTCATTATGACATTTGAATTCGACAGAAAGTGACACAGCATACTTTAATTAAAATGGGTTTATAGTTCGATTATGAATACGGGGGGTTGTTGTTAACCCAATGACGGCTCAAATTCTGCTCTAATTTAAACAAACATTTGAAGGTCTATTTTGAGCTGAAAACTTACATCCGTATTTGATGATGAGCCCTCTACTCGCTAAAACCGCATTGCTTTTGACCTAATAGTCGCTTAACTTCAAACTCGGATAAGTCCATGCAAAAGGACAACAGAATTTGCGTCGTTTCTCAAAGAAATTAAGTTTTAAATTCGTATACCAAGGACATATCCAAGTTTGAAGTTAAGCGACTCCTATTATGGTATTATTTTTAAATACGCAGCCATTACTGCCAAGTAAAAGAAAGCCATTATTACGTTGACAATACGATAACAAGTCGAATACCAAATGGTTTTATCGAGCACAATAAAGCCCCTAAATGGTTACTATACAGAATTGAATGCAAAACTTGGGATGCCCGATTATTTAACTAATTATTTAATACAGAAAGAAATGGATATAACGTTACTCCATAGTTTGATTTTCTAATTAGGGCCCTGTACAACACCTTATAATTCCCAATTACGTTTTTCCAAAAATTCATTTGTCCTTATTTTCATTTTTCCGAAAGCTTTGTTACGCTGGAGCTATTTTAGATTAAATGCATAATTTAACTGTCATACGTAGGTTAGGTTAAGTTTGATTTATAAGCGATAGCAAAAACTTAAGTCTTCTATCAAAAACATGCGTTCGGAATTATAAAAATTCGGAATTTTGATCAATTTGGAATTATGACCAGTGATCGGAATAGGTAGAGTACATTTACCTAAAGTTCGCAAAAGGACATAATACAGAGTGGTTACAACCGGATGAAATATTAATATTTTTTTATTTAATTCCGGTATTTTTAATGCTAAATAATATACGTAATATTTATCACTTACTTACTTAGTTTGTGATAAAAGGGGCCTGTAACTCATTTCTTTTAAGTATCTTAATAATAGGTGGAGTATATTTAGCTAAACTTCGTAGAACAGAGACATCTACTGGAGACTTCCTTGCGACTACATTTACTAGTACCAGAAAATACCGGAAATCAGGAATTCAATAAAAATAAATTAATATTTCACCCGGTTGTAACCACTCTATATTATGTACGTTCGCGAACTTTAGGTAAATATACTCTGCCTATTCCGATCACTGATTATGACTCTTCGGAATTACGTAGTACCCGCCCTCTACTGCTGATATATGATATATCATCATAAAATCCATTAATGGCGTTGAAAACTAAATTATCAAAAAGCTATGATAGAACAGCTATTTCAAAATGATTTATGGGGTAAAAATGTTTTGTTAGGATCCATGTGTCGTCGACTTTGAATAAATAGCGGTATTGGATTCAGTAAGACTGAAAAAACAAAGAGCTTCTCTTGGACTTTTTATAGGAAAGCTCTCTAAGTTGTTTACATCTCTAAATACTCATAAGAAAAGAATGGCTAAATTTCTAAATTATATAAATGTAAGAAATAATAGTAGTAATGTTATGTAAGAATATAAGGAATTGTGATCACTTGCCGACAAAATATGTACTTTATTAAAAATATTTCTGTAATTTAACGAGTTTTATTGTTACTGAAAATAGCTCCAAGAAAATTATGATTGAGGCGGAATAGTGAAACATAGCTTGTGTTAAATTATGATTGAGGCGGAATAGTGAAACATAGCTTGTGTTAAATTATGATTGAGGCGGAATAGTGAAACATAGCTTGTGTTAAATTATGATTGAGGCGGAATAGTGAAACATAGCTTGTGTTAAATTATGATTGAGGCGGAATAGTGAAACATAGCTTGTGTTAAATTGTAAGTAAAAAAATAGTTAAATTCGAAATTTATATAATGTCTAACAATTGGTTAGATAAGTAGATTGTTTGTATAATTTTGTCAAAAAAGAAGTACCTATAAAAAAAAGGTGTTTATTTCGTGTGACCCACAATGACACATTATTTTGTTAATAAGAATACTTAAGGTGTGTTAGTAATACTTATCAAACTAAACAGCACTAAAACAATATAACACTAGTAGGGCAATGCAGTCCCCCGCAGTGAGACATATATGCACAGTCTACTCTGCCCGCTATCATGCGCAGGATGGTGTTGGGGCTGTCGCGCACCCGGCGCACCAGGGACGCGCCGCGCTTGCGCATGGCCGTATAGAAACAGTCCACGCGCGCCGCCGCGAACATCCCTGATGCTCTACAGAAGCGAGGCAGCCCCATCAACACCCGGAACGCATTGTCTTATAGCGGGTCACTAAACGTGCAAATTTACATTCACCGCGAACAGTTTTTATTACCCTTAAGTCTACAAATAAAACCCTTACGAAGTTTTAAGTAACTTTATTTATTTAATTCAATCATTTGTTACGAAATTGTAAATAATGGATTTTCCCTTTAGGTAAGTACAAAAATTTATAAAAATCGATAAAATAAAAATAAATGCTAGCCCCCCTTAAAATAGAAAGGCATAAATATGACTATTCATCATATCATATGATTATCGAGTGGTACTAGACATAGAATTACAAGGTAAAACTTCATAATAGATACAGTAAAAAGCACTAATATACGTTCACGTACCTAATCGTATTCTGTCAAATATATTAAGTATACACGAACTATATACGAGTATAGGAAGTATATATACACGAACCTTATTGTCTGTGCCATAAAGGTGTGTAGATATTATATTGACGTCTTCCTAAGAACGTATATTTTAAGACTTTAAATGTACTTGCCTACCTAATAGTATAAAAAACGCAAAATGCGGACAATTCAGGTTTAATTGTTGTTTTCTTAATAATGGTGAAAACTCATGAGAATCATGACGCAGTAAGAACAGCAGTTCATCTTCAGACAAAGGTATATCGTCGCTGATAGTGCGAAACCGCATAAATAACAAATTCAATAAGGAGCAAAATGCACTTAATGGTTTCATATATAAGGTTCATTTTGCTCCATACTAAATCGGTTAGTTACGCGGTTTTGCACTATCAGCGACGATATGGCGCGGCTTGCAGTGCGTGCCTCGACCGTACGCGCTGCGAGTCACCACAAGCAAACCAGAGATGGGCAATATTTATTCGAATGACGAATAACGAATAAGAATAACCAAGTTATTCGCGAATAACGAATTAAATTCTCGAATGATTATTCTTATTCGAATAAATTATTCGTCGAATAATTCATTTGCGAATCATTTATTCGCGGATAATTTATTCGTTGAATGAATTGTCATGAATAATTACTATGTACTACTTTTATACCTGCTCCACTGTTCTCTACTAAATTAATAAATTATTCGTTATTCGAAAAGTAGTCGAATGATTCATTCGTGGATAAATTATTCGCGAATAAATCATTCGCAAATAAATTATTCGCGAATAAAAATATTACGTTTTTTTTTATTCGAATTCGAATAAATATTTATTCGAATAATGCCCATCTCTGAAGCAAACTCAACAGGACGCTCCAAGCCGGTTTAGTCGGGGCCATGCGTAACTATTAAGTATCGAGCGACGCGCATCAACGCAACGCTAGCACCCAAGCCGCAAGGTATCAGAAACTACTTTTCTATTTAAAATGATAATAAATACATCTCTCTAAAGGGCGTAGACCCTCACGTAGTCCACTTGAAGAGCGCTGGTATCATCATACCAAGTCGAGAACCACTGGTCGCGGCTGGACCAGAAGTTGAGCATGCTCTTGCTGGAGAGGTTCTTCCAGGGCTTGTTGAGGTCATCTGGGAACTCGCGGACTCCGCCCACGTTGAGACTCAGGGAGATGTAGAACTGAGGATTATAACAGGTCAACAATTAATAAAATGAAAAAAATATAGGTACTCGTAGTTAGTTCAAAATTAGAGCTCGCCCCAAAGTTAGCCCTAAGGCACCAGAGAATGATATATTACTCATATAGATAAAGAAAAGATTTTCGGTATGGGGAAATATGTATGTGATGAGCGCTGAATCTTGGATGTTTTTTTCTGTATTAAGTAGGTATTTATCTATCTACATAAGTAGGTATGTTTATAGTTGTCTACCAAGGTATTACCCATTACAAGCCTAGGAGTTTAGTTTGGGACTTGGTCAATTTGAATAAGATTCAGAATCAAGAAGTCTCCTGTTATTTTTTACCCGACTGCGGAGGAGCCCAAAAGGAGGGTTATGTCGTTCACCGTCATGTATGTATGTATGTCCAGTTCTATGTTCCCCGCTACAGCAAAAACGGCTTGGACGATTTTGGCAAATGAGGTATCATTGGATTCGTCTTCGCAGCGAGAGTATCATAGGATACCTAAACTATTAAAATTTAAATAACAACAATGGCCAAATGACAATTATTAACATATGTAGGTATATCGACATCAGTATAAAAAATGCAGTCGGGTTTTTAAAGCTTGCTTTTCATATAGTTATTATATAATGTGAGTCTGATTCCAAATTAAGTCCAACATATTACATCGTCTGTCTATCGTTATATCTGTTTTTAGGCTTGTGCGACTAAACCGAGATCATTAGAATATTGGAGGATGAGCACTTATTCCGTGGTGGTAGGACCCTGGGCAGGATCCGTCCAGGTCGCTACCACAATCTTATCTATAGCCTACCACCAAGTAGCTGTGTTTATATTGCTGTGGTCCGGTTTAGTAAAATTACTAGCATAGAGGCATTCCATCTAAGTCCTCAGGCTTGGCAACGCATTTCTATTCTTATAATTGTCTAAGGATCTCAGATACTTATCTCATCTTATCTTACAGATGGGCCCTTTCGGATACACTTCGACCCTTTAGGATCTTTTGTGCAATTACCCTCGTACACACTCAGTTGTTCGATTGTGCAGGTTTCCTCACGATGTTTTTCCTTCACCGTAAGAGCATCGGCGGGCAGTAAGTTAGAAAATCTCATTGGTACATGGTGACCGCGGGGATTCTAACTCGGTACCTTACGATCGACTCGTCCCCCGAAACCTTAGGCCACAGACGCTCTTGATCTCAGATCTTACTCACCATCAGGGCCGAGATTCTAAGCGGTAAAAATCATATTGTCTGTAACGTGTTATCGTATTGTCAACGTTTTGAGAGCTCTTATTTACTTGATAGTAATGGCGGCTTAACAGATCAAAGACAATATGGATTTTACCACCTAGAATAGAGGCTCTGGTGATCTGTGTGCTTGTTGGCCTTTTCTGTCATAAAAAAAATCTTACCAGCTTGTCGAAAGGTGCCATAATGGAGCCCTTAAGCCACATGGGCGCGGCGGGCACCCCGCTGTCCTGGGCGCTCTGGTAGAAGTTGGGCTCCACGGACCCGTACTCTTCTCCGTCCACGTACATCGATATACCGGCTGGAAAATTATAGATTATGGCACCAGGCAAAGTAATGTATTTACCGTGAGCGAAACGAGGAATTCTGTAGAAAAGTAAAATTCCGAGCGTCACGAGGGATTCAAGGGATTCCGTCCAAGATGAAAATGTTTTGCTTTAAATATTAACTCATTTCTTGCCTATTGCAATTTGTCACTCGGATTTTTGATGATCACCTATATCGTAGGTAATATTTTCTAGTTTAGTTTCAGTTTAGTTTAGATTATGCCATTTTATGTATTTTTATGTTTTTATGGGACCTGTTTCCTGTAAATGATTTCATTTCATTTTAAGTCAAGGCACCAAACGTTACTCTGCAATACAATATCTTCTGCTTAGTGCAACGATCTACTTATAATTTTAATGCCACTCACTTGGAGTCCACAATACAGTGTAGTTGTGGAAGGCCGCATTCCAATTATCGAATCCAATTTTCTCCTTCAAGTGTTTTGACCTAAAAGAGATATGAATAGTAATAACTGCCAATTTATACCAATGCTTTCTATATCTTCTCATCGAAGATAAATGAATACTTACCTACCTAATATTATAAATGTGGAAGTAACTCTATCTGTCTGTCTGTCTGTTTTGCTTTCACGACTAAACCACTGAATCGATTTAAATACCTATTTAAGTTGAGTCTCGGAGGAAGACGAACATAGGTATGAGGTAGGTACTTTTGAATCCGGAAATTTTAATAGTTGCCCGATCGTTTTGGAACAACTTATGCGACCTTTTAGAGCAGTTTAAGTACCTTCATTTGTATAAAGGGAGCAAAAATAGTTCTAAAACGTTTTATTACTCGTACTCGTAAGTTAATTGTTTTTTTGTAAACCTTGCACACTGACGTACACGCTTTTCGCGTTCTTGATTATGATGTATGATTATACATACATACATTAAATCCCGCATGCTTCCGAGAGGAATAGGCAGAGATCACCTCCTTCTACCTGCTACGATCCTGACAAATCTCTTTCGTTTCGTCCACATTCATACATCGAGTCATGCATGCACGTCGGTTTCGGGTACTTAAGATTCGATATATGATTAGTAATAGTTATTATACTAGTTACCTGTAGGGCTCTGATTCACAAATGATAGGCCCTCCGTAGAGCTTCTTGGAGAACTGCTTGTTGCCCTTAAGGCTGGCGATACGAATTATTCCAGAAGCGTAGTTCCTTATCCCATACTCGTTGTCTCGAGGTTCCAATTGGATTTCTGAAACAAATAATATTTTCTGCCAAACATACTTTGCTTTACTTTTATGCTCCTTTCCCAGGTTTCTCCCCAGTAGGCCTAGCCAAGATGCAAACCTGACCACCTTCGACCTCGTCGTCACTTATAACATCAGGTGAGATTCAGGTCAATTGCAACCCCATTATTGTTGAAAAAACGTCGCTAACGTTTTTAACCGACTTCAAAAAAGGAGGAGGTTATACGTTCCACTGAATGTTTTTTTTTATGTATGTTCACCGATTACTCCGTCAATTATGTACCAATTTTAAAAAATATTTTTTGGTTTGATAGCGTATACTTTTGAGGTGGTCCCATTGTCACCAAATCTGTATCTGGTGAGGGGATCATTGAGGAATTGAGGGAACTCCTCAAATATTGTAGGCAAACATATAGCGATTTTAGTATTTTTAGTAACAAGTCCAGCATTTGGATTCAGAAAGTATCATTTGGTGTAGTGGAACTGATGATGAAGACCACAGATGGCCACCGGAACTCCTGAATGGTACCGATTTCAAGGGTGGCGATAAGATATCTCAATTAAGGTAGTTGAGCGACTACCTACAACGAATAATATTTACTTGTTGAAATATGACTATGACTTTCCCGCGGCGTTGCTTGCGGCGCGCTTGATATAAGTTAAAGTTTCATTTCAACTAAGAAGTGGGACTACGTAACAGCGTATTATGATCACTAAAAAGTATAAAATAAAATAAATGTTTTAAAAAACAAAAAACCGCCTTCAAAAACGCAAAAAAAATTTTTTTTTAAATTGTAGGCATCTAATAGGTTAGTCCAACTGAAGTCGGCGACCACAAAATTTTCAACAAAAAGCCGACATCAGTTGGACTAACCTATTAGATCCCTACAATTTTAAAGAAGTTATTTTTTGCGTTTTTGAAGGCTCTTTTTTGTTTTTTAAAACATTTATTTTTGTTTTCTATCGACTGTGGAGTTGACGCAATCTATCATCGGCTTACGTCCATCCTATACATTAGGTCGATTTTCGAAAATAGCTATTTTTGATCACCCTTGCTCCTTACCAGGGTATAGCCAATCGCCCAAAGGCATCTTGGCGCTGACTTCGATTCTGCCGAACTTGAAGTTGAACTTCTTCTTGGTGGTGACCTTGGCTGTGATGATGGGCGGCAGAATCTGGGCTCCCGAGGACTCGCGCGAGCACTCCGAAGTACCCAGCATACCAGTACATCTGGACAATATTAGCCAGATTTTAATAACAATAAAACCGATTGCCACCGTATGTTGATCTTCAGTTCCAAACAGTTGACTGAAGTTTAAGGTCAAGATACAGTGGCTGTAGTGTCCTCTTATTGCGGCTTAAGGTCTGCATGAGAGTCTAATCTGTTAAACAATGGTTCCCCACTGGTCCACAAGAACCTAGAGAATGGTCCACGGTCCATGAAAAATTACCTAATTACTAAAGTTCCAAGAAAAAAATAATTCGGTGATCTTTACTTATTATTTTTTAGGGCAAGGAGAAGGCAAACGAACACACAAGTCACTTAGTAAGTGGAATCTGAGACCTATAGACATTTCGTCGGTGAAAGTGCAAAACCGCGTAAGTAACATTTTTAATAAGGAGCATAATGCACCTTTTTAATAAGACAGTAAGGTTTATTTTGCTCTATCATAAATTTGTTAGTTACGCGGTTTAGCAGTATCACCGACGATTTGCATACCCAGATTGCAATACTAAGACGGCAAAAGCGATGCCAACCCTAAGTACTAAGGTAAAATTCATCTATGCTAATTATTTAGAATTCAAAATCTAAAAGTACCTAGTAGACAGGTCCAAGGATTGCTGGACGAAATCCTCGCCATACTTGGACTCCAGTGTGATGGGTTTGATGACGAGCCGGCCGTCTGTCACGCGCAGGTTACGATCGCTCAGGTACACGTTGAATGGGTAATCCTGGGACAAAACAATTTGTAGTTATCAAACTTAGTTGGAAAGTTAGATGTCGCAGGAATTCTAAAAATAGAATATAGATAAGATGGCAAAACGGTATATTCCATTCCTGATAAACTTAAATTAAATCCATCAGTATTATCTTGAACGCACACAAGTCACCTGATGATTAGTGGACTCTGAAGCCCATAGACTCAAGATTGCAATCTTACGATGAAGGTCTCAAGACCCTAAATGAGTTGCCAACCCTGAAGACTTAAATGGGATACCTCTGCATTTCCCCGGTTGTCTTGCAACAATGCGAACACTGCTGTTTGGCGGCAGGTTACGCAAGCTAAGATGGTTGGTAGCGATCTGGAAGGACCCTGCACAAGGTTCTTCCACCACTAACCAGCACAAAGAAATATAATCACTTATTAAGTAACAGGGATCACGTGGAATAAAGGTTTCCTTCAAACCGTTCCTAAAGTACATTTTCCTTAGGTAGTTTCATTTGTATATAAGACTATTTTTGGTACTGCATTACTTACTGGCCCTCCTGGAAATTTGATTTCTGGTGTCCAGATGTTTCCCTTCGCAATCCCAGAGTTAAAGTTATCCTCGAACAGTAGCTGCCCCTTGCAGACGAAACCAGGAACAGACACTTCAGTGGCAGATATTGGGCAGGGGAACCCGGTCGGTACGTATTCTGTTGGGCTCGGAGGTGGATTGGTTGGAGCAGAGTTATTGGGATCCACAGGGTTGCCAGCTTCATCGACGTACCCTGGGGAATGAGAAGCATTACAATAAATACATTTGCATTTTCAAGGCATATTTAGACTGCAATCCTAAGATCGCAAATGGTTGCCAACCTTGAGGACTAACATGGAATGCCTCTATGCTAGCAATTTCATCGGTTGTCTTGGGATAGAAGGATAAGATGGTGGTGGCGATCCGGACCAACTTTTATTCAATCAACGACAAAAAAATGATTAAAAATAAAATGTTCCAAAAATTTAAAGTATTTGTCGAAATGTAATGATTTACTTGATGTTAGTTAATCAAACCCAACTCATATATTTCTGATATTAATTAACGCTGCTATAAAAAAGAGATTGCACAACCAAACATTTGCAAATTTCGGCCGCTACGCAATCCTAACCCAGGCTTAGGTGTAAAGTTGCAACAAAACTACATCTTTTACTAAGAGCTGCCCTTTTAGAGTAAACCGTATTGAGTGACACATTGATCTTGTTACGCAAGTTGAGCTTTATAATTAAAGAAAAATTATGTTTATTCTTATAAATCACAACAACATGACATAAAAGTGTGAGATCTCCTATTAAGTTTACAATGAAACCTTTAAGAAACGGTTAAGAATTTGGTTTACAATTAAAAAGTTAAAAATAAAAAAGTGTGTGTGTGTGTGTATGTGTGTGTGTGTTTGTGTGTTTGTGTTTGTGTGTGTGTGTGTGTGTGTGTGTGTGTGTGTGTACATTCTCTACTTTAAGTAAAATTTGTTTTATTTTAACAATAGCTCTTCTGTTTCTGTATAATTTAATGTTTTAAGCCACTCCGTCGTAACACTTTTACACTCACGTAATATAAGATTGCTAATATCCAGTTTTTTGTCGAGCTCATTATAAGGTTTAAAGGTTGTGTGTTAAATTGTCTCTTAATCCTGAAACTATTCTTTAAATTCATTGAATATATTTTGCAAGAACACAGTTAATAAGTAATGGTTGTGCAATGTTCTGCCACATGTGCATGCAAAAATTGATTAGGCGGTACAAATTTTTGATGTATTTGTATAAGGTCTAATGTTAGTATCTATCGCATAATCACATAAAACAGAACGATATCCATATCAATTTAAAAGTTAAAAGATAACGTTACTAGAGCATTACAAAAAAAGTAAATTACAAGTAAATAAAAATAATACAAATTCTAGGATGTCGAATGAAAATAGCCGTCTAACGCACTCGCAATCGCAATCGGCTTCAAAGTGGAACAATTGTTTTCATTTTGTACGAAGACTCGCTTTCGGACTGTCAAAATTAAAACGATTGCGATTGCGAGTCCGTTAGGCAATAAATGGTCTTATACCTAGCAACTCAACTAACCTGTCACTGTCCATTCTCCGTTATCCTGCCGATACCCCAACCCGTTCTTAATCACATAAGTCCAGAAATAGATCTTGTCTCCCACCTTGAGCTCCGCCTGTCTATCCCTGAAGGTCCACCTTCCATCCTTGGCTTTGGTTATGTCTCTGGACCATTGTCCGCCTTCCAGTCCGTCCATTTCTTCGTTAAGTTTGCCATGGAAAGCGAATAGAGAGAAACCGTCATCTGAAATATGAAACGAGGCATGAATATAAGTAATTAAATATCAGGGGACAATATCACACCAATTTGATCTAGTCTAGCTTTAAAAAAAGCTCTATTCTTGTGCTTTTGGAGGTAATAGATAACGATAAACATATTCACATAGAGTAATTAAATACGAGTACATAAACATCCGAGACTCAGAAACAAAATACTCGCGCTCATCACACAAATTGTTGCCATCATTAGGGATGGAACCTGAGATCGTTAGCTTCGTAGGCAGGGTCTATACCAGCTAGGGTAACTGCGCTGTCGATGTGACATTGATTTTGGCCGTACATAAAAGGGGGAAAAAAAAAGGAAGGAGGGAAGGGGGGGAAGGGATAAGTTCGCCTTTGTACATTCTAATTCTGTAAATATTGTATTTGATTTGCTGTTTTTTGTACAATAAAGTGTTTATATACGGCCTTCATGTCTTAAGACTGAAATAGTTTATGTAACTTTTTAATATTAATGTACTAACGTAGTTTTTTAAGTATTTTTGTAACTAACAACCTATGGATCTCGAGAAATCTGAAAATAAATTATTATTATTATTATTATATTATTATACATACATACATACATGTAGAATTACGGAAGTTTCTCATCATCACTCATCTTATTTGCATCATCATAAAGCTGTAATCTGTTAGTAGGCCGCACGGGCATTTATTCAATTCAAAGTCTACTGGTGTGAGTAGGTCTATAGCGAGATAAGAAATCAATCAACCAAGTTTCTGTATATTGTCAAAACTTTGCATTATTTTACTGCTGTCAAAATTTCAATACGACTATTGAGAAACTTCATGGTAGTGCAATGACTATGAATTGACATCTTTTCTACTACTGAAGCGCTTCCTAAGATAATACCACTGCAAAAAAGAAGCGCCGCAAAATTTAATAAACATATCTATGCTGTAAATAAATGAGGTACCTATAGTTTATAGGTCGTTTCTATTTTGTCCTGTTTGAGGCATTACAATGAAATCCCAGTGCGTCACTTTTGCTTGCCTATGTAAGTATGCACGGATAACACGGATGTATGTGTTATTTTTTAAATATGTAAACACAACTCTGTTTGCGCCGTAAGTGCTTAGGACCTCAGTTACACATACATTCTACCATAATCAAACCGAAAAAGGTGTACAGCATAGTAATATAATCATTTTACATTTTGTGTGTTTAGCAATAGAGTATATAATGCTTCAACTATATTGCACTTAGCTGCCTTCTTTTACGGCAGCATTGCCAGCTTTTTCTGTAGATTGTCTACGTTTATTCTAATTATAATTTATGTATATTCTCTCTGTGTAGTGTTTTTTTTGTTTGTTTCAATTATTGGACTCAAAAACATCTGGAACGTCTCTATTATTAAACGCATGTTAGTCAGGTATTTTAGATAGAGCAATATTAGATAATCACTACATAGTATAAAACAAAGTCGCTTCCCGCTGTCTCTCTGTCCCTATGTATGCTTAGATCTTTAAAACTACGCAACGGATTTTAATGCGGTTTTTTTAAATAGATAGAGTGATTCAAGAGGAAGGTTTTTATGTATAATACGTTTTGGATTATGTACGGATATTACAGAAAACTGGCATAAACCGAAGCGAAGCGAGGGCGGGTCACTAGTATATTATTAAAGGTGACTATACTTCTAAGACGTAAGATTTAGAAAAACTCTTAATTATAGACGTGATCATACTTAAGGATATAACTAAGTTAAACAGTGCTTATCGTTAGGCGCCGGTAACACGGAAGCATGTCCACATTACATACAAATGCCGGTTGCTGGCAGCGAATGTTTTATGCGCATACAACGGATAATGACCTTGTCCAATAGAACAAGTTAATAGTAGACAACTAGATGTTAACGTTAAATTAACTAGCATTCTTTGTTTTTGTAAAAAGGTACATACTTAAGATACATTAGTTGTTGTTAAAAAACATATTGAAAAATTATAATTAAATATTGAATATTTTGTGAGCACTACCTACTGAACATTTTCTTTAGGAATGCTCAAATGTGACCTATCAAGATCCGAAAGTATAATCATAGTTTAAGTACATACATGGTAAAAATAAATAATTCGCGCTAAAGACAACAGCGCTCTTATTAAAAAATGTTGTAATAAAACATCTAAAAATGAAATAAACAAGCAAATAATTCAATAATACTTTGGAATGTCATGAATACAATTTCAGAATAACTTCAATGTATGTAAGTACATTATCTAAATTTAATAAAAAATATGTGCTATAAACTCTCTGATTTAAAGTACACAATAATCTGAATTCGAGTCAGCAAAACGAGCCATGCTTTTATGGTAATCCTTATTAAAAATACATACCAGGAACAGAAACTCTTAGTCCCTTGGGATAAATAGCTTCAAGTTTCGCCGGAGGCACTTCGTAACACACCCCAACACTTATAAAAAACAACAACAACAGCAACATTATAAACTTCCTATTTTTCCTAACAAATTAATAATTTAATTATGAAACCACCGACATGGCCGCCCAAGTCACCAGTATTATATGGACTGACCACAAAAAGGTAATTCTTATTTGTTTACCAATCTTCAAAGCAGTATAACCTTTATGACGTAGAATATAGAGACTTGGAGTGTTTGTATTTTGTTTTACCGGATCTTCCCGCTTTGGTAGGCATGGTAATGAAGAAGGTCCACTTTAGCAAAAACCCGCTCAGTTTGTGTTAATTATGTGGTTTGAGTTTGATGGCACGAGCAGACACACAGCGGTATTTTTATCGGTTGTAATGAGCTTGGCTTAATTAGGTGAATCAGTTTACTATATTATTTGGTATTTGCGCGATGGGCTGTTGTCAATGTATTTGTTTTGGAGTTGTCTATTTAAGTGTGAGCTATTAAATAATTGAAATAATTATATATTACAGGGTACATTATAATTATTGGGTGTACATTATATTTATTTGCTAGGAGCGCTCCGGACCAACAAGATTCTTCCAAGATATTATTATTTTTGAAATGCTATAAGCTAATCTTCTATATCTACACATAAAACTCTTTCATGACTCACTAACAGACCACGCGGGTTACCTTTGTTTCGGCGAAATATGTTTGCCCAATGTATCGTTTCCCAACCGTTTCATTTGCCAACCCGCGTTGTTTTCCGTAACCGTAAATATTTCAGGATTTTATAAAAACTAACCTAACCTAACCTATAGCGTTCTACACGATGGTACTGAAATAAATCCTGAAAAAAATATATAAAGTTGTGTTGGCAAATGAAAAAGTTGGGAAACGAAACATTCGGGAAACATATTTTTGCCAAAAATATTTAAAAAAGTATTAAAAAAAATGTATAATTGATTAACGCAATGAACAATGACATTTGCCTACATTCGTATTATGAAGGAGCAAGAAGAGAAAAGAGAAAAGGAAAAACAATACAACTTTCAAAAATACGTACATTTCAGTTATCTAATTTAACTTTTTCTTTGACTGCACAGACAAATTGATTTAGCCGCAAACTAAACAAGTCAATTATCTTAAACTATAGCGTAGCGTACCCTTGTAGTAATTTTTCAAAAATATTTCTTGGTTAACATTAATTAATTTATACAAAAAGATTTACATCGTTGCCACTTAAGATTATAGCGTAAGAACGTTTTTTATTCAACTGAATTATCTTAACATAATTTTGTCTGTTGACTTTTAGCAGTAGAGCTCATAATTACGAACAAGTTTTAGTTATTTGTTTTTGCATCTATCGCGAGCTTCTCCGAAGTTTGTAAAATTAAGTAGGTAGTCAATAGTTGCAGGGTAAATAAGAAACTGGTAATTCCCAAGGTATGGAGCACGAACCCATTAATTTATATTGATATAAAACTAGTCTTACCAGCTTCTTTCCTTATAGAAAGAGGGTTTGGCCTATCAGCTAGGATATTTCATGATTTTATACAGTACAGTGACCCGCCCTCGCTTCGCTTCGGTTTATGCCAGTTTTCCGTAATACCCGTACACAGTCCAAAACTTATTTTACATAAAAACCTTCCTCTTGAATCACTCTATCTATTTAAAACCGCATCAAAAGTTTTGCGTTGCGTAGTTTTAACGATCCAAGCATACATAGGGACAGACAGCGGGAAGCGACTTTGTTTTATACTATGTAATGATGATAGTAATAGTGATGATAGTGATAGTGTTATTGATGGGGATGGCGAAAGATCACACAAACCACCCGATGGTAAGTGGGATCTGTGACCTATAGACGTTTGCTTTCTCAAGAATACCATCTCAAGACAGCAAACTTAAGACCGCAAATGCGTTGCCTACCAGAAGAACTAAGATGGATCGCCTATAATAATGCTATTAATTTCACCGGTTGTCTTATCCCTCATTATAACATTCCCTCATTATAATATTCCCTCACCACACAAGGTCCTACAACCACTAAAACTTATTATAGAAGGTGAAAAAAATCAACGCCAATGGAATTCCTGTGTCTGTTTATTTTTTTGTATCTACATTATGTAATGTGATTTTGTATTGTTGCGAATAAATGTCTCTTAAATATTGAAAATAGCAAGTTCTACGCAAAGGAGACTTACTTTTATTTTTGAAAGCAAAAATACTGAAGTTTGGGTTTTTGAAAAAAAAACCTATTCCTTCCGAGAATCGTTAACAATAAAGTCGTATTTTATTTATGATACAGATCGAAAGGGTCATTGATAGTGATCATAAGGACAATAAAATATTTGAATTTTGAATTTGAATTTATGTGTACAACACATAAACCTTTGAAGTTTAAATTAAATAAAGACCGTATATAACCGTTCTTTGTTATTTTGTTCGACTAGTTCGATCCAGCATTAAAAATTTCAAGAATCCATAAATGCAGGATTTATTTTTTTCAAAGTCTCGTTTGCGTAGAATTTGCTATTTCCAATTACTAGTTGCCGTCCATGTGGCGTTCGTTGTTTCCAACCTGTATAATTAGTAGGAGATCCGAATAGGAGACGATTTGGACCGGGCTGTTTATTCGATAAAAAGTATTTTATACCAAATTTAATATATATATATGGCGAACAGGTAGGCTGAAAAATTTCAGTCCAATATATAATTAATAAAAAAAATAAAAATTTACTTCGTTTTAAAAAATTACACTAGCTTGTTTAATGGACAAATTACATACCAATCGAAAGTATGAAGCCTATAGAATATGCAAACGTTAGTTTGACAAATTTTTTCTCGTCAAGCTATTGGGTAGGCAGGTATAAACAGGTAAGTCGGTACTAGTAATTTGCACCAAACCTAACGTTTGCATATTCTATAGACTTCATACTTTCGATTAGTATGTAATTTGTCTATTAAACAAACATTTGCAATTTTAAAAAGAAGTTTTTTTTTTTTAATGATATTAGTACTGGACTGAAATTTTTCAGCCTACCTATTCGCCACATATTATTTAGCCTATTAAATTTGATATAAAATACTTTTCATCGAATAAACAGCCCGGTCCAAATCTTCTCCTATTCGGATCTTGGACCATTAAATATACTTAATGCACAGTGCAACCATTTTTCCTATTAGCGATCGGCAATCTTCGTTTTTGTATGACACAGGAGTGACAAATATACTGGCAGTTGCGAGTGCAAGCGTGATAGCGATAGCCAGCCGAAAGCTATTAAGAAGCTGGTATGTACTAGGGTATTATGAATCACATTATGTTTTTTAAATAAATTGTATGACGTGCAACGTTCTTTCAAATAACCGCATGAGTGTCCAATATTTTTTTGCAGCCCCGCATTGAAATCATGTTGAAAACTCGTTTGACCATTATTTAAGGTCTTTGTCTGCATAATGGCCTAAATACCTGTTATATTAGATGCCGTGGATACTTACCTATTCATATCAAACTATTTTAGCGTTATTGCTATAAACCTTCGCAATAAAGGCGCTATTTGAAGTAAATTGGCGACATTATTGAATTTAAACCCTATCTTTGCATTATATGGTTTTTTCCACTTTACAAAATTGTATTTGCATAGCATTTATCCCCTCGTACCTAATGTGCTTGTTGTTTAGCTGTTCGCTGTTTTGCATGCAAAATGTTAAAATATGACATGGCATTTTTAACGGAGTTGGGAGTGCCTACGAACCGAGTGGTCCTAGGTTGAAATCCCGGTAAGGGCAGATATTTGTGTGATGAGCTCTATTATTTGTTTCTGAGTCTTGGATGTTTTCTATGTATTTAAGTATGGATTTCTCTATATAAGTAAGTTTATGTTGTCTAGTACCCATAGTACAAGCCTAGAGCTTAGTTTGGGACTAGGTCAATTTGTATTAGATTGTCCCGTGATATTTATTTTTATTATTATCATAATGTATCTTTGCCAGCGCCTTCGTATACGTAGAAATTGTTTATCACATTTTTAGGAAATGTTCTTTTTTGGGGTTAAGTTATACCAAGTTTCATCAAAGTAACCGCTTAGGTACGTTATTCAAATTGCGCCTGCGACTATAACTCACATACTTATGAGAACTAATTATTGCCGTTAGCTAACTAACAGACACCTAACACCGATATTAGAACATATTTTTTTTGTAGGTTTTGTTCTAATTCTAATTACAATTAACGGCTTTCACTCCTTGTAAGGTGTATTTCGCTAATGTCGAGTTATTTATAAGCACTCACATGGACTTATTAGAGAAATAAGTCCATGGATATCAAAAGAAAGAAAGAAAAAACAGTTATTCGTGACAAACAGATAAACTAAACTCAACAAAATACTGACATAGACAAAATACCTGTTAGCACACGTGAGAAATATTCGGTTAAAAAGTATTTTCTCTGGTGGACTAAACAGAAGCAAGTCGGTGATACTCCAATACCACGTAACTAACAACTTCAATGAGTTGCAAAATGTACCTTACTGATTACTTGCTAAGGTGTATTTTGCAATTTATTTTATTTGCTAGTTACGATGTGGGCGCTTCTGTCAAGTCCCGGGTTTGCTATCTTCGTCGTTCTCGATAGGTTAATCAAAAATTCTGTAAATTAAGATTTTTTTGACATCGTATATTATTTCCATTTTATTTTTCTAATTCACTATTATTTTTTTCATAATTTCTGAACGATATATTTTTTAAAGGCGTTCGAGCACACTACACACACCGTGCACCACACGACGTATTAGCGCTCATTATTGAAATAATTAAAAAAAAACACTCAGGGCGCTCTGCGGGGGGCTAAGGCGATGACATCGACGATAATAAATATACATATAACAACGATGAGAGGTTTTAATGGTTGCGTTTTACGAAGAGCAAGTTCTGATCCGAACTGAGGATTTGGTAAATGTAAATAAGTATTTGGTTTATATCTTCCAACCCGAAATGATGTTTAGTCACGAGAGTACAGAAATGGATTTATACTTCTTTGTCCACCGCGATATGTAGAATTGAAAGAATAGAGTAGAAAACATTTATTTATAGTTACTTAGATACAAACAATCGCCGTAACTAGTCGAAATCACTTATTATTATTTTTACTTAGGTACCATTTTTTTTAAATAATAGGTACCATTATAATTAAAATTAGTTAACAGGATAATTTGTACACCAAATTACATTAAAGAGTAAAAACAAAACTAAACTTAAAATTTTGAAGCCGCGCTAGCCTAGTTGGTAGTGACCCTGCCTATGAAGCTAGCGGTCCTGGGTTCAAATCCCGGTAAGGGCAGATATTTGTGTGATGAGCGCGACTATTTGTTTCTGAGTCTTGGTTGTTTTCTATGTATTTAAGTATGTATTTCTCTATACATATAAGTATGTATATCGTTGTCTAGTACCCATAGTACAAGCCTAGAGCTTAGTTTGGGACTAGGTCAATTTGTGTGAGATTGTCCCTTGATATTTATTTTATTTATTTTTAAATGTCTTTGAAATATACTAATGTTTATGTTTAACTACATTAAATTGCGCAAATAAAATAAAAAAATATAATAAAGTTCAACGCGGACGCAAAACATCTATCTCTTTCCAATTAGTTAGTATAAACGAAGAAGCGAGATTCGATAAAACCTGTAGGCAGGGGTCTTCAACCTTTTCACGTCAAGGGCCGCCAATAATTAGTTTCTACTTGACTGCACGAAGCAAGGAGAGGGATAACAATAAAAATATAATTGTACGAATATAATATCGATACCTTAGCGCACAATCGTACTAAATGTTTTTTTTTTGCCAGTAAAGTTACGAACTTATTATGTGTGCACAAACATGCTAATTACAATAACTTTTCAAATGTAATTAGTACAATTGTGAACTAAGGTATCGATATGTACCTACTTATGTGTGAATGCGATCAAACCGATGTCGGTTGAGACCCATTTGATTATATGGGGTGTCATAATGATTTGTTGAAAACGTGTTAATGTTATGACTTATGACCAGTGATCGGAAATAGGTGAGCTAATTTGCCTAAACTTGATGCATGTTCATTCAATAATGTACTCCCATCTCTCTCACGCATGAATGAATATGCGTCAAGTTTAGGCAAATTAGCTCTACCTATTCCGATCACTGCTTATGACACTAATACGTTTTTGACAAATCATCACTATAATTATCACTATCACTATATATTATAAACCAAAGTCGCTTGCCGCTGTCTGTCTGTACTTATGTATGCTTAGATCTTCAAAAGTACGCAACGGATTTTGATGCGGTTTTTTTAATAGATAGAGTGATTCAAGAGGAAGGTTTATATGTATAATACATGCATAATATAGTACAGAAACACTGATAATTTTAGAGGTTTCTAATGTGATGTCGTAAATAAACACATTTTTTGCGCTTACATTGCAAACGCTGGCTAAACCTTAAGAGATATATCAAAATAATGTACTGAAGAATTTTAGTTCTTCAAAAAAACTAAAGAAAAGTCCTGGATGGCATATGTCTATCTCCTAAGATTGACTCACAGTAACCATTTTTATGTTTATGATTATTTTAAAATATTAGGTTATTACCGAAGCTTTTCTGTCCGATTCAGTATTTAACCTTATCCAGATAAATACGTTGGTTACCTTGGGCATTTAATGTAGATTAATACTGTCCCGTACAATATATTATTTAAATAAATACTTTAGAATATATGGCAGATTCAAAATTACGCGCAACATAGATTAGAACTCAAAACAAATATGAGTTTCGTTGTCTGCACGTATGAAAACGGCTCTTTGCAGAGTCGTTGCTCAAAATAGGAAATGGACAGAAGCCCCAAGATAATAGGAGCATTAATCTTCAAAATGAGAACCTTTGCGTTTTAGTAAAATAATTAGTCGACAATGTTTATTCCGAAATTAATAATATTAATTCTAAGACTGTACTAAGGAGAGAGCTCTTTTATCACCAACTAATACTCAAGTAGGTATAGAAAATCAATGCACCGACACAAATATACTACTCTGTAGACACTGTGCTCGACCTGGAAGAGGCTATCCATTACCCAACGGAATTTCTCAATTCCTTACAACCTTCTGGATCGTCCCGCATAATTTGGTTTTGAAAGAAGGGTGTCCTTTTATTTCACAACGGAATCTTAATCCACCCAAATAACATCTTTAAAAACGTTGATAATAGAGTGCACAATACTGACCGGATGTGCGGCTTGAAAAGTCGTTTTAATTCCCCGGATTCCATACTTTCCAGTTTAAACGACTGCAATGACAATTTACAAGTCACAAGGTCAAACATTCAAAGTTGCGGGCTTAGACCTGTGGGCCTAATATGGCTGCGTTTATCGCATGACAAAGTGTGGATAAGGCACCCGTCACCTTCTGACACGTAAATAAGTACGAGAGTGACGACGGATGCTTTATCCACATTTGACGCGCGATATTGACGCAGCGTGCTACTAGGCCTGAGCGTTAAGTGTTTTTCCCATAGAGGTATGTAGCCCTTTCGCGCGTCACTTCCAGGCAAAATTTGTTTGTATTGTGCAATGAGAAGTCCGCTGTAAACATTATATATATAGAGAAATTCTGTGAAAGCTGGCAGTCATAATTTCAATTGAATTTAAAATCTAACGGCATCAAAAACTCAATTTCGCAAAATTGGACGTCTTTCTAAAATCGTCATGCAATAAAACCTCTATGCATAATGCACCTATCTATAATTTGAAAAGTATATTATTCCAGATGAACTTGGATTATTTTAACTTATTTTAACCGAAGCGAAGCGAGGGCGGGTCGCTAGTTAAGTATAAACATTGCGTTATTGCATTGCCATTCGGGTTTTAGGTCATAATATCGTACCCGTAGATACATATTTGTCCTTTCTCAGTTAGCTTATTGATGGCTACTGAAGCTAATTGAGAAAGCTAGATATAATAAAAATATTCCGACCAAATATGATTAATCACTGCATGTTTTTGACATGTTATCGTACTTGTCGTATTGTCAACGCTATGCAAGCTTTTATTTAAGTACTTGACAGTAATGGCGGCCAAGTTAAAAACGGTCATGTCAAACAAAAGCAACGTGTTTTGAGAAGTCGAAAAGAGCCCTTTAGTAAATTTTGTAAGTTAATAAAAATACTATTGTCGCTTAGTGATAACGATATGAACTATACGACAACTTTGTTTTTATTACATGTTTACGAGAATGTTGATAACTCAATTAATTCTTGCCAATCTCGACAAAAACCAGCTGCCCGCCTGTTGACGACCCAGTAGAGGATAACATATTTTAATTAAACAACAGTAATACCGTGGCCATGGCTGAGGTCAGACGTGTGTTCGCCTCCGTATTATCTGTTATATGTTTTATTTATAATGTCGCAGCGGACTATACCATACCCCCTCTGACCATACAGGCGTTTACGCCTAAGGGTTTTAGGGCGTTTATTCCTGGTAAGTGACAGGCGATTTTTAGCTTTATAGTAGGTTTTTCTTTTGTTATGTCAGGCTTGATTAGCCAGTGTCTTGACTATTTTTGCTAAGAAATATAAATCGAGAATAAAAAGTTAAATAAAAAAACGTTTGCGATTCCTGATAGTAATAATTGTTCTTTGTTTTCTTATCTGTTTGGTTAGACAATACAAAATAATGCTAATCGTTGTTATAGACAAATCAATTAATAAACTCTATTAAAAATCAAGTATAGGTATAGATAAATAAAAACCGGCCAAGTGCGAGTCAGACTCGCGCACGAAGGGTTCCATACGTATAGAACATTAGGCACTATAACAGTTGCCGTTATTAATATCGAGCAGAAAACGGCATAAAAATCACATTTTTTGTATGGGAGCCACTTAAATATTTATTTTATTCTGTTTTTAGTATTTGTTGTTATAGCGACAACAGAAAATCATAATCTGTGAAAATTTATACTGTCTAGCTATCACATACACATACAGGCTGGTGACAGACGGACAGATGCACAGTGGAGTCTTAGTAATAGGGTCCCGTTTTTACCCTTTGTGTACGGAACCCTGAAAGCCGGTCAGGGGGGCTAGTCAAGGTGCATAACATTAGCTTTTGTCGAAAATCAACAAAATGTATATAGGATTGTCGTAAGCTGATGACAGTGATGATAGATCGCGTCGACCGGTCAACTATATACATTTCGAGTCGATAGAAAATAGAAACTTTAGCTGCGGTATATCTTAGCTACCGAAGAGCCAAACTCGCGCAACGAGGGTTCATTATGTTTATTCTCAAATAGTCGAAATGATTCATATAGTTTTGTAAATAGGTGTAGTTATATCTTGAGGTGTTATGATTGTTTAATAGATTTTGTCGTGGGGGTGAGGGGTGATCCCTGGTATTGCAGATTAATCATAACGTAACTCAAACCCCAAGTTCATTGGCCACACTTGACACAAGCGCGTGAACCTATCCCCATGTGCTTCTGTTTAGTCAACAAGAGAAAATACTCTTTCACCGAACATGTCCTAGCGAGTGATATCCATGGACTTATTTCTCTAATAAGTCCATGGGAGTGTCTATAAATAACTCGACATTGGCGAAATACACCTTAACAGGAGTGAAAGCAATTAATTATAATTATAATTAGAAGTTACCTACGACCTTGCTTGCGCATCGCAGCATGACGGGACACGCGGAACATGTAGATTAAAGGCAGCGATAGGTCAACATTGCGGGAACCCCCAGAACTGGGCAGAACCGGCCATTGCTGTCATGGCTACGAATATACAAAAATATGAGGGTGCGTCATACAACCGTAAAAACGTAATTGTTCAGGAAAAATAAATTAAATATATTTTTGTTGATTTCTCTTATACATAGTCAGCTGTAAGAATACCTAATTGTGCGCATCTCGCGAAAGATATGCCAAAGCGGACATATTTCACAATCAAGAAGTTATTAAAAATAAATCATCATCTGAAAATGGAATGAAATGAAAATGAAACTTATTGTCTGGGCCAAAAACAAATATTGTCATTAACAATAATTGTCATTTTATTCAACTGCTTATAGGGATGCAAAAATGGCAACCAGCTCAGCATAAATCCTGCAGCATCTCATCACAGCGCTGATTTATACAAGAAAAAGACACATCCATACAGATGTAGTGAAATATCCTTTCACATCGTATTTTCTCGGAAATGTTCGGATTTGTCATGCTACTTCAGTCTGACTCAGTACCCATCAAGACAACGTGGGGGAACGTCGCATCACGAGAGTGATAATCGATATGGAGTGGTTAATACCAGAGTATTTTTTTGTTAATTAAGATGATTTTTGTTTTCAGTTCTTTTTAATAGTCATGCTGAAAGCATTAAGACCCGAGAAACGTTAAGATCGACAAGCCTGTGAAATTATTTTCAACATATATTTACATTTCTTGTTGTTTACCTACACCTAATTTCTATATATTTGATCGTGGTGGTTTTAACATCTCGGTGTGATATACTTCCAACTCGTGATTTGACACTGATAACTAAAGTACTCTATTTATTTAATTCAAACATGTCACTTATTAATTCTATACTTCATAGACACGTCGGCATCATTCGGAAGTAGACGTGAGTTCCGAGTTTTCACGATGTGAAAGGATTATTCACTAGATCTGTACATACCTTCACGCCTGTGTCCCAATGGGGTAGGCAGACACTATGGAACGCCAAGTGCACCGGTCTAAACATAAAATTTTCGGTCTATTTCCACTAGTTCCATTATTTAAAGGACCTTAGATAATAGAACTAGAGGGAATGATTTTTTCCCAGTATTATTGCATTAAAATAATTTAGTCTCACTAAAACCGTTACTGAAAAAATTGCATTCAATTATAATATAATATATAATATTCAGATCTCGGAATAGGTAGTGCCTATTTACCTAAACTTCGCGGGAGGACGTAACTAAGAGTAGTTACAACCACCAAAAATAATTACTTCTTATTATTGAATGCGGGATTTCCCGGGATTGACTGTATTACTCTAAAGGCTTAATACATAAAGGCTTAAACGACACACAAAATAATAGTAAGTCTCTTATCTTCCAGACTCCACAGGCGTGTCTCTCTTCGCGTTCCAAGGCAACATAAACAGACAGATAGAGTCCAACCAGGTCGGGACCATCTCCGGGGAGGTGACGGAAGCCAGCGATGGTCGCTGGGTGGTAGATCTGCCAGACATCACGCTGCAGGTCGGAGACACCATTAACTACCATGTGTTTGTAGCCGTGAACAGAGCTGGTTATGTTCTTGACAACCAGAGTTATCAGGTGCAAAGTAAGTATAGATATTATTATACTTTACTCAGCGCAAACACACATTTAAAACAGATGACAACAAGAACAAAACATTTAACATAGCGCTCAAAAGGGCTCCTCTCAGCTTTGTGCCGCAGCACGCCGCGTCCCTGTTTTTCAGAGGGACCCTGACTTAAAAACTAAATTAAATATCTAAAAACAATACGTTAACATGTCAAAGGCAATATGGTTTTTACTTAGTAGAACAGAGGCCCAGATGACATTCTAGATTATGTCTGTAATATAGAAAGACTAAAAGAATTTTAATTTTAATTTGTATTACGAGAGTAGAGTACCCCCTTTCATTTTACTTTTCATTATTTTTTGTTATAGCGGTAATAGAAATACACACTCTGTGAAAATTTCAACTGTCCACAAATTACGGTTCATGAGATACAGCCTACACATAGACGGACGGATGGACTGACGGCGGCGGCTTTCTAATAGGGTCCCGTTGGAACTTTTTGGGTACGGAACCATAACAAGATCTATGTAACTTTAGAAACTTAACTTATGTTCAGTGAATTATGTTTTTTTAGCATTTAGGGATCTGTCGACTAGACTTATGGATGATTTTTACAACGTATCATAAGATTGAAGTTGGAACATCAACACAGCGTGATTAAAAAATTAATCATATTTAATAGTAGAATTTTCAACAAGGGACTAAAACAAGCCATAATGACACCAGATGTTTAGCCTCGCGAGCGAGCGAGTGAGCGAGGGTGGCTATAGTTCGAGTGTCATTATGGTTGTTTAGTCTCGCGTTAAAAACTCAATTTTTCACTTTGAATGCGGGGAAAAAAACAACGTTCTATACAAAATTACAATATTTATTATAACAAAGTTTGTTACGTTCCACGGTTGTTATTTTTGTAAAGTGACGCTTTAAATGCTCGCATATTTAGTCAATATATTCAAACTTGAAAACTATTTTAAAACTAATTGGACCAGGCATAATCCTTAATAAAATTAAATAGATTCATATCCGTAATCATGAATCGTATTCCACGAAATTAAATCGTTGTTTTATATATTTTTGCACAGTTGTCATTTTGAGGTTATTTCCACGCCCTAAAAATGATCCATCTATACACAATCACTGAAAATGGCGATAATCTTCCATTCACAAACACCGTGATCGGTTGTTTATGCTTTTCGCAAGTAAACTAAAAAAAAACTTTACTCCCTAGAGATTAATAAGGAGCTTTGGTGCCGAGGTGCAGAGGCTAAAGTAACATTTTAAGAGCATGAGAGGTGAAATCTATTTTAAACGAATTCAGTTTTTCCCTTATTATTTACTACATACTTATTACTTGCGAACTACGAGAGTTAGGTACCTACTATATCTTATTCTACACGTCATCCGGGTATTTATTCTTATCAAATTACTTGCTTTGAATAACATTAAAGGCTATCAGGAGTAATGATTTGTAGTAACCTCATTGCGTATGATAATTTACAGTGTAAATCTTGGTAAGTATACTCTTTATTGAAAAAATAAAAACAAAACAATAAAGGTATGAAAAAGAGTGAACAAAAGTGAACTTATCCCTTTGTGGGAACCCTTCATTCCCGTTCGGTCATAGGTATCTATGCGTATTTGCCGTCTGGTCGCCGGGTATAGAATAGTGCCACTCCATGTCTTCCCGTGGATGTCGTAAGAGGCGAACTGAGGGAAAAAAGGCTTGCTTGTTGATAGGTGATGAGCTTGCAACCTGTCACCTACACTCTAAAAATTTTAGCCTATTTGTGCAAAATGTGATTACAGAATTATCAACAAGTTTGTAGAGTTGTTGGTAATTCTGTAGCTCTGTCTACCCCACTCTGGGAATGAAGGCGTGAGTTATGTATGTATGTATGAATAAAATTACAGGTACATACAAGATGCGTCAGTAATGACAGTTTTCTATAACAACGTTTCTTTAACGTGTTTTGGTTTAATTGACTGACTGCTTGGAAGGTTTTAAGAGCTCCAAATTAAACCTCAGTTTATTATTACGTCACAAAGCATCTTTGGTAGGTACATCTTTAATCAAACCCCCTTACTAATAAACGTTGAGTAACGGTGGTATAGCTATACAATGTTTTGTCCTTATCTGTCATTGTGACATTTGAATTTGACAGATAAGGACAAAACATTGTATAGCTATACCACCGTTACCCAACGTTTATTAGTAAGGGGATAAATATTTATAACAGTAAGTAAGGCCTCGTGTGGTTGCCGAGTTAGAATAGTGCCACTCCATGTCTTCCCGTGGATGTCGTAAGAGACGACTAAGGGAATAAAGGCTTGTAGTACTGTTAGGCGATGGGCTTGCAACCTGTCACTAATACGCTGGTAAACATCTTAGCCTAACTGTGAAAATTTTGGTTATAGAATTATAAACAAGCTTTTAGAGATGTTTCTAATTCTGTAGCTCTGCCTACCCCTCTGGGAACGAAGGCGTAAGATTATGTATGTATGTATGTATGTAGTAAGGCAAATATTTGTGTGATGAGCGCGAGTATCTGTTTCTGGGACTAGGTCAAATGGTGTGACATTTAGATAATTTTTTCATTTCCAGTCCTAGAAGAGTATGTGGTGCTCCCCACAGCAGCACCAGGGCGGCCCGCCCCCTTGCCAGGCGGCTCGTGTCTGCCGACGCGGACGACGCTGCGCACGGGCACCGCCTGCGCCGGACAGACTGTGTTCGAGGAGAATTTTAACTCGCTGCGGGACACGCTGTGGCAGGTGGAGCAATATATACCTGTGGAGCACCCTGTAAGTCATGGTCATAATATTAAGCACCCTGTAACTCACAGTCATAGTATTTTTTGCATATGTGTTTACAAAATCGTCTTAAAAATATTTCAAGTCTAACATAAACCCTGTTAGAGCGCTGCATTTAATTCATATTATATTTAGATACCTACTTAATAACTAAATAACATTGTTACTTGTTTTGTCCCTTTTGTTTCCTGTCAATAACTCTTTTAATTTGTTGTTAAATATATTGTCCTTTTGTATTAATTTTAATGTCGATGGTATATTATTGTACATTTGTACTGGCATGTGGTAAATGTTAACGCCTCGATATCTTAGTAGTACTCTGCCCTCCTTAGAAAAAAGGGCGAACGTGTCATAAAAACGCGTATGTATTAGTGACCTTATTTCTTAAGACGGAGGGTTAAATTTACTTTGACTATCGAATGCGCTACGTCCTTTTTTTTAGGAGGGCAGTACTAACATTCTGTGTCTTAGCTTATATAGTTTAAGGAAACTAAGGTTAAAATGATAAATATTAATAAACTATTTTGTAAGGAATATGTTACAAATAATAGGAATTCAACATTGTCTAGAAAAAATATTATCCATGTTCCGGGAGAAAAAGTATCGTAAGCTTTAACACCTCCACCTTGATCCTTGAAGATTTAACCAAAATACGGAACCGCGTACGATTTATGATTCAAAAAATAAACCTATTTGCGAGGGTAAAAATAAATGAATGTAAGCCATAAAACAAAATTATACATACATACATACATACATAAACTCACGCCTTTATTCCCAGGTTGGGGTAGGCAGAGCTACAGAATTGCCAACAACTCTAAAAGCTTGTTGTTAATTCTGTAACCACATTTTGCATAATCAGACTAAGACGTTACCAGTGTATTTATGACAGGTTGCAAGCCCATCGCCTAACAGTACTACAAGCCTTTATTCCCTTAGTCGACTCTTACGACATCCACGGGAAGGCATGGAGTGGTACTATTCTAAGCCGGCAACCACACAGCTAAAAAAATACAAAATACTTACACATATAATTTACGCTTGTTTTTAAAATTATACATACACATATTCATATTAGCAATTTATTAAGTTTAAGCGAGGGCTGAAAGTAATGTCACATCTATCAAATAAGCATACCTTATGGCGCGCTTCTCACCGGGACACCATGGCAGCGCAACCAGTCGCCGCCCTCAAAAAAATGTATGAAACGATGCGCAACCAAGCGGACACCAGGTGGGATACCCTCCATAGAGCTGTATACATTTTGTTGGTGGCGCCACCAACAAAATATATGAAACGATGCGCAATGCGCAACCAAGCGTACACCAGTTTCGTCTATAAACCAATCGCGTCACTGGTAGATCACGTGACTTTTCGTATCACGTCATCTACCAGTGACGCGATTGTTTTTAAAATCGAATCGAATAGAAACGTTAGTTAGCGTTCTGCATCTTGGCAGGGCCCTCAGGTGAGATACCCTACATAGAGCTGTATACATTTCGTTGGTGGCAGCGAATGGTTGCGCCGCCATGGTGTCCCAGCGAGAAGTGGGCCTTAGAGAATCTTTACGAACGTGAGTAAGTTACCAGTAAATACCCGATACAAAGTTTATAATATAACACTTATACAATTAAACGGCAAATTTAAAATTAACATTCTTACTTTCCAGGAGATCCCATTCGTCTCCTACCAGAAAACGGCAGTTAGCGTGCAGGACGGAATCTTACGTATCGCGCCTCAGCTGCTGCAGACCCAGAAGAACTGGACCGACGACGACTTCCTGGGTGGATCCCTGAATCTACTTCAAGGGTTGGTTTTTTGCTAGGCTCCTTGGTAGTTCAGGTACCGTTGCTATACCACGCAAATTTCATAATATGCATTCTATGTAGACCTGTGTTACCCCGTAACCAATCCTTCTTTTTTTGTACGGGAGCCCCCTTTTATTTTTTGTTAAAGTGGCAATCTAACGAAATGAAAATTTTATGTGTGTACCTTTTACGGTTCAAGAGATACCTACCTACAGCTATTTATTAGTAAGTTCGAGCAAGAAACTCCAAAGAAATCACGTTTCTTGTACGGAGGCTCCCTTGAATTATTATATAATAAACGTACACACTCTGTGACAATTTTAAATGTCTTCCTATCACCGATCACGAGACACAGCCCGCTGACAAATAGATAGACAGACTGACGGATGGTGGAGGCTTAGTAATAGGGTCCTTCTGGCACCCTTTGGGTACGGAATCATAAAAATGTATTTACCTATCTAAACTACTCTACCAAACTTGTCACTAAGACCTGGAGTCCCAGTTGACTAAGACCTCTTTTAACCAGACTTATACTCTGGTAAGACGAGAGAAAAAGCGCTGAGTGTGAGAACACAGAAGCGATCATGGTGTGTTACGGCTGACGTGTGTATTAGTGTGTGTGTGTGTGTGTGTTTTAGTGGTGGTAGGACCTTGTGCAAGGTCCGTCCGGATCGCTGCCACCATCTTATCCTTTTTAACCAATCGCCAAGCAGACATGTTCACATAGTTGTGTACGTGTGGGAGTAAGACAGCCGATGAAATTACTAGCATAGGGGCATCTTAGTCTTTAGGGTTGGCAACGTATTCGCGGTTTTAGGATTGCAATCTTTTGATTGTAGCTTTGGGAATGCAAATGTCTATGAGTCATAGATACCACTCATCAGGTGGCCTGTGTGCTGCTCGTATGCTTTCTCCATACCATATAAAAGCTGTGTTTTTACATTGGACTGTTTGAAGGTCATGCCTCCCCACCCACAAAACGAAATCTCGGTTCCGGGGGAATTTTGTGAGTCTAATGTAAATGCATTATTCACAGATGCACTCAGACCTCAGTAAGCGCGTGCACCAAGACGTCCGAAGGAGCCAACATCCTGCCACCGATCGTGAGCGGCCGCATCACCAGCCGGCCAGGGTTCGCCTTCACCTACGGGACCATCAGCGTGCGAGCCAAGCTGCCAAAAGGAGACTGGCTTTACCCAGGTTCATTATACTTGTGAAATACTCAGTCATAGGCGTACTACTCAATTGAGAGCTGGGGTAAGCATGAGGTGCGGGGGTGAGGTACGTTAAAGCTTGACTAGTCACCGTTACGTTGTACTCAGTTAAGAGGATTGTGAAGCGCCGCTAAAATCACGTAGCTGTCAAAAAAAAAACATACAAATTTAGCTCCGCGCGTTAACGTTTCTCACCCCCTAAATCAAGTCCGATTTGCACGATGTTTGAATATTTTGTAGTTATTATAAAGAACTAGGTCTACCTGTACGTTTCTGTTTTTTGTTTTTTCGATTTGTTTAATTCTAAGAAATATTTTCGTGTAAAGGAAATCGTACTGACATAGTTTTTCATGATATCTACAACATATCCAAAAATCGGACTAGGTTTAAGGGGAGAAAAACGTTTTCGCATTTTGTATGGAAATTTTTAGCTTTACAATCCTCTTAAGTTGTACGCCTATAGCTACTTTGACAAGGTATCATTAAGTTAAGCCAAATACTCACTAGCGAGCCGTATCTGTACCAGTTGCACGTAACATCGTGATGTGTACGCGGCTCGCGATCCTGTTCTACCTACACTAGATGCTTTGGGATTCTGGTATAGGTTTTTTTTATGGCAAAGGATAAGGCACATGAGCTCACAGACCACCTGATGGTAAGTGGGTTCTGACACCCATAGACATTTGCATTCTCAAGAATACAATCGCAAGATTGCAAATGCGTTGCCAACACAAAGGACTAAGATGAAATGCTTCTATGCTAATAATTTCACTGGTTGTCTTATCTTCACACTAGAACACAACAATGCGGACACTAGAATAAGTGGTGGTAGCGATCCAGACGTACTCTGCACAAGGTCTTATCGTGGTGGTAACCGGTACCCTATTACTAAAGAAGTCCTTCCATCCGTTTGTCCTACCTTTACACCCCGAACCGAGGCACATTTCTGTGGTTAATACAATCACTTTGTATACTTCCTTTTGCAGAGATTCTTCTGGAACCCTTTGAAAAGAAATACGGATTTGGACCCCTAAAGTACGAGTCGGGAATTTTGAAGATCGCGAGCGCACGCGGCAACAAGGTGCTCATTAGAGGCAGCAGCACTTACGGGAATAAGGTAAATTAATTGGACCAAATATC
Source organism: Acleris literana (assembly GCA_946894065.1). Classification (NCBI taxonomy): domain Eukaryota; kingdom Metazoa; phylum Arthropoda; class Insecta; order Lepidoptera; family Tortricidae; genus Acleris; species Acleris literana. Next base: position 3,633,686 of record OX335681.1, read on the forward strand.
GACCCAAGCGTTTCCGAGAAACTAATAGGGTAAGTGCTCCAGAAAATGAACAGGATTTGTTCATTCACTGGGTTTAATGGCGCAGATTAATTTATTTTTTTATATTTACTGGGTTATTGGGTAACTTTTGATATTTTGTCATGTAAGTACGGAATTCAGAAAAATATCACAAATGAAGCTGAAAATTGTACGTACAGGAAACGGCATCACAGGGCAGAGAACATATTTTTCAAAATTGATAAAATGCTTAAATATTCCATTACTACAATGGATCATATTATATCCAATTTCGTTCTGAACAGCGCCCCCATTTTAGACCTTCTAGGGTCCGGAACTGCATTAAAGCTAAATTAGCTTCAATTTTCTCTTAATGAACATAACATAACATCTTTACCAGTTGCTGTACGGAGGCCCAGCCATCCAGGCGGAATGTCGGGATGCGCTGTTCTCTGACAAGATATCCCAGAACTTTTGGGGGGATGACTACCACGTGTACTCCCTGAAATGGACACCAGGTCTGTTTGGATGTCATCATCATCATTAACAACATCACCATTATGATTAAAAATGACATCATTCTCATCAACATGTTGATCATTACCATCAACAACAACACCACCGTCATTATCATCAACAACAACCACGAAATCATCTTCATCATTAAAAACAACAACATCAACATAATCAATTAATCATCAACAACAAAATCAACATATAGGTAAACATCATCAAAAACAACTAAATCATCGTCATCACCATCATCTATCCGCGGTCAATATTATTCAGCTCTCTCATCTCTCTCTCTCGCTCTATCTCTCGCTCTCTCTCAAGCCACCTTGCGTAAATCATCACTCTCAGCAGCTTCTGGGGGCGTCATTCACTTCCTTGAATGGATGTTCCTTTAGTATAAGTAATAAAATATAGGAGCTGCCATCACTGCATTTTCCTCTCGATTATACTGATGTATGCTAATACTCTTGCCCTTGTCTACAAACTTTAATAATTAGTTAACCCTACCTCATACGGAGGAAAAGGAACGGATTATTTAATACTAAGGGTCGACGGTTACTTGAAATACATTCATAGTAAATCATTGAAGATTTAGAAAAAAAATTGCGCTTAATACACAAAAATTTAATCGATATTATTTCCAAAAAGAAATCAAACAAACATCACAACTTATCCTGAACTGTACCTACATTTTTTTAGAGCGTATAACTTTGTTCGTGGACGATGTGCAGTGGGGCAATGCAGAGCCGACGGCGAACGGTCTGCGCGGGCGCATGGCGATCTCCTGCCGCAGCGAGAACCAACCTGAACAGCCCGGCCTCACGCCCTTTAATGATCACGTGAGTTTGGATAAATTATCATGAAATCTTTAAAAATCTGTAATAAAATTTAGGCTAGTCAAAATGGACCTTATTGCATAGAAAATAAAGTTCATAACCAAATGAGTATTGCGTTACTTTTGCGTTGTCCAACCATATTATCTAAAATACGGAACCCTCGGTGCGCGAGTCCGACTCGAACTTGACCTTTTTTTTTCTATGCGTACTCTTTTTTGCCAAGCTGTAACTGGACCGATTCCCTTTGTCCCCAGTTCTACATAACCCTGGGGGTGGCTGCCGGCGGCGTGATGGAGTTCCGCGACGGGTACCAGACCACAGGAAACCACGCCAAGCCCTGGATGAACCTGGCTTCCAAGGCCATGCTCACGTATGTACCATATTGTTAGGGACATTAGAGTTGCATCAACGACCAAAACCAAAAGTGCAAACTAAAGACGACAAAACAAAAGCTTCTGATTATTTTTACATAGTACCATAAGGAACTGGTTTACTGTTTTCACTTCTGGGCAGCATTCGGTCGAAACTTGTTAATCAACTATATTTTAAAATCATCCTTATAGGTAAAAAACTTAAGTAAAGCTCCTCTGGCATGTAAGGTCTGTCTATTGTTACTTGTCTTATATAGTAAACAACTTTGTGCCTAAAACAGCTCTTTTATTGTAAATATTTTGGACATCACTTGGCCAATGTTTTGTCGGTGATTGCTTTATTTTGTTTAAAATAGCTGTTTTAGCTAAAAAGGGTTCATTTTGAGGTTAGAAACTTGTTTACTATATAAGACAAGTCAAGTAAGAATGAACATACCTTAGTTGTAACAAATCTGTATAGACCGTTCGACATTCTATATTTGCAATTTGACGTAAATTCCATATTAGTTTTGTACACAACTACATGCAAGAGGAGCTTTACTTAAGTTTTTTACCTATAGTTAAATTATTTTTTCAGGTTCTGGGAAGACAAGGCCGCATGGCATGCCACATGGGAGAGGCCGGAGTTACTGGTAGACTATGTCAAAGTCGTCGCGCTTTAACTATAATAGGAATAATTAAATTGATAAATTAACTTAATTTTGTTTCTTTCGAGCCGTTCATAAAGTTAAAGCGTATAGGTGAAAAACTTAAGTAAATTACCTCTTGCATGTGTACAGAACTAATATGGAATTAACGTCAAATTTCAAATATATAATGTCGAACGGTCTATACAGATGTGTTACAACTACATGCAAGAGGTCATATACTTAAGTTTTTCACCTATAAAGGGTGTTTGGTAGCGGGTTCGACAGCTTTAAGGGGGTGATAGAGCAGCTCATAAGCTATCGATTTAACCCCCATGTATGTTCAGCAATTGTTATTAGTTTCCGAGATATTGATCATTTTAATCGGAATTTTTGTCATTTTTCATTATGTCCGTGTTACAAAAAACCCCTAAATTCATTTTTTTTTTCAGTGTGTTCTTGCATGATTAGAATCACTATGAACTAAGGAAGTTTTTAAACCACATGTTTTTTTTTCATACAACTTTTTGAGTAAACGCATAAAGTTTGTTTTTCCATACTAGGTGAAAAACAAACGCGGGGTTCTCTTAGTATGGAGAAAGTAACTCTGTGCGTTTGCTCAAAAAGTTATTATAATAGAAAACTTAGCATGTAGCTTTAAAAACTTCCTTAGTTCATAGTGATTCTAGTCATGCAAGAAAACACTGAAAAAAAAGAATGAATAGGTAGGTACATGAATTTAGGGGTTTTTCGGAAATAAGGAAAAATGACAAAAAATCCGATTAACATGATCAGTATCTCGGAAACTAATAACAATTGCTGAACATGCATGGGGATTGAATCGATAGCTTATGAGCTGCTCTATCACCCCCTTAAAGATGTCGAACCCGCTACCAAACACCCTGTAGAGTACTTATACTCTGATTATTCTAAGATGATGCCTGTGACAGCCGTATTTACTACGAGGGCAGAGTGAGAAGTCTGGTAAAAATCATATAAGGGGTATTTTTTTCACAAATTCATTAATGTCAAGTTGTAATGCAGCCTTTTTGGAGGTAAATCGTATATTTTCAGCCAGTTCGCACAGCTAGTTTTTTTTTGACAGCTATGAAAAACACTTTGGTGTTTGCAAACATGTAGAAAAGTGAGTTTCGTTTTCTGATTAAACATTATATTTTGCGAAAAAAAACAATTACGGAAACAAAAAAAAAATTTGACAAATATTACGGGAACTCTGCTCCATCGATTAAAATGATCCACAAGTGGTTTACGGATTTTCGTTGTGGCCGTACAAGCACTGCTGACGCTGACCGACCCGGACGCCCAGTTGAAGTCACTACACCAGAGATGATCACCAAAATCCATGACATCGTATTGAACGACCGAAGAGTAAAGGTCCGTGAGATAGCTGATATTGTAAGCATTTCAGACGAACGGGTTCGTGATATCCTTCACACTTGTTTGGATATGAAGAAGCTCTCCGCCCGTTGGGTGCCGCGATTGCTCACAGTGGATCAAAAACGCACTAGGGTGACCCTGTCAGAGGCATGTTTGGCGAAGTTTAAGTGTAATGAAAAGGACTTCTTGCGTCGTTTCATAACTGTTGACGAAACCTGGATTCATCATCATACACCAGAAACCAAGGAGCAGTCAAAACAATGGATTGCTTCAGGTGAACCTACAGCAAAGAAGGCCAAAGCAGTTTTATCTGCGAATAAAGTTATGGCTACTGTCTTCTGGGATGCTCGTGGTGTAATATATGTTGATTACCTTCAGAAAGGTAAAACGATTAACGGCGAATATTATGCCAACTTGTTACAGCGATTTCATGAAGTTTTAGTGGAAAAACGACCCCATTTGGCGGAAAAGAAAATCATTTTTCACCAAGACAACGCACGGGTCCACACTTGTGCCGTTGCTATGGCTAAAATCCACGAGCTGCGTTACGAATTGCTCCCGCATCCGCCTTATTCACCTGATTTAGCCCCCTGAGACTATTTTCTTTTCTCAAACTTGAAGAAATGGCTTGGTGGAAAATGATTTGGTTCCAACGAAGAAATCATCGCAGAAACCAATGCGTATTTTGAAGGGTTGGAGAAATCGTACTATACGGAGGGAATCGAAAAGCTAGAAAAGCGATGGACCAAGTGTATTGAGTTAAATGGGGACTACGTTGAAAAATAAATATTTACTTTAACCAAAAAAAAAATTGTTTAATTTTTTCCAGACTTTTCACTCTGCCCTCGTATACTCACCAGCGAGGTATTTACAAAAAAGGCGATAAATTATTCAAATTCCAGGACGGCGTCGCTAGGTTGGTACCGATGTGGATTTATGTAAAGTTAAAGAAATAAGTGTAAGAAGTGTTTATATGAGCTGTCGCAGGACTCATCTTAGAATAATCAGAGTACAAATCGGATTTAATTGGCCCTAAAGGGTTTGCATAAAGGTTAATATAAAACTAAATTATGTATTACTTTTAAGCAAATATATTTATCCAAATTTTAAGAGGATTGTGAAGCTAAAAATTTCCATACAAAATGGGAAAACGTTTTTCTCCCCTTAAACCTAGTCCGATTTTTACGATTTTTGAATATGTTGTAGATATCATGAAAAACTATATCTGTACGTTTTCCTTTAGACGAAAATATTTCTAAGAATGAAAAAAAGTTTAAAAAACAAAAAACAGAAACGTACAGACATAGTCCTTTATAATAACTACAACATATTCAAAAATCGTGGAAATCGGACTTGATTTAGGGGGTGAGAAACGTTAACGCCCGGAGCTAAATTTGTATGGATTTTTATTGACAGCTACGCAATTTTAGCGGCGGCGGAGCTGTGCCAATATTAACCAATAGAATATAAACTAACGTGCGCAAGGCGCGCTCGACGTGACCGCATGCGCCTTCTATTGGCACAGCTCCGCTCCGCTCCTCTCGTCTCCGCCTCAGTGGAGCCGCACCCTTAAATATCAAATATCAGGGGACAATTTCACACCAATTGACCTAGTCCCAAACTAAGCTCTAGGCTTGTACTATGGGTACTAGACAACGATATAAACAGATAGATAAATATATACATAGACAACATCCATGACTCAGGAACAAATATTCGCGCTCATCACACAAATATCTGCCCTTACCGGGATTTGAACCCAGGACCGCTAGCTTCGTAAACAGTCACTACCAAATAGGCCAGCGCGTCGTCGTTTGAGACGGCTTGCATAACTCTTTATATGGTGGATAAAAAAGGTGGTTTGGTGAATATTCAAAGAGTACTGGCCATACGATTGCTTTTAAAATAAATTATGACTTATTTATACGAAAAAGCACGTTTGAAGCTGATTTTCGTCAATGTATAAAACAGGGTTCTGAATAAAAGGGTATTTATTTTATATATTTTTTATTCATATCAATAATTCCGGAACTTTCTACGATACAATAGTTTCAGATGCCTCTATATTTTAATATCTACAGAGAGTCAATCCCTACTTATGAATTATTTATTTAAAACATCTATCAGAATAAGCAACAAGCAAGCAAACAATTCACATATAAATTTATTTGAGGCTATATTTACTCTTTGACACAAAATACAAATCAATAGAAATGGCCAATGATATATATAAATATACTACAATTATTTTTATAAACAATAATTAATTAGTAATTTAAACATAAAATTAATTTAAAAAAAAAGTAAAATATTGAATTAGTTTGTATGGCCATTTCTATTGATTCATACTTTATAAGTCAACTTTCGCAAGTTAAATCCAACAATGACACTAAATTTAGAAAAATATATTTGAATATTGCCATTATTGCAGTTAAAAAGAATTATCTTTCGTATCAATCCCTTTTTAACCTCGTCAGGCCCACCGTACTACAAACACCCAGTTTTTTGTCAGTGGAACTTAGAGTCAACAATCGAGGCAATAAAGTTCAATTACGTTTGTTCGAAAATGCCATTTTCAATTAACGAAGAAGGGAAAACAAACTTTATTCCCATTGCAATACAGTTCAAATTAAATTGCCTTGATAACGGACGAGGTTAACACAGTGTCATTGTCGGATTTAACGTGCGATTTGCTGCCTTTAAGCTCAGGGGGGTTACTCAACTCAGTATAGGACGAGTGTAAGGGACCGAGCTATAGCAGATATATGGCGCTGTCTCTTTCGCTCATCGTAAACTGGACTGCATAAAAATGTTTTGATAACCCCCTGTCTCCAACATCAAGTTACTGACAAATTAGGCAGCACTTTTACTCGAGAAACTTCGAAAATTGATTAGCCATTTCACACTATTGACTTAGTAAACTCTGTTATGACCATTTTCACAAAAGTGTACCTTGTACTTTGTTAATCATTTTAAGTTACATATTATTAGCAATTACTGAGTAATTTAAGTGTAGGTACAGTCGCCATCAATTATATCGGAGCTTAAGTACAACGTTCTCAAAAATGGCAGAACACAACTCTATTGCTAAAGGCATAAGAGCGATTGTAGATATTTACGAGGAACTTTGTTTGCTCAGATAATATTTGATGGTGATTGTTCTTGTAATTTTAACAACGAATGTATAAGGATTTGTTCGTCACAAATAGAGTTCATTATCAATATGTGACTAAACATTCTCATATGTTTTTTAATATTGCTGGAACGGGAGCCCGGGGAGTTATTAGCAAGGATCGGAAAAACGGCCGTCATTTTGAAAACATAACCCTGTTCCGTATAGCAGAGACTTCCTTCATATTACTTAAAAATATTATTAGGTATTTTATAGATTTATTATATAATAATTTATATGTACTTAGCGACAATTTTATTAATGAATGACACCGAAATGTTAATTAGAAAACACAAACACACATACAAACAGTAAACCAATGTCAACAATTGCCCCAGTGTCCTCCGTAAACTGTGAACAAACTTTTTAGACTCATAAATACCTAGGTCATAAATTCACGTCGTTATGGAATAAAAGGCGAAAATTAAAAAAAAAGACATTCTTTTTGATTCGCGAAAGTTTTTTTTTTCCCATAACTATTATGGTTTTATTCATTAATAATATTGTTGCTGAATACATATAAATAATGGTATAATAAATGTAAAATACCTAATAATATTTTTAATTAACATCAGAAGGAAGTCTCTCCTGTACGGAACAGGGTTATGTTTTGAAAATGACGGGCGTTTTTCCGATCCTTGGTTATTAGGTACCTACTCTTCCACATTCATAATGCAATATATCAAATAAAATTAGACCTAATATTTAGATTTTTCTCGATCAACAAATGCGTATATACCTCAGTTGATTGCGTAGATATCGCACATGACGTTCAATACCGTATTAACTCAAAAATAAATTGTAATGCATAGTTTGAAATTAGAATAAATTTTTCAACACTGTCACATTTCGAGTTAACCCTTAATTTGATTTTGTCCGGTGGGACGGACAACTCATAAAAAAAATTATATCAGTTTACTAAGTCATATTTATATCTCTTGCTATATGAAAATCGGTAGATAAATAAATGTATTTTGGTAGAAAAATAATATTGAAGCATTAAAACCATAATCATGCGAGTTGTCCAACTAAATGTCACAGGGTCGGACGTCAATTGTTTTTATTGAAGAATTAATGCGTTTATCTTTTGTTTTTTACTATAAAAGCATGTGTGTTTGCATCAAAACAATAAACAACGTTATATTATTGAAACATGAAGGTGTAATACTAGTGCATTTTACAACTTTTTCTCATTTCAAACTTCCTCTGAATGTGTTGTCCGCCACACCGGACAACGCCATAGATTCAATGACTTATATAAATTACTGGTTGTCCGCCGTGGCGGACTTTGCCAAAGTTGTAGACTGATCAGTTACAAATAAGATTTAAAAAAAAACTTCAAGATATGAATATTTGTATGCGTGTACTGAAATCTGAGCTTAAAATTTTCATTTCCTTTAAACCAGTGAATGGTGTGGGACCATTCTGCAATTTTTTTACGCAAATGACATGCAACGTCTGAGTCAGGTGAAGCTCCTGCTGACGAAAATTAGTCATAGAATATGCCTCCGTGAGATTCAGTTAATTATCTATGTATGATTAACTTCTTTGCACAATACACTTTAATTATACATATAATATGTAAAAACGGCGGACATAATCCTACGGTACTAACTTACAAACAAACGTTTGATCTAAAGATTTCGTCGCGCGTTAATTTGCTTCATTACTAACAGCTTCTTTGGCATCACTTTTATGATGCCTCGATATTTAAAATATTACCCAATTTAATAACGAGGTACAAAATTACGATCCGGCATGCAGTCTTGAAGTAATATGCAAGATATGGACGATTCTTTGAACAAATAAAAATTACAATATTCTGTCTATTTCATCATTTCCATCTTTACCTACACTGACAAACGCAACGAGAAAAACTCGATCAAGGGACCCCAACGTCATCAGCAAAACACGTAAATTTGTAGAAAGTATTTGGAAATCCTAAATATTTATTTAGATCCCCCAAAATTCATTTCTCATGCGCCTTTGAAGATGTCTAAATGTACATCACGAATTTTAATTTTAGTCATTAATATCCACGGATCAAAAAATTATTACAAAGTTCGCACACAACACTGTCAATGTACGCTTTCATAGTTTCATACAACATAAATAATATACCAAAGTAACGTTATTTTAACATTTTCTTCCCTTTTTATGTATTTCTTTTATATCTAATAATTTGGCATTGTCCGGCACGGCGGACATATAATAATATCCCGCATATTTGGCAATGTCCGGTGTGACGGACATAGTTTTTCTCAAAATCTAAAAAAACTAGATTTTTTTAAATATTTTTTCTGTACTCCTGTAACTTCTATTAACCAACATATTTAATAAAATTTGTAATTTTACGGTATCGAAGTCTCTGCCAAATTAAGGGTTAAGACGGTATTGATTGTCAAATGCGATATAATGTTTAGAAAAATATTGGGAAAAAAGTAAAAGGTACAGTCAAGTGTAAAAATATGGGAGAACGCAACATCTCAAAAACATGTCCCAATGCACCTTATTCCAGTGTAATAAGAACTTCGCAACATATTTATGAGAGGATTCTTTCGATACACATTTTTGCACTTCAATGTACTCACATTTTTTGTGAAAACGCCATAAAGAGTGAGAAATACAAATAAATAACTGGCCAGTTGCTAAATGAAAAAGTTGCAGTTTACATTAATTTAACGCCACACATGGAATGCAATCAAACATTTTATTAATGCACAGCAAAAATGCACCTTCATTTTACATTGCATTATTGCATCAATGTACTACCGAGTAATTTAAATGCTTAGCAGTTTGTCATACTAAATTAGCCGTGTTATACATTTCCCGACTTGACACGACTAATGACACGTGGAAAATTTATAATCCGACAAGTTTACGTATCATGCCAAACCGATAAACATTCAAATCCTCGATATTACGTAAATAAAGGACAGTACTCCCAGCTTCTAAACAGCGCCCTGGCCATCGCTATAACACGTATACAATCACAACTGACATTAGGTATATTTCGTCCGTTTACTTTCTCAACCTCGTATCTGATCGAATAGTAGATAGGAAAATAGCCTTTATTCTTTAGGGGACATGAATGCTTTTCCTATCTAACTATTCGATCAGACACGAGGTTGAGAATGTAAAGGGACGATTTGTCATAAAATATTGTTTAAGAAGATTGTCGATCGCCATGAAGAAACTGATAGTACTTTAGTAGGGTGCGCCTTTGTATAGTGAAACCACTACAGCTATATCATCATACATATTTAACCGGCCAATTAAAAAATACTATTTATCAAGTCTATTTATAAGGAGATGAAAGTGATCTAATTTACAGTGGTTATAAATTTAAACTTGGAAATGGGATGAGACTATTATGCTCCTGCTTCACTTAAAACCTCTTTTTTTAAATGATTTATGTGCTTTTGACAGAACACTTTTTTTATGCTAGAGGAGAAAAACAAGTCAGCGGGTCGACACTTCGACAGTTGTAAAGTAATCACCGTCACCCATGGACACCTGCTACACCAGAAGAGGAATCGCAGATGCGTTGCTTACCTTTGAGAAAGTAGGCCGTTTTCAAAAGCTGGCTACAGGTCATAGCGTGTCAATATTAAAAACTGCATTTTATTTTAAAATTAAGGAGTTTACCGTGGCAGCAGGAGCATTAGAGTAGTATACGTAAGAATATTATATTAAATCATCACAAATTTTACATTATTATTTAACTATAACTTACGTGTGGAAATTTTTCTCACATCTAAACCCTAAGAATGAGAGAAAGACTGCCATATTATCTAGAAACATACTTAACAGTAGTGAAGATATGATGCATCACATCGAAAAGACATAATTTACCTTATAACCATGACTTCTTAAAAATAATAGTTTGATACAAACAATTATAGTTCATACATCTCACGAATGCGCGCAGATCAATCGAATTTGAACCGTAACGCGAAGTAATAAACGTTTAAATACGCGCTCGTGAGATAATTTAACTATACGCGTTTAGACTTAAAATCATAATGGCGGCGAGCGGCCATTTTGTTTAACAGTTACATGCGCCATTTTATGTTAAGCTTGTTTGTGTACCATCAACAAATGCACTTTTATTAAACAATATCTAGACTTTAAACAGGCATTAATAAAATATGCTTAGCCTGGAACAGTTCTCATATTTAACACGCTAAAGATACACAAACAAACCAAACAAAAATAAGAACCCATCTCCATTGCCACGCGTGAGCTAAGCAAGCGGAGACTTTGAATTAACTACTTAGAGTAAAATAATATACTTTCACACCAGCACCACACTTAGACCACTGTGAACCGAGGCTCGGTGCAACAAGTCTTTAAAAAAACAGTTTTTGGTAGCAAGACATACGAACTAAAAGACAGTTTCAAGACTTGTTGAACTTTTTAAATATCATTTAGAATAAAGTTGATATAACTGTCACACTTTGTAAAGGTGTTCAGAGACTTGAGCATTTATCATACGTACATACATACATTAAATCACGCCTGTTTCCCAGAAGGGTAGACAGAGACCACTTCTTTCCACCTGATACGATCCTGACAAAACTCTTTCGATTCTTTCATATTCATACATCGAATCGGTTTCGGGTACTTAAGATTCGGCCCTTTTCCAGGATTCCTCCGATTTGATTCGAAAAAGTACGCCTAGGGCGGCCCCTTCCGACCGTCCCATTCACTTTCGCTCTGTATATTTCTAGAGCATTTATCATATCATCACTAGGGGACTTCGTACGCGTAGAATTAGTTTCCCGCTACTCTCCCTATTTCTTCCTGTTCGATTTTTGGAAAATCCTTTCTTACTGCACCCCTAGGGTACCCAAGGAATACTCTTTCCAAATTTCAAGTCCCTAGGTGCAGCGGTTGGGGCTGTCCGTTGATATGTCAGTCAGTTTCTTCTTTTATATATATAGATTCTAGCGAACGCTCAAGTCTATCAACACCTTAAAATCCAAAACAAGTCGTGTTGTAAATCGTACAGACCTAAGAGATATAACGAAGGTTCTAATAAATCTCGGTGTGCATAATGTATACACAACATTGTGGTCATAACGACCTTACGCCTTTGCCTAGAAAAACGTTCACAATGGCACTACATTCTTAAAAATATATAGCCAATGTACCACTCAAAGGTAAGCTTGAACTTAAATACCGCCCATTTCAAGGCCGGCGCTCGCAAACTCGAAAGCGCTCGACCAATCAAGCAGTGCCACGTTCACTCATCGATGTACTTCTGATAATTCTTTAACGCGTTTACTGGGAAAACAACACTTGAGCAAAGGGGCCGTGGCGCCCGTGGCCACCAGATAAATATCAAAGAGAAGACATGGAGCCATATAAAATGGATTAAAAATATAAGAGGGTTTCCACATACTGAAATATTCTGTTGCTGATCGGTATTCATTTATAGGAAACAAACAAATGTCATGCATGTGTTAGAATCTTCACAATTCTTGAAACTCTAGGATTTCATTGTAATCTATTACCTATAGAATCCAAAAACTTCTAGATATAAATAAGTCAGGCTTACCTTCAACTGATAAATTAAGACTACTCACCCACCACAAGTTCTTGGGGTTATCACATATCACCAATTATTACGAGACTTGAGAAGTGCCTATTTATATACTACGATAGCTGTGTATCAGTGAGAAGCTCATAATGATATGATACGAATGAAATCTCCATTCACACAATGGTTTAATCTAATTCCATAAATGGTCCACAGTTTTAAGAGAAACAGTACGAAAGAGTGAACAGTACTGAAACTTTTGTCCCTTTCTCACTATAAAGTAAAACAGAAATTTATTTATTTCATTTTAAAGACAACTGTCTCTTAAGTTCTAACACGAAATCGTCCTTTTACTTTTTTAACCTCGTATGTGATCGATTAGTTACATAGGAAAGTAGTCTTTATACTTTAGGGAACATGAGTACTTTTCCTATCTAACTATTCGATCAGGTACGAGGTTGAGAAAGTAAAAGGATGAAATTACATAGCACTTTCAGCGCTTCTCTACACATTCATAACATTTCCTAGGATATTGCGTGGTGTTATAAACTAATAGAGAACGAGGAAATATTATTTTAAAATCGAATTTTAAATGAAATCAACAGACTTTTTTTAAGCAAAACTAAGTCCAAAGCTAATGTAATAAAGTGATAAGTACTTTAAACGTCAACTATCCGTGACTTTCAAAATTGTACATTGAATTGTTGAGTCACAATAGAACCAAGTTGCAGAAAGCCAATGATAGGTACAGTCGAAGACTTACATTTGGTACCCACCTTAGGTCCAAAGTCAATCTGACATTCTACAAACAATAAGGTTGAGTTTCCTAAAAGTTACAAATGACTTGAAAAAATATTTTTCTTGAAATGAGTCACTAATTAACGTTCGTGACCGTATATTTTGATATAATTTATTTCTCGTAAGTTGACTTGAAAGGTTTCTGTGGTGACTCAAACGATTAAAGTTGATAAATACACGTGGAAAAACATTTTAAAATAATCGCTGTGAATTTAGTTAGCTCTGGACTTAGTTTTAGTTAAAACTTTTATACAAAAAACTAATTAGCTAATTTTAATATTAAATTTCATTATTAATTTTATTACTAAACAAAAGATTAAATACAATTTTAATAATTTAATATTCAAAATCGTTGACTAAAATACATACTAAATTCTTCTCAACTTTTATATTTGCATTATAAAATGCAAATATATTTTATTATAGCTTCGTCCTTTATTCATTATTTGAAAGAAATCTAATAACTTTTCTACGAGATTTATATTGCACTCTACATTACTTACATATTATCAGAAATACTAATAAATATTGAAAGGAAGTCAGATAAAAATCAATATTCAAACCATACAATATTCACTATTGATTTATTATCATAGCATTTTTCTAGAGTTATTAATGTTTAGATACGTTTTTTAGAAATAATAATTTAAGATGATAATCAAATATCATAATTTAAGTTGCTAATTTAAATAAAAGTAACGACGAACGTGCTAGGCCATTCTGGGATTTTCATTTTTTTATTTTTTTATTTACATTAAAAGATCTACATATCCAAAGATCTTCTCTAAGACAGAGTAGAAATGCTACAGAAAATTCAATTTGTGTTCTGCATGTATTAGAAGATAAAAAATTATATTTTACAAAAATATTTCTCGTTATCATTTGACTTTTTGACCAATTATTTGACCAAGGCTATAGAAAGTCAAAACAAACAATTAAAGAGAAATTAGTACAAAAATTATAACTACATTCAATACCTTATTAATCGATAAATCGTAAATCACAACAAAAATACAATCAATAAAATCTTACAAAATTAATTATCAATAAATAATTCGACGAACTCAAAATACTAAGGCATTTTTTTAAAACGCATACAAAAATAAATAACTAAAGAATATGATAATCTAGCGTACGTAAAACAAGATACGTTTTCATTTTCACTGTTCTAATAAAAAGAGATGCAGACACGTGATAAATAGAGATAGAAAATGAACTCTTTTTAACAAGTAGTTGCATCTTTCTCGACCGAATACCTCTCGATAAAGTAGGATATAATTAATAGCTAATAGCCATGTTCTAATATTACATCTAATACTATCACAACAAACCCATAGGACGACATTGACAGTTTTAAAAGTTGACAGTCATATAGACAGGATTGACATTGTCAAAGATACGCTTGCCTGTTTTAAATATTATGACTTCTACATGGGCAATATGTTTAACAACAACCCACTAAGGCTCTAGCCTAGGAAGATAGAGTAGGGCAGTTACAATTGCCCTGAAAAGTTAATTTTCCTTACAACAAATCAGTATTTTTGACGAGACATGTCACATTATTATTTTTTTCTCTCATACAAGGGCCCTTTTTTTTAAAGATCTATTAGACAAATAACTACTCGTTCTTTACTTATTTTCACAAAAAAAATCGTGAAGCATTAAATTTAAAAAATATATATATATTGGAACTATTTCATACAGCTCTTCTAATGAAATTCTGGTGAAAAAATACATTTTCGAAGGCCATCTAGCGTTCAACTTCCGTAACCGCCCCAAAGATCGATATTCTTTGAAGGAACAAACGTTGACTTTAAATCTTAAAACGAAAAACTAATCCCTGCTAATTGAAAAGACAACTAATGCAACAAAACAGTTTCATCGCTATCCAAAGGCTCTGCAATCCAAGTACTAAATTGCTCAGATCTATCCTCGCCGGCAACCCTATACAAATCCTGCGCATATTCATTATCACTGCGGGACAAAAACACGTCGGAAACACGAAGGAACTGCACCGAATCGTCACATCTACCTTGACAGATGTCATGACTGTCAACATCTATACTACTACCGGCAATAGGGCTATGCCTATGGTTACAATTGTCTATGTTGGTACCTGATTCGCAGTGGGTACAAAGGCAGGCGCGTTCCCCGGGACTGTTTGGGTCCCGGTTTATTGCAGCTTGCGGTCCTCGTGTCATACGAAGTCCAGGGCGTCGTGAGACTTGCTCGAGAACTTGCCAAAAGACCGCTTCTTGAATGTGCGCTCGATCAGTTTCTTTATTTCGCTGACGATGAACACGCTTGATGTTAGGCAGATTAGGAAGATTATGTCTGGAAATAATGTTTTATAGTGTTAGTGATCAAAGATATTTTTTTCTACACTTCGATATTATCTTATTTATTTACTTATATTATAAATGAGAAAGTCTGGATGTTTTTTCCTCAATCACGCTTCGACTACCGAACGGATCGGGATGAAACTTGGACCACTTAGAATAGGACATAGGATAATTATCCCGGAAATTGGACAGTTCCCGAGGGAGCAGCGATAAACCACTTCTACATGGACGGAGTCACGCAAAAGCTAGTTCAAAATATTTTGGAGTTAAAGTCCATTCGCTGAGAAGAAAAATGACAAACAAAATTCAGAGTTATTATGCAACTGTCACATAATGAAGGCCCTTGAGATACGAGTGCGGTCCTGGGTTCGAAAAGTTTGTGTGATGAGCACGAGTATTTCTCTGTATAATTATGTTAATCGTTGTCTAGTACCCATAGTACGAGCCTAGGCTTAGTTTGGGACTAGGTCAATTTGTGTGAGATTGACCCCTGATATTTAATATAAATGTCAGTTTACAAAGAGTTTAGTTTACAACTAGGGTTAGTATGCATAAAAATATTCTCAAATCCTACTAATATTATAAATGCGTGAGTTTGTGTGTTTTTTCGATACTCTTTCACGCCGCAACGGCTGGACGGATTTGAATGAAATTTGGAATGAGGAGATAGCTTAAAAGTTCCCCGGAAATTTAAAAGTTCTCGAGGATGCCCTCATAATTGAAATCTACGCGGACGAAGTCGCGGGCAGAAGCTAGTATTCAATAAACTCACCATGACCAGTAAGTGCTTCTGTAAGGAATACTCTCTGCAACGGCGGGAAGTATACCACCAGCATCTGCCCCAGCAGACTGAGACTGACCGCCAGGAGGAACATCTTGTTGGAGAACAGTCCGACTTGGAACACCGACTTGGTCTGCGAGCGGCAGGATAGCGCGTTGAACATATCAAAGAGCACGAAGCAGGTGAACGTCATGGTTGTGTCGCGCGGGGTGATCTTGTTGTCTGACATCTGTGGGAAGGATTATATCATCAGGTTATTTTTACGTTGCACGGTAATATTGAAAACGTTAAAGGAGTACTAGGGAAACCGGTAGTATAGGTATTATACTTAATAAGTTCTAAGGTTTGGGTGATTATAACGCTTCGCTACCTTACCCCGGCCTTAGTACCAATTTCGCTAAACGATGTTAATTGTTAATAAATGTTAATCGACTGTTATTTCATACATTTGACAGCTGTTAACACTTTTATAGTATGTTAAGTCGTTGGTGAAATTCAACATTAGTCTCCTGAACCTAACCTAACAAAGTTGGTTTTGCATTGAGCAGACTTTAGTCAATGGAAAGGTATGAATAAAAACAAATATGACTTAAAAATATATGCCCTAAAAAAAACAGATTAATTATCAATATGCTTTTAAACGTTATAGATAGGAATCAAGTTTATGATTTATGACTTAAGAATATTATATTAAAGTTAATAAGAGCTATCACAACGTTAACAATACAATACAATAGGGGTAAACCCTACATGTCCTGTTTACGAAGATATTAGCCCACCTCTCTGTTGAAGACCCAGAGTGTTCCAGCGATGATGATGGCAGCAGCCAGCAGTACGTTGACGAGCAAGGCGCGCGAGATGATGCGGCGCGTCGTGTCGCGCGGCCGCCGCCGGACCACCTCGTGGTCCACGGGTTCGACTCCCAGCGACTGGGCAGGGGGGCCTGGGGTCAAACAATATTTATTATTAGTGCTTGTTGGTCGAGCAAGCATTTTACACACTTACGTATTTAATAATTTAATAGAACCCATAATAGAGTGCGACCTACCGTCCATGATGATGTTGATCCACAAGATCTGCATAGCATTGAGCGGATTGGGGATGCCCATGAGCGTGGCGAGCGCGATCAGCGCCAGCGCCGCGATTGATGTGGACAGCTGGAAGCGGACGAAGTTGCGGATGTTGTAGAATATGCACTTGCCCTCTTCGATTGCCGCGCTAGAAAAGAATAAATAAATATTAGGTTACACAAATAGATCTGCAATTTTAGGGTCCAAAAGTCAAAATAGGAACCCTTGTAGTTTCACCATGACATGTCTGTCTGTCAGTATGTCGGTCTACGCGCGGTTTAACTCAGAAACTCTTGGGTTCTACTCCATTTAGCCAAAATATTTTTGGTCAAATGTATAATTTCCCAAATTTTCATTTCCGAAGTTGTTTCCCGTCGCAGTTGATTTATTTTTTATGTAGTCACAAGTGTAACCTAACCTACTAGACGTAGCAAGCGGTTTCGATATCCCGTATATCAAGCAAAAATACAAAATGCTCTTTGGGGAATTAAAATTTGGGACATGATACATTTGACCAAAAATATTTTGGCCAAACGGCAGGCTTCTGATCAACCAATATAATCTCACATGATGGTAGCGAAGTCGTCGTCGACCAGGATCATGTCGGCGGCCTCCTTGCACACGTCGGTGCCGGTGCCCATCGCGATGCCGATGTCGGCGCGCTTCAGGGCCACGCCGTCGTTCACGCCGTCACCTGGAACCAACATGCGTAAAGACAGGCGTAAATTCTTCAGGGGGACAGTTCCGCGACATGTGTCGCCAGCGACGTCGGGTGAAGAGTGGCGCAACGTTCGCACGACATATAGGATAACGGACGTTGGTAGCGATCCGAACGAACCCTGCACCCCTTTTTTCTCCCGATAGAATGTCCTGCCTGGGTTCAAACCTCGTAAGAAAAATTATAATTGCAACCTTGTTGAATTAATTACAGGTTGACTTTTATATTTGGCATTATGTCCTCAAGACCTCGCGAGAACCTGAGGACTTAGAAGGCTAAGGCACTTGTTCCGTGGCCGACGATGAGCGAGAAGCGAGTATAGACAGCTGCGATCAACTTTTAATATTTGTGTCTCTTTTATTGACGCGGGTTCTAAATTTTAGTTCGTTATGAGCAAGAAAATAGTCGATAACTAATCGCTTCCTCGCCGGCGGTGAGCCAAATGCCTAAAGATGTCAACAGGTCAACGATCATTCAACAGTCAGCAAGCCATCATGACTTACCAGTCATGCCGACGATATTCCCAAGCCTCTGCAGCGACTTGACGATGGCTAGCTTGTGTTTAGGGGTAACGCGGTAGAAAACGCTGACGGATTCGATCACTCGGTCCAGCTCTTCGTCCGCCATGGAATCCAGTTGGTCGCCGGAGAGAGACTGGGAGTGTAGGACGTCTAGGCCGACCATTTGAGCTGTAACAAATAGTATGAATTAACATATTGAGTATTAAAATGGTTTTTATGCAACTGTCTCATAATCACAGAGAACAGTAGATCGTCTTCAAACAAAGGTACATCGCGCGGCTTGCGACTGTGGGCGGGGCCTGTGGCGGGGCGAACCAATACGAAACGAGATCTTAAGAAATTTCAAGGGAACTT
Organism: Acleris literana; assembly: GCA_946894065.1. NCBI lineage: Eukaryota > Metazoa > Arthropoda > Insecta > Lepidoptera > Tortricidae > Acleris > Acleris literana. Next base: position 3,652,728 of record OX335681.1, read on the forward strand.
AGTCGGGGCCGCGGCGTCATTGCGTTCGGTTACGTTTTGTTTTAGTGCGCGTACTTAGCTATCGAGCGACAATGTCGCTGCCGAAAACGATTAAATATTGTTCTGTATACGGATGTCTAAACCTAGCTTAGATAAGTACAACTATATCCAGATTTAATAAAAGGTATTTGGTACCGGCCTGCCTATAGTATACCTAGGTGAAATAAATACGTATTAAGTAGGTAATTTAAGTTATTGAGTGTGACGTGACAGGTAACATGTGACGACGTGGATGGCCTAGGTAGTTGGTAGTGACTAAGTAAGTAGTGACCTTGCTTACGAAGCTAGCGGTCCTGGGTTCGATTCCCGTTCAGGGAAAATATTTGTGTGATGAGTGCGAGTAGGTATTTTTTGTTTCTGAGTCTTGGGCGTTTTATATGTACCTATGTAGTCATATTAAGTATGTATTCTTCACTACATAAGTATGCTTATCGTTGCCTAGTACCCAAAGCACAAGCCTAGAACCAAAGCGAGCGGCCAATGCTCTGAGGAAGCCGCGCGGCGACGGCGCGTGCCGCCAATAATAGGTACCTAAGTAGTCAAAGGAAGCCGCCTTGCGCGAAAGCGGTATTATCAGAAGGTCGAAAAGGAATTTACATATCACGTCACATACCTAAAACAGATAAAAAGTATGTAAGTAAAATAATTTAAATTTGGTACTTAGGTACCTAACAATATTTATACTTACTTTAGGTTTGTGTAATTTATGAAAATTAACATGATTATAAATCACAGTCATGTTTGGACGACCCTGACGCCCGAGCGGCAATAGGTATCAGAATCTCCTAAAGGGCCGGAGTCGAGCTACTTTTCTATTTATACTATGTCATAATGAAGCTACTCATGATTTCGAGTGATGTAGTTAGTTCGCGGCAGACGCCCGTGAACGTTAGGGCGTCCAGGGACGGCCGCGACCTAGCGCTATGATGTATACTGACCGACGGCTATGGCGGTGGGCCTGGCGTCCCCGGTGACCATCTTGACCTCGACGGAGGCGCGGCGCAGCGTGGCGATGGCGTCGCACACGGTGGGCCGCGGCGGGTCGCACACGCCGCACACGCCCGTGAACGTCAGGGCGTCCAGGGACGGCCGCGACCTAGCGCTATGATGTATACTGACCGACGGCTATGGCGGTGGGCCTGGCGTCCCCGGTGACCATCTTGACCTCGACGGAGGCGCGGCGCAGCGTGGCGATGGCGTCGCACACGGTGGGCCGCGGCGGGTCGCACACGCCGCACACGCCCGTGAACGTCAGGGCGTCCAGGGACGGCCGCGACCTAGCGCTATGATGTATACTGACCGACGGCTATGGCGGTGGGCCTGGCGTCCCCGGTGACCATCTTGACCTCGACGGAGGCGCGGCGCAGCGTGGCGATGGCGTCGCACACGGTGGGCCGCGGCGGGTCGCACACGCCGCACACGCCCGTGAACGTCAGGGCGTCCAGGGACGGCCGCGACCTAGCGCTATGATGTATACTGACCGACGGCTATGGCGGTGGGCCTGGCGTCCCCGGTGACCATCTTGACCTCGACGGAGGCGCGGCGCAGCGTGGCGATGGCGTCGCACACGGTGGGCCGCGGCGGGTCGCACACGCCGCACACGCCCGTGAACGTCAGGGCGTCCAGGGACGGCCGCGACCTAGCGCTATGATGTATACTGACCGACGGCTATGGCGGTGGGCCTGGCGTCCCCGGTGACCATCTTGACCTCGACGGAGGCGCGGCGCAGCGTGGCGATGGCGTCGCACACGGTGGGCCGCGGCGGGTCGCACACGCCGCACACGCCCGTGAACGTCAGGGCGTCCAGGGACGGCCGCGACCTAGCGCTATGATGTATACTGACCGACGGCTATGGCGGTGGGCCTGGCGTCCCCGGTGACCATCTTGACCTCGACGGAGGCGCGGCGCAGCGTGGCGATGGCGTCGCACACGGTGGGCCGCGGCGGGTCGCACACGCCGCACACGCCCGTGAACGTCAGGGCGTCCAGGGACGGCCGCGACCTAGCGCTATGATGTATACTGACCGACGGCTATGGCGGTGGGCCTGGCGTCCCCGGTGACCATCTTGACCTCGACGGAGGCGCGGCGCAGCGTGGCGATGGCGTCGCACACGGTGGGCCGCGGCGGGTCGCACACGCCGCACACGCCCGTGAACGTCAGGGCGTCCAGGGACGGCCGCGACCTAGCGCTATGATGTATACTGACCGACGGCTATGGCGGTGGGCCTGGCGTCCCCGGTGACCATCTTGACCTCGACGGAGGCGCGGCGCAGCGTGGCGATGGCGTCGCACACGGTGGGCCGCGGCGGGTCGCACACGCCGCACACGCCCGTGAACGTCAGGGCGTCCAGGGACGGCCGCGACCTAGCGCTATGATGTATACTGACCGACGGCTATGGCGGTGGGCCTGGCGTCCCCGGTGACCATCTTGACCTCGACGGAGGCGCGGCGCAGCGTGGCGATGGCGTCGCACACGGTGGGCCGCGGCGGGTCGCACACGCCGCACACGCCCGTGAACGTCAGGGCGTCCAGGGACGGCCGCGACCTAGCGCTATGATGTATACTGACCGACGGCTATGGCGGTGGGCCTGGCGTCCCCGGTGACCATCTTGACCTCGACGGAGGCGCGGCGCAGCGTGGCGATGGCGTCGCACACGGTGGGCCGCGGCGGGTCGCACACGCCGCACACGCCCGTGAACGTCAGGGCGTCCAGGGACGGCCGCGACCTAGCGCTATGATGTATACTGACCGACGGCTATGGCGGTGGGCCTGGCGTCCCCGGTGACCATCTTGACCTCGACGGAGGCGCGGCGCAGCGTGGCGATGGCGTCGCACACGGTGGGCCGCGGCGGGTCGCACACGCCGCACACGCCCGTGAACGTCAGGGCGTCCAGGGACGGCCGCGACCTAGCGCTATGATGTATACTGACCGACGGCTATGGCGGTGGGCCTGGCGTCCCCGGTGACCATCTTGACCTCGACGGAGGCGCGGCGCAGCGTGGCGATGGCGTCGCACACGGTGGGCCGCGGCGGGTCGCACACGCCGCACACGCCCGTGAACGTCAGGGCGTCCAGGGACGGCCGCGACCTAGCGCTATGATGTATACTGACCGACGGCTATGGCGGTGGGCCTGGCGTCCCCGGTGACCATCTTGACCTCGACGGAGGCGCGGCGCAGCGTGGCGATGGCGTCGCACACGGTGGGCCGCGGCGGGTCGCACACGCCGCACACGCCCGTGAACGTCAGGGCGTCCAGGGACGGCCGCGACCTAGCGCTATGATGTATACTGACCGACGGCTATGGCGGTGGGCCTGGCGTCCCCGGTGACCATCTTGACCTCGACGGAGGCGCGGCGCAGCGTGGCGATGGCGTCGCACACGGTGGGCCGCGGCGGGTCGCACACGCCGCACACGCCCGTGAACGTCAGGGCGTCCAGGGACGGCCGCGACCTAGCGCTATGATGTATACTGACCGACGGCTATGGCGGTGGGCCTGGCGTCCCCGGTGACCATCTTGACCTCGACGGAGGCGCGGCGCAGCGTGGCGATGGCGTCGCACACGGTGGGCCGCGGCGGGTCGCACACGCCGCACACGCCCGTGAACGTCAGGGCGTCCAGGGACGGCCGCGACCTAGCGCTATGATGTATACTGACCGACGGCTATGGCGGTGGGCCTGGCGTCCCCGGTGACCATCTTGACCTCGACGGAGGCGCGGCGCAGCGTGGCGATGGCGTCGCACACGGTGGGCCGCGGCGGGTCGCACACGCCGCACACGCCCGTGAACGTCAGGGCGTCCAGGGACGGCCGCGACCTAGCGCTATGATGTATACTGACCGACGGCTATGGCGGTGGGCCTGGCGTCCCCGGTGACCATCTTGACCTCGACGGAGGCGCGGCGCAGCGTGGCGATGGCGTCGCACACGGTGGGCCGCGGCGGGTCGCACACGCCGCACACGCCCGTGAACGTCAGGGCGTCCAGGGACGGCCGCGACCTAGCGCTATGATGTATACTGACCGACGGCTATGGCGGTGGGCCTGGCGTCCCCGGTGACCATCTTGACCTCGACGGAGGCGCGGCGCAGCGTGGCGATGGCGTCGCACACGGTGGGCCGCGGCGGGTCGCACACGCCGCACACGCCCGTGAACGTCAGGGCGTCCAGGGACGGCCGCGACCTAGCGCTATGATGTATACTGACCGACGGCTATGGCGGTGGGCCTGGCGTCCCCGGTGACCATCTTGACCTCGACGGAGGCGCGGCGCAGCGTGGCGATGGCGTCGCACACGGTGGGCCGCGGCGGGTCGCACACGCCGCACACGCCCGTGAACGTCAGGGCGTCCAGGGACGGCCGCGACCTAGCGCTATGATGTATACTGACCGACGGCTATGGCGGTGGGCCTGGCGTCCCCGGTGACCATCTTGACCTCGACGGAGGCGCGGCGCAGCGTGGCGATGGCGTCGCACACGGTGGGCCGCGGCGGGTCGCACACGCCGCACACGCCCGTGAACGTCAGGGCGTCCAGGGACGGCCGCGACCTAGCGCTATGATGTATACTGACCGACGGCTATGGCGGTGGGCCTGGCGTCCCCGGTGACCATCTTGACCTCGACGGAGGCGCGGCGCAGCGTGGCGATGGCGTCGCACACGGTGGGCCGCGGCGGGTCGCACACGCCGCACACGCCCGTGAACGTCAGGGCGTCCAGGGACGGCCGCGACCTAGCGCTATGATGTATACTGACCGACGGCTATGGCGGTGGGCCTGGCGTCCCCGGTGACCATCTTGACCTCGACGGAGGCGCGGCGCAGCGTGGCGATGGCGTCGCACACGGTGGGCCGCGGCGGGTCGCACACGCCGCACACGCCCGTGAACGTCAGGGCGTCCAGGGACGGCCGCGACCTAGCGCTATGATGTATACTGACCGACGGCTATGGCGGTGGGCCTGGCGTCCCCGGTGACCATCTTGACCTCGACGGAGGCGCGGCGCAGCGTGGCGATGGCGTCGCACACGGTGGGCCGCGGCGGGTCGCACACGCCGCACACGCCCGTGAACGTCAGGGCGTCCAGGGACGGCCGCGACCTAGCGCTATGATGTATACTGACCGACGGCTATGGCGGTGGGCCTGGCGTCCCCGGTGACCATCTTGACCTCGACGGAGGCGCGGCGCAGCGTGGCGATGGCGTCGCACACGGTGGGCCGCGGCGGGTCGCACACGCCGCACACGCCCGTGAACGTCAGGGCGTCCAGGGACGGCCGCGACCTAGCGCTATGATGTATACTGACCGACGGCTATGGCGGTGGGCCTGGCGTCCCCGGTGACCATCTTGACCTCGACGGAGGCGCGGCGCAGCGTGGCGATGGCGTCGCACACGGTGGGCCGCGGCGGGTCGCACACGCCGCACACGCCCGTGAACGTCAGGGCGTCCAGGGACGGCCGCGACCTAGCGCTATGATGTATACTGACCGACGGCTATGGCGGTGGGCCTGGCGTCCCCGGTGACCATCTTGACCTCGACGGAGGCGCGGCGCAGCGTGGCGATGGCGTCGCACACGGTGGGCCGCGGCGGGTCGCACACGCCGCACACGCCCGTGAACGTCAGGGCGTCCAGGGACGGCCGCGACCTAGCGCTATGATGTATACTGACCGACGGCTATGGCGGTGGGCCTGGCGTCCCCGGTGACCATCTTGACCTCGACGGAGGCGCGGCGCAGCGTGGCGATGGCGTCGCACACGGTGGGCCGCGGCGGGTCGCACACGCCGCACACGCCCGTGAACGTCAGGGCGTCCAGGGACGCGCCGCGACCTAGCGCTATGATGCGGAGGCCTGGGAACAATAGGTTACAGTTCAGACCATGTTCTGTTGCACTAAATAAATCTGGCTTTGTCAATTAGCTTCAGTACCAATTAATAAGCCAACTGAGAAAGCAAGATAAATACGAACTTATCCTACAAAAAACTTTGGGAATGGATTATTCACGACGGATACATCTGCAACTGGATGTCATAATCATAAGATCTTATCTGTGCTAGTGTGTTAAAGTTCATTACACAGATACTCCGAGTCGATCCCACTACGACGACAATTGAGGTGAAAGTTCAACTGTATTCGTATATTTTTATTAACACATCTCGCTGTGATCTCGAGTGATGTAAGAATTAAGGCTCAAGGTTGTTCATATAAATTAAAAACTACGTTATTAAGTTAAGGAAATCGAACACTTGTCAAATGTTTAGAGAATTTACGACACGAGTGTAGAAAAAATGTAAGCGACTGTGTATAATAGAAATAGAAATAGCAATTATAGCATCTTGTGTGGTGCTATAATAAAACGAGCCGTGCTAAAATGCCTATCGTTACGCAACCGTCGTGTTAACTATAATGTTCGTCGATACGAGTCGTAAAATAAGGCCTACCAGACATGTTTTGGTCATTTTCTGGACATTGACCGCCAACAAAGTCTAAATTTTCATCAATTACTCAAATTCCATTAAAAAAGCACCATTACTTAATTCTGCAAAATAATTTCAATAAATACTTAAGACATTTCAAATATAACAACAAAACCTCACCCATCCGCCCAATATTATACGCCTCGCTCATGAAATCATTCTGCTTCTCCTTGGTCATCGGCGAATAGTTGCCCGCACTGTCGATGTACTGCGTGCAAAGCGGCAATATCTTCTCAATGGCTCCCTTCACGAACACCTCTTCCTTCAGCTTGCCGTCGTTGAACTTTGGTGCACATTTCACCACCATCATCTTGGTTTCTGAGCTGTTGGGAAGAACAGGACAAGTTAGTTTCAGCGGTTCGCTCTATAAAATTTGTGGTTTTTAAACACCTGTTAGTAAATTTCAAAAAGATTCTAGAAGAAAATAAAATACCTCAGGAAACGGACTGATGTCTACTTTATAATTAAAGTATTACATTAGTCGCAGAATTATTAATTTATTAGCTCACTTACTTTTTTACGTAAGTTAGGTTAGGTTGGTTTTTGATGCTCATTTACATACTATTCGTTGTTTTTATGGCGCTTAATAAAGAGCATTTGTATCATAATGTACAGTCAACAGCATAAATAAGAGATAATTTATGTACATTGTCACTTTAACGTCGTGTTTGAAATGTCATACAAAATTGTGAAACGATTGAAAGCGACCAGGTACATAAATGATCACTTATTTATGCTGTTGACTGTACCCTTCGATAAGGTACATTAGAAAGCTAGACGAATACGAACTTAACGGACAAAATACAATGTCGATTGATAGCGAGCGAGCTACAATAGCGGCATCGAGTGATGGCACTTTTGAAGTTTGCTCGCTCATGAAGTTCCCTAAATATTTACAGTAAGTATAAAGGAACATATGTCAAACTTCATTGTTGCAGGTACCGAAATAGTGATGTACTGCTGGACTGCTGGCGCTGTAATTTACCGAAACGCATTTCGTAACTAGCTTCATCTTGAGGTCGTTTTAATCATAACTAACAAAAAACTCCGTGGCCTCGTGTGGTTGCCGAGTTAGAATAGTGCCACTCCATGTCTTCCCGTGGATGTCGTAAGAGACGACTAAGGGAATAAAGGCTTGTAGTACTGTTAGGCGATGGGCTTGCAACCTGTCACTAATACGCTGGTAAACATCTTAGCCTGATTGTGCAAATTGTGGTTATAGAATTATCAACAAGTTTTTAGAGATGTTTGTAATTCTGTAGCTCTGCCTACCCCACTCTGGGAACGAAGGCGTGAGATTATGTATGTATGTATGTAACAAAAAACATCACAAAAAAACAATTCGCGTGATGATAACAAAGGACCGCTGTCTGGTACAACAACGTATGACAATGAAGTCACTGCACTTTCACGTCACGTCACCGCCGCTGGCAAATCGCGTCCTAGCTCTGAGTTAACGTGGTTTAATGATTATTTATTCACTAATTTATCAATAATTTCACATTTTGTATATTTTGACACAATATTTCAAAGTTCTGACAGTGTCGTCTTCTTCTAGCCACAGTTTATTTCGAGTTTGATCTACAATTTATGGCCTTATATTTTTATGCGTTATTTCTTTAATGTTAATTAAAGAAATAACGCAAATATATTTTTAAAAATATACTTCTCGCACTTGACTGATTTTTTTACGATAATAAAATGGAGTGTTTCACTACACTAATTGTCAGCTATCAAAAGTGCCATCACTCAATGCCGCTACTGTAGATAAAATCATATTACCGTTGATATGTTATCGCATTGTTTTTGAATTGGCCGCCATTACTGTCAAGTACACCTACCTACATTAAATACATCTATCGTAAGGTTGACAATCAGACAAACCCAGTAGAATAGTAGAGTCTGTTAATAACGGTTGTGGGATTGTCTTTAAGTCGTTCCTTAGTGAAGATTTTTACATACAAGTTTGAAAAACACGATTTTATTACCCGTGTATCCGAGTACGACGGTAAATGTCCTTCTCTCTCACCTGAATGGTATCTCGTGCAACTTAGTGTACTGCTCCCTTATATCGTCCATCCCGTTCTTCATGGCGGCGGCTAGTAAAGCGCCCTCTGTGGGCTGTCCGTACAACGTCTCGTCGCGAATCACAGCATTGTTGCATAATACACCCACCTAGAAATATCAAGTGCTCGGTCACTTTATTTCGACGGTCAAGATAAACTCCCAGGAAGCTAAAACCCAACTGGCGAACATTTTCTGAGTTTCTCTTAGATTGTTTTTTCATAAAAATTAACTTAACAATATTTAAAACTTAGAGCGAAACATCCAAGACGAAGAGATAGAACTATGGGTATTATAAGCAGCTCCATGGCCAAAACGATGAACACCTTGCGAGCGCGCAGCATATAGTTGACATAAATTGACTGAAAGACCAGTAATAATAGTGGGGGGAGTTCATAAGGCCCGGTGTGCAAAAAGATGAACATATTACATGTTTCATTGATTTAAAATAGAAGTGACGTACGCACGCGTCACGCAAGCGGTGTGACATAATGTATCAGGATTCATACTACACAACGCAGTGGAATGCGCACGCGCATGTGCACGTGGACGTCTACGCGCATCCGATGTGGCTCGGCTACCCTTTGTATGCATGTAAGGGACTTAATCGTGTTATTTGAAATTGGATTTTACTACCTTAAAAGTATGGTTCTAATTCGACTAGCAAAAAAACTAAACAAATTCAATATTTTATAGATAGCATTCAGTTGCTCAAAACGTCAAATCACTTTCGAGCTAGGAGCTATTCAATTTGGTCACGTGACACCGATGACGTCATCGCTCGGCAGACGAAGGGATTAAATGAGAGACTTTCAGAATATGAAAGGTTAGAGCTAACCTCCAGCATGGTCTGTAGCGCGGCGCGGGCGACGTCCAAGTCCCTCCCCTTATACGCTCTGAGCTGCACGTCCCCGCGCGCGTTGTACCCCGAGCCCCGCACCTCCGCGATATGGCCGCCCGACGTTGACATGCATGTCACTGTCATCTCGTTCTTTGTAAGGGTTCCTGTTTGAAAATACTTTATTGTAGAGGCGTGGAAAATAGGAAATTGCCTGAGGTGGTTAGCTGAAATAAGTCAGGCAATTTTTAACATGCATGTATGTAAGTATGTGTGTTCGAGGCTGAATGGTTTTTTTTCCAGGTCCTTTAGTTTTTGTATTCGATTAGAAATAATCGAAAAAGAACATCGCAGCTGTCGTTAAGGGGTTTTCGTAAGTTTATAAATAGTAGTAGTAGTCAAAATATTTTAAATAGTACTGAAAAATATGTGTGCATATATTCTAATTCTTCTTAATAATTGAGACAGTTGTTTTTAATTTCTAATTCAGACTTAAGCGAAAACGGGCGAAATAACGGTCACTTATTCTTATCTTAAAAATAAACGAAATATAGTTGAAGCAAATACTTTTATTTTGATGAGAATTAAAAAGTTACCAGTCTTGTCGCTGCAGATGACGTTGACGCATCCCAGGGTCTCCACCGTTGGCAGCTTCTTCACGATCGCGTTTCGCTTGGCCATGCGCATCACGCCTAGGGCCAAGGTCACTGTCACCACGATGGGGAGACCTGGAAGAGAATAACAAAAAGGGGCTGATAAAGCATAAAGCTTCAGGATGTGAAATTAGGGTACGTATTTGCCCATTTTGCATCGTAATTACAATGATAACGTTATGGTAGCTCTTATTATCATGACAGTAAGAGCTACTGTAATGTTAACGATATGATAACAATATAGACGCAAGAGGGGCTAAAACAAATGGGAAAAGAGCCTCTAAACGTTCCAGCATACACAATGGTTTGCTATAAGGATGAGTTCGCCTTCGTAAAGTCTTTTTTTTTCGTGTATTGTTTTTATTTTTCTTTTATACAATTACATACATACTACGATACTATCCCTTATACTGAGACTTTTTTGTAAAAATCTATGTTTTGTAAGACCGCCCGACTTCTGTCGACCAGGAAATTCCTTTTCCACTTATGGAGCTTAACATCCTACAAATAAGAGTCAAATAGTGATAAAAAAGTTATTAGCCCATCCACCGTATAACTCTGTCACAGTTGCATTATAAACCAAATTAATCTTGAGAATTGACGCTGATACAGTTCTAAATGGGTCAGGGTTCCTTTTTGTCGATTTTTTACTAAAGAGTTTACAGATTAAGAGCAAACGCCAGTATGCTAACCATTTTACCGAATACGCCCACACTGAAACGACAATGCAATGCAAAGTAGAGTTGTTTCGAGGCATGAAGTCAATACCGGCCGCCATTACTGTCAAATTAATAAGAACTACCACCACATTATCAATACGATAATTCTACGGTTTAACCCAAAGTGGAATAGCGACCCTACAATTTTATTTTTTTATTAAAAATGGGTTTGCGTTTGACCTCAGACTCACCTGATGTTAAGTGATAACGAGGTCGAAGGTGTTACACGCTTACCCAGAAAATGCCTATTCACTCTTGCCTTGAAAACACCAAGGTTATATGATTCTGGGAATACAGACGCAGGGAGAGCGTTCCACTCCTCGGCAGTGCGAATAAGAAACGACGCAGCAAACCGCTGCGTGCGAACCATTGGGTATTGCCCTACATGTTGGTGGAAGCCTTCCCGGCGTCTAGAAGACCGATGTGAGCAAGTGGAGGGTGGGATGAGGTCATGTAGGCGTAGAGAATTTATAATAAGTATAAGTATTTTCTTCTTACCTTCAGGAATCGCAGCCACGGCTAAACTGACACTGATGGTAAACATCTCCTGCAGGGCTTTTCCCTGCAGCCAACCCGTCACCATGATGAAGCCGATGATGCAGAAGGAGTAGAGAGACAGCTGAGCTCCGAGGGTATCCATGGACTTCTGGAGGGGGGTCTTTGGAGCCTCTTCCGCTTGCATCATTCGGAAGATGTCGCCGAACTCGGAGCGTTCACCAGTGCTGACTACGATACCCTGGAGGCATAACATTTATATGCATATGCATAACTCAAGAAGATGGGATCCCCTTGAATCACCGACAATCATTTCGTCGAATGCATCATTTGACATTTGACGCAAGATGGGCAAATAGGTTAGGCAGGTTAGGTTAGGTTAGACATGTGACCAAAAAAAAATTATAAATTTGCACCTATGAAATGAGGTTCCCCTTGTTTACGCATAATCATAAACCCGAATGTATGATTTCGCAGAATACTAATTTCGCATAGTGGTTATTCTACTGACTTTTTTGAAAAGTTATAAAATAAACCTAACCTAACCTACTCTATTCTACCAGGATTACACAAAACATTTTAAAAAATATTTTCCGTTTAAGCTGCAGAAAAATTATGCGAAAACAAAATTCGGCGTAACTATACATTCGGCGTAAAAAGCTTCGGCGACATAGAGGGAACCCATGAAATGAAAATTCGGCGAAGTAAAACATTCTATGATATGAGTGTCAATGATTCAAGAGTAGAACCAAGAAGATATATATGCAATATAAACTGGTAAATCCATCCACGTTGTCCATACCTACTATAATATAATAAATGTAGAAGTAACTGTCTGTGACGCTTTCACGCCTAAACCACTGAACCGATCTCGATAAAATTTGGTATGGAGGAAGGTCATTCATTTATACATAGTATTTTTTATAGCGATAAATGAGTTCTACGCGGACGGAGTCGCGGGAACAGCTGACCTATACTAGGAAAATGGAGGCAACCCGGATACCTGTCATTACAGAACTATTATGAACTATTTTTGCGCGCGACTCTGTCTGCGTTGAAATCATTTATCGCTATTCCCTCGGGAACTGTCTAGTTGGTAGTACCTACGAAGCTAGCGGTTTCGATTCCCGGTATGGGCAAATATGTATGTGATGAGCCCGGTATTTGTTTCTCAGTCTTGGATGTTTCCTATATATTTAAGTATTTATTTCTCGATATCAGTATTTATATCGTTGACCAGTACCCATAGCACAAGCGTACAGCACAGAGCCTAGGTCAATTTGTGAGAGGATACCCCCTGATATTTATTATTATTTATTAATATTATTAATTTTCCGGGATAAAAATAAAGGATAAAAAAGCCTATGTGCTGTTCTAGATAATAATCTATCTCTGTGCCGATTTTCATACAAATCCGTTCAGCCGTTCTGGCGTTATTGTGTAACAAACATCCAAACTTCTGCATTTTAATATTATTAAGAAATAGCTCGTTGGTCAGATGACATTTGGCAGACAGTTGGGAAAGGATAGATGGCGTTAGTACTACTGATGTGCCAAAGGAAACTTTCCAAAATTGCGGAACATTTCATGTAGGAAAATTTCAGAAACTTCTCACAATTTTGTATGGGGATTGAAACTTACCGTTCCTTAAATTTCAATTTCCTATATTTCTAGGGAAAGATTCAGGAAATTTCTTAGAACTTTTCCAACATTTTGGAAACTTTCCGCAACTTGCACATCAGTAGTTAGTACCCACGGGCAAGGTGAGGTGAAAATGAAGTGGCCTTTAGACCCCCCCGCACACTGCAAACTAAATCATCGGCCGATTGTGTTTTGTCTCCGCTAACTTAGTAGAAATGGATAGAGACACCAGTACGATCGGCCGACTAAAAGTCTGCAGTCTGGGGGGTCTTACCCTGCAGTGAGTGGATGTGGGCTGAAACGACGATGATGGTTGAGGTTTTAATGTATTCTGGAATGGCAGGTGTCAGAATTGACTGCTTATCTTCCTTCCACTGTATTCACAAACTAAGCTCTAGGTAATATGGGTCTTGTACGGTCGGCCAAGAAAGTGGTCTAGGGTGACGGCATCAATGATGGACACTTTTAGCTGACAGGCACCAGTAATAGACACTTCACTCTTAATTCAAATTGTATACGGACCAAAATTGATTGCTATTTGTTTGCAACAAATGAATAACCCTTATCTTCTGTAAAATAAGAATCAAGTGTTCATTATTAAAAAAAGATAAAAGATTTATTCAGTAAGTAGGCCGCACGGGCACTTTTACACGTCAAAAATCTATTGGTGCCTTGTCCATTACTGGTTCCATCACCCTACCAGTTTTGACAAAGTTTCTGTGAGATCTAACTATCGCTAAGGTTGACACTTGTCACCGTCATAATATAATTGCAAGGGAAAATCGAACTTTTTGTATCATGACGTGCAAATGAACTTCAACCGTAGGGTGGTAGACCACATTTTTGGTCGACTGTACCTACTATGGGTGCTAGACAACGATACACAGAAAAATACTTAAACACAAAAAAAAAGACTTCGAAACAAATTCAAGCGCTCATAACACATATTTGCCCATCCCGGGAATCGAACCCAGGACCGCTAGATTCGCAGGCAGTCACTGCAAACTATAGTCTGTGCCAATTGAAAGTGGCAAAGTTGTAAACACAACCAAACGAACCAATTTACCATTATTAATCGATAATCACGAGCTTTTAAAGATCAAGTGAGGTCTTGGCAATGATTTATACACTTGATCTTTACTTTCACATTAAGTTTAAGATTAAATAACGATTAATTATACATTATTTTTAATAAAATCATGCTTGATGAATATTTGAGGTTATGTGTCAAACAGTACTAATTTGTTTACATCGTTGGCAATTTCAATTGACATAGACTATAGAATAAACGCGTCAAGATTCAGTTGCCATCGGGATTTGAACGTAATGCAAAACAAAGACGTATTTACAAAACATTTCTGTAAATATTTTTAATTAGTCACATCAGGAGACAAAGCACAATGCAATTCAGCCGTTGAAACAAATAACGTACCGAGGTGTGTTTTTAAACATCATTTTAAAAATAAACAACGAATGTTAGAGGTCGGACCGCAGTGTGAAATTGAAATAACGGTCATACCTATAGGTATTCCAGAATGTTTTCGTGTATTCGAGGCAGATTTATTCGTGAGTTTTTTGCCTAGACTAGACTTTTTGTAACTTTTCAAATAGCAATTCACATCTGACCATTATCAGTCATTATAAAAATAAATTGGCGCTAATCTAACAATCTTATCCTTGATATAATCGACACAATCGGCAAAAACAAATCGTCATATCATAACTTTGAAAAAACGCCGTATCTCATATTTCGTGACGTACGATTTTAAACTTAAACGTGAAGATAATTAAGTTCAAACTCATACATCTCAAAATATCAGTTACGAGTTTTTTTTAAAGTTGTAACGAAATTATTATCATCCAATAAGCAATTCAATATACCCAGATTTTTGAGAAGGTTTAATGAACGGCTTTAACGCCTTTTATTAAGGTAGTAATTATACACTTTATAAGAAAGTAGTATAAAATGTTTCGTTTTTGGATATTACACCTCTTTTACCGCCACCGCTGCGCCATAAAGCTTGATCGTATTCCATTACCCATAGTAGGTGCTAGTGTGAACACGACATTAGACGGCCGGATCCGCTTGAGACTCATAAGTATACCTAGATATTTTTCTAGCAGAAACACCATGTGGTTAGTGCTTGACATAATTATAATATCGACAAACGTTTTATCGATAACCACGACTTCAACGTAATAGAGGAAAAACTCGTGCATCATATCATTATATAGTTATTTAAAAAAAACACACAATGACTTAAAACTCATTGAAGTACCTACATTATAAGAACATAGCGAAATCATATCATCAAGGAAAAATTACAATCATAATTATGTCATATGATTCATATCACAACATGGTACGTTATAAAATAAAAGAATAATTACAAAACTATCAATTTATTATTATTATTTTTGCATACATTAATCTTTTACTAGCATATTGATCAAGATTTACAAATACTTAAAAATATAATACAAAGTAACAATTAAAAATTAAAACTAAAACTATGGCAAATTAAAAATAATTTATTAATATTTTACATACATCAGTGAAAATCAATCTATGACATTGAAATGGTACACTTATCGATAACAGGATTGTCGATGTTTTTATTATGTCATGCACTAACAACACGTCGTTCGTGCTAGGAAAATCTCTACGTATACTCATAAGTCATAACTTATAAATACTGTATAAGGTTTCCGGAAACACGATGTCAACCGGCCGGAACACTTTGAGTTTCGGAACAATGTAAATTAGCCCGTTGTTTTACAATATTTTTCATTTCGCATGCTCTAAAAACTTTAACCCCTATGTATAAGAGGACTAAAGTACACTGGGTCTCTAGGGACCAAGTACTTTTTATTTTAAATAGCTGGGCGTGCCCGACGCCGCCCGGGTGTATCTTTTTTTTCATAAAAACTTTGTCGTGATAATAACAAACGCAACGAAATAAAATGTATTCAAATTGGTCGCGCTATTCTCTAGTTATTGGCGTGACCAAGGGATACGGGGATTAATTTTGATATAAAATATAGAATTTCTTGGAAAGCCACAAACACCCGGTTAAATGTTGCTCACGTCGTAGAAGGGGCGGTGGTTGGGCGGTGGGGATGGCTACTCGTTTATCTCGTGTCTCATCATCATTGTCAGTATTACTCCACTGCTGGACAAAGGCCTCTCCCAATGCACGCCACCGTTGGAGCCGGTGTTCTTGAGTGGAGACGCCTCTCGGCAGTCGTCTGGGACGCCCTGGGGCTTGGAGCAATGATATGCGCAGATTGGCCAGTGTAGGTTGGATGAGAGAAGCTGATGATCGGGAGCAGTGGCGTGCATTGGAAGACGACCTAGCATCAGCCAACCTGCCCCTCCAGCGCAGCACTCTCTTCATCAACGTAAGCAACATGCAGCTGGCTGTTTGTGCGCACCACCGCTTCGGTCTCCATTTTGAAAAAGTTGTCTATGTACCATTTGTTAGGTTTCCTAGGTAACCCTAAAAACAACTGTGTAGTTATCTCTTTCATCTTCAGTGAAAGGTAGAGGAAAAAAAGATTCCGCTGCAAGTTGTGTTTTTCAATTGTCCGTCTTGAAATTATTCTGTTAAATTGAGATTTAGTTTCTCGCAATCAAAGTGAGAAGTAGTGTCATTATGGCACTCGAACTAAGCCTTGCATTGCTCAGATGGTAAAACGTGTCGTGTCATATAGTCCCTTGATAAACAATGTATTTTTTTTACATTGTCTGCGTATTTCCATTATAACTGGCTAGATTCAACCAGTTTCAATTCAACTGACGCAAATGCAGTCCTCATGAGGATAAGACAAGGCACGTACAACGAATTTACACTAGCTGGTAATTGCGAAATGGTTGTAACGTGCTCTTGATAAATATTGAATGACGATCTATAAGACACGACTCTACTAACCACGATTTTTATTATTAGAGTAGGTACGTAGGTAAGTAAGTCATTATGAGTATTTTTTATAACATGGAGACGGCAAATGTGTTTGCGAAAGGCAAAGAAACTCCACTCTACCAACTATCAGCCCCTGATTTCGCCATATCAAGAATAACAGGGGACAGGTGAAATTTCAGTGTACATGGCGCAGCTTATATGAAACGCAATCATGTATCAGTGTGTTAACTTTGCAATGTATACCAAATTGTCACCTGTGACGTGTTATTGTCAAGATGGTGAAGGGCAGGTGGCAGCATCTGTATGGGCGGAGACCCTTGCCAGTCCCAAGGAATTAAGATAGAATTCACCTGAGATAGTCATTTTAAAACATTAAAGTATTAAAACAATACAACAGTGATTTTACACGTGCATAGCCTAGGTCGAATTAGGACGATATTTTTATCACTTAAATATTATACTTGCAAGCGAGGCAGAAAATAATAATAACACCCTTCATTTATTACCCTACATATTTTTTTCGCGGACTCCCTTTTGAAATATTATATTTATTTATTTATTTATTTATTGATAAGTATATACCCTACCTATATCATTCCAACAGTTAAGACGAATCGAATGCCACCTCATGTGTTAAAATCCGTCGAGCCGCTTAAGCTGCAGATCGTGCCACAGAATAAACAGGGGGGATAATTAATTTCAATTGCTGAACATCGTTGCAAGGCTTGTACCAAAGTATGGTTCCAACACTTCCAACGGAAGACCAGCGCTGACTTTAATGCCGGCATTACCTACGCTGAGTTGAGACCATTCGTGACTACATTATTTTTGGGCGTAGTTCTCTCTCCTTTGTTGTTGTTTGTCATAAATAATTGTTTTTCTTTCTTTCTTCTTCTTTCTTCAATGTTGAATTTATGAAAAACAACTACCTATTTATAATTAAATAGGTACTGCCCTGCTCAGCCAATAGACATTATCTCAGATTCGATTGCCAAAGTAGATTCAATCCTCTACTGTAGTTGATGAGGTTGTGATTGCTTCAGGAGTTTTATTGGAGATGCTGCTATTTGGCTTAGAAGGACATGTTATTAAATGTAAAAATGTCTTTATTCGTTGCAAGTCCACGGTTCAACGCTCAATCGATGTAAAATTTGGCACAAAGTTAGTTTATAGCCAAGTAGGACAAAGGGCAGGGCACCCAAGGGGATAGCGATATACAACTCCTACATGACGTAACATTGGCAAAATCTAGTGTATAATAAATAACTAACCTTAGCATTGCCGCAGCGCACCAACGTTCCCATAAACGCAATATTGTCCTTGTTAACCCTTCCAGCGGCAGCTTTGTTCGGCAGTACATTCTTGACGGCCGGCTCCGTCTCTCCAGTGAAAGACGACTCGTCTATTGCCAGGTCCGTCGAGTCGAACAGTCGCAAGTCCGCTGGCACCCGGTCTCCAACGTTCAGGTGGACAATGTCGCCGGGGACCAGGTTTCTGGCGAGGAAATGTTCTATGCTTCCTTCGCGCAGGCTGGAATGAGAAGGTTTGATGGTTTTGTTGGTTTCGGTTTTATATTGACGGGAGGTCTAGAATGTTCCAGACTGCGAAAGGGAGCTGTCTTTATGAGGAGAACGCAGCTTCTGATCACAAAGCGAAAGAATTTATTGCTGCCAAAGTTTTTCTTTTTTTCAAGTAGGTACCTAAAGCCGCGGTCTTCCAAGGCGAATGTGCCGGGACGACAAATACATTTCGAAGCAACTGTTTAACAATCGCTATGGATAGACAGGGTTGGAAATCCGAGAGCAGGCCTTTGCTCAGCAGTGGGACACCAAAGCTATTTAAAAAAAGTATGTAAAGAAATGCATAATAGTATTATGATAATTACCAGTTACAAGACGGCGGTACAAGTTTGTTGAGTTCCTCCAAAGACTTCTCCGAGCGGTACTCCTGCACGAAGGCGACGGTGACCACTATCATGATGGCCACCGTGATGGAGATCGCGTCGTCGTACTGACGCATGATGATGCTCACCACCGCAGATCCTGCACAATCAACATTATACATTTAGTATCCATAAAATGTCAATTCAACTGTCACCTGGTATGGCGAAGTCCCGCGTATCATATCGCATATCCGCCCCTGTTTTTTTTTAAATCCAAGTTTTTATTTCCCGACTGTTTCATTTGTTCGAATATGCATAAATGATAATTAAATGTTTAAAGTGGTAGTGAGGTTAGTTTGTTTTATAATAATAATCCTGGACATTTACGGTTTCAGTTAAAAATATATAACTAACTTATGAAAAATCAAATGAAACAGTTATATATTGGGAACGAAAATTCGACTTTGAGGTACAGTACCTAACCCGATTCGATTCCATTACATTCAATGTAATTTTGACACAGACCATGATAGATAGTACTCGTAAGTGGGCCCCTAGGTTTGTAATCTCAAGACCGCAAATGCGTTGCACAGTTTGAGGACTAAGATGGAATGCTATGCTCGTCATTTCACCGGTTGTCCCCATTCTGTATACAGATACATACGAGTACATACATATCTCTTGTTTTGCTTAACTTTAGTAAGAAACTCTCAATAAACTTGAAATAATGTATTGAAAGAATAGACTATGTACTCGAAACTAGCAGCTAGATACTGGCAATAGGTATATATTAACCTGTACTTTGAAAATTGCGAATGGCCGTTTCACGAATTTCTCATCTTAGTGCTTTGTAATAAGTGCCAAAATTCGATACATATCTTATCTTTGTAGTCGACTGTTCTCTCACTCAGAAGGCTATTAATCGGAAAATATTATCAATCCTTTTCGTTCTCAAGTAACTTATACGTGCGTGACAGAGACATACGTTTCGAATATTTTGACTTATTATTGTGTCTGTAAAGTTTTCAATTGCGAATATAATGAGATTTGTCCGGTCATTACGACCGTTACAGTCGGAAAATCACAAATCACTTCGCTACGCTCATTAGGGACGACCAATGCGATAAAACGTAAAAAAAAACCCTGCCTACAAAACTAGCGGTCTCTAGTTCGATTACCAGTATGAGCAAATATTTGTGTGATGAGTGCGAGTAGGTATTTGTTCCTGAGTCTTGAATGTTTTCTAGGTATTCATTTTTTTTAATCATAGTATATCGATGTTTTGTCATAGTCCTAGTAAAGGACTTCGTTCTTGGAACTATGTCAATTTGAGTGAAGTTTTTTTTATTTCATGGGTAGCAAATGGGTCCACGTTACGATAGCTTTTATTTACTTGACAGTAAAGGCGATAAAGTCAAAATCAATACAATAACATGTCAAAAGCAATATTGCTTACATACATATTTACACAAACGAAGGGCTAACGGAAGGCTAAAACGATTAAACTATGTTTTAATAATTCAGAACTAAAGAGTTAACCATTTGATTATAGCACTCTATAAAATTATAATATCGACTCAGTATGAAAACTAGGTGAAGAATAATCTAAATATTAGGACAGAGTAAATGCAATACCATTACAATGAATATTATATTAATTTAATTTAATTGTCCTTTAATTATTCATAACCGTTAGTACCGTTAGTAGATAGATATCAGTTAATATCGTAGAGTACTCTAGTTGCTTTCATAATGGCATTAGATACATACCTACGTATAGAAGGATAATGGATCTGAGTTAAGAGCACCTAAACCAGGGGCCTGTTTTATAAAGCTACAAATTACAATTTACAGGTTACAAGCTTCCATTTGACACAACCTCGACCAATGACGACCAGCCATTTAAGCAGTATTGCCAGTTTAGACCTGTAAAATTGTTACTTGTAGCTTTATAAACGTTCCCTAGGGTTTCCCAACCAGTGGGGGGCGCGCCTCCCTAAGGTTGCCATATGTGAACATTAAAAGTCCGGAAAAAGTCCTAAATCCATCTAAAAGTCCTGATAATTCTCGCAACAACAGAAAATCATTCTCTATTTGTGCAATTTAATAATTCTTGTTTTGTTTTTTTTTTTGTTTATGAAAAATCCTGACATTTGCCGAGTCCGGCCGCAATCCTAACAAAAATCCTGACGTATGGCGACCCTAAGGGGGCGTTGAGAGAAGGCAAGGGGAGCGCGGAGTTTTAAAATTTTCGAAAAAAAAACTAGTTTAGTGTGTAAATATAACATAAATAATATAATAACACATTGATACATTTGGTCTCTACATCGCAACATTCCACACGCGATGTCGTCGGTCGATGTTATTAAATTAATGTGTTATTGTCAGGACTTTTCAAATTTCTAAACTTTTGGACCTTATTACCATGCAATAAGGTAAAAAAGTGGATACGTCTCTTTGTAGTCGACTGTAGAAACGAATACAAATATCTTACGTTACCGGGAATTGAACCCGGGACCGCTAGCTTCGAAGGCAAGAACTAGGCTAACGTGTCGTATAATTATCAAAATAATTTCGGGATATTTATTATCTCTGGACATTCTTCATATCGTCCCTTTACTTTCTCAACCTCGAATCTGATCGAATAGTTAGATAGGAAAGTAGTCTTTATTATTTAGGGGACATGAGTGCTTTTCTATCTAACTATTCGATCAGATACGAGGTTGAGAAAGTAAAGGTACGATATGTGTACTGTGTGTATCTCTGTCCCTACCTTTACATGGAATTTGTCAGGTACAGCTCATAATGTGACCACCGGGATTTTATGCGTCAAATATAAAGACGGGGTCATCGACCTTCTTGCACATGCGCTCTCGTCACACCGGCGTTTTAAGTATTCGCAAACATCGTACTATGTCAACATTTCAACTAGAAATTAACATAACATACGATATTAACCGGAGGAATGGAGGGTGTCAACGACTCAGAATGGTTAGAATTTGATTACGGCTATTCTTCATTCCGGGATGAAGTTTAAGAGGCCACCTATGGTGCCACGCCCCCACAAGAATAAAAAGGGATGGCTTTATGTGCTTCCGCGCGAAGAATGTGAGATGGAGATAGTTCGCTCGCGCTTTGACGGCAGCGTTAAATTCAATTAATTGCTGTTTACTTTAAAACCACAACATTTATCGAAAAAATGGTTCACCAGGATTAAGAAGTTACATATCCTCAACTATTGAATTGAAAATCATCGTTAAAGATTATAGGGTTTCGAAGATTAAACCAAAAACATGCAAAAAAGGTGTCATGTTTGAAAAATAAAAGTATCGAGGATTTGGTTTCTAATCGTGTTTTCACGTTTGCCAGTCTCAAGCAAATATGATCCAGTTTAATATATCCAAAGAACAGATACAAAGGCGTTATGGTTATTGAGATCCAGATCGCGGAACACTACAGACTTTAGCATAGGTGGCCTCTTAAATAGGTGAATCAACTTTTAAGGTACCCCCGTTTTTCGACATATTTCACAAATTATTATTTTTTAGAAAACCTATGTATTTGCTAACGACGTGGCTTACGCGTTTATTAAATGAGACACATAGGCTAACATTTAAAATTATTTGAATTAAAATAGTACAGTTTTGAATAATAATATAGTTGGTATAGGGGTTGGTATAGTATAGGTTTTGTACGAAAAATGTGCACTTTCCCCTAAGTTACCAGGATTCTTCGAAGATTAAAAAATATTTGAGGGGTTAAACGTGTGAGATTTGTAAATTGATGGTCTGACTTTAATATGCATACATTAACCTTGTAATGATCGCGGGAACGCGGTGGATGCGAAAAGCACAAGTCTGGTCTGAGTGGAGAGCCTTGGGGGAGGCCTATGTCCAGCTGTGGACGTCTTTCGGCTGATATGATGATGATGATGAACCATAAGTCACCAGGAAAGTTTTAATACCGCAAAAGAAAAGGAGTACCTTAAAAGTTGATTCACTCAAATAAGCTTTTTAAAAAAATTGGGTTCCGTACTCGAAAGGGGCCCAACGGGACCCTATTAATATGCCCACGCTGTCTGTCCGTCCGTCCGTCCGCCCATCCTAACTTAAAGAGATGTAGGTAGGTCCGGTAGTGAAAAAGGGTACAAGTCGATTTAACTCGTAATAAAAAAGGGTATATACATGAACGAAGTATACGAGACTTAAACCCTTTTTCACTTCATCTTTTGAAGACTTATACCGTTTTTCATTAGGAACCCAGTATTTTGAACCGTATTAGATAGCGGGTAAATTTTTTGTTCAGAATGCGTTATTATGGCGGATTTACTATTTTTTTTCAAAGGATGTGAAATTTATTTATTACGGCTGATTTACTAATATTTTTTAAAGGAACTAAAATAATAAAGGGTCTCCATATAAGAAACGTTTTTTCCTTTCAACGTATTTTAATTTTTGTTGCGTCGTACAAACGGTCAAACATACAAGCGTCAAATTTGGTATGATTATATTACAAACCTTGGAGAAAAATAACGAATACTAAAAACCGGTCAAGTTCGAATCAGACTCGCGCACTCAGGGTTCCGTACTGTAATGTGGTAAGGTTCTGCTACTGAAGGTGGACCTTATCACATTAAACTATTTGTACGAAGTGTCCAATTTGGTTTTAAATTTATAGATTTGAAATCAAATTGGTTCGAAGGAACAGCGGTGCTTTGTTGTATGGAAAAAATAGACAGACGCCGCTGTGATACCGTTTAGGACACGGCTATTGTATTCGTTAATCTGGAAAACAAATAAAAAAAGAATACTTATTCATAAAGTGTTTAGTTGCTACACCCCAGTCCCCCATCACTACATGGTGGAGGTGCGGGGCAACCATAATGAAGAATGTCAGTAGGTACGCCAAATCGCTTGAAACTTTGTAGCAGTAAAGTTTATAAATAAACAAACATACTACTTTTTATTTTATTCAAAAAGACTCGGTAGTTTTGATTCTATGAACGTTTAAAATTTGGGTCAATAATATTAAAGCGCGCGGGGGCCATCTTGCTGGGGTGACGTCATCGCTTAACAGCGGTACGCGCCCTTATATGAAAAAGTAAGTTTACAGGGCTATAACTTTTTAACCGTTATAAGTAGCCAGTTGAATTTTTCACATAATACGTGTTATTGTAAAATCTATCGTTTAAAATTGTACAATGAACAATAAATCAAATCCCAAGAGGGGTCCCCATACAAGAAACATGAAAATAAATAATTTTTTTTAGCATTATTATACGGATTGTATTTTTATAATGGCTTTTTATTTTGATGCTATTTTGAGCTTAAATTGTAGTCTAGTTTTTGTAGTTTACGACTAAACAGCAATGTCAAGTAAAACTGCTACAAACATGTGACAAAACTGATTTTATCAACATGATATTTTAAGCGGCAGATGGGTCATGTATTCCATGTTAAGGTGGAGATGCTTGGATGCTTGTTCATGTTTGCTACTTGCAGGTTCTCTTGCCTAATTTTAATTTGTTTTGCTGTGTGTGTTTTTACTATATTTCATGTTCATCGGTGCTGAGTGGAAGATCCTGGTGTGTATTTGGTGCCTGATGACTATGAAGTCTGATGGCGTTGATGACTGATGACTGATGCCTGATGTTTGCTGTAAAGAAGTAGATGGGCGATCCTGGCGAATATCTTTGGAGGCACGACTGCACTGTGCCATCAATTACTGTAAACTGTATCGCCTAATTTTCTATTTATTTTCAGTCATAGTGGATAGCTGTCCATGCCGAGGGCTTAAAGAAGTTAATTGTTAATGCTATTTTGATCTTTCCTAGAATCTTCCCATTTGAGAGCGTGACCTGTGCTCTTTCCTAATTTGTGCTATCGTATGTGCTTACTATTGTTTCTTTTTCATGTACTTAACAACAAACAAGCTGCGCAATTGAAGGTTTTGCCTTGCAGTTTGCTGATGCTGCCATGCAGAGCATCATCATGCTGCGAAGATGCTATGTCCATGTCTCAGGCCGAGATGTGTGACATAGGCACAACAAAATTAATATTGTTTTTTTTTTATTATTAATTTATTGTATTGACGAAGAAATAAATAATAAGTATCGGGTGTCTTATCCCTGTTAGGTAACTTGGATCCAAAAGTGACTTGGCAAAGGTCAAGTCATGGCCGGATTCTTGGGACAGAGGTCCACTTAAATGTTCTTAGGATTAAAGTAGTCTGAGAGTGACTTGACTAACGTCAGAACACTCACAGATAAGACGAACACAGGTTCGCATCAAGACACAGTTTGAGTAATTATTCAGACTCTTTAAGTAATGGCGAAACTGGGTCTTATTTAACCTTTTCAACGCTTTTGTCAAATAAAAGGGTTGTCATTCGCGCGTCATTGACAGCTCAACGCCAGAGCTAATGTCAACTTTACCTCATAGACAACCGTAATTATTTTCATTTTTTATCTTCAATCAATCAATGCCAACGACTGATATGTCAGTCGTTGGCATTGAGCCTGCAGTGCTGATATATGAGTCCTTAGCGTCGAAAAGGTTTAGACATTCCAACATCCTCCATGTTGGGACTGTCAAAATTTGCTAGCTAGGGTTAGGCAGGTAGTTAATTTAGATTGTCAGTCGCGGGTCTCACTTTTTGGTAGGGTTTTATGGGAACCGGAACCAGCTGTGCTATTTCATTTATTAACGGGCAATCTTATCCCGTTCTTACTGAAAAGAAATGTTTAGCACAGGAGGTTATCCCCTAGTGGGGGACGATTGTTTAGTTATTGTTATACTTCCCCCTACTTAGGTAGTCTTTAGGAATAGGTAGGTTCCATTCCTTGTTCCCAGAGGGACGAGGGATGTAATGTGGTAAGGTTCTGCTACTGAAGGTGGACCTTATCACATTAAACTATTTGTACGAAGTGTCCAATTTGGTTTTAAATTTATAGATTTGAAATCAAATTGGTTCGAAGGAACAGCGGTGCTTTGTTTTATGGAAAAATAGACAGACGCCGCTGTGATACCGTTTAGGACACGGCTATTGTATTCGTTAATCTGGAAAACAAATAAAAAAAGAATACTTATTCATAAAGTGTTTAGTTGCTACACCCCAGTCCCCCATCACTACAGTACCGCCGCAGCAGTTATTACATTCGGATTCGAATACGATTTCCAATCGAATCAGCGCGAATCCGACTCAGACTTGACTAGAGGGCCCTGCCAAGATGCATTGCGCTAACTAGCGTTTCTATTCGTTTCGTTTTTAAACCAATCGCGTCGCTGGTAGATCACGTGACTTTTGGTATCACGTCATCTACCGGTGACGCGATTGGTTTAAAATCGAATCGAATAGAAACGCTAGTTAGCGTAATGCATCTTGGCAGGGCCACCAGGCGTAGGTTCAGTATCTTGTTGCTTAACCCTAAAATTTCACAACAAAACAATACGATTGTTTAATAGGTATCACGAGGCACCATTAAAGTTATCAGATATCCGGGATCCTGAAATACTTCTTCATGTGAAAGTTTGTACGTTATCTATCAGGTAAAACACGTTTTTTTGCATTCATACCGACAAAAAAGTAGATAATTTGGTTAGTTGAAAAACAACTCGATATTGGAAAGTAGATAATTCTTTAACTGTTGTTGTATGCAGTTAGCTTAGTTTGTAGTGACCCTAGCTACGAAGCTAGCGGTCCTGGGTTCGATACCCGGTAAGGGCAATTATTTGTGTGATGGCCGAGTGTATTTTTTCCAAAAACTTGTACGTTTTCTATGTATTTAGATATGTTTCTTTATTTATGTTTACTTTTTTCGTCTAGTGCTTAAAGTACCTATAGGTAAAAAAAAGTAGTAAAGCTCCTCTTGCATGTAGTTGTAACACATCTGTATAGACCGTTCGACATTATATATTTGAAATTTGACGTAAATTCCATATAAGTTTTGTACACAACTACATGCAAGAGGAGCTTTACTTAAGTTTTTTACCTATACATGGCTATACCTTCCTTGAAAAAATAATCTGATGGTGAAAACGCATGGAAATCCGTTCAGTAGTTTTTGAAATCATCGCGAACATACAGACAGACACGGCAGGGATTTTGTTTTATAATATGTAGTGATAAAATATCGCGAAAGTTCAAGATCAATTGAAAGATAAACTCAATGAGTCGAAAACGCCGCTTGCTATTTAACACGTTTAAATCTATATTTACGAACAAAACAGATGCGTTACTGTCAGACAGACAACGCAGATCGAACTATTAGAGAAAACATTGAAATTCGTAATACGTAGGAACAGTCAAAAGCATTAATATCTATACGGCCATTGCGCCAAATACATGTATACCATAGGCTTTCTTTAATCTTTAAAAAGAATAGTAATGACGTGAACAAAAACTAGTAATCTCTAGTCTCTACATAGTATAAAACAAATTCGCTTCCCGCCGTGTGTCCCTTTGTATGTATGCTTATATTTTTCAAACTACGCAACGGATTTACGAGCGGTTTTAATCAATAGATAGAGTGAAAAGAGGAAGGTTTTTGAATGTAATAAGTTCTAATTTATATACGGATGTCACGGAAAACTCACATAAACCGAAGCGAAGCGAGGGCGGGTCGCTAGTCCTAATATAAACGTGTTAATTGTCCCACGCCCAGAACCGAACCCGGAATAAAGCCAATATAATCTCCCAGCCGCAAGTTTCTAAAAATATACCGGGTCTGTATTTAACACGGATTTACTGATAGACTATCTACTCTAACATTAACACAAATAACTTCTAGAAAAAAAGATCTTGTCTAGAAAACATCTCTGCAATCTAATAAATTGCGCATAAGTTTTCTTTTGCTCAGTTATTTTTAGAGTTACTTAGTCAACACCATATAGTTTCGCCACGTCTGTGGTTTAACGATTTGATATCTTTAGCACGAAATAAAATTTAACAAAGCTTTACTACCCACGGTTTTGATATTTCTACGGCATCTAAATTTAAGGATCAAAAGCA
This sequence comes from Acleris literana, assembly GCA_946894065.1. Lineage (NCBI taxonomy): Eukaryota > Metazoa > Arthropoda > Insecta > Lepidoptera > Tortricidae > Acleris > Acleris literana. The sequence goes on from OX335681.1 coordinate 3,680,441, forward strand.
AAGGAGGAATCTGAAGCCGCGTATCCACTAGAGGAATCCACAGCGGCATGCCTCAACCTGAGGCATGCCGCGCCACGAGGCAAATTCGTCGCCGCGCCACGAGCCATATTCTGTCGGTTTTTTGCCGTGCTCAAAGGAGCCTCAGTCCGAGCCGCGCATGGAGACGGGCGTGTAAACTGCGCACATAGCGGATCAAGCTGAGGCGACTCGCTTCGAGCTGATCCGCAACGTGCCTCGAGCCTTTGCGTTAGAGCGAGCAGCCTCAAACTGAGGCAGATTGCCTCAAGTCGAGGCTGCTCGGCCTGTCTGCTCAAATGGATACACGGCTTTTGACTGCAACGAGCGTCCAGTAGTGCCCTCATTACTATTATTTAGTATATGAAAGCCTTCTCGGATGAAGAACAACCCAAGATACCTTCCATTTCAAAATTCGTAAATAGGCCACAAGGAAATTGCCATGTATACACATATGCAATGCAACCGAAAAGTATTTCACACTTCTCGACCAGTTGCATAAAATAAAACCGAAAAGATATGTTGTAGAAATAAACAAAATAGTTGTCTATAAAGACAGTCACGCAAAATTATACGATCACATATAAACAAATGCTATTGTTCATACAAAATAAATAATCATACAGCTATAAAATAATAAACAGTTTACAGCACAAAATCGCATGAGTCACGGTGAAACCCGGGCTGCAACGGTCAAGTCACTAGATGAAAGCAAATGGCAAGCATCCAACGCCCAGGTGTGATGTGACTTACCTAGATTTCAAAATATCTGGTCATTATACTTTATTTTTAAATGCCGACCTGTGACCGTGACTGTGTGTCTGTCCGTGGGGAATTAGGATTAGATCCCAAACGTATGGACCCAAATAGAAAGAAAGCAAGTTAATACTTTTATATTGACATCGGACGATGATAATTTATGAGATATTTAATTGTTATTGTTTGAATTATTAAGAGGATTGTGAAGCGCCGCTAAAATCGCGTAGCAGTCAAAAAAAATCCATACAAATTTAGCTCCGGGCTATAACGTTTATAACCGCCTAAATCAAGTCCGATTTCCACGTTAATTCCGAATATGTTGTAGTTATTATAAAGCACTGGGTTCTACGTTTCTGTTTTGTGTTATTTAAATTTGTTTCATTCTAAGAAATATTTTCTTGAAAAGGAAACGTACAGACATAGTTTTTCATGATATCTACAACATATAAAAAAATCGTAAAGTTTAAGCGTAGAGAAACGTTACCGCATTTGATGAATAGATTGGACCCGGTTCGTTGAATAAAATTAAAAAAATATGTAAAAACATTTACAACGTATAAAACAATTTCCTTAAGTTCTTCGCCGCCCCGTCCACCGTCAGGTCAGGTAAAAATTCTTAAATCGCAAACGAATTTACTGAAAGTCACTAATTAATCTAATTATTTATAAAAGAAATATCACTTAAATGCAAAAAAATTACTCATTATTCAAGTAGAACTCCCCGTCCGTGTGTAATGCTCGCAATAATTCTAGAAAAAACTGGATGTACAGTCAAAGTCAAAATACTAATATATTATAATGTAACACACGCCCCTATACCACTGATAATAATAATAATAATAACCGGCCATCACCGTAACTGCCCAACGATTATCGGATCAAGTGCGGGCCATTTCCGGTTGTTCGCATTTGGCCAACGGCGAGTACTTGCACAGACATAACCTCGTAGCCAGGATCATCCATCAGCAACTTGCTCTTCAATATGGTCTTGTTGAGTCTGAAGTGCCGTACTATAAGTACGCACCGGCGCCAGTTCTCGAAAATGGTCGTGCTACGCTCTATTGGGATCGATCTGTCATCACGGACAGGACTATTGTTGCCAATAAGCCTGATATCGTGTTGAAAGATCGATCTCAACGCCGGGCAATGCTCGTCGACATCACCATCCCGCATGACGAGAACCTTGTGAAGGCCGAGAAGGACAAACTCAGCAAGTACCTTGACGGTCTTATAGGGAAGAGTCTCGACCAACACCTCAAGAGACTCTCGCTAGATGGCTGGATCAAGGGCCAGATACAGAAGGCAGTACTCCTCGACACGGCACGTATTGTGAGGAGGTTCCTGTCTCTGCAGCCCTAACCACCGGTAGCTTGAGCCCTGCCCCGCTGCCGGCGGCACTCGTAGGTTATTTTTTATAATGTCTATTTTTTTGTATTAGTATTGTTATTTTACTTTTATATTTGAATATTTGTTATAAAAAACCTAATGTACAGAAAATTAAATAAATATCTAAAATAATAATAACCGGCCATCACCGTAACTGCCCAACGATTATCGGATCAAGTGCGGGCCATTCAGCGGCTTCGGCGGCTGGATCAGTCTGTACTTGATCGGCTACGCCTGGAATCGCTACCTATTCGTATAACCTCCGCTTCGTCACGGGACCCTCCTGCTGCGTTATCGGCTTTGATGCCAGTCGCCCAACACGCACTGATATCAGCGCAGGATGATCCCGTTATCGACGCTGAGGATTGTTCGAATATAAGCGTAACTAACCAGGTAAATGAGCAATTGAGGAGGGCTTTGGAAGACGCGATCGCACAGTATCGGTCCACACCCAATTCTAGGCCTCGTTTACCACGCTTGCCTGCCTGTAAACGAAATTTAGCGCTTATGGAAGCCCTAAATGCCTTGTTGGCGTCATATTTACAAGCCAGCGAGGATATTATCGATACCCACTCAATTTTGTACTGCGGGGCCATAGCTGCGTGCCGCGTAGCTCGAGTCAAGTTTCCGGACACCGACCGAGCTCCGCGCGCTCGCGGGTCTGTCCCCGCTTGGCAAGTGCGAATTGAGCGGCGTATCGATAAGTTTAGGACTCTCATAGCAAAGCTAATCTGCTTCAGGGGGGGTAATGAACGCCCCCGTGTCATGCGTTTCGTGAACCAAGCCTTTACTGGGACCGGAATAAGGCCCCAGCATTATATGGCTTGTGTCACGGAACGTATCGACTTCCTGAAGCAGAAGGTTTACGCGTGGGCAAGCCGTATTCGTCGCTATAGAGAGCGTGTGGATAGATACCAGCAAAATCGCCTGTTCCAAAGCGATCAGAGGAAGGTGTACCGAAAGTGGGAAGGAACCGATCAAGGTGTGAGCGACGGACACCTACCGGATCCTGCTGCTATGATTAATTTCTGGCGCAGCATCTGGTCGATGCCTGTCGTGCACACAGAAGGAGACTGGATGCGTGCTGTTGAACACTCGTGTGAGGCTATTGAACCAATGGGGCCTATTACCATCTGCCCCGAAGACGTCAGTTGTGCAATTCGAATGGCTCAGAACTGGAAAAGTCCTGGGCCGGACGGATTGCACAACTTCTGGATTAAATGGTTCAAAGCCTCACATTAATGTTTAGCAACGCAATTCCAAAATTCCCTTGAGCTCGGTTCCTTGCCACCTTTATTAACAACTGGTGTCACCTTCCTGCTCCACAAGTCTGGTAGTACCGCGGAACCAAAAAACTACCGACCCATAGCATGCTTGCCTACCATCTACAAGCTCCTTACATCCATTTTGAGCACAAAATTAAATGCACATTTTATTGCAAATAATGTTTTGGCCACTGCTCAAAATGGATGTAAGGTTGGATCCCGCGGTACTAAGGAGCTCCTCCTCATAGACATGGCCATTTGCCAGCAAGTCAGACGAAGCAAGGCGGCCCTTTCGGCTGCTTGGATTGACTACAAGAAGGTTTATGACTCGGTGCCTCACTCATGGCTCGAAAGGATCTTAGAGTTGTATAAAGTTGATGCAACTTTGAGGTCCTTTTTAGGTGTGTGTATGAGGCAGTGGGTCACAGTCCTTCGTCAACCAGGTGCTCGAGATGTCCCCTCTGATTCGCCTAGCTTGATAAAGATTGAAAGAGGCATCTTCCAGGGTGACAGTCTGAGTCCTTTGTGGTTTTGCCTAGCCTTGATCCCCTCAGCTCTATGCTGACGGATTCTGGGCTTGGCTATCGACTTCGTAGAGAAGCTGAAGTCATTTCTCACTTATTGTTCATGGATGACCTCAAACTGTTTGCATCGAAGCGCCAAGATCTTATCGCATTATTGAAAATCACACAAGAGTTCAGTAATGCGATCAAGATGGAATTCGGTGTAGATAAGTGTGCTGTCATGCATGTTCAACGAGGGAAAGTTGTAAATTCGTCGAATTTGCAGCTTTCTGAGACAATGACTCTAAGATCTCTCTCCGAAGTTGAAACCTACAAATATCTTGGTATGTCACAGTCTTTGGTTATTGTGGACGGCGATGTCAAGCAGTCAGTGAAGGAGCGCTTCTTTTGCCGCTTGACAATAGTTCTTAATAGTCTTTTATCGGGTGGCAATAAGGTGCGCGCCTTCAATGGCTGGGTGATGCCGCTGCTCACATACTCCTTTGGCATACTAAGGTGGACTCAGACTGAGCTGGACGCCTTGGATAGGAGGGTCCGTCTACTGCTTAAATCACATCGCATGTTGCACCCACGCTCATCTGTTATGAGATTGTACATCCCGAGGAAATGTGGAGGTCGAGGCATGTTAAATGCTAGGAATCTCCACAACCGCGAGGTGTGCAATCTCAGGGATTATTTCCTTAGCAATGAGTGTGGGATGCATCGTGATGTGGTTGTAGTAGACAAGAGCCTCACGCCTCTTTCCTTGGCAAACGAGAACTGGCGCAAACCAACGGTGTTGAGCACTGAAGACCGCAAGAACGTATAGAAGAGCAAGGAGCTACACGGACGCTTCTACCGGGCCCTAACAAGGCCCGACGTAGACTTTTTAGCGTCTGTGAACTGGCTACGATTTGGTGACCTCTTTGGGGAAACCGAAGGTTTTGTCTGTGCAATTGCTGACGAGGTCATAATGACGAACAATTACCGGAAATATATTCTGAGGGATGGCACGGTCGACATTTGTCGAGCATGCCGTTGTCCCGGCGAGTCCCTCAGACATATAATTTCCGGTTGTTCGCATTTGGCTAACGGCGAGTACTTGCACAGACATAACCTCGTAGCCAGGATCATCCATCCATCCATCCATCCAGCAGTGCTCGTCGACATCACCACCCCGCATGACGAGAACCTTGTGAAGGCCGAGAAGGACAAGCTCAGCAAGTACCTTGACTTGGCTCATGAGGTGACCGCCATGTGGGATGTTGACTCGACGATCATTGTCCCGATAGTTGTTTCGGCAAACGGTCTTATAGCGAAGAGTCTCGACCAACACCTCAAGAGACTCTCACTAGATGGCTGGATCAAGGGCCAGATACAGAAGGCAGTACTCCTCGACACGGCACGTATTGTGAGGAGGTTCCTCTCTCTGCAGCCCTAACCACCGGTAGCTTGAGCCCTGCCCCGCTGCCGGCGGCACTCGTAGGTTACGTTTTTTATAATGTCTATTTTACTTTTATATTTGAATATCTTCTATTATATAAAATGCTAAGCTGATTGTTGATATATCAACGCACAGCCCAGACCGCTGGACCTAGAGACTTGGAATTTTGCACATAGATACCTTATATAGTGTAGAGATCCACTAAGGAAGGATTTTTGGAAATTCCACCCCTAAGGGGGTAAAATAGGGGAAAAACATTTGTATGAAAGTCCGTCAGTTTTGAAGTTAGACGCTTCAAATTTTGCATTTAGGTTGGCGATTGAATTATAACTTATACGTGTCTCAGCGTTTATGATAATTTCAACCCCGAAGGGATGAAAAGGGGTAAAACGGATTGTTGATATATCAACGCACAGCCCAAACCTTAGGACCTAGAGACTTGACATTTTGCACATAGATACCTTATATAGTGTAAAGATCCACTAAGGAAGGATTTTTGGAAATTCCACCCCTAACGAGATGAAAATTTGTATGAAAGTCCGTCAGTTTTAGTTTAAGTTAGACTATTCAAATTTTGTGTTTAGGTTGAAAATTGAAAACTAATTTATACGTGTTTCAGCGTTTTTGATAATTTCATCCCCGAAGGGATGGAAAGGGGAAAAACTGACTGACTGATCGATCAACGCACAGCCTAAACCGCTGGACCTAGGGACTTGAAATTTGAAGGGAATATTCCTTGGGTACCCTAAGGGTACACTAAGAAAGGATTTTTGGAAATTCATCCACTAAAGGGTTAAAATAGGGGGTAGAAATTTGTATAGGAGATTAGTTATTTTTAAAATAAGAAATTTGGGAATTGGTATTTAGGCCACTGTTTATAAATAAAAAATACTTCTTTCAGCGATTTAGAAAAAACCCCCTAACGAGGGTAAAAGGGAGTTTTAGTTTGTTCCTCCTTCACGCTGCAATGGTGCTGGATGGATTTGGATGAAATTTAGAATGGAGATAGCTTATACCCTGGATTAACACATAGGAAAATCCCATCCCGGAAAATTTAAAGGTTCCTGAGGGAATAACGACAATATCTTTGGTGTTTTTTGAAAAAGTCATCATGGGTGTCGTTTTCTTAGGTTGCGTTGACGCAGATTTCGAAAATGATATCAAATTTGGGATTCAAAATGGCCGCCATGATGTTTATTGAAAAAGTCGTCATTGGCGTAATTTTCTTACATTTTGGGGACGCAGATTATGAAAATGATGTCAAATTTAGAATTCAAACTGGCGGCAATGATGTTTTTTGAAAAAGTTGTCACGGGTAACATTTTCTTAGTTTTTGGGGACGCAAATAATTACTAATATAGAATAAGATTAGTAATTATTTGACAAAATTGCGCAATTGTATAATTTATTTCTCCTATGGCTTTTGCCATCCAGTGTGACAACATGAGACAGGCTTTGTACCTACATTCAGTTTTGTTAGTCTATATCAAAAGAAGCGGTGTCAGATTGAAGTTGTCAGCGTTGACATATCCAGATTTTAACATTTTTTTCCGCTATTTTCAATACTATTCACTATTCACGGCGTATTAATTCTACGGCGGTTATTATGATCACTTGAAAATAATTACGGACAGGCATTTAATTTTTCGGCGAATTGGTCGGTTATTTAATTCTAAAATGTCATTTCAAACAATATTCAAGGGGTAAAAAAATTATACATCGATAGGTATACATAATATTGCTGTAGAAAGAAAATCCATTCTAATATTATAAACGTGAAAGTAATTATGTCTGTCGTCTGTCTGTTTGTTATGCATTCAAGGATAAACCGCGGAACTGAATTAGATTAAATTTGTATCTCGAAAATAACCCCTAAGGGGGTGAGATTTGAGATGGTAGTTTGTATGACAATTTGGTCATTTATGTTATTTTTTTTAGTTGGAAACGTGGTAATTGGTGATTAAGCTACATAAAAAAAATCTTTCAGTGATTTTGGTAAAACTCCCCCTAAGGCGATAAATGGGGAGTAGAAATTTGTATGGGAGATATCGAAATGGCTACATTAGGAAATTGATATTTAGGCTACTGTTTATAAATAAAATATACTGCTTTCAGCGATTTAGAAAAAACTACCCCTAAGGGCGTGAAAGGGGGTTTTAGTTAGTTACTCCTTAACGCTGCAACGGCAAGATGGATTAGGATGAAATTTTAAATGGAGGTAGCACCCTGGATTAACACATAGAACATCCCATCCCAGAAAATTTAAAAGTTCCCGAGGGAATAACGACGATGTTTGGTGTTTTTTGAAAAAGTCATCATGGGTGTAATTTTCTTAGGTTGCGTTGATGCAGATTTCGAAAATGATATCAAATTTGGAATTCAAAATGGCCGTCATGATGTTTATTGAAAAAGTCGTCATTGGTATCATTTTCTTACATTTTGTGGACGCAGATTATGAAAATTATGTCAATTTTAGAATTCAAGATGGAGGCCATGATCTTTTTTAAAAAGTGGACATAATTGTCATTTTCTTAGATTTTGAGGACGCAGATTTCGAAAATGATGTGAAAGTATAGGTAGAAATTCAAAATAGCAATTCAATTATGCCTGTCGTCTGTCTGTTTGTTAGGCTTTCTCGAATTAACCGTGGACCCGAATTAGATTAATGGGCATTGGGTAAATTTATTTGAAGAATATTGTCTTTTTTTTTCAGCGGCCACGGATGATGTTTGGGAGTTCCGCCATTTATAATGATAGATACCTACATTATAATTAGTATTAAGACTCATAATATAATATATATGTAATATTGAACTATGATGGATATTTTAAGAGCAACCAAACTATCATGGGAGGGATGGTGCTTTGAGACGGCGAATTTAGACAGATTCTCATCTACCGGTACTAACTAGGGGCACACCAGCGGATAAAATAAATGCATTTCGGCATCTACGATATGGGTATATATATAAAAAATATACCTCACTACAAATATGCCAGAAACTACGAGTACACCATGATACACAGTCGGGGCAATATATGCAGCAGCTCTACTAAAAAATGGCTAAGATCGTATGGGGAGAGATAGTAACGATTTGAATACATTAAACCGCGAATTCTGATCTAAAAAATAACGTGTACCCCCATCTAAAAAAACAATATATAGAATAGAGAATGTTTGTGCGAGAGGGAAATAATAGCACCGACAAACAAAATTGTCGGGGAGATAAATAAAAAAATACGTCTCATGTAGAAGGCGATGTTGTAAAGTATCACTTGGTAGACAATGTCATAGACACAGAGCAAGTCACGTCCTACCCTTGGAGTTCCTGAACTCTTTGGAGGTATCGGGAGTGCCCTCCCGTAAGTTCATGGTTAAAGTTGGTGTCCCGGTAAATTTCGAGCTCAATATTACATATGTGTTTGAAAGATCATTCTGGCCAGAGAGGACGTCAAATTATAGAATTACTTAAAACTTTTAATTTACTTAACTGCGATAAACGAGTTCTACGCGGACGAAGTCGCGGGCAAAAGCTAGTTTGTTATAAAAAACCTAATGTACAGAAAATTTAATAAATATCTAAAATAATAATAACAATAATAAAAAGATTTATTTATTTATAATCAGGTCTATGTTTACATATATTTTGCGCGATGGCCGTATTAGTGCTTTTCACTGAATATTTATGCGGTTTTGACCATCATTGACAGTACTAGGCAGATAAAAAAACAATCTTGCTGACCTTGACACAACAATGAAGTTTCTGAATATTGATAATGTTGTCAGCAGTAACACAATGCTGTTAATTATTACTATTCCTTCACACGCAACAAGTAAGTTTAACATTGTCCTGCTGAAGTCAACATCACTAAATATTATAAAACAAAGTCGCCGAGTCTGTCTGTTTGTTTGTGGGTCAATCAACTTTTCGTTGCACTTCGTTGCCATGGTGACGTCTCTTGGGTCACTTCTTAAAACTATGATTTCGAAGGATATTAGTCCACTAAAAAACAGTTTTTTTGGCAATTACACACCCATTCTTTTATGGGTGTTCTCCTGAGTGTGTTAGAAGTAACATATTATAACATTTTTTCTATGAAACCCTATCACTGTTTTCCCCTGGCTTATGGGACAGAATAACAGCAACAAAAAGTTGATCAACCCATGTCTGTTCGCGAAAAACAACAGAACTTACCATGAGTTACAACGTATACATACAAAGGGAGAGACGACGTCGGGAAGAGACTTAGACTTGGTTTGTTTTATACAAGACGACAGCGCTGGTACCGCCAGTAAATATTAACCTCAAGACAGTGCAAACAACTACAACAAGGTTCAATCCAATTTCACCCGGCTTAATATTCTGATGAAACTAACTGGATTAATCTGAGTTCAAGGGATTCGGCCGTTGGTCGCCACTCGACGGGCCTAATCTTATTAAAACTAAGAGGTTACGCCATTAAAGGTAAGTCAGTCTAAGTTCTCTACCAATCAATCAGTTTTAACCACAGAAACAACACATAATGTAGTAATTCTACAAATAGGTAGATGATCCTTTATAACAAAACAACGTAATGGACTCACTACACTGACTTGTATATTACTAGCGTTATTCCTTTTGATATCACTGACTCGGGTCTATATTGACTGACATAATAATTTTTAGTCATAATGTGCTTTAGGTCATAATCATGGCAAGTCATAACGTGTTTTTTTAAAGAAACGGTTACTTTTTCAGGATTTTTATAAATTTAACCTAACCTAACCTAGCCTTGTCTACGTTAGATACTTCAGAACTTCTGAAAAGTTTACAGTTTCAACGATATAAAAAAATATGACTATCAAAAATTATGTCAACAATTAAATTATGACCAATAAAATTATGGGAAACAAAGGGCTCCCCATTGACTCACTATAAATAATATTAGTCCAAGCGACACATTTCACTATTATATTTGCAGAAAATTGTATTGACAGAACTCATATTATGAGTCAAGTGAGGCCCCTGAAAGTCGAGAGGAACGTAGCTATCTGTTAGAAAGAGGAACTTATATACGTTTGTTTGAATACGATGAAAGAGGTCAAAATCGGCCGGCGAACAATAGTTTACATTATACAACTTTCTTGCACATTCCATACAATAAAATTGAGGAAATATAAAAGGGTGACTCCACGGGCATTTCAACCGCCGTCAGTCCGCTGTCCTAAGTATTTAAGAAATAGGCGATAATATACTCAAAATTCGATCAATTCTGGCAAGAATTACGATAACAGTATAGCTGTGTGAATGTTAGCTGCTTGGTGTAGCTCATTCTTTCAATATTTATGACAGCTGACTGACGGCGGTTGAAACGCCCGTGGAATCACCCAAAACTGTTCAGTCTAAACCTTACGTTTGGTACAATTCTTAAATACTATTATTGCAACAAAATAATTGCATACAATAATTGCTGATTCTTGTACAAGAAACTTGCATAATCTAAATGGGCCTTTAGTCTGCGATGCCAATTAAGGTAGTTCGAACGCGGCTACCCTGTGGGTTTCCCTTTCTATCGTATAGGTAATTCATATTTATTCGCACGCAACCCTGCCTCCCGTCCACTACGATCCATATTGATCCATCCATTAAAGGGGTCAAGTGGACTACTTCTACATACAAATCCATTAATGGAGTAGAATGGACTTTAATGAACACTTAAATCCGTTTGCAGTCGTTTACACTTTTTAATACGCTGCAATCTATAAATGGATTCTGTTGCACTCTTAATTACACTTCAATCCGTCAATGGATCTTAGTACGTACACTACTATGTATACGAGTATCCATCAATGGATTTTATTAAATGTTTAATACTCTTGATAGAGTAAGGAATGAAAAGGTCAGAGAGAAATGTGGACTAAAAGAAGATGTAGTGACTAAGATTGAAAAGGGCATGCTTCAATGGTTCGGTCATTTGGAAAGGATGGATGAAAGAAGATTGACGAAAGAGATATACAGAGCAAAAGTGAGTGGGAGGGTCAGAAGGGGCCGCCCTAGGCGTACTTTTTCGAATCAAATCGGAGAAATACTGGAAAAGGGCCGGATCTTAAGTACCCGAAACCGACGTGCATGCATGACTCGATGTATGAATGTGGAAGAAGCGAAAGAGATTTGTCAGGATCGTAAAGATAAAAAAAGATAAAAGAAATTTATTCAGTAAGTAGGCCGCACGGGCACTTTTACACGTCAAGAATCTACCAGCTCTTCCCAAGAGAAGACCACTGCCGAGAAGAAACGCCGCAAGAAACTCAGCAGTCAGTCATTTTTTAAACATTTCTTATTACAATGGTACTACTTAGTCTAGCATTATATAAAGCTATAAATATTAAATTAAATATAGTATCAAATAACATGCGTAGTTCAGCAGGAAAACATGCCAATTAAGAATCTTACGGGAGAGATAGAGAAAATAAAAAAACACATACGAGGGCCGTTCTGAAAGTTTCTAGCTGGCCCGAACCTATTAACAAAACTATACTTTTTATACTACCGATTAAAACCTTTTTTTATTGCCTTCAAAACCCTGGCCGAAAATAATTAAAAATATTTTTCAAAGAAAATAAAAAAATGTTTTTAAAAACATGTGTCATACATTGTTTCGATTTCAACATGAACGTTACAAGAGAGGAATTTCGTGTGATGATTTATTACGACTACAAACGAGGTTTAACGTTTAAGGAGTCACACGAAAACTTAAACACAGCTTTTGGGGAATCTGCTCCTTCATTAGCCACCATTTCCTTTTGGTTCCGCGAGTTTAAACGAGGCAGGGAGTCAGTCAAAGATGAAGCTAGACCGGGGAGGCCGCCGACTGCAGTGACTCACGAGAATGTCATCAAAGTGGAGTGGCTTATTAAAGAAAACCGAAATATTACACATAGGGAGATACAGGATGAACTGAAGATTGGATCACAAGCAGTTTCAAATATTTTGAACGATCACCTAAAAGTACGGAAAGTTTGTTCACAATGGATACCGCATTTGCTCACTGAAGACCAAAAAGCTCGGCGGGTAGATTGGTGCAAATATATGCTCGAAAAATTTGACTACGGCAAATCACAACAGGTGTCGAGCATCCTGACAAGTGATGAATCGTGGATATATAGCTACGACCCACTTACCAAGCAACAATCGACGCAATGGGTGTTCGAGGAAGATGGCTTGCCTACGAAAGTTGTTCGAGGAAGAACGGTCAACAAAAAAATGATCGCCGTGTTTTTTCGACGTAGTGGTCCTGTGGCAGTTATTCCTCTAGAAGACCGAAGAACTGTCACTAGTCAATGGTATACCGAAGTGTGCTTACCTCAAGCCTTCGAACAGCTCGGCGAGGATCGTCCGAAGAGCGGTACCCGCGGCATTCTTTTTCACCAGGATAACGTCCCAGCTCACACTGCTGCCCGGACTCTCGAATTTTTGGCCACTTCCGGTGTACAACTATTGCCTCACCCACCATATAGCCCAGATCTAGCTCCGTGCGACTTTTTCCTGTTTCCCACAATAAAAAAAACCTTGCGAGGACGAACTTTTAACGACTCCAATGACGCAGTCAATGAATTTAATCGTGTATTTTTCGACCTTCCGCAAGATCAATTTTTTTCTTGTTTCGAAAGTTGGTTTCGAAGAATGCAAAAATGCATCGAAGCTGCAGGCGAATACTTCGAAAAACTGTAAATAAATAATAAAGATATCTCTTCGTTTTTTTGAGTAACTAGAAATTTTCGGAACAGCCCTCGTACTTATGTGTATATAAGATGGTGCGAGACGACCACATAAAAGTTTCGATATGTTTTCCTACAGCAACGGAGTCCCCTAGACAAGATAAAGATTTAGCAGGTGGAAAGAAGTGGTCTCTGCCTACCCCTCTGGGAAACAGGCGTGATTTAATGTATGTATGTAATACTCTTGCATCCATCAATTGATGGATACTCGTGGACATTTTAGTATACTAAAATCCATTGATAGATCCCGGTATACAAAAAGTTCTATTGAATCCGTTCATGGATCTTTGTAGACCTCATAGTATATTTAAATCCATTGATGGATACCAGCGTATTTAAAAGTGTAAAGAACTACAAACGAATTTAAGTGTACATTAAAGTCCACTCTACTCCATTAATGGATTTGAATGTACAAAAAATCCACTTGACCGTTTAATGAACCCTAACAATGGATCCTAGTGAACGGAGGGAACCCCACTTGCATCCCAAGTAATGTTGTTGTTTGTTGCTTCACGGCTGAATGCCTGAAGTCGGAGTGCATCGGGCCTGATAATGCCATGAACACTTAAAGTACCTACATATGCAACTATTTGTTTTCAACCATCTGACCTCGACGATCTTCATGGTACATTAACGTAAACATGCACACTATTGTGTAAATTTTTAAACCGTATCATTGTAGAAAATAGTACCTAGTTTTCACAATCGTGTTATAATAGACAGCTTTTTAGTCGAGTACCGTGTCTGAGTGGCCTAAGTAAGGTACGAGATTAAAAAGCTTGATTATATTATGACACTATTGTGAACAATACTTTTTGTATGGGTTCATTAAAATTAATAATTTAAGTGGTTAGTTTTTATTTTAACTTTTTAAGCTTAGCTTTAAAAAGAAATGTTATCACACCACCGGCGTCCATAATGTTGCAGTACTGTGCTGTGATTGGCTAAATACTAGCCAATCACAAAGCGTAGTTTTTTATTTTTGTTATGCCCTGGATATAGTAGCAAGTTTAAGTAGATTTTTTACAGATGAAGCGACGCTGCTACGTTCTGAATTTTGTATCGGATCGAGTCTCCTTAAACAACGACACATATTATTGAAATACGAAGTTCTATTTTCAATTGTTTTTTCGGTTGTCTAGAGCGTATCGAAACAGTTATTTCGGTTGTTTCGGAAGTAACATAGGCTATTCAACGATGAAAAGAGTGACGTTGCAGTATTCTCTATGAAATCGTAATACACAGATTTTAATCGACGAGTACAAAAACAAAATTCTCGTTTCGATTTATAAAAGAGCAGCTCATAACTCCTAATTGAAATGACTCCTCTTTTTCAATAACAGGTAAATCCTACCTCAGGAAAGAAGGAATTACGAAAAAAACGTGACGAAGCAAATAACGTTAGTCCTCACTTCTAAAGATTTCAAATTAGCAAGTAATTAACTAAATGCAAAAGATCTACTTTGCAGTTGGTAGGACTTGGTGCAGGGTCTGTCCGCCAGGGGGGCACCCAGTGGTGAATAGTCCATTCAAAAAAAAACTGCCCGCCATCTTAGCAACAGTTTACCAATTATTGTGTTCCAGAGTGAAGGGTTATATTCAATTCCATCTGAGTACTTAGCTTGGCAACGCAGGTAGTTACTTAAAACGCACGCAACCAAACGCGGCGACGACACAGCCCCGACTAAACCGGCTTGGTGCGTCCTGTTGAGTTTGCTCGCGGCGGGAATTGTTTTTGAAGAAGAACTACTGTTTATACTGTTTTACCATGCCATAAAAAGCTACAATCACTTACCCAACAGAAGCAGAATCAGCGGATTCTGGAACTGTTCTATATACTTCTTCCATAACGAGTCTTCCTCTTTGACTTGGAACTCGTTGGGACCCACGAAGTTCATGCGGTCGTTCGCCTCCCTCCATGATAGTCCACGACGGACGTCCACGTGGAGACGATCGGTCACCTGGTGGAGAAGAGGAAAGATATTAGATGAGGATGTTCATGGTGAGCAATCGAAATGGGTCAGTTTGGGGAATCTTAGGAACCAAGGCCTCTATGTTGGAAACAGAATAACTACATTTAAAGAACTAAACCAAAATCATACTAACAGGGAATTGAACCAATTGAGTGTACTTTTTTTCAGGAAATATGTACTACTTTTTCCCGAAAAAAGCAGTGCGTTTTTGAAGACGGTTTTTGTTTTTTAAAACATTTATTTTATTTTATACTTTTTAGTGATCATATTAAGCTGTTTTGTAGTCCCACTTCTTAGTTGATATGAAACTTTAAGACATTTCAAGTTCACCGCCGCATCCGCAAGTAACGCCGCAGGAAAGTCATAGACATATTTAAACAATTGAATGTTCTACGTTACAGTCGCTCAACTATCTTAATCGAGATATCCTATCGCCACCCTTGAAATAGGTACCGTTGAGGAGTTCCGTTGGCCATCTGTGATCTTTATCATCAGTTCCACTTCACCAAATGATCTTTTTTGAATGCAAATGCTGGACTTGTTACTAAAAATACTGAAATTGCTATATGTATGTATGCTTCTAATATTTGAGGAGTTCCCTCAATTCCTCATGGATCCCCGATCAGATTACAATATGGTGACAATGGGACCACCTCGGAAGTATACTATATCAAACAAAAAAATTAATTGAAATCGGACCATAATTGACGGCGAAATCGGTGATCAAACTTAGAACCTTCTTTTTTTAAGTCGGTTAAAATACTAAAACCTTCTCCTAAATGTAACAAATACTTTTCTGAAAACCGCATCAAAATCGGTTCAGCCAAACGCGAGATAATCGCGGACATACATACATACAGGTCAAACTGAGAACCTCCTTTCTTTTAAGTTAGTTAAAAATCGTGACAATCGTTCTTGATTTTAGGGTGCCGTTATCGCCCGGAGCTAAATTTGTATGGAACTTTTTAACAGCTACGCGATTGAGGCTTCGCTTCGCAATCCTCATAAAATCTACGATCTTTCTAGGATTTGGGCCGTAGCCTAAATAAGTGTCCCTTATATCTTCATCCTCCATGAGTCCATATTTATTATCTTTGCCAATAACGCAACCCAGAAATAATAATAATAATATAAGGGACACTTATTTAGGCTACGGCCCAAATCCTAGAAAGGTACCTAACATTTTAAAAGAAGTTATTTTTTGCGTTTTTGAAGGCGTTTCCGTATTTTTTGTTTAAGTATTTTGTCAGCTTTAAAACAATATACTTCCGAACCGGACCATAAAACAACGAAAAAATTTTACTACTAAGCTTTCCACAATTCATGCGACTTAGACACGTCTTCCTCCTTAAAGTTCACAAAGCCGGTTATCACAAATACAATGGCCCGCAAAACTAAGTATCACCATGTATCACATTTTTAATACTAGCTAGTATTAAGTGTGATACCTACTCAGTTTTGCGGGCCAGTGTAGTTGACCGTTATTCTATATCAAGTGGACAGTTAATCTAATTGATACTTTATTATATTGGCAAGATGAGTGCTATGACTCAGCTAGAATAGAATGTAGGCGCCATATTGAGTCATGCCGTTGGTAAAAAAAGATAGTAAGTAAAAAAACAAGTATGTAGGACAGGGTTAGGAGCCCCGTTGTGTATCTATTAAATTAAAATATTTAGGATAGATTTTATCAACACTTTTTTTTTAACTTCCAAAAAAAACGCGCGTGTTCTGTGGCATGGTAGCTGAACGGATGAACCGATTTTGACGTGGTTATAAAAGAAACCTAGTTTGATCGGGAATTCGGGATGGTTCTTACCAAGTTTTTATGAAAATCAGTTAGGTATTTAATCATAACATTTGTTAAATTGATTAAGCTTTTATTATATGTTACGGATTACATCTAAATTGTCAATTTGCGAAAAAAATATACCCATATGGAAAATTCACCTTGGAAAGTTTTGCCCCGATGTTCCTTAGCTCTTATTGTCATAGTAAGCATTCGTTATATTCGATGAGGTATGAACTTTGCTACTTCAGCTGCAAGAGTTTTGGGCAGCATATTAAAATGCAAAATAAGTTTAAATATTACCTATTCAAACTTTATACAAGAACAATTAAACTTCATCAAAAAAAAAAAATTGCTGAACACAGGTAGTTGTAAAGTTGGTGACATAAACAAATTAAGGATATTTCCATGTTTTGCATCTAGGCGTGCCAACTTGATTGTTACACAGGGTTTTTTTCCCCTTCATAACGACAATTTTCAATTTCCTGTATAACAACATATTCATATAGCTTTCTTATCAGTTATCACCGTGTGACGCAACTGTGATTCCTGGTAAAACCGTGAACCGATTTTTTATTTGATTATTATATGTCACGACGTTAACGCGCTGCTCTTATTAATTATTTATAGCAGTTCATTCACATTTGAATGCATTTCTCGTGTCATATAGAAAAAAAAACTTAGAAAATTGTTTATTTATCAAAATCACCACAAATTCAACTATATACCTAACCAAATTTGTTCAATAATAAAGAGCTACTAATCACTATTACTATCACTATATATTATAAAACAAAGTACCCCGCTGCGTCTGTCTGTCTGTATGTTCGCGATAATCTCAAAACTACTGAACGGATGTTCATGCGGTTTTCACCATAAAGGCTCGAACAGACTGCCAGCGGGACGGTAGCGGGGCGTGATGAGTGAGTGATGCGGGCGGGACGCGCCCTCGTTCGCGCCTTCGTTTTGCCCTGCGCTGTCTGACGTCACACTGACTGGTCGCGCCGCGCGCCCGTCGCGACCGCGCGGCCTGCGCGCGGCGGGCTGCGGTGGCGGGTCGCGACAGAAGCGGGGCGCGATGCCGACGGGGCGCGGCCTGTTTGACCACGCTAGCGGTTTGTATGGAAATATCGCGCGGCGCGCCCGCGACGGTGCTGTCTGGCCGAGCCTTAAGTCATGTAATTTTTTACGGAAGGTTATTATGTATAATAAACTCTACTTTATGTAAGTACAGCAAACTCTCATAAACCGAAGCGAAGCGAGGGAGGGTTGCTTGTATCATAATATTATTAATATCGCATACTTAAAATACTACAAAAAATCAATATACACAGTTTTGACCGTTATGGCTATAATATTGACAAAACACAACATTTCCGCGTTTGTTTTGAAAATTCTGGCATGCTCAGATTAACATCATGTTTACTTCCTTTTTCTTAAACAAGCGTTTTGATAAGAACTGTGCGTACGAAAAAAAAGGTAAAAAAAAGTGTAAAACAATTCTATATATACATAATAGCACTGTTTTCGCAACACTAGTAGCACTACATCGTCTCTTTTCCTTGTTAAAATTATATTTCTGTCTGTGTGTTATTGTTGTAAATAAATATTTTTCTTTCTTTCTTTCTTTAGTAAAAATACGAGTATGTCATCCAATGATATAATATAGTAAAAAGAGGTAGATATGTTATACGCACTTCGATAGTGGCACCCTAAAACCAAGCCAATTGGTACACCTTTACTTAGTCTTGCGCCGTCAACGGAACCGTGAACTAGTCTGCAGAGCAACATACACTCGTTTTGTTTCGCTCCCGGAAATTAGCATACCGTCCTGCTTTCACTTGCCATTTATGAATTATTGTGTAATTGCAATATTTACTAATTATGTGTGCGTAAGCCGGGCCATTTTTACACGCGGAATACCGTATAGGTAACATATCTACCTGTTTTTATACTATATCATTGATGTCATCCATCAACATTTTATGTCTAGCACAGTCGCCATCAAAAATATCACAGCATACAAGGTGCTCAGTTCAGATATTTTTGAGCACCCTACTTGTTTCGATATATTTGATTGCGATGTACCACATCTGTCTACGGAGTGCGTTTCTTTAGCATAGAACATTCATAAGTGATCTTGGGGCCAAGACAAGATGCAAACTCTAAAAGCGGGTTCCCACTTGTCGGGTGTCGGATCCGACAAAATGTCGGGTGTTGCACTATAATATGAGTCCATCGGACCGATAAATGCGAACAGGCTCATATAAAATGTATTGCCACTAGAACCTTCGACATTTTATCGGAACCGACAACCGACAAGTGGGAACCCGCAGTAACGTTAGCGATTTTCAAAAACTGACAATGTATTCAATTGAGTAATCGATAAGCAACCGACGCGATAGATCATCAGCCGAAGCAAGCGACCCAGGGCCGGTCCTTGTGGCAAACCTTGGTGGAGGCCCATGTCCATTCGTATTAAAAAAATATGATTTAAAAAAAAGTATATATATAAGGTTCGTTAAGAAGAAATGCGCATTTTTGCCCGAATGGCTCGTACGAGTATGTAAGTACAAATAGAAACCGCGCCAAGCGGGAGCGGCCGCTATCTTTACCACGAAACCAAAACATTATAAGCAAACACCGGATTGACGGGGACAATTATTAAATCAAGCAATGGCCAAGTTTGGATTCCTTTAAATTATGTGCAAACCTCTTTTATTTATACTTATCGCAACTTTAAACATCCGGTATCTGACATTGACTCTGGACTAGCGTCACTTTTGACAACCATTGAAATTACATTGAATAACAAATTCATTCAGTACAACAATATATGCTTTAGCATTCAGACTAATTGAGAACCTTTTTGTTTTTTAAGTCGGTTAAAAATGCGTCGAAAGAAAACAGATCGTTTATCTTCAGGAAATTCAGATTCGTTAAAGGGACGAATTACTTTTGCAAGAAATATAAGATCCAATTATGTCACGACAAAAGTTGTCGATAAAATTAGTCGATATTTAATGAATCTCTAGCACTGGTACATTTTTGCCCCCGTCAATCCGGTGTATGATTATAATGGCCTGCGCAAACCGGCGGACGGGACGGCAGAGGATATTAAATTTGTCATTGTATATTTAATGCTATTTCAATTGAAATACGGTATAAATAGGGTATTTGCCAATTTTTTTTATTAGTATTTAAATTAAAACTTTTTTACCTTCCGAATAGCCTAGTATAAACAGTTTTTTAATATCTTTAAAAATAAGAAAGATATGAATGTTTGAATCTTGCTTTTAGACAGAGAGACAAATACAGGAATATGACGTCATATTACTCAACCGCCATATGAATTACACGCAAAACATCGTTTCGTGAGAAAGGGATAGACAAAAAACTTTAAAAGGCTATAACTTTTTTATTTTACTACCAATTTCAAATTTGATTTTGAATTATTTTATCATACTACGTATATTGATATATTATCCAAATTAATATATGAAATTTAATATCAGGCAAATACCCTATTTCAATGCTTTAAAACCGACCTCGGAGCATCGCAGCGGATTGCGGCGGACGAAATTTATAGGGAAAAATCCCCTGCCGTCCGCCGGTTTGCGCTGGCCCTCTGTATTGAGCCATGCAACCGGCATTAAAGTCTGTTCCTATTCAGACTGCCAATGAAAATAACAAATATACCTGACTGTAATTGTCTTTTGATAGAGGATGAAATAGTGATGGGAATAATTTTACCTCTAATTAGTTAATTAAAAAGGTTGAATATATATTCATCATCATCATCAGTATATGTCCGAATGATAATTTTGAAGGTGCTTCTCCACCGGACACACGAACAGAGAAATGGATTTGAGTAAATTGAATTACAATGATTTTTTTACGAATCCGTGGTGGTAATTTTCTGGTTAAGCGTTATTTTGCGAGATCAAATAACAAATACGTTAACAAAAACAAAAACATGAGAATACTTACGTCAAACGCGAGTTAGTGTCAAATATGTCCGTTCCATATTTTAACGTAAGGATAAACGTTGAAGGTTTAAAATAAATGTGTATTTTGTGTGACTTGGGTCTTTTATTACTAAGCAACTTAAAAGAAGAGTTACGTCATATTTTATGTAATTTTCCGGTATTGAGAGGGTAATGAAATAAATCGTTCAAATCTATCAAGAAAGTTGAGATATACACCCATAGAATAAGAAAAGCATAGAAACCGGACTATAAAATGAACTTAGCACCAGCTATATTTCTCTACTAAATTTATATATCGCGCATTACTTAAGAGAAAATAAAACTTAAAATAGGCTGTTTTTAATGGATCTTGATATATCCGCGAACGTGTTTATGTATGTACTTTATTGTAAAAAACGCAGAAATTCTGTGAAATACGCCAACATTGCCACCCAGGGTATCATTGCCCAAAATGCCATTTACAAACAAATTCATTAATGTGGAAAAAATCTTCTTCTTTATGCCAAAAAAATATTTAAAAAGTTAACTGGAAGAGATCCTTTAAAGGGATAAGTCCGCATTTGCACATTTTATTCCGCAAATATTGTTTTTGAATTTCTGTTTTATACGATAGTGTTTGTGTTTACATAAGTACACACGTTCGCGGACAAATCGAGGTTCATTCAAATTTTACGCCTTAAAACCTTGTAAAAATTTCAATTATTGAAGAAAAAACCAACCTGCTTTTTGTTTCATTTTCTCTTATTACATAACTAGAGAAAGATAGCTCGGGCAAAGTTCATCTTATAGTCCGGCTTCTATGCTATATTATTTTCTCATTCTATATTGAATTTTATTTTACTGCCAACTTTTTATTTGACACTAATACATGAAAGAAGTCATCTCTGCCTACCCCTCTGGGGAACAGGCGTGATTTTATGTATGTATGTATGTAATTCATGAATGACGTTAAATGTGACACTAGCTCACGCGTAGCATACTAAGGCTGGGTTTTATAAAGATCCGTTAGATCAAATTTCGGTCAGGAATGTCAAAACTTGTATGAAGTTACTTAAATTTGACCTGACATTTTTACTTACGGGCCTTTATAAAACCGGCCCTAAGCCCACTGGTCAAGGTTAACGTAACATCAAATCCGAATCACCTCGTAACCATTGTAATAAGCTTGTGTTATTAAAACAGAAAGCCTTTCGAAATAATTAAGAACACTATTGATTTGTTTGTTATTTAAACAGTGTATTTCGTCTCTGTCGTACTAATGGGTGCGACCGAGACGAAAACTTCTCTTAACTAGTTAATCGATGAAATCTATTAAGACTTCACTACCTTTTTATTACAAATTATATTTCGAAAAAACTAAATGTATATGTCAAGCACCAGTCAGTGTCACCATATTTTACCGAAAGCGCTTTTCGTCAAAAAAAAACAAAAACCCGCCTTGAAAAATGCAAAAAATAACTTCTTTTAAAATGGTAGGTCAGTCCAACTGCATTCGGCTTTTGGTTAAAAACATTGTGGGACGCCGACTTCAGTTGGACTGACCTACCATTTTAAAAGAAGTTATTTTTTGCATTTTTGAAGGCGGGTTTTTGTTTTTTTAAACATTTATTTTATTTTATACTTTTTAGTGATCCTATTTATGCTGTTACGTAGCTCCACTTCTAAATATTAATGAGAAACTATAGAACATTTCAAGCTCGCCGCAGACAACGCCGCGGGAATGTCATAGTCATATTTAAACCTAAATGTGCTTCGGCATAGTCGCTCAACTACCTTAATCGAAATATCTTATCGCCACCCTTGAAATAGGTACCGTTAAGGAGTTCCGGTGGCCATCTGTGGTCGTCATCATCAGTTCCACGTCACCATATAGTACTTTTCAAAAGCAAATGCACGAGTTACAGTGAAAAATACCAAAATCGCTATAGGTGTGCCTATAATATTTGAGGAGTTCTCTTGATTTCTCCAAGATCCCATCATCAGATCGTGACGTGTTGACAATGGGACCAACTAGAAAGTATACCCATTCAAACAACGAAAAAATTTTTCAAATCGGTCCTGCGGTCTTCGAGTAATCGGGGAACATACATTAAAAAAAACCCGACGAATTGAGAACCTCCTCCTTTTTTTGAATTCGGTTAAAATACAATGTGTAGAATACAATGTTAAATAGAGATTACTACCTGAAAATAAACATGAAGGCAAAGATTAAGTGTATAAATAAATAATATGACTATGCTCAACCTTCAAAAGTAATCGAATATGGAGTTATAATGGTAAATTGATTTGTTTATAGGAGTGACCGATTGAGTAGGAACAGACTTTATACCTAGACATAGTATGAATTTGAATTCAAATAACTTTAACGTAAAACTGATAACGATGTCGACGTGGAATTGACAACAATTCATATGTGCTTGCACGTAAATTGAAATACCGTTTGTAGATTTTACACTGCAGAGGGCCCTGCCAAGCTGCATTGCGCTAACTAACGTTTCTATTCGTTTCGTTTTTAAACCAATCGCGTCACTGATAGATCACGTGACTTTTCGTATCACGTCATCTACCAGTGACGCGATTGGTTTAAAAACGGAACGAATAGAAACGCTAGTTAGCGCAATGCATCTTGGCAGGGCCCTCTGATTACAGTAAAAATATTTTTGGATTTTTGTATGCAGTAGTTTTTTTATATTTAGGAAAAACAGTAAAAAAAGTTAGATTGTGAATGTGAGGAATACACTTATAGTGCCCTTAGTCCATTTATTACCATAGGAATTGAAAAAAAAAATTCAACTGTCATGTCAATTTTTCATCAGTCTGACGGATTACTTGATTCTAACGACACGCTTTCGATTCTCGTAATACTTACTATTGTTTTGATATACGCTATTTAAAATGAAAGTGACTAACGAATTTGTAAAAGCGGATAGCCGCAATCTGCCCAAAGTCGACGAATTTATGTTGTTACAGTTGTTATTGTTGACAAGTGACATGACACAACACAGTGATAGTTTAAAGACACTTTTTTTTATTTTATATCATGCTAAGATCACGACATCAGTATTCCTAACTTTGTATATACGGTCTTTTTAATGACTATTTCTTTAATAAGTTATTAACGACGAATTTAAGTTAAATAAAGAAAAACCGAGAAACACGGGTAGTCTAATTTTTAACCAGCTATTATAAACGCGAAAAAACTAAAATACTTCTTTTTTTGAAATGTTGTCAATTGAAGTCTGTTTTTAACTGGGATAAACACCTTTTGTAATACATGAGCATATTTGCAACTCAATAGCTACCTACATGTTAAATCTTCAGTCATTCGATCTTTTGTTATAAGATAAAATCATATGCTACTCTAGTTCAACAGCATAAGGGGCTTCTAAACGGGCCATATTTTCGCTGCAATATGTGGCAACTATTGGTGTCTTTCTCTAACATACGAGTAAGAGAGGGACACCAATAGTTGCCGGCGACATATTGCAGTCAAAATATGGCCCGTTTAGAAGCCCCTATATACATAGATAGGTAAATAACTAGTAACGCTTGCGTTTTTTCCTTACAATTGCCTGCAATATGACGTTTCCATTTCGACAAATAATCAAAAAGTTCTTAACCAACTTTATTCTCGTTATACTAATCGTTAACTCATAAAATAAGGTGTAAAATTATGTACGATTTATCTCTTTTGAAAACGAAGCAATCTTTTTACAAGGAATCAAAAACAGTCATTGGTTAAACAACGTTGCAAATTGGCAAATTTTCGCGTCACAACAGAAAAGTCATAGAAAATTTAATTGAGTGAGTTAGCATACCCAACTTTTTGGACCTTGCCCACTTAGTTTTTAAATCCCAATACAATAAAAGGTCCGGTTTTAATAGAGCTGCATGCATTATACATGAGTTTAGAGTCTAAACTTATGTATAATGCATGCAGCTAAACGTCTAAACTTTAGACCTTAGTTAATGATCTAGAGTATTTTGTAACTAGCAATGAAATTGGTCAAGAACTTTTTGACTGGCGGTCAAATTCGATGAGTGATATTTGTAGGCAATTAAATGGAAAAAATGCAAGTGTTTCTAATTATTGACCACTTATGTATAGTCAGCAGCAGAAGTAGCTACGCAACCGAAGTGGTCAAAATGATCTGCACTCGACTCTATTGTTAGGAGAATAAGTCGTGTCTAGATCATTTTGAGCATGTTATTCTGCTTACCTACTTTTGATGCTGACTGTACCTCTCCATAAGTATAGGAATAAAGCAAAGAGATTAAATTGAATAGTGCCCAAGCAACAGCTTATATCATTATTATTATATAATTTAGAATCTGCCCGTCCGTCTGTCTGTCTGTCCGTCTGTCATCCGTCGGTTGTCCATCTGTCTACCTGTATCTCTGTCCATCCGTCTGTTGTCCGTACGTGCGTTGTCCTTCCGTCTGTCTATCTGTCAAGATCGTTTTTCTTTGGAACGGATGGACGTAATAATGATACACTATTTTTTTTAGTGGGGACGATAATCCACCTCAACAATCCAATCCGACGTCATAGAAATCCAACTTTCGGGCAATCCGACGAAATAGGAATCCAACTTTCGGGGAATTCAACTTAATGGATATTATACTTTCGGGGAATCCAACTTGATGGTCCGGAAGACACCCATGAGCATATTGACAATTGAATAGATAGAGGTAAATCAATTTCGATCTTTACACATAATATTAGACCACATTCTACTCTATTTCCACACTACCTCTTTATAGACATATGCACGAAGCCACACGTGACCTTATTAATGTACAAAGAGACTAAATTGAATAGTCCCCGAAGCACCCTCACTGACTAGGTCGCGAACTTGACCTCTGACCTCTCAAGAGAAGCATTATCCATTAGTGACAGGGGTCGCAGCTAGCTGGCTTTAACGAAGGTCTGACGGGAGGGATTTTAATTGGAAAAGACAATAGAGACGGGGAGATTGTATCGGGGTAGTTTATTTTGAATGAAATGAGAGAACTTTTTCAAATATGGCCTTGGCTGAAATGACGTCACAAGACACATCAAGACAGAAAAGGATTACTAATGTGTTGCAGAAATTTTATTGACATTTTTGTACTGCATAATGTTACTTCGTTACTTGGCAGAAATATCTTTTGGCAGAATAACCTTTGCATAGTTTCTTTCAGCATACAGTAACTTCGCATTCCTTTCTAATTCAGAATCATACTTTGGCATACTGTCGACGATAAGTTCTTTTCTGTTCGTTTCTGTTGGGGTCGCAATTCTAACCTAACCTAACCTTATTTTCTGTCAACAGCTCGTTTGTGTTGCGGTTTCAATTCTAACCTAACCTAACCTACTTTTCTAACACGGTACATTTCATATCTTATTGAATCTGTACACATTTAGCTATCGTTGCGATTGTTTCTTTCATATAGCTTAGGTTGTTTAGAAACTAGAGGGAGAAAGAAACGGTTGCGCAGCCTGTCTGAATGTCAAGTAGTTAGACAACACACTAGTGGTAATGGTGGTGGTATGGACCTACCTCCTCCCATGTGAGGATGGAGCCCTCGACGGCGCTTATCCACATGTCTCCTGCACCCACCCCCACGTCGATCACCCCGCGCCTCCCCCCTTCCTCCGGGTTCGAATGCTGGAAAAAAAAAATTAGTTAGTCTTGTAGTCTTATTCTTGTGCCTGAATGTGCAAAATGTGGTGATAGAATTAACAACAAGTTATAGAGTTGGTGGTAATACTGTAGCTCTGCCTACCCCACTCTGGGAATGAAGGCGTGACGGTATGTATGTCTATGTATATGTCTTATTCTAAAAAGGTTTGAGGGTTAGGGTTTAATAGTTATTTATGCAACTGTCCTTTAATAAAGCCTCTTACGATACGAAGGTTGAATTTATGACACGAGGTGTATCAGAGTTTTCTGACAGACGCGAGTATTTCAACTGCTATTAACGCATTCACTGCCACCAACGCATATATGCGTTCTCCTTACTATCACCCACTGCCCTCAACGCATATGTGCGTTATTACAGTAGGCAAGCTCCGTATAAAACAAAAGATGTGGCACCTGGCGAAAGTTCGAAAAACAGTACTGGCAGTGAATGCGTTAATGTATAAAACACACATTACTTTTTTTTTACTTAAAATAAAGATTAAAAAAGTGAACCAAGGCATAGTTTCGTCTTGAACTTTCTTTGATTTTTAATTAGGGGTTGACTACCTAGACGAAAGTGACCAAACAAGTGATTTTACTTTTGTCTCTTTTTTATTAAGTTTTTTTTATTATTTAAAAATGTGTACAAAATAAATAAATGTTGTTTTATCTTATTATCTTATCTTACACCCATGCTAACATTTGAAAGAAAGAAGAAGTTAAGAAAAATAGGTACATTATTCACTTCACACATAATACACACAGAAAAAAGTAAAAACAGAAAATATCTATAAAAAGAATAGTGAGTCTCCGCGGCAGTGAATCGGACACTGACTCAGCATAATGCTGAGGTGTTAAACACCTGCAGCGCTGATTTTCAGCCAGCTCCGTTTGTGACAGACAGACAGTACGCTAAACGAATAAATAGTGTAATACAAACACATATACTATTTATTATATTTATTTAAATCAGTAATACAATTGTCAACGCTATAACTACAACACACATGTCCATAACACAGTCATTAAGTATTGATTCATATTCGTAATGATAATACAGCATTGATAATGAATATAATGATAAATCAATATTGTTCATCGTGCCGTCACGTGAAAGTCGACCAGACATCGTTACATTCATTAATGGAGATACATATACAATTACAAGGGAATATGTGACGTTATCTATGTAAATGGACCTTATGGCGGATGGCGCTTACGCCGCACTGCATCACGCGACGTTGTATTTATATCGGAGCATCTTTAATAATGGCGGAAGCGCCATCCGCCATAAGGCTGCGGCTCCACTGAGGCGGAGACGAGAGGAGCGATGCGGAGCTGTGCCGATATTAACCAATAGAATCTAAACTAACGTGCGCAAGGCGAGCTCCACGTGACCGCATGCGCCTTCTATTGGTTAATATTGGCACAGCTCCGCACCGCTCCGCTCGTCTCCGCCTCAGTGGAGCCGCAGCCTAAGGTCCCTTTACATAGATAATTCCACATATTATAAATGTATCTCACGTTTCTTCTTCACGCTGAAATTTTAAATGGAGATTATACCCTGGATTACCATATGGCTACTTTTAATCCCGGAAAATTTAAAAGTTCCCGAGGGAATAACGATAATAACTAATTCTACTCGGATGAAGTCGCGAGCAGAAGCTCTCTATAAATACAAAATTCGTGTATGTGTGTAAGTTAGTATGTTTGATACTTCTTCACGCTGCAACGGCTGGACTGATTTAGATGAAATTTGAAATGGAGATAGCTTATACCCTGGATTAACACGTAGGCTACTCGTAGCCTAGAACGGTAAACGCGGACGAAGTCGCGGGCAGATGCTAATATTAAACATCTTTATCAAATACGAACAATTTATTTAAGGCCATAGCTGTGGCCGCTTCTTTGCTACGTAAGGTCGGGCGTTAATTTAAAGATTTCAAAGGTATATAACTTTAACAAAAAGCAAGCTTTTAAAACCCGACTGTTCAGTTGCTAAACAACTTTAAATCGTTATAAAGCCTAAATGATCATTAAAAATGAAAAATGATGAAAGAAACCTAAAGATGATTTTTAAATCCCTATTCAATGATACCCCACTTGTCATACGTGGTAGACTTTTTTTTTTAATTTTGCACATTATGGCGTCTGATTGCCGCCATATTGAATTTTGATTACTGTCATAGTTTCAGTGACACTCACCAGATTCAGACAAATCGATTGACATAAGAATCATCAAAATCGAACAACGGGTTTAGATTTTATAGTGCCACAAAGGAACAAACATACATATATAGGCTGTGAAACACATTACCCTCCTCCTTCGGCAGTCGGGTAAAAAGGTTTTAAACTAATTTTACTCCCTTTTATAGAAATGTAGGTACTTAAACTACTATTAAAGGGAGCAAAAATAGTTTTAAAACATTAAATTCCCTTGGAAAAATAAATTACGCCTTTACCCCTCGGTCGGAATAGCCCCGCCAGACCTAATTTAGTATCTATGTGCAACCTTATTATTAACGGGATAGAATTGAATCTGTTTTAAATATTGTATTGAAATACTAACTTTGCGTTAGTTGAGTACTGTTCCTTGGTGCCAGTGAATCACAGTTTTGTCACGTGCAAGTCATATTTTTTTACAATTTAAGAATTTAAATAAACCTATAAATTGTCACTTGTTTGGATGTAATAAAAGAACACTCGCGAAAAGGAAACTTAGTTTTTCCTTAAATAGTAATTAATATCAAATTATTTTTATGTAACAGTTCAGGAGACGTTAGTCGAAAGGAAATCTTCATACTTATATGTTTGAGGAAACTATGCTTCCTGATATACTATTATGTGCATATTTTAGACAATAGTAAGGAAATACTGCGCATTACAAGTATTATCAGATTTGTAACAACAATTGCAAAGTACGTTACACCATTGATATGGTAAACTATACCCGTTGGAAATTCTCCGATGTTGCAGATATATTTTTCTCTTACATACCTATTATATTGTTTGTTACGCAAATAAAGTACCTACGACAATAATTGTAAAGTTTGTTTTACCATTGATATGTTAAACTAGGCAAGCACTAAAATATCTCTTCGACATTTTCCTGTTACATAAAGGCCCAGTTTAATCTGAGCCGGCTTGCTTGTAGAAATCCATTGATAGTTACTTTAACATAATTGCGCTGGAAGGTATTGCAGCGACGCAATGTACAGAGAGCTCAGACAAGATGCACTACGCTAACTAACGTTTCTATTCGATTCGTTTTTAAACCAATCGCGTCACTGGAAGATGACGTGATACGAAAAGTCACGTGGTCTACCAGTGACGCGATTGGTTTAAAACCGAATCGAATAGAAACGTTAGTTAGCGTAGTGCATCTTGTCTGAGCCCTCAGTCAACTAATTTAAAACTCACTCGTACTTTATTAGCTGGAGTATAGGGACTGAACAGGATGACACCGTAGGCTGTAACCAGAGGCCCTACTTTGAAAATCGAAGTTTGAAGTTACGTTAGCTCCATCCCATTCTTTCGATTTATTCTCGAATGAGAAGTAACAGGGAAAGAGTTAACGTAACTTCAAACTTCGATTTTCAAAGTAGGGCCTCTGGCTTCAAAACAATCCCACAACATTTATTTGACAAAAACACACTGCAACACAACAAAATAATCGAACATTTCAATCGATAAAACGTAAAGGACAATGCCAGGTCTCCATAGAAGCTTTAGCGTAAAAAAAAAATGTGACGGATAATTATAGAATTGGGTTAATTTGATTTAGAAAAATATTTAAAACGATGTTAGATTTTCTGAAAAACTTGTCTAAAAAAAATATTTAGAAATAGTCCTAAGAACTTAGGTACTGCAAGATTCTTAGTAACATAGCGTCGGTGATACTGCAAAACCGCGTAACCAACAAATTTATTGTAGAGCAAAATAAACCTTAACATATTAGAAAAAAGGTGCATTTTGCTCCTCATTAAAAATGTTACTTACGCGGTTTTGCAGTTTCACCGACGATAGGGTCTATTTTTCGTATGAGTTCTCTAAATGTGTAAGTATTAAAATAATGAATTTAAATCTCATACAAAACAGGTCAAGTCAACGTCCTTCTTACACGCGGGCTTTTTTTTAAAGTGTTTCAAGCCAAGATCTGGCATTGTCTTGTTTTTTAATTTTAATTAATTTTTGACTGAACTGTTTATTACAGTTTATGACTTTCATGAGATACAGTCCTGACAGACGGACAGACGGAGTAATAGGGTCTCTTTGGAACCCTAAAAACCTGGGATATATAGGTAAAAACTGCCCTCCTAAACAAAAACGCAATATCTAAATTCAAAGCAGATTCAACTTTGTTCTGTTTGTAATTAGGTTGCAATTTCTACCAGTGTATTGTCTGAGATATCGCTATTAAGCTTAGTAGGGCAGAAAAGAGCCCTGCACGGGTAGCACAAGTTGTATTTTCTCGCTTGTCGCTCAGTGCGTCTCTATCGTTACGGACTAGATAGGAAGGGAGATCCGAGCGACAAAGAAGTCGCGGGCAACTTGTGCTAGCCGTGCTGAGCGACCAACCTCCGCAATGAGCAAATTACGGACCAAATTGGTGGGCGCGGCGGGGGGAGCGTAAACCCAATCGCTTTGCTGCCACGCTATTGGTTCCGAGTAATACACTCTTACCTATGATTGGTTTGTGAGTAGACAACATGCGCAAACATATCCCCTCTACTAGCAGCTCGGAGCTCTTTTTACGTGTGTCGGCCTGTACCTTTCTAGGTAAATACAGGTGTAGCGTATTAACCTACGACATCGTTTTTTGGTTAGATAAGTTCGTATCTTTCTCGCTTTTTCAGCCAGCCTCACTCCCCGTCGATAAGCGAATTGAGAAAGCAAGACAAATACGAACTCATTCGACAAAAATACGATATCATACGAATTTACTACTAATTTTAGACTAAGTACTTACCTGAGTCTCCGGCATTTAATCAATCTACCATCAAATTTTTATACAGGGTAGGTATCACTAAGTAAACACCCACTTTTGGGTGAGTACTTCTTTACCCGGGCATAGTTATCTATCCCCACGACACCCCAGTTACTCAGTAATCTCATTACTTAGCATTATCAAGTAAATTGTTATTAAGTTTTTTATTCTACTTTGGTTATGCCTGTATTGCTTTAATATCGTACTCATATTGCTGATCCGACGACAGCATTTATTCAATTGACAGTAAGAGCTGTCATAGCAGTGTGATTAAGATACCAAAGTAGGTAAGTATGATAGATTAAAATAAAGTAGAATAAATTCCCAGGGTTAGCTTAACATATAACATACCTATATAAGTATACAAAAGATCTCGCGGGCCGCCCCCTCAAGAAATACCAAATGAAATATTTGCAGGGTACACGGGAATATTTTATACGTGTCTTATATGAGCTATCACAGAAATCCTCTTAGATTCAACCAACTATAGTAGACTTAACGATGAATACCGCGTCGACATCAAGTAATTAACACAAGAACAATAATGCCCAAACATACCCACACTCTATTTAAAACATCTAACTTCAATTTAACCAACTTTTTATGCATTTTAAAGTTAGTTTCAGACTGTCACTTGTCACCAGCCGCCATCTTACTGAAACTTCCATCATCAACGCACTAAGGCTTGATAAAAGTAATTGATCATTATATGTTCATACGTCAATGGTAGTCCGATTCCGAGTAATTGGATGCCGAAAACAATAGTAAATTTGAACTTTCTACGGTAACAATAAAGACTAGAGTGCGTTGTAGGCAATTCCGCAGTTTAATTTAAGTATTGTTGTTTACACGATTAATTAAAGAACGACATGGGCGTTGATGGTAAACGGTTAAAACCATGGGCCTAATAAACAGCTGGATATAATGCTGCTAAGTTTTTTTTACATGTGATCGGTTATCTAATGATAATGATACGTATAACTATTTTCAGTTTGTCTAAAAATCACTTGTCATGACTATTCACTAAAGCTTCTAACCGTATAGTAGAATTGTTTTCAGTGAGCATGTGTTTCTGGAACATTTTATTACAATTTACAACAAATTAAAAGATACATACATACATACATAATCACACGCCTTCGTTCCCAGAGTGGGGTAGGCAGAGCTACAGAATTACAAACATCTCTAAAAACTTGTTGATAATTCTATAACCACAATTTGCACAAATAGGCTAAGACCAGCGTATTAGTGACAGGTTGCAAGTCCATCGCCTAACAGTACTACAAGCCTTTATTCCCTTAAAAGCCTAGCCCAGCCTTTATTAAAAGATTTAATAAGATAAAGCGTTAATTATACATAAGGTTGTTCGGCAAAGAAAAATAAGGCAAAAAGTTGTTCTATCAACTAAGGGATACCGATGGGAACCAACAGCTGCCATAACATGAGTTTTTCAAGAATCCAAATCTGCTCTGCTAATGCAAATAGCAGCATCTTAAATAAAACTCCTTTAGCAATCACAACCTCATTCCTAAGTAAAGAGGATTGAATTTACTATGGCAATTGAATCTGAGACACTGTTTATGGCATACTGCCCGTATTTTTATTTAACACTGATGATAAACACGTTATTAAATCGGGTTCGATTCCCGATTAGGTCCAATTTTTTTGTGATAATTGTGACTTTTTGTTCCAGTCTCGGATGTTTTCTATGTTTTATATGAATATTTATTTCTTCTATATGTATAAGTATGTTAACCGTTGACCTAGTACCCATAATAAAAGCCTAGAGATATGTTTGACTAGGTCAATTTCTGTGAGATTGTCCCATGCAATTTATTTGAATCTTACGACTCCAATCTCGAGATATACAAACACGGTCGCTACGTTAGAATTTCTAGCTCTACATTCTCGTCTAGATTATATGATGCCTAGGCTTGCCATCCTTTTCTAATATATGAATCTTTACATAGTATAAAACAAAGTCGCTTCCCGCCGCCTGTCCCCTCTGTATGTACGCTCTAAATCTTTCAAACTACGCTAAGGATTTTAATGCGGTTTTCATAAATAGATAGTGATTTTAAGAGAAAGGTTATACATGTATAATAAATTCTGGTTTATGTATGGATGTTACAGAATTACAGAAAAAATACAGAGAGTGTAGGAGAAACATTTTGTAAATGGCCAAGGGAATTTCCAAATGGGGAAAATCTGTCGTAAAGAGCGCGGCTCACCTACTCTCTCGACAGATTGTCTAATTAGTTGTCTCTTTCGTTGTTAACAGTGAATACCTATCCTATAACCTTTAGGTCAGTGTTCCCCAAAGTGGTCTATATCGACCCCCAGGGGTCGACAACGACCTGCAAGGGGTCCATGTGAGCGGAAAAAGTAAATGAGGGTCCACGATAGTGGATCCCATTTAAGCAGATCGTGACATTAATTTTGGCTTTTCATTAATGGAATAATCCATATTCATGAATAATCAATACTTTCTTATAAATATATAAATAAACAAATATCTATCTATAGGTATAAATAAAATGTTCTCTGTGTGTAGTTTTTTGCTTTGTAAAAAATATTTTTCCGCGCTAAGTTTTCATTGTAGCCTGTGTCAATTTCTAGCCGGCGAGACCTCCAACGTTATCCATGCAAAAAATCCCAAAGATTTTTTGCTTACTTTTTACTTGATAACGTAAATATTAGGTAAGCAGGGGTCCACCCAAAACCGAAACAAACGCCAAGTGGTCTATAAGACAAAAAAGTTTGGGGACCTCTGCTTTAGGTCATCATCGGACTTGCTCTTAAAGGTCCTAGCAGCCCGACGGAATCCTGACCCAGCATGGAACTGTGTCACAGTGACGTTATGATTCAAGTCTTAAGTAGTGCCAAATAAATTGTTTGATAAAGTCACTGTGACACCGTTCTATAGTAGGTCAGTGTTCCAATGCCTTCATGCAAAATTAACTTCTTTCAATCAATATAGCCTGTGCCCTCAATTGCCTTCGAAAGCCATTAAAAAAAAACAGTTAATAGATTAAACACAAAATTAAACTTAAGTTCAATAAACTCGTATCAAACAGACCTGCATCCAAGGATACTTTCTACTCCCCATATTGTACACTTTCCGCTCAATCCATGATGAAAACCAGTCAGAAACCAGGCAACGTCAGTACTGCACTATACAATTTACTTGTCATTCATGCGCACGCACATGTTGCACGGGGCGGCGCGAGCAACTGCCAGTTTCTACCAATTATTAACAATCATGGCTATGAAATGATGTAGGTACAAGCTTGCAATTGTTTTATCATTGTAATACTAGTCTCGTGCGCGGGTTTGCCTGGTTTACTTTAAACACAATGCGATATTTTTACAATGAACAGTCATTCAAGAAACATTTTGATGACTAGCAGCTTAGGAACCTATAAGTGTATACATTCAATTGTCATGTTTCTTGATAATGTAAACAAGTTTTTTTTATTATATTATGCTTCCTTACTTTTCGAAATAACTACCAACTTCCAGGAGTTTTTTATATACATAATAAACATAAAAACATATATTGTAAAAAAACGCGACATGGAATATCAACATACAGTTAACCGGCACTTAATCGCACGAAATAACTTAAATAACTCATTTATCTACACAAATGTGGTGTTATATATGAAAAGGGACCTTATTGTCGATGGCGCTTCCGCCATTATTAAAGATGCTCCCATATAAATACAACGTCGGGTGACGCAGTGAGGCGTAAGCGCCATCGACAATAAGGTCCCTTTACATAGATAATGACACATATGTGTGAATATTTCGAATGTGACAATTACAAAGAGAAGGGTGTTATGTACAAGTCAAACGTAGTTATCTGTGCGTATGTCTGTAGCATCGTAGCTCCCAAACGGATGGACCGATTTGGACGCGGATTTTTTTAATAGGGAGCTAGTTCCATCGGGTTTGTTCTTAACTTGGTTTCATTAAAATCGGTTGGGCCGTTTAAGAGATGTCAGCTGTGAAAGTAGGGCTCGCCATAATATCAGGGATTTCATCTTTAACAGTTCCTTTCTAGCTGTTGCCCGCGACTTCGTCCGCACAGAAAAATAAAACATAGCCTATGTTACTCAGGCATAATGTAGCATTCTAATGGTAAAAGATTTTTTGAAATAAGTCGAGTAGTTTTTGAGTTTACTCGTTACAAACATACAAAAATACAAATCTTTCCTCTTCATTAATATTAGTGTAGATAAACAATATATGTAGGTAATAATAACTATTTTAAATATGAACTATCCCGATTGAACTAATTATCCTTTTCAAAAAATCGCGAATATATCGATCCGTCCGTTTAGTTAGGAGCTACGATGCGACATACACACAGATACACAAACACACGTTAAACTTGTAGCATTTTTCTTTTGTCGGCGTTTAAAAATGCAACTATCCAATGGCAAAAATAACACTGGAACAGCCACACGCGTTTTACACTTGGCAACGGTTTTTATAGACGGGTTAAATGACCCATCGCACAGATGCCTAGATGCCTTCGCAGTTTACAAGTTTATGTGAAGGCCATTGCCACGCAGAATACGTACCTAGCCAGATAATGGCCATTGATTGCAATGCGAGCGAGAGAACATTCTTAAAAATAAGAATTTGAATCACGCGGTTATTTAACTAAAGTTTGCGATCTAGGAAAAGTATCGATTTATATATATTTATCAGCCCATTCCTAGTATCTTTATAATAGTGGCATAATCATTGCTTGACCTTTATTGTTTGACCGAAAATCGTTATTATTTACAATTGAAACTTTTTTTTTAATAGGTATTATAAAATACTCATCATCAGCCTCAAAACGTCCACTCCTGGACAAAGGCCTTCCCCAAGGTTTTCCACAACGATCGGTCCTCTGCTGCTGTCATCCAGCGGTTTCCCGCGACCTTTATCAGATCGTCGGTCCACCTCGTGGAAGGCCTGCCGAGTGCCGACACTTCGTCTCCCGGTCCGCGGTCCCCACTCTAGAACCTTCCCGCTCCTACTGCCATCGGTTCTACGAGCAATGTGTCGCGTGTAAAATACGAATCTTTCGTAACTTAACGAATCTACACAATAGATTTTTATTAAATTGTGTAATTTCAGCCTAATTAGGCGAAAATATTTTAGATCAAACAATCATTCGACACAACAATTTTATGCGTTTAAAAGGGACACTAATAAACGTAAACAATAGACTTATTTTCAACGAGATATCGAACGCAATTAGCTGTCAGATTGAATGTTGAACTACCCATAAGTACCAGTGCCGGATTAGCCACGTAGCAAGAGTAGCAATTGCTACAGCCCTGCGCATTGGGGAGCCCCCCGCGCATCCATGTCTCCCTAGTAGGTAGGTATTTCATGCACCTACTCGTATTTCTAACGGGCTTATATTGTTGGTTTAAAACTATTAGCTCTAAACCAACATTATATAATTTCATATGATCTAAAATCACATGCTACAACCAATAATTTTTCAAAATTTCTAATATACCTGCAAAATGTATAAAGTCATTTAATACTTGTACACTTTCTATAACAACTACCTAGGTACCTACTTACTAACTTCTAAATCTTTATTGGAACAGACTCTAACAGTGATCGTCTGCTAAAGTAAATAAATTAGTTTTTACAGTTGTTAACATGCATTTTTAGATTGTTACAGTGCTCGCTGAAATAAACAAAAATACCTATATTCCGAAATCGCTGTTCGGCCTTCACTGATGTGTAAATTCTCTAAATTTAAATTAGTCTGAGTCACTCTTGTAAAATGCTTAAAAACAAACAGAATTAAATCTTTCTTACGCGAATAGCGAAGTTTATTATTTGCTCGCGACTTGGTCTGAATTGAAAAGAAAGGTACCTACAACCTAGTAGATAATACAATAGGTACCGGTCGGTACCAGCTCAATTTGAAAATCGGTAAATCAGTCCTCGACGTCCTCGATCGAGTAAAACGGGATAGTGCGGCAAAGATAAAGGAGAAAATGGACCATCCAGGCAAATGGACCATTCAGGCAAGTGGACTATTCCGGTAAATGGACCATTCAGGCGAGTTGACCATTCAGTAAAATGGACCATTCAGGCAAGTGGACTATTCCGGCAAATGGACCATTCAGGCGAGTTGACCATTCAGTAAAATGGACCATTCAGGCAAGTAGACTATTCAGGCAAGTAGACTATTCAGGCAAGTGGACCATTCAGGCAAGTAGACTATTCAGGCAAGTGGACCATTCAGGCAAGTAGACTATTCAGGCAAGTGGACCATTCAGGAAAATGGACCATTCAGGCAAGTGGACTATTCCGGCAAATGGACCATTCAGGCGAGTTGACCATTCAGTAAAATGGACCATTCAGGCAAGTAGACTATTCAGGCAAGTAGACTATTCAGGCAAGTGGACCATTCAGGCAAGTAGACTATTCAGGCAAGTGGACCATTCAGGCAAGTAGACTATTCAGGCAAGTGGACCATTCAGGAAAATGGACCATTCAGGCAAGTGGACCATTCAGGCAAGTAGACTATTCAGGCAAGTGGACCATTCAGGAAAATGGACCATTCAGGCAAGTGGACCATTCGGGCAAGTGGACCATGCAGGCAAGTGAACCATTAACGTAAGGAAACCTAAGGTACCAGAAGCCCCCCCCCTCGGCTCCTTCCTTCAAAATACCGGCATTTTTATAGATAATAAAAAAAAACAATTTAATAATAATAATAATAATAATATGTTTTTATTATCAGACAACTATTATGGTCCATAGATGTTAGTTTACACAAAAACTTATAACTATTGTTAGTAACTATAGAACTACGATATATATCTAGCCTCAAGGAGCTCGAGCGACCCCGCCGGGAGCGCCCGCGTGCAGCCGGCGCAGTCGCTCGCGCACCGTGCTGTCCCCCCGCCCCGCGAACACCTCAAGGAGGCTGTTGCTGCTGCCCTTCACTCTGCGAACAACGGAGGCAACTTTCTTGCGCATCAGCGCAAAAAAGTCGTCCGTGTGCGCATCGGCAAACATGCCGGAAGCACTGCAACGAAAAGGCAGCCTCAACAGCGCCCTGAAGGCGTTATTATATTGAACACGTAGAGTATTATACGCTTTTTGGGTATAGTTAACCCACAGACTGCTGGTGTAGAATGTTTGGCAATAAGCCTTAAAGAGTGTGATCTTAACTTCTGGTGTGCAACCAGCAAATCTGCGGGCCAACATATTGCCCCTTACAGAAAGCGCCCTACGTTCTCTTTCGATGTCACAGTCATCTTTTAATTCTTCCGTAACAACGTGACCTAAATATTTAAATTGAGTGACCCTTTGAAGAGTTACTCCATTCAACTGTACTGGAGGAACGCTCGCCGGAGCTTTGTTTTTTCCTCTAAATACTAATAATTCGCTCTTCTTTGAATTATACATTAGCCCATGCTTTCCAGCGTATGCCTCACAAATTGCAAGTAGTTTGCGTATTGCGCCAACCGTGGGGCCCAGCAGCACCATGTCATCTGCATAACTAATGTTATTAAAACTTACATCATCTATATGGCATCCGACATAAGTGCTGCTGAGCTCCTCTATGAGTTGGTTAATGTAGATATTAAACAATCTCGGGGAAGTCAGACCACCCTGTCTGACTCCACATTCCATTTTATATGGTTCCGATAATGTATTTGCCCACTTTACATAGTTGGTCTGGTTTTGGTACCAAAACTGCAGAATGCTCACTAGTTCGGCAGGGACTCCTGCCACCCTAAGCTTATCCCACAGCACATCATACGCCACAAGGTCGAAAGCCTTAGAAAGGTCCAGGAAACAAGCGTACACTGGAGTTTTCCTATCGACATAGTATTTGACAGTATTCTTTAATGTCAATATAGCGCTTTCCGTAGACAAACCCGCACGGAAACCAAACTGAGCGTCGTGTATCTTAGTGTATCTACTGAGATGACGATCAAGAACACTGTCAAACACCTTTGCAATGACCGTAGCTAGTGAAATGGGTCTGTAATTACACTTGTCAGCTATGTCCCCTGTCCCATTTTTTAAGTGGTGTTCATACAGATTGGATACAGAGTGGTGGATTTATTTCATATGTTTAAGATGTTTGTTAACTCGATTGTTAATACAGTTAGCTTCACTAGTGTGTTTTATTTCTGTACTTTATTGGAATATTTTTCCTTATTTCTAGTTATTATTAATCTGTGCAACTACTATTTTTCACCATGCTGTGTACATATTGTTTTGGACTGTAATCTAGGTTATAACATCTATCTGTTTATTCTTCATTTTAAAATTTTGATTACTGTCTGTTTTATGACCATTTAAAATAATGCCATCTGTCCAGTCTACTGATGCGCAAGTTACGGAAAGTTTCCAAAAAGTTGGTAAAGTTCTAAGAAAATTCCACAAACTTTCACAAGGAATTGAGGAAATTTAAATTTAAGAAACGGAAAGTTTCAAACCCCCACAAAATTGTGAGAAGTTTCCGAAATTTTCCTACAAGAAATGTTCCGCAATTTTGGAAAGTTTCCTTTGGCACATCAGTAGTCCAGTCAAATCAGGAAACAACCATACTCGTTGATTTGACCTATTTTTATGATCATCCGAGATTTCTCTGAGTGTTTCAATAAATTTTGGTCGTTTTACGTATTAGGGTCAAGGTCAGATTGATTATGTTATCCGGGAATACCTACCTAACTTGTAGCTTGCTTTTAGGTAGGTATTTCCTGGTAATTCTGTACGTATTTTGGTAGGTAATTACTTTTATTTACGTACTTTTTTGGGCTGATAGTACGTCCGTCCGTCCCTCTGTCTGACACCGGCCTGTATCTCATGAACCATAATAGAGAGACAGTTGAAATTTTCACATAGTGTTTATTTCTATTGCCGCTATAACAAATAATAAAAATTAAATTAAAAGTGGGGCCCCTATTCAAGAATGATACGGACGGGACCTTTCGTGTCCGACCCGCACTTTGAACACTTTTTAGATAATTATATTAGAAGTCTTCTTTTAAACTTTAAAAGAAGAATAGGGAATATGCATTTATTTTTTACAGCTTCAATAAAAGCTGATTCATGTAACAAACAGTTGAGAAAATACATTTTTTGAATGGCTATAAAAATGACCAAGATATGAAGAGTAAGCCAACAAATATTTGTTCCTATCTCTTTCTTGCTAAACAGAATTTTACGTGGAGTTTATATGGCCGAACTGCACGATGACGTCACCGGTGCACTCCGGATCTCTGCCTAATTAGCATTTTAAAATGCTTGTATTATGCGTATTACTTGACCAATTTTAATTTTAATTTCACTTTTGGTGTTCTCTTTTACGGTATTTTCATATTTTTTGAGAAATGCTATTTAAAAAATCCATGTATATTCACTATTCCATTAAATCTAAAAAAAACTATAAAATTAAAGTAAAGAATACTCGATGTGTAGGCATGCCAAAAAGAAGAATAAACATATTAACCATGTTTTTTTTCCTTTTCATAGTCAAAACCCGTCTAGTCTTCGCATTGGTAAATCCGTAACTGATAAAATTATTTTTTATGACTAAATAAGTAAAACAAATACCTATATCTACTATGTTAAATTCTGTGTAGCTGGGGAATAAATGTGGTTTGTTTAAAATGGATTATATTATTTATGTTCTATGTACGTGACTCGTTACACCTATTTGGAATAGATAATGTTAGTGAATATGTTTAAGTAATTTTAGTTTAAGCGCGCTGCACAGCATGTTTTTATGCCGAGAAGTACCACATAAAGGGACATAACCATAACTATATTAAAGATCTATATGTATAAACCTATGCTGGACAAACAAATAAATGATTTATGATTTATAATAATTCAAATTTTGATAATAGAAATAGATAACCTATATTCTCGTAACGCCCAGTGTGCAATAGGATTTACATTTCCAAGGCAATTTAATTTGAACTGTAGTTTATTTTCGTTTCTTCATATATTGAATATGGCATTTTCGAATAAGCGTAATTGAACTTTATTGTCTTGGTGGTAGATTCAAAGTCCCACTGACAAAATCCTCATGCCGACCAAGAAAAAAAACGCAAGTACAGGTAAACGCCCAGCCAGTGTGCAATGTAGGTATAAGCCAAAACATTTCTATGTCCAAACTGCCCATTAGTACAGTGTAATGTTCACTGGGCGTTTAGTTTAAAAAAAATATTCTGGGCGGTAAACAAGTGTTACTTTGTACAATGTAATGTACATTGGGCGGCTCGAGGTTATCCAACATATCTGACACGCTCTTATACCTATAGTAATAAAGACATGTCAGATGTTTTTGCACCCAATGTTGGATAACATATTATTGCTGGTGACTGTACCTATTCGCTATCTGATTTACAATAGAACAAGTTTCACATTAGAGATTGCTAATAGAATTAAGTGGTTAGTGTTTTATTTATTATGACTCTTATACAGTGGTTGCCACATAATTAGGGACACTTGTTTTTTCCCCATACAATTGTCTACAAATATGACTATTCAATTTTGACCACTAATCAAAAAGTTCTCGACCAATTTTATTGCTAAATACATTTTACTTTACATCATTAACTAAGGTTT
The DNA here is from genome assembly GCA_946894065.1 of Acleris literana. Taxonomy (NCBI): domain Eukaryota; kingdom Metazoa; phylum Arthropoda; class Insecta; order Lepidoptera; family Tortricidae; genus Acleris; species Acleris literana. The sequence continues at coordinate 3,722,602 of OX335681.1, forward strand.
AAACTGATGTACAGTGAACTAATATTAAAAACGGACCTTATATTTTATAAGGATTTAAAAACGAAGTGCTGACGCGTCCATACAAAATTCTACAACTTTGTATGAGCACTGAATAATTATTTTTTCAAATCCTTATAAAAATGAAAGATCCGATCTCAACAGAGATAAATTGTACATACATTAAAACTTTACTTTATTAGTTAACGATAAGTGTAACTAAAAATATAATTGGTTAAGAACTTTTTGATTGGTTGTCAAAATTGAAAAGCCATATTTGTAGGCAATTGTATGGGAAAAAAACAAGTGTCCCTAATTATGTGACCACCACTGTATATATTATAGGTATGGCATAAATGTGGATGGCTATACGAGTAGGGGAAGACCAAAGAAACGATGGTTGGACTATGTGAAAGGTGGCTAGAAAAAGGTAGTGATTACCGAGACGACGACTAATAGAGAAGTATGGAAGAAAAATACATGTTGCGCCGACCCCAAATAAGTTGGCAGGAGAATGATGAGGTACGGCATAAACAAACAGCATTCTGTTTTGCGAGCATTAGGTACCAGAAATAATTTTGCTACTAACCAATATATGTCTATAGTGACACATTTTTTTGGGGGCTTTTTATTATTACATCGAAACTATTATAATATTTATTATACTAGCTTTTATTGCATACTAATGCGCTGGTAAACATCTTAGCCTAATTGTGCAAAATGGGGTTACAGAATTATCAATAAGTTTAGAGTTGTAAATGTTGTTTATGTTGGTAATTCTGTAGCTCTGCCTACCCCACTCTGGAAATTAAGGGTGAGTTAATCTATGTGTATGTATGTATTGCATACTAGTATTGATGGCAAAATTATGTAATTGATGAAAACATATTTTTCATTTCATCTCCTAGTTTTTTTTAATTTCCTGCCACTATGTTTAATTGACACCTCATATGTCAAAATGGGTAAATTATGAACAACTCAAGAACACAAATTACATAGGGTGTCAAAATCATTCCTTTGCTTCGCTGTAGTCAAAAAATGCCTCAAACTTATCAGTGCCAAGCAGCATAGAAAAGAGTCACTTGCCAGGTTCATGGTTTTTGGTATATTTTATTATGTTATAGAAAGTTTATATAAGCTACCAAAACAAAGATATTTAGGGATTGGGTCACATGCTTAAATAAGTATCGACCTATATATGGGTGATTCCACGGGCATTTCAACCGCCGTCAGTCCGCTGTCCTAAGTGTTAAGGAAATAGGTGATAATATACTTAAAATTCGATCAATTGTGGCAAGAATTACGATAACAGTATAGCTCTGTGTGAATGTTGGCTGCTTGGTGTAGCTCATTCTTTCAATATTCTTTCAATTATTTTGATAATAAATGTCAAGGTAGGTAGATTTCTTATTTACAGCAAAACTAATATAATAACCAACTAGGGTAAAGACTAAAAATACTTTTAGCTAGAACCAGTCTCGGTAATAAAAGAAATATAACCTTAGAAAAACTTCTCAGACTTCTTTCCTTCAGTGGGAATGAAGAAAGTAAGCAATTAAAGAATTAATCCTAATTTACACATTATAAATAATCACAACATTACTTGTTGCGCTAAATATACGAAGTAAAAGTGTTTGCGCGCGTGGAGAAAGTGATAATGTGGTACGTAAATCAAATAAGACTGCGCCTGGGAACCTAGTTAGACCTAACTCACTTTCATCCTTCAAATTCTAGAAGTTTCACTTTAAAATCAATAGTTAGTGCATTGCGTCCAAGTCGAAAGATCTAGGTCGCTCAGACCGAGCGAAGTAAAGACAACGTAAACAGTAATTTTTGAATGCTACCGTGCGAAATTAATCCGCATGACCTGTACAGTAATAAAGTTAACCGCTACGTAGTGCTTCAAAGCCGCTATTATGACTAATTCCATACACTACTAGTCTACTAAATCAATAACATCTTCGAAGGTACAAGTGGCACAACAAAACCGAATCAATAATTTCAACCGTACTAACCACACTGGCGGTATCTTGGCTGTCTAGCGAATACTTGTCAGTCTCTTTCCCTTGCTGTTCGTTGGTAAAACTTTCATATTTACGACTGGGACTGCTTTTCATTGTTGACACAACGTATTTAGCTTAGGCGTCGAAAGACATTTTTGAGCAACGAATTCCACAACACTACACACCAATGAAAGAGAAAAACTGACAGGTGTAGAGTGAGCGGATTAAAGGACCGGAGATCGAATGAATGAACGACAACTAAATTCTTCGTTCATAGTTCGTCAGAACACGTTCAGAATAGCATAACATTATTGCCAGACCTAAAATATTTTTCTTATTTTTTTATACATTATTATAAACCTAAACCTGGAAATTCTTTAAGAAATTCCAATTAAATTATAAAGGTAGCATAATTTATAATAAGTAATAATAATATTTTTGAATACTATTAGGTACTTTTTAAATTTTCAATCTTATCAAATATTCATATCTCATCCAATAGGTACCTAATGGGTTGTTCTGTTTAGCTTTATATTTTGACTTGTACCTCTTGACTACTTAAAATATACTTACGTTATTGGCGATTTGATCCACTTCCCATATTGGAATTTCGATATACTCCTCCCTATCATCATTAATTTTGTTACGTCGAAACATGTCAATTCACTTAAATACATTTTGACTAACACATCATTTATTTCATTAGTATTATTTAATTTTTAAGCATCCAAAGAAAAAACACATGAACTTGTCGCTGAGTCAATATGATATAAAATAGAAATTAAACCACGACATTATTTAACAACAATTCTGAATCACTCCGCCGGCATAACTGCGTTATCACTGTTTTATCATTTTATGTACTTTTGTTACAATGTCTGATAAACCACAAAAACGTGCCTTATCTCCTAGCACTACAAATCAGCTGAGATGAAATTTCATTGATAAAAATGTTAAATCTAACAGTTGACCAATTACTTATGTTCGTGCAAGCGTTGCAAAACGATTTCAGAAGGAAAATAGTACTCTTAGTGTGATATTTTAAATTAATGTTTTTCCTCGATCACTGATTTATTTTCAAGGTTGCCAGATGTAGTTTTATTATACTATTGTAGGTGTTGGTTTGTGTCGTTGGTGAGGCTAACGGAATATTGTATATGTATTCGTTGACCAGTTTGCACTCGGTGGAACACAAGTACGTCTTCTCTGTAATAGAATGAGGGTACTATCCATATCCAACCATACTAGTGTAACTAAAATTATAAGTAAATCTGTTTGTTTGTTACGCTTTCTTAGCTAAACCGCTGAACCGATATTGAGACCGATATATGAGATTTGATGTATAAGTAGCTTGAATGCCATGGAAGTACCTACATTGGTTATTTTTTTATCCCGGATAAATTGGAGTTCTAGAAGAAATAGCGAAAAACTACTTAGGTACATACGAGTAAGCGGAGAGAGTCGCGATGAGCAGTAGTACTACGTGGTACTACACTGCCTGCTTCTTTTTACCCGACTGCGTCAGAAGGAGGGTTATGTTTTTCGCACGTATGTATGTATGTATGTATGTCTATTTCTGGGCACGATGTATGTATGTATGTCTATTTCTGGGCACGCTCTGCAGCCTAAACGGCTTGACGGATTTTAACATACGAGGTGTCATTCGATTCGTCTTAATTGCCGAAGTGACATAGGGTATATAATATTTCAATATGGCGTCCGCGAAAAAAAATACGGAAGTGGAATAAATTTTTATTTTTTTTATTATATCAATATGGGTATCAAATGAAAGCTATTAAATAGCCCATTCCAAATATATATACATTATATAACTTTGATGCTACTAAATATTTTGACAGGAAAGTAAGAAAAATACTTAAACGTTAAGTAATAAACTTCTTTCGCTAGGAAGAGAGTTTCACTTGTAATTTGTCACTTGTAGCTTCGCGACATAAAAATTTAAGCTCCAGAGCTCATATATCACTTAGTAATAATTAATTAAACCACTATTTTATTAATAAAAACTAAAAAGAGTTAAATAAATTATATTATTAAAAATAAACAAAAAACCCGACTGCAGGGTTTTTTGTTTATTTTTAATAATTGAATTTTTTATAAGTATCATACATTTATATAGGGAGCGTTAGAAGCGACAACTATCTATCTTTGGTCGTCCAGGCGGAAGGTACGGCTTCGCCGTTATGGTGTCAGTTGTCTTCATTTCTTAGGGCATTAACTACGCGAGGAGTTTTTGGTGATTTTCGAAAAATCGCGCGTTCGGCTGGCGGTGGCGCGTAAACAAAGGACATGTTTTACTTATTTTAACCTAATTTTTTCTAATTAATGGATGCCCTTTATTTATAACACCATTAATTTTGGACCTAAATCTCATATTTACAGCGATGAAAACAAATGTCAACAGTTTATTGACACTCAGATGTATTGAATACGATTATCAAGTCTCAGATGTGACTGGATCTATGATTCTTTGAGAATTGATGCCTAATCGTTAAGGTCAAACGCCGCGCTCAAATTTATGTGTTGCCATACTAAAAAAACAAATGTCACTGATGAACTAACATGATTTTATTGATTTATTACCTATTAAATAAAATTTACAAAATTTAACTGCTGTTTACTACTTCAGGGCGTCCTGGACGCCAAAGCCTGGTCCTGTTGGTTCCTCGGTCAATGAGGTCAGTCCTCCAAGGGGCTCTGATGCGTATCTTCCATTTCTAAAAACAAAATATTGCGTATGATATGAAGTGGTGGAGAAAAGTTTGTGAGTTTAGCGGGATCGTACACATTTTAATCATTATTATTGTAAGGAGTGCCTTTGACATGTTATCACATTGTAAACGTTACGATAACATGTGAAAGGCAATACGGTTAAACCCAGTTGGATGGAGACCCAGTTCGAATGAATCGTAGGCCGGGAAGTAGCAGCTTTCTGCACTGTTCCAACCGTCGACGATGAGCGGGAAGCGATTACAGGGGCACGTTTTATAAAGCTACAAGTAACAATTTTACAGGTCTAAACTGGCAACACTGCTCAAATGGCTGGTCGTCATTGGTCGAGGTTGTGTCAAATGGAAACTTGTAACCTGTCAATTGTAATTTGTAGCTTTATAAAACAGGCCTCAGCCAGCGATCAACTATTAATATTCGTGTCTCTTTTATTGACACGGGATCTATATTTTTTGTTTCGACAAACTAGTGGAAAGAGTTCTCGCCGACAGTGTGAACAGCCAGCGATCAACTTTTAATATACGTGTCTCTTTTACTGACAGGGGATCTTTATCTTTTGTTCGTTTCTTGGGCGAGAAAATCGCCGATAGCTAATCGCTTCCTCGCCCTTGGTGGGACCAGTGCCTTTATAAGTCTATTATTGTATGACAAAGGCCTTATAATCCACATGCGGGTGGTACAGGCCATATGACCTGGTCGTTGTACACTGGAACACAACTATGCAAGCACAGCTGCTTCACGGCAAGATAAGGGTTACATCTTAACTGCTAACTGTAGTGTTCAGTTCACACCACTAAGGGCAGAGTTCACCAACCGATTTAACAGACGGTTAAGTCTTAATCAGCTGTTAGTCAATACATCTGACAACCTTCAAACCGCTAACTGTTCGTTTAACCTTTTCAACGCCACAGTCGGCTCTGGCCGTCAACTAAAAGTCGTGCCACTGACGCCACGTCGGCTACAGCCGACAAGAGTTCAGGATTAAAAGAGACTTTGTTTGGTAGCAATAAGGTGTAATTTTCATAGCATAGCAAACATGTTTGGCGTGTGGGTGGCACATTTTGTATTCGACGTATGGCGTTCAAAAGGTTAATTGTTGGTGAACACTGCACTAACTAGCCTAGAGGCATTTCATCTTACTCCTCAGGATTGGCTATACAGTTAATACAATTTGTAAATATCCATGGCCCTCAGTGCCTACTTACAATCAGCCCCCTATTTCATCACCCTGACAATGACATGTGACAGGTGACATTTTAGTATACATGGCGCAGCTTATATGAAACCCAGTGATGTATCCGCGTGTTGACTTTGCAATGTATACCAAATTGTCACATGTAATTATAAAAATGCCTTTAGAATATTGTTGGGGCTGCCTGACCGGTGCAGCGATTGAGGCATGTTTGCCGAACGCCCGCAAGAAGATTGTATCGCTGCTTGGGCGAGTAAGGGCCAGTCACAACAACATACTAGGGCCGAGTTCACCAACAATTAAACGGATGGTTAAGTCTTAATCAGCTGTTAATCAGTACATTTGACATCCGTTAAACCGCTAATCGTCCGTTAAATTGTTGTTGAACTCGGCCCTAAAGGTGATACAACATAAGAAACGCGTTACGATAGCTCTTTTTTTTTTTGAGTCATGTTGGCGGCCGAGATAACCCTTTAGCGGTCATCGGTCATACATTTGACCACCATAATAAAATTAAAATGAGTCTAATGAATTAATGTTGTAGTTCTATTTTCGAAAACTGACAGGTGTCAACGGCCGTTAAAGGGTTAAATCCTATAACATGGCAAAAGCAATTTTATCTTAACGTGTAGTATAGAGGTCCTAGTTTTTTTATTAGGATTCTGTAGCCAAAAGGTGCCAATGGGATCCTATTAATTACTAAGGCTCCGCTATTCGTCCATTGGTCCATCCATCTGCCACAGGGCCTTATCTTTTGAACTTAACAGCTAGACACTTCTAATGTTCATAGAGTTTGTATTACTATGGCCGCTAAAACAACACATAATAATAAGTTTCTCTAAAATAATAATTTTTGGGGACAAGGTTTGTTGTCGACTGTGCTTTTTTTTTGCAAAGTTGTTATCTGCTTATTAACCTCGTAAGGCCCAGTGCGCAATAGGATGTACATTACCAAGGCATTTTAATTTGAACTGTATTGCAATAAGAATAAAGTTTTTTTTCCTTTCTTCATAAATTGAAAATGGCTTTGTCGATCGATCGAAATTGAACTTTGTTGCCTTGATGGTAGATTTAAAGTCCCACTCACAAAAAACTGTCTGATTTTAGTATGATGGGCCTTACGAGGTTAAGACCAAACTTATGAGTCCAACTCGATGGGTCTACGTTAAATATAGCGAAGATCCTATAGTCACCTTCCGAATCCATCATCAGATCAGCTGTTAGATACCATAATATAGCATCGTCATCGGGTTTACATACGTGGTCCAAACTTTAGCCCATTCCAGTAACGGGAACTGGTTGAAAATACATTTTTCTATGGAACCAATATCCACATAACTTTCCACAAAAAAAAAATATCTCAAAAAGTAGTCGTGCAAGTTAAATAAAAGCTTATAAAAATTAAAACCTCGTAAGGCCCACCATACTACAAACAGAGTTTTTTGTGAGTGGGACTATGAATCTACCGTCAAGGAAATAAAGTTCAATTAAGTTTGTTCAATAAAGAAGTGGTCTCTGCCTACCCCTCTGGGAAACAGGCGTGATTTAATGTATGTATGTAATAATGCCATTTTCAGTTTATGAAGATAGGAAAATAAAGCTTATTCTTATTGCAACACAGTTCAAATTAAATTGCCTTGATTATGTACAGCTTATAGCACACTGGGCATTAAGAGGTTAATAAAAAAATAAAGACCCCTTTATAAAAGTGTTTTTCTCAAAAATGTCCGGAAATGTTGACATTCCTATCTACATATTGAGACGCGAAGTACATAGTTTACTGACAGTTCTCAAATTTAAAAAAAAAAAACATTGCGTGCTCGCTACACAAGCCCGCAATGTTGCATACAAATTCCATTACCATCTAGCTTGTAACTTTTTAAAAAGTGAAATGGGCCATAATAAAATGAGGGCACAAGTCTTATACATCCAAATTTTACTCGAAACATAACTTTTTTATTTGTGCCTGGAATACCTTATGTTTTTTTTAAAACAAGAATTGCGTTTCTCCTTGTCATAAACAAAAAGGCGGTAAGGAGTGATCGTTATTTCACATGAAGTTTCTATTTGTATGCAATTCAAAAAATGAGTTCAAGCGATGAAGATTTGACTCCAACACGATTTTTTCTTGCGATTTTTGAGAAAAGCACTATATTTGCCTCGGCAGGAAAAGCAATTGCGGGCTTCGTATTTTTAAACGGACTCGCAAGCTCGTCCGTTTAATCCAATACTCGGCCCGCAATTGCCTGCTTCCATACCTAGGCAATAATGTACTATTTTTCTGCATGTTTCGCTCGATCTTAATATTATATGGCGGTACGGAACCCTTTTTATGCGAGTCCGACTCGCACTTGGCCGGTTTTTAACAAAGTGTTATAGCTACCTTGGTCCTGGAACAGGCTTTTCGTCATTTTTCAACTTTTGGATTATTTCTTTCGTATCCTCTACGGTAAGGTCTTCCTGTAAACGTAATAAAACAGAAATGTAGGCTTTTATAAGATAGACTTACGAGCAAAACAATTGCATCACTTTGCATTTTTTCATGTCCACCCATTATCTTTGTAAACCGACTTTTCTTTCTTAAATATTTAAATGAATTCATGTTTCTTGTAATCTAAGCTCTACAAGAAGTAAACAAACATGGAGATTATCGAAACATTATTTCATTTTAATATTTCAGAAAGAAAAGCCGGTTTACAAAGATAATGGGTGGACATGAAAAAATGCAAAGTGATGCAATTGTTTTGCTCGTAAGTGTACATCAAGATTTTTACATTTGACACAAAAAAAATTGTCATTTTATACTCTAACTTTTTTTTAAGTATATAGTCAGAAATCACGACGATGAATGTTTATGCCGCGGTCGTCGAGGGGGCCGATTTTTGACTTTCGAGCGCTCGAAAGTTTCACTCGGAAGTGAGCAAAATCTGTGAAACCTTTTTTTGAAATACGAGCGGTAGAATTGAAAACGAATGGTGTGGACCACTCGTCTTTAAATTTTCTATCGCACGTAATTTAAAAAATACGGTTTCATAGATTTTGCTTACTTCCGAGTGAAACTTTCGAGCGCTCGAAAGTCAAAAATCGCCCCCTGACAGTTTGCATTCTACTTACGACTTCCGAAAACCATCAAAATGTATGGAATTGATATACACTTACGTCGACGCGACCGTCTAGCGGGTATAGTATGGCTGCGTCTATATCGCGTGTCAAATGTGGATAAAGCATCCGTCACTCTCGTACTTATTTACGTGTCAGAAGGTGACGGATGCCTTATCCACACTTAGTAACGCGATAAACGCAGCCATATTACGGCCCCTGCTTACGCCAATCCTATATATTTTCGTTGATTTCGGTGGTCGTTATCGTTTGCAGAGGGCATCTTGTCTATGCCCGCTAGATGGTAACTGAAGTATGGTTGAAAGTTCGTATACTTCATCCTTTTCACGCGTCATCCATGAGTATATGGAGAAAAAAAGATGGAGCTGACATAGCCTTGTTCTTTAAAATCTGGGGCGTTAATAGAATTAGAATTAAAATATTTTAACCGGCGACATTTATGTTTTGTATACAAAAGTACTACGCAAGAAGTTGGGAACCGGGAAGCTAAGTGACGGATAACGATATTACCCATATAGTTATAGAAAATAACCAGACCTAGGAATATATGGGGCAAAATTAAATAACAGCTAGGGATTGCGTATATCGATAAACTCAATTATCGATGCTTTTGCCATATACCAAATAGCAACATAATTCTGGTTATTCTTTATTTTAAAAGGATCATCATCATCATATATTTTCCTTATTGTGTATTTCAGAATGACTGTCCCATTTACTATTGTTAAAAAAAACGATCAGAATTTGTTAGGAGTAAAAAAAATATGATGATGATGTGATCAGTGAATTATGTTGCTATTTTTTCATTTGCATACTTTCAATAAAATTTTATTTTTGCAAACAAAACTTGGGGCGATCACCAGTATATGGGAAAAGCATCGATAATTGAGTTTATCGATATAGGCAGTCCCTAGCTGTCATTTAATTGTGCCCCGTATATTCCTAGGTCTGAAAATAACATTATGATTCGATGGATTCGAGTTTTATAAAGTTTTAGAAAAACGTTATAATTATAGCTTCCATAGCTTTTAAAGGGTTACTAAAAGCTTATTTTCAGTTTCATATTGATCGCATTTCACATTTAATTTTAGTTGAAAAAAAAGCAGACTTACATAGTAATCATCGTTAACTTGAACCATGGGCGCGTTCACGCAAGCTCCAAGGCACTCAACCTGAAATATTTAAAAAAATATCATTAAATAAAATACCTAAATCGTTTTATAAGCTGCTTTAATCTAGTTGCTAATATACCTAGCATAAGTAATAATGTCGTCAATATATACACACTTAAATCGCTCAGAAAAGTAGTGTTAGGTTAGGGTCATAAGTTTTTCTACTTTTTCATTAATCATGTGATCAAAGTGCCATGCGGGAACTCATACGAGTTAGACATTTTAGAGATATTTAACTCGTTCCTTTTTTAAACTTGTGTATGTAAAATCGTCACTAAGAAACAACTTAATTTTTAACTGACTGAGTGCGGCCGTTAATGACTTTTTACGTGACTGTACCCGGCCTGCCAGCTTCCAGTTAGGCATTATATAACTGTTTGACATTCTCCCCATAATGACTCTGTTTTGTTAAACTAGCAGCCCGCCCTCACTTTGCTTCGGTTTATGTGGGTTTTCTGTTACTCATAATAAACCAGAATTGATTATACATAAAAAACGTCTGTGATATTTTTTTACTGACAGCGAAAGCCATATTAAAATCTGTTGCGTGGTTTAGGAGTTAGCAGATATACACACAGCCACACGCGGAAAGTTGTTTTATAGGTAGGTACGAGTACTATGCAAAGAGGATAAAGATGATAAGGTAGGGTTACTAAAAATTTTCTCTGCTCTGGGTTTATTATAAAATATATGAGAACTGGTTTAATACATTTTTATCCTATATAGTGAAGTACAAACGTACGAACACGCTGCAAATTTTAAATTAACTACCTGTTCTGTGAAAATTACCACTGGATGAGACTACTGTCTAATTACATATTCATACATATACGGACAAGAATTGATAAAATAAATAAATTAATACACATACCTCAGAAAGAGAGAATTTTCCACAAGGACTGTTCCCTCCAACTTCGCAACCCGTAGCATCCTTGAGAGCTTTCAGGACATCATCAGAGCCCCGTAGCCAGCAAGGAGTGGTTGTGCATACTTGCAAATGATACTTGCCAATTGGACGCCTTAAACATAAATGAAAAACTATGTAGTTGCATTGTTAAAAAACATATGAAGACAGTCCATGTTTTATGAGTAGTTTGAAAAAAAGCATCCATAAAACTTTATGCAGTAGTTTCACCTGCAGAGTGTAAGCATATTTTGACGAATAGCTTTTTCTATCATTGGCCAAACAACCTGAGGGCAAGTCAATTGAGATGGCATGCACGTTTGTATGTTTGTGTGATAATAACTTGAGTATTGTTAATTAATGTTCAGGGCAAACTACTGGCTAAATCTTGAACTTGTAGCCAGAACTTAGAATAAAAAAAAATACAAACAATAATTAATGAAAAGCAAGCTTTAAAAACCCGACTGCATTTTTATACTGTTGTCGATATACCTACATATGTTAATAATTGTCATTTGGCCATTGTTGTTATTTCAACTTTAACAGTTTAGGTATCCTATGACACTCGCTGCGAAGACGAATCCAATGATACCTCATTTGTCAAAATCGTCCAAGCCGTTTTTTCTGTAGCAGGGAACATAGAACTGGACATACATACATACATGACGGTGAAAAATTATTCATTTCAACTCACCTAATAAACATGGTATAGAATGTGGCAACCTCATACACCCTCATATTAGGTAATTTCAGTATTTCAGCAACCTTGTGCATGGCAGAGATCGGCAGCCAGCCTCCGGCCTGGCGCTGAGCAAGATCCAGGAGCGGGATCATGGCTGCACGCTCATGGCCTTCTGGGTATATCGCTAGGATGGCTTCCATACGCTAAAAAAAAATTAAATAACCTTTATGTATTGTGAAAATGGAGTGAAAAATTCCTTTTGTGCCTAAGAATTTTCTCAGAGCACAGACTTCCAATCTCCTAGCAGATCCTAGAGCATGCACCAGGTCCCGAAACTGACACTGCTTAAGTTGCTTCTGTCATCAACACCAGAGTGCGATTTGTTTGTGAGTCAATGGCGCAGTGTATGTAGTGGATGCCTGAGGTATTGCGAAGCGATGGATAACAGTGGCATTTGTATCTAAAAGTCTGTATAGTTTTTTATTGTATTATCTCTTAGCATGCTAGTATTTAACAGCAGGGTTGTAAAAAAATGTTTGAATTAAATAACATATTATTAATTTATTATGTATAAAAATTTGGCAAGGGTCAGTGTCTAAGCATAGCTAGGATAAATTTAACTAGATTATTTCTATGCCCTTGGTTGTTTAAAACTCTTTCAACGGTTTTTAACTATATCTCTTAGGTCATATAAATTTTCAAGTGGATTGATGAAGACGGACGAGGTACGGTCAGCCAGGAGAGTGGTCTACCAGTTTTGACAAAAGTTTCTGTGAGTTCTAATTTTGGGGACCTAGTGAAAGGGTATAAGTCTACTTAACTTGTTCTAAAAAAGGGTATATACATAAACGGAGCATACTAGACTTAAACCCTTTTTCACTTAATCTTCAGGAGACTTAAAACCTTTTTCACTAGGACCCCTGAAATATCGCTAAGGTTGTTGACACTTTTCACTGTCATAATATTATTGCAAGGGAAAATCGAACTTGTTGTATCATGACGTGCAAATGAACTTCAACCGTAGGGTGGCAGACCACATTTTTGGCCGATTGTACCGTAAAGAGATACACATACTTAAAGGCACACATACGAAATTCTTTATGTATAACCTCATTAGTAAAACTGGTCATTAAGATTAGAAAACTGTGCTAATTAACAAACCAAGACTACTTTAATTGTATTTAAATATAAAATAACACGCAATTTGAAAGATGTAACAAAAACAAATGAATGCTACGGACCTTCACATTTTCAGGCGTAAAGTCGAACGGGATATTCGGATTGTCTTCGGGAGTATCGCGATGGACAAAGAGGCTGTCATGTTGCAATGTCGAGCTGGTCTGCAGAGCCCTGGAGGAGGCTCGCCACTGAAAATCACATTTCAACTTTTATTATCACGATGGTTTCGGACGAAGTGAAACGTCAAATCGATATTATATAATGTGATATCAATCACAACAACGCCTGTGGCAAGTTCTAACACAAAAACCAAAACATACCAGGCCATTAACTCCTGTTCTAAGGCTGGATAACATGTTTATTTTTGCTACTTTACGTAATAATTTAAGTGCACAGTTGTAAAGCACTGTTCTGTCCACGAACAACTCGGCCTGTTGTTAACTTCACTCGTAATACTTTGCTGTTTTTGACAGAACTGTTCATAAACTTTATCGGAAATATCGCAACATAATATATTTTCAACAAGATTCTGACATTTTGAAGTATTATGTGCCGATTTGAAACGTAAATTATTACAAATAATTAGTGACATTATTTGCTTTCCGCTACAAATATATGTTTTATAACAGTTTTATAATTGTCAGTATGAAATTTTGAACATTACTGCTTTTTGAACGATGTTTAATGGACTTGCAGCTAGCTTCGGAGCAAATATGTAGCTATGTTCCATTTTAACTTAGTTACAAATATGCGCAGTAGCAAAATGTTAAAACTCTGATTTCCTACAATAAAGCTAAAGAAATGCTTCGATATGCCCAGGTTACATTTCCAGTAGTGGATTTCGAGGCCCGTTGTCAATGACACGAAATCATTGAAAGTGAACGTGTTTAAGCTGTATTTTAACAAACAGATAAACCTGCTTAGTTTTTAGGAGCAAAAATACAACCACAAACTGTCACAGTGTTTCAGCAGCCTACCAATAGATGGCACAGCCTACCTGGTTCAATATATTTAAAGTAATAATTGAATGTAGAAAGGTGATGATGAAAAAACTTGTTGATAATAAAATAGAAACAAACTTTATATCTTTTTTCCTTTCATAACTGAGTAAAGAGTTGTGGTTCTTTGGTAGTGGTGGTGATTGATTGCATGGTTATATATTTTATTGCATACTCGCCCTCGCTTCGCTTCGGTTTATGTGAGTTTTCTGTAACACCCGTAAATAATTCAGCACTTACTATACATAAAAACCTTCCTCTCCATCACTGTATTGATTACTGAAAACTGCATACAAGAAAACGTAAAACGTAATCCTACAATTTTATTACGTTCGCATCCGCGAATTAATGGTAGATGCCTGGTGGTTTCTGCGACAGGGTTCTGCAGTGACTTGAAGGGTTGTCAGTCTATTGTCGGCAATTAGCGTCTGTGAACATAAGCGCTAAGCCAGCTGAAACGAATTAACCTAAACGTAGGTATATCCACGATATGTATAATTATTGTTTAGGCTGTCAAACAAGCCACCAAGGCCCGACCTTTAACTTTTTTATGGGCTCGTGCGACCTACAGACGTTCTTGGAAGGCTTGGAACCCGCTACCTAGGCTTAAAGCCGCCATTTTATTGTTAAAGCTTACTAAAACCATTAAAATACTTAATATAGGACGCCCGCGACTTCGCTTCGACGCGTTGAATGAATGTCCCCCTATTTATAACCCCTTATATACCTAAATTTCCGAAAAATCCTTCTTAGTACACCCCTAGGATATCCAAGGAGTATTTCCTCAAAATTTCAAGTCCCTAGGTATAGCGGTTTCGGCTGTGCGTTGATCTTTTTAGGGTTCCGTACCAAAATGGTAAAAAAGGAACCCTTATGGTGAGACTTCATTGTCTGTCTGTCTGTATGTCACAGTAGGTTTCCTCAGCAACTACAAATGCTATCAACTTGAAATTTGGCATAGTTGTACAACTTGCTTGCACGCATCTGTTTTTAGTAAAAAATAATATATAAATAATTGAAAAGGGGTCTAGAATAGGGGGTTGAAAAATTAAAGTGGTTTGATTATAGCAAATGGGGTGTCATATGAAAGGGCTCCATCTATACGTCTCAAAACTTTTTTTTTTAATTTTCTTTGATGTACTTTTTGTTTTATAGCCAAAAATTTACAAAAAATTACCGTTTCCCCCTTCCCCCCTTATCTCCGAAGTTTATTAATCAAAATATATGAAAAAAATCCTGACGTATAGATAATTAATTATATTTTATGGGAAAAATAAAATGAAGTGTTCATTATTTACATTTTTTGAGAAATAACAAAAAACTTTGAAATTCTGTATTAAAATTTAGGCTAGGGTAAATGGACCTTATTACACTGAAAATAAAGTTCATAACAAAATGAGTATTTTATTTTGCGGTTACCAAGCTTATTATCTTAAATACGGTACCCTAGGTGCGCAAGTTCGACTCGCACTTGACCGGTTTCTTTATAAAGCGTACCTAGATTTCAATACTCGTTATTCCTTCGGGAACTTATATCATTTCCGGGATATAGATGTGTTGCAAAAAATATACTTACTCACCTTAAACATGAATGCTAGTAATCTCGTAGCATAATGCATTTTTTTTATCTTAAATTTAAATTAAGTAAGTTGATTAATTTTTTGTCTCGTTAATCAGAAACGCTTGTGATTGCCTCCAGATGGCGCTAACATGTACAAATCGTCTAATAATACTTGTAACTACCATCAAGAATTATCCTCGTTGAGTACTTTGTCTGTTTTATAGTCATAACATAATATTATTCACGGTTTCTTACAAATGATCTAAAGTACCTAATGTTATTATTGAGGTTGGTTAGGTTAAAATGTAGGTAAGTAAAGTTTGCCATCAAAAATGTGTCCATCGAAACTTTTGATGAACACATTTTTAAAGCTATTTAAAGTTAGATGAAATCTTGAAATTGTATGAATCCTTTGTTATATTTATTTTTTCTTAACTAAACTATTTTCGACGTAGATGTTTCTCTTTTCTTCAAATTGGCCGAGTTTCATCTTTATCAGACAAAGCATTCAAAAATTGTAAGTATAGTAAAAACCTATAAGATTATTAAAAAAAAAGCTCGTGTTATTTGAAATCAACCGTATTGAAAACACATTATTTACCTTAAAATTACCTATGTATTATTTGAGTGTGACATACGCACCTTCGGAACAATAGTCAACTAATTCAAAATTTCAGCTTTCAAACTTCAAGTCATAAATTTATTATTATAGAGACCTAACTCGAAATTTAAAATTTCTGAATTAGGTCACTATTGCTCTGAAGGTGTGATATTTAATTTCGCACGGTCAAAAAACAAGAGCTCTATTTAACTCCTTAACACCATATTGCTTTTGGCATGTTATCGTTACGATTGCTCTTTTATACTTGACACTTACGGCGGCCGTGTTAAAAACAATACCATAAACTGTCAAAAGCAATGTGGTTTTATAGATTAGAATAGAATCCCAGGTCTACGTATTACAGCATATTGAGATGGCTAGCTGTAGGCATATTAAAACACAAGGATATTACCTACATTGTAATGGAGAAATGTATGCGAAATTTCAGCTCACTTACTTAGGTAATCATTACAAAAAAGTTACCTAGATAGAATTACAAACCGGGCTTTTGAGTAAGTATCAAGTGTATCTTTCGATCGGCTTATATATTATATACTTCTAATAGAAGAGACGGCTGTTACATATAAGTAATATAATAGTTGTATAAACGCCTAAAACTTATCTATACGCTCGTTCATCACGCTATAAGCGCATTTGGCAGCGTAGTTAGAGTAAGTAGCTCTAAATTATAGAGCTGGTGCACGTAATTGATTTTTATTGCTTTGTAACATGCTTGCGGGCACGGTTGTCTGCTGTCTTGGACAAACATGTCAGTGAATGACGAAGGAATACACAATGATTAGATACAGTAGCTTCCTGGAACTTGTCCTGAGTGTGAGCGAAAGCGGCGGCAGTGAGCGGTGGAAACAAATGCATACAACATGCCTGATTGTCGATCGCGGCGGTGCCTCGGGTTAGGCATCCTTCATACATCCCTATGCGTTGGTCTTTTTGCCACTCACCGCCGCCGCGCCGCCGCTGTCACACAGTCTGGTGATGGCAAGGCTATAAACAAGCAAAAAGTTATTTGACAAGCGCTTGTTGACAAACATATCTATGTGATATTAATTTATTTAAGCTTTATTGCACAGTACTAAAAGTAAGTACAAATGACGGAATTAATGCCCTTAGGTATTCTCTGCCAGTCAACCAGTAAACATCAGCTATTAATTCATACTTTAAGTAAGTTTCATAAGTAATTTTTATGAAACGATTTCTTTTTGGGCGATAAAATACTGATGTCGTTTTATATAGGAACTTTAAGTTACCTTTAGCACTACCTTTTGCCGCGGCTCCACCCTCGAATAATCTGGTTTATCGTTAGTTATTAGTCTAATGTCTTGCGATAAAAATAAGAAAATGTAGAATGTTATACTACATTTTCGCCTCTTCTATTAACAGGGTATAATTTGGTACAACAATACTTTACTCTGTTGATGTGATGGAAGAACAGAGAAACAAACTGTATACTTACTAACTTTTCGTGAAATTCCCAACTGTTTCATTTACCCGAAAATTCATACGCTAAAAAGCATTTCTTCTGGACCTATGTTTTCAAAATGTTTAAAGACATTTAGGTAGAGAACTTATATAGGTTAAGAGAACTGTTAATCGCCGCTAAAATTGCGTAGCTGTCAAAAGAAAATCCATATGTTAGCCCCGGGCGATAAAATTTCTTTAGCTTCACAATCCTCTTAATTTAGGTTTGATTTATAACAATCCTAGAAAGTTAAAAGGTTAAAGTAAAAAAATCTAACTTGTGAAAATTCGGACAAATGAAAACAGTTGAGGAAGATTCTTACTAATACTTTCATCTAGATATATTTAGTCTTTCCCTTCATAGATTTAAAATTGCGTTGTCTAAACATTAATTGTTGTCTGTACTTGAATTGAATTTAATATTTGTACTTGAATTTAATACTACGTAAACACACATTTTTAACGTGTTACTCTGTACTGTATTTGTTAATTGTGGCAACTTCACTGGTCAATGTGTTATGTAAGTTTTTATGTATTAATTTTTCTTTACTTGTACCGTTTGTGCCCAAATAAACATTAAACATTAAACATCTTCTTTCTTATGTTATGTTACCTAACTATCAGTATTCTAGCTAGCTTCTGAAGCTAGCTCACTCTTCACTTTTCTTATTATTTACCAAAAGCAGTAAATATCCGTTTACTAGAAAGTTTTCCAATACAAAATAGCCGTTTGACTCGTATTTAGGTAGGTACCTTATTAACATCAATTTGTATACTTCGATTGGAATCAAAAACCCAATTTCACTCGCAGTGTCACAGCTAGACCCCCAGTTCGGAATTTAATTCAACCCAATTTAATTTCTTATCTGTACTGTCGGACCGTTATTTAATTTCTGAACGAATGGACGCCATGTTTGCATCTGTTTCGCGCGCTTTTGACTGTAAGGAAAACCATTATGGCTGATCTGATTTAGCATTCATACTAGTTAATAGACAGTTTAAAAATGTAAGTATGTAATTGAAGATTTCTAATCACTTGACTTAGTCTAGTGAGAGCAAATAATTTATTTGCATTTGTTAAAGATTCGCTTAATTACGAATAATTATTCGTAAGTACAGTCAGCAACAGAAGTAAGTGGACAGCGGTAGAGCTCAAAATTATCTATATACGCTGACACTTATTATCTTGAGAATGGATTCGTGTAAGGATAATTTTGAGCTATTCGACTTTAGCTAACTTTGGTTTTATAAAGTTCTTAATAGAGTTTATTTGACCTTTTACCTGCTCTTATTCTCATTCACTAAAGACCAAAGAGCAAAAAAACAAAACCATCGTACATGTCAAAATACAAGCCTATTAAATAAAGTACATCTTCACTACAAAAAGCTAAAATTATCAGCTCGCGTATTAATACGGCTAAAACACGCCCGTTTTAATTCGTAGCTATCTAACGTAGCCTGTAAAAAGAGGCATTGTCTGCACCATGTGCCTGTGCCTATGCTTCCGTATGAAAAAAGAAAAAAAAACGAAATGAATAGACAGAAAGCGCGATCGGCAAAACAACGACATGGTTGCCATGACGACTGTCGCACTTCTGCATGCGGGATCGTGTTCTATAGTCTATGGTTGGTATAGGCTGAAAGCCTACTTTGAAAATCGAAGTTCGATGGTACGTTAGCTCCATCCCTGTCACTCGACATTGGAGACTAAATTGCGAGGAAGAGATGGAGCTAACGTAACTAGGAACATCGGTTTTCAAAGTGGGGCCTCGGATGTTTGACAGGTCCGATAATGGTTTGATATCGGACAAAGCGTAGGTAAGTAGTAAAGTTCATTTTGACATATGTATAAAGTTTTGCAAGATGTATAACAATATATTTCATAGCGTTAAGGAGAGGTTAATGTTTCAGTATGGAATCAGCCTATTATGCTCTGTCAAGACTTACTGCCCTATTAATAAACTGATCTCAACTCTTATGCTTGTCTCGAGATGCGTCAAAAATGACAGTGTTCTATGGGTATGGTATCTTGTGACGGGCATCTCAGCCAAGATGAGTTTATTAATACGGCCCTTAGTCTTAGTTATACCGTCAAATTAGAGCCGTAGGTAATAGTATAATTCATCTTGACTGTTGAGATGTCAGTCTCAAGATACATATAAGTCATTGAAACGGCTCTTCTACCATGGAAATGTCAGAGTATAGATATACGATAAAATACAAATAACACGTAGCAAACATCTATATACATTTGGTAACCCAATACGTTAAGTTTTTGAATATAATCAGCCAATCTTTACTTCCAAGCAATGCAATTGCATTTTTTTGCTGAAAATTAGCTCTTTCATGCTTCCCTATAACGAATGAATAGAATAACCGATCATCCTGAAAATGATACAAGTAGGTAAATACCTCAATGTTCACCCGTTTAAGAGCTACGGCGCCAAAGACAGACACACACACTCACGCACGCATGCACGCACGCACGCACGCACGCATGCACGCACGCACGCACGCACGCACGCACGCACGCACGCACGCACGCACACACACACATAGGTAGCGGTCAAACTTAAAACACCCCTCTTTTGCGTCGGGGGTTAAAAATATAGTATATTGTTGCAGAGGTTAAAAAGTAAACAATAGATGGACGAGGTAGTTCGAGGGCCGACGCGTAGTGGAGGCCCTCGAAAGTACGAGTCCATCTATTGCACTTTCGGCCGAGGCTTCACACAGTGCTTTTCACGACTACTGCGAGGAAATAGAAATCATTTTTTATAATAAATTTACAACACACTAAAAAAAATTACGCTCTCCCGCCAATGTTTACTTTTTTTTTAACGATACCGTTCTTAGTGGCCAGTCATTCAAAGGCGTTTTTAAACTGATGACTCTGACCGTGCCCGAACTATATTTCAGATAATTAATGAAGTCGGTTAAAAACAGACATATATGGCTGTATGGAATCTGATTCCTTTGCCTATATTAAAAAATAAAACGAGTTCTCATTGGCCGATTTAATTTCATATGCAGCACAAGTCGTGTTCTGATTGGTCGAATCAGTGATCAACGGACAGATGGGATTGGTCGACTTGCTCAATGGAACAGACCAACAATGTGAAGATTGTTGTCCAGTTTAAATTCATAGAAGGCCTGCTCATTCGATGTACAACTGTTTATTGTTTTGGGGACCAAGAACAAACCATCTTTCGGCACATTTCCGAGCAGTGGCGTGAAAAGATAATTTTCACAACACTGCTCGGAAATATGGCCATAGATGGTCTCTTTTGGGGTCACAAAACGTCACTTATAAGGACAGACCAAGAATGTTTTGGTCGGCGTGTTTGCTGATTGGTCGAGAACACTGTTGTCCAACTTTAAGAACCAATAAAAATCAATCAATCAATTTTTGTGTCATAGCTCCTTAAAATGAAAAATTGAAATCGACCAATCAGAACACACCATTTTGTGTCGTAAAATGTTAGGTGTTTTTTTTTGCTAAAAGATACACAAACTAAAAACTATGTCACTGCTATTTTTTTAAATGTAATTCAAACTTGGCCCCTAATCTCGAACCACTAGAGATGAAATTACATGGGAGATATGGCGAAACAAATACAATTTTATATGGAGTTGACATCTTCATCTGGCATATTAAAGACTGTCCACGATAAAATCCGGGCATGCATGCTCTGGTGTATTTTTTTAATGAATGCTAATTTTCAAGTAGCCCTTTTTTGTAATAGTCAGTGGTTATGAAACTTCATAGTAAAAATACAATCATAATAAAATGTTAGGGCGTTAGTGACTTAGACCATTATATAATCCACATTACCAATATTTTTTTGTACACGGTCTACTGACAGTCTTTACCAAATTCTCCTGTTATAAATATTTTATTACACAATAGTTAAAACTTTTCTAATAGTATTAAGATTGAGATAGTTCTGAGGTTTTTTAACTTTGGTGAATTTGACTTTTTGACAAATAAATGCCTCCCATACAAAAATAACTTTCAGTGCTTGGAGTAAAAAGTCTTCCTGACTACTACAAACAGAAATGAGTTTCAAAAAGCATTTTTTTGGTAAGACGACATTCTAAAGTGCGTAAAACAGCTTGTAAAAATATAAATACAGTTGTGACATTGTAGCAGGAAGCGAGTGAAGATTGTCAAAAAACGCTGGACAGGGGATGAAAGGTATGATATAATATATTCGGCGAAAACTCACACATACCCATACATTATGATACGATTTTATTTTATTATATAGTATTATAATTATATAAGTTAATAAAATAACTGCTTGAAATTATGCATTCATTGTAAAGATACACCAGAGCATGCATGCCCGGATTTTATCGTGTACAGTCTTTAGTTTATTAATCTCGAGTGCCACGAGAATAGGGGTCCAGATTAAAAAAAAGTTATCTATGGTAAAATTGGCGGTGATGTCACATTAACATGAATTAAAATTTGAGTTTTGAATATGAATTTTTATTTTATTTCCTCTCAGTAGTTGTGAAAAGCAGTATGTCTGCCTCGGTAGAAAGTGCAATTTATGGACTCGTACACTAGAGGGCCTCAACTACGTTTCGGCCCTCTATATGACTCGTCCAAAAATCGCGTACTTTCTATACTCTGCAACAATGTACTATTAATGTGCTTACCTACCTACCTTTGCTTTATTATAAACCCACAGAACTGTGGCCCTAGACAAGAAGCTTTGCGAGAAAGTTATCGTTATCGAAAATGAATGGGATTGACGTAAGCTGCCGGAAGTTCGCGTCAATTCTATACATTTTGTCAGTTTTCGACGATCGTTTACGTTAGGGTCTTCGGCCACTAGGGCATGCACCCGGTTCTACCCGGTTCTGAAATTACCCCAGGTATACACGGTTCCTTCAAGGTATGCGTAGAACTTGTCCCAAAAGCAATAAACCCGGTTCCCCCGGTTCTCAAAAATAAGTAAAAGTGGTTTAATTTCTCAGAATTTCTTTCGCTAAAACTTTCATAGGATGAGTAGGTAATTAATTAGTTTCTTGCGAGGTGGGACACGTTTTATAAAGCTACAAGTTACAATATTACAGGTCTAAACTGGCAACACTGCTCAAATGGCTGGTCGTCATTGGTCGAGGTTGTGTCAAGTGGAAACTTGTAGCCTGTAAATTGTAATTTGTAGCTTTATAAAACAGGCCCCTGGCATCGTCGCATGCACTCGTCGTTTGAATGGCATGGCGGTATGGCGTAGCGTCGCGTCGCTCGCCTCGCCGGCCGGGCCCCTCCCCCGCCCCGCAGGCGCATACTGTGCGTGAACTTCGTGTAAGTACTCTGAATACATATGCAATCGCCTACGCAGCTCATTAAGTGACCACAGTTTAGGTGTTATTATTTATTTAAGGGCTTATTAACAAAAAAAAATATTTTGAAGAAAAGTAACTGATAAAACTGAATGAGAGAGAACATAATATAAAAATACAGCCAGGGCCCGGGAATAAGAAAAGCAGTTTTTTTTTTTTTTTTTTTTTTCTCATTACATCATTTTCAAAAACTTAGTTGATTTTTGTATTGTTTATTTTTTTAGATTTTATTAACGTTTTGATTTTGATTGACGGTGAAGACTCAAGAGAGGGTGTGAGTTTCGACTAACAATAAATAAATAAATAAAGGCAATTTCCTTCTTAGATAATTAATATCGTTCAGTAAGACGGATTTGTTGTTGTGTTCTATTACTTTTGTGATATTACTAACTAAGTAAAAATAGATATATTATTAAGTAAGCAAATAAATAATGTTGATTACATAATTTAAAACTTTTTCATTACACATTCCTCATAATAGTGCTAATTCTCTATAATTTATTTTAATCACAAAAAAGTTCCAATATTATCACTAGGGATCGGAAATTCGGATGCTTTTATTGTTTTGTTTTTGTTGTTGTATTGATGTTAAGTAGTATGGAGGCGGACTCAATTTAATTTTGCTAATAAATTTCCCGGGGTTTCCCGGAATACCGGAAAATAGGATACATATACACATACGTATTTAAAGTATTTAAATAACATATTTTAGTTGTTTCTTTTTACAAAATATGTGGTTTGTGTAACTAACAGTACCTACACTATCCTTGAACATCAAACTAAATTAAATTTGTTAAGTTACATATTAGTCTTATCAAAACGAATGGTACTAACATTAGTAGTTTTGTTAAGTCACCAAATTAAAACAAATATACATAGTCATACAAAATTGAACTGTTTACCAACGTGTAGGTATGTTTACAAAATTGCTGAAAATAGTCATAATCTAAAAATTTTGCCAGTTATCACTAGTTCCTGATGTTTTATAAAATCCCGGAATCCCGGAACATAAAATAATTAAAATAATATTTTTAAGAAGCCGAATCCATACTTGCTGAGTTTTTCCGGAAATTTGCTAATTGTAGGTAAAAAAGCATCCGAATTTCCGATCCCTAATTATCACCCAAAACCGGGGGAACCGGTTTCCCCGGTTCTAAATGCATTCAAGAACCGGGTATCAAAAATCTGGAACCGGGACCGGTTCTGCATGCCCTATCGGCCACTGATCATGGTGAAGATCATTGAAGAAGGCATGTCTAACGATCGACGTGTTTTAAAGTGATGGAACAAACAAAATCACGTGACTCCTTTTTCTAGTCAACCAAGACAGTAAGACAGGTCACAGATACAAAATATATCGAGCAGATTTGGTTCGTTAAATTCGTTTAATAATTAATTTGATAATAATTATAAATTACAGTGAAACCGAAATATGTTTTTTATTGGCTTTTAAACACAATCTGCTAAGAAAACCGCCTTCACCGTTCCGTTAACCAAAATAAAATAAAAAATATCGAAAGCAGGCCTTTGTCAAAGATAATTAAAAAATTACTCTTAAAAAGTAAGTAAGTTTCACTGGCTTAAACTGCACTAACAATGAATTTACTCTTTTTAACTGTATTTGAGAAAATCTTTTATTATTGGCAAGTAGACGTGACGATAAACATTTCATGGGTGCGACTTTAAACAATTTGGAGCGTAAATTTCTATTTGAATCGATTTTTCGGTCGGCAAAATGTTTAGGTTAAGTTTAATGGCCTCTGGTGGAAACTATTGATATAAGTCTTAAAAGACTACGAAGCTAGCGGTCCCGGATTCGATTCCCGTGGTGACAGGAAACATTCGTGTGATGATCGCATGAATTCGTTCTTGAGTCTTGGATGTTTTCTGTATGTTAGTATTTATTTCTCTATACAAGTAAGCTTATCGTTGCCTTGTACCCAAAAACAAACCTACTTAGCCTTTGTTTAACATTCCCCTTGATATTTAAAAAAAAACTACCTCGCTCCCAAAGTTAGCAGGTTGAATTGGCAAAGGGGTGGTTCTGTTTTTTCAGTGTTGTTTAAATTATGAAGTGGTTATGACAATCCCAAGTTATTCCAATTAAAAAGCCCTCCGGATCATTGTGGAACACTTGAAAACCTTTAAAATTTTACCTGCGTTACGGCAATTTGATTTCGATAAACTTGCTGGTCAAAAATTTGCAAAATTTTCAAAAAAAGTAAACTTTAGAGGGAGACCACAGCTTTCTGTGTTTAAGACTTACGATACAACCTCACCAAATTTTGGGGAAAAATGGAATTCTATAGACACTCAAAAACAGAGACGCCTCGAATAAAAGGCTGCGGTTGTCCTAAGCCAATGTCACACTGGTGCAGGTGGCCGAAGCAGGAGAGACCTTCTTTTCACCGTATGGAGGCAACAGTGAAAACAACATATTAATGATTTTCGCTTCCAGGACCCGTATCTCGCGTCGGATAAAGCATCCGTCTCTCTCGCACTGGCTAACTGGTCAGAAAGTGACATATGTTTTATCCACATCGGCAAACACGACAATAATGTTGTTGTTCACAAGGGCGGCAGCTAAGTCCAACATGAACGTCGCCAGGTTTCCTTCCAACTAGGGATGCTGCAAAATTTTACTCTCTGCGACCACACCACCAGGGGCATGTTTTATAAAGCTACAAATTACAATTTACAGGTTACAAGTCTCCATTTGACACAGCCTCGACCAATGACGACCAGCCATTTGAGCAGTGTTGCCAGTTAAGAACTGTAAAATTGTTACTTGTAGCTTTATAAAACGTGCCCCAGGTGAAAAGTATTTTTTAGCAATATTGATTTCTTTTCTGCTTCAAACCACATTATTTATATATCCTGATAATGGTAAAAGAGTTACCTATGGTTCTTAACCCGGCCAGCATGACGTGAAAAAAAGTTACGTCAAGCATGAGGCAGGGTATGACATGCCCGTAACGTAATGTACCGTAAAATAGTTTATATTGATTTTATTTTGTATTTTGTGATGTATATTGTTTATTAAAGGATTATTTAATGAAATTCAATCAAACAAGTTTTAATCATGAAATTATTTTCATTTATTAGTGTTTACCTTATACTATGTAATTATAGTAACAAAAATATTAATGTTTACAAAAAACCAACAAATCAACAAAATAAACAGTATTTAGAATAAAAATCAACTTTTTACTAAAAGAAAATGAGATCCTCTCTTTAATCAAGCATAGAAATATTTTTTTTATGTGTAAATTATGCTTAATCACTACTGTCCACATCAGCACCATTCCCGCACATAAATTTTGCATGCTCCATACATATGGGTTTGCTGCAAGCATTACAAGAGTATTTGGTTTTTCTGTCCTTCTTGTATGGACAGTCCTGGCATCTGACATAACGTCCAGGCACATTCACTTCATGCTCACTGCAGTGATCAGTTTCGTCTTCCAAACTGGATAGATCAGAGAAATCTGATCCTACCTCCTCTAACATGACACGAATCCTTTCTTCTTGCCTCTCATAATCCATTTTGATGAAAAACTAAAAATAATAAAAGAAACAACTAAAACAAATGAAATAAACTCAAATCTATACATCGCAACTTCTAATTTACTAAAAAAAATGAAAAACAGAAATTTAAATGACTACGTAAAAAAAATACGTCTGAAATGACGCAGGGTGTGACATACCCGAAGCAGGTCCGTGCACATATATTCCGGCGGACGGCTCACGTCGCACTGCCATCAAGCAAGCCACTATCCCCTCCCGCACACCCCTCCCTCCAGCTACTGAGCGGGCTAGTGTTGTCAGGCAAAAATTTTAAAAATGCTAGCACTTTTTAGTAGTGTCAGGGTATGAGATACCCTGGGTCATGCTCGCCGGGTTAATTTAGTTGGAAATTTTGCAAACATTTGAAGATTCCTTAAAAAATACTGTGTACCAAGACCAAATTAGTCTAATTTTCTTGCATATTTAGTCTACTTCAAGGTTTCATAGCACAGGCATAAATCGTGATAAAAATTGTCAATAACTGAAATAAGTAAAAGAAAAGCAAGATTTAAAAACCCGACTGCATTTTTTATACTTTCGCCGATATAACTAATGTTAATAATTGACAATTTGCCATTGTTGATATTTCAATTTTAATAGTTTATCTCACCCGGGATGGTGAAAGGATTCTAACGATACCACACACATAAATCGGCTCAGGCGTTTAGAAATTATGGTGGAATAAAGAATCGTACATAAATACATAAGGTCTGTTCATTCTTACTTGTCTTATATAGTAAACAACTTTCTAACCTCAAAATGAACCTTTTTTGGCTAAAGCAGCTATTTTATAAACTAAATAAAGCAACCACAGACAATACATTGGCCAAATAATGTCCAAAATATTTATTCAGTCTACTTTATTTACGACAAAAGAACTGTTTTAGCCAATAAAGATTCATTTTGAGGTTAGAAAGTTGTTTACTATACAGGGCGTCCCACGGCTATGCCACATGGAAGGAAAGTACCTTAAATATTGTAGATGGAACATTTTACTGAAAGAAGACATTTGAATTTAAAAAATAATTTATTCTGCATTCATAGATATTTAAATAATGACATGGTTGAACCGGGAATCGAACCCGTTACACGTGAAAAATAATTACCCTGTAGCTTTATCATACCGATCGAAAGGCTTCATCATAAGGATTATTTTTTGCTAAATAACATAGTGTCAAAAATAAAAGGAAGACCATGAATTTTAACATTTGATGTGAAATTTTTAACAGAAAAATGAAAAGCTGACATTGCCGTAAGGACATACAACTGACATTATCATAAGTACCTATTACTAATTACCAGTATGAAAGTGTCCACGAGCTACAAACAGAACTTAGACGTATTATTCTAAATATCCACCACAAAAAGATGAAAAATCGACAGGGAGCGAAATAATCAAAAGAGTGCGACTTTGTATTCAACGGGAAGGGACTCATTTTGAGCATTTGATAAATTGATTAATTTTGTATTAAAAATGTTAAAATTCATGGTCTTCCTTTTATGTTATTTAGCAAAAAATAATCCTTATGATGAACGAAAGGCTTCATCGGTATGATAAAGCTACAGGGCAATTATTTTTATCGTGTAACGGGTTCGATTCCCGGTTCAACCATGTAATTATTTAAATATCTATGAATGCAGTTTAAATTGTTTTTTAAATTCAAATAATGTCTTCTTTCTGTAAAATGTTACATCTGTAATATTTAAGGTACTTTCCTTCCATGTGGCATAGCCGTGGGACGCCCTGTATAAGACAAGTAAGAATGAACAGAATTTACATGAACCTTGAAAACATTACACTCATTTTTTGGGCAGTCGTGTAAAAATATCGAAAATCCCAAGTTTTTCCAAGTAATTAACAATAATCCAGAAAACTTGGGATTATGATAACACCGTCCAACCTCATTTAGTGCAAGGCCACCACTTCTTTTATTGTACTATTTCCATGGGCTTACAGTCACAAGTATCATCTATATAGGTAAACACGGATAACTAGATGCTATTAAAAAAGTTTACAGGCGGAAAGGATTGCGTCTTCGACAAGGCATTGTCACTCTACATCAAATATGACTATCTACTTTTGTAGAGTACTGGTGCGGGGCACAATTACCACTGATATATGGCCTGAAATGTGTATAATTATAAGCGTCAGGCTTTAAAGTTTTAAACTTATAAGGGTAAAAAAAGATTCACCAAAGAAAGGAGGAACTATCCTCCGTTTCTCACTATCGGTTGTATTTTGAAAAGCCTTATTAAAACCTCTTAAAACTTTACAACAAACCAAACTATTTACGTTATCTACTACTGCCTACGACTGCCCGGTTACATCATTACCTAAATAAAAAGGTAAACGACCACACAGCCTACCAATAGTACTTGTATACTAACAATAAAAAACTAAGTCCACGTACAAACACGTTGTAATTAAAAATAGGTCTTAAAACTCGCCTACCCACAAAAAATGTATTTACAGACAAACTATAATAATTGGCCACGTATCTCGCGATCTTTTTGCCAGGAATCGAACCACAATACCATCGAGTAACGGTCAGATCGGATCGTCATTACATGCCAGTTTTTGTTGCCATTCTTGTCGGTAAAAAATCAGTTCAAGTGCTGTTGGAGAAGATTGGTTCACGTTAGAATTAAATGTTATTATCGTACTGATGGATGATGGGGTTGAGGAGTTCACAAGTGGCATTGTTGGGAGACATCCGATAAGGTGCAGCGATGTCGTGGGTAAGATTGCGGAAAACAATCGGATGCATTTTTTATGGTGGCAATGGCAGGACCTTGTGCAGGGTCCGTTCGGGTCGCTATTACCATCATATCCTTTAACCCAGCGCCAAGTAGCAGTGTTCTCATTGTTGTGAACCGGTGTGGGAATAAGACAACAGGTGAAATTACTAGCATAGAGGCATTCCATTTTAGTCCTCAGGGTTGGCAACGCAATTTGTTGTCTTAAGATTGCAGAGGGGATTGTAGACTTGAGAATGCAAATGACGATGGGTCACAGATCCCACCTACCATGTTTTATAAAGCTACAAATTACAATTTACAGGTTACAAGTTTCCATTTGACACATCCTCGACCAATGACGACCAGGGGCCTGTTTTATAAAACTACAAATTACAAATTTACAGGTTACAAGTTTCCATTTGACACAAGCTCGACCAGCCATTAGAGGAGTGTTGCAAGTTTAGACCTGTAAAATTGTTACTTGTAGCTTTATAAAACATGCCCGAGCCATTAGAGGAGTGTTGCCAGTTTAGACCTGTAAAATTGTTATTTGTAGCTTTATAAAACGTGCCTCGTTTGCCTTCTCCAAGCAATAAAAAAAATGCAAGCGGCGCAAGACGAGTCCAACAGTGGACGTCTTCCGGCTGATAATAATGACTTTAGGTAATAAAAATAGATCTGTAAAGACTATACAATTCGTGAGATGGCCTCTACACGTATAAGAGCTAATGTATAAAATAAACACATGCCAATTTAGTCTTTCAAAGCCTCTATATAAAATTTAAATGACTTACTTGTTGAACATAAGTAAAACAGTTATTTTATTTATTTTATTTTTAAATTATGTAACACTTCATCCCGCTCAAAGGCATAGGTACAAATATCATTCACCTTTAACATGCATAAGGGTGCGGCTCCACTGAGGAGGAGACGAGAGGAGCGGAGCGGAGCTGTGCCAATATTAACCAATAGAAGGCGCATGCGGTCACGTCGAGCGCGCATTGCGCACGTTAGTTTATATTCTATTTTTTAATATTGGCACATCTCCGCTCCGCTCCGCTCATCTCCGCCTCAGTGGAGCCGCACCCTTATGCTTGAACATTATTATAATTTGTCAATTAACCTATGTAAATGCTTTAACCCGTTTGGGTTCTTTATCATAATTATATTGTCGACATTATAGTAGCTCTGACTTACTACTACAGTTAAAAGTGGGAACCACCAAGATACTTGTTTTGCAGGCGAAGAGAGAAGATAACAAAGTAAAACACAAAGTAAATTTCAAAATTAAAATTTTTATTTTTCTGCTACAAGTGACCAATTTACACAACACTTACTCTACCAAGGCGCCACGGCGCGACAAGTGTTAAATTAGAGCCGAGGCGCGAAGACAGAGACAAAACAAAAAGAAGATCCGAGAGAGCGGGACGGCGAGAAAAATAAACAATGGCTTCGCGATATTGCCCAGTTCTAGACACTTTCTAGATCTCTTTGAGATGTTAGTACTTAGCAAGGTAGGTCGTGACGAACCCGTTTAGTCGTGAATGTGGTTATGACGTCACAGTTTTAAAGTTAGCATCACACCATAACCAAGAGGGGTGTTGTTTTTTCATTTGTTTATGGCATGAAGATGGCGATTGAGCACAGAGGCCACCTGATGGTAAGTGGGTTCTGTGACCCATAGACATTTGCATTCTCAAGTCTACAATCTGAAGACTGCAATCTTAAGACCGCAAACGCGTTGCCAACCCTGAGGACTAAGATGGAATGCATTATCCCCACACAGGAACACAACAATGCAAATAATGCTGCGTGGCTTGTTTTTTCTACCAAAAGTGCATCGTTCTTTCGCAGAATGCACTCAGGTAGTAGTAGTTGAATTATTTAAGTTTTTTTTGCCTACTGTACCTAGTATTTTTGCAAGGTCATTATCTGCTTATTCAAATGACCAATTAAATGAGTTCCAACACGGTGGGTCTACGACATTCTACGTTAAGTGCAGCTGAGATACTGTCGCCACCTTCCGATTCCATCATGAGACCGGCTCGATAGAGCCATATTATTATATTGTCATCGAAGTTACCTAGGTATACCAAATTTCAGCTCAATCGGTCCCCGGGAAGTGGTTCAATTCTTCCTTGCAAGATTTGACCCGAACATAAATATCTTTCATACATACATACATAGTATGTAGGTACAGTCACGAACTTAAATTTGGGACCCACCTTAGGTCCAAAGTAATTCTGACACTCTACAACAATAAGGTTGAGTCTGCTATAAGTTACAAATGATTTGGCATCTCTAATGACATTGACGACTTCAAGCGTATTTTTCTTTAAATGGGTCACAAATTAACGATCGCGATAGTACATTGCGAGGTAAAAAAAGTTTGTAAAATAGTCAAAATTAAGATCGCGTATTCCCCTATTTCTACTTCCATAATAGAACAATTTTAAATATCTTTAAACCAAAACGTGTTTTTGTTATTTTTGTTTGTTAAAGTCGTTTGCTGAATGTTTTAAAAAGGCGTTAAACCTCGGCATTTATTTAATTGTGGCTTCTAGTTCGAATAATAACTAATTGATGCGAAAAAATAAAACATAAAGACATGGCATCAGCAGATATTGAATGTATAGAAACACAAATGTAACAAAAAGCAAGTTATAGTTATAAATCCTAAATGATCATTAAAAATTAAAAATTATGAAAGAAACCTAAATGTCATATTTAAATACCTATTCAATGATTCGTCACTGGTCCACTTCATTTTTTCTGGCTTGCCCCATATTGAATTTGGAATTCTATCATATCTTTAGTGACACACAAGGTTAAGACAAATCGATTGACATAAAAATCATCAAAATCAGCCTACGCGTTTAGTTTCTAGGCCGCCACAAACATACATGATTAACACATAACCCTCCTCCATCGGCAGTCAGGTAAAAAAAGGCTTTAATGTTATTATCCAGAGAGGAAACCGCCGCCGCCCGTATATCCTCCTCACACAAATACTCTAAGGATCTCTACAATGACCGGTTCTGCATGTTTCTTGTTATTTACAAGTTTGACTCAGAACAAGAATTCTTATAATGAATTTAACTAAACGAACCGGTTGGATGCAATAAAAAGTACCATTCCAATTTCCTGTCATACCGTTGTTGTAGGGCTGGTAGGTAAAGAATTATTAAAAAAAACGCTCTAAACCCACTTTGGGCTTACGTTAATCCGCATATATTTATTTATCGTCAATTCGTATACATTTTCAATAACGTTCGCCGATTGCATCTTGTCTCCGTCCGGATCGTTACCACAATCTTATCCATTAACCTACCGCCAAACAGCAGTGTTCGCATTGCTGTGTTCCGGTGTGGGGATAAGACAGCGGGTGAAATGACTAGCATAGAGGCATTCCATCTTAGTCCTCAGGGTCGGCAACGCGTTTGCAGTCTCGTGAATGCGAATGTCTATGGGCCACAGTTTCCACTTAACATCACGTGGCCTGCGTGCTCGTTTGCCTTCTCTATGCCATAAAAAAAAACGATCTAGGCCTACTGAAGTGTCGGTCGTTGACCATTGTGACACCCATTGTGGTAGGTACTCACCTATTTGTTTGGCACGCAACGATACTTCGTAAAAGTCGTATTTCCTTGGTGGTCTGTCTGCTCCTTTATAGTCTAAATGCCATAAAAAAAGTTACACGGAAATTAAAAAGGTAATCTTCAGACTCCAGACCTTCTTGCTATATGTTTGGGAGAAAGGGACCAAGCAAGCACAACTTTGAACTTCTCTTTTGTATTTTTTATGGCAAGGAGAAGAAACCCGACCTCGCGAGCCACCTGGGGGCTGTTTTATAAAACTACAAACTACCATTTTACAGGTCTAAACCGGAAACACTGCTCTAATCGCTGGTCATTAGTCGAGGTTGTGTCAAATGGAAACTTGTTATTTGTAGTTTTATAAAACAGGCCCCTGATGGTAAGTGGGATCTGAGACCCATAAAAAATTGAATTCTCAAGACTACAATCTTAAGTTCGCAATTGTAAGACTGTAAATGGGTTACGATTGCTAGTAATTTCACCGGTGTTCTTATCCCCACATCGGAACACAGCAATGCGAACACTATTGCTTGGCGGTAGGTTAAAGGCTAAGATAAATAAAACAGACTAGTTAAGAGTCTCCTCCTTTTTTGAAGTCGGGTAAAAAATTCATCAGGTAAGCTTGTTCTACCTTTATTCATATCGTTATCGACCAAGTTAAAAATAATAATAAAGTGTTTACATATATTACATACAAACCAACAGCTTAGCCTTAGTGGCTTGGGGAGTCGACTGGTGATTGTAAGGTACCGAGTTCGAACTCCCGCAGTCACCATGTACCAATGAGTTTTTCTAACTTAAGTACCTACATTACCCGATGCCTTTTCGGTGAAGGAAAAACATAGTGAGGTCTGCACATTCAAACAGCTGAATGTGCAAGAGGGTAATTGAACAAAAGATCCTAAAGGGCCCATCTGTAAGATAAGATTTCATACATACATACCATTGACTTGGTCAAATGGTTACTGAAAGAAACAATGTTACTTATTGCAAAGCTCAAGTGGCTGTGGGACGCACATTGCTCGTACAACTGATCCTTCGGGCAGAAAGTTTGTGGTGATCATTTACCGAAAAGTGAAGAGTGGATGGCCTCCCAAGGTGGGCTGAGGATCTGGTAAAGATCGCGGGAAGCCCCTGGATGCGAGGAGCACAAAACCCACCGTCGTGGAGATAGTCGAGGAAGGCCTATGCCCTTCAGCTGATACGATGAATATTCTGACAGATGCTTCAGTAAAATGTTCTTACACATCACAAACAAAATTGTAAGTCACCAGGCACCACCAGTATTTTCATCCTTCTACATTCTCATTTCTTACACATACATACATACATACACTCACGCCTTCATTCCCAGAGTGGGGTAGGCAGAGCTACAGAATTACCGACAACTTTAAAAACCACATTTTGCACAAACAGGCTTAGATGTTTACCAGTGTATATTAGTGACAGGTTGCAAGCCCATCGCCTAACAATACTACAAGCCTTTATTCCCTTAGTCGCTTCCTTCTATTTCTACAAAAATAGTCACTCAAAATTTGCTCGTAATTTTTCCTTAATCTTCACCAGTGCGCCAACCACCAAATGTCATTATTCACCTAGACGCAAGCCAAAGTCAATGCACCATCCACGGTTCAACGTTCCAGCCGTAATTACAGCACCCACAAAACAAGCACTGCGCGACCTTGCCGCCAAAACCAAAAAGACCTGACCTACATACGACGACATACGATAAAAACAAATAAAAATATAAAACGAAAACTTGAAAATAAAAATAATAATCGAAAGATTACGGTTAACGGCGTACCGGACGGTTTTCATTCACGCTCCGGCTGAATAGTTCTTCTTTTTAGCCTGCTACGTGCTGCGAAGTCTCGTCTCGTCTCATTTCTTTTATTTCCATCTTTCTTTTTTAATCATTTCTCGAATATGGAGCGTCGTTTTTATCGTTTTCCCGGTTTCGCCCCATTCATGCGAGCGAGCGAGCAAGTTTTTGTTTCGGAACAATTACCGCTCGGCTTGCGGTGCGTTTTTTTGTTAAGTGCGTTAACTTGGGAGTTTAAGGGACCTTGGGTGTATATTTTATTTAGTTTAATTTTGTTGTGTAACTTGGTCACTGAGTTGGGCCATATCTGTCTGATAGTAAAAAAGGAAAACATTTGCGTTTGTACGCATCAAAGGTAGTGCTACGTAGTATAAGTAATCTATAGAGTTGTTTGCTATACATTAGTTTGTTTTTGGTACATTACGAGTAGAATAAAATGGACATTATTTTGCACTAGTTTTGCATACTAACGAGATCGGATTTGGAATATGTTTTGTGATACTTTAATTAACGACTAACGAAGAAGTTAAGTTATACTTTTAATATGTTATCGTCGATGTTGAATACGTGTATTAGCATTATTAGAAACTGTTCCCTTCGAAACAATATATTTTTTTGGCATTTGGCTTTCGTTGTTACTTTGGAAGAAGACAAAGTAGAGAAGCCGTGTTGCTTCGTTAAGAAGCAAACTAAAGACAAACAACTAAGAAATGTATACTTGGACTATTGGTATATACCTATATTATTACGATTTGCGATTCGCGGTAAGGAATATTTTGTTATTTCTATATTTTTTTAACTTCATTACCTTACCCCAGAGTGTTCTATCAGCCATCCCAAATAAACAATATATCAATTTTAAAAATAATGAGGTCGGCTGGCCTTTCGCGTAACAACACTCGCAATCGCTATCGTTTTCATTTTGAAAATCGAAGGCTTGTCTGCATACAAAATGAAACCAATTGTTTTGTTTTGAAGCCGATCGCGATTGCGAGTGAGTTACGCGAAAGGCCTGCGGGTCATCCATTTCGTAGCTAAGAAGAGTAAGAAGTCACAGACAGCTAAACAAACAGACAGACATAACCATCAAACTTATGAAAACCCCTTATACGTATTTTGGTTGGAGAGTAAAAATACTTAATTCCTTTCGGTGTCAGTTTCTTTGTGAAAATTTTAACTCTTATCATGCAACTCCGTCCATCCGTGTGTCTGTCCATTTATCACAGCTTCATCAGCAACTGCTTACTTTTTCTATCAATTTAAAAAAATAGTAAACCTTTAAGCAAATAAAAAAAGCTTTGAAAAATGAAAAGCAAGCTTTAAAAACCAGACTTCATTTTTTATATTCTCGTCGATATACCTGTTAATAATGGACATTTTGCTATTGTTGTAATTTAAATTTTACAGTCTAGGTGTCTTATGTCACCCGGGATGGTGAAAGAATTCCAACGACACCACACACATCTAAATCGGCTCAGGCGTTTAGAAGTTATGGTGGAATGAAGAATCATACATACATACATACATTGTTGCGTATGCAACATTTATTTTATATAATTTTAAAATGTACTAATTCATAGAAATTCATTTAATTATTTTACTGTCATATAACTTTCAGATCTTAACGTACCGTACCGTATCCTTAAAGTACCTAACCTAACCTAATCTACCTAACATAATGTAATACCAAAACGCAGATTTTGGGCTTATTCCTACCACTAAATTTAAAACCGTTTCTATACTTCAAATTTTGCATATCACTCTCCTTACCACCTCCGACCTGCTTAGGCACTATTTCCGTACAACCAGTACCTATTAAAACACAGTAAATTTAGATCGAATTTTATTTCAAAGCTGTTAGGAAATCCTCTCGTGAGCAGTCTGGGTTCCGGCAGCTACATACATGAACCCTGAAAACATTACACTCCTTTTTTTGGGCAGTCGTGTAAAAAGAGCACGAGCAATTGCAGTTTTGTAAAAATCATCGGAAAAATATTGTACCTACTTAAATAACGAAACCTACACGAGTCTGACTCCTACTTTGCCGATTTTTAGGGTTCCGTACAAAAATGGTGCTAAAGGGCCCTATTACTATATAAGCCTCCGCTGTCCGTCTGTCTGTCAGCGAGCTGTATCTCATAAACCGTACCTAATAGACACTTGGATTTTTTTCGTAGTGTGTAAGACCGCTGTAAAAACAAGATGTACTAATAAAAATAAAATAGTTTACAATAAAAGGAACCCCATACAAGAAACGTGTTTTTTCGGCGTGGTGCTAGTCTGACTCTAATTCGGGGTTTTTTTTTTCTAGCCATAGACTTCGTTTAAGTCTAGGATGTCCTGCTTAGGAGATCTAAGATGACTCTGACATACAAACAACATATTACGACCCAGTGACAAATCATTTGTTTTAAATACATACATATACAGGAAGTCCCAGGACTTCCTTAAACGGATAAGTTCGCCTTTGTACTTGTTTTTTTGTTATATTGCCTGGGTTTAGTATTTATTTTTTATTCTTGTACAGTAAAGAGTATACTCGTACATACATACTTACTTGACGTAAATGTTATAGCTTAACATAAGAAAACCCGCTGACCGGACCTTAATGTATTTTTAAATTATCAATATGTTAATTAGTTCGCAAGTTATTAAGATTTTAATGATACTCGTAAAAATAAAAACCTAATTAAACCTGAAATAAATACGTAATTTCCAAGCTACATTGTTAATAATTTTACTTTTTTTATAATAACAAATTTAATAACTTTGACTCCTTGTAGACCAGCGTCGCCATTGCCTGACGCACTTGCAATCGCAATCGGCTTCAAAGCGGAACAATTGTATTCATTTTGTATGCAGACAAGCCTTCGATTTTCAAAATGGAAACGATTGCGATTCCGTTAGGCAATAGCCCCTCAGGTAGTGAAATTTAGCCTAAAACTTATCACGTGCTCTCAAAAGTTGGCGTGTTATTAAAATTAAATTGGAGTGTTATTAAAAACTGGATAACTACTGAATTAATTTAAATATTGTGAAGTTAAAGATACAATCTGGAGCACTATAAAAGGAGCTTTATATGATTTAATATTTACCTACTACCAAGTTCAAGGGACGCAGAATTTAATTAGATTTAAGCGGTTCTGATACTTATACGGCTTTATTTTGAGGTAGGTATTTTCTTTTCTTGTTACAGTAATGTTAGGAAAACAGAAAAAAAAGAAAACCTTACGAAAGTGAACCCACATTTGTTTTATTCCCAGTCGCATAGTTTTGAAATAACTACCTACCTATTTAGAAAATTCACCTTACGGAATGCATAGTGATATATAAATATAAAATAATTCGGGTTAATTTTCGAATGCCTCGTTGTATAAAAATTAAACTTGGCCAATTTGAAAAGAAGAATAACATCTTCGGTTATGTTGAAAACCTAAATAGTAAATACATATCGGAAATTAAGAAGTTTGTTTGTAAAAAGGGAAGAGGTCACAAGCAATGTTATTTTTTCATGCCAATTGCCTTTGTTATTGTCCCTTTTATTTTTCTTTAAATATAATTTGACACAAAAATTATTTTGCTAATTATTCACATATAAGTTCCTGTGCCAGAGCATTAAACATGTTAATTAGTGTAGGTAAGTATGTTTAATTTGGCCGCACGACGAAGCATTTTTGATAAAGCGGTAGGGTAAGTTATTTTACCATGTCAGCATTATTAACACTGTCAGTATTATTAATAAATAAATAGTATTATTATGATTATTATACAAAAGACATCACCGAACAACAACGTCGAAATATTTACCTAGAAGGGGAAGAAAGAAGGAAGGAGGTTATGTTCCTTACTAAGAAAAATCAAATAAAAGTTATTGAAATGGAAATCAAATGTTTGTTGCGTAACATGGAATATTTTCCAATATTTTTAATAAAAACTGCTAGCTTTTTTTGTTACAAAACAATTATTAAAAAAAAAAACCTCTTTTGTTAGTTCGAGCTGTGACGTTGACGAACGCATAATTCGATTTGTCTCGTTGATACGTATAACTGGAGTTGGAATAGGGTAAAAGTAAAACTGAACAAATATTTTTGCTAGCTCTAATTTATAAGTAAATAGCGAATTAAATACGTAATATTATAAGGCATATTTATATTTGACGACGCGCTAGCCTAGTTGGTAGTGACCCTGCCTACGAAGCTAGCGGTCCTGGGTTCAAATCCCAGTAAGGGCAGATACTTGTGTGATGAGCACGAGTATTTGTTTCTGAGTCTTGGATGTTTTCTTTGTATTTAAGTATATATTTCTCTATGTAAGTATTTATATCGTTGTCTAGTACCCATAGTACAAGCCTAGAGCTTAGTTTGGGACTAGGTCTAATTTGTGTGAGATTGTCCCTTGATATTTATTTATTTTGATTTGATGATATCCATAAAATACTCGATGAACAAATAAAACAAAAAAAAATACTTTCCAAAATCAAACTTTTAACTAAATGTGGTAAGCATCTTAAAATTGCCTACCCCTTCACATAAAATGACATCAAGTTGGATGGTACCTATGTAAAACATTAAGGTCTGAATTTAATATAGGTATAACTGGAAATAAAATTAGGAATTTTAGAGTGTTCTTTTGATCAGATTATGATCAAAGTTAAATGTATATAAAACGCATTGCCCATAAACTTTATACTGTAAATTTAATATTCTGAAATGTCCCTTGCATTACTTGCATAAAGACCCCTCCCCCCGCCAAATAAGTATATTTTTATATTCTGTTTACTTTGAATATTTTTGACCATGAATTAATCCTAAATTTCAAGATAAAATTCGGCATAGTCATCATTATTCTCATCTCATCATTAGGCTCCTATTAGAATTTTATTTTCAGACTCTTGTAACAACTATAATATTGATATTAAAATAATTGACTTTATTAATTGGCAATACTATTCAGCAAGAAACTCCAACACTGGGCTAGGCAACATACCTATCACTTATACAGATAATAAAACAACTCCCTACACTGGCTCAGCGCATTTAGTCATCGTTCTTAAAAAGTAAAAATAACTCTGACCAGACTCTACATCTCAGTCTCAAGGCCAAATCCTGAATCCTGCCAAACAAGACAAAACATACAACCACACACACGCGCGAAAGAGCGAGCAGACGCCGTGTCTTCGTCCTTTGAAAAGGGAAAGTGGTAGTTAATGCGTTGGCGAGAGTGAGATGAAAAAATGGTCGAAGGGTAGAAAAGGAGGGTGTAAGGATTGTGCGTGGGAGGGACAGAGAGGGAAGGGAACCGGTTAATTTTAAAGGGCTTGGACCACGATGCTGGCTATGGATGATTTTCTTTATGGTTGTGTATTGATTTAACCGAGTTAAGTTTTCTTTGTTTGTCGTAAAACTTTTTTGCTTTGAGTACGAGGTTTTAATGTGGGATTTGCGAGCTAATTAAGATTCAGACGATCGTATTTAACGACTTTTAGCAATTTCGAAACTTTTAGAGGTTATATTTTTGCAAACTTACTCTACATTTAGGCACAGTTCAGTGCATTGTACCCAATCAATATATCGATACATTGTATGACCTTTATAAGTATCTATGTGAACACATTTAACTACTTATTTAGTTTGATATTATTACCAGGTGCACGTTTTATAAAGCTACAAGGGACAATTTTACAGGTCTAAACTGGCAACACTGCTCAAATGGCTGCTCGTCATTGGTTGAGGTTGTGTCAAATGGAAACTTGTAACCTGTAAATTGTAATTTGTAGCTTTATAAAACAGGCCACAGGTGGTATAGTTTTTTTCCAATGAACTTGTTTTTACTGGCATATCAGAGTACGGACAACTAAGATTATTTATATTCAGTTTTATCAGCTCAAGACCCAAAGATTAGCATAAATATTAGACTCCACCGAGGATCAAACTGGGATCATTAAAGCCACTGGGCTAACCAGTCCGAGGGTACCGTACCTGCACCCAGTTTATTTTACTACATTTTGCAATGGAATGAAGGAAATTACCCGCCATTGGACCTAAACCGTTTCAGTTAGGTTTATAACCGATATTTGATCCGTTCAGTACCAGGATTTCTGATTTTAGTGTCAAATTACACCGGTATAAAGTTTGCGCAAAGCATTTTTCAAGTCTCATTTGGTTTCTTATACATGTGGAAAATATACTAATTGAGTAATTATTTTAATTTGTTGCTTTTGTATCAAAGTTAGGAAATCTTAGGCAAAAAGCTGCAAGCCATTCTGCATAAGATCTCGAAGGAAACTTTCATACAAAAAACCACGAAGTACCCAGTAGACAAGATGCGTTACTTTCGAAATCTGTCATAATGTATAGGATTGACGTATACTGTCTGCCAAGTGAATAAGAGCTCTCAAAATGTTAATAATATGATTACGATATTTAAGGAAGATGGGCAAATAGTAACAGCATCACAGTTACGAGAAACTGACCATTAAAGTTCATCTTGTCACCTTACAGATAAGTTACAGTGGTGCTGTTAGTACAGCGCACAATAGAAGCACAGATTAATAAACAAAAACTGCACGTCCTTTTGCTAGGTACTTTATAAAGGACTAGGTCATGAATAGACCTCAGCCTTTTGTAGCACATTTGATCTGAGTATGGAACAAAAACATTTGTCAAATTGGTAGGCGCTAAAGAGTTGGCAATATTGAATTGCAAGCAATTTGTCTAATCCAGCTAATGTCAATAAAAAGAACAACAATCAAGGTTCACATTTGTGTACACTAACTAAGCTCTAGGCTTGCATAATGGGCAGACTAGACAATTATAACCCTGCTAATATTAAGAAAGCCTCCAAGATTCAAGAGCGAATATTCGCGGTCATCACACGCATATTTTCCCTTACCGACGACGCTCGAACTTGGTGCTTTAGCTTCATAAACAGGCCAACCAACTAGACATCATCCATATATATATACTATGTTCTGTTAGAACAAGCAAAATAACTCAATATCTAAAGCAGGACCTTCAAGGCAGGTTTCAATCCTTCAACTTCAGTCCAGCATTCCAACTCATCCTGATTCATCCATCAATATTGTTGGATGGAAACCAACTGGTTTTTGCAGAGAAAAATTGCATGAGGATAAACTTCGCGTGACTCACTAGTCAAAGGTTGTTGAACTTGCGGTTACAGGTGTTAAATTGGGGTAGGTAGCATGCGACGTTAAATGCACGAATGGTTATGCAAATGTTGAACTTGAGAAGTGAGAGCAGGGTTAAGATGTCGAAGCGTATTGTTTTCTATGAGCACCTACCCACTGATTTAAAATGTGAATCAAATGATGAAACATTTAACCGTCGACTAAAGAACCTTTTATTGGAGAATGCATTTTATTCAGTTAAAGAATTTGTTGACATTAAACTGTAGATCTAGGGCTCTCTAAATTGACGTTCTATTTGTATTACTTGACTTAGTATTAGTATAGTTCTTTAGGTTTCTGTTATTTGTCAAATTTAATTATTTATGTTATGAGGGCTACTTTTATTTTGCTTTTAATTATTGTACCTATTTTGACGAACATAGATCAATGCATGTAAATTTTCATGTAATTTATAGTGTAATTGTTTTATGCAATAAATAAACTAAACTAAACTAAGCTAATGATAAAGGCACGCATTTCCGCTTAAATTGACTTTGCACGGTAGTGTGAAGGTTGTAATACCTTCTCCTTTTCTCTATGGTTTAATTTTCAAAACAGGAACACGGAATGTTCCTGTGGAAAGATGGCAGCCAAACACCCTTAAGTTCATGATAACCTGAGCATTTACTAGAGTATTGTATCTTATGAGTTCAAGTCAATCAGCACCTTTAGGCAAACTTTGAAAAGAATATAATAAAATTAATACATACACAACCACGAAATTATATGTTATATAATTTAGCTAAAGTGAAATACTCTTTACACCCCCCACGGTAGCGTCAAAGCATACCCAGCCGCAGTAAATGATTTTTTTAATAGGCCAAATCGTGGCCCACTACTGGCCAAAGGGCTCTCCCTCGAATTTCCAACCCTGTCTATCAATAGCACCACCAGTCGCTTTGAACGCATCTAAGTTGTCGTCGTTACTTGGTGAATAATTACTACTCCATGATAGTGACTTCCCATTTCATTTTTAACGGAAGGAGAAAGTATTTTAAGACTCCTACAAGTTGCCTGGGCTCTTCCCAGGTCACAACTTTATCGTTTGTATGAAGTGCCTAGCAGTAGGACATGTGTTTTTTGTTCAGTAATTAGAGTTAATGCCACAAATTATGAGGCTGTGGGTGGCCTAGCTAAGTTATGAAGTACTTATGAAGAATTTATAAAGTTCCTAGTAGTCGGACGTATATTTTTTTGTTCAGTAATCAGAGTTCGAATACCATCAACTGGCTGTGTTCAGGCTGTGGGTTGCCTATAGCCCAGATATAAAGTGCCTAGCAGAAGGACGTATGCGTTTTGGCCAGTAATCAGAGTTAATGCTACAAACAACCAGTTTCAGTATCTAGCAGAAGGATGTACCTATGTTTTTTTCAGCAATCTGAGCTAATACTACAATCTAGGAGGCTATAGGATATTTATTGCCCAGTTATCTTATGAAGGTCCTAGTAGTAGGACCTACGATATTTGCTTGATAATTAAAGCTAAGACCTCACAGTGATTGAGGACAGTTTTACCCAAGTTCTTTATAAAGTGCCTAGCAACAGGCCGTGTAGTTTTTTTTCTAGAAATCCGCTAGGTGATTTTATTAAACAACTCTCTTGTAAATTCGTTAATTAACTGGCGAACCATGTTGTTATATGGGACTGTGGGTTGTCTATAGCCCAGTTATAAAGGGCCTACCAGTAGGACGTATGTTTTTTGCTCAGTAATCA
The DNA here is from genome assembly GCA_946894065.1 of Acleris literana. Taxonomy (NCBI): domain Eukaryota; kingdom Metazoa; phylum Arthropoda; class Insecta; order Lepidoptera; family Tortricidae; genus Acleris; species Acleris literana. The sequence continues at coordinate 3,766,218 of OX335681.1, forward strand.
GAGCTAATGCCGCAGACTACGGGCTGAGGGCGATTCGCGGGAACGGGTCAGCCGAGCTCAAGGTCAAGGGAAGGAGGACAAGGGAGCCGTAGAGACGACTTGTTTAAAATTATTGGAATCTTTGGCGAAAATATGTTTAATTTCCATTAGAAAATTTAATACCTCTCGTTCGCCTCCGAAACACGAACCATGAATAACAAAATATAAACTTATACCCTTATTCATTATTACATACAGGCAGAGACCACTTCCTTCCACTTGCTGCGATCGAGACAAACTTGCACTGAAAAAAAATATTGGTCGCTTGTAACAAGATTGTGATTGTTGTGCATAAGCGTCTTGATCCCGTACGAGCCTAACAAGACGATGGATACACCAACTAAGACGTTAGATACATCAACTAAGATGTTAGTTGAATCACTAAAGAAATTTGCTGTTGTTAGGTACTATCAGTTTTAGTTGATATAACTAATATCTTAACTATTGTATTCATTTTTTGACAACAAAGTGAAAATCTCTCTTTGTTGGCTCTCATTTTTTTGAGTGTGCCTCGCATCCTCCACACTCATAAGTCTCTTCATACCCGTGCGACGGTTTAAGGTACTCCTGACCTGACCCTTTCTTAATAAACGCACTATAAACCTATTTTAGTTAAAGTATTATTTGTCGCTTTCTGTCAAAATCAAATTTCATAATGACACATAAGGATGGATCATATTTCAATCAATTTAAGTGAAAAAAACCTGCCTTACTTGCCGATTATAATTCTTTTTGCATATAATCATCTACGTATCGAGTCCAATTTTCTGAGCCCAAAACTCTAAACTCGGTAAGTCTACGTTATGTTACGTTACTGATTTAATGCCGCACTCAGAGACGTCAATTAAATTTAATGCTTGATTAAAGTTACGCTGTCACTTTCTTTATTATAGCAAAAGAATAAGACTCACTAAACAAGAATTAAATTTAATTGACGTTCTGAGTGCGGCAGTTACTGTGGATATCCTGATGATACATTTTGACTCCTTAAAACCATAGGTACGAGTAAATTTTAAAGAAATAAGGAATCACCATAGGGTGACGGCACAAACGTTGGACACTTTTAGCTGAAGGCACCAATAAGAGACACTTGACTCCTAATTCAAAGATCATAACGTTATAAATTGATTGTCTCAAAATAAACCAATAACCCTTATCTTCTGTACCATAAGAATCAAGTGTCCATTATTTGTCCTTATTCATAGCCGCTGCTGCTTTCTAAAGAACCAGTATAGCAATTCGATAAGTCGGTAAATAGAATAGAATAGAATAGAATAGAATAACTTTATTTCAGACTACAAGGCCCATATTTACAAATACCTTACAGACTAGCATACATATCAATATATAACATACAACTATTAATAAATTTTCGCGGTGTCTGCTAGACGGCGACCACGAAATCGCCGAAATAAGACTCCCCTCGGCCAGAATTCCTCCTTGAAAAAAGTCGACAGATCTATGGTCGGTACTCTCATCACAAATGACTTAAAATAAACCTTGTGGCGAGGTTCTAACCACTCGACCCTAAGAGTAACTCCGGTCTTAACTCGTACATACTCTACGAGATCTTTTGCCTCCGTAGAGTAATGTAAACGGGACACGTACAACTGCGTCGTGGGCGTAGCAGGACACAGCAAGTGGTTCGGTCCGGTCGGTGCGGCGCCGCACAGGTTCCTCGGGGCAGGCTTCTTCTTCCTCTCCACCCTGGTAAAACCATCCTTGTCCTGCTTAGGACACGTCGGGGGCAGCACCCCGCGAACGGGCTTACTGCGGTTCTGCGTCACCTCAGTAGGGAGCTGTGCTGGTTAATACGTAATCTACTCCCAAACTAAGCAGTAAGCTGCACTTAAGCTTCTACTTTGGATACTAAACAACAATAAACAGTAAAAAACGTCATTACGTAATCACATTAGACATCTTAAAGATATATATTCGCACTCACCACATTGGGGAGGCCTATGTCCAGCAGTGGACGTCTTTCGGCTGACATGATGATGATGATGATGACTCACCACATTTATGTTTTTCCCCATGTCGGGAATCGAAACCTAGGTCGTTAGCTTTGCAGACAACCACTAAACAAACTGAGCTCACTTAGCTGTGTCGTAACGGGGTCTATTTGATATTGCGGGAGTAGAGTACAGGTAATATTTTTTGGGAGACGGGCGACCAAAGAGCTGGCAACGTTCCTCGGTCAACGTATTGCTATTCAGCTAGGAAATGCTGCTAGCATCTTTGGAACTACTCCACGGGAGCCATACTTAGATTGAATTTAGCTTCATTTGTTTTTAACTATCCTCGTCCTGCTTAAGCATTTTTAAGCAATTTATAATAAATAAATATCAGGGGACAATGTCACACCAATTGCCCTAGTCCTAAATTAAGCTCTAGGCTTGTTCTGTGGGTACTAGACAACGATATAGAGGTAGATACTTATATAGAGAAATATACAGTGTGTAAATGGAATACGAGCAAACATTTAAACAAGACCCAGGTTATGGCTCTACAAGTCATGTAAAGGTGGAATTTCGTTAATAACTCTAATACATCGAGCGCAATTAATTTGTAAAGGTCCCATCGTGCAGCAATGTATAATGCAAACGAAGATTTAAGTCTCAGTTAATTGCAGTTTAATTGGGCTATTTCTGATACATTGCGTGCCAAATGAATTTGTATGAAAAAAAAATACAACTTATGTTAACGATGCACATGTTTTTATGTTAATTAGGATGCATATTAATCGTTGTTAAATAAAAGGAAAACATCCTGTACTCAGGAACAAATATTCGCGCTCATCACACAAATATCTGCCCTTACCGGGATTTGAACCTAGCACCGCTAGCTTCATAGGCAGGGTCATTCACTACCAACTAGGCCAAACGCGTCGTCAAATTTCCAGCCCAATATCCTCTATGAAGGACATTTTTGGATGGATAGATGGAATTACCGGGTAGAACGTAGTAAATCTATTTGTTCTTATTAAAGAAGAACATAGGATAGGGCAGTGGTCTTATTATGGTCGCCTTTATCGCGGTGGTTAAAGCTTTCTTTACTCTCGCACTTACATACTAATCAGAAAGTGACAGCTGTTTTATCCACGGTGATCCACATCGATAAACACGACTATAATAGACCCGCAGGACGAGGTTAAGTTGTATAGCAATAAGTTAAGTTTAAATTACGGTGTATAATTTGGTTATTATAGCATTTTAGTGTTTTCGAAATAAATGTTATTCTATGTTTTATTTTGGCTAATATCATAAATAAATAGTTTTCACAGCTAACGACTCCACTCCCTGCCGTCTTCTCTTCTCAGCACCAATAAGTATTTGTGTCCACACGCACACAAACGTCTCCGCTGTGCGCGTGCTGTCGTACACACTGCACAAGAATGCACCGCGTTGTTGACACAACCAACTTCGATACTCCTTTATTTATTGCTATAAAAACCCATTCATTTCCAACTGTTCAAAATTAAACTCGAATTTTAAGCCCTTAAAGTCAAAGTTACACTTTAAAACAAATGAGACTTACGCTATTCTTGTGTTGATACCTAAATTTATAATGTACGCGATTATGATGTCAGTTTTGATCGTATTAAAGTTGAGATTGATCTAAAGTTTTTCTGGTGTTTAAGTCTTTTTACATCTTGTGTGTTAAAGGCATTTATTTAAATAAGGATTTATGCGCAGTGCCCGGCATTTTGGCGAGATGCGCGGATAAGGGAGGATTAAAAATATTGGTTAAATTCGACCACAGAGAGGGATAAGATATTGATATTACTGACCTATTGTTTTAGATTTAAAGAAAAAAACGAACTTAAACTTATCCCATGGGTTGCCTCATACAGATAGTTACGAGGAAAACACCTTGCACTCAACTGAAATAACCCGACGTTTTCGCTGGGTTGCACCAGCCGTGGTCACGGGAGGACTGGGGCATGTTTTATAAAGCTACAAGATACAATTTTACAGGACTAAACTGGCAACACTGCTCAAATGGCTGGTCGTCATTGGTCGAGGTTGTGTCAAATGGAAACTCGTAACCTGTAAATTGTACTTTGTAGCTTTATAAAACAGGCCCCTAGTGTCAGCGACGTCATCTTCGATGTGGGTAGGCGTTTGGTAAAACAACTACCCTATTTATTTTTTTAAATTGTAGGTCCGACACACGATAGTGACACCACGTGCGCCCTTATTCTGTTGACAATAGAGTCGAGTATAGATAATTTTAATTCGACTCTGGACCTACTTCTGCCTATAAATAATAAATAAATATCAAGGGACAATCTCACACAAATTGACCTAGTCCCAAACTAAGCTCGAGGCTTGTACTATGGGTACAGTCAAGGACTTTAATTGTTATGCCACCATGGAACCCTGTCGCATAACGTTAATCATTCATTTAAACGTAATATATGTCATGTAGTTTGACGCTGTCATAATGACAGGGTTCCATAGTGGCATAACAATTAAAGTCCTTGAGTGTACTAGGTAATGAAAACGATGAACTTACGTATATCGAGAAATACATTCTTAAATAAATAGAATAACATCCAAGACGCAGGAACAAATATTCGCGCTCATCACACAAACATCTGCTTTTGCCGGGATTTGAACCCGCAACCGCTTGGTTCAAAGACAGAGTCACTACCAACTAGGCTGTCGTCGTACCTTCCTAACAACTCTGACTTCTTATTATAGACAAAGTAAGCGATTTAACCATAAAAAACCTCAATTCAAACATAAATTGAATCGAAATCGAAAGTGCCATCGGATCGTCCATATCCAAACACTTTCGTCTTCCCACCATATCGAAACAGGTTCCGATACTATCACGCAACAAAAACATTATATTAATTTGGGATCCCCACAAAAAACTGGTGGCCAGACGGGACAAAAAAACTTATGGCCACGGAAAAAGGATTGAACAAAAAAAGCAAAGGCAAAGAAAGGGTTTGGGAGGTACAGGTTGATGCGGTTTTTTAATTATTATTTATTAAACGGTTATGCGAAAGGGTACGATTAAATCTATGGCATGGTTAGGTCTAAATACATGTGTATTGAGCAATAAGAACCAAATCTATTTTAACATCGTAAGGCCCCGTACATTTTTTTACATAATACAGCCTTTGAAAAGAAGATCTATTGCAAAGTAGATAAAGGTAAAGAATTTATTTACATTTTTTTGATTTTATGAAGGGTAACAACAGTAGGTTTTTCTTTTGATTTTGTAGACTGTCAACTAAATAAGAAAATTAACTCTATTATATTTACAGTAGGTTTATATTCCATTGGTAAATTTCGTTGTTGTCTTAGGAGGATAGGCAAAAGGATTCCTTATTTTTTAAGACGAAAACAATTACACGTGCGCACTTTTTGCAGGTTTCAATATCAGTTCAGAAATACCGGACACTAGTAACTTAATACGTAATACTTAAGTAATAAAAAAAGAAAGGGTTCAAGACTAAATTCAAAATGTAGATCAAAAAAAAAGATAAAATAAATTTATTCAGTACTACTGGCCGCACGAGCACTTTTACATGTCAAGAATCCACCAGCGCTTTCCCAGAGGAGACCACTGGTGAGAAGAAACGCCGCAAGAAACTCAGCAGTCCAGATATTTTTTTAAAAACAATTATTAAACACTCTGTTTTAAACGCCAGCCAAATTAAATATTTAACCCATCGCAGATACACCCCGTATACCAGTTTGACATATTTTTAGTGTCAATGTTAGAAGGTCAAAAATGCTTTGTGTCGCGGCCACTCGTTTATTTTGGGCTGGACAGCAGAATAGGCAATCGTTTAATTGGCTCGTGCAGGGTACGGGTACGAGTGAACCCGCGGGGCGGCGGTAGATTGAGTATATACATTGTTTCAAACTCGAACTATACAGCATGATTTTTTATTCGATATATATTCTTTTTAGGGCTATAGAGAAATTCATTTGCAGCAAAAAAAGGTCATGTAGTGCCGTGACCGAACTAACCCTTTTATTCATATAAGTACGATAGCTTAAGTGTGCTTAAAATATGCTTTGTCCTTATCCTTCATTGTGTCATTTGAATTTGACAGAAAGAGACAAGGAATACTTTAACAAAATACGTTAATGTGTGATTACTGTAGCTATATGATTTACTTCTTTTTACAACCTAAACCTTTGCCTGGATTCTAAATATGTAGCTTTTAAAGATGGCTCATAGTTTTAAACTGCGGGTTTTACCTTTATTTTTTTGGTTCGTAACATGGAATCTGCCACTAGCGATGTTGTTAAAATATGGTATAGATATTATAGTGCTTAGTTATGTGGTAGACCCTTGTGCAGGGTCCGTCTGGATCGCTACTACCATATTGGATCTCTATTGGATCGCATAATTTTTTACGCATAACGTATCTTTACGCATAAAATCGTTTGACCTAAAACGGTGTTTACAATAGAAACGGTTTTATTTTAATTATTATAAAGAACTAACCTAACCTAACCTAATCTACAAAATAGACGTTTACTAAATTCTGCAATGTCAGCCTAAAAGGGAGTTATGCGAAAAAAAATATATGCGAAAAGCAAATATGCGTAAAAAAATTATGCGTTCCAAGGGGATCCCTACCATATTACCCGCTAACCTACCACCAAGCAGCAGTGTTCGCATTGTTGTGATAAGACAGCCATATACTTTCACTTCCATAAACGCATAAAATCTCATAGTAATCAAACTATGCCCATAAACTTAACCTCAATAAGATCAGATTAAAATCTTTATAAATATTCCCACGTTTCCACCCCCTCTCATAAACCCTAACCCCCAATCACCCAAAACTCAACTTTATCACACTACGATAAACGTTAATCATTGTTAATATAGTTAAGTTGGTATGGTTACAAATCTACAAATCAGCTAAATTAGTCCAAAATAAACCTTAACTCGTTGGTATAAGGATTTCTTGGGAGTTGATCTCGCTGAAAGGGTTAAAAGTTTCAACGCCATGCTTTTCAGATTTCATACTAAATAGGCTCGTTGAGTGGGTCTCGGGCACTGAAGGGAAGAAGCCGAAGCTTGCCGGAGATACCCGAGCGATCCCGATCGCCCTCGGCGCAAACAGGTGCTCTATCCATCTTATGACGGCCGGACGCTAGGCGGACTGATACATCTTGATGCTGGTATTTATTTACAATTGCCATACCTAGGTATATATCTAAGTTCAAGTGAATTCAATTATTTTTTAGTTCCTTTGACTGTTAGGTACTGAGAAGAAAGATTTTTTTTGCAGTGCCGTGTCTATCGAAAAATATAGAAAACAGCTAAACCTACTGACACTTCAAGTTTTTTTTACATTTTAAAAATCGCGAAGAACACAACAACACAAAACAAGTCCACTCTCGGTATGTTCCTATATTTGGAAAGTATAAATTCGTGGTTCGTTATAGTTAAGTAATTCATCAGGACCCCATTATACTTGGTAAAACCATATTGTTTTTGTCATGTTATCTTATCGTCTTTTAATCGGCCGTCTTCCTGTCAATTTCAAACAACGTATATCGAAGTTATCCTGACGTGAAGAAAATGATAACATATCAAAAACAATTAGGTTTTACCGAGTGGAATTAAGCTATGTGCTACAGTCAGCATCCACATTATCAGGTAACCCGAGTTTCTTTCTTACTCCGGTTCTTCTCGGCGCAAAGGTTTTATTTTTCGAACCGGTGGTAATGCTTTTTGACATTCACAGGTGCATTATATTATGCCTAAATTGAAAAATAAAGAACTTTGACTTCGACTTTACTCGTAACAAATTTGGATTGTTTCTCTATAATATCAAGTATCAAGGCGTCTTGGTCGCAGTCCCGAGCTCACCTGGACGGACACCGAGGTTCAAGAATGCGTGTTTTTTCCCCGACAGGCTATTCTAATTAAAACCGACAAAAACCTAGACCTAGTTCTAGAGCTAAGAATAGGACATTGCTGAAGAGACCTAGTTTACAAAACGTTCTTTTTGAAGTCGACAATTTATTTTTATAAACCAGTAATTAAGTTTTCTTCACTTTACATCTGCTAAAGGCATATAATAATATGATAATTAAATTGAAACGAAATTGTACAATATTAGGGTGATAGGTAACTCGAACTATTCCTTGAAGGGAGTTAGACTAGAGCTAACTTACAATACTTTTGTTTCAGTTAACTAGGGTTCTAATGTCACTGGGCTTTTAGTTATTCAAATTTTTTGATCAATTTTACAAATTTCCGTCTTTTAAATAAATAAATAAAAAGTAAATAAATATCACGTGACGATCTCACACAAATTGACCTAGTCCCAAACTAAGCTCTAGGCTTGTACTATGAGTACTAGACAACGGTATAAATACTTATATAGAGAAATGCATACTTGAATACGTAGAAAACATCCAAGGAAATATACTGGCCCGCAAAACTAAGTACTACTATACTACTTAGTACTACTAGTTAGTATTAAAAGTGTGATATTTGTTTTGCAGGCCAGTGTAGTTTCTTAAATTCATAAGCTTACCAAAACTGCAAATGCTGTCCATTTTAGTACAGGCTTGAAAAATTAAGTTTATTAATCGAGCAGAAGGCGCGATGTGAACTTAATTCGGAAAGTTCTTGATTGTTTTTTCTGACATCAATTACAATATTATTGGAATTACATTTGTCGGGCTTTCATTAGAAACAATGTGCCTTGTGTCATTATTGTATAAATAGAACTGTGCTTTTGTGTTGGAGCCACGGACCTTAATCGCTTGGCTGGTTCCGTGGGTAGGGGTAGTATTCCATTGTGGGATGCAACGTCAACACATTTACTTCATCGCACCTCAGCCATACGATATGGAGCGTAGGTGCCGCTACTGAAGGTGCTGCGAGGCTGAAGCACTCCAAATACTCAGAGCTCAAGTCCTTCCGTTCCAAGAGTTGGTTCCAGTAGCGGTAGAGGCAAAAACTTTTAAACACGCAGCCTTGCTGGACAGCCATTGAGGGATAGTGGCTGTGTTTCCCAGTCCGGTACGTATCTGGTTCAACAAATTTTGCTAGCTATACAACGTGACAATGCTGCCAGTATTGGAACTTTTGAACCAGGTGTACCCCGAGCCGGGAATGCAGAATTAATATTGTAGAAGCATGTTGCTTTATGTATGTACTAACACTGTTGACGAATGGTCAAGGTGGCCCGATCTCTTGGCCAGCAAGGAGCCCAGATTTGACACCATGTAACTTTTTCATTGGGGTCATATGAAGTCGTTAGTGTATAATTCACCAATATCCACTCTAGAAGAGTTGAGAAAAAGTATTTTGGCAGCTGCTTAAAAAATAAAAGACACGCTTTCAACTCAAGTGACAGAAAGCGAAGAGTGAACAAGACTTTTAATGTTTTAAGTTTCATTGTCCTGTTAAACAAGGTAAATAAAATTTCATTTTTATCTTTTACGCACCTTCTGCTCGTTTAATAAGGGGGACAGTCAACTCTAGCGAAAATTGTACTTTTCTGGGGTGTTATTCTCTCAAAAAACGGCGGTCGGTGGTACGAACGAGCGAATCGAAGCGGCGAGTTTAAGTAGTCCCGTCCGAGCGAACAAAACACATGTTAGCGCGTGCATTGTCAATTAGGCAGCCTTATACGTCCGAGAAGTCATGCTGCCAAACTGAATACACGCGCTAAAATGTGTTTTGTTCACTCTGACGGGACTACTTAAACTCGCCGCTTGGACAATCAGTCGCTCGTTCGTCCGTCTGTCGTTGTTGAGAGAATCAAACCCCTGGTTCAAAATTTCCCAAACCGAACGATTCCCCAAATCTAAAAATTGATAATAACACGTTTATAATGATTTTACATTCGCTTTACTAGTATGGTAGGAGGAGAAAGATATAATTTTACAACTTTTTTAGCGTAATTTAAATGTATAACTACTTTGTAGTACCAATAGTCTCTAAGCTAGACTGCGGACAGACGGACAGACGGACATGGCGAAATTATAAGGGTTCCTTGTTTGACTTCGGAACCCTAGAAAACCTTACATTCACGCGAGAGGCCAAAACTATAATTACTTCCAATATTTTTTTTAAGCGATCACCGATTGCACTTGCCCTATAATTGCCCTACGCACCTTGTAATTACTCCAGTTAGCAAGCTCTAACCAGATGACGGCCCGTTACCGCCGTCGCCGGCAAAAAGACAATGGCGGCGTGACGTCTCGGCTGAGCACGCGCATTCGACGCGCACTTGCGCGCTGATAGGCGTAAAGCGCAAGCGCTTCGAGTAACGCGACATCCGACTTAAGCCGCAAACGCATTGAGAGCGGAGGCCGCGCGTTGCGTTCCCAAACTAGTAAACTTTTTCTAAAATTTCATTGTTAATAAATAAAACACACTGTATAGCGTACTAGGCACCAATAATGGAAACTTAACTCTTAATACAACGATCGTAACGTAATCAATTGATTGTTTCGAAACAAATAAATAACCCTTGTCTTCTGTAACGTAAGAATCGAGTGCCCATCCTAGGACTCTACTTCTACCACTGATAAACTCTCTATCAAATTACTAGTCAAATGAGTCTAAACTCGACGATTCTATGACTATGACTGTCCCGATATAGCGTCAATATTGGTAAAAATTGTCCGTGCCTTTTATGTCAAAAAATTGCATCATACCGCGACATCATAACCTCCTTGTGACACCTAGGACGCGGACTGTGGCCCACCGGAACTCTTCCACTGTTCGGGCACTTATGGGCCTCAACATACTGTTATTATCAGCACCTGATCTTTTTGTTGTTTGGTTTGCATTATTTTAATCAATATCCTTGAAATAGGCACCATTGCGGAGTTCCAGTGGCCATCTATGGTCTTCATCGTCAGTTTCACTTCACCAAATAATAGTTTCTGAAAGCAAATGCTGGACTTGTTAGGTACTGAAAATACCAAAATTTCTGTTTTTGCCTATAATTTTTGATGAGCTCCTTCAATTCCTCACGGATCCCGTCATCAGACATTGACTTCGTGACTATCGGACCACCTTGGGACTATAACCTATTAAACAAAAATAAAATAAAATCGGTAAGCATACATAAAAAACATACTTTCGTACAGTCAAACATGTAATCTCCTTTTTTTGAATTCGCTTACAAACTTCCTGTACGATGCCGCGATGGCAACCCCAGGCTGATATTTCATAAACGGCTAAAACTAACTTTCTTTTTAAATAAACTGCGCTCGAATAGTTCCATCCATTATGGAGCTAATGCCACAGACAGACACACAGATACACAAATTGTGCAGCAGCTGATCAGGCCCAAACACTAAAGCGCCGCAAATATTCGTCATTATTAAATAATTACGATTTTTGTGGCGCTTGCAGTGGAAACCAGGGGACCTTGGTCAGCTGATATGAAAAGCTTTATTAAGGCCCTGTCCTCCCGGCTCATAGAATCCTCCGGAGATCCTAGAGCTGGTGCTTACCTCTCCCAAAGGATTGGGCTAGCTATCCAGAGAGGTAATGCAGCCAGTGTCATGGGGACCATGCCGCGAGCGGACCTGCTAGAGGGGGTGTTCTTTTTATAGAGGTGATTATTATTTATAACTTTTATATTTGAGTAGCTTAGTTTAATTTTAATTTAAATACGTTTAGTTTTAATTTTTAATTGTATTAATGTTGAATTCTGTACTTAGTTGGATGTAAATAAAACATTTCATTAGATACACAAATTAAAAATATAACACCCCTTAGTTTTGCATCAGGGGTGAAAAATTAGCAAGTCTAGATAATCTCACGCGCACAAATAACTGTAGACACAATTACACGACCCAAATTGTCGGCTTAAACACAACATTCGTTACGGCAGACGTAAAAAACGTTTGATGGGCTCTAGTTTATCTTACATCTGGGAAAACAGGGAGGAAAAATATCGTGTGCCAAGGAAAATATTCGAAAATGAAAAAACAGCAGCCGCGCTGTAGGGTTGCCGGTTAAAAAAATAGGGGTTGTGGGGAAATGTCGAGGGATAATATAATTATGGTTAAAGCGTGAAATGGAATGTTTTTTGTTTATTTTTCTGGGATTCACGTCGAAGACCTAAAGGAGTCATGGTACACCAAAGTGTCCCATCTCGTAGTTCAGTTTCATGTTTTCAACATAGGCGTATATATGGGGGGGTACGGGTGGGCCATGACGACCCCAGAATGGTCAGGTGGCCACCCCAGGATGGTCATTGATCACTTGTAATTAGAAAGCCGAATGAAGTCTACCCCAATGAAGTCTACAACAAGGCGGGTGCCAAGCCCCCCCTGGAAAATTTCTCTAGATATGCCCATGATTTTCAAATTCAAATTTGCAACGATTGCAACCCGAGCAGTTGTTCTTGATAAGGAGAGCACGCATAAGGTAAGTTTACTAAGCCGCAAACAGTGAATTTTAAGATTTCAATAAGATTTTATTGCCTTTATGATTAGTTTGTTTTGGAGATTAAGTGAGTTTATCTGTATGTTTTTTATGCTTTCACGGCTATACATTGAACCAATTTTTCTTTGGATATAGCTTAAGTACCCAAAAAAGACATGGCTACTTTCCATCGCGGAACATTTTTGATGGTTCCTGAAGAAAAAGATGAACGCGGACTGGATCGTAGGCAAAATTTATTTGCAGATGTTGCAAAATGTTGCAAAATAGCTTTTATAATAAAATCTCTGTACAGTTACGTTTACATTACAAATTGAAGATCATTACTTATAACCAGTGATCGGAATAGGTAGAGTATATTTACCTAAAGTTCGCAAACGGACATAATATAGAGTGGTTACAACGGGGTGAAATATTAATTATTTTTTATTGAACTCCTGATTTCCGGTATTTTCTGGTACTAGTAAATGTAGTCGAAAGGAACTCTCCAGTTTATATCTCTGTTCTACGAAGTTTAGGTAAATTACTAAGATCTGTTCATCCTTACTTGTCTTATATAGTAAACAACTTTCTAACCTCAAAATGAACCTTTTTTGGATAAAACAGCTATTTTAAACAAAATAAAGCAATCACAGACAATACATTGGCCAAGTGATGTCCAAAATTTTAACTCGATTTACTTTATTTACGACAAAAGAGCTTTTGGCTGTTTTAGCCAAAAAAGGTTCATTTTGAGGTTAGAAAGTTGTTTACTATATAAGACAAGTAAGGAAGAACAGACCTTACACCTATTATTTAGATACTTAAAATAAATGAGTTACAGGCCCCTTTTATCACAAACTAAGTAAGTAATAAATATTACGTATATTTAGCATTAGATACCAGTATATTTAATGCTAAATATACGTATTATAAATATACTTACCCCGGAACTTAATAAAAATAAATTAATATTTCTTTATTATGTCCTTTTGCGAACTTTGTACTCTACCTATTCGATCACTGCTTATAAAGGATACATTATATTCATTCACGGGAATAAAACACAAAAAAAGTCGCAAAAACATCTTGAATTTAAGTTGAATATCGATTCGATAGATTTTAGTTAGATTTGTCAACCCTAGCAGAACGTACGCTACAAAGCGTTGTTTTTGATTCGCGGGCGCCCTCTGTCGATCGAGGCTTTGAGCAAAACTCAGTGTTTCGAGCCTATTACAACACGTAATTATTTTTACAAGGGCTTTCACTCCCACCGTTGGGATTACAGTTTGGTGGGGTAGTCGTCTACAATTTTGAATTGGGAAGAAAATCGACCTTGAAGGCGATCTTGTCTAGTACAGGGTGTAAAAACAGTCTACCGAGAATGACCGAGAAAACAGCTGCTTTAGTTTTGACCATTATTCGTGACCATGAATGAAATAACGCGGTTTGAAAAAATAATATGCTTATTTTCTGATCTAAAAGAACTTATACCAAAATACTGAAACTTAATTTGTACAAAATAGGTTTAACCGGTAACGGAAATTACCTTACATTGCGTGGCGAAAATAATGATTAAAATTGAGTTTTTTATAACATCGTCTGAATTTCAATTCAGTAAAATAAACTACCGTTTCAATGTCAGATTAAAGTCCTAAGATCAGCGAGACTATGTTATTTATATTTTAACTTTTTACTAAATACAGCATCAATAGAAGGTTTCTGTTTTTTTTTAGCACTTTAGACTTCCACGGGTGCAAATTTTCCAAGTACTAAATATAATTTAGAGGCGAAATTGAAGAAACTCAAAATTATTTTTATTTATTTATAAAACCTTTGAGGATAATCTAAATAATAACTTAACCTTACACTTTAAATAACAATGAACTAAAAAAAATGTGAAAATAATAATCATTTGAATTTAGCTAGTAAAAAAAGAAACAAATGATTAATAATATTTATCAATAAAACCTCAGATATATCTGGTGTATTTCGATTGTCTTGTCAATTATAACTCCCAACAAATGCATTTACTTTCAACATCGACCAATCTCCTAAACAGCAATACACTTAGATACCCCAAAAACAGTGCACGTTTGTTATTCTTCGCTTACCGGGGCCAATATTTTCAGAAGCCTAAACCAACAGTCGGCATTTTTGCTGCTTTCACGGGCTTCATTTGACGAATCTATTGTGAATGTGGCAACACTGACAACTCCAGAACAAGCTCGAGTGTTGCCAGTTGTCACTCGTTTTTATAATACACACATCAAAGCAGTATATTGCATATTATTAAAATAATGTAGGGCTTATTTTTGAACCTTGGATATTTTTGATGTGTGTATATCACCATTTATATAAAGACAATTTAATTATTTGCTTGAAATTAAAGTTATTTCAGCGACTTAACAATCCTCTTCTGATTGTTTAAACCCAACTTGCTTTATCATCGTAGTTATATAACGATTTGGTAGCTCTTATTCTCTCGACATTAAGAGCTACTTTGATGTCTGTATGGGTAACGGTTATAACAAGGCAGAATAGAGCCCTTGGTATTTTTTTTGGATGGGAAGCATAAAAAACACTTTCTTAATGCATGAAACACAAATTCCCTTTCTCTTTCCTTACTTACATCTTTTACTATTTTTCTACTTATTGAAACATTCTTTTTCAAAAAATCTTTGCTCATTAAATCACACAGTTAATAAAGAAACACCCTTTGTTTTTTAACCTATAATCCCTAAATAATCACTGAAGTTCATTCACTTACAACAGTTTCATCCGTAGACCGCAGATGTCGCAGCATAGAAGTCATAAATCGATTATTGAATCGATTATCGAATCGATTATTGCATCGATAAATCGATTTTCGCAGGCCACGCGCCGCGCGCGCTGTCACGCACGTCCCTAAACTTAAATCGACACCGATTCACTTTTTTATGTTTCTCACATTTTAGGGATGCGTACGGATTGAAAGAAGCCATTTTTAGCCCCTGTCAAAATAAAAGGGGTGTTTAACGTGTGTATCTGTGTCTGTGTATGAGTGTGACTGTGTATCATATGTCTGTGGCATCGTATCTTGCAAACGGATAAACCGTTTTGGACGCTTTTTTTAAAAGTTGCTAGTGGAAATGTGATGGTTTTTGGCTCGGTTTCATAAAAACCGGTTGGGCCGTTTAAGATATATTATATATAGAAGGTTTTTATCTTTTTAATAGGTAGTTATTTTGTAAGAACCATACATCGTTATCGCGAGGGCAAAAAGGATTTGACAGTAGAGAAAGATTATGACAAATAGGCAATAACAGAACAGAAGTGACGCGCGTATCGAGAAACGTTTATACCTACAAGATCAAAATGTATACATTGCCTTTCAATTATCTTACCTCCGTACTTGACTTGATTAGTAGTACATATTTAAAAATATTCGCTACGCAATCCTTAAGTCAACCTCTTCAGTCACTTTCCTTCTACTTTAGACATTTGTCATTCTTGATTGATTTCATATGTACAAAAACATACAAAAATATATTTTAATTAAATTTGAGTGCAAATGGAAAACAAATATTTAAAAAGTTAAAACTAGTTTTGGAGAAAAATACTGGATTTGACATAATATTTTTTTTTAATTAAAATTGACACGTTGACTTATAAAACCATTTACTCAGTGTAAGACAAGTTTGATTGACCGTTTCCAGCGAAAACTTCGTGCTAGATATGAAGAACTTCTTAGAGGCTTAGAATGTACAGGCAGAATATTCCGTTTATACTAAACAGACATTCTGTTATATGTGTTCTTCTATAGATTTGTTTTTGCCCCCGCGATAACGACGTATGGTAAGGACCTAAAATATATTTCTACTTAAGCATTTGGTTGAACTATGCTCGAGAGACAGTAGTCACTTAAAGCATCTTTAGGGCACCACAGACTAACACTGCCAGCTGATATTGGCATCATCGTATAATAGCGGCTCCACATGCTTGGCGTGAAAGATGAAAATACATCGTGCTCACTCTAACATATAGTTGCGTCCTGCAATGTTTGCGGCAACCACCAAGCATGTGGATACAGCTTAAGAACACAGACTATCGGTTTCATACATTTCTTCACCACAGATTTTAGATTGAGATGGGCCATGACTTTCTATTTATTTCTGACGTTAAAAAAAACAGATTAATACTTCTGCTGAACCCTTTTCCTAGTACCATCGTCTTCACACTTAGTTTGTTCTCTAATTTTTTCAAGGCGCCGGTTTTTTGGCGCGTGGCTCAACAATCTTGAAGTCATTTCTTTTTTCGTCTCTCTCTATTGTTGCTCGGGGGGACGCCATACCCGTTCACTTTTTAGTCAGTTATAGTGTACGCAAACGTTGCTATGGGTAATAAATATAACATTAAAAACAAAAACGGAAATTATAATAAGAAACGATTATCCGAAAAATTCTAAGCAAATCGCATTTTACGTGCAAAAAAAACTACTGCGGGACCTCAGTAATCAGAAATAATTAGCTCTACAAAATAATTCCAAATTTGTCGTTCATGTTTTCAAATGTAACATGCAAATCTCAAAACTCAACTTCCATAACAAAAACTCGTTCACCGCCGCCGGCGCAGCACCTGACGCGCATGCGTATTACTGGCACGCGAGCAGACATGTTGACGAACTAATTGTCTTTTTGGCAACACCTGTCAAAAATGGCACAAGAAAAGAAACAGATTATAGTCATAAGTAGCATTTGAGAGCTGTTGCGAGTTCAATCTTGCTGCGTGGAAATAAGGTTGTAATTTATGTAATCAAGTTGTGTATTT
Source organism: Acleris literana (assembly GCA_946894065.1). Classification (NCBI taxonomy): domain Eukaryota; kingdom Metazoa; phylum Arthropoda; class Insecta; order Lepidoptera; family Tortricidae; genus Acleris; species Acleris literana. Next base: position 3,783,456 of record OX335681.1, read on the forward strand.
TTTTGTTTCTCTTTTTATTTATTTTGAAGTGCGAAGGTGACAATAAAGGCCGAGCCACACCGGATGCGTGACGTGCACGTGCGCGTGCGCGTTCGCTTTCCACTGCGTTGTATAGTATGAATTCTCATTATGACATGTCACTATACAACGCAGTGGAAAGCGAACGCGCACGCGCACGTGCACGTCACGCATCCGGTGTGGCTGGCCCTTAAAGTGTAGTAATAAAGTGGTGAATTTTGAAAAACTTGTGTTTATTATACTAATCAATAATAATGATTCAGAAACATGAGGTTCAAGAAACATTAGATCTTAGAAATTTTATCGTCAACATAAGAAGCACACGTAGGTACTGCGAATAATAGTCTGTAGCAGGTTTTAAATAAAATAAAATAAAATAATAATAATAAATATCAAGGGACAATCTCACACAAATTGACCTAGTCCCAAACTAAGCTCTAGGCTTGTACTATGGGTACTAGACAACGATATAAATACTTACATAGAGAAATATATACTTAAATACAAAGAAAACATCCAAGACTCAGAAACAAATACTCGTGCTCATCACACAAATATCTGCCCTTACTGGGATTTGAACCCAGGACCGCTAGCTTCATAGGCAGGGTCACTACCAACTAGGCTAGCGCGTCGTCAAAATGAATGAATGAGTGCAGTCTAAAACAAAAGAATATTTCCTTTAACTCAATTGAGCTATTTTATTGATTATTTCCACCCTCGGGCCCTAGCCAAGGTGAAAACGCTACTAAAGTTTTTTCTCAAACATGCAATGAAATATTGATGTTATGTTCCTTATAATAGGCTGCGAAGTGTGACGTTTCAGGTGCGGCTAGGACAAGAGGTCGTTAATGGAATTTCATACATATCGTGCAGGCCTAGCCCGGCGAAGTCCTTTTTTTTTTATTTCCATTCCACATAAATTTGTGGCACAGGCATAAGGACATTCTGCCACTATGCATATTAAAAAAATAAAACTTTGAATTTTTTGGTGTTTATTTCATTGCATGTTTGAAAAAAACACTTTACATACCTCGGCGGGAAATATGGGGTTGCCCGCCTCAGACCTATCCGGCCTCGCTATGCTCGGCCGTCTATATGTCTTCGGCCGGCAACCCCTTTTGTCCCAGCCTCTGTAGTAATGTACTATTCTTTTCTATCACTCAAAATGTATTTTATGACAGTTGACCACGTGGTTTATCGTAACCCACGACAATGTCATCCCATACATACATTTTGAGCGAGAGGAAAGAAAAACGTTAAAGTAGGGCTGCATCTTGGCTAAAGCTTGTTTAGGGCTTGGCTAAGATTATATTGTAATTACCATCAATTAAACTAACATTTAGCAAGTAGGTCTTCGGCGAATTTTAGCCACACTCGGCGACAGTAGCCTGCCTGTCCGCAAATGACTTCATTCATGCGCTATCGTGTGTAATGACGCGTACACTTTCCAACACAAGCACTATTTGCTAGTTTGAAGCCTGTTATTTATTTATTTATTTACTAGCTGCTGCCCGCGACTTTTTCTCTCAGGACTTTTTAAAATATTCCGGGATGAAAGAAGAAGTGAAGGAGTAACAAAGTAACACACACACAAACTTTCGCATTTATAATATTAGTAAGATTTATTTATGTACTCATGGAAAACCAACAGCTTTATATATTTTTTAAATTAAGTATCAAATTACTTTGCCAATTACAGGTTCTACATTTAGCAATTTAGCATATTGTTATGGACGCGTTTATCGGTATGGATAGGTTATAGGCGGGCTGTTTTCCGCAACTCGACGACTTAAATATGCGCCTATTTTGCGTGAGAGGGTTGCTGACACTACTCCTGCCAACCCAGTTCCACCAGGAAGCCTAGCAGACCCTTGACGTTGCCGACGACTTCTGGTAGCGACCTCGGTACCAGTCCGAGGTGTCGCGCCCGGTATGTTGCCACCTCTGAGCACTCCATGATGACGTGGGCAGCGGTTTCTTCCGCTGTCATGCAGGCTCTGCACAGGGGGCTGTCTGTAACACCTAAAGTGTGTAAGTGTTTGTTGAATAGGGCATGACCGGTTATTGCCCCAGTTCCGAGTCTAAGTTGAGTCCTTTTCAACTTCCGTAGTTTCCGTGACAATCCGGGATTTATTGTCGGGAGGGCTTCTTTGGCCTGCCTGCAGGTGCTTATATCGTTATGGATAAATGTTCATAAAACATCCGTCATTTTCCGACAGTAAGTTAGTTATGACAACGTCAGGGCCCAACGTTATTCTACTGTTTTATACCCTTATTGCTATCGTATTGTTTACGACTCGAACGCTACAATTGTCACGTTATTAAATAGTTATCATAAGAGTAATAATACGAATACCCTGTAGCATAGAGACCCGCAGGCCTTTCGCGTAACACACTCGCAATCGCAATCGTTTTCATTTTGAAAATCGAAGGCTTGTCTGCATACAAAATGAAACCAATTGTTTTGTTTTGAAGCCGATCGCGATTGCGAGTGAGTTACGCGAAAGGCCTGCTGTGGGTTGGTTACGTTAATGAAACAGGATAGGTCAAACCAAATCAAAGTTGTAAAACTATGAAATAGATGATACTCGTAGATCTCCAATGTAATCGCCTCTACTTTTAGAGCTGATATCTAATTAGGAACCATCCTGATTAAACAAGCTTTATTTAAAAAAAAACGTGTCGATATCAAAACATCCGCTTGGGAGCTACGATATCGCAGACCAACACACAAACACACAGAATTCCTTATGGACGGTAAGTAATATTAATCATATGCACCGGGCCCTAGATTGCCCGAACTAGGGGTCGCTTGCGCATTATAGATAAATCTAGTTTTAGTATTAAGTACCTATAAACAAGTAGGTACAATTTAATTGCATAAATAAAAATAAAGGAAACTGTGAACTTTAGTCTTAAATCAAGTTTAACAACTAAATCAAGTTGAAAATGTTGGTGCAAGCCTCCTAGTTTAACATTACCATCCTTTTCCCCGCGACTGTACCAAGTACAGTTGCAATCAGTTACCACTAATGTCATAATTAGACTCGTCTGTCTCGCCACGCCCCGCGTAATGACGCAAAGAATTCGCTATCAACCACTATTACACACTATTGCACACTTTCTTACAACAAATTAGTGTTCAACATTACAAAGTTATATGTTACAATCACCGTGGCTCTGTTACTAAGTTTGGAACATGAAGTTGGAGACAACACTCTCTGAAGCCGAATGAAGCGTGCTTGAAGTCATTCTATCTCAAACACTTTGGTTTGAGATAGAATGACGAAAAAGTACATTCAAGACGCTTCATTTTGGTCTAGAGAGTGTGGCCTCCACCTTTATCTACAACTTCATGGTTTGGAAGTGGTATTTGTATGTGGAAGGGATAGTTCTAATTTTGTCCGGTGGTATTTGTAAGTTTGTAATGATTAAGTTTTTGTACTGTCAATTATTTCGCTGTCAATTATTTAGTGTTATTAGTATTTGATTTAGCGGTACGGTTAGAAGTGAGTACATTTTGAAAACTACTTTTCTAAGTGCTAAGTGTACTAAGTGTATCACACAAATTGGTTGAGTTTTTCTGGCTCCAGTCGAGATTTCCAGTTCAACCAACGGTACGGAACTGACATAGCCTGAATATTTTTATAAGCTACTGTGTGGATTCAAACTTTTTATCGGCAAAATCACTGCAGAATACTGCGGTGGGCTGCCATTAATAAAAAAAGAAGTAGAAGATGCTAACCGCTAATGTAACGATTTTCGAAAACTGTCGAAATGTATGGAATTGGCATTAAACGTTCGACGCGACCGTCCGGTAGCTTACATCAATCATATACATTATCGATAACGATAACGTTCGCTGAATGCATCTTGTCTAGGGGGTAACGTGTCACAAGGCGAATTTCAGTTACCAACTGTAGGCCTAGACAAGCTACTGCTAACAATTCTGTTTTCTATCGACTCGAAATGTATGGAGTTGACATAACCGGTTGAAGCGATTGAATCCTATAGGTAGCTATTCGACTCGAGTTTCGAAAATCGCTAACTTAGCGTTATGCATCTTGACTATAAAGGTCCCTGTTTCGTTTGTCCGAATTTTCATAAGTTAAAAAATCAGTTTTCTCTGAAACCGTTTAACTTTCAAGGATTGTTACAAAACAACTTACACTCAAAAAAATGAGAGCGAACAGAGAGAGATTTTCTCTTAGTTGACAAAAAATGAATACAATAGTTAAGATATTATTTAGGATATCAACTAAAGCTGATAGTAACAATAGCAATTTCTTTAGTGATTCAACTAACATCTTAGTTGATGTATCTAACGTCTGAGTTGATGTATCTATCGGCTTGTCAGGCTCGTATGGGACATTGCACAACTATCACAATCTTGTTACAAGGGACTAATTTTTTTTTTTCAGTGAAGAACCTAGTTCTGTATCGCTTTAAACATTTTGAAAAGTTTATGGATTCAGAAAGAACTGAATTTGAACTGAATTTTCTGCAACACCCGTACATATCCACTATATACATATATGAAAACCTTCCGTGAAAAAATATCTAATTAATGGTGAAAACGGCATGAAAATTTGTTCAGTAGTTTTTGTGACTAAGTTTTTTATAATGTAGTGATAGGTACGGACAAAGAAACAGTTGGAAAACGAAACTTTGGACTTGCGATAGAATACCAGAGGGCCCTGCAAAGATGCACTACGCTAACTAACGTTTCTATTCGATTCGTTTTAAACCAATCGCGTCACTGGTAGACCACGTGACTTTTCGTATCACGTCTACGTGGCCTACCAGTGACGCGATTAGTTTAAAAACGAAACGAATAGAAACGTTAGTTAGCGCAATGCATCTTGGCAGGGCCCTCTGTCTAGGGCCGCTGATCTGATAATTAAATCAGAAAGAGACAATAGGATTTCTGCTGTAACAAACGTAGACCCACAAACCAGAATAATTTTTTTAGCGTATTATAATGTATGTTTGGGTCTTATAAGTAACAGGCATTTTCTTGTATGGCCGGTGGGTCCCCTTTGGACTCGTTCGTTTTGTCTTAATAAGCAAAAGATAACTGCGAAAAAAAGTACAATAGTACTAAAAACTTATTTTATTGAGATGAAAATTTACTGAAACTCGGGATATATGTTACCGTTTACCGAACCAACAGTTTCTGAGTTTCTAAGTACGATAGGTGAATCGATCCGCCGATAACATCTCGCAGATGATCATCGATTAGATATTCGGAATAGCGGCGGCGTCTAACAGGCAGATGTGGAGTGAGCTTGTTTACCGGTAGCTTTCGGGTTAAGCTCGGTGCGTAGTGGAAGCTTTGCTATACTGTTAAACACACACGTAGAGTAGCTACTGTAGAGAGCATTAATATCTATAGAGACATAATGACAAATATATGTTTACATAGACCTTATTGTTAGTAGCATAGAGGCGTGTAGATATTTTTGGCGTCTTGGAAACCGTTGCTCCTTGGATCACTGACACTCATTTCAAGAAAGAAGAAAGCTAATTTCTACTGAAACCTTATTGTTTTTAGGTTATCTTAAGCATGGGTTACGTAGGTTAGGTTAGTTTAGACCTGTGACCACCAAAAATTCCTGCACGTGGAAATGCCTGATCGATGAAATGAAAATTCGGTGAAATGAGTGTCGATTCAAGGGTAAACCCATGGAAACGAATAAATATTTATGACTTTGACTGTACATCTGATGGTTATGTGCAATTTAGGCATTTTTGGTCGAATGTTGTTATTCTCATTTTTCAAAAAGATGTTTCAAGTTACAGTAGTTTGTATTTTATCAACTGACTTCAAAAAAAGGAGAAGGTTCTCAACTCGTCTTTTTTTTCGTGTATGTTATTCGATTTCTCTGTCAATGTGAACCGATTTTCATAATTCTTTTTTATTGTGTATTTTAATTTGTTCAACATTTTAAACATTTAATTACTGACGCTAATAGAGGTTTCAATTTTCTATGCCCCATGCCCCTAGTTAATAAATTATCCAGGCCACAATATACCTAAAAATACGCTTTTGAGAAATTCTAATTGCAAACATGATCACGGTGATCTCACAGCGAAGTTCCCGAACCCTTTGACACGGGACAAAAAACCGACAAAAATCAGTGAACAATACGCGAAACTGCGAAAACTATACTAAACGGATCCACACGTACGGTTAGTAGCGCCATTTTCACGCGATACGCGGGCTAAGTATACAATACAATACAATACAATAATTTATTGGTAACTCCATATCTTTGCATGACAAAAAATGATTCATTAATTGCATAAAACATTTAATAACATTTTTTATTTAATAAACACAGTGCCTAGAGCGAGCGAAAGCTAAAGCACGGGCACGTTTTATGAAGCTACAAGTTACAATTTTACAGGTCTAAACCGGCAACACTGCTCAAATAGCTGGTCGTCATTGGTCGAGGTTGTGTCAAATGGAAAATTGTAACCTGTAAATTGTAATTTGTAGCATTATAAAACAGGCTGCTCATGCTAGCTCTCTCTGTGCAGCAAGCCTGTCCCCGTCACGACTGCCGGACGGAAGCCGACGTGCACGTACGAATCAGATGTTAAGTGCTTTCCATCACTGCCTGGTAGCTAACAGGGTCGCGGGTTCAACCATGGGAACATTCCTACAATAAATAGCTATGAAAGTGATTGTTTCAACGTGTTATACATTACATTTACTGTTTAATTATTAACGATGCGTAACTTCCTCTTACGTAGAGAGCATATGTTTGAAAATCCTTAATTTTTTACTGGTCGTGGACCAGGTTAGTGCTGTGGAAAGTGCCAAGTCGAGAGCTCGTATGTATACATCCTTTTGTTGAAGAAGCTCGAAGCACTTTGGACCCCATACCTTTGATCCAGTCTTTAACAAAGCTTTACCTTCCTCTTACGTAGGGACCATGTTTGAGTGAAATCCTTAATTTTTTACTGGACGTGGACTAGTGTAGTGCTGTGCAAGCCACTGCCACTGCCAAGTTGAGAGGTCGTACGTATACAACTTTTTTTTTTTAAGAAACGCGAAGCTCTCTGAGGCCCCTTATATTTTTTACTTATTGTATTATATTGCATTAAGTCTTCAACATAGTTACTTACTTCTATTCATATTACACTACACTGCAATGTAATAAAATAAACGTAGTAATATTTGGCTACTTATAAATATTTCTTTAAAAAAAACCGCATCTAAACTTTGTATGTAAGGAATTAAAAAAGAAACTTTTGAATTGGACCAAGATGAACAATTTTACAGAAAGTGACGCTTTCAAAAATTTTTGATGATCATCATTGATTAGCCTGAATAATTGAAAATATGATCAGAGTCAAGAAAAGCATGAAGATGGATTACCCAACAAAATTACGATTCAACCCGATACAAAAAAGAATAAGATCACCCCTAACTTAAAGACCTTAACTAAAACATCCTGTACTTTTTATGAACTAATACAAATTACTCTAAAATTTTGCATGATAAATGGCGTGTCCTAAGCACAGGTGTGCGGTGACCCTAATTACATCGTAACTGTCAGATCGACGCACGCGCCGAGGTGATTGCGCCCGCGCAGACCGCATTTAAATTTGGAACTTTAAATTACGATTTTCGCGCCAACGCTACTGTATTGTGTAAGGTCGTTTATGATTCTGTAACTGTCACATTGTCGTCAATTTGGATTTGAGAATTTTTAATGGCGATGTATAAAGGTACTTACACTTACACAATTTTTTGACCAATTGCCCGTCAACAATAGCTGTCTTACTCTTTGGTGTAATTACAACCACTTTTGGACCTTATTACAATGCAATAAGGTGAAAAAGCGGAAATATCTCTTCTTGATATTTAGAATAGAATAGAAACAAATTTATTGGCACACAAAAATAGTACAAAAAATAAACTTGGAGCTCTTAACTAAACTAATATACTTACCGCCTGTTTCACAATTGAATTTAGCCCTTTCTCCTTCTTGCACTTGAAAAGAGACAAAGAGAGAGCCAACTTTAAATGGCAGATAAATTTACTACTCGATTGTGAAACAGGCCCTTAAAGTATAGTATGAAATAAAGCTAACACAGAACAAAAAAGAAAATATGTGGCAAAGATTGAGACTCAAGAGTTTGCTGTAGGCGCACTCCGGCAGGATCGTACTCTCACAGCAGCGCTGGTTTTCAGTCCGTCCCTCATACCGTGCAAACTTACTATCTACAGTTATTGCTGTTCTAAGAGGCCCGATTTGACAGCTGTCATCTTAGTACAAAATATGTGTTTGAGGTTATATTTTGTACGGCTGTGACAGTTGTCAAATCGGGCCTCTTAGAGCGGCAAAACTGTAGCGGGTGCTTAATATGCACATGATTTTATTTGAAGTCCCCTAATATTTTTGCACCCCTTTCGATCGAAAGCTCGAAACCCGCAACCGATTTTTGCAACAGTCGACTGTACATTTTGGTTTTATACAGGATGAGCAGTGAAAATGGGTCAGCATGCCTAATTTGGAAACTGTAATAGTTAGGATAATCGGTTCTTAGAACCAAGACCCCGATTAAAAAACCACCAGGGAAAAATCAAGAATGTGGAAAAATGCGATTGGTTAAAATCACGAATGGGAAAAATCACGACTGTAAAAATTTCTTCGCGGAATAATCGAGTTCGAGAAACAGAGTGATACACCCCGTGGACTTATTTCTCTAATAAGTCCATGGAAGTATCTATAAATAACTCGACATTGACGAAATACGCCTCATGAAGCCATTAATAAAAACCGGCCAAGTGCGAGTTCGACTCGCGTGGAGAGGGTTCCGTCTCCTCACCATATGTCTGTCTGTTAGTCAGTTTCACAGCAGATTTGCTCCAAAACTACAGGACCGCTCGAGTTGATATTTGTTACAAATATGTAAGTCGGTGACTCAAATACGGATGCGTAACGTAAATAAATGAATTTTGAACAAGGGGGCTACTTTTGGGGGATAAATTAGGAAATTAAAAAAAACAGTTTCGCAAACCTTACATACATACATACATACATAAACTCTCGCCTTTATTCCCAGTTTGGGGTAGGCAGAGCTACAGAATTGCCAACAGCTCTAAAAGCTTGTTGATAATTCTGTAACCACATTTTGCATAATCAGGCTAAGATGTTTACCAGTGTATTAGTGACAGGTTGCAAGCCCATCGCCTAACAGTACTACAAGCCTTTATTCCCTTAGTCGACTCTTACGACATCCACGGATGGAGTGGTACTATTCTAAGCCGGCAACCACACAGCCAACCTTACCTTAAAACCTTATTGTGTGACAACTTAGTGAAATGAAAGGGCTTGTTGTGAGCATCTCAAATATATTGGTTTTATAACTTTAACATAAGTAACCTAACACCTATTTTCTTAAAAAACTTAAAAAAAGTTTATATTAAAATTATAAAAAAAAAAAATTTGAGATGCTCACAACAGGCCCTTTCATTTGACGGTTTGTAAAACTTTTTTTTTAAATTTCCTAATTTACCCCTCAAAAGTCCAAAAGTCGCCCTTGTCCAAAATTCATTAATTTACGTTACGCGTCCGTCTTTGAGTCACTGACTTACATATGAGTACCAAATTTCAACCCGATCGGTCCAGTAGTTTTGGAGCAAATCGGCTGTGACAAACGGACAGACAGACGCACGAGAGATCCTATAAGGGTTCCTTTTTACCTTTGAGGTACGGAACCCTATAAATTGATAGAAGTCCTTAACAGTGACAGATTTTCAAGCATCCTGACATAACTCCAAAAGTGACATTGTTAATCTGAACGCCAGCGGCGCGTATCAGCAGCACTGTCGCCGTCGCGGGCGCAGGCAGATGGGTTAATCTCGGGCTAATGCGTCTCGCCGCAACACGTGGCTTTCTGCCGCATGCGGTGGTTGGCTTGGTTGATACCATCAGGACTTTTTGAGCTACCATAGAACTCTGTCATAATGACGAGCTTTGGCATAATGAAGAACGACGTGATTAGGGCATCCTCCTGCCTTTTGGCCAAAAATCATTATCATCGTATCGTTTCCAAACGTTTCATTTGCCAACCCACTTTTTTTTCTGTAACAGTAAATATTTCAGGATTTATTTTAGTATCATGTAGAACCCTATAGATTACGTTAGGTAAGTTTTAATAAGTATAAAAAATAGGAAATATTTACAGTTACAGAAAAAAGCGGGTTGGCAAATGAGATGGTTGGGAAACGACACATTTTGTCAAAAGGCAGGAAACCCGGAATTAGTCATGTGACAGGGTGGTGAGGTGACTTTTTTAGGGTTCCGTAGTCAGTCAACAAGGAAACCTTATACTTTCACCATGTCTGTCTGTTTGTCTGTCCGTCATGTCAAAAGCGATATGGTTTTACCAAGTAGAATAGGTCCAGCTCTGAAACGATAGGACCAACCAAGTTGCATTCTTTTAAAGCATACAGAAAGCAAACGAGCACCAGCCCACTTGATGGTAAGTGCTATTTGTGACCCATAGATTTATGCATTCCAAAGACTACAATCTTAAGACTGCGATCCCAAAACCGCAAAATCGTTGCTAACTCTGAGGACTAGATGGAATGCCTCTATGCTAGTAATTTCACCAGTTGTCTTATCCCCACAGGAACACAACAATGCCAACAGTGCTGCTTGGCGGTTAGTCAAAGAAAAAACTGAAAAAGCTAGCAAATGTAGGTAACCGCAACTTTATTTTGACTGTGAACTAAGCTACTGGTTCGCAGTCAGTGCCTTGCCTAAAAAGCTAGCGGCACCGGGTTCGATTCTCGGTATCGGCAAATACCGTAAAACGGGGTGAGTAGGGACACAACCTAAAATAAGTCATAACTTGTTACAAATAAGAACAATAATTAAATGGACAATAACGTTACGTCTATTGGTAATAATTTCAGTCTTATAATTAGTAACATATGCTTCATTTTAGGTTGTGTCCCTACTCACCCCTTAATCCCTACTCAACCCGTTTTACGGTACTTATGTGAAAAGCGATTGGAACAGCGCCCCGTGTCCGTTTGTAGTACTGAAAGCCAAAGAAAGACTTTCGTATCCTCATAGAGTAGTAAATATTTGTCTCTGTATCTGTTTATGTAGGTATTTCAATGTAATATTTTATTTTTATTGGTTTTGGTTTGTTTTTTCTTAGTAAATAGCTTTTTACATTCAGTTATGTGTAAAACAGTAATCGGGTTACCGGTTTGAAGATTTTAAATAACATTTAAGTTTTCAACCAACAGACTCTTATCAGTTCACTTGTTATCTTGTTTTCCATGCAGCATCACATGCCCTATATAATAGAGTTGTTAAATAAATTGCTTTACGATCGCTTTTATTTCATATCGCGGGATCTCGGTACCGTTGTAATTATTATCTGACGATGGAATAGATTCGGCAAATATAGAGTTCGGAGCGTAGCGATAGTAAGACAAGACGATAGAATATATTGTATGTATGTAAACACATATTGTACAAAAAAAACCGCGAACAAAAGGCGAACTTACCCCTTTAAGGGATCTCTTTCAGCTAACCCTTGAGAGATTGAGAAAAGTGAAAGGTTGTGCATCGAGTAAGCAAGTGTGCAAATTTATTTAGAAGAAAATAAAATATTAACTAACCAATAAAACCCTTAAAAATATAATATTACATTCAAATACCTACATAAATAAATACTGATATATATTAATACATCAATATATATTAATACATCAATATATATACATAAACTTACATTAACTACGTTTTGTGTAGAGGACAGTTGATATTTAGGAGATAGAGTCAAGCCAGAACTTCTTCAGGATGCTGCTAGACATTAACGGCCGAACTTCAAACCGCGGATAGATAAGGCTGACTTCGGGTTAAGATTTGACATTTGTCCATACCCCATGTGCTTCTGTTTAGTCCACCAGAGTAAATCTCTATAACCGAACAATTGTCCTCGCGTGTGATATCCATGGACTTGTTTCTCTAATAAGTCCATGGTGATTGTCTAAAACTCGATACTGGCGAAATACACCTTATTAAACACAAGGAGTGAAAGCCATTAATTAAGGGAAAAAAAAAACCCTCTCTGTCCGCGGTTTGAATACAGGGTTCGGCCATTATCCGTCGTTTAAACGTTAGGCGTATTGTACAAATAAGTTACTGGTTAAACCATTTTCGGTCCCCAAGATTCAGCTTTACGTAGCGTGGGATCAACCCTAACAGTGGCTTGGTTCCTGAACCCACACTCGGTACTTAACTATCTAGAGATAATCACAGTATTTTTTTCTTCAAAAGATCAGGCAAAACTGCAAATATATATGAGACATGCGCAAAAGTTCAGCATATTGCCCAAAGGGCCCGTACTTCAACAGAAGCCACACATTTGCTTCGAACGAAATAGATTAGATATTTCTAGTTTATTTTTAACCCTTTGTTGATTAAATACAAATATCTTTTTTTGTATTTGTTGACAGCAATAAAATTATAAAATGTTTCAAACACCCAAAAGAAATTATTTCCACTTAACCTGTTTCCAATATTTTCGCTTGTATAAAACCAATGCTACCGATGACTTAATTCTTTGCTCCAGTTTTTCTGCCGACTCTACTCGAAGCATGCGCCATAAGGAGATGAGCATGACATGCACAACCCGCGGCTCTGACATTACTTCATTAAGATTCTATTAACGGAAGCATTCTACGTTAAACCACCATCTAAAACAACTCTAAAATCCACTGAAACCAAGTCAAATTCGACTTTTATACTCTTGATACATGGTCTAATTTTCAATAGAGAAAACTACGGCACTTAAGATATATAGTATTAAGCTGTACTTGGTATTGTAAAGTGAGAAATTTTACCATACTACTAAGGTTGATTTTTCCTTGTATTGTGTGTGGTCAATCATGAGCTTGACGAAAGAGATGGATTTTTTTGTCTCGTGATCGCGAAATTGGAGATCGGAAGTCAATTATCGATTAAAAAAACAGGAAGGTACGAAGGTACGCGCATACTTTAGGAGGGAAATGGTTGGAAAGTTGTCTATTACTTTCAAATGAGAGTATTCTATTAATGCCGTTTTGTTTTGTTAAGTTCCAAATGTGTTTCATATTGATCTAATTTATTTTTTAATGTATTTTGAACGTAATTTCCTCTCCATTGTACCTTAATTAGAGCTACTTTGGTTTTATGTGAAATTTTGAAGATATGTATAGTCCAGAAACCTTGTCGCCTGAAAGTACGGGGTAGTTTGTGTCAAATCCTTGGATTATTCATTGGGCCAACATCATAAACAAGTCTGCCAAAAATCGACCTATCTGCCGGATTTGACGCAAGCTCTGATGTATACAGTTACTGGAGTAGGTAGTAAAAAAAACTCGATCATTTTTAACTTGAGACTTCACGCCACTTTGCCCGGTCTCGAGCCAGCTGTCTTCTTCTTTATCAATATTTAAATCATTTTTAATTTTTATAACGAATTCACAAAGCAATCTACTGGAGCAAAAATGACATTGAAACTTTAAAAAAAACAGATAAAACAATATTGCATAATAAAACAAAATTCAAAGTAAATATACAATAAATTTAATTTTACAGTAAGCCAAATAACACTAGAATTCAAAAATAAACTACTTAACACTAAAACGGAACTAATTAAATTAACTTAAATTAGATTAAAACTTAAGTTTAATCATTTTAATCATTATGAGGGCGTCTTGTGACGTTAGCGACATTTCCAGAAGCGTACTCGGCAAAAAGCTTGTTAAAGCACGAATTTTAAGTTCAAGAAAAAAACGAATAAATCTCAGTCGACGGATTCAAATAGGATGCCAAATTTACGCATGCGTATTGGACATCAGTATAAATCTTCAGTTGGCTCGGGGCCCGTTGCTTCCGGCCGATGGCCACTGGAAAAGATTAAAAACTAGGTACAAAGCATCGTGCTTTTCGGAAAGATTGTTGTACGAAAATAAAATGGATATACACCGGTCAAGTGCGAGTTGGACTCGTGCACTGAGGGTTCCGTATAGATGTTATTATATACATACATATATTAAATCACGCCTGATAAACTACTCAACGGATTATTATTATAAATTAATATTATAAATGCGAAAGTGTGTCTGTCTGTCTGTCTGTCTGTCTGTTACCTCTTTACGCTTAAACTGCTGAACCGATTTAGATGAAATTTGGTATAGAGATAGTTTGAGACCCGGAGAAGTACATAAAATAGTTTTTATCCTGAAAATTATCCCCTAAGGAGGTGAAATAGAGGGTGAAAATTTGTATGGAGCTACGATATAAACGAGTTCCACGCGGACAGAGTCGCGGGCAGAAGCTAGTTGAGATATATATTTCTGGACCCAATAATGATGGCTAAAGATAAAACCGTTTCAATCCACTATCTCCTATTTACCTTTTCTTAAAAGTTGTATCACGATTAACTTTACTATAAGAAATATTAAAACTTTATCATGAATTATTATTTTCCGATTCCAATTCGATTTCTAATCAATTCAGCGCGAGCCCGACTCAAACTTGACCATTTTTTAGTATTTGTTTTTTTTTTATAAGGGTTGATCTATTGATGAAAACCTCGTAAGGCCCAGTGTGCAATAGGATGTCCATAATCAAGGCAATTTAATTTGAACTGTGTTGGAATAAGAATAAGGTTTATTTTCCTACGTTCCATAAACTGAAAATGGCATTATCGAACAAACGTAATTGAACTTTATTGCCTTGATGGTAGATTCAAAGTCCCATTCACAAACAACTCCCTGTTTTTAGTACGGTGGGCTTTAAGAGGTTAAAATCCGTTGCCTAGGTTGAAAGATCTAAGCGTGGTTACCGAATGATTCGCCGACAATTATTACGCAAAAATATCGTTTCGCAGAATTTTCATTTCGTAGAAAGCTTATTTCTGCTGAAACCTTATTGTTTTCAGATTATTGTTTAGTGGTCACAGGTCTAACCTAACCTAACCTACGTAACCCATGTTAAAAATAATCTGAAAACAATAAGGTTTCAGCAGAAATTAGCTTTCTACGAAATAATAATTGTCGGCGAATCATTAGGTCCCCTCTAAGGGTACATACAGAGGGACAGACGGCGGGAAGCGACTTTGTGTTTTTTGTACCACGAGTACATTTACTATATGTAAACATAAATTAAATGCGAAAGTTTGGATGTTTGTTACTCAATAACAACAGAACGGTTGAAAGGATTCGGATGAAATTTGGCACAGAGATAGATTATAATCTGGAATAGCACATAGGGTTAGTACTTTATATCCCGGAAAAATGTACGGTTCCCGTGTGATGACAAAATTACGAACTCTATGCGGACGAAGTCGCTGGTAGAAGGCACATCCTAAAATCATCATTATAATACCCTCTTGGTTATCTAATTGGTTACCTGCCAATAGAAAAGTATTTTGCAGTCTCCCTCACACGGCTCGTGACGGACAAAGACAACAGCGCATTCAATTACGCTCTATTTCTGACCGACTCTATGCTACACCATAGACATTAAACGCTTTTTTTGCACATGGGGAACACCGGTCATTAATTCGCGATTATGAGTGTAGACTTGTAGCGACAGCAAAAAAGTTTTATTGTATAGCCAAATGTACCAAAAATTATGAATGGTATTATGTGAATTTGTGTTTATTAAAATATGAATATTTATTTACCAAGCTTGGTAGGATCACTACCCACTAAGCTACTTGGCTCAATTAGTTAATTTTCGACGCCATTTTGTAACATTTTAAAATGAAAAAAGAACCACTGTATCTTGGACTGAGTTAGCATTACTTCAACAATGTGTACATAATCGTATATTTGTACGTAATAATTATTATAAAAAGATTTAAATATTATAAATGGACAAGTGTGTTTGTTTGGTCCTCAAGGCTCATCCGATCCACGTAAAATTTCGTACAGAGGTAGTTATTAGATAGACAGCCCGGAGACGGACAAAGACTACTTTTGCCCTGGAAAATTGGACAGTTCCCGAGGAAATAGTGATATACGACGGAGTACGCTAGTGAAAGTATTTGTTATTTATAGGTATTTAAGTACTCAAGAAATTACCACTATAAAATATAAAATAGAAACGATAAAGCTTATTAGATTTAGCATAGTTTCATTTCTACAAAAAAAAAAAAACATTTTTTTGGATAGGTACTTATATTAATAAATAATTATGAATTATGAATCCCCTTGTTTGTTCTGCGGACGCTTCAGCAACAGTTACGAATGTCACGCTCTACGCCTAGCGTGACACTAGACACCGACACTAATGTCGCTGCTCTAGGTCACTCGTGCTTTGTGTCTGATTGCGGCAAAAAGTGCTCAATGGCCATGTTTTGGTCAATTTGCAATGCGAATTAGGTAGTGTGAGTATGGTAGGAAGTTCTTATAGTTAGTATGATTTAATTCGCTTGTGTATTCCCCGAAAAAGCCGTACCTGATTGCTGAAGAGGAGGGGGTGACATTTTTGAACTTTTATTTAATACCGGTGTCAATTGAAATTGACAAAGATGTAAGCAAAACGAAACCAACCAATTGAGCTATACTATACAGGTTAGAAAAAACGAACGCCACATGGACGGCAACTACCTTAAATATTGGAAATAGCAAGTTCTACGCAAAGGAGACTTACTTTTATTTTTGAAAACAAAAAATACTGCATTATTGGATTTTCGAAAAAAAAAACTCTTTTTTAACCGGGTATCGAACTGGTCGAATATGACAAAACAATAAAGTCTTGTTTTATGATACAGATCGAAAGAGTCATCGATAGAAGAGTCATCATTTATGTCTATGACACATACCTACACCTTTAAATTAAATAAAGACCTTAAAAAACTTTCTTTATTATTTTGTTATATTCGGCCAGTTCGATTCCCGGTTGAGGAAGGCAAATTTTCAAACATCCATAAATGCAATCAAAAGTCTTTGACCAGTGTGTGTTGCCAGTGATGACTTACGGATCTGAGACGTGGGCGCTAACAATGGGCCTTATAAGGAAGCTCAAAGTCACTCAGAGGGCTATGGAGAGGGCTATGCTCGGGGTTTCTCTGCGTGATAGAATCAGAAATGATGATATCCGCAGTAGAACTAAGGTTACCGACATAGCCCGAAGAATAGCCAAACTTAAGTGGCAGTGAGCGGGGCACATTGCTCGCAGGACTGATGGCCGATGGGGTCAGAAGGTTCTTGAGTGGCGTCCGCGGACCGGGAGACGAGCTGTAGGTAGGCCTCCAACAAGATGGAGTGACGACCTTGTAAAGATCGCGGGAACGCGGTGGATGCGAAAAGCACAAGATCGGTCTGAGTGGAGAGCCTTGGGGGAGGCCTATGTCCAGCAGTGGACGTCTTTCGGCTGACATGATGATGATGATGATGATAAATGCAATAATAATTGTCTTCAAAAATAAAAGTAAGTCTTTAGTAAGTAAGAATTTGTTATTTCCGATATTTAAGGTAGTTGCCGTCCATGTGGCGTTCGTTTTTTCCACCCTACGTACATAATCACGTATTTTTTAAGAACAAGTAAAGTCGTTTAAATTATTTATAGACTTGATCATCGTTGTCTGGTACCCGTGGTAAGTACTAGGCTAGCCTTAGTTTTGGGACTAGGGTAATTTGTATGAGTTTGTGTGTTTTTTAAGACTTGCTTCTAACATAAGCCTATTTTATCTATCACAAACACAAATACCCTAGAACTTACGTTAAAAAAAACATGTCAAATTGTACTTAGTGTTATCTTCATGAAAAAAACATTTCTTGCCTACTTGCAGTACCATTTCCAACTCAAATGGCGATGACAGATAACGCGTGCGTCCTGATTGGCTGACTAATTTTAGGCGCGCGCTGATTGGTCGAGCTCTAGGCGCCCGCGCAGTACGTGAGGAACGCGACGTGAAATCTAATCATGGTTTAAATAAAAAGTTTAGGCTATTTAGCCATTTTTTCTGCAGATTTTTACTTTATTTGGCGTACTTAAACGGGTTAATCTACTTAACTTAATATGATACTAACTGGCTAAAAATATGAACCAATGATAAATTGTACTTAACGGAATGGCTATCCTTTTCTACTTTACATTTTTATGTGTGTAAAAATTACATTGGGTATATTTTTCAACATGTTTGAACTTTTGAAGTTAAACTTAAATTGCTTATTTTTCTGTTATGCTCGCAACAAAGATACTCGTATACGGGTATGTACTTTATGTAATTATTTAATGAAGTGGATAAGTAAATAAAATACGCATGATTTATAGCTTTTATATTTTCTTATTTTGAAAAGATCGAAAGGATGGAATTTGGTAGATTGACGTATACTTCGTAAAATTATGTTAATTAGATAATTAAGGCTCGTAAGTACTAAGTGAATGCTTACTTAATTCTTATTTCTCTTTTTACCCAACTGCCAAGAAAAAGTGTATGCATGTATGTGGGCATATATCCTTATTGTGACCTAGAGGAAGCTTGAAGCTTCACAGGTCTTTTTTTCTAAACTTTGACTTCCAAGTTCTGATACTACACTACACTACATTGTTGACTGCCTATCTAAGGTGATATTTCAGGATTTCTTATATTTAATTTTTAATTGTCAATGTCAAGGCATTTATTCACTAAGTAAATATGAAATGTCTTGATGCTGATGTTTTGTTTTTTGTTTTACTTGATTTTATCCCAGCGGCTCCATCAATATAAAGGCCGGGTCACACTGGCGCCTGCCCCGACGGCGTAAGTGCGCTAATAACTGGTTACAAGATATATGGCTAGATGGCGCTGCAGATTTACTGCTTCGCTACCAGATTATTATGTTCGTTTACTGGGGTTGTCTAAGGTCAAGATTGTATAAAGGGAGTAATAAAAACCCGTTTGTAGGGTCACTGACCAGGATACAAGAGATTTTAAAATATATTTTTGTTTAGAAATTTAAAATCCAAATAGGACAAAAAGGAGGGGATTCATAATAGAATCCAAAAGTAGGTTAGCTTTAGGCTTGTACTATGGGTACTACACAACGATAAGTATACCTACTTATATGTATAGAGAAATACACAACTACATCCAAGATTCAGGAACAAATCCTCGCGCTCATCACACAAATAATTACCCATACCGGGAATCAAAGCTAAGACCGCTATTTTCGTAGGCAGCTCGGCTAAACGCATCGACAACACCGGTGACATAGCGACTGACATTCAATACTTAAGCACCGAGATGTGTGGCTTTCCCTCTACACTCAAAGACCGCAAACCTATATTGATTTACCTTTAATATTTAACAGTTTTTTCAATCCCAAGCAAAACCAGCACCAATCGCTTGTGTCACAAAACCATGTCTGTCACTGGCCATCAAGATGACCGTTACTCTCGGTCGACTTTAAGGCGTTCCTTATTTGAAAATTCGTTCTGCTACAGTTCTATTTTTAAAAAACATCAACGAGTTTTTTCTCTTCGGTTTGACATTTTGTGATGCTGCTAGTAGTGATAGATTCGCTTGGTTGGAAGAATGAAAAAAGCTAATTTAGATTGTTTGTTGGACACCGCTTGTTTTGCGAGAAATGTTTAAAAAATCACGGGAAATATAACTGTACAGTGCAACAGCTCTTTAAGTCTTTCGGGTTCGGCTATAGTCAGTTAGACAAGCATTGAACGCATTGCGAAGTGCAAGTGCGAAGTTCATACATTTGCTGTCAAGTGGCAAGTAGCAAATGTATTCACTTGCACTTCTCAATGTGTAAATCAAGCATATCTCACACAAATTGTCCTAGTCCCAAAGTAAGCTCTAGGCTTGTACTTTGGGTAAGACATACTTATATAGACAAATACATACATAATCATCCAAGACTAAGGAGCAAACTAACTCATACCTGCGACTTCGTCCGCGTAAATTTCGATTAACGATCCATCGGGAACTTTTAAAATTTCCAGTCCTCACTTTGTCCATTATAAATCCATCCAACTGTTGCAGCGTGAAGGAGTAACAACCAGGACGCATTTTTTTATTATTGTTTTGTATTATTTATTTATGTAAAAAAAAACCTCCTCATTACTTTAATTAAAATATTAAAGCCTATGTCACTCTTACAGCAAAGACGAATCTAACGACACCACACCACGATCCCCCAGTCGCTGAAGACTAAAGTATACAACCAGTGCGTACTACCTGCCATGACATATTCTTGCGAAACATGGCCACTCACAGTGCAGTTGGTAAACAAGCTCAAGATCAAACAAAGAGCGATGAAGCGCATCATGCTCGGTATATCTCTTCGCGACAAAGTCCGAAACGAGACCATTCGCCAACGCACCAGAGTGGTTGATATAGGCCATCGCTTTGCCAAATTGAAATGGGCCTGGGCAGGCCATATGTGTCGCCGAAACGCTGGGAGATAGAGCAAGCGCATTTTGGAGTGGCACCTCGCTCAAAGTGAGGAGTCGGCACGGCAGGCCCCCAGCAAGGTGGTCGGATGACATCAGCTCGATCGTAGGCCCAATCTGGGTGAGATCCCAACGGTGGGCGTATATGCGCTGAAGAAGAAGAAGAAGAAGCCGTTTAGGCTTCTGCAGCGTGCCACAGAAATAGACATAATAACACATACATACAATCCAAAAACATAAACTTTCTTTCTGAAGCAATCGGGTAAAAAGAGGACCTCTCTATTTTCAAAAGGTGTTCTTAATCAACGAAGACTCGCGAAGCACTCACCATTTCAGTTTTAGATTCTTCTTCTTCTCAGCATATACTCGTCCTATGCTAAACAAATGCCTCTTCCATGGATTTCCTGTCGTCCTCGATGCGGCGATTCTGACCCTGACCCCTATTTCACCACCTTGACAATAACATGTGACAGGTGACAGTTCGGTATACATTGCAAAGTTAACACGCTGATACATCACTGGGTCTCATATTAGCTGCGCCATGTACACTGAAATGTCACCTGTCACCTGTCATTGTCAGGATGGTGAAATAGGTGGCAGGTAAGCCCTGCCATCTTCTGGATATCGTCCGACTATCTAGCTGGTGGTCTTCCTCTATTTCGGCTTCCGGTAGATTCAGATTAAGGTTCTTCAAATGTATACATTTATACATAAACGAACAAATTAAGAAGTGGGGCGTCTTTGTGCATTGAATACATAAATTGCTTACATATGTATATGTTTGTCCATTTCAATTGATTTATACTTAACAAATGAGAATTTGTAGCTAGTGAACAGATCAGTTCGTCCGCGAGGCGTTAAGTATACCGCTGGCAGGCCGCCAGGAGTTGACGGATTTACTGCGCTGACGCAGCAGCGCATTGTCAGATCTAACAATGAAAAAACAACGTAACATAGCTTGTGTCATTAGTCATGCGCAAAAAGTTTTCTTTTCAGTTTTCATTGACAAGTTACGTCAAACACAAACACAAAAAGGTGGTAGGACCTTGTGTAACGTCCTACCATTATTAACCGGCGATTTGAAGTTGTACCATCAGAGCGTAAAAAACAACATTTAAGGCCGTGCATTCTCACCTTACCCTCTTTACCCGTAGGGTGAGCGCGCTCGTATGACTTCGTTTAGTAGAGCGACCGTCCGACAAAGAGCCGTTTTTAAAAAACCCCTCTGAAATGAAAAAAAAGAAAATATATTTATTTTCAAGAATGTATGCTTCCAAGATTTTCATGCAAATATAGTTTTTATCCATTACCCAGAGTCCGATTTAAATGATTTTATTATTATTTTAGATATTTATTTAATTTTCTGTAAATTAGGGTTTTTATAACAAATATTCAAATACAAAAGTAAAATAACAATACTAATACAATACAAAAAATAGACATTATAAATAACCTAACCGGCTACCGGTGGTTAATATTATTATTATTATTACATTATACCTTAAGAAGACGTTCAAATACTTTACTAAACGTTTACGCAACGGATGACTAATGACATTTATTTTAAGTCCAAATAGTTAACTTTTTTGTAAATTGTGGCAGCGAGACTCTCTTCAAGTCTTCAGGTAAATTTTTACAACCATGAACTACCTTACAGTACAGCACCCAATAAAAATGTGGAGCATACTAAGAACCTTGTCACTGTGAATCTGTTTATCATTGTCAAACTTGTCATTTGACGTTCAGTTTGAAGTTTATTATGATGAATTACCTACTAAAGTCTACATCTTTGCTAGAATTTTCAAGAACTTTGGTAAAAATGCATATTCAATATTCATATTTGCTGTATTTACAGTACCTATTTACTGTATGTTTGCTGTATATTTGCTGTATTTACAGTGGCCGCCACATAATAAGAACGATTGCGATTTTCCAATACAAATATGACTTATCAAATTTTGGCAACCAATCAAAAAGTAACCAATTTTATCGTTAAATAGTTTGACATATCGTGAACCAATAAAGTAAAGTTTAAAAATATATTGAAGAAAACAAAACTCCGGCGTTCATACAAACATTGTTTGCATTTATCAATATAATTAGTCTAATGCTTTTTGATTGGTGTTCAAATTCAATGTTATATTTGTTAGAAATCGTATGAGAAAACGCACGAGGAACTAATTTTACCTGACATTTTGCCTATAAGTAATATGGCTACCACAGTAAATGTGGCGAAGAGGTAACTTTATGTTCAAAGTAATTCAGCTATCAAAATACGAATGGTAGAAAAATAGAAGAATTTCCAGCAGTCCAAGAACCTATCTAGTTAATAGATATATCATCGGTGCATATATCTCGAGTGGAGGCGTTAGCCGGCTGGCCGACTGCCAGTGACGAATTTATGGCGCTTGCGGGCGCCATGGGTTACGGAGGACACTTTAGTACTTAATACTGTATATTTTCTTTAGTTTTAGAGTTACAATATATTTCAAAGCATCAAAATGACGATTGAATCTAATAATAAATTTTAATCAGTTCCATCTTGAGTTTTCTTATCTTCAGGTGTTCGTTAATGTTGATAATGAACAAAGTGAGGTCGAGAATACTGCCTTGCGGCACACCCAAATTTAACTTCTTAGATAATTCATTATTTTTCAGTTGACTGTATATTACTCAAGAAACATAAAAACTAATTATGAGCCGGTCCTTTAATACCTATTTATTCACATTTTACTATCAAAACCTGGGATCAGCTATCTGTACATGCTTACAAAGGCATCTGAAAATTCTGGGACTTTAGGAAAAGTGACAATTATTCTATAACAGTAGTGTATTAAGTTTTATTGTTTTGTCATTAACATATGTGAGGAATAAAATATCTAGAAACCGAAAACTCACTAAACAATGTTTAAAAAAGTCCACATGTAAAAACAAAAATACACTGTCAAATATCTTTAAGTAAATAAACCTTAACTACTTGAAACTCTATTGAAGATTTTTCTGATCAGTCCTGAGTTTTCTCAAGCCATACTCACCCTAAATGCGTGCATTGCCGCATGGCAGTAGGGTAGCCAGATATACAATGACCATTTCCTGGAAATCTAAGAGACTAGTTGGAAAATAAATCTATTAAATCCTAATTTTTTTTCTCTCACGTTTAGTTACCTATAGGTACAGCTACAGTGTGATAGTTCTGAAAAGGTGCTTCGGGTTTGTACTAGTCTTTCACTCTGATACGCGCTTATTAAGAGACTGTACATATTTATAGAAGCGAATAAAAGAAGCCAATAGTGATACTAACCTTTACATTTGACTTATATGTATAGATACAGGGTGTAAAAAAACAATAATCCTTTAACGCAATAGTTATTTACTACTGTACAAAATATAGGGAGTTTGATTACCATCATTTGATTTTTGATTTTTGATTAATATCAGATTAAAAATATGATTAATATTGTAAACAACACCTTTATATGGATATTACGTTAGAGAACCTGGTATTTTAAAATTCAGTTATTTAGAAAATGAGCGAACTAATAATTAAACCTAAACTAACCGCAAATATTTTTGTTTTATTTTTATTTAAGTAAAATTCTAACTTCTTGACCTTTTAGTGGACCATACAGCCAGCCAGCAACTTTATAATATTGAGCTACTATAGAACCCTGTCGAAGAAAGCCATTGCAATAAAAATGTTGATTTAATTCTTTCTCGTAACTTGACGCTCTTTTTAATTCTCGACGCAAAAAGAGAATTGTATAAGTGTATCTGTGTGTATGTCTATAGCATCGTAGCTCCCAAACCGATGGGCCATTTCGGACGCGTATTTTTTTAAAGCAAGCTAGTTTCATCGGGATTGTTTTTAGCTAGTTTTATGAAAATCGGTTGGACCATTTCAGAGAAAGCTCTGAAAGTAGGGGTCACTATTATACCAGGGGTTTTTATCTATTTAATACTCATTATTCATATTCATATTCATATCCTTTAGTCATATTCATACTAGGCAGGACTTTCAGGATATTCCAGGTTACTGGACACCCTAGCTGACAGTCGAAGTAGGTCGTAAACTGCACTTTAAGGATTTGTATGAGCTTCTAACCTTCTTTAGTGCTCATCACTAATTAATCTAATTATATTGCATTAGCGCATGTCTTTTTGACGGATATCACTAATTGTGTTTATGTGGCTGGTGCATAATAAGATCACACGAGTGTTTTAATGCCTAATTATGTATAGCCGCATACATAACTTTATCTACATGCGTATAAGTTTTCTGTAATATGTTCAGATATAGCCTGTATTTTTATTAAGTTAGTGTTACAGTTAACTTGTTTGTGGTACCAAAGCTTAAAAAAAGAAAGAAAAACAAACTTTAATTATAATGTACAGATATGGCTTGCATTTTCAAGTTAGTGGTACAGTATTACCGATACTTTAATGTTCAGGTACCGACACTTTAATGTAAACATTACGATGCACTATACTTTAATGTAAACATTAGGATGCAACCACAGATACAGGTTTCTTAATATAGGCGATTTGCTTATCGCTTCTGAACATATTGTAGGGAAGTTATGATATGGATGTAGATAAAATATTATACAGTGTGTCCGTACCATGTTCGGACATTATCCTTTATTTAATTACAATAAATAAAATATAAAGAAGATGCCAATCCAAACTTCTGGAAATGCCGGCCATTTGACAATCTTTTTAATAAATTCACATAAAAAAAAATTGATAACTTAATTCGGTAGTAAATCGGTAACTCTAACGTTAAGTTTATTTACGTTACGTTTCTAACCTTAATAACATAATATCAATATTTATATATTTAACTAGCTTTCCTATTCCGGGCCACCGACGCAAAAAGAGGATCGTTATAAGTTTGACCGCTATGTGCGTGAGTATGTCAGTCTGTGGCACCGTACCGATTTGGTTGCAGGTTTTTTTATTTGAGAGCCTATTTTCTAGGGGTGGTTCTTAGCTAGGGCTAGCAAAATCAATAGGGTTGTTTATGAGGTACCAGAAAGTTTTTATCTATCTAATAGTAATTTTAAAGCTCTCTTGACACTTTCCGCATATGGGTATAAAGGATACCTAACTATTAACTTCTCAATCGTATCCAATAAACTACAGAACGTATGAAGAATTAAGAAAATAGCTATAATTTGATCATACCCGTCCCAGGTGGCTGACAGACAAGATCGATCGGCGATCACGCGCATGTGTGCGCGGAAATAAACGAAAACACGCTGCGGGCGAGGAAAAAAATCCGCGCGTCAAAATGGACGCGGGTATAGTGAGGGGGAGGGAATTGGCTTAAGCCGGAAGTAGATTTAAAAAAAAACAGGTGGACTTTACACTAATTGACTTAGTCCAAAATTAAACTCTGGGCTAGGATACTAGACAACGAGAAACATTCTTATCCTCGTAAGGCCCAATGAGCAATAGGTTGTATATAACCAATAGGCAATTTAATTTGAGCTGTCTTGCAATAAGAATAAGGTTTATTGTCCTATGTTCATAAACTGAAAATGGCATTATCGAACAAACGTAATTGAACTTTATTGCTTTGATGGTAGATTCAAAGTCCCACTTACAAGCAAATCCCTGTTTGTAGTACAGTGGGCTTTCGAGGTTAAATAGAGAAGTACATACTTAAATACAGAGAAAACATCCAAGGCTCTCGAACAAATACTCGAGCTCATCATATAAATTTTCGCCCATACCAGAAATCGAACCCGAACAGGGTAGGCAGAATCACTTATAAACGCGTCGTCAAACAGTCTATAAAATCTAGATAAAGTCTTCAAGTTGATGTATGACAATGAAAGTATGAGAACAGAACTTTACTACTGTAAATTCTGATTGTGCTACTTTGTTTGCTTTAATTTAACTTGCAACAAATACTTACATTTTGTATATCTAAAATATGAGAAAGTGAAAAACATGATGTTAAATTACCGTGTACAGTAGAAGGGAAAAGAGGAAAAAATAATCATCATCTTGTTATGTGTCTTCGTAGAGTAAACTTGGACTAGTTGGACGCTAGGAACAAAGTTACCGGTACGCAAAGCACAAAATATTAGGGTAGGTATATGAGGGTCATATGTGTCAAAAAACTTTAAAGGTGTACATTAAGTATGACAATTGACGTATGAGTAGCGTGCACTACTAAACTACGAGTACAGTCAACAGCATAAATAAGTGAACATTTATGTACCTTGTCGCTTTCAATCGTTTCACAATTTTGTATGACATTTCAAACACGACGTTATTGTGACAAGGTACATAAATGATCACTTATTTATGCTGTTGACTGTATCTATCATCGACAGACATTTTAACATAAAAATGACGCATAAGTTGTGTCTCTGCCATATTACTTATGTCTTTCTGCTGGTAGTCAATTGGGCGCGTCATACTGATAATTAACATTGGCAAGTGGTTTGCCTTGCCATCCCATGTCACTGGTCCAATTCCGATTAATAAACAAGTGTCATCTTTACTTGATGATTGATGCCTGATAATTCCATCATTGAAAGTAGGTACTGACTGATCAGTACTACCTCACAAAATTGCATTCCATATCTTTGTTTATACGTTAAAAATCCAAATCCCTTTAGTTAGACAAAATAAATTACTTAACTGCAGACTAAGCTATACGCTTGTGCTATGGTTACCTACTAGGTAATCTAATCTTATATATCTATCTACATGTAATCTCAATAGTTATATACATCTAAAAAAAACAATTTCAGGACACTTAAACCGAGACGAGCAGCATTTTTTGCTTAATTAATACGGTGAAGGTGAACCAACCTCCCTCTGCGATGTTTCTAAACAGTTACGACATGAGCGTATACAACAAAATATTCACATGTTAATAGGCCGGCAACGGACCAACAACCTTCTTGATTTGCCCGTGTTCAAGAACAGGGTGTTTAAAAAAATCCGTAACCATTTATAACCAACTAAAATTTTAATTACCCTCGAACCAATCTCCGACATGCGTACTACCTCGATGCAACCGTCACCAAACAGTCTGTCCGGGGGCAACCCCCTAAAAAAAATTGCACCACCCCCTCCCCCGACATTGACGTGGCGTTTCGGCTCTGTTTACCCCTAATTGAACCCGTGTAGCCTCCATTGGGTCTGATGCGCTATGTTTAGGATCAACGGATTATTATGCGTTATTAATAAATTAGGTTATTTTAATTGTGTGGTTTAGGTACAGTCAACAGCATAAATAAGTGATCATTTATGTACCTTGTCGCTTTCAATCGTTTCACAATTTTGTATGACATTTCAAACACGACGTTAAAGTGACAAGGTACATAAATGATCACTTATTTATGCTGTTGACTTGACTGTACTTACTCAATACCTATTGATTTTTAACGGCCGCACTCACAATCAGTTAGTGACGATTTGTTGCATGTTCCTTAGTGTCGATTTTCCGTACACAAGTTAGTTTGTTTGTTTGTCTGTATTTCCGAACTAATACTACTTGGGGGCCTTTAAAAACCGAGCCTACTCTTTTCTCAAAGGCCGGCAGCACCTGCGATTCCTCTGGTGTTGCGGGTGTTTATGGGTCGCGATGAACACTTACCATCAGGTGTCTCGCTTGCTCGCCTGCCTCCTTTATCACATTTTTTTTTAAAAAAAAGAACGGTTTGTGTCTCAAAATGTTTCCGAGTATGATGGTAGGTTGATAAGTATCAAGCTATTAAAATATAGATAGCATATTATTTAATTTAAAAAAAATGCAAATCAAAAATCCTAAACGCACACCAAACTACGCTTTTGATGATAATTTTTAGGTCCCAGAGTTTTTTTTTGATTCACTTTTAAATCACCCTTAAAATATCTAGCACATTGACGATCAGTTGATAATCGATGACGCGCTTAGTGAGTGGTTACGACGAAGCACTGAATTCGAAACCGTCCCTTCAAACCTTCCCGTCACTCGTCACTTGAGACTAAATAGAGAAAGGCATGGAGCTAACGTAACTTCGAACTTCGATTTTCAAAGTAGAGCTGGAGTGACCATGACTACGAAGCCAGCGAGCTCGGGTTTGATTCTCAGTGGTTGGCAAATATTTTTGTTATAAGCAGAGATCGGACAAATCGGCGTCACTACTCGCAATAATGTGGACATAACTCCAAAGATTTTAATTAAATTACATTAATTTACTACTTACCCGAAAAATATTTTTGATCCTTTGCAAGACCGTAATAAATAAATAATACAAAGGCTTGTTATTGTGTAGATTTATTAAAGCAAATAAACAGTATTTTTTATCAATTTTCCGTGTTTAATTACCTTTTCAGGGCTAAAATAAACTTAAGAGATGAAAAGCTCCTTTCGCAATCCACGCATGTTAATGGAACAAACTTATGTAGAATTGCCACTCCTCACGTTCTTTGTATTATTTATTTATTACTGTCTTGCAAAGGATCAAAATTATTTTTCGGGTAAATAATCAATTAATATAATTCAAACTGTTTAATTAAAATCTTTGGAGTCATATCCACATTATTGCGAGTAATGATGCCTTTTTGTGCGATCTCTGGTGATAAGAGAGTGATTTGTTCTTGCATTTTGGATATTTTCTATGTATTTGTCTATATGTATAAGTATTAATCGTTGCCTAGTACAGTTCCCATGCCATAGTACAAGCCTAGAGCTTAATTTGGGACTAGGTCAATTGGTGTAATATTTATTTATTTATTTAGTACCTATTTATATAGTCTTCAGTAATTTACACAGTACACAGTAGTCACATATAGCAAGTACTATCATTGTCAACGACAACAACAGCATACTGGTATCTAAATCCGCTGCTGGACATAATTGCATGGACTTCAAATAGCATGTCAACTACAGGATGCTATTTTTTAAACAACGCGCCTCTCAATTCTTTAGAACCTTCCTCCTTCCTCCTTCCTCGTTTCCTTTTTAAAACCTTTCATGTTTATTCCCTTTAGGAATTTACTTTTCAACTCGTCGGAAGAATTACTAACCGGTGAGTTTCAATTGTCTCGTTTGAGTTTACAAACAACAGTTATGGCGTGCATTCTCAACTAGGTAGCTTAACCGTCGAGTGAGCTCGCTCGCTAGATCGCCCGTTCAACAAGAAGCTGTTTTTTAAAGAATAACATCTCTTATCTCCTTGAAATTGGGTAGGAAATCAATAAAACTTGCGAATGGTTAAAACATGGGTTAGGTTAGCAAATATGAGCGAGAAAATATATTTAATACGAGTTAGCTAACAAGTCCGTTTATTTAGTTAATTAACATGTCACGGAGTTTGTTTGTTGACGAACTCATTAATTATTTAGCTACTTACAGTTTTTGTTTTATAGATTTTTGATATAACTTAAACTCCACTAATGCAATGACGAGGCGGAAAGCTGACACTACATTCATTATGTTGTTATTTTTCAGCGCACCACATTGTCTTGATCCTTGGTCTCGGAACTACTGCTTTAAATCAGAGATCCAATTACAATTGTTAAAGTTTTCTAGGTGGACCAGCAATAATTGATATTTGCTTCGCGTGAGAATTACGCTAGCAAAGAAACACCGTTAAGGTGCAACATGAAATATCACCAAAGATATGGAGTGATTATTTTCCAAAAACTATAAACACCGCCATTATAAAACATACCAAATTGCAAATTGATCAAAATGGTACACCCTATATACATCACATCCATTGGAAAAAAAAACTTCATACAAAAATGCAAA
Organism: Acleris literana; assembly: GCA_946894065.1. NCBI lineage: Eukaryota > Metazoa > Arthropoda > Insecta > Lepidoptera > Tortricidae > Acleris > Acleris literana. The sequence goes on from OX335681.1 coordinate 3,813,663, forward strand.
TATTACCTTTTTCGACATATTAAATCATACTTCATTAATAATCATACATATATCCCAAAAACCCATTAGTCATAGCTGTAAATCTGAATAAATTATTGCATTCCGAACGCATCTCATACAACAGCCATACATTTGACCCGTGGGCTGTAAATTAGCAATTAATGAATGCAGTGAGGGCCACCCTCTAGGGAGGCGGCATTTTTTGTTACTATATAGGTAGCCTGCACTGGACTAACACGGTACAGACCCGCGCAAGTTCTAAAGGATCCGTCTGAAGATAGGAATAAAATAAATATTGCATATCTCCGAACAATTTTACTTTGAGAGAACTAGCTATTTTCAGTTTTTTTTTACACAGCTATTTATAATATGTATTAGTCCATAAGGTACCTACTTCATTGCCTAAAGTAAGGGTTTATTATTATTGTCGCACAGGTGCTGTAGACTTTAGATGGACTCAATAGTAAGCCTTACTAGCCCTGTCTGTTTCCGGACTTAGGCCGTCTAGTGCCTGAAGTCCTTAACCCTTTTCCCATCGTCTCTGGAATTATAGTTGTAAAACCGATAGCAATGTTTTCAATTTCAAGTAATTATAATAATGGAGAATTTTGTAAAGACTCCAATTTTTTTTTACAATTCTATTATTGAAACGAAGCATAAGAATAATAATAAGAATAAAATAAGGAAGAAAAGAAAATGATATGATTTTTTTATTGATCAAAACTGTGACTGTGATACCACATGACTACGGCTTTATGCTATTATTTTGTGATAGGTTACACGATTTTCTTTTTTTAACGGGGCACGACCTTAGTTGGTCCACGTACAATATTCTAGTGCATTCCAAAATTGCATTGTTACCTTACGAATAATTTATAGACAAAAAACCCCGACTTGATAACTCTTCAAAGGCCCAACTAATTTTAATCAAACCTGAGTAAAAAATCCCACAAAACACAGACAGACAAACACACAGATAAACACTCAGACAGATGTTAAACTTATAAATATCAACCCTCTTTTTGCATCGGGGGTTAAAAAATAATATCTTCAGATCTTATCCCAGCACTCTCCACCACTTCGTGTCGGTCATTTTCAGCTTTTTTCGCAGCGAGCCCGCAGCATTCGTTTTTCTCACCCTCCCCCCCATGGGGGCCTCCCTACCCCCCCAATAGCGCCGTGCGCGGAATTTGATTAATGCTATGTTCACGATAATTATTCCTGTTACTATTTTTTGACAGGGTAAAAAAACTTTTTCACGTTCGACGCTTTTTTGATGCGATATTACTATGGGACATGAAAAACGCTTTAATTTTTAAAGGACACGCTTTTGGCAGGTGTGTTTTTATAAATTGGCACAATAAAGCTTCGTTTCGATTTTTACACAATGTAATTTTTACCCGACCTGTGTTTATTTTTGTTTGTATTTACAAATATACTATTTACGTATGATCAATCATAAATCGATCTAACCCTCAAACTAGGTAGGTAGTAGCACGAATAAGTAATACAAAGTTTACTACCAGCAGAATTTAAAGCTGCACTAGCACTACAACATCACTTTAAAAATAGTAATAAATATATTAAAAAATACTATGAAAATTAAAACCACCCTCTATAATTAAACCAAACACCGCCATTTTCCAAAAGAACCACCGCATGCAGAACGGAACCAAATCGAAACTAATAAAACCGAAGGTGAACCAGGTGCTATCTAAAACAATCTCCGCCGACAATATCCGGCTCTTCACTCTTGCATACACCGCTTCAAGCTGTTTTAAAAACTCAAGCTAAATTGAAACATGAACTTTTAATTTAAAGTCTAAATTTGTTTGAAAAATATTTTAGTTTGCAGATTATGATTGGATGAAAAAATTCATCTGCCTAGATCACGAACAATATAGTTAAGTTATCCTAATATAATAAAACTCTGTGATGATGTATGTTTGTTAGCCTACATATTAAAAATAATCAGTGCGCTGCACTACACTACGAGTATTAAGATACTCGTATGATAAAATACAAACTGTCCTATAATTTGATCTCTTTTTGAAGTGATAACTTCTTTACGGAGGGTAAACCATTTCGTTACGTAACGCGCGTTACTAGACAGCCTGTCTGGCTTCCCTTTCTCTCACGCATACGGCAGAACGGTAGTATTAAACAATTTTTAAATACAAAAAGACACTGGAATACGATGGGATTTGAGCCGTGGCACCATGGCGTCATAGACAGAGGTCGGAATAGGTAGTGCTTATTAACCTAAACTTGACTCATGTTCATTCATGCGTGAGTGAGATGGGAATACGTTATTGAATGAAGATGCAACAAGTTTAGGTTAATAAGCACTACCTATTCCGACCTCTGGTCATAGACCTACCGAAAGGCCAATCGTAACTTATAGGTATGGACGAAAATGGTAAACGGTATTTGATCATACCTGCTGACGTCACCCCGTACTGCGTTTCTCAGCATAAATACTGTTGACAGTGAGCATAATTATAACCTGAAACTATCACCGTTTTTGAAAGTGATTAAGTTATTTGTTACTGGTTAGTTTGTCTTGAAAATCGATATCTGCCCCTTGGGACCCCTTGGGGCCCCTTGGGACTACAAATGCGAACCCGTATTCAGATTTAAAAAAAGTGGCTGCCATTTTGAACTTTTTTGCTACTGGTTCGATTGTCATGAAAATCGATATCTGAGGATCCGTGGGGACTACAAATGCGAACACGTACTAAGATTAAAAAAAAAATGGCCGCCATTTTGAACTTTTTTGTTACTGCTTCGATTGTCTTGAAAATCGATATCTGAGGATCCGACGGGACAACAAATGCAAACCCGTAATCATATTTAAAAAAAGTGGCCGCCATTTTAAACTTTTGTTACTGGTTCGATTGAGTTGAAAATCGATATCTGAGGGCCCGTTGGGACTACAAATGCGAACCCGTAATCAGATTTAAAAAAGTGGTCGCTATTTCGAACTTTTTGAAGTGATCACTTCTTATTATTATGGGAGGGCAAACCGTTTCATTACGTAACGCGTTACGCGTTACGGGGCCAGTCTGGCTTCCCTTTCTCTCACGCGCAGGCTCTTCCTCTCTCACTCTAACCCAGAGATTTAGATTAGTTATCACTTCTGTCGGGCGTCCCGAGACGCACACGTTTTTTTTTAAAAAGCAGTTCCGTATAGCGGCATTTAGGGTAAACAACCCCCATTTCAAGTTTATATTGGCGATGTAATTGTATAGTCACTAGATGCCAATTTTGAATAACAAAAATTACTGTAGATACTTTTACCCTAGTTCAGATTAATTCGGTCAAGAGCATGTGCGTGGTATTCCTATTATGATCTTTCATAAATCATAATCGCTAACAAGTTAATACAGTATTCCCAGCTTCTTAATCTTAATAACTTTCGGCTGGCTATCGCTATCACGCTTGCACTCGCAACTGACAGTATGTTTGTCACAGAAAAACGAAGATTGCCGATCGTTATTAACAAAATGGTAGCACTGTACGCAAGAAGATTTTGTCGGGTTTAATTTAAACATGCTGCATTCTGGGAAGGAAAAGAAAATGATTGACGTAAGCTGCCGGACCGTCGTGTCCAACATTAATGTCGGTTTGTCTAGGCCCGCTTATCTGACACAATCCTAACCTATGGTTTTTTTTTAGCCATGAAATAAAAACGGGCACACTGGCCACAGCGGGCACTAAGGCTTTCAGACATTTTGCAATATCGACTTAGGTTCTCCCCAGATCTATCGACGCGGAATCGGCTTGAGCCGGTAACAAAAAGTTTTATGTCCATGCAATAAGAGCGAAAACGACGTCGCTCGGCTCGGCTCGGCTCGATTCGGCGTTGCGAACGGAACGACGTCGTCGTCGCTCTTATTGCATGGACATAAAACTTTTTGTTACCGGCTCAAGCCGATTCCGCGTCGATAGATCTGGGGAGACCCTTAATACTCCAAATACGTCACGTTTACCTTAGAGGCAGTACTCATGACATACTAAAGCATTTTAGGTTGAGAGAAAGGGACAGAGCTGTATAACTGCTGTAGCTCTGTCCCTTTCTCTCAACCTAAACTGAACTGGTTTAATTCCCCCTATGTTTAGGGGGGGGACATACTAAACTCAGTTTAGGTTGCTTGGCAAACGCATTTGCTGGCCGTTTTACCCCCACACCGGAGCACATATTGCGAACACCTTGATGCCAAGTTAAGTAAGATTTAAGTAGAAACTTTCCACGCGTAAAAAAGTCTCATTAAGTTAACAAAAACGATTATTTTCAACCATTTCCCGGCCATTATCCCGGTGCATAGGAAACAAAGTACCAGGCGGGCATGAGTTGCAAGGAGCGCAGAAGATTGATGCGCGCGGTGATGGATGACGTAGTCCGAATGGAATGTCGCTGCAACACGGTTTAATTGAAGTGCATTTTTAAGTAATTATCGATACCAAATTTTTTAATATGTACCGTGATCGTCTTTGTCTTTGTCTTTTACATTTATTCAGAGAGAAATATTGGAGCTATATTTTTACCTGTGATCGTAGACAGGTACTGTAGTTGTTGTTCGATTTTCTTAGCTAAGAGCACCCTTTATCCATAATCTATGCCTGTACAAAATTTGACATCGACAATGACATTTGGTTAAAACGTCAAGCCGGAACAAACCAACCTAATTAAGTTTAACCCGATCTATGTGATGGACCCTCTTTCTTTTTCCAAGCTAAACACCCAGGGGAGTTGTCACCATAAATTTACTGCAGGCTATATAAATAAAATAATATAAAGTTTTTTTTTAGTATTAGCATTTTTTCCTGTGAGAACTTAGTATCAATTGAAAGTAAAATACTTGTCTTGTCTTGACTCTATTAAATGTCTTTGCCTGGATGTACCTACTCGTATTCAGGGGGAAATATTGGAGACTATATTTTTAACCGTGACCGTAGACGGGCGCAGACTGAGGTTGGTATTCCTCGATTTTCTTATGGTCTAAGATCCGAATAGGAGAAGATTTGCAAATTTTGACTGAAATTTTTCAGCCTACCTATTCGCCATATATTACTTAGCATATTAAATTTGGTATAAAATACTTTTTATCGAATAAACAGCCCGGTCCAAATCGTCTCCTATTCGGATCTCCAACTATTAGTCAAAAAGTACCCTATATCTGTCTCCGTGCTATTATAATCTATGCTTGTGTTCCACACATCGATCAGTAGGGGTGTCAAAAGGTAGAGCCGGAACAAGCAAACATACAGTAAAACCAGAATATTGATGAATAGTAGGAAAACTATACTTGTCTATCGCTTTCACACTCTCTGGAGCCTTATTCTACTAAGTACTTTGTTTCTGGGGTGTGATTCTCTCAACAACGACGAACGGACGGACGAACGAGTGATTGTCCAAGCGGCGAGTTTAAGTAGTCCCGTCAGAGTGAACAAAACACATTATAGCGCGTGTATTCAATTTGGCAGCATGACTTTTCGAACGTATAAGGCTGCCTAATTGACAATGCACGCGCTAAAATGTGTTTTGTTCGCTCGGACTGGACTACTTAAACTCGCCGCTTCGATTCGCTCGTTCGTCCGAACGACCGCCGTTTTTTGAGAGAATAACACCCCTGCACGTATTGCTGTCGTATTGTTTTTGACTCGGTCGCCATTACTGAGTCTCTATTCAACTCTCTAAAACCATCTTGCTTTCGAAATGTTATATCGTATTGTTTTTAACTTGGCCACCATTGTCAAGGGTCAGTGTTCTTATTTCGTTTGGTCGAGAGGTTAAAATTGTAAGTTTTACTAAAAAAAAACTACATATTAGTCTGTAGAAAGAAAAGTAGGTCATCTCCGGCCCTTTAGGAGTTTCTGTTACCTATTACCGCTCGGGTGCTAGGGGTGTAGGTACTTAAGAGGCCACCTATGCTAAAGTCTGGAGTGTTCCGCGATCTGGATCTCAATAACCATAACGCCTTTGTATCTGTTTTTTGGATATATTAAACTTGATCATATTTGCTTGAGACTGCCGAACGTGAAAACACGATTATAAATAAAATCCTCGATACTTTTATTTTTCCAACATGACACCTTTTTTGCATGTTTTTGGTTGAATCTTCGAGACCCTATAATCTTTAACGATGATTTTCGATTCAATAGTTGAGGATATGTAACTGCTTAATCCAGCAAAACATTTTTTCAATAAATGTTGTGGTTTTAAAGTAAACAGCAATTAATTGAATTTAACGCTGCCGTCAAGGCGCGAGCGAACTATCTTCATCTCACATTCTTCGCGCAGAAGCACGTAAAGCCATCCCTTTTTATTCTTGTGGGGGCGTGGCACCATAGGTGGCCTCTTAATACGAACGCAACCAAACGCGGCGACGGCGCGACCCGACTAAACCGGCTCGGTCCATCCAGTTAAGTTTGCTGGTGGTGGCTCGCGGCGCGTACGGTCGAGGCACGCACACATGCCAGCAAGCAGAGATGGGCATTATTCGAATAATTACTTAATCGAATAAAAAATAATTCGTATATTTTTATTCGCGAATGATTTATTCGCGAATAGTTTATCCACGAATGAATCATTCGACTACTTTTCGAATAACGAATAATTTATTAATTTATTACAGAAAAATGGAGCAGGTATAATAAGTAGTAAATAATAATTATTCGTGGCAGTTCATTCAACGAATAAATTATTCGCGAATAAGATAAGATAAGAATAATCATTCGAGAATTCCATTCGTTATTCGCGAATAATTTGGTTATTCTTATTCGTTATTCGTCATTCGAATAAATTTTACCCATCTCTGCAAGCAAGCGATATAACTTTGTTTTTTTGTGACATTACCATCAAATGGCATATAATAGGTAAGAACATTTTGGGTCTATATTGACTGACATAATTATTTTTAGTCATAATGTGCTTTAGGTCATAATCATCGCAAGTCATAACGTGGTTTTTCAAAGAAACTGTTACTTTTCAGGATTTTTATAAATCAAACCTAACTTAACCTAGCCTTGTCTACACGTTAGATATTTCAGAACCTCTGAAAAGTTTACAGTTTCAGCGATATAAAAAATTATGACTATCAAAAATTATGTCAACTATTACATTATGAATAATAAAATTATGGGAAACAAAAGGCTCTCGAACGTTTTATTTGAGAAAGATAAAAACGCGGACGAAGTCGCAGGAACGGCTAGTTTTAAGGAAAAGTCATTGTTTTTTTTTTAATATCCTCATTTTATTTTTAAATACAGTGTTTACACCTACCAAGGTTGATGCCTCGTCATAACTGCAATAACCTTTGATTTTACATGACTTTTTTTTACCCCTGTCAGTCGTCAATCATTCTGCAACTTAATTAGAAAATATTTCGAAATTAATTTTGGTAAGTTTATTGTTTGTTGCTAAGGGGTAGGATCGCCTTTGTACTTCATTTCTTTCTGTAAGGCCCGCTTGCACGTAGAATTAACCTTAGGTTAACCCCAGGTTAAATTATTCATGAATGTCACATTCATATGAGAACTGTCAATCATGACGAATTAACCTGTTAACCTAGGGTTAACATTGACGTGTAAGCGGGCCTAATTTCAATATTTGAGTTATGTAATGTAATGTTATATTATAGTACAATAAGTGTTTACATACACACATACATGGTTCCAAAGTAATACCATCATTTATACAGTGTGTACCAGCGCCCTTTTTTAAAGGAGGTTAAAATAACGTATATCTGTAACGTAACCATGACATTAATTTAATTAATAAACAAATTGTTAATTTTCTAACAAAATTTTAATTGCCAGCAATGTAAAGCACAGCCGTTTGACAAGTGTAAATGACAGTCGACGGATACTTTGATTATTATGATTTGCCCCCGTACCACGACATGCCTTGTACTAAGCAACAGCGATACTGATAACGATGAACACGCAGCACATGCACTACATTAAAAATGGACAGTATCTAAGAAAATTTATTATTAAGTTATTTTAATATTGTTTATTTATAATAAAGTAAACTCCAGATTCCCCTGCAAGAACTACTCTAATAGAGAGCTCAAATGTAACCTTGTATTATGGCTAAGCACTCTTACATATGAGGATACTGAAGAGGTTTTGAGAGGAATGGTATAGATGGACACACATACATACACATACATATATACACACACACACACACACACACACACACGCGCACACCGTATTTGTTTGTTTTATATAATTCCCAAACTTGTTTTATTTTGTTTATTTTTTGTTTTCATTTCGCATCATTTTGGCAACTCAAACAGCAATTGGTTACCTACGACACAGGCTGTGCCTAGTGTAGGAACCACTGTATCTTGAATTGGGTAAGCGTAAAATTCTCTCTAATCTGTACAAACTATCTTTTTTTTCTATGCTATTTGTTAAGAGATCAATAAATAATTATGAATTATGAATTAGTTTTTAATTGATAATACTTGCAAACAATTGCTAAAGCAAGATATCATCGGCAGTTTTAATAAATGCCCGCTTGCCGGTAACATACTATTTCCGACGTTGCAACTTTAAAACCCTTTTAAATATTGCCGGTTCTACTGGGTAATTCCATATTGTCCTTGACGTATGATCGTATTGTCATTACTATAGCTAATTACGATATATTATACTCTACAGTTATGGCGGCTGAGTGAAAAACAATACGACAACACGTCATAGCAATATGATTATACTGGGTAGAATAGAGGCCCAGATCTAGTATTTCCAGTAGTCCTAGATAAGATGCGTAACGATAACGCTAGCGTTTTGTCTATTTTCGAAAAAACGCTATTTTAAACGTTATGCGTCTTGTCTAGTCCTTGAGTCGATCCAATGTTATAACAAAAACATAGAAATTACTTTTGTATTTTAACAAGAGGACGCCCGTGACTTTTTGCAGTCAAATACTTAAATTTGTGACCGACCCTAGATCCAAAGTCAATCTGACATTCTACAACAATAAGGTTGAGTTTCCTATAAGTTACAAGTGACTTGACATCTCTAATGACATTGACGACTTCAAGCATATTTTTCTTGAAATGGGTCCCAAAGTCAATCCTGACCCGTTGCACAACTATAAAGTTTCTTAATATTGATCATGTTACAGCATTAAATCAACGTTAAACTTACTTGTTGCGTGTGAAGGAATAGTAACAACCGCCTTGTTTATACAACATTATCAATATTGAGAAACTTCATTGTTGTGCCATATTTTTTTGAAATGGGTCTCAAATTAACGTTCCTCCTTAAAGGGGTTAAAATGGGTACGTATTGCAATGTCTAAAATTAAAAAGCCTAATGTATCATAATCCCTAAAAGTTCATAATACCTAAAAGTTGTTTTTTCTGAAACCATAAACTTTTCAGGAATTTTGAAAACGGAATTGTGTACAACTCATTAGGTTAGGTTAGGTTTGTTTTCTAACAATCCTGAAAAGTTTACGGTTTCAGAAAAAACAACTTTTAGGTATTATGAACTTTTAGGTATTATGATACATTATGCTTTTTAAATTTAAGCGTTCTGATACGTACCCGTTAAAATAGGGGCTATTTTAATTCCTTAGTTAGTGCATTTCCTTTAAATTTCAAGTCCCTAGGTCCAGCGGTTCCGGCTGTGCGTTGTTCAATCAGCCAGCCAGTCAGTTTCTTCTTTTATACAGATATATGGATCAGCTATCACGAGGTCATTATTTATAAAAACAATATTATTAAGCAATTTGACGACGCGCTAGCCTTGTTGGTAGTGACCCTGCCTATGAAGCTGGCAGTCCTGGGTTCAAATCCCGGTAAGGGCAGAGATTTGTGTGAAGAGCGCGAGTATTTGTTTCTGAGTCTTGGATGTTTTCTATGTATTTAAGTATTTGTTTCTCTGTCGTTGTCTAGTAGCCATAGTACAAGCCTCGAGCTTAGTTTGGGACTAGGTCAATTTGTGTGAGATTGACCCTTGATATTTATTATTTATTTTATTTTTATATTTAAAAAAAGCAAAGTTTACAAAGTCACACCAATTTGACCTAACAACGTAAACAATCCCAGTCACAGCACTCACAGCCTACATTCCTTCACAGGGTGGTTCAAATTTTCTACCCAAATCAATCTTCAAAAAAATATGAATATATTTAAGCATTTGATTCGTTAGAGCATGAGTCTCCGAATCGCTCCGAACCGGTCCGACTACTTTTTGTTGGATTCCACCCCATACTACGACCTAACCACTACTGACACACAAAAAAACACACCAACACTACTTCAATAAAGTCCACATTTGATTGGATATGAAAACAACTGACAGTCACGACCTGAGAGCAAGGATATTGTAAGGATGCTCCATGAACCCGTTTAAAAATGGACTTTGTGTGTTGTTTTAACGGTTGTAATTCGATTGTGGTTTCCGAGATGAATAACTCCTTTGATTTTTATCGTACACTTGACCCGTCATGTCTAATGTCCTGAGAATGTTCGGAAGGCGATAAAATAGTTATTTGCCATACAGTGTCAGATATTTTTGTATTGATTTGAAAAATATGGCCATTCATAACAATTAGAAAAAAAACACTTTGTCTATTAGGCTTCGTCACCATCATCGTCATCATTTCAGCCGAAAGACGTCCACTGCTACACAGGGCTTTCTCCAAAGATCTCTACGACTAGTTTTTATTTATTTATTAATCGTGTGGTTGCCGTGTTAGAATAGTGCCACTCCATGTCTTCCCGTGGATGTCGTAAGAGACGACTAAGGGAATAAAGGCTTGTAGTACTGTTAGGCGATGGGCTTGCAACCTGTCACTAATACGCTGGTAAACATCTTAGCCTAATTGTGCAAATTGTGGTTATAGAATTATCAACAAGTTTTTAGAGATGTTTGTAATTCTGTAGCTCTGCCTACCCCACTCTGGGAACGAAGGCGTGACATTATGTATGTATGTATGTATTAATAATGGGTTTGCTCTTGACTAACTATTGCCCTTGGAGGACGAAGATTTTGTCGACGATGAAGCCAGCTCATGGTTTTGTACCACTCACCTGCATCGGTTTCCCGCGAACTTCACCAGATCTAGGATTCATAGCATCCCCTGCCCTGCTGGTATTATGACTGCCTCCGTGGCTAGGAATAAAATAATAATAGGGTTGCCGGGGACTGTACCCGATTCATGATTTTACAGTCCATTGCAAGGAGAATGGTTATAATTGTCAGCTTATTGCTTAGCCATTTTCCTTTTTCATGGATTCTCAGGTAAAGTACAGAACTCCTGCTTTTACTAGGTCATTGTCATCAAAGCCTAACTCTGCCCTACTAAACTTAATAGCAATATCTCAGACAAAACACCTGTAGAAATTACAACCTAGTTACAAAGAGAATAGAGTTGAATCTGCTTTGGCTATTGAATTTAGATATTGCATTTTTGTTGAGGAGGGCAGAACTACAGAGGACCCTGCCAAGATGCATTGCGCTAACTAGTATTTCTATTCGTTTCGTTTTTAAACCAATCGCGTCACTGGTAGATCACGTGACTTTTTGTATCATGTTATCTATCAGTGACGCGAATGGTTTAAAAACGAAACGAATAGAAACACTAGTTAGAGCAATGCATTTTGGCAGGGCCCTCAGCTTTCCGAAAAGTACGTGGTCGCTATTCTCTCATTTGCCATCCGTTCTGTGAGCAATGTGTCCCGCCCGTTGCCACCTAGTAATTCAAATTCTGCTGCGCCGTAAAAAACGGCCATCTTTGTTTATTTTTCAGTTGACATATGTTCGACATTTAAACGCCTTTTAATTCTAATGGCTTAACATTAGCGTTATGATTCTCACCAGCCAGCAGTCGTTAAGTTTTGAACACCCTTTTCTTTCGACACTTTCTATTTTAGGGGTATATTTTAAACTTTTACATTTGTTGAATAATTCTGGAATTATAAGTCTACGATACCAAGTATCTAATAAATCTAATAATGAAAAAATCTTTATGATTAATCGTTAGACTATATTGATGACTTAAACAAAACGTTTTAAAAATAACAAAATTGCCACAAACTATTAGGAAAATTACGTCTATAAAGAGAAATACTTAAAATAATTTGTTATGTGTACAAAACCCAGAGCTTAAGGCACAAGCCTACATACCCATACATACCTTCTCGCCTATACATAAACGAGACATACTACTTTCGCTTCAACCTCTTCACGCACGTACGTCGTTTTGGGTCGCATTTGATTTGGTCCAGTACGTGGCGAATCTGACCAGTCTGATTTGTTAGTAATAGTTATATTCTATGTTACAATCAGTGATCGGAATAGGTAGAGTATATTTACCTAAAGTTCGCGAATTGACATAATATAGAGTGGATACAACCGGATGAAACATTAATTTATTTTTATTGAAATCTGGAACATCCCATAATATTTACTTACGGTACGGGATATTTTATGTTAGTTTGTGATAAAAGGGGCCTGTAACACATTTCTTTTAAGTATATTAAATGCATAGAAGATACCAAGATCCTTAATAAAACCTTAAAACTATTTCTAATAAATAATTGCTTTTATAATTTGAAAGAATTCTTTGATGTCGCATACACATAATTATAATCCAACACGACCGCAATTAGTATAAGTAGTTTTAGAAAATAATTAGTAACTAGATATTATATTGTATTGTATTGTATAGCTGCTCTCTGCCTGATGTTACTGTGCCCTTGCAGGGCGTCACATGCAAACCTCCTATTACATTCCACCTATAAATATGTTAATGTGACATGCAATAAAATATTTTGATTTGATTTGATTAGATCTAATTAATAGGTGGAGCATATTTACCTAAACTTCGAAGAACAAAGACATGAACTGGAGACTTCCTTGCGACTACATTTACTAGTACCAGAAAAATACCAGAAATCCGGAATTCAATAAAAATAACTTTATATTTCTCCCGGTTGTAACCACTCTATATTATGTCCTTTTGCCAACTTTAGGTAAAAAAACTCTATCTATTCCGATAACTGGTTACAGTACTACGCAGATAAAGTCGGGTCCTCACTAGCGAGCTGTAACTGTAACAGTAGCAGTTACAGTAACAAGCCTCTAGTGGAGAACAGGCTCGTGAGCCGCGTACACATCACGATGAAGTCTATCCTGACTATTCCTGACACATGGCACAACAATGAAGTTTCTCAATATTGATAATGTTGTATAAACAAGGCGGTTGTTACTATTCCTTCACACGCAACAACGTTTAACGTTGATTTAATGCTGTAACATGATCAATATTAAGAAACTTTATAGTTGTGCAACGGGTCAGGATTGACTTTGGGACCCATTTCAAGAAAAATATGCTTGAAGTCGTCAATGTCATTAGAGATGTCAAGTCATTTGTAACTTTTAGGAAACTCAACCTTATTGTTGTAGAATGTCAGATTGACTTTTGACCTAAAGTGGGTACCAAATTTAATCTCGTGACTGTACTTTAGTTGCACGACATCAATATAGACATCCTAGTATGTCCATCTGTGCCTATATTTACAGATATATAATTTTATCTCCTACGTATCTTATCGTGAAATTGGATACAAATGTAATGATTGAAAATAAACGTGTTCCTTGTTAATAAGGACATATTTTTTTTAGATCTTGTATAAATAGTGAGGTTCATATCAAAATTAATGTTAAAAAGACGAAAGTGATGGTCGTGGAGAGGGATGAAACTGTAACAGAATGTGAAATAATGGTTGGAAATGAAAAAGTGTAACGATTCTTTTCTTACCTTCTTCTCTATTATTAGCTTTCTGTCTGTCTGTATATGCTAACACCTTCTAAACCACGGATCGGATTTTGATGCGGTTTCCACCATCAGTTAGACAATTTTTCACAAGGTTTTTATGCATAATACATTCTAGTTTATGTACGGGTGTTGCAAAAAACTCACATAAACCGAAGCGAAGCGAGGGTGAGTCGCTAGTTATCTTTTAAAACAACAGCAAGTAGGTTTTTGCTTAACCGCGATGTACATAAGTATTATAAGTAGATATGAATTCGAACGAGAGCTGATTAGGGTTCCTCGACTAATTTGTGTAACAACTATTATTAAATTACTGATCTGGCCCTGTATTCTACCGGGTAGATGTTGTACAGTCGAAGTCATAAATATGTTTATACCTTAGTACCTTGTCTAATTAATGTCATGTTTAAACTGCCATAGCGGTCATAGCGGATAAAGTGACAAGGTACTAAAGTGTAAATGTATCTTTGACGTCGACTGTACCTATTATGATATTGTTTTTAACTCGGCCGCCATTACTGTCAGAATAAGAGCTATCGTAACGTTGACAATACTTTAAAGACAATATCGTCCCTTTATTTCTCAACCTCTTTTGTGATCGAATAGTTAGATAGAAAAAATACTCATGTTCCAAGGTATATAAAGACTATTTTTCTATCAAAATATTAGATCATAAGAGCTTGAGAAAGCAAAGGGACGATATGCTTTTACCGTGTTGAATAGCGGCCCAAGCCTAGCCAAGATGCAAACGCTGCTCATACATAAGTAGAAGTTTTTGTGGCAAAAACGTCAATTAACTAGGGACTTCCTTCTGATATTCAATTTATCGATAACTGTTTCACCTCTGTCCTCGTCTGACCTCGTGTGGTTGCCGAGTTAGATTAGTGCCACTCCATATCTTCCCGTGGATGTCGTAAGAGACGACTAAGGGAATAAAGGCTTGTAGTACTGTTAGGCGATGGGCTTGCAACCTGTCACTAATACGCTGGTAAACATCTTAGCCTAATTGTGCAAATTGTGGTTATAGAATTACCAACAAGTTTTTAGAGATGTTTGTAATTCTGTAGCTCTGCCTACCCCACTCTGGGAACGAACGCGTGAGATTATGTATGTGTTTCAAATACTTATTTCAGTGTCATAAAACGAATTATTTTTCCAACGGCTGTTTTTGTGCTTTTGAGTATTCAAATGCTTCTTAATATTATATTTCTTATCTACGAAGCTAATCTCATATTTATTCACGTATACTTAAATCCGGAGAGAGGGAGGAGAGAGAACCATGAATTTATTAAATTTTCACGACACTGTTTTGTAGGCGGCATTTTTACGCGTATTATTTTCATTAACTAATCTTCCAGAACGGACAAGACTGTCATGTTATGTTAACGTCTTTTTAGCTGTTTAGGATAAAAACCGTTATCTTTCTTAATCGACCTATACGGACTTTATATTGTATAATAGGTATGCAAGTTGCATGTTCATATTTTACGTCTCTTAGTTATAACTGTCATAAGAAAGTACAATTTATCGATAAATTTATATCGTTCGGAAGTCCCTAGGACAATTTTATTCATGCCACAAAAACTTATATGTCTGCTGCTAACGTATCCATTTTCTATCAACTCGAAATGTATAGACTTGACATAAGAGTAGCTTAACTTCAAACTCGGATATGTCCTTGAAATTTGGTATACGAATTTAAAACGTAATTTATTTGATAAAAGATGCAAATTCCGTTGTCCTTTTACATGGACTTATTCGAGATTGAAGTTAAGCTAGTCATAAGGGGTCTATGCGATCTGTCATTGGCTTACGTCAATCCTTGTACATTTTGTCAGTCAGTACCTATTCTAAAATCGCTAACCCAGCCCTAGACCCTAGACAAGATGCATTCGGCGTTCGTTATCGTTATCCTAAATGTATAGAATTGACGTAGTAGGTAAGCTGTCAGACGGTCGCGTCGAGCGCCTACGTCAATTCCATACATATTGTCAGTGTTCGAAAATCGTTTACATTAGCATTAAGCAACTTGTTTAGCCTCGCTGCATCTTGACGAGGCCCCCAGCTAATCGAAATCCTACAGAACCCTCATTTCATACTACATTCAGGTTTGCCACAGAAGTCAACGGTCAGCGCCGACCTTCGAACGTTCATTTCATGATCAAGGAAGTTCAATTGGTGAACGTTGGCATTCCACGCGTTGAATCATTCAGGGCCGTGAACTCCGATATTGACTCAATCTTGTAAGAAAACCAGGTAGCTTGGTATTCAATAGGTTATTATTTCAGTGCCACAGGCTCAGAATCGGGTGCATATTGTATGGAGATCTGGGGGGTTGGGAGGGAATGTGTGGTCGATGACAGGTTTGTATGGAAACCGGTGAAGGATTGTTGATATAGGTAGGTATAATGCAGTGAAGGGGAGATAATGCGCTAATTAAGTAAAGTAGCACAATAAAACTTATTTAATAAAGGCCGAGTTCACCAACCAATTGAACAGACGGTTAAGTCTTAATCAGCTGTTAATCAATACATTTGACACCCGTTAAACCGGTAACCGTCCGTTTAATTGTTGGTGAACTCGGCCCTAATTTGTTAAAACAGACAGTTCTTATTTGAATCTGACATTATTTAATAATTTAACCTGGGGTTAATAATTTAACGGCGTTTAGTGTTTAACCCAGTGTGACAATAACTCGAGTTAGTGAACGTCAGGTTCATACGAAAGCTGTCATTTTAACTCGAGGTGTCTTAACCCAGTGTAAAATATTTGGTGTAAGTGGCCCTTACTTGACTACCAAATCATGTTGAACAATATGATTCAGTAGATAGTAAATAAAAATAAACATAAGGGAACAATCTCACACAGATTGACGTAGTCCCAAACCAAACTCTAAGGCGGCGTTTACACTGAAACTTACGACTTACGTAAGTGGGGACGCAGCTATTGGTTAGAAGTAGATAGAAATATTTTTTTCTCATTTTAACAGGTAGCTGCGTTAGGGACGTAAGTCGTAAGTTTCAGTGTAAAGGCCGCCTAAGCTTGTCCTGTTATATATCTGCACACTTTAGTGTGCCTCTGCACTAATTTGCCAAAGGCATTAAAACGACTAGGTACAAAAGTGTACAACCACTTATAAGTCTGACTGTACTATGAGTATCAGACAACTTACTTGTTTAGAGAAAAACATC
Source organism: Acleris literana (assembly GCA_946894065.1). Classification (NCBI taxonomy): domain Eukaryota; kingdom Metazoa; phylum Arthropoda; class Insecta; order Lepidoptera; family Tortricidae; genus Acleris; species Acleris literana. The sequence continues at coordinate 3,830,658 of OX335681.1, forward strand.
TTTATAGGCACCTATAGTCAGACCTTTATAATGTTATGAATAATATCGTTATCATAACGTTATATTTCGTTAGTGCTCAAAATTTCGTTTAAATATATCGATATTTTTTCATAACGTTACGCTACACCGTAACAAAATCGTAATAACGTTACACTTAAATAACGTTATAATAACGTTATGAAACTTATGAACTACGCGCTGTTGCCGCTCCTTAGGTAGGCATTTTGCGTGACTGGCCGACGTCACAGAAGGGACGATTTTTGTCCGTTTAGACATCGCAACCAACGTCCTTTCGATGTCCGTTCCTATATTCCGTCCTTTTTCCGTCCCTTTTCTAATAGCCAGCTAAAATACTTACTTTGCTTTATCACAAAAAATGCATTTTAAAATGCAAATAACAAACGCAGATTAAAAAATTACGTTATCCGATAATAACGGTTATTAACGTTATTATACCGCTTACCGAAGTATCGTTATACGTATAGTGTTTTGTTTGATAACGTTATATTGGATACCGCTACAGGTAAGGCGTCAAATAAAGTTATATAATAACGTTATTCGTTCCATATAACGTTATGAACGATAACGGTTATTAAAGGTCTGCCTATAGTACAAAACAAAGTCGCTTCCCGCCGTCTGTCCGTCTGTATGTACGCTTGAATCTTTCAAACTACGCAACGGATTTTAATGCGGTTTTTATAAATAGATAGATTAATTCAAGAGGAAGGTTTTTAAGTATAATAAATTCTAGATTACGTTCAGGTGTTCCAAAAAACTCGCACAAACGAAGCGAAGCGGGGGCGGGTCGCTAGTACAGTCAGGACTTTAATTGTTATGCCACTATGGAACCCTGTCATAATGACAGCGTCAAACCAAATGACAGAAATTACGCTTAAATGAATGATTAACGTTATGCGACAGGGTTCCATCGTGGCATAACAATTAAAGTCCTTGACTGTACTTAAATAAATCCCAATTGTTACCTGGGTGTGAATATGTTTAGAATATAGTAATAGATAGCTTAAGGAAAAGTAAGCGCAAAATATTAATCTTTTCGCCAGCAAAATGTAAATAAATAATAAGTTTTTTGTTGTTACTAAGATTTTTATTTTAAAAAAATAAAAAAAATTCAAGGGTCAGGAACAAATACTTGTCCATTCCGGGAATCGAACCCAGAGGGCCCTGCCAAGATGCATTGCCCTAACTAGCGTTTCTATTCGTTTCGTTTTTAAACCAATCGCGTCACTGGTAGACCACGTGACTTTTCGTATCACGTCACCTCCCAGTGACGCGATTGGTTTAAAAACGAAACGAATAGAAACGCTAGTTAGCGTAATGCATCTTGGCAGGGCCTCCAGGACCGCAAGCTTCGTAAGCAGGGTCACTACATACCAACTATACCAAATAAACGTGACGTCAAAACTTGTACATTTTCATAAGCTATACCTAAACTAGCGGAAACCACTATTTACATAATGATGTACCCTTAACATTAACGTAAAATGTCAAATAGTGGTAATGAAATGTTGTTTTTTAATGGAAAGTCATCTCGCGGACTTTAGGTCGTGAGCGGTCCAAGGACAAATGCACATGCACTATGATGTCAATTTTATTTTTAGCTTATTTATGCAATTTAGTTGTAAACAAAAAATAAATTGATCGCACATATCGATTTTATTACTTAATCCACTTAAATTTTATTTTTATTCTGCACGAAGTACTTAAATATATTGTTTGGGGACAATCTTGAGATTATTAACTTGAGACCGTACTTAATAAAGTGATTTTAAGTGAGACTCATTCACGTAAACGTCGAGTCATACAAAACCTAGGAACCATAAAAGTTGAGATGGATCGTCGTTGTTGAGTTGGTTTTGAGATTGTAGTCTTGCGATTTCAAATGTCTATGGGTCTCAGATCCTACTTACCATCAGGTGGCCTGAGTGCTCGCGTGCCTTCTCCTTGCCATAAAAAAAAGTTCTAATGGTCAAAGGACCTGCGCAGGATCGCTACCATACCATCTCCTTTCCCTTTACATAGGTTAAAGTCCTACGGAATCCTAAATAGTCATCCTTCCGCCTCATACACGATTTAACGAGGGTGTTTGCGACCTAATTGTGAGTCAGCCCTTACTCTCAAGCATGAGCTCAAGTGCGGCAACTGTGTCAAGCACTAGCTTGAGTGTGGGTTTAGTCTAGTTCTCCTGACTAAAATATTCACTGGTTTTGTGAAGCTTTCTAGTTTTTAACCGACTTCAAAAAAGGAGGAGGTTATACGTTCCACTGTATGTATTTTTTTTTTTTTATGTATGTTCACCGATTACTCCGTCAATTGTCGACCGATTTCAAAATTTTTTTTTTGGTTTGATAGAGTATACTTCCGAGGTGGTCTCATTGTCACCAAATCTGTATCTGATGAGGGGATCAGTTAGGAATTGAGGGAACTCCTCAAATATTGTAGGCAAACATATAGCGATTTTAGTATTTTTAGTAACAAGTCCAGCATTTGCATTCAGAAAGTATCATTTGGTGTAGTGGAACTGATGATGAAGACCACAGATGGCCACCGGAACTCCTCAATGGTACCGATTTCAAGGGTGGCGATAAGATATCTCGATTAAGATAGTTGAGCGACTACCTACAACGAATAATATTTACTTGTTGAAATATGACTATGACTTTCCCGCGGCGTTGCTTGCGGCGCGCTTGATATAAGTTAAAGTTTCATTTCAACTAAGAAGTGGGACTACGTAACAGCGTATTATGATCACTAAAAAGTATAAAATAAAATAAATGTTTTAAAAAACAAAAAACCGCCTTCAAAAACGCAAAAAATAACTTCTTTAAAATTGTAGGCACAATAGGTTAGTCCAACTGAAGTCGGCGACCACAACATTTTCAACAAAAAGCCGACATCAGTTGGAGTAACCTATTAGGTGCCTACAATTTTAAAGAAGTTATTTTTTCCGTTTTTGAAGGCGGTTTTTTGTTTTTTAAAACATTTATTTTAAGGTATTTTGGTTGAAATGTAAATTCCTTAAAAAAAGTATTATCTCACTCAAGTTGACCTATCGTCTGTGATACTATAATAGCACAACTGACATATTCAATAAGTTGAAAAATTTACCTTACTGACTTAACGTGACGAAACCAGTAATCAGGATGGACACTTAATTCTTATTTTACAGTAGATAAGGGATTTTCATTTGTTTTGTAACAATCAATTTAGGACCGTATGAAATTTGAATTAAGAGTGAAGTGTCCATTACTGGTGCTTGTCAGATAAACGTGTCCATCATTTTGGTGCCGTCACTCGACTCGCTAAGGTGTATTTCGCACCTTATTTAATTTGTTCGCTATGCCGTATCACCGACGCTATTAAGTCCCAAACTAAGCTGTAGACTTGTAACTATGGTTACCTACTTAAGGGCTGATTTTTCAATCTCCAGATAACACTATCTGTCAGGTAAATTGTAGTTCTGTCCTTATCTTTCTTATGACAAAGAAAAGGACAGAGCTACAATTTACTTGACAGTGTTACCTGGAGATTGAAAAATCAGCCCTACGATAAACATACCTACTTGTATAGAGAAACACTTTCTTCAAAAAAATTAAGGCATCCTAGATTTAGGAACAAACACTCGCGCTCATCACACGTCTGCTTTACCAGGGACCTGGTTCACTAAAAGGTATTTGTAGGCAGGGTCACTAAAAGGGTCTTATGATGGGCGAGAACTTCTTTCTCTATGTTGGATATGCTTTCTATGTATTGAAGCATGTATTCCTCTATTAGATAATAGTTGTCTAGTACCCATAGTACAAGCCTAGAACTTAGTTTGGGACTAGGTCAATTTGAGCGAGGTTCTCCTCTAATATTTAAATATAAAATATGGTATGTAAAATGTTGTCAATAGAAACATATACCTACGTCTACGCTATTAATTCAGTAATTTTTTAAGAAACACGAATTACATATTAGTAGCGGTAGACAGCCAATGCCTATTATTATAAAATAGACATCTACATATATAATATTCATTTATCCTATACCTATTAATACACATAAATAAATATCAGGAGACAATGTCACACCAATTGACCTACTCCCAAACTAAGCTCTAGGCTTGTACTATGGGTACTAGACAACGATATAAATACTTATGTAGAGAAGTATATACTTAAATACATAGAAAACATCCATGTCTCAGGAACAAATATTCGTATCCATATTTTAATTTTTCGGCTTGTTGAGCCCTTTATTTGATACCTACACTTAGGTTAACTAGTTTTCATGCCATAGCTATTTCCCATTTCGTTCGCATAAAAGTCGTCTATCATTTGCTTTGGAACTATCCTTTCGGGATAGAAAGCCTATGTGCTATTCTACACTTTATCTCTGTGCCAAATTTCATCCAGATCCGTTTATATTAGCCGTTCTGGCGTAATTGAGTAACAAACCTCCATCCAAACATTCGCATTTTATCGCTTCGCTTTGGTTTATGTGAATTTTCTAAAACGACCGTACAAAATCTAGAATGTATTTTACATATAAACCTTCCTCTTGAATCACTCTATCTATTGCTGAAACCGCATTAAAATCCGTTGAGTAGTTTAAAAGATCTAAGCGAACAGACAGCGGAAGCGACTTCATTTTATACTATGTAAAGAAGAGATAAAGAAAAGAAGAAGAAGTAAGACGCGAGGCACTTGTTACCTACCGCCAAATGATAAAGACATAGTCAGCTGCATAGCGCTGCATCGCGTCATACCCCAGACGACTTGAGATTCATATTTTGTTGCAAATCTAGGAAACTTCTAGTTTCCTTAGACGAGACATGGTCAGGAAATCCCGCGTCTGCGCCGCGGGGTCAATGGACCGGCGTCCTTTCGAAGGTCGAGCAACTAGTCACTCGGAGTAAGGGGAGGGTCATACTTAGCTTACAGGCAAGTTCAGTAGCTCAAGCATATTTCAATCGTACGTAAGTTTTTCTATTCGTTTCATTTTTAAACCAATCGCATCACTGGTAGATGACGTGATACGAAAAGTCACGTGATCTAGTGACGCGATTGGTTTAAAAACGAAAAGAATAGAAACGATAGTACCGCAATGCATCTTTGCAGGGCCCATACATAGTCGTAGCAGTGAACGCCTATACTGCCCTACTAAGCATAATGGCGTTATCTCAAACAAAACATCTGTAGAAATTGCAACCTAGTTACGAACAGAAGAGAGTTGAATCTGCTTTGGCTATTGAATTTAGTTATTGCATTTTTGCTTAGGAGGGCAGTATAACAAACTCGCGTTTTATTACATTGTTTTACGTACAATTCACCTGTTACTACTCGATAACGATACGAAAGTCAATGTAAATTTTATTTGCTATCAATTTTAAGTACAAAAAACAAGCAATCGTCATACCTTAAAACTCCAAATTATTTTTTCCGAATGTTAATTTGCCCCAAGTTAAATTTTTCCTAAAGCTATGTTATGCTGGAGCTATTTTAGATTAAATTCATACTTTAATTGCTATGTAGGTTAGATTATAGGTTTAATTTATAAGCGACATCAAAAATGTCTTCTATAAAACTTTGCATTCGGAATTATGTAGTGCACTCTCGACATACCTACACATTCTCTTATTGACGATAAGTCAGCGTTAGTTACTCGATATAGGGTTAAAGTTTGTAAAACATTTATTTTTACAGTGAATTTAAGAGATCGTAATGATATTTTTAATGCCGTTCCTCAAAAAGTGGTACTTTTTGTAGCTATACACCGTGTTTTTTTGATTTGGTTTAATGTTAAGGTTGCATTCCTAAGATCAAATAAAGTTAATTCCTCCAAGAAACTAGTGTACTAACTCGTACCATTTAGAAGATAATCAATTATTAAATTGAATCACTAATTACCGTTAAACCAATGTAAAAGGTTCATAATCCATAAACAAATACAGTTGTGTCGTCGTAAAGTTTTAACACTGACATTAAATGACAACAAGTTGACGCTAACTTTTGCCTAACTCAAAAGGACCTTTTACAATATCCATCAATTAATTATTTAATTATTTTGTATGAGACACAGTTTTTTTTTTATTATCGTATAACGGTTTAAGGGATAAGTTTACGTTAATGTTCCAAGCACAAGAACGAAGTTAAAGCAAATGGACACAAACACCCTGTATATGTGGAACTTTCGAACTAGTGCTTTTTAATTTTTGGACCCGCATATTATAATATTTTTTTACATTTTCGTTTTTTTACCCTTAACTGTTCAAATTACCCTGTGAATGTTCATCAGACTAAGAATTAAATAAAATTCAAATTCACTTTTATTTTAATTTTATTGTCATTTTTTTGAAAATGTATTAGTTAGTACGTAGTTTGATACACTTGCGTAACTGTAATTTTCACTAGTCCCGGGTCGCGCTTGCAGCTCGGCCCAAGACACCTCGGGACTCGTATAAAATGGCATACTTTCCGCCCTTGAACCAAAATGTATTATTTCCGAATACGAGGTATAACCTATTCGGGAATAATTTGATGCCCATGTTAGCTGGCGAGTTTCCTCATAGAGGAAGCAGTATGTCCCACGCGGTAGAATTTTTTTCTTCTTTCCCGGGGGACTTATCAGATCAATGGTTCGTTTTCGGGAGGCCATTTTTTTGATTGCCAAATCCGAGCGAGCAAATACAACTGCTTGGTGGCCAAGATCCGGAACAAACCGGCACAAGGTCCTATCACCACTAAAATTGTATCCTAAAATGATGATAAATGGCCTATTTTTTTTTTTTTGCAAGTAGAACTCACTCAAAATGTATGATACAGGCCCCCTGATGGTAAATGGGATCTGAGACTCTTAGACATTTGCAATCTCAAGACTACAATGTTTCTGTAATCCCAGACCAATTACGTTTTCAACCCTAACAACTACATGCCTCTATGCTAGTCATTTCACTGGTTATTTTACCCGCGTACCGGAACATTCAAAGCGAACACTACTGCTTTACGGCAGACGGAACATGGGACAGTAGCTCGAAGGAGCCTGAACAACGTCGATGTTAACCTCGTAAGGCCCAGTGTGCAATAGGATGGACATAATCAAGGCATTTTAATTTGAACTGTGTTGCTATAAGAATAAGGTTTATTTTCCTATGTTCATAAACTGAAAATGGCATTATCGATCAAACGTAATTAAACTTTATTGCCTTGATGTTAGGTTCAAAGTCCCACTGACAAAATACTCCCTGTTTGCAGTATGGTGGGCCTTACGAGGTTAAAAAGTGGTCAAGTTGCCACGGTCGCAGTGTGCCCCAGCCCTGTGCCACGTGACAGTTGACGTAAACGTTGTTATAAACTTACTTATAGCCATGTTAATGCCGCCGCCGGACCACAGACGGATGCGGCTGCCTCACTACAGAGGCTTGGAGGAACTGTTTGAAAGCTGACAACCAAACTTTTGTTTACCGGTAAAATTACTATAACAAAAGGCATAGGATAGAAGCAGTCCATCTTGGTCCTCAGGGTAGCATCGCTTTTACACTTATGCATATTTCTATAGGTCTCAAAGGATACCTAACATCAGCCTACCTATGTGTGTGTCCTTTTTATTTTCTCCACACTGAAAAAAAAAATTGGTCGCTTGTAACAAGATTATGATTGTTGTGCATAAGCGTCTTGATCCCATACGAGCCTGACAAGACGATAGATACACCAACTAAGACGTTAGATACATCAACTATGATGTTAGTTGAATCACTAAAAAAATTGCTGTTTGTTACTATCATCTTTGGTTTATATAACTAATATCTTAACTATTGTATTCATTTTATGTCAACTAAGTGAAAATCTCTTTTTGTTGGCTCTCATTTTTTTGAGTGCATGTGATAAATATTTACCACCTTATTCATAAACACACTATAAACCTATTTTAAAAGAGAAGCGGATTGTCCTGATTGCGGGAAAAGAAGAACTCCAAAAAACTAAGTATTTTTAATCGTGTAATAGTTTAACAACTGTACAATTTGCACAATGAAAGAGACATCGCTTCCTAATTAGTTTATGAGTTGCCTTACAGGAGCGATACTACGATACCTACCTCACTATATAATATCAACAGGCCAAAGGGAGAAAGGGTAGTTTATCACTCTCGCCAACCGAAAGACTTGACAGCAGCTCTATCATCTAAATAATTCTGACTTCAATTAGTTCAAGTGTCCACCAAGTCTTTTATTCGGTTGCTTACAGCTTGGAAAATTGTGTAGATGAAAATCTTCGAAATAATTACGATCCTTCTTTCACAGCTGATAACTCCTCATTTTTTTATGGAATGCAGAAGACAAACAAGCACGCAGGCCACTTGATTGTAAGTGGGTTCTGTAACGCATAGACATTTGCATTCTCAAGCCCACAATCTAAAGACTGCAATCCTAAGACCGCGAAAGTCGCCAACCTGAGGACTTAGATAAAATACTAGTAATTATACCAGCTGTCTTATTATAATAGCTAGTAGCTGGTTATTATATTATTAAACCGGAACACAATAATGCCAACAATGCTGCTGATTTTGTGATGAGCACGAGTATTTGTTTCCAAGTCTTGGATGTTTTTTATGCATTTAACTAACTATTTCTCAATTCAGTTTATTGTTCTCTAGTAGGTACAGTCAAAGGCACTAATATCGAAACGGCCATCGCACCAAGTATTTTATTAGTGGCATAAGGGAGTGTAGATACTTTTTAGCGCCTTGGGAACGTATATACATATATGTAACTAGAGGACGCCTGCGACTTCGTACGCGTAGAATTAGTTTCCCGCTACTCCCCCTATTTCTTCCCGTAGGGGGTCAATTTTCGGAAAATCCTTTCTTAGTGCTCACTTACATCATGAAAGGAACCCCTGTAGCAAATTTCAAGTTTCTAGGTAAAGTAGTTTCGGCTGTGGGTTGAGTCAGTCAGTAAGGTTTGCCTTTTATATATATACAGATTATATGACTTTGACTGTACCCATAGTACGAATAATGGGAAATTGTGTAAATTGTCCCGTGTTCTTTTTATTATTATTATTCGCATAGGTTAAGTAAGCTTTGTATCGAGTGAGGCATCTGTGTCGGCGCGTCGGTACTGACCTTGCACAACTCTCTACGTGTTGCCTAGGAGGCCGGCAACTCATTTAAATTTATATCTACAGCGTCATACTGACTTCCTCTCGCGTGGATTTGATACCTTCTGTATTTGAATGGTAAGTGTTTTGCTATCTTGTTTATTATTCTTAATCGATCCGCGCTCGCTTCGCTTCAGTTTATGTGAGTTCTTTGAAACTCCCGTACATAAACCATAAAGTATTGTTTATAATAATAAATAAATAAATATTAGTGGACAATGTCACACCAATTGACCTAGTCCCAAACTAAGCTCTAGGCTTGTACTATGGGTACTAGACAACGATATAAATTCTTGAAAAATATATACTTAAATATAGAAAACATCCATGACTCAGCAACAAATATTCGCGCTCATCACGCAAATATCGGCCCTTACTGGAATTTGAACCAAGGACCGCTAGCTTCGTAAGCAGGGTCACTACCAACTAGGCCAGCACGTCGTCAAAATTTATAAAACTTCCTTGAAAAAATATCTAACTGATGGTGGAAATCGCTACAAAAATCCTTCAAGTGACTTACTGCAAGCACTCAGAGTCAGTTAATGACGATTAAAGGCGCGTACAGATAGCGATCCGTTTTACAGGTCCGTTATTTGATGGTGTATGTAGTTGTATGAGCGAGTTCACACCCAAAACAATACTCTGGATCCAGTGAAAAAGAAGATTACAAGGTGAAAAGATCCGTTAAAACGGATCCTGTAAAAACGGACGTTCTATGTGTACGCGCCCTAAATCGATCCCTGGTGTAACGTGTAGATTTTTCAGTCACAAGTTTAATAAGTTTCTATCAAAAATTTCATTTTTGTACAACATTTTGTAGCTGACTGTACTTTTGTTTGCAATTTTTTTTACGGTCCCAACACGGTGGATCTACGCTAAGTATAGTGGAGATCCTATCGCCACCTTCCGAATCCATCAGATCAGCTCTTTGATAACATATCGCATTGTCATTGGGTTTATATACGTGGTCCAAATTTCAGCCCATTCCGTTGACTGGAAGTGGGTTAAATTTAACTTGCAAGATTTGACCCGTACATACATACATACTTACATATATTGCTAGTTAAATGAAAGCTTGTAAAAAGAAACACGGGACAATTTTACGCAACTTGATCTAGCTAGTCCCATTGTTTGTACTATGGTACTAGGCAACGATAAATTGAGAAATAAATCCTTAAATGCATAAAAAACACCCATTCACGGTAACAGGTACAAAATTGACTTGCAAATTTTGAAGAACGACTTACAAACATACCTACATACGAACAGTGCAAGTTAAATAATAGGTTGTAAAAAAGAAATGCGTTAATAGGCTAGTGTCCTAAAAAATACTAATTAGTCCGTCTTTTACATAATCAAACAATATTGAACACGTATTTTTCCTTTTGTCAATTAAACGAAAAATGGCGAAGATAAAGTGCGTTGAAGTTTCGCGTGACGTCACGCCGTGGCACAATTTATACCACGTTTTGACGTCACGAGCCCCCACTCCCGAACTTTGATGCGCGTTATAATTGCCAATTATGATTGATTTAAAAAAGCAAAAAGTACGTGTTCAATATTTGTTGATAATCTTACTGACGGACTAATTAGAATTATTACTTTTTTACCCAGGACACAACCCTATTGTCTTTAAGTTTCTCAGTGCGGCGGTTGAACCCATTCCCAATAACTCACTCCAAACTATAGGTAACCTAAATTCCTTGGTCATACATAACAACACACACGCACTCACCCCTTCATTTCCAGAGTGGGGTAGGCAGAGCTACAGAATCACAAACAGCTCTAAAACCTTGTTGTTAATTCTGTATCCACATTTTGCACAAACAGGCTAAGATGTTTTAAAAACCTACAAAGGTCAATATTGGGTTCATTTTACGACTTAATTATTTTTGTTCTAATATTAGCACCATGGGTTTTTCTTCCACTTCAAATTTTCCAATTTGTCTCAGGAGGTTAATTAATATACTAGTTGTATCAAAATTACTGCGAATTTTAAAAATATTTGGATTTATTTTGACTATACTGCGATTCCCAATATTTCTGGAATACCTTCTGTTAGTTATGAATATTTTAGGTTACGTTCAGCTGTATTATTTAATATTATTATGTAAACCTACCATCCCTTGCGTCAGTATTGCCAAATATTAATTTGTTGGTTAGTTCTAGTAAAACCTATGCAGATGATCGAAGCTCTTGAAGGGTAACATTGGTAACACACGAAACTACGCGAATGTTGGATTTTGAAAATTTAATGATGTCGGTTGTTTATTTATTATTAATTAAAAAGTACATCCACATTATACATATCAAACATTTACAGACAATTATTGATAGAGTAGGTAATATATTTTAATATCCGAAACTATTTCGGAGTAAATAACTTGAAAATAAAACAATCAACCCAAGTAGCTAGTACCTAACCAAATAATAAGTAAAATTTATCCATTTTTTTTTGTTAAATCTTATATTTAACAATTGCATGTGATTCATGAAAAGAGCGAAATAAGAAATGTAGGTAATATGTGATTGTACCCATGGCTGCCAATGATCATTAATACCTACTACATGGGTAATTATCTCAACCACATTTTTTGAGCGGCGGACGTGATAATTGGGGTGTAAAGTACATGTATTGGAAAACTATTTATTTTATAAATAATCTTAATCAAAGTACCATATTGAGCCAAAGTTAAAATTATTATTAACTTATTATATTTATCGTAAAAAAATATTTTCAATCCAAAATCAATTTTGGTGTCGTGTCCTGTACTTCCCGCATATACTGATATGTCGTGGTACAAACTTATTAAGCCTCAACTGGATTATATTTTAGTTATCTGTATTCCTTATTAGTTGCGGTATTTTAAAATGTATCAATTATTGCATTTGCAAGTAAAAGGAAACTGGGAGCAGTGTAAATAAAACTGTCCAAGCGAAATAGTTAATTTTGGTGGTGAATATTGAAATTGATTTTATGATCGAACGAAACGTGATTAAACAAACAAATATAGCGTCAGATGTTCGTTCAGTTTCACTCCAGCAATAGACGGTGAAAGATTTGTACCATCTTTCTGCGTCTTCCCGCTAAGCACATAAGTATCTAATTTTGGTGGTATGAAATACACTTTATTAATCGTGATAACTTAGATAAGTCATTATTTCGCAAAAAGTTTTGTTGTGTGATAGTTTTTTCAAGTATGTTTATGGTGTCTTTTTAACTGTAACGAGTTAAGTTTTTGTTAAACTAAAACATTTGTTTTTAATTTAAAAAAAATGTTAAATTTTATAATTTTGGTGGTACAATTTTGGTGGCTTTTGCGAAACACCAAAATTATCAAAATTTCTGGTCTCCACCAAAATTATTTAGACAACAAATAATCATTATTTATTATATTAGAAACTTACGTTTTGGATTTTCAAAAATAACAAGGAAGATTCCCTAAAGATTATATTTTAATTAGCCCGATATGTTATTATTGATCGTGAGTTTTGCTAAGAAAAGTAATTTTGGTGGATAATAACAATTTTGGTGGTACATAATTAGTAAAATCGTTGTATCTTAAAAAACACTTGGTATAATAAAGGGCCATTTTAACACTGTTTTTATAATGACTAATGACGTCACTTAAACGTTTAATTGTAAACCCTACTAAGAAAATAAAAAATACCACCAAAATTAGGATAATTTGACGCTTGTTGAAATTCACCCACATACTTGATTATTCAATTATGATATGAATGTATATAGTGATAATTATAATATGTCTATCCTGTTTTCACACTAAAATGTGATATTACACTTCTAAATTTAAAAAAATCGAGAATCTCCTCCTTTTTTATGTCCCTTAAACGGCAGACTTGACTTGTTTATTTGAAAGGTAAAAGACGAGCGTATTCATTTCCTTTTTCATTATAAAATACGCTACTCCATTGTTGTCCGAAAGTGTAACATTTACTTCGATTCCTTCAATACACTGGCGGCACCTGCAAGAGCGCGCCAAAGTTGCGGGCTTTCCATAAATTAGCCCGCGTCGTGAAGTCGCCACTAGTCTTGTACACTGTGGAGCAAATAAACGTCGACTTTTGGTACACATGTAGTGAATAAACATACATCGTTTTTGGTCAGGAAAGATCTTACTTTCTCAGTCACACTTAGTATCCATCGATAAGTTAATTGAGAAAGCAAGACGAATACGAGCTTTTTGATCACCAATGATTTCGTTAGTTAATGCACTACATCTGTACCCTCATATTTTTTTCAGCTTTCAAAAGTTTTTTTTTTTAATGTACATGTGGAATCAGACTCATAAAACTCGAAATAGAGGATGTTTTGGTAAATTTTCACTAGTATCGTAGTATAGGAAAACCTAGATTATGATTAAAAAACCTCAAAAGTCCCCAGGTCCATGTAGTTTAGGGTGTATGTTGGTTGTCTGTCCGTTATTCAGTCATGGAAGAGTTTTATAAATGAACCTTATTAAATTATTTTTAAATGCTCATTGCATGGAAATATAAAATTGAAGTAGGTCCCTATGAAAGTTGAACTTAATGCGTACTAGTATTTTCTACAATGTATTCAATATTGTTAAAAAACAAAACAAAAGCTGCGTGAAATTATACGTCATCTTAACTACAAATTCCTAATATTGTACGCAATATCTAAAATACCTTTTTAAGTTAATTACGCATAAATAAAATCAATTGGCCAGTTTCCGTGTCCCGCAGTGCACCGATCTGTCAGCAACTTTTCCCATGCATCGCCCGAAGACGGATGACGGAAGTTGGAAGCCTCGCAAAAACTGCATCCCCCCCCCCCTGCATCGCTTTGGCGAACACCTCGAAAATTCCTTTGGACACATTGTTTTTAAACCCGCAATTAATAAAAGGGGAGTTACGTGTTTAAATATTTTGTCTGTATCTAATAGAGCATACGCAGCAGGACCGAATTGAACAAAATTTTAACCTACTTAAAAAAGAAAGTTCTCAATTCGGCTGGATTTATTACTAGCTTCTGCCTGCGACTTCGTCCGCGTAGATTTCGATTACCGTTATTTCCTTCTAACTTTTAAACCTATGTGTTAACACAATTTATAAGCTATCTCCTTTCCCAATTTCATCCAAATCCATCCAGCCGTCGCAGCGTGGAGGAGTAAACAAACACACAATCTTTCGCATTTATTTTATTAGTAGGACAAAAATGCCCACGGAATTTATTTATTTATTTATTTATTTATTTATTATAGTCTATTCTTGTGAACTTACAGGTAAACCCAAATGCCCAACAAGATACGTAAACAAAATTGTAACAAAAATATAAGACACAAAAGGTACAAATAGGTAAATAAAGAGAAAAAACATAGAAATTACGTAATTTTACAATACCAAACGTTAATATAGCGTTGTAAAGCATTTTTTAGAGCTGGCCAATTGCCGGCGAACACGTCAGCGTCCTGGAACTGTGCGAGGAACTCGTTTAATAACGCAACGGCTCTGATGGTAGGAGCGTTACCAGCTTGCAGAGTGCGCGCTCTAGGGATGGAAAAAAGGTTACGGACTCGCCGCCCACTTCGGCCCACAGCATCATCATCATTCATTGTACAGTACAGTGTAATTAATAAGTACAAATTAATTACACTGTACTGTAGTACAAAACATGAATAATTTCGTTATTAATATGGTGTTATGGACGCTAAACATATCGAAAATAATAAAAATAAGAAGAGAGTTATAAAAAACCCCAATACTGTAAGAAATTACCTAAAGCTACATAGTAATCATCAAAAAGCGCACCCCATGCTCATACGGAAAAACTAGGATCAGATCAAGAAATCTCCTGGAAAATAAAACTCTTTCAAGAGACCAGAATACTATTTACTTATAGGGCGGCAACGCATCTGCGATCCGTCTCCAGGTGTTGCAGCTGTCCAAGGACGGCGGAGATCACTTCACATCAGCTGACCTGCTAGCTCGTTAGGGTCTATATTGTCTGCCATAATTATTCCTAGTCATAATCTGTTTTAAGTCATAATTCTCGCTAGTCATAATCATAACGTTTTTTTTAAACTTACTTTTCAGTATTTTTTAAGTCAAACCTAACCTAACCTAGCCACTACACCTAAGATATTTAAGAAATTCTGAATTGTTTACAATTCCATCGATATAGAATTATGACTATCAATAATTATGTCAACAAACTAATTATGTCCAAAAAAATAATGGGAATCAACGAGCTCCCAGCTCGTTTGCCTACCTTGAGATAAAAATATTTGAAAAGAAAAATCGTGACAAACAGACAAATAAAACTCAACAAAATACTGACATAGACAAAATACCTGTCGTCAAGAAATGGTTGCAACTCAGCGTTATGCTGGCGTTGAAGCCAGCGCTGGTCTTCCGTTGGAACCACCATTTGCTGCTCCTACTACACATATACGCCATTATTTCCAATTATTTCAACAAAAAACGTTCATCAATAAAATCAGACGTAATTAAGCAAATAGCAGTGAAGGTAATTAACTCTACTGCATAATTGCGAAACATGCACATAACACAGAAACGTATGCACATAAGAGAAACATGCAGTGCAGTAACACAGGAAATAAATTGGGAAGAGCTCATCACAAATTCAATTCAGCTTCATTTGCTTTATTTGGGAGAGCCAATCAATTGCCGAAAAAATTGAGCAAGCGTGAAACGATGGAAACGGGCTGGGGCCGTGCTGGCAATAAAAAATATGCTCCATGAAGAAGCACTACTTTTGATTGAGATTCGAGGAATTATCTTAAGAGGAAAGTCAGCTAAATCGAGTCAAGTACTTCTATATAGAAAGAAGTATACGTTGATGTGATGTACACTTCACCTAAACATATTTGACATCATTTTTAGAAGTTAAATGACAAGTCCGAATTTCAGTTACTTAAAGACAAACAGTCTTCCGAATTTTCATCATCATTCCTGGGTTGTTATAAAACAAACCTAACCTAACGTTTTGTTCCTTCCTTTTTTAAATTTTTGAAAAGTTAATGGGTTTAGAAAATATTAGTTTATGAATTTTTGGACAAATGAAACAGCTAGGAAACACAACTTTGGACTTGTAATAGGATACCTGAAATTATATTTTAAAATACGTGTCGTGTCTTCATACAAAAATTTTTTTGATTCATAATAGCATTAAGCTTCTTAATAACATTCTTTTTCTTAAATAATAAAATACTTTATTTCTTTTCGGTGACGTCAATGTAATAATAACCGGTAATTTGATATGCTGGTAAATTTTTATTGTTACCTCATACTCGTATTAGGCAATTATTCTCAATCTGAATCTGAATATATTAAATTCCAAACTATTAAAAACTCAGATCTTTTACTCATATCATTTTTTTTAACGTATATTCATTTACATTCTCAATGTATACTGCAATCAAATGCTGAACTCAAATGCAGAAAACAGTGAGCATTGGCTCTAAAGCCGTATTTAAAACATTAAAACAAGGGTTCTAAGGCCTATCTCGCCCACGGAACCCTATAATATAGTCAGACAATCCGCATTGCGCTTAATCGGAAAAATCAACACGAACTCCCAACACCGGTAATAATGTCTGTCTCACTCCCTCACTAATTGGAGTCTCGCTAATTACTTTTAATGACATTCGATACACCACCTATTGTATTCGTTCAGAAAAAAGTACAAGGGGAGCAGGAAATTCTGCCAGTATTTTGTTTTTAAAGGGAAAATCATGCGGGTTACCGAGGGGCTCTGTTTCAATCTGTTTTAATTCTTGCTATTACATCGAAATTATCGTCGTGCGAGCAAGAGCGACCGCAACGTCAAGAATATGTTTGAAATATAGATACAAGATAGGCAATAGGCCCTACTATAAACTGGAATAGAGCCGTAATGGGGAGTAGTCACTGCCGCCCTCTAACAAAGGGGTTTGTAGAAGAATTTGTCGATCACTTGCCAGCCAATTAGGGAATAATTACTAGTATAAATCCTAATAGCATTTAGAATTCAAATAAATCATAAGAGACAAAAAATGTTACGGGATTACTCTTGTTTCTTGAAAGAAAACTTGCTAATTGCATGGTTCCGAGTAGTTACGTATGTAAAATACTTTGAACAAAGAGGAAATAACAAACGGCAAGGTGGGCATCTTTTTGGAACTAAATTGGCTAGTTTAGCGATGGAATCTATGGAGATCCTAATAACGCGAAAGTATAGGGAACATAATCGAATTTCCACGTACAAGTATCAGGTTCTAGGGGTTGAAATGTTTACACAGGGATTTAGGTGATACACTTTACTGCCCTGCTAAGCCAAATAGTAGCATCTAAACTAGAACTCCTGTAGCTATTACAACGTTATTACTAATAGGAAGAGGATTGAATCTACTTTGTTAATTGAATCTGAGATACTTTAAAGAAGCAGATTGAAGCCGAAAAGGCTAACCAGCTCAGGTTGTAGCTGGGCAGAGCCTCAGCGCTGGTTTTCAGCTGGAGCCTGAGAGGGTGGTATGATATAGAAAAAACGACTCTAACAAGATCAAGGAAGCTAGTTCTTAGACTGAGATTAACTTGCACTTATTTGGATGTGTCCTTGATGTGACTGTTGAAAGCAATGAGTTAAGCGCCAACAGTTACTAAACTTATTTTAGTCTCTAAACCTAGCCTTCCAGAGTGTTGATTAGATGGAAAATTAAAATGTATTTCTAAATATAAGTGGGAAATTACTTGGAATTACGCTACCAGCTTAAGACACGAATTGAATTAACTTGTTTTGTGTATGGCACGGATAAGGCAAACAAACAAACAGGCCATCTGATAGTAAATAGGTTCTGAAGACCAATAGAAATTTGAATTCTCACGACTGCGATCCTAATGGCAATACGGGCCAACCCAGAGGACTAAGATGGAATGCGTCCATGCTAGTAATTTCACAGGTTGTCTTATCCCCAAACCAGAACACGGTGCGAGAGTAAAGGACCATATTAAATGATTATGTAGACTGGTTTTTAAGTAACTTGTTTGGTCGATGCCTAAGCTGGGAATAAATTGTCACATGTATGACTCATCTACGATGTTTATCTTAGCTTCATATTCATAGTCAACCATTTTGGAGGTGAAATAGGTCGCGTCTTCGGAAGGTCGTCAGGGACCCAGTCTTATAAGGTGCCGGAGGTTTAAACAAACCATGATACTTCGATATTTGGATATGACGACGTGTTGAGACAAGTTGGTAATGACCCTCTTTACAAAGCAAATATTTGTATGATGTGCGCGAGTATTTGTTTCTGAGTCTTGGATGTTTTCTCTATAATAAGTATGTTTATCGTGGTCTATATAGTACCCATATTACAAGCCCTGGAGCTTACTTTGGGACTAGGTCAATTTGTGTTGAGATTGATTGGTTTTTTGAACTGAAGCTATACATTTGGAGAAGAATAAAATTCTCCTATTTCCTACATTTAAAATCCTTAGATAAAGTCTACATATGACAGAAGAAACAGCATCTGGTTCGGGCACTGGTTGTAGTATTATGAAAGATAAACCGTGTCCTAAATAATGACCTTAAAATGATCAAACTACTTAATATTATAAATGCGAAAGTTGTGTGTAAGTTAATATGTTTATCATTCTTTCATGCTCAAACAGCCCGACGGATTTGGATGTAAATTGGGGAGCAGATAGCTTATACCCAGAATGAACACAGGCAACCTTTTAACGCGAAGAAAAATATTCCTGCGGGATGGTCACTACAGACTAAGTAGCAAGCAGTTAAGCTATAGGCGTACAACTTAACTCAGAGCCGAGGTACGCATGAGGTGCGGGAAAGGGGCAACGGTGACTATACCACGGCCGTTATCATGTGAGCTCTGGGGCCTTAAACCCTTTTTCGCACATCTCGCTCGCTCTTGGAAGGTTAGCAGATCTCCCGCTCGCACTTTGCAGTGTCTTCTTTGTTTGTTCACTAATAAGTTTATGGCCTAGAGCTCAGATGATAACGTCCGAGGTATAGTTGAGCTTTATCGTATCTCATCCCCGCACGTCATGCCTAACCCAGCTCTGAATGCCATACGAGCGTTGCTGGTGCGTTGCGTCGTCGCAACATTTCGACACAGAGAGACGCAAGTGTTTCAACGCATCGTGTGGCATGTCGATCTAATTTATATGTAAACGCACAGACAATGCTCGTGTGGCATCCCTTTTATGTTGTACGCCTATCTAACATAGTGAACGAAATAAGTGGATATCCGAAAGAGTTAAAATCGGTCCAAGTTTGAAGTGATCCAGGACACGCCCGGGCTGAACCTGCGACCATTTGTTAGCCATCCGTCCGCCGCAAACAGGGATTAATGCATCATGCAGCCTCCGTGGGGGCGCAAGTCACAAGATCGATCTAGCTATGAAACTTAAAAAAACTCATGTGCGTACTTCAGATCGATTTTTTTTCGAATTATTACAGCAATTTTTCAAGGTTATAAAAATCTGACTTAGCAGTAGGTCAATAGTGACAGCTCTCAAACCTCTAAGCGTCTTGTGAACTTCGCTCTTAGAAAATCCTCATATATGTTAACGTTTCTAATACCCATTTTACTCTTTTAAATACCTGCATATTTATATCTTTGTTATAAGTCGCATTTAGATAATCATAAAAAAAAATTAGGAACTATGAAGGACCGAGAATATTACCCTGAGGCACTCCAAATATTTCATAGAAAGTCAGTAAAAACAATCCCAATTAAATTTATAAGACTTGAAATCAATGGAAATGTGATTGAAATCTTCTTTTTTTAAACCAGTTCGCTGCAAGGCAGTCGCGGGCACCACACTGCATCGCTGCACGGTCGTGAAGTAGATGGATTACAGTCTCGAGCGTTCCAGCGGATATCTGTGAGGCGACCCTCCGCTCTCATTACAATATCCTCGACTCCACGTACAAACCGATATCATAACGATTTCTGGATTTCTGTTTTAAGAGTAACATAATAAGGAATATGCATTAATTATTTACATCGCATTTCTCAACAAAATATGAAAATACTGTAATAGAGATCATCAAGAGTGAAATTGAAATTAAAATCGGAAAAGAATTACGGATGATGATTAGACTAGAGATCCGATATGCGCTGTGACGTCATGTAACAGGTCGGCCATATAAACTCCATGTTAAATTCTGTTTTGCTAGAAAGAGATATTGAAGCTGTGAATAAAGACATGAATTTTCCCTATTGCTAATGACTTTATGGATCTCTAAGACGCTTTGCTGTTGTCAGTAAGTTAAAACCACTAATAGTGAACTATTGCCATATAAATAAAAAATAATTGGATTGCATTGTAGTTAGCAGATTCGATTTTCGCTTAAGTCAGATAACTACTCTTGCTATGAATTCTTGATTTATATGTTGGCATTTTCATAACCATATGCGTATGTACAGTCTGTGAGCACTTAGAAGGTGCTTCGGGTTGGTACTTTTCTCTCACTCGCTCTTAATAAAGGTGTATTAGAGAGAGTGAGACACAAGTACAAACCCGAAGCATATTCTAAGAGCTATCGCACTGTAACGCACTAGCAATTAAAAAAAAACGTGAAATGAGGGTTTTGGATGTAACTAAAGTACTAGGCAAATAATAAGTCAATCCTGACACATTGCGCAACCATGAAGTTTCTTAATACTGATAATGATGACAGCAGTAAAACAATGCTGTTATTATTATTCCTTCATACGCAATAAATAAGTCTAGTATTATTTTACTACTGTCAACATTACCAATATTCTGAAACTTTATGGTTGTGCAATATATCAGGATGGTTTTTTTATCTGCCTAGTAATTTAGGTTACATCCGTCCACCCATTCCCCAATAAAAGCCTTTAAAAGACTTGCCTCTCGAAGTATAATCCGCTAAAAGAATAACCCCTTTGGAAGAAATATATGACTTAGTTATTTGTTAAACTAACCATTCACATAAGGGAAACCTTGAGGAGCTAAAGATCGTCAGCAGTAAATTGATATTACATAACCAAATCATAATCATAATCTCTTATTGCATAAACAAATATAAGGGTAACCCTTATAAATAGCGCTTAAAAAGCGAAACGAACGGCTTTTTAAAGTTAAAGGGATATTGGTATCACTCAAAATATAGCGCTTTAAAAGCAAAATCGAACAAGACTTATACGAAACGGATTTGGATAGTTAACCCTTTCCAAATACCCATTCCAAACCCTTGGTAAGGGTAACCCTTATAAATAGCGCTTTAAAAAGCAAATCGAACGGCTTTCAAGCGATACGGCTTTTCTAAAGAAATCCTTATAAAAACCCATTCGAAACCCCTTGACTGGGATAGCGGGCCGGTCCCTGGTTACATCACAAATTTCACATAAAATTTGGATTGCGCGCTGGTGCGTTGCCAGACTTAACGAATAAGAAGGAAGGAAAGTGCGACGGGAGGATAAGTAGGAAAGAGAGGGGGGATTTGGTTCTCCAGCTCTAGTGACCGCGTAAAATGAAATAGTATCATAAGGTCATAACTACCTACTTTACGCTGATATTAACAGTGAGGAACAGGTGGCCATCAAATATATTGGAGCATACAAGGTAATCAAAAAATTGCTCTATCGCCTTGAACAATAGAGTCAAATTTAGGTACGTATTTTTAGCACATAATATTTTTCGATATAGAGATTTTTGGCAAATTTCTACTCTAGCCAAGCTCGGTAACACTGATTACGTTAACAATCTCATTAAGTTATTCAAACTTAAATTGACTGTGTTATTTGATTTCGTCTGTAATGAAAATAAGGTGAAAAAAATTACCATATTGGATAATAAACGAAAAAAAAACTAACTTAACAAAATAAGTAATTTGCTTTCCATCACTAAGAGAGATTGCAAACCTAATAGTCTAATATGAAGAGTGAAACGACATTACACACTTATTAATAACATCTGACGATATAAACAGCACGAATCTATTGCTCATGGTACAAAAAGCATGCAAGCAAGATTGCTGCACTCTCTATTAACACTTGCTTGGTAAATTTAATTCATTTCCTTTCAACAGTCAATTCAAAATCTAACACCATCAAGAACAAAGTCAAAAATTCAACAAACCTCTATTAAAGTTAAGGCGTTTTGAACGCTGAAAAATGCTGAATCATTTCACTGTCAAACAAAGAGAGACAACTTGAACCTCAATAGTTTTCTTTGCGAGTGAGCGAGATGTTTATAGTGAGTCAGCTAGGTCCGTTCTCGTCTGGCTAATGCACACTGTGTCTGGCCGGTGACGAAGATGGATGGCTCTCCTGCTTAGCAGCTGAATGAGTAACCGACAGAATTAAAAAGAAAATCGTTTCGAACGTTGCCTGTGGGTAGGAAGCGATTCGAATTTTAAGGGAGTATTTGTTTGAAATGAGGCTTCTGGCTTTGCTGCGATCCTCGTACAATTTTTGAACGTGTAATTAACTGTTTACATCATTAATTATACTTGTAAGTGAACTTTAAATTAAATCTAAGATAATTATTTATTAGTTTTATTTAATTTAAAACATACTATTATCATTGATTTAAATGGAACCCTTATGTCCTACTAACATTTTGTTCGATAAACGTATTTGAGCCCCAGATTTGTTTACATATTTAACTCAATTAAGGGGCTACCATGGGCAGATGACCTTAAAACCTATTTGCATTAACACTGCCGTTCTAATCTAGCTGCCATTTTGATTTTTCTTTTACAAGTCACTGATATCGAGATTTATGGTATCAAAGTTTGACATTTTTACTCCAAAAAAGTAGTTATTTGGCCTTTATTTCCATATTTTTCACTTTAGAAAAAAAATATTGGTTGATTTGTTAGATATATTAATGAATAGATGTAGTTTCCATATCAATTGACGCCAAGATGAAAAAGTTCTGTGCAATTTTGTTATTTATAGTCATGTCCTTGAAAAATTATAAAAAAATAACCATGGGTTATTTTGAAATTCTGTTCGTCAGAATCAAAGATGAATTATATGGATAATTATAATATATTATTTCATAAATTTACACTCAGTTTCGACTAAGTTGGGAAAATGAGAACTTAAACTTCATCAAAAACGTCTGTTATGGGCATGGTAGCCCCTTAAAACTACATTGCCCGGCAGTGGGACACATCAGGCTCTTAATAAATAAATAATGCTATATTGCTTTTGTCACGTAATCGTGTTGTTTTTAACTAGGACCCCGTTAGATTTCTCTCAGATCAGACTCAGATACCGTTCTTAAGTTAAGAAAACACAGTGGTAAGTTAATGGAGAATGCTGGGATCCAAACTCGGTACACGATCTCAAGTCCACTAGGCTATTAATAGGCTAGGCTAGGGTATTAGAATTTTTACAACTGATAGTAGGGGATCCGAATAGGAGATGACCTTCACCTAGCTGTTTAATCGATAAAAAGTATTTTATATCAAATTTAATATGCTAAGTAATATATTTATAATAGGTTGACTGGAAAATTTCAGTCTAGTCCTTATATGATTAAAAAAAAAACTTAAAATTAACTGTTTAAATTGCTATTGCTTGTTTAATAGACCAATTACATACTAATCGAAAGTATGAAGCCTATAGAAATATGCAAACGTTAGGTTGACTATTTTTCCCATCTTAACTATTGGGTAGGTAGGTAAGTCGGTACTAATATTTGAACTAAACCTAACGTTTGCATATTCTATAGGGTTCATACTTTTGTTTAGTACGTAATTGATGTATTAAACAAGCAACAGCAATTAAAAAAAAGTTCATCTTCAGTTTTTTTTATCGTATAAGGACTGGACTGAAATTTTCCATTCAACCTATTATAAATATATAAATTACTAAGCATATTAAATTTGATATAAAATATTTTTTATCGAATAAACAGCTAGGTGAAGGTCGTCTCCTATTCGGATCTTAGACCAGTAAATGGATACTGCTGGGATCCAAACTCCGTACACGATCTCAAGTCCACTAGGCTATTAATAGGCTAGGCTAGGGTATTAGAATTTTTACGACTGACGTTTCTATTTATTAACCAATAAGGCTCTCTATTCTAGTAAAAACCATAATGTCTTTGACCTGTTATGGTATTGTTTTTAACTCGGCCGCCATTACTGTCAAGTAAATAAGAGCTATCAAAACGTTGACAGTACGATAACAGGTCAAAGACGGCGATAAGGTTATTATCGCCTAGAATAGAGGCCCAGCCCTACCAACGTAGCCAAATGAAACACTTATTTCACGAGTATGTCTCACTTTTAGAAGAACTAGTTTGAAGAAGAATGTATGCAAACGATGCACTAGCAGAACTCGGCGCTGCGCGGACGCGCCACAAATCTTATAAAACCTGATGCGCGCGCCGCAAGGCATGCGCTTACGGCGGGCTGTGAATATATTTTACAGAAAACGAAAGAAGTAATAAATAATATTGATCAAGAGAAAAACCGCGGGTCGATTTATAACAATCTAATAATTGAACATTTCATTCGATATATAGAATTATGATATAATTATTTTTAAAAACTCCGAACTGAATTGATTGATGCGTAATGCCACAGCAAGACACAGGTATACTCATACACATATACACACACGTTAAACTCTCATCACACATTTTAATTTAATAATATTTCATTGTATTTGTTATAATTAAATTTAGGAATGTTT
Organism: Acleris literana; assembly: GCA_946894065.1. Lineage (NCBI taxonomy): Eukaryota > Metazoa > Arthropoda > Insecta > Lepidoptera > Tortricidae > Acleris > Acleris literana. The sequence goes on from OX335681.1 coordinate 3,855,505, forward strand.
TAATAATTATTATTTTTTACTTTATTGCCTTTCTAACTTACTTTTAAGTATTATTGTATTTTATGACTGAAAAAATGACTTCCTGCTGGAGTTTTATGCGGCACTTTTCCGCAATAATGATCTTGTCCTAAGCGCTAGTAGAATCACTCCATATTACCGCCGAGTAAAAGAGACTAAGGGCCGTATTAATAAACTAATCTCAACTCAAATGCTCGTCTCGAGATGCGTCAAAAATGACAGTTTTCTATGGTATGGTGTGGTATGGTGGTATGGTGTGGTATGGTATGGTGGTTTACTTTGACGTATCTTGTGACGGGCATCTCACCCAAGATGAGTTTATTAATACGACCCCCAATGTGGCCAATTTCCTAAATAAATATTATGAATTCGAATTTTAAATTGAGCCCTCTTTTTTATCGGGAATAAATGAACGTGAAACAGTACAATCGTGATTTTTAAAATTTAGGGTTGGTCGTGATAGTGATTCGAATTCGCTTTATTTTCTACTTTCGAGCACTATTTTTTTAAATCGCTGAATCGCTGCCGCCTGTTCACGGCGCGCGCGCAGGCTGCGAGGCCCACCGGGCGTCCTTGCCGCGTCCACTCTCCGTTTCTACGAGCCTACCCGTATCGATAGATGCTCCAAGCTCAGCCACGGCCGGGGTTCCGCAGCTTTTTATTATTTTATTCAAGTTAGTAGGTTAACACTTTCAGTGGCAGCAACCCACTCGGCCGGCTTCTCTGTACCCTTACCATCAATGTGACTATCGTGAGGTGACACGTCTGTCGAGCTCAGTGACGTATAAAGCTGACTAATTGAAAGTGCACGCGCTAAAATGTGTTTTGTTTTGTTGGACTACTTAAACTCACCGGATAATACGAGCTGCGTCGAGTTAAAAATAAATACGCTTAAGAGAATCAAACCCCATGAGTTACAATACCGTACTCGCTAGTAAGGCTCCGTGTATCTGCACGACGCGGAAACGTGCCTTTCTACGGCGCCGCGCCGTTTCTGGTTAACGACGCCGCGCCGTGGTAATGTGGGCAGGCTCTGAGTCGAATGCTCTGTCACTCACCGTATTGTTATAGCGTGTGAGGGACAGAGCATTAGACTCAGGGCCTGGCCACATTACCACGGCGCGGTATCGTTAAAGAGAAACGGCGTGGCGCCGTAGAAAGGCACGTGCGAGCTCTAGCGAGTACAGTCACTGTAACTCATGGTAAGGGTACTGTTCGTAGGCAGTTTTCGCTACAAAGCTGTAATCGGCCACAAGCGTAGCGCGTAGCGATACGTGGCAGCGAAGTTAACTTAAGTTGTTGGACAATTGAACGTCAGTGATGGTAACCTTGTGCAGGGTCCATCTTGGACTTTAACCTGCCACAAAGCAGCACTAGTAACGCATAAGCTGTCTTGAGATTACAAATAAGGCCAGTTCTTTATATCTTTATACTTTTAAGGCCTGTTTCATAATCTCCAGATATACATAAAAAACAGAACTAACATAATATTTATTATAAAATAGACAAGTTATCAAATATTGTATTATGTTAGCCACTGGACCCTAATAATAATTTTCATTTCTTATTCTTACATTATAATTACGAGTCGAGATTCTATCGGAGTAATGGAGAAATTGCCAAGGAAATTACGCGTCCTAGCCTCAGCGGATATAATATTATATTTAAAAGTATAGGATATCTTGCCTCCTTCATTTTACTGAAGTTGGAACCAAGGTGACTTGAAATTATAAGACCCTTGTAACTAAGAAGGATCCATTAGTTTAGTTTAGTTTATTTATTCATCAATATAATTTTATGTTATGGTCTAAGATCCGAATAGGAGACGACCTTCACCCAGCTATTTATTCGATAAAAAGTATTTTATATCAAATTTAATATGCTAAGTAATATATGGCGAATAGGTTGACTGAAAATTTTCAGTCCAGTCCTTATATTAAAAAAAAAACTGAAAATGTTTTTTTTTTAATTGCTATTGCTTGTTAAATCGACCAATTACATACTAATCGAAAGCATGAAGCCTATAGAATATGCAAACGTTAGGTTTTGTGCAAATTATTAGTACCGACTTTCTTACCTACCCAATAGTTATGACGGGAAAAAATAGTCATTCGATTATATGTAATTGGCTTATTTAACAAGCAATAGGCATTTAAAAAAAAAAGTTCATTTTCAGTTTTTTTTTTAATACTTACCATATTAAATTTGATATATAATACTTTTAATCGAATAAACAGCCCGGTGAAGGTCGTCTCTTATTCGGATCCCCTACTATTACAATATGTAAAATACTAAAAATCAAAGAATACAAACATAATTAAAAAATAAACAATTAAAAATCTTCGTCACTTGTCCGATTTCAATATACGTGTTAGCCGTCTTCCAAATTTACACACCTTTTAATTTGTCATTGTACTCATTGTAAAAGATATTTTTTAATGTAATAATAGTGATATTTTTTGGTCTCAGAACTTTTTTAGCATGAACTTGTAACCCGTTCTGGCTTCGCCTGGATGGGATGTATTTTTATTATGCACATAAAACTTCTCAGACAAATATGGTAATAATAGCATCAAAATCTGTTACGTAGTTTAAAAGAACAAAGCGGACAATCACACAGACAGACATAGAGACTTTATTAACCACTTTGTATGATGGGTGATGTATCGGTGTTCGAGCAATATAAAAATGTCCCGCGCTATTGTGGATTATATTAATTATTTATTTTCCGTTATAACTTACGTCCTTTTTTTAATTTTTAGGGTTCCGTAGCCAAATGGCAAAAAACGGAACCCTTATAGATTCGTCATGTCTGTCCGTCTGTCCGTCCGTATGTCACAGCCACTTTATTCCGTAACTATAAGAGCTATACTGTGGAAACTTGGTAAGTAGATGTATTCGGTGAACCGCATTAAGATTTTCATACAAAAATAGAAAAAAAACAATAAATTTTTGGGGTTCCCCATACTTAGAACTGAAACTCAAAAATTTTTTTTTCATCAAACTCATACGTGTGGGGTATCTATGGATAGGTATTCAAAAATGATATTGAGGTTTCTATTATAATTTTTTTCTAAACTGAATAGTTTGCGCGAGAGACGCTTCCAAAGTGGAAAAATGTGTGTCCCCCCCCCCGTAACTTCTAAAATAAGGGAATGATAAATGTAAAAATAATATATGATGTACATTACCATGCAAACTTCCACCGAAAATTGGTTTGAACGAGATCTAATAATTAGTTTTTTTTTAATACGTTATAAATCGTAAACCGCATTTTACCTTTCACGGAACCCTTCATGGGCGAGTCCGACTCGCACTTGGCCGCTTTTTTTTTATGTTATTTTTGTATATTATTGTGAGTATTGTGACCTCTTGCAGGCAAAAAGGCTTAAAGAATTTGGAAGTGCAGTGCGGGTATCATACGACGGCTTTTTATCCCACAAAATCTTTATTGTTACAGCGCAGTGCCGTTTTTTAGGAAAGTGGAGAGCACTCAGGTCCGTGGTCGCTACATAATTATCAACCGAAGTGAGGTGTAATAGTCAATGACATTAGTATGTTTGTATGTTTGTTCGACAGTAACTTGAGTAATGTTGATCCAATTGTAAAACTACTGTACTTTACAAACAGGAATAACGAATATCAAATTTGAAAGAAACAGAAAAGAAGTATCATATATAAAGGCAAACTTATACCTTTAAGGGATCTCTTCCAGTTAACCTTTGAGCTTATGAAGAGGTGGTGAATGTTTTTAAAATTCAAAAATGAGTAGTTACGGCCAGGCCTCTCCACAATTCCTTATCGAGTGACTCCTGACTACTTCTGAGCACAGTCTTTACAGAACTGGTCGAGTTCCTCCTGCCATTTTCTAGATCTGCCTCTTTTTCTGTTATGTCTTGGTTTACACAGGGTGAAAATTAGGGACCAAACCTCATTTGGCAAGCAGCAGACACGACCTGCCCAGTCCCATTTAATTAGCTACTAGTTAACACTACATATTATAAAACAAAGTGTTCGCCGCGTCTGTCTGTATGTTTGTGATAATCTCAACAACAACTGAACGGATTTTCATGCGGTTTTCATCATCAGCACTGGCATAGTTGGTAGTGATCCTGCCTACGAAGCTAGCGGTCCTGGGTTCAAATCCCGGTAAGGGCAGATATTTGTGTGATGAGCGCGAATATTTGTTCCGGAGGATGGATGTTTTCTATGTATTTAAGTATTTATTTCTCTATATAAGTATTTATGTCGTTGTCTAGTACCCATAGTACAAGCCTAGAGCTTAGTTTGGGACTAGGTCAATTGGTGTGACATTGTCCCGTGATATATATATTTTTTATTATTTCACGAAAGGATTTTGTGTAAGTATAATAAATTCTGGTTTATGTACGGGTAAGTGTAAAACTCATATAAACCGAAGCGAAGCGAGGGTTCACCACTAGTTATTATTAAAAATATGATGGCCCAGATGTAAAAAAAAGTCTAAAGTACTAATTGAGTACGAATAGCTCCCGATCTCCGGTAGCTAATAATTGTGCTTTTGAGCTAGACACGTAATTACCTACGAGACGAAAGTGTTGTGTGGACACGCCCAGGCAAAGAAGGACTAATAGTAAAAGTTCTTCAAAAACAATATTGATTGGGCAATGGCCTTGGTATATGGACTAACATTTGGTTAATCGAATACATGCCTGGGTGTGCCAAAAATCAGTATGAAATAACATTATTATACTTAACAGGAAAGCCCTTTGCAAAATGGTTCAGACTAAGTATTTTCTGCGATTTCCCGCACTTCTGCTGCTTTATTACTAGTTCTTCGAAAGAAACCCAGCCCTCACGAGATTGAAAATAGATTATGTCCTGATTCCTTACAATAATGTGCGTCTCCAGTACTATATACCCTTAAATATCTCGCCTATAATTTCGTCGTTGAGGTAAAACAAAATTCCAAAATATATGACGTTTTAAATTAGACATTGTATATCGTTGACCGATAAAATATACATATACAAAATAAATATCATAACATTTTTTTTAAATAAATAACTGTCGTATCCATGCTAAGCGAGCGCTCATTGGGCGCGTCTTGATCGCGCACTATTTACAGATGCGAGAACTAAGTACATGCACACACGCAGGGGGCGCTGGCGACAGACAATGGGTTAGATTCAAGAGTGTTATTCTCGAAAGCAACTCACACTACAATTCGACAAAGTATTAAACGTTTAAAATGCTATATTGAATTATTGATATTGTGAAGAGCAAAAGGAAATAGAGGCTCAGAAAAGTAAAGGGCATATTTACACATCAAGCTCCTTCTTAGTCCTCAGTGCTGGCATTTGGAATTGGTTTTCATATTTAAAATGTTTACGGTCCTCAGATAACTGATGCATGCCTAAGCAGCAGCCAAGCTCAAATGGGAATGGGTTGGGCATGTCTCTCGCATGCCGGAGGAATTGTGGGCTAAAGTGTGTACCATATGGGTCCCACTGGATAGAATTCGGCGTCGCTGCAGACCAAGGCGACGTTGGCGAGATGAGCTTGATGCCTTCAATCGGACTGATAGGAGAATGCCCAAGATGAAGGCCTTTGCCCAGGTGTGGGATATTATAGGCTCTTTAATAAATAATAAATAAATAATACGGTCCTCAGAGCCCAATAGCATCAAATACACAGGGTCCTCGTTCACCTTCTCCATGAAACCAAAATAAATACTTGCTAGTAAATAAAAAAAGACCAGAGATATAATCAAACCATTTTAAGCGACACAATCTTAACAAATATCAATGGGGCTCACATTCCACCAGTTCACCTAACCTATGAACTCGTTTGCCTTCTTTATCCCATAAAAAAGTAAGCAATCACAAAAGATTTATAGCAACATTAGCGACCCGCCCCTTGCTTCGCTTCGGTAAGTGTGAGTTTTCTGTAACACCCGTACAAAACCCAGAATTTATTTATACATAAAACCTTCCTCTTGAATCTCTCTGTCTATTCCTGAAAACTGCATTAAAATTCGTAGAGTAGTTTAAAAGTTCTAAGCGAACAGACAACGGAAGTGACTTCATTTTATACTAACGTTTCTATTCGATTCGTTTTTAAACCAATCGCGTCACTGGAAGATGACGTGATACGAAAAGTCACGTGGTCTACCAGTGACGCGATTGGTTTAAAAACGAATCGAATAGAAACGTTAGTTAGCGTAGTGCATCTTGTCTGAGCCCTCAGATATTCTGTTGCCAACACCCCGTGCACGTGTACTTCAACCTCGTACTCTCGGTCCAGTTACTGACCTCTTTTTTTGTCTTTTCTCTAATAACGTAGTATTTGGAAGATTAATACAGCAGCGCCTAATGCATATCATTATTATGAGTGGTTTTTCATAAATGTGTTTTGATGTATGTCTGTCCGGCGCCACTCTAGCATAATGCGGTTAAGGGTCTCACATTTGTTATACGTTACATTTACAGTCGAGTTCATAAATATGTGTACACTTTAGTACCCTGTCTAATTAATGTCACGTTTAAACTGCCATATATGAATTGTCACAGCGATTAAAGTGACAAGGTACTAAAGTGTACACGTATCTATCAACTCGAGTGTACACAAAATTAAATAAATAAATAGATAGAGGGGACAACTCATACAAATTGACCTAGTCCCAAAGTCAACTCTAGGCTTGAACTATGAGTACTAGACAATGATTAACATACTTATATGTATAGAGAAATACACACTTAAATGCATAGAAAATATCCAAGACTCAGGAACAAATACTCAGGCTCATCACATAAATATCTGCTCTTATCGAGATTTGAACCCGGGACCGCTAGCTTCGTAGGCAGGGTCACTACCAACTAGGCTAACGTTTCAAATACAACCCAAAAATTAATTTTGTTAAGTACAAATGAGGGTATAATTAACTGACAAAAAAGACAGGTTTTCTTTAAGGCTCGTATGGAATCAAGAAAAAATCACAACAATTTTATTTGTTTTCAAAATATGTTTTTTGTTTATTAAACAAAGAAATGGCTTCAAAGGACTTGATATGCAGGCCATAAACAATTAAAAAAACTTTTTTACCTTATTCTTGGTGTATCAAGAGATCCAAAAAGGAGCAAGAATATAACAATAGCAAACAGTGTTGTTCTAGAAATGCCAAATATATGCCTACGAGAGCGCAGAAAGTTTATCACTGGACATGAGAAAATTCTGCCTGAAACTTTACAAACAAGAAAGAAAAGAAAAGGTACTAATAATCCTAACTAAGAGTAATATAATAATTTCTATCAAGGTTTTAGTTGTAAGTTCTTAAAGTCCCGGAAAAGCGGGAAATCCCTTAATTTTTAGAAAATATTTTACTCAATCCATGGACTGGGTACTATATAATTAATGAACACAATAACAGATCATGGCATAATAGGGTTCTCCTATGGAAGCCCTAATCGTCATTTGTCCTAATGCATCGTTTGTCCGAATTTTCATTTATCCTCACGCCATTTCCGCTAAAATTTTAAAACTTTTTAGTATTGTTATAATACAACCCTAACCTAACCGAACCGAAGATATAATTGGAAAACTTAAAAAGTTGCCTGACTCGTCTGAAAACCAGTTTAGGGCAAATGAAAATTCGGGCAAACGATGTGTTAGGACAAACGTTGTTAGGGATTGTGAAGGACACCCCATAATAGGATACAAGTTGTATATCCTTTTTATATCGTCTCTAATTGTACAGAACTAATATAAATTTGTAGAGTTTTAATTATCATTGACAAATTCCCCCCTGTTTAAATTTCCATGAAATGTTAGTGGTAGGTAAATCTAATGGTTCTTATTAATTTCGCCCTACAAAACAAAAATTACGACGTTTTAATTATCTTGTAATTAAAAAATAAAAATAGAACAACTATCTCCTGTTCGCATTTCAACATTAACCTATCCAACTCCATATATTACCTTAAAAGTAGTCGTCACCTTTTCTTAAAAAAAATCTTGTCTATTGCTCTTTTGTGTACTTAGAAGTAAAAATAATGAAATAAACTTGTCTATTCCTCTTTTAAGTTTTAGTAACTTGATAAAAATAAAACACCAGTGGTCCATTATAGTGTGGAGAAAAAAAATTGCAACATACTTCCACAAATTCGTTTTATTATAATAAAAAATTGTTACATAAGTGCCTAATTTAAATGGTGATGAGTGATGAGTCTAAGGTGACATAATCAGGCAGCCAGGTGATCAATTAATATACGACGAAAACTAAACTGACTGATAATGTAGTATAGCAGGACACAATTAACATGGCGTGCGATAACGGTCTTACGCCGTTGACCAAAAGTCTATTATTGCTTAATCCGCACGCGATATTAAATGTGTCGCATTATTCGCCTAGTCTCAAAACATGGAAATTTCGTGATCCGTCCAAAATATCTCCAGGTTCATGATAGTGATGGTAAGTAGGATCTGAGACCCATAGGCATTTGAATTCTCAAGACTACAATCTCAAGACTGAAATCCTAAGACTTCAACTGCGTTGCTAACCTTGAGGACCAAGACGGAATGCCTCTATGCTAGTAATTTCGGTTACCTATCTGAAACACTAAAAAAACGTTTGCCAGCTGTTTCATTTGCCATAATTTTAATTTGTCCGATTGTAATTTTTCTCTGAAACCATTTAACTTTCCTGAATTGTTATAAAATAAACCTAACCTAACCTACAGGTTCTGTAAGTATATCTCATTAAACATTTTGAAAAGTTATTGGGTTCAGAATAAAATGAAAATTATGGGAAATGAAAATTATGGCAAATGAAACAGCTGGCAAACGTTTTTAGGGTTTGCGATAGGATACCAGTCATTTCACCGGTTGACTTATCCCAAAACGGGACACAACAATGCGAACACTGCTGTTTGGCGGTGGGTTAATGGATAAGATGGTGGTGGCGATCCGGACGGACAGGACTTTTGGGATAACAACAATATTTTTCGGATCACCCTGTAGTTTTTACACAATATTTTTCGGATCACCCTGTAGTTTTTGCAAACATAAACAGCGTCATGCTAGGGAGTAGGAACTCTTTCATTTCACTTTAAGTGAAAAGTATGGACAATTTGCATAAGTATCGAATTGGAATGAGAACGTCAGTGAAGGTGTTAGACATTTGTCGAAACAAAAGTTTTGTTGTGATTTCTATCATTGGTTCTGTTAATCTTTGATGTTTTTTTTTAACTCTAATGTAGGTTGATTGTAGGTAGAATTGACAACAGGACCTTATTAAAAAGGTGTAAAAAAAAAAACATGCTTGAGGTTTGTCTCAAACGCATTTTTCTTTCTTTATTATACATACATACATACATTAAATCACGCCTGTTTCCCAGAGGAGTAGGCAGAGAACACTTCTTTCCATCTGCTACGATCCTGACAAATCTCTTTCGCTTCTTCCACATTCATACATCGAGTCATGCACGCACGTCGGTTTCGGGTACTTATTATTTACTAAGAAAATATATAAACAAATTTCTGCTAATGGCTAAAGAACTTAAACGGCACATGGTCTTTTTTACGTCACAGCTGGGGCTACGTATCGAGGTTAAAAAACCTTTAGAAGCATGTGTTTTTTCAGAACACCTTTTAAAAAAAAAACCTGTAATTAATTGAAAAGCCATCCATCTTAGTCCTCAGGGTTGGCAACGCATTTGAGGTCTCAGGATTGGAGTTTTGAGATTGTAGTCTTGAGATTTCAAATGTCTATGGGTCTCGGATCCCACTTATCATCAGGTGGCCTGAGTGCCCGCGTGCCTTCTCCTTGCCATATATAAAAAAATCTAGTTTGGCTACGTTTGTGAGGGAATAGCGGTTAACCACTTTTTTCAATAGAAGTAGTTATTTTAGTGGTAATAGGATCTTGTACAGGGTCCGGATCGCTACCACCATCTTATCCATTCACCGACTGCCAAACAGTGTTCGCATTGTTGTGTTCCAGTGTGAGAATAAGACTACCGGTGAAATTACTAGCATAGAGGAATTCCATCTTAGTCCTCAGGAATTGCGAAGCATTTGAAGTCTGAGGATTGTAGTCTTGAGAATTAAAATGTCTATGGGTCAGATCCCACTAACCATCAGGTGGCCTGAATGCTCGTATGCCTTCTAATTAAATAAAAAATCATAATAGATTAATTAACGAACACACGTTATAATCATTTTTACGAACTCCTCGCAACAGACAAAAATATAATTCCAAATAAAAAACACACATCGCAAACATTTCGCTCGCTGCAAAACATGCGCCGACACGATCTCCCAATGCATCTAAAAATTCGTTGGAAATCATAAATCGAACTAAAAGAGGGAATATGCAAATCCTACGTCATTAGAACGTACGTAGCCTGAAAACCTTCGTATCTATCATTCATTAGCGCAGCTAGAAATCTACCCTGCTACCAAAGAGACCTAACTTCCTAAGAAACCACATGAGCATACGCCCTTTTAGATTAACGCAGCGAAATCGAACACGACATTTTTTACAATCCCAGGCACAAAGAACGCCCCACAAGCAAACCGTACAAACATTGCGCTGGTGTGCGTGAAAAAAATCCAACTGACCCACACATCCACGACGCCGCGAAAAAATCACTGACACAAAGAAAGTCTACCGAAAACTTCAATACGAACTTTAACACGCACACTCGTACCACCCCCACACGCCGGGAATAGCTACGAGGAATCACGCTAGTGTGTGTAAATGCAACGCGTGCGCACACGAGCTAAACTTAGATAAGTCTGTGTGCGTGCTCACAGTTGCAAGATCCGAAAACTTGCTTCGGATGCAGATGCACGGAACATGCGACGCGGCGTGCAACGCAAACTCTACACAATTCATAAAGCCATAGAGCGTTTCCATCTTTGACGTATAAGCGAGTTACGTCATTTAGGAACAAGGTTTGCTGCGCAAGCGGGTAGTTTTCATATGAAACTTGGTGGCGCGAGATGCAGCGAAAGAGATGGAGCTAGGTGTTCTCCCTCGCACCACCCGCCGCCCGCGGCGCAGGGGGAGGGGGGCAGTGTCGCGTTGATGAACATTTCTCTCGTTTTTCTTTATTTTTACGCGAATCGTTTTTAAAGGGTTTCGTCATAATTGCGAAGGGATTACGTTGACGGCTCATGAGTACGAGTTACTACGTAAACAAAAAATCAAGGGCCAATAACAGTTAAGTTTTGACAAAGAAACTTTATTTTTTTATATTTTTAACTTATAAGAGAAAACACCTATTTAAAACGACTCAGTACCTACCCTCTGTACCAGTATTGATTTTTCTTTGTTACATTTATAGATTGAAAAATGCCACAAAATTGCCACTGTTAATTAAAAGGCTTTTTGGAATTCCATATCATACGCTCTTAATTTATTTAAAAAACAATTTCCATACGCAGTATTCGCTATGAATTCGAAACATATTCGTCAATACTAAACGAGCTGCGAACCAAACGCAGTACACCACGTACAATTTATGCAAATAACTGAAACAAAACGCCAAATAAAAAAGGAAAAACAAGTGAAGTAAACAAGAACGCACTTCTCGCGAAACGCGGGAAAATCCGTTTCCCGCCTTTTCTCAAAGACGTTTTTGCGCGCCGATTTCTAATGCGAATCTTATAAGAAACTCATATTTTCAACTTTACAGAAATTGCAAATGAACATGGTTTGAATAAAGGTTTATCTTTTAAATTTTATGTAAAGAATTAGATTTCAAGAAAAGAGTCGCCTATTTTCTTTATTTGAAGAAAGTTTTTTTTTATACTAAGTATATAGAAAAATATAACCAGCCAGCATTTTTTTATTTGGAAAACTAAGTATTCAGATACCTTACCCTTACATACATACATTTCGTGTTTAGAAAATGCTTAACGCACCTTGAGTTAAGTTTTACATTTAAAAAAAGAATTCCAGTACTTTACCAAAAACTTAAAAGTCATTGGCATATTGTTTTAAGTATTTAGATGGGATTTTCTAACCAGCCAGTACCTATTTCGAATTTGGAAAACCTAGTGTTTAGGCAGATTTCAGGCGCATCGGCGGGAAGCAAAAAAACAGCCGCGGCCGGCAGTCAGCCAGCAGCCGCGGCGCGAGCCGGCCGCGTCCAAACTTCATATTATTTTCTTACGTGTTTCATTTCGCGTAGCCTTTGGACGGCGCTTTTTGCGGCGCGACGTGAAAATTGTGATCTTGGACCCTAAAACATGGAAACTTACTCGACAAACAAAAATTATTACCCCTCGGCAAAATTGTTAAAAACCGCAACTAAACGCAGTTCAAACTAGGTTTTCGTTTCTATATTTTTAGTTACACAAACTACAGTTAACAAAGTTTTATGTTGGATTATTTTTGTTTTTTTATCAAACTGGAAAGATGATACTGTAAGCGACAGACCGTTAACAAGTAGGAGAAGAGAACAGAAGAGAAAAGAAGATGGCGCTGGCATCATCTGTGAGCCTCTACTACTCCATAGTGCAGCGCGCGGCGAGGCACTACTTAGAAGACTACTGTCACAACGGTAAGCTAATAAAGTTTTTTTTAGCCGACGCCGTGGGAGTTTTTTTTTTAAGATTAATGAAGCACCATTAATTTTTGCAAGTTAATTAAAAAAAAACAATAGCAGCAAATTAGGTGCAAGCGTATTGGCGCGAGCGCATCGCTTCAGGTATACAAATCGACTAGCCAAAGCTCACAGATTTAGAGAAGCTTAATTAATTATTTACAGTAATAAATATTTCATTTTTAAGACAAAACAATTACCCGATCTATTTAATTAAATAAATAATTATCAATTCGTAACTAGTACACTTTTTTTGACAAAATGTTTTATAAACATCGAATGCCTTTTAAAAAATAGCCAGCCATCAGCCACCTAAAAATACCTATTTATTACGTTTATTTTTAACTTAACAAGCTCGGTTAAAACTAACTTCTTTCCGACGGAACTCTTAATTAACTGTTAGTCGTTATGATAACTACTTTAATAATATATCATATCTGTATGAATATGAATGAGTGCGAAACCAACAGCTCTTTCCAATGAATTAAAAAAGTAAAGTAAAGCTGTTCTGTTCACGGCCAAGCGGCCGGACATATCCATTACTGGGAATTAATTCTACTTTATGTAAAATTAATCGTTTAGCTGCATAAAATCGTAAGGAAATGTCACTGTCAATACCCATCTATATTAAGTGTCATCTCGTATTTAACAACTCTTTGATTACACTAAAGTAACAGCCAATTTAGAATTTTACCGCCGGCACGGTTATTAATGGTTTAAAACGAACCAAACAATCAAATTTGACATAATGTGTTTATTTGTATTGAAATAAACGGACAAAAAACTTGAATGGATACATTAATAGAACATTAATTACTTTTTATAATGATAGTAGTAAATACGATTGTATAAATTTGCATTACTTATCTCAAATAGAAATATAAGATAATTAATTTCTAAGTTATAGTTAATAATACAAAATACATGTGTTATCGTATTAATGTAGTTTTTTTTGTTATTTAGAAGACGCAAACGATAGAAATAATACTAAATCTCCTATTATCAAATACCGTAGTAAATTAATTTAAAAAAATATGATTAATAAAACGACAGTTGGCAGAGATGTTGGACAATGGATAGCTAGGTTTAGAAAAAAATATTATAATTAAGCATGAATCTTGTAAAAGTTTTAGGTTAGACCCAGGCCATAAAGGTAAAAGTAATTGCTTTTATATTATGTTATTTTCTGGCGACCAAGAACTTAATTATCTAATTTAGTTGTATTAGATGTTGAACACGTTTTTTTGTTGACCAAGGAAACCATAGAGTATACACAGTTTGTTTGTTAAACAGCGTTTTAGATAAAGTGAAGCCTGTAACTTTTTTAATTAAATGATAAATAAATAAATGAATCACTTTAAATGTATCAATAACTGTTGAACAATTTATATTTATGACAAATCTTTACTATCCCAATATATAAAACCTTAGGTTTTAGGTAAAAGACCTTTCGTCGGTTTATTGCAGTTACTTTTATAAATAATCTATTTAATTAAACTGAATTAATTATTAAATATCCTTATAGTTAATAATTAAGAAAATCCAGATAGAATTACTGAACTAGGGCGTGGCTATAATGGTTATCTTTACCAAATAAGGATTTATAGTATGGTCATCCATAGGATAAATAATAATTATAATTATAATAATGCATTTATTTCGAATAACAAGATCCATACGAGTGTTAGTAACAAGTGTTAATATTACTCTTCATCATCATCATCATTTCAGCCATAGCTCGTCCACTGCTGAACATAGGCCTCTTCCAAACATTTCCACCTCACCCGGTTGGAAGCGGCCTGCATCCAGCGGATAATAATAATAATAATATTAATAATACTAATAATAATGTTAATATTAGTCTTAGTCTTAGTTAAATATTCGCCTCATTGCCTGTAATACGGGTATTGAAATGATTTTTATTCGTTTTCGATGCACCCGGAAATTATTTTGTACCCAGAAAATTAAATCGAGCCGAAGTTATCAATATTCTGAAATCGCTTTTCTGACTATTCAACATGAATGTCATTAAAATATAAAAAGCAAAAGACAAATGTGGTAATTTAAAAAAGTAGCTTTTTTTTCTATTTAAAGAGCAGCGTCGCGTACGCTGCTTTTAAAGCTGCCCTGAATAATTTGGGACAAGAATTGTTTTGTGTCAAAAAGAATATAACGGTCCATTCTGTTACCGACAGTTTTGTAACAAAACTGACCACAATGAATATTTTTCAGGGATATAACAGGATTGTTTATTGCATGATGATGTTTATTGAAACTCCCCATTTACCACATAATAAACTGAATAAAGATACACATGTTGTATATCCATGTTTTTGCGAGCATAAAATAATCTACGGGCCGTGACTCTAATAAATATATTAAAAACTAAATTTGCATTTTATTTAAAGCTTAAAATAATGTCTTCTTGCCACGGAATGTATGCTCGTGCATAAAACACTTATTTTATTTTATTTTATTCTTTTTGCAAATTAAAGATGCATTTTTAAAATAATTCAAATAACTTTACCATGTATAAGCTTTGGAGAAATAAATCAGATAAAATATGAATAAAATATCCAATTCGTTACTTGATAGAGTCACGTACTAAAAACCTTACAACTCATCAAAAACTACAATGCATGCTTATTATTAATCTTTGGTGATTAAATTACTTCATAGAGACATTTCTATAGAGGAAACAGAAATAGTTATTACTTCATTGCGTTAATTAAATTATGGAAACGATTACTAGTTTTTATGATCTCATTCCATAATTCGAGAACTAAAACTATAAACAGTTGACAATAACACACAAAACTGGTTTAAAATGTTGACCAGGATATATTATTATTGCCGTGTTTTATATCAGTTTTTAATTCTATGTTACTAACACAAGCTTGTTGCGTCTTTGTCGTTATAGACTGATTAGAGAGGGATTACCGAGTGTCAAAAAAAGTGGGGGTGTATTTTTTTGCTGATTTTATTATGATACAGGGTGAATAGGCTTCTGAACGAGCAAGCGTCATCCTATACTTCACTATTATTATCAGTAACCATCAGGTGAGAGGTCAATAGCTGGTCATTCCAGAAATAACTTTAACAAAAAGCAAGCTTTCAAAACCCGAGAAAAGAATCATCAAAATCGGACAACGGGTTTAGTTGCTATAGTGCCACAAAGGAACAAACATACATATATAGGCTGTGAAACACATTACCCTCCGGCAGTCGGGTAATAAAAAAACACATGTAATCACTGCGCATAATTATAATAAATAAACACTTACATAAACTCACGCCTTCATTCCCATAGTGGTGTAGGCAAAGCTACAGAATTACCAAAATTTCTTAAACTTGTTGATAATTCTGTAACTACATTTTGCACGATCAGGCTAAGATAAATAAATATCACACAAATTTACTAGGTACAGTCAAGCACTTTCATTGTTGAGCCACTATGAAACCCTGTCGCATAACGTTAATCATAGATTTTAGCGTAATTTCATTCATGTGGTTTGACGCTGTCATTATGACAGGGTTCCATAGTGGCTTAACAATTAAAGTCCTTGACTGTACTAAGCTCTAGGGTTGTATTATGGGTACTAAGTTACTAACGATAAAACTAACGTACTCGTATACAGAAAAATACATACATCGAAAACAATCAAAACTCAGGAACTAGTCACGCTCGAATCTTCACACAAATATTTGCCCATACCGGGAATCGAACCCGGGACCGTTAGCTTCATAGGCAGGGGTCACTACCAACCGTTTTCTAATTAGTCATATTAAATAATTATGTACAGAATTAATAACCGCAAAAAGTACCGCATATTCATAGCACTGTACCGCTTGTATGTACCCAAGCAGGTACTTGAACACTTTCGCGCGAACCAGTCTCGGGCCAGTGCGTTTAAATGCTAATGCGGTGCATCTTGCAAATGTCAAGGTCGCTTGTGTGCCCGACTGTACTCGGTAATTGGGACGCCATTTTAGTTTTATTGGCTTTGATTTGGGTTCATATGTTTTGATTATAAACACATGAATTTGTGTTGTTCTTGCAACAAAGAATAACTATTCAATTGATAAAAAGCCACGATATCGCTACCACCGTCTTACCCATTAAACCACCGCCAAGCACCAGTTCGCATTGTTGTGTTCCGGTGTGGGGATAAGACAATCGGTGAAATTACTTGGTCTTTATTGGCTCATATAAAATTGGTCTTTAGATTTTTTATACAAATAACGATTTGTGTCTATACTCATCATTTCTCCGAAAAATTTTGCTTATACTTTTTTGTTCATACTTTTTAAGTCATAATTATCGCAATTCATAATGCATTTTTTAAAGAAACTGTTACTTTTTGAGCATTGTTAGAAATCTAACCTAACCTAACCTAATTTTATCTACACGTAAGATATTTAAGAAATTCTGAAAAGTGTACGGTTCCATGAATATTGGCGTTATGAATTCAGATGAGTACAAGTTCCGATCATTAGTATTAAAAAATATTATGAAGAGTATGAAGAGTGATCATTATGATGTAAAATGGTATGAGAAAAAAATTCGGAGTTCCAATAATCGGAGTTGCAATTTTATATGAACTTTGGCGCATCCGAAATTACTAGCATAGAGGTACTGCATCTTAGTCTTCGCTGGCAACGCATTTGAAGTCTTGGAATTGCTGTCTTGAGATTGTAGGCGTGCGAATTCAAATGTCTATGGGTCTCAGATCCCACTTACCATCAGGTGGCCTGAGTGCTCAAGTGCCTACTCCTTGTCTTAAAAAAACAAAATGGCGGCCCATATTTTAAGAATTGGTAGGTAATTTTTAAACGGATCAACCGTTTTTTATAAAATCTAGCTAAAAACCATCTTTTTCGGTCGTTTGGGAGTAAGGATGCCATGGCCAGTATTACGTTAAAGTATAACATCCCTCTAGCCTTTTCTCGACAGGGGTTAAAAAAAAACTTCGATAAAATGATACATTTAGTCCGCCATTTATTTTAACTATGTTTTGTCCAATAAAGTCCAATTAACTTGATCGACGTCATACAAACAGACTGACCAACTTGTTGTTACGGAATCGTTATTCAAAATATTTATTCAATAAATTGGCCAGATGGCAGTAATATGAGATGAAACTACTAGCGCTTCGGACAAGAGCATCATTGTGTAGAAAAAGCGCCGCAAGAAACTCCAGCAGAAGTAATTAATAACTCAACATTTCGACTACCGCCATCATTAAATTTTGAACGAGACAGAACTTATTTGAAGTTTGAATTTGGAAGTAACCCAAGGTGCGCAGAGGCAATCTCACGCGTGGCTGCGCGCGCATGCAACTGACGAGTCACCGCGGGTCTGGGACGTCACTTGACAGTTCAACTTGTAAAGCTATCTCTTAAACAATTCACTTTTTGATTCGTCAACGAATTACTTGCGAACCTAAATTGTCCCGTCAAAGATAAAGATAAAGATAAAGAGACATTTATTCGCAACAATACAAAATTACATTACATAGATACAAAAAGACCAATAATAAAAGCATTATTGTCATTAAGGAAAACAAACAAATTTATAATTATAACTAACTTGCTGTCCGTGCCTGACGCCACCCGGATTTTTTTTCATACAAACCATATCCAGATAATTACGAACACAACAAAAAAAAAGTATTCAAATCGGTCGAGCCATTTCCGAGTTATAGCGTGTCCAAGGGAAACGGGAATTCAATTATATATACAGTGGTGGCCACATAATTAGGGATACTTGTTTTTTCCCATACAATTGCCTACAAATATGACTTTTCAATTTTGACCACCATTCAAAAAGTTCTAAACTAATTTAAATGTATGTAGAATTCATCTCTGTTGAAAACGGATCTTTCATTTTATAAGGATTTGAAAAAATAAATACCTCGCGTTCATATAAAGTTGTAAAACTTTGTATGGACGGGTCAGCACTAAGTTTTTAAATCCCTATAAAATATAAGGTTCGTTTTTAACAGTAGCTCATTGTATATAAATTTAAACCTTAGTTAATGATATAAAGTAAATTGTATTTAGCAATAAAATTGGTCAAGAACTTTTTGAATGGTAGTCAAAATTTAAAAGTCATATTTGTAGGCAATTGTATGGGAAAAAAACAAGTGTCCCTAATTATGTGGCCACCACTGTATATAGATGACATAAACCGTCATACTAATAAATAATCTAAAAGAATTGTACCAACGAAAAACTGCTCAAACTGTAAAACTTTCCTATTAGAAATTCCCGGTAACTAAGAATATTCTTAATATTTATATAAAAAGAGAACATTCACGATGCACACAAATACTTACATAAATCTTCTCAATAATTTCTTAAGAACATCCCTAGACCTCAGAGAATGTTCTGCAACTAGCACATTACTAAATTTAAAAAAAACAACACTTACCTAAGTTCTAGCCTTTTTGCCGTTCACCAATACTTTGTCAAATTAACTAACCAGGTTACGCAGACCACAGGAACGGTGCTCCGCTGATTACGGGGCCCGTGACAGTCTGCTTGAACGCGCCAACTGATGACCAGAGACAATTTGCGGCCAGATTAAAAAAAGGTGTTTACTCTATGCTAAGTGCTAAGTGTCAACTGCTGTAGACATTCGCTTTTAGGGTTATTTTTTTACGAGTATACCTGGGTTGACCTAGGTTGACAGCTAATAATTATAAAAACTACTACATCGATACAAAAAAACAAGTAACTGGAAGAAATGATGAAATATGGAAGCATGAACGATAAAACCATTTTTATTTTATAAATTTTATCACACAGAGTAAATTAAATGACAAAAATATATTTGCCTAACAAGTAAACAAACTTTAATTACGCCTTTTAATGTTGAAAAAACACTCAGTATGTAAAATTATCGTACGTAAAAGGAGAACACTACTGAATAATAAAAAAAAAACCAAAGGCGACTACTTAAGAGTACTTTCACGCCTTTAAGTTTTTTTCCTTTAAATCGGTAAAAAACATGTGAATCTCGAGTTTTTCCCGGAAATTTTCTAAACGTCGTTTCTCAACTCAATTCTAAAATCTTCTAAAACTGCACAAACCCTCGGCGAGTATCAGAAAGTTTAATTAATCGACGATATCCGGTGCGTTTGCGCTTACATTACAGCAATCGGCTCGTAAAGAGTTATCGAGACCGGACACGAACTGTTTTGTAAACTATTCTACTGAGAACCACGTGAGAGGAACTGAGGCTTTTGAAATACTGAACAATCTAGCTTGTACTAGGTATCCAATGTACTAGCATCGAGGCATTCCACCTTAGTCCTTTGTCAAGGCATTTGCGGTCTTAGGATAGTAGTCATAGGTACGTCTATGGGTTACAGTTGACACTTACCACCAGGCCTGCGTGTACGTTAGCCTTCTCTATGAAATAAAAAAAGAAACATCCAAGAAACTGTATGTTTTCAGTTTATGAAGTGCTATCCCACTTCTTAATTTTTAAGCACCGACGGTAAGAGAGGGGTGTTATAAGTTTAACGTGCGTATATATGTATATATTTATAGCTTCCAAATGCATGGACGGACATGGGTTTTTGTGCTAGAAAGCTAGAATTTTTGTGGTTTTCGTCAAAACTACTTAAGGTTTGACGAAAACCGTGAGTTCACAGCTTTGAGTTATTATCAATTTTTTTAAAGTAGTTTATTTAACTCATACATAATAAGATCACACGAGTGTTTAAGGCTTAATTATGTACAGTTGCATACATTACTTTATCTACACACATTATAAGTACTCTAAGATGGGATCAGAAGCCGACGACTTGACGACAAAAATGGCGACAAAACAAATTTGTGGTGTGTCCGTGTGTCAAAGTCACGAATATGAATGTTTTTTTTAAATCATAGACTAACTAATAAAGACCCTATTTTCATGTCGTTAGAAATCAAATGTCGTACGATATTGTACTCAAAAATATACCAAAGTTGACGTTTCATTCAATTGATACTAGAATTGGGTCTATTTAAATTGTGTTGGTTTTGGAAGATGTTCCAAATTTGAAACTCGTTACTTTATAATATTCGTTAACGTAATTTCAAAATTACGTTACAGCTGTCATCGCTGTCACCTACTACCACAGGTAATGCTGGTCGTTGCCAACGGGTTTTGAACGCATAACATAAATGTGTGTAGATAAAATTTATTACTTGATTTAATGACAATTTAAGTGGGTTGGCGGGTAACCCATCATTTTATCGAATTTCACTTCATCGATTGTATTATTATTTCGAATTTAATTTCATGGAACGCTATTTTCCTCTGAAACCATGATGGTTTCACGATATCCATAATATAGACATGGGCCGACTAGTCGACGATTAGTCGGCAAATTAAAAACCGATTAGTCGGCCGACTGGCCTATCGGCAAATTCCGTAGTCGGCCCATCTCTCCCATAATATGAATTACGTAGGTTAGGTTAGATTACACTTGAAACTACCAAATAAAAAACTCAGCCTATTTGTACAAAGTTTAGTTACATAATTAACAACAAGTTTTTAAAGTTGTTGGTAATTCTGTAGCTCTGCCTACCCCACTCTGGGAATGAAGGCGTGAGTGTATATATGTATGTGTATGTATGTACTAATAAAAAAGCTCATGCAGTGAAAAATTCCTTAAGCTTAAATGAAAATTATGCGTAATGTAACGTTCGTTGAAAGTATTTTGATAAAATAATAGCTACCCGAGATAGCGAGCCGCCGTAGATTAAAAACACTAAAGCCCCCCATACATGTACAGGCCGATCGGATCAGGCCGAACTGCGTCAGTTCCGCCTGACCGGATCGAGTGGCCATACTTGTAGAGGCCGATCGGTTCAGGCCGAACTGCGTCATTTCCGCCTGACCGGATCGAGTGGCCATACATGTACAGGCCGATCGGTTCAGGCCGAACTGCGTCAGTTCCACCTGACCGGATCGAGTGGCCATACATGTTCAGTTTTTCCAACGGCCAATCGTTCAGGCGGACGGATGCGATTTGCCTTCAGGCCAAATTACACATACACGATGCTTTTTTGCATCCGGTCATGAAGTTCTGTCCGATCAGGAAAACCGTTCAGGCGGACGGATGCGATTTGCCTTCAGGCCAAATTACACATACACGATGCTATTTTGCATCCGGTTAGTTAGACCTGAAGGCAGAACGGATTGTGTATGTAGGCCTTAAGCGTAGAATGGGATGGTACATGACATAAATTCAGACAACTTGCCAAATTATTTGGTTTCGATGATGGTACGGCCTTGTCACACTAAGTGATGTTTTTGTATTTTATTTATAATATGAATAAATGTTTTTAAACACATTGTGATATTTGTTTCTGAGTTTTAGTTGTTTTCTACAATTTATTTATTATTAACGTAACGATACTTCCTTGTCTAGTATATCCATGGTACCGGTCTTATAAGTGCTGCACATTTTAGTGCTTTGTCACTTTAACGTCATGTTTGAACTTCTGCACTAATCTGTCATAGGGGTTAAAGCGACAAGGTACAAAAGCGTGCAGCTAATTAAGGCCGACGACTGTACAAATCAAAGCTACAAGAATTTGCATTCAGAAAACGATTCCTGAAATATATTTAAAAAAAAATGGACATTTTTTTTTAGGAGTTGGCAACCTACGTACTCACTTAGTTGATGTTCTTTCAGATAACGCAGTACCACTCATAGCTAATACTTTTTTTTACAAACGCGTCGGTTCCCATAAAGTGGCCGTGTTAAGGTGTTAAGTTCCGACTGACAGCTCGACAGACAGACAGCTTAATATGTAGCGATGGAACTTTCCCTCGTGCCACTAGTGGTCTCACGCGGGTCCATCCGTCAACTTTAGACTAATATCTATAGATAAAACTTCTGTTACTTACAAATTGTATGCAGTGACAACGCGAAAACGGACCTAGTTATAGTTAAAAAAAACTCATTTTCGAGGTTACATCGACACTCAATTCAAAGAATATATTAATTTGTAGAATTTTCAGTTCAACGACATTCTCCTCGAGAGTATAAAAATGCAAGTCACGCGTCTAACATAACATCATCTACGTAATCAATATTTGGTATTTCCTAAAAACAGAAAAACTTCAGTAGAAAACAGCTTTCGGAGAAATGAAACATTCTATGAAACTTTTTTCAGCGTACGGGGTCTCCCTATTTAATTTTGTACATGGTTGCATGTGCAAATGTAAAAAAACGATTTAGTTATTAACAGGAAGTAGGAAGTGAGCGCTTTACAAACATTACTTATTTTAACAACATAATTAACGTAATTATATTACCGGTTCTATTATATAACTGATTGTACAAGTACATCGGCTTGGTCTGGGTGTGACTAGCGATGGGCAATTTCTGAAACATTGCAGAACTTTCCTTAACTGAAAAATTTACAGCTACTGAAAGTTACATAATTAGATGGAAATGATTCTGACACAAGTAAATTTCATTTAAATTTCATGTAGAAAAGTTTCCGTTACTTACGTTACATGTCAAAACTATAGTACTTTTCAGAAATTAAATGATTATACTTTGGTAACTTTCAGAATATTGCATGAAATGTTAAGTGAAAGTTTCATTTTTGAAACTTTCAGAATATTGCAGAAATTTAAACGTAAGTTTCACTTCTGAAACTTACAAGCCGCCCATCACTAGGTGTGACTGTTGTAGGGAATGAGATGCGAGCGAATAAACACAACGCGATAGAAAGGGAAGTGCTAAAAGCCTGGAGTCCAAAACTATGACCAAACGTTGCTATATGTAGAAAACAGTTTTCACTTCGCATGCTCTTAAAATGTTACTTTAGTCTCTGCACATCGGGTCTAAAGCTTCTTATTAATCTCTAGGAATTAAAGTTTATTTTTTAAAATTACTTTGGCATCTCCTAAACAACCAATCACGGTGTTTGTGAATGGAGGATTATCGCCATTTTCAGTGGTAGTGTATGGACCATTTTTAGGACGTGGAAATAACCTCAAAATGACAACTGTGCAAAAATATAAAAAAAGATTTAATTTCGTGAAACACGATTAATGATTACGAATATGAATCTATTTAAATATATTAAGGATAATTTTATTTTATTTTGCATGGTCCAAATAGTTTTCATGTTTGTATCTGTTGGCTAAATATGCAAGCATTTAAAGTCTCACTTTACAAAAAAAAACAACTGCGAAACCAATTTGTCAGTAACTTTGTTACATTTTGCTAAATTTTGTAATTTTGTACGTCGTTTTTTTTCCTCGCATTCAAAGTGAAAAGTAGTGTTTAACGCGAGACTAAACAACCATAATGACACTCGAACTCGCTCATCATCTCAACATCTAAACATCTCGTGTCAGTATGGCTTGATTTAGTCCCTTGTTGAACAATCAACTATATTTAGCAATGCTCCACTTTTGATAAACAAACCAAACTAGGAGATTATGTAAGTTAGTCTAAGTCACTACCATATTTGCGCAAAATATGAAATTCGTTACCTGCATGGATTTGAAGAACAAAAAATAGTTTAAGAGTTAATTCTGTGCTGTAGCCTTCTGGGGGGTAAAGAAATCCTGATATAAAGTTCCTATTTTCATCTTTAAAAATACTTTCTCATACTCAATGTAGCATAAAATCCCAATTCCTAGTATACAGGGTGGAAAAAACGAACGCCACATGGACGGCCTACCTTAAACATTGGAAATAGCAAGTTCTACGCAAAGGAGACTTACTTGAGTATTGAAAAAATAAATACTGCGTTTATGGATTTTAAAAATTCGTCTGCCTTAACCCGGAATCGAACTGTTCGAATATGACAAAATAATAAAGAAGGGTTTTTTACGGTCTTTATTTAATTTAAAGGTGCATGCGTTATAGACATAAATTATCACTATCAATAGCGGCCTGCACACGTAAAGTTCGGACCGCGGGAAACGCCACACGCCATTCCAATCTTCGTTCCGAACCGTACGTGTAAATGCAATTGTAATAGTAAAATAGTAAAAAATTTAGGAACAACGATTGGACTGGCGCGTGGCGTTTCCCGCGGTCCGAACTTTACGTGTAAAAGCCGCTAATGACCCTTTCGATCTGTATCATAAAACAGGACTTTACTGTTTTGTCATATTCAACTAGTTTGATTCCCGGATAAGGAACAGGTTTTTTTTAAAACCAATGCAGTATTTTTTATTTTTAAAAATAAAAGTAAGTCTCCTTTGCGTAGTACTTACTATTTCCAATATTTAAGGTAGTTGCCGTCCATGTGGCGTTCGATTTTTCCACCCTGTATAAACTACTTGAAATAATTAAGTGCCCGTTTCCCTAGCAAGAGGGGGTACTACTGCATCGTGGTCACGTGACCGCCGCGTTCTAAAGTCAACAAACTCTTATCGTTATCAGCAGCACGTGAGCCGGTAGTTTGTAAACCGGCCGGTACACACGAACTACTCAATGAATTAGGTACAGACAACCAATATTACTGGACCTTTATTGACCATGTCAAAGTGACATTTATTTATTTATTTATTCAAATAATTGCATTACATAGGTATGTCAAGTGCACAACACAACTTAAATACATGTACCTTGTCAGGCATCGCAACTTAGAAGAGAGGTAGAT
Organism: Acleris literana; assembly: GCA_946894065.1. NCBI lineage: Eukaryota > Metazoa > Arthropoda > Insecta > Lepidoptera > Tortricidae > Acleris > Acleris literana. The sequence goes on from OX335681.1 coordinate 3,880,749, forward strand.
AAATTCGTATACAATAAAGTACATGTGTTAACTGGGGTCCGAAGATCAAGTGAAAAAGGGTTTAAGTCTAGTGAACTCTGTTCATGTATATACCCTTTTTTATTACGAGTTAAGTCGACTTGTACCCCAGTGATATTTCTAAGTTATCTTTTAATATTCATCGACGGCTTAATATGATTTCTCGATAAGAAGACGTTTTAGACTGCAGAATACTTTAATATCACTTTCATTTTATATTAATCCAGGTAATTTATTATAGATTTTTATTGAAAGAAAGAAAGAAAGAAAGAAAAATGTTTTTCTCAAAAATGTTCGGAAATGTTGACATTACTATCTACATGATGAGACGCGAAGTACATAGATTACTGACAGTTCCCAAATTAAAAAAAAAAACATTGCGTGCTCGCTACACAAGCCTGCAATGTTGCATACAAATTCCATTACTATCAAGCTTGTAACTTTTTAAAAAGTGAAAAAGCCCATAATAATATGTTGGCACAAGTCTTATACATCCAATTTTTATTCGAAACATAACTTTTTTATCTGTGTCTGGAATAGCTTATGTTTTTTTTAAAACAAAGCTTGCGTTTCTCCTTGTCATAAGCAAAAAGGCGGTAAAGAGTGATGGTTTTTTCACATGAAGTTTCTGTTTGTATGCAATTTGAAAAATGAGTTCAAGCGATGAAGATTTTACTCCAACACAATTTTTTTCTGGCGATTTTTGAGAAAAGCACTGTATTTGCCTCGGCAGGAACAGCAACTCGCAAGCTCGTCCGTTTAAACCAATACTCGGCCCGCAATTGCCTACTTCCATGCCTAGGCAATAATGTACTATTATTGCCCAAATAGCTTTACAGATAGTGTTCTTAACTACAAACGTTATGCGTTTGACATGGGATAGGGCTCAGTGCAATGTAAGGTTAAATTAGATTTAGTTTTAAAGAGGTTGCTTTTGTAACGAGATTGATATCGACGTGGCATATCTCCTAATCTAATATAGTCATTAGGACTTCTTTTAACAGTATTGTACTCGTACATGCAAGGTAGAGTTAAAATATTAAGATTTTTAAAGTGAGGTTTACAGGTTTCGGTTTGTCTTATGTTAGTTAGTATAAAACAATGTCGCTTCACGCCGTCTGTCCCGCTGTCTGTTCGCTTAGATCTTTCAAACTACTCAACGGATTTTAATGCAGCTTTCAGCAATAGATAGAGTGATTAAGAGTGATTCGTGAAATGTATAATGATTTCTGGTTTATGCACGAGTGTTACTGAAAACGCGAAGCGCTAGTAATAAATAAAACTATAAGAAAGGTCTGTGATTCCTCTGGTGTTGCGGGTGTTTATGGGTCACGATGATAACTTACCATCAGGTGCTTGGTCGTCTGCCTCCTTTTTCACATTAAAAAAAATATATATTAAGAATAGTTGAGTTGAAGAATAAACTTTACATTGCAGTAGAAAAATGCTTATTTTATTGTTTATGTTTTATATCCGGGATATCGAAACCGCTTTCTACGTCTGTTAGGTTAAGTTCCACTTCGAAGTTCCACTAAATCAACTGCGACGGGAAAGCACTTTTTGGGAAACGGGAATTTGGGAAATGAGACATTTGACCAAAAATATTTTGGCCAAACGGAATAGACCCGTTGTTACAACTACAGTAAACATAGTATACATACATACACTCACGCCTTCATTCCCAGGATGCGGTAGGCAGAGCTACAGAATAGGCTAGTGGCCTAAAAAATTCTAATTAGTCCGTCAATTATCAAAAAATATTCAACACGTATTTTTTCTTTTGTCAATAAGTTTCGCGTGACATAACGCCGTGGCACACTTTATACCACGAGCTTCACTCCCGAACTTTGATGCGCGTTATATTTGTCAATTTTGATTGATTTGATAAAGCAAAAAATAAGTGTTCAATATTTTATGATAATCTTACTGATGGACTAATTAGAATTATTGTTTTTTTTACCCAGGACACACCCCTATTACCAACAACTCTAAAAACTTGTTGTTAATTCTGTAACCACATTTTGCACAAACAGGCTAAGATGTTTATCAGTGTATATTAGTGACAGGTTGCAAGCCCGTCGCCTAACAATACTACAAGTCTTTATTCCCTTAGTCGCCTCTTACGACATCCACGGGAAGTCATGGAGTGGCACTATTGTGACCGGGCAACCACAGAGCAACCACACAGATTAACCAGAGAAAGTGCTACGAATTCCGGTGCATCGTAGGGCTCTACGGCGTAGGACCTCTAGCTACGAAGCACTTGCAAAATTAGCAAGTAAGATTTATTGATGTATAATAAATATTTATTGATAATTTTCATATGTGACAAGACCAAGCCATATACCAAACGAAATTTGAGGGTTAACCGAGTGTTTCCCATATCTACCAAATGGTTTGAATAATTTAGATGGCACCAAAATGACTAAAATACACCTGAAAAAAATATTATAATTTTTTCATGTTTATTTAAAAAATTGCCAATTTAAAGATCAATTTAATTAATTTTGTATTTGATCCAGTGGTTTTTTTATAACTTGTTGGTTTGTTTATAGTGAATTTAATGAATGATCGCATTACGATAAGTTTTTCTAAACCTACTAATATTATAAACTAGCTGCCGCCATTATAAACTAGTCCCCGCTGCGAATTTCCGACTTTACCGGTGGTTTTTTTCTATGCTACAAACCTTGTCCGGACAATAACAAACACAACAAACAAGAATTAAAGGAGGGTGGGCAAATTGGCCTAATAACCAATAAGGACAAACGATATGTCACCAGATAGGTAATTCTAAGTTGTAAAACTATCTATGGCAGGTAGTTCGAAATCTTTGTGTCAAGTAAGTTATCGCCATGCAAAGACGGCGGTATTTCATAGTAATTATGCTAAAGTCGTCTATGTAGGCGTCCCGACGTTCCAGATTAAAAAAAAACTAACAGTTATATGAGGTTTCCCGCTACATGAAATCGTTGTAGAATTAAAAAGGATATCCGATGATATAGTGCTTATTGTTATTGGTTTCTAGGTCAGCGTTCATTCGTTTTTGCCCATTCTCCTTTGTTGCAGTTGTTCGGAAGATTCATTTTCATTTATATACTTAGTAGATAGAAGATTGTGTGTTAGTTTGTCACTCTTCTACGCTGCAATGGCCGGACGGATTTAGATGAAATGGAGATACTCATAGCTTATACCCTGGATTATACACATAGGCTACTTCTCATCCCGGAAATTTAAAAAAATACTGAGTGAATAACGATACCGTTCGTTTCCTTTCCTGAAAGTTAAGGCGACTACACACAAGCCCAAAATCGACGAAAAAATAGTTTAGTTTATTTATTTCATGAAATAGATTACAATATAAGATTGCATTACATGTCAAAATTAAAAGTATCCTCATCATGATTATCAAAAAAGTAGGTAATAAGATAATAAAATTAATAATTCAAATCATTTCACCAATATACATATTATCGACAAACGAAATATTGACGGCAATCACCTTTTGCTTTAACTACAACTATAATATTATAAAAAAACCACAATCAAACTTACCCCAAAGCTTCCTCAATTGTGAATCGCTACAAAATTATTTTAAAAAGACTTTCTATTACAAAGACGCGTGCCCCCATAACCAAATCCTTGGTATTCCACCTGCGTGCACGGTGCCCTTGGCCTTGGCGACCTTGGCCGCCCTCCGGGTCAATACGCACGTATTATTATTTCATGCTGTGTGCAACCCTCTTTATGGGGAGATATGGGGTCGTGCTTAAGTGTGTTGTTTGTTTTTTGATGTTTTTAGGGTTCCGTACCTTGAAAGTGAAAAATGGAACCCTTATTTTGTTGTCCTTCTGTCTGTATATCGCACCTTTAGAACAATAATGACCTAATTCAAAATTTGTGCTTTCAAACTTCGAGTCATAAATTTATTATCATAGAGACCTAACTCGAAATTTAAAATTTCTCAATTAGGTCACTATTGTTCTGAAGGTGCGTATGTCTATAAAGACCCTTTTTCTTAGGAACGCGAGATATCTAGTTGAAATTAATCTATATAAATGAAGAAACTGACTGATCAACGTACGGTCGGCCAAGAAAGTGGTCTACCAGTTTAAACAAAAGTTTCTATGAGATCTAATTATCGCTAAAGTTGACACTTGTCACTGTTATAATATTATTGCAAGGGAAAATCGAACTTGTTGTATCATGACGTGCAAATAAACTTCAACCGTAGACCACATTTTTGGCCGACTGCACAGCTGGAACCGCTGGACTCAGGGCCTGGTAAATTGACAGGAATATTCCTTGGTTACCCTAAGGTTGCATTAAGAAAGGCTTTTCCGAAAATCGACCCCCAACGGGAAGAAATAGGGGGAGTAGCGGGAAACTAATTCTACGCGTACGAAGTCGCGGGCGAACTCCAATATTATACTTAGGTCTATATTCCATGGGAGCTGTACAAAAAAAAATCTATCTAAGTTAACCCTAACAAAATACGACCACGTGTGTGTATTTGGATCATTATTTGGGCGTTTGCTCCGAATCACTTTGTTGGTCACATTTTTGTAGAAATGGCTGCAGATTTCGATTTCGTTTCTTAGGTATCTAAGTTTACCGGAAATCTAACAAATATCTAATAACGGCATCAAAATATACGCCAAATCCTAAAAAAATATGTCCTCAAAAGTGAGGCGGTTGAAACGCTCGAATTACGACAAATTTTGCAACACGCAAATATATCAAAACCTATAGGTTACTTCCCGTTGACCTAGTTGAATTTGACAAGAACAGGTCTTCCAGCACAAGTAAGGAAAAATAACTGAAAATTGATAATTTGCAGTTATATCACACGAAATATTTATTTCTTGCGCAAGGAACCCTCAAACTCCCTCTTGTCCGATTTTATTATAATTAAAAAGAAAAGTGGAATGTTGCAAGCTTTTATTTAATCGCATTGTTAGTATTTATGTGATCATATAGAGTTTCTTGTTTAAAAAATAAGTTCGGGCGCTGGGACTTTGTGTCTGTTTGCGAAGATAGAAAAAAACATTATTTTTAATTGCTTACGTATGCTACATAAAATAGGTCATATAAAAACAACGTATTTTTTTTAATTAAAATTAATAAAAACTATTTCTTACTTAGTCCCGTTATTTTGATAAGAATCAAAGACACACGGAAACTGCATTTGAATTAATTTAAATATTGTACAATATTGTTACTAGTTAAAATATAATTCACATAAATACAGCAAAAGTCAAGATAAGACCATATAATTTAATATCAACTTTCATGAATTTGAATAAATTTTACCTAGATTTCTATTTTTATCTAGTTGTGGAATCATTACAATAATTAACCAATTTGATTTCACTTTCTTAGCGTGTCAGAATAAAAATAAAAATTATGTTTTACTTATATTAAAGCAGTAATTATTTTTTGGTTATATTGAAGAAGTTTTGTATGTGGTCCTTTTATTATTATTATAGTTAGTACTTGATGTTTATTACTATTGAAAAGTAACAATATTTTATTATTCATTGAACTTTTGAACATATTTTAAACATAGCGGCAAAACCCCATAATTTTCGCATTCAACATTTTGGACGCTAAATCCCAAATTATAAAGTCATTCACAGCATGATGCAGCATGATGGAACGAATAAAACAAAACTTTACTATGACAACTAGAACATACAGCCAACCAATTTGATTCCCAGGCCACTATGGACTTTGTCAACGTCACGTTTTAAACCAAATCATAGGAAGTCTCTTACGTTTTGGTTGTCAACGTCACTTAAACATAATCCAAAGTGGCCTAGAAATCAAATTTGTTGTACATAATCTCCAGATTTGTACACTAGGTACATCTGAGGTCACTACCGCCTAGAGTAACAGCGTTTAGCGTTCGAATTTAACCCATATTGCTTTGACATACAGTGCCCATGCCATATACTAGTAAGGCGTCGAGCACTCGGACGTTTATCTTAATAGATGACAACATTATTAAACTTTGCACATAAAAATATCTGACACGCTACGAGTAATGCCTCTATAGTAGTCGTATGGCATAATGGTTGTTTGTCCTAAGGCCGGCATTACAACTGTAAGTTATTACTGTAAGTTTTGAAACAAAGCTATATCCAAGAGAGGGATGCAGATATTTGCCACTCACTCTTACCCATAGTTGCGTCTCAAAACTTACAGCAATAACTTATTATCCATTCCAACTGACTTGTCTTATTTAGTAAACAATTTTATAACCTCAAAATGCATCATTTTTGGCTAATACGGCCGTTTTCTGCTGAATAAAGCAACTAGAGACCATATTTCGCACACTATTTTCCTGATTTTACATTATGGATGGTTTTTTACGACAAAATTGTTATTTTAGGCCAAAAGGGTGCACGTTGAGGTTATAAGTGTTTACTAAATAAGAAGAGTCAGTTGGAATGGAATTTACAGGTGTAATGCCGGCATAACGATTGTTTGGTCGAAAATCATTTGGTCTAACAACCTTTCAGACTGATATCATTTAATAAACATCTATTGTGTAGTTTAGTTAAGTTAGGTTAATTTTTATAACAATTAAAAAAAAACAGTTTCTATTGTAAAAACCGTTTTCGACCTAATTTTCGTCCAAACAATCGTTAGGAGAAACATTTATTATGTCATTCCGATATAGACCCTACTATAGTACTAGTACTAGGCAGATAAAAAGTCAATCTTGACACATTTGCACAACCATGAAGTTTCTAATAATATTGACAGCAGTAAAACAATGCTATACTTATTTGTTGCGTCTGAACGAGTACTTGCATATAACCGTTACAACTACTTGCCCTTTTAACTCAAACGAGGCATTAACAATCTCGTGTTCACTGACTGTGGTGAAACAAATTGGTTACTGCCCAACATATGTCTAACACTAATTCGGCTAGTTTAACACGTTAATAAGTGACCTTGAAACACCGTATCGCTTTAACACTGTTCTAAAATAGTAGGAAATAGTTAGCTCTATTTAAATATTGTTACAACGACATGGTGCTATAGTACCCTCTATTTGCATAGGGTAACTAGGATAGGGTTAGAATTGGCTTAGTTTAACTATTTTGAACAATTACATTAGATGTTTGTACGTTGTGTAGTGACACGCCCTTTTTATTTGTAAAGTTGACTTTGGACAACTTAATGTTGACTGTATCCTGTCGCCCCTTGCATTGCTTAGAAAATGGAGATATCTACGATTAAATTCATTATTATATCAGTCACTTATAAAATAAACAATTGCGTTTATTATTATTTTATGTGTAAAACGCGGGGAAACGATAAAAGTAGCAGAAGTTGAATGTTATTTTATTTAAAAGGGGTTTGGGTAAAAGTGTTGTCATTTGTAAAATTCATACATTTTCAAGGTGAGCGGCCATTTGTAAAAGTGGTAAATTACGATATAATTTAAAAAAATAAACATATTTTGTTACGTAATGTAATACTCTTAAGTGCATCGGAGGCGAGATATTTAAATATTCATACTTGGACGTACTTTTGTACTAAAAACTGAATACTTAAATCTTTAAAATCTCCGCTCCGATATTATTTAACGCCATAAACTATATATATCTATGTGTATTTAGAGGTCCTCTAAATAACTATGTAAAAACCATCCGTGGCCGCTGAAAAAAATAATTACAATATGCTTCAAACAAATTTACCCAATGCCCTTTCAAAAACAAATGCTACATTGTTCAGAAGTTAGAGAAAAACAGCAGGCATTTTTTTTATTTCTTTTGATCCGATTGACTCACAACTTGGCTCGTACTCAAATCATTTCGAAAAATACTAAATAAACCAACCTTAATGAATGATCTAACACAATTAATTATCAAATTATCATTTTTTACATTTTGTAACCCGCCATTATCCAACACGTCAAACTTATTTTAAAACCACAGAGCGTATAATTTGCAAAGCTACCCATGCATGGCAAAATTATCTATTCCTAGTTAAATCTATTTCACACGTTACGTCCCCTAGCGTTCAGCGTGTGGCCCGCCTTAATCGTCGCGCAACCACGCTTATCTAATTAATTTGTTCTCACCTCGAATTAAGACCCAGTTATTAAGTGCTTTAGGTTTAAATTGGCTCGGATTATTTGGGGTTTTCCCTTCAATTTTGTGGGTTTGGAGTAATTTTAAATGTGAGAAATGGGAATTAGGACTTAAGTCATAAATAGATTAGAAATGAAATTGAAGGAGATAATTTTATATTTTATTTGTAAACTAGTTTGGAAAGTTGTTAGGCTTACATTTGAATTGTTAGAATTGTTATTTTGTCGCGGAAAGCGATAGTTTTTAACCAAATTATAACTCTGCTAAATGAAATTGAAAAGTTTTTACATTCCTTCCCTATTATACAGACATTTTTTGTAAAAGATCGACCACACCGAAGAAATATAAAATACAACGCATTGCGTATGCGTCCACTGCGTCATGTTTTTTATGCGTCTTTTACGCCGGTCAGTATTGCGTCCGAAAGAACGCCATGTCTATGGGTCTCTAATCCCACTTCCCATCAGGTGGAATGTATGTTCGTTTGTCTTCTTCGAGCTATAAAATAAATGTACTTTCTTGTTGCAATTTTGACGCAGCTAAACCGCAGCTTTGGCGTGATTTAAGTTTCGGTACGTGTACGTATGTATTCTTGACTTAATATAATCTAAATTACAACTATAATTTTAGTCTTTTTACCATTCGAATGTTAAAAGTGGTATTGACCGCTCCAATCACATTACATTATTTTTTTAACTTCAAATTACAACTTGCGTACATTACATACTATATATTTATATTCTCGAGTCAAATTAAGCTAATTACAGTGCGATATAGTTCTTAGGTGCTTCAGGTTTGTACTTGTCTTTCACTCGCTCTCATGCGCTCTAATTAAGAGCGAGTGAGAGAGAAGCAGGGTCGGATTATCCTTAGGCAGTGTAGGCTAGGTGCCCCGCATCGGCTAGGGGCCCTGTTCACCACGTACCGGAAAAAAATGTATTTTAGGAAGCAAGAAAAGATAAAGGATGTGTCCCAGAATTTGCCTAAGGGCCCCGAGATGGTTAATCCGGCACCTTCTAAGTGCTTATTCCTATAGTTAACAAATTTTATAATATTGCAATTTATGACATTTTCGTGTCTATGAAGAAATACAGAACCGCGCCCATGGCGTTGTCATAGAGCACAATACCGATAGACACGGCATAAATAAGACATCGAGTAGAATAGACACGGCACGCGAGCTTTAGATCGCGTGACGCGAGCGCAACGAAATCGCGATTGTCTCGGAGAGGTGTGGTGCCAGTGAGAGCGTGTTATGTCTACGACATTATCTGTAGGACACCGTGGTTGCATTATTAAACCCTTTACTGGTTTTAAGGTTTTCCATTGTGTTGTTAAGTAAGTAAAAAGTTTATGTAATGATTGCAGTTTAGTAATTTATTGCGTGTAAAACAGCCTTCTAGCATGTACTGGACGAAGCACAGAATAAAGACTAAAGGCATAGAAACCGTACTAAATAAACAGAAAATACATTATGGTTCACTTCTTTTTACTTATAGTTTTCATAGTGAGTAGGAAAGAGATGAATCTATAGCTGTTCTTTCGTTATTTGGTACATCGTCAACAGTAAGGCGTGATTTGGACCTATAAGCACCTATAGTATTTGGACCTATAGACAAGGAAAGACAAAACCTTCCTATGGGAAGGACAAAGAAGTCCCTGTGTAAAACCTTGTGACAATGACAGTTAGAGAAGAAAAAACGGCCTACTTTTTGTTTAATTTTTTTCTTATGTAATACGTAATTTAAAAAGTAAAGAAAAATTGCTGATGCAAAGTACGTCTTATAGTCCGGTTTCTATGCTATATGTTTTATTCTGTGGGACGAAGTAAGAGGCATTTTTTCCGTTGTTTTCGTTGTCAAAGATAATATTAAAAACCTTTTTTTTTTTTAAATAAAAAGTCTTATTTTAAACCAACACGTTTAAACGTAACCGCAGTATATAGTTAATAACAGACTGTGGTACCTATTAAGAAAAACTTAGATCAGGGGTTCTATTCTACACTGTAAAACCCCATTGATTTTGTCATGTTATCGTATTGTCAACGTTTTGATAGCTCTTATTTCCTTGACAATGGAGACCTAGTTAAAAACAACACGATAACATGTTAAAATCAATACGGTTTTACACAGTAGAATAGAGCTCCAGTTTTCACATAACGAAACAGTATTGTCGCCATTACCGCCAATAGTGACGCCCGACCTTTCTTAGTTACGGTGTAAGTTTTGCGATATCGACGCCACTCTTTACATTGATTTACAACCCGATACACACGAAACGTCTGCTCAAACTTATAACGCAATACCAATGCCGTAAACACACAATATAAAGCTTTAAATTTTTATAAGGACATAAACACTCAATTTGCTGACACTGTTCGCCCTGCAAACGTACATAAAGGAATAAACAATAAAGTTGCACTTATCTATTAGTTCAGTGTGCCACATACGCAACGGCAGTATTCGTATACGGACTTCATATTATAGTGTAAATATTCTCAAATACGTCCTCTCCCTAAAGACACATCTCTAGTCTACGACTCTAAAGGGCCTTAATTAATAAACTCATCTTGGCTGAGATGCCCGTCACAAGATACGTCAAGCCATAGAAAACTGACATTTTTGACGCATCTCGAGACGGGCATAAAAGTCAGTATCAGTTTAAGGAGCCCTTTGTTTCCCATAATTTTATTGGTCATAATGTCATTGTTGACATAATTATTGATAGTCATAATTTTTGTATCGCTAAAACTGTAAAATTTTCAGAATTTCTGAAATATTAACGTGTATCCTGTATCCTGAAAAAGCACCAGCTTCTTTAAAAAATACGTTATGACTTGCGATGATTATGACCTGAAACACATTATGACTAAAAATAATTATGGCAGACAATATGGACCCATCAGTTTATTAATACGGGCCTGAGACTTGTATTCGCTGACAGTGGGGCCCGAACCTATCGCTTGTTATGGTGCAAGATTTGTGATATCGTCGCGCCTTAAACTGATTTACTACGCGCACGTCTGCTTCTGTTCCGTTTTATTTATATCTATAGTTACATATCGTAATTCCTACTATAGTCGGATCAATTTACTGTGATCCAATGACAGCTCATATAAACGCGAATTGACAACTGATAAAATTATGTTCATAGGGGATGTTCTCAAAAACATCAAATATTTATTCAATTATTTTTTATTATTATTTACTGAGAAAAAATAATTATACTATCAGTGTTTGCTCCGCTTTAGACTAGTGGTCGGAATTACGTCACTTTGTTTGTAACCGCGTTTTTTTTTTAAAGTCTAGCACGAGCTGTGACGTAGAAAATACCATGTGGCGTTTAAGCTCTTTAGCCACTAGCAGAAATTTGTTTATTAATTTTCTCAGTAAATAATGGGAATAAAGTATGCTTACAATCTTTTCCCTTGATTACAGCGTAGGTAATACGGTAAAAAAAATACCAATAAAGTATTTATACTTGTTACTCTAGTACACTCTACTATTAATTTGTGGACCAAATTTGCAACAAGCTTACTGTACGTACAGGATGATGCTTAAGAAGTTTCCTTTTAATAATACAAACAAGAAGTAAAATAAAAACAAAACACACGGGACGAATAAAAGAACATTTAGCATTTAATCTCAATCAAATCTAAGTTTACAACATCAATTTTAATACATCCTCAGTAAATAAAATAAAGCTGATGAAATATTCCAAAAATTCGGCACTAGCATTACCAATAGTCCAATTATTCCTAAGTACTTTTCGATGATAACTATGTAGCGTTATATTCATTAAATAAAAAGCATGTATAAGCTGTTAAAGTATTAAAAAACCGATGACAATACAATCGAACCAGCAAAACCAACCTTAACTCAACGCCATAAGAACGTTAACGCGAGTATTCGTGGTTTAACAACGCAGTGGACGCAGCCAATTTCCAGAACTGCAAGTAGGGTTGTAAATTGTCCCAACAATTAACCCGATCGGGTTACGTCTGGGCCGCTTTAGCTTTTTGTTAAAAAAGTTTTGTATGAATACAATCACAGTTACCGGCATAGGCATTGCTAATAAGTATGTACTTACAATCGGAAAGTGGTTTAAGCTTTTTCCAAATTAGTCGTGAAAATATCAAGAGTAAAGTAACTTCTAACGCAATTTTCTCTCTCTCTCGGTCTCTTTTAACACTAAAGGTTTAGTTTTAACAGTCAAAATTAATATTCTAAACTAGCTTCTGCCCGCGATTTCGTCGTAGATATAGATCATCGTTATTCCCATGGGAACTTTTATATTTTCCGGGATGAAAAATCGCCTATGTGGTATGAGCTATCTCCATTTGAAATTTCATCCAAAGCCGTCCAGCCGTTGCAGCGTGAAGGAGTAAACTAACACACACAAACTTTCGCATTTATGATATTAGTAGTATTACAAACGCGTCCAAATAAAAACTAATGGATTTTTCCTTGTCATCTTACCAAGAAATTACATAGAAAAATGTTCTGAAAACGTGTTGCCTTATATTTGTTGCTAAAAACAACCCCACTCACTTACCATCAGGTCTTTGTGTTGTCTTCTCTCTGCCGTAAAAACACCATCATCCGAACAAGCCCTAACACCAGTCACACCGTCACATGACGTGTCAGAGACAAAGCATTGACCTGCTCGTCTGTCCGCCTGTCTGGCGTGTAATTGCGTAACCGGGTTGGGGACCGAGTTCAAAGTCATGTATAAAGTGGCTCAATGACCATCTGGGCTAAGTACTTTAAAAAGTAAAATGCTTTCAAATAATATATTGTTATTTAAAATTACTTGAACTAAAAACAAAGAACGCTTTTCGCATGTTTCTATTAAGTTTACAACTCTGTATCTTTGTATAGCCTTTCACTTTTCATTAAATATAATGCGTGTGATTGTGATCACCCTGTACATATAGTTTAAATGTTACTCTTGTGTTTACAGTTCGTAAATTATGCTTTTAAATCAAAAATTTAAAGAAAATTTTGTTGTAAATTTAGCTTATCTTACAAACTGAACTACAATTCGAGATGCCACCGGTAGCCACTTTAGCAACTTTACTAAAGAACAATTGTACTAACTTTGATTCGAAATTCTCTTGTTTTCAATTAAAATTCTGCCCGGCATTCCTTTAATAACAAGGTAACTATAATTACGAATCTTTTTAACAACAATCATTAAGACTGCGCCGAGCGTCCAGTGGCGCCCTCATTACTATTACTGTGTTTTCTAATAAACTAAAGTATGTCTTGAAATCGAAGGATGGTTTTTTGTAGTACAAATGAATACAAGACAAAGTTAAATAACCTTTAACCTTCGTGTAGTCAACTTAACGGAAAAAGGTGGCTACTTTTCTCCGTTAAGTTACTCACTCATAGTTCAATGGTTATTAAGTTATGTCATATACCCTATAAATTGTGTATTCATTTGCAGTACAAAAAACCATCGTTCGATTCCAAGACAATACTTTAGTTTATTAGAGAACACAGTAATAGTAATGAGGGCGCAACTGGACGCACCGCGTCGTCTTAAGTGTCCAACACCAATTATAAAAAAAGCCGAATTGCCAATTGAAAACCTCCGTTCTAATTAAGTAGTAAAAAGTATCAAAATAGCATTTGAAAAATATTAAACTAATATTCGTGTTAAACATCCAGCCATGCCCTCAGGGGGAGAAAAATATCAGCATGTATAAACCTACACATATCAAATTCACTCTACGTTGAAGTAAAACCTAAACTTGGAGATTTGTGATATAAAAATGTATTTAATCTTACACTTCCAATCATATTATTATCTTTCTGACCGTATTTTGTAACCAACTAGCGAACCGCCCTCGCTTCGCTTCCTTTTAAGCGAGTTTTCTGTAACATAATCCAGAATTTATTACACATAAAACCTTCCTCTTGAAATACTATTCATGTAAACCGCATTAAAATCCGTTAAGTAGTTTAAAAGATCTAAACGTACATACAGAGGGACAGACAAAGCGACTTTGTTATATACTATGTAAAGATATTCACACCAAAATGACAATACTTTAAATGTCATCATGTCAATGTCCAGTCTGAAACCGGAGACCAAATGCCTGCTCCCGTCCCCTGCGAACCCTGACCTTTGCGGATGTGACGTCACTTCCCTCCGCCATCGCTAATTGCGCGCGCGCACGTCGGGTTAAATTGGCGACGAGTGAACTTGTTAGAGGATGTCTAGTTTTATTGATCGATTTAGTTATATTAGTTATTGTATTGATAATTTTATTGGTTGGTTGGCTTTTGTGAAGGGTGGACGTCAATGGTTTGGAGATCTATATCTTTTGACTGATATATGTGACGTTATCTACGAAAAGGGGCCTTATTTTCGATGGCGCTTCCGCCATTATTAAAGATGCACCGATATAAATACAACGTCGCGTGACGCAGTGCGGTGTAAGCGCCATCGTCAATAAGGTCATGTTTTTTTACAATTACTGTTGTAAAAAAACTGAGAAATCTACAATTTGTGGCGTCCGTCTATACGTTATTTTTGATTAAAATTCCCAAATGTATATTTAAATGGTAGATTCTGGTTGAGTGAAGCTACCAGTGTATCATCATGACGGAAGGTGGTGAAATTCATTTGAGCTGGAGTACGTGCGAATGAGTACAAATTATGCAATAGAAAGGGAAGAACAGTAGCAACGTTTGATCTACCTATATGCTTTGTTAGGCTAAGTAGAAGTGTGCCTTCAGGGCCCTAATTTAACTCAAAAAAAAACCATATTGCTATCGTATTGTTTTTAATTCGGGCATCATTAATGAAAAGTAAATAAGAGCTACCGTAACGTTGACAATACGATAATATGTGGCGTTTTCTATGAAAAGGGACCTTATTGTCGATGGCGCTTACGCCGCACTGCGTCACGCGACGTTGTATTTATATCGGAGCATCTTTAATAATGGCGGAAGCGCCATCGACAATTAGGTCCCTTTTCATATATAACGCCAAATGTGTCCTGTTTTACCTAGTAGAATAAGGCCCCTGTACTAGTACTATTATATTGATTCTGTGGTTGTACAGTCGAGTTCATAAATATGTATACACTTTAGTACCTTGTCACTTTAATCGCTGTGACAATTCATGTATGGCAGTTTAAACTTGAACTTAAATTCTGCCCTACTAAGCATAATGGCGATATTTCAGACAAAACATCTGTAGAAATTGCAACCTAGTTACAAAAAGAAGAGAGTTGAATCTGCTTTGGCTATTGTATTTAGTTATTGCATTTTTGCTTAGGACGGCAGAATAGACAAGGTACCAAAGTGTACACATATTTATGAACTCTCGTTATTCAGTATTGTAGCGTACGTGTTACAATTTAGTAGTTTGAACTGTAACCTCTGCTACGACGTAGCGGATCGTAGCAGCGGTGCGTTACGTAGCGATCTGTTTACGCCATACTCGATTAAATGAAAAATTGCGTCACAGTAAAAATTCGACTTGCTTCGAATGCAAATAACCGGTTATAACAGGTTTTAACCGGTTATTTTCATACATAAATGGTTAATAACCGATATCATTGCAATCCCTAGTTTTGCGCAATTGTCGTCACAGATGTATACTGTCTTGGTTGAATAAGGACCGTATTGATTTAAATAGATCTGCGGGCCTAGTATGTTTGCGTTTATCGTGTGACCAGTGGATAAAGCATCCGTCACTCTCGTACTTATATACGTGTCAGAAAGTGACGGATGTTTTATCCATATGTTGTCATGCGATAAACGCAGCTATATTAGGCCCCCTAATATTACGAAGAGCCCTACTTACAGAGCTATTGTTTCTTAACGCATTCACGATCGGCGTTTTTTTTTAACTTAAGCCAAGTGTCGCATTTTTTTTGTTATGAAGTTCGTATGCTGGAGGATATCAGGAGACCACTTTGCTGACAGTGAATGCGTCAAACGGCCCAAACGATTTTCATTAAACCTAGATAACCTGCACTAAAACTACCTTATTATATAAAAACCGCGTCCGGTTTGATCCATCCATTTAGGAGTTAACTAACCACAGACAGACACACAGATACACAAATACACACGTTAAACTTATGAACCTATGTTTGTCAAAGGTTAGAAACTAATCTTAAAGGCCCAGCCACACCGGATGCGTGCACGTAGACGTGACACGCTTTCCACTGCGGTATATACTATGAATTCTCGTACGAAATGTCACTATACAACGCAGTGGAAAGCGCACGCGCACGTCACGTCTACGCGCTGTCTCAAGAGCCGGTCAGAAATGACAGTTGTCTATAATGACCGGTTTATAATTACGGTCATAAAGCCTTACTGGTACTAAGTACCAATTTCACCAAACGATGTTAAATTTAATCAATGTTAATAAACTGTTAGATAATACATTTTGGCAGCTGTTAACGCTCATCTGTTAAGTGGTTAACATCGTTTGGTGAAATTGGTACTTAAGGTTCTAATTTCAAACATGGGTACAAGACGATACTGTCCCGTTTTACCGACGGCAGAACTACTAGCATAGAGGCATTTCATATACGAGTATTATCTAATATCTAACATATTTTAAACCAGGGGTCGGCAAGTAGTTTTAGGTGGGGTCCGGATACTGTGAGAAAATTTCAACGAGGTCCAGATAAAAACAAAAAAGTATTAAGTTAGATTCTATGTGGCTTAAAAATATTATTTCAATTAATAAAGGTATAGTATACCCTATCTACCACGTGTCCCAAAACTCAACGATAAGCCGGCACCAGAGGATGGAGCTGCTTATGATTAGTCGAGAAAAAATAAGGAAAAAAATATATCTTTTCCTTATTGGTATTGGTATTGGTAGTATCTTGACGTGTAAAAGTGCCCGAGCGGCCTACTTACTAAATAAATTTCTTTTATCTTTTTTATCTTTTTTATTTTTTCTCGACTAATCATAAGCAGCTCCATCCTCTGGTGCCGGCTTATCGTTGAGTTTTGGGACACGTTGTATGTATTAATTTATACTTGGTATGCAATACATTACAATATTTGGCGGTCCAGGGTTCGACCTTTCGCGGTCCGCAAACGGACCGCGGTCCGCCTGTTGCTGACCGTTGTTTTAAACATTAAAAATATTCAATCAACAATTAATATTACATTTTGCGGCGACTGCTGGTCTCCAAACTTAACTAGCTTGTCAATGAAGCAGTTGAATACATTTACAACTCTATTCCGTTGCAATAAAGTCGTCTGGGAGATCAAAATGGATATCTCCGTCGACAAAGTGTCCGCGACAAGTGCCTTCAAGGCTCGAACGGTCTGTAACAAGTTTTATTGTACGTTTCCTTAAACTGTATGTATTTACGAGGCAAAGGGAAAGTCCGAGGACAAATATTACTTTGTTTTTCGTGTTTCCGTAATAAATGAGAGTTACGAATATGTACTGGGGCTCTATTGTACTTAAAAGCAATATGGTTTTGTCGAGTGGACAAAATATTTGAAAATAAAATATCGGATAGTAGGGTGACGGCACCAATGATGGACACTTTTAGCTGACAGGCACCAGTAATGGACACTTCACTCTTAATTCAAATTGTATACGGACCAAAATTGATTGTTATTCATTTGTTGCGAAACAAATGAATAACCCTTATCTTCTGTAAAATAAGAATCAAGTGTTCATTATTGGTGAATTGTCCATTACTGGTTCCATCACCCTAGTAGGTTACAGATGTAGTTAAAAATGTTTTGCCATCGTTTTTTGTTGGATAAGTTCGTATTGATCTTGCTTTCTCAAGTAGCTTATCGGTGGGTACTAAAGTTGACTAAGACAGCAAGATAAAAACGAACTTTTCCAAGAAAAAACGATGGTAAACATTATTCAATACATCTGTACTATTTTACCTCAATTAAGCACTTTCCAAGGGAACAGCGCTACCCGACATATTTCACAGGAATTTGACTAAATACTATTTTAAAATCCTTAAAAAGGAAACTATATCTTATAAGGACGAAATATAAACATTAAGTCTTTAAAGACTACTCAAAAATACTAACACTCCACTTTATTATACAAGCTCATTAAATCCTCCAAAATCTCCATCCTACTCACCGCATTGTCAACCGCGTCGCAACAAAAACGCATCGCTGCAACCCTTAAGAAAATAGTGACAATACGAAACTACTTAATCTAATGGGTGGAACAAAGCCGCGTAACGAGTTGAAACCAACAATACCTTCATTAAAATACTCCCAAACCACAACTGAAAAATGCATCTCACACAAAGAAGGCCATTACTGGCCAGGATTAGCCCTATTGACACCCCGTTACCAATTAAAAAGGGAGGGGCGCCTTTTCGTCTCAGTTTTTTCAACAGACGGTTTTCAGGCCGTCGCCCCCCTCCCCCCCTGGCTGTACAGAAAAATCAATAACGCAGCGCTTTTTTCCGCGCGTAAAGCATGCACCGACAGCGCGCGAATGTGTGCGTGACACACACGCGCGGTTTTTTCCTGGGGCATTAAAATTTCTTTATGATTGGGATAGCACCTGAGACTATCTAGCTAGCTATAGCATGGGTATTGTGTAGGAGACTCAGATTAAAAGAGCTATGGTGGTTTTGTTGTTTGTAAAGACGTTGAATAAATCGAGTTCTTTGCTCGCGTAGGGCAAGGATGACCTTGCGGCTTGAATGCGGCTTCCGCGATCTTTTATCAGAATTGTCATTGAAAGCAAAGCCTTTAGCCCCGCCGGTCCCAAGCGCATTCATTTGCATAGATTCCTAATGCCCAATACGCGACAACCGCACAGCACTAATTGCAAACGCAGACTAACGTAAAAAAAGCATAACATTTTAAAAAAGGAACTCTTTGCACATTTTTATTTAGCGACGGCCGTGACAGCGGCGCGCGGTCCCGCTCGCACGCCATTGTCCCGCCTGCACCGCACGGATCTCGTCATCAGTCCATCTTTGTCTGTCGCGTACTTTTTTTAAATGTGCAAAAATATAAAAACGGCGATTCGGGGTGGGGTCGTATGTACGCGGCTGCGGCTGTGTGGGTGCGCGTTAATGGTTGTTTTAGGGCTTTGCCCCGATCGTAAGTCAATATTTAAGTTCAGACCGGCAACTGCTCACTCGAGTCCTAAACAGGAAAGTGTTCACGTGCCGCCGACAAAAACATTCACAACGCTTCCACTTACTTGAGAGCTTGAACAACATCTACATAAACTAGCCCCGGCACTGGCACGCTTCCGTACCATATTTCCCCCTTTCTTCCCGGCGATAATGGAAGAAACATTACCGTATAAAATCTGATTTATTCCTACCTACAGTTAAACAATAAAATATTTTGATTTTGATATTGATTTTGACAATGTGGAATGCCCATGAAACAAACACACAAAAAATCACGACCAAGCTCATTTTCAATGTTGAGTGACGTCATATTATAGTCTATACTATTTAACTCGTGTGGTTGCCGAGTTAGAATAGTGCCACTCCATGTCTTCCCGTGGATGTCGTAAGAGACGACTAAGGGAATAAAGGCTTGTAGTACTGTTAGGCGATGGGCTTGCAACCTGTCACTAATACGCTGGTAAACATCCTAGCCTAATTTGTGCAAATTGTGGTTATAGAATTATCAACAAGTTTTTAGAGATGTTTGTAATTCTGTAGCTCTGCCTACCCCACTCTGGGAACGAAGGCGTGAGATTATGTATACATGTACTATTTAACTTATTGTTATAACGTCCAGTCTAGTTTTGAAGTTATAACAAATCACAATAGTAATTCATATCAAAATTATTTATTAACACGTCAACTATCGTTGTTTGACAAAAGAAGCATAGGTACAGTCAACAGCATAAATAAGTGATCATTTATGTACCTTGTCACTTTAACGTCGTGTTTGAAATGTCATACAAAATTGTGAAACGATTGAAAGCGACAAGGTACATAAATGATCACTTATTTATGCTGTTGACTGTACCAGGTACAGTATTCCCAGCTTCTTAAAAGCTTTCGGCTGACTATCGCTATCACGCTTGCACTCGCAACTGACACTATATTTTTCGCTCGTGTGTGACAGAAAAACGAAGATTGCCGATAGCTATTAAGAAAATGGAAGCACTGTATTTATTATGTTATGGTTTAAAAACTATAAAGTATTGCCTCTGCAAAATGGCACTGGCCGAAAATCGTACTATTTTCGGCCAGTGTCATTTTGCAGTGGCAACACTTCACTCTATTTTCGACACACACAAAAAACTGCACTGTACACCTTTCTCTGCTCCTTTCACCTGTCTACAATTAGCGCTCTGTTAATCAGAGCGCTGATCAGGCTAGTTTTTGTCCAAATTGAACATAACTCGATCAATTTGGATGACGCACTGGCCATTTGTCTGACCGCCGTATGTGGAACGTTACGCCATTAAGTCGGTTATTCAAACGCTTCCAAATTCAAAATGCTAATGAGAGTTTAGTGTTGTTATTGTTTAAATCAGTTGGCACGAATAATCAACACGCGGACGGCCTTATTTTTTTTAATATACGCTAAATAAAAGGATAGCCATGGTCGTCTTTGGAAACAGCCATTTTTATAAAGATGTGTGATAAAATCTGATACAAAAATAATTAAGCTTGTCTTAAAATAAGTGTAAGGATATTAAATTGAACGGTGATTGCACGAACGATTTGAACTGTAAGTTTATTGAACTGGGTGATTACCCAGTCGTTCATAACTCTGAGGCAACCCCGGCAAGGAGAAAAGTCGCGAAGTCTTAGTAATAATAAAATTAATTCAAGGCTGATTCGACACCTGAGTCAGATCTTCCCCCTCACCGTCTCAATCCATTGCCCTGTTGCTCTGTTAGTTTAAAAATAGAGTTCCTCCATCGCTTTTTCCTTCGGAAATGAGGCAATTTTTTTTGGAAAAATATAGAAAAGCAATATCTTTGTCCAAAAATCGTATTATAGCATTATAATCGTCTAATTTTGAAACGTTATTTATTACTATGCAATAATTACGCTATTGCTTTGTTTGACTATAAAAACACACAAAAACAAACTATTGTATCCATAATATTCTTAGAAAATGATAAAACATAAGTACCGTTAAAATAAAAACACAAATTTGCGATCAAACTCTTTTCTCTTAACAGCGCGTAAGAAATCTTCCCCTCTAAAGAGTTCCAGCAAAAAGTTCAGCCGGCCTTACGCGTTCTTTTTATTGGGTTCGTGTCCGTGGCCTCTTTCTTACCTCATAACACAGTTTCTCTTGCCTTTTTACTCTTTCCCTCCCCCAGGTGTGTGTAGAAAAACTTTGCCCTCATAAAAGTAGAACGATGCGACGAACTTTTAAAGTGTTGCCCTAGGTTCGCTTTACTGCCTTAAGTTTTAGTTGATTAACTGTCGCGTTTGAATTGAGAAGACGTTCTATTTTCAAAATTATGATTTCACCGTTGAACATTGTGGTGAGCTACAGTTTTTTTTACGTTTTTGGTACGTTTTAAAGTAGAACAAAAGTATTTTTAAATAGATTATATTTTCTTGTTCTGCAAACAAAATATTTTATAATTCCAATTTAAAGAACATAGCGCATATCTCTTTCTGGCCTAGTTACTAATTTACTACGTAACCCTAGCTGCACATCCCTTAGAACAAAATATTAATTAGCGTGCTTTTGACTGTTTTGATCAATCAATGTGTACAACAAAAGATAATTGATCCGGTATTTATAACAAAATAATCATTTGACATTGGAAATTTAAGAGCAACCTGTATGTAAGGTACGGACAGCAGACTTAAAATCAGAACCAACCAAAATATTTTTTCTCTAAATTGGCATACATTTAATAAAACAATAAAAGCTAAAACAACCGATACTCATTAGTAACAATTAATTCATTTGTGATCTCACCTACATCTTAGTTGATATCTAGAGCCTTGTTAGGCTCGAATGGAGTCAAGACGCTTATTCACAACAAAAATGCAATCTTGTAAAAACCACCAATTCGTTTTTTTTGTGGCGTTGGTTGCTAGTGCAATGTTTGTGTTGCTCGAGCCCTTGAGGGCGGTCGATACTGCAATTGGAACGTGGAAACTCAATCGAATTACATAAATAACTCGTGTGTACTGTTCTGGTTCTGACATTTCAATGATATACAGTATGTTACATTATAAATTAGAATTCAGTATCTTGTTTTTTTTTTAAATATTAATAAATCGATACGCTTTTGAACTTTAGAAATATCCAAATTACGTTTACTAAAATGCAAAGCAAAAATAAAAATAGTAGGAAAGTCGTAGTTTTTAGTATTTTAATAGCTTAATTTTTATTTCCTTGTTTGAGTTTTTGCTTTAAAGAATTTTATCTCACCATACCTATCAAAATATGAAAATATAAATTATGATGAATATGGAGGATCAAGACTTCAAAATCTACAGGATGTCTCATTAAGGCACACTTGAAATAGTAATCCTTCTAAACGTAACATCATTTCATACGAGTTGAGGCGCACCAACTCAACAAAATGCAACCCGTATATTTCAATTTAAAATATTTCTAAGTGTTCATTAAATTTTTAAAAGAGGTCAAATCTCTTAGCTTTAAATCATGGTCGTTAAAACTACATACTTTGCTGAGCAAAGTGAAAAGTCTTGGGAGTTTATATTTTATTCACTAAAGCAAAATAATCTGGAGTGTCAGTCGTGGTCTCAATAAAGAGCGAGATTTGTTTAGGTTTTAGAATTCCTCTGAATGGAGCTTCGACGCCAATTAAAACAGACGTTTGAGTTTTAACCTTTGAGTAATTTTAACAAGGTTTTAAACTCTAATAAACTGCAACAAAACGTAGCTCTTGCTGTACAAGTACATATTTCATTAAAAAAAATTTTTACTTAGCTCATTAATTAAACTCGTGTTCATTTCCGAACGCGTAAAATAGAACACCAGAGTCTATGGTCCAGATGAAGATCCTCCCAGATTAAACGTCGATCAGATCCCAATTTCCCGCGCATTTGATTCCAGCCAACAAAGCTTGAACATAGACAAGCATTCTTTCGAATTTCAAACTGGATACATGATACATGACAGCGGAGGGGGGCCCGCATGCCTTTATCTACTTCCCCTCTAACCCAACAAATCTAAAAAGATCCCTGGTGAAAAACGCAGGGCCGTCGCTTTCGTCTTTTTGTTTGGACGATGCGGGGGGGGTGGGAGGTCATTTTTTGTTGGTGTTGGTGTATAATGCACATTTTTGCACGGAGCTTTGCACGCGATCGAGCTCGGCTCTGCAAGCGTGCACACTGCGACAGCGCTAGTGTGTGTAAACAATAGCTGCTGGACGTCGATTTTTATGTGGATGGGATTTTTATGTTCTTATATAACCGTGTGACAATGTTCAGGTGTGATTATCATAGGTACTTACTTATAGAGGCGTAACGATTTTTAAGTTTCTACAAGCGTTTATAGGCTACTATTATAATTTTGTACATATCATTTTCAACCCTTGTGATCTAGTTAGTGTTAAATCAGAATCTGTAATAGCAGTTTTCTGACCAATTGAAAAGGACTTTTTATCAAGTACCCAGATAAACAAAAGTAAATTTATTTCGCCATCTGATCTACTTTAGCGTGCCAGTTTACTGTTACCTATATTTTCTAAAATGAGCAATAGAACTATTATTAAGATATTCTAATGTGAGTAGCAACACCATTAATCAAAATTACCTCAAAACCATGTCAAAGCTAATGCACCCTGCTTAAAACTTCCACACATCACAGATTAAAAAAAACATGGTACGAAGTAAGTACATAATACGGAATGACGATCGAAAAAATCACACCCCGTTCAGACAGGGGTAGTGGGAGGGGGACGGTGTTGCCAGTGTTTTTATTTTTCCGATTGGCGGATTGCAGCGGCAATGATCGATGGAATTAACGTGCCACCTCGGACCAATTTGAATTTCGAATGTAAAATTAAAAAGAGAACGCTCCTTGATTTTATAACGGAATTTGTCGTAAACTGCCAACTATAAATTGGTAAAGGGCTTTACAATCTAAGTTGTTATCTACAGGGTGTGTTAAGTAAGAATAACAACACGTGGTTAGCCTAATTGTTAGTGACCCTGCCTACAAAGCTACTGGGTTCCGGATTTGATCACCGGTAAAGACAACTATTTAAGTGATAACAAGTATTTGTTCCTGAGTCTCGGATGTTGTCTATGTCTTGAATTATTTATTTCTGTATGTTTTTTGATTATAATTGTCTATAACCCACAGGTCCAAAGCTTAGTTTTGCGACCAGCTCATTTTGCGTGTGACATTCCTCTGTTATTTACGAGTAGTAGTATTTATAAATACTAAACCTCGACGAATCGCGGTCTGTAGTTAAATAAAATGCATAAATGTTTCGTTACCAAAATCCAGTTTTTAAAATATTCTAATGTCAACTGCATCGAACCTGGTCGTGCCAAAAACATACTTAAACCAATATCAACTCTTGAAGGTGACTCTTGTTCCTTTGGAACCATTATTGGCTGTATACGATTTGGTGTTATTAGCAATTGATATATAAACTTAAGCTGATATACAACTTATGACTTATTATTTAATTTTGATTGCACAAAATTCGTACAAATGGCGTACTTAATGTCCAATAGCATATTGTACCAGTAAACCAAATAGAATAACGCTTATACTGTATTTGTTATAAAATTACTGTCTTTTTATTAAATCTTACCCTTTAAACTTTGTTTAAATCCAACATAAAGGTCAAAATCATAAACGATAAATTCGTAAAACAAAACAAATTTCAAGTTCACCACCAATAACAATATAGCAATAACTGTCAAATACTTCATAAAATCAGAGGCAAACACGCCACTTTCCTCCTTAAAATGTTAAACTTCTTGTTTTAAAAAAATATACGATTGTCTATGGTTAGGTACAAACACATTAATAAAGCACGTGGCGTAGTTAAATAGCCATCTCGCCGAATAAACTATTTACAATTTCAATAACATAAACAAGAAATTGGGTCAACTTTACATTGAAATCAAGGAAGTTGGCAGTGAATGTGTTACTTTATCCCTTAAATAGTTTGATATAAAAAAGTTTGACGTGGCGACATGTAACAAGCACTAAATGTTTTCATCTGACAATACTAACCTAAGCTGCAGCGATTGGCTATAGTCGATAATGCTGGAAGTATATACTCCAACCAGAGCCCTTATTTCTCAAACTCTTTTTTTAAAGCTATTAGTGCAATATGGCCGTACAGAAATGCTCTAAAGCTTAATCTACCCACTTCGCTTACACTACATTTATTTTGAACCGAGCCAGACAAAGCCGCTACAAACTACATAGGCGTACGTCCATCAAACATTCAATACCGACCACTCACAGCGTTCCCAAAAAAAAACCACGAGGTTCATAAAATTTTTCATCGCAACGCATAAAAATCTTTGCGTAATTCGTTTTTTTATTGCCGTGCATCCCGTCCGCGCATTGGATAAGCACATATCGTATATATTTCGATCCGTTTACAAATTAAACACACCCTGTGGGGTGGCTACTGGCTACCACCCTGTATATGCATTTACAGGAGGTATTTACGAGTATATGATTTACGCCATACATTTGGCATAATTGAAAATGAAAAATGGCGCTCTGTAATGGCAGCGCTGGACAAAACGAATAATTCGCTTTGGGGCTCGATTGACGGAGGGACGGTTTTGTTTTTGTCGTCTAGTGCTTATTTTGGGGTGATAAAGCTTTTTCGTTGATTATGGATTTCTAGAACTAACGTTAGTAATTATTCCAAATTTGAAAATATTAGGAGTCTATTCACGAGACGATTGCGACTTGGAAAATGCCTTAAGTTCAGCATGGAAGGTTTTTAGCGGGTATCGTGATCATTGATGACGATTTAGGTTTTAGTTTAAACTGATTTTAAACTGAAGTAGATCGTAAAGTCAATACGAATAGTCATTGTTAACTTGCGAAGACACAACGATTGACTATAAAAAAAAAACCACTTAGACCATGTCAAACACACGTTCCAGTAATGTTAGATTTTGATCTTAATAACAGTTAAAGATAACTTATTTTCTTGACAATCTTCTGTTTTATTCAACCTTCCCGTGTCGATTTATTGATGACCCAGTTCATATCTAATCAAACTTAGGTATTAACAATTAATAAAAGATCCTTCCTGTCCTGTGAAGCAGTGGAGATCTTTTAGCTAAAATAATGGAGATGTTAATGAAAAAACAATCATTTTTTAATGCGGTTTCCATTAGATACTTAAACACGACGGAAAATTTCAAGCAAGCACGACACGAACAACTCAAATCAAAAAGACCTAAACGTAATCCAGCTACCACAACTTCCAACCCTTTTTATCAAACCTAAGACCCATTTCCCCTTGTATCCTATAAATGCCTATAACCTACCCTTTCATTTGGCACAAAGTGTGTGGCCCAAGGTCGGTTAATGAGTGACCTAGACTAAGTTGAGTCCGCATGAGGGAGAAAGTTCACTTTCTGCCGACAGGGTAGTTAATGGAAGGGTTGGTTGCAATTTGAAATAAAAAAAACTTGGTATCATGCTTATTTTGTCCTTTACGACAATTATGAATAGAAAAATATGGTTAGCTTGTTTTTTGATTAATAATTTACATGTCTATTAATAATAAACTTTAGGAAAATGTAACAACTTTTTGTTACTCATAACGATTGAATTAGTTTTTATGTTAAACAATGAAAGTTTTTTTGATAAGTTCTATTAATCTACTTAGTAAAATAACCTGTTTCCAAGCGCGTTTGGCAGTATGTTTAGTCCACATCTCGCAAGTCAATTTCTAAGCAGTCAGGTTTCGATAAGCAGCTAATGACTGGCCAATAATAATTAGTTTGCAAAAAATCTTGCTTTAATAGTACATTACTGCACAGACCGGGAAATAGGCCGTTGCGGGACGAGTAGAGTTAGCGTGGCCGAGACGCAGTCGAGGCCGCGATATATACGAGTCCAGCAACCGCCCTTCCCGGGCGAGGCTTGTGTAGTGCTTTTCTCCAAGATGTGAGGAAATTTAACACAATTGTTAATAATATTAAACACAGACCCAACATTTCCTTGAAAAAAAAAACAGAAACGTACGATTTAGTATGACACTGAAATAAAGCATTAAATAAAATCACAAATTATTTAAATGTAATAAAAACTATAAAATTTATTTCGCGTTTATGTTATTTCCGCAATTTATTTTGTTTATGAACGCAATTTCTATTAATTTATGACACACTTTTAAATACGTTGTAAATGCTGTTTGAAAAGGCTTAACTTTTTAGTCTATGACATTTAAAAAGTAAAATATACAAGGAAGAATTTTTGCACGAGTGTTTGGCTGTTTGGAGATAGTTATCCTAGTCCAAACATGGTTTTAAAAAGTAAATCACCAGGTACGTAATGAAATTTCATACATTTTACGCGGCCGCTGGCGTTGGTAAATAATAACTTGTTTTTTTTAATTTTGCCTGGGCCTGGAACTTAGAACTTCGCGGGCTGATTTGACAACAGTAAGGTTAACATTTCCGAGCATGTGGGAGAAAAGTAATTTTGGTTTGTTGGCTTTACCATTACAGTCATAGGTGCATTCCTATAGTGATTCGCTTTTAGCTATAATCAAGAAGCAATGTGCAAGTTTGTGAATCTTTCTAAAAAATTGAGAATCTTCTCTTTCCATACAAAATTAAGAATAATGTTTTGAGAAGTTTCTTGTCAAATACAATACCATTGGACACTTTTGGCTGATAGGCGCCAATACTAAGTGACTTTTAATACAAAGATCATACGGTCGTTAACTTCAAATCAGGTATTAAAGCTTTAAAAACTCCCGTCAGGTGTGTGTAATAATGCATATACCTCGTTATTAATCCGAGGTTTCGGGTTTTTAAAATAAGAACCCGAGGGCCCTGCCAAGATGCATTACGCTAACTAGCGTTTCTATTCGTTTCGTTTTTAAAACAATCTCGTCACTGGTAGATCACGTGACTTTTCGTATCACGTCATCTACCAGTGTCGCGATTGGTTTAAAAACGAATCGAATAGAAACGCTAGTTAGCGCAATGCATCTTGGCAGGGCCCTCAGGTGTCCAAACATTAGTCCTTGTCTACTGATGTTATTTAGCACAGTTGATAATAAACATTTGCCTGTGTTGCCATACTAAGCACGTAACGAAGTTAGGTAGTTCTAGCACGAAGCAATAACTCGCTTTCATTTACGATCATAAAAACTTCTAAATTAAGCCTTTATGATATCTGCTTTAAGAATACCTATACATGTACGATCAGAAGCGTCAGAAAAAAAGAAGAAAATACACAAGCTATGAGAACTTAACTTCTGAGCGATTAAGAAAAGGGAATAGGGGTTTAATCGATAATCCATAATTCCATCAATAAGTTCATCGGATGAGAATGAAGTTAAGCAAGACGTGGTTTCACGGCTTGCCAAAAGTGTATGAACAATTGATATTTTTTTACCTATTCACTGCATTTTGATGTGGTGGTTTACTACTTAAAAATATCACCTATCGCCATATCAAATTCTTGTAAATAAGCTTTAAAATTTATAACGCGTTAAAGTACAGGGATTGCCAGGGGTGGCAGGTGCAGCCTGTGCTCCTGTATCTTTAGCAACCAGTTAATTTTTAAAAGTACAGATTATCGTACTAACAACTTACATAAGGTCTGTTAATTCTTACTTTTCTCATATAGTAAACAACTTTCTAACCTCAAAATGAACTTTTTTTGGCTAAACAGCAATTTTAAACAAAATAAAGCAATCACAGACAATACATTGGCCAAGTGATGTCTAAAATTTTTACTCAGTTTACTTTATTTACGATAAAAGAGCTGTTTTAGCCAAAAAAAGGTTCATTTTGAGGTTAGAAAGTTGTTTACTATATAAGAGAAGTAAGAATTAACAACCTTAGATATACTTCTATTACGTCAGATTCTTACTTTCAATTCAATCGGTTTTCGGGCCTATGGCTCTAGACAAGAAGTTTTCGGCGCCTATTCCACACATTTTGACAGTTCTCGAAGTCGTTATTGTAGAATGCAACTAAATCAAAGTAGACCCCTTTAATTTATTTACCCAGTATTATGCGGCATGCTTTAGACTAGATTGGTATCGTCTGCAAACACTAAACTATTCAGTTAAACAAATCCGCAACCATTAGAAGAAAGTTTAAAAGTATTTATGCAGTAAACCCCCAAACATAGACTACGGGAAGTGTTGGCATGTTTTAAACTTCTGGCAACACCGCTTTCAGGGGTCATTCACCTTGCAGAACCACCTTTGCATCTTGGTAAACCCTTACACCACTAATATTAAGGGCTTTTTCTTCTTCTCTCGGCTACCCCATTAAATTTGCCCCAAGACTTTATGACTGACCTCGTGTATTTCGCGTGACATTTATTTTTTCACGCTAAGGTTTATTTTTCTCTGTTTTAGATGTATTCAAACGTTGAGATTTTTCTTTTCAGAGCTTGGATGTTTTCAATTTTCA
Organism: Acleris literana; assembly: GCA_946894065.1. Taxonomy (NCBI): domain Eukaryota; kingdom Metazoa; phylum Arthropoda; class Insecta; order Lepidoptera; family Tortricidae; genus Acleris; species Acleris literana. The sequence continues at coordinate 3,910,443 of OX335681.1, forward strand.
AGATTTTTAAGCGAAGTTGTTTAAGATTTGCATTTTTGTATGCACACTCATTGCGACTACTTAGAATTTACTTCTATATCTCCGTATGTCGCTCCGCTCCTGCGTCCGCGTCGTACTCCTTTATCGTTTTTTCTTAATAAATATGTTCTGTGTCCTTCTGGAAGCTCACGCTATCTTCATATTCATTCAAAATTGCCTGAGTTATTTAGCCGCTACATCGTGCTACAGACAGACAAACTCGATATTTAATAGGGATGTATGGCTAAACCGAAGAAACCTAAAAATGCAAGCAACGGACCAACGATAAACGACTCAATGAATTCACTTGCAGAAGCGTCCTATCCTAACATTCCCCTTGACAAAAAAGAGTTTAAAGTGGTGACAGGATAGTGACAGGTGCCAATATTTCCAAATGGCAACAAACATCAAACTGCAGCCATTGGTCAAAATTGTATAATGTTGCCAATAAACTTCGAACAACACACTCGTTTTTTCTTTTTACCCGAGCCTTACCGCTAAACTACCAATAAACCCCTAACATAAATTGTTAATCACATTGAAATACGTAATTAATGGCAAGTTCGCATGTCATTGTAAAGTCATTAAACGGAATCAGTGTCGATAAATAAAGGTGCAACGACCCTTTTCTTTTTTTCGATGGCAACACGCAAACCCTGGGTCTCGACACTGACTTTAATTAAGGCGAAAACTTCGATCTGATTTTAGGTTATTCATTTGGAAAACTATTGACAATAAGATTTAAAATGTAACTACTTTTTTTTGAGTTAAATTTTCTCAATCACTCAAAGGTTAGCTGAAAACAGCCGCTTGAAGGAAAGCGTCCGCTTTTTTATTACATCTCTATTTTGTTCAACGCAGACATTTTTTTAAGAACAAAGCAATGTAAAATTATACTAGAACGAATGTTATTTTCAAGCAATAAACCTTATTGCCGTTGTCGCACTAGATAATAATTATAATACTACGAGTACAAGTTTAGATTAAAATAATTCGAGATGTTATTGACTCACGAAAAAAATACAGTATTAAATCACGTAGACAAACCCGGTAAAAAATAAAATAACGCAGCCCTCCCTATGCATGTTAAAACTTCATGATTAATTAGTATGCCTAATCAGGCCTGCCAACCTTTTTTAAAAAACCACACTTAACCTGCATAGCACAGAGTAGGCAAAGTCTGCACGCTCCGTCAGCCGAGAGTGCTTGCTGCATAATCTGGTAAAAATAGAGCCCCTTGTCTGTGGTCGAGTGTCGTTGTCTATGGATTTTTTACTTTTTTGTCTCAATGATGCATTATTACGTGCCTTGCTGAAGCATGTCACGAGAGGTTGATATTTTTTGCATTGTTAAGTAAAAGGGTGAATTAAAAAGACTTTTTTGTTTTAGCTCATTTTCCTTGTATACTGGGAGGTTTGACTCGATTATTATGTACCTATTGGTAAAAACCTGTTGGGAAAAACCTTGTGCTCTTAAGACGATGCATATCCAGTTTCTGTGACGTTTAATACTTAATCGCTAGCATAAAATATTTCGATAGCAAATATTTAAATTGCTAAGTACATAAAAATAACCAGCTTTTCATAAAGCATTCAGGCTCCCGCAGCCAGATTATCTTAAGGAAGCTTTTCGATTAAAAAAGGAGGCCAAGTAGTTTTTAAAGTTTGGAATTATGAAATTACAAAACTCTAGAGCAAATATTAAGTATTTGTTTTGAAAAAAATACAGTGACGTACTTTTTTGGGTCGATTCCCACTAGTTCCATTAACAGTTCCATTATCTGAAGTCCTTTAATATGTGTTTTATTTTATTAAAAAAATAAAATTGCATTGAATAATAATTTCAATCAATTTTTTCATTAACGGTTTTAATGAGACTAATTTATTTTTTTATAAAATAGAACTACTGGGAATAAATCATTCCCACTAGTTGCACTGTCTGAAGTCCTTTAAATAATGGAACTGTCAATGGAACTTGTGGGAATAGACCCTTCCTGCGACTTACACCTATAACTTTATTTCTTGAGTTTAAGCTTTAATTCTACGATAACCAAAACAAAAATCCTGTGATTATACTACCTACCTTTAGGCTTCGTCATGAGACCAGCTCCTTAAACACCGTAATTTGGCATTGTCGCAATTTCTGGATGCATGCATGCATGACGGAAGTGCAAGATAGACTTGCAATCTTGTATTAATAAAAAACAAACTTATTGACAACATAGGTGATCACAACACTTTTTTCCCGAATGTTTTCACCCTCAGTAGGTATATATTCTATTTTCCGATTAGCAGTATAAAGTCGAAAAACCAAACTTAACCTAATTCTCAAGAAAGCATCTACTCGTATCTGCTGAAAACAATTTCCAAACATAATGAAAACTTGAAAAATCTAAACAATTCTACGTTGCGTTTACATTCCGTGGTTCAGAAGCGCATCCGCACTGCAGCTAACTCCAAAACGTTCTAAGTACACGGAATGCATTATAAGTTATGGCGTCTTGAGTTTGGTTAGATGTAGATGCGTTCGTCCCATAATTAGCCAAAAATAAACTTGTCTCTCTGCGCTTACGATCAGTTTAAAACACGCCCATCCTCTCACAGATAATAACCAAAGATCATAGACTAACGATTTTGTTTTTAGCGCCAAAAATTACGGAAGTTGTCAAAGAAGTTTTTAATGCGTTATTGAAAACATATGAACCACTGTTGTTTACGAACTGATTACTTAAGCAGGTACTTCAAAATTAACAAAAAAGCCTATTAATAATAAATATGCATTAAGAACGTGCCGAAAAGATCAAGAAAAATAATGTAATTAAAAACATTTAAAATTATTCGCCAATGAGATGATTTCATCGAAATCGGACGAATCTATCCTTCCAAGAAACTGACCTCCACACACTGACTCACAAAGAGCAAAAAATATAACATTTCGATTAAGGAATCCACGTAGCAACAACTTATAAGAAGTCAAACACTTATGCCAACCAATGAAGTATAAAGTGATTTTTTTTTATCATCACATATTTTAAGTGACATCAAAATACAAAAGTATACCTACATAATGTCCCGAAGCTTTATTTCACATACCTTATTAATCTTTCTCAGCTATTACTGCGAACCAATTAATGTTATTACGAACAGAAGGCAATTTCAAATGCAATAATAGTGGTTTATTAGCTACCAACCGTAAAATGACGATGTTATATTTCTGACTCGCAAATAACACTGGCCACCTATCACGATGTTATTATTAGAAGCTCGTAAAATAACCACAAATCATAGACTTTTAGGGAGTCACACGAAATTAGTCAGCAACCTTGATCTTTCGTAATCAGTTTTAAAAATCTTAAGTAAGTTGGTAGTCTATGGTTTTATAATGGATGTCCAGTCACCTGCGAACAGCAAACAGTTTTCAAACACTAAAATGGAAACGTGAGAGCATCGGGAGTGTCCCGCTGGAGTCCTAGAGGACATTAGCATTTGTCGAGGGGCGTCGTGGACCAAAATAACGCGGGCGGCGCGTCACCAATGCGCTTCGTTTGCTTTATGGCCAGTTATTGCAAGCCTTTAATTACAGCGCTACCATTTTGAACATTTGTAACGTCAAAATTTGGCGCGGAATTGACTGTCATTTGTTTTCGGCTAGTCAATGAAATGGGTAATTTATGATCGAAGTTTCACATTGCTATTTCTATTTGGAATTGCATGAAAAACTTTGCAAGCGATACGTTAAGCTCAGGAAGCAGCATTTGCAACGGCGATAAAATGCATTAATTTATTGAACTGCATTATTAAGTGCATGACGTGTTTACCAAACGCATTTGTTATTTGAGAGTGAGATAATTAGCATAACAATTTAAATTGCTTTTCCGTGTTCAGTGTGATTTAAAATTTTCAACTTTGCCCATACAAGCCAACTTGACGCGGAACAAAAGACACCTGTTTATAGATTACAAGTGATTACGAGACATTGTGTAAATTGCCGGTTTAAGTCCCTTTTTAACGTTAATGCCCTACAGCTGTAAAAAATACTAACTTCCTCAAGCCAATCTCCTTATAAAGGCTTTGAAGAATGATATTCTTACGAAATACTTTCTAATTAGCGTGCCATCTTCATTCGATCTGCTTAATATCTGTGACAACAGGTTGATCCGTCGCCACGCGCAGAAAACGCATTATGACAGTCGTGACGGAAACATTACACGAATTATATCCGTAATAATGCTTGACTTTGCATTATACGGACTTAATCTTCCTATTTCTACGTTACAACAGACAATAACTTTATTTGGCTCGTCAAATCTGATGTAACTTTTATTAGTTCCATCGTAAACTACAATAACTAGTTTAAGTACATTGTTATTGTAGGTACGCTAATAAGAATGTAAAATTCAAAAGTATTTTAGGAATAACACTCCGTTGTTCTATTAAACGCTTGCACGTACTCAATGCCATACTGTTGTCTGCACTCGATGCGTGTACAGACCCATTAATTACGTCCAAAACCATTTAAAAGATTTATTACGTGTACTGAAATTGAAGCTCGCAATTTTGAAATTCAGTCCCGCTCGCTAATAAGAAAGGTTAGAGTTGTAGCAGGCTTTTTCACGCTACATAAAGGGTGGCAGGGAGCTGAAGTTTCACAGCGAGCGTTCATTAGCCTAAAGCAGCAGCCCTTCACTCGCAGTTAGCTCTTACTATATTTAACAGCCTTGATTTGTCGCCGTCTACGCTTTATTTTTTCCCTTCGTTTCATGTTTACTCTCATTTATTCGACGCGCGGATCTCAGGGCTGCGTGTGCAGTGCATTGCCCTGTACGAAAATAAATTGTCGCGACGCAGTGTCGTGCGTACAACCGGTACCGATGGCGGATGGATAAAGAACCCAATGCCAGACATGTTGGTTCGCGTTCCCGCCAAAACGAACTGTCACTTTCGCGTCGGTGCGCTCCGTTTTACGCATGACGCTGTACGCTGAAGTAATGTGAGACGGCTCTGAACTGAGGCGGCGATGAAAAGCGCGCGAATACGGTACGTCGCACGCATGTTCGCACGATTACATGAACTTTTTGCTGTCTTTTTTAAAATTTCATTCACTTGTCTTTTCCTCGAGACGTAATTCATTGGTTTTTCGTGTTACGAACAAAGGACGATTCATGCGCTGTCGGGACATCGACGATTTAATTAGCACGACGTTAAAATATGATTCTTTCTTCTGTTTTCTGTTTATTTATGCGGCTTTGTGACATGTTTGGGAGTTAACGTCGCGGCCACTCAGTTAATCAATTTGTTATTTATGAGCACAAGCATTTATTTGCATCTCATGCATGTTGTTTTACATATGAAATAAAGTTTCAAAGCTTTTCTGTTAAAGACTGAGTCATTGACCAATATCCTTGACACGCTCACGGAGTTCAAGAAACATTATAACTTAACCAAAACAATAGTACATTATTGCCTAGGCATGGAAGTAGGCAATTGCGGGCGGAGTATTGGATTAAACGGACGAGCTTGCGAGTCCGTTTAAAAATACGAAGCCCGCAATTGCTGTTCCTGCCGAGGCAAATATAGTGCTTTTCTCAAAAATCGCAAGAAAAAATTTGTGTTGGAGTCAAATCTTCATCGCTTGAACTCATTTTTTGAATTGCATACAAACAGAAACTTCATGTGAAAAAACCATCACTCCTTACCGCCTTTTTGTTTATGACAAGGAGAAACGCAATTGTTGTTTTAAAAAAAACATAAGCTATTCCAGGCACAAATAAAAAAGTTATGTTTCGAGTAAAATTTGGATGTATAAGACTTGTGCCCTCATTTTATTATGGCTCTTTTCACTTTTTAAAAAGTTACAAGCTAGATAGTAATGGAATTTGTATGCAACATTGCGGGCTTGTGTAGCGAGCACGCAATGTTTTTTTTTTTTAAATTTGGGAACTGTCAGTAAACTATGTACTTCGCGTCTCAATATGTAGATAGGAATGTCAACATTTCCGGACATTTTTGAGAAAAATGAGTTTACTTTCAATCGCACACACCCAACTTTTGTTTATATTTTACTTACAATGTTTGAGAGGTAAAGGGGCCATTTACGTGCCGACTATTGAGCTCGACACATACATCGAGAAAAATGGGTGTGAAGTGGGTAAAATTAAAGCGCCTTTTTTAAAATCAACTGAACTGATATTAAATGCACAAATAATAAGACTTTTTAAAAACATGACATGTTTTTCATTTCTTTTTAAAATATTTATTAATGTCTATTATTCGCTCCAATGTGAACGTGTATCAGATCTTTATGATAGTTAAACAACAGAACTGACATCCATGTAGGGTAAAGGCATGTATGTGTCACCTCCTTCGAAAATCTAAGTTCTAAGTTAAATTGCCACCACGCCTTTCTTTCGATTTAGTAACAAAATACAAGCGAAAGGGATGGATCATCCGAAGTATCCCTCATCCCGGGGGCCTAGCCGAGGGGCATTCTATTTACAAGCCAGCCACTAAAAATCTGTACCTAGAAACAGGAGGGCTTTTTTACATTACCGACGTGTAAAAGAGCCCTCATGTGGCCAATTTACTGAATACATATTTTAAATTTTGAATTCTGGTGAACGCACGACAGATTACGAGAATTCTTAACAAATAAACTGCGATTGTTACCGTTTGCCATATAGCTATAGTCGGCGACAGTTGAAATGGGCAAAGATTATACTCTTTTACACAAAACGACCAATTTTCATCGAGCGTGTTTTTATTTAATAATATCGTATAATAATCTTTATTTTTTTAAACTTATTTAACTATGAAGTATAGACGAAACGTTCAAAAGTGAGTGATTGTGGAATAAAATACCTAGTGGTAATTTTGGTTTTGGGGCCCGCCCTAATATGTAAATCGAACTTCGAAGTTACGTTACCTCCATCCTTTTCTCTCGATTTAGACACGTATGACGAGTGAAAGAGATAGAGAAGTTTCGAATCTTTTTCATCTTTGCCATTTCAATTGACACCGATTTTAAAACCACTACGAAGCTAGACAAGGTGCATAACGCTAACGGAAACTATTTTCGAAAACTATCAAAATGTATGGAATTGACATTAGCGCTCCACCCTATACATTTTCGATAACGATAACGTTCTCGCCAAGGGCCGCTGGTCCGAATGTAGGGCCGTCAATGGTCACTTTAACCTGACGTCTAAAGTGGCCATTGACGTCCCTACTAAGTAAGCCGGGTAAAAGCCGTCTGACTAAGCATCCTGTTTTCATTGTCGATACCCTGCGTTCGCGCATGATTCAGGCACTAAAAACGGCGCGCGATTGTTCGCAGAACCGATTACTGGGAGTTAGACAGTTGTAGACATTAATAGCTACTGTTAGTTTTATTGCTTTTATGTGTTACATAAAATAACCTATTATTACGATATTTAAGTGTTTTGGGGATGTCGTAGATCTATGTATACCTAATCGTTCTTATTTTATTAGAGTCTTATACAAAACTATAAATCGATACCTTAGTTCACAATTGTACTAATTACATTTGTAAAGTTATTGTAATTAGTATGTTTGTGCACAAATAATAAGTTCGTACCTTACTGGCAAAAAAAAATCATTTAGTACGATTGAGCACTGAGGTATCGATATATGAAAAAAACGACAATTAAACCGGGTTACTTGTCATAAACGTATACGGACTTTTAAAATATATTAATCGTTTATATATTTGTACTTGGCCGAAAAAACAAAGAGGGGAGGGTTGGGTGACCCGGGTAACTTATTAATATAAATATACATAGGTATCGTGGTAAAGAACTGTACAAATTTTATTTGTAAGGTTTAGCCTACTACTACTCTGCCATTGTAAATAAAAAGGACGTATGTGCAATTTGATAGTCAAAGCAAATTTAACTCACCACTTAAAGAAATAAGGTCACAAATAAATACGCAGTTCTATGAGACATACGCCCTTTTTTCAAAGGACGGCAGTACTACTTAACTAACAAATAAAGCTCTTAAAGTCCTATTTGATACTAGATTTTTTTTTAGCGATAATAGTTGCCACGTTTTATATTGCTTTCAAATGTCTCTCATGTTTAGGTTTCCCGTAAGCCGTTTACCCTGTTATTTCTGCGTGTTATTAAAAAAATCAGTTACTTATTACAGTTAGCACAAATTATGGTAGTACATCCTATAATAGACCAGTAATTGAACCTAAAAATCTCGCAGTAAATACTACCGAACTAGTTCTAAGTAACTTTAATTGACTAAAACCAATCGAAAATACTTTCCCCGCTCTATACTCCATTATGGACCTGCAATCATAAATAATTGTCCAAAAATCTCTTCAACTAACCACAAAAAAACTTATAAAGATTATCTTATATCTCAATTCTTTTAAACCGATTCTTGGTCGAACAATGACAGAGAGGTTTTTGCTGTTTTATAACGTAATTGCGGTTTGATTTTGAGTCTTATATCAAAGGGATAGGGGTTTTGGTATGATTTGTCGGTTTAATCTGGTGAGTGTCTGCCGACGGGGTGACGGCTGCGGCCATCCGTGAACCCGGTACGGTGCGCAGAAAAAACTATGAAAAAAAAAAATTATGATATTTTTACACGTAGGTAGGTAACTGATTTTTTTGTGGCTATAATTTATGACAATTGAGTGTGTTTATCTATAACCAATAATCGTGATAACATGAAGCCATATATACACCATTTTTGGTTTGGTTCCAAAGGGCATTGGGTAAATTTGTTTGAAGAATATTGTTATTTTTTTTTTCAGCGGCCACGTATGATTTTTACATAGTTATTTAGAGGACCTCTAAATACACATAGATATATATAATTTATGGCGTTAAATAATATCGGGGCGGAGATTTTAAAGATTTAAGTATTCAGTTTTTAGTACAAAAGTACGCCCAAGTATGAATATTTAAATATCTCGGCTCCGATGCACTTAAGAGTGAGACATGACATAACAAATTATGTTTATTTTTAATAATTCTATCATAATTTACCACTTTTACGAATGGCCGCTCACCTTGAAAATTTATGAATTTTACAAATGACAACAGTTTTACCCAAACCCCTTTTGGTCCTTTCAGCCGGATAACGTTATATTATATTACATGTTTGTAACAAAAAAGTATCATTTTGTAATTATAATATAGTTATTACCAACAATGCTAACTTAGCTGTAATTTCCAAACACTGGTCTTAAGTGGTCTTGGAACTTTCACATTTGACATATCAAATGAAAACTATGCAACCAAAACATAAATTTCAAAAATCGAACCCGGGTTAGATTCAACGGATCCAATTTTAAAAATAGAATAAAGTTTTAAAGCGGTTTGTTTTGCTGCCCGTGCGCAGGACGCAGGAAGGGGCGGGCTCGCTGGACCAGTTTGGAGGCGCCCGCGCACACTGGATCAACTCGCCCTTCATACTCACCATCATATAATAACTATTGGATTATTAACATTTTCATGGTTTCTAGGATAACAGGTGATTTAACTTTGGCAAGAATGTCGAATAAAATTATGGTCAATCAAAGTTAATCAATAAGTTTACACAAATTGACCCAATACCAAACTAGGCTCTAGGCTTGTAATATGGGTACTATACAACTATAAACGTGTTTATTTGTTTACAGAAACTCAGAAATAAATACTCTTAGTCATCACACAAAGGGGTTTGGGTAAAAGTGTTGTCATTTGTAAAATTCATACATTTTCAAGGTGAGCGGCCATTCGTAAAAGTGGTAAATTATGATAGAATAATTAAAAATAAACATATTTTGTTATGTAATGTAATACTCTTAAGTGCATCGGAGCCGAGATATTTAAATATTCATACTTGGGCGTACTTTCGTACTAAAAACTGACTACTTAAAGCTTTAAAATCTCCGCTCCGATATTATTTAACGCCATAAATTATATATATCTATGTGTATTTAGAGGTCCTCTAAATAACTATGCAAAAATCATCCGTGGCCGCTGAAAAAAAAAGACAATATTCTTCAAACAAATTTACCCAATGCCCTTTGCGCTTACCAGGGATAGAATCCGGGACCGCTAAGTTCACTAACAACTAGAATAATCGCGTCTTATACGCGTATGCGTGTGATATTATAAATAACAAATGAACCCAGCGGTTTAAAGAATCCTAAAGGAATACAATTCACCATATCGACGACTCGTCTCAATCACTACTTACTCCTCCCGACTATAATCCTCCCGACTACGCGCTTCTCCTTGGCCATACTTGGCTGGCGTCGCACATTGCACCTCCTTCGTTCTAAATTCGCAAGAAAAAGACGCACTGCGCGTCGCCGAAGTCACGTCCAATTTGATCTAGCCTTAGACTCCTCTACGATACCTCTCCTGGTGTTGCAGGTGTCCAATGGCAGCGATGATCACGTTACATCAGGTGACCCGATAGCTCGTTTGCCACCTCTAGCATAAAAAAGACTCATGTTGACGAGCTCCTTGAAATCGTACAATTCGATGAAACTTAAACGTTTTTCATTAAAAAATATTACAAACTAGAGGACGCCCGCGACTTTGTACGCGTAAAATTAGTTTCCCGCTACTCCCCCTATTCCTTCCCGTTGGGGGCCGATTTTCGAAAAATCCTTTCTTGGTGTTCACTTACATCATGAAAGGAACCCCTGTACCAAATTTCAAGTTTCTAGGTACAGTAGTTTCGGCTGTACGTTGATATCTAAGTCAGTGAGTCAGGTTTGCCTTTTATATATATAGATTTAACCAATTTAACCACATCACGTTTTGTGAAATTGGTTTCAAAACAAATGTTGAGTATGTCATGGCGTCTCCCTTCGTAAATCAGAAGCGGGATCAGTACAGCGTATAGATTCAATCCATATGCAATGCAATAAGTCACATTACGTTAATTGAAATAAATTAAAACAACCTCAAATATCTTAATAAACATTCGACATAATTACTCATCACAATCATTTGTCATTTCTCCCTATCTTACTAAAGACAAAGCTATATATATAACCCTTTCACTAGTCGTAAATAAAACCTCGTGGTAAACTTCTCCCCGGGCTTTCCCATACAACATGTGGTGTAATACAAGTAATACTCATTACTTAAGGGTTTGGTTGTAAAAATATATTGCTTCCTGCCGATTTTATAAAGCTACAATTTATTCTACAGGTGTTAAGTCGTAACACTTTTATTATTCAGTGTTGCCATTTTCAGATGGTTATATAGTCAAATAGTAACTTTAATTTTATAGGCATTTTTAGGGTTCCGAAGTCAAACTAGGAACCCATAGTTTTGCCATGGCCATCTGTCAGTCTGTCCGTGACGAGTAGACTTGATTCGTTCCTGAGATACAGTAGACTAAAGTGTTTATACCTTCAAAAAAACAACTAAGGGTCTCCCCAGACCTATCAACGCGGAATCGGCTTGAGCCGGTAAGAAAAAGTTTTATGTCCATGCAGTAAGAGTGAAAAAGGCGTCGCTCGGCTCGGCTCGGCTCGATTCGGCGTTGCGAACGGAACATCGTCGTTTTCGCTTTTATTGCATCGACATACAACTTTTTCTTACCGGCTCAAGCCGATTGCGAGTCCATAGGTCTGAGGAGACCCTTAGACATCACCAAATATCTTTAAATAGAAAATATGTTCATACGTGTTGTTTTTAGGGTTCCGTACCCGAAGGATAGCGGCACGAAATAAAGAAAAACAACAAATACTAAAAAATATCAAGTGTAAGTTGAGCTCGCGCTGATTCGATTCGGGATCGAATTCAAATCGGAATAAATTAACACCTACCGTGTGGAGGTTCGCGACCCTCAGTGCGCGAGTACGCACTTCACTGGTTTTTACGGTATGGCGTACGGCGCCTGGGGAGAGACATGGCAAAAGAGAATGCAATAAACGCGCATACAACGTTAAAGAAGCAATCGCGAAATACAACACCAAGTGATTAAAAATTAATAATGCCTGAAAGAACCATTTTACTGACCTAGCCCTGCTTACAATGGAGTAACGAAACTAAATTCGATCTTAAACATTCCCATACCCATCCCACTATAATTTAAAAGGGTTAAAACAAAAAAGTTAATTCGAAGTGACACCCCACATGCCAAGCCATCCGGCACAGATAAAAAACGGCCACAGACAAAATACAAACGTCATTATAAAAGACGTTACAGACGTGACGGGATCGGACGTTTCCTCTGCATCGACGATTATAAACAGATGTTATTCGGCAATAAATCTCTGTCTGGAAATGACGTATGAAAAGTACTTTACTTGTAAGATTTGCCTTGTAGCAGTCGTGCTAAATTGATGATAAAGAAATTGTAAGAAAGGTATTATTTTATCATAAATAACATTGGAACAAGTTGCGAAGAGATAGAGTAGGTATTGAATATGAACGCTAGCTTATTACCTTCTATAGAATCAAAACAAAGATCAAGTAACTTGTTCGTTTGTTCCATCACATTCCATTTTTAAAATGGAGCAGACCATAGAGTCATAGAGCGATCCGAAATAGAGATATCTTCAAGATGGTGGCTGATAATATTATTAGTAGCACGATTTAATCGCAGTTTAAACGACCAACTAAGTTAGAAGTGATACCAAGATAGATGAAGCATTTAACAATAAATGCTTTAAGAATAAAAATACTAAATCTTTACTCGTTTTCGTGATGATTTCTTTTGTAATAAATCAGAGTAAAAACCATAATTACAAATTAAACTTTATATCAACACAATAAAGCCGCTTTAAATGCTAAATAAATAATATAAATACTAGGTAGACTAACAAAACATCTGGGGCTGTATTCTACTCAGAAAAACTAAATTGATTTTGACATGTTATCCTATTGTCAACGTTATGCTAGCTCTTATTTACTAGACAGTAATGGCGAAACAATACCATTACTTTATCTAAAGCAGCCCCTGTGCCAAGTTGTTTGCCAACCGATTTTAAATAATTAGTCTTCTCTTACACCGAACGTCAATTTATCGATTTAGGTAGCATTACAACATAACCTAACTGTCAGTAACCGCTCGAATTTCACAATAATTTCTGCGATTTTGAACCTTACAGTGAATACATAAGAAAGCCTGTTTTTATCGAGGAAATCTGATCTAGCTGTCAAAAATGTTGACCGCGACGAGAATGTAACCACAAGCTTCCATTACTCTTTCGTTTGAATGACACGTGTAATGTGGGTTAAAAAAAGTTTATTTAGTCTCTGTCACTTCGTATTTAGATGTTTTGTTGCTTCTTTTGTAGGTACAATCTCTATTAGCAGAACAAAATAAGCCTCAATTAACAGTCTTTGGTGCTTTATTCATAGTAAAATACATTAAAACAACGTTTAAAAGAAAGAAAAAGCAACAGCAAACAGTTTCCACAAACAAAAGTAAACAGTTAGTAGCATTCGTAAAAACGCTAAGTCTCGTAATAAAGAGTATCCAGAACATTAAGTTACGTTATCCGCCATTTGTGTTTCCTTATGGGCGGGAAACGCAAACGGACGCGTTTTCCCGCGTTTTTGTTGCCATAGATTCATTCAGTCATTAGAAACTGAGCCGATTATCGATGGTTTAACATTTTTCCCGATGGTAATGTAAATTTTCTCTTCTAATTTGCATTTTCGTATTTTCTCCTTGCATCGTTCTATTGGATTGAAGCAGATAAAGCGTCTCTTCAATAATTGATAAGTTAAGGGTTTTTTGTTTAATAGTCGTTCAGAAAACGAACATTATTTACCTATTAAGCATACATTTTAAGATTAATAATGCTTACAATTGCAATGAAATTATAACGGCGTTTTCGCTCTCATTTTCTTGCTACAGCCATTTTATAAAGGCACTTTAAAAATCTTATTTACGCCTCACATAAACACTGACTTAAATAGGTTATGGGCCCAACTCTTTTGTTTGGACCGTTTTCAATATGAAACAAGCGCTCAGTCTCGCGACATGACATTTTATTAAATTCTCCGTTTGCCGTTATGCCATGCCCTGCCACCACGCCATTTCTAGCACGCCACCCAAAATTTGCCGGATTTATTGCACTTTGCATTGTTGCATTGCAAAAGTTTAGGTTCCGTGATAAGCACGCTATGACGTGTAGTTGCCAAGAGGTAGTTTATTGACTTCGGTTTGACGTTTAACTTTAAGTTAAGGTGGTTTATGTTCAAGGCATTTGTAAAGAGAATTTTATAAAACACTCATAAACAATTGAGTTTTGTGAGCCCATGTAAAGCTGTATTGTTTTGTACTTTAGGGTAATTAATACGAGTCACTGTTCTTGTGTGTGATTACCATTTTGCGTGGTTGTAAGGCTAACGATTAATATGTGTGGTAGATCATAAGTCATAATCAATAACAACATGTCGGGAGAATTACATATACTGCTAGACCTCAAAGGCCTCCCCTAACTACCTGCTAAAACGACCTATCCTGACCTGTCCGACCGAGGTAATATTCTAATCGACCAAAGACACGATTTAAATGAAAGAAAATCTCATAGTTTTTTTCGTTGTTTCCAGATACGACAGCACCGTATGTTCTGTACAAGGATGGCGTGGAACGGGCCCCGCCGGGCACGCAGTGGGGCGGCGGCATGCTGGACGGGGGCTACCAGCCCATGCAGCACCAGAGCCCCGGGGGGCCCTCCCCGCAGCCCGAGCCGCAGCTCGCGTCCCCCGCGCCCTCGCCCTACCCGCCCGCGCCGCCGCCGCCCGACCAGGCCGCCGAGGAAGCCGCGCAGCAGCTCGCGCAACAACAGGCCCAGCAACAAGCGCAGCTGCAGCAGCAGACCTCCCCCGAACACATGCAGGTCGAGCAACAGCTCCAGACCCAGCCCACCCAGGACCATCTCGACCGGGGACCCTGCTTTATCCCGCAGCCGGACTTGCAGCAGCAATACACGCCGTACTTCAAAGAGACCAGACCCGCCAGCCACATGCTCGGTGGCGGAGGCTTTCCGTTACATTATCTGAAGCAGAACGGAGGAGTTCTCTCGTTAGAAGGCCCGCTAGACCAGTACGGCGCGCCCGAGCTCCGCCATTTACCGGATATCGTCCAGCCCGAGCAGCCCAAGCCGCGCAAGCACAACCCCAACTCGGAACTGCGGCTGTTCAAGTGCCTGACGTGCGGCAAGGACTTCAAGCAGAAGTCGACTCTGCTGCAGCACGAGCGCATCCACACGGACTCGCGGCCGTACGGCTGCCCGGAGTGCGGCAAGCGGTTCCGGCAGCAGTCGCACCTCACGCAGCACCTCCGAATCCACGCCAACGAGAAGCCGTACGCGTGCGTCTACTGCCCGCGCTCCTTCCGGCAGCGCGCCATCCTCAACCAGCACCTACGCATCCATTCCGGTGAGAAGCCCTATACGTGCGGCGAGTGCGGCAAACATTTCCGCCAGAAGGCCATCCTGAACCAGCACGTCCGCACACACCAAGGCGAGCGCTATTCACACATATATGCCCCTCCCCGCTCCCCGCGCGCGCCGCGCGCACTGACGCGAGTCACTGCGCGCGCCGCGGGCGCTCCCCGCCGCCCCAGCACGTTCGACTCGGTCTCGCAAACATTGGCCTTCCTATCAAACAAATTCTCGGTCCCCTCATCGCCCGACTAGCCGAGGGCGCGCGCGAGACGCGGAACCGATCTCCGGACGCTCCTGTAACCGTCCCTAGTTCGAATATTCTTAACCCACTCGTCGATTACCGCAGCTAGACTGCCCGACCTTTTGATTCACCGAAATGTTCGATTTTTGCAGATGTCTCGCCGCATTTGATCTTCAAGAACGGGACCACGCCGACGTTGTGGCCTCAGGACGTGCCATTCCCCCCAGATGAGGGAAAAGAGGAGGTGCAATCGACGTACGGCGACGCGGACGGCCAGAACGGAGAACAGCGCGGCTCCTGCTTCTCACCCGGAGACACGGCGCAGTACCCGGCATATTTCAAAGATACGAAAGGGCTCAACCACACCGTCTTCGGTTCAGGACTATCATTACAGTACTTGAAAGGAGGCAAGTTACCCGACGTGCTCGGCGGCGGGCGCGCGATGCCTCTGTTCGTGCGCTGTCCGATTTGCCAGAAGGAGTTCAAGCAGAAATCTACTCTGCTCCAGCACGGCTGCATCCACATAGAGTCGCGGCCGTACCCGTGTCCGGAGTGCGGCAAGCGGTTCCGACAGCAGTCGCATCTCACGCAACATCTCCGCATCCACACGAACGAGAAGCCGTACGGCTGCGTGTACTGCCCGCGCTTCTTCCGGCAGCGGACCATCCTGAACCAGCACCTGCGCATCCACACCGGCGAAAAGCCGTACAAGTGCACGCAATGCGGCAAGGACTTCAGGCAGAAGGCGATCCTCGACCAGCACACGCGGACGCACCAGGGCGACCGGCCGTTCTGCTGCCCGATGCCCAACTGCCGGCGGCGGTTCGCGACCGAGCCGGAGGTGAAGAAGCACATCGACAACCACATGAACCCGCACGCGGCCAAGGCGCGGCGCGCGGACGCGAACAAGACGCCGCGGCCGCTGCCGCCCGCGTCGGCCGTGGTGAAGCCGGAGCTGTACTTCCCGCAGTGCTACGCGCCGCCCTTCCAGCAGTTCGCGCCGGCGGGCGAGTTCAAGCCGGCCGTGGGCCCGGGCGCGCTGGCCTGCCTGCCGGCGCAGTGACCCGCGCCGCCCGCGCGCTGGCCGCCGCCCGCGCCCGCGCCGCTGCCCGCCGCGCACCACGACCTCTACTCCGTGGACCGCCTCTACTAGGGCCGCGCTACACAGTATACGACTCGCCGAGCGAGCTCCTCACCTTATGATCGTTACGATACCCGGATCGCTGTAAACGAGCTTCGATCTGTAAATACCAGCGACCGGCGATATATAAAATTACTCTTCGAATCGTCGCAGTGTACAGTATAAAAAGTTCATCACGAATAGTGTTACCGTTGAAAAAGCGAGTACAGATAGCGTTTTTGCTCCGTAATATTAAGTTACCACGTAAGAGTTAGGTTTCTCGGTGATTGTACGAGCTCGAAATGTTCATTGAGATCCGAACGGATCAAACCAGAGATTAGAGATTAACTCTTCGTTTAAACTAAAGTAAGATTTGAATCTTTTACCACAGCATATTTCGCGATGAATGTCGTAGGATCGGCGTGTGCCTATCTGTAATGAATTTACATAATTTGTAGACTTGTTAAGTTAATTTTATTTACGAGTTTTAAGAGATATAATCTGGCAAACATAGGGAATGAAATGCTCAAAATATTTAAAAGTTAGATAAAGTATAAGTTTGGGGAACAGTTAATGTAAAATGGAAGCTTCTTCGGAGAGAATTTAAACATCAGTAAGCAAACCAAAAACGTAGGTTACCTTTTGCCATCGAGACATTGATTTAGCGATTACAAAATTTTCTGTTGAATTTATGGATGCATTTAATTAACTAGATGAGATAACTGCGATATCTTCGTAACACATAGTGCCAAATAAAGTAGTACTTTTAAACTTTTCTACAAGCTTCTATTATAGTTGGCCTAGTTTAGGTTGTTACCAGTTTTTTCAACGATGTGACAATTTGAAATGCATTTAAGAGGAAAGGGTCAGACTGAGAAAGGACTGTGATAGCTAGGTAGGTTAGGGACTATTCGCTCACTTAGCGTAACTGTCGAGTGCCGACGGCACCCCGGTAAAGGGGGCCGCCCTTACATTTCGGTTCCGTTGGATTTTACTTATTAATGATTGGGACACACTCGAGTCGGAACTCGTTCCGAGAGATTCTTCAAAATTGTACATTTATTTAGACGCGGATTTTTGCCGCGCTTCTCGACTGATTTAATAGTAATTTCGATGAGTGAGATTAGCGAATTTTACCAATTAGGAATCGTGTGTGATGACGCCAAGTGCTTTGCCGTAGTTTGACCAGAGGGTCGGGAAGGAGGGATGCCAGAGTAATCTTATTAATAATTTTAGCTTAGACTATCGACTTTCGAATTACCAAGCAATTCGATCATTCATCGCGAAATAATAATTTAGTATTTAGGAGAAATAAAGATATATATGAATTTATAGCGTCGTCCAAACATTCCGGCGTTGAACGATGCGTCCTAGATTACTTCGCGTCCAAATTAGTTACAGGTAGCGTTAGACACTTTTCCGAAGCTCGACTCGTGTGGTTTGCCACTTGACAGAGGTATATGAGATATATCCGCCGGAGCCGCGCCGACTGCCCAGTCCCGCGGACTATAAACTGCCCAACGCTGGGATGTTTGGACGCGCCTACATTTTATCATCTGTGTTTGTCTATAGACGAGTTAGCTTACGTTACAATATCAATGTGATGGTTTCGTTTTCCTACCGCATAATATGAACTGTTACGTACCTATTATATAACTAATATAGTTGTAATGGTGTGAATATGTGGGAGTCACATTTGGATACATTATTATTATTTACCATTTCACAAATTAATGCATTAGGTACGTTTAGTGAGTTACGTCAATTTCAAGATGAATTATCGCCCATTGGACAGTTACTAAAATTGTCGCGGTTCGCCGCGCGCCAAGACTTTACTTTACTCTTTCATTTTCCTATCAAACTTTTGGAGGTTTACAATCTAACCATTACCGAAGAGAAATATGAACTCGTGATCCTCCAGGGCCCCCCCGCCCGCCTCATAGTTGCTCTAGGGTTCCGTTTCGATATATTTTGTAGGACACACAGTTATACAGCCTTAAACAATAATAGCATAAGTATTTTTATACAGAGGTTACACGCGGGCGGGGCCGGGCCGAGTACAAAGTTTGAATACAAACAATACAACACAGTGCCATACCCGTGGAATAACCTCAGATTTATACTTACTAGATTTTTATACCGATACAAATGGATTTAATTTTTAAATATAAACAAAGGTGATTAAGTATACAGAGATTACAGATGATATTTTATACATTTATTACAAACAATATTATTAATGGTAAATGTGAAATAGTTATAAAGTAAGTGTCGTATTGCTATGTACCGCGGCGGCAGCCTGGTGTAGTCGCGCTCGGCAGCGGCCCGCGCCGCGCCGCGGGTGGACGTACATATCATCGGACGATTCTCAGGCAGTGTTCCAAATTCACAAATTCACTCTGATTTCAGTAGAAGCCAAATGGGATACCTATTACCGTTCTCTAGAGCTCGCTCAGGGCCCGTCCCGGCTGTTCTGTTTGCTCACTGTTTTGTTAAGTTTGCTCAATTAATCGAGTATGTATTACTTTTACCTAACGTTAATCATATTAGTTGTATACATAATTATTGTGTACGCGAATGTATAATATTTTTTAGAGAGCACGGTTTTGCTTTTCTTAACTATTGTTAAGTGCTTACAGTTGTCTGTCGACAGTCTATAGGAAATAACTTCGTTTGGACATCTCTTATTCCGGATAAATAACAATATGCCGTATATTTACTCGTGTAAGCGTGCCGTCCAATTGATCATTTCTCACAGTAATCAATTTGCTTAGAAACATTAATTCATGTTCCTATTCTTATATACCATACCCACAACAACCATCTTCGTTTCAGCCGTCGGGCTTTGCATTTAGCAAACCCAGTAGATTTAGCTCATTTCTTGCCTTTTTATCACATGCTTTATACCCTGTTGGAATTAAATTCCATTCTATTTGGCCACAATGACGTGTGCTAAAAGAAAAAAACGAAGGTTGCTTACAAGCGCAGCCAACGCTAGATATAAACTATACTCTTCATGTAAAGGAGTGCCCCTTACCACTTAATTAATTTTGTATACTTTTAAGTTGTAAACGATAAAAAGGAGAGAATAAGATTGCATTGTTTTTGCATGTAAACTTATGATATCAATGTCAATTGTATGTAATACAATGTTTCAGAGATCGCCCCTGAACCACAGCGTAGCTTGGTAACGAAATTAATAATTTAGTTAAGTTTCAAGACAGCATTTGAATTCCTTTTGATTGATGCATTTATTCGTGATCTCATTGCAGTCTAAAAGTTTAATAGTAAGAAATTGGCAAAGACTTCTTAAGTTTAAGTCCCGTCTGACTGTACGAATGGCTGCATTTCAAGCATTTCATTAAGTACGTTGTAATTCAAAATATCGTACGCATTTATATAGCGTAATGTAAACCCTACTTATCTGATTTCACTTTCGAAAAAATCTGTCTTCTAATTCTAAATCAGAAAAGTGGGGTAATTTTTCTCATAATCGTAATCAATTTCCCGAATTTTTCGACTGATTCAGAGTAGAAGAAATATCAATTCAAAAAATTAATATTTCATTGTCTAATAATCGCTATCATATCAATAGATGTTTTTTCTACGATGAGTCGAATCGAGCCCAGTACCATTAACTGTTACAATATAAGCGTTTCTCACAACTATATCCGATGGAGGGAGTTTAGGGTAATGTTTTAGTTTCGTAATAGTTGGCTACGAATTATTTCAACGTCTTCCATTGACCTGTAGCTGTAGTGCGGCGTTGCGATCCTCTCAGCAGGTGCGACCGTCTAGCTTAATTTGTATAGTTTCCCAACAAAAATACCTGCAGATAGTGCAGTCTCCGTGCAATACACTTGATCCGGCGCGATATTGTACATTATTTATCGTTTAGTAGTGTAGTGGTGATAATTGGTAGCCAACCGGCCTATTTTGTTAGAACCTACGTACTCACTGCCACATCGCCGACCGCTGTCACAGAAATGATAATTTTTTATCACAATACAGACTTGTTGAAGTTCCACAGTAAAATAAGTGTTGTTGAATTTTTTATAAAAGATATTAGATAATGATCTTGTAGTCTGGATTGGGTTTTTACAGATTTTATTGAATGCAGTTTTACGTGAATTTAAGATGCGCCGCCTGTCTAGCTTATTTTTGCTACAATACTTATTTAAAGCGATACAAACACTTTTACTTATACTGATATAGTATAAACAATAGATTATACAGATTTTACAATATATACAATAGATTATACAATAAAGCGGTGATACATATATGACAAAGTTTGTTTTTATACAGAAGCGCGGCAGGCGGCGGATCTTGTAAGATTGGTTTTCTAATGGGTGCTGTTATAATTAATTGTACATATTTATTGTAATATACAACAATAGACTGGTAATTTTACACTGTTGTAGGTTTCTACAGAGATATTAGCCGGAGCAGGGGGCCTATTCTACATTTCGTATAGGTACGGGATGAGTTTTCGTCTTCCATTGTACATTGTTTAGGTTATTTTACATTACTTTATTATTTACTAGCTTAGGTCAAGTCTGTATGGGAAGTACAAAAAGAACCAGCGTTTCTGAGATCTGTTGAAATTATCATAGCAAATCCTATATAGTAGGGTTTAATATCTTGGGATTCATCAACTATAACATAAAATATAATGAACTAGTAAGGTCTCGCACCTATATCTACTCACTAAAGCACTATTTAGATTTGGTTTATTGAAAAGACGATAAGAATGGACATCTACAACCAAAGATGGGCACTACTCCTTAATCAACTGTTTACAACTGTAGAGTGAATACAATTTCCAAAGTTTTGTATTAAGTGCTTCGAAAATCCATAAGACCTGTTAAAGATATGGTGCTGAACCATCGAAATGGTGCTATAGGGATTGTAATAAATATCGTTCTGTCGGATACATTGCAAAGAAATTTCTTCAAGGATCTTTAGCGCAGGCTAGAGATAGAATAGTAAAAGACGGGGAGAAAATTCCGACTAAACAGTACACATGTTTTGGATGCTGATCATAAGATAGACTACGAAACGGCAGATGTATATTGTATATAAAACTTCCTACAGTTGAAACACCAGGACGTAAGTTTCACAGTAACTGCAGGCAAAGTGAAGGGACATATGGCTAGTTCAGATAGTAATCTTTAGTTTATAGTAACTAGTTTATTCACTGCCTTCAACACGCCGGCGTGTTCAGAATACATACAAATCCTGGTTTTGGGCAGTGAATGTTAAGGCCTAATGAATGGGCCCCATGCTTCCGGTCCGCATGTTACAAACTGCCTTCAGAAAAAGGGCGTATCTAACAAGAAATATCTATTGAACATGCAAACTGAGTAATAATAGCAGAAAGTCCATTCTGCTTTGAATTACAGATATTCAGATACGCCCTTTTGTCTCAATAGGGCAGCACTAGAGTATATTTTCTTACAAGCTACAAATACACCGAAATAGACTATATGAAATTTATTTTAGACAATCCCAGAATACAAGATCCAACTTTTTACACACAACAGATAAATAAAACCAGAATTATTTTTACTTTTAAATTTTTCGTTTATGGAAATTAATAATAAAACAGTTGGTTGCGAATGGTCACAGAGATCTGGCGAAAAATTAAAACGTTGGCATAATAATAAAGAATTGTAAATATGTTTTTCTAGTATACGTTCTTCCAAAATGATAATATCAGTATTAAATACAAAATTCGACTTGGTTTAGGTCAAAAGTATAAGTGTGATCTATAGAAAAAATTGAATTAGATCTTGGTGTATCTTAAAGTATAATTATGTTTAGTTACTGTACTCTTATTTAGATATGTTTTACGTATGATCTTGCCTAGATTTGCATTTATGTTAGTTACATTATGATTATGTTTGAAGTTGATACCATCGTATTTATGTATATTAATATTGTATTAAGGGTTTTGTTTGTTTTTTTGACATTAATAGAAGTAAAATGTTGTAAAAAGTAAGCTCGTTGTATTTTATCAAATAAACACTTTTTAGTCCAACTGAAGCAATATTTTGCAGTTTTATTTCATTTTCCATATTATTGTCATGTAGTATGGCAACTTTACGAAACAGAACTCTTTTTAACTTCAAAAAAGGGAGGAAGCTCTCAATTCGTCGGAACCTCTTTTTGTGTATATTCCCCGATTACTCAAAGACCGCTGGACCGATCTGATTTTTTTTCTTTGTTTGAAATATTTATTCTCGGTCCCATTGTCTACACGTCAGAATCTGATAATGGGATCTTAAAAAAAATGAGGGAAGTATTCAAAGCAAAAATTCTCAAGTTGGACATGTATCCAGGAATGAGGGGTCAATACAGCGGCTGGTAGTACAGGGCCAGGGGGAAGGGAAAAGATCTAAAAGACGATCTCCTTAATCGGTGGACAGCCCTGCTGAAAGATGTTGCCATATCATCCGTGGTCGAGTGCACTCGCAACGCCTTGTGTCATACACATGTGTATTACAATATGAATCTTAGTTCGAACTACACTGAGTTCCAAATTCAAATATTCTTTTGGACCGCCGTCGGTCCACTGGTTAAACCGGAAGAAAGGGAGAAATTTATAGCAAAAGAAAGGCAAACCAACACACAGGCCACTTGATGGTAAGTGGGACAAAATGTCCGATACGGCAAAATGATAGTGAACCCAACTTAAAAAAATCCGGTCAAGTGCGAGTCGGACTCGCGCACAGAGGGTTCCGTATTTAAGATAATATGGTTGGAAAATGCAAAAGAAAATACTCATTTTGTTATGAACTTTATTATCTATGCAATAAGTTAAAGTTTTTTGATAATTTTTCCAAATGTTGAAAATTTAATTTTTTTTCGCTTAAAATTAAAACAATTTTTGTAAATGTTTGGTTATAAATCAAAAAGTACGTCACAGATTTTTTTTTATAATATAATAGTTTTGAAATGTGCAGACTGAGCCCTTTCATTGACACCCCGTTTACTATAATCAAATCACCTTCATTTTTCAAACCCTCATTCTAGACCCCTTTAAAAATATTTTTTTTTTTTTAAACAGACGCAGGCAAACAAATTGTACAACTATGCCAAATTTCAACGCTCTGGTTCACTTTGTCCATATTCCCAACTCTTCCACATTCTCATCTCGGCCACATTCCCATGTCGTCCTCATTCCCATTTCGTCTACATTCCCATTTCGTTCACATTTCCATCTCATCCATATTCCCATCTCGTCCACACTCTTATCTCGACCATATTCCCAACAACTAGTGAACAACCGAGTGATCGAATTGATATCGAACAGCCCTACAGTACTAAGTTAGGTTGCAAACGAGTTAGGAATGAGGACGATATGGAATGTGGACTAGTGGGGAATGCGGACGAGTTGGGAATGAGGACGTGTTTGGAATATGGACGGGACGGAAAGTGGACAATTTGGGATTCGTATGTGGACGAGTTGGTACTTTGGCCGAGATGAGAATGTGGACGAAATGGGAATATGGACAAAGTGAACTTGAGCGAATTTCAAGGTGATAGCATTAGTAGTTGCTGAGAAAAACTGCTGTAACATACAGACAGACAGACAAGACAGACAGACACCGAAGTCTCACAATAAGGGTTCCTTTTTTACTATTTTGGTACGGAACCATAAAAAGTAACTTTTTGTCTGTATCCCCATAGTAACTATGTTGTGCCGGTATTCGATAATGTAAGCTTATAGACGTTGTTGGACTCACTTTTGTTGCGACTTAACACATTTATTGTTCGGGCACTATTCCACTCGGTAAAACCATATTGCTTTTGACACGTTATCGTATTGTTTTTACTTGGCCGCCATTACTAGCAACATTGACAAAACAATAAAATGTCAAAAGCAATATTGTTTAACCGAGTACAAGAGACCTAACAGGTCTAAACCAGATGAGGCAGTAAATTAAAAATACATATACTAAAATCGATTTATTATAAATCATTTTAAACAACAATAATCTACATGACTCTTACCTTGTTACATCAAAACTCACTGTTATTTCTTCCTGGCAACATTCAAAACGTCACATCACAGCATAAACTCACTTCCCATTTCGCCGCACCAACTTGTCTATGCTATCTTGATTCTTATAAATGCACAAATCCATAAATGTTAGGGCTAGGAGCAAACTGTGTCCAAGCATGTCTTTTTGCAAGTCCTTCTGAGACCTAAACATGGTCTTGAGATCTTCTGGGAAGCGCACTTGAGACTCTTTGGAGTTATTTTGAAGGAGCATCTCTACTGTTTGGTCGGTTGATACTCGCTCGTTGCCGACAAGAGTGCCGTACAATCTGAAAGAAAGAAACTTAGGTTTACTAAGCATAAATATGAACATATTTAGTGCATAATCCTACGACGCTGGATTTTGTCGGATAAGTAAGTATTTTTCTTGCTTTCTCAATTAGCTTGTCGATGGGTACTGAAGTCGACTGAGAAAGTAGAGAAATATGAACTTTTCCGACCAATTCCGATTACCCCAGGAAAGTTACGATTTATTTCCATGGAGACACCATAATATATTTATATCAGTAATTTTATCATGTCAAGAATTAGATTGGCAAAATTATATTCCTCGTTAACCAACTGCATTTCGCCGCAGCGACAGTAAAAAGCATTGTTTTAATTTTGTAAAAATATAGTAAAAACCCTATAAGTGTGTGTGTCTGTGTGTGTCTGTCTGTGTCTTTCTGTGTATATCTATGACTGTTTTCAAAACATTTAGCCTGATAACGAATTATTTCTAAAAATCTCGTTAGTGGCCTGGGTTAGCTGTCGACACCCGCGACTTCGTACGCTGGGGGTCGATTTTCGGAAAATCCTTTCTTAGTATACCCCTAGGGTACACAAGGAATAGTAGGAAGAGAGGACAATATAGAGATCTCTCTCCAGGCGGGTGTTATGCCTGAGGACCGAAGTCCATTGGGATGAAGTTGGAAGTTGTATATATGTCATCTGACTGGAGAAACTTCGTTAGCGCGTTGTAGAACACTTAGTTGCGCTGTCTGACGTTGGTTGCGCTAGCGAGGTAGCGAGTTGATTGATACAAGTTGCCGTTAGATGTCGCTAGGTCGCCACAGAATAAATACATACCTTCACGCCTGTCTCCCAATGGGGTAGGCAGATACTATAGAACGCCAGGTGCACCGGTCTAAACATACAACTTTCGGTTCCTCTACATTCATCGTCCTCTTCATGCACTTACGTCGGTTTCGGGTGCTTTTGATTTGGCCCTTATTTAGTACATTTTGAATCTGATCTCTGTATGTGCGTCTAGGGCGTCCCCTACCGACATCTGCACTCATTCTCGCTCGCAATACCACTTTCTTTCATCCATCCTTTCTAAATGACCAAACCATCTTAGATACCCTTTTCGATCTTTGTCACTACATCTTCTTTCAATGCACATAGTTCTCGGATCTCGCTATTTCTAACTCTATCCATCATCCTAACTCAACACATACTTCTCAGAGCTCTCATTTCAACCGCAATAATCCTGCTTTCATTCTTCTTCTGCCATTCCCATGATTCACTACCATACATCAATGATGTCTAATTTTTTAATAATCCTGTTTTCGTAGATTTTGGATCTAAAGGCCATTAAATAAAGTTCACTTTGTTGTTCTAAAATGCATTTAAAATTAATTTTAATTTTAAAACGGAAAAAGACAAGTAAAAACTTATTTAAAACAGGTTAAACTATATTTATATTTATAATTAAATAATAAATATCTTATTGTATACGGAGTCACAGTAGGTTAGAGGTGGTAGGACCTTGTTTAGGGTCTCTCGGGATGGTTACCACCATCTTACCCTTAATCCTATCGCCAGGCAGCATTCGCAATGATTTCCCGGTGCGAGCGTAAGACAACCGGTGAAATTATTAGCATAGAGGCATTCTATCTTAGGCATAGTTATCTTGAGATTCCCAATTTCCATGGGCATCAGACAGAACCGAATTACCATCAGGTGGCATGTAAAAAAAAAAGGTAAAGGGAGACCCACGACAAGGTGCATTTATGGACTTTAAATACTTAGAAACTGTCAAATGAGAGTGTCGTCGCAGCGAAAGATCGATTGCTATTGATATAAAGACATACTGTGCAATGCACAGTGTGCATACTCATTTGTTAATAGCCCTTCGGGTGGCCAAGTCCGGGAGCCGGACCCCTCCTAGAGTGGCAGGGGTCTGGGAGTCGGACTTGACATAACAAGCCTTAGAGTGGCAGGGTCCGGCTCTCGGACCCTGTGCACTTCTTATTTCGCACCTAAAATAGAACCGTTAAAACTATTATTGGCTTGGTCACACTTGCAAGATGTATTCGTCAATAGACAAGGATGGCATTCAATAACAGTCGAATTGCCGTACTGAGAAATTCGTTAGAAATTGCGTCATCTTCCCGCGGTTCCCGCCCCACCACTGGCGGGGCCTGCCACTCGACGGTATATTTTCCAAAACGGCCGCGCCACTTCTCCTACCGTTCAACCGGTGGCGCTGCCACCCGAAGGGATAACTAGTTGTTGCCCAAGGCTCTGTCCGCGTAGAAGTTGTTTATCGCTATTCCCTCGGGAACTGGCCAATTTTTCGTGGTACAAAAGTATCCTGTGTCCTTCCCCAGGATACAATCTATCTCCTTGCCATATTTCATTCAGATCCGTTAAGCCGTTTTATCGTGAAAATATAGCAACCGGACAAATAGAGTTGCTTTCGCATTTTTGATATTAGTATGGCTACCAAAATATTACATGCCAAACTATTATTATGTTATGCTAGGATATTCAACAAGACAAAAAAAGTTCTAATTCGCACACAATCGGCTAGACAGAAGTACAAACCAGAAGACGTTTTGAAAACTTGTTGCGCGCGAGTCCTCGAATAATAATAAAAAAGTAAATATCAGGGAACAATTAATCAGCATAATAATTATAATTAAATCCAATTACATTAGTTTCGCCGGAAGATCTTATCAACACACCTAAATTTAAAAAAGTCGGCCTAGTGCGAACTCGCGCACGACCGCACGACGGGTTCCGGGATCTATAAAAAAATCACGTTTGTTGTATGGGAGCCCCCTTATTTTATTATTTATTTTTAAAGTGAATACACAACTAAATATTGTGTGAATATTTCAAGCGTCTACCTGTTGCCGTTTTTTATATAGAGCAATAAACGGCAAAAAAATCACCCCACTTAAATATTAATTTTATTCTGTTTTTAGTATTTGTTAGTATAGCGGCAACAGAAATACATCATCTGTGAAAATTTCAACTGTCTAGCTATCGCGGTTCATGAGATACAACCTGGTGACAAACAAACAGACAGACAGACAGACAGACAAACAGACAGACAGACAGGCAGACGGACAGTGGAGTCTTAGTAATAGGGTCCCGATTTTACCCTTTGGTTACGGAACCCTAAAAATGCTTATTACCTTGAAGTCGTTGCATGACTATTGAATTCACTTATCGATAGATGGCGCTTGAATCAAAATAAGTTTTAGACGCAAAGTTATATAATAAGACTAACCATAGATCAACATGATAACAGAATTAGTTCTTACAGTCCAAGTTTTGGTTGTAATATGAAAGAGACGCACTAGGGTGGTCCAAAAAAACAAAAGTGTGTAATATTGTTCCTCCACAAGTTTATTTTTATTTCACAATAGACAAAAATACGCTATAACAAGTTTTATAGCAATTGAATAAAATTTACAGCTCGCCCATAATGATAAAATTGTTTCATATAAAAATGTATAGAGCTTCACACATCTAATAAACATATCGAATGAGAAAGTCTTTGGACAGATCATGACACTGTATTCTGAGTTGCAGTAGTAGGCCAACAATATTCTACTTCTGTTTTTAGTTTTTGCTAAGTTTACTAGATATCGTTTTGTATCAGAATGAGATCTTTTTGGCATAAACTAAACGCTTTGGGCGACCAGTAAACGATCACATAACAAGTTTAAATTTGACACATAAGTAACTAATTTATAGCAAACAAAAATAGGCCTTGTGGAGGAAGGATTTCATATAGTTTTTTTTTCTTCATACTATTTTGGACCACCCTAAGACGCACTTTGTTAATTCATGAAAATTGCATGGAGAAATAACAGCTCTAGTAGATTATAGAACAGGCATGCTTAGTAGTTTCGCAAAGCGGCGATAGATGGCGTTAACCTTGCATTTACTCACCTGTATGGAAGTGCATGTCTGAGAAAATATACTTTGTGTTTAAAAGCTTGCTTGTCCTCTTCGTCAGCAAAACTGAAAATAAAAGAGTCATTATACGTTTTTGAAGCTTACGATAACGTTTCTCACCCCCTAAAACAAGTACCGATTTTGTATTGAATTGTATTGTAACTTACTCGATTCCTCTGGAGTTGATGAGTGCAACGATCATGGCAACCATCTGCGCCTTCTGAAGGTTCACAGCGATCGCCTTGACGTTGCTGGGGTCGCTGCCGGCGGCTCGTAGCGACGTCGCCTCGGCCTTCATCACGTACAGGTCCGCTGCAGGCAGCCGGGAGCTCACGGCAGCGGCCTAAAACAGGCACCTTTACTCATTCCTTTACTTCTTCAACATCATCATCATTTCAGCCCAAAGACGTCCACTGCTTGACATAGGCCTCCCCCAAGATTTGCCACAAGGATCGTTTCTGCGCCGCTTGAATTAAACGGTTTCCCGCAACCTTAAAAACGTCGTCTGTCCGCCTTGTTGGAGGCCTAACCACGCTGCGTCTTCCGGTACGCGGACGCCACTCGAGAAGTCTTCAACCCCATCGGCCACATGTTATGCGAGCAATGTGTGATCATCTTTACATGGTATAACAAAGTCTCTTTCGGCGTCCGTCTGTCCGTCTCTCTGCCTATCCGCTAACTCCTAACTCACGTTTACCGGAGATGTCCATGATGGTAGGGTTGAGAGAGTAACCCCTTTGTTAGTTAGTTACAATCTAATTAATATTAACTTAACTAATGCGCTGCTAACTAACGCGCTGCGGATTTTGATTCAGTTTTCGCCATAAGTTAGATAATTTATCATCGAAGGTTTTTATAAGTAAAAATATAGTCTCTTTACTAAGTCGTGTCGTCTTTACTAAGTCCCAATATCATTCTAAAAGAAATTGCTGGAAGGTATGATTGTCTGATCTTTAAACATTGGACCGGGCTTATTAAGGGTGTAGCTCAATTTGTAATATAGACGCTATGCTATGGAAAGCGTGTGCATATACAGGGTGCCTGTGACCTTGGGGCTTTAAATGCAACCATCGATTCTACTCTCCAAACTGAACTACTTTTGATCTGCAACTTTAAAAAATATCTTAAGTTTAGATAATCAATTGATGATAATTGACATTTCCTTGACATTTCCTTGGTACGAGGGCTAAAGGAAAACGGAGGATTGGATCGCGTACATTGAAAATTATATTTAACTAGTATGAAAAAAATAAAATGTAAGTTGGACATTGTTTTAACAACTTACAGAACAAAATAAATGTTTAAAAAAACAAAAAGCCGCCTTCAAAAATGAAAAAAATAACTTCTTTTAAAATGGTAGGTCAGTCCAACTGCATTCGGCTTTTGGTTTTTAAATATTGTGGGACGCCGACTTCAGTTGGACTGACCTACCATTTTAAAAGAAGTTATTTTTTGCATTTTTGAAGGCGGCTTTTTGTTTTTTTAAACATTTATTTTATTTTATACTTTTTAGTGATCCTATTTATGCTGCTACGTAGGTCGACTTCTAAATATTAATGAGAAACTATAGAACATTTCAAGCTTGCCGCACACAACGCCGCGGGAATGTCATAGTCATATTTAAACCTAAATGTGCTTCGTTATAGTCGCTCAACTACCTTAATCGAAATATCTTATCGCCTCCCTTGAAATAGGTACCGTTAAGGAGTTCCGGTGGCCATCTGTGGTCTTCATCATCAATTCCACTTCACCATATAGTACTTTTCAAAAGCAAATGCACGAGTTACATTGAAAAATACCAAAATCGCTATAGGTGTGCCTATAATATTTGAGGAGTTCTCTTGATTTCTCCAAGATTACATCATCAGATCCTGACCTGTTGACAATGGGACCAACTAGAAAGTATACCCATTCAAACAACGAAAAAAATTTTCAAATCGGTCTAGTGGTCTTCGAGTAATCGGGGGACATACATAAAAAAAAAAACCCGACGAATTGAGAACCTCCTCCTTTTTTTGAAGTCGGTTAAAAAGAAGTTAAATCTCAGGAGTAGAAACGATCCATGCATTTAAAGCGCCGAGGTCAGAGGCACCCTGTATATAACAAGTTAGCAAAATTGTTAATGTTAATACTGTATCTTTAGAATTATTCTACTAATTACTAACACTTAAAGATTAAGTTATCTTAAGTTGTAAAGAATTTGATTTTATTTGATTTGATTTTATGAATAATAAACTCTGGTTTAAGTACGGGTGTAGTAGAAAATCCACATAAACCAAAACGTCGCGGGGGCGGGTCGCTAATATATTATAAATGGCAATATGTGCTAGTTTGTAAACCAGATTTTCTATACAAATTTACAAGTCGGCAGAATGCTACATGGAGACGTACATTGGACACTTTTTAATCCAAAATTTCACGATAGATGGCCCTGTTATCAATATTATAAAATTGAGAACAGCGCCATCTATCGTGAAATTTTAACTAACATGATAAAGTTTATACATTTAATGTATTTATCATGTTAGTTAAAACGCTACAGATGACGCTGTCTTTCGATTTAACTAATCGAACTTAAGGGCAATTGCGTAGTTTTCCTCATCAATAAACGAGCTCTACGCGGAGTCACGTGCAAAGGTTAGTACTATAATACTGGGGCGTACTATCATACTTTGTACTGAAACAAAACTGTCACTTGCCTCTCATTAGCATTATAAATGTGAGTTAGATGACTGGTTTTCTACTCTTATACTATAAACCATTATCATATTCTTAACGGTATCAAAATGCCTCCCATAATTTAACCAAAAAGCATGATAATAACACTTAGGTAATGACCATTTCCATGGTAATAACTAATAACAGTTCTATAATTACTATTATAGTATTATTATGACCAGCGTTTCGGTATTACGTAAATCATTCGTGGCACTTAGTAGACAGTTGACGTCAATTTTTTACAAATTTATCGGAACTGGCTTTGTTTGTATGTCTGTCATTCCGGTTAAAATCGTGCTTGAAATTATTTCTTAGCTAAAAGAAAGACGTTGAAAATTATCACCTTCTTTCAATTCTCGCAAAAATATTTCGAAAAACTAGTGCACAGCATTGTTTATCCTATTTTACACCCCCATAATTATGCCTCAACAACGCGGTTTCGTTCAAAAATGTTCTACTACTACTACTAAAACTAATCTATTAACTTACACCTCACACCTTTTTTAATAATCTAGACAGAAACCAACAGGTAGACAGTGTCTACTCAGATATAAGGAAGGCATTTGACAAGGTAGATCACAAAATCCTCCAGGATAAGATCTATTTTGACGGTAACCGAGGAAATTTGTTGAGATAGTTTCGATCCTTTGTTAATAATAGGACGCAAAAGGTTTTTATGAATGGCTATGAGTCGAAATTCGCCCGGGTTACCTCTGGGGTCCCTCGAGGATCGATCTTGGGCCCTTTATTAATCTTATTATATATACTACTAGCTATGTGCAGAAAAATAAAACATAGCCTATGTTACTCAGGGATAATGTAGGATTCTAATAGTGAAAGAGTTTTTCAAATCGGTCCAGTAGTTTCGGAGCCTATTCAATGCAAACAAACAAACAATCAAATATTTCCTCTTTATAATATTAGTGTAGATTTATTAAGGCTATAGAACAATGTTTTGAATTTTCTCATTTTATGATTTAAGCAGGTGATCTCAATGTATACACAAATGATGAAGACCAAACCAAATTTCAGGAGGATCTAGATCGACACAGAAGCTATTAAAATCAAATAAGCTATAGTCTAAATAAATGCAAAAGCATCACATTTACAAAGAAGATCAACGCCACCAACTCCTCTCACATCCTCTGTGGCTGGGCCTGGAAAGTCTCCTCAATAATAGTACATTATTGCCTAGGCATGGAAGTAGGCAATTGCGGGCCGAGTATTGGTTTAAACGGACGAGCTTGCGAGTCCGTTTAAAAATACGAAGCCCGCAATTGCTGTTCCTGCCGAGGCAAATATAGTGCTTTTCTCAAAAATCGCCAGAAAAAAATTGTGTTGGAGTAAAATCTTCATCGCTTGAACTCATTTTTTAAATTGCATGCAAACAGAAACTTCATGTGAAAAAACCATCACTCTTTACCGCCTTTTTGTTTATGACAAGGAGAAATGCAAGTTTTGTTTTTAAAAAACATAAGCTATTCCAGACACAGATAAAAAAGTTATGTTTCGAATAAAATTTGGATGTATAAGACTTGTGCCATCATTTTATTATGGGCTTTGTCACTTTTTAAAAAGTTACAAGCTAGATAGTAATGGAATTTGTATGCAACATTGCGGGCTTGTGTAGCGAGCACGCAATGTTTTTTTTTTTAATTTGAGAATTGTCAGTAATCTATGTACTTCGCGTCTCCTTATGTAGATAGTAATGTCAACATTTCCGAACATTTTTGAGAAAACGATCTTGGAGCTTATCTGGCCAGTTTTTTACATCTCGATGCACATAACGAAATAAATATTTTTTCATTTTTTTCATTTTTCATATCAACTACATTATGGAATGGTTTTTAAATTTTAATGTTTGGTACATTGGTTGCACATTTTCACATTAACTATGTTTCACTTTATGTTTTACTTGACTTTCTATCAATGACTTTATATTAACTGACAAGTCATATTTTAATAAACCAACCAAGTGCGAAACGAACTCGTACAAGAAGGGTCCCGTACCATTCTAGCAAGCTGCGTTTTGATATAGCGGGAATAGAAATACATACTCTGTAAAAATTTCAACTGTCAACCTATTGTGGTTCATGAGATACAGCCCGATGATCAATGACAGACAGATCGGCGGACAGAGGAGACTTTTTAAGACCCATTGGATACAGAATCCTAAAAAGGACTCTGTAGCAGCATCAAAGTGTGAATATGAAATTACAGTTACCAAACAAAGTTAAAAAAGCATGTATGTATAGTAGTATAACTCAAGTATAAGTAGTAATACCTCCTTACAATATCATAAATGTCTGTGATCTGGAGTTTCTTCCCTTCAGGATATTCGATGGGGTGGTAGGTCCATTCTTTAACTTCATAGTTTTTTCTGTCTATCATTGTCCAAACAATGGAATTGACATTGACATACACAGCTAGGACTGACTGGCATTTCTGTGAAAGAATGAAATATTCTTTATATTCCTTTACCAATTTTTATCGTCACTTATGTGATAAATTATTTGAGAACAATTAAAACAACGCGACAAATTAAGTTCTGTATATTTCATTTTGTTGGAAGTCGGTTAAAAAGGCTATACTATCACTACATGCCTATCCAACTATATATATATATTCTAAATTTCATCAATCTGTTACATGATTTTTAAGAATAATTATAACTGACAAATAAACAACTTAAGAAATAAAATAAATGTTTTAAAAAACAAAAAAAACGCCTTCAAAAACGCCAAAAGTTACTTCTTTTTAACCGACTTCAAAAAAAGGAGGAGGTTCTCAATTCGTGTTTTTTTATTTTTAATGTTTGTTACCTCAGAACTTTCGACTGGGTGAACTGATTTTGATGATTCTTTTTTTATTTGAAAGCTGGTGCTTCCCGATTGGTCCCATTCTTATCAAAATGAAGATCTGATGGTGGAATCCATGAGGAATCGACGGAACTCTTCAAAATTTATAGGCACACCTATAGCGATGTTTGTATTTTTCATTGTAACTCGTGTATTTGGTCTTAGAAAGCACTATTTGGTGACGTGCAACTGGTGATGAAGACCACAGATTGCCACCGGAACTCCTAAACGGTATATATTTCGAAGGCGGCGATAAGATATTTCGATAAAGATAGTTGAGTTACTATGACGAAGCATATTTAGGTTTAAATATATGACTATGACTTTCCCACGGCGTTGCTTGCGGCGAGATTTAAATGTTCTATTGTTTCTTATTAATTGAGAAGTGGGAGAATAACAGCATACCTAATTATGATCACTAAAAAGTATAAAATAAAAAAAAGTTTAAAAAAACAAAAACCCGCCTTCAAAAAGCAAAAAATAACTTCTTTAAAATGGTAGGTAAATAGGTCAGTCCAACTGAAGTCTGCTTTTGGTTAAAATATTGTTGGACGCCGACTTCACTTGGACTGACCTATTTACCTACCATTTTAAAGAAGTTATTTTTTGCTTTTTGAAGGCGGGTTTTTGTTTTTTTAAACTTTTTTTGTATAAAATAGTAGGTAATATGTTAGTCCAATTGAAGTCGGCTTTTGTTTGAAAATATTGTGAGTCGCCGATCGCCGACTTCAATTGGACTAACCTATTGCATATACCATTTAAAGAAGTAATTTTTTTCGTTTTTGAAAGCGGTTTTTGGTTTTTTAATACATTTATTTTAATTTATACTTTTTAGTGATCATAATAAGTTCATGTAGTCCCACTTCTTAGTTGATATGAAACGTTAAGATATTTCAAGTTCGCCGCAAGCATCGCCGCGGGATCGTCATAGTCATATTTAAACAATTAAATGTTCTTCGTTGTAGTCATTCAAGTATTCAACTATCTTAATCGAGATATCTTATCGCCACATTCGCCACCCTTAAATAGGTACAGTTAAGGAGTTCCGGTGGCCATCAGGTCTTTTTCATCAGTTCCACTCATGACAAAGGGACCACCTCAGAAGTATACTCTATCAAACCAAAAAATATTTTTTAAAATCGGGCCACAAATGACGGAGAAGTCGGTGAACAAACATAAAAAAAAACATACAGTGGAACATATAACCTCCTCCTTTTTTGAAGTCGGTTAAAAATAGGAATTGGCTACTCAACATAGCTTTGAACACCGTTTTGCAAAATGATATAACTGCAATCATACTTTTGATAAAATGAATGGATACCAAATAAAATACATAATCAGATATGGTACTTTACAATACAATACAAAACTTCTTTATCGAACACCACTTACAGCATGGAAACTAATACATAAAACAAAAGTTATTAAGCAAGTCAACGGGCAGTCTTATGACTTACTTGTCTCGCATTTTCAGCTAAAGTCGGATGCAGTATCTGTCCTTTAATTTTAGCGCTTCTCTTTGGTTTTTCCGAGGGTTCTCCGAGCATGCTATCATACAGCTTCATTGTAGTTTTCCTCGTAAAACCCTCCATCAGCTCCAGGTCTGAGAGAGACTTTATTTGGCCGTTGTTGCTCCTCCATTGGGAAAACTTCTTTAATTTTGCCTTGCTTATTTCATAACTGTAATTAGATATATATACCGTAAATGGACAAAACAAAACAAAAGATGGGAGGATGTAAGCAAACTTACGGCTGGCCCCAACTGGAGGAGAGTCGCTACGGATAGAAAGCAATGGAAATCGTTAGAGGAGGCCTTTGCCATGAGGCATGCTGAATTAAGAGACATAATTTAATACTAACTTATCTAATTAAAACACAATGGAAAGCTTCTTAATTCTGAATAAAAAAGGCTATTGATTGATTGATTGATTGATACCGTAAATAAATTAAATAACAAAATATCAAGGGAAAATCTCACACAATTTGAGCTTATAAACCTTAAGCATGTACTATGGGTATATAATTACCGAAGACTAAGACTGTAATCGAATTATACTTCATTGATTATAATTATCATTTCACCCATTTTCATTTCTTTGAATGCAATTTTTTACTGAAACCATTTTGTTTCCAGAATATCTTAAACATTAATTACGTACGTTAATTGAGGTTAGGCATGTGACTACCAAAAAATAATAAGAAATACCTTGAGATGAAATAAAATTCTGCATAACTTATATGTTCTTTGAAAGGTGTTTCGATAAAATAATGTACCGGATAAATTGAAATTATTATAAAAAATAAATACCAACCCTGATATGTCAGCTTCAGAATCATTAATAATTTTAATGATTTTCTCCTTTTGCTCGTCGGAATATTTGCTATCAAATTCTTGACTATAGAACCTTGGAGCAGCAATACATCTGCAGTTGGAGCACAAAGCACTCTGGAAATAAAAAAAAACTACTGCATATCAAAAATGATCTCTAATATAATCGTAGTAATAGTTTATGTACGTACTTGTAATTGGTTTTTTTGTGCAATAAAGAGTTTACGTACATACATAATCCATAACCGGTGCCCCTTGTTTCCTAGACACTCATTTCATAGAACATATCACTTCCCAGAAATTTTCATTTCATAGAAAGCTGTTCTCTGCTGAACCTGTGTTGATTTCAGGTTATCTTAAATATGATTCACGTAGGTTAGGTTAGACTTGTAACCATCACAAAATAAACTGAAATCAACATGGATGCAGCAGAAAATAGATTTCTATGAAACGAAAATTCTGGGAAGTGATGTGCCAGACAACTATACAAGTGCGGTGGGTCGCAGTGGGCGACGCGTGCGAAACCTTTTCGTCATCCCGCATAGGGCACGCACTTTGCAAGGGAACAACGCTCCTACCACCAGAACCGTGGCATTAATTAATGAGTTCCTCTCACAATCCCAGGATACCGATGTGTTTGCAGACAACTGGTCAGTTGTCAAACGTGCCATAGAGCACTTTACTAATGCACTTTATTGTAAAATTAGTGAATAATGTTATATTTTCATATGCTCTTACTTAATTCATAGTTTTGCGTATAACTGCTGTATTTTGTATGTATCTTGTTGGGCACTTTGGTTTAAACTGTAAGTCCACAAGAATATCTTTAGAAATAAATAAATGTCTATGAAATGAGTGTCTATAAAGCAAGGGTAAACCAATCCATAACAGATAGTGCTGCCAGATACTTTTTTATGGTAATTGGGATCAGAGACACTTAAATATTTTCACTCACAAGACTACAACCTTTAACCTACATGGAATATGTTTGGAATGTAATAATGAAGAGGACATAGAATGTTTCGGTATCAACTTGATAGATGAAATTAATTGCGTATTTGCCGTAATGATGGTCTTGTCCGAAGCGCTAGCAGATTCACTCCATATTGGGACTAGGACAATAGGAATATGTATAGATTTTTTTAATTGCATTTCTCAACAAAATATGAAAATACCGTAAAAGAGTTCACCAAAACCGAAATTAAAATTAACATCAGTCAAGAAATACGGATGATACAAGCATTATAAACTGCTAATTAGACAGAGAGATCAGATGCGCACCGGTGACGTCATTGTGCAGTTCGGCCATATAAACTCCACGTAAAATTCCGTTTTGCTACAAAGAGATAGGAAAAAATTCCTTTTTGCTAGAAAGAGATAGGAAAAAATCTTATATCTTGGTTATTTTTATAGCTATTCAGAAAATGTTTTTTCTCACCTGTTTGTTACATGAATCAGCTTTTGATGAAGGTGTAAAAAAAAACATGAACAATTATACCCTATTTGTGTGAGATTGTCTAAGGATATTTATTTATTATTTTTATATTACCGACGTGTAAAAGAGTCCTCATGTGGCGAATTCACTGAATTAATATTTTTAATTCTGAATTTGAATTGTGATGTCTTTTTCCAGGGCTTGCAACATGCAGTCTAATAATTTTTTTTACGTCGTTGTATTTGTTTTTATTCACTGCAGCACATATTGGGCTACCTAAGCCTTAAACAAATACTTGGTATCGTAAACCACAAAGAACTATGGTAATATTTGTACTTTTTAATTTGATGAAACGAACTTTTTTGAGGTTATAGTTTATGGCCGGATAGGGACCTATCAAATGAGTACTGTTGTAGATTTTATTTAACAAGTTATCATGCTTGTTTCCGACCGCCTTATATATAATTCAAGTGTACAGTAAAGTAACTCTTAAAAATATAAGTTCATGATTATTCCGGTTTCATCAATAAACTGTCAGATTCCCAACTTACCAACTTTCTCAACGGATGTGAGTTAAGAAGTATCATCGTGTTTTAACTTAATATTACGAATATGACTTAAATCAAGTTTTTTTCTTCCACATTGTTTGTAAAACAATAACACGAAATGCAAAAAAATAAAGTGAGTAAATTAGCACACTGTCAGTTGTCTGTCAGTGTCAATGTCAAACGCAAAGAGGCAAGGTAATTTACAAAGTAAGGTCGAGTTAGATATTAAATTATTTAAAACAGCCTTGATATTCCATATAAATAAAAAATATGGAAAATAACCAATATTTATTTGAATGAAGTAGCACATTTTTTTTATCCTTGTATTTTAATTAAATTTAAAGGTTTACTTTTAATGCCATCTACCAGTTATATAATCCAAGTTGGTAGAACCTCATCAACGTTGCCCCAATCGGAATCCAACTCATTAGTAGCTTATTTTCATAGATGTCGTTAGTTGTCGTAGTTAGTAAATATTTTCCCATTTGTCACATAATTTTGAGCAGTGAAATAGTCGATACGTTTTACGATGCTCGCGACTGATTATCTTTTTTAATTAAGCTGTAATATGCACATTTATCGAGTATTTTCCATTCGATTAAACCACTGATCTAACTCCTATACTTGGAAGTTCCTCATTTTAGTACAAATCTACACCTAATGACGTCAAACATTTTAATTCTTCTTCGGAAAAAAAGCCATTAGGTAGTTGTTACTGCCAGTGTCAATAACATACAACCGTATCCAAATTTGAAGGTTCTTATAAAACAGCTGAGCGTCAAAATAATTCTAAACAAATGCAAAAACAGCACCACGGCAACCAATATGAGTCTTGTCAAACAAATCTGAAAATAAATTTGCAGTAGTATATAGATCTCCGTCCATAACAGAAAGCACCTCGTGCAAGAATTCAGGAGCTGGTAGAAGAGAAGTAAAACAGTCTGAAAGTAAGTACTGATTTGCGATTATCATCAAACAGCAGGCTCGATTTCTGCCATAATGCACAATGCGACAGTTCGACTATGAGCTA
The DNA here is from genome assembly GCA_946894065.1 of Acleris literana. Lineage (NCBI taxonomy): Eukaryota > Metazoa > Arthropoda > Insecta > Lepidoptera > Tortricidae > Acleris > Acleris literana. The sequence goes on from OX335681.1 coordinate 3,950,374, forward strand.
CTCAGCTCCTCGGGATCTATTGGTCTCGCTCTTACTCGAGGATTACGGCTCGACAAAATGGCCGCCACTCCCGCTCACCGCCAGCGCTGCAGCCGGACGTCTACAGACGTTTTAATTTCGCCTCTCCTTCGAGCTATATTGAACGCGGTCGCTGACGCAACGTCTTTTACAGCTGGAAAAGAGCTAAAGTACTAAAAACTACTATTTTGACGTGGCTTCACTTCTTCTCGTAAATGGTGAGTGAGTTGTTTACATTACCTATTTATTTCTAGGTTATGCCGGCAGACTATAGACTACCCTCAATTTAGTAACCGCGTTTACTACTCTCATAGGTAGGGGATGTTCATATTATTATTTATTATGTAAATTTTATTAGGACACAATTAATACACCTGGGGAACGGTTTATTTGGTCAGAAACTTTTGTTTGAAGGTCGTCGACATCCTTAAAATTATTTCTCTATTTTTTTTACTTATATTAGTAACAAACCTTTGTAAATAATAACTGATTGCTGGTTTGGTTCGGTGGATAAGTAACTCTATACTATACTCCAACCAACCTACCTACCTATATCTGTCAAGAAAGAAGCGAAATAGCAGCGACACGCGTTATCGGCGTTCCGAGCGGCAAGCGTTGTTGCCGCTCGGTGCGCGCTGCTCAGTGCTCGGCAGATAATGGCATGCCGAGTCGTGATTGTAAAGTTTGACCGAAGTTGGCAACGACTGGCAGTCTGGCACTCGTCGTTGGCAGGGTTATTTTCCATTTAGAAGATTGTGCGCATGGCACGGTCTACTTTAAACTCTACTACTAGCTTGACGTACCTAATGCGAGACATCGTGTTTCTATTCTAACATTAAATAATTCATATTTTAGTCCATCTTCTTTTTTACCGTTTTACAGTACTGCTTAAATTAGAAATGCTTCTTTTCTTTTCTCCGACCGTCTTTGACAACAATGAATTTTGTTATCAAGTGAGTGGGTATGCGCGACCTTGATTACTTTAATAATGTTACTGTTGTATCATCAATATCATCATCATCATTATTATTTATCATGAAATTCATGAATCATAGATTAAATCAAAATAATACAAAACAAAAATTATGGCGAAGATCATAGCTACTTTTAAATCGATATTTTGCTTTGTCAAATGATGACCTAACTTTAGCAAAAATACAACGTCCGCCATTTTGACGTCTAATGTAAAGATCGCTTCGACGGCGCGTGCTAATATATTCGTTCCTTTCACTCCTGCGGCCACGCCTTAAGGTGTAGTATCGTGCGCGCTCGCTCGCCCTGCTCACCGAGTTTTAGAATATATTTATCCAATATATTATTCTACTGGGAATTATGCTACCCAGCTAACTTCTGGTCGAAAGGACACCAGTTTCAATAAAGAGGAAACGCACCTCGCTTGTAATTTGAAGACGTATATACTATTACCATCGTTCACTTAATTCGACCTTGTTTTGAATAACATTTAAGTCCTTAACTACGCTGATATTCTTAACAAGTAAACAGACCTGTGGGTCATTGGCAAGGCCAGTAATAATGTTAAGTCTAGTGCTATTACGGGTAATTTTTTTTTCCACAATTCTTCCATCATTCCCTGATGTTTTAGTTTGTAGGCAAGCCAATGGCGGCTTCATTCACTGCGCTATGCCGTGATGCCGTGCCCTCCGTCATCGTTGGAGCATTGAACTCCAATATTGTGATGACGTTTCTAGTGGTGTCCAGATTCAGGATGATCTTTCCTCGATAACTCTGCATTCTTCATATAATGCACCTACAATTTTCTATTTTAATCTTTGCTATTATAAAAAACTAAATGTAATAATAACTGTTAAAGACGTCATGTAGCTACAAATAGCGTGTACGTTTGTTTTTCTTCTAGTCATACAACGAAGATAAAATAGTGACACGTACCTACCTAAACGAAAAAAAAACTACTATACCCATAGGGGCTATAGGTAGGTACCTACATAATTTTGTTATAGCGTATTATTAGCTCCGGTAGCATTTTTGGTGACTTGATGGGAACATTTGGGTTTCTTTACTTACTTAGTACCTATTTAAAACAAATTTACAAAAGCTTTTGATCAATCCTAAGTGCCTACCCTACACACATACCTACCTATTAGAAAATACTTCACACTTTGTTGTGAACATGCTCTAAAACTATTTTTGACATGCCGTGAGGTATGTAATTACGACGCATTATCATAATTAGACTTATGCACATTGAAGTAGGTACTTAGTTTCTCTTTCTTCTGGTATTTTTTCAAATAATTACCATTTTTTCTTTTTATTAGAGGATATATTAACAGAAAAGCACTTAATTTGTCTTTTTTACGATGACTTATATAAGTCCCTCGGAGTCACTCGGAAGCCTTCGGGCATACTCGGCAACATGTCAAACAACTCGGCACTGCGGCTGGCTCGGCCGGCAACGCTTTCCGTATAAGCGGCAACGTCGCTTACCCTCAATAACCAGTGCCAGACCTGCACGACCCGCCCGCCATTTTGAATAAACATAATTGTTTGGCAGTGAAATTGAATGAAAATCTATTTTAATAGGCATAATGACGTCCACATGACATTTTTGACAGAACAGTTCTGCCGTTTAAATTGCCCTATAGTAACATAATTTTCTTCTTCTTACTGTTGACATAACTTTGTATTTCTGTAAATAAATAGAATGTTAATCTTATTGAATGACGTCATCATAATAAAGAAGTTCCGCCGGCACTCTAGTCTCTAGAGGAGTAGAACGCAAGAGAACGAATCCATTTGAATAAGCGTAATGTGACCCCGCTTCGATAGCAAGTACGTTTCAATTACACAGAGTACGCAGATAACACAGAGTGTTGCTTGCCAGCATTCTCCGTTGGATCGTCGCGCCGTGCTCACTTCGCGGCCTTGCTATGCGGTCGTCTCTGTTGCTCGCGGCTTTGGAATGTTATAGGAAGGAAATCGCCAGGCTCTGCGCTCAGTTACTCTGTAGAATTAGTTCGTGTTTGTGCCACGAGATGAGGACTGGCGTTTGGCGGTTGTGGCGGCGGCCATTTTCTTCTCTTTCTGCTCCGCTGTCAGTGCCGCTACAGCCGCGTGACTGGACGCTCGTTCGGCGCTGTTTAAGAATCTTCTCGATCACTCTCCCTACTTCTTGATTCTCTTGTCCGAGGGCATCTGAGGTAGGTATTAGTAGTTTGTTTACTTACTTTTTTTTTTTGTTTACATTTTTATTATTTGGTTGTACTTAGTTACTAATGTTTTTCAGATGTTATTTTAGTTTAAGTATTTAGTTGTTTACAGACATTTATTTTATTTTATTTTTTAGTAAAGAGAGAGTTTTTTCTAATATGTTCTATTTATAGGTACCCGTCTTCTGAAGTTTGATCTGATCGACTTTCTGTTCTTATTTCCACCAATAATAATTCAATTCACGACATTTAATTCCAAAAATGTCATGTGTCATGTCAAAAAAATTAATTGTCTGACTTTGAAGTTGATCCTTCAAGGGTTGGCATCTGAATATTTCTATTATCTTCCTAATTGAAATATACCTTCATCAGATGTCAAAACAACTACTATTTCCAGCATTGTCAAATGTTGATACATTGTTCAGTCGTCAAGTATCCGACTCCGTTCGATAGCCCCTTGTTCCACCTTCACCTCAATCGCGTTTATTTTCGACCGAGCTTCGTGCCGCTATCCATCCCTTTCGCGCAAATGCCACGCTCGCAGCGCTAGAGTGCGATAAGCATGTTTCTGGTAGTTGCATGGCGATCAGCGTTAACTCTGTAACCGAGTGTGGAATTTATTCCGGTATTCAGCGCTAGAAGTCCGCCATCTTGAATTGATAGTGATTTCTGTTACATCAATGTTGATATCGCTACTTACTGGATCCTTTTTGGGGGCAAATGCAACAGTTTTGTTTTTAAAATCTTGCATTTCAGTTTGGCACGATATACGATTTTTAATACTTTGATATAAATTCGATCTTTATTTGTTTGATATTAGTTGTTCATATCATAATGTTGAGAAATCAAACACTCCGTCCGTATATTTTCCTTGGTTTCATTACGAAATGACGGGATCACCCTTGGAACCCTTACAAAAACCTTGTCATTACCTAAGTTACATCATGTTAGGTCTTTGGATTTGTTTGGGTCTCTGCATTAGTATAATCGGTTAATCTGCTGTTTCGACCTATTTAGTGATATAATATTCACGGAAGATTTGTCTTTCTTTTATTTTAGACCAGGAGCTACCTATGTAACTTTGTCGATTCCGTCTCTACCTTGGTGGAAATGTCAATATGTTGTTTACGGTTGATTTTTTTTATTACGTAGATACCTATTATGTTTTATTATATTAAAGACAAATATGAGATTATAGTAAAAAAATGCGCTGTTAAAAGTATTCATTACAAATTTACTTTTGTACCTACTTATACTAGGTAGTAGGTAGGTACTTTTTTTTTTCTGCTGTATTCTCGATCGTCTTTCTTTTTAACTGTTTCAAAAGGACTAACTAAAAAAATATTTGACGCGTGTATTTATTTTTAAGATTATTAATTAATTATGAGATTATTATTATTAGGAAAAAAAAACACTTTTTAAAAATAATGTGACGAAAAAAACAGTAACTTAACTCTAGCGAAAATTACACTTTTCAACTTCTTACTTGTACCTAAAGCTATTTCTTAAGCGGCCCCTCAAATCCAAAAATGTATTATATATCATGTGCATAATGTTTTTTAAGAGCTATCCAATGATGCCTCACTGGATGTCATAATATAAGAAAAAGATTTTACCTTTGGTTTAATTGCATGGGAGGTAGACGAAAAAAAGTTTCCTATAATGTCTACTTCTTATATTGTCAGTTTCCTAAGATGTCTGCTTCTCGTATTGTCAGTTTTCTAATAGGACTGCTTTCTATTATGTCTGCTTTTCATGTAGTATGCTTCCTAGGCATTAATTTCCAGCAACTTTCACATATTATTTGTTAGATACACCTCAATAATCCTAACTATTTTTAACCGACTAAAAACAGGGTATTATGAGAAGCGGACTTTGTAGGAAACTGGTTTCTAGAACACAAATAGTGGGTGGACATTATAGGAAGCATATATTGTGGGCATTAGACCATCATACTAAGCGGACATTATAGAGAAGCAGGAAATTTTTGGAAGTATTTTGTTTCTTATAATGAACATTTTAGGAAAGGGCCATCATAGGAAACAAAAAGCTGACATTATAGGAAAGGGACGTTTGTCGAAGGCCATTTTGAGAAGCAGACATTTTAGGAAACAGACAGAACGAGCCTGAGCCCAATAGTACCAAGAGACTCTTAGTTAAACCGCGGACAGACGGATTTGACGGATATGGTGAAACTATAAGGGTTCCTTGTTGATTACGGAACCCTAAAAGGCCCTTTTTTCCAGCTACTTTATACTACTTAGTATAATTCTTGTATTCTATTTCGTGATTAAGATCTAATTAATTAGTAATTAGGTAGGTACATATAACAAAACATTCATCTATTATTTATGATTGTTAAAGACAAATAAATACCTATGTTTTGCTATTACTATATACCTATAGTTTTAAGAATAATTACTGTCAAATAAATAGGAGTTATCGTAACGTTGACGATACGATAACACGTCAAAGCAAACCGTGCCGCGAACAATAGAGGCCCTTTATAGCCAAATACCTGTCAAATAACAAGGGAAACAATCATATCTTTATGTATTTTTGGAAACGTTCTGTACTCACAGAGCAGAACTCAAATTATCACTTTATTTTTAATAACTTTGATATTTGACAGATGACTGTTTAGATGTTTGAAACATCGGGGTTAAAATGGCAATTGGCGTAAAGGACATCTAATTTTTACTTAGCCTATTGTCCTATACGCCAATTGCCATTTTAACCACCGACATCTATTAACACAATATTATGATAAACATTATATAACATAGAAATGCTTAGTTTGACATTTGGTTCCGACGTTGCCAGCTCTGCGGCAGGTTTTGCAAAATGGCGCCGTCGTTAAAAATACTCAAGGTTGAATAGTAGTTTTTTTTCACTTGTTATTAGAAAAACGGTATAAATAGCATTATTTTATTAATGAAAGTGAAAACTCATACAAACAAAGGAAATGATACGCTTTATAGACATGAGGATGGAAAATAATAATTCGGCCCGGTTTTTTGTAAAGGGAACAGGGGAATAAGAAACTTGGGTGGGCATGCAGCTATCCTTTTCGCTCAACGTTGAGCGTTTACCGCTTCAGCGCGACGGAAATATATTTGCCGAGTTACCGTCCCAAAGAGGTTATGGGGTAAAAAATATAGGAAATGTGTTTTTAATACAATGAATGGATAAAAACTCGAGTTTAACAATACATTTTAGATATCATTGATCATAATTCGGTGTTACCGGATGTTATAATTATTTGACATCTGTGTTACCGGATGTTATAATTATTTGACGTCGGTGTAATTTTATTTCTTCTTTCTGATACTCATACTCTCCACGTAGTAAGGAATGCCGGTTTCCTGGTTTACCGGTAAACCGGTTTTATTTGGGGTCGATAATTTATTGAATCGTGCATGAATCAAAAATCCATCGATTACTTCGCTTTTTAGTTCACTTCATCTTGAATTTACGATTACTATTCAATCCTATATTCCTAAGAATAAAACTGATGTTTATTTCATAGATTACGATTTTAAAGTTTATCCGTGACATTTTATTCATACTTTCTTTAATCATCTGACTGCAGCAGTTACAGTAATGTAACTATATTGTATTTATCAATGATTTAAACATCTTTTATCTTTATTTAATATTTATTTATCTTTATTTTTTTATTTTAAAACATACTATGTTGCAGCACTTCTGTTTTTATTTGAATAATCTACAAACCGGAAATTTATCGGATAACCGGTTTTAACCGACGCAGGTCGATAATTTACCGGTTTTAAATTTACAACTACCAAAGCTACTGCCCCTCTTTATTTATCACCTTTTGAAATCACTACACATTATAAAACAAAATGCCGCGTATGTCTGTCTGTATGTTCGCGATAATCTCAAAAGCTGATGAACGAATGTTTATGTTTTATCACCATCAGTTAGATATTTTTACGGAAGGTTTATATGTAAAATAAAATCAATAATTTCTGGTTTATGTTTGGGTGTTACAGAAAACTCACATAAACTGAAGTGAAACGATGGCGGGTCGTTTGTAATTAATAAAACAAATGATGATGTGTAATATGAATAGATATCATTAGGATACTAAATAACTAACAAGAAATTGTTTCTTGCGGTTAGGTAACAACTAGGGTATTTTACGTCTTTTTTTATCCCTGACTCATATAACAACCTATTGTGTTAAATTTCAAGTAGAAAAATCCAAATAATGAGCTATTACTATTTTTATAAAAGCTTTACTATTATTGACTTCCCCCCCCCTCTCTCTCTCTGTCTATTCTTCAACCTGCAGTCGCCATCCAATGCTAAGTGTAGGTCTCTTCCAATGCACGCCATCTCTTTGTATTATTGACTTGTGTATAACTAAATGAATGTGCTTAACTACTACTATGAAATAATTTGTCTAGGATGTAGATTTTTAACAGACTACAAAACAGGAGGAGGTTCTATATGGTTGTATGTTTTTTTATCCTACTTATTTGATCGGGCTAGAGACTAGAGATATAAGGTGGCCTACAGTAATTTCAATGGCTATAAGTAGCCTCGTGATTGACTACAATCGGCACCTTTGTTATTTTTACAATTCCTACATATATAAATTAAGTTGTCGGTGCATGGAAATATTTTGGCTTGCCCTTAAAGTTAAAAAGTTGCACGGCGTAAATTTTCCTGACCTAAGTTGAGTGACGGTTACTACGACGACAATAGGTTCAATTTTTTCCTCCCCTTCTCTCCTCTTCTAGTGACGATCAAAGAACTTTTCTCCCGCTTCTGTGGCATATTAATAACTTAACATATTATTCAAGTGTACGTCTGACCTTTCGGTTCCCGTTAAAGATGTAGAAAAATGTTTGTCTAGGTGTGTATAACTAATGCAGAGGTCATTAAAAATATTAGATACGAATAAATTGATCACATCATTTCTCCTCTTATGTTATTAATTGACGCTAACGATATTTACCTTATGTTATAATTAAGTGTTTTTTTTAGTATTTACGTAAAAAAAACTAATACATTTTATTTTTGATTTCCAGGGTGTACACTCTCCACCGTCGCTGATATGAGATAGTTATATACAATGCAATTAATTTTAAAAACTGAAACTACTGCTGACATAAAAACAAAGATGTCTCAAAATGACGATAAATTTGAAAAATGTGTTACCGATATTATTTCCATTGTCAGAAATGGGGATCTTTCCAATGGCGACATTTCTAATGAAAACAATGAATCCGGTGACAGTATTAAAGGTGAAAAAAATAAGCTGGCGCTCGAAACTCCTAAAGTTGAACTAATGACCGCAGATGGTGAATTAGAACAACTTGAAAATAATGTTGAAAACATTCATGCTGATATTGAAACACCTGGTAACCAAGCAGACGAAATGAATGTCGTAAACAATGAAGAAACTGTCAAAGATAAGATATCTGATGCACTTACAAATAATGATAAGAATAATGAAATTTCAACAAAAAATCTAAATAACGAAGCAGAAGAAGATACCTCCTTAATTTTATCTGACACTGAATTAAATATCTGCAATAGCGATGATAAAGTTAATATGGATGCTTGTGAAAGTGTAGTTGTTGAAGAAAATTGTCCTGAAAATACCTGTGAAAGTGTAGTTGAAGAAAAACCTTCTGAAAATGCTAACAGACAATTTACAGAAAATAACGATAGCCATAACTTCGAACAGAGTTTAACTGATAATAATGAAACAGTACACACGGAACTTGCTATCGTCGACACACAGACAGAAATATCAGATAAAACTGAGAAATCTGGGGATGTAATTCAAAGTTTTGCAATTGATGAACAAACTGAGACTGCCATAGATAACGCAACAGAATTATGTAACGATAACGGTGAAGAAGATGCAAGTTCAGAATTATCTGATGAAATGGTCGATACGATAGACAATAAGCAAGAAACAGAGTTAAATGAACTAGATGATCCCATGGAAGATGATATTATTATTACAATGGATCGAAATGGTAGCATTGACGATATAATTAAAAACAATTTGATTCATAATGATTGTACTGCTCATAATATTGTATGTGAAGATGATACTACTGAAAAAGATCATACTGCCGATAGCAATGAAAAATTAGTCGATGATGAACAAATGATGACAGATGATGATTGTATCGTGAATTTCCTGGAGGATGATATGAAATCCAATACTTGTGAAGGAACGGATGAAAAACAAGACGCAAAACAAATAAAAAATACAGAAAAAGATACTCCACAAATTAGCGAATGTGGAGATGAAAATATTGAAAAAGAGCATAGTGCTGCTAGCAATGAAAAAATATACAATGACGAACAAATGATGACAGATAGTGATGGCATCATAGATTGCCCGGAGGATCAAACGAAAACAAAAACTTGTGAAGCAACGGATGAAAAACAACACACAAACCGAATGAAAAATACAGAAAACGATACCCCACACATTAGTGAATGTGGAGATGAAACTATTGAAAAAGAGCCTACTGCTGCGAGCAACGAAAAAATATGCAATGACGAACAAATGATGGTAGATAGTGATGGCATCACAGATTGCCCGAAGGATGAGTTGAAAACAAAAACTTGTGAAGAAACGGATGAAAAACAAGTCCCAAAACAAATAAAAAATACAGGAAGCGAATCTGACCACAGTGAGCATATAGTAACAGATAAGATGGATGTTTCTGAGGAAAGTACGAGTAATTTTAAGAATGTTGCTGATGACAATGGGAGTGGAAATGAAAGCCAGCTGTTAAATAAAAATACTAAAATTACTGATCTCTTCGAAAACAAACCTCATTCAGATGGGGATTGCGTTACTGAAAATCAGGAACGTTCTATGAATGTAGACGATGAGGATGCCAATATTAGTGAAAAGATAGAAACAGAATTAAATTTAAGTACATCGCCAGTAAACAGTCCTTCAAATTTTAATGGTTCTGCTGATCGCACTGTAACTTTAGGCTGCAGTATAAATGAACCAGCTGCAACCCAAAGAAAAGAGACTGTGGCTCTAGTACCAGATATCTCTGATGATTTTATATTCAATGTGGACGAAGACGATAAAGAAAAATCTTCAAAACCGTCTGATGTCAATGAAGTCAAATCAACTGAAATAATAACAGACAAAGATAATTGTGACAGTGATAATGACAAAGTGGCTGAAAATGTAATTGTACCTGAAACTAAAACTCCTGAGTCATCAGATGATATCATTGATTTGGACGAAACTGTCTCGAAATGTGTAACATCTGATTTGAATACACCAGACCAGGACAGTGAAAAACTGCATGAAAGTACAATGGAAAAAATATCTGAAGTACTCAATCCACCCTCTAATTCTGTTGATATTATCGATCTGAATGAAACGGTGACTAAACCGACATCATCTGAATCTAAAATGTGTAATATAAACAGTAATGAACGGCAAGACGATGCTACTGAGAAAATCTCCGGAGTCGTATCACCCATCTTAAAATTATCAAATACTTTAGATATTTTATCAGACGATGAAGAGGGACTAAAAGAAACAAATGTGAATAATAAATGTATTAATATTGAGGACGATGATGATATAATGCTTATAGACGACGATACAAGTGGAAATGAAAGTAAAAGTGATGAAGTCAAGGAAAAGGAAAGTGAAAGTGAGAAACAAGTAGAAACACCACCGAAAAGTCCAGTAAAAAACATAGAAACTAGTAAAGAAGTTGAAGAAGATAAATTGAAATATAGTCGTGAAAATGGTAAGCAAAATTGTGTACAAAATTTTAATTAATTCTTGTATTATTTTTAGACATTTTTGTATTATTTTCTATGCAACCATGGATTAATCAAAGCTTTTTATCCTTTCAGAAGAAAACAGTATTGAAAAAGAAATTGTAACATCTAATCAGACACCCGAGATCAATGATAAGGTGGAACCCAAAACTGATTGTGAAATCAAAAAGCCACTTCTCCAAGAAAAGTTCCTTAAGAATTGCAAAAAAAATTTGGCCGATATGACAAGAGAAGAACTCGAGGAGTTTTGCGTTCTAAAAATTGTCGAGAGCATTTTAGACCGAAGTAATTTGAGTGAAATTAGAACTAAACTGAAAACTATGACTCAAAATATTGATGAATACAAAAAGAAAGCGATGGTGTTGGAGAAACAAACCCGGGATCTCCAACTGGTGTTAAAGTCTGTTCAAGACGAACAGGAGAAAGGGACGGAATCTATAGTACCTTTAAAGATTACAAGGTCTGTGGGAATGCAAGTTATGATGGGATTGCAAGATAAACAGGTGACTCGGAGAAAACCCACTGGACCACCACCAGCTAATAAGCCACGTAATGCCGTCCCACAAGGCCCTCGTCCGCAAAAACCTGCCACCCCTCAAAAACAGTCCACCCCTCAAATACCAGTTCCAAGACTCGTCCCAGCCAACAATCCTACGCTTAAATCGCCTACTGCTCAACAAACTAACCCGGGAAAAATTGCGAGTCCCGTACCCAACGGAATCAAAGTACCCTCGCCAGCCCAGAAAGGTGAAAAACGGTCGCATAATAGAATACAGTCTGTCACGGTAGACTTAACTGACGACGAACCTCCAGCAAAGATCATGAATAGAGCGGTGCCCATAGTCCCGCCTGTCAGACTGGTTCCATCACAAAACCTCCTGGCGCCTCCACGGCAACAGGTCGTGAACAGCAGCCCTAGAAAAGTTTACATTCCTATCAGTGGACCACAAGGTCAGAGCGTCAGACCAGGACAAACCATCATGTTAAAAACTGTTCCTAGTCAAGGTAAGTACGACAACTATTAATAAATTTAAGTCTGTTTTACTTGAGCATCAATTTATTGTCGTTAAAACGTTTCAGGTGCGAGACAAAGGTGTCCCCCGCCACACATGGTAAGGATGCCGCAGACATTGCGTATGCCTCGACCGCAGGGAATGAGGCACCCGGCGCCGCTCCCAGATTGCGTAAAGCAGTACCAACCGCCTAATTGGAAGGCCTTGCCACCGGCACCTGACCTAAAATTAGCCAAAGTTGAAAATGGCATAGTTATATCGTGGAAGATAGAAGGATATCAAGAAGACAGCTATGAAGAAATAGCCAGTTACCAACTCTACGCTTACCAGGAAACCTCATCGCCACCTAACACAGCTTTGTGGAAGAAAATCGGCGATGTTAAAGCCTTGCCCTTGCCGATGGCTTGTACGTTGACTCAATTCATGGCAGGGTACAAATACTACTTTGCTGTAAGAGCCCTTGACATAAGATCTCGTCTTGGACCTTTCAGTCTACCTGGCAGCATCCTACTACTGAATAAGATGTAAGACTGACCTTTTATTTTAATTCCGGTGCTTGAAGCAGAAGAAAAGGATTGATGCCAAGTGATTTGTTGACTGATATTGTTCGTATTATTTATTTTACTCATTAGCAATTGTACAGTGCGGTATGACGCCGTTTTTAACTAAGATTTGTGTAGCACATAAAGAAATTGTAAGCGAATTTTGTGTACAATGTTATTATATGAAACGGCATGTTAGCGCTGTTGATCTCTTCCTTGAACTACTTCATAATAAACAGTATGTATACTTAGAATAAAGATAGAATAGTTTGTACGTAGTTAGATAATATAGAAATGAAAATTTATAAGCAGTGTTTAAATCTTATCTGAATAATCGACAAAATTTTGACACGCTGTATTTAGATGTCGATGTCATATCGGCAAATCTCTTCTTACCTTTACTAACTACCTACTTAATTATAAATTTTGGAAGTCATACCGTCATTTTTCTTTTTGCCCTGAAGACACCCATTGCTAATTGTAATGGCTTTAAGTTAAGTACTTACAGTTAATCCATACTAATATTATAAATGTGGAAGTAGCTTTGTGAGAGCTTGAACTTCAAGGAAGGACATAAAAAAGGTTTTTTACCGAGATTAGCGATAAACGACTTCTACGCGGACGGAGTCGGGGACAACAGTTAGTCATTAATCTTACGAAGTCCGTGTGGGTACCTATTCGAAGAAGTAGGTTTATGTAATAGAAAAGAAACGGTCTCCTGTTCTAAGTGCACAACATAGCACATACTGAGTATGTACCCATATCAAAACATTTGTTATTGGTGTGTATGTATTTAGTAAGTATTAATCTCTCGCTAACAAATTCTTTGCCATGTTAACGTCGTCTTTTCTTATTGAATTTATATCTAAAATATTTAAAATGTCAGTGAATGGAACGTCGCACCCGAAGTTTTAAATTTCCGCATAAATTACCCGTATATATTTAGTTTACATTGAGTCAAATCAATATAGATTAACAGTTTTGCCAACATGACATCAACATCAAATGAACAATGTGTGACGAGAAGTCAGCATTTTTGACCATAAACCATCCAACTCATTGCTAGCGTAATAAACCTTACCAATAATAGTAGTAAATATTTTTCACATAGTACCTCTTTCTTAAAATATACATTTACTGGGGCACGTTTTATAAAGCTACACGTTAAAATTTTACAGGTCTAAACTGGCAACACTGCTCAAATAGCTTGTCATGCCATCATTGGTCGAGGTTGTGTCAAATAGAAACTTGTAACCTGTACATTGGAATTGGTAGCTTTATAAAACAGGCCCCTGCGGCCCGTTTCGCGAAGCTACAAGTTACAAATTACAAGCGGAACTCTGTTTCTAGCTAAAGGAGTTAGAAAGAGACTTCCGCTTGTAATTTGTAACTTGTAGCTTCGTGAAACGGGCCTCTGGTGTAACGAAGAGTTCACTTTTTAATTTTCAAACCGTAAGACTCAGGTGAAACCTTTAACAACAAAATGTTTGCATGCATTGAGTAACTTTCTACTGTAGTCACCTGTGAGATGGCTCTGCCAAGTACCAACTGGCCATGCTAGTGCCTAAACTCAAGACTCTGTTGAACGCAGATATATTAAGTGACTTATTGGTGACAACACGCTGAGGCCCTACTTTGAAATTCGAAGTTTGAAGTTACGTTAGCTTCATCTCTTTCTCTCGATTTAGTCTCTAATGACGAGTGACAGGGATGGAGCTAATGTAAATTCGAACTTCGATTTTTTAAGTAGGGGGCCCCTGATTAGGGTTAAGCTTTAAAGCATTGCCATAGTCGTAAGGTCACATGTTTGTGCGTATTGTAATTATAATCAAAAAACTTTTACCAATGGAACTCTAGACGCACTTCGGGAACCATGCGTAACTAGTTGCTATACCAAACATTAAAACGAAGCCTGTCGCGGAAACGGCAAAACACACCCGTAAACCTTTAGTTAATTTTCGTAGTTTCCGCAGTATTGTATTGGTGAGGGCGTGTAACCGCATAGAGTTTGCAGAAATATCGACGGCGATATAACTTCCGATCATGTTTGCGTTTTATGCGTATTAACATGCAGCAGTTCTAGGCGGGTGAATATTAGGGCTTTTCAACCGCCCTCACTACCGTTCTCAAAACAATGAAGAAAACAATGATAATTAACACCAATTTATGACGTTATTAGACGCAGAACTAGGAATACTTTCCATTTATTTCAGAACATGATGGTAATACGGAGTATAGTCTGGCCATGCTAAGTCTGCAGAAGTCGAAAACCGTTAGGTTTAAAAAAGTTTTGTATAGCAACACCACGATTTGAGGAGAAATAAGTTTTGATATTTGTTATTATTATTTTATTTTACATACTTATGAAATATCTTTCGCTAAATACTGAACTAATTAGGAAATAAACATAATTATGTTGATTGTACAGTGAAATATCTTTTTAACCGACTTCAAAAAAGGAGGAGGCTATCCTTTGCAACTGTTCGTTTATGTCACAAGATATTGTGTACAGATTTGAATAATTAGTTTTTTGTTGGAAGGGATTCGAATACTTTAAAGGTTCCATATCAATTTTACCAATGTCTGCGGGACAATTATGGTCGCGTTTATGGCTGGGGAAACCATAATTATTTATCTAATAAGTACATAATTGCGTTCCACTGACGATTTGGGAAATCCTCATAATTTACGAAATAGCACGAGCTCAGGCTCATGGGGTATTTCAAAAAATGTGACGTTTACTTCAAGGTATCTCATTGGAACGGTTTCTTTCTCAGAAACGCCTCTAAAAAATTGACGAAAGAAGCGAAAAACACTGCTTTAACCTTTAACTCTGTTCTAAGACTTGAATAATGTAATAATTTTAAAATAGTTATAAATATATATTTCTTATAATAAGTTACTTAAAATAAAAGCGATGGTCCCTGTCGCATGTATGTGTAACCTGTAATAAAAGGAGGACTCTTAAATAGTCACTTCACTTATTATGCAACTTTGCTATAAGAAATAAAATATTTTTATTATTCAATTTATTTTAAATAGTGAAAAAAAAAATTGCCATAAAAATAAGAAAAAAATAAAAATGTAAATGCCAAGTTTTACAGGCTTTATGGGATAAAGGTGTTTAACAACATAAAAAAAATGGTATAGTAAAGTCAGTGACAAGAAATTAGGTACCTACATCATGATTCATGATGAACAGATATACCTAATTTACTGTCACCAACTGCACTATATTTGTTACTGAACGTATTAGAATAAAATGTTTGATTGTAAGAGGATTCACAATGTATACATTTTTTTAATGTTTTATGAGCACTTCGGTTACTGAATCTTTTAAGTTTTGTTTATTTCTGCCACAGAGCTTTTAACATTTTTCACAGCAATGCAACAGCAAATGTCCATAAGCGGCGGTGACCACTTCCCTTCTTCAGGTTGGCCGTCTGTTTGACAGAATTACTGCAAAAAATTAAAAAAATGCTTCAGATAAAATTATAAAGAAAATTGAAGAAGCATTTTCATCTGTAACTACAGATGAATGGAAGAAGTTTGTTAATCATGTGAAACCAGAAACGGTTGGAGGTCCTGTTGTAATGGGTTCTGACGATGATGACAGTAATGATGGAGGTGATAGTGAGCCTTGAATTCGAAGGAATAGAATGTTTAGAATCTGGAGGGTCATCCTATGAAGAACAATAATAGAATAAGAATAAAAAACCAATTTGTGCATGTTTATTGTTCTTCCATTGCATTAAAATCAAAATATTAGTGGGGATAATTTAGTATGAATTTTAGGTCATATTCAACAAAAAAATATTTTTATACATATTATCAACTATAAATTTACCTTATTGCCATCAACATTTAAATTTATTAACGAAATACATTTTCTCTTAAATAATACTTGGAGTAGCACTATCTTTTTCTTAAATAACTATGTTGCACTATGGCAAATTTCACTTTGCAACACTTAATACCTACCGTACCCACTCAATAATTAGGTCATCCACTATCAAGTCAACAAAATGTACTATTTCTGCTTGTTTTGATCATAATGATTTGTCTTTTATTAGTAACTTAAAAATAATTTGGCTTACCGCTAGAAGAAGATATATTTTTGTTATACTTGAAGTAGCAACTTATTCCAAACCTTTTAGATTTTTTGGACAGTTTGCATTTGAGGCTTATGATCACTGTTTATTCTTCCTGGAATCAGACAATGCATATATTTAGCAGGCACTAAAATAATACTTTTATTTTAACCAACAAAACAATTCATACCACTCATGTTATAACATCACATACTGATTTGATTTCTTGTGAGCATGATCATTGTTAAATGTTATTTAGAATTTAAAAGTGAGTATTTTGTTGGCATTGAATACATTACCATCATCATTCATTCTTAATATCATGTAAAAACTAAAAATACCATGTCTTTTCATTGAAGTAGTAAATAACTTTAATAACCACTTTGTTTTTTAATGTTTAACAGTAGATTTATAAACAAAACGCCACTTATTGTTATCAATCAAACAAACATGAGCGAGATTGTCGAATTAAGGATTAAGATTGCTCAGTTACTAACCCGTCATCACCTTGTTGATAAGTAAACATTGCCGTTTTTGAGCAAGAACAGAGTCCTGTGATTCTTCAACATGTTGAAAATCACTCAGCATGCGAAACAGTAATTGCAGCACATCACTTTTAAAAGGTTTCACCATTAGTTTTACTTTTATCACAGTAAATAGCGAGTAACGGAAGCCGCCTGACAAACCACCTACTTATGAAAATAGGCTTCAACACAGCTAACAAATATTGCCATATAAAGTTTTTCACCCGTTTGCTAGGTTATTCTATTGCTGAGTTAGCTTAGCCAGACTCTATCTCTAAGTATTCTGTGGGTGGTTTTCTTCATTGTTTTGAGAACGGTAGTGAGGGCGGTTGAAACGCCTGAATATTCACCCAGACACTTTAGCAGTTTCTTGCAAATTTTGGCTTGAGTCGAGTGTAAGTAATAAAATAAGGCAGTCCAATGTTCACATGCCTATATTGACAATTCATAAACTACAGGTAAAAAAAATATTAATGTGTGTGTGTGTGTTTTTTTTTCTTGCCAATAACTTTCCGAGTTGTCTCCTATACTGAGACGTATTAATAAAATTATAAATTTCAGTTTTAAATAAGGATAACTTTTTTGTTAACTAATTTTAGTAGATATTTTTGTATGAGCTGGTATCACTATATCTGTCAAAACAGTTGCTTGCTATGTTGGCAGTAGTGAGTGACTGCTTCTATCAGCGCTCTGTTAGCCCAGCCAGCAGTTTTCGATAAAATTCGGTACCGTGATAAGCTTACGTGTGCTCAAATAATTCAATATTTTCGCCAGATACGCGAAACGCGTGTTTTAAGTGTGTTTTTTTCATTGTTATTCTGTGTAAACAACATGATAATTACTTACTAGGAGTTGTAATGTGCTTTATTTATTAGAATTTGAGAAAAATAATTCTGATTTGACATCTCGTTTCGCAAGTTGACAAAGGTGTTTGTTTGTGTACCTATTGTATGCCCGTGTGAAATTATATTCGAGAAGTTGTAGGAGTGCGTTATTTGATCGTTAACAGGTGTTGTGGTGAACGAAGTGATTGTTGCGTTGTTAGTGTATAGTTTTGTTTGGAACCATGTTGTCTTTCGTGTGCCGTTATGTTCCTGACCTAACCACGGTAAGTAATACCGTGTAATTAAACTAAGCATTTAAAACATTCTAATTAATATTACATCACATGTTTACGTTAATGTGTGGTCATTAAACTTTTCCTACTGAATTAAAAATTTTGAACTATTTGTTTATGCCTCATTTCATTAGTCATATTATTTTTGCTTTTGGAGGTTTGCAACGATTTATAAATATATAAATATATTCTGTTTAAAATTTTATTTTCACTTCATTTTGGGGTGATGTTATCCTCTTTACTTTTAGAAACATCGAAATAAAAATAGTTATTAATGCCTTATTATGAGTATTATGATTATGACTGATATTAAGTACTCTATGGCCGCTGTAATACTAAAACATTTCTTATCTTTTCATTAATATAATTGAGTTTAAATGGCATGAATAATGGGTTAAACTTCCATAGGTGATTTTTTACTTTTATAACTTTGTTCAATTGCCTATGTATAAATTTGATTGGTAGAAAAAAAACATTCTTATGTTACCTCTTATACAAAACAATGTATCTTAATAAAGAAGTAAGTACCTGGTTTATTTATTTATTTATTTATTAAGGACATCAACAGTACAATACAGAAAGTTTGAAACCGATAACACCAAATAGCAAACAAAGCCAATTATAGATATTATCAGTAGTTTTTTATCATTAGCATCAATATCTGATAAAGATACTGGAATGTCATCGGAGTCCTTAACTTGTGTCACATCAAAACCATGATAAGATCAAGTGATAACTAACAACGATTTCTAAAAAAAATGCATTGTAAAATCATGATTTAACCTCTTACACATAGTCACCCTGACAACTTCATTTTCTTTACCACCAACGCCGCCAAATGGCTAAGAAACTTGGACATCTTCTTAGATGGGTGATTCCACGGGCGTTTCAACCTTCGTCAGTCCGCTGTCATAAATATTGAAAGAATGAGCTACACCAAGCAGCTAACATTCACACAGAGCTATACTGTTATCGTAATTCTTGCCACAATTGATCAAATTTTAAGTATATTATCAACTATTTCTTAAATACTTACGACAGCAGACTGATGGCGGTTGAAACGCCTGTGGAATCACCCATATCTAAAATCTTTTCTTTGTAATCGCCATACAAATAAATAAATAAACCTCTTACACATTAACATTGATTGCTGCAGTATGGTTCATTTTTCAAATTTCTACGGCCTGGTTTTAATGTAACTAATGCACAGAAAATCACCTCATATTAACACAATTTTTGAGGTCATAAACCCCAAGTTACACAGGGAAATCTGATCACTGGTTACTGTACCGAGTTTTTTTTTTTAATTATTTGCTAAGCCCGCTTTGGACTAGTGGTGTGAATGGGGTCTACCTTATTTCCTATAAATTGAAAATACATAATGGTTCATTTGCTATAATGGTTCATAATCTATAATGTTTTTTTTTCTGCAACGAATGTTTTCAGAATTGTTACAAAACAAACCTAACCTAACCTAATGTGTTCTATAACATGGCATTTTTTAAGTCATGAAAAGTTTATGGTTTCAGAAAAAAAACCATTATAGATTATGAACCATTAAGTATTTTCATTTTATAGGAAATAAGCGTCCACGTGAATGACGTAATTTTTTTATTTTATTGAAACAATAAAACGTTTTGTTTTCTTTCATTCTAGCACTAGCTGTGACATAGAAAAGACCAAGCTCTTTAGCCATTAGCAGATTTTATTTATTTATTTTTCAGAAAATACTTAATAATAAAATAAAATAGTATGCTTTTGGGACAAACCTCTATAAGCATGTTTCTTTCAAAAATTCTGTTGTCAATTTCGGAAATACACCCTGATTTCTGAACGTAATGGAATAAACAGAATTTCAGGGCCGGTATTATAGGTGATAAAAACATATTTTTTTTGATCTGTTATCGTATTGTCAATGTTTCGATAGCTCTTATTTACTTGACAGTAATGGCTGCCGAGTTAAAAACAATACCATAAGAATTTAGAGGCCTAGAATAGAGGCCCTGATAGTGTATACGTAATTGAAACCCGTTTTGTATTAATAATATGCACCTTTATTATTTTATGATGAAATGTCATGTTATGCCTAGTTGGTCATGACCCTGCTTATGAAGCTAGCAGTCCCGAGTTTGATTCCCAGCATGAGTAAATATTTGTGTGATGAGCGCAAGTGTTTGTTCCCAAGTGTTAAGTGTTTTCTATGTGTTTCCATATACTTGTATGATTATCTTTGTCTAGTACAAGCCTAGAGCTTAGTTTGGGACTAGCTCAATCTGTATGAGATTGTCCCCCTGATCTTTCTTTATTTGATATCAGAAAACCTTTATTGCACCATAAACTTGGTAAATACAAATGGCAGACTTAATGCCTTCAGGCATTCTTTACCAGTCAACCATAGGGCAAAACAGAGACAAGTAGAGGTTTGGTGCTGAATTTGAGGAAATATTTATCTTAAGTAAATAAACAAACATAATAAATTATATAATAATACCTGTATTTAATAAATTCATTCATTCATTGAATACCTCTATATAATAAATAATAATCATAATAAAAAAATGTTTATTTGAAAGGAACACATATTATATAAACAATGTATTAACATAATATACATGTAAGTCTCAATACCTACATAATATTTACTGTATTTTAATTTATTTTGGAATATTGTCTACCTAGGTATTACATTGTACCCACACAGTTAATTATTTGTGATGATTGGCTACAAAACCACTTTTATTAGAGTTTTATTTCTTCCTACTGGTGAAATATTAATGTGCTAAACCTTTCCACAAGAAACCTTCAAAATATTGGTAAAATGCTCAGAAATAGCTCAGACCTGGTGTAGGAATTATATTTATCATATAATAATACTAACTGTAGTCCATGGCTCTGTTGCCTATAGTGGTTTATTTCCTATTCCCTCGGGAACTATCAAATTTTATAGGATTTTTAACCCGAAAACTCGGATAGTTCCCAGGGAAATTCAACGCAAACACAGTCACGGGTAAAAACTTGTAGAAAATTACAAAATTTCAAACATTTTTAAGCTTTGAGTTTGGAAACCAAAGTATTTCAGATGGACAGACAGATGTACCAACGACAAAGTGTTAGCAATATGATCCATTTTACTATTTGAGTAAGGACCCCTAAAGAAGGATCATATCAAAACACATCTTGAAAAAATATTTGGTAAAAAAATCCGTCCGTCATCTTTCTCCAAGACACAGCCAATGCCTTTTTTAGCCTTACGACCAACAGGATACCAAGACGAGGGTAGGCGGAAACCCGTTCTTCCGCATTGGCTAACTTTCACTCGGCGCTGGCGCAGCTTTCCCCGCCAGGGCGCATCCAAATAGGTGCACGCGCAAATCGACGCGTTGAATAAACAACTAGCGTTTGCCCGCGCCTTCGAACGGGGTGACGTATGGGATATTTGCAAAATTAAAAGTAGAGTTAAATGTCTAAAGATTATTATTTCATAAGCTACCTATATCCACCCACAAGTTCGTCCCAATTCGTTCAGATTCAGTGTGAAGAAGTACTCGTAGGTAACAAACATACTCAATCACACACACCCAGGCGTACCCAGGTTTTGGGCAAGGAGGAAGGGGGCAGAAACTTAAGTCCTGCTCTGGCTTTGTTCTACATACAAATACAACTACCTAAATGCATTCAAAATCCTGGGTGCGCCCTTGATTAAATACTTTCTGGGATTTAATGCCGGCTATACACATGGGCTATTGGCGTTCTCTATGCGTTAAAAAGTAATAAAGGTTGATTAGGTTCATGCCAGTATTATCTTTATAACCATAGCTAACTTTCACCGACCTTGACACAGTACGGTACAAATACATACAATTGGCTATTCTAAGCGCTCAAACTAACGCCAGTCTTCCCTATTCCTTAACAAAGTGGATGCGCTATAGAATCATAGGTGATTAATGAAAGGAAAGTGTTGTCTGATGGATGATGCATTAGAAAATTATGTAAGTGCATTCGTTGCGTAATGAGATGCGTATCCGTTGCCGTTTTATATAAGTTATGTCGGTGTGATATAAGACGCGTCTGTTATGTTATGTTATTTGTGTGTTTTAATTATGAGATACCTACTTACCATGATATAATGATACTATGAACCCAGTGAAGTAGGTATCAGCTTGTAAGATCATTTTATTCCCATATGATTAGCTCGAAATAGGTAGGTAGTTTTAGGTTAGGTATGTCAGTGTTGCAGCAGGCTCGAAGGGCCGAAGTACCCAGGAATAGGAGCTCCTGTTCAATTGATTTCTGTAATAGGAAATAATGCGACAGGAAAATCGTGTCAGGGTAAATATACGACTGTTGGAACTTAAATAAAAAAAAAATGCGAATGGAAATTGTGCTCCTAATGAAATAACGATCTTGGTAAATTGATCTAAAAAATCTAAAAAATGTCAGTTTAAGCCTTCACTAATTCTAAGGTACCTATAACAGAACACAATTTTAATACGGCTCGCGTCAAAACGCTTACGCCATTGACCAAGAGCCAATATTTATATTTAGGTCCTCTTATATAAAAAAAACTATTCTTATACCAAAACCTGTTGATTTCTTCGATACAATGTTTATCGTAAAATCGCGAAATCTCTGCAAATACTCCAATCAAACTTTACGTGCAAATACGTACCTAAGTGTTTCAAGTTTTTTCGGCAGCCTGATCACGTGCTGGTATCGGTCGTCGACCTCCGAACGAATGGCTGATAGGTAGCGATTTCTTTTTATGGGGTTATCAACTTCGGCAGGTAACCTACCTATTAAAGGCCGAGCCACACCGGATGTGTGATGTGCACGTGCACGTGCACGTTCGCTTTCCACTGCGTTGTATAGTATGAATGTCACTATACAACGCACTATACACGTGCACGTCACGCAAGCGGTGTGGCAGGGCCTTAAAAGTTAATTATGTACGATTGGATTAAAAAGAGTTTATTAGTGTTCGATATAAATAACGCTTGAAATATTCACAGAATATTTAATTTTGTTTCATTAAACGCTATTTTCTGCTGAAAGCATGTTGTTTTCTGTATATCTTAAACGTTAATTAAGTAGGTTAGGTTAGACTTGAAACTAATACCGAAATAAATACTCATGCATGCGGCGAGAAATGCCTTTCGATCAATGATATAATATAAAAAGAGGTAGATATGTTACTTATACCTACGGTATTCCGCGTGTAAAAATGCCCCGGCTAATGCACACATAATCAGTAAATATTGCAATTACACACTAATTCATAAATGACAAGTGAAATCAGGATGGTATGCTAATTTCCGGGAGCGATGTTTCCCGACGACGTGACGTGACGTAAGACGAGTGTATGTTGCTCTGCAGACTAGTTCACGGTTCCGTTGACGGCGCAAAACTAAGTAAAGGTGTACCAATTGGCTTGGTTTTAGGGTGCCACTATCGAAGTGCGTATAACATATCTACCTCTTTTTACTATATTATGCGTAATTATAGGTATACGTTCGTTGAAATGTGTTTCGACAAAAGGTACCCAGTTCAAGGTCCCGTTGGTTTGCGTAAGGAACTCAAATGTGACGTTCCGCGGGTAAAGGTACCTTATGTCGGGTTTTAGTTTCGGAGATACGAAGTGTTTTATAAAATGGTACGAAAATAACTTGGTCTTTTTTGCTTATTTTCGAAATACACAAGGCTTAAAGTTTGATTATATATATTTTTCAATGTTTGATTTATTATTCAGCTAAAAATATAGCCAAAAAGTTATTTTAAAATGTCCTTTTTTTTCAGAATGTATTTTGAAGAATATTTTCAAAAAAATATATCTCCGTACCTGCAAAACTTAGGGAGTTGGTTGTTTTTGTTATTGATTGCTTATGAATTGTAGATTACAGGGATATTCATAACTCCATACCGACCATAAGGTACCTTTACCCATGGAACGTCACAAAAAGCGTGAAATAAATCATACCTAGGTATTGGGTATAAATTAGTCGACTAGCATCCATTCTTAATAGGTTAGCACAGTTAGTTATTAATAGATGCTGTGATTTTCCTGGGAGTCACGTCTTAAAGTAGGTAGTACTTTTGTATTATTTAATGAAGTCTAATTTTGTATAAATAAAGTTGTTCTTTGACTTGATGTCTATTCATTGTGATATTTCTGTCGCTAAAATTAAACTTCTCTTCTTCTTTTATGAAATTAATGTTCTTTACTACTTTTATGGTTTTTTAAGACTTTTTACATTTAGTAACACTTTGTTTTGAAAGTTTTTTATAGGTCAGTGATATATGTATAAAAAATGACAATGTGGAAGCATTCGAAGCTACAAAATTAATTAAACCTTTTAGTTAGAAGCTTATAATCTCCTGAACGTAATTAAACTAATTAATTAAATGTCGCGTGGACCTATTTCTGGAACTTTAGCCGACCTTTTAAGAATCCTGAAACATTATTTTATACGTTACTAGCGACCCGCCCTCGCTCCGTTTCGGTTTATGTGAGTTTTCTGTTACACCCGTATATAATCCAGGTTTTATTATACATACAAACCTTCCTCTTGGAGCACTCTATCTATTGCTGAAAACCGCATCAAAATCCGTTGAGTAGTTTAAAAGATCTAAGCGAACAGACAGCGGGAGCGATTTCATTTTATACTATGGGAAGATAAAGATGACAATCATGACATAAAACTCATTAACAATTCAATTATCATTATCATTATTCACTTATCAATTGCAAAAAGCTTAAAAGATATTTATTATTCGTCACTCGGTCGTAAAAAGTGAATGACCGAATGTTTCGTGAGTAAGTCAAAAAGTATTTTTTAAATTCAAATGATCTTTAGGTACTACTTTAGCATTCTAAAGAAACGTGTCCAAAAAACTTGTTTATCACTTGCATTATTCGAAACGTATGAGGAAACTTTAAAAACTGGTTACTCTTTTTTGTAACAGGTGTGTCATTTATAAAAAAATCGACTGTTGCTCGCGATCGCGTAGAAGTCGTTTTACCCTATTCCCTAGGGAAATTTCCGGAATAAAAAGTATCTTAAGCCCTTTCTCGGGAATCAAGGTATCTTTATACCAAATTTTATTGAAATCGGTTCAGCGGTTTAACCGTGAAAGCAAACTGACAACAATAAATTTATTATACATATAGTTCTAGCGACCCGCCCTCGATTCGCTTCGGTTTATACTAGCTTCAGGTATAATGTAGGTTCCCTACAAAATGCGATAAAGTTTCTCTCCCCTTAAGGCCGAGCCACATCGGATGCGTGACGTGCGCGTTCGCTTTCCACTGCGTTGTATAGTATGAATTCTCATTACGACATGTCACTATACAACGCAGTGGAAAGCGAACGCGCACGTTCACGTGCACGTCACGCAACCGGTGTGGCCGGGCCTTTAAACCTAAACCGATTTTTACGATTTTTGAATCTGTTGTAAATATTATGAAAAACCAGGTCTGTACGTTATCCTTTCCAAAAAATATTCCATGCAAATAAAAAAAATCATACAAAACCCTTAATTTGACAATGTTCGTCACAGCGAACATACCGTAATGATCACTTTTTTGGTTTGGATTGTTTATTTTTTTGCTGATTCAAAATCAAAAAGGGTTTGAATTCCCGAACTTTTTTATTTTTGCCAAATTAAGGGTTAACAAAAAAGGAAACGTACAAACCCAGTTTTTCATAATAACTACAACATATTCAAAAAGCGTGGAAATCGGACTCGATTTAGAGGGTGAGAAACGTTATCACACGGAACTAAATTCGCACCTTCAGAACAATAGTGACCTAATTCAAAATTTCAGCTTTCAAACTTCAAGTCATAAAGGGGTTTGGGTAAAAGTGTTGTCATTTGTAAAATTCATACATTTTCAAGGTGAGCGGCCATTCGTAAAAGTGGCAAATTATGATACCTAGAATTATTTAAAATAAACATATTTTATTATGTAATGTGCATCTTCTTTAGTGCATCGGAACTGAGATATTTAAATATTCATACTTGGGCGTACCTACTTTTCTACTAAAAACTGAACACTTTAATCTTTAAAATCTCCGCTCCGATATTATTTAACGCCATAAATTATATATATATATGTGTATTTAGAGGTCCTCTAAATAACTATGTAAGAATCATCCGTGGCCGCTGAAAAAAAATATTACAATATTCTTCAAACAAATTTACCCAATGCCCTTTATTGTTATAGAGACCTAACTCGAAATTTAAAATTTCTGAATTAGGTCACAATTGTTCTGAAGGTGCGATTTGTATGGAAAAAGATTGACAGCTAAGTGATATAAGCGTCGCCTAACAGTCCTCTTAATAAAGGAATAACAAACAAATACAAAGATACTTTATATAATATAAGTCTATAGAGTCTAGACTAAACTTCATAAAAGACATAACTACCACACAGATCTGCACTAGTGCATAAGCGCAAGTGGAATGCAATTCATGAGTGCATTTTAATACTGAAACACCTGAACGAGCGTGCCGTCTCAGTACAGCACTTGAGTGCATTCTATTAATACTGAGTTCAGTGAACCTTGATGGAATTTTAATTGATCCCTAAACTACTTATATTAATTTAAGACACCCGTTTAGTCACGGACTGATGTTTTTGTTGACGTTTCAACTCCATTGCAACGTTTGCAAGTGCAGTAGGCGGAGTACGCCCAGAAGTACAGTCACGAACTTAAATTTGGGACCCACCTTAGGTCCAAAGTCATTCTGACATTCTACAACAATAAGGCTGAGTCTGCTATAAGTTACAAATGATATGGCATCTCTAATGACATTGACGACTTCATGCCTATTTTTCTTGAAATGGGTCACTAATTACGAGGGGTGCCTTTTAAGTTCTGTCGTTTGAAAAAACTAAAGACAATTTAAGTGTTAAATGGTATTTATTGTTTTTCAAAGTAATCACCGTGATATGTAATACACTTTTTCATTCGATCGGACCAGTTTTCGAAACACTTATTCCATTCCGAAGTCGGGGTCTCCAAAATGGCCGTTTTGTATGACTCAACCGCTTCTTCAGGCGTCCGGTACCGTTGACCACGAAGTCGTTGCTTGATTTTTGGAAAAGTGAAGAAGTCATTAGGGCTTAAGTCTGGACTGTACGGCGGGTGATCCAAATTTTCGACGTTTTGTTCTTTTAAAAACGCAATTGTCTGCCGGGCGGTGTGCGAGCTAGCATTATCGTGGTGCAGTACTATACGACATCTTGGGTTATTTTTTCGGAACTCGCCGATAACTTCTGGTAAACAAACAGTGGTATACCAGTCAGCATTAACTGTTTTACGATCTTCGAGCACGATGGTCGCAACGTGGCCACTTTTCGCTACAAACGTGGCGACCATTTTTTTCGAAGTGCTCCGTGAGCGTATTACTTTGGTCGGTTTTGGCTCATCTTGAAACACCCAAACAGTCGACTGCTGTTTAGAATCCGGATCGTAGGCATATATCCAAGATTCGTCACCACTGATAATGTCATAAACGTGTTTAGAGTCTCCTCGGTTGAATTGCCGCAGAGTTTTGCGGCACCATCTTAACGCGAGCCGTTTTTTGGTCTTCACTAAGTAAATGTGGTATCCAGCGTGAGATCAATTTTTTTACACCTAAGTGATCATGCAATATATTTTGAACACTGGTCCCTGAAATGCTTAATGAAGCTTCTATCTCGCGGTATGTCGCATGGCGATCTTCGACGATCAGTTTCCGTACAGCATCAATGTTGTCCTGGGTTACAGCTGTTTTTGGTCGGCCTTCACGATGCCTATCACTAAGACTAGAGCAACCACGTTGAAATTCCAAATACCAACGTTCCACAGTCCGGATGCATGGTGCTTCATTTTTAAAAACCGTAGTCAGCTCTTCAAAGCACTGAAGAGGCGTTAAACCCCTTTTAAAGTTGTAAAATATTATCGCACGTAAATTTTCCTTCGAAATTTCCATTTTCACAACCGACTTGTCAACTTTGAACTGACGCTGTACTAAAACGAATCGGCCGATCTCGAGACATTCTTTTGTTTTTGAATTCTAAATTCAAATATTTTAAGATGATATTAATTTTTTTTTTAATAATCACGGGAGTTTTGCAAACGACAGAACTTAAAAGGCAGCCCTCGTAACAGAGATCGGAATAGGTAGAGCTAATTTGCCTGAACTTGACGCATATTCATTCATGCGTGAGAGAGATGGGAATACATTATTGAATGAACATGCATCAAGTTTAGGCAAATTAGCTCTACCTATTCCGATCTCTGCCAATTAACGATCGCGATAGTGTATAAAACAACCGGTGAAATGATTAACATATCCTAGTTTTTTCATTTTACCTCTCAGGGTTGGCAATCGGAACCACATTTTGTAGTCTTGAAATATGTAAATATATGTTTTAAGACTGCAGTCGTGGTTTTGCTATCTTGATTACAAATAGGCCCTGAGGCCCGCCTTACCATTGCTTAGGTAGCCTTAACAAACCATGGTCACATGAAGCGTCAACTCTTTTATCAACTGTTTTTAATTCCTGTCTCTCTAGTTTTAAAGCTGGTGGTGGCTGGTGGTTTAACATGTCGATAAGTAGATAGATAGATAGATAAAACGTTTATTTGATGCTTCACACACATACAATAGTCATATTTAGTGCAAAATAATACAACTCACAACCTAGGTACAATCTCAATCGCATGTGTGCGTCGCAGCAGTACAAAAAGGTCATGGGTCAGCGTAAGTAATATATGATACAGCTATAACGTCAGTATACCTACTTAATTAAATAAATACCTATCGGTGGACAATCTCATACAAATTGACCTAGTCCCAAACTAAGCTCTAGGCTTGTACTATGGGTACCTACTAGGCAACGATAAACATACTTATAGGTACGTTGATTTCGGGTATAACGATGATGAAGGGACCAATCTTATTTCGTCGTTATATCCGGAAGTTGTTACAGGCAAAAGTAAAGAGATACAGACTATAACAGACACGTACAGTTAACTTAAATTTGGGACCCACCTTGGGTCCAAAGTCATTCTGACATAGTACAACAATAAGGTTGAATCTCCTATAAGTTACAAATGATTTGGCATCTCTAATGACATGGACGACTTCAAGCCTATTTTTCTTGAAATGGGTCACAAATTAACGATCGCGATAGTACATATGTATATAGTTTATATTCATTTATGGCTTTGAACCACATTAGAAGGGCCTTTTCGGTTTCCTGTTTTTCTTAATTTTTAAGAATTTGGATTTTAAGTATTCTAATATTTTATCAGGGTTTTTCCACATCGCAGATATTGTTGAATGGGAAACTTTGTATTCTTTGAACAAATCAGCATTGTTTTCACCGTTTTTCAATTTTGAAATGATTTCCGCTTTTTCTTCAACCCTTTTCCAGGCCTTGCTAAAGTAAGGATACAAGCAAATAATGGAATAGAGCCACGAAATCGTAACTTCCTGAAGAATACTGATCCAAGAATTCATATTTCACGAAAGTTCAATTAAATTTGTATCATTAAATGTAGGTAGTTAAGTTCAATTTTAGGCGACATGAATGTGGTCGATGAAATAGTCGATGTGGTCGATGAAGGTCTAGAAGCCATACTTATTCAAAAGTTTACTAAACCCTGTTGCTATACTCAGAATACTCATTACACAAATACTGCCCTTACCGGGATTCGAACTCGGGACCGCTAGCTTCGTAGGCAGGGTCACTACCAACTAGGCCAACGTGTCTTCAAATTCCATTATGGAGGAACTGTGTAGTAGACAAACGGCGAAATGCGATTTGGACGAATTTCGTATTGGACCGGCGGCCAAGAAATCTTTTATACTAGTGAAATCCCTAACCGCTGAATCAATCTGCAAGGTATCCAAAAACGTAACGTAGGCAGAACTCTCTGGAAGAGGATACTGAGCCTGCTTTGATATAATTAATACAATGTATAAAGTACCTACATGCATTATGTAGGTACAACATTCCCGCCGCCTCGCCCACGGGCGGTGTCGAGTTTCATTTCAGAACTAGTTTTCTTGGAATAGATAGCCTGCGCTGCACACTGGACATAACATGTTAGCTGTTCAAGATGTGGTTGAGTAGGTTTCTTTTCGATCGATTTTCATAACTTATTTTTCTGTAACTGTATATATTTAATGATTTTAATAAAAACTAACCTAACCTAAACTACAGGGTTCTAAACGATGGTACTGAAATAAATCCTGAAATATTTACAGCTACAGGAAAACGAGCGGGTTGGTAAATGGAACTGTTGGGAAACGATACATTCGGCCTAACATATTTCGGCCAAAATATTTTATTGTTATATAAGTGTAGCGTGAGTATCTGCACATCATTCTGCGGCATCGTAGCTACCAAACTGATGGATCGTTTCAGACCGGTTTAAAAAAATGCTAGTTGGGGTGGTTCTTAGCTAGGTTGGGTCGTTTAAGAGTTATTATATTTAAAACTAGGGTCGCTATTATTTCGGTGGTGTTTATTTATTTTATAATTCTTTGCGGCAACCTGGTGGGTTCCCCAGGCAGGACGGCTACATACGGCGAGGCAGACCCAAGCGGAGATGGCGGGATGACTTGGACGCTTTTCTGAAGGATTGGCCGAAGATTGCCACAGAGAGAGGTGTGGAAATCAATGGAGGAGGGCTTTGCCCAGCAGTGGGGCACTATATTAGGCTAATTAATAATAATAAATATTTCTATGTTCTGTTAAAACGTGGTTTTTATATATTTTATAGTTCTTTATTCTTCAAAAAAAATTACTGGCTCTTATGTCATGGAATTGATGTTTAACGAGCCATATTGCAATGAAAGTATATGCATACTACTTATATATATTATAAATAAGAAAGTTTGTGTGTTTGTTTGGTACTCCTTCACGCTGCAATGGCTGGACAGATTTGGATAAAATTGAAATGGAGATAACATACAAATACAACGGATTAACACATAGGCTACTTTCTATTACGGATAATTTAAAAATTCCCGAGTGAATAACGACTAACATTTTTTGTTTAAAATCATTTCCAATGGTCCCTTTCAAACAGATGTACCCAAGATTACAGACTTCTTGATACATAAATGATCTATCTACACGTGCAAAGTTTATTAGACGTCTGACCCATCGCAAACCTGGGTCGCGCAGGAGTATTAATAGATCTAGATCAACCTAGTTCTCAAGCAGACGGTCGATATGGAGACCAATTTATTAATAGCTGATGATCGACATGTATCGATAAATATAGGACGGAGATGAGAGATCGTTTGAAGTGGATCTGGATATACCGGGAAATGGGGATTGTTTGAATGAGGAGAAGTATGTTTTGTAAACACACGCTTAATAATAATGTGACTTTGTTACATACATTTAAAATTAACATAAATGGTCAAACAGGCAAACTAATAAATTTACCATTAGTATCTACTCTGTAATTATTTAAGTACTCTAATAGATCGATCTTGGCCGATGAATAATTTAAACACATTACCATTATTTTCAATTTTAGTAACTAATTATTATCCGTTTTATATAGTTAGTTCCCGAATGCGGCTACCAATATTTAAGCCATTTCAGCTTTTTCAATTTAATATTCAATTTTTTTTTTCTCAGTCTATTTATTTAAAAATAATGGTCACCATAGTTTATTCCATATCTGGTTTACAAAAAAAAACTGTTTTAAAGTTTTATATATCAATATACCTAATTGAAAGTCGATAAATGAGAAGTAGCTACCTATGACAGCTCAAAAATGCCACGAAAATTCCGGCCTCTGCTAATTACCTTCCGGGCCTGACTGATACGTTCACAGTATGGTCATGGTATGGTACGGTGTAGTGGGCAGACCTTTACTGATAATTTAGGTTACAGGATCGTAATTATCGGTAAACAGTTAAAAACATGTACTTATTGCTTTTATTTATTTCGTAATTTATGTTACATTCAATGTAAAAAAAACTTTTTGTTATAAAACATTAACATCTTCTGTTAGTCATTTTATGTTGGCCTCCGTCATTCATCTTCTATCATTCTATCTTTCTCATTTTAAATAACTTACATCTGCATCTAAAATAAAAACGTGCTCTACGAGTATAATAAATAAAATTCACCTTGCGCCAATTATTTTTAAATTTCGAGCCTGAATCCAATAGACGTTCCTTAAATACCAGTTCCACTTCCAGAATATTCCGGAACCACGACCTCCACATCGAGTCAAATTTATACTCAAATATCCCGAGGCCGTGAATGTGTTAAACATTTCCCACTTATTGCCTTCGTAATGAAATCCCCCTCCCCCTAATCCCCCTAACCGAAGTTACGTGACATTTCATATGAACTAATCCATTACCGCGCGTTTCATTACAAGTTATATTCATTTCTGAAATATCAATGTTGTTAGGCTGTTACAGTCTCAAGTATTTATACCTAGATGCTTGTCGTATTTAATGTTCTAAATTGATTCCGTGTTTTTTTTATACAAAACTTTACAAGTAAATGGTTTTACGAAATCGTAAGGTTTTTCACAGAAAAAGTTGACAATATTGTCTACTTGACACACTTGTTAAGTTTTGTTGAATGTAGGCCTGATTATGAAATATTTATCTGATATATGTTTTTTTTCAGGTGCGGATGGGCGAAAAGCAAGATTCCTTTTCTTCATAATGGTAAGTTGGTTATTAAGTTATTTTTTATTAAAAATCTAAATCTAAACGACGCCATTTAATATATCTATAAATAAATAAGTAATTATGCAAAACAGGATTTCCAATGCGTCGTTTAACATAGTGCTGTTAAACGATTTTATTTATCACCACTTCGCGTTTTTGTTGTTCTCGTAACGAAAATAAAATCCTCTATAATAGAAAAATATTTTCGTAATGGGCAGTGGACGGTACGATCTTTCGTACCGTACACAAACTGCACAAAGATGCAAATTCGTTGAATGTATTCATCTCGTATTTGCGTTTGTTATGAAAACATGTTTTGTTTAAATCTTGCTTTGGATTGGTTAAGAATTCGCTCATTTCAAGTCTTAGCCGGATGTTTGTGTTGAGAACAATCGTAATAAACCAAATGGAAGGACACCACAAATTTAGCTTACTTACTTCAGTCCAATGGCTGTCATTTTACTGTCGACAAACCCCCCAATGGATGTCAATTCGTTCATCACGGGTGCGCGGCGTGATGCCACGGCCTACGGTGCAATGTTTTCGCACTCACGATCAAATAGCGTGATGACAAATGGAACGATGAGATAATTCGTGGGCTGTCATCAGTCTAAATCTTTCACATCACGGGGTTCTAATTAGGCACTAGTACTAGATACTAAATATCATCTAAACCAGCGGTTTAGCCGTAAACATAACAAACATCAAACTGGCTTGCATTTTATATTTCTAAAGACTTGTCTATGTCGCAAGAACGATTGCCAAGGGTTTATTTTTACAAAAACATTTAAAACAACCAACGGCTTAAAAAGTTATAATTTCACAGATGTACATATATGTGGACGATACTCTTATGACTGTCCAAAACCTGTTTTCGGTACCGGTTTTAAATCTAGTCTGAAAAAACTTCGCTATGAATAGTCACCATTCGTGATTCACAGAAACGTGTTCGTAATCTACAAGTTGTTTTGGCGATGTGATGACGTGTTTACTGAACAATTACCTTTCTGAAGGTATGAATGTGTTTTAGCTCTTACAATTTAGGTAATTTCTTTCATTCGTCGCATATTCCTTAGAACCGTTCTCCAAACTATTTTAGCGTCGAACCCTTTTGAAATAGTAAATATTTTATGGAGCCCTCAAATAGTTAAAACGTTGATTATAAAATAACTTTACGGAGCCCTTACTGATGCATTACGAAGCCCCAGGGCTTGACGGAGCACATTGTGAGAATAGCTGCTTTAGTGTTTTGTTTTTCCCATGTTTAATAAAATTTTCTTTCGCGCACTATTACGTTAAGAAGCTTTGCTTGCCAAGGATGACAAGGATCTGACGAATTAGGAGATTCTTCTATAAATTTAAAACTTTTTCTAAATTAATCCTTTTTTTCTTTGAATTATGAACCTCTCTGCATATTGTACTTCTAACTTCATATTTATCGCGTTGTTTGATTGTATTTTTACGGTTTGTTTACTACGTAACACCCGCCCACTCATATCAATCTCTAGTGAAAGTTATCATAGATGCCACTTTCAATTTTCTTTCTAACGTTCGGTGATGTAACTCATGACAAGAAAATACATCATTATGTTAGCTATTGCGTAAATAACCCGAGAAAGCATTCGGCTACCGTGAAGCAACCTCTTTGCCACGTTTTAATATACACGGAAAAGGTGCTTGAACATCTTTCCTCTTTTTTTCTATAGCATTGAGAATAGCAATGGTACGTCATTTCTGAGGCATATGGACTTTTGCAATATTGGGATTGCATGTAAGATTAATATTTATTGAATGCGCTTCCAATCCTGACATGACAAAGATGGAGTGACTACGCTAGTTATTTCTCTGGTTTTTTAACCGACTTCAAAAAAGGAGGAGGTTATACGTTCCACTGTATGTTTTTTTTTTTTATGTATGTTCACCGATTACTCCGTCAATTGTCGACCGATTTCAACATTTTTTTTTTTGGTTTGATAGAGTATACTTCCGAGGTGGTCCCATTGTCACCAAATCTGTATCTGATGAGGGGATCAGTGAGGAATTGAGGGAACTCCTCAAATATTGTAGGCAAACATATAGCGATTTTAGTATTTTTAGTAACAAGTCCAGCATTTGCATTCAGAAAGTAGCATTTGGTGTAGTGGAACTGATGATGAAGACCACAGATGGCCACCGGAACTCCTCAATGGTACCGCTTTCAAGGGCGGCGATAAGATATCTCGATTAAGATAGTTGAGCGACTACCTACAACGAATAATATTTACTTGTTGAAATATGACTATGACTTTCCCGCGGCGTTGCTTGCGGCGCGCTTGATATAAGTATAAGTTAAACTAAGAAGTGGGACTACGTAACAGCGTATTATAATCACTAAAAAGTATAAAATAAAATAAATGTTTTAAAAAACAAAAAACCGCCTTCAAAAACGCAAAAAATAACTTCTTTAAAATTGTAGGCACCTAATAGGTTAGTCCAACTGAAGTCGGCGACCACAACATTTTCAACAAAAAGCCGACATCAGTTGGACTAACCTATTAGGTGCCTACAATTTCAAAGAAGTTATTTTTTGCGTTTTTGAAGGCGGTTTTTTGTTTTTTAAAACATTTATTTTATTCATTAATCTGTTGTATTATTATTAATCTGTTGTACGGTGTCATATTACGTATTATAAATAATGTTAATGTATGGTCATATCTATCTTGAGATTACGTGTTTATAATTTTAGCTTGCCCTATTAATCCACTGGTTTCTTCATTAATCTGTTGTATTTGGCGTCCAATTTTGTAATATGAAGCTGATGGATCTAGATCTTCATTAGGGTCATTAGTATTATTAATTACCGCCCTACTGGGATCAAGATTAACTCGCAGATGTCCTTAATTTCCTGGGTGGTAGATTAATATGAAACTTTGTAAATTAGGCAGATATTCTTGAAGTCTGAATTGATTTTAAAAGGGGGTGTGTGTTGTCATGTCTATCTTTTACGAAATCGTCTTCATCAATTTACCCCATTAATGAATCTTATCAATCTTGAGCAGAATTTGCAGTTTTATTGATAGGTTATTAGATAGTGCCAACTGCTACTTATGTTAGTTATTCGATCAGTTTCGATTTTTTTTTGTAAAAAATAAAATTAAGCCCAGAAAATAAACTATGAGATTGTCTGTCCCCTTTCGATTTCGTCTACAAGTTCTGCTATGTAAAGTTTATTCAGGCAGTTTAGTTTCAATTCCACTTTTTTCTTTTATGATATTTTCATCGTTAGCATTCTTACATCAAGCATATTATGCCAATCTATTTTTTTTTTGTTTTTTTTTTTATCCATACCACTCCTTTTTTTACCAAGTTTCGTAATCAATTGTTGTTTGAGAACACTAAGGTCTGATTTTTATTCCGACAGAAAAAATGTAAACAAAGGTGTTGCCGTTAACGAAAAACATTTGCAGTGTTCAAAATATTTATATTATATTTATACTGTCCTAAATAGACTTTCTATAAAAAAACTATGTATTGTAATCGAGATTGAAGATTTTAATTTCTTGATGGCAAACTTTATTTTGATATAAATTCTTTGTTGTATTAATTTAAAATGAGAAAACTGTTTTTGTATGCATAATTTATTTATGGCACTGGTATCATTGACTCGATACACCTGTGTCAACAAGTTGAGGGCTGCTTGATTGATGTGAGACGTCACGTCACTCGTTTCGCTTCATAATTCGTGCTTCCGTCGTAATAGCTTACCAGAGATTTTCGTGAGATTTGTGTGATTTTAATTTTAATTATTTCTCAAATTTATTTTTATATCGCGGTAATAGCGAAATTATAACTTAATATTATATTTCTTGCTGGCCCAAACTTTGAGATCCCCTGAAATGTCACTTTGACATTGACGTAACTTTGTTTACATTTTTTCTGTGGGAATAAAAATCCGACCTTATACTAATTTATTACTCAATTGTTCTTGTATAACACTGGAATTTAGACTTCCTTTAATTATGATTTGGAACACTAAATGGCAACGAAACTGTAGAGGTATTTGGTAATAAACATCGTTGCTCACTTCGTACAAGATTTCGGCTGAAAATCCCGTTCTTGTCTTCTTTATTATTATTATGACATAGTACCTCGTAAGGCCCAGTGTGCAATATAATGTACATAACCAATTTGAACTGTGTGGCAATGGGAATAAGGTTTATTTTCCTATGTTCATAAACTGAAAATGGCATTATCGAACAAACGTAATTGAACTTTATTGCCATGACAGTAGATTCAAAGTCCCACTCACGAAACACTCCCTGTTTGTAGTATTGTGGGCCTTACGAGGATAAAACAAAGTCGCTCCCGCTGTCTGTTCGGTTAGATCTTTTGAACTACGCAACGGATATTAATGCGTAAATTTCATCAATAGATAGAGTGATTCAAGAGGAATGTTTTTGTGTACAATAAATCCTGGATTATATACGGGTGTTACAGAAAACTCACATAAACCGAAGCGAAGCAAGCATTAAAAATCATGGCCGATGGTTGCCTAGTCACGTCATTAGTCGTCACTTTGCACTAAAAAAAACCGCCGTCAAACATTTGAATAACGACAAAAAGCGACCTTCCGTAACTGACAAACAAGTAACAACAGGAACTTTTTTAAAGGTGTTCTGAAAAAAAATCTGGAGGTACTCAAAAGCAAAGCAATTTTTTTGTTCATTATTTACTGTAAAAAATAAATAAATGTCTGCTAACGGCTAAGAGCTAAAACGTCACATGGTCTTTTCTACGTTACCTACAGCTAGTGCTAGCAAAACGCGGTTACAAACAAAATGACGTCATCCCGACCACTAGTCCAAAGCGGGCATAGAAAACACTGATAATATTCAATATTTTTATTCTCAAAAAAAAAAACAGTATGCTTTTGAGACGAACCTCTATAACCATGTTTTTTTTTCAGAAAACCCTTTAGAAAAGTTCCGGTTGTCATTTGTTTGTCAGTTACGGAAGGTCGCTTTTTGTCGTTATTCAAATGTTTGACGGCGTTTTTTTTTAGTGCAAAGTGACGAATAATGTAATGACGCGACTAGGCAACCATCGGCCATGATTTTCTTTACTGCTAATTGATGAAAGATATATTAAAATTGGTCAAGATTTGAAAGAGGAAATAAGGAAATACGTAGTCCTTGATTTTGTCTATTTTACGTAGGTATGCAGCAGTTGTCCCTTTCATGCTCTTTTCGGGACGTACGCGTGCACGTGTCACGCAAGTGGTGTGACATATTGTATGAGGATTCATACTATATAACGCAGTGGAACGCGCACGCGCACGCATCCTGTGTGGATCGGCATTAAGCTGCCAAACAGCAATAGTATATTCAACTATTTCAAACTGAAACTCACAACATTTATTTGACAAAAACACACTGCAACACAACAAATATAATCAAACATTTTAATCGATACAACTATAAAGTGAAAGGATAGAACATAAAAACATTTATATACTACGTAGTAGTGAATTTATTTATTTATCTCCAAGAGTCCAAGACAGTGTTTCCTCTTAACACGTTTGCTGCCGCTAAGTTAAAATGTGTGTAATCTGGAGACGCTTCACCGGCATTGGAAGTGTAAAGGTCGTTTGTACTTGCGGTTTGCGGTAGTCCGGTGTTTAGCTAAATATACTCTTGTGATGTAATATTAGATATTAGCAATTGACAATAATCGTTTGAGGTCATTAATTGTTGACAGACCTGATGGTTTAATCGCTGCTCTGTTCACGCAGGTCGTGGATTTAATTTCCGTCATACTAGCATCGTAATTGTTTATTCACAAACATGCTCGGAACGAGCCTCATTTTCCTCTTAGCAGTAAAGAAAACGTATCGTACACATTTCCTGTCCGCTGCGATATTTTAATTAAATGGTCTTCCTCTACATCTCCTGCCTTCAACCTTCCACTCCATAGGTAATGTTTTTGATCCTACGAATTGCGTTTGTGTGAAATTATCTTTCAAAATACTTAAAAGTGTTTAAGAAATTATATATGCCTCATCGGAAACGGGATTGCCTAACTCTCATTTTAGCAGGCCTCGCCGAGGCTCGGTTC
The DNA here is from genome assembly GCA_946894065.1 of Acleris literana. Classification (NCBI taxonomy): domain Eukaryota; kingdom Metazoa; phylum Arthropoda; class Insecta; order Lepidoptera; family Tortricidae; genus Acleris; species Acleris literana. Next base: position 3,989,481 of record OX335681.1, read on the forward strand.
GCTAAACACCTTGTCAGGCAATCCCTTACATTCCGCGCATATGCAATAATCTAGGTAACTATTATTCGTTTGGACTAGTGTTGCCAGGTCAAGTCCTCCAAAAGTCGGAACTGTCCTAATAGTACAGTTGAAAAATCGCGTGACTTACAAACGTCTTACAACGACAAATAAATATGGCGTACCGATATTGACCGCCAGTGTTATCTTACTTATTCATGATCGCTTTAGTGATGTGCTGAAAATCGGGACAGTTGGCGTCCCGATCAAGGGTGAATCTGGATGTGTCCATAGACCCCTAAAAAACGGGACGTCCCGCGTAAATCGGAACGTCTGGCAACATTACTTATACCTTATACCCCATGCATGGCGATAATATGAACACATGCAGTCAGTTTTAAAAAGCGTTCTTTTTTATTGACGATATTATTTATTTCTTACTAGCTTCTGCCCGCGACTCCTTCCGCGTACAATTCGTAATTTTGCCATCCCACGGGAACAGTGATTTGTTGCGGGATTTAAGGTAGCCTATGTGCTATTCCAGACTATAATCTATCTCTGTACTAAATTTCATCCAGATCCGTTTAGCCATTCTGGCGTGATGGAGAAAAAACAAACATCTACATCCTTCCAAACTTTCCCGTTTATAAAAGACTAGCTATTGCCCGCGACTCCGTACACGCAAAAAAGTAAAACATAGCCTATGTTACTCAGGGTTAATGTAGCATCCTAATGGTGAAAGAATTTTTGAAATCGGTCCAGGAGTTTTTGAGTTTATTCGTTACAAACATACACACACAAAAATACAAAAATACAAATCTTTCCTCTTTATAATATTAAGTAAAAAAGTAAGATTTTCATATTACTTTATATAATTTGGTTTAAATAGACTGCTATGTCATTAATTACTGACACCCGTATTCACAAACGTCACTACGAGGTCTCACATTGCTCACGAACGCACAGGGTGGTTCAAATCGTCTCATAAACAAAAGGTCGGTCAAAAAGGACGTGAGTGAAAAGGGATCCCTTAACTATTGTTTGTGAATACGGGTGTTAGTATTTTTTTATCAGTTTATCATTTGCTTGACCGGAAAACATTTGTATTCTAATCATTTAGGTATATCTATGTAATGTATGTTTTATCTGTAGAAAACCTTTAATCTTATCTCAACGCTTCGCATTATTTGTTTTGTCTAAGCTTCAAGTTCACTTTAATCAATTTAACCTTCCATTAGTATACCTTAGTGTAAAGTGGGAGTGAGTAAATAAAAAAAAAGCCTGTCTAGTTTCCTAAATCCTTTAATACCTAAGCGTATAACCCGTTATAATGGCAACCTCTTCTATCAGACCTAAATATCTCTTAAACCCCGCAGCCCAGTTTTATGAAACCTAGCTAAAAACTATCCTGATTCCATTATCTTTATTTAATATTAAAGTTATTCTACGCGTATGTAGTGCAAGCGTCATGTAGTGAATAAATAAATAATAGTTTAAACTAGAACAACATAAAATCATTACAAATTTAAGGTCAATAGCATTTAATTAAAAATAATGACTAGGAGAACAGCACGACAGGGAGGTATCTACGGCAAAAGCCATAAGTAGAATAATTGACCAAAAGACAAGCCCTTGTATATCCAGCTCAACAACAAACGTGACTAACTCAGCCCGAAACTTCCTAAATATAATGCTGAACCGCCCAAAGTATTTCTGATCCTGCTTAAGCAAACATAAATTCCCTCAAGGATTTTTAAACACAACACAATTTAATTTATTGGACAGTTTGGAATTCGTTTTGTTTTTGTTTGAGTTGTTTTTATTTATAATTTCTACCAAGTTGGGATTGCTCTGTTGAATTAAACTGTTGTAAAGGTTTTATTGAAATGGACATTCCGGGCGACAATGATATGTAGATAAATGTTATTTTCAACCAATGTTTTATTCTAGTTTGAAAGGTGACCTAATTTTAAGCTATACCTTTTTTATTTTCATCTTTGTAATCGAAAAACCTACGTATTTCAAAAAGGGCGTAAAGTATGAATGTCATAAATGACGTCATTTAGTCGAAACTTTGTCACGACTGATACTTAAAATTGTCATTTTGTTATAGTCGCCAATTTCCAATTTAGCCATTTCAAGTTATTGGACTTAAATTGTTAACTGCCGCACTCATAGACGTCAATTAAATTTAATGCTTATTTAGTGACGTGTTGTCTTATTCTATTGCTATAGTAAAGAAAGTGACAGCGCCTGACAGCGGTAATTTTAATCAAGCATTAAATTTAATTGACGTCTCCTAGTGCGGCAGTTAGAAATCTAAAAAACTGTCGTTGAGAGTCAAGTATTAATTTAGATGCATTCATTTATTTAAAAAACAATTGTGGTTTTGCGGCAAACCTCTATAAGCAGGATATTTCTCATAACACCTTTCAAAAAAGTTCTAATGTCTTGTAAGTTATAATGACACTATTCAAAATTCACCAAGGTTCACTCGAAAATAACGTCGCTGTTGTTTTTCATACGCATAATTATATATTCAAGGGCAATATACTAATATCCCGGATCCGATATGATCAGTTGCTAATAGTCTATTCCTGAAGGATTGCGTCAACGTTCGAAACGGGCGTCTGATTCACGGTACGACCCTCAGGTGTTTACCGAAAAGAGTTAATAGCTACGATACAAAATGACTCAAGAAGCCGTAGAATTTGTTGAAAGCACCTACGGAAACTTCTGCACGTGTATGCCAAGGTTGGGAAGACGTAAACAGTCGCAACCTTTAAACAAAATACATGGTGGGTGAGTTACGGGAGCTTAAAGGTCGGGCCCTCAGGGAGCCATAGAAATGCCGGTAGTAATGTTAAGAGAGCGGACACTCTAAGACCCACACACATTTTCAATCTCAAGATTGAAGCATTTCACAGGCGGTTGGCGCTCTCCATACTGCACGGCACGAACTCAGCTAGTAAAATGGCGGTTGCAATCCGGGCGGACGTTCATAAAGTTCTACCACCAGCAAAAAGTTCCTAAATGCGAATACCTATAATATTTTAACTTGAATTCGGGTCGTTTTTTTTCCCGTGTGGTTGCCGGGTTAGAATAGTGTCCCGTGGATGTCGTAAGAGGCGACTAAGGAAGGCTTGTAGTGGATTTAGGCGATGAGTTTGCAACCTTGCAAAATGTGGTTACAGAATTGTCAACAAGTTTTAAGAGTTGTCGGTAATTCTATAGCTCTGCCTACCCCATTTTGGGAATTAAGGCGTGAGTTTTTGTTGTTGTAATTTTTTTCAATGCTTGCAAGATGCCGTCATCTCCAAAATGATATAAAATATGCACGAAGAAGAATTGGTTGAATGATCTTTGATCCTTGCCTATCTCAAACAAGATGAATTAAAAAAAACTCAAAAATGTTGAGAGTTACCCTTCACCTTGATTTCTTCACGTGCAATTTTCATGGCTCCTGTAATAAGCAGCAATATATTTATAAACATTACGCTCATTATTTCATTATATTGTCATTGAAATTTCTAAGTCATTGTGTAAATGTCTAGACTATGACAATTAGGGCGAAGTTAGCAACATCCTGAGGCTGTCGAAATGGAGCTAGAAGTTTCCTAAGGCTGAATATTTGTACGAAGTATTGTTTTGTTTTAGTTTGTGAAATCCTTGCCAAGTTTGTAATGGTATCACAGCTGCTTTAGTTGGGTACGAGACATTGTGGCAATATTTGTTTTCCACATAAACTATTACAAATATTGGATACGTCTAAAACAGGAAATAATGGATGGAGTTGTGTAAATGCTTCAATAAATCCTTCTAATTGGTAACTAAAATACAGACAAATGTTCAGTTTTTAATTGGATGGTTTGTTTTCAAAATCATTTGCGATGATTTTTGTAAATTTGGACTTACAAGAAAACGAATAAGGAAGAAGTTACTAGTTAAAAGGAAGGGGGAGTCTAGTCTAGAAAAAGACGAGGGATGATTTATGACTATGTGATTTTTTTTGCATAGGCCAACATAATTAAATAAAATAAAAGGTGTAATGCCGTCATAGTTTCAAGAGAGAAGACAAGGTTAAAAATAAAAATGAACGAAAAATTTCGAACGAGCTTCACTCTGTCTCTGGTGAATGGCGATGATGGTCTTCCTTAATACGATGAATTGAAGAAAAACGGAAAAAGAGTCTTCTATACAGGCTAGGCTTTTGTGTTTTCTAAAAACTATTAATATACATAGGTACTTAAACAACCTTCCCTATAAGATAGACATTAGGACATCTCTATTCTAAGACTGAAGGCACACGAGCGTAATTTTGTGATCTGCATACAAAAGTCCAGCTGATTTTTCGTCGCCGTGTGAACCAAACAGGACTTTTGTATGAAACAGCAGAAATTACGCGACCGAAAATACGCGGCTCACAACTCACAAAATTACTCTCGTGTGACTTCACCCTAAGATTTCATGTGCTCAAAACAAATCCAAGTACAGGATGTCCCTGTATAAAGTTGACAAACGAATAGGGATGATAGAGCTGCTAAAAAGCTATCGATTTAACCCCTATGTATGTTCAGCGATTCTTGCTAGTATATATTGACGATTTAATGTTTTAATATTTTCATTAGTTATTCTTGGGCCTGCAGTATTGTTCTTATTATTTGCTTTGTTTTAGTTAAACTGCTCTAAGTTGATCTTTATCCTAATTAAAATAAATAATGATAAATATCAGAGGACAATCTCCCATATTAAGCTCTATAATTGTACTTTAGCTATTAGACAAAGATAAACGTACTTACGAGTATATAAAGAAATTCGCACTAAAATACATAGAAAAAGAAAACAACCAAGATTCAGGAAAAAGTAATTGTGCTCATCCCACTAATTTGACCTTACCAGGTATCAAACCAGAGACCGCTTGTTTTCTAGGCAGGTTCAATATAAGCCAACCGCGACGTCATTTGTAATAACTATTGTGGTATTACGTACCAATGCATCTCCAGTATAATTCTTTTCAAAGGCTCTGATGTTATTGTCGCAGAATTTTCCAGGCATTATGGTTTCTGTTTCCTCTTATATAATGGCATGGTAATTTATGGAGCGTGCTATTTGATGACTGGCACGTGCCTATCATTGGCTAAACAATTCCTCATTGTTTGTGTCTGGATCGCTCGTAATTCTACAGCCGTTAATGCCATTATCGTGCTTATGCGAGTTAATATAAGGCTTGCTGTAGCCGTTAAGTGATCATAATTGGTCGGATTGACTTGCGCAAATTGATTGTTTGTTGTTTTTGTGGGGGAATGTTACATAAGATTTATGGTGACATCTAGGATTACTGAGGTCTATAGAAATAGCGAGCGGGATGCAGCGTAGGCAGGTCTAAACATAGCTGGGTATTTAGGTCCAGATCTTAGGGTTTGAAGTGAGCTTAACCAACCAAGGGGCGTAGATACAGATATTTGCACGATGTTAACTCACGCACAGGTTAAAGGCCCAGCCATACCGCTTGCGTGACGTGCACGTGCGCGTTCGGTTTCCACTGCGTTGTATAGTGACATGTCGTAATGAGAATTCATACTATATACAACGCAGTGGAACGCGAACGCGCACGTGCACGTCACGCAAGCGGTGTGGCTGGGCCTTTAGTTGGGTTTTTTTTATGCCATAAAGTTTGTAATTGGGATTTGAGATCCATAGACATTTGCATTCTCAAGACTACAATTCTAAGACTGCAATCCTAAGACCGCTATTGCGTTGCTAACCCTAAAGACTAAGATAGAATGCCTCTATGCTAGTAATTTCACCGGTAGTCTTATCCCTACACCGGTGCCACTCCTAAACAAGGATAAAATGGTAGCGATCCGGACAAACCTTGCAGAAGGTCCTACCACCACTAAAGTTGCAGTTCACTTGCCTTTACTGCATCAGAGCTAATACCACTACAGTAGGCTTAGCCAAGATGCAAACGATGCTATCAAAATGTAGCTTTCGTCAACCCTATAAATATTGTAAATTTTCGAAAATCGCATGCATCTTGCCTTAAGGCTTCAGGGTTACATTGAAACTAAATGTAGCGAAAAAGAACACTTTAGGTATAAACAAACTGAGGGCCCTACCAAGATGCATTGCGCTACTAACGTTTCTATTCGTTTCGTTTTTAAACCAATCGCGTCACTGGTAGACCACGTCACTTTTCGTATCACGTCATCTACCAGCGACGCGATTGGTTTAAAAACGAATCTAATAGAAACGTTAGCTAGCGTAGTGCATCTTGGCAGGGCCCTCTGGGTCGTAGTCGAATACGCAAGTGGGTATTCCTTGCGCTATCGGTTGGTGAGTCCCACATGGCCATCTAGGGTCCCTCCGGACCCAGATGGTACGCGTAAATGCAAAAAAAAAAGGTATACACAAACTGACGCAGCCTTAAATAAAATATACGTTATTCCACATCTTATCTCTCACACTTATCCCATTCATTACTTTCTATTCATTAAAAGTTTCCTTTCCTTTAATTCCCGATGTTCTAAACTCCGGCTTGTAATTAAAGTCGGCATTAACTCTGCCTATTCATAATATGAGGGCTCTATGGAACGACTTTGCCGTATGAATTTTCTTTAATTGGATTTCTTTTCTCTTTAATATGTCAAGAAACTAATTATTCCTTCTGTTTTGCGATCCCACCGTTGGAAAATCCGTTAATGTAACTAGTTTTAATTATTTTTGATGTCGTATCTTCTTCAATATTTTAAACTAGCATTTGCGCGTGACTCCGTCCGCAAAGTAGTCGTTTATCGCTATTCCCTCGGGAGCTCGACCCGAGGCTGCCTCTAGTGGATACGCGGCTAAGGAAGTTTAGAACTACATTGATGTCTTTAACCCACGCGAAGCCGGGTTGGATCACTTGTATTTCTTCATAAGAATGTGTAACGTCTGGTTATCATAGTAGAAGCCTGCAGCTTAGGAAGATAAGGCCAATTTATGATGTGAGATTGTATGTATGTAATCGCTTTATTGCACATAAACAATTACAAGACATATTTGCATCGATACAGTAAATGTACAAAGGCGAACTTATCCTATATGCGATCTATTCCAGTTTACCTAGAATTGAAATACTTAAGTACAATGCAAGGGGTTAGGCAAACTAACAAAATAACAGAAAATAAAACAACAGGGAGGGGGAAAGTATACCTACTATTTTATTCGTTAATTATTTACTGAGAAAAAAATAAACAAATTAAATAAAATCAAAAGTCTTTAGCCTATAACAGTAAAATTTGTTAATTATTTTCTCAGTGAATACATACATACATACACTCACGCCTTCATTCCCAGAGTGGGGTAGGCAGAGCTACAGGATTACCAACATCTCTAAAATCTTGTTAATTATGTTATCACATTTTGCAGAAATAGGCTAAGATGTTTACCAATGTAAACATAAATAAATAATACATACATACATTAAATCACGCCTGTTTCCCAGAGGGGTAGGCAGAGACCACTTCTTTCCACCTGCTACGATCCTGACAAATCTCTTTCGCTTCTTCGACATTCATACATCAAGTCATGCATGCACGTCGGTTTCGGGTACTTAAGATCCGGCCCTTTTTCAGTATTTCTCCGATTTGATTCGAAAAAGTACGCCTAGGGCGGCCCCTTCCGACCCTCCCACTCACTTTGGCTCTGTATATCTCAATAAATAATAAATAAATAAAAATAATTGGTTTTGAGACAAACCCTCTGCGTGATTTTTTCAGATCACCTTAAAGTTCCTGTCGTCACTTATGAGTTTTTCGACAAAATGTTGTCGTTTAATTATTTAACTACATCTGTAGATATACAACATAGAGAGGCTTGTTACAATTGAGTTATCCTACAATTTTATAATGTATGGTGATTCAAAAACGATATCGAGAATAAAGGTTGTAGAATCAGTCCCTATTATCAGATTATTTTACAAAATTAGTATTAAATAGTTATTTTTAATTTATCATTTGACATTATTTGACCTTTAATGTAGTGACGTCACGTCTTGATATGCAAGTTGTATCTAATCTGTGATCAACTATAGTACTGCATATAATATGAGTCCGAAATGCAGTAATATACAAATAATGTATATCGAATTTTGCCTTATTTACTTCTGTTTTATTTTAACGCTTAATAAAATCAAGACAATTTTTTAATTTTATATAAACATAACAAAGATCTTTAAAAAATGGAATGGCATGATCAAAATATAAGTCCGTTTTGGAGCCTCCACCCGTAGGCTAGTCTGTGAGTGAAATTGTCAAACTTGACGTGATCTGACTAAAACACACAGTGCTGCCAGGCAAAAAAAACAATCAATAACGTTTTAAAGAAACTCTGAAACGTTTTTAAAGCATGTCTCAGACAAACCAATTTTGTAGTGACATCAAAACGCCATTTTCCTTAAAAATTAAAATAAATTAATTTACCCACTTATTTAAATGCAAATACCGAAATGTCTTCAATTAGTCTTTTTTTATCGAAAAAAATTTATAAAAACTAGGAGTATTTTTTTGGGATAATTTAATTCACAACATTTCGCGTGTCATGACATGACTATAACTTAGTTTAGTTTTCTTATAATGACTTCTAAGATAACAAACTTCAATTGTAGTTTAGTCGTCTATTTGAAGGTGATAACAGTTTGTTTTGCAAGCTTGATAACGTACTTTATTACTTTAAACGCGTTTTTTAATTACCGCTGTGACATTGAATTTTCGATTTAATTTCATAACATGTACATGACATATTTAAATGTGAGAAAGCTTAACCTTGCTTTATTTGTTATAATAAGTTTGATAACCTAGGCCTTGAGATACGTTTTTTTTTCTATTGCACTCGATCTTTCTGACACAATACAATACAATACAAACAAATACGAATACAATACAAATAAATATTGAGCTACATAAAAAATAATAAAGAATGTTTTTTTAGGTTTTATTTCAATTCACCACGTGAATGTCTATTCACCCCATTTTATATGATTTGAGCAATATTAGATTTCAGAGTATGTCAGGCGTATTCCTACGTAAGAAATTGGGGCGCAAAACAATATGAGAAATATTTGCGTTTATGTTAAGAATCTATCATTTGTCATTCCAAAAATAATTAACAGCTTATCAAGATCACACGTAGGTATTTTATGCGATGCGATGCTATAAGTTAACTTGTTATCAGCTTCAGCTTAATGTATAAGTGATGTCACCCCCTTAAACAACTTCAATTTCTTTGCTTTTTAGGCTTCGTCTGTCGGACAGCGGGCGGTTCTGTCTGAACTATTTAATACGTTGACAGTTTAAATTTCTACAGTGTGCGAGTCTATTGCCGCTATAAAAACTTTTTTTTTTAAATTAAACACCTATACATAATTGGTACGGAACCCTTCGTGTGGGAGTCGGACTCTTTAATTATTTGTGTGTTTGTTACTTGTTTAATGATAACGAAGAATTTTTTTTACATACTTAAACTATAAAACTGGACTTAATCGCGTAATAAAATAAACATTTACCTCGATGTTTTTTAGTCCTAACCAATAACTTTATACAATTATCAGCTGTTTTAATTTGTCTCCTTCTTGTTCCAGGGGTATTCAGTCCAGCGGCCGCATCGTACCGCCGCCCACCATGTTGCGCCCGGAGTCGCCCCTCGCTGATCACAGGAGCCTCCTGCCTCGCCGGCTGCTCCCCGTCAAGGCCCAGATCGCCCCCGCCGACAAGCGCAAGAACCGCCGCTCCCTCGAACTCAACCCCCCAACAGACCTCCCCACCTACGAATACCCCAAACTCCTCATATCCAAAACAACAGACTCCCTAACCACAGAATGCCCACGCAAAATCATCAAGCAAGACTCCGCAGACAGTCTCAAAAGATCCCTCCTGACCAAAGACGACAAGAAACCCATCGTCAAAGAGAAAAAGGTCGATAAGCAGGATTCTACGGAAAGTCTCAAAAAAGCTTTCTTATTCCGACAGGAATCCAATGAGAGTGCTAAAAGGAGGGACTCTGATCCGAAACGGGTGAAGCAAGATGAGGTTAAAAGACCTGTGGAGGGAAACAAGGAGTGTAGTAAGAAGGCTTTGTTAGAGACAGATAATTTTGAAGAGACGTGCAAGAGACTGTACGACAGGAGGACAGGGAGCGCCCGGCCGAGTCTGCCTCCGGTAGCAGAGAAAGGGCTGGAGTCACCCGAATCTCCTAATAGGAGTCCCTTGACTCCAGGAGTAGCAGCTATAGCCGAAGGTGTGGTTCGATGGGGGAGTGGTCTCCTGTCTCCTAAAGAGGAGCCCAGACTGAAGACAGCTAGGAGTTGGTACGGATATGGAACTCTACCCACCGATAGCGAAAAGGTAAGTCTCGAGTTCTCGACGATGCTCTTGATAAGATTGTCTATCTGTATGATAATCACGCACGCAATGACAGTTTAATGAGACTCAGTGGCATTTTCTTTTGTTTCGTGCGCACAATAGCTATTATGTGTAAAAAAGTAAAAAAGTGAAATTCGTCTTGCTGGTGCAAACATAATTTCACTGCTATCTACGAGTATGTTATCTGATGTAACCTTGGCGTAGCAAACATATGAAATTACCTTTTAATTACCCGTGGAGGAGATTTAATGCTGCTTTAGACAATTACTTTTACTTTTCGCTTTTCCTTCGTCTAGAATTTAGTGTTTCATAAATAATGTTGGTTCGACTAGTAATCATTTAAAACTATAATAACCCTGTTCGAAGTCTCATGATTTAGAAACTTTCTGCAGGTTTGTTTCTAGTTTCGTAATATTTCTATAATTAATCGAGTTTGCTTCAGTAACATCTGTTATGATTCCATTACTTTTGCGAGCCTCGCCGACTGATACTAGCATTTAGAATTCAAGAACGCGACATCTGTGCCAACAGTCCGTATAAATAATGAATAACAATGTGTTTTCAAAACAGCATTGTTCCATACGCCGCAGCACACTTACATACGATTGTAAGGTTTCTGGCGTCATTCGCTATTTTAAGATAATATAAAGCCTAAATACCAATTCGCTTTGCTTTTCTCATGTTTAAATGCTCCATAAACTGCATGAGTTAAGTATAGCGGTCATCAACGATTGCTAAACAATTAGTAATACGTCAAGTCCTTTATTCTTTCAAAAATTACAGTAAACGTTTTATAGTTGCCGTGACGTATGCTCCATCACATTACAAATATCGAGATGGCTTTCTAGAAAATCGATGCAAAAACCGTCCTCGGTCGCTCTTAAGTCTTAACGCTTCGCTTGCGCTTGCGTCCGCGTCTATGGAATCAGGAACTAAAGATTACGGATACGGAATGGACGTTCCAATTTCAATCTAATTAGGTTCCCAGCTGTTTTTTGTTGTCAAGGAAGCAACGGGAACTCATTCCGAGTCGAATCATCGTTGCGCTCGGACGCGTGCGCGTGTGGATTCTATTTTCAAAATGTGATAGTGATAAATGTCCGTTGCAAAATAACGTGTGTGTATTTGTACGAGCTGTTGTGCGCGTCATATTTATTAATCAGTGCGGATTGGTTGATAGTGACAGTGACACATGACCCGGGATTACCTTATCTGTGGTTTACGTAAATACTAATCGGTTTATCTATGCCGAATGAACGCAGAACGCGGGTAAGGTTATCAATGTTATCATTTTGATACATTTGTGACTGGTCTGGTCTTTATCGTTTACTTCCATGTCGCTTGTTAAGTGGGTGAATCTTGTTACCCGTTAAGAGCTTCCTTTCCGCCCCGTTAACCTTTGGCTTGGCATCGTTTCCAACAAAGGATAACAGTTTTTTTGTTTTGGAATCAGGTTCATTGCTAATTGGTGTGGATACGGTAAACGTTTGTAAACATCGTTGTGTATCTAGGGCTTATATGATCACTAGTTAGATTTTTAATTGTATTTATTTTTTATGCAACGTCATTAAATTTTGACCGTATCTCCACAAGTTAACTTAGTTGATGCCAATGCATAGGTTCAAAATATTTTAGGTCCTCCTGTTGCCGCGTCTTATGCTGGTTTCACACGAAGTACTGATCTGTCTCGGCGTGTGTTCGTTCACACAGTAGCAGTCCTCTGCTGTCCACTGTTTTTTTCACTGTTATGCCTCGGTGTAAAACCAGCATTACTCTTTTTTGCTAGTAGTGGTTTTTTCAACTCGTTGCTTCAGTCAGATAGTATGGACTATACACGAAACGCAATGTCACTTTTATGGCTTCGAGAACGCAATCGATTACCCTTGCCATCAGGTAACATGTCTGTGAACCTAGCATATCAATTTCTGGAATCTCAAAATTTAAACACAGTTCTAGTAGCATCCCCAATAGTTCTACAGTTCTACATATTTATTTTCGATAGTTCTGCTTTTTTTTTCAAAAAAACGATTTTTTCAAAATGAGATGCTAACTTCACATTTCACCTTTTAGCATCTCACCAGTTCTCGATGCCTGGGCCCTAAATACGTCAGAAAATGCATAGTTCTGTGGTCTGGAGTCGACATAGCAATAGTTCTAGCCAAAAAACGAAAAAATATAAATGAGATGCTAACTTCGCACTCCGCCTATTAGCATCTCAGCAGTTCTCGTTGCCTAGGCTTCAAATACGTCAGAAAATGCATAATTCTGTGGTCTGGAGTCGATACAGCAATAGTTCTTGGTAAAAAAAACATAAAAATCTAGACATATGTTGGGATGCTGTAGATTTTAAGATAGTTCTGCATAGCATCTCAGCGGTTTTCAATAGCAACCCTACAAATACATATGAAACTGCACAGGTCTATGGTCTGGAGTCGATACAGCAAAAGTTCTGGCTCAAAAACCATTAAAATCGAGACATATACTAAGATAATAGAACATTTAAGATAGTTACACATAGCATCTCAGCCATTTTCGATAGATCCACTACAAATAAGCATGGAACTGCAGAGTTCTATAGTCTGGAGTCGATACAGCAATAGTTCTGGCTCAAAAAACATTAAAATCTAGACATATACTAAGATAATAGAACATTTAAGATAGTTACACATAGCATCTCAGCCATTTTCGGTAGAACCACTACAAATAAGCATGGAACTGCAGAGTTCTATAGTCTGGAGTCGATACAGCAAAAGTTCTGGCTCAAAAACCATTAAAATCTAGACATATACTAAGATAATAGAACATTTAAGATAGTTACACATAGCATCTCAGCCATTTTCGATAGAACCACTACAAATAAGCATGGAACTGCAGAGTTCTATAGTCTGGAGTCGATACAGCAATAGTTCTGGCTCAAAAAACATTAAAATCTAGACATATACTAAGATAATAGAACATTTAAGATAGTTCTACATAGCATCTCAGCCATTTTCGATAGAACCGCTACAAATAAGCATGAAACTGCAGAGTTCTATAGTCTGGAGTCGATACAGCAAAAGTTCTGGCTCAAAAACCATTAAAATCTAGACATATACTAAGATATTAAAACATTTAAGATAGTTCTACATAGCATCTCAGCCATTTTCGATAGAACCACTACAAATAAGCATGAAACTGCAGAGTTCTATAGTCTGGAGTCGATACAGCAATAGATCTGGGTCAAAAAACATTAAAATCTTGACATATACTAAGATAATGGAACATTTAAGATAGTTCTACATAGCATCTCAGCCATTTTCGATAGCACCGCTACAAATAAGCATGAAACTGCACAGTTCTATAGTCTGGACTCGACACAGCAAAAGTTCTGGGTCAAAAAACATTAAAATCTAGACATATACTAAGATAATAGAACATTTAAGATAGTTCTACATAGCATCTCAGCCATTTTCGATAGAACCACTACAAATAAGCATAAAACTGCAGAGTTCTATAGTCTGGAGTCGATACAGCAAAAGTTCTGGCTCAAAAAACATTAAGATCTAGACATATACTAAGATAATGGAACATTTAAGATAGTTCTACATAGCATGTCAGCCATTTTCGATAGCACCGCTACAAATAAGCATAAAACTGCAGAGTTCTATAGTCTGGACTCGACACAGCAAAAGTTCTGGCTCAAAAAACATTAAGATCTAGACATATACTAAGATAATGGAACATTTAAGATAGTTCTACATAGCATCTCAGCCATTTTCGATAGCACCGCTACAAATAAGCATAAAACTGCAGAGTTCTATAGTCTGGACTCGACACAGCAAAAGTTCTGGGTCAAAAAACATTAAAATCTAGACATATACTAAGATAATAGAACATTTAAGATAGTTCTACATAGCATCTCAGCCATTTTCGATAGCACCGCTACAAATACGTATGAAACTGCAGAGTTCTATAGTCTGGAGTCGATACAGCAAAAGTTCTGGCTCAAAAACCATTAAAATCTAGACATATACTAAGATAATAGAACATTTAAGATAGTTACACATAGCATCTCAGCCATTTTCGATAGAACCACTACAAATAAGCATGGAACTGCAGAGTTCTATAGTCTGGAGTCGATACAGCAATAGTTCTGGCTCAAAAAACATTAAAATCTAGACATATACTAAGATAATAGAACATTTAAGATAGTTCTACATAGCATCTCAGCCATTTTCGATAGAACCGCTACAAATAAGCATGAAACTGCAGAGTTCTATAGTCTGGAGTCGATACAGCAAAAGTTCTGGCTCAAAAACCATTAAAATCTAGACATATACTAAGATATTAAAACATTTAAGATAGTTCTACATAGCATCTCAGCCATTTTCGATAGAACCACTACAAATAAGCATGAAACTGCAGAGTTCTATAGTCTGGAGTCGATACAGCAATAGATCTGGGTCAAAAAACATTAAAATCTTGACATATACTAAGATAATGGAACATTTAAGATAGTTCTACATAGCATCTCAGCCATTTTCGATAGCACCGCTACAAATAAGCATGAAACTGCACAGTTCTATAGTCTGGACTCGACACAGCAAAAGTTCTGGGTCAAAAAACATTAAAATCTAGACATATACTAAGATAATAGAACATTTAAGATAGTTCTACATAGCATCTCAGCCATTTTCGATAGAACCACTACAAATAAGCATAAAACTGCAGAGTTCTATAGTCTGGAGTCGATACAGCAAAAGTTCTGGCTCAAAAAACATTAAGATCTAGACATATACTAAGATAATGGAACATTTAAGATAGTTCTACATAGCATCTCAGCCATTTTCGATAGCACCGCTACAAATAAGCATAAAACTGCAGAGTTCTATAGTCTGGACTCGACACAGCAAAAGTTCTGGCTCAAAAAACATTAAGATCTAGACATATACTAAGATAATGGAACATTTAAGATAGTTCTACATAGCATCTCAGCCATTTTCGATAGCACCGCTACAAATAAGCATAAAACTGCAGAGTTCTATAGTCTGGACTCGACACAGCAAAAGTTCTGGGTCAAAAAACATTAAAATCTAGACATATACTAAGATAATAGAACATTTAAGATAGTTCTACATAGCATCTCAGCCATTTTCGATAGCACCGCTACAAATACGTATGAAACTGCAGAGTTATATGGTCTGGAGTCGATACAGCCAAAGTTCTGGGACAAAAAACATTAAAATCTAGACATATACTAATATAATACAACTTTTAACATAGTTCTACATAGCATCTCAGCCTTTTTCAATAGCATCGCTACAAATAAGCACGAAACTGCAGAGTTCTATGGTGTGGAGTCGACAGAGCAAAAGTTCTGGCTTATAAACATGTAAATCTAGACATATACTTCGATGCTGGAACATTTAAGATAGTTCTACATAGCATCTCAGCCTTTTTCGATAGCACCGCTACAAATACGCATGAAACTGCACAGTGCTATGGTCTGGAGTCGATCCAGCAAAAGTTCTGGCTAAGAAAACATATAAATCTGGACATATGTTGATACTGTAATTTTTAGAAAGTTCTACATAGCATCTTAGCCGTTATCGATAGCAACGCTACAAATACGTATAAAACTGCAGAGTTCTATGGTCTGGAGTCGACCCAGCAAAAGTTCTGGCTAAGAAAACATATAAATCTGGACATATGTTGATATACTGTAACATTTTAGAAAGTTCTACTTAGAATCCCAGCCGTTATCGATAGCAACGCTACAAATGCGTATGAAACTACAGAGTTTTATTGTCTGGAGTCGATACAGAAAAAGTTCTGCGTAAAAAACCACGAAATTCTAGACAAAAGTGGAGATGCTGTAACTTTTTAGATAGTTCTGCATAGCATCTCAGCGGTTTTTAATAGCACCCCTACAAATACGTATAAAACTGCAGAGTTCTATAGTCTGGAATCGATACAGCAATAGTTCTTGCTAAAAAACCACTAAAATCTAGACGAAAGTGGAGATGCTGAATTTTTTAGATAATTCTGCATACAGCATAGCATCGCAGCGATGTTCAATAGCAACCCTACAAATACGTATGAAAATGCAGAGTTCTATGATCTGGAGCCGACATAGCAAAAGTTCTAGCTCAAAAAACATTAAAATCTAGACATATACTAAGATATTACAACATTTAAGATAGTTCTACATAGCATCTCAGCGGTTTTCAATAGCAACCCTACAAATACGGATAAAACTGCACAGTTCTATGGTCTGGAGTCGACACAGCAAAAGTTCTAGCTCAAAAAACATTAAAATCTAGACATATACTAAGATATTACAACATTTAAGATAGTTCTACATAGCATCTCAGCCGTTTTCGATAGAACCGCTAAAAATAAGCATGAAACTGCAGAGTTCTATAGTCTGGAGTCGATACAGCAAGTGTTCTGGCTCAAAAAACATTAAAATCTAGACATATACTAAGATAATAGAACATTTAAGATAGTTCTACATAGCATCTCAGCCATTTTCGATAGCACCGCTACAAATAAGCATAAAACTGCAGAGTTCTATAGTCTGGAGTCGACACAGCAAAAGTTCTGGGTCAAAAAACATTAAAATCTAGACATATACTAAGATAATAGAACATTTAAGATAGTTCTACATAGCATCTCAGCCATTTTCGATAGATCCACTACAAATAAGCATGGAACTGCAGAGTTCTATAGTCTGGAGTCGATACAGCAATAGTTCTGGCTCAATAAACATTAAAATCTAGACATATACTAAGATAATAGAACATTTAAGATAGTTCTACATGGCATCTCAGCCATTTTCGATAGTACCGCTACAAATAAGCATAAAACTGCAGAGTTCTATAGTCTGGAGTCGACACAGCAAAAGTTCTGGGTCAAAAAACATTAAAATCTAGACATATACTAAGATAATAGAACATTTAAGATAGTTCTACATGGCATCTCAGCCATTTTCGATAGAACCACTACAAATAAGCATGAAACTGCAGAGTTCTATAGTCTGGAGTCGATACAGCAATAGTTCTGGCTCAAAAAACATTAAAATCTAGACATATACTAAGATAATAGAACATTTAAGATAGTTCTACGTAGCATCTCAGCCATTTTCGATAGAACCACTACAAATAAGCATAAAACTGCAGAGTTCTATAGTCTGGAGTCGATACAGCAATAGTTCTGGCTCAAAAAACATTAAAATCTAGACATATACTAAGATAATAGAACATTTAAGATAGTTCTACGTAGCATCTCAGCCATTTTCGATAGAACCACTACAAATAAGCATAAAACTGCAGAGTTCTATAGTCTGGAGTCGACACAGCAAAAGTTCTGGGTCAAAAAACATTAAAATCTAGACATATACTAAGATAATAGAACATTTAAGATAGTTCTACATAGCATCTCAGCCATTTTCGATAGCACCGCTACAAATACGTATGAAACTGCAGAGTTATATGGTCTGGAGTCGATACAGCCAAAGTTCTCGGACAAAAAACATTAAAATCTAGACATATACTAATATAATACCACTTTTAACATAGTTCTACATAGCATCTCAGCCTTTCTCCATAGCATCGCTATGAATAAGCACGAAACTGCAGAGTTCTATGGTGTGGAGTCGACAGAGCAAATGTTCTGGCTTATAAACATGTAAATCTTGACATATACTTCGATGCTGGAACATTTAAGATAGTTCTACATAGCATCTCAGCCTTTTTCGATAGCACCGCTACAAATAAGCATGAAACTGCACAGTGCTATGGTCTAGAGTCGATCCAGCAAAAGTTCTGGCTAAGAAAACATATAAATCTGGACATATGTTGATACTGTAATTTTTAGAAAGTTCTACATAGCATCTCAGCCGTTATCGAAAGCAACGCTACAAATACGAATAAAACTGCAGAGTTCTACGGTGTGGACTCAACAGAGCAAAAGTTTTGGCTTAAAAACATGTAAATCTAGACATATGCTTCGACGCTGGAACATTTAAGACAGTTCTACATAGCATCTCAGCCGTTTTCTATAGCACCGCTATAATTACGCAAAAAATGCACAGTTCTTTGTTCTGGAGTCGATATAGTAATAGTTCCGGTTAAAACAACATTGAAATCTAGACATATACTGAGATGCTAGAACATTTAAGATAGTTCTACATAGCATCTCATCCTTTTTCGATAGCACCGCTACAAATACGCATGAAACTGCACAGTTCTATGGTCTGGAGACGACCCAGCAAAAGTTCTGGCTAAGAAAACATATAAATCTGGACATATGTTGATATACTGTAACTTTTTAGAAAGTTCTACTTAGCATCTCAGCCGTTATCGATAGCAACGCTACAAATACGTATGAAACTACAGAGTTTTATTGTCTGGAGTCGATACAGAAAAAGTTCTGCGTAAAAAACAACGAAATTCTAGACAAAAGTGGAGATGCTGTAACTTTTTAGATAGTTCTGCATAGCATCTCAGCGGTTTTTAATAGCACCCCTACAAATACGTATAAAACTGCAGAGTTCTATAGTCTGGAATCGATACAGCAATAGTTCTTATTAAAAAACCACTAAAATCTAGACAAAAGTGGAGATGCTGAATTTTTTTGATAATTCTGCATACAGCATAGCATCGCAGCGGTTTTCAATAGCAACCCTACAAATACGTATGAAAATGCAGAGTTCTATAGCCTGGAGCCGACTCAGCAAAAGTTCTGGCTAAGAAAACATTAAAATCTAGACATATACTAAGATAATAGAACATTTAACATAGTTCTACATAGCATCTCAGCCGTTTTCGATAGAACCGCTACAAATAAGCATGAAACTGCAGAGTTCTATGGTGTGGAGCCGACAGAGCAAAAGTTCTGGCGAAGAAAACATATAAATCTGGACATAATGTTGATATACTGTAACTTTTTAGAAAGTTCTACTTAGCATCTCAGCCGTTATCGATAGCAACGCTACAAATACATATGAAACTACAGAGTTTTATTGTCTGGAGTCGATACAGAAAAAGTTCTGCGTAAAAAACAACGAAATTCTAGACAAAAGTGGAGATACTGTAACTTTTTAGATAGTTCTGTATAGCATCTCAGCGGTTTTTAATAGCACCCCTACAAATACGTATAAAACTGCAGAGTTCTATAGTCTGGAATCGATACAGCAATAGTTCTTGCTAAAAAACCACTAAAATCTAGACAAAAGTGGAGATGCTGAATTTTTTAGATAATTCTGCATACAGCATAGCATCGCAGCGGTTTTCAATAGCAACCCTACAAATACGTATGAAAATGCAGAGTTCTATGATCTGGAGCCGACATAGCAAAAGTTCTGGGTAATAAAACATATAAATCTAGACATATGTTGATATACTATAACCTTTTAGATAGTTCTACTTAGCATCTCAGCGGTTTTCAATAGCAACCCTACAAATACGGATAAAACTCCACAGTTCTATGGTCTGGAGTCGACACAGCAAAAGTTCTAGCTCAAAAAACATAAAAATCTAGACATATACTAAGATAATAGAACATTTAAGATAGTTCTACATAGCATCTCAGCCATTTTCGATAGCACCGCTACAAATAAGCATAAAACTGCAGAGTTCTATAGTCTGGAGTCGACACAGCAAAAGTTCTGGGTCAAAAAACATAAAAATCTAGACATATACTAAGATAATAGAACATTTAAGATAGTTCTACACAGCATCTCAGCCATTTTCGATAGATCCACTACAAATAAGCATGAAACTGCAGAGTTCTATAGTCTGGAGTCGATACAGCAATAGTTCTGGCACAATAAACATTAAAATCTAGATATATACTAAGATAATAGAACATTTAAGATAGTTCTACATAGCATCTCAGCCATTTTCGATAGAAACACTACAAATAAGCATGAAACTGCAGAGTTCTATAGTCTGGAGTCGATACAGCAATAGTTCTGGCTCAAAAAACATTAAAATCTAGACATATACTAAGATAATAGAACATTTAAGATAGTTCTACATAGCATCTCAGCCATTTTCGGTAGCACCGCTACAAATAAGCATAAAACTGCAGAGTTCTATAGTCTGGAGTCGACACAGCAAAAGTTCTGGGTCAAAAAACATTAAAATCTAGACATATACTAAGATATTACAACATTTAAGATAGTTCTACATAGCATCTCAGCCGTTTTCGATAGAACCGCTACAAATAAGCATAAAACTGCAGAGTTCTATAGTCTGGAGTCGATACAGCAATAGTTCTGGCTCAAAAAACATTGAAATCTAGATATATACTAAGATAATAGAACATTTAAGATAGTTCTACATAGCATCTCAGCCATTTTCGATAGAACCACTACAAATAAGCATGAAACTGCAGAGTTCTATAGTCTGGAGTCGATACAGCAATAGTTCTGGCTCAAAAAACATTAAAATCTAGACATATACTAAGATAATAGAACATTTAAGATAGTTCTATATAGCATCTCAGCCATTTTCGATAGCACCGCTACAAATAAGCATAAAACTGCAGAGTTCTATAGTCTGGAGTCGACACAGCAAAAGTTCTGGGTCAAAAAACATTAAAATCTAGACATATACTAAGATAATAGAACATTTAAGATAGTTCTACATAGCATCTCAGCCATTTTCGATAGATCCACTACAAATAAGCATGAAACTGCAAAGTTCTATAGTCTGGAGTCGATACAGCAATAGTTCTGGCTCAAAAAACATTAAAATCTATACATATACTAAGATAATAGAACATTTAAGATAGTTCTACATAGCATCTCAGCCATTTTCGATAGCACCGCTACAAATAAGCATAAAACTGCAGAGTTCTATAGACTATGGTCGACACAGCGAAAGTTCTGGGTCAAAAAACATTAAAATCTAGACATATACTAAGATAATAGAACATTTAAGATAGTTCTACATAGCATCTCAGCCATTTTCGATAGCGCCGCTTCAAATACGTATGAAACTGCAGAGTTATATGGTCTGGAGTCGATACAGCCAAAGTTCTGGGTCAAAAAACATTAAAATCTAGACAAATACTAATATAATAGAACTTTTAACATATTTCTACATAGCATCTCAACCATTTTCTGTAGCACCGCTACAAATAAGCATAAAACTGCAGAGTTCTATAGTCTGGAGTCAATACAGCAATAGTTCTGGCTCAAAGAACATTAAAATCTAGACATATACTAAGATAATAGAACATTTAAGATAGTTCTACATAGCATCTCAGCCATTTTCTGTAGCACCGCTACAAATAAGCATAAAACTGCAGAGTTCTATAGTCTGGAGTCGACACAGCAATAGTTCTGGCTCCAAAAACATTAAAATCTAGACATATACTAAGATAATAGAACATTTAAGATAGTTCTACATAGCATCTCAGCCATTTTCGATAGCACCGCTACAAATAAGCATAAAACTGCAGAGTTCTATAGTCTGGAGTCGACACAGCGAAAGTTCTGGGTCAAAAAACATTAAAATCTAGACATATACTAAGATAATATAACATTTAAGATAGTTCTACATAGCATCTCAGCCATTTTCGATAGCACCGCTACAAATACGTATGAAACTGCAGAGTTATATGGTCTGGAGTCGATACAGCCAAAGTTCTGGGTCAAAAAACATTAAAATCTAGACATATACTAAGATAATACAACATTTAAGATAGTTCTACATAGCATCTCAGCCATTTTCGATAGCACCGCTACAAATAAGCATAAAACTGCAGAGTTCTATAGACTATGGTCGACACAGCGAAAGTTCTGGGTCAAAAAACATTAAAATCTAGACATATACTAAGATAATAGAACATTTAAGATAGTTCTACATAGCATCTCAGCCATTTTCGATAGCGCCGCTTCAAATACGTATGAAACTGCAGAGTTATATGGTCTGGAGTCGATACAGCCAAAGTTCTGGGTCAAAAAACATTAAAATCTAGACAAATACTAATATAATAGAACTTTTAACATATTTCTACATAGCATCTCAACCATTTTCTGTAGCACCGCTACAAATAAGCATAAAACTGCAGAGTTCTATAGTCTGGAGTCAATACAGCAATAGTTCTGGCTCAAAGAACATTAAAATCTAGACATATACTAAGATAATAGAACATTTAAGATAGTTCTACATAGCATCTCAGCCATTTTCTGTAGCACCGCTACAAATAAGCATAAAACTGCAGAGTTCTATAGTCTGGAGTCGACACAGCAATAGTTCTGGCTCCAAAAACATTAAAATCTAGACATATACTAAGATAATAGAACATTTAAGATAGTTCTACATAGCATCTCAGCCATTTTCGATAGCACCGCTACAAATAAGCATAAAACTGCAGAGTTCTATAGTCTGGAGTCGACACAGCGAAAGTTCTGGGTCAAAAAACATTAAAATCTAGACATATACTAAGATAATATAACATTTAAGATAGTTCTACATAGCATCTCAGCCATTTTCGATAGCACCGCTACAAATACGTATGAAACTGCAGAGTTATATGGTCTGGAGTCGATACAGCCAAAGTTCTGGGTCAAAAAACATTAAAATCTAGACATATACTAAGATAATACAACATTTAAGATAGTTCTACATAGCATCTCAGGCATTTTCGATGGAACCACTACAAATAAGCATGAAACTGCAGAGTTCTATAGTCTGGAGTCGATATAGCAAAAGTTCTGGCTCAAAAAACATCAAAATCTAGAGATATACTAAGATAATAGAACATTTAAGATAGTTCTACATAGCATATCAGCCGTTTTCGATACAACCACTACAAATAAGCATGAAACTGCAGAGTTCTATACTCTGGAGTCGATACAGCAATAGTTCTGGCTCAAAAAACATTAAAATCTAGACATATACTAAGATAATAGAACATTTAAGATAGTTCTACATAGCATCTCAGCCATTTTCGATAGATCCACTACAAATAAGCATTTAACTGCAGAGTTCTATAGTCTCGAGTCGACACAGCAAAAGTTCTGGGTCAAAAAACATTAAAATCTAGACATATACTAAGATAATAGAACATTTAAGATAGTTCTACATAGCATCTCAGCCATTTTCGATAGCACCGCTACAAATAAGCATAAAACTGCAGAGTTCTATAGTCTGGAGTCGACACAGCAAAAGTTCTGGGTCAAAAAACATTAAAATCTAGACATATACTTAGATAATAGAACATTTAAGATAGTTCTACATAGCATCTCAGCCATTTTCGATAGATCCACTACAAATAACCATGAAACTGCAGAGTTCTATAGTCTCGAGTCGACACAGCAAAAGTTCTGGGTCAAAAAACATAAAAATCTAGACATATACTAAGATAATAGAACATTTAAGATAGTTCTACACAGCATCTCAGCCATTTTCGATAGATCCACTACAAATAAGCATGAAACTGCAGAGTTCTATAGTCTGGAGTCGATACAGCAATAGTTCTGGCACAATAAACATTAAAATCTAGATATATACTAAGATAATAGAACATTTAAGATAGTTCTACAAAGCATCTCAGCCATTTTCGATAGCGCCGCTTCAAATACGTATGAAACTGCAGAGTTATATGGTCTGGAGTCGATACAGCCAAAGTTCTGGGTCAAAAAACATTAAAATCTAGACAAATACTACTATAATAGAACTTTTAACATAGTTCTACATAGCATCTCAGCCTTTTTCGATAGCATCGCTACAAATAAGCACGAAACTGCAGAGTTCTATGGTGTGGAGTTGACAGAGAAAACGTTCTTGCTTAAAAACATGTAAATCTAGACATATACTTCGATGCTGGAACATTTAAGATAGTTCTACATAGCATCTTAGCCTTTTTCGATAGCACTGCTACAAATAAGCATGAAACTGCAGAGTTCTATAGTCTTGAGTCGATACAGCAATAGTTCTGGCTCAATAAACATTAAAATCTAGATATATACTAAGATAATAGAACATTTAAGATAGTTCTACATAGCATCTCAGCCATTTTCGATAGAACCACTACAAATAAGCATAAAACTGCAGAGTTCTATAGTCTGGAGTCGATACAGCAATAGTTCTGGCTCAAAAACATTAAAATCTAGACATATACTAGGATAATAGAACATTTAAGATAGTTCTACATAGCATCTCAGCCATTTTCGATAGCACCGCTACAAATAAGCATAAAACTGCAGAGTTCTATAGTCTGGAGTCGACACAGCAAAAGTTCTGGGTCAAAAAACATTAAAATCTAGACATATACTAAGATAATAGAACATTTAAGATAGTTCTACATAGCATCTCAGCCATTTTCGATAGCACCGCTTCAAATACGTATGAAACTGCAGAGTTATATTGGTCTGGAGTCGATACAGCCAAAGTTCTGGGTCAAAAAACATTAAAATCTAGACAAATACTAATATAATAGAACTTTTAACATAGTTCTACATAGCATCTCAGCCTTTTTCGATAGCATCGCTACAAATAAGCACGAAACTGCAGAGTTCTATGGTGTGGAGTTGACAGAGAAAACGTTCTTGCTTAAAAACATGTAAATCTAGACATATACTTCGATGCTGGAACATTTAAGATAGTTCAACATAGCATCTCAGCCTTTTTCGATAGCACCGCTACAAATACGCATGAAACTGTACAGTTCTATGGTCTGGAGTCGATCCAGCAAAAGTTCTGGCTAAGAAAACATATAAATCTGGACATATGTTGGTATACTGTAACTTTTTAGAAAGTTCTACATAGCATCTCAGCCGTTATCGATACGAGTAGCAACGCTACAAATACGCATGAAACAGCAGAGTTTTATTGTCTGGAGTCGATACAGCAAAAGTTCTGGGTAAAAAACCACGAAATTCTAGACAAAAGAGGAGATGCTGAATTTTTTTTGATAATTCTGCTTAGCATCGCAGCGGTTTTCAATAGCACCCCTACAAATACGTATAAAACTGCAGAGTTCTATAGTCTAGAGTGGATACAGCAATAGTTATTGCTAAAAAACCACGAAAATCTAGACAAAAGAGGAGATGCTGAATTTTTTTAGATAATTCTGCTTAGCATCGCAGCGGTTTTCAATAGCAACACCACAAATACGTATGAAAATGCAGAGTTCTATAGCCTGGAGCCAACTCAGCAAAAGTTCTGGCTAAGAAAACATTAAAATCTAGACATATACTAAGATAATAGAACATTTAAGATAGTTCTACATAGCATCTCAGCCGTTTTCGATAGCACCGTTACAATTACGCAAAAAAATTCATAGTTCTACGTTCTGGAGTCGATACAATAGTTCCGGTTAAAACAACATTGAAATCTAGACATATACTGAGATGCTAGAACTTTTAACATAGTTCTACATAGCATCTCAGCCTTTTTCGATAGCACCGCTACAAATAACATGAAACCGCAGAGTTCTATGGTCCGGAGTCGAGACAGCCAAAGTTCTGGGTCAAAAAACATTAAAATCTAGACATAAACTAATATAGTAGAACTTTTAACATAGTTCTACATAGCATCTCAGCCTTTTTCGATAGCACCGCTGCAAATAAACATGAAACCGCAGAGTTCTATGGTCCGGAGTCGATACAGCCAAAGTTCTGGGTCAAAAAACATTAAAATCTAGACATAAACTAATATAATAGAACTTTTAACATAGTTGTACATAGCATCTCACCCGTTTTCGATAGCACCGCTACAAATACGCTTGAAACTGCACAGTTCTATCGTCTGGGCCCGTATTATGGTCAATTTTATCGCGGTGGATAAAGCTTCCGTCACTCTCGCACTTACATGCTGGTCAGAAAGTGACAGATATTTTATCTACGCTTATCTACGTCGATAAACACGACCATAATCGGCCCACTTGAGTCGATCCAGCAAAATTTTATTTTTTCCCATACATAATAAACATGACGTCATAACTCGTCTCCGTTTTCGTTGTTTCTTCCGTGCTACGGTACGGGTCAAATTGATTATTATGGCCTAAAGATCAATCCTTCCAATTTTCATGCCTTTACGACCATTTGCAGCATTTTTTGGCGTACCGCTAGGACAATTTGGCATTCCAACTTTTGTGATAAATTGTTAGAACTGTTTTACTTTACAATAAAATTCACAAACTATTAACGCCAATCGGAATAATGAAAATGACTTTGCTGATAAGGTAATTTGTTCTAGCAGAAAAATCGAGTAAAGTATACGAGAATAGTTATCGATTGTTTATTTTTGTCATTATCATTTTAAGCTAGTATAAAAAGTTATGTATGCAATGGTTCATAATTAGCGCTTAAGGTACTCGTGCCTGTAATTAGAGCGCTCGCAGGCTCGCGCTCTAACCTCGGCACTCGTACCTTAAAAAGCTTCATTATGTACCAGTTACATAAATAATTATTTATTTATACAATTATTTCAGTACACGAAATAAACTAAACTTACCACGTAATCCTAAATTAAACACCAATTTAATTCAACACAAATTGTTTAATACCCAATATACAATTTCCTTAATTTTAATCACCTTTTGAAGTCTAAGAAACTTTATTACCTATACGCTAAATCGACAAACTTTAATATAGAATAGTACTTAACCTAAAATGTTGACTATTCTTTATCAATAAAATCAAAAAACCGCCTTCAAAAATGCAAAAAATATCTTCTTATAAAATGGTAGGTAGGTCAGTCCAACTGTTGTCGGCTTGTGGTTTAAAATATTGTGGGACGCCGACTTCAGTTCGACTAATTGGACTGACCTACCTACCATTTTATAAGAAGTTTTTTTGCATTTTTGAAGGCGGTTTTTTGTTTTTTTAAATATGTATTTCATTTTATACTTTTTAGTGATCCTATTTATGCTGTTTTGTAGTCCCACTTCTCAATTAATAAGAAACTATATGAAATTTCAAGCTCGCGGCAGGCAACGCCGCCGGAATGTCATAGTCATATTTAAACCCAAATGAGCTTCGTCATAGTCGCTCAACTACTTAAAAATATGAAAATACACAAAAATAACTTTTGATCAAAACCTAGACTCAATCTAACTACCTACCCATTTCCGTAATTTAATAATTAGAAAAGCTTGTATTTCTTTATCAATATAAATATAAGTAAGTAACAGGAGAGCTCCGGTCACGTCTGATAATTCCGAAATAGTTTTTCTATAGGAAGCTGTAGGCTGTAGGTACTAAAGGGCGAAGTGCGGCTATAGGCCCGGCCAAGCGTTTTGATAATACAAATTTAGGTTGCGCGTAATTTTGAATCTGCCACATCTTCTAAAGTATTTATTTAAATAATACAGTGCACAGGACGATTTTAATCTCCATTAAATGCCCAAGGTAAATAACGTATTTATCTGGATAAGAATGTATACTGAATTGGAGAAAATAGCTTCGCAAATAACCTAATATTTTTTAATAAAATTTTAAAGATAAAAATGGGTACTGTGAGTCAACCTTAGGAGATAAACATATGTCATCGCGGACTTTTCTTTAGGGTTTTTGAAGAACTACAATTCTTCAGTACATTATTTTGATATATCTCTTAAGGTTTAGCCAGCGTTTGCAATGTAAGCGCAAAAAAAATGTGTTTATTTACGACATCACATTAGAAACCTCTTAAATTATCAGTGTTTCTGTACTATATTATGCATGTATTATACATATAAACCTTCCTCTTGAATCACTTTTTGAGCCAGAACTATTGCTGTATCGACTCCAGAACATAGAACTCTGCAGTTTCATGCTTATTTGTACCGGTTCTATTGCAAAAGGCTGAGATGCTATGTAGAACTATCTTAAATGTTCTAATATCTTAGTATATGTCTAGATTTTAATGTTTTTTGAGCCAGAACTATTGCTGTATCGACTCCAGAACATAGAACTCTGCAGTTTCGTGCTTACTTGTACCGGTTCTATCGAAAAAGGCTGAGATGCTATGTAGAACTATCTTAAATGTTCTATTATCCTAGTATATGTCTAGATTTTAATGTTTTTTGAGCTACAACTATTGCTTTATCTACTCCAGAACATAGAACTCTGCAGTTTCATGCTTATTTGTACCGGTTCTATCGAAAAAGGCTGAGATGCTATGTAGAACTATGTTAAAAGTTCTATTATATTAGTTTATGTCTAGATTTTAATGTTTTTTGACCCAGAACTTTGGCTGTATCGACTCCAGACCATATAACTCTGCAGTTTCATACGTATTTGTAGCGGTGCTATCGAAAATGGCTGAGATGCTATGTAGAACTATGTTAAAAGTTCTATTATATTAGTTTATGTCTAGATTTTAATGTTTTTTGACCCAGAACTTTGGCTGTATCGACTCCAGACCATATGACTCTGCAGTTTCATACGTATTTGTAGCGGTGCTATCGAAAATGGCTGAGATGCTATGTAGAACTATCTTAAATGTTCTAATATCTTAGTATATGTCTAGATTTTAATGTTTTTTGACGCAGAACTTTTGCTGTGTCGACTCCAGACTATAGAACTCTGCAGTTTTATGCTTATTTGTAGCGGTGCTATCGAAAATGGCTGAGATGCTATGTAGAACTATCTTAAATGTTCTATTATCCTAGTATATGTCTAGATTTTAATGTTTTTTGAGCCAGAACTATTACTGTATCGACTACAGAACATAGAACTCTGCATTTTCATGCTTATTTGTACCGGTTCTATCGAAAAAGGCTGAGATGCTATGTAGAACTATGTTAAAAGTTCTATTATATTAGTTTATGTCTAGATTTTAATGTTTTTTGACCCAGAACTTTGGCTGTATCGACTCCAGACCATATAACTCTGCAGTTTCATACGTATTTGTAGCGGTGCTATCGAAAATGGCTGAGATGCTATGTAGAACTATCTTAAATGTTGTAATATCTTAGTATATGTCTAGATTTTAATGTTTTTTGACCCAGAACTTTTGCTGAGTCGGCTCCAGAACATAGAACTCTGCATTTTCATACGTATTTGTAGGGTTGCTATTGAAAACCGCTGCGATGCTAAGCAGAATTATCTAAAAAAAAACAGCATCTCCACTATTGTCTAGATTTTCGTGTTTTTTTTAGCAAGAACTATTGCTGTATCGACTCCAGACTATAGAACTCTGCAGTTTTATGCTTATTTGTAGCGGTGCTATCGAAAATGGCTGAGATGCTATGTAGAACTATGTTAAAAGTTCTATTATATTAGTTTATGTCTAGATTTTAATGTTTTTTGACCCAGAACTTTGGCTGTATCGACTCCAGACCATATAACTCTGCAGTTTCATACGTATTTGTAGCGGTGCTATCGAAAATGGCTGAGATACTATGTAGAACTATGTTAAAAGTTCTATTATATTAGTTTATGTCTAGATTTTAATGTTTTTTGACCCAGAACTTTGGCTGTATCGACTCCAGACCATATGACTCTGCAGTTTCATACGTATTTGTAGCGGTGCTATCGAAAATGGCTGAGATGCTATGAAGAACTATCTTAAATGTTCTATTATCTTAGTATATGTCAAGATTTTAATGTTTTTTGAGCCAGAACTATTGCTGTATCGACTCCAGGCTATAGAACTCTGCAGTTTCATGCTTATTTGTAGTGGTATGATCGAAAATGGCTGAGATGCTATGTAGAACTATCTGAAATGTTCTATTATCTTAGTATATGTCTAGATTTTAATGTTTTTTGAGCCAGAACTATTACTGTATCGACTACAGAACATAGAACTCTGCATTTTCATGCTTATTTGTACCGGTTCTATCGAAAAAGGCTGAGATGCTATGTAGAACTATGTTAAAAGTTCTATTATATTAGTTTATGTCTAGATTTTAATGTTTTTTGACCCAGAACTTTGGCTGTATCGACTCCAGACCATATAACTCTGCAGTTTCATACGTATTTGTAGCGGTGCTATCGAAAATGGCTGAGATGCTATGTAGAACTATCTTAAATGTTGTAATATCTTAGTATATGTCTAGATTTTAATGTTTTTTGACCCAGAACTTTTGCTGTATCGACTTCAGACTATAGAACTCTGCAGTTTCATGCTTATTTGTAGTGGTTCCATCGAAAATGGCTGAGATGCTATGTAGAACTATCTTAAATGTTCTACTATCTTAGTATATGTCTAGATTTTAATGTTTTTTGACCCAGAACTTTTGCTGAGTCGGCTCCAGAACATAGAACTCTGCATTTTCATACGTATTTGTAGGGTTGCTATTGAAAACCGCTGCGATGCTAAGCAGAATTATCTAAAAAAAAACAGCATCTCCTCTTTTGTCTAGATTTTCGTGGTTTTTTAGCAATAACTATTGCTGTATCCACTCCAGACTATAGAACTCTGCAGTTTTATACGTATTTGTAGGGGTGCTATTAAAAACCGCTGAGATGCTATGCAGAACTATCTAAAAAGTTACAGCATCTCCTCTTTTGTCTAGAATTTCGTGGTTTTTTACCCAGAACTTTTGCTGTATCGACTCCAGACAATAAAACTCTGCTGTTTCATGCGTATTTGTAGCGTTGCTACTCGTATCGATAACGGCTGAGATGCTATGTAGAACTTTCTAAAAAGTTACAGTATACCAACATATGTCCAGATTTATATGTATTCTTAGCCAGAACTTTTGCTGGATCGACTCCAGACCATAGAACTGTGCAGTTTCATGCGTATTTGTAGCGGTGCTATCGAAAAAGGCTGAGATGCTATGTAGAACTATCTTAAATGTTCCAGCATCGAAGTATATGTCTAGATTTACATGTTTTTAAGCAAGAACGTTTGCTCTGTCAACTCCACACCATAGAACTCTGCAGTTTCGTGCTTATTTGTAGCGATGCTATCGAAAATGGCTGAGATGCTATGTAGAACTATGTTAAAAGTTGTATTATATTAGTATTTGTCTAGATTTTAATGTTTTTTGACCCAGAACTTTGGCTGTATCGACTCCAGACCATATAACTCTGCAGTTTCAGACGTATTTGTAGCGGTGCTATCGAAAATGGCTGAGATGCTATGTAGAACTATCTTAAATGTTCTATTATCATAGTATATGTCTAGATTTTAATGTTTTTTGAGCCAGAACTATTGCTGTATCGACTCCAGACTATAGAACTCTGCAGTTTCATGCTTATTTGTAGTGGATCTATCGAAAATGGCTGAGATGCTATGTAAAACTATCTTAAATGTTCTATTATCTTAGTATATATCTAGATTTCAATGTTTTTTGAGCCAGAACTATTGCTGTATCGACTCCAGACTATAAAACTCTGCAGTTTCATGCTTATTTGTAGTGGATCTATCGAAAATGGCTGAGATGCTATGTAGAACTATCTTAAATGTTCTATTATCTTAGTATATGTTTAGATTATAATGTTTTTTGACCCAGAACTTTTGCTGTGTCGACTCCAGACTATAGAACTCTGCAGTTTTATGCTTTTTTGTTGCGGTGCTATCGAAAATGGCTGAGATGCTATGTAGAACTATCTTAAATGTTCTATTATCTTAGTATATGTCTAGATTTTAATGTTTTTTGAGCCAGAACACTTGCTGTATCGACTCCAGTGGGCTCAGACAAGATGCACTACGCTAACTAACGTTTCTATTCGATTCGTTTTTAAACCAATCGCGTCACTGGTAGATGACGTGATACGAAAAGTCACGTGGTCTACCAGTGACGCGATTGGTTTAAAAACGAAACGAATAGAAACGTTAGTTAGCGTAGTGCATCTTGTCTGAGCCCTCTGACTATAGAACTCTGCAGTTTTATGCTTATTTGTAGCGGTTCTATCGAAAATGGCTGAGATGCTATGTAGAACTATCTTAAATGTTGTAATATCTTAGTATATGTCTAGATTTTAATGTTTTTTGAGCTAGAACTTTTGCTTTGTTGACTCCAGACCATAGAACTGTGCAGTTTTATCCGTATTTGTAGGGTTGCTATTGAAAACCGCTGAGATGCTATGTAGAACTATCTTAAATGTTGTAATATCTTAGTATAAGTCTAGATTTTAATGTTTTTTGAGATAG
Source organism: Acleris literana (assembly GCA_946894065.1). Lineage (NCBI taxonomy): Eukaryota > Metazoa > Arthropoda > Insecta > Lepidoptera > Tortricidae > Acleris > Acleris literana. Next base: position 4,021,906 of record OX335681.1, read on the forward strand.
AACTTTTGCTATGTCGGCTCCAGATCATAGAACTCTGCATTTTCATACGTATTTGTAGGGTTGCTATTGAAAACCGCTGCGATGCTATGCTGTATGCAGAATTATCTAAAAAAATTCAGCATCTCCACTTTCGTCTAGATTTTAGTGGTTTTTTAGCAAGAACTATTGCTGTATCGATTGCAGACTATAGAACTCTGCAGTTTTATACGTATTTGTAGGGGTGCTATTAAAAACCGCTAAGATGCTATGCAGAACTATCTAAAAAGTTACAGCATCTCCACTTTTGTCTAGAATTTCGTGGTTTTTTACCCAGAACTTTTGCTGTATCGATTCCAGACTATAAAACTCTGCAGTTTTATACGTATTTGTAGCGATACTATTGATAACGGCTGGGATGCTATGTAGAACTTTCTAAAAAGTTACAGTTTATCAACATTATGTCCAGATTTATATGTTTTCTTCGCCAGAACTTTTGCTCTGTCGACTCCACACCATAGAACTCTGCAGTTTCATGCTTATTTGTAGTGGTTCCGTCGAAAATGGCTGAGATGCTGTGTAGAACTATCTTAAATGTTCTAATATCTTAGTATATGTCTAGATTTTAATGTTTTTTGACCCAGAACTTTTGCTGTATCGACTCCAGACCATATAACTCTGCAGTTTCATGCTTATTTGTAGTGGTTCTATCGAAAATGGCTGAGATGCTATGTAGAACTATCTTAAATGTTCTAATATCTTAGTATATGTCTAGATTTTAATGTTTTTTGACCCAGAACTTTTGCTATATCGACTCCAGACTATAGAACTGTGCAGTTTCATGCTTATTTGTAGCGGTGCTATCGAAAATGGCTGAGATGCTATGTAGAACTATCTTAAATGTTCAATATCTTAGTATATGTCTAGATTTTAATGTTTTTTGACCCAGAACTTTTGCTGTATCGACTCCAGACTATAGAACTCTGCAGTTTCATGCTTATTTGTAGTGGTTCCGTCGAAAATGGCTGAGATGCTATGTAGAACTATCTTAAATGTTCTATTATCTTAGTATATGTCTAGATTTTAACGTTTTTTGACCCAGAACTTTTGCTGTGTCGACTCCAGACTATAGAACTCTGCAGTTTCATGCTTATTTGTAGTGGATCTATCGAAAATGGCTGAGATGCTATGTAGAACTATCTTAAATGTTCTATTATCTTAGTATATGTCTAGTTTTTAATGTTTTTTGACCCAGAACTTTGGCTGTATCGACTCCAGACCATATAACTCTGCAGTTTCATACGTATTTGTAGCGGTGCTATCGAAAATGGCTGAGATGCTATGTAGAACTATCTTAAATGTTGTAATATCTTAGTATATGTCTATATTTTAATGTTTTTTGACCCAGAACTTTTGCTGTGTCGAGTCCAGACTATAGAACTCTGCAGTTTTATGCTTATTTGTAGCGGTGCTATCGAAAATGGCTGAGATGCTATGTAGAACTATCTTAAATGTTCTAATATCTTAGTATATGTCTAGATTTTAATGTTTTTTGACCCAGAACTTTTGCTATATCGACTCCAGACTATAGAACTGTGCAGTTTCATGCTTATTTGTAGCGGTGCTATCGAAAATGGCTGAGATGCTATGTAGAACTATCTTAAATGTTCAATATCTTAGTATATGTCTAGATTTTAATGTTTTTTGACCCAGAACTTTTGCTGTATCGACTCCAGACTATAGAACTCTGCAGTTTCATGCTTATTTGTAGTGGTTCCGTCGAAAATGGCTGAGATGCTATGTAGAACTATCTTAAATGTTCTATTATCTTAGTATATGTATAGATTTTAACGTTTTTTGACCCAGAACTTTTGCTGTGTCGACTCCAGACTATAGAACTCTGCAGTTTCATGCTTATTTGTAGTGGATCTATCGAAAATGGCTGAGATGCTATGTAGAACTATCTTAAATGTTCCATTATCTTAGTATATGTCTAGATTTTAATGTTTTTTGACCCAGATCTATTGCTGTATCGACTCCAGACTATAGAACTCTGCAGTTTCATGCTTATTTGTAGTGGTTCTATCGAAAATGGCTGAGATGCTATGTAGAACTATCTTAAATGTTCTAATATCTTAGTATATGTCTAGATTTTAATGGTTTTTGAGCCAGAACTTTTGCTGTATCGACTCCAGACTATAGAACTCTGCAGTTTCATGCTTATTTGTAGCGGTTCTATCGAAAATGGCTGAGATGCTATGTAGAACTATCTTAAATGTTCTATTATCTTAGTATATGTCTAGATTTTAATGTTTTTTGAGCCAGAACTATTGCTGTATCGACTCCAGACTATAGAACTCTGCAGTTTTATGCTTATTTGTAGCGGTGCTATCGAAAATGGCTGAGATGCTATGTAGAACTATCTTAAATGTTCTATTATCTTAGTATATGTCTAGATTTTAATGTTTTTTGACCCAGAACTTTTGCTGTGTCGACTCCAGACTATAGAACTCTGCAGTTTTATGCTTATTTGTAGCGGTGCTATCGAAAATGGTTGAGATGCTATGTAGAACTATCTTAAATGTTCAATTATCTTAGTATATGTCTAGATTTTAATGTTTTTTGAGCCAGAACTATTGCTGTATCGACTCCAGACTATAGAACTCTGCAGTTTCATGCTTATTTGTAGTGGATCTATCGAAAATGGCTGAGATGCTATGTAGAACTATCTTAAATGTTCTATTATCTAAGTATATGTCTAGATTTTAATGTTTTTTGACCCAGAACTTTTGCTGTGTCGACTCCAGACTATAGAACTCTGCAGTTTTATGCTTATTTGTTGCGGTGCTATCGAAAATGGCTGAGATGCTATGTAGAACTATCTTAAATGTTCTATTATCTTAGTATATGTCTAGATTTTAATGTTTTTTGAGCCAGAACACTTGCTGTATCGACTCCAGACTATAGAACTCTGCAGTTTTATGCTTATTTGTAGCGGTTCTATCGAAAACGGCTGAGATGCTATGTAGAACTATCTTAAATGTTGTAATATCTTAGTATATGTCTAGATTTTAATGTTTTTTGAGCTAGAACTTTTGCTGAGTCGGCTCCAGACCATAGAACTGCATTTTCATACGTATTTGTAGGGATGCTATTGAAAACCGCTGCGATGCTATGCTGTATGCAGAATTATCTAAAAAATTCAGCATCTCCACTTTCGTCTAGATTTTAGTGGTTTTTTAGCAAGAACTATTGCTGTATCGATTCCAGACTATAGAACTCTGCAGTTTTATACGTATTTGTAGGGGTGCTATTAAAAACCGCTGAGATGCTATGCAGAACTATCTAAAAAGTTACAGCATCTCCACTTTAGTCTAGAATTTCGTGGTTTTTTACCAAGAACTTTTGCTGTATCGATTCCAGACTATAAAACTCTGCAGTTTTATACGTATTTGTAGCGATACTATTGATAAAGGCTGAGATGCTATGTAGAACTTTCTAAAAAGTTACAGTATATCAACATTATGTCCAGATTTATATGTTTTCTTCGCCAGAACTTTTGCTCTGTCGACTCCACACCATAGAACTCTGCAGTTTCATGCTTATTTGTAGTGGTTCCGTCAAAAATGGCTGAGATGCTATGTAGAACTTTCTAAAAAGTTACAGTATATCAACATTATGTCCAGATTTATATGTTTTCTTCGCCAGAACTTTTGCTCTGTCGACTCCACACCATAGAACTCTGCAGTTTCATGCTTATTTGTAGCAGTTCTATCGAAAACGGCTGAGATGCTATGTAGAACTATGTTAAATGTTCTATTATCTTAGTATATGTCTAGATTTTAATGTTTTCTTAGCCAGAACTTTTGCTGAGTCGGCTCCAGGCTATAGAACTGTGCATTTTCATACGTATTTGTAGGGTTGCTATTGAAAACCGCTGCGATGCTATGCTGTATGCAGAATTATCTAAAAAATTCAGCATCTCCACTTTTGTCTAGAATTTCGTGGTTTTTTACCCAGAACTTTTGCTGTATCGATTCCAGACTATAAAACTCTGCAGTTTTATACGTATTTGTAGCGATACTATTGATAACGGCTGAGATGCTATGTAGAACTTTCTAAAAAGTTACAGTATATCAACATTATGTCCAGATTTGTGTTTTCTTCGCCAGAACTTTTGCTCTGTCGACTCCACACCATAGAACTCTGCAGTTTCATGCTTATTTGTAGTGGTTCCGTCAAAAATGGCTGAGATGCTATGTAGAACTTTCTAAAAAGTTACAGTATATCAACATTATGTCCAGATTTATATGTTTTCTTCGCCAGAACTTTTGCTCTGTCGACTCCACACCATAGAACTCTGCAGTTTCATGCTTATTTGTAGCGGTTCTATCGAAAACGGCTGAGATGCTATGTAGAACTATGTTAAATGTTCTATTATCTTAGTATATGTCTAGATTTTAATGTTTTCTTAGCCAGAACTTTTGCTGAGTCGGCTCCAGGCTATAGAACTGTGCATTTTCATACGTATTTGTAGGGTTGCTATTGAAAACCGCTGCGATGCTATGCTGTATGCAGAATTATCTAAAAAATTCAGCATCTCCACTTTTGTCTAGAATTTCGTGGTTTTTTACCCAGAACTTTTGCTGTATCGATTCCAGACTATAAAACTCTGCAGTTTTATACGTATTTGTAGCGATACTATTGATAACGGCTGAGATGCTATGTATAACTTTCTAAAAAGTTACAGTATATCAACATTATGTCCAGATTTGTGTTTTCTTCGCCAGAACTTTTGCTCTGTCGACTCCACACCATAGAACTCTGCAGTTTCATGCTTATTTGTAGTGGTTCCGTCAAAAATGGCTGAGATGCTATGTAGAACTTTCTAAAAAGTTACAGTATATCAACATTATGTCCAGATTTATATGTTTTCTTCGCCAGAACTTTTGCTCTGTCGACTCCACACCATAGAACTCTGCAGTTTCATGCTTATTTGTAGCGGTTCTATCGAAAACGGCTGAGATGCTATGTAGAACTATGTTAAATGTTCTATTATCTTAGTATATGTCTAGATTTTAATGTTTTCTTAGCCAGAACTTTTGCTGTATCGATTCCAGACTATAGAACTCTGCAGTTTTATGCGTATTTGTAGGGGTGCTATTAAAAACCGCTGAGATGCTATGCAGAACTATCTAAAAAGTTACAGCATCTCCACTTTTGTCTAGAATTTCGTGGTTTTTTACGCAGAACTTTTTATGTATCGACTCCAGACAATAAAACTCTGTAGTTTCATACGTATTTGTAGCGTTACTATCGATAACGGCTGAGATGCTAAGTAGAACTTTCTAAAAAGTTACAGTATCAACATATGTCCAGATTTATATGTTTTCTTAGCCAGAACTTTTGCTGAGTCGACTCCAGACCATAGAACTGTGCAGTTTCATGCGTATTTGTAGCGGTGCTATCGAAAAAGGCTGAGATGCTATGTAGAACTATCTGAAATGTTCTAGCATCTCAGTATATGTCTAGATTTCAATGTTGTTTTAACAGGAACTATTACTGTATCGACTCCAGAACATAGAACTGTGCATTTTTTGCGTAATTATAGCGGTGCTATAAAAAACGGCTGAGATGCTATGTAGAACTGTCTTAAATGTTCCAGCGTCGAAGCATATGTCTAGATTTACATGTTTTTAAGCCAGAACTTTTGCTCTGTCGACTCCACACCATAGAACTCTGCAGTTTTATACGTATTTGTAGCGATGCTATCGATAACGGCTGAGATGCTATGTAGAACTTTCTAAAAAATACAGTATCAACATATGTCCAGATTTATATGTTTTCTTAGCCAGAACTTTTGCTGGATCGACTCCAGACTATAGCACTGTGCAGTGTCATGCGTATTTGTAGCGGTGCTATCGAAAAAGGCTGAGATGCTATGTAGAACTATCTTAAATGTTCCAGCATCGAAGTATATGTCTAGATTTTAATGTTTTTTGAGCCAGAACTATTGCTGTATCGACTCCAGACTATAGAACTCTGCAGTTTCATGCTTATTTGTAGTGGATCTATCGAAAATGGCTGAGATGCTATGTAGAACTATCTTAAATGTTCTATTATCTTAGTATATGTCTAGATTTTAATGGTTTTTGAGCCAGAACTATTGCTGTATCGACTCCAGACTATAGAACTCTGCAGTTTCATGCTTATTTGTAGTGGATCTATCGAAAATGGCTGAGATGCTATGTAGAACTATCTTAAATGTTCTATTATCTTAGTATATGTCTAGATTTTAATGTTTTTTGAGCCAGAACTATTGCTGTATCGACTCCAGACTATAGAACTCTGCAGTTTCATGCTTATTTGTAGTGGTTCTATCGAAAATGGCTGAGATGCTATGTAGAACTATCTTAAATGTTCTATTATCTTAGTATATGTCTAGATTTTAATGGTTTTTGAGCCAGAACTTTTGCTGTATCGACTCCAGACCATAGACCTGTGCAGTTTCATATGTATTTGTAGGGTTGCTATTGAAAACCGCTGAGATGCTATGCAGAACTATCTTAAAATCTACAGCATCCCAACATATGTCTAGATTTTTATGTTTTTTTTTACCAAGAACTATTGCTGTATCGACTCCAGACCACAGAATTATGTATTTTCTGACGTATTTGAAGCCTAGGCAACGAGAACTGCTGAGATGCTAATAGGCGGAATGCGAAGTTAGCATCTCATTTATATTTTTTCGTTTTTTGGCTAGAACTATTGCTATGTCGACTCCAGACCACAGAACTATGCATTTTCTGACGTATTTAGGGCCCAGGCATCGAGAACTGGTGAGATGCTAAAAGGTGAAATGTGAAGTTAGCATCTCATTTTGAAAAAATCGTTTTTTTGAAAAAAAAAGCAGAACTATCGAAAATAAATATGTAGAACTGTAGAACTATTGGGGATGCTACTAGAACTGTGTTTAAATTTTGAGATTCCAGAAATTGATATGCTAGGTTCACAGACATTCAGGTAACCTAGTGCCTGATGGCAAGGGTGCTCTGTGGTCTATAGACATAATGTCTACGGACCTCGAATTCTTACCATTGGTAATTTACGTTAAATGATGTAGATTGACGCCTCGCTGTGGATTGAAATCACTTAAAGTAATCAAGATTGTAAATGAACAGTGTATAGTGTATCTAATGTAGTGTACCATCAGATATTCAACGTTAATTTCACTCCAGGGTTCGCGACCTGATGTGATTAGGGATCTGGGACGTCGCGTCGTGTCTGAAGGACGACTGAGTTATTCTAATTGGAGTAGTCGAAGTAAATCTCGGAAATAAACCAATGAAATGCGAGTCGGCACTCGCGCACTAAGAGTTCCATGGGTTTAAATCGGTTTAGGAAGTCACAAATATTACTATGTATATAGGCTATACTTTATTTGGTTTAGGTACTTATAACATCAGATTATTAATAGTACTCGACTGTTTATCGCTGTCTTACTCTGTTTCATCTGTCTGTATATATTTATGCCAGAGAGAGTAGGAAAGCGATAGACAGCCGAGTACTATTAATACTACGAGACCGCACCACGAGATAGTTCTCCAGCCAATAGAAACTTCAAACACTGATACGTTCACTCTTGACAAACCAGCGTTGATTGGCTGTTTGACGGAGCCACGTGGTTAGGTTTGTTTACATTTCGTTAAGAATCTAAACAAATGTGGTATAGCTGTTATAATTACATTACTAGTACTTAATATAAAACACCACTTAAGTTTTAGAAAAATGCCAAAGTCGACATTCGTTTCTTACCGTATTTTACGCATAAAACAAAAAACCGTTTATAAAAAAATATATTTATGTCTTAACTTTACCTGGATGAAGACTTAGAGACTGACCTTAGGTTTGCCTTCTTGTTTTTAGTTTAAGCTACGTATAATGTACATGCTTTACTTTGTATTTTATAAGTTTTTACACCTGTAATCACAAACGTCACTATGAGGTCTCACAGTGCTCACGAACGCACAGGGTGGTGCAAATCGTCTCATAAACAAGAGGTCGGTCAAAAAGGACCAATCACAAAGCTGTATTGAACGCAGTGCGTTTACTCAGTGAAGGATCCCTTAACTATTGTTTGTGAAAACGGGTGTTAATCTCTTTATTTTGTATGTGATCGTTTGTTATTATTGTTGGTTAGGTTCGCGTGAACTGTTTCATTAGTGATTGCAATGCAAACCGCAATGACGTCTGATTTAATACTTGCTATGTAATGAAGGAAACAATACACAATTTTAATATAATCAGTTCAATAAACTTTATGACGAATTATATACAGGAAAACCTCATTCGGAATGAAAACAATGGATTCTAGCATTAATATTTATAATTTTAACACATTTATAAGGAATCTAAGGACGCCTTGAACGTTATAACTCATAATTCTAGTTTTAATGTAGTTATATAAATATCATGAGAAGGAAAATAAGCAGTACGAAAATAGTGACGGAGTTATCGTCTCTTTTACTCCTGAGTCGGCACTAAACTGTTAGATAGAGACTGAGTTTATGTTGTTCCAACCTATGGGTGGGTATACTCTAGATGCGGTCGAAAGCTGCCACCAGGATCGCTGTACTCTTGCGGTACTTAATGTAGACCAAACTTTGAAAAAAAAAGGTGGTAATAAGGTTTATGTACCCAAATGCTACAGGAAAAACTAAAACCGGTCTGGTGACTGGTATAGTATAATGCACATTTATAATTTTTATATTGCCTATGACACTCGTATGTTCTCGAAGAATCATATGACGCCCCATTTCTTTACATTCTTAGAATGTTAAACTCATAACTCGTCTTTTGGCTTCGCGCAGTCGGATAAAAGATTCTGATCTCAATGATTATTTTTTAAATTGAAATAGATTTTCCACTAAATGGGCGATAGGTTTTTTGTATAATTTTATTATTCCGTCATATTCTGCTTTATATACCACTAAGGTCCCGCCCTCGCTTCGCTTTGGTTTATGTGAGTTTTCTGGAACACCCGTACATAATCCTGCATTTATTATACATAAAAAGTTTCCTCGTGAATCACTCTATCCATTGATGAAAACCGCATTGAAATCCGTTGCGTAATATGAAAGATTTAACCTCGTAAAGCCCACCATACTACAAACAGGGAGTTTTTTGTAAGTGGGACTTTGAATCTACCGTCAAGGCAATAAAGTTCAATTACGTTTGTTCGATAACGCCATTTTCAGTTTATGAACATAGGAAAATAAAACTTATTCTTATTGCAACACAGTTCAAATTAAATTGCCTTGATTATGTACATCCTATTGCACACTGGGCCTTACGAGGATAAGTGTACATACATACCGTATACCGTTGATGTAGGAAAACATATCGAAACTTTTATGTGATCGTCTCGCACCATCTTATATACACATAAGTATGTGTTTTTTTTTTCTCTATCTCTCCCGTAAGATTCTTAATTGGCATGTTTTCCTGCTGAACTACGCATGTTATTTAATACTATATTTAATTTAATATTTATAGCTTTATATAATGCTAGACTAAGTAGTACCATTGTAATAAGAAATATGTTTAAAAAATGACTGACTGCTGAGTTTCTTGCGGCGTTTCTTCTCGGCAGTGGTCTTCTCTTGGGAAGCGCTGGTAGATTCTTGACGTGTAAAAGTGCCCGTGCGGCCTACTTACTGAATAAATTTCTTTTATCTTTTTATCTTTTACAGAGGGACAGACGGCGGGAAGCAACTTTGTTTTATAGTAGAAAAGAAGATGCGAATTTCTTCACTCTTTTATTGCATTTTTTTACACAAACAGTACACACGTTAAACTTGAAAAAATAAAATTGATTTGACTTATCTCCAGCTTCCTCTGGCTAAATTCCATATGATATCGATTTCACTGTGGCTTAAGACCGCGCATCTGTGCACATCAGTATGCTGCGGATTCCTGGCCGGCAGCCAGTTGTTTTTATCGCGCGTGTTCAGGTGTCGGCGATTGTTTACTTTTGCGTGAGTGGAATGCTGACTCGGGTTTGTGAAACTGTCACAAGTTATGGGCTGTTTATTATTACCTCAGTCCGTCGGGTATAGAAAAAAAACCGGGCAAGAGCATGTCTGACCATGCTCAGTGTAGGGTTCCGAAGTCAAAGCCGAAGTTACTACACAAAGGGGGGACGACGACGACACTTGACTTTAACAAAAATTTGCGCTTTAAAGCTTAATATTTCATAAACGGATCCCTTAATCGAAAAATTGTTTGCACATATATCATCAATATTTTTGAAAGACCTATCCAACGACACCACACACTATGGGGTAGACGAGAAAAAAAAACATCCCCACGTTACGTGTAGGGGAGGTACACTAAAAAAAAAAAAAATTTCCAGATTTTATTTTACCACTTTGTTGGCGTGACTAATATGTATATTCTTGCCAAATTACTGCTTTCTGGTATTAAGAGTCTCTGAGCTAGGATGCGGACGGACGGACGGACGGACGGACGGAAGGACATGGCGAAACTATAAATAAGGGTTACTAGTTTGACTACGGAACCCTAAAAGTGTAGAGTGGTCCCCAGCTATACAAGTCTCAATTCGATGTCCGTCTGTCTTAACTTAATAGAGCTATATCTTTTGAACCGTTATAGATAGCTGTTACTATATGTGCTACCGGGGGATTTACTAACATATTTTTGTTGTAAGAGGAGAAGAAACTTTTTTTTTAACCTATTTTTTTTTTGTTGTATCGTAAACCGTTAAAACAGAAGCGTTAATTTGGTATGTTTTTTAATACAAACCCTGAAGAAAAACAACAAATACTAAAAAAATTGTCAAGTGTGAGTTGGACTCGCGCTGATTCGATTCAAAATCGAACCCAAATCGGAATATATTAAAAATACTTACTATGCGGTGGTACAGAACCCTCGGTGCGCGAGTCCGACTCGCACTTGGCCAGTTTATTATTATTATGGAGAAACAAAACTGAATATTCACATTCAACTAAACTCGTTGTTTAAGCATACTCAAACGCAAAGATGTTGCGGTTTACATTCAGCACAGGAAATAGTACATTGTGCATCAAGGGTAGTATGAAGGGAATTACTAACGAGAGTGTTAGAAGCCCGACGCCGAAGGCGGAGGGCTTTTAATGACTCGAGTTAGTAATCCCCTTACTGCCTGTGATACACACAATGGTTTTCATCACATTTGCGAGGAAAAAAAACAAAGAGAAAACACTTTAACTCTGCAAAATATAAAGAAATAACTTTTGACGAACGGGAACGTAAATGGAAACGATATTTTTTTTGTGACCTCTACCACAGATAATAACTGCGTTTAGTTTCGACCTGGATTCGAGCCAGATTTAGCCAATTTGATAAAAATGTATAATTACTAAAATTAATGATAAATGTTGATATAAACTTGAAATAGGTATAAAAATAATGAAGTTTAATGAAGCGTATAGGTTTTGTGTAATGTAAGTTAGTCTATAGCTAATTTTTAAAGATGAAATTAGAAACCGATTTAATTTTTGGCTGAAAATTAAACCTCCTTAGTCAGAAATGATGTACGAAAGAGTTGCAAATTTTAAAAAGAAAGTCATTACTCCCTAGGGATGACAAACTCGCCATAATTCCCGCGGGAACAATTTAGGCCATTGTCCTTCTGTATACAGGCATGGAATAACACCATATACGAGCAAGTGTGATGAAAACTATTTTAGGTTTGTACTTATTGTTCATTCCTTATTCATTATTTATGGCTCAGTCTTAAAATACTGCGAAAATGATCTCGTGACGCATTTCGGCGGAACTGGGATTATTAATGTTATGAACAAATAACTGGAAAATGAAGTATCCCCGATTAGAACATGGCAGACACAAAGAGGTTAAGGAAAATTATTAAAAAAAATCTCTAATAATACAATTTGTAGGTACAATCACAATTCAAATAACCTAATTACATCGATGAGCCAGTAGGCGCCCTGTCATAATGACAGTGTCAATTGGATTCACGAGAAATAAAAAACATCAAAATTATTCGTTGACGTTGCATGCCACAACAATTAACAGCCGTAACCGTACCTTTTAGAGAATCCATCCGAATCGCTACCATACTACTATAGGCGTATTACTAAAGGCCCAGCCACACCGGTTGCGTGACGTGCACGTGCATTACGACATGTCACTATACAACGCAGTGGAAAGCGAACGCGCACGTGCACGTGCACGTCACGCAACCGGTGTGGCTCGGCCTTTAATTGAGAGCCGGGGTAGGCACTTCATCTTGGTTCTCGGTGTCGGCATTTGAAAATTTCCTTTGGCCTAAGAGTTCACACCACCAGATGGCTGGTTCTTGATTGCCTTAATGCCCGCCTTCCAATGCCTGCGGAGCGGGCTTCGTACGGACTCCGTTTGGCTTTAAACGGCGTCTCCTCCAGAGGTTTACTCGCGGTGGAAAAAGCTGAAGTCATCGTTGTAAGCTAAAGCAAGTCTAACGGGGCTCGCTTCGCTCCCAGTGGAAGGCTTGTATGAGAAAGGGCATGGTCTTAACTCGTTCTTGTCTCGACGCACCTAATATTAACAGGCGAGTTGAAGTTGTCCCGTCACAGCGTTGAACCACAATTAAGGGCGGGCATTCTCAGCTTACCCGATTCACCCATCGAAAGAGCGAGCTCGTATGCTTCGCACACCTCTGATCTACTTTCCGACCATCTAATCTTATAACCAGATCGTCGATCCACCTTTTAGAAACCATGCTCTTGGGTGGCATGAACTATTGCAACATAGACCTTTTCCGCCCGCTGTTTATCATAGAAACACGTACTAACTTAAAACAATGTTTTCCCTATGAAAATATCAGTTATTTCTCCGTTTACAGTCGTTTGCCGTTAACGGTTTAGGTAACTATTGCACTTTACGACTGCCTGCGCAATTTATTTTTAACACCGATTCGAGACGGGCGTTACTGCGTGACACATTTACCATGTATGAGTATTCATGCTAACTTAATGTTAGAGTAACGAGAAGTTAGACACTACGGTAACTCATTATTTCCAGTCATACACATTATGTTTGCTCATACGGCATTTAAATTGGCATCTACAACTTCTGCTCTGGTCGTCTCTGTTCTAAAGACATTTTTTTTGCACATACATGCCGCCCGATGGTAAAGTGCGAGAAGCGTTTCTCCGTAACCACTCACATATATCGACATACATTTGCAGCACTGCACAATTTCTTTGATGACAAGTTAAAGAGCTTCAGTGACCTATTTTCAGCGTAGTTAAGTGTTGATTACACGCCGACTGTCTGTCTTATATATGCGTTATTAACTTGTGCAAGGACGCTTATTACGCTATCGATCTTTCGAAGGGCGTAACTTTTTCGAATACAGTTGTATTATTTGTAGATTTAGAGTTGAGGGAAGGATGTAAATATTTTTAATTGTAGATCACATGGTCATTGTATCAGTCGAACTCCAAATATCTATACCATGATCGTTCAAAAGCTAATCTCATCCAACTGCTTTCCGCTGCGGATAGATAGATTACTGAGATTGAAAACTTTCCTGTGAAACATTTGTATTTTGACTTTCTTTTGATGTACTTAAGCAATGACTTTCCGTAAGCATACAACTCATTTCCCTCTGCTTCAATTTCTTGCTCTAAGGCGTCGATTTTTGAAAAGGTTTTTCTTGATCTCCATCTTTTAGGTGTCTTTGTTTATGCTTTGTTGTTACTAAAGCATTTTACGTTAAGGTAAAATGTAGATTAAACTTACAAGTTACAATAGAACAGTTTAGTAAGAAATAATATGCCATAATAAAAAGAATAGCAGAGGTAGGTAAAGTTGTACCCCAGTTATGAACAAAGGGAAGTCGGGAGGTTTGTTTCGGTAATAGAAAACCTTTGAAAGAAAAAGTAGGGCAAATTATTTTTGCCACCCCGCTTGGATATTTCAGGACAACTCTTTTCGGAGTAAGGTTGTAAAAACAGAGGTTTTGTGGAGTATTCAAGCAATTAATAGTTTACATTTATTCATTAGTGCCTTTGCACCTTTACCTAGTTAAAGAAGCAACCTTTTTATACCTGTTATGTACCTTTTTTCATGCCCGAATTGTAATCCCATGAATAATTTTAATGGGTGTTTAATTTAATAGCTAATTTTACTTTTTGGTCGTTTGGTTTTGGTCGTTTTAAGGTTTGATAGAAATTATTTAGACCGCTCAATGCTCTGAAAGAACTGGTGTTTAGTATTATGCATGTTCAATGGTTCATAAGCCGTATATCGCCGGATTAACGCATGTATGTTGTAAAGAGGTCAGTGCCCTTTTCAGTATCTACCTAATCTCCAGTTTTTCCTTTGAATGCAATCGCCAAATGACGCGTCGTGTGACCCGTTTAAGAAACCAAAACATTGCGAAAGCTGAACGTTTCTCGATTATGTTCCCGGTACTGCTCCAATTGAATTTCAACCGAAAATAAATTCGATTCGACCGAATTCGACGCTTTGCAGCTCGAATTACAAAGCGATCTAGGGTTCGTCGTTATTTGAAATCGTAAAAATAAGCAGCCTTATTATTCGAAGGTGATTGCGAATTGCGATCGATATCGCTGTACAGATCATTTATCATTGTATAGGATCGAACCGTTTGGTGTGTTATTATTATTAAGTTTTGTGTTTGTGCATGGTAGTGTATCGCCAAGTTTGTATCAAATGTACTAAATAATCTAGGATAAATATATGCATTGAATAATCGAATGCTCTTAGGTTTGAATTGGTTCACATAAGATTCGTTGTATCTTTCCTGGTTTTTTAGCAGGATCGTTTCTAAACTGATACGGGTCATATATTTCGATTACTGTCACTCAAGTATCGGAGGAACCTTGAATGTGTTTGTCCTACTACAAATAACTTGGGTACGGGATTTTCGGCGTCAAGGCCTTTATAATATAGGGAACGAAGAAAAGGTCAACATAGGGAAAACAATCCTCGTAAACAGTTTTCCATCGGATACAGAATGTAGAATGTAGAATGTAGGTTGAGTCTTTTCGATTTTGTTACGTTCTTGTAGTTTTTACCATAGTAGGATATATTACTGTTAAATAAGAATATGTTATGCTATCGTCTTCACAGTTCGTTGGCGTAGCAGAGGTGGTTTGCGCCGTAATGGCTAGAAAATCGATTTAATTTTGAATTAAATTGTTATGCCGTTAATTACGTCGTGTAATTTAATCACAGTCGTATATAATACCCATGAGAGAACGCTGCAGTGGGTGGAAGGACCACAATACATATTTATTTAAAAAATATTTTTTGGGACAAGCTTTTTTTTGCGTACTATACTTTTTTTTGCATTACATTGAATACCTACAATCAGTGTTTGCTACGCCCGCTTTGGACTAGTGGTCGGAATGACGTCATTTTGTTTTCATACTAACACCCGTATTCACAAACTATTATACTTAAGGGATCCTCCACTGAGTAAACGCTCTGCGTTCAATACAGCTCTGTGATTGGTCCTTTTTCCTTTTATGAGACGATTTGAACCACCCTGTGCGTTCGTGAGCACTGTGAGACCTCATAGTGACGTTTGTGAATACGGGTGTAAAACTCTTAATTGGTACTTAATCGCGTCATTTTGTTTGTACTTGTAGCTGTCTTTATTATTTTTTTAAGTTTAGCAGTGAGCTGTGACGTAGAAAATACCATGTGGCGTTAAAGCTCGCCATTAGCAGATTTTTTTTAGGGTTCCGCACCCAAAGGTTAAAAACGGGACCCCATTACTAAGAATCCGCTGTCCGTCTGTCTGTCTGTGTCATGGATTGTTAAGAATTCGCTGTCCGTCTGTCTGTCTGTCTCATGGACTGAACTGTGATAGCTAGACAATTGAAATTTTCACAGATGATGTATTTCTGTTGCCGCTATAACAACAAATACTAAAAACGGAATAAAATAAATATTTTAGGGGGCTCCCATACAAAAAATGTGATTTTTTTGCTGTTTTTTGCTCGATATCAATAACTGCAACAGGTAGACGCTTACAAAATAAATAATTAAATCAAAATAAAATAAATATTTAAGGGGGGATCCCATACAACAAACGTGTTTTTTTTTATACATGGAACCCTTCGTGCGCGAGTCCGACTTGGACTTGCCCGGTTTTTAACGAAACGAACAAAAAAAATTGAAAAAAACAGTTCGTTTCTAAGATAAACCTCTATCCTATTCCTGTTGCCAATTCGTCGTAATTTTACTTGGACACGTCTTGCCATTTTGATAACTTTCGATTTACATTTGACAGATCGTTGTTATAGTTAGATTGGTGTACGATTTAACTTTCACTTCACTATCGCATCATTAACAATGTATGGCGAAAGTGATTGATAAAAAATACTTAGTTAAAGTGCATACACAATAACTTGACAGTCACAATATGTTGATGATTGATGAATTTATCTCGATTTATTGAGGTACTCTCACCATTGAAAAAAATGTACATACTTCCTCGTGGTCCTACTATATTTATCCTATTGCACCAAAAGCTCACCTAGATTTGATCATCAAATACTAATTGTGGTTATTAAAGTAGGTAGGTTAGGTTCGTTAAGTTTCTTTAGATACCCGAAGGGCAAACCACCCAGAAACAGGAGCCCCGCCCAGTAGGACAAATAACTTGACATAACTTGTAGCTTATTAGCGACCCGCCCTCGCTTCCCTTCGGTTTGTGTGAGTCTTCTGCATAATCAGAATTTATTATACATAAAACCCTTCCGTGGAAAATATCTAACTGATGATGAAAACCGCATGAAATCAGCTCAGTAGTTTTTAAGATTATTTTAAATATACCTACAGACAGACAGATGCGGCGTGGGACTTTGTATTATAATATGTAGTGATCAGTCGTTTACGTCCGGCAAAATTTTACACACGGGGAAATCTGCAAATGGGAAAACATGAAGAATAAATTAATTGATGGGGAAAAACGCGATTATAAAATATGGTCAGGGTAAAAATGAATTTAGATGATGTAATCAGTTATCAAACTTGTGTTTTTTTTGTACAACATTAAATAGATACTGTTTTTTTTACTTCAATAACATATTTACCATTACATCAAATTTTTTTTTTGATACGTGCCTAAATATTTTTTATGCCATTGACGCATCACGATCATCACGAATCCCTCCATATGATTGTTATGATGCTAAATATTGTCGTCGATACTATTATATTGATGTTTTTCTATAACTAACTATAGCACGACATTGACAATACTTACGAGACTAAAAACTCTTCTCTGACACTGAAACCGACAATTTTATTAGTATCCGAATTAAACCTAACAATGTCACGTTCAAGAAAAAACAGAAAATACTTCTGTATTTTATATAACCCAGGGCAGTCGGCCAAGCGTTTACGTAATGTTTGCGGATATAGTGCCTCTTCCACACGTGTGTCAATGCCAACAGCCGACAGAAGCAAAAAGGTAGTATGCGCATAGGGAGTCTCTATGCGCATACTGCCTTTTTGCCTTACCCTTAGGGACTTCATACTACTTTTTATTAGGACGATAGAAGTTCGAAAAACTACGACGTTCATAGTCAAATCCTGCCTTTTTCTCTATAGTTAAATCGATCGTTGTATAATGCAGAATATAGTTCGTTTGCTTTTATTTCATACAAAAAACGAGGTTTGTTTGTTATTAATCTGGTTTGTCAGCTACGTTCAGTGAATATCTTGATTTATTTTAATAGCTAGCTGTTTTATTTGGAATAACAGTACGTCATTGTTTTACATCCTATTACCCGCCAAAATCAAGTTACACCCTGTCTCTTTTTTCTGATAATGCTAATAAAACGTTTAGCGATACACTTAGTGAGCACACCTGCCTATCAAGTTTCTGCGTAAAATACCTGTTACGGATACAGACGGACAAATATGACGAAATTACAAGGGTTTCGTCTTTTCCATTTGACTACGGAACCGTAAAATGAGAGTGAGATAGAAAAGTTATCTAGTGTTATAATGCCGTCGTATTAGCGATGGTAAGGCCGCGGCATAGCAATATGGAAGCTGTTATAAATATTTACATGTACGTGTTTATGATAGTGGCGGAAACCTCGCCAGTTTGCTGTTCATTATCAAGGCTGGTTTTTGTAGTGAAGGTTCTTGTCTGGCAGATTTGATATGTGGTCCTGTGATAAACAATTATGAAATGTCTGTTTATCAAGACGATACGTTTTAAAGGCTGATTTACTTTGAGCTGCTAGAATTGGCATTGATACTACTTTAATAATGATCAAGAATGTACGTAGTCTCAGTTCGTGTTTATGTTGCTTTCTCAGTAAGCTCAGCGATGGGTACTGAAGTAAACTGAGAAAGCAAATACGAGTAAAAACTAACTTATCCGACAAAATACGATGTTCTTTGTTTATTCTTTAGAAAAGTCTTTGAGAAAATGCGGCACACACACCTTGACCGGTATCTCGTCACGTATTTTAACTAAACGGCTCTTGAAACTGAAACAATCTTAATTTAAGTCTTTTAGTACTCCCAAGTTTACTGAGTATATACCCTATAGAGAGAATCCAAAGGATTCAAATCTGGCGATGCTGCAGGCCAAGTCGGTTAAATTGGTGGAACACCAGACCGGAGGGGGTTAAGCCTGATTTCATAAGATCCTGTTTTTTTTTACATTTTATGGTCTGCGATATGAATCTTATATTGATATTAAAAAAATACCTGTTTTAGTTTCCTTAATGTCTCGCATGGTATATCTAACAACGAGCTCGCTCGCATGCATTGTTGGAAAACGTAGAAACCAAATGATATGATAATTATGATATGTATAAAATTATATAGCAACTCAAATTAATATTAGGTATAGTGGCAACAGAAAAGGCTGTCCATATTTCAAGACAAGCTAAATTTAAAAAGGTCGCTTAATATAATAATTAATATATATATAAGTGGGTCAAAATAATTCGCATTAAATTGCTAGGCATATAATTTCGTTTCCATTGACATAATAACATAAATACTTTGTTGATAGTAGTTAATTAAAACAAAACTTTTTGTTACGACCGGTTGTGATAATTACGTCGTTAGTATATTTAATCACTTATAAATAATTATGAACCTTTTAAAGCGGATATAATTGTTAGGTATTTTGCCTCAACTACTTACCCAATTAAATGTTAGAAAATATATGTTCTTGTGGTTCTACGATTTTGTCATTTTCCAAAGACGTGACATGAAAAATCACGTTTTTAATAACCCCTAGGCTTGAAGCAGCTGTTTGAAATTGGGGATCGAATTACGCTGGTTAAGGTAGTTTTGATTTTGAACCTCAGATTTTGAACAGTTTCTATGAGTTTAGAGGTCAAAGAAAAGTAAAAGGAGTAAATTAGCTGCGCTTTTTTTTTTCAAAATTGATTAGAATATACAATACATACAAAAAATACATATTGAGATAATAGTCGGTCAAGTAGAAAATACCGAAAGGAAATGAATATTAAAGTACAAAGTAAAGAAAAGGTTCATATAGTACCTAGTTGTTGTAATAGAGAAAAGCATAGCCTTGGAAGCCAAACCAAAATAACCTTTTAAATTTCCTTCCAAAGGAAACTATTATATAAAAAAACTTTTTGTGGTCCTCATACAAACCCTATTCCTAATACGTTTGATAGAAAGGGCCTTCTAAATATTGATGGCCAAAATACGAATGGGAACGGACTATATCCAACCTTTTTGCACAATTTCTTTACAAGTTTTCTATAGCGTAGCGTCCTCGAAACCTTGTTGTTCTTGTACCAATGTTTCACAAATTAATTAATTAATACAATTTTATTCCACCCGTGTTATTGTTAGACTACTTCCTAACGAATAACGTTACCAATATTATTAATGTTTAGCTGTTTTAAGTCACGCACCAACCGGTAAACGGATTTGAATAGAATTATGCACATATAGATATGTTTAAATATATGTTCATGTCTTTGTTTAGTTCATGCTCAGACTAAGTGATCTGCACAAAGGTTCGTCTTTAATCGAATCGAATTTAGATTTTATTTATTTAGGCAGCGATAAACAATTAGATATCGCAAATAAGTAATTTCTTTAACCTATCAAGAGTGTGTACCTACCTATGTCTTTGGGCTAAAACTATATCTGCATCTGCACCAAATTTCACAAGTTTCACACGACGTCTCGAACCGCTAAGAGGTTACGACGGAACGAGCAAAACAAACACAATTCGCAATTAATACCTATCAGTAAGAATGTAGATTATACTTGCGGTTTGCTTCCGAGGTTAGTCAGTTCTTAGTTCCGCCACACGTCGGTTTTTAATGGAATCTGCAAGTTTACATATATTTGAATTTCCTTCCGAGATCAAATACGAAATGAGATTCGCAGAACTGAGGTAACTGGCGTAGCCCGGAGCATTGCTCTGGTAATCGGTGCCGGTGGCGCCGGAAGCGTGGTGAAGTTACATACAATTTCTAGCTGATGGCATAGAATGTGTTTGTACGGTGGTAGAATCGTAGAACCGATTGCAAAAATTTTTCGCTATTATATTCCAAGTAAATTTGCATCTGTTATGGGAGTCGTGAATCTGCGAAGTACAAAATTTTAAACCTCGGTTGACTCATCCTTTTCACTCGTCTCACGAGACGTAATTAGGAAAAGAGATGGACAATACGTAGCTTTGAAGTTCGATGTCACATGTCTAACACTGGTCTTTTGGCTAACATTATGCTTGTGATACATTTCTAGAAGCTCCAATAAATAGCAGCTTAAACAACAGTTAAGGTAAGTAAGTAAATAGAAACGTCCGCAAGAAATGAGATATAGTAAACAAAAGCAAAGTACAAAAGTATAGGTAAGCACTATACGTCAAATACTTAATTTCTTGGTTGAGTAATAAAAATAATATACTTCGTTAGTTCTTCATCAAAGAGGGGCTATTATTCGCTGTAAATTCCTGCCAAGTTCCAGGCAGCGAAAGGCACAGAGCAAAGGGAATATGGTCTTTGGACTTCATCCTACGAGAGACGCTTGTTCTTTAAGCTCCTGTCACGGTTTGATTTTTTTCGATCCTGTGGATTTTCCAAGATGGTTGCCTTAAAGTATTATAACTTACGCTTGCAATACAGACAATAGATATAGATCACAGTTATTTATAGCATAAACCACCAACACTAGCGCCTGTCCATTAGACCCACGAGTGCGAGAGAGAATGAATTTGCATGAGTGACGATCCCGACTGCAGCGACGGTAGCGCAGTTACTTACCTCAAGGGCTTAGAATCAATACTTAGTAAGTATTTATGTAAGAATTAAAGGGAAACGCGAAGTGGGAGGTTGAAAATTCTGCGAAGATGCTTCCTTAGGTAACAGGATGGTTACTAGGCAGTAACTTCGAAACGTCAGATTCTCTATTTCTTTTATTCGTTATTCGTGTTTAGATCGGGAGAAAGTGATAGAACTTCGGTTTTTAAAGTACTGCCCGCACCTCAAGACAGATACGAGAACTTGCTGACTCAGTAACTTGCCACAGAGTTCTCTTACCTATGGTAAAAATAAATCCCCGAAATGGTTGTACGCGAATAAATTCCGAATGAATGCACCAAATTGGGTAATTCTTTTACTGTTGTGTTCGTTATTGTCAGGACAAGGGTTTTAGGAAACCATTTGTAAAACTCCATTGGAAAAGTCGGACATTTGCAGTGGGGCGAAGCCGATGGCGGGCAGTTAGTAGTACAGTGCGTTCAATCCACGAAAACTCGCCTCTTAAATTACCGTACCTACTCTTACTTAATCGTGCAACGTTAATTCGAGCTGTGGGTCGTGACGTGGATAATTTACGCAAACTCATTGGCAGTTTTGAACGTCTAGAGTTCCTTCCCAATGGCCAATATTTAAACCGTACGTTTGACATGTTTAAATGTGTCAAATTTTAACCTTAAGTAGTTAAGTATTATCGACTCAAAATTACAAATAAATAAAGAATGACTGGATAAGCGAAGGAGTCTTGGAAGAAGGTTAGATAATAATATTGTTCGTGTTTTTGGAATTGGTGATTTCGGATTTCAGGCGTTTTGGGATAAGTGTTACGAATTTTAGTCATACTAGGGATCCGGTGTTTTTAGAAATTACAGTGCGATAGCTCTAAAGTGCTTCGGGTTTATACTTGTCTCTCACTAGCTCTCATATTCTCTTGCTAAGAGTTAGTGAGAGAGAATTACAAACCCGAGGCACCTTCCAAGTGCTCACAGACTAGGTATTTCCGTATTTAGGCATTTAGCCAATACAATTTGACGACACGAACATTTGTTCCTGAGTCATGGATGTTTTTAAGTATAGTTCTCTATGTAAGTATTTATATCGTTCTCTAGTACCCACAATACAAGCCTAGAGCTTAGTTTGGGACTAGGTCAATTTGTGTGACATTGTCCCCTGATATTTATTTATTATTTATAATAAAAAGTTGTTTTGAGATCTAGACGTATTGGTAACAGGGTATTATGAAATGTATTCATAATAAAGCCTACTCGATTAGATAGAGAGACCCCAGCGGCAAACACGTCAAGGGCAACTTGTGTCAGCTGCCCTGGTGTCAGGAGCACGTAAAAATGCAGACTACTGCAACGGACAAACTGTTATAGGTGAAAAACTTAAGTAAATGACCTCTTGTATGTAGTTGTCTACAAAACTACTATGGAATTTACGTCTCATTTCAAATATAGAATGTCGAACGGTCTATACAGCGGGCAGCGCCTCTATTCTAGGCGGTAAAAACGATATCGTAGTTTGCCTGTTATGGTATTGTTATGACGTCAGCCGCCATTACTGTCAAGACAATAAGAGCTATCAAAACATTAACAATACGATAACAGATCAAAGACGATATTGTTTTTACCGTGTTGAATAGTGGCGCTGATGTGTTACAACTACATGCAAGAGGTCATTTACTAAAGTTTTTCACATATAGGGCCGTATTAAGGAACTCATCTTGGCTGAGATGCGCGTCACAAGATACGTCAAAGTAAACGTCAAACGATAGAACACTGTAATTTTTGACGCATCTCGAGACGAGCATTAGAGTTGAGATTCGTTTATTAATACGGCCCATAGAGTAATCAGATGAAACTTCTGGGCGGGTTGTACTTATATACAAATGTTTCCCACAGCAGTTCCATGTCACCCATTGAAATTCTATCGGCGCACTGGCCAGTTGCAACTGTTTGTTTGCAATCAAACTCGATTCAAATTGAATACAGATGAGCTGATTGGACGTAATGACGCCGCAGCGTGTAAACAACCAATTGGGAGGCTTTAGAATGTTTTTTTTTAATTTATTGGTTGTTGTGTAGCTTCATTAGAAAGTTCGAGATGTTATTGAGAAGCAAATTGCGCTGTATTCTTAATGGTTATTCAAACCATTTTGATTAACCTAAGTCATTGAGTATAGGTACCTACAGGTAGATGCACTAAAGTTGGCACGAATGGAATGAACAAAACTAATGTCACCTATCACTGTGTGAGTGCCGTCCTTTGAACCGATGTTCGAATTTCAAACCGAAACCCTGTTATTATTGTACACACTTGTATACTTTCGTTCACTCATTCGATCCATTCATGCCAACTCTTGTGAATCGACCTGTACCATTGGGATGAGATTTGTAGAGAAATCGTAATAACAAGTTTTGCTAATCATTTGCCAGTTTTTCACTTCGAATGTTCAAGGGTCGGACACAAGGAAACATAAGAAAATACGGTAGAAGAATTTGATTTTATTTCGTACGATTCAAGTGCAAGCATTATTTAAATGTTACATGTATGGTATTGATAAGCAATACGAATTTTAAACGTTATTTGTTACGCAAAGAAGTTTCTTAGCATTTGATGTTATGAATGTATCTTGAAATATAACATGCAGAGTTCAAACACAAACACAAAACTTCTGTTTATTCCAAGATTCTACTATTTGTATGATAATGTATGATATCTATAACATAAAATTCGTATTTTAACAGTGCTTTGTTTACTGCTTTAAAAGTCTTAGAGCTTATTATTCACTGGGATAATGTGTCGGTACTAGTAGTAAAAAACATACCGAATAGGTGATAAAAATAAACTATTAACACCGATGTGCATCAAAATTTATTCATAAAATACAGTTAACATAATACAGAACAATTATAACGAATATTGGGCTATGACTATGAATATGGTAAATAACTATTAAATTGAAAACCGGCCAAGTGCGAGTCGGACTCACGCACGAAGGGTTCCGTACCATTATCTATGCAACATTAGCAAAAAACGGCAAAAAAAAACACGTTTGTTGTATGGGAGCCTGCCTTAAGTATTTATTTTATTCTGATTTTAGTATTTGTTGTTATAGCGGCAACAGAAATACATCTTCTGTGAAAATTTCAACTGTATAGCTATTACAGTTCATGAGCTACAACCTGGTGACATACAGACAGACGGACAGCGAAGTATTAGAAATAGGGTCCCGTTTTTATTACCCTTTGGGTACGGAACCCTAATAAAACCTCCGATATAATGTCGACCCCTTCTATCAGAGATGATGTATCTGAAACGGCCCAACTTAAGAACTACCCCGATCAAACTTCCTTTAAAAAAAAAACAAATAGTCTACTCGTTTGGGAGCTTCGATGCCATAGACAAGCACACACGTACACAGATACAAAAGTTAAATTTATAATGACCATCTTTTTGTCGAGGTTTAAACAGCGATGTAAAGTAGACAATAGCAAGATTCAAAACCAGCGATCTATTTTGTAAGATTAGACAAGGCCAAGGCAATTAGATAGTTATTTTAAAGATCTGTCGGTTTCTTATTCCACTTCTCAAGCAGCGGCAATGACTCGACAGGGGTCATAGCGGTCAATATATTCCGTATTTCAACAGTTGATGTAATATCTGTACCTTAGAATCAATTGAAGACTACCAAATTGCAGTATTGTTTCGTGACGCATGAGATTGTATAGTCAAGGACAAACGCATGGCAGCTGTTTTCTTTACAACCGTAAAAGATAGCGTGTTGATACTTGTTTGAGAATATGTGTTATTTATTACGGCGGATTTACTAACACATGTAAAAAAATAGCGAAAGTGAAATATTAAAGGGGGTCCCCATACAGTCAACTTAAATTTGGGACCCACCTTAGGTCCCAAGTCATTCTGACATTCTACAACAATAAGGTGGAGTCTCCTATAAGTTACAAATGATTTGGCATCTCTAATGACATTGACGACTTCAAGCCCATTTTTCTTGAAATGGGTCACAAATTAACGATCGCGATAGTACAGTCAAGGTCAAAAATAAATATATCCGCACAAAGTTGCAAAAATATGTACACATAGACCATATTGCCTGTGTACATATTTTTGAGACTTTGTGGTTTATAAATATTGGTGACCTTGACTTTATATAAAATGTTTTTTTTTTTCAACGTATTTTTATTTTTCTTGTATCGTAAAAACGGTAATACATAAAAAAAATATGATTGTATAATTATGATTGTACAAACCCTGAAGAAAAACAATGAATATTAAAAAATGGCCAAGTGTGAGTTGGGTTCGTGCTGAATCGATTCGAAATCTAATTCAAATTGGAATATAATAATACCTACTGTGCGGCGGTACGGAACCCTCGGTGCACCAATCCGACTCGCACTTGACTGAGTTTTTTATACTTACTAATCGGTATACCTAAGCTGTGCTTAATTAAAATAAATTATGATTTATTCTTTAATCGTCTGTTTGGTTTTATCTTACAAGTACATTAAACATAAAGTGATTAAACAGAATCTCTGATCAAACAATAATAAATGATTTTATAAAGGTTTGCAGATTATTATGTAATCCACGCATCAAGAATTCTAGTGATGGTTTTCATATCGTTATCAAAAAACTGGCCGTATGAAATCTACAGAATATTCTATACTGATAACAATGCTCGTGCGATCTGTTTCTGAACAAGGAAAGTGCCTTATCTCGCGAATATAGTATAGTTGTATAATATTTCATACGCACTTCTAGATCAAAACAGCATCAACTCAAAATCCTTGCTGGTTTTGTTTCAAGTTCATAGCAGTTGTATTAAAGTTGATTTTAAAATACAGTTGTATTTTGAGTTACTTCTGTTTAGATCTAGCAGTGCGAATTATGTTACCGCATTGTGTTTGAGCAGGGATTTTATTAACTGCTTGAAACGTTTAGGTAATTGTTACAATAAAACTTATTAGCGGCCTTTACACGGCACAGTTCGGACCGCGCGGGAAACGCCACGCGCCATTCCACGCGCCAGTCCGAACCGTAGGTTATTTACTATTTTACTATTACAGTTGCATTTACACGTACGGTTCGTAGCGAAGATTGGAATGGCGCGTGGCGTTTCCCGCGGTCCGAACTTTACGTGTGCAGGCCGCTATTAATTTCACATTTTGACAAGGCTTATGTATGTATACTGGTTATTCATTGAGTATAGCATAAATAAGGGAAATGAGCACACAGCTAGGCCAGATGATTGTGTAATCGGCTGATTGGCTCTAAAGTATTGAACATAACCAAACATCGGATTGACGGGGGCAAAAATATACCAGTGCTAGTGATTCATTAAATATCGACTAAGTTTATCGACATCGATAAAAAGCAATTTTTAATCATCATTATCATAAGTAATTGCCAAGTTTGAATACCTTTTAATTATGTGAAAACCTCTTTTATTTATAATTATCGCAACTATAAACAACCGGTATCTGAAATTGACTCTGGACTCGAGTCACTTTTGACAACCATTGAAATTACATTGAATACCAAATACATTCAGTACAACAATATTCTTTAGCATTCCGACGAATTGAGAACCTTTTTGTTTTTTAATCGGTTAAAAACGCCTCGAAAGAAAAAATATCGTTTATCTTCATGGAAAGCTGATCATTCTGATATAGAAGATAAAGGTACGACTTACTTTCGCAAGAAATGTAAGATCCATATGTCACGAAAAAAGTTGTCGATAAACTTAGTCGATATTTAATGAATCACTAGCACTGGTACTTTTTTGCCCCCGTCAATCCGGTGTATTAACATAACCTTAACCCTTTAGCGGTCATCGGTCATACACCCAACCACGACTATAAGTCTAAAACCGACATGTTGGACTCGAGTCTTGCCTCAGGCTCTCGAACAGATAGCAAAGAGATACACTTTGAAAAGATACCTGTAACGAGGTTGTTACAACCTCCTTTGTTCGCGTTCCTCGCCACTGTTACATTTCGATCTAAATCTTTCCAAATTCAAAATTGGTTATGATCTATTCGGATATCGATCCATAAGCTCATTCTCTAGAAAAATTCAATAGAACCAGACAAGGGATCTCGTGTCTTGGTGCTTCTTTAAATTTAATTATTTTATTTTTGTTTACTTATCTTCCTGTAATCTCATTATTAGAAAAAGTATTAAACACATAATTTATAAAAGTGATTCTATTAGTTACAACTTCAATACAACTTCTCCTTGTGGGTCTCAGCGATACTACCCTATACCGTTAGATACCAAATCAATATTATCTAGTATCCGTATGAGTCATTTCGACAATAATCAGTGATATCTATATGACTTTTGGCAAGCATACATCAAATACACTTAGGCGATGGCTCGTACAGGAATAAATCAAGAATAATGTGTTTGATTATGAACGTACTGATTCGAACGAGTGCAAATGACGTGGTGTATGTTTTTCTTTACAGCCTCTTGAGTTTAGTTAACTGTTACAATGCCAATTTTTTGTATCCTTAACGAAATAGGTCTGATATAGAGTTTTGTTTTGATCAGGTGCCGAGTTGATATGTGACACTACATTTCAAGGCCGAACACGTCTTATTAGCAGCGCAGGCACAGGCAGCAACGCGGGACCGCGTGGTTGAGTGTGGTCAGTCCAGTTCATAAATATGTGAACAGTTTAGTACCTTGTCTATTTAATGTCATGTTTAAACTGCCATACACGAATTGTCACAGGGATTAAAGTGAGAAGGTACTAAAGTGTACACAGTTTTATGAACTCGACTGTAACCCATCATTTTATCGGATCTCCTTCATCGATTTTAACATTTCATCGAACGATTCCCCTGAAACTACGAGTATGATGTGTCCAGGATATCTGAAACATTAATTACGTAGGTTATGTTAGGTTAGACTTGTGACTAAGTACCAATAAAAAACATGCAGCGGGAAATACATTTCGATTAAATGAAAATTCTGCGAAATGATATGTTTATTGAAAGGAGTTTCTGGATCTGGAACATACAGTAATTTTATAGTTTACAATCCGGAAGTTGTTAACGAGGCATTTGTTTACGCGTGCCTCACAAGAACTGTGTGTGTTGACTACTATATTTTTATTTATTGAGGTGCCTAACTAAAATCAAACAAACAAAACCTGGCTCTGAATAGCCAATTAAAACTGTTTAGTGGAGCTTTGACGTGTCAGTGTTCTGCTTCTGTTGGCTAACGAAGCACGTGGTATATTGTTTACATTTATTAAGTACCTACCTAAATAAATGGAGTATAAAGATCACTTACTATATTGTAAGGTGTAAATGGGTGTTACCATATTCGTTCAGTTGCAAAGCTTTATTTTTAAAGGCAAGCATGTAAAATCCGCTTGTATGCTTGTTTGCTAGTCCTAGTATTTGGCCAGATGATCTCACTATTTGCTTTGTTTGCTGGTTATTTGGGAAGTCAAAAAGGAAAAATTGGAAAGTAATTTCGGAAATATAGGGCAGGTTATTTACTGGAATAAGCTAAGTTTGATATTACTATAGTCCCGTAATATGATATGATTCTCTTTGGCGCAAAATAATACTCGTCGATCTGCTGCTAAAACGAAAAACCCTTGATCCGAAGTATTAAAATTAGTAGGTACCCTGTCCTCTGCCCATCCCGAAAATAATGTTAATTATTTTTACTGGGATACTAATGAAAGTATAGTCAGGTATATATTAAGTGTCCTATGATAGACGCAATTTTGTAAGGGTATGACGACGTATTCCGTTAGTTAAATCGATTCTATGTTCCACCCACTCCATAACTAGTAGGATTGTATGTAAATATCGTCATGACTAACAAATTAACGGCAGTACCTATTACGAAAGATGTATCGACAAATTTAGGCGTGATGTGTAGGGCTTAGAAAATATTCTTAACGATAACGTTAACGATTTTCGAAATCTTTAAATTTATGAATATTGTCTAGGGCCACTTCGGTCCTGGTTTTGTCGAAGTGTAGTGTATAGTTAGTATGTTATTTCAAGGTCACTCTGTTGGTGTTAAAATGCGATCATGGTGGGGACCTTTGTAATGTCCACCTCTGGCTGTCGTGCATGATGATCAGAGAGCGGAATCCTCTCTTCCGCTTTCAGATGATGGTGCTGTGACAGGCTGGGGCTCTTTGTACGGTAGTATAGTTTAGTATTCATCGTTATTATTGGCGTAGTTTTGTCTATGTTAATAATATTGCCGGTCGTTAACCCAGCACAATGTGCCAGCCAACGTATGTAATATCCCCTCTCCTCGGTGGCCCATCGTGGACGTAAAGGACGCATTTACATTTACACCTTAGCTTAGATCAAT
This sequence comes from Acleris literana, assembly GCA_946894065.1. NCBI lineage: Eukaryota > Metazoa > Arthropoda > Insecta > Lepidoptera > Tortricidae > Acleris > Acleris literana. The sequence continues at coordinate 4,051,581 of OX335681.1, forward strand.
GCTAGCAACATATTTTTCTCTTACGAATTACTCCGTCCCTTACGTTGGTCTCTTATGAGTTACGATGGGCCATCGTTGAGAGACTGGAGAGGGACCTTAACCTTTTGACCGACAAGTGAAAGTCGTGCCGCTGACTCCATTTTTGAAGATTAAAAGAGGCTTTGTTTCGTGTGAATTAAGTTGTAATTTGCATAGCATAGCAAAGAAAACATGTTTGGTGTGTGAGTTGACTTAAGGCGATCAAAAGGTTAAGATGCTATAAAAAATACCTCTATTCTACATCGGAGTTTCGTGAATAATAATAATTTCTCATATAATTCTTTACATAGTCCACCTATCGCTTTATGCGTTGAACAAACGCATTTAGTATGATATCACAGCGCGAAATAGACTGACGTTCGTTGATTTTATTACTTATTATTAGCATCAAGATTGAAAGGTTTATTACTGTATTACTCATACTGTACCATTAAACAAGCAACTTTTGTTTCGTTTGTAATTGTCTTCTATATAACGAAAAAATCTAATATCAATTTGTGTAGAAATTGTTGTAAATTCATGATTTATTAATGAAATCAATAGTTTTGTATCTTTTTTTTTTATATAAAAGAGGGAGGCAAACGAGCATGCGGCTTACCTGATGGGAAGTAATCACCACCGCCCATAAACACCGGCAACTCAAGTTGAGTTGTCGGTCCGTTGCCGGCCTTTAAGGAAAATAAGAGCTCTTTTCTTGAAGGACCCCATGTCATAACTGGCAGGAAATATCGCCGGAGAGAGTTCGTTCCACAGTTTCACCGTACGGGGTAAAAAGTGCCTAGAGAAACGCACGGTGGAAGAACGCCATTCATCAAGGTGATGTTGATGGAAGCTGGCCCTACGACGGGTGGTACGGTGGTGGAATACGGCGGCAGGCAACAATGCGAATCAATCAATCTTCAGTGACTACTCTCTCTACTATCTCTATTCTTGGTGCCTAAGAACTCCCAAGAATGTTAGATGCAGACTCGGTTCACCTTGAAATTTTGAGCAAGTGTAATAATGATAATTGATAAGTCACAATTTCCGACTTAAAAAGTTACATAACGTTAAATATTATAATTTGGCGTCTTATTGTGATTTACAAATGTGCTAACACAGTGACATCAATGTTTGTATTTAATGATTAGTGGCTGGGAAACCGAGCTCGGGTTCGCTCGAGTAGTTTTATTTAGTAAATAATACAGTGTTTTTTTTTTACTGGGATATTATGGGGAAACCCGAAACCATAGGAGATACAGGTAAACTGTCTTAGCAAACATTAGCCCCCTTACTAATGAATGTTGAGTAACGGTGGTATAGCTATACAATGTTTTGTCCTTATCTGTCATTGTGACATTTGAATTTGACAGATAAGGACAAAACATTGTATAGCTATACCACCGTTACTCAACGTTTATTAGTAAGGGGGTATTTTTATGTTAAAACATTTTTGGCTAAAAAAAAATGTGCAATCCCTAGTTACATAATTTTTTTTGTTATGTATCACAACGCACTGCATTGCCAAATAACAAAATAATTTAGGGGTCATTTTTGAACCTTGGAAATTTTTGATGTGTGAGTTTAATCGGTAATGGGATGGTTCTTGCGCTATTAAAGTAGGGTTCGCCATTTTATAGGGGGTTTTATCTATTTAATAGGTAACCCGGTAGAGTGTAGATAACCCTTTAAATTGTTATGCGGCTTCGCGTTATAGTCCCCAAGTTCTCGCTTGAGGACGTAATGCCAAATATAAAAGGCACCCTATAATTAATTCGACATGGTTGCAATAACGAGGATAAACCTACCTATTTTTAACCGACTTCAAAAAAAGGAGGAGGTTCTCAATTAGTCGGGTTTTTTTTTTTTTTTTATGTATTCTTCTTTAAGTGTCGCGTGTTTGGTATAATGTTTGTTTTTCGCTGAGGCCGTGTTAGTGTTGTGTTGGTTACTGTTGATGTTATGTGTTGATATTGCAATGATAATGGTGTTTTGCATAGTATGGATAAGCAATGAAAACGGTATTTTGTTTTGAGTTCGAATTCAGGTCCGCTAATTAAATTTTGAATTTATATCCATTTTGAAAGTTTATCTTAATATAATATAGCCATGTGGTATTTTTTTCAGAACACGTAAAAGTTCATGTTGTCAATTTGCTGCAAACAAATACCGATCCGTGAAAAGTGGTATAAAAGATAGTACCTACAGTCAAGTTCATAAATATGTGTACCTACACTTTAGTACCTTGTCACTTTAATCGCTGTGACAATTCTTATACGGCAGTTTAAACATGACATTAAATAGGCAAGGTACTAAAGTGTACACATATTTATGAACTCTACTGTACCTATGTCCATACTTAAACTGCATTCTCCTTGTTCACAGGTGGGAGTGGGCGCGACGGGCCCCGGCGGCCGCAGAGCCCTCGAACTGATACTCAGCGGAGGCCTAAAGACCTTCGGTAGGCCCGCGAGGCCGGTCCGTAGGGCGGCCTCACGGGACTCCGTGCTGTCCCAACCGCAGCCACTGCTCGAAGGTGAGGCTTTACAAACATAGTATAAGATATATAAGATATAGTATAAGATAGCGCAGTGAGGCTAGACAATTGCTTAACGCTAACGTTAACGATTTTCGAAAACTGACATAATGTATGGAATTGACGCAGGCGCTCGACGCAACCGTCTGATAGCTTTCGTCAATCCTATGCATTTTGGATAACGATAAGGCCCAGACATAGAGATCCAGGGGGCAAGATTTTATTACAGGTAGGGAGTTCCTATATCGATAAACTCATTTATCGATGCTTTTTCCATATACTAGCGATCGCCCCAGCATTGTATGTATTTTCTGTAAGTATTGTTCTGAGTAAGTATGAAGTTCACAAAGCATATAAAAAAAAATGTTCTGCCCCTATTACCTCCACAGAAATTGAAAAGTCATTTAGCCACCTGAAATAGATTTATCACTTTTATCAGCCAAGATGGAGAGGTTTAATGCCCGAACATTTGGAACAAATTCTGATCGTTTATTTTAACAATAGTAGATGGGACAATTATGGAGAAAAACATAACGATGAGTAAAGTTTCAAAAATCTTTTTGAAAAATGAAGAAGTGAATTACGTTGTTATTTTGTTTAATATTTACACTTTTAATAAAAAAATGTTTTTACAGGCAAAACTTGGAGTGATCACTAGTATATAAAACAAGCATCGATAATTGAGTTTATCGATATAGGAACTCCCTACCTGTCATAAAAATTTTCCCCTGGATTCCTATGTCGACGATAACGAACGCCGAATGTATCTTGTCTAGGGCCTTTGTATCGTTTAGGAAAGAGCCAGTGCAGAGTTATATACTTGCTGGCTTCAGTAGACGTTTATTTAGATGTACAATCGCGATCGTTAATTTGTGACCCATTTCAAAAAAAATAGGCTTGAAGTTGTCAATGTCATTAGAGATGCCAAATCATTTGTAACTGAGACTCAACCTTATTGTTGTAGAATGTCAGAATTACTTTGGACCTAATGCCGGTACCACACTTCGCTATTCGCTATTCGTTATGCGGCTGCGCCGTATTTGTTAAAATATTTGCTATCTCGCTTATGCGTTATGCGTGCGAATAAAGAAAACATAGACGAATAAACCCTCCACACTTCGTCGAATGTAGGCGCATAAGCCGAATAACGAATAGCGAACAGCGAAGTGTGGTGCCGGCATAAGGTGGGTCCCAAATTTAAGTACGTGACTGTATATCAAAAAATATAGACAAGGGCCTATATACTCGTATATATTAACTAAGAGATCATCGGTGACCTAGTTGGGTAGGGTTGACCGAACCGCAGCGGTTGCCCTGTAGCAATGTGTTTGAAGAAGAAAAACATGAAGAAACCTGCAGTTTCGAACACTTAAGTGTGTTAAGTTAACAAAACCTAAGCCTAAACTAACCTAATCTACCTAGTGTTTATGTGTGTGTTTTGTGTGTTTGTACACACAACTGTATCCAAAAAGGCCTATTAGTACACAATATACCCTCCCATGATTGTTGTCTACCGTTTAAGAAGTTCATGTAGTTGTCTTTCCTTGTTTATTTTTGTTTGTCTGGTGTTCAATAAAGCCTAATTGTATTGTATGGTAAAATTAAAAAAAAAATGCATTGTTACCGAACCGCGTATAATGGTCAACGGTTACACATTATGCCTTGCTTTATAGCCACTTGACATTCCAGGGATAGCTAAGCATCTAATAATATTAATTAACAAAAACCCCTCCATAGAAATATTATCTGCTTATATGAAAATTGCGGTAGCGGGGCTCGTCATTTAAATTTAGCCTGTAATGATAAATCTCTTCCTTATTTCTATGTTTTCGACATCGTATTGCTCTATCGTTGCAATATGTGTTTTTATCGAATTTTGAATTTAACAGAAACATCGGTTAATTTGTTTATATTTTACAATAAACTTAAATAAGAATGGATTTAGCTTACCCTTTAAGTATAAAAAAGTGTTTTTTATTTGTTCATTAAGCCATGAGTGACCATTTATTATAATTTGTATTCTATGTATTTTAAACAATCATACGAGTAAATATTTTTTATGGACGTAAAATATTAAATAATAAATTTTTAGTTAATAAATAAATTACAACCGAAATAAATAATTTTAAAACAATAAATAATTTTAAAACAATAGACAATGCCAAGAGTTTCATATTATTCTAAATGGGGATCACCCAAAGCCAACGAGGTCAGGTATTTCACTGACGTTACTAACCCCACTATAGATACAACATTATTTACAAAACCATTTTTTAAACATAAAATTACGCTTTCATCATTCACTTTGCGTCTGATTCGGCGATTGCGTCCTAGTAAGAAATAGGTGTTTATTTGCGTTACTATTTAATCGACTGCAAAGAAATGTATTCACTTTTTCACCTTATTGCATTGTAATAAGGTCCAAAAGTGGTTACATCTGTTTGTAGTCGACTATTTATGTATTTGTAACCGTCTTGTTGAGTTCTTTGATTTGATACTCATATCAATGTGCAAAATTTACATAATTACATTTAAACTAAACTAACTAAGTGTAGGTAAATAAAATCTTGTAAAAATAAGTGTTATTTTTTAATATTTTGTATCAAAGGGTGCCAACGGGACCCTATTACTAAGGTTCTGCTGTCCGTTTGTCACTGAGCTCTATCTATATCTTCTAAACCCGCAATAACTACAGTAGCGGCATCGACTGACGGCACTTTTGATAGCTGACAAATAGTGTTGTGAAACACTCCATTTTATCATCGTAAAAATTTCAGTTAGTGAGAAAATATATTTTTAAAAAGTTTATTAAAGAAATAACGCATAAAAATAAAAGGCCATAAATTGTAGATCAAACTCTCGAAATAAACTGTGTGGCTAGAAGAAGACGACACTGTCAGAAATTTGAAATATTTTCTCAAAATATAGAAAATGTGAAATTATTGATAAATGATGAATAAATAATCATTAAACCACGTTAGTGAGACGTTTGAGACGTTTTTTGTTAGTTATGATTAAAACGATGAACGCTAGAGTGCGAGCAAATAAAAACAACCTCAAGATGAAGCTATTTACAAAATGCGTTTCGGTAAATTACAGCGCCAGCAGTACATCACTATTCCGGTACCTGCAACAATGAAGTTTGACATCTGTTCCTTTATACTTGCTGTCAATATTTAGAGAACTTCATGAGCGAGCAAACTTCAAAAGTGCCATCACTCGATGCCGCTACTTTAAACACTTGAATATTTACAAGGAGAATACAAACAAAAATGTTTTTAAAGTTTTTTACACGACTGCTCAAAAAAAGGAGCGTAATGTTTTCAGGGTTCATGTATATATGTATTGTACAATTCTTTATTGCGCCATAACTTCTAAACGCCTGAGACGTTTTAGATGTCTGTGGTATCTTTAGAATCCTTTCACCATCCCGGGTGACATAAAATAACTAGACTGTTAAAATTAAAATACCAACAATGGCTAAATGACAATTATTAACTTCGGCGACAGTATAAAAAATGCAGTCTTTTTTAAAGCTTGCTTCTCATTTAGTTATTGCTCTATCTAGATTGTACGGTGGTTCAATCTAGATAGGTGGTACTTCGTGTCCGACTCGCACTTGGCCGATTTAAACCTGAATACATACAAATTATTCAAAACAATGCCTTGAACATTGTAATGATGATATCATGCAACAGGTGGTTGAATCAATGACACTGACATTATAAGAGACGGTAGTTGCCACGGATTTATTTATACTAATACTTATTTATTTGCCGGAGATGATTCCGTTAAGAATGGTAGAATACGGTATTTTACAGGGTTTCATTTAACAATTAACCTAGCCCAAAACTAAGCTCTAGGCTTTGTACTTTGGGCACTAGACAACAATAGATAATATATTAGCGAAATCTATACTTAAATACATAGAAAACCATCTAAAACTCAGGCACAAATACTCGCGCTCATCACACAAATATTTTCCCATGCCGGTAATCGAACATTGGATCGCTAGTTTCGTAGGCAGGGTCACTCGCTACTAACTAGGCCAAAGGTATCGTCTTTACACGTTCATTCGTTTATAACTAGTCAGTTTTAAACCAGGGGCTCTATTCTTAGCATCAAAAACCATATCGTCTTTGACTTGTTACGGTATTATGTTTAACTCGGCCGCTATTCCGTCAAGTAAATAAGACCTATCAAAACGTTGACAATACGATAACAGGCCAAAGACAAAATCGAAACTTAAAACTTTCCCGTTCATTTACCACCATCTCCCACATTACATTACACATTACCTATTGCTCCTAATAAAAATCTTCAAGCTAAATCAAGTTGGTAAATGGTACAACCACTGTGATTGCCAATTAGCCCAGTCCCACTGGTTTGCCTCGAGTTTTTATTCCCGACGCTCCAAAGCGTCACGAGTAGGGAATGTCTTATAATGAGGTCACAAGTTCACAGCTAATATATTGGGTCTGTTATGAGGCTCTGGTGTCTCGATGTGAAAAAGATTATGTAAATACGTTAAAGAGACGGATCAGGCGGCCTCGCATATGCCAAGTGGATAATGTTGGGTAGGACTAATGTTGTTCGTGATCTTGAAAAGGGTATCTCTTGTTAAATTATGTTTGTGTGATATAGAGTTCTGCGGTGCATACAGATCAAACTGTTTATAATAGATAATTATTATAACTTTAGTTGGGAAATGCACAGAAGATCATCCTGATTACCTAGTACCTGCAAATACGTTACAGTGCTATAGCTCCTAAAAAGTATTTCCAAAATAGGTTCCATTCCCTAGCATTAGAGCGAATGCGAGCGAGATAAAGAAAAGTACAAACCCGAAGGTCATTCATATATTTCTCCAGCCAGTGTTCTTATACTAATTTGTCTAATTTGTCAAGAGTTAAGGTTAGTAGTCAAGTGTTTGTAACCACTGACTTACCTCGATTGACAGACGCTATGGTTTATCTAGTATCTTTAATATCTTTATCTGATCAACTATATCCACTCCCAATTATTTGAACAGACGTCACCCAAACGAATTTCATTTTAATTATAAAAGTGCAGTTCATTTCTATTAAAACTCAGTAGCTTTCCGATCGTAGGCCGGAATGTACCACTGAAACGAGAAATTCTGGATATGCTGCCTGACTGCTCGAACAAGTGAGATACTTATACTATTTTTCCCTCCAGGTCTGAGGAAGTGCTCGACGGTTCTCGCGTTGACGGACCGAGAGAAGGTCACGGAACCAATCCGGGCACATAATCGGCTGCGAGCGCCCTCCGTCTGCTCCCGGTGCTCGTCCCTGCTGTCTCTCGCCGGTGCCAGTGGCTCCAGGTACACAAGGATCTCTAATTCTCTCTCACGGATCTCCGTTTTGCAAAACTTCTAATGGTCTAAGTACAGATCCTCTTTTTAGGGTTACTATAAATAGGGCAATGTGCTATTTGGATTCCACAGTAGCGACGAAGAGAAAGTCCCGAGATGCATTCTACATAACTAAGAGGAATCCTTATTGTTCTTTTCTAGTATCTGAACCTAAAAATCTCTTTCTCTTGCAAGTCTAAATGCCGACGAACAATAGTGAAGAGTGTACTGGACCCGCTTTTTTCACGTTTGTCGGTCGCCGCTCTGCAAAACATTGTGTTGACAATTTGTCATTAACATGAGCTTTACATTATTGCGGAAATAAATTTTTACTAATTTTTTTTTTAATTTAACTATTGCAAATGCGTAAAGCTAAATAATGGAAAGAAAGAAAGATTAGCGACAGTTAGGGGGCCTTCAAAAAACGAGCTTACTCTTTTCTCAAAAGTCGGTAGCGCACCTGCGATTCCTCTGGTGTTGCGGGTATTTATGGGTCGAAATGATCACTTACCATCAGCGCTTGATCGTCTGCTTCCTTATTCACATTTTTAAAAAAACCTATCGTCAGCCAAAACACGTCCATTGCTGGATATTCCAGGGTTCAATGCAAATGCGTTGTCAACCTTGAGTATTATGATGAAATCTGTTTATTCCAGTTATTTTATGTCTAACCCGCGACTCTGCGTGGGAGACGTTTATCGTTATTCTCTCGGGGACTGCCCAATTTTTTTAAATAAAAAGTGTCGTAAGTCCTCCCCGGAGCTATAATCTTACACTGTACCAAAATTGAATGAAATCGGTTGAGGCGCTGAACAGTCAAGAAGGAACAAACAAACAAACTAATATACTTTCAGATTTATAATCTAGGCAAGGATAGGAAGATCAAACGAAAATTGGCAACGTATGCTTTCTTTCATAACTAAGTCACTATAGTTATAAAAATATAGATGTGACGCATCATAAATGTCCATGGGACCATGGCATGGGACTGAAAGTGACTCTTGTAAGTATTCAAGATTATCCGAAAAATGATGGTCTTTACCTCACAGTAATATTTGATTTGTGATGTGTCTTTTTAATATGTACAAATCTTAAGATTCTTAAGTAAGGTGCGACCTGTTTCCCACAGTACCACAATGGCGGTGTCTTGTATTATTCTCTAATAAAATACCATTGTCATTGTGTTTTGTAAGTAATGTCAATGTGTTTTTAATATGCGCATGCAAATTAAAGGGTTTCGTGCATAAGAGTTAATGTTCTTTTGCGTAGTAACTGGTGATATCTACGGATAGCATTTTAAAGGCCATCGATAAGCATAATTAAAGAAGATGGCGGCTAGCTAGGCTTTTCAAATTTAAGGATCGTTAAAAGCAAAACCGTAAAAAAGGTTAATTGTGAGTCATTACCACCAGTAGACGTCTTAAGGCTTATTATGTTGATGATAACATCTCAATCGTGAAACTGCAAGACTATGAGCCTCTACCACTTCTTGGATTGTGAGTTCGTTAACGTATTTAGTAAGAAGCATAGTATTTAATGTTAGGTTAAGAAAAACCTTCAAAGCTGCCATTAAGGCCACACAGAAGAATTGTAATGAGAATTAATTCTTATTGTAGGTATTCCCTGGACGGCGCCGGCGGCGGATTTATCCCAGCAGCACCGGTGAACTGCAAGCTATGCTTGGAGGATGCTACGTCGGACAAGGTCACCGTCATCGCGGGATGCGGCTGCACTTACTGCACTAAGGTAAGAGCTGTAATATAATAACTGCGGAGTTCTGGACAGCAAATATAGACTGTTGTATAAAGATCGGGCATACTGTCTAAAACAAATCAGATTTTCTCTTACAAGATGGCGATTGTTGTTATTTTAAAGAATACAACGTTTATACTTTTATCTTGCATCAATCAATGATACATATATTATTCATTTATTTAATCAATAGCCTATAATGCCCCACTGCTGAGCAAAGGCCTCCTTCCCTTTCTTCCACAATATTTTTTTTTGTAAAAAATAATGAAAAAAATACTTAAAGGTAAAAGAATAAAACATAGATATATTATAATGCACGTAGCGACGATTTAAAACTATAGATTTAGAGACGTTGTGCTGTACGAGGGGCGGCTGATAAGTAATCTCCTTGGTCAGAAATATATACAAAAATAATGCTGGCTGGTATGGATTTATATTCGTTTGTTATTCTATTTTCAAAATGTATTACATTCATTTGTTTATTGCATCACGTTTATTTGTCTCCTACAATTGTTTCAAACATGTCGGTAGAAAAAGTGAAAATGGATAAAATCGAGCAGCGTGCGGTGATTAAGTTTTTGACTAAAGAAGGGAATACGCCTTCGGAGATCAGACAGCGTATGTTACGTGTGTTTGGCAGTTTGTGTTCTTCCGAATTTGTTATAAAGTTTTGGTCAAAGCAGTTTAAGTTAGGTCGTGAGAGTCTGGAAGATGATCCTCGTAGCGGAAGACCAGTTTCGGCCGTCACCGATGAAAATGTAGCCAGGGTGAAAAAAATTATATTAGAGGACCGACGAGTGAAGCAGTGGGAGATAGCTAGAGATGTGGGCGTCAGTAAAGAGCGAGTCAATGAAATAATTCATGAGCATTTGAACATGTCCAAGGTTAGTGCACGTTGGGTCCCCAGAATGTTGACTGCATTTGACATGGAGAGGCGTGTCAAATGTTGCGAAGAGTTTTTGGAGATGAGTCGAGGGAAAGAGGAAGAAATAATTTCTAGAATTGTAACATGTGATGAGACTTGGATTCGACAATGGGACCCGGAAAGTAAGCAAGAGTCGTTACAGTGGAAATTTAAGGATGAGAAGCCGCCTCGGAAATTCAAGGTCTGTCCATCGGCAGGTAAACTTATGGCTACAATCTTTTGGGACACAGAAGGGATTTTGCTCATAGATTATTTACCGAAGAAAACTACAATGAATGCTGATTATTACTCAAACTTACTATACCAACTAAGAGAGACAATAAAAGAAAAACGGCGAGGTAAACTAAACAAAGGTATTCTGATTTTGCACGATAACGCACCAGTGCATACCGCCCGCACAACGAAGCTAGCAATTAAAGACAATGGCTTCGAAACCATTGACCACCCCCCTTATAGTCCAGATTTAGCCCCCTGTGACTATTTTCTGTTTAGACTTCTCAAGAAAGACCTCAGGGGACGAAGGTTTATGACCGATGACGAAATGAAGGCTGCGGTTACTGACTTTTTTGACGACAAACCGAAAGATTTTTTTTTTAATGGTTTAAATTCAATATTTGAAAAATTTAATAAGTGCATTTTACTAGCAGGGGACTATATAGAAAAATAAAAAAAAATTAGCCACGACAGTCTTTTGTTTCATTGTTAGGTAGATTACTTTTCAGCCGCCCCTCGTACATTATATTCCGAATCAATGTTTATTTCAACCATAGCTATAAATAATTTTACCTGGTTCCTTGAGTGTAAAAAAACTTCTCTTATCTATGATATTGAGTCTTAAACAATACGCCCAAGCCATTACACTGCTCTATCATGCATGAAGATCCTTATTATTGTTATAGTTTTCGACTCTACACTTTTGATATCTTTCAGCAAAATATTGCAGACAAAGATCAGTCTCCATACTTTCTAAGGTCCTGATAACAATAACTTAATATCAGATAGATATAACTAGATCTAACGCTTTCTCTGCCTGGATGTTGGACGATTAAAACATAATACGCTTACCTTGGTTGTTAAGCACATTACTGACTCAGCGGAGCGTGACGACTTGCAACTACTTACGTAGTCAACGACTATCACTATTAACCTTATCGACGCCATGTCAAATACAAGTTTTCACACGGTAATTAATGACAGCTAACTATTAAATATATCCTACTACATTATAAATGCGAAAGTTGATTTGTTTGTTACTCCTTCACGCTGCAACGGCTTGACGGATTTGGATGAAATATTAAATGGAGATAGCTTTATACCCTGGATTAACACATAGGCTACTTTCATCCCGGAAAATTGAAAAGTTCCCGAGGGAATAACGATTTTCGAAAGTTACGTGGGCGAAGTCTCATGAACCGTGGTAGCTAGACTGTTGTGATTTTTTATAGATAAAATATATTTTTAGTGTGTGTAATATCATTTATTACTTTATTATCTTTTGACGAATTTGACGTCACTTAAGTATGATTGCATTTTATCGTTTCAAAAATGACCTTCTCCTAGAGATTCTTGCGGCGCTTTTTCTCTGCAATGATTGTCTTGTCTTGACCGAAGCGCATATAGGTTAACAGAAGTCCTGATGTGGCCAATTTACTGAACTACTTATTTCATTTCATTTAATTGCACTATACATAGAGATTGTAAGGATATCCTTACAATCGCCATTGAATGCTAGCGACACCTCTGCCGTATTAAAGTTCCTTTAAACTGCTAATTAAAGGCAGTGAACGTGTTCAAGTTCCGAGCCACTGGTCCGCGAAACGCAACCGGCATTAAACTGGTAGTTTGCGAAATTAATTGCTATTTATTTCTGCCGGTAAATGACCTCGGCCTTGCACTTACAAAAACTCATCCTTTGCGTAACAATGCGCGCGCGCAAAACTCGTTTGGCTCACGCGCCGCGTCGTGGATACTGAACTGAAAGATGTGGCGTTTGAGTGTACACACGCGAAATGATCGTTGCGGTGCTCATTCCTAATATAAGATATCCTAAGCGTTTAGGTTAGGTACATACGAGAAGAGTCAAATTTTAATTTGATGTGACCTAATCTATCAGCTCGAATGCTCGGAGTATCTTGGACTGAGCATCGTACTAATGTATATCCATACATTAGTACGATGCTCAGTTCAAGATACTCCGAGCATTCGCACTCACAGAACTCGGCATAAAGCAGCGTCTATCTTCTATGGTGCAAGCCCGCATCCTTACCTTCTTCGGGCACATATCTCGACGTGATGAAAATTCTATCGAGCGCCTGGTGGTACAGGGTAGAGTTGAAGGTGCCCGGGCGCGCGGCAGATCTTCGATGAGGTGGATAGACCAGAGGGCTCAGACAAGATGCACTACGCTAACTAACGTTTCTATTCGATTCGTTTTTAAACCAATCGCGTCACTGGAAGATGACGTGATACGAAAAGTCACGTGGTCTACCAGTGACGCGATTGGTTTAAAAACGAATCGAATAGAAACGTTAGTTAGCGTAGTGCATCTTGTCTGAGCCCTCTGGTGAAAGCCTTGCACGTTTACACGAGGAAAGCCTCCATCTGAATAATGGCGAAGAATAGTGAAGCGGGCTACCAAACCTGGAGTGATGACCACGACCTCTTGGCAAAGTAAGAGTGTAACGACAAAGAAGAAGAAGAATCTATCCGCGGGTTTAATGAATGGAATTAGATTCTATCTGTAGGATAAACTAAGAATCGTTGTTTAAGGCCCTTTATTTTGATACTTTCACGACGATGACATTGTTGACGTATGATTAGGTCATAAATCTACAAAGGGCATTGGGTAAATTTGTTTGAAGAATATTGTCATATTTTTTTTCAGCGGCCACGGATTATTTCTACATCGTTATTTAGAGGACCTCTAAATACACATAGATATATATAATTTCTGGCGTTAAATAATATCGGAGTGGAGATTTTAAAGATTTAAGTATTCAGTTTTTAGTACAAAAGTACGCCCAACTATGAATATTTAAATATCTCGCCTCCGATGCACTTAAGAGTATTACATTACATAACAAAATTTGTTTATTTTTAATAATCCTATCATAATTTACCACTTTTACGAATGGCCGCTCACCTTGAAAATGTATGAATTTTACAAATGACAACACTTTTACCCAAACCCCTTTGCCTTTTTTCTCATTATTACAGTCTAATGACACCTTTGACAGTATAATGTCACGCGTTAAGCTTATGAGAGATAGAGACAGCCGTACATATATTCACAATAGTTACCCTTCTCTATATTACATTTACTTAGGTACCTATTTTCGTAGTCATGTAGTTTAATTAAATGCCAGGGTAATACAAATAAATGGTATACAGTGCTTAAGTCAGTTATTTCACACGGAAATTAACTCTGACCTTTAATTCAAACAAATCTCAATCTAGCGAGCTTTACAGTGTGGAATGCCACAGGGGATTTTATTAATTAGGTTTTCCGCGAAAAGTTTGGTGTTAATGTTCTGTGGAAATAACATGTGAAACAATTTAATTTCAAGTAAGGGTATTGTGTTTTTGTTGAAAAAGTTTTCAGACAAATATGGGCTGTGTTAAATTTGTGTTAAAAATGAGTTTCCTTAGTTAGAAAGCTTTTTTTTTTTTGATTCAGAAATATTTAAATTTATTACACACAAGCCATTCAAGACTCAGTTGCAAATACTCGCGTTCATCACAAAAATATTTACCCTTAACGGGAATCAAACCCGAACCACTAGTTTTGTAGGCAGGGTTATTACCAACTAGGCTAATCGCGATGTCAATAATAGGTAGGTATTAAGAGGATTGTGAAGCGCCGCTAAAATCGCGTAGCTGTCAAAAAAACTCCATACAAATTTATTTCCGGGCGAAAACGTTTCTCACCCCCTAAATCAAGTCCGATTTCTACGATTTTTGAATATTGTAGTTATTGTAGTTATTATAAAGAACTAGGTCTGTACGTTTCTGTTTTTTGTTTTTTAAATTTGTTTCATTCTAAGAAATATTTTCGTGTAAAGGAAAACGTACAGACATAGTTTTTCATGATATCTAAAACATATACAAAAATCGTAAAAATCGGACTAGGTTTAAGGGGAGAAAAACGTTTTTGCATTTTGTATGGAAATTTTTAGCTTCACAATCCTCTTAAATAATGAAAATTAAATTCTGAGGACAGTCACAGAATTTGACCTTGTATGTACAGTCAGCGGTGTAAGTCACTGCTCACTTTCATTCTTTGTCGCATTAACGCCTTTGACAGATTCGTTCAGCTTTCAGCAGTTCAAACTTGACGTTAAAAAGCATCAAAGTGAGCTGCTAGTTCTAAAGCCGACGTTTCCATGGGTAAAACAACAAGAAACATTTATACATACATACATACATACAATCACGCCTCTTTCCGGGGTACACAAGACCACTTCCTTCCACTTGCTACAATCCAGACAAACTTTCCTCGTTTCCTCCACACTCATAACACAACAAAACTTATAATACAGAAATAATAGCAAGGAAGAGTGAACAGACTCGATATCGCATTGTATTATTGTAACGTAACAATACCCATTGCTAACCGGTGGCTTAGTTACAACCAGTACAACGCTGATCCAGTTATTCGTGGATCCAGTTGCATCGTGAAGCCTCAAGTTCTAGGTGACCTGGGCAAGTTCTAGGGCGACGACCTCGACAACGTGCGTTGTTTACATAGAGAATGCGAGCTATGTGAATAAGTGGATAGGTGGATGTTCCATTTGATTTTAAAGAACACTAAAGACAAGAAAAGAGAGAAAGAAAAGAAGTGGTCTCTGCCGACTCCTCTTGGAAACAGGCGTGATTTAATCTATACTGGCCCGAAAAACTAAGTATCACACTTTTAATACTACTTAGTATTAAAAGGGTGATACTTAGTTTTGCGGGCCAGTGTATGTATGTATGTACTTTTGTTTTAGACGTGTATAATTTCGAAGAGTCTCTCTCTCTCTCTGGTCGTTCCCTCATGACTGAGGATCGTGGTCATCAGTAGGTGATCTACACTTGCGTATGATCTGCCTCCAGCGATTCCTGTCCATTGCGTCCCTTAAAACCGAGCAAAACTTGGAGGAAGATGAGTCCTTTAGTTGATCGGTCCATCTGGTAGGAGATCGCCGATCGGCTTCGTCTCGTCTCGATCGTCTCATCTCCCCTTTTCACTATATGGCCGAAGTAAGATAAAATTCGCTGGTGGCACACTGAGTCATAAATAAATAAATGAATATCAGGGGACAATCTCACACAGATTGACCTAGTCCCAAACTAAGCTCTATGCTTGTAATATAAGTACTAGAT
Organism: Acleris literana; assembly: GCA_946894065.1. Lineage (NCBI taxonomy): Eukaryota > Metazoa > Arthropoda > Insecta > Lepidoptera > Tortricidae > Acleris > Acleris literana. The sequence goes on from OX335681.1 coordinate 4,067,550, forward strand.
AACGATAAACATACTTATATGGAGAAATAAACACTTAAATACATAGAAAACATCCTAGACTCAGGAACAAATACTACCTAATAGGCTAACGTGTCGTCTTAATTCCGAATTGATCGAAATCATTAATTTTAATGATTCCAAACGTATTTTTTGACTCAACTCCGGCCGCGTGGAAGTTGTTTATCGATATTCCATCAGGAACTGTGCAATTTTCCGGTATAAATAGTACTATGTCGTAGTAACTAAGTGTCTCTACACATTTAAATCGGTTCAGCGGTGAGAAAGCACAATAAACAAATTGAGTTGCCTTGTCATTTTTATAAGATGTATGGATATGGCTTGAGCTCAGATCATAGTTTGAGTGGATAAACAACAATTTATTTCTAATTAATATGCTTTATTTTGGCTTAATATAAAACCGTTATGAATTTTCTTTAATAGTTTTAAGTAAGTGGAATGACCTTGCGTTACTTTGAAATGTTTTTAGAAGTCGTGTTATTTTTTTGACATAACAGAAACTTGTAATACAAGAGCTACTATGAATATGAACTACGTTAAATCCACTTAAAAACTAGAATCACAAACAGGCTGTTCTAGATTCTAAAATACATTTAGAAAATCTTAAATTAACTCTACAAGGGTAATAGGTTACGTCTCAAAAAACAGGTTAGGTAGGTTTTTTATAACTCGTTATAAAACTCGGTATACTATTTTCAAAAACAGACTAGTTTATATGCTGTCTTGTTAAATCAAATATGGTAAATTTTCAATTTTGTCATCGATAAATTTGGAATTTCATAGTTGTTATTTTAAAAACTAATTCTGTAAGTACCTAAGTCTCAAAGTGACCCAAGTCTACATCAATAAATACGCTATTATAGGGTATAAGCTCCTAGAATTAAGCAGTTTAATCGCGTGTCAAACAAATAGACTTGCGTGAGTAAGGCACTTTCGGGAAACCCGTCCAAGCGTGTTTTCTTTTTTCAAAACGTTTGTGTACAATTTCTGCGAAAGCGAAACGTATTTGGGAAATTCTTAGCATTTGAATAACATTGTTTAGGTTTTCGTTTCACTGAATTCATATTTAACTGTGTTCGCGGAAACGCAAACATGGTTCACTTACGGCTAAGTGTCGATTGCTTATTCATTTACAAAAGATCGTAGCTTCATATGAGTCTTTAACAACATACGTCGTTTTAGTCTGGTTCAAATTAGCTAGCGGTTGGCTTGATTTGTCCTAGAAGTTTACAGACTTTGCTGCGCTTCGAGTTTGTTTGTACAGTCAATTTTAATGTTAAATCAACTTAAGTTTTAAGTCTAATAGTTTTAAAGTTGCATATTAAGGGTTGAAATATCCATCTCCAAATATCTCGTCTGACAGTTTTTTTAGGTTTAGCCTTTTCTTTCATACCACAGGGAAAAGGAGATAATATATTGTTTTTTTTTTTATAGTGTACTTAAAATAGGCCAAAATATCACAAGATGTTTAGCTAAACTACACAATTGTTTTTAGCATTACTTAGGAAACCTATGAAATGGTACGGTCAACAACTTTAATTTTTGAGCAAAGGCAATCGTTAATTTCGACGTAATTTATTTCTTTAGACTTCACGCTGTCATAATGACAGGGTTTTATACAGAACTATACAGAACCAGCTGCATGTTGCTCATATCGTCGGAGAGGGCGGTGGAGGGGCACGTTGGTCCTACATGTTACACTATCAACTTACACCTCCACTGCCCTCTTGCTTGAGCAATATGTTGCTGGTTATATGTGGCTTTTCAAGGAAATTCCAAGACACAAAGTACTTTAGTCCCTAGAGACAAAAAGTATCACTTTATTCCTCTTATATGTATTTGGTTTTTTGTGGGTCATTATGAGAAGTGAAAATAATATTACTTATGTTATTTGAGTATTCTACCTTGAAATGTCATGTTTTCGAGATTGGTAAAATAATTAGTACTTACGTTTTTTTTTATTAAGCTGACTAAGTATTTAATTGTTCCTAATGATTTAATCTTACAAGGCTATGTATAATACTAGAAAGCGTAGTGCATTAATTTCCTATGCAAGCAAGCATAGGTCGTGGCGAATTCTCTTTAAACAATGATTAATAGATCTATGAATAATATTGAAGCGAGCGATTACGAAAAAAATATAAGTAAGTAATGAACTATTTAATGACTAATGATATCTTTGCGATGATAAATAGACTTGAGGTTGAAATTATTTTGAATTAGCATTCTAAAGTTTTTTTTTGTAAAAATTGGTCCACTTCAACGGTACTGACAAATTGAATACTTCGATAGTACATTATTATATATGTGTAAGGTCATATATTTGTATGGTCATAAAACAGCCTTTAATTTTTTGAATGTGTTTTATTCGTTTTTTAGGGTTCCGTACAAAAAAAAAAAACGGAACCCTTATAGGATCACTCGTGCGTCGTTTTTGATTTAAAAAATGTCTTAATTAACTACTAGTTCTTTTAAAGTTTGATTGATATTGTATAACGATCATCACTATAATCAGTATAAAATAAATTCGCTTCCCGCTGTCTGTATGTTCCTATGTATGTTGGTTTTTTTGATAGATAGAGAGATTCAAGAGGAAAGTTTTTATGTATATGTTTTTGATTATATACGGGTATTACAGAAAACCGACATATACCGAAGCGAAGCGAGGGCGGGTCACTAGTAATATAATAAACCCTGTTCAGACTTGCTTGTCTTATACGGTAAACAACTTTCTAACCTCAAAATGAAACTTTTTTGGCTAAAACAGCTCTTTTATCGTAAATAAAGTAAACTGAGAAAACATTTTGGACATCACTTGGCTTTATTTAATTTAAATTAGCTGTTTCATACAAAAAAAATGCATTTTGAAGTTAGAAAGTTGTTTACTACTTAAGACAAGTAAGTCTGAACAGGGTTTATGTATAATTATTATACTTGAACTATTAGGTATAAAAATCCAATAAAAATCACCTTTTCTAGATTAGGTCAAATTCCCTTCAAAGAAAATACAATGTATGTTTTGCTCAAGAACTCGTTATCGTCTGTTACATTATTCACCACACTACCAAAAGTTTTGTAAACACAAATTCACACAACCTTATCAAAATTATCAAAGCCATGCAATATTCATGCGAGCTCGTCTCTGAATAATTTAAAGTATCGACGACAAACACGGAACGAATTAACACGTGGAGATGAATAATCTATGGTAATTTAAGATTCAGTTTCATAGGCGTGCTTTTCGTGGTACATTGCGTCGCTGCAAAAGCTCCCGGCTCAAAAATGTTAAAATAACCCATCAATGGATTGCTACAAGCATGTGGGCTATCGACCATCAATGAAACTATACTAAAATATATATTCCGTGTGTGACTCCCCTGACTGACTAGACACCTCAGGTGTCGCCAGGCGGTAGGTATCTAACGCGCCGAGCGCGCGTCCGGAGCCGGGAGTTTCGCTTCTACGTGTAGTTATTGTTTATTCTTATGGTATGGCTGTCGCTTGTATGCCCCATCTGATGGTATGAGGACTCTGATAGGTATAGTCTTTATTATTTGAGCTGAGCTTATCCTCTACACAAAGCTCATTGTTTGTGTACAATACTATTATCTTCGATTGTTTCCGTAACCGCAAGCCGAATACATACAAAAAAGTTAGAACGATTAGAAGTGTCAGAATACAGGTATAAGTCTTTATTATTTTTATTGTATTGTGTAGAGGGTAAGCTCAGTTCAAACAATAAAGACTTATACCTGTATTCTGACACTTTACTTTTTAAACCTATTGACTAATTACATAGGGTTGATAATTCAATGTACATTCAATGTAGTTCTAACTTTTTTGTATGTATTCGGCTTGCGGTTACGGAAACAATGTAAGATAATAGTATTGTACACAAACAACGAGCTTTGTGTAGAGGATAAGCTCAGCTGAAATAATAAAGACTATACTGTATTATAATCTAAAAGCTACCAGGCTGAGAAAATTAAATATAGCTATAACTCTATCCCTTTTAGTGCCTGGAACTTGGCAGGATTTCACAGTTCATCATACGGGCTTTAAAGAATGTAACCCCCGACCAAATAAAGAGTGTTAAAACTTAGTTTGACGCCTAACCACCTTATTAAACGCACAATACTTAAACCTATTTTAGTTAAAGTATTCATTGTCCCTTTCCGTCCAATACAAATGTCATATTGTCATTGATACTTCAAGCACACTTTTGGTAATGCGCGTTTATGAATAAGAGGGTAAGTCTCTGGCTTTTAAACTTCCAAGAGTATAAAACAATTTCTTTGCAGTTTTTTGATTGAATGCTAGTTTATTCGGAACAGATCCTAGGTTAGCTTTGATGGCATCATCAGATATAAAATATCGATAGTAAGCATCTGTTTTTAAACAAACGCACTGAAAAAATGGGTCGCTTCTAACAAGATTGTGATTGTTGTGCATATGATAGGCGTCTTGTGTCAATTCGAGCCTAATAAGACGTTAGATAAATCAACTAAGATGTTTGTATCACTAAATAACTTGCAGTTGTTACTATCAGTTTTCCTTGATATAACTATTTTATTCATTTTATGTCAACTAAAGTTGAGTCCAGAATTAGGCGAACTAACTTGACAGTTCATTATACACTAATGTTGCCACAGTTTGGCTAGTGCTGTTAATATAATATCGATGTTTAAAAAGTCTAGTTAATCATTATAATTGTGTTTGAAATCAAATTAATAATTTTACTAAGCAAAATAATAATAATAAAAATTGGTTGGACTTAAAAATACATCATACATCGTTTTGGACATCGTTAAGGACGCTGTCCGCCATTTTATTTTGTTGACAGTTCGGACCATTAGCCAAACAAAGCAAGCCATTCGGCTTTCTGTCATCGGTCTGCTCGAAGCTATAACAGTAAATGGGCCATTCTACTTTTCGTTGTACATAGGTTTTAGCGACGTTCTCACTAAACGGTTTTTATTTCAAAAAAAGGTAAAGAGCTGCGTTTTCTTAGTTAAAACTCGAAAAGGGACGTAAATAAGCTTATATTTAGAATTATCCTAATTCATAAAAAGTTATTTGTAATAACTATAAAGTGAGTAACGCAGTGGACGTTGATGTCCCCGCCTTTTCTATGGAAAAAGTGCAATTTACCACTGAGTTACCACGATTCTTCAACGATAATTCAGTAATTTAAGAGTTGTGTTTTTGAAAACCGTTAAGTTTAAACATTCTAAGTTCATGTTATTTATTTATTCGCGGATTCATAATTCGGTATACTTTTTATCAGACGATAACAAAAATGTACACTGAAAAGTAGAATGGCCCAAATATCCGCTTTAAACCGTACATCCTTCAGATCATATCATATCATAAAAATTGCTGTAGTTCGTCCCTATTTGGCAAGTATGTATGAGTGTGAAAGTTTCGATGACAATTACTTGATAAAATATAAATAGAATCAGATTTATAGAAGGCACAAGGCTATATCGACATATTTGTGTCGACATAAACCTATCACTATTTATATTTTCCTATGTCTGGCAACATTTTCGGCTGTCAAGTTAGTTCGCCTTATTCTGGACTCGACTTTAAGAGAAAATTTCTTGGTTGGCTCTCATTTTGTGCAATAGGATGTACATAATCAAGGCAATTTAATTTGAACTGTGTTACAATTAGAATAAGGTTTATTTTCTTATATTCATAAACTGAAAATGGCTTTATAGAACAAGCGAAATTGAACTTTATTGCGGTGCTGCTTGATTCAAAGTCGTACTGACAAAAAACTCCCTGTTTGCAGTATGGTGGGCCTTACGAGGTTATGGAAATACCCCTGCGTATTGACTTTCCTTTCAATTACATGAGTCAGAAGGAAGCCGTATGGATCGCGATTGCGCGGTGACGTTATTTTTAGCCGTTCAAATAGAAATGCGAAGCCAATTCAATTTGCGGCAAAAGCAACACGGCAACCTTGATTGTTTTTATATTAGTTGAAGGGTACTTTAAATTTTCCTCCCTAGGGATGAAAATGCCATTTTCATTCCGCTATTAAGGTATGGAAATCCTTACTTTCCGAACAGAATATTTTTTTGATAACTAGATATATTATAGATACTTTATATAGTTTTGCATCCATAAAGGTAGTAAAGAAAGGTAGGTACTCGTAACTCGTAGTAATTATTAAAAACTCGTAGTGGCGTTGATCCGTCATAGTGATCTAACTCCTAGACCAATTTTGATAAAGAGCTGTTGATGGGTTTGTGATATATGTATGTATTATATACAAGAGTCATCGAAGCTATATAAAGGTTCTCGTAGCTTAGATTCATAAATATCTGGTCGGCCAATCAATTGTTAAATTTCTAAGAATCTCTATATCTTAACAGGTATTTATTTTACATCGGATTATTTTGTTCTTGTACATTCTTCGATTATGAATGTTTTCGTTTTTAAGATGGTGCGCAGAAATAACCCCACGAACCCAGTAAAAATGTATTTAAATACCTCCATATGCATATCGGGGGTCAAAGTCAAGCCACACGGAAACCTTGCGAGTTGAATAAACCGTAAATAACTATTTCTTATATCTGAGAAGTTATTATAAAAATGCCTGAAATCTTGTATTTATTTTATTTTTTATGCTCATCTACATAATATTATATAATAAATAAATAGTGTAGGAGCACTATTGCGTTTTGTTATGGAATTTACTAGTTATAGATATTAGATTTATCTTCTTTGAGCCGAATTATTATACAGTGGTGGTCACATAATTAGGGACACTTGTTTTTTTCCCATACAATTGCCTACAAATCTGACTTTTCAATTTTGACCACCATTCAAAAAGTTCTAAACTAATTTAATATTTGGTTACACTCATCGTTCATTAATGAACTAAGGTTTAAATGTATGTACAATTCATCTCTGTTGAAAACGGATCTTTCATTTTATCAGTATTGGAAAAAATTAATACCTCGCGTTCATACAAAGTTGTAAAACTTTGTATGGACGGGTCAGCACTAAGTTTTTAAATCCCTATAAAATATAAGGTTCGTTTTTAACAGTAGTTCATTGTACATAAATTAAAACCTTAGTTAATGATCTAAAGTAAATTGTATTTAGCAATAAAATTGGTCAAGAACTTTTTGAATGGTGGTCAAAATTTAAAAGTCATATTTGTAGGCAATTGTATGGGAAAAAAACAAGTGTCCCTAATTATGCGACCACCACTGTATGTACTTTTATTAGTTTAAGGCCTATTTATTTCAGAAACCTGAACTTGAAGTCTGATTCGTCCTTTTTCGCTGTATTACCGCAGCACTCCGAGTCAGTTAACGACGATTGCTCGAAAAACGAATAAAAAGTGAAATGTGACACATGTTTCGGTTCAGATGACTCTTTTTCGATTTTTAACAATTAGTTAACTACTGATCAAACAATGGAACGGGCCTGAGGGACGTTTCTATAGATTCGATTATTCATACAAAAGTTTGAAAAAGGAACGAGTTAATTATCTCTAAAATGTCGCTGAGTGCGACGGTAACTTACAAGAATGATCGATCATGTTAAGTTGCATCTTTAATTCTTACACTTTAAGTATGCAAAACTTGTGAATCGATCTGACAAGATTTCATACTTCAACCTCAGTTTCAACCCTTATGCCGTTTGGTCTCCCAGGTACCCCACATAAAACGTGTCCTGAGCTCAGCCTCTGAATTTCACCTGAACGACCTGTGGGCCGGTGCATCGCTCTGAATGTAGGCCAGTGGAACAAGCTGCGACATGAATGTCGCGACCCGGGCGCGGTGCGCTGGTGTTTGAACCCGAGGGGGTTAATGGATGCACTGCCTTCTTACACCCTGTATATAGAATCTGTGTCCACAGATGCTTGTACAGGGGGATGTAGGGTACAATCAAAAAAATTGTGACCCAACCAAGAGAAATTTTCCTCTAGTTGATAAAAAATTAATAAAATAAGTATGATGAGCCTACCCTTTTCTTAAAGACCGGCCGCGCACTTTCAATTCCTCTGGTGTTGCGGGTGTTTATGGGTCGCGATGATCAGTAACCATCAGGTGACTCGCTTGCACGTCTGCCTCCTTTTTCACAGTAAAAAAAAAAGAAGTTATATCAATCAACAACCAGTAAGAACAGTATAAGTTCTTTAGTGATTCAACTAACATCTTAGTTGATTTATCTAACGTCTTGTTACACTCGAATGGAATCAAGACGCTTATTCACAGAAATAAAAATCTTGTTATAAGCGTGCAAGTTTTTTTTTTCAATGTAATTTATTAAAAGTATTTATCACAGAGGAAATGCAATGAATGAAGGTGTGCTAGACCTGGCTTGACATTTTGTTTTAAAAGCCGGCATCGCATTTGTGTTTCCTTTTCTAGGCGGTTAACACAACTTGCCCGCGACTTATTTGTGTTTCGATCGATATTATCATTGCTATATATAATGGAAAAACTTATTTATCACTTAGAATAAGAAAACAAATGCATACTATACGTAGGCACCAAACTACTCGCAAGATTTTGTCAAGTTAGCATTGTCATTTAGACAAAAAATAACGGCTTACTTTTACTAAAACACGTTTATGAATTATTGAGATACTTTTACCTAGTTATTCATTGATTAAATGTACGATTAATACAGTTAATTAACTGTTTTTACCGTGATTAATCACTTAGCTTAGCCTTCATCTATCTTTAGCCGCGTCACGTTGGGATCGTGCACATTAACTAAATGTGTTACCCTAATCCTGCTGTATTAATATTGTTAATGTGAAACGTTGTAGCTATGTTTGTTGATCATCTACAGAAAAAGACTACTATGGACTACTAGGTCTGGCCGTGATTTTTATCGCATTGACCTATCTGGGGCCTGTTTTATAAAGCTACAAATTACAATTTACGGGTTACAAGTTTCCATTTGACTCAACCTCGACCAATGACGACCAGCCATTTGAGCAGTGTTGCCGGTTTAGACCTGTATAATTGTAACTTGTAGCTTTATAAAACGTGCCCCTGGATCTATCTAAGGTTTAGTGACAAAAAAGGATCCTACTCCTACGGCACGGCCAGTCTAGGGTATGGATTATATTTGTGTTCCTAATTTGACTTAATTTTAATTTTACGTGATTGAAAAACAAACTTTAAAACATCTAAACATTCGTATTCGTATTCGTATAGGCTATGGATGTCAGGTTAACTGAAACTCAGTACAACCTTCACTAAAGCGGGATTATAAGCCTCGTGTCTGGTGTTATTAATAGCCACGAGATTACCGTCAGGTGGTTTGCTCGGCGCCCACGTTCGCGACTCTTCAAACAAATTGTCGGAGCGCCCTGTACCATATTATACAGGGTGTGGGTGTTGTGACTTAGATGTTTGGCGACGAGTATAATACATGTGAAATTGGTTCGGGAGGCGTCAAGGATGTGTTGAAGAAATTGCATTTTTCGAGACTAATTGGTTTTTAACTCACGAGGAAAAAAGAGTGGTGTTATATATTTACAGTGTGGATCTGTGTGTCTGTCTGTAACAAGGGATAGAACAATTCGTACGCGTTTTTTTTTTCAAAGACAGCTAGTTTAATCACGATGTTTCTTAGCTAGGTTTCATGAGGTCCAAAAGTTGGGTTCGTCTTTATATCTCGGGGTTTAGCTAATCAATAGTTGATGGTCTGCAATAAAAACGGTAATACACACAAGTGTCAAATTGGGTGTGATCATAGTCTAAAGAAAAGCAACAGATAATAAAATCCAACCACCGTCCGACTAGCACTTGACCGATTTTTTTTCCTTATCAATATTTTTTCCTCGTTGTATTTACACCCTTCAGCGTTGATTATACAATCACAACTGAACGGTTTCTTCGCAATGCCAAATTGAATTCTTTTTCAGTTGTTTCAAAAGCTTTTGCTCAATATTTCTTCAGGCTTATGTAATTTTGCGGTACGTTGCGTTTCAGTATTTTTTCACCCTTTTATAATCTACGTTCGTTGTGACTTGCACATTGCTTTTAACTTAGAACAGTTTGTTTCAACCTTAAAAATCACGTTCACCTGCTAGTATTAAAAAAAAACCATGATACTTACAAAAAAGGTTATATTTTCTGGTTGGCCTTGTACGTAGTTTCTGGATGCGTAATATTACGTCTATTATGAGTCTAATGGATATTTGGCACGAGAAGTATAGACGTGATGACCGCATTAGCACCAATATATTACTATATACACTTATTTATATATCCATGTACTGATAACTGTTATGTAAACTAAATTTATTTAATGTTTTCGAATCACAATAACACAACATTTCCTTACTTTGGCAACAATGTTGAAGAGTATTTGACATTTAAAGGGAAGGTACGATGCAAGCAAATTTTGTTTTTCCGCTTTGTATTAATGAGTTTGGTCAGAAAACACGCCATTTGGACAAGTAACATTTCGCTAACGGTAACGATTGTACAAATAAAAGAGTTTGCATAGGATTTACGTAAGCCATCGCGTGTTCGCTTATTCCATACATTTTAGTAGTATTAAGTCTCATGCTTCCGCAGAATGCAAATTGGCCGTGTTTAGCTATTGAATCTTAATGTCAAATTGTTTTTGCAAAATTATGTTTCTTCACTTAATCATTCGAAGACGTGAAGGATATAGCAAAGTGGGGTCATATAGGATGACCATGTGGGATTGATAATAGGTAGAGGTGGAGAAAGAGATCGTTCTTTATTTAATTCAACTATGCGGTAGCTGTCAAAATATCTTTTTCATAGTCTTCGGGCTTAGCATTGCATGATTTGCATTCACGAGATTGTCTAATCACTAGTGCATATTTAGGTATACCTCTAATAAAAATAACTAATAAATATTATTACATATTATCCTACGCGAAAGACTAATAGAAGGAATATATTAAACGCAAGTACTTACAGCTGAAGAGGCAGGGAGATGGAGAGGAGGTGGCAGTACGAACTTGGCCAGTTATGTAAGAACCGGGCTCAGGAGTCACTAGGTAGGGAATTGTGAAGCGGCCTGAGGAGGCTTTGGTCCAGCAGTGAGACAAATAGCTAGATAACATAATAACATCTAGAAAAACACAAGAAGCAAGACGAGAAACAAAAAAATAAACTGTACATCGTGTTTTAAAGGGCATTTTATCATTGTGCGAGTAAAAGGACCAATCACTGAGCTTTGTGATTGGTCCTTTTTGACCGACCTTTTGTTTATGAGACGATTTGAACCACCCTGTGCGTTCTTGAGCACTGTGAGACCTCATAGTGACATTTGTGAATACGGGTGTTAGTATCTTAATTATTTTTTTTAATTGAAAGAATATGTTTCATTCAAGTCATTCTTGTTCTAGTGACTCATGATGTTGGATGATTGGATTATGATAGCATAGAAATTAATTAAAGTAATACGTCAGCTTGACTCATCCGTACACTTAGCAATGTTTTCTTTAATATTAAAAGGTTCTTTGTTGCGACTAGTGTGAAAAGATAATGGCACCTTAATAACTCACTTCCTACATTTTAGATAACATAAGTAAATCTCAATTATGCAGTCTTTGTGGTTGTATTAACGCTGGGCGTGAAGAAACTATTACTGTATAAATAATTTCCTTCTCCTGTTAATTAGTTATGTAAGTGTATGTATTCTATGGAGGTGTTTATTCAGGAGTAATGTATTTGTATAGATAATTGGACTGTATTTGATATGTGACATACATATCTATCATACAACAGATTGTCTTGTAGCTATATCAAGATAGAAAAACATCCACTGATATTTAATTATTATAGCTGTATTACAACTACAAATAAAAAAGAACTAAGGATATAAACGGACAATCAGAAAAATCAATTTTATTTTTTTACTCTATAGGGATTTGAATTATGACTTCGACTGTTCATGTACAGAGAAAAACAACACCCCGTGCATAGAAATTGCCTATAGGTAGCGGTTACTTTTCTCTGCAGCCGACTGTACGAGATTACTCTCGCCCCGGTGCAACGCTCCATTAGTAACTAGAGCATACCTTTGTCTTTGACATCCTAGTGTTATCTAAGCCCTCTATGCAATTTCTGGTTCAGTATTGCACAAAGGAATATCATATATGCTCTTTGAAACCCCTTAAGCTTAAGAGGAAATACGGTATGATAGCAAGACAGCAGTAAAAATCATGCTAAATTGGAAATTAAATATTAATTTACGGCTTTTATTTAAAAAAATATAAATTTTTGTCACTGACGTGATACGTAATGACTAATGTGGATACGTCAGGGATGATTAAGAAAATAAACAAAATACCTATTCTTAAAAAGCACTTAATGTTACTGTGGAAAGATGTTTTTATTCTATTTTATATCTTTTGAATTCATTCATTTTAACATTGACGATCCACTTATAAATAGAGCGAATAAAAGCAGTGAAAATAGCGCTTCTCAGAAAACAAGCATTTTATCTAAATAAAGTCCGCGGGGCAAAAGTACCTTTTAAAAATGCTTCTTTCCACCATACGTTTCCGGGAAATAAATCAAGTAAAACACATGGCGAATATCTCCTCATGATAAACGCTTTTGAAAAAAGTTTTTTAAACACATATGCCTGCTTAAATTGCTTCTTTAGGACATGAACAGTCGCGGCAGAAAAAAAATCGTCACTTTTTGCCTCTATTTTCTCATATCACTACTATATAACGCATCTATATTTTCTGCGATTGACTGACTGACTGACCGACGAACAAAGCACAGCCTAAACCGCTCCACCTAGGGACATTCCTTGGTTACACTAGGGGTGCATGAAGTGAGGATTTTTCAAAAATCTACCCTTAACCTGAGGAGATAGGGGGAAAAGCTGGAAACTAATTCTACGCGTACGAAGTCGCGGGCGTCCTCTAGTACCTCACAAATCCGGAACTGCTGTTTGTCCTCTAGAATCTAGATCTAGAATTCTAGATCATGGCATGTCTGTCTACACCACGGCCTCTGGCTTCTGTATTTATCTTTATGCCTTACCCATGACATTTTACAATTGACATCTCCTGTCATTACAACGCAACGTTGATTGACGTGACAATTGTTCAATAGTATGTATTGTTTATTTGATCTATGATTTATTCACGGAATACAATGAACGATTATAAGTTTTCTAGTCGATAAACTAATATTAGATAAGGTTGTTATTAAATTTTTGCAGCATTGTACTCTTAATTTGATGATTTTAAAAAAAAAACCTTGATGATACGAAATACGGCTAATATTAAAATATAGGAGGAATATGAAGAATTAGAAATGATTTTTTTTTTTCTCTCTAATTAGTACTTTTAGTCACAGAACCAGACTAACCAACGGATACATTTTTTTAATGACCCTGTGTCCCTGACTAAAGTGAAACAACACGCCAGGGTAAACAGATAGGTGGCTATGGCATTGCTCTATATTCTTCGGTAATTAGAATACAACTGTTTCTAAAAGATCATATTTTATACTTGTAGAAAAAAACACCCTGCAGAATTATTTGATAGGTATTAATTCCGTTTTGATTAATGATTTATAAATAACCAGAATTATTACGCGTCATGTTTCCAACATAACGGCACTGCGCCGTATTAAATACATTGCTAGCGACATATTATGTTGGCACGCTCGTACATAATAAACTTGTTACCGAATACCTTACCGCTTAACGGTAATCTCTTTCTACTTAATCATTTCAAATTCCACGTGCAACACAGAATACATTTTGTTTATAGCCTGTGTTAATAGTAGGAGATCCGAATAGGAGACGATTTGCACCGGGCTGTTTATTCGATAAAAAGTATTTTGTACCAAATTTAATATGCTAAGTAATATATGACAAATAGGTAGGCTGAAAAATTTCAGTCCAGTACATAATTCATAAAAAACTATATCTTTGTTTTAAAAAATTGCAATAGCTTGTTTAATAGACAAATTACATACCAATCGAAAGTATGAAGCCTATAGAATATGCAAACGTTAAGTTGACTATTTTTTTCCCGTCAAACTATTGGGTAGGCAGGTATAAACAGGTAAGTCGGTACTAATAATTTGCACCAAACCTAACGTTGCATATTCTATAGACTTCATACTCTCGATTAGTATGTAATTTATCTATTAAACAGGCATTTGCATTTTTTTTCATAAGTTCATTTTTAATAAATTTTTTAATGATATAAGTAGTGGACTGAATTTTTTTTGCCTACCTATTCGCCACATATTAAATTTCATATAAAATACTTTTCATCGAATAAATAGCCCGGTGCAAATCGTCTCCTATTCGGATCTTAGACCATAATGTTAGTGTCCCAGTGCAGGGCAAAGGGAAATATTAAAAGTAATTAAATAATAAATCGTTTACTGTAATCATTTGGCTGCCGCCGCAGGCGTTGCTGTAGTAGTTAATTACTTATATAAATAATTGCTCGATCGATAGTAAGTATTTTAACCACTATACACGTCTTTCGACAACGTAATTAAGCCCAACGTTGTTATTTTTTATAGAGAAATCACTCACGTTATTAAAGTCTTCAAACTGTTTATGGTCGCTGAGGACTCCGGAAATACGTCGATATTGAAGAACTGGTGGCTGAACTAAACAGTCAACCATACAAACTGCGCTATCTTGACCGTCTCAAGCAGGTGGAAAAACCGAGGAAGATCCTGCAAAAAAGAAAGCCTATGTATCACTAAAAAAACCGTCTCAGTTAATGATGAGGTGATGTGGTAAACTCAGATCTGCTGGAGCTCCAAGCTGGCGACCGGCGGAAAAGCGCACAAGACCGAGACCACAAGTATACAAGTCGACAATGTTGTCAACTTTTTCTACGGAAAACCTTACAATATTATCAAATTGTACACTTGTAAAGTTTTGTGGTATAGGGGTCAGAGTGGTGTGAAGTTGTATCGGAAGCCAATATAAAATGGGACGTTGCACAAGACTGACCATTAAGTTTTCAGCTTAGGGCTACTTTTATGAAGCACTAATACCTATACACTCGAAATAAAGTTCACTTTCTATTATTAATCCGAATGTAGTCTATGGCTATAGTATATGACTCATTCAACGGCTGTTTGACGTCACAACTGTTTCAAACTTAGCTCAGACACTTATCCCTCGAACCGTATCGATTGAAGCCTCTAATGGAAAATCATTCTCATCCGTACATAAGACAAAACCTAAAGCAATCAGAGCCACAGACGTCAGAAATGACGCCGGCTAATGATAAGCCGTTATCATCGTTTGGTAATTATTGTATTTGTTTGCAAATTGCCCGTAATCAGCTACGATTTGCTTGTTAACTGCAATTCTGCGAGTGTTTGTATTATATCGATAAAATTCTACCACAGGTAATGTACAGACAGAATATGGTGATATATATAGTCTTATTATGATATGCTTGGCAACACAAACGCTTTTCCAAATGTATGCAACGTTAGCAATTGTGATTGTTAGCTGTAACCGCGTGAAACTCGTTTTTGTCAAACTGTAAACAAAATCAATGCTAATTCACAGACACATATAAAATATGTCGGAAAGTGGCGATAGGTCGCAGTTGAATTTTTGGCAGGTGTTCAAAATGAGACGGTTGGAACCAATATGAAAATGATAGACGATAAAAGCTGCGTGTTATGACACCCCTGCCCCCCCTCTTTTGTCGGGTGTTTAAGTATGAATTGTCATGATAAAGATAATCTCTGTGGCGTGCATTTGACGTCGACTTTTACCTATCTTGGAATAGTCACGAGTTGAATATCACCTAAACCCGCGTGATACTAATCTCTCGCAAGCATTCGCCTGCTCATCCCTAAGTAAACCGACGTCTTCTGCGCGCGTGCTCAAGACCGTCTCTTCGAAATTACTATACTTAATCCGTCTACATTGAAGATGGAAAATTTCTATGCCTGTTGTTATATTAGAAATAGTCGTTTGCTTAGCGTCTGCAGTACGCGCTAATATAGGATTGCAAAAGCTTTGTGTTATACTGTGCTATACAAACAATTTTAGCCCCTCCGCTTAGTAAAGTCGACGCACATCATCCGCCTATATCTTTGCTATGTAGCTCGCTTAAACTAAAACATCTAAAACAAAATAAATGCTTAAATAATCGGCAATTTCATAAAGCTGATTATAGTGCTTGCGTCTCTGACCTGTCACTTATCAACTGGGACGACTATACCTCACTCGATGTTAATGAATTCTTAGAAAATATTTACGAATTTATGTGGGCTACGATAGAAAAACATGTTCCACGTTCCAGGCATCGAAATGAAGCTTTCCCGCATTGGTTCTCCAGCTCTCTCATAAAGCTTTTTAAAGAGAAGGATAAATACCATTACAAATACAAGAGGTATGGTAACCCTCGCGATTATGACACCTATTGGATGCTACGCACTAGGACCAAACGCGTGCTGGACGACTGTTATAAGGCTTACATTTCAAAAATTGAAGGAAACATTAAACACGATATTAAACTGTTTTGGCGATATACTAAATCTAAAAAAATATCAAATGATATACCTAAATGTATGTACTATAAGGACGCACATGCTTCGAATGGTAAGGATATAGCTAACTTATTTGGGAGATACTTCTCATCAGTGCATAATTTGCCGTCCTCAAACAATTACACCCCTAACTTTCCTTCGGCTACCGGTACACTCGCCACCATTGTGTTAAGTAAAAACGATATAAAACGCTGCCTTGATAAATTATCAATTCTCAAAGGCCCTGGACCGGATAATATCCCGCCAATATTTATTAAATTATGTGCTTCCGCACTTATTGAGCCGTTGCATATCCTTTTTAATAAATCTATTTCATCCGGAATTTTCCCCGACGAGTGGAAAAAGGCAAAAGTTGTACCAATTTTCAAGTCTGGGGATAAAAAGGATATACAAAATTACCGACCCATTAGTATTATAAGTTGTTTCGCGAAAGTATTTGAAACTCTAATTTATGAACGCATTTATGCTCACTTTTCCCCAATAATCAACCCCAAACAGCACGGATTTGTCAAAAATCGTTCCACTCAGTCTAATCTTCTTCTATATACTCAAGATCTATCTTCTGCTCTCAACGATAAGTGTCAAAGGGACTCAATTTATACCGATTTTGCCAAGGCCTTCGACAGAGTAGATCATTTGATCCTTTGTTTGAAGGCCGACCAGCTTGGCATACACGGCTCTTTGTTGCGATGGCTACATTCCTATCTTTTAAACAGATCACAGCTGGTTGCGTTGTACGGATATGAATCTGATCCATTTATAGCCACGTCCGGGATCCCTCAAGGATCTAACTTGGGGCCCCTCTTATTTTTGTTATTTATTAACGATCTGTTGGATAGATTTTTATGCCGTTCATTGGCTTACGCCGATGACATAAAAATTTATAACATAATTGACACTATTGAAGACTGTGCTAAACTACAAGCAGATATTGACACTCTCTATAAGTGGTGTATCGACAACAATATGTCATTGAATGTCGGGAAATGTCAAGTGATTACTTTTACAAAAAAGAAATCTAAAATCAAATTCGCATACAAAGTTAACGGCGTGGACTTAGCGAGAGTAGATACTGTTAAGGACTTGGGGGTATTGTTTGACACCACTTTATCATTTCGGGCACACTACGACGCAATGATTCCTAGAGCGAACAAGATGATGGGATTCATATCTAGAACATCCAAACCATTTAGGCATCCAGAAACGACCATAATTCTGTTCAACACATTAGTCAGAAGTCTACTGGAGTACTGCGCTTCTGTGTGGTCGCCACTGTATAAGACCCACATAGACCGAATTGAATCTGTTCAAAAGCGTTTTGTTCGTCAGCTCAGTTCTAGATTCGGAGTTCGAAAATTACTCCCTAGTTATGAGACAAGGCTTGTTCACTTTAATCTTCACACTCTAGAATCAAGACGTAGGACTGCTGATATTATATATGCTCACAAAATTCTAAATAATAAGATAGAGTCCTCCGATCTGTTAAGTTACTTTTCTATACGAGCAACAAATAGGCCCAGTCGCACACAAAAGTTATTCTCTGTTCCCCTAGCCACTAATAATGTATTCTATAATAGCCCTATTACGCGTATGTCGCGTACTTCCAACGACCTATTGATAAATAATCCAAAAGTCGATATTTTTAGTGGCAGTATTGCTAATCTCCTTGGAACTATTTCTAAGAAGCCAAATTAAATCGTAGGTAGTTTGATGCTCGTAGGCAGTTCTGTTTTGTTGTGTATAATAAACATAATTAAAATGTCGTGCATAGTTGTAATCGAGTTACGAACTTGTAATTTAATTCTACGAAAGATTTATGTATATTATAAATTAAGTTTGTAATTTGTAATTATGCCTAATAAATAAATAAATAAATAAATAAATAAATAAATAAATACTGTAGAGTAGATATTGTTAATGTTGTCATGTTAACAATACTCGATTTTAAAAATAATGACGAGTTGTTGTACTTCCCGCATCATTATTATAATAGTGTTTTTGATTAGTTTTGAGATGAGAACTATTGTTTGCAGTAATCGTTTATTTTTTATATCGCTTCGTTCATTTTGCGGTTTGACTTCATAATCATTATCATGTCAGCGCGTCGTAGTCGTAGGTTCTATTTTTGTTATAACTTTATTTAAGGAATTTTATTTAAGGCTGGCTTTCCATGTTTTCTGCATTGGTGCTAATTAAATTATTTATTTATTTATTATATATTGTTTATTTACATGGATTATTAAACAACTCCACCGAATCATTCGCTCTCAAGTACCAGGAGCTTATAACGCCGTAGTGGTTTTCGCGAACCGCGCCGTGCATACTTGCACAACCGGTCGCGCTCGCGTGCCGCACACAGCATTGAAAATTACGTCATGCATTTTATTTAGCCTTATGTAGAGCTCAATGTATACGTAAGCAAGGCAGTTCGCAACCGGTAAGCCACACTCTTACTGACTCATGCCTCCCTGGTACTTCAAGCAGCGCTAAGGATTCGAAAGGATCTCAAAAGGACTGTTTCTTCAGTTTAAGTTAAAAGCGATTAAAAAATCATAAACAAAGATGTTATTGGCAAATTTGGAATATTCTTAAATAAAATCCGGTTCCTTAATTAGCCCGTAGCAATGATCGCGGCATCATCGATCGCGAACAAAATAAGCCGGTCCGAGGTATTTTGGTAGAAGTTTTATTTTGTGATGTAAAATTTTGGGATTTGACGAATTTAGATATTTTATGGTTCCTGTTTTCACAGCTGTGACTCTTGTACGTCAGAAGGTCTTATTTACATTCTTCAAGGAACTGAGAGATTCTGTTTGTGTCTGTTAATGTGAAGTGTTCAACATCGCGAAAACAAGCAGCTAAACTTTGAATTACTGGAAACGATTTCCAAAATACTCTTCATACTTCTCCAAAGAGAAACATCGATGCTTTAATGGCTGTGGTATGAAGTGGTTTTTTATTTCGTCTACGGTTAAAATATTCTGCTTTAATGCTGGTCATTCCTTTTTGAAATGCAATACGCGTTAAACCAAAACATTAAACTTCTTAATCTCTATCCCTTTTACCCTACGATTATTATACGATTGAGAAAACACAACAGGGTTAGTATACCTTTGAACTTTAGGAGTAGAACCCCTGGTTTTCTCGCGTGACCTTCGCTAATTATTAAGAAATGTCTCTGCGTGAGCTTTTAGTTACGTAACGGCCTAAGTTGCTTCGTGTTTTAATATCATGACCTCGTTTTGTTTCTATCGATCAAGGCTTCTCGCTTTTGTACTTTTGAATAATGATCTAATCGTGAATGTGCTCTTTTGTGATTGTACTTCAGGTTTTTGTTGTTCATCTTAAATGATTTGCAGGCAGTCCTTTGGCTATGTCATGGACGTGATTAAAAACATAAAAAACTTGATTAAAGACAGTTGTGACAGTGTAGCATAGTAAATTATTCTACGGTCTTCTAAGGGCACACAGGCACCGTTCAAAGTCTTCTCAAAAATTGTATTTGTGTACTTCTACTTGTTGTTAAAGCACGAGAGCACGTATGCAATGCTAAATAATAAACAATGAAACGTACTCTTTAATTTGACATTCCATTTGCGCGTCTATACGAAATATAAACTCTGTTCGCGAACGAGTTTCGGTGGAAATTTGATGACATAAAAGATGTTATTTCTATTTTTATTTCTATTATTGACAGCTTATCGTAACTTGTGGAACCTGATTGGTAAATCTGTCAATTAACGATGTTGAAGGTAATAAAAGACGTCGAAATACATTTTAGCATAAGTAAAAACAGCATGGTAAAATCTCTATAACCTTACGTTAGCGTTCGTACGACATCAAGCGTTAATTTTGTTTTGAATCATAATATATTCATAATAGTTGCGGAAAAAACAGAAGAAGGAGTTAAGATACAGATCATATTGAAAATCAATAGACAGGTAGATGTTTTTGTGCGATCGATATTTATGTTCTCGGTGATCTCAATCCCAAACTGCTTATTATTCATTCGGCTGTTTTGATTGGAACGAAACCGGAAAAGTTTGCCGGCACTGGTTGGTCGTAGTAAATTTAACGTTTATGGTCTAGATAATGGAGTTTTATGATAAGTCGTTACAGTGGTTCTTCTCACGAAAGCGGGCCATGCTTGCGTGTTTAGATGCACGTGCACTTTGTCTCTGAGTGCGTAGCTGTCACTGCTAAGCGTCTTCCTAGTGTGCGTGTCTATATGCATTACAACTACAAGAATGATCTACCGTCTTTTGTGAGATAAAACAACTGTAAAATTGTGTGGGATTATTTTATAGACCTTCTCAATTTCAAAGCTTACTACTCAGAGCTTACTGCAGATAATCGTTTACCTTCCTCTAGAGAAATTCATATACATACAATGAAAGTGTGTTGTTTATTTTTTTCATTAATGTAACCAAAATTAATTTCACCCATATTAACTATATTAATTTTGCTTTTATGGGCATACTGGATTCCTTTTTTGACCTCTTTAAAACGTGCACGTTTCATTCTTCTTCTCGTCTAATTCTGATTCTTCAACATCATTAACCGACTTCAAAAAAAGGAGGAGGTTCTCAATTCGTCGGGTTTTTTTTTTTTTTTTTTTATGTGTGTTCCCCGATTACTCGAAGACCACTGGACCGATTTGAAAAATTTTTTCGTTGTTCGAATGGGTATACTTTCTAGTTGGTCCCATTGTCACCACGTCAGGATCTGATGATGGGATCATGGAGAAATCAAGAGAACTCCTCAAATATTATAGGCACACCTATAGCGATTTTGGTATTTTTCACTGTAACTCATGCATTTGCTTTTGAAAAGTACTATATGGTGAAGTGGAACTGATGATGAAGACCACAGATGGCCACCGGAACTCCTTAACGGTACCTATTTCAAGGGTGGCGATAAGATATTTCGATAAAGGAAGTTGAGCGACTATGACGAAGCACATTTAGGTTTAAATATGACTATGACATTCCCGCGGCGTTGTCTGCGGCGAGCTTGAAATGTTCTATAGTTTCTTATTAATATTTAGAAGTGGAGCTACGTAACAGGATAAATAGGATCACTAAAAAGTATAAAATAAAATAAATGTTTAAAAAAAACAAAAAACTGCCTTCAAAAAGCAAAAAATAACTTCTTTAAAATGGTAGGTAAATAGGTCAGTCGAACTGAAGTCGGCGTCCAACAATATTTTAACCAAAAGCAGACTTCAGTTCGACTGACCTATTTACCTACCATTTTAAAGAAGTTATTTTTTGCTTTTTGAAGGCGGTTTTTTGTTTTTTTTAAACATTTATTTTTTTCATTTGGAACAAAACCATTTACCACATCGGTTATACCGTTATATCAATATTACCATTTCGATCCTTTGTTATCCGGTTACCCACCACGTGCACTAACAGTCGCTTCTGGTTTCCATTCGCAACTAAGTAATCCGATTATCCACGTGCCGATTTGCTATACCCAAGGGCATTTCATGCTGCCATTTGTGTGACGTAGTATAGGTATAGGTAAGTAGAAGTAGAAGGCAATCAGTATCAGTTTTAATTACTAAATACAATGTAAAATAGAACCCCTGTTGTTGTCTCTGATTGCCTTCTATACTATTTACATCTATTGCTATCGTATTGTAAACGTTATGATAGCTCTTATTAACTTGACGGTAATGACCGCCAATTCGAAAACAATATGAATGTAATCGGGAAAAGTAGAATCAATGTAGAATAAGGCTCCAGTTTTAACGATGTGTTTCTGGTTTTGGCGCGTGAATTCGTTTTAATTATTACTAACTTTTATTAAGCTATTTAATTCGCTTCGTTTCTGTCGTACAGTCAGCAGCAGAAGTAGGTGGACAGTCGAATAGTTCAAAATTATCTACGCACGCTCTTATCCTCTTGACAATAGAATCGTGTATAGATAATATTGAGCTTTTCGACTGTCCACTTACTTCTGCTGCTGACTGTACTGATTCAAATCTTGCAAGTACCTAGGTACATTTTGAACCAGTTCGCGTTATCGTAAAGGGTTGAAATTTGGAATAAATACATGACTGAATCCGAGGGCAATGTAATATTATGGTGCTGATCTGATGATGCAGTTGAAAGTTGGCAACAGGATCTCCGCTGTACTCAACGTAGACCTAGCGAGTTTGGATTCGTTAGCTTTGTCTCGATAAGCAGAAGATGAAGGTGCAAAAACAAATAACATTCGGCAACAGGTGGCCTCTAGAATTTTCTGTTTTGATAGATTTTTTTATATAGGTACAGTTGTGACTTTTGTGAGCGTGTCGTAAGTAGTCCTTTGTTGTTATTATGAGATATCGATACGGAATAAAGAATTTCAGCAAAATAAAACAACAATTATTTCTAGAGCACATTTGTTTTCTGCTTTGTTAATTACTAACAGCAAATAAGTGGGTCTATTGAATAACATGAAAAATACCTGAGACCGCTAAACGAATGCTCTACAGACAGGACTATTCAAAGAGGACTATCTCGCACAAATTGGGCTAGTCCCAAACTAAGCTCTAGGCTTGTACTATGGGTACTAGAAAATAACATACTTATATAGAGAACTATATACTTATACACAGAAAACATCCAAGACTATGGAACAAATACTCGCGCAGCGCGCTCATCTAGGCAGGGTCACTACTACACGAACTATGCTATACGCGTCGTCATTGTAAGTAAACATGTAGCTTGTATAAATGTCTTTATTTTACCGAATAGCAACTGGTCTCAAAATAACCCGGAACTATTCTACTAGTTGATATTAATAGAACTGTCCAAGTTCAGGTCAAACGGAACTGCTCTGACCGCGAAGTAAAGGTCACGGCTTGTTCGCAAATATAATTGGCCATATTTTCTGCAACCGGTTGGACCAATGTCAAGATTTTTTGTACGTGATCTCAAGTAAAAACCGGTCCAATGCGAGTCGGACTCGAGCACTGAGGATTCCGTATAGGCATTATTATATTTGAATTTGTATGCCATGTCCTTACGAAATAAAGATTGTTATGTTTCGTATTCTTCTTTCTTCATTCTCTTTGAATGTTGTTTTGACCAAATGAAAAAAAGCGCGAGACTAACTCACACTTGACCGGTTTTTAGTATTTTTTATTTTTCTTTAGCGTTTGTACTATAATCATACCAAATTGGTCGCTTCTATGTGTTACCGTTTTTACGACACAACAAAGAAAACATGCGTTTAAAAAAAAAACTTGTATTCCCTTTATGGTTTAAGGTCTTTTTTTTTTGAAATCCCTTTGTCTATTACGGTTCAAAAAATACAGCTCTTTAAACTTAGGATGGAAGGACGGATTGACGCGTACGCATATTAATTTGTTGGGCTACCTTCGGATACGGAACCTTAAAAAAACCGGCGACTTAAAACCTCCTTTTTTGAAGTCGGTTAACAATTGGATGTCGTAGCGTCAATGCGATACTCTGTACTTACCTAAGTTGGCGCAACTTCCTTTTCAACTTTGTTCATAACAGCTGGCAACTTTTATTATTGCACTTGAATTGTTTGATCAATGTTACATGGCGGAAACACACGTACTTCCGTTAAGCTTAGTAGTTTCCTAAGGCCAAGTTCAAAACTTAATCAAGGAAGTGCTTAATTTATTCGAAAATAACGTGTTGCGTGAACATTATAAGTTTAGAATTCGCTATCCGCGCTGTAATTGCGAAGTAATTACTTCCGCGTACCAGCATGCAAATGTTAACTCGCCGAAATTTCCAGTCGTCTTCATTTAAATTCATTTTCTTGAAAATGTAGTGCGCAGGAAAATTTGTTACGTAGACTTTAGAGAAGAGAGACCTATTTAAATTGAATGATTAACCGCCGCACTCAGAATCGGTTGATAACGATATCAAGTCGTTCCTTAGTGACGTTAGTGACGATTGCATGCACAAGTTTGAAGTAGGAACGAGTTAAGTAACTGTCATTAACTGGCAGTAAGACTATATTTCTAATAATAAGGGCTGATTTTTCAATCTCCAGGTAACACTATCTGCCAAGTGAATTGTAGCTCTGTCCTTTTCTTTGTCATAAGAAAGATAAGGATAGAACTACAATTTACCTGACAGATAGTGTTATCAGGAGATTGAAAAATCAGCCCTAAGTCATTTAGTACTTAGTGAGTTTTAACTTTACACCGACGATTTATGAAGAGCTCAAATTCCAAAGTGACATAGCCCTATATTGATTTTAAACATTGCCCTTGATACCCAAATAGATCGATAGTTCCACGTGGATTGGGACATGGGACGCATGGATATCAAAAATGAGATTGTTAGAAACGCTGCAATTACTACATCTTTATTTGCTGTGCTACTTTGTTGTAACAGTAGGTGTCAATGTCAAGCAAATACTAAGGAAGGTCACCTCAGTTTATCTGAAACGTTCAATAATCATATAACACAACAGTTTTATAGAGATCATGAATCATAATGTGCCATTTATTTAGTGGGGGCTATATTTACAAAAATAACTTTAATTTTCGTTCTAGAACAGTCGGTAAGAATCTATGCGTCAGGGTAGAACGGTTGCCTATAGTCAAAGGAAGATTAGAGGCCAATCCTGACATCTGTCATCATCGTAGTACAATTTGTAACCTTCTAGCTTTTGCACGCGACTTTGTCCGCGTTTACCGTTACTTCCTCGGGAACAATTTTCTGGGATAAAAGTAGTCTATATGTGCTATTCCAGACTATAATCCGTCGCCGCTGTTTCCTTTCCTTTTCCCTCTTTTTAAATGTATTTTTTGTCTGTGTGAATAAATGTTTTTCTTTCTTTTAATGTATCTCTGTGCAAAATTTCATCCAGATCCGTTGTCGTTCTGGCGTGATTGAGTATCAACCACCCAAACTTTCGCATTTATAGTATGAGTAAGATTCGTGTGTTTGGGGTTATTTCTACTGGAATGACAAGTGTCAGGGTTAACTTCTTATCTTCCTTTTGCTAGCACGGCACGGCAGAATATTCTCTTACCCCCTTACTATTAAACGTTGAGTAACGGTGGTATAGCTATGCAATGTTTTGTCCTTATCTGTCAAATTCAAATGTCACAATGACAGATAAGGACAAAACATTGCATAGCTGTACCACCGTTACTCAACGTTTATTAGTAAGGGGGTATATATTTAAAAACTACATGTTGTATGTTCAAAACATAAATTCTAATCCAGCGGGCCTAGTATGGCTGCATCTATATCGCGTGTCAAATGTGGATAAAGCATCCGTCACTCTCGTTCTTATTTACGTGTCAGAAGGTGACGGATGCCTTCTCCACACTTTGTCACGCGACAAACGAAGCCATATTAGGGCCCCAGGTCCTCTATTCGACACGGTAAAACCATATTGCGTTTGGCATATCATCGTATTGTCAACGTTACAATAACTTTTATTTACTTGAAAGCAATGGCGGCCGAGTTAAATACAAATACACGTCAATATCAATAGCAATATTGTTTTACGGAGTTTAAAAGAGCCACAGGTAAAATGGTATAAGTTTTACGATTCTTTTTGATCGATTCGACCCACAAACCGAGGCCTGCGTATACACCGAAACCGTACTCAAAAAGAAAAACGCCATTGACTCCAATCTGGATTCTGGAAGTGCCGATCATTATTGGAAACAACGTCCTACTTTCCAAAGTTATTATTCTAAATTGCCGTATAAAATCTTTACTGACCACATCACATCTTTAGAATTATAGTGCCCTAATTAACAAATTGTGTATTTCGAGTTAGGTCTCTATAACAATAAAGGGCATTGGGTAAATTTGTTTGAAGAATATTGTCATATTTTTTTTCAGCGGCCACTGATGATTTTTACCAAGTTATTTAGAGGACCTCTAAATACACATAGATATATATAATTTATGGCGTTAAATAATATCGGAGCGGAGATTTTACAGATTTAAGTATTCAGTTTTTAGTACAAAAGTACGCCCAAGTATGAATATTTAAATATCTCGGCTCCGATGCACTTAAGAGTATTACATTACATAACAAAATATGTTTATTTTTAATAATTCTATCATAATTTACCTCTTTTACGAATGGCCGCTCACCTTGAAAATGTATGAATTTTACAAATGACAACACTTTTACCCAAACCCCTTTATGACTCGATGTCGAAAGCTGAAATGTTGAATTAGGACACTATGGGCCGTATTATATTATATAACTCATCTTGGGTGAGATGCCCGTCACAAGATACGTCAAAGTAAACGTCAAACCACAACTGTCATTTTTGACGCATCTCGAGACGAGCATTAGACTTGAGATTAGTTTATTAATACGGCCCTATAATTCTAAAGGTGCGATGTAAATTCTTAGCTTCAATCAATTCTACTCCTACGTCTTTGACCTTCAAGTGCCTGGTGTCTATGAACTTCTGTTTGTTGTAACTAAGTTTTCCATTAATTTCCTAGGTTTCAGCATAGTTCTTGACTGAAAGGGCTTAATAGGTGCGTGCGGCCAGAGGGTTGTGGTTTCCTCCTACTTTGAATTCTAAACGTTTCTAACCTTGGGTTTTGCGTTAAACGCTTTTACTGTAAGTGAAAGATGATTTTAACAAATAATTTTACGATTTTCACTCTTAAAAATATTCTTTTCACAACACTGCTCGGAAATATGGCCATATATGGTCTTGTTTGGGGTCTTAAAACGTCACTTATACAGACCAAGAATGTTTTTGTCGGCGTGTTTGCTGATTGGTCGAGAACATTGTTGTCCAACTTTAAGAACCAATGAAAATCAATCAATCAATATTTGTATCATAGCTCCTTAAAATGAAAAATTGAAATCGACCAAAAAATATTATAATATTCAAAAATATTGTGTCATAAAATATTAGGTGTATTTTTGCTAAAAGATATACAGACTAAAAAGTATGTCACTGCTTTTTTTTTAAACCTGGCCCCTAATCTCGAACCACTAGAGATGAAATTACATGGGAGATACGGCGAAACAAATACAATTTTATATGGAGTTGACATCTTCATCTCGCATGTTAGTTTATTAATCTCGAGTGCCACGAGAATAGGGGTCCAGATTAAAAAAAAGTTAACTATGGTAAAATTGGCGGTGATCTCACATTAACATGAATTAAAATTTGAGTTTTGAATATGAATTTTTATTTTATTTCCTCTCAGTAGTTGTGTAAAGCACTATGTCTGCCTCGGTAGAAAGTGCAATTTATAGACTCGTACACTAGAGGGCCTCAACTACGTGTCGGCCCTCTTATATGACTCGTCCAAAAATCGCGTAGTTTCAATACTCTGCAACAATGTACTATTGCTTCTTATGATTGTGATTGTTGTGCAAAAACGTCTTGGTACTGGACCAGCAAGACAGATACATCAACTAATATGAAAGGTCAAATCACCAAATGAACTTGCTGATGTTACTTTTAGTTTTCATTCATGTTATTGTGATGGAAGGTCAAATCACACAATGAACTTGCTGTTGTTATTTTCAGTTTTAGTCAATTACTGTTGTCATACTAGGTTATTCAATTTATGACATGACAATATCTCTTCTAGTTGGCATTCATTTCTACCGTGGCGGCTAACTTGTGCAAACTAAAAAATTGCAAAACGTCACTGTCCTGTCAATCATCATTATTATTGTATTAGCCGGAAGACGTTGACTGCTCCAAGGATCTCCACTTCGATCGATCTTGTTTTCCCACACATCAGTTCAGGTGGACTGCCGATAATAGCTACAATTTTTAACCGACTTCAAAAAAAGAGGAGGTTCTCAATTCGTCGGTTTTTAGGGTTCCGTACAAAAAATAAAAAAACGGAACCCTTATAGGATCACCCGTGCGTCTGTCTGTCCGTCCGTCTGTCACAGCCAATTTGCTCCGAATCTACTGGACCAAATCAGGTGAAAGGACACCGCACGAAAATTAGTAATGAAAAAAAAACTTTGGCGAATTTTGAAAAAAAAATATATATTACGTGCCTTGCTCAATATATAAAAATACTTGGTGGGCAATAAAATCCTATGAATACTTTTTGAGAAAAAAAAAATTTAGTAAAAAATCATATGGATATTGATCCCGTAGAAAAATGTATGAAAGAAAAACAAAAGTGGCCACTTTTGAACAAACAAAAAAATATACCATTTAATTAATCAACTTCATCAAAAAAACTGGTATACAAAACTGTTTGGTTTTTAAGTTGTAGCGTTTCATAAAAATGAGTAAAATTGGTCTGCATTTTTTTATTTTTTTATATCATCGTAATATTTTCGTTTTCCGCAAAAGTAAAAATAACTGAAGAGATACTTTGTGCATATTTTTTATTAATATAAGTTTGGTGTCACAGCCCTATTCTTCAGTGTTTAGATTAGAAATGAATTTTAACGAAAAATACTTGGTTTATCATGTTTTTTTTTTAAATTAATCGGTGAAAAGTATTTGGTATTTTGAATATTTCATAACTTGTTTTAACATAAATGATTCAAATTCAAACATATTCTATGGACAGCTTAAAAAATATTTTCGTTAAAAACAGGCCACTTTTTTCCTCCAGATATTTTTCTATGGAACCAATATGCACTTATTTTTTCACAATTTTTTTTTCTCAAAAACTAGTTATAGGATTTAATTGCGCACCAAGTATTTTTATAATATATTGACCAAGACACGTAACATATTTTTCAATCAAAATTCATTGAAGTCTTTTTTTTCTATACTTTCCGTGCGGTGTCCTTTGGTATGATAGTGTAATCCTATGACCCAAACACAGATGTGCAACGTAAGTTTTTTTTTTTAAACAAGGGTCTTTTTGGTGGACTAATTAGGAAATTAAAAAAAAAGTTTTGCAAACCTTACTGTGTCATATATCAAATGAAAGGACTCGTTATGACGATCTCAAATATATTTATGTTATTTTTTTAAATAAATAGTTTTGATTTTATTCATGAAAGAAGACGAAAATTCACCATTCCCCCCCTGATCCCCGAAATGACTGAGCCTAAAATTTTGAAAAAAATACAAAATATAGTTCAATGCTTGTAGATTACAGGAAAACCTTTAACAATTCTATCAAAAAAAAAAAAACATATGCACTCCACGCGAGTTTCAAAATATAAGAAAGAACAGAACAAACTCAAGAACTTTGGTGCACTTTACCGCTATAAATATGAGCAGTTTTTTCTTAACGGGTAATTTGCAACTATGTGTTCATGTTAGTTAAAGGCGACATTGTGCGCAAAGGTGTTCCTAATTAGAATGTTAAGTGGCTAACTGGTTACAACCGCTTAGTCATCGTAGCATTGCTTATTGTGCTATAGCATTCCCATGTGTGTTTCTAATTTAAAAAGGACTTGATGTAATCAATATTTGGTGTCTATCATAGCGTAATTTTCTACTAGCTTTTTTACGCAAATCATTACTCCATATTCTTCTCGTATGTCTTAAGAGGATTGTGAAGCTAAAAATTTCTATACATAACGCGATAACGTTTTTCTTCCCTTAAACCTAGTCGGATTTTTTGATTTTTGAATATGTTGTAGATATTATAAAAAACTAGGTCTATACGTTTTCATTTCCAAGATTTCTTGGAAAGAAATAAATACAGAAAAGAAAATAGGGAACGTTTATAGCGTTCTCATGTGTGTTTCTAATTTTAAAAGGACTAGCTTGATGTAATAGAAATAGAAATAGAATAGAAATAGAAATAAATTATTTAACGCATACACACATTTGAAAAAAAAACAGATGACTAAAACAAAAAACATTAACATGGTGTTGAAAAGGGCTCCTCTCAGCTTTGTGCCGCAGCAAGCCGCAGCGCTGGTTTTCAGAGCCAATAATTAAATTAGGTAGAATATTTGGTGTTTATCAATAGAATGAAGAACGTCAGTAGGTACGCCAAATCGCTTGAAACTTTGTAGCAGTAAAGTTTATAAATAAACAAACATACTACTTTTTATTTTATTCAAAAAGACTCAGTAGTTTTGATTCTATGAACGTTTAAAATTTGGGTCCATAATATTAAAGCGCGCGGGGGCCATCTTGCTGGGGTGACGTCATCGCTTAACAGCGGTACGCGCCCTTATATGAAAAAGTAAGTTTACAGGGCTATAACTTTTTAACCGTTATAAGTAGCCAGTTGAATTTTTCATAGAATACGTGTTATTATAAAATCTATCGTTTAAAATTGTACAATGAACAATAAATCAAATCCCAAGAGGGGTCCCCATACAAGAAACATGAAAATAAATCAATTTTTTTAGCATTAATATACGGATTGTATTTTTATAATGGCTTATTTTGATGCTATTTTGAGCTTAAATTGTAGTCTAATTTTTGTAGTTTACGACTAAATAGCAATTTCAAGTAAAACTGCTACAAATATGTGACAAAACTGATTTTATCAACATGATATTTTAAGCGGTCCAAATTTACTTGCGCCGCCGTAACACCCGCTAGTGAAATTGGCAGTTTACATCGAAATATATTCGTATTTTATTACAATGACCACAAGTACCTGCGAGTGTAGCGACACTATCTAAGCGAATAGACTATAGGCGGTGGATGCTTAACTTTGGTGGTAGGCCTTTCTTTACAAACTTCGTGTTAATTTAGAATTAATATCGCTACTGTATAAAAGAGTGAACTATAAAACATGAATTTTTGATTGACCAGCAGTAGTTCTGATACTTTGTGTATTCATTTCGATTTCAAATTTCGCGTGCGGCCGCTACCAAGTCGTTAGACGTACCTACCTACATACCTACAACACTCTCGCTTTCCTAGGTCGAGGCATTATTGCCACTATCCCAAAATTTAAAGTGCTTGATTATTATTCTAATTTTATTTAACCAACATATTCGACAAACATTACAAATAGAAAAGCCGGTCAGTGACAGACAGTTAGTTATGTTGGTGGAGGTGTGTCTTATCAATAAAATGTTTTTCTTTCTTTTCTTTCTTTTTCTTAGTTATGTAATACAAAATAATAGATAAACATAGCTGCCATAGTAACATCAAAACGAATTCGTAAAAATATCGTTCGTCTATAACAGGATGGGTGACCGCCTAAAACATCGTGTTGATAAAATCAGTTTTGTCACATATTTGTAGCAGTTTTACTTGAGATTGCTATTTAGTCGGAAACTATGAAAATTAGACTACAATTTAAGCCTAAAATAGCATCAAAATAAGAAGCCATTATAAAAATAAAATCCGTATAAAAATGCTAAAAAAAAAGATTTATTTTCATGTTTCTTGTATGGGGACCCCTCTTGGGATTTGATTGATTGTTCATTGTACAATTTAAAACGATAGATTTTATAATAACACGTATTCTGTGAAAAATTCAACTGGCTACTTATAACGGTTAAAAAGTTATAGCCCTGTAAACTTACTTTTTCATATAAGCGCGCGTACCGCTGTTAAGCGATGACGTCATCATCCGTGAGCGCTAGCCGCCGGATTTCGAGCGCCGCATACGAAGTTTAAAATTTAATATCTCGAAAACTATTTGACGTATCGAAATGATTTTTTTACAGCCATTTTTAGTTTTTAATGAATAATACGGTAAGCCAAAAATCTAAACTGGCTGACATTCTCTATTACTTCCAACTAGATTTTACACGCAAATCATGAGTCCATGCTGTAGAAAAAAAATGTTTCTCGTCTGTCTTAATTAAGTGAATTACGGCCCCACTTACAGATAATGACGATTAACTCGTTGCTTAGTGACGATTTTACATACACAAGTTTAAACAAGTCTGACAAAAAGCAAGTTTTACAACCCTGTTTGGATAATGTTGTCAATGTAATGTTAGTTATCATGTATACAGGGTGTTCCAGAAACCGCCGTCAACCCGGCTAGGGCTGATAGAGCAACTAAAAAGCTATCGATTTAACTCCTATGCATACGTAGGGGTTAATTCGATAGCTTTTTAGCGATTTTTACTAGTTTCGGAGATATTGATCATTTTAATCTTAACTTTTGTAATTATCCCTTATGTCCATGTCACGAAAAATCATTAATTCCATGTTTTTTTTCATAAGTTTTTCAGTGGTATAATTAGAATCATTACGAATCAGCGAAGTTTTCAAACATGTTTGCCCGTCTTTAATTTAAAAAAAAACGAGTAATCGCATAAAGTTTGTTTCTTCATAGGTACTAGGTGTAGGTGTCCCTGTGTTTGCTTTATGTGATTACTTAAAAAAAAAAAAAAAAAAAAAAGCCGAATAGGTTTAAAAACTGTTAATGCAATTGTTATCATAGCTATTTTATTCAATTTATGACAAAAAATAGAAACTAACAAACTGTAACAGAGGCCGAGGTTGATCAATCCGTTAATAGCAATAGGATTAAAATAACTTTAACAAAAAGCAAGCTTTCAAAACCCGACTGTTGCTAACCAACTTTAAATCGTTATAAATCCTAAATGATCATTCAAAGTGAAAAATGATGAAAGAAACTTACAGATGTTTTTTAAATCCCTATTCAATGATACCCCACTTGTCATACTTCGTCGACTTTATTTTAATTTTATTTGCACAATATGGCGTCTGGTTGCCGCCATATTGAATTTTGATTACTGTCATGTCTTCAGTGACACTCACCAGATTAAGACAAATCGATTGACATAAGAATCATCAAAATCGGACAACGGGTTTAGTTTTTATAGTGCCACAAAGGAACAAACATACATATATGGGCTGTGAAACAAATGTTACCTTATTACCCTACTCCTTCGGCAGTCGGGTAATAATGTTTTCGTGTACAGTCAACGAATTTGAATCATGGGCCTTTACGGAACTAGTTCTAAATGACGGGATGCTTTAAATCGTCAGAGATTTCTTAAGAATTGAATTATAAAGTTCTATAGTGGCTTATAAATCAAAATGGTTCAGGTACTGGTTATTAAAAAAGCGGTGGTAGTTCCATCTCTCTACCACCACCGTCTTTATAAAGTTTACTTTCAAGTGCTCGCCATTTATAATCAACCTTAACACAATTTAAACTGTATTGCAACCGCGCTAATTATTAATTAGGTCTTATTACTGATAATGGAGAAACTACGCAGTCGTAAACAATCATTATACAATGTATTGTATGTGCCGACCAGTTGTATGTATGTATGTATGTGTTACCTTAACATCGATTCTTAGTTACAATGAATGCCGAAAAACGGATTTTGAAACAAAAACCTTACGAGAACTCTAAATATGGAGTTATGTTTAAGATAATAGGCCAGTTAAATTTTATTGCTCTTGCGCTAATGGGTTTTCAAGGCTAGTATTGTGCGCTCGGTTACTTTTAGAAATGTATTTTTTCAGGCATATTGTTTTTTAATGACATTTCGACGCTGCCAGAAACGCAAATTATTAGGTATGTTTACGCTATGTTAGTGTGATTTAATATAAGGCAGTGTCGACGGAGCTCCGCTACCGCGGAGCGCCTATTTCTGGGTGGTTGCAAAACTAACATAACCTTAACCTACCTACGTATTTTATGGTCATCCGTGTATGAGGTAATTTATGTTTCTGGTACTATGCGTCCAGTCCAATACTTTTAATGAACTTCGGTTGCAAAATTCACGTAAGAGTCATAATTCATAAAATGATTTTCATAAAATCTTAAGGTGTTTTGGTATTGTCATTAACTCGGACGCCATTACTGTCAAGTAAATAAGAGCTATAGTAACGTTGACAATACGATAACACATCAAAATAAATATTGTTTTATATTGTAGAATAGAGACCCTGGGCCGTATTATGCTTATGTACGTACACCATATCGTGTTTGATCTGTTTTTGTATTGTCAACGTTTTGATAGCTCTTAAATACTTGTCAATAATGGCGGTCAAGTTAAAACAATAACAAAACAGGTCAAAGACGATATGGATTTTACCGCCAATAATGGAGACCCTGTATGCTCGTTGGCATTTTCTCTATGCCATAAAAATATCAGGCGATGCAATACGTCAATTTAGCACCTCAACTAGTCTTCAAAGGTGAGAAGTGTTTAGGGAAGATTTTTTATCCTAGTGCACTACGAGTATTTGAGAAAATTTAATTGTTTCAGTTATTGATTCCCATTTGTTACCAAAACAGGGAATATTTTGATATTATTCTATATTCGAAAGAGATATACAGAACAAATGTGAGTGGGAGGGTCGGAAGGGGCCGCCCTAGGCGTACTTTTTCGAATTAAATCGGGGAAATACTGGAAAAGGGTCGGATCTTAAGTAGGTACCCGAAACCGACGTGCATGCATGACTCGATGTATGAATGTGGAAGAAGCGAAAGAGATTTGTCAGTATCGTAGCAGGTGGAAAGAAGTTTTCTCGGCCTACCCCTCTGGGAAACGGGCGTGATTTAATGTATTCTATATTTGATTTATGATAAAAATGTGTAAGAAGTCTCATAGATTCTGGACTGTCAGACGACCTGACAGACTTTGAGTCTGCAGGTAATCTGTTACGATAGCTAAAGTATGCTTAAAAAATGCTTCGGCCTTGTCTTACATTGTGAAATTTAAATTTGACGCATAATGACAACCCAGATTTTAACTAAAATATTTTTATTGTGCTTTTATGACTAAGGACATTAGCCTGGGCCTCTATTCAACTAATGGTGCGTTCCTATATTCAAAACCTTTGGTAGAGTTATGACGTCTCGTTAAAATTTTACACATTTTGCACGTAGCAAATGTCCTTTTGCAAAACGATTCGTTTCTTGAATATAGGAACCGGGCATAAATAAAACCACCTGTAACGTGCATTCGTATTGTTTGAAACTCGGCCGCCATTAATGTCAAGTAAATAAGAGCTATCATAACGTTGACAATACAATAACACGTAGAGCAATAAGATTATATGGTGTAGAATCTCGAGCCCTTCTAGCCTGTTAGCGCAGAGTGTGCCGCCCGGCCTGCGAACGACGAAACGCGTCAACAACGACGCCCCACGCTCGATTTGAATAAATATCTCATACTGCCAATAAACGAAGACCACGTGTGGATTATTTGTTCTGTTACTGAATATATTTCCTCGGGTAGATGTAAATATTGAGATGTGTTGTGAGTAGGGGGAGATTTTGGTGCTTATAATGATAAGACCAGAGGAATGAGGTCGTTTTCAGTTATATAGGCAGAAATTGTTAACCGACGAGTGAAAATGGTTTCGTTAGGGCATAATAATAACATATTACATATATTTTGAATTTGATCGAGTTCATTTTAACTTTGGTCTAAAGTTTTATCGACTAAGCTGGACAATAGTAGAGCAATTTAAACTAGAAACCAATCATTTTAACGAATTTCACTTCATCGATTGTATCGTTTCATCGAATATAATTTCATCGAACGCTGTACTCTGCTAAAACCATGATGTTTTCAGGATATACATTAAACTAATTACGTATGTTAGCTTAGGTTAGATTTGAGAATACCAAAAAAATACCTCATTCGGCATAAATTAATAGGTACCCATTTAAATTCGTCGGTTAATAGGTAATTCGTCGATGAATAACACGGCATAAAAATCTGATTTAATTATTTCCAACGCACTTTTATTTATTGATTAATTTTGCAAACTTTTGGTTATTTGGAAACTAGGGATTAGTTAGGGACTAGTTTACGAAGAATTTATTTTATTTAGTCCACAAGTTTCCAAAGAATCTCATGTAATAAATTAAGTTGTATGTCGTGTCGTACGCAATGACTAGCAGTAACATCATTATGACTAATATGTAACGTAATGATGTTATTACGCTTGGGTATCCTTCACTTCTAACCATATTAAATAATGATAATGACAAACATATTTGTACTAGCTCGTGCATAGCAACGAGGAATCTTCACAACGAATATATGTATACTTCATTTGTTAAGGTAGATACTTAAATGTAAACAAACCAAATCACGTAACTGTTGGACTACCAATCAAATCTGTTTTGTCGAGCTTTGACGTGTCAGTGCTCTGCTTCTATTGGCCAACGAATTATCACTAGAATTTATTGTTTTCTTTTAGTTACGTAGGTGCTTAAATAAGCGGAGTATAGTAAATAATCAAATGACATAATGTTTTATCGGATGACTTCGTATTTATCTTGCTTTTACATCTATTGGTAAACTGCGTGAGGAAGCAAGATAGATACAAAGATTTCCGATATAAATGTTTAAAAAAACAAAAAACCGCCTTCAAAAAGCAAAAAATAACTTCTTTAAAATGGTAGGTAAATAGGTCAGTCCAACTGAAGTCTGCTTTTGGTTAAAATATTGTTGGACGCCGACTTCAGTTGGACTGACCTATTTACCTACCATTTTAAAGAAGTTATTTTTTGCTTTTTGAAGGCGGTTTTTTGTTTTTTTAAACATTTATTTTATTTTATACTTTTTAGTGATCCTATTTATGCTGTTACGTAGCTCCACTTCTAAATATTAATAAGAAACTATAGAACATTTCAAGCTCGCCGCAGACAACGCCGCGGGAATGTCATAGTCATATTTAAACCTAAATGTGCTTCGTCATAGTCGCTCAACTTCCTTTATCGAAATATCTTATCGCCACCCTTGAAATAGGTACCGTTAAGGAGTTCCGGTGGCCATCTGTGGTCTTCATCATCAGTTCCACTTCACCATATAGTACTTTTCAAAAGCAAATGCATGAGTTACAGTGAAAAATACCAAAATCGCTATAGGTGTGCCTATAATATTTGAGGAGTTCTCTTGATTTCTCCATGATCCCATCATCAGATCCTGACGTGGTGACAATGGGACCAACTAGAAAGTATACCCATTCGAACAACGAAAAAATTTTTCAAATCGGTCCAGTGGTCTTCGAGTAATCGGGGAACATACATAAAAAATAAAAAATAAAAAAATCCCGACGAATTGAGAACCTCCTCCTTTTTTTGAAGTCGGTTAAAAATACAATGTCGTTTCAATTGACTAAAAGTCTAAGAGAGCGTCTAGTTTATTTTGTACATACCTAAATCAGTTTCGCCTAGGTCTCAACTCAACTGTCTTGTTAGCATTGAAATTTTGCAGATATGAGATAGTGGAAACAATAAAAAAATCAACAAACTAAAAGTTGAAAAAATAAAATGAGTTGAAATATTGCGGATAAAACCTTGCACGGACCCGTATACAGTTAGCAAACAGTTAATTTTCATTAAACACCTCATTTAGAACTTTTAATCGTGGAATATTTTATTGACATTTGCAACAACATCAACAAGTGGCGTCCATACTGCGATAATAACCGTCAATAAACACTTTTACAATCAACTTTTTTATATGTCAAGTTATAAACAAAGAAAAAAGATAAACGCTCGCGTGTCGACGATAGCGCCTCCATCATCTATAGGCGCGACACGCCACCTTTGGTGGTATTCTGTAAGGAAACATTTTAAGTCGACGTTAACTTCGCTGCGTTTTCTCAAAGAACCGACGGTCGTTGGGGCAGAAAGGTTCTTGAGTGGAGACCACGACCTGGTAAGCGCAGCGTGGGACGACCGCCTGCACGATGGACAGATGACCTAATAAAGCTAGCAGGAAGTCGGTGGATGCAGGCCGCATTGGATCGATCTCGCTGGAAATCAAAGATGGACGATGACGACGACGACGACGACGACGACGACGACGACGACGACGACGACGACGACGATGACGACGACGACGACGATGACGATGACGATGATGATGATGATGATGATGATGATGATGATGATGATGATGATGATGATGATGATGATGATGATGATGATGATGATGATTATGATGATGATTGACTTGTTTGTAATGACGAGATGAAGAATGACGCTCTGAGTGACTAGTGAGAAAATACAAGACGTACCCGCTCTGGGGCTCTATTCAACTCTGTAAAACCTAATTGCTTTTGAAATGTAATCGTATTACTTATAACTCGACGCCACCTTCATAATACGATAACATGTTAAAATCAATATAGTTCACGCTATGCACTATCACTTCAGTATTAGTTTGTTAAAACTAATTCCGGTACGGCACACAAAGCAATACTGGGATTGCATGCCATGGTCATTTAACTCGTGAAGTCATGAAAATCCAAGTTACCCTCCATAAAACAACTGCCGCAAGACCTTCTATTTCGAACGGTTGCTTTTCTACGGTCTACAATGTCAGACAATAATAGTACTTTATAGAATTCGCTACTCGATCCATCGACCTCGGTGTGATACGGAATAACACCAAACATTTGTCTGTTTCAAATTACTTTTTAAGTGCTTTAAAGGCGCGATTTATCGCTTACCTGTATTTAAATACTGTCTGTTTGTTCTCATGACCGTTGAAAACAATAACTCGATTGTAACGCGAGTTTTCGAGTTTTACTTTATTTGTTTTTTTTTTCAAACGTTAATAAAGACAATTATTATCTTAGACCTCATCGTCCCTCATAAGTAATTAGTATTATTAGTAGTTACTAGAGCAAATATTCCATTTTTTTAAGGCAGAAAAAATAATTTGAGCCTGGGAAATATGCAACAGTGCCATAATGATCCTTTAGTTCTCGTAAAACATACCTAAGATTTCTTTCAAAACTACTATGCTTATTAAAACATTATGACTGTCTTCGATTTGTTAGAAATATCCTTGTTATTTTAGTAACAAATGTTACTATTATTATACTGTGGTGTATCACGCACAGTGATGTAACCACAATTGTTCAGGTTGTATGCCTCTCGGCACGCAACAGGATATTAGCTTTTACTTTAATAAGTTCTAACGTCGTTTCTATTTCAATCCACACTATTTTTGCGTTAAAATTGTCGGAAAAATAACTTATTATTAAAAGCCTTTATTCTTCTACTGCCAGGTTTCTATTACCTTGAATTTTCCCTTGCATGGCCAAACAATTGAAACGCAATGCAAATTTCGGATCTTACCAATGTTTCACAGATAAAGATGTTGAACTCGTCAAAATTCCTCCAGCACTTTCCAAGAGGAGATTACTGATGAGAACACAGATATAAATACACATAGATAACGTAAACACCTCAATATGTATAAAAACCAACCGTGTCGCTTTTTGCTACCAACTGGGATACACCAAGAGAAGAGAATTTTGAGTATTCCGCGCAAAATCGATTCAAAGGCGTCGTCTTTTTGGGCTATTGCAGTTTATGTTTACGGCCGACCGGCTGCAACAAGAGGCGCGCGGAACGTCAGTAGCGACGGCCAACCCCGACGCTTGGTCGGGGTTTAAGTCCAGATTTGGACACGCGAAGTAGACGCATTTGCGTTATCTATGTGTATTTATATCTATGGATGAGAAGATACGCTGCAAAAAATGACAACCTACGAGTATTGTTACAATTGAGGTGTATAGAATCAAAGTCAGCTACATCCACATATTCATGTTGGATTTAGCTGTCTTTGATTCTACACACCTCAATTGCACTTCTTACTTTAATCATAATAAACGAAACAAGAAAGCTTGGCTTCATGTAACGAACCTTCAACATAAGGAAATCGGAAATCGATCCTACCCATTTAGCATTCACCCCAAAGCACATAAATAGGGTTGAAAGTTCTCGTGAATACAGGATTGCGGAGGTAATTGACTAGATTTTCAAGTTACTACAGAGACGTTTACAGGTATTTTCCAAGGGGGGAAGCTTCTCCCCCTCTAAGATTTTGTCCTAACTTTTCAGGCCTTCGAAAAAA
This sequence comes from Acleris literana, assembly GCA_946894065.1. Classification (NCBI taxonomy): domain Eukaryota; kingdom Metazoa; phylum Arthropoda; class Insecta; order Lepidoptera; family Tortricidae; genus Acleris; species Acleris literana. Next base: position 4,107,818 of record OX335681.1, read on the forward strand.
ACTGCCAGTTTTTGTGTCCCTTTGCTGGTAAATATTAGCTTCTTTTTTTTCTCTACTCATCCCCACTAGAGCAAGCCCCCTGCCTCACTCTCAAATCTCGTACGTCTAGTTCAACCCGCCCTCTTCTTTTGGGTATGGTTCTGCTATAACTCGTTTGCGTGGATGCTAATTTATGGTGCTTTCGGCCTATCTGCAAAGAAGAAGGAATTCAATCAAGAAAACGATAAAGCAAAATAAATGTATACCAAGAACGATGTACGTATCTGGTTAAAATATGGCTATCTGGTTTGTTTTCTTTGAAATATTGATAAATGGGGTTAGAAGTCACGTCTTAACGATATTCTTAGGATAATTTCCCAGACTTTGAACCTAATACAACCATGTTTAAGGATGTTTTATTATTCAGTTTAGAAGTTACAAGTGATATGATTACTTACAGGTTTCCAAATTAGTTTTAAGAGGTTAGCTAGCACTTAGGAGATTAGAAGAAAGATCAGGAAGAAAGACTATCTTTATCCTCGTAAGGCCCAGTTTGCAATAGGATGTACATAATCAAGGCAATTTAATTTGAACTGTGTTGTAATAAGAATAAGGCTTTTTCCTATCTTCATTAACTGAAAATGGAATTATCGAACAAACGTGATTGAACTTTATTGCCTTGATAGTAGATTCAAACTCCCACTCACAAAAATGGAGGTTAAGTAAATCCATCGTAATAAAACATATTTTGAAGAAAAAACAACCCGCTATCTATTACGGTTCAAAAGATACAGCTATTTAAAGTTAGGACAGAGTTATTTAGAGTTAGCACAGTTGGACGGCCTAACGGACAGCGAAGGCTTAGTAATAGGGGTCCAAGCCAAGGCGTGGGGGTCTTTCTGGTACGGAATGCTGATAAATAGTTTTCGTAATAGTTGATCTTAAAAGTTTTCGAATTAATTAAATATGGTTAAAAGTAACGATTAAAATCCGGAACGGACATGTCCAAGTGGTTTTATTGCCTTCTGTGCAAATTCACTTTACCCGGTATATATTGCGATTAAATGTGGGGAAAAGATTTCTCGGTCAAGCGCCCACGCAGTACGGTACGTGCCTTGGTTCCAAATAGATTTGCACGAGTTCCGGTTAATAAGTACTAACCGTTTGTTTATAAACCCACTAGCTGTTCCCACGCCCACTTCGTTGGGCAATAAACTTTTTTTTGGGTTAATATATAGCCTATAACACTCAAATAACGTGGCTTTCTATTGGTAAAAGAATTTTCAAAATCGGTTCAGTAGATCCAGAGATTACCCCTACAACGTGACAAACTGTACCTCTTTATAATATTAGTATATATATATATATATATATATTAGTATAGATAATCATCATTTGCAATATTGCAATGTCTCATAAGAACCTGCCATGATTATTTCGTTTAAAACTTCCACGCAAAAAAAGTCTTTTAACTTAACAACTTTTCCTGTTCATAACTCCATCTTTCTTGGACAGAAGGAGTAAAAGGCCCACTTCCTGTGTTATTTCCCGTACAATAATGAGCCGGTTCGCCATTATTTTCTCGACCAAGACCAACCCGAGTGCAATCACTCTGCAGGAAATTGCTTGTACTTTCACAAGTTGATTCTCGTTTAAGGTAATTCTTATAACAACAATAAGAAACCATAATAGAGCTACTAAATACATTTTGCTTTAATATACAGCTTTTCTCCACGAACTTAGTTTATCCTTATACCATCAAAATCTATCAAAATATCCGCGTTGAAAAGTTCCCTGTCTTCGATTACTGCCTGAGGATTTCGGGGATGCCAGATCACCTGATAGGATCCCCCACGTACAAAATTAATAGGTAGGGGATCCTACCAGGTGATCTTACTGGACATCGCGAGAATTTCAACCGAACCAGATGCCGCATCATAGAGAAGAGAATACAGGGCCTCTATTCAAGATGGTAAATTGATTGCACATTGATGGTACATTGTTGCACATTGATGGTACATTATTGCTTTTGACGTGTTACCGAATTGTTTTTACGTCGGCCGCCATTACTGTCCAGTAAATAGGAGCTATCGTAACGCTGACGATACGACGACTCATCAAAAGCAAATAATCAGATGAAACGTTCATTAGAAATGCAATATACGATTGAAACGCTAAGATTTCGTCATCCAAATCAGTTCCGACAATCCTGCATGATTGCGTCCTAAACATGTCGTCATCATATATTTACAATGAAAGGAAATCAGATTTTAAACACGTAATTGTCTTATCAAAGGCTTTATGACGAAAGCGGAAGATTTAGACGAAAGAATGCCCTTTTGTTTTCAAAACGTTCACTTCTGATGAATGACTATGATCATAGGAGGAAATAATATTCTATAACGTATTGTAATGAAGCCATTGATATTAATTATTAATTGTTTATCGAAAATAGAAGAGGAATTATGATAGCATACCTGCTACGATACGACTTTTTCTTTATAAACATCGTAGAAGGAAGAAGAGGCAGCGGGAAGTCCAAGGAGAAATGACTTTGAGCATAAAAGAGAAGGTTAAGATCGTGTCGTACAGTCTACTAAACTAAAGAGATGTATCCACTTTTAGCCTGTATTAAAATGCAATAATTTATTAATAATATTTTTATTAAAAATTTTATTTCTTTATATTTATTCGAGGCTTCTTCTTCGTTTAGGCTTCGATAAGCCTGGATTTATTCATTGTTAATCTTAATATCTGTTTTAATTAGAATATGATAATTGATTAATCAATGATTCTTATCCCAATAGCAATACGAATCTGTTATAACTAAATTAATACGTCTAATCAAATTATCATAAAATGACTATGAAATCATTATACTTACTCTTAATGAATATAGTATTTTCTTTGCCCTGTTTGCGCTGTATTCATTACTAAGATCGGGGATATTTTAGACCTTACCCAATATTATTCTACCTTAACTTTAATCGCCAATGTCTATAGAATCTCGGTGCACATACGAATAGGTATAGAGTTTCAATAGCTTTTTGTGCAGCGTGTATGAATGCATCGTACGTTGCCGCCGCGGCGATAATTTTCCGATCCGTTGGAAATGTGGAACCGATCTCCATTCATTGGGCACGGATGCTAGTTTAGCTGTTATTTATGTCATTTGATGTGTGCAGCGGGCTATATTCTCTATTTTATATCACTAGGAATTCATGGAATAGCTACGATTGAAATTCTCGCTGGATTCACGTTTACATTTAAATATTGTCATAGTTGATTGTTAAAAATGTGTGAAAAGAAATGTAAGCTCTCCTATTCTTCGAAACGTAAATTTCACAACTTCCTATATAAAATTACATTTAAAAAAAAAACTATTACACAATACATAATGCAAATCACAAGCAAAAAATAGTATCGTACACACATGGCGTAAAAAAATAAAAGGGTGAAGATATAAGACGTACCTACCTACCTTTTATTCACATTGTGACAAAGACAAAAAAGGTACGTCTCTCTTAAAAAGGCCTTCGGATTTTGTACTTCTCTCCCATTCACTCACATATGCTTTAATGGGAGTCTAATCGACTTTTCCCGAACCTGAGAAACTTTTTAAAACCTCTTGCACTGTACTCCAACACTATAAATAAAACTACAGGTCTTAAATCGCAGCAGTTTAGCTTGTGTGTGATCTTTCAATCAGTTACCAGGTTTATAATATTATATCTAGATTACAAGAACTCATTACCATTCTCTTTGTTGCAGTGTATGAAGGCCTACGTGGAATTCGAGGTGTGCAATGGGGCCTACGAGGTCTCGTGCCCTGACGCGCGCTGCCGGGTGGGCGCTGGTCTGGCGCTCGATGAAATCTCCCAGTTGGTCGACGCTAGCGTCATGGACAAGCATCTCAAGTTCAGGCTCAACCATGGTGAGTGGAGAACTGTTGCTTTGTTGAGGTACCAAAACGACTTGGGGGGGCCTACAAAAACGAGCCTACTCTTTTCTCAAAGGCCGGCAGCATACCTGCGATTTCTCTGAGGGCTCAGAGAAGATGCACTACGCTAACTAACGTTTCTATTCGATTCGTTTTTAAACCAATCGCGTCACTGGAAGATGACGTGATACGAAAAACGAATGGAATAGAAACGTTAGTTAGCGTAGTGCATCTTGTCTGAGCCCTCTGGTGTTACGGGTGTTTATGGGTCGCGATGATCACTTCCCATCAGGTGACTCGCTTGCGCGTTTACCTCGTTCTTCAGATAAAAAGAAAAATCTGTTCCGCCGACGATTCCTATCAAAAAAGCATTCCCTTTTAGCTCTAAGCGGGTGTGGCAGATATAGTTTAAGTACTGTGCCGCACTCCGCTGTCTTTACGTTGCGAGGAAGATAGGTGAGATGACGGACGATTTATTGGAATCGTCCGTTAGCCTAATGTAGCGATTCAAACTCGTTCATCTATCATACCTTTCTTTTAAACAGGAAACTTGATGATTATTCTTAATATAGATGTGAATACAAAATCCTTTGTACATCAATTTGCCTCGGGTTATGAGCGACTGTGTAATCGATAACGACATAATCTGTGCAGAGGTCATGTTTTACGCGATTGCAATAACATAACAACACAGTAAACTGTCACCAATGGCTCTGTAATACACGTGAATGGTCGCATTACGCAGAGTAATGAACACAGTGCGCTCTGATTGACGCTGAATAGCGCTGTCAGCCGCAGGGCTGGCAATCAACTTGTTAGGGCCGTATAAATTAAACTTCACGATGGTGTCGATTTCGGTTTTTCCGCGATCCCCGGGAAGGGCTATGTTCAGCGGTGTATGACTTTGGGCTGTTATGATACTTAGATATTTAATGTTTGTTATAGTAATATAGCCTATGACACTCGGACTTCTCCATTAATCTAAATAATGAGGTCCGTAAGTTACATGTCATGTACAAACAAATACTTGTGTATAAGTGTCAAATATTGTGTGTAATTAAAAGTATACATTTAGTAAAAAAGTGTTAAGCATTAAATATTGCATAAAACTGCACAATATCGATCAGTTCAAAGGGACCTCATACCATTAGGCTCTTTCTGCGCAATGATGGTCTTGTCCGAAGCGCTAGTAAATTCAGTCCATATTACCGAAGTGTAAAAAGGCCCCGTGGCAAATTTATTGAATAAAAGTTTTTTGAATTATTATTATTTTTCCTCGTTTAATTCTTTGCCTTCGTTTTGCGTTTGATAAAAGTAATGACCCATTTCTCTCATTGCACCTTATTATATTTTCACCGCAGTCGCCAACCCTACGGCCAACGTAACACTAGCATAGCACAATCCCATGCTATTTGCATGCCGCGCTCTAATTCTCTTTGTATGTGGACATCTATTCACTGTAATAAACCAATTGCTTATAGGTTTCTAGTTGTAGCTATTTGTAGGTATTCCTGGTTTCCGCGGATTAGGGATTTGTCTTGATTGATTTAGTATAATTGGATTTGTATCTATTGAGGCTTTACTTGTAATGTATTACGTTATTATGTAACGTAAACCGGGGTAAATGCGTAAAGTAATACGTTTTAAAACTATTTTTGAGGCCGTTTTTATCCGTTTATGTAAAATCGGTTGAGCCTTTATGAGGATTATGAAGCGACGCTTAAAAAAAATTGTTTTGCTATCAAAAAAAAACTTAAAAATGTGGCGGTAACGTTTCTCACCTCCTTTACCAAGTCCGATTTTCCCGATTTTTTAAAACATAAGGTTTCTACTACAAGAAATATTTTCTTGGAATGGAAAACTACATATTCAAAAATCGGGAAAATCCGACTTGAATTAGGGGGTGACAAACGTTACCGCGTTTAGTATGAAAATTTTCAGCCTCACAATCCTTTTGAGAGATAGGTAACAGAAAAAAGCAAAAAGGGTTCTAGCTAGAGTAGGGGTCGCCATTATATCGTTTTTTTTAAAATAGTTATTAATGGCTTTAACAAAGTATACTGTGACATACAATACTGAAGAACTAGGACACAACAATAAATTTGTACCTCTTCCATTGTAATGTGCGTTAATTTCCGACCACAAAACCTAACTTCACCACAAAGAAAGCTTCCAAGAAATCATTATTGTTTCAAACTAATAAGGTATCGAAATAAATGCAAATGCGGGGTTTGCGTGTCGCCAGAGGCTAAATTTAAAATAACGTAATGGTACGGTAGCAACCAATATCGAGATATGGCCCCCAAGGTTGCCTAATGCCTAAACATTAGACCTACATTGTACTAGGGTTTAATTTCGTGGACATGAAAGAGATTATATAGTCAAAAGAAGATAACATTAAAAGCTAGGTTTAAAACTAGTTGTAAAGGTGATGCATACGTCAACTGATGTATTAGTGAGTCTGTTTTAGAGGATTGTGCTACTGGCAGCACACCGTGGTTATAAAAACCATGGAGTCGCTATTTCCTAATTCTTATATACATACCACCTTGATTTCTACTTTCAGTATTGTAATATTTTAAAATATTAGCTCTACATGAGCTCTACTTATTACTTATGATTCAAATGTTTGTGCTAAAGCTACTAAATGCAAAGCAAAGTCAACTTAAAGGAAACCACACCCTAACATACATTTTAACTACGAAAATGGAACTTACGTGTGGACAGTGTTCCCGCACATTCACTGCCAAGATTGGCTACATTAGCCATATTAGAGCACGCAATCAAGGCTCCATTGAATAAGAAGCAAAAGCAGACCGTAGACAAATCAGCAGAGACATCAGTGGCTTATGGTCAACATTACTTTTCTTTTGTAACTTAATTAACTTTCAATTCATCCACGTCTACACACTGCTGACTGACGGTTGAGTTTCTCGCGGCGATTCTTCTCAGCAGTGGTCTCCACAGCGCTCAGCGTCAGCGCTGGTAGATTCTCACATCTAAAACTGCCTGTGCGCTCTACTTACAGGTTTTTGTTGATTTATTTTATCTGCAATTCTGCTTGTAAAATTACAACGGGTTTTTTTGCCCTTATAAGTGTCCTACTACGGAGTAAGGTTTTCCCCTCTTTTCTTCCATCTCTAATTAAGTGCAAGCTCCCTTGGTTCCGCCACTCGCTTCGAAAGGTATCCAAGTCATCCTGCCATGTTCTCTTCGCGCGCGGTTTAAGCACTGTTAATATTTAAAGCATTTCAGCGGGTCTATTAAAGTCGCATTGAACGCAATGGATAAATGTACACATTCGTCATTGTTGCACTTAAATACTTGCTTACTTCCCCACAGATAATGTTATACTGATTGTTCTGGGTATAGCTGTAAACATAAAATGTCTATCTATTACAATATCAGCTATCTAAAATTACTGTGAAAATTCGTAGCATAGATTGAATCGTATACATGAATACTTGTTATCCCTATATTCAATGCAATTTCCGCCCCCATTCTGCGAGAATGGGGTATCAATATCAACAAGGAGCCTGGAAAAATATCCATTAGGTAACTTTTCCCGCCGTGTTTGTCAGAGATTATTACTACGTTGCTTTCTTACCTATTTCTGCATCTAATGCATACATTTATGTGTAAATTATACTCTTCCGTCAGGTTTATACGGAACAGAAGACTTGGGGCGATTCTTAGTTTGAGAAATGTTACCAGAAGCATGTTTTATTAACCGACTGTTTAAAAAAGTGGGAGTGCTTTCGACTGTATATCACAGCAGCATCAGCATATCAGCATATCTACGTATGTGTTGTTTGTGACTTCCTGTAGATTGCAGTACGTCTATAGCGAAGTTGCAAAAGCTGCTAATGTTTTGTAATTGGAGTTGACATAGCGTTCGATGGGATGCGATCTATCATCAGTCAGCTCACGTTAATCCTATACATTTGGTTGATTTTCGAAAAAAGCTAATTTAGCATTATGCATCTTGACTAGACCCAGGCATAGTGAATAATCTAACGACATTGTATTTTGGCGGAAAAGTTCGTATATCTATATTTTGTTTTCTCAGATTAACGATCAGCTAACTGATAAAGCAAGATACTTGAATACGAGTTTTTCAGACAAACTACGTTTTCCTTTTATTATTTTCTACATCTGCAAACTCTTTGATAGATTTTGAAATGCGATGATTGCAATTTTGTTACTTTAGTCTTTATCGAAGGAATAGGCCATTATCGTTACAATTTCTCCTGCTAATTCTGTTTTTGACACTCGGTTTAAAAGGTTTTTAATTATACTGTCACGATGAAGAAGATAACCAACAGTTTTAAATAAGAACTGCGTAATAGTGCGCGAGATGCTAGTACGTAACAAACAACTCGATAGGCAACTTTCCAAAAAGCCCATAACACTAGTCTAGTTTCCAAAAACCTTAGTCCTTACTTAAACGCAAATAAGGTTCAGAATCCGAGTAAATGCGTGTAAAACTAAGCTTGTAGATGAAGTGTTCTTTGACCCGTTGTGGATGGAAGGTGATCGCGGTTTCCCCTCTGTCGTTTATTTGTCATTATTTACTCTTTATTACTTTTTACCACATCCTGTGTTTGAGGCTTTTGCTAAATTAACTAACCAAAGAATAAAATTATTATACTTTCTCTTCAATATGACATTGGTAAGATGAATAGGGCATTGTCTGATCTTGAACTCGAACAAAAATGCGACCTTAGGTGACACGACGACCGCATAAAAAGCAAAACAGTTTTTGGATACAAAGAAACAAAAATAAGAGAGAAACATTTATTCTGTTATAAGTAATGTACATGGATTGTGTTGCCAACAATGCCAACTTCACTTTGAACAGCATTCTCATTATTTCCAAACTCTTTTTTGCCAAGACATTAGCGGAAATAGAATGTACAGCAATCATATTCACTCCATATTTATACCAATATATAATGCCTTTATTTTCCGGTTACAATATTTATCTATATTCCTAAGTTATTCACGAAATTCTTTGGAAACACATGGTAACCCCAGCGCGATGTCACGGCAGTATATTGACTTCAATAAGGCCTGTACACAAGATTTACGTTGCGGTAGCCGTAAACAAGCGCCTCATATAGGTAGCGGTTCATATCAACCGCACCGATTGGCAAGCAATAATGAATAAATAATTTATTGTATAATACGAACGCTATTATAATTCTAATCGCCGTACTCGGAAACATTTAAAGTCAATTAACTCGTTCCTTTTGCAGTTCTTTATGAAAAATCGTCACTTAAGGACGACTTAATCGTCATTAACTTACTGAGTGCGGGGCCGCGTGAGTCTATAAGATTCAATGCAGCAGTTTGTCACGCAAAATCGACACTAGTGTTATAAATGTAAAAATGATTCTGTTCGTTTGTTTGACAACGCTTTCAGATTTTAATGAAATGTGTACTAGATAATAGCTGTAACCTCAGGAAGGGTACTTTTAATTTTGGAAAATGTGACAGTTAAAGATACGTACGGAAAATAGCGGTAAACAACTTCTACGCGGATGGACATCGCGGATAACAGCTAAAATATAAAAATAGTGAAGCCCGTTAGGTAGTACAGACAGAATATCGGTTTAAAGTAAAAGTGTCTCTATAGTTTAAAAACTTCGGTTAGGCATTTGTGATTCCTTTTTATTGCAAGTGTTCGCTACTGAGAACTGAGACCCAGGGCCTCTATTCAATACGGTAAAACAATTATTGTTTTTGAGAATGTTATGGTATCTATTGTTCTTACTTAACGTAGCCGCCATTCCTGTCGGGATCCCCTTGGATCGCATAATTTGTTTTAGACTATTATTGTTTCGCATAATTGATTTGGCATAATTTGTATTGGCATAATAGTACTGTCGCATAATAATACTTTGGCCTAATATTTTTTTGGCATATGACGCTATTAGAATAATTTCAGTTGGACTAATTTGTATTAGACTAATACATATTATGCATAATATTGTTTGGTCTAATAATTATTTGTTATATCTGTCATTAACCATAATTTTAGTTTTCTAAATGAATAAAACACAGTTTCGTTGTTACATATAGGTAAGGTTAAATTAGGTCACGTTAGGTACATTAGGTTGGGTTAGGTTAGTATGATATCCAGGCGCGAAGCGCCCAAGCAACGTAGAATAGGAGGTCGACCTCGCCTTAGTTCCTAAATATATATGTATAAACACAATACCAAAACGAACCTTTTCTCGTTGTCCGTCTACGACTTTCGCTATAGCAATTGTATTGCTATGTGCCATTTGTACATGACTATTTTTTAGGACAATACTGTTATGCATTTTGTAATGATGCCAATTTATTATTATGACTTTTTAACCGACTTCAAAAAAAGGAGGAGGTTCTCAGTTCGTCGGGTTTTTTTTTTGTATTTATGCTATTTGACGTTAGTCTTCATGACGATTATGCTTTCTGTATTTATACTTTTTAATTTTATGCGTAAAAATATATGCGTAAAGATGATTATGCACATCGCTATTTCGGCTAAAAGCAATTATGCGTAACAATATTATTACAAATAATTTTATGCCATACAATAGAGAGCCTTCCTGTCACCCAATATATTGTTTTTACCCACTAGAATAGAGGTCCTGCTTGGTCCTTGTTGGCGCGATCGATTTACAAAGAGCAATATAAAGTTACCTAGCTTATAATATGCATAGCAGTAGCATCTGAGGTTGATGTGGACCCGGCTGATAAAGTGTCTTCTTTCGTTTCCACTGGCTGCACAATAAACTTGGAAACGATCACTGCATTTGACTTAAAATAAAATGGAACTGTACATTTTTACGATGCGACGGCTTTTATAGTGCAAATACGTGCATTTTACGGTTAAACATAAGTGAACATTAACATAAACATGTTTTTTTAAGATTGTAACGTCGGTTTTGTGCGGAAATTGTGATGTAGCCTGTTATGGTCATGTTTGTCGATGTCGATAAGCGTGGATAAAACATCTGGCTCTTTCTAACCAGTAGGTAGGTATGTAAGTGCAAGAGTGACGGAAGCATTATCCACCGCGATAAAGGAGACCTAAAATGGCTGCGTTTATCGCGTGACAAAATATGGATCAAACATCCGTCACTTTTTGACACGTATATAAGTACGAGAGTGACGGATGCTTTATCCACTTTTTGTCACGCGATAAACGCAGCCATTTTAGATCCCCTGGTAACAGAATGCAATTAATCAAATAAATTAAATATATACTTAAGTGGAATTTCACTTGAACTTTCCATTTATAATCACAACGCAACGTATCTCATGTGGAGATACCTTACAAGTCGCAGAGGAAGGCAAACGAAAGGACATGACCTTCACATCTCCTCAGAGGTCATTTCCTATTGTATTGGTGCCACAATTACAATGATTTATTACTCCATTTATAAGAACCGATATCCTGTTGATTTATTATAAGTAAATCATTTCTGTTTCACCTTTGCGCATGTATGTGTAAACATGTACGAATAGATGACGTTCGCTTGAGGAGACACAGACAGTCGTGCACCTTCTAGTGTGTGCCTGTTTTTTATATATAAGTCAGACCAGGGCTAACATGGCTGCGTTTATCGCGTGACAAAGTGTGGATAAGGCGTCCGTCACCTTCTGACACGTAAATAAGTAGGTAACGAGAGTGACGGATGATTTATCCACATTTGACACGCGATATAGGGGATTATACTTTATCTCGTCTAATCGTAAACTATAGGTGCCTGTGTCTTATTAATATGATAAATGCGAAAGTTTGAATGTTTGTTACTTAATCAAGGCAACGGCTGAACAAATTTAGATGAATTTTGGCACAGAGATAGATTATAGTTTGGAATAGCACATAGGTTACTTTTTATCCCGTTAAATTGGCCAGTTCCCGAGGGAATAGCGATAAATGACTTAAACGCGGGCGGAAACGCGCGTAAAAGTCAGTATAAAAAATATAGTAAGAAGCCGCCTCCACATTTACTTAGATTTTATTTTCTCTTCGCGAACTTTAGGTAAATTAGCTCCCGATTATTCGATCTCTACCGCCATGTAGGTAGCTCAACACTTGACTCGAATTGGGGTCGAATTTGTATGGAAATGTAAGTTCTGGCGTTGAACGCGGTAACCGCTTGTTTTGGTTTAGCGGTTATAAATAAATGTTGACCTAGAAACGATACGCGGGCAAATATGAAGTCAAAAGTAATAAGGAAGAGTTATGTTTTTAGAGTTCTGTACCCACGGATGCCAACGGGCTAAGCAATCGCTGTCCGTCCGTCCGGCTGTCCGTCAGCGGGTTGTATTTCGAATTGAACCGTGATATGTAGAAAGTATTTAGAAATTTACAGGGTGTGTAATTTACCGTAATAACAACAAGTAAATACATTAACGATAAGAATTATCCTTAGACTTATCTTTGTGTGTATTTACCGTCATTTTGATCCTCATTATTTAACCTCCGACGCAATCAAGTGTTAACAGTATCAGTGCTGTGTCCGGTGTTAACGTTGTATCTGTGTATCTATCTGTGACATCTTAGCTTCCAAACGGAGAACCTTTTTTTAAATTTAAAGCTAATTTAACTGGGTTGATCTTTAGCCAGGTTTATTGAAAATCGGTTTGGCCCCTACTTTCAGAGATAATATATCTAATTATCTCTGAAAGTAGGAGTTGGAATTATATGTCGGAGGTTTTTATCTTTTAATAACTTATACTTACCTCTACTTAACTAGCTGTTTCTGTCCCACTGCTGGGCAAAAGCCTCTCTCAGGCCTCTCCACGATAGGGAATATCCATGGATTTATTAAATCGCATTTGTCAACAAAATGTGAAAATACCGTAAGATCTCTTTTACGGTATTTTCACATTTTGTTGAGAAATGCGATTCAAACAACAAGTCAAATTAAAATCGGCCAAGAAATACGCATGATACAAGCATTTTAAACTGGTAATTAGACATCGATCAGACAGAGAGATCCGATATGCACTGTGACGTCATGTAGCAATTCGGCCTTATGAACTCCATGTTAAATTCTGTTTTGATAGAAAGAGATAGGAACTAATCTTTCTTGGCTTATATCTTGGTTATTTTTATAGCTATTCAAATATATTTTTTTGTTAACTGTTTGTTAAATGAATCAGCTTTTATCGAAGCTGTGAAAAAACGGCATGAATATTCGATATTCTCTAACCAGTGACTTCGAGCCCACTATTCTGCCCTCCTTAGAAAAAAGGGCGTATGTCTCATAGAACCGCGTATGTATTAGTGACCTTATTTCTTAAGATGGAGGGTTGAATTTACTTTGACCATCAAATTGCGCATGCGTCTTTTTTATTAAGGAGGGCAGTATTTACAGAACCGGTCAATTTCGTCCTTCCATCGTCTTGGTCTGCTATTAATATTTATGCATTTATAATGTTGCATATTTAAGGTCTAGGTTTACCGGTGAAGAGTTCATTGACCTATCCACTTCGAAGCATAATTTTATGTTGACCGCGTATGCCTTTTAAGGGAGGGCCAACTTTAATGGAATTATTAATGATAGGTACTTAATTGATACAGCATAATCAATCGTGATTTATACAATTTAATGAATTGCTTTTTTCAAGTTAAAACTTATAACAAAGATTAAAGTCAGGTTTGTGTCTCTTTGATTTTAAATGTACGATGTGGAAGTGGAATGAGTTTCAAATACGACTGTTACCAAAATTATAAGATGATTTCGAGTAATTGGACTGCTGATTCGTTAATAATCGCTTGGCTTACGATTTGTTTTATATCTGCTGCAAAAGGAAACAATCTGGCTTCTATTAAACCATGTTTTTTGGTTCACTGTTGGAACGCATAATGTATCTTTACGCATAAAATTGTTTGACCTAAAACGGTTTCAACAATAGAAACGGTTTTATTTTAATTATTATAAAAAGCTAACCTAACCTAATCTGCAAAATAGACGTTTATTAAATTCTGCAATGTCAGCATAGAAGGGTGTTATGCGAAAAAAATATATGCGAAAAGATAAATATGCGTAAAAAAAATTGCATTCTAAAGGGATACCTGTTTTTTTTATACACGAAAGGCAAGGCACTCTTAACCTCTAGTACCTAATAAAGAAAGACGGGTTTGATATATTTGAGCAATGTGTTGGCTAAGCTATTATAATATAACTGTTGATTTTACGTAATAATAAAGGACTAGCGTGCCAAGAAAGAAAGCGACTGTGCGAAGTCTCAGGAAAGAGCCCATAATTATTACCAGAATTAAGGATCTTACCCCCAACCTATAGGCGTTATTATTTTTAGTATGTTATTTTACCTAACAAAAGCGAGTTCATCGATAAGCCCTACGATTTATCGTTTCGGCCATGTTTTTGGACAAACATATTCCTCTTTCGCCGGAATGTGAAATTGTCTGATAGACTAATTTGTTACTAACTATACATAAATAACAGCTTCCCATCGTGTTTATTAAACTAAGAAACTTCTCATACCAATAGGTATATTGCTTTACACCTCTGCTCGGTGTTTTTCAATGTTTCTCTTGTTGTTTACAGAAGTGGCGATGGACGCGAATCGCGCGTTCTGCCCGCGCGTCGGATGCGACACGGTCGTGTCCGTGCGCGCGGCGAGCCCTGCCCACTGCCCGACTTGCAGGCACGACTTCTGCTCGCAGTGTAATCAAGAGGTCAGTTACATTTCAACAACTTAGTTTATATCTTAAAAGAGACTAAAAACCTGATTGCCTTTTCGAAGAGGAATATTTAACCAGCTGGCCTATTGCCTAACGCACTCGCAATCGACTTTAAAGTAGTACAATTGTTTTCATTTTGTGTGCAGACTCGCCTTCGGAATGTCAAAATGAAAACGATTGCGATGGCGAATGCGTTAGGCAATAAGCCTGCCGTTAAGCACGAGGACGGAGAAGTAGTAATTTGATGTTTTGTCGTAAAGTTTGCTTGATATTATTACCACGAAATAAACCGTACTTACCGTACAAATCTTAAAACCCTGCGTTTGAGATAGGCAGTTCTTCTCATCATTTCAGGGCTTTACATCTTAGGCATATTATTTATACAGCGACAACGTTTTGAATACCTCTCGTCCAGTCCAGTCTAATCTGGGAGCGGCAGTAGCGATGTACGATTGACATTTGAGCTGAGGGCCGTTTGGAGATGATGAAGTGACCCTCACATTTATCTTTCTTTTCTCGTGCGTATGTCGGCAATGCAGTCTAAAGCAACGCGTAGAATAAAATTAGTTTCCGGCTTCTCCCCCTAGTTCTTCCTTCTTTCTTAGTACACGTCTAGGGTACAAAAGAAATATTCTCTCCAAATTTCAAGACCCTAGCTCCAGCCGTTTAGATTCTGCGTTGTTACACTTGTTATGTTACGTCACGCTAGAGTTTTCAGACAATTCCCGAAAATAATCAAAAAACATGACTCTCCTTTTTGGCCACTTTGATTAAAAAACATACAACCCCATTAGGAGGGAAAAAAAAAACAATGGCAGTCATTATTCATAAGTCAATAAAAACGCGCCGTAATAGACTCATGCGCAGTAATTTAAAAGTTATAGCCTTTTACAACCATAAAGTAATTTGTAATTCTCGCCATAATCTCACAAGCTATGTGAACGGAAACGTTTTCTTTGAGATCATAAAGGCAAGTTTTCCCGCTATTTTCACATTACAAAATGGCGCGCGAGCGCATTGTTTGGCACGGGCGTCGACAATGAAACACATTGCATGCCAGCGACGCGAGTGGCATATGTTCAAGATGTATAGAATTCCTAGTCTGTGGCAGGGGATGTGAGCTTGGAAAAGCGCTCTCTCGATTGGACAATGGGTCACACGGTTTCAGAGCTTCACGGTGCGTTATAATGAAAAGTGAGCCCACCGAAGGCCTCTTTGGTTTTGCGGATATGGTTGGTTAAATATGTAGTTTTAAAACTTTTTGTGGTAGTACAATTAACAGAGTCTGCTAGCTGCTACATACATACATACCTCCACGCCTGTCTCTCAATGGGGAAGGTAGAGACTACGGAACGCCAAGTGCACCGGTCTAAACATACAACTTTCGCTTTACTTTTGCTTGCATCAGTGGTTTTGGCAATAAGAAATTCGAAAGGCCACAGAGCACACACCTACCATCAGATGGTGTGTGTCAATGAGTCGGCCTTCCTCACTTTAGGCGTCTTTTCCATATTCTCCTGACTTTTTAAAGAGAATTGTGATAGTGGTGTAATGGTGTTCGTTCTGATGTAGTGATATTAATTTATAGACCACATATTTAATGATCCACATAAAACACAATCTATAACTCGATAGAACACAGCAAACACACCTTCCCAGGAGTAAAAGTAGCACCTCACTTGGTTGTAATTCGTCAAATATTTTCGTTGCATCTTTTTCATTTGATATGCCAAATCTTATTCTTATCTTCATGTAAGATAAATTTTTGGCATACATGTGGTGTACCAAAATAAAGGAAACAAGCGACAAATATACATAGAGTTGTAGATTCTAATATGTAAGGGGGAAAAATCTTACCAGAAGTTAAAATTTTCTCCCGGTTAATTGTAATTCATGGCAAAATAAACATGTTTAGTCACGTATGTCTCAATCAACTATGTTAGCCCTTACCAACCCTAGTTCCTAGATAAACCCTACCCTAGCACTTGCCTTTAAAATATTCCAGCGCTCTGGCCTAGGGCTTTCAGGTCTATAGAATTAGGTCACGCCACAATGCCCGGGCGAACGATTGGGGCTACGCCGACCACTTGGTTTGAGAGGCTATGCTTGGTCAATGCAGTTTAAATATAAAAAGATGGAATGGCATAAAGGAGTTTGACGTTGTTAAGAATAAGAAGAAAAAGTAGTAAAGTACCCATTAAGTTTGAAGAGAGAGACTACAGAATCTGTAGGTTAGGTTAAGGTTTATTTTATAACAATCCAGGGACATTAGATGGTTTTGTGTAAGAGTTTGGGTAAAAGTGTTGTCATTTGTAAAATTCATACATTTTCAAGGTGAGCGGCCATTCGTAAAAGTGATAAATTATGGTAGAAATATAAAAAATAAACATATTTTGTTATGTAATGTAATACTCTTAAGTGCATCGGAGCCGAGATATTTAAATATTCATACTTGTGCGTACTTTTGTACTAAAAACTGAGTACTTAAATCTTTAAAATCTCCGTTCTGATATTATTTAACGCCATAAATTATATATATATCTATGTGTATTTAGAGGTCCTCTAAATAACTATGTAAAAACCATCCGTGGCCGCTGAAAAAAAAGAAGACAATATTCTTCAAACAAATTTACCCAATGCCCTTTCGGACCACATATTAGTAAACCCGAAGACATAATATGGTATCTAAGAGCTGATCTGATGATGGAGTCGGACGGTGGCGACAGGATCTCCGCTATACTTAACCTAGACCCACCGTCATTATTTAGGTCTTGATAAGCAAATAATGATGCAAAATAACTTTAACAAAAAGCAAGCTTTCAAAATCCGACTGTTGCTAACCAACTTTAAATCGTTATAAATCCTAAATGATCATACAAAATGAAAAATCATGAAGGAAACCTAAAGATTCTTTTTAAATCCCTATTCAATGATACCCCACTTGTCATACTTGGTCGACTTTTTTTTTTTTTTGCACAATATATCGTCTGGTGGCCGCCATATTGAATTTTGATTACTGTCATATCTTCAGTGACACTCACCAGATTGAGACAAATCGATTGACATAAGAATCATCAAAATCGGATAACGGGTTTAGTTTTTCTATTGCCACAAAGGAACAAACATACATACATAGGCTGTGAAACACATTACCCTACTCCTTCGGCAGTCGGGTAAAAAATACAGTCGGCAGCAAAAACTTGTTGCAGAAATGAAATTTTACATGACAGAAACTTAATATCATAATGTGAGTAGCCGTTCACGAATTTGGGTAAATTTATTGGGTTCTTATAGAGTTATTAGTTATTCATAGAGTTTTCAAATGATTGGTTACGACTGTCAGAAAACAGTTAGATCAGAAATCAATAGCTTCGCAGGTGTGTCGGTGTTTTTAATATCCGCATATATTTTTATATGAATAATTCTTATATTATTATGTAAGATTGCTTTAAACTAATGTATTACGAAAAATCTTGATGATACATATTTTTTATGAAATACCTAAATACTTTAAAATGTTAAAATACAGTTTTTTTGACAACAGTATTTTAACATTTTAAAGTATTTTGGCGTTAATAAGTAGGTTCATTTTTATAATTTATAAAGGAACAAATTTAATCTTAATAATTTAACTATGTGCGTTTTTAGAAATTAAAGTCGTCCGATTTTAATGCAACTTTTATATAGGTATTGTTGTTGTTGTTGTTATTGTTGGCAAAAACATATTATATGTTATAATATGTTTTTGCCAACTAAAACTTATATTAAAACGTTTCTAATTCTCAATATTTACAAACAACTCTGTACTAAATTCATTATCTCCTACATATTTATTTGGCATCCATCCAACATTTCAAGTTTCATTTCATCCTATGTAAACAATCCTATAGCGTTGAAAGTCGCTCAAAATTACCCCGATATTAGAAATTCTCACTGCCTTTGTCATCTGTCAATCTTCCTAAATAAGATCCGTATCTTGTAACTCGCTTTCCTTAGGCCGATGAACTCGAGAGCTTAATAGGACGAGGAACTTTGGAAGCCAGTTCTGAAGCTTAATTGCAAATTAGTTTTATTAACTTAGCCTTTGTAGAAGGCGTGGTTTTAACGGTTTAAACAATAAAGAGAAATTAAGCTGGAAAGTAGTCCCAGTTTCCTAAGAAAACAGTTTGTTGGTGCTTGAGAGTTTCTATCAAATAGATATGCAGTGAAAGGATAAGTTAATAAAACGATCCTATTGGTTTTTAATCCCCGATGCAAAAATAGGGGTGTGTGTTTTACTTGTGTACCTATCTGTGTGTCTGTCTGTGTGTCTGTGGCATCATAGCTCCTAAACGCAAGGACCGATTTGGACGTGGTTCTTTTTTAAAAAAAGCTAGTTTAATAGGGATGGTTTATAGCAAGGTTTCTGGAAAATCGATCGGGCCGTTTAAGAGATATCTCTGAAAGTAGGGGTCGCCATTATCGGGGGTTAATATCTATTTAAAAGTTATATTTTCTTTCCCCACAACTTGGATTTAAGGGTTTAATTATCGAAATGTCAAACTTAGTACATTGCCATGTTATCTTAAGGCCCTGATCGACGGACGGGTAAGTACGCCATACTTATGCCGTACTTGGGCATTTTCACGAAAAAGTGTACCCAATTAAGGGCTGAAATTAAGGAAGTTTAACTTTGTCAGTTTTGGCGTCCGTCAATGTTTAGCTAATTTTCGTCACAAAACTGACAAAGTTAAAGTTCCTTCATTTCAGTCCTTAATTGTGAACACTTTTTCGTGAAAATGCCCAAGTACGGCGTACTTACTCGCCCCTTTTATCCTTAAATTAAACTCGTCCGCCAGTACCTAAGGATTAAGTATGTGATTCTTACAATACCTCCAGGCCCTATACTGGACGTGTCGACCTTTTCTAAATTGACAGTGCAGAGTTAAGCTATGCATGCTACCCTGCCTATCTCTAGCTTCCGTGACAATGTTCACCAAGCGTGGAACCAAGCGAAGCCTGTTAATTAAGCCACGGTGCGTAGTGAACTGATTAAAATTTATCTGAACAATCATACATTCGAAAAGAGGGGGATGTACTGTGGGAATAATTATATGAGAAAGAAGGAAGTGAATGCTAAGATGACGGCTGATAATAATGAATGGAAGAATAACTTTCTGTCAAAAAAATAATTTAGTACAAGCTTTTGTTTCCGCTGACTGTCCCATTTTCTCAGCCCATTCCATTAATGGCAAGCAGACAACATACATACATACGAACACTGCAAGTTAATCAAAAGCTAGTACTTAAAAAGACATGCTGCGCCAATCTCAAATAAAGGCAACGGCAAATAGTTTTCTTTTTTCAATACAAACGTCGTCTTCGTTTTAGAAGGTAAACGTGTCACGGGATCTAAGACCCTGAGTGGGTTGTAAGCCCGATTTACATCGGTCAAGGACAGTGGACAGTACAGTAGTGTAAACCGATCGGACAGTAGCGAGTCAAGTTGCCTTGCCAGTGGATCCAACTAGAATCACTTTCTATTTTTCACTCCACTGTCCTTGCCACTGTACTTGCCATAGTCCTTGACCAATGTAAATCGGGCTTTGCAATCTTCAGACTGCAAATACGTTGCCAATCCTGAGGACTATAGTAGCGGCATCGAGTGATGGCACTTTTGAAGGTTGCTCGCTCATGAAGGTCCCTAAATATTGACAGCAAGTATAAAGGAACAGATGACAAACTTTATTGTTGCAAGTACCGGAATAGTAATGTACTGCTGGCGCTGTAATTTACCGAAACGCATTTCGTAACTAGCTTCATCTTGAGGTTGTCTTTATTTGCTCGCACTCTAGCGTTCATCGTTTTGATCATAACTAACAAAAAACATCTCAAAAAAACAATTCGCGTGATGATAATAAAGGACCGCTGACTGGTACAAAAAATGAAGTCACTGCACTTTCACGTCACGTCACCGCCGCTGGCAAACTCGCGTCCTTGCTCTGAGCTAACGTGGTTTAATGATTATTTATTCATTCATTTATCAATAATTTCACATTTTGTATATTTTGACATAATATTTAAAATTTCTGACAATGTTGTCTTCTTCTAGCCACAAAGTTTATTTCGAAAGTTTGATCTACCATTTATAGCCTTTTATTTTTATGCGTTATTCCTTTAATAAACTTTTTAAAAATATACTTGTCGCACTTGACTGAAATTGTTACGATAATAAAATTGAGTGTTTCACAACACTATTTGTCAGCTATCTAAAGTGCCATCACTCGATGCCGCTATTGTAAGATGGAACGCCGCTGTGCGTTCTAATTCTAACATTGTATAGTAAAAGTTTTAGTTTGTTAAGCCGCAAAAAACCCTTTAAATATACCTAACCTAAATTAACACAACTTTTCCTGAGGGATATATAAAGCCAGGGCGCGTACAAACTGACCCAATTCAAAATGAATGAGCCCTTGACTATCGCACCATTCTCAACTCTATCCCACTATTATAAGGGTGTTAAAGGGTTGGTGGGATTATTTCAAAGGGTCAAAGGGAGGTTGTTAAGCGGAGTTAAATTAGAATCCGGATTGTTTGTCCTGTAAGCGTTTGTCCCTGATAGGGGATGACACCGTTTTAGTTCAACGCGAGAGTCAAGGAACGATCTAAAATAAAATACTTTTGTAGGTAGATTACCTTTGTTTTAAATAACTTTCAGAGTTTTGTATTTATATCATCTTAATTATAATTACCCGTGTGGTTGCCGGGTTAGAATAGTGCTCCTCCATGTCTTCCCGTGGATGACGTAAGAGGCGACTAAGGGAATAAAGGGTTGTAGGCGATGGGCTTGCAACCTGTCACTAATACGCTGGTAAACATCTTAGCTGAATTGTACAAAATGTGGTTACAGAATTATCAACAAGTTTTTAGAGTTGTACGTAGTTCTTTAGCTTTGCCTACCCCTCTCCGGGAAACAAGACGTGAGTTTATGCATGCAATTATTTTTATTACATATTATCAAACAAAGTAGATTTTCGCGTCTGTTTGTTTGTCTGTCTGTAGGTATATCCGCTAACCTGCTAAACTATGCAACGGATTTTGATGCGGTTTTAACTATCAGTTAGATGTTTTTTCACTGAAGTTTTTTTATGTATAGTAAATTCTGTTTATGTACGAGTGTTAAGCAAACCTCACATAAACCGACGCGAACGAGGGCGGGTCTCTATAACTAACATTAATTACTTTGTAGTAAACCAGTGTATTAACATATCTGGATAAATACAAATTGGCCGATTAAATGCATTTACATATGCAATTGATAAATAATCAATATCATTATTTTTAATATTTATCGATTTATTTACGAGTTGACAAGTTGACAGGCAGGAAAACAAGCATGAAATCATCACAGTCGCTAACACGTTACCTATGAATTATTAAAGTCGTACACTTAATCATAAATATCATACATAATCATAGCCATACTGTTATATTGGGTACATGTACATATTATTTTATCGAAACACCTTGCAACGAACGCAGAATTTTCATTTCATCGAATCGCCGCATGAGTTTTTTTTTGGTAGTCACAATTCTAACCTAACCTAACCTAACCTACGTACTTAATGTTAAAGATATCCTGAAAACATCATGGTTTCAGCTGAAAATACGCGTATGAAATGAAATTCGATGAAATGGTACAATCGATGAAGTGAAATTCTATAAAACGATGGATTACGTTCTATTACCCCTGGCATAAGAATAAACAATAACTACACGTAGAAGCGAAACTCCCGGCTCCGGACGCGCGCTCGGCGCGTTAAATACCTACCGCCTGGCGACACCTGAGGTGTCTAGTCAGTCAGGGGCCTCACAGACGGAATATATATGTATTAACCAAGATATTGTTATTGTGTCTTGAATTGGTTTTCGTATTTATGTTGATTTTAGTGTTTATGGTTGAACTAAGATAGTGTTTTAAAAAGTGAACGACTATTTGCGGCAAAATAATTAGAAATAGGTAATTGATTGAATGAAGGAGTTTTATTTGTTAAATAGTACATCCCCTAGATGTTGAAAATAAAAAAACGGAAACATTAAAAACGAATTAATAGATAAGAATAGTACATTGTTGCAGAGGATAGAAAGTACGCGATTTTTGGACGAGTCATATAGAGGGCCGAAACGTAGTTGAGGCCCTCTAGTGTACGAGTCCATAAACTGCACTTTCTACCGAGGCAGACATAGTGCTTTTCACAACTACTGAGAGGAAATAAAATAAAAAATCATATTCAAAACTCAAATTTTAATTCATGTTAATGTGACGTCACCGCCAATTTTACCATAGATAACTTTTTTTAAAATCTGGACCCCTATTCTCGTGGCGCTCGAGATTAATAAACTAACATGCAAGATGAAGATGTCAACTCCATATAAAGTTGTATTTGTTTCGCCATATCTCCCATAATTTCATCTCTAGTGGTTCGAGATTAGGGGCCCAAGTTTGAATTACATTTAAAAAATAAGCAGTGACATAGTTTTTAGTCTGTGTATCTTTTAGCAAAAATACACCTAATATTTTACGGCACAAAATGGTGTGTTCTGATTGGTCGATTTCAATTTTTCATTTTAAGGAGCTATGACACAAAAATTGATTGATTGATTTTCATTGGTTCTTAAAGTTGGACAACAATGTTCCTGACCAATCAGCAAACACGCCGACAAAAACATTCTTGGTCTTTCCTTATAAGTGACGTTTTGTGACCCCAAACAAGACCATCTATGGTCATATTTCCGAGCAGTGTTGTGAAAAAGTATTTTGTAATAAAGCTTTTTTAACTAAATAAAAATTGAAATTTATGGTCCGGAAAGGAACGTAAAAAGATCCCAGTATACTTAAAACTTATTGAGCTTAAACCTTTTAAGCTCAATAAGTTTTAACTGACTGTTTGCTTATAGATTCATTTCTGTGTTTTATAGATGACTAATAGCCACATAAGCCATTAAATTTTCTGGAGATATCCTAATATCATCGAAAATATTATAACCTAATTTAACGTAAATGTAAAAAACTCATTTTGCAACAATGTTTCCAAGTTGAAGGAAAACATAGATAACATTTGTTCACTAAACTTGTATAACACATCCATAAACCGATTAAAATATTTCACAAGTGACAGCCCTGACTTTGGGCGCGGAAGACAGAGGGGCGTAGCGGGCTGAAGGGGCAAGTAGGTATTAAAAGCGCGGCATTTGGGGCCTGGGTAAAGGAGATTCGCTTCAACGTTTAGTTATTGTTTATTCTTATGCCCCTGGAACGAATAGGGAGGGGGTGATATAAGTTTAACGTCTGTATCTGTGGCATCGCAACTCCCCAACGTTTGAACCGATTTTGGTTGCTTTTTTTAAGGCATAGCTAGTTTGATAGGTGTGGTTTGTAGTCAAAGATGAAAATCAGTTGGGTCGTTTAGGAGTTACCTATCAGCTCTAAAATTAAGGGTCGCAATTATATGTCCGGGGCTTTTATCTATTTAATTTAATTGTCACGGTTAATTAATTACATACACACACAAACTCACCCCTTCATTCCCAGAGTGGGCAGGCTACAGAATTACCCACAACTCTAAAAACTTGTTGATAATTCTGTAAGACTACGTCGCTGGTGTTATGTTTTTGCAGAATTATTAATTAATGAATTGAGGATAAATCAATAAACATTCATCGGTTCTAATAAACCTCTCAATACATTTTCGGTTGCCATTGTATTCAAATTCTAGCCCAATGCCGGTGTCGTAACCGTGCCACTAGATGTCGCTCCCGGTCACGTTCGTGGTAACGACTGTTGCGAAGCACATACAAACGTCGTACTTAGTACGTCGAGCGGGTTATTCCGATCGGACGTTTTTTCGTTGCCACTTTGAACTTTATTCCACTGTAATAAGCCAGCAACAATGTGCTGGGTGGTAACGGATGGGAATAACCCCGTCGAGCCTAGTGTGTCGTTGTCGATGCTTATATAAACATTCAACTGTTATAGGCTATCGTTTCAAGGTCACGATCGTGTATTTGTAGAATGTTTAGACGGATGCACGAAGTTTTGTACGAATTCCTTTGATCGAGTCTTTGTTCTACTGTGTTTCAGCCCATATGGCTGCTTTATCGTACACTCGAGTTCATAAATATGTGTACATTTTAGTACCTTGTCTATTTAATTTCATGTTTAAACTGCCATATATGAATTGTCACAGCGATTAAAGTGTCAAGGTACTAAAGTGTACATATATTTATGAACTCTACTGTACATACATGTATTTTTGAGATTATGGTTAGTCTGTCACTTGACAGTGCCGATGTAAATGAAATTGAACTTAGGGGAAGGGCATAAAAATTGGAAAGTTCCCAGGGATCAGCGATAAACGACTTCTATGCGGACGGAGTCACGGGAAACAGCTAGTTTAGATTTCGTTTTTTACACCTGTGAAAAACTGAAACTCCTATTCTGAGCACAGTTGATAGTTTCTGCGAATTCTGCAAAAGAAAACACCAGCGACGTAGTTACAGTATTCCCAGTTACTTAATAGCTTTCGGCTGGCTATCGCTATCACGCTTGCACTCGTAACTGATAGTATATTTGTCACTCGTGTGTCATATAAAAACCAAGATTGCCGATAGCTATTAGGATAATGGTAGCACTGTACGTTTAAGATTGAGATACGAATATACATCGTTTAGGTGATATTATTGTCTGTTAAATATCTCCTTTGTTCTGCGTAAACAATTACCGGTCAATGGGTACTTAAACAGGGTTATCTATTGTTAATACCAACACAAATCTTTACCTGAGAGCCGAATTACTCAAGTCCATTTTGTTTTAAGCCAGTGAAAAAGGCATTGCCAAGAACAGTGGAGTGTAAAATAGAAAGTGATTATATTTAGATCCACTGGCAAGGCAACTTGACTCGCTACTCCACTGTCCTTGACCAAATGCACATGACATTCAATACCTTATTAACTCAAAAATAAATTGTAATGCATAACTATTTGTACTAATTTGAAATTAGAATTTTTCAACACTGTTACATTTCGAGTTAAGACGGTATTGATTGTCATGTGCGCAATGTACCTACATCAGGCTTTACACGCGATTCTCCTGCTAATCACTGAAAGCTTATATATACCATTCTCATTGCAGTATAACCTCGCCAAATATGGTTACGGACATGGCGATGCACAAAAGATACTTCTGACCCCGAAAATTTGACCGCAAGTCGTTTTGGGTGCTCCTATATTGTAAAGTCACCAGTGGTCGGCCAGAGACCTGTAGTCGGCCTCTGCCTATACTTTGTATGAGTGGGAAGAGTACGAAAGATATATTTCCCACTCTTCGCACTCATATAAGGTCGACTACTGGTCTCTGGCCGACCACTGGTGACTTTACCCTAGACGGAATGCGTCAGTGACGGATTATAATAATTAATGTATGTGTTGTTTCATTTCCAAGACTGTGGACGTCGGTATCCAAACTACGAGAAGTCCTGTAACTTATTCATAATTTACTGTGGGTTATTAATATTCTTTTTTTATTACAAATTATAAAACCTAGGTATCGATGCTGATGACACGCCTTACAATTTTTTTGACATTTTCCCAGTGCATATATATCCCTGGAAGAGATAGGACTATTTTATTAAATTAAAACATTTAATTTGTTATTGTAAATAATTATTATTTGGGGCATACGATACGGTTCTGTAATATCATTTATTATATCACCGTATTTGACCTGCAAACTTTTTAAATTAAAAAATAACGCTGCCCTAAAGTTGTTAAAAATTCTCCCGTTTTTGTGGCAACGGCGGCGGCACAAAACACCATTGCGAGGTAACTTTTCATAGCACTGGCATACCTTTGCTTCCAAACCTGAATAAATGTGTCAGTGTGTTACACTTTCTTTATTTTAACGTAAGTCTATTGGGATTTTTACGGTACTAACATAGGTAACATAGGTACATATGGAAAAACGAATCACTTGCAAAGTACAGTCAGCATAATCAAAAAACCAAGACCTGTGAGTAACACGCATGATTTAGGTTTAGAAAATTATGTTTGACACTTTCTGAGTGTAAATACGGAATTACAAAAATCAAAGAGAATAATATAACTAATAAGAAATATAATATGAGCCTAGCATCGACACCCAGTAGGCAGTAGTTAGAACTTAAGTGATGGTAGGTACTCGAATACCGTCAACGCGTTCACGTTGTGCCACCGACTCACCTGGCGTAATCAAATTGGGTACTATCTCCAGCGGGTGGCAGTGAATGTAATGGTCCTCTAGCGCCTAGAGGACTCTAGGCTGCACAGACGCATGTTGTTAGCGATCGCTTAGTAATTGAAACGTCAACATTGGCGAGCTTCCGTTTGTTGAACTACAGACCGAGGCTATGCAACGGCATTTTTAGCGCTACTAGTGGTCATACTCACACGTGTATAATGGTAAACTCTGCCAATGACCGCAACATTGAAATAATTCACAAAACACAGTCCGAGGTTGTTGTCACGTCTGCAAAAGGAGTTTCAATGCTAGAAAAAGAGTTTTCTAAGTTGCAGTCTTATTAACACAGTTATGTACAGAAGCGTCGTAAATCAATAAGGACAGGATAGACAGCAAATCAGAAAAGACAGAATTTGTATTTTAATTTTTGTCATGGCAAACCTTGAGCCAAACTATTTTCCCAACCGTTTCTATCTTGTATTAACAAAATAATTCGTATTTGACTTCAAACATGGCTTCTAGTAAGTACCCTTTTTATCTAGAAGATACGTTAATAACCTCTGCATTTTGTTCACAGTGGCACGGCAGCCTGTCTTGCGAAGCTGCAGCGACCTCATCGGCCGGCGCGGGTGCTCCTCTGCTGCCCGACTCCGAGCTGATCAAGCTGTGCCCGATGTGCCGCGTGCCCATTGAGAAGGACGAGGGCTGCGCGCAGATGATGTGCAAGCGCTGCAAGCACGTGTTCTGCTGGTACTGCCTCGCGTCGCTTGATGTAAGTACACTTTGAAAGCTGGCGAAGTGTTGTTAGTAAAATAAAACTATGGCACAATGCCAGGTATTTAGTTTATGCACATAATAAACAGAAAAAGACCCAAAATAGAACCCTGTGGCATTCCAAGCGCAACAGGTTTACTAGAAGACTGCAGGCGGTTTGAAACTACTTTCTGGATTCTTTATTTCAAATTGCACTTTGTTTTTGAAAGAAATTATTTTATCTGATGCTCCACATAACATGCTTTGGAGCCCCATGACATGCCAATAGCATCTTTCGACATCTCCCATGCCTAAGTACTGCAAGCTCATGTTCTGCTAGTACTGCCTCGCTTCGCTCGATGTCAATTCATCATTCGATGAGAGATGAGGTATATTTTATCGGAATAGTTTAGTGTGGGTGGTAAAAAGTCACAATTAAATATTAGGTAAATCAATCTTAACAATATTTTGTCTGAAGCCTTTCTGTAATAGCTGTCCTTCGAAAGATAGTGTTCAGTGCCATTCCTGAGGAAAACCTCCTCACATCTCAGTGGAAATCCGATTGCCGTGTCAATTCTATTCGCATACCTCCCCACACGGATCTTAACTATTCGTACATACTTCCATAGCGGAAGCGTTCTCACGTTACAATTGCAAAAGCAATCGTGAGAAACTTAGATTCCCG
This sequence comes from Acleris literana, assembly GCA_946894065.1. Classification (NCBI taxonomy): domain Eukaryota; kingdom Metazoa; phylum Arthropoda; class Insecta; order Lepidoptera; family Tortricidae; genus Acleris; species Acleris literana. The sequence continues at coordinate 4,136,142 of OX335681.1, forward strand.
AGAATGAGTGATAAACAAACTATTCAGACAGGGTCGCGTTCTACTTGTATAAAGTGTCTTGTCTGACTTAAGGCTGGATTTCGTAAATTATTCTCATAAATTATTAATCTACGTCATGTACATAGAAGACATAATACCCTAGTTAGACATAGAAATGGTAGAAGTAATGGAAGAACTATTAATACCTTGAATCTACAAGCTTCCTAGTGTTAATTGGCTTAAGTATGGTGTTTGATTTGTTAGAATGATTTGTTATTTCGTACCAATGTCTACCAATCAACAAGTCTCAAAACGAAACTAGGACAGTTTACTTAGGCAAAGCTCTCCGATGCCAAACACTTCCATCCATCAACCTCCACGTTCAGTTATTTTCCAGCGATTCGGTTTATAATTATCGGGTACCAGCCTTGACATTAATACGCTTTGATTTACGTTGCTAAGTGTACATCGCTAACGCACTTAACTATATCTCAAAAGCATACCGTAACTGCAAATTGAAAACAATGCATTTGAAGTTTCATCTCTTGACGCGTAGAGTTGTTATTGGTGAGTCTTGAATTTGGCTTTACTGTTTTTATGTTTCCGAGGATTTGAGAAAATGAGTTTCTACATCAAAGTATGTAATTACCGAGTATTTTTAAATGTAATAACCAAAAACAAGGCGTCTGTTACACGGTGAAGTATTTTCATAATAACCTGGCGCTAATTAAGCAATTAAGGTTAAAAACATCAGTCTTTGACCTTTAGGAACAGCAGGGGGATTGTTTGGGGAGTCTTTAGTATTTAGTTTCATGGATATGACCTTTAAACCCTAGCAGAGACTTTTACTTAGGTATATTATATGTATATTTGCAAGATAATATTTTACCAGTTAAATAAGCCTGTTATACGCTTCCAGTAGTCAGATCGCCATGGATTGTAGGAGTGTAATGAGTAATGACTAGCGGAGTCTTAAGTTTGCGGTCTTGTTATTTTAGTTTTGAGAACGTTACAATCAGGTAGCTTGTGTTCCTTTTGAATTAGTGATAAGAAGAAACTTCAACATTAAAACTGGTGTTTATTTATGAATACAGCTAATAAGAAGATGTTTTTATTTAACCAACCGCATTACTTTGGATGCCTACTATGATATTCAAGAATTGTTAAGTAGATACATGAGAAGCAATCATTACGTAATGCTCTAATAAGAGTAAACCTGCACATGTTTGTAGCAGAATTCAAGACTGTAATATTTAGACTGCAAATATAAATATAACATACATACATACATAATCTCACGCCTTCGTTCCCAGAGTGGGGTAGGCAGAGCTACAGAATTACCAACAACTCTAAAAACTTGTTGATAATTCTATAACCACAATTTGCACAACTAGGCTAAGATGTTTACCAGCGTATTAGTGACAGGTTGCAAGCCCATCGCCTAACAGTACTACAAGCCTTTATTCCCTTAGTCGTCTCTTACGACATCCACGGGAAGACATGGAGTGGCACTATTCTAACTCAGCAACCACACGAGGCACTCGGCAACCACACGAGGCATAACAACAAATAGGCAAATATAACATCTCGTTAAACTACCACAGATTAACAATTATCCCTCTTACAAATTAAGCATGATTAGAATGCATTATAAATTATCACAGCCAGAGAATCAACTGTTCTCGTTTTACAATCCTAGTGTTACTACAATCAGTTATAATTGACTAATTCCCAACAAAGTGTCCATTATCACTATGAAATTTAATACAATCTCGGGAATTTTCTCACGTTGTGTGTTAAGCTCCGCTAATCGTAAGTATGATAAAGATCACTTACGACCCATCAAAGAATTGAAATGGTCACTTGAAACAAGTTTTTTTCCTAGTCTTCTCTTTTTTTTACATTGTCATCAGCTTCTTATCGAAACCAATCTTTAGTCCACAATCGGTGGATCTACGTTAAGTACAGCGCAAATCCTGTTGCCATCTTCCGTCTCATATCGTCAGGTCAGTTCTTAGACACCACAATATTTCATTGCCATTGGGTTAAAATATATAAAGTGGCCGATTTAATTAATTTTAGTCCTTTCTAATCATGGCAACGGTTCAGTGTATGGTTTTTTAGTTTCTGTAGAGGCTGAACGGGTGGTCCAATTTCGACAATCGAGGTGTATTTAGATTAGTCTAAGCATTGAAAATGACACTGGGTACCTACTTTAATTTTAATAATTACCAATACGGCGGGTGCTTAAGTATATTATTATCACATGGGTATTTTATATACATATATATATATACATAGACGACAATATCAGAACCTGTACTCGGGTTATTTAATTTCCTTTTTGTTAGACTTGATAGCTTATAAATTATTTATTACTAAAATTCCTAGCGTCTTTCTAGCGCGTGGATTAATATATGGATGTACATATGTTATGTAAATTCGAAATGTTTACCTTGTTATTAAATCACTTACGGAAAATCCTTTAATAGTCGAGAAATCCCCAAGCGTTTTATTTCAAGTTATGTACTGACCTTTTTTAATTAAGGTACCTAAGGCCAACAAATTGTTTTGGGAGTTTATTGCAAGAGAATATTTCAAAGAGATACTGTTTCATCAACAGTTTTGTATATTCAGAGCAGCGTCAGGCAGGTGTCTATGAACTTTGACCTTTCTTGACCCCGTTTTTTTCTCCGTAACGGTCTCATTCATGATTAGTTACGCGAAAACAAAGAAATCGCCCGCCATTGTGCGATTACGAAGAAAATCTCCTTAATTTCATTCTATCTTACTTTATGTCGAAATGAGTTTGATCCCTGATCTTTGTCTAGCTCAAAGGGCGCTAGTAGAAGGGTGTCTTCAAATTTTATAAATTTCGAAGAGCTAAAACGTACCAGAAAATGCAACACTTTTCTATACATTTTAAATTCATATTATAAAACTTTGCGAACATAATACGTGTACTTCTGATAAAAATGCTGTCGATAATTATCAAAATCAGAAATAGAAGAATGTGTATGTGTGTATCTGTTGGATCGAAAAAGTTTTTAAAGTTAAAATGCAATCCTCTTAAAATTCTTGTTGTTTACTGACAAAAAACCCGTGTTATTGTGAAACTCTCTGTATTATCTGTTAGTAAGCTAATTTACAACGATATGCGTATTGTTTCCAGGACGACTTTCTTCTGCGCCACTACGACAAGGGCCCGTGCAAGAACAAACTCGGACACTCCCGGGCATCTGTGCTGTGGCATCGGGCGCAGGTCAGTGTTCAATATTTGGTCAGATAATGCTACCAAAAAATATATGGCAAAGAGTAGACAATCACGCACACAAGCCACCTACCCTCTTCAACCAATGGCAGGTGACAGGTGATATTTTAGTGTAGGTACAGTCTGTTAGCACTTCGGTTCTTCGGATTTGTACTTCTCTCTCACTCGCGAGTTGTCCCTCCGTCCACTAGGATCCATTGATCCGTTAAATGGGTTCAAATGAACTTTTTGTACATTCAAATCCATTAATGGAGTCGAGTGGGCTTTAATGTACACTTAAATCCATTTGGAGTCGTTTACACTTTTTAAGACGCTGGGATCCATCAATGGATTTAATTATACTATGAAGTCTACAAAAATCCATGAATGGATTCTATTGAACTTTTTATGTACACCGGTATCCATCAATGGATTTTAGTATACTACAAATCCACGAGTATCCATCAATGGATGGATCCAAGTATATAAAAAGTTAATAAAATCCATTGTTGGATACTCATATACATAGAAGTCTACTAAGACCCATTGATGGATCGAAGTGTAATAAAGAGTGCAACAGAATCCATTGCTGGATCCCAGCGAATTAAAAAGTGTAAACGACTACAAATGGATTTAAGTGCACATTAAAGCCCACTCGACTCCATTAATGGATTTGAATGTACAAAAAGTCTACTTGACCCCATTAATGGATCCTAGTGGACGGAGGGCGAGTTGTAAGTACAAACCCGAGCCGAGCATCTTCTAAGAGCTATCGCTTTTTACTATACTCTACATGTCGTAGCTTATATGAAACCTAGTGATGTATCAGCGTGTTAACTTTGCAATGTACACCGAATTGTCATCAGTCACGTATCATTGTCAAGATGGTGCAATAGGCGGCTGGTTGGTGATATTGTAAATGCGAACGTGTGGTCGTTTGTTTGCTCGTTGGTTCAGTCTTGAAGGTTCAACTCCGCAACTGAGTGAAATTCGGTACAGAGATTGTTTATAGCCCATAGTAGGACATAGTGAACTTTTTATCACAATCAATTTTGCTCGGAAACAGCGCTCTCATTCTTTCCCACTCTTTTTGCCAAGCTATTACACAATAGCAACTGCATTTTTCGATGCATGCCCAGGGAGATCCAATTATTTGTAAAAATCTCAAGAAATTATGAGTATTAATGAATGTGCAACTAATGTAACCTGCAACTTGTGTTTGTTATTTTGCTATGTTTTTAATCCACGATGTCTCGCCCCACCAAAAAAATTGAAGTTGCACGGTTGCGTCCATCCATGATAAATTAAGTAGTTGGGTGGACGTCGTGCTTTAGAAAAACATAGGTACTTTATAACGAAAGAGAAATGACAAGTGTCAGGCACATGGATTTTGAGCGATTAGCGACAAAAATCAAGTCGTGCTTGCAGTAAAAAAGCCAAGAGAGAATTAAATTGCATTCGGATAGAGATGGATGGAACATCAATCGATATCTAAGTCGATTGATGTGGAGCGATTAATGTGATGACATTGACTGATAGAAGGAATTCATAAAAACTCCGCAATAAATCATCTATCGATGGTCGATCGGGGTCAATATACAATTATATTTTTATGCAAATTGGTTGATCCATAAAATCGTTTATTTTATTGAAAATCGCGAAATTACCTACATTCAGAGAGCCCGAACTTTGGTGTTTATTCTTCTTTTGCCTTTTTGCTTGTCATTTCGCCGGTTGCCTTAACCCGAACACAACAATGCAAACACAGTGCGTGGCAGGAAATATTATGGTGGTAGCGATACAGATGGACTCTGCACAAAGTCCTACCGCCACTAGCTCATTTATTTATTTGATCTTCTCAGATCTATTGCATTTATCGTAGTAGTTTCATATTTAAGAGGACTTTTGTATACCTATAGTCTAGAAACACTTTTAACGGAGTAAGAAAAGCCTAGAAGATTGCGGAGTCTGATGTTACGCCTTTAAAGGTCCCACAGAGTAACACTTAACCATACAGTCCCGAGTCCAACAGGCCGCCGCTGATGATGATGATGATGATGATGATGATGATGATGATGATAGGTGGGGACATAGACTGTCAAGCTAATATCGACCGACGGACTAGCGAACTGTTTGTCTCTGGTGCTCTTAAGATTTTAGAAACTTATCGATGATATCAATCTTGCAGGTGGTGGGCATATTCGCTGGCTTCGGTCTACTGCTGCTAGTGGCCAGTCCTCTACTGCTGTTGGCTGCACCATGCATCGTCTGCTGTAAATGCAGGTAATACTCTTTAGCAGAATCTGATAATATTCTTCTTAATTTGAAATAGTGGCCAATTAGAGCATAGTTTCCCACCAGGGGCGATACTGCTCCCAAATGGGTGCCTTCTAGGTGGCGGTAGTAGGTCGCCTCGCTTCTCTCGTCGTCTGTCCGCGCTAATGCGGGACGCTTACCAACTTGTTGTGGCCCTTCTATACGATCATGGGCCAGCGTAGGGACGGAGTAATGCGTAAGAGTTAGATACAAGAGTATGTTGCTCGCTCTTAGGTGTAAATGCGTCTCTTACGCTCGCCCATGCTGAGCCATCGTATAATGGGGCTATTGGGATGTACACTACAGTGTATCTGTTTAACGAGTTTAGCTTGGAGTATCCTCCTTGTTTACTCGCCCTTACCTATTTTTAATTCCCGAACAAAAAGAGGGGTGTTCTAAGTTTGACGCCAGTGTATGCCTGCCTGTCTGTCTGTCTGTCTGTCTGTCTGTCTGTGTCTTTGTAGCTCCCAAGCGGATGGATCATGGATGCACTGTTTTTTTTTTCATTTAAAAGCTAATTTTGTTGGTTCTGGTAGTTATCATCAGCTCTGTGGAAGGGGTGGCAATGAATGTCATGATATAACTTGATCGTACGTTGGTTAGGTTACAACTCTCACACTAACATATAACTATAATTTTAAATTTTCAGACTATGCAACCCAAGCACAAAGAACCTCGAGGAAGTGGACGAGATTGAGAGCATCAGCCCTGGGCGGGAGGAGGAGGGGGAAATCACGCGCGCCCGGTATCTATCCGACTGACGCCCGCGGTACTAGGCTACCAGGCACAGTAACGAGGCATTCAGAACTTTACTACAGGCAGAGAACTCTTGGTTTCTCGCTGTCAAGCTGATGGAAGTACCAGGAGGACAGTTAAATGTGGTGGTTGTAGGTTTGGCCTTTGCTTTCCATGGTCTTTGATAGCCTTATGTACTCGTACAAAACGGTCAGAAACGCATGAGGGTTACAGCATTCGTGGTCGATAAAAGACGTCACAGAATTGCGAAATCTGTGTAAAAGTTTTAAGCTACTGTGTGATGGAGAACGGGCGCCAATGCAAAATACGAATCGAGTTAGTTGCGCTGATAATTATTGAAGACTTAATTATTGTTAAATAGTTGATTATTGGCCAAATCTGTTAAGGGTAATGATGGGATTAATTGGAATTTGAATAGGAAGAGATTGCTTATGGCTCAGTTACAACCTAGATAGACTTCCAATGTTTTGATTAAGATTGTGTCCCGTAGGAAACGAGAGGAATGACGAGTCAATGACATCATTGATGATGGTAGTGTAATGATCATTACGCCAAGGTTTGAAGACTTAAGTATACGTAGGGACTGACGATGTTGACAGGCATTTAATGATTAACATTTTGGCTAATATTTGAGTTAAGGACGTCAATGTCAACGATTAAATCATCGATGTTGTAGGAAACTTACTACCCTTCTTTTTATGGCCCATCATAGGCCAGCGTATGAGACGCATTTACACCTTAGAGCGAGCAACATATTCCTGTATCACACTTTTACTCATTAATCTGTCCCTTACGCTGGCCATGATCGGCCATCGTGAAGAAGGGCCATTAACGGTATGAGCATCCTTCTCTTAAAATAAACGAGTCAAACAGGGATGGATGTTTCTTGACCGTTAATAGGTTAGCGGACTAAATCTTACGCCAGTAAATTATCTAGATTCAGTGGGAATACGACAAAGACGTTATTATATTGTTAGCACTGGAGACTTACATGATTTAAAACTAGATTACGAGAGATACTAAATAAATCACATGTAATGTAAGGTTAAGTCACCATTCAATGTCAGGAAATGGGCAACATTTGTAATATCTCAGGTAAAATTAAATTACTTAATTGGTGTATCGAATAATGCAATTTGGTTTATTCAAGTGGCATGCGATTACAGCTTTTGTCATAATGTTAAAATAAACATAAAATTACAAACGCGTGAAAATAAAAAGTTGTTAGACAATACGCCTGCAAAGTCAACATAAGTGTTTCTGACATCATTATACTCAAAACATTACATTATGGGCGTGCATCTATAGGTATACATCACACGGTTAGGTATGTAACTTCATCAATTTAATGTGTTGCCATCGTCATTTATTTATAAATGAATACACATACATATGTATGTACAAAGACCAACGATCACAGAATCCATAATTCGACGGACTAGTTTAATATATAAAGTGTTGCCACGGTATGTATTTTATTAAATGTCTTTTTTCTATCGATACGAACAGCACTACCCTTGCTGTGACAATATTTGTGCATTTGTAATCTTGAAGCTGATTCGTTGAATTATAGAAAGCACTACACTACTCTAAACTCGTCCTGTGCCAATGACAGTGTTTTTAACAGTCATAGTGATTTTCATACTACCCGCAACTTTAACTAAATATATTCGACAACGAATCTGTGAATGGATTTTGGAACTCGCTTCGGTTTCTTAAGTTTTTTTAACCTACGGGTTTACCCTGATGTGTATAGTCGACTATGTAAATTATCTGCCGCCCTAAGGTTTTTTTACGCTTTTCGATAAACAATTGGATCGATTAGATGTGTGTCTCAATTCAAAAAGTCGACCTATGAAATAAATATTTTTTGAATTGTGTAAGATACACAATTCAAAAAACATTTATTTCATATTGATCACTTTCTTGGCCCTTTTTTGCATCGCTATTGTAGGTCCTGCCATGCATTGATAGATACCCAAGGAAAAATTGTATTGTTATACTAAAATGTAAAAAAATTACGTCATGATACAGATTTACACAAAATATAAGTCGGATCAGTAATTTCCGTAAGCGTAGTAGGTCGAGAGAATTAATATTGAACCCTATTTGCGAGATTAATTGGTAGTATATTGCTTGAAACGCGTACTTAGCTCTGTCTTTCTCTCACCATTGCCTGTGCGTCGTCGGAAAGGTGGCGATCAGTGATGACAGTTGGTTAACCAATAACAGCGCGTGATTTTAGTTGTGCGAAGTATTCTACTTTGCCATTGGTAGATCAAAGTTTACCACGCGATTATAGTTGGTCAAGTACAGTCAAGGGTAAAAACAAATATCGGCTCTAAGTTGTATAGGTATGTAATAAATAGATATTACTAATAGATTTTTATAACAATGGTAATAGAATGTGTTTAATTATATTATCATAGTTGAAAGATACTACTTACATTATTTTGATATTTAAACGTGAACGTATTTTTGCTCTTGACTGTACAATTCTACCCTGCTAAGCCAAATAGCAGCATCTCAAATAAAACTTTTGTAGCAATCACAACCTAATTACTAACAGGAGAGGATTGAATCTACTTTGGCAATCGAATCTGAGATAATGTTTATTGACTTTGGAGGGCAGAATATTTGTCAATATTTATATTTTGTGAAAAATCGTAAACCTGTGTCATGTTTCCTGTGACTTGTGTCTTGTGTCGTTATATAAGCTGGGAATTTTATGTACTTTAATTCAACTCCCTAGGATTTTGTAAATACTGGGACATTACATTAACATGAAATCCGAAGCTCTGTCCCTCTCTATCTTCTGTCATAAAAGCGTCAAGAGTAAGAGACAGGTAGCGTAACTTCGGATTTATTGAGAGTTCGCCCCGGTAAATGTAGATACTTAGTTAGTCAGTTAAAAGTGGAACTTAAAATGTAAACAGGTAACTGATGGATGGATATTACTGTATATTTTTTATAGACTAAGTATGCAAAGCGTACTGTGCGTGTGTTTATTAAAATTGAGTTTTTCGAATGGATACTTAGGCTTGTTACTTCCAATCTTATTATATCAAGTCAATAGATGTCGATTAATGAGACGTTAGAAATTAATCAGATAGAACTGAGATCATGATAACTGGACAACCGCCATCTTGTTTGCCAGGCGCCATTTTGTTTAGCATATCGCGGTATTTAATTTAAAGTACGACGTAGACTTACAATCAAAAAAATAACAATGGTTCGTGTGCGAGAGGGACGGTAAACAAGATGGCGTTTTATGCTGTACGTTAATCAAACTGCTAACTCTATTTAGATGTGGATTATTCAGTAGTTTCAATATAAATTAGTAATTTCCAATTAAGATTTGTAGTAAAAGGTCCAAAGTATTAGTAAAAATGAAATATAATGATCGTTAAGTGTAACTGCAATGCAGTGTGAAACAATGCATATGTCAGGTTTATTTTTTTAATCACTGTGATTCAGGAAGACAGGATATGAAACGATGCGAAATACATACGCACTGCTTCCTTATGTAACACAGCGCCTTAACTCTTAAATTTAGACGTATGCTATTTATTAATGTAAATAAGGAGTAATAATTGTACTTAAATAGGTAAGGATCGGTGACCCCGTCAGTAATAAAGCACACAGCACTTACAGAGATGTACGGTCACGGAAGGTAATTTGCTACCCATTTCGAAGAAAATCTGCTTGAAGATGTCATTGTCAATAGAGATGCCAAGTCATTTGTAATTGATAGGAAACTCAACCTTATTGCTGTATAATGTCAGATTGACTTTGGACCTAAGGTGGTCACAAATTAAATTCCTTGACTTTACGATACAAACTAGCTTATTTAATAACTCTATCTTAGTGATAGATTAGAAATATGACTAGAAATCTTGTAGCCAGACTGATATAGTAGATAAAATGCCACTTGGCCACATTTATACGCGTCACAGACCTCTGTTGTCATATTATAACATAAACATAACTCAATATAATTATTCTGACCTAAATAAAAAGGACGCATGCGAAATTTGACAGTCATTAACCCTTACCTTAAGGAATAAGGTCACTTATACATTCGCGGTTCTATAAGACATGCGCCCTTTTTACCAAGGAGATGAAACCCCCGATACAATGGCGACTCCTTGTTTCAGAGCTAATGTCTCTTAAACGGCTTAATCGATTTTCATCAAACCAAGCTAAGAAACAACCCGATGAAACAGGCTTGCTTTAAAAAAAAGTGCGTCCGAATCGGTTCACCCGTTTGGGAGCTACGATGCTATATACACATGGATTGGATACGCACGTTAAACTTACTGTCCCTCTTTTTATGTCGAGGGTTGAAAAATACATAGTAGAAAGACCCGTAACGATGTGGCTAAGCGACTGACCTCAAAATATGACAAAGAAAGTTGAATTTTATTAATATTTAAAATATAATACATCTAAACTCGTACATAGGTTGTGTGCATCGAGAGTAAGACATATCAATCTGCTAGACTGGATGATCGCAGGATACGTAAAAGGCATCGATCAGCCCTAGACATGATGCATTCGTACGTTATCGTTACCAAAAATGTATAGGATTGACGTAAGCTGTCAGACGGTCGCGTCGAGCGCCTACGGCAAATCCATACATTTTGACAGTTTTCGAAAATCGTTATCGTTAGCGTTAACCTCTTGACCATGCTACGAATCAAGTGTCGTGCTCTGTACGCCACGGAGAAACCGTCTAGTAGATAAAAAGGAACTTAAAATTCCACCGCAGAAGGTTTTATTTCGTGTTGAACGTAGGTCATGTATAGATGACTATGACGTGTGTGGTGTCACGGTCAAGAGGTTAAGGAGTTTGACCAGCCTCACAGACTTGTACAGATGGTTGTCATCGATTCTTAAGTAGCTTGTCGTAGCAAGCTAGTTGAAGCATTTGTAGACTTAATCAGGATCATGCTATAGGTGGATAGTTTATGCAACTTACTATTACGTTAACTTAATGTGTCGACTGTAATATCACCCTCGTCTATGGTATTCACACAAAGACTTTTTTTTCATTAATTTTAATATTTTATTGTGTTTTTAAGGCACGTTGTATATAAAAAGAAGTCTATTTTTTGTTATCGCCTTTTCTTCTTGTTTATTTTGTGTTGAAAAACATTTTTCCGTTATTCTAATGATAAACGATTTAATAAAGATTTTTTCCGACAAATCTCATTTATGACTTTTTATTTTTATAATACCTCTAGCTAGTATAACTTATAAATCTTATAATAAAACAAGGAGTGAAATACTGACTGTCTCCAACAGAAAGATTACGTTGAAAAAAAAACAAAAAGGTTTATCCACTTGGTCACCTTACTGCACTTTAAGTCAGTCAGTCCAACTGAAGCGTTTTACTATATTTTAAACCAAAAAGACTTCAGTTGGACTGACCTACCATTTTAAAAGAAGTTTTTTTTGGCTTTTTGAAGGCGGCTTTTGTTTTCTTAAAAATTTATTTTTCAATCAAAGTTATACTAGACTTTTTAACCGACTTCAAAAAAGGAGGAGGTTATACGTTCCACTGTATGTTTTTTTTTTTTTTTATGTATGTTCACCGATTACTCCGTCAATTGTTGACCGATTTCAAAAATTTTTTTTCGTTTGATAGAGTATACTTTCGAGGTGGTCCCATTGTCACCAAATCTGAATCTGATGAGAGGATCCGTGAGGAATTGAGGGAACTCCTCAAATATTGTAGGCAAACATATAGCGATTTTAGTATTTTTAGTGACAAGTCCAGCATTTGCATTCAGAAAGTATCATTTGGTGAAGTGGAACTGATGATGAAGACCACAGATGGCCACCGGAACTCCTTAACGGTACCGATTTCAAGGGTGGCGATAAGATATCTCGATTAAGATAGTTGAGCGACTACAACGAAGAATATTTACTTGTTAACCGACTTCAAAAAAGGAGGTTATTGAAATATGACTATGACTTTCCCGCGGCGTTGCTTGCGGCACGCTTGAAATAACTTATTCATTTCAACTAAGAAGTGGGACTACGTAACAGCGTATTATGATCACTAAAAAGTATAAAATAAAATAAATGTTTTAAAAAACAAAAAACCGCCTTCAAAAACGCAAAAAATAACTTCTTTAAAATTGTAGGCACCTAATAGGTTAGTCCAACTGAAGTCGGCGACCACAATATTTTCAACAAAAAGCCGACATCAGTTGGACTAACCTATTAGGTGCCTACAATTTTAAAGAAGTTATTTTTTGCGTTTTTGAAGGCGGTTTTTTGTTTTTTATCTTGCATTTCACGCATAAAGATGGGTTAGAACTTTGGCCAATATCCAAACAGCTCTAAATCAAATAAATACGTTAAAAACAATAAAAGTTCGAAATGTTGATCAATTTGGCATTATAATGTGTAGCCAAGAATTTATAATAAGGTTGTTTAAAGTTTTAGAACCGCAGGTCCTACTGAACATCACATCAAAAAGCCAGATCTAATTTCAGACGTGATAGATACTCACATCTATGGCGTATAAAACGCTAGGTAAACTTAGGCAGAAGTCCAGTACCCTTACCATGAGATACAATTAATGTACTCGCTAGCGAGTCGAATGCTCCGTCCCTCGCAGTCCTCGCGGTATTCTTAAGCCACCCATACATGTACAGGCCGATCGGATCCGGCCGAACTGCGTCAGTTCCGCCTGACCGGATCGAGTGGCCATACATGTTCAGTTTTTCCAACGGCCAATCGTTCAGGCGGACGGATGCGATTTGCCTTCAGGCCAGATTACACATACACGATGCTATTTTGCATCCGGTCAGTTAGACCTGAAGGTAAAACTGAACATGTATGGAGTTCTGTCCGGTCAGGCAAATCGTTCAGGCGGACGGATGCGATTTGCCTTCAGGCCGAATTACACATACACGATGCTTTTTTGCATCCGGTCATGGAGTTCTGTCCGATCAGGAAAACCGTTCAGGCGGACGGATGCGATTTGCCTTCAGGCCAAATTACACATACACTATGCTATTTTGCATCCGGTCAGTTAGACCTGAAGGCAGAACGGATCATGTATGGAGGCCTTTATAGAGTGCGATGGACAGAGCATTCAACTCTAACAAGCACGGTAATTATAACTCATAGTAAGGGACCGTGGTGGTGGTAAGGCCTGGTGCAGGATCCTTCCGAATCGCTACCACCATTTTATCCTTTAACCTACCGCCAAGCAGCAGTGTTCCCATTGCTGTACTCCGGTGTGGGGATAAGACAACCGGTGAAATTACTAGCATACACGCATTCCATCGCTTATTGTTAGTCCTTAGGGTTCCGTACCCAAAGGGTAAAAACGGGACCCTATTAGGTACTAAGACTCCACTGTGCGTCTATCCGTCTGTCTGTCACCAGGCTGTATCTCATGAACTGTGATAGCTAGACAGTTGGAATTTTCACAGATGAGATGATGTATTTCTGTTGCCGCTGGGTATAACAACAAATACTAAATACAAAATAAAATAAATATTTAAGTGGGGCTCTCATACAACAAACTTGATATTTTTGCCGTTTTTGCTCGTTATTAATAACGGAAACTGGTATAGTGTCTAATGTTGTATGGATAATGGTAAGGAACCCTTCGTGCGCGAGTCCGACTCGCACTTGGCCGGTTTTTTAGCACTCACTTGTCTAACATAACCTAACCTAGTTACGTAATTGATGTTTAACAAATCGTGAAAACATAATAACTCTTATTTAATCTGTGATAATGGTTTCAGCAGAGAATAGCGTTTGATGAAATTTAATGATAGTCGATGAAATAAATTTCGATAAAATTACGGGTTACCATCTGATTTAATTTATGGAAGTCTTTTTGCAAGTCTGCGGAGAAATCATCTAGGTACATATTTGTAAATAAACTACCAAACCAAGATAAGATGTACTCGTACCAAAGGAATGCCTCAATTCGTACAGCGATGTCAAGAAACTTGAAATATGTAGTGCAGATTCATTTTATAACATACATCGATTTGTACATATTGTTCATGTTTAGGTAATAGCAAGGTATAATCATTGATTAATTTCGTCGCTCCACGTAGATACAATTAAATTAGTTATTAACCGACTTCAAAAAAGGAGGAGGTTGTACGTTCCACTGTATGTATTTTTTTTATGTGTGTTTACCGATTACTCCGTCAATTGTGGACCGATTTTGAAAATTCTTTTTTGATTTGATAGAGTATACTTCCGAGGTGGTCCCATTGTCACTAAATCTGAATCTGATCAGAGGATCAGTGAGGAATTGAGGGAACTCCTCAAATATTGTAGGCACACATAGCGATTTTAGTATTTTTAGTAATAAGTCTAGCATTTGTATTCAGAAAGTATCACTTGGTGAAGTGGAACTGATGATGAAGACCACAGATGGCCACCGGAACTCCTCAACGGTACCTATTTCAAGGGTGGCGCTAAGATATCTCGATTAAGATAGTTGAGCGACTACAACGAAGAATATTTACTTGCAAAAAATAACTTGTTTTAAAATGGTAGGTAATAGGTCAGTCTAACTGAAGTCGGCGTCCAACAATATTTTTAACAAAAGCAGACTTCAGTTTAGTCGGGTATTTAGTGACATCAACCTTGCAAATATTCAACAAAGGCAGCCGCTTGGCACAGGTGTAGGTACCTAGTGGTCATCTGAGATGATTTAGTCCGGTGGCCACGTGCAGGTAGGAGGGGGATCTACCGCGCTGCACTCTTACGTCAATATCTCCATAAGTTTAGCAAATATGTCGTGTTTCATATCGCATAATTCAAGGACGAGGAATTCATTTCAGGAACAACATTTTCACTCGTTCATAGAAAAAAATGAGATCCGTGCGAAAGTAGAAAAATAGGAAATAAAAATTCCTACAAAATCTATGCCTAACATTAAACTATGAGATTATGCTTTATACCAAAAATATGATTAAACAGCCCTATTTATAAAGAATATATAAATATAAACTTTCCTCATATATTTAACTGAATGAATGTGTCAAAAAAATCATTTGCTCCGCGCGGCGGAGCTGAGAACGGGAGAAGTTCGTATTTTAGATTGGATTTGTCACTTATTATGTAATCATTACTATTATTAACTAGTAGGTATAGGTGCTTCTACATCTAGAGATAGTTTTCTTAAACAAACATCGAGAGAAACTGAGAGAACTGGTATTTTATGTTTCACTGCTTCTATTCTCAATGCGCGCGAAAGATGGCGCTAGTCGTCACTTAGATCGCACAAGCGTTGTGTTCCCCCAAATTGTATATTAGAAAAATAAATAACAGTGACAATGTATAATGTTTTATTCTTTAATAATTTGCAAGACAATTTTTGAATGGCTCTTGGACTTTATTCCGGAGCCAGAAAGTTTAACATGAGTAAGTTTTTGTGAGTTATGATATGATTCGCGTAATTTTGGTCACGTGATTTCTGCTACATTCGGTTTCATACAAAACTCCTGCAGCTGGACTTTTTTTGTGCAGCACAATTTACGCGACCCTTATGTTATTTATTTTGCCATCATATAATATAATATTGAATTTGAACTACGAAGACTATCGATAACATTATAGTCTAGACCGGTGGATCTGAAACTTTTTTAGTGACGGAACCTCTTTGAAATTTTTAATGTTTTACGAAGCCCCAAAATGGGGCTTTTCTGAAATTCGAATAAAATAAGGCGACAAAATGGATACATCTCTTGGACCCAGTCGATTGTACTTATTTTGTGCACTGAAACCCAGTGCACCGCGAAGCAAACTTTGAGAACATCCGGTCTGGGCACTGTCGAAAAATTGACGCTGAGAATAATAGTAACTAGTGTCCGACCGCAACATGTTTTTTGCTGAAACCGAAACCGAAGGTTCGGTTTGATTATAGTTTCGGCCGATACCGAAACCGAAACCGAACGGGGCGTTCTCTCCAGATATTTGATTAATGAAACATCTCGCCGGCGTAATATTACAGGTTTCTACGTTCAACTTTTATTTATTTATGTCAGATTTACCGTTTTATTTAACTATATCTTGAGAATAATGTGCGTATTGCCGAATTCCGACTGTACTTCTTTTAAAAAAGTGCAATTTTACAACTACTCGTATGTCTCCCGTATTCATCATGAAACCAGCTTGACCGTATCATATTAATATCTAATAATCGAAATTACAAGCGTACAAAAACGTCAAAATCCCTATTCAAATTAACTGACCTCTTTTATTTGACTTCCAAAAGTTGACCAAAACAAAACAATAAAATGAAATTACACGTCTATATTAAATTAAAAGAAATGCTTTAATTATTCACCATTATTTTATTACATAATTTCTTATAATATTACATACACGTAAATAAGACGAATTTTAAAGTCGTTTAATGAAATAAGTAAACTTCCGCACTTATATCCTAAATAACCAATATATCCGTCAATCTGTTTGTAAATTATGAAAATAAGCGTTAAGAATATGACAATGAATTCATAGCAAGATAAAATAAAATACTTAATTGAATTAATTACCATTATTCGGGGAACAACCACAAGCGTAACTACACGAGCAAAGAGCCCTGATTCAGTGGCCGGCGAAGTTAGGCTCGCGAGCGACGCCACGCCATATTGCCAGCCGTGCCGAGCGCACCCGACGTTAGCCGAACGCGACCCAAAAATACGATGTTGTAAGTTTCGGCGCGGCCGAAAGTTTCGGCTGTTTTTTGGCCGAAACCAAACCTCTGGCTGAAACATGATTTTTGGGCCGAAACTGGCCGAAACCGAAATTTCGGTCGGACACTAAGTAAAACACTTTAGGGTTCCATCGTAGGTAGGTACTTTTTAGGGTTCCGTATCTCAAAAGAAAAAAACAGAACCCTTATAGAATCACTTCTTTGCCTTTTTTAAAGGTTATTAAATCCTCTATTAATAAAACGCGATACTTATTTTATTACTGAGTCTGTAAAAAAACAACTTTCAAGAAAAAGGGGTAAGTTTAGACGTTACCTACATATTGACATTTCCGTCGCCTGTGACTCAAGAACTAATGAAGTCTACTTACGTGATAGTTTTCCTTTTAATTTGTGATTTCCTTTTAAACGATATTTATTAACATATTAGACAGATAAATACTATATTCTGCACCAATATAAAAGGGACTTTCTTATGCCTTAATTTTAATGTTAAGTTCCGAGACACCCTAGGGTAAACCATACTGTTATTGCCCGCGAACAGTGATTGCCTACTACATTTTCTAGAGTCTGCAATCACAGAAAAAAACATTTACTTACGTAGAAACATAGCTTGTTACTGCTTGTTACGCGTATGTGAAGCAAATATTTTTTTAGTGATTGCAGTCTCTAAAAAATGTAGTGGGCAATCACTGGTCGCGCTCAATAACAGTATGGTTTACCCTATGTTCAATCATTTAAAATACCCATATGTTTTAAAAATATAATTTGTAGTTTCTTGTTGACGCTTTTAGAGTTTAATATTTGCTTAACGTTCCACCGAATCTAAAAATTGATATTTGAAGTGCGTAAAGGCCCCGTTTCTATACTGCAAAACTATGTTAAACCATATTGCCTTTGTCATGTTATCGTATTGTCAACGTTATGAAAATTAAACAAATACAAAAAATAACTTCTTTTAAAATGGTAGGTCAGTCCAACTGCATTCGGCTTTTGGTTTAAAATATTGTGGACGCCGACTTCAGTTGGACTGACCTACCATTTAAAAATAAGTTATTTTTTGCATTTTTGAAGGCGGGTTTTTGTTTTTTTAAACATTTATTTTATTTTATACGTTTTAGTGATCTTATTTATGCTGTTACGTAGCTCCACTTCTAAATATTAATGAGAAACTAACATTTCAAGCTCGCCGCAGACAACGCCGCGGGAATTTCAGTCATATTTAAACCTAAATGTGCTTCGTCATAGTCGCTCAACTACCTTAATCGAAATATCTTATCGCCACCCTTGAAATAGGTACCGTTAAGGAGTTCCGGTGGCCACCTGTGGTCTTCATCATCAGTTCCATTTCACCATATAGTACTTTTCAAAAGCAAATGCACAGTTACAGTGAAAAATACCAAAATCGCTATAGGTGTGCCTATAATATTTGTGGAGTTCTCTTGATTTCTCCAGGATCCCATCATCAGATCCTGACGTGTTGACAATGGGACCAACTAGAAAGTATACCCATACAAACAACGAAAAATTTTTTCAAATCGGTCCAGTGGTCTTCTAGTAATCGGGGAACATACATAAAAAAAAACCCGACGAATTGAGAACCTCCTCCTTTTTTTGAAGTCGGTTAAAAAAAGCCGACATCAGTTGGACTAACCTATTAGGTACCTACAATTAAGAAAGAACTTATTTTTGCGTTTTTGAAGGCGGTTTTTTGTTTTTTAAAACATTTATTTTTAAGTAAATGAGCTTGAATTGTTTACCTATAACTAGTTTGGAATTAGCTGTTATCGACACCCGACAAAAAAGGGGGTTTTATACAATGATATTTTATATAAAGATACGTCATCTGCGCGCAAAAACGTTCCTCAAAAAGGAAGGCAAATTGCCTTACTTTTTATCTATTTATCTCTTTCTAACAATAGCGTTCTCTATGGATTGCAGTCTTTGTCTCTGTCGGTAATCGGTCACGGGTTTTGAATGCATTAAGTATGAGCATAACGTATCTTAATATAAAATATCATTGGTGTTATAAGGGTACCTATCGTGTGAATGTGTGTTTGACTGTGGCATCGTAGCTCCCAAACGAATGGGCCGATTTGGAAGCGTATTGTTTAAAAACAAGCTGTTTTGATCGGGATGGTTCTTGACCCGAAATTCCTGACGTCTGGTAACCCTAACCGGATGCAACAGATCCGAGCCGTCTTTGTGTTGCTTGTCGATAAGGCTGAGACTACACTGAGCTGCGTCAAGGTGCGACACAGCGACTCAAATAAAGCTAAGTAATAGGTATACGTAAATAAATTAGGACCACGTGCAAGATGTTAACTCAAAGCCGAAGCGACTTAGGCCCTTCCCTAACTCGGCAGGAAACCCGCGGAACCACATAATATACCTAGTATATGCATTACTCTTGTTACCCAGATTCTTTAGGCGCCTATATTTAAATACCTACCTATTTATCAATGTAAAAATATTGGATACTTAGTCGTACCCCTGCTGTAGGGTCATTGTGGTAAACATTGGATCACTATTTTTTCAAACCTTCGTTTATACGTCATTTTATTAGAGCTACGATTTACATATTAAAAAGCTGGATACCTATTAACTTTATTTTCATATATTCTGTAACCATTTTATTTATATGACTATTTAAAAATGAACGGGTATTGTTTCACTGTGTACCTACCTTCATTGAAGCATGCATAATTTATTAGGATAGTACACAATATATATTAAATATAGTTTCGATTATTGTACCTAGTTGTAATTAATTAGACTCAACCAACTCACGTAGTTAAGGTACCTAATGTACCTATTGTGATAAAAAATCACCAAAAACTATTACATTCAACTCATAACAACAATATTTTATTTAAGTAGGTACCTACGTTTCCGGATGACGTTTCTGGTTTCCAGAAGTATTCGAGCACCAAAAAGTAATTTAAAGTTTAAAACTTTCATGACAATTAGGTACCATAATGCAACTTTTGTTTTTACGTCTCAAATAAATCCATCGTGGACCCTTGATCCCTCAACGGCCTATGAAGTCAGGAAAGAGCCTTGGTTATTTATTATTATTAAACACATTGCTTTGTTGTTCGTAGACGCTTTGTAAGTCTGTTACATATCGCAGATTGTCAGATCGCGTCGCTGCTCTGTTTAACCACAGCCTAACATTCACTGCCAAGAATTTGATAACACGTATTGTACTAATCGGTTTCAAGAACTGCTAGTCTTTCGCAGCCAGCCTGCCTTACATAAAGGTCAGCCCGCACAAATCGCTCTTCATTCATGCGCAGCGCAGTATAGCTTGCTTTTGACCTGTTGTTGTATTGTCCATGTACTTATAGTCAACGTTTTGATAGCTCTTATTTACTTGACAGTAATACCGAGACAGTAAAACCGTCAAAAACCATATTGTTTAACGTAGTAGAAGAGCAGAAGAAGAGGCCCAGAACCTGCTACATAGGTACATACCTATACGAAAGACAAACAGTAAAGATATCTAAATACAGCATGTCGAAATTTATGAAAAATGGTTACATGGATCGTTTTGAGTCGATAGCATTATTTGGAAAGTTTGATCCTCTCGAAATGAGAAAATCGCTGGAGTTAAAAATCAACGCTGAAGAAACAATTTTACTATGCTCCGTAGGAATTCAAAGGGTTAATAGCATAGGGAAAACATTTACAACCCACCCAACCCAACTCGCCGATCTTGAAACGAGACTAAATTTGCAGAATAAACAGGTGATGGGCGCGGGAGACTTCAGAGTCACTCTTAATAGAATTATGGCGTGCTTCCCTGAAGTAACCATCGACCTTGTCCACAAACAGGACTTGGCCAAGGTTGTTCCTTATCAAGAGCTAAAAATGATCCATCCTGAGTTCCCTATCGTCGCTACAACCGAGGTAGCAGCTGCTATTCTGCCATCAGCTCTGACTGAAGACGAAACCTGCCTAGCCTTAAATCTGATTTTAGTGTCATCATTGAAAACATTTGAAAAAACGCGTAGAGACGAACAATGGATTAACATGGCGCAACGTGTAAAGGCCACAGATGCTTCACGAGACGTAATACTAAGTTATAAATCAAAAGTCCTAACTGATCAGGGGAGATGTAAACTGGCTGTTAAATACGGGGTAGTGAGGCGCGACGGAGGCCTATCCCGGGCCTGGGCGCAGGCCGGGGCTGCGGCCAAGGAATGGTTGAACTATCACTACAATTTCATTATCAGACAGTGGGTTTCGTTTTGTTAGATAAATTATTTTTAGTCCCTGTGCCTAGCCCTAATTACACGTTAGCGTTCATGAAATTCTGAAAAGTTTACAAAATTATGACTCAGTAAGTACGAAAACAATGTACATATATCAGAGGGCTCAGACAAGATGCACTGCGCTAACTAACGTTTCTATTAGATTCGTTTTTAAACCAATCGCGTCACTGGAAGATGACGTGATACGAAAAGTCACGTGGTCTACCAGTGACGCGATTGGTTTAAAAACGAATCGAATAGAAACGTTAGTTAGCGTAGTGCATCTTGTCTGAGCCCTCAGGGGCGCAGGCTTTTAGAAAACCTCTTGGGTGCTCATGATCTTTAGAGGCCTATGCCTACACATACCTAACTTAAACTTATTTTCAAGTAGTATTTCTTTTCTTTCGGTGTATTTAGGTACACTTCGGTTTATTGAAGTGTGCGTGTGTAAATACCGTATTACGTAATGAGGTTTAACAAATAATTTAAAATTATATAATGACCTTTGTTATAATTTTTAATTTTTGAGAGGCGCGAGTAGACTTGTAGGATGGCGGGTGATAGTGACACTTGGACGCGCCGCACATGCTGGATGATGGTCATGGGTGCCCGCACCCACTATTTAACTCTCATGGGTGCTTAAGTCCTCGAGCATCCACGGAGTCGGCGCCCCTGATGTATATCATTCTGTATGATTGTATTGCCTAAATTCAATATAAAACATATATGTATATAGGTAGATACCTACAGATGAATCTAGTTATCTGAATAAAACATTTAATATTATCAGGTAAATATAAAAGTAGAGTCTAAAAGCCGAGCAATATGTCGGACCATGCTCAGTGTAGGGTACTTGTACTATTACTTATACTGTGGTAGGGTTCTGAAGCGTTGCCACAAATACAAAGCTATCTCATAACTATTAGATACTTAGGTAAAAACCCCAGATATAATGGTGACCCCTTCTTTCAGAGCTGATGTCTTAAATAAGGATACGATTAAGGTATCCGTTTATGAAATATTGAGCTTTAAAGCGCTAATTTTTGTTAGAGTCAAGTGTCCCCCCACTACAGCCAAAACTACAAATACTAAAAATCTGAAAAATATCTTAAATGAAAGCACATAATAATGAATTTAATAGGAAAACTATCAAAACTAAGTAGACTTCATTGGTTCTTGAGTTACAAACGGTTTAAATGTTTATACCTTTCTTCCGAAAACTTATTTTCAGGGATAACAGTTTTCCAACGGCAAAGTTAAGTTTGTCGCGAGGTCTAATTTGTTTGTACTAACGGCTTCGGAACCCTAAACTGAGCATGGTCCGACATGCTCTTGTCCGGTTTTTGTTTATTCTTCTGTTCTGTTACGCTATCTACTATCGATAGGTACACGTTGAACATTATAAAAGTTATAATAAATAAATATGAGTGAGGCCAGTGACGAAATCTGCTAATTAACACAGGAAGCATTGAAGCAGCGTGTAATAAATGCAAAATCAAGTTTCCTCCCTGAAAAGACCTGCAAAAAATATCTAAAAGCTTACGATATTTTTAAGCAATGGAGACTTGCAAAGGGTGCAAACACTTTTTCGGAGACCGTACTGGGTGGTGATTCTCTCAACAAGCAAAGGTGATCGTTCGCTCGAGTGAAGGTCCAAGCGGCGAGTTTAAGTAGTCCCGACAGAGCGAACAAAACACATTTTAGCGCGTGTATTCAATTTGGCAGCATGACTTCACCAACGTATAAGGCTCCCTAATTGACAATGCACGCGCTAAAATGTGTTTTGTTCGGTCGGACGGGACTACTTAAACTCGCCGCTTTTATTCGCTCGTCCGTTCGACCGCCCGCCGTTTTTTGAGAGAATAACACACCTGTTAGCGTACTTCATAGAATTATCAAAAACGAAGCAACCATCTACAATGTGGTGTATTTACTAAATGTTGAAAACCACAATAAAGACAAATTTTTGGAAAGAATGTTTGTAGGGCACAAATCCAAAAATCCAAAGTTTCTTTATGAAGCTCCGGATTGCAATTTTCTCGCAACAAACGTAAGTCCGTCATTATTTATAGTAAGTATAAAAATATATGTATGTGCACACTAAACACTTTGTAAAGCTTTAGGCGTAGTACCTAACTAGGGCCTAACTAAGTACCTACATACTTAGTTAGGCCCTAGTTCCAAATAGAAGTGGTACTTTTAATTTGCAAAACTGCAATAATTTTACTTTTAAGTTTTGATATTGTTTGTTTTACAAATATTTATGTATGTATGTATGATACATACATTAATTTTAACCATGTGTTTTTTTTTCTTTACCTATGTAGGTAATATGTTCTCGCTGCTGAGGTGAAAAGTTTTATGTGTCACACGAGGCCAAAGTTATTTACACCTCGTGTCTTTGAATCCCCGCTACGCTCATGAATCTAACCTAAAATCACTCGCTACGCTCGTGGTTCAATTATAGAATCCTTCGCTTATTACTCGGGATTCAAAATCAACACTCGCAGCAAAAACCAACTTTGCTCTCTTGTTGCACAAATAACTATTTTAGGGTTCCCTTCCCATAGAGTAAGTATTCTTGGATTATTAGTATTTATGCTTTGACAATCTCAATGTAATTTCGTATTTTTTGACATGCAATGCAATTTATATTGTAATATCAGGTACATTGATCAAAATAAACTAAACTAAACTTGAAATATGGAGTGCAGGTTGATTTTGTAACATACATGGAATTTGTAATACCGCGTTGAAAACCATACCATAAAACGTCAAAAACGATATTGTTTAACGTCTCGTAAAATATCGAGTAAAGAAATCTGAAGACGGCATGAAGATAATAACAGAAGTGAAGATATTTTTACCTGAAGAGTTATTAAATATAAATGCAAAGTTTAATCCTGTCGAAATGAGAAAATCGCTGAAGTCAAAAATCAACGCTGAGGAAACCATTTTCCTATGCTCCGAAGGAATAGAAACAGTTAATAACAGAAGAAGAATATTTACACCCCATCCAATCCAACTCGCCGATCTTAAAAGAAGAATAAATTTGCAGAAAAAGGCAATGGGTGACCACAAAGCCGTCACTCTTAATAGAAATATGAGGTGCTTCCCTGAAGTAACCATCGAACTTGTCCACAAACAGGACTTGGCCAAGGTCGTTCCTTACCAAGAGCTAAAAAGCCAGAGTTCCCTATCGTCGCTACAACCGAGGTAGCAGCTGCTATTCTGCCATCAGCTCTGACCGAAGACGAAACCTGCCTAGCCTTACGGCCTGGCCACGACATTGCGCGAATTGCGGCGCGGCGAGCGCTTTCTGAATTCATTGCACAGTTGAGACGCGCAACGTTCTGCAGTTAGTTGGCATCACACGCAATGTATTAGGAAATCGCTTGCCGCGCCGCAATTCGCGCAATGTCGTGGCCAGGCTGTTAGGTCTGATTGTAGTGTCATCTTTGAAAATATCTGAAAAAACACGTAGAGACAAACAATGGAATGACATGGCGCAATCTGCAAAGGGCAGGAAATGCTTTATATTACGTCATACATAGTTATAAATCGAGAGTCCTAAGTTTTCAGGACAAATTTCATCTGGCTGTTAAATACGGGGAATTGAGGAGCGACGGCGATGGAAAACTATTCCAGGCCTGGACGGAGGCCGGGGCTGCGGCCAAGGAATGGTTGAACCATCACTACCAATTCAACGTCAGATTAGCGGTTCCGTCTGGTTCGCTAGATAATTTTTAGTCATAATGTATTTAAGTTATAATTATCGCAAGTCATTGCGTATTTTTTCAAGACCTAGCCCTTTGCCTAGCCCTATTTACATGTTAGCGATTCAAGAAATTCTGAAAATTTTAGGCTGTTCCAGTGATTTAAAAATTATGACTCAATAATTATGAAAATAATGTCATTATGTATGCATGAGTACCTATTGTTAATACCTATTGTATATCATTCTCTATAATTTTGTTGCCTAAATTAAATAGAAAACTTGTACTTTGTTGTTTTGTAGATACCTGCCTACACTTGGATCTAGTTATCTAAATAAAACATTTAATATTATCAGGTATTTGTTTTCTTTAAAATGGATTATGGATTAGGTTTTATACAATCAATATTAAAATATAAAAGCAGAGCATGTCGGCCCATGCTCAGCATGTAGGGTACTTGTACTATTACTTATACTGTGGTAGGGTTCTGAAGCGTTACCACAAACACAAAGGTATCTCGTAACTATTAGATACTTAGGTAAAAACCCCGGATATAATGGTTACCCCTTCTTTCAGAGCTGATATCTCTCAAACGGCTTAACCAATTTTCATGAAACCTAGGTGAGAACCACCACTAGAAAACCTGCTTTCAAATAAGAAATATTACATCCAAATCGGTTCACCCGTTTAAGAGCTATTGTGCCACAGACATACAGACAGACACACACATACACACAGCGCTCAAACTTACACTATTAATAACATCCTTCTTTTTGCACCGGTAGTAAAAAAAAAATGCGAACCTTTTTGCTTGTGTGATTGTTAATATACAGGATGGAAAAAAGTACACCACATGGAATGCAACTACCAAAGAAAGCAGTTTTTCTAGCAGTGGTTCTTAGACTGAAACAAGGTATCATCACAGTTATATCGGGGGTATTTTATCTATCTTATAGTTCTAGTTGATTTTTATATAAACAAAAAAGGTAGTTTAACAAACATTCTTTATTACGCCTTATCTACAAGTATAATGATTAAATAACAGGTTAATTAGCATACCTGGGATAACTCGGGGCATCTATACGAAATTGAGGTAGCAAAATACTTTATCGAAAAAAAAAAAACGATGTTACTGTCAACATCTAAATGTTATTCGACATAAATAAATATTACTTATTTTCTCAATTCAATTAAAAAAAAAACGTGTATTTATATGTTTATTTTACAATCGTTTTCATAATATACAATCAATATTTTTTATATATTCGTCGGAATTAATGAATGCCGTCTAGATGAAAATATCCACTTTAAACTGCTAAACGTTCTTTCAACGTCCACAAGGGTCAACGGGGCATTCTTAAAATATTTATAATGACTCAAAGCCAATTTCTCATTCATGTTGGTTATTGAAATTTCCTCACCTTTTATAAGACTGTTTACTTTGTTCATGGTGGTTTTCATATTATCTCGTATATTATTCTTACTTTAAGATATGAATGGTAGTGACAGTAAAATGTGATTTTGATTTAAATTACATCCGCATGCTTTTATTATCTTAAGAGGCTCAATATCAGATATGACATCGAACCTCTTTATAGTAATCGAGAATGAGCACATGTATTAATTTAATTACATCAACATTTTTGATCGATATCAAATCCCTAGAACTTGCCCCGAGTTATCCCAGGTATGTTAATTAGTAACTAATTAATAACACGTAATGCACATTAACCACACAAGAAATTGGATGAAATTAAAATGATTAACTACAAAAAAACTGTCTGATATTTTTTACTACCTATTTTTCTTTCTCAGGAACATATATATCAGGGGACAACATACAAAAAAGAAAGGAGTAAGGTTTTTTTTTCTTCGTAATCTTTTTTACAGAACGTGTGTTTCTATTGTTGCTATCATCTTTAGATTAAAAATTAAACCCCCCCCCACATACAAGAATCATACGGAACCCTTAGTGTACTATCAGCCCAATGAAACCCTAATCCACCATAGAACTGCTTCACAGTGAAGTTATGGTTAAGTCATAAGAAGTGTGAAACAATAGTACATTGTTGCCTAGGCGCGGAAAGTAAGGGATTTCCTGACGAGGTGGTTAGTAGGCCGAGCAATAGCGAGGCGATGAATATTCCCTAATCCTATTCTGCCTTGCTAAGTCAAATGGCAGCATCTCAGGACTCAGACAAAACTCTTGTAACAATTGTAACCTCATTACTACTGGGCGAGGATTGAATCTGCTTTGACTATTGAATTTGAGATACTCCGTATTGGCTATGGAGGGCCAGAACTTGCGAAATTAACTATTTCAGAGGTATAGTTGTACCAGGAATATACATATAAACCTTGCCATACTGTGGAAAAGATATTATTATTTATAAAAGGCGGGCAGCTTATGGTGTTGTACCTTATAGATATATTTTCCATTCCCATTCAAATAACACAGATTAGAAAAAGTATTTGTGGCATCCCGCTTTAAGGTGTACACTTCTATTTATAATATTCTCTTTAAACTTCATATTGCCAATAAACATTCAAAATTTTCTTGACAATCCTGCAGTGCAATCAAACAACGTGGGATTCTTGAATTCACCTCTCATATCCAGCATGTAATGCATCCAAGTGTTCTTGACCTTCAACGGGAGTTGAACTCGGGCATTCTTCCTATTTTCCTTACAGCATATATTTTCTACAGGAACCTTCATGATGCGGTTCTTTCCGAACGGTGCATATGTGATAAATGATAAATGCCGTCCACCTTTGTGTAAGACTAGGAAGCGAACAGATTTGAGCGTATACATCCATATCATTCCAAGGGAGCCTGTACCTGGAAATCATATGATAATATAATTTCACAATGAGAGGGTCCATATTGGCTCACCTAATTATTTTTACTCATAACGACTCATAAGTCCTAATCATCGCAACTCCTAACGTATTTTTTTCAGCAACTGTTACTTTTTCAGGATTTTTATCAATAAAACCTAACCTAACCTAGTCTTATCTACACATTGAATATTTCAGAACTTCTGAACAGTTTACGGTTCCAGCGGTATAAAAAATTCATTTTCGGAGTTCCGATAATAGGAGTTGCAATTTTAGTTGAACTTTGGCGCTCCCCAATGAGAACCTGATAAAAAATTAGAAATTGTATGTGATCTGAACAGGCCAGCCCAATGTCCCATAAATAAATTCAGAAAGAATTGCCAATTTTATATGGCAAATCGTAGTTTTGTCTAATTGTACACTTGTAAAGTTTCAGGAAATATAGGTCCAGACTGAGCAAGCCATAATAACGGACAAACCATCACTCTGCACTGCAGTTATACTCCAGCTGCCGAAGTAAATTTAGTATTATCCGGTTTCAAACCAAGAATAATTGTGTAAACAAACTAATTTAAGTAAGTAAATATTTAAAGACAACAAAACAAAACTCAAACTAAATTAAATTAGACACACATTCATCTGGCTTTAAATAGTTAGTAAGGTTTAAATAAATGGGATTGGATAGTAAGGTTTACATTCCTTTACCGAATACTGGCTAGCGCATTCACATACTCAATCAATCTTGCATTATATAACTCTCAATAAGTTAGTTTCATTTTTTATTTACTTCCTTTGAGTTCTTTTTTTCCATTCAAATCCCTTTCACTTTAATTATTATGATCCTTCTACTACTTCATTCTTCCTAACTTCAAAACTTATTTGTAAATTCCTTCTGACAATTAAATTACTGTAAAAAATGATCCTTTAAATTCTTTGCATCTCCGCGGTCGTACATAAACCAACGACGCATAGATGTTTCTTAACAGTCTAGGTCAAAATAAAATTATATCAATTAAATATACGGCTTACCAACTAGAAACGCTACTCCACCAAGCGTATTCCTATACTTGTTGTCCCCCAGATTAATCCTTCTGTACCAAGGAGTGTCTTCAGTAATCTTAGAGTGATCGACCGGGGCATCCTTCAAAGAGGTAAACGCGAACGTACCCAAATACATCCAAAACATGTATTGTATCACCGCAAAAGCGTTCATATACTTGAAAAACTTTGGATTCTCGTATTTATAAAGAATAACATCCTTTGTAATGTTAGTATTCACATCGTGAAGTGTTTTTGTTACGGTCGAGCTGAAAGGTGCGTTACTTTTTATACAGTTCCTGTGCCTACATGGTATGAGAGTTCGGTACGTCGCGCTTCTCTTTATTATGGTGGAAGCGTAAGATAACAGTGACATTTTGCTTTAGTTTCTTTTAGTTTTTCAAAATACTATTACCGAATACACTCGTACACATAACCTATAAACATTTTTGACAATACCAAAAATTGACAGCTGCTTGGCAATCTGTCAATTTGGTATTTTTGTTGAATTTATTGTAAAAGTGTACCTATTAGATTTTAATTACGTAAAACAAACAAACAAAAACCAAACAAAGCTCTTTACTACAAATAGAAGGTATTTCATTAAATCACGGATTAAAGGATAGGACTGTCTAATGAACCGATAATTTTGAATATCAAATATATCTTAAAGCAACCCGTCACTTCACTTTGTAAAGGAGAGGCTTCATTGGCCTGTGGTAGCCGTATTTCATAATTTCTGGTACTTAACTGTATTCTCAAGGAAGGATAGAAAGGAAAGAGGTGATTAATCATTTAAAGTCATAGAAACAAGTGTAAAACGTGAATATGTGTTTATATAAGCTGTCATAGGGACCATCTAAGATTAACTTAGGTATACATTGAGGTTATATTGATTAGGCCAATTCTATGATCAGATTTTTTTGATTAATACATGATTAAACTAAAAACCCAAATACTATTTTAAATCTTTTACGCAGTGCTGTGAGGCGGACTGTGATGAATAAGAGTCGTTCATTACCCGAAATATTAGGCTTTATTAAGCAAAACTGTAGTTACAGACAGAAGTCCGAGTGACACATGACAACATTACTCTAAATGCTTTATATGGCATTCACCACATTCTCCCCGGCATCATAATATTGCAGACGTAGTCGTTTAGACGAGCTGGGGGATGACGTTGCCTGATGGAGTGTCGTGGCTGGGGTTCCTCCAGTGTAGGTTCTGGCTGACTTTCGTTTGCGTTAGGTTGATCTTGAGCCTCTTCCCATTCCTCCTCGTCGTCATCATCTATTTCTGGGAGTCGGTTCGCACTAGGAGCTAGATGGCGATTTGCCACTATAGATTCTCTCCCATTAGGCAGACGGACTCGAGAATGCTGAGGGTTCGCTTCAAGTAGCTCTACCACCTCCACAATAGGATCGTATTTACTAGTTCGTTGGTGGTTTCTCAGTAAGACTGGTCCGGGGCTGGTTAACCAAGAAGGCAACGACTGGCCGTTCGCAGAACGCCTGGGATGGGAAAACATTCGTTCGTGAGGGGTGCAATTCGTTGCCGTACATAGTAAGGAACGAATAGCATGGAGCGCACCCGTCAGCACATGTTCCCACTTGGTTATGGCTAAGTTTTGTGACTTCAGAGCCAGTTCTACTGTCTTCCAGATGATCCCATTATACCTTTCAGTTTGACTGTTTCCTCGTGGGTTATAGGGTGTTGTATAGCTCGTCGCTATCGATTTTTCATGTAAGAATTGTTTGAGATCATTTGATAAGAATGCCGTCCCACGATCACTATGTATGTAAGTAGGCATTCCGAACATTGCAAAGAGATCGGTTAACCTCGCTTTGACCGTCTCGGAGGTGAGGTCTGGGCAGGGATACGCGAATGGAAAACGGGAATATTCGTCGATTATAGTCAAGATGTAACGATTTTTGGACCCATCTACCGGTAGCGGTCCTTTGAAGTCAATTGAAAGTCTTTCAAGAGGCGAAGTCGCCTTTATGAGTGTTCCATTATTTTTCTGAAAACGGGGCTTTAATTCGGCACATACCTGACATGAAGATATCATTTGTTTTACGTCTTCGATTGAGTATGGTAGGTTCTTGGTTCGTATCCAATGAATCATCCGCGTAACCCCTGGATGACAAAGAGTGTCATGGAGAGCTTGTAAGTTGTTTCTTGTTGTAGACGAAGCTATCGGATTCGCTCGAGACAACGCATCAGCGGCTTCATTTTCTTCACCTGGACGATACACAATATCAAATTTGTATATAGCCAGTTCTAGCCGCCAGCGTTGTATTTTATCATTCTTTATTCTTGATGAGTGTGTTTGGTTAAGCATATATGCTACCGACTTTTGATCCGTGATGAGTCGGAATGCCCTTCCACAAAGAAACTGGCGCCATTTCCTGATTGATTCGACTATCGCTGTGGCTTCTTTTTCAACAGCGGGATAATTTCGTTCGCAGGTAGAAAGCGTGCGCGAGAAAAAAGCTATTGGTCGCCCTTCTTGCGTTAAGGTTCCAGCGATAGCATAGTCCGATGCGTCTGTTTCTACCGTAAAAGGGATGTTGTCATCAATAGCGTGTAGACTTGAATCCGCTATTACTTTTTTTATTGATTCAAAGGCATTCGTAGCTTCTCGTGACATGGGAAATGTTTCCTGCTCAACAAGCGGCTGAATTTTGTCTGAAAAATTAGGAACCCATTTCGAATAATGCGCGAAAAGTCCTAGAGACCGTTTTAGAGAAGCTGTGCTTTCCGGAACAGGGAGTTCCAATAGCGGGCGTAGCCGTTCAGGATCAGGCTTTATTACTCCGTCATGGATATTGTAGCCCAGTATGTTGATTTGTTGTTTTGAGAATTCACTTTTTTCCAAATTAAGGGTTAAATTATAGCGAGTAGCGACATCTAGGAAGTGCTTCAGTTTTCCGTTGTGATCTTCTTGGTCGCATCCGCATACAGTAATATCGTCGAGATATGCGTATATTCCCTGGGTTTTTTCTTTAGTTAGGATTGTGTTGATTGCCCGCTGGAATGCAGCGACTCCATTAGTTACCCCAAATGGGATTCTGCAGAATTGATATAAATGGCCGTCGGCTTCGAAAGCCGTGTATAGTCTCTCATGCTGTAAAATTGGTATCTGATGATAGGCGCTCCGTAGATCAATCTTGCTGAATACGCGGAATTTCGCTACTTTTGCTACGACTTCCTCAATGCTGGGTAGGGGATACGCATCCAATTGAGTATATTTATTGATTGTCAGTGAATAATCGATACACATTCTTTTCTTGTGATTTTCGTTTGAAGTTACCAAGACCTGAGCTCGCCATGGTGATTGGCTCGGTTCAATGATCTTGTCATTCAAAAGTTTCTGTATTTCTGCGCTGATGAATATCGCGTCATCCTGTGAGTGTTTCCTCGATTTAATCGCGATAGGTTTGCAATCCGGCAAAAGGTTCGGAAACAAGCTCACGGGCTCTATATTTGCGCGTGATAGCGTACAAAGTTTCAATGGTGCACGCGAACCACCAAAATGCATTTCAAGTGCATCATGCTTTTTTAGAATGTCGTGACCTATTATGACATCGGCGCATAATCCTTGCATCACTAAGAAAACAGCCTCAATGCATTGTCCCAGTAGCATGATGTTGAGTGTACAGAATCCGTCAACAGGGGAGACCATATGAGTTGCAGCCAATGTCACGCTTTGTTTACAAGCATTTTGTTTTAATTTGTATTCCTCAACTAGTCGACTGTTAATAAAACTGGCTGAGCTTCCTGTGTCGATGAGTGCTTTGGCAGTTATATATTTGTTAATCGTAATGGCAACTGTAGCTTTACTGAGATCGCTGGTGGCCGCTGTGCCGCACTGCAATGAACTAAGAAAGGCTTTCGAACCAAGTTCCGGGACTTCATCGTTGCAAGTTGCAAAAGCATTCTGTTGCTGGGGTCGGCTCTTGCAAACTTTCGCAAAATGGCCCTTTTTTCCACACGTTATGCATGTTGCGTTGAAAGCAGGACATATTCGACGTGATGTGTGTCTTTTAGACCCGCAAAAGTAGCAGGCGTCGTTGCCCAGCGAAGATTGTTTAGATGCGGACGTAGCGTTAACGAATGTACTAGTAGACGGTTGTTGGTATTTTTCATTGTTAATCTGCGCCATTTCTAGTGCTCGAGCTTGCTTCTGCGCGTCGTCTAGGCTTAGTGAAGTGTTTTCTAGAAGTCTCTGGCGGATGGCGGCCGATAACAGACCTGCTATAAACGCGTCTCTTACATATTCGTTCTCATTCTGCTGGGCCGACACGGACTTAAAAACACAATCTTTGGCTAGTAATTTGAGCTCCTGAACATATTTATCTATAGTTTCTCCTGGTTGCTGTTGTCTTTTAGACAATTTGTGTCGTGAATAGACTTCGTTCGCTGGTTTGATAAACAGCGCGTCTAGGCTCGCAATGGCGTTGTCGTATTCTTGTATATCGCTAATATAGCAGTAAACATTAGGAGATAAATGATTTACTAACAGTTGGTATTTCGTTTCGTTGGTTAATAGTTTGTCATTTGTCAGCACCGCCGCGAGAAAGCTTTGGAATGTCTTCTTCCAATGCAACCAGGTAATCGCATTGTCGGTGTTTGATGATGGATCCGCGTCGAATCGGTCAGGGCGTAAGTATTTGTCCATTTCCGTTTTGCTTAATAAATTGTGATGAATAAGAGTCGTTCATTACCCGAAATATTAGGCTTTATTAAGCAAAACTGTAGTTACAGACAGAAGTCCGAGTGACACATGACAACATTACTCTAAATGCTTTATATGGCATTCACCACACGGACCTTTAATAAAATCCGGCGTCCTGTAATTATAATGAAATTCATAGAGAACCGGCTCCGCGAGCAGCGTCTATCGTATCTATGGACATTGTCAGCGCGTCGTCATTTTGTCGTTACCGTGCTTAGTGTTATTAGAAGAATTAAAAATGATATTTTATAAAAACGACAACTAAGTATTCCTATTTTGTCTTAAATTTAAGACAAACATTATATCGCGTAGATCGCACACAACATATTAGCACCACGCACAAAATGGCTGATATAAAGGTGAGTACAAGAACTCTTGGCGGCATTTTGGTTCCTAACGGTCGAATATCTATTTTGTTGTTTTAAAATTCTACTTTTCTACTTAAAAAGTGTTTTTGTTACTCATTTTACCCTTCTATGCATCATTTCATGACCAAAAACGGTATTTTATACGAGACTTTAATAATTGACGTACTTGTTTGCCTTGTACTTCTAAGAGTTCATTATTTATGATTAAACGGAGCAACGCATTTCTATTGTATTGATCCCCATACTTAGCCGTTAAGCTTTCTTAAGAATCTATAATTACATGAAGTAGATTAGTGCTTGAGATGTTATGTTTGATTTCTAGGTATTTAGGTAGGGTAGTTATGCATTGAATTTTACAACCGTTATTTTGAATTTTAGCCCTAAAAAGATTCAAGTTGCATGTTCAGCTAACGAATATAACGTTGAGATGATATTATTTGTATGTTTATGAATAAAATAGCCATTTATTCTGACCTTACATTTACAATTTGATTAGCAATATGAAATTAATATTATATTTTATTATGTTATCATTTAAGAAAGAAAGAAAATACATTTTTGAAAGAAAAAGATATAAATAATAATCACCACTATAAAAAGAATATATGACTAATAACTATTTTTTGGCATAGGCCTCCAGTTCATTGTTGTTTGGCTCCATGTTCTTTTTATGTGTATGTTTTATTACTAGGAAGAATAGAATAGAAATAGCCTTTATTGTTGACAAACAAATTATCTATACAATAAATATAATAAACTAATTCATTTAATTACATTGTTAATTATCATTTATAGATTTACACCAAATTTATATTTTCTAAGTGCATGCATTACCATTATTATTATTATTATTACCTATTTTATTTAATTTCTATTATTATAAATTTAGTTATTGGTTAACTAGTACATGCATTATTTTTTTCTATATCATGGACATCAGTTACACATTGTTTGGTGTCTCTATTGTTGAGGGCGTGTCAACTTGCCCCTTGGCATAGGCATCCTCCAGAATGCGCCATTTTTCTCTGTTCGCAGTCAATCTCCACCATGTACTTCCACCAAACTTTTTTTATGTCATCGTCCCATCTGCGTTTCTGTCCTCCTCTACTTCTTTTCCCGTCTCTAGGGTACCACACAGTTACATATCTAGCCCATTTGTTCTTGTTGCTTCTAAACACGTGCCCAGCCCATTTCCATTTAAGTGTGTTGATTGTGTATGTAACATTTGGCAATTTAGTTTTACTTTTTCTTGTCTCAAGCCTGATCCTATCTTTGACTTTGAGATTGAGTACTTCGCTCCATGTTGTTTTGGCACAGTTTCAACAGTTTATTTTGTTTGTTGTTTGAATGTTTTATAACTAATCAAATTAGAATTATCAATAATTTTATCTGTTAAAAGCATATGGCTCTAAATTGACGTATTAATTCCTAATTATGATATGAAACTGGGGATATTGTAACACCACCATTTTAACTTAACTTCAGGGAAAAGGTTTTGATTTTGAATACTACTTTCATAATTACCTAGTTTATTCTATAAAAATATTCTTCTAACAATTAGGCTTCCTATTTCATTAATTCATATCATTCATATGAAATATGTTAAGATTGGATTTCAAATATATTGTATTTAGTTAAGGAATAAAAAAAAAAACTTGCTTATCAATTACACATTACCAATTTATTGCATGATCAAGGAAAAAGTTAATGTTGTCCTATTCAGTTTAAGCTCAGGTTGGCCTCAAAAAGCCAATCAGTTAATAAGTTTGTTTACACTTAATTTAATCTGTATAGAGCTATTTATTGATTGGCAATCAATCATGTCACTTTTTTGCCAGTTGCCACTTTATGTGGAAGTTGCTTTTTTCTCATACAATTGCACATTCAGCACCAAAAACCAGTCTGTTTTGTATGGAAATCAGAGCTCTTGTTAACTTTTAAACTAAGGTGTACAATTATTTCCAATAATCTCTGATAACAATTTAAACTTTAAATGTACCTATTTGAAAAAATATGCTTTGGTACCTATTCATAGAAAGGTGAAAAATATTGTATGGATGCATCAAATCAACACTGTATTTCTAAATCCCTATAAAATAAAAGGTCTGTTTTCAAGAGATTCATTGTACACCATTTAAATCATATTTAAATACTTAAATAATAAATAATAAAGCCTTTATTTCCGTAATAATTACACTTTGTGTCTTAAATGGAGAAAAATCTGTTTAGATAAAAATAACACTGTATAACAGTAAATTAGAGAAAAGAGATTTAAACATTTAAGACTGCATTTTTGTTATAAAATATCTCTTAATTCGGTTTGCCTTAGGGCAAAGGCCTCCTCCTATTTAATTCCTTAGCGATCATAAATTATGTGAAATGTAAGTAGCAAATGGTCAAATTTGTAGGCATGGAAATATGCAAGCATTCCTAATTAGGTGGCCACCACTGCTAGGTAAACATGGTCTTTGGCTATGTCGTAGTAAGAGGGCTCCTAGCCCATGGGCTGCCATCTCATGATTGCAAAGCCAACCCTGAGTACTGACTATTAAAAAAAAACATTCTTGGTAGTGGGGTTTTTTATGGCAGCGGAATCTGTGACCTATAGACATTTGTATTCTCAAAACCATAATTCTAAGATTGCAAATGTGTTGCCAACCCTGAGGACCAAGGTGGAATGATTCTATGCTAGTAATTATCCCCACATCGGAACAGAACAATATGAGTACAGGTCGACACACATAAAAAGAGCTCCGAACGGCTAGTGGCGGGGATATGTTTGCGCATGTTGTCCACTTACAAACCAATAGCGTGGCAGCAAAGTGGAGATGTTTACAGTCCCCCGACCCCACACCAATTTGCTCACTGCGCGGTAGGTCGCTCAGGGTTCTTTTTATGTGTGTCGACTTGTACTGCTGCTTGCCAGTAGGTTAAAGGATAAAATGGTGTTAGCAATTTAGACGGAACTGGCACAAGGTCCTGGCACAACTAGGTAATGAAATAGTTTAGTGGGAAAATCAATTATTATAATATTCTATAACAATACGTATCTATGAAATATTTTGCAGTCTATGTTCAACAAGATGTCATCAGCTCCAAATGGCACTGGAGACGCTCCGGCCCCTGCCAAGGGCCAGAAGGGCTCCATTGAGAAGATGTACCAGAAGAAATCCCAGTTGGAACACATACTTCTTCGTCCAGATACATACATTGGGTCCGTTGAGCGGGCTACAGAGACTATGTGGATTTATGACAAGACAAAGGAGTGTATGGTGCAGCAAGAATTGAATTTTGTGCCAGGTAATAAATAAATAAATAATAAAATTATGTTTATATTTAAACTTTTATTTCCATGATTTTGTAAGAAAAAACATTTGATTTAGCAGTTGAACTACATTTGTTTGATTTTATCTGTTTTGTCTGTATACTGTCTTCATTTCATTTTATTTTTGCAGCCTCCATCCAGTCTGCCAACGTTTTCCATAAGTGTCACAGTATTGTTTTTGTAAAAACATTAGTTTCGCTTTAACATTTGAATGAAAATTTATTAACTATCAATATCAGGAATTAAATTCCATGTATTAAAAAAAATGAACGCTTTTACTGCCTGTTCATTATAAAAGTTACATTCTGTAACAGAATTAACAGAAAAAATAGAAAGTTTTGTTGGAAAGTCATTTTAATTTTAGTTAACCTAGATTTGGTTTATCTCTTTACACATTTACATATTGACTTTCAGGTCATCCAACAAGCTGTTTAAATAAAATAAAAACTGTGTTTGCATGGGGCCGCGATTGTTTTCGCGATCTAACTACTACCTAAGAGATTATATGATTATCTTTTAAATTGCATGCTTGGAAACATTTAATTTCAAGTGTTTATTTCTTCTTTCCCAGGTTTGTACAAAATATATGATGAAATCTTGGTTAATGCAGCTGACAACAAACAAAGAGATGGCAAAATGGATGTAATTAAAATTGAAATCAATCAGGAGCAGAACACCATCTCCGTTTACAACAATGGTTGTGGTATCCCTGTGGTTATGCACAAGGAGGAAAAGATGTATGTCCCCACCATGATTTTCGGTCACCTCCTCACTTCCTCAAACTACAACGACGAAGAAGAAAAGGTAACAGGAGGCAGAAACGGTTATGGTGCGAAACTTTGCAACATCTTCTCCACAAAATTCACAGTAGAAACTGCTTCAAAACAGTACAAAAAGCATTTCAAACAGACCTGGGGTTCAAATATGACCAAGGCTTCTGAACCCAAAATAAAAGAATCTGGGAAGGATGATGATTTTACTAGAGTGACTTTTAGTCCAGATTTGTCTAAGTTTAAAATGGAAAAACTAGAGGATGACATAGTCGCATTGATGTCGCGACGAGCATACGACGTCGCCGCATCTTCGCCTGGCGTCAAGGTGTATTTGAATGGAGAACGCTTGAAAATTAATAAATTTAAGGATTATATAGACTTATATATTAAAGGTAAAGAAGATGAGAACGGAATGCCGTTGAAGGTTGTCTACGAGAAGGTCAACGACCGCTGGGAGGTTGCATTGACTCTATCTGACAGAGGCTTCCAACAAGTCTCTTTTGTGAACTCTATTGCCACCACAAAAGGTGGAAAACACGTTGATTCCGTATCTGACAGTATTGTCAAACATGTGATAGAAGTGTTGAAAAAGAAAAATAAAGGAGGCGTAAATATTAAGCCTTTCCAAGTTAAAAACCATATGTGGTTGTTCATTAATTGTTTAATTGTAAACCCAACCTTTGACTCACAGACAAAGGAAAATATGACTCTCCAAGCGAAAAGCTTTGGTTCGAAATGTACTTTTACTGAGAAATTCATAAACGCAGTTAGCAAGAGTGGGCTAGTTGAGTCTGTACTCACGTGGGCCAAGTTTAAAGCACAGGCAGAACTTGTGAAGACATCAGGAAAGAAACAGAGCAAGCTCAAAGGTATACCTAAATTAGAAGATGCGAACGACGCGGGGACTAAAAACGCCCATCTTTGCACCTTGATCCTAACTGAGGGAGACTCAGCCAAAACGTTAGCTGTGTCTGGACTTAGTGTGGTCGGCAGGGATCACTTTGGAGTCTTCCCATTGAAGGGTAAACCTTTAAACGTACGTGACGCCTCACACAAACAAGTTCTTGAAAATGTGGAGATCAACAATGTCATCAAAATCCTTGGTCTGCAATACAAGAAAAAGTACAACACTGTAGATGACTTAAAATCGTTGCGATACGGCAAATGTATGATCATGGCCGATCAGGATCAGGACGGGTCTCACATTAAAGGTCTGTTCATCAACTTCATACATCACAACTGGCCTGAGCTGCTCAAGCTGCCGTTCCTAGAGGAATTCATCACGCCTATCGTGAAAGCTTCTAAAAAAGACAAAGAAATATCTTTTTATTCTCTACCAGAATTTGAAGAATGGAAGAGGGATACTGAAAACCATCACACTTTCAATATAAAGTACTACAAAGGTTTGGGTACCTCCACATCCAAGGAGGCTAAAGAATATTTCCAGAATATGGAAAGACATAGGATTAAGTTTAAATATAGTGGACCTACAGATGACCACCATATTGAATTGGCATTTTCTAAGAAGGGTGCTGATCAGAGGAAAGAGTGGCTGACGAACCATATGGACGAAGTGAAGCGTAGAAAGGAAATAGGGCTGCCAGAGAGATATTTGTACACTAAAGAGACTAAATCTGTCTCTTATTCTGATTTTGTTAATTTGGAGCTGGTTCTCTTCTCTAACGGTGATAATGTGAGGTAAGAATCGTTCATATAAAAACCATATGAAATTTTTGTAACTCTTCCAGTATTCAAACAAATTTTTGAGAACACTATCATTTTTAATTGAAACTTAGAGCATAGTGCATTGAATTATATGTTTATGTGCTAGGTCAATTCCGTCGATGATGGACGGCCTAAAGCCAGGCCAGCGTAAGGTGATCTTCACGTGCATAAAACGTAACGACAAGCGAGAGGTCAAGGTGGCGCAATTGGCTGGTTCCGTTGCAGAACACTCCGCCTACCATCACGGTAAGTTGTCGTCTATGTATTCACATGTCCTATGTTAAAATATTTTCTTATAGAATTAGCTTATGGAAGCACCTAGTATACCATGTTACATGCAAACTATATTGACTGAGTTTATGTTATCTCAGAACGTTGATGGATTGAGAGCGAAGGCGGCGCGTTTCCGTACTAAAACCGCCTCCGCCATGTTTTTGGAACGCTTTTTAGGGACTAACCGTAGCAACCGTAGCGCCCCGGGCGCGGCGCATTCAATTTTGTACGAAATTGTTCGTGACGTAACAGTAAGCGTCCGATCCTCCGCCGCGAAAGCCGCCGCTTGTGAAGTTTGTACAGGATTCTATATGACGTAACATACTTAGCAAGCAATACTTGGCCGGCGCGCTATTTTTAGTTTTTAATACGCAGGCAGCGTCCTAAACGCGCGCCTCGAGCGCTTGGTGTGTTTAGTCCCTAAGCATAAGAACGCGCCGCTTCCGCTCTCAGTGCGTTCGTTCGTGGTTTTACTGATATTAATCTTTCTCAGTACCTTCTGCTAATCACATTCTTTGTTTCCAGGTGAGCAATCGCTCGCAATGACGATCGTGAACCTGGCTCAAAACTACGTGGGCTCCAACAACATCAACCTGCTCGAGCCCCGAGGCCAGTTCGGTACGAGGCTGAGCGGCGGCAAGGACTCGGCCAGCCCGAGATACATCTTCACACTCATGTCGCCGCTCACCCGGCTGGTGTTCCACCCTCATGATGATCCGCTGCTGGTTGTGAGTAGCTTTGTTATGGCATGGAGAAGGTAGACCAGCTTAAGGCTTAAGAGGGCCCAAATAACTCTTGAATCCGCTAGAGCCCTGTGGACAGTTTGGCACGCGCGTCGCTGAAATACATTTATACATTCCATTTTGTATATTGCAAACATGGTTTTAGTTCTTCAAAATATCCTAAATTACTTAGCATTAGGTTTATTCAATGTGATGGGAGACAATCTAGCATGCAGGCTCTGAAATAGTTGAGAGGATTAGTGAGTGTGTTGCCAACCCTGAAGATCTCCTTTATGCTGGTCATTTTACAGGTGTCTTAACCATTAAGACATGGTAGCCAGACAGGCAGGATTTTTTGGAAGATTCGCGTGGTTTCGTTTTGAGTGTTAGTCAGAATTCTTTATAAATTTTGGGTAACATTAAGACTTGATATTAACCCTAATTTCTCATTTATCCTTAGCACGAGTTCGAAGACAATCAGAAAATTGAGCCGATGTACTACATCCCGATTCTGCCGATGGTTCTAGTCAACGGCGCTGAAGGAATCGGCACGGGCTGGTCCACTAAGATACCTAACTACAACCCGAGGGACATCGTCGAGAACATACGGTGGGTACTCCACACTCAACAACATTGGGAGCGTAAGAGGCGTAGCATGTTTCGTTCGTACAACACGCCCAGCTTCTTAATACCGTTCGGCTAGCTATCGCTACCACACTTGAACTCTCAGCTGGCTGCATATTATTTTGTCACTCGTGAAAATGAAGATGGCCGATCGCTATTAACAAACTGGTAGTACTGTACGGAACGGCTGAAAGACCCTGCTTACAAACTTGCATACGAGCGTGTGTGCGTCCCATAATGGACACATCAACCACATACGGTTGGTCTAACTATCAGTCTAAGTACCTCGACATATTAATGGTTAAACAAGATTATTATTATTATTATTATAATGGTTAAACAAGATTGCATTTACGTGAAAATTTATTTTGTACATGTAGCTATATTACCTAGATTAATGTGGCCCAGACAGTTCACTCTGCCTGCTTTAACTCTCCGATCTAAATACAAATGTATATATTTTACAGTCGCATGCTGGACGGCGACGAACCGAAACCAATGCACCCGTGGTACAAGAACTTCAAAGGTCATATCGAAGGCTTCGGCGACAAGTACGTCATTTCCGGCGAGGCGGCCATCTTGCCCGGGGACAAAATCGAGATCACGGAGCTTCCGGTCGGCGTGTGGACGCAGAATTACAAGGAGAACGTGTTGGAACCCATGCTGGGAACTGATAAAGTGAAGCCGCTCATATCGGAGTACCGGGTAAGTTGCGTTTTTTTGGCCACAAGGACATAAAGTTATTGTAACCTATTCTACGCCCCACGTTAAATAAAACTGTGTCCGTCACTAAAAGACTGAATTTCTCTTTTAAATTGTTTTTCTGACAGCTATACTGAAAGCGTCGGTAGCGTTGACACGACAGTTCATAACGACTTTAGCGTCGTTGGTGTTCAAAATTGTTGACACCATTCTGATTATTGACACCATTAACATTATTTCAAGGTAGTAGAGATAATAATTCAAACTCTCAATACTCTTCAATGACTTGTATTTTATATTCCAAAACCTTCCCCTAACTTAGTTTACCCCTAGACGTGGCAGTAAACACTAGGTCAATAAAAGCTGTAAAGATCAAAATCCTTAACTTTGATATTTGGCTTGGAGCCATTTGGAGTTTCTAGGAAGTGCTTTCAACAATACTCAAGTACTTTGAAAATACATGTTGTCCACGTAATCCTCCCCAGGAATACAACACCGACACAACGGTCCGGTTCGTGGTAACGCTGCTCCCAGGCAAGCTGCCCGAGGTGGAGGCTGAAGGCATCCACAAGGTGTTCAAGCTGCAGACCACCATCTCCATGACCTGCATGAACGCGTTTGACCACAACAACTGCCTCAAGAAGTTAGTACAAAGCTTATATTATTTTGGAAATATCATTGACTCTTCCTAATTGGTGGTAGAACTTATTCTACATTATTAACCTGCAAATATACCTGCAAAAAATTACTGCGAGAATCTTTATTACCGTTTGGTAACCAAAATTTCGTAATCACGTATTAATTTAGTTTAATTTGTACCTGGTTACGAAATTTTGGTTACCAAACTGTACTTACTAAAGGTGCGAGAAATGTCCGGTAGCTGCTAGTGGTGGTTTAATACGCTTGCAAGTTATCAACTAGAAAAAATGAGAAGTTTTCTTGCAAGTGGACACGGCGTGCCTTAGTAAGGATTATAGTGTATCCTCGTTATCCATTAACGCTGCAACTGCGTGCCAATTTCTCTCAGATGCACATGTCGCAATGAAAGATAAGGACAAAGCATATTTAAGCATGTTTTACCTATTGTGCGTTTGTGAATAAGAGTGTAACTCTATAAAGAAATAATCTATAACTTACAGATACGACAAAGTAGAAGAGATGTTGCGCGAGTTCTACTCCCTCCGCATGCGGTACTACGCGCGCCGCAAGGAGTGGCTCGAGGGCCAGCTGCAGGCCGAGGCCGACAAGCTCTCCAACCAGGCGCGCTTCATCCTGGAGAAGTGCGACAAGGGGCTCGTCGTCGAGAACAAGAAGAGGAAGGCCATGGTCGAGGAGCTCATCAAGAGAGGTATGTGAAAATGGCATGATAAGAGTACTGGGTAAAATTGGGTAAATAAAAACACAGGCAATACAGTACAATAAAGCATATTGTACTTATTATAAGACTGAAATTTTAACGTAATTTTCCAATAGACTTGTCAATTAAATGCTTGTTCTTGTTATTAACAAGTTATGACTTAGTTTTAAAATGTATTTCTATTCACCCCGCGAATCTCTATTCATCCCGTATGACACTATGAAGTCCATGGGTTTACTGCGGTTTTGCTTTGGACGGCAGGTATCTGTCCATAAATATAAAACTATGACTGACGGACATTGCACAGCCTGAACTGTTGGACCTTGAAATTTAGAGGGAGGTGCATTAGAGAGGATCTTTAGAAAATATGCCTCCAACGGGAGGTCGTGGGCGTCTTCTAGTATACGACATTTGTCTTGTCCTTAATTCAAGATATTTATTTTAATTGTACACTGGTAAAGCACGCCGAAAAGCTTATTTGCAAACCAATTAAAAGTGAACCGGATATAATATGACGTATATTTCAGGCTACTCGGCGGACCCCATCGCCGAGTGGAAGAAGCGCGCCGCCAAGATGCAGGGGCTCGAGGCCGTCGAGGAGGAGCCCGAGTCCGAGGAGGAGCCCGAGCCCGAGCCGGACAAGGGCAAGCCCGTCGACCCAGGTACACTACCACTAACACCTAAAGCCGAATACGTGGACTTTTTGATCAAGTTGCCATATTGATATCGTCTACGATATTTAATGGACATAATTATTAAGTAAAGTAAAGTATTTTAGTTTTTGAGTTTGGTACAGCTAGAGTAAAAATATGCGTCACGGTCACGATTTATGCGACGGCGAATGCATATATAAATCGCATCATCGCCGCGGTGTGTCCTGACGTGCATTTCGG
This sequence comes from Acleris literana, assembly GCA_946894065.1. NCBI lineage: Eukaryota > Metazoa > Arthropoda > Insecta > Lepidoptera > Tortricidae > Acleris > Acleris literana. The sequence goes on from OX335681.1 coordinate 4,180,499, forward strand.
TCACTCATTGCCACTGTCCTTCTCATTTCCTTCTATTGTATTGTATCGTATAGCGACCGTGCTCCTTAGGTACTACTTGTCCCACCGCTGGCGAGGAAGCTTATAGCTATCGAGTATTTTCTCGCTCAGGAAACTAACAAAAGATAAAGATCCGATGTCAATAAAAGAGACATATTAATAGTTGATCGCTGGTTGTTCACACTGCTGGCAAAATTCTCCCTCCAACAAAATATATAGAACTCGAGAAAAAGAGACGCAAATATTAATAGTTGATCACAAGCTCTATTCGCTTCTCGCTCATCGCTAAGTGTTCTGCGCCCATAATATTCCTTTGATTGCAGAAAAAGCATTCCAAGCTCTAAAAGAGGTGAAGAAGTTCAACTACCTGCTGGGGATGTCCATGTGGATGCTCACCAAGGAGAAGAAAGATGAGCTACTCAAGCAGCGCGACCAGAAGCTGTCAGAGCTTACTGCACTCAAGTAAGTCCTCTCACTCATGATTTAATAACTAATGAACCCCCGACATTTAATTGTTTGTGACCTCTATTTTCTGAGCTTATATCTCTTGCACGAATGTTTAACCCTTGGAGCGCTTGAGAGCCTCGCATATTTAATTTTGTTCCCGTCGTCTTGGAGCGCCGGGCTATAACGTCATATTAGTCACGTGATCATAGTTTCAACGCTCCTAGCTGTGTCAAGTGGTTTCACGTTTCGGAAAAACAAATTTTATCTATCCTCGTAAGGCCCAGTGTGCAATGGGATGTACATAATCAAGGCAATTTAATTTGAACTGTGTTGCAATGAGAATAAAGTTAATTTTCCTATCTTCTTAAACTGAAAATCGCATTATCGAACAAACTTAATTGAACTTTATCGCCTTGGTGGTAGATTCATAGTCCCATTTACAAAAACTCCCTGTTTGTATTATGGTGGGCTTTACGAGGCTATGGACGGTTTATAATTTTTTTTACAATCAAATTACAACCCCTTCTTTAAGGTAGTTTAGTCCAATTTTAAATAAAAGCTCGAGGAGGGTAAGTACGGATACGGAACAAAGCGACCCAAGGGATAATCTGTCTTATTTTGATATTAATATTTAAACGAACTAACAAGTTATTCACAGATATATTACCCTGCCTGTAACTTTGTCCACTTAAACCGCATTTCACCAAACTGGAATAAGACTTAGTCCGAGATTAGTCTATACAAATTCGGCGTGTAATCTAGGTATAAGACCTTATTCCAGTTTGGTGAAATGCGACTTTAGGCTACCTTAATTTTACATTTCCTGTATAGACAAAAGTCCCCTTCGATGCTGTGGCGCGAAGATCTGGACGTCTTCCTGGAGAAGCTCGAGGACGTGGAGGAGAAGGAGCGCCAGGAGGAGGCCAGCACCAACAAGAAGACCACCAAGGCTCTGGTATGTTCGACAAAACATTCGCTAGGACTCCATGATGGGTCAGCTTTGTATGAGATTAAGGGCACCTGGCTCTTAAAGGCTCTAAGAGTGCCACGGAAGCCAAGTAATAGTAGTAGGACAACTTGTCGGTACTGTGTTTTAAAAGCACAACTGCATGCTCCGCAATGCGGGGCTCGCGGCCGGTAGTCAAATTGACGTTACGTTGTATGAAAAATGAAGTAGTGTGGCGAGACTGGCAGTGAAAACATAATGATCATGTAAAGCTGCCTAAAGGTGCAAAGGTACATGGGCAATCTCATGCAGAGGTCGGAATAGGCAGTACCTATTTGCCTAAACTTCGCGGGAGGACGTAACTAAGAGTGGTTACAACCACCAAAATTAATTGTTTATTTTTATTGAATGCAGGATTTCCGGGATTTTTATAATAATACATAAATGTGGAAATCGATACTAAAACTCAATATCACATGTCAAAAACATTTATTGTATACAATTTTACACGATCAAATGACATATTCTGATTTATTTCTAATGTAAATAAACTAACAAAGTATTTCGTAATAAGACTGTTTTGAACTCCAACAAAACAGTTATTATGTGTGTGAAAAAACACACAGCATTTATTGAAGATGCGTCTATAATTTCACCATCAAGCCATGCTAAAATGTAGTTAAAAACGTCTTTACCTTCATTTGACGTTACCTGTTCTTCAACTCATCATACTTGAACGCAACAGAGCGCGCCGAAAAACGCCCCACAAATAGGCGCGCACCTGTCATCTGTCACTCATAGTCTTCATGAATCACCAGCAAGCACCTTGCTGCAATGCTGTGTGTTTTTTCACACACATAATAACTGTTTTGTTGGAGTTCAAAACAGTCTTATTATATGTGTTTCCAAAACACACAGCATTTATTGAAGACATGTTTGATATCTGCTGGTGAAAGAGTATTACGCTATGTGATATCTAAATAAATGAAAATCTATTAATGAGCATAATCATTTATAGCACTAAATATCCAATAAAATGTGTGATAACTCTTACAAGATATAATTTTTTATCATAAAGAAATAAAAAACAATTAAGGCCCTGGCCTTTAAACAACATAAAAAACCCCAATACTTAATAATTAGAGTATTAGGAACTCATCTTATGAGATCAACAATCATGGTTAATATCAAGTTTAACTATAATCAAATTTTATCTCTCCATTAATAACACTTACTATATGTCTAAGAAATTGTCTCTTAGCTGGTCATTGCTACAGTTTTTCTCATTTCTTCTCTCTATTGAACGACAATAGTGATTTCTAAAGGTTTGAGCACTCTTCCAATTTGCTCGCTTTAAAATATCCTCTAATGGTCTGTTTTCTATAAAGCTTCTAGATGCTACCGCAGAACGTACACTTCCAGGAGGCGCATCTATTCCTATCTCCTTAAATATAGTTTTTATCCATCCTCAAATTATAGTTCTGGTAGCAGCTTTAACCTCACTTGTGATAGATATAAATAGATTGGTTAAATCTTTTCTTTCCAAACGTCTTTGTCTTGAGCTCGATATTAATTCATTAACATGGCGAACTGGACAAAACCTTTCATCTGGGTGCCTCTTCAGTAACCAACCCGACTGTCTGTTATTTCCACTATCAGTCTTCGAACCAAATCTTGGCCACAGCTCTAGCTCATTGTCATCTCTTTTGAAAATGCCATCTTCTGTAATATCCAAAAGCGTTAGGTCATGAACCCTTCGACCAGAAGCTAACAATAGGATTATTGCAGTTCGCCTTGACACATCAAATAAGCTTTCAGATATTGGTGCATCTCTTAACCAATCAAAGATTAACTTTGTATCCCAAATCTGGCATTTTTTGTCTGGAGGCTTCGCTACAGAGATAGCTTTGATGATCTGCTGCACAAAAAAGTTCTTAGCTAGAATAAGTAGCTACTGCAGATTTGTGTACCAGTATTGTCCGGTATGCAAGTTTCTTCTCAAGATATAAATTAGCAAGATACCTTGCCACATCATTTCCTTGTGGGGTTCTAGGGTTAATACCATTTAACTCGCACCATGAGATCCACCGTCTAATAGGAACCTTATAAGTTGATAATGTGGAATCTCTCCAGCTTTTCTTAAGTAGGTCTTTTTCTCCAAGGGACCAGTGAGCTACCTGATTAGCCCACCCCCAACCTTCCATGCCTGAAGTGTTATTTTCTCTACTTGGGAAGGGGCTCTGCCTGTTGTCAGATCTATCAGATTGTAATTCAGATTGTGTATTGGGTATGGTTCTGCTAGTGCCCGTGCACGCAGGTCCGCCAGCCAAAAGCACTGCGTCCACTGTGGTGCTATTACTATATATGTTCCCACAGCCATGTTGAGGTGCCTGAGTACCCGTGGGATCAGATTGGGTGGCGGAAACACCTAAGCCAATCTGAAGTTCCATGGCCGACTGAATGCGTCGCAAAAAATTGCCGACCCATCTCTGGAGTCCCATGTTACATATCGGTCTACGACCGCGGACTCTCTGGAAGCGAATAAGTCGACTTCGGGAACGCCCCAATTTCTGAACACGGCCTCCGAGGCCGGGGGCAACAAGTGCCATTCCGGCACTGGTCGATTCCTTGATAGGCGGTCGGCTATGCCGTTGTATCTCCCCGGGAGATATGCCGCCGAGAGTGTGACATTCAACTGTGACGTTAGCTCCAGAAGCTTCGTCGTCAGCTCGAGTAAGGCTAGGGATCGCGTGCCTCCCTCGTTTCGAATGTAAGCTATGAGGGTCCTGTTGTCTGACTGAACTAAAATGTGTGCATGTCGTAATCCCTGTTGGTATCGCCTTATTGCCCCGTAGACAGCAAATAACTCTTTGAGATTTGAGTGCCATGCTCTCTGATTTATTGTCCATCTCCCTGTTAGGTACTTCTCGTTGAGGTGAGCACCCCAACCTGTATCTGCTGCATCCGTTGTTAGAAAGTGTGTTACCTGTGTCTGGTGCATTGCCACCGAGCTCTTGTCTATGGCTCTCTGCCACCAGCGTAGCTCCACTTGAACACTGCAGGGAAGGGGTTTCCTCTCTCTTGGTCTGCATAGTGATAGTTTTTTTTAAAATCTTTGGGTCTGGCGGCAGTGCAGCCGTCCTTTTGGTGTTGTCAAGTTTGCAAAGTTTAACAGACCTAGAATGCTTTGTGTCTCTCTGAGGGAAGATCGATTTCTTAGCAATATTTTGTTGATGGTTTCCTTTACTTTTTGTACCTTTGATGTGGGCAAGGACCTGATTACTTGCTGTGTGTTCCACATCAGGCCCAAATATTCTAGATGTTGTGTGGGTACAAGCACTGACTTTTGATAATGTTATTGCGAAAATTATCCAATCCTTTTGACCCTGTTATTGCGAAAATTATTCCGTTGCTTGGCTCTATTGTCCTGTCCAGGATTTCTATTCTCTTGTCCGTGATTTCTATTCTCTTGTCCATGACTTCTATTCTTAAATGTCTGGGATCTTCTGTCATGTCTGAAGTTTGATGAGCGATCGCGACTCAGTCCTTTATCTTTGATATAGGACGGCTTGTTAAGCCATGTCTGGGGGCCTCCAAGAGATTTTATGAGAGGCTGTAACGCATCCTTGCTAAACAAATAATCTGCACTTGGAGGAATTTCTCTCAATGAAGTTTTAATATTGATATTATTAATTTCCTTTAAAAGTCTCTCTCTTCTTATCTCAATACATTCTCCCCGTCTGCCACAAATTATTTTCATCTTCTTCTCTGAGCACTTGTGGATAGGGGAGCCTGGGCCTAGGAGGGACGTTGCTTTATCAAATAAAGAAGTTGGGTTTAATTCTGTAGGGTTCCCTGCTGCCCAATTGATAAGCTCCTGAAGGCCCTCCCTCAATAGTTCCTGAAGTTCAATCTCAGCATTTGTTAGCCCGGCTAACATGTTTTCAGCTGAAGCTAAAAAATCCTTGTTGGCTTTTAAATGTGTAAATTCTTCATTAACCTTCAGTGCTACAAAACCGGGAGAAGCTGAAAACCCCTGTAAAATAGATTTATATCTTAAGCCCTTCCAGGTTTGCAAGTTAAAGTGCTGGAGCCTGTTAACCTCCTCGAGGCGCTCCTTCTTAGCCGGTGGAATCACCCTTTTATCATCACAGTCCGTCTGTAACTCACCTAATTCAAAGGTACCTGTACCTGCACTGCAGGGGTTAACTAGGTACTGACTAGCCGCCGATGTACTAGGCCTGTCTACTCTAACGTTAGAATTGGGTAATTTGGACTGGCTGTTTTGAGAAAAGGCCGTCAAATACTGCGGCAACTGTGTCAAATACCCGGATATAAAGTTTACTTGATGGACTAAAGAGTCAACTCGCGGGTCCGTACGTATAAGGTTTTTATCGCACCTACGGCGCTTATTCGGGGAAAGCGATGAGGAGCCTTCGTCATCTTCCGAAGATGCTGACGACTCACTCTGACGATTAGAGCCACTCAATCGTCGTCGTGGTCGGCATTCTTCGTCCGAAGCTATGCCAACCTCCGACCGGTCACTAATAACAGTAATAACACTATTACCTTCATCATCCTCGTCCCGCGTGCTCATCCTCCTGATAAATAATCACTCACTTACCAAGACACAGCACTTTAATAACTCTAAAAACACTTAAAACCCACAAAAAAACGCTTTATTTCAACTTAATTTCACGGATTAAAAAGTTTTTGCACATGGCCTGTGAAAAAATTATTACGCTATGAGTGACAGATGACAGGTGCGCGCCTATTTGTGGGGCGTTTTTCGGCGCGCTCTGTTGCGTTCAAGTATGATGACTTGAAGAACAGGTAACGTCAAATGAAGGTAAAGACGTTTTTAACTACATTTTAGCATGGCTTGATGGTGAAATTATAGACGCATCTTCAATAAATGCTGTGTGTTTTGGAAACACATATAATATATCATATTTTATCTCATAATACAGGGTGTTAGGCAGAAGGTTGGACGAACTTCAGGGAATAACTCTGTAGGTCATACTCATCAACTTTTACTATGGAACAAACATCCAAATCGCGAAAAAAAAACAGCTCTTCCATACATTTCGGCTCTTTAGCTCTCAAAGTTTGTATGGAACAGCTGTTTTTTTTTCGCGATTTGGATGTTGGTCCCTTAATAAAAGTTGATGAGTATGACCTACAGAGTTAGTCCCTGAAGTTTGTCCAACCTTCTGCCTAACACCCTGTAGTAGTAATTATAATTGGAATTATGGTATTGATGATTCAGATTGAAAGATGTTTTTGTTATTGATGATCATGTAAAATTGTATACAGTAAATGTTTTTAACATGTGATATTGAGCTTTAGTATCAATTTCCACATTTATGTATTATTAAAAAAAACCCGGAAATCCCGCATTCAATAAAAAATAATTATTTTTGGTGGTTGTAACCACTCTTAGTTACGTCCTCCCGCGAAGTTTAGGCAAATAGGCACTGCATCGGTGATATTGCAATACCTCGTAACTAACAAATTAAATAAGGTGAAAAATGCACCTTAGCTAGTAAGTCACTATGGTACACTTTGCAACTTATTGAAGTTGTTAGTTACGTGATATTGGAGTATCACCGACGCACTGCCTATTCCGACCTCTGGTTATGAGCAATACTTGCCTGTCAACAGTACAGACGTCTCGTTCTTCTACGCAAATGAGACGAAGCTATTGTTGCCAGTTACAAATTGCCGTTAAAAGTTGCCCGTTGTAGTGCACTGTGTAATTTTAACCGCTATTACCATTCCTCACTAGTCACTACCCATTAAGGAGGGTTTTTTTTAAATGTATGTACAGATTGTAAAGCGCGGGGTGGGATATGATTGGATTTGACCCCTGGAGAGTTTTGTAGGCTGTATTAGGATCCCCTCAATTCTGATGCTTTAGATTAGCCAGGATTTCAAAGCTTGCTTTTTGTGCTAACAGCTTTGACAGATTGTAAATGCGAGGTATCATTGGATTTTTATTAGAGATGGGCCGACTAGGGATTTTGCCGACGGGCCAGTCGGCCGACTAATCGGTTTTCAATTTGCCGATTATTCGGCCGACTAGTCGGCAATGCCGATCGAAGGATTTTGCAAAGTTCGGGTGAACTCAGAAACGTTTGTTTCGCTTCGTCCGTTGCGCTTTGTTACCTACCTCTACCATGTTTTGACAGTTCTTATCACGTTTTTTCAACACGACAAAAAAAAACAATTAGAACCCTAATTATATTATTTAAACGGACTACCTAGTGCTTTTTATAACTATGTCGAAAAGAAAATCGCATGTGTGGACATTTTTTAACGATATTTCCTATAGGCAATAAAGTGGCGAATATTCGGCGTTTCCTGTCGACTAGTCGCCGACTAATCACCGACTAGAAATGATGCCGAATAGTCGGCTTTCCCGACTAATCACCGACTACTCGGCCCATCTCTAATTTTTATTCACCCAAGAGTTTCATATGCTGCTGGCGGGTGGGGGTTAAAGCTTGCTTTGTGTTATTACAGTAAATATTTCGTAACTAAAGCGACATTCTTAGAGCTGGAGCTCGTCTAATCTAAAATGATGCGTCATACACACACCAAAACAGTCCTACGCCATGTAAATTTCTGTGAAGAGGTGCGTCATTTTAAATTTGATGAACTCATAAGGAGGCTCCCATAGACTTAACAATTTACCTGCAGTTCAAAGTCTGACAGGGCGAAGACAGTCCAATATCTGTGAAGAAATGTATGAAAACTTAAGACACCGGACTTGTTCGGTCGAGGGACTGTGAGGGTCTCCCCAGATCTATCGACGCGGAATAGGCTTGAGCCGGTAAGAAAAAGTTTTATGTCCATGCAATAAGAGCGAAAACGACGTCGCTCGGCTCGGCTCGGCTCGATTCGGCGTTGCGAACGGAACGACGTCGTTTTCGCTCTAATTGCATGGACATAAAACTTTTTGCTACCGGCTCAAGCCGATTCCGCGTCGATAGATCTAGGGAGATTCTTAGTCTCTGACGCTCTTTATAAATTGGCCTAAAATGTTGCCCGTGTAATTGTATCTTTATTCATTATGTCTCATCCTTATTCATTTTTATTGCTGCATATCGCTTGCTAGATGGCAAGGATGAAGGTATGTTTTGTTTCACTTAAACCACTAGACATTTGGTAGAGCCTTCGATCTGCTTGCACGCACAGACAGCGGAGGCGGCGTTCTGCGCAGTACTAATACCGCCTTCGTCACGCTTTTCCCAGTGATATAGTCGGTGATAGGATACCGCGTACCTAACAAGTTCAATGAGTTACAAAATTCCCCTTAATGACTTACTTGAGTTTTTCTGACAAGTACATTATAGTTTCCGTCTCGTAAAAAGACCGCTGGCGCTGTACCTGCGCAGTCGCGCATTTATCGACCAAATTGGTGGTATGAAGGGTGCGCGACGGGGGAGCACTCCGTCGGTATGCTTGCGCGCACGCTATTGGTTGGCGAATGTACCCGCATGCAAACACATCCCCTCCATTGTCGCTCAGCGGCCTTTTTTTTACCCTACTGCGGCAAAGCCCAAAAAGAGGGTTATACGTTTGACCTTTATGTATGTCCGACTCTATGTTCCCTCGTAACTACTAAACGGCTAAACCGATTTTAATAAATTATAAGTGACTAGATTTGTCTTAACCACTATATTAAAATTATTGGAAATCAAAATGGCGGATTTTTGGCGCCAAATTGCGCGGCATGAAAACTAACATTAGGTTGACGACATTATTCAAACAGTTGGGTTTTCAAAGCATGCTTTTTGTTAGACTTGTGACGAGACGGGATCTGTACCTGATGTCCTTACGGTAAAGGAAAAATATCGTTAAGCACGTTCGAACAGCATAGTCTAAGAGGGTAATTGCACAAAAGATGGGGTCGAAGTGTATCCGAAAGGCGCTTCTGTAAGATAAGATAAGATAACGACTTACTTGCTAAGGTGTATTTTGCTCTTTATTTAATTTGGGCATTGCACTATCACCTAAAAGATGACACTGAGACGTAACAACAGCAATTCGCAGCGTCTGCTCCGCGCCGCTACCCATCTCCAAGTGCTTGCAGCTTTTTGTGCTTTAGCTAGATATACTTGCTTTAAAACTGTGTCAGTCTAATTATCCACAAGTACAGACGTAGTGCATAAACATACGACGTCATACTTTGTTGGATAACTTGGTAATCGTCCTCATTTAGTTGATCGATGGTCACTAAAACTGAGCGAGAAATCAAAGAATAATACTAACTTTTCTAACCACATACGAAGTCGTCGTATTTAATACAACTGTATCTTTCTTAAAGGATCACCCACACCGACGCGTAAAATACGGTGACGTCGCGTAAACAAAAAAACGGGTCATAGTAATTACATGGCGTCAATTTTGATTGACCGTTTTTTTCGGACCGAGCTCCGGTGTGGTCGGTCCCTTACTCGGTGATTTTTGACGCTATGGTGTTTGTCCAGCAAAACAAGGGCGCCAAGAACCGCAAGTCCATGATGGACATCGCGCCGTCGGCCAACGGGCGCCGCGTCGAGCCCAAGATCCACGAGGACCTCATCAAGAGGATCCAGGCCGCCGAGAAGGCCAAGACCAGGAAGGAGACCAAGAAGGAATACGACCCGGTGAGTACTACTTATTGTTTAAGAGAATTGATCGCGTAGCTGTAAAAAAAAAATTTAGCTCCAGGAGATAATGTATCTCATCCAAACATCTTAGCCCGATTGTGCTCTGCCTACCCCACTCCGGGAATGAAGGCGTGAATGTTTATGCATGTAGGTTTATACGTTTTCTTTATGTATTTTTTTATTTGTATTTGTAACAACAAAAAAATACAAAACAAAAATGATATGGATTATTCAATTATTCCACTATGAAGATTATGACAGTCTGATGTTTGGCCACGATTAATGCGATCCCTAATAATAATGGTTATCTGTTTGTGTATCAGGATGACCCGACCGGCGTTAGTCCTGCGAGCGGCGAGAAGAAACCCAAGTCGCGCGTCAAGAAGGAGAAACCCGAGAAGGCGGAGAAGGCGGAGAAGCCCGACAAGAACGGACTGAAACAGACCAAGATCACCTTCAAGAAGGAGCCTAAGAAAGTAAGTAGGCAAAGACCAAAATCGTCCTTTAGATAACCCTTATTCATAAATGCACTGTAAACCTGTTTTGGTTAAAGTAGGCCTTTTCTCTTTCTGACGGATATAAATGTCACTATGACATATAATGACATTATTTCAAGCACACTTTAGTTATTGCGCATTTGTGAAAATATAATTATTATTACAAGGTAACAGGAGAAATTGAAATCGTTGTTATTTTAGAAATTATGCAACTGTAATTATTGAGAGTACAATACAACATGTCGAATGGTTCACATGTCTGAATCATGTAGTTTACCACTCTAGCTGTAGGATATTTGAAATACTATGTGTTGGTCATCCACTTAATAGTGTAGACCGCGAAGGGGTGCAGGAGTGTTTTTAGGAATCCTTTAACAAACATGAACACTGACAATAACACTGCTGTCCAAAGCAAAGAATGGACTTCATACTCTTATACTGCCATTTTGGCTTCGGACGGCGGTAACACTTGTTGTTTTATCAGCCTCATTATTTTTAAAACTGACATCCCTGGCTTGTCGAATAGTTATGATGAATTATATTTAGTCATACGTAATCCTGTGCTATCTCGTGTACATAATGAGTGGTAATTCCAGAAGAAGATGAACTTCTCGGGCAGCGACTCGGAGGAGCCGTCGGGCTCGGACGCCGACGTGGCGGCCGAGCCCGTCGTGCCGCGCGAGCGCACCAGCGCGCGCCGCGCCGCCACCAAGGTACACCTAACTTTATTGGTGACTCACTATGGAACCCTGTAAGCCATGAGTGCGGAGGAGGATTTGGATGAGTCGTTAGTTTTTAACGACTTGTCATATTAAAGTAAAATACGCGCGCAATCAGATCGGCCGCCACGCACTCGGTCCCTTTGCGTCGGAGCCGCTCATAATCAGAGATCGGACAAATGGGCGTCAATACTCGCAATAATGTTGACAGGACTCCAAAGATTTTAATTAAACAAATTAAAAAACATTCATTGATTACCAAACCCCGGGGTTTTCGGTGCGGGAATGTTTGACATTAGCAAAAGAGTAGATATTGACATAAAAAACAGAATGTACTCTAGCAGGATTCTACCTAATGAATAAATAATTGAAAACTTATACGGGTGAATATTCGGGCGTTTCAACCGCCCCCTCTACCGTTCGCAAAACAATGAAGAAAACAATGATAATTACCACCAACTTCTGAAATAAATGGAAAGTATTCCTAGTTCTGCTTCTTATTATGTATACATGAATACTTAATATTATATAAATGAAAAAGATCAGTCATTATCAGAGGTCGGAATAGGTAGTGCTTATTAACCTAAACTTGACTCATGTTCATTCATGCGTGAGTGAGATGGGAATACGTTATTGAATGAATATGCAACAAATTTAGGTTAATAAGCACTACCTATTCCGACCTCTGGTCATTATCAACCTCTTCAGTTAAGTCTCTAATGATTTATAAGTAAATAGTTCACGGATACCGGACTGCAGGTAATTAATTAATGTTATTTTTATTATTATCTCATAAGGCTTTATAGTAAAGCTATACATGAGTCAAAATAAAATTGTATCATAGTGTGTATAGAATTCGCAGAGAGGTAGTTGCTCATTAGGCATAATATGACTTTTCTCAGACTAACCTATCTGTTTATCTCTACTCTTTCTCAAATCTTTCCCGCACCGAAAACCCCGAGGTATGTTGATTACTTACCCGAAAAATAATTTTGATCCTTTGCAAGCTGTATTAAATAAATAATACAAAGACTTGTATTGCGTAGATTTGTTAAAGCAAATAAACAGTATTTTTTATAAATTGTCCGTTGTTAGTTTATTCCTTTTCATGGCTAACATAAACTTATGAGGTGAAAAGCTCCTTTCGCAATCCAAGGATGTTAATGGAGCAAGCTTAAGTAGATAAATATTGATGGCCACTCCTCACGGCTTTATGTTATTTATTTACCACTGTCCTGCAAAGGATCAAAATTAAAGTTCAGGTAAGAAATCAATTAATTTAATTTAATTATTATAATTAACATCTTTGGAGTCATGTCCACATTATTGCGAGTAATGACGCCCATTTGTCCGATCTCTGCTCATAATATACAAGTGTGCGCTATAATGATAACTAGGGATCGGAAATTCGGATGCTTTTATTGTTTTGTTTTTGTTGTTGTATTGATGTTAAGTAGTATGGAGGCGGACTCTATTTAATTTTGCTAATAAATTTCCCGGATTTTTCCGGAATACCGGAGAATAGGATACATATACATACGTATTTAAAGTATTTAAATAACATATTTTAGTTGTTTCTTTTTATAAAATATGTGGTTTGTTTAACTAACAGTACCTACACTATTCTTTAACATCAAACTAAATTAAATTTGTTAATTTACATATTATTCTTATGAAAACTAATGGTACTATCGTTAGTATTTTTGTTAAATCACCAAAATAAAACAAATATAAATGTAGGTATGTTAACTAAATTGCTGAAAATAGTCATAAACTAAATATTTTGACAGTTATCACTATTTCCTGATGTTTTATACAATCCTCGTGTGGTTGCCGAGTTAGAATAGTGCCACTCCATGTCTTCCCGTGGATGTCGTAAGAGACGACTAAGGGAATAAAGGCTTGTAGTACTTAGGCTATGGGCTTGCAACCTGTCATTAATACGCTGGTAAACATTTTAGCATAATTGTGCAAATTGTGGTTATAGAATTATCAACAAGTTTTTAGAGATGTTTGTAATTCTGTAGCTCTGCCTACCCCAATCTGGGAACGAAGGCGTGAGATTATGAGATTATGTTATACAATCCCGGAATCCCGGAACTTAAATAATTAAAATAATATTTATAAGAAGCCGAGTCCATACTTGTTGAGCTTTTTCCGGGAATTTGCTAATTGTAGGTATAAAAGCATCCGAATTTCCGATCCCTAAAGATAACTGACGGTTCAAAGTTGCGTACCAAAATGTGGCCATTCTCGCCGTGTGCGGCGGCCGAAAACTGGCATATGTTTATGCACTGTGCCCTGGGTTAATTCTGTTGTCCCCTGCAGGTGCAAAAGTATAAGGACGGCGAGGAGTCCGACTCTGGTTCAGAGCCGGAGCTGCTGGACAACAAGCTGGACTCGGACGACGCGGCGCCGCGCGCGCTCTCGCTCAGCGACGACGACGACGACTTCAACGTCAAGAAGAACGCCGCCAAGAAACCCGTTGAGATGGACTCTGGTAAGCTACTTGTGACTAAGCGGTGATAAGACCTTGTGGCGGGGTCCAGTTGGATCGTTACCACTAACCTGCCGTCAAGCAGTGTTCAAAGTTGTGTGGGTATTATTATGACAACTGGTGAAATGACTAGCATAGAGACTACCTTAGTCCTTAGGATTGACCACGCATTAGCAGTCTAAAGATGTCTTGACATCGCAAATATGGGTCTCAGACCCTAACGTACAGGTCGACACACGTAAAAAGAGCTCCTACCGGCTAGTGGAGGGGATATGTTTGCGCATGTCGTCTACTGACTAACCAATAGCGTGGCAGCAAAGCGGAGCGGTTTACGCTCCCCCCGCCGCGCCCACCAATTTGGTCAGTAATTTGCTCACTGCGCAGGTAGGTCGCTCAGGGCTCTTTTTACGTGTGTCGACTTGTACCATCTGGAGATTAGAGTATTTGATTTCCATCCACACGCGATAACAAAATATAATGCACGTGAAATGCATTTGTAGCAGTTGCCAAATCGACATGCTCTAAAAAGAAACTGGAATCGCTTACTAAATTGAAACAATCTCCCCCTTGATATTTATTTCAAAGTAATAAAGGCGCAAAATTCCTCAATCACTGTGCGAAGAACAGGTATTTTTAATGTCAATAATCGGGTCTTGGGGCCTAACTTATTGTTACTTCTCTCCCTGATCCTTTTTTCGTTCTTTGTACCTGCCAATTTCACCATCCTGATAATGATAGGTGATAGGTGACAATCCAGTACACATTGCAAAATTAACGAGTTCCTACATCAATGGGATTTGTGGTCTGGTGTGTAGGCACTGGTCTTACATGATTCTCATTAATCATCACTTTCAGACTGCCTATTCGACTCGCTGATCGAAGAGTCCAAGAAAGTCGAAGCGTTCACGAAAGGCCTGAACAACAAGCCGGCGCCCACCGTGATCTCCAGCGAGGAGGACGCGCCCGCGCCCAGCCCGCCCAAGAAGAAGGCGGCGCCCAAGAAGAAACTGCTCAACGCCGACAAGCCCAAAAAGCGGCCGGCTAAGGTGCTCAGCATTGACAGCGACGAGGATGACAGCATATTTGACACCAAGAAGGTAAGAGTAGTCATTTAGTGCTGATTTTATAATCTTTCGATAATACTGTCTGGCAAATAAATTTTTGTCAGTCTTTTTCTTTATAGGTATGACACAAGCAACGGAAAGTGATATCAAGATAACTTATACTTTTATCTGAGTTTTGATCAAATCGATTCTTAGAAGAGTTCTTTAAGGCACTCTCATAACATACTCACAAAAACCCTTCTAAATCGATAGTATTTAAACCCTGTTGCTAACTGTAACGGTTTGATAGATGAAGATTTGCCATTCTGAACTCGGTTCTCTCTCATACAAATAAAGATGACCTATGCAACTGACATGGTTCAGTATAATATGTTTTAAGACGACCTTCGGGTTTGAACTTGCTTCTCAATCGGTCTCTTGCGGTCCTATGCTAATCCAAGTGACTCGACTTGAACCCAAAAATAGTGCATACTTATTTGTTTATTTGTGTACAGTCGGGATATAACTTTAACTCCTATTTCGATACGTTCAAAAGTGACGAATCTTTTTATACCGCGACTATATCACTGCACTGCGAACTTTCACATTTATAACTAAAGAATTATTATTTATTCAGGATAAAAAGAAGACGAATCCCAAGAAAAAAGCCAAGAAGAGTTCGAGCGGCTCCGAGTCGGACGGCTTCCGCGCCAGCCCGCCGCCCGCGCGCGCCGGCCGCGCCCGCGCGCCCAACAAGTACACCTTCAGCGACCACGACGACAGCGACTAGCGCAGCGCTGCGCTCGTGGGTACGTAGCACCCGATACACATAAACAGTCTTCAATGTTGATTGATGATTAAGTATAAAAACTGGGGCCCTGCTTGCAACCTATTTTATTTACATTCCGAAGGCGGGGGAATCGTTACTACTTCAGAAAAAAACTCGTATCTGATATTTCGAGATGTATGAGTTTGAACTTAATTCTCTTCACGTTTAAGTTATAAATCGTCCGTCACGAGTTATGAGATACGGGGTTTTTTCAAAGTAATTACGATTTGCTGATCTGGGACCGAGGCCACCTGAGCTTGGAGGCCCCGGTACACGGAACCATCTAGCCCTTAACATAAGCCTGGTCTAGGGCTTCCAATCCCACAGCCTATCTTCAATCTCGGTATCTGCGCGACTGAAAATTTTCAATCCCGCGGGATTTCGGTATTTGCGGGATCCCGCATAGAAATTTATAGTATTGATATAAGGTGAATGAAACAAAAGAAATAGAGAACAAAAATTCAGAAAAAAATAACGAAATCATACATAAAATAACCAAAAGCCCAGAAAATTTTCAACAGAATGCTGAAAAAACTAATTAAAGCTTTAATTAGTTTGTTGAGCATTCAATGTTTTTTTTTTACGAAGAAAACATAACATATCTAATGTGTCGTCTGCCAAACAATAACGTCCCGCAAATCCCGCGGACCCCGCGCTCGTAATCCCGCAACAAGCGGGACTGGAAAATAGCGCGGGATCTCGGAATACCGGGATCCCGGTATAGCGGGATTGGAAGCCCTAGCTAGATCCCTCGTGCTCATTTTGCTCTACATGCAAAATCAAGAGGGAGAGCAACGCGTGCAACGCTAATAACAGCAAAATAAGTCAATCGTGACAGTACAATTTTATAAGCTTATGAACTTGTCTTGTAACTTCTCATATCTGTGTAGAGTTTATTTGTAAAGTCAATTCACACCGACACGCGACGCGACGCGACGCGACGCTGCGCGCACATGCAACTCAAAATATTATTATTATTATATTATTTACTACACTAAAAGATACCCATTTCATTGAGAGAATTCTTTGCTGCGTGATGCAATGTATTCTGAATTCTCACAATGAAATGTGTGCCTTTTCGTGTAGTAAATAAAGTATATTTTGAGTCGCATGCGCGCGCAGCGTCGCGTCGCGTCTCGGTGTGTATTGACCCTAAGACAACAGGTGAAGTCGTTTCAGTACTTACAGTTTGCACATCTTGACATTAAGTAGAGGCTTCAGAAGTCACTTACCTTGTACATTCTCGATGCAAATTAAATTAAATTTGGCACAGATAATAAATGATGTTAATAAATGTCTTTTTTCCCCCTTAAATTTTAAGTACGTCAGCTGATAGAGTACTAAAAATTGGTCTCCCTTGCTACCAAGTCCAGTATATATACTAAATGAGTATTGTTTATTTTCAGGTTCAGTATTTTGTACAGAAAGGAACGAAGAGGCTCCCCGAGGCGGCCCGGTGTCCGCGCGAGCTCCCCCTCGAAATATGTTATATTTCAACGCGAATCTTGTTAGATTTATTTTTATACAGCCGACCTATTAGGATAATTCGACGTCTCACTACCGTACGGACTGGAGTATTTTAACTCGATTTATACGAATACTTTTATAGTGAAGTAAACTCATTAAGGGGTTTAAGTAATTTTTAAACTGTAGACTGTTTTAGATGGCGTGACACTTACTGCCAATGAAATAATATTTGTATATAATAATTGAAAATTATTTCGTTTGCTTGACTTTTCTTTCAACTTTTCTATTGACTTCCACCAATTCTATGGTGTAAGTTTCTCTTATTATTAATTTATTACAATTCATTAAGCGACTTGTTACGTTTCAATAGGTTATGTTTAATTCTGTGTGACTTCCGAATGCTCTGATTCCATTTGAGTATATTTTTTTCAATGAGATGATGTTTACACTTTCGTCAATTAATATTCAAGATTCTACATCCTTAATATTTAAAACTTAGATACAATTCGATTATTTAAATGTTTCTATGATAATTTCATTGCGATTTGTTAATTTTCAATTACATGTAAATAAAATAATAATTATTATATTTTTGTTTTCTTTTACCTGACTGGTGTTGACGCAGAGCCATTATCATTGTTGTATATCGTCGCTTTACTTTCTCAACCTCGTATCTGATCGAATAGTTAGATAGGAAAGTAGTCTTTATTCTTTAGGGAACAAGAGTGCTTATTCTATCTAACCATTCGAGCAGATACGAGGTTGAGAAAGTAAAGCGACAATATTGCATTTATCCATTTGCTAACACATGATACGTGAATGCTAAAACAAGTACAGTGCGATAGCTCTTAAAAGGTGCTTCGGGTTTGTACATGTCTCTCACTCGCTTTCATACGCTGTTATTAAGAGTGAGAGAGAAGTACAAACCCGAAGCACTAAGTTCTTACAGACTAACCAGTCCAGACTAGTTCAGGAAATATAATTTGGCCGTGTGTTATCTACTTTGCGATCTTTTTGACGACGTGTTGGCCGAGTTGGTAGTAACGCTGCCTATTTGTGTGATGAGCGCTAATATTTGTTCCTGAGTCGCGGATGTTAACTATTTATTTAAGTATATATTTCTCTAAGTTTTGTTCATTCTTACTTGTCTTATATAGTAAACAACTTTCTAACCTCAAAATGAATCTTTTTTGGCTAAAACAGCTATTTTAAACAAAGTAAAGCAATCACAGACAATACATTAGCCAAGTTATGTCCATAATGTTTATTCAGTTTACTTTATTTATGATAAAAGAACAGTTTTAGCCAAAAAAGTTTCATTTTTAGGTTAGAAAGTTGTTTACTGTATAAGACAAGTAAGAATGAACAGACCTGTGTTTATATCTTTGTCTAGTTAGTACAAGCCTTGAGCTTAGTTCGGGACTAGGTGAATTGGTGTGACATTGTCCCCTGGTTTTTTTTTCCGTTAAGACTTACCGGTCCTAACCTTAACCTTTCAACTCACTGCTGTTTGAATAACGAGGGCAAGTTTAAGATCACACTTTGTTTGATATTACTATTAATAAAAAAATCTTAGTGAAGATTACATTCGGCCAATTCATATTTCCTGAACTATACAGTGCTACCATTTTCTTGATAGCTATCGGCGATCTTCGTTTTTCTATGACAAACTATACTGTCAGTTGCGAGTGCAAGCGTGACAGCGATAGCCAGCCATTAGCCAGCCGAAAGCTATTAAGGAGCTGGAAATATTATAAAAGGCTACATTTTATTTATTTACCTAAATGGAAACAAAACAATATGTGGCGTTATCTATGAAAAGGGACCTTATTGTCGATGGCGCTTCCGCCATTATTAAAGATGCTCTGATATAAATACAACGTCGCGTGACCTTGTGACGTATGAAAAGGGACCTTATTGTCGCCATCGACAATAAGGTCCCTTTTCATAAATAACGCCACTTATGATATAGATTTCATTGTCAACCAAGAGAAGGAGAACACTGATCAATACGTCGAGAGTCTAGGATGCGACAAAACAGTTTCGGTTAGCTGTTTAAAGAGCTATTAGCGCTATTTTAGCGCTACTGCGCAGAGCTTCTTTGTTTACATTTATTTACATTCCTTGAGCAGTTCGAATAGGATTCGGTTGGTACTTCTCTCTCACTCGCTCTCATACGCTCTTAAGAGCGATTGAGAGAGAAGTACAAACCGAATTCTATTCTAAGTGCTTACAGACTGTATATACATACCGATACAAATAAACTTTAGCTTATATTTTGGGGCTAGGCCAATTTATGGAGCATTAATATGCAATTGTGAAGGAGCAGTAAGGGGCTGTCCTGGGGCCCATTTCTCAAAGCGTATTAGTCTAATAACAGTAATAATATTAGTGTTTTGTCTCATAAATAAAACTACAAAATGAGACAAAACACTAATATTATTAGACTAATACATTTTGAGATATGGGCCCCTGGTAAAATACCGAATTATTGGCATCCAAAATACTAATAGGCACCTAGTGATTTTAGAATTGTGGCCTCTATTACCATGAAATAAAGTTCATGCTGCCAACAATTGATAAGGTTCCAACGCTGGGCAGTATTTTCTTACCGTTAATGCTACACGAAAATAGTATTTAGAGACTGTCTTGTGTCATGTTCTTTGGCATATTACCAATCTGTTATTGCACTTAACCTATTTTTTTTGCTGTCGAAATACAGAGTGAGTAACGAAGTCAGTATGGAGAAGTCTAAAACTAGTCGCACGTTTAATCAAACAAAGAAATATCTCTAAATAGAAATACATTCGAGTTTTAACCCTAACTTTTGATAATAGAGTTTTATCTAAAACTGACTTTGGGTTTGAGTTAATCCTTTGTTTGATTAAACGTGCGTAGTGATGAACTGATGAAAGATTTTACCTCGTGTGTTCATACTAGGGTTGTCCGCGCTCGTTCACTGAGCGGATCGCTCCAAAGTAGTACAATATCTGTAATGTACTAATTCGGTCTTTTAGTTCTTTTAGTACACTAGTCAACTGAAAGAAACTAGTCTGTTTATGCTTATTTGACCGAATGAATGGCCGGCTTTGCTTGCTGTGTGTTCGGTTCTTGCTCCGCGTGTACTAAATGAACTAAGAGCAGAAACTTTACGCAATAGTTCGTTCTAGTACAGTGACGGGAGTTAATTCTTTTTGGCTCTTAGTACACGTACTACACAACCCTAGTTAAGTAAAATGTTCGTAGAATATATTTTTTTTGCGTTATCGTAATTTTAAAATTTTCGGATAATAATAAGTATACATTATTAACCAATAACTACAAGCAATTATTACTCAAAATGACAGCCCCTATTCTTGATACGAGCTCTTTGAACCCTTATTGGCAAAAATGGAGCGGAATGACACCTTTATACGAAACATCCCACCATACTATCACACTCGCTGGAAAATAGGAATGGTACTGGAGCTGGAACATGTTTGCTGCTTTTGGCATAAACTTTATTGTTTTGGCGGTTTAACTTTTCTTCGAATGTGAAGATGTTCTCATCGGTGAAGAGTATATTTTTCGTAGCGTGTCTCTGAAGTAGCATCGCACAATGTTCGCGTCGTAATTTACGAAGGCAATCATTAAGGAAGTGAACTTTCCTAGGATTGTAGGCCTTTACCTTGAGATTGTATTTCAGTATTTCGTTTACCGCAACAGTCGCAACACGCGAAATGTTAGTCTGCAGAGCACTTTATTCTGGGTGCGACATGAATTTCGGCGAAGTCGCTCTCTGATAATTTTGATGTTCGCAATCGTCTTTACTGACCGCGGACGACCACTTCTTTGGCGATCTTTTAGAGAATCAGTCTCCTTGTAACGTTTTATGGTGTAATATATAAAGTTGCGGTTAATCCCAAAATATTTTTTTCCCGCCATATGTAGCGAAATGACAGTCGCACGTAATTCTTTTGCTCCCGCTATCACAAGAAAATTAATTGAAATAAATAATAAAAACATACAAATAGAACACAAACATTCCAAATTCAAAACTGAAAAAAGAACTAGACAGCTGCCACTGTATTATTATGTTTTATTTTTTAAAGTAAAAGTTCGTCTCAAAACTTATGTACACACGAGGTAGATGGAGATATGTTCAGAGGACCCGCGACATCGATTTTTAAGTTAAGTAAAACTGTATTCAAAAATGTTAGAACGCTACAACCGGGAACCGAACCCGGTTAAGAGGATTGTGAACCGACGCAAAAATCGCGTAGCTGTCTATTGTTTTTTATCTAAATCGCGCTTCAGGCGATAACGTTTCTCACCCCCTAAATCAAGTCCGATTTCTTCGATGTTTTAATATGTGGTACCTAGTTGTTATGAAATACTAGGTTAGTAAGTTTCCGTTTTGCATTTTTTCATTTGTTTTTTTTCAAGAAATATTTTCTAACAAAGGAAAACGTACAGACCTTGTTTTTCATATCTATAAGTTTTATAACATATTAAAATCTTAAAAATCGGACTATGTGGGAAGAGAAACGTTAGCGTATTTTGTATGGATTTTTTTAGCCTCAAATTCAAATTGTTTATTGCCTCAGAATCTTCTTAAAACTTGAAGTTATTGCGGTTCTCTCTGGAATGAATTTGGATGCGGAACCTCGAAACGAAACAATAATAATACTCATTAATCTGCAGAATTATTATCACAAGGAAGTTTATTTAATTAGTTGATAAGACTTGTTTTTTAAATAATGTTAGTATTACTATCATAAATTGTGTTTTTATCACTTTAACTGATCAAGCTTATTGCATGATAAAGTCGTCAAAAAAGGGTGACGGCACCAATGATGAACACTTTTAGCTGACGGGCACCAGTAATGGACACTTAACTCTTAAATAAAATTCCATACGGTCCTAAATTGATTCTTGCAAAACAAATAAATAACCTTTATCTTCTGTAAAATAAGAATCAAGAGTCCACTATTGGTGCCTCGCCCATTACTGATTCCATCACCCCAGTAGTTAACTAACACCAATTGGTAGACCCAGCCTACGGTGCTAGCGGTCCCGGGTTCGATTTCCGGTAAATATTTGTGTGAAGAGCGCGAGTATTCGATTCTGAGTCTTAGGTGTTTTCTCTATCCCCTGGTGGTATAGCTATACAATGTTTTGCCCTTATCTGTCATTGTGAAATTTGAATTTGACAGATAAGGACAAAACATTGTAAAGTACCACCGTTAGATCGTATGTTTATCGTTAGAGCTTAGTTTGGGACTAGAAATAGAGCAGCATGATGTATCCACAACCGGGGGCTTCTTAAAAATCAGGATCCACTGGCCCTGCGGGGGATGTTGCTTCCCTCTGTGTCTTTTACCGCATATATCAAGGGGAGTGCTACGAGGAATTATTCCACCATCGTACAACTCGTACCAAACTATCATTTCATCAACAACATCTTGATAGTTGGACATCCACTACCGCGCGTTTTTCGAGGGCCTTCTTGCCATGAACCTTATCTATGTGAAATCAGCTTTCGGCGTCTGTATTTGCGAACCAATACGACTTGGGGGCCTTCAAAAAACGAGCCTACTCTTTTCTCACAGGCCGGCAGCACCTGCGATTCCTCTGGTGTTGCGGGTGTTTATGGTCGCGATGATCACTTTCCATCAGGTGACTCGCTTGCTCGTCTGCCTCCTTTTCCACATTAAAAAGGACTATTTGTGTGAGATTGTCCCCTGATATTTATTTTTTATTTATTTTAAAATTGGTCAACCCAATGCATGAGTAAAGTCCGATATTAAACATCACTCTAGCGTACAAATGAATGTAGCTACTAGCTACATATACACGTATTCCCAAGCAGAACCGCATGCGAGATGTAAACAATTTCATTGTTTTTTTCAGCGATAACGATAACACATAGAGTGACGATATTTTCAACGTTTGATAATGTAATGAGTAATTTTGCACTCGATGCCAATGTCAGGATGGCCGAGCGGTCTAAGGCGCCAGACTCAAGGCAACTTGCCCGCGCAGCGGGTTGGGCGTTCTGGTCCTCTCTGAGGGCGTGGGTTCGAATCCCACTTCTGACAAATATTTTTGTTGAATATTTCCGTTTATTGGTAGGGTCCGTCATGCTTGGTACTGGTTCGTACAGCTAAGAGTAAAAAACTTGACTCTTATTTTAGATACTTAATATAAAATTTAATATCTTTTATTCAACACTGATTGTTATATAAATATTCGAGATTTTTTTACCAAGTAATATCAAAATAATAAAACATCGAAATCGTTACAAAAATTTATTTATTACGAATAATTTTATTTTAGTTAAAATCACAAATTCAGATACAGGAGTATTAAAATAATATATTACTGGTCTACTTTACATTTGTTTGTAAATATTTATTTACGGTTCCACAGTGTTTTTATCTCAATAAAACTTTCATTTGCAATTAATTCAATATGACATAAGTTATATTTATAATAAGTAATATGGCATTTGTTTAAAAGATTGTTAAATTAATATCTTATGAATAATATTATTTACAGTTACATTAATGTTATATAAAACTCCATTACTTTAATTGAATTTAAAATACAAAGTACAACGGAAACAGCGCAAAGCCTAACAACGTTACTCGTTTAGTACATAAATGGTGAATGCTCGACACATAATAATGCACTTAGCTTTTTTCTACTAAACGGTTATTACGCCAATTTTAAACTCACTTGACTACATCCATATAACACGCAGTTACACGAACCAAGAGATATATCTATTATAATAAGTAAAAGATTCTCTTAAAAAACTACAAACCATAAAATGGTAAAATTGCCCGTTTAGACAACAAAAGAAGTCAAATTTAAAAACTTCTGAAAACGGGCAGAATCATTCCCGCGTAAATTCAAAATTCGAACGATGCGTTCACAAAATTACCTACAAGTTTTAAGGTTGCGTTCAATACCTGCTTAATTTGCTTTCCCTATCGGAATATCCTTTAGCGCTCTCTCTGTCAGAATACTTTCCGTTGTACTTATTATATCTATCACTGTGTCCGTTTTGCCTATAGGGTTTTTCACTGGCACTGTAGTGTATTTCCGAGGGGCCTATGGTTTTGGACCAGTGATGGGTCCAATAGAAGTCGTCTGGGTATCGCGGGTAGGGGTTCTCTCGGCACAGAACCACGCAGTAGATGAGGCTGCCCACTAGCGTGATGAAGCCGAATATTAGGAAGACGATGCCCAATATCCTGAAAAAAGAGAAACGGGTTTTAAATGGTAAGAATAAAATTAACGGGATAAAATATTATCTATGGTCGATATATTGTGTTTGAATCGAATAATACGTTGAACAGTTTAACACTTGTAATGAAGTTGTCACTTTTATTTGTAAAATTCTAAACGCCTAACCACTTCGACAAGCAAGATAAAATGTGAGGAGAAAATGTAGCAGGAAATAAAGGAAGGTGATTTGAGTCCCTATCAGTCTTTCCAAGCTTTATCTGATTTATTTTGATACTGAACGGACGTCCCGTCCCGTCCCATCTCTTAAAACAAAGAGGGTGAACTGCCCTATTGTTCACCACCTACCAATTATTGGCCCCATGAACTTTAACATGATGAGAGATGATAATTCAACAATCACTTGGTGCCTGTAACTGACATTTTAGAGGCCCTAATAAGGTGTTTTACCCGATCTCTTAATATAATATACAAGACTCTTTTTTTTCAGGTATTTACATGTTTTGGTATCCTAGAACTAATGATTGCTGTTTGTGTAGTACGCTAACAAAAATAGCACAAAGTCTTCAGTGATATTAAAACAAATTACATGATTCTGAGATAACTCAGTTTACTTATAGTTAAATCATTAAAATCATGATGCCAAGGAGACTCGTCACCGCTAATCGTGGTTAGATGACTTTTTCTGTCGCTGATGTCATGTGGTTGGGCTTATTGCGGCCGTCAGAATTATGAATCGCACTTTAGGTATAATTTTATTTATTCTCGAATTAAACCGCTGAGTTGGTTAAAGACCTGTTAAGTCTTACAGATGTAGTGAAATATCCTTTCACATCGTATTTTCTCGGAAATGTTCGTATTTGTCATGCTACTTCAGTCTGACTCAGTACCCATCAAGACAACGCGGGGGAACGTCGCATCGCGAGAATGATAATCGATATGGAGTGGTTAATACCAGGGTATTTTATTGTTAATTAAGATTAAGTTTGTTTTCAGTTCTTTTCAATAGTCATGCCGAAAGCATTACGACCTGGGAAACGTTTAGATCGACAAGCCTGTGAAATTATTTTCAACATTTATTTATATTTCTTCTTGTTTACCTACACCTAATTTCTATATATTTGATCGTGGTGGTTTTAACATCTCGGTGTGATATACATCAAACTCGTGGTTTGACATTTGACACTGATAACTAAAGTACTCTATTTATTTAATACAAACATGTCACTTAATAATTCAATACTTCATAGACGCGTTGGCATCATTCGGAAGTAGACGTGAGTTCCGAGTTTTCACGATGTGAAAGGATTATTCACTAGATCTATACTTGCTTAGCTTGACGCACCGACATGCAACAATACTGTGGCAACCCGCACCACTAAGATTTGTACGATCGTCGATCAATATTGTTATAGATGTCACAAAAACAACTGCAATCGGCTTTTAAGAGGACTGTGAACTGCCGCTAAAATCGCGTAGCCGTCAAAAAAAATCCATACAAAACTAGCTCCGGGCGAAAACGTTTCTCACCCCCTAAATCAAGTCCGATTTGCACGATTTTTGAATATGTTGTAGTTATCATAAAGAACTAGGTCTGTACGTTTATATTTTTTGTTTTTTCAATTTGTGTCGTTCTAAGAAATATTTTCGTGTAAAAGAAAACGTACATAGTTTTTCATGATATCTGCAACATATTCAAAAATCGTAAAAATCGGAGTAAGTTTAAGGGGAGAAAAACGTTTTCGCATTTTGTATGGAATTTTTTTGCTTCACAATCCTCTTATGGGCTAGCTATTTGTTTGCCTTTTGTTTTAATGTTTAATTAAACCAATTTATGATGTTTGGTAAGTATTCAAAGACGAAATAGAGTCGTTTTCAAAAAAAATATACATACCTAGTTAAAGGCATAATTAAAACAAAATCACCATCGCGTCCTTTGTTTAACGAAAGTTAATCATACAAACTATATCGGTAACTTTCGTTACACAAAGGAATCAATGAAGTTTTGTTTTAATTTAAGCCCTATGTAAATTTTTTTTAAAAACGACCGAATGCGTAATTATTATTTTTTAATTTGACTTTACACTGGCGATTAAATACTTTTCCGTCACAGAATATCGTTTAGCAAACCTGTACGAGCAGAATATGTCACAAATTACTGGCACAGTTAGGTATGTGGACTATTTCCGATGCAAATTGTTTTTTAATGTTCTCGGAACTAAGTTTCAACGGACACAAAAGAAGCAAAGTGTCACAAAATTATTAATGCGGTTAACAAAGCATGCACACACTTAGGTTGTATTTCGTGGACAATCGGCATTTAATAGTTTGTTGTCAAATATAAAATCCCGTGTGAAGCGTGGTTTTGGATCGGTTCTCATGTGGGGTTAATGAATCCCTTTAGTGTAAAGATTGTTTTGTGAATTCGGTTGCTCAGTATTTTGTGGTCAATGTTGCACGGCTGCCTCAAAAGGTCAAAAACGTTGGTCAATAATTATTCTGCAATTTGTTTTCATTTGCTAAGATGGTAAAGTAGAGCAATACAGTAAGAAGAAGAATAATTAGTTTTTAGAGCTAGTTTGGGAAATGGGCAACTTGTTACCACTGGTTTCTTGTAATCTTGAGCTTGGTCTATCAATGAACTTGTTTTTTGAAAATAAGTGGTTGACTAGCACTTTAGGTTGAGGATGGCATATTTACTTGAAGACAACGAAACTTTAGAGGAAGTAGCAGCTAAAAGGTAAGTAAGGAGAAAAGGGAACTCGCCAGAAGACAATTACTAGTGACTTACTAGTGAGTTAAGCAAGGAAAGATAGCTTTTAGTTAATGTTACGTAGAGTGGCAGTGGCTTAAGAAAATAAGAAGGAAATAACGTAGGGCTCTAGGTAATTTAGTATCAGGTAAGGGGACGCTGAGAAGATAATAACAGAACACGTAAGTTGAGTTAGGCATTAGTGAAGAGATTTAAATGAAGAGTAGAGCGGTTTAGCGGTTTAAAGAACTATGAAATAGTACGAAGGCTGGTAGAACTCGATATTTTTAAACAAGATAGAACTAGGCTTCAGGAAAATTGTTTCGTATCGTATCGTTCCGTAAATAATCTTAGTGACACTTGACTGGGATACTAACGTCCGCACTCAGAGTCAGTTAATGACGATAGTCGTTCCTCAGTGAAGATTTTTCATAGGTACAGAAGTTTGAAAAAGGAACGTGCTATTTGTTTCTAAAATGTCTCTAATTGCGGCGGTAAATGACTTAACTAAAGCCGCTAACGCACAGAGAGTAGAAGCGGCGAGTTGTCATACTAAAAACGTCTCCAACACGCTTCGGAAACGCTCTGAACCCATGGAACAATTGACCTAAGGTCATGTCAATCAATAATTAACTTTACATCACACAAATGTATGGGCGTAAGTGACGGGTTAAGTAGAGGAACGTGCTGCAACGCCCCGCTTTCGCTATGCGCTTGCGGCTGTAATGTACACGTCTGATAGTAGCATACCAGACGAAGAGCGGCTCGAAGAACTGCAGCACGATGACGAAGCCCAGCGTCACCAGGATGAGCCCCAGGTTGAGTAGCAGCATCAGGCAGCACATGCCCTTCACGTTAGGGCAGAACGGGTTTGGGGCCGCCATCGCATCTACCTTCACTCCAGCCTGGAAATGGAGGGAAAGTTTACAAATATCAAAGGACAATTTTACTCAAATTAACTCTAGGTAGGCTCATACTAAGCTTTAAACATAATACGAGACATAAATGTTCGTATTTTTTGATTCAGTTGTATTAGAAGCGTGATTTTTTTGCAGCTCAAAGGTACCGTAGACCTGCCCGAGTAGTTGATTTTAAATTCAACTTGATATATATAAAAAAAAACTGTTTATTTTAATAATGTGCGATTGTTGCATTCTTACTTAGACTCTAAATCTTAATTAGGAAGATTTTTAGGCGAGTCAAAATATTATTAATATATCTCCATGCGTTTCTGAGAAACAGGGTCTTGATAGACAACGAAGGCTTTCTTGTTTCGTTTTAATGTAGGTATTCTACTATTTATGTTCTCGTAGTTGTCATAAATAACTGTTATAGTATTTTCAATCTATGACTAGACACTGCTCTTCTTGATTTTAACGACCCGTGTTGGTAACGCTTAAAAAACGTTAAAACGTCACTTTTGGCAGCTTGCCCCATTAAAAATAATGAATCACTGCCGCACTCAGAGATGTCAATTAAATTTAATGCTTGATTAAAGTTGCTGCTGTCACTTCGTTTGCTGTAGCAATAGAATAAGACAACACGTCACTAAATAAGCATTAAATTTAATTGACGTCTCTGAGTGCGGCAGTTAGTAGTAAAACTTGTAATGCCTACTTTACAAATAAACCCTTCACATCTTTTATTGCATCTTTACAACTTTGCTTACCTTGCGCGAGACTTTGGATCGATGCGTGGATGCAACAGATGGCGCCACCGCGCTCCGGTACGAGTACACGCTGCGCGGCGCACGCGACTGCCGGCTGCAACAAACAACGACCATTAGCTGAGTTGACCATTGATCAATAATACTTACACACATAAACTAACGCCTTCATTCCCAGAGTGGGGTAGGCAGAGCTACAGAACGACCAACAACCCAAAAAAACTTGAAAAGACTGCAATCCCAAGACCGCAAATGTGTTGCCAACGAACTAAGACTAAGATGGAATGCCTCTATGCTAGTAATTTCGCGAGTTGTCTTTGTCTTGTCTTCTCACCAGAACACAACAATGCGGTCACTGCTTGGCGAGGGTAAAGGATAAGCTGATAGCGATTCAGAGGGACCTCGCATAAGGTCCTACCACCACTGAACGTTATTCTCTCAAAAAACGGCAGTCGGTCGGACGGACGAGCGAATCGAAGCGGCGAGTTTAAGTAGTCCCGGATGAGTGAACAAAACACATTTTAGCGCGTGCATTGTCAATTATACGTTCGAGAAGTCATGCTGCCAAATTGAATACACGCGCTAAAATGTGTTTTGTTCACTCTGACGGGACTACTTAAACTTGCCGCTTGGACAATCACTCATTCGTCCGTCCGTCCGTCGTTGTTGAGAGAATCACACCTCAGTAATTAAAATCCATGTTTGGAATATTTATTGTCCGCAGACAAAAGAAGTGAATCCAAAAGGACTAGGTAAACATAATAAGTTTTTTTAATTAATGGATCATCAATTAATTCCAATTGGCGCGAAACTGATTGTCGTGCGCGAGCGCACACATCGGCGCGATCATTTGTCAGCGTCGCACAATGACGATCGTCACGAGTCGCGCAGGATTCCTGGCCAAGGCCGCTG
Source organism: Acleris literana (assembly GCA_946894065.1). Lineage (NCBI taxonomy): Eukaryota > Metazoa > Arthropoda > Insecta > Lepidoptera > Tortricidae > Acleris > Acleris literana. Next base: position 4,210,182 of record OX335681.1, read on the forward strand.
ATGTCACCAGGGTTCTCTAAAAAACCAGTCAAGTGCTATTTGGACTCAGGCACCGAGGGTCCGCTAAGAAAAAAAACATGTGATTCTGATTATTTTCTTTATTTGTACGTTACCTTGCTTCTTGACATGATTCTGGGTGAACTGGTATTTTAACTTAGAATGTATTTTTTTTTGAGGGGCCAGTTTTTTTTTTATTGTGTTTATTTTAACTTGATACTTCCACGCGCTCCTGAGAGCAAAGGGTTTGACAGACAGACAGACAGACAGACGGACTGCGAATTGTTTCGTTTTGAGGTACGGAACCCTGAAAATAAGGCAACTCAAAGGAATTTCTATTTGATATAAGTCGAACGATAATAGCTATGGCAATAGTTATATTGACCAACGCTGATAGCACCAATAGCAATTTCCTTAGTAGGATAATTTACCTTACAACTTAGTTAAATAACTCATAAAAAAAATACGTTTATTCAGCCCGCAATCGGTACCATAAGATCGCACAGCAGCTAATTCAAACAGCAAAGAAAAAAAACTCGTCTTCCACCCCGTCAAACATTTTCAACGCGGCCTTAAACCAGTCATTCGAATTAATAAAAAACCTAACAAATCCTCGATGGAGGTTTTTATCTTGTCAGTTTAAGTCGTGTTGACTTTAACGACCAATCAAAAAACACAACAATAAAACGAACAAATATTTACTTCCAGATGTCAAAGCTTGTTAGTAAAAAGCTTAGAAAGTCCTTTGGAGCTTTCAAATGTTGGAGGTACTATTGTCGAAAAAGTCGAAGGAATTTCACGGTTCGTGGCAGAAGAAAGTCGAATGGAATTTGGAAATTTGAATGAACAAGTCAATCTCTTCATTGGTAGAGAGAAAAAAAAGGATTACGTTGAGTTATGTCAACGGTAGGCATTATTCCCGATATTTAATTTTGAAGGCATTGATACAAACATTACAAACTCAATTAGGTACCGGATTTTCGCGAATATAGGAACTGTTATTGCGGCAATATTTATTTGTGCAAATCTATTTACTTGTTTTTTTTTTTTAATTTAATATCTTAATTTTTAATTTTGAACTTCGTACGCGTAGAATTATTATCATTAGTTAAATAATTATTTCTAAGTGCACCGCTATGTACCCAAGAAATATTCTTTACAAATTTCAAGCCTCAGTCAGTCAATGACAGAAGTTTTTTTTTTACAAATGGATAATGTTTTTCACCTGTTTATAAAATAACGTTTAAACACAAAAAGTTCTACACAATATTAAAAAGCAACCACGACGCGATGATCAGAAAAAATATTTCAAATCGAGTTCACCGTGAGTTCCTATAGTAAACCCACAATTGACAGCCGTTTATAAAGATTTAGTTCTTTACAGTACGTCCAAAAAAAGCAGAGACGACATCACAAACGTGAGCTCATAAAGAAACCCCTTTTGTAGGTAACGTTAAATTGATTTTATTTAACAGCCGTAGATTCACAAAAACAACTCGACTGTGAGCTCGACAGTGAAATAACCGCGAGTTTAAGTTGTCCCTCGAGCTCGTGGACACGAAGAAGAGTTTTCATGAGTCTCTAACGTTAGGAGAAAATATTTTTGGCCGAATGTATCATTTCCCAAATTTGTTTTTGCCAAAAAAAATAGTCGCAGCTGTTTTAAGTTCTAAATTTAAATTGTTTGGGAAATGATGTATTTTGCTAGTAATATTTTAGCCAAACGGCAGGTTCTCACTAACCTTTCCATAGTAGTATTCATCCGGAAAAGTCACAGAGACACAAACGAAAATGTTAGTGAAACGCAAAGGCAAGGACAACTTAATCTCGCTGGAGTTGCCGGTTAATATTTCTTTGTCGAGCCCACGAGTGAGTTGTTTCTCGGAATCGACGGCCAGTTCATCGGTAGAAATATAAAGATAAGTGGTTAATAAATAAGTAATGGTAATTTGTTACGCGGCGGTTAAATGTATTTGTGTTAAAGTACCGTTAGACATCGAAAATAAAGTTTTATTATAACTTGGCTTGTGCTTCCGTGTTTACTAAGGTTTTGTAAGATGATTAGGTCCTGGCTTACAGTAATTTATAATCATTCATAGGAAATTGTAAAAATAATGAGAAATGGTTTATTTAAGTCATTTATAAACGTAGAGAGTACGGGAGACCGGGGTAAAGCCGTACGGCTAAGAGTTTGATGCTTTGATTAATAATTTCCGAATATAACAGAATTAAATCAATGTTATAGTTAGTCAGTTTCACGCGGAACGTAAACAAATCAATACATACGTAAAAACCTCAAATATTTAACAAAAATGCTTAAAAAAACTGCGAATCCTCTACTTATTCGCTATTAAGCAGTAAGACCGCCTATTGTATACCTGTAGTTAAAATGTACTGTTCCGTGTTTTGATTTTTTGGTGTTCAATAAAGAGTATTTGTATTGTATTGTATTGTATTGTATTCCGGTTTTGCCCCGACATACCAGTATTTCCAAATACTAATCCGAGAAAGTGGCAAGTAGTAATAATAGTGGAATAGGGATTTTAGAAATAGATCTCTAAATTTGTCATTCTATAAAAAACTAAACAGCCCGAGGCTTGACTACGCCGAGGGCCTCTCAGATTTTTTTTTTCATATGGCAAGTAGAAGATACGTGAGCACATTGAGCACTCAGGCCACCTGATGGAAAGTGGGATCTGAGACCTATAGGATTTTTAAGACTACAATCTCAAGACTGTAATCCTAGACCGTCAAATGCGTCGCCTGAGGACTAAGATGGAATGTCTCTATGTTAGTCTAGTAATTCCACCGGTTGTCCTGTCACCATACCGGCCTTCCTTCATCTTCCACCTTCTTCTCCGCAATGATGGTTTTGTCCGAAGCGCTAGTAGATTCACTCTATTTTACCAACGTGTAAAAGAGCCCGTATGTGGCCAATTTACTGAATAAATATTTTGATTATGTTTTTTTGATTTTGGACAACAATGTGAATCAGCGATCCGGGATATACTTATCTTGAAAAGAAACAGAATGCTTATTTAAAAAGCTTCAAATTAAAGTAACGAATAAAATGAACAAATACGTCAGAGATGATCGTGAGAGCCCCCACAAAAACCTAAAATTAGGATAAGTAGCGTTCCCAAAAAAAGTGGTAAAAAACTGGAATAAAATACCAAAAGTCAAATATCGTGACGCTCCCGCGGCGAGGCGGGTTCACTTACTTTCTAACGTCCTTCGGAGCCACATTAATCCGTAATTATGGAACGGAGCATGTATAATTATAGAACAGTCACTGGTATATCACTACACACTATACTAGACAGGGTGTTACAAAAACCTGGTTTAAGGGTCACTGACTTAACTTAGAAGGGACTTTAGTAACGGGAAACAGTTAAAAGACGGTTTATTTTAAAACATAAACACTTATCTACACTCATATCATAAGTCCAAGGCAATGACCAGCATTACCTGTGGTAGTAGGTGACAGCGATGACAGCTGTTAATTTTGGAAGATGTTCCAAATTTGGATCTCATTACCTTACAATATTCGATAACGTAATTCCAAAATTACGTTACAGCTGTCATCGCTGTCACCTACTAGCACAGGTAAGGTAATGCTGGTCATTTGCGTTTCGGCTTCTGAACCCATCTTAGAGTACTTATAATATGTGTGTGGATAAAGTATATTGTACGAGACTGCGTAATTAGCATTACGCAACCGTCACGTAATTGTACATTACTGCACAGACCGAGACACAGTCGAGGCCGCGCTATATACGAGTCCAGCAACCGCCCTTCCCGGTCGAGGCTTGTATAATGCTTTTCTCCAACAATGTGAGGAAATTTGACACAATTGTTCATAATATTAAACACAGTCCCAACATTTCCTTGAACAAAAAAAGAACAGTAACGTACGATTTAGTATGACACTAAAATAAAGCATTAAATAAAATCACAAATTTAAACGTAATGAGTTCAATTTGAATAAAATGTAGTTTAAACTATAACATTTATTACGCGCCATTTATTTTGTTTATGAATGCAATTTATATTAAAACAAGTCAAACTATTTGAAACACTTTTAAATACGTTGTAGACGCTGTTTGAAAAGCATTAACTTTTTAGTCTATGACATTTAAATAGTAAAATATACAGGGAAGAATTTTGATTGCACGAGTGTTTGGCTGCTTGGAGATAGTTATCCTAGTCCAAACATGGTTTTAAAAAGTAAAACACCTGTTACGTAATGAAATTTCATACATTTTCGCGGCCGCTGCCGTTGGTAAATAATCACTTTGTTTATTTTAATTTTGCCTGGGCCTGGAACTTAGAACTTCGCGGGCTGATTTGACAACAGTAAGGTTAACATTTCCGAGCATGTGGGAGAAAACTACTATTTTTTATTACAAACGGTTTTTTAATTGAAAAGTGTTTTTGTTACACATTCAATGGTGGTAGGACCTTGTGCAAGTACGTCCGGATCGTTCCCATCATCTTATACTTTAACCTACCGCCAAGCATTCGCATTGCTGTGTTCTGGTGTGGGGATAAATAACTAGCATAAAGGCATTCCATCCTAGTCCTCAGGGTTGGCAACGCATTTGCGGTCTTAGGATTGCAGTTTGCCATTTTTAGTCTCCAGTATGCGAATGTCTATGGGTCGTTCGCCTCCTCCATGGCATAAAAAAACATCACTACTTATTAGGATAACACGGTCGTCATATTTAATACAGAGGCCGGGAAGTAGGGGGTTGCCGGCCGAGTTCATATAGACTATAGGATAGTTACGAGGCTGGCAACCCCTTTTCAGGCCGAGGTTTGTATAGTGCTTTTCTCAAACATATAAATCATTAAAACAATTAAAACAAAAATTACAATGTCAAGTAAAAGTAACCTACAGTGCTCAGTCATCCGCGCTGTGTCGGGTGCGCCCGCCCGCCCTCCGGTGCCCCACAGCGCACCGCCTGCGATCTAAGTTGCGCTACGCACCTCTAATAGCCTTTGTTCTCCTGGTACTTTAAATAAAAATGAAATAGAAATAGAAATATTTATTTGCTGGAATGAAAACGCTTTGGTTGGATGCACGGCTTAGTATATTTAAAAAAAACAGCTATTTAGCCTATTTATAAACACAGACGCCATGTTTAAACAAATAATAAAAAAATACTTTCCGGCCTATGCCTTCAATTTTTTATGAAATTCCTTTACAGTTCTCTCGAGTTGATCCGCCTGAAACGTGATACTACGAAGCCTAAAATAACTAACATAACGCCAACATTCCATTGCATGTTTGATAAAAATAAATACGTAGGGAGCTTTAATGACTTCCGGGCCATTTTCCCTCCGTATAAAAACTATGTCAATCCATTGTTACACTGTCAAACCAAATAATCACAAACACTCTCCGTTTACTGATATATTTCTACTTATTGGTTAGTGGTTTATTTCCGAGAGAGTAAGCCATAGCCCATAACTATAATATGGGAAAAAATCTGACCTATTTTAACATCATTCTGAACATCAACCAATCTTACACGGCCAATGAAGTACCAAATACAAATATCACAGAGCGCGAGACGAATCCTCCATTAAGTGTAATCCGAGGCTGCGTTTTTAGGGTTCCGCACCTCAAAAGGAAAAAACGGAACTCTTAGTCCGTCTGTCACAGACAAAATATTTCTCCGAAACTACTTACTTGACCGCTCGAGTTGAAATTTTCTATACGGATGTATGTCGGTGACCTAAATACGTGCGTGTAACCTAAATAGATGAATTTTAAACGTTCTCTACACTTCACTTTAAAAATTCTTTTAAAACGTGACCACCAAACCAAACGGTTCACCCACATGTTTAAAAATATTTTGAAAATTTTGGGGATACAATAGACAATTAAAAAAATAAACTTTTGCAAACTATATTGTAAGAATGAAAGAAAGGCCTTGTTATGAGAATTTCAAATGTATTTTTTTATAATTTTAAGATAAATGGTTTTGAAGTTATTTGAGAAAATAGGCAAAAATTTACCCCCCTGATCTCTGAAACGAATGGGACAATTTCAAAAAAGATACAGAAAATAGTTCTCTACCTATAGATTACAAGAATAAGAAATCTATACTATTCATAGTAACATAGGAAATTTCTCAAAACGTACCTACGGAACCCTCTCGACGCGAGTTTTAACTCGAACTTGTCCGGTTTTTATCCATACTCAACCGTGACACCCTGTATTTACTTCCCTAGCATGACGGGACTTTGATTCGCCGCCGTCGTTTCCAAAATGGTCGTGACGACGTCGTCCCGTCGTGACGATCTTATCCGGGATAAGGCTGTCACGTCACGGTTACGATTTTGAGGTTATGTGGGATTTAAAGACATAACCTAGTTATTTACAAACAGGTGGAGTGTTTTGCGAGGTCTTTTGATTTAAGTAAGTTATAAGTTAATATACGATATGTGACAAGTATTCAGTTCTCTATATACCTTACTATTTAATCGTTGCCTAGTACACACTTACTTAGTATAAGCCTACTAGAGTTTAGTTTGGGACTAGATTAATTAGTGTGACATTGTCCCCGCATGGTAGATTTTTGACGTGTAAAAGCGCCCGTGTGGCCTACTTACTGAATAAATGTCATATCTTTTTTATTATATTTATTTATTTATTTATCCAAAAATCATTTCGATAAATACGTGAGAGGCATCAAACATTTGATTTTCTAATTATATTTCTAATGAGAAGTTATTCGTTAAATATTATGCACGTGCATTTTATTGAAAACAAACTTTATTTACTTGTAATTCTTTCATTAACTTTTTTCATTCCTTTTTGCTGGCTCAGTAAAGAAAGACAAACAAACAAAATAATATTTTGTACATTATATAACTAAGGAAAAGCTAAGACTTGATCGTAGAATTAAATCTCACAGTTCTAATATACTATTTCTCACAAGCTAACGCACCCACAACACTCCATCTCGCGGAGAATAGCTCCAACCGCGGGGCCTCGGCTCCATAAACATGCGGGTTCGATCCCAAGCCGATTTATGTCCGTTTGTCTGTTATGATGTACCGTTGGACTATGTATGAAGATGCAATTGACCTAGCTAGACATCTAGGTCCCAAGTTATATTTTCTAATGTTATTTTATGGATGTATTGGATTTGATTTCGAAGTTGAAGACTAAGGGCCTGTTTCACAATCGACCAGTAAATTTATCTGCCATTTAAAGTTGGTTCTCTCCTTGTCTATTTTCAAGTGTGAGAAAGAGAAAGGGCTAAATTTATTTGTCATATTTGACTTTACTTGTTGATTGTGAAACAGGCCGTAAACCTTATTAGAAGTTTTCTTAATTATAATGACTATTTGTTAAAAAAAATGGGAGTTATCCGTACTACCTATACCCATTGTAATATTACGAGAAATTAATTCTTTTGTGTGTTATTTCACGCTTAATAAACCGCTCAACCGATTTAAATGAAATTAAGTAGAGAAATAGCTTAAACTTTGGGGATATAGAGTACCTTTTTCTCCGAAAATTGGACTGTTCCCGAGGGAGGCATAACTTCATGGTTGTTGCTTGGTCATTATAAATTCCTATTTTACCAATTCCTACTAATATTAATATTGCAAACTATTTAAAAGGGTTACACTACGTACCTAAGTCCGAAGAGTTATAATTTCTAATTTCATCATCATCATTCCCCTGCCCTTATCCCAATATTCGTGGTCGGCGCAACATGTATTTTTCCTCCATTCTTCTCTATTAGTCGTCATCTCGGTAGTCACTCCCTTTCTAGCCATATCATCTGTCACACAGTCCATCCATCGTTTCTTTGGTCTTCCCCTACTCTTATAGCCATCCACATTCATACTCAAAACTTTCCTGACGATATTTTCCTCATTCCTCCGCATCACATGCCCATACCATGACAACCGATTTACACATAACTTTTCAGTCACCGGTGTCACTTTCAGACTTCCTCTTAATAATTCCTCTTAATTACTCGTGTGGTTGCCGAGTTAGAATGGTGCCACTCCATCTCTTCCCGTGGATGTCGTAAGAGACGACTAAGGGAATAAAGGCTTGTAGTACTGTTAGGCGATGGGCTTGCAACCTGTCACTAATACACTGGTAAACATCTTAGCCTAATTGTGCAAATTGTGGTTATAGAATTATCAACAAGTTTTTAGAGATGTTTGTAATTCTGTAGCTCTGCCTACCCCACTCTGGGAACGAAGGCGTGAGATTATGTATGTATGTACTTATCAGAATCCAGAATTTTCGTAATTCCGAATGTAATATTTTGATATAAGCCTTTATTTTTTGATATTGCTTATTAATCAAACCTAACCTAACCTACATAAGGAAATTATATAGTTTAATCTCAAATACTCGTAGCTCCACCATAATTAAACGGAAAAATGAAAATTCGGACAAATGAATATTCGGAATAAAATTATTCGGAATTTTTGGGTATTCCCATTTAAAACTTTTGCAAGGATGTTTGAAAGTTTGTCTGTCAACCGCCCATAAACGGCTACAAGCAATGTTATAATATAAAAAGAGGTAGATATGTTACCTTTACGGTATTCCGCGTGTAAAAATGGCCCGGCTTACGCACACATAATCAGTGAATATTTCAATTACATACTAATTCGTACATGACAAGTGAAAGCAGGATGGTATGCTAATTTCCGGGAGCGAAACAGAGACGAGTGTATGTTGCTCTGCAGACTAGTTGACGGTTCCGCTGACGGCGCAAGACTAAGTAAAGGTGTACCAATTGGCTTGGTTTAAGGGTGCCACTATCGAAGTGCGTATAACATATCCATATTATATCATCGGCTACAAGGATTCGTTTGAGATTAAGCACACAGAGAATCCATATCCTGAATTAACTCACTGTATATTTTTTATCCAGGAACATTTGATAGTTTTCAGAGGAAAAGTGATTAAATAATTTATGTAAAGCGAAGTCGGTGCATGCTAGTAATGTACATCGGTGAATAATATTTTTTTTGGCATTCATTAAGTTTTTAAATACTCTCAGAGATCTAAGAGAGAGTCCTTTGCCCAGTACTGTGCTAAGAAAAAGCAATGAAAATACTACACAGTTTCATCTAGAGTTAAATATACCGTCAACTATTTGAATGTGATGGTTACAGATGACTCACGCGCGTCGAAGCCATCCGCGGCGCTCTGCGCGCGCGCCGGTAATTTGCTATCAATCTGCGCGTTTATGCAAAGGTTTTGTTTCTGCACGAGCGCGGGGCAAACGGGCGGTTCGAACGCGGCGTTTTGTTAGTTGGGTCTTTGTTCTAGGCGATAAAAACCATACTTTCTTTGACCTGTTATGGTATTGTTTTTAACTCGGCCGCCATTATGTCAAGTAAATAAGAGCTACCAAAACGTTCACAATACGATAATAGGTCAAAGACGATATGGTTTTTACCGCCTAGAATCTCGGCCCAGTAATACGTGTTTCCATTAATGATTAATCTTATTTGAAGCAAAGGCGAGTGCAAAGATGATGTTTGAGCTTGCCGGTTATTAAATCGTAACCGAAAACAAGTAGTGGTTCCAGAGAGTCGTTCATGTTAAATTTGTGCTCGAAGTCTTGAGTCCGTATACTAAAACTCGAGCTTCGAGCTTGGGATAGCAATAAAATGAAATTGCAACGACTTGCTGAACGTCAGGTAAATTATAAAAAAAAATACTACATATTTTAAAACAAAGTTCCCAGAACGACTGTCTGTCTGTATATTAGCGATGATCTCATAAAGTACTGAACGGATTTTCATGCTGTTTTCACCATCACTTAGATAATTTTTTTGTGAAGGGTTTTTTATATATATAATAAATTCTGGTTAATGTTACAGAAACTTCATTTAAACCGAAGCGAAGCGAGGGCCGGTCGCTAGTAAATAAATAGGAAATGTCACACAAATTGACCCAGTCCCAAACCAAGGTCTAGGCTTGTATTATGGGTACTAGACAACGCAAACTTATATAGGGAAATAATAACTATAGAAATAAAATAAAATTCAAATTATAAGTAGTTTTCTTACCACTGCTTTCTTTTATTTTCATCGTTATGAACAGCATTTGGATGAGGTCAGCATTTGAGTAGCGATAAATATTTTTACGCAGAAATGTTTTAAAAAGAGTTTAAGTAAATCAAACTATTTCCGCGTGGTATTATTATATGCACATGTACAACTTGACTTGAGATAGTGTTACAGTAATAAAATCGTTAAATCCGTGTTATTATTATTTTCTAACCGAGCAATTCAAGTCAAAAAGACGGTGGCTTTAAAACGAAACGTTTTAAAAACCGCCGCGTTCTACCGGCCGGCTAGTGGCCGCTCGGCCCTGTAATTCGCCACGTTTGATCCACTGGCACCGTCGGGGGTGTAGCGGAGCTGGTAACGGTTCCTCAAATCATTGGGTTAAGGGGCTGGGAGATGGCTTCATGCCTTATTATCTGACCGACATTCTTTTACCTCTTTCTTTTCCAGGATAGGCATTACATGGTATTAAATAAAGTCGCTTTTCGCGTCTGTCTGTCCTTCCGTCTGTATTTCCGCTAGCTTAACTATGCAACAGATTTTGATGCGGTTTTAAATTTTTCACGCAGGGTTTTTGTCTAACTTTTTACTTATCTACACTAAATTATCAAGCGGAAATATTTGTATTTTAAACATAACGAATTTGTAACGAATAAACTCAAAACTACTGAACCGATTTCAAGAAATCTTTCAAAATTAGAATGCTACATTATCCCAGTGCCTCTATTCTAGGCGCTAAAAACGATATCGTACGATAACGATAACGATATCTGTTATGGTATTGTTATGTCGACGTCAGCCGCCATTACTGTCAAGAAAATAAGAGCTATCAAAACGATTACAATTCGATAACAGATCAAATACGATATTGTTTTTACCGTCTTGAATAGAGCTCCTGAGTAACATAGGCTATGTTTTATTTTTCTGCGCGGACGGAGTCTCGGCAACAGCTAATATATATATCTGTATATATGTATATCACTACATAATATAAAACAAAGTCGCTTCCCGCTGTCTGTCCCTATGTATGCTTAGATCTTTAAAACTACGCAACGGATTTTGATGCGGTTTTTTTTAATATATAGAGTGATTTGAGAGTGAGGTTTTTATGTATAATAAATTCTTGATTATGTACGGGTGTTTCAGAAAACTCATATAAACCGAAGCGAAGCGAGGGCGGGTCACTAGTTAATATTATAAATGAGAAAGATTGCATGTATGGATGTTTGTTACCCAATCACGCTTCAACCTCTGAACGGATCGGGATGAAACTTGGCACACATATAGGTTAGATCCTGGAATACGACATAGGATAGTTTTTATCCCGGATAATTCAAAAGTTCCCGAGGGAATAACGGTTGTCGAAATCTACGCGGACGAAGTTGCGGGCTGCTAGTGTATAATAAATTCTGCTTTATGTACGGGTGTTATCGAAAACTTATATATACCGAAGCGAAGCGAGGGCATCGTTAGTTTAAAATATATATCAAAAGACATTCTCGTATGCTACGAGTACTGTCATTAACCCTATTATGTACTGAACCTGACACATTTTTGCTTACTAAGTTATTCATACCTACCTACTTGCTGTTTTCTGTTTTACTTTTTTCTGTGTGTCTTGTGTGAATAAAAGTGTTTTTCTTTCTTCTTTCTTTCTTTACTTACGATTACTTACTAATTACTCGTCATTATTTTAACTTTACTTACTTGCTTACTTACTATAACATTGTAATTTACTCTGTCTATCTGTTCCTCTCTTTAGGCTAAACCACTGAACCGATTTTAATGTTTTTTTTTAATGAGTCTTGAGGAAGGTCATGGGGTACTTTTGATCCTGTAAAATTGAACAGTTCCTGAGGAAATAGTGATCAACGCAGACGGAGTCGCGGGCCACAGCTAGTAAGCAATTCCGCAGAACTCTAACCTTTAATCATAAAGCATTCTAAATGCCATTTGAACCCGTAAACAATTCAATCGCCTCACTTAATCCCAATCCTAACCTAAACAATTGCAATGCATCGCGATGCAAATAACATGCATTCCCCGCGCGCATTAGGATGCAACTATGCACAAATGCACCATGCACTGTGGGAACAACGGTTCCTCCGACCCAATTACAGCTGGATGAGTTATTGGCTATAAACTCGTTCGAGGTTATAACGCCGTCCTATAGCTATCTAGGCTTAGGCTTCACGAGCCTCTTAAATAAATGCAACCATGAATGCACCACGCTAGAACTAAAACTAGATGAGTTTTAGTTCTAGCGTGGTGCATTCATGGTTGCATTTATTTAAGAGGCTCGTGAAGCTCAAAATTCACATGCGAAATGTGATAACGATTTTCACCCTTAAATCTAGGCTTTCCGATTTTTGAATATAATTAATTATGATGCGCGTGAGGAGCTCGAGTATTTGTTGTTGAGTCTATGATGTTTTCTATGCATTTAAGTATTTATATCGATGCCTAGTACCTATAGTACAGTAAAGGACTGTAATTGTTATGCCTATGGAACCTTGTCGCATAACGTTAATCATTCATTTAAGCGTAATTTCTGTCATGTGGTTTGACGCTGTCATTATGACAGGGTTCCAAAGTGGCATAACAACTAAATTCCTTGACTGTAAAAGCCTAGAGCTAAGTTGGGGACTGGATCAATTGGTGTGAGATTGTCTCCTGATATTTTTTATTTATTTATTTATCACATTAATGTCTACCCTTACCTGAGTTTGAACCCAGGACCAATAGCTTCGTAGGCAGGTTCACTGCCAACTATGTCATTAATAAATATTAAGTAATCTTAGTAATATTTAGTAGTTTGTACCTAGCTAGTATTTCCTTGCCATTGCGCCTAATTATCTTCCATCTCTCATCATCTCCATCATGACGTCATTCACCAGATGACTAGACACTTCATGTTTTTCCCATGTTGAACCCCTGACCCCGGCAACTAGGCCGCTCGCACCGATACCCACATATCGATCCAAATCGATTGTGATCCAGCTGTGAATCAGTGCACTGGATCAATGGTTACGCTGTACCGTAGCTAAATGCAAATGCGCTTTTTGTGTCATCAAGATTTATGCGTTTATTTTAAATTCAAGTGAGTTTTTGTTGTTTTTATGATGACATATTTTTTGGTAGCGGTACAAATTATACAATGCAATGTGTTTGTAGTATATTATACTGATAAAAAAAGGAGTGTTCAGGACTATGGGTTGAAGAGCTGTTCCGTTTAGCTAGATTTAGGCAGAAGAACCCCTAGAACCCTGTCATAATGACAGCGTTAAATCGCAAGAAATAAATTACGTCAAAATATTTATCGCGTTTCTGTGACAGGGTACTAAAGTGGCTCAACAGTTAAAGTGCTCCCCCTGTTCCACCTATCCCTACCAAGCTATCTCCACTTTTTTAGTGTTTGCCTTAACCGTACGCGGAGCTGAGAATGGAGTAAGCACCGTGTTTTGGTGGGATTGGTGCTCATGCTCATGCTTAATTGATGCTAATTTAAACCTTTATTTAACTTCACTTGTTTTGTCAGTATACAGGGTGACTGCGTGGTCGTGATACAAATGATCACCTGTGTGTTCTACCCATGAAAATTAACAACTCACTATGGGACCAACTCTGAAATCACGAAAAAAAAATCTGCTGTTTCATAGAAAAGTTCAATACGTACTCGACCAAAATGTATGAAGCAGCTGTTCTTTTTTCCTCATTTCAGAGTTGGTCCCATAGTGAAAGTTGTTCATATTCGTGTGTAGAACACACAGGTGATCATTTGTATCACGACCACGCAGTCACCCTGTATATTTTAGCCCATTCCGATTCAATATTGTGTTGTCCAAGAGCTGATCCGATTATGGAGTCAGACGGTGGCAGCAGGATCTCTGGTGTACTTAATCTTGACCCACAAAGTTAAGAGTCGTGGCCGGCTTAGAATAGTGCCACTCCATGTCTTCCCGTGGAAGGCGTAAGAGGCGACTAAGGGAATAAAGGGTTGTAGTATTGTTAGGCGATGGGGTTGCAAGTGTAACTTGTCACTTATCTACACATGGTAAACATCTTAACCTGAATGTGCAAAATGTGGTTACAGAATTAACAACAAGCTTTTAGAGTTGTTGGTAATTCTGTAGCTCTGCCTACCCCGTTCTGGGAATGAACGCGTGAGTATTTGTATGTGTATGTATGTGTCGTGTAACGAAAGGAGTCATCGCCAGAAGAATAGAGACAAAGACAAATGAGGCGTGGATAACAATACAATGGTGCAGACAATCCAAACTCATGATAGGAAGGGTAAATAGGAACAGAACAAGGTATCTACTAAATCTTGGTAAGTACAACCTAAGTATACTGACAGGGATCTTGACACTGTCCACTCAACAGACATCTGACGGTAATAGGAGTCAAACAGGATCCTCGATGCCCACACTGCGGCAAAGAGGAAACTAGTCCACACGTTCTAGCCGAGTGTGTAATGTACTCGTCACTGAGACATCGCACATTCGGGGAGGACGCACTATCAGCAAACCACTTAAAAGCATTAACCTTCAGGACGCACTATTGTTCTGTAGGAAAACAAGAAGATGGGATCAATACTGGATGGGAGCGCCGCAGAGCCAGTAACCTGAGGCTGGATCAAGGGGAACTGGGCGAAATGAATGGAGAGCCACTCGACCGCCGGCCTGCCTCGGCGGCGTCCTTACTCATCATCATGATCATTATGTGTCGTGTAAACCAAAGTACAGTCGGCAAAAAGTATTTTTTTCGCAGTAACTTATTACCATTTTGGTGGGACGAATTTCCGTAGTGTTGGAGTCCCGATCTCTCACATGGTGCTGCCTCTAGTTATACCAGCTTTCGTGCAGTGACTAAATGGCCTCACCTGATTTGTGAGGGAGGCCGGTAGGCCCCGCTGGTGACGTACACGTCGGAGTCGGCCCTCGGGGACCCGTTGGGGTGCCGGCGCCCGTTGCGCAGCTCCCTGGGGTCCCGTGGGTCCCTTGGGTCCCGAGGATCCCGGGGCTCGCGGGCCTCCCGGTGCTCCCCTGAAGGTGATCGCGTGCGCTCGTCCATCGTCTATATATAAAAAAATAGATGTAGAATCGTACTTCTTACAAAATCTTAACAAGAAGCAAGCTTTGAAAACTACTGCCGAAGAAGGAATTCAATGTTATTGAACTGTATTTTTGTGTGTACACAGCAAAAATGTCCAGGGATAACGTCGCAATTGTTTGCAAAATATCAAAATAATGTAAGGATATTTTTGGTTCTTAGACCTTTTTGATCTCAGGTCCCACGAACCATCATGTGTCTGTGTGCTCGTTTGCCATTAAAAATATAAATAGGTACCATTGGAAACCCATTCAGACAGAGCTTAGTGGTACGAGCCGCAGTGTTTCGTGGTAAGGCATCGCCCTAGGGCTAAAAAGTTCTCGAAGCATATCACGGAAACAATGGTAAGTAATTAATGAATCAACAAGTTAAATAATGGGCGCAGATAAGATAGTATCTACAGGGCTTCTATTCAACACTGTAAAACAATATTGCTTTTGACGTATTATCGTATCGTAAACAATAGCTCTTATATACTTGACAGTAATGGCGGCCGAAGTAAAAACAATACCATAACACGTTAAAAGCAATATTGTTTTACCGTGTTGAAAAGAGCCCCTGATGCAGTGCGTAATCAATCAAACGACATACTACTCGTATTTGGTCGGTTTGTATTTGTCTGGCTGTCTCAGTTAGCAGTACTGTCTTCAGTATTCATCGGTAAGTTTACTGAGAAAGCAAGATGAATACGAACTTATCCAACGAAATACGTCGTTAGATTATTCACTATATGTTACATCTCAGATAAAATAAAGAGAAACTTTCATCGACCTTTCTCACATTGATGAGGATGAGAATCGCAAAATATAATGACGCAACGCAACGAACCTTTTCTCAAAACGTAACTGGCCGGTCACATTTTATTTTAAAATGGCGAGGGCCACGGGCGGTCCCATACAGCCGTAACGCGTCCAACATAACATAAATAATTATAAAACAGGCGTCCACAGAGCGGCCAACATAACAGAAATTATAAACGAGCGCCTCAAATCGCGGGAACTGGGTTGTTTACGTCGTCCGAAAACAGATGGCATTAATTTATTCGCGTACATCAGAGTCCATGGGTTTATGATCGCTTGCAATGCTAATATTGACTTGCACTTGAGCTTGGTGTAAGGGGCGGACGGACAGCGATTTTTAAAAAGTTAGGTATGTAGTTTTTGGATGAAGAATACTTAATCTGCCTATGCCGAATTCAATGGCGTCACTTAAGAGATTCAGGAGTCTGGAGTCTTGCTGCAAAAGGTGTGGTTTTTATTAACCCTTGTTAGACCTCATTAGTTATTTAACCCATTTAAAGCTAGGGCGAATAGGCATCTTCTGGGTGAACTCGTTTCATCGTCGACAAAATCTTCGTCCTCCAGTTGCAAAAGATAGTCAAGAGCAAATCCAGTTTCTATAATGTAAAAAACCGATATATTATTGAGACTGCTAATATAACTATTCTTGAGTATGACCAAGGTCAAGACGCGAACAAAATTGTGATTTTTACGCGCGGACGATTCAACTAGGTGTACTTTTATCATAGTCCTACAGTTTATGGCCTGGCGGAGTTTGTTTCTAGATTTGCAGCCCTAAGTTATACATTGCATGTACCTAGATGGAGTAAGTAAAGGCGCGGGCTACTTGCGCAAGCAGTATGCGCAAATTACTCGCTTGTATGGTCGGACCCAGTCGGAGGTGCTTGTACACGGTGCTAGTAGCTTGCGCATGTTGAGGCATTCTGCATGTTTGCACCTGCGAAAGTTACCCGCGTCGCAGACCGCGCGGGCTACTAGCGCGGGTAGCTCGCTCTGGTGCATGGTCGATATTGACCTGCACACTTCCATACCGTAGTTTTCACGATGCATATGCGTCAAACTGTGCAAGTGCATCAATATGCGCAAGCTACTTGTACCGTGTGCAAGCACCATTATAGTTCATTTTAAAATAAAAAATATTTCTACAATGCGACGGACTACTTCAGTCAATTTACGAGATCTTTACTTCGTGGTTTGTGCAAAGAAAAGTATTATATATTCATCCCTTTTTTTAAGTGTGCTTTCGTAACTTGGACCAATGTATTCCCGATTAATCTGTACGCGAAGTCATGTCGGCGTCACTCGCTGCGATTCAGCGGAACGACTCTGCGACTGCGCCTGCGACCGCATTCAGTTCACAGTTCTGTCGACGTGCCGATAAACACAACACGATTAAGGCGAACGTGTAACCTTTGTCATACTAACTTTCTGTCCATTTTTAGTTTTCCTTAGTCAACAATGAACCCTTATAGTGTCGCCATGTCCGTCTGTCCGTCTGTCCGCCGTTTTACTCAGAGACTCTTGGTATTACAAAGCTGTCATTTTATTATCATTTCTTTAATGTCCCCACGTAAGTTACTATGTAATAAATGAGTTTTTTAATCACTAGAGAAAAACTTGAGGTACCTATTCTGTTAAGAACGGCTCTCTGTTGAACGGTTGAACAAGCGAGCGAAGTAATACGAGCGGGCTCACTCGAAGGGTAAAGCTTCTAAATTGAGAATGCACGCCCTAATATGTTGTTTGTATTGTACACTCTGACGTGACCGATTTTTAAGAGAATCATATACCTGTACAAAGTTAGTATGAGTGCATTCCAAAAGAGGATGTTAGCCTAGGTTAACTTATCGAGCAAAGTAGTACTAGGATTCTTTCGGCAGTAAGTATATTTATCGTTGTAATACAAGCCTAGAGTTTAGTTTGTGACTAAATAGGTCAATTTGTGTGAGATTGTCCCCTGAGGGCCTAGTCAAGATGCATAAAGCTAAGTTAGCGATTTTCGAAAATCGACAAATTGTATAGGATTAACGTAAGGTGATGGATGACCAAACCGGATTGACGTGGGCAAAAATGTACGAATGCTAGTGATTAATAAAAATCAACTAAGTTTTATCGACATCGTTAAAAACTAATTTTCAATCATCATAATTACCTAATGGCCAACTTTATATACCTTTTAATAATTTGTAAACCTCTTTTATTTATACTTATCGCAACTATAAACAACCGATATCTGACATTGACTCTTGACTCGAGTCATTTTGAAAACCTTTGAAATTACATTGGATAAAAAATAATTCAGTGCAAAAATATTCCTTAGCATTTCGACGAATTGAGTACCTCCTCCTTTTTAGGGTTCCGTATGATGATTGAAAATTGCTTTTTAACGATGTCGATAAAACTTAGTGAATATTTAATTAATCGCTAGCACTGTTACATTTTTCAATCCGGGGTTTGCTGAAGACAGATCGCGTCGACCGCTTATGTCAAGTTGTCAACTCCAGACATTTCGGAGTCGATAGAAAACAGAAACGTTAGGAGCGTTTGCATCTTGGCTACGCCCTCTGTTTTTTTTATTCTTTGCCTACTTCGCCTTAAGCGCAAACGTTTTAGCGCTCGCTTCTCATTACACATTCGTAAACTTCCGAATTTGTGAAACATTCGTAAATTGTGTTTGACGTCAATTTCTATTAACTTGTTGACCGTTGCAGACCCATCAACTCTAGTAGTGAGGTTACAGGTTAGAAATAGCTGAACGATTATGTACCCGCTTTGCTGACTGGTTAGGGAATGGAAACAAGAAACAAAGTTTGGACAAGAAGAAACAATCGGTGTTCTTGTAGGCTGGATTCTTAAAATAAGCACTTCCCTGGGTATTTGTGTAAAGATTAGGGATGTTACGAACATTGGTATTCGCTTATGCGAATGATTCGCATCATTATAAACATACGAATAACCAACCATGCGACCAACTGATGCGAATGTTCAGCGAATGCGAATGTGTGCCGGTCACGTCGTGCGTGATTCGCCGGCCGCGCGTCTTCTGTTTTTCGCAAGCCTCTCTTGAAAATCTACTACTGTTAAAATAACGTGTACGATTATATCAATACACTTACCTACTGTATTAAGTAGGTACTTATGTAACACTGGTATGTGTAACTTTTTGTAGTTAAAAACATTTTTTTAATCGCATCAATTCACACTCTGAATATTCGCAACATCCCAGCGTCGCGTCGAGATGACGTGATACGAAAAGTCACGTGATCTACCAGTGACGCGATTGGTTTAAAAACGAAACGAATAGAAATGCTAGTTAGCGTAGTGCATCTTGGCAAGGGCCTCTGGTAGTTAAGGATAGGGCAAAAGAGCTAAAGATTAGCAATTTAGGCCACCGGCAATTTTACTGACACCAATCAAAACCACAAAGGTAGCATCTGCTGCTGAGATTCTGACTTAGATTCAGCGTGCGCTTGAATATTCATGACATAATAAAGGTGCTTTTACACGGGCTGCTTGTTATGCAATTTATTGGTAATATAAGGAAGGGCATCTTGTTCATCGAACGAATTTAGAGATAGCTATTGTTGCCTCGCTGGCAACAAATTGCAGGAAGAGTGGCCTAAAGCCCACTTAAGGTTTATTTGAGATTATTTTTAATGCCTAGAAGGCAAACAAGTATGCAGGCTACCTAAGGTCGGCATCAATAGAACTTGCGAACAATGTAAACAACACCACTTACGTACTTTTTAAGATCAAGTGAGGTCTTTGCAATGATTTATACACTAGATCATTATTTTCATATTAAGTTTAAGATGAAATAAGTATTCATTGTACTTTATTTTTAATAAAAACACGCTTGGTCAAGATTTGAGGTTATGTGTCAAACAGTACTAATTTGTTTACATTGTTCGTAAGTTCTATTGACGCCGACCTTAATGCTAAGTGGGATCTGAGAGCCAAAGATATTTATAATCTCAAGAAAGCAGTTCTAACCTCCTATGGCCTACCATACAACAAAATTTGTCAATGATATATGAATATGTTGTAAATGAAATAAAGTCAATTTTCTAATTCAATCATGAGTCATAAAAACAAAAGGAATTCCACTATTTATGTACTATTTTAAGCACAAGGAGCCTCAGGAGGCAAAGACTGCAAATACGTTCCAACCCGCGGACCTCTTTGTTATTTCAACAGTTGTTTTATTTCTACTCCGGAAGACAACAATGCCACCACAGCTGCTGTAAGGCGGCAGGTTTGAATATAAGATGGTCGAAGCCATCCAGACGGACCCTGCACAAAGTCTTACCACTTCTAAAACCAAGTCTAAGTTAATGGGCTCTCACCGTATACTCCGACAAGGTCCTCTCCGAAGGCGCCCTGTGGCTGTCATTCTCGTCCCTCGAAGACCCTCGGTGCAGGTAGGCCCCTGAAGACGGAGAGTCCACCCCAGACCTGTGGGTGGCCACGTAGTGGTTGTTCTTTACTTTGTGCGCCATCTTGTTTCCGTTACGTTGGCACTAGCATCTTGTCTATGACTCTTTCATGTTGTCTGTGGTTCGTTGGTTAGGTTAACAGGTTGCAGTGAATCTGGAACAATGGAAAATTAAAATGAATTTTGGGTACACTTACAAATATTTGTGAAAGTTCAGATTCAGTTTCGGAAAACAGCTGAATAGGTTTGGATTAAATCGGAAAATAGATTAGTTCATACTTTTAAGAATTCAACAAAGGGGTTTTGGTAAAAGTGTTGTCATTTGTAAAAGTCATACATTTTCAAGGTGAGCGGCCATTCGAAAAAGTGGTAAATTATGATAGAATTATTAAAAATAAACGTATTTTGTTATGTAACGTAATACTCTTAAGTGCATCGGAGCCGAGATATTTAAATATTCATACTTGGGCGTACTTTTGTACTAAAAACTGAATACTTAAATCTTTAAAATTTCCGCTCCGATATCTATGTGTATTTAGAGGTCATCTAAATAAATACGTAAAAATCATCCGTGGCCGCTGAAAAAAAAAATGACAATATTCTTCAAACAAATTTACCTTTGTAATTCCTGAGGGACAAGCGAAAAAAACTTACTTTTAAGAATTAGTATGCTGGCAAAAAAAAATTTAGATGAGAATTAAAAACAAAATCATAATGCTACTAAATATGAAAATACACATTTATTTTAGATGCATTAAGTAATTTAAGATGATACTACACGTAAATTGACTGTAAGCGAACCGATTTCTCATAAGTTTCTATCATTATGAATTAAAGGAACACTATCCGTTTCTTTCCTATTACTCCCAATACAATCTTTTCTATAGATTCGTTATCAATTTGGCATCCAGTAGGTCAGTGAAGTGGTTATCTGACCTTGCTTCCGCGGTAAACGGCACCGCCTCCTATTTCTGATTGCCTGGTATTGCCCGTGTTGGCTTGCTCCGAATTGTAGGCAAATTGATCCAATTTGAGTCGCCAATTTAAATTTGAGTTGTAATGGTATTTATTGATTTGTTCTATAAAGAACAAAATATTAAGTTTGGGAGGATACGTTGCCTTTACGCCTAGTGCCTAACTTCAAATCAATGAAGTTAGGCACTAAAGCGATATGATAATTAGACAGTTGGTTTTGAAAATATACTTGTTTGAAATTTTCATGTTAACTATAATTTCTAAGAAGACGCGGTTAGCCTTTTTGGTAGAAAAGTGACCATCTACGAATCTAGCTAGGTCCAATGAGTTCAGGCAAGTATACATATGTGTGATAAACCGGAGTTTAAAAAAATATATATCAGGGGACAACCTCACACCGTTTGCCCTTGAAATATCGAAACTCATTTCATAGAACGTTTCACTTCGCCGAATTTTCATTTCATCCACAAGCATTTCCACGTGCAGGATCTTTATTTTTTTTGTGGTCACAAGTATAACCTACGTAACGAATGCTTTACTTATAGATAACCTGAAAACTATAAGGTTTCAGCAGAAATTAGCTTTCGATGAAATGAAATTCGGTGAAATGACACATTCGATCGAGTTTGTCGATATTTCAAGGGGATCCCACATGTATTTGTCTATACATAAATACATGTATTATATGTCTTTCCCTAGTCTTAATATGTGTAATTACCAATTGTGCTAGAGTATTTAGTTAAATCCTGTTCCTGCCATTCTGTCAGACTATCCCTATACATCAAATGTAAATGAAGCTATCCAAATCGTAATGATAATTTCTCTTGTATTATAATCTTCCTCTAGGCCATCGTCGGGCTGAACTTTCCTCTCCGATGTAACACATAGATACGCACTTGTACTTGTCTCTTACGCATGTGGCCTTTCTGACCCCTGAACCGAAGTGAAATATATTAGGGGCCTTTTAGGAAAGTTATAAGACAAGATTGTAACATAGACTTGAACCCTGATGGGAAAAGAGGGGGTTATAAGTTTAATGGGTGTACTCTTATTAGTCTAAGATACGGTAGTTAATGATAAAAATAAGAATAACCGGCCAAGTGTGAGTCGGACTCGCGCAAGAAGGGTTCCGTACCATTATGTAAACAATATTCGCAAAAAACGGCCAAATGTCACGTTTGTTGTATGGGAGCCCCCTTAAATATTTATTTTATTTTAATTTAATTATTTATTTCTAAAGTGAATATACAACTAAATATTCTGTGAATATTTCAAGGGTCTGTTGCCGTTATTAATATCGAGCAAAAAACGGCAAAAAAATCAAGTTTGTTGTATCGGAGCCCCACTTTAATATTAATTTTATTCGGTTTTTAGTATTGTTGTTGAAGCGGCAACAGAAATACATCATCTGTGAAAATTTCAACTGTCTAGCTATCACAGTTCATGAGATACAGCCTGGTGACAGACAGACGGACGGACGGACAGTGGAGTCTTAGTAATAGGGTCCCGTTATTACCCTTTGGGTACGGAACCCTAAAAATATGCTAGATAACATATACATTGATACATCGCAAATAGGTTGCCTAGGTGTCTGTCTGTAGCATCGTAACTCCCAAACGGTAACGTGTTGATATCGTGTTTTTTAAATTTTTTTAGTTAAGTAGGTACCCTGATTCCATCTTAGCCCTCAGGGTTGGCAACACATGCAGTCTTAGGACTGTAGTTTTGAGATTGAAAATGTCTATGGGTCTCAGATTACACTAACCAACAGTAGGCTTCCGTGATCATTTGCCGTCACCATGCCATAAAAAATGTTTTTGGTTGTTATCATGGAAGCCTTGTGCAAAAATTTTGCTAAATACCGGGCAACTCTATCATGGCATTATCTATCCACTTTTATATCTATTAATTTAATACATGCTGAGGCCCGAGACGAGAGGCATTCGGCGTTGGTTATTGTTATCCAAAATGTATATGATTGACGTAAGCTGTCAGACGGCTGCATCAAGCGCCTGCGTCAATTCTATACATTTCGTCTGTTTCGAAAATCGTTTACGTTAGCTTTAAGAAACTTGTCTAGCCTCACTGGTCAGAGACCAATCAAAACGAAATGGAAAAGATACAATTCCAAATCCACTAACGGCCACTTTCATTTTTCGAACACTAGAGATGCGATACAATCCTTCGATTGTTTTGTTCGATAAATCCGTAATCGATGATCGATTCAACGACTTTCTTAATTAAACCGATCGAGGCCGAATCGATTGCATCGGACAAAAACTTGACTGACACATCAGGGTTTTCTCGTGGAACAATAATGGGAACTGTTCGATTGGAATAGTTTTGTTACAGACGTTGGTTTTACTAGTGCAAAACTTGTTGGTTGGTTAAGCGAGTTCAACATTCTGGAATACGACAAAATTAAAATAAAGTATGTTATTAGGGCTTTCTATACCGCACGACCTTGCTGCGAGATATCGGTATAGATAGGCGAGATCAAACATTTTCAATGGTACAAGATCTCGGTTTAATGGGATCCTAGTGTCCTACATTGATAAAAGTGAATAGTGAGTGAGTGTAGGCTATACAAAACATGCTTAATGTTTGACATTATTTATCATTATAATCATGTCAATGGAAACACTTCTACTAATAGATATAGGCTACATTTATCAGTACAAGATGAGTGATGCATAAGCAGTATATTAGTGACATGAAGGTCAGACTTTGTCTACAGTGGAGTACAGTGAATATTGAAGTCAAGGGGCCTGATTTTTGACTTTCGAGCGCTCGAAAGTTTCACTCGGAAGTGAACAAAATCAGTGAAACCGTATATTTGAATTTCTACCGCTCGTATTTCAAAAAACGGTTTCGAAGATTTTGCTCACTTCCGAGTGAAACTTTCGAGCTCGAAAGTCAGAAATCGGCCCCCTGACCTTTGACCGCAAGTCTATAGAAAAGCATGACCCAAAAACACAGGGTTTTGGAGCTTTAAGTACCTTAACGTTGTGTTTATTATTAAATAATTCGCGTAATATTATTGTCCATAGTTTATATCCTGAGATATAACGGATAATTTGCATAGCGACCTCTATTAGCATATACTTAAACGTAAACATAAGCTGCGCACGGGCAGGCTTGTTCGAGTGCTAGCGGTTTTGATTGATTCTAGAAGCGGACTTTTGGAGATGAAAATTTGGCAAGATTCATTAATTTATTTAGGAAACCAATAATATATTGTGACTTTAAACCATGCAATTGTCAGTCTATAACACTGGCTCTATGCCACTTGGTAAAACCGTATTGCCTTTGACGTGTTCCGTATTGTCAACGATACGATAGCTCTTGTTTACTTGACAGTAATGGCGGAGTTAAAACAATACAAGAACATGTCAATGCAATACTTCTTACCGTGTAGAAGTAGAGGCCAAGAGGCCTTACGCTAACTAGCGTTTCTATTCGATTCGATTTTAAACCAATCGCGTCACTGGTAGATGACGTGATACCAAAAGTCACGTGATCTACCAGCGACGCGATTGGTTTAAAAACGAAACGAATAGAAACGGTAGTTAGCGCAATGCATCTTGGCAGGGCCCTCAGGTCCTCCTACATTGTGCATTGTTTTAAGTAACAGAAAACTTAAATCTATTAAAATTGCTGCTACCATTAACAGTATAATTAATTATAGTAACTAGTGCAAGCAAGTCCAAAATAGAGGTGAATTATTTTCAAAAATATTTTGAAAATAATTCAAATCTTTGGATATCTCAATAATTCAACGGAAATTGTATAATCAATTCGTGCATCATCACAGGCTCGTCCAAAAAGGGGTATGAATTCAAACACTTCGACGTCACTAAAAGGTTTAATTGAACGGTCAGCACTGCTTACCGTTTCGTCACCTTTCGCGCTCGTCGCTCATCTCCTTATAGACAAGAATAACCTACCGACCAAAAGTTACGGGATACCAGTATTGCTTAGATTAACCGTAACCTTAGGAAATTAATCCTAAAGTTCAGGTTCAAACTCATTTATATTTAAAAAATACTCGCCTATAGTATTGTCTATGGCGTAAATTGCTAATTTGTATTACAACGCGAGTCAATCGCATAGCAATAAGCTTTATTAACCTCGGTGTAAATAATCTTAAAAGATCAAGGTTTTGCGCAGTATAAACGCCGGGTACAACCCGCTGATAAAGCGAAGTGAACTCCGGCGCATGCAAAAGAGCCACTTTCTACCTTGTTAGCTGCCGCTAATAGAATCGCAATTATATCGCTGTCGCTGGCGCAGCTAACGCGCTTATTATTGCCCACTCAGTGTTTGCGAGTTTCAATGGTAATTGGCTTGCTTTTACGCACTTCAGGAAAGGTCAAGAATAATTAGCAGGGTTGGAAATGAATTCAGAGACTTCCGTGATTGGATTTCTACGGGTGTACCCCAAGGAGCCGTTCTTGGTCCAACGCTTTATCGTGTCATTAGCTTAGTATTTCAATTATTCCAATTAGTACCCTGACCTGACCTAGTAAAGTTAGATCCGTCGATACAAAAACACTCGAGTTATTACAATCCGTTTAGCAGGTTGCATTCGATTGTAGGAGTAATCGATTCTCTTGCGTCACGTAATCGAGCTGGCGATCGACTAGCCATTGTTATTCCGATTTAATAACTGGTTGCTACAAATGTTTTATTTGATATTGTCATTTGATATGCTGTAATTTGGCGCATTTGCGGTATTTGACAAGGAATAAGATAAATGTTTTAGATTATATTGAACTGGTGGCATTTTGTAATTGGAAAGGGATTCAATTATTCCGCGAGCGAGTCATGAAAGTTTATGGACAAGGTTGTGCTTGATATTATAAATATTTTTGCAGTAAAAATGTATTGAAAGGTAAAGAAACAACAAATTATTATTTGAGTAGATCTCTAATCTAAAAAATCTGTTATTATTATTATTATTTAAGAGTCTATAATGTCCCACTGCTGGGCAAAGGCCTCCCTTCCTTCCACGTAGCCCTATCTTGGGCAGTCCCCCACCAGTCCCGATTGAAGGCATTAAGATCATCTCGCCGACGTCGCCAAATATCTGTTACTATTGTAATTCTTCTGAATCCGATAATGACTGGCAAGAGTTTTATATTTAATGATTTTAAAATATGTAAAAGCACCGTTAAGAGTGTGGTCTTTTAAAAATTTGCACAACCTACTTTACATATCCATTATATTGTCTTACATGTCCCAAAAATGAAGCCAAACGGAACCAGTTTGGCATAAATGGTCCAAAACAAAGTGAACACGACTTTCCTCTTAGTGCGACAAACAAACTAACTATTTTATTGTTCTACTCACACACTTTGTTGGTTTTGTGGACGTTTTGTTAAAATCATCCTTGTTTTAAAAAGCATACAAGTAGGTATAACATACCATAACATAACATAAAAAATATTACAAAGTTTAGGTTAGGTTAGATTAAAAATACCAAAAAATTTAACTCACGCCGCGAGAAATGCCTTTCCATGAAAATTCTGCGTAATGATAGGTTCGTTGAAAGCTGTTTCGATAAAACAAATATGTATTTTATTTCAATTAACATCTTTGACCGTAAGGCCAGCCAGTTCGGAGCAGACCCTTACAGGGTCTGAACTCCTGAGACCCGTTTCACGAAGCTAGAAGTTACAAATTACAAGCGGAAGTTTCTTTCTAACTCCTTTTGCTAGAAAACGAGTATCGCTTGTAATTTGTAACTTGTAGCTTCGTGAAACGGGCCACTGGTAATAGGATGACTAAACACCCTCATCTGAATGATTGTCAAATTAGAACAGCTTCACGAACTGGATTTCTTCAAGGAGACTTGTATCTTTCTGCGGGATCGTATCTCCCAAATACATAAACCGATTTGCATGCAGTTTTTTTTTAATAGATAGTTAGTTTAATTGTGGTGGTTTTTAGCAAAGAAAGATGAAAATCGGTTTAGCCGTTTAAAAGATATCGGCTTCGAAAGGGGTCGCCATTGTATCTTTTTTATCTATTTAATCTACCGAAATAACTCAAGTGTTATCAACATTTTTCATTACAATATCAAATTAAATCAGTGTAGCCTGTAGCTACGCTCTAGTTGCCTCACTCTCTGTTTCTTCACGTTGATAATTGTCTGTCTGTCCGTTGACAATTCCATCTACAATGCCATTCAACCTATCATTACTAACGAGAGTAGAGTTACGCAATCTTTTATTATTTGCTTAGCTTTAATGATTGGCTGTTATGCGCTGTTTTGCTTGAGTACTTTGATAACTTCTACTATTAATGGAAACACGTAAAGTTTCACATTTCATTCTAAGTTTGCGTTGAATTACCAATTGACTTGGGTTTTTAAATCGTAAAAACTACTTTTTATCTAGATTTTTTTTAAATACCCAGGTCTCATTGATTCTTCGTAACATTTTTGGCGGTACCGCAAGGAGTCTAAATGTTGATCTACCCTACCATAGAACCTCTTCATAATGACAGCGTCAAGTGCTGAGATACAAAGGAAATTACATAGGAATTAATCGTTGGTTTTATGCGACAAGGTTCCTTAGTGGTTCATCAATTAAAGTCCGTGACCGTACCTACGAAACGTAAACCATTAATTATTAAGTACTTTCTTCAACACGTTTTTTTTTTAGGAAGTGCATTAGTTATTATTATATTTTAAAGGCCAGAATTAAAAAAAAATATGTGTAGGTGAGATGATCAGCATTACAGTACTATAAAATTGTTGTATCTAATTAGAAAAATCCAGAAAAAAAGTAAAGCACATCAGCTTTTTAAAAACAAAATACCATCGAATATGTATTTTCATTTTCTTCTGTGCTTCGCAAAGTCTTTATTAATTATGATTGAAACAATTAATCATTTCGCAACGCGTTACAAAACGTTTTGTGCGTAATTATCTCAATCATTCATCGGATAGTTGCAATGATCGCGACGATGACGGCTCACTTCAGTCTGAGTGTACTTTTAAGCATTAAGTTCATATCATTGTTTCGCTGACTGTACTATCTGACGTAATATCATTAATAATAAATAAATATCAGGGTATAATGTTTCACATATTGACCTAGTCCCAAACTAAGCTCTAGGATTGTTCAGTTAAAAACACTAATATCTATCTATACGGCCCCCGCGCTAAATATATACATGAACCTTATTGTTAGGGGTATAGGAGCGTGTAGATATTTTGACGCCTTGGGAATGTATTTATGACTTCGACCGTGGTGTCTCCTTGTTTCACCGACACTAATTTCATAGAACGTACACTTCGCAGAATTTTCGTTTCATAGAAAGCTATTTTCTGCTGAGCCCGTGTTGATTTCAGGTTATCTTGTTGCAAGTCTAACCTTACCTAACCTACGTGAATCATATTTAAGATATCCTGAATTCAACACAGGTTCTTTAAAAAATGTTATCTATTTCTATTTGACAGTCATTTTATTCGTTGCCAGCTTCGAGGAAACAACGCTCTTAAATTCCTTTGTAACCTTACGTTCAATGTTCAACTATTTACGAACTATACGGAAAATTCGTTCGCCCATTGTATCCCTCTATTTGCATACCTTATAGAACGCTGGCCACCAAATGCGGAAAGCCGTTTAATTCAATACCGAGAACGGCCATAAACGAAACAATTCCAAAATTACCCAGCCAGCGTTAAATTTTCCCACGATTTGACGTTCCATTTTTGAAAACTGAATATCGATTTGGGCGCAGTTTTTTTTCTAATGTTGGCTTTCAAATTGAAAAAGGAACTACGCATTCCCGTAAAGGCATCCGACTTTGCTACCAATAATACTATTAAAGATTACATAACGACGTCAAATTTAAATTTGATAGGTTGTGTACAATAGATCAAAGGCAAAAAGCACCATAATTCTACCGATACCAATCATTACATGTTTTAAAATAATATTACATATGATTACGTCGGTGCGTTTGGGAGTTGAGCGGCCAATCAGAAAGTCATCAGAATGGAATTAGTTCCGACGCCTCCCGTCGTCGCGGTGGTCAATCATTGGTTCACACTCGTGCTCACTGATTTGACAGCTCATATACACACTTTTGTTACGACATCAAAAAGTACAGTTAAATATTTTTTAACTATAAATTATGTGCACGGGTACTCTTCTAGTATTAATGGTCAGCACGGCTAAAAGGTCAACGATAATAATATTTTTTTAATTTTTTAATTTAATAGTCGCAACATGAGTTAAGAAATTTAAAAGCATTTTGGTTCATTTCAAATGATGATCTGGAGTTATACAAAAGTTTTTATTAAACGGAAAAATCTGCAAAACTCCACTCCAATTATCAATCAATAACCCAAGAAATGAAGTACTCCAAAAGTGGTCAAACAATCTTGTTTAATCTAGACTTGTAAGAGCTAACACTATCTCTGCCTTATGTAGCCACATTTATTATTAACTACTTCATCCCGATACATATACGGATAAATTTCATCACGGTATTCTAAATATAATTCGTTAACACATTAATCTTTGTTTAAATTAACCGATCACGATAACTCGGGATCAAGGGGTGATATGATCTAATTTATTTAAATTAAACTCCCAGCTACAACTTAATCTCGAAGCAATATTCTTTAATAAAAGACTCCATTATTGGGAGATGATTGAGTAGTTCCTTGTTAAAATTAATGTTTATATGCATTCAACGTATAGGAGTCGTCGACAGCAGTATAAAATGTTTTAATACGTACTTACTTCTAACGACGATTATCAACTTGTTATTGCAACTTGCATTTATTAATCTAGCTCTATAAAATGAATAGATCCCATAATCATAACTTACGTTTAAAGGAAATAAAATGAGAATCATTTAAGCTACCTGGGGGTTCTTCGTCTAGTAAAATATTTAATAATCAAAAGACCAATATCTATAAACTTCACATTAATAGTAACATCCCTTCTCCTTTCATATTTCAACTAAGTAAAATTAAAATAAGAACGTCGGTAGCGCGTAGTCAGAGTTTAATGGGACCTTAAAATCGGCTCAAATGCGCGTGACTTAGTGATAATTTGAAAGAAATGTAACACTCACGATTCATACAATTATCGTGCGGTGGGGCTTAAAAATAAAATAAAAGGGTACCGAAAAAGGAGGCCGTAATGGGAGCGTCGAATTAGGTTAATCTCTGTAGGGTTTGAATTTGGAACATGATTTTTATGGAACACGCGAGGACAAGTTTTTAAGAGCATAAAAATAACGGAGCAGCATAGCATTGACTTATTTTATTTAAAATTCGAAATCGCTAATTTTGTTTCTTTTAAAATCCGTGACGCTGCACCTTAGAATTAGAGCATATAAGCCGGACTAAATATAAGATGAACTTTGCAACAGCTACCTTCTCTACTTTTTAGATAACGTACCTACTTATTTCTTAAGAGGAAATGAAACAAAAACTAGGCGTTTTTTCTCCTTCAACTAGTTCAACTATCGTATCACAACGTCAAATTCAACGTCGACTTTAAGACTGGAATTCTCTTGGACTTCTTCGGCCCTTACAGACAGCAATCAGATTAAGACAGGATCTATTCAAAACTTGTGACGACCTACCAAATAACGGAATAATACCTAAGCACATCTTTTTCTAACTCACTATTAATGCCATAAATAGAAAAAGGTCAAACATAGGTACGTCTTTCGTTGTTCTTATAGTCCGGTTTACATATTGTATATTGCGATGTAGCTTGTCAGAAACTTGAGAGATGGCGTTCATGTTGTTTGGATAAACCAATATGAGGCATTTTTGTTAGCACGACCCTATCTAGTTGTTTAAATCAATGCGGAGCAGAGTCCTTATTCTAATTTGTTAATGTGAATACAAATCACAATAAGGCCTGAGAGGGCCCTGCCAAGATGCATTGCGATAACTAGCGTTTCTATTCGATTCGTTTTTAAACCAATAGCGTCATTCGTAGATGACGTGATACGAAAAGTCACGTGATCTACCAGTGACGCATTGGTTTAAAAACGAAACGAATAGAAACGTTAGTTAGCGTAGTGCATCTTTGCAGGGCCCTCTGAGATTATCGTATTGTTAACGCTATGATGGTTCTTATTATTACTTACTTAGACAATAAGTGTAAATAGTAGAATAAGGTCCCAGTGTTGCCTGCGATTAACCTAATTTTGTGTGGAATTTGTGACTTGAGTGGAATGAGAAGCACGTTGTTGTTGTTGGTGTGATTCCCGAACGCGCGGGTTATTTCGACGTTCGTATTTGAAAGAAATAATATTTGCTTGGCTTACGAAGATAGTAGTGATACGATAAGATAAGATTTATTTATTTATAATAATCATACAAAGTCAGTTTTAGATTAATATAGGATAATAATATCAGATTCAATATCATATAAACTAGTTCTCACTATTATTTTAATTGCATTATGATATTTGATTAATTGATTAAGTTACAATTGTGAATAATAATAATTAAGTTATTATGTCTTTAGGTACTTAGATTATTCGACTCATTTACTCAACTGCCAAAGAACTCTGTGATAGAGTAAAAGGCTTTTTGGCAGCAAAATGCCTTTAATTTACATTTGAAAATGCGGTCGGTTTTTGAGGCCTTGATCGACTCAGGTAAATGGTTATACATATAAGGTATATTGGGGTAAGATAGAGTCGGGTCAAGACCGGAAAATTCAAATCTTTAAACTAATAAAGGTTTTTGATTTCTGGGAACACACCTGCCTACGCTATCTTGTTGCGCCCGCGCCCGCATTGCCAGGAATCAAAAACCTTGTAAGTTTAGTAATAATTTGAATTATCCGGTCTTGACCCGATCCGATCTTACCACAACATACCATATGCGGGCACCTACTATGGAGAGGGACTTTCCCGTTTTCTTTAGTCTGTGTGCGGGGACGGCCAGTCCTGGTTTCCTCCTCGCAGAGTAGCTTCTACTGGGTGGAAACTCATCAGGAGGCTTGAAAATTATATGTATAACAAAGACACTGAAGGCTTGAACATCTTATACGAAGCTACCAGTGGGTGCTCAAGTATTGAGCAATAGGTACATTATGAACATCACACATCGCCGGTTCCCATCGATTATCAGACGATTACACGGTTACCAAAAACGCATTAGTCACGCTGCAGGATTTAATTATCTTAAAATGTTTCTTAATCAAATGATTTGTACTCCTGGTTCTTATAACTGCATCATACCTCTTTTAAAGCCATAAGAAAAAGCTAGCAAAGAACTGGCTGCTAACGATAATGATATAATTCATTTTAAAATACGCCAATAGCATTCTAAATTTGAATAATGACAAGTTTAATAAATGCATGCTGCTAAGTTACATCTCGTGCCAATTTAGACTTTATATCGAAAGCATCAAAGCAATGATGATAGTTTCGCAACCGCATGATAGTTGTTCGGTTAAAATGGTCGTGTCAAGGTCAAACATGGCGTGCATTTCAAATTGTACTCGAACCGTTTGTGTCAAAACAAACGATTAGTTCTGCAGAACTAGCAGTTCCCGCGCGGTTTAGTTTTCCCGTGGGAAAATTTTAGTAGTTATGGGAAAAGGATTTACGAAGTATTCATGCTTTTAATGTGTTTTATATATTATTACCGGTAACCCATCATTTTATCGAACTTCACTTCATCGATTGTATGATTTCATCGAATTTTATTTCATCTGCTGATATTTTATATTTTTCAGGATATGAAACATTAAACGTACCTAGTTAGGTTAGGTTAGACATGTAATTACCAGAGCTCGGAATAGGTAGTGCCTATTTACCTAAACTTCGCGGGAGGACGTAACTAAGAGTAGTTACAACAACCAAAAATATGTATTTCTTATTATTGAATGCGGGATTTCCAGGGATTGACTGTATTATTCTAAAGTAATACATTTAACTTTACTTATAAATCTTGCTATATTGCATATTATTTATTTATTTATCTTGAAACAAAATAACAATCAGTCATGAAACAATATAATATAGATCAAATTGAATCAAAGGGAGCCTAAAATTTGATATTTTTTAGTCGATTTAAATAGAATTATAATATCGTATAGAATGTATTCAACAAAAACAGATGTAGCCGACACTTTAGCCGTGTACTTACTACCTGCTGCAGTTTGCGACCCTGATGATAACAGGACGCTCTCTAAGGACATGCGAGTGCGAAAGAGATAGCACGATGCTCTACGATATTATAATTCTATTTAAATCAACTAAAAAAGATGAAATTTCAAGCTTCCTTTGATTCAATTTGATCTATATTATATTGTTTTATGACTGATTGTTATTTCAAGATAAATAAATAAATAATATGCAATATAGCAAGATTTATAAGTAAAGTTAAACGTATTAAGCCTTTAGAGTAATACATTCAATACCGGAAAATCCCGCATTCAATAAAAAGAAAAATAATTCTTAATAAATTTTTTTGAATTATCAACAAGCTTTTAGAGTTCTTGGCCATTCTGTAGCTCTGCCTACCCCAAACTGGGAATAAAGGCGTGATTTTATGTATATATGTAATTCTTTTTGGTGGTTGTAACCACTCTTAGTTACGTCCTCCCGCGAAGTTTAGGTAAATAGGCACTACCTATTCCGAGCTCTGGTAATTACACAAAAAAAACCGCATTTGGCGAGAAATGCCCTTCGTTGAAATGAAAATTCTACGTAATGATAGGTATCGTTAAACGGTGTTTCGATAAAGTAATAGGTTAACCCATAATAATGACGTGGTTGGGCTAGTTGGTAGTGCCCCATACAAACCAGCGCCGTGAAGGTAGGTAAGTGAGATCTGAGACGTATTGACATTTTCAGTCTCGAGACTGCAATCCTAAGACTGCAAATGCGTTGCCAACCCTGAGGTTTAAGATCCTCTATGCTATAATTATGAAACTAGCGGTCGTAGGTTTTATTCTTAGAAGGGCAAATATTTGCGCCTCTTGGATGCTTTCTATATAAATATACATAGTATGTTTTTCTCTATACAAACAATAAATACTCTTCCGGAGATCCTAGAGCTGGTGTTTACCTCTCCCAAAGGATTGGGCTAGCTATCCAGAGAGGTAATGCAGCCAGTGTCATGGGGACCATGCCGCGAGCGGTCCTGCTAGAGGGGGTGTTCTTTTTATAGTGGTGATTATTATTTATATCTTTAATATTTGAATAGCTTACTTTAATTTTAATTTAAATACATCATCATCATCATTATGTCAGCCGAAAGACGTCCACTGCTGGACATAGGCCTCCCCCAAGGCTCTCCACTCAGACCGGTCTTGTGCTTTTCGCATCCACCGCATTTAAATACGTTTAGTTTTAATTTTTAATTGTATTATTGATGAATTCTGTAAATAATAAATACCTACATTAAATTTTCTCATCGTTATCTAGAACCCACAGTACAAGCCTAGACTGGTGAATTAGTGTTATATTGCTTTCTGACATTTATTTATTTATTTATATAGTTGTTATTATTATACGTCTTAGTTTAAATTACAAACATTAAAACGACCAATGAACCTTAATTCCCAGTCATATCGGTTTTATAATCACAAATTTATTCTAAAATCCAATCTCATCAGAGCAGCAAAACCATGTTTACCTAATAAAGCCGTAAAAGTAAATGATCCACGACCTACGCAAGAGTCGGTCAAGGCGACTGCGCCCATAAACGCGCCATAAAATGAAGCTGGGGTGATACACTAATGATCTATTAAACTATGTCGGAGGTTTAAGGCGCATCTACACCTTGGGTAAACATTTGCTGCACTTACTGCAGCATAATTAATACCTTAGATAGCCTTCTGAAAAAAAAAACTCATAGAGGTTTGTCTCAAAAGCATACTTTTTTAAATTATTATTTACCCTTATTTATTGTCAACAGTTTTATTTGTGGTAGTGTGTTCTGTGTTTAAACAAGATAAAATAATAAACTAAAAATATATACAAAAACAGTATATTAGGCATTATAAATCAGTAATTGATTTCATATATGTATAACAAAGACAGTGAAATGATATTAAAATGTCCTTTTTCATTAACTTCCATTTATAATTTGATTTAATTTTGTAATAGGACCCTAATCTAACTTAATGCATTTTAATGATAGCTTAAACCGAATTCAGTTGCTTAACAGCAATTCCGGCAGCTAGTAATCTTATAAGGTATCTGCTAGAGTCATTACAATGACAATTGCCTGCAAAGTTCACCATTGTGCGTACCAAGTTTACTAATAGATGTAATAAAAAACTTTAGATAGGGACTTGAGTTATCCAATGTTTTTTTGACGGCGCGGTTGGTCTAGCTAGTTGGTAGTGCCCTGTCTACGAAGCCAGCGGTCCCGGGTTCGATCCCCGCTCGGGGCAAGTATGGGTTGGGTAGTGGATTGAGCACGGATATTTGTCCCCGAGTCTTGGGTGTTTTCTTTGTATTTAAGTATTTATTTATATATTTAAATATGTTTATCACCAATCTCACAAGCCCAAACACAATGGGTCAAGGTAAAATACAGAAAAAAACCTTTGCCACGTTCCGGCTTCATTATAAGATCAGCTCTTACTTAGAAACTATAACACCTAAACATACTGGCAAACAAACAAACACATACTCGTCAGGATGGCTAATGAATGATGAAGTAATCATTAAATCTGAGTACAAAAACAAAAAAATCCGGCCTGTATAATAAGCTTACGAATAAGGGAGACTTTAAGCTAGACACCATAAGGTCTCAATAGAGACTTTAAAGTCTCCTCTACACAATAATTTACTCTGGCACCTTATTCCGGGCGCGGCGCTTGTGCAAGCGGCCGTCCGCGGCCCACTGCTGGGCACGCCCGGGTCAGGGGGCGCCCACGGAATGTGATCAACGACTTACTACAAGTATATCGCACATTTGCACTGATAATTTATGGTGTTTGATCATTGGACTAGCGGTGTATTATAAGCATAAAACGTGTCAGGTTCCAGGCAGATAAAGGAATTTCGTTGCCTGGGGCCTTAGAAGTACGTTTGGCAATTCTTTATTTATGATTGACAAACGTACTACGAAGACATTTGCATTCTCAAGACTACAATCTTAAGACTGCAATCCTTAGACTGCAAAAGCGTTGCCAACCCTAAGGACGAATGCCTCTATGCTAGTAATTTCACCAGTTGCCTTATCCCCACACAACCATCACGGTGCACAGTGTGCTACCACCACTGCAAATCTCAATCTATGGTAATCTACCTGTTTTCCCATCAACTTAACATCCACTAAACGGCCATCGATAGATGTATCGGCTATATTCATCATGTCACCCGCGACACGCGACTAATCGACGCTCGTCTGATCTATCGCGCACCGTTAATGCCCGCGGATGCCGGAGATTCGTGTCAGCTGATAACGCTGGTTCAATGACGAATCTATAAGTTGACATAATTCTAAATTTGCGGTATATCATATGAAATGTCGAGTATATTTATTTGTGAAAACAGCAAGTACAGGGTGATGCTGTTCTCTCAGTACCTAGACGTGTTTGGGCTGAAACTATGATGGTTATGAATGATGATATTGATGATGTGTACAACTAGGAAAGCTAATTTAAAGACTTTAAAGTTGGAAAATAACTATTGTATCTTCCGTTTTTTTAAATCCCGCTATTAAATACCTATCGCGCTATAGGTAATAGGTAATTAACGTAGGGTATCGCACGACTGTTTGTCAGTCCTTTGGTAAACATTCTTTGATTTCTGACATCGTTGAAAAACCGTCTAAGTAGTCGAGGGTTTATCTTTGTATATTTATTTTTATAATATCTAGGATTTTCTAGTCAGTACGGTACATTGTGGACTCTCGGCTGCAATCACGGCCAAAATCATAGGGCAATCAAGTCTATAAATAGTCGTATAATCTAGTGTTCATCTAGCCCGTAATCTAGATAGATAAACCGCCTCTAAATCTAGGCGGGGTATCGAAACGAGTTAGGAGACGATTGCAACATAATAAATAAGACATTACTCTTCAGCAACGGTACATTTCAGCAAGAAATATCTTGCATTTTACATATGTATGTATGTTAGTCTATGAAAATATATATGTATCTATGTTTGTTATCTAAGTAAGTCTATTACATTTATTTCTAGGTTAAGCTTTATGTCACGCAGGTGTGCAGCAGATTCTAACGTCAACATGCCGTATGGAATTGTCATAGTGGATAAAGTGACAAGGTACTACAGTGTAAACATATCTTTGACGTCGACTGTACATAAGACACGCACCCCAATTTTTTTTAAGCAGATTGGAAAGCACGATGATCATATGACCTACTGAAGGTGGCAGGAAGTCGGTGGATGCAGGCTGCATTGGATCGTTCACGCTGGAAATCAAAGAGGGAGACCTATATGTTGAGCAGTGGACGACTACCGGGTGAAATTTATTTATTTATTTAATCTTCATTGCACAAAAATACAAATTTGAATACAAAATGTGAACTTAATGCCTAATGGCATTCTCTACTAGCTGACTATGATAATGATGAGATGAAAAAGTACATAAACGTGTGTGCCTCATTTGGGCTCTAAATCATTAATTGACTTTCCTTTTACCCTTATAGGCCCTCACCGGCCTCAACCTATTTACCTGTAGGTAGATAGATGAGGTAAGAATAAGCACCTATTAATAACCAAAAGTATGTTAATGGATCATCTATCACTATTGTTATCTTACTCTATGGATCTGACTTGACCTTTGACGGGCGGACAGGGAGTTCATGTGACCGGAGATAATTTGACTGACACTGACAGCTGTGACAGGAAGGACGAACTTTCTACATGTCAAACTGTTACAGTAACATTTGTACGGCTAAAAATTTAACGGTATCATCCTGTAGGTACATTTATACGACTAAAAGGTTATGTAAATGG
Organism: Acleris literana; assembly: GCA_946894065.1. Taxonomy (NCBI): domain Eukaryota; kingdom Metazoa; phylum Arthropoda; class Insecta; order Lepidoptera; family Tortricidae; genus Acleris; species Acleris literana. The sequence goes on from OX335681.1 coordinate 4,248,513, forward strand.
GATTACTTTTTTCGAGTCCTTAAAAATGATGTTCGGAAGTTACGGGACCGATTTTTAACGGGGATTTGAGAAAATTGAAAAATGATTGTGTAGTTAACCTACAATTTTTTATTTATTTGTTATAAATATTAACCGTCAACTTATGACAACGTTAGGTATATCATTCCTAATCCTATACTTAGAAACTCATTTGGGCAAAATCTGAAGCGATCAAGCTTGAAAATTCCATGAACATTACTTCTAAATCCTACCGGCTTAGTCCATCCAACAATCCAACAGAGATATGAGCATATCCAGCCAGAAATCAAACCTGAGCCAATCTATAAATGAGATCAACCCATCGACGGGTTTATTTTTATCTGCTGCGGCATGAAAGGTATCCCTGCGTCCCGATAGCTATTAGAAGGAATATTGACTGATACAGTCGGCCCGATAAACGGTACCGTTACGCATAGCGTTCTAATAAACTCGCTTCCGACTGTCCTGCCGCGCGCTACGGCTTTGCGGTAGGGTTGGCAACACTTGGCGGTGATTGTCTTTTAAACATTGCGGTGATGAAGTCGTGTGCAAATTATTAACCGTCGAAATAAAGTTGTCCTGTGTGTTCATGGGTTTAAGGTAGAGATAGGTACCACTGACTTTGGCCGAGCTGTTTTGAGGATTAAAAATGCTTCTAAAGTCGGTAGGAGTATGAACTTAACTAATAAGACAACACAGAAAAACAGTCCGAAGGACGATTTTGGCCGATCAGTTCATCGTAGGGCAGACACATATATATTGTTCTCATTCTAACCGAGCTGTATCCGCCTTTGTCTGTCAGTTCAACTGTTAGGTTGAGGAGCCTATAAGGTCTGATTCGGAATAGTTAAGTTTTAGAAAATTTCAACAATCATTTAATGCCCCTCCACGTCCCGTTTGTTTTTTACATCCTGTATATCTCACCGCGATTTTCTCAAACAATTTCGAAATAAAGGTCGCTTTATTTAATGTCTCACCGTGGTTGCCTCAAACAATTTCGAAATAGAGGGTGCTTTTTATTTAGCTCTGGCAACCCTGGAGGCTCGTGATAATTATATTTCTCATCGATGGCAACTCTCGGCGATCGCGATAACGCGAACAAGTCCCTAACATGCGGTTTATGGAATCATAACTATTTATTTGCTTGTAAAGGAAGACAAAGCGGTTGGCTGCATTCTAGGTTGGTAGCTAATTGATAATGCTTTGTTAGACACAACAGAATTTGCCGCTGCGATTACGCAATCTATTAGGTTTCGAAGACAAGATCAGCAAACATAAAACAGCAACAAAGAGGTTTGTCAATATGAGGTACATTTAAAAAAACCTTAGCAGGCAATATTGTTACAAAGTGAGAGACATAATCTAAAATGATCTTTTTAAGGAACTGGGCCGAGATTCTAGGCGTTAATAATCATATCCTCATTGACCTGTAATCGTATTGTTTACGTTTTGATAGCTCTTATTTACTTGACAGTAATGGCGGCCGAGTTATAAACAATACTATAACAGGGCAAATACGATACGGTTTTTACCGCGTGGAATAGACGCCCTGATGTAAATAATTTTGATCCTCAATGACTTCTTTTGTATCAAAAAGGAGATTGTCAAATATTCACAAATTAAAAAGGAATAACTTGTCAAAATAATAATGTTTTGTAACGATATGTCAATTGCGTTGGGTATTAAATTGTGTTTTAGAACGCCTATTCTTTAAATTCGTGCATCCAATTTTACGAAGCCTTTTTCAGCTTGCAAAAAACATACTGTGTAATTACAACAATCATTCTACAATAGATAAGACATATATATTATCCAATCCCACTAATCCAGCCACTATTGTTTGAAAAAAAGCCGTATCCAATTAACCCAGTGTTGCCAGCCTGGGTGGCGCTGTCGAATGAGCCATTACGACAGGTGTGTACCCGCCTTAATTGGGCCCGTGTATGTTCCGCGATGTTGGTACGCCTGGGCCCGGCTGATTGGTGTTAATGAGCTACCGGCTTTATAATTAAAAAGGTTAGGAATTTGAAAATAGAAACGTAGCCGTTTAGAATTTCGAAGGATCATTGTGTTTTTAAATGTTTACTTAATTACAACATAAACGAAATTTATTTAGATAGATTTTTTAATTCGTATTCGAAATAAGATTTAATGGGACTGTTGCATAAGGATTAAGTAATTTACGTTTTTAAAGCAATTTATGGTAAACAAATATTTAGCATAATTTAAACTAAGGTCCTTAGATACTGTTTTGATTAATCTAGAGTTAAACTTAAGTTAAGATTGAGTTGATTAAGAAAAAATAGTATTTCTTAGTATATGATACGGTGCTATTTCATATTTTATTTTATGTATTTCCTTTTAAACCTTCTTCAATACTTACTTCTCTTCTAAAATAGTCGTTAACTAGAAATAACAGCGATCGTACATTATCGCCGATCATTATGTACGAGCGCCATTCGATAAATATCATAGTTTTTGCGAACATAAACCAACCGACAAACGAGACCGATCGATCTCTCTTGTTTATGGAACAGATTCTGTTCAGCATCATAAATATCTTCAGTTACAAGACTTACAAGTAATGTAGATCTTAAGCTAGGTATCTAAAGGCTTACGGGGTTTTTTTTGGCAAGGAGAAGGCAGAGCATACAAGGCTACAGGCTATCGAGTGGTAAGTGGGATCTGAGACCCACATACATTTGAAATCTTAATACCTACGATCTCATGATTGCAATCCTAAGACTCCAAATGCGTTGCCAACCTTGATGACTAAGATGGAATGCATCTATGCTAGTAATTAGCCATTAGCATAGGTTGTCTTATCCCCACACTGGAACAACAACGCGAAATCGTAACTAAGTCACAAAATCAATTTCGTGATGCGGTTGCCATGTTTTGTATTGACCCTGATGATCAAGCTAGCGGTCCGGCGTTTGATCCCCGGTTAGGGCAAATGTTTATACCCTTATATTAAGCGCAAGTATTTGCTCCTTAGTTTTAGATGTTTTTTTATAAATTTTAGAATGTATTTCTCTGTATGATTAATATGATTATGTTTATCGATGTCTTTGACCATAGTAAAAGGGTAGAGTTTAGTTTGTTTTAGTTTCGGACTAGATAATTGGTATAATGTATACCTAATTAAATAGTTGGTGAGGCTAGCGCTAGTATTTGCTAGTGCGCGGTCGTCGACCCGCAGGGCTTCCTACCACCTGCAGAACAACGAAACTCAAACGGAGCGAATCGCGAGACCGCGCGGTGCCGGTCCGTTTTGCTACCTTTCCTTTTTGCAAGAATATACAATAGTTCTTAAAGTCTTTGAGGTAATGAGGTATGAGTTATGTATAGGCGGAAAAGTCTGATCTTCCGATTCGTTCCGTGTGTGAAAAATCATGTGGGTGGACTGTGAATTGTGTTGAAAGCCCTCTGGTAAGTGAACGTTTTTTATATCCTTCCTTCTTCGTGTTTGATTGCCGTTGTAGTTCTGTTCATCACCGTCGAGCGGCTTTCGAGGATTCATTACAGTACCATCGTGTACAACTCTATAGGTTAGGTTCGGTTAGTTTTTATAAAATTCTGAAATATTTACGGTTACAGAAAAGAAAGCGGGTTGGCAAATGAAACGGTTGGAAAACTATACAATTTGGCAAACATATTTCTCTGAAACAAAGGTAACCCACTCGCACCATTACATATTCTCGCATCCCATATTTCTGAAACCGTAAACTTTTTAGGGTTTTTTAACAGGACGTTGTAAGAGTATATGAGAGGGAATGCAATTTAACTGGTAATTAGACGTTTTTGTATGAAATTAACCGGTTATTTGCATTCCCTAATACCTACCTACAGGCATAACCGCGACGTTCATAATTTAAATACTAGAAATAGGGATAAGCTCGCTCTTCCAGGTCACCGTCTCCGTAAGGTAAGCACTTCGTTTGCAGGGAACTGTATACGTTTCTACAATAAGATACCATCTGATATCGTCGATATGCCGTTCAATAAATTTAAGTCTCACATCAAGCGCTGCTTGTTGGGTAGGGCATACTATACTATAAATGACTTCATTGGTGACCAAGATGTATTTAAGTAGTGTCTAGGCTATTACTTATTTAAGGTAATTTTTTTATTTCTGATATTTCTATCTTGATAAAAATGCCTTTAAGCAAACTGTGTATTCAAACACGAAATTGTATGTTTACTTTTGTACTTTATCTTTATTAGTTCTTGTGTGTACAAGACGCTTTTAAATGAGAGCACACTGTGATGTTTCTCGCCGGACAGCTATATCACACAATATTACTTTTATGTTGTCCGGCAGCATGAGCACGTCATGCTCGCTCAAAGGTCTTTGCTTACGGCGGCGTCGTTGATCGGGTCGCCACCTTCCCGAACACATGGTTGAGGGAGGCGATGGCTGAGATATGCGTCATACTCGTGAACGGGTGCTGTTTGTGGGGTCCGGTCTGTTCACGTCTGCAAGGACTTTTTGCTCAGTTAATGATTCCAGTTATGGCTTTTGACGTAGAGACCTCGTCGTGTTGTTCTCCTAGTCATTATTTTTAGTTTCATGTATTTGACATGTAATCTTGATAATTTTTACATTTATTTGTAATGTTTTTAATTTTGAATTTGTATTTTTTTTATATGTGATAGTTCTAATAATTTATATTTGTTGCTTTATTACCTTGTAATGTAACTTACTTTTAAGTATTATTGTATTTTATGTTTGAAAAAATGACCTTCTGCTGGAGTTTCTTGCGGCGCTTCTTCTCCGCAATGATGGTCTTGTCCGAAGCGCTAGTAGATTCACTGTATATTACCGACGTGTAAAAGAGCCCGTATGTGGCCAATTTACTGAATAAATATTTTGATTTTGATTTTGATTTTACCCCATTAGCTTAGGTTATAACAACCCTGAAAATTTAACAACTGCCATGATGCTCTTGGCCGGTTTTTTCTCCTTTCCAATGGTTCTTCACTACCCTTACCATGAGTGACAATTACCGAACTCGCTAGCGAGTCGAATGCTCTGCCCCTCGCACTCTACAAGAATACTGTGAGGGACAGAGCATTCGAATCGCTAGCGAGTACGATAATTGTCACTCATGGTAAGGGTAGTGAAGAACCATTGGACAGGAGAAAAAACCGGCCAAGAGCATCATGGCAGTTGTTAAAAGTGGTATAAAGTGTGACGTCACGCGAAACTTTAACGCACTTTATCTTCGTCATTTTTTCTTTAATTGACAAAAGAAAAAACACGTGTTTTATATTTTTTCATAACGTAACTGACGGACTAATTAGATTTTTTTAGGACACTGGCCTATTGCAAATCGGAGTTGCCGCAGCGCGCGCGCACCGTGCCGAGATAACGGTCGGCGATGATAAACTGCCCGCGGCGCTGGAATTGGGTCGGAACCGAACCCGCTACCACTCGGCACCGCCTCCGCCCCGGTGGTAATTAGCGATAGTTCGAAGGATTGGGAAAGGATTAGGAATTTCGACCTTGAGTGGCCTTAAGTATCCTAGGTCTATTTTACTAGGTAAAACCATATTTCCGTTGACATGTTACGGTATTATATTTAACTGAGCCGCCATTAAACTTTATCATTTTAGAGTTCCATCTTTGCAGAAGCGTAGAAAAATAACTGACTTGTTGGCAGTATGCAAGTTGATTCATGGTTTGTTTAATTCACCAGATACCCTTAGTAAAATACACATTAGAGTGCCACATAATATGCCCAGATACCCTATATCTATATATAAAAAAGGCAAACCTGAATGACTGACTTAGATATCAACGCACAGCCGAAACTACTGTACCTAGAAACTTGAAATTTGGTACAGGATTTCCTTTTATGATGTAAGTGAGCACTAAGAAAGGATTTTCCGAAAATCGACCCCCAACTGGAAGAAATAGGGGGAGTAGCGGGAAACTAATTCTACGGGAATACTAATATATTTTCAATAGCTTATAGAACCAATCTTGGCAAGTTCTCTCCACTGAATCGGTTCATGAGGACCTGCAACGAGTTACCAACAAGTGCGAATGACGTAGACATCTTCGGCGACTCGCCGCAGGTCTTCAGGAATAAGTTGAGAGCTATCGAATAATGTTGTTACTTACCTATTTTAGTGTGCAGGCTACAGGTAACCTTCAAAGTTATTTTAACAGCGATAACTAAATTGTAAGAGTGCTATTTACACTTGCCCCGGTATTGCACGCAGTCTTGTAATATTATAGGAATGTTTATTTATATCTTATTATGTAAATACTATTAGTGTATATTTTTAATAAATAAATAAATAAATGTCAAAGGATAGAGCTACATCTAATTCGTCCGTACTATAGGATTAGAGCAGGACAAATCCTATAGCTCTATCCTATTCATTGATTGGAGCTTTCAAGAACTCATATTTAACTTTAATTTTATTATTATTAACATATTGTTAACGATATGTTGTCGCTAAATAAATTCACATTAGATAACTTTAACAAAAAGCAAGCTTTCAAAACCCGACTGTTGCTAACCAACTTTAAATCGTTATAAATCCTAAATGATCATTCAAAATGAAAAATGATGAAAGAAACCTAAAGATGATTTTTAAATCCCTATTTAAGGATACCCCACTTGTCATACTTGTTTTTTTTATATTTGCACAATATGGCGTCTGGTTGCCGCCATATTGAATTTTGATTACTGTCATATCTTCAGTGACACTCACCAGATTAAGAAAAACCGATTCACATAAGAATCATCAAAATCGGATAACTGGTTTTATTTTTATAGTGACACAAAGGAACAAACATACATATATAGGCTCTGAAACACACTACCCTCCTCCTTCGGCAGTCGGGTAAAAAGAGATCAAGCTCTGAGGTTTGGGTATAGTTGAATTTAGTGAATAGGGAGGTATCATTACAATATTGGGGCAATATGGGCTTAGCAAAAAGGAACGAGGCCCAGATATAAGACAGTTGAAGCGCAGCTATTATTTATTCCAGAAACTCATAATTTGGTACACTAATAAATAAATAAATACATATCAGGAAACAATCTCACACAAAACTCACTTAATCCTAAATTAAGTTCTAGTCTTGTTCACAACTATTAACATACTTATAAAGATAAATAGTAGGGACATTGAAAACAACTAAGGCTCCGGAACAAATACTCGAGCTAAACACAAATATTTTCCCTTACCGGGCTTCAAACCCTGGACCGCTAGCTTCGTAGGCGGGGTCAATCAACTAGGCTAACCGCATCATCCATACAAATTAGCTATAAGCGGACAAACCCGCTGGCTTAAGCTAGTAATAACATAAGGTCTATAACCACAAATCGATACCCTATCCGGGTCACCGCGTTACCATCTCCCAACACAAACCCACACAATGCCAAGTCTTTCGTCTTCAATATATAACTGACTCCTATCGTCACACTTGGCACTCAATGAACATGGTCATTGGTTTAAAACACGCAGTTGATTCTCGACGTATAACGCCAGGGTCTACGGATTTACATATGAATTGGACTCGTTTTGTCACAGTTGGCATTGAATTGAATGGTTAGTTGCGTGTCCAGCTAAACATAGTAGTTGATCAACTGGGCATGCGCTTGCGCTTGTGATGATAGCAGATATTACTATGTAGGTTAACTACTGTTTGTTGGGGTATGCATGAACATGTTGGTAATGTAAGCCACAGCATTGCTTTGAGAACGGCTTATAAATATAAACCGTCTCTTAAGGATTCACTTTTAAAGACGACGGACGAATTAACCGGCAAGTTTAAGTTGTTTGCATAATAACTTTGTTGACATAATCATTGGTAGTTATTAGTACATTGTGTATTAAGGGTGGTAAAGACAGAATTACAAACGAGAGTCTGTTAGAAGCCCGAAGCTGAAGGCTGAGGCCTTTAATGACTCGAGCTTTGTATTTCCTTTACCACCCGTGTAACATACAATGTTTTTCATCACAATTGCGAGGAAATGAAATAAAATCAGACAAAAGATCATATTTTTAACTTACGATTCTCACTAATAATTTTAGCCGCGTTGGCGATGTCCGGCGGTGTTGCATTATCCATCTCTAACAAAGACACCCTTCTAATTATTATTTTGGAATCACACAGTTTATAATCACTAACCAGTATTTATAAATTAGCGGCAGACTACATCCTACATCATTGTCTATGACTTACCACAGATAATGTCAAACGTGTTCAGGAGTCCGATTCTATTGACAGTCGAGATCAATAGTTTATATGCGAGATTTTTAGAAAATTGTATGCAACTGACATTTCATCTCGAATGAAACTTCATATCGAATGGCACAAGAATTGGGGTCCTGACGTATTATGATAGTTTGAGTCCACGTATTATATTTAAAAAAAAGCTATTACGCACGATAGGGCGTAATGGTAAAAAAAAGCCCGCGGGTATTATTTTGGATTTACGGTCGATTTTTCTAGCATATTAGGACACTATTTACGAGCAAGTGTGATGAAAAATATTTATATGGTGTTATTATTTCGATTAACCGTAAACTTTTCAAAATTAAATCTTACATGTAGTTTAGCTAACCTAACCTAACCTAACCTAACCTAACCTAGCTTAGGTTAGGTTATGTTTGATTAATAAAAGTCCTGAGAAAATACGTTATGACTCGCGATAATTATGACCTAAACACATTATGACTAACAATAATTATGTAAACAATTTAGACCCTGTTTTTTATATGTATTTCTCTATATACTCTTTAAAGTAACCGTAGTACAAGCCTAGAGCTTAGTTTGAATGAGATGGTCCCCAGAACTGGTTATTCTCGTAAAACTACCATTTTTCCATAGACCATACGAACGAGCCTAAAACAGACGGAACCTTAATAATAGGGTCCCGTTGTCACCCTTTAGGTACGGAACCAAAAAAAGGCATTCTATTAAAGGCATTAAACTTCAAGATAAATAAAGAATGTGAGAGATAGCGTTAATAATACTTATAATAATTCTCCGGTGCTAATTCATCGCATTCATTAACTGCGAACCGTGAAAACGACGGCATTCCTTTACGTGAGAACTAACTGGCGCGGCGCGAGTCACAGGCGGCAGCGGGGGCGGGAGCGGAGGCGGTTAGCTACAGTTTTAAGGCTTGGTTATCAGCGGTAATGTGAAAGCAATCAGTAAAAACAAACAACATGGTACAATAATATTAAAGGCCCTGCAAAACTGTTACAACACAGTTTGACTGCAGGATAATAATCAGTGATTGGAATAGGTAGTGCAATTTCACGGGATTTCGGTGCGTAAGTTTAGTATGGATATAACTTGTAATCCCGGATTTTCACTTTGAAAAGTTTTAAAGTTTGTTTTGGAGAAAAACAAATATCAGGGGACATTACACAAATTGACCTAGCCCCACAGTAAGATCAAAATTTATAATTTTGACAATTATACTGCTAGTACAAAGTTGGTATTGACGAAATACGTAAACACTTTAATTTCGACATTCTTGCAAACAAAAAAACTTATATAATCTTATATATCCTTCAATTCATATCATGTCAAGAAAATATTCTGTGGAAAAGTCCGAATCCCGGAATCCCGGGTCTTATCCATATTATTTATAATGTTTGAGGTCATTCACCCGAAATTGCACTACCTATTCCGTTCACTGATAATAATCTGAGTGTGTGATTACTTTTTTTATTAGTTAGTTTTTCATATTATTACAGTTGAAACAGTAGTATTCGATGGAGGGGCACGTAATTTCAGATTAAATGAGCTGATTTGTAACTTCTTGCCAATGATAATTATTTAACAAAAACATCCATATACACACACATTTATTTTTACTTTCTCTTATACTGCATGAAACGAACGTTAACATTATTATTTGGGAATTCATTTTGTTTTGGTTTTAAGAGCATAGTTTACAAAGCATTTATCTGTGCCAATTTAACACGTAGCTAGTAAAATAATTAGAAATAGCAAAAGTCCAAAAAAAACTGCCCATTGAAAAAATAAAAACGCTTTCTCTTATGACTTAACAACTTCTTTCCCGCTAGCGCCGTCGCCACTCAAAAGCAATTCCGTTGACATTATAAATTAACAACTCACAAATAACTGTGACATAACCGCGCCGACCCGAAACATAAATCGTTAACTTGGACCACCCTTGGACTTCATGTTAATTATTTTATTAAGGGCCTGTTTCACAATCGACGAGTAAATTTATCTGCCATGTAAAGTTGACTCTCTCCTTGTCTATTTTCAAGTGTAAGAAAGAGAAAGGGCTAAAGGGCATTGGGTAAATTTGTTTGAAGAATATTGTCACTTTTTTTTTCAGCGGCCACGGATGATTTTTACATAGTTGTTTTGAGGACCTCTAAATACACATAGATATATATAATTTATGGCGTTAAAATAATATCGGAGCGGAGATTTTAAAGATTAAAGTAATCAATTTTTAGGACATAAGTACGCCCGAGTATGAATATTTAAATATCTCGGCTCCGATGCACTTAAGAGTATTACTTGACATAACAAAATATGTTTAATTTTAATAATTCTATTATAATTTACCACTTTTACGAATGGCCGCTCAACTTGAAAATGTACGAATTTTACAAATGACAACACTTTTACCCAAACCCCTTTTTCTGTCAAATACGCTTTACTTGTAGATTGTGGAACAGGGGCCCGTTTCTCAAAAAGTATTAGTCTAATAATATTAGTGATTTGTCTCACTTTTTAGTTTTATTTACGAGACAAAACACTAATATTATTAGACTAATAATTTTTGAGAAACGGGCCCCAGGCAGTAAGTATAGTGCAATAGCTGTTAAAAAGACTTTCGGGTTCGGGAAAAGTCGGATAGACTCGCATAAGAGCGTATGAGAGCACGTGATAGAGACACACAAATCAGAAGATCCTTTTAAGAACTAATATTGCACTGTAGTTAATTACTAGCATAGCATTCCATCTGAGTCTTCAGAGTTGGCAACGCAATCCAACGTAAGATTGCGGTCTCGAGATTGTCGTCTTGAAAATGCAAATGCCTATCGGTCTAAGATCCCACTTGCCATCAGAGGGATTCAACACTGTAAAACCATATTGTTTTTGACATGTAATATCGTATTATTATAGTTACGATAAGTTTTTAGTTTGATGACGCATTAGCCTAGTTGGTATTGACCCTGCCTACGAAGCTAGCAGTCCCAGGTTCGATTCCCGGTATGCACAAATATTTGTGTGATGAGCACGAGTATTTGTTTCTGAGTCTTGGATGTTTTCTATGTATTTCAGTATATATTTCTCTATATAAGTATTTATATCGTTGTCTAGTACCCATAGTACAAGCTTACAGAGCTTAGTTTGGGACTAGGTCATTTTTGTGTGACATCGTCCCGTGATATTTATTTATTTATTTTCATACTTGACTGTAATGGTGGCTGAGTTATAAACAATGTTTACTATAAAAAAAACTCGGAGACAAATATATTTTTCGACTAAGTTAGTGAAGAGTGAATAATTTAGACAGCTAATACATTCCAAACTCACCAATTTGTGTATCCCACCCGAGGTGCAACGAATTGATTAGAGCCTTCAAAACATATCGATAAACTATTGTAAAGGGTCAAATATCTCGATTTGTTGTGGATGTTGTATCTAATTTACGTGTTCACACAGGTGTCTAGGGATCCGTAGCTTAAAAATAAAAACGGAAACCTTATCAGTATCGAGTTATACTAAAATAAAGAAATAAAATAAATATCAGCGGACAATGTCTCACAAATTGACCTAGTCTTAAGCTTTAGGCTTGTACTGTAGTCGTCAAAGATATTATGTTTACACTTCAGTACCTTGTCACTTTATCCGCTATGAGAATTTCATTTGGCAGTTAAAACATGACGTTAAATAGACAAGGTGCTAAAGTGTAAACATATTTATGACGTCGACTGTACTATGTGTGCAAGACATCGATAAATATACTTATATAGATAAATATGTATAAATACATAGAAAACATCTAAGACTCAGGAAAATTACTCGCGATTGTTGATGATTTTTGAAAGTCGACTAATGGCCGAACCGAAAATTTGACACATTTTGTATGGGCAAATGTCAAATTTTAAGCTGAAGTAAGCGTTATCTGTCCGCGGTTTGAATAAAGGGTTCGGCCGTTAATTGACATAAGCTGACGGTAGACCGCCTCGACCGCTTATGGTCAACTCCATATTATTTCAAATCGATAGAAAACAGAAACGTTCGCAGGGTTTGTATCTTTGCTAGGCCTATCGGGGCCTTATCGTATCGTTAACGTTAGGCGGTCTTTACACTGAAACTTACGACTTTCGTAAGTAGGGACGCAGCTATTGGTTAGAAGTAGATAGAAATATTTATTTCTCATTCTAACAGATAGCTGCGTCCCTACTTACGTAAGTTTTAAGATTCAGTGTAAAGCCGGCCTTACGATAGCTAGTATTAACTTGACAGTATAAGTGGCCAAATCAGTCGAGCTCACAGAATAAGAACATATAGCATAGAAACCGGACTATAAGACATACTTTGCGTCAGCTATCTTTCTCTACTTTTTAGATTACGTATTACATGACAAAAAATGAAACAAAAAGTATAGGCTGGTTTTTCTTCTTTAACTGTCATTGTCACAAGGTTTTACACAGGGACTTCTTCGTCCTTCCTATAGGAAGGATTTGTCTTTGCTTGTCTACAGGTCCAAATACTATAGGTGCTTATAGGTCCAAATCACGCCTTACTTGTGACGATGTACCAAATATCGAAAGAACAGCTATACATTCATCTCTTTCCAACTCACTATGAAAACCATAAGTAAAAAGAAATGAAGCATAATGTATTTTCTGCTTATTTAGTACGGTTTCTATGCCTAAAGGCATCTAAGGCCTAAGGCTAAAGGCGTCTTTCTTCTGTGGTCGAGCTATACTAGCCTATCTTTGAAAGGTACGGAACACTTATAGTCTCGTTCCACTCTCACATGAACTCTTTTTTCTGTTTTTTCTTCTGTCAAAATGGACGTAGCATTTGACACATCTCAGCTGGATACGTTTGACACAGCGCCTGAACCTTGACATTGATTGACATGCAGTATTGTCCGTTTATTCGAAAAATATTTCGGATACGAAATAATTAGTTTATTTTAGGAACAACACTACTTTAGGCCTTCAGAGGATTGTGAAGTGCCGCTAAAATCGCGTAGCTGTCAAAAAAAATCCATACAAATTTATTTCCACGATTTTTGAATAGGTTGTAGTTATTATAAAGACCTAGGTCTGTACGTTTCTGTTTTTTGTTTTTTCAATTTATTTCGTTCTAAGAAATATTTTCGTGTAAAGGAAAACGTACAGACATAGTTTTTCATGATATCTACAACATATTCAAAAAACGTAAAAATCGGACGAGGTTTAAGGGGAGAGAAACGTTTTCGCATTTTGTATGGAAATTTTTAGCTTCACAATCCTCAGATGAAGAACATGAAGACAGGAAGGGACTGAGTGGCATTTTGTCTTTCCCATAACTACTTTTACAATAAAGGCTGTGTTAAAAAGGATATCTGGTTTCGGAAACAAGGTATTTTTTTATTCAATACTAGCAGCCCGACAGCGGCTTCGTCTTCGCTGCAAATTTTCGACTTTCCCGGTGGATGTTGCACTTTTTTCTTTCATACAAACCTCGTCCTGACAATAATGGACAAGAAAAACATAACAACTTTTTATTTTCACAGCTAAGGTCGATCTTTTATTGTTTAATGCATCGCACCGCACCTTACATTAAAACCTCCTTGTAAATTGGTTATATGTGGCGTTCCATGGCTAAAGGGTCCTTATGATACATATTGAGTTAAGCATTGATCCTAAATCTGCGTTAAATAGGCTATCTAATAAAGAAAGAGTCACGACCCTAAGTCCCAAACTTTTTTAAATTTTATTTATCAAACTTACACAAGCCGAAATTGCACTTTTGAGAAATCGTTAAAAGAAGTTTGAAACTCATATTAAGTATGTTCCCATTGGAAGTTACATAGATGATGATTGATTATGTATCTCAATGTGTTTTTCTTTGATATTCAGTTATGGTTTTTTTAATGTGACTTCTAGACTTTGAAAAATCAGCCTTTGATTAGAGCAACTTGCTAATATGAACGAAATTAAGAAAAATAAGATTTTCGGAATGTTCTTTAATATGTTGTAATTCGTACCATAGTGTATAGTTGGGGATATTTGAGTTTACGTCTTAGGATAGAAATAAAATAACATAGTTAACAAAATCCTTATTTTTTAATTAAATATGATATTTTTTATTTTTTTCATCTTGCTCTGTAACATTAACAATTTTTGTGTAGTGAGACCTAAATTATATTCGATCAATCTACGCAAGTATCACTAAAGTGTCATTGTTACTCTATAAGTCTTATTTCTATAGTTACAAACGATTTGAGTTACATTAAAATCACAAATTCACGCCCATACATTAGGGAATTACAGATAATTGCTGATAATTACAGTAGTATAGTAATATCACGATAGTAACATTATCTATTATTAATCTTATATTAAAACAGAATACCCAAGAAAAAATGTTTTTACAAGTTTACTTAAAATCTTGTTTTATAAAGAGTACCTGTCTCAAAAAACATTTTTGTTGATTATTTAGTTTGTTCTGATTGCCTTTTTTGCAAAAATAAACACCATTTCGTATTTTGTTCCTTATTAATCTATCAGACCTACCTATTCATTTGTCATATTTTATAGCTCGTAAGATATTTGACAGTACTTACCTAAGTTGGGTATTTTTTGATATTAGGCACGTTTTGTAAGTGGACCAATATAACTTAAGCAAACATTGCAAGTAAATTTATCACCAGATATATCATTCTTGAATGTGCTCTGCCATAAGGACCCTTTTCTACTAAACTTTGTACCCAATTTTACTTTAGAAATATTTAACATACACGAGTGAAACCAAGCTACGAATAGACGTCTATCCCTTTATTTTACTATTTCGTATAAAACAAAAAATATATATTTTTAATGATTTTTACAACATCGTCAATATCTCCGTAACTAGAAACTGCCATAAGGACCCTTTTGTGATGGAAAGCCACATATTTCTTATTTTATATAGTTTTTGGTTTATGGAAACTGAACTCTAGCTTATGTAGCGTAGCATAGCTAACTTACCTATAATTGTTAAGCCGAGAACCGTTTTAATTTTAATTCCTGCTCTCGGTAAAAGCTAGAACACGCTAGACCAGGGGTGGGCAAGTGGGCAAAATATGGCAATGACAATGGAAATGACACTGATGACGTTATTTTGACGGATTCTTTTATTAAATAGGGTATTTGCTTATTTTTTATTAGTATTTAAATTGAAGCTTTTTTACCTTCCGAATAGCCTAGTATAAATAGTTTTTTAATATCTTTAAAAATAAGAAACATATAAATGTTTAAAACTTGCTTTTAGACAGAGAGGAAAATACAGGAATATGACGTCACATTACTCAACCGCCATATGAATTACACGCAAAACATCGTTTCGTGAGAAAGAAATAGCCAAAAACCTTTAAAAGGCTATAACTTTTTTATTTCATTCCCAATTTCAAATTTGATTTTGAATTATTTTATCATACTACGTATGATATATATTATCCAAATTAATATATGAAATGTAATATCAGGCAAATACCCTTTTTCGTCGACACTAATAGGCACTCGTAAAACTGCTAGAGTGATAGTTTGGTTTACTTTAACAAAGTTATTAAAAAAACGGGACACGTGCGAGACCAGCGCACCGACGCTTTTGTACGCAATAAATATTGTCTCATGTGATATGACTACAAATTAGCGGTTATTGAATAGTTTTATTTATCGGTGCTGTGGGACCTTGACTCTTGCTTTTCATAATTTAGGCTAACGGAAGTGCCTTGTAGGGTTTGATTAATTTGCGAGTCTCAAGGCGGCATAGATGGCCGTATTTTTTGATTGCGTTTACTTAGAAGTCTGATTTTTGTACAACTCCAAGTGCCCGCAAACTTGATTAGTTTTTAATTTCAGCTTGAAACCACAACGCGTTCTTGAGAAAAAGGTAAAAAGGTTGACGGACAACGCAGTGATTCTATGTATGAGGGTTCCTTTTTTTGCACGGAACCCTAGAAAATACTGTTATTTTGGCTCCCTTTAAAATTTCTTTATGTTTTTGGCCTCTACTTTAAAAAAGTTTGTCTATCCCTGCGCTACGTCGCACGCGCACCTCGATCGAGTCGCAACTCGCGATTCGCGAATATCAGCCGATCGCACGACCGCATTTACATACAGTTAGTTCATTATCGATATATATCGGCGCCATTAGCTAAATATATGGCTAAATATTTATTATTAGCTATATAATAGCTAGATCGGTTAATTAAGAGAGTTTAGAGGTGAGGAAGACATCATTCGTATGCGGACGGGTAAGGGTGCGGTGTGGGTGATAGGAAGAGCGGGAAAATTAATAGTTCTGGTATATTCATTAACTAAAGATCAAACGATTTGGAGTTAAATACGTTAAGATAGTTAGTTTTTTACTACCAAAGACAGGAAAACAGGCAGACTGTCCCACTGATAGTAAGTGGTAACCGCCGCCGCCCGTAGACAGTAGCAGGTCTCAAAATAGACAACATTTGGGCGTTCCTAAAATTCTAAGTCATTTTAGTTAAGCAGACCCCAGAAAATACGTTTAACGTTTACGCAAACGATAGTCGAAAACTGTCCAAATGTTTGGAATTGACATAAGCGCTCGACGTCAGTTTGCGTCAATCCCAGGGGTCGGACAAAAAGTGCGGATGACGTAAAAATGACGTACCTAATCTTGCACACAGGATGATGTTTGTATTTAAACTTCCGTGTGACATGTAATAACGAAGTAGTATTAATGAAGTAACAAAATAATCGTAAATAAATCCATGGAATTAATAATACAGGTGGTAGGGTGATGTAGTGAATAAAATAAATTTCACGAAACTTGTCACCATAAGGTACGATTATTTAAAATTAATTAGGACAAATCTGTGGGAACATCAGATAAATAGGTTTAATACTCAAAGGTGGGAACAGTAGGTAGGATTAGTAAAAATAAAAAAGATAATTTGATGTTATTATACTTATTATTTAATGAAATTATGCATAATTAATGACTTTTTTTCAAACAAGTCTATTATTGTTGTCACAGACTTAAAATATGCTTGAATTAATTTTTATTCCTCAATTGATTGACAGGGGAAAAAAAAATATCCAAAATTTCGCGTTATCCATAACATTAATAAGTTTGTTTAGCTTTTATTATTCCCTTACTCGTCTCTTACGATATCCACGAGAAGACATGGAGTGGCACAATTCTAACCCGGTGACCACACAGGTAATAATAATTGATTATGAAAATCAAAAATACTATTTCAAATCATCCTATAAGTGGTTTGACGTCATCCGCACTTTTTGTCCGACCCCTGGTCAATCCTATACATGTTCCATAACGATAACGTTCGCCACAAGCACCTTGTCTAGTACAGTCAAGGACTTTAATTGTTATGCCACTATGTAACCCTGTCATAATGACAGCGTCAAACCACATGACAGAAATTAAGCTTAAATGAATGATTAGCGTTATGCGACAGGGTTCCACAGTGGCATAGTTAACAATTAAAGTCCTTGGCTGTACCACAGTACAGGTAATAAAATTAAGCATGTGTCAGCCTGGCACTGTCAGGACGCCGTTTACATTTGAATTTACTATTTCGATGAAGTCATGTAAGGTCTGTTGATTCTTACCTTGTCTTATATAGTAAACAACTTTCTAACCTCAAATTAACCTTTTTTGGCTAAAACAGCTATTTTAAACAGAATAAAGCAATCACAGACAATACATTAGCCAAGTGATGTCCATAATGTTTATTCAGTTTACTTTATTTACGATAAAAAAGCTGTTTTAGCAAAAAAAGGTTCATTTTGAGCTTAGAAAGTTGTTTACTATATAAGACAAGTAAGGATGAACAGACCTTAGGTATGCAACTCCCTGATTAGGTATCAAAAATAACGTAAAAATTATGAAAACGCCTATAAACTTCTTTGAATTTCGTTTTATACAACTGTTTTGTCTTTCAACGCCCGCGCCCGCTTCCGCTACCGCTTCGCTCCTATAACCGCATTCAACAAGGCCACGCGTGGGAAGCGAATCGAGGTAGGAGCCAGTGCATGGAAATTGCACCTTCGTTATTACATGCAGATGTGTTAATAGTCTAGGAGCAAGGTGACCGAACAGGTCGATCGCGGTTAGTTGGTATGTGGTCTTAAGTAGGTCTTTAGTACTAACAGTATATTAATTAGCTTACTGCCGCACTCAGATACGTCAATTAAATTTAATGCTTGTTTAGTGGCGCGTTGTCTTATTCTATTGCTATAGCAAAGAAAGTGACATTAACAATCAAACATTAAATTTAATTGACGTCTCTGAGTACGGCAGTTGGACCATATTTTTACAATGTATAGTGGCTTGGAAATATTCAATAGACTTTTTTTAATACATGATTCACCTGATGTCAATTCAGTTAGCTTTTTAATAGGTTTTTTTTTGGAAAAGTTATTTATTAGTGAAATTGTCTATGATTTTTAGGACTTGGCATAACGTCGTAATATATATTAAATATATTTATGATGATTAAAAATTAATTGCAATCTAATAGACGAAATAGGTTTCTTGACATATTTTTCAGTAAAAACAGGAAATATTTTTCTTAGGTCTATGCCAATTGCAGAATTTATAAATTGAATGCAACATTAATCTTTAGCCGACAATTTAAATTTTTGAGACAAGTTTTTATTGCCATTTTCTTTTGCACAATCATCATCTGCGTATTAAAATCTCGGTGGGCCTTAGGTAAATACAGCGAAGACCCTGTTGCTACTAGGCGGCTCCATCAGATCAGCCCCCTATTCCACCACCCTGACAATGACAGTGACAGGTGACATTTAAGTGTACATGGCGCAGCATATATAAAACCCAGTGATGTATCAGCGTCTTGACTTTGCAATGTATACCGAATTGTCACCTGTCACATGTCATTGTCAAGATGGTGAAATAGGGCCCTGGGCTTCTATTCAAACTGGTAAAAACCAAATCGTTTTTGATCTGTTATCGTATTGTCAACGTTTTGATAGCTCTTATTTACTTGACAGTAATGGCGGCCGAGTGAAAAACGATTAAATAACAAGTCAAATACAATTTGGATTTTATCGCCTAGAATAGAGGTGCAGCTCTTGGAAACTATAAGATATGCATTGTCATCAGGTTTACATATGCAAACTGGTTGAAATTGACTTGTAACTAATAATTCTGACAAATAAACAAACAAACATATTGTGGAGTTAAAGAAGTATCATAAATATTGTTATGTTATTGGCAAAGTAAAGTGTTGTACTCGTAATGTTGCTTATTAGCACTTTAGTTCTACGGTACAGTATAAAGTGTGTGAATCATACTTTTTCATTCTGTACAATATAATTAAAAAAAAAGATGGAAATGCCCGATACAATATATAACATTTACTCCGTCATTTGTACTTACTTTATGTGAATTGAAGTTTAAATAAATAGATAATAAATAAACCTCTTTTATACAAAGTTAAAATAGTTAATTTTATAATTAAAAAAAATCTTTCAAAAATTATTTTTGAGACACGCTTTTCTTGTCGACTTTACTGGTTTTTTTGCAAAGTCACTATCTACTAATCAAGACCAAACTCCCAACACGGTGGGTCCATGTCCTGTGTAGAGATTAGGGAATGCAAATAACCAGTTTTTACCGATTTTAACCGGTTATTTTCATACAAAAACGGTTAATAACTGGTTAATTTGCATTCCCTAGTAGAGATCCTGTTGCTACCTTTCGACTCCATCATCAGATCAGCTCTTAAATACCGTAATATTGCACTAGGGACCTAGTGAAATAGGGTACAAGTCTTCTGAAGATCAAGTGAAAAAGGGTTTAAGTCTAGTATACTTCGTTCATGTGTATACCCTTTTTTATTACGAGTTAAGTCGACTTGTACCCTTTTTCACTAGGAAACTTGTCATCGGGTTTACAAATTTAGTCCAAATTTCAGGTCATTCCATTTACGGGAACTGGTTCAAAATTGCAAAAGTTGACTCAAACTGACATACATACTTAGATATAGTAAGTTATTTAAAATGGCGGAATCTACTTGGGATGCTCCCAAGTAGATTGCGACATTTTAAAAGATTCTTACAACCATTGCAAGTTAATAAAAAGTCTTGAGAACCTCTCACACAGGTTTTTGAATACCCATTATCACACAAAACCTATTCGACGTTCTAAAAACTTAATCAATTGAAATCCAACAAAAGGTTCAAAAGATCCGGCACCTTAAATAGAAGTCCAATATTAACTCTAATAACCTAACAAAACGATTTCATTAACATAAGAAAACGTTTAATATTTTTTATTAAAATCCCAAGTCCAAAATTTGAACAATCTATTTTAAACTTTAACAAGTTATGTTTAGGTTCAAAAATGAGTGCTCATTCTTTCCACTAAAGGAATTCTATTTCAAACGTCGCATCAAAAGACCATACAAAGGGCCTTCTTTTAGAGTTAATTAGGAGTAAAATAAAAATGTGTAACAACACTTGCTGAACAAAAGATACATCTAAGCTATTAAGCACGCATCACACTGTCAATCCATTGACTATTTTTAAATCGTTTAAGAATTCCATGTATCATTTCTGTATACAACTATGTTGTCACTGGAGTAAACTATTGAAAACACTTACGTTTTGTACGTGCCGATAGTGACATACAAAATCTCGGCAAAACCGACTGTTACGCATTAGTTTGTATGACATTCCATGACAATGACAATCGTTGGTTGTAGCTTTTAATCTTTAGTACCTAGTTGTTTATGGTATCAAGTACACAATCAAATATACTTGTCAATTCCATGTGAAAGATGACATTTCAATGTAATATTATCAACAGAATGGAACCCCGACACACCATAGAACTGTGTCATAGCAACATTGTGATTCAATTGGTAAGAAGTGTAAAACAAATTGTTATATTATGTCACTGTGACAACATTCTACCTTACTGTTGTAGAATGTCAGTTTGACTTTGGACCTAAGGTGGGTCCCAAATTTAAGTTCTTGACTGTAAGTACGAAACTTTATTTGAATCTTACCCCGCATCAATACATCAAACCTACTGCCCGTCTCCACGACCCTTAACGCTCTAAAGAAGCGCCGACGCACAATAGATCGATATCGATGTGCATAGTTTTTTATAAATAAATTAATTTTAATTGAAACGTCAGTCAGATCGTGCGCGTGCTGTGTTTTTTTGTCTCTTACCGACGCTGCTGTATTGAGATGCTGTGTGATAGTGATAGTCATCTTGCCCAGGCGCACGGGAAGAATGTGTTTTCTATAGGCATGCACGTCTTTTATCTTGATAATGAGAATATAGAATAAGCTTGCTTTATTGTAATAGCTATTATAATTCTTTGTGTGTAACAGGAATATTACCGTGTTTGTTTCTTTGCTATTAATTTTTTTTTTCAAACGATTTTGATTGCTATAAAATTAGCTTCTGTTGATCTGAGTCTAGTTATGTTAGTTTTAAAAAATGTTCAGAAAAACTAAATGATTGATTTTAGATTACAGTGCGCTAACAAAAAGCGCGGCGGCGGCGCATCGAGAAAAAAATGGCAGCGTGGCTGGTCGCTGGGGTCAAGGTCACCTGAATAAACTTGTAAAAAAATAAATGTCAGAAAATTACGCACAGGATTGTAAAATAACACGCTTAAAATAAATTCTTGGATGGCGGATACGTACAGTCGAGTTCATAAATATGTATACACTTTAGTACCTTTAGTTTTCCTTGTTACTACTCGTAAAATGACATGGTTCCTAAGAGCAGATCTTCGTATGTATTATAGTTTCAGACTTTCCCATACTGACCGATTTAAATGTTACACCCTGTATACCTACTATAGTTTACATGCTTACTAACAAAGCGACATTTTTCTACAGCTTAGATTTTAAAAGGTATTAATCTACACAATCCTGTTTAACAATTTTAAATCAAACGACATTCGTCTTAAAGTTTACATTGCTCATGCCAGTTTGAGCTACGGATCACTAATGATAAAGGCATGGAGGCGGACGTCCTTGGGGTTGGAATGGCAAGTATCAAGACTGCTATAAGGAAAACATTATGTATCTGATTTATATCCTTGATATGAATTAATCAGATAATAATTAAAGTTTAATACTAACATTATAATGTGAATAGATACTGGATCGCTTTTCTGTGACCAAGATCTTGAAAATCAAATACGCAGTCAATGTATAGCAAATTCTAAGGGCGAGATTCTTGATCGTTAGTTGTTTTTTAATCTTGCCCTTTATCTCAATGTATATTTAAATACAGGCATCAAAAATTGTAAGCTGTACCATAATGCTTTTGCAAAAAATAAGTTCAGAAAAAAATATTTGCTTTCATCACACAAACATTTTTTGGTACTAGGGATCGAACTCGGGACCGCTAGGTTCACAGTTAACCAATCGTTGTAAAGCGGAGCAATGTAGACACATAAAATGTACGTACCGTTGTTAGGGTGATTGGAGGTTGTAGTTTTGGTGATAATCTGAAACAATAACATAACGTTAATATGATTGCAAGTTATCTTTCTAACACTCGTCAAAGACAATTTTAAAGAAGTTATAGTCAAGGGAATATGATAAGGCAGTTAAAGAAAGATCACACTTGCTATAAAAACACCTAAAGGTTTTGTTAGCATTTAATTAATCGCGCGACTGATAACTGAAGATGCCCTGCTAGACTCTCGATTGCAGAATCTGTACTAACTGTTATATTGGTAAAATCCTTTTTTTATGATTTGAAGTTGCCTAAAATACCTTTCCTACCACCAATTCTGGATTTATACAGATTTAAGCAATATCAACAGAGAAGGCAGACGAGGACACAGGCCACCAGATGGTTAGAGAAAATTTAGACCAAAATACATTAGCAAATTCTCTTTTAAAAATCTTTATACAACCACTTTAGCACTACTACTAACCATTTAGTCCTATAAGTTACTTATAGAGGTGTTATACAGAGGGCCTAGCCAAGATGCAAATGGCGCTAAAGTTTTTCTTTTCTATCACTCAAAATGTATGGGATGACATTCTCGTGCGTTGCGATAAAACGCGTGGTCAACTATCATCCCATACATTATGAGTGATAGAAAAGAAAAACGTTAGTAGCGTTTTCATGTTGGTTAGGGCCCCAGGTCTTAGAACAGAATGTGTAGGCGTAAACACCTTTATTCACGATGTGGGGCAGACCGCCTCGCGCCTGGAGACATGACCCGCGCTGGATGACCACGGCCACAGGCCACAGGTGGACAGCGTGGGCAATGCGTGGATAAACGCTGAGCGTCAATACAGACGCTGCTGTAGCGATATTAATTGATAACTTTCGTTTTTGTAAAAAAAACTTAAGAACGTCGAGTTTGTGCTAAGGAACGCATTAAAACATGATTCAACATACTAATTGCATTTAATTCTATACAAAAATGATCGATATTTATTGATGACGTTGACTGTACTGTACCTACTTAATGCTCACATTCAATTATTAAGGCAAGTATTTATCGTTTGCGACGACGGTGATATAATAATTCTTGAGCATGCTTTAATTTTTTATTAGAAAAAGTTTAAAAAAACAAAAACCCGCATTCAAAAAGCAAAAAATAACTTCTTTAAAATGGAAGGTAAATAGGTCAGTCCAACTGAAGTCTGCTTTTGGTTAACATTTTAAAGAAGTTATTTTTTGCTTTTTGAAGGCAGGTTTTTGCTTTTTTAAACTTTTATTTAATTTTATGCTGTTATTCTCCCACTTCTCAATTAATAAGAAATAATAGAACATTTCAATCTCGCCGCAAGCAACGCCGTGGGAAAGTCATAGTCATATATTTAAACCTAAATATGCTTCGTCATAGTCGCTCAACTATCTTAATCGAAATATCTTGTCGCCACCCTCGAAATATATACCGTTTAGGAGTTCCGGTGGGCATCTGTGGTCTTCATCATCAGTTCCACTTCACCAAATAGTGCTTTCCAAGACCAAATACACGAGTTACAATGAAAAATATCAAAATCGCTATAGGTGTGCCTATAAATTTTGAAGAGTTCCGTCGATTCCTCATGGATTCCACCATCAGATCGTCATTTTGATAAGAATGGGACCAATCGGGAAGCACCAGCTGTCAAATAAAAAAAGAATCATCAAAATCGGTTCACCCAGTCTTCTGAGGTAACAAACATTAAAAAAAAATAAAAAAAAAATACAGACGAATTGAGAACCTCCTCCTTTTTTTAAAGTCGGTTAAAAAAATACAGACGAATTGAGAACCTCCTCCTTTTTTTGAAGTCGGTTATAAATACGAGTAGAATAACTTTATCAGAAACGTTTGAGAAAGAAAGCAATGTAGCACACGAATAAAAAAACAAAAACCCGCCTTCAAAAAGCAAAAAATAACTTCTTTAAAATGGTAGGTAAATAGGTCAGTCCAACTGAAGTCTGCTTTTGGTTAAAATATTGTTGGACGCCGACTTCAGTTGGACTGACCTATTTACCTACCATTTTAAAGAAGTTAGTTTTTGCTTTTTGAAGGCGGGTTTTTGTTTTTTTAAACTTTTTTTTTATTTTATACTTTTTAGTGATCATAATTATGCTGTTATTCTCCCATTTCTCAAGAAACAATAGAACATTTCAATGTCGCCGCAAGCAACGCCGTGGGAAAGTCATGGTCATATATTTAAACCTAAATATTATGCTTCGTCATAGTCGCTCAACTATCTTAATCGAATTATCTTGTCGCCACTCGAAATATATACCGTTTAGGAGTTCCGGTGGCCATCTGTGGTCTTCATCATCAGTTCCACTTCACCAAATAGTGCTTTCCAAGACTAAACACACGAGTTACAATGAAAAATACCAAAATCGCTATAGGTGTGCCTATAAATTTTGAAGAGTTCCGTCGATTCCTCATGGATTCCACCATCAGATCTTCATTTTGAAAAAAATGGGACCAATCTGGAAGCACCAGCTTTCAAATAAAAAAAGAATCATCAAAATCGGTTCACCCAGTCAAAAGTTCTGAGGTAATAAACATTAAAAAAAATAAAAAAAAATACAGACGAATTGAGAACCTCCTCCTCTTTTTGAAGTCGGTTAAAAAGAGACAAAGAAGAGGAACTCAACGTCTTGTCATATTTCAATCAGGCACTAGTTGCGAAGGGGGATGGGCGTTTATGAAACTCGTCTAAACGATCTTGACGAAGGTAAGTAAATATAAAACTGTTATACTTATTCTGCAGAGACTAGAAAATAACTGTTTTAGCTACCTAGGCTGATACCGCACTTATCCATCAACATTTTTTTTAATGATCCCTATCAGTAGTAGACTCCTTTGGGATCCTTGTTTCTGGCACTTTTTAAATAAAAATACAATAGTAAACAACCAACTAACTCAAAAAACATTATCATGCAAGCAAAAGCACTTCCCCAAAGTTCTTAATACCAAAATACCTATATTCGTTAGCAATACCATCTCACGTTTTCCTCTTCGAGTGAACTAGCTTCCCTACGCTTAGCGAGCTGTGGTAGCCTCCAGCAATGAGGCTGGATATCGAATCTAGACTAACTACAGCTCTGCCCCTTGTATTTCAATCTGTCCAGTAACGGGCGCAATGTATTGTTATTCTGCGGTTAAATTTTATCGAGAACAGGGTTATGGGGCAATGGGTGGCTTTTATGAGCAAAATATGGATATAAAGACGTTATGATTTACTCGTTGTTCTAGTCACTAGACTCTACCTAGTCGTTGTCCGACCTAAAGAGCGTTGGGTGTCTCTTTATCTACACTCATATTATAAGTCCTCTATTATGCGTTCAAAACCCGTAGGCAATGACCAGCGGCTCTATTCAAGACGGTAAAAACAATATCGTAATTGATCTGTTATCGTATTGTCAACGTTTTGATAGCTCTTATTTTCTTGACAGTAATGGCGGCTGACGTCATAACAATACCATAACAGGCGAACTACGATATCGTTTTTACCGCCTAGAATAGAGGCGCTGCATTAGGTACCTGTGGTAGTAGGTGACAGCGATGACAGCTGTTAATTTTGGAAGATGTTCCAAATTTGGCTCTCATTACCTTACAATATTCGGTAACGTAATTTCAAAATTACGTTCCAGCGGTTATCGCTGTCACCTACTACTACAGGTAATATAATGATGGTCATTTGGCTTCTGAACCCATCTTAGAGTACTCATAATATGTGTATAGTTAAAGAATTGTACGAGACTCTGCGTAATTAACATTACAACACTCGTGTGATCTATTATGAAACTCGTCTTGCGGCTCGTTTCATAAACAACACTCATGTTGTAATGCCTGTCATTACGCAACCGTCACATAAACTACTACTATTAATTAAACATTCTGAAACGCAACATCCCAAAAATATGCCCCAACGCACCTTTCATACAAACATTAAATCACGCCTGTTTCCCAGAGGGGTTGGCAGAGACCACTTCTTTCCACCTGCTACGATCCTGACAAATCTCTTTCGCTACTTCCACATTCATACATCGAGTCATGCATGCACGTCTGTTTCGGGTACTTAAGATTTGGCCCTTTTCCAGTATTTCTCCGATTTCATTCGAAAAATTAACTAACTAATAAGAAATACGTAACATATTTATGATAGGATTCTTTCGATACATATTTTTCCCTAGACTGTACAGTAACTGTGTAGCTACATTTAATAATGGCAAACTAACAACGTAAGATGCC
Source organism: Acleris literana (assembly GCA_946894065.1). NCBI lineage: Eukaryota > Metazoa > Arthropoda > Insecta > Lepidoptera > Tortricidae > Acleris > Acleris literana. The sequence goes on from OX335681.1 coordinate 4,275,491, forward strand.
ACGTCCGTCCACGTCAGGCTGGCTCGCCATACGGAAGACGGAGGTATTCGCATCCTCGTGATTAAACATCTGAACAGGCCCGAGAACATATTTTAATAGGGGACTGGTCCGGAGCTGGTCCAAGTGACGACATTTTAGAAGAAAAGCGAGCTTGATGATGATTTATTGGTTGATACGCCAGCGCGTAAATTTTAGCGTAATTTTTTGAGTTGTGTTTGAGGCAAGGATATTCTGCCGCATTGGGTTCCGACGCAAAATCAGCTGGACTTTTATATGCAGCAGAAATAACGTGACCGAAAATTCACAACTCGAAAATATACGCTCGTTTGCCTTCACTTGTTCGGTAGATGTCTTGATCGGATTTTGACGCAGCGTCAGTGAATTATTTAAGAGAATTAGAAACTAAGAAAAAAAACGATTAGGTATATAAGTATATAACAATCACACACTGAGATAAACATATTACATAGGTAAAGGATAATAGACGAAAGATAATGTAGCGTCAGTCATGGGCTACTTAGTAGCGAGTGTTCGGTTTTCAAAAATAACTTTTTCTCAAAGAAAATAAATGCTTTTTTGATACTTTTTTTTGAACAAATTTTTACTTTTTTATTAATTGATTTAAATACTTTATTGCTCAAACTTAGAATAGTGTATAAAAGGCGGACTTAATGCTACAAGTATTCTCTACCAGTCAACCGGTGAAACAGAAATCAAAAAGTAGGTTTAACTTAACAGGACATATGAAAATACAATTTCCGACCTCCACCAAGGTTTTTTTTTGAGTTCCGCATAAGTTTATTCTAAGTATCTACCGTATATAAACACATATTTAAATGTAAACAAACAGTCAGTTCCAAGTACCAACCCACAGTTTTTAGCTTTACCTCAGTGCCGAGCAATGAAGGCTGACATTGTAATATTGACTGTGGGTAGACGCATTATTCGTGATCAGAGTCCAAATACTTCCGCGTCCGCAATGCGCTGTAACACCTCAGTGTAAAAAAAATGGCTATACCTACATTTTATTCTCACAAATTATGGCTAGTCCTTTCATAAAATTTTTACAGAGCAACTAAAGAGTCAAAACTCATTGATCGGATCTGTAGTTACCTTCCGTGTCCATCATCAGATCAGCTCTTAAAACACCATAACTCCATAACATTGCATTGGGCCCGATTCTACGTGCACATCGCTTAAATAGCCTAAAACTAAATTGTCTAATTTTCAGACTTAGTTTAGACTGCAGATTTAACAAGTGCTATTCCAGAATGTCAATATAATATTGAATGGACCGCCTAAAATAAGAAGCGTCAGATTCAAATTAGCGCTTGTCATTTGATTATGACAGCTGCTCATAGAATAGCAAAGTGTTTTAGCGACACCTAAATAAAATTAGGAAGTTTAGAGGCCACTGTAGAATCGGGTCCAATGTCATGGAACTTAGACATGCATTGTAAAATTTAAGCCCATCCTAATAAACGGAAATATTTTACAAATCGAATAGAGAAACCAAAGATGTCAAGTTAAAAAGGTGGTTAAAACAACGATTTTCAGACACTTAACTAAGAACCATCTTGACCAGCTTTCTTTAAAAAAAACACCTCAAAATCGGTCAATCCGTTGGGGAGCTGCGATGCCACAGACAAACAGACACACAGACAAACAAAAACATATTTACACAGACATACGTTAAACTTAACTTCCCTCTTTTTTTGTTAGGGTTTAATGAAGTAGTGGGGCGGAACGTCGTAGATTAAGAACTATACATATAGGCATAGGTACAACTTAAATAAGAGCCGGGGTAAGCATGAGATGCGGGGGTGAGGTACGAAAAATCTCGAGCGCTGCATTCGAGCTATATTTGGACTCAAACCCGATGACTCATGCCGACCATATTTTATAACACATCATATACTAACTGTACCGTGCCTTTACATCATGGAAGTGTGTATGTTCGTGTTCAAAAACAAACAATGCTTCCAACAAGTGCAAGCCTTATCCGCTAGAACTGTACTGCTAAACTAAAATTAACTACAAAAAAAAAATGGCTACATTATGTGTATTAGCATTTTCAATAATTTGCCGGATAGTTTTAAGTCACATAAGTAGCTGTGTGGTTGCCGGCTTAGAATAGTGCCACTCCATGCCTTCCCGTGGATGTCGTAAGAGTCGACTAAGGGAATCAAGGCTTGTAGTACTGTTAGGCGATGGGCTTGCAACCTGTCTCTAATACACTGATAAACATCTTAGCCTGATTATGCAAAATGTGGTTACAGAATTATCAACAAGCTTTTAGAGTTGTTGGCAATTCTGTCGCTCTGCCTACCCCAAACTGGGAATAAAGGCGTGAGTTTATGTAAGTAATAAATAAGTTTAAGAATCAACTAAAAACGTGGCTCGTAAAAAAATGTTTTTACAGTGTCAAAGAATATATGGAATATAAACCTGACTAGATTTTAATTATTATTTTTTATGACTGACTGAAATGGACTTAATGTAAAAAATTATTTAATATTTCTATTTGTGTAATTATTACGACTACGCTAATTATTTTGCTTATTTGTTAATATGAGTAAGTGAATTGTGTATACATCTGTAAAGATAGGAGTTGGTGATACTAATAGTTAAATATTGTAACAGCCCATGTGTAATACCCAAATTCTATACACAAAAAAGATTTATGATTTATGGTTTATGATTTATTTACTAGTCACCATTGACCTCTCCCCGCACCTCATTCATACCACTTCTCAATTAAGTGGTTACGCCTATAGTTACATACGTTTTACTGCTGTGACTTACGCCCACCCCGTTGTTTCCAGTGGACGCTGCGATGACAGACACGATACGTCAATAGTCGCGGGAATAACGTATCTCGCCTATTAGACTACCTTGTTCCTAGATACCGCAGGAACGTTACAATGGAAATAAATACGCCTTTGGCTGCGAGAAATGTAGCTTTAAATAGTTACACTTTTTTTTTAAAGTTTTAAGTATGTTAAGTTTTTACGTGTTAATGTAGCACGCGTAGAAATCGTTAATCTCTACTCGCGGAAGAAATAAATAAATAATAAATATCAAGGGACAATGTCACACCAATTGACCTAGTCCCAAACTAAACTCTAGGCTTGTATTATGGGTACTAGACAACGATATAAATACTTAAATAGAGAAATATATACTTAAATATATAGAAAACATCCAAGGCTCAGAAAAAAAACGTATTTGCACTCATCACACAAATATCTGCCCTTGACGGGAATTGGACCCAGGACCGCTAGCTTCTTAAGCCCATCAACTAGGCCAGCGCGTCGTCGGAATAAAGTAACATATTATGTCCTTCGTCGGGGTTCATATTATCCCCATACCAAAATTCATCGGAATCGGTTCAGCAGTTTGGCCGAAAAAGCGTAACATCAGACAAAGTACTTTCACATTTATAATATTAGTATAAATATTTGGATAAACTTGTAACTGCCAAAATTAAAAAAATAAGAGAATGTCTCTCACCTACTATTGCAAATTCGTGATCACAATAAAGTTACCTCCATTAAGTTCTTTTTTGCACACATTTACTTGCATCCATTTGCATATTTCAAACCGCAAACGTGACATAACTGTTATGGCAAAACAAAACTAGGTTAAAATAACGTCAATTAACATTCAATGCCCAAAGCTAAAGAATATAAAGAATATTGGCTCCATTCTGTACGGTAACAAATATCCTGGCACTTAAATGCGCTTAAAAAATGCAAATATACGTAAACGACAACGCGTAACTAAAACAATACATTAAAGTGAAAGTTTCAGGTGCTATTGTGGTTAGTTAATATAAAGGAAAAGAATGAAGACAGGTGGTTACTTCCCACGTAGACAAAACTAAGTATACTAACGTTTTTTTACATCACGCTTTTTAGACATAAACTGACCTTTATGTCTTCTGATTGAAGTCTCTTTCCACTTGTCTATTCGGCACTTACATCATTTCATTTCTAACGTAAGTGTAGTCGTGCAGAAACGCAATGAGATCATCAGATTCATCAGGAAAGTGTCATTTGGTTGAGACGTGAACTGATCTGAGCGAGCGGGATGACAGATACGCGCCGAGTGAAACGTATATATTGGAGATACGTTATTTCTTCTGGAATGCTAGATGCTAGATTGAGGCAATGAAGGAATGTCGTATCTGATCGTTTCTTGTTTGTGCATACGGCTTAATTTGAGTTTTGAATTTCGAACGTTGTTAAAAGCTGGGGCTCTTTCTACCCGGCAAAATATATTACTTTTGATCTGATATCATATTGTCAACGTTTTGTTAGCTTTTAGTTACTTGAGAGTAATGGTCCAAGATCCGAATAGGAGACGATTTGCACATGGCTGTTTATTCGATGAAAAGTATTTTATATCAAATTTAATACGCTAAATAGTATGTGGGGAATAGGTAGGCTGAAAAATTTCAGTCCAGTACTTATTTTTTTTTTTAAATGAACGTTTTTATAAATTGCAAATTCTTGTTTAATAGACAAATTGCATACTAATCGAAAGTATAAAGTCTATAGAATATGCAAACGTTAGGTTTGGTGCAAATTACTAGTACCGACCTACCTGTTTATACCTGCCTACCCAATAGTTTGACGGGAAAAAAATAGTCAACCTAACGTTTGCATATTCTATAGGCAATTTTTTAAAACAAAGTTAATTTTTAATTTGTTTATTTATTACGGACTGAAAATTTTCAGCCTACCTATTCGCCATATTACTTAGCATATTAAATTTGGTATAAAATACTTTTTATCGAATAAACAGCCCGGTGCAAATCGTCTCAAAGAGTCAAAACAATCCTACTATTTAATATTATAAATGCGAAAGTTTGTGTGTGTTAGTTTCTTACTCCTTCACGCTGCAACGGCTGGACTGGACCGGAAGCTTATACACTGGATAAACACATACCCCTTTACTAATAAACGTTGAGTAACGGTTGTATAGCTATACAATGTTTTGTCCTTATCTGTCATTGTGACATTTTAATTTGACAGATAAGGACAAAACATTGTATAGCTATGCCACCGTTACTCAACATTTATTAGTAAGGGGGATAGGCTACTTTTTATCTCGGAAAATGTAAAAGTTCCCGAGGGAATAAGGATAATTGAAATCTACGCAGACGAAGTCACGGGCAGAAGCTAGTACGATAATACGTCAAAAGCATTATGGTATTACCAAGTAGAATCGAGCCGCTGTAGAGAAGATCATCCGATAATGCTGAGGTCCTAGTGAAAAAGCGTATCTTCTTAAGATCAAGTCACGTACCGTAACCGTACGTGTAATAAATAATACAATACAATACAATACAATACAATACAATACAAAACACTTTATTGTACACCAAATAAAACATAACAGCACATTTAAAATATTACAGGTAAACAACAGGCGGTCTTATCGCTAATTAGCGATCTCTTCCAGACAACCTTAGTAGGGACATGGTGTCAAATTAAAATATTTTACACAGTAGGTGGGACAGACTTCACACGAGCAATAACAAGAAACTCTTTTAGTAATTATACATGAATACAAAAACCTAAAAAAAAAGTAACAAATAAACGCTTACCAAAAATACAAATAAATAATTAAGCAAAAATACACAAATACAAATAAATACAATATGACTTACATAAATAAACAGATAGTATATACTAATTATACATAAATAAATATATAAATATCAAAATATATATAATAAAATGACATTGACAGAAATTCTTCTTTTAGAAGTAGTTATAATTATTAATTAATAATTATTTGGTCGTAAAGTCTTGACAGTTTGATGCGCGGTCGAAACCATCGGATGGACCGACGGTTTCAACTGCGGTTCGGAACGCAGTCCCAGATGCGCAGTCCAAACTGTGCCGTGTAAAGGCCGCTAATACCTAAGTGTGTCAGTATTTAATGTTTTTTTTTTATGGCAACAGGCTACCTGGGGCCTTATTCTACTTGGCATAGAGATACGTATTGCTATCGCATCGTTTTAACTCGGCCGCCATTACTGTCAAGTAACTAAGAGCTGTCATAACGTTGACAATATGGTAACATGTCAAAAGCAATTAAGTTTCAATGTACGATTTTGTCCCTGTCGCGGTGGAGACATCGGGACCTTGGGGTTTGGAAGCCAAGGAGCTTTTTAAGGAGTTAGGCCGTCGTCTGCGTGACAGAGGGGGGGATCCTCGTTCTGGGTCGTGGCTAGTTCAGCAGGCTTCCATTGCAATCCAGCGGGGCAATGCGGCCGGTGTAATGGGAACGTTTTGAGCCAGCCACGGTGCAGGGTTGGTGGTAATTAGGATAATTCTGCGTTTTAAAATTTGTTTCGTTAGTGTTAAGGAGGTTTGACGAAGCGGTTGCCGATGATCATTCCTATGTAAAGCGTTGTGACGAAGCCTGTTGCTGATAATATGTTAATGTATTATTTTCTTATGTGTTATGCTGAAATAAATGATTTATTAAGTTTATCCCGATTAGAACACAATTTCTGTTGGTAAGTGGATTTTAAATTCTATAGATATTTGCAATCTCATGATTGCAATCTTAAGATAACAAGCTCAAGACTGCAAATGCGTTACCAACTCTGAGGACTTGGATGGAATGTCTTTATGCTTGTTGTTATTAATTATGATTGAAAAAATGACTTTCCGCTGGAGTTTCTTGCGGCGCTTCTTCTCCGCAATGTTGGTCTGGTCCGAAGCGCTAGTAGATTCACTCTAAGTATATTACCGACGTAAAAAAGAGGCCTCATGTGGCCAATTTACAGAATAAATATTTTGAATTTAGATATTTTTTAATGTGGTTTTTCGGCCTTTTCGATTTTCTAAAAAAAAAAGTTTTTATTGTATGTTGAAATACAAGAAGCCACCAAAAACCCTTAGAAAAAGATTTTAATCAGTTTATTTTAATATTTAGGCAATGAGAACCGTAGTTAGATGTGCGATAACTTCTAATCGGGTAGTTTAAAAAAAATGTTTTATTAAACTCGACACCGTTATGGCAATTTACGTGGGAACGTGCGCATGCGTCTGTTATCTAGCGAATTAATGTATTTGTTAGTTGTATAAAGTGTTTAAGTAATTACTTTGAGATACGAAAGATAAAATAACGGATTCTTAACACGGTTGGAATTATTTGGTGACTAATTGATATTTCGATGATTCGATGTTGTGTTGACATGATCACGGAATGGTCCTTTTCTTTTAAATTCGTGAGTGCTTTCCTTTTATATGTTTTCCCCCTTTTTTTAAATGTACTTTTCGTTGATTAGACACGTGACTCTAGCGAAAATTACATTTTATCCCTTTATTCATAAACATACAATAAACCTATTTTAGTTAAAGCATGCGCTGTCCCTTTCTGTCAAATTTAAATATCATAATTTATTTATTTGATCGTATGGCTATAGTGTAATCATCAAGTCGCTTATAAATTATAATTGAATATCTAGAGTCTTCACCCATTGGGCTGCGTTGTCTGAAAAGATGAGCAGATCGCGAGGGTCTCCCCCATATTTCCGATTTGGGCAGTGCAGGATTAAGTGCTCAACCGACTGACACGGTGCTCCGCAGTCACACGCCGGAGAGTCTCTCCATCCGCATCGATGCATGTACTCTGCACATCGCCCATGTCCAACTCTAAGTCTGTTCAGCTGAGACCACGCCTTCCTTGTTTCGGAGAACCCAGCGGGCTTCTTAGTAGGGTCATGTTCTAAGGCGTAGGTACTAGGAGGATTCCTCTTCCATTCTTCCAGCCAACCAATGTCATAATGACAGATAAGGACAGAGCATATTTCAAGCACACTTTAGTTTATGAATAGGGTAAGAGTGTAATATATCCTAAACGGTTCCCCAAAATCTAAAAATTGACAATAAAAATAAAAAAATATTTCAATAATGTGCGATTGTTACATTCTTACTTAGACTCTAAATCTTAATTAGGAAGATTTTTAGGCGAGTCAAGTCATAATTAATTATTTAATAGTTAGGTACATTGCTTTCTTATTCTCTAATTCATGCTTATATAAACTTACTTAGGTCCTTATAAACACTTATTAATTGAGGTAATTGAGGTATTGGGGAGGCCATTCATTAAGATTCGCTTATATGAGCTAGTAACTTGCTAGTATATAAGAGTAAGTACTTAGTACAGTATAGTACTAAGTACTACTCGTAATGGTTTTAAGGTGCTATCCAACAAGTATGAAGTGAGTATCTTAGATCTTTCAAATAAAAAATAATGTTACCCTTGCTTTACAGGTATGGCAGACACGCTGTTTTTTTACAAGTTTAATTATTGGTGTTTGCTCGCGGTATAAATATCTTTGTATGCACAAATATTCAGATTTCTGATTCTTATACTTTCTGATAAAAAAAAATACTTGTGACGGACATGGCGAAACTGTGAGGCTCCTAATTTGACTACGGAACCCTATAAACAGCTTAGCACCGGTATAAATTTAGTTACGGTCAACATATCTACTTTTACGTGTAAACTACCGTAAGCTAAACAAAGTCTTGTTAAACCCGATATCGTTAATACCGAAACGGAATACGGTATCCGGTTTCGTAACACCGATTGGAACCCAATTAACGTCTGATTCCAAATTTTATTTCCTTTGTAATTGAATACTGACCAGTATTTTAGCCCCTTTATGTTAGAAATTGTATAGATAAAATTTAGTGCGGGTTAAATTTAATTATGTATGTGAAATAAAGCTTAGTGATATTTATTCTTAGTTTAATATCAAGTTTTGTCAAACGGTATTGAAAGAGGGTTTAAATGCTTGTTAATGATAGGTAGGTAACCTATCATTCAATAGAATCACCTTTCAACGAATTTTCATTTCATCGAAAAGCATTTCATTTTTGTTAGTCACAGGTTTCACCTAACCTAGGTACAGTCACGAGATTAAATTAGGTACCCACCTGTGGTCCAAAGTCAACCTGACATTCTACCACAATAAGGTTGAGTTTCCAAAAAGTTACAAATGACTTGACATCTCTAATGACATTGACGACTTCAAGCATATTTTTCTTGAAATGGGTCCCAAATTAACGCTCCGTCCGTAATACCTACATATTTCAAGAAATAGCAATCGATGAAATGAGATTCGATGAAATGAAATTCGATGAAATAATGTCGGACGTAAAGAATAGCACCATCCCATTTCTTCCCGTGGATGTCGTTAAAGGTGAGTAAGGGAGCTTGAGACCTAGGGCATACAATTTTTAGCACCTAGGGTCGCCCGCGCAATGGCGCACCGCAAAATCGCGCGTAATCTTAAACCATCGACAAAAGCATTCCAATGAGGGTTGGTGTTAGGCGGGCGGGGACTGTAAAACTTAGCCAAAACCTTTAGCAACATGACATGATAAGTAAGTATCGAAGAAAAATACATGGCAGGAGAATGATGATGATGATGATGATGATACCGATGAAGTAAAATTCGATAAAATAGTATAAGGGACATAAATTATCTTTTTGGTTATAAATTATTGGCTCTATGAGGGTAGGGTACATAATAGCGGCCTTTACACGTAAAGTTTGGACCGCGGGAAACACCACGCGCTAAATATTCCAATCTTCGCTCCGAACCGTACGTGTAAATGCAACTGTAATAGTAAAATAAGTAGTAAAAAATATACGGTTCGGAACCAAGATTAGAATGGCGCGTGGCGTTTCCCGCGGTCCGAACTTTACGTGTAAAGGCCGCTATTATATCTAATACCCTAAAGGGCCTGCTACACGATCAACTTTTTACGGCAATGTGTGGCCGGCAACTAATGCTGTCTTACTCTTAATTCGTATGTTAGAGCAAGATGCGTATAGTTGCCGGCCACAAATTGCTGTGAAAATGTTGCTCGTCTAACCGGCCCTTTAAACGAGCAATTCTTGTGTATATATATATAATCTGAATCTCGGAAACGGCTCCAACGGTTTTCATGAAGTTTAGTATGCAGGTGGTTTCGGGGGCGATAAATCGATCTAGCTAAGTTTCATTTTTAGAAAACTTACCAAAAAAAAATACCGAGCAAAACTTAGTCATCCAGGTACTAGGATATAATAAGCGGAAGGGATGCGGTGACGCAATCCAAGCCGGCGGACGCGGTCAGTCTCCGTTACTGTAATGAAATATGCCCCTAGAAACTGTGGTTAATATTATATAATAGACTCATAGCGGAAAAGAGATAATTGAAAGCTTCTTCGTTCATAGAAGAGCCAGTATAAAAAAAATAATGCCGCGCTATGTTGCCGTCTGTTCTAAAAGTAACAAATAAATACATTTAAAATAAATAAAACATTGACACACAAGGGGAAAGACAGACAAACGGACAAACAATACAAAAACAGTGAAAATATGTTCTGTGGTTGACTTTTAAGAATCGACGAGTTTTTTCTCAAATATCTTTAATGCACAGAATTTTTCTTTCTACAGCTTTATTATACGTATAGATATAGTCTGTAGGTATTAACAAGGCTTTTGATTGGACCTACGACGTACTTACACTGATACTATACATATTTTTACAAGTTTTACGGGTGTCTGCTATGTAAGCTATGTTAGTATACGTAGATCCACCGTCTCGTTACGGTGGGTTTAGACTAAACGAGCGAATGCTCTAGAACAGAGGTCCCCAAACTTTTTTGTCTGATAAGTAGACCATTTGGCAATTGTTTCGGTTTTGGGTGGACCCCATGCTTACCTAATATTTACGTTATCACATAAAAACTAAGCAAAAACTCTTCGGGATTTTTTGCACGGATAACTTTGGAGGTCTGTTCGGCTAAAAATTATAATTTAGCGCGGAAAAATATTTTTTACAAAGTAAAAAAACTAGACAGAGAAAAGTTAAACATAATTTATATAGATATTAGATAATATTTGTTTACTTATATATTTCTAATATAAGAAAGTGTTACGTTTGGGTTTGAATATGGATTATTCTATTTATTGATGGAAAGCCAAAATTAAAGCCGCGACCTGCTTCAATGGGATCCACTATCGTGGACCCCCATTTTCATCCCATTTATTTTTACCGCTCACATGGACCCCTTGCAGGTCGTCGTCGACCCCTGGGGGTCGATATAGACCACTTTGGGGATCACTGCTCTAACATGTTTTGTCTTTATTTTTACAAAGAAAACGTAAGAGATAATGACATAGAATTCTTGTTCGTTCGCTTGGTCTATACCCACCGTTAGTTTCGTCCAGATAAGCAGCTATTACTGAACTATTCTATATAGAAACTATGTTATGTTATGATATAAGGTAACTCGCCTAGACAAGACCTACAGAAACCATGATAAAAAAAACGATTTTTAACATCGATCAAACAATACATCATTACGTATGTAACAAACAACTGTGATAAAACTATTATGGAACCATTTAAACTGTTTTTTCCACCCACACATACAACTGTCATCCGTTACATAAACCCAATGTCGACATGATTAGCGAACACTCGAGAAAAACGGCGTTAATCATATCAAAAGCCCGAAGCCCAATACCGTGTCAACTTAGTATGGACATCTTCGAGACTGGTACTGAATGTGCTAATTATATTACTACTGCGGAAGCACCGACACACAGGAAACGCTACTGTTATGTCAATACACAGTACACAGTATACATATTGACTCACCGAATTCATTGGATGTTGATAATCAGCATTGATGTTACTCCGTCACTGATTTTTTTGAGTTTGGCGATGACTTTCCTAAAATCGAATTTTACTGCAAGCGATATTTCCATTCGCAAAATTTATCAGTCTTTATTTTTTTCAGTAGCTTATTGCGGAGCTCCTATTTCTGGGTGGTTTGGCCCTTCGGGCCTGCTGCAAAACTAATATAACCTAAATCTTCCTACCTATTTCGGCCGAGTTCAGGCGAGTTAAATCATTATGAAGTTTAATACAGCATTTTTTTAATACTATTCAGGTAAATTACGGCTTTAAGGTAGTGTGGCTCGCTACGCTCGATATTTTTCTATCGCTTACTTCACACGACTCTGAATTCAATACCACTTTTACCATAAATATATCGTCCTGCCATGTGACAATCTATTCATCGTATTTAATATTACTTTTTCTACCTACGACAGAAAACGAAAGTAGAAATGCAAATGACAGCGGAAGAACAAAAAGAGTAACGTATTGTATTTCGTATACTTTCAATTTCTTTTCACTTTCTTCAGTATTGTGTGACAAGCGTGCTATCGATTTATTTTTTGTTAGCCATCAGTTATAGCCATTGTAAGCGTCGGTACTTTGACCGGCTTATACCACGCTCTCTGCCGGCGACGCATATAAGCGTGCTCCTGACTTTTATCTTGTGCTTTGACTGCGTAGCCCCAGCTCGAGCACCTTTGTACTAATATTGGAATTGTTTACGAATAAAAATTTCACAATTTGATTACTCTCGATTTGTTAAAATATGTACATTAAGTACTAACGTTACATGTAATTGAATCTAATTATTTGTTAAAAACAGCGTAGCTGTGATTGCGCCCTTTTTAGTACACCAAACATTTGAAGTATTATGTTCTTACTTTGTTCTTGACCTAATAAAACAGCTTATTAAGCGAATTTCTATTCCAATGACACAGAATTATCGCTATGTCACTTTGTTAATACAAAGTGGTTACAAAGTGGATGACCCGGGTGAATATGTCACCACCATATAACTGGTAAGAGAAAGGTTCTTACAGTGAAACCATAGGTTATAAGTTCGCTGCAAGTTATTCGTTATAAAATGAGAGAAATTTAATTACATACCAATCGTAAAGGTGTCTAATCTAAGAAAATGATTAATAACACTAGCCAGGTTGTGAATATAATTATATATAGGGTTTAACCTCGTAAGGCCCAGTGTGCTATAGCATGTACATGATCAAGGCAATTTAATTTGAACTGTGTTACAATGGTAATAAGGTTTATTTTCCTATCTTGATAAACTGAAAATGTCATTATCGAACAAACGTAATTGAACTTTATTGCCTTGATGGTAGATTCAAAGTCCCACTCACAAAAAACTCCCTGTTTGTAGTATGGTGGGCCTTACGAGGTTAAACTTGACATTGTCTCAACATGTAACCGATTGTTTAGATCTTCCTTCAATATTTTTATAACCCTTATCAATAATCTAATAAACTTTGGCACCAAGTATGACTTATATTAAGTGAGTAAGGCTAGTGAGGCTAGTGTCCTAAAAAATATAATTAGTCCGTCTTTTACATTATCAAAAAATATTGGACGCGTATTTTTTCTTTTGTCAATTAAACAAAAAATGACCAAGATAAAGTGCGTTGAAGTTTTGCGTGACGTCACGCCGTGGCACACTTTATACCACGTTGTGACGTCACGAGCCCCCACTCCCGAACTTTGATGCGCGTTATATTTGTCAATTTTGATTGATTTGTAAAAGCAAAAAATACGTGTTCAATATTTTTTAATAATCTTACTGACGGACTAATTAGAATTATTACTTTTTTACCCAGGACACACCGCTATTTGGATGAAAAAGATATCGAATGAAGGAGTGCTGAACAGAATGAAAGAAAAGAGGAATTTGCTGACCACAATAAAAAATAGAAGAGAAATTATCACAGGACACCGCGGCACCGGCTACAACATGACCTTTTCTTTAAAAACAGCATAGAAGGAAAGAAGAGCCAGGGGAACACCAACGATTTTTTTTATTTCTTTAAGCAAATGAAAGGTTTCGTACTAGAAAGTCAAGCAGTTGATAGGAGACTGGAGCGGTTGGCGATTACTCCTCCGACAAGAGCTTGACTCTTAAATAAAGAGAGATAGAAGTAAATATGTCTTCACTTCGGGATTATTATGGTCGTATTTATCGATATGAATAAGCGTGGATAAAAACAACTGTTACTTTCTGCCCGGTGGGTAAGTGCGAGAGTGATTGATGCTTTATCCACCGCGATAAAGGCGACCATAGCTGGTGACCTGGCAGGTTACTTTTTGCCGAAAAACTCAGTATCGCAGTGCAGTGAGATGATGCTGCAAGTGACTTCGCCACGATACTGCAATAGGAGTGCGATATAGCTTTATTTTTTAGTTTTTCATTATGATTTTGTTTTCTCACTTTAATGTTTACAATAAAACTTAATACTTAGGTGTGTCTTTGATATGGCGAGTGCGTTGGCTACCAAACTGAATTTATCAACAATTTAAGTCCGCCTTCATAAAATTTAACAGCAATGGCAACGTTAATATACTCCTAATTACCCTATCTCTAATGCTTAAACACATACACACACACACAAACTTATGTAGACGCAAGCGCAGGGTTAAAAACCATTCTAACTCCAACGTACGTGTGTTGGTTTAACTCTACTCGGTAATAACATTTTACTTAACCGTCAAAATAAATCCGATAAGGAAATGGGAATCCAGCTGGGAATTAATTAAATTTAGTGTTCGTTTCTAATTTCTGTACCGTTATTATGATAAGTAGACGCTGTCAGTGAAATGTCGGCAGCAGGAAGGATTATAATTCTGAATCTCAAGAAATGCGTACGATGCTGTTTGTTTTTCATTTTGCAACACTTGCAAGCGGAGTCATGTTGAATAGTTGGATTGAAAGAAAAATAATTTGTACTTTTAACTCTGGAAATAGTACAATATTTGAAGGAACATCGCTGAAGAGAATGAATACAAAAAAAAACAAGTGCTTTGATAAGTCTATCTGGAGTTTCGCTTTGCGTCTTACATACACTAAAATAAAGGGATTGTTGTGCATAAGCGTCTTGATTCCATACGAGACTAAGAAGAGGTTAGATGCATCAACTAGGGTGTTAGTTGAATCACAAAAGATCTTGCTGTTGTAGCTTTGGTTGATATAACTAATATCAAGACTTTTCATATTCATTTTTTGTCAGCTAAGACAAAATCTCTCTTGCTTTACGCTTATTTTTTGAGTGTATGTTGTAAATAAATATACGTCATCGTTTTTGGTCTGATAAGTTCGTATTTATCTTGTTTTCTGGTAGTGAATGTTGGGTGTGGCAGGACAAGCATGAAAATCGTATAAATGCAGTTGAAATGCGCTCTTTGCGTAGTATGTGTGGTGTGAAACTGATTTATAGGGTAAAGAATGAAAAAGTCAGAGAGAAATGTGGACTAAAAGAAGATGTAGTGACTAAGATTGAAAAGGGCATGCTTCGATGGTTCGGTCATTTGGAAAGGATGGATGATAGAAGATTGACGAAAGAGATATACAGAGCGAAAGTGAATGGGAGGGTCGGAAGGGGCCGCCCTAGGCGTACTTTTTCGAATCAAATCGGAGAAATACTGGAAAAGGGCCGAATCTTAAGTACCCGAAACCGACGTGCGTGCATGACTCGATTTATGAATGCGGAAGAAGCGAAAGACATTTTGTCAGGATCGTAGCAGGTGGAAAGAAGTGGTCTCTGCCTACCTCTCTGGGAAACAGGCGTGATTTTATGTATGTATGTATGTATCTTGTTTTCTCTGTCAGCATCGATAAGTTTA
Source organism: Acleris literana (assembly GCA_946894065.1). Classification (NCBI taxonomy): domain Eukaryota; kingdom Metazoa; phylum Arthropoda; class Insecta; order Lepidoptera; family Tortricidae; genus Acleris; species Acleris literana. The sequence continues at coordinate 4,291,051 of OX335681.1, forward strand.
TGTACGATGTACAAAGTACGATGTTGTACGATTGTGCGCTGCTAGAGTCCTCAGTTCATTTCATTGCACAACGCACAAACACCTAAACGACAGCCTTCAAAATTATGTTCCTATGTTAAAAACAACGAAAAAAAAATTGTTTTGTGAATTAAAAACTTAGCTAACACTCCGCCGTTCAGGAAACTCAGTAAACAATTAGCTGGCATAAAAACGGACTATGAATGGCCGAGCATTTGCGAGGAATCTTCGTATCTGCGCAGAAAGCATGAAAATATGCGCGCGCGTAAAAACATAAAAATATTGTCGTGACTTCTTCCTCATTAGGATGCCGCACCCTAACGGGCCTAGGGTTCCGCATGCTGCAGACCCAAAATCCTTACTAAACAATGTTATAAATGCGGAAATTTAATAATTGGTTCCGTCTTCACGGTTTAAGAGTTCCGCGATCGGTCTCAATAACCATAACGCCTGTGTATCTGTTCTTTGGCATATAAAACTTGATTATATTTCCTTGAGACTGTTTAATGTTAAAACACGATTAGAAACCAATTCCTCAGTTTGATTTTTCAAACATGACACCTTCTTCGCGTGTTTTTGGTTGAATCTTCGAAACCCTACTATCTTTAACGATGATTTGTGATCCAATAGTTGAGTATTTATAACTTCTTAATCCTGGTAAACCATTTTTTTAATCGACGTTATGGTTTTAAAGTAAACGGCAATTATTTGAATTTGACGCTGCCATTAAGGCCGCGTTCTTCGCGATCTCACGTTCTTCGCGCAGAAGCACATAAAGCCATCCCTTTTCATTCTTTTGTGGGCTTGGCAGCATAATAATACTCAATATATGGCCTCTTAACATCTCAACTGTTGATGTGAAAGGACCATGATCATCCTGGTATGAAGTCTGAGCCAATGAACGACAGAGCTGAATGATAATGTCATTAAAAAATTCTTTTATGTGTTTCATTTTCTATTATGAACACTAAGCTCAATTTCAGTTCAGTTTTTTTTTAATCGTATAAGAAAATGGGGTTACACTGGGTAATAAGGTGTATTTTTCCTTACAACTAAAATATGATATATAAATACCACGACCAAGGCCGCATAACAAGGTATGTACCTGTCATTCGTATTAATCGCCTCAAGAACTGATTTTATGTCTAATATAGACTTTTGATACTTTTATTCATGAAAACCGGACAATTCTGCCCTCCTAAATAAAAAGGACGCATGAGCAATTTGTTAGTCAAAGTAAATTTAACCTTAACAATAAAGAAATAAGGTCACTAATACATGCGCAGATCTATGAGACATACGCCCTTTTTTCTAAGGAGGGCAGAATTGCTGATGGCGGAATATCAAAAAAAAATTGCGAGGTTGTTATGACAGGCAAAAGGTTAATTGAAGGAATACTTAATTTGAAGCTAAGACAAACTAATCATCCAAATATTTTTACAAAATAATCACGAACCACGATGGTCGATGACGACAGCTTGATAGGATCAACATCATTAAAATCGTTTTATCTTTAGTCCCTATTCGAGGAAAATACATTAATGCATTCAGGGATAAAGGCAGAACAAGAGGAATCTTTTTTATTTCCTTTGAATTCTGGGTTCTTTTTTATCAGCCATATATGAGTAAATTCACCATTCTCGGCGGTGATTTAGACAACATTTCTATGTAGTTATACTTAATTATATTAAGATAATTAGATTATGTAGTATTTAGTAAATGTTTATGTTGTTAATTATTGAATTGATTATTGTTGTGTTATTGATAAAATGGTTTATTGCGCTTGCGTGCTTTTACATCGTTGCTTGGTTGTGCATAATATCGGTAACTCCAAAACATTGTCAATAAATAACATAAGTAAGAACTTGGATCACCCACTATTACACGATAAGAACAAGACGACATGTACTACAAATACTACTTACCTACTACGTGTAAATAACTTTTAATAATACAAGTACTTGTACTTATTGACAAGTGTTATTTTAGTACGGTAATGGAAACACCAGTCCCTCTACGTACAATCGCAAAACGAAAGCCTGACCGACCACGGAACTGTGTCACAGTGATGTGAGTGACGTTATGAATCAAATCGTAAGAATTGTCAATCAAAATGTCACTGTGACACGGTTCTTGGTGGGTCAGGGTTCCATTCTGCCGATTGTATATACATACATTTTTATTTAGCGTGACGAACGCTTCTCCTTAAAAGGTACTAATGTTACGCATCTTTAGAATTATAGTGACCTGATTCACAAATGTTGGATTTCGAGTTACGTCTCTATAGTACTATATGACTCGATGTCGAAAGCTGAAATGTTGAATTAGGTCACTATAATTCGAAACGTGCGGTTACTTCTAGCGGTAAAACAAATCTTACTACTACATACACACTTGTCACTACCTAAAATTTCATAAGATTTGGCAATAACGTCCTTTCTTGCCATCTTTATGGTCAGTCCAACCTCCGTACGTAGCCTACGCAAGGGTAAGTAAAAAAAATTTTCATTGACGGAACCCACACGCTGTGGCGCAAGAATTCGCGGTAATAACGCTCATAAAATGCAAATAGCGTAAGTCGGCTCAAGCTGCATTCAAACTTAATTCATAACATGAAGCAACAAGGATTGTATTATAGTAATTTTAATTGAGACTTGTGTCTGTATGGTTTTGAGTAAGCAAAGTGTAGGCGATACTGGCTGAAATGACAAGGATCTTTAAAGGTCGGGCTTTTTTTTAAGCCGCGCAATTAAGTTTTTACCTGGATATGACCAAAAAGACGTGTTATGTTAAAAAAAGTTTAATCTTCGTTGAGTAAAGTAAGGAAAAAATGGATCCTTAGCGGGTTTTAACATCTTCTGTTTAATATAAGGAAAATTAATGCTTTTTAGGGTTCCGTATCCGAAGGGAACGGGACCCTATTAAAAATGCCTATGCCGTCCATCCGACCGTCCATATTTTTTAAACCGTAATTTACATATAGCGGTTTGATTCTTGCCTCGTGTGGTTGCCGAGTTAGAATAGTGCCACTCCATGTCTTCCCGTGGATGTCGTAAGAGACGACTAAGGGAATAAAGGCTTGTAGTACTGTTAGGCGATGGGCTTGCAACCTGTCACTAATACACTGGTAAACATCTTAGCCTAATTGTGCAAATTGTGGTTATAGAATTATCAACAAGTTTTTAGAGATGTTTGTAATTCTGTAGCTCTGCCTACCCCACTCTGGGAACGAAGGCGTGAAATTATGTTTTTTTGTTTTTGTATCGTAATAAAGTTAAAACATACAAGCTTCAAATTTAGTATGATACAGTACAAACAAACCCTGAAAAAAAAAACAATATTATAAAATTTACCAGTGTGAGTTGGTCTCGCGGTGATTCGATTCGAAATCGTTACATAATAAATAACTTCTACACAGGTAGCACGAGTTGTATATTCTCGCTTGTCGCTCAGTGCGTCTCTATCGTCACAGACTAGAAAGAAAGGGAGATCCGAACGACAAATAAGTCGCGGATAACATGAGGTAGCCGTGCTTCGCGGCAGCACGGAGTACGGTACCCTCTCGGAGCGCGAGTCCGGCTCGCGCTTCACCGGGTTTTTGTGATGTAGCTTTAGCTGCTGTTACTTAACAAAAATGTATGGGTATCGTATCATGACAAAATAAATAATAGTAGGTACCTCCAGTAGAGTTCATAAATATGTATAAATTTTAGTACCTTGTCACTTTAATGGTTGTGACAAAACATATATGGCAGTCTAAACACGACATTAAATAGACAAGGTGTAAGTGTATATATATTTATGAACACGACTGTACAAGTATAACACATGACATCCTTTCCTTACGCTATCTTAATATCTTCTTAATGTGTATGCATCTTGCATGTGCAAGTAACGATATACTCGTAACTATAATACAATAAATAAGAGGTGTGTGTATATGACAGATAGTATTGTGTAACATTGTTTTGTTGGGGCCTAAGTAAACTGATGTGTGTATCTTTTAATAGACCGGGAGAAGATATAAAATTTTATTATGATTTTTGACACTGACATCATATATTTTGAGCCATATTTGATATCGAAATGTGTAAGTAATTGTGCCTAAGGCGAATCAGTAAAAAAATATCTTTCATTTGATCAATTTCCAATTTATTTGTAATTAAAGCGTAAAAAATAACAAAAAAAATGTTACTAGGGGCGCAATTTAACAGGAAAAATCTATATATTCATCAAATTCAAAGTGTCAATACCTTGTTCAAATTTAAGAACAAATAGGTACTTTTCTAACTAGATTATTAATTTATTTAAGGGCAATAAATAAACATATACCTACAACGTTTGTAAACAAAATGTTATCGTAGTAAAAAAATACAAATCATTTTCCGCCTTAAGCTCCGTGTGTTAGTAAGTGACGTAACGTCACCGCCGTAAAGACAATGAAGTGGAAACGGACAACTGTCATGCTCATTGCGCCCCGGCGCTTGCTCTCGAACACGTTTGACTCGACGACGCGACGCATTGTTCATATTATAATGGTGTTTAGTTCCTTCGTTGTACAGGACGACAGGATATTCGATACAATCCTTTTAAGGAGGCATAGTAGAGCTCATTCGGATCAAATTAGGTCATGGAGTACCCTGACCGAAAATTATTAGTTTCTGAGATATTCATAATTTTAATCTGAATTTTGGTGATTTTCCCTTATGTCAATGTCACGAAAAATTCTTAATGTAATGTTTTATTTCAGAAGTTTTTTAGTGGTATTTTAAATCATTAGAATCATTACAAATCAGTGAAGTTTTTAAACTAATTTTCACCCTTTTTTTATAATCAAGTTTTTATGTAGGGACTAACTCTGCCCTCCTACATAAAAATGATGCATGCGCAATTTGTTAGTCAAAGTAAATTCAACCCCAATGCCAAGATATATGCATACGCGGTTCTATGAGACATACGCCCTTTTTTCTAAGCAGGGCAGGGCTTGATAAGCAGATGGCTTTGCAAAAAAAATATAGACGGCAAAAAAAGCTTGTCCCAAAAACGTTTTTTTGGAACGTACGATTATAAATAGTTATGTACGAATTTGTTGGTGCATTTGCTTTTACAAACCAAAACAATAAGGAACAAATAAGTTCGCTTTCGCTAATCCTTTACATGTCGCAAGCTGTAAACATCGTCGTTACACTCGTTACGTCGCTCTTTGTCGCCAAACAGTCGCATGTCGCCCATTGTCGTTGTTGTGTAATTGTGAAAGAGCTATTACTATCGGTGTCGGTTTCATGTGCGTAAGGAAATAGCGGTTAGAAAGACGTACGTAATTTCCGGGATATACTCGTAAGTGTGGGATGACGATCTGCGAAAGACTGCAGGCAGATGCTGGATGCGGCAAGATGAAGACAGGGCGCTATGGCGCTCATTAGGGGAGGCCTATGTCCAGCAGTGGACTAATGTAGGCTGATGATGATGATCATGGTGATGACTCGTAAGTTGTAACATCGAATTGGAGTTTTTGTCATTTAAAACGGAAAACGGGGTAATGTGAATTGAAGTGTTTTAATTCAGAAATAAATCTATATCATACTTAATTTAATTGTAAAGTGCGCTGGCGAAACATTATTTCGGGGAATTAAAAGCAATTTAAAACTGAAGGGCTCAAGATAAAATAAAGTATCAATTATTGAAATTAACCAACCCTAAAGAATATTGTCAAAATTTTGTATTTTTTCCGGCATTCTGCGAACGCTTGAACTTGCGGCAATTAAGGAAAATGAATAGCCCTTGATGACTTACAGTATCCGAACTAATATGAAATTGCTAAATCAAACAACGTAGGTATCAAAGTTGCCTTCGATCTTGGAAAAGGGGGTAAGCAGATTTTTCCCCTTCCCAGAAGAATCTCTTTCTACTGCATCTGATTCAGAATTTAAATATACAATAATCATGTTAAACTTCAAAAATCCAATTATATCATAAACAATAACAAACACAACTCATTCTCATTACCATTAAACGCCACAAGAAAGCAATACCGTTAGCAATTGAACTTACACCATTAGCGCTTGGGATTGAAAAATACATGCAATTTGTAACTGATGTAACTGGTTGCCTAATTGTGGATTATTGAATGGATGTGAATTGGTCCGCAGTGTCACCGGTGTTTATTACGTGTACGTATTTCATTATGCCAATTTAATAATACTAAAAAGTGTGTTGGATTACAGGCATTATTTCAATGTTTTGTACAGAAACTTAAAATAAAATTGTGGTTTTTCTAGATTATGGTTACATATTGTTAAAAAAATCATTTTCTTATATTATAAATTTACGATTTAAGGATGTGTAGAAGATGATAATTTAGATACTTGATACTTACCTTGTTATCGAATAAATTGCTATTTTACTGCCAATACGGCCATCTTTAGAATGAAACAAAGGCCCTGGTTACCGTTATTATATCATCAAACAATTATGTCAACTATTATTTATATCAAGAAAGTGACAGCACCCATCGTTCCCGAGTGGCCGGTCGTTCCGGCTTCCTTTTACAGTCATCATTACGGATGCAACGATCTGATCACTTTCACTGTCCGTCCATGTGGGTACTGGCGTGAAAACAATGTTTAAACCTAGTTTGACATAATTATGTGAAACTTTTTACAGCGAAAGGAATCTTATTTTTTTATAAAGTGAATTAAAAATTGTTTTTTGTATGTATGTCAACGTTTTATTAGACGTCAAGAAAATAATCACAAAATTCAAAGTTTTCAAATTCTTAAAAAAAATATGTGTTAAAGATAATGTTAGAGAAAAAATAATAAGCCGTTCGTAAATGTAAAATAAACAATAGTTTTTTTAATGTATCACAAGGCATACTATATTGACTTATCTAAATCGATTTACCAATGAACAACACAACAATACGTCAGCTATAATGAACACAAACAAACAAATCCATAGCGACAATTAGCTAGGTACCTCGTTCACATAACAACCATAAATTATAACAAAGTGTACAAATTACCAACATAACCAACCACATAAGTAGACTGACGTGGTGTATAAATCTAGTTAATCTTTGAGCAGCTCCCGGCTCTTTTTTCTTTTTTTAATGGCTAGGGCTGCTTGCCTTCAGGCTAGTCACGTGTGGTCCATGCGTTTGCGCATCATAAATAACTAAAGAAGTCAACACTCAGAAAACAAAAGTTACATATCGCTTTAGTTGATTTTTCATTTGAGAACTTAGATGCAGGTGTTAAGTCAGCTTTTAGCTCGTAGAGTATGCAGTACTTGATGCGTTTTGCTATAGTTTCTTCACTGCCAAAAGCCTACGGGGTAACTTTGGAGGTGTAATGGGTAGCTATTATTTTGGATGCACCTTAATAGGGGTAAGATCTCGTATCTCGCAGTGGTTTTTAGGGTTCCGTTTCTGAAGGGCGTCATACGAGACCCTATTACTAGCCTACGATGTCCGTCCGGGTCCGTTTGTCCTTTCTGTGAAGAGCTGTATCTTTTGAACCGTAAGAGATAAAACGTTTTTTTTTTCGAAAAAACATGCACATACGTACATACCTTCACGCCTTCATTCCCAGAGTGGGGTAGGCAGAGCAACAGAATTTCCAACAACTCAAAAAATTTGTTGATAATTCTGTAACCACATTTTGAACAATGGGATGTTTACCAGCGTATTAGTGACAGGTTGCAAGCCCATCGCCTAACAGTACTACAAGCCTTTATTCCCTTAGTCGCCTCTTACGACATCCACGGGAAGACATGGAGTGGCACTATTCTAACCCAGCAATCACAAAATATGTGTTATTACGGTGAATTCGGGTTCCCGTGGAATAAACGTTTGTTTTTACACGTTTTTTTATTTTTTGCTGTCGTATAACGGTAAGAATTAAACCAAAGCGTCAAATTTGGTATGACTATAGAAATCCTAAAAAAAACACAAATACTAAAAACCGGTCAAGTGTGAGTTGGACTCGCGTTAACGGTCATTCATAAGTTATAACTGTTATAAGCTCTAATAAATATTATGTTAAATATAATTATATCTACTGTGCGGCGAACAGAATCCTCGGTTCGCGAGTCCGACTCGCGCTTAAACGATATTTTTTAAATATTTTATGAGTTATGACATACGAGAGATGTTAGTTACTAAAGTACATAGGTTAATTCTTGAAGTGATTGATGTAAGTCTTAAAGTACCATAAACGTATTTTGACACAACTAAAGGGTATTTAACACTAATTAAGTAGATTTATCGTACATGTGACCTATTCACGAAAGGAAACTTATGTCGGATTTCACCAACAGCCGTCAAATCTCTAATTTTTTTTTAAATAAAGCGGGTATCATTTTTTTTTTAAATACTTATTGATACTCGCGACGCTAGGACATGCACATTTGGGCAAACCGTTCACATACATACATACATACATACCTACGGGTCAAACACATTACCTACCATCCTTCTTCGGCGGTCTGTCGCCGGGTGGTCTTACATAATATTTAACCCATATTACATATCCGTTTCCTCTTAGTCAAGAACATGCTAAAATCGTGACCGTTGTAGACTACTTACTCGCATTCCATAATGTCTACTCAATCTTCATATAATATCGAATCAGACTTTACGTAATGGCGGACTTTATATGAACAACATCGACTTCAATGCAAAGAGACCTAAGTCCAGATGACCATTTGTATTAATATAAATCTTGACGTTCGGTATTAAAGTTTGAAATATGAAACAGTGGGTGAGATAACACGGCCAGTTGCGAAAGAAGGCTATTAAGGCATATTGCTAAGGATGTGGTGGACTATGCAAAATAATGGTTTGGTAACGGCTGACGACTTAAGGAATTCCATAAACGGGCTAGGGACAGTCGGGTAGAGATAGATTTTTTATGTTTTCGTTTAAATTATTAACATAATATATCGACACATTGTTTATATTCTTTAAATACAGTAGCTATACGTATGATAATTTGCTTCATCGTATATCAACACATCTAATATTTTAAGACATTTTACCTCTATAGGAGTGTGCTTACACTGAGAATATCAACATTAAATTCTAAGTCTACAGCTGGTAAGTCTTAAAATACTCTTGCTGATTAAAGTATACTGCGAAGTGTATTATATTATAGCATAAAACAAGCCATCTTTGTTTATTTATTGCAAATGTATTCATAAGAAGCTCAATATTTAACAAAGACTTAGTGCCGCACTCAGAGACGTCAATTAAATTTAATGCTTGATGAAAGTTGCTGCTGTCACTTTCTTTGCTATAGCAATAGAATAAGACAACACGTCACTGAACAAGCATTAAATGTGATTGACGTCTCTGAGGGCGGCAGTTAAATAAAATTTGACCGGAACTAAAAAAAAAATAAGCTACCTCTCATCGTTTTTTTTTAATCGATGGTCGGTCGGTCTTCGAATACATCAAAAAAACGTGTGCAAAAACTTGTATTTATCTAAAATATAAATTTGAAAACCCAACGTCAGTCATAATTGCCGTGTTCCAAGCATCGTTTTTTACGTCTTTAATCAATCAAATGTCAAAATATTTAGTTACTGGTTTTTTATCATTTAGATAATTAGCTAAAAACCCACTATTTAATACGCAAGCTTGGTTTATTTTAAACTTCATTTTTGGCTTCTACCATGGCTCGCATTTTTTTTCGAAATTACGAATTAAGTATTGTTTCACTATTTTTTGTGCTGCCATACTTTTTTAGAGCAGCGATCTGAGTTTTGAAGATGACATCATGACAGATCAATTTCTTTTTCCAAAAAACCACTATTCTGTTATGTTTAAAGTCGTTTCCGGGAAAAAAAAACCTTATTTAAAGATTTTAAAGTATAAGATATGTATGTATCCTCAAACTAAAAAACCAGTTGATTTTTTTAAAAATTATTTTACACTTTTCACCCCGACATTACCTTGGTCGATCTCGATCGCCGTACGCTACTTTCGATTTCCAAACCGGCGATACCGTATCGCATTATTGTACCTTACGTTATTACTGTAACTATATCGTTTGCGTTTTGGGTTACCAGAACAATACGGCCATATCAAAAAGGAACCGGTTTTCCATATTTTGCATGTTTTGTTTGAACCTACTCTAACTATCTGGTTATTGGTTTCAATTACATTATGATTGCGTTATGAGTTTATGCCTTACGAAATGGTGCTAAAATAAACTATATTAATTAATAAGGGACTAAGGAAGGCCTTAAATAACCCCAGAAAGTGATTTAGCCTTAGTTTCAAGTTAAAAAAGTACTTTAGTCCCTAGACACAAAAACCGTCTCTTTATTCCGTCTAAACACGTCTATAATGAATCCCTTTAGAGCATGAGAAATAACAAATGTATTTTCGCGCGAGTCATGTCAGGAAAACCGTTTGGCAAGCCCTAGAAACTCGTAAAACACTTCCAAGCGATACTTTAACCATCTACTAATTTAAACTCTGCGCAAATGTTTCCGTTACACAAATAAATACTGTCTTTATAGGAAGGAGGAAACGAGTAGTTTATTGATCGAAAGGTTATAATATTGAAGCTTTTCCAAGAAGGGTTATTTTTAATTTATTGCTGAATTTTGTTGAGAACTGTCTAATATATCAGGAAATTCCTTCGCAATTTTTTTTTATTTGTGTCTTTCCTAAGTACCTTCTACTAGGACTACTTGGGTACTTAGGCCTAAGGTTGGGCTCAAAGTGTTTTGATCCTGAACACAAATGAGATGGAGCAATCTTTTGTTTCCTACATCAAATTTTTTCTCGCATATAAACAACATGCATGACAACTTTAAAAAGTTAGACATGGTCTTTAGAGGTCATTTTCGCGTGGCAGTAAGGATTTCAGTAGCTCTCTTACTGTCCAGTATGAAATCTTAACATTTTATCCTATGTATTTCCTTTCAAGTCTTTAGGTATTTATATAGGCTTTCCGATGCTTATCTTTCAGCCAGACAGAATTATGTAGGTACGGGTACAGATATATTTTTATCTGTCCCCTGTAATATTGTGTATTTTGACGATGTGTTTAGCCTGTAATTAGTAGTGACCCTGCTTCCGAAGCTAGCGGTCCCTGGTTTGATTCCCGGTATAGGCAAATATTTGTGTGATGAGCCTGAGTATTTGTTCCTAAGTCTTGGATGTTTTCTATGTATTGAAGTATTTATCACTATCACTATCACTACATAGTATAACACAAAGTCGCTTCCTGCTGTCTGTCCCTATGTATGCTTAGATCTTTAAAACTACGCAACGGATTTTGATGCGGTTTTTTTTAATAGATAGAGTGATTCAAGAGGAATGTATAATAAATTCTGGACTATGTACGGTGTACGGGTGTTTCAGAAAACTCATATAAACCGAAGCGAAGCGAGGGCGGGTCACTATTTCTCTATATAAGTCAGTTTATTATAGTCTGGTACACATAGTACAAGCCTAGAGCTTAGTTTGGGACTAGGTCAATTGGTGTGAGATTGTCCAATGATATTTATCTAATATTTTATATGGATAAACAATTACAAAACATTTTTGCATCAATATAGATAATGTACACATGCGACCTTATCCCATATGGGATAAGTGAGATATTGTGTTTGTCAACATAATTATCCTACATTACAATCACATGTTTCCTCTTTAAAAAAAACAATACCTTAATGAATCCTGATGGTAAATGCAATTCAAAGTGCATTATCGCATATTGCATTGCACTTTCACAACGTAACGAGTGCACGCACCAGATCCCAGGAAAATGCTCTCGTTTGCGCTCTTGTGCAATAAAGTGTTGACATCCATGCATTAACTAACATCATTCTCATAACGGTAATTCGTTGTCGAATTGAGAAACGTTAATTATCCTAGTAAATAAAAAAGAGATAAGTCTATTGAAGATCAAGTGAAAAAGGGTTTAAGTCCAGTATACTCCGCAAATGTTTCTGATTCTGTAAAGGACACCGCACGGAAAGTATGGAACAAAAACTTCGGTGAATTTTGATAAAAAAAATATATGTTACGTGCCTTGGTCACTATATAAAAATACTTGGTGGGCAATAAAATGCTATCACTAGTTTTTGAGGAAAAAATAATGTAAAAAATCATATGGATATTGGTCCCATGGAAAAATTTATCCAAGAAAAAAAAGTTTAATTAATCAAATTCATCAAAAAATCTGATAGGTATAAAATAGTATTAAGTTTTTAAGTTGTAACGTTTCATAAAAATAAGTAAAGATGGTATGCATTTTATTAAAAAATATATATAATCGTGATACATATTTCCATTTTCTGCAAAAGTAAAAATAACTAAAGAGATACTTTGTGTGTCACAGCCCCCTATTCTTCAGTATTTAGATTAGAAATTAATTTTAATGAAAAATTTCATATAATTAAATCAGTGAAAAATTGTGTATTTTGAATATTCTATAACTTGTTTTATTGTCAACATAAATGATTCAAATTCAAACATATTCTACGGACAGTTTAATAAATATTTTCGTTCAAAACAAGCGACTTTTTTCCTCCGTACATTTTTCTATGGAACCAATATGCACATTGGTTCCATTGGTTATTCACAAACATTTTTTTTCTCAAAAACTAGTCATAGGATTTCATTGCGCGCCAAGTATTTTTATATATTGACCAAGACACGTAACATATTATATTTTTTAAATCAAAATTCACCGAAGTTTTTTTTTCAATACTTTCCGTGCGGTGTCCTTTGTATGACTTTTTTGTTTCTAACCGGCTTATGTATACAGGGTGTCCCAAAAACCAATGCCAAAACTGAGCGTGCTGATAGAACAGCTAAAAAGCTGTCGGTTTAACCCCTATGTATGTTCAGAGATTTTTATTTTGTAATTTTCACTTATGTCACTAAAAATCCTTAATTTCATGTTTTATTTCATAACTTTTTCATTGGTATCAGCGTAGTTTTTACTCATACCTTACCCATTTGCTCGTTTTTAATAATCAACTTTTTAACAAATGACAAAGTTTGTTTCTCCATACTAGGTATCCCAGTGTTTGTTTTTTACTATGTATGGAAAAAACAACTTTAAACGATTACTGGGCAAAAAAACTTCGCAGGTTGTGCACAGTAATATAACTATAAGAGACTACACACACGCCTTAATATACAGGGTGTAAGGGACAGTTTACCGTGGCTAAAACAGATGATTCAGACTACAGTTTTGACTTGAAAAAATCAGTATTGTATATGGGTTTTTATTTATTACAGTGCTTCTATATTATTGCATGTTTCCCCAGAATGAAACCCTGCATCTTGAAATCTTCGACATAGTAAATAATAATAAAAGAAAAACATTAGTAAGTACTTAGCGTTTGCATCTTGGCTACGGCATTAAGTCACCAACGCTTATCAATAAATGTTACTTAGAAATATATAAATTGACAATCGAAAGCTGCACTAAATTTCACACAGCACTCTTTTCTGCGCAGTGACAGGATGGGAAGCGAGCAATCGCGTCATCGCTCGACCTCACGACGCGACCCGACGCGGCCCGAAGCGACCCGAAGCGACCCGAACACCTGAGCCCGATTCATTACGAGGACCTTTCGGAAACTCGACCGTTGCCGACTAATTTCTATTGAATACTAGCTTTTACCTACGACTTTGCGTGGAAGTCGTTTCATCGACAACGGTAACTATTATCCCGCTCATTTCCTTCTTTATAGGTACTTTTTTTTTAGGCGAAACATTCCGATTCACGTAAGTCATTTTAGTTTACATGTATACTAGGTTTTTTTCCATTCTCAATATATAAACTGTGGTGGATAATCGGGTTAAATTTTTACACAATTGTCATATTTTAACCCTAAGTATAAAAACTAACCGCGTTTTGAATATTGGGAACGGACACGATTCAATCAAGACATACCGCCAGTTTCAATTATTTATTTTGTGCAATCTTTAGTATCAGTGGCATGGCTTAATTGGCTTGGTAAGTAGTCACTTGGCATTGGGTAAGTACTAGTAAATGTTTATGTGTAACACTTTTTGGTGTAGGACTCGTTATAGTTGCCTAAGAAGGCGATCAAGGCAATCCTAGCCCGAAAAAGTGTGGAGAAGCCGTGCAGAACGTAGTAAACGTAAAGTTACATTTAATTTGTGTCATCTAGTTTAATTGTTTGAGTTCTCAAGCAATAATTGTTGATATTTTAAATATTACCCTTGGTTTTGTGCTCATGATGAATTTGGTGGTTCATACCTGTAACAAAAATAAAAATGATTAGTCACCAATTAACATCACTTTAAAACAGTAAAAGCGAAACTTCAAGACTTGTTAGCTTTTAAAACAACAGTAAAAAACATATCGCACTGTATCTCAAATATTATGCAACTTCCTTAAACACTTAAAAGTAGAATAATCGTTTACTTTACATAATATCGACATAAGGGATTACATCCAATCGAAAGTGGCAAAAACATACATTCAACATCCAACCTTCAGTCTCCTTGATAAGGCTGAACATAAGGCAATCAAGATTAAATTCAAATTTGGAATTCGATCATGAATGAACGTACGTCACCGGCCCAATATGGCCGCGAAGGTTTTGTATCTGTGTCGAGGCTGTTGACGTTTGCATGCTAATGTTTACCGAGTTATTGTTATAGATGCATCATCGACTGTTTCGATTCGATTGGGGATTCGATTGTTTTTTAGTCTGTGGTTCCATTTTAGGATTCCGCACCCAAAGGGTCTGTCTATCAGCGGGTTGCTTGTGTATAATGATTATCATGAACCGTAATAGGTAGACTGTTTAAATGTTTACAGAGTGTGTATTACACAGATATAAATACACATAGATAACGTAAACACCTCAATCTGTATGAAAACCAACCGTGTCACTTTTTGCTACCAACTGGGACACACCAAGAGAAAATAATTTTCCGTTTTCCGCGCAAATCAATTCAAAGTCGTAGTTTTTTTGGGCTATTGCAGTTTATTATCACGCAACGAGGCATTTTCTTAATTTTCACGGCCGACCGGCTGCAACAACAGGCGCGCGGAACGTCAGTAGCGACGGCCAACCCCGACGCTTGGTCGGGGTTTAAGTCCGGATTCGGACACGCGAAGTAGATGCATTTGCGTTATCTATGTGTATTTAAAAAGGTGCCTTGAAACGTGCCTTTTTGGCGTTTTTTGTTCGACCTTAACAATCGCTTCATCGCTTAAATTTTAATAGATGGACACTTTCAATTTTATAAAATTTAAAAATAATTTTGATGCTATAACATACCAGAATTTTACGAAATCTTTCGTGAGCGAGTCCTACTCGCAGTAGGCGGGTTTTTATTAAGATTAAAGTAATTGCAGATGCAAACATACAACATGCATGGAATTGTATGGAATTGACATAGTAGGCAAACACGCGAGATTTGACGTCGATATATATTATTTATTTATTAACATGTGTATTTGTCTGTGGAATCGTACTCATCTCTCAAATTTATTTATTATTATTGATTTAATTAATTATCGTTAATTTATATTTTAACCAGTTTCGGCTTGCGTACCTTCCTTCTTTTTTAAATTTTTACACATTTTTTTGCATAATTAGATGTTAAATAACAGTTATAATATATAAAATAAACATTTAAATGGTTGTTGCATCTAATTTATACAGATCTTAAGACTATAAATAACAAAAAAAACAATCAATTACTTATTGCAAAAGCTGACAGACTTTTTAGATTATCTGACACTAATAGCACTTCTGATAAAAAGGAGAAGTTATCCCACTTCTTAACGCTGAGACATTCTAATAGATGTAAGGTCGTATTTGCACAATTATTAAAATAAGGTTTAATGCTAAGGAAGAGAGCTTGAAATGTCTTGAATTAAATCTGTCGAGGATGGTGGTCAAGAGTTGGCGCAGATATCATGAATGAATCATTAAGTGAATATACAGGGTGATTTTATATCATGTCTTTTACTTCCGAAATCAGTCAAGGACTGCGATTTGATTTGTATAGATAGTTTATTAAACAATTTGCAAACAACACGAGTAACATCGCTACTGAGACTTCTTCTTGGGCTAAGCTTAATTGTTTTTGACATATATGTATGTATGTATGTATACATACATACATACATAAATTTCGAAAACACACATGTTATCGTATTGTCGTATTGTCAGCTTTAATTTAATGGGCAGTAATGGCGGCCGAGTTAAGAACAATACGATAACAAGTGAAAAGCGGCTAGGTTTAGCCAGAGTAGAAGCCCAGGGGCCGATTTTTGACTTTCGAGCGCTCGAAAGTTTCACTACGAAATGAGCAAAATCTTCAAAACCGTTTTTTGAAATACGAGCAGTAGAATTGAAAACGAATGGTGTGGACCACTCGTCTTTACATTTTCTATCGCTCGTAATTTCAAAAATATGGTTTCACCGATTATGCTCACTTCCGAGTGAAACTTTCGAGCGCTCAAAAGTCAAAAATCAGCCCCCTGTGGCCCGTTTCATGAAGCTACAAGTTACCAATTACAAGCGGAAGTCTCTTTCTAACTGCTTTTGCTCGAAAGCTAATTTGTAACTTAGCTTTGTGAAACGGGCCACTGGTCGAAAAATATTTGGTTAGCAAGGGTGACGTACCATTTTAGAACACGCTGTATGTATTTATTTTTATCATTGATTCGGTAGCTTTTTGTCTGGATCGCTTTTGAAAACCCGAAAGCCTTGGCAACTTGTTTTCGTTATGAGAATTCAAAATTCAAAAATTCGAAATTCAAATTATTTATTCAGTAAATTGGCCACACGAGGGCTCTTTTACACGTTGGTAACATGGAGTGAATCTACTAGCGCTTCGGACAAGACCACCATTGCGGAGAAGAAGCGCCGCAAGAAACTCCAGCAGAAGGTCATTTTTTCCAATCATAAAATACAATAATACTTAAAAGTAACATTACAAGGTAATGCAGTAATAAATAATTATTTTAAAACTAACACAAATAAAATCATTACAAATGTAAGCTAAATTACTTAAATTAAAAATAGTGGATACACTGAGATAATCACTGGAATTTCCGAAAAGTAAAGAACTACTATGAGACGTTAGCAATATGATTACGATATGGTTTAACACATAATGGAGCAAGACCTTTTCAACCCTTGACAAAAATGTTTCTATGTTTATATGTATGTGTCTGTCAGTGGCATCATTGCTCCCAAACGGATGAATTCAATATGGTTAATTTACTTTTGTCGTCACAGTCACAGTATAACAGAGTGCTAAGTCATTTCGCAAATGTTCAACAAAACCTGTTCTGACATAAATGTCATAATCTACAAGTTTAATTGAAAGCTGCGACAAACAGGAAATTGAGTGACGCACGTTCCTGGAAAAGCCCAGGAATAAGCTCAGATTAAATGATTAAGCTGTCAAGCTTTCTTGGAAAATTTGATTCAGAGTCAACTGCTCAGACTTGGACTTGGTTTTATGAGTGGAGTTTCCGAAGTATGTTATGATTTAGTATACCTGGGAAATAATCAATAATCACATCTGAAAGTATCAATATTGTGCGTAGGATTTGTTTTTGGCATCTATAATTAGTGGTCAAAAGAAAGGAGCCTCAAACTCCTCGTTTATGTATGTAAATGTTAACTTTACACAAATGTAAAATTTCAGAAATAGGGTGACGGCACCAATAATAATAATAATTTTCTTTATTTCAAGTAACAAGACTTATAGGTGATGATGGACACTTGTAGCACACTTGTCCAATGATGGACACTTTTAGCTGACAGGCACCAGTAATGGACACTTCGCTCTTAATTCAACTTCACACGGTCCTAAATTAATTGTTGCAAAACAAATGAATAACCCTTATCTTCTGTAAAATAAGAATCAAGTGTCCATTATTGGTGCCTTGTCCATTACTGGTTCCATCACAACGCAGAGATCATGTCTAGTGTTTTTTGACATCCATAATGATAAAGAAATATAAATATAAATATAAATATCTCAATTCGAACAAGTTTAGATTGATGCTTAAAACGAGTTGCAATCGAGATAGGTAAAAGTATAAAAAGATAGAATAAAATATGATAACATAAAATAAAATAGTAAGAAATGTCTGCGACTGCTATCTCAGCCATATTGTAAACGGTCGGTTACTTAACTTTATCTTTTATCCCTTTTTCCCTTTTCTTGGAAAGGCAAGATTAAGACCAACATAACGATATATTAACTGATTGGTTACTATATAGCTTTAACCAGCAACCTCTCTCGCAACGCGAAAACACTCTACGACATTATATGTATAGATTGATTATTTATTTGACTGATAGAGAGTGCCAGTGGGCATTAAGTTCGCAACTTTTACTTGTTTTCGTGCAATGAAGATTTGTGACATATATTTTCGGTAGATACATCTTCATCTTTACATAGTATAAAATACAGACGAATTGAGAACCTCTTCCTTTTTTTGAAGTCGGTTAAAAATGAAGGCGCTTCGGCAGTCTGTTCGCTTAGGGCCTGTTGTTTGATCAGTAGCTAAACTAAGTGGTAAAAACCGTGAATAATGGTTAAATCTCAAGAAAATGTGTCAAATTTTGGATTACTTTTTCGAATTTTAACATTTAGTTGAGTTAACTACTGATCAAACAACAGGCCATTAATTTAATACAGTTTTCTGCAATAGATAGAGTGATTCAAGAGGAAGGTTTATCCTCGTAAGGCCCGATGTCCTAAATTCAGGACATCTGTCAAAGTGACTTTTGACTTTAGTTGACTGACATAAGATTATTTTTCGAACTAACGAAATTTGACGTGGGCCTTACGAGGATATACTCGTATGTATAATAAGTTATGGATTATGTATTACAGAAAATTTGCATAAACCGAAGCAAAGCGAGGGCGGGTCACTAGTAAAAAATAAGTTTCACAACTTTTTCTGTCTTTGAAGCAGAATATATCTAAAATAAATAATATGTGTATATTTTTTTTAAACAACAAATATGGTCGCTATTAATTCTGAATAAATAAGGTGTTCGAAAATATCTGAACTCTAGCATGATCAGATGATTTTGAACCCCTTTTTGCTCTTATAATATAAGACGGTGAGTACCCTAAGTGTGCTAAAGGATGTGAACTAACGTTTAACATGCAAATATATCGCGAACCAAACTTTCACCGAATCCCCAATTTCTCTCTTACCGCTACTTAGCCATTGTTCTTCTGTTTCATTAATCTTATTTGTAATCAGTGGGCATAGTATGGTTGCGTTTATCGCGTGACAAAATTTGGATAACGCATCCGTCACATGTAAATAAGTACGAGAGTGACGGATGCTTTATCCACATTTTATCACAAGATAAACGCAGCCATATTAGGTCCGTTGATATTTTTACAGAAAGAAAGGGCTGTTCTAAGTTTAATTTGAATATCTGTGTATGTATGTCTGTGTATTTCCTAAACAGATGAACTGATTTGGACGTGTTGTTTTTTAAAAGAAAACTGGTTCAATCGGGATTGTTCTAAGCTAGGATATATACAAATTGGTTGAGTTGTTTACGAGATATCCACTCACTAAGGAGGGATCGGGAGTTTTTTTTTAACAAACTCGCATGTAATAACCAGTGTACTTAAAAAATATATTTTTATGCGTCAAGTCAGGAGAAAGGAATTAAGGCAAAATTAATAATTAATAATTCTATAGTTGTTTAGAAGGTTCCCTGCCACTCCTTGATCCCCTGCGAATGAGATCCAATAACAAGTTCGCACTTAAAGTCGACTATAAACGGAAAAGAGCGTGTCGAACCACGCGCAGTGTAGGGTTCTGTTTGTAACTTAATCGACTAATACTCGTTAACTTGTAAAGCCAACTTAGCTGTGTTTTTTTTCACATATTCATGGACAACGGTTTTTTTTCGTAATTTAATTTTACTACTTTCTCGGCGTGATTATGTGTATTTTTTTATGGCAAGGAATAGGCCCGCAGCACTCAGGCCACCTGATGGTAAGATCGGATCTGAGACCCATAGACATTCGAAACCTAAAGACTACAATCTCAAAACTGCAATCCTAAGACTTCAAATGCGTTGCCAACCCTGAGGACTAAGATGGAATGCCTCTATGCTACTAATTTCACCGGTTGTCTTATCCCCACACCGGAACGCAGCAATGCGAACACTACTGCTTGGCAGTGGGTTGATGGATATGATGGTGGTAGCTGTTCGGACGGACCCTGCACAAGGTCCTACCACCAGTAAATATGCCAAATTACAGCTTTGTTCTACCAAGAGTCTCTTAGTTAGTCTAACGACCGTTTGAACGTACATGGCGAAACTCTTTTAAGGTTCCTTGGAGCCTAGTCAAGACGTATAACTCTAACTTAGCAATTTTCCGAAATCGACAAAAAGTATGGGATTGACGTAAGCATAAACATCGCTAGATCTCGACTCCTTAGCAGCATTTGCACATTCTGCCCTCCTAAATAAAAAGGACGCATGCGCAATTCGATAGCCACAGTAAATTTAACCCCTCATCTTAAGAAATAAGGTCACTTACATATATGTGGTTCTATGAAATATACGCCCTTTTTTCTAAGGAGGGCAGTATTGCACGCTCTCTTGTTGACTACGGGACCCTAAAAACCCCTTGTTTGTGCTTGTATTGCTTTAATGCTGTCACCCGGTCACTCTCAAGGCGAGTGGGTCCTCGCCCACTCCTTCCGACACCCAGGCAAACGCCGGGCAGAGTGAGTAGCTCCCATTGAGAGTATTTACACTGGAGATTGGTTCAATACATTCCTTATTGAGGCATATTACGCCTATAGACGACGCATTAGCCTTGTTGGTAGTGACCCTGCCTACGAAGCTAGCGGTCCTGGGTTAAAATCCCGGTAAGTTCAGATATTTGTGTGATTAGCACGAATATTTAAGTATATAAATATTAAGTATTTATATCGTTGTCTAGTAAAGCTTAGAGCTTAGTTTGGGACTAGGTCAATTGGTGTGACTGTCCCCTGATATTTATTTCTTATTTATTATTTATATTACTGGGGTAGGAACACCCAAAAAATCCGAATATTTATTAGTCCTAATTTTAATTTTCCGAAAGGTATGTTATCCTGAAGCTGTTTTAGATTAAATTTATAATATAATTACTATATGTAGGTTAGGTTAGGTTTGATTAGCAAAATCAAAAAATAAAGGCTCCTGTCAAAACATTGCATACGGAATTATGAAAATTTGGAATTCTGATCACTCACCCATCATCAATAATTCTGACCGGGTCCTAGTGAAAAAGGGTACAAGTCGACTTAACTCGTAATAAAAAAGGGTATATACATGAACGGAGTTTACTGGACTTAAACCCATTTTCACTTGATCTTCAAAAGACTTATACCCTTTTTCAATTGGGCCCTAGGGGCTCCAGGGCTTATTAGCAGAAATAACTATGGATAAGATAAAAACAACCCCATTTTCATAGTAATCATCAGTGATCGGAAATAGGTGAGCTAATTTGCCTAAACTTGACGCATATTCATTCATGCGTGAGAGAGATGGGAGTACATTATTGAATGAACATGCATCAAGTTTAGGCAAATTAGCTCACCTATTTCCGATAACTGGTAATCATTTTATCGTATTTCAGTTCGTCGATTGCATCATTTCATCGAATTTCATTTCATCGATAAAATCGGACTAGGTTTAAGATTTAACGTTATCGCATTTTGTATGGAAATTTTTAGCTTCACAATCCTCTTAACACTGCATCCTAAGACTGCGCATGCGTTGCCAATCTTGAAGACTAAGATGGAATGCCGCTATGCTAGTGGTCTAAGATCCGAATAGGAGACGATTTGCACTGGACTGTTTATTCGTTGAAAAGTATTTTATATCAAATTTAATACACTAAATAATATGTGGCGAATAGGTAGGCTGAAAAATTTCAGTCCAGTACTTATATCATAAATTTTTTTTTTTAAATGAACTTGTTTTTAAAATTTCAAATGTTTGTTTAATAGACAAATTACATACTAATCGAAAGTATGAAGTCTATAGAATATGCAAACGTTAGGTTTGGTGCAAATTATTAGTACCGACTTACCTGTTTATACCTGCCTACCCAATAGTTTGATGGGGAAAAAATAGTCAGCCTAACGTTTGCATATTCTATAGGCTTCATACTTTCGATTGGTATGAAGTTTGTCTATTAAACAAGCTATTGATTTTTTTTAAACAAAGTTAATTTTTAATTTTTTTATTAATAAAGTTAATTTTTCAGCCTACCTATTCGCCATATATTACTTAGCATATTAAATTTGGTATAAATTACTTTTCATCGAATAAACAGCCCGGTGCAAATCGTCTCCTATTCGGATCTCCTACTATAGTAATTTCACCACACACACAACAATACTAACACTGCTGCTTGGCGGTAGGTTAAAAAATAAGATAGTGGTAGCACGGACGGACACTGCACGTCCTTCCACCACTAAAAACAATGCAAATCATTTAACCCCACCTTCTATTGTCCTCATTTGCATAAATAATTGTATATGCTTCATCGCACATCGGATACATATAAAGTAACTATAGTGTTTTACCCAGGATGGCGCGCCCCACCACTTAAATTACCTTGCATGATTGCGTCAATGTATGGATAATTAGGTAGCAGGGCGGGACGTCATGGATTGAGAACATTATACAGATGTAGTAAATAATTATTATTAACTATGTGTCTGTTTTTGGCATCGTAACTCCTTAACAGACGGACCTTTAATTAGTATCATTTGTTATTATAGAAATTCACAATAATGAGTCTACAGACAGACACACAGACGGATAGCTTAGCAAAAGAAGTTGGAACCCTCTAAAGGTTTGCCAGTCTAACCAGCATTACGATCCCCCATTCAGAGCAGTTGCTACATGCCTAAGGTTCAACATAAAATAGTTATTTTCCACATAATCAGCTGTTGCGTTTGACAATAACAATTATGGCGTCATGTGAATCAATGACGTCACACGTCACGTGACGTCACATTGACATGCGTTTGCGCAGAATACAGCGATGTGTCATCATCGGATGACTCACGCCAAGTTTTACCCGAGTGCTGAAGACTGTATGTATGGTTTTTTATTTTCTTGTAAAGGATAAACGCCCAAAACAACGAACGCAACCACAACAAAATTAAATTAAATTTTTCGACCATTGGTCAAATTCGTTATGTTTTTAGTTTTTACATTAGATATGTACCTAAGACGAGAATAGAGTTTCAGAAAAGACTAAACGGTTTTGGTGAAACTGTTGTCATTTGTAAAAGTCAAACATTTTTAGCTGAGCGGCCATTTTGTAATGACCACATATTACGACAGATTTATATTACACCAGCTTCTGCCCACGACTCCGACATCCGCGTAGATTTCAATTATTGTTATTCCCTCGGGAACTTTTAAATTTTCCGGGATTAAAAGTAGCCTATGTGTTAATCCAGGGTATAAGCTATCTCCATTTCACATTTCATTCAAATCCGTTTAGCCGTTGCTGCGTGAAGGACTAACATACTAACACATCGCTGTAAAATAAATGTTCATAAAAACTTACCCAATACCCTTTGCAACCATATAAAAAAAACCCCGACTCTTTCGAATTAAAATGGTGACTAAGCGGCAAAGTGAAAATGTAGAGCGGGAAAACCTGCCCTTGCGCATCATTCCACTGCGCAGTGCGCACCGTACTAGTCGGCGCATGATTGTGCACACTTAACATGGTGATTAACACACGTATGTGGAAGTTTATTCTTACTCCAGCTTTAATTATAATTATTTACTAGAAATTAATTAATTCCGATGTCATTTATTCAGTAATATGCTTAACTGAGTTTTTTCACATTGGAGTGGATACTAAAGATTAATTAATTCTGAAAAATATTTATTTAAATCATTACAAGAAGGTCCTTAATGAAAATGAATTAATTTTCATTTAATGAAAGGCAAGAGCATGTGCAAAATAACGGTCATTTATTCTAATCTGAAAAAAAAAACCTGAAGTATCATCAATCCTATTGCCTCCTCTTATTGGGTAAAATGATATCGCCATTGACATGTCGGCGTATTGTTATTAACTCGGCCGGTATTTCTGTCAAACAAAGAAGAGCTATCGTAACGTTAACAATACTATAGTATGTCAAAGGAAATATGGTTTTACAAACACCTTTAGGACCGTATTAATAAACTAATCTCAACTCTAATGCTCGTCTCGAGATGCTTCAAAAATGTCAGTGTTCTATGGTTTGACGTTTACTTTGACGTATCTTGTGACGGGCATCTCAGCCAAGATGAGTTTATTAATATGGCCCTTAGTTTTTAATAGCAAATATTTTCGATTCATTTTCATTAGGTAATAATTGTTACCTATATTTGATGCCCTTACTACATTATTTACATTAAATTCTACGCCACTAAAAAATCTGTCCACGAGATTCGATGAAATATCAAAAAATCTTGTCTTTAAAAAGGCTATGACTGATTTTTATACTCAAAAAAATCACATTTAAATGCGTCACCTTACAGCTTTCTATCTCTTTGCACACGCCTTTCAAACTTCGAACATCCTAGATGAGCGGTGCGCAATGGGCCGTTTTGCGCGCGGACCGTTTTGCGCACGGCCGTTTATGCGCACGATTTGCTTTCCCCATATAAAGAGACGCCGGCGCATCCATTATCATTACAACTCATTCCGCTGAACTGTGAAGTGATAAGCTATCTGTCACAATAGTAAGTACTTGATTATTGGCTTTGTTTATTAGATTAATTCTTGGGTAATGATAATGACCTTATTTAAATTAGATTAGGTGTATATTCTAATGTTAAATGAAGAAGTATTTGTCTGTACTAGACCTTTTTTCTTGGTTATAATTTAAATGTTTTGAGCTTAAGTTTAGTGATGTAAAATCCATACTTCCATACAAATACTATACTTGCGTGAGTAACTTGTTTTGTTAATTAGTTGGTTACGCTTTCACAGCTAAACCTTTGAACCGCTTTAATGTAATTTATTATGATGATTAAATTTCAGAAAAGGACAAAGAGCACACCTTTTATCTCAGAAAAAAAACAGTTCTGAAAGGGAATAGTGATAAACGACTTCTGCTACATCATTCTAATTGTAGAGAAATACTATATTTGAAAAATTATATTAAAAATCAATCATGTGAGACTAGGCACCTTTAAAAGGGCTGAGATGTAAATCTGGCACTAATCAACAAAAAATATTTTTTCAGAACACGAACTCAAAATGCCTTGCTGCGATGTAACGATCGAAAGAACCCGTCAATGCAATATGGACTGCAACAACCCGGATTGCTTTTGCATCTCAACTGGTGGCAAGACCTGCATCTGCCTCTCTAAAGATGACAAAGGAAACATCGTGCAATGCAATGATTGTAAATGTGAACCTTGTAACTGCAAATGTGATTCATCCAAGTGCATCTGCTTGGCCACTGCAGGCGTCACTTGCATTTGCGTTTGCCGCGACGAAGCTGGCAACATTAAGAAGTGTGATGACTGTGACTGCGTTGGAGAAAAGTCCGACATTGCTGAGAAACCTTGTGGCAAGAAATGTGATAAGGCTGGATGTGTCTGCATCCCCACAGATGGGAAGACCTGTGTCTGCGTCTGCAATGATGACAAGGGAAACATCGTGCAATGCAATTATTGTAAATGTGAACCTTGTAACTGCAAATGTGATTCATCCAAGTGCATCTGCTTGGCTACTGCAGGCGCCAATTGCATTTGCGTTTGCCGTGGAGAAGCTGGAAACATCAAGAAGTGTAGCGACTGTGACTGCACTGGAGAAAAGTCCAATAACACTGAGAATCCTTGTGGCAAGAAATGTGATAAAGCTGGATGTGTCTGCATCCCTACAGATGGGAAGTCCTGTGTCTGCCTCTGCAATGATGACAAGGGAAACATCGTGAAATGTAATGATTGCAAATGTGATCCTTGTAACTGCAAATGTGATTCATCCAAGTGTATCTGCTTGGCTACTGCAGGCGCCAATTGCATTTGCGTTTGCCGTGGAGAAGCTGGAAACATCAAGAAGTGTAGCGACTGTGACTGCACTGGAGAAAAGTCCAATAACACTGAGAATCCTTGTGGCAAGAAATGTGATAAAGCTGGATGTGTCTGCATCCCCACAGATGGGAAGTTATGTGTTTGCCTCTGCAATGATGACAAGGGAAACATCGTGAAATGTAATGATTGCAAATGTAATCCTTGCAACTGCAAATATGATTCATCCAAGTGCATCGGCTTGGCTACTGCAGGCGCCACTTGCATTTGCGTTTGCCGCGACGGAGCTGGTAACATTAAGAAGTGTGATGACTGCGACTGTGTTGGAGAAAAGTCCAACATTCCTGAGAAACCTTGTGGCAAGAAATGTGATAAGGCTGGATGTGTCTGCATCCCCACAGATGGGAAGTCCTGTGTCTGCGTCTGCAATGATGACAAGGGAAACATCGTGCAATGCAATGATTGTAAATGTGAACCTTGTAACTGCAAATGTGATACATCCAAGTGCATCTGCTTGGCTACTGCAGGCGCTACTTGCATTTATGTTTGCCGCGACGATGTTGGGAACATCAAGAAGTGTGATAACTGTGGCTGCAACGCAACAGCGAGCGAGTTTGATCCTGTCGTATGCCAATGTTATACAAGAGGTACTTCAAAGAATGATGGCTGTATAGGTAACTCTTTTAGCTGCAATCCCTGTGTTTGCTGAACGCACTTTTTAAAGCACATGTAAATCACTACTTACTTGTCCTGTTGCTAATTTGAATATGATTCTAAACAATTAGTTAATGTATAAGTCTTGCTTAAGTTAAATGATTGTACAGAGATATTTAATTTTCAAAAAAAGACTTGTGTTTCTTGCTTCGTTTCTTCGCAACAATGGTCTCCTCTTGGGAAGCGCTGCTGTGCTTTTTCTTTTCAAAGCAACGTTTTATATCATTTGTATAATCAGTATAATCACAATCCAGTTTTACTTCTTTATTCTTTAGCGTAATGATGTATTTACCTTATTATATTTTATGATCGTGTAACCATGTATTATTTTAATAAACATTGCATAATGATCCCGGTTTTTTAATCTTAAGCAAGTTTAAACAATGCAAAGCTTAAAGCTGGTTAGTTGACCAGTTTGTAAATGGTCTATTAATATGCTAAACCAAGCTTTTAAGCTCTTTGTACCGCCTGTCACGTCTCGACTTGTTGATAATGGACACTGATAAGCGCCTATTAGTCGTCTCATGTCACAGTTTACGATTATTAGTAAGGTTTCACAAAAAAACTCTCAAGCAACTTATTAGTAGAGTAAGAATTGTCTTTTTGTATCCTACAATTATACTGCCCTTCTAAATAAAAAGGACGCTTGCATAATTTGATATTCATTCTAAATTGAATCCAGTGCCTTAAGAAATAAGGTCACTAATACATTCACGATTCTATGAGACATACGCCCTTTTTTATAGTGAGGGCAGTATATGTATGTAGCTGTTTTGTTACGTGATGTATTAGTACAGATTTTAATCATTATTTTCGACCTGGGCCTCTATTTTACTTTGTAAATCCAAATTACCTTTGACGAGTTATCATATCGTATTATTATTAACTTGGTCCCCATTACTGTCAAGTAACTACATAAAGCTGGGCATTCACGGACGTGCCGTTTGTCTCGGCGACAAATCGAGTGCATTCAACTGGATGGGCGTAATATTTTGGCCACATTCGCGGGCGCGCCAGACTGATTAAAAAATAGCAGCCAGAGAAAACATTCACGACGATGCCATTTGGCTTCGCGCGGTGGCGTGGCGTGTTCAAACTTTGAATTTCGACATTCACGATAGTTCCATTCGGATGGCGCGATGGCGCGTCCCACTGGCTTTCCGTTCATTTCGAAGTACTTTTAAACGCTACAGTTTACATTTACGGGTTGTTTTTGGCGCGGCGCTGCTCTATTCGGCTTGTTGGAGCGGTCGAGAATGCCCATCTTAAGACCTGTCGTAATGTTAACTACTTATACGATCACATGTCAAAGGCAATACGGTTTTAAACTACATTAAAGCGAAAAAAAATCGTCGGTCTTAGGTAGGATTCGAACCTACATCTCCTTTGGCTCTCCGGGCCGATGCAGGCACATAACCTATGCCACCAAGACCCTTCTTAAGATCCTCGAAATTAGTGATCGCTTGCTTTTTCATACTCGGAGGGTATGCTGACGCTATCTATCGTTGTTTATTAACAAACTACACTCATGTTTATCCTGCAGAAAAGAGGCCCAGAGGGGATATTGCCTAACGCACTCTCAATCGCAATCGTTTTCATTTTGAAAATCAAAAGCTTGTCTGCATACAAAATGAAAACAATTGTTCCGCTTTCAAACCGATTCCGATTGCGAGTGCGTTAGGCAATACGCAGTTTGAAATTTAAAGAACGCCCACGTTAGTCAAACCAGCCTGTTTGATAGAAATGTCTGTTGGTCTCCCAACTCTATTTAATACCAAGAATAATTCAATTCAATTCAATTCATTTATTTATTTCAAGATAACATTAGATCTCATTATTGTTAGTATAGTCTTAGAAATAATGTTAGTACTTAATTAGTTTTTAAGTACTAACATTATTTTATTGGATTTTACACATAATATTAACCGGTTCAATATAGGACAACACACATGATCAGCAATCATCTTCAGGATGCTGTTCGGGCTGTTCCTCGTCCTGCCCAGCAGAGACGCTGCCTTCTTGCGCAAAATTCCTGCAAACCCGTCGGTTCGTGACTCCGCAAACATGGCGGATGCAATGCAGAATCTGGGCAACCCCATCAGCATCCTGAAGGCGTTGTTATATTGTACCCTTATAGCATTGTATGATTTTTGGGTATAGCAGACCCACAGGCCGCTAGTGTAAAAAGATGAGCAGTATGCTTTAAACAGCGTAATCTTGACTGCACTTGAACATCGAGCAAACCTGCGGGCCAGCATGTTCGCCCTCACACACAATGCTCTGCGCTTTCTCTCCATGACAAACTGCGATCTTTAAATAGATAAATCCTCGATACAGTGGCAAACCCTACTTTATTTTTTCACACATGCAAACTTCACTATCTCATTTAGGAAAACGTACGGGAAATTCCACATAATTTCCGACAACTCCACAAGTTTACACGGTTCGCTCTCCCCCAGAAGTATGTACAGGTTTAAAAAAATCTGGTAGAAATCAGTTGAAAAATCGGCCATTTTGATGAGCACTGAGATTCAAAAATCGATTCCCAGTTCTATATTAAAACATTTACCTACTTAAGTAACCGTCGTAAAACATGGATACGATTGAAAATGATGAGTAACTGACTGACCCTGCCTACAAAGCTAGTGGTCCCGGGCTCGTTTCCCGATCAGGGTAAATAATTTATGGGTATTTGTTTCTGATTCTTGGGTGTTCTCTATATAAAAGTATATGTTTCTCTACATCTCTACATATTTATCGCTGCCTAGTACCGTAAAACGGGGTGAGTAGGGATTAAGGGGTGAGTAGGGACACAACCTAAAATAAGTCATAACTTGTTACAAATAAGAACAATTATTAAATGGACAATAACGTTACGTCTATTGGAAATAATTTCAGTCTTATAATTAGTAACATATGCTTCATTTTAGGTTGTGTCCCTACTCACCCCTTAATTCCTACTCACCCCGTTTTACGGTACCCATAGTACAAGCCTAGAGCCTAGTTTGGGACTAGGACAATTTGTGTGAGATTGTTTTGTGTTTTTTTTTTATGAACCGATGTCATTCATAAAGACATTATTAAATCATTGTAAATTCCAACAGTCTTCTTGTCCCTTGACAATCATTACAGTATCTTAAAGAAATGCAATTTAAGTTGATGTCAATTTGGTTCAAATAAATAAGTTAATGTATGAAGACCAGTTCCAACCAGAAAGATTTAGGAATACTAAATCAGCAGTACCATTTAAACACGTAATCTGATTTATTTTCGTGTTTCATAACAGCATTGGATTATTATGACACCGGGTTTAATTAATGGCTCCAGTGGAAATAAATCACATTGAAATTAGGTTTCAATTTAAAGATTACGTATTCGATCTTTTAGTTTATTTATTATACAATAGACTAAATCATTATTAAGTTATTATACCCACCGACAGTGTCAACGCATGATCCAGTTAGAATATAATAAAGTAGAATATAATAAAAATTGTTTATTCGGTGCTAAAATAAAATGAACATAAACATCAGCAAAAACATTATAAAAAAACAAAAAACCGCCTTCAAAAACGCAGAAAATAACTTCTTTAAAATTGTAGGCATTTTTTGCGTTTTTGAAGGCGGTTTTTTGTTTTTTAAAACATTTATTTTATTTTATACTTTTTAGTGATCATAATACGCTGTTACGTAGTCCCACTTCTTAGTTGAAATGAAACTTTAACTTATAATCAAGCGCGCCGCAAGCAACGCCGCGGGAAAGTCATAGTCATATTTCAACAAGTAAATATTATTCGTTGTAGGTAGTCGCTGAACTATCTTAATAGAGATATCTTATCGCCACCCTTGAAATCGGTACCATTGAGGAGTTCTGGTGGCCATCTGTGGTCTTCATCATCAGTTCCACTACGCCAAATGATACTTTCTGAATGCAAATGCTGGACTTGTTACTAAAAATACTAAAATCGCTATATGTTTGCCTACAATATTTGAGGAGTTCCCTCAATTCCTCACTGATACCCTCATCAGATACAGATTTGGTGACAATGGGACCACCTCGAAAGTATACTCTATCAAACCAAAAAAAAAATTTTGAAATCGGTCGACAATTGACGGAGTAATCGGTGAACATACATAAAAAAAAAAATACATACAGTGGAACGTATAACCTCCTCCTTTTTTGAAGTCGGTTAAAAAAAGTAGAGTAATACGAACTTAGAGTACCTACTTAATCTAAATTTAACACCGAAAAGGTTGCCACTCAGCATGGAGCCAGGACAGTTACACCACGGATTACTTTTTATGGTTCCTATCACAGAACAGAAAAGCAGGGGTGTTATTGTCTCAAAAAACGGCGGTCGGTCGAACGGACGAGCGAATCAAAGCGGCAAGTTTAAGTAGTGCCGTCCGAGCGAACAAAACGCATTTTAGCGCGTGCATTGTCAATTAGGCAGCCTTATACGTTCGAGAAGTCATGCCGCCAAATTGAATACACGCGGTATAATGTGTTTTGTTCACTCTGACGGGACTACTTAAACTCGCCGCTTGGACAATCACTCGTTCGTGCGTCCGTTCGTCGTTGTTGAGAGAATCCCACCCCAGTTGAGTTATGTGGGCGTGTCACGTGTGGCAGGCATGGTTATGCGGAGTTCCGCGATCGCTAAATAATATTTCTAAAAAAGGAAATAAATCCAGAAGCCTTTTTGTGCTATTTTGGAATGTAAAAACGATAGCGGCACCAAAAACATTTTCCATGGTGGCATGTGGTTTTTATGATAGTGTGAGTATTGGCGACAACAGCTCTGGGGAGTGATTCTCTCAACAACGACGGACGGACGGACGAACGAGTGATTATCCAAGCGGCGAGTTTAAGTAGTCCCGTCAGAGTGAACAAAACACATTTTAGCGCGTGTATTCAATTTGGCAGCATGGCTTCTCGAACGTATAAGGCTGCCTAATTGAGAATGCACGCGCTAAAATGTGTTTTGTTCACTTAAACTCGCCACTGCGATTCGCTCGTTCATCCGACCGACCGCCGTTTTTTGAGAGAATAACACCTCTGATACTAAGCGAAGCTCAAGGTACTTCCACTGTTTTTTCAATTCCGTGGTTCCTATTATTACTACTACGCTGTCCGACTGTCCGAACTTTAAAGAGCTGTAACTGTGTATTAGAATAGGGTTCCGCTGGGTTCCATTCGGGCACGGAACCCTAAAAATGAGAGACACGAATAAAAGAGAAAAACTCGTAAAACGCAACAACATAGCAACCCGTTAGTCTATAATAACTGAACCTGCTGTTAATGAATTAGTATACTGATCGAACGCGTGCGCCGAACGGAATACTAGTGGGAACGGGGCCGCCGCGCAGGTCATGGCTTTATAGGTAAATCACTTTGTTGTAGTCTTTAAGTGTAGTGCTAAAATTAGCAATGTAAAAGTTGCAGAACATTCTCAGAAGTTAAGAATTTTTCTCAAGAAATTGCCGAGCATATTATCAGAAACATTGGAGAGCATTAAGAATGTTCTCATTCCACCCAAAACTTAAGAATATTTTTAGAAATTTCCAAGAATTTCTCATAAGAAACTTTTACAATTTGAGAAGTTACTTTTCGGTACAATGCTAGGAAAAAATAAAAGAATTGTGAAGCGACGCTCTAATCGCGTAGCTCTCAAAAAATCCATACAAATTTAGCTCCGGACAATGACGCTCCTTACCCCCAAAATAAGGCCCATTTTAACGATTTTTGAATATGCTTGGTTTGTATGTTTCCATTTTTTAATTTAAATTCTTTCTGTCCAAGAAATATTTCCGTGGAAAAAGAACAGACCTTGTTTTTCATAATCATATCATATCATTTCATCAACATATTCAAAAATCATATAAATCAGACTAGGTTTAAGGAGACAAACAAGTTATCGCATTTTGTACGGAAAATTTAAGCTTCGCCAATCCCCTAATACCATATTAAAAAACCTGACCATCATAGAGGCATTCCATCTTAGTCCTGGCATCGCATTTGGTCGTAGGATTTCAGGCCTTTTTCCTCGTCAACTGTCAAATTTTCCAGAATAAAAAAAAACTTTTCTCAGCACCAAATTTCACGTCAAAACCTTGGAGACGACTTTTACTTGTGCCGTAAGGTTTTGATTCCATTGCGAGTGTCAAAATACGCGGCATTTATAAACGGCTGTATCTTCAGTTTACGTAGACTTGGAAGTGCCTAAGTTTTTGTACAACCTAAATGATTCCAGACCTGAATATTTGATACCTGATACCTGCACGCGTTCCTGAGACAAAGGGTTTTGACAGACAGACAGACGACGAAGTGATACTATAACGGTAATAATATACTATAAAAACAAACACAATTGCAGCTATAAATAATACCTATTATTAAACAGATAACGCCCATTACTGAAGTAAACGATGAATGTAATTAATACATTATTTTTTATCTGTAACCAATCAGAGCTAACCCATTAATTTCGTACCTTGCAACTCAACCTCAAGTCATTGGCCGCAAAGGTCAACCAAACAATAAAGATCGACCACTTCCTTGCAGCTTTATTTCTGGGTCTGACTGGCCTGTCATTAATTCTGTTCATTATAGTCGCGCCATTCTAAGCGATTTTTTGACAGCTGTCAACGTAGTAAAAAATGTGTTTGAGGTTATCTCACAGATCGGCACGACTATAGGTGTTAAGTTTTAACACAAAGATTTGATGTTGTCATCTATGTATAGGTTAATGCGGCACCAAGACAAACTACACACTAGACCACGTTTGTCCACAGTACACAGACAACAGATCCCTAGACAAACTGCATTCTGCAAACGTTATCTTCATCGCGAATTCGATTGACGTCAGCTGCCGGACGGTCGTGTCGAGAGCTTATGTCAATACCAAACATTTTTAACAGTTTTCGAAAGTCATTTACGTTAGCGTTAACTATCGGCAGCCGGCATAACTGTTATCGCATAGTTATAAAGACACTATTGCAAAACGCACACTAAACCAATATGGTAGAGCGTCGGTGGTCTTCGAACATTAAGAATTCGATAAAATAGAAACCTCGGACATAATGGCGACCATACCTTTAGAACTAGGCTAGACATGTTGCTTAACGCTAACGTAAGCGATATCGAAAACTGAACGACATAGGCGCTCGATGCTACCGTCTGACAACTTACGTCAATCCTACATTTTGGATAAAGAGGCCTTTTGTATCTCTTAAAAGGCCCAACCGATTTTCATGAAATCTAGCAAGAACCATCTCCTTTCATCAAGCTTTATTTAAAAAAATACATTAAATCACGCCTGTTTCCCAGAGGGGTAGGCAGAGACCACTTCTTTCCACCTGCTACGATCCTGACAAATCTCTTTCGCTTCTTCCACATTCATACATCCACGCACGTCGGTTTCGGGTACTTAAGATCCGGCCCTTTTCCAGTATTTCTCCGATTTGATTCGAAAAAGTACGCCTAGGGCCGCCCCTTCCAACCCTCCCACTCACTTTTGCTCTATACATCTCTTTCGTCAATTTTCTTTCATCCATCTTTTCTAAATGACCGAACCATCGAAGCATGCCCTTTTCAATCTTAGTCACTACATCTTCTCTTAGTCCACATTTCTCTCTGACCTTTTCATTCCTTACTCTATCAATCAGTATCACACCACACATACTACACGAAGAGCGCATTTCAACAGCATTTTTACGACTTTCATGTTAAAAAAATAACGTGACGTATTGTCCATTCGTTTGAAAGCTACGATGCTGTGGCACAGACACACAGATATACATATACATTTCAAGGGCTTAAAAAAATAAAGTCAAACAAGAACAATCCTTCTTTATATTACAATTGCTTGCGCATTAAAGATCATTTTTCTTCGTTACCTGATCACACTTGGCCCTAACTGTACTTGGATGAGACACGAATATTAATGAGATTTCTGAACTTATTGCCATTCACGACCAGGAACGAGCATGTTGTATTTTTGAGCCTTTTTATAACCTCAAAACGAGGTGCAACAAATTTACATGTTATTTTTATACCTACCAGCTGATGCTTATCGCTATTTCGTCGTTAACTGTACTATTTTTCCGGATAATAAATAAGTATCCTGTGTACTAAAATGGGGCCCAAGCTATCGTCCTGAAACCCAATAGACATTTGCAATATTACCTTTACTACTTATGTCTGAATTTCTAGGGTTCCAGAGACAAACTAGGAATCCTTATAGTTTCGCACTGTCCGTCTGTCTGTCTGTCCGTCTGTATGTCACACTCACTTTTTCTAAATTAAAACTAACTAAACTATCAAAGTTAAAAAACTGATTTTATGTACACATATAGATGTGATACTGCGCGCAAAGATCAATATTTTTTTTTGTTGTATCTACCTACGTACCTTATGTACATGAAAAGCAAGGGTACAACTAAATAAACTTGATTGGTTTCAATAAAATACTACAAATTAAAAACAAAAGGAAACATACAAACTAGTTTTTTGTTTTTCAAACATTACCATCCGTAGCTAAATAATTTGTAACCTCTTAAGAGGATTGTGAATCGCGTAGCTCTCAAAAAAAATCCATACAAATTTATCTCCGGGCGTTAACGTTTCTCACCCCCTAAATCAAGTCCGATTTCCACGATTTTTGAATATGTTATAGTTATTATAAAGATATAGGTCTGTACGTTTCAGTTTTTTGTTTTTTAAATTTGTTTCGTTCTAAGAAATATTTTATTGGAAAGGAAAACGTACAGACATAGTTTTTCATAATATCTACAATATATCCAAAAATCGTAAAAATCGGACGAGGTTTAAGGGGAGAGAAACGTTTTCGCATTTTGTATGGAGCTTTTTAGCTTCACAATCCTCTTAAGGAATCTGTAAATAGCAATGTAACCCAAAACCGTTCAAACACTAACTGTGATGTACTAACGGGTACGTTACGTGCCACATAACACTGATACAAGATTATCACGCGACATAACACGGCGTTTAAGGTATAGCGGGTGTGCCATCTGTAACCTGTGGCGCTTACCGTAAAACGGCTGTAGGGTGCCAAGGCAAAGGATATAGCGGCTCCTATAGTCGCAAACACACTGAAAGCGTAGGCGGTTGCCATACTAAAAACGCTTCTGCACGCTTTGGGCACGCTTATTAATATTAAATTTAAAAACTGTTAATTGTATGGAATTGACATAAGAGGCCGATGCGATAGATACAGCCTTGGCCAAAGTTGTTGAGCAGTATTATTTTTCATTTAAAAAAATACACAAATAGGTAAAGTATAAAAAAAATAATTGAACATGTTCAAATCATATCGTTTCGAAGTAACTATTTTCGTGTGAAAATTTAACCTAGAAAAAGTAGGTTTTACAACAAAAAAAAAACTTTTTTTCACGATTTTTTTAATAAATATGACTAATCTTTTTCTTAGATATAAACGTACGTTGCAGAGTAGTTAGAAGGGCATAAAACAAATTAAACATTTGCCTCTCTTACTTAACATTAAGTTTCAATAGTAGAAGGACCTTGTGCAGGGTCCGTCCAGATTGCTACCACCATCTTACCACTTGATCTACCACCAAAAAGTTTTATCATTGTTGTATACCGGGCGGGGGTAAGACCACCGATAAATTGACTAGCTTAGAGGTAGGTGCGATACTATCGAAAAACCGGAATATCGGACTAAAATTCCGATATTATAAAACCGATATTCGAGCTCGCAAAATACCGGTATTTCGATATTACATAAATATAATATAATAATTAATCTCCAATAAAGTAACGTTTTATTTTTATAGCCTCATCCAAGCATGTCATTTTTAACTAGCTATAGAATGCATTATTCCCGAGTTCCCGACCATGAGTTGCATAAAATTAAACTTATAATAACAGTATAGTAATTTAAGAATGCACTATATATTTCTCATAGAGGAGATTCTAAATATCGGCGATGAAATGTTGATGACTCACATGTGCAAAAACAATTTGAAGTTTAAATTCAAGATATTTTGAATGTATGTGCTGTGATTTATAACAAATATATTTGCTACGCATGAGCTGATTTATTATTTTTAAGGCCTCAAACTTCACCAACCTAAAGTGGCAATCTAGGTCAGTTCAAAAATCATTCGATTTTTAACATTTTTAATTTTTTTGTTTGAATATCGAAAAAATATCGAAATACCGGAAAACCGATATTTAAAATTTAAATATCGAGAAAATACCGGTATTGGAAAAAAAGCTCCGATATTAGATGCTCTAATTAGAGGCATTCCATTAAAGTCCTCAGAGCTGAATCATCGTAATGCTGCAGTAATTAATACTGCAATGTCAAAGCATTTTATACTCTATTTGTAACCGCATCAAATTCAAAATACTAATACTATTACTATACAGTTAGTCCATTTTATTTCCCCAGGCAATAAAATAAAGTAATTGAGTCTTCCGCTTATTCCTTGAACCAGGTTCTAGAGGTAACGGTTATATCATTTCACGCCGATGGGATGACGCGAAGTCGCGAGGTGACATGCAAAACCGTCGGCGATTACGAGTATGTAGGCTTTTGGGCCCATAACCTGTCAATAGGCTGTTACTTCACAGCTATGTGATTACTTGAAGTGCCTCTGAGTTCTTTGACAAGCTCCAAGTTGTACCACAAATTTGACGCTGGGAAAATGCGAATATACTACCGGTTTGGGATGGAACTACGAGTATAGGGTGAAGCCAAACGATTGTTGTATTTGTATTTGTATTCGTATTTGTTGTTATTTCTGCTACATTCGGTTTCATACAAAACTCCTGTTTGGTTCATACGGCAACGCAAAATGAGTTGGACTTTTGTGTAAAGCAGAAATTATGGGTGTCCCTCACAATCCCTAACAACGTTTGTCCTAACACATCGTTTATCGATAATATTATAATTTAAGCGGAAATGGCGTTAGGATAAATGAAAATTCGGACAAACGATGCATTAGGACAAATGACGATTAGGGCTTCCATAGGAGAAATTATGCGACTGAAAAAATGCGACTCAAAACTCAAAAAATTACTCTCGTTTGCCTTCAGCCATACTTAGGGCCGTATTAATAAACTCATCTTGATCGAGATGCCCGTCACAAATAGTGTTGCCAGATGTCCCGGTTTACGAGGGACGTCCCGATTTTCAGAGGTCTATGGACACGTCCCGATTTACCCTTGATCGGGGCGCCAATTATCCCGATTTTAGCACATTCCTGGAGTAATCATGAATAAGATAACAACTGCAGGTCACATTGGTGGTTATAAGACGGTTGGAAGTCGCGCGATTTTTCAACTGTATTTATTTGTACTCTCCCGATTTTAAAATCCAGGTCCCGATTTTTTATTAGCCCAGTCCCGATTTTCGTAGGACTTGACCTGGCAACACACAAGATACGTCAAAGTAAACGTCAAGGCATAGAAACCAGTCATTTTGGCGCATCTTGAGACGAGCATTACAGTCGAGATCAGTTTATTAATACGGCCCTTAGAAACTTGGAAACCCAACGGTATCCGCCCTTTTTCTTACAGTGAGTTTTACTAGTTGGATTTAAATGTGAATGGTTTTCGTTAAATTCTACGTCGAACTCAATTCTCCGTTCAATAAGATTTTGCTATAGTACTTAATCAATTTAACGGAGGTTGAAGTGAACTCCTAAAGTATTGGACTGATTTCATAAATAGGGCGTCATTAATATAAGAAGAAGAAGAGAAAATACATTTTATTCCTAACCATAAGACACAAATAAACAAATCTTAAAAGAAAACAATGAAGGCAACGTAGACAACATGCATTCGGCGTTCCGGGTGCGCCAAAGTTCATATAAAATTGCAACTTCGATTATTGGAACTCCGAATTTTTTTCTCATACCATTTCACATCATAATGATCACTCTTCATACTCTTCATAATATTTTTTAATACTAATGATCGGAACTCATACTCATCTGATCTTATAACGCCAATATTCATGGAACCGTACACTTTTCAGAATTTCTTAAATATCTTACGTGTAGATAAAATTAGGTTAGGTTAGGTTAGATTTATAACAATCTTCAAAAAGTAACAGTTTCTTAAAAAAATGCATTATAAGTTGCGATAATTATGACTTAAAAAAGTATGAACAAAAAAGTATAAGCAAAATTTTTTGAAGAAATGATGAGTATAGACACAAATCGTTATTTGTATAAAAAATCTAAAGACCAATTTTATATGAGCCAATATGGACCCCGGCGTTCCTTATCGTCATCCAAAATATACATGTTTGACGTAAGCTGTCAGACGGTCGCGTCGAGGGACTGCGTCAATTGCATACATTTTGACAGTTTTTGAAAATCGATTACGATATCGATATAGCACCTTATCTATAGCCTCACAGGAATAGTACGTAACGTGAGGAAGAACGTGTAAGTGTCAAAGCCCCAATAGACTACGTAACCAATTGACGACGACGCGTTGGCCTAGTTGGTAGTAGCCGTGCCTAGGAAGCTAGCGGTCCTGGGTTCAAATCCCGGTAAGGGCAGATATTTGTGTGATGAGCGCGATTATTTGTTCCTGAGTCTTGGATGTTTTCTATGTATTTAAGTATATGTTTCTCTATATAAGTATTTATATCGTTGTCTAGTACCCATAGTACAAGCCTAGAGCTTAGTTTGGGACTAGGTCAATTTGTGTGAGATCGTCACGTGATAATTATAAGTGTGCCTCATACTAATCGCGTCTTACTAACAACACATAAATATAAATATTCCAATGATTCTAACGTTGTATACAATTAAAGTTTAAAAAGGTCAACAAATAATAAAAATAAATGCGTCGCTAATTAAAAATATGTTTGCAATACACAACAACATTTTTATACGTTTCGGATATCGCGGCGGCATTAAAATACCAAAACTATTTGTTTATTTAAACATAAAATACGGTATCCTGCTGGTTAACAAGAAATAAACTTAATAGCCCGAAGTTAACGCGTTTGTAACTGTTTCTTACATTTTGAAGATAAAGATCGTCGAGATAATAAATCTTAGCGAACAGTTAACTATGCTAGTATGATTTTTATAAGCTTTGGGATTTTAATATTTTGCATGGGTATTTTACCACGCGTTAGCTCGCTTCCATGTTTGTTTGTTTTCGTTATTGTTCGTTACAAATTGGGCAAGACTATTTTCGACTTACGTTTTGAGCTTAGGATTTGGAACTTCTATCAGGTCAGAATTGGTCGAAAATGGAAAAAATATAGAGATAGTTACAAAAATTTAAAACGTGGTATTTTTTATGGTCTACCTACTACCTAAGCCTTTTTCACAGTTTTAAATATTTGTCTTTCAAATTGTCTGCTTTCCAGAAATGAAGGTAACTTTTACAGTAATTCATCAATGAAATAAAATTAATGATGTTCGTACCCAAACTTAAAATAAGACTTTAAGGCTATTAGGAAACAATTCTTAAAGTATTTAACGGGCGGAAATAGAATAACTATTATACGAGTAAAACCCTAAAAATAAATCGAAGTCAAAATGTTTCTACGGAAACACCTGTCTCGGATTTCAATTAGTACACACAAATCCGAAGATAATAATCTCAACAGAACACATCATCGCAAAACCTGTTTGTATTAATTTGTCTTTAATACTTCCAAGGCCCTGTCTCGTGATTTTCATATAATAGCGACATCAGATAGACTCAATTTGAATGTGGTATATTCAAAACCGCTGACGCATTTGGTGATTATAATTGTATACAAATGGATTTCATGAGGCGTAGTACAATAACTAGGAATAATATAATCCATCATAAATGAGGTAACAATATCTGAGGGCTCAGACAAGATGCACTACGCTAACTAATGTTTCTATTCGATTCGTTTTTAAACCAATCGCGTCACTGGTAGATGACGTGATACGAAAAGTCACGTGGTCTACCAGTGACGCGATTGGTTTAAACACGAATCGAATAGAAACGTTAGTTAGCGTAGTGCATCTTGTCTGAGCCCTCTGGTACGCCTATGTTGACGACGCGCTCAGCCTAATTGGTAGTGACCCTGCCTACAAAGCTAGCGGTCCCGTGTTCGATTCTTGGTATGGCAAAACTTTGTATGATGAGCACGAGTATTGAGTTCCTGAGTCTTGGAGGTTTATATTCATTGAAGTTAGTACATAGTAAAGCCTAGTGCTTAGTTTGGAACTAAGTCAATTTGTGTGAGATTGTCGCCTGATATTTATTTATTTATTTATTTAGTGTCACTATCAACTAGGCTAAACGCATCGTAATCATAAAATACAGTTATTGCACATATCACCGTACTCCAAGACGTTTTTGAGACAATTAAATGGTTCTTTTTTCAAACTTGTGTAAAAGATCGTCACTAAGGTACGACTTAATCGTCGTCAAGAGAATTGTGAAAGTGGCACTTTAATCGATTTTTGAATATGCTGTAGTTACTATGAAAAACTAGGTTTGTACGTAGGTATTCATGTTGTTTTTTTATTTGTTTTTAACCAAGAAATATTTTCTTGGAAAGAAAAACGTAAAGACCTAGTTTTTTAGAATATCTATAACATATTCCAAAATCGTGAAACTCGTACTAGGTTTAAGGGGAGAAAAACGTTATCACATTTTGTATTGGTCTAAGATACTGTGCACCGGGCTGTTTATTCGATGAAAAGTATTTTATATCAAATTTAATACGCTAAATAATATGTGGCGAATAGGTAGGCTGAAAAATTTCAGTCCAGTATTTATATCATTAAAAAAAAAAATTGCAAATGTTTGTTTAATAGACAAATTACATACTAATCGAAAGTATGAAGTCTATAGAATATTAAAACGTTAGGTTTGGTGCAAATTATTAGAACCGACTTACCTGTTTACATCTGTCTACCCAATAGTTTGATGGGAAAAAAATTGACAACCTAACATTTGCATATTCTATTGGCTTCATACTTACGATTGGTATGTAATTTGTCTATTAAACAAGCTTTTGCAAATTTTTAAAACAAAGTTAATTTTTAAATTTTTAGTTAATTATATACTGGCCTGAAATTTTTCAGCCTACCTATTCGCCATATATTATTTAGCATATTAAATTTGGTATAAAATACTTTTTATCGAATAAACAGCCCGGTGCAAATCATCTCCTATTCGGATCTCCTACTATATGGACATTTTCAACTTCACAATCCTCACTGACTCTGAGTGTGTGTCTTAAGATGCTAATAGCTGCCTGCACACCTAAAGTTCGCACCGCGGGAAACGCCACGCGTAATTCCAATCTTCGTTCTGAACCGTACGTGTAAATGCAACTGTAATAGTAAAACAGTAAAACATTTACGGTTCGGAACGAAGATTTGAATGGCGCGTGGCGTTTCCCGCGGTCCGAACTTTACGTGTAAAGGCCGTTGATTAATAGACGAGCATATTCGCTAGAATGCCAGCCGAAACAAACGTTCCGGTTGGCAGATTTATCAGCACCTATAGTTTCCGAATTAACCGTACTGACCTATTTGGAGTGATCAGTCTGTACCTACATGGTGACCGCACGTGTTAATGTAAGGACTCTTACGCGACTAGGT
Source organism: Acleris literana (assembly GCA_946894065.1). Classification (NCBI taxonomy): domain Eukaryota; kingdom Metazoa; phylum Arthropoda; class Insecta; order Lepidoptera; family Tortricidae; genus Acleris; species Acleris literana. The sequence continues at coordinate 4,333,467 of OX335681.1, forward strand.
TACCTAATAAGGACAGCACCTTGTGGCATGACATCAGCTTGATAATAAGCTGCGTAGGCGCAGGCAATGGTTCAGTTTAGACAGTGTTTTGTTACGCTTCCGTTTGAGAATTAACCGTATTCGGTTAATTTGTTAGAATAGTCATTAGCAATTGTATATCCTATTCATCATCATCATCATGTTAGCCGAAAGATGTCCACTGCTGGACATAGGCCTCCCCCAAGGCTCTCCACTCAGACCGGTCTTGTGCTTTTCGCATCCACCGCATTCCCGCGATCCTTACAAGGTCGTCACTCCATCTTGTTGGAGGCCTACCTACAGCTCGTCTCCCGGTCCGCGGACGCCACTCAAGAACCTTCTGGCCCCATCGGCCGTCAGTCCTGCGAGCAATGTGCCCCGCCCACTGCCACTTAAGTTTGGCTATTCTTCGGGCTATGTCGGGCTATATCCTATTACTTGAGGCATAAGAGCGTGTCAGATTTTTTTGCGGTTAAAGAACCGCAAAGGTATAATTATATTGCTGGTGACTTTACAAGTTTCTGTTAGCATGAATTAAGATATTTTCCGGGATACAGGGTAGTCTTTTTCACTTGGTGTATGTCTGTATCACCGCTACGTAATCTACGTAAGTTAATACGTAGGTAGCATTAACGACTTTGAATGTTGATCCACATTGTCCTAATGACAGCGTCAAATGACGACATTGAAATGACTTACGAATTAATCGTTGGTTTTATGCGACGAGGTTCTATAGTGGTTCATCAGTTAAAGTCCGTGACCGTACATTTAAATAGATTGGAGCAGGTACTAGTCTATTTTTTAAAACCTTTTGACTGATCTCCATCAACATGGCCATGGACCATACCTATTACACTAGCTTTCAAATATAAAAAAAACTTAAATCACCAATTTTATTTGGTTGAGGTTAAAATTTGCCAATATACAATACATAAAATTAATTAATATCAAAGGAAAGTCTAACACACATTGACCTACTTCAAAACTATGCTTTATTCTTATACTTTGGGCAATAGACAACGATAAAAATACAGTAAAACCAGTAAAAATAACGATGGGCTAAATATCGCTATCACTCTCTCGCATCTGTCAGTATGCATATTTGTAATATCAGAGAGAGTGGGAAAACGATAGATAGCCTAACTAGTACTATTAATAGTCCGGTTTACCATACTTACAAAGAGAAATAAATACTTATATAAGTTTATTGACAACATCAAGTACTCAGGAGTAAATAGGTACAGTCGAGTTCATAAATATGTGTACCCTTTAGTACCTTGTCACTTTAATCGCTTTGACAATTCATGTATGGCAGTTTAAACATGACATTAAATAGACAAGGTACTAAAGTGTACACATATTTATGAACCCGACTTTACCTCACGCCCATCACACAAAGAAAACGCTAATTTCAAAATACAATCCGCTTACAGTAAAATATAAAGACAAACCAACGAACTTCATTAAAATCTTACTAACCCCGGCTGTAAACACAGCTATAAATCACCAAACAATACAAAACAATACGTACCTAAATAATTTCATTCCGTGATTCAGCGGGTAAGTGTGCCCACGTGAATTCTCAGCTTACTCAAGCCCAGGGAAAATCACGAGCGAATCGTAAAACGTACGTTAAATCCAAAAATAATATTTAAACGGTCGTTATTCTATAAAACTCGATTAAATTATGTGAACACGTGGAACGTTTAGTGTCTTATGTTGGCGAAACTGGTGACCCTTTTGTTTTTGCAATATGGTGAACTGAATTTACTGTTTTTATGTGACATTGAACATACGTTTGAAGGAGTAGGTTGACGGCACCAATGATGGACATTTTTAGCTGTCAGGCGCCAGTAATGGACACTTCACTCTTAATTCAAATTTCATACGGTCCTCAATTGATTGTTGCAAAACAAATGAATAACCCTTATCTTCTGTAAAATAAGAATCAAGTGTACATTATTGGTCCCTTTTCCATTATTGGTTCCATCACTCTACCTATTATTTTATCGAAACAGCCTTCAACGAACGTATCGTTACTTTACGCAGAATTTACATTCGAAAAGCATTTCTCGTCGCGTGAGTAAACTTTTTTTGGTTGTCACAACACTAACCTAACCTAACCTAACCTACGTAATTAATGTTTAAGATAGCTTGAAGACATCATGGTTTCAGCAGGAAATAGCGTTCGATGAAATAAAATTCGATGAAATGATACAATCGATGAAGTTAAATTCGATAAAATTATGGGTTATCATTTTATAACTCTCATCGTGCGTGATAATTTTGAGATCTCGACTGTCTACCTACTTTTTTTATAGGTTCCTACTTCGATTAATTATAATTTGCCATATTCGAATTAAAATTCGATTCAAAATCAAATAAAGAAACATATAGGTACATACCTACTTGAACCCTGAAAACATTACAATCCTTTTTTCCTTTTTTTGTCGTGTAAGTCTGAAACGAGAGATTAAGAATTAAAGTGAGTTTATTCGTCAAATGGACTTAAAGGTTTTTTTAATATGCACACTATAAAGAGGATGCTCGCTTGGTACGTGTAGAATTAGTTACCAACTTTTCGCCGATGATTCCCTTTGGCAACTAAATATTGGCAACTTTTTGTATGACAACGTTTCATTTGGTCGAATTATTTTAAAGTCGATTATTATAATGACTTGAAACTTTTGGGATATCTATTATTTGCCTAATCTTTCACTAGGCCGAAAAACTATTAAACGAATAATATTTTGTCAGTGCAACAGTTCCCTTCACTTTTCTCCGAATATCATTTCGCTGAACTGATTCATTTCCCAACCATCTTATAGAACCCTATAGGTTATGTTTGGTTAGTTTAGTTTTGTAAAACTCCTGAAATATTTACTGTCTGGAGAAAAAAAGCGGTGCCTATGACAAATAGTAAGAGCGATCGAAGCGAGCGTCCTTGTTGGTTAACAAGGATGACATTAGTACAATGGTTATTCTACTAAATGAAAGATGGTTTCAAAAGGGTGGCTTTATAAAAAAAAAACGTAATGTACAGAGGCCGGAATAGGTAGTGCTTATTAACCTAAACTTGACTCATGTTCAATCATGCGCGAGTGAGATGGGAATACGTTATTGAATGAAGATGCAACAAGTTTAGGTTAATAAGCACTACCTATTCCGACCTTTGGTAATGTAAGTATACTATTGTAATTGGTAATGTAATTTAAGTATAATCTAAGTATACTATTCTACTACACGAAAGGTGGCACTTTAAAAAGTAGCTTGATAAAAATAAAACCAAACATACAGTTGGTAACCGTGAGGTTGGGAAATAAAAAGGAATTTTTTGATAAGTACGATACATGATCTTTCGGCGAACTGAAAAGATAATCGGCAATTAAATTTTCTGCGATAAATAAGAGAACCCGCAAAATCATTTGCACCTCTAAGGAACGCTCCCTTAAAATTTTATGTCCATAGGTTCAGCGGTTATATTGTGCGTTGTCTTCAGCGAGCCACAGAAGAGTTGTGTGGTTTTAAAAAGTACGCATTATACTTTATAATTTACGAGCCAAAACTTTGAAATAATCTAGATTTAAAAAAGTAATCATTTAGATTTGAAAGAGTATGATAAGGGTTTGTGTATGGAAGAGTTGCTAATCAAATGCCTCTTATCTGCCGATGATCAAGTTATACTTGCTAAATCGGTACTTGAGTTGCAGGAGATGGTGACGTGAGTGATGAATGAGGGATTTAAGCAAAAAGGGATGAAAGTAAATGTTGCCAATACCAAGGTCATGGTGATAGAGAAGGACGAGGAGATGACTGAGTGCGTGATAAATATAAATGGTGAATTAGTAGAGCAAGTGAATGAATTCGTGTACCTGGGAAGTATGTTTACAAGAGATGGTAAGTGTGAGAAGGATGTCGAGAGGAGGGTGAATGTGGGAAACCAAATTAATGGGGTCCTGTACTCCTTTGTGAGCAGAAGGGGCGTTTCACAAAAAGCGCGACTGGCCGTTCACAATGGAGTGTTGATCCCTACTCTGATGTATGGTAGTGAATGTTGGGTGTGGCAGGACAAGCATGAAAGTCGTATAAACGCAGTTGAAATGCGCTCTTTGCGTAGTATGTGTGGTGTGAAACTGATTGATAGAGTAAGGAATGAAAAGGTCAGAGAGAAATGTGGACTAAAAGAAGATGTAGTGACTAAGATTGAAAAGGGCATGCTTCAATGGTTCGGTCATTTGGAAAGGATGGATGAAAGAAGATTGACGAAAGAGATATACAGACACCCTAGGCGTACTTTTTCGAATCAAATCGGAGAAATACTGGAAAAGGGCCGGATCTTAAGTACCCGAATCCGACGTGCATGCATGACTCGATGTATGAATGTGGAAGAAGCGAAAGAGATTTTTCAGGATCGGAGCAGGTGGAAAGAAGTGGTCTCTGCCTACCCCTCTGTGAAACAGGCGTGATTTAATGTATGTATGTATGTATCATTTATATTTTACGAAGAAAATTAAATGACAATCATCAAAATAAACAGAGTATGAGAAATAAGTCAACATTGACTTTGTGCTTACAACCTTTTTCTAGATTAATTGTATCCAAAGTGGACGAATCCCTCCTCAACACATTAACAGCAACCCTATTGTCAGATCTAATGTTCGTAGCAGATTATCCTTACATAGCGGAAAAATGCTGGTACGGGCTACAGCGTAGCACTCGTAGCACTCGTAGCGTTGCTGGCACTGAATGTGCTAACTGATCAAGTTTGCCCCAGCGCTCGGTAGATGGCGCTGTAACCTGCGGAAACATGCTAACGTCTTGTTCCCTCAGAATCAGGACTTCAATGTCATATTTAGATTACGACACGAATATTTAAATCATTTAATAATACAATAAATTTTTGAGAACGCGTCCTTGACTAGGCGTTCAGATAATATGAAATAAATACACCATCAAGGGGTTCGCTTGCAATTTAAATTTAGCTGAATTTGAACTCTACCCGTGGTCAGCCATGGAGATTTAGACTGTTATAAAACAGGTTTACATTAAACATTGAGTTCTATTATTAGGACAATAGTTAGTTTCAAGGGAGCTATTTGGAATCCGGATTTCAGTTAAATTAAGGTTTTGTAGGTACGTTGTATTAGTAGGAAGAATTTTCGGACTTAATTATATATTCCCTTATTTTATTTCCCTTTTAGTTTGGTTAAATACTTTTTAAATTACGTGCAACAAATACGTTTGACAACAAAATTCAAAATCTATTATTGAGAAGTTCCTATATTATTTTATAGTTGCACATGATCTCCTTTTCTATTTTCTTTCAAGTTGTAAAAGTTTTGCTATCAGAATTCCGCTCCTTGGTAATTTTTAATATTTTACTAGAAAAATAAAATGTACTTATTAACTTAATCAAAATAAACAGTTTTTGAGAAAGAAACCAGGAACTTGTATCTGATGTGGACGAAGACTGCTCTCTTCAACTGGCTGTTTGCCCCAGGGATCGGTATTAATCGCTTATCTGCAGAAACATGATTCTAGCAAGATAGAGCTGCTCCTCATATTGCCAGGGTTACGATGAGCTTATTGAAAACCAATTTCCCTGCGAAAGTCTCGTTTTAGAGACCTCCATTGGCCTGCGAGATCACCGGATTTGTCACCATATGTTCATTTTTCATGGGGATACTTCAAATCTAAAGTTTATACTAGTCAGCCTACAAATTTGAGTAACCTTTTGAACTATTTATCTATAATTTGATTAACCTAGTCCTAAACTAAGCTCTAGGTTTGTACTATGTTTACTACACAATGATAACGATACCTATATGTATCAATAAATCGAAAAAAAAGGAAAAATCCAAGACTCAGGACCAAATACTAACGCTCGCCACATAGTTTTTTTTTAACCTTAAATCCGGGACCGCTAGCTTCGTAGGCATGGACATTATCAACTAACCTTACCATGCCGTCAATACAGCGTGTGTATTCCATTGGATCCTAAATTTTAACATACGATAGATTTAAGCAGTATTAAGAGGTACAGTAATAAAGGGCATTGCGTAAATTTGTTCGAGGAAAATTGTCATTGTTCATACCTCCAATTAATCGGTTACATTATATGCAAGTATTTAATCAATCATATTATACTATTCACGCACAAATTAACAATAATGTTATAGTTCTACCGTAACTAACACCTATGTACGACTCCAAATGATCGACCACGTACAAACTAAGCCAAGGTCCGCCATAAGCTGCAATATATCAAGTTTACAACTCTTGTGATACATTAGTTTGTTACTAGCTTTTTATGTTGCCCTGGTATGCTCTGTTTTGATCTCAGAGATTGTTTATGACGTCATGGGGAATGAACATTATTTTTAAGTCTTTCTTCCATTTTTAACGCCAACACATAAACTTTGTTATGTTCATAGTTCATTAACATTATGTTATGACATTATATATTTCATCGTTATATATTTCGTTCATTATACCAACCGAATGTTGAAACTTTAAAAGTACAGTTATTATTGAGCGGCGAAAATGAGTGTTTTTTTTTTAGTTGAAGGCTGTTCCGATTTTAAACTCAGTATCCAAAGACTTCAAATGAGTCCGAACTCGATGCATCTTCTATGCGCCATTGAGGAGTTCCTATACCTTCCGTCTCCATCATCATGCCAGCTCGATGGTACCAATTATTATTGTATTATCATCTGAATTGCTTAAACATACCAAATTTGAAATCAATCTGAGAATTAGAAGCCGTTCCTTGGTGTATGTGGTGTTTAATAAAGGGTTTTTTTTGATAATGGTAATTTATTTACAGAATTCAACAATATTACAATTAAAAATTAAAACTAAACGTGTTTAAATTAAAATAAAACTAAGCTACTCAAATATTAAAGATATAAATAATAATCACCACTATAAAAAGAACACCCCCTCTAGCAGGTCCGCTCGCGGCATGTTCCCTATAACACTGGCTGCATTACCTCTCTGGATAGCTAGCCCAATCCTTTGGGAGAGGTAAGCAGCAGCTCTAGGATCTCCGGAGGAGTCTATGAGCTGGGATGACAGGGCCTTAATAAAGCTTTTCATATTAGCTGACCAAGGTCCCATGGTCTCCACTGTAAGTGTCTTGTATTTTATTGTATTGTATTGTAGAAGTAGGTTAAAATTGACTATCAAGATTTGATTACATTGTTACTTTGTTAGTTACAAGTGAAGTTAAAATTAAGTGTGTAAAAAAACTTTTTTTTTAATTATTCAAAGTACGGAGCAAGACCGTTGCTCCAATCTTCATACACTATTTCATTAAAAGTACTTATGTTGTAGATACAATTTGTACATTGCGCATCTGAGTAGATGTTCACTTGCAACCTTACAACCGAATTCCATTCAACTTCTCGTGACAAAGCGAGATAAAGTCAATATCAATACTTATTTCCTATTCACGCCATCTGCTCCGCAAGGTCGGCGCGCGCGCATAGAGCGAACAATATTTACCTACCCACATCTCGAAGGTCTGTGTTTACTGAAAAAACCGGTCAAGGGCGAGTCGGACTCGCGCACCGAGGGTTCCGTTAATAGGTATATACACCGTGCCCGGGACGTACCCGAAGGATTTTAACCATCGATTCTAGACCCTATTTGGAGTATATAAGTTTATGGTTGTTATGGAGTTTATTATTTAAAAAACAATTCCATAGTTAATTTAATTTGAACTCTGTCACCTTAACCTAAAGCATTATTTACTAAGAAAGGTTCATGTTGTAAGTAGCAATATCATCAACGTACAACATAAATTAATTTAATCAATTTCTTAGTAAATAATGCTTTAAGTTAAGGTGACAGAGTTCAAATTAAATTACCTATGGAATTGTTTTCTAAATAATAAAAATCTCGGAAATTATGCGATATTGGACTACATGTTATACCACATTATACTCCAAATAGGGTCTACAATCGATTGTTAAAATCCTTCGCGTACGTCCCGGGCACGGTGTATTACATTAAATTTTAATTTGATTTCAAATCGAATCAGCGCAAGCCCAACTCGCCCTTGACCAATTTTTAGTATGTGTTGTTTTTCTTCAGGGTTCTATAACCATACCAAATTTGACGCTTGCATGTTATACCGTTTTCACGATACAACCAAAATAAAAATACGTTGAAAAAAAAAGTTTATTGTACCCCTCTTTTTTTTTATAAATCCGCCCCAATAACACATAATATGTTGGAAAGAAAATCAACCTGATATCTATTACGGTCCAAAAGATCCAGCTCTGAAAGACGGACGGACTGACAGCGCAGGCATATTAATAAAGTCCCGTTGGGCTCCCTTTGGACACGGAACCCTAAAAACCACTTTATCCAGACCGCTGGACTCTTTACACCTTAAAATCTAAGGTCTAAGTTCACTGGTTGTAAAAAACCAGTATAATTTGGTACCCGATTTCAAGCTGTTGATTTTGGTTCAAAGGAATTTTAAAGTGGTTTATGAGTTACTGTTCAAGTTGGAGTCGTTCTAGTTTTTAGTTTAGATCAATATTGGGAAAACATTTTGTGAAGGACAGATTGGTTATACAGTCATGCGCGTGAGTGTTTAAAGAGTGGGACGCGAGGAATGTAGGTATAATACTGCCTCTTTAGAAAAAAGGGTGTATGTCTCATAGAACCTCGCATGTATTTAGTCACCTTATTTCTTAAGGTGGAGGGTTAAATTTACTTTGACTATCAATTTGTGCATGCGTCCTTTTTGTTTAGAAGGTATAAGGGCCATCGAATATTGAAGAAGTTGGGAAACAAGTTGTAAGATGATTTGTCGATTCACACTTATGTTATGAAACTTATGAAATACGAAAGCTTGATATTTGTGCAGGTTACTCAATCATATATTTTATTGATGTTGTTTTGACATTGTTCACACAATTTTTATAAATTTAATTTAATTAAATATGGAGTGATAGCGTGTTTAGCCTATTATAGTGTCGATGTTAGCGGTCCCAGTGCAGGTTCGATTCCTGGTATGGGCAAATATTTGTATGATGAGCGCGAGTATTTGTTCCTGAGTCTTGGATGTTTTCTGTGTATTTAAGTATGTATTTCTCTATTATAAGTATGTTTACCGTCGTGTAGTACCCATAGTACAAGCCTTAAGGGTAATTTGGGACTAGGATTTGTGTGAGATTGTCCGTAATATTTATTTATTTTATAGATATATACGTTTTGTGACTCTTTGTTTCCGTCTGAGTTAAATCTACTTCACTCTTTTATAAGTTACGTAATCTGCCCTCCTTAGAAAAAGGGCGTACATCTCATACAACCACGCATGTATTAGTGACCTTAATTCATTATAATTAAGGTTTAATTTACTTTGACTAACAAATTACGCATGCGTCCTTTTTATTTAGGAAGGCAGTAATGCTAACAAAGATCTCTTCGTTCTAACCAACGCTGTAATACGAGAACCATCTACAATGTCTCAAGCAAGTTTGCTAATACGGAACCTGTTTGCAGATCCATGTGGGTCAAAACTTCACTAGTCTGGTCCAATGACGAGGAATATATTAGAGAACTGGTTGTTTCCCGCGGCTCTACCTGCATAAGTATGAGATTATACCACTGCCCCATATTGAAATACTGGAAGCTTATATTTATCAGGGGACAATGTTACACAAATTGACCTAGTTCCAGACTAAAATAAATATTTACATAGATAAATAAATACTTAAATACATAGGAAAATCCAAGAACTAGACACAAATACTCGCGCCCATCACACATATATTTGCCCCGACCGGGAATTTAACCTGGGACCGCTAGCTTCGAAGGCAGGGTCACTACCAACTAGGCCAACGCGTCGTCACATCTAAATATATTAAACTAGCGACCCGCCCTCGCTTCGCTCCGGTTTATACCAGTTTTCTGTAATACCCGTAAATAATCCAAAACGTATTATACATAAAAACCTTTCTCTTGAATCACTCCATCTTTAAAAAAAACGCATCAAAATCCGTTGCGTAGTTTTAAAGATCTAAGCATACATAGGAACAGACAGACAGCGGGAAGCGACTTTATTTTAAACTACCTACCTATGTAGTGATAGTGAAAATACAGTACAGATCTAGTGAATAATCCGTTCACATCGTGAAAACTCGGAACTCACGTCTGCTTCCGAATGATGCCGACGTGTCTATGAATTATTGAATTATTAAGTGACATGTTTGTATTAAATAAATAGAGTACTTTAGCTATCAGTGTCAAATGTCAAACGACGAGTTTGAAGTATATCACACCGAGATGTTAAAATTACTACGATAAAATATATAGAAATTAGGTGTAGGTAAACAAGAAGAAATATAAATAAAAATGTTGAAAATAATTTCACAGGCTTGTCGATCTAAACGTTTCCCAGGTCTTAATGCTTTCGGCATGACTATTAAAAAGAACTGAAAAAAAAAACTTTATCCTACTTAACAAAAAAATACTCTGGTATTAACCACTCTATATCGATTATCACTGTCGCGATGCGACGTTCCCCCACGTTGTCTTGATGGGTACTGAGTACGACTGAAGTAACATGACAAATACGAACATTTCCGAGAAAATACGATGTGAAAGGATATTTCACTACATCTGTACCTATGACTATTTTATCTATTGTCATCGACCATGGCTACACTTGCTCTCGTATCTGACCGTATATTATAAACAGAGGTCGGATTAGGTAGTGCTTATTAACCTAAACTTGTTGCATCTTCATTCAATAACGTATCTCACTCGCGCATGAATGAACATGAGTCAAGTTTAGGTGAATAAGCACTACCTATTCCGACCTCTGATTATAAAACACAACTTGCTGGGTTACGCCTATAGTCCCTTTTAACCTGCGACAAAAAAATGTCTGTGGCATGGTAGCTTCTCAACGGATCAACTGATTTTGATGCGATTTAACATAGCTACTTTAGCTAGCGTAAGGCGTAATAATCCAAACATAGACATTTTGGCAATATGTTATATACTTTGTGTATACGCGGACGAAGTCGCGGGCAGAAGCTAGTTTAACATAAGATTGACTCTAATTCGTGACATAATAACCAACAGTACATCTCACCGTGGGAATCCACGCTAATTGCGTTACTCCGGCTGTGAAAGGGTTAATATGTTTAATTCGACTCATTAGTGTTAACCGTGTTAAAAGTAGGTTATGTTATGAATTACCCTTAATAAGTAGCAGCTTGTTTCCTTAGAGGACAAGTTGTTATACTTGTTATACTAATTAGGAATCTTTTCTTGTGTAAGTAATTTTTCTTTCGCTCTGGTTGCTGTAGTGAAATATTTTAAATACAGTGTATATTTTAAGGGCAGTTAGATAAGACCCTAATTAACGTAAATTGGTACATTAAGTTAACAAAAGAAAACAATTTTTTTTCATACAAATTAATTCGGCACGCAATGTATTCAAATAACCAAGTCGTCTACGTAAGCACTTTGTGTTCATTGATTTATTGACGACGTTATTGTCAACTCAATATTTGGTTTACATTGCTGGCCGGGAAAACTTTAAAAAAATCATTACGCTTAATTATTGAAAGTATTTGTTAAGATTTATTACTGTACCTCGTAATACTGCTTAAATCTATCGTATGTTAAAATTTAGGATCGTATGGAGTACACACGCTGTATACATAGGTAATCACATAACAAAATTAAATTATAAATCAATTTTAAATACTATACTTATGAATACTTAAAAAAAACACAGGAACAAAGTTAAGATAATATTAATTTAGTATTCATTGCTTCAGTTCTTAAATCTTTATATTGATATTCATTCATATTCATATTCATTTATTACTATTTTATTCATTAAGCATTTAAGCACATATAATAACTTCTATACCTGTCTATTTAGAGTAAACTTAACTATAACCTTTTTCCAAGGCTTAAATTTAAATATAAAAGCTATAAACATAAAATAAAAGAGATCATTATTTATTAGTAATTAGAACGTTCTTGGTTATCTAGTATTTACATAAATATTCTAGGAATCACTTGATCGACCTCGCTTTTTATAATTCCTCGTTTTTTAATAATTTGCACTAAAAGCCAGAAGTGTTTTATTGCATATTTTAAACTATAACAGGTATCTAATTAAATGACTAGTTGATTTAATATTAGTATTACACTTTATTTTTAGATATTTTGTTTTGAACTGGGGCTCTATTTTACTCGGCAGAACTATATAGCTTTTGGCATGTTATCGTTTTTTTTTTCTCGGCCGCAATAACAGGTAAATAAGAGCTATAATAACATTTAAATTATGATAGGATGTAAAAAGCAACATAGGTCCCTAGCGATGTTTTTCTTCCACCCTAAGATCATCGGTTAAAAACAAGTTTTTTTTTAATTATTAAAATAAGTCGCTGTTTAACGAAGTATACGTATTCGGGGGTTCAAAATCATCGACTTTTTTATGGGATAGAGAAGGCGAACGAAACGAGTACATAGGCCACTTGATGAAAAATGGGATCTGTAACCCATAGACATTTGCATTCTCAAGACTATAATCTTAAGCCGCGTATCCACTAGAAGCAGCCTCGGATCGAGCGGCGTGCCTCAACCTGAGGCACGCCGCGACTCGAGGCAAATTCGTCGCCGCGAGCCGAGCCATATTTTGTTTGTTTTTTTGCTGTGCTCAAACGAGCCTCAGTCCAAGCCGTGCATTTGATAGAGACGGGCATGTAACCTGCGCACATTGGGGATCAAGCTGAGGCGACTTACTTCGAGCTGATCCGCAACGTGCCTCGAGCCTTTGCCTCAGAGCGATCAGCCTCAAACTGAGCCTGTTTGCCTCAAGCGGAGGCTGCTCGGCCTGAGTCTGCTCAAATGGATTCACGGCTTTAAGACTGCAATCCTACGACCGCAGATGTGTTGCCAACTCAGGGACCTAAGATAGAATGCCTCAATGCCAGTAATTTTACCGGTTGTCTTGTCTTCAGCCGGGACATAACAATGCCAACACTGCTGCTTGGCGGTAGGTTAAAGGTAAGATGGTAGTAGCGGTCCGGACGGACCTTGCATATGCGGGCCTATTATGGGTGCGTCTATATCGCGCGTCAAATGTGGATAAAGCATCCGTCACTCTCATACTTATTTACGTGTCAGAAGGTGACGGATGCCTTATCCAAACTTTGTCACGCGATAAACGCAGCAGCCATATTAGGCCCCACTGGGCCTAGCATAGTTGCGTTTATCGCATGACAAAATGTGGATAAAACATCCGTCACTTTTTGTCACGTATACAGTGTGTTACGGGCATTTATTAAAACTACCGATAATATGTTGATTTAGCTGTTTGCAAGTATTATCAATTAAAAAATAATTAAAATAACTTCACAATAAATTTTTGTAGATAGGTACTGACAATTTTTTATGTAGTGCATGTGCTGCGTGTTCATCGTTATCAGTATCGCTGTTGCTTAGTACAAGGCATGTCGTGGTACGGGGGCTAATCATAATAATCAAGGTATCCGTCGACTGTCATTTACACTTGTCAAATTGCTGTGATTTACATTGCTGGCAATAAAAAATTTGTTAGAAAGTTAACAAAGCCTGAAAATTTGTTTATTAATTAAATTAATGTCATGGTTACGTTACAGATATACGTTATTTTAGCCTCCTTTAAAAAAAGCCCGGGTGCTGGTAACACACTGTATAAGTACGAGAGTTACGGATGCTTTATCCACATTTTGTCACGCAGGTCCTACAACCACTAAAATAATTCGATAAATCCACGATTGCAGCATATATTTTCCACATAAAATAAAACAGTTCTGTCAAATATAATCATTATAATATATCACGCTATGTAACAATGCTAGGAATCTCGGTAATGTATGTAAATGACGTCTAAACGCTTACGATATTATCTATACTCCCCGTTAACACAATCGCAAGTATTTTTATTGTTTCTCATGCATTATGTCGGGTTATGCAACTTATCACTGAATTATATCGCACTTTCGTTTTTTATCGTTCGTTATTGTTCATATCTGAGTTACATTTTTTCATTTTGAGCAATTTTTTTAAATGACTTCAAACAAAATAAAAAGGAACCTCTCAGTTTGACCCGTATGTTTGTATGTTTTTCCGCGATTACCTATCTCGCGTTTGGCTGAACGAATTTTGATGCGGTTTTCAGAAAAGTAATCTGTTACATTCTGGAGACGGTTTTGGTATACAACAATTGGATACCCCGTTACGTCATCCGTATGGATCCTTTATGTACCTACATTGGTGTTTGTTTTTATTATTCTTCGACTTCGTTTATTTTTCGAAATTCGAATCGGAAATGGAGTCACATTTTCGATTCGAATTTCGTCCAGAATTAGGTCCAGATTTAACAATTGGTTACGATTTCCCCGAATCAATCATATTTACACACATACATTATCCCTAGCCCTTTTTTAAATATATTTATGTTTTTATTTATGTTTAAGAGACGACTAAGGGAATAAAGGCTTGTAGTACTGTTAGGCGATGGGCTTGCAACCTGTCACTAATACGCTGGTAAACATCTTAGCCTAATTGTGCAAATTGTGGTTATAGAATTATCAACAAGTTTTTAGAGATGTTTGTGATTCTGTAGCTCTGCCTACCCCACTCTGGGAACGAAGGCGTGAGATTATGTATGTATTTATTTGTCTATTTATTGTAACGTAGTCGTTATTAAAGTATTGTTTTAAAAGCACGCAAGTGAAGTCGCTGGCGACAAATAATGCTCAGATAATTTAAGTATAAGTACATACATTAAATACATGCATGCGCATACCCAGTTTTTACATACACACCGCTTGAAAACATAAATTAAACGCTAAGAAATTTTAATACACCATCCAAAAAAAATTATAGCTTCGATCACGTAACATTGTTTACAGCATCACATGTAGACATGCGACTAGTCGTCACGCGATCGTAGCGAAGATAACGCTACCATGTGAGACAAGGGGTTTATTGTACCATTATTAAACCGGTCTTACGGTGTTATAAAGGTGTCTATTACACGTCAGTTAAGTTTATGTTACTGGAACGAGTCTATAAAGAAGATGTTATGTTTTGGGATAGTAAGAGTCAAAAGATTTTATCTATGCATATTATAAATTATAGTGCCGCTGTCTGTATGTAGGTATGTGTGTTATTGTTAATCTTAAACGCAATGGACCTTTTTGGTGGTTAACCCCATAGTTTAGAGTATTTCATAAGGAATGTTTATACCGTGTTCTTTCTAACTTGTTTTATATAGTAGACAACTATATAAAACAAGCAAATTGGCTAAAACAGCTATTTTACCGTAAATAAAGTAAACTGAGTATTATTTAATATAGCCAAAAAAAGGTTCATTTTGAGGTTTTTTTTTATTCTTAAATAATGGCTTTCACTCCTGTTAAGGTGTATTTCACCAATGTCGAGTTATTTATAGACACTCCCATGGACTTATTAGAGAAACAAGTCCATGGATATCACACGCGAGGACAATTGTTCGGTAAAAGAGTATTTTCTCCAATGGACTAAACAGAAGCACATGGGGTTAGCTCCACGCGCTTCTGTCAAGTCCCATTTTGAGGTTAGAAAGTTGTTTACTATATCAGACAAGTAAGAATGAACGCGGTATAGAAGTATACTCTCACGAGTATTCGTTAGTGCGTATTTCTCTATATAAGTATGTTTATCGTTGTTTAGGTCCCGTAGTACAATCCTAGAGCTTAAATGGGACTAGGTCATATTGTGCGAGATTGTCCCCTGATATTTCGCACCTTTAGAATTATAGTGACGTAAATCAACATTTCAGCTGTCGATTTCCAGACATATATTTATTAATATGGAGACCTAACTCGAAATCCAACATTTTTGAGTTAGGTCACTATAATTCTAAAGATGCGATTTATTTATTTATACTAGATTGGTTTTTCTACGGCGAGAGCCTCCATTCCACTGCGTTTTTCCGTTATAATAATAATACGTTGTGGTTGTTTTGCACCGTCATGGGTAAGTATATGTATATGTATATATATATATATAATAATAATTATTACTATTTAAGAGTTCATCTGAACATACTGAGTTTTGACACATTTTCCTGCTCAACTACGCATGATATATATATTTTAATGTTAAATTCATTGTTTTATATAATGCTAGGTTAAGTTCTATAATTGTATAAGTAATATTTAAAAAACGACTAACTGTTGAGTTTCTTGCGGCGTTTCTTCTCAGCAGTGGTCTCTTGCGAAGCGCTGGAAGATTTTTGACGTGTAAAAGTGCCCGTGCGGCCTACTTACTGAATAAACATCTTTTATCTTTATCCGTGTGGTTTCCGGATTAGAATAGTGCCACTCCATGTCTTCCCGTGGATGTCGTAAGAGACGACTAAGGGAATAAAGGCTTGTAGTACTGTTAGGCGATGGGCTTGCAACCTGTCACTAATACGCTGGTAAACATCTTAGCCTCATTGTGCAAAATGTGGTTACAGAATTATCAACAAGTTTTTAGAGCTGTTGGTAATTCTGTAGCTCTGCCTACCCCACTCTGGGAACGAAGGCGTGAGTTTATGTATGTATGTATGTATCTTTATCTTTTTTATCTTTTAGGATTGTGAAAAAAATGGAATAGAGTCCCAGAGAGTCAAGTTTAGAATGTCATTAGGTGAGTAAAACTCACTGAAACGGCCGATTTTAAATGATTTCTAGAAGTTTGTATTTTTTTAATATTGATAACTGAAGTTCTCACGCCTATGATATCAACTAGGTACCTAGCCCATGTTTTGTTTTTATGTTGTTTTTATTGCTTAAGGCCTTTACCTAGCAATAAGACAAAACAAATTTAAAAAATGCAGAAGGAACCAGTTTTTCAAATGTCAGTTGATACAATTTTAATAAATTTTATGATATCCAAAAGCAATAATACTAAATATCTAATAACATTCTTGATAATAAAATGCATATGTAGCAGACTAAAAGGATTTTTTTCAATTTGTTAAATAATAATTTATGTGCATATTCATTTGGCAAATAAGTGCATTATGAATAAGTATTCTAGTAAATTTAGATTTTTTTGAAGTGGAATGTCCAAGGTCTTAATTAAAAACACAAGACAACTTTATTAAATATATATTATAGTCAGCTGCAGAGAACGTTAGTACAAGGAGGGTTTAATTTTCTCTGAAGCTTACTCTACTATAAATGCATCAATTTCATTTGGTTCAGTAATTGGACCAATATCCGCGAACACTTTACTATCCAATCAAAGCGTTAGTTACCTACCAAGACGTCTTTAATTTATTTGATCCAAAGAGTCCGTAAAAACAACATCCGAGGAAATAATAATAAAAAAAAAAATCTCTCAATCCTCAATCCCTAATAAAGATAACATCCAAACAATCTAACCTTTCATCTCTAACGTCAACAAAAAACATCAAACACAACGCCGTAATAACGTCAAAACAGTAACTAAACAAAAAAAAACAAATCAAAATTACTCTCGGGTGGGCTTTTAATTATATTCCAGCTGTGTCACGGGATAAGGCTACCGCACGCGAGGCCACTCGTGCGCATGGTGGCCTTAGGCTGTGTCGGGAGTACCTAACCTACTCAGGAGTTAGGCCCAATTAGTAAGCCTCTATTGTGAAAGTGTGCAGGGTAGCGATATAAGTCATTTAAGGAGCGAGGGGCAAAAATATCTACTAACGGTTTTAGTGCTTGTTTACGGAGACGCGGG
The DNA here is from genome assembly GCA_946894065.1 of Acleris literana. Taxonomy (NCBI): domain Eukaryota; kingdom Metazoa; phylum Arthropoda; class Insecta; order Lepidoptera; family Tortricidae; genus Acleris; species Acleris literana. Next base: position 4,351,263 of record OX335681.1, read on the forward strand.
GCGTCGCGCGTAGCGTTGGGCGTCGCGGTCTGCACTAAATTCAAACATATGGCGTTGTATAAAAGCGTTTACGGAGAAGCGGTTTTACGCGCGTTTGCTTCAAATACAGCGTCACTTGCGGCGGAGCCCGCGGATGGCATCGCCGCGTTGCACGCAGCGTCGCATGCGTCAATAACGGCGGTTCCCGTCACTGCGCCCGCAGCGGGGCCCGCGGCGGAACCTTCTGACAGTCTTGTGCTCCGCCGCGCGCTCCGCTAGACGCTCGAGAGTCCGCCGCGGATGTAGCGCACACCGCTACTCTCTACGCCCCGCACCATGCGCCACATTACGCCCCGCGTCTTTATAAACAACACCGTACATTGCCAATGTTTGTGTTTGCGCGTGTGATGACGCGGTCCGCTGTACGCGCCGCCTCTCTGTAAAAGGAACAAACGCCCGACGCGCCGCGCAACGCCAAGCCGCACGCCACGCGCGACGCTCCGCGTCTCCCTAAACATGCCCTTACGCGGCGTTCCCACTTTCTTTTTATTGAAAATTGATCCAAGGTGTACTAGGTTTTCCAAAAATCATACATGAACTCAAGCGCCGCAAATATTCATCTTCATTACCTAAATGATTATGAATTTGTGGCGCTTGCAATGGAGACCATGGAACCCAGGTCAGCTGATATGAAAAGCTTCATTAAGTCCCTGTCATCACGGCTCATAGCAAATCCGGAGACCCTTGTGCTGGTGCTTGCCTATGTACGTCAAAGGATTGGAAGGTCTAGCTATGAGAGACAGGTAATGCAGGTGTCATAGGGACCACGGGTAGACCTGCTAGAGGGGGTGTTCTTTTTACCCGACTGCCAAAGGAGGAGGGTAATGTGTTTCACAGCCTATATATGTATGTTTGTTCCTTTGTGTCACAATAAAAACTAAACCCGTTCTCCGATTTTGATGACTCTTATGTCAATCGATTTGTCTTAATCTGGTGAGTGTCACTGAAGATATGTCAGTAATCAAAATTCAATATGGCGGCAACCAAACGCCATAATTAGTGCAAATAAAAATAAAAAAATCGACCAAGTATGGCAAGTGGGGTAGCATTGGATTGGGATTTAAAAATCATCTTTAGGTTTCTTTCACCGTTTTTCATTTTTAATGATCATTTAGGATTTATAACGATTTAAAGTTGGTTAGCAACAGTCGGGTTTTGAAAGCTTGCTTTTTATTAAAGTTATTATAGTTGTAGGTACTTTATCTTTTAATTATTATTTTTATTTCAATACCGACATTTAGTTTTAATATTAGGTTAATATCCTTATTTTATTCTTGTGTAATTTAGGTTATTGCCTAAAATAAAGATTTCTGTTCAGCAATATAATAACAAATTAAAATGCTAAGGGCCCGTTCTTTGATCAGTAGTGAAATCAATTAATTGTTAAAATTCGAAAAAGGAATCGAAAATTTGACACATTTCATTGAGATTTAACCATTAGTTACGGTGTTTAACGATTAGTTAGTTTAACTACTGATCAAACAACAGATCTTAAGTTGATTTAATATAAATGAGTAATGACTAATGAATGACTTATCACTAAAGTTGACTGGACCTTTGACTTTGACTTTACCCATTTGTCAAATAACATTGACTTGCTGATTGACCATATCACTCATTCACAAAGTAAAACTTAATATTGAAATATTACTTGACACTTTTTGTGTATTTCGCCTGTCAATTATCAAAAACAGTTACCTGACTATTTTAAATCAATGACACAGAGAACAAAAATAATGATTTAATGATTAATGATTGACAACGACACTTCAGAAGCTAGTGTCAAGTCAACCTTCGCTAAATGTCAGCCGAATCAGATACGTGAATATATTAGAGCTAAAGATCATTAGAATTTGTGTAGCTTGCCTTATATTCATTCAGCGCCCGGCTTTTGATTACCATACTAATGACACTCAATAACGGGTCTGTGGTAATTCAATGCTAAACTTTGATAATGTCAACAACTTGGTTATTTAAATTCCTTTTTGTAACATTTTATAATGAGAATATTTAAGGCCGTTTAGATAAGAGATTGGTGGAGTCGACTTTTGAAAGTGACGTTGGGGTTATATTTAAAAAAACAGTGGTCAATCTCAGACAGTTTGACCTATTTAGTTCTAGAGAGAGCTACCACTAGCAAGTGCGTAGCTAATAAGTGCTAGTACGTGTGTAAGTGAGTAGCTAGTGAGTGAGTGAGTGGCTTGAACGATCTGTACTATAGACCACGATAAACATACTTGGAGAAATACTTCGATGACGCAGTCTTGTACTATTACTTATTCTGTGACGCAGTTAGCTTGGGTCTAGTTCTAGGTTCGATTCCCGATCAGGGAAAATATTTGTGTGATCAGCGCGAGTATTTGTTTCTCAGTCTTGGGTGTTTTCTATGTATATAAGTATTTATTTCTCTATATAAGTATTTATATCGTTGTCTAGTGCCCATAGTACAAGCATAGAGCTTAGTTTAGGACTAGATTTATTTGTGTTAGATTGTCCCTGTTTTTTTGTTTCTATATGCACATTATACCGTATGGTACGTCCCATTGCTAAGCAGAGGTGTTATTCTTTTAAAAACGGCTCTATGTCGAACGGTGGATCGAGAGAGCGAAATACAAGCGGGCTCACTCGATGGATAAAGCTACGTAATTGAAAATGCACGCTCTCAAATGATCTCTATACGCTCTGACGTGGCAACTTTAACTTTAGTTGTTTATGACCAGGTATTGGCACCAGTATTGAACGCCAATGTAGCAGTTCATTATCCTTATTTCAGCTCGTTGTCGTCCACTGCTGAATATAGGCCTAAAATATACACCCTCTATATCTCTTTGATTTCCATCGAGAACAATTCAATGCGGCCTACATCCATCGACTTCCTACTACCTAGACCTAGGGCCCTGATATGGCTGCGTTTATCACGTGCCAAAGTTTGAATAAGGCATCCGTCACCGTTTGACACGTAAATAAGTACGAGAGTGACGGATGCTTTATCTACATTTGACACGCGATATAGACGCAGCCATAATTGGCCCGCTGGACGTTTCAAATTTAAAATTATAGTACATTACTACAGAGGCCGGGACAAAAGGGGTTGCCGGCCGAAGACATATAGACGGCCGAGCAAAGCGAGGCTGGATAGGTCCGAGGCGGGAAACCCATATTTCCCGCCGAGGTATGTATAGTGCTTTTCTCAAACATCAAACATAATAATAATTCATTAAAAAAATTAAAACAAAAATTACAAAGTCAAATTACTAGGAGTGCATAAATATAAAAAGTAACCTACAGTGCTCAGTCATCCGCGCTGTGTCATACTTGGCGGCCAATTATAAGGACCATAACATCAATATTCCATGGCATGTTTGAGAAAAAAATATTATTCAGAAAATTGGCCACATAAGGGCTCATTCACACGTCGATAATATGGAGTGAATCTACTATCGCTTTTATTCTTATTTAAATAAAAATTAGAGTTATTAGTTTTATTTTTCAACATGTCATTTACAAATTTGTATGATCTCGGTTTTAAGAGTTAAGTTTCATTATTGGTGCTTGTCCGCTAAAAATTTAAAGAGTACCCAGAATTTCGCAGACCAAATAAAACATCATTGACACACATGACCATCTCAACCAACATTTTCTGGGCCGCTATTCTTAATTACGTCTGGCTGAAGCCTTTTTAATCAAATGTGTTTCGCAAATTGGTCGCCAAGAACCGGCCGATACGCAACGGCGAAAGTCTTGCGCAACGATGCGCACGCGGCGCGGATGGTGAAATAAAAAGTGGTTTTGCTCATAAGAAGACATCCAAGAGCAAAGAAAAACGGAGCACGGTGTATATTGTATACAGTCGACCGCTTACTCATAACTATAGGTCTCGGAAAAAAGCAAATTTGGTAGTATAATATTTATTTATTTATGTGACACAGTAAAAAATTACAAACACATTAACATTGTTCAAACTAAGGTCATTATGTAGATGACATTGAGTATCCGTAACTTATTAACAGACAGAGGAATCCAGGGGGCAAAATTTTATGACAGGTAGGGAGGTCCTATATCGATAAACTCAATTATCGATGCTTTTTCCATATACTAGTGAGCGCCCCCAGCATTGTATGTATTTTTTTTAGGTATTGCTCTGAGTAAGTATGAATTTCACACAGCATATTCAAAAAAAATCTTCTGCCCCTATTACCTCCACAGAAATTGAAAAGTCATTTAGCCACCTGAAATGGATTTATCACATTTATCAGCCAAGATGGAGAGGTTTAATGCCCGAAAATTTGGCGCAAATTCTGAACGTTTATTATAACAATAGTAGATGGGACAATTATGAAGAAAAAAATTATGATGTATGAGTAAAGTTTCAAAAATCTTTTTGAAAAATGAAGAAGAGAATTACTTTGTTATTTTGTTTAATATTTACACTTATAATAAAAAAATGTTTTTGCAGGCAAAACTTGGAGTGATCGCTAGTATATAAAACAAGCATCGATAATTGAGTTTATCGATATAGGAACTCCTTACCTGTCATAAAATTTTGCCCCCTGGATTCCTGTGTCTGCTTATTAACAACTGTGTATAGCGTTCACATAAATGTGTACAAAATAATAGTAACAATATGAGTTAAAAATAACTACATCTAATGCAAATTTATGATCACAATGCTAGCCGCGGTACGCTATTTTGGAATATTTTATTATTCAACGCGAATATATCACACTCCGAGCAGTTTTGATTATACATGCAACACATACGGCTAAAGGGGTTATTACGACAAACATTATTATTGGACGTACGGTGATCAGATTCGCGATGTACTGAATAAGGGCCAAATCAAAAGCACCCGAAACCGACGTACGAGCATGAAGAGGATGATGAATGTAGAGGAAGCGAAAGTTTTATGTTTAGACCGGCGCACCTGGCGTTCTATAGTCTCTGCCTACCCCATTGGGAGACGGGCGTGAAGGTATGTATTATTGGCTAGAGGAACAACAAATAATTAATGATGTCGAACCGGTCGGCTACTACATTTACCCTCAATCTTTTCTTTAAAATTTAGATTTGGAATAATAATTCAGAATTTCAAGATCTATCTTTACTTTTAAGTGATACATTTCACAGCGCTTTTAAAGAACCCCATCATTCCTTATGCAGTTATTTCATCAGAATCATCACCATCATCATCATCATCATCATCAAAAGAACATGTGATGATGTATGTCACTGTTCCTAATATTTTGATATTAATATTAGCATAAAGCTGAATACAACAAACGTTGAATGAGAAGGCGAACGAATACAGTTTACCTGATGGTTAGTCAGTTCTTAGGGTCATGAACATTTGCAATTTCGAGATCACAAATGTATTGCATATCCTGAGCACTGCGTCGGTACGTCTCTACACTCGTCATTTCACCTTCTGTCTTTGTCTTATAAATCTTTTGTGAAATTGTATCATCTCTTCTCTTGTTACTGACTCTTTTAAGGTAAGAGGTAAAACAAAATATCATCGTTCATCGTCATCTTAAGCATATTATTATTTAATGTTATGAACAGAATGTAAATTTCATCGAAATTAATAAAGTGTTTATTGGTAGTCACAAGTCTATAACCTAACCTACGTAATGAATGTTAAACGTATCCTGAAAACGTCAAGGTTTATGAAATTAGCGTTCTATGAAATGAAATTCGATGAAATGATGAGTTACCTTATTGAAAGAAAGAAAGAAGAATTATTTATTCGTGACATACATAAAAAAAGAACAGATTAACACGTACAAGAAGGAAGTAGCCACGAAATGGTCCCAACTCAGCGTAATGCTGGCATTAAAGTCAGCGCTGGTTTTCCGTTGGAACCATCAGGTGAAACCACGGAAGGTTACATACACATAATTATTTGAACACAAAACATGATTAAAAAAACGAGAGAAAAAATAATAATGAAAAAATAAAATAAACGCAAAATTCTGAGGTTGACAAAAAGTTTTCCATGGCCGTCCTTAGATGGTGGAAAGGGCAACAGAGGCCCTACTTTGAAATTACTGGACATTATGCATACACAAACGGACATACAAATTGACCTAGTCCCAAACTAAGCCCTAGGCTTCCACTATGGGTACCAGGTAACGGTATAAAGACTTAGGTAGAGAAATATATACTTAAATACATAGAAAACATCCACGACTCAGGAGCAAATACTCGTGCTCATCACACATATCTGCTCTAACCAGGTTTTGAAAAATATTATGGTCGCCTTTATGGCAAATATTGCAATTACTCACTAATTCATAAATGTCAAGTGAAAGCAGGATGGTAGGCTAGTGTATGTTGCTCTGCAGACTAGTTCACGGTTCCGTTGACGGCGCAAGACTAAGTAAAGGTGTACCAATTGGCTTGGTTTTAGGGTGCCACTATCGAAGCGCGTATAACATAAATATCTACCTCTTTTTACTATATTATATCATTGGTTACTACCAACTAGGCTTAGGTGTCGTCATGTGAGTGTTTCGATGGAGTGAAGTTCGATAATCTAAATGCCCCATGCCATTGCGAGCCTAATTTTAATTGCATGTAGTGGGTAAACTGAATAATGCGTCCTTAATGACGGTTTGAATCGCAAGTAGAGTAGAAAGTGATTAAATCACGACTGGAATTAACGAGCAATGAGCGTTTGTACGAATCACGACTGAGAAAGCTTTGATTAAAATGTGATTGTAATATAAATTTAGTCTGGTATTAGTAGACCGTGAAAATAGGGTAAATAGACGATTAACTATGTTTAAAGAAAGGGTACCAGGCTATGTGGTCTACATAGAAAATTGATCCGAAATTATTGACTCTAAAATTCGTAATGCCCATGTTAATTGTCGGTTGACGGTGGAAGTCAATCTATCAAAAACGTGTAGTTTCTTTATATTTAACCGTGGTGCCGCGTTCAAGAGGGCTCGAGGGTTCGACTCTGTTAGAGAATTAAAACCTTTAAGGATTACCTAAAATAATTTAGTATTGTATAGCTAGATATAAAAAAAACCTAAAGGAAAAGGCGAACAAACACTGGCCCTTGACGGTTAGTCAGCTTTGAGACTCATGCACTATTACTATTTCTTGTTACTATTATATATTCTGTGGCTCATGGACTTGGAATCTCGTGATCACAATTCATGAGGACTGAGATGGTACGCCTGTTTTTAATTACTATATGTTGCTGTGTTATTTTTGTCAAATAAATGTTATCAGTTTGGGTCTGAATTTGTGTTTGCACCGGCTGTCTTGGCCGTCTTAGCTGGCCGTCTTAATTTAAAAGCTGTTACCTGGTAAAATATAAGTAGGTAAGATGGTGGTAGCGATCCGGATGGACCCAGTACCGTACCCCACATCAGATATTAAATTACGTAAGGTATTATGTCGTCAAGTAACAAGAAACTTCTCTGATTCTAAGCTGAGCTGCCAACTTGATAATTTCCAAGCGTAACTGGGTAGGAGATATACGATTCCTATAGCTCTAAGCTGACAGGAACTTGACAAGTTTTTAACAGCTTACAATCCGGGTAGTTTAAGCCTGCGAAGCTTGCTTCCGCGACAATGGCGGCTAAACCAATATTTTCCTAAACATAACGGTATTGCGGTCACAAAATGACGTCGCGGTTCGGTGGTGACCATCTGACCATCTGGCCATCGCACCTGCAGGGGTGGCCAACTGTACCTCTAGGGTATGCCACGTGGTTTCACGTATTTCCTGTTCCTCTTGGAGTTTTATCGAATGTAATTTTAATGATAATAAGATTTATGTTCGATAACAAGCTAATGACGTTTGGCATGAAACAGGCAATTAATTAAGATTGGCTTTTGTAATGAAAGGGCAAAATAAAGGGATTTGGGTAAAAGTGTTGTCATTTGTAAAATTCATACATTTTCAAGGTGAGCGGCCATTCGTAAAAGTGGCAAATTATGGTAGAATTATTAAAAATAAACATATTTTATTATGTAATGTAATACTCTTAAGTGCATCGGAGCCGAGATATTTAAATATTCATACTTGAGCGTACTTTTGTACTAAAAACTGAACACTTAAATCTTTAAAAGCTCCGCTCCGATATTATTTAACGCCATCAATTTTATATAATATCTATATGTATTTAGAGGTCCTCTAAATAACTATGTAAGAATCATCCGTGGCCGCTGAAAAAAAAATATGACAATATTCTTTAAACAAATTTACCCAATGCCCTTTAATGTTTACTTCCTCCAAGCTCCACGAAGGTATAATGGGAAAGAAGACAGAAAGAAGTAAATTTCCATCGCACAAATAAAACTGTGTCAAATGTACAAAGGCGAGCTTATCTATTTAAGGGATCACTTTAAGCTAACTTAGAGAATGAGCAAGAACAAATCACGAGGATTGCAAACATACATGCACTTTTAAATTTAATCGATGATAAAAATAACGCATAAATCTAGATGCAGGATGTAAACACAAACAATGGCGGTACATCAAGATTATTTCCAAGAGCTAATAATCAAGAAAATAACTTAATAATCGCGTAATTATAAACATAATTGGAATAAATCAATTAAATTTCATAGTCACGAGTTTAACATTTCGCGCTAAAGTCATTCGCTGTGATTAATACAATGTTTTGTTTAACTACAACATTGTTAACTGAACTTGAGTTCGTTCTAAACAAGTCATTACATCACTGATTCAAAATCACTTTGTTTAGAACAAATAATGAATAACTATGCTTATAATACGTACGTACGAGGGTATTTGAACAATATATGGCTATGGAATAGAGTGACCTAGAAGTTTCATAGCGATGCTTGGGCTTTTGGATTGGGCTCCACATTGAGGCAAAGTTTGTGAATGTTCTTGAATTAGTATTTTTTTATTAAAATGCTCTAAGATATGTCTTTTTGGTTAATTATGAGGTGGTTATTGCTTGGGTAGTTGGGCCTAGTTTGAATATATAATAAAAGGTAGTTTACGTTATTTTTTATTTATTAAATAAACCAAAATACCTAGAAACAAAAGGAAAAAACTTTTGCTGGTTGAGCTTTTCAAAATTTACCTACGCGAAATTGAGAACTTTATTTTATTTCCCAATGGAATTATATAATTCGCATTTTAACTTTATTTATTCAAACCGCCTACCTTCCCTAAATAAATTCAAACGATCTTGATACTTATGAATAAATAATGGAGTTATCTGAACGCAGGCACTTTAAATGTTGCCAAACAAGTTGGCCAAAAATATCATCGATGACCTAAGCTAAGCTTATTTTTTCGTTTTACCTCTAACTTGATAAAATCAAGATACAACTTTTAAAGATACAACTTCTTGTAAGTAAGCAAAGGAACTTGAAAAACTAAGTAATCTCAATTAAAGTGTTGATAGAATACAACGAAATGTATAAGTAAAACTTGAACTTAGTCAATTCGACCAAAAAGTCTGATTACGAAATCAATCGCACTTACCTTGACAGTACACTGTTTTGACAGCTGGTGTCAGCGTCAACAAAGCGGACAATAGCACTTGCTAAATACAGTATCAATTCCTCATGAATCCTTCTAGAGACTGTCAAAATACTTTAAAAACCTTCTATTAAACGTAACACTAACGGTCACTTGAACACTGGCCGAAAAACTTCAAAATTCACTGTTCCACTGCTTCGTTTCGTTTGAAATTCGAACGTGCGGTTAACGCGTGCGCCCGCGCCGGAAATCGCGCGCAACACTGACTCGATGTCGGCCATTTTCTAGCGGCGTGGTGGGGAATAGGAAATAAAAAAAAGAATCCTTGGGTACCGTATGCGAAAAGTTTTTGAGAGGATACTGATCTAATAAGAGACGAAGTAAATACTCTACACTTTCTTTGGCTTTGTTGTTTTTTTAAAGTAAACAGTGAATGTTCTGTTGCATTTGTAACAAGGTCAAATGTTGGCTAACGATTGGAACATTGCACGAAAACAGACGAAAATATAAGGAATTTTGGAAACAGTACCGAATACAATTTTGGATCTACATTCTTCTACATTCTAGATTTTAATAAATAAATATATTTTGTGCCTGTAAGAAAACTGACCATTAAATCAATAGTTATGTAAAATTGTAGTAAGAATCAGCTTTAGTCTCAACTAATCTTTAATCTTTTTAACCTACTTCAAAAGCAGGAGGAGCTTCGAAGTTGTATGTACCTATGTTTGTTTTTTATGTATGTTCACCGATTTCTCCTTGAATCGTTAACGGATTTTGAAAATTATTTTTTTGATTTATTGGGAGGTGATCCCGTGCCTCCAAGTTGGTATCTGATGAAGGGCTCCGTGAGGAATTGGGAGAGCTTCTATATTACTCCTATATCAATATTATAGGAATACACATTTCGTGATTTTGGTATTTTCCGTAACTAGTCCAGCATTTGCATTCAGAAAGTAGGTATCAGTTGGTGAAGTGGAACTGATGATAAAGACCTCAGATGGTACTCCTCAATGGTACATACCTATTTCGAAGGCGGCGAAAAGATATCTCGATAATATTAAGATAGTTGAGCGACTATGACGAAGCTCATTTAAATTATTGTCTTAATGCATACATACATACCTTCACGCCTATAATCCCAGAGTGGGGTAGGCAGAGCTACAGAATTACCTACAACTTTAAAAACTTGATGATAATTCAGTAACCTCATTTTGCACAAGTAGGCTAAGATGTTTACCAGCGTATTAGTGACAGGTTGCAAGCCCATCGCCTAACAGTACTACAAACCTATATTCCCTTAGTCTATCTAAGCTTAATTTAATTAAATTATTAAATTATTTTATTTTAGTTAAGGCTTAATTTGTCTTAATGATTCTACATTTTTTTTTGTTAGCTAAGGGTAAATAAGCTTATTTTTTTGAGTTGTGAGTGTGACTCCCTACATTTCAGCATACAAAACATCAACTCATTTTACATCGCCATGTGAACCAAACTAGTGGGCCCTGCCAAGATTCATTGCGCTAACTAACGTTTCTATTCGATTCGTTTTTAAACCATGAGTTACAATTACGGTACCTACTCGCTAACGAGCCGAACGCTCTGTCCCTCTCAGACCTTGTAGTATTTTTATAGAGTGCGAAGGACAGAGAATTCGACTCGCTAGCGAGTACGGTAATTGCGACTCATGGTAAGGGTAGTGGTCTCTTCAAAGATGGACGAACATCTTAAGTATTTTCAGGGATCCGTACCCAAAGGGTAGCCTAACGGGACCCTTTCATATGCCTACGTTGTATGTTCGTCCGTCTTATCTTTAAAGAGCTGAATCTTTTGAACCATAATAGATAGCGTTTTTCATAATATTTATGACAGCGGATTTCCTAATTTTTTTTAAAAGATAGTGAAATAATAATACAAACACCGTCTTTTTCAACGTTTTTTTTTATTGTAGTTTCGTAAAAACGGTCAATCATACAAGCGTCAAATTTGGTATGAATATAGTATAGTCAAGTACTTTAATTGTTGCCACTATGGAACCCTGTCATAATGACAGCGTCAAACCACATGACAGAAATTACGCTTAAATTAATGATTAACGTTATGCGACAGGGTTCCATAGTGGCATCACAATTAAAGTCCTTGACTGTACCTACGAACCCTGAAGACAAACAACAAATACTAAAAAAATTACTGGGCTCTCGTTGATTCGATTAGAAATTTAATTCAAATCGGAATAATGTACCTACTGTACGGGTACCGTAATGTAAAATGACGGATACCCGACCTTTTGCAAGAAAGATAATAATTCATACAGGGCTTCTATTATTGGTGGTAAAATCCAAATCGTATTTGATTTGTCATTGTATTGTTTTCAACTCGGCCGCCATTACTGTCAAGTAAATAAGAGCTATCAAAACGTTGACAATACGATAACAGTACCTTATCATAAGTTTACAATTATCGTACTCGCTAGCGAGTCGAGTGCTTTGTCCCTCAGGCATCGTAATAATAGAACGCGATGGCGCGATCATCGCGCGAGTAAGCGATGCGAGCACACTCGTCCCTACTCGAATTTTACTAGTAAAATTCGCGCGAACTTGCGATGATCGCACAATCGCGTTCTATAAGAACGATGCCTCACAGTATTCGAGTGCGAGGGATAGAGCTTTCGACTCCCTAGCGGGTACGGTAATAGTAACTCGTGGTAAGGGTACTGGTCAAAAACGATTTAGTTTTTACCGTGTTGAAAAGAGGCCCAGTAGAGTATATCTAAAATGGCGGATATCCGCTTTTGCTAAAAGTTGCTTTTGTTAAAAGAAAAGTACCGATAATTCATACATATTGATTGTAATAGTTTGTTCAAGTTCGGAGGCGCGTTGATGTCTTCCTAACTGGGGTGTGATTCTCTCAACAAGCAAAGATGAGCGAACGCAAGAGTGAAGGTCCAAGCTGCGAGTTTAAGTAGTCTCGACAGAGCGAACAAAACACATTTTAGCGCGTGTATTCTCAATTAGGCAGCCTTATACGTCCGACCCATCGTTCACCAGAGCTTTATCACGGTATTCAGTCGCCTGTATGTCTCGACTTGAGGCTTAAGCCGTCAAGTATTTTTATTTTATCAAGATATAAATGACATAATACGGAAAGAAATGCCACTATTTGAATTGAATATAACCAGCGGGCCTAGTATGTCTGCGTCTATATCGCATGTCAAATGTGGATAAAGCATCCGTCACTCTCGTACTTATTTACGTGTCAGAAGGTGACGGATGCCTAATCCACACTTTGTCACGCGATAAACGCAGCCATATTAAAACCATATCGTATTTGACCTGTTATCGTATCGTCAACGTTTTGATAGCTCTTATTTACTTGGCAGTTATGGCGGCCGAGTAAACAATACCATTACAGCACGGCTAGCACAAGTTGCCCGCGACTTGTTTGTCGCTCGGATCTCCCTTCCTATCTAGTCCGTAAGGATAGAGACGCACTGAGCGACAAGCGAGAAAATACAACTTGTGCTACCCGTGCAGGGTAAAGGCGATTTGGTTTTAGCCAGTAGAGCATAGGGCCAGGTAGTAGTTAAAAAAAAAAAGCTTTTACTAGGTTTCATTCTACGGTGATTAAACTATCGAGTCCGAACACGGTGGGTCTACATTTAAGGACGCTGTTACGCAAACATGTGTCATCCCACAATTATTTAGCAATAACATGTAAACCCACAACGATAATACTGAGCGTTGACACTTTATTGCTAAATACTTGTGGATTGACACTTTATTGCGTAACAGCGTCCTATTAGCTAAGATCCTGTTGCCGCCTTCCGACTTCATCGTCAGACCAGCTCTAAGATTAACCCTGGGCCTCTCGGCCCTGACCCGCGATTTTGCCCACGTGGAAATCAAATTCATTTATTTCGTTACATTTAGACATTTTCCATAGATAAGTTGCGTAGATTGCGGTAATGAAGAGGGCGTGAGCACAGCTAAGTTAAGCTAAGCTGAATCTGAGCTCACCCGTGGTCAGCCATGGAGAGATTATAGGTACCTACCTACATAAATTAACTAGCTACATATAACTAAGCTTATTTATAAAATTAGTTTTGTTTAAAGCATCCCAGAGTCTCTTTAAGTGCATCATCAGACCTTGTATTAAACTATCATCACCATCATCATCATCATGCGTTTATCGCGTGACAAAGTTTGGATAAGGCATCCGTCACCTTCTGGCACGTATATAAGTACGAGAGTGACGGATGCTTTATCTACATTTGACACGCGATATAGTAAAATTAACGCATAGATGATAAAAAAAGAGAATTCATGTACAGGGTGGAAAGTTGAGATGGGGCATTGAGGGCAGCTAAGTACCAGATCCCTTGCTGCCACGCGAAAATGATCTTAGGAGACCCTTTCCAACTTTTTGAGTGATGACAATCGACATTCACAGATTTTTGATAAAATGTACAGTCAGCGAGAAAATCGACAGAATTGAGTTTTTTTTTAAATGCCAATCTATCCCATTCCCATAAAGGATTAAAACACTCTTTGAGACCAACTGAGGTTAGAGTACTAGAACACCCATAAATCAAAGAAAACGTTTTCAAGATAAAGATAAAGATAAAAGATAGAAGAAGATCTGTAAGCTTAAGAAAATTCCACTTTGCCTTTACCCTACTAAAATGTATGGAAAAAGTTTTCTTTGATTTGTGGGTGTTCTTGTACTCTAACCTCAGTTGGTCTCAAAGAGTGTTTTAATTCTTTACGGAAATGGGATCGAATGGCATTAAAAAAATAATTACTCAATTCTGACGATTTTATCAAAAATCTGTGAATGTCGATTGTCATCACTCAAAAAGTTGGGAATGGTCTCCTAAAATCATTTTCGCGTGGCAGCAAGGGATCTGGTAGCTGCCCTTAATGCCCCATCTCAACTTTCCACCCTGTATACGATAAACCGGTGACAAATGTTAAAAAAGCCAGGCCAAAAAAGAAAATGCATGGATTTTTTAATTCACATTCATCACCAAAATATGAAAATACCGTAAAAGAGATCCAAGAAGTGAAATTAAAATTAAAATCGGCCAACAAATACGGGTGCTATTAGCATTTTATCTGCTAATAAGACAGCAATTAGACAGCGAGATCAAAATAAATATTTTGAACAGAAACTTATTTTTAAGTTTCTCTCAAGAGAATTGTGAAGCTAAAAATTTCCATACAATATCCGATACCTAACGTTTCTAAAGTTGTATGGATTTTTGTGACAGCTATTACGCGATTTTAGCGGCTTGTAAAGTTTCCTGCGTAAACTGTCATAGCAAATACTTCAAAAGAATAATTCAACGCGATTGGCAATTGTTTATGTTTACACGATATGACACGTGATGTTCAAAGGGATGTAATGTCTGGGTTAGGATAAACAAACAAACTGTGGAAGGCGTCAAAACATTATGTAATGCAAATCATACATTATTTAAAAAGAAAAACAAGTGACACATTGATTGAAACACAAAACGTAACGCCTTATCTACGAGTATGTCTTTTTTACATAGTATTATATTAATATTGTAATATTTATACAGGGTGCCCTCTGACCTTGGGTTGGGGCTTTCAATGCATGGATCGTTTGTACTCCTGAAACTGAACTGCTTTTGTTCTGTAAGTTGTTAAAAATATGTCCAACTTAAATTTTATTTTTTTCATACAAGTTAAATGTAACGTTCAATGTACGCGATCCAATTCTCCATTTTCCCTCGTACCAAGGAAATGTCGCCCCCGTACCATGAGATCGTGATTTCATGGCCATGATGTAATACACTGATTTTACAACTAGACTTTAACATCAATTAGTTATCTAAATTTAAGTTATTTTTTAATGTTGCAGACCAAAAGTAGTTCAGTTTAGCGAGTAGAATCGATGGTTGTATTTAAAGTCCCAAGGTCAGAGGCATCCTGTATTTTTGTGCAATAAAGAGTTTAGTATACAACAAAGCCGCTTCCGTCTGTTCGTCTGTATGTAGGTAAGCTTAAATCTTACAAACTACGCGACAGATTTTAATGTGGTTTTCACCATCATCAGTTACATATTTTTCACAAAGGTTTTTTTTTTATGTATAATGTATTTAATGTAAATGTGTGGATTATGTATGGGTGTTACAAAAACTCATAAACCGAAGCGAAGCGGGGGTGGGTCGCTAGTCTATGCTAATATTATTAATGAAAGGGTTAGTAGAGTCAGCAACAAAATAACCTGTGGATATTATCATGATGTCTCCTAACAAAAATAAATATTAATATTAGGGGACAATGTCACACCAATTGACCTAGTCCCAAACTAAGCTCTAGGCTGTACTATGGGTACTAGGCAACGATATAAATACTTATGTAGAGAAATATATACTTAAATACATAGAAAACGTCCATGACTTAGAAACAAATATTCGAGCTCATCACACCAATATCTGCCCTTACCGGGATTTGAACCCAGGACCGCTAGCTTCGTAGGCAGGGTCACTACCAACTAGGCCACCGCGTCGTGTACAAATTCGTACACAATGGTTCGTTTGTTTGTAAGTGTAGTCTTTTAAATAGGCTATTTGACAACGTTGAAAATATACTACAAATTGTGGTCATCCTATCAGATAATACCAAAAAACAACTATTTCACTTTATTTTAAACTAAATTTTGATAATTTTTTTTGGAAACTATACTAAAAAAAAAACTTTTGAAATTTTATCTGTGGCAGAAACGCGATGTGTTGGTTTGCAGCTGTGGTTACTTACTGGTGACGTCAAATGCAAGTAACCACAGATCATAAGGGTATATCTCTTGAAATGATTGTTTATTGTTTACTTGCGTGTGACGTCACACTTGTCATATGGCCAGCACCATGATAGAAACAGCGTTTTTAGTGCGGTTTTGAAAATTAAAACGTTAACATAGATTTTTATTGAGAGAGTAGAATCTCAAGGAAATATCAATGTAGTGTGTTTGTTATGCAATAAAGAATCATTTAAAAGGGTTTTCTAAAATTAGTCAATTAGCCTATTACGTGTTCGTCATTTTGAAAGAGTAATTACCTATTTGATATTTTATGTACACGATACATAGTAGAATCCTGCCCAAATGTAATAACTATTACATAGGGTAAAGTCACCAGTGTTGGACACTTTTAGCTGATAGGCACCAGTAATGGACACTTAACTCTTAATTCAAATTTCATACGGTCGAAAAAATATTGTTAAAAAACAAATGAATAACCCTTATCTTCTGTAAAATAAGAATCAAGCGTCCGTCATTGCTCTTTGTCCACATCTTTTGGTTTGGCTTTTTGCCAAGCTTTAGAACTTGATTGTACTAAAGTAAGTATTTTCATTTATCTGCACACTCAACAATTGACGATTTCATCTCACGTATTTTTTCTATAATGACATTATGTGCCCAATCCCATTCTTATCCCGGTTTGATAATATACAAGGCCGACCATATTCAACTATCAGTATAACTTATACATGCCACTGAATCTCACTATGAAGCTATCGACCCGATCACTTGTTTTATTCATCACTCAAATAATACTTTTTTCACACCACATGCTCGAAATTGCCCAATTATATATCATGCAAACCTCACCTAAAGAAAGTCATTATAACCCGCTGGTTAATAAAAATATTTGAATTCGTATGAAAAATTGTTCCATAGAAACCTACAGCAAACAGAACTTATTTGAAAATCGAACTGGCCACTACAAGCCATATACGCAAAACAAAGGAAATAAAACAAAAGATGAGAAAAGTAGAGTATTCTCCTTTGGGATAAAGCTGTTGTCGTCTTGGGCGAGCTTGAATCCCTCGCGGCACTCAGGATCCGGTTTTAATTCTCTCGTAACACCCTCGCTACGCTCGGGAGTTAAATCTGGAGTCCCTCTTTTGCTCAGGATTCAATATCGCGCCCGTGACATAAAACAGTGCTTAATCCCCTCGATGTATAATCTACTATTAGTTTCCTACTGATAACTTCAGAGCAATAATAATAATGTTCAGAAAAGTACAACATTTTTAAACCAGGCGCTTTAGGCTCTTTTATTGTTTGTACTGACGGACTTTTTTACTTTTACTTACGAATGGGTCAGTTTTCCAGGATTTTAGCGGCATTTTCTTGTTAAACATATAATCGCCTAATCGATTTGATACCGCGATCTCCAGTTACAGTCTGTGAGCACTTAGAACGTGATTCGGGAGTGTATTTCTCTGTTACTCTTTCTTCATACGAGCGAGAGACAAGTACAAACCCGAAGCACCTTCTAAGAGCTATCGCACTGTTCATTATTTCTTTAAACATGCATATATTAGATCATGTGCACGTTACTGTTTTTAGAAAACTTATTAAATTATAGTATTGACATAAACGGTAGACGCGGTAGATCGTCAGCTTACGTTATCGTTAGCCTTTGTCAGATATCGATAATCGCTCACGTTAACGTTATGTATCTTATAAGTAGGTCCTCAAGCTCTTTATCCTTGCAGCACGAGTTGTGTACAAACAAAGTGTACACAGTTTGTACACTTCCCGGGACACAAGTATGACTGTACACAACGCCGGGTGGTTGCTATGAGCGGTGTAGAGGCCAAGATGCATTACGCATTATCGTTTCTATTCGTTTTTTTAATGTCACTGGTAGATCACGTGAAACTTCGTTTCACCCCCCCCCCCCCCTCTCGTATCGTCCCCTACCTTTAACCGCTCACTCAACAAAGTGTAGGAGACACCAAGAACAAAAAAAATGGAATCCCGGAGCGTGCAACAAGCATACATGCAGGCCTCCGAGGGGGTTTTAGTGGGTGAAAATCCCACATAGCCTTTGTCTCTCCAACGACACTGGGTATTTTGGAGAAGATCCAACCAAAAAAAGTTCCTCAAGTTCTTATATAAAATTTCCAGAGAAACCAAAACAACAAATTAAAGTGCAGGTTGAGTAATAACGAGTGATTTTGTATTAAGGTCGCTTTAATACTGATAATTATTCCTGAACCCACACACCGACCTACGGAATTAATAGATATAATATAACTGTAATGTATTAAGTGTGTGTTCTCGTATATGAATACAAAGGCCAAAAACTTAAGCGCTACATCTAAGTATAAATACCCAATAAGTACATGCAAATGCACAGATTTTCAGAAATTCGTACAAGTTTCTGTACAATTCATATTGTACAGGTACTCGTAGCCCAGTGTGCTTTTGGTGGATAAAACAAAATCTATACTAATATTAATATACTAATCTACAGGGTGTTAGGTAATGAGTGGATAATCTTTGAACTACGGATAGAGAGCACTTAGGACGTTATGAAAAAGCGAAAATAGGTTAAGTAAAAGTCACACGGTTTTCGAGATATTTGGACTTTTAGGTTTTTTTCGAAAATGAACACCCTTGTTCAATGTTTAGATCATAGCACCATTCTAAGCTATTTTTTTTCAATTTTTTTTTTCAATATTCTTCAATACTTATGTTATCAGATAGGCATCACCATTAATGTGAGACAACAATGGTTTTTTTTAAATCGCAAACTTAATTTTTTTAAGCTTATGGGCAACTAGACGGTAGTGTATTTTTTTTTCACCATGGGAGCTGAAAGTTCGATCAATGTACGATTGAAAACGCAAAAATTAAGTTTGCGTGTTTTTTTTTTAATCCATTGTAGTCTCACATTAATGGTGATACTTATCTGATAATATAAGTATTCAAGAATATTGAGAAAAAATAAAATTTGAATAAAATTAGCATAGAATGGTGCTATGATCAAAACATTGAACAAGGGTGTTCATTTTCGAAAAAAACCTAAAAGTCCAAATATCTCGAAAACCGTGCGACTTTTACTTAACCTATTTTAACTTTTTATAACGTCCTAAGTGCCCTCCATCCGTAGTTCAAGGATTATCCACTCATTACCTAACACCCTGTGTACTAATACTAATTATTACTAATATTACTAATACTAAAACTAATTACTAATCTATACTATACTATATATACTATTATACTGTATTATAATATTATAAAGAGCTAAAGTTTGTGACGTTATAAGGGTAATCTCTGGATCTACTGAACCGATTTTGAAAATTCTTTTACCAATTGAAAGCCACGTTAATCGTGATTGTCATAGGCTATAATACTAACTCAAAAAAAAAAAGTTTATGGCCCAACGAAGTAGGCACGGGAACAGCTAGTCATTTATAAATAGAGCTCAGGGCCTCTATTCAACACTGTATAAACCAGTCTCCATTTTTTTTTGGCTCATAGACCACTTGTCATTTGTTTCGGTTTGGGGGGGGGGGAGGGCTGCTTATGTTATCACGTAAAAACTAAGCTAAAAAATGTTCGGGATTTTTTGCACGGATAACGTTGGAGTCTAGCCGGCTAAAAATTGACACAGGCTACAATGAAAGTTTAGCGCGGTAAAATATTTTTAACAAAGTAAAAAACTACACACAGAGAAAATTGAAACATAATTTGTAAAGATAATATTTGTTTATTTATAAGAAAGTATTACGTAAGTATTTAAGTAAGTAAGTACCTATTATCTGTGTATGAATATGGATAAAGCCAAAATTAAAGTCACGAGCTGCTTAAATGTGATTCCCTATCGTGGAAACCCATTTACATCTCATGGACCCCCATTTATTTTTTCTGCTTACATGGACCCCCTGCAGGTCGTCGTCGACCTCTGGGGAACACTGGTACAAACCATATCGTTTTTGACCTGTTATTGTATTGTCAACGTTTTAATAGCTCTTATTTACATGACAGTAATGGCGGCTGAGTTTAAAAAAACCGGTCAAGTGCGAGTCGGACTCGCGCACCGAGGGTCCCGTACCGCCGCACAGTAGGTATTCCAATTTGAATCTGATTTCAAATCGAATCATCGCGAGCCCGACTCACACTTGACCATTTTTTAATATTTGTTGTTTTTCTTCAGGATCTGTAAAATAATCATACAAAATTTGCCCCTGTAAGTTAATACCGTTTTTACGATAAAACAAAAATAAAAATACGTTGAAAAAATATAACGTTCACACCACGTAACGTTCCACGTTCCTAATTTTATTATATTTTTTCGTAAATCCGCCTTAATAACGCATAGGTATATTTCGAAAAAAAAAAAAACAACCAGCTATCTATTATACTTTAACAGCTCTTTACATTTAACACGGACGGACGGACAGCATATAGGCATATTATTATGGTCTAAAGACACAAAGAACAATGCCAGGTCTCCATATAAGAATTGGCCTAAAGAAAATTGTAATGGATAATTATAGAATTGGGTTTATTCGATGTAGAAAAATATTTAAAACAATGCCGTTGTGTTAGTTTTTCTGAAGAACTTGTTTAAAAATATATTTAGAAATAATCGTAACAACACGTTACTCGCAAGTTGTATTTTTACAAAGTATCTCAATAGATGGCTCTTTTTGTCGTATAAGACCCTTAACTGTGTAAGTAATAAAATACTGAATTTAAATCTCATACAAAACAGGTCATATCAACATCCTTCGTATCCGCGGCCTTTCTTTAAAAAGTGTTTTAAGCCAAGATCTGGCATTGTTCTTTTAGGAAAAGTCTTAACATGGTCTAAACGCATGGCAGCATTCTATGACGCGCGCAGTAACCTTGCACTTCGGAGTTCAAATAAAGACTATTTACTAAATTACTTAAGTATTTACCTACTCATTGAATTTTACAAAGAATTATTCATATTTTCTCATTTGTCAGAGGTGTTGAGTAGTAGATGCCTCATGCACTCAGCATGAGTCGCGTAGCTATAAAAAAAAAACCATACAAATTGTGCTGCGTTCGATAATGTTTTTCACCCCACTTAAATGGGGATTGTTCATATTTTTACAGTTACTCTAATTCGAAAACCAATTCGAGGAATAGGATTTTAGAGCCCTTCTGCATTATTCAGTTTTTAAAATGGGTGCCTGTCCTATCGCATAACGTTTTTTGTCCTAAAAATGTTTGGCCGAGAATGTTTGGCATACTGTTGAATGGCATACTACTCGTTTGTCCTAATATTTTTTGCGCATACTCATTTACAGTCCTAAAGCAAGTTTGTCCTAATATTGATAACTTTAAAATCTACAATACACTTAACTACAAATACAGCACCTAAACTAAACTATGGTAGGCGTGAAGTCATAATCGTTACGTATGCTACCTTCAGGCAGGTCAGATTTCGGTTAGGTTACGTACGACGACGAGCGAAGCGAGGAGGAGTGTTAGGCAGAACTGTGACCCTAACGAGTGAGCGAAACGCCAGAACCAACAAGGTTGACAAGGTTAGGTTTGTAAATAAAACATTTTTTTATATATATATAATCAGACATAGGTTTTTTTTATTAGTACTATTACAATTATGCACATCAATCATTCGACAGTTGAATATTATTTAGGACAAACGATAATAGGAGCGACAATTTCGAACAATCAAAAATATGCGGATCAAAGTGTATGCCATACGTTATTAGGACAAAAGACGTTATGCGACACAACGAGAGGACTAATCACCCTTTTGAAATATTTAGGTATCTATTTCGGATATTTCGACAAAAGTATATTTAACCTTTGTTTGACTTTCGTTTTCTTACGGGTTAGGCGAAAACCGCTTGAAATAGTATGTTTTGATACACTATAACAATCACTTTTTATAATTAAATATCATAAAACTGTTGTAAATTATTAGAAATGCCAACCCAAATTTAAAATAATCATGTCATCCATAAAATGTCTGTTAAATAAATAAAGACATTAAAACAAAACTATTGGGTCAAAGACAAAATCAATGAAATTGGTCTCTTAAAATTACCTATTCTTTCGAATTAGAATGAAAAAACCGTGTTTTTTTTTTTGGTCTATCCCAATTTCACGATTTTTAAATATGTTGTAGTTATTATGAAAAACTAGGTCTGTGCGTTTCAGTTTTCAGTTTTTTTAATTTAAAACGTGAAATAAAAGGGTCTCTATACAAGACAAGTTTTTTTAAAAATTTTCGTGTTTCGTAAAAACGGTAAAAAATACAAGCATCTTGGATCTTGGTATGATTATAATACGGTTTAACATTGTTTCAACGACACTAATTTCATAGAACGTATTACTTCGCAGAATTTTCGTTTCATAGAAAGCTATTTTCTGCTGAACCCGTGTTGATTTCAGGTTATCTTGTGATGGTTACAACTCTAATCTAACCTAACCTACGTGAATCATATTTAAGATTACTTGAAATCAACACGGGTTCAGCAGAGAACAGCTTTCTATGAAACGAAAATTCTGAGAAGTGATACATTCTATGAAATGAGAGTCTATGAAACAAGGGGTCCTTATATTACAAACCCCGAAGAAAAGCAATAATTGCAAAAAAAAAAGTGTGACTTGGGCTCGCGAAATCGAATTCAAATCGGAACATAATGATACCTACTGTGTGTTTGGAACCCTCGGTGCGCGAGTCTGAGTCGCACTTGACCGGTGTTTTTTAAACCTGTAAAAGATTACATGATCAATTTCAGAGAGGCATTAGAGGTCAATAAATGATGATAATTTCATCAGCATCATTATCGTTTCAGCCGACAGAAGTCCACGGCTGGTCATCCTCCCCCCAAGATTTGCCACGAGGACCGCTCCTGCGCCGCTTGCATGAAGTCACCATCAGGATTACAATTGCGAAGCAAGATGACCTAATGCTGGACCTCTTGCTGTTGTTTTTACCCATATAGCTATCGTATTTGTTCTACTGATGTGCAAGTTGCGGAAAGTTTCCAAAAAGTTAATAAAGTTCTAAGAAATTTCCGGAAACTTTCACTAGAAATATAGGAAATTTAAATTTAAGAAACGGAAGGTTTCAATCTCCATACAAAGTTTCCGAAATTTTCCTACATGAAAAATTCCGCAATTTTGGAAAGTTTTCTTTGGCATATCAGTAAATTTGTTCACGACTCGGCCGCCTTTAATAAAAATATCATAAAGATAACAGTGCAGTCAATGACTTTAATTGTTATGCCACTATGGAACCCTGGAATCATTCATTTAAGCGTAATTTCTGTCATGTGGTTTGACGCTGTCATTATGACAGGGTTCCATAGTGGCATAACAATTTAATACCTTGTACCGTAAAATGGGGTTAGTTTGATAAATTTTTAAAATAAATCTTCTGTAACTCCCGCATTTAATAGTAAAATAAATTATTAAAAATATTGTATTGGCGACTACTCATTTGGAGTAACTTAAAGCAACTAGAGGCAGACTACGGCAGACGGCTTAGCAGGAAAAAATAATTAGGCAGCTTAAAATCTCGATTCTTAAAATGGGGCTACATTGATTATCCCTGTGTTTACATCACAATATCAAAGTCACCCCAGGCATGTCAAAAAATTGTGGTTTTTTGTTTTGAAGGTTTTAACTCCAATTTGTCTGAGAATACTTGAACTACTAATATTTTGTGCTCGCATATGAAACATATGAAAGTAATGTCGCGAAAGAGCTAAATAAAAATTCAGACATTGCACAAAATCGATGATTCAAAAAATTATCTAAGTCACCTCGCGTTTCCAAAGTCACCCCATTTTACGGTACGACAAAAATAGAAGAAAACTAAAAGTGGTGCAGACATTTGGCGTTTAACCCCCCCTCCCCTATCACGAAGCCAATTTTGCAAGCCAGACTTTTGAGCTTATATGACGTTTCTGCCACTGAGGCCCCTAAAACTCGTAGACCAAGTTCAAATCCGGTGTTGCCTAGGTAACAAAAAAAAATAGACTACAGAATCGCTCGCAACGCAAACCAGAATGTTTGGGACTTCGTATGGGCTCACGAAGGTTACAAAGCGTTTGGGTCCAGGGGTCAAGTCAGGCTGGTTGATCTTCGTTAGCCCTCAGCACTTACGTCAAAGAATCACAAAGCAACGGACGCGAAGGTTACATGTTTGCTGACGTTAACATTTCACGTCATACAAGTATATTATACATTTATACACAAAACAGGTAAAAAACGGCGTTGAGGTTTTTCGATGATTACCATATGTAACGTTATCTATGAAAAGGGACCTTATTGTCGATGGCGCTTCCGCCATTATTAAAGATGGTACGATATACATACATACAACTTCGCGTGACTCAGTGCGGCGTAAGCGCCATCGACAGTAAAGTCCCTTTACGTATGCCACATATTATCTATATCACTATTAAATAAATAAAAAACCGGTCAAAAGCGAGTCGAACTCGCGGACTGAGGGTTCCGTACTGTCGCACAGTAGATAATTATGATGTATATAAAAAAAAGTTTAGTATTTGTTGTTAATTTTCAGGGTTCGTACTATAATCATATCAAATTCTCCTTGCATCATCGGCGGACTACTTACAAGAAATGGTTACTTTGATGAATGAGGAGTCCAGAAGGTTAAGTATATGAAAGTTAAGTTAAAAAGATGAAAGTGATGGTCGTGGAGAGGGATGAAACTGTAACATAATGTGAAATAATGATTAGACATGAAAAAGTTGAACAAGTGAATGAGTTTGTGTATTTAGGTTCGATGTTTACGCGAGATGGAAAATGTGAGGGGGATATGGAAAGAAGAGTAAAAAGCGGGAAATATTATTAATGGGGCGTTACACTCAATCTTGGCCAACAAGATCATATCGAGGAAAGCTCGCTTTGCCATTGTTCATGGAGTATTGACACCTACATTGATGTATGGTAGTGAATCTGAGTATAGTGCTAAAATAAAATTCAGTTTTATTTTAACCTTCAACTTAGAGTCAAGGTATTCAGGAAACGGAAATCTCATAAATATTTATCGTGCATATTATGTATTACCATATTTAACATAGACTTTGGTAACCCTACGGCCTTTATTCTACTTAGTAGCTCATATTGCTTCTATATTGTTGTAAGTAAACTTTGTTGTACAATGTACAAACATAACTATTAAATAGATATAACTATTAGATAGGTAAAAACCCCCGATATAATCCCCTTTCTCCTACCCCCTTTTCCTTCCCCCCTTTACCCTTTCTTTCAGAGCCGACCTCTTAAACTGCCGAACTGATTTTCATGAAATCTAGCTAAGAACCACGGCTAGAAAACTTGCTTTCAAATAAAAAAATACCGGTCAAGTGCGAGTCGGACTCGCGCACCGAGGGTTACGATTTTCATACACAGATTTTTCCCTGTATTTGTAGTATAAGACGGTATTACTTGCCAAATTTCATAGTTCGAGGTCAACGGAAAATACCCTGTAAAATTTGATTCCATTGAGAGTGTCGAAATATACGTTTTTTGCGGCATAAACGGCCCTATCTTTTTTTTACGTTAACTTAGAAGTTTGATTTTTTCACAGCTTCAAGGGAGTAGACCTACTAAGTATATGGTTTTAATTTCAAATCGATATCTCCACCCGTTCCCGAGATATAGGGTCTTGACAGACAGACGGACGGACAGACGTACAACAAAGTGATCCTATAAGGGTTCCGTTTTTTCCTTTTGAGGTACGGAACCCTACAGCCACATCCAAATCGGTTCACCCGTTTAAGAGCTACGTTGCCACAAATACATAACAGATACACACGTCAAACTTATGATGACATGCTGATGATAAGTGAGTACAATGAAAATTTATGAATGATGTAATTCTCTTACGCAAGCCGAGAAACGCACAATGGCGTCAAGTTCAACGATGTTCCGCAGGCTCTGCCATAGTTCGACCCCCAGACCGGCACGTGTAGCATCTGTGTCGATAGATACAATGATTTGCGGGTTTTGGTTGTTGCTGAAGACTTACAATCCATGCTATATCCATAATAACATGACAAATGGAACATGAGAAGTAGTGGCTAAAGCAACTAAATGAAAGCTAATGAAATAAAGTTATAACTGCTGTTTACTT
The DNA here is from genome assembly GCA_946894065.1 of Acleris literana. Taxonomy (NCBI): domain Eukaryota; kingdom Metazoa; phylum Arthropoda; class Insecta; order Lepidoptera; family Tortricidae; genus Acleris; species Acleris literana. The sequence continues at coordinate 4,377,719 of OX335681.1, forward strand.
AGGTAGTATATGGTAAAAAGACGAAAGTGATGGTCGTGGAGAGGGATGAAACTATAACATAATGTGAAATAATGATTAGACATGAAAAAGTTGAACAAGTGAATGAGTTGGTGTATTTAGGTTCGATGGTTACGCGAGATGGAAAATGTGAGGGGGATATGGAAAGAAGAGTAAAAAGCGGGAAATATGATTAATGGGGCGTTACACTCAATCTTCACTCAAAAAAATGAGAGCCAACAAAGAGAGATTTTCACTTAGTTGATAAAAAATGATTACAATAGTTAAGATATTAGTTATATCAAACAAAGCTGATAGTTAACGACAGTAATTTCTTTAGTGATTCAACTAACATCATAGTTGATGTATCTAACGTCTTAGTTGGTGTATCTATCGTCTTGTCAGGCTCGTATGGGGTCAAAACGCTTATGCACAACAATCACAATCTTGTTACAAGCGACCAATTATTTTTTTCAGTGTTGGCCAATAAGATCATATCGAGCAAAGCTCGCCTTGCCATTGTTCATGGAGTATTGACACCTACATAACTGCTGTTTACTTAGGTAGTAAATATTAGTATATTCTATATCTATATATGTATTTTATTAAAGCAGTTTTGCTCTTCTTCTTGTTTCTCTCTTGTATGCACTATTTGTTATATCCCGTAATTTTGTAATTTTTTCTATCCTTCTGCATTGTCCTTGTTTATTCTACTCCAAGGTTAACTGGAAGAGATCCCATATGGGATTTTCGCCTTTTTACATTATCTATATTGATGCAAACATGTCTTGTAATTATTTATGTCCAATAAAGAGTTTTTATACATACAAATGCGAATGCTGGGGTCCTAGTGAAAAAGGGTCTAAGTGTCCTGAAGATGAAGTGAAAAAGGGTTTAAGTCTAGTGTACTCCGTTTATGTGTATACCCTTTTTTAGTACGATCTCAGTGGACTTATACGTGGGGTATACTGAAAGTTTATGGAACTGGCCGCTTACAATTTTTTCGAATTCGAAAATAGAACTCTCTGGGAACATGTTACTTTTTAATTCGCAAGACTGTCATTTGTTTTTTTATTGTGGCGGGCTTTTGAGAATTTGTGTGTCGCTATTACAATGAATTTACGTCGTGAAAATTTTCGAGAAATAAAGTTAATTTGACACGGTATTAGACACATTAATGTAACGAAATTAGCAAAAAAGGTAATAAAATATACAGTACAAAGCTACGTACGACTGGATACCTCGAAATACCCAATACAAATACAAAACAAAACCATTATTTCAGCCAACGAGGCCATTTACAAATACCTTGCAGGCTAACATACAACCTAATAAAGTTAACTTAAAACTAACACATCAATTAGGCACTATGAGCCCAATGGAACCCCGAACCACCATAGAACGGTGTCGCAGTGAAATTATAAAACAATTTGTTTGACAATTCTTACGACGTGAATCATAACGTCACTGTGACACAGTTCTATGGTGTACATTACCTGGACCCTCTAATTGTACAGTACAACTAGGAGTAGCTATACAATTTAGAGACCGTACTCGGTAAAATCAACTTGACTTTGCCATATTATCGTATTGTTTTTAACTCAGCCGCCATTACCGTCAAGTAAATAAGAGAAGTTGACAATACGATAACATTTTAAAAGCAATATAATTTTACCGACTTAAATAAGGGAGAAAAATAACCTCAGTGCGTCAGAAAAAAAGGCTCTTATTCAGCTTTGGTCTTATATCCTGCTTCTAGAAGATGTAGTGACTAAGATTGAAAAGGGCATGCATCGATGGTCCGGTCATGTGGAAAGGATGGATGAAAGAAGATTGACGAAAGAGATATACAGAGCGAAAGTGAATGGGACGGTTGGAAGGGGCCGCCCTAGGCGTACTTTTTCGAATCAAATCGGAGAAATACTGGAAAAGGACCGAATCTTAAGTATCCGAAACTGTATGAATGTGGAAGAAGCGAAAAAGATTTGTCAGGATCGTAGCAGGTGGAAGGAAGTGTTATATGCCTACCCCTCTGGGAAACAGGCGTTTAATGATGTACAGGGATTTAATGTATGTATTTATGCTTCTAGTATATTGTGACCAGTTCTTACTGTCAAGTGAATACGAGCTTATAATATGATTACCATATTGAAGCAAGACAGGCTAACGCAATGTGGAATAGATAAGAGGCTTTGTTAACAATAAACAGAAATATAATCTCTCAGTATAAATAACTTTGTTAAAATACCAGCGTTAAACACACGGAAAGTCAAAGGATGTTCTTGTATACCATCAGTGACAAACAAACATAAATACGCACCCATCCTTTGACACGTATGACCTTCTTTGGCTTGGCCACAACATCCTTCGCGAGACTTAAAAGTACACAGATTTGATAGTATTCCTTTTAGGGAGCATAGTAGAGTTAGGTTGACGTTTAAATAGAACAGGCTCTCTATTATTCTGGGTAAAACCATATCGCCGTTGACGTGTTACTGTCAGGTAAATAAGAGCTATCAAAACGTTGACAATACGGAAACAATAAGGTTTTACCGTTTTAAATCTCAGCTGTTGGCTCTAGCCAAGATGCAAACGCTACTAACGTTTTTCTTTTCTATCACTCAAAATATACATATAAATGTATAGAATGACAGTCTCGTGCGTAGAGATAAACCGCGTGGTCAATTTTCATCCCATATATTTTGAGTGATAGAAAAAAAAACGTAAAACCATAATTGACATGTTATCGTAGAGCCCCAGATTCTAAGCCCGCATTACGTTGACGTGGGATGTGTCTGAACATCTAAGTTTATTGAACTCTTTTTAAATATGCCATGCTTTATCGTTAAAGATTTTGACAGTTATACGGGTGTTTTACGTAAATTGTGTATGTAAATCTACTTCGAAATTATGACAGATTATTATGAAATACACATCGCTGTCCAGGGCTTAGTCAAGATACATAACGCTAATTTAGAGAATTTCGAAAATTGACAAAATGTATGGAATTGGCGTAAACTGATGATCACGTCGATCGCTTATGTCAACTCCATACATTTCAAGTCGATAGAAAACAGAACCGTTGGCAGCGTTTACATTTTTTTTAATAAATAATGGTTTTGCGTTCTTTTCGGCATTTTGGCTAGGTCTACAGGTTCGAGTAAAATGGAATTCATTTCTACCACCCCAATGTCTCTGATGAGAGATATCACGATTCCATCATCATCATCATTACCGTCATTGTCATCATCATCATCGTGATAATTATGGGTCACCATTTAAGCTAAGTAACACGAGCTTACACCTTCCTTAGCCATCCTCAAAATGGTGTTAAGGCGCATACCCTAAAATGTTATAAAGACTTCAAGGCAAGGCAAAAAATATCACATCTTTCTATTGTTATAACTTTAGACTGAAAAAAATACAAAGTTTGCTATAATTTACGTAAGAATTTTCGTAGTCTTTCCAAAGATCTCAGCATTTTTTGTTAATTTATTTACTAAACTAAGAGCCGTTTAAAGGAAAATTACTTCTCAAAAAAAATACACAATGAAGGCCTAAAGTTTCCTATTTTACTAAGTTAACATTACTTACTTGGTAATTTTGCTAATTCAAGCAAAAACAGTGAAAAGATAAGGTTTTTCCGGCAAAAGGTGGTAACTACCATCTTATATGTAAAACAGATTTGACTCTTTTTCTTTCTCGTTTGTAATGCGGTTGGACCTTCTCCAAATATTCTGTATATTATGCCGCTATTTGATGTAGCAGAGCATCGGCAGCCACAGCTATTCTGCACATCTAAGTCACTTTATATTGCAGTGAAACGTGGATATTACCAGGAACGCCTTTGAAATGTGGTGCTAGAGATGGATGGAGAGATTAGACTTAAAGAAAGACAAATGAGGAAGTGCTTAGGACAAGTATGTTAAGGAAAAGAGAAGATAGAAATTAGGATAAATATAAATAGGGAAGATGTTTGGTCACCTGTTACGGCACCAGTACATCAACGTCAAGATGATAATTGATGAGGGTGACCAAGGAGAAAATATTTAGACCAGTAAAACAAAGGTGTCGTGCGATATTAGTGTGTTTAGTAAGGCTGAGAATAGTGATGAATGGAAGTTACTCCGCTGACAAAAGAATAGCTCTTAAGTGGATGATGATGAAGCCAAAGCGTCTTATCCGGCTATAGATTTTCAAAGACCATCTTTGTCTACATAAAGAGATCCTCTCCTGTTAGTAAAAAAGTTGGTGTTGCTACAGGAGTTCTGACTGAATGACTGACTACCTCCATTTGGCTGGGCAGTGGGTCTAGACTAGAAAATATTTTGTGAACGTTATCAATGTTATCATTATCGAAAACGTATACGATTGATTTAAACTGTCTCGCATCAAATTTATCGACCGTTTTGACACTTTTCGAAAACGTTAGCGTTATACATTTTGTCTAGCCCCCAGGGCAGTATTTATCGCCTTAACTGAATGCAAAAGCACTAGTAGATAACTGCAAATAACAATGGCCTCATTTATAAATGACCGCGCTCACTCGTGTGCGTATATTTTTGTATCACTGTCCTACAGCGCACGTGAAAACGACAGCTTTAAAATCGTAACGCGGTCATAAAAATCCATTTGCAGATTTTATTTACTGACTTTGATTGAGTTCAAGATTATTTTTATATGAAATTAGTGCTAAATGACTTGTGGAATTAAATAGAACTGTGAGAATGGGACTTGATGATGTACTTTTGAAAGTGGCATGTATTGCGGTGTTTTTACAAATTCCTGTAATAGGAGTCGAATATTCCAGAGCCGACGAAGGCTATGCCGTAGGATATCTAAGTGATTGTAAGTTGATTAGGATTACTGATATTTCAACAATGTATGGGCGTTCTAAATGCCTTCAAATTATTGAGGAGTTTAAAAAGCTGTCAATAGAAATGGATTGTAAAAAAAAACCGGAATGATGAAAGACGCACTGAGCGACAAGTGAAAAATTGCGACTCGTGCTAATACTTATGTGGAATATTACTAAATCCAACAAATTTTAATGTGCTAGTTTAATGTTTTCATGTTTATCATATACATTTATTTAAACCACCAAACCAACCACCACCAAAATAAATTATTTGCAACTAATTCTTACACTTATTTTACAAGGTTATATTTCGGTTACACAATTATAGTCCTAAATGTATACAAATCCTCAATATCATTCCGTATCTCATCATTTTCAGGTCCAGGCTCTTGGAAAAAGTCCACCATTAAGCCCAAGAGTCTAGAGAAGCTCTCCATCTCCATCATGGGCCCTGGCAACGTTCTGAACGCTCGTTTGACAACGTACAACTACTATGAAATTGGCAATCTTCCTAAGCACCCTGACATAGACTTCAGTAAGAGGACATTTATGTACGTGCCTGGTTATTTGGATTCCACGGCGTTGCCTATAGGAAGGACTTTGGGTCAGCTCTACAAGGAGCAGGGATATAACGTGCTGTTGTTAAATACCGTGGAGTTTACTGCAAAAGATTTTCCTGTGTAAGTACCAAGTGCCAATATGTTGTAAATTATTATTCAAAATGGTACGAGTATAATCCTACGTATATTATAAATGTCAAAGTTGTTAGTTGTTTACTCCTTCACGCTGCAAGACCTGGACGGATTTGGATGTAATTTAAAATAGAAAGCTTATACCTTGGATTAACACATAGGCTACTTTTCATCGAGGAGTAACTATGATCGAAATCTACGCGGACGAAATCGCGGGCAGAAGGCAGAAGCTAGTAATTAATACTATGATTGGCCTTTAATCTCGGGATAAGATGACCAGAGTTTTAAACGACGCGGATACCCTAAGCAGTAGTGTCCCCTGTTACCCTGTCTATAAAGCTAGGGGTCCGGGGTTTGATTCCTGGTTAGGGCAAATATTTGTGTGATGAGCGCGAGTATTTGTATTTTTAATCTTGGATGTTTTCTATGTATTGAAGTATGTTTTTCGTTGCCTAATTAGTTAATGTGTGAGATTATTAGTTATAAATATTACGGAAGACCTAGATATCTACGATATTAAAGCTCTCGGTAAAAACATTACACTCCTTTTATGGGCAGTTGCTCGTCAAATGCTCGGTATGCCTCACGGTTGCTCGGTAACGGATTTTCTTGTTTAGGGGGAGAGTTTATGTGGTGCGTTCGTATTGGGTTTCTTTGCTATTTAATTCACACATGTCACAGTTGCTGCTTCTAACTCGCTAATTCTCACTTCACTTTCATTTCCATACCTAATTTAAACTACTCATTTTTTTAAAGTTTTTTGTTTCTAACCAACCTAAATATCTAAAAGTAGGTAACTTATAATTCATGCATACCTCATTTTAATTATTTTTTTTCGGATACTTATATACATATATATTTATGACATTATTCCTTTCTGTGCAACATAATGGCTTCGTCGTATCCCGGGGTTGTGGCAGAATACCAGTGTTTTGCTCACTAGAGCAATGCTATACGCTGAGCCATGACCTTTTTGTACTGCTGCGACGCACACATGCGATTGAGATTGTACTTAGTTTGTAAGTTAGTTTGATATTGTTTTTTCCACTAATTAAGACAATTGTATGTGTGTGATTGAAGCATCGAATAAACGCTTTATCTATCTATCTATCTATCAGTTGTATAACAGTTATTTATTTAAACTTTATTGCACAATACACAAAGTAGGTACAAATGGCGGACTTAATGCCTTAAGGCATTCTCTACCAGTCAACCAATGGGCCAAACAGAAACAATTGTAGGGTTGGTGCTGAGAAGGAAAAAAAGGAAATAACATTTTAGGAACTAAGAAATCAAGTTACGCCGAATGCCAGAAATTGGCTATCAAAATTAGATATAAGACTATGAACAGAACGTACAGCCAAACGATTATATATATAAGATAATTATATATATAAGTATAAATAAATAGTACATACATAGTTATCAATCGACTAACCTAAAAAAAATTGATTAAGTATATTTTCTTCAGTTTAAGAGCATTAGGTACGCATTCAAACAGGTCTTTATTGCAGTTTAAGGTCAACAATAATCTTAACTGTTCCAGAGCTGTGCGTTTTATGCGTCCAATAGGCAAGCATGTGGCCGAAATGCTTGCCAACCTAACAACACTCGGTCTGGACCCAAAGAAACTAGATGTCCTAGGGCTCAGCCTTGGCGGACAAACCATGAGCTACATAGCGAAGAACTACCGCGAAATCACCGGCAGGAACATCTCCTCTCTCACCGCTCTGGACCCTACCGGACCCTGCTTCAGAAAACTCGGCCCTGACCAAAGGCTGGACCCATCTGACGCTGATTTCGTCCTCAGCATAGCAACTAATATCGACGGCTTCGGCATAGCTACTCCAGTGGGTCATGTAACATTTTACGTCAACGGAGGAGAATACCAACCAGGAGACCTTTGGATAGTCCCCTGCACGATAGAGTGCAGTCACATCAGATCTTACTTCCTATGGGTATCAGCTTTGATAAACCCTCATACCTTCATTGGCATCCAGTGCGATTCTGTTCAGCAAGCAAGGGATGGCGATTGCTATGAGAGGAAACCACTCGTCAAGAATACTATGGACCTGTTCACTAATAGAAGTAGACCGGGGATTTATTATTTGGCCACATATTACCGATATCCTTATTCTTTAGGCGAGAAAGGAGTGAAGAGGAAGCATGAAGTGATATTAAATCATTTGAGATCGCTCAATGTTGGAGATCCGATTAGTGCAAAATAAATAATGATGTTCTTATGTCACCATTTTTTTAATGCCTGTATTTTTTTCTCTTTTGCCCTAGATCAGCATGGCGCGGGTACAAAATCTATAAATCAATAAGAATATCCAATTAATTTGTTAAATGCGTAGTCACTTTTTTTTTTAAAGATGATGGAAGTTTTGTTACTCGTGTACTATAAACCGCTATATCGTAAACGGTAGGTATCAGAATACTACCTATAGGGTAACCGAAGCGTGAAAACATTTTTTTAATGAGCGTTGTCATGGTAATAACAGTTCTATAATAATTATTGTAGCATTGTTATTACCATGGTTACGGTTGTTACGGATATCAGTCTTGGCGTCTAGTAAACACTTGACATCCTAATTTGTATATTCAATCGTTAAAAATGTTTTAATAAGAATTGAAATGAAGTAATTAGATAAAAAAAAAATTGAGACCAACGATGAGTAAATTTAATTTAATTTAATGTAATCATTAAAGAAGATGATTAATATTCATCGACTTGCGAACGTTCGTGCAACTGGACATGTACATTTCCACTAACATTCTGGAAAAATAACTTTAAACATTTAGCAACACGGTTACGTTTATTCACTACTAAGGACCCGCCCTCGCTTCGTTTCGGTTTATGCAAGTTGCGATCTATGCAAGTTTTCTATAACACCTATACAAAAATCACAGAGTTTATTATACCTTCCTTTTGAATTACTCTATCTGTTTATGAAAGCCGCATTGAATTACGTTGCGTACCTAAGTAGTTTAAAGATCTTAACGTACATACAGAGGGACAGACGGCGGGAAGCGACTTTGTCTTATACTAGGTATAGATGAATTACCGAGAGCGTGGAATTGCATATGTAGTGGTAATGTGTGTTTCCAGGCATTCTATATTTAAATTTCCTCAACTTCTTATACCATCAGCATAAAAAGAGTCCTGTTATATATTAAATAAGTAAGTACAAAAATAATGTCAGCGTCAAATTCCAAATACTTTTTACAATGCACTAAATAAGTATACGTCTTATTTTATTGGATTCTCGCAATTTTCAGAATTATTTTGACTAGGCACGCACAGTTACACAGTTTGTTAAAATTATGGCAGGAAGTAGCAGTAATTTTGGTTCGATTGAGAGTCAAAGTAAACAAATATTTTTAACTGTCATAAATACTTTGAACTCGAACTAATGATTTTTTTTTAATTCACCGCTGCCCAATTAGTTGAAAAAGCCACAGGTGTTTCTCTCTCGAATATTTATAAAATTATGACTGAGAGTAAGAGTGACAAATTCAAAGCAACGGAAAAATTCCCCTCTCCAAGAAAGAAAAAGTTACATACCTACTTGTACGTCGGCAGTAGATGATTTTGATCAAGAAGTCATCAGGAGAACTATATTTATATAATTTTCATCTGTCCCATACCTAAGCAATTTCCAACCTTAAAGATGAAAATTTAAATAAATGATAGCGACTAAAAGCAAAAAAGGACATACTTATTCCACTTGTTTAGGGTAATCTCATTAAATTTTGAAAAACTTAAATGGTTTTCCTTGTCATGCGAACGGTACAACCACGACACATGCAATTCCACGCTCTCGCTAATTCATCTATAAAGATAATGCACTAAAATTAGTTCCATTGTTCTACAAACAATAACATCGACTAACTTTGCAACTTAGTTTATGAATATTTAAGAACTCAAATGCAAAAAAACTGCACAATAACCTCAATTGTTAAGTAAGGTTAGGCTGTCTAGATATATATACTAAAATAGCTACTGAGTTAAAATAAATATCGTATATGCAAATATATGACTTCTTTACAATATGTTAAAAAAATATTTTTGAAAAAGGTTTAGTAAATTGTGTATTGGCACGATGACTTTAGTTACTTATATATATCAAGTGCAAGATATATATATATATATGGTAGTGGAAAACTATAACGACTAATTAGACTTGATTGGTTCTTGAGAAATAGGAGACAAAAGTGTTTATACCGACGAAAAATCATCCATATATACAAATACATAAACTCACGCCTTCATTCCCAGAGTGGAGTAGGCAGAGCTAAATAATTACCAACAACTCTAAAAACTTGTTCATAATTCTTTAACCACATTTTGCACAATTAGACCAAGATAATTATAGGTTGCAAGCCTTTATTCCCTTAGTCGCCTCTTACGACATCCACCGGAAGACATGGAGTGGCACTATTCCATCCCGCAACCACAAGGCAAAATAATTCGCCTAATTTAATAAGCGAATATTATAACTTTTAATAGAAAAATTGTTGGTTCTCGAGATAGTGTTTTGTGTTTATAGTAACGGTGAACCCTACACTGAGCATGGTCCGACATGCACTTGCCGAGTTTTTTTATTGACCAGCTGTTAATGTAAACATTTTGGACAAACAGCTGTCTTCGATATCAAACAGACAGACGCTTGCGCAAGTTATAAAAGAAACAGCATGACAAACAAAGAGTACAGTAACACATGAAAAGGATGACTAGCAATGTCACCTCTCAACTTCACACTTTAAAAACATTTCAAAGAAAAAATTACATTCAATTCGAGAGAACAGATTTTAGTGGCGTTATATTACATAATTTATGGTAGTCTTTGTTAAATTGGGAAAAGTTAAAATGTTTATCGTTTGTACAGTTTGTTTATTAGTGCTAAGTTTGCTTTCTGTGGCTGCCGTACCTTATAACCGTAGTGAAGAAGGTTTCTCTAATGGATTTATACCAACCTGTAAGTAGATTTTAAGCTTTATGATATAAAGTTGCAATTTTACAGGTCTAAACTGGAAACACTGCTTAAATGGCTGGTTTTCATTGGTCGAGGTTGTGTCAAATGGAAACTTGTAACCTGTAAATTGTAAATTGTATCTTTATAAAACAGGCCCCTGTTGTTTCCCATACATTTTTGGTCATAATGTTTTTGTTGATATAATTTGATAGTCATAATTTCTTAAATACCTATCTAACGTTTGGCTAAGGTTAGATTAGGTTTGGTTTGACTTATAAAAATGCTGAAAAAGAAACTGATTAAAAAAATAATCGTTACGATGTTATGACTTGCGATGATTACGAACTAAAACAACGTTCGAGGTCTTTAAATATGAGTGAAAATAATGAAATAATAGTTTAAAAATAAATATTCTGTTCAGTAGTTACGCAGATTACCCCTAACATACAAACAAACACTTTTTTATTATGTTATACCTACTAGTTTATATGTACTCGTAGTTAAGCACCTAGTTGGATATACGTTCATTAGCGCTAACGTCTCATTAAGATTAATTCTGTCCCTTTCTAATTCGTCCAGGTAAAAAGTGACGGCATGCAACTTAAGGCTGTATTAAATTTGATGAACGTTTGCACAACCGATTAATAACTGTTAACTCTAGAAAATAGTCTCATTACCAATTTAAAATAAATAAGAAATATTATCAACTAAGTATATCTTAAATAAATTGACCTAGTCCCAAACTAAGCTCTAGACTGTACTATGGGTACTAAGCAACACATAGGTACTTAAATAAATGGAAAACAGTCAAGAATCAGAAAAAAAAATGACAGAGGCATTACCGGCCTTCCCGGATGAATGTTCGATTAGAAAATGAATGATCAAAATCAAAGAGACTACTGATTTATTCACAATTTCAAATGAAATAACATAAAGAGGACCATGTACTTATAAACATCTTATTCTTTCTGTTTTTGCCATAGAAAGTAAATAAGTTACACAACTAACAGTTCTTGGTCGCATTCGGTCTGAGTTAAACTAACCAAACAGGCCTTTGATTTCGAGCGAACCATTTTTCCTTCACAGTCACGATGTCCCACATATTTTTCCATAGTCATAATTTTTCTAGTAAAGTCTCTCAGTACAATTTAAAGTATGGATACATAGGGCCGTATTGATAAACTAATCTCAACTCTAATGCACGTCTCGAGATGTGTCAAAAATGACAGTGTTCTATGGTTTGACGTTTACTTTGACGTATCTTGTGACAGGCATTTCGGCCAAGATGAGTTTATTAATACGGCCCTTAATTAGCTATTGTAATGAGATGAGAATCAGTTCGATAGTACAATTAGAACAAGAATCGTGAGTCCAAGCGGTTTTATCGCATTTAGTCCCGTTCGCAATTCGTCCCGTTAGTAAATCGTTCCGCAGTCGCACCTCGGCCCTTTTACGATTCGTCCCTTTCGCGAGTGGTCCCGTTCACTAATGGTCCAAATCGACCGCTGGACGGATTGCAAACGGGACGAGTTGCGAAAGGGAGTAGGTGCGACTGCGGGGCGATTTGCTGACGGGACGAATTGCGAACGGGACTAAGTATATGCGACGGAAGCATCCAAGGCGTCTGACACTGAGGGTATGATCTGTCCCCCACACTCTATAAGAATACTGCGAGGGACTGAGCATTTGACTCGCTAGCAAGTACGGTAATTGTAACTCATGGTAAGATTGGTAAGGGTACAGAGCGCTAGCGTCAAAATAGGCCCTCGCTCCCGGCTGTCTCACAACTGACTGCGCATACTTACGCGCGAAACAAAAGTTATATACCGTAAAACGGGGTGAGTAGGGACACAACCTAAAATGAACCATATGTTACTAATTATAAGACTGAAATTATTTCCAATAGACGTAACGTTATTGTCCATTTAATAATTGTTCTTATTTGCAACAAGTTATGACTTATTTTAGGTTGTGTCCCTACTCGCCCCGTTTCACGGTACCGATCCGTTGGGGCAAAGTCACGCTATGATATGGTATATAACATATTACCGTAAATATGATAATTTAGCTACAGTAAGCTACTCGCGGTACAAGATAGGCCGCACCTCGGCCGAACCACGAGTAAGAGGTTCATCGAATTACGTCAAAATACTCGCGTTCATAGAGGGCACCAATACGTACACACAACAAAGTCTGAAAAATATGCTACACTGACCTTGGACTGTGGACATATTTTAGCAACTTTGTGCTAATATTAATTTTTACCGTTGACACATGATGGGTACAAAGATAAACATGCTTATATAGAGAAATACAACCTTAATACGGTAAAAGATTGAAGATGTTTATTCAGTAAGCACGGCCACTTTTACTCGTCAAAATCTACCAGCACCTATACCATGAGTTAAGCGAGTACGTTTATTGTACCACATGGTAAGGGTACAGCGCTTCCCAAGCGGAGACCACGGCTAAGAAGAAATGCCCCGGCGCAAGAAACTCAACAGTCACTTTCTTTTTTGAATATAAGTTTGACAATGATGGTTATTATCCTATCAGATACTTAGATTTAGTTACTTAGCCTTAAATATATTAATAAATTATCATTTTTAATACATAAATTACATCTGAAAGTCTCGTTGTAAAATTAAATTTATTAAATTACAAACATTAGGTATCTTAGTTTGCTTCTTCTTAAATTTAAGACCTAGGCTCTTGTCGGTGGAGAAATTTCCATGTCTCTCTTTCTAGAGCATTTTCTTCTAGGGCCTGCACGGCTAGCACATGTTGTCCGCGACTTGTTTGTCGCTCCGATCTCCCTTTCCATCTAGACTGTAACGATAGAGACGCACTGAGCGACAAACGAGAAAATACAACTTGTGCTACCCGTGCTGATACGACTCGACGTCTACTTTTTCTTTTGGCCAGGCTATAGTCAATATTATTTTTAACGCATAAACCCATTGACAGTGCAAAAACATTTAGCCAAGAGCCATTTTGTCAACATAGCTCGGAATGTTTTACCTTGTATCAATTTCAGCTCAAGTGGCAGTTTATTATATATTATAAACGACAGTGTAAAAGCGATAAACAGCCGACTATAGTATTAAGTATGTGGATTTACTGTACGTAGAAAACATTCAAGTTTCAGAGGGCCCTGCCAAGATGCATTGCGCTAACTAACGTTTCTATTCGTTTCGTTTTAAACCAATGGCGTCACAGGTAGATCACGTAACTTTTCGTATCACGTGATCTACCAATGACGCGATTGGTTTAAAAACGAATTGAATAGAAACGCTAGTTAGCGCAATGCATCTTGGCAGGGCCCTCAGAAACAAAGACTCGCGCTCACACAAATATTTGCCTTTACTGGGATGGGAACACAAGACCTACTATAGTCTGTGTCAATTAAAATTGCCAAAGATGTAAACAAATTACTTAGTACTGGACACATAACCTCAAATATTCAACAAGCGTGTTTTTATTTAAAATAACGTATAATGAATAGTTATTTAATCTTAAACTTAATGTGAAAGTAAATAACTATCAAGAGTATAAATCATTGCTAAGACCTCACTTGATCTTTATATCGCGGTGTAAAAACCAGATGAACGTATCTACATTTTTATTATTTTACAGGAGAGCAAAAAAACGGTGCGAATTCACATCTTCAACTTTCCAATATTAGTTTTAGCGCTAATACTATGATTTTAGAGACCAATATATTTATTGATGCATTCTTACATTGCTAAAGATTTGAAAAAGTTCAACACTTGCGAATGTTCACGTACATATATAGGCGGAATATATATTTTTTCACGAATTGGTTGACATGCGTTGTTTTGGCTCTTTAAATTTAACGAAATTCGTAATACGCTCATCTGGTTCGATTAAAAGTGGTTCTTATGATAAATCGTTTTTCTGGAATTAGTGTAATATTGACCGTACCGTAACGTCGTTTTGGCATTTCATGCAGGAGCACATTCTGAACCGTTTTATGCAAAAAACGATTTTTGAATTTTTTGTAGTTACATTCATCTGGTTTTTACACCGCGATATAAGCACGTGATTATCGAGTAATAATAGTAAATTGTTTCGTTTGGTTGTTACCCTCTTTGCCAATTAAATTGGTACAGACTATAGGCTAAACGTGTCGATTTTGCCTCCAGGTCCTGAATTCTCGAAACCTGCTATCATCACACCAGAAAGCTTGAACAATCTCTACTTCATGGTAATGAACCCTGGCTTCGTCTTGACTGCTTCTTGGACGAAGTACAGCTACTACGACATGAGGAAACTAGCGAAACATCCCACCATAGACTTCAGCAAGAGGACGGTTGTGTACGTCGGAGGTTATACGGATTTTTCCTGGCCGATGGTGGATAAGACCTTGGGCCATGTCTACAGGAGTCTAGGATACAACGTGTTACTCGTGAATGCACTGCATTTTACGGCAAGATATTTCCCTATGTGAGTATCTATCTATCTATCTATAGATCTAATCTAACTATTTATATTATAAAGAGTAAAGATTTGTATTTTTGTACGTTTTTAATGAATAAACTAAAAAAAAGCTGGACCGATTTCAAAAATTCTTTCACCGCTAGAATGCTACATTATTCCTGAGTCATAATAACATATTTATATCATAATTAATAAGTTTTATGGTTTATTCTTGCTTTAATATTTATTGTTATTGCTATTATTCTATCTATGAAAGCTTCAGAGATTTTTAAATTATAGAGTTATTCAATAATGCAATAATACGCAGTACAGTCATGCGTTTCGCGAAATTGGCTAAATAATGATTTTATGATGGCGCGTTGATGAATTTCAACCAATATGATCAACTGACACGATGAAATTATTTTCCCATTGAAATTTGAACACAATAATAATGAATTAACACTAAAACGAAATATTTACGTTGCCAAACTTTTTTATGATGGCGTCTCTTCTTATATATTTTTTTAAATCATTATGAATCGGCATCAGCCTCTCCAACGAATTTCATTTAAAAGAGTGAATGAACGAATGATTTCTATGGAACTGGTTTCAAACTGGGAACATTGTTACCACACAGCGACGGAACAGTGAAACCAAAAGTTACTGTGTCGACTCTTCTCCAATTTTAGTCGCGGCGACGTAACAATTACGAAACAGCGACCAAACGTGTTACTAGAATCAGTCAGTGTCTACACATAAGTTTCGACAATTTTCGTAACGGCTACCAAAAATGGCTATATGGGAGTTGTAGTTATAAAACTCCCGTGACTGTCTGAAACGCACAGCGTAAACTTGAAAGTAACCCTTAGTCAATGACGTAAATATTATATTGTTCTGTTTCAGTGCCGCTCGTCTCATGTTCCCAGTCGGGAAGCACGCGGCTGAAATGCTAGTCGAGTTAACGAGTTATGGTCTAGAACCCGATAAACTAGACATCGTGGGCATCAGCCTTGGAGGCAATACCGCGAGCTTCATAGCGAAGAACTTCCGCCAAATGACTGGCAGGAACGTCTCCACTCTCACAGGCCTCGACTCCGGCGGCCCTTGCTTCAGGCACTTGGGTCCAGAATACAGAATCGACGCTTCAGACGCTGATTTCGTTCTCAACGTTGCAACTAATGTAGACGGGTATGGTATAGCGACTCCAGTTGGGCAAGTAACGTTCTATGTGAACGGTGGAGAATACCAGCCTTCAGACATTTGGTTTCTGCCCTGCACCTCATTATGCAGTCATATTAAATCCTTTAGTCTTTGGATTTCTGCTCTGATCAACCCTGGCAAGTTTGTGGGCATACAGTGCGATTCGGTACAGCAAGCAAAGGATGGCGATTGCTATGAGAGGAAACCACTGGTCACGAATACTTTGGACCTGTTTACTGATAGAAGTAAACCGGGGATCTATTACTTGGCCACGTCCAACAGATACCCATATGCGTTAGGCATAAGAGGGGTAAAGAGAAAACACCAAGTCGTGTCTAAACAATTAAAATTGCTGAATGAAGAAGAAGTTTTAGTTCTTAAATAACAAAATAGGTAACGGGGTTGAACTTTATAAAAAAGTGTTAAAGATTCCCCCCCTCCTCTATTCCCTTATTCATAAACGCACTTTAAACCTATTTTAGTTACAGTATACGTTTTCCCCTTCTTGTGAAATGGAAATGTCACAATGACAGATAAGGACAAATCATATTGTAGGCAGACTTTAACCATTGCGCGTTTATTAATAACGGGGTAAAGTTATTTGTACGTCAAATAGAAGTGTTGAAGCGGGCATCATGAAATTTCGTGCCAAAATCTACAAGTAATGCGTGAAATAGTTATTTGTTATACAAGGGAGGAAAGTTGTATTTTACCTGCGAGTGTTCATTTGAAACACGAGCTAGCGAAAGGATTCTATGATTGACCACGAGCGAAGCGAGTGGTTCAAAAATATAATCCTGAGCGTAGCGAGTGTTTCAACACACGAGACGTAAAATAACTTTTCACCCGTGTATAACACAAAACTTTTCACCTCACTACAGCGAGGAAAATAAGCTCAATTCCGCATATTGCACGGCTTCCCGTAATTCCACAGGTGTTAATACGTCTTTCGTCACTCGAATCACTTATTTTTAGTAACAAAACTAGAAAAACATGCGAATATTTAACGTTGACGCAAAGATGAAGGAAAACTGCTTTATTACCTCTATGCGTTGACGGCTTAATTAAAAAGTTTTGACTTAAGTTTTTTTTTATTATTTCGGATGCGTTTTGTTCGCACATCGACTTACTTGGACTGTCAGAACATTTTATCCGTTTTTACAAAAATAATGAAGGTTAATGTTGAATGCTGATATTTATGAATTAAAATAAAGTTGTAAGACTGTATTTAGTACTTTAGTATTTTTTACCCGATGTTAAAAATTCAGCGGTTTTAACGTTTCACGTTTTGTTAGCTGTCAAATATCACTAAAGCTGCCTTAAAATTTCAAAACTCTTTCTTCACATGTGGATAAAAAGCGATTTTCTCAATAGATATCAAACAAACAAAAAGGGCTTTCCGAGCTAGTGAGATGAAAAATACATTACATAATTGTTCGTAACGTAATAAGTTGTATCATTTGAGAATGAATGAAACCTCCTGACACAAGTATTATTACCTAGCAGGCCTCAACCTTGTACGTAGTCATGCAAAACAGTGAAGTAAATAAATATATTAACATTTATCGTGAACAGTATAAGTATTAAAAATATTTACAACATTGTTTGAATATTTAAGTGTTTTATTTTTACTACTAAATGAAAGGTATGTTGTATTGTATTTATAGACACGAATACTGTGTAACTAATTAACCATATAACTCACGGAGCCCACTTTTGATGGTCTGAATTTCAACTGGTAACTTTTTTTTACTGTGTCATTCATTAACTATGGTTAATTTTTGTTACACATGACACGTTTTTAATTGAGGCCTTAGGCACTTGTTCCACCGCCGGCTAGGAAGCGATTAGCTTTCGACTATTTTCTAGCTCAAGAAACGAACATAAGATTGTAGATCCCGTGTCAATAAAAGATTAAAAGAGACACATACATACATTAATAGATGATAGTATAATAGGCCGCCAAGTATGACGTTTCAGGTGCGGCTAGGACAAGAGGTCGTTTATGGAATTTCATACAAATCTTGCAGGCCTAGGCCGGCAAAGTCCTCTTTTTTAATTTCCATTCCACTTAAATTTGTGGTACAGGCATCATGACATTCTGCCACTATGCGTATTAAAAAAACAATAAACTTTTTTTTTTAATTTTGGTGTAAACATGGCGGCATGATGAACAGACTAGATAGCTGGTTTTTTTTAATATACTAAGCCGTGCATCCAACCAAAGCGTTTGCATGTTTATCTAAAGTACTAGGAGAACAAAGGTTATCAGGGGTGCGTATCGCAACCTAGATCGCAGGCGGTGCGCTGCGGGGCACCGACGGGCGGGCGGGCGCACCCGACACAGCGCGGCGCGGATGACTGAGCACTGTAGGTTACTTTTAATGTTTATGCACTCCTAGTAATTTGACTTCGTAATTTTTGTTTTAATTTTTTTAATGAATTATTATTATGTTTGATGTTTGAGAAAAGCACTATACATACCTCGGCGGAAAATACGGGTTGCCCGCCTCAGACCTATCCGGCCTCGCTTTGCTCGGCCGTCTATATGTCTTCGGCCGGCAACCCCTTTTGTCCCGGCCTCTGTAGTAATGTACTATTTCTTTTTAATTAATTCTCCTGGAAAGCCACAAACAGCCAGCTACATATTAATGAGATCACGAAGAATTACTCACGTAAATAATGTAGAAAAACGCTCGACATCTCGTCCGGAGTCCGTAATCATGAGCAGGCGCGGACGCAGCACGACAAAATGTATTCGAATGACGAATAACGAATAAGAATAACCAAATTATTCGCGAATAACGAATGAAATTGTCGAGATTATTCTTATTCGAATAATTATTATGTACTGGAATACCTGCTCCATTTTTCTCTTATAAAGTAATAAATTATTCGTTATTCGAAAAGTAGTCGAATGATTAATTCGTGGATAATTTATTCGCAAATAAATCATTCGCAAATAAGTTATTCGACGAATAAATTATTCGCGAATAAAAATATTACGAATATTTTTTTATTCGAATGATTATTCGAATAATGCCCATCTCTCACCACGACGAACACTGCGGGCCAACGCTCTGTCAACCCGGCTGCTCGGTGCGAGCGGTATGGCTGGCGAGAAATTACCCCGTTTTCCTTATTATTGCAATTCTCAAATGTAGGGTCGCACACAACACTAACTACGTCACTTGTTAAAGACGCGACCACACTTGCCATTGGAGCAGCCACAGTTGCTAATATCTTTGGAGAGGTTCGGAGCAGCGGCAGTGGAAGTGCAGTTAGACGGGTATCTCGTGCGTTTGCGGTGCACTACCGGTTCCGACTCCGTTTTGGTAAGATTGTCTATGTATCCTTTGTTATAAAGGGTTCTATTGTAATCCCAAAAACTAGACACCCAAACGCATAGAGTGCTTTGAGTGACTGGTATATAGAGAGTAAAAAAAGCGCTATAAGTTTTTTTTTTCATTTGTATGTCCTGAATATTATTCTTTTAAAGTAAAAAGTAACGTGTTAAACTCTAGACTAAGATACTATAATGACAATCGAAACCTGCCCATTAGCTTAAAGCCATATCGCTTTGCTCAGTTGGCTAAACGTCTCGTGTCATAATGGCCTATTTTAGTCCCGTGATCAGTACTATGTAAAGGATCTCCATAGAAGCTTTGGCCTAAGAAAAAATTGTGACGGATAATTATAGAATTGGGTTTATTTGATGTAGAAAAATATTTAAAACAATTCTGTGGTGTTAGTTTTTCTGAAGAACTTGACCTATTTTACTTTACATTACATATTACTCGCAAGTTGTCTTATTTATAACGTATCTTAATAGATGGCTCTATTTTTCGTATAAGTTCCCTAAATGTGTAAATAATAAAATACTGAATTTAAATAACATAATAAAAAGGTCATATCAACATCCTTCGTATCCGCGAGTTTTTTTTAAAGTGTTTTACGCCAGCACCTGGCATTGTCCTTTACTCACAAATTTTATTATGTACCCAGTTATGAGAATCGGTGATGCATAATGAATAAGAAATTCAAATTCAAAAACTCTATACGCTGGCGGGGGCCACTGGATGCTCGGTGCAGTCTTAAGACAAATGATAAATAAATAAATAAATAAATATCCCGGGACAATATCACACAAATAATTGCCCTTCGCTACAAACTTTAGAAGTAATTTGGAGGGACACCGAATTAGTCAAATAAGACTGCAATATAACAACATTATGCTAGCTAGTTTTTTTTTTATCAATCAAGCCGCAAGCGCATGTTATAAAAGATTCTGAGTGACGATCAATGCCAGCTGGCCTATTGCCTAACGCACTCGCAATCGCAATCGACTACAAAGTGGAACAATTGTTTTCATTTTGTATGCAGACTCGCCTTCGGACTGTCAAAATGTAAACGATTGCAATTGCGAGTGCGTTGGGCAATAAACACACCGGTTGACGTTGTTGCAAATTTGCATTATGGTCATAAGAATAGTCATAAAACCTACATAGAGGCTGCAAGTCATGCCTCTAGACGATGTCAGTAGTAATTAGACAACCGTACAAAGTTAAGCGGCTATTTTAATTTAGCTATTATATCATGAGAAATGTGAGTATTCAAAAATGTACAAAGTGTTGTATTTAGCCGTGTGCTGGCTAGTTTTTGTGTCTGCGATCAATTATAACAGAAGCGAGGAAGGTTTCCCCAATGGGTTTATACCTGACTGTAAGTAACAATATTACTAGCGATATTTCGAACTTTTTTAACAGTGTACCTAGGGGAGGTAGGGGACCATTGGGCAATCCTATAACTTATAAGGTAGTGCCAGAACCTCCCGACTGCCCAATTGTCCCCCTACCTTCCATAACTAGTGACTGTGTATTAGAAAAGCTAAGTGTCACACTTTTATCGTGACAAGAATAAATAAAATGTATATTATATGGCATTATGAATGTTTTCCAAAATAAACTAGTGTTATTAATCTTCGAATAATGAGTAAAATGAAATAAATTATCGTTTAATTAAAAGATACTTTAGGCACTTTAAATGGTTTCGTAAATTACCTTCAGGGTTTTTATTAATTTAATAATTATTTATTGATTATGTCTTCCCGTGGATGTTGTAAGAGGCGACTAAAGGAGTACCAAGGGCTTGTAGTACTGTTAGAGCGGTTCCGCACTACGTCCGATCCGAATCCGATCCGTACCCGTGAATTTCTCTATAGATCCGTATTTTCACGGGTTCGGACCGGATTTGGATCGGACGTAGTGCGGAACCGCTCTTAGGCTATGGGCTTGCAACCTGTCACTAATACGCTGGTAAACATCTTAGCCTAATTGTGCAGCATGTGGTTCATCACCAAGTTTTTAGAGTTGTAGATAATTCTGTAGGTCTGCGTACCCAATTCTGGGATTATAGGCGTGAAGGTATGTTTGTATGTATGTATGTAACAGTTATTTAATTATGTTAGGTACACTAAGATGTCTGGAAAGGTTTTCAAAGGGGGTAAAATAAATAAACAAATATCAGGGGACAAGGTCACACAAATTGATTTAGTCCTAAAGTAAGCTCTAGGCTTGTACTTTATAATTAGGTAATTGACAACGATAAACTTATTTATATAGAGAAATACATAGAAAACTTCCAAGACTCAGGAACAAGTACTTGCGCTGATCATACAAATATCTGAGCTTACCGGGATTTTAACCTAGTACCGCTAGCTTCTTAGGCAGGGTCACTACCAACTAGCATGTCGTCAACACATATCATCAAGAGGAAACTCTCTTATTCTTTTCCTTTTTAGGTCCTGACTTTCTAAAACCTGCCATCATCAGACCTAAAAGCTTGGAAAAACTCTATTTTATGATCATGGATTCTGGCCCCGTCTTGACTTCTTCGTGGAAAATGTACAACTATTACAACATGAAGATGCTGGCGAAGCATCCCGGCATGGACTTCAAGAAGAGGACTGTCCTGTATGTCGGCGGTTATTCGGATTTTACTTGGCCGGTGGTGGATAAGACCTTGGGCCATGTCTACAGGAGTCTAGGATATAATGTGTTGTGCTTGAATGCACTGTATTTTACAGCAAGATATTTCCCTATGTAAGTGTTAACTGTAAATAACCTATAGCTACCGATGAAATTACCAGCATATAGCACTCGTCAGAGTTGACAACGTGTTTGCGGTTTTAGGATACCAGCCTTAAGATTATAGTATTGTGAAAAAATATCTATTTGGGATTATGATTATCATAATTTTCTTTTATTTACGGGTATTTCGAAACATAGGCCCCGTGTCTATTTATTTGTCTATGTTAAAGGGACAGCGCAAGGTTAAGGGACAAAGCATTAACATCGGTGCCTGCCTGTGTGGTCGAAGTATTTTTGATTGAATGTACAATTCTCTTTTTTTTATTATATTTCCACGATGCCAAATCGTTTTTTACTTTGGTTATGAGAAGAGAAATACAGTTTTCGTAAACAAAATAATTCCCCCAAACGGCAGGAACGGGACGAAATGTGAGAGTTACATAACTCTATCCCGTTCAATGCCATACTCATAATACCATCCCAGCACGGCTAGCACAAGTTGCCCGCGACTTCTTTGTCGCTCGGATCTCCCTTCCTATCTAGTCCGTAAGGATAGAGACGCACTGAGCGACAAGCGAGAAAATACAACTTGTGCTACCCGTGCTGGCATACAGCTTTGTGAAGTCCTCTCTAAAATATAAATTATATACTAAATAAGCTTAGATAGTTGATCCATCGAAAATTATTAATTCTGTTTCAGAGCCGCCCGCATCATGCCCGTAGTTGGAAAGCATACAGCAGAAATGCTAGCGGAGTTAACCACACATGGACTAGACTCCAACAAACTTGAAATCGTAGGCATCAGCCTAGGAGGCCAAACTGCCAGCTTCATAGCGAAAAACTTCCGCCAAATCACTGGCAGGAATGTCTCCACCCTCACAGGCCTGGACCCCGGAGGACCTTGCTTTAGACATGTCAATCCACAACACAGAATCGATGCTTCTGACGCAGATTTCGTCCTCAGCATCGCTACCAATGTGGACGGTTATGGTATCGCGACTCCTGTTGGACACGTAACATTCTACGTCAATGGCGGAGAATACCAGCCTTCAGACATCTGGTTTCTACCATGCACCGCATTATGCAGTCATGTCAAAGTATTTTTCCTTTGGACGTCGGCTTTGATAAACCCTGGCACGTTTGTTGGCATACAGTGCGATTCGGTACAGCAAGCAAAGGATGGCGATTGCTATGAGAGGAAACCACTGGTCACTAATACTATGGACCTGTTTACTGATAGAAGTAAACCCGGCATCTATTTCTTGGCCACGTCCAACAGATACCCATATGCGTTAGGCATGAACGGCGTGAAGCGACACCACCAAAAAGTTCACGCGCAATTGAAATCAGTTAATAACGTTGATGTTTTAGTTCTTAGATAAGAAAAATAATTAGTACTTATTACAGTAGTCGTTTTAGTTCATTTGTTTTATTTTTCATTTCTTATAAAGGTTAAGAGCGGTTTTTCCTAATTTCAAACATTTACTGGGTACTGTCAAATCAGTCATGAGCAGAGCATTGAAAAGGCAATTAATTATTTAAATAACTGTGCGTTTGCTTGGTTTATATGAATGTAATAATTATGAAAGTCAAAGTAACAAAAGTATTACGTATTTATATGAACTGTCACATACTATAGGATGACCTATAGTTAGTACGCGCCAAGGTAACCACCTTTGTTTCGGCCAAATATGTTTGCCAAATGTATCATTTCCCAACCGTTTCATTTGCCAATCCGTTTTGTTTTCTGTCACCGTAAATATTTCAGGATTTTATAAAAACTAACCATACCTAACGTTTAGGGTTCTACACGATGGTACTGAAATAAATCCTGAAATATTTATATAAAATTGGGGTGGCAAATGAAAAAGTTGGGAAACGATACATTTGGCACACATATTTTTGCCAAGCGGCAGGCTCCGAGTAAGTACACTTATTAGAGTTCTAATGAACCTACTAAAAATGTTATTTTGTTTTTAAAATCTGCGTAAAGTTTACTTAAAGTTCACTTTATCCGCTAGAGTGGAAAAGTTAATCAAGCCGTAATTGAGGATAGTTAGAGGCTGTTGGGGCGAAAATAGAAAAGTTATAATATGATGCTAATAAAACTGATTTTTTTAAACATTCCCCAAAAGGTTGGCTTTTCTTTTGAAAAACGAAGACAGAAAGAGCCTCATTTTATTCCTAGGTGTAAAATCAACGTATAAAAACGCATTCCTATCCGCTCCGATATTATACCTTAAAATGCACTCTATTTTTTTTATTTTTTTTTGGTAATCGCCTGAGGGGCCAATGACAAAAGTCCTTGCTTTTATTTGCTTTTTGCTTGAATTACTTTAAGAAAAAGGGGCAGAGGTGAAAATCCCTTCCGGAGACCTGGGAATGGAGGGCCCAAGTACTGCCGGGCTCGCACCAGCTAAAAACACCAATGCCCCTATTACCAACTAGAATTTAGACTCTCGCGGATACTACCCCAGCTAGTGCTGAAAGACCGGAGGAGAAAGAAAATGCACTCTATTGCATATAAAATCACCATTAGAAAAATCCCATACAGCCAATTTAACAAAAGTGGGTGCAGCGTTTGTGCGTCGGCGGCGGGGACTACAAACTGCGAAGGCGGCGGGACATTGTGCGTGAAATTATTTTCAAAGTCAGGATCCCGTCGATATTTTTTTACAAATACTTTTAATTATGTATTCGTATCCTTTCCTCACATTGTTTGAGAAACATTATATTCT
The DNA here is from genome assembly GCA_946894065.1 of Acleris literana. Taxonomy (NCBI): domain Eukaryota; kingdom Metazoa; phylum Arthropoda; class Insecta; order Lepidoptera; family Tortricidae; genus Acleris; species Acleris literana. Next base: position 4,402,715 of record OX335681.1, read on the forward strand.
TGCTACTATAGTTTTCACCTCACCGGTCAATAATTGTGTTTCGTACACCAGCAAAAATATTGGCGTCTCTTGCCTCAGAATCAAATTTTATGATCCTTTGCTTACTCTACATACATTCAATACTTGCCACTTACCAGGGAGCCTAGTAAAGATGCTTAACGCTAAGTTAGCTATTTTCGAAAACCGACAAAACGTATAGGATTGACATAAGCTGATGACAGATCGCTCATACATTTCGAATCGATAGAAAACAGAAACGTTAACAGCGTTTGCATCTCGGCTACGACCTCAGCTCTCGCGCTGAACAGAATGCAGTCTTGCGTTACTAATAATAAAGCCTTCTGTGCTCTGTTAAGCGAAATGAAAGTTATAAACTTTTGAGCGCCAAAGCTAGGTAAAACACGTCATCGGAAATTCATGGCATTGACTCCAAACGAAGGCAATTGTCGTCAAACTTCATACGCCACAACCAGAAGACTCCTGTGGCGCCTGAGTACTATTTACTTCGCTGCTTGGCGTTCTAAAAGTTCATAACAAAAACTGGCACCCTTTCATTTGACTCAAAAACGTTTCCCAAACTGATTCATTTCCCAAACATATCATATGGGCAAACGCTTTTTTTCCGAAACTAAATATTTCAGGATTTATTTGAGGACCATCTTGCAGAATAGGTAGTAGTAATAGGTTAGGTTAGTTTTATAAATATCCTGAAATATTTACAGTTTCGGAAAGAAAAGAATTTGCCCATAAAATATGTTTGGGAAATGAATCAGTTTGGAAAACGATTTTATGCCTAACAAGGGTAATCCATAATGGCGAAAATTTACTTCTTAATAAGCGTTTCGGAAAAGGTATAGCGGAAATGGATCAGTCAAAGGTCGAGAACGTTGCTTTATAATTAAAACTGAATAATCGACTTGCACTTGATCTTAATAAGTAGGTAATGCTGGAAGGTCGCATGACCTCGTTAGATTATAAAATTTGTTACATTGTGTTTAGATAACGCTCTTTATAGTAGGTATTTCCGTCGTCTGTCATTAGGTCAGCGCCTCTGCTCTAGGCGGTAAAATCCTAATCGTATTTAACCTGTTATGGTATTGTTTTGAACTCGGCCGCCATTACTGTCAAGTAAATAAGAGCTAATTAGCAGCTTGAAGTGGCAGTGGGCCGGTCATTTGTGCCGCAGAACCGATAATCGCCGGAGTTATCGTATTCTTGAGTGGAGACCGCGAATCGGCAAACGTAGTGTAGGACGCCCTCAGACTAGGTGGAGCGACGATCTTCGCAAGGTGGCTGGCAAGAGCTGGATGAGAGTGCCCACGAATCGTGCTCGTTGGCGTGCAGTGGGAGAAGCTTATGTCCAGCAGTGGACTAATATAGGATGATGATGATGATGAAATAGAGCTATCAAAACGTTGACAACACGATAACGGGTCAAAAACGATTTAGTTTTTATCGTGTTGAATAGAGGCGCAGCCCACGTGTATTTTGTTACTTGTTTTGGCATTTTTTTAGATGTCTGTTTTTTTTGTAGTAAACACTGATACGTATTTTTTTTTACTCAGTGAAAATAAAAAAAATAGTATACTTTTGAGACAAACCTCTATAAGCATGATTTTTGTCAGAACACCTTTTCAAAATAAACCTGTTGTTAATTGAGAAAATGCACGAACTTAAACTCATCGGCTAGTAATAATTAATAAGCTATTGGACAAGATTGAAAATATACTACAAATTTTGGTCATCCTATCTGATAATAGCGTAAAACGTATATTTTTTGGAAACTACACCTACACAAAAAAAAAAGAAATATTTTTTTAATTTTTATCTTTGGCTGAAACGCTATGTGTTTGGTTTGCAGCTGTGGTTACTTGCTGGTTACGTCACACGCAAGTAACCATAGATCATAAGAGTATCTCTTCAAATTATTGTTTATTGTTTACTTGCGTGTGACGTCACACTTGTCATAAGGCCAGCGCCATGATAGCCTATTTAGCGCGGTTTTGAGAAATTTCAACTTTAACATAGATTTTTATTGATAATACAGTAGAATCTCAAGGAAATATCAATGTAGTGTGTTTGTTATGTAATAAAGAATCATTTTGTCCGTTGGGTTGAAAGGTGAGTTTTAAAGGGAATAAAATGTAGCTCGAAGACGACCTTGTCGTCGACAGGCGCACAAGAATTGAGGTCATCTACGTTCTGACATTAACTCATTTTTCTGACTGTTGATTTTTTCCGTATCACCATGACCTTAGGGTCTGAAAAACAACATGATGACGGTTATAGGAAAATGAGTACGCGGCTGAAAAACGTGAAAGATTAGAAATGGAAATGAAATTACTAATATAAGAGGCATTAGCTTAGTTTGGGACTTCGTCAATTTGTGAGAGATTGTCCATTGATTTATTGATTTGTTCTATCTTACTCCTCAGGGTTCGCAACGTCTTAAGATTGTAGTCTTGAGATTGCAAATGCCTATGGGCAGACATAGGAATCCAGAGGGCAAAATTGTGTGACAGTTAGGGAGTTCCTATATTGATAAACTCAATCATCGATGCTTTTTCCATAATTACTAGTGATCGCCCCCAGCATTGTACGTATTTTTTGTAAGTATTGTTCTGAGTAAGTATGAAGTTCACACAGCATATTCAAAAAAAATATTCTGCCCTTATTACCTCCACAGAAATTGAAAAGTCATTTAGCCACCTGAAATAGATTTATCACTTTTATCAGCCAAGACGGAGAGGTTTAATGCCCGAAAATGTGGAATAAATTCTGATCGTTTATTTTAACAATAATAGATGGGACAATAATGAAAAAACAAATAATGATGAGTGCAGTTTCAAAAATCTTTTTGAAAAATGAAGAAGAGAATTACGTTGTTATTTTATTTAATATTTACACTTTTAATAAAAAAAAGGTTTTTACAGGCAAAACTCAGAGTGATCACTAGTATATAAAACAAGCATCGATAATTGAGTTTATCGATATAGGAACTCCCTACCTGTCATAAAATTTTGCCCCCTGGATTCCTATGTTTGCCTATGGGTCTCAGATCCTTACCATCAGGTTACCTGTGATCCCGTTTGCCTTCGTCATAAAAAAAACACGACGTCATGACGTGACGTGTAACGTATCTCATTTGTTACAGCTGTGACGAGTTCAAGTGACCTCGACATATCTGTAAAGAAGGAATATTGCAAGGCCTTTTTAACATCGTAAAAAGTACTTAATGTACTTATTGTAGTAAATCTAAAACGATGACTATTAACATAAGGTTCCGTGTAGGTTGTAAATAGGTAACCACGAAGGGCAGTTATGGCCTCTCCGTTTTTAAAACTCAGACAGGCTGAGAGGGACGCAGCTACCTGTTATAGAATGAGATAGTTATATACGTGTCTGTTCTAATGCGTTTTTTTATGGCATTGTTAAGGCAAACGAGCACACAGGCCACCAGCCCCCTATTCACCATACCGACACTGACACGTGTTTCAGTGTACATGGCCCAGCTTATATGAAACCCAGTGATGTATTAACGTGTTAACTTTGCAATGTATACCGAATGGTCATCTGTCACGTGTAATTGTCAAGATGGTGAAATAGCGGGCTGATGGTAAGTGGGCTGCTGGGGCCATGGACATTAGCTTCTCAAGACTTCTTAACTCTAATACGTGGCTAACTCGAGGAATAAGATTAAACGACGACAATTTGACGACGAGCGTCAGGCCGCCTGCCAGCCACCCACAAACTGCCCGTAAGAAAAGCTTTGATATTTCGAACTGTTACGGACAACACAAAGTAACAACTACAGGTAGGGGGTCTCTATCTTTTGGCAAAACTATGTTTGGCAAAATGTATCGTTTCCCAACCGTTTTATTTGCCAACCCGCTGTTTTTTCTGTAACTGTAAATATTTCAGGATTATTATAAAAAATAACCTAACCTAACCTGTAGGGTTCTACACGATGGTACTGAAATAAATCCTGAAATATTTACAGTTACAGAAAAAACAGAGGGTTGGCAAATGAAACGGTTGGGAAACGATACATTTTGCCAAATGATTTTCGGCCAAAACTCAGGATACCGTTCGCATTATTACATTCCAGTGTAGGGATAAGATAACCGGTGAAATTACTCGTCTTAGTCGTCAGAGTTGCCAACACCAATGACATCGATAACTTCTATGTCTTGATCATCATATCAGGCGCCGGTGGCAAGCTTTACAGCTCGCCGCTACAGTACTCCTCTCTGACAGCTGCCTTCTTCGTGCATTGGTATAACAAGCTATCTACAGCAGCTTTAATTTGGCCTGTCCATCTCCTAAGGGATCTGCCGCATTCATCAGTTTCGGGCAATCTTCAACAGATCGTTGATCTATCGTATGGCATGCCTACCAACACTTCGGTTTCTTATCCACGGCCTCCACTACCTTCCCAAACAAACGCTATTAGTTCTTCTTCTTCAAGAGGAAGGTGTTTATGTAAAAATTCTGGACAGGAAACTCACCTAAAGCGAAGTGAGGGCGGGTCGCTAGTTAAATTATAATGGTTTCTTACCTAACCCTAAAAAAGGTGTCGCCAAGAGTTCAAAGGGTGAAATAGTGTTCAACATATTCAAACATTGTCACAGTTCTAGCATAAGAACAAAGGAAGTCGCACGTATCTATTGCTCATCGTTTTTGAGGTTTGATATAAAATAAATGAATGTATTTATTTAGTGCATAAACTTTTTTAATTTATTTAAAATGGCACTGTATAGCAACATATATAAGGTGTGTTTTACGATATGTTATTTTATCTCTGTATCCGCGGTCGAGTATTCCAGAACTAATGAAGGCCACTCTAGAGGATATCTGTCCGACTGTAAGTAAATAAACTTTAAGTATTTATATAATATGTATATCTAAATATGGGTAATTGCTTTTTACTGAAAAAAAAAAACAGCTGAATTTCGATCCCCTAATTGTACAGTTTCTTAAGCAATAACAAGGTGCAGCAGTGCCACAAGGATCAATCCTTGGACCAATTTCATATATCTTTGTTGTACATACATAATTGTTTCTAAAACGTACAATATTAAGTCATGAGGTAGCTATTAGCTATTTCGTACTTATAATTATAATAAAATGTTCGGATAGTTTTATGATGCTTGCGAAGCTAGCGCTCCCGGGTCAGATTCTCGGTAAAGGCAAATTCGTGTGATGAGCACGAGGTATTATTCCTGGGAGTATTGATCACATAATTAATTCACATATGAGTGTAACATACAACAAATCAACATTTTTTTCCAGGCCCAGGATCTGTGAATGAAGCCATAATTACACCAGAAACGCTGAAACATCTCTCCTTTTCCGTATTGGGCCCAGGCATATATTTGGAGGCCACTTGGACGCCTTACAACTACTACAAAATAAAAAACTTGGTTAAGCACCCTGACATAGACTTTGTTAATAAGAAGACGTTTATGTACGTACCTGGTTACTTAGATTCGCCGACTGTTCCCTTTGGCAGGACTTTGGGGCAGATCTACAGAGCCATGGGCTATAATGTTCTCATCATGGATTCTTTCGTTATAGTGAACAGAGACTTTCCCGTGTAAGTACAGTTTTAATATATACGAAAATTTTAGGATACATATCAAATACCTAAAGATTTTTTTGTTTAAAAAATCGATCTGCCTACTGTTATTCTGCCACATGTGCCCGTGTCTTTTAGTCTCTGTTTTGTGTTCCAATTAATTTTCCTACACTAATCGCATCCATTAGCGGCCTGCACACGTAAAGTTCGGACTGTGGGAAACGCCACGCGCCATTCCAATATTCGCTCCGAACCGTACGTGTAAATGCAACTGTAATAGTAAAATAGTAAAAAACCTACGGTTCGGACTGGCGCGTGGAATGGCGCGTGGCGTTTCCCGCGGTCCAAACTGTGCCGTGTAAAGGCCGCCAGTGTCTTGTCTCCCAACTGTTTTGCGAATGTTGTCCAATCATTAGGTAGGGTTCTAATATACCTACTCGGTAAAACCATATCGCCTTTTACATGTTATCGTATTGTCAACATTACAATACCTATTATATACTTGGAAACTACCAATCTACCATTGGTGGCAGATTTAAAGACAATACGCTAATATGTCAAAGGCAATAATGGCTTAATCCAGTAGAATAGAGCCTTAGATATGCATATGGATCTATAGATGGCTTTCATCCCCATTCAAAATCCAGCTTAGTGCATCCACCACACCAATCGTGATATAATTATAATTAAACATTTTAATTAATTCCGTTGCAGTGCTGCACGCTACACCCGCTCAATAGGAAAGCACGCGGCTGAGATGCTTGCCACCTTGACAACGGTTGGTCTAGATCCGAAGAAACTGGAACTCGTCGGACTCAGCCTTGGAGGACAATCAATGAGCTTCATAGCCAAAAACTACCGCAGAATCACCGGCAGGAACATCTCCTCACTCACAGCACTCGACCCGACAGGGCCCTGCTTCAGACATCTAGGCCCTGACCAAAGACTCGACCCGTCTGACGCTGATTTTGTGCTTAGCGTGACTACTAATGCGGACGGTTTTGGCATTGGTTACCCAGTAGGAACAGTCACATTTTATGTGAATGGAGGCCAGTACCAGCCTGGAGACATTCCTTTGCTACCCTGCACGATAGAGTGCAGTCACTTGAGAGGCTACTCTGTGTGGATATCAGCTTTGCTTACTCCGGGTAATTTTATAGGGATGCAATGTGATTCAGTTGAGCAAGCCAGGGCGGGTGATTGCTATAAAAGAGAACCAATGGTTACTAATACTTTGGATTTGTATACTGATAGATCTAAACCAGGTATATATTATTTAGCTACGGCTAGTAGTTATCCGTTTGCCTTGGGCAAGCGAGGTTTGGCGAGAAAGCATCATATTACGTTTTAAAAATGTAGGTAACGATCGTGAGGCCCTAGGCATGATGCATTCGGCGTTCGTTATAGTTATCCAAAATGTATTGGGTTGACGTAAGCTGTCAGACGGTCGCGTCGATCGCCTACGACAATTCCATACGTTTTATCAGTTATCGAAAATCGTTTACGTTAGCGTTAAGCAACTTCCTTTCCGTTGCTTAACCCGTTCGAACGGCCTACCAAATCATACGATAAATCTTCGGTAACCGCTTCACCGGCTTACCCAACAATTAGATAGCCCAATCAAGCCAGGATACGGTAACCACTTACCGAATTCGATTTACTAACTATTTGTTTAATTAATGGCTTACCTATCTGTGTGGTTTGTTAAGATGCCATTTTTTATTTTTAAGTTTACAATGTTGTTATTTTATACAAATAATAAAATGTTACCATTTAAACCGCGTGTTCATTTATCATATCATGTGACGACGATGCGTTGGCCTAGTTGGTAGTTACCGTGCCTGGGTTCAAATCCCGGTAAGAGCAGATATATGTGTGACTAGCATTTGCCCGCGACTTCGTCCGCGTAGAACTCGTTTATCGCAGTTAAGTTAATTAATTTAATAGTTTTAAGTAATTCTATAGTTTGACGTCCTCCCTGGCTAGAATGACCTTTTAAACACATGTAATATTGAGTTCGAAATTTACCGGGACACCAACTTTCAATACAGCTTTGTGATTGGTTTTTTTTGACGGACCTTTTGTTTATGAGACGATTTGAATCACCCTGTGCGTTTGTGAGCACTGTGAGACTGACTTTTGTAAATACGGGTTTTAGAACCCATATTTACATGCCTATAATTTTAAAAACATTTAGCTGTAAATCAAATAATATTGTGTATCAGACGCAGTTTAAAAATAAAAAACCGATCTAACTAAATAACATATGCATTGCGCTGAAATACGAGTATAATAAATTATAGCATGTTTTGTATACAAACGGCCGTTTCGCGCAACTTTTACACGCCACTTTTCGAAATACTTATTGATTTTTTAGTTGTGCCCTTTTTGCATTCCGCAAGCAACGACATGCAAGCGGCAAACCAAACTGACCACAGATTATTAGGGTATAAACTGACTGAGCTAGGTTGCGCAGAACATGCGCAGCCCGGAGGCCCTACTTTGAAAATCGAAGTTCGAATTTACGTTAGCTCCATCCCTTTCTGTCGATCTAATCTCGAGTAACGAGTGACAGAGACTGACTAGGCACTCGAAGTTTCGAATTTAGTGGTTCGTGGTATGTTAACCAGCCAGTCTGTAGCTGAACAATCAGGCTCATCGAGTCAGTTGGCGCGGCGTCATGCCTAATTTGATTGTAAATTATGATTAGTGTAATAAATTTAGATCTTATTTAATACTTTTGTGACAACATGGAAGATAATGAAGGAATACCTTTATGCACATCTATTTTCAACTCATTATGAATGCCATAAATAGAAAAAGGTCAAACATACATCTTTCGTTGTTCTTATTATTCTTATTCTAATAGTCCGGTTTCTATGCTAGTACTTATTCTATGGTCATGCCATTTGACATGATTGCAAAACCTTGTGCCTAGGCCGAGGCGTCACCCACGCAGCCCGTGATCGGATGAACTTACATCTATTTGCGGGTTCGTCGACCGAAAAATAAAATCCTTTGGCATAAATTCTGAGTGGGCCAAAACTTTAGCGTCATTCCATTAGATAGGTAGACTATTTCGTCGTTAAGAGGATTGTGAAGCGCCGCTAAAATCGCGTAGCTGTCAAAAGAAATATAAAAATTTACTTTAGTTTCTCACCCCTCAAATCAAGTCCGATTTCCACGATTTTTGAATATGTTGTAGTTATTATAAAGAACTAGGTGTGTACGTTTCTGTTTTTTGTTTTTTCAGTTTGTTTCATTCTAAGAAATATATTCGTGTTAAGGAAAACGTACAGACATAGTTTTTCATGATATCTACAACATATTCAAAAGTCTTAAAAATCGGATTAGTTTTAAGGGGAGAAAAACGTTTTCGCATTTTGTATGGAAATTTTTAGCTTCACAATCCTCTTAAATTAACTGACCGTGTATGTCCAGCTTTATTGTATTGATTGGTCAGGTGAAAAACGTTCCGAAAGTAAATCACGGGTTGTTATGAAAACTGAAAAAAGAAGTTTCGAAACAAGAGTTATTATTTTAGATAATTTTATTTAAAAAATGTCACAATAGCTATAAATAATGAACGTTCAAAACTTAAATCATTAAATTTTATTTCGCCGTCTATTTCTCTTCCCTTATTTTACGGCCTAACCAATCTGAGGTTTCAAACGTAATTCTTATGACATTTGACATTTGATGAAAAGACTGGCGGGAGTGGCGGGACTTTGTTTGTGACAAAGTTTTAGTTAAACGAAACACAAAAGCTATTAATTCTGTTAGTATACAAATATTATGGCGTAAGTACCTTTCGATATCTAATAAAAGACTATAAATTTATAGGATAGAGTAGACAGGAGTACTAATTCTCCTCAGCATTTGTATTTTTTTGTACCTATATCTTCAGAAAGTCACTGCCGCAGGGTAGCCTATATCCCATTAGAAACTTTGTGCGAGATACTAAACCGTCACAGAGACGTTGCGATGGGCTGTAACAAGTCAACTAGAGCAAGGAATCAGTCGCAAAAGGTTTGGGAAATGGCCGCTCAAACCCTTAACTCGTTAGGACACGACTGTGCCACAAAAAATTGGAGGGGGTGGTCTGCTGTAAGTATGGTTAGGTGCCGGCTTAATCTTAGTTTGTTTGACTTAAAATAAACTAAGTTTAGAAAAATTACAATGCTTTTGCTTCAGAAGTAACACTGGATTTGTTATTTTTCAAAACCCAAGACAAACTACTAACGAACTTTATTAGTAATAATGTGAAATCTGCTTGTTTTGAAACACTCACACTATGTTAGCACTGCTTTTGTTGCCCAGAAGAGGGCTATCAGGATTATGGCTAGAATACCTCAGAGTACATCTTGTAAGAAATACTTCTTGGATTTTGAAATTCTCACTGTTCCTTGCCTATACATCCATATAGTTCTCTCTGACCTTATGAAGCATATCAATAACATAGAAACACCCGAAGAGCGAAAAAAGCGATTGGCGACACGGAGGAAAAACCTGCCACAGTCCACCAAAACTAGGCTTAAAGTATTAAAGCAATCGGCGGGCTACCAGGCAATTGTTCTTTTTAATAAGTTGCCTGTTGAAATGAAGTTGCTTTTAAATATAAATATATTTAAAAATAAGCTTAAAGCATTTTTGATAGGGAAGTGTTTTTACTCAGTTGAGGATTTCTGTGAGTCGTGTAATTAATTAATTTATTAAATAAAAATTTAAAAAATTCCAAACATGTTAAGACTAACTTTTTTTTTTTTTTTATATATATATGGTAAAATGAATGTTTTAAATATTGTGTATTTTTTAATGATCTATTAAGTATGTATTTTAAATTAATTTGTGAATTATGTAATGATAAGATATTTCAAATGCAATGTATATTGTTTCTGAATAAATGACTATGACTATGACTATGAAATGAAATGAAATGAAATGAAATGATTTATTTGTTAAACATAGGTACATAATAGATGTTACAGTGGATACATAAAGATTCATCCATGTTTTGCCTGATGGGGCATACAAATATTGCTTAATCTGCACAGGTTAGGGTGTGAGTTACTAAAAACTTAATGCAAATACAATTCAAATAAACGATCACAATACCTACACTAAATCTAATTATCACATATAAACTCATTAATTGTATAATAACATTTCTCAATTAAGAATAATTTTAATGTCTTTTTAAATTGATTAAGTTGCAAGGCTCTAATATTATTTGGAATTTTATTAAATATCCGTGGCGCCATTCCCAGTATGCTTTTTTTCATTAGTGCGGTCTTACTATTTCTATTCAATAGCTTAAATTGGTGTTGGGAGCGAGTTGGGAACCGCCGATCTTGGGATGGCTTGTTAAATAAATCAGGATTTGATTTTACAAATATACCTAATTCTAAAATGTACATTGAGGGAAGTGTCAAGATCTTAAGGTTTTTAAAAAAGGGTACACAGCTAGTCCTTACGTTTAAACTACACATAGCTCTTACGCACCTTTTTTGTGCCTTGAAAGCTAGCTCTTTATGAGTAGAGTTACCCCAAAAGATCACACCGTAACGTAGCACTGAAGCTACGAGGCCGTGATAGGCTGCTAGGGCAGCATTGCGATTGCTAATTTTCGACAGCTTGAAAAGAGCATAAGCGGATTTGCTTAGTTTCTTACATATCATTTCTATGTGGTATTTCCAGCTAAGCTGGCTGTCGATCCAAAGCCCTAAAAATTTTGTGATAACAACCTTTTCTATTTTATTTTTGGAATAGGCGATATTTAAATCGTGTGTTTGTAGTCGCTGGTGAAATTGAATTACATTAGTCTTAGTTAAATTTATTATTAAATTATTATTGTTTAGCCAGTCTACAACACTGCTTAATACAGTGTTTATGTCACGTTCATATTCATTTAAATTATTACATTTTATAATTGTTGTGCTATCATCAGCAAATAATATCATAGGATGGCTAACAACATTAGGCAAATAATTTATATAGACCAGAAAGAGCAGGGGGCCAAGAACACTTCCTTGGGGAACACCATATTCTATGCATTTCTTATTTGATATATATCGGTATTCCTTTTTGTTTTTTTTACATATCCTTGTTAACTCTGTGTACTGTGGTCGTTTATGAAGGTAAGATTCAAACAGACTAAGGGCATTGCCTCTTACTCCATACGCCTCTAGTTTGTTTAGGAGTTTCCGGTGATTCACATAGTCAAAGGCCTTGGTCATGTCAGTGACTAGTGCACATACTGGGTTTTTTTTATATGACTCAATGTATTGTTAATTTATCAATTCATTTCATTATAAATGTCTTTCAAAACTAATAATAATAATTTCTCTTGTTTTAGTATTGGGTTGACTACAAAGCTAAATTAAAAAAGAAACTGTTAGCAATCCGGAGTTCACGAGATCGCATGGAAGGCAATCTGTCTGATGCTCGGGAGCTTGACAACATCCAGATTAAGTTTCTTGACGTCTTAGGGCATGACTTTGGGTTACGCTTGACTAAACTGCAAGTTGATCCTTTTTGCCAAGTCGCGATTAGGTAAGAGACTCATTTATAATTTGGTAAAAGATTCCTATAATCAAAAGTGCTCTTTGTTGAGTCGAAAGGGGTTGGTCTCGTTCTCGGTGACAGTGCCAGGTTAGGTGACTGTTGACAATAGGGAATATTCATAACTTTTTTAAGAATAAGAATAAGAATACTTTAGTTGCAATAAACATTACCATCGAGGTTTTAACATAAGTACAGTTTTCAATTACTATTTGGTAAACATTGCAAAGTTGACAAGCTTTCACATAACTGGGATTCATATCAGCTGCGTCATGTACACTGAAATATCACCCGTCACCGTGAAATAGGGGCTTGTTGGTTACAGAAATATATACTAATGATCCTACTATTATGGTTATTAACTCTTGTTATTTGGTGTTTAAGAAAATGGTCTTTGAACCGTTCTCAAAATTTGAATATTCTGTTTAATAAAATAAGCTATTTTTTGGTAGTCCAAAGAGACTATAACTCGGTTTTTTTTTCATTAGTTGTTTGAAAATTATGTCTATTTGACATACTTGCTGTCTGCATCTTAATTAATGGCTTTCACTCCTTGGTTTAAGTAGGTGTATTTCGCCAGTGTTGGGTTTTAGATAATCACCATGAACTTATTATAAAAATAAGTTTGTGAGGGTTAGAATGTGCCCATACATTTTGAAAAGTAAACATTAACAAATTTTAAGATGTGAAGATAATAATACTCAGTTCTGTGATCTGTGAGGCTCTCATTCCCTCTATTAATATTTAAAAGAGGTAAAATTGGGTGTTTGTTTGTTTGTACATTGGGGGTAATCTCTGAAACGAATAAACTGATTTAAAAAAAGCTACATTATTCCTAACTAAAATAGTCTGTTTTTATTTACTGGACCAAAGTGAGGGCATGTTGATATTCAATACTAATTTATAGAATAAAATCTCGTTTTTATTCGTAGCTTTTTTAAAAGAAACATGCTTATATAGGATTGTGTCAAAAGCATATTTTTTTTTAGTTTCTTGTTCATCATTTACTGATAAAATAAATAAACCAAATTTTGCTAATGGCTAAAGAGCTTAAACCCCACATGGTCTTTTCTACATCACAGCTAGTGCTAGAATTGAAAAAACAAAACGCAGTTACAAACCAAAATGACGTCATTCCGACCATTAGTCCAAGAGGACGCAGCAAACACTGATAATACCTATTTAATATTTTTCTCAGTAAATAATAATCAGTGATCGGAATAGGTAGAGTATATTTACCTAAAGTTAGCAAAAGGACATAATATAGAGTGGTTACAACCGGATAAAATATTAATTTCTTTTTATTGAATCCTGGATTTCCGGTATTTTTAATGCTAAATATACGTAGATAATATTTACTTACAGTATGGGATATTTTATGTTAGTTTGTGATAAAAGGCGCCTGTAACTCATTCCTTATATCTAATTAATAGGTGGCGTATATTTAGCTAAACTTCGTATAACAGAGACATAAACTGGAGAATTCCTTGAGACTACATTTACTAGTACCAGAAAAATACCGGAAATCCGGATTTCAATAAAAATAAATAAATATTTCACCCGGTTGTAAGTGTTGTCACCACTCTATATTATTATGTCCTTTTCCGAACTTTAGGTAAATATACTCTACCTATTCCGATCACTGATAATAATAAAAAAAACTGTGCAAAATCATGATTTTTATCACAACACCTTTTCAAAAAAATCTTATTGTAATTCGTTACACTATTTGCCAACTAGTGATGACCCTGTTGCGAGCGGCGCCGACGGCGGCGCGCGGTCACCGTTGGAAACTGTGGAAATGCCACTTCTAGAAGTCAAGGAGGAGGCTTACTCACCAGCTCCCGATTTTAGGGGAGCCAGTGACTCAATGGAAGTGAGGGAGGGGGGGGAGCCCGTAGCAGCCTCGATAGGGTCTACCAGGGCAGCAGAGCCTCGCAGGCGTCGCGCCCGAACTCTCTACTCTCAGCAGAAAGCGAGACACCTCTTAGTACAGTCATCACGAGCAAGGATGAGGTATGCGCGGCAAAATGTCAATTCTCTAAAAGGGATGCTCGATGCACTGTTGAGGATCGCTCGAAGCTTGGAGGAGATTCAGAGGAGGTTAGTAAAAGTTGATTTTTAAATAAGAATATAAGGAAGACCATTTATTTATTGTCTTAAGAAAATTAATATTGGGTACCAACTCGTATATTACTTAATGAGGTCTTAGGCTTAGCTGGAAGACATCCTTTGAAGGGATAAGTTCGCCTTTGTAATAATAAATATCAGAAGGAAGGACTATGGGGAATATGGGTACTAGACAATGATGTAAATATTTATAAATAAAGAGAAAAAATACTTAAGTAGGTACATAGAAAACATCCAAGACTTAGAAACAAATACTTGGTCATAACACCAATATTTGCCCATACTGGGAATCGAACTCGAGACTGCCAGCTTCGTAACCAGGGTCACTACCAACTAGGCCAACGCACCGTGTACATTCTAATTTTGTAAATCACATCATCATCATCATCATCAGCCCACTTTCGTCCACATAGGCCTCTCCCATGGCACTTTGTAAATACTGTATTTATATTTTCTGTTACTTACAAGCAGTGTTCGCATTGTTGTGTTCCGGTGTGGGGATAAGACAACCCGTGAGATTGTAGTCTCAAGAATTCAAATATCTTTGGTTCTCAGATCCCTCTTACCTAAGTGGTCTGCCTGCTCGTGTGCCTTCGCCTTCGTAAATAAAAAAAAAGTTGTATAATAATATGTGCCTAGATAAATAACAAAAATCAATGTTGTTTTTCCAGCCTTTGCAGTGAGACAAACGTACGAGTATAAGCAGCTCCCACCATGTTTCTTACCTTTATTTCAACCAGCGGGACTGTCGAAGCTGAGGTAGCTGTACTGAAAGGGATGACCCTGAGCTAGACCGGCCTATTCCCACCTGTTACCACTATAAAACAACCGGTGAAATAACTAACATTCCATCTAAGTCCTCAGGGTTGGCGACGCATTGGCAGTCTTGAGATCATCAACACAATATTATGATTGCAATTTTGAGGTGCAAATTGTCGGTGAAACTGCAAAATTGCTTAAGTAACATTTTTAATGAGGCGCAAAATGCACCTTTTTTATAACATGTTAAGGTTTATTTTGCTCTATAGTAAATGTGTTCGTTACGCTGTTTTACGCTGTATCACCGACAAAATGTCTATGGGTTTCTAGAGTCTACCCGCTGATTAATAATGAGATTTGAATTCCTATGAAAAATTACAATTTGCCCGTTTTTCTTTTTAAAAGGTACTTTAAGTTTTAAAAAAACGTTGTTTCTAGTAAGTAGCCTTGCTTTTTATTGTCTCGCAAAAGGTGCGAAAAGTAAAGTATTCTCCTTTGGGATAAAGCTATTTTCGTCATGGGCGAATTTGAATCCCTCGCTGCACTCAGGACTCCGTTTTAATTCCCTCGCTTCGCTCTGGGATTAACTCGTAACTAAATTGTGACGTTCCACGGGTGAAGGTACCTTATGGCGGGTTTTAGTTTCGGAGATACGAAGTGTTTTATAAAATTGCACAAAAATAACTTGGTCTTTTTTGCTTATTCTCAAAGTATAGAAGGCTTAAAGTTTGATTATAAATATATTTCAATGTTTGATTTATGTTATTCAGTTAAAAATATACCAAAAAAGTTTTTTTAAAACGTCCTTTTTTTTCAGAATGTATTTTGAAGAATATTTAAAAAAATATATATGTCCGTAACTGCACAACTTAGGGTGTTGGTTGTTTTTGTTATCGATTGCTTATGAATTGTAGATTACAGGGATATTCATAACTCCATACCGACCATAAGGTACCTTTACCCGCGGAACGTCACAATTGTAAATTAAGTGTATAATCCACTAATATAAAGGTTTATGATTAATTCTAAAATTGGGTTTTGATTTGCTATTAGGAATTGGAATGTTACTACCGGGTAACCAAGTGGTGGTAACAGAGGGGAATGGTCCGCTAGATTAACTAAGCTAGGTAATAAAAAAAAAAAAGTAATTTAATTTTAGTTTGAAGCGGTTTTTGACAGCTCTTGTTTTGTAATATTTTGTTGACATGTTACTGTTAGTATAAATGTCAATACAATAATGTTTTTATTCCATTTTCAATTTCCTTCTTCAATTATTCCAATGTTAGGGATGAGGGGCGAGTGCAAAGGGTAAGTTTGTATGAATAGTATTGTCATTTATTTTTGCAGCGTCATGGTTGAATTTCTTATAAAGGTTTAGAGCACCTTTATACCTACACATAAATATATTAATACCTAACTATACATATAATATATTACTTCGCTACGTGCACTTCAGTTCGTTTGTAGTGCGCGTGCCGCGGTTTATGCTGGGAACCGTCGAGTGTCCTGACTTCTGGCCGAAAGGTGTCGTGTTCCGGCGGTTTCGAGGCAACCTACCGGCAGCGACCATCACGCCAATTTTGACAAAACAGATACCCGCTGTTCTGTCACCTCGGTGTTAGTTTTAAGTTTTATATTGTTATGTATGTTATTCTATAAGGTATTTGTAACTATGGGCCTCGTTGCCTGAAATAAAATATATTATTATTATTATTATTATTATAAAAATGCGTTAAACAAATCGGAGCCGAGATATTAAAGATTTTAAGTACTTATTAAGCTTTTGATACTAAAAATACGCCCGCGTATATTTAAATATCTCTGCTCCGATACACGTAAAAGTAGAAGTGCTATAAATAAAAAATAAAAAACTTTTGTTTTGCTAAACGTGGTCGCAAACTTTGTATCAATGTAGTATTTGTAAAAAGCCAAAGAAACGAGTATATATTACCTACAATCCTCCCAGCTTCTTATTAGATTTGTTCCTGATTCGTCATATTCTTAATTGGTCATATTCCTAATTTCACACTTTCCTTACTAGTCATATTCCTAACTCGTCATATTCCTGATTCGACATATTCCTAAGTCGTCATTGTACAGACAAATAAAATCGCATACACGTGCTTACAGGATTAATAAGTGTTAGGACCAGTGATCGGGGAAAACGGTGCAAAACTTCAACAAAACTTGTAAAGCTGACATAAAGGAGAACTTGCAACCAAGAAAAAATAAGAATATCATTGAAAAATAAGAATATTAATGGCAGATTACTGTTCAATTTAACTCTACATCAGAGTCTCGGATTTGGTATAAGGATATTAATGGTTTCAAGGCTATAATGTAAGTTTTGTTAAAGTTTTGCATCGTTTTTCCCGATCACTGGTTAGGACAGATTGTTCTAAGTTACTATGACCCAATAAATAATAAAGTGACAATCAAATCACTTCATGATAACACTCATCTATTAATTATCTAAGGAGGTTCTTATAATTTACCACACAGGACTCCATAATAATTTTGTGCTGGCAAATGTACATAATATGACGAGTAAGGAATATGACGAATCAGGAATATACGAGTTAGGAATATGACCAGTAAGGAAAGTGTCGAATTAGGAATATGACGAATCAGGAACAAATCTCTATAATCTGTTTCATCTAGGATGATGTTTCTGACATCTGTATTTCGTAATTTCAATCACTCACTATACTCACATGCGAGGTACTTATAAATAGGCGATTAATTATTTAAATCATGTAGTATTTATGTAAAGTTAAAAAAACAAGATAAAACAGAGTGTAGCAGTCGACTGGCCATCCCTATCACACTTGTACTCGCAACCGACAGTATATTTCGTCGGTGAAACTACAAAACCGCGTAAGTAACATTTTAAATAGGAGCAAAATGCACCTTTTTACATAAGACAGTAAGGTTTTTTTTGCTCTATCATAAATTTTTAATTACGCGGAATTGCCGTATCACCGACGATTTGTCACTCGTGTTTCAAAAACGAAGATTGCCGATCGCTATTCTGGAAATGGTAGAACGCGTTTTTATGAAATGTACATCTTAGATTGATCGCAGTATGCGTTAAAAGCTATCATAACGTGAAACATACTATAACAATAGGAGTAAAGACAATGTGGAATCAACGCTCTGGTTAAGTTTTACATTACTTGTTGTTATTATCTTGTATTACTTTTAACATTATAACACAGCCTGTGCTACATCAGCGGCATTCAGTTTTTCTACAATTTACCGATTTGCTATTAATTTTAGGTAGGCGTTGTAGTAGATTGTTAGGCTGCCTTTCCACTGAGGCGGTGACGAGCGAAGTGGAGCGGAGCTATGCCAATTGGCTGCGGCTCCACTGAGGCGGAGACAAGCGGAGCGAAGAGGAGACGTGTAGAGATCGACCAATCATATTAGTTGAAATCCACATCTCGTCTCCACTCCGCTTCAATGGAAACAGTCAAGCGGAGATGAGCGGAACGAAGAGGTTAAGTGTAGGAATCGGCCAATCATATTAGTTGAAATCCACATCTCGTCTCCTCTCCGCTTCAGTTTAACAGTCAAACGGAGTCTTGGGACGCCCTGTATGGTGCTTAAGGCTGAGGCTCCACTCAGCTCCGCTCGTCTCCGCCTCAGTGGAATCAGTTAACTCTTTTTACAGCTCTGCTCCACTCAGCTCCGCTTATCTCCGCCTAAGTGGAGCCGCAGCCTAACCAATAGTATCTTAATTAACGTGTGCAAGGTGCGCTCGACGTCACCGCATGCTGCTTCTATTGGTTAATATTAGCGCAACTCCACTCGTCTCCGCCTCTATGGAAAGGCAGCCTTAACAAAGGTATGAAAGGCACCTATCTCACATGAGACAGTTTGGCGCTTGAACAAAGCGAGATATAAATATCACTATTGTCAGTAAAACAGGGCCTCTTTACTACTGGGTAGAACCATATGATTTTCGAGATATTGAAATATTTATAAATAAATAAATATGGGGGACAATCTCACACAATTTGAGCTAGTCCCAAACTAAGCTCTCGGCTTGTCCTATGGGTTCTAGACAACGATAAACATACTTATATAGATAAATACATAATTAAATACGTATAAAACATCCAAGACCCAGGACCAAATATTCGCGCTCATCACAAATATTTTCCCTTACCGAGCATCGAACCCAGGACCTCTAGCTTCGAAGGCAGCTTCACTACCAACTAGACCAACGTGCCATCATAATATCTCGGTTCCGTTGCACTGAAGAGTGTTAAACTGTGTATAACAAAATAATGTTTACCTACACACATATCCTAAGTCCTCTATTATTCTATGATTTAAAGATGATTTAAAAAGAAAACATTCATATTTGTGACACTGATACAGTACAAGTTGGTTTTGCCGCCATTTTTGTCGTCAAGTCGTCGGCTTCTGAACCCATCTTAGAGTATTATGTGTGTAGATAAAGTACTGTATGCAACTGTACATAATTAAGCCTTAAATCACTCGTGTGATCTTATTATGAAACTCGCCTTTGGCTCGTTTCATAAAACCACACTCGTGTTTTAAGGAATCTCATTATGTATCAGTTACATAAACTACTATTATTTTTAATAGATTTATCAGAACATAATACTTACTGTGTAAAGCCATGTGGGCTTTGACATATAATAAATAATTATTATAGTCGTTGTTTTTCATCAGCCGCCATTAGTGTCAGTAAATACGAGCTATCGTAACGTTGCCAATACGATAACACGTCAAAGGCAAAATTATTTTACCTAATAGGTACAATACGAGTAGAGGCTCTCGGCGTAGGCAACACACAGTGGCCAATATACAATCGCTGCTAACGTTCCTGTTTTCTATAGACTCTTAATGTATGGAGTTGACGTAAGCGGTCGAGCGATCTGTCATCAGCTTACGCCAATCTTATACATTTTGTCGATTTTCGAATATCGCTAACTAGCGTTATGCATCTTTACTAGGCCCCCAGCGGGCCTAGTATGGCTGCGACGCTACGTCTATATCGCGTGTCGAATGTGGTTAAAGCATCCGTCACTCTCGTACTTATTTACGTGTCAGAAGGTGACGGATGCCTTATCCAAACTTTGTCACGCGATAAACGCAGCCTCTGTACCCTTACCATGAGTTACAATTAATGTTCTCGCTAGCGAGTCGAATGCTCTGTCCCCCGCTCTCTATAAGAATACTTGCGACTTCTGCGAGGGACAGAGCTTCCACTCGCTAGCGAGAACATTAATTGTAACTCATGTTAAGGTTACTGATCTTTATTCCGTTTAGGTATAACATACGAACGCGGCAATAGTGTTCCGTTTTTCAACAATGGGTACCTATTGTACCTAACCATGACCTAACCCTAAAACGCAATAGGAAAAAGATCGTCTGCCTTGAACCTTGCAAAACAAATACCTATGTACAACTTTTCTGTTGATGTTCGTCACCGTAATTGATGTAAAAGAATATATTATATTTTTCAAACAATGGGGAAATATGCATACAATCGTTTTAAACCATAAGTGTAAGTAAGTATGTATAGTTTTCAAATTTTTGGGATACCTACCTACGTATTGTAAGGGATACCTACCTACCTACATGAAATTTGAGGAATAATATGGACGACTTTACGATTAGGTTAGTTTTTTTTATAGTAAGTTTAATAGAAAATTACTCAGCGATGGCAGCGACAAATAAACCGCACACGGTTTCCATTGGCTGTGTAAGGCATTTTTTTAATGAAACATATTTATATGAATAATGAAAACAAACATAATTCAATTTAATATCATTTAATAAAAAACCTTACATCTATGTTTTAAAATTAACATACACTGGCCCGCAAACCTAAGTATCACACTTTTAATACTAGCTAGTATACTAGTATTCAAAGTGTGATACTTAGGTTTGCGGGCAAGTGTCTTTTACATTGTTTTATCTTGAATTAGGGCGTACTGAGGTTACCTTTGTATACTAAAGAGTGCCATTGCTTGATTAGTAAAAGTGGACAGGGGATGATGCTCCTGGGTGGCTGATGGTGCCAAAGAACCCTTGAATGGCACTCGCGTAGTTGAAGACGTAGCGTGGACAGAACCATATGGACCGGCGCACGTTCAGATGTTGGTAGGACCTGGTGCAGGGTCTGCCCGGATCGCTACCACTATCTTATCTCTTAATCTACCGCCAAGCTTAGTCAATAAGACTTAATCGTCATGAACTGACTCTGAGTGCGGTCGTTAATTACCACCAAGCTTAAGAATTTCACGGCCCTATTAGTAAAGTGATCTTTAAAGCCTTAACCCTAAGTGAAGGATGACGTGCCTTTCCTATTTGATTCGTAACTGCAACTCTCCTTCAGGTATTTTGTGTAGTCGGATTTTAGTAAACTATAAAGCACCGTTTAGCAATATGAATATGACAGTGAAGAAGGTGCACTCTAAAATATTCCTATTCATCAAAAATCATCACATCAGCCTTCATGATATCTTTCATCTGATTTAAGAAATCTTCGTGTTTTATTTTCAACCCTTTCTTGCCCAAAGCGTACGGGTATACCTGAATCATGTTCAAGTAATAAATACCAGGTCGACTTCTGTCGGTGAACAGATCCATAGTATTCGTGACTAGCGGTTTCCTCTTATGGCAATCTCCGTCCCGTGCCTTCTGCACAGAATCGCACAGCATTCCAATAAAAGTATGAGGATGTTTCAAAGCTGCCCACCACAACAGAAAAGCTTTGTGATGGCTACACGCCTCACCGCAGGGTAAATACCAAATATCCCCTGGTAGGTATTCCCCGCCGTTAACATAAAACGTAACATGTCCAACTGGATTACTCATCCCATAACCATCTATGTTAGTAGCTATGTTTAGGACGAAATCAGCATCTGATGGGTCGAGTCTTTGGTCAGGGCCTAGTTGGGTGAAGCAAGATCCCGCTGGGTCGAGGGCTGTGATTGAGGAGATGTTTCTGCTGGTGATCTGACGGTAATGCTTGGCTATGTGGCTCATAGTGTGTGCTCCAAGGCCTGTCCCTACCAGTTCTAGCTTTTTCTGGTCCAAGCCGAGATTGGTTAGTTCAGCTAGCATTTCAGCTGCATGCTTTGCCGCTTGAAGTGTTGCACGCACGGCTCTGGAATCAAAATACCCTAGTTATATAGAGGGTCCTTCATAAGGAGTATTTGGTAGAAGGTAGATAAATTAATTATACAGGTTACGTAAAAAAGCAGCGTTAGAAACTGTAAAGGCTAGAAGAGATGCTTAAAAAGAGAACAGCAGCATGTTATCATGGGTTTGGTATGGTACGGTATTTTTGTTTTATATTTAGCTTCCTTTGTTCGTACCTACACCTATCTACTCGAACAATAGTATTCGTAGTAGTATTGTCATTCGAATTCAAATCTTGCAAGTCAATTTTGAACCACTTTCCGGTACCATATTGTATCGTAATTGGAATGTGTTAGTAAATGGGCAATGCAATATTATATTATTGAATCTATGAGCTCTATTCTAGGCGGTAAAAATCATATCGTCTTTGACGATATAGTATTGTTTTTAACTCTGCCGTCCTTACTGTCAAGTAAATAAGAACTATCAAAACGTTGACAATACGATAAAAGGTCAAGGACGATATGGTTTTTGCCGCATACAATCTCAATCTCGAATTACATCATGATTATGATGGCGGAAAGACGCCCACTGCTGGACATAGCTCATCCCCAAGAATATCAACGACGAAAATCATATCATTTTATATTTTGGTTTACCGTTGTTTGGCATAAAAATGTTTCCCAAACTGATTCATTTCCCAAACTTATCATATGGGCAAACGCCTTTTTTCCCGAAACTGAAAATATTTCAGGATTTTTATAAAACTAACCTAATCTAACCTATAGGGTTCTACAAGATGGTCCTCAATTAAATCCTGAAATGTTTACAGTTTCGGAAAAAAAAGCGTTTGCCCATATGATATGTTTGGGAAATGAATCATGACGTTTGGGAAACGTTTTTGAGCCAAATGAAAGGGTACCGGTAACTTTATATAGGTTACTGCTATAAGACATGGTATCTCAGACAAAACTCCTGTAGCAATTGCGACCATGTTGCTAACGGGTGAGGACTGAATTTGCTTCTGTATTCAATTTGAGATACTGCCTAGCCATACGAGGACAGTACCTATATAGAAATGTATGATTGATTATGTTTTTGTTAAAATACTTACGTAGCAAAAGGTCTAGAGGAAAAGAAATACGTATCCAAGATCAGCACATTGTATCCCAACTCCTGATAGGTCTGACCCATTGTGTTGCCTATCATTGGCCAAATCAGGTCTGTGTATCCACCGACAAGTAGAACTGTTTTTTTCTTTAAATCTATGGTGGGATGTTGAACCAGTTTACTCATGCTGTGGTAGTCATATTTCGTCCACTTAGGCGTAATGTTCTTAGAATTTGGATCCACAACGACAAAGGAGAGGCGTTTCAGGGTTTGTGCTCTGATGATGACGGGTTTCGCGAAGTCAGGACCTGGGAAATACGAAGGGAATATAAAACTGCTCTATCAAGACACACGGTAGTGTGTCCGGCCAAGTTCAAAGAAAAAACCATACTTGGCAGTTTTTTAAATACCTAACTGATTACATGATATTGGAACATATTGTCTAGAAAACTGCCAAGTTAGGGCTCGAGATACATTAGTCTCAATCAATTGGTTTGATTGTCAACAATCCAGTGAACAACGAGACACCTTTTCAGACAAAACTCATCTAAATAAAATAATGCAACTAAATCACTACATAGTATAAAACAAAGTCGCTTCCCGCTGTCTGTCTGTCCCTATGTATGCTTAGATCTTTAAAACTACGCAACGGATTTTGATGCGGTTTTTTTAATAGCTATAGAGTGATTCAAGAGGAAGGTTTATATGTATAATAAGTTTTGGATTATGTAGGGGTATTACGGAAAACTGGCATAAACCGAAGCGAAGCTAAATAAATATTTTGAATTATGACATGTCAAAAGCTTGGTTTTACCAGATAGAATAGTGCCCCTTATCTGATGACATGTATTTGGCAATTGCATCTCCGCTGTAGTTGACGTGATCCACTGAATAAGAATTCACTGAGTTGGTCTCCGTTTAAGCAGCTGATGATTAAATGAGTGCAGACCCACCAAACCCCTAGCCATACCCCTGGGGGTAGGGGTATGGTGGGTCTGACATGAAAAAGTACCTACAATCGGTAAAAAGTTTGTCTCGAATTTAATTTATTTAAAAATTATTGAAATTAGTGAAGCTAAAATTCCATACAAAATGCGATTACGTTTCTTTACCCACCTAGTCCCATTTTTACGATTTCTACACTATTTTTCACCTAAGATGAGTCCTGCGACAGCTCATATATAAACACGTATTACCCTTGTTTCTTTAACTTTACATAAAAAGTACTCTGGTACACACCTAGCGACGCCGTTCAGGAACATTAATAATTAATCGCCTATTTTTAAATACCTCGCACGTAAGTAGGTATAGTAAATTATTAAGATTACGAAATACGGCTGTCACGGGACTCATCTTAGGTATAGTGTAAATAATTGAAATCGGACTTGATTTAGGTTAGGAGATGAGAAACGTTATCACCCGGAGCTAAATTTGTGTGGTTTTTTCGATAGTTTCGCGATTTTAGCGTCCCCTCACTTTAAAACGGGTGAAAACTTAATATAATTTTTCTTTTAAGCTGAATTAGAATCATAATACTTACACTCATTTGTTGAAGAAGCGACATCATCAATTCTGGAGTAATTGTCTGCAACCACAGAAACTAAAAAAAACACTGCAATATATATCACAGTTTTTAGATTATGATAAAATGCCATTTTAATGATTTTCTGTAATTTGTTTATTACATATTTAATTTATTTTGGTTATAACTTAAATATAATATTTGGAATGTTTAAGTATAAGATTGTGCGCAAGTGATAACTCGTTAATATATAAATGATCTTTAAGAACGCGGTAAGTAGGTATTTATTTATGATTTTAGCTAAAAAAAAACTGGCAAAGAGCGAGTCGGGCTTCTTCTATAAGATTCCTTACCAATTGGTACCATCGTTATAAGAAAATTTAGTTTGATAAAATTTTACTAATGTCATCATGAAATTTTATTGACTCATTTTTTACTTACTTTTTACTTTTACCATGCTGCCATTTATTTATTTGTTATTGAGGAACCTATAATGTCCCACTGCTGGGCAAAGGCGTCCCTCCCAAATATTTTAACACATTCACTGCCAGCCCTTGAGACAAATTGATATCCTTAGTAAATAAATAAATAAATAGAACTATAGTACCGGACAATCGGGTAGTGCGGCGTGGGAACAACATAATAGAATACCGAGGAGCCCGCCGTTTGGCCGAAATATGTTTGCGAAAATGTGTCGTTTCCCAACACCGTGTCATTCGCCGTAGGGCCCTCAGTGGGACCGGTTAGTGTCTACAAGGCGAAGGAAAACAGTACAGATTTAGTGAATTAGTACATTGTTGCCTAGGCGCGGAAAGTAAGGGATTTCCTGACGAGGTGGTTAGCAGGCCGAGCAACAGCGAGGCCTGCTAAAATACGAGTCAGGAAATCCTCGTTTCGTAGGCATACATAATGCTTTTCTCAAACAATGCGAGGAAATTAAAC
Source organism: Acleris literana (assembly GCA_946894065.1). Taxonomy (NCBI): domain Eukaryota; kingdom Metazoa; phylum Arthropoda; class Insecta; order Lepidoptera; family Tortricidae; genus Acleris; species Acleris literana. Next base: position 4,428,442 of record OX335681.1, read on the forward strand.
AAATACATGATTATAAGTATTTTTAAAAACCTTTGACAAATTCGGAGAGAATGTTTGTTTGCGTCATACGAGTATTAGTTAAGATAGTTTCACGCACAACGAGCCGCCGCCCGCCGCCGCCGCTCCGCAGAGCCCCGCCGCGCCGCCGCCTCTCACTGCGCTGCCACAAGTTGGGTGTACGGGATTTTTTTCATGGTCCTTTCGATTTTATACGCAATAGAGAGCACTTTTGAAAAAACAATAAGGACATGGACGGAAAGTGTTTTCATATGGTTTAAGGAGTACCTAGGAGTAAAAAGAGGCATTTTCCGTCCATGTGTTTAAATCGGAAAACCGTTATTTCCGAGCATGTTTGTGAAAAATACTGTCCCATCGTTTTTTGTCGGAAAAGTTCGTATCTATCTTGCTTTCTCAGTTGGCTTATTGATGGGTACTGAAGCTAATTGAGAAAGCAAGAGAAATACGAACTTGACCGACATAAAACGATCGGAAAGGTTCATTAACTATATCTCTAATTAGTTTTAAATAATATGTCTATGACTTGCGATAGTGACTAAAAATAATTATGCCAGATAATATTATTATGGACCTGGATTCCAAAACATTATTTTCAGCTACGAAACCCTGAAAATATAAACAATGGCGTCTTTCATACAAACTGCGCGATGAAAGAAAAATAACGAAAAACTATGAATGTTTGTTTACCTGACCTTCGGGTTTCCATGATTTTAACGCATTATTGTAATTTAGAAGAATTCTCGAAAAACAACCTTATCGAATAGGGTTGCCAGCTATTTTTATTCTAAACATAATATTTTTCGAGACTATTTCTTATTATAGGAAAACGGCGTCAACATTTTATTCGACGCTTTAATTAATGTGTGAATTAGTATATTTGTTACTTCACACTGAAACAGCTGGACGGATTTGGATTCAGTTTGTATAATGATAGTTACGTTTATTCCTGGAAAAGTCACTGTCCGTCGTGGGATCATCAACGCGGACGAATTCTACAATCTACATGTCACGTAACAACGCACAATCCAATTCGCTTCATAACTTCCTTCAGTTCGTTTTCATTACAGAAAACATGTTTTTTTTGTAAAAATATACTCGTAGTACTAGTTTAAATATTTTTAGTACTAGGATAGAGACACTTCTGGTGGTCACCACCGTCAGCCATGAGGAGACACCAAGAAGAAGAAGAATATAGCAGGATACAATATTATAGTAGGGTTGGCAACCCTATTACCAAATAACAATTAGTTAATTACTTATAATGATGTAATGATGACGTAATTAACTAATGTCGGAACTACATGATCGTCCAAAATCCAAAGTGACATAAAGGGGTCAGGGGAGGGGTGTGAGTACGCTAGCACGTAAAACGCCTCATCTGGACCTTTTTCTATATCAGTTTCTATTTTTATAAAAAAATAGTAAAATAAATTAGATTCTTAAAATTCACCACCGAATGATAAATTAAAAAGCTGACAATTGAATTTGGGTGAGTACGTAAGCCATATTTCTCGAAATGTTTTTTTAATGACTGTACACAGCAAAACTATGGTCTAAGTTAATTAAAACACTTAAAACTCTATGCATAGCCGTCAAGTTACATAAAGACCCAAGGAAAATGACACTAAAAGCAGCTTATAAATGGCAATAAAATGCATAGTCAGCTTACTGACTATTTGTCAATTGATTTTTGACATGAGTTTCATATAACTCGTACACTATTAATAGTTAACTAAAGCCACATAAATACTCGTATGTATGTAACTACTCGTACATTAAATCACACCTGTTTCCCAGAGGGGTAGGCAGACACCATTACTTTCCACCTGCTACGATCCTGACAAAGCTAGATAGTTGAAATAAATATATCTTAGTAGAACAGACTTAGCTCGTACGCGTTTATGTTGTATGTCTCACCCCGTTGACCTTTGTATACCTAGGTAGTGATGGCGGGATGAGCGTTGGTACCTAATTGAAGTCAGAAACAGCTCCGTTTGTAATAGAATAACAGACTCTGTAGAGTTTACAGTAAATTACACCAAACATGACATTTGTATCTATTTCCGTTTTGACTATAGAGCAATGATAAAAATTGGATTAAAGGCAAACTTACAATTAGTATAAACTTATGTTATGATACAATGGCAAAACGAGATGTAATACAAATTTTGATGTTTCGGTTTTCTCCCTTTACTTGAGCTATAACCGGAAGTACCCTACCTACAGGGTCTGATTACATTGCTTCCGAATATCAACATATCGTCGATGAAACTGCAATACCGCGTAACCAACAATGGCTAATGCCGCGTAACTAACAAATGTGTCAAATTTGAGTTTTCGCGGCTGTAGGTAGAGCACTGTGATAGGCTCCAGACGGCATTGACAGCTGTGTCGATAACCAATCAGAAAGCTCCAAAGTCACGTCATGTCGATACCGCGAGAGAGCATGTCGTTTTTACAATTCCGCGAATGTGCATACAAGTATAGAGATGAAGTATTATTCAATTGTGTAATACCGCGTAAGTGCTTTATATAAATACATACTGGTAAATTTGGATGCTTAATATAGTAAACAGCTAAATTATGGGGTTAACAAAGTTATTTAGCGTTTGGGTAAGTCTAACCTCAATAAACACAAAGATATTCAATTTTAATGCTCTCCTGTAAAATTTGCCACAAGTCAGTTACACGGCATTAGCAATTGTTCGTTACGCGGTATTGCAGTTTCATCGACGATATGTGGGAATTTCGACGAAGAAAGCTCTTTACCACGTTTGAACGTTAACGTCATATAAATCGAGTCGAAAAGTGGCTTTAACCACGTTATGAGACTGCTTGAAATACTTTAGCAGACATTTAGTTGCATCTTTTGACTAATGAAATTTATTTTTTGAGACTAAAGGGTCGCAGACAATGATATTTTATATTAAGATACGTTATGCTCATAGTAAACGTATTCAAAACCCGTGACCAATTACTGACAGAGACAAACACGGCAATCCATAGCGAACGCTATTGTTAGAAAGAGATAAATAGATAAAAAGTAAGGCAATTTGCCTTCCTTTTCGAGGACCGTTTTTGCGCGCAGATGACGTATCTTTATATAAAATATCATTGGTCGCAGACTGAACTTCTTATATGCGTATCGACACATCGTATACACCGTTCGACATTCTATATTTGAAATTTAACGTAAATTCTATATTAGTTTTGTACACAACTACATGCAAGAGGACCTTTACTTAAGTTTTTTTACCTATAGAAGACTGCTTAGCTTTACCTCCCCTCCATCTTAGTCCTCAGGGTTGGGAACGCATTTGAAGTCTTAGGGCCGTATTAATAAACTCATCTTGGCCGAGATGCCGGTCACAAGATACGTCAAATTAAACGTCAAACCATAGAACACTGTCATTTTTGACGCATCTCGAGATGAGCATTAGAGTTGAGACTAGTTTATTAATACTGCCCTTAGGATTGCAGTTTTGAGATTGTAGTCTTGAGATTTCAAATGTCTATGGGTCTCAGAACTCACTTACGCTGTAACGCCTCCATATATACAACGACGGACTCGTAAAATCACCCTAACCTGCATCAATTTGTAAAAAAATAGGGATGTTGTTAGTTTAACTTATGTATCTGCGTACGTGTGTGTCTGTGTATCTATGAATCTGTCTGTAGCATCGTAGCTCGTAAACGGACAGATTTGGACGCGGTTTGTTTTTAAAGAAAACGACCTTGACCAATAGCTTAACGTACTCGCAATCGCAATCGGCTTCATAATGAAACAATTGTTAACATTTTATATGAAGACTCGCCTTCGGACTGTCAAAATGAAAACGATTGCGATTACGAGTGCGTTAGGCAATAGCCCCTCTCATCTTAAGTTTATTATGTTGATGATTTAGTTTTACTGCTGTCTTCTTGGACAAATCGTAGCATTTATATCGTAAAACACGATGATTTGATCTAAAGTTCTTTTGACTAGAGTGTTTGGGTGTTTATGACTAAAACTGTTTACTAAAGTAAGTAGTTTTTTGTCGGTTTGATAAGAAAGTTCTTACATAGTACTCTAAAGGTGACACTATAGGGCTCCATCGGTTAGGACTGCGTGGCAAATCTACAGAGGCCCTTGCCAAGATGCATTACGCTAACTAGCGTTTCTATTCGTTTCGTTTTTAAACCAATCGCGTCACTGGTAGATCACGTGACTCTTCGTATCATGTCATCTACCAGTGACGCGATTGGTTTAAAAATGAAACGAAAGAAACGCTAGTTAGCGTAATGCATTGGCTAGGGCCCTGGACTTGTTACGCTAATCAATTTTTGCCCCAATAGCTTGAAAACTATTTATCCAAAATTATAAAAAAAATGTATTGAGATTTTCACCAGCCTTTGATACGTCATAAGGGTATAGTTTGCACAACTTTTTTTCATGTTCAATTCGTATTTACCCTCTAAAAGTGGCCCCATGTTTCTCTTAAACTTACTAAAGTATTGCACGGTAGACGTCCAATAAGGTGGCCCGACGACGTGGATTTGGTTGCGACAGACCGACGGATAAGTAACGTTCACGTATCGCCATCGAGAAAATGTGTATGACGATTGATATCAGCGCCCTCTAGGTATGTATTTAGTACATAAATTTGACATTTACGTTGACTTTCGTATCGTCAACAGTAAAGTATATTTAGAATAATGTATTAGCACGTGAGTTTATTTTAGGGGTCCAACCTACGGATTTTCGAATAGTAAAGGCGATTCGAAAAAGTGACGTATGATTAAAATGTTCGTGCTCGAGCTTCAGTGTCTACAGATGTTTACTCTTTGGCGATGTATAGGAAGTTTGCTTCGAATATAATTCCCTCATTTAAGCTTATCTGTTGCCATAACTTTCTGAAAGTTACCTTTGTTCTTATTTCTAAGGATGTACATTTGTTGCGTTTAAAGCTAAGCAGCATTTAATAAAATGTTTAACTATCGTAATTTCGGTGTCGTCATTTCGGTGGAGTTTTATCCACCGAAATTACTAATGTTGTTTTATTTTGTACAAAATGCACTGAACACTATAAAATCGTTCTTATTTTAATATATTTTTGAATTACTACATTAGTGAAAAAGATTTTTAATTTCACACAGTTTCACTGTAAATCGTCATTTTGGTGGCTCATTTCCATCAAGTGCTCATTTCTAGTAAAGTATTGGTTTTATTTCTAATTTAAAGCTAAGCGCAAATGGCCTATTTTACAAAACACTACAAAAAGAAAATGTCCACCAAAATGATGAATAATAACGATTACAAAAATTCACCGCTGAGGATGCTTATATATCCAGCAATGGACGTCTTTCGGCTGAAATCGTGATAATGTAATAGCATAAAGAGATAAATAAATGGCTTAAATACTCAGAAGAGTATCATAAACAGTTTTAAATAATGATTGTGCATTTTTGCAAATTTTCGACGTACGCTAAGGGTTAAACACAATACACAATGAGCGACCTTGGTTCTCCGAAACAATCAAGTTCTTTTACCTCAAACGTTCATAACCTTATGTTAATATTTGCATATTGTAACTAATAATAATGTTTAGATGTTCTATGGTATTTCCATCAATTTTGATAGATTATAGGACCGATCTGACCTTTTAAATTAGGACTCTTCTTACATAAGAATTATTCATTATACGTTGAAAGTGTCAATGCATACTTCAGTAGTAAGCTTAAGTGGGACTGGGCTGGACACGTCTGCCGAATGCATCCGGAACGATGGGCCAAGGTTGCCACCGAATGGACCCCGCAAGATGGCCACTGGAGCAGAGGCAGACCAAAAAGGAGATGGCGGGATGACTTAGACGCGTTTCAAAGCGTATGGCGGGAGCGTGCACTCAATCGGGACGAATGGCGGAAAAGAGGGGAGGCCTTTGCCCAGCAGTGGGACACCCAAACAGGCTAAAAAAAAACTGCATTTATTTGGTCATTTTTCTTTTTTGCCCACCGTTTTTCGTTTTGGATTCACTGTGCTCGGCGAAATGCCAAAAAACTCATTGCCAATATGGGGATCTTGCTGCGTCAAATGATTTTTCCTCTCAGCACCTCAAAAAGGCAGGTTTTCCTGTTCAAAAACAGTGAGCAAAATTTGATTTTGCTGCGAGCGAAAGACTGAGCAAAATTCGCTGCTGCTGTCGAATTGCTGTTGCGTGACGCAAAGTATTTTTTTAATAAAAAAATACTGAGTACAGTGCCGGGTCACTATAAATAGGTTGGTATTGGTAGCTGGGTAGGGAAATACATTTACATGTGGTTTAATTTTAAACATGTGTATTTTTCACCTTTAGGTATTATGCTCTCGCAGTGCCTAGAGTAGTGTCTAGGATATTAACAATATGTGTACCTTGTTAAACCTAGCCTTTAAGCAAACTTTTTTATGTTAACAATTTGTATTTTACTTTTGTGTGTACAAGACGCTTTTATATGAGAACACGCTGGGATGTTTCTCGCCGGACAGCTGTTTCACACAATATTACTTTTATGTTGTCCGGCAGCTTGAGCATGTCATGCTTGCTCAAAGTGCTTACGGCGGCGTCGTTGATCGGGTCGCCATTTTCCCGAACACATGGTTGAGAGAGGCGATGGCTGAGATACGCGTCATACTCGTGAACGGGTGCTGTTTGTGGGGTCCGGTCTGTTCACGTTTGCAAAGACTTGTTCAAAATTATTCTAGTTATGGCTTTTGACGTAGAGACCTCGTCGTGTTGTTCTCATAGTCATTATTTTAGTTCATTATTGACCTTACCTTACATTAATTTTGCTATTTTTAAGAAATTATTATTTATTACTTTATTACCTTATTATTACTTAATGTAACTTACTTTTAAGTATTATTGTTTTATGTTTGAAAAAATGCCCTTCTGCTGGAGTTTCTTTGGCGCTGCTTCTCCTCAATGATGGTCTTGTCCGAAGCGCTGGTAGATTCACTCTATATTACCGACGTATAAAAGAGCCCTCATGTGGCCAATTTACTGAATAAATATTTTGAATTTTGAATTTGAACTTTCAATTTTTTGCTGCTGTGCTAAAACGTTGTATGTGCAGTGCAGACGCAAAGTTATTTGCACCTCGCGTCTTTGAATCCCTCGCTGCGCTCAGGAGTCTAACCTAGAATAAATTATAGAGTCCTTTGCTTACTGGGGATTTAAAATCAACACTCGCATCAAAAAACCGGCCAAGTACGAGTTGAACTCGCGTGGAGAGGGTTCCGTACATACGTTTTTTTTATTAAATTCTTATAGGTTTTCCTGTAATCTACAAGCATTGAACTATAATTTTGTTTTTCTTTTTAAATTTTAGGCTCTGTAATTTCGGAGATCAGGGGGAGAATGGTAAATTTTTGAGTTCTGTCATGAATAAAATCAAAACTATTTATTTTAATAATAACAAAAATATATTCGGGATCCTCATAACGAGCCCTTTAATTTGATATAATTATGACACAGTAAGGTTTGCAAAACTTTTTTTTAATTTACTTATTTGCCCCCGAAAATTACCCTTATTTAAAAAAAAATATTTACACATCTGTGTTTGGGTCATCAATTTACATATGTGTACCAAGTTTCAACTCAATCGGTCCAGTAGTTTCGGAGCAAATTGGCTGTGACAGACGGAGAAACAGATATATGCACGAGTGATCCTATAAGGGTTCCGTTTTTTCATTTTTTGTACGGAACCCTAAAAATCAACCTTACCCCATTGTTGCTCACAAAAACTATTGTGACAGCCCTACCAGCCGTCATCGGCATATCATCGTAACTATCGTAAGCGAATATTGTTATAAAAGAATGAACTCCGTCACACATGTCTGTCGAGATGTCGCCAATGCGCATGAGATTAAAATAAAAAATAAATAGTATTTAAAAACACATTTCATAAAAGTGAACAATCAATTTTAAGCTTTGAGTAATTATGATACAGTTAATTTTCTATTGGATTCAACGGCGATTATAATTTTAAATAATTAATATAAGTTGACAAAATGGGATCATATTGCAATATGTTGAAAGTGGCTTATTTAGCGATGTTCGGATTTGTTTCTGTGTCTGCTGTCAATTATTCTTTAGTTGACGAAGGCTCTCCTATGGGATATATACCTACCTGTAAGTAAAACATAATTTTCTTTGTTATAAGGTAAATAAACAAACATAGTCCCAAACTAAGCTCAACACGGCAGCTTTGGCAGTGAAAAATTATCTTTCGTTTCGTTTCGCTTTTCATGCGCCGGCCCTTATAAATACTAAATTGTTGTCCATTCCTTTTGTCATGGTATTGTTAATGATAGTTATTAATAACATGACAGTAGTCGTAAACTATAATGCAAAAGTGCATTGAGTAAAAATAGTGTAGAATATTTCTGAAAAAAGTCATTTTGAAAACGATTGAAAGAAATATAAATCCTTAATGTTTTTGACGGGTATTTTCAACGTTTTGACAGATTTCATTTTCTCGATAGTTTTGGCGGACGAGTTAAATACAATATAATAACAGGACAAAAGCAATATTGTTTTACCTCGAAGAATAGGGACCCCTGCTCATTTGACTTTTATGACCATAAAAAAAACAGTCAAGTACCTACGTCAGTGGGAGATCATTGTTAATCCTAACATAATTTGGCCATGCACCGCGAGTCTAAATTATCATTTGGTCCTACACCGTTTTTTAGCTGCGTCAATCAATTAATAAAAATATTTTTTTTAACTGTTCTGATAAAAAGCATGCTTATAAGTAGAGGTTTGTCTCAAAAGCAAATAATTTGTAAAACATTTATTTTTATTTTATTTACTGTAAAAAAAAACACTTTTTGCTACGCCCACTTTGGACTAGTGGTCGGAAAGACGTCATTTTGTTTGTCCCCGATTTTTTTACTTTTTAAGTTTAGCTGTGACTTAGAAAATATTACCATGTGGCATTTTAGCTCTTTAGCAATTAGCAGAAAGTTTAATTATTTTCTTAGTAAATAATGAACAAAAAGAAAAAAAAAATGATTTTGGGACAATCCTCTATAAGCATGTTTTCTTTTAGAACACACTTTAAAAAAAGTTCCTGTTGTAAATCCAAAATACCAGGGGCCTGTTTATCAAAAGCTTGTCACTTGTAATATGAGTGGAAATCTCTTTTTACACGACTGCCCCAAAAAAGGAGTAATGTTTTCAGGGTTCATGTTTATATGTAGGTCCCTTGTCCCTAAATCCCTTGACCGATTTAGATGTGTGAGGTATCGTTAGAATCCTTACGTCATCCCGGGTGACATAGGATAACTAAACTGTTACAATTGAAATAACAACGATGGCAAAATGACAATTATTAACATATGTAGGTATATCGACGACAGTATAAAAAATGCAGTAGGGTTTTTAAAGCTTGCTTTTCATATAGTTATTAATTTCTACATATTGTTGGAAAGAGATTTCCGCTTGTAATACAAGTTACAAGCGTTTGATAAACGGGCCCCTGCAGTTAGGTTAGGTAGTGCTACATTTATTTTGTATCACGATTACAACTCTTTGCAGGTCCTGACATTTGGAAACCAGTGGTCATCGAACCAGAATCCTTGAAAAACCTCTTTATTGCCGTGATGGACCCTACCCGGTACTGGACGTCCACGTGGACGAAATACGACTACTTCAGGGTAAAGGAACTGGTCAAACACCCTGCGATAGACTTCAAGAATAAGAAGACAGTTTTGTATGTCGGTGGTTACTCGGATTTCACTTGGCCATTAGTGGGCAAAACCCTGGGCCAACTGTATGGACGATTGGGTTACAACGTGCTGATGTTGGATGCATTGCATTTTACTGCAAGATTCTTTCCTTTGTGAGTATTATAATAATATCGCACTGAACTATTACAGTTTATTATGATACAAGTGTGCTAAGGTGGTCATTAAAGTCGAGGTGGGATTGCAGTAATGAAACCGTTGATCATGCTTGTGAGGGAAAAAATACAAAATTGAATTGTCTTAATGTTTGTTTTTAATATTTGTAGCTGTTTGTGTTCGTAGTAACGGCTTCGGAACCCTTCACTGAGCATGGTCCGACATGCTCTTGCCCGGTTTTTTATTGTATTATTTCTCCTTGTACACATTCTGATAACTCTTTTAAATCGGGTTTTATCATGTTTCAGAGCTGCTCGTTACATACGTCAATCAGGAAAGCACGTGGCTGAAATGCTAGCCGAGCTGGTCACCCTCGGTCTGGACCCGAAGAGATTTGAAGTTGTAGGCATAAGCCTCGGTGGACAACACATGAGCTTCATAGCTAAGAACTTCAGGCAGATCACCGGGCAGAACATCTCCATGCTAGTAGCTCTTGATCCAGAAGGACCATGCCATAGACATCTCGGCCCTGACCAGAGAATCGACGCATCAGATGCTGATTTCGTCCTAGACGTAGCAACTAACATTGATGGTTTTGGCATGGCCACTCCGGTTGGACATGTAACATTTTATGTCAACGGAGGTGAATACCAGCCCCACGAAATCTGGTGGCTGCCGTGTAATGTGATATGTAGTCACGTTAGAGCGATGGCGCTTTGGGTGTCAGCTCTGATGAACCCTCACAAGTTTATCGGGATGCAATGTGATTCCATCCAGCAAGCGAGGGAAGGCAATTGCTATGAGAGAAAACCATTCGTTACGAATACCATGGATCTGTTTGTTGATAAAAGTAAACCGGGGATTTATTATTTGGCCACGTCCAATAGACACCCGTATGCTTTGGGCAAGAAGGGGTTGAAGAGGAAACACGAAATGATCGTGAAACAGCTTGGTTCGCTCAACGTCGATGACGTGCTTCATGTTAGATAAAAAAACAAATGGTAGTTTAAATAAATGTAAATAAATGTAGGTAGGTACTACCAGGAGTGCTAAACTGAATAGATTTGTTTCTTTTGTTAATAAGTTTTACTTTATACCTACTAGAGTAAATGTGTACAGCGCTAGCTGAGGCCCGTTTCACGAAGCTACAAGTTACAAATTACAAGCGGAAGTCTCTTTCTAACTCCTTTTGCTAGAAAGAGAGTTCCGCTTGTAATTTGTAACTTGTAGCTTCGTGAAACGGGCCACTGGGGCCTGTTTTATAAAGCTACAAATTACAAGTTTTCATTTGACACAAGCTTGATCAATGACGACCGTCCATTTGAGCAGTGTTGCCAGTTTATACCTGTAAAATTGTTACTTGTAGCTTTATAAAACGTGCCCCGGTATGTCACGTTGCGCTTTTTTTAAACCCCTCTGCGAAAAAGGGGAGCTATAAGTTTCACGTGTGTTTCTGTATGTCTATTTGTGGCATCGTAGTTTCCAAATACTGAATATACATCCTTTATCTTTTTATCTTTTTAACGAACTACCAACGAGTATGTAATAAATCTTGGAAGTTGACTTTCACCTACTTCTAACTGTCGGCTTGACTTGCAATTTTGCAAACTTATATCCCAAGACAGTACAATAATATGGTGTTTATCGGCTGCAAGCTAGCCCAAGTGGTCTGTAACTTGTTAGTCGCTTGGATCTCTCTTAGTAACTTCTCCGTAATGACAGAGATGTACCGAGTGACCAGCGACAAAATACAAGATGTGCTAGTTCTGGTATGACCATGGAGATGGCCATTGGAACCCCTTAATGGCTTACAGATGGAACGACTTATCGGATTGCTGGTTTTTAATAGTAAGTTATTTCACTCATAATTCCGAATTGATCAAAATCCTGATTCTTTATAATTCCGAATGCAATGTTTTGCTTCTATGAAAACTTACCTACTTGATTTTTTGATATCGCTTATAATTCAAACCTAACCTAACCAACGTATAGCAATTGAAATATGAATTTAATCTAAAATAGCTTCGGAATTATTAAATTTCGGACAAATTAATATCCGGAAAAAGAACGGAAATTTAAGGTGTTCCCTGGTACACGTACCTACCTACATACGTAAGTACAGCCAGCAATAAAAAGCGCATCATATTTTTTTTTAGAAAACCCTTCTGAACCCCTCACCTTAGTGTATAAATTACTTAACCCATAATTTTCCACGTATAATTACTAAGAACAACATGTCAATCAACTATAGGTCGAAAGTCAAACTATACTTAGGTATAGTTAGGTATTTTACATTTATATTGCCCTAATGACATCACTTAAGAACGTCATCGTCACAATTGAATAATTAATAAATACAAGCTTCTACTCGCGACTACGTCCGCGTAGATTTCGATTAATGTTATTCCTGATCTATTGTTTTAAGTTAATTTTATGACTAACTTTGTGTGTTTATTTTAAGTTTTGGTCTAACATAATTTTCTGCCTGCTCTCTTTATGATGTATTTTTTTCAGTAACCATTAAACTAAAATGTGATTATAATACCTTGTTCGAAAGCTAGAAATGCGTTGATGTTTTATAAATAATGTGCGTGCCAGATGTTTTGGTTTTTTTGTTTGTTTTTGTACCATTCTTCAAAACTAACTGTAAAAAAAATCTTAAAATAATAATGTTTCTGTCTCTTATAAACACATCAAAAATGGCCAGGGATAGTAAAATCCTAACAATTAAATATTTCAATGTTTTGCAGTACATAAAATAAATATCAAAATAATGTAAGGATAAACGGATAAAACGGCATAACCCTATAAAATAAGAATAATAAATTAATAATAATAATACGTTTATTTTCAGACTTTACATCCATAGGGTTAGTAACTAAGCAAGCAGTCTCAACATGGTTATTTTTCTGATGTTTCCAACGGCGTACGCTGCTTAACTGAATTTTCCTGCTAGTACTGCTGGGGATTCTATCGCAAGTTTTAGTATGAAATATACTAGATTCTACCGGTCTAACATTTGGCAAATCAAACCAAACACAGTTTTTCTTAGCATTACCCGATTAATTATTTTTACTACCGTGGCATTTATCAAATTGTAATCGATGGATTTTATGACGAATCGACGATCGAATGATGGATCAGCAAATAGTTAGGTCAATAACACAAATTCATTTATATAAACGAAAAATAATAAAGGTCCAATATAGAGCCCTGTGGCACACCTAGTTTTACTGCATCTCCAATTGTTTGGTTTAAAACTGTTTTTGTTTTTGTTCAAAAACTGTGGAAAGGTCACCAAATATTCTTACTGCATCACAAGATTTGTTTACAAATGTGTTGCATAAATCATATTTTTAATGAGTACAAAATGCTGCATTATTTTTGGATCAATATCTAATGATGCCGAACCGATTAAGCAATTTATTAATATTAAATTGATTCAACATTCAGTTTTCAAAACTTGTAGCATATAAATATATATAAATAGAATAGAATAGAAATAGATTTAAAGCATAAGAATAAACAATAACTACACGTAGAAGCGAAACTCCCGGCTCCCGACGCGCGCTCGGCGCGTTAGATACCTACCGCCTGGAGACGACAGACCTGAGGTGACTAGTCAGTCAGGGGCGTCACAGACGGAATATATATTAATATGCCAAAATATACATTACAGCAATGCATCTTACGATATATTTCCTTACTAGTAGACAGATTCCACACACGCAGCTATAATATATGTATATTATAGTAAGGTATCTTAAGATAGTTACCTTGATAGACCTTGCTATAAGATATATTTATCTCTTTCCCTCGCCACTATAATGAATGGGATGGATATATATTTTATTTTATTTTATTTTCGTGTTTCACCGCGCATGTCGCGATTTGATTTTTTAAACGTACCTATTAAATAATATAGTAATGGTAATGGTCCAGAAAGGAACGTAAAAAGTAACTCCGGATCCCAGACTATAAAACTTATCGAGCTTAAAAGGTTGTTTATAGACTCGTTTCCGTGTTTTATACATGATTAATAGCCACATAAGCCATGTAATTTTCTGGAGATAATCTTAATATCATCAAAAACTACTATTACCTAATTTAACATAAATGTAAAAAACTCATTTTGAAACAATGTTTCCACATTGAAGAAAAACATAAATAACATTTCGTGACTAAGCTTGTCTAACACATCCATAAACCGATTAATAGTAGATTGTTCAACAAGGGACTAAAACAAGCCATAATGACAAGAGATATTTGCGAGCGAGCGAGCGAGAGAGAGTGGCTATAGTTCGAGTGTCATTATGGTTGTTGTCTCGTGTTAAACACTCTACTTTTCACTTAGAATGCGAGGAAAAAAAACGACGCTCACTGCCGAATTAGCTACGTAGCAAGAGTAGCAAATGCTACGGCCCCACGCATTGGTTGGCTTCGCGCACCCGCGTCTAACCTCTAAAAAAGCAGCCTGTACACGTAGAGTTCGGACAATCTTCTTGCCGAACCGTACGTGTAAATGCAACTGTAATAGTAAAATAAATAGTAAAAATGTACGGTTCGGAGCGAAGATTGGAATGGCGCGTGGCGTTTCCCGCGGTCCGATCTTTACGTGTAAAGGCCACTATTCTCCTGTTTTGGTACTTACATCAGTATGCGTGTACTCATATCTATCAGGGTTGACGATAGGATGAATAATCCAGTCGATATTCTCCAGCAGAATAACCTAAACAAACCCCCACACAAAATAGGCGCATATCTAAGTCGCCCAGTTGCAGAAAAGAGCCCGCCACAACCTGTAACCTAAAGCGAACCGGGGTCTCTTTATAGAATTTGCTACGGACCCCGTGCTTGCTCAATCCGGCACTGACGTCGTTCTTTACAAAACTACCGTTCCGCGGTTTTTTTTTTTTTGTACATTGCCGCTTTAAATGCTTGCATATTTAGCCAACAGGTTCAAACTTGAAAACTATTTTAATACTAATTGCACCATGCATAATAAAATGAATTCATCCTTAATATAATTAAATACATTCATATTCGTAATTATTATTCGTGTTTCACGAAATTAAATCGTTGTTTTAAATATTTTTGCACATTTGTCATTTTAAGGTTATTTCCAAAGCCTAAAAATGGTCCATACACAATCACTGAAAATGGCAATAAAGGCAATAATCCTCCATTCCCAAAAACACTGTGATTGGCTGTTTAGGGGTTACCTAAGTAAATAAAAAAAAAAAACTTTAATCCCTAAGAAGCTTTAGTCCCGATGTGCAGAGACTAAAGTAATATTTTAAGAGCATGAGAAGTGAAAAATATTTTGCAAGTGACAGCCCTAACTTTGGGCGCGGAAGACAGAGGGGCGTAGCGGGGTGAAGGGGGAAGTAGGTATTTAAAGCGCGGCATTTGGGGCCTTGGTAAAGGAGATTCGCTTCTACGTGTAGTTATTGTTTATTCTTATGCTTAAAGCTTAATAGTTTAAAATTAACTTTGAATTACCTATACAAAGTGTTGAAAACGCTCGGAATCTTGTTAATTTACCCGCTGTTGACTGGTGGTGTTTAAGCTGCGTTTTGTATTTTATTATGAGATTCCGAGATATTTATTTATTGTTGCATTCTGGCGTCTCAAGCAATGATGAAAATTAAAACATAATTGTTTTTTCCTTCTTGTCGACAGTATTTCAATCAGCAAAATAATTTACGAGAGTTATAAATTGAAAAAAGGGCTGATTCCTAAAATATAAAACAGCGACCCGTCCTAACTTCGCCTGGGTCATACATACATACAACATTAAATATAACCTAAATCCATGCAACTTTCAAATGGTGGAAGAATTGTTAAATGGTTAAGTGGGTCCCGAGACCGAACCTGTAAAAAAGCTTACAAAATCCATTGTGTTTATTTATAAAATATTATTTATTTGCAAAATTAATTAACTTGGAATAGGTATAATATAAAGTAACAATTAAAAATTAAAACTAAAACTATGGCAAATTAAAAAATAAATTAAAACTAAAATAAACCTAATTATAACTAAGCTAAAAACTATAAAATTAAAACTAAATAAAAGCTAGAAAAGAAAGGGCCCCCGTGGCAAAGTACCACAGATGCTAGCAGCATTTCCTCGTTGTATAGAAATACTTATGCTTTGCCTGAGGAAGCTGCCAGCTCTGTGGTCTCCAGTTGTTTCTATTAGCCTTTTTGAAACGTCCTTAAAAATGCTAATGGCACCGGGTCCCCACGGACAAAGGGTTTCGACGCCGAAAGGAACGAAGTGATATTCCGCGCCTTTCTTCTTCATGGTTTCGGCCGCGTCAGCCACCGCGCCTGGTTTATTTACTGTTCCGCGGAGATGTGACGAGGCTAGGGTTTCTACACAAGTAGCGACCCACACCAGCACTCGCCCCATACTCCACGGAATTAAAGACATACCGTCAAGTCTCTTGCCGTCGTCCCTAGCGATACCGGTTGGCTCCAATAAAGCGGGAACGTTGACGGAGGCAAAAGACCGGCGGATAACGTCATTGAGCGCGGCGTGGCTTGAGAAGCGGCCCACACTTTTTTGGCATGAAAGTCCGTGGTGACCCAGACAATCGACTTCGTTGCCGCAGTGGCATAAGTGTGAAGGGCAGACCGGACACCAAGAAGTAAACAAGTAGAAATTCGGACAGTTTCAGGATCTAAGAAAGTACCAGTATTTGGCGATGGGTGTGCATGTAGCCAGTAGCAAGCCTCTTTGGTTCCCACCGCCGAGAGCCTGGCACGCTCAGATTCTGAGTTGCGGCTTACAATACGTAAAATAAGAGGTTATAAAATTAGTATAGAGTATACATAGTTTACGCTGGCTAAATAATTAAAAAACATTTTCAATTTCAAACAATATTTATTACATTTATATTTTATATTTATTTTCAATTATTTTTTCATGGGAGTGTACCTACAAAGTAAACAGTCGCTCTAGACAAGATCCATTCGGCGTTCGTTCGGAACTACTTACATAATAACTTTATGTAAATAAATTATAGGCTCTAATAGCTTATAAATATTGAAAATATAGTAGCTAATGTTATCATTATGCAAATTGCACTTCTTTATATAAAACGGATTTCGCAACACGAGTTTATTAAGCTAAGGCTTGCGTATGCGACGGTTATTTGGTGCGTTAAAATAGAGGTCAGTAATTTAGGCCGTGTTTTGTGTCGAAGACGCAACTCGCGTGTTTTTCTTAAGTAATTTAATAAACAAAAACGTTGTGGCAGTTCATTGAATATTACGGACAATGGGGGTTTTGGAAGTTGTGTGTTTATCAGCGTTTTGTATGGTTTCGGTGGCAGCGGTGTATTATTCAAGAATTGATGAAGGAACATCTCATGGATATTTGTCCTACTGTAAGTATGAAGAAATTGTTGTAAGATATTTGAGTATTCGAGTATTTGAGTATTCGGACTATTCTTACTACTTAGTTATTTGTTTTTTTAAATATATACATACCTATATGAGTTTTTGATTATTATAAATAAAATAAATGTTTAAAAAAACAAAAACCCGCCTTCAAAAAGCATAAAATAACTTCTTTAAAATGGTAGGTAAATAGGTTAGTCCAACTGAAGTCTGCTTTTGGTTAAAATATTGTTGGACGCCGACTTCAGTTGGACTGACCTATTTACCTACCATTTTAAAGAAGTTATTTTATGCTTTTTGAAGGCGGGTTTTTGTTTTTTTAAACATTTATTTTATTTTATACTTTTTAGTGATCCTATTTATGCTGTTACGTAGCTCCACTTCTAAATATTAATGAGAAACTATAGAACATTTCAAGCTCGCCGCAGACAACGCCGCGGGAATGTCATAGTCATATTTAAACCTAAATGTGCTTCGTCATAGTCGCTCAACTACCTTTATCGAAATATCTTATCGCCACCCTTGAAATAGGTACCGTTAAGGAGTTCCGGTGGCCATCTGTGGTCTTCATCATCCGTTCCACTTAACCATATAGTACTTTTCAAAAGCAAATGCATGAGTTACAGTGAAAAATACCAAAATCGCTATAGGTGTGCCTATAATATTTGAGGAGTTCTCTTGATTTCTCCATGATCCCATCATCAGATCGTAACGTGGTGACAATGGACCAACTAGAAAGTATACCCATTCGAACAACGAAAAAATTTTTCAAATCGGTCCAGTGGTCTTCGAGTAATCGGGGAACATACATAAAAATAAAAAAATAAACCCGACGAATTGAGAACCTCCTCCTTTTTTTGAAGTCGGTTAATTATGTTTATTAACTGAATGAGTAACAAGAGAAATAAGATAATAGTTTTGTACATAAGTTTCTGTCCCGTGTGGTTGCCAAGTTAGAATAGTGCCACTCCATGTCTTCCCGTGGATGTCGTAAGAGGCGGCTAAGGGAATAAAGACTTTTTCTCAAAAATGTTCGGAAATGTTGACATTCCTATCTACATATTGAGACGCGAAGTACATAGTTTACTGACAGTTCTAAAATTAAAAAAAAAAAAACATTGCATGCTCGCTAAACAAGCCCGCAATGTTGCATACAAATTCCATTACTATCTATCTAGTAACTTTTTAAAAAGTGAAAAGGTCCGTAATAAAATGAGGGCACAAGTCTTATACATCCAAATTTTACTCGAAACATAACTTTTTTATCTGTGCCTGGAATAGCTTTTTTTTTTAAACAACCATTGCGTTTCTCCTTGTCATAAACAAAAAGGCGGTAAGGAGTGATGATTTTTTCACATGAAGTTTCTGTTTGTATGCAATTCAAAAAATGAGTTCAAGCGATGAAGATTTGACTCCAACACAAATTGTTTCTTGCGATTTTTGAGAAAAGCATTATATTTGCCTCGGCAGGAACAGCAATTGCGGGCTTCGTATTTTTAAACGGACTCGCAAGCTCGTCCGTTTAATCCAATACTCGGCCCGCAATTGCCTACTTCCATGCCTAGGCAATAATGTACTATTACTTAGTACTAGTAGGAGATCCGAGTAGGAGACGATTTGCCCCGGGCTGTTTATTCGATAAAAAGTATTTTATACCAAATTTAATATGCTAAGTAATATATGGCGAATAGGTAGGCTGAAAAATTTCAGTCCATAATTAATTTAAAAAAAAACTTTGTTTTAAAAAATTGCAATATCTTGTTTAATAGACAAATTACATACCAATCGAAAGTATGAAGCCTACAGAATATGCAACCGTTATGTTGACTATTTTTTTCACGTCATACTATTGGGTAGGCAGGTATAAACAGGAGTCGGTACTAATAATTTGCACCAAACCTAACGTTTGCATATTCTATAGTCTTCATACTTTCGATTAATATGTAATTTGTCAATTAAACAAGCATTAGCAAATAATAAAAAAAAAAATGTTATAAGTACTGGACTGAAATTTTTCAGCCTACCTATTCGCCACATATTATTTAGCGTATTAAATTTGATATAAAATACTTTTCATCAACTAAACAGCCCGGTGCAAATCGTCTCCTATTCGGATCTTATACCATACTGTTAGGCGATGGGCTTCCAACCTGTTACTTATATTACTGGGACTGGGACTTCTTATATTACTATGGGTTTAGACTATATACTAAATTCCCATTAACGTTACTGTTCCTTGGCTATTAAGATAATACATGTTCTTCTTCAGGCCCTGGTTCCTGGAAACCAGCCAAACTCGAACTTAAAACTATGGACCGGATCACAATCTCTCTCCTAGGACCAGGCAGGCTCACTGTAGCCAAGTGGACCTCGTACAACTACAAAAACATAAGGCGGCTGGCCAAGCATCCCTTCATGGACTTCAAGAAAAAGACGATAGTGTACGTCACTGGATATTTAGATATGAATGCCATTCCGATCGGGAGAGAGTATGGGGAAACTTACAGAGACATGGGGTATAACGTGCTGCTGATGGAGGCTATAAATACTGTTGCAAGAGATTTTCCAAAGTAAGTGATTTAACCAATTTTTCTCAAAAATGTCCGGAAAAGTTGACATTACTATCTACATATTTGGACGCGAACATACAAAGTTTAGAGTCAGTTCTCAAATTAAAAGAAACATTGCGTGCTCGCTACACAAGCCCGTAATGTTGCATACAAATTTAATTACTATCTAGTTTGTAACTTTTTAAAATGTGAAATGGGCCATAATTAAATGAGGACACTCTTATACATCCATATTTTATTCGAATCATAACTTTTTTATTTGGGTCTGGAATAGCATTTGTTTTTAAAAAAAGCTTGCGTTTCTTCTTGTCATAATCAAAAAGGCGGTAATGTATGATGGTTCTTTCACGTGAACTTTCTGTTTGTATGCAATTCAAAAAATTGAGTTCAAGCGATGAAGATTTTCATTGTACGCCGTAAGAATTGAAAGAGAAAGCAAATTGTTATCTTGCGATTTTGGAGAAAAGCACTATACTCGCAAGCTCGTCCGTTTAAACCAATACTCGGCCCTCAATTGCCTACTTCCCTGCCTAGGCAAAAATGTACATTTTTAAATTTACTCTAGGCCGGCTGACCAAGAAGTATTTTTATTACGTTCGATTTCGACCAGGGGGGCAATATCACAATTAACCTAGTCCCAAACTAAGCTCTAGGCTTGTACTATGGGTACTAGATAACGTTAAAAATATTTAAACATTAATAATTATAAATACATACCTACTTACTTAAATACACATGTAGCAAACATTCATAACTCAGGAACAAATACTGGATTCTTGTATCATAATGAACCGTATTTTGTCTTGGGATCTTAAAAGTTTGGATCATTATGTATGTTATACCATCATTATTATAATCAGCGCTCAGTTGACCGACATTTCAACTACTACTCCTCGTATAGTGTCAACGTGTTTTTATGAATGAAGTTAATTAAATGACATAATTATACATATACTTAGACACATTTGAATTACATCCCTTCAATTCATACCTACGTCATTAATGACTAAAAGAAACACATACCTTTATTTCAGAGCTGTTCGACTCATGCCCGCAGTCGGCAAACACGTGGCGGAGATGCTTGCAAACCTGACAGAGGTCGGCCTGAACCCGAAAAAACTAGAACTGTTAGGGCTCAGCCTCGGAGGCCAAACCATGAGCTTCATAGCGAAGAACTACCGTGAAATCACCGGCAAGAACGTCTCTTCGCTTACAGCACTTGATCCAACCGGACCCTGCTTCAGAAATCTAGGTCCCGAACACAGACTTGACAGGTCTGACGCTGATTTCCTCCTCATGGTGGCTACTAACAGCCACGGGTATGGTACTTCGACTCCGCTCGGACATGTAACGTTTTACGTCAACGGAGGTGAATTTCAGCCTGGGGATTTCTCCTTCCTGCCTTGCACTGTGATATGCAGTCACATTAGATCGTTATTCCTTTGGTCAGCAGCTTTAAAACATCCTAATGATTTCATAGCGGTGAAATGTGATTCTTACGTGCAAGCACGAGATGGTGATTGCTTTGAAAATAAACCATTGGTTACGAACATTTTGGGATTAAATATCGATAAAAGTAAACAGGGCATGTATTACTTACGGACAAGTAATCAGTACCCTTACGCTTTAGGTGAGAAAGGGTTAATACCAAAGCAGATCCAAACGAGATGAGAGCAATGTGAAAAGCGTAGGTAGGTTAGTTTTGCATTGTTTTAAATGTAAATATAAGTGTTTTAATTTAGGTGTTGCAAAGTTTATAAGTAGATTTGAGGTTTTATTAAATATTCTGTACAAATATGTTAAGAATCCTCAACGGCCAATATGTTCACAGTTAGAGTGATTTGTATGCAATGAGCGTAGAGGTTGGTGTTTTATGCGATTTGTGACATAAGCTTTGTACAAAATAAATACAATAGGACCTAATGTGAACCCCTGAGGCGCACCTCGAGACACGCTATTGAGATTTAATACCACTTTTACTTATTCACTTCAACATAGTTCTTCTGGCTGTAAACGGTTACTTAGATAGCTTCAACACCAAGAAATGGCAAAAATTTTCGATACCATCATATAAATTTTAGAAAAATAAGAGTTATTTATATAATCAAAGGTGCGAAAGAAATCTATCTGAGCTATAATAAATTTGATTCTCAAGTAAATTAATGCCATTCAAACTACATTCAATTATATTTGTATTATTAAGTAAACACTATAATCTCAAAATGCTTATATTTGGCTTACACCCGAGCTGAAGCTGTGTTAACTCCATGCAGATATGAACTTTTTACTACCGTAGGTAGAGACGCTTTAATTTCCTTAAGCACATTGATGGAACAGCGCTGCGGCGTGATTCTGTTAGTGCAAATCGTACATGATAGTCTTTGCATGTGTATTTGTATGTAGAAAGGTATGTATGTATATATGTCTGTGGTGGTGGAAAATTAGAGGTTCCAATCTAGCTCGAAACGATTGGACTGATTTTTATAAATGAGGCGCTAAATAATTCGTCAAAAACGTATGTACGTATAGGCTATTTAGAAATTATAAGGGTGCGTTTTAATAATCGCATGTCGGATTTTTATCTATAATTTATATTAGGGCAGAGGGGGGTAACACCGGATATTTAATAAAAAAAACATAATTAATTATTATACATTGATATATTTCAACAATATCATCGATATGAACTAGTAACTGACTATCATTTGGTATAGATGAAAAACTGAAGTAAATGACCTGTTGCATGTAGTTATGTACAAAACTAATATGGAATTAACATCAAATTTCAAATATAGAATGTCGAACGGTCTATACAGATGTGTTACTACTACACGCAAGAGGTCATTTACTTACGTTTTTCACCTATACAAACTTAAATATTTAAGAGATCCGAAAACCTAAATAAATATTTCTTTACGTCTTACACATTTTATTATGTAGGTATGTTAGCCCTGTAAGTTATTTGTAAATATGGGCCTTGCTACCCGAAATAAACGTTTTTGTATTATGTTCTATTCTATTCTATTGAGACCATACCTTTTCCAATAAGCTGCGTACCAGTCTTTTGTAATCGTTCGTTTTGTGGTGCTTGTTCTTAAGCTTTGCTGTCGGTATTCGGTATTTTCACTTGATTATTATTAGTCTGATATTAAAAAAGGTAAAATAAAATAAATAGATAATTAATATCTTTACTTAGATTGTAGAGTGGTGACAGTGGATGGGTACCATAGAAAAAACAGGTCATGTCTGTTTTCTTTGTTTGCGCCGTGTAGGGCTAAGGGGCTGTTGCCCATTCCGCCATATACGGACCGGCATGGAAAACTCCGTTGAATTTGTGAATTTTACGTTTATTAATTTTTTCTCATTTTGTTAATTTTTTTCTTGTAGTACAATTAATTATGTTTTGTAACCTTCCGTGATTTCACCTGACGGTTCCAACGGAAGACCAGCGCTGACTTTAATGCCAGCATTACGCCGAGTTGGGACCATTTCGTGACTACTTTCATCTTGTACCTACGTTTTTGTATCTGTTCTTAATTACTTTTGTCACGAATAAATGATTTTCTTTCTTTTCTTTCTTTCTTTCTTTCTAAAAAATAATAATCGTGTTTATATATTAATTGTAATTGATTTTATAGTAAACTGGTAGGCTGGTACAATGGTTCGAACGGAAGACCAGCGCTGACTTAAATACCAGCATTACGCTGTGTTGGGTTGGGACCATTTCGAGACTACATTCTTAGGTCGCATCTGAGGGCCCTGCCAAGATGCATTACGCTAACTAGCGTTTCTATTCGATTCGTTTTTAAACCAATCGCGTCACTGGTAGATCACGTGTTACGAAAAGTCACGTGATCTACCAGTGACGCGATTGGTTTAAAAACAAAACGAATAGAAACGTTAGTTAGCGCAATGCATCTTGGCAGGGCTCTCTGATTGGTCTGGAAAGAACGCAACGAGCTCTCTTAAATAAATCAGCAGTTACACGCCGCCATCAGTGGCAGCCACTGGTGTTTGGATGCGGCAACTTTTAAGGCCACTTTCTACAATGTGGCCTTAACAGTTGGTTTTATTAAATTATGTATAACACGATATTGGCAAAAACGAATCAATAACTTTGTATTATTCGCATTACATTTTTTATTTAATATGTGCTCTTTGTGAGTAACAGAAATGGTAAAGACTATATTTTGGCCTTGACTTTGAGTTTTCAGCGACTGCGGCAGCGATAGACGATAGCGAACAAGTGTACAGTCAACAGCATAAATAAGTGATCATTTATGTACCTTGTCACTTTTTACGTCGTGTTTGAAATGTCATACAAAATTGTGAAACGATTGAAAGCAACAAGGTACATAAATGATCACTTATTTATGCTGTTGACTGTACATACATAGAGATGAAGAAATCATGTCAATGCCAAATGAGTCTACTGTGACTCTACCATAGACCAGGCAAGACAGTAAGAATAGAAATAGGGTTTGCACTAAGGGTTTGCAAGAGCTCTGAAAGGGTCATAGAGAAAATAGAAAGTAATCGATTGATAGAAAGACACGTATCTTACAAAAATAATCAGGGTTAATACGGAGGGCTATTAACCTGTGTGAATTTTACCACATATCATTTATGCGTGGTAAAACGGAGTTAATACTAAGTTGGTATAATAGTGATGAGTGAAAGCGGAAAACATGCTGCGATGACTCTACAGTTTGGTCCTACCTAAGCGTTATTTGAAATAATTATATTCCTTTTGAATTTCTACCGTTCAATACAATCACCACATTGAATGTTATGACCAATAACGGTACGCAATTCAATGGCTATGACAAATAAAAGGGGGTGAAAGAAAATGATGACTATTGAAATAATGACTAAAGATAAAATGACGAGCAACAATTATGAAAAACAACTGTATGGATAAACAAAATCGAAAGATTAATGCTATGGGAGTCAATATAGACCCCTCCGTTACACAGAAAACATTGTTGTACAATGTCCAAACTCTCTTCAGGACTCTGCTAACCCATTCTACTACTTCTGTAGCGGAGTCGCCGCAGGTGAATTTGACCTTCCAACTTAAAGTGACGATGAGATGAGACGACGACGACGAGTGAGATGGAGTGACGACCTTGTAAAGATCGCGGGACGCGGTGGATGCGAAAAGCACAAGACCGGTCTGAGTGGAGAGCCTTGGGGGAGGCCTATGTCCAGCAGTGGACGTCTTTCGGATGACATGATGATAATGATGATGAACTTAAAGTATGGCCCACTCATAGTTACACTAAGCTCTGCTAACCTGAATGTGTATTTAGTGGGGTCCAGGGCAAGTGAGGCTAGATCACCGTCGCCAATACTGCAAAAGAGGTGAAATAGGTATACCACAATATGACCACAATCAACAAAAAATAAATCTAGTCACTAATATCTTTGAATTATGATTTTTGTATAGTTTTTTTTAGACCTTTCATTAGAGTTACAAATTGAAAGGGTTGATTCTTAAAATATACAACATAGCGGCCCGTCCCAACATCGCCTGGATTGTCTACACATACAACATTATTTAGCCTAAATCCATCTGGAAAATGCAACTTTTAAATTGTGGTGGTGGAATGGTGGATGGTGGTGTGTTTGTTGTGTGGGTCCGGAGATAACTGAACGTGTAAAAAACTTACAAAATCCATTGCCCTTATTTATAATATTAGTATAGAGTATACATAGTTTTCGTTGGCTAAATAATTAAAAATCATTTTCAAAACTCACCATGGGAGTGTACTTACAAAGTAAACAGTCGCCCTAGACAAGATCCATTCGGCGTTCGTTTTCGTTATCAAAAATGTATAGAATTTACGTAAACTGATGGTCTTGTCGAGCGCCGACATCAATTCCATACGGGTAGGTACGTATCATAATGTATAAATTAAAAATACATATAGGTTGGAAACCATAAAGTTGAAATGCCTAAAATCATATAATATAATGTATCGAAATATATAAAGTTATTTGGCATAAGTTTAAACTTAAAAAAACATAGTAGTTGTAAAAGACTTAGAATAATTATATAGATTACGCTAAAATAAGCGTGTTTTATTTGAAAAACTTTTGTCTGATATCAAAAATGGCCGTGATATTGCCCATAGGCCGCTCGCACGATACCATTTGTCGGACTCCGCAACTGCTCCGGCGCTCGCTGCGGGAAGTGCAGCCCCATCGCCCTTGCGTATCAAATCAGAAGCACCAATGTTCACCTTCGCAGTTTCGGCTTGTTGGACCAGCCTCAACCGCTACGGCTCACTCTTTGCCTCTGATTTGCTACAGCGGGCGAGGGTTGCTCTCCCTCCGCGCCTCCGGCTTTTTATATAAACTCTAGCTAGGGGTAGGACAGACAAGACCTTGCATTTATATAATTTTAAGGTTAGGTTAGTTTAGGTATTTTTATTTTATGTATTTTGACCATTATGGAAAACGTACTTTAAGGATTTTAATTATTATTTCTTTCAACTATTATATATTCTGATTGTATATATTTCGAACATATATATTGTGAACTTAGCTATTTTGATTGTATGTATTTCGACCATTATGAAAAACGTACTTTATGAATTTTGATTGTTATTTCTTTTGACTGTTATATTTTTTGATTTTATATATTTTGAACGTATACATTGTAAACGTATAGATTTTGATTTTATACAGTATAATACGTACCCATTCCATACATATTGCCAGTTTTAGAAAATCGTTTACGTTATCGTTAATAAACTTGTCTAGCATCACTGAATCTAATACAAAATCCAGCATATTCACTTAATTTGTCGTTAATCGCTCCCAATACCCGGAACTAATAACATAATAACTTTATGTAAATAAATTATAAGCTCTGATAGCTTATAAATACTGGAAATATAGTAGCTAATGTTATCATTATGCAAATTACACTTCTTTATATAAAAAGGATTTCGCAACACGAGTTTATTAAGCTAAGGCTTGCGTATGCGACGGGTATTTGGTGCGTTAAAATAGAGGTCAATAATTTAGACCGTTTTTTGTGTCGAGGTCGCAATTCGCGTGGATTTGTTTTTTTAGTACTTTAATAAAAAAAAACTTTGTGAGTATATTGAAAATTACGGACAATGGGGGTTTTGGAAGTTGTGTGTTTATCAGCGTTTTGTATGGTTTCGGTGGCAGCGGTGTATTATTCAAGAATTGATGAAGGAACATCTCATGGATATTTGTCCGACTGTAAGTATGAAGAAATTGTTGTAAGATATTTTTGAGTATTCTGACTAACTACTTAGGTATTTGTTTTTTTTATACATACATACATGTATTTTTGATTATTATAAATTATGTTTATCCACTGAATGAGTTCAGTAACAAGAGAAATAAGATAATAGTTATAAGTTGCTGTTAAGTAATAACATTTTAGAATAAAAATACAATAACTTTAACAAAAAGCAAGCTTTCAAAACCCGACTGTTGCTAACCGACTTTAAATCTTTATAAATCCTAAATGATCATTTAAAATGAAAAATGATGAAAGAAACTTAAATGATTTTTAAATCCCTATTCAATGATACCCCATTTGTCATACTTGGCCGACTTTTTTTTTAATTTGCACAATATGGCGTCTGGTTGCCGCCATATTGAATTTTGTTTACTGTCATATGTTCAGTGACACTCACCAGATTAAGACAAATCGGTTGACATAAGAATCATCGAAATCGGACGACGGGTTTAGTTTTTATAGTGACACAAAGGAACAAACATACATATATAGGCTGTGAACACACATTACCCTCCTCCTTCGGCAGTCGGGTAAAAAGGGCCACTGGGTCTTGACCACACAGTTCGAACCTTAACTGAAACTGATAGTCTGAGTTATAATACGATGACCGACAGGTTAATTTCGACTGACGATCTGTTAGTTTGTGGGACTTCTTATATTACTATAGGTCGATACTATACAGTGTGACCCTGGATAAAGTGAACAAACGAATAGGGATGAACATTGATGCAATTTCACCAACAAAATAAGAAAAAAATTGATTGCTGTGATTCCTATCGGAACAAACAAGGTCATGTAAGGTAAGTTGAGCTCTGTTGAGATGAAATAACGGTTTTTTAATCCTAGATCACCTTCCCTTGTCTTAAAAAAAACGCTAAACAGAAAAAACAGTTTTTTATTCACATCTGTATTATCAAATTACTTAAAATTATGCTCATTTTACCTAATTAGCTATAATTATTTGTTAACTAGTTGTCCTTAAAAAACAAAGAATTACGTGTCAAATGCAAACTCGACATTTTTGATGACCGTTCGTGTCTGTGTCGTTTAGTACGTGTTGCTAATATACCTGTTTTTTTTTTGTGTTTGGTGTATTTTTTTTATTTGTTAGACACAGGAACAGAAAATCGTTTATTTCATCTCAAAAGACCTCATGTGAGGCGAGATATTTCATTTTTTTCCGATAGGGCTAGCGGTAAATCAATGATTTATTTTAAATAATCTTAACATAAAATGTCGGTGAAGTTGCATCTTCTTTCAGCTCTATTCGTTTGTCCTTTATCCAGGAACACAGTGTATAATCCCCATTAATGTTAGTGTTCCTCGGTTATTAAGATCGGATCTTCTTCTTCAGGTCCTGGTTCCTGGAAATCAGCTAAACTCGAACTAAAAACAATGGACCGGATCACCCTCTCTCTCCTAGGACCAGGCAGGCTCACTGTAGCCAAGTGGACCTCGTACAACTACAAAAACATAAGGCGGCTGGCCAAACATCCCTTCATGGACTTCAAGAAGAAGACGATAGTGTACGTCACTGGATATTTAGATATGAATACCATTCCGATCGGGAGAGAGTATGGGGAAACTTACAGAGACATGGGGTATAACGTGCTGCTGATGGAGGCTATACATACTGTTGCAAGAGATTTTCCTAGGTAAGTTATGTTTCTTCGTCAACTAACATTGACCAAGGGAGCAATGTCACACAAATTGACCTAGAAACTAAGCTCTAGGCTTGTACTATGACTCAGGAACATACTGGAATCATCATATAAATTGTATTTGTCTTAAAAGTTTGGATCATTCATCAATTGACTATCATTATAACATCACACAGACCACTCATTATTATAATCAGCGCTGTGTTGACCGACATTTATTATTTACAAAAAAATGGCGGACTTAATGCCTAATGGCGTTCTCTAACAGTCGATCAAATAATCAAACTTAACCTTACTCCGTTGGTGCACAGAAAACCACTACTACTTCTTCAGTGTCATCGATCGCATATATTTATGAATCAAGTTAATGTTCATTGTCATAATTATACAGCCACATTTGAATTACACCCCTTCAATTCATATTTACGTAATGAATGAAAAAAAAAAACAATACTTTTATTTCAGAGCTGTTCGCCTCATGCCCGCAGTCGGCAAACACGTGGCCGAAATGCTTGCCAACCTGACAGAGGTCGGCCTGGACCCGAAAAAACTGGAACTGTTAGGACTCAGTCTCGGAGGTCAAACCATGAGCTTCATAGCGAAGAACTACCGCGAAATCACCGGCAGGAACGTCTCTTCGCTCACAGCACTCGACCCGAGCGGACCCTGCTTCAGACATCTAGGTCCCGAACACAGACTTGACAGATCTGATGCAGATTTCGTCCTCATGGTGGCTACTAACAGCCACGGGTTTGGTACTTCTAATCCGCTCGGACATGTAACGTTTTACGTCAACGGAGGAGAATTTCAGCCTGGAGAATTCTCATTCCTGCCGTGCACTGTCATATGCAGTCACATTAGATCGTTATTCCTTTGGTCAGCAGCTTTGAAACACCCTAATGATTTCATAGCGGTGAAATGTGATTCTTACGTGCAAGCACGAGATGGTGATTGCTTTGAAAAGAAACCATTGATTACGAACATTTTGGGATTTAAAACCGATAAAAGTAAACAGGGCATGTATTACTTACGGACAAGTAATCAGTACCCTTACGCTTTAGGTGAGAAAGGGTTGATACCAAAGCAGATCCAAAAGAAATGAGAGCAATGTGAAAAGCGTAGGTAGGTTAGTTTTGCATTGTTTTAAATGTAAATATACTTAAGTGTTTTAATTTAGGTGTTGCAATGTTTATAAGTAGATTATCAGCAGGCGAATCAGGTCACTGGCTCCACGCTCTTCCTTCCCGCAATATAGGCACAGTATTGGACCCAAGCAGCTTGCGCATAGCAATAAACTTGCGGCTTGGGGCTAGACTCTGTGAATCTCATACTTACGCGTGCGGGAAGGAAGTGAGTGAGCTGGGACGACAACCTTTCATGCTTCAGAAGTGTCGTTCGTTTGTACCGTCACGGCACAATTTATGATCTGATCCGTCGTTCCCTTGCCACTGCCTCTGTACCAGCTGTCCTGGAACCAGCAGGATTGCATAGAGGCGATGGCAAGCGATCAGACGGAGCTACATTGGTGCTGTGGAAACTAGGTAGGGCACTGGTGTGGGACGCGACGTGCGTTGACACATTCGCCCTTTCCCAAGTCCAGTCAACCCGTAATCGGGCCGGTGCAGCAGCTGATCAGGCCCAAACACTCAAGCGCCGCAAATATTCGTCATTATTAAATAATTACGAATTTGTGGCGCTTTCAGTGGAAACCATGGGACCTTGGTCAACTCATATGAAAAGCTTTATTAAGGCCCTGTCCTCTCGGCTCATAGAATACTCCGGAGATCCTAGAGCTGGTGCTTACCTCTCCCAAAGGATTGGGCTAGCTATCCAGAGAGGTAATGCAGCCAGTGTCATGGGGATCATGCCGCGAGCGGACCTGCTAGAGGGGGTGTTCTTTTTATAGTGGTTATTATTATTTATATCTTAAATATTTAAGTAGCTTAGTTTAATTTTAATTTAAATACGTTTAGTTTTAATCTTTAATTGTATCAATGTTGAATTCTGTACTTAGTTGGATGTAAATGAAGTCTTTGTAGTAGATTTTAGTTTTAATTCAATATTCTATACAATTGTTAAGAATCCTCAACGGCCAATATGTTCACAGTTAGAGTGATTTGTATGCAATGAGCGTAGAGGTGGTCATAAGTGTTTTATGCGATTTGTGACATAAGCGTTGTACAAAATAAATACAATAGGACCTAATGTGAACCCCTGAGGCGCACCTCGAGACACGCTATTATGATTTAATACTGTACCAAAAAGTAGTTACACTATTGTCTTAGGGTAAGCCTGTAAAAATAGTTGTAAGTGTGGGAAATAAATAAATAAAAAATAAAATAAAATAAATAAATACCACTTTTACTTAATCACTTCAACATAGTTCTTCTGGCTGTAAACGGTTACTTAGACAGCTATAACACCAAGAAATGGCAAAATTATCAAAGCCATCCTATCAATTTTGGAAAAGAGTTATTTATATAATCAAAGGTGCGTAACAAATGTTTTAGAGCTAAAATACATTTGGTTTTCAAGTAAAATAATGTCATCTAAACTACATTTAATTATACTTGCATTATTTAGTAAACACTATGTAATCTCAAAATGCCAAATAGGCTTACACCCGAGCTTGCAAAAGCTGTGTCAATTGTAAATATGAACTTTAACTACCGAACAGACGTTTTAATTACCTTAAGCACATTGATAGAACGCTTGCGGCGTGATTCTATTAGTGGAAATCGTACATGATAGTCTTTGTATGTGTGTAGGTAGGTATGTAGATATGTAGATAATTATGATCGATCAAATCAAAAATCAAATGTTCCACTCTAGCTCCCAAAAGATTGAGAGATATGGAGTCGACATTAATATTTCTAACTCAAGGTATACTTATACTCAATTATTTATAGCATTCTATACTTATTTCTAACTTAATTGTTTATAATTATCAACTTGTGACTATAATTCTGGAGTTTACTTGGCACAAAGATTAGGCATGGCCATTTGGCAATGCTGCCAGCATTTTGGAAACGATCCACTGGTTAGTGTAGTTTTAGTTTAGTTTTAGATGTAGTTTATAATTAATATTAATATAATAAAAAAACGATCCTTTAATTGATTTTATTTCATTACCAGATAAATAAAAGAAATAGGATCATGATAAGGTAGGCACTACAGACCCTGCACAATCTCCTCATACCACTTAGCCTACGTGTTCTAAGTGTGCTGTTCCATTCTGACTCCTACTAACAATACCGTGTCAGAGTTATTATTTTATTCCAACGTAAAATATTTAAATATTTACCAGATTGAAGTTAAAATAAATACGCTGACGTAATTTATGTTGCGTCACGTCTTTATTAGGCGAAGGCTACACGTACAATACCCTAACGAAAATTTTAAGCACTTTAGTGCACTGTCATAATAAACTTCAAACTGAACATCAAATGACAAGTATGACGATAACAATGGCAGTCACAATGACAAGGTTCTCAGTATGCTCGACATTTTTATTGGGAGACTGTACAATAAATACTGTGATCTACTGATATTTATCATAATATATCGTGATATTTACTGATCGTGTGGTCTAGTATATTATTGACGGATGTCAATATTTATTACAGAAATAAAGACTTCTGGATTTTGGATGGCAGTTTGCGATCAAAATGGAAGTCTGTCAACACACTAGACTACACGATCAGTAAATACTGTGATATGTTAGCAAGCATCGCGACAGCAATGGGCCCTTTAAATTTTTTGCCAATAAATTCAAATGTGTATTTTTTTGTTGTAGCCAATGTTTAATCCACTGCTTTATTTAATAGGTATATATTTTTAAACGAATTGCTCATTTTATCTACATGCATATACTTTCTACAATATTTGAGAAACCTTCATCTGCAGTTGCCCTGTATCTTAAAGTTCACATTAAAGTATCGTTCATCGATACTTTAATGTTAACATTCAAGTACAACCACAGATACGGGTTTTTTAATATAGGCCATTTGCTTATCGTTTCTGAACATATTATAGGGAAGTTCTGATATGGATGTAGATAAAGGTATTTTTAGTTTATTCGTAATGATACATCTTTATGTTCTTCTTTTGCGTAGTGTAAAACAAAGTCACTTTCCGCGTCTGTCTGTCTATCCGCTTACTTCTCCTAATACACGCAAAGGATTTTGATTCGGTTTTCATCATCAGTTAGATAATTTGTATGGAAGGTTGTTATGCATAATCAATTTTGGTTTTATATGCATGTGTTTCAGAAAACTTACATGAAACGAAGCGAGGGCAAGTCACTAGTAGACTATAAAATTAAAAACTTAAAACGACGCAACAATAAATAAAAAAAATACACAACGTACTCATGCCTTAAAATAAAAAAAACTTAAATACGGCATTCTCGTATTTACGTATTTACTCGTATTTCCTTACTACGTGGCCACGTCATTTTTCCTCAAAATATATATTATAATCACAAATGCATGCTGTCAAATTTTCTAGGTAAGTATTTTGTTAGTTGTGTTGTGAGTACAATTCATAAAGAAAAATATGACCTGCGTCGATATTGCCTAACGCACTCGCAATCGCAATCGGCTTTAAAGCGGAACAATTGTTTTCATTTTGTACGCGGAGTAACCTTCGGACTGTCAAAATGAAAACGTAACGTAACGTGCGTTAGGCAACAAGCCTGCTGTTTATAATTTATATTATAAAGGTCGTCTTGGTAATAATGGGTCACTAATGTCCGGGAATAACGCCATTTCTCTATTCTACTCAATAAAACCATATATGAGACGTTATCTATGAAAAGGGACCTTATTGTAGATGGCGCTTCCGCCATTATTAACGATGCTCCGATATAAATACCTACAACGTCGCGTGACGCAGTGCGGCGTAAGCGCCATCACAACACATATATTGCCTTTGACGTATAATGGTATTTTTCCAAATCGGTTACCATTAATTTCAAGTAGGTAAATAAGAGTTATCAATTCGACAATACGATAATACTCGTAAGTCAAAAGCACAGGCGTCGGGTATGTTAACTAGATGTGGTTAATTGTTAAGGTTAAGGTCTTGATATAAAATGAAACTTTACTCTATTCCAAATAACGGACTCATAAGGGTGTAATTCGTGAATGTTCCGAATATCGACGGCATCACTAGGCTAAATCAAGATTCTAACATTCATGTATATATCTATCTGGCCCTAAAAACCAACACCTACTCAAACCATACGAATTTCTACCCATTTCACCAACTTAGGGGTAAGTTTTTCCAGACCACAAACCCAAGGTTGAATAATTTATTTATTATCAGTAGCCTATAGCTAGGTACCACTTTAAACATAACTCACTTCAAAAATGGCCCATCTCATACAAACTTCGATCCCCCATTTTACCACCTAATGGGGAGTTTTTTCTAAATCACCGAAGCAATATATTTTTTTTTATGGGCAGGAGAAGGCACGCGATCACTCAGGCCACCTGATGGTAAGTAGGATCTGAGACCCATAGACATTTAAAACCTCAAGACTACAATCTCAAAACAGCAAACCTAAGACTTCAAATGCGTTGCCAACCCTGAGGACTAAGACAGAATGCCTCTATGCTAGTAATTTCACCGGTTGTCTTCTCTCCACACCGGAAAACAGCAATGCGAACACTACTGCGTGGCGGTGGGTTAATGGATAAGATGGTGGTAGCTATCCGGACGGACCCTGCACAAGGTCCTACCACCACTAAAATAATAAGCAGTAGCCTAAACATCAATTTAAATATTTCTAACTTGTGAAATGGAAGACCTCCGTATAATAAACCTCCTCCCCCTATATGACCATTAAAGTGGTACTGCTTGCAATAACTTAGTGCAACTTACCGTGCATTGGAATTCTTTCCCCTAAACTACGTTCATTTAGAAAGACACTAACCCTGTAATTCATAAATGCTCAATAGCTAAAGTGTGCTTCGAGTAGGCTTTATCTTTATCTGTCATTATGACCTCTACATTTGACAGAAAGTGACAACGCATACTTAAGCTAAAATAGGTTTATAATGCGTTTATAAATAAAGGGTAAATATTTGTCTTTTTAAAAACATATTAATACTGATGTCCGTTATTTTTCTTGGCGTTATGACTTACTTCCTCGTGGTCCTACTATATCAGACCTATTGCACAAAAAGTGCACCTAGATTTGATCACCAAACACTAATTGTGGTTGTAAAAGTAGGAAGGTTAGGTTCGTTAGGTTTCTTCAGATGCCCGAAGGGCAAACCAATCAGAAACAGGAGCCCCGCCCCGGCTTTTATGTAGTTCTGATTCCAAATATACGTATACAAAACTCAATTTCACCCAATATGCCACTTCAGTCAAAGATTTTCCCTTTCTAATTTCGATACAATACTAATAAATAGGCACGTAGCGTTTTTTTCCACAGTTTAACCTTTCAGCCTCTTTTGTGTAATTAGTCATACATATTAGTTACTATTTAGCCAAGGATTTCATTCGCTATGTAGGAACCAACTTTGTTGGACGGCATATTACGTCTTTTAACTTGTCTATTAGATTGTCTTTGATTATTTCTAATTTGATTAGGTTTATTTATATGGGTCTCCAAGAAATTTGAAACAGGTCACGTTGAAAAATAGTGAGATATCATTTGATTAGTAGATGAAACCGATACAGTTTTCTTTTCCAACATGATTAAAGTGCCGTATTGTGTTCTTTTTTGTTTGGTCTATGTGTCTGCTTTTAAGTATTCAAGCAACGTCGAAGAATACTTCCCTGGATATATGCCTGATTGTAAGTGACATATTATTATGTGTATCTTGTTTATATCTACTTTTATACTATAAATGCGAAACTATCTTTTTGTTACTCCTAATACGTCCTAATACGGCAATCAATCGGGCACAATGGAAACCGATGGAGGAGGCCTATACCCGCAGATGGGTACCCAAGTTAAACTCTTAACACGAATCTGATAAAATATGATACTTACCGACACTTTGATGTAGTATATATACCTAATGATATGCAAAATAATATAATTACAATATTAATTATCTAATTAACTGTCTAAATAATATATTGTTTTAACAAAATTAATGAATCAATAATGTAAGTTAATGGAACCGAATGTAAATAGGTTAGCAATAATTGAATGTAAATTTAATGCATAAGTTGAAAAAAATGGCTATATTATTATTATTATTATGAATACGTCCTAACTGTTTTCAATCAAACAATTTAGTTAATGTTACAGGTCCTCAAAACCGATTAACTTTACCAATTTTTAAGGATAAACTATTACTAAAGAATAATATAATAACCTTGTGCGGGATTCCACAAGGCTTAGTACTTGGACCGTTGTTCTATTCTATTTTTAGGCTTCAGTACCAAAATGGTAAAAAAGGAACCCATATGGTGAGTGAGACTTCGGTCTCTATCAATCTGTCTGTCTTTATGCCACAGCAGTTTTTCTCAGAAACTATAGAAGCATCAACTTGAAAATTGGCTCAATTGTATAACTTGCTTGCCCGCATCTATTTTTAGTAAAAACAGAAAATATTTTTGTAAATATAATATGAAAAGGGGTCTAGATGGGTGGTTGAAAAATAAAACTGATTTCATTATAGCAAACGGGATGTCCTATGAAAGGGCTGAATCTTCAAATTTCAAAACTATTTTTTGTATAATTTTCCGTGACGTACTTTATGATTGCCAAAAATGTACAAAAAATTACCGTTCTCCCCCTTATCTCCAAAGTTTATGGACCAAAAAATCTGAAAAATTCCTGATTTAAAGATAATTATTTATATTTTACGTGAAAAATACAATGAAGTGGTAAATTTTTTCAGTTTTGGAAATATTGTCAAAAAGCTTTTAAAATCTAGTCAAAATGGACAGAATATAAAGTTCACAACAAAATGAATATTTTCTTTTTCGTTTTCCAACTATATATCTTAAATACGGAGCCCTCGGTGCGCGAGTCCGACTCGCACTT
Source organism: Acleris literana (assembly GCA_946894065.1). Taxonomy (NCBI): domain Eukaryota; kingdom Metazoa; phylum Arthropoda; class Insecta; order Lepidoptera; family Tortricidae; genus Acleris; species Acleris literana. The sequence continues at coordinate 4,465,259 of OX335681.1, forward strand.
GACCGCAAATGAAATAAATATTTAGTACGTAAATGGTAACTGATGACGTTAAACGCCTATGACGCGCATGCGTTAAGTTGATTTACTTCAAGGATCAGCAAAAACAATACTGATTTGATCTTAAAATGCATGCGTCACACAACGACATATTTTTTTCCTGTTTGCTAGCTACAGTTTATAACTCAGGAGCAAAAATAACGGGTCAGAGTTCGTTTTTCATACAAACGAGGCTATTTCGAAGCCTTGGTTGGCTGGTGGAGTTTTAATGGTGGATACTTCGAGGTTCAATAGAGGAGGTCAAAAGTTCTTAAGATACCTAACTGATCGCACAATCAATTAACACCACAGCGAGAGAGATTGGATCAGCATTTGGATTTCCTTACATTTTATTGCCATTTTAGATGTTTTTCGTAACATGCACAATTCCGGCGTTAACCGCAGATTCAATCAGTTGGGTATTTTATGCACTCTGGAACTCCTGCTCGGGGTATCCATCATCAGATTTCACTAAAAGCATCCCCTGGCCAACCAAGGCTTCGAAATAGCCTCTTTAGTGAGAAAAACGCACTCTGACCCGTTTTTTTTGCTCCTAAGTGCAGCAGTTCCCAAAATTACTTTCAGGTCCTGAAGCTAAGAAACCAGTTCACTTCACCCCTCAAGACTTGGAGCAAATCACCATCTCAGTTATTGGAACGAGTAATAAATGGATCAAATACAACTATAGAAGTATTAGGAATCTTGTCAAGCATCCTGGCTTCGATCTGAACAACAAGATATTCATGTACATCAGCGGATACATGGATCTGACTACTATTTCCACGCCTCTGGGAAAAAATATGGCCCAGCTATATAGAAATTTGGGTTATACTGTGATGGTGTTAGACGCGAAGGCTTTTACATACAGGGATTTATCTTGGTACGTATTAAAATATCAATATTATATCACGGGACAATCTCACACAAATTCACCTAGTCCCAGTCGCGAGGCGTTCATACAAGCCGATTATTTACGGCTTTACCAAAAATTCCTATGCATAGAGTAGGTATACATACAAACAAAACGTAAAACCGAAAATAACCCGGTATACTATAGCTTTACCTTGCCTTCATAATACGATGCATAACCAAAACGCAATTTATTTACTACTAAGCCGAAATCTATCGCAGTACTCGCTCGCACGTATTCACTTACCTACAAGAGAGAAACAATAACAATATATTCGTACACACGCGCAGTTACATTTCACTGCGCGCGAACTTATATTACAATCACAAAATAATTCAGGTCCTGCGGTCGCTTTTCGCCGGACTCGAACTTAACACATTGAAACATTTTGCTAGCGCTTCGAACCCACACACAGACACGGCGGCCCGTATAACGTATTAAAAATCAGAGCGAGATGGTGCATTAGTCCGCGCTCACCGAGCGGCTTATTTCATCCAATTTTAAACTTTAAGTGTATAGCACGCGTTCACTTTCTTTTCCCGAGGACGCCGCCACCGCCACCTACGACCTTCAAACTTTAATCATAATTTTGTATCCTTTTTTCATTACGCAATTACGCAATACGCGACGCCATTACTTTCTTTAGTTAGCGTCTTGTCGCGCAAAGACACACAGTGAAATTCTTGTGATAGTTTTTTTGAATTACCTATTTATTTAGTGTTTTATGATTCAAATAACTAGTAAAATTTAGCTCGCTAAGTGTTCGGTTCGTTCGGTGTTCATGTGCTGTGATGATTTGTTTGTAGTTACCTACTGTTTGGATTATTTGTTATTGTTCACGACGACGGAGGTTGGTGTTTCTATTCTATTTTACGTACGTTAGGTACCTATAGGTTTTACCCAAATCTTATTTAGGTTATATTCGTGGTTTTTAAATATTTTTGTCTGTAGGTACTCAAAGAACTAAATATGGCCGCATTGGTTCAAATTGAGTGTTGTCTTACAGATTACCTACTTAATGAGCTAACATGTTTTTCAAGGTTATCCTTTGAAAATAAAAAACATGTCATTAAGTTAGGACGCGCTCGCCCGGACCTAAAAATTGATTATAAGCGTAGAGATGGATTCTTCAAACACTTCCATAGTGAATTATATGATAAATACAATTGGCTGACTGGCAGCTGCAAATTAAACAAATTGTTTTGCTATTCGTGTTTGCTGTTTTCCGATTCTAGCAGTGTTTGGAATCGAACCGGTTTTGCAGATATCAACAATATATATAATTCAGCTAAGAAACATGTTCAAAGCGAGAAACATATACGGAGTTGTATATTATTACATGAGTTCGGTAACAGTAGAATAGAAACTTTTTTTGGTAATAATTTTGAGGCCCACAATCGTAAAGTTGAACGTAACCGAAATTTAATGAAACGTTTTATTGATACGGTCGTACTACTTGGAAAGCAAGAATTGCCTTTCCGCGGCCATGATGAGAAACACGATTCGGATAATCGTGGTAATTATATTGAGACATTGTTGTATTTGAGTAAATACGACTCCGTCATGGAATCTCATTTTGAACAGAGTTCATCTACTTCGCATCCAGTTTTTTCTGGTCTATCAAGTGACATTCAAAACGATCTCATAAACTGCGTTGCGTCGGTGGTTTTAGATGAGATTAAGAGTGAGATCAACAAGGCGAAATTCGTGTCCGTCATGATTGACGAAACTCCCGATGTTAGTCGCAGAGAGCAGTTGAGTGTTATATTTCGATATTTGACAGAGTCAGGGCTCGAGGAGAGATTTATTGGATTTTTCGACGTTAGCGAGAGGCGTACCGCGAACGTTTTAGCTTCAAAATTGCTAGATATTCTTGACCAATATCGGTGCAAAGATAAACTTATAGGTCAATCATATGACGGTGCTGCAGTCATGTCGGGCGAGCACGGCGGGGTTCAGGCGCTCGTTCGTAATGAGTGCCCCCGGGCGCATTTCGTTCCGTGTTATGCACATGTTCTCAATTTGGTTTTAAGCAGATCGTTAGAGCATGTTTCTGAATTAAAATCGTTTTTCGGCCATATTAATGGGCTTGTTCGATTTTTTAACAAGTCATCAAAGCGATCAAATTTATTAAAACAGATTTCCGATCGTCGCATGCCCGGAGTGGCAGAAACGCGGTGGCATTATCACTCGCGTATTATTAATGTGATATTTAATTGCAGGTTAGAAATGATTGAGACATTCAATCATATTTTAGAGGATCCGCAATCATGGGATGTCGATTCAATTTCATTATCCGAATCCTTTGTGAGTAAGTTAGAAGACATGCAGTTTTGTTTTCTCTTGCATGTTTTTTCCGATATTTTTGCCAGGACTGATATTCTTTTTGCTTTATTGCAAAGCAAACAAGTCGACTTAGAAGTCGCAATCAGGGAAATCGATTCATTTCGATCTTGGCTTTCTGAAGAGTTTTTGAATCAATTTGATTCTATTTACGACAGTATTCAGGAGTATTGCGAGCCACCGCGACGTCGCCGGCGACTAAATACGGACATCGACTTGAAAACTCAACATAGACGTGTGTTTGTTGAAATAATTGATAACGTTATTAGTCAAATTAATTCTCGCTATGCATCATTTAGCAACTTAACTTTCTTGGATTTGATAAATAAATCGAAATACGCTCAGTACATGACATGTTTCCCCGAGGCCAAAATAACCGCCTTAATGACGGAATTTCCAAATTTGTTTGATCCAACTGCTTTGAAAAACGAATTAAAAGTTTTGTACAGTTCTTCTAGTATTAACACTTTGGACGCATACGATCTTTACTTATATTTAAGTAATTCTGCTTTGAATGGGACTTTCCCTCAGATTTTGACTTTAAGTCAGATCTTTTTGACTCTGCCTGTGTCCGTAGCTTCCGCTGAAAGGTCGTTTTCGGCCTTGAAGCGAATTCATACGTACACACGGAATAGTCAAAATGAAACAAGACTGTCTAATCTGGGGGTAATTTCCATTGAAAAACATTTACTTCTTAAAATTCAAAAGAAAAGCAATTTCCATGATAACGTTTTAGCTCATTTTGTTAAAAAACCCCGCAGAATTATTCTTGAATATAAATAAGTATCGAACTGTACCTAGCGTATTTCAATTGTATATAATTATATATTGAGTTTTCAATCGGTTTCTATATTTATTTGCATGAACTTAGTTTAGGTTTAGTTGGATTGTTTGGCGCTATATGCGTGTCATGGTTTTCTTAACAGGTACAGAAGGCGGGTACGGACGGCGCATGCCGCGGGCTGTGGGTTTTCTTTATTCGGTTGATTTTGTTGCACGAATTTGTAAATAATTTGTAATTAATTGGTTTCTGTGTGCAGACCTGCAGTGCATGTACTTAATTTGGTTTATTTTTGTTTTGTTTTTAACAAAGGACAACTTTTTATTTTGCATGATAGGTATAAGGCAAGCTAATTTTTACTGTGTTTTGATTTCTAACGTAAATTAACTATATATATTGTCTGTGTGTTTAACGTGTGCGTACGCAACTAACGGCTTTTTTCAAAGCCACTTTTGTCATACTTGACATACACTGTTCATGTAATACCAGTGATGTCATGTATGGCGAAGGTGGTGAACACTAACTGCAAGGATCGCACGTAGGAACAGTTACCGCACTTACTTCAGCACTGCTTTTTGGGAACTAAAAGATTTATTAAGGTAGGTATGTTTTTTTAATTAATGGAAGGGGCAAACACGTACTCACGCCATACACCTTTTTTTGCTCCGGCTTGTCTAATTATTTACGTGACGCTTCGCCACTGCCTAGTCCCAAACTAAGCTCTAGGCTTACACTATGGTACTAGACAGCGATAAGCATATAGAGGAATAGATAATAAAGTACATAGAAAACATCCAAGACCCAGGAACAAAATACTCGCGCTTATCACAAAAATATTTGCCCTCACCGGGATCAAACCCCGGGACTTGGCTTCGTAGGCAGCACCAACACAACTATGTAGACTAACGGCATAGTCAATAATAATAGTTTCGAACACGGAGCACCAGCCCGATTTTCATCATTCTGACTGTGACAGGTGACAAGTGTAGTTTCAGTGTACGTCAACAGCATAAATAAGTGATCATTTATGTACCTTGTCACTTTAACGTCTTGTTTGAAATGTCATACAAAATTGTGAAACGATTGAAAGCGACAAAGTACATAAATGATCACTTATTTATGCTGTTGACTGTCCATGACTCTGTTTCTATTAAACCCAGTTATGTATCAGCGTGTTAACTTTGCAATGTATACCCAATTATCAGCTGTCACGTGTCATTGTCAAGATGGCGAAATAGGGAGCAGATAGACAAAGCTATTAACTCTGTAGATACGAGTATATACTTATAAATACAAACATCGGTGCTCATCATGCCGGCTACCCCAAGCGGGATTACAAACTCGATCCTCGGAATAGTAATAAATAAATGCAGTAACCTATCTTAGGCTCCTTACACACTGCAACTTTTAGTAGCGATGCTGTCGCGCGTTTGTTATCGCTGTCACTTTTGCTCTCTAATGTGTGAAAGTGTCAGCGATACGAAACGCGCGACTGCATCGCTACTAAAAGTCGCAGTGTGTAAGGAGCCTTAAGGTCGAATTTTCGTTCCCAACTCTTTCATTTGTTTCAACTTTCCAGGATTTTATTAAAAACAAACCTAATCTCACCTTACATTTTGAAAAGTGCTTCTCTAAAGTATGAAACTTCAAACCAATGAAACATTTTGAAACGTAAATTCGTCCTTGTGATAGCAAAAATAGGTGATCATTTATGTACCTTGTCACTTTAAAGTCGTGTTTGAAATGTCATACAAAATTGTGAAACGATTGAAAGCGACAAGGTACATAAATGATCACTTATTTATGCTGTTTAGTGTACCAATCTACCAATAAATGCAAGTTGTACGACCGTTGGAAAGGCTGAGTAAAAAAAGTTGGCAGTTGTGATGTAAAAAAAAGTTTATCTAAAAAGATATACCTTTTGCAGATGTTATTTTATTAAAGTAGTCACAAACTGCCCACCGAGACCACGGTGGTCCCCTTCCGACTTCATTATCAAATCCGCTTTATGACTATTTACATTATGATCGGGTTTGTAATAAATAAAACTAATAAGTGTACCAAAAACTTTATTCCAATTATGGTAACTGGTTAAAAAAAATGGTAACTGGTTTAAAATAGACTTACACGATTTGAACTTAACAAACACACAGGGCCTCTTTTCAACACGGTAAAAACAATATCGTTTTTGGCCTCTTATCGTATTGTCAAAGTTTTGATAGGTCTTATTTATTTACTTGACAGTAATGGCAGCCGAGTTGAAAACAATACCATAACACGTCAAATACGATATGGATTTTACCGCCTAGAGTAGAGGCGCTGATTGTTTGCCATTGGTACCAGACATATTAGGCAAGATAAAAATAAATAGCGCCTAGGGTTTTATTCTACGTTGTCTTTACTTGACAGTAATGGTATCTGAATCGAAAACGATACAACTGCAATACAGAGGGCCCTGCCAAGATGCATTGCGCTAACTATCGTTTCTGTTCGTTTCGTTTTTAAACCAATCGCGATACTGGTAGATCACGTGACTTTTCGTATCACGTGATCTACCAGTGACGCGATTGGTTTAAAAACTAATCGAATCGAAACGCTAGTTAGCGCAATGCATCTTGGCAGGACCCTCTGGGAAATTCATTGTAACGAATGGATCACCATTCGGCGTTTCTTGCTTTGGATTTGTAAACATTTTTAATGGCTAATAGTATTCTTTCGATACACATCACAATGCACGTTTTGCTGTGTTCTAATGTAAGGATAAGACAACCGCTAACCGGTGAAATTACTAGCATACTAGAGCCATTCCATGTTACTTCTCAGGCTTGGCAACGCTGCATTGCACGGATGCAGTCTTGAGATTATACAGTCGGCCAAAAATGTGGTCTACCACCCTACGGTTGAAGTACATTTGCACGTTGCATACAAGAAGTTCGACTTTCCCTTGCAATGATATTATGACACTGACAAGTGTCAACCTTAGCGATAATTAGATCTCACAGAAACTTTTGTCAAAACTGGTAGACCGCTTTCTTGGCCGACCGTACTCACGAGATAAGCTCAAGTTGGTCAATGATTCTAACTACCTTTCCAGGACGGCGCGCTACGTACCTGCAATTGGGAAGCACGTGGCAGGAATCCTTGCAAACATGACAACTTATGGCCTCGATCCGAAGAACCTGACCCTCTTAGGCTTCAGCACCGGAGCACAAACGATGAGCTTCATAGCAAAGAACTACCGCAAAATCACTGGCAGGAACATCTCCTCACTCACCGCTCTTGACCCAGGTGGACCTTGCTTCAGACATCTCGGTCCGAACCAGAGACTCGATCCGTCTGATGCCGATTTCGTCCTCAGCGTAGCTACTAATATAGACGGTTATGGCATGGCTACTCCAGTTGGGCATGTGACGTTTTATGTCAACGGAGGGGAGTATCAGCCTTCGGAAATGGTAACGATGCCCTGCACATTGGAATGTAGTCATGTTAGAGCTTACTTATTTTGGTTAGCAGCCTTACTAAACCCTAATACGTTTGTGGGGATACAGTGCGACTCCGTACAACAAGCGAAATACTTCGACTGTTATGACAGGAAACCACAGGTCTCAAATACCATGGATCTGTTCGTTGACAGAAGTAAACCGGGGATATATTTTGTGCCCACGTCGCCTTTATACCCGTTTTCTTTGGGCAAGAAAGGTTTGAAAAAGAAGAACAATCCGATGCTTAATATTTTGAACTTTTATGATACCGATGTTGTTACTATTTGATTGTTTTGTAACTGTTCAAAATGGTGTCACAAACTTACGCAAATGCAAAGCCGGAAAGATTCAATGAAATCTTTGTTATGGGACTTATGGGTGACTATATATTCAACTCGGTAAATACCATATTGTTTTTGATCTGTAATGGTATTGTTTTTCACTCGGCCGCCATTACTGCCAAGTACATAAGAGCTATTAAATCGTTGAATATACGATAACTCGTCAAGAGCGATATTTTCACGGCGTTGAATAGGCCCAGTATCTTCAGCATGTTTCATGTCTCTCGATTTTCAATTTCTTTCCAGTGACTAAAACGACAAACCGGGACTTAATCGCGTAGGAAATAAGTATACATTTGCCTCGACATTTCAACTGTGTCAAAACAACCGTGGTGCCCAGAAGTCCACCAGTCTTAGTCTTTTTCAGTGACCACGGCTGTTGTAACACAGACGAAACGTCGAGATTAAATCCCAACGAGGTAATATAGTTCTTTCCAGTTTATTAAATGTTTTTAACTTCAAGGGCAATTAGTTTTATTTCCGATTATACCTTTAATTTAAATTATAATGTAATGAATGCGAATGCAATTTATATACAGGGTGTCTCAGAAACCGAAGTCAACCAGCCTAGGGCTGATAGAGCAGCTAAAAAGCTATCGATTTAACCCCTATGTATGTTCAGCGATTTTTTCTAGTTTCGGAGATATTGATCATTTTTATATAAATTTTTGTAATTTTCCGTGATGTCCATGTCACGAAAAGTCATTAATTTCATGTTTTATTGCATACGTTTTTCAGTGGGGTCTTACATAATTAGAATCATTAAGAATCAACGAAGTTTTTAAACCTATTTGCCCGTTTTTTTAAATATATTTTTAAGTAATCACAGTTGTTTGTTGATGTTGTTGTATGGAGAAACAAACTTACTGTATGTTGTCTTCTTTACATAGTATAAAACAAAGTAGATTAGTAAGTCTGTCTGTCTCTCTGTCATTGGGTCTGTCTGTTTGTCCGCTAACTCCTAAACCACGCAACGGATTTTGATGTTGTTTTCACCATCAGTTAGATCAGTAGTTCTTAACTGGTGGTCCTTGGAAGCATCTCAAGAGGTCCGCGAGCCATGCCAATAAATAAGTGACAAGAGTCGACACAACATTACCCGAGCGCGCGTTTTTAGTTGTGGAAAAGAACCCTTTATTTAATTCCATTAATTCACTGAATATTACCTCCAAATCAATAAACCAACTGGGTGGTCCACGGCATAGCGGATTTTTTTCAAATGGTCCCCCGGGGGCCTGTTTTATAAAGCTACAAATTACAATTTACAGGTTACATGTTTCCATTTGACACAACCTCGACCAATGACGACCAGCTATTTGAGCAGTTTTTTTTTTTAATTATTTAGGCAACATACAGTCTTATAAGTATTACAAAAAATAAATTTTATGAAACGACCTTGAGTGCCATACTTGAATATACTAATGGCATTACATTCTGCAGTGGAAGCGGTAAGCAATGAGACGCAAAGCAAGATATTGCTTTTAAAGTGTTTTTTTTTTTTTTTTTTGCCAGTTTAGACCTGTAAAATTGTAACTTGTAGCTTTATAAACCGTGCCCCAGGACTAAAAGGTACCCACTGAGTTAGATAATGGATCACGGCAGTTTTATGTATAATAAATGTTGGTTTATGTACGAAGCGAGGGCGGCTCGCTAGTTCTCTATAGGTACACATTGTTCAAGCTTTGAGCTTAGTTTGAGGTTACGTAGGTAAATTTGTCAAAGTCAAAGTCAAAGTTCTTTATTCTTCAATGTAGGCATAATATAATCCACCCATGAATGTCAAAAAGATTTACCACCGGTTCGAAAAATAAAACCTTTGCTGCGAGAAGAACCGGCGTGAGAAACCCGGCAAGGTATATATTTAAAAAAATGTAGGTACATCATACATAAATTTACAATATGACAGTATTTTTGCACCTTTTTTAAGCGTAGATAGGTTTAAGCGTAGATTACTCATGCAGGATGCACGACTCACTGCCAAACATCCCTACTAGGGAATGCAAATAACCGGTTATAATCGGTTTTAACCGGTTATTTTCATACAAAAACGTCTAATAACCGGTTAAATTGCATTCCCTAATCCCTACCCATGATATAATTAAATTAATATTAATCGCTTATTGTTCCTGAAGAAATCATAGTGTGTTTGTGTGTATGGTTGGGTGGTAGTTAATACTTAAAGCCTTAAGTTCTCATTTTAATTTTGTGCAATAATGTATTTAAATTAATATCTTCATTCTTCCGGCAACAAATCGTTAGGATACTTTTATTTATATTTTTTTAATGTTATACCGAATTTAGAATCTAAGGTCATGTCGAAGACTGACCTTAATTAAATAATAGGTCAAACCTGAATCGCAATTTTTGGATGTTTTGTATCTTTTACGGCTTAGGGTCACTTCACACCGAGACGCGACGCGACGCGACGCTGCGCGCACATGCAACTCAAAATATACTTTATTTACTACACGAAAAGGTACACATTTCATTGTGAGAATTGAGAATGAAATGTGTACCTTTTCGTGTAGTAAATAAAGTGAAGTGAGATGTGATGACGTGTATTAGTGACAAGTTGCAAGCCTATCGCCTAACAATACTACAAGCCTTTATTCCTTACAGTGCTACAAGTCTTTTTTAAGTATCGTTAAATACACTAATTATTAAGTTTATCTAGTAATATAATGCGGGTTTAATAATATTGTAATATTAACGTTATGGTAAATAAGAGATATTCGACGGTCTACTTTTTATGCATTGGTTTCCGCTACTCTCCGCTCCCCGCTGGCGTGCAATCTCGTGGCCGTGTCATGTACCTGTTTTCGAAGGTCGCTTGTATATTTGACCTCATATGTGGTTCATTGATAATCATTAGGTCACTTTGCATAATAACGACAACTTGGGTGATATAACAGCACGGTCTGGTGCTTGAAGCGGTTTGCCTCAGAATTTGACCGCGAACTTGATGACACTAGTGGAGGTCGAGGCAGTAGTAAATAGAGGTGTTATGGTAATCATTCCGTCCCCAATGGTTAAACTGCTGATGGACTACGAGGTGAAGTTTGACTTTTGCTACATAAAACATGACGTGACAAATTTTAATTGAAGCAGGGATATAGCGGTGCGGTTGAGGGAGCAAGTAAAAACTATTTTTAAGAGACATCATGTAGGAAAATCGCCCTTTCGCACATACAGTCAATCCGTAATCAGGCTGGTGAAGAAGCGGATCAGGCCCAAACCCTCAAGCGCCGCAAATATTCATCTTTATGAAATGGTAGGTGTTGCCCGCGACTCCGTCCGCGCAGAAAAATAAAACATAGCCTGTGTTACTCAGGGATAATAAAGCTTTCTAATGGTGAAAGAACTTTGGAAATCTGTCCAGTAGTTTTTGAGTTTATTCATTACAAACATACAAAAATACAAATCTTATCTCTTTATAATATAAGTGTAGAATTATATTACGAATTTGTGGAGCTTGCAGTGGAGAGGAGACCATGGGACTCTGGTCAGCTGATGTGAAAAGCTTCATTAAGGCCCTGCCATACCGGCTCAGCTCCGGAGATCCTAGAGCTGGTGCTTACCTCTCCCAAAGGATTAGGCCAGCTATCCAGAGAGGTAAAGCCGCCGGTGTCATAGGGACCATGCTGCGGATGGAGACCTGCCAGTGAGGGGTGTTCTTTTCATAGTGGTGTCTGATTATTATTTATATCTTTTAACATTTAAGTAGCTTAGTTTTCTTCTTGTTTTCATATTTTTTAATTGCAGTAGTAATTAAAAGCTGTAATTAAAATATAAAGTTTTACTATTAATATTCATTAAAATGATAGTACAAAAATGTATAAATCTATGAGAGTAGGTACTTAAAACTACGAGTATCACGCTCACGCACGTAGCTCGCGCTCACGCTGGAGCTCGTTCTTACAGTGACTTGCACAGATCCGAACTAGAGCATGAATACCGGTATTCGATACTATCGAAAAACCGGAATATCGGACTAAAATTCCGATTGAAAAAAACCGATATTATAAAAAAAGCTCGTAAAATACCGGTATTTCGATATTTCGATATTTCGATATTATCGGTAAGTTTCTGAATATTGGCGATGCAACAATGAACTTATTTGAAATTATCACTAGTACATACATTATGATTACCTACAATAAATAAATCTTGATATTGACTTTACAGTTAAAATCATAGCTGAAAGCAGGAGGTTTTTTTTTTTTAATTTCCCTTGTTCTAGGTTAAGTTATAAACAGTTAAGACATAAACAAAACAATTTTAAAGTTTAAATTCAAGATAATTTGAATGAATGTGCTGTGATTTAGAAGCAACTAAATATTACATATATTTGCTACGCATGAGCTGATTTATTGTTTTTGGGGCCTCAAACTTCGCCCACCTAAGGTGGCAATCTAGGTCAGTTCAAAAACCATTAGATTTTTAATATTTTTGACTTTTTTGTAAGAATATCGAAAAAATATCGAAATACCGGAAAACCGGTTTCATCGATTCAAAAAATGAAAAGAAAAAGAGAACGTTGGGGTTTGTGCTAGATTGAAAGTACTTACGGAACAATCTGTTAAGTAAATAGGTAGTTTTCACAATCGTGTTATAATAGAGAGCTTTTTAGTCGAGTAGGTACCGTGTTTAGGCCACGAAGCTTGCTGAGCTGTAAACAATACTATTTGTACGAGTTCATTAAAATAAATAATTTAAGTGGTTAGTTTTTATTTTAACTTTTTAAGCTTAGCTTTGAAAAGAAAAGTTATCACACCACCGGCGTCCGTAATGTTGCACTACTGTGCTGTGATTGTCTAAATACTAGCCAATCACAAAGCGTAGTTTTTTATTTTTTTATGTCCTGGATACAGCAGCAAGTTCAAGTAGATTTTTGACAGATGACGCGACGCTGCTACGTTCCGAAACGAGTCGAGAAATCGAATCGAGTCTCCTTAAACAACGACACATATTATTGAACTACGAAGTTCTATTTTCAATTGTTTTTTCGGTTGTCTCGAGCGTATCGAAACAGTTATTTCGGTTGTTTCGGAAGTAACATAGACTATTCAACGATGAAAAGAGTGACGTTGCAGTATTCTCTATGAATTTTAATCGATGAGGTCAAAAAAGAGCGATCAAAACATTGACAATACTATAACAGGTCAAAAGAAATATTGTTTAAAACAATTGAATAGAGGCCAAGGTTTATATTATGTTTATGAATGAGGGGTTAATTAGTATTCAAAACCAAACGTATTTCTAAAGCTTGCTTTTTGTCAGCGAAATTTATTCAAGCTAATTAGTTAAAGAGATAACAATATCTAGTCACTAAATAGGTATTAACTGAAAAAAAGATGCCTAAAATTATTTACAAAATATTACTTATGAAACAACAGGTCTAAAGGCAAAAATCATAACCTTAACCTGTTATGCTATTGAAATAAAACACAATAATATACTGATACAAAATATGACGCACGGAGAGGAGTTCATGTACCTATGTATGTATGTTAACTCTTTATTGCACAAAACACTAAACTTATGTGGCCGATGTAATTAAGAGTTAAGACATTTCTACTAATCTACATAATCCTGATTGAATCATCATCGCCCAGCCAAAACTACAAATGCTAGAAATATGAAACTTGTACAGTATTTGTTTTTTGTGATGTAGAGATCCACTAAGAAGGAATTTTTTGAAATTCAACCCCTAAAGGGATGAAAGGGGGTTACAAAGTTTGTATGGGAAAAAATATTTTTATGGTCCAATTTACTTGAAACTTGGTAAAAATGCTCTTCAATGCAAATAATAAGACACGTATTTCAGCGATTACTAAAATTTTATCCCTAGAGGGATGAAAGGGGGTTGCAAAGTTTTTGTGGTAAAAAATATTTTCATGGTCAAATTTACTTGAAACTTGGTAGAAATGCTCTTCAGTGAAAATAATGAGACACGTATTTCAGCTATAACTAAAATTTCAACCCCTAGAGGGATGAAAGGGGGTTGCAAAGTTTGTATAGAAAAAATATTTTTATGATCAAATTTACTTAAAACTTGATCTTCAAATAATATTTTGAGATACGTTTTTCAGCGATTACTAAAATTCAACCCCTGGGGGGATGGAAAGTAGTTGCAACGTTTTTGTGGGGATTATTTTTATGGTAAATTTTACTTGAAACTTGGTAGAAATGCTCTTCAATGCAAATATAATCTATATACAAAGGCAATATACATATAAAAAATATTACTTTCGGTGATTCAGAAAATACTACCTCTTAGGTGGTAAAATGAGGGGTAGAAAATTGTATGGAAAATTATACAGTTTTGAAGTGAGAAACGTGGCTAATGAATATGAATTAAATATACTGCATTTAGCGAAAAAATTGGCGGTAGAAGTTTGTATGGGATTTTAGACATGTTTGAAGGGAGAAATGTGGTGAGACTACTGTTATTATAAAAAAAAATGTTACTTTCGGCGATTGTAAAATGGGGGGGGTAGAAGTTTCGGACTTTGGTCAATTTTAAAGTGAGAAATGTGAAAATTAGTATTAAGGCTACTACTTATCAATAGGAAATACGATTTTAGCGTCTAGCGAAGTTAGTAAATAAGCGACTTCGGTTATTGTTTAGGTGAGAAACGTGTAAATAGGTGTCAGCCTGTTAGGGCTGCTAAATTGCTTTCGGAGATTTTGGAAAAAACTATCTCTGTAAATGGCGGTTGTAAATTGCCGGTAGAAGTTGAAGTTGTGTTTTAAAAGAACTGTCTAAATATGTTCCGCACGATGATTTATGGCTATTTTTTTTTTTCATCAACAATCACATTTTGTAGGCAGTGCCCAACCTAGAAATATTTATTTTTGTTATTTCACTACCAAACTAAGTAGCGGCTTCTACAAGACACCTATTCCTACTCCAAATTTCATCAATGAACCTCTGTAGTTTTCGAGTAAAATGCGTGTGACATACGGACGGACGGACGGACATGACGAAACTATAAGAGTTTTTGCCATTTTTGCTACGGAACCCAAAAAAGGTGTTGGGCGACTTCCCCAAAGGTGGATAAATTAAAGAGAGTTTGGCCATTCTTAAAATGAGAATAGTGAACGTCGTAGTTTACGACATAAATGAAAAAAATAGGTAGGTACGGCAGTTTCGGAAAAGGGGTAATATGCGGGTAGAAGTTGTTGTGGGAATTTGGTCATTTTTGATGTGAGAAATGTGGACATTATTGGTATTAAGGTTACTGTTTACCTGTACATAAGAATTATGACTGGGCAGGTTAGATACATGAAACGTGGTATCAACGCCATTAGGTATTAATTAAATCAAAAACAGGTTTTAAAATAAGCCCTTAACAGTGTGAAAAGCGGGGTGAAAGTTTTTGAGGTATTTGAGTTGTTTTTTTTTCCAGTTACATGAATGTTAGCATCTAAAAAAGTGCAAGCTTCAGTTTTTTTTAAACACTTGCCCCTTAAAGAAACAAATAGTCAAGAACAAACCCATCATCAATAAAAAAAACTAAAGGGAAAAACATGGGATCTAAGACTACTGATAGTGACTGTAAAGTTTGTATGGAAATCTCCAAGATATGAAAATGGGTATTGCGACTAAATACTGTAACATAAACAAAATATCCAGCTTTGGTGTTTTTCGAAAATCTTCTGCTAAGTGGGTTAATTGTTTGTATAGAAATTTAGTAAATAGGTAGATGAGATGACTAAATTATCAATCTATTAAATCTAGGGTTGATTTAAAAAAAACCTAATGGTGAAAAAGGGGCAGTGAATTTATTTTAAATCATAAAATAAAAGGTGTTTGTGGACCGCTTACTTAAAATTCACGTTCTGGACTTTTTCATAAAAAAACTCTTTGAAGGTGATATAAAATATTTCTGTAGGTACTTCTAACATAAATTCTGACTCTCCGCAGACGAAGTCGCGGGCGGAAAGCTAGTACATTATATAAAAAAGAAGAATCTGTCTGGTTTACAGCGCCTCTATTCTAGGCGTTAAAATCCACATCGTATTTGACCTGTTATGGTATTGTTTTTAATTCGGCGGCCATTACTGTCAAGTAAATAAGAGCTATCAAAACGTTGACAATACGGTATCAGGTTAAAAATGATAGGGGTTTCTGTGTTACAGAACTGAAAAAACAGTAGAAGTGTCAAGTGGGCGTGTAACGTGTGGCATGGTTATGCGGAGTTCCGCGCAACCTACCATACTTTTGCCGCGATCGCTTATTTCGATATTTTGATATTTAGATATTTCTAAAAAAGTAAATAAATCCAGAAGTATGCCTTATTGTGCTATTTTCGAATGTAAAAACGATAGCCGCAACAAAAACATTTTCCATGGTGGTGTGTTGTTTTTATGATAGTTTAAGTATTGGCGACAACAGGTCTGATACTAAGCGAAGCTCATGGCACTTCCACTGTTTTTTCTGTTCCGTGGTTTTTACCGTGTTGAATAGGGGCCTAACGCACAGCCGAAACCGCTGGACCTAGGCACTGTGGATATACCTTGGATATCCATATCTAAGGAAGTGAAATATATGTTTAACGTATTTTTATTTTTATTACATTGTAAAAACAGAACATGCAAGCGTCAAATTCGGTAATATTATAGTACAAACTCTGCAAAAAACAACAAATACCAAGAAAATTTCATAGTCATCACTCTTCTATTTATGTTTTCTTCGTCCCTCCTCACTAGATGTCAATTAGCACGCTAATATTTCACAAAAATATAAATTAGTAGGTGCGGGACCCTCGATGCTCAAGTCCGACTCGCCCTTGACCAATTTTGAGGCATAGCAACATTGGGGACTAAGATGTTAATGAATGCCTATTGTTTGTTTGTTTCGCCATTTGTTTAGGCTACATAGAGACAGAACTATACTTCACCGGTTATACCTATATAATTTCTAAAATACATACATAACATACATACCTACATACATTCACGCCTTCATTCCCAGTGTGGCCTGGGGTAGACAGAGCTAAAGAATTACCAACAACTCTAAAAAATTGTTGATAATTCTGTAACCACATTTTGCACAATTAGGCTAAGATGTTTACGGTAATGACAGGTTGCAAGCCCATCGCCTAACAGTACTACAAGCCTTTATTCCCTTAGTCGCCTCTTACGACATCCACGGGAAGGCATGGAGTGGTACTATTCTAACTCGGCAACCACACGGGATAAACATTACAGAAGCCCAAGAAACTTAAGGCATACAAAGAGGATTGAGCTGTTTTACGGATCTTCAACCAATTATCTCGAGAAAGGTAAGGGGCAATAACGTCTTGCTAACGTACAAACAAGGGTAAAAAATCCGGGCAAGAGCATGTGTGATCATGCTCAGTGTAGGGTTCCGAAGCCGTTACTACACAAAAAAGGTGCCCTTCGACTGACCTAAAACTTTATGTGCTAATTTTTTTTGGTCGAAAATGTTAATATTGAATGGCATACTTCTTTTTTAGCATACCGATTTTTAGCATACATATTTTTTGTTCTAAAGCACTTTTGGTCTAAAATTGTTTTGTCTAAAATTTTAATTACTAAAAAGATAAATCCATATAATAGTACAAAACAACCAGGGGGCCGATTTTTGACATTCGAGCGCTCAAAAGTTTCACTCGAATGTGAATAAAATCAGTGAAATACGAGCGGTAGAATTGAAAACGAATGG
This sequence comes from Acleris literana, assembly GCA_946894065.1. Taxonomy (NCBI): domain Eukaryota; kingdom Metazoa; phylum Arthropoda; class Insecta; order Lepidoptera; family Tortricidae; genus Acleris; species Acleris literana. The sequence continues at coordinate 4,482,846 of OX335681.1, forward strand.
TGTGGACCACTCGTCTTTAAATTTTCTATCGCTCGTAATTTCAAAAATACGGTTTCACCGATTTTGCTTACTATCGAACCAAACTTTCGAGCGCTCGAAAGTCAAAAATCGGCCCCCAGGTCTCAATGACTCTATAGGTTAGGTTAGGTTAGAATTGTGTCAAGACGCGAAGCGCCACGGAGCTCCGTCAACTTCGCCTCACGCTCAGGGTTATTCCAAAGACGTGTTATACTAATCAATTGTTCGACCAAACAATATTATGCAAAACAATTTCGATCAAACAATTTTCGACATTTGAATCATAAGACGAAACGTTGGTATGCAAAAAAATATGTGGCGAAACACAAATAGGCCAAACAATTTTAGACCAACCGATATACACCCGCACAAAAACTATCTCAAAAAACAACAAGTATGAACTAGTTCTCTATTTAAAGTAATTTGATGCTGTCTTAGATGATTTTAGTAGGTATATAAACACTTTAGTCGGCTATATCTCAGGAACCCATCAATAACCCATCAAGTCTAGGTACTTAGTTGTGATAGTTTTCCCTAAAACATCATTTTAAGTGCTTTCATTTTAGATATTTTTCAGATTACTAGCATTTGTAGTTTTGGCTCAAAGGTGCACCAAGAAAAAATGCAGACTAACTAGATCTATTCGTTATAAACAAGCCGCCAACCCTGAAAACTGACAAAAATAAAAACATCAACAAATATGTAAATGTACTCAGTTAATATAAAACAACTAAGTTCGCTGGTCGCGTTTCTATGGAGGTAATTCCGGTCCATTAAATAAAAACTGACATTGAAGAAAAAAAACATTTTTGAACTCGCGTAACTCGGACCTTGATTGTTGTTTAATTTCTGGCCAAGTTCAAGTTTAATTCTTTGGTATATGGCTACTGTCTAGTGGGACAATTATTCCAATTTTCCCTAGACTATTTCAAAGGTAAACTTATTTTGACGACCTTATGGCGTTTGTAGTAAAAAATAGTTTGCATTAATTTAAATCGGCTGTTAAATAAAATTACTTTGGAGTATTTTCTGCTATCTACATTTTCTCTTATAGAAGTGTCAGATCTCTATTAGATAGTATTTTCAAGTTACAAGATTTGGTTTTTCCCTTAATTTGAACCATTGTTTTTCTCGATATGCCTTATATTTACGACGTTGTTTTACAAGTATCTACTTTATAAATGATAGTTTTTTGGTTTTCAGTGATTATTAACCGGTTGTCACCACGAGGAGGATTCGTTAATAAAAAAGGAATTTAACTAAAAATAATGATAACGAGATTAAAAATGATTAAAGTAGTGTATTGCCTAGTGTTTTGTTTAGTATATGTGTCCGCTGTGGAATACAACAGAAGTATCGAGGGGTACTTTGGAGGTTATATGTCTGTCTGTAAGTATACTAAACATTTTTAAGCATGTGTTCTTCAGTAAAATCTGTTTTATTAATTTAAGTATAAGTATTTTTTTCTCCTAAAGATAAATAGGACATATTGATCTAAGTGCGGAAAATGTACCATTTTCACTAGTCCCGAGGTGTCGACTCGGGACTAGTGAAAATGACAGTTCCGCACGGGTATCAAGTATCAAACGACATTAATAATACATTAACGAAATAATATCAAAGAAACAAAAATAAAAAAATAAAATTAACGGTAAAAAATGAAAAAGTAAAAAACACTTTTACTCGAAAATCTAATTTAAGATCAAAATCCTAACCTCGACGGGCGCACATTCGCTGTGTTTACCGCATTTTGGTTTAAGTGTAGGTATTTTTATCACTATAACTTACGGTAATATTACTGGTTACACGAGTTCTCATTCATATTTTTATGAAATAATGTTAAAATAACGAAATAATCAAGATGGGAACTGTCAGATTTTGGTCTTAAATTAGATTTTCGAGTTTAGTGCGAAAAATCCAAATGTGATCTCTTTTAATGTAGTAATAACAAACAGATAACACCGCGAGCAAAAATAAAATAAAAACTGGCCAAGTGCGAGTCGGAAAAGCACACGACGGTTCCGTACCATTCTTGTATGAGATGCCCTTATTTTTTTTTTTTACCGTGTTTTATTATTTGTTGTTGTTATAGCGGCAATAGTACCTATTACTCACTTTTTACTTATAATTAGTTCAAGCGACCGCGATTGTTAAAGTTGAGAAAAAACGCGAAAACGAACCCGTTTTTTTTGTTTTCATTTTCAACTTTATTTTATTGTCATTATTTGTTGTTTTGTCGCCAATAGATACACACAGTCTGTAAAAAAATAACTGTCTACTTATTACAGTTCATGAAATACAGCCCGCTTAAAGACAGATGGACAGACGGACAACATAGGTTTAGTAATAGAGGTAGGATAGGGTAGGTTAGGGGTAGGGTAGGTTAGGGGCAAAAACGTTAATGCTCGTTACTTACTTTGGCTTATATAGTTTTAAATGATGCGAGTTGTTCTGTTTAATTTCATCAAAGATTCTGACACGGTATTTTTTAGCAGGGGTCAGAATTATCTAGGATCCTGTATCTTATTATGCTGTTTGTTCGTCCGCCTGCTGCATGCCTTAAAAAAAGATATTTTTCATAGAATAGATTTACGACTTGAGAAGTTTCTGTATATAACGCTGTTTGAAACCATAAAATACAAACAAAGGTCAAAAACATTAATATTAAAATAATGTTGTAAATCGTAATCGATCTAACCTTGCAATCAAAACAACCTCATAAAGTGTAACTCCATTATATGGCACCATCATTTAATAATTTACGTGTAATAAAGAAGACTTTTAAAATTAATTATATTGTAGTCATGTAAAAAGATAATCACTATGTAAAGAAAGACAATAGGTACGTATTTAATTTCGGCCTTTGAACTGCCTAGGGCACGTACAAAACTTATGTTTATTTTTATTTATAACCAAAGAATTCTTGTAAGCTATAAAAAATATCTTATATTTACCCGAAAACTGCCGTACCTATTTAGCAATAATAACCAGAATAAAATTCGAGATACTGAGATATGTAGGTACGTACACTACATAATCTCGAAATATTTTATTCCGAATTTCAGAATTCCGATTTTGAAATTTCCGAATCATCACAATTCCGAATTTTAGTTTCACGAAGCATCACAATCACGAATTTTTTAAATTCCGAAAGTTCACATTTCCGAATTATTAAAATCCCGAAAATTATTTTTCCGAATATCACAATTCCGAATATTCCTATTCCGAATCCCGAATATTCATTATTCCGAAATTTGAGCAGCCCGAATTCTCTAAGATTATTTATTTCAAATAAGCTCCTGATAAAATATTGTATAATTAATACCGTGTAAATATAATGTTTAACATGTATAATTCTCAAAAACTGTAAGAATTGTCATGTCCGACAAAAACAACGGAGCTCCTGTTCCGCGTAGCTAAGCCGCTTCGCGCCTTGATGCAACTCTGACCTAACCTAAAACCTATCAAGGTGAGATTGACCAACTTTAGTAATGTGCTCGTCATCGCACCTACCTTTTGTTTCAAGTAGAATACTTCAATTCAATTCAAGTGGTTAGTTTCATAATTCCGAATTTTTCATTAACGATCTGGTTTGTGAAGTTTGTAATTCAAATATTCGGAATTATAATTTTCGTAAAAAAGAAAATTCGGAATTGTCAACATTCGGAAATATAATATTCGAAAAACGTTTTCGTAATTTTCATATTCGGTAATATAAAATTCGAGATTTTGATAATTCGGCCTTAAGTAATTTCGGTATTGTGAAAATTCGGAATTATGAAATTCGGTATTTTCAAATTAGGAATTAAATAATTCGAGATTTTAGGGTGTTCCCGTATAAATATACATATATTTTGTCAAATTCGGTGTAATGTTTAAGAAGTTACTGACAGTGTACTAGTATTATTCATTTTTGTGGCGCTGGAACATGTTGTTAGCGTCATCATGTCATGTTCTTGATGAATCATGTGACAACCCATTTCCTCAAATCTGTCCAATAGTTCAAACTGTCAAACATATTACCGTCCTTGCTTTACTCAGTCGGGTAAAATCACACTCCTAGGCTCTTGAACTAATAATTGCTTTTGAATCGTTGTTATGACATAATTGATAACCATAATTCTGGGGTCCTAGTGAAAAAGCGCATAAGTCTTCTGAAAATTAAGTGAAAAAGGGTGTAAGTCTAATATTCCGTTTATGTGTATATACCCTTTTTATTACGGGTAACGTCGACTTCTACCCTTTTTCACTAGGCCTCCAGAATTATGGTGGTTGCTATTTAAGAATATTAGAGTTCCTCTCACCAGTTAAAACTCCTTTAACTCCCGACGGAAAATCAGAGGTTTTGTAAATTTAATATACAGATCTGTGTGTCTGTGTCGTAAACTATCAGTTGTAGGGTGAGGGGTGTAAGGGAAGAAATGCGTGGCATGTTAGCGCGAACATATTCCACAGTATTGCATCCACTATCGCTCATTGTAGTGTCTTGCAGGGGAGCCTATTGTATTTTGGTAATCAAAAGTTAGTATTCTCAGTTGATATCTTTGTCGAATAACTTTTTTAATTATATCGATTGAATATTGAGTATTTTTATACTCATTTGTCAGATGTTTATGATTAAATAACGATGATTACTTTTTGTGTTGGGTTCTTTGCCTCGCCACTATGATTTTTCTTTAATGTCAGGGGGGGATGGGTACGGTTGAAACACACGAAAGTATTATTGAGTATTGATTGATTGATTTAATTTGGCACTCAGTGAATTGATCCGGGAATAAGCAATAAAACAGTATCTTATAATTACTAGGCTGTTTAGTTCCGGATAACTTTTTTAAAGAAAAAAATCTTTGATTTTATGTTAAATACCTTTATTTGTCGTGATGAAGTTATTTTAAGTTTTTAATTCATTATAAGTGTTGATCTTATTTGAGACTGAGTTGATTAATACGAGAATGAGTAATAAAGCAGATTTAAATACCCGTATTGGATATTATTTATTTGTGTTTCAACCGCCCCTGGTATGGGGTCGGTTGTAACAGAGGACAGACTTTTTCAAAAACTGCTCCTGTGTGAAAATGAATATATCTGGGCATAAAACAATAGTACACATTTCAAGACAGATGTATGCCCTCACATTTTTGACATTTTATTCAACTCTCAATAGCATAATGCTGATGCTATGAGCGATCAAAGAAAAATTGTTTCAACCGTACCCAGTCTGCCCTACTGCTGCATCGTAGCACCTAAACGCGGGTTTTTTGAAGAAAGCTACACTAATCAGGGTGGGTTCTTAGCTAGGTTTAAGTGATACCAGGTTTAGCATAAAGGGTCAGCTTACATATATCAGTGGTTTTTGGCCTATTTAATCGTATTTTCTCAATCTATTTATACATCGTTGTTTGCTTCTTTTTAGGCCCTGAAGCGCAAGTACCAGTAACCCTCACTCCTGGTGATCTGGAGAAGATTACTCTCTCAGTCATCGGTACCAGCGATAAATGGAAAACCTACAGCTACAAGAAGCTCAAGAAGCTGGCCAGACACCCTGGTTTGGACCTGAACAACAAGGTCTTCATCTACATCACGGGATACATGGATATGACCATGTACTCAATGCCGTTGGGGAAGACCATGGCCAAAGCCTACAGAAATATGGGCTACACTGTGATGTTGTTAAACACGTTAGAATTCACTTTTAGAGACCTTCCTACGTGAGTAATTGTTATTTTACTTTTCTGCCCTCATAAGCCAAAAGGCGATATGTCAAAGTCAATAGCTAAAGCAGATTCAACCCTCTCCCGTTAGTAATAAGGTTGCACCTGCTACAGGAGTTTTGTCAGAGATACCGCCATTTGAATTAGCAGGGCAGTTTTGATCTGTTATTGACACTGATCACAGAATGTGCTATCTTCCAATTTTAAAATAGATTGTTACCAAATCTAAAAGGCCTTTACCAAATTACTTTAAGTACAATTAAACTCCATTTTTTTTTGTATAAAAGACCTGACTAGCGATTGACTTTTATCTCATCTGGGTCCTAAACAATGTCCTGGCCCGGTTTCCGAATACTGCTGGAATTTATGAAATTGACGCTTTGATGCGAACATCCGGCAGCTTAAGTCAATCCTATTCATTTTTGATAGCGATAACAATACACCGAATGCATCTTGTTAGGGCTACTGATGGTAAGTGACCATGAAGTCAAGGGTGGAGTTCGCTGGTTCAGTAAGAGCCTATTTACTCACGCCTTAGCCGGTGCCACATATTTCGGGATTCACCGAACATTGGTGTTTGCATCTCTTTCTGTCTTTTTGTTAACGTTAGAAATGCCAACAGAAATATTCGGTAAATCCTGCGCATGTGGCACCGGCTTTGAAAGGATTTAGAGAAAGACCTAAGAAATAGGTTTCCTATAAATCCAATTGAGAATAGTCCTAAATTTTGGAAACTGATTTTTGGAAAGTTTATAACAATCATAATTAACATCAGCCAAGAGATATCTGCAGAAGTAGCTTTGCTGGCCTTAGAGTCTAGGCTCATGTCCAACGACCGGTTCTATAAACTGTACGTAATAATTATAAAATAATCTAACGATACTTGTTTTAGAGCGGCACGCTACGTACCTCAAATCGGAAAACACGTCGCTGGCATGCTCGCGAACCTGACCAATTATGGCCTTGACCCGAAGAAGCTTGAACTCGTTGGCCTCAGCACTGGAGCGCAAACCATGAGCTTCGTAGCGAAGAACTTCCGCGAAATCACTGGAAGGAACATCTCCTCACTCACAGGTCTAGACCCAGCTGGACCTTGCTTCAGGTATCTCGGTCCAGACCAGAGACTCGATCCATCAGACGCTGATTTCGTCCTGGACATAGCTACTAATGTAGACGGTTTCGGCATGGCTACTCCGCTCGGACATATAACGTTTTACGTCAACGGAGGTGAATATCAGCCTGGGGAAGTTTGGGTGGCACCATGCACTTTAGAATGCAGTCATGTTAGAGCTTACTTCCTTTGGCTAGCAGCTCTGGTTAACCCTAATACGTTTATAGGTATGCAGTGCGATACCATACAGCAAGCGAAGGACATTGACTGCTATGATAGGACACCCAAGGTTACAAATACTATGGATCTGTTGGTTGATAAAAATAAACCTGGAATATATTTTGTACCCACCTCACATAAGTACCCCTATGCTTTAGGTAAGGCAGGGCTGAAAAAGAAGAACAATGATGTAATTAATAAGCTAGAACAGTATAACGCAGCTGATGTGATAAGTGTTTGATTTATGTTAAGAAGAGGGTCGAAATTTATTGTAGACGCAATTATACTAAAACTGTTATTATTTATATACCTACACAAAGAATTTTTCTCAAAAATGTTCGGAAATCTTAACATTACTATCTACATAATGAGACGCGAAGTACATAGTTTACTGACAGTTCTCAAATTAAAAAAAAAACATTGCGTGCTCGCTAGACAAGCCCGCAATGTTGCATACAAATTCCATTACTATCTAGCTTGTAACCTTTAAAAAAGTGAAAAAGCCCATCATAAAATGATGGCACAAGTCTTATACATCCAAATTTTATTCGAAACATAACTTTTTTATCTGTGTCTGGAATAGCTTATGTTTTTTTAAAAACGAAGCTTGCGTTTCTCCTTGTCATAAACAAAAAGGCGGTAAAGAGTGATGGTTTTTTCACATGAAGTTTCTGTTAGTATGCAATTTAAAAAATGAGTTTATGCGATGAAGATTTTACTCCAACACATTTTTTTTCTGGCGATTTTTGAGAAAAGCACTATATTTGCCTCGGCAGGAACAGCAATTGCGGGCTTCGTATTTTTAAACGGACTCGCAAGCTCGTCCGTTTAAACCAATACTCCACCCGCAATTGCTTACTTCCATGCCTAGGCAATAATGTACTATTACATTTAAATGTGAGAAACAACAATTTTCACAAAATTTACTTGTATGTTATGTAACGTTATTTCTTATTTAGTCTTTATCTACTTTTATCTTCACACACATCATAAGTCCTCTATTATGCGTTCAAAACCCGTAGGCAATGATCAGCATTACCTGCGGTAGTAGGTGACAGCGATGACAGCTGTAAATTTTGGAATATGTTCCAAATTATGTATCATTACCTTACAATATTCGATAACGTAATTTCAAAATTACGTTACAGCTGTCATCGCTGTCACCTACTAGGTACCACAGAGGGCCCAGACAAGATGCACTACGCTAACTAACGGTTCTATTCGATTCGTTTTTAAACCAATCGCGTCACTGGTAGACCACGTGACTTTTCGTATCACGTCATCTTCCAGTGACGCGATTGGTTTAAAAGCGAATCGAATAGAAACGTTAGTTAGCGTAGTGCATCTTGTCTGAGCCCTCTGGTAAGGTGATGCCGGTCATTTGCCTTTCGGCTTCTGAACCCATCTTAGAGTACTTATAATATGTGTGTAGATAAAGTATTGTACGCGACTCTGCGTAATTGGCATTACGCAACCGCCACATAAACTACCATTAATTGACAGATTGACTAGGAATTTTGCAATATATGTCGTCATCATTCTATAGCTATATAGGTAAGTCATTCTGATGATTATAAAGTAATTGGTGGTGAAAGCCATTAGTAATTTGACTTATAAGTACTTATTATAAAATGAATTTATTAAGATACACTACTTTTATTAGTATGGCCAAATATATATTACAAATTACAAGTATAGGTGTGTACTTAGGTATTTTTTAGTTCACTGTTTTTTAATTATGACTGATACAGGGTACGTCGAGTTTGAGCTCTTTTTTTAAATATACCAAAAAATCATATACAGATATGCAAGCAATTTATGATTTTTTGGTATGAAAATGATTAAGTAAGTAAATAAATTAATATTATTTAAACTTATGTTTAGTCTTCTTTTAAAAAATCATTAAATACTATAATAATCATAATGATTAAATATTATAATTTGATATTAAAATATATTGTATTTAATATTTGTTTCTGAATTATTATTGAGTTTCAGAATAAATCTTAACATAACTTTTTTGTTTTATCTAACACATTGACTAAGGAACCCCCAGTACGCGAGACCACCTCGCACATAACATTTAGAAACATGGAAGGAACATGACAATCTAACTTTCCTTCCATTGTATCATGTCATGAGAGGTATTTTTTTATTCATGACGCGTGCTGCTATCTCTTGGTGTACTGTCGACTTACTTTGTGAACGTTTTGTTTTGCAAGCTCAAAGCACCCTTCGGTTAATAAAGTCTGGTAGTTCGCCAACCCGTCGGTAGATGTCGCTACGGAATCACCAAAAGAAACAGTTCTACAACTGGTTTATAGATGGCGCTTGTGCTCCCTTGAATTGAAAGAATGAAGGGTCAGAAGAAATAGAGCTCATTTGTTTTTTTTACGAAAATATATAAACTTGGAAACCTAATTAGATTCCAATATACGTCAAAAAAACTACCAAAGATGGCGGAATGTCACAGTTACACGGTGTCATCATCATTGTGACGTTTCAGGAAAAACCAACCTTTTGGTACAATAATTATGTTAAAATAAAACAATATAAGTTATTTCCACAATATGATAAAGGTCATCCTGATTTTAATCAATGTTTGTTGAACTTGGTACAGGCTCCATTTTACTTGCAATAAAGAAAACCCACGAGCAAAACACAAACTTGAAACAATAACGAAATGAAACAACAAAAACTTAACGGAAAACAAAAACTTAACAATGGAAATCACCACGGGGCGAATAGGTACAGAAAACATTCGAGGTATCCAAACGTCAGATGTCGAATGAAGTGACAATAGATGTTAATGGCCGCCACAGAACCACCATGTCCACCATAAAGGTTACCACACATGATCAACTGATAATTTTTGATAAGATTTTGGTCAAGTTTTGAAGACGTACGTAAAAATATGATTGATTTTTTTCCTAAAAATGTAATCGCACATAATGAGAATAATAATTGGTACCAAATGTTATTAAACCCTGAGTTATTGCCATTGTTATTTAAACTTTTCTCCTATAAAACAATTTAATTAAATAACTTTTTTTGCGACGAGTATTTAAATAAGATTGTTTATTTAAGAAGGAAAATTAAATGTTGCCTTTAATATTATAAATAAAATAAACAGCTACCTATAACATTTACAGAAGTGAAAATTTACCGATCGACCTAATATGTCATTTTAATGGCAACACTTTTTTGACGTATGTTGGAATCTAATTAGGTTTTTTAGTATAGTTTTGGATTGAAAATGTTACTTCATTACAACATTTACAAACTCCACCCATATTATAGATACTTCAGTCCAAACGTCTTATTAACATTAACCCATTTTTTTAAAACTCTTAAGTTAGTACATACCCGGTACCTACCTAGGTAATTGTATTTCATTTATTATTCTATATAAGTATGAAAGACAAAATGCAGTCCTTTTTAAAAATTATTTTACTTATACTAGTACTTATAAAATGTTGAATAGTATTTAATCTATTCTAAAAGTCTAGTAAGTGGGTATAAAATACTCACTAGAAAACATCAAAAATGGGTCTTTTTAAAAAAGAACACATCCATACAAAATTTAAAAAAAAATCTCTGGGCACAATCTCATACAAATTGACCTAATCTCAGAGTTCTAGGGTTAAGTAAATTTACTTTAAATATAAAAAAAATAGTTTAGATACTCGAAAACTACAAACACACTTATATATAATGAGAAATAAATACCTACTTAAGAAACCTCCCAAGACTCAGGAAAAGACCCAGTTACCAGGGGAGTGATTCTCTTAAAAACGGCGGTCGGTCGGTCGAACGAGTGACAACCCAACTTGACCTTAGGTCAATTTGTGTAAGATTCCCCTTATTATATATTTTTTAATTTTTTTTATCTGTGCTGGCAATTTACCATATTTTAGTTTTGGACGGCACATTTATATGCACCAATTGCACAGAGTTGATACATCAAATAATGAGGAAAAACGAAAAAATGCGGCGTTGTCAACTCGATTTTAAACAATGCCTCTTGATATTTTGTATCACTAGTCAATTTTGATGTGTGTAGGTATTTTAAAGTCACATAAGTACATGGTTTTACCCAGTAAAGTATCTGGGAAAAGCCATATTACAGCCTTTGACATGGTATGGTGTTGAATTTGAATTTATAATAAGTTTTTTTTCTCTTGGGCGCTTCACAGAATCATTGTATTGTTTGTTTTTTCCTGCTTTAATTCCCTGAAACGTTTAATTCAAAACAGTACATACCCTCTCTTCAATTAAGTAAAGGATAATAATCAGTAAAAAACCCAGACAACAGAACTACCCCAATACGGTCAGCAAAATATTCAAATAAGTACCAGGTGTCCATTAGATTCCAACGCGTAAAAAACCATCAATAGAATATTCGTTAGTATAAAAGGTCTTTGTTTACAATTTCTTTGCTGACCCTACGTTATCAAAACCACTTTATAATTCATCCTTATAATAAAACCAATAACCTTATTATGTAAGCACGTGAGTTTAAATTACAACGATGGTGGGAATTATGTCTGTGAATGTAAATTTGTATGTCCGAAATTTGTCTTTTGTATGTACCCTTTTGAATATCGTGATTATATGCAAATTTGTATAGTCAGGTAAACAGCTGCTGATTTTTTTGACACTTGGTCTATTGTCTGAGTGACCTTTGGAATTATATTATCTGTAATCCCGATATGACAGTAATTTGTACGGATTTGAAGCCAGGAACGCTAGCTTCGTAGGCAGGGTCACTACCAAATATGCTAACGTTTCGTATCGTCATCGTGTGTGTGTTTGTTCGAATATGAGAGTCAGGTTTCGTCAACGCAATGACAAAACCGTAGCTATTCACAACGCCACGCCATATTGATTGTACCTAATCTAATACGTATATTATCCGGGGTTCTCAAAGCGGTAATCCTTGATCTCATACAATAGACGCATGCACGCAACTCCGAATAATAATAATTTTGTAATTGTTCACTTTTATTGCGGTTTTTTCTTTCTTTTTGTTTTGTTTATGTTAGTATAGCGTGTGTGTGTGTGCTATGTGTGTGTAATCTTCCGTGGTTTCAATAGATGGTTCCAACGGAAGACCAGCGCTGGTTTTAACGCCAGCATAACGCTGAGTTCGAACCATGTCGTGACGACAGGTATGTTGTCTATGTCAGTATTTTTGTGTTTTTGTTTGTTCTGTTTGTCACGAATAAATGTTTTTTCTTTCTTTCTTTCTTTTAAAAGGTATCTTGATCACAGCCTCTAATATCGTTTTTGACCTGTTATCGTATTGTCTACGTTTTGATAGCTCTTATTTACTTGACAGTAATGGCGGCCGAGTTAGAAACAATACCATATCAGGTCAAATACGATTTGGATTTTACTGCCTAGAATAGAGGCGCTGAACATTCAAGACACACAAGACCCGACAACATCCAAGAGCGAGCAAGAGGCAAATAAAGTGCTTATCTCAAAAGGACGCAATTTCCTCTCAGTCTGGCTACGTAGCCTTTTTCTACTTAAGCACTTAATAAACCTTGCGACGAGCTTCTCGGAGACGTCCCAACTCGACCAAGCATTTTTCAATGACGAGGTTTTTTTTATGGCATTAAGAAAGCAAAGGACGGAGCTCACAAACCATCAATTTTTTTAAGAAACTCTGTTTTACTTATGGACTAATTATGAACCGACGAGTGTAAGTTTCAGAGCGTACAAACAACATTTTACGGTGTGTATTCTCAATTTGGTAGCTTGACCGTGTTGTGAGCTCGGTCGTATGAGCTTATGAGAATAACACCTCTGACGGACGAGAGGGAGGCCTTTGCCCAGCAGTGGGATACGAACTAACGAACGAACGAAGGAACGAACACCTCTGTTAGTAAGGAAAAGATAAAAAAGTTAAAAGATTCAGTAAAAGGTCGCACGGGCATTGTTACACCTCAAAGATATACCAGCGTTTCAGCGCTTCGTTTGCTGAGAAGAAACGCCGAAAGTAACTCAACAGTCAGTCATTTAGGGTGATGGAACCGGTTATGGACAAAGCATCAATAATGGACGCTTAATTCTTATTTTCCAGAAGATAAGGGTTATTCATTTGTTTTGCAACAATCATGTCCATTACGGGTGCCTATCACCTAAAAGTATCCATCATTGGTGTGGTCACCATACCCATACAAGTTTTTAGGCAATTAGTGAAACGAGTAACATAGAGGCATTGTATCTTAGGGCCGTATTAATAAACTAATCTCAACTCTAATGCTCGTCTCGAGATGCGTCAAAAATGACAGTGTTCTATGGTTCGACGTTTACTTTGACGTATCTTGTGACGGGCATCTCACCCAAGATGAGTTTATTAATACGGCCCTTAGTCTTCGAGGTTGGCAACAAATTTGCAGCCTTAGGTTTGCAGTCTTGAGAATGCAAACGTCTATGGGTCTCACATCCTACTTAACTACGCATGATATTTTTAATTTATATTTTTTCAATACCAGCCAAAGACAACAACCAAAAATTCCGATTTTTTTTATTCCGAATATTCATTTATTCGAATTTTCATTTGTCCGAACGGTATGTTATGCTGGAGCTATTTTAGTATAAGCTTATAATATAATTACTATACGTAGGTTAGGTTAGGTTTGAATAAAATTATAAGCAATATCAAAAATTAAACGCTTCTATCAAAACATTGCATTCGGAATTATGAATATTCGGAATTCTGATCAATTTGGAATTATGACTCTTCGGCGTTATGTAGTGTACTCTAAAACACTGAGAACTAAGACAGAACACAACAACGCGAACACTGCTGGTACCGCTGCAGCTAAGCGGTAGTTAAGCGACTAACGATCCAGACAGACCCTTTACAAGAGTGACTCTAAAAAGTTGTATTTTAGTATTTTTCATTTTCAGGTCAAACGTGGAATGATCCACGGTCATTGATCAAAGGCTCTCAAAGGCAAAGACTTAAGATATGCGTACACTATCGGCACTTAATCACGCGCATACGATGAGGCCCTAGACAAGTTGCTTAGCGCTAACGTAAACGATTTTCGAAAACTGTCAAAGTGTATGGAACTGACATAAGCGCTTGATGTGATAATCGGACGGAGCTGGCTGAAAATCAGCGCTGTGTTTAACACCTCAGCATTATGCTGAGTCAGTAACCGATTCACTGCCGCGAAGACACACTTCTCTTTTTTTACACAACTGCCCAAAAAAATTCTTAAAATTGACGATTCTTTATTCCACCATAACTTTCGAACGCCTGAGCCGATTTAGATGTGTGAGGTATCGTTAGAATCCTTACATCATCCCGGGTGACATAGGATAACAACAATGGCAAAATTACAATTATTAATATATGTAGGTAACGTAATGGCACCAGTGTTCGACACTTTAAGCTGACATGCACCAATAATCGACACTTAACTCTTAATTCAAAGATCATACGGTCATAAATTGAGTGTTACAAAACAAATGAATAACCCTTATCTTCTGTAAAATAAGAATCAGTGTCGATCATTGGTCCTTGTCGATTACTGGTTCCATTACGTTATATCGACGACAGAATAAAAAATGCAGTCGGGTTTTTAAAGCTTGCTTTTGATATTGGTCTAAGATCCGAATAGGAGACGATTTGCACCGGGCTGTTGATTCGATGAAAAGTATTTTATATCAAATTTAATACGCTAAATAATATATGTGTCGAATATGTAGGCTGAAAAATTTCAGTCCAGTACTTATATAATATTTTTTTTATTAAAAATGTTTTTTTTTTTTAATTGAAAATGCTTGTTTAATAGACAAATTACATACTAATCGAAAGTATGAAGTCTATAGAATATGCAAACGTTAGGTCTGGTGCAAATTATTAGTACCGACTTACCTGTTTATACCTGCCTACCCAATAGTTTGACGGGAAAAAAATAGTCAACCTAACGGTTGCATATTCTATAGGCTTCATACTTTCGATTGGTATGTAATTTGTCTATTAAACAAGATATTGCAATTTTTTAAAACAAAGTTATTTATGTACTGGACTGAAATTTTTCAGCCTACCTATTCGCCATATTAAATTAGCATTAGCTTAGCATATAAAATTTGGTATAAAATACTTTGTATCGAATAAACAGCCTGGTGCAAATTGTCTCCTATTCGGATCTCCTACTAAATATAAATCCTTATACATTTTCGATAACAATAGCGATCTCGCGATGCATCTTGTCTTGGGCCGCTGTATACCTATACCTATAGTGTACTATATGCGGGAATTTCAAGAGGATTCGAAAATACAAATAATCAATATTCAGAGTGTTCTGTTTTAAAGGACCGTAATCAACGTAATACATTTAACGTCCTAAGGCGCCGGGTTTATAAAATCTTCTATAAAATACGGTCATTGGAATCAAGGTTCATTGTAAAAAAAATAAGACGTAATTTCTATTGTCTTGACTTATGGTCAAATACATAGGTAAGTTGAGTTTATTTCGTGCACATTAGGTTGATGTTCAAAAAAAAAACTAGAAAGGAAACTATGACAACTCGATTACTCCTAAAGCATCAGGACAGTGTTGAAATTTGACATTTACTAAATACATCTTTCACGAGAATAAAAAAGAAACAAACTCGGAAACCTTACATTTAGGAAAGGGGCAGCATGGGCCTATTAGGGTAAAGCACCCTATACACGAATAAGAAAAATTCAATTAGCTGTTTTTTTTCAATAGCATCCTTTTCTTCCTTCTTCGTTTTATTTTTTTATGCCAATATATCCTTATTTAATCTAAAATATGTATTTTTAAAAGCTTGCGTCATAGACACGTCACATCAGACTAATACACATCTCTCAAATCAAGGCATCTCAATGCCCCTCCCCACTCGACCGAGCGCCAAAAAGAAGATTTGAGAGTGCTCTGAAAGATCCCCGCATGCCTACGCCTTCCTTATTAACGGAGTCGGGCGCAAAAAAAACTACTTGATACTAGCTCTATTTTTACTGCTTGTCAGTTTTGTCCCAGTCAACAATTATAACTAGTGTATACTTCAGAAAATGGAACCCTGTCTTATGTTTTTTTTTCACTCAAAATAGTTTAGTGTTGTGGCAGATTCAGCTACAATATTCTCAACTGGCAACTATCGCCAGATAAGGCAGCTGTTTTCAAGAAAAAAATGCCTATTTCATTCCAAACAGCGTCTTATTGTTTCAAATTCATTTTCGCCTATCTACGTCTACGTTTTGCTTAGTCTGATTTTACTATTGACTTTTTAAAGTATCTGTCGGTTAAAGTCCCTTTTCTTTTTCCGCGTATTAAAAAATTGACAGTTGAAATAACTTGACTAATAATATTAATTTGGGAATCGAAAAACTATGACTACGATTAATATCGATACGTAGTTAATCTGAATAGGTGATTAAAAATAAGTTGCTTCATCATTCCCGTAAAAACCGAGTATCAAGTCGTTTCGACGCGCTACATTGTCTCCCTGTACACAGGGTGTGCTTGTTTCTTTTTCGAAGCGAACTACCGACCGTGTATAATGGACCTAAGTGCGCGGAACGTTACCTACCCTGTATACGAAAGGTCTTACATAATTACAATACGTAAAGGTATAGTAGAGTTTAAGGGAATTTATGAGGATTTTCAATTTTCAAATACTTTTAGGATACTTTGAACGAGAAATGTTCTACATGATAAAATCAAATGAAACTCTAACACCTTAAAGTATAGTGTTAAGAACTATATTAGAATAACTTAAAAGGAGATATTTTCAACCTTTTATTATTTCAAGTGTGAAGGTCCTTGACCGAAAATAATGTGGAGAAGACACTTTTGAAGTTTCGGAACTTTTGTTTGTTTATTGAAGCGTAAATAATAGGGTATGAAGGCGCGATGAAAATATTTGGAGACAATATTAGGGTAAAAATGCTTTTCAAATACTTACTTATAGCTCTCTCGCTGACCAATAAACAACTATACATGATTGATGCGGTGATGATGATGATGATGATGATAATACAGGATGATCGGTAATACTAGTACCCATTATGATCTTTTAAGCTATTGGCTATTGCCAATCAATGTGTATTATCTACATATTTTTATTGAGTAACTATATAATTGACAACATTTCAAAAAAAAAAGCATCTTTGTTTTTCTGCGTTTATAATAGCTGGTTAAAAATTAGACTACCCGTGTTTCTTGGTTTTTCTTTATTTAATTGAAATTCGTCATTAATAATTTATTAAAGAAATAGTCATTAAAAAGACCGTATATACAAAGTTAGGAATACTGATGTCGTGATCTTAGCATGATATATATAAAAAAGTAACTTTAAACAGAAACAGAACTGACTGGCATGTCATGTCACTTGTCAACCATAACAACTGTAACAACATAAATTCGTCGACTTTGGGCAGATTGCGGCTATCCGCTTTTACAAATCCATAAGTCACTTTCATTTTAAATAGCGTATATCAAGACAATAGTATTACGAGAATCGAAAGCGTGTCGTTAGAATCAAGTAATCCGTCAGACAGATGAAAAAAGGCCATGACAGTTGTATATTTTTTTCAATTCCTTATGGTAATAAATGGATCAAGGGCACTATAAGTGTATTCCTAACAATCACAATCCAACTTTTTTTACTGTTTTTCCTAAATATAAAAAAACTACTGCATAAAAAAATCCAAAAATATTTTTACTGTTATCAGCAGTATAAAATTTACAAACGGTATTTTATTTTCCTACCTTAGCACATATGAATTGTTGTCAATTTATTAACAAATTGATTGGCCAAATAATATACGAGAATAACCTAATTGAAACAGCAATTTTGTCGAAATAAAAACACCCTAGTTCCTAAGATTGCAATCTTTCTAGGTTCATGAAAATTAGTTCAATCTTAATATTATCTGCTAGATAACACCCGTAAAAAACATCACCCCCAACACAAAAAAAACGCTAGTGTCTTTCTAGAACCAACTCCACATGCCATCGCAATATAATTAGCGCAACAGGACCGCTGGCCGGGAGGCGATCGAGTTACTCTAACGACGTTACTCGGGTCGACCCTTTGAGCTTGATAATCCGATCAAGCTATATATTGCCCGGGCTTCAAAGGCAGTGCAAGATTGCGGAGCGTGTGAGAGTAAGAAGGAAAAAAACGGTATATATTCAAAAGGAGATGGGCGGGATACTTGGCTAAGAGAAACGTTGGCAGGTGGTCGAGGGCGCTAACAGATTAGGCCGAGATTAGGTCACAGATCACACCATCAGCTTGTTGGTCTGATGACATTTGACTGACAGTTGGGAAAAGATGGATGGCGTTAGCAAGAGACGGGCCTTTACCGTGCATTGGGTGGATGTGGACTGAAATGATGATATTCAAGTATCAACCATAGCAGTGCTCGAAATACGCTATGCACAGAGATGGGTAAATTAATTCGAATGACGAATAACGAATAAGAATAACCAAATTATTCGCGAATAACGAATGAAATTCTCGAATGATTATTGTTATTCGAATAAATTATTCGTCGAATAATTTATTCGAATAATATTACAGAAAACAAAGCTGGCAAATAAAACGGTTGGGAAAGGATACATTTGGAAAACATATTTCGCCGAAACAAAGGTAACCCAATTTGTAAAGCTAATCAATATTTTTAAGAATAAATTTTCATTTGTAATATAAAAATAAAATCTGAAAGCAACTGTCTGTCTGTTAGTTACGTTTTCATGTCTAAGCCGCTGAACCGGTTTCGATGAAATTCGGTATCATGACCGCTCGAGTCTCGGGGAGGACAGAATACGTTTATTCCATAAAATGGGAAAGTTCTTGAAAAAATAGTTATAAACGACTTCTACACGGACAAAGTCGCGGGCATTAGCTAGTTACGTACATAATTAAATGCCGCTAGCCAGAAAATTCCTACATACAGTCTACAGTAATGCTGTAAACGAACCAAGTAACAATTTGAAAATATTCTGCCAAAATTACGATATCGTTATGCCTCAACCAATAGGCGTGCTTCAATGGCGGCCGGAAGTTGGCGTCGTGATCACTTCCGGGCCGCTCGTGCAACCGGAAATAGGGTTTAATTTGATAGGTAATAAAAGGCCTATTAAATATAGATAGATATATTTATATTAAAGTTTAGTTTTTGGTATGACTACAGCACTACAGGTTGATACTTTTTGTGTTGTTTTTTTTTTTAACTAACCTACTAACAATAGATGTAAAAAATATGAAAGTCGATTTTAACCTACATCTAACTGTCAGATGACTTTAAAAAGGACAATGCCAGATCTTGGCTTAAAACACTTTTTTTAAAAAAAGCTCGCGGCTACGAAGTAAGAAATTCAGTATTTTATTATTTACACATTGTGGGAACTTATACGAAAAATAGAGCCATATATTAAGATACTTTATAAATAAGACAACTTGCGAGTAATATGTAATGTAAAGTAAAATAAGGCAAGTTCTTCAGAAAAACTAACACCACAGCATAGTTTTAAATATTTTTCTACATCAAATAAACCCAATTCTATAATTATCCGTCACAATTTTTTTCTTATGCCATAGCTTCTATAGAGACCTGGCATTGTCCTTGGAATACTTGTTCCGATGACAACACAGTAATATGGTACCATCGAGCTGGTTTTATGATGGAGACGGAAGGTGGCCAAGGGAACTCTTCAATGGCTCATAGTAAATACGTCACGTTTGGACTCATTTGACTGATAAATAGTGAATGATCATTGTTAGAAGTTCAGTTGGCAACAAAAGTGTGTTGCAAAAAATGATTTTTCACAACACTGCTCGGAAATATGGCCATAGATGATCTTGTTTGGGGTCACAAAACGTCACTTATAAGGACAGACCAAGAATGTTTTTGTCGGCGTGTTTGCTGATTCTTCGAGAACATTGTTGTCCAACTTTAAGAACCAATGAAAATCAATCAATTAATATTTGTGTCATAGCTCCTTAAAATGAAAAATTGAAATCGACCAATCAGAATACACCATTTTTTGTCGTAAAGTATTAGGTGTATTTTTGCTAAAAGATACACAGACTAAAAACTATGTCACTGCTTTTTTTTTAAATGTAATTCAAACTTGGCCCCTAATCTCGAACCACTAGAGATGAAATTACATGGGAGATATGGTGAAACAAATACAATTTTATATGGAGTTGACATCTTCATCTCGCATGTTAGTTTATTAATCTCGAGTGCTACGAGTATAGGGGTTCAGATTAAAAAAAAGTTATCTAGATGGTAAAATTGGCGGTGATGTCACATTAACATGAATTAAAATTTGAGTTTTGAATTTTTATTTTATTTCCTCTCAGTAGTTGTGAAAAGTACTATGTCTGCCTCGGTAGAAAGTGCAATTTATGGACTCGTACACTAGAGGGCCTCAACTACATTTCGGCCCTCTATATGACTCGTCCAAAAATCCCGTACTTTCTATCCTCTGCAACAATGTAGGTACTATTTTTGAAGCAACTAAAAAAATAAATACGGCAGACGGGTTTTTCTAAAAGCTTGCGATTTGTTCAACAAAAATGTTCTCTTTTAAAAACAGTTGCATCGTCTGTGAAGCGCACAAAAAAAATCGGCAATCAATTAATTCAGCCATTCCACCTGCTAAAATACTCGATCTGTTTAAATACTTTCTTTAAAAAAAAACACCCGGAACTTTCGCATCCCTGGCGTACTCGGATATAGCAATTTCCCGGCATATATGGGAATTCCTCGAACAAATTGATCAATTCTGCTCCCGGGTTTCGTTAGGTACTTAAATATCTAAATATTAAGCAAGATATTTACATGTAGTTTAAGATGTAAATACTTGCTTTCCCGCGCGACGTTGTCCGCTTCATAAATTCCCCCCTTTCCCCCTTAGATAAACATTATTTATAGCAATGAGAAGGCAAAAGAGCACACAGGAGTCTATATCGGAATCCATAATGGTTTTTTTCGCATAATGTACCCTTTCGCATAAAATCGTTTGACCTAAAACGGTTTTTACAATAGAAAGGGTTTTACTTTAATTATTATAAAAAACTAACCTAACCTTATCTACACAATAACGTTTATTAAATTCTGCAATGTCAGCCTAAAAGGGTGTTATGCGAAATTATTTTATGAGAAATGATACATTAGGACAACCGATATTATGGATCGCGAATGACACCCGCACACAGGCCACCTGATGGTAAGTGGGATCTAAGACCCATAGACATTTGCATTCTCAAGACTACAATCTTAAGATTGCAATCCTAAGACTGCAAATGCGTGTCAACCCTGAGTAATAAAATGAAATGCCTCTATGCTAGTAATTTCACCGGTTGTCTTATCCCCACACCGGAACACAGCAATGCGAACACTGCTGCTTGGCGGTAGGTTAATAGATAAGATGGTGGTAGCGATCCGGACGGACCCTGCACAAGGTCACCACCACTAACATCTTCGTAAAATCCTTTGTACTTAGTGGTATTTACGTCATTAAAAATAGCTTGAAAATCTGAGTAGGTAATTGGGAAGTCTTGATACTTGATTTCTATTTATTCTCTCAATTCTCTCAACAACGACGGACGGACGGATGAACCAGTGATTGACCAAGCGGCGAGTTTAAGAAGTCCCGTTAGAGTGAACAAAACACATCTTAGCGCATGAATACACGCGCTAAGATGTGTTTGGATGGATTTGGCAGCATGTCTTCTCGAACGTTGCCTAATTGAGAATGCACGCGCTAAAATGGACGGGACTACTTAAACTCGCCGCTGCAATTCGCTCGTCCGTCCGACCGACCGCCGTTTTTTGAGAGAATAACAACGCAGGGTTAAGATAGCCACGATGGTTGATGGCAACCTTCTTAGAAAAATGACATGCTCAGAAGACTGACTAATAGTATCATACATTGACGATAATCCTACTATATTGAGCAAGTACCTACCTCTGAGAGTACCTACCTACGTATTTTTTGTAGAACAAGCGTATGTCCTTTTGATAGAACACTCGTGAGAGCAGAAGCAAAGCTTTATTTAATTAGATTCCAAATATCTATTCGCCCAAAAAGGTGAGGAAATTTTAATAAGATTTTAATTAAATTACAAAAATATAATTTTATTAAAAACAGTGGTTGGAGGGACAAAGTTTATGTATCATAATTTTTAGCATCAGTTTAGAATAGGAGAACTATTTAATATTCACTGAAAAAAATAATAGGTCGCTTGTAACAAGATTGTGATTGTTGTGCATAAGCGTCTTGATCCCATACGAGCCTGACAAGACGATACATACACCAACTAAGACGTTAGACACATCAACTATGATGTTAGTTGAATCACTAAAGAAATTTCTGTTTGTTACTATCAGTTTTGGTTTATATAACTAATATCTTAACTATTGTATTCATGTTATGTCAACTAAGTGAAAATCTCTCTTTGTTGGCTCTCATTTTTTTGAGTGTTCGGTTTTATTATTTTAGTAGGTACCTCAATGGACTGTACTGTAACAATCTTTATCGATAGAACATGGTTTTTACTAGTACCTAATTAAAGATATAATATATATAAAATTTTATTAAGTGAGCAATTCGAATTAACTTCTATGTGCACATCGAAGGGCTTGTTGTTTGATCAGTAGTTAAAGTAAGTAATTGTTAAAAATCATAACTAATGATTAAATCGCAAGAAAATGTGTCAGATTTTCGATTCTATTTTCGAATTTTAACAATTAGCTGAGTTAACTACTGTACAAACAACGGACCCTAAATCTATAGTGTATAATATTATAAAGAGCGCTCATCACACAAATATCTGCCCTTACCGAGATTTGAACCCAGGACCGCTAGCTTCGTAGGCAGGACAGGGCAGGGTCATAAAGGGAAAGTAAGAAAAAAAATGCTGATTATATTAATATTTCAACGCGTAAAACGTTATAGAATAACCACAGCTTGTGGGGAGTATAACTTTCGTTTTAACTCGCACGCATCATAGTTGGCGCTGACCGTCTGCCCTAGTTTCCGGGGACTTGTTTTATGAACATACTACCCTACGAGGATAACGTGGACAACACGTGTGATGGATCTTAGAGCTATTCATACATTAATGAAACCTTATTCAATGGGAAAACTTATGTTAGTTAAGTAAACTAGTTGTTAATCAATCTGTTACAGATCTTATTTATTTATTTAATCTTTATTACTATTTTTTTTACAAATGTCGGACATTGACATTATCTACCAGTCGATCAAATGAGCAAGCAGAAACTAAGGTATCCCTTGAACGCATACAGGTCTGTCCAAATGTATTGCTGGATCTAAAATATTTTCGCCTAACATCCTTTTAGGCTAAAATTACAGAATTTAATGAACATATCATGTAGATTAGTTAAATTAAGTTCGGTTAGTATTTTTAAATAACAAACAATGTTAAGGCCACTCGATAAAGACCCAGTCAAAGCCATATACATACATAGAAATATTAGTTTGCTTTATTACAAAAAAAAAACAAGTTTCTACTCTTAGTTTTCGTGTTAAGTTCTATAAATAGTACATACTCGTAATACCGATATTTCTCAAAAAAAACTAAATCACTCTACCTAACCTACTCAACAATTCAAAATAACCTACCACAAGCTCCCCTATTTACTCTAGGATAAATCGATGTTCTTCGACGTTCGGCCGTTCCGCGCAGGCGCCGAAAAAATGGCGGCCGAAAAAAGCCGGGCAATAAGAGAAAGAACTGTGGGGGAGGCGCGGGCAAGGAACGCTCGCCGCTCGGTGAGGGGGCCGTTATGTGGAGTTCGAAATTTGAAATTTGAAACGGAGTTTTTTTTTTTTTTTTGTAATTATGAATACGGCAATGACGTTTAGAGGTGAGAGGATTTGAATATTTAGAAGGTTAAACTTGTTATGTCACGATGGAAAAATAAATAGACAAAACCTAGTCAAATATCAATTGGACTTAAACTTGAACAAGGCTAAGCCCAAGGTGACTTGTTCATAATACACACCCGGTAATTACTAGAGAAATTAGATACTTTTTTTTTTTAACTTAAACCGAGCATCAAGAAATAAATATAAATTTATTTTAAAATAACACAAGCTTTAATTTTTCTTTGGAAATGACGTTTTATGGTCGAATAAAAAACAACATGATGTAAAGTGAAAAAAGTACTATAGATGAAATCAGGGGTAAAGGCCAATCGTAATTTAAATAATCGTTATTTTTTTAATTAAAAAACAATTTATCTAATATATTTTATTTCTAGTAAATCGACTATTATGAAATTCTTCTTGACCTCAATATTTAACTGTTTTATTGGCCTTCAAGTTTGATCTTCCTTATAATAAAAATATGACGAAGATTTTTTTATATGACTATTGTTTCAAGTTCATTACAAAAGGTCATAAGTTAGGGTAATGTCAATGACAAAGCCTTGGATAAAAACTATTGAATTTCAAAAAAAGAACAAGTTGTTTTAAAATGAGCAGGTAGGTACTTTTTTATTTGGTCAAACCTGAATCTGGTGGAGACCTCAGGATAACAAAAAATGAATGCGAGTGCCTAGCACAAAACCGACCATTGTGGAGGTACTTCGCAAAGGCCTAAGTCCAGCTGTGGACGTTCGTCGGCTGATATGATGGTGATGATGATAATACACAATAAAATATTTATAATAATCAATTTTATAGATTTCTGAATAAAAATAACGCTATACACCATGCGCAATATTCAAAATTTTACTAAGGCATCCATCTATATAAAAAAATATTAGGTATTATATTGGTTGGAAAGCACACTTGAAAAAGGCGAAGATTTCGCAATTTTTTCAAATGTTCGTAATACTCTGAGTTAGGCTTTTAGAAAAAAAAGTTGCACAGAAAACAAAAATGGACAGGACAAAGTCTGTCGGGTCAGCTTGTTAATAATTATAAACATAAAAAACACCGTAATGACAAAGAAAATTCCTTATAAAATATATTTAGGTTTAACACACATTTTTTTGCTAAAGTTCTGCTCAAGCAATTCCACTAACTAAAGTACACTACCCTTGTTAACACCCCTGTGATCCCAAGCGCTCCAGCACTACACGGCGAGCCGAAGGGGAGGGTTCCCTGTCGCCGCCCCTCGGGAGGGGGTTAAGCACCCCAGCGGGCCTTAACACGTCGTGCTGCGCTTGAGTGGGCTAGTGAACGGGCGAGTCACTTGCGCTAGTAAGTCAAGTAAGCTGGTAAGTTGATCGGCTTAAAATTATCACTACATGTTAGTACAAATTAAACGACGCAGAGTTCCTGAAACTATTTACTGGACATATTTTAATTGGTTCTTGCTTTCTTTGCAAAAGTTTTTAAAGACTTTTTTCAAGTTTGGGTCGTTATTAAAAAAATAAAATACTAACTAATTTTATTTTTAAATAGCGAATCAACGAGGGAGCAGCGAACACTGAAAAAAATAATTGGTCGCTTGTAACAAGATTGTTATTGTTATGCATAAGCGTCTTGAGCTCATACGAGCCTGACAACCAGACGTTAGATACATCAACTAAGACGTTAGATACATCAACTAAGATGTTAGTTGAATCACTAAAGAAATTGCTGTTTGTTACTATCAGTTTTGGTTTATATAACTAATATCTTAACTATTGTATTTATTTTATATCAACTAAGTGGAAATCTCTCTTTGTTGGCTCTCATTTTTTTGAGTGAACTTAACACAATAAGCGGTGTCTCAAATTTTATAACCAAAGAAGATTTAAACGTCCTGTTTTGGTATAAGATTGCTCTTGCCATGGGATTATTGCCCGTTATGGATATAACAGGCAATTATCCTA
The DNA here is from genome assembly GCA_946894065.1 of Acleris literana. Taxonomy (NCBI): domain Eukaryota; kingdom Metazoa; phylum Arthropoda; class Insecta; order Lepidoptera; family Tortricidae; genus Acleris; species Acleris literana. The sequence goes on from OX335681.1 coordinate 4,508,767, forward strand.
TATACTATTAAAAGTACTTTGTTTTAAACATTTCTTATTAACATGAATGATTACCTCCAGTATTGATGTCATGTGTATGCGTATGGTTTTTAAATGTAAATCACCAATAATTTATTGATTTAAACAGCACATGTATAAAATAATCATTTAAATGGTTTCGAAATACAATTATGTGTTTAGAATAGGGAGGCCAAAAAATTTATCGATATTTACTGGATATTAAAATATCTTAAAAGCAATGATTGCATAATAGCTGAGTTTTAAAGTATATGTATTATAGGTGAATGATTAAGTATCTTGTTATTCCTTCATATTGAGTAAAATTAATACCGAGGTAATACATTCCCAAAAAAAAAATGCATCATGAATTCCCAAACGAACACTGTTTTAACAATATTTTTCACAAATAATAAAAATACGAGTAGGTCAAAGGCGCCAGATGAATGATGCTAAAAACATGACTACATACAGTCTCAGTTTGGCAAATATTATTTTAAAAGCCACAGTTACTCGCCCGCCCAACTTGTACGAGTACTTGCCGCAATCCAAACTCGCCCACGCATTTAGAAAAGAAGCGACCATTGAAACCTCGCATCTTGACGATTGCGTTAAACAGGACTTCTTACCGAGAGTGACCGAAATGACAAATTATCGTTGTTACTATGCAAGAAGGTGGGTAAAGTTATTCGGGTATATGTATGTGTGTGTCCATGTTTCTTCGGGACTTTCTGCAGACTATGCATTGACGGAGTTTAGAGTGAAGGGATATTATATCATAGGATACTGCTGGAATAATCGGGGATATTAAATCAACGGAACACGGAAGACCAGAGTTGGCTTTTCAGCCAGCACATGCTGATAGAGTAGGGACCGTTTCATAACACTAGCCAAGCACTACAGTCGGTGATCGAATTCGAGATCGAAATCCTAACCTCAACGCGCGCACATTCGCTGTGGTTATGGCATTTAGGTTTAAGTATAGGTATTTTTATCAATAAAACTTACCCTAATATGGTTACACGAGTTCTCATTCATGTTTTTATGAAGATTTCGGTCAGATTTCGATCTCGAATTCTATCACCGACTGTACATGTCGTCTCTTTTCCTTTTTTTGTCTGCGTGTTATTGTTGTGAGTTATTTTTTTTCTTACTTACTAAATTACTATCATAGATTTTATCTTAGTCCTTAGTCAACATGTTGGCTACGCATTTGCTGTCTTAGGATTGCAGTCTTAAGATTATAGTCTTGAGAATGCAAATGTCTATAGGTCACAGATCCCACTTACCATCAGGCTTGTGTGCTTTTTGCGTTATCCTTGCCATAAAAAATATTCCTAAAAATTAGATTAACTTGATAAAATCGTGAATAATTATAATAAGTTTCTTAAGTTTTCGTTGACGTCACTTTAAAATAGTCCATAGTGGTAGGAATCCAATCGGTTGACTGGACATAGGTTATTTAGGTATACTCTCCCTCTTGGCGCGCTAAGAACATTAAAACTCATTAATAACCTACACGTACAATTAAATATCATTTCATTCCATTGCATTATAAAATAATCAAAGAACAGTTTTTAAAACCTATCCAATTAAAGGCAAGCTCAAGCAACGCATGCGGGGGTGGCAAAGAATAAAAATAGGGCGCCAAAAGGGGGCCGCCATTTTTGTACCCCCGTTAGAGCGAGGGTGTGTTTGGGGTCGATGTTTTAGTAACGCTGGTGATTGATAAGAGGCTTATATTCAATGCCAGGCATTGATATTTTTATACAAAACGGATAAAATACTTGAAGTATTCCAATGCCCTCAAAGTACTAGATTTTACTCCTAAAATGAAATCGAAGGAAAAGGGCCCTAGTCAAGATCCAAACGCTACTTCTTCTTCTTCTGCAACATTTTATTTACATGCCCACTGTTGGGTATATGTCTCTCCAATCCTTTTCCATTTTGCCCTATTTTGAGTTAGTCTGGTCCATAGAGGGCCAGCATTCTCTCTAATATCATCGGACCATCGATTGGTCTGTCAATTGTTCTCCTTCCGACCCAGGGCCTCCAGACTGCAACGCATTTACTTCATCTGTTGTGATCCCTACGAAATAGGTGTCCCGCCCATGTCACGCTACTTACGTTTTCCTTTTCTATCGCTCAAAATGTATGGGATCACTCAAAAAAATGAGAGCCAACAAAGAGAGATTTTCACTTAGTTGACAAAAAATGATTACAATAGTTAAGATATTAATTATATCAACCAACGCTGATAGTTAACTACAGCAATTTCTTTAGTGATTCAACTTACATCTTAGTTGATGTATCTAACGTGTTAGTTGGTGTATCTATCGTCTTGTTAGGCTCGTATGGGATCAAGACGCTTATGCACAACAATCACAATCTTGTTACAAGCGACCAATTGTTTTTTTCAGTGATGACTTTCTCTTGCGTTACGATAAACCACATGGTCAACTTTACTGTCATCCCATACATTTTGAGCAATAGAAACGAAAAACGCTAGTAGTGTTTGCATCTTGGCTAAAGCCCCAGGCGTCTTTTTGTAATAATTCAATGGCTTTTTTAGTAATTTTTCTAATTTCTTTCTAATTTTAATGTATTCTAAAAAATAATCTTTATACGGTCATTTTAATCCAGTCTGTTTGTGGGGTGAATGATACCAAATATTTTCGTATTTTAGAAATTACGGAGGACTATGTGTATTTTTTTTATAATTTAGAAGGTCTGTAAGTGTCCTATCAAAATTCTATTTAAACCAGAAGTAATAATCTCTGATTGTAACACCATAAACCATATACCTACTCACATAAAAGAGGCCATCAAAATCGAGTAAGTAAATAAGAGGACCCTCATAAACTGTCCCAGTGCTATACCTATCCATCACTCTAACAAGATTCCATAATTCACATACCAATCAGATGAAAATCAAAAAACTGGGGTGCGTCACAAAAAATGCGAGGGTGTGTCCCCCACATTTTTTTGTCAGGGGCAATCGCAGTGACGACTTAATGCTATATCTTTATATATTTATTTATGGCTATTGGTGAGGGTGGAAGCCCAATTTTTTGCCCTGTGGGTGGGGTGTAGATAGAGAATGCTATGGTTCGTTTAATCTAAAATATACCTACTTTGCTGCTAAATCCCTCAATGGCGGAAGTGATCTCTTACAGATTTTCTGTTTAATATTTATCTTGACCGAAAATAGTGTAGAATACAGTGAGCTACGCAAAAAAGATTTTTTTATTGTGAAAGTGAGAGTCGTCTTACATAAGTTCAACTAAACTATTTTTTACTATGATTTATTCTTAGCCAAGAAACTGTACAACTGTAAATACAGTGACGATAGCAAATAGCAGAATTATTCGCGTAGTTAGAGGCATTTTATCGCTCGTAAAGACTTCATCATACTTTCCATATTTTTAACGAGTAATCAAACGCCTACCAAGAAATGAGTTTTATCCAATGGCAGAACAATGGAGGAGTGAACGTATGAACTACAACTGCACCGATGCCGTCGTCGCATGCGTCAGTGTGTAAGAAAACTTGAAGAATTCTTACGTTTAGTTGTTAATTCAAAGCCTTACCAACGGCAAAGTTAAGTCGGTATCATGTTGTTAGTCACGCAATCACAATCATAAGGCCACGCCTCGGTTTTTAATGTAAATGGAAAGCAGAAAAAGTAAGAATTTATTACCTATTGTAAATTTGAAGTGCCTGTAATAGAAGGTTTGAAAGAAATTAGAATATATAGTTCATGGTTTATTTTATGGACAGTAACAATTTAAGTTTTTTATACCTAAATAACTAGTAAGTTTTAAAATTCAGCAGTTAATGCTACTATTATTATTATTGATTACTAAACTTTCAGTAGACGTAGATATTATATTTAGACAAGTAAAAGATATAAAAAACCAAAGACATCCTAAACTTTATACTTAGTCATATAACGCCTTGTTGTTCGTAATTGTATATCCTGTAGTAGATCAAATTACATGTCAAGTCCTCCAATATTAAAAGAAACAAAAAACAACTATTATCTTCATATTCCGAGAATAAACACAGAACTTAAAATGAAAACAGCCAATACTATTTCACGTCACATCAAAGGGAAAATATTTGCACATAATTTAAATGCGAAAAACTTTTTTTTCAAAGCCCCTAAAACTCTATGCCAGTTGAGAAAAATAAGGGGCAAGGAAAGGGAAACTGAGTGAATTATACCTCCCCAGAGTGGAATGAACATCGCCGAGGTTAACAGATAATGCTTCTTAAATTAAAAATGCTTGTTTGTAATTGCCCGTGAAAAAACGCCCTGAATCTTGGGGAAGTATTTTTTATTTTAATAAGGAAATGATTTTATCTTGAGGTGTTTTTTAGCGTCTTAAATGTTTGCAATCTTGATCGTTATAGTGTTAAGTATGTTCGGTTTTATTTTATAACGCTAAAACATTGCATATAGCTGTCAACCCTGTCTTAGCATGTTCAACACTCGGATTTTTTGACGAGTAGCTTAGGTAATGGTTTTTTCGGCAAAAATAACGAATTGCAAATTAATAATATGCGAAGGCAAGTTCTGGCAGCAGAAACTTTCATACGGAGCCGTAGATCGTAAACAATAAGAATAACTAAGTTTTTTGATCTCAAGCAAGACCCATACTTACAAATACCTAAATACCTTATAGACTAACATACATAATTTAAAACAACTAACACCGAGTTAACAGGACAGCGTGGTCCTATTTTGCCAAAATGGGCGTCATGGTCGCTGCTGGTAGGTTGTCCCGACCCCCGAAACCGCCGGAACACGACACCTTAAATATACACAATAAATGTTAGAAGGTACTTTAAAAGCGAGTACATACCTACGTAAAACTTTTCCAGTATACATTGCATAATACACAGAGATCTTATTTTTATGTCAAGCTATGAAAATTACGTTTCGGTTTTATATAACTTTGGTTCATACCATTATATTTTAAGGTTACGTGAATAACTCGAACCAGAAGTTAAATTCGCCATTGCCCATTGCTGAATATACGTAAAGCGCACTAAAACCATATTCGCACACAAAACGGCAGAACTACGTAAGTCACTAATGCAAAAAAACGAGTTCAAGTTCAGCGGCCTGCTAACATGAACCCTAGCGGTCCGGACCGGTTGGCCAAGGACGCCAGTTGCATGGGAGTGAGAAAACGATTTATTTTTACGATTCACATGTGAGTACATTCAGTACGAAACGCTTGATGTAGGGTCAATTTTGAAAGGAGATTAAAAAGCCGGTATTGAATGTTGAAGTAAAATTAGGTAACCTGTGTGACCTCGACGAGAGTTACGCAAGTGTTGTCGAAGTTGTAAACTTGTTTTAATAAGAGCGAGACATTACTCGTGGGACGAGATCTTTTTAAATTTTGGTTTTAGTTGATTATCACATGACCTAAATGAAAATCTTCTATCCAAATAACGAAATTCGAACGGGAAAGAAAAAAGGAGCTATTTATGTGGAAACTTTATTTATTTATATATCACTGTCATCATCATTATTTTAATCGATATACAAAGGAATTTTTTGCTAAAATTTTATAAATGACTTATTCAGTTTGATACAGGTTGAAGAATATTATCTTACAAAGGATAGCACTTCCCGTCGGCAAAACTGTTTCTTAAACTAGCTAGCTCGGCTTTCTTTTTCCTTAAACTAAAAAGCACATCAAAAGGACTTTTAAATACTTACTTGATTTAACCCAACAATGCTCTAACAAACTATTTAGTTTATTTGTATTTGAAAGGTTAAATTAAATGTAAATCCGATATAGTGCCTATGTTTAAAATACACAATATATCATTTAATTAGTTAAATAAGAACTTTAAAAAAATAATACCTCACATCAAATTGTAATAAATGCTTGATTAAATTATAATATGCATGATATTTACTATTCTGGGTCTCTAATTTATTAGGTAGGTGATGTCTTTTTGCAAACTATTAACTTATTTTAATATTATAAACTCATTTTTTTAAATCATACACAGTAAAAAAGTACTGGTAGTAATTTAATGCGCGTTTCCAATAAGTTGTACTACGCTATAATTTATTTAAATCTTCGTCAAGTTTGTAGTTAACCAATTAATGTTATTAAAGTGTATAGATCTAAAGTGTAAAGACATAAGGCAAACAAACGAAAATATCAAAGAGAATAACTAAAACCATAATAACAAATTTCTGTCATTGTCAATGAGAACGCGATTCGCAATAAATTCAGAAATTAACATAATTCACCAATGACGCAGACATAAATAGACTATTTACGACCAATAACTTTTTAACAAACCTATTGATCTGCACAAAAAATGGCGCGTGCCCACAAGTGTCTTCATACAAATTCCATTAGGGTATCGATTATATTGGTCCAGGTAAAAAAACAATATAAAGGATAAATAGAACTTCTTTGCACAGTAATAGAGTCCAAAACGCAATGCTTATTTTTTCTTTGTAGCCCCTTAAATTACCGGGTGTTAAGAACGCGTCAAAAAATATTTTTGCATTTTTTTTGTTATTGTTTTTTTAATCTCTTTTTGTCGACATGAAGTTGATCCGATGTGTGAACTGAATTTAAATTGTGGGATACTCCCTTCTGCATTTTGGGGTCATTTTTTATGTTTACCACTTAACTCGGTACGGTAGATGGATTTCGAATCAAATGTTTGTGCATCTAGTTTTTTGAGTTGCGTTTTTATTCATTTTTTTAATGTGTGCTGTAAAAACGTGGGATACATTATTTTAAACAATATCTCATTAAAAAGGAAGATTTGCAAAATTGATTTTAAATTTTTGATGATTTACATGCAAAAATATAAAGGTGAAATGTAAAAATTATCATCCAACAGTGTAAAATTATGTTCTTAAACTAACAAGACAAATAATTAAAACATTTTCATCAGAGCCAAAAACGCCTGCAGCCAAACACCATTTTTCGCCCCTCTACAAAGAAAGTTATTAACATCAACATAACGAAACTAATTATCGAGTCGCATCCAAAAATCTTCCAAATCATCCCTTATTTCAGACCACCCTATATTTACTCACTAATCCTCAAAATTAAAGGAGGCATAATCAACATGGAAACGTGTTCACTAATTAATTTTCAGGGGTAAAAATTGAATTCGGGGTGGAAAATTTTTCCTCGAGAACTTAAATAAAAATGCAGATCGGTAGAAGTTTTACCCTCTTCTTTTGAAGTCGTGCGAGCGTGAGCTGTTCTTGGGGGTGGAAATACCCCTAAAGACATTGGGGTATTGAAACCGTTGAGGCGAGTTGATTTTTCGTTAGCACGTGTATACAGGGTGTGTTATGTATCAGGGTGCAACGTAAATAACAAGTAAATTATGATGAGAGATGATGGAAAAGTTCGTTTTTAGGGAGTTTTTATTAACTTTTATTAGAAGAATTTATTAAAAGCAATGTTGCCTTCTTGGTTTTAAAGAAGATAAACATAACTACGTTTTATGTGAAAAGTGCATCGATAAATATAGAAATAGAAATAGAATATAGAATATAATGTGCTTATGTTTAGTCCACGAGTAAATACTCTTTAACCGGAAAATTGTCCTCGTGTGTGATATCCATCGACTTGTTTCTCTAATAAGTCCATGGTGATTATTTAAAACTCGACATTGGCGAAATACACAAAATGTTGTAAGATATTTAAATAAATAATTCAATTATTAATAACGGAAATCGAATAAATAACTAAGCCCAAGACTCTACTACTAGGAAATCACTGTATGCTACGAGTAATATTATAGTAATGGGTCTAGGTTATGTCACCACTATTTACTTACTATATTTTTTATATATTTCTAATTGACGTTATTATAAAATCAAATTTTGAGAAGTGATCCACGAGACGTATTTGTCAAAATGCTTTTCAAATTAATGTAGGTATATACATAAAAAACTAATCAATCGCTTTTTTTTGCAGGATTTTATTTCATCACCCACTAGTGACTGATGTGTATTAATCATTCCTCTCCAAGCTTCTTCAAATTTTCACTATTATGAATTCTCTTAGTCTGGTCCACGGTATTTTTTAGTACCTAATATACATTTATTTTAGTTACCAATAGTATACCTACGTATTATAATTACTTCCGTGGAGGGAATTTCAATGGAATTGTAAAGAAGGCCCTTTTTTTTTTCTTTGATTTCCATAATTGCAATAGAGGGCTAAAGAAATGCTCTTTTGGGCGCGGGTGTCAAGTCAAATATTTTTTTGCTGATAAAATACTGTAATGGCAGCAGAAAATTCGAAATTTTCTAAAATATTAAGATCTTTTTAAAAAAAAATGTCAAAATAAATTCCTACAACACACACACTACACTACACTTACACTTGATTCTAAATTTATATTGACTTTTACTTCTCTAGCTATTTCTGTCCCACTACTGGGCAAGAATCTCCAGACCTGTCCACTATTCCCCTTCCAGTGACCCCTGATCCCAATCATTATAAAACTGACTTTTACTTACACGGAACAAAAATAGGCAAATAGTCGTAACAGAAATTAAGTGTTTGTTTTAAAAGCAAAGGCGCAAGATTAAATTATATACTTCATTTGTTTCGGTACTTTAATGTCAACAATACACTGGATGTAGTTCGTTAGCCAATAGAAGTTTTGATTGGCTGTTTAACAGAGCTAGGCTTGGTTTGTTTACATTTAATTAATTGCAAATGGAGTATAACTAAACAACACCTAGGGTGTGATTCTCTCAACAACGACGGACGGGCGGACGAACGAGTGATTGTCCAAGCGGCGAGTTTAATTAGTCCCGTCAGAGTGAACAAAACACATTTTAGAGCGTGTATTCAATTTGACAGCATGACTTCTCGAACGTATAAGGCTGCCTAATTGACAATGCACGCGCTCAAATGTGTTTTGTTCGCTCGGACGGGACTACTTAAGCTCGCCGCTTCGATTCGCTCGTCCGTCCGACCGACTGCCGTTTTTTGAGAGAATAACACCCCTTAAGCTACATCTGTGACGTTGAATCATTTCACTTTTAACAACAATTCTGTACATAGCGCAGTTTTGGTAGTACCTTGTGCAAGGTCCGGATTGTTACCACCATCTATTCACACACATCAAAAGTGCCTAGGGATATTTTTTATCCCTAGACAGTTTTGAACATTTCTATAGAGGTATATTACTACTGAGTCAAAACATCCAATTTGTCTAGGGATATCAGTCAGTCAGTCAGAGCGAACAAAACATATTTTAGCGCGTGCAATTCAATTTGGCAGCATGGCTTCTGTCGATAAGATCGACCGTATAAGGCTGCCTAATTGAGAATGCACGCGCTAAAATGTGTTTTGTTCGCTCTGACGGGACTACTTAAACTCGCCGCTGCGACATTCACTCGTTCGTTCGTCCGACCGCGTTTTTGAGAGAATCACACACCAGGTGGCCTTCTCCTTGACTTAATTTTTTTAATTCAGAAACTGAAATGGTTTACATATCATCGTTAAGTAATAACTAATGCTGTTTAAGTCGTGAAAATCTTAATGTACTTAATGTTATTTCAACTAAGAAGTTCTCCTACTTTCCAAAAGCCTAACAAGATGAGTCGTGAAATGTTTATGTAGGTATGTATGTATACTATATGTGTACCAAGTGCAAAACAAAATAGTACTTGGAGCCAAAAAATATATATGTAAAAGTTTATTTTTGCTCGCGTTTTTTTGCTATCGGTATAAAATAAGAACAGGCAAGGGGATTGGCGACCACCCGAAGCTTTTCATTATTTCCACGAGCCTCAATATCGAGCGCAAATATTACTTAACGGTTCCTTGTATTGGTGGTTTTTTTTTTTTAGGTTGGTAACAATTTAAATTTATTTTATGTTACTTATCGTCATTTACTATTAGGAGGGCACACACAGTCTTTTTTAAACTCAACAAATACTTTTAAATTTTTGTCAACCAGGCGACAGCGGGCCTATATGGTTGTGTTTATCGATATGTATAAACATGGATAAAACATCTGTCTACATGTACTTAAGATGTACTTAAGTCCTTCCTCAAAGTTTAACCTATCTCCAAACAAAATTTCATCAAAATCTGTTCAGTTTATAATAAATATAACTAGGTGCTGACCGCGACTCCATCCGCATAGAATTCATTTAGCGCTATTCCTTTAAGAGCATGTTTAATTTGCAGGTATATAAAGTACCTACCTTATATTCATCTACAGGTTACAAACTATCTGCGTACTTTTAACTGTGTCTATGTTGTTGCTTATCGGTGAAGACGGAACTAACAAACACACATTCATATTTATAATATTAGTAAATATAACCTTAATTTAAAAAATACAAATCTCCTTTCAAATTCCACCATTGAAAAAACCAAAAACAAAAACAATTAAGACATGAGTAATTCAAAAATTAAGTTATCCAGGGTGTGCAAAGTCAACTAAGCGCAAAAACCCAGCTTTACAACGCTTTTAAAAACATTTTTAAAGCAAACAAACTGCCTACGGAGCCCTTCTACCACCTCAGCTTGTTAAGGCCCTCGAAAAGTTTAATCGCAAAGAAAAACCATTAAGTACAATCTCCAACAATAATTCTCCAGCCAGATCCCTGTCAGGCTCAGGGATGATAAAATTATGTATTAAATTATGTATATATAGACGTCGCTTTTAGAATCTCACTTTTGTACGATAATTTAGAGCAGCGTCGCTATTTCCTACTCGCAATCACAATCGGCTTCAAAGTGAAACGATTGCCTTAGATTTTCAAAATGAAAACGATTGCGATTGCAAGTGCGTTAGCAATGGCCCCTCAGGTCTTTAATTTAATATAGATTGTTTCATATTAACTTACCTATGATTAATTGCGGTTTTCAAAAAACCTTGTTATCACACTGAACTCGCATAAAAGTTTTTGTCGCCAATTTACCTCTAGTGTGAATAAAATGGTGGGATTGATGAATTGTTTTTTTTTGATAACTGCCCGAATTCTTAAAAAAAAAAACTTCCAGCTCCAGCCTTGTTTACCTATCTCTGTAATTAGCAACCAAAACGGTCAAAAGGTTTATTATCATAAAAAAACGGATTCACATTTTATTATAAGTATTAAGACAGATTCTACGTTAGTCAACAGATAATGCAAAATAAACAAAAATTTGAAAAAATCGATATTCTGAAAGATATTTTTTTTATTGGAATCACCCTATACGTCGAAAAATTATCCCATCACTATTACTAAATAATTATACAGGGTGGAAAAAACGAGTGAAATATGAACGGCAACTATAGGTACCTTAAATATTGGAAATAGCAAATTCTACGCAAAAGAGACTTACTTTTATTTTTGAAAACAGTAAATTCTTAAGTAATGGATTTTTGAAAATTAGTCTGCGTTATTCGGTAATCAAACTGGCAAAATATGACAAAACAATAACGTCGTATATCCATCCACTTATCACATTTAGGATCTCTCCAAAAACCCCATTTTAAACATACAAGTACATAATGCCGTTCGAATTTAAAAACTTGAGGGTGGTACCCTCCTTTGTTCCCCCTGTATCCAATATGGTGGATAGAAAGATCAATATTTAACTATACCGACTCGTTCACGATGTAATTTATTTTAAGAATAATTTTAGAAGGAATTGATGATAGAACCAATTTTGTTGGGAGTGATTTTCATTTTATTTAATTACAATTTATTTAAAATTACTAATGTATTAGACGATTATTTTAGAATGGTACGAAAACATTGCATAAAATTAATCAAAGTATGTTAAAAATTATAAGTGTTGTAATAAAACTGGCATCAGAAAATAAAGTTTTATTCACTTTAAATTTAGTTAAACTCTGACAACGCTGTAAAATTAAATTAACTTAATTAAAATACACAATTTAATACTGCAAACTTGCCCAAATTATTCAAACCGTTCGTTTCTGTTAGCGAATATATTTTTCTTCTAAATTCAAACTAAAACTAATTCAAATGGAGAACGTATTTTTAATTCTTCTTTTTAATCCACCGGGTCGAAGGCTAGTGCAATAAAGGTTTTATATCCGTTCTTTTTAAATTTTATTTCTCATTAGCGACTTTCTCATTTTCAGCTTTGTTTTTATTAAGAGAGCTTTGCTGGAATTCTAAAACTTTGAAGTGAAATGTTCAGAGCAAATTTAATAACTATATTGGTATTTTATTTTTACGACGCATTTATTTTTTAATGTTTTAATGTGGTTATTACATTTCAGCAAATAAAAAGGCAAGAAACTAGTACCTACTTACAGTAACTTATTTAATAGTAGTTTACGTGACGGTTGCGTAATGACAGGCATTACAACATGAGTGTGGTTTATGAAACGAGCAGCAAGGCGAGTTTCATAATAGATCACACGAGTGTTGTAATGCGCGCAGATTAACTTTTTTATTTATTTATTACTATTTATGATGGGAGCTCAAAGAGTGAAAAGATACTAAAGTTACATACATACGTAAAGATACATACCTATTTAAAAATCCTTCAACTTTCATAAAATAGAGATCTTATTTTCCTTTACGCCTTTTTTCAAAAAATAGTTCTGAAACGTTTTTTTGGAAAACGTTCCATTTGAGCAATATAACAAAACTTTTGAACGTAATTTAAAATTTGATAAGTAATAATATCTTAACTTCAAAAGTTGTTTAAATTATTTTCTAAAGTTAGGTAAGTTTTTTTTATACCACGACGATGGCAAACAAGTGGTAAGTAACTTAAGTTAATTTAACTATTTATTTTAAACGTCAGGCAGGAAAGTATTTCTATTACAGTGTAATTCAGTGATTATTTTTGTGTAATTTCTATGTAAAGATTTTGTGAATAAATAAAACTTAAAAAATACTTGAGTAGGTTTATTCTTTGAAGCTGGATGATGAATTCAAATGCATACTCAGGGACCCCCCCCCTCCCCCCACGTAATAATTTGATGCAAATGTAATCTATGAAGAAAACGAACTTGCAAACAGGAAAGAAACCCTTATTGTGTACAGATGGGGAAAAAACACTAACATAACTTTAAAAAAATATATAGCGGTGAAGCAGAATTACTTTTGAAATAGCTAAATTAAATTCAAAAATGCCAATAGGCTATAAACTAAATTTCGACACAGTGCATGTTGGCGCAGCTAAACTAAATAGCTTATTCCCAAAAAAACTACTAATCGTATCCAGACTAGTCCCATCCAAAGTACTATCGCGATCGTTAATTTGTGACCCATTTCAAGAAAAATAGGCTTGAAGTCATCAATGTCATTAGAGATGCCAAATCATTTGTAACTTATAGGAGACTCAACCTTATTGTTGTAGAATGTCAGAATGACTTTGGACGTAAGGTGGGTCCCAAATTAAAGTTCGTGACTGTACAACGATTCACCAGGAAACCTTCAATGCCAACCATATTTACATTAAAAAGAAACTACCTATAAGTAAAACATAAACTAACATAAATAAACATCACATTTTTGGATAGTCGGGTGAAAATAGAAGCATTCCATTTTGCCCCTCAGTACTAACTCGCTTGCCACCCTCTTTTTTAAAATCAAATCTCTGGCACTCCCCTCCGCTTGTTATGCGGTCTTTAATTATATATTATATAGTTTTATATACGGTAACCCATAATTTTATCGAATTTCATTTCATCGATTGTATTATTTCATCGAAAACCATTTCGTCGAACGCTATTTTCTGCTGAAACCATGATATTTTCATGATATTATACATTCATTAGTAGTTAGGTTAGAACTTTAACGGGTGCACTTTGGCCCTGTTGTTTGATCAGCAGTTAAACTAACTAATTGTTAAAATTCGAAAAAGGAATGGAAAATTTGACACATTTCCTTGAGATTTAAACCATTAGTTAGTTTAACTACCGATCAAACAACAGGCCATTAGAGTCAGTTAATGACGATTAAGTCGTTCCTAGGTAACGATTTTTCGTACACACAAGTTTGAAAAGGTCTAATAGTGCGGCGGAACGTAATAAAAAAAAAAGATTTGCTGGAAAGATGGTGATGATCCCCACGTGACCAGTATGAAGTACTAGCTACCTGAAGATTCAAAAAGTAACTAATTATAACTGATTTGCAAGTACGACAGGAAACTAATATTTGCGGGTGGCATGAGTCTCGGACATGTTAATTTTTCTTGTGTCAGAAATAATTGTTGTATAGTTGCATAAACATTAATTGAATTACATGTCGCCTTAGGTCTCTATCTTGGCGAATAAGAGTGACACGAGACGTCCTAATGAAACATTAGCTCTAATGATTGTTTGTGCAACTGAATAATAATGTTACTGAGTCACTAACACATTCAGCGCCGACACTTTTACCCGGTGCCTTGGACGCGTATCTTCGTTTTAACAGCATGCCAGATTCGTTTAAAATATTGCATCTTATGTTTATATACGCCTGGGGCCCATTTCTCAAAGCGTATTAGTGTTTTGTCTCGTAAATAAAGCAACAAAATGAGACAAAACACTAATATTATTAGACTAATACTTTTTGGGAAACGGGCCCCTGAAGAAAGACTTGGGCAGCAAATGCGCAAAACCATTTTAATAGTTAGTTTTTTTTAATTACTTACTTTACTCTCTTAAAACATAATGTACTTATTAATTGGCACTGCAACGAAAAGCATCAACAAAGTTGTGTCTATTTTAAAACGGCACTTTACAAAACGCTTCTAGCAAAATTCAAACTACCAATAAACAGCATGTGCAGATAAAATAACAGATAACCGCCATCTGCCGACCATAGACTATAATAAAACAAAACACATTCAAAAAGCGAACAATGAGTTCTAACGTCCGAATGTTGGCAACGTTGACCCCTTTTGCTTTCGTTCCCAGTTCCCACTAAAAAAAAGTTATTTTAATCTCATCTGCATACTGGCACCTTCTATTATTAAGACAATAGACAAAGCAGGTTTTTTTTTAAATTGTTGCGTTGCGAATGTTAGTTCCGCTACCGGCATCTGTTCTTTTGTTAGGTTGACACAATTATGGGCCCCTCACCTTAGTCGCGTTAAAACAAAAAATAGATTGTTATACGCCGAACAGGTTTAGTTAGAAGGGTAGAGTGAGATGTAAAGTGAAGTGTTTCTTTCGGTTTAGGGTTGTCGATGATCTTAACTTATAATTAAAATGTTTTTGTTTCGTGTTTTGGTTAAACGAAGTGACACGTCCGTATATCTTGAAATTATCGTAGTTTGCCCATTTTTCAAGACAAAAATTAGTGCCTTGTTATGCCTTATATGAACGGTTGCATAAAATTTGAACTGAAGCAAATTAAAAAGTTACCGACGGATTTTTAATTGGGCATAAGGTGTTAATGAAGTTCGTGCTACTAAGTGATTTCCTCGGTTAGCATAAATTTAACAGTTTACGAAGTTTAAATAGCTTTTAACTGCTATCTCCAATATTACTTTTGACCACTGTTGAGAGAACTTAGATTTAGTTAGAGTTTTAAAAGTTTGCTTAAACTTAAGTCAGAAAATATCATGACTAAACACAAAACATGACAAAACTAAATGAAATGAGTTAAAAACCAAAGTGTATATTTTTGTCAACCCTATTTCATCTCGAATTTTAATTACAGCCTCTTCCCCATCGCTCGAAGACTTTGTCCCTTCTATAATTTATTCACACATTTCATTAGAACTTACTCCGTTTCACCAAACTAAAAAGACTTTGGTTCCTTCAAAATTTACATAGACTTACCTCCTTTTACTTCGGTGAAAAAGATTGGCACGCCATGCAAATGAATCTAAATTAAAATCATAGACAAAGCTGGTTTCTTTTTAAAAGAAACTTGTCACTACGTTCTCACAGACCGAATGCGATTCTTTATTTGAAATTTGAATATGACATTCTTTTTTGAATTGTTTTTGCAATGTTTAGAATGACGTTATTAAATTTATGTACGTTTTGAAATATTATTTTAAGATTAAGAAAGGGATACTTTTTTGTACTTAAAGGGTGTCTTTTGTTACTGTTTTAGATTTGTAAGTTGTTATTAAAGCTTAAATATGAAATCATACGACTCTGGAATATTTTTTAAAATGGATTATTTTATTATACTTCTGTTTTTAGTCATTTTTGAGTCAAATTGGTACGTAAATGTCATTCAAAATATTCAAATATAAATCAACCATTTCCCGTTATTTTTGGATAGTTGTCAAACTGTTATTCCTCGAATAACCACTTTAGCCTTTAATAAACTTTCTATATATGCATTGAAATAATTTAATTAGGCTTAATTTGTTTTAATAGACATTAAAAATGTATATTGTATTTCATTTCATTTATCAATAACTACGATCAATAATGCACGGTGCAGCAATTGAACCGTCTTCCAAATATATAAAAACAATTTATTTATTTTTATGTACAAACGACATCAGCCGGCTTTTGCAAACGTGTATGTACCTAATCAAGTAACAAAAGATGACAATTATATTATAATTCAATCATGCACAAGCTCCTTGTCAATTTCGTAAATTTCTTGTAAATCTAGCTATTCATCTACCTATTTTGTATGTGGGTCTCACAACCCATATACCATTAAGTGGCCTGCACGATCGCCTGACTTCTCCATGTCATAAAACCATAAGTATAATAGTGGTTTTACTTTTACTCCTATACTCGTTTGACCACAACGCTCAAGTGAATCTCTAAACATATTTATTAAAAACTAAATGTTCTATTTTCAAAAACGCTAAGCATATTATATAGTACAGCGTAAATAAAACAGCTACATCACTGCCAGCGGCGGCAGCAATCAAATTGTCAATTTGCGCGATTTATTGCATTAGCTGTGTAATCTGCGGCTAATTGCGCGATCGGTACGCGTCAGAATATGCGGTTATTATTTTTAAACAAGTTTTTGGAGATCCGTAACGATTAGGTTCTGTGTGATTTTCATCCAGATGCATTTACTTTCGTTAGCCCTAATGTCACATTAGGATAAGTGTCACTAACTAATTCGTCAAGGTGCAAAGTGACATATTTCTTTCTTTCGTATATTCCACTAGTTCTATTGTTATTTTCATATCTGGTTAATAGTTAGTTGAATAGAACTGTTTCTTATTTTTTTCGAGAATTACTTTCAAAACAGTCGAAACAAATAAGGTAGAATTGAAAATTAAAAAACAAAAATCCGGCACGGGCACTGTGACACATAAAAAATCTACCAGCGCTTTCTAAGACGAGACCACTACTGCTGAGAAGCGCCGCAAAAAAAAACAATCAACCAATTCATCTCACAACTGATTTACCAATAATCCCTAATTACCCAGGTTACTCCCCTTAACGCCGCATCTATTATTGTGATTCTTGGTGTCAATATATCGAGCAATATTCAGTTCTGATGTCATCTGGAAGGTAAGGAGCTCTGGAGAGCGGGGCGATAATTCACGACAGCTCATCGCCTTCAACTTGACAAGGCACAAATACGGCCTTTTTTGGCCCGAAGCACCCCAATATTAACTTCTTTCACTTAACCGGAGGCTTCCCAAAAATCTAGATCCACTGTCCCTGCGGAGGAATGTTGCTTCCCTCTGTGTCTTTCACCGCATTTATCACGGGGAGTGCTCCGAGGAATTATTCGGCCGCTGGATTCCACTATCGTACAACTTGTGCCAAACTGTCATTTCATCAACACCATCTTCATAGTTGGATTTTAAATACACCACTGTGCCTTTTTCGAGAGCCTTATTGCAACGCACCTTATCTATGTGGAATCAGCTCTCGGCGTCTGTATTTCCGAACCAATACGACTTGGGGGCCTTCAAAAACCGAGCCTACTCTTTTCTCAAAGGCCGGCAGCTCACCTTCGATTCCTCTGGTGCTGCGGGTGTTTATGGGTAATGATCACTTACCATCAGGTAACTCGCTTGCTCGTCTGCTTCTTCTTCCCATAACAAAATTATCTTAATTGAGATATAAACACATCTACGGAACCCAATCACTTTAAAATACATCGTCCTAAATTAAATTTATGGGAAAAAATGGCATTTAATAATTGACGTGTGATTGATGTCCAGGTTCATTTGAAATACTAAATGTAATGCAGAATGCTAGACTAGAATTGTAATTCTTATTTTTTGTTGAATGAGGTGAGGCGAGAAGCAATATTACTAGTTTTTAAAGGCTTTTTTCTACTCACGTTCTATAAATAAAACACTAATATTGATATCGTTAACAGTATCAGAATACCACATAAACTCGTAACTTACCCTATAGGTGGTAACATGCGTATTTCTGCGAAGCGTCAAAACTGTATAATGACCGTTGCCATAGTAATAACTGTTCTTTTCTAACCATTATAGCATTGTTATTATCATAGTTACGGTAATTTCGTATATCGTCTTGGCATCCTAATTTATATATTAAATCGTTAAAAAAGTTAGCTCTTAAAATACTCGTGCCTGTCATTAAAGCGCTCGCTCCGCTGTCGCCTGCCTTCTAACCTCGGCTCATGTACCTTAAGAAGCTTCATTTACATAAACAACTGTTAGGTTAGGTTAGGTTAGTTTAGTATTACGGTTAGGTTAGGTTAGGTTAGGTTAGTTTAGAATTACGGTTAGGTTAGGTTAGGTTAGTTTAAGTATACAACGTCAAGGCCATAAAAGTTGTATGACTGAGATGAAAGCTTACTAGGTTTGACATTACTTTAATAATTTAGTTTTTTTGGGTACCTATTTTTGTAATACGTTGTTTTTTTTTGCCATAATGTAACACGAATTACTGAATAAATAATTAAGAATTACTAGCTTTTCCGCGTAGAATTCTTTTATCGCTATTCCCCTGGTAACTCTCTAATTTTCCGGGATAAAAAGTAGTTTGTGCTGTTTTACAGAAAACTCCCATAAACCGAAGCGCAGCGAGGGCTGGTTGCTAGTTATTTTAATATTTTCCAATGTACCGCGTCGCGATAAAAAATAATGTAGGTATCATTTGATCCTTAGGCATCTTGATGTGTCTATATACTGTATTATTTGTAACATTTAAGTTTGAAAACTGTGCTTCTTGCTCTAGAACAGAAGATAAAGTAAGACAGCAATCAACTTCTGCAATTTCTATTATGACAGGAAATCATGACAAATCTGGTAACTATGTCGGAAATGGATTATTCTAAGTTAGATAGATAGAATTCGGACTTCGTGCGTGCAGTGGTTGTGTTATCTATGACTATACATGACGGCTGATAGACGTGTTATCGTTTCCAAAAAAAAAACGATACGGGAAATGGCCGAATGTTGTACCTACATGTTACCCTCTATCTTGTCAAACTAGAATAATCCATTTCGGAGATGGTTCCCAGATTTGTTGTGACCTCCTCTATATTGCCAGTCTAATTTGCGTTTTAGAGACGATGCGGGCGGGAACTGAAAATATATATTGTCATCACCTTATTTATAATTTCATCGGCAGTCGTACCTTCCATAAAAACAATAAGAACACAGGGATATCCTCTTAAATAAATTATTCAATGCGTCGAAGTTCGACCAAAGTCAAGACGTGTCCGAACAGAGGGCTCAGACAAGATGCACTACGCTAACTAACGTTTCTATTCGATTCGTTTTTAAACCAATCGCGTCACTGGTAGACCACGTGACTTTTCGTATCACGTCATCTTCCAGTGACGCGATTGGTTTAAAAACGAATCTAATAGAAACGTTAGTTAGCGTAGTGCATCTTGTCTGAGCCCTTAGGTATTGTTTACGCAGTGTTGGGTCAACGTCGACCAGCTTGGCTGTGCATTCTTTTTGAGAGAATATAATTTTAAATATCAGAAGTCATACACAAATTGACCTAGTTCCGAAATTAGCTCTAGTTTTGTAACCATGGATAATAGATAGTTTAAAGTTTCGTCTAAAATTCAGGCCATAGTTTTATAAAGATTCAGGCAAGTGGTTAAACATTTTTACTGCCATAAAAAGTATGCTGTTTATTTTTTAATCAATTTGCAAGTAGGATACGTCACATTTATTCCACTACGTCCTGACGCTTGCCTTGGATTCCGTGGTGCTATTTTAAACATATGCATATTTATTTAACGAAAATACACACCTCGTATATGTACGAAGAGTCGGTCATTCTAGCTCCACACATTACACGACCGCACTGATTACGTAAAGGAAGACTAATCACAAGGCTAAAATTTCCCCAAAGTATAATGCCATATCGTAGATTTGACGTTCCATGAAATGCTAGGGTGACGTCACCAATGTTGAACACTCTTAGCTGAAGGCACCAATAATGGAAACTTAACTCTTAATTCAAAGATCATAAGTATATAAATTGATTGTCTCAAAACAAATGAATAACCCTTATCTTCTGTAGCATAAGAATCAAGTGTCGATCATTGTTGTTCATTACTGGTTCCATCACTCTTAAGTGCGGTCTGTTGTGACGCAACATGTGTCAAGTACGGAGGGCAAATATAAATCTATTCAGTTTCTGTATGAGAAAATCTGTAAGATCCTCCCAAATGGTGTGACAATACAGCGTAATACCCAGGAAACGAACAAACCTAACACTGTCTATTTTATAATGGTCTAAGATCCGAATAGGAGACGATTTGCAACGGGCTGTTTATTCGATGAAAAGTATTTTATATCAAATTAAATAATATGTGGCGAATAGGTAGGCTGAAAAATTTCAGTGCAGTACTTATATCATAAAAAAATACTTAATTAAAAATGAACTTTTTTTTAAACCTGCAAATGTTTGTTTTATAGAATTAGATACTAATCGAAAGTATGAAGTCTATAGGATATGCAAACGTTAGGTTTGGTGCAAATTATTAGTACCGACTTACCTGTTTATACCTGCCTACCCAATAGTTTGACGGGAAAAAAATAGTCAACCTAACGTTGGCATATTCTATAGGCTTCATACTTTCGATTGGTATGTAATTTGTCTTTAATAGACAAAGCTATTGCTTTTTTTAAAACAAAGTTAATTTTTAAAATTTTAATTTATTATAAATATATTGGACTGAATTTTTTCTGCCTACCTATTCGCCATATATTACTTACCGTAATATTAAATTTGGTTTATAATACTTTTTATCGAATAAACAGCCCGGTGCAAATCGTCTCCTATTCGGATCTCCTACTATAACCTTTGAATGTGATATCCAGATGGCATAAAATTACATAAAAATAGTTTTTTTGAGATTAAATTTCAACTGGTTGGATTCTAGCCAAACATTGACATTACGAATAGCGTTATTAGCAGAGATCGGAATAGGCAGAGCTTATTTGCCTAAACTTGACGCATATTCATTCATACGTGAGTAAGATGGGAATACATTATTGAATGAATATGCATCAAGTTTAGGCAAATTAGCTCTACCTATTCCGATACCTGGTTATTACGCTCTGCTTCATACGCTAGGCTTTAACAACATCTCAGAGCAATCAATTGAAAAAAATAAACATTCTAAACATAATTAGCGGAAGACTTGCGGGCCTAGTATGGTTGCGTTTATCGCGTGACAAAATGTGGATATAGCATCCGTCACTCTCGTACTTACATACGTGTCAGAAAGTGACGGACGTGTTATCCACATTTTGTCACGTGATAAACGCCGCCATATTAGGCCCCAGCGTTGGCTCCACGGCCAGCACATGCTGTTTCGCCAATTACAACTGTGTCTGTCGTCTCTTTATTTTTATTTTTAGATAATATTATTTTTATCGGAGTGTGTTTATTGGTTGTGAATAGATGTCTTATGATAAAGTGAATGTAAAGTAGATGTAGTCAATGAAAACAAAACAAACAGGTACCTAGATTCATTTAAGTATATTTTGACTTAATTTTTTTTGTATTTTTTTTGTGCTTAAGAAACGTGTCACTCTACTTATGGGGAATCATTAGGTGTATAGACACACACACACAGACACACATCACACACACACAGACACACACACACACACACACACACACACACACACACACACACACACACACACACACACACAAACACACACACACAAACACACAAACACACACACACGGGCGCGCGCGCGCATGCTCTCTCGCTACTCAACATATCCTTATGCTAAGTTTTGTTGTTATTGTATGTTTCTAAATATATATGAAGTTACGCAAGTGTTAAAATTGTTGCTTATGTTTCACTTAACTGTATTTTGTGGACATCTTTTATTGGCTTACTGTTTTGTATCATGTTTAATTTGTTCTTATGAAATGTATTGCTGTTGATGCCCCAAATAAATAAAATAAAATAAAATAAAATTATATACATACAAACCCTTCCATATTCTAAGTATCCACGTACAGCATATCATAGTTAACTATTTAATTACTAAACCACAGTACACTTTAACCGCAAAAACGATGAATTACCTTCGCCATCATTAGGTCAATAACCTAGGCAGCTGTCAAACCCATACGCCTAGGGAAGCCATTAGAAAACCGCGTTTGAACAAAATGGCGGACAAGGGTGGGCTGTGTCCATTGACGTACGGCAAAGGGCTGGTTCAATACTATAAAATTATGTATTGAAGTAATTGTTTAAGGTCAATAAAGATTATTTGTATTGTATTAAAACCATGAAATTAGAACCGTATTAATAGGCTGATCTTGAGAGATGTGCCGTAGGCCTAAACCAGATGCAAATGCTGCTTACGTTTTTGTTTTCTATCGACTTGAATTGAGTTGTATCTGTTTCTATCTACTGAGTTGGTGACCCTGTCTTTGACGAAGACCGGTCTCGTCACGTCCAGAAGGAAAGTTCCTAACTACTTAGCAAATTAATGTCAATAATGTTTGATTTGATAATTTTCAATTTATATGTAGTTTTAAGTTTATATCCTTCTGCAGTGCCCTTGCAGGGTTCATAAATGTACAGATCTATGTAAGTATGTTTTATGATACTAAATAAAGAGTTTGAATTTGAATACATTCGGACAATTTATGAATTCGCAGAATACTAATTTCGCATAATTGTTATTCTACTGATACCTTTAACTTTCTTGAAAAGTTATAAAATAAACCTAACCTAACCTACTCTATTCTACCAGGATTACACAAACATTTAAAAAAATATTTTTAAGCTGGAGAAAAATTATGCGAAAACAAAATTCGGCGTAAATATATATTCGGCGAAATAAAACCCGACAAAACTGTTAAAATTGAAATAACAACAATGGTAAAATGACAATTATTAACATAGGTATATCGACGACAGTAATCATAAAAAATGCAGCCGGGTTTTTAATGCTTTATGCTTTTCACTTAGTTATTATATCAAGCGTGCACGTTTGACAAATCAAAATCGTCATACTTAGCGCACGTAGCACAATTTTCTCACGTTTAAAAAAAGTGAAATGCAAAAAATATTTGAAAAGTCTGTTATTTCTGTGCACATTTAAAAATGCGACGTTGCCAATTAGGCTATAATGTCAGCTATTCAAACATATTTGCTATTTTCTTTATCTAGGTGCTTGAATTATTCTCACAAATGCCGAAATGCGACATCCGTCGCGTTTTGTTCCTATCTTATCGTACCCATGGCAACAGTGGACACACGGAACGTTATAAAAATAGTTCTAACGTTCTGGTAAAAACCCTTTAGGTGCTCAACGGTAGTTGTAAACGTACATAAACCTAGACCGAGGAACCGAGCTAGAATTGTCTATTAATACAATAGATAATATAGACAATTCTATTAATATGTTTGATACTCTACCGCTAAACAAGGAGGGTAATGTTTTTGACCTGGGGCTTTATTCTGGCCGTAAAAACTTATTACTTCCTGTCGTCAATATTCCAAGTCAATATGGTACTCTCACCGTTTTTCAACAGGTTTTTGATATAATCAATAAATATATTGATATTGATAAGGTAAAATTTGGCAAACATTATTCTTATTGAAAATATACCGGATAGACGTAAGCTGACGTCCGTTGTCGGGCGCTTATGTGAATTCCATACATTTTGACAGTTTTTATACCCTACCGCTTTACATGTTGACTAAGCGACTCTAGCGAGGGACCGCTTGGCCCACGCCTCGCTACGCCACTGGCCATTTGGCATCTCAAGATGGCAAATGTATATCCAACCTTGAGACTAAGGTCTGTATTAATAAACTGATCTTGGTTGAGATGTCTGCAAGATTTGTTAATAATGGAAACGTCAAGTCTTGCAATAATAAAATAGCTAATTATTATATAAAAAGAAAAAAGAACAAAGGAAAATAATCTAGTAAAGGTAGTAGAAAAAAAGCACATGTGGTTCTCGCGGCACTGAAATAAACTCAAATGGTTAAGCAATATGCTGAGTACGACACCTACAGTGCTAGTTTTCAGCCAGTACCAGTCCTGACTCACGGTAGGCACGCCAAACAAACAATTTACACACAAACTTATGTAATTAGCAGTGATCAGAATAGGTAGAGTATATTTTCCTAAAGTTTGCAAAAGGACATAATACAGAGTGGTTAAAACCGGGTGTAATATTAATTTGTTTTTATTGAATACCGGTATTACCGGGTTACCGCTATTTTTCCGGTACTAGTAAATGAAGTCGAAAGGAAATCTCCAGTTTATAACTCTGTTCTACGTAGTTTAGGTAAATATACTCCACCCGTTATTTAGATACTTAAAAGAAATGAGTTACAGGCCCCTTTTATCACAAACTAACATAAAATATCCCATACCGTAAGTAAATATTACGTAAGGTAAGTTCGCTTAATAAGGACCAGGTTTTTGTAAATCCTTATAAATCTGATTTTAGAAGTACTTTAATTAAAAAAATATATGAAATGTACAAATTGCCTATATCTGAAGTTAAAACAATAACCAAAAATCATGAATCCAAAGTAAATTAATGACAAAAGTTGTTTTTAAAAAGCTTTTCAATGGACCTTATTAAGAACAGGTTATCTCAATAAGGCTCATTCCTGTTCCGTAGATAATTCCGAAACTACACAACTTAATTTTTTTATTTAATATTTTTTGTTAACTGTTACAATTGTTTTTGTCATTCCCGAAGGATAAATCCAAAAATTAATAAGAATTGTAGTGTTGGTCCTTAAAAAGTCTATAGAAACTTAAACGCAGAATTACAAATTTGCTTTATGTCTTTTAATAAAACACAATTTTGTATTGTATTGATATTTACTAAGTGAAAGTATTTTAAGCATAAAACAACATAATTAGGAACATTTTCATTCATTAGCTCTTGGGCCTTATTAAGTCTTTAGAAATCACATTTTTGGCGGTGGGCCTTATTTGGAAACAAAATGGTGGTCCTTGTTAGGCACTTCGCCATCCCGGAGAAAACCAATCAAAATTAACAAAAAAAATAGTTCTTTCAATAACCTTGCCTTCATAATCCACGCATAAATGTTACTTATTCCTTTTCATGTGTAAATTTCTCGCCGAAACGAAACAGAAACACTTAAATTAATCAAATACCACCAACAAATTTTATAAACGACCTACGCCTCGTGACGTGAACAGCATCGACAGCCATACTGGCAAAATGGTGGCGTAAAACCCAAGTAATGCCAATGCGCTTCAATGATTGGTTAATGAGGAGCGTCGGCGCGGGCCTTGATTTCAGTTTAGTATCGGGAGCGGGATTTTTGAAATGGTGGCTCTTATTAGAAACCGGTTCTTATTAGGCGAACATACCTTATATTTGAATTAAAAATACTGGAAATCCGGAATTCAATAAAGATAAATTAATATTTTACCCGGTTATAACCAGTCTATATTATGTCCTTTTGCTAACTTTAGGTAAATATACTCTACCTATTCCGATCACTGGTAATTAGTGATAAGAGAGAAAAATAATAGATCCTGGGGGCACTGTTGGTAAACCTACCTGACCGAGAGGTCGGCCACTTTAGTGCTTTGTCACTTTAACGTCATGTTTGAACCGCTGCACTAATCTGCCAAAGGCCTTAAAGTGACAAGGTACAAAACTGTACATCTACTTATAAGGCTGACTGTACCGGAAGGTCACAGTTAGTGTGAGACAAAAAAAAAACTTAAAACACCATCTACGCGTCCATTAGTTAAAAAGCTCTATACTTTCTAAGCTCTACCGCCTGATAGTAATCTAGTGTAATACCGGGCATGCGTAAGCGCAGGCTGCGCGATTAATTACCATTGTTCGAGAACAATGCTTGGGAGAACGGCGCATCGGAATCGGCCTAGCAATTGTGTTACTAGTAAGTGATACTATCTGAAAATTAGATGGCTACCCGCAATTTGAATACTAATGCTGTTAAAGAATGGTGATGATGGTGGAAAAAAAAACCGATGGAAATAAAGTCTAGTAAAATCTAGACTAAGGAACAACGGTAAACGGCTTTAGGCTGCAATACTACTTCTAGGCAAATACTTGTTTGCCATCCAACATTGTACTGTACAGTTTCATCATCATACTCATTTACTTAAGAGCTATATTGTCGGTGTAGTAATTTCCATACTTTCCTATTTCGAGCCTTCTCTATAACACAATGATACGGCACGGCACGACGCCTAATTTTCTTTTTAATTGGTCTGGGTGAGTTCTTCTTGGTCTCCCACTTTTCCTTTTTACACGACTGCCCCAAAAAAAGGAGTATAATGTTTTCAGGCTTCATGTTTGTATGTATGTATGTGAGTTTCTTTATTCCACTATAACTTCTAAATCCCTTGACCGATTTAGATGTGTGAGGTATCGTTAGAATCTTTACGTCATCCCGGGTGACATAGGATACCTAAACTCTTGAAATTGAAATAACAACAATGGCAAAATGACAATTATTAACATATGTAGGTATATCGACGACAGTACACAAAATGCAGTCGGGTTTTTAAAGCTTGCTTTTCATATAGTTATTCCTTCTATTTTTCCTTCAATTATCATCTTAATGTAATCGTTGCGCCGTAACAGGTGACCAAACATCTTTCCTCGTCTATTATCTATTAACTGCAATATAGGTATCTCTTTTTGCTCTAAAGATAGAACAAAACCAATAACTTTTGCCAAACGCAAATTGGCAAACTGTACAATGATGAGAGGACACATAGTAACCTGAAAATGCTTATGGGTGCCCCAGACTAAAGTTCAGACTGACAGACCGAGAGGACAGCAGCTATCTTTTACAATGAGAAAGTAATTTACGTCTCTATTCTAATTCGATGACCGACAGGCCAATATCGAACTGACAGCAATCTGTGTTTGTCTCTTTTCCACTTACGAGTAAGACCACAAATACGAGGAAATGCTTGCGGAGAATTTATTGTTAGATAATTTCGATCTTATTTCAACACGTCCACAGACGATGATGCCTTGGCAGTGGAAAATTCGGGTTATTATCGAATTGTCTTTATCGCCAAATGACCATTTCAGCTAGATGACATAAAAGTAAAATACACAGTCAGGAAAGAGTCAATTCAGCTGGTCGACATGAAAGTAGAATACTCAGTCAGCAAAGTGACAATTAAGCAGGACGGCTCAGAATTAAAATGAGCAAGTAGCCAAACGTTTGGAAATATAAATAGTCCGTATGATTAGAGTACCTAATTAGCCGAAAGTAAAATTAGTTCATTGACATGAACACAGATCGACTTTGTAGCAAAACGTCTGGAAATTGAAATAGTACGTATAATTACAACAGGTACCTAATTAGCCGAAAGTAAAATTAGTTAATTGTCATGACCACAGAACGAGTTAGTAGCAATACCTAATTAGTCGAAAGTAAAATTTGTTGATTTTAATTATCAAGTGTCTTATCAGTACCCAATTTTAAGATCCAGACGTTTTGCTAACCGGCCATTTGGCGTTCATGTCTATTTAGTAATTAAGACATTTTGAGATACAAACGTTTCGCTACCGGGCCATTTAGCTTTAAGTCTATTAAGTAATAAACACATTCTAAGATAAAGACGTTTCGCTACTGGAGTATTTTGAATTGTAACATTCTAAGATCCAGACGTTTTGCTAAAGATACATTTAGCGTTCAAGTCTATATAGCAACAAAGACATTACACAATCCAGACGTTTGAGCTATATTGTTATTTGGCGCAAAGGAAATTTCGATAGTAACCCGAAAATTCGCTTCACTGTATGTGCGCCGGCCCTAACTCGAGTACATTACAGTGCTGTAACCGAATCTCTTGTATCGTGAAAAAAACATCGTGAGAATACCAGCACATTGTAGGGAAATTATATGTGTAAGTGGGATAATGCCCATAGAACCTGTAGGGTCAAACTGTATCCTAGATGACCCATTTTAGTAGAATTATAATCATAATTTCAGCCGAAAGACGTCCACTGCTGGACATAGGCCCCAAGGTTTGCCACAAGGACCGGTCCTGCGCCGCTTGTAACCATCGGTTTCCCGCAACCTTTGCCACGTCGTCAGTCCACCTTGTTGGAGGCCTACGTACGCGGACGCCACTCGAGTAGTCTTCGACCACATCGGCCATCTGTTCTGCAAGCAATGTGCCCCGTCCACTGCCACTTAAGCCTAGCAATTCTTTGTGCTATGTGGATGACTTTGGTTGGTTTGGTTGATAAGGATAAGATATGATAACTAGTGAGCCGAACACAAGCGAAGCCGTTCTCGGCTTCGTCGTTCGCGGCGTCAACTGTGGACGTACAACGAACCTACAACGATCACTGGCCTCGAACGTGTGAAGCAAATTCCTTTGTTGGTTTGGAACACAGCCGAGCACGAACGAAATGCTCCCAGCGCGCTCGTTCGAGGCTTGTAAGTCGATCCACACTAGATGAATTGTGCTCGGCTCGTGCTCCGCTCGTGCTCGGCTCGCCTAGCGTAGACGCAGCTTAAGAACCTTCAAGAGACAAGCATTCTTCCAAAGGCTTTTTGTATAATTTCTCTTCTGTGGCTCTAGACTAGATTCATTCTACAATCGCTAATGATTAGAATAGAGGCATTTCATGTTAGTCCTCAGGTTAGTCGACAGATGACACATGCAGACTTAGGATTGCTATCTTGAGATTTTGGCTGTGGGTCTCTGATCCCACTTACGAGTAACATCAGGTAGGTAGCCTGGTCTTCATTTCATAAACGAACCTCTTTGGACGAACAAAGAATCATCCATCCATACATTC
This sequence comes from Acleris literana, assembly GCA_946894065.1. Lineage (NCBI taxonomy): Eukaryota > Metazoa > Arthropoda > Insecta > Lepidoptera > Tortricidae > Acleris > Acleris literana. The sequence goes on from OX335681.1 coordinate 4,537,933, forward strand.
AGGTCTAAAACATTACACTCAGATCGGGCAAAAAAAACTTTTTTAAATATAATTCTTAACAAACTTGCATAATAGAAAATAAAAAAACAACTTTATAGACCCAAGGTGCACAATTTATGCGAATCCCCTTAAGCCATTCTAAGAAGCCAATATCACCTTACTAATGCCTGCTAATGCTTGTCAAGGCGGGAATCGAACTCGGGCCCTGACATTTCATAAATATCCGCGATACCATCGGGTAATTAGGTCCGTAACAGACCGACAAACGTTAGAATGTGCATATTATATATGCCATTAGGCAGATGTGTTAACGAGTGTGTAACAGTCGGTTCGATCGACAAAATTATCTATTGCAAGTGGCGTCGCCATTTGCCAGTCAGTTTTACTTAATTGTTTTAATGATGTTGTTACAAAAAAAACCGATATTATTAAATAATTAAGAATTAATTTGTGGCGCTTGCAGTGGAGACCATGGGACCTTGTTCTGCTGATATGAAAAGCTTTATTAAGGCCCTGTCCTCCCGGCTCATAGAATCCTCCCGAGATCCTAGAGCTGGTGCTTACCTCTCCCAAAGGATTGGGCTAGCTATCCAGAGAGGTAATGCAGCCAGTGTCATGGGGACCATGCCGCGAGCGGACCTGCTAGAGGCGGTGTTCTTTTTATAGTGTTGATTATTATTTATATGTTTAATATTTGAGTAGCTTAGTTTAATTTTAATTTAAACACGTTTAGTTTTAATTTTTAAAAGTATTAATGTTCAATTCTGTAAATTATTATGTTTTTTGTTGATAAAGACATTGGGACACCATACAACAACATATTATAAAACAAAGTCCCCCGTCGCATTTTCATGAGGTTTTCAACATTAGGTAGATATTTTTTTACGGAAGGTTTTTATGTAAGTATAATAATTTATGTGTGTTCTTTTCAGAACACTCACATAACCGGAAGCGAAGCGAGGGCGGGTCGCAAGTTAATAATAAAACAATTACAGAAGCTGTCGAAGTTGTGAATTGTCGACGCGCTCGCCTAGTTGGTAGTGACTCTGCCTTCAAATCCCGGGAAGGGCAGATATTTGTGTGATGAGCGCGAGTATTTGTTCCTGAGTCTTGGATGTTTTCTATGTATTTAAGTATATATTTATCTTTATAAGTATTTATAACGTTGTCTAGTATCTAACCAGCCTAGAGTTTAGTTTGGGACTAGGTCAATTAGTATGATATTGTCCCCTGATATTTATTTATTTATGATTTACTAGCTACCCGCCCTCGCTTCGCTTCTGTTTATGAGCGTTTTCTGTAACACCCGTACGTCAACCAGAATTTATAAATAACAACCTTCCTCTTAAATTACTCTACCTACTGATGAAAATCGCATTAACCTCGTGAGACCCAGTGCAATAGGATGAACATAATCAAGGCAATTTAATTTGAACTGTGTTGCAATAAGAATAAGGTTTATTTTCCTATCTTCATAAAATGAAAATGGCATTATCAAACAAACTGAATTGAACTTTATTGCCTTGATGGTAGATTCAAAGTCCCACTCACAAAAAACTCCTTGTTTGTAGTATGGTGGGCTTTACGAGGTTAAAATCCGTTGCGCAGTTTAGAAGATCTAAGCGAACAGACGGCGGAAGCGACTTTGTCATAAACAGAGGTCGGAATAGGTAGTGCTTATTAACCTAAACTTGACTCATGTTCATTAATGCGCGAGTGAAATGGGAATACGTTATTGAATGAAGATGCAACAAGTTTAGGTTAATAAGCACTACCTATTCCGACCTCTGGTCATAAACTATGTAAAGAAGATACATACAGGGTGTCAGAAAATCCTTCTGAACTTTTTGAACAATGGATATGGTGGATTATTTTAATGCGTAGAGAAAGCAAACGATCACATACTTAGGCCATTTCATGATAAGTACCTAAGCTCAAAATCCTATATACCTACATTTTTAATCTCAAGACTGCACTGCCGACCCTGGGGCCCTAATGGCTGCGTTTATCGCATGACAAAGTGTGGATAAGGCATCCGTCACCTTCTGACACGTAAATAAGTACGAGAGTGACGGATGCTTTATCCACATTTGACACGCGATATAGACGCAGCTGGGAACCGTAGTAATAAACTATTCTCAACTCTAAAGCTCGTCTCAAGATGCGTCAAAAATGACAATTTTCTATGGCTTGAAGATTACTTAGACGTATCATGTGACGGGCGTCTCAGTGAAGATGAGTTTATTAATAAGTCTGTGATAGTTTTTTTAACGGTCGCTTGGTGGTAGTTTAAAATATGATGATAGCAATCTGGATATAACCTGCACATTATATCTTAAAAGAGGAATGATAATGGCGTCTTCAACTCTTAAAGCCAGAAGTGGTTTTGATAAAGTAATTGGTCATACACTCAGCCTTTTTTGATTCTTTACTAGACCATAATTTCAATTTTATAAAACCGTGTTATGGGTAACACAAAAAAGCGAAAATGCCGCTCTTCGTTAGATATTTCTTCATTTAATCTATGTGGAAATTTAAACTCTTGCTTAACATGAGCTACAAACTTTTACTTAGTTTGAGATAGGCAACATGATCTTAATTAAAACAATAAGGTGCCGAAGAAGACGTACTCCACTATTTTTACATTAATACACTGAAAAAAAAATTGGTCGCTTGTAACAAGATTGTGATTGTTGTGCATAAGCGTCTTGATTCCATACGAGCCTAACGAGACGATAGATACACCAACTAAGACGTTAGTTGAATCACTAAAGAAATTGCTGTAGTTAACTATCAGCTTTGGTTGATATAACTAATATCTTAACTATTGTAATCATTTTTGTCAACTAAGTGAAAATCTCTCTTTGTTGGCTCTAATATTTTTGAGTGTATGTGAGAAGATCAAATGATAATATTTTTACAATACATTTATTGTCCTCGTGTGGTTGCCGAGTTAGAATAGTGCCACTCCATGTCTTCCCGTGGATGTCGTAAGAGACGACTAAGGGAATAAAGGCTTGTAGTACTGTTAGGTGATGGGCTTGCAACCTGTCACTAATACGCTGGTAAACATCTTAGCCTAATTGTGCAAATTGTGGTTATAGAATTATCAACAAGTTTTAGAGATGTTTGTAATTCTGTAGCTCTGCCTACCCCACTCTGGGAACGAAGGCGTGAGATTATGTATGTATTTATTATAGTTTATATTGTAACAAAAATATTTCTTTAATTAATTTTAATTATTAAAACTTTTCGGTACTAACCTTAAATTTAAACCATGAACACTATAGGTCTACCAGAATCTCATGAAAAAAAGGGAATTTTAAATTTACGGCTTGCAACTCCGGGGTAATAGGATTTAAAGGTCAAGATACTTGATTTTCCGCGTTCATTAAAAGCATGGTGTGGCGAACTCAGTCCGCGTAGAAGTCTTTACTTCTTTGGGAATTATTAAGTTTTCTAGGATAACATTAAAATATCACGTTTGTGCAACTACGATTTATAATAAGCAACGATTAGTTACCTACGTAACCCTTTAAATCAACTTTGGACTTATATTTCCTAATAAATAATAAGTAGGTTAAATTGAAACAATCTTGTGCTAATAATATGTTCTTATGTTTATTAGGATTTAGTTCAAAATTACTTTAAAAATTCGATGACGTATCGTCGCTTAGCTAACAATACCGTACAGGTCAAAATTGAAGTTTGTATTATATTAAATTAACTCTTAATTCGCGTTCAATCATTGACTTACGCGGTATTGTTAGGTAAGCGACTATGTAATGCAACTTTAACGTAAATCAATGTCGTATTCTGAGGAGGCGCGAGATTTTTCTTTTTATTTATTCCTTATAAAAATATCATGAAATCCATGCCGCACAGCCACGATTCGCCATATGGTGGCAATGGGTAATCCTGGAACTAAATGGCACCTAATTATTAAGGGTGCTAAATAGACTTTTGCGTGTCAGATATAAAAGCCGAATGGGGTGATAAGTAAAGTTTAAGCTTTAAGTATCAATATTATTTGGCTTCATTTACTAGTTTTTTATAAACACGACACTAACGCAAAGATTGTGTTTGATTCACATCTTCCTCACAAATATTACAGTCCACATGATTATAATATTTTTCGCTTGAGATCGAAGGGCTTTTAGGGCATTTGCCTGATAACTAACGTTATATTTGTGTAAAAATAACAATCCCTGACATGCGGTGAAATTTGAATTGACAGGCGTTAGGCAACATTGCCATATAAAAATCGATTACTTTTTACTTTTAAATTTTTCATGAGATTCTGGTAGACCTATACTATGTATTTATTTAATACGGAACACCATCAGAGTACATTAACGACTTTAAATAAATTCGTTAATTATAAATATTAAAGATAACTATCTTAGATTCATTCACCCCAATTACGCAGGTGAACACATTTTTACAAAAAAGAAAAAAAATAAGTACAGCACAATCAGATTTAACGTTATAATATACATTTAAAACATTTATGATAGTACAATTTATAAAAGATTATAAATTTTAAAGATGATAATGGCAAAAAATAGTTTCAATTCCAGATTATTGAAAATAATACAAATGAAAAGTCATAAAAATACAATAAAAAAATCAAATAGCAAAATGAACATAGTATCTTTTTCAATTAAATACGTACATAAAACATGAAAAGGGTCTTTAAAATAACACCCGATTTCATAGTCACGTTGATGGGTACATAAAGTACCTATTAAACAGAAAACAGAAGGCACATAATATTAAAAATAATAATTTATTCAAAAGGTGTGAACAATTAATTATTATCGTTATTGCAGCAATAACAATAAACTTAAAATGCAAAGTAACTGGAGTCAAGTGTTACTGACCCGCGCCGATGTGCAAATTGACACCATTAATTTAACTCGATACAATTTCTTTTAACTGACGCGTCACCTACCGTAAATTACAACCTCAATAACCGTTTTATTTATCGCTACTAGTTTCCAACCCCCCTGTATAAAAAAATCTAATCAAAATTAACTAAAACTCCGATCTACGGTCTTAAAAAAAACGTCTTTTGTTTCGTAACCTTTTATTTTTAATTTAGTTACATGCTCCAAACGGTTTAAATCATTCAGATATCAAAAGGAGTAGTCAAATTTCGCCTTTTGTTTCATTGTAGTGTCGCAGAGTAAGGGGCAGGTTTTTTGCCGCGTTCGAATTTGAATTTGGAGTTCTATTGTCACTTGTTTTTTTTTAATTAGACGCGTAGAGTCATTTTTCATGCATCGCTCGGTATCTGATTTTGCCAGCCAGTGCGTACCAAAAAAAGTGTGTCAAAAAAGCAGCGGCGTTTTTTTGAGCGTAATAAATAATTTTTCAACGAGTAGTGCTTGGTTTAATAATGCATTTATTGCAGATGAAAAATATTTAAATAATACTAGGTAACACAAACGAGTTATTTTAAGCTAATTTGATAAAATTGATAAACTATAAAATAGTTATTTATTTTTTCGTGACATTCCGACATCTCCAATATAAATAACCTCAAAGTTATAATAAGCCCTAGTTACTGTCAGAAACTATATCTAGACAGGTTCCAGTTTCATGGACTCGTAGTACTTAGGTATGTACTTAGTGTTTATATTGGATACCTTTAGATGCAGAATAAAGTGAAAAGTAATTTTCTACTTGGATACGATTTATTTTTTAAATTATGATTTATTAAATCCTGATAAAATACTTGAATCCAAAAATAAATACATATGACATCCAAAATAGTTTATATATAATTAACAGGGTGGTTAAATGATGTATAATAATAATAACAACATGGAAAAGGTAACGGATATTTCAAATGATGAAGCAAAAATTCCTGGAAATTGTTGAAAATTCTCTGTTTTTTTTTCCTTATCAGTTTTTTTCAAGAAATTTGACAGGATACTTACTATAAGACTTTTTGACTGCATATGAACCCTGATATAACCCTCTTAAACCCCTATTCCCATTTAAACCATGTATTGTATCACACCATTTTTCTTATTTTCATATTTCCCTAAGCCTCAGTGGCGATTTACCAGCAGGTGACCGGTGAGCTAGTTTTTCTGCCATATGCCATGGAAAACTGATGCCAGTTGGAGCCACGCCAAACGACACAGTGGGGCTAGCACGCACAGTCATAAACTGTGAAGTGTTTCAATCCACGTGATAGCGTTACTTTGTTAGTAAGTTTTTGTTGCATGTTTAAAAAAGCGGTCAAGAGCGAGTCGGTCTCACACACGAAGGGTTAACTACCGTTCTTTTTTAATTTGTTTTAATTTTTATTATTTTGTGTTATAGCGGGAACAGAAGTACAGATTCTGTAAAAACAAATGTCTACTAGTGACGGTTTATGAGATAGATACAGGCCGCTGAAAGAGAGACGCACGGACGGACAGCAAAGGCGAAAAAGGGTCCAGTTGATACCCTTTGCGGGTACGGAACCTTACAAACTAGCTTAAGACATGGTTTCTTATAAGATGATGGATGTAAGTACTTAGACTTAAGGTTAAGTAAGATGTATATTATCTGAAGGAATTCCTCAATAAATGTTCTATACATTTAAAACTCTTCCGTGAGTAACTGATTGACTGATAAACAACGTACAGCCTAAACTGCCGAACCTTGGGACGTGAAATTTAAATAATGTTTTACATGGTATCCTGAGGGCCCTGCCAAGATGCATTGCGCTAACTAGCGTTTCTATTCGTTTCGTTCTTAATACCAATCGCGTCACTGGTAGATCACGTGACTTTTCGTATCACGTCATCTACCAGTGACGCGATTGGTTTAAAAACGAATCGAATAGAAACGTTAGATAGCGTAATGCATTTTGGCAGGGCCCGCTGACTTTTTACCAAATCATCATTTGACAAACTATATCATTTCAACAAAAATGTAATTGTGCTTAAACCATTACATATTAAACAGGTTACATGGGCTTGTTAAATAAGTTGGGTTAGGTTAGATTAATGACCACAAAAAAATAAAATACATGTGGTAGGAAATACGTCTTTGCGAATTGAAAGTTTGTAAAATGGTATAGTTTGTCAAATGATGATTTGGTAAAACATAAAACATTAGTGAACCGTTTTACATAGATCTTACTTGCTATGTAGACTGCCAGTAGCAGCTAAGTTTGCTGCATTTGCTGCAGTATTTTTTTTAGTAGGTAATACTTCTCTTTTTTATCTTTCCAACAACAGGTTTTACCGAGAAGAGTAGAACAAAGAGTTCAAGTGATACTTTTTGTTTCTAGAGTCTAAAGTGCTTTTTGTTTTTAATTTTCTTGGAAATCCACAATCAGCTAGCTACTTACAATATGTAGTTATTAGCAGTAGGGTAGAAGTATCGGTTTTGGCCACTGTACCCTGTTTGGTCATTTAAGGTTAAAATGAGCATCAAAAATACTGTAAAAAAATTTAATTCATAATTTCACGCCTTCGTTCCCAGAGTGGGGTAGGCAGAGCTACAGAATTACAAAGATCTCTAAAAACTTGTTGATAATTCTATAACCACAATTTGCACAATTAGGCTAAGATGTTTACCAGCGTATTAGTGACAGGTTGCAAGCCCATCGCCTAACAGTACTACAAGCCTTTATTCCCTTAGTCGTCTCTTACGACATCCACGGGAAGACATGGAGTGGCACTATTCTAACTCGGCAACCACACGAGGCCAATTAAAAATTATATTCATAAATAGTTAAGACTGAATATTAGTATAAAGATAAAATATTAAATATGTTTGTAATTTCATAATGCTTTAGATATTATTTTAAATTTAGAGTGGCCAAAACTGTGCAAAGATGGCTAAAATCGGTACTTCTATTACTTGCGCAGAGCGGGGCTAAAATGACAGCTCAATTTAGTCGCGTATAAACAAATTCACCACTGAATTTTGTGTACAGATTTTAGAAAAATGTTCTCCCTTGTTCAACCTAAGTAGGATTGAAATGTCTCAAGTCACCTACAAATAGTTTTACAATGTTGAAAATGCATATAAATTGTAAATGCAGTCATTAAGATTAAGCTTGCATGTTTAATAAATACTTAAGTAGGTATTTAATTTCAATTGAGTACTTTTGAATATGAATAAGTACAATTGCAATAGGTAGCATTAGGTACACACAAATAAATACGCAGGATGCAAATAATTAATAAAATGCCTACATTTAAGATTTTCACTCGACGTTGCATATCTTTTGAAAGAGGCCAGTTAACTCATTTAGGTTTAAATCATTTATTATCGTGTTGAGAAATCTTCTTTTTCTTTTTGAACTAGATACCTATACCTGCATTATAAAAATGGGAGCAAAAACAAGAAAATCCAAATTCGGCTTATAAAATTTAACTTACATAGGTACTACTTAGTAAGATTAAGCTTACGTCTAAAGATAGCTTCTATAAATAGTTGTTTTTATAAACATTCTTTAAGCCTTTGTGCACGGATAAGTGGCCATTTAAGAACAATGTGGGTTTTGAAGCGGCCTACTCATTATGCTTGATCAAAAGACTTTTAAGCTTTAAAAGCATTGTTTTTATTTTATTAATAAACATACTATTATTAGTAATCTAAAACCGTGTAGTAATTATAATTTGCTTATTACTTACAACGCAATTTTTACAAATATAAATAATGTTAATAGTTATGGCCACCTCGACAATTTTACTTACTTTGCTCTTAATTAAAATAAATGTTCAGGATATTTCATTTCCTATAAAACAACTTAAAAAACATATTTACGAAACGCAACCAAGCAGCCATTTTAATGTTCCCAACCAACCCCTAACGAAGCAAAAATAAAACGCTAAAAATTCCTCCGCGTCTCTTTAAAACAAAAGGCTCTTTAAAATCTCGTGCAAACTTCAAGTACCCATTTTGAATTTCGAGCGGGAGCGACGACGCTCTTTCACACACACATGCAAACGCACCCTTGTGTCTACACAATAATCGGCTCGGTTGGTAAAGCAGATTGTAAAACTGCTACTCGACGCTAGATGGCGCTATTATCAAGAAACAAAACATGTTTAGAAATATTTTAATTTACTTAAATAGTATAAACGTTACTAATTTAATATTAGTATCCATTATTTTTTATTCTTTTATAATTCTTTCACATTTGAATTACTTAAATTTTAAAATAGTTTTACATATTTAAACTAGATGGCGCTGCCAGTACCATTTCGTTAAGCTAAAATCCCATTTCGTCCCCGTACGTGACTTTCAAAGTAAAGTGTCTCATTTTCCATCTAAATTGCCTCTTGCGTCTTATTTGGTAGGCTTTTACGCATTCAAACTCATTTCTCTCCTCTTTTATGAGAATATACGTACTTTAAGCCGTCCTAATAAGAAATAGATGCGAATAAGATTCAATTATCTTCGGCTTTGGACTTATTCCCGATTGTCTTATTGGAAATTGGATTGAAACGTTGAAAACAAAATAGAATTCTGTTCAAATGGATATCATTTACTTTGTATGGTATGGTTTTAATGTTTTTATCATTGCACTGTTTATGTAGGTAGGTACTAGGTAAGATGTAAAATGTTTTTAATACATTGTTCCTATACTTATAGGAAATTAATAAGATGATCAGTAAAATTAAATGTAGTATCTACTTAATACCTAAAACCTGTTGAAGAAACAACATATAACTATTTACAAACAATAGCAAGACGTAGGTAGTTGCAGTTTTGAATATACTTGAATTAAAAATTTATTTTTTACTACGGTAAAGTCAGCAGACCACAAATACTTCAAATCTAAACAACGTATGTAGACATTAAGATCAGATAAGTAGTAGAGATTCGTCAGATTTAATTAAATAGACACTTAATTCTCTTATATTTAATAAAGTTAGTAAAAACTAAATAATTAAGCCTTTGATTACAGCATCGTGTTCCAATCGTTTCCTGTTCCGCTCCAGTGTGTGCGGACCTTTATGATTATTAAACATAAAAAAATATAACCATCTCTTTCTATCCCATTAAATCGCAAACAGTACAATTTTTTGCGCATGTTTCCGTCTCACGTAAGACCCCACCCCTTTTTTGCCATTTTTTGTATGGCGTGGGGAGTTTTTTCACTCGGTTTAGTCATAAAGCATGCGCAAGAGTCGACCCAGTGAAGACTAATAGTTCTTTATAAGTAGGTATGTAAGTTTTTCTATTATCTGTTTATTTTTGAGTGTACGAATTAGTGCTTGTTAGGCAGACAAATTTATTGCATTATTTATCTTTTAAGCGTTTTATAATAAAGTTTTTTTGATGATTAAGGTAGGTTGGCCTTATATCTAGAGCTGCCCATTTTAGTGCTTTGTCACTTTAACGTTATGTTTGTACTACTCTACTAATATCTCACAGGCGTTAAAGCGACAAAGTACCTAAACGTACAGCTACTTATAACGCCGACTATACTTCGTTTAAAAATGTTTGATCCCTCAGAAAGTCACGTTTATATTTAAAAGTAATTAACTGTATTTAATTGCTAATATCAATGAATGTATTTCTATCTGTTCCTCTGTCTAGCTTTTACCAAGAATTAATTAGTAAGAAGGTATTAATTAAGTTTATTTAATATTATAAAAAAATAGCGTGCATCATCATCATAATAAAATAAAATAAATTTTAACTGCAAAACTATGGGTTAGAGACATTAGTAAACTATGTAACAAACCACCAAACAGATTATTATACACTGAAAAAAAAATTGGTCGCTTGTAACAAGATTGTGATTGTTGTGCATAAGCGTCTTGATCCCATACGAGCCTGACAACATGAACTATGATGTTAGTTGAATCACTAAAGATTGAAATTGCTGTAGTTAACTATCAGCTTTGGTTGATATAACTAATATCTTAACTATTTTAATCATTTTTTGTCAACTATGTGAAAATTTCTCTTTGTTGGCTCTCATTTTTTTGAGTGTACGATTTACCAACACAATTTTCTTCAAAACCATCTCTTAAAGCATTATCACCGCAAAATGCGTATTTTTTCAATTTGCGCATGCGTATAACAGATATAATTATAATTGCGCCAACATTATCTTCATAAAAGTGTACGTACTGTTCTTTGTGTACGGTCAGCAGCGTGGCAAGATCGCAATCAAGCGCTGACTGTACAGACAACAAGAACATTAAACACTTTATTAAATTTTAAATTCAAAAAATATAAATGATTAGCTTGTAAAGTCAAAAATTAGATTTCACGCTAAAAAGCCGTTTAATTTCTATTATATTTAATTGATTGAAGGTTAGCTATCCTTACAAAGAAAACTTACGAAATACCATAATGAGACTGTTTACCTTATAATAAAAAATATTAATGTGATTAATATTTCTCTTCTAAGAATAATTTCATACAAAAAGTCTTCATCAAATTCGGATGCGTGCCGCATTTTTATAAAAATGAGTATATTTTTTTATATTCAACAACAACTTTACATAGTATATTCATAATTTATCCACATAATTTTAAATCAGTGCTTTATAAATATAAAAGTTCAAGTTCTGGCAAAAAAAAAACTAACTTTTTTTTTAATCTCTAAAGTATAATCTGAGCTAGCCTGCTGTCCCTACGTTACTAAGATAATCTACAATGGCGTAATGGAATAATCATTATAATATTCAGTTCACATTATGCGTTTTAAATAAACTTAAATTTTCTTTTTAATGCTTTTCTATTATAGAAAGCCAATTAAATATTTTATCGTCATATTTATTGTTTTGCTAAGTGTTACTTCCAAATAATATCTATTAAATTTAAGGTTATATTCATAAAAAATAGAAAAACACACTTGTTATTTACAATACTATTCTATGTGCCGTATTATTAATATAGTTTTATGAAAGTATAATTGTTAGACAATTTAATTCAATAGTTAGGTATATAAAATAATTTATGATCAGATAGAAGAAAATAATAGACACAAGGCGGCAAAATAGTAATTTCTAGGTGCATATTATTTTACTAAGTAAATGTTGATTTAAAAAAATACTAGTAAAAAACTAAAGTATTTCCAAAGTATTTGGCACTTGACGAGGTTAGTTTATGGTTCAATTAAAGACAAACCGAATACTTAGCGCGTTAATGAAGGTATTCAAGCCTTTGTGGTTATGCACAGATAGTCCGGATTCGACTCTCCGCGATAAAAGGCAGCGTTTATTAATATTATTATTAGAAGCTAGCTTATAAAAAAAAGTTAATCAATGAAATGCACGATTTTTCAGCTTTATGTGTTCTTTGAATTCGTAAATAATATGCAAATAACCATTTGTATTATATGTATGGCCTCCGGAATCTCCAGATTTACGCTTTAGGACATAATGCCAAATATAAAAGGCACCCTATAATTAAATCGACAAGGTTGCAATTACAATATTACTAAAATTGGTATTTCTTACGAGATACACTAGACCATTTTTTTATTTATGGGTATAATTGACCGTTGTTTACTCACGTTTAAAAAAGAAATAAATATATATTGAATGCTTTTTGTCGTATCTTCTAAAGTCATAAAAACGTCGTTTTATCTCATTATTCATTTATTGTAACAGTAGCTGAAAAAGAAACGGTAAGATTTATGCCCGTACCTAACTTTTAACCCGCCGTTTAAATCTTGAGTCAGAAATAAAAAATATCCGCTTACTTAAAAAAATATCAACGGACGGATATCATACTTATAAATATAGAGACATATACTTAGGTCCATACATATAGAATACATCAATTAAATACTCACGCTCATCACACAATTGACCTAACCAGGAACAGAATCCAGGACCGCTAGCTTTGTAACTGCGTCTTCAATTAGAATGTCCAGCCCTACAGCTTTCTAAACCGGCATGCTTATTGCACAAGTTCATGACTTGAGTCTGAACTCAAGCTAGCCAGCGGTATCCGCGGCGATCTCAAGATAAGAACGCCGCTGAAATCCACTATTGTATAGAACAGACTACCGTGGCAATAGAGATTTTTTTTTGTGCCTGTTTAAAAATATTCAGTTTACTATTTGTTCACGTATAAATATACAAGCCATTTTTGCGACTGCCTCCGCTTAAAACTCAGGCTAATTAAGAGATGGACTATTTATTAATTTATTATTTTAATTCTATAAGTTCGTTATAATTTGTGCTTTCGTTTAATATATTTTTCAGAATTTTATTTTCGACATGGAACTCTAACGAAAAATTCGCTTTTCGAGTTTATATTTCCTAATTTAAAAAAATATTATAACATACATATAATGATCTTCTAAGAGGTATACAATGATACATCATTTGATATCATAATGTTAAAAATATTTTCAGTTTTGTAACTTTGATTGTTTCTGAGTTAATGTAAGTGTGACATACAGACAGACAGACAGACATGGCGAATCTATAAGGGTTCCTAGTTTGTTTGGAACCCTTAAAAACAGTCAAGAATCAGGAGATAATACCTACTCATGGTCAACACACTAATAATAACCCTAACCGTCGATCGAACCCAGGACCATAGCTAAAGTTACTTTGATTTTATAAAGATCCGTAAAACTTCATGTCATATTCATATGACATAGCCTGTTGCAGTCCACTGCTGGACATAGGCCTCCCCCAAGGAGCACCACAGCGCGCGATCTCCCGCCCTTTGCATCCAGTCACTGCCAGCTGCTTTCTTCAGGTCATCGGTCCATCTAGCCGGGGGGCGTCCTACACTACGTTTGCCTAAGCGTGGTCTCCATTCGAGAACCTTCCTGCTCCACCTCTCGTCGGTTCTGCGACAGACATGGCCAGCCCACAGCCACTTCAGCTTGCTACATTTTTGGAAAATATCAGTCACCTTGGTCTTATGTCATATGACCTCATTCCGGATCTTATCCCTATGTCATATTAGATATTAGTAATCAAAACATAATTTGACATTAATTACTGAAATAGGGCGCTTCCTTATAAAGTCAAGCCTTGGATCGGTTCCGCACTACGTCCGATCCGAATCCGATCCGAACCGTAGAAAGGATTTGCTTCACGATAACTAGCCAGCGTCAATAGAATAAAAGGACAATATGTACCTAGGTATTACAAAAACAGCTGACGCTTGCGGTCATCGGGAAGCGAACACCTACATACCCACAGATTATAAGATATGTCTAAAGTACATACCCACCTATGAATGCCGCTGTGTCTATCTATGTATAGCTAAACATAATATTAGTAGTCGATTAGGTATTAGGATAAGTTAAGTAGTGTAAAACTGAGCGCGTCTCGCCGATAAACGTAACAGTTTGAGAGTAATATTAGATATGCTAACTGTAGTCTTTATTATTAAAAAAAAAAACTATTTCTATGGTAATTTACGCATTAGATCCGATCTCCGTCATCCGATTTCTTTATATATCCGGTCTAGATCCGTATTTTAACGGGTTCGGATCGGATTCGGATCGGCGTAGTGCGAAACCGCTCTTAATGTGATAGACTGATAAGACAAAGTGTAGACTAGAAAAAAATACTGTAATTATAATATTTGCTACAGTACTCTGTAGCAAGATGGGGTGATAACGCAGATTTATAAACGAGATAGTGCCTCTGTCTTTTATTACTCTGTGCTGTCTTGTAATTGGTCAGTGGACGAATGGCCAGCGCACAAACACATGAGGAGATGGTTAACTTTGTAGTAAAATATTTGTTTTATCTCAAAATTTAAATTCTGAGTAAACTGAGATAAGTGAAAGTATTTTACTTTAGTTGGTCGTTAATTATTCATCAAGTTTATGCAGTTTATACTCGGTGTGTATCAATACGGGGGCTATATTGACTGACATAATTATTTTTAGTCATAATGTGCTTTAGGTCATAATCATCGCAAGTCATAACGTGTTTTTTAAAGAAACTGTTACTTTTTCAGGATTTTTATAAATCAAACCTAACCTAACCTAGCCTTGTCTACACGTTAGATATTTCAGAACTTCTGAAAAGTTAACATTTCCAGCGATATAAAAAGTTATGACTATCAAAAATTATGTCAACAATTACATTATGACCAATAAAATTATGGGAAACAAGGGCTCCCATCTATACGTGAAAGTACAGTGCCGATCATAATAGATAATAGATACCTTCCGAGTCCCTCATCCATCACATAAGTCTGGTCTCCAATGCAGAATTGTCTTTGGGTTTACTTCAAATATTTGTGCCTAACTTATTACGAGAGAGAGCAAACTTTTAACATATATTTTTGGCTAAGTGTTAAGGTAGCGCTTTCATTTGTCATAGCTCCAAAATCTATGTTCTACACGCGTCATCATCATCTTTGATGACTTATGACGTATTTTCCATCTGAGTGCAAATAAATATTTAATTTTACTATGTCTTTTGTGACTATTATGACCTTTCAAATTATCTCCTGTGTAAAATTGTAAGAATAGGTACTAACGTAAATAAATAAAAAATCTACAAAATTAAACAATATTCTGAAAGTTATATGGTATAAGCAAAAAATGCTGAGTCCTTCTATATGACTTCAAACTACCACACAACGTTTCTATCTTGCTTTATTGACTTTATTGTAATATGTCTGGTGTGTTACAGTGTGTATTTTGAAATAAATGTCCTAGGTTATAATTTGCTTGCTTGAGTTAAAATTAAACATAATAATTAATAAACCACTCCATCCTGCGGTTGTACTGTAAGGTCACGACGCGTAGCGACCTCCTGCCGAAGTTAATTATACAGGAATTATGTGTTTATTAACCCGCGTAAATAGGTAATTAAATAATTAACGTACCTAATAAAGATTTGACTATGTCGGCAAAATGTTACTGGTTGTGTGTTAACGTTAACGCTATTTGTGCAAAATCATTATGAAAAAGCATTTTTTTTATTATTATTTTGTTTAAAGGCGGTTTAGTGGTGGTAGGACCTTGTTGTGTACAGCTACCACCATCTTATTCTTTAACGTACCGTCAAACAGTGTTCGCTTTGTTGTGTTCCGGTGTGGAGTAAGATAACCGGTGAAATTACTAGCATAGAGGCATTCCATCTTAGTTCTTGAGATTGTCATCGTAAGATTGCAAATATCTTTAGGCTTCAGAGTTCAGTTACCATCAGGTGGACTGTCTCGAAAAAAAGAAGATTTTTTTAATTAAGTATTCGTTACAAGTCATCAGTATTTAAATATTAAATTTTTTTACCAAGTGCATGCAACTCATTTATCGTGAATCTCCCGGAACAATGACAATTTCAGTTACACAAAGGATCTTACGTGCTAATCCAAGACATCGACTGTGTGCTGTGCTGAATCCGTTCAGCCCTTCATGCGTGATTCAAGAATAAACGTTAAAACATTGTCACAAACTTTCATATTTTAAAAATTTGCCCTTATTTTTATGTAAATTGTGTAAATAGGAAAGTACATACATACATACATAAACTCACGCCTTCGTTCCCAGAGTGGGGTAGGCAGAGCTACAGAATTACCAACAGCTCTAAAAACTTGTTGATAATTCTGTAACCACATTTTGCACAATTAGGCTAAGATGTTTACCAGCGTATTAGTGACAGGTTGCAAGCCCATCGCCTAACAGTACTACAAGCCTTTATTCCCTTAGTCGTCTCTTACGACATCCACGGGAAGGCATGGAGTGGCACTATTCTAAGCCGGAAACCACACGGGCAAATATAGGAAAGTAGGTAGGTAAAAACAAACATGAGACTATATTTTAGGTAATTTTGATATGCGACTTTAAAAATAAAGTTTTGCTTTAGGTTTTTATTCCAAATTCTTGAACAAACAAAGTAAAAACGTACAAAATTACACTTTCTTTCTAGACCTTAAATAAAACATGCGTCCTACTCTTCAACAGTTTCCACTACGTGATTAAAAAAATAAAAAATATTGCATACATATCATCCAGATTTTAGAATAAAAATAGAAAACTACATGTAAGTACTTATACACATCAGCATATTAGGCAGTAGCACCAATAAAATAAAAAAATAAAAATTGTACCAACAAAACAAAAAAGTAACAAAAGTGTAGTACCAACAAAACAGACGTAGTTAAAAGTAGAATAGTACAAAAACTACATATTCTACGTAGGTATTTTATCGTACAGAAAATACCCATTTTCAATAAATACGCATTTTCCAATTTTTTATCTAAACGCAAAGTACGCATGCCTTTCTCTGCCCTCTGGCCCTACGCCATTACCAAGAATTATCTGTCCATTAACCTTATAAAAGATAAGATGAAAGATAAGGTAAGGTCAGCTTATTAGCTGTTTTCTGATACATCCTCGAAGATATCTTCACGCGTATTAGGGCGTAGGTCATTCTGCGGCGTGACGTTAGTTATTTCTTTAGTGTTTAAGTTATATAATTAATGTGTAGAGATATTTATAGTATTATTAAGTTATTTTAATAAATTGAGATAGGTATTTTTTATTGATTTTAGTGATTAGTCAATAAAGCAATTGGTTAGTTATTTGGCTTAAAATATGTAGTATAGGAAACTCATACTATATGTGTATTAATTGATTTGAGACGAATTTTAATGACGGTAAGTAGATACACCTACCAGCGGGCCGATTATGGTCGTGTTTATCGACGTAGATAAGCGTAGATAAAACATCTGTCACTTTCTGACCGATATGTAAGTGCGAGAGTGACGGAAGCTTTATCCGTCGCGATAAAGGCGACCATAATACGGGCCCTTACATTAAAATTGCTGGTAATGTTAATTGGTACTTTTAATTTTTTCTTTATTTCATTGTTTAGGTTATTAATTAAGTAGATGGGTACTGGGTATCATAAGTCCTGTAAAAAAGAAACAAAAAAAATACGTTTAGGAATATCAAAGTTGATACAGAACTCCAGGATTCAAATGACTTGTTTGAAACATAAGACCAGAAAGAATTCAACTTTTTTTCAAAATAATTATAACTTCTCCACGCAAGCAAACCAATTCCAGTTTTGTAAAACTAAAAATACTGGCTGACAACATAATCCCCAGAAAGCCCCGTTTCATATTTCGAATAACTGTCCACTAGAATTATTTCAAATTTGGAACGCGTACCGAATACCCAACCCCAAGTCATAAGACGCCGTGACATCAAAATCATAAGAAATCATTACGCATCCATGCAAACTCGGGGCCCTAATTTCGAAGCCCGGAAAACTCCCATATACCATGTTTACCGAGGCATTTTTGACAATAAACCCCGCAAACCAAACGCAACTCTAACGATGAAAATTTAAAGCGCAAACTGGTTTATACGGTTTTGAAGACAATCACTCACATATCGGTGTTGCACACAAGAAAATTTCAACTCTATTTTAACTCCGGCGGGGCTAAAATTTCTTTGCTCTGAAAGCGAGTCAACAAAAACACGCGAGAGAGAAAAAACGGGCTTCTTTTTGCCTCGCTCCCCCCCGTGGGGTAAAGAAAAGGGGCCGGGGCCACCCCAGTAGTTTTTCGTTGGAATCACGCGTTTCGCGACACGCCGTGCCCGTGTATTGATTTTTCAGCACATGCTACTCGTAGCTCCAGGTGTGTGTGTTGACGGCTTTACGTTTTGCTTCTTTATGGTTCGATTGAGACTTTTTTTAGCTAATGGCATCCTTGGTGGGTTTACTCTATGTTTTCTTATTTGCGTCTATGGATTTGTTGTTTTCGTATTTGGAATTCTTTGTGGAGTTTGTTATTGCATGTTATGAGATACTTGCTTGCGGCGACTGATAAATGTTATATCAAATTATCGTAGATGCGGTTTCTAATTAAGAAGTTAAAACATTTATATATATTTTTTAAAGTATTTTAAGTTTTTAAAGATATTTCCCAAATTGTAAGCTGTTTATTTTAAAACTAATTTTAATTACAGATGGTTTGAGCGAGGTAATATGAGCAAGCCTTAACCTCCCTAAGTAAGAAAGCATGCCCTTAGATTTTGTTTGTACGCTTTGACGGGACAACCTAAACTCGCCAGTTAATAATTTGTTCGTCAAGTGGAAGAATGAGTTAAGTTGAGTATAATATGATCGTAGTTAATTATAAAGAAATATCATCTATATTATATTAATAGGTATACTTATTATTTGAGAATTTTAAATAAAGCATCCAAAAGCATTTAATTTATTTAAAAAAGCGAATGTTATCCTTTCATTCCCACATTAGTTTTATGCAAATTTAAAGGTGTTGGCAGATTAGCATCTTATTATGATTCTGCGATTCGTTCCGAGCACTCAATGTTTGTCCGCGATTCGACGCGGGCCGGTGTGTTCGCACCTTTATGTTTGAGTCTCAGATTAATGTGTTATTGTTTAAAGAAGCGAATCTATTCAGTGCCGAGATTCTTTGTGCCGATATAAGTAAAATACGAAAAGCTCCATTTCGTAGCTTTTCGTATTTTCACACGTTTTCATATGTTTAAAATAGTCATGTAGTTTTGTAATATTTTTAAATTTTTGTGATGCATTTAAAAAACCGTTTTTAACGGTAAATTGAATGAACATTATATATCTGACAAAGTTATAAATGTGAAAGATTATGTTTTTGTGTATAGAAACGTTTGTTGGTAAAAATCGGGTGAAATTCAGCTCTTGGACATATCAATTATTAAAAGTGTTTTTTAAGTCAGTGAAAATTAAATAAGTATGTAGTTCTAGAGAGCATTAAAATGGTGCTATACTAAAAAGCTAATGAGCGCTGACGAAGTCTACGATTTTGTTTCGATCATAACAATAAAAATAAAAGAGCCAAAGACTTCTTAAAATTCACACCGACAGGGTCGAAATTGAATGACACATCTCCGTATTTCATTTAATTTGCATGCTGTTATTACTAATTTCATAAGTACTTTCACATTACTCAAGCAATTTTAACCTTACTACATTGTGTTAAACATTCAAGTTGAATAAACATCTATTCTTGCACACGTTCGAAAAGGTGTGTTCTATTGTTTAAACCCGGCGATTTTGTTCTAAATTTAAATATTTTATGCCAGCGACAATAGACAAACCGGTACTTGTAACAGTAAAAAATTAAATTTTGAAAAATTATGACGGTTGCCTTTTGTCTTTTAATTTATGCAAATGCTTTGCGGATGTCACGCTGTACGGAAGTCGGATGTTTTTTTCGACGTGTGCTTATTATGTTGGTACGAGTATTATTTTGATTTGGTGTTTTTGTCATTCGGTGACGGTTACGATTTATGCATTTATTTTGTTTCTGTGCTTCTATTGTTTATGTAATTAGATATGTTGTAAGTGCGTTTTGATGAGTGCAATTTCCGATTGTTGTAATTCAATTGTAACATTTACAAATGTGGTGGTTTAGAGGTGAAAATCTGAAGCGATGTTGGTAAAGTATTATCAAAAATGCTTTTGCTGTTTCAGATTTAGTTACGTCCGTTTGATAATCATCAATCAAACGCCTGCTAATCATTTTACCCTTGCAGTGAAATACAACAGTGCGAACACTGCAGCCTAGCGGCATAGGCAATAATATGTGTAGTTTTTTTAATTGCATCAAGTATAAACCGCACTAAAACACATACTATAGCCATATAAGCAGCTATAATACAGCCTATTGTTCTCGAAGACAGTGGAGACAATATTTCAGCAGTTCGCGAGCCATTACACCGCATTACCACGTCGGCGGACAATTTATATCCCGAGCTTTATAGATAAAGACTTTCTTCGCCTAAAGACGTATAAAGGCTTCTTGGGAAGCTTTTATAGGATTTCGGAGATAGATTTGTTGTTTAATAAAGTGGTGCTTGGACGGTAAAGGTTTGAATATAAAGGAGATTTTAATATTTTTACATTGTAATATCAGGTCAATGCGAATTATATTTTTAACTAATATTTAAAGGGTTTTGTTTGGCAGTTATTTCTTTGATAATGTAATTATGATTATCATAGAAACTTTTACTTAGCAAGTATTACAAAAAAACGTCACAAATAAATGTACCGCTTGCTGCTGGTGACTACTCTAAACTAGCGTAATATATGATCGAACATTGGACTCAAAATTATCTAATAGGTACGACCTTATTACTGGAGGCATAACAGCGTGTCAGACATCATATTTATTGCTGGTAACTGTACCACCTGGAAATTTAAAAACAAATGCTTATAACTTGTAAATTACTGCCGTTTTAAATTGTCAACAAACTGAAGCAACAGCACGATCTCCATTCCCCTTTGCTCACCCATCTTGCGGTCAAAATCATATTTTACGACACGCACGGTTGCCTTTACTCTGTCAAGATGCTTCACGCTGACTTAAACGATTTTTGAAATCTATCAAAATGTATAGAGTCGACATAAGCGCTCGACGCGACCGTTCGGCAGCTAACGTCAACTCTATATATTTTCGATCACGATAACGTTTACCGAACGCATCTTGACTAAACTGAATAAGAGCTACCTTAACGTTGATAATCATAATTATAACGATATGGTTTAAAACGAAGTGGAATAGAAAAAGTCTGCCTAGTCTATCCAAATATATTATTGGACAACAAACGAATTAAAATACAAACAATCAATACCAATAACAATAAAAATATTAATTTTATTCAATGCACAATTTTATGATCTGGCAACTGTATGAAATAACAATTATTTATCTGACTTCTAAACGGTTCGCAATTGTAAAAATAATATTCTTTGTTATTTTAATATGAACAATTAATCTTGTGTTTTGTAGAGCATTATCAGATAGTTTTGATTGTTATTTTTGAATATTAATTTTACATTATTAATAAGTTTGATAGTTTTTATAGTGTATATTTTTCATAGAGTTTATAAACTTTTGATAGGTTTTTTTACACATTGTTGTGTATGCGTGTATCTTTTTCCTAGTTATAATTAGTTGGTATTTATTTGCCGAAGGCGAAGCTGAGTTATTATTTCCTCCTCTTATCCCCATCGTCTCAACAAGTTGCGAAGATCGATCAGGAAACTCTAACATGCAATTAATAAGTTTTTTTTGTAGTTTATTAGATAAAGTAAATGTCAGATTTAAAATGTAGCTTTAGGTATTACATAAATCTGGTAAGTAAATATGTTGGCTACACAGACACAAAAACAATTACAAACCACAGACTCAACTCGCGGAAACTCTTTATAAAAACAAGCACCCTTTTTACCTAAATCCGTTTCGCATAAACCGTCTTTTATAATTTCATGAATAACGGCCGTGGGAAACCTCCACAAACATATATCACCTCTAACAAAAACCCAGAATATATTAGGCCACCATAAAACTCCAAATATGACAACCCAACGAAAACATTTGATCTCATTACGCATCTAAAGAAGTCTTCGCATCAACAAAAATCAATAAGAACGCATAAAGAACTCTTTTGTCGATGCGCGAAAAGTTAAAATATTCTTAAAACCCTTCATAGACACTGGCAACATGCAAAACAGATCTCATGCGTCTTCGTATTCAAATTCAATATTCAAATTTTTGAATTTAGAATGCGGAAGAGCAATTTTGACACTCGGAAGAATAACCCTTCTTATTCAAATTACGGGCAGTATCAATAAGATTAAAAAAACTTAATAGATGCGTTAATGTATTCATGGATTGGCCCGTGAGAACGGACGCAGGTTGTGACGTGAGAAATTTGTCTTTGTACGTAATCGACGGGGTTGGCTGTTATGGAAAGCTGTGTCAACATTTGCAGTTATATGCAAATTTATTGACTTATCGAATATGAATCGTTAATATTTTATCTGCTCTCTTTTACAACACTTTTACGTGACCTTACGAAGACATCGCTCGCAATGCGATTTTAGTTATTTGCGAGAATGTAAATACCTACTTACATTTAATTTATTTTGTTTCAGGCTAACGTAAGTGTAATGCAAATAGATAACTCTTTGTTCTAAAAATACCAAGTTGTGGCTGTTCTATTTACAAGTTAAAAATGCGTTTATATCGAAAACAACCTAAACCATGAACATAGGATTAGTAACCTTCTAAATGTGATTTAAGGTTATTTGAATTTTACAAAACAATATGTGGTTTAACTTAACTTACTATCAATTCTTGATATTTTTCATTCAAGAAACATAAATTTGTTTATGAACGCGTAACGAACGCGCGAGTGCACAAAGTTTCATCGCAACGACGCGACGTCTTGGAACCCTTCTTTGATCGCATTCAAATTCAAATTATGTCCCCTCACCAAGCAGGTGTACGCGAGATCCTGTCTTTTATCTCGAATATAGATTTCCTGCCAGTAGACTAAACAAGTAAAAAAGGCTATGGAATAGACTATAATCTATGGCCCTGCACTCTTAAAAACGCTCGTTGTCTGATTAAAAATAAAACGAATGAGCTGTGATTCTAAGAAAAGGTAAAACAACCCTTTACTTAATTAAATCTAGCCAGTATTTTCGCAACGGTTATTTTCATACTGTTCGAAATTTAAAATAATCAAGCACCTGGAGGGAACCGGTCGTGATTTTTTCACTGACACGTCTCCCGATTTGCATATGGAGGGTTAATTGTTTGCGATTATTTGAGCTCACGCATATTTTTAATTATTCAAGGGTTAAAAGTAATGTATTCGGGTTTTTGAAACGTGTTGCGATTTTTTCAACGTTAGTCTGTCATTGAATTTTGTGGAGTGCGGAACTGGTGTTAATTAAAATAGAAGTGTTTGTTGTTAGTGTTTTGAGCAATTGGTAAGTAAATAAAATAATGTGTTTTGTGATTCTTTTCTGAAAAATTTGAATGAAATCTTATTCTTAAAATTTGTAGTAGTTATTCACAGAGCCTCGAAATGCCCTAAAATGCAATAGGCCTTTTGTCAAAGCTTTCTTCAAACTTATAATGACCAATACATACCGATGTATAGATTTTAATTGATGGCATATTTTTGTAGCGACCGTTGCGAGAATAGTGTACCTAGCTCAATTTGTAAATATAAACTAGTGAGATATTAATGTTGTGTTTTAAAATCAGTCGGTTTATAGATCCCATTGTATATTTTTAAATTTCTCAGTCTTGTTTATTGTTGTTGCCGTTTGACTTGGGGATGTTTTTTAATTAGACCCTAAAACTTGTAAATGCATGCTCACTCATTTTGTCATTTTTTCATTTAAAACCTAAACAAGTATTCATCAAATGTTTAATACCTACACACTTCCAATTCGCTCACAAAGAAACACTCTGAAAAGGTCTGAAAATATCTTGAATCTCTCCGCCAAAATCTAATAGCAATTTCTTTTCTCCAGTCGCTCTTTATAATGTAAGAATTCCTTGAAGGAAATAGCTTTTGCATTCGATTGTCAAATAAATTTTCTTTTTATTGATACCGAGCACCGAGAACATTTTCCTCACGAAAATAGTCAAAGACATATTTGCTGTAAAACGTCAGCGTAGTCGAAGTGGCCTTTCTATTTATGTTTTTAATCTATGCGTTGAAATTCAAACATCAACTTCGCCGTTCCAATTTTAAAACGCCGCAGAATCTAATCTTCAAAATTCGAATTTGCAGCGAAATCAGGACTAGTGATGTACCAACGGCCATGCATCACGGATAATGATTGGATTTGCCCCGCCTACATCATCAATCACTAGAACGAGTGACGCGGAGTGGGTGGATGCATTGCCCGCTGTAAGTTGACCTTTGACTTTGAACTGAAAATCCCTTTGTCGTCGCGTTTATCTTTGGGTAAGAGGGGGAAGGGAGGTCTAGTTAGTTGGCAGTTTCCAAATCTAGGGAGGGAGGTTATTTCGCGAAGCCATTGTGTCTTGTTAGAACCATGGTAATGTCTTGGATGGTTGGATGTAAGTAAATTATGTTTTTTTTTCGTGTGTTTAGGGGCTTTACGATGCGTACGAAAAAGGCCAGTGTTTTTACGCGATATTAGATTGTCACTAGGAGAATAATGGGGATAAATTCTTTTGGGTTTTTGTATTAAATATTTTGTTGTTTAGGAGTGTAGGTTGATAACAAGGAGTCATTATTCTTTATTTTATGTTTGCTTCATTGCTTAGAGTATACCGGCCTTATAAGTAGCTGCTCACGTTTGTACCTTGTCGCTTTAACGCCTTTGACAGATAAGTGCAGCAGTTCAAACATGACGTAAAAGTGACAAAGCACTAAAGTGTGGCACTTATGAGGCCGAACTTTCAAGAAAATTGAAAAGGTAACTTGTATTTTCTTATATTCGCGCTAAAGTTTATATAATGTTTCAGTCAAAATCGAAAGTGTCTCCACGACGCTATAATGTGTAAAAAAACTGTGACAGAAGAGCTTATTTATCTAACATCAGCAAATAACTACACTTAAATATAAAAAAATAAATAATAAATGCAACAGCATTTTATCCAACTGGCTACGTGACAAGAACAAAAGGAAATTATTTGTGTGTAATAGAAACACAAACACGAATTTATTTATTTTCCAAAAAAACTATAATAGTTTTCATTCATTCATTCAGTTCACTCTAATTTTAAGCATTTTGTGATTGTTAATCTTGAGTACGTTCATAGAAACTTTCTCAAAAGCAAATTAAATTTTCCGATAATTACTCACATCCCTAACTCTGAGCAATATAACCGTTGTTGTTCGTACAATAAAAACGCCTTTTAAATATAAAGACCGCACTCAGAGTCCGTTAATAACAATAGTCGTTCCTTAGTGACGTCATGCACAAGTTTGAAAAAGGAACGAGTTAATTCTATCTAAAAGACGGCGGTAACTAACATTACTTCAATCTAACGTATACAATATTTTATTCCCCAAACAAACTAAGGCTAGGTCTATAAAGGAGAAAAATCCCCCGTTGGGGGTGATCTCAGGGGAGGGGGTGAAATTGAGAAGATGTAAGAAGATTACTGACTGATGTATTACGTGACGAGGCCTAGGGGGCGGTACGGTTAAAATATATTTCTATCCAGCATTTTAATAGAAAACTGGGTATTGAAATAAAAAAGGTGTTATTCTAAAACGGCTTATTATTGATTTATCGATGATTCTAATTAACAAGTCGCTCTAAATCGATGAAGCAATTAATAAATGGTGAAATAAAGTTGTCTGTGAAAACAACCTTTAAAGGGCGCGCGTTCTCTCTTTATCCGCTTTACCCGTCAAATAACTCCGCTATGTCTTCGCTCGACCATATGACACGAGCAAGAGAGTTCGTACGACCGATACCCGATGGTTAAGCAATCTAATTGAAAACGCAACGCCCGGGACAATTTAAATGCGCTGGTTAATAAAACGTCCGTCGTTTTGAATAGTTTCTTAAAATAATGAAATGGTAGAAGACAATCTCATAAACTGACTTAATTCTAAAATTTAGGCTTGTACTATGGGTACTAGACAACGTTAAATATACCTACTAATATTGAGAAATAAAAAACATCTAAGATTCATTACACGTTCATTACAATATTTGCCCTTACCAGGGAATCGAACTCAAGACCTTTAGCTTCATAGGCGCATGGTCACTACCAACTAGGCTGACCAATGCGGTCAAAATAGGTTCATAATATATAGTGAAGCGTTGAAATAAAATAAAAAATTTTGCCACCGAGCCCGAAATAAGTTGTTTTTTTTTTACAATCGAATTAATCCAAGTACCTAATCCAACAACTCCATCAGTTGAGCAGTTTTACACAAAAGGGGGCAAAATGAAATAGCTCTGTTTATCATTAACGTGTTCGTCCGTCTACGTAGAAGTCGTTTATCGCTATTCCCTCAAGAACTGTTCTATTTTACAGAAGGAAAAGTATCCTATGTCCTAACAAAGAAATGAAGCTATCAAAATTTTATCGAAATTGGTTCAGCGTAAAAAACAAACAGACAGAGTTTCTTTAACATTTATAATATTAGTATGTATGAGTGTTTCACTTTTTACCTAACTGTCAATGAAGGAAATTATTGTATGTATGTATTAACTATTCTTGTAAAGGCTGAATGGACGGC
The DNA here is from genome assembly GCA_946894065.1 of Acleris literana. Taxonomy (NCBI): domain Eukaryota; kingdom Metazoa; phylum Arthropoda; class Insecta; order Lepidoptera; family Tortricidae; genus Acleris; species Acleris literana. The sequence goes on from OX335681.1 coordinate 4,564,901, forward strand.
CTGATTTTAACAAAGCAGAGGGCCCTGCCAAGATGCATTGCGCTAACTAACGTTTCTATTCGTTTCGTTTTTAAACCAATCGCGTCACTGGTAGGCCACGTGACTTTTCGTATCAAGTCAGAGGGGCAGCGACGCGATTGGTTTAAAAACGAATCGAATAGAAACGCTAGTTAGCGCAATGCATCTTGGCAGGGCCCTCAGATGTCGTTATATTTCTATCTTAGCATCACGGCGTCACTAGGGACTAATATTTCAATACCAAAAATTATTCAGTAACTCGAAAGACATAGATCGATTTGCGGACCAGACAAATCCCTTTTCCGTTAATCTCCTTGAAATAACAGTAAGAAAGAAATATATGCAATAATTGCTCTTTTAAAGTATATATTCCTACGTAGAAAACACTTTTTTAATCCGAACTCAGCTCAGCTCCTCGTATTTATATAAAACCTTTTAGATAAAAATAAACTTCAAACAGCGAACGCCCACAAATCGCGAGACGCAATATTTGAGAGAATCTGAAAGAAAAATACATTTGAAGCTCTACGTACGATTTATAAAATATACTAATCGCGCTAAAGAGCATAAAGTCTCAATACCACACAATGCAAATGAAAACTTAATAGGTACAGCTTAAGGTTGAAGTTAGAAAGGTTTAAATGAGGATAAACCTTTTTATAATTTTGTTGCCAGGTTTTTTCGTTAGGATGTGTGTTCAGCCAAGGATGAAGTCAAAGGTTTGATTTTCCGTAGATTTGCGGTTTGAATTTACGTCTATTTTGTTTTACATTACAAGACTTTTTTTATATCCCATATATAATATACGGCTAGAGTTATAATTAAACTACCTATGTTTATTTTATATCTTACTACGTTTACAAATAGATACATTAGAATATTACTGACGTAGTGCATCATCATTATGACATAGTATTTGATAGGAAAAGTTCTTATTTGTCTTGTTTTCTCAATTAGTACGAATTTATACGAACTTTTCCGACCAAATACAATGAAAAAAGAACATGGTCGCTTCTAACAAGATTGTGATTGTTGTGCATAAGCGTCTTGATTCCATAAGAGCCTAACTTGTTAGTTGAATCACTAAATAACTTGCTGTTGCTAAATAACTACTTAGCTTTGATAGATGTAACCTAGATCATAACTACTTTATTAACTTTTACACGTCTAAAATAGTAGTTTTCACAATCGTGTTATAATAGGGAGCTTTTTAGTTGAGTACCGTGTTTAGGCCACGAAGCTTGCTGAGTGTCCTTAGTAAGGTACGAGATTAAAAAGCTGTGATTGGTTAAATACTAGCTAATCAAAAAGCGTACCTTTTTTATGCCCTGGATTCAGCAGCAAGTTTAAGTAGGTTTTTGACAGATGACGCGACGCTGCTACGTTCCGAAACGCCATAGATTGGCAATTTTGTATCGGATCGAGTCTCCTTAAACAACGACACATATTATTGCAATACGAAGTTCTATTTTCAATTTTTTTTCGGTTGTCTAGAGCGTATCGAAACAGTTATTTCGGTTGTTTCGGAAGTAACATAGACTATTCAACGACGAAAAAAGTGACGTTACAGTATTCTCTATGAAATGACGAGTACAAAAAAATCATTTCTTAGTTGGATCCAATTTATTTTAAGTGTACGATGTGGGATGTTCATTCAATAACATGTGCTCGCACAGTTTTAAGTATAATTTTAGCATTGGTTATTTGATTTTACTTTAAATTATGAAAATGCTATTACATTTTATAAAGACAGAGTTACGTAGACGATAAGGAAAAGCTAATAAGTGAGAAATTAGAAAACAACAGCCAAGTACTGTTGACTTGTCGCTTAAAAATATATCAATTAGGCTGACTTTCTGAGGAATAATTTAAACTAAGCCATTTATTAACGCTCGAGATATATAATATTCTCAAAGAAACGTCCCAAAATAAAACCACACATCACAAGTAACAAAAACATCATATTTTTTGCTTCCGCCATTTTGCGCTCCCTTCGCGGGATTAGGCCCTATTTCCATACATATGAGATAGACATCGCGAGGGACGCCTCCCCTTTGTAGTTGAGATTTTTACTTTTTACGCAGCTTTGTCTTTCTTTCGAGTTTTCTAGACGTTTTGGAGAAGCCGGGTTAAAGTCGGCTTGTAGATTTAAGAGTGATTTATACGTGTCTCAGGATAAGTTTCTGAAAATATTTGATTATAACCAAAGTTTATTAGACAGCGCTTGTAATAATTAGATTATACAATCTAATATTTAGCAAAAGAAGATTTTTCAATTAATTATCATTGAAAAGCTTGAAACGTTTTATTTTAGAAATAGAAACATTTATTTGAAAGCGACTACTATTAAAATGTGTTTATCTATCTGTCTGTTTACACAACGATACTTCTCAAAGTAATAACTTTTTTACGTATGATTTGAACGATAAATAAGCAAGTTCGCGGAAAATAATTGACGTCAAATATTTTCTCTTTAAACGCGCAGAATTTAAATCTCTAATTTTACATACAATAAAGAAAAAAAAAGTCAGTACAAAACATGGGTTTCTGCTAATGTAAACAGTTTTACACTTTCCCTATTATCACAAGACGTATTAAGCAAACCAATATATCAAGTGACGTCACGAGCAGCGCATGTGCCTGACGCGAAAATATTGCGATGCATCAAAACTGCCAAGGAGCGGAGAAAAACGAACTTGGCGGTGTTTACACCGTGCAAGTTATAGGGGATAGACGGCGCCCGCGACTTGCTCGTAGAATTACTGCCCTTCTTAGAAAAAGGGGCGTATGTCTCCTAGAACCGCGTGTGTTATTAATGACCTTATTTCTTGGCATGGGGGTTTAAATTTGCTTAGACTATCAAATTGCGCATGCGTCCTTTTTATTTACGAGGGCAGATTAGTTTCCCGCTTCTGCCCCTATTTCAACCTGATGGGGGGCGATTTTTGGAAGATCCTTAAATAGTAGACCGCAAGGGTACCCAATTCTTCTTCAATTTTCAAATTGTTAGGTTTAGGCTGTTTTGTCTGTCAATTAGTCAGTCTCTCCCGTCACATCGACTGCAAACCCTACACTCCTATCCTATCTACTTGACTCTCCGGTATCTCGGGCAGGTGCGCTGCTGCCTGCGGCGGGCGGAGATGGTTGGTGCAGCAAAGGCGACGAGGCTCGCGTGCCCTGATCGGTTTAGTATTAGTGGCTGGTCGGTGCGGGTTAAAGTTCTCGTGCTCTGCCGGCTCTTCGCTACTCTTACCAGACCAGGTGGGGCGGGCGTCCTTTTCCCCGCTAGCCCAATCCAACATCTCCTCTCCGTCGCAGTCAGCGCGTGCGGGTCCTTGCAGCAGAACTGCTGGCTGGAAGTGTCACCAGAACAGAACAGAACACAAAAGAGTTTTATAGAGATATTACTAATATTCGCAACAAAAAAACCAGGAGCCATTGAAAAACTTTGATTAAAGGATAGTGTTTCCAGCCATTTTCTTTATTGTTGAAGACACAGGTAGTTTGTACTGATAGTAGGAACTCTGTCGAGTAGTCCAATGTTTGATCTTTGACAAGGTTAAAGTTTACTTTGTTTTTAGTTGTCAAAAACCACAACCCGCTGTGTGGCATGCTTTATACATCTCTATAAATTTGTTTTTACCGCTCGTCGCTCCTCTTAAACACATTTGGTCAGGCCAAAAGAAGATAACAACAGCACGGGTAGCGTAGTAATAAACAAAGCCCAATGATCGACACTTGATTCTTATGGTATAGAAGATAAGGGTTATTTATTGTAAGACAATCAATTTATAACCTTATAGTCTCTGAATTAAGAGTTAATTTATTGATGCCTTGAGCTAAAAGTGTCAAACATTGGTGCTGTCTACGTCTCTATCGTTGCTGGCTAGATGGAAAGAGAGATCCGAGCGACATCCAAGTCGCGGGCAACTTGTGCTAGTAACACAGGAGTAGAATTACTCAACAGAGAAGCTAGGTACTTTTAAATTAAGGGAGACGAACAAGAATCAATTAATTATTAAAATACAAGAGCTCTATTCTCCTCAGCAAAACCATATCGCTTTTGACAAGCTATCGTATTGTCAAAGATATAATGGCTCTTTTACTTGACAGAAATGAGGGCCGAGTTTCACTTTAAACGATAGCAGGACGAGTTTTCTCTAGCAATTTTTTGTTGAAGAATATAGTACATTGTTGCAGAGGATAGAAAGTACGCGATTTTTGGATGAGTCATATACTGAGTCCATAAATTGCACTTTCTACCGAGGCAGACATAGTGCTTTTCACAACTACTGAGAGGAAATAAAATAAAAATTCATATTCAAAACTCAAATTTAATCATATTAATGTGACATCACCGCCAATTTTACCACGGATAACTTTTTTTTAAATCTGGACCCCTATTCTCGTGGCACTCAACATGCGAGATGAAGATGTCAACTCCATATAAAATTGTATTTGTTTCGCCATATCTGCCATGTAATTTCATCTCTAGTGGTTCGAGATTAGCGGCCAAGTTTGAATTACATTAAAAAAAAAAGCAGTGACACAGTTTTTAGTCTGTGTATCTTAGCAAAAAATACATCTAATATTTTACGACACAAAATGGTGTGTTCTTATTGGTCGATTTCAATTTTTCATTTTAAGCAGCTATGACACAAAAATTGATTGATTGATTTTCATTGGTTCTTAAAGTTGGACAACAATGTTCTCGACCAATCAGCAAACACGCCGACAAAAACATTCTTGGTCTGTCCTTATAAGTGACGTTTTGTGACCCCAAACAAGACCATATTTCCGAGCAGTGTTGTGAAAAACATACATACATACACATACATAATCTCACGCCTTCGTTCCCAGAGTGGGGTAGGCAGAGCTACAGAATGACAAACATCTCTAAAAACTTGTTGATAATTCTATAACCACAATTTGCATAATTAGGCTAAGATGTTTACCAGCGTATTAGTGACAGGTTGCAAGCCCATCGCCTAACAGTACTACAAGCCTTTATTCCCTTAGTGACCTCTTACGACATCCACGGGAAGACATGGAGTGGCACTATTCTAACTCGGCAACCACACGAGGAAAAACATATTTTTTGAAATATTTAACTCTGTTTTAATCCGCTAACTCCTGTAAATCAGGCCACAAAGACTTTCCATAAGAAGTGTGAGGGTGGATTTGAAAAATACCGCGTTCTGTGGATGATGAAAAACATAATTTTGTACGTAATCATAACATATTACTCGGCGTTCCGTTGTGACAGTTTAATATACATATTTATATGTTATTTATTTGCTCATATTCGTACATAAAAAAACACCCGCATATTAGAATGCAGTAGTGAGTTATTGTCTGTTCGTTATGCGTTTACAGTTAAACTGCTAGTAATAGCTTTAGTTCTGAAAATGGCAAATAATCATTTTCATCCCAGAATAAATTGAAAGATTCCTAGAGATATTAGTAAAACAAAAATTGTAGCGTATGTAGTCGAAGGCAATTTAAAAGTTACTTGTAATATCCGTAGATGACGTTATCATATAAGTTATTTTTAATTATCGTTCCTGACGTAGAGACCTCGTCGTGTTGTTCTGCTAGTCATTATTTTTAATTTATTTTTGTTGACCTTACATTTTTTTATGATTTTATTTGTGTTACTTTTAAAATGATTATTTATTACTTTATTACCTTGTAAAAATACTTTAATTGAAAAAATTACCTTCAGCTGGAGTTTCTTGCGGCGCTTCATCTCCGCAATGATGGTCTTGTCCGAAGCGCTGGTAGATTCACTCCATATTACCGACGTGTAAAAGAGCCCTGATGTGGCCAATTTACTAAATACATATTTTGAATTCTGAATTTTGAATTTTGCATAATTGTACGTTACCAGATGTTCTATATTATTACCCGACTGCGGCGGAGCCCAAAAGGAGGGTTGTGTTTTTCACCGTCATGTATGTATGCATGTCCAGTTCTATGTTCCCCGCTACAGCGAAAACGGCTTGGACGATTTTGACAAATGAGGTATCATTGGATTGGTCTTCGCAGCGAGAGTGTCATAGGATACCTAAACTCTTAAAATTGAAATAACAACAATGGCCAAATGACAATTATTAACTTATCGCACCTTCAAAACAATAGTGACGTAACTGAGAAATTTTAGTTTTCGAGTTAGGTCTCTATAATAATAAAATTATGACTTGAAGTTTAAAAGCAGAAATTTTGAATTAGGTCACTGTTGTTCTGAAGGTGCGAATGTAGGTATATCGACGACAGTTTAAAAATGCAGTCGGGTTTTTAAAGCTTGCTTTTCATATAGTTATTTTTTGATAATATTATGTATTGTGTAAAGAACCACTTAACGAATGCGTTCTTTGAATAAATCGTGCTAAATATAAACATAGATCTTATTATCAGTGGCATAGGGCCGTGTAGATATTTTTGACACATTGGGAGCGTGTATATTATGACTTTGACTGTACATAACGTGATACATTTAGTAAAGCTACAGATGTAACCAATAATCAAACGACATTGTATTTGATCAAAAAAGTACGTTTTTTATCTTTGCTGCCTCAGTTTCTTCAATATCTGCGTCGATAAGCTAACTGAGATAGAAAGATCCAAACATATCCGACAAAATACAAAGTCACATAATTACCTATTCACTTCTTCTTCGGCTCTATTTCTTCTAAAACTATGCTTTTGACGTGTTATAGTATTGTAAACGTTAAAATAGCTCTTATTTACTTGACAGTAATGGCGGCCGAGTTGAAAACAATACGATTATATTTCAAAAGCAATATGGTTTTAACGAGCAGAATAGAGCCCTTGTAACATTTGTGTTGAATTACTACACGAAATTAAAAACAGGCATTTTCAAGAATACTTTGATAAAGATTTACTTTTAAAATAAACTAAAACTCGCTACAGCATTAGGAACATAACGTAATAGATTTAAAAGCGTTAAGATTTTATTTTATTTTATTTAAATAAACATAAAATTAAATCTTTTTATTCAGGATCATGGCCACCCTACATACTATTTCTTACTTGTCAGATTGGTTGATTTTCAAATAGGTATTAACATGAAAATGTTAGGGTGACCAATATTTTAGTATCAATTTGGGAAACGTGATATTATTTTAGTAAAATGGTAAAATTCATTTGCTGCTCGAACCACTATACTAATAGAATCTCAATCATTAACTGAGTTGGGAAAATTAACTTAGTATCACGACCCCGCAGTCATCTGTATAAGTATATCACATAGTATTTTGTAAAACTGAAAAGGTTTTATTACTCTAAAGTTTACTAGAATTCGTTGAAGCGCCACGATTTCACGACACGAAGAAAATTATAAAAAACCGGGCAAGAACATGTCAGGCCATGCTCAATGAAGGGTTCCAACGCCGTTACACACAAAAAACCTCCAAAGATCATAAATAATAATAATAATAATAATTTATTTCAACACTAAATATGACAAATGCTTGATAAAAAAGCCCTAGGATCATCATCATAAGTATTAGCTATCTAATAATTCCTCATTCAATGTTGTCAGAAAAAAAAAAACTTGCTTTACACGTAGTTTGGGAGAAAAATTATAATGTTACTATTTTAGTTATTGGCCCGGTATAAATTTAGTATAAAATGGAATAAGTTAGTCAGTTAAATGACCACATGGGCTCTTTTACATGTTGGTAATATCGCTTAAAACAATGTCATCAATAAATATTTACGATACCAATTTTCAGTGTTTAAACTATGATTGTTTCTGAAAAAATTGCTGTGACCTACACGAATGGACACGGCGAAGCTATAAGCGTTCCTAGTTTGACCACGGAACCCTAAAAAACGCGAACATTTAATCAGAAAGAGTAGAAATTGCATGCTCAATGCAAAAGAGAAATATTTCTTTTTAGAATCACACCAAGAATCTAACTAGAAACGTTAGTTACATGACTAAATACTATTCCGAACGCAATTCGAAACGAAAAAACAAAACAATCTTGAAACGATCTTGTTTGCAACGAATAAAATGTTTCGTTACTAAAGGCGCGCACACACGCTACGGCGACACATAAAGCTATCAACGTTCGCGACACGCTTTATCCACATAAGACCAAAGTCCCATAAAATACCTCCACAAAGAAAAAAGTAATGCGAAGGAATCAGTACCAACTACTATCACAAAATTGATCCAGTAAACTACACGCCATTATGTCACTTACGAGCTACTGTACAGGGAGGAAAATTGTATGCGCATAAAAATTCGAAATTGGATTTTGCGTACGTTTCATTTTGGACCTACAGGGTGTTTTTTAAGGTTGGGTTCGAGTTGCTTTGAGCTGTTTCGTGTTCCCTCACATAAGTTAAGGCCCTAGTAATACGGATGACGATGCGAAGTTAGTGGAAAGAAAGGGGAGAAGGGAAGTGGAGGAGCGAGGGGGTGGCAGGGAGGTGAACCCCCCTGTTTCGGGTTTTCAATAGATGTTTGAGAGTTTTGCGCGATAGAAAAGGCAGACAGGTGTAAATGTTGGATATTACGAGCGTGTAGACGAGTTTTTAGGGAAAACGAATTTTTAGACTTTTTAATTTTGTTTATGGGTTTTAGATTTGCGGAAAATTTGGTGGCGTGTTTTTTGTGGTAATTTTAAGTTCAGGGACTTTTCCATGAACAGATAAATGTAAAAGTATGTAATTAAGTTTGAGTGATATTACTGACAAGTAATAAATGCTCAACAAATATCCATGTAGATTGAATAATATACCTAATTATTTATTTAAACTGCTTTTAGACTTACCCCCTTACTAATAAACGTTGAGTAACGGTGGTATAGCTATACAATGTTTTGTCTTTATCTGTCAAATTCAAATGTCACTATGACAGATAAGGACAAAACATTGTATAGCTATACCACCGTTACTCAACGTTTATTAGTAAGGGGGTTAATGTAAAAGTAAAAAATGGCGATTTCTATGCTTAATGAACGGATTTTGATGCGGTATTGCCATTATAAGATTTATCTAAGAAGTTTTATTCCCAAATATAATGGTTAATAATGCTAAGCTAGGACGGTCGCTAGTTAATTTATTAAATGAACGGCAAGAAACTTTTTCCTATTTTTTCCTTGTTAAAATTTTACTAAACAAAGATTATGGCATATATACCTAAGTAACTAAAGTTCAAAACACTTTTTTCCCCAAGAAAGATTGAGGCCTTTTAGAGGTATTATCGGATAAACCCAAATAATTCCTTCCCATTAATACTAAATTAATAAGCGAAAGAGATGCCCTTTCACATTTTAACAGGCAATTAGCACAGTGTGCCTTTAATACAGAAGAGCCGTATGTGCCATTAAACCGTTATAACAGATAGACCCTTCTCTGTTAAGGTCGTACTATAGAGGTTTAATAGGAGATACGACATTTTTACTTAAAAGAGGGTGTTTATTAAACGAAAATAGTATTTGTTGTAACAGGATAAAGTCTGGATTTAAATTGGCATATTCGTTGCAGTTGTGTCTGTGGCATCATTAAATTTTGTATGAATGCTGTCATTGTGTCTGGGTTTTGGGAGGTTGTTAAAAAATACTGAATAAAATATTGTAACTTTGTTTCATAATAAGTTCATATAGGTAATGGTATAAATGCGGGTTTTTCTTTGACACAAATTATTTAACAAGTGGGAAGTTAATATTATTTTCGGGTATTATGTATGTATCCTTGCCTTATTCTTTGTTACCTCCTGTAGGTTAAATGGGATTACGAATTTTGAGACTAAGTCAATTAATGAGATATTGTTCCATGATTTTTATTAATTTATTATACCAGAAAATACATTGGCTAAATTTTTCGCTTTTAAAAATTACAAACAAGTAAAGTAACCCATACCTCCATCGAACTTTCTCGGTACAAAATAAGTGTTTGACAAAATAATATTCTTGGATGTTCTTTTTTGCACAAACTTCATTAATTTAAAACACTAATAAGATCAAACTGTCTTGGTCTATGTTAAAACTACGGGGTTCAATATCCACATCTGTAGACACCATAATGTTGCCTGTCATCGATTTTACAAGATTTTAACTTAACAGAAACTATTGCTGCTTATACCATTTTAAAGAATTTGTTTTGATTAGCAAAATAAAGAGTGATTGTTATACAGGTTGTAGTTTGTAAATTTATTTACATTTTAGTGATTGAGGATTATTTTTATGTTTGATTTATTTATATCTTTATTTATTTATTTATGTGATGTAAGTGAAATCCTTTTTTATGTTAAAATGACTTAAATATTAGTAAGTTCAGATGCAAAAATTGACCTTGACGATGTATTGTCAAATTTATATGTACACTAGCTGTGTGTCCGTTTTGATATAATTAATTCAATTCCATTTGCATTTATGTCAACGTTTCATCACTACATTTGATGTTTCGAGCACCCGCTAATTTATCTTTACAAAGGGTGCTTCTTTTCCTTATCTATAGAGGGCGCAAATTAAGGGGTGTCCCGCTAAATACCGAATACCCCCAATTAAGCGTATGCCCCAGTTTCTTAGTTCCAGGCTAATGGGGTTGCATTTGCTAATATTAAGTCCGATGACATTTTGCTAATGAGAATTTTATTAGCCTTAGGGCCTGTTTCACAATCGACGAGTAAATTTATCTGCCATTTGAAGTTGGCTCTCTCCTTGTCCATTTTTAAGAGTAAGAAAGAGAAGGGCTACATTTATCTGTCAAATATGCTATACATGTCGATTGTGAAACAGGCGGTTAATATTTAAAATTATCTCTCCGATGTTATTAGTCGGTTATTTAATGGCATTATTTTGTTCCCTGATTTGTTAAATGCTCCTGATTTTAATTACTCGCCAATCATTTAAGAATCATCCAATTTTACATGTATTTATAAACAATAATCAAGATTTTTAGGGTAATTTTCCATGACTATTCTTCGGAATTTTTATTTTTTGGATATGTATTGCAATGCATCTTTCTCGAAACCCTAAAATATGTCGCCTCAGTCACTTTTGTCTTAATGTTATTTGTTTCACTCAGGGGAACCATAAAAATGTAGTCACGGAAGCATTATCATCTATAATGCAATATCCCATTAAATTTATATTCGGAAGTTAATATCGCTGAAAACAAAGCAATAATAATTGAATCCGAAAATGTATTCACGAAACATCCAGCACCGTTTTTTTAAACTTTCATACGGAATAAAGTCAAATTAATAAATGGAACGAATTATTTGGCACTGAAAGCTATAATGACTTTTTAACACAATCACGGCAATTGCATGGCATAATGAAATTTAATTGCATTGACGCATTTGCACATCAATTAGTGTTACTAAATTATACACTCTGTAGGTTTATAATGGCCGTGTTTCTCTGCGTGCGATACGTTTGCGAGGAATTGGCAAATTACCGATTCACTTTAACCAATAAAGGTTATAATGTTTCTTGATTCCTATTGTTATATGCATGGAGAGAGGAGAGGGCTCCATTATGACTTTTAGAATGAGAGATTATTTAATTACTGGGTAAAGAAACGCGCTTTTAATGCTGCATCGAGAATATCAAGAAACGGTTTATTATGTTAATGTTTGCCTAGCAAGACTTGCTAGAGGTATAAAAATTAAAATGGCGGGCACAAAACGCCATAATTAAAATAAGTTAGTCATCTTATTTTTTTTTTAACTAGTCTGTTTTAATAATCATATTTCATTTTGACCCAAGAAAAGTCAAAAATAAAAAGGAACAACTGATGATAACAGCAGTGATATTATAATTAAATACCTACATTTTTTTGCAAAAATGCAATTAGGCCAATTTTCGTTGGGTCAAGTATACATATTTGAGTGACAGGAATGGGTAGATAGCCGTCCCTTTAAGAGCGTTAATGACACTGAATGATTATTTGATGTTGATACAGTATGTTTTTGTTTTGTAATGCGAGACTGGTTATCACCCTTTATAACGGTAAATGGAATAGTTTGAAAAAAGGAACCGTCTATAACTCCTGTTTGTCGCGCATATAATTATGAATTTGTAGTAGGTAAATGTATTTTTTTTACTTATTAATGCTGGTAAAATACAGTCAAAAATAAGATAAACGAATAAATATAATTATCTTTATTTAAGAAGAAAGAATATTCATGAAATATATATTTCGAAACTGTAATCGTTAAAATTACAGGGTGATGTATGGTTCCACCTAACAATTTGACATTCTTTTAATACTGATAAGTTAAGACGTTTGAAATTCTTAATAATATTGCAAAGTTATCAAAATCAAAAACAAACAAATAATTATACTGTATTTAAGTGCAAAAATAAATAAATCTTACTATCCTTACGTATATGGGCACTTATAAAACTGTAATAAAAATACATGTGAAAAGTAAGGATGTTTCATGTTTGTCCCTCAATCACGTTTAAAAAGCTAAATTGATTTGAATGAAATTTGGCACACAAGTAGACCATGTACCAAATTGAAACATAAGATAAGTTTTGTTCCGGAAACTTTCAAAGTATTCGAGGGAATCACAATAAACGAGCTCTACGCAGATGGAGTCGCGGACGGGTCTTTTATAAATGTCTCCACAAACATCCGAAAATATGGTCGTTAAAGTTTTTTGCCGAGGGGGGTTAATATTCATCTTTTCTCCAACCAGGCACGCCTCACTAATGTGCCACTTCAGTATGAACCCCTACGAATTTTTTGCAACCATGTTTTTTCCTGCTCAAATTTTTGTTTGTCTACCATCCCGTTTTATCCCGCCAAAATCGATATTGGCTTCCCTTTCCCCCTATCGTGCCGAAGCGTGGGGTGGCGGAAAATATGATACGTTTTTTTCGAGTTAAATTGATTTTCGGAAGTGTGTGGAAGCCATTTTATGGCGGTTGGGAACTTGGAATTTGGAACGCGCTGCTGTTAAACTCAAATTAGGAAGTTTGGAATAATTCTGGTTGCTATTCTAATGTGAATATTATTTTTAATGCCTTTTCTGATTGTTGATTGGTGAAAATTTTAAGACAGATCGTCCTACTTTTTTGCAATATAAACCCATATTTTAACTAACGGAAATTGACGTCGAATAGTTAATAATATTTTTATTTGTGTAACTACTAATTTTAATGATTAATTAAAACATTGTTACTAACATAAAACTGGACAAGAGTGCTATATTTAACAATCAGTGCTAGATATCGTATCTTATTAGATACGTTGTTATAATTACATTACAAAAACTATAATAAAATCACAAACAATGATCACTTACCATGAAATCGAACTTTAAAAACTAACCTATTATTTTTCAAATAACAATGTAATTATAACTCCCATCGTATCGATATCGATTCCGGTGCCGTAACTCTGTAGTTTAATTATATTATAACATAATTAAAACACCATAAAGATATCCCAAAGCTAATTAAGATCATTCACATAAAAAATAAATTATGACATCGTTGTCATAAAAAAATAATGACCCATTAAAGTATTGTGTCACAGGAATTAATTGCAAATGTCATAAAAATATCGTAAAATGTGTATTAATTACTAATTTCGGTGGTTGAGACGGTTTTAAGCCAGGTGACGGGAAGGCAACGTATAGCAGTATCACTAACATATTTTTTAATATTTTTATTAGGTACTATATTTAAATAAGATTGATTTTTATTGGTTTTCGGGTTTTTTGACAAATTTTAATATAAAGGTTACATTATAGGATTTTAGATATATTTCATTATACTTAATTACTAAAATTAAAAAAATTAAAAAAAAAAAAAAAATTTAAAGGAGCCTGTTGTTTTCCTATTTTTTTTGGGCATAATGTCATTGTTGATATAATCATATTTTTTGTATCGTCGGAACCGTATACTTTTCAGAATTCCGTAAATATTTAACGCACAGACAAGGCTAGGTTAGGTTAGGTTTGATTTATAAAAACCCTCAAAAAGAAACAGTGTCAAAAATGCGTTATGACTTGCGATAAGTATGACCTAAAACTGATAGAGACCCAAAATTTGATTTAGATTAAGTTTTTTGTGTTGTGTATTAAGTGAATGACGTTATTTTACAACTTTAGTGAGGAGTACGCAATATAGTAAACCTTTTAACCTACTTATAGAAAAAAACCAGATAAAACTTTAATTGAAGAACGTCGTAAACTGTCGTGTTCAAAAAGAATTAAAAAAAAACAGTGAATCCAAATCAGATTTTACGTACCTACCTAGTTTACTAGTTTTGACGTAAACTAGAAATAAACTACATTTTTTTACATTCAGTCAACTGACAATCTGAATATTCATGAAACACCCTGTACAAAAGATCACACGTATGTACCCATTACTGACACTATAATTTACCTTCGAATTAACATTTTACGTGTGCGATACCACACAATTATTTCCTGGGAACAATAGATTTTTATTCAAAACAAGTAAAACCATCGATTAAAGTTGCATTATCTCTTCATCGCGTCAACAGCATTTTAAAAATTAACCTGCTGTATATAAAACAGGATCACAACTACTATTATAAAGGTGCATGTTGACTGAATTACGCAAATTAGGTCCGACAATATTTAAAAAGCAATTAGATATGGTAAAAAATATATATTAAACGAGCATTTCTCAAAAAAATTGCCACTTTGAGTGACATCTCCAAATTTAAAAAAAAAGGTAGGTAGGTAGAGAACATCAAACTATACAACAATTAAATAATATTCTAATGTGTCCCAAAATATTTTTATGGAAGGTTCCTTTTGTATTACCGATATTCATAGGTTTTTGGTAACACAAAAGGAACTACAGTTGCAACATCAATGACTGTTCACCGATTTACTTACTTAGTCTGTTTTTAAACCCCTAACGTAAAAAGAGGGGTGTTATAATTTTAATGCGTGTATCTTTCTGGGGTATCCTCGTTAGTACCTCCAATCCCACCATACTGCAAACAGGGAGTTTTTTGTGAGTGGGATTTTGAATCTACTATCAAAGCAATAAAGTTCAATTACGTTTGATCGATAATTCCATTTTCAGTTTATGAACATAGGAAAATAAACCTTATTCTTATGGCTACACGGTTCAAATTAAATTGCCGTGATTATGTAAGTCCTATTGCACACTGGGCCTTTCGAGGATATAGTAGGTTATGAATGTGTTTTTAGGTTAGTTTGATAAACATCGTTGAGGCCGTTTGAGAGTTATGAGCTCTGAAAGTAACATTTTAATTATTGTCTATTTTTATTGTTGTTATTTCGATATTTATGCCATACTTGGCCCGCCAGCGGCTTCGCTCCCACAGCTGATTTCCGACTTTCCCGGTGGATTTTTGTTTTTAACCGACTTCAAAAAAGGAGGAGGTTATACGTTCCAATGTATGTATATATTTTTTTTTATGTATGTTCACCGATTACTGCGTCAATTGTCGACCGATTTCAAAATATTTTTTTTGGTTAGATAGAGTATACTTCCGTGGTGGTCCCATTGTCACCAAATCTGTATCTGATGAGGGGATCAGTGAGGAATTGAGGGAACTCCTCAAATATTGTAGGCAAACATATAGCGATTTTAGTATTTTTAGTAACAAATCCAGCATTTGCATTCAGAAAGTATCATTTGGTGTAGTGGAACTGATGATGAAGACCACAGATGGCCACAGGAACTCCTCAATGGTACCGATTTCAAGGGTGGCGATAAGATATCTCGATTAAGATAATTGAGCGACTACCTACAACGAATAATATTTACTTGTTGAAATATGACTATGACTTTCCCGCGGCGTTGCTTGCGGCGCGCTTGATATAAGTTAAAGTTTCATTTTAACTAAGAAGTGGGACTACGTAACAGCGTATTATGATCACTAAAAAGTATAAAATAAAATAAATGTTTTTTAAAACATTTATCTTTCATTTAAACCTTGCCCTGACAATAATGAATACCAACAAAAAAATAATTATTCAATTTAGTACAGGTGTTCGAAAGTTATGTGCGTACATACATTTCAACAATTCATTTTATTAATATAGATTTGACCCCAATACTTAATATTATAAATACTCAAGCGAATTGGTCTGTCTGTACTCTGGTACTGGTACTTTCACGGCGGAATTCAATTTTTGGTTTTGGATAAACGATAAACTAGTTCTAACAAGATAAAGTTGATAGAAAAATCGAAAGTTTTGAAATAATGCAATAAAAGCATCTTGCAATGCACCAGGAGAAGAGTTTGAACAACTAAAAACTTGAAGTTGGTACAAGTAAAACTTTAGCTCGCAGGAAAGTATGAAAGCAGTTTATTGAACTTCTTTTCTTTTGTGATATTCAGTTTTGGGATATACCTATTATTAGACGACGCGCCTAGTTGGTAGTGACCCTGCCTACGAAGCTAGCGGTCCTGGGTTCAAATCCCGGTAAGGGCAGATATTTGTGTGATGAGCGCTAATATTTGTTCCTGAGTCATGGATGTTTTCTATGCATTTAAGTATATATTTCTCTATATATAAGTTTTTATATCGTTGTCTAGTACCCATAGTACAAGTCTAGAGCTTAGTTTGGGACTAGGTCAATTGGTGTGACATTGTCCCCTGATATTTATTTATTATTATTCATTATTACTTATGTTTTACTAGAACATAAAAACATGCGTCCTAATGCTCAGTTAACTAATTTGAAACCCTATAGTTGATTGTTTGTTAGTTCTTCTTGCACTTCTTCAACTTATACAACAAACAAAAATACAGAACACAGGCATTAAAAACAAGCGAGTACAAAGGAAAACTTATGTCAACAGGGAGTGTGCTGTTTTTTTTTATCCAAGATAGCTTTAATTTTGTAGATTTTACTGTCCTACTCGCCTTAAAGCTTGAAAAGACACTTTTTAAAAAGTTGTGTAACTCGTATGTAATCTTTACTATAGTTGAAATTACTACCTATGTGACAGCCATGTTTGCAAAATTAAATTAATCAACAAAACATTCAATTTAAATTTAAAATATTCCCGAAGAGCACCTTTTGTAAAGGCCTTCAATCATGTGGACAGTAGCCCTAAGGGCTTGCGTGCGTCCGCGCACATTAACCTCCAATCCAAAAGGTCGCATCTTCAACGTAGGAACCATTACACATGCAACCTTCCCACCTATAGATAAGGTCGTATTTGCAGTGAAGTATTTATGACACTTGCTTCTTATTTTCTGAACATATACAGTTATCTACTAAGTTCCAACGGTTAGCCATCAGAATCACAATTAACCATTCAGATGCTTGAGATAAGCGATGCAAATTAACTGACAAAAAAAGCGGTTAATGGTTAACGCATAGGTGTTAGTTTTTGTTTGATAGGGAAGTTGCGTAACGCATTTTTATGTGAAAGGGGGGGCTTAGGCGTAATTTTATGGCTTTTGTTAGGAAATAACGGTTGGAAAGTGAAATTTGTAGTTGGAACATAAAAATGTACTTAATTTTATAGCTATTCATTTAAATAAGTATCCCGGTTTTATGTTACATAATATAAGCTTTTTATTCGTATTGTGGCTACATATTTTAGCTAATAATAGGTTATTGTTATTCTATTATCCTAAATTGATGTTGTGCACTTGCCTCGAAGCACACACAACGTTTCACTTTTCCCAATCTCTCAGGGGACAGCTGAAAGAGATTCCTTAAAAGGATTAGGTTAACTTTGAACATTATTTTTTTACCTTAATTGTAAAAAAAATTGTACTATAAAGTGTTTACATACGTTACATACATACCTACATAAGTTTCTGTCGAATTAAACAAAACTTTAAACTTACATCCGATTAGTTTTAATAAAAAAAACGGATGTTGACCGCATCAGCTGCATCAAGACTGAGTTTTTTTTTTTATGAAGATTCTTTGCGTGATATTTTCAACTCGAAATTTACATACATCTATCTAATACCTTTAAACGAGCAATTCTTGTATATAATATAGTCTGAATCTCGGAAACGGCTCCAACGATTTCGATGAAATTTGAAACATAAGGGTTTACGGGGGCGGAAAATCGATCTGTCAAGTTGTCATCTTCGGGATATTTCGTTTTCAACCCGAGCGACGCTCGGTCTTCCAGGTACTACATACATTAAATCACGCCTGTTTCCCAGAGGGGTAGGCAGAGACCAGTTCTTTCCACCGG
Organism: Acleris literana; assembly: GCA_946894065.1. NCBI lineage: Eukaryota > Metazoa > Arthropoda > Insecta > Lepidoptera > Tortricidae > Acleris > Acleris literana. Next base: position 4,583,099 of record OX335681.1, read on the forward strand.
CTACGATCCTGATAAATCTCTTTCGCTTCTTTAAAATACCCATAAACTGCGCAGTTCACGCTGAGTACTGTATTTCTACAAGTCTACATTTGAGGATTGAAGGCTAAATGAAAATATTCCCTTCAGGGATACTCCTTAAGAGGACACCTATGCTAAAGTCTGGAGTGTTCCGCGATCTGGATCTCAATAACCATAACGCCTTTGTATCTGTTCTTTGGATATATTAAACTCGATCATATTTGCTTGAGACTGGCAAACGTGAAAACACGATTAGAAACCAAATCCTCGATACTTTTGTTTTTCAAACATGACACCTTTTTTGCATGTGTTTGGTTGAATCTTCGAAACCCTATAATCTTTAACGATGATTTTCAATTCAATAGTTGAGGATATATAACTTCTTAATCCTGGTATTCCATTTTTTCGATAAATGTTGTGGTTTTAAAGTAAACAGCAATTAATTGAATTTAACGCTGCCGTCAAGGCGCGAGCGAACTATCTCCATCTCACATTCTTCGCGCGGAAGCACATAAAGCCATCCCTTTTTATTCTTGTGGGGGCGTGGCACTATAGGTGGCCTCTTAAACAGAGACTAATCCAAAATCCGCCAAGACGTGGCCTCTATTGAACTGGGTAAAACTGGGAACACCCAAAAATTCTGAATTATATTTGTCAGAATTTTATTTTTTCCGAAAGATTTGTTAAACTAGAGCTATTTTAAATTGGTTACCTATCTGAAATACTAAAAAACGTTTGCCAGCTGTTTCATTTGCCATAATTTTCATTTGTCCGAAAGTCATTTTTCTCTGAAACCGTTTAACTTTCCTGAATTGTTCTAAAATAAACCTAACCTAACCTACAGGTTCTGTAAGTATATCTCATTAAACATTTGGAAAAGTTATTGGTACCAGAATAAAATGAAAATTATGGGAAATGAAAATTATGGCAAATGAAACAGCTGGCAAACGTTTTTAGTGTTTGCGATAGGATACCTTTTAGATTAAATTTATATTATAATTACTCTACGTAGGTTAGGTAAGGGTTGATTAATAAGCATTATAAAAAAAGGCTTCTATTCAAACATTGCATTCGGAATTATAAAAATTCGGCGTTGTGATAATTCGGAATTATGACTCTTCAGAGTTATGTAGTGTAGTTTATTCTACTGGGTAGCCAAGCCATACGTCCTTTGACATGATATCGTATCGTTTTTAGCTCGGGCGCCATTACTGTCAAGTAAATAAGAGCTACCAAAACGTTGTGAATACTATAACATATCAATACAATCAATACAGTTACATCAACTGCATCAGAACTGCCCTCGAACTGTCATTTTGCAGCTGGGTTGCAGTTCAAATGCAGTCCGTCTGTACCAGCACTAAACCTAGTGACGGGTTTTCTGTTAGACTCGTTTAAGGCTTTATTTCCTCCTACGCTGTCATCGGTCGCTGACGTCGGTCGAGCGGACGAATAAACAACCTGTTCTATGGGACACCGCACAGAGACGCTGACGTCCGCGGCTGATTTGCCATATATTCGAACGCTCGACCGACGTCAGCAACCGATGTCAGCTTAGGAGGAAATCGAGGCAAAGAATTTGCAATTTTAAAAGTTAAATCGAAGTTCTTTCTTTGGCGTACATTAGTCATGATTCATAATCATAATGTATTAAATGTTCCTCTATTACTATAATCACAAATCATTTTTCCTTTCCAGGACTACTCTTGCCAGCTGCAACTTCATCATCGAATAGAAAACATAAAGAAGAACAAAATAAACATTTTTAATAATAATAATGCGTCATAGTTCCATCAGTAGCCTAGTTCACCAATCCATATCAGTAAATACAGTAATGAGATAAGGTTCTATTGCTAAAATTAGACCTTATCGCATTAAACTCTTTGTACAAAATCAAATTGGTTCGATAGAACAGCGGTGCTTTGTTTTGTGAAAAAGTAGGGAGACACGTTGATCCTGGACAGAAGGCACACCTATTGTATTCTTAAACCTAAAAAATAAAAGAAGATATACTATTGAAAAGTGTTTATTCCTGATCCACCACCCGCCATTCCCTATCCTCGTAAGACCCACGTCAAATTTCGTTAGTTCGAAAAAGAATCTTATGTCAGTCAACTAAAGTCAAAAGTCACTTTGACAGATGTCCTAAATTTAGGACATCGGGCCTTACGAGGCTATAATACATAGAGCCTACTATGAATGTTCCCATACTTCTTAAATAGTCCTATACTAATCGGTGGCTGTCCGAGGGAGTATACTTCTTAGCTTCTTAGTTTGAACTCAGGGACAATGGCCGGTTGGCTTCGGCTCCATGTACGCCTTCCAAAGGTCCGGGTCTCCCATAGTCCCATGATTGGTAAAGACATGGGTACAAATAATAATAATAGTGGCGAGCTGTTGGCGAGTGGCGACACCACGGACCTGTGTGCTCCCGAGGGTAGGTCCTGTTCCTCACCTCAGGCTTACCTTTACCGGCTTGCTGCGGTGTAAAATGACGAGGAACAGACCCTCACCTCTGGCTTACCTTTATTGACCGGTCAGAGAGGAGTCGGAAGAGCTGCAAGTATTCTCGAAGGGAGGGTGTGTTGTATATGTGGCGAGTGGGCACCTTATGGTCGTTTAAAGTCCAGAAGCACCTCTCCACCCTTAGCCCCTCGTGAACTGTTGCCTCCTTATGCTATGTATTTGCAGCTATTTTGGGAGGCCCATATATTTTGAGTTGGCGACTCACCGCCTGCCATTTCAACCTAATAATTAGTATTGGCCAGACAGGCGCCGTAGTTTCATCAATAGGCTAGTTCACCAATCCATATTAGTTGATACATAGAGAGTTATTAAAGTTCCTATCCCTCTTAAATAGTCTTACACTAAAGTCACCTTAGTCACTTCTTAAGTTATTTCGTTTTGAAAGTTAGAGGCCGTGTAATATCGTATATTATTTTCGAGTTCAGATTTTTTAAGAGTAAAATTAACGTTGTATTAAGATTTATATCTCTAACTTAGTGGTATGTAATAGTTTATTGCAAACTCTACATTTTAAGATTAAAATCTACCCTGTACCCTTCATGTATTCCACAGTAAAGCTATATACAATTTTCTTAGTTAATAAAACCTTTACTTAATTACCAAAAGTAATTATACCATTTCAACCGAGCGTATTTAGTTTATTTTTAATTCTTATACTTTAAAATATCTTGAGATTATAATCTCTCGGTGCTCCAAATAAGCAAATCTTTAACTTTATAAATACTTTTATCTTGTCAAATAACAAGAGATATTTATTGCGAATTCTGTGCCGCTGTATCTCTAATCAGAAAGTAATATTTTAGACGAAACTTCTGGTTTGTAATAAAGTATTTGAAATGTGGCCGGGGCGTAATGAAACTTATGAAAAGGGTTATTTTTTCTTCGTAATGGATTTAACTTCTTTATTTTCGCAGTTATCTATGCGTTTTGTTATTATCACTATACTCCCCTTGTTAAGTAAGGAGTATTTGCGAAAAAATTGCATTTTATTCGCTATTATTATGTTCCAAAATAAGAACACATTTTATAAAGTAATGAACTTCATGATTTTTTTATATTTTTTGTTACTAGCCTTTTGAAGCCTGCTATTGTTAATTCTTAAATAACTTTAGTTTGCATTTGTCTTCCTTAATAAGTATCTTGTTAATTAACCAGCTCACCGTGAAAATAACATTATAATTTAATAATAAATATACGTAAATGAATAGAGACATAATTTTACGAGCCTATTAAGATTCGAGATGCTTGATAAGTTATCAAAGTTTAACTTTATAAAATAAAAATAACCGATGAAACATCCTTTTATTTTGAACCTTGTCAACACATACTAAGACACATATTGAAAGAATATTCGTTTTACGTAGTTATTAATTTTTGTTATGGCCATTGTGTCTACTATTTCGATATTATAATTTTTAATTTCACATTAAAACTATAGCCTGCATAAATTAAAACAATTTTTAATATTTCTTGACGCTAATAGAAATTAACGTTGAATTTTTTTCCGGGCATTCTACGATAGCTATCAATATTCGAAAACTGACAAAAGTTACGCGATCGTCCAGCGGCTAACGTCAACCCTATGCATTTTCTAGAACGATAACGTTACGTTAGTTCCACTGTCATACATTATTTAACATTTGTGTACAGAAAACCTTGCGATGTAGCGGCGGCGTATAAATAGCTGCACACTAAAAAAAAGATAAAAGATAAAAGATGTTTATTCAGTAAGTAGGCCGCACGGGCACTTTTACACGTCAAAAATCTACACTTTTGTACCTTGTCGCTTTAACGGCTTTAACAGATTAGTGCAGCAGTTCAAACAAGACGTTAAAGTGACAAAGTATTAAAGTGTGCAGTTACTTATAGGGCTGGCCTGCCGCTCTCGAGTTAGAAGCAGTAGAAACATAAAATCCGAATTTATAAGATCACACCCGCCCGCGACTCTATCACTATACCCTCTACCTACAACTTATACTCACCGGTTAATAATTCGGCCGTCACTAGCGATCTGTAACTGTTACTGTAACAGCTTCTAGTTGAGAACGCTCGCGAGCCACATAAACCGGGTACTAATTAGCGAGCTGTAGCCGTAACCGTTGCATGTACTGTAACCAAAAAACATAGTGTGTACGTGGTTCGCAAACCTACTGCGAGCGGTACGCGTGCTTGCAGCGAGCCGACGTTTACAACGTACTCATTTCTGAACCCGTAACGTTGCACGTAACTGTAACCGCTACTGTTACCAAAAACATAGTGTGTACAGTCAACATCATAAATAAGTGATCATTTACGTACCTTGTCACTTTAACGTCGTGTTTGAAATGTCATACAAAATTGTGAAACGATTGAAAGCGATAAGGTACATAAATGATCACTTATTTATGCTGTTGACTGTACGTGGTTCGCAATCCTGCTGCGAGCGGTACGCGAGCAGCTTGCAGCGAGCCGACGCTTACAACGTACTTATTTCTGAACCCGTAACGTTGCACGTAACTGTAACCGTTACTGGTACCAAAAACATAGTGTGTACGTGGTTCGCGAGCCTGCTGCGAGCGGTACGCGTGCGACTAACAACGAGCCGACGATTGTCGGTTTTTGCCGCGAATCAAAGGGCGCTCGCAGTGCGCTCGTGGACGTCAAGAACACTCTAGAACCTCGTTACTGTATCTGTTTGGTTACAGTTACAGCTCGCAAAATGAGTACGCTTGTTGAAAGCGTTCTGGCGACGTCGTGAGCCTAAACTTTAACACGGTTACGTATCAGAACGCCTAAAATTAATAAGCCTAATGTATCATAATCCCTAAAAGTTCATAATACCTAGTGGTTGTTTTTTCTGAAACCGTAAACTTTCAGGATTGTTACAAAACAAACCTAACCTAACCTAATGAGTTCTATACAATGGTTTTCAAAAATCCTAAAAAGTTTACGGTTTCAAAAAAATAATTAGGTATTATGAACTTTTAGGGATTATGATACATTAGGCTTTTTAATTTTAGGCGTCCTGATAAGGAACCTTTAACACGCGTACACACTAGAACCTCGTTACTGTATCATGCATGTTACGGTTACGGCTCGCTAATGAGTACCCGGCTATACACATCATGGTATCCTATCATTTTATCGACAATCAATTGGAAAATTTACATTTCACTACCAATGATCGGCAAAAGCATAATATGGCATATCAACGTTATGCAACTACAGGTTTAACAAATGATTCATAATTTAAATGATTTATTTGACGTATTATTTTACCACGGTTCAATTCTCAAACATATAATGAATAAAAAATTATGAATTAACAATTATTTATTTCATATCGCATCTTTTGTCAAAATTAGGTACTTACATTTTCACAAAGTGGAGCAAAAAAAATATCAAAACTGGCTGAGATATGGGGGCTTAATTTGCGAAACAATATATTTGTGAAATTAATAGTATATGAAACGTTGGTTGTGAAATGAACATTTGTAAAACAATTTTCGGTAAAATATTAGTGGAACCCATCACGTTACGTGCAACAGTTACAGTTACGGCTCGCTAGTGAGTAGGTACTTGGCTGGAGAGAACTTACCTGTGATTGAACCAAAGCTCCTTTGAAATAATGGGAAACGATCCAACGAAAACGAGCATTTTTCACCATAGCTTTTTCATCAACAACAATCCACCACCAAGAAAAAGGCGATTTTATCAACCGTCGGACTAATAGCACCATTGTGCGGCAGTCGTAAAACTACTTTATAGTTGGGTTAAGAGCAGTAAAATGTACGTTGGCGTACATTTTCATTTGACATAAATACACAGGAGAAAAAGAATACGAAACCACAATCACTGCTTAACTACCGGAGAAATAATCTGAATTATTGGGCAAAACTACTGGATTTTGGTTGAACTATTTGCAGCTATTTAAAAAACGTATGATTCGATTTAAAACTTGTTTATATATTATTTTGCTATGATGATGAAATTAAATTAAGTTGCTGATAAAATCCAGTATCTTATTTGCAGTAAGTATAACTATGTAGGTACGGGTGTAAGTAGGTTGCCTAAGTACGTGTAAGTGTTAGGTATACGCCTTCTTCATCATAAAAAAATGTGGAATAGATTAAATATCCAATTTTTTCACGTAAATATATTTTATAACCGCGTTTAGTAGAAATAACGGTTCACTGTTCTAAACACGAATTTCAAACTCTACATTCGTTTTATGAAAGGTGGTCGATTCTCAAACCAGACTTTTACGAGCCGTATATAAAATTTTTTAATCAGATTGTGATATTTAGTCGGGTGCTAGATAGAGTGCACGATATCCGCGTGATACTATCTCGCTTTAAACGGAGTAGGTTTATGTATTGTTTTTATTTCTCCAATTTATGACTATGATTTTATCGGGGTGGTCATTTGTTTCGTTTCAGGTAAGGTAAAGAGTTTATACTTGATGAAAGGAGACCTGAGTGCCTGGATATTTTTGAAAATCGAAGGCTAGTCTACAAAAACTTCCGCTTTGAAGCAGATTGCGATTGCGAGTGCGTTAGGCAATAGCGACGCGATGCCCTTTGTTGGCCAGACCTGCGAAGTCTATATACACACAATAAAACGTTATTATCACGCACTGACATCTAAGTAACTCCTGACATCACTCTGGATTGTAATGCCTATTTAATGTAATTTATGCCGTACGATTAAATAAATCACGCACTGACAAGGCAACTTTATTTCGTCAATTAATAATTCGATGAGACGAACCGTGAAAATAACATGTCAGAGGGCCCTGCGAAGATGCACTACGCTAACTAACGTTTCCATTCGATTCGTTTTTAAAGCAATCGCGTCACTGGGAGATGACGTGATACGAAAAGTCACGTGGTCTACCAGTGACGCGATTGGTTTAAAAACGATTCGAATAGAAACGTTAGTTAGCGTAGTGCATCTTTGCAGGGCCCTCAGGATCCATTCTGATTACTACTGCTATTTTGCCAACAAACCTGCCCGCCAAGCAGCAATGTTTTATTTAATTAATTAATTTATTTATTTATTTATATAGGTACAATAACATAATGTAGGCAAAAACATAGTATTACCGCATTACAGTACATCTTTACATTGCTTACACTACTATAATAATTGTACACAACATTTTTAGAAGGCAAATCAAAGCTAAATTAATATATTTAATGATTAATAATTTATATACAAATTACACATACGAAATACAATAATAAACTGGGTAAAAACATAAGAAAAAAAAACAATAATTTAATTTAATTTAATTTATCTTACTTTCCGAGGTTTCACTGAGCAAAACATAAAAAACGAAGAATTTTCAATTATAGGTACCAATTACCAATTGGTGAATTTGTTTGTCATCCTTTCCCATAGAACAAAATAAAAATAAACGTTTAGTTGAAATTATTATTTAAAGTCATATTTATGTCATAATACTAGCTATATTAATTCGATGTTTATCACGAAAAAGAGGGTTAAAATATACGTCTACTAAAACTTAACACTGCACATGCCCATTCCAAAAGGTCGTCAAATTACCCGTTTCAATTTATGAGAAAAAAAATCTTTGACCATTTTAAACCTTATCTTGAAATCATCGTTTAACAAACTGTTAACGTGGGGCAGTTAAATTTAACCCCAAATTACGTCGTATCCATTAAAACCATGCCAAGGGATCTTGGTAAAAAAAAGGTTTTGGCTACTACTTTGGACCCTATTTCTTTATGGTTAAGGTGAACGGTTTGGAAGGTTGTTGTTTTTACCCTAATAGAAATGGTAAAATAGGTAGAGAATGAGAATATTATTATGTCAGTTTGGACAAGCTTTGGCTTTTTTGTGGAAAATAGTCAGGTGTAATTTATTGTTAAATCAATGAGGGTTCCGTATATGTTTATAAGTTGCACCCGAGATATGTTGAAAGCAATAGGTATTTAAATTTTTATTTTAACTAACTGCTTATAAGTATTAAAAGGAAAATAAAAAAAACTAGTTAGTTAGTTAGTAAGTAATAAACTAGTTATAAAGTTTTGACTAGTATTTTGATACAGGTTGTGGTGTATGCTGGCAAATACAACTAGTAAATACAAGAAATACACGACATGAAAATGATACGAACTGTATTAAATAAATTAAACAAGTTAACTTATGTCAAGCTGTGATTTCGCGAGTGCTCTCCTCTGACATTCTTGTATGCCGTGTCGCGCACACAGGTCTTTCTTTAATTATATATGTAGGTATGTATGTAAATAGGTACTTTATTGTAAAAACGGAAAAATAACCAACAACAAAATAGACAGAAACACAAAAGCTATGTACAAAGGCGAACTTATCCCTTTAAGGGATCTCTTTCAGTTAACCTTTGAGCGATTGGGAAATGTTATGATTATTTAATTATTATTTATTTAATTATTATTTTTATTGGTCCCATTGTGGAAATTCATGTGCAAGTAGACACTTTTTAGCAACTGACATCCAAAAAATCCCATATATTAGTGTTTTAACCTTCGATCTTTCTGTCCGTAGCTGTCACGGTTCACGTAACATGCCCGCCTACGGAACCCTAATACCTTACAAGGCAAGGGCGTGAACACCGAATTATCGCTTTCACTGCGCATAACTTAGCATGCTAAGTCCTTATGAATATTTAACGAAAAAACTAGGTAATTAATGGGTATTCGAGTAATCGTGTTTTTACCCGAAAACGTTGGGAATTGGTCAAGATCCATATCAGCTTATCTAGATCTTTTTTTTTCAAGATTATTCGATGTGTTTTGTTATTCACGAAAAGTTGAGGTTATTTGTTTGGGTTTTATTGTATGATTTCCACTTTTTAAGTGGGAATGACCCTTTAAATAAGTACTGTTTCATTAATATAACGAGTAAAAAGTTAAAATATTAATCAGATTAGGAATGTTATTAAATCTTTATAATACCTGGTTAATCTCGTGAGTCATCGCGTAGGTATACTTAAATAAAAGTACAAAATATTAAAAATAAAATTCACTACATTTGTAATTTACCACATTGCGGCATTGCAATAATTACATCACTAAAGTAGGTTCTGAGACTTGCATAAAAAAACCAAGCAATTCCTGACGGATTTAACTAATATCAGATAGACTCTTTATTTCTTATTTCTTATTATGTTTAAAGAGGTGACTTAGCGAGTCACACTTTACATGGTTTAAAAATAATTGAAATAGGTACAACCAGGCATTACATTACGTTATCAATGCTTCTACCAATTTCTACCGCCGCAAAACACCTTTTTAATTTTAATCTACAGTCAATTATATAAAACAATTAGGCTATACATCTAACCTATATAATACTTGACAATTCCCAGTGACAAAGTGACGGGCTAATGTGACAATAGTGACAGCATAATGGCCACTCAAATGTCACTCGAGACGTGAAATGTTTCACTCAAAAACATCGTAAATTCGATTTGGACTTGATAATAGGACCTTTAGAACGCCGACTTGAAAAAGGAACGTTATTTTTTGTTGCAATTATTTTTTTATTTTATAAGTGGCCAGTGACACTAAACTAGCCGCTTCAAGCACTAAGTTAATGTTTTATAGCTAGGGTGGACTGTATTTTTATGTTTTAAAATATGATGTAGAAATATAAATTTACTAGCTGTCGCCCGCGACTCCGTCCGCACATTAGATTAAAAACATACCCTATGCTTATCATAATGAAGGATTCTAAAGGTGAAAGATTTTTTTAAATCCGTCCAGTAGTTTCGGATCCTATTCAATGCAAACAAACAAACAAATCCTCTTTGTAATACTAGTGTAGAAAAAGAAGAGAAATTATCCACGTCTTGTTTATTTTAAATATTAAGTATGATAACAGTTCCAAATATAAAAAAAAAACATTATTGGAGGACCAAAAAGTGACACCAGAAAAAAAAAACTAGAAGAATTGATGAAAATTTCAATACAATCAACGCCTAATAAACCACGAACTAAATATAATCGTAAATCCTAATCTTAAAATAACACCTTCACTTTCTCTAGGACAATTTTTTTATCGACCCATCACGTAACGTCATAATAATACGATAATACAATCATTAAAAAACGAAACAAATAATATCTATACTCAGCGTTATTGGAAAAATATCTTCAATATGCCGGTATTAAAGTACAATTTTGGTTTTAAAATATTTGCTACATACGACGGTAATAAAAGTAAGTGTGTAGCAGACTTATAATCAATAGCCAGCGTAATTCTGCTTAATGATTCGAATACACCTGCTTTGTTTTTAATTTTTTGAAAAAGGAATTCGAAAATTGGGCTAAGGTGTCGTGTCGTTAACGACTGGCCGTAAAGTACGATGACCGTCATTACAAAAATACTTGTTTTTAATATCCCTTTTTGATCTCGGTAAAAGTTTAAAAAAAGGGTTCTGATTTGTTAAGTTACTAAGTTTTATTTTTATCCTGTGAATTCGTTTATTGCTGTTGTTTATTCTCACGAGGATTATCAAATTATTCGGAAGTATAATATTTATAAGATATTTCAAGATATTGACAAGTGACAATTAAAAAGATACAAAAACATATTATAATGAATCAAAGCTGCCAACATTAAGCGTCATAAAAAATATTTATAACCTTAAACTGCATGCTTAAGTATTTATCGGTGCCAAATCAGATTGAACCTGTATTTATTAATGAAACATCTATTTAATCCCAATCTTTATTCAATATCCATACCCGTAAGGCATCGTTGCGAACGCGATGACTCTTATCGCAATCTTGAAAACGCCTTTAAAATTTAAAAAAATATGGCAGGCATCGCTCAAGCGGTTTTAAATTTGGAATGTGTTTGAAATTTGAATGCCTCGTGTTGATGTTCAATTTTCAAACAATGACTTGTACTTTTATCTTTTCTGTGGCAATTTGTTTAAAACTAGATTAAGGACTGACCGCAGCTATAATTATAAGGCAGATTGTATACCTATGAGCTGCAAAAATCTGCCAAGTTCCAGCAAGTAAAAAGGATAGAGCCTCGAGTCATATATCTTGCCTAAGGCCTCTAAATCGGAGCAGGCCCATAAGCTCTTTGTAACTTGAAAACAAATGCCCAAAGTAATTTATTTCTAACCGCAACAAGCATTTCGTCAAGTTCAAAAGAACCTAACTGACTTAACACCCTGGCCGCAAATAAATAGGAAAGAAATTAAGGAAAGTCGTTGGGAAATCGAATTAATTAGACCAACAGGTGGCGCGCGCCCTTGATAATTCCATTTGAAACGTCGGGGAGTTTTAACAATTTTACTTCTTGTATGATTTCAGAAGTTTGGATGAGGTATCTCGCTCTGACAGCGTATACAACCATCAACAGAACGCGCGCGAGTTCATGTCCATCGGAATCTAAGGGACAGTATAAACAGTAGTTCGTCTTCATACAAATGTATATCGCGTGGTTAGCATGTGTGCGTGCCTCAACCGTACACGCCGCGAGCTAACACAAGCAAACTCAACAAGGACGCACCAAGCCGGTTTAGTCGAGGTCGCGCCGTCGCCGCGTTTGGTTGCGTACGTATTAAGTATTGAGCGACGCGACGGGCATTCACGCAACCCTAGTGCACGAGCGGCAATAGGTAACAGAAATTCTTAAGCGGCCGTAGACAAACTACTTCAACTACTTCTCTATTTATACTATGGCTGAGAAAATCGAACGAGTTATTTTCAAATTAAATTGCGATATCCAGAAATATTATGAAAATTACAATGATTTTATGCGATTAATTTCAATCACCTCTGGGACGGTTTAGCTAAATACCTACTAGCCACACTTGACTCGGTGGAACGCAAAGCTAAGAGACTCATCGGCCACGATCACCTCCAAAACGCTAAGCTTCACAGGCTTGCTCACCGTCGAAAATTTGACTGCTTGTCGGTAATCAAATCAACAGACTGTACTTCAGAGAGTGTGCACAAGAGCTCCACCAGCTAGTACCGCCGTCTCCTTTCTTCCATCGGACTTCCAGACGCACCGCGGGACACCATCCGTCTCTTTTTGAATTACCTCCCTATCGAACGAAGAACTTTGCATCATCTTTCATAATAGGTGCTACAAAAGAGTAGAATGCGCTTCCGACGTCTGTAATTCCGAGTGCGTACAATCTGAACCTATTTAAAGCTACGGTAGGCGTCCACCTATAATCCGTTGTCGGCCGAAGTATGTTCGGGCGTCGTCTTCCGAACTCGGCCGATTGAATCAAACGTATGTAAAGGAACGAGAGCGCTGCGCCTTCACTGCTACCGAGCGACGACGACCGACCGACCGACCGACGGTAGCAGTGTAGGCGCTCTCGTTCCTTTACATACGTTTGATTCGATCGGCCGAGTTCGAACATCGACACCCGAACATACTTCGGCCGACAACGGGTTTGGTGGACGCCTACCGCTCTAGGGTGAATTAAATACGCGTCTTCTGGGTGAGCTCGCTTTATCATCGACAAAATAGTCGTCCTCCAAAGGCAAGAGTTAGCCAACCTTTATCAATAAAATAAAAAAATCAATGCCTTCTCCAAAGTTTCTGTCGTCCCCCTAAAGATGCCCTAAGCGTTCCTTTTTTGTCTCAATTTGCTGTAAGATTGCAGTTGCAATTAGTGATTAGTCTGCCGCTGACGACCGCTAATGGCCGACGAATACAGATTGTACAATTTGTACAAATTGTACAATTACCGCCTCGTTTGTCGCAGCCAGTTTATACAATTTCGGATTAACTTTTTGCTAAGTTGGTTTTTGGTTAAAGAACGACGGAGTTAAGTAATTGGGATACTTTTTGACATTGTATGGTCATTTTAAGACAATTTCGAGGAATGGGCTTGAGACTTGGTCAATTTGCGTCAGATTGGACCCTGTTTTTTTTTAACTTTAAGTTTTATACATATATAAAAAAACGTCATAGCGCAAAATATGAATTAGGAACTGAATGAAATCTTGAAATGAAAAATTAATAAAATTAATCAACACCGGTAAAAGACACAAGATAAATAATAATACAATTAAATAATACACAATTTAAATAAAAAAACGATGTAAAATTCTAAAGTGCCAGATTCTGTCAATCCTATTTAAAATTGAGACGTTATCTTTGAAACGGGACCTTATTGTCGATGGCGCTTCCGCCATTATTAACGATGCTCCGATATAAATACAACGTCGCATGACGCAGTGCGGCGTAAGCGCCATCGACAATAAGGTCCCTTTTCATACATAATACCACAATCGATGTAATATAGAGTTTGACTAAAATATCATTATAAATATCTACTTAATTCGTTGCGTCTTCCATTGTTGAAAACTTGGTTGTGGCGGCGAACAATTATTTCATGACACGCCAGGCGTGCCATACGCCATAGCGCCCTAATAGAACGCGATTTTGCGACCATCGCAATTTCGCGCGACGGTTTGTATGTAAACTGTCATATAAACAGTCGCGCGAACTTGCGATTATCGCGCAATCGCGTTCTATTAGGACGATGCCATAGAATATGATGACACGCCTAGCGTATCCGCACTTAATCGTTAACTTTCATTTGTTCATGTATATATTCAAATTAAAAAGAAACTCTAATTCAATAAATGTACTTCCAATTATAAACAAACGCGAGCTTTTCAAAGGGAGTATCGTGTTAACGAGTGGAATGGGATTGGCGAGCACGGAATGTTGTTAAATAGTGTAAACGATTTAATTAAATAATTGATTGGAGGCGTTTTGTTTGGGTTCAAACAACAGAGAAGGTTTATTTTATACAGCTGGAATACGCTTTATACAAGATGCTATACTATACAGGGTGACTGCGGGGTCGTGTAGCAACAAAGTGAACTAAAACTCAATACACAATTAGGAACATAACGTAAATATTTAAAAAACTTTAAGACAATACTTTGTTTTTTATTTAAATAAAGATTAAATGAAATATTTTTGTTCAGGATCATGGCTCCTAAGGTCTGTTCATTCTTACTTGTCTTATATAGTAAACAACTTTCTAACCTCAAAATTAACCTTTTTTGGCTAAAACAGCGCTTTTATCATAAATAAAGTAAACTGGATAAACATTATGGACATCACTTGGCTAATGTATTGTCGGTGATTGCTTTATTTTGTTTAAAATAGCAATTTTAGCCAAAAAGGGTTAATTTTGAGGTTAAAAAGATGTTTACTATATTAGACAAGTAAGAATGAACATGGCTGTTCAATTTCTTACGCGCCTGAACGGTCGATTTTCAAATAAGTTTTAACATGAAAATGTTAGGTGACCATATTTTTTGTATTCATTAGAGACAATATTATTTTAATAAAATGCTGAACTTTAATTGTTTCAAAAACCACTATACTAATAGAATCTCAATCATTAACTGAGTTGGCAAAATTAAGTCAGGATCACGACCCCGCAGTCACCCTGTACCTATAGAAGTAACAAGTGTAACACTATTATTTAATGAGGTTTTAAAAAACCTTTGCATCCTTTAATATTAAAGTGTAACCCTCTTATCCATAAACGCGCAACAGCTAAAGTGTGCTATAAATAAACTCTCGCCTTATCTATCACTGTTAAATTTGAATTTGACATAAAGGAACAAAGAATACTTAAGCTAAAATATGTTTATTGTACGTTTATGAATTACTTAGGTTAATATAAATGTTAATTTGCCATGTTAAAAACTTTTAATTCTGTCTCTTTTCGTTTTTCCGATTCGTATTTCCCAAAATCTCATTATTTGTATTATATAAATAAACATACATTCTTTGGACGCCATAGGGAGCGGAAACGCGGCACCGGAAAAGGCGGCCATTTCCCGGAAGTCGCCCGCGTTAGAACATGTCTCGTAAATCACAGGAAAGGATACATAGATAATTTATTTGTTTTATCTGCCGTTAAATGGGTAAAAGATTAATATAAAAATATATAGAAAGGAAGTCCCAACGATTACGTATTGTTAGACTAGTGAAATAACACAATTTCAGTAAAAGTATAATTTTCATTTTATTACAGTAACGTATTTATAGAACTCAACAATAATACAATTAAAAATTAAAACTAAACGTATTTAAATTAAAATAAAACTATGCTACTAAAATATTAAAGATATAAATAATAATCACCACTATAAAAAGAACACCGCCTCTAGCAGGTGCGCTCGCGGCATGGTCCCCATGACACTGGCTGCGTTACCTCTCTTTATAGCTAGCCCAATCCTTTGGGAGAGGTAAGCACCAGCTCTAGGATCTCAATTTCATATGTTGTACTCAGTTTTCACTACAGTAGCGGCAACGAGTGATGGCACTTTTGAAGTTTTCTCGCTCATGACATGAAGTATCCCTTAATATTGACAGCAAGTATAAAGGAACAGATGTCAAACTTCATTGTTGCAGGTCCCGGAATAGTGATGTACTGCTGGCGCTGTAATTTACCGAAACGCATTTCGTAACTAGCTTCATCTTGAGGTTGTCTTTATTTGCTCGCACTCTAGCGTTCATCGTTTTAATCATAACTAACAAAAAACATCTCACAAAACACTTCGCGTGATGATATCAAAGGACCGCTGACTGGTACAACAACGTATGACAATGAAGTCACTGCACTTTCACGTCACCGCCGCTGGCAAACTCGCGTCCTAGCTCTGAGCTAACGTGGTTTAATGATTATTTATTCACTCATTTATCAATAATTTCACGTTTTGTATATTTTGACACAATATTTCAAATTTCTGACAACGTCGTCTTCTTCTAGCCACACAGTTTATTTCAAGAGTTTGATCTACAATTTATGGCCTTTTCTTTTTATGCGTTATTTTTTTAATAGTCTTTTTAAAATATACTTCTCCCACTTGACTGATTTTTTTACGATGATAAAATGGAGTGTTTCATAACACTATTTGTCAGCTATCAAAAGCGCCATCACTCGTTGCCGCTACTGAGTATGAGTCTCAAAGGGTTGTTCCCTTTGTTTCACCGACACTAATTTCATACAACGTATCACTTCGAAGAATTTTTGATTCATTCAAACTCGTGTAGATTTCAGGTTATCTTCCGGCTGACATATGGTTTTGATATGATTATGATCTCAAATTCAATAGCCAGCAGATTCAATCCTCTTCCGTTAAGATAAAGTTGCATTTGCTACAGAAGTTTTGTTTACCATAGGGTTTTTTATGGCAAGGAGAAAGCAAACAAACACACAGGCCAAGTAAGTAGGGCCTGAGACCCATAGAACCAAACAATGCGAACTACGTTTGGCGGTAGGTGGGATAATGTGGTGGTGGTGTAATTGGATAGTACCTACAGTCGATGTCAAAGATATGTTTATACTTTAGTACCTTTTCTCTTTATCCGGTATGACAATTTCATATGGCAGTTAAAACATGACGGTAATTTCATTTCATTTCATTTATTTCAATAACAATAATTATATTGTGTTTGAATTGCATTAAAATTACATTACAGTCAAATAAAAACAATATCAACAATAAATTTAAATGTACAGAAAAAAAGAACATAGCTGAAAAAATTAAATATATATATAGGTTTATGATTGCGCTAGGATATATCAACAGGTTTTATCCTCTATAAATTCCTTAACAGAATAATATGACTTCTTTATTAGAAATTTCTTAAGTCTTGCTTTGAAAATATTTCTATTATTTATCGATTTCATCTCAACTGGTAGTCTATTGAAAAGATGAATAGCTTGATAGCACCCTGCATGCTTCATAATATTTAACCTAGGGACTATTTGGCATGGTAAGTCTTTCCGTCTTTTTGAATATCTGCGCTCTCTCTCATCATGACTCTCGTACATATTTATATGTTTAATCAGATCTGTCAACAGAACAAGTATATAAAGACAAGGAACAGTCAATATCTGTAAATCTAAGAAAAACGTCTTACAAGAAGCACTTTGAGGAATGCGAACTATGTAAATAGACAAGGTACCTACTAAAGTGTAAACATATTTATGATGTCTACTGTACCTACTTACAATAAACTTACGTTCTTACATATGTACAATTACAAAGTTGTAATTCATTATATTCAGACAACATAATTTATTTGAATTTAGAATTAAATAATTACACTAACATTGCATTGTATTTATGAAACAATAAAATAATATGAATAAAATTTACGAAAATTTAAAGATGCATTTTGTAAATCTGATTTAATTTTTTGTTTAGTTGTAGGTAATTAAAGTAATTT
The DNA here is from genome assembly GCA_946894065.1 of Acleris literana. NCBI lineage: Eukaryota > Metazoa > Arthropoda > Insecta > Lepidoptera > Tortricidae > Acleris > Acleris literana. The sequence continues at coordinate 4,600,880 of OX335681.1, forward strand.
TTGCTTTAATTTTTTTAATTTGCCATAGTTTTAGTTTTGTTTTTAATTCGTAATATTTATAGTTGTGTATAATGTGAAGAAAGATATTAAAACGAAAACTAGTATCTCTGTCATCTTGTTTTATTTTACCCTAAAAAAGCGACATCTAAAACACCGGATTCCCCCACATTACGCTACATTAGTGGGAGTTTGTGAGTAAATTTATGATTCGCATTTGTACAATTTATAGCCTCGCGAAAACGACGCCAGGGGGCGCCCTTGCTCAAGATTGCTCCCCTTTAATATGTATAAATGGTTATGTTTGTAAGATTCTTTGAACAGACTCTATTTGTGATTGTCTCAGTTAAAACACAATGCCAGATCTTGACTTAAAACACTTTAAAAAAAAGGCCGCGGATACAAAGGATGTTAATAGTTATGACCTGTTTTGTATGAGATTTAAAATCAGTATTTTATTACTTACACTGAGGATGTTGTTCAATGTTAATAAATGAATACGTTTTAACTATATACTAACCAGAGATGGGCAAAATTTATTCGAATGACGAATAACGAATAAGAATAACCAACTTATTCGCGAATAACGAATGAAATTCTCGAATGATTATTTTTATTCGAATAATTTATTCGTTGAATGAATTGCCGCGAATAATTATTATGTACTACTTATTATACCTGCTCCATTTTTCTCTAATAAATTAATAAATTATTCGTTATTCGAAAAGTAGTCGAATGATTAATTCGTGGATAAACTATTCGACGAATAAATTATTCGCGAATAAGAATATTACGAATTATTTTTTATTAGAAATTATTCAAATAATGCCCATCTCTGATACTAACCATAAAATTCTCATTCCGATACCTTGATAGTACAATCACCCAATGTAACTGTTTAGCATGTGTAGAACCTTGTCATTAAAATCATAATCAACTTACACATATTCTGACATGGCACTAAATTTTATTGTATCTACGTCAAAAATTACAGTTTATGGAAAATATCAAAATCAAAATCTTTATTCTGTATTTTTTCAACAGGAACTTTTTTAAAAGCTTTTAAAAAAAACATGTCGATAGAAGATTGTCGCAAAAGGATAATTTTTTTTTTGTTTATTAAGTAATACTCAGTAAGTACTGAGAAAATAAATATTGAATATTATCAGTACTTGCTACACCAATTTTGAACTAGTGGTCGGAATGACGTCATTTTGTTTGTAATCGTATTACGTAGCACTAGCTGTGACGTAAGACCATGTGGCATTTAAGCCCTTCAGCAATTAGAAGAAATTTGTTTAATTATTTACTCTTAAATGTGTGGTTGCCGAGTTAGAATAGTGCCACTCCATGTCTTCCCGTGGATGTCGTAAGAGACGACTAAGGGAATAAAGGCTTGTAGTACTGTTAGGCGATGGGCTTGCAACCTGTCACTAATACGCTGGTAAACATCTTAGCCTAATTGTGCAAATTGTGGTTATAGAATTATCAACAAGTTTTTAGAGATGTTTGTCATTCTGTAGCTCTGCCTACCCCACTCTGGGAACGAAGGCGTGAGATTATGTATGTAAATAAAGAAAAAAAAATTAATGGGCTCAATTACAGAAACATACACATTTTAGGCACTTTCATAGTTTACCAGTGCTACCCACTTTATTCTCAGTTGTTTTCCACTGGTAAGAAGAGCCGCAAGAAACTCAAAAGTCAGTCGTTTTCAACCCCCGACGCCAAAAGAGGGGTCTTATTAATTTAACGCGTGTATCTGTTTGTCTTTGTAACTGCAACAAGTTTGACAAAAATAAAGCTTTAAAAATCCAACAGCTGTTTTGATAATGTCGTCAACAAAATGTTAGTTATCATGTATATTTTATTTCCGCCAATTTCACATTTAAAATTCGTTCAAAGTTTACAAGGGAACAAGGAACCACACGTATATATACCTACTTACATATAGAGGTATTAGTCAAAAACAATTCCCTCCTCCTTTGGCAGCCTGGTAAAATATCTGTCCAACAGTAGCACAAACATATTTCTATTTTATTATTCTACTAGCGATCCGCCCTCGCTTCGCTTCGGCTTATGTGAGTTTTCTGTAACCCGCACGTAATCCAGAACTTTTTATAACATATAAACCTTCCTCTTGAATCACTCTATCGCTGAAATCTGCATTAAAATCCGTTTAGTAGTTTAAAAGATCTAAGCGAACAGACAGCGGAAGCGACTTCAATTTATACTATGTAAAGATGATTTATAGGATAGATACAGCAGGCAGTATTAAGCATGACAGCACGTTAGCCTAATTGTTAGTGACCCTGCTATTTGAGTGATGAGCACAAGTATTTGTTCCTGAGTCTTGGATGTTTTCTATGTATTCAAGTATTTCTACCTCGTGCCTGTCCTTCCTATGAAAAGGACATTAGAAACTAAGCAAACTGAACCCTAAGCAATAGAAATAAAGCTTCAAAAATATATTCCACAAAAAATACCCCTGGTCGGCACGAGCCTATAATAAGTAGAGATGCGCCGAATATTCGTTTGGTATTCGGTATTCGGCATATTCGGCATCTTTTTCACAATTTGTATTCGGCCAGATTATTGGGTTTTGGTGCCGAATATATTCGGTTCGAGTGTTTCTATTTTCTTGGCTATACGACACGGTATAGAACTAAAAGACCAAACTTCTTATGTAAGATTTATGTTATATTATAAGTAAAAGAAATCCTATGAAGAATATGCTGAATAAAGCAATTAAACTTCAAATCAACATTTATTTTGAAACCTCAAGTCAACATATTAATTTCTTAACCTATAGTTAGGTGAGCGACAAGTAGCGTACTTATTAGGTGACCAGAGGGCCCTGCCAAGATGCATTGCGCTAACTAACGTTTCTATTTGATTCGTTTTTAAACCAATCGCGTCACTGGTAGATGACGTGATACGATAAGTCACGTGATCTATCAGTGACGCGATTGGTTTAAAAACGAAACGAATAGAAACGTTAGTTAGCGCAACGCATCTTGGCAGGGCTCTCTGTTTACGCGGCAAAACAATGAAATGGTAAACCGAATAATTCGGCCGAATATCAGGTTCGGTAAAGGTTAAACCGAATAGTAGTCGGTATTCGGCTATTCGGTAAAACCACTATTCGGCGCATCTCTAATAATAAGTAAGTTTATCGTTATCTAGTACAGTCAACAGCATAAATAAGTGATCATTTGTGAACCTTGTCGCTTTCAATCGTTTCACAATTTTGTATGACATTTCAAACACGACGTTAAAGTGACAAGGTACAGAAATGATCACTTATTTATGCTGTTGACTGTACCCATAGTGCAACCCTAGAGCTTAGTTTGGGTCTTTGGGATTAGATCGTTTTGTGCGATGCTGTTCCCTGATATTTATAATTATAAAACTTACAACCTGCTAAATTCGCTAGAGAAAGCTAAAAACTGACTGAGTGGAACTTGTCAGATGTATAATACGGCTTTTGCGTCTAAGTAGCTCTGAAGGCCCTGCCAAGATGCATTACGCTAACTAGCGTTTCTATTTGATTCGTTTTTAAACCAATCGCGTCACTGGTAGATGACGTGATACGAAAAGTCACGTGGTCTACCAGTGACGCGATTGGTTTAAAAACTAAACGAATAGAAACGTTAGTTAGCGCAATGCATCTTGGCAGGGCCCTTGCGCTTTGGGTACTTCATGAAAAACGTTAAGGTTTTCCTTTTAACTATTCTAATGACTGACCAGTAAGTAAAAACCAAATGGTTTGAATCTGTGGCTCAAAGATTCTAAAGAAAATTAAATATACCAAGAAAAAGGGCCACGAAAATTGCCGTCGGCAAATTCAAAGCCGACGGCATCGAACACCAGTAGGTAACCAGTTTGATATTATACATTTATAGGTATTACTGATATTTTTATATAATAACTAATAGTGCTAACTTATAAAGTTCATAGAAACTTTAAATTAAAATAGTTTAACAGCAATAAGTGATGGATTTATCTACTGGGTTTTTTCTTTACCCAAAGAACCAAAAACCAAACACATTTTGTTCGCATTATCAGTATGTAAATAAGTTTCTGTCAAAAATGTCTTTTACGACATTTTTTGTTGCCAACAATTTTTTTTTCTACGTCATTATCTGCTTTTCACACGGCTTGTGTCGTTTGTAGCAAAACTGATAAGGAACGGGTATTACTGGTAAGCATCTGAAAACAAATGACAACCAGTCACACAGCACCGTACGTTTCGTGTATGCGCCATTGTTTTCTGAATCATAGTTTACTTTACCATCCAACCCCATCAATTGATATATCTAAACTAATTAATTTTAAAGAAAATCAATCATACATTTTACATTAAAATAACCTAAGGACAATGACCTCTTTGTTATGAAATCTTCACCGACCTACTTCGAAAGTACCAGGGCAACAGAACTGGGTGAGAGTTGCGCCTGGTCAAGGCGAAGGCGACGCCATTAACGCCGCTTAGAACACCGTCTTAAGAAATCTAGAGCTAACGGTCTTGATCCTTGGTTAATTACTTTAAATTATTACGTGGTTATAGGCGACGTAAAATAAATAACGCAATTCCAAAAAGTAAGCTTAAAGCAACTAACGCTTTTTGATTTTGGCAAGGCAAATAAGTGGCAGACATTTAAAGATTGTAATTTTTTGGCTGGCACGATGGGAATGACGTTAAAATCTATAACCTTATCTGGCGGTAGTATCTAGGTGGTAAAATCTAAATCGTATTTGACCTGTAATGGTATTGTTTTTAACTCGGCTGCCATTACTGTAAAGTAAATAAGAGCTATCAAAACGTTGACAATAAGATAACATGTCAAAAACTGTTTTACCGTGTTGAATAGAGGTCCTGACCGTGATAATACTATTACAAACATCTTGTACATCTACGATTTTTATTGCTTCATTGACTCGACCTCGACTTACTTTTAAACCACTTTCTATTAAATGAAAATGTCAAAATTAAAGATAAGAAGCCCGTTTATCAAACGCTTGTAACTTGTATTACATGCGGAAAGCCCTTTCCAACAATATGTATTAAAAAGAGAATTCCACTCATATTACAAGTTACAAGCTTTTGATAAACGGGCCCCAGGTCTTAACATATTTTACATGAAAGGCCATTATAGGCCATACATGAAATGGATCTAGCTGATATTTCTTAAGATGAAAAAATATCATTACAATTTTATCATTTAAGATAATCTCGTTGGCAATGAACTAAAGTCAGAAAAAAATGATATAAAAAAACAGCCAAGTATCAAAACGCACTAGTCGCGGTATACAAAGTTGGCTAAGTAATAAGATAATGAAGAAGGGTCGGATCCGAATTAAAAAGAGCGTCAACCCAGCTTGGCCAGTTGATGAAAACCAACGTGTTTGTTTTTGCGGCAGTAAGTATATTGTAAGTACATTTTGAGACGACTCTTTTAGCAACGTTTGTTTTGTAATAATGAAAATATGAAAATTGGTAAAAATCAGAAAACATGATCAAATCTCCAGAGAAACTGTAATGTAATAAATCACCACTATCGCTTATAAGTAGCTGTCATGTTTAGTATCAACAGGCAAAAAAAAGACAGCTATAGCTCGTCGCTCCGGTTCGAGCAAAGTCTTGACTAGCTACAATCATCTAGACTAGCAGCATAAAAGCGTATAAGAGCGAGTAAGAGAGAAGTATAAACCAGAAGTCCTATTAGAAGCTATTGCACTATCTACAAACTTTGGTCTGCAAGCTGAGCGCGTCTTCAATTACAGCATTATTATTTTCTAAAGCACATTATTATTTTTGTAGACTACGCTACGTGCGCTACGATATTTGTAGCACTCACGAATTAAATATTGATGAATAGGGTTTTTGTAATAAATCCTACAGAAAATTATACTAGTAAATGTGTGTTAAAATATTTGAAACTAAACTATTTATTTTTAACTGGCACTGCTGAGACAACGCACTCCACTCCTTGTTTATTTAATGAGAGGAGACGACCTTGTTATGACGTCATTTTATTGAGCGAGCGAGATGGAACTTGAAACTTTCTTAGAGTGTGAATGAAAAGGTGGTTCCAGCTGAGAGTGAATAAATGATTTTCTTAATCGAAGCGAATCTGGAATTGTGAAGTTCATTGTCTTTAGCATTGCTATTGAATGAAAGTATTAAGAATTAGGTTTTGGGGTCAAATTTAACTTTAACTGCCGCACTCAGAGACGTCAATTAAATTTAATGCTTGTTTAGTGACGTGTTGTCTCATTCTATTGTTATAGCAAAAAAAGTGACAGCATCAACTTTAATCATGCATAAAATTTAATTGACGTCTCTGAGTGCGGCAGTAAGAGATAGAAAGTTAATGTTATCGTTTAAAATACGATTTTAATTAACAATGTCATTCAGTAGGTACAGTCAGCCTTATAAGATGTCCACTTTAGTACCTTGTCGCTTTAACGCCTGTTACAGATTGGTGCAGCAGTTCAAACATAACATTTATGTGACAAAGCACTAAAATGACAAAGTTTGGATAAGGCATCCTTCACCTTCTGACACGTAAATAAGTACGAGAGTGACGGATGCTGTATCCACATTTGACACGCGATATAGACGCAGCGATACTAAGCCCGCAGCTACTTGCACTAGGTTTACTGATGTGCAAGTTGCGGAAAGTTTCCAAAAAATTAGAAAAGTTCCAAGAAATTTCCGGAAACTTCCACTAGAAATATAGGAAATTTAAATTTAAGAAACGGACAGTTTCAAACCCCATACAAAATTGTGAGAAGTTTCCGAAATTTTCCTACATGAAATGTTCCGCAATTTTGGAAAGTTTCCTTTGGCACATCAGTAACTAGATTTCTCTGTTCGAAACACAGATAGCTTCTTCAATACAGGGTGTTGCAAAAAACTCCGTTCAATAAAAAGCTATTTGTAGTATCACTTGAAAAAAAAAAAGATATTTCCTATGAGGAAAAAGCAACGTAAACCTGTACTGGAAGATATTTTCCAGCAAACAAAGGAAATAAGCACGTAAGTCCTCCAATCCCTTGCCTCACAATAAACCCCTAATATTCCATTTGCGAACATCTCAACCTCCTACAAATATCCAATTCGTTTCGTATAAGCAATAAATAAGAGGAAAAGATTTCCAGACAGTGCCGCAGCAAACAGGTTTAAAACAGTAGCACTAATTGTTAATATACGTTATAGGTACCTTCAAAAGACGCGTTTACTATACTCACCGGCAAAAATATCCGCCCACGCGTCTTTTGTCCGTACAATAGGCTATTTGACAACATTGAAAGTATACTACAAATTGTGGTCATCCTATTAGATAATAGCGTAAAACAATATATTTCACTTTATTTTGAACTAAATCCAGTATACTTTTTGGAAATTGCACGAAAGAAATTGTAATATTTTTTTAAACCTTATCTGTGGCAGAAACGGTTGAATTGGTTTGCAGCTGTGGTTACATGCTGGTGACGTCACAGGTTAGTAACCACAGATCATAACGGCGTATCTCTTCAAATGATTGTTTATTGTTTACTGACGTGTGACGTCACACTTGTCATATGGCCAGCGCCATGATAGAAACTGCGTTTTTAGCGCGGTTTTGATAATTTAAACTTTAACATAGATTTTATTGATAATACAGTAGAATTTCAAGGAAATATCGATGTAGTGTGCTTGTTATGTCATAAAGACACATTTAAAAAGGTTTTCTAAAATTTGTCAAATAGCCTATTGCTAACAAATATAACTTCTTAAATTAGAGAGTAACTTCAAAAATACTGAACGAATTTCGATGTACCTTTTAGTGTTTTGTTGCTAATTAACCTAGGTCCCAAATGGCCACCAAATTTTTTTTTTAAATTGTTGTGGGTCTTTGCTAAGGAATCCAAAATATCCATGATCCACTCTCTGATTTAAGAAATTATATGTTAGCAATTGTACGGACAACGGGCGGGTGGGCGGATATTTCTGCCGGTGGTTGTATTTTCTCTAACTGATGCCAGTAATGCTACGAGTGCTACGGTGTAGCCTGAAGCAGCATTTTGTTCACTTTGAAGCAAAAATCTGCTACAAACAGTAACCCGACTATAGGGTCGTTCACACTGAATGTGCCTACAGTTAAGTGACTCTCGTGGCACTCATTTTTCAGTGAAAGAAAAAGGAAAAAATATTAATAGGATGTTCACAACACATACATTTTTGTCAATATTGCGTTCAGTACTTAAGGTCGGAAACTTGGAGTATTCATTAGGCCAATACCCTAAAGTCCCTAAACAACTCCGCAAAAGCTAGTTGCTCTAGAGCAAACTGTAGATAAGACTAAACTCGGCTTTATAAGTACCTAAAGCCGCACACTTTCGTACCTTGTCGCTTTAAACGACGCGTTGGTCTGGTAGTTACCCTGCCTATGCAGCTAGCGGTTCTAGGTTCGATTCCCGGTGTGGGCAAATATTTGTGTGATGAGCACGAGTATTTGTTTCAGAATTTTGGATGTTTTCTAGAGGTATATATTTCTCTTTATATGTATTTATATCGTTGTCTGGTACCCATAGTACACGCCTAGAGCTTATTTTGGGACTAGGACAATTTGTGTGTGATTGTCACCTGATATTTATTTATCAGTAATAAATATCAGGCGACAATCTCACACAAATTGACCTTTATTTATTATTACTGATATTTAATGGCTTTGTTTGATTAGTGCAGCAATTCAAACATGACGTTGACGTGGCCAAGCACTAAAGGATGCAGCTACTTATAAGGCCCACCGTACCTTCCTTAGGATACTTGCCGTATATTATAGCCGAACTATTGATATATTTCAATAAGGCCTACTCTAACATGAAAAAATATGCGTAGAAATAATTGAAAATAAAACGAAAGGGTTAAAGATGTGACCACGTATTGATTTGGTTTCTGTATGGTATGTATTGTGTAGGCATGCCCTAAGGGCTCAACAGATACTATACTGTTTTCCCACTGTTGACTGCGTACACAGGGTGGGTAAGAAAAGTAAAAAAGGCAACGGATCGAAGTCGTCCGTCCGTCGGATCCAATAATCCGCCCGTCTGTCCGCCGCCTAATGTGATCGTAGCCTAATGAAAAACGCGAACTCGAGCTCATAGTATAGATGAGAGGGATTTTATACGATACAGGGGGTGTATAGGAAACTTGATGTTTTGATATAGTATGTTCTTTTCAGCCGACGGCGGGAAACTAAGGGTATATGAATGTGACAAACCATGGAACTGTGTCAGAGTGACGTTATTAATCAAATCTTAACAATTATCAAATATTATCTCGTGTCACATGTTTTATGGTGGTTGAGGGTACACTTTGCCAGTTGTACGTAAACTTAAGAGTTGTGGATTGAAAAGTACTAAAGAAGGATTTTACCTAGCACAAACGTTTATAGAAACTAACGCTCCATTAACACACTATTACTTTCTTATTCGCTAACACGATATAAAATTTATTAAACGTTTGTGCAACTAGGAATGAACACCACCAAATGCGATAATAACAAAATGCCAGTGTGGAAAGGAACTAATATGATATTTAGGATTCTAATCAGAAATTCATAAAAAGAAAGAATATTTGGTTGCCTATGAATACGGCATCTTTACGAATGTTAAAAAGAAATTGTGAATTGGGCTTACTAGAATCAATATGAATTTGGACTGTATTAACAATAAATTCCATCGAAATAAGGTTTAACACCACTTAAAATTAAATTACGGAGGAACTAGAAACACATGTCCTATTTTATTAACAACTAGCTTCTGCCCACGACTTCGTCAAAAGATTTCGATTTTCGTTATTCCCTTGGGAACTTGTTAATCATGCCCGATGATATATGAGAAGGCAAACGAGCACAAACCCAACCTGATGGTAAGTGTACTCTGAAGCCCATAGACATTTTCAATCTGAAGATCGCGATCTTACGATGACAATCTTATGACTGCAGATGCGTTCCCAAGCCAGGGAACTAAGAAATTTGTGCTTGTGTTTGTGTTTCATAATATTGTTTAGTATAATGTTGAAATCGGAAGGTGGCCATCACGATCTCCCTTACTTAACATTAAACCTAGAGAGTTTGGACTCGTTAGTTATAAGCAAACTTTTTGCTTTGGAAAAAAAATCTAGTGGCCAAAATATGTTTCAGAAATGTTTTTTTTTATTTGACTTTCACTTTTCTTTATCTATATTTTTATCATATTGTATGTATTTAAGTAAACCCTTCAGTGTATAATAAATAATAATTAAAAACCTAGGCATCAAAAAAGTGAGCACTACCATTGCAAGGGACGAAATGTCTCTTCGTTCCTTATTTCAGAAAATACCGCAGCTTTTTAATGCGTAGTTTTTTAAGCTCCGTCTCAGTAACATTTTTCGTAATTTTTAAAATAGTGCATTTCGTGTCACACACCAAAAAAACCCCTTGAAAGAAACAAAAATTCCTTCACGCTGTAGACGGAGAACCTCCCAAATTACAACGTATAATTACCACCCGAATTAGGGTTCCGTCAATGCAAAACTGTGTTTTTTAAATGATTTATTAGATTAATTCGATATGTTTCCATTTCTTTATTAGAAATTATGTCGGAGAAATCTAAAACGTGAGTATTTTGCAAGGGGTTTTTTCTGTTCAGTGAAAACGCCAAGTAAATTAAGAATATTTATTTTTGGCTTCTATGATTTAGTGAGAATAAATATTTGACTAATTAATACATATTATTAAAATGAATTTTCTAGTTAACCTAATTTGTTTTCTAATTTGAAACATTCCAATACGACGCAAATGATAAAAAATATTCGTAATTTAAATATCGAATTAGCTTTATATATTTTTGGTGTATATAAGATTATTTTTGTAAAAGAACATCCTGGGTCTTTTTCATGTTAATTGTTTAAATATTACAGTTTATTATCACCTCCTTTTTAATACAATCAATGCAAACGTAATAATAGGGAAATTAAAAAAAACTTAATAAAAATACTGGCGTCATATAAAACCCTTCCATTTTCAAAAAATCCCGCTTCTTTATTCCATCTACGTCATTTCGTCGTTAAGCTAGACGTTAAGGGTTTGTCTCATTAGTGCTACATTCGCAGTCACACCTACACCTTACCCACTAGCAAATAAGGTTCAAATTGAAATGTCCGTAAAAAGTGAAAAGGACTACAGAGTGAAGAGATCCGCTAATTAAAAGATTCGGATGCAAGTCACAATGGGCTGGGAGGTTTTTTAGAGTAAGTGCGAATTTTAGTGTCGGAGTTTTCTATTAATCTTGGTTATTTTCTTATTTCAAGTTTTCTAATTGGATTACAGCACAGTGAGCAACTAAAATTCAGTTATATCTCGTTTTTTTCTTATGTTGGACACTTTAATACTAATTAGATTTTAACCATAGACAAACAGCAATTGTGTTGCAATACCCAATAATATAAAACCATAAAATAGATTTTGTTCTAATCTATTTTGACAGATACCTTTATTTCGACTGCCACAGTTTCGAATTGCGTCTAGAAGTGTATTAGCATTTTAACACATTAGACAACGAAACCAAAAGTCACCTCGTCTAATATAAAAAAAAAAACATCTTAAGCCAGAATTTCCCCAATCTCAAACTCTGAACACATTACACCTCAATAGGTACCCCATAAACTTATCTTCCATACAATCCATCATCATTAGAGAAACGCGGAATTGAATAAAAACCGCCTCAGTCCCCATCTAGCGGCAACTCCGTGAACTACTTCGCTACCCCCCTAGGGGGTGGGGTCGTATCCCTTTTTTCTACCCACCCTTATCCATACCTGAGCTTTCTTTATCCGAAACTTATTCTTTACAACCGTCTCTTTCTAACTTAGGGTTGCAAGCGGCATTTTTTGACAGCGTGTATCTCCATCCTTGTCGGTTAAGAAAAAAATTATGAAGCAGATGTGGGGCCGTGTTGTGGGGTAATGTTTCATATGCGAGGGGTGTACACTAAGGATTGAAAAAAAAACCAACCCTCGTGTATTAGGTACCTACTTTTTTCATAACAAAGCTCTTTGAGGGCATTGTAGGAATAATTGGGAGGTCAGTAGATAATTTTGTGTGCTTGGGTTGTTTTAAAATGACAAATAGGAAAATGAGAGTAAATGGGATTTTGTTTTGGAATGTTTGGTTTTGGGGTTGCGTTTCCATACAATTGTGTCTACGTCATACAAATAGATAATATACACTAGCACCATAACATGTTTTGAGAACTATATAGTGTGTTACAGGCATGCGGGCATTTATTAAAACTGCCGATAACTTGTTGCTTTAGCAATTGTTTGCAAGTATTATCAAATAAAAAATAATTAAAATAACTTCACAATTAATTTTCTTAAAAACTGTCCATTTTTAATGTAGTGCATGTGCTGCGTGTTCATCGTTATCAGTATCGCTGTTGCTTAGTACAAGGCATGTCGTGGTACGGGGGCAAATCGTAATAATCAAAGTATCCGTCGACTGTCATTTACACTTGTCAAATTGCTGTGCTTTACATTGCTGGCAATTAAAATTTTGTTAGAAAGTTAACAAAGCCTGAAAATTTGTTTATTAATTAAATTCATGCCATGGTTACGTTACAGATATACGTTATTTTCACCTCCTTTAAAAAAAGCCAGGAACAGATACATACAGATAAATACGCTTGGCTTTAATCAGAAACAAACTAAGTTCTTTGCTGTTTTATTTTTATTTGTATTAGGTAAGTATGTATTAGAGATGTGGCTGGACCGCAGAATGATCAGAATTAGTTAGCTGCAACGATTGAATGAAGAGGTGCTAAGCAGAGTTAAAAAAAAACCCGCGAACTACTGCAAACCATTCGTAGGAGAAATTACCTGGGTCATATTCTCCAAAACAAGAGATACCGACTGCTTCAAACTATTACGGTCATGTAGGGTAACAGTGCGCAGCGGGTAAGTGTGCGCAACCCCTTTATTTAGGAATGGGGAGGGAGAAGTTTGTGATATGTGTAAGTAAATTAAAGATATGTTGGTGGAGAATTAGTTTATGCAAGAAAATCCCAGTTGGTATCATTCATTTACTTGAAAAATAAAATATTCAGAATCCGGTGCCGTAAAGGTAAAGTTTGCTGTCATGGCGAAAATCGACACGAGTAAATGAATTTTATTTCTATTAGTAAATGTATTTAAGCCTTCAATTTTGCATAACTTTTGAAGCTATGTTATGTCTCAATAAAGTGAGGTAAGTTTGATCAAAATCAGTCTGCTTAGTATAATAAAAAATCCACAAACTTCGCTTAGCTGCGCACACTTACCCGCAGTATGGGTAAGTGTGCGCATTTTGAGCTGGTTGAATTAAGGCGATTTTTCTTAGTTGTGGCAAGGTTTTACTGGTAATTTCTTGATTTAATTATTACCTTAATAAATGCTTTGCCAGATAAATATTTACATTTTCCTTTCATGCTTATAGTTTAATTTTGATACTAGTTTGAAATTAAAGTGCGCACATTTGCCCCACATGACCTAATATAGGCAAGGTTAAGGGGAAGAGAAGCGTTGGCAGACCCAAGATGTCATGACTCGGTACCATAAAGACCTGGACAAGCGTCGCCACTGGAGAAGAGCTGTTCCGTTTGGCGAGAGATAGGAAGTTGAATACAGAGGTGACTGCTAACCTTCAGGTGTGTTATTCTCTCAAAAAACGGCGGCCGGTCGAACGGACGAGCGAATAAAAGCGGCGAGTTTAAGTAGTCCCGTCCGAGTGAACAAAACACATTTTAGCGCGTGCATTGTCAATTAGGCAGCCTTATACGTTCGAGAAGTTATGCTGCCAAATTGAATACACGCGCTAAAATGCTTTTTGTTCACTCTGACGGGACTACTTAAACTCGCCGCTTGGACAATCACTCGTTCGTCCGTCCGTCCGTCGTTGTTGAGAGAATCACACCCCTGGACAGGCGTCGCCACTGTTGAAGAGCTGTTCCGTTTGGCGAGAGATAGGAAGTTGACTGCAGAGGTGACTGCTAACCTTCAGTAGTGGAGAGGAATTTGCAGAAGAAGAATGTGCTGTCAAATAAATGGTTCAGTCTTTGTCATTCCCTTTTCTTTCTTATAAAATCAGTGACACGATTTACGTAAGAAAACATATCGAAACTTTTTTTATGCCTTATACCGTAAACTTTTTTTGCTACTGTTACAATTTTTTATAGGTTTTCCTTCGCATGATCTAAAATATTTTTAGTTTAAATAATTGCTGCTAAGTTTCTCGCGGCGATTTTTCTCAGCAGTTGCCTGTTAGGAAGCACGAGTAAATACAGTCAACAGCATAAATAAGTGATAATTTATGTACCTTGTCGCTTTCAATCGTTTCACAATTTTGTATGACATTTCAAACACGACGTTAAAGTGACAAGGTACATAAATGATCACTTATTTATGCTTTTGACTGTACTAGTAAGTTTTCAAGTGTAAAACAATTACTTGAGGGATTTTAAACAGATAAAAAGAAGAAGAAGTGGCCTACCCCTCTGGGAAGCAGGCGTGATTTAATGTATGTGAAAACCCCTGAAGTTATTGTGACCCTTCTTTCAAAGCGGATTTCTACAATGTCTTCTCCAATTTTGAGCAAACCTGGCACAAAACCACCCCAGTTCGTCAGTGTAAAAAAAGAGTAAAAATCAAATAATGTCAATGTGTACAAAAGTAACAATAATAATAAAACTAATAAAATAAAACTGAAAACAGTAGAAAAAGAAAATAAATATAGCCTAACTTTAACTAAAACTTTTAAGTATATATAAGTCGAACTTAACTGAATTTTAAGAATATTGTGGTAAAATACCGAAGCGATTGTATAGTATTGTTTTGCATCACTGAAATAAATAGAAATAGAGATTATTTATTTATTTCATGTATAAAAACTGTTGTATTATTTCCTCCTAGAAAGCGTGAAAAACTTTTTTTTCCTCAGTGGAAATAAACAATAAATGCCTTGTCTTATATTGATAACTTTCCAGTATTCACAAATAGTACCTAAACCATTTTACAGAAAAAAAACAAATGCCAAGTAAATTATCTTTTATCGTTAGTTAAACTCACTCATGCTCTTATAAAACCCGTATTAACTTAATTATCGTAAATTTAACACATTTTAATAATAATTAACTTAATCATAACCTTATTTAAAAAAAGACCATATTTTACAAGCTATTTATTGACTATCAAAGTATGTTTGTATGTATATATGTCACTTTAGGCCAAATCATACAAATCAAATTTAAACCAGTTTATGCTACTGTTGTCGTGTTTAATTAAACAAATTAATGGCTAAACAAATTTCGATGAAACTCGGCACACCAGTCCAGTCTTAGATATAGAACACTGTGTAGTGGAAAATTATTAAGTACAAATATTGTAAGTAAAGAAAAAAAAACATTTTCACGGACGGAACTGCGAAAATAAGCTAGTGTTTGTAATGAAACCCATATAAACTTCATAATCGTAAAATTTACACAATTTAACAGTAATTATCTTGATCATAACTTAACAAAAACCTCTTTATCGAGCCTTTTCCATTAAGTTACACCATTATTTATTATAAATATTTTAAGTGCTTGGGAGAAAAATGGGCCCATAAAACTTACTATCTTATTCGATTAAAGACCACTTTTGGTTTAAATTAAAACAAAACGTAAAACGCAATTTTGTCTTTACGCGAGGAGTTCCGTTTAGCATGAGAAAATTCATTTAATAAAATATATAAAGAAAATGTTGTTTAAGTAGTTATAATGGCTTTTAATTTATACATAAAAATTTTTTTTATCCTAAATTTGTAGAAACTGTACAATGTGTTTTTCTTTCCGACTTGAGAAGAGTTACGACATTCTTGCGACGCTTTGTAACCCCCTGCAAAAAAAGGGGGGGCTATGAGTTTTTTTGGAGGGGTACTATACTGCGTGTCTGTCTGTGGTATCGTAGCTCCCAAACGGATGAACTGATTTGGACTTTTTTTAAAGAAATCTAGTTTAATCTGGATGGTAGGAACTAAGCTAAGTTTCATGGAAAAGGTTGGGCCGAAATATCAGCTAGACAGAACTACTGAAAGTCCCTAAAGGGCCTACTAATAATTTTCATACATTAGTATGTTATAAAAAGTTGTTCAAAAACGGTAAATTTCAGAATTAATATAAGGCTCTTGTTGAAATAAATAATAATAACGGTATCCTGACTTTTTACCAAATCATCATTTGACAAACTATATCATTTTACAAACTTTCAGTTCGCAAAAATGTGATTGTGCTTAAACCATTAAATATTACGTAGGTTACATGGGCTTATTAAATAGGTTAGGTTAGGTTAGATTAATGACCACAAAAAAAATGTGCCGGGAAGTACGTCTTTGCGAATTGAAAGTTTGTCAAATGATGATTTGGTAAAACATTAGTGAACCAATAATAACATATAAACACGTTGATTTAAAAAAAAAAACAAATGTCAAGTTGAAAACATCCCATTTTATACCCTAGGACCCTAAACATTTCAAAAACCGCCATCTTTCTTAACACAATTAATCTTTATAGCCTTATTACAGTTATTGGCGGCACTTAAGGCCTCACCGCACGGCACGTAATGTTGCCTTTCGCGGACAAGGCCGTTAAATGCTACCGGCGCCCGCGCACCGGGTAAGAAATGAGACTAAAATTATGTACAATGTGAGAACAAAGAGTAGGAAATAATAGAGGTGTCACTGTCTAATAAGGTTCAATTTTATTGCTTTTCGTGATACATTGCGGCGCTGCAATAGCTCCCGGCACGATAATGTTAAAACAACCCGTCAATGGATTGCTGCAAGCATGCGGGCTATCGACCAATGTAACTGAGCCTTTACCCATTTACACGAACGTTTAGCAATTATGTCTCGCTAGTTTCTGTTCGCGACTTCGTCCGCATAAATTTCGATTATCGTTATTTCCTTCGGAACTTTTAAATTGTAGGGATTTAGGGATAAAAACTATCCTATGTCCTTTTCCAGGACCTAACCTATATGTGTACCAAGTTTCATCCCGATCCGTTCAGTGGTTGAAGCGGGATTGAGTAACAAATATCCAAACATCCAAATTGTGTAATATTATTATAGCATTGTCCCATTAAGACACTTTTTGTCTCTTTCCTGACACACACAGTGATTAAATGTGAGTATATAGTAACATTTTATTTGTACTTTAATGACAAGATAGGTCACGTGCTGTTAAAATAGGTAGCATATTATATGTAGTTCAGTCATGAGATACGAAAAGGCCTGTAAACAATGAAAGCACTTTTTTTCATCAAGTTTTTTACTTAAATTTGATCAAAGCAGAAATATGAGCTTTTTTTCTTGTATTTGGTATATTATGAAATAATTTATTTTATCAATACAAAAGGAACTTTACTGTAAATAAATTAGAAACAATTATCAACAAATAAAGGCTGCAAAATACATTTAAAATTACTAGGTACCACCTTGATATAAAAGGTAGGTAAGAAATCAATTTGTAACACCTGTCGACGCTTATAACGAAGTGCCAGTCTGCACTTAATAATCTTAGAATATAATAATCCATTATTATATTATTTGTAAAAAAACATGTCATATTGAGGACAGTTTTTAATGCACCTGCGGATTCATCAATTTCGGTTCAGCCTTTGTTTAAAAGCATGTCCTGATCACTTTTTAACGAGTTGCTTCATTTCTGATTATTCGGTTTAATGATTAAAATTGCATATTAAAATGTAAATTAAATTCTTGGTCTGATCAATAAAAAAAAGCACACCTACGGTCTGTTTTTTGCAGTAACTTTAAGAAAAAAAAACTTTAACCTAATTTATAAATTGGACATAGCGCGTTTGAAAAATAAATTTAGGTAGGTAAATAGTATAAAAATAGTATACCTAACAAAACCATAAATTAACTTTTTTTTATAGTGGTCAAATTAAGTAAACGGTGGATTAAAAAAACTATCTATTTAATTATTATTACACTCCGAACTTAGTCGTGTAACTCGTGTATACTTAACTGTATAATTTTTAATACCCAGTCCTAATTCCTAGTTATAGTTTTTTAGTTATTATTTTATTTGATGGCTTCACTCCTGGTGTATTTGCGCAATGTCAAGTTATTTAGAGACACTCCGATGGACTTATTATTAGAGTTATAAGTCCATGGATATCACTCGCGAAGACAATTGTTCGGTTAAAGAGCATTTTCTCTAATGGGCTAAACCTGAAGCACATGGGACATGGGGCTAGCTCCTGCACGCACTTCTGTCAAGTCAAGTCCCAATTATTAATAATTCAACGAAAATAGAAAAACGTTCAGCTATTTGAAGGTAATAAGTAATTACTACAATTTAAAAAATAAACTACAATAGTCTCAAGTAGCAACATTAAGTTGATATTGCTTTAAAGCTTTATGCATAATATAGATATTAATACTACAGCATTCAGCACCACAAATCCAAAAAAATACTTGTAGGTAGGTATGCTGTCAAAATACCAAACCCACATCTAATCGAATTGCGTTACAATGACTATTGTACGACTTTTGTACGACTATTGTGTGACTATTGAAGCTACAATAGCACAATAGTTAAGGGGCAATCACAATTGATCGATAAAGTCAAGTGGCATTCATCGATTCTATTAGCGGATCGATTCTGTCGAAACGAATTATGAGGGGTGTAATGGACGTGTTTTTTTTATTTACTTTTGACGTTTTTGTTAAATAGAAAGTAACGATCATTAGGTTTTAAAATAATGATTTAAAAATTAGGAAACATGTGTAGTAAGAATAATTTTAAAAAGTTACTTACCTGTAAAAGTGGTTAGCAGGTAAGTTGTGTTTTATTTAATTATAATATAGTTCAAATCAAAAAATCTTCCTTTTTACGAATGGAAATCCAAGTTTTAACAGTTTTAAAAAGGACCAATTACTTACTCCTATTCAAAAACTTGTCAAACTCGAACAGCGGCCAAATAGTACATAGATGAATACCTAAGACCTAATTGTTAACTGTTACGTGTACCTGTCGATGACATATTTGTGAAATAGAGGCCTGATATTTACTGTTTGTATACTGTCATATTATTATCCCTCTTCTGACTCAAACTGCCCCCAAGAATTGCAAACCCAAAAAATCAGTTCCTCGCAAATTAAAATAGTCCAAATCGTGGGAAAGAAATCGCAACACATCTTCACACGTAACCGTCAAAAATTAACAAAAACTAACTAAAACACATTTGCATAAAACCAGATGACAATTTAAAAATTCACAAATGCAAAACCGAATTAGCATAACACAATGTATCCAACGCACTTTTCGGGCATAGTTTAATAAAGAACTTCTTAAATTACATCCTTATAAATATTTATTCATCAAATAGTATGCAAAGCACCTTAATTATAGGACCAGTCAAGAAATGGGTTAACCGATTTGCATAAACGTTCTAAATTCAAAAACGGGTCAACTCAAACCATTGCTGCCAACCGTAAAACAACCCTATAGTAATGCCATTTAGTTGGTAAGAATTTGACAGCAGCGTGTTCGATTTTTAATTTGCAAATTTCACACCTTTCGTAAGGGCTGTGACAGGTTTTTAAAGACGCTTGCTCAGCTATTAAAAAATGCGTGTTTTTTAAAGAATTATTCATTGCAATTTACGCACCTTGAACTTAGACAATTAGTGGCAGATGTGACGTGAAATTTATTAGAGTAATATCGGGCCATGTTATGCCGCATACAGTGGCGCTGTCTTTCACGATATTGACTGCCAATGACTCTACAATGAGTCCATTTTGTATAGTAATCAGTGAGCTCGGTTCTGAATGTACGTGAAAATAGTATAACATTAATTTAGTTTCGTTTTTTGCCACCGAGTTAGTCAGTTTATTATGGAAAACTAATTTACTGGATACGGCTACATTTTAAAGTGACATTGTGTGAGAAATGTGCGTTGTCAGTGTTTATGTTGTTTTTATACGGTGAGGTGTAATAGTTTATTCGTTTTTTGTGATAATATAATTAAGGTTAAATGCAAGGTGCGAAAATATTTTGGCAGATAGTATCTTAAAATTAGTCAAGACCAGTTTTTAACAATAGATGGGTAAGTAATTAAAGGGCATTGGGTAAATTTGTTTGAAGAATATTGTCATTTTTTTTTTCAGCGGCCACGTCTGATTTTTACATAGTTATTTAGAGGACCTCTAAATACACATAGATATATATAATTTATGGCGTTAAATAATAACGGAGCGGAGATTTTAAAGATTTAAGTATTCAGTTTTTAGTACAAAAGTACCTACGCCCAAGTATGAATATTTAAATATCTCGGCTCCGATGCACTTAAACATATTTTGTTATGTAATGCAATAACATTACATAACAAAATATGTTTATTTTTAATAATTCTATCATAATTTACCATTTTTACGAATGGCCGCTCACCTTGAAAATGTATGAATTTTACAAATGACAACACTTTTACCCAAACCCCTTTAACGATTTTTACTATTTATTAAATTAAAAGAAAATTTACAAAAGCAAACAGACAAACAGGCAAATGCGAAATAAACAGGTCACTTTTATGCGATTTCTTCCAGTTTACACACTCATAATAAACATATTTTAATAGTACATTTACAAGTAATTATGTAGAATTGACATGTTCATTTCTAATTAAATAAAGGGACTAGCTTCTGCCCGCGACGTCGTCCCGGAGGAATAGTTACTTTGGGCTAACGCTAACTTTAACCCAAGACTTTTATTACGTAGAAGGTTGAAACATTCTTCTTTGGTGCTCCGCTTGTCCGCTCCTATTGGTCTTAGCGTGATGATATAACTATAGCCTTCCTCGATAAATGGACTATCTAACACTAAAAGATTTTTTCAAATCGGACCATTAGTTCCTTAGATTAGCGCCTACAAGAAAACAAACTCTTCAGCTTTAAAATATTAGTATAGTAGTGATTCTCTACCGTATCGCTTTTCAACTCGACGTAGCTAATATTAACCGACGAGTTTAAGTTATCCCGTCAGAGGCTCAGAGCGTACAAAACACATAGCAATTACACACATAAGGGCGTGCATTCCCACGGTAAATGACGAAGTCTAGGATGAAGCTTGCTGGGTCCGTAGAAGCCTATTCACGTTTGTGTTGAAGACACCCAAAATCTGTGGTCCTAGTTAAAAAGGGTATAAGTCTTCTGAAGATCAAGTGAAAAGGGGTTTAAGTCCAGTATACTCCGTTTGTGTGCATACCGTTTTTTGTAACGAGTTAAGTCTACTTACGCCCTTTTTCAGTAGATCCTCAAAAATATCTCTCAAGAAATCCTCCATATAATGTAACTTACTGCTGTGACCAAACGTTTTATGCACGTTATGATGTAATTATTTTTATCTACACTAATATCATAAGTTCTCTATTATGCGTTCAAAACCCGTAGGAAATGACCAGCATTACCTGTGATAGTAGGTGACAGCGATGACAGCTGTTAATTTTGGAAGATGTTCCTGGATCTCATTACCTAACAATATCTGATAACGTAGTTTCAAAATTACGTTACAGCTGTCATCGCTGTCACCTACTACCACAGGTAATGCTGGTCATTTGCCTTTCGGCTTCTGAACCCATTTTAGAGTACTTATAATATGTGTGTAGATAAAGTATTGTACGCGACTCTGCGTAATTAGCATTACGCAACCGTCACGTAAACTACTATAATGTACATATTATATTTTATAATATCATCGATAAACATGTATGAGTACACATAAATATTGATATATATCCAAAGGTTTTTATCCATAATTATGTTCATTTTTTAATTCCTTTTAAAACGATTAATAGAAAACTACTACAGGCATTAGCTATTAACGTGTTACACGTCTTTGGAGTAGGTTCATTAGTCAGTATACTTTGACCATGTAAGGTCCAATTACTGAGGGTCCGTGTCCCATACAAAATGTTACTTCTGCCTGCTTAAATAATAAAAAGCAAGCTTTAAAAATCCGACTGCATTTTTTTATGTGGTCGTCTATTTAAACATAATATTATGTTACGAAAGATTTACCCCTCCCCCCCCCCCCCATTCTAAGGACACCTCGTAATATTAAAATCCATCAAGCTGTTTAGGCTGCAGGGTGGTGATTCTCTCAACAAGCAAAGGTGATCGTTCACTCGAGTGAAGGTCCAAGCGGCGAGTTTAAGTAGTCCCGACAGAGCGAACAAAACACATTTGTGTATTCAATTTGGCAGCATGACTTCACCAACGTATAAGGCTCCCTAATTGACAATGCACGCTCTAAAATGTGTTTTGTTCGGTCGGACGGGACTATTTAAACTCGCCGCTTTTATTCGCTCGTCCGTTCGACCGGCCGCCGTTTTTTGAGAGAATAACACACCAGATCGTGCCAAAGAAATAGACAATCCTACATACACATACATGCACTCGAAACACATAAGCCTAACTCTGACATAGTCGTATAAAAAGGGCCAACTTTGAGTCCATCAGCTTGTCTGCCATATTTCAACAAGTAATGTGAAAGAAGTGCTCCGACGATGATTCGGATGAATACCAGCCGCTGGATTCCACCACCGTACAACTCGTACCAGACTATCATTTCATCAACACCATCTTGATAGTTGGAAATCCACTACCGTGCGTTTTTCGAGGGCCTCTTGCCACGCACCTTATCTATGTGGAATCAGAGGGCTCAGACAAGATGCACTACGCTAACTAACGTTTCTATTCGATTCGTTTTTAGACCAATCGCGTCACTGGAAGATGACGTGATACGAAAAGTCACGTGGTCTACCAGTGACGCGATTGGTTTAAAAACGAATCGAATAGAAACGTTAGTTAGCGTAGTGCATCTTGTCTGAGCCCTCAGCTCTCTGCGTCTGTATTTCCGGACCAATACGAATAAGAGGCCTTCAAAAACCGAGCCTACTCTTTTCTCACAGGCCGGCAGCACCTACGATTCCTCTGGTGTTGCGGGTGTTTATGGTCGCGATGATCACTTACCATCAGGTGACTCGCTTGCTCGTCTGCCTCATTTTTCACATAAAAAAAACAAGACAACTTTGAGACTTGTTATTTACTTATACTTATGACGAGTTAATCTAAAAAAGAGCCCTCAGTGCGTATAAATTACAGGTAGCCCTGCCAAGACGCTAACGTTTCTATTCGTTTTATTTTTAAACCAATCGCGTCACTGGTAGATGACGGGATAAGAAAAGTCACGTGATCTGGAAGACGCGATTGGTGTAAAACCGAAACGAATAGAAACGCTAGTTAGGATGCTGTTACGCAATAATGTGTCAACCCAGAAGTATTTAGCAATAAAGTGTCAACCCTCAGTACTATCGTTGTGGGTTGACACATTATTGCGTAACAGCATCCAGTTGGTGTAATGCCTCTTGGCAGGATCTCCTCGTCAGTTACGAGTAAACTACTTTGCTAGTAATTCGATTAAGTTTAATCATGGCATAAGGGCCTGTTGTTTGATCAGTAGTTAAACTAACTAATTGTTAAAATTCGAAAAATAAATCGAAAATCTGACACATTTTCTTGAGATTTTAACCATTAGTAACGATTTTTGACTATTAGTTTAACTACTGATCAAACAACAGGCCCATAGTACAAACCTTACATGGCTTATACCTACGAGCTCAAGATAAAAGTTATGAAGGCCAAATGAGACACAAAAAATATATACTATAATATAATTAAAAACATATATTAGAATGACTATAGTACAACCGTGTACTTATATATTGATAAATCTGCTGTTCTCTCCTTTATTAAAAATTACTCTGTAAATTAATGATTTAATTTTCTTCTGCTGTTCTCTCTAGGTAAAGTAAGAATTTTTTGAAATGTTGAAAGCATCGGCGATCACTCGGACAATTAAAAAAAACCTTACTAAAGCAAACAAAGGGTATTGGGTAAATTTGTTTGAAGAATATTGTCATTTTTTTTCAGCGGCCACGGCTGATTTTTACATAGTTATTTAGAGGACCTCTAAATACACATAGATATATATAATTTATGGCGGTAAATAATATCGGAGCGGAGATTTTAAAGATTTAAGTATTCAGTTTTTAGTACAAAAGTACGCCCAAGTATGAATATTTAAATATCTCGGCTCCGATGCACTTTGGAGTATTACATTACATAACAAAATATGTTTATTTTTAATAATTCTACCATAATTTACCACTTTTATGAATGGCCGCTCACCTTGAAAATATATGAATTTTACAAATGACAACACTTTTACCCAAACCCCTTTTCACACCAGACATTATTTCAACATTCATGATGCAAAGGAAACAGCGACCTTTTCAATATTCCTCAAAAAATCCATACTCATGTATTATTTATTTATCGATTTGTGTGTCAGCCTGAATCACCCTGTAATAGCCAGCCCTTGCCCTAAGTACGGTGTCATGTATATGCTAATATTGCTTTTTACTGCGAGCGTGACAAGATGCCTCATGGTCGTAAAGTGGACAATGGATACCATGCATGGTAGCCGGCAGTACTTTAAAATAAGGGTGATACATAATGAGAACGTTTTTTATCGTCGATTTTAACAAATATTAATTAACTGTATTTATGTTGTCTGGTTTTTATTAACTTATTCATATTTTTCTAGTTTATTGAAGTGTTGTGTTGGAATTAATTTAAATTATGCAATCATTCTCATGTATATAGGAGTTATTTGAGGTTTTATTTCATTTACGGTGTATTATTTGGTTATTGGTAAAAAAGTATGTCTTATTAAAATGAGGAATAGAATGCATTGTCTGTGGTCTATGTTACTTTCTGTTAAAAAAATATAATCTGCATCAATTCGTTTAAGAAAGCGCTTCCTCGAGTCGGTCTGATATACTAAATAACTAGGTTCTTTTTAATTTATTTTTATGTTTACTTATTTTCACAAAGTAACGCTAAATTACGTCAAATGAAAACTAATTGTCTCTTTTAACTGATAAATAATATTAAATTAACCTTTAATTAACCATTGAACCTTAACACCTTAAGAACTCGAAGTGTGAACATAATTACGGCAATACTATAATAAAATACGATCAGAACTGTCAAAGCCATTTTTAGAAAAGCCAGTTTATGTATGAAAAAGAACTTATAACTGTAGAATTTAACTTTTTGTACATCAAATTGATATGCAGGCTGTATCCTTAAGCTTTGAAAGTTTTTAGGGATAGCTTAGCAAAGTTGGTACGGGTAGATAAAACTTTTAATTGAATTCTGCCTAAAGAATGGCAATTTATTTACAACTTCAGACTTTGCCTCGACTTCATGTCTGGGAGAGACTATTTGAAAGCAGTAAGTCTACCGTGATAACCCTAAAAACGTAAAATGATTTTATTACGGGAGTTAACCTTTAACTACTTAAAGTTAAAAGTCGTCACAGCGTAATTGCAATAAAATACATTTTTAATTTAATTACGACGAAAAAATAAAAAGTACAATTTGGTACAAAGATAGTATATAACCTGGAGAAGGACGTAGAGTCCTTAAACCAAAAAATTAGACAGTTCCTGAGGGAATAGCGATAAATGACTAGCTACGCAATTTCATATACACTAATTTAAAAAATCAAGTTTTTTAAGCAAATTGTTTTGCACGTACAGATATTATTACCTATGTAATACTTTCAAGGAACAAATTCAAACCACTATCTCTAAAACAAAAATAAAAAAAATATTAGCATAGTAATTATGATATCATGTTAGCAATGTAAGACAAAAAGGTATAAAATGTCACAACGACTGCAATGCCGATAAAAACTAAAACATTTAATTTAATTAACTAAGAGCTAATTAACCTGTGCATTCTTATTCCTCGAAATTGCTTATTACTGTTTCTTTGAATATTTTGAAAGCTATAATTTTAATTTTCTTGGAAGTTGCGGTTCAGGATGCCATCTTGGATTACTAATTGGTATATGATCATCCATATCTGAACAAATTGTTAATACCGTAACGTTTATCTTAAATGGTCGATCATTTTTTCTTTTTCTAGGAGCATTCATAGGTGCAATTAATTATAACTAATTAGGGTTTCAAATGAAAGGGTTAGTGACATCTTACACTTATCAAACTTCATTTTTTTTAACTAAAAAGGAACTGTTAAAAAATACCGTATAGGAATCTAAACCTTACTTGTCTTATTAAGTAACTTTTATAATCTTAAAATGCTTTTTAGCTTAAACAGACGTTTTCTGGTAAATAATGCAACTAGACTGCATTTTACACATCATTTTCCCGATTTTACATAATGATTTTTTTCTTTGAGGAAATTGTTATTTTAAACGAAAAATAAGCATTTTAGGGTTATAAAAGTGTTTATCTACACTCATATCATAAGTCCTCTATTATGCGTTCAATACCCGTAGGCAATGGCCAGCATTACTGCACTGTTCATTTTGGAAGATGTTCTAAATTTGGATCTCATTACCATACAATATTCGATAACGTAATTTCAAAATTACGTTACAGCTGTCATCGCTGTCACCTACTACCACAGGTAAGGTAATGCTGGTCATTTGCCTTTCGGCTTCTGAACCCATCTTAGAGTACTTATAATATGTGTAGATAAAGTATTGTACGAGACTCTGCGTAATTAACATTACGCAACCGTCACGTAAACTACTATTACTACATAAGACAAGTAAGATGGAACAGTAAAACGATGTGATTTGTTTGTTGCGTATGCAGGAATTGTAATCGTTTTTTGTTTTACTGTTGTCAACATTATCAATGTTCAAAAATTTCATGTTTGTGGAATTAAATGTGTTACGTTTGACTTCTTATCTGCTCAGTGGGTACTATAAAGTCCATTCCATCTCTCTTGTCTTGTTTAGTAAACACTTTTATAACCTCAAAATGCTCCTTTTTCGTCTCAATTTCCTCATAAAAAACATAATTTAAAAAATTTGAAAATGGGGTCTCTAGTTACAATATTTACCAAAAACCGGCTGTTTAAGCTAAGACAATGCGTAATGTTTGTTTGATTTACTTTAATAAATAAATAAATAAATAATAAAACTTCATGGTTGTGCAGTTGTTAGGACTGACTTAGTTAGTACTGTAAATTAGTTTACTGTACATTAATTATTATTTATTACGAATGTCATATGCTAGATAATTAAAAAACAACTGTTTTAAATTTGTTTCTTTTTTTTCTCGTCTCATGCAGGAAAAACATCGTCACATCACTATTCTCTTTGAACTGTCAAGTGCTACCTAAATGCTTCGAGATTACCGATGTGTATAAACCAGTAACCGACTCAAAAACATTTTAAAATCAATAAAAAAGTGTTCTACATTTAAAAATGGCGCCAACAGCTACCAACAGTAATAAAAAACCTTGACACTTTTGACTCTACAGTCAAAACGGAATAAAAATTCAAATCGCTAATCTAAACATTTTTTAATAATCTTTTGTGAAAGACAATTGCAAAAAATTACCAGCCAGTACCAGCTGCGTTCGGAATTCAAAAAGCGACTAATGATGTAGTATTATTCATAGCGTTACCGGTTTTAGCTGAAAAAAATAAAAAGGGCTTATAATGAGATGCATGTCCTACTTTCTGAACTAACAAAGTTGAGAGAAAAAAAACAAAGCGAGCAGTGTCTATGAATGGCGCAGATTGTTTGGATCTGTAGGAAGATGGAAAATCCTTACGCATTTGCCTTCAACGGTTTTTGGGTTTCCAAAATACCAAATAAGTAGGTATAGGTATTTAAAAATACAATTTTTAATCAACGTACTGTTTATTAGTTTAAGGTTATACCTATCTAACATTTAATATCGTAAATTAATAATTATTACATATAATTAATGTTTCTATCAGCAGCTCTGTATGGCTTATTTTGGTCATTATTATGACCTAGACACAATTTCATTTTCTTCTTCACCATTTTCTAATTTTGTTTTTTCCGTGTTTGTATACGACGTGCTAATAGGTACCGTCAGGAACTTTTTTTTTAATTTTTTGACCCGTTGTAATAAAATATGCTTGAAGTCGTCAATGTCATTAGAGATTCCAAATCATTTGTAACTTATAGGAAACTCAACCTTATTGTTGAAGAATGTCAGATTGACTTTAGACCTAAGATGGGTCCCAAGTTCTTGACTGTACGTACTAACCGCATTATAAAGTCACTTTTTATATTACCTATATTTTTTATGCTTATAAAAGACTCTAAATATTTAATTTAAATATAGGAATACTTGTTTTAATCCCGAACCTTTTATATTTATATTTATACTGAACCCTTTGCTTCTAACGCTAGCTCGCATCACTCGGCATCTTTTTTATTAGATTTGAATTTAGAACGACGCTCTCAGGGCTATCACTTACCAGTTTTCGTTTATTCAAATTATTTCAAATGAGCTCACCCTTGCTAACAAGTAGACAACCATGGTTATGCTCCTTCAAAAACACCGATGTCTTTAACCTTTTTCTCTTGTATAATACATTGTTTTTATTTTAGTTTATGTGGCTTCTTTAGGCAAATAAATTATATACTACTTTTATAAAATTATGGTCTATTAGGTAAGTACCTATTCGACAATGCAATGACGATAATTTTAATTATAACAGATATTGTGCAATTGATTAACATTGACATAAAGGGCAACCCAAAATAATTAATAACTGTATAATGGATTTTAATAATGATAAAATGCCTTTTTGACTAATTCATATTCAAAAAATATCTTCAATGTTTTAATTTTCTAATTTTATCAATACTTTCAAGAGTTTTTTTTTCAAATTACATTAAATTGAAATTAATTAAAACACTTTAATAAAATCTATTACCTTTTAAAATTATTAAAAACTTTATCATATTTTTATTACTTTGCGTATATTCATCATGAGTATCATGAAGAAATATTACATAACTCACTTATAAATACGACTGATGCATCACTTAAATAATAAAAAAACAAAAAAGCGACATTTCCTCTTTGCTTTTGTTAAAGAATTCTCCCACACACATTACGTTTTTTGAAAGCGCAACATTACCGTGTCTTTAGGATGTAAGTGCGGAAACACATCCTGTTTTAAGATGTAAATTTATGTAAAACAGATCTTAATGCGTCAGGTCAGGTGACTTAAGGGGTGATGTTAAAGATGTCCGCGTTAAAGTGCATTTTGTTGTTGAATAATTACTTAAAACAGTTTGTAACTAGTTGCAGGTTCTGTAAACAGGCTCAGTTAAAGTGATACAGTCAACTGAAAATGAAAATCACTACATAGTATAAAACAAAGTCGCTTCCCGCTGTCTGTCTGTCCCTATGTATGCTTATATCTTTAAAACTACGCGACGGATTTTGAAGTGGTTTTTTTATAGATAGAGTGATTCAAGAGGAATGGTATATGTATAATAAGTTTTGCATTATCTACGGGTATTACAGAAAACTGGCATAAACCGAAGCGAAGCGAGGGCGGGTCATTAGTTGAAAATAGTTTAATCATTTAACAATTTTTAGGTTACAAAAGTTCCAAATGTAGTAGACATAAACATATTATAAACATTCCTAAGACGTCAAAATATCTACACGCCCGTATACTCGTACTATTCAAAATTGGTCTATGTATGCCCAATAGAACCTGTACCCACCATAGAACTGTGTCACAGTGTCGTTATGATTCAAGTCGTAAGAAGTGTCAAACAAATTGTTTTATAATGTCACTGTGACACCGTTCTATTATGAGTCAGGGTTGCATTTGGCTGATAGTTCATATCGCACTGCTAGATAAAAACAGGTGTGTTATTCTCTCAAAAAACGGCGGCCAGTCGAACGGACGAGCGAATAAAAGCGGCGAGTTTATGTAGTCCCGTCCGACCGAACAAAACACATTTTAGCGCGTGCATTGTCAATTAGGCAGCCTTATACGTTGGTGAAGTCATGCTGCCAAAATGAATACACGCGCTAAAATGTGTTTTGTTCGCTCTGTCGGGACTACTTAAACTCGCCGCTTGGACCTTCACTCGAACGAACGATCACCTTTGCTTGTTGAGAGAATCACCACCCAGGAGTAACTCAAAATACAACTGTATTTTAAAATCAACTTTAATACAACTTCTATTAACTTGAAACAAATATAGCAAGGATTTTGAGTTGATACTGTTTTTATCTAGCAGTGCGATATATATTTGGCACGATGGCCGTACGGTTATTTCCATCTATCCACATGTACATCCTCACTGCCTTATACGGCACTGTTGGAAAAAAACTCACATTGTGACTTTTTCGCAGATGAGTGGAGGATAGATGTGTGAATGCTTGAGGTTTTGTGAAGTTGACGAATAAATGTTGTTTTCCTTTTATAATTGCTTGTATGACATAATTTTATTTGTTTAGTTAGTGCACATATCTATATATTATTTGACATGAATGTATATCAATTAGTTGTTTTTTGAATGTTTTTTATGTATATAAGTATTTCTTTCTCTGTAGCTAGGCCCAGGTTTATTTGTGTGAGACTGACCCCTGATATTTACCCCATAAAACATTTTAGGTCATAAGTTTTCTTCTAAAAAGCAACAAAGTATCTTTAACACGTTCACGGACACAGCACCATCCTCGAAATTGCGTGATATGGCACAAATCAATCTCATACAACATTTTCTACGGCCATGGACGAACTGCCACATTTAACGTTTGTCAAACATTGTACCACTTTATGGCGTAAAATATATGTATGTAATTTCGTACACTAAAAATCTTACCTAATGTGGCAGCTCGTCCACAGCCGTGATGTGCCACGACACGCATCGTTCCCCTTTTAGAGTAGTGCATGAGGTTGAGGTTGCCCTAGAGCTTTTTCGCTGTGACACTGGCGGCTTGTGTTAAAACCTAAAACGGCACAGAGTCCGCGCTTCCTATAAATGCCATGGGAAATAGCCGGCCGTGGACGGAGTTCCATTTTTGGTGTAATTAAAAACACCGGCCACAGCCGTAGTGCCATATCACGAGGGTCTCAGTTTACGTCTCTCGACGTACTGTCCGTGAACGTGTTAACACCTTTTATATTAATGAGTAAGATGAGAGTCAAAAGTACCGTAACCCTTTTTTTTTTTTTTTTTTTAAACTGGAGTAATGTAAATTGTATACAATTAATCATGGTTACGCATATTCAAACTGCAAATGGATTTGCATATTTAGTTTTTGTTAGCAGGAATCAAAACAACTGCTGGTTTTTTTTAAGTCTCTAACATGGTTTAGATTGTATTACAAAACAGATGCAATGTTTTGGGTTTCAATAAGAATGGTTGGTAGCAATCCTGTATTTATATTTTTTTTATAAAAGACTGTTTTTATTTTGGTCTTAGATCATGAAAAGATGTTTTACTATGTCTGGCTTTTAAATATTTTTTTTAATAATGAGGATTACAAAAAAAAAAGTTTGGTAAGCAATAATGACTCTCATTTGTACTTAAATTAACATTTAAATTTAAATTTAAATTGAGCGTCATAAACAACTAAAATACACTAAAAAACTCCGACATAAAAGTTTAAAACACGTGAAAATTAATATTTATTAGAATTTGAATGTGATAATGTATTTCCAAAGTTGTATTAAATTCTGGAAATCTGGGACACGGCAGGATTCCAATATTCTTATACACATTAACATTAATTTGAAGACGCAAATTTGTCATCCCCCATTTAAATCCTTGTAATTTGAAAATACCCTGAGACGCACCCTTTATTAAATAACCGGAATATTTATAAAGATTCGTGGCTAGGGTGACCATGGCACGGATTTTTTAGTCTTAAATTTAATTTTTAATTTAAATCACATCTTTATGTTACTTTGTTAAATCAGCAGATAATTTTGTAGATGTGTAAATAAAGCTGCTAAAATATACATTTGGTAAATTACCGAAATAAAGTAAAATCTTACCTAAGCTATGTAGGTATGTATTTAAAACACTATAATGTACACAACATTTCATTGGAAAATATTCAACAACTAAATACAAAGAGAAAAAAATATGCTAAACTTTAATTCAATATTTTAGTTATTTTCTTAATTAAATTAATCTTAAGTACTAACAATAATAAACGTTAATATAATCATTCTTTGACCACGGCTGTTGAATAATGGTCGAATGTAGACAAAATATTTATATTTGATGCATTTTTAAGACCTTTTGCATAATGCAATAAATACATACATACATACATAATCTCACGCCTTCGTTCCCAGAGTGGGGTAGGCAGAGCTACAGAATTACAAACATCTCTAAAAGCTTGTTGATAATTCTGTAACCACATTTTGCATAATCAGGCTAAGATGTTTACCAGTGTATTAGTGACAGGTTGCAAGCCCATCGCCTAACAGTACTACAAGCCTTTATTCCCTTAGTCGTCTCTTACGACATCCACGGGAAGACATGCAGTGGCACTATTCTAACTCGGCAACCACACGAGGAAAATAAAGAGAGAGGAGTATAAATTATATGATATAATATAATATGAAATGTTTAAGTACTTAGTCTACAAATAATCTTCAGACAATCTCACCTGAAATTAATATCAACATTAATGCAAAATAAATCAAAGTCCCAAACCATGGTAACCCTTCTCCAATTTGTCCTACCGTAAGTACAAGGTAAAAAACCGGAATTCATTACGTTGAACAAAACGCACAAAAACCGGCAGTTGAAGAGTTAACCCGAGCAGTGACGGGTTGGTGAAGTGTTGTGATTTTTAGTTAACCATACATTATTTTTGTATCATAGTTTGATAGTGTTAATATAACAAAAGAGCGCAGTGGGATTCGGGGAAGAAGTGGGAGAGTGTTATAATAGTGACATAGTGCTATAAGAGCGTATACATTTAATATTTAGAAAGATTAAGATAAGTTTGTCTTTGTATATGTATTTACATTTAAAATCAGTAGATGAACTTGCACTTTTAATTTGTACCTTGTCGCTTTACCTAACTGCCATGTTATGTAAGTAAGTAAGTAAGTAAGTAAATAATTTATTCACAACAATTTACTGTCAAACAAGATTGTCAAATAATAGGTAGGTAGATATACAGTGTGGAAAAAACGAACGCCACATGAACGGCAACTACCTTCAATATTGGAAATAGCAAGTTCTTCGCAAAAGAGACTTACCTACTTTTATTTTTCAAAACTTTAAATACTGCATTTATGGATTTTTGGAAATTCGTCTGCCTTAACCGGAAATCGAGCTGATCGAATATGACAAAATAATTAAGTAGGGATTTTTACGGTCTTTATTAAACTTAAAGGTGTATGTGTTGTAGATATAAAAGATAACTATGAGTGACGCTTTCGATCTGTATCATAAAACACACGTTTAAGGAAGCTGGTGCGTTATTCTCTCAAAAATCGGCGGCCGGTCGAACGGACGAGCGAATAAAAGCGGCGAGTTTAAGTAGTCCCGTCCGACCGAACAAAACACATTTTAGCGCGTGCATTATCAATTAGGGAGCCTTGTACGTTCGTTAAGTCATGCTGCCAAATTGAATACACGCGCTAAAATGTGTTTTGTTCGGTCGGACGGGACTACTTAAACTCGCCGCTTGGACCTTCACTCGAGCGAACGATCACCTTTGCTTGTTGAGAGAATCACCACCCTGATATTTTTCAAAAGTCCAATAAAGCAGTATTTACTGTTTACTAAAATAAAAGTTAGTCTCGTTCGCATAGAATTTGCTATTTCCAATATTTCAGGTATTTGCCGTCCATTTGCCATTTGTTTTTCCCTGTATATGTTAATACTATAGGGTACAAAAGTGAGTGTATGGATTAGGGAATGCCATTTAACCGGTTATTAACCGTTTTTGTATGAAAATAACCGGTTAAGTCCGGTTATAACCGGTTATTTGCATTTCCTAGTATGGATCTCAGATCCCACTTACCATCAGGTGGCTTGAGTAGTCGTTTGCCTTCTTTTCGTCCAAATAACTTTTTGTATTGGAATTCAAACAAGATCGAGACGTCTGACAAGTATTGTTGACGGGTCAACCAGTGTATCTTCGTCGACGATATTACTGGTTAATTATTTAAGAAAAATAAAGGCTCGACTGATTAGAAACTAAATACTAAATAGGTATACAAAATATTCCTTCCTAGCATTGTCCAATATGAGAAACTTTCCTATGAAAAATTCTATTTAATTTCCAAGATATATTCTTTGCATACAATATTCTCAAATATTTGCCACGAAATATTTCTGCAACTCACATATATACTTCTTATGGCGTGGAGTAGGCAAACGGACACAAAAGGCCTCTCTATTTTACTCGGTAGAACCATATCGCTCTTGACATGTTATCACATTGTCAACGTAACGATAGCTCTTATTTACTTGCCAGTAATGGCAGCCGAATTAAAAACAATACGATAACAAGTCGAATGCGATATGGTTTTACCATGTCGCCTAAAACAAATGATTAATTCCTATGTAATTTCTATCTCGTCACTTGACGCTGTCATTATGACAAGGTTCTATGGTGGATCAACATTTTAACTCCTTGATGGTACACTGTAAGTCCTGCCTCGTGTACACTTTGATAAATAAAGAAGATAAATGAAAATACCCAATTAAGTAGGCAATATTTGATATTTTCGTTCGAGCGATTCAGAGTGCTCAGTGATTCGCTTCAAAGGGAAGAAAAGGATCTTTGTTTGTTCAAGGGCTCGCAGGGCTAATCTTGAGCGACAGTGCTTTTTGGGGTTCCGTAGCTTTGGACCCCTATGGCGTGATAAGCTTATCGTAGTTTAGTGTCCTGCCTACGAAACTAGTAGTCCCTATAGTGCCCCGCCGATGAGAAGTCAATTCAGACAGCTGTCATTTCAGTACGAATTATAACCTCAAACTATAAATTGTACTGCGATGACAGCTGTCAAGATTGACTTCTTATAGGCCGGCCACTGTACCCGGTTTTTGCAAATATTCGATCCTAAGAAAATATTTTGAGTCTTTACGTAGTTATTTACAAACGTTTTATAATCTGTTTATTATAAGTTTATACATATTTTTTTACAAATCAATTGCCTTGTCTGGAATGAAATTGGTAACATGATCCAATTTTTTCCCAATATCTCATGCTTGACGTTTCTAAATTTGCTCTAATCTTGTTTTTTTGTGCTGTCTGTTGTGTCAAATAAATGTTAAAATTCAAATTTAATCTAAATACATAAAACAGTACGGTGACCGAGTGACTGACTGGCAGACAAAACCCAGCCTTAACTTAAGGCATATCGTAGAGGGCACTAAGAAAGGATTTCCCTAAAATCAACGGGAAACAAATTCTACGCGCGGTAGTCGCGAAAGTCGCTGGTGCCCTGTAGTTTTTTTATATATGGCTACTGTCCAGTGGGACAATTCTGGCCAGTGTCAAGGTTGGAAGTTACAAGTTATCGGTGAAAACGTTTTTCCAAAGCAGATGCTGATTCATAAGTTGGGGGATATAACAATAAATACTAGATTAGACTATTTAAATTAACTACAACTACAAATAATAAAACTAAAATGGCAATTTACAATTTTATATTAAGTCAATAATAATAGTAATATAGTAATTTTATATTTATTTATTTATTTATAAGTATTATCATTTCTTTTTACTTTTTGTGCAAACTTGTATGTGTCCAACCCCATGCATTGTCCTTACTCATTTGCTTCAGGGTTAGCTGGAAGAGATCCCATTTAGGGATAAGTTCGCCTTTGTACATTAATTTAGTATTATAATTGTAATATTTATATTTTTGTGCAATAAAGAGTTTACATACATACATACATACATACATATTTATACTTAGCTAAAATAAATACAAATGCAGTATTTACAAAAGTGAGGACACTCAGGCTAGCTGGGCGAGAGATAAAATCAGGAAGAAAGAAAGAAATGATATTATAAAAGTCATGGTTTGTTTGAGTTTAATGTGTGTTGCCACTTGAAAATATTGTAATTCCACCTGTTACTACGCCAAACTTTTTACTTCCGAGGTACGAGTACGAGTATCTATGTGTGATATAACATGTAAGTAAAATAGGGTGACGGCACCAATGCTGGACACTTTTAGCTGACAGGCACCAGTAATGGACACTTCACGCTTAATTCAAATTTCATACGGTCCTAAATTGACTGTTGCAAAACAAATGAATAACCTTTATCTTCTGTAAAATAAGAATCAAGTGTCCATTATTGGTGCCTCGTCAATTACTGGTTCCATCGCCCTAGGCGATTTTTTAACTGTCACAAAAATTACATTTCATGGTATTAGACATAAAATTTCGGTTGTGTACCTAATAATCATATGACAGATATAAGAGTTTTTTTTTATAGGCACCATTTTTAAACTTTGGAAATTCCACGATTAAAAACTTACTTAGTTGAAATAAAACAAAGCAATTCATTCGTTCAATTTTTAATTAAAACAAACCAAAAAAGATCGCACCACGGTCGATTCTATAAACTTTTAATAAATCTTACGCCGCCATGTTTTTTTGCAATATTCCACACGGAACCCATACAAAACTCTTAATAAATTCGATCTTAAATTGGAGAACGCACATGGCCCGCATATAAGGGAGGGATCGTGGGAGGCACCCTCCGAGAGGGAAGAAGTGCGAAAAAAACATGGCGGATACCGTTTGACGTTTGGGTAACGGTAAGATTTAAGAAAGGAATAGAATGAGTAGACTGTTTTTTAAAATAAAACATGTATGTAGGTAGATACTTAGTATAATATTGAATTTTTACTAATGGTGCTGAATTAGATTATAAATGGATGTATAGGTACAAAAATATATATACCTCTAGTAATAAAGACGTGTTAGATATTTTTGCGCCCGATGTTGGATAATATATTATTGCTGGTGACTGACCGTACGTACCAAAAAAGGTAAGGAATAAAAAAAATTATACACCATTTAGGTAAAGATAATCTTAAAATATTGGTCAGCAATGGAAGCGCACGTAATTCTAATTTGCTCATTCAAAAACAGCCTCTTCATTCTTCTCGTGACCACGGTCGTTGCAATACGATCGAAACGTCGAGGTAATAATTCATAACGATTAATTACACAACTAAGTCCCGTTTAACTACAAATATTTTTGAATCGCGTAAAAATGTAATAAAATCTATTAGTATAACATACTTTTTTATCAGCGTAGAAAAACATAAAACTACAAAACAAAAGTACCACCTTTTTCATAAGAACAAAATCCCAAAAACGCATTTTAATAAGTCGAATCTACTAAAAACTTAAAAGGATTCCAAATTCCTTTAATCACTTTAAAAATATGTTTATAATTTTTCTAAACCCTTAAAGAAAAGCATCCGCCATTATCACCCCAAAATTACTGATAATGACGTCATTAATACCCTCAATTAAGAAACCTAACTGTCAAATTAAAAATACCCCCGGGCCATTAACGTATTAGACCGCCGATTAAACATTTAGGCCCAATTAGGTTTTTTTTTTAAATTAAGTTTTTTTTTGTAATAAATTCTGTTCTCCCTTGTTATGGCAATGACATCTTATTAAAATTCAGCCTGGGGCCAATCCGTGTTGCCGATTTCTTACACTGGCGGCCACGAGAAAACGGCTGTCGTCGCTAAAATTATTAAAGCCTTCGCTCCAATTAAAAATTGATCTATGGCACTTAAGTTATTTTCAACATTGGTGTTTTGCACTCCTGTTAATAATCCAATCATAACATGATAATTGCTGCATACAGGTTAAGCAATCAATTCAATCTGCTCTGCGTTAGCTGATCTATATTGCTCGCCTTAAATCTTATAACTTTGAAATATTTTATGACATTTTAAAGGCCACCTGGGCTGAAATTCCACATGGTCAGTTCCTAATTGTTTTTGTCGTGTTTCCGTACTTTCAGTGCTTTGATACCTAGCTTTTATTTCTTTACAGTCAAAGACAATAATGGTTTTATCGAGTTGAATACTGGCTGTCATTTAAATTACAGATTGACACACAACATAAAATATTATTTAAGGACTCGTTCAATTATTTAAATAAATAAGAAAAGCTTAATATTAATTTAAATGATTTTTAAACTCTTACATCATTTTGATTTTATTGTCGTCTGATATCCATTTCGCCAAAATAAAACACGATTATTTTTCTTCCGAGTCTTTATTTTGTCCTACACCACATCAAGTCACCTTTAGACCAATTTCGGAATTCCCTTTTTCTTCCTTTTATTTCATTTCAATATAGCGCAACGTGGATGAGTAGTCAGTTGGAAATATTTTTGTTATCTATCGCCCTTCATACCATAATCGCCCCTGAAGTTATTATCTTAAGGGCGTTTGTTGCTTGTACTTTTTAGAAAACAGAATTGTATTAAATATTTTCCTAATAACGACGCAGGGAGAGCCGGGGTGAAATTGGTTGTTATTTGAAATAAATTTTATATGAGATGAACGCACGTCCCCTGCCTCCCCTTGGCTTGAGTATGCCTTTGTTTTTTGTCGCGAACCTGAGTTTTTTAACTACGTACTGTTGAAATATTTAATATAATATGTAACTTTCAGCGACGTCATGTCTTGTTAGGCAAGTTGGTTCAGTTTTAAATTGCTACGAGGGTTATTTGTCGTATGCAACTGATGCAAGTTGTTAGCAACATTGCATTTGATTTATTATTTTTTATTCAAATAAATCTTTTCGTATAATAAATGGTAGTTAATAAGTTCTTACCGTAGCCCTTCGAGCGTTTTAGAGTAAAAGTTTAAGGATGTATAATTTGGTACTGTTTTTTTATTTTATTAATTATTTTCATCATTGTGTTTATTTTTATTTTGTGTTACAATTAAAATTGGGAGTTATAATGTTCTTGTTCCATTATTTATTGCAAAGAATGATCACCTTACATTTCCTTACTAGTATTTTGACGTTATAAAATTGTATAAGGTGCTAACAAATTATGTATTACTACTTTAAGAGTTGTTAGTTTACATTAAATAATCAAATTACAACAGAAATTAAGAATATTTTTATTTGATTTTTATGCGTATTTTTCGTCTCGTACCGAAAAACATTTTAGAGACAATTAACAAAATCGAATCAAAAATGTGACCAATTTAGTTCAAATTAACAATTTGGCTACAATTTTTGACTATTATAAAGTATGTTTAACTACTGATGAAACAACGGGCCCTTAATCATTAACTGACATCTTTTTTTTTTTTCACTAAAAAAGGCGCCAAAAGACAATCCGTACTTTTTCCCGCCATTTCAAAAACCGATAATGACTCTACCAATAATCTGGTAAATTAAGCAACGGTATATCCCGGGGACTCCGCCACGTCCCCGCGGGACTCCGCAGCCGGGATAAAGTAATGCCGGGTAATTATCAATTAGCTCGGACGCTTGTCCCTAAGGGATGGATTCTTAGAGCTGATGAGCCGTTCTTTCCCGTAATTTTTTGGGTCATATATTTATATGGCTGGAAACGTAAAATTATGAAAATTTATATCTAAAAAAGTTAGTTTCTTATAAAAATAAGACATGACTTGCGATAATTATGTGCTAAAACACAAAATAGCTAAATAGCTATATCGTTTGCGGAATTATTTACAACAATAAAGTAAATTTTAAATATTTTTTATCTCATCAAATGTCATAGTTTTGCTAGGAAAAAACATGTCGTGGTGATATTACAAAAATATACACTTAAGAAATAGAACGTGAATTGAAAGTTTTAATAATTACTTTATTGAAAACACGTAGGTGAATAGTTTAGTCCCTCCTTGATGTTCAAAGCAATAAAAAACTTGAAAAAATCCTGAATCGGTCATTAATCTGATAGTACGGTCACGAGCGTTAATTTGGGAAGAAAAATACGCTTGAAATCGTCAATGTCATTAGA
This sequence comes from Acleris literana, assembly GCA_946894065.1. Taxonomy (NCBI): domain Eukaryota; kingdom Metazoa; phylum Arthropoda; class Insecta; order Lepidoptera; family Tortricidae; genus Acleris; species Acleris literana. The sequence goes on from OX335681.1 coordinate 4,640,878, forward strand.
GATGTCAAGTCATTTGTAACTTATAGGAGACTCAACCTTATTGTTGTAGAATGTCAGATTGACTTTGGACCTAAGGTCGGTCCCCAATTTAATCTCGTGACTGTATTTATTAATTTCAAGCACCTGTATAATTGTATTATAGCCAATGACATCCGAACGTTTCTGATGAATTATAGACAACTCATTTATTCAAATCGGTCCAGTCCAGGAGCTAGACAGTTCCATACATAGTGTCATACAAATATACATACAACGACTGTTAAACTATTACTTACCCATCTTTTAGCTTTGCGCATTCGGGTAAAAAGCCAATGAAAGCATTTTTTTTCTGTGTAATTTGCGTTAACTTTCTCCAATTCAAGAGTTATTTCAAAAGCTTTTGAAAATCATGCTTTTGACCTAAATTTTCGGTCGGCAACTTGCTAAACATGAAAAACGTACCTTATGAAGTAAATAATTTTCAATTTCTAAGGAGGTTAACGCAGCTCTATATAATTCCCATCTTCAGCTCGATTTGATTAAGGCTAATTTGCTGTGGTTCGAGGTATTAGGAATGATGGAGCTGATCTACGGCTTCGGAGACGGAGCCAGTCGAGATCGAAGCAATCAGAGGTTTAGAGGGTAGAATGATTCATAATTTATTCGTTGTTAAAGCTTTACCGTTGTCTAATAAAAAAATAGAACGGTATTTTTTTTTAAGGAATAGGGAAGGTGCATGAGGCCTCCTGATGGTAAGTTGAATCTGTGACCATACAAATTTGCATTCTCAAGACTAAAATCTTAAGACTGCAATCCTAAGAACGCCAATGCATTGCCAACCCTGAGGACTAAGATAATTTCGAACACTGCTTAGCGGTAGGTTAATTAAAGAATAAAGATCGTGGGAGCGATCGGGACGGACCCTATACAAGGTCTTACCTCCACTAAACAACAATACTGCCCTAGTACGGAGAAAAAGCACAAGTGCAATTAATTCATAGAAGCATATTAAACTCATAAGGGTTGTAATAAGATTGGAATTGCAATACAATACATATAGCAGATGTGCCTTTTTTCCGTAGCATGGCAGAATAAGAAAGTTCGTACATAGTAACTTAATATTGTCACCTGATATATATTTATTCGTAAGATGAGCGTTTTTCTATGCATTTAAGCATGTATTTCTGTGTATTTTAAGGATCGAACCCAGCTATTGCCAAACGCACTCGCAATCGCAATCGACTTCAAAGTGGAACAATTGTTTTGATTTTGTGTGCGAACTCGCCTTTGGACTGTCAAAATGAAAACGATTGCGATTGCGTTAGGCAATAAGCCTGCAGGACCACTAGAGTATCAGTGCAAACCAGGCTAACCTCATCATTAAAGCCACATCGTCTTAAACTCTAAAACAAATCAACGGACCCGATTCTACGTGCACATCGCTTAAATAGCCTAAAACTAAATTGTCCAATTTTTAGACATAGTTTAGACGGCAGATTTAACAAGTGCTATTCCAGAATGTCAATATAATATTGAATAAACCGCCTAAAATAAGAAGCGTCATATTCAAATTAGCGCTGTCATTTGATTATGACAGCTGCTCATAGAATAGCAAAGTGTTTTAGAGACACCTAAATAAAATTAGGAAGTTTAGAGGCCACTGTAGAATCAGGTCCATTGCCTCCTAAAAACCTCCCCCACACACAACCAATACATCCAACGACAGCCAATGAAAAATGACTGGGAACGCATCAGCCGCAACTTATGCTAAGTATCACATAAATCCTGCCCCTCGGCGGTTTCTTCGCCATTTATTCTTTTTTTCTACCCCCTAATCCTGTTATTAATGGTATTTGCCCCCCCGATGTATGCTCTTATTGTTGGGAGATAAGAGGATTTTTAAGACTTGCAGTCTTCATTTGGGAAGAATTTGGAATGGTGCCGATATTGTAATATTACGAAGTCAAAGTTTAAAAAAAAAAGTATTATTATACTAAAATATAAGGTATTTTAAAAACGGCTTTTTGTTGAACGGTCGATCGAGCGGGTGCCCTAAAATATTATTTATGCGCTGTGACGGGACAAACTAAATTCGCCGGTTAGTAATTCGTACGTCGAGTTGTGAAGCAAGTTGGTTAAAAGAATTACCTATGAACAAAATGTAGGTAACCCATGTAATATGAGGTGTAATCTCAAAAACTTAGATGCGAAATGAAAGTTTGCAAAATGAAATGACCCTTATATGGGACCCATAACTCATGTGCAAAAAGTTATATTGTTACTTGCTCCGTTATTGGTATAAAGAGAGAAAAAGAGGAACCTTAACAATAATGTAACTCTTTGTTAAGACAGTTTATTGAATTAAAGACATGCATATGTATAACAAATTTAATAAAAAGAAAAAAGAAAGAAAGAAAATCATTTATTCGTGACATACATAAAAAAGAACAGATTAACACGTACAAGAAGGAAGTAGCCACGAAATTCAGGACATTTAATTTAAAAAAAAAGATGATAAGAGTGGTAAATATATCTATTACATAAATACATATTTTAACTTAATTTTAACGTATAAACCCATGTTCATAGTCATTTTATGATTTGATAACATCAATATTAAAAAAAAATTTAAACATTACATACACAACATTAATAAAATAAAATAAACCTAATAAATATAATACCGAAATTTCAAATTTATTTGTAACATTTTCTACGTAGTCATTTTCCAACCAAACCCAAACTGCATTACGTATAAACAGATTTAAATCGTAAAACGCCTCAACCGTTATTAAGGCCTTTTCGTCAGTAAGTACACCTACAACGTCTCGTGTTTGCTACATATATATGTTAATATATTTCGCCATCACCGTCATTTCCTGAGCTAAGGGTCCGGCGGCATGACAACAGACCCCCACACATTTAATATGCCGCACCCGGGGGGTGACTTTCACCCCCAAAAAACCCCATATTTTTTTGTCGAATCGAACTTTTAATATCGAGCTTGATGCGTAGTTTTTTTATATAATGTGGTTGAGTATTATACTTTTTGTTAGAGGATTAATTATTAAGTGATTGTAATGTCCAATCGGTGTGGCTTGCTTCTTTGTTTTCTTACAGGATTGTCCTAGGCCAGAAGAAGAGTAGCTAGTAAAAAATTGCCTTTGCATGTGTCCATACATTGCATCGAATGTTCGAATCAAGCTCCTGAACTATTGGTCCGATTTCAATACTTATAAACTGCGTCATATAATTCCGCTGTCTGTTCGCTTAGATCTTCAAAATTCAAAATTCAAATTCAAAATTCAAAATATTTATTCAGTAAATTGGCCACATGAGGGCTCTTTTACACGTCGGTAACATGGAGTGAATCTAGTAGAGCTTCGGACAAGACCATCATTGCGGAGAACAAGCGCCGCAAGAAACTCCTTCTAAACTGCGCAACGGATTTTAAAACAGTTTTCAGCAATAGATAGAGTGATTCAAGAGGAAGGTTTTTAAGTATAATAAGTTTTGGATTTTGTACGGGTGTTACAGAAAACTCACAAAAACCGAATTGAAGCGAGGGCGGTTAGCTAGTTAATAATAAATGCGCATCACTAATCGATAATCGATTTTCAGTTTTTAACTTCTGTCACAAACCGAGGTCTGTGGTATCGGATAGACCGATTTGAATACATTATATAGAAAGACTTTAACTGGGGCTGTGCTTAACCCGGACCTCTATTTTACTCGGTAAAACCATATCGCCTTTGACATGTTATCGTAGTGTCAACGTTACGACAGCTCTTATTTACTTGGCAGTAGTGGCGGCCGAGTTGATTTTTTTTTGATAACATGTCAAAAGCAATTAGCTTTTACCGTGTCAAAAAGAGCCCGGCACTTGTCAGTCATCATCATCATCATCAACCTATACTAGTCCACTAGTGGACGTAGGCCTCTCCCATGGCACGCCACCAAGCACGATCGGCGGCCACTCTCATACAGCTCCTGTCAGTTTATTATTATTATTATTTATTTATTTATTAAACCAACAACAAAAATTACAAATAAACAAAAGCCCTGCAAAACTGTTTCAGTACAGTTTGACTGCGGGAAGACTTTAAAAGAACAGTACTATAATCTTAGTATTATACAATGCTTAGTTCGACACAATAGGTACCAGTTAAACAATGTAGTAGTATATTAATGACGCATTATTTTTCACTTTTCTGTATCAATTTCCGTTCTTTAATTTCTTGTGTCAGAAAATGTAAACTAACTTTTATTTGGCACAAAGATTAAGCATTGCCATTCAACGTGGCAATGCTGCCAGCATTTTGGGAACAATGCCCACTGGTAGCAGTTTAGATTAATGTAGTTTAAACTTCGTGCCTACATACTTCCTTTGGAAAGGACATAAGAAACAAAGCAAACTCTAAGCAATGTCATCTTAAAGTTTCAAAAATATATTCCATAAAAAGTACCCCATATAGGCACGAGGTTAAGTAAGTTTGTAAGTTCAGTTTATTTTCCACTTGTACCGAGATAATTAGTAAATATAAATATTTAAATAATTTTTTTTAACACTAGTTTCAAAAACCCTGTTTTTAATGCAGTATTAAATAGTTCGTATAACTTCAAAACTATAAACCATGATAATATTCTTTTAAATTTACCTAATACGACTTGAGCTGTAACATATTTTGTAACTTTTGTTGCTGATTTAGGTAAATAAATAGATACATAAAATGTAACTTATGTGGGTAAGTACTAGCGAAAAATAAGGCTTAACATTATTCAGTTGGGTTTTAAATGTTTTATAGCAAATTATAACTACTCTAAAACATATGATTAAGTATACCTTGCGATGTAAAACAGTACCACGAAGAGACAGATGTAGTTAAGCTATATTATTAGTCACTGACCACGAATTAAATTATATTCTGTTATTTTTAAGTAACTTGTTGGTTCAGATAATAATTTGGTATAACTTTATAATAATGGGAATTATTGAAACAGGATTATAATTACGACGCATGTTTTCTTGGAAAAAGGAAGTTTATTTGACAATTATATTGTCTGTTGCTTCATTTTAAAACAGATTACGTTTCGTTTTAAATACAGTACGACCATTTTGTTAATAGCGATCGTTAATCTTCGTTTTTCTATGAAACACAAGTGACACATTATACTGTCAGATGCGAGTGCAAGTGTGGTGAGAGCTATTAACAAGCTAGGGAGTACTGTTAACTTATTTTTAGGTATGTATTTGAATCATAAAATAAAGTGATTTGATTGAACATCGATAAATAAAACACTGTTTAGGTTCAAATTTGTTTTATTTACAGTCATAATTTAATAAATCATGCCTATATGGGAAACTTAAAAATGCTACCAAATTGGCAGCTAAATATTACTTTTTCCCGGAAACCCTGAAACAGCGTATTTTAGAACCGAAAGATGCATTGCGCTAAGTAGCGATTCTATTCGTTTTGTTTTTAAACCAATCGCGTCGCTGGTAGATCACGTGACTTTTCGTATCACGTCATCTACTAGTGACGCGATTGGTTTAAAAATGAATCGAATAGAAATGCTAGTTAGCGCAATGCATCTTGGCAGAGCCCTCTGGATTGGAACCAATCTACTGGATTGCATGTACGTTGTCTATCCTCAGACAAACCTCGAATGCCCTAATATGGGTAATTTCACAGACTCTCCATGTTTCAACGAAGGATCAATACCGGTATTAATTATAATTGAAATATCTTTCTTAATTTGCAACATTTCTTTGATATTTTCGATTATAGGTAATTTAGGTAACAACACAATACATACCTAGTATTATATAAATACAATAAAGAAAAGAGAACAATACGCGAGATACCAAAATTGTATACCGGTATTTTTTTATGAAAATAATACCGATTTAAGACCCCTGATTTCAACAGGAAATAGCCAAACTTTTAGATATGCAAAAGAAACATCAAAAACCATGCACATGCTGATGCTAAACTACAGTAATAAATATAGTTTTGACATAATTCAAGATTATAGTTGTAAATTAATGGCGTTTAACGCTTGTCCGTGTATTGTATTGTGGAGTTGAAGAAGTTTTGAAATAAAAATCCTGTTACGATACATCTAAATTATAAGTTGTTTAAATTCTGACAGTTCCTGGGTAATTATAATCAAGTTTTGACAGCGGAATGGTAAAAGTTACCCCTAATTACCGACACGGAGTTTAGGGGATGCTTTCATAATTATTCAATCATTATGAAGTTGTAGCGTTGATCCATTTTTAACGAAATTAGGCAACAATATTTTAAAACGATATGGTTACTCCATTCAAATTTTGTTAAATATTAGAAAGGCTATTTTAAACTTTACTTGTTAATTGCAATATGGAGTGAAACTACTAAATATTTGACCAAGCAGTTTAGCCTTGTTGGTAGTGGAACTATTTACGAAACTAGCGGTCCTGGGTTCGATCCCGGGTAAGGGCAAATATTTGTGTAATGAGCGCGAGTATTTGTTTTCCAGTCTTCGATGTTTTCTATGTATTTAAGTAGTAACGAAATTCTCTAAATAAGTGTGGTTATCGTTGTCTGACTCTCAACTACTTTGGGAATAGAACAATATTATACTGATTGTTTGTTTCCTTATAAATATTGACACACCTCTATAATACTTTACCTACTTATTTAAATTCGCAAACAAGCTAATAATATGACAAAATACCTAATGTTATAACATTGTCGAAAACATAACCAGAAAACGCACAGCCATGCCACTTCCCATCCACCCCCATACAGTTGATCCGTCGAAATAAGAACGCTAAAACCACCCCCCCTCCCCCCGAGGGGTGCGTCGCCGACTGTGATCTTTTCCAATACGTTATCATTGGAAATAAATACACAGACGGAATAAATACTTTTGAGACTGGTTTGGTAACTAGGTACAATATATTGTATTTTTTCATGAATGTCTTTAATAATCTAAGTTGCGGGGACAAATATTAATAATGTTTATTATATTTATGATCTTTTATCGTTTATCGTCTTTGGTACAGTCTCGCATCCTCACCTTTTTTGGCCACGTATGCCGCCGAGGAGAGGTGGCTATTGAGCGACTTGTGGTCCAGGGAAAGGTTGAGGGTACCAGATCACGAGGAAGATCGCCTATGAGGTGGACTGACCAGATAAAAGCGGCAGTGAATGGCTCATCATCACTGCATGAATGCACGAGGAAGGCGGCCATCAGAGAAGAGTGGCGGCGTGTTGTGAAGCTTGCCACCAACACCTGAAGTGATGACCACGACCACTCTGTCAAGAGTGATACCGACAAAGAAGATAAAAAGAAGATATTTATGAAGGGTTTGGTAAATCTGTCTCTGTATTAAAATGTCTTATTTCGTCTTTGCAGAAGCTCTACAGGAGTAATTAAGTTTGACTAACTGGTAAATTTTTGTAGGTATCAACTCATAGTGTTAACTCCTTATAAAAATTAATTGTAAAGAAAAACTTCTTACCTAATATCATTAATATCATTATCATCTAATGACGTAGGTAGACGTCTAATGAGGTAGATGTCTTTGAATAATTACACAATATATTTAAACATAGCTACAGCTAATAATATACTTAGTACCTACTATAAAACAGCCCATTTTTTTGTGTTGCGTCGTTGAGAAATAGTTATGAAGATTTTTCTCATGTTGTAGGTACCTTGGTAATTACCTAATTTTAATTTTAATTCTGTCGCTACTTTTGGCTGTGTAAAAATTACTTAGGTAGGTTAGTCCTCAACGGTAAATTACCAAAACCTACTTAGATTTATATGTATATATTTTTTATGAATTCATATGTGTATTTATTTGCTCTTATATAAATATGTTGCTTCATTATTGCGACATAATGTAATTTCTTAATTCAACGATTCTTCAAATTTAGCATGAACCTCTACTTGTCTCTGTTTGGCCCTATGCTTGACTGGTAAAGAATGCCTCAAGGCATTAAGTCCGCCATTTGTAGGTACTTAGTACTTTGTATATTGTGCAATAAATTTTTAATAAATAAATAAATACTTTACCTACACTCTTAAAAGTCACAAAAGAAAAGAAACCCACGTAATGCTAAATTCGACAGTTCTGTTCCCCCTCAAAAACTCTACCGAGTTCGCACTGGCATTGAAACAAAAGTTTAACTTTTTCCCCCTGCCATGTTGTGCGTCCCGCAGCATTCGGCCTGCTTTACCCGCTAGAGCATATTCGTTTTGCTACTCGACGCTAGATGGCGCTAGTAGTTTATTCATATTCTAATTAGAAAATTATGATTTAGTTTTCATTGACTAGTGCCTCTAAACATAATATATTGAATAGTTTATTGCGTTCTTATTATATTTTCTGCTAATTTAAAAGTTAAATATAAAAGAGATTTCCATCATAAAAATAGCATCTCAAATCAAGTAATTATTTCGTAGAGGGCTGAACTTGTTATTCAGCCCTCTCATAGATGGCGCTCTCGTAGAAAAGTACATTACACTTAGTGAAACCTAGATGTCGCTAGCAGTACTCTAATGAACGTAAGAAAGACTCAAAAGTTTTGCAATACATTTTATAGGTTATACCCACAGATTAATCATCAATTTTAAATAATTCTTTATAAAATAAATTTTACAAAAGATTAAACTGACAAAAACATGAGTCTTTTAAAGACGTTAAACAAGGTGGCACTAGTAGTAAGACTTTATTCCATCGTCATTATTATTAATTTATTACATTCCAGTTGGTATGTTTTTTTGCGAAGTCACTTTAACAACATGACCTAATAAAAAATGTCCAAGTAGAATACAAAATTTATTTCCTAATTATCTGAATCCTGCACTACTTGGCAGATATTTATGAATATTGTATTTCTTTTGATTTTTTTCAACATATTATGAGTTGTCAAAAAAAAGAAAAAGGGCCGGATCTTAAGTACCCGAAACCAACGTGCATGCATGACTCGATGGAAGCGAAAGAGATTTGACAGGATCGTAGCAGGTGGAAAGAAGTGGTCTCTGCCTACCCCTCTGGGAAACAGGTGTGATTTAATGTATATATAATGTAGGTATGTATGAGTTGTCTAAATAAGAAAGCCGGTCTGTAAGTTTTACAATTTAAAAATGGACATTGATAGATAATGGGGCTGAATAGAGACAAATAGAGGAACTGGACATGCCTATACAGGAAAACGAACACAGATACCATCTGGTGTGTTATTCTCTCAAAAAACGGCGCCCGGTCGAACGGACGAGCGAATAAAAGCGGCGAGTTTAAGTAGTCCCGTGCGACCGGACAAAACACATTTTAGCGTGTGCATTGTCAATTAGGGAGCCTTATACGTTGGTGAAGTCATGCTGCCAAATTGAATACACGCGCTAAAATGTGTTTTGTTCGCTCTGTCGGGACTACTTAAACTCGCCGCTTGGACCTTCACTCGAGCGAACGATCACCTTTGCTTGTTGAGAGAATCACCACACTGATGGTACCACCGAATAGAAAAAACAGTGGAAGTGGCATGAGCTTCGCTTAGTATCAGACCTGTTGTCGCCAATCATAAAAACAACACGCCACCATGGTTTTTTTTTTTTGGTGCGTCTATCGTTTTTACATTCCAAAATAGCACAATAAGGCATGCTTCTGGATTTATTTCCTTTTTTAGAAATATCGAAATATATAAGCGATCGCGGCAAAAGTATGGTAGGTTGCGCGGAACTCCGCATAACCATGGCCCACGTTACACGCCCACTTGACACTTCTACTGTTTTTTTCTGTTCTGGGGATGCTAGAGTCACCATCAAGTACCTAACTACGAGTAGATACACACTTTATAGGGTCCTAGTCGTTTTACAACCCCGTAAGCAATATCTAACAACGATGTCAAATATGTAATGCTATTAAGCAAAACATATTAGGTATCTTTTTTTTATGGCGAGGAGAAGGCACGCGAGCACTCAGGCCACCTGATGGTAAGTGGGATCCAAGACCCATAGACATTTGAAATCTCAAGACTACAATCTTAAAACTGTAATCCTAAGACTTTAAATGCGTTGCCAACTAGTAATTTCCCCGGTTGTCTTATCCCCACACCGGAACATAGCAATGCGAACACTGCTGCTTGGCGGTGGGTTAAAGGATAAGATGGTGGTAGCGATCCGGACGGACCCCGCACAAGGTCCTACCACCGTTAAAACTACTTTAGATAAGTAGTTTTAACTACTTATCTACTTTTGAACTTAACTATTTCTAAATGGGCGTAAAGACCCATATAATCAAAAGATCTAATAAGAAAATGCATCAGCAGTGATTTTACTAGCCGTCTTACTCTTACACCGAAACACAACAATGTCAACACTGTTCACTGGCGGTACCAATAACAGGTAAAATGGCATTTTACGTATTTTACCGCCCGCTAGCTTTAAATAAACTAGGTTACCTACTAAATATCTCTATATGGTGCCTCCATGTGGTTTTGCCTTAATTTGTTGTAGGTACAGTCGGTCAAAAATGTGGCCTACCATCCTAGAGTTGAAGTTTATTTGAACGTCATGATTGACATGACAACAAGTTCTATTTTCTCTTGCAATAATATTATGACAGTGACAAGAGTCGACCTTAGCGATAATTAGATCTCACAGAAACTTTTGTCAAAACTGGTAGACCACTTTCTTGGCCGACCGAACATCATACCAGAATGTTCACTTATTTCTATTTTTGGTGCTGTTTCAAAATAATAACAGGTTTGAATTCACAACTTTTCTACTTTTGTCAATTTAAAGGGTGAGCACACAAAAGAGCGATTTTTATTTTAGCGCTAATGTCTTCTAAATTACTTGGTAGTGTACAATGAAAGAGACAACGAACAATCAAATTGGCATGGTATGGCATTATAATTTGTACCTATAATTTTCCAAAGTTTGCCATAAAGTACGTTTGCCAAACTTACTTAAAATCCCCCACGGGCTTTCCACAGCACCCTGTATGTACTTAATATTTACTAGTATTTGTATCGTATTTGTATTGTATCTAGTGCCTGTAACAAGACAGCAGCCGAGTCATGCATGTTCAATCACGGCCGCTCACAGATTTGCATAAAACGATGCTGTACTGTCGGCGACAGAAGCGTTAGGTACGTTATTTTTCACCAGTGCCAAAAAAAACCGTGGTTTTTTCTAACCTTTGTGTAAACTAAGTTTGATATGCTGTTTGATGATTAGTTTATAATTAGTTACCTTTGACACCTTTGGACCTTCTCTGACTCGCAAAGCCGAACGATTTTATTGAAATATCAGGTTACATTGGGAAAGAATATTTGCCCACCAACCAACCTGACCACGTCGTTAATAATGCCACTATAAAGACCCCTTTTCAACGCGGCAAATCCATATTGCTTTGGTATCGTATCGTTTTAAGCTCAGTCGCCATTATTGTCAAGTAAATAAAAGCTATGAAATTAAAACTTGACAATACAAACACAAATCAAAAACAATAAGGTTTACCTTGTAGAACCTCAGCCTAATAAATAGCACATCGTAGGTTGTATCAAATATTAACCACTAGCGACTCGCCCTCACTTCGCTTCGGTTTATGTGAGTTTTCTGTAACACCTGTACAAAATCCAGAGTTTATTATACATATAAGCCTTCCTTTTGAATCACTCTGTCTGTTGCTGAAAACTGCATTAAAATCCGTTGAGTAGTTTAAAAGATCTAAGCGAACAGACAGCGGAAGCGACTTCATTTTATACTATGTAAAGAAAAATAGGTACTCCACGCATCTCCTTAGCTTAAATCTTAGGAATTCAATTTTGACAGCCAAGAGGGGGTAGGCCCTAACAAGAAACAAGTTAGATAATTGTCTAATAAGAATGTATTATATGATATGACAGACATATCACTATTTTTCTCACTAGACATTTTCTTATTCGATGTCGGAGTTAATATTTCCAATTTAGAAAACTTAAATGTTTTCTACAATGTTCATCTTTAGATACAGCTGAGCGAGTAAGAATTCAGGGCATCTCAAATTATATTCTAAAGATATTTTACTCACAGGTTAGTTGATAGAATATTGCGATACTAGGTACTTTGTTCGTTTAGAGTCGTTTTATTGCTTAGGATACAGCGACATACAGATCCAGGTAATCTGAAAAATTAAACAAGACGGCTAACATAGATAATTAAGAGCATTTTGAGGTGACTCTTTATTCGCAAAGCTGTCAAAGGTATATATAATTTCAAATTTAGGTCCAGCCGATAATGTTTCTCACCTCCTAAAACGAGTCTGATATCTATGATTTTTAAATATCCTGTAATTATTATGAAAAAGTAGGTTTATACGTATTTTTTTGCGTCTTTCCAAGAAAATATTTAATGGAAAGAAAAACGTACTACAGACCTAGTTTATCGTAATATCTACAACATATTCAAAAATTTTAAAAATCGGACGACTATTATGGGGAGAGAAACATTACCTACGCTCCTCGTAATAACTTTACTATTTTATTACTAAAACAAATAAGATCTAAATACTTTATTTACAGAATTTCGGCATTTTTATTACTTGACATTTTATACCAGATCGTCTTAGGGTACAAATAGGGTACATTACTTCAAACATTGATGTTATAAAAACTCAAGAATAACTACGTAACATCCATTAAAGCCGTTTTGTTCCACTGTATTTATTCACATTACTTTTGGTAGCGAGCGTACCGAAGACTAGCGAGGGCTTGACAATCATGACGTACCCATAACGCAAGCAAATACAAACTTGTATCGTAACAAGTACTTGTAAGATTGAAAAATTAAGTGAAGACACAGTAAACACGTAAGTGCGAGTCGGAATTGCGCATCGAGGGTTCCGTACCACGACATGGTAGGTATAGGTATTATGTTTGATCTAATGCTGATTAGATTGTTTTGTGGTGGTTAGAACCTTGTGCAGGGTCCGTCCGGATCGCTACCACCACCTTCTACTAGCCAAGCAGTGTTCGCATTGCTGTGTTCCGGTATGGGCATAAGACAACCTATAAAATTACTAGCATAGAGGCATTCCATCTTAGCCCTCAGGGTTAGCAACGCATTTGAAGTCTTAAGGTTGCAGTTTTGAGATTGTAGTCTTGAGATTTGAAATGTCTATGGGTCTCAGATCCCACTTACCATCAGGTGGCCTGAGTGCTCGCGTGCCTTCTCCTTGCCATAAAAAATAGAGCTCATAGCCGTTGAGCCCGACTCGCTCTTGACCAGTTTTTAGTATTTGTTGCGTTTCATCAGGGTTTGTACCAAAGACGTTGAAATCTGGGGCCTGTTTTATAAAGCTACAAAGTACAATTTACAGGTTACAAGTTTCCATTTGACACAAACTCGAGTAATGACGACCAGCCATTTGAGCAGTGTTGCCAGTTTAGACCTGTAAAATTGTAACTTGTAGCTTTATAAAACGTGCCCCTGTTGTAAAAACAAATATTCTGAAAAAAAAACAATCCGCCATCTTACTGTTCAAAAGATACAGCTTTTTAAAGTTGTGACAGACAGACGGACGGACGGATAACGTAGGCTTAGTCTATTACTAAGGGACCCTATTGGTCCCGTTTGATACCCTTCGGGAATATCTATGTAGGTCTCTCTATGATATTGTAACATACTGTAAAAAAACCGGCCAAGTGCGAGTTTGATTCACATGGAGAGGGTTCCGTCTCCACACCATATGCCTGTATACCAAATTTCAACTCAATCGGTCCAGTAGTTGTTGTCCAAATCGGCTGTGACAGACGGACAAACAGACAGACGCACGAGTGATCCTATAAGGGTTCCTTTTTTCCTTTTGAGGTACGGAACCCTAAAACGATAAAAGATGTTTATTCAGTAAGTAGGCCGCACGGGCACTTTTACACGTCAAAAATCTACCAGCGCTGTATGTACAATATCATGTAATCAATAATGTTTTATATTTTAAATGATATAATAATCTATTTGAAAAAACTGACAAGTTAAGTTAAGGCTCAAAAGGCATTAATTGCCCTGACTGTCAATAATATTAATTTTGTAATGGAAAACGTTGACAACTTATAAACAGGTATTGTATAAATTCGGTCAGTCCTTTTTTTAAGCTCCAGTAATTGTGCGTTTTTTTATACTCCGAACAGCAGTCATTTTATTCATCTGTTTTTTGCAATGATATAAATTTGTGAAGTACTACACTCCGAATAAGTTGTTAAGGGAATAGTAATAAAACAAAAACATTAAAAAATCATTTATTAAACATCTTTAACTAAAATAACAAGTTTAGTATAACAACGCACTTTAGCATAAATCTCATGCAATATTGATATAAACACATATTAAATAGAGTAATATTTCAGACGTAAATTACCATAATTGCTATTGCATTTGTAATTAGATTTAAATTCCATAAAACAATTTTTCAAACGTGTAGGACCTCTATTTCACTTTGCCTTAACCCATAAATTGCTTTTTTACGATACGGCCGACTTGCCATACGTAGAAAAAAAAACGATAAGTCAACGCTGAATAGTGGCCCCGTAGCTTTTACATAGTGCACAAGTTAACGTAAACGTGGAGATAAAATCTGTTGTATTATATATAAACAAAAAAAAGTCAAATCTTAACTGCAAACAAAACTGTGCCCAATAATAAGCAAGTTTTGAAAACCCGGCTGCATTTTGTAATATTGTCGTCTATACATATTAAAAAACCTATATCACTCCTACAACCAAGACGAATCCAACGACACTCATATGTTAAAATACATCAAGCCGTTTAGACTGCAGACCAAGCCAAAGAAATAAAAATACATACATACACTTAAAATTGTTCCTGTCACTACTTCAACCTTAAAAATTATACAAATTATTAACGGATTTTACATTTAAATGTCTAAATTAAAACAAGATGTAAATCAATAAAACATTTGGCGAAATCCAACGTTGCTTTATATAATTTCATATACGCTAAATTTACAGGCGAAATATGAAAAACCCAGCTGTATCTTTTATTAATATAATGATCAATTACTTACAACATCGAACCTCAAACACACATCAATTTAACACTTAAGGGCCCGTTTACAAGCGGTCGTTAAGCCCTAAGGGTCGCCGGTATTCGTTATCCATCTAATGACGATAATAAAGTAAGCAGGAAGCGAAAAACCTGACATGATAGCATTAAAAGTGTTAGACACTTACAATTAATTCAAAAAATAAAAAAGACGTAAGTGCTGTTACCGCTTTTTACAATTAAACACCCTGTATTTATATTTTCAAGGTTGATGTTGAGTTTTGTCTGGATGTAACCCGTTGACTGCGTATCGTATCTACTTCCGCCAGTAATTCTTTTACGGACTGAATAATTGCCTATAATGATAGCTCATTTTTATCTATCCATCTCCTTGTCTACGCAGTTCCGTGGCCCGATACACATCTGCGATGATATTTACGACAGTAATTAATGCAGTATCATTCTATCGTATTACATTATTATTTGGTTATACGGCATGTAAATTTTAATAATTACACGGAAGGTGCTGTTTACGCCCATATTTAACACTTCGGAGTAAATTGTACGTTATGGTTGATATGGTCATAAGTTTTTATTATAACTTAAGAGCTTTATTTTAATTAGCCTTGTAAGAAACTACATGTTTTAATATTTTGCATGTACCTATAGCTGTACTGGAAATAAAACCTCAAATATATACATTTTTAAATCTATTTAACGTAAGTGGTATAAACATGGCGAGATTTTGTTTGTATATTTCTGGTACATCTGTAATTGAGAAGGTACATCATTACACAGGTAGTTCTTCAAGTATTGATGAATCTGTATATAATTTATACTTCAAATAAGTAGGTACAAAATTGTAAAATTCCAAAATAAACACTGTAAAACAATTTCCAAACTCTGATAATTTTAGAATACCAAACGTAAAATTGGCAAAGATGTAAACACAACCAAATGTATGTATGTAAAAGAAAAACTAGAACAATACAATTAATAAAAAAATATGCACAAAGCGAACTTATCCCTTTAAGGGATCTCTTCCAGCTAACCCTTGAGATTGAACCAATTTAGCATTATTACTCGATAATCACGTGCTTTTAAAAATCAAGTAAGTTCTTAGATACGATTTATACACTCTTGACTTTTACTTTTACATTAAGTTTAAAATTAAATAACTATTAATTATACTTACGATATTTTAAACAGAACACGTTTCATAAATATTTGAGGTTATGTGTCAAACAATACCAATTTGTGTACATCTTTGGCAATTTCAATTGATACATTAGTATCTCTACACGAGTAAGCTACAACGTTGTTGAATTATAACAGGAGTATTATCAACGGACACCTCGTTAGTTAAAAAACGCTTTCATAATTAAAACTCGTTAGCCTTCCACTACCATTCCGCGTTTTCCATAAATAATAATAACGCATTAATAAAAAGCTTTTTATCTATCACAAAAACTCGGAAGTGAAACTAACGACAGATGTGCGTGATTTTTTCTCAACAAAAACGTATGCTAATGTCGTATTTGCATAATATAATGTTCGCTCTCGATTGTGAAGCAAAAAGTTAACCCTTTTGTCGGTTGCGACCTTTTACTATTTTTTTCGTGGCACGTCAAAGGCCGACAACGGCGTATGCATAATTAGCATGGTTTTTGTCGCACAGATGTGTGACGTCCAGGAAGTGAAAAAACGGCTTAAGATCGAAAGTGAAGGGTACTAGAGGTGTATGAACGTTTTTGAATTAATCAAGTTAATGGGTAATAGTGTTGGACTTTTGAGATTCGTAGCGAAATAAAAGCATTTTTGAAAAAAATTGAGTAAAAGAAAAAAGTTAATTAACTTAGTACTAAGTGTCTTTGAATCGGGAATATGCATGTTTTTTTTACAGCTTCAATAAAAGCTGATTCATGTAACAAACAGGTGAGTAAAAACTATAAAAATAACCAAGATATAAGCCAACAAAGATTTGTTCCTGTCTCTTTCTAGCAAAACAGAATTTTACGTGGAGTTTATATGGCCGTACTGCACGATGACGTCACCGTTGTACTTCGGATCTATCTGTCTAATTGTATCATCCGTATTACTTGACCGATTTTAATTTTAATTTCACTTTTGGTGATCTCTTTTACGGTATTTTCATATTTTGCTGAGAAATGCTACCTACTTAAAAAATCCATGCATATTCCCTAATATTTTGAAAGACAGTTAAAACTTAGGTAAGTAATACCATTATTTAAATCAAATAAAATGACAACCAATAAACTAAAACAAAAAATACATACAAGTAAAGGAAAGAAGTTGAGACTAAAACAATAATATGTTCTTAGCTTTTTTATAGGTTTGAACATATGTGGCAGCATGTATTAGTTTATTTCATTATCTATGTATATTTCATTAAATCAGTATTTTATCTGTTTCTCTGATGTATATACTATTACTTATTTTCTGTTTTTTGATTTTTCTATCCTCCTCTAGTCCAAAGTTAGCTGAAAGAGATCCCATTTAGGATAAATTCGCTCTTGTACACTATCTATATTGATGCAAACATGTCGTGTATTTTTTTATGCGCAATAAAGAGTTTACATAGATACATACCAATATTAAATTAGTATTATTACGCGCCAGTCTTATTATTAGAAACATTAAAATATCAATCATACTCAACTTACATTAAAATAATATTTCTATTCACAATCACATTCACAAAAATCATTTCTCAAACTGTTCAAAGTCGTTACGCCATTTATCTTACAGCTTGACACCATCTGACCCAAATACTTATCGCAATCATAAACAAAATGTCAACTTTTGTTACCCCTTTCTACCTGCAACCCTTAGATGTCGTTCTCAAGCTTCCATTGTCAGCCCTGGGAAGCATTTGAATAACAATTGTTGATAATTTATTCAAATTTCACTACAAAAGGAACTGTAATTTAATAATTTATGCTGTAACTGCCATTACGATGTTTTATTGTGCAGTATATTATTTTTCTAAGTTTAGTTTGTAACAATAAAAGTTGTGGTAACATTATTAATTGGTAACATTTCACATGTGGTTCTAGTTAAAATATTAAACTCACCAACATAGAGCAAAATTACGCTCATTATATAAATCTACATATTTACATTACAGCTATAAATAATTATACTACAGTAAAGAGCAATGAAAACGGGTCACTTTGTATTAAGAAACCATAGAAAGCTGTTTTCATTGCTCCCGATTGTATAACGTCTTAAAAGGTCGTACATACTTCGTTCTAATTCATCTTCATACATAACATTAAAAAAAAAAAAATTTTACGCTCTTATACGTCTATTAAGAGAGACGTACTTATCAGATATTTTTGGCCCAATATTGGTTAATATACGTACAGGGTGTGCAATCTAAATGAGAGTATGGGAAATTATGAAACTATGTGAGTTAGGGTAATCTGTTTTTAAGACCCAAAGCTCCTATTATGAGAATGGGAAAATGGGAAACTAAAGATTAAAAAAAAAAGAGTTAAAGATAAGTACTAGCAGCAATTGTCCTCTTATTTAGTTATTGGCGAAATCTCGGGTTTTATTTATTTTGGGCACAGATCTCCAATGCAAATCGTTCCTTACCACTTGCACTTTCAATTAATTACAGCATCATCATACATCTTATTTCTTTTTCAGGCATTCTTTCCCTTTCCAAAATCGAGGCATTGTTTGCTTAGAAATCAGATAACCTGTATAGTTTCCAAATTAATTCTGGTGACCTTAACCTTCACGCATAACCTATAGGTAGGTACAGTCGAGTGCAAAGGTATGTATCGAAAGAATCCTCTCATAAATATGTTACAAAGTTCTTATTACACCGGGATAAGGTGCAATGGGACATATTTTTGAGATGTAGCGTTCTCACATATTTTTATACTTGACTGTACAGCAGATCTAACCTAGTAAAATTACTGTAAATTTAATTACCGAAAGAGTTTGTTTTAAAAGTAACACAAACTTATTTTTTTCTCCTTTTGATCTGGTCGGGATCACCACTTTTGGGATGGCAATGTATTAGGAGACCATGAATATGTAGGGATATCTTCTGTTGTGAGCCGTTTCCGGAAATAAACCAAATTCTGTGTCCATACATTATGCCTATCAGACATTACCTAAGGAGCATCTGAGAATTCGTTTTTAGATTCGTCCATTGCGATTTACCTGAAACAAAAAAAAAACTTTGAAAGATAATGCGATAAAAATACCTTATGGTTTTTTACTCTTTTCTGAAGTAGTCCTTTCTGTTTTTTTTTAATTACGGCGTTTTATCTTATGCAGCAACACATACGTTAACACCTTAATTTGCAAACACCAACGATTAATAAAAACAGTTGTTAATTAATGAACAATGGTGATAACACTTATCAATGGGAAAATACTAATTTGATCCTATAAACAGTTCACGAGTAACGTAAAAACAAACCTATTGAATAAACACTGAATAATTACTTTCCAACTTATCAAATACAATACTCACATTTTCCTAAACTGATTGTCAATACGAAACTAAACTAACAAAATGGCGCGTCGCGCGTCTAAAGCCCGGCCGCCATCTTTTCTATGCGCAAACTGATGCGCAGTGGACCGAAAACGCGTACCCCTTTTGGACACTATTGTTGCTTCGTGAATTCACCCACGCGATATTCTGAATTCTAAATGACCCCAGTCGAATTCTCACCTAAACATGTAACGGTAGAGTTGCTTTCCGTTTGCGCGCTGAGAGCAAAATTTTATTCAAAAACGGAACGCTGCGAAGAAAAGTGACGGTAACGAAATATTTGATATTGCACTCTACGACGATTTTCGTAGGCTTGTATTTTCTTTACACATAGGATTGTATATTTTAGCTACAGTTATTCTAAATTGTATTTTTTCGAGGGTGGTTAAGGTTGGATTTGGGTTGTAGATACAAAAATAAAGACTGTGTATGTGTGCTGATATTTCGTGTACGTACAGGAAAAACCTTGTTATGATCGCGCTAGTGTGCGTATTTGATAAAGAAAAGGGTAACGTTAGAATCTCTATGCTGAATTTTTACCTATAAATGTGACTTTCATCGGTATAAACGCGTTAGTGTGCGTTTTACACATGTGAGCGTGTGTATTTTAATAATATTCATTTTTCCATGTCACTGCTCGTCGGTATTCCAAGAATTTCGAAGCGCAAGCCAATTTAATGTTGTTTGAAAATGTGGAATATTACAATGAGTGGCTTCAGTTCTGCTTGGGTATTGTTTCGGCTTCTTTTTTCAATAAAGATTTATTCACTGTTGCTAACCGCTATATACCTTATTATTTATCAAACGGAGTTATGACCTTGTCAAAGTTGAAAGGCTAAACTAAGTTAGCAACAAAAAACTTTTGCAGTAGTATTTTTTCTTGATATAAGTAACCAAAACTTTTGTAACACTAGTGTTGTCTGCTGTGGTAGATTAAGTAACGATGAAATAGTGTAACCATGGCGGCCATAAATAAAAACAGAATGGGCTCTCCAAGAGTGCGTAATTGATGGAGACCCGTCAGATGCAAAACTGCGCGCATTTATAGTGCCCTGAAATTCAACGGCTGAGCTTAGCTTTCATAGGGATGGGATATGTCGATAAATGTGAAATTATTAACAATATAACTTATTTTGGTTTTTATTTGCTTAATTTCATTTTTCGTGGTGCCTACTCACTATTAGAGGTTTAAAAATAGTACAATTGTGTGTTCTTTAACAATTCCCATCGTTGACATTACCCGCTCGGACGTGTCACTTCGGAGGCTCGGACCTCGGTCAAACTTTGACGCAGCGCAGCGTCAGTAGATTATTTAAAATAACTCTACTTTTCCGGTATCCGACATTCTTGAAATGATATTTTTCTTCATTGTTTTTGTATCTACTCTAGCATTCAATAATGTTGGTTATGTTGAATGTACTGCACACTTGTGTTTTATGAAAATACTATAGCAGCTGGGGAGCTGTGGGAGCTTAAAAATAGGGACAAAAAACTGCCGTTAGCAAAAAGCAAAACGTATTTTAAAAATCAGTAACCAATTTCAACATTTAATTTTATTTACTTAAATATTAGTTTTGATTTTTTATATATCATTTTTTTATTTAGTTACAACGAGTCTTAAGAATCGCATAGGTACTGATAAGTTTTCGGATGCTTTAAAATATTAATATTATTTTGACAAACAAAATACCTAAAAGTGATGATATTGTTAGGTAGTGTGCTGTGGTGTTAAAAAAATGAAAATTTGTTGCTTCTGTAAACATAATTTTACAAGCTATTTTCGACTTGATTTATTTTTTCTGCAACAAAATACATGGTGAAATGTTGAGGCGGGCTAGAAGCGTTATTGCCTTAACGGCTCTCTGTCAAGTTTTAACCACTATGGCTAAAGCTTTGAAGTTAGCCATATCCATGAAAATGCCATTTTTTAAATATCTGCAGTCTATTCGTATATCTTGTTTATATAAGTAGACATCCAAAGCTTTTAAATTTACTAGGTATACGCCGGCAATTGTCCCTAAAAAAATACCTATTCCGTCTAACCACCATTTAATTCCACGTACGAGACCGAGAATCAAGTAAGACTTAAATGCAAATAACAACCATTACTTTTTTATACATAAAATGACATACCTAAAGTACAAAAGAGTGCCGCTACCAGTAAGATAGACAAATATGCATTTAATGCAATAATCAAATATAAAAACAGCGCAGTTATTACGTCAATTATTAGCATGGAAAACGTAGGCGATGCAAATATTGCAATTAGAGCGGTACCGTGTTTGATCGCATTGTTTTTACGCGTTTTATGAGGCGTTTCCGTCTCGCAAGTCAATTTGCATGTTTTATTGACAGAAAAAGTGCATAATTAATAGGAATAAATAGGGTAAAGAGATAACCGCTTTGCCAGTTAAAGCATATTTGTTTATAAACGGTTTAAGTTTTTAAAAGTTCTATAGGTACGTATTTGATTCAATCGATTAAAATATGTGACCAATAGTTTATCAAATTAAAATGATCGTGACAAATGTGACTTCGGATTTTTTTATCATTATCATGCTTTAAAAATTAGATCATAGTTCAAACTAATAATCCCAAAAATATCCTCTAAACCCATCGACAAAATTCTATCGATAACAGCGCAGCACTACCGCGGAAACAACACATTTGTTAAAGTCGGGAGTCGATTCCACTCTTTCTGGCGATGCCCAAACGTAAGCACTGTGTTAAATCGAAGAACAAATTACTTTCCCCGGCAATCGCTGCCTTATCGTTTGTAAAGGGTAATTTTTGACGAGAATTTCCCCTTTCGTTACTACTAGTATTAACAAAAATAATTTTAGGGGGAATGAAAAAAAACACCATCTATAAACACTTTCATTTTTTTGCTGACTCTTAACTTTCACTTACATTGGTATCTTTTTGAAGCATCCTGTTTAAGAAAACTGTGTATGATTGATTATTTATATGAAATGAAAAGCGTGCTCCATATTTTATGGGGAAACTTCTAAAAGCGATAATTTTAGGTTACCGATAGACTTTCGGATCCTCGTCTTAGCGTATATAACTTTTGAGCCTAATATCACCGAAGTAGGATTTTACTGATGTATTTTTAAATGTGTCAGATTACAAATGTTCCCTTTCCATCACAATTTACTCGTAACAAACATATTTTAAAATATTAGGATCTTTCGCGATTTGAATCAACTTGAACCGTTATTCCATTGAAGCTGCCGCCATCTTTAAATTTTCCAACGGACCGAAAGGCCACTCGGGCAAATGAGCTGTATTCTAGTTTGAATATCGAACAGAGTAAATAATATTCCGCGTCCACATGCGATCGCATATTGTCGTCTAACAAGCAGGGCCGTGGGGGGAGCGCTGCCAACGGAAAAGCGAGTAGTTGCGAATGCCATTTTGTTTTTCATGTTATATTTTTATATCGTAGAAATTTTGACTAAACAAATGTTTATTACAACATCCAGTAACATTCTATGCTATTAAACGAGCAATATTTTTATGTATTGTGTATATTTGTAGTCACGTTCTCCAAACGGCTCTAGCGATTTTGATGAAATTTGCAATATGCGGGCGTAAAATCGTCTGTTAAGTTGTCATCTTCGGGAATATTCGTTTTATTAAACGTGTCTAAAATATAATTTTCAGATTCTCTATCTTTAGCATATGAAAGTAACTTTTAATGAATTTTCTGAGAATGCTCTGATGTGAATAGGGTATTTGCCTAATTTTTTATAAGTATTTAAATTGAAGCTTTTTTACCTTCCGAATAGCCTAGTATAAATAGTTTTTTAATATCTTTAGAAATAAGAAAGATATAAATGTTTAAAACTTGCTTTTAGACACAGAGGAAAATACAGTAATATGACGTCATATTACTCAACCGCCATATGAATTACACGCAAAACATCGTTTCATGAGAAAGAGATAGACAAAAAACTTTAAAAAGCTATAACTTTTTTTTTATTACCAATTTCAAATTTGATTTTGTATTATTTTATCATACTATGTATATTGATATATTATCCAAATTAATATATGAATTTTAATATCAGGCAAATACCGTATTCTGACTAATATTCAAATTATATCTAAGGGTATTTATTTTATTACGGAGCCTATAGCAACTGTTCATACTAAAGAAGATTATTCTCAGGAAAGCAGCAATTTCGGCAGTAAATAAAAACTTGTAAAAACTCAGGTTGCCTTCTACGGTCTGTGTCAAAATATTCAGCATGTTAAGAAAGTTCTTTTAACATTTTATTGCAATACTAGCTTAACTTAAGAGGCCACCTATGGTGCCACGCCCCCACAAGAATAAAAAGAGATGGCTTTATGTGCTTCCGCGCGAAGAATGTGAAATGGAGATAGTTCGCACGCGCCTTGACGGCAGCGTTGAACAATTAATTACTGTTTGCTTTAAAACCACAATATTTATTGAAAAATTGTTTTGCCAGGATTAAGAAGTTACATATCCTCAACTATTGGATCCAAAATCATCGTTAAAAATTGTAGGGTTTCGAAGATTCAACCAAAAACATGCAAAAAAGGTGAAATGTTTGAAAAATGAAAGTATCGAGGATTTTATTTCTAATCGTGTTTTCACGTTCGACAGTCTCAAGCAAATATAATCAAGTTTAATATATCCAAAGAACAGATCCAGATCTCGGAACACTACAGACTTTAGCATAGGTGGCCTCTTAAAGTTAATTGACATTACAGCACAACTGAATCGGAAACTCATTACAAATAACTTACTCTGCTAGCTCGGCCTTCTTAACAGCGCGCGTGCTGTCAAAACGAACGAAATATGCGAGAAAGAGTGACTGGATAACAAGCACGCGTGGGGTTAACCCGCCATCTTGGAACCGTTCACTATCGGGAAATTTAGTTTGCTAAAGGAATGGGAAATAAATAAAATTGCTAGCTTTGATGTCTGGACTGAGGTGGACTTTTATTTGAAAAGGTATTTGGCAATTTGGAGAATGGGGCCATCTTTGTTGGAGTTTAAATAAAGATCGCAACGAAATGGTTACTTCGATTGGAATTTTATAGAAATTCTGTCGCTTTTGAAATACGTTAGAATAGTTTTAACTAAGTTTTTCTGGGTACGCTTAAAATACGTACCGATTATGACTCGATATTTGAAAATTACCCCCTTTTTGTAATAAACTAGACTTATTTTCGTTCTTTAAATTAGACCAAGAATACAGGGTGCTCAATTTTTTAAAGCATAAAATCACCACAAATTTATTTAATATATCTTGCCGGAGACCTACAATCTTTGACTTAATTTCAGCAACGTAACTCTATTGAAATCGTCGATATTTTTAATAAATAATCTCAGACTGATTTTGTCCCCTCAGTTACGTCTTTGAGACCTTCAAGAGACATGCCTACACTTTTCTCAAAAGCAACGTGTCTGCGATTCTACTTCTGAAGATACTACTTCTGGTGTAGCGGCTACCTAGGTATCCATAGACGGCGATGATTATTTTCCGTCAGATGACCCGAATTACTATCATTTTATTTTGACATTATGACGAGCTGTGATTTACGCCTCTATTTCATTGCCTCACTACATGAAATAAGATTAACTTAAGATAAACCCGTTTGTATAATATAAATATTTCTTAGAAAACCGATACCCTTAAAACCCTTCTTATATTTTAGAAAAAAGAGCACGTTCTTACCCTCCGAATATGAAAACGAAATGCAAAGGTAAACCTAGCGGCCCCTCATTGAGATGCGGGGGAGATGACAAGTGTCAAAAATTTACTATACCGGTTTACATGTGTACGTAGGTGTGTTTGGAAGGGTTTTTTAGTTAGATATTGGGTGTATTTTCTAGTGTGTAGAAGGTTAGATGATGTAACGTTTTTCACTTGTTTATTTTGACAAAGCCTTTTGTTTAGACTATGTCTACGAAATTTGAGTTTTTAAAGTGTCCAAGGATTAAAAATATTACAACATTGTTTCGATATTTTGCAATGTACTGCGTTATGATTTTTTATGTGTCGAAGGCCAACATGCGCATAGGCTATGTACAACGAAAAAAAAACTTGGTTACTTCTAACAAGATATGATTGTTGTGCATAAGAATCTTGATTCCATACGAGCCTAACAAGACGTTAGATACCTCAAGATGTTAATCGAATCACTAGATAACTTGCTGTTGTTACTATCAGCTTTGGTTGAACTAGTATCATAACATTTTTTTTAATGCCATCTTGAACGACTCTCATTTTATTAAATGTATCTAATGAGTGAGCTTGAAGCCCATAGACATATTATTTTGTTTTCCTACTCCTGTACTTTTATCTGTCATTGATATAGTCACGAACACTAATATAAGAATATAGATAATATGTCCGCAGAACATTCCGTAGAAAAGTCTATCTAGTCTATTCCCCTTAACAGCACTTGTGCTTTTTTGAGCCAAAACGATATGCCTAGCTGCCAAAGCTTACACCTAGGTTAATTTTACCAATCAAAATACTTCACCAAATTAAACCACCAATCACAATACACATTGACTGTCAATCGGAACGTTAGGTTCTTTTTGGTATGTAAACTCTTTTACTAATTTAACTCTTTAAAAAAAACATTTTATTCGGTATCAACCAACCAGAACACAGCTATATTAAAATCGACCAATCAGGTAAAAGAATTCATTTCTCAAATCATTAGGTGTTTTTTAGTCCCTATTTCACAAGTTAAATCGATTGTGCAACTTTTTTTAAAAATATGAAACCTGGCAAGTGCACATCAATTTAAAAACAAAGTTAACCATACACACATATTTTATTGTTTTCGAATGTTTCTCGCTCGTGTGTTGTTCTGTGCTTCGTTCATTCGTATTCTAACCTAGGTATATTAATAAAATTTTGTTAATTTAATTTTGCATTTTATTTGAAACCTAGTCGTAGAAAAAGTATTGTATGCAACGGTGTATAACTAAGTCAAAAAATACTCATGGCGTCTTGCTTTACGATGTTCGCCTGCGGCTCACATCGTAACCACACCACTCGTCTTTTTTGACCTCTCTTGTACAACTGTTGCATAAACTACTATTATTGCATGAAAATGAGTACAGTTAGAAATGTGCCTGTCCGATATTAGGTATTGATTTAAAGAGGATTTTCCTTGCATTTCATTATTGATTTTTGACGGGTTCGATCATGATTTGACGTTTACGAATAGGTCTTCTGATATAGCAAAGTTTATCTGGACACCGCTCTATAGTTAAGGTATTCTTATTCAAAACCAGTCAATTACTTAATTAACTTTACACTCTAAAGTATTTAACACATTTTTATTTAGCAACATACTTCCAAAGTAAAGACATTATCTCCTTTTGTGTTAACCAGACCGCAAAGCCATTAACTTTACCCACTTAAACGTTAATACAGTAAATGAACTTACACCAAAGTGATAATGAACGGTACGACAACCCCCTGTATCTTACCCAACTTAATTACTCCAAACTCCCAATCAAAACCCGCCTAAATTGCATAACGACTCTAAATTACGTAACAACTCACCCCCAAGTAACCACTTACCCAGTAACCGACTTCTTAAATAATACCTACACCAATTTAACCTTGACGGTACCCTAGTTAGCATGCACAGGCTTTCTTTTAAAATCTGATGTATTAATTTGCAAACTTTGCATACAAACCAAATTACACCTTAGAGTGAATGCTTTAGGAGTTTACTTCTTACAACCGCGAGTCGAGTACAACGTTCCATTTTCAAAAATGGAAAATTGCAAGATAATATTACTTCGTCTTAACCTTAATTCAAAACGCAGTTTTATTATTGAACACTTAAAGTGTAGAATTGTTTTAAGAAATAAAGTAACTTGCGTCGTTTTAAACACGGAGCGGTTATTTAGCACGTGCTTCTCGTGACGACGTTCGCAATTTGTGTATAAATTAGAACACTTATCTCGTCGTGGTCTCGTGTTGCATCTCGCTCGTGCTTTTAGTTTCCCCATAAGACTATTTCTTTCGCGCTCAATGTCAGGGAGCGCGTAGGGGTGTACCTATGCCGCATCAGCGTTTTGCTTTATCGATATTTCAGGATAACTCGAAATTTGAGAGGGGTGGGTGAAGGCGGTTTATGAATAGTGGAATGATATATGTATGCAATTTATGGAATTGACTTGGTTCATGCAAATTTATCACATATCAATAAGAATATAAATGTGCTTTGGAAGGGGTTGTTTGTTTTATATTAAGTAACCTTACACATTTATTTTGTTACAAAACAAATTGAGCCTGCTTAATACTGGCAAGTTAGATAGTTTGTCTCGATTCACGATTCGAACGGTTATATTTTTATAAAAAGAACATCGATAGTCGACGTTCGCCGCATCCCGGTTCTCATATTTAATTTAGTCGCGGAAGCAACAGGTTATTAGCACGGAGCTTTCCCGCCTAACTTTCCGGGCGTTCACTTTTTAAATTCCTCTCTTTCCCTTTCTAATTGGATTGCCTTCTCTGTTGCCCGTGAATGAAACTTGTTGCGTCGAATCATTTCGCATTTAAGACGCGTTCCATTTTTAAAAGTGGCTGCATCCTTAATTTGCGACTTCACACTCCGCTTCGCGGGCGCTTTGAACATTTTCGATACACATCACCGTTTGCCCGTAAAACCTACCACACCGTATAACTTTTCACGTGAACGCGTAGTTTTAAGTGTTAAAATTAACACGTTATTGACTTTCCACCCATTAACTCTATTGAACCCTTCTCTGTGCCTACGTGATCTAAAAACAACCTCCCGCAAAATGTTTTCTCTCATAACAAATATCAGACAAAGGAAAGAAGTCCTTCAAAAGACTCGAAACAATTTCATTTTGTGACAAATTGCAGGGTATTCTTATACAGATATCAAAATTCACATTTTTACCACACGCTACCCGACCCGCTCCATTTTCCTACGTATAAAGTAACGTTCCACAATCATACATGAAACGAAGCCCGCACCATATCTTACTCTCGAACCTTCACGAATCTACATACATAAATATATTTCTACTCACCACCCAATACATTTTATCTATGTTACCGTTGCCTTACTAGAACGGGAAACTTTTAAAAAAGATGTAACTAGAAGCGAACGCGTTTGAATTTTGGATCTTATTCCTCGCGTGAACGATTTAAATTTGGAACTCTTTGTCGACAACGGTTGGTCGTAAAGCGGGGTTGACGCGCGATCGAGTCTCGCGAGGTATTCTCAAGGGGTGAGCGTAGTTCTTGCGCTTAGATATAAAGAAAGGTAGATACTTATGAAATTCGAAGGAAAAACCACCCTTCCCTATACTTACACAGCGCAGTCGATTCGGTTTTCGCTGAGAAAATTGTAGCGGAGTTTGAGCGGGACATTCGCTTGCCGTCAGCCGCATGGAGACGACGATTTTTCTCGAATTTCCTCCGGGACGCGTCTCCGGTTTCCAAATTTGAATTTGCAATTTGCTTTTTTTCTTTTATGCCCGTGTTCGGATACGAGGCCTTCGATTCGATTTTTTGTTTTTGTGTTTTTAATAAAAGTAAAAGACCCGTCGCGAATTCGACTAAAAAACTTTACTACGAGGCATCGTAAAGGTAAGATTTATTATAAGAGTAAAGTTCACATTTTAGATAAGGTGACTCATGCTTAGGTATTATACATTTTGTTCTTTATTTAGGCATAGGTATTTTGTTTTTTGAACTTAACATATTTTTTTCATACTTCAAGTTGGTTGGTTACAAAGTTCAGCGGTTGAAGGTAAGTTTGCCCATATTTTAGAAGGTTTCTACTGGCGTTTGTACGTTAGTAATTTTGTTTACTTTTTTTATGTAGATAAGTATTTTTGGAAGTCCTACTTTAGTTTTTACGTTTTATTGTTAGCTAACTAAATATTTAATAATACTTATTGAAATTTTGTTTTCTTTTTAAACGGGGCGGGCGTTGCAAGAGTTCGGCTTTAAAAATACATAAAAGTTTTTTTTTTATTCTTGTGTGTTCTAATATCGAAAGACTTTCTAACAGTATTTTTTTGTTCTTTTGTTTCTTTTCTTTCGACTTTCTCGTATCATCCACAGCCACACTAAATTACCTTTAGGTAAAACACTATAACTTTATTTCTGTAAATATTCCACACGGCCACTAAATGTTTAACATGACATGTCAATGACGAACGATGAACCACTCAATGAGTCAGAATTGTGTCATTTTATGGATATTAAATGACTCTTAGAAGTATGACGCAACGATGACCAGTTATAATGATTTATAGGGTTTTGTAAATGAACTGTATTAAACAATACTTAACGTTATACCTTCTAGGGATCGCCTGTTGGTTTTTAAATATAACTAAACCTGCAAAGAAAACGGACACTTAAAATTATTCCCAGTAGGTAGTTTAAATATACTTAGTGTAAAAAAATGAGATTTTATTCTACAAAACAAAGTTATTATTATTGATATAAAATTATCATTTTTCGACATAAATAATACTTTTTGACTACATCCAAACTTCCCGTTTTCTTTGCAAGGAGGTGTTGCGTTATTCCACAAATAAATTTGTTATAAAATATAAAAATGTTCCAATAAGAATAACAATTTGATAATAGGAATCGTAAGAGAATCGTGTGCTTTATTAAACTGATACCTTTTTTAAATTGGCTGTTCTTACACATTAAAAAAAACTATATACTTAACACAAAAAAAATATATTGTATTGATTCCATACGAGCCTAACAAGCCGTTAGATACATGAACTAAGATAGTAGTTGTCATACTAAAGAACTTGCTGTTGTTACTATCAGCTTTGATTGATGTAACTAATATCATAATTATTGTATTCATTTTTATCAACTAAGTATTTGTACACATTTTTTTGAGTGAACGCCTTAAAAAAAGCTAAATTCAAATGTAATAAATTATTTATATAAGAAACATTAAAAGATTTTTTTTAAGTACCTAATTCAAAAATCGCACGACATGCATGTAAATAACCATAACTTTAAAATGCAAATCAAATTCCCGTCATCAATCATACCACGTATAAAAATTCACGATTTTTTTCCGTAAAATGCATCCAACTTTACCACACAATATCGGATCTCCATACATTACTATTGATATGGGGTGAATGACATATAATTTATATAGCTTATAGGTATAGACAGAATAGTTTGAGCCACCCTCATACCTTACCCTCCGACGCACACACGTACATAATGTATGTAACGTAGGGCTGACGACAAAATCGATAGGGCTCCTTTGTAAACCTTGGCTCTGCACGATTTTTGAGCTGTCAAAAAAATTCGCTGTTTTTTGGGTTACGTGGTTTTTGCAAGTGACGTATAATATTTTTAAGAGTCGTATTTAAAAAAGTACTCTTTAAAAAAAAAAAAAAAGTAATAATCTGTTTTTTTTTCTTTGCGTCAATTTTAAACTATTAAAACTAGCTCATTTTCGTTTATAGCTCTATCACAACCGTTATATTATAAATAACAAGAAACTAGCTTGTCCTTCGGCGGTACTAAATTCCATTGCGACTTTATTACCCATATTTGGCTTTAAAACGACATATTTAATGCCACCGATGTCTGTCGTAGATAACCGTTACCGGACTATTATACGACCATTAAAAAACAAATAGACAACTCGTTTTTTAACCCTTCAGTAAAAAGATCGATAGAGTTCATTTTATTTATCCATGATCATACTAAATTGATGTATTTTTCTTAAATGAATAAAATAAAGCAAAAGATTTGTATCAGAACGTTTAATTAGTAATTCAATTGAATATGGTTGATTTACAATGCTTTGATAATCATTTAACAAATACACGAAAGTGGACACGTTTTGGTTAGGTCCCTTTTTCTACTTACTTTTGTAAGTACAAGTTTGTTTTATATGAAAACCTGATAAAATACCTACAAAAAAAAACAAATTCCGTGCCGTATTCGTTAACTACTCAGCATCGAAATTCATTGATTTATTGCCCTAATCTACGCATTTATCGCATAAATTTCGCATCGAAAGATAAAAATTTGTAAAAAAACTAGCAAAATTACTACGGCAAATGTTATGCTTCATAAATTTTATAATAGAGTTATAAATATTGATAATTTTATAAGATAAGCGCTACTAGCTTGGGTACATCTAAAAAGATTTTAATTAAGAATTGCAGCTCTTATACAACCAGTTTGGACTGTATTCATGCAATTACTGTTTTATAACCATTATTACAGGACTTTGATCGTAAATGTGACTAATTTCACAGTTATTTTCATAAACTATTAAAACATAACGACATAGTTGAATAAAAGACGTTAAAATTATACTTGATCTTTAAAACAATCAACTATGGCAACACTTTGATTGATAAATTATTTAAAAAGTAAAAAAATGATGATGTCTCCCACCGGCTTTTACCAGCGCTAATTGTGCGGTTATTTTGGAATCAAATGATCACCTGCGCGACGATATAGTAAAAGACGTGATGGGATGTTCATTCGTTTGTTTTTATTTTAAATAATAATTATGTGACTATTTAAATCTAAATTCAATTTTAAATAAAATGTGCGGTATTACGGCAAATTTACTCATATTACAGCAAATTTGTGAAGAAGAACATCGCTATAAAATGAAAATCTCATTAAAAATGCATCAATTATTAAAATTATTATAATCTGAGTTCTAAAGGTTCTATCCTATTGCATGGTTGTTCTTCCCATCGTCTTTACAAGCTACACACAGGTCACAAACGGTCAGTTGTCAAACCCAATTATAAAAATTGAAAACTGGATCGCAAGCCTATTTGCGCCCAAGAATCTTGTATTTAATTATTAAAAACCACCTCGTTCATATTTTTTACATGGACTTAATTTACAGCATGACCAAACCGGGGCCCGGACGCGCAGTTATTTATTTAACAGTGTTTTCACTGAAGAGCATCGTAAAATTTTATTTTCTTGTTTGTATTTTCAAGGTGCCTAATAAAAAAGCTGGTTAATCGGCTATGATCGCTACCACCGATTACCAAACCTTCTCTTGTTATAAACGGGTTCCGAAAATTTGAAATTGGAAAGCGTTTTTTATAAATTTGGAATTTATTGTTTATCACGCTAGGTTGTCTTTTATGGCTTTGTTTCCAGCCAGTATCATTAAGTTTTAATAGCTATTAATTTGATTCGTTCGATTCGAATGTCGTTTGTTTTTCGAACGTTGTAACATTTTGAATTTGTCGTTCGATTTTATGTTAATGACGATACAAACTACTAATTTAAATCGATAAAAACTTATTGACATTGTTTATCTCCATTTTAAACGTAATTTTAATAATATTCCTATAACAATTTATGTCGTATTTAACCGTTTCGTCTCATACATACGTAAATAAATAAGCGAGAAAGATCAAAGCTCGAAAATATAAGTAATCATGTAAATCGAACTACACATTGTTAGTGAGTTCGAGGGTAATATTACACAAGGCCCACCCCCGATGTCAATCGATCAAACGTGTGCAAACAGTATACCGCCCGAAAAAAAAAGACCCAACACCCACCCTTCACAAAAAAAAAGTTAGTTTAAAACTATGGCACTAAAGCTGAAGTTGGAACGGGTATTTTTTTGTGTGTTATTATTTCGACCGTTTGCAAGTTGGAACATATTTCTCGTATATAAGAGAAATGTATTGACAAATATCGAGTTACTTCCATTAAGATATTGTTTGTTCCAATTTACGGAGTGCTAGCTTATAAATGTTATAATGTTTATGTCTGAAGTTGTTTAGTTAAATTTGTTAAATTTGTTTCGCGACTCTATCCGTGTAGAGTTCGTTTGTCGCTATAAATAGGTACCCTGGAGAAACTCAAACTATACCTAGGTCCATTTACAATGACAGCTCCTATTATACCTATTTTTTAAACTTTTTAAAATAAACCTTGCAATGATATCCACTAATTTAAGGCCGTAGTAAAACTATCTCGCTTAAGACTCCGATCTCAAGATATGTCAGTAATTACAGTTATCTAGGACTTGACGTTTACGTCGACATGTGTCGAGACGGGTTTCTCAGCTTAGATCTGTTTATTAATACGTCCATTAAATGATTAATTACCGTTTATCATTATACCTGGCTTAATAAGGATCATCTTAAATCAACTCGGGTATACGAGGGCTGCTACTTATGTATCCGGAATCTGGGATTTCAACATTTATAAACGTTATATCTGACCTCCATGGTAAAATTTGAACTTTTTTTTAATACTATTAAGATTAAGAGAGATTAAGTACGCTAGTCTTTTGTATTTGGCGGGATCAAAATGTCATCTCGCTGCAAGAATGGAACTCACTCGTGAAAATATTCGTGGTATGATTTATTATGATTTTCGGCCTGGTTTAACGCAACAACAGTGCATAGATCAATTAACTTCGACTTTTGATGATGAAGCTCCATCGAAAAGCACTGTGTACCACTGGTTTAGTGAGTTCAATCGTGGACGTAGTATGCTCACGGACGAAGTTAAGGAAGGTCGCCCGAAATCAGTCGTTGTACCACAAAATATTGAAGCTGTGCGAAAACTTATAATGCATGACCGTCATGTTACATATCGCGAGATAGAGGCGACTCTGGGCATATGTATGACGAGCATTAATAAGATATTACATGATCATTAAGCTGTAAAAAAAAATTGTTCCCGTTGGATCCCTCACAATTTAACTACGGATCAAAAGGAGGCTCGCGTCGAATGGTGCAAGAAAATGTTAAAAAAATATATCCGTGGTGACTCAAAAGCTGTTTATAAGATCTACACACGTGACGAATCCTGGATCTATGCGTATGATCCGGAAACTAAACAACAATCAACAGTGTGGGTGTTTCAAAATGAGCCGAACCCTACGAAAGTAACTCGTGCAAAAAGCACCTTGAAGCAAATGGTCGCCTGCTTTTTCGGTATTAATGGCCATGTGGCTACAGTGCCACTAGAGAATCGTAAAACGGTTAATTCGGAATGGTACACGACCATTTGTTTGCCGGAGGTATTTGAAGAAATACGTAAAAACAACCAGCGACGCAGAATCGTTCTTCACCATGACAATGCCAGCTGTCATACATCACGCGAAATGACTCGATTTTTGGAAGGTCAAAATATAGAATTAACGGGTCATCTGCCGTACAGCCCTGATTTGGCACGCAATGATTTCTATTTATTCCCAAATGTAAAGAATAAATTACGTGGTCAACGATTTTGGACCCGTGAAGATGCAGTCGACGCGTTCAAACAGCACGTTTTGGAGATACCTCAGTCAGAGTGGAAAAAATGTTTTAAAAATTGGTTTCAACGTATGCGAAAGTGCATCGATCATGAGGGAGAATATTTTGAAAAACAATAAAACCATATTTAGTCATGTACGTTTGTTATTTTTTTCTATTCCGGTTACATAAGTAGCAGCCCTCGTAATCAGGTACCTACTTACATATTTTTTTATTGAGAAATTACTCCTACTAGAACATTATTGCTACAACTAAAAAAAATAAGAAAAACAGAGTCGCGTGACAGTCCAAGATTTACGTTACGTTCATTACCGTAGTAATTTTATTATTAGAAATGTCTATAGATTGTTTGGCAGTTTCTAATCTAACTATTCGATTGAATTCCTCGAATATCGTTTTACGTAGCCTTTTCCAAAATGTATTTCGAAAGAAGTATGATGCTGAAATTTTCAAAAAAGAATATAAGTAGATCAGGTGGTATTAATTAGCACTAACTTTTCAATATCGAAACATTTCATCACTTTCTAACGCCAAGAGATAGAGCTAGATAGAGCATATTAACACAAGAAACTCACTGTTAATAACCACAAGTTACAACTTAACCACTCACACTTAAGATTCTAGAACACAATTCAAATTCAAAAAACTATTCAAACCAATTGGAATTTAAACATTCAAATTTCGAATAGAGCACGTCTGCACGCTGGAGTACAACTTTTTTAAATGCGTTCAAAAGTGTCCTGTGATCTCACTATCTTTCAACCTGAATAAATTATTATACCTTTTTGTCCCCTCTCTGAAAGGGTTATTTCTATAGGAACTTATGGCTCGTGAATTTGCATATAATTTTTAGTTTATTATTTATATTTGAAGGGGTGCTTTTGTTGGGTTAACGTTTCCGAACGTTGATGAATTGGCTGTATTAATAAGGATTACGTAGGTTTGCGACGTGTAGGTTGGTAGGCTTGTCTATTGTACGGGGCTCGTTGTCTGTTAATATGGTAATGATGAGAAATTATGCCAATTGTACCACGAGTTTTTAAACTTACCAGAAAATCGAAATAACAACTATGTATTGAACGGGTGATAATTTTTTGTAATGTAAGATTTTTATACCAAAACCACTTTTTGTAATTTTCAAACATTTGTGACCTATGAGCCTATGACATTAATATACTTACAGTGTTTTAGTTACTTAAGATATTTCGTAGGTAACTTTTTGAAAGACTAGTTTTTATTTGATCAAAGTAAAAATAATCAGTGGTAATCAACTTCTGCGAAACTGAATAAATTAATATAAAAAATATTAAGAACTTCGATGACTACTAAAGATTAAAAAAGTTCCCATACATTGGTCGACAACATTTTATTCTCCGAACAATTTTATAACTAAACAGATACGATCATATTTCTTATTATCTATTATTAATATTCCAACCATAAAGCAACCGATCAACCGGAAGTCGCATCTTTTGTCGATGGTTGCTCAAACCCTTCCGGTGTTCTTGAATGAAGTTTTTTGTTCCATTCAAGTTCTGACCCTAGTTTATCATGTTATCTTTTGTTGTTAATAATAGACAATCTTGCTTTTTTTGTCATAGACAATCGAATAAATTAGATGTAAGATGCAAAGCACTTGTTTGAATATAAATAATTTGTCTAAAAGAAAAATATCTGTGTAATCTTGATCAATAATACACACTAGATGCAATTAATTTTGATTTTGTTACCTATTGATTCAAATAAAATAGAATGCAGTATCTCTAATATTCATTTTCAATCTTTATCTTTGTGTTGTCAGTATTAAATGAAGCTTAGATTAATCACTAGCAAAAACGTAATCTCTTATTCTACATATTTCAATTTCAAATATTCAAAAACGGTACATTAATAAAACCAGAGCACAATAAAAAACAAGTTTCAAATATTTGCGTAAACAAACCCGCACTTAACACACAAAACCCATTATACGCAAAATCATCGAAGTATCGATCAAATATTGAAAAAAAAACCACTACACACGCCAAACAAAACAAACATTTCACGGGTTTGTGATAACAAAAAATAGACTCTTGTCTATGCACAAAAGGTCGTCCTTTTGTAGGGAATTTGACTAGCTTTTGTTTAAAATGCTGATTTATAGGCTATTAAACCCTTTCTTCAATGTATGATAGATAAATTTATGCTTATTATTCGGTATAAATGCGATGGTAATATTTTATGCGGTGGCCATAAAAAGGTGCGTTAGGGTAGCGAGCGACTGCGTCAAAATGTTAACTTGAAAAAGCTACTGTATTAGTCTTATATTTATAAATAATAAAAAGGCAAGCGGTTAAAAGATGTGGTAGTCACACATAGTTCAAACTTAGTATTTTTTAATTTAACTAAACTAAATTTTCAGGTTAATTATATTTATCTTTAAGAAACAAGCATGTAACGTAACAAAACCGTTTAAAGTAAATTGTTTAAAACCCGCTTGAAAGAAACAAGTTACATCTTTATTAATAAGAAAACCTATAATACTTTCTACTCCATTTTAAATCGTTGCCAAGGTGGAAATGTCCCAGTTTAAAAACTGGAGTCGAAACAACTTTCACCTATCTCGAAGGAAAAACAAAACTAACGTCCCTGAACTGAGTAAATGGCGTGAGAAAAAAGTAATTTTCATTCATAAAACCATTTTCTTAGAAGCTCCAAAGCGGGACGGAAGTACGAAGATATAAGCCGTCTCCCTTACACCCGCTTATTTTTAATGCACTTTCCCTGAGGAGTTTCTTTTATACCTCTTTTCTTGCAAGGATGTACGTGTTTTTTAAGTTTCCAGCCAGCGACATTTTCACTTTTGTTTTCTCAAGGGCGAACTGAGTAACTTTTTTATACCAGCAAAAAACGTTGATGTTCTATATTCAAATAACGAGCCCATTAGAATCGAGCACAGCCAATAAAGTCCTATTTAGATTAACCAATCAATTGTAACAGATTTTTGAATGTGGAACACGATATCGAACGCTTAATCCTTTGAGTGGCACTCGAAGTGAAAGGGATGCTACCGTGTGTGTCATTGTGTCTTCATAATTTATTGGTTGCCAGTGTGCAAAATGTTACACTTTTTATTAGTAATGCTACTTTTTATAGACTTTTTTTATATGAATTTAATCTCGCTGTACTACATGACTGCATGCTATAGAAAAGTAATTTTTAAAGAAAATACGTTAGCCAAGAGAACATCGTAAGTAAAGAAATCGAAATTCAAAGCTTCTCAAAACTTATAAACGAAATACGATATTCACAACAGTTGGATGCGAAACTTACGACAGTGAAGTTCCGAAGCCACTCCAAGAGCGTGAAGTTTTACCAACAATATATTGTATGCGTATGAAACGTTTGATGTTTAAGTTACAGGCTTTTGTTATGCTCTGTTGTAAAAAAAGAACTTAGGTGGTCTACTTATTTAGAATAAAAATGATGAAACCATTTTATGAAATGGCTTTTTATGCTCACCCTATTGTATCTATATTTATTATACATCCGATTGGATTTGATTTAAATCCTCGAAAGAAATGACTTAACTCTTGATACGCAAATGTTTTTACTTCAGTATCTTATATCTTTATCAGAGATTATTATTATCGCTTATTGTTGTTTTATAAAGAAGCTGGCGGAAATTTTACAAGTTAATTTTGAACCAGTTGAGCTGGGGCCTGTTTATCAAAAACTTGTAACATGTAATACAAGTGTTTTTTCAATAAATGGAAAGAGATTTCTGCTTGTAATACAAGTTACAAGCGTTTGATAAACCGGCGCCTGATCTGGTAATTAAGTCAGAAGGTGGACAGGGTTTCTGCTGTACTCAACGTAGAGCCCACCGAGTATGGACACTTACTTTAATTTTAATTTATATAAAAAAATAAGGATTGTGCAAATATAAAGTATCTACCGATAATTATTTTTTTTACTCCGCTCTCGCTTATAATCAACACCCAAGATACTGCCGAGCCCACAATAAACGCAAATGGACAGACGGCAACTTCGCACTCTCGTGTACATTACCGTCTTTATAATATTTGCGAGTTCGAGTTTGCCGTTCCAACTTGAAGGTGTTGTGCCCTAGTTCAGGTTTAAATTCTTTAGAGTAGGATTTTGCTATTGTTTTTCGTCTTAAAAAATATTATTGCAAATAAAAGGTTGGCTATTCATCCATTTTCATTGTTTAAACAGAAAAGAAAAAATTCGCGGTCGGAAACAAAATATAACCTAAGTTCTAGTATTAACCATTTTAGCCGACCAGTTTCATAAAATGTGACCAAAATGTCCAATAATATTTTTGACATTATGAAAAATATAAAACGACCAGGGTCGGTACCTACTTATTGTAGTGCTTATTAACCTGAATTCGACTGTTACTGAATGAAAATGCATCAAATTTAGATCTATTCCGACCCCTGGAAATAGCCAATATCGACCCCTGCCATATTTGAGTAAAAAAAGATTTGATATTTGATACAACCTATTTTATACAAATACAAGTACCAAGATCTTTTGCAAGCATCCTCTAAGCACCACACATACATAGCGTATATGCCATAAAGAAAGCACACATGTGCTGTAGCCGTAAGAAATCGCGCGGCTGACAAACCCTCGCGAGTAACACATTATCTATCACGGTGGCTTGGAGAGGCATGGAGACGCTTTCAATTATTATTTTTAAACAAAGGGGGTTTGAGATACGTTCTGTGATTTAAAAAATGGGTATTTTTCTCTTATGTTGATAGACAAGTTGAAAAAGTTGGTTCGACGGATAGGGTTATATACGCTGTCCACTCGAGACGCAGTTTCAGACTTTCAATTGGCAAAAATGTGCAATCTGATAAAAATCGGTAAGTAGGTAATAAAAGCCTGTTGAGAAGGAGATAATTTAAATAAATAATGAATAAAGTATCTACAAATGGCAACAGGACAGTCAAAAGGCTAAGAGTACTTACCTTATCTTCAACAGAGTCAAAAAATGTCGATACAAAATTTCATTAATGGTTTAGGTACAGTGGTTTGTCCGTGAAAGCATAACGACAGATACAATTTAATTTTTTTATATATGTAGCAAGTATCAAATAGTATGAATTACTTTTTACTTTAAATTATTTTATTATATTATATTATAACTAAAAGCATCAAAGATTGCATAAATTGTTCTTATTATTTTCTCAAACTCGTACCTATAATTTGTTTGCAGTTGTAAACTAATTAATTCTTAAATAATGATGATAATAAAATAACCAACCGCATTAAAACTTAATAAGTTAATCGATTTTACTTTGAACTTAACAATCAAACACATCCTCGGCGCTGCTGCAACGAGACGAACGTAACATTTTTATTCGAAGGCGGCTCCACGTATTCCCCTAGCCGCCGTATGACACATGTGCCGCATAAAGCGAGTATTGATCTAGTGTGCCTTCTTTGTACGACAGTAGTTATACCTTTCCGCCACTAGTAAGCTTTGATGTCCCAGAATATCTACAGATTATGAGTTTCACCAATATAATCGTGATATTCTGAATATACAGGGTGGGCATTCTAAATAGGTTAGTATTGGGATTTCAGAAAGTATAAGAGTTAAAGTAAACTGTTCCAAAAAACCAAGGAGTCGAATTTGGAATAAGAAAAAACTGCATTTAAAGATAGTTTTATTTGCAAAAGGAGATTGACCATATTTGTATGGGATTTGGACCAAGTGCTGTTGTGTTATTCTGTCAAAAAACCGGCCGCTCGGACGGACGAGCGAATAAAAGCGGTGAGTTTAAGTAGTCCCGTCCGAGCGGACAAAACACATTTTAGCGCGTGCATTGTCAATTAGGCAGCCTTATACGTTCCAGAAGTCAGGCTGCCAAATTGAATACACGCGCTAAAATGTGTTTTGTTCACTCTGACGGGACTACTTAAACTCGCCGCTTGGACAATCACTCGATCGTCCGCCCGTCCGTCGTTGTTGAGAGAATCACACCCCAGTAAAATGATGTCTGCTTTTTTCAGGAACCTTTGTTTTTATACTTGTAATTCTGTTCTTTCCAAACCCTCGATTTTTGAAACAATTATAGTTTACAAAGTCGCTATAATATGGGATTTTGTATCCTCCTAAATAAATATTCATCTCTAAATAGAATAAAATTAAGTTACTATTTCGGTTTATTCCAAAAATTGGGTAGAGAAAGTACAAAATCGCACAATGCAACATTGTTTCACAGGTAAACCATAGGGTCATAGTGATAAAACACCCAAGTATTAACCGGCGAGATGAAGTTGTCCCGTCAGAGCGTAAAAACAACATTGAAAGGCGTACATTCGTAGCTTACCCGTTTTACCCGACGAGGAAGGACTTCGCTCACTTGATTGACCGTTCGACAGAGCCGTTTTTAACAGAATAACAGCGAACAATAAACTAAATCTACTAATTTTCATAAAGCTCATTTTAGTATAGTTGACACTCATCCAAGCACGCTGCATTCAATATTAACTCAAGCACATTATTAAAATTCTCACACAAACTTCCACAAAATGCAACCATAATAAAAATCCCGCCACGAGCCAAGAAAACAGCGTCAAAGTCCAAACAGCGGCACCAATAAACGCCTTGTCATCCCGCTCTGATTGATCATTATTTTATGCGCCAAACTATCTATTCATCTCTCTCGCACCGTGGAGTATTGCCAGGGCATATTTTCTCGCTATGCGGTGTAGAAAATGTGGCGTTTCCGCTTTCATTTGAATACAGAACGCAGTGATAATGATGCAGACGGGTCGGGTTAATTTTTAAACAGTGTGAAACTTTCAAATTTGGAATGATGACGTTTCGTGCCAGTGATACGGTTTATCTTAAAAATTAGCTCAGGATAGTGTGTTGCTAGTATCAAAAAACACAATAGTGATGTATTATGGGTCATGACAACTTTTGTTACCGTCGACTTCGGGAACGGTTGCAACGACGTCAATAAATATTTTTATGGATTTACTTGGTTCGAGTAGGTACTTAGCTCTTTATGACCAAGCATGTTATAGTGGTACGGCACTTTTGCACTGCATAAAAAAAGGCCCGAACATTTTGAAGCTGAGTCCTCATACAAAAAGAGGCCGTGGTAGAAATCGTGAGACCTGTTGGCCATGGGCACTTAATACACATGACTCCAGAATCCGGATTTTTGCCGCCATACAAAATTCTAAGACGATATTATCAAGTGACTTCAGCCCCTCGTAATTTCCGTTTCGAATATTATGTGCAATTTACTGTTGAAAATATAATTAATTCCTTTCTTTATGACCATAGACCCAACACTATTACCCGCTATGGCCAGGTGTAGTCAACAATTCCATAAAATCACAAAATTTCATCGAACAATGTTTGCAACCGTTCAAAAATAAGATTCTTCACCTTCCACTCTCAGGCAGGGGTGCTAAACATTTCCGCGGAAATCGTTTCCTCATAACATTTGGCTACCCACTAGGCGTGCGGTTGACAGGCGCAAAAAGGATTTATGTTTCGCGCCTCTGTTAAAAATAACGCAAGTTGTGTATGGGTAAGTAATGTGCTAATACATAGAGTTTGTGTAGGTTTGCCGAGAATGTTGTAATTGTGTATTAAAAAAAAACATGATTATTCGGCAAAAATATGAATGCATCAGATCTATACGTGTTAGTTTCATCTATAGACAAATAATTATCGACCAAATTTAGTCGATTAAGAATCGCAAAATTATTTTTGCGCTTAAATTAACCCTTTAATAATACCCTATAAGCATTATTAATAAAATTCAATACAAACATTATGATGCAAATGCTACCAATTAGTGGCGTGCCGACGTAACAGCTAGGGATCCGCATCTGCGCGTGATTTGCTTAACAATAGACATTCAGGGCGGCTAGTGTCGACGGTAACTCCAGTAATCCTTTTCTACCTAGTCTGTTACGAAAGAGATGCACTGAGCGACAAGCGAGAAGATACAATTTGTGCTTGCCGTATAGTTACGGTTCTTGATTGGCGCAGGTAGGATATCATCATATAGGATGTTCCGAGTTTAAATTTTTACTTTTATCTTAAAATGAGATTTGTATGAGCCAGGGTGTTTATTTTTGAATTTCACTAAGGATTATCGGTAGTAAAGAAATAACACGGTGATCTCGTTTACATCTCGTTTAGACGGGACTTGTATTTAATATCATATACGTGAGAAATTCACAAACTTGTACAAATCAGTGAAAATCATCCATTTTGCGAGTTTTAGTATTCGATTCCATAATATACTAAACTTCATACTTCGCTTTTGACGAAGTCATGGTTAAATTTTGCATGTTGCACATATTTTTGTAGTAAAATCTCTTTTTAATTTTCTGAACTCTTTTTTTGTAGGTGTAAGAGTTCTTAAAGGCTCTTTTATAGTTTTTTCCAACAACTGCCTATCCCTAGTCGATTTTTCCCTTCCCCAATATCACCAAATATCACAAATCACCTAAGCCCGATACATAGCGCTATCAGACGCCATTTGGAGGAAATAGCTCTATTACCTTTGGCTTATCTGCGGTATTTGAGCTGACTAAAGATCATCCAGAGGATATGTGTGCAGGTTACGGTGAAAAGGGTAGGCAGATACCATTGCTATGAGGTACTTGACTGAAGTTTTTTCTTCATGGTTGTTTAAAGATCTTCGCAGTTTCAACAAAAAAAAACTAGCTTATCGTTACTGCCAGTTTCTTAATACTTTAAATTTCCTTCGCTTTCACCACTGACATGGGTCGGTACATCCATGCATTACAGGTAATTTACAGAGCTATCTACAGGGTGACTGGAAATTCGCCGTATTCCTTGAAAGGGGTTATTCTACAGCTCATTTGTAATGATTTAAGCCCAGTCAACCAGGGGTCAAAAACGAAAAGAGCGTTCCATATTTTACTACAACGCTTCCCGCGTTTTTTGGTTGAAACGATGGAGTTTAACCGCGAAGATTTCTGCTATTATTATTAAATGTAAAATTTAAAATTAAATTTAAAATGTCATAAATTGTACCTTTTTAGAAAGTTTATGAATTGATTAAGTATTCCTGTAATTTGTACGCGAAGAGTTGTAATTTTTTTCTAGTTAAGCTTTAAAATGTTACAAAATGTGGAAAATAATTACTAGAACTTCTAACTTCAGATGGTTTTATTTGCAAAATTTTGCA
The DNA here is from genome assembly GCA_946894065.1 of Acleris literana. Classification (NCBI taxonomy): domain Eukaryota; kingdom Metazoa; phylum Arthropoda; class Insecta; order Lepidoptera; family Tortricidae; genus Acleris; species Acleris literana. The sequence goes on from OX335681.1 coordinate 4,684,937, forward strand.
TTATTTTGGCGTTTTTTTCATTTTTCGTAGGTAATCAGCAGTCCATTGGCTATTTGAAAAATGCTTTTCTTAATTTCTAAATGACGCAGTTTTTACACAATTACTAGTTTTAGATCGAAAGGCGAGTATTTAAAAAAAAATCTAAAAACGTGAATAGCTCGAAAACCAATGAGTTTTGACCCCTGGATGACTGGACTTAAATCATTACAAATGAGCTGTAGAATAACCCCTTTCAAGGAATACGGCAAATTTCCAGTCACCCTGTATTTCTGACGTTACGTAGACGTTACAGAGCTACTTTGACGGTGCATTACATTAATGCACGGACAGCTAAAGTGTTATTAGCGATCGGTAATATTCGTTTTTCTGTTAAATACGGGCTCTATTTTACTTTGTAAAACAAGTAAACAAGAACTGTCGTAACGTCGGCGAAAACATGTCAGAAGCAGTATGGTTTTTTTAAGTAGAATAGAACTCCTGTAAGTGAAAATCGGTATGACGATAGCCAGCCTAAGGAAGTCAGTCAACTTAAGCAGCTAGGAATACTGTTGTAACATGTACGTTAACTTAAAAAAAAAGTATGTTTAGTCACACCACGAAATTTCCAACTTTGAGCTCTAACATGACAAGACGAGTCACATATTTTTGAGCACAGTGTTAGATTATATTGCTGATGACTGTACACGTAATAAATACATGTACGACGACTTGTAACGACCTGTCAATCAAAAACATTTTACATAGCGTTGTATTTTTTTTCTTACTAATGATACTGCCATAATACCCGCTTATACTATTATTTTCTCAGTTGTATTAGACGCTGCACGCTACTAAGTTTATGGGCTCCTGGTCCCCAATTATTCATCTTAAATGCTTTTTACTTCCGCACAAAATATCAAAAAGCAGGTTTAATATAAAAAGGCGTACTATCAAACCACTCGTGACGCGTCGCCCGATAGTTCCCTCCATCATCCAGCTACAGAATAGCACCCCATTATCATTTCGGAAAAATTCCCGCCAAATCCCACACGTCATTATCCAATCGAAAAACCCGCCTCAGAAAACTCGCATCAAAAAATCCGAAACCCCGACATTCCAATAATCCTTTACTTTATAACTCATCCCGCAAGATTAAATTCCACAACAAAATAACTACTTTCCGTGGAAATTCGTGCGGCTTTTTAATATCGTATGTTGTGTTTTTTATACCGAATATAAAATATACAATTTCGTAGCGAGCAGTGACATTGTGTGTGCCATCCATCTTTTCGGGTTTAGCGTTGCGTCTCGCTCGTACTCGGGGTTTCATGCGCGTTCTCTCTCTAGTGGATTTGTAGTTCCCCCCGTTTGGGGTGGGAAGAAAAGACTCGTTTGAGGCAGTCAACTCTTTGCGCATTTTTCATTCGGAATACGGATATGAAGAAATGTATCGTGTGCTCAGGCGTGTTATGATTTTTCGTGTTTCCCGGTACCGTGATGAAATAAGGGGTGACTCGGATTAGATGCTGTTGCCGCTTTGGGTGACGAGGGCGAGTGATGATTAAGCTTAAGGACAGGTAATGACGTATTGTGGGTGACTTGAAAAACGCGCTCAGTGGACAAAGAAGTAGTTTTTGAAAATTAAACGTCGGGGTTACAATATAATAGGCCCTTTTCGCATATAAATAAGGATACAATTTCCACAAGCACTGTTGTAGTTAAGAAAACTTTAGTAGGTATAGGTAGGTAAAACTTTAGTATACTTACAATCCCAAAACGACAGTTGGTAATGCCTTAGTTACATATCTACACCTTCGATTCTTTTGTTAGTTAATAGTTTACCGAGAAAGTGGTGTAAGTATTACAATATAGCAATATAAGTGGGTATGACTATAGTCATATCTCAAGGCATTTTAAAACAAACCAAATTTTCCTTACCTCAATTTTGGCATTCGTGCGATGCACCGTATTCAGATAGCCTAACATCGATACGACTATAAAGTCGGTCCATCATGCTCTAGCAAATGTATTCAATACCTCAAGAAGGACTCGAAGTGAGTCCGAAACAAACTTATAATAGTGAGGTATTTTTCCCTTATAATGAGTGTCTATTTTATAGAAACAACATTTGGAAAATTAAGGCGTTTCTAAACCGTGAACAAGAGTCTTAATAGCTAAAATAGCATTGTTCAATGTATTCCTTAGCAAGAATTTGTTATTCCTCGTTCTTCCCCATCTCCTACAACTTCAAACGCTAGTAAAAATACGAGACGTTTTTCTCAGCAATTCCTACGTTCCGAACAATTGCCTTATTCCGGTCACAATCCAGTTATATTTGCTAAAGAGCTGCAGGTTTAAAAACGCCTTCCGATTTTGAATTTCGAATTCTGATCATGCGGCGCGGCGTCTACGTGCTACCGCCATCTACCGAGAGCCGCCTGTACTATTACAAGGCTAATGTGGTTTGAGTCTTTACTTAGGATCTATACGTCTGATGTGTTAATCCGAAAGGACGTGTATAGAAGGATTCGAGTTAGACATACGTCTTTCTGGTCTGCATGTGAGTAACTATGCGGCGAGACGTCCCATTTGAAACGTCGTTTTGTAAGCATGTTATGCGATGGAACGGAGTCTGAATTCGTTATGAGTTTGGTACATGATCGATGGTAGATATTGATGGCTGGGTAGGCTCTTTGCTATCATACCTATAGATGAACCATTTGTCAGGGAACCTCATGAAGTTATACTTCGAGAAAATAATTCTTCTCGTTAGCTGCGATTTTTCTAGATTTGGTTACTTAACAAACGAAGAATATGAGTCAACTTTGCATAGTTACGCAAACCTATAGTACGCCACACTTTTCGAACTAACGTGAAGATTCATAAAGCTATTGTAATGATAATAGGTACCTACACCCTGACAATACCTATACAGCATGTTTTTATAAAGATAACGTATTCCTTGACGACGAATTCTAAGAACACGATACAAGCATATTTAAAAATACAGCCGTTAGAAAATACTCGTATGCTTAATAGACTATTTGTATTGTATCGTACCAGACAGAAATATGGTAAATGCGGGTAGGTAGAGAAAACACATATTAGCATACGATTCGGCAACCAATCTGCATGACCGGCGAGTTCCAATAAGCCTGGATAAAGTATTGCTTATACATCAGACATTTTGATTTAGAGTCGTATATGGATGGAATGTGAATTGCCTTGTGCCGATGTATTAGTTGTGGTAACTTGGCTCTTGCCGGTAAATTTACCTGTTTGTTTGGCTTGTTTGATTAAAGTCAAATTCGGAATGTCATATTGACGATTTCAAAAAAAAAACTTACTATATTAAGTGCGATAAAATATTGTCATACGCAAGAACAACACTTGTTTATACGACCACACTTGACGTTTTAAAATATCTTACGAGTACACTGTCGTCCATATTTTATTCTGAGGTAACAATCTCCTTCATCATTCCTTATTCAAAACACGAAATAACGAACTACGCACACACACTACGCAACCCGATCCCTGCCGCTCACCAAAAAAATCCCATCTATCAACAAAGAAAATAACGATTCGCCGTCCCCGTCAAATGATTGACAGCGGAAAAACGTCTCGCGTAAAAAAGAAAGAAATGATTCCTTATTTAAATTTTCCGCGGCGTTCGATTTTTCCTTTTGTCGTTTGTTTCCACTTGTAATTTTGTAAGTTTGCTTCTGGGAAACGGTGCGTTCAGTCGAACCGTATAATTTGTCTTCTGTGTTTTATTGGTTTATGTACCATGTACTGGTACATAAGAGATAATGTAACACCCCTTTCTTAGGAAACACCTCGTTATTTCGGTATATCATGTAACGCGTTTGTGTTACGAATGCTACGATGAATGTACGATGTTTTTTCAGAGGTAGTGTTTGATCTTTTTTTCTTTAGTGAATGGTTTTTGGAATATAATTGTGTTGACCGTGGTAATAGACAATCTCCGTCAATATAATACTTGATACGAATTCACGTAAATACTATATATGACAAGCATGTCAACATGTTTTTGGGCTTGATTTCAAGATATCTGACGAGTTTTGCTTCAGGTAACATCATTGTTCTTTTATTGTAAGTATCGAATTGTCATCAAACCGTTTTATTCTATGACCAATTTTGAAGCCCTTCATACGTTTAAAAATAAATCTTCTGTACTTATACAACTACATACACGAGTGAAAACAATAAACGAAAAGATCCACCACATAACGGCTTGTTACTTCATTAAAAAAGCAGAGAACTTTCACTACCTACTCAAAGATACTACATTATACAGCCTAACTTGTTCAATAACTCAAATAGAACCGACAAAACTCATCAACTCCGTATCAACTTCCGAAGCATCCTATATCTCTCCCGACCCAATCTCGAACGCCCGAGGCCCCTATTACCAAAACAATCGTCAGCTGTTCGACCTTGCTAATTCGCACGACATAATTTGCGCTTACCGTCCTGATTACGCACCAGACGATTTTGTCCTTATCGCACGCTGGTCTCTTTCGCTCCCATTCATGGGTTTAATTATGCCGACTTGGGATGGTGGCATGCAGAAGGGAAGTTCACGAGTTGGTTTGTAGCCTGAACTGAAAAGCAATATAATTATTCTGTGTTTTTTTTTTAATGTTGGTTAATTGAGAATTTGTAGGAGCTCTCTATGTCGCTATGCGATATTTTATCACAAATTCATAAAATTACTAACACCAAACTCCTGATAGAACGCGAATATACCCCTTAATTAGTTGCGGATTTTTATCAACAATTTGTATTTATAAACTTTTTCTTATAGAAGTAATTTTTTCCTTTAGCTATATGGTAATTATAATAGTAACCAATCGGAAAAAATCGCAGATTAGATATTCAGAACCTAGATCTTTTATACTTTAAAACTTTCAAACCTGACTAACCCCGCTAGGCAAGTCGAATATAGTTGAATTGTACAAAAATCCGTTTATTGTTTATTTCGGCATAAAGCCATCCTCGTCATTACTTTTCGTTTCGACTTAAATATGGAGCGAACGCCTCCTCTCGTTTCAACCCCCTTGAATACGTTTGACGGCCCAAAACCCGAAATCGAGCCCAATTTGTATAGAATCACGCAGTGTGGGCTTTGAATGTTTACTAATGTTTTGAGGTTAGTTATAAACTATATTATTTATTTTTCTATGACAACATTCATACAAAAGTAATGTTAAAATTTTCCTACTTTGATCAAATACTTAAATGAATGAGTAAAAGGTACATTGAAAAAAAATACCAACAACACACTGTAAGCAAAAAACACTTAGAGTAACTAATTATGAAAAGTATTCATTTCAATTCCAATTCACTGTCATGAAACTGGCTTTAATTGTTTTTTTACCAGTAACAATTACCGTTTCGATCATTAGGCTCATATACAATAGTGGTGGTCATCATACGGTTTTTTTTTCAGTGTAATACTGCTAATCATTTTTGTTTATGCTTAAATCTTTCTTGAAATAAACCTAAAACAATCCCAGTTTCTAATGTTTTTTTTATACATCGTGTTAAATATTTTTTCATAATTTTTATGACTATTTTTTCCCGTGCCCAATTCAAAATAATGGGGAAATTAGACTTACCCTGGAAATAGTTATTGATTGCCTTAAACCACTGGTTCTTAACCTTTTAGTCCTGGGGGACCATTGGACCAAATTTCCGTTATGCCGTGGACCACCAAGTTGGTTTATTGATTTGGAGGTAATAAATGGTAAGTAAAAAAATTGTTCTTGTCCACTAGTGCTCCGCGGACCACCGGTTAAGAACCACTGCCTTAAACATTATACAGCTGTAGTGAAACCCAATTAAGATTCAAAGTTCCTAACCGGGTCATGGCCGCGCGTAATGAGTCTACAGGGGGTGAATTAAGAAGATTCACACTTGTTGAATCGGGGTGCTATTCTCAAGTGATTAACTTAAGAACAGTTCGTGTGACTTGCAGGAAGGAGGTTCGATTTATATTTTTGTAACTGGCCAGTATTTTCTAAGAGTTCTGATTCTTTGTTGTCTTTAAAAAACCTTTTGACTTTTCGTTCTTCTCCATTTCGTATTTATAAGGAGATAATTTGTCCTATATGTACTAAAATATCTACATTAATAAGCAAGACCCTGAAAGCTATAGGTACATAAAATACGACAGCCAATAAGGAACTTCATAAATGCCTAAGAAAAGCGATATCATTACCCAAATTACCAACTAAATCTCTTTTAAATAGTCCTAAACACGCCAAAGTTGAGGTAAATTTACCTTTATTAGGTTTTACGTTTATTTAGACAGATTATAACCACGCTATCGCTAACGGTTATTGGACGATCGGTAATAAAGGGTAATATCGTGACAGGATATTATTGGAAACAGAAAGCATGGAGCGGAAAACAAGATGGTGGAGTTGATGGAACTACTGAAATAAAAACGATTGAGGGCAAGTCAGACTCGCGCAGTTACGGTTCCGTACAATATACAGTATGAATGCTAATTAAACGATACGAGTAAGGAATACGATTAATATCAAAGCGACTACGTGAGTCGATAAAAAATGTCCAACCAGGGGCCGTAGCAAAGATGCAAATGCTTCTAACTTTTTTCTTCTCCCGCACTCAAAATGTATGGGATGACAGTTGACCACGTGGTTTATCGTCACGCACGAGAATGTCATCCCATACATTTTGAGTGATAGAAAAGAAAAATGTTAGTAGCGTTTGCATCTTGGCTAGAGCCTCAGCTGGCGTTTTATTAGTAAGGTTTGTCGATGTGGATAAACGTGGATAAAACATCTGTCACTTTCTGACCTATCTGTACGTGCGAGAGTGACGGATGCTTTATCCATCGCGATTAGAGGGGTTTTCCACTTAAAAACGGCTTCTTATCGACCGGCGTACGAACTAAGCGAGTTTAAAGCTACTTAATTGAGAATGCACGCCCTAAAATACTTTAATTTACCGCTTATGACGTCGTCGTCGCTTACGCTTTTTTTGGCCCGCGTCGGCTTTGATGGCGATCATCATTTGTTTATCTAGGTTTTGTCTTTCCTATTTACTTTTCGTGAGATACCTTCTCTACATCTTTCGAAGCTTCAATCACCAACCAATAACGTATTTATGGAGACACCGTCTAGCAAATTGCTATGGAATTCACAATCGACGGGGCTCGATGCGGTGTTTCTACTTGATTTCATTTGAAAACTTGTTAGCATTTTTTATGGTATTGGTATTATGATTTTATGACTTAAGTTTTTATATTTTCCTAATAATTATTACTAATGCATTTCATGCAGCAGCATTTGTTGTAACAGTGGTTAGTCAATAAAATAAAGACACATTAAAAAATAAATAACATCCTGTACTATTTGTATTTATGTATACATATTTGCAATCAAGCTCTACGATTTTGATGACATTTGCAATATAGGGGGTATACGGGGGCGAAAATTCGATCTGTCAAGTAGTCATCTTAGGAAAAAATCGTTTTCAACCGGAGCGGCGCTCGGTATTCCAGATACTATATTAAAAATATTGAAATTTTATTAATAAAAAAACATTAATTACGCATATTTTCGTCCACTTTTAAATGTTTCACAAATTCTTAACACGTTGAACTAAAATAAAACATCCAAAAACAAAAACACACCTAATCACAAACCCTAAAAGTCACTAACATCGAAACCTAAAAAGAAAACAAAGAAAAGCTCCCCACGGTATTCCACGAAATTGGTGCCTCCGAGCCCCATTTTGAATTTTTATTATGTACTATTTTCTATTCTCCTGCTAACCCTTCCTCACAAAGGCAGAGACATCCTGTAGGTGAGTAGGGGGCCCTCCCTGCAGGGGCTACCCCCCTGTCCCATCTCGTTGGGCTGTGAAGGATTTACCAAGTAGCACGTGTAATGTCCGTGTATGGGTGGAGGCTTACTCTGCACAGGATTTTTGAAGGTGTGTTTGTTTCGAGAGATATGGAGTGAAAGATGAACAGATTAATTTGGGCACTAATAATGGTGCGATGTTTAATGATTCCAGGTTATAGAACTATAATGATATGATAAAGGGTGTTGTCGATAAACGGATCTTTATAAATGGTGTTTTGTTTTTGGAAACTGATACAGTCATTAGTAACATGGTTGTCCATTAGAGGGATAGTGCAAATTACATCTTATTGATTTTATATCCCAGCAAATAAGAGAAAATATTATGTACCTAACCATATAGTTGAATGAAACACGAGTGGATATTTTATATTTATGTTTAATTAGTGGTTTTCTTACACTGTCATCCATTGTATCAAAACTTAAAAACTTTTTCATGATTCTAAAACTTACACACCCCTTCCAAAGATATCTTATCTCATAAGTATTTATTTTGTCACTATCTTCCAATACTTTACAGGGTGATTGATTTTTCATTACATTCCTTTTTAGTGGGCATAGTAGAGCTCATTTGTAGCGAAAAAGTAATGTAGTCCATTTTTAATCTTCATATAAAAAAGAAATTTTAATTAAATTACCTTGATTCTCCACAAATAAATGTACGAAATGTCTGATAAATGATGTATAAAAACATTGTAAAAAGCAAGTATATTGCAAATTATAAAATAGTACGAGTAATTAAAGCTAATTTAATTTTATCTAATAACTTTGGTAGAAAATCTTTTTTTACAAAACTACTCAAATATTTTAAGACAAACAGTATTTTTCTTACAATGTACCTACATAAACTTTATTTGCTGCACATGAACTCTACCTATACCCCCGAAAAGGAATTAGAATTTCCAATCACCCAGTATACAATAGTACTGACTGAACTGTAGTAAACAACACCCTTGTCATTGTATCATCCTTGCGAACACAAGATAATCTGTCCCTAATATGGTACACATTGTAGTGGCGATGGGTAAAAGTCGTTCTTTGTTCACGAGGGATCTAAGGGCTGGAAAAATTGAAATGAGGAAAAATGTGTGTGTCAATATGTTGCGAGAAGCTTACAAAAGATTTGAAACGGTTAGGTTGGTAAAATTACAGCTTTAGGGTTTTTTTTTCACCTTAAATTTCACAAGCCAACTACTTAGCGCTGTCAACTTTTCTGAATTTAAAAGTATTTTATGTAATTTTCTGGGTTCCAAATCAGGTGAAAGAGTTAACCAACAGAACAAAGCAAGTCTCTTTCTTTATAATTACACTTAGTGCCTTAATTTTGCAAGCACCCTGTACTAATACTAAGACATTACGTATACTTTGCTGGTCCTCTTTTCAAGAAAAACGCAATGTTAAATATCGAGAAGTAAACTATAATTAGAATATGATTTTAATATTAAAAGTAAATTGTGACCTGTAAAAACAAAAGGATAAGTTTGAATTAAATCAAGAGTGACGGGCTCTCTTACAAGTCGTGATTCTACCAGCGCTTCCCAAGAGGAGACCACTGTTTTTACCCGACTGCCGAAGGAGGAGGGTAATGTGTTTCACAGCCAATATATGTATGTTTGTTCCTTTGTGTCACTATAAAAACTAAACTCGTCCGATTTGTCTTAACCTGGTCAGTGTCACTGAAGATATGACAGTAATCAAAATTCAATATGGCGGCAACAAACGCCATATTGTGCAAATAAGAAAAAAAATCGACCAAGTATGACAAGTGGGGTATTATTGAATAGGGATTTAAAAATCATCTTTAGGTTTTTTTCTTAGGATTTATAACGATTTAAAGTTGGCTAGCAACAGTCGGGTTTTGAAAGCTTGCTTTTTGTTAAAGTTATTTGAGTTTATTTTTAACAATGGTATTTTTGGGAAGCGCTGGTCTTATAGGCCATTTCGGATACACTTAGACCCTTACTTAGCTATCTGAGTATTCAGGCTACCTACAGTTAGTAGAACTCTATTAACACATCTATTACTAGAGTCATAAGAGCGTTTCAGATATTTTTTCTGGGCCACTTGGGTTCGAACTCGGTACCTTACGATCCCGAGTACACTCTAGACCACTGACGCTCAGCCGAAGGTTAGGTAAAACTCGTAGAAGTGCCCGTGCAGCACATTTACAAAAAAAAAACGATATAATACAATACAAAACACTTTATTGAACACCACAAACACCAAGGAACGGATTTACAAAAAAAAAAACCAGACATCCTTACAAAGAAGAGATAGTTAAAAATACACAATTGAAATAGGCAGAATATATGTGGCGTTATCTATGAAAAGGGACCTTATTGTCGATGGCGCTTACGCCGCACTGCGTCACGCGACGTTGTATTTATGTCGGAGCATCTTTAATAATGGCGGAAGTGCCATCGACAATAAGGTCCCTTTTCATAGATAACGCCACACATTTAATACTTACATGTACTAGAAGTGCCTACGAAACAAGCTAGCCCGAGTTCAATTCCTGATAAGGGCAAAATTTTAGTGCGAAATGCCCCACAGCTCCTGTACAATCATCATCAAAGCATCACAGTTATTAGAGCCCACATTGGCCAAGCATCAAAAATATCCCTAAATTATTTTAATACTTTGCAATGTACTGGGGTGTCGTTCTCTCAACAACGACGGACGGACGGACGAACGAGTGATTGTCCAAGCGGCGAGTTTAAGTAGTCCCGTCAGAGTGAACAAAACACCATTTTAGCGCGTATATTCAATTTGGCAGCATGACTTCTCGAACGTATAAGGCTGCCTAATTGACAATGCACGCACTAAAATGTGTTTTGTTCGCTCGGACGGGACTACTTAAACTCGCCGCTTCGATTCGCTCGTCCGTCCGACCGACCGCCGTTTTTTGAGAGAATAGCACCCCTGCTTTGTGGTACAGTCAAGGACTTTAATTGTTATGCCACTATGGAACCCTGTCATAATGACAGCGTCAAACCACATGACAGAAATTACGCTTAAATGAATGATTAACGTTATGCGACAGGGTTCCATAGTGGCTAAATGGCTAAATTAAGATGGTAACTATGATCACTTAATATTAAATTCGATTGGATTCGGTATTTTCCACCTCCATTTACAATACTTATTTCCATATTATATGTTTATACATGTTTTTATTACGAATATTAGAAATTCGTACTAACAAATTTACAAACTCTTTACCGAATTTCATAACATTAGAGAAAGGAAATTGTGGTCTGATCCGACAACCCTGTCAGGTAGGGAAAATTCCATTTGCAATACTAATAATCACAAACACGTATCCGCACACACGTAAAAAATCAAAAAACACTCTATTGCAGTAACATTAAGGTTCAAATTTTCCGTCAGTATCAATGAGATACGAGCTTTAGTAAGTAACCAACCGATTTCCAGAAACGAAAAATCCGACCAATACAATATATCACAGGTTCTAAGCCCGTTAGGAATAGAGAGGGATGGGTGAATGTGTTGTGAGTGCGTTGGAGAGGGAAAATCAAATGTCCCTGTGAAATAGAACGAAAGAAGATTGAATAGGTCGCGTATGTGTGTGAAAATGTGTTAAGGCGGAGTGCAACTGTGGCTTTTCGTTTATTATATTTTTTTTCCTACTCCTGTACTTTTATCTGTCATTTATATAGTCACGAACACTAATATAAGAATATAGATAATATGTCCGCAGAACATTCCGTAGAAAAGTCTATCTAGTCTATTCCCCTTAACAGCACTTGTGCTTTTTTGAGCCAAAACGATATGCCTAGCTGCCAAAGCTTACACCTAGGTTAATTTGACCAATCAAAATACTTCACCAAATTAAACCACCAATCACAATACACATTGACTGTCAATCGGAACGTTAGGTTCTTTTTGGTATGTAAACTCTTTTACTAATTTAACTCTTTAAAAAAACCATTTTATATTATCAACCAACCAGAACGCAGCTATATTAAAATCGACCAATCAGGTAAAAGAATTCATTTCTCAAATCATTAGGTGTTTTTTAGTCCCTATTTCACAAGTTAAATCGATTGTGCAACTTTTTTAAAAAATATGAAACCTGGCAAGTGCACATCAATTTAAAAACAAAGTTAACCATAGACACATATTTTATTGTTTTCGAATGTTTCTCGCTCGTGTGTTGTTCTGTGCTTCGTTCGTTCGTATTCTAACCTAGGTATATTAATAAAATTTTGCATTTTATTTGAAACCTAGTCGTAGAAAAAGTATTGTATGCAACGGTGTATAACTAAGTCAAAAAATACTCATGGCGTCTTGCTTTACGACGTTCGCCTGCGGCTCACATCGTAACCACACCACTCGTCTTTTTTGACCACCTTATACAACTGTTGCTGGTTTTTTTCGACTGTACACACACGTTTAATCCAATAGTGACACTAAATTACGATAAAAACTATTTGAATAGTGACATTATTGCGGTAAAAAAGAATTAACTTTTGCATGAATTTCTTTTTTAGATAGTGTTGCTGTTGGATTTACCATACCTATGTATATAATTATGTTTTTTACTTTTAAATATTGATATACAAAACCGGCCAAGTGCGAACCGGTTCCGTACAGATTTTTTTTTTGATAGAATTCTTATAGGTTTTCTTGTAATCTACAAGCAATGAACTATATTTTGTATTTTTTTCAAAATTGTAGGCTCAGTAGTTATGGAGATCAGGGGGGGGGATGGTCGATTTTCGTCTTCTTTCATGAATAAAATCAAAACTATTTATTTTACAATAATAACACAAATATATTCGAGATCTTCATAATGACCCCTTTCATTTGATATATGACACAGTAAGGATGCAAAACTTTTTTTAAATTTAAAGGGCATTGGGTAAATTTGTTTGAAGAATATTGTCTTTTTTTTTCAGCGGCCACGGATGATTTTTACATAGTTATTTAGAGGACCTCTAAATACACATAGATATATATAATTTATGGCGGTAAATAATATCGGAGCGGAGATTTTAAAGATTTAAGTATTCAGTTTTTAGCACAAAAGTACGCCCAAATATGAATATTTAAATATCTCGGCTCCGATGCACTTTAGAGTATTGCATTACATAACAAAATATGTTTATTTTTAATAATTCTATCATAATTTACCACTTTTATGAATGGCCGCTCACCTTGAAAATATATGAATTTTACAAATGACAACACTTTTACCCAAACCCCTTTAAATTTCCTAATTTGTCTCCCAAAAACGTCACTTATTTAAAAAAAAAAACTTTGCACATCTGTGTTTGGGTCATCAATTTACATATGTGTACCAAATTTCAACTCAATCGGTCCAGTAGTTTCGGAGCAAATTGGCTGTGACAGACGGATGGACAGACTGACGCACGAGTGATCCTATAAGGGTTCCGTTTTTTCCTATTTTGTACGGAACCCTAAAAATGAATGATTCTTAAATAAAGAAAAGCATGACATATTTAGTAATTTTATTTGTCAATTCAGTTCTTTTTCGCTACCTTACAGGACTTTAAAACGCTATGACCTCAGTAACTAATAGATTTTTAGCGACAAAAAGTACTCTATGTCGTGGATCCAATTATCCATGCACCATATTTCAACGATCAGTTTAGCGTTTTTCTTTACTCATGGAGACGGCAAACGAGCACACAGGCCACCTGCGGCTCTATTCAAGACGATAAAAACAATATCGTATTTGATCTGTTATCGAATTGTCAACGTTTTGATAGCTCTTATTGTTTTGACAGTAATGGCGGCTGACGTCATAACAATACCATCACAGGTAAACTACGATATCGTTTATACCGCCTAGAATACCGGCCCTGATGGTAAGTGGGATCTGTGACACATAGACATTTGCATTCTCAAGACTACAATATTAAGACTGCAATCCTAAGACCGCAAATGCGTTGCCGACCCTGAGGACTAAGATGGAATGCCTCTACGCAAGTAATTTCACCGGAATACTATACGGTATCCTGACTTTTTACCAAATCATCATTTGACAAACTATAATTATCATTTTACAAACTTTAATTTCGCAAAAAAAAAAATATGCTTCCGGCCTGTTGTTTGATCGGTAGTTAAACTAACTAATGGTCAAAAAACGTTACTAATGGTTAAAATCTCAAGAAAATGTGTCAAATTTTCCATTCCTTTTTAGAATTTTAACAATTAGTTAGTTTAACTACTGATCAAACAACAGGGCCTAAACCATTAAATTAAATAAGTTAGGTTAGGTTAGATTAATGACCACAAAAAAAATGTGGCGAAAAGTACGTCTTTCCGAATTGAAAGTTTGTAAAACGATATAGTTTGTCGAATGATGATTTAAAACATTAGTGAACCCAATAATACGAACACTGCTGCTTGGCGGTAGATTAAAGGATAAGATGGTGGTAGCGATCCGAAAGAACAAGGTCCTCCCACCAATCAACCACCCATTTGAAAGAAAGAAGAAAGAAAGAAAATAATTTTATTTCTGCAAAATGATACATTTTTGACTTATAGTATTATAGACTGTGTAGTATTTGTTTTTCTTCTTAACGGTAACTTAAACAAATAAATCCCTAAAAGCCTTTTCAAACAAACAAACATGTTTACCAACTCAAAACTCTTTTACACATATGTTAAAAAGTACAGTCGCGAGCATGAGAAGTTGAGAAACTTCGTCGAGATGCAAGTTAACTTTTGAGAATTCAAACCGCAAATATATTGCGCTTCAGTACAGTCAACTTCGGGAATGTTTGTGAATTCGACGTGTATTTTTACCAGTCTGGTAAAGTTATAAATTATGACTTTCATGTGTATGTTTGTATGTAAACTACTTGTCCGGACATACTGCCATGTGTGTAGACTATTACACAAAAAAAAGAAACAGAAACGTATACGCTATGTACAGAGGCAAACTTATCCCTTTAAGGGACCTCTTCTAGTTAAACTTACTTAAAAGATACTAAGGTGTTTTGAGTTTAAAGGAGATTAGAGTATTATTAAATGAATAGACGAATAAATAAATATCAAGGGACAATGTCACACCAATTGACCTAGTCCCAAAATAAGCTCTAGGCTTGTAGGTACTATGGGTACTAGACAACGATATAAATACATATAGAGAAATATATACTTAAATACATAGAAAACATCCACGACTCAGGAACAAATATTCGTGCTCATCACACAAATAACCCTTACCGGGATTTGAACGCAGGACCGCTAGCTTCATAGGCAGGGTCACTACCAACTAGGCCAGCGCGTCGCCATCGCTTCGCAACTTCCTAGTCATTAAATTAATTTCCCGTTGGAGGTAGCATTAAAAAAAAAACCCTGCGGACCTCTTAGATTCAACCACCATCAAACTTTTTTTTCTGTTATAGAGCTGGCAAATAAGCCCATACATAGACCTCGAGGTAAGTTTGATCTGTGACCTATAGACATTTCCATCCTCAAGATTTCGATCTTAAGATCGCAAATAACCATTAAGTTGGAACCATTTCGTGACAACAGGTTTTTGTGTCTATGTCAGTATTTTGTTGAGTTTTGTTTGTCTGTTTGTCACGAATCAATGTTTTTTCTTTCTTTCTTTCTTTTTCAAATTCTTTGCCAACTCTGGACTAAGATGAAAAGCCTCTAAGCTAGTTATTTAACCGGTTGCCTTATCCCTCCGGGATACAACAATGTGAACACTGCTGCTTGGCAGGTGAAAAGGTAAGGTGTTAGCAATCCGGACGGACCATGCACAAAGTCCTACCACTGCTAAAAATAAATTATCTAAACTCAACTTTATTGGCAAAGGCGTCGAGGTAGGTGCGGTCGGCCAAGAAAGTGGTCTAGGTACCAGTTTTGACAAAACTTTCTGTGAGATCTAATTATCGCTAAAGATGCCAAATGTGAGATTTTTTCAGAAGCACCAGAAGGGATGCGGGCTGGTACGTTTGGTACAAAACCCTGAATATAAACCTCCGACACGAATGTGGCCGATTTTTTTGTTCAAAGACAGTTAATTAAATACAACATTTCATAAAACTATTTCTAACACGTCTCAGAGCCGACGTGACTGTCATCTCAATTACACACCCTTAAAAGCTTTAAAGATACGCACATATTTGTAAAAGAGTTCCAAACAAGTATTATAAATATGTCTCAGCCTTAACAGAACTTGCGTGTGTGTGTGCAGATAAGTACACACACACACGCATATTTTCAGATCAGCCGTAAAGAAATCACGCACACATAGACAACGAAAGGCTTAGATCACGCACACTTGGTTAGCGTGTATGCACACGGGCCAATCTTGTTTTGTTGGGTGTGTGTGAGTGATTTTTGCGATAGTACCCTTGGGTACGCCAGGGTTGGCGATTTCGAGTGCATTTATGTGATTTTGGGTGTTTTTAGGTGGCAAAGAAAATGTGAATAAAGTTGATTAACTTTTTAATAATTATTTATATTTTTAAAAAGCTATTTCGATGAAATGAAAGGGATTTCGTCGACGCAACACCTGTAGCTGATAAGTTTTCTCGTGTACTCTGCAAGGTTTTTTTTATGTGAAAAAGGAGGCAGGCGAGCTAGCAAGTCACCTGATGGTAAGTGATCATCGCGAACATAAACCCCCACAACACCGGAGGAATCGCAGGTGCGCTGCCGGCCTTTAGGAAAAGAGTAGGCTCGTTTTTAAAAGTTAGTATTACAGTATAGTACTCAGACAAAATAAAACTTATAAAAACAGTGTTACCATCTTCATAAAAGTGTCACAGTTTAATAGAAATTAGTTGTTGAGCCACTATAGAAGTAGTCGCTGAAAGCCATTATTTTCACGTAATTTTCATCTCGATACTTGACGCTGTCATAACACAGGGTTCTTCGGTGGCCTTAAAATTTGGCCAGCCGGAGCCCCTTATTTCACCATCCTGATAATAACAGGTGACAGGTGACAATTCGGTATACATTGCAGAGTTAGCAAGTTTTCACGTCACTGGCATTCATATCAGCTACGCCATGTGTACACTGAAATTTTACCTGTCATTGTTAAGATGGTAATGAATAAGTACCACATTTAATTTTAAACAAACACTACAGGCAACTTTCTCGACTAAAACTTATTAAATACAAATATATTTTTAATCTTACTATAAAATACAATACCAATACGATTCCTTATAAACACACAAAAAACCACACGCAGTATTATCCTTCTTCGAAACTTCTTCAAGACATCTTTTTTTATTAAAATATTTATTCGTAACCAGTGGCAGCCCTAGCACACACGTATTGTCGCCGTGCAATATTGTAGGCACGTAGTTTTATTGGCTGAAAGTCATGCGCGGATTGAATATAATAAAATGCTTGAGACATATTTCTGTTTTTTTGCGTTTCTTTATGTATGTATGTAGTTTGTATGAGTAATGCTCTATTGACTGATAATTTTACCAAAGCAAGTTATAGTATAGTTAATTTAGATTGACTGGGGTTTAGTTATCATTATAATTTTTTAAAAATTATGTTATAAGTGTATAAAATCATTTTTTCTTATCGCTTTCACTTCTTAGACAATGTCGCAATCTTAAAGTAAGTGTTTCATATAACTTTTTTTTTGCTCTCAGTAAGAAGGCGAAGTTATTTTTCTCTTCCCATTTCTTTACTACTTTTACATAATTACACCTCTATTCTGCTCATTCAATGAAGACTCCTTTATTCATAAACGCATTATAAACTTATTTTAGTATGCGTTGTCGCTTTTTGTTAAATGGAAATTTCACAATGACAGATAAGGACAAAGCTTTAAGCATACTTTAGCTATTGTGCGTTTATAAATGAGAGGGTCAGTCTATGCCTGCACACGTAGAGTTCGGACCGCGGGAAACGCCACGCACCATTCCAATATTCGCTCCGAACCGTACGTGTAAATGCAACTGTAATAGTAAAATAGTATAAAACCTACGGTTCGGACTGGCGCGTGGAATGGCGCGTGGCGTTTCCCGCGGTCCAAAGTGTGCCGTGTAAAGGCCGCTTATGGGTCTTTAATTCTTTATGAACTCGTTCTTTTTCAATTTGCGTATAAAATAACGTTATTAATCGTCATTAATTGATTTTGAGTGCGGCCGTAATGCCCACTTACCATCAGTTGGTTTCTCTAATGATTTTCTATGAGGCAATTGTTCAAAAATCGTTCAATTCAGTACCAAAATACCAGTAGGTACCTAACACGGAAATAAGAACAATACCTACAATAAGGTAAATACTCAGTTACAAAGTTATATCCAACAAACACCGACTTCCATGTAAACGGGAGACATTTTTACATACGCACTAAAACAATTTTATATTTGCGGCCCATAGCGTCGCCACCATCCTTCAATAGTACTAATTTTATACCGAACAAACTTAGTTCTAAATTTATCCACAGCGATTTTTAACTTTGTAATAATACAAACTTAACTTTGCAGTCAAAAGCGTCGACATTAACCAAGATTACTACAAAGTCAGTACGAAGCCAACTTAGTTGTAAGTTTGTCCACTGCGTTTGTTAAGTTGGTAACGTATGCCAGTGCGGTTTACGGTTGCTTCGCACGGCACTCGGCTCAACGCTAACGTTCACGGTTAAGTACTTGGTTGGGGCTCGTTTGAATTGGCAAGTGTAGACTATTGAATCGAGTTGATAGAACTACTTAACTGCAAAAGTATCCTTGCATGACGGTATGCTAAAGGCTAAGACTAAGGCCAAGGCCCTGTTGTTTGATCAGTAGTTAAACTAACTAATTGTTAAAAATCGAAAAACCAATGGAAAATTTGACACATTTCCTTGAGATTTTAACCATTAGTAACGTTTTTTGACCATTAGTTAGTTTAACTACCGATCAAACAACAGGCCATAAAACTTCTTTTATTGCCGTAAATTATCATCGTGAGGTTTTCTGAAGATTGAAACATTCTTAAAACTTTCATATTACATAGTTATACAATAAATACACACTTCTATTTGTTATATTTGTTGTGTTGCAGTGTATTTTTGTCAAAAAAATGTGATGAGTATAAGTTTTTGAGTTTAAATAATATTTTTATTTCTATTTCTATTTCGATTGTGAAATTTGGTTTTCTGTCCCTTACACAGCAAAGTTATTTTCATACTTATAGTATTCTTAATTTACTGCGAACGTACGAAGGTTCTTGTCTTCTTAGCCTCGTGCGAATAATCTATAAGTCTATAACATAGCTACACTTGAAAACGCTCATTTCCAAAATACCAGATTATCATCTCGGAATACCAGATTCGAAATATTAACTAAAAATTATACATAATACCTTAACTTTAATGATACGTTTTGAGATCCCACTATAGGTAGGTATATTAAGAACGAGCGTATTCAACTTCAGAACTACAAAATACTGTAATTTTTTATGTACTTATACTAAGTTTAAATACCTACGTTACCTATTGTATCTACTAAAAACCAATTTCAATCATTATAAAACAGGGTTCAGTACAAAGTTGTTTTTATCCCTTTTCCTGATCTATTCCAGCTAGCAACCAACTAAGATCTAGAATTAAGTAAACAAGAGAAGATACAAAAGGAAACAAAGAACAAGTACAATACTTGCGTCAGCAACTAAACTCCTATACAAGTTTCTTAACCACCCATTTCACTCGCCCATCCAAACGCACCCCGCGTTGCTGCCGTGCCCAGCCACATTTAGCTGCGTATCCTATCGTGTGATATGTAAAGCAGCCATACTTCGTGATTTGTGTAGCCAGCCAGTACGTAATGTGTGGAAGCAGGCGACCGATGGATGCCATATATCAAAATTTACGAACAAATCGAACTATTTTTAGGCAAGTTTGAATTTGGAACGAGCCTTATTCGAAATTCAAGATTTGGGAATATTTGAGATTGATTATGTTTTCTATTATTTGATTTATCTCAACAGAGAGAAACGTCTACGTTAAGCGACTCGAGTTCTATAATTAGGGTGTTCTTGAGTTTCACAATGTTAAGGCGAGCCAGATGACAGTTTGCTACGGTTTGTGACATTTGTCACTTATTTCCGACATTTCACTTAAGATCAGTGTAAACTAATATTAATACGGTTCTTCATATAATTTAATTCATCAACTCTTCTTTTACTGAATATTTGTTTTAGAAATACGTACTCATTCAGCTGGAGACCTTATGACACTCCAGGATCGCCCGTCGTAGGCAGCAAGGGACGGAGCAATACGAAAGAGTGAGGTACTTCAAAGAGATTATCCACTTTTTCATGGATACATCTTTTTGTAGTGGACTGTACAAGAATATGTTTCTCACTCTAAGGTGTAAATGCGTCCTTTACGCTCTGGCTCATGATAGATGACCGTGGAGAGGAGCCATTATGTAAGTAAACCCTAGATTACAAACATAGCTCGTTCCGCAGTACATACCTATTAACGTAAACCTTCACAAATCAAAATATGAACAATCAACTTCCTCCCTTTCCTAAAACAAAGACATTCACCAATCCCCTAAAAACTTTGAAACCCTTACAAATACCAAAATAACTAATCTACAATTTTAGAACCTTACCACAGTAACACTTTGTATGAAAACCCAAGCGAATGTAAAGGAAACGTGAGAGTGACACGGTTCCTCGAAATTCCGTGTTTAGAAAGCATTGAGCCGATATCTAGAATCGTCTGGACGGGATTTCCGATTTGGGCAGAAATTTATCCCCTTGGGATATTTATAGGTATCTGCTTTTAGGAAATACCTCGTAATCTGAAATGCTAAAGGTATAGAAGGTACCTTTAAATACCTTTTTCACTTCTCATGCTCTTAAAATGTTACTTTATTCTCTGCACATCGGGACTAAAGCTCCTTATTAATCTCTAGGGATTAAAATTTTTTTTTTTTTTACTTTGGTAACCCCTAAACAGCCAATCACGGTATTTGTGAATGGAGGATTATCGCTATTTTCAGTGATTGTGTATGGACCATTTTTAGACCGTGGAAATAAGCTCAAAATGACAACTGTGCAAAAATATTAAAAAAATCGATTTTATTTCGTGAAACACGATTAATGATTGCGAATATGAATGTATTTAAATATATTAAGGATAATTTTATTTTATTAGGCATGGTCCAAATAATTTTCATGTTTATATCTCTTGGCTAAGTATGCAAGCATTTGTGTCACTTTACAAAAAACTAACAACCGCGAAACAAATTTGTCAGAAACTTTGGAACATATCTGTTAAATATTGTAACTTTGTATAGAACGTCGTTTTTTTTCCTCGCATTCAAAGCGAAAAGTAGTGTTTAACGCGAGACTAAACAACCATAATGACACTATCTCGTGTCATTATGGCTTGTTTTAATCTCTTGTTGAACAATCTACTATTAATACCTTTTAGAAATTTAAAATACTTAGGATTGATCTGTGTTATACAGGGTGGAAAAAACGACCGCCACATGGACGGCAACTACCTTAAATATTGGAAATAGCAAGTTACGCAAAGGAGACGTACTTTTTTTTTTTAAAAAAACGGCTGTTTATATAAAGAAATAAAAAATATGTATCGTAAATATATTATAAATAACAATTTTAAGAAAAAGAAACTCTGAATGCTTACCAAAGTCTCGAAATTACTCTTACCCCAACATGACCTTTCATTCAGTCATAAATATACATATCAACAATATATACACGCCCCTACGCCTCACATAATAAGGTCTATGTTAACATACATATTTGGCGCATAGATATTAGTGCTTTTGACTGTGCAAAATACTAATTTAATTATATTCACAAAACACGCCAACATTTCTTTACCAGTTTCGAGCCCCGTTAAATTTAACTAACAACCAAATTTAGTATTTCCATTCAAACTAAAATTGACGTAAACTCAATTTACTAAAAGCCTATAAACTATAATATTTATGTATCTGAACTACTCAATACAAAAAGGTCACAACAGCATAGTTGTTGAATGCGACTTGTGACGTTTTAGACGTTTGTTATTTACAATCGATTCCAAATATCCATTTACAAATGCGATTTGCAACATTTCATAGATATGTGTCTGCGAGCCAAGATCGTAAGTTTTAGGTGTACGCTAAGAGTTGACGGCATTTTCCGACGCATTTTTTGGATATTGAATATTTCTAACTTTGTCATGTTTTACTTTGGTTTAAAAAATAGAGGGCTATTGTGGCACCTATCATGGATAGTACTCCAGGGGTGTGATTCTCTCAACAACGACGGACGGGCGGACGAACGAGTGATTGTCCGAGTTTAAGTAGACCCGTCAAAGTGAACAAAACACATTTTAGAGCGTGTATTCAATTTGGCAGCATTACTTCTCGAACGTATAAGGCTGCCTAATTGACAATGCACGCGCTAAAATGTGTTTTGTTCGCTCGGACGGGACTACTTAAACTCGCCGCTTCGATTCGCTCGTACGTCCGACCGTACCGCCATTTTTTGAGAGAATAACACTCCAGTCATGAATAATCGCAATAAATAAGTCTAACAAAAAGCATGCTTTGAAAACCCAACTGTTTGAATAATGTTGTCAACATAATGTTAGTTTTTATGCCGCGCCATTTGGCGCCAAAAATCCGCCATTTTGATTTCCAATAATTTTAATATAGCCTATGACACACTATGACTAATCTAACCACGTATAATTTATAGAAACCGGTTTAGCCATTTAGTGGTTACGATACATAGAGTCGGACATACATACAGGTCAAACATATAACCCGGCTTTTCGGCTTTGCCTTTGGTAAAAAAGCAATCGAAATTTCTTTGGTATTTGACATTTTACGAACAATTTACTCGTTCCTTTTTCAATGTGTATGTAAGATCGTCACCGAGGAACGACTTATCGTCTTTCACTGACAACGAGGGTGGCTGTTTGTTCCTTAAACGAGTTGTTTTTTATCACTGGACACACCATGATAGGTGCATTTACTTGTCATGTACATTTATGTTTGTGTCAAAGTTAATAAGCCTAAAGTTAAGTTAAAAAATAAATGACATTACACTCAAAAAAATGAGAGCCAACAAAGAGAGATTTTCACTTAGTTGACAAAAAATTGATTGATTACAATAGTTAAGATATTAGTTATATCAAACAAAGCTGATAGTTAACGACAGCAATTTCTTTAGTGATTCAACTAACATCTTAGTTGATGTATCTCACGTCTTAGTTGATGTATCTATCGTCTTGTTAGGCTCGTGTGGGATCAAGACGCTTATGCACAACAATCACAATCTGTTACAAGCGACCAATTATTTTTTTCAGTGTAATATTGCATGGTTTTGTCAATGTAAGTAAAACTAATCATGTCCGCCCCACTGATTAATTTGACTTACAATGTGAATCCATGGATTCATATCACTTTTTACGTTTGTTGTCTGTTAAGCCTTTGGAGAAAAGAAAAAAATCACATTTTCTCAAATTTTATCCAATAATGCTACATTATTTTAGATTATAAATACCCATCTTTCTTGACATTCAAAGGCGTAAATGTTTTTGTTTCTTCCTGAAAATCTAGCTGTTTCCGGAAAAGCGACAAACGTATTCCCAGCGTGTGGTCCTCAATAATTTCTTTGAAGACAACATTTTAACGATCAAACAGCCACTGTCGGGTCTCTGGCTCTTGGACTATATCCTCTGTTCTCAATGTACAGTTGTTTACGATTTGGCGCGGGCACAACTCGCTGTACAGTCAGAAATGTTAGTAACTCTGTAGATATTCTCTTGTGAAACTTATTAACGGGTTCGTCAGCGAATTTATTTATTTATTTATTTATTAACGACATCAATAGCACAATACAGAAACTGTAAAACCGATAATACCAAATAGCAAACAAAACCAATTATAGATATCCACAGATTAACCAGATAGCATATTTAACAACACTGGTGCGATTAAAAACTAATTCACAAAAAGCAAGCTTTCAAAACCCGACTGTTCAGTTGCTAACCAACTTTAAATCGTTATAAATCCTAAATGATTATTCAAAATGAAAAATGATGAAAGAAACCTAAAGATGATTTTTAAATCCCTATTCAATGATACCCCACTTGTCATACTTGGTCGACTTTTTTTTTTAATTTGCCCCATATGGCGTTTGGTTGCCGCCATATTGAATTTTGATTACTGTCATATCTTCAGTGACACTCACCAGATTCAAACAAATCGATTGACATAAGAATCATCTAAATCGGACAACGGGCTTAGATTTTATACTGCCACAAAGGAACAAACATACATATATAGGCTGTGAAACACATTACCCTCCTCCTTCGGCACTCGGGTAAAAAGAGCTGACTGTGCTCATGCAAACCACAACTCAAGTAATAAAATAAACTTGAGTAAACTAACAGTGAACAGTTTTTCAAAAGAAAAGGCAAAAAGCCACCCTTGTATGTATGTGTGTGTGCGTGAGTGAGTGTGTGTGAGTAAGTGAGTCTGAGTGTGTGTGTGT
Organism: Acleris literana; assembly: GCA_946894065.1. Taxonomy (NCBI): domain Eukaryota; kingdom Metazoa; phylum Arthropoda; class Insecta; order Lepidoptera; family Tortricidae; genus Acleris; species Acleris literana. The sequence continues at coordinate 4,709,332 of OX335681.1, forward strand.
GTGTTGTTTGCGCGTTCTGTGTGCCTAGTCACTTAAATAATTTATTGCATAGAGTGCAACATTTAATTACTAATTATTTACCTTTGACATATTACGTTATTGTGTCAAATACATTTTGAAAGCAAGTTTTGTCATCAATACTGCCTCAGCATAGCATTTAGTTCCAAAATATTCTTCTGTTGCAGTCTGTCAGTATTTCCGCTGCTGACTGTACTAGTGATTTTTTACCGTTATAGGATTCTCATTTCAAAATGGGTTTTGGAAAAGACGTTGGAAAAGTGTTACGATATCTATGAAAAGGGACCTTATTGTCGATGGCACTTACGCCGCACTGCGTCACGCGACGTTGTATTTATATCGGAGCATCTTTAATAATGGCGGAAGCGCCATCGACAATAAGGTCCCGTTTCGTAGATAACGCCACACATACCCCCAAAGTTACCTAGATTTTAGCGCTTTAGGAAAATGAAATATATAGTAGATATTTACAATACGAGTACTTAAAAAAAATCGGTCAAAGCGACTCTTCAACGAAAGGTTCCGTACCAGTCTTGTATGGGAGCGCACTTTTTTTTCTGTCACTGTGGCTATAGAAATAAATCTTTTTCTCAAACATGCAATGAAATATAGATGTTATGTTCCTTATAATAGGCTGCGGCTAGGACAAGAGGTCGTTAATGGAATTTCATACAAATCGTGCAGGCCTAGGCCGGCAAAGTCGTCTTTTTTAATTTTCATTCCACATAAATTTGTGGCACAGGCATCATAACATTCTGCCACTATGCGTATTAAAAAAATAAAACTTTGATTTTTTTGCTGTTGATTTCATTGCATGTTTGAAAAAAGCACTATACATACCTCGGCGGGAAATATGGGTTTGCCCGCCTCAGACCTATCCAGCCTCGCTTTGCTCGGCCGTCTATTATGTCTTCGGCCGGCGACCCCTTTTGTCCTGGCCTCTGTAATGTACTATAACGTGTTTGATAAATGTTTTTTTTTAACCCATTTTATTAGCTTATTTATTAACATGTCATATTACTTATAGGAATGTATCCATTCAAGATTAGTTGTTTTAGCTTTTAGTGTTTGTCCCTAATAGATTGTATGATTGCTGGCGCATGCCTGTTATTGGCGCATAAACTTTTATTTTCGCTTTCTATATATGTACCTATTTCAATTTGTAATATTTATGTGCTGTTGGCAGGTCAAATAAATAAATAAATAAAAGCTCAGTAAAAATGCCAACTGTCTACCTATTAGGTACGGTTAGTGAGGTGGGATGGACAAACAGACAACGAAGGCTTAAGTAATAGGGACCCGTTGGCACCTTACGGATACTGAACCATAGAAATAATATATTTAGTACACAACATCTTTCGGCTGCTACATTTTGTCTTTTCAAATGATTTCAAAAGAAGAATGACGTTCTCAATACGTTGGATTCTCTTTTTAAATTTCATATACCTAAAATAAACAGGTGCCTGCATCTAATATTTCGTCAACTTAATTACCTACCTATCTATCTATCTATATCTATATATCTATACAAAAAACCTGACTGACTGACTTAGATATGAACGCATAGTCGAAACTACTGTACCTGGAAACTTGAAATTTGGTACAGGGGTTCCTTTCATGATGTAAGTGAGCACTAAGAAAGGATTTTTGAAAATTCATCCCCTAAGGGGTTCAAATAGGGGGGAAACTAATTCTACGCGTACGAAGTCGCGGGCGTCCTCTAGTAATTAATATTTCGGCAGCTTAATTACCTACCTATAATTAAGTTGACGAAATATTAGATGAAATATTGGGGTTTTAAATTCAGCTTACATGTTGTTTAGTTGACCTTATAGATGACATTTCATGTATCATTTAGCTTACGAAATATTAGAAGAAATATTTGCCATAATCGGGAATCGAACCCGGGTCATTCTCAATTAGGCTAACTGCGACACGTTGCGGAAATATTGACAATGCACCTGTAGAATTATTATCTTTTTTTTTACTGATAATAATGCAAATTTACATTAACTCGTTATATAGTTGATAACTAGTTGCAATTGATGAATAATTTCCCTTTATCGCAAAAATCAAGTGCATCGATGCAATTGCAAGCACCTGCAGCCTGGGGCCTTTGATACAATGACTGGCTAGAGAGTGCAGTGGTAATGCAATCTGCCTGCTGTACTGCGGGTCGTTGGTTCATTACCGCTGTATCCAATGGATATTTAATTCCAGGTAAAATTATATATAAACTACGCTCTTCAGTAGAATGATTTTAAAAATGATTTCATACATAAATGTCATTACTAACAGTTTATATGGATGTTTGGATATTTGTGTTTTAGTCATTATTCTGGATTGATACATAAAATTATCCCAGAAATACCTACTTAACGACAGTACCCGAGAAAAAAAGCGATTAACGAACAATACGCGGACGAAGTCGCGGGCAACAGCTAGTCCATACTAATATTATGAATGTAAAAGTGACTTTGTCTGTTTGTTACGCTTTCACAGGTAAACTGATAAACCGATTTCGATGTAATTTGGTACAAAGATAGCTTGAGCCTCAAGTAAGGACATAGCCCGAAAATTTGGTCAATTCCCGAGGGAAGAGCGATACACGAGTTCTACACGGACGGACTCACGGTTAACAGCTAGTAAGTTATACAAAGCGTAGATCGTGCAAACAAACCTACTCTACTACAATGGTATGTAAAGACTAGTTTGTGCTCGCGACTTCGTCCGCGTAGAGTTCGATTATGGTTATTCCCTTGGAAACTTTTACTTTTTCGGGATAAAAAGTAGCCTATGTGTTAATCCAGTGTATAAGCTATCTCGAATTCGAATATCATCCGAATCAGTCCAGCCGTTGCAGCGTGACAGAGTAAGCAACACGCATTGACTGACAAATAAATAAATCCGTCTTCCCTGCACAAATAAATTTATATATAATATAATTATATATTTATATAACTATATATCCATCTATCTATTTGGCATTGTACTACTTTATTTAACTAAGATCTAGCTCATATTTATTTATTTATTCTTAGTACTTTAAATTGGTTATTTAATAATTACGTAATTATGAAACATCTCGTCCCTTTCATCGTTGTACGTTTGGCTATTTATTTTTTCAAACTTTTCCCAATCGCTCAAAGGTTAACTGGAAGAGATCCCTTAAAGGGATAAGTTCGCCTTTGTACATACCTTTTGTGTTTCTGTCTATTTTGTTGTTTCTTATTTTCCCGTTTGTACAATAAAGTATTTATATACATACATACATACAAAGAAAATATAAATATTCTAGTACATTGAGATCTCTATCAGCCTCGCTAAGGGCCTCTTGTCGGTCTGGAGTGTCCAACTGACATTTAGAACCATGTCATCCCATTATAACATACGACATTATACTATGAATATCGATAAATTTGTCAGCGCCATCTGTTGGTAACGACTATTGTTGTCCAATTAATTTCTGTAATGATGATAAAGATAAAGATAAAAGATATTTATTCAGTAAGTAGGCCGCACGGGCACTTTTACACGTGAAGAATCTACCAGCGCTTCCCAAAAGAAGACCACTGCTGAGAAGAAACGCCGCAAGAAACTCAGCAGTCCGTCATTTTTTAAACATATTACAATGGTTACTACTTAGTCTAGCATTATATAAAGCAATAAATATTAAATTACTTATTATACTTATAAAAATAACATGCGTATGCATGCATGCGATGCATTTGCAAAATAACATTGGACAATCTGACGTAGAATATTATTAATGGGAATGTTTGTATGTTTGTTAATCAACTGTGGATGTAATTTGCCATAGAGAAAGATTAATAGTCTGGAATAACATATAGTTCCCGTTTATCCTGGATTTAAAATTAACCTAGCCTTTAAGCTCGGTGTTTTTACTATGGGTACGGATAGAGAAATACAGTCACAAGATTAAAGGTCCCGTAGGTCCAAAGTCAATCTGACATTCTACAATAATAAGGTTGAGTTTCCTAAAAGATACAAATGACTTGACATCTCTAATGACATTGACGACTTAAAGCATATTTTTCTTGAAATTGGTCCCAAATAACGCTCGTGACCGTACGTACTTAAATATAAATATCCAGGGACAATCTCACACAAATTGACCTAGTCCCAAACTAAGGTCTAGGCTTGTAGTATGGGTACTAGACAACGATATAAATACTTATATAGAGAAATATATACCTACTTAAATACTTACATAAAAAACATTCAAGACTCAGGAACAAATACTCGCGCTCATCACACAAATATTTGCCCATACCGGGAATCGAACCGCTGGCTTCATAGGCAGGGTTACCATTTACGCATCGTCAAAATTTGTTGACCAATGTTGGACACTTTTAGCTGAAGGCAAAAATAATGGACACTTAACTTTGAATTCAAAGATCATAGGTTAAGAAATGATTGTTGCAAAACAAATAAATCCATATATAGCCTCGTGTGGTTGCCGAGTTAGAATAGTGCCACTCCATGTCTTCCCGTGGATGTCGTAAGAGACGACTAAGGGAATAAAGGCTTGTAGTACTGTTAGGCGATGGGCTTGCAACCTGTCACTAATACGCTGGTAAACATCTTAGCCTAATTGTGCAAATTGTGGTTATAGAATTATCAACAAGTTTTTAGAGATGTTTGTAATTCTGTAGCTCTGCCTACCCCACTCTGGGAACGAAGGCGTGAGATTATGTATGTATGTATGTAAATAAATAACCCTTATCTTCTGAAAAAAAAGGATCATTGTCCATAATTGGTGCTTTGTCCATTACTGGTTCCGTTACGTTACTAACTTGATTTGAACTTGTGGAATATTTCTCACCGATTTTTCAATAAAACAACTTATAAAACAAACAAAACACCGTTTACCAAGTAATTCCAAAAAGTCATATAAAACTATAGTTAGCTATTAATTAAAGAGTGACCATGCATAAAATTGAAAGCATATAAGGCGGGTAATACCTCAAGCTAAAATATTGCCTAGCCAAAGTGGTCCAATATCGAAGTACCCAAGTATGGCAGGCTGTTTATTACTGAAGTTATCAATCTTTTATACCTTTAAAACGTTCAAAGCCAAGCCTTTATATTTTCAAATCAAATATGACACCATATGAAGTATGATGGCATTGTAACAGTCACGCGTTCAGGACTAATGACTCAAAATAGGGTCGTTTTTGTATGAATAGGAAAAACTCTGGCTCTTAAAGTGTTGGTACTGGAATGGACCTGATCAACTTTGCAAGCGTAGTCTTTAAGCTTTAACACGATATTATTAATCTTTCAACAGAAAAAGAGCTCTTATTATAATAGGCTAGTTGTACTTGTACTATCAACCCTGACCACCATATTCGCACCTTCAGAACAATAGTGACCTAATTAAAAATTTCAGCTTTCAAACTTCAAGTCATAAGTTTATTATCATAGCGACCTAACTCGAAATTTAAAATTTCTGAATTAGGTCACTATTGTTCTGAATGTGCAATATAACTGTGTCACAGTGGCGTTATGTTTCAACTGTTTCAAGTCGTAAGGACAACAAACAAATTGCTTTATCATTTCACTGTGACACAGTTCTATGATGGGTAGGGTACCATAGGGATAGTACCATCAAGGAATTTGAATGATTACCAGCTTAACATAATATGTATATAAGCCTAATTGATAAATATTCAACTTTGAATCGAAACTTGTGATTCAAATGTAAAAAAAAACCTAAAGCAACATAAAACCGTATAAACTGTCATATATATATTTTGCTTCCATTAACAATTTGTATTTACATTACGACTTTTTTATTATCAATGAGAACGTTTAATGCATTTTAATAGATGTCAAACTGAGCCCTTAATACTGGTCTAAACATCGCCTGCTGGCGCGGTGTTAAACGTCGGGTCGAAGAGATAAAGTACTAAGTACTTTCTAGATGGAACAATAAAAAAAAACATAGATTTCTGAAGGTGTTTATGACTTAAAACTCTCGTACCTATTACAAATGAGAAAGTATCTTTCTTTGTTACATTTAGGTAGGTATACCTACTTCAACGACAAAACTACAAATTGATTTTATTATTTTCTCAGATTTAAATAGGAAAACAAAAAAGATTTTTTTTTTGACCGTATTTTAAAGATTATATGACTTAAGACAGTTTAAAAGAAAAAATCAGCAACCGAATTAAACGCCGGCAGATTTGTTCACTGTGTTGCCCTTTAGCTCTTTTATATAAAGTAAAGTTTAATAATTATTATGTTATGATTATGACTGATAATTTCACATACATGGATGTAGGGACATATCTAGAGATGTACCTCTTTTCTAGGGAGATTTTATTTATTTATTATTTATTTAATATTTGTTGCACAAAATAATACACTTAATATACAAAAGGTGGACTTAATGCCGTAAGGGATGTTGACAGATTATACCTAACATTATCAAAAATAGCGAGACTGGATTTATTTTGTTCTTTATAAAATTTCATTTATCAAAAACAATAAAGAGTATTATTTGACAATAGAGACTTGTGACGTCATAAGTGAGAATTTTATATAAATCTCGATAAAAATTAATCGTTTTGCTAACAAGTTGCTTATATGGACATTTCAATCATCGCTATCGAGATCGGTGGATCTCTGAAGTTATCGATTTCTTACAGATAAAACAAGAGTCTTAAAAATGTATCCACCCACATCTAGATACGAGTATATTCTTTGCTTCTATATCCATGACAGCCAGGAAACCTATCCCGTCGCGTAGTTAAACAAAAAACGACGCATTGCGCATATGGCCTGTTTTGTTTTACTATTATTTCGTTTAAACTCGTTACTAAGTGCTAATAGTAGTTGGTAAAGTGACACAAACAGCGAAGTATCGTTGTTACACAAGTGTGGATGCAATAAATGTAAACAAACGTTTCTTTGTGATATAGATAAGTTATTAAAATGAAAATTTTCATTTGAAATCGGGAATTTGTAAACATTTTACATACAACGCAATTTGGAGCATGAACGTCTCGCTCTTGACATGTTTTCTGTTTTTATAAAAATCTTAAGGCCCGTTTCCATGACAACAATAGATATACCCATATAAATTATAACAATAATTGATCATTTAAAGTAAGAGATATCGATTGAATAATCTCAAGGCTTCGTAGTTAACAATAATGGCGACAAATCATACTTACATTATAATCACAAAATTATCTTACTCGTAAGCTAAAAGGACATAAAATAATTGTAACATAGGCCTGTAAAAAACTTCTGTTTTTATATTCCAATTTGTCATCTTTTTTAAAGGTACATAAAAGAAATATCATGGGATATAATTTCATACAAATTAACCTAGTCCCAAACGAATCTTTACACCATACTAAGGTCTGTTCATTCTTACTTGTCTTATATAGTAAACAACTTTCTAACCTCAAAATGAATCTTTTTTGGATAAAACAGCTATTTTAAACAAAATAAAGCAATCACAGACAATACATTGGCCAAGTGATGTCCAAAATGTTAACTCGGTTTACTTTATTTACGATAAAAGAGCTGTTTTATCCAAAAAAGGTTCATTTTGAGGTTAGAAAGTTGTTTATTATATAAGACAGGTAAGGATGAACAGACTCTACTATTATCTATCTTTTGGTACTTAACTTTACAACGGTAAACATAATTTTTTTTTTACTCTGTACTTAATTGTTAATGTGTGTCGTACTTTTTTTTAACCATCTGTCTTACTAGAACATTAATATAATAATTGTACTCCAATAAACCCAACCTTCAAACAGTAGCTGAGTCGTAAAGCATTTTTTACAGAGCAATACAAAGGTGCGCGTGCCTCGTTATACGGTTAATTATAAAATGCACTTTATTAGTATCTCTTTCTATACTAAAAGGGCCTATCTACACATGCAATAGTACCTTACAGCTTATTGTTAACATCATAGTGTTCAATTTTAGTTGTACTGTCGATGCGATATTTTTGGAATAAAAGAGCTTAGTGGTGTATGAGTCCATCTGCTATAAAAATTGTAATAGTATTTATTTTTGACAAATATAATAAGTGTTTTTTTTTCTTTCTCATAAAGGGCTTTAAGGAAACCTGTCTAAGTATAAATACAGCTAACGAATATCCAACTGGCTTAAAGCTCACTTTATAAAAAAATCACAGTGAAAGTGCCCCAAAAAAAACTTCTTAAGACAGCTGTGTTTACCAAAAAAGTTAAAACACACGATCAAAATAATAAAAGTGAAACCAAATAGTTGCATCACCTTTTTTAACCCTCAACCGCCGCTCGTTGCAAAAAGCGATTCACTTTCTCTAGCGGGGCAAAAAACGTACCCTAGTCACCTGTGATTTTAAGGGGTAAGTAAGTTCATCTTGGCTAGACAAGGCTTTTCTCACATGTTTTTGCAATAAAACAAATACAGGAGGTATTTTTTGGTCTAATATTTCCTCGTTAATTCTAATTATGGCAATGATTATACTTAAAATAAATCAACCTGTAAGTTGGTAAAACCGAAATTTAAACATGTTTAGATTTTACAATTTTCAATTTTCTTATTGTTCCTGTTTTTCGAAGGAAATATCTGATCATGATTTTAAAACATTGTGAAATCAACCTAGAAAAATCAGTTTGCGTATAGGTATTTATTATTTACATTCTTCTAAGGATCACAAAGTGCTACAAAGATTAAATTCACATTAACTCAATGCCAGTATTTATTTGTAGTATTATTTATACAGAACCCCCAGAATAAGTAAATTTCGCGCCTAGTTATAAATTTTAACGACAATAGTCAGTTAACCCTTTCCAACCTGTGATTTCTAAAGATACTCGTCTTAACCCTTTTTGTGCAGGAAGTTGCCACACCTGCGTCGAAAGCGAATCGGGGTAGTTTTGACAATAAGGGATGATTATTGAGGATATCTTAAGATAGGGGTAGCAGTGAATGGGTTGAAAGTGAGAAGATGTGCTTTGAAGTTTGAGAATTTATTGGCTTAGGTTAAGACAAAATAAAAATAAGCGCTTCTTTGTACAGCGTTCAAAATGGAACAGAAATCGTACAACTGGTTTAATTTAAACGGTGTTGAGTAAACTAATTTAAATATCGTTTTAGATATATGTTTTATATCCTGAGTTATGGATGTCTTCTATGTATTTAAGTACCTATATATTTCTCTGTAAGTATTTATATCGTTGTCTAGTACCTTTAATACAAGCCTAGGGCTAGGTCTAGGTCAATTTGTGTGACATTGTCCTCTAATATTTATTATTTATTATTATTATTCCAGATATTAATTTAATTTTCTGTAAATTAGGTTTTTTTTCAATTAATATTCAAATATTATTATTATCAATAAATGATTTTCTTTCTTTCTTCTTTGTTTTCAATACTAATATAAAAAATAAACATAAAAACTCAATCTATGGCTGCGGCCGGCAGCGGGGCAAGACTCAAGCTTCTGAAATTGAATAGCATGCGCTGAGAAGTGTTGAGCTCTATGTTGTATAAAGCTGCCTAATTGAGAATGCATTCGCTAAAATGTGTTTTGTACTCTCTGACGGGACTACTTAAACTCGCCGGTTTATATGAACTGCGTCGAGTTGATTGTAACTCATGGTAAGGGTACTGTACCCTTACCATCAGTTACAATTAACGTACTAGCTAGCGATTCGAAACTCTGTCCCTCGCAGACCTCGCAAGTATTCTTATAAAGAGCAAGGGACAGAACATTCGACTCGCTAGCGAATACAGTAATACAGAAGTGTTGAGCTCTATGTTGTATAAAGCTGCCTAATTGAGAATGCATTCGCTAAAATGTGTTTTGGACTCTCTGACGGGACTACTTAAACTCGGCGGTTTATATGAAATGCGTCGAGTAGATTGTAACTCATGGTAAGGGTACTGGCCTCTGATTAAGCTATCTATCGTTAGACTGTTTGCCGGAGCAACTAAAAATGACGTTTCTTTATGCCAATTATATTATTCAAAAACACAAATTCAGTAACAAACAACATCAATCATTACTACACAAAAATTCACACGAATATTAAATAGAGTATTCTTAACTTAACAATAATGCGAAGAATTTTTTTCCTTTGTGACAGGTCACACCTGAGAGGCACAATGGCCTTTGTGAGCTTGATTTATATTTGCATATACGAATTATTACGAGTGTGAGCGTTGCGAGCGTTCGTTAGAGGGAGCGATTGAATTCGATCGATTGAGCAACCGGTGGCAGTGCACGGGTTAGATTTATTTTAACTATAGACGACGCGGTTAGCCTGATTAGTGACCTACGAAGGTAGTAGTGGGTTAGATTCCCGGTAAGGGAAAATATTATTTGTTGAGTCTTGGTTTTTTCTTCGTATTGAAGTAGGTATGTACAGTCACGGATGTTTATTTGTGACCCATTTCAAAATAAATATGCTTGTAGTCGTCAATGTCATTAGAGATGCCAAGGCACTTATAACTTATAGGAAACTCAACCTTATTGTTGTAAAATATCAAATTAACTTTGGACCTAAGGTGGTACCAAATTTAAGTCTTTAACTGTACTTCTCAAGGTTTCAGTGGTGGAAGGACCTTGTGTAGGGTCTGTCCGGATCACCCTTTAGCCTGCCGCCAAGCAGCAGTGTTTGCTTTGTTATGTTCCGGTGCGAGGGTAAGACAACTGGTGCAATTACTAGCATAGAGGCCTTCCATTTCAATCCTCCGGGTTGGCAGCGCTTGCAGACTAGAGATTGTCATCGTAAGATTGCAGTCTTGAAATTGGAAATGATAAAGATAAAGAGACATTTATTTGCAACAATACAAAATTACATTACATAGGTACCAAAAGAGCAAGACAGATGTGTTATTCTCTCAAAAAACGGCGGCCGGTCGGACGGACGAGCGAATAAAAGCGGCGAGTTTAAGTAGTCCCGTCCGACCGAACAAAACACATTTTAGCGCGTGCATTGTCAATTAGGGAGCCTTATACGTTGGTGAAGTCATGCTGCCAAATTGAATACACGCGCTAAAATGTGTTTTGTTCGCTCTGTCGGGACTACTCAAACTCGCCGCTTGGACCTTCACTCGAGCGAACGATCCTTTGCTTGTTGAGAGAATCACAACCCTGGTCTTACGTTGGAACCGCTTGGTGAAGAGACGGAAAGTGACACACTTAAAACAAAACAACATGATCATGGGCAGTTTGCCCATACCATACGTATTCGGAACTCGACTATTTGAATATAAATAAATATTAACGTAACTTTTAATGATCATCTCGAAAAAACGAGTTTTATGTCAAGGAGCCTCTCAACCCACACGACGGAAGTTCCAAAAAGTCACTTAAAAGTATAAGTCACTGGACTTATTATAATATAAGACGGTCAACCAAGACCTCTGTAATGCGGTTTTGAAGGTATGAGTGGGGTTGAAATTTGTGGAGTGGTTTTTTTTTATATTCCGACTTGTATCTTGATTGACATTGTAGGAATTATGCTTGGAAATTCTGCACTCAATTTATTACACCCTGTATATTCTCGAATGGCAAGTGGAATTGCGACATAACTAAACAGTTACCTAAACCGTCGATTTACGGTAGTTGTTGTTGATTTAGATAACTATATTATTTTACTACTTGATTAGGCCTTAAACCTACTTTGGCCGGTAGCCTGGCTCGATATAATTCTAAGTGCATAATGACTTCCTTATTAAAAATATTGCTTTCGACAGATGCAAGCAGTTATAAAAAACTAGTACAGACCCTAGACTAAACATGCGCTACGCTTAAATAACTATCTTAATTCTTCGGAATAAGGTTCATAATTATTTGGGTTTTAGGTTATTTTTTTAATTTTAGCTCCCGTCTTTTGTGCTAATAGAAAAACTATCCTAACCCATCGATATAAGGTGTAAGATAGTTTGGACTTTTGTTGTTTTTCAAATGTTAGCACCCGTCATGTAAGGCATTGTTCAGGGCTGTACAATAATGATTTGCATATCGTTAACTTTTTGTACAACCCTAAAAAATGTATGAAGGATTTAATATACAGGCAGTATCCGTTTTTCAAAAGTAGACAGAGCGTATTATTAAAAATTAAAAACATCGAATAAATGTAACAATGGAGAAATCCAAATCATTTTCGTTAACATATGCGGAACTATTTCACTTACTTACTCAGATTTTGGTGTTTTTGGGGAAAACTTTTTGGGTCAATTAGACAATTCTCTAGAAAATCACCACTAAAAAAATAATGTGCCGTAATATTTTTACGTTACTAATTATTTCAACAACACGCTTGTCCAAAAGTGAAGATTTCAGTATCAAATTACATAATCACCAAAAAAAAAGCACATTATTTCATAGGCTGCAGTAAACTTTATTAAAGCGAGCCGCAATTTTACCACCTATATGTGGTGGTAAAAAAAAACTTTACTCGAGAACACCCTGTGAACACAGGTAAAAATCCGCAATCCAATTGAATGGAACATTTTGTCATGCAAAATGCGAAATCGTAACTCGATATGCAAATATGCGCAGAGGCATACAGATGCAAATGCGCAGAACAATCGATACATCCGATCAATACGGCTTTTGATTTCTCGAGTGATTTATTGGCTTAAAGGGCCTCGAAATTCTGTACAAACTTGATGCAACTGTCTTTATGTTTGAATTTAGAATATTTACGTTTTTAATAAATGACTAAAATGACGTTTGGATTCAAGTTCAAGTATATTTAGCCAGTTAAATATTAGGTAAAAATATAATTAGGTAGCCAAGTTGAAAAATCTTTAGCTAGGTAAATATAAAATACAACTTAAAATTGAAAAATATACCAATTAATTAATGAAAAAAACGACTTAGTTAAATTGAGCTAAAAGTAGTTTAAGAAACTTTTAAAAGTAAACCCCAAAGATTACTAAATTGGACACGTAAGAAATTTAAAAAAAGTGTTTTAAGTTAAATGAATAAAATAAAACGAACTAAAACCTAAAACCGCCATAAAATTCAGATGATCATAAACAATACCTCAACTATCAATGTCAACTATTACATTTAATTTATTTAAATACACTTATTAAGCTATGACAATGCAAACTAAATCTTGTCGTGTCAAATTTAAAATTAACATTATGTCTTTATAAAATTACAATACAATAAACACAGCTAGCCGTTAGAACTGCGCAAGAGTGGGCGCTACAGCGAACGGGCGTGGCTGTAATTAGCGGCGGCCATCTTGGATCCATTCACTTGCCGTAGCTCTGTCCGTTTAATTATTCTTTAATTTTTAATAGGGCGTTGATACAGGGGGATTTTCGTTTTGAACCATTTCGGTAATAAACTTATTAATTAAACATGTGTATTACGTTACACTTGGTATTAAGAATTCTTGTGCGTAAATATATGATTTTTAAATGAATTAAAAAAAAAATACAAAAAAGACATTTAAATATTGAAAATATCTAGATACGAGCAAGTAAAAAACAATGATAATTAAGGAGATATTAAGTAATTAATTAATTTACATCTTTGATTGTCGTTATTAAGCTGCAATTATCGAGCTAGTAATGATATCTTGAATAATTTTGCATATTGCTTAAGCTGATACCGTAATCATTAAATTATTATTTAAGTCCATAGATATTAAGCAGATAAATATTTAGTTAAAATATCTGTTAGAAAAATCTAGCTGAGTTGGGTACAACGTCTAAATGGGGCGATAAAAAAATTATATGACTTAGGCAGAGATAATTACTTACATTAAAAAAAGACAACGGTACCTATCGCTAAAAAACAAAACGAATATGACAAAACTAAGCACGTTAAAAATAAAACTGTGTGATGAAATTAACAAATTTAAACGTAAATACAAAGAAAATTCGACGCCTCAGTATACTTTAATAATATTTTTATAAGCGGTATAAATGTTTTGAGACAATTATTTGTTAAATTAAAACCACCATTCAAATGTTTTTTCAAAACTGTAAAAAAAAAACCTTGGTAGGTAGTATTGTCACGGATAAATTGATTTTTTTATAAATTACTAATTAAATTCGCCCAAATGCATAGAAAAAAATACAATACCTATCCCAAAAGAAAAAAGTCACTTCAAAAATTTATACCTACCTACTATAATAAACAGAAAGAAAAAAACGAGAAAAAAAACTCACGCCACCGATACAAAATAGCTGGAGTGACTGGACTATGTTACCCCATCATTTTGCTGGCCAAGGGTTAATAATTGGCGTTTCGGCGACGAGTGACCCCACACGGTAACCCCACACCCCACAGCCATGGGCGGGACCGTGGGGTGTGGGGATGAACCACCCCTCGCAGCTGCTTCTTATAAGTTTTTTTAACGGAAGTTTATTGGAATTATGTCCAGTTAGCTTTTCCGGTTTTTTTATAATTATAGGCCGTTGATAGTGGATTTGGTAGTTTAATTGGTTAAAAAAAGTGGACGGTAATTTTGGGTTTCGTGGAAAAAGCTGCTGTTAAATAAATAATACAGTAGTTACAAGTTTTTTTTTGACTGGTTAGTTACTTTTAAAAAAGAAACGAGCAATGTGTGCGCTTTTAATATTTTTTGATAATTACATTAATTATTACAATCATTTGAAAACTCAAACCTAGATATTGTTTATATTCTAATCTGTAAAAAAACTTATTAGAATAGCGTACTTATAATTATTATAACCATTCGTTATTTTTTCTTGTAAGTACAATTACTTAAAACGCTTTAATCTAAGCCTCAAAGCACCTCATAAAATATCGTATAAGTAGTTACAATTTAAAAAACTGTCTGCATTTGTTGTTCTAACATTAGCTAGTACAAAACCTAAAATAATAACATGTATACGGTTCCATTGAAAGGGCATTGTGTAAGTTTGTATGAAGAAAACGTATTTTTTTTTCAGCGTCCTCGTATTATTTTTACATAGTTATTTAGAGGACCTCTAAATACACATAGATATAAATAATATCGGAGCGGAGATATTAAGGATTTAAGTATTTCGTTTTTGGTACTAGAAATACGCCCAGATATGAATATTTAAATATCTCGGCTCCGATGCACTTAAGAGTATTACGTAACAAAATATGTTCATTTTGAATAATTCTATCATAATTTACCACTTTTACGAATGGCCGCTCACCTTGAAAATGTATGACTTTTACAAATGACAACACTTTTACCCAAACCCTTTTATTCTTGTTACAGATTAGATTACGCTCACTTAAAGACTGCTAGCGCCATCTTTGCACCGCACGGTAAGTAATCTTACAAACAAACAGCAGTTCACTCTCAAGTGGCGCCACCGTCTTCCAAGAAACGTAAACCTCGCCCACGTGAAATTAGTTCCAAGTTTCGCCACATGAACGTCGTAACTTTGCAGAGAGCTTTGCTTGTATCAGCGCCATCTAGTGTGTCGTTTGTACAACTGTTTTTGTTGGATCTTAATTCACCGTAATTTACTAGAAACTAGTTTTTGTGCTATTGATTGCCTGTGAATTTATTTTATTTCACCATTTAACCGTTTCTTACAGCCTGTTTATTATAGAAGGCGCCATTATAAGGTAAGCGCGATGATGCTTTAGTGTAATAGCATGGAATAGGTAGGAATAGATAATTACATACAAAATAATTTGTATGAATTGTAAAGCGTGCCAAGTAGTGATGCTATTTTTACTATTGTAATAAAATAATAGGTAAGTAAATGGGTTTTATAAAATACCAGCTGTTGCCCGCAACTCCGTCCGCGTCGAAGTCGTTTATCACTATTCCCTCAGGAACTGTCAAATTTTCCGGGATAAAAAGTAGACTATGTGCTATTCCAGACTATAATCTTTCTCTGTGCTAAATTTCATCCAGATCTGTTCAGGCGTTCTAGCGTGATTGAGTAACAAACATCCAAACAAGCATTTACAATATCAGTAAGATTATATCAATTAAGACTAGACTATAAATACTTATATAGAGAAATATATACTTAAATACATAGAAAACATCCAAGACTCAGGAGCAAATATTCGCGCTCATCACGCAAATATTTGCCCTTACCCGCTAGGGACCGCTAGCTTCGTAGGCAGGGTCACTATCAACGCGTCATCAACAGATATTATGTAAGTACTTTTTTTATCTAGATTACATTCTGCAGTCTTGGGATTGCCATTGTTATAGACCTCTTTTTTATAAAATTAAAAAGGAAAAGCTATAGGTACAAGACCCGATATTTAATGATCCAAGCAATTAATGGTTCACTTAATACTAAAGCCTATTATCATTAAACGTCGATTACACGCGCAGGCGCAGGAGACACTTAAGTTATTATTTTAATAAACAATACAATAAACTTTGATTGACGCAGGACGACGTGATGGTGGTAAATATTTAGGACGACTTTTGTGTACGATTTTTTGTTTCATTGATTAATTAATCGATCAATATCTTGCATTAACCAGAGTAGTAACTATTTGATCAAATGTAAATCCTCACTATTCCTTATTCAGTACTAATGTTTTAATATTAAAGTGTAGGTATTTGTTCCACTTTCACAGTTCAACGCATAAAATATAACCTGAAATATAGTAGACACTTGCCTGGTACAAATGGTACAAAATTATCCCGGAAAATCAGACAATTACCAAGGGAATAGCGATAGATGACTTCTACTAGGTACTAAAAGTCAATAAAAATATGTGGCGACACTACTTGTATTTGTCAAGTCAACAATTTTGGAAAACCTAAGCAAGGCCGGGTCACGGGTCGGCAGTCCGCGCCCAACTCTCTCTGTGTAAATCATAGTTTAAGTTCAGTAATTAAATAGTTCCTCCTCTCATCTCTTCGAAACCCTCTCAGTACTTATTAACTGGATCCTACAGTTAAATTGGTGACCCCGACGTGATCAAAATTTATTCTTTTTTGCTGAATAGAATAAATGAAAGTAGGAATTTACTAGCAACAATAGAAAATAGAAGAGGAACGATGATAGGACACCTACGACACGACCTTTATGGCCCTTACGGCGGAACCTTATGGCGGGTGGCGCTTCCGCCATTATTAAAGATGCTCCCATATAAATACAACGTCGCGTGACGCAGTGCGGCGTAAGCGCCATCCGCCAAAAGGTCCCTTTACATAGATAACGTCACATATAGGAAAGATAGAAGGAAAGAGAGGCAGAAGAAGACCAAGAAGAAATTACTTCGAGCAAATAAAAGAGAAGGTTAAGATTGGGTCGTACCAGAAAGTCAAGCAGTTGGCGATTTCTCCACCGACAAGAGCATGGCTCTTAAATAAACGGAGAGAGATTCGTTATTTATTACTTCTTTCACTGATTTAGGCACAAATTTTATATTTGAAGAAATAAATTTAAACATGCATGAACAATGATTAACGGGTTCATTAAGCTATTTAGGTACTTAAGCAATAAAATACTACACCAAATATTAATTCTGTCGCCTTTCAAGATAGTAAAATTGCGGTGTTTCAAATCACTTTCTTCTGGTTGGTCACTACTTATTCTAAACTAGCGTCCGGCTTCACAAGGCCGACCAAAAATTCGTCCTCGGCTAAACGCCCTACTTGAAAATTTACACTAGAAGGTACCGGCCATTAACTGAGGTCTAGACGGTGGCAATTGTCTGGCTGGTCCAGTTTTGAGAAACTGCTGCGGAATTCTATGGAAACTTGCTGGCGACACGCGTAACTATGCGATTAGTCAAGAGCGATCTATTGTTATGAAATGAAGGTATAATTATGTTTTTTGTCACATGAGGAAAAAAAACAGGTTTTAATCGTAAGACAGTGCTATAATGACCCGTGACAGCAAAGTAATTACTGGCCTATAAGAAATGAACAAAAATATTAGGGTTGAGCTTCTGATATAGTCTAGACTTGCCAGTTAAAGATAAGTGACCCCCGACTCAAGTTTTCTGTAACACCCGTCCATAATCCATAATTTATCATACATTTGTCATACATAATTTGTCATACATTTGTCATACATTTGTCATACATAATTTGTCATACATTTGTCATACATAATTTGTCATACATTTGTCATACATAATTTGTCATACATAAAACCTTTATTTTAAATCACTCTATATATTGCTGAAAACCGCATTACAATCCGTTGAGTAGTTTAAAAGATCTAAGCGTACCTACATCAGAGATGGGCAATATTTATTCGAATGACGAATAACGAATAAGAATAACCAAATTATTCGCGAATAACGAATGAAATTCTCGAATGATTATTCTTATACGAATAAATTATTCGTCGAATAATTCATTTGCGAATAATTTATTCCCGGATAATTTATTCGTTGAATGAATTGCCACGAATAATTATTATGTACTTACTACTTTTATACCTGCTCCGTTGTTCTCTAATAAATTAATGAATTATTCGTTATTCGAAAATTAGTCGAATGATTCATTCGTGGATAAATTATTCGCGAATAAATCATTCGCAAATAAATTATTCGCCAGTAAAAATATTACGAATTATTTTTTATTCGAATGATTATTCGAATAAATAATTATTCGAATAATGCCCATCTCTGACCTACATACAGAGAGACAGACGGCGGGAAGCGACTTTGTTTTACTCTATGTTAAGATAAAGATATACCTACCTAATATACCAGACTATTAGACAAAATACTCGCGATCATTAGTCAAATATTTGACATCTAGAAACGGACTGTTGTCGATTTAGTAGTTCCAGGTAATGTGGATGAGTTTCATGTCACCCAAGTGATAAACCTAATATCTAACACCAGCTGGCCTATTGCCTAGCGCACTTGCAATCGCAATCGACTTCAAAGTGGATCAATTGCTTTCATTTTATAATCAGACTCGCCTTCGGACTGTCAAAATAAAAACAATTGCGATTGCGAGAGCGATAGGCAAGCACAATACCTATAGGTACTAGATTTTCTATCGGACCGGGACACGAGCTGTAGGTAGGCCTCCAACAAGATGGAGTGACGACCTTGTAAAGATCGTGGGAACGCGGTGGATGCGAAAAGCACAAGACCGGTCTGAGTGGAGAGCCTTGGGGGAGGCCTATGTCTAGCATGATGATGATGATGAGATTTTCTATAATTGACTGGAAACAGTCGAAGATGCGTAACGTTGTTAGCGATTTTCGATACTCGACGTAAGCTGATGATGAAGTTCCAAGTTACGTTGGCTCCATCCTTGTCACTATCGTCATTCGAAACTAAATCGAGAGAAAAGATCGAGGATCGAGCCAACGTAACTTTGAATTTAGATTCGATTCGCCAATTCGAGACAATAGAAATCAGAAATGATCAGCGTTTGCATCTTGGCTAGGCTTCCAGTAAAACTTGAGGTACTGAATATAAAATATAATTCCAATTGAAAAGGGCATGCTTCGATGGTTCGGTCGTTTGGAAAGGATGAATGAATGAAGATTGAGAAAAGAGATATACAGAGCGAAAGTGAGTGGGAGGGTCGGAAGGGACCGCCCTAGGCGTACTTTTTCGAATCATCGGAGAAATACTGGAAAAGGGCCGAATCTTAAGTACCCGAAAACGACGTGCATGCATGACTCGATGTATGAATGTGGAAGAAGCGAAAGAGATTTGTCAGGATCTTAGCAGGTGGAAAAAAGTGGTCTCTGCCTACCCCTCTGGGAAACAGGCGTGATTTAATATATGTATGTATGTAGAATTCCAAACCAATATTTATTATAATAGTAACTGTACCAAGGAACCCTGGCGCAAACAATTAACGTCTCACGCTATAATCTCGTAAATCTTGAAGCGCTGCCACAATCCACTCCCGCGCACAATGTATAAGTACACAACATTTACAAGTATTACCTAGTGATGTGACAGATATCATTATGATTATAGGTGTTGTAACCACGTGTAGGTGGTAGTAGTACAAGTTACTGACTAGACTAGCTTCTGCCGCGACTTCCTCCGCGTAAATTTCGATTACCGTTATTCCTTAGAGATTTTTTAAGTTTTCCGTGAAAAGTAGCCTATATGTTAATCCTGGGTATAAGCTATTTCCATTCCAAATTTCATCCAAATCCGTCCAGCCGTTGCAGCGTGAAGGAGTAATAAACTAACACACATACAAACTTTCACCTTCACTCTCACACAATTTACCTAGTCCCAAAGCTCTAAACTTTTATTATATCGGTATATTCTGCCAAAAATGTGGTCTACCACCCTACGGTTGGAGTTCATTACACGTCAGAATACAACAAGTTCGATTTTCCCTTGAAATAATATTATTACAGTGACAAATGTCAACCTTAGCGATAATTAGATCTCACAGAAACTTTCGTCAAAACTGGTAGACCACTTTCTTGGCCGACCGTACCACGCAACGATAAACAAACCTACTTATACAGATAAATAAATAGACAAAGTATCCAACACTCAGAAAGAAATACTCGCGCTCATCACACAAATATTTACCCTGACTGGGAATCGAACTCGGGAGTGCTAGCTTTGTGGGCAGTTAAACCATCATTTTATCGAATTTCACTTCATCGATTATTTCGTCGATTTTAATTTCATCGAACGCTAATTCCTGTTGAAACCAGCATGTTTTCAGGATATCTTAAACGTTAATTGCGTAGGTTAGGCAGAATAATCCACATTTATATACAGATAGCAGCCTAACCAGGGGTGTGATTCTCTCAACAACGATGGACGGACGGACGAACGAATGATTGTCCAAGCGGCGAGTTTAAGTAGTCCCGTCAGAGTGAATTAAACACATTTTAGAGCGTGTATTCAATTGGGCAGCATGACTTCTCGAACGTATAAGGCTGCCTAATTGACAATGCACGCGCTAAAATGTGTTTTGTTCGCTCGCACGGGACTACTTAAACTCGCCGCTTCGATTCGCTCGTCCGTCCGACCGAACGCCGTTTTTTGAGAGAATAACACCCCTGCACAAAAAAAAAATAACTCATGCGGTGAGAAATGCCAAATGATACGTCCGTTGAAAGGTGATTCGATAAAAAAAATAGGTACAGTCGAGTTCATAAATATGTGCACATTTTAGTACCTTGTCTATTTAATGTCATGTTTGAACTGCCATAATTATACGAATTAGCGATTAAAGTGACAAGGTACTAAAGTGTATACACATATTTATGTACTCGTCTGTACCCGTAGGCAGGGTCACTACCAACTTTGTCGTCAAATAATGTATAATGTTATGATCCACTTTTAATTTAATAAATAACACACAACTTCATCGAAACTTTACTCGTAATACCTACCTAAAAGTAACCGTCCCAGTAATTACGTTTATTTACTTTATTTAACTACCCATGTTCACAATTACGTAATGTCGGTTTGTCCCGTCCCTAGCGCGGCACGTGTACGCAAACACATCGATACGCGATAATTTATGTCTTATAAACACTGTGTCACTGCGCATGGCAAGCATAATGCATTTATGTTTTTTAGCCTGACCACACTGGCTATTAACGACTACACCTGGGGATTATTAGCACCTCTTGCTCTAGGCAGTTCTTGCAATTGGTTTCATACTTGAAAACTGGATCAGTATCTGGCTTTTAAGTATGAAAATAAATAAAAATAACAGATTCACTGACGATTTCTTCGATTTTTATAGAAAATTAGCTTCTAGAGGTTGAATGTAGAGAATGCGAAAGTTGTAAGTTGAGGCCAGTGGAGGCAGAGAATGATGAATGCCGGTCAAGCGCGAGTCGGTGTCGCGCATAGATGATTCGAACAGGATAAGATAAGTTCAATAAGCTTAAACAAATATATCTAAAAAATTAAGTAGAAGTAAAGAAGGTCCTAGTGCACTTCCCTGTGGCACCCCAAAGTAAACTGGTAGTTCCTTGCTTACGTGGTCACTTACCCTCACACTGACATTCTTCGTTGAGGTACTTTTCGGACCATTGCAGCGTCTGACCTCAAAACCTTATTGCACCCAGCATTATCTAAAAAAAAAAACCACTTCGGTCTTTTTCTTCCATCTTCACTCTCGTGATCGTCTCTAAACCGGTAACATATCTTACGTACAGTCGCGAACTTTTATTTGGTACCCACCTTAGGTCCAAAGTCAATCTGACATTCTACAACAATAAGGTTGAGTTTCCTAAAAGTTACAAATGACTTGACATCTCTAATGATATTGACGACTTCAAGCATATTTTTCTTGAAATGAGCAGGCCCGTTTCACGAAGTTACAAGTTACAAATTACAAGCGGAAGTCTTTTTCTAACTCCTTTTGCTAGAAAGACAGTTCCGCTTGTAATTTGTAACTTGTAGCTTCGTGAAACGGGCCACTGGGGTGTTATTCTCTCAAAAACGGCGTTCGGTCGATCGAACGAGTGAAGCCACACCGGCGAGTATAAGTAGTCCTGCCAGAGCGCACAAAACACAATTTAGCGCGTGCATTCTCAATTAGGCAGCCTTATACGTTCGATCTTATCGACAGAAGCCCTGTTGCCCCCCAGATAAAGGTCTTGGGAAACCGCTGGATGACAGCAGCAGAGGACCGATCGTTGTGGAAACCCTTGGGGAAGGCCTTTGAACAGCAGTGGACGTCTTGCGGCTGATGATGGTGATGATGAAGAGTACTTGTACTTGTCTTGGATGTAACTAAATATTTATTTCTCTAATTAATTATTTATCATTGTCTTGTGAGAGATCGTTCCCTGGCATTTATTAACCATTGTGTTTTCCACCATGCTAACCTTTCTTGTTTCACGTTTGCTTCTTCAATTAAGCAAGACCACTTAACAACATTGTAAACTTTCGCGACACATTGACTTATAATGATTAAAGAGCAATGACGTTTTTTTGGACGGTGGCATTTGTCAGTTAATAAACTACGTTATAAGTTTAATTTATTGCCTTGTACCTGCCCCCAACTCTAATCCATAAAAGCAGGCAGGAGCTATGCTCAAACAGACAAATTGAGTTTTTTGAGACAGGTTTTTTATTCTGTAATGGAAAGTGGATCAGGTTAATGTCAGAGTTCCATCACTTTTTTATAGATTAATAACAATGAACTACGGTTGTCTTTCTTTACCTCATGTTATACATACAAATGGCGCCTTTCTTTCTTTCTTTCTTTCTTATATGTATAGATTAACCGGCAAAAATACCTGCACTAATACACTCATCTCTTATTCATGCAATTGTTAACAAGTGTATTTTTTTAAATCAGAGAGTAACTTCAAAAATACGTACTGAACGAATTTAGATGAAGCTTGTAGTATTTTCTTTCTAATTAACCTAGGTCCAGAATAGTTGGCATTTTTTTTAAAGATCGTGGCTTTTTCGACAGGCACCGAAATTTAAAAGCCGTACAAAACACAATTATTTACTTTGAACAGCTATTTGATTAAACTAAATTATTTAAAAAGATAACAAAAATCCCGACTGCAATAAAATTATCATCAGAAAAGCAAAAAAGAAGTTTTATAATCTACTTATAGAAAATTGTAAGCGCAAATAATTTCTGGAAGAAGTGTTCCAGACGGGGACATGCTAACAGTGCAAATGTAAAATTTTGATGTTTTAAATGAGAAATATGTATTGTAATTCATTGCTTATCCTCATCTCAAATATGCAAGTTATGTAAGTATATTAACCGCCATGTAATATGGCTGTAAACCATGCCGCATGGTGCAAAACCCAACATAGCCTCGTGTGGTTGCCGAGTTAGAATAGTGCCACTCCATGTCTTCCCGTGGATGTCGTAAGAGACGACTAAGGGAATACTCGTAAAGGCTTGTAGTACTGTTAGGCGATGGGCTTGCAACCTGTCACTAATACGCTGGTAAACATCTTGGCCTAATTGTGCAAATTGTGGTTGTAGAATTGTCAACAAGTTTTTGGAGATGTTTGTAATTCTGTAGCTCTGCCTACCCCACTCTGGGAGCGAAGGCGTGAGATTATGTATGTATGTCAAATCAAATTTATCTCGAATTCAAAAATAATACCTCGTTTTGTATTGAAAGAAGATGATTCTTTACAAAATCCCATAATTGAATGCTTATTAACTTTCTTAACAAAACATTATCCACTTATACGACATTGTATCACAACAATTCGTTTCACTAAGTCACCGTGAAGGGCTTGAGATTGACTCGACATAATCTGCGAGGTTATTCTTTACTCGGAATTATCGAGACATAATAGACAAGATGGAATGCGAGAACGTTATCTATTACGAACGTTATTTATTATAACATGTTAACAAACTTAGATGTAGAGGAACACGTCCCGTACAACAACGTCCCGCAAAACTGTTTTCACAGTTTGACTGTGGGATCCGCGAGTCTTAGTATATGTCTCAGATGTAAAAAAATATAATTTAAATTTAAATATTATTAATAGGCCGGTCTATAACAACACAAAAAAGGCAAACATCGCAAACCCGCATGTAACTACAATTTTTTAATATGTTGTTAGGTCCGTTGAGAGTATTTAACATCCAAGTTTGCAACCCTGAAAACCCTGTGCTACCCCCATGGTGCTCGAAAAACTGCGAATTTTTGGCACTTGTTTCAGTTTTTTCGAAAATACTTCTCTAAGGAAGCATTTTTCAAGTATCTTTGTTTATACTTTAATAAAAATAACTAAATTTGCTACAATTTGAGCGTACCTTCCTGTCGATCTATGATTTCGTTATAGACTGGCCTATAAGGAAGTGCTTAAATAAAGCACTCTTAAACCTAGTTTTGTTAAGGTCCAATCTCACAGCCGAAGGTAATCTGTTGAGAATGTAAGGCAAGCGCTTCTCAATAAGCCTTTCCCCAAAGTAATTGCTTACTCTGGGTGCAGCATATTTACCAGCGGCTACTGACCTGGTGCCATGTTTCTGGCTCAATTGCGATTAATCTCTTGATTGCCGTTTTTATTAACTGCCAGTAAGACTGACGTAAGCTGTCAGAGTCGAAGTGTGTGTTTTGACAGTTTTCTATAATCGTTTTCGATAGCGTTAATTTAATGCATCTTGTTTAGGGCCTCTGAATAGTTTGACCAGCGGGCCTAGTATAGCTGCGTCTATATCGCGTGTCAAATGTGGATAAAGCATCCGTCACTCTCGTACTTATGTACGTGTCAGAAGGTGACGGATGCCTTATCCAAACTTTGTCATGCGATAAACGCAGCCATATTAGGGCCCCTGGATTCGGCCTTAATTTGTGCGACGTTCTGTATCTCCGACTTCTTCTTTCTTCTGTATTGGCAGTATACTTAAACTGATGTTAAATTAGATGCCTGCTACAAGACATGCCATACATAGTTAATATCAAAACTGTGTTGAAAGTTTGAGACGCATCTCATTCGAAGGAAGTTCTCAAATCGGTTAGATTTTTTATTTAGCTTCATGTCCAAAACAAGTACACGTCATGGTGCTTGCACGAGGTTGAACCAGTTTTGATAGTCATTTGTTTACGAGCATTTACAAAGTTTTGCAAATACCAGACCAATCCATTTCAACTATGGCCTAGTACGATCGAGATATCTCGCCTTTGCTAAGATACAGAATACCCCCCACAGTTTACACGCTCGCGGCCCATTCGGTCTAATTTCATACTGTAATTGGTGCGATATTGCACCATGGGCACTGAAGGCGTGAAATGGCAGTTTATTAATATTCCTGTGCAAACTGCTAAGTAATCTTGCTCGTTTTCCTCTTCGCGTGTTCGTTTTGTGTACAGACGTCCACACATGTCATAAGTAACAGATTGTTAATTCATATTATAGTTTAAGTTTTTATTACGCTGCATATTTTTCTATAAGAGAGGTGCCACACGGGCGTTGCCGGTGCCCTGCGTTGTCGCCACTGCGTTGTTGTACATGTAAATTAGAATGACATGCCACACGATGCGTTGAAATACTTGCGTCTGCGTTAAAATCACAGCGTTGCGATTTTATTTTCTGGTCTGGAGACGGCGAACGAACACACAGGCCAGCTGATGGTAAGTGGGATCTGTGACCCATAGACATTTGCATTCTCAAGACTACAATCTTAAGACTGCAATCCTAAGACCGCAAATGCGTTGTTAACCCTGAGGACTAACATGGAATGCCACTACGCTAGAATTAACATTAACATTAGGAATTAAAACTATAAATAACTACGATATAGAACTAAGTTCTGAATTTGGATTGATTTTTAAACATTACCATGTAATGAACTTTGTAACGACACAAATATTACGATTTAGTTCAAAGCAAAGTTTCCTGCGGCGCCTCTTATCAGTAAATCCCTTTTGATGCATCAGCTGCATGAATTCGACTCTTCTTCTTCAAACGGCCTCTTTACCCGACTACGGCGAAGCCCAAAAGGAGGGTTATGTGTTTGACATGTATGTATGTCCGTTCCTGTCCCCTCGTAACTCAACGGCTCAACCGATTTTGATAAATGATACGTCATTAGATTCGTCTTGATGGCGCGAGTGTCACTGGGTACCTACAGGGTACCTAGGGTACCTACGATTTTATGAACTTTAATGTTTTTAACATATATCGACGAAAATATCAAAAAAAGTAGTCGGGTTTTTAAATCTTGCTTTTTGTTTAGTTATTTAAATAATTCGATAACTTGCGTATCTGACTGTACTGCACTTGATTACTTGCATTTCTGAGATGAATCGAATGAATTGCATCTGTCAATCGTGAGATCCGAGCATTCTGCGACCATCTCATTATGCTGTAAGTAAATCGTGATGTGTATGAAACCTGAGATTCTTAAATATACGTAATTTGATTGGAATTTACGGTTAATATGATATAAGTTTACATATTTGTTGACAACGCGTTAGCCTAGTTGGTATAGACCTCGCCTACGGAACTTGCGGTCCTGGGTTCGGTTCAAGAGCACGATGAGCGCGTGTATTTGTTCTGAGTCTTGGATGCTATGTATTTATTTTTGTATTTCACTATATTAGTAAGATTATCGTCGTCTAGTACCCATACTCGTAAGATTCAAGATTCAAGCATTTATTGATAAAATGGTACATTTTACACGTCATAATATTCGTAATACAATTATTTATTGAATTAATTAATTAATTATTGCTCGGCAAACGCAGTGTAGGACGCCCTCAGACTAGGTGGAGCGACGATCTTCGCAAGGCGGCTGGCAAGAGCTGGATGAGTGGCCGCAAATCGTGCTCGGTGGGGTGCAATGGGAGAGGCCTACGTCCAGCAGTGGACAGGCCTACGTCCAGCAGTGGACTAGTATAGATGATGATTAGACCCCGGTATCGGAGGTGCAAAATGGTAGCTGTCAAGTTCTTAGGGATGGGTAATCATATTTTTGATGTTGATATCGATACACGATTTTTCTATACATTAGGTTGTACACAGTTATTTTTTTTTGATCTATGATAATCATTGATCGTAAAAATATAAAGTGTACACATATTTATGAACTCGACTGTACAACAAAATATATATCTATGGTTGCTATTACTTTTCTTATGTTTCGAGTTGCAGAGCAGTGCATAAACACTCTTGTGATAAACCTTTTCAATAGAGATTAATACTGGCCACTTATACTGATAATAAATTATTTACGTCAATAGATAATCATTGTCACTTTACAACAATTTCTTCGATTAAATAGCTGTTTACGAGTTTATTCGTCTAAAATCATTTATACCATAGAAAATGGAGTCACTTCTTGCAGAACACCCTGAACTCCAAAAAACGAATGAAAAAATTTACTGCACAGTGTGCAGTGTACACATCATTTCCAGATCTTGGAATATTAAAAAGCACATGGAGTCGAAATGCCATCAAGAGAAAATCATCAACGCGTGTCCTAGTCACATTGATTATTTAATAAAGGACATTCCAATACTTGTAAACCAGGACGATAAAGTATATTGTATATCTTGCAACTCCGTTTTGACTCCAACAAAATTTTGTATTGAGAGGCATTTGAAAACCTTTACTCACAGAAAAACAAATGAAGATCAATTTAACTTTAACCGAGATCTGGTAAAGTTTTTCATCAGTTGTAACGTACCTTGGACCAAATTGGAAAACCCAAACTTCAGAAGTTTCATGGACAATTGTCTCAATAAAAAATATGGCGATGTTACATTACCGAGAGAATCAACTTTACGCAAAAATTACTTGCCTATAGTATTTAATGAGAAAAAAGATGCTATAAAAGAAGAACTGTCCAACGAATATATATATTTGAGCATTGATGAGACTACAGATTCTATGGGTAAAAAAGTGGCTAATGTGATAGTTGGAGCTTTAACAAATTATTTATCTAAGCCCCACATCTTTGCTTCACGAAAATTAGACTCAACTAACAATATCACGATTAGTAATCTAGTAAATGAGGTGCTTCGCGAGTTATGGGGCCATAATTACGAACAAAACTGTGATAAATTGTTATTTTTCGTGACTGATGCGGGGTCATACATGGTAACATCGGGTAAAAATTTAAAGAAAAGCTACCCAAATATGACTCATTCGACATGTGTAGCTCATGGCCTAAACAGGGTAGCTGAAGCCGTGAGACAAGCTTATCCGAAGGTAAATAGTTTAATAAATTTTGTTAAAAAAGTTTTTAAAAAAGCCCCTAAAAGAATAGACATGTTTAAACTAGAATATCCTAATACTCCTCTTCCTCCTGAACCTATCATTACGAGATGGGGCACGTGGATAGAAGCTGTCAGTTATTATAAAGATCATTTCCATAAGGTTAAGAATATTATTTCTAAATTGAAATCCTCTGAAGCTGCTGCTATAGCCAAAGCACAAAGATTGTTCTCTGATGCAAATCTGATAAACGAAATCAATTTCATCGATAAAAATTTTAGAATTTTATCGATCTCAATAACAAAGCTAGAAGATCCAAACCTTTGTTTAAAAGAATCCTTAGATGTAATACTCGAGGTAACAAAAAAACTTTCCTTATTACGTTTGCATCCAATCGGAAAACTTATTTATTTAAAAATGCGGAATGTATTGCAAAAAAATCCTGGGTTCACAACTATACAAATTTTACAAAGTTTGTTGGATGGCAAAAGTGTTGAAATTACTGATGATGTAAATAAGAATACAGTACAGAATTACGCCAAATGTAATTTCTTGCCCATTACTTCTGTCGAAGTAGAAAAGTCATTTTCTTTCTTAAAGTGGATTTTCAACTACAGAAGAAGAAGTCTAACACCCGTTAACTTAGAACAAATTTTAGTAATATATTACGAGACATATATCTCTAATGATAAATATGACTAATTGTAAGATATTATAATTGTTGTGTATATTTATTGTAACTACACTAGTTTACTGCAAAGAATCTGATCATTCATCAAGAACATGGTATGACCTTTGGTGAATATAAAAGAGTTTATATTTTGTTTTAAATTTATTTATGAATGCTTTATGCTAAGAAGATAACTAAAACTTCTTAATGATGAAAGATTTTTTTTTGTAAATAATAAAAATGTTCAATACATGTTGGTTTTGTAATTATATAGTCCTACTTTATAGAATAAACGCTATCATTATGATATAATAAAATATCGACATATAACTATGTTTATCGACATGAAGTTAATATTTCAAAACAATGTTTACCCTTCCCTAGTAATGGCTCGAAATTGACAGCTACCATTTTGCACCTCCGATACCGGGGTCTAATGATGATCATGGTGATGATGATGATGATGATGATGATGATGATGATGATGATGATAATGATGATGATGATGATGATGATGATGACGATTATGATGATGATGAAATTATTGCTAATTTGACATACAATATTTTGTTTAGTTAATAGTGTTAATTGTAATTATAATTAAATTATAGTTCAACACTAAGCTTAGTTTGGCATGAGGTCAATTTGTGTATTTTTTTCCTGATATTTATTTATTTTTATTCGTGTTTTTACGGCATGCCCTATCGTGTAAGGTATCAAAGTAAAGGACGATTATATCAGACGATTAGCTTGTTTCAAAATATACTTGTATAAAATGAGAGTAGGAATTTCAATGTTAAATTCGTTCCTGTGGTTTATAAACATATCATTTAGGTATACTAAAACAGTATTATTTTCATTTTATCTAATAGGTATTATTAGTAATGTCCGTTTGACTCACACTCTCGGGTTTTCCCTGTTAACCGAGTAGAACGGGACAACACACCTTTGTTAAGTTAAAACCGCATAACTCAATTGTATTGAACCCTTGACTATTTTCACATATACCTCATAATATCATCATAATGATTCGTTCGATTGACCAGCGGGTTATAATGATATCAGTACCATATTATAACCCGCCGGGTCATAATATCTCATTATAACCCGCTGGTTAGCCGATGGCTATAATTACTTATTTTAGGTGAGGTTTGCATGAAAAAGTATATTATATCGTTCCACATGGCTTAAGTCA
The DNA here is from genome assembly GCA_946894065.1 of Acleris literana. Taxonomy (NCBI): domain Eukaryota; kingdom Metazoa; phylum Arthropoda; class Insecta; order Lepidoptera; family Tortricidae; genus Acleris; species Acleris literana. Next base: position 4,739,785 of record OX335681.1, read on the forward strand.
TCTTCATACTTGTACCATATTTCTTCGACGAAATGTCAGTGGTTTTGAAGAGACGCTGGTAACAGCTAATAAACTCGATCGTTTTGAACCAAAATATCTATTAATTAATAGTTAATATGAATAAACAAAGCTATAGCTCTGTATATTTAAAAAAAAAGAAAAAAAAACTACAGAACCGAATGGCAATAAAAAAATACGTAGCTTGATACCCTAAAATTAACATTAATAGTCCATTCAAAAAAACATATTTCTTAAAATAGGTACTCACTAACTGCAAAATATAAATAAACTGCTATGTTTGCCTAATTACACTTTCTAGAGATATCAAATATTACCTTATAATTATATACCCTTATTTATATGGAGTAACCGATGAGTAGCTCAGCCATGTTTTATCTTTCTCTATCCAATTCAAATGTCACCATGACAGACAAGGACAAAGCATGGCTTACCTACTCCACGGTTACCGCTCGTTTATTAATAATATAATCTACAGCTTATCTCATAAAATTAATTACTTAAGATAACTAAGGCTATCTCTATTACAAATAAACACATTTCAAAATATTAAAAGCATTCCGATTTCACATAATCAGGAATCAAACCCGCTAAGGGCAATGCTTAAACTGACAGAAATAACTTGTTTAAGTCTGACAGTAAATCTAGATAAACCAGTAAATCTAGGTCTCCGAGGTTTGATAATTTTGTTTTATTGTGGTTGAGATTAATGGGCGTTTGAGGTCTTGTCGGATTGGTTTTGCCCACTTCTTGTTGACAGTGTTGGTCGATAGAAATCGGATTGGTTATCTGTGGAATGGTGTTAAGGCTCACATTGTATTATTAAGTTAAGTTTGTGTCCGTGACTTCGTCTGCTTAGATTTCGTTTTTTATTTACCTTGGGAACTTTAAAATGTTCCGGAATTAAAAGTAGCCTATGTTTAAATCTAGCTGTCCAAATCCATCCAGCCGTTGCAGCGTGAAGAAGTAACTAAGTAATAAACACTCAAACTTTCCCATTTATAATATTAGTTTATTTATTAGGTTGTTTTGTTTGTAGTTTGTAAGATACACGTAGAAAACATTATTTTTCTTAGGCAGTATGTATGGTGATGGACCCCTTTTTCCGCACTTAGCCCGTGTATGTCGGGCCATTGTGTGTAGGGGGTTACTAGCTAGTAATCTAGCCAGCCTTACTCTGACCAGAAGCGCAGGATCCTCTTGGTATCGCCACAGGCTTCTCGGAGTGACCTCAGTGTCTTGAGGATTTCAGTCGTTGAGCAGCTACACCTACGCATTCCAGGATTACGTGGGGAGCAGGCAGTATGTATATAAGTATGTATATTTCTGTGGCACGCTCTGCAGCATAAACAGCTTCACGGATTTTAACATTATAAGGTGTCGTTAGATCCATCTTATTTGTCGAAATGACACAGGGTATATAATATTTCATTATGGGGTCCACGAAAAAAAAATGGTGGGCAACAAAATGTATATTTTATTTACTTTATATTATTTTGCCATGTCCGAGCACAGCAAGCGGTACCTTATCTAGACTTAGCCTTGATAGTGTCGGACATTTTCGTTTAGCCGCAACATGATTTTGCATGCTTCTGTTACAAACCGGCTCCCGCTTAGAATCACAATAGGACTCTAGAATGTTCCAGATTGTTCCATTTGATTTGACCAATTTTCCAGATAGACCGGGCAGTCTTTATTTTAATAAATAAATAAATATCAGGGGACAATGTCACACCAATTGACCTAGTCCCAAACTAAGCTCTAGGCTTGTACTATGGGTACTAGACAACGACATAAATACTTATAAAGAGAAATATATACTTAAATACATAGAAAACATCCATGACTCAGGAACAAATATTCGCGCTCATCACACAAATATCTGCCCTTACCGGGATTTAAACCCAGGATCACTAGCTTCGTAGGCAGGGTCACTACCAACTAGAGCGAGCCGTCAGAATCTTTCAGCAGTCCTGGGATATGAACACTACCATGACTATTAAGGATCTTTTTCCGGTTTATAGAGCTTCACGCGTGGATATTATTTGGTTTAGTTTCCTCACTGACAACAACCCGTGCCAAATCATTTCATCAACACCATCTTGATAGTTGGAAATCCACCACTGTGCGTTTTTCGAGAGCATTTTTGCCACGCACCCTATCTTTGTGGAATCAGCTTTCGGCGCCTATATTTCCGAACCAATACGACTTGGGGGGCCTTCAAAAAACGAGCCTACTCTTTTCTCAAAGGCCGGCAGCGCACCTGCGATTCCTCTGGTGTTGCGGGTGTTTAGGGTTATGATCATTTACCATCAACTTGCTCGTCTGCCTATTTTCTCATAAAAAAACACAACTATAGGTAGTTGTTAGGTTATTACCAGAGGTCGGAATAGGTAGTGCTTATTAACCTAAACTTGATGCATCTTCATTCAATAACGTATTTCCATCTCACTCACGCATGAATGAACATGAGTCAAGTTTAGGTTAATAAGCACTACCTATTCCGACCTCTGGTTATTACCGCTAATATAGCTACTCGTAAATTTGGAAATATTTGAATTACTTTTGCATTGCCACCTTTGCATAGTTTTTCGGGTTCATTAACAAGGGTACTCAGTCCGGCTATCCGTTTGTCCGCATTTCTGTCCTATTAAATACCGTTGTTTTTTTAACCATCATTTAATAAGTTAGTAACTTGTTGAAATTGTCACAAAATATTAGATGTTTTTGAACATTAGAATACAGAAGGATTTTACGCGGCGAAGCCAAAAAGTTAAATATTGAACCACTGTAGAACCCTGTCATAATAGCATAACATTTAATTTCATGCCAATTCTATAAAATTCCTAAGCAATTTCCGAATGCATTCCACAATGGACTTGATTAGCTACTTGTCCAAGATTCTATGCCCGTGTTGGGCACTATGCTAATACCGCCATTCTAAGAAACAAGGACGTATCCGTCACAAAACTCTTATTGCATTAAAGACCTTACTATAACAGAGGAAGGTTGCATTTGCTGTGTTTATAAAGTTGTTAATACAATCTTTTGATACATTCGTCTGCGTAGATTTCCTTATGATGCTTATTTGTTAGGGCGGAACAATAAAACATCGTCATTACATTTATATGGAGAAACGGGAAGTTGCATTAATCAACTAGGTTCTTAATTACCCATTAAAATACCTGAAGTACTCGTATTTAATAGAGAATGTAACATAATGTGACAGGTGCTATAAAGAGCTAGTTATAACACTGATAGGTCGCATATGAAAATAAGGTAAGTACGCGAGCGAATGATAGAATTAACAGTGGGGCCACCGTCTACGTAAAACTGTCACAGTTGTATAGGAAATTTGTTTGATTTTAAGGCACCACGTGTTTTTTTAATTTATTGCTATTCCTCAGCAGATGCATTGATGGCTTTTGAGCAAAGGTGTATTCCACCATTTACATGAAAATACAAAATAGAAAAAGTGGCACAAGCTTTTCCAAATTATATCCCATTATTTCTATTGCGGCAAAAAACCGCTAGTACCCGAAAGAAACTGTGTGTTTCCAAGGGTCGGTCGTAAGACATGCAGCGTCTTTTTGTCGCCAGCATTAGAAATAGTGGGACACACCCGCAAACAGTATGCTCGTCGTGGTATTTTGCTAATTCTTCAATTTGGAAGTAAAGCCGATAGGTCTTTCTTGATGTTATCTCTACTGCTACAGTAGTTACGGGAACTTTTTCTTTTGCAACTACCTATAGTTAGTTAGTTTTAGTGGTGGTCAGTCCTTGTCCAGGTTCCGCCTGGATCGCTACCACCATTTTATCCTTGAACCAGCTGCCAAACCGTGTTCGCATTCTTGTCGCAGACTAACAGTGAAATTACTAGCATAGAAGTATTCCACCTTAGTCAGGTCGGGGTACTGGGTAGGCCACGCATTTGCAGTCTTGTGATTGTAAATGTCTATGGGTCTCAGTTTCCATTTACCATCAGGAGGTTCTTTTAAACATTGCGTGCCAAAAAAAAAAACGTGTTGAAAGCAAATCTTGAACAATTTTCGTAATATTACAATAAGTAAACTATTTAAACTATGCTAGTAGCCTTCAACAACCTTGCTGGTCCGGCCCGTTCCACTAGATATTACGAGTAACTACTTGATTAATTTAACTATACCTCTAGTACCTACTAATTGTTGTGCTAATTGGCTACTGGTCTTACCAAATACGGGTGGCTAGTTTAAACTAAGAACTTATTGAAGGTTGAAAGTTAGTTTCTATTGAGTGAGTTATTGCCGACTGAACTTTTTAATAGTCTAACTCGAGAATTTAAAATACACGAGGGACATCAATTGCAGGTCAGGTTAAACTGAAGAAATGGCAAGAAGATTTTTTTTTCATTTACGTTTAAAATAAATAGTCACTCCATTTAAGTATACGTGTTGATTCATGAATATCGTTTAAAGTGCAAGCCAAAATATTTTTGGTATTCCCGGAACGGGCAACTTTTGGAGCTATAATATTAATTCAGTTTGCACCACCGCCGCCTATTTCTACTGTATACCACGTGTCCCAAAACTCAACGATAAGCCGGCACCAGAGGATGGAGCTGCTTATGATTAGTCGAGAAAAAATAAGGAAAAAAATATATCTTTTCCTTATTGGTATTGGTATTGGTAGTATCTTGACGTGTAAAAGTGCCCGAGCGGCCTACTTACTAAATAAATTTCTTTTATCTTTTTTATCTTTTTTATTTTTTCTCGACTAATCATAAGCAGCTCCATCCTCTGGTGCCGGCTTATCGTTGAGTTTTGGGACACGTTGTATTTTTAACCATTGCTCCTTTTTTGCTGTATGGGAGCCCCACTTAAATATTAATTTTATTCTGTTTTTAGAATTTGTTGTTATAGCGGCAAAAGAAATACATCATCTATGAAAATTTCAACTGTCTAGCTATCACGGTTCATGAGATACAGCCTGGTGATAGACAGACGGACAGTGGAGTCTTAGGTCCCGTTTTTACCCTTTGTGTATGGAACCCTAAAAATACGATTATATCCTTCTCTCTCGTGTCATGTCAGTCTGTGTCCCATACATAAAGCCATTAAATTTCCCAACGGCAGCCATCTTACATTGTATCAGGTACAGCTAACAAGCTTATCCCAAATAGGAAGGTTTTTATTGGATGAGCAAAAATTGATGTGGTCAACTGTGAGATGTGGCTGAAGAGACACGTGGCGGGAAGGGTAACGCTAGCAGCGGCGCGGCGTTTATAACGCGGGAGCGAAAGCGATGCAATATTTGGGAGGGGAGCCCTTTGTTTCCCATAATTTTATTGGTTATAATGTAATTGTTGACATAATTTTTGATAGTCATAAATTTTTATTTCGCTGAAACTGTAAACTTTTCAGAAGTTCTGAAATATCTAACGTGTAGACAAGGCTAGGTTAGGTTAGGTTTGATTTATAAAAATCCTGAAAAAGTAACAGTTTTAAAAAAAAACACGTTATGACTTGCGATGATTATGACCTAAAGCAAATTATGACTAAAAATAATTATGTCAGTCAATATAGACCCATTTGGGAGGTTAGGTTATTTTATTACCGATGAATTAAATTAATATAGGTACTGACTTGTAAACTGTATTATTGTGTCACGCTCTTAGTTTAAAATGTATTGTAATATCAGGAACTAGTTGGGGTTAGTGTGGGCAGCGTGAGGATGTAGGAGAAAGTACAATCACTGATATGTATGATCAAAGATACTCTTTTTTACTCAGTGATAGCATTTATATAATGTTGGGTTGACGTTGAGACAAGCAATATGCGTTTATGTTACAGTAAACTATTGTGTTACTGTGCAACTCTGAAAGTGGAAAATTGGCATACTTCAGTATGCAAATTGTTACGATCCGATACTTACCATTACAAACTGCAACTCAACTGGCAATGTCCACATTAAGCAGCGATTACATTCCGAACAGCGCCCTCTTTTTCGCCAATCTATTTTCATTCATATTTTTTCAGTTCGTGGATATCGGAATGTCAATACACCCGCGCCGTGTTTGGCGTGGCCTTACTGTTAAGTTACATTTTGTGCTCGGTAACAAAGTTTCCGAGATTTGCCCCACGATAGAATCTGGAAAGGCACGGCTAGCGTCAGCTACTGAAGTACCGTCAGCAAAAAAACATAAACTAAATAAATTAATAAAAAATTCACTGTTATTTTAGTAAGAAACTATATCATTATTGTAACCCTTGTTACCTAAATAAAATACAGCTTGCAAAGACGGCCACTTTCGAGTGGTCAAGTCGGTAAGAATACTGAATAAAAGTGAGGTTTATTGCTGAAAATTAAAATAGTAAATAGGTATGGGTTTATAATCCGTCTTACTAAACTAAATATGATGAGTGAGACGGATGTTAGTATGTTTTAATGTTTGTCTTTCTTTCAGGCATTTTTGTGGCTGAACAGACATTAATGAAAGTCAGATAGGTCCATATTATGACCTGTAAAATATCATAGATACTTCTTATCCTGGAAAATTGTGAAGTTCTCGTGAAAATAACGGTTCATATGTTAATTTGTAACTTTTAAGTATAAATAGCTAGGGGAATTACTGATGTCATCAATGAACTAGTGACTAATGATCAGAGGTCGGAATAGGTAGTGCTTATTAACCTAAACTTGTTGCATCTTCATTCAATAACGTATCCCCATCTCACTCACGCATGAATGAACGTGAGTCAAGTTTAGGTTAATAAGCACTACCTATTCCGACCTCTGCTAATGATGTATGACTTAGTATGAAATATAACAAAAACATTCTTGTTAAAACTCGGGGCTTTACCTCTATAAACATACTTATTTCCCTGTTTTACACAATCATAATTTGAATGCAGTTCAGGAATACCCGTAGTCGCGCTCCGAGAGTTCCGTACCACCGAAGTACATGGCCAGAGTTGTATTTAGTTCTCTTTCTTTAAGGTTTGCACTAATAATCACTTCAAATTTGACACTTTTATGTATTACCGCTGAGAAGAGAACTAAGAAAACGTTGAAAGCTTTCCACGGATGTGCATCCCACTTATTATCATTTTAACCTACCGCCAAGCAGCAGTATTCGCATTGTTGTGATCCTTTTTGGGGATAAGATAAGACAACCGGTGAAATTACTAGTATAGAGGCATTCGATCTTAGTCGTCACGGTTAGCAACGTATATGCAGTCTTAAGATTGTATTCTTGAGAATTCTCAGATACCATTTAGTCTTACCATAACGTGGTATGTGTCGTTCGCATACAAAAAAAATATCGAAAGTTATATGCAGATATAACTAAATACTTTTTTCCTGTCCCTCCCACCCACTAAAATCAAGATCACCATTGAGCTACGGTGGCTCTAGCGTCTGCGCACTCTATCTGATCTTACTGATCTATAGGCGTGAATAACGGTTGGCCCAAAAAACGGGAATTTTCTAGACTTTACGTAAGTACAGTGTGATTTTTATTACTTTTATTTCGCTTGGATTTATTTAGTTAGAAGGGGAAGGCCATGGCAAACATTCCACGATCAGTTTCGGGACGTATTAAAAAAGGGGCCAGGTCAGGAGACCCTAAACCAACGCTCGTGTATGAAGAGACTTATGAGTGTGGAGGAAGCGAGGGAAGTTTCTGGATCGTAGCAAGTGGAACGAAGTGTTCTCTGCCTACCCCTACGGGAAGAAGGCGGCATTGTATGTGTGTATGTTATTTAGCTCGGTGTCCGAAGCGCAAAATTTTAAGAGAAGTGGACCATATTATTATCAACTCTAGTCTCCTTTTAACTCGACGGACGAAAGAAACGTTTAAGTTGTCTCGTCAGAGCGTACAAACTACAATTCAGGGCGCGCATTCTCAATAAGGTAGCTACTGTATAATTACATTAATTACCCTCCTATTAATTGCTTTAATTACAGATTTTCCGCTACCGCTCAAATACAATAGAAAATTTACATAATTATCTTTTGAATCATATTTTACACTAATTACATTATATAGCAACTTTTTTGCTGTCCCTCCTATCGGTATCAAAATCCCTGGTGGAATGTGTCCATCTAGTTTTAGATCTACTCGATCTATCTAAATTATATCGATTGGGTGCGCCAGAGATCCGCTGTAGATCCTAAATTGGTTAGTTATGGGATAAAATGTTAGATACCATCCGAAAACCGACCAAGTGTGAGTCGGAATTGCAAATGATTGGTTCCGTACTACCTATAATCGACACGTCAGCCAATCACAGGCAGTGATGCCAGTTGAATGGCGTACGCGTTGACAAGGTAAGACGCCAACGAATTTTTTTTAGTGTTTCATTACATTTTTTTTTCTTTTTTTTTACGTTTGATTACTCTGAAATGGTTCATAACATGTTCTAATATGTTTTAAGTACATATTAGTCTTGTTATTTCTGAAGCTGTTTTGTGTTTTGTCGTTTCGGCTTGAAAGTTTTATGTTGATAAATTAAAAACTTAGGCAAATCGGGTATGTGAAAAGCGGGTACCCGCCATGATTAATTTGTATAAATAGAGGCACTATTTATACAAATTAATCAACGGATTAACAGTTTAGTAACTTTTATTTTGTAGATGGTTAGTAAATATAAAACAAAAACTTCCCAAGCGTCGTGAAACGAGACCTCAATGCGGCTAGCTTTGGAAGAGGCGACCAAAACATCGGTCAAAAGTTCAGCCAAAAAGTTTAGTATTCATTTATCTAAACTACAGACATGAAGAAAAGTTGTCCATTTGCATAAATTGTTAATTTCAGGACGAAGCTGTGAGCTTAATTAATGTCAAAGGTGATTTGATCTCTTATGAACAATCACTTCCCACATTGCCAAAAGGTCTGACCTGTTTTAGGCACCCCCCACGGGCAAAACGGTATTATGGAAGGGTTTCGATTTTAATTTGGTTTTTATACAGGTTGTTCCTGAAACCGACGTCAACCCGCCTAGGGCTGATAGAGCAGCTAAAAAGCTATCGATTTAACCCCTGTCTATGTTCAGCGATTGTTACTAGTTTCGGAGATATTGATCATTTTAATAGGAATTTTTTGTAATTTCCCTTATTTGGATGAAAATCATTAATTTCGTGTTTTATTTCATAAGTTTTTCAGTGGTATCTTACATAATTAGAATCATTACGAATCAGCGAAGTTTTTAAACCTATTTGCCCGTCTTTTTTTTAAGTAAGCACATAAAGTTGGTTTCACCATACTACTCGTAGGTGTCCCAGTGTTTGCTTTTCACTTTGTATGGAAAAAACGGATTACTTAAAAAAAAGTATTAAAAAAAATATGGGCAAATTGGTTGAGGTGAAAGTCAAGTGTCTAGCTTTTACGCTTTAACAGATAAAGTCCTGTTACAGACGGACGAACAGCCGGAACCCTAGCGACAGTTCCCGTTGCTACCTTTTGGGTACGGTACCCTAAAAACCAACTACTTATGATAAAATCATTTAGCTTATCAATTTAGAAACTAAAGCATTCCTGTACACTGTTATTTATTTGATAATTTATAGATAGAGATCTTACATTTATCTGTCCGTTGCAACTCGGGCAGCAATTAAGGCCGCGAGCGTCGGTGGTTTTGTGGTTGTAGTCGACTCGTGATCATAAGGTACTGAGTTCAAGCCCGAGCAGTTGCCGTGTATCAATGACTTTTTTTAAATTTAGTCATCAGCATTAATATAATCCCAAGAAAAAAATAAAGCTCTAGTAAACTGCCGTCTACTAGTTTCCTATAAAGAAGTTGTCGACTGAGATAACCGCTTTACACATGTTGACATTACTTTTATGATTTCCTTTTTTGGGTATTTTTGTAATTCGTACCTAAGCAACGCATTTGCAGTCTTAGGATTGCAGTGTTGAGATTTTAGTTTCGACAATCCACATTACCATGATCCCACTATCTCCATCTTGACAATGTACAGGTGACATGTGACAATTCGTCGCACGTTTCCAATAGGTGGTTAGACATATAGCAGAGTGGATACCATTTTCGTAGCACTACTTTTCACATACTGTAATAATTTGTAATTTTCTATTTCTATAATTATCTAGTTTTCTCATCGTTGGGATTCATGAATGCTGTCACCTGTGTCAGGTAATGGGGCTGGTGGCCTGAGTACTCATTTGTCATTTCATTGCCATAAAAAAGGAGAAAAGACACCTAACAATAATAGGGACTAAACATGACCTCAATGCCCGCTCTTTGGCAAAGAGGAGACAAGCCAACAAGTCCTAGTCGAGTGTATGTGTTCACTGAGATGCCGCAAACTCGGGGAGGACGAGCTATCAACGGAAGCACTTAATAGCATTAACCTACAAGACTCATTTCTGTTCTGTAGGAAAACTAGAAGATGGGATCCATGCTGGATGGGAGCGTCGCCAGGCCAGTAACTTACGGATCAACCAAGGGGAATAAGGCAGAATGACCGGGACATCTATCGCCCGCTCCGGCCGGGCGTCCCCGTCATCATCGAGGCCCGAATTTTCGTGGCACTTTTGGGCTGTCGTGTGGCTTCTCATTTATCGACTTTCAATGTATATTTATCGATATACTAAATTTCTAAATAGTTTGTTAGCATTTATCGAGTCCAGCGGGTAACCTGATAATGTGAAAAAATATTAGGACAATCTATTTACGAAGATTCCCGAACGCTGCCCAGCCGAGTCGGATTCGACGAGTGACCTCTTTCTCAAAGTTGGACCTACCTAACTGGACCGTTCTGAGTGGAGAGCCTTGGGGGAGGCCTATGTCCAGCAGTGGAGGTCTTTCGGCTGACATGATGATGATGATGATGAATCTATTTACTAGTATTTATGATGAAACTAAAGAAACACTTGTTAGCACTTGCAAGTATATTTTAAACATGAAATTGATAAAGCAGAATTACATTAGTAATAGACATTTTTATCCGTATTTGGAACTGATTTTATAAGTGTTGTTTTCCAAGTAACTATCCATTCCATATGTTGATTTCAAATTTTCAGCCTACCTAAAGGTTATCTGGAAGAGATCGCTCTTTAGCGATACGACCGCCTCTTGTTTACCTCTACCTTTAATCTTCTTTTGAATTTGGTGTTGTATTATATTGTATCGATAAATGTATATCGGAAGTCGATAAATGAGAATTCACTAGCTTTATTGAAGTGCCACGATAATTCCGACCTCTCATCATGATCAACCCTCAAGCTGCTGCTCAAGATAAGTAACCTAATATTCTTCATCCTCCACGTCAGCGGTCAATTGGCGTCTTTATTAGCCTGCATTATGTTTATAAGTAAGCCTATTACGCCTACATCGTGCAATTCAAACAACACGAACAAACAGACGGCAACATCTGTGATTAGGGTTAAGTATTTCATAATAGCTGTACCTAATTGATACAAGTTTAGTAGGTATTCTTTTTTTATGTCATGCAAATGACCATTAACCCCCTATTTCATCATCCTGACAGTGATAGGTGACAGGTGACATTTCAGTGTACATGGCACACCTTATATGAAACCCAGTGATGTACCAGCGTGTTAACTTTGCAATGTATACCAAATTGTCGGGTACACTACATAATTCCGAAGAGTCATAATTTACGAATTTATTAAAATCCCGATTTTTCATAGAATAGAATAGAATGAAATAGTTTATTCGTCAATTTAGTGGAAGTAGGACCTTGTCCAGGGTCCGTCCGGATCGCTACCACCATCTGATCCATTAACAGACCGCCAAGCAGTAGTGTTCGCATTGCTGTGTTCCGGTGTGGGGATAAGACAACCGGTGAAATTACTAGCATAGAGGCATTCCATCTTAGTCCTCAGGGTTGGCGACGTATTTGAAGTCTTAGGATTGCAGTTTTGAGATTGTAGTCTTGAGATTTCAAATTTCTATGGGTCTCAGATCCCAATTACCATCAGGTAGCCTGAGTGCTCGCTTGCCTTCTCCTAGCCATAAAAAAAAATTGGACACATTGAATTGTCACCTGTCATTTGTCACTGTCAAGATGGTGAAATTGAGAGATGATGGTAAGTGGGATCTAGACTACAATCTCAAGACTGCAACCTTAAGACCTCAAATGCGTTGCCAACCCTGAGGACTAAGATGGGATGCCTCTAGGCTAGTTATTTCACCAGTTGTCTTATCCCCACTGTGGAAGTTCTGAACACAACCATGCGAACACTGCTGCTTGGTGGTAGGTTAAACTGGGTCTATATCGGCTGATCTACAAATTTTTGGCCTATTTTTGTTTCGCATCATATTTTTTTTCATACCAAAAATTGTTTGATCGAAATTGTTTTGCATAATATTGTTTTGTCGATCAATTGTTTAGTATAACATTTGTTTGGAATAACTTTTTTTTGTCGAATGATTTTATGGTATAACGTTGACCGTGAGGCGAAGTCAACGGAGCTCCGCTTAGCGGAGCTACTATTCCGCGTATTTGTGGCGCTTCGCGCCTTGACACAATTCTAACCTAACCTAACCTATAGATTAGTTAAGACCTAGGTGTTTGCAATGGGCTTCGACCAAACAATTTATGGATTTAGCGTTTGAGTAATTAAAATTTTAGACAAAACAATTTTAGACCTAAATTGCTTTAGAACAAAAAATATGTATTCAAAAATATATTTATGCTAAAAAAGAAGTATGCTATTCAATATTATAGGAAAAAATTTCGACCAAAAAATTTTAGCACATAAAATTTTAGGTCAGTCGAAAGGCACCCGGTTAAACTATAAGATGATGGTAGCATTGGTAGCGATAGGTTGGTGGTGATGATTATGTTCAATTGGCCTACTGTACCTTTACTAGCACAGCGATCAAGAGATATACGTCTGACGATTTATTTGTTTCGTGAAGTACGCCACGCTTAGCCAATTAGGAGCAAGCGCAGGCGCCATGCAATTAAAGTTCCATACAAATGCATAATTAACTTGGGCATTGAGATTTGTGGCGTGAATTAGGTCGAAGGGCAAGAATGTTGATTACAGATAAACTTATTAGTATAGTATATTAGTAGTTCAATCCCTGGGAAGAGCTAGTAGTTTTTTTTTTGGTAATCGCCTGATGGGCCAAAGACAAAAGTCCTTGCTTTTGTTTGCTTTTTGCTTTAATTACTTTAAGAAAAAAAGGGCAGAGGTGAAAATCCCTTCCGGAGACCTGGGAATGGAGGGCCCAGGTACTGCCAGGCTCGCACCGGCTAAAAACACCAATGCTACTACCCCAGCCAGTGCTGAAAGGCCGGAGGAGAAAGTCCTTCCTCCGTTTACATATCCGCGGGGTTTTTCCAAAAAGGGGGGATAGGAATGGGGGTTGGGATGGGGGGGAGACTTATAGCTATGTGAGTCGCGGAGTGGGAATCCTGACGCATGACGCTGAGCTAGTAGTATTTGAATGATGAGCATGAATATTTAGTTTTGTCTCTGATCCTTGATTAATTTATTTTATAACCAGACATAGGAATTTAGTCGGCAAAATTGTATGACAGGTAGGTAGTTCCTATATCTGTTTATAACTAACTTACTAGTTATGAAAGTTATCTGTAACACCCATATATAAAACAGATTAAATAATGGTGAAGCGTTATAAAACTGACGGTGACAGACGTCACCAAAGTGTTTAAAAAAAACAGGCTTTAATTACACTTGCAAAGTACTAGGATATAATGAACTGTAAGAGAGATTAACAGCTCATAATAAATCCATTGAACATGCTACGTCTTAAACAAATATCACAACTTATTTACATGTTAAACAAAATTCAACCGTAAAGCAACGGTGTTCTGATTTTATTTCCAATGAAATCCATGTGTAGTTATGGTATTTTGTTTGCATGTTTGTTTGTGTGTAACGCGATACGTACATTAGCGTCTAAAGTGTTTCTTCAAAGACCATCTGTTAAAGCTAATTTCAGTGTTAAGAACCTTTTATGATGTACAAAAATGTGTTTTTATTTATAAACTACTTTCTGTTTCACATCATCTGCACAATATACTAGATTTATTATTTAATACTTACCATTATTTATATGTTTAGATATACAAAGAAATCATAGAATGTAATTTATCTAGACCTGCCAAGCCAAGTCACCATGTACCAATGAGTGTTCTAACGTAAGTACATTACCTGATGATTTTACAGTAAAAGAGAAACATCACGAGGAAACCTGCACATTGGAACAACCGAGTGTGTAAAATGGTAATTTCTCAAAAGATCTTAGGGGAATCCGAAAGGGCCCTTTGGTCGAAGATAAGATTAAATAAGAATCTCTTGAAGCAGCGTTATACTAGCTTTCCTGCGACATCGTCTGTGTTCCTATCATTCTATAAATTCTAGGTATGGTATGTTGGGTTAAGATCGGATCGGGTCAAAACCGGATAATTCAAATGACTACTTAACTAACAAAGGTTTTCGATCCCCGGCGCTGCGGGCTGCGGGGCGCAACAAGATAATCCGGTCTTGACCCGATCCGATCTTACCCCAACATACCATATGTACATTGTTAACTATAAAACTCCTTTGCCTGGATTCGACTTTGAAGTTGGTAGGTGATTTAGAAGACCAAACTAAAGCAATATCATGTGATAGTCATATGTATGATTTATGTATGAGGTAGTGTCTTGCAACAAAATGTAATTGTTCAATACTCATTTGAAACAAAATTGGTCTTAATGTTGCTTTTGCACTGTCACGATCACGCCGTTTTGTCATGTCCCTGCGTTGAACCGGCAATTTAGGATCCAATAGACTGTCAATTAATATTGACAGGAATGTTCACCAGAAAACGGTAGAAGCAATTATTATATTTTCTTGAAACAAGAAATAAAACCAGTAGGGTATGAAGATAATAAAAATACTACAAATACAGTAATATTATAAACGCGAAAGTTCGTATGTGTGTTAGTTTGATACTCCCTCACACTGCAACGGCTGGAGGGATTTGGATGAAATTTGAAATGATGATAGCTGATACCCTGGATTAACACATAAGCTACTTTTCATCCCGGAAAATTAAAAAAACCCAAGGTAATAACGGTAATCTAAATCTACGCGGACGAAGTCGCGGTCCGAAGCTGGTAGAACTTAAAATAAAACGGAGCTTTGGTATGGATTTTATTTCTGATAATATTCGAGATTTAGCTAAAAAATAGGAACAGATGTAGTGAAAAATCGAACGACATCGCCTTTAAATGATTTTTATTTTGCTTTCTCGGTTATCTATGAGGTTCCTAATTTTCTACTAAATTAGAAGAGCTTAATGAGTGAACGGAAAGGAAACTAACTTATTGGACAAATTACAGTGTCGTTTGAGTATTAACTACATCTGCATCGGCGTTAAGTCCGCTACTTGTTGTACTTTTCGTACTGGTCAATTATAAATAAATAAATAACACATCTGTATCTAAACCTTCGTCATGTAGTTTGTAAATTCAAAATTCAACCATTATTGACGGTTGATGTGTTGACCTACGCCCGACTGATGATATTTACTGTCAGTCTCCGAAGTACTTAACGGATTGTCAACATGAGTAGTAATTAGAGCGTCATAATTGGGGTCGAATTAATTGACGAAAATAAACACTGCACTAGTTGGTTCACTTTTCACAGAGTCAACCGGTTTTTTGGTAGCTTTGCGAGCGATCTAGTCTAAGGGCCGTATTAATAAACTCATCTTGATTGAGATGTCAATCACAAGACACGTCAAAATTGACAGCTTATTATGGGTTGACATTTACTTTGACGTCTCTCGAGATGGGTATATCAGTCGAAACGAGTTTATTAAGTGCATTTATTTTGAGGTTTCCGTACCCTAAAATAAAGTTAATATTAGGGGTCAATCTCACACAAATTGACCTAGTCCCAAACTAAGCTCTAGGCTTGTACAGTCAAGGAATTTAATTTGTGACCCACCTTAGTTCCAAATTCAATTTGACATTCTACAGCAATAAGGTTGAGTTTCCTATCAATTACAAATGACTTGGCAACTCTAATGACAATGACATCTTCAAGCAGACTTTCTTTGAAATGGGTAGCAAATTAACGTCCGTGACCGTACTATGGGTACTAGACAACGATATAAATACTTGTATAGAAAAATATATACTTATAGAAAACATCCAAATAGCAAATACTCACGCTCATCACGCAAATATCTGTCCTTACCGGGATTTGAGCCCAGGACCGTTAGCTTCATAGGCAAGGTTCACTACCAAGCTAACGTGCCAATGGGCAAATTACTAAAATCTCCACTGACCGTCCGTCTGTCACAGTGTTGTATCTTATGAACCGTGCTCACTGCTCAAATATTTAACCCTACGGGGATTGAACCTAGTACCGCTAGCTTTGTAAGCAGCGTCCCGAGGCTTACCACGTCTCGTTACACTTGTCTCAGGATGAGCGGGAAGCGTATAGACCCAGCGATCAACTATTAATATATCTGTCTCTTTTATTGACACGGGATCTATATTCATGTCTCGACAAACTAGTGGAGAGAGTTCTTGCCGGCAGTGCGAACAGCCCGCGACAAATTATCTATATTCTTTCGTTTCTTGATCGAGAAAATACTCGTAGTCGATAGCTAATCGCTTCCACGCCGGCTGCCAGCCTTGCGAGTCATCAAGTAACTTCATCATTTAAATGCATTGATGTATAATTTACTGATGTAATATTAACTCCCACCAGTTATTCCTACAACTCCTCATGCTTGCGGTCTTCTTCTGTAGTAGTAAAGGCAAAACAATTAATCACAAGAGAATTAACACACACGTATACGTTTGAATAAAAGGGAAACATATATTAAGTGTTTTATTTTACTTTTTTTATGGTAAGAAGACATACGAGCTCATAGGCTACCTGATGGTAGGTGAACTATGAAGCCTTTAGTGATTTGCACTGTCAAGATCTTCTTATCTTATCTTATCTTACAGATGGGCCCTTTCGGATATACTTCGACCCTTTAGGATCTTTTGTGCAATTACCCTCTTACACAGTCAGCTGTTCGAATGTGCAGGTTTCCTCACGATGTTTTCCTTCACCGTAAGAGCATCGGGTAACGCACTTAAGTTAGAAGAACTCATTGGTAAACGATGACCGCTAGGGTTCGAACTCGCTACCTTACGATCTCGAGTCGACCCCCTAAGCCACTAGGCCACCGATTGCAATGTTATACCATGACAATAAGACTGCAAATGCGTTGCCAACCCTGAGGACTTAGAGGAATGCTCTATGGTTGTCTTTCCCTCGCACCGGAACACAAAAGCCGACACTGTTGTTTGGCTGCAGTTTAACGGGTAAGATGGTAGCGATTTGAACGGACCATGCACTCGGTCCTTCCACCACTAGGACAGCTGGGATAGTGCACTGTGTACTGCGTTGAGGAAGAAGAAGCCTGCCCCGAGGAACCAATGCGCCACCACACCGACCGGACCGAACCACTTGCTGTGTCCTGTACTCCTGCTGCGCCCACGACGCAGCTGTACGTGTCCCGATTACATTACTGTACGGAGACGAAGGAGCTCGTAGAGTACGCACGAGTTAAGACTGCAGTTACCCTGAGGTTCGAATTGTTGGAGTCCCTCCACAAGGTAAATTTTAATTCTTTTGTGGTACGAGTACCGTCCAAAGATCTGTCGACCTTTTTAAAGGAGGAATCCTGGCCGAGGGATGTCATATTTCGGCAATTCCGTGGCCACCGGCTAGCTGACACCGCGAAAGTAAATTGTTGTGTTTTTAAGTTATTTTTATTATGTATGTTTGCCTGTAAGATATTTGTAAATTTGCCTCGTTGCCCGTTGGGTGTTCGTAGTATTTGTATTGCACAATATCAAAATAATGTAGGAATATTTTTTATCCTAAGACATTATTGATGTGTGTATCTGTGTATGTTCATACACATGTGCTAATGCTAGGATGAATTGAGCGAGCGATTGTCCTTGCAGACCCACGTAATCTTTAAAGCCGTAACTAATGTATAAATTGCAAGTAACTCAAAAGAACCGATTGCACGTTGTACTTGGCATAATTACTGGATTGTAGGCGTTTGGATTATTGTAGTCAGTTTAATAACGTTAAATATTGAAATAGGTACGCTAATATAAAAATAATAACACACAGCTAACACTGCCTAAGAGCCCGTTCCGAGTTCGCACTGCCTGGCAAATATTTAACTTGTGTGAAAAGCACGTTATTTTTTTCCTGAATATGTTTTTTTTGTTAATGATTGGCATCCCAACAAAACTCGGACACTGAAGAAAAAACGGGTAAAGTGCATGTCGGACTCGCGCACCGAGGGTATTTAAGATTTTCTTACGATTTGGACCGCCATTTCTTGCATAAAGACCTTGTTTTTTTGTGATTTAATTAAAAATTCATAGTTTTCTGATTTTTCCCTATACTTGTAGTATAAGACGGTATTACTTACCAAATTTCACAGTTCTAGGTCAACGGTAAATACCCTATAAATTTGATTCCCTTGAGAGTGTCGAAATATACTTTTTTTGCGGCATAAACGGCCATATGTTTTTTTTACGTTAACTTAAAAGTTTGACTGTAGATTTGAGTGCTTATATGGTTTTAATTTCAATTTGATACCTCCACGCGTTCCCGAGATAAAGGGTCTTGACAGACGGACAACAAAGTGATCCTATTTACAACAAAGTGATCCTATTTATAATTTATAAAAAGGAAAAAAAACACGGATTTTTTGTTATGTAGTTATTTTTTGCTCTATTAATAGCATGTTAATGTTTATATCCTATCCTAGTTTGTTTTTAATTGCTACAAGCTATTTCAAAACAACCTCACAAATTATAGAAAACAGCTTTCAAATAAATAAGAACGTAATTTCCACTAACGATTAATTTGCCCAGTAAACGTAGTTGCTGCCCATTAACACGTTAAATGCCCAGGACGCTATATTGGCTTCGTTTCGTATGGAAATCAGACGGCTGGGCACTTTAAGTTATGTCCCATTCGCTGGTCCAGCTACCGCCTCTATAACTAAAACAAACGTTTTTATTGACTAGCCTCATTAAATAACCTCGTGTCGCCATTTTTCTTCGCTGGCACTCTTAATCCGCGCCCCCTGCTGGGCAACTCGGCAAAATGCGCAAATAAAATGCTAATTCACGGCAAAATCTATTTTAATTAAATTGTAAATTGACATGAAATATTTATTCCACAACAGCGTGAGCCGGTCCGTAATTGAATCTCTACCGTATTAATACGCCATTAAATTTATTATTGCTAAACAATTTATGCGTAGAAACCTGTATAAAATAACGTTCCATTGAAATGTACTGGCGCTGCCACCTAGCGGTATTACGTGGAACTTTTACAAGTTACAACCCCTTCCTCAGTGCTGCCACCAAAGAGAAAGGTCTGAAAACGAACCCCTTTCACTACACCCCGACAAAGTTCCGCTACTCACCGGTAGATGGCGCGCGAAACGTGCGTCCCGAAGCATTCGGTTAACTCTGTGCATGTGTGCGTGACGGAGCGAGACCGCAAATAGAAAATAAAAAAGGAGTAAAATAGACAGCAATATGTGTATACAAAGGCGTGGTTACGTGCATGCGAACGCTTTTTTTTATCGCAAAAATGGCCGGAACTTTACACGTTTCGCGTTAGAACATAATGTCGCAACTACGTTAGAAGTTTTACTACTTCAACTCTATGCGTTTGGATTAAGGTTGTTAATAGAAAATTGCTGTTTTAAGTTGTGTTTAAACGGTGGAGTATGGCAAAATAATTGGCGTCACCGGCGTCGCGGCGTCACTAGAAAGAGTGAGTAACACACAGGGGCGCAGCGTTAGAGCAGCGTAAAAGAATGACCGTTAGATGGAGGGGGATGGCGAGTTCGCAAAATAGACCGTTAGAGAGGGACGTAGCGAAAAAATGCCCGAAAAAAGTTATTTTCACTAAAGGTGCGCGTGCTAGAAACATGGGCGCGGTTTAAAAAATGCCGGGAGCATGCGTACTTAGTGCGGCGCGGAAGTAAAGGGGGAAAGAGAGGTTGGTGCGAGTTGCAGTGTCGCGGGATGCCGCGAGCGGTCGCCACTGCGGCCGGACTAATTTGCTCCTAACCTGAGTGCGGAACAAGTGACGGCTGATATGTTTCAGTGTGTGTGTGACCAAAAACAAATGACGCGCGATTTTTGTTTTTATTTTCCACACGGCCAGTGCCGGCTCGATATTGCTGTGCAAGTTTTCGCGGTAAAATTGTCAATGGCCGAATTTCCGGTGCGATCGGTATCTTAACGAGTATTTGAGCTTCGAACCGGTTTGTCGGAGCGGGGGCATTGCTGAAATTTTTGACGTTTTTTTTAAAATAAATAATGAGGTTGTTAATTATTGTTAATGTAGGTAGAGAATGTGCTCAAGGAATAATTTGTAAAATAAAAATAACACAAGTTGTTTTACACCCAAACGAAGTAAATTTAAGCATACCGACTCAACTAGGGGCAAAGAATAATAAAACTCCAACGATTAAAAAAACACAGTAGAGTGTCAGTGTCTTAA
This sequence comes from Acleris literana, assembly GCA_946894065.1. Classification (NCBI taxonomy): domain Eukaryota; kingdom Metazoa; phylum Arthropoda; class Insecta; order Lepidoptera; family Tortricidae; genus Acleris; species Acleris literana. Next base: position 4,760,345 of record OX335681.1, read on the forward strand.
AAAAACTATATTTTAAACGATATTCTAGAGATATGTTTTTCTAATGGCTTAGGAGTGCTTAGTCCAAATTGTACATTTAAATAAAATGTAAAAACTTCTAATGATCATAACACGTGCTAACATTAAATAAATAAAAGTGTAAGAAATTGTTAAGTCCGTATATTACTTACTATCTCGAATGTCAGTGTCGAGTTATCACGGCGATAAGGTAGATATTGCCGTCAGGTGACAGATACCATATCGTGTAAGACTAAGTATTTTAAATTTAAAACTGACATGTAAGTACTTTTTTTTTTACACGAAACATTAATGTAGGTAACGTTATTTAATTTTATGCAGTTATTGAAAAACACTTAAATGGAGTAAATAAAGAACAATTAAATTCTTATTGGAAAAATAATACTTACATTAAAATGTAACACAGTGGAATTTATAACGACGCTAATAATTTTGTTTTAAATAAAACTATTCCAACATAGACTATGAATATCTTCGTTGGTTCTAACCTACACCTTCTGCATATCTCCAAATAATATTGACTCATTTTTTTAATAAGTGTGCCTACCTATTACCGCTTTGATTGCTATTTTTTTTTACCAATATGAATTTGAATAAGTATTTCCTTAAGCACAGTTGGTTACGTGAAAAACTAAATGACGGAAAAATAATCGTCGTGTTGATGAATGTAGGAAAAGAACTTATAAATTTTAACATTATTTCCGTTTCGCATAGCTCTGCACCAAGAACTTAATAGGGCCCTCTGTGATACATAAGAGTTAAAAAAAATATTGAATTAATAAAATAATTTGTTTTTAAGCGTATTATGCCAACATCGGGTAATAAAACGAATTTATCGGCCATTTTATTAAAAACAGAAATAAAAAAACCGATTTTAGCCAATAAATGACTACTTAGCTAATTCAATTTCAATCAAAACACGAGTTTAGATTACTGCTTCCTGTTGATTTCAGATTACTTTTATCGCCAATAAGTAGTGAGTAGAGTTAATTGATTATTTTTAATGTCATCAGTTTATTACTATTGATTACCTTTTTTTGTCTGAATTACTAAAACTCGACAATATTATTTATCTGATAAATCGTATCGAGTCTCAGGATCGAGTTTTCAATCACAAATTATAGATTTGACCAAAATTGTCAGACTAAAATAATCTTCGTGCTTTTGTATGTATTGATTGTTTTGTGTTAATCGTACCCACTAACAGTCTTTTTTTTAAATACTTCAAGATAGGTACCACTTTTGCTTACTTATTTTTTGAAGTTTTGACTAGGTATTAGAAAATATACCTATTATGTGTCTAAGTTTCAAATTTGTTTAAATCAAAATCAATTTAAAATAAAATATACCATGAGGCATAAATAGTTCCAGTTTGTTTTCTTGTTTAATGTAAACAAACTCATCTTCAACGAACACGACTTTCCAAAAAAACACGTTTGTGTCGACTAATTAACTTTACGATGGAAGGTTCAAATAAATCAAAAGTCTACAAATGAACCTCGGACTAGTCCGAAGGGGCATTAAATGTAAATTATTTCCATCGTGGACACGAACACGTTCCGAAATCAAAATTGGTAACAGATAAAAACTGGTCGAATAAACATAAAACTGGCCGGTCATAGAAATGCCCACTAATGAACCGTCCGAATCCCAATTCGAATTTCAAATTGCGAAACGCGTGGGTACGGGTGGGTGTCCATACTTCACAGCTCGGTGCCAACTGTGTAAACTGCTTTATCGATTTCATTAATTTTAATCATTTCAAGTTCATACGTGAAAACACATTTTGTTGGCTTGTTAGGTATGTAGGTACCTATTTAAATTCAGGCTGATTCGTTAGTTTTATGTCTTCAAACGATTGTAAATCTTTGTAGAGTAGAGTTGTTGCGAAGGCCGCTCTTGGTTTAACAATTAATAACGTCTGTTGAGTCACTGTGTGTTTAAGATATTCTCGCGTCTGTTCAACCGCCAGTCATTAAAATGATGGGTGTGAAACTTTTATGGTATCATAAATCTACGTTCGCAATGTGTTAAAGCTGCCCATTTTAGCTCAACGCCAACGTTCGGTTGCCATAGGCACTTCGAGCTCATTCACACGTGAATTTACTCATCAAAAGGGAGCTTTTTAAATATATTTATTGACTCAAACGACGTGCGCTTCCACGTCGAGTAAATTAAACCCAGCAATGTCCACTCGTCCGTGAACGCGTACCTATCAATTAATAATTTCAAAGTAAAAAAAAAACATAAGTTAGCTATACGCCACATGTCGGTATAACGAAACGAAAAAGTACAAAACGTTCTTTATTAAAATTTCAAGACGCGGCACTTCTCCGGCGTACTTGTAGCCAACACTACGGCACTATCTCGCGAGCGATTCAAGAGGACACACATGCGTTACGCGACTCAACTACCGATAATGCGCCGTCTCTTTCACGCGTGAGACACCCACTCGCTCTATTGTACGATGCGATGTTGGTCGCGGTCCGTTCGTCACGTAAACCTACCGCATAGGAGCTAGATTGGCGCGTCGCGTATTCAAAATAGGAACGTTAGTAATGGATGCGAGGTATATTGCGGGGTGTGTGTGTGCGTGCGCCCTCCCCCGCCGCCCCGCGCGAGCGAGCGGCGCGCTCCTCGTTTACACAATCCGTTGCCTCCGAGCGCGCGCGACGCGTCGCGCTTTGGCGGCCGACGCGCGAACACGTATCTTCAATTGTTTTTTTTAAACCACACGCAACTTAGCGCGTCTATGGTTCAACTTATAAGACGCTGCGACTGGACTTCTTATTGGAAGCTTAGGGAGATAGTGTTAGCTCGAGTGATTATTAGAATAATTTAGAGAATAATATTTTTTTATTGTATTTTTTATGGGGTCTAATTTATATAAGAAAATATATGTGCAAGTTTATTCGTCTTGGAAGTGAGGACCAGTGCTACAGTGTCGGAATGTCACGGAAGACGGCGCGACAGCTAATAGTGCAAGGAATAATAAAAAACAAATTAGAAAATGAAATATTTTTCACAGTTCATCACTATCATCATCACCAAGCTACATGGTGAGTGTTCATTTTCTACTTTTTTATTAATTTACAACAATTTCAACCACACAGGTAGAGTTCCGACGGACAGTGAAGTGACACTTTTTTACACCTAAATAAAGTTCTTCAATACACATTATCAATATTTAACAATTTTAAATACCCGTAACTATCTCATGAATACTCAAAATAAAAATAAACTTTAAAAAGAACCACAAAATCGTGAATAAGTCACGTCACGGACTCAAAAAAAGAGCACATAAAAAGGCTATCTCTTTAATCGGTGCCGCACGCATTGGTTTTTGTCGAAAAGTTTAAACGCGCCGTCAGCAAGAAGCGTGTTTTTTGTACAAAATAGTTTTTGTACAAAAACGTTTATTTAGCGGTTCATTCATAGAGCACGATTGGTAAGCGATTCGACGCGGTTCATTAAGGTATGACATTCCGTACTACGATTAAGCGTAAACACAAGTTTTTACGCTTAAAATCCTTCATGGAATTAGCAAGAAATTTTCCTTGTGTTTCTGAAGTCCACAAAAAAAACTGGCGCCCACCAAGTGGTATTCAAACTTCAAGAACGATACTTACACTCTGAATAGGGTTTCCACAAAAATAACAGGTAAAGTGACAAATACCTGATGTACTAGCCCACATGTTTTATCCAGTATAGTACAGAACTAATTTGAATAGTAAGTAGGTATATACCGCTTAGCAACAACCACTCCAACGGTTCGTTTATCTTGTTGCCATGATATCTTTCCAAGCCCTTATCTCGCTCGAATAAAAATACAGCACTCGATTAAAAAAAAACGCTGAAACTGCAATGTGTGATTCTAATAACTTTAACAAAAAATAAGCTTTCAAAACCCGACGTTGCTAACCAACTTTAAATCGTTATAAATTCTAAATGATCATTTGAAATGAAAAATTATGAAAGAAACCTAAAGATGATTTTTAAATCCCTATTCAATGATACCCCACTAATTGATCCACTTTTTTTTGCACAATATGGCGTCTGGTTGCCGCTATATTGAATTTTGATTACTGTCATATCTTCAGTGACACTCGCCAGATTAAGACAAATCGATTGACATACGAATCATCAAGATCGGACAACGGGTTTAGTTTTTATAGTGCCACAAAGGAACAAACATACATATATAGGCTGTGAAACACGTTACCCTCCTCCTTCGGCAGTCGGGTAAGAAGGAAATTATCAATACAATTTTAATCACTGCAGCGGACAATTCAAATGTACCAGTGGATACATTTTCGTTATTGCTAAAAATGTAAAAGGATTAGATATAAGTGAAGAAGAAAATTAAACGAACTATACACAAAATTGTGAAACTAAAATACTTACAGGTGACAAAATAATTGAAGAGACTACTAAGAGTCTACACGAAGTAAAACAATACTTCAACCGTAAAATAGAAAACAAAACACCTGAGTTCGTTCGCATTGACGTCGTCCTAAGATAACAGTCATGTTGAATGGCAAAGTTGACTAGAGTCAGTTTAAAATAGAATACTATCTACACACAAATCTTCGTTCTCGTTAATTTTGTTGCCGTCTCCACTACTGTTATCATTTCACCTTTAACTCATCACTATTCACTAGGAGGTGATGGATATGATAGTAATGGTAATTTCAAACATCACACGTCACTAGACACAACAACTGTGTATTTTTTTCCAGTTAACCTTATCAGCCGCTGTTACTATGGAATAGTACAGTCTGAAGTATTATAAATAATGTATAGCTTTTCGATATAACTTATACCTAACAAGTTCAAGAAATGCTATGCAATGCTACGGTAGAAATAGATGTTCTTGAAAAATCACCACAAGCTTGAAAAATTCCGCGGCTCAACGTTTTTCTGAAATGAATTTAAAGTTCAATTCTGCAGACACAATGGCTTTTAATGAGTTGAAGCTGTTGTTAAATGATAATTTCTTAACGCCAGCGAATTTACAACTATAGCGGAAATTTATATGGATGACGTGGCGGCAAGGTGCGGAAGCTGGTAATAGAAAGCCAGCCCGTAATGATTATGGCCGAGAAATAAAACAGTGCTTAGTATTTCTCGGCGATCGCATTACGCTAGAAAATTCCCTTGGTACAATAACTAACAATAGGTACATAGCACCTAGCACTAGTCAGTCTCAACCTGTGATTAACGGTCATCAACAATACGGGTAATAATGTCCATGGTATTAGAAATAATTGCTATCTGTTAAGTTATTCGAGCCGTTGCAATAGTAAAACGAGCAAAGCTAAATCTGGCCAGCAAAAACCAAGCGTTTTTGAATTTCGAAAAACAGCGTCCGACTCTTTTCTGAGTTTGAATTGAGAACATCTGTTTCGATTTAAGAACGTGCAATCTGTTTCGATTTGAGAACGTTCAGAAACATGAGACAGGTTAAATATAATCCGTTTAAAAATGTAGCCGAACGATGTGGACTGTACCTCGAGATATGCAATCGCGCGCCCACACCAACTTTTTTATCTGGAAATAATTTGGGTGTGTTGCACGAAAAACAGCCGCTATTATAAGACTGTAAAAGCGTAATCATTAATTTTGTTCGGCCTTGGGCAAGCTTTTGTTTATTTGGCCTTAGGCTTATCGTGACTTTGATAGCATTTATCTTTGAGCCCTGGGCGTTTTCAACTACTGCCCTTAGTTCATCTGTTCGGAAATCGAATAGTTTCCAATATAATTAACTGTGTGTGTAATTAGGCGATCTGTCTTGTCGGTTGTAATTGTACGCTGGAGTACTTAAGTCGAATCAATCTTGTGAGATTACCTGGATTGCGACTATGAAGATATAAATCAGTTGGTCGTTGGTTGTTATTAATTTCAGTGCCCCGAGGGGACGGGAGGGTAGTTAGCCTTAAAGAGCAGTGTCGGCCGAGTTCGATCCACTAATTATTATTTATGGCCTTATCTCTCGCCCGCGGCTCTAGGAACGGCAACGTTCGATATTTCGAACACATTAAGCTGTTAATTGCTTAGGAAATGCAAAAAAATGTAATGAAGAAATCAATCATTGGAACTGAACATGCTGCAGTAATGGGAATTATACTACGTATCTCGTGATTGATTTCTATTTCGATTACCACTCGTAGAGAGTAGTATTACTCTACATGCTGATTGTATTATTACAAATCAGTAGCAAGATCATTTCGACGTTCACCATTATCGTCACCTACTTAGTTTTTAACGTCGTCATCGCCACCCCAGAAGCCGTTTTCGTGTTTCACGTTGTTAAAAGCAATTTCAGAGAGCATGGTATCTCGATCGCGGTTCATAAATTCCCTTTAATTCCTCCCCCGTCTCGTTAATTTACCCCGCTGACAACTTTGCTCGTCGTAAAATAGTATGGCCGTATGCGCAGGCATTTAAATGAACCTTTTTTGGTGCGCTAATGACAAAAACAACTTTATGCATGTTGGCAACACCGCTGCATTCTGCTCTTCAAGTTTATGGTTTTTAGAATAATTAATAGTACCAATTAACGTGTAATTGGCTTGCTGAATGGAAGGAAATTGTGTAATAGTCAGAGCTAACGTTGAAACCTATTACAGTGTTACACGCGTCATAAGTCATAAGGTACCTAAATGAATAAATTTTGATAAAACTTTTACTTACGTTATTTTTTTACGACAAGAAAGAAGTACGCTTACGTTGCTAATCTAAACCTAACGATAAAATTCAAAATCACTATATTTTCCAAATTCAAATGAAGTAACGTTCCATTTTCAAGCGCTAACTCGCGCCAATCACCGGCCTTGAGACCTATTTCAGAACTGGCTAACAATCTTAACATACGCTCAAAACGCATACAGACAAAATACAGATGCAGTGGAACTCAGCTTGGCACGCCTACGTCCAATCATTTTTGCGAGCAACACCTCATTTGCGAGCGACAAATCATGGCCTTGCATTGAATGATGTCATTATGCATTTGTAAGAATAATTCTAAAGATGGAATATGTGATTAAATTTAAAACATTTACACAAAGAGATCTAGTGATTGTATACTTTAGTTGCGATAGTAGGCAGTTTGTTTTTTCGTAACACAAGAGAATAACGTGAAAAATTTACTGGTAACTGTTTAAGAAAAAGTATTTTGAACTAAGTAAAATTGAAAAAAAGTGAGATATATTTCCTGTTTTTGCTTGAAGGTTTAACTGTAGAATTGTACTACTCGTACAGAAAAAAGAATGAGATTTTACTTACCATAACTGTTATAAAGAACTCTCAAATCTAAAATTGTTTCTATACAAAATAATAAAAGGATTACAAACAAGCAAAACATTCTAATGCTGGCAAACCTGTCAGGTGTGTCTCAAATTAAACCAATAAAAGTCATACAAGATTCTCAAGTTTCCGGCCTGATAAAGAACAGACATAAGTGCAAAAAATCAAAAAACGAATTATTATTTTTTAATTTTGTCCACACTCTGTCAGAAATATTTCAGGCCAGTAACTTTTGGACCTCACCAATACACACACTAACGATCTATCGTTAGCACAGTACCCGCTCCATCACGACTTGAAATGACCACAAAATATCGGTTTGCGACGAACCTACATTACAGTATATTACTGGTGAGCTGTAATACTCTATAATACTATAATACTTTACTATCATTAGGGCTACTGACTGTAATTTGGTTGGTACTTAGTTGTAATCGATTGTGATCGCGTTTTATAACTTGAAGGTAGGAAACTATGTCAGTATCGTTAGTAATAGGTATAGGTAACTAGGTATCTAGAATGATCTACATTTAATAATTCGTAGGTTTGTTCATATAAGTCATGGTATCCATATTCATGCTACAGTTTGGAAAATATGATGAATGATAGAGAAGCTTAAATATTCATGTTTTTTTTGTGTAATTGTATTTTTTTAATATTCTTGTGTATTTGCTTTTATTTTACTTATTATTCATATTTAAAGTATTTTTGCTCCCTTGCCCTATTTTTTTTCTACTTTGCTAAAGTGTGCCTGTCTGTCTGTTTTGCTGTTACGGTTTCACGGCTAAACCGTGTTCCAGTCCCAAACTAGAATTTTGATCAAGCTGTACGAATACTTTACCTTCATAATAATTTTGATATATGTTTAACCGAATTGTAGGCTATTTAAAAAATAATAAAAAAATATTAAAACCTTTAAAAATAATCAGTAACAGCGGCTAGGCTTAAAAAAAATGTGTAAAATTAAATTTAAAACCTAGAAACTATAGCAGACTCAATTCCCTCTTCTTAGTATGAGGTTCGTCATACTACATATGATTTGACTGTTAAACGCAATTTTGAACGATAATACAATTATTATAAATATTTTTGTAGTGTTGAGTTTTACCTAATGACCTGATGTTATGTGGTATACGATAAGTCGGATAATGCAATATTTTGTCGGCCAGAAGATGACAATATCTAAACAGTATCAAAAAAGTAGGTAAAAAACCAGGCACACTACAAAAGAAAATTGTCTGCTTCAAACAAGATGGCGATTGTGAACATTTATGGTGAATAAGTATTTTGATTCCATTCGAACCTAACAAGTCGTTAGAAACAGTAACTAAGAGGTAAGTTAAAGCACATAATAACTAATAACTTTCTGCTGTTATTATTCCCAGCTTTGGTTGATATAATGAATACAATTATCTTGCTATTGTATTTAATTATGGTCAAAAAAAAAACTTGGTTGGCTCTCATTTTGGAGTGTATTTGTGTGTGGTATATAGGAAAATATATAAAAAAAACTAGCTGCAATGGTAAACTAATACAACTCCTGTAACACAAATTATGATTTTATATTATCTGTTCTAGCTATATTTTTACAAAACTACTTTTAAGTTAACATGAAAAACTACCAAAGATTAACAATACAGTGCCAACTTTAAAAAAATCATACAAAACCGACTCAATATAATTCTTGGTTCTAAATCTGTTGAACAATACAAGTAATACAATGTGGCCGGCGCCTGCGCCGTCACTGCTCAGAATAGAACATGTGCTGTGTTACTGTAATTTGTAATCGTAACTACTAAGGAATAATAAGGAATCGTATCACTTATGACTTAGGCATTCTCTTGTAGGTCTATTTCCACGTATTTTACGCCTTAAAATTATAATTTGACCCCCGAACTCGTAGACAATGTGCCTCATTAGGTATCATCTACCTTGGCCGTGCTGCATGGAAGTATCATGGAATTTATGAGACTGGTTTGCAATAAAGAGTATTATTAAATTGTATAGTATTTCTGGTTTAAATATTATGCGTTTCCCTCGGAACGGAATTCCTAATAATGTTTGTCCTAACACATCGTTTGTCCGAATGATTGTTTGTCATAAACTGGTTTTCAGCTGAGTCAGATAACTTTTTAAGTTTTCCGAAAATATATCAACACTAAAAAAAACGAAAATTCGGACAAACTATGCATTAGGACAAATGACGATTACGGATTCTTATATTGACCTGGGCATTCTCTTGGAGGTCTATTCGCACGTCCTATACGTCCTTAACTTTGCTTGAAAATAATTTGACCCCGAACTCGTAGACAATGTGCCTCGTTAGGTATCATCTACCTTGGCTGAGCTGCATGGAAGTATCATGGAGTTTATATGACACTGGTTTGCCATAAAGATTATTATTAAATTGCATTGTATTTCTGGTTAAAATATTAAAGTATGTAAGGACAAGAACATAAAAGATTACGAAACAGAACCATTATGAGTAGGGTTTATTAATATTGTTTATAATTCTTGTACCAACATTGTAATTTTGACATACCTTAGAGGTCACTATGCAAAAGTTATAAATTATTAAATGAATTTTTGTTTCAATTATATTATTAAAAAAAGATGGCGGGACGATTCCAATAAATTCAAACCAGACTGGTAAGGTTTAGCCAGAACAAGAGCTGACTGTAGGAATGAGTTTGCCCAGCAGTGGGCCACTAAATAGGCTATCTAAATAGATAGATCCATTATGTATTAATATCAAATATAGTTAGTTAACACTCGTGACCGATTATTGGCCGGTGAAAAAAAAACATCGGAATAATTGAAGAGTTTTGTAAAAACACACTAAATTACAACATAAAAACTGTATACAATCTACACGTAGATTTTTTCAACTACTTAATCCATGAGATTTTTTCAATGTATGCATGCTGTCACAAACTGTCAAAATATTTTTTACAGTGTTTAGCACTGTAATGAAAAGTACAAATAAAATAAACAAAAATTATGACATTAAATAATGTCCAACAAACCATTCGTCAGTAAATTATGAAATATTGACAGTGTCATTGTTATTAGCGCGGTGAAGTATCGATTGTGTGCGGGAGATATCGATAGTCATCGACATCGAGTGGGCAGCTTTTGACACAGGCTTGAGAAAGTGTCAGTTGTGATGGCAATCGATAAGCCGTCGAATTTTAAGCCTCAGTGAAGAAATATATTTAGCAATCTGGATCGATAGGCGTCATTTACCGAATTAGAAAACATCGGTTCTTATGTTAGAACGGTTATTTATTATGCACTGTAATAAATAAAATTAAAGTTTCAAACAAACACGAAGTTGCAGGTCCTCTGTCAACTGTCAGTAGGATATAATCTAAAAAACGATTTTAATTGTAAGTTATATTTTAGTTTTTTTGAATGCACCGGTATTTTTCTTTATACTATAATTATTGTAGCTATGTTTTATTTCTAATAATTTCGTGGTTTTAATTCAGGAAAATGCATTCTAAAAGCAAATGAGGAACCAAAATCACCTAATTAACCGACTTCAAAAAAGGAGGAGGTTATACGTTCCACTGTATGTATTTTTTTTTTATGTATGTTCACCGATTACTCCGTCAATTGTCGACCGATTTCAAAATTTTTTTTTTGGTTTGGTAGAGTATACTTTCGAGGTGGTCCCATTGTCACCAAATCTGAATCTGATGAGAGGATCCGTGAGGAATTGAGGGAACTCTTCAAATATTGTAGGCAAACATATAGCGATTTTAGTATTTTTAATAACAAGTCCAGCATTTGCGTTCAGAAAGTATCATTTGGTGAAGTGGAACTGATGATGAAGACCACAGATGGCCACCGGAAATCCTTAACGGTACCGATTTCAAGGGTGGCGAGAAGATATCTCGATTAAGATAGTTGAGCGACTACAACAAATATATTTTTGTTAACCGACTTCAAAAAAGGAGGTTATTGAAATATGACTATGACTTTCCCGCGGCGTTGCTTGCGGCGCGCTTGAAATAACTTAAAGTTTCATTTCAACTAAGCAGTGGGACTACGTAACAGCGTATTATGATCACTAAAAAGTATAAAATAAAATAAAATAAATGTTTTAAAAAACAAAAAACCGCCTTCAAAAACGCAAAAAATAACTTTGGAGGCGGTTTTTTGTTTTTTAAAAGATTTATTAATAGAATAAACTTCCTTCATTTTTCATTAAGAGACAGTGTAATAAAGCGATAAGCGTTACGATTTATAAGCTTAATTACTAATAAAAAAGTAGGTACTTTGCAGGGTTACAATTATTTTTTTCATATTTACATCTATATGATATTTTTATAATATTAAACAGCTGACTCAAAAAAAACTGAAACTAATATCGATAACATTTAGGCCGAAAATAATTAAATCTTCTTACTATTTCATCTTAACAATGACGCAAATGTTAAAAACATTAGACCACTGACTGACCTTAATTCCGTGTATTCTATTATCGGAGCCAAACAATTTATTTCTAAAAAGGTTAGATATCAATTTTGACAGTTAATTAAACAAAGATGGCATGTTGAAATGAAATAAAATATTTATTGTCTGTGGAGCGATCGGTGAAGGGCAATCATAACACCTTATTTATTTGAGATTTTGACCTTCTTTGTTTTTTTAATCAATTTTAATGGCAAGGCTAGTTTTATTTATATTTGATGTCGTCTCAGTTATGATGTATTGAAATTAATGTTAGTAGAACAAAAATGATGTTAATTAATACACAGTTAAACTATCAACCGAGTTATTTATACATTTTTAAATGAGCTTCAAAATAAATATTCGCAAATGCAAAAAAAAAGATTACACCACGCAAAGTTAGTTTTCTTGTAAAAAAACAAACACCTCAATAATAGAAAAAAAAACCAAACCCGTATTTACGTCAATTCTGTTACCTGTCAAAACAAGCCGTCGTAAACCATAGAGCAATTCATTTATGTCCACCACACAATAGAGAATAGAACCAACGACAATGCTCACGGTAAGTGCTACTTACAACGCAACTTGTGATTCAATTTGAAGATGTAGTAAAAAAAACGCCCTTGCATTCTTTTTTTCATTTTTACTGTTGTTAAAGTTATTTTTCTTAATAAAGGGGGTTTGTGTGTATTATATTTTTATTGCTGTAATATTAAAATAGTTCTTACTAAAAAACTTAAATCGTGCACCCATTTATTGTCGTTTATGAGCTCTAATAATAAAAAAAAGTCTTTCATATTTATACAAAGTGACACCAATTATTATCTTCTTCTAAAAACGGACTTAAACAAAAAACATTTTAAAAAAGAACGCTTTTTAAAAGCGCTGTTCCAAATTCAAAATTATAACCAGCCAGCTCTAAGGATTCTACGCGAAATGAAATGCAGTATCATTTTACGCTATTCCTCCGCTACGATATTGCGTTCCGTTCTACGAAGTCCAGTTTAGCAACCCGATATTTTCAATTTAAAACTGTGTTGCATTGTGCGGGACGTCGGGTTAGATTAGCGTTGGCGTTTGTTTTTGATAACGTCCAAGGTATTTGACGGCTGTCTCTGGAGTTAATTTATGGTTCAAAAATCTCTGCTGTCCAAATAAACAATGATCCGTCTTTTATTTTTATTGTGTTAACCATCTTTGCAAAATTATATGTATTTACCTAGTTTTTCATGCAATCTTTTCACGTTTCTCAATATTGCATCATTTGAATTGACAACGTTACTAATGTATTTTTGTTTTTGTTACAGACTATGACACACAGGAAAACCTCGCTATGAAACCATAGACAATGTAAGTACCGGTTTTAATTAATTTATGGTCACTATAAATAAACTTATCTCCTTGTTTAGCTGCACATGTTTGGCTCAGTGTAATTAAACGAACATTTATGTTGATTAATTACCTATTGAGAAGCTAGTCACGCTAAATAGTTTATGTGGGTAACAATGTATTCAATTAACATAAGCCTAAGGCAATATACCCATTAAAATAGATAACGCTACAAAACGCATGCTTTCGGTCTAATGAAATGTTTAAGAGAACATATCCGAAGACAAAACATTGGATATAATTTAACTCGGTTTCTCCTAAAAAAAAAACCGAAGAAATATTTTCATTTAAGATACTTACCGCATTTTAGCATTGTAGGAAAAGTAATTTTAAGACATGACGTCATTATCCCCTGTAAGCGATCACAATTTTCGTCCGTTGTAAAAACGACGTGCGTAGCCTAGCGGTCTGCGTCGCCTGTCCGAGCTCCATGTGGTTCGAGTTCAAACCCGCTTTGAGGCAATTTTTGTATGTTTTCGCGCCTTGATCGAAGCTACGTATTTTCATAGATATGATAGTCACAACAAGGCCTATAGAAAAAGACTCCTTCGGTCGCGTGTGGGATTTGTACCTTTCACGTATTACCAAGGAGGCTAACATACTTTTTTTTTACACAGAGTCGAAAGCGTCATATTTTAACTTTTACATGTACATTTTTAATTCATTTTTGGTGGGAAATGTACGCTTTTAAAAATAGTCTTGGAACTCGTTTGTGACTTCCTTAAGAACATTAATCAAAAAGGAGGTTCTCAACATTCTTCGGAATACTAACACTAAACTGCTTTATGGGCGTCAATTCTGTGGAAAGAGTTACCAAAAATAAATATCGGTGTTTGGTCAACTTTTTATTGTAAAATTAATTAATTCATTCATTCATTTATTAACCAACTTAAAAAATAAAAGTCAATGTATGGATTAACTATAGAGAAATAAAAAAAATATTAATTCTTCTCCTCCATCCATGACATCATATCTTAAAATACTTAAGTATCATATTTGTTATCAATAAAGAAAGTAATCTAATCAGCTGATTGATGGCAAACACGTGAAACACTTGACCTTTTCGTTTCTGATAGCATTCGGTTAAACATAGATAAATACTTTCTTTGTTCTGGAATAATCTAAAGAAAATACATTATACCTACGAACGCAAGAAGATACAAATCACATGGTGGGTTTATTTACGTAAAACGTAAAACTGTCACAGGTATAAGTAGAAAATTAATTAATTTTTGAGACACAATGTTTTTTTTTCTTTCATTTACATAGCTCGCTGGTTTCATACTCTTCCATAAAATTAACCATAAATAAATTTAAAAAATGTGTATGGTGAGCCTTCGTGAAACACTTTATGGATCAAAATGTTTAATTGTAAGTAAAACTATGTTACATTACACTATACTAGTGTTATAAAAATGGAAATTAATCCCAGAGCTACAGCAAACATAGTTATGAAAAGAAATGAAACATATAGCAATTAACTCCCATTTTTACACGACTGCCCAAAAAAAAAGGAGTGTAATGTTTCAGAGTTCATGTTTCTATGTATGTATGTGAGTTTCTTTATTCCACTATAACTTCTAAATCCCTTCACCGATTTAGATGTGTGAGGTATCGTTAGAATCCTTACGTCATCCCGGGTGACATAGGATACCTAAACTGTTAAAATTGAAATGACAACAATGGCAAAATGACAATTATTAACATATGTAGGTATATCGACGACAGAATACAAAATGCAGTCGGGTTTTTAAAGCTTCCTTTTCATTACCATTCCAGTGTGTATAATTAGTTTGATACTAAAACCACTGATTAAATTAGAGTTGCTAAAACTAGAATTAAAGCTGTGTCACTGACACTATAGATTTAATAGTTCAAAATAAAGAAATAGCTCTTATTACTTCTTATGAAAAAAAAAACTTTCGTCCGGCCTTTTTTATCTTGGCATTCAAATCAACAAAAGGAAGCGCTAATATCTATTATTTATTTTTATTAAATTGCTCCTACCAAATGTCTCACGAAGACAAACTCAAACCTACCACAATGTAGTCTATAATTTTTATACAACCCTTCCTTATGTTGTCTCTAGACCCCACTTTCACATCCTGTTTTAAACGTATTCATAACGCAAAAAAGTAATGCGTATCATTTGACGGTTTCTAGACAAAGGTCTATTGTGTTCTTTTTTTAATTCGAAAGTGCAACGGATACTTTGCCTTAATAGGTTTGATGCGTTGGATCGTTGGGCGTTTTTTCGACGCACGTGTAGATGTGACCTATTTTATGAGAGGAGCTTTATAGTGTTAAAACACGTGTGAGTTTTGAAAAATGCCTCTTTGTTTTCGCTTCGCTGTTTGTTGAACCAAAGAGGTTTGTTATGTTTTGTTTTTAGTAAAACTAGCTTTGTTCAAGATTTCACTGAGAATAGGATTTAAGTAGCATAAATTACAATAAAACCCCACGTTTACCTTACTAATCTTATCATATTCAAGTTTTTTATAAAATAATAAATAAATGTGAGGGGACAATCTCATACAAATTGACTTAGTCCCAATCTAACCTATAGACTTGTACAGTCAACAGCATAAATAAGTGATCATTTATGTACCTTGTCGCTTTCAATCGTTTCACAATTTTGTATGACATTTCAAACACGACGTTAAAGTGACAAGGTACATAAATTATCACTTATTTATGATGTTGACTGTACTATGGGTACTAGGCAACGATAAACATATTGGTACATATTGTATGTATAGAGAAACAAAATACTTATTTACATAGAAAACGCCCAATATGTTTCTTTTCAAATTATTAACCGCACAGTGTTGCCTTCAATCACCTGCATAGATTATTAGAACTACATATAAAAAATATATCTAATAGTAAGTTGAGAAAATAATGACTAACATTAGTTATAATTGATTAATTTCAAAACTCCATCTTGCCGTTCACTTTCGCATTCCCATTTTTTTTCAATAAACATTGTTAGATATGATTTATATTGCAATCGGTGTAACTACTTGATCCCCTTAACAGCGTCTTACAAACCGCTATAACAATAGCATTGTAGCGTCCCTATCTCCAACAATACTTCGCTACCGTACATTAAACACCGACACAGATCCTAAGCTACTTTGAATAAACCATCCCATTGTCAATATTATAAATATTATGCTAATGCTTAAAGAATTTTTTGACTCCTAACGACCAGGTGTTGCATTCAAAGGGTTACGAGATTCAAATGTCTTGCGACCCTTCTGCGCGTGATCATTTATTAAGATTTATCCTTTTGTTTAGCGCCGTTCCCATACAACGCATGGATAAATTTATGTGAGAAATAAAATATTCCGATTCACGGTTCGGAATTTGAAATTAGGCGCCCGTAAATTTGGATTAGGAACGTTCGAATTTTAAAACCGGCCGGTAAACTTTAAATTTAGAATTGTTACTGGCCTGGACGTTTAATTAAAATGCACTTAGAGGTAATGTTTTTAAATTACGAACATTTCCGCTCTTTCGGCTGTTAGAGTAAAAGTCGTAACGTAGCATTATGTAATTATGCGACTTTATCCTAAATCTGTATTTTTAATGTGGTTGCAACGTCTACAATGACCGCGAAGACCGTTTTAGTTTTATTTGTTAGAATAAATTGAGTGGGAAGAATGATGACTTTAATTATAAAACGCAGCAGGCAATTTTCTTATTCATTTCGAGTTCAATTGATACGTCATCTGTTTCCGTGTAAAAAGTGAATGAATCGATTTATTTAGGTCTTGGGTTATTTATTTGTATTATTTGAGAACTGTTACTTTGAGGTGTGGAGGATCAGATAGTGAATGTTTTTTGGCTCTAATAATAGATACCAATTTACAATATGCCTTACTTACTTGGCCAAATTTAACATTTTATTTTATTCTTAAGCTAAGTATAAAACCTCAATTCATAGAGATTTTGTTAAATTTTCTAGAGACCCAAAAGCATTTAAAGGGGTACCTGCCTTTTGGCCGAAATATGTTTGGCCGAATGTATCGTTTCCCAACCGTTTCATTTGCCAACCCGCTTTTTTTCTGTTTTGATTAGGATTTAATTCAGTACCATCGTGTAGAACCCTATAGGTTATATTAGGTGACTTTTTATAAAAACCCTGACCTACTCCAGTTACAGAAAAAGAAGCGGGTTGGCAAATGAAACGGTTGGGAAACGATATATTCGGCCAAACATATTTCTGCCAAAACGCAGAAAACCATTTAAAGGCTGCTTACAAAATATAAAAGCCATTAGGGTACTAAAAAAAACCAAATAAATCTGTGGTCATTGCACAGCGCCCCCGCGAACCAGTCGACCGACTTGTCGAACGACAAATTGGCGTTATTATCTCCACATTCAATTCTCCGCATAATTCCGAGTCCCATACAAAACGACATAAGTACAATTGCCTGTTATGCTTTTTGGATCCTTTTTCACTCGAAGAATTTTTACAAATTCTTGTAATCTAAATACAAAAAGACTTAAGTGCCATACTTCGCTACTGGACTTATGTCTTTTTTAACACAACGCGTATAATTATGCAATTACAGTGCGTAGGGCTGCGGTTTCAACAATTTTGCACTTACACGGCTTAGTGCAATTTTTATAATTTTTTTGGTCATTCTTTTGTCTCGCTCTAGCGTATGATGGCGTCTCTTTTTGTTGGGTTCAAGGTTATTATTGCGTGTGGAAGTAAGCACGTTTCGGTATTTTTAATATTTTACCGTAGATATATTTTTTTTCCTTACTAGTTCCAAATTCCTTTTCTCTTAGTATATACACCTTAAATTTAATTATATCTAAATTCTATGATTTATGACAATTAATTTTTGAAATACTTTATTTAACGTAGTGACTTATTTAACTTATCTAGAGTCCACGAAAACGTTAAACCATATCTTTATCATTTTATTAGTTTACTTAAGGATAAGGAAACCCTATCCGTTATCTTCAGATCTATTTTATGACTTGGCCGCGTTATCTACCTAACGAACTTCAGGTGCTTTAGTTCCCATTTCAAAGATTAAATTGTAGTTAAGAAAATAGTTTTGACCATTGGAGTATCGGTTTACCTTAGCTTCGAACGTTCAAGAATTATATCGCCGACATTTTATTTAGATCAACCTTTTTATTTTAGTTTTGGTTATCTGTTTCAGTTTTTATGTATAAAAAAATACTGTATTGTAAGTTTGTTAGAGTTAATTAACTGGTTTAAGTAGTTCGAACTCTAAAAAGGAGTTTCAAGTCACAAAGTATAATTGTTGAAATAAAGCATCGGAAGTTAAAATAAAGACATCTACATACTCGTAGTACGTGTCCCACACCGTCGTATGTGCAACTCGCCTTTGTCACTATAAAACCGGGTACACACTCACAGATGGCCGGTCACAGCTGTTCCTTTACTATTCTTATGCAAATTACATTGTACGTGTGGACCTGGCTGAACGGGGTTCCAATTTTGAAAACGTTCTTTGATTAAGTTTGCTTTTAATTTGCATGCCAGTGTTGGAGTTTTAATTCAGAATGTTGCCGTTCGAAAATGTTTAAATACGAATTAAAATTGTAGCTGCGTTCTATATTTGAATTCTTCATACCTATTTTATACTTAGTACTTACAAAATGTAAAAATAAATATAGAAAACCTTGCAAAGCTATCTAGAATACCGTTTTTAAATATATATGTACTTGACAATACCCCTAGAGTTGCCTTGAATTCAAAAAAGTAAACAACTTAAATAGTTACGACTCAGTTAAATTGAATAATAGTTATGTTTATGGCTATTCTGGTTGTAAGTTGACCATAAAATGCTTAATTTGAACTTTAATCTGGTTTATAGGGTAGATTACTTTGATTAATGCGATCATTTAAATAATCTTTGTATATTTCGTTTTACGAATCGGTTTAATTACACACCCATAATTTGTTGAAATTAAATGTCACACAACATCTGACTATATTAGGTATGTAGATATGTTTTTAACTTGGGCACACTATGTACATAATTCCGAATTGATCAAAATTCCGAATTTTCATAATTCCGAACGCATTTTTTTGATAGAAGACTTAACCTTTTGCTAACGCTTATAAATCAAACCTAACCTAAAATACGTATGACAGTTAAATTATGCATTTCATCTTAAATAGCTCCAGCGTAACATAGCTTTCGGAAAAATGAAAATTCGGACAAATGAATATTCGGAAAAAATAAATTCGGAATTTTAAGGTGTTCACTTTTTTACACGTTTTTAGGGTTCCTTACCTATTTCAAATTGAAAAACAATTGTCTGCCCACACATATTTTCAAGATTATTGTTGTCTGTCTGTCTGTCTGTCAAGTCAAGACCCTTTTTCTTATGAACGATTAAAAGTATCGTGTTGTTACAGGTGTAAAAAAATAAGCTGCATAAGTTAACGCAATCAAAATATTAACGGCGTTTTACGAGTATGTGACATGGTATTGAGTACTTACTCGCAACTCGTCAAAACCTAATGGCCCTGTGACGACTTTAAATTAGGCAAGTAATTTCTTAGGATGCAAGGTAATTGAAATAATAAAATTATAATTGACTAAGTTAGTGATTTCAAACTCTTTGGTTTAGCTTCCGGAAGCAGTTTTAGCTATACTCGTAGAAATTGCTGCTTTTTACGGTTTTACCTGATTGTCATCCCGTATCATCCTTCCTAAGAAACGGAAAGACTTAACTTCTTCAGGCAGGTAAACCTCTCACTGCTTAAGGCTTTTGGTACACTTCTCCCGCATAAAACTTGCAAGTTTTCCATAGCAGCGATTTTAAAAAAAACATCTGCATTTCGGTATAAACCACTTAGCAAAAAAACGATTATTGCGAATAGTTTAAATATAGTGTAAAAAGAAAACTTCGTAAATAGGTAATTTTGTTATATCGTATCATAAAATCTCATAATTCTTTTATGTCTAAGTATTTAAACTTCTTGAAAAAAAAACAAAAATGCGGATTTTCATTGCAAGAAGACCCGTGGTAAGTATGTGATATAAAATTTTAATATTTAATATTATTTTCTAATTAATCCAAAAAAGCAGACGTAAAATAATTTGTCATAAGACAAATATTTTATTATAGTTTTAGCGTTGACAGCTCACAGTCCAGCGTACTGACAAACACAGATAGATTAACATAGAGACCACAGACCACACACAAGACATTATTATGTCTTAAATTCAGTCCATTAACATTATTTTTAACTTAATTAAAGCCATAGTTACCAACACGTCCATACACATGTTTTGTGACAATTCCTGCCGTCGCTTCCTCAATAAAACTTTATGGGTGATAATTAGGGTATATTTTAAGACCACACGCACGATGTTTTGTTAAGAAATAAGGAAACAAAAGTTTTGGCGGGTTATTATTTAATTACTGGCAAAATACATCATTAAATGCGGATAGCAAAATATCTCCTTCGCGAGCTATTTTTAAAAAATGTTTCTAATTTTACTGCGGCTTAAAAATGTTTGTAACATACTTAATTAATTTTATTATTGTATTTTGTGTGTGCAGAATTAGTTGAAAATATTTTAGAACAAGCGCTTAGCGATAATCAAATTTAAAACTACACGAGAACTCTATGGAAAATTGGAATTGATCGTTAGATTAAATAGACGCCAATTAAAAATGAACTTTTGAAATATCAATTAGAATTGAGTTTTAATTAACGGTCGACGCAATAATCAATTTAATTGGTGATCGATCTCCACGTTCGAATTCGAATCTCAGTTCGAATCAACATTTCAAAATTGGAACATGGCTCCGAGCTACAATTAAAATGTTCAGAACTTAACGGTAGAATACGACCCTTGGTATTCGAATTTTAAAAATGTGTCTTTGAAATATTGCTGGTTATTTTGGACAAATATGGAACCTCCTTCGAAAAAATATAAATGTTTTAACGGTCCACGTTTAGAATTATCTGTAAAAATCGAGTAACATTCCAAATGTAAGTCTTTTTTTGAACTTGAGTAGGCCTAAGTACATTGTCATGTCGCTGGTAGCTAGGTAAGTTGTAAACATCCTAGAAATAAAATACATTTAGTAGCGGTCTTGTTAATTTTTAATGTGTCCTATTTATTTATATCACCTGTCATCGTAACAGAAGTAAGCACTTCATTTTGCGCCAGCCACGATTGTGTGGAAATAAAATAAATAAGTATATATGGTCACGCCACAACCCTCGATCCATCACAGCGCAGGCGTGGCGAGTGACGTGAACTAATCGCCCCCGGTTCGCGGCGCCATCTTGAATTTCCTTTTTCAAATTTTTATCCTTTTTCGCGAAGGTAACTGGCCAGTACTAATTAATGCCTAATTTCGCGTTGAAGGATGACATATTTTGAAAACCATTTTTGAATATAAATTTGAGTTGGTCGGATATTGATTATTATATTTAGCTATGGACATTTTTACGTGGGCGTCATTTGTTTTTTCCTGTTATAGTGCAGAGTAAATTATTCAGTAGAAGGTTTCCATGTTAAATTTGATGCAGGTAAATACTAATTTAAATATAATTTTACCTTAATATTTCGTGTTATTAGAAACCCAGAAGATATTTAATAAAATACAAAAAGTTTTTTGTATTCGTATCGTATATAATAATTAAAACATTCTGAAAATCGTGGCACCATTTTACTTGAAAATATGTTTTCGAATTCGGATAAACCGTTCGAAATTCGTAAACGGTCGCCGGTCGGCGTGTCCAAAGGCGTTTTTTCACCGCGATAAACCCAAACCTGTTTATATACAAAGCGTATCGCACGGCGGCATCGCGATTATCTAGCTTGGCCTTTTTATTTAAAAAAGTTACGGTACTGTGGGATTACTGGTTTGTCAGAACGCGTGAGTTAACATGGATAGTTATAGCATTATAGTTAAAAACCTGCGTGATGAAATTTTATGTTTCAGCTAGAATATTTCTGCTAGTTGAATTATATGTACAAGAGGTTTCGAGACGCGAGACAGCGTATTCTGACATTAGGAGAGATTAACTCGATTACGAGATTCGAGTATAAACAAAATGTAGCTTACATTACTAGCTTCTGCCCGCGACTTCGTTGCCGTGGAATAGTTACTTTGGGCTAACGCTAACTTTATCCCGCGGCTTTGTTAACGTAGAAGGTTGAAACATTCTTCATTGGTGCTCTACTCCTATTGGTCTTAGCTTGATGATATATATCCTATCGCCTTCCTCGATAAACGGGCCATCTAACACTGAAATAATTTTTCAAATCGGACCAGTAGTTCCTGAGATTAGCGCGTTCAATTATCTTATTATTTCGGTCGGTACAGCTAAATGTATGTATTTTTTGGTTGTCGAGATATTTTTAACATTGGAATATTATTTTAATAAGGCAAGAGCACGTGTATCGTTTATTGTTCATAAATTATCAGCTTTAATTATAATAATATGTGCATATTTTAATTGTTGAACATCTGGAAGCGATTCGGCAGTCGCGTTTGCCTGTTCTGAGCTTAGCAGCTTATTACATTTTGTCTTTATTCGTATTATTTCTTGAATCTTGTATAGGTCGTTTATATAGTTGTTGATATTTTCTAATAATAATGGATCTGTTTTGCGTGGTTTTCAATGTAATATGAGTACATGCTATGTTTTATTTTAGTTTTTCAACTTATTCAGTTACGTATTATTAAATTTAAGTTTTTCAGAATCTTAAAGTAGGTACTGTATATGTAAGTAGTGACGGTTGATTGTTTTTTATGCATACATTTAAGCAATTTTTAATATTTTGTACCTATTTATTATAGTGTAATGCCGTGATGTACGTGTGTACTAAATGAAATAAAGTAAAATAAAAAGTCAGCGTCATTAAATAGTTTTGAAGTATAGTTATTTCTTTTAAGTAAGTACTGTAACGAAAAAGAGATCCGGTTTTGTAAATTTGTTTATATGTGGAGGGTAACCTCCGGAACCACAATGTTTAATGTTTATTAGGGTACAAACGGTACAATATGGCTAATACAATAGAAATCTTAGATTATACACCAACCAGTAAAGTTACCACAGTTAAATATTACATATACTCAATATAAGCAGAGCAATATAATATTAATATAATATTAATTACTTGAAAATGTGACATTAGTTTAAAAAAGACTAAAGGATACCTCTAAAGGCAGAAAAACAGAAAAAAAAAAAACAAAAAAAAAATGCGTTACGCGAAATTCCATAACTAACTAAGTATCATTTTTCTCTCTAACTAGGGCTGTGAACTCTTGAAGACATTTGTTAAATATATCAACTACAGAAAAACTGGAATTATAAATTTTGCAAACTCTATTAACAAAAGAATTTTTAACATAATTAGTACGTATAACCGGGACATAAAACAGATTATGAGTATGCCGAGACTTGAGGCGTGGTACTCTAAAACTTAACTTATTAAGAAATATTAACTTATTAATGTATATTTAAAAAAATATTTCATCATTTGAAAGGTACATTATTCCAGATGGACATAGGTTAAATATTTCGTTAATTTTGTGTATAATATTATCCCGGGCAAAGTCGAGACGGGCCGTTACTGTTAAAGTTATTAAAATATAAAGTTAAAACACTGCATGCGATATAACTCTGTACTTGAATGCCAAAACCAATTTATCATCTTCACTGGCCGAAATAAACGTTTTAAAATTTAATTAACGAATCCGGACGGCGAAAAACGCCTCTGCGTTTTAATTGCGTTTATATTTGCAATTATCGAATGCAATAATTATCGATTATTGTTTTAAATTCAGCATTAACCGGCTGTTAATGGCGACTCGCGATGAAACGGTGATATTGTTTGATATCACGCTATGTTTTCGAAAACTTCAATATTACGGCATTTTCGACTTTATTTTAACTAGCACAAAGTTCTTGATGACTTGCATTTTCGAGTTAAAATGTGTCAGTTGCCTCGCACAGTATCGGAATTTATTTTGCTTTTTATGTGACAGCTTGGCCGCTTGTTTCGTTACCTATCCGTGAAAAACATCGCTGTTGTTTTTTTTTTTTAATTTAGAATCGACAGATCGGACTCGTAGCAAAACAATCCGTCGATTCATCGAAATAGCGTAAGCTATTAAAAAAAGTTAAAATGTATACATGTATGTATGTGTATTTGTCTAAAAATAATAATCGTGTGTGATAATTTTTACTCTGAGTATTTTTAGCCTGTTTAGTGTACTATCGCGATCGTTAATTTGTGACCCATTTCAAGAAAAATTGGCTTGAAGTCGTCAATGTCATTAGAGATGCCAAATCATTTGTAACTTACAGGAGACTCAACCTTATTGTTGTAGAATGTCAGAATGACTTTGGACCTAAGGTGGGTCCGAAATTTAAGTTCGTGACTGTACTACCGCAGGCCTCCCGTCTTTTTCGTCATTCTTCCTTACTGATTACATACTGCCACCAGTCGCCTTGAAACACGTCCAAATCATCCCGTCACCTCCTTTTTTGTCTTCCTCTGCTCCGGTGGTCATCCTGCGGGGTTCATTCTGTGACCATTCTAGCCCACCGTTCTTGATGTATACGACAAACGACCTTAACTTATCGTAGACAATTTGTACAGACGTTTTCTGATATCATCCATGTTTTACTTCTTATACAATTTGAACATCTTTTTGTGACATCACAAACAAATAAAATCAAAAAGTAATAAATCAATTTGATAGCCATCTGGTAATTAAAATGGACGTGCGTGTCTAAAATTACGGCATCTTAAATGGTCTACGATAGCGGTGGTCCAATCGATTTCTTTGGTTAAAATTAAACTCTTGAGCCACTTAAGTTTTATATGGATGCTGTATTTAAAATTCGATACGATAAATGATGTTAATTACGTCTAAAATGGAGTCGACATAAAACTAATGAAGTCCAAATTAAAGCTGTTTTTAAATATCATTAAATCCGTTATTGTTGTGCATATTCAAGAACTCCGTGTGGATCCCATTTTGTATGTCTATATAACGCCCGGGCTTTGAATGAGTTTACACGAACTGGCCAGTTGTAAAAACTTAACGAAAACAACCTTTTTAATTGTCTCATCGAATACACAAGCAGCTCAACGACGCATTATAAACAAAATAATAACATTTTCGTTTTTAATTAAACGAAGGCATTCGAAATTCGAATTCGAATTCGTACGATTAACGATTTTTTTCTCTTCTTTTCAGATGTTTGAATTTGGAAACGGCCAACCTGTCGGAGAGGGACATTTGGTGAGCGCTCGTTCATTCTTTACCCTTTTTTGTACCACTTTTAAGGTAAAAAATGTAAATAATACGTTCTTTTGAAAACGTCGAGATACGAGTGGGGTAAAGTTTGAGGGACACTTAACCGCAAAGTATTTACGTAGTACTTATTTCCAACAGCTTGACATACCTGTTTTATAAACTTACCATAACTGGATGGTTAGACCTTTGAGTGTGTGGAATGATGGAAGCAATTATATACTTGCTAAGTTATTATTCAATATCTTTATAATTATGAGTGACTCAACCACCGTAGTGACATTTATCAAATAAATCTGTAGTGCATTTAATTCTGTGAACCCAATAATTACCAAATCATTCGTTTTAAAAATTTAATTAAAATATTATCCTTTTATCTACTTATTTCGATAAAATTTGTCAGTTTTATTGATTCAACGAACAAGATAAGATAAAATTATCAAATGCAATGCTAATTGTAATCGTCGAATACGTTTCTAAAATTGATTAATTGTTTTGATATATATGTCCTAAAATAAATAACTTGAACTTTGAACTAATACCTTACATAATAGGGTAGATCACTGAATGTATGAAAAAAATATTTTTTGCTTCAATCCTTTTCGACTACTATGAAAAAGTTGTTACACATGTCTAACATTCATAATATAAAATATAAAAGATATACATTCATATTTAGTACTGCCCCAAGCTAACGGAACTTTTACAATATAGGGAAAAAGACCATTATTTTAAAGTTCTGTGGGCTTGGGGCAGTACTAAATATTAATGTAACTCTTTTATATTTTATATTATGAATATTAGACAGGTGTAACAACTTTTTCATAGTGGCCGAAAAGGATTGAAGCAAAAAATTTTCATACATTCAGTGATCCACCCTATTACATAATAGTAGCTAAATATTTTTCGTATGTGTAACAGTGTATTGTTTAATCAAAATTTAATCATATGAAATTAAACGCACTGATTTAATCCCCCAAGTGTGCCCTCAACCTTCCCGTCCGACGGGCCCCTTGACGTTAAGTGCAGGTATCGGCTCAAGTTCTTTTTCCTTTTTTAGTCGTTTTTTCGGCCCCTCGGAAATAGGTTATAACCTATTTATTTTACTTTTTAAATTGGGGACAGGATAAACGTTGATTACGAAGGTTGAGAAGGGTTGGGCTTTAATGGATCATTGAAAGCATATTGTAGTTGTAGATCATTTAGGTATTAATTTGAGACTCGTACTTTCCTTCTTACCCGACTGCCGAAGGAGGAGGGTAATGTGTTTCACAGCATATATATGTATGTTTGTTCCTTTTTGGCACTATAAAAACTAAACCCGTTGTCCGATTTTGATGATATGTCAATCGATTAGTCTTAATCTGGTGAGTGTCACTGAAGATATGACAGTAATCAAAATTCAATATGGCGGCAACCAGACGCCATATTATGCAAATAAAAAAAAAGTCGACCAAGTATGACAAGTGGGGTATCATTGAATAGGGATTTAAAAATCAGCTTTAGGTTTGTTAAATCATTTTGCATTTTGAATGGTCATTTAGGATTTATAACGATTTAAAGTTGGTAAGCAACAGTCGGGTTTTGAAAGCTTGCTATGGACTATGGACTTAAATAGAAGTTTAACGTTTGTATTTGAGTATCTGTCTGTGTGTTTGTGGCATCGTAGCTCCCAAACGGATGGGCCGATTTGGACGTGTTTTTTTTTAAATCAAGCTAGATGTTAATCGGGATGGTTTTTAACTAGATTTCATGCAAATCGGTTCCTTGGGCAGTTTAAGAGATATTAGCACCGGAAGAAGGGTTTTTTTTACCTACTGAATAGTTATAAATATTCCAACAAAATGTCAAGAAGCTGCAAAATAAAGTCATTATCCCGATAAATAACTTTTCTTAAACATGCAATGAAATATTGATGTTATGTTCCTTATGATAAGCTGCGAAGTATGACGTTTCAGGTGCGGCTAGGACAAGAGGTCGTTCATGGATTTTCATACAAATCGTGCAGGCCTAGGCCGGCGAGGTCCTCTTTTTTAATTCCACATAAATTTGTGGCACAGGCATCATAACATTCTGCCACTATGCGTATTAAAAATAAAACTTTGATTTTTTTTGTTGTTTATTTCATTGCATGTTAAACAAAAGCACTATACATATCTCGGCGGGAAATTTGGAGTTGCCCGCCTCACGCCTAACCTAGTATTATGGGTCTATATGTCTTCGGCCGGCAACCCCTTTTTTCCCGGCCTCTGTAGTAATGTACTAGTATACAGTGGTGTTACAATTACTAACAATTTTACCAGGTAATGAGGTGTAATATAACTCTTTTACACATTAATAAACAACAGTATCCACACGTGTGTCATTATGCTTTCAACGCACATTAGCATTGTATTGCGTGAAATCACGCCATTATAATCGCAAGAAAACTTATCTACTTCTAGGAATTATACACGCATTCGATGCCTATGATAAGGAATTCTATGTAATTTTCATACAACAGGTGTGTCACTGGCAGGGAACGTTTTAACAAAGAACTGTATGTAGGTAGTTTTTAACCCCCCCATACAAAAGAGGGATTCTATAAGATTAACTTCAATATTTACAGATACATGGTGTATGTGTGTCTGTTTATAGCATCGTAGCTCCCAAACGCATGGACCGATTCGGATGATATTTGAGAAAAAAGAAAGCTCGTTCTTTTGGGATAGTTTTGAGCTAGGATTCATGAAAATCGGTTAAGCGGTTTAAGAGATATCAGATCTGAGAGAAGGGGGTGACCTTATATTCCTTTTTTATCTATTCAATAGTTGGAAATATTGGACGAACAGGGGTTTGGGTAAAAGTGTTATTTGTAAAAGTCATACATTTTCAATTTGAGCGGCCATTCGTAAAAGTGGTATATTATGATAGAATGATTCAAAATAAACATATTTTGTTATGTAATGTAGCCGAGATATTTAAATATTCATACCTGGGCGTACTTTTAGTACCAAAAACTGATAGTTAAATCTTTAAATTCTCCGCTCCGATATTATTTAACGCCATAAATTATATATATCTATGTGTATTTAGAGGCCCTCTAAACAACTATGTAAAAATCATCCGTGGCCGCTGAAAAAGAAAAAAAAATATATCTTCATACAAACTTACCCAATGCCCTTTGGACGGTTTCAAATGTGTTGAACCATCCAGCGCCCTTCATTGTCATCTGTATTGATTAAGGACTCCTTTTTGTGTCATGGGCAGTGAATGCAGAAGCAAGCTATGATATGATTTGAAACATTTTTCTTTCCAGCCAGCTTCATGTTCAAAAATCACTAATTTCAACTTTGGCTATTTTTAATACAGTTTAATTTACAGTGTTAATAGCAAAGCTTCTAAGTAACATGTGAGTGTTCATGTGGATAGTTTTATGCAATAAGCGACAGTTATTTTAAATTATAGTTAATTTTAATACTTAAAATGCTAATGTTTCTTCCTGATTAATATAGGTCGAGCTTAAAATTAATCTTTTGTTATATGACTTAATTTATCGTTGATGTATGAGCTCGTTTATATTAAAATGTTTCTGTAAGTGCGTTGGGATGAGTAATGGTATATTTTTACACTGCTTATTGTAGTTTTTTTCGTTTTAAAATGAATACGTTACGGAGGTATGGAGACAATTTATTGAAGTAGTTGTTCATTTTAACACCTGTTTGAGTGTCGATTTATATTCCAGTAGCCAAGTCGATTAAAGTTGAGTCTTTTTTATAGTGACATATTATTTTATTCTTGAACGTTATTTTTTTGTACTTACGAAATTGGTTTATAATTGGGGGTTTTTTTTTTGGTTTAACGACTATTGACATAACATTTGATCATAATTTTTATACCTATCGCTGCAACCGTTAACTTCAGAATTCCTTACATATCTTACGTGCAGATAAGGCTAGGTTAGGTTAGGTTTGATTTACAAAAATCCTAGAAAAGTATGTTTCTTAAAAAAACGTTATGACCTAAAACACACTATGACTAAAAATAATTATGGCAGACAACACATACCCTTATTAAACAGAATGAGTCTTGATTAAACATAATGACCTGAATCTTGTCATTCTGGTGTAATCACCAGATTTAAGACCTATATTTTTATAAAACTTTTTTTTACTTAGTTATTGTGGCATAAACTTACACCTCGGCACCTGCTACAACCGGTGCGGGGAAAAAAGGGCCAAGTTTTTTTTATAAACAACTATTATTCGAAAAAAGCGGACCGTGGGAGTGTTCATTTTGTTTATCTTAAGGCGTAAACACGTTTGCGTTTTGGGTGTTAAGTGACACGTAAAACCAAAAATTTGGTTATGGGTCAATTTTGTATGGAAAATAGGTAGCATGGCTTTGAATTTATTAATATTGACATTATTGACACCATATTTTACACACACTCATATTGAAATGAGTTTTAAAACGTTGTATGGAATTTTACTGTTTGTTACGAAGTTAGTCATTCAATTCTGGTAACAAACTGGAAATAATTCTTTTGCAACAATTTATAATTTCATTCAACTTTTCCTTAAAATTGTAATTTTTTAATGGTGATTGTTTTTTGTTTAAAAATGTCCAGTAATCAAACTTTTTCGAAGATCATGTGTTGATAATAAAGATAGTATAATAAATGATGTTTTTCAAGAGCCAAATAACAGCGGGTACCAATTTGTACCTCTTTGCATCTCAAACCGTTTAATTTAGAACCGGTTCTTATTTTAGTTTCTGACGAAATATCCACCAATGTTGCGAGTGAGTCAGGCTTGTTTTTTTTAAGTTAATACGCCTAAAATGGTACTCATACATACTAAAAAAAAATCGGCATTTATTATTATTTATTACAAATACACAAAGACAATCTTTAAAATCATCTACCATTCCACGTGTGTTTTATACGATAAAAATCTTTATTTTCTACGATTTTTTTTCAGAAAACATTAAACATATATCATGTCTACATTGAACACACTCATAAGTATATAGCTAACCTTAAAAAACCGAGCACAATTTCAAAAATATTTTATTTCTCCTACAAATTATACATATTGTCAATTCATTCTTAAATTATTGACAGTAAAGTTACAATCAACATTTTATAATAATTGAATTATCATAAACACAGCGAAAAATAATTAACGATTAGTAGATTGATATTGGCAGGACAAAAATTAAAACTACTACTACTACTACTCAACTACTTATTGCATAACCACTTTTCTCTAGTAACCAAAAAAATAACACTGTATTTTTTTTATTTTCACTTTTAGATTGCCCGCGACTTCGTAGAATTTTCCCGCTATTTCCCCAATTTCTTCCGTTGGGGGTCAATTTTAGGGTAAATAGGCATCTTCTGGTTGAGCTCGCTTCATCGTCGACAAAATCTTCGTCCTCCTAGGGCAAGAGTTAGTGAAGAACTTACTCATTATCAATTAAAAAAAACTTTCATATAGGTCCAGCGGTATAGTCTGTGCGTTGTCTGTCAATCAGTCACGAGATTTTACATGTAAAGATGGTTGATAGAGTTACCTAGTAAGTAATGTGCACTTTGTTATTTATAAGTAGCTTTATGTCGATGTTTTTCAAGAGAGTTGGACAGAGCACGGCTATTCGCTGTCGTATATTTATCGTCTGATGCAATGTTTTTACAAGTAATGGTGCTTGGTACGGTGGTAATTTACTCTTAATTACTTTTCAAGTGTTTCCTATTAGTTTATCTTCGAGCTATTAAAGCTACATTTCACTTGGAAATTTCCGGACATTTTAAAACTGATTTAATTAAATTGTAAATTTAGCTTGAGGTCGTTTATCAAAACCGGTTCGTCTCGACGCTCTGAGAATAGGGCCCCGGTGTCGGCGTTCCGAAATCAAAATTTAAATTCTCGCCGGCCAGATGTAGAGTTAACACGCTACGCTCATTACGTGTAGTGTAATTGGCGTAGGAATGTATTATCTGTTACTCCGTTTTTTATCCATACACAATGCATAATTTAATGAAGCTTTCGGGTAATCTTACGTATTGCTGGTTTGTGGTAAATTTATTAGAAATGCTATAAAGGAATAGCATCTAGTTTTTGTGGAGGAAGTAGCTAACAGGAAGGCAATGTATGGAAAACGTATGTTAGTATGTACCGCTTGCATCCGTACTGGATTCTTATTATCTCTCTCTCGATTCTGTGATCTATTTGTAACTAGAAGATATAAAGAAAATCTGGAAAAAATACCGTAAATTTCCTGTAATTATCGCAGTTTTTCTACTTCAAACGTGACTCATTTAATTTTTAGTGTGACAATTTCGCATCCAATCTTTCCAGCTCATTATCCAAATTCGACACACTGTCGGGACAATCAACCTCAGCTTTATACTTGTACAAAAACTACAAAACATATTAACATGATATTCTTAAGCAAAAACCGCAAAGGACGGCTAACATTGAGTAGGTCGACTAGGTCGCGGCGGTCGTTGCTCGGAAAAAACGCGGAATCATCGCCACACAAAAACTCCATGAGTCATATTTAATGTCCGTTGATAAAGAGAATTAGTTGCGAAAAATGACATTGTACCTGCAGTCCTAATGAATGTTGAGCCACTAGCCCCAACCTTTATTTTGTCCGGTTGTAACGTCCAATTTGAATTTAGAGTCTCATGAATAGCCTTAGCTTAACATTAAGTTGTGACTGGCTGGTTGTAAAAACCGGTCATTTCGCAGTGATTGGGTGCTATTTGTCATTTTGAGACTAAAGATGCGATACGATGCGCAAGCGGACTAAAATGTCCGTTGTATCATTCAATGTCGGGCGTCATTGCACTTCATAATGCGTCAACCATTTATTTGCCTTAAACACAATAATGCCTTAATGAGTAATGTATCTAGGAATATGGCTGTGTAAATCAAAGACGTATTAAAGTATATTTTATGCAAATTTGTAACCTCTAAATGGTTGATGCTTAAGTTTATGGCATTGATAATTTTATTGATTTTATATTGTACTTTATACCAATATAAAGAACGTGTGTCATTCTTTTATTCACGTGAAATTGTCATATGGAATACAATGATTGAGTGTTATTTATCACTGAAGCGATTGAATGCGGCTCCGGGCGTTGCCTCACTCATAAACCCTAATAAAACGCTTCATTTGCATCCTCGTGTAAATTTTTGCTTCAGCTGCTATTAGCTTTAGTTCTTAGCATAGCCTTGAACGTGAGAAAAAATCATACAAGTAAATATTCATACAATTCCCAAACTATCAAATGGATAAATTAGCATGATCTGGTAAATAACATAATTTATTATGAAACTGTAAAGTGAACAATAATTTTGTTATAACAACGAAGTGTTATTCCAATTTAAATGTCATTTGCAACGTACGGATCATTACCGACTGCTAAAAGCACTGGCAGCTAAAAAAGGAAACAGCATCGCATTAAAAATAATTCGACTAGGACAAACCGTCAGCAGTTGACCGAGGCAAGGTCGGTCGGATTTTGAACTTGGAACAAAAAATGATCCAACATTTGAATGTTGCATTCTGGTTGATTGATGGTTCATGACACACAATTGATTTTTCTTTGTTTTTTTTGCGCATTGTCTTTTGTTTTGCGAGTTTTTTTCAGATGCATTGATATGCTTAGGTGTTTTTTGTCTTCTGTCAAACAGTTTAAAATTAAATAGGAATAAAGTTTCTTCGATATCCGTTTTGTATTGCGACCTTTCTTGGGCCCTAGAAGAGCGGCGGCAATCCCATTGTCTTTCTGTCCGTCATGAGTCACGCCATTGTAGGTTGCACAATAGACGTCTTTGTGCATTGTACCCAGAGGGCCCTGGTGTTACGTATTTTGAAATAATTAGTCGACTTTCAATAAGAATAACTAATGACATATGCATACACTTCCATCATTAACATACAACGGCTTCTTCATGTGAGTATCTAAGCAAAATAACTATAAGGTTCATTTCTGAAGAGTAAACAATGGTTTCCAGAAGGTTAAGTATTGATTTGCCGCAAAATGAGTTTTTATTATATGAGAGTAATACCGACCTATCTCATACGGCACGCGTTCAGGGGGATAGCCCTCAAACATTCTCCATTTTAAACAACAAAGGGCAAAAAAGGGTCTGGCTGAATAAAAAAAGATATGCGAAAACTGCCGCGATTGCTACCAACAATAAAATAAAATGAGCTCCAAATTTAAATTGGTTAATCGAATTTGTTCTCTATGGGCTAGAAAATAAGAATTATAAATAATATTCTTCCTATTCTGAATTAGGAATCCCCTTTCGAAGTTCCATCGTAACGCAACTTGTAGGCGGGAAAAAAGTGGTCGTTCGTTTGCAAAATGTCAAAACAAATTAGCGGGATGTGAACGTGTATGTACATGTGTGGGTATAGTTGCACTATTTTATCACATATCAATTTGGCACGTGTGAAAAAGATAGACATATTTTTATCACTGGTTTTAGTTGTTACTATACTAGTTATGAAATTGAGTGGGATGCTAGTAAGGAGTGTGAAGATTCAACAAAAGTGTGGTTTTTAATAGGTGTTTTAAAACCTTTTCAGTTTACGAACTATTGTAAAGTTTTATAGGTTTTTTACGAGTCCTTGTAAAAAACTGTTTTGTTTCAAGTTTTAACTACGCTGATATTTTACCATTTTGGTTCGGGAACAGGACACTTGTTATATTACATTTATGCAACCAGAACCTAATCTAGTGGAGCATTGTCGACCCATTTGTTATTATTCCCACAAGTGCAATTAAATAAATTGCCCCAAATCCTGAACATACGAACTGACTACCACAAAAAATATCGCGACACGCAACCCCCTGAAATGAATGTTCCAAAATCAAATAAAGCCATAGATTTAATCAACCGCCATTACGCCGATAACCATTCGAATTTTGAAATACTAAAAAAAATGCTGGACCGCAGGAATAAGTTCCGAATTCAAATTACGAAATTGCTTATAAGTAATTCAAATATCGAATGATGAGTCGAGTGGGTGGCGACGCATCGATGATGGGGTAAAAATTACCCCTGGGGGTAATCTGTAGGGCTGGCACCCTATATGTGATGCCCCAATGCGATATGTGTGCGTGCATGTGCGCGTGCTTGTTTATGTGTGTCGGAGGGTATGATAATGGTGTATTTCCGTTGTCGAGTGGATCCCTCCCGCCACACTAGTAGGTACTGTGAAATTTTGCGATTGCACGCTCTCTAAAAGGATATTTCCGTCTGCTATCGGAGAACGCACTCAAAATGAAAATAAAACTCAACAAATTAAGCTATTGTCGGTTAACACTCGCAACTTTGTAAACAGCCATAAGTTACTTTTAAATTTTTATTAGCATCCATAAACGTAACGTATAACGTACAAAATGGCCATTAAAACGCAGCCATTAAACGCCTCCCTGAAATAACCGAAAACGACTGTTTGCATTTTAGCGGGCAGACAAATAGCTTGCATTTCGCGCTCGCGTCATATTTCAAAATAAAACGGTAGCGACTTAAACTGCAAGTTCACACTTAATTACACTAGTGTTAACCCTGCCCTTGGGTTTTTTAAATTGCGACTATAAAATTTGAATATGGAACGCAAGGGAAATGTCGACGCCATAAACGTACGCATGCATGCATGGAGTTTTGGCGGGAAGCTACTTTTTTAATCGCAAATGGCCCGTCTCTGCAACATAAGAAATTAAAGTAGCAGTTTATCGCCTGCTATAAGGCTTTATAAGGAATGCTAGGCACTTGCAGTAACTTAGCGCTATCTATTCTGCTTAGTTCTTGTTAGTTACGCACTGTGAATTATTTATTTGTCGGGTTAAGCTGCGACGTGGTTGGACCGTTAGATTATAGAAAGCGTAGTCTATGGCTTAGTGGGGTCCTACTATCAAAATGAAACTTCGTGCGTATTTAGCGACGTGTTACTTGGTCTTTAACTGGTCGAATCGAAGAAAAAATGAAAATACGGGAATAGGTAAATACGAAACTATACGTCGATTTCATGAAACGTATTTCTTTAACGTAACTTAGTTGTTAGTTGCTTTTAAAACAGGTTCTTAAAAAGAAATAATTTAAAATTGACATTCATCTATACGAAAATCCGTAAATCGAGGAAAAACTGTAAAGACGTAACAAACAGACAGATAAACTCGCTTTCGCATTTTTAATATTGGCAGGAATACTTAATAAAAATCGCTTTAATAAGTAACAATCTCATCGTATTGGGCGTCAATTACCGTATTTATCGAACATTCGCGAAGTATTCTTACTGTCTGATAGCACGCAACGTTTCCCCTTACACACTTAGAATATACACCTTAAGATTCAAGTAATAGGGTCGTTTTTTTTTTTTTAAACCTGTTAGATGTATGAATGTATGATGTATGTATGAATTATGCGTGTATGCGTATAGTTTTTAGAGTCATTGTTTAGTTTGTGAAAGTTGATGGATCGAGGGAACGCTGTAACAATGTTTTCACGATTTATTGCTCGTTTACACGGACCTGTTGTTTTTTTAATTTACACTTGTCATTAATTCAATCATTCCCATTCAGTCGATTAATAAAGATGTCTAACTGTTTAGGTTCGGAATAAAACAAACAACATTTCTTTTCCAGAATCTGCTGCTTAGCTCAATGTGTATGTATGTACTTATGTAGCGGTTGCCGTTTAAAAATCTCGTAATTTCTCCTTAATTATTTTTGCCAATCTACTTTTAACTCCAGCGTCTAAAACTAAACCTATAATTTACAATACGAGTAGTACCTAGCTGTTACCTTACAAAATAGTACATTGTGTATTAAGGGTGGTAAAGACAGAATTACAAAGAGAGTCTGTTAATGACTCGAGCTTTGTATTTCCTTTACCACCCGTGTAACGTACAATGTTTTTCATCAGAATTGCGAGGAAATGAAATAAAATCAGACAAAAGATCAGATTTTTAACTTACGATTGTCACTAATAATGTTAGCCGCGTTGGCGATGTCCGGTGGAGTCGCATTATCCATTTCTTCTGATAATGACAAGTTTTTTATTGATATATAAATTTTAATATGTGCACAAAGACACCCTTTTAATTATTATTTTGGAATCACACAGTTTATAATCAGTATTTATAAATTAGCGGCATTCAGTATTTATTACATTGTCTATGACTTACCACAGATAATGTCAAATGTGTTCAGGGGTCCGATTCTAGTGACAGTCGAGATCAATAGTTTATATGCGTGATTTTTGAAAATTGTATGCAACTGACATTTCATCTCGAATGAAACTTCATATCGAATGGCACAAGAATTGGGGTCCTGGCGTATTATTATAGTTTGAGTCCACGTATTATATTTTTAAAAAAAGCTATTACGCACGATAGAGCGTAATGGTAAAAAAATGGCCCGCGGATATTATTTTGGATAATTACGGTAGATTTTTCTAGCATTTACGCGCCACTATTTACCACTATTTACGCGCAAGTGTGTTGAAAATGTATTTTACGTTATTTAAATTCGTCTTTCATCTTTAAATTCTTCCAAATGTGGTAACTGGTAACTGACCGTGAGACATTGTGCCAAAAATGAATATAAAATGTAATACTGGCGTTGAATCTGTAAATAGAAATACATGTTTGAAAATATCCGCCATTTTGTCGTTCCAACGTCGGGTTATTTATCTGCATCCACACACGTCAGTGTTGCCAGGGGTGCAGTAAGCCCCAGATTTGCAACTAATTTCAACTGTAAGCCGCGGAATGAGCGGGATTTGCGCGTCTGAAGACACCTTTACGACTTGGATGTAAATTGTGTAGCGTCTTGTTTTGTTTTGTTTTTTTAAGCTAGCTTTTTTTCTTATTTGTTGTTATTTACTTTTGTATATAAGTTTAAAAATACGATATTGTTAGTTATACAATTAAGAACCGACCTCTAAATCTATTACGTATTAGTTCTCGTCTCGTCTTGTATTATGAGTGATAAGATCACTTCGCAAATCCTAATTTCGCTTAAAATATAATTGGGCTGACAACCCTATTAACACCAAACATTTTAATAATCGTAATAAATAAGCAGTAGTTACCTAAAGAGATATAATCTATTTATGAACCATTTTTGTCTACACGGCGGTTCCATTTTTAAAAACATCCAAAATGTTTTCCTTATTTAAATATTCTCGTATGTCCCAATTAACAGCATTGAATTAGCATCTATACCTCACTAAAATGAAAATTAATTTTGCTTAAAGAGACATGTGGCTTAATACGTTTTAATACTAAATCGTTTATTTCGTAGCAAAATGCCACAGGCCAAGTAATAGTGGTTCGTCAGGACCGCCTGTTGTCCAACTAATTATAAAGCAGGGTGCAGACATGTCAGTTTGTCGGGCAGTTGTTGAGCTTGTGTTACGGATCATTAAAATTGAACTTTAAAGAACATGTGTGTACATTGCCTTAAAGTAAGGGTTTGAAAACCAACTTACTCGTTCAGTTATTGTCGACTACACTGTGCAAGAATAGAAGGTATTTTCTTTTAAGTAAGGTAGTTTTTTGCTTTAAGGGTAGCAAAAGTAAGATGGTAAGGTATGTAAGTCTTCGGATTGGCCTTTCATTAGACTTTCTCACTTTACTGCCTATTTGGTAGCAGCAGATGGTTTTTATTGATTTCAAAGGTTCGCAATTGATGTGTTAATATGTTGTTAATTTACGTCAGTTTTACTAGGTAATTAATTTTTTTCTCATGATCCTTCGACAAATAATAATACTTGAAGCAAAACATTCCCAAGCTAACCCAAACCCAACATAATCGAATCTCCTACCAACAATACAAATCGCAAAGGGCAAAATCTGCATATTTCTTGTAACCAAATTTGCATTCTCAAACGCCATACTTCTCACGGAATTCAAATTCAAAAAGTCACTGGCAACATTTAAATATTTTTCAAAGGCTACTGTTCCATATTTGAATTCAAATGTTTACCTTACTACTCTCGGTGTTCGCACGGGACG
The DNA here is from genome assembly GCA_946894065.1 of Acleris literana. NCBI lineage: Eukaryota > Metazoa > Arthropoda > Insecta > Lepidoptera > Tortricidae > Acleris > Acleris literana. The sequence goes on from OX335681.1 coordinate 4,798,841, forward strand.
CTAAATCTTCGTCATCTATCTTACATTTTTGGGTAAGTTAGAAAGGGATGGTTGGGCCGCGGAAAGTTCGAAATCACATGATTTGCATAAGGAAGGGTTAGAAGAAAATAAAATATGCGGACAGTTACCAGATGTAATTAATTATAAGGGGATTACACAAATGGTAATTTTGTTTTTCTGTAATAACGGGTTGGAACGTTGAAGGATTTTAGGATAATTGATGCTGTTGGTAACGTAATTGTAAAGGTTTTTAATTTTGATGCCGAGTGTTTTTTTAATTCAAGGTAGAGTTTATTCGTGAATGTTTTTAACGAATGCAGGTTTTTGTTTCTCCAGGTCTTATTTTAATTTATTTATGGTACTTACATTTTTGTGGTGAATGAAGAAAATGACAACTTTGTCGAATCTGGTTTCCGAATTACGAGCAGTTAAATAAAAACTGTCAAAAATTTACCTAATGTCGATTGTAGGCACAAAAAAATAATCCTAATTATCTCAAGCAATAAAAAAATGCACTGAAGGTCTTTTTTCTTTCGTAAATAGATCTCCAGATCTCCAAAATGGTCCCTTTATCAAGGCGCTACCATAAAGGGATCTTTGAAGAATTACGACTTGAAGCAAGAAAATCGAAGAATCTCAGTTTCGCCGCTTATAATTCCAGAAGAAAGAAGACTAACTGGTGCTTGCCACTAGCGAGGTATAGAGTTCCTACGTATATGTTGACCTGTAGGAACTTCATACCGTGCTCTTGGGTACGCCAAAGTTCTACGGTTTGGAAAGAAGAAAGAAGAAACATAATGAAGAAAGAAGAAACTGATTTTGTTGTGACTTTGTATTTATTTAAGGTAGTTATGGTTGTGTAAAATGTGGTGACAGTATTATCAACAAGTTTTTAGAGTTGTAGGTTAATTCTGGAGCTCTGCCTACCCCACTCGGGGATTACAGGTAGGGTTGCCACCCGTACTTTATTTTAACTCTATTTTAGCTTCCCGTACGTCATTTTTTACGCAACACATAAAGTACGGCAAAGTACTTCATTTATAACATTCGGTTTTGAATGGTAATTTTTTTCTAATAATTAATCAATTTAAACGAAATTTTACCTCAACGCAACCGTCAAAAACCCTCGACAAAAACTTTTTGCCATGTTTGAACGCGATTGATACTTTAATTGTTGCCAAATACAGTGTTAGAATGAGCAAGGTCTGGTGAATGATAACTTGATAAGAAATATGTATTTAAAAATAATTTGAAAAAATCCTTTCCAGTTATGCTGCGTACTTTATTTTTATTCGTCTTTTGGTAAGTAATACTTTATTCTGTTTAAAAAAAGGTGGCAACCTTAATTACAGGCCTTAAGGTATGAATGTATGTATGTATGTTATGGTTATTTTTATTGAAAGTGTGGCCATACGGTTAAAATAGGGCAGAATGACCGAGAGACCGATCGACCCGCCTGGCGTCCCGCCCATCATCATCAAGGGTAAAAATGGCGTATACGACATATTGGCAAGTATTCAAAGTAAAAACAGTAAAATGAGGAAGGATGCACTGGCACTTGATGCATTCACTATCTGAAGCAGATTAGATTCCCTTCTATGAGTTTGCACATACAAGTACTAACAGATGTTTCGCATGAGATCCCGCCATTTGGTTAAACAATCATATCTTATCGTTTAACCAGCCAAGCAGCAGTGTTCGAATTGTCATGTTTCGGTGTTGTCTTATACAAGCGAGGGCCGTATTAAATTCATCTTAGCTGAGATGCCCGTCGCAAAATACGTCAAAGTAAACGTCAAACCATAGAAAACTGTAAAAAACAGAGAAACTTTGAATTTAATAGAACGGGTCTATATTGACTGACATAATTATTTTTAGTCATAATGTGCTTTAGGTCATAATCATCGCAAGTCATAACGTGTTTTTTTAAAGAAACTGATACTTTTTCAGGATTTTTATAAATCAAACCTAACCTAACCTAGCCTTGTCTACACGTTAGATATTTCAGAACTTCTGAAAAGTTTACAGTTTCAGCGATATAAAAAATTATGACTATGAAAGATGATGTCAACAATTACATTATGACCAATAAAATTATGGGAAACAAAGAGCTCCCTAAAAGAACATATAGACACAAACACAGATTATTAGTGAATTCGGTTTAAAATAACATCGTTATCGCATTGTATGACCAATGAAATCGTCTGCACCAGAGGGCGTAGCCAAGATGCAATCGCTGCTAACGTTTCTGTTTTCTATCGATTCGAAATATATGGAGTTGACATAAGCGGTCGAGCGATCTGTCATCAGCTTACGTCAATCCTATACATTTGGGCGATATTCGAAAATCGCTAACTTAGCGATAGCATCTGGACTAGGCTTCCAGAAATAAACAGAAGCAAGGATGACTACCCTTATCCCTCAGCCGGCGACGCAACTATCAGATGAACTCCTTGGCCTGCCCACCACAAGGACCCGCCGTCTCCACGGCAACCAGCACGAAGTCTTACATAATTTCTAATAGGTCAATATATTATTATATTTCATTAAATAGACCATCATTCCGAAATATCAACACATGTGAATTATATCCATATTAACATCGATTTAAGGCTCCAGACAAGACGTATAACGCTAACGTAAACGATTTTCGAAATTTGTCAAAATGTTTGGATTGACATAGCGCTAGACGCAACAACCCAGAGGGCCCTGCCAAGATACCAACCAATCGCGTCACTGGTAGATGACGTGATACGAAGAGTCACGTGGTCTACCAGTGACGCGATTGGTTTAAAAACGAATCGAATAGAAACGCTAGTTAGCGTGATGCATCTTGGCAGGGCCCTCAGATGCTTACGTCAATCCTATTCATTTTCTATTTTCTATAACGATGTATCTTGTCTATAGGGCCACTGAAATGTTTAACCAACTACTAAACTTTCATGATTTAGGGACGAGAACAAACTGTAACCAACATTAGATCGCTGGTCCTTCCAAGCATCTGTAACAATTTTTTATCGTTAACGTATCTCCTTGTTATCTTGTAATGGTTACAAGCCCCAAGATACCTAAGATACATAAGAACCTAAAATCAACACGGGGTCAGCAGAAAATAGCTTTCTATGAAACGAAAATTCTGAGAAGTGATACGGTACGTTTTATGAACTGAATGTCGATGAAACAAGGGGTATTATTTCAATATCTTATTTGTGTTGATATCCTAAAATCATGCTGTAATTAAATATATTGCTACTTTATTCATCATTCGTTATTATCATTTTTGAACTCACAATTTGTCAAGATTTTAAACTGTAATATTTGGGTCTGAGTCTGTCATGTTCTACTAATGACTATTTTAGCTACTATTGGGGAAGGCGCTTAAGGGTTTATTTATAGTGTGAACTATAACAGTCTCCAGGGCTTCAGCTGTATCTAAGCTATGTACCTAATTTGTTTTTTTTTGTTATTGTTAATAGGGAATATGCATGTTTTTATGTTTTTTTTACAACTTCAATAAAAGCTGATTCATGTAACAAACAGGCGATTTTTTTTAATAGCTATAAAAATAACCCAGTTATAAGCCAACAAAGATTTGTTCCTATCTCTTTCTAGCAAAACAGAATTTTACGTGGAGTTTATATGGCCGAACTGCACGATGACGTCACCGGTGCACTTCGGATCTCTCTGTCTAATTAGCAGTTTAAAATGCTTGTATCATACGTATTACTTGACCGATTTTAATTTAAATTTCACTTTTGGTGATCTCTTTTACGGTATTTTCATATTTTGTTGAGAAATGAGATTTAAAAAAACCATGCATATTCCCTATTATGTATAGCTATTTTAAGGTAGCGTTCTTTACCTCTTCATAACTTCTAAATTAATTAACATGTTGGAAAATGAAAACTATCGTAATTAACTAACTTAATTTTACTGGGAGCTACGAGTAACTTACGAGATAGGTAACTTTATTAATTTTCCAATTTACCCAAAGGTTAATTGGTAGAGCGGAGCCTGAAGTTTGGCAAAGATATTTTTGCCAAATGTATCGTTTCCCAAATTTGTCATTTGCCAACCCAATGTTACATATTTTTTTCAGGATTTATTTCAGTAACATCGTGGGGAACACACATAGGTAAGGTTAGGTTAGTTTTTATAAAATCCTGAAATATTTACGGTCACAGAAAACAAAGCGGGTTGGCAAATGAAACGGTTGGGAAACGATACATTTGGCAAACATATTTCGCCGAAACAAAGGTAGAGAATGCCACCTTTTATACTTCAATTTGTATTTTTATGCAATAAAGATTAAATAAATAAATATTATTCCTTAATATTTACGATAAGTGCTGGGACCTGAGGGCCCTCCCAAGATGCATTGCGCTAACTAGCGTTTCTATTCGATTCGTTTTTAAACCAATCGCGTCACTGGTAGATGACGTGATACGAAAAGTCACGTGGTCTACCAGTGACGCGATTGGTTTAAAAACGAATCGAATAGAAACGCTAGTTTGCGCAATGCATCTTGGCAGTGCCCTCTGGGACCCCCAGTATAAGTACTTAAGTAAAATTAACTTAGCAGATTCTCAATACCTCTCGCGTTTGTATTTCACGAGTGTAATTCTTGTTTTTAAACTGTCACAGTAAATGTCAAATCATAGAAAACTCATTTAAGATTAACTTAATACGGCCCCTAAAATGACCTAGATACTCAGGATCTCATTTCAATTTCGAGGAAAAACGATTAAATATTACCATGACGAAAAAAAATATACCTACTTTCATGCTACTGTATTTTTTATTACCTTTTTTTCTACATGAACTTTTTAGGGTTCCGTACTCAACAAGGAACCTTTATAGTGTCACCGTGTACGTCTGTCGGTCTGTCCGCAGTTTAACTCTACTCCTGGTACTACAAAGCTGTAATTTGGGACAGTTATTTAAAATACGCCGAAAAAGTTGTAAAATAAAACGTTGAATATGATTTTTATCAGGACACCTTTTCAAAATAATTCTTTTGTCAATTAACTCATATCATATCTCTAGTATGCGTGGTGTGAAACTGATTGATAGGGCAAGGAATGAAAAGGTCAGAGAGAAATGTGGACTAAGAGAAGATGTAGTGACTAAGATTGAAAAGGGCATGCTTCGATGGTTCGGTCATTTGGAAAGGATGGATGAAAGAAGATTGAGGAAAGAGATATACAGAGCGAAAGTGAGTGGGAGGGTCGGAAGTGCTAGGCGTACTTTTTCGAATCAAATCGGAAAAATACTGGAAAAGGGCCGAATCCAACGTGCGTGCATGACTCGATGCATGAATGTGGAAGAAGCGAATGAGATTTGTCAGGATCGTAGCAGGTGGAAAGAAGTGGTCTCTGCCTACCCCTCTGGGAAACAGGCGTGACATAATGTAATGCAATGTAATCTCTAACAAACAACTATGTACTCCCGTCTTGCTCAGCCCAATCAATCAAATACGCAATAACTATTATAACAACATGTCAACTACAAGCGAATATAATTTTAATTTATTTAGAATTAATTGCGGTTATCGCTTACATAATTTAACAGTATATAAAGCATGTCCAGAGCTATTTATGTCTTCATTAGTTCATTTTAACTATCTGTTTTCGACTAAAATAGCATGATTGCGCGTAATTATTATATCTTAATAGTTTATTGTTATACTTTGAGTAAATAGGATTTGCAAATGTCTGTGTCAATTGGTGATATTACAATTATAAGTAATATAATTTTATAAACAAATATTAAATAATGTTCGTTGGTAAACGTATCACTTGAGAACGATAGACCTGGCATTTTTAATGGTCCAAATGAGTTACTTAGGAAAACATTGAATTGCCTGAAAATTAATGGAAAAATTAATAAGCTGACCTAGTGTCAATCGAAGCCCTAGACTCTTATTATTGATAATAGACAACGATGAACGAACATACCGAAGTGACAAGTTTATTTACATCCAACTAAGTACAGAATTCAACATTAATACAATTAAAAATTAAAACTAATCGTATTTCAATTAAAATTAAACTAAGCTACTCAAATATTAAAGATATAAATAATAATCACCACTGTAAAAAGAACACCCCCTCTAGCAGGTCCGCTCGCGGCATGGTCCCCATGACACTGGCTGCATTACCTCTCTGGATAGCTAAACGAACATACTTGCATAAAGAAATACGAGTATATAATTAATACATAGAACACATTACATATACCATACAAATATTATTTATTGCACACCACATACAATAACAGCATGGAAAGTAAATACATATTTTTTTTACAAAGTGAGTCAACAGGCGGTCTTATCGTTGAATATCTCTTCCAGAAAACCTTACAAAGAAGAGAAGCTTATTGGCAGGCGGAATACATCCAAGATTTAGGCATAAATGCACAAGCTTGCCCTTACCGGGAATCGAACCCGCCAGCTTCGTAAGCAGGGTCACAAAGGGTCATAGGGTCGAAAAAAGTACCTATGAGAAAAGTTAATTTAACTTAAATTAGGTAGGTACTTATGTAATCCTCGTTTTAATTTTGTATAAAAGCTTATATATTGTATTTAATGTAATATTTAACATATAGGTTCAAAAATCTTCGCTAATTCGTAATGATTCTAAGAATGTAATAAGATACCACTGAAAAACTTTTCAAATAAAACATGAAATGAAGGATTTTACGTGACCTGGGCATAAGGGAGAATTACAAAAATTCAGATTAAAATGCTGAACATACGAGTACATAGGGGTTAAATCGATAGCTTTTTAGCTGCTCTATCAGCCCTAGGCGGGTTGACGTCGGTGTAAGGGACACCCGGCAGGTATATAAAGCGCGATGCGCGACGGCCGTGACTATAGATATTACTGGCTATGACTATACAGTAAGGGAAACTAGAAGACGTACCTTTTTACCCGACTGCCGAAGGAAGAGGGTAATGTGTGTCACAGCCTATATATGTATTTTTGTTCCTTTGTGGCACTATAAAAACTAAATCCGTTGTCCGATTTTGATGATTCTTATGTCAATCGATTTGTCTTAATCTGGCGAGTGTCACCGAAGATATGACAGTAATCAAAATTCAATATGGCGGCCACCAGACGCCATATTGTGCAAATTAAAAAAATATAAGTCGTTGAAGCATGACAAGTGGGATATCATTGAATAGGGATTTAATAAAAATCATTTTTAGGTTTGTTTCATAATTTTTCATTTTTAACTGACTTCAAAATTAAAAAAACAAAAAAACCGCCTTCAAAAAGCAAAAAATAACTTCTTTAAAATGGTAGGTAAATAGGTCAGTCCAACTGAAGTCTGCTTTTGGTTAAAATATTGATGGACGCCGACTTCAGTTGGACTGACCTATTTACCTACCATTTTAAAGAAGTTATTTTTTGCTTTTTGAAGGCGGTTTTTTTGTTTTTTTAAACATTTATTTTATTTTATACTTTTTAGTGATCCTATTTATGCTGTTACGTAGCTCCACTTCTAAATACTAATAAGAAACTATAGAACATTTCAAGCTCGCCGCAGACAACGCCGCGGGAATGTCATAGTCATATTTAAACCTAAATGTGCTTCGTCATAGTCGCTCAACTTCCTTTATCGAAATATCTTATCGCCACCCTTGAAATAGGTACCGTTAAGGAGTTCCGGTGGCCATCTGTGGTCTTCATCATCAGTTCCACTTCACCATATAGTACTTTTCAAAAGCAAATGCATGAGTTACAGTGAAAAATACCAAAATCGCTATAGGTCTGCCTATAATATTTGAGGAGTTCTCTTGATTTCTCCATGATCCCATCATCAGATCCTGACGTGGTGACAATGGGACCAACTAGAAAGTATACCTATTCGAACAACGAAAAAATTTTTCAAATCGGTCCTGTGATCTTCGAGTAATCGGGGAACATACATAAAAAAAAAAAAAAAAAAATATCCCGACGAATTGAGAACCTCCTCCTTTTTTTGAAGTCGGTTAAAAAGGAGGAGGTTCTCAATTCGTCGGGATTTTTTTTTTTATTTTTTTTTTATGTATGTTCCCCGATTAGGAACTCCTTAACGGTACCTATTTCAAGGGTGGCGATAAGATATTTCGATAAAGGAAGTTGAGCGACTATGACGAAGCACATTTAGGTTTAAATATGACTATGACATTCCCGCGGCGTTGTCTGCGGCGAGCTTGAAATGTTCTATAGTTTCTTATTAATATTTAGAAGTGGAGCTACGTAACAGCATAAATAGGATCACTAAAAAGTATAAAATAAAATAAATGTTTAAAAAAACAAAAAACCGCCTTCAAAAAGCAAAAAATAACTTCTTTAAAATGGTAGGTAAATATGTCAGTCCAACTGAAGTCGGCGTCCAACAATATTTTAACCAAAAGCAGACTTCAGTTGGACGACCTATTTACCTACCATTTTAAAGAAGTTATTTTCTGCTTTTTGAAGGCGGTTTTTTGTTTTTTTAAACATTTATTTTTGAATGATCATTTGGGATTTATAACGATTTAAAGTTGGCTAGCAACAGTCGGGTTTTGAAAGCTTGCTTTTTGTTAAAGTTATTCGCTCTTGTCACAATATGAATAAGACATAAAACGGTACGTCTTTCAGTTTACCTTACTGTACATACCTACTTGAGCAAGCGCAGAGTAAAATACATTTGCCTTTTTTAAGACAAGGAGAAGGCACGCGAGCACTCAGGCCACCTGATGGTAAGTGGGATCTGAGACCTATAGACATATGAATTCTCAGGACTACAATCTCAAGACAACAATCCTGACTTAAGACCTGTCCATAGGCGGCGGTGACCACTTCCCAAGGTGGGCTGTCTCCCTGTTTGCCCGTCGATGACAATCCATACTAATATTATAAATGTGAAAGTGTGTGTTTGTCCGTCTTTCACGCTTCAACCACTGAACGGATCGAGATGAAACCTGGCACACATATTGGGTAGGTCCTAGAATCGGACATAGGATAGTTTTTATCCCGGAAAATTGGACAGTTCCTGAGGGAGCAGCGTTAAACGACTTCGACGCGGATGGAGTCGCAGGCGCAAGCTAGTAAAAAATAATGCTTTCCCAAACCAGAGGGAGATGGATTATGCCTCTATGCTATTTATTTCACCGGTTATCTTATCCCCACACCGGAACACAACAGGGAAGTTATAATGACATAGCTATGCAGTTCAGTTTACGCGGAGAGAAAAGGACAGTGCTATACAACTGCTATAGCTCTGTCGTTTACGCTCGCCGTAATATTAACTGAATAGCCATGTCCCCCAGGATAAGCCTGCAAGATAAAAAAAAATTTGGTAAGCTATAGTAGGGGATCAGAATAGGAGACGACTTTCACCGGGCTGTTTATTCGATAAAAAGTATTACTGTCAAATTTAATATATAATATGCTAAGTCAAGTATGGCGAATAGGTTGACTGAAAAAATTCAGTCCAGTCCTTATATGATAAAAAAATAACTGAAAATGATTTTTTTTTTAATTGCTATAGTTTTTTAAAAAGACCAATTACATACTAATCGAAAGCATGAAGCCTATAGAATATGCAAACGTTAGGTTGACTATTTGTTCCCGTCATAACTATTGGGTAGGTAGGTAAGTCGGTACTAATAATTTGCACTAAACCTCACGTTTGCATATTCTATAGGCTTCATGCTTTAGATTAGTATGTAATTGGTCTATTTAACAAGCAATTGCAAATTAAAAAAAAGTTTTTTTTCAGTTTTTTTTTAAATCATATAAGGACTGGACTGAAATTTTTCAGTCAACCTATTCGCCATATATTACTTAGCATATTCAATTTGATATAAAACACTTTTTATCGAATACACAGCCCGGTGAAGGTCGTCTCCTATTCGGATCTTAGACCAATCTCTTGTCCTTTATGGCCCTAGGAAAATCTAACCTAAGCTAAGTAACACTATACTCACACAACGGAAATCCCAAAAACTATTATGATCTCATCAGAATTGTATGAGCCAGTCGCAGGAAAAATGTCGGGTATAACCATAATTGTTACAAACAGACATAGGAAAAATTGTATGACAGGTAGGGAGTTCCTATATCGATAAACTCAATTATCGATGCTTGTTTTATAAACGAGTGATCACTCCGAGTTTTGCCTGTAAAACATTTTTTGAGTAAAAGTGTAAATATAAAACAAAATAGTAACGTAAGTCTCTTCTTCATTTTTCAAAACGATTTTTGAAAATTTACTCATCATTATTTTTTTCTTCATTTTTGTCCCATCTTCTATTGTTAAAATAAACGATCAGATTTGTTCCAAATGTTCGGGCGTTAAATCTCTCCGTCTTGGCTAATAAAAGTGATAAATCTATTTCAGGTGGCAAGTCATTTGACTTTTCAATTTTTGTGGAGGTAATAGGGGCAGAACATTTTTTTTGAATATGCTTTGTGAACTTCATACTTACTCAGAACAATACTTCCAAAAATACATACAATGCTGGGGGCGATCACTAGTATATGAAAAAAGTATCGATAGTTGAGTTTATCGATATAGGAACTCCCTACCTGTCATAAAATTTTGCCCCCTGGATTCCTATGTCTGGTTATAAATATAATCGGCCAAGTGTGATTCAGACTCGCGAGCTGAGGGTTTCGTGTTTAAGAACCACTTAATCCTGCATGTTCTATACAGCTAGATATATTTTGAATCAATTAAGTTTGTGAATAAGTCTACGTTTTTTCCCCAAGTACCTTCAATAACTTTGTTACATTTTCCTGTAAATAATCTCTATCAAGTTTATAATTTTGATCGTAGTGAATATTATAAATAAGGGAATACTGCCATAAGAGAAAAAACCCCACTTACCATCTGGGGTGTGATTCTCTCAACAACGACGGACGGACGGACGAACGAGTGATTGTCCAAGCGGCGAGTTTAAGTAGTCCCGATTGAGTGAACAAAACTCATTTTAGAGCGGGTATTCAATTTGGCAGCATGACTTCTCGAACGTATAAGGATGCCTAATTGACAATGCACGCGCTAAAATGTGTTTTGTTCGCTCGGACGGGACTACTTAAACTCGCCGCTTCGATTCGCTCGTCCGTCCGACCGACCGCCGTTTTTTGAGAGAATAGCACCCCTGGTAGATGGAGGTTCACCTTCTCACTACCATAAAAAAAAACACACATTTGTATGAAAGAAATACGATGATAAATCCCCCGGTTAAAGTTAGACGCTGACTTACCATCATCTTATCATTGATCAAAAAAATATATCAGGGGGCCAACTCATAAATTGGCCTAGTCCCAAATTAAGCTCTAGGCTTGTACTTTAATTGTTACGCCACTATGGAACCCTGTCGCTTAAACGTAAAATCATTAATTTAAGCGTAATTTCCTGTCATGTGGTTTGATGTTGTCATTATGACAGGGTTCCATAGTGGCATAACAATTAAGGTCCTTGACTGTACTTTAGGTACAGACAACGGTATACTTACTTATATAGAGAAACTAACTTCAGCCCGCGACTTCGTGCGCGTTAATTTAGAATATCGTTATGACTTGAGGACTTTTTAATTTTACTGGATGAAGAGTAGCGTATGTGTTAAATTAGGGTATAAGCTATTAGTAGGAGATCCGAATAGGAGAAGATTTGGACCGGGCTGTTTATTCAATGAAAATCAAAGTGAAGTCCAGTATACAATTAATTAATTTTTTTAAAATTAACTTTGTTTAAAAAAAATACAATAGCTTGTTTAATGGACAAATTACATACCAATCGAAAGTATGAAGCCTATAGAATATGCAAACGTTAGGTTGACTATTTTGTTCCCGTCAAACTATTGGGTAGGCAGGTATAAACAGGTAAGTCGGTACTAGTAATTTGCACCAAACCTAACGTTTGCATATTCTATAGACTTCATACTTTCGATTAGTATGTAATTTGTCTATTAAACAAACATTTGCAATTTAAAAAAAAAGTTCATTTTCAATATTTTTTTAATGATATAAGTACTGGACTAAATTTTTTCAGCCTACCTATTCGCCACATATTATTTAGCGTATTCAATTTGATATAAAATACTTTTCATCGAATAACCAGCCCGGTCCAAATCTTCACCTATTCGGATCTTAGACCATATCTCCATTCCAAATTTCATCTAAATCTGTCCAGCCGTTGCAGCGTGAAGGAGTAACCAACTCACACACACACAAACTTTCGCATTTATGATATTAAGTAGGATAGGATACATAGTTACTGAAATAACTATGACACTCTTACTACAGTCTCAAAATGTAATAACTATATGAAAAGCAAGCTTTAAAAACCCGACTTCATTTTTTTATACCGTCGTCGATATATATATATATATATATAATTGTCATTTTGCCATTGTTGTTATTTCAATTTTAACAGTTTAGGTATCCTATGTCACCCGGGATGACGTAAGAATTCTAACGATACCTCACACATCTAAATCGGTCAAGGGATTTAGAAGTTATAGTGGAATAAAGAAACTCACATACATACATACAAACATGAACCCTGAAAACCTTTTTTGGGGCAGTCGTGTAATAAAATACATAGAAAACAAGACTCAGGAGTAAATACTCGCGCTTATCACTCAAATATCTGCTCTTGCGCAAATGCAAATGTGGATAAAGCATCCGTCACTCTCGTACTTATTTACGCGCCAGAAGGTGACGGATGCCTTATCCACACTTTGTCACGCGATAAACGCGCCCATATTACTCCCCCGGATTTGAACCAAGGGCCGCTAGCTTCGTAGGCAGGGTAACTACCAACTATGCTTAAGTGTCATCATTTAACAGAAACATTAAACTCAGGTACTTATTCGAACCATCATAGAAATACATCAAATATTTACGAGCCTCAGGTTAACAGTATAACGGGACCCTCAGCTCAGTAAACGGTGCTAATGCCTCGTTTCCGTGTTTGTGATGAATATGCTAAAAAACATATAAATTTTCTATCTACATGCGGTGGTAGATGTCTCACTCAAATGATAGAATTAATATGGCATTTTAATGTTGAGGAGACAATTCACAGCAGGGGCCTATTCTTTAAAAACAATATCGTGTTTGACCTGTTATCATATTGTCAACGTTTTGATAGTTCTTATTTACTTCATCATCATCATCATCATTATGTCAGCCGAAAGACGTCCACTGCTGGACATAGGCCTCCCCCAAGGCTCTCCACTCAGACCGGTCTTGTGCTTTTCGCATCAACCACGTTCCCGCGATCTTTACAAGGTCGTCAGTCCATCTTGTTGGAGGCCTACCTACAGCTCGTCTCCCGGTCCGCGGACGCCACTCACCTATTATTACTTGTTAGAAAGCAATGCAAACTCCAAGCTTATTTTTTTCACGTATTTGCGTATTTATTTTTTGCGGCTAACGTCAAAGGCGATGAAAAATAAATGTTTAAAAAAACAAAAAACCGCCTTCAAAAAGCAAAAAACAACTTCTTTAAAATGGTAGGTAAATAGGTCAGTCGAACTGAAGTCTGCTTTTGGTTAAAATATTGTTGGACGCCGACTTCAGTTGGACTGACCTATTTACCTACCATTTTAAAGAAGTTATTTTTTGCTTTTTGAAGGCGTTTTTTTGTTTTTTTTAACATTTATTTTATTTTATACTTTTTAGTGATCCTATTTATGCTGTTACGTAGCTCCACTTCTAAATATTAATAAGAAACTATAGAACATTTCAAGCTCGCCGCAGACAACGCCGCGGGAATGTCATAGTCATATTTAAACCTAAATGTGCTTCGTCATAGTCGCTCAACTTCCTTTATCGAAATATCTTATCGCCACCCTTGAAATAGGTACCGTTAAGGAGTTCCGGTGGCCATCTGTGGTCTTCATCATCAGTTCCACTTCACCATATAGTACTTTTCAAAAGCAAATGCATGAGTTACAGTGAAAAATATCAAAATCGCTATAGGTGTGCCTATAATATTTGAGGAGTTCTCTTGATTTCTCCATGATCCCATCATCAGATCCTGACGTGGTGACAATGGGACCAACTAGAAAGTATACCCATTCGAACAATGAAAAAATTTTTCTAATCGGTCCAGTGGTCTTCGAGTAATCGGGGAACATACATAAAAAAAAAAACCCGACGAATTGAGAACCTCCTCCTTTTTTTGAAGTCGGTTAAAAAGCATACGCGCTACACAACGTCGGTATCAATAAAATAAATATCTATTGAACTGTATTTGAATACGTTATTGAGATCAAGGTAGAAGAAAAAAATATAAAATACAAATATCTAGTCTTATCAGGTTGCTGCATTTCATTAAGATTATTAAATGCGAAAGCAAATTACCAGGTATAAAACACATTTTGTAACCAAATAATGATAAACTATTTAATTGACGAAACCTATTACTATGTTATTGTTATCAAATATCTAAAAATAAACATTACAAAAAGTAACACCTCAATAGTTTCAACGTGTCTAATACCACCTATAGCGATATCGAATTAAGCTGGCCTGCTGTATTCCAGTCTCTTGTCAAAAAAAAGCAGTTTACATATATTTGTTCAAATTTATAGTTTAGCGTGAGCGCCGTGACACTAATGCAGTAATGAGTATGCGTAGTGGGTTCGAACCCATTTCGGGACTTTAGAAAGTTGCTTAATATACACGTTATTCCTTGTTTATTTGTAATTAAAAATATATTATGTTTATGGAGACAGTTGACATTTTTATTGAAAATATCGCGAATGGTAGCTTAAACTTGTTTGTAGAGCAGGCCTTATATCGCGTGACAAAATGTGGATAAAGCATCCGTCACTTTTTGACATGTATAAGTACGAGAGTGAGGGATGCTTTATCCACATATTTTCACGCGATAAACTTTCAAATTTTAAATTTCAAAATATTTATTCAGCAAATTGGCCACAAGAGGGCTCTTTTACACGTCGGTAATATAGAGTGAATCTACCAGCGCTTCGGACAAGACCATCATTGCGGAGAAGAAGCGCCGCAAGAAACTCCAGCAGAAGGTCATTATTTCAAACATAAAACATACAACAACAATACTTAAAAGTAAATTACATTAAGTAATAATAAGGTAATAAAGTTATAAATAATAAATTCTTAAAACTACCAAAAATAAACTTATTACAAATTTAAGGTCAATAAACCTAAACTGAAAATAATGAATATGAGAACAACACGACGAGGTCTCTTCGTCAAAAGCTATAACTATAATAATTAATTGAACAACAAGTCCTTGCAAACGTGAACAGACCGGACCCCACAAACAGCACCCGTTCACGAGTATGACGCGTATCTCAACCATGTGTTCGTGAAAGTGGCGACCCGATCAACGACGCCGCCGTAAGCAAAGACCTTTGAGCGAGCATGACATGCTCATGCTGCCGGACAACGCGACCATACTAGGCCCGCAGGTACAATTTTAATTCTTCTTCTTTAGCCATTTTCTACCATTTCGGTGTAGGCCTCCCTCAACAACTTCCACTCGTCGCGGCGTTGAGCCAATTGCATCCAATTCGAGCCGGCCGCCTTCTTCACGTCGTCCTTCCAGCGCATTTGTGGTATCCGAGGACGCTTTCCCCCCCACGGCTTCCACTCAAGGAGACGCTTGCACCACGATGTACTGTATTGATACAATTTTAATTAATTGTACTGTCACGGCACAATTAATGATCTCATCCGTCGTTCGCTTGCCACTGCCTCGGTACTAGCTGTCCTGGAACCAGCAGGATTGCATAGAGACGATGACAAGCGACCAGACGGAGCTACATTGGTGCCGTGGAAACTAGGTAGGGCACTGGTGTGGGACGCGACGCGCGTTGACACATTCGCCCTTTCCCACGTCCAGTCAACCCGTAATCGGGCCGGTGCAGCAGCTGATCAGGCCCAAACGCTCAAACGCCGCAAATATTCGTCATTATTAAATAATTACGAATTTGTGGCGCTTGCAGTGGAAATCATGGGACCTTGGTCAGCTGATATGAAAAGCTTTATTAAGGCCCTGTCCTCTCGGCTCATAGAATCCTCCGGAGATCCTAGAGCTGGTGCTTACCTCTCCCAAAGGATTGGGCTAGCTATTCAGAGAGGTAATGCAGCCAGTGTCATGGGGACCATGCCGCGAGCGGACCTGCTAAAGGGGGTGTTCTTTTTATAGTGGTGATTATTATTTATAAATTATATCTTTAGTATTTAAGTAGTTTAGTTTAATTTTAAACTAAATACGTTTAGTTTTAATTTTTAATTGTATTAATGTTGAATTCTGTACTTAGTTGGATGTAAATAAAGTTTTATCATTAAGAATAACAACAGACATAACTGTTGTATATGCAGTTGAATCTTATGATTGAAGACCTTAGGTTAGTCGTTTCCAATATACAGAACGCAATAGATTTGGCTGGGTACAGTCGACCTTATAATATATCTGCACGCTTTTGTACAGTCAACTAATTTGATTCCTAGGCCACCATGGACTTTGTCAACGTGACGTTGTAAACCAAATCATAGGAAGTCTCTTATGTTTTGGTTGTCAGTCACTTTAACATAGTTCATAGTGGCCTAAAAATTAAATTGGTTGACTTGTACCTTGTCGCCTTAACGCTTTTAACAGATTAGTACAACATATCATACATGACATTAAAGTGACAAAACCCTATAGCGCACAGCTACTTACAAGGCCGACCTACTAGGTTTTGTACGTAAATTTATTATGGATAGATGAAAACCACCTTTATAACGGCTCCTTCATTTAATCCTTTTCAAGGGCCCGTATTATGGTCACCTTTATCGCGGTGGATAAAGCATCCGTCACTGTCGCACTTACATATTGATCAGAAAGTGACAGATGTTTTATCCACTTCGATAAACACGATAGATCATAATAGGGTACCAGGCCTTGCTAAAGTAAGGATACAACCAAGTAATGGAATAGAGCCACGAATTCGTAACTTCCTGAAGAATACTGATCCAAGAAGTCATATTTCAGGATGTGGGTTGTTAAGTTCAATTTTGAGCGACATTAATGTGGTCGATGAAATGTACTATGCCTGGAAAAAGGGTTAAAGCTGATATCTCCCTAACGGCCGAACCGATTTTCATGAAATCTAGCTAAGAAACGTCCAGATTAAATTAGGCTTCTTTTAAAAAAAAACTACCTCCAAATCGGTCCATCCGTATGGGAGATACCATGCTACAGACAGACACACAGACATACACAGACACACATACACAAATATCTTCAGATAAAAACGTTAAACTTATAAACACCTCTTTTTTTGTCAGGGGTTAAAAATGACAAATTTCAACGCAAAGTAAAAAAATAATATCTGCATTCAGAATATTGGCTTCCGTTCCCAATATAATAACCGAGAATAGATTTGGTTCCTGCAGGCTATTATTTGAAAGTTTTAACACATTTTGTTATGTGGAAACTGTAAAAAAAACTAAGTAATCTAATCTATCAACAGTTTGAATATTGAATCGTTTCTGACACCTTTAAGGCGTTAGAGATTGTGTGGTTTTGCTACCAGACCACAAATAACTACAAAAAATCCGAAAAATGCATATTTTACTAGAATAGTATATTTTGAAATATGTTTTCTAAAACTACACATGATATATGAGCAAAAAGTAGGCGTACTCTATCGAATAGTAAATACTCTCTCACTATAAAAAAACAATGTCACTCCATAACTTTTTATCGCATCTTATATAGTACCGTAGATATCTGTGACCACGGATTCCTAAAACATCATGGAAACCCAAACTGGTTGGGTTCAATGATCTCTTCTCATTAGTTTTTGACCACAGCCCTACTGGTTACCAAACGACTTTACCAGGCAACGATTGACAAAGAAAAATCAACTGTACACTCAACACCAACGTTTCGTTTTTGTTCAACAGGGTTTGGATGTATATTTTTTTTAAACCAGGGTCACCAACTGGTTTTCTACTTTTTAAATTATTGCTAGATGGTTCGAAATAATAAAATTCCTCAGTTGGGATTAGGAAATTCTTACACCGACCATAACTCTGATATGTTTATAGGCACCACTTCGTTTTTATACGTACCGATAATTTCGGTTCATGTTAAATAGGTGATTCATTTGAATGGGCATGTGGGTCTGGGTTTGTATGGCGAAATTGATGGGTTACATTACATGGGTCCCATGTAACTTATATATAAATTACATTTGGGAAAATGCGTGTAAAGTGGTATAAACATCTATACTAATATTATCATCACTACATAGTATAAAACAAAGTCGCTTCCCGCTGTCTGTCTGTACTTATGTATGCTTAGATCTTTAAAACTACGGAACGGATTTTGATGCGGTTTTTTTTAATAGATAGAATGATTCAAGAGGAAGGTTTTTATGTATAATAAGTTTTGGATTATGTACGGGTATTACAGAAAACTGGCAAAAACCGAAGCGAAGCGAGGGCAGGTCATAAAGCTGAAGAGTTTGTTTGCTTGAACGCGCTAATCTCAGGAACTACTGGTCCGATTTGAAAAATTATTTCAGTGTTAGATAGCCCATTTATCGATGATAGCTATAGGTTTCATATCTTCACGCTAAGACCAATAGGAGCGGATCACCAATGAAGAATGTTTCAACCTTCTACTTAAACAAAGTCGCGGGTTAAAGTTAGCGTTAGCCCAAAGTAACCATTCCACGGGGACGAAGTCGGGGGCAGAAGCTAATTATTTATAACAGGGGTAATAGACTAAAAATCAACTGTATCCACAAATTCACCCCCTATTGGACCTTAC
The DNA here is from genome assembly GCA_946894065.1 of Acleris literana. Lineage (NCBI taxonomy): Eukaryota > Metazoa > Arthropoda > Insecta > Lepidoptera > Tortricidae > Acleris > Acleris literana. Next base: position 4,817,639 of record OX335681.1, read on the forward strand.
TTCCGAAGCTGGCAGTCCCGGGTTCAAATCCCGTTAAGGACAGATATTTGTGTGATGAGCGCGTTTAGGTAGGTATTTGTTCCTGAGTATTTGGTGTTTTCTAAATCTCATATTTTTATTTACTTATTTACCTATAGTGTAGTGTGTAGTGTGTATCCATGACGGCGCATAATAAACGAAAAATGAAGTATGTTTGTATGCATATATTTGTGACATCATTCCCAAAATAATCATTTAAAATTGCCATAACAATAGTATACTTACAAACTCTTACAAAATACGAGCGCCGATGAATCACAAACTCATCATTAACGCATTCACTGCCAGCAACGCATATAAGCGTTCTCCTGACTTCCACCCAGTGCCCTCAACGCATATGTGCGTTCTTACAGTAGGCAAGCTCCGTATAACACAAAAGATGTGGCACCTGGCGAGAGTTCGTAAAACAGTCCTGCGGCCTGTTTTATAAAGCTTCAAATTACAATTTACAGGTTACGTTACAAGTTTCCATTTGACACAACCTCGACCAATGACGACATGGGCACGTTTTATAAAACTACAAATTACAATTTACAGGTTACAAGTTTCCATATAACACAACCTCGACCAATGACGACCAGCCATTCGAGCAGTGTTGCCAGTTTAGACCTGTAAAATTGTAACTTGTAGCTTTATAAAACGTGCCCCAGCCATTGGAGCAATGTTGCCAGCTTAGACCTGTAAAATTGTAACTTGTAGCTTTATAAAACGTGCCCCAGCCATTGGAGCAATGTTGCCAGCTTAGACCTGTAAAATTGTAACTTGTAGCTTTATAAAACGTGCCCCAGCCATTGGAGCAGTGTTGCCAGCTTAGACCTGTAAAATTGTAACTTGTAGCTTTATAAAACGTGCCCCAGCCATTGGAGCAGTGTTGCCAGCTTAGACCTGTAATATTGTAAGTTGTAGCTTTATAAAACGTGCCCCAGCCATTGGAGCAGTGTTGCCAGCTTAGACCTGTAATATTGTAAGTTGTAGCTTTATAAAACGTGCCCCAGCCATTAGAGCAGTGTTGCCAGCTTAAACCTGTAAAATTGTTACTTGTAGCTTTATAAAACGTGCCCCTGGCAGTGAATGCGTTTAACGTGAGGATTGAATATAGTTTGGCAATCGAATCTGAGATAATGTAAATTCTGCAACAAATGATTATTGATACTGCAAACAACTTTTTCTCAAGAAGCGTCCTCACTGAAAGCAATAGCGTGAATATTCGAGAGGTCTGGACGTTGAGCCGAGCGATACAAAGCTTACACACCACTCGATGTTCGCGCCGAATACATTACACGCGAATGCTCTCAGTGAGGACGCACATTTAGATTTAGGATTGTGAACAGATGCTTAAAACACAGCTGTCAAAAAAATTACATACAAACTTGCCTTGGGCAATAACGTTTCTTCACCAAACTGGAATAAGACTTACTCCGAGTCGAATTAGTCTATAAAAATTCGATGTTTAATCTAGACCAGGGGTCGGCAAGTAGTTTTAGGTGGGGTCCGGATACTGTGGGAAAATTTCAACGAGGTCCAGATAAAAACAAAACTATTAAGTTAGATTCTATGTGACTTAAAAATATTACTTCAATTAAATAATAAAGGTATAGTATACCTTATCTATGTATTAATTTATACTTGGTATGCAATACATTACAATATTTCAACCTTTATTACAACTTTCATTACAACCTTTCGCGGTCCGCAAACGGACCGCGGTCCGCCTGTTGCTGACCGTTGATCTAGACGTATAAGACCTTATTCCAGTTTGGCCGAATGCAACCTAAATCATGCCCGATTTCCACTATTTATGAATATGTTATATTATAAGTAAATGTTATGGAAAACTATAACTATACCTCGTTTTCATAATATCTAGATATAACATATTCAAAAATCATAAAAATCGGACGATAGGTTTAAGGGAAGAGCAACGTTCCTGCATGTACATTTTTAGCCTCACAGTTCTCTTTCTTTTTTAATTCTAGCTCAGGTACTTTGGCGGAAGCATTTCTTGGAATATTAGTAAATTGACGAGCTGAAATACTTATAACAATAAAACAATGTATTACGAGATAAACTTTTTTTTATTCTCACAAGAACCCTTGAGACCTGCAAACTCCTTGTCAGCAGACTGATTTATTGTTACAAAAACTAAACAATATGCTATAAAAAATTTCAATTAGGGATCGGTCACTTAATTACAGTTTGTTACAAGAGAAACTTATCATGGAGTGATGGTTTCTTTGGTAATATAAGTAGGGTTAGGATCGTTGGTAGCATATCGTGGGTCTAGAATCCATGGAGTCGCCTATTTTCTAATTATTATAAAGATCCCACCTTGATTGTGATCTTCAGTATTGTCATAATAATATTTCAAAATGCATTCACTCGTTAAATCTTTAAACCAGTTTAAATTAATTTTTGTAAAGAGGACTCCGCTGTAAAAGCTTTACAAACAAACATTCAAATATTAGTAAGCACGGATAACTGAACTAAAAATGTGCCGATTTAGTTTATTTTGAAATACGACAATACTGAAGTCAAAATCAAACTAGTATGTTTTAGCAAAATTAGCACATAGTGACTCCACGGATTTTAAAACCACGATATACCTACCACCAAAACTCCTCAAAGAAGGAGAGCCCACGACACTAAGCCTACTTCGAAAAGACTACCAGATGATCACGTCATTAATGTGGGAACACGAAATGGCAATGTTGCGATGCAAAAAAACCGGCAAAGCATTTTTTTTAAAGTATAAGTCCGATGTTAGTATGGATAGACTCGTCGTTAGTTCGTCGGAACAGGGGAGGGTACTATACGACAATGTGCTGCAAGTCCCCCTGATTGGCCTATCAGTGGCAGCAGCATGATAAGCGACGCCTCGTACTTAAGTACCTCTATGATCGATCTCCTTAAAAAGCCAAAGCTCATCTGAAAGATCATCAATTTCTGTGTAAGAAAAACCACTGCCGCATTTTCCAAACAGTGGAGAAAGTGGTTGATGCAGCGATTGGAGGTCGTCTTCCGCGCAGCCAAGTTTTTTGCATTACAGCATTGCCATTTCGTGATCCCCCATTAATGACGTGACTATTATATAATTATATATATCATCTAGTAGTCTTATCGAACTAGGTATCGTGTCGTGGGCTCTTAGACTATAACCCTAGGTATAAGTTATAAATTCAAATTAAACAAAATAAATATGGGTACTATATTGATAATAGACAGGTAAGGTTAGTCCAAAGGACAAATCGGCCACAAAGCAATTCTCAATTTATGGCAAATAAAATTAGTAAATTTAGGTTCTAAACATATCGTAGGTTATTAAAGCGCGGTTTCGCGACGAGATCGCTGCGTTTCCGCAATAGTTACCTAGCGCGTAAGCGCTGACCGTTCTCGCTGAACAGTGGACACATTGCTCGCAAATCGCAATGTAATAGAGCCTTAATTCGTATTGAACGTTAAACTTCTATGCAACCTTAGCCCAGTCGTATTTTCTCCGAAGCGTCATGAGTTTGACCGGACCTTATGTTTTCCTTCGCTTCTCTCGTTTGATCATCTTCGCTATTTTGTTCTGCAAGCAAACGGCGTACGGGTATTTTTAACTTCAAACCTTTGTTACATGGTGGCCTTAAAGTCTAGAAGACAAGAAAACATTTTGTTAAGTATTAAAAATGCTACGTACATTTTAACACAAATCAAAAATGTCGAGACATCAAAAAAGGGGTCTGTGCCGTTTGGCCAAAATATTTTTGGTCAAATGTATCATTTCCCAAATTCTCATTTCCCAAAAAGTGGTTGCCAGTCGCATTTGGTTCATTTATTTTTAACTTAACCTAATAGACGTAGTAAGCGGTTTCGATATCCCGGATATAAAACATGAAAAATAAAAAAAAGCTTTTTGGGAAATGATACATTTAGCCAAAAATATTTTGGCCAAACGGCAGTTTCCCATCAAAAATATCCTTACATTATTTTGCAATGTACTGCGTTCCGATGGATTTTAAAGTATACAATAAGTACAATACAATACAAAAACTTTCACTTTATTGAATACCACACAAAAAAAAAACAAGGAAAGACAAATACAACACAAGTATCAACATAATGTAAGGATATTTTTTACGTTTACCCGCAGTTTCGTTTGCCCGAATTTCGAATAAGGTAGAAATTCATTGTTTTCTGAAACCGTTTAACTTTCATAGATGTACTTGTATCGCTTTAAACATTTAGAAAATTTAAAAAACCATTTTCTGACTTATGGAAATTCGGACAAGTGAAACGGCGCGCAAACATTTTTCGGAGTTGTACCTAATAGGTTATCTATTTTATCGCTGGATATTTTTCGTGGTTTAGGTCAAAGATATGTACACTCTTTTACGACTTATTTCAATAGGATAAGGTGCAAAAGTGTATCTGTGTATGTGTATCTTTGTAATCGACTTACTAGCACAGAATTCGTTTTCCGCCATTTCGCATTTTTTTACATTAGAGGTTGAATGCACTAAATATAGTATGATAGGACTCTGTTTATTTCTAAACCCTGTTCAGACTTGCTTGTGTTAAGTAGTAAACAACTTTCTAACCTCTTTTTTGTATGAAACAGCTATTTTAAATAAAATAAAGCATCACGGACTCATTGGCCAAGTGATGTCCAAAACGTTTTCTCAGTTTACTTTATTTACGATAAAAAAGCCGTAAAATAGCCACAAAAAGTTTCATTTTAAAGTTAGAAAGTTGTTTACCATATAAGACAAGTAAGTCTGAACAGGGGTTTACTTTCTTGCGCATTTCGTTTGTCAGTCAGTCAGTAAAGTATCGACCTATCGCTGTGCCCAATCTCAATAAAATATTTTAAAATAAGCCATTTTATAAAGTGTATTTCTTTGCAATACTTATAATCTGTGTTGCCTGAATAAATTGAAAAATGTTCATCACTCGAGCACTGTTCACGATAGGAGCTTTTACCTTATAACTATTTTATCTCCTAGGAAAGAAGACAACCGTTGGGGTACTGGGAACATACCGAAACCGTATCCTTAGCAAGCTTCCTGCAACAGGCCGGGATCAGCTCGCAGGGGGGTTGGTGAGTGCAGTCCGGGATAGCTCCCCACAGGACACTCGTAGACTCACACATCAGCCTAGCCAGGCAGCTCGGTATCATGAGACAGGGAGGTTGGTGCTTACATGCATAAGTTATCTTCGGTCTCACTTGCGTACAGACATCACCTCCTGAGTGCTCCCAAGCAACCCTATGACACTTAGGAACGTCCAAACACCTCGGCGAGTGATCACACACATAACCACTTGTGTTTAATTCTTTCTCTATCAAACACTCAGGCACCGTTTTACACATCGGCACGTGCACACAAGAGACGTGCAAATGGTGATCGTACTGCGGTCTTGCGCAACCTGGAACGACTTTGCAGGGAGGATTGTGGTTGCATATGCTTTGGATGACCTTTTCGGATTTCAATTGGTATTGTTGCATCTCGGCGAGTGGAGGATGGTGCTGGCAGGCCTGTTCCGCGTACTTTTTCTTCGACTTCTTCAGTTTTCTGCTGGCTAATAAGCCTGGCTTCTTCTCTGGTGTCATAACCGGCCAAGCTTTGATGGTCTGCTTATTAAATGATTGGGGATCACTTTCTTTAATATTAAGACATCCGTTGATCAGAACGCACGGGGGGTTGTGGATACACAGAACCTCACCGTTGTATGTATTAGCGAGAGCTTTCCTTAGCAATTCATGTGGCTCTTGACAATCGTTTGTGTAATCAAATGAAGCTTGAGTCGACATACCCGAAGCATTTTTCTTATAATTGCTGTGATTAACGCGCGTCACGCTCATTGGCGACGATTTCATTGGTGATATCGGTTCACTTAACTGTGAATATTCCGGGGAAGTCGTAACTCCATTGGAATTATGGAATTGCTGACTGCTAGTACTTACTATTTGGGAAGCGACTGTGTAGGAGGTTTGACACTCTTGATGGCGATCACTCTTTTTAGTTTGAGCCCCAAAATTACCCGAAATAGCGCCCGCAGAGCTCGAGAGGGACTTCCCGTCCTGATGTTTGGCGGCTATCTTGTCGAAAAAGAAGTTCCAGAACCCAGATGCAGTTGGCAAGGAGTCTGTATTATTCTCGGCATGCGTTCGACTCCCTTGCGGAGACTGACAACGGTAACTAGCTAGTATGTGGTATTTAGGTATTGAGTAAGGATGCATCACTTGTGGTTGTTGATTAAGCAGCTTTTCCATCTTCATCCGATATTTCAGGTACTCTTTTTTTATTTCTTTATCGAGCCCTATTTCTTTTCTAGACTTGTACTTTTTCTTTTCCCGTAATTCGGTGTCGCTGTTAGACGAGAAACAGCTCAGCTGGGAGTGGATCTTTGTTAACTGTCGATAGCGCTCCGATCCGGCTGGAGGGTCGAGAGGGACGGTGGACAGGTCCTCGACCAAGTACACTGGTCTGGCGACCTGCTCCAGTTGTTTCCTTTGAAACTTCCTCATTTGTCGTTGCCGACAGCTAGCGCAGTACACTTTGCGGTTCAGCTGGCACTGCTGGCAGTTATTTTCGTCCATGGAACACATTCTTTCCTTTTCGGAACGGAAGAAGATGTTTGATAATCTTTTCTTCAGCAAATTACTTCTCGATGGCACTTGATTTTGGTATGGGTTTAAGAAATTGGATGTGTCTGTGCTTTGCGGGACGGTAACACCGCAGTGATGACATTGGCTCATGTAACTTTTCTCGGTTTGGTTGCGGGTTGAAGTTTGTTTGCTCGGTTGTTGGGCAATAGGTCTTTTCAGTTGTGGGTTTGAGTATTCTTTTTCTGCCCTGTTTACGTCTACTTTTCGGGTTCTAATTTCATTAGCATTTTGAGGTGTTAGATCTTGGAAGTCGGAACTGTCGGAGTGCACGATCACGAAGTGAGGATCATACGTTTTCACATGATTGTTTCCCCGGTATCCACTCATTTCGGTATCTTTTAAATGTTGGCATCTCGGTTTGAGTTGTTCATCATAATTTCTTTTTTTCATCATTCATCATTTTGTAGCTTTTTTATGATTTTATTTTTACATTTTTGTTCGTCTTGACGTTCTGTGACGGATAATTATTTTTAATATCAGTGAAACCTACTGTCACGTCAGAAAAGTATGAGTATAACCTTTTTTGTAAAGATTCATGAATTTATGAAGACGATGGAATAAACTGATGAGTCAGCATGTCATTGCCGACTCATGGGCATCACTGCTTATAGTAGAAGGGCGTATAGGTCAGGTATCCGCCGTTTTTATTAATCTACAAGTAAAAGCCTTTATTTAAAACCCAAGTTTTCGACCGTGTGTTGCAGCGGTTTTTCCATGTCCAGAAAACAACGAAATTTTTTACCTTTTTTTTATAAATTTTAAATATATCCAACAGTTCGGCCTTTACAGCAAGTTTCCTAAATAAATTAACAACACGCAATGCGCTACAATTAGGTTTAAGAATTATTTCTATATCCATCCATCCACCAGTTACTAGTTGCTCTATATGGGTTATCTTGACCCGATACTATTAACGTTAACGAGCTGCATTACCAATAATTTCTAAAGGCTATTTCAAAAAATAAGACCTTACCGTAAAATGGGGCGACTTTAATAGTTTTTTGGCTCACCGATTTTGTGCAATGTCTGAGTTATTATTAAGCTCTTTAGCGACATTACTTTCATGTTTCATATGCGAGCGCAAGCGCAATGCGTAGTTCAAGTATTTTCAGACAAATTGGATTTAAAACCTTCGAAATAAAAACCACTATATTTTGACATGCTTCAGGGGTGACTTTGATATTGTGATGTAAACACGGGGATAATCAAAGTAGCCCCATTTTAAGAATCGAGATTTTAAGCTGCGTTATTTTTTTTTCCTACTAAATCGTCTACCGTAGTCTGCCTCTAGCTGCTTTAAGTTACTCCAAATGAGTAGTCGCCAATACAATATTTTTAATAATTGGTTTTACGATTAAATGCTGGAGTTACAAAAGATTTATTTTTAAAATTAATCAAACTAACCCCATTTTACGGTACCGCCAATACCTTATCGAAATGGTTGAAAATTGATATAAAGCTCCTATGGTGGTGTTATACAGGATGAGTTAACTTACTGATTTAAGTTAGATCTTAAGCACCAGTAAGGCTGTGGCTCCACTGAGGCGGAGATGAGCGGAGTGGAGTGGAGCTGTGCCAATATTAACCAATAGAATCTAAACTAACGTACGCTAGGCGCGCTCGACGTGACCGCATGCGCCTTCTATTGGTTAATATTGGCACAGCTCCGCTCGTCTCCGCCTCAGTGGAGCCGCAGCCTTATAAATATAACTTCTGTTAATAACGGTGTAAGCAAGGCGTGGGAATAAAAATGCTCCAGACCTCTCAAATAAAGTTTTCTAACGCTCCCATTCTAATTTCTATCCCTCATCGCGCTAACAATGTAAGGTAGCTTACATATTTAAACTATACCGAACTCTATGTTAACGGTCGTTTAAACAATTAAAAAAAAAACTCTAATTAAAAATTCAAAAATCGTCAAACGAATTCCCTTTGCATTGTTTCGAACAAAGCGTCGCGTTTCGTTCGGGCTAAAACAAAGGGTGTTCGAATAGAGAATTATTATTATAGAAACTAAACGGAGAATTAATATGCAGGATGATACGTCATGCTGAAGCGGTGTAGCGCACACGGAAGAACTTGATACTTGCAAAGGCCTGAATTTTGTTGTAATACAGAAGAGTGCAAATGACGAGTTTAGAATTGGCTGTTTGTCTTTCTCCTCTAGTAAAGTATTAAGTCTCCATTTAGTAGAAAAACGTACAACAATATTGATACTAGAAATCGTCTGAGCGATACCTGTAAACTATTGGTTCAGTTCGGTTCTGTAATTTAAGAAGGGGAAGACAGGGAAAAAGAAACCGATCACTATAGACGATTAAGTTAAGACATTGTTTAAAAACCATCTAATATACAAGTTCATACTGATTGTTTAGGCTATATTCAATGGTTAATAGCAATTTATTCCCAGTTGGTACCATTGAATAGGTAATTATGGAAAAAACTCGCACACCATTGGCTAGATTAACTGAACTACTTTGATTGTTAAATCGAATACGTCCCCGATTAGAAGAGACCCACAAAAACAACAAACACCACAGACAAAGTAAAGTATTTAAACCGACAAAAGCCTAGACATAGAGAAAAAAAACCGTATTCATATAAGGACTTGCGTTTGACCGTAGTTTAAAACTTTAATAATCATGGAACTTCAGAGCTTTATGACTCATATTTTAATAAAATAACACTAGTAAATGAGCAAGTCAGTGTGCTACCTACAAAATTATAACATCGGTCACCTTGTAACTGTTTTTTTTGCGCAAAGAGGAATGTAATATGCTATTTATAGCATACGCTTTACTGTGTAATTTTTGTGACAGATTACTTCATTATAATTCGGACTAACATCATCAACTTAGAATTTTATAAAAACTACAGTAGGAAATATGTCTTTGCCGCAAGTAGATTCAAGTATCAAAACCCCATAAACTCAAATAAGCAACGTCACACTATAAAATAATAGAAAAAGAGGTGAATGCCGGCACGTACATTTATAGTATAATGAATCGAAAGGGTTGATCGAAGGGGTGCGACCCTATAGGTGATCTAATGGCAAGCGGCTGTGCTTTCTTTTTTTTAACGCTATTAAGTTTCGGTTGGTGTGGTTTGAAACAAAAGACCGTTGGACGGCGAGGATTAAGATTGGTATAGTTTGTAGGTTAAATAGCCTTTTTGGTTGGGGGTCGATTCTGTCATTATGTAGATTCGATTTGCAAAATAAATCGATCGTGAAATACATCAATACCTAGCAAGCTAAGAAAGTTCTGAGAGGATTAGCAATTGAATTAATCAATTTAATTTATTTAGTATAGATTCAGGTTATAATTTTCAGATAACATTCCTCACTAAACTGTATGAAGTCGTGCACACCGATCTATCAACATTAAAATACCGAAACATTTTCTACCTAGTTTAGAATAACAAGTTCTAAATTTAAATTTTGATTATTAGAATTTGAAAGCCCTTTTCAAATATTATTGTCTAGGCCAGTGGTTCTTAACCTTTCAGTGCTGGGAAACCATTTGACCAAATTTCCGTTATGCCGTGGAGCACCCTGTTGGTTTATTGATTTGGAGGTAATATTCAGTAAATAAATGTGAGCAAATAAAGGGTTCTTTTAGACTCTTGTCACTTATTTATTGGCATAGCTCGCGGACCACTAGAGATGCTTCCAAGGACCACTAGTGGTCTACCCTCTCTAGTGATAACCACTGCAATGGTCTAGGCCAAGGAGATGTTTTAAAGTAGTTTTTTTAAAGGCCAAGTGGTATTTTAAGGGCCAAGGGTAAAGGCAAGCTGATGATATTTTTATACCATGGAGGAGGCACGCGAGCACTCAGGCCACCTGATGGTAAGTGGGATCTGTGACCCGTAGACATTTGCATTCTCAAGACTACAATCTTAAGACTGCAATCCTAAGACTCCAAATGCGTTGCCAACCCTGAGGGCATAGTTGGAATGCCTATGCTAGTAATACGAACGCTTAAATTAAAAAAAACATTTTTATGTGTGAACTCACACAACTTCATGCATTTAAAACCTCTTTTAAGTTATCTCGCGCTGCATTTTAATTAAAGTCATTAAAATCTCGATCATTAACTTTATCGGTGACCATTAACAGTTGCGGTACACGTGAATATTTAACATTGAAACTTGAATCTATCCCTTATGCTCTTAAGGTGTTTTAGCTAGGTGTGAGAGAGGAACAACTATTAGATTCTGCCTGTGATATGTCACCGTGGGAACTGTGTGTTTTACTAACGGTTTAATATTTGGACCCGCAATATACACGCCGTTGAAATGTACCAGGTCCATTAAGGCGTAATAAAGGCAACAGGGAGAAAGCGGGACTAGTAAAGCTTCAATGTACTTCAAAGCGTCAGGCAATGGTTTTCTTTGAATTTCTTCCAAATTATGTCGATATTTATCACTGTTTTGATTAAAACGACACAATTGTCACGCGTAGACAATTTTCAGTGTTTGAGAATAAACGCTTCAAGTCGCCATTTTAGTCCAAAATACAGTTTAGTCTAATTTCAATTATTTCATCATTGAAATTAAATATTTTATTACAATTAAGTTGTAGTTTTTCCATACAAATGACGCCTGTATGTTTTAACATAAATAATTACAGGTTTAACCTATATTTTGAATAGATGGGCCCTTACGGATACACTTTCTTACACACTCAGCTGGTCTAATGTGCAGGTTTCCTCACAATGTTGTCCTTCATATAAGAGCGTCGGGTAATGAGCCTACACAACAAAAAAATAGTACGTACATGGTAACCGCTGGGGCTTGAACTCGGGACCTTACCATCACGAGTCGACACCTTAAGCCACTAGGCCACCATTTTTTAAAATAATTATATGTACTAGGTAAGTATATAATTTTTATCTGTATGATGTAATGACAAGTTTTTTATCTAGCTACAAAGTTTTCAGGCACCTTTTTTAACTTTAATAAAGCGGGTCAGGGCAAATCGGACCTTGTTCGTGCTGTTACCAAAAACTATTGCAAAAATCTCAAAAACAAAAAGTTTGAACTAATTCTACATCTACATAAAAAAACAGGTTTTTTTTTACAACTTTGTTGGCGTATCGTAAATTTATGTAGTGTATCATACTAAGAGTCTCTAAGATAAACCGCGGACAGACGGAAAGACCGACATAGCTAAACTATAAGGATTCCTTGCTGACTATGGAACCCTACACACCTCCTAATTCTTAAAATACACAAACACCCGCGACAGTAGGTAAATAAAGGTTGAGTCACATACGTGATCCGATCCCCCACATCGAAATTCGCAATACGCCCCGATCAATCGAGTTCGACTCGCGATTGGCCACCCTTCGACTCTGCGGCCAGATTACCGAGACCTCTATGTAACGTCACAGTAACATCTAACAATCTTGGTATTTCATGTGACGAATAGAATTGTTTCTTTTGTAAAATGGATATAGTTATTGTATTTTCTTTTAAAATGTATTTTATAGAAAATTGGTTGTTATTTTGCCGACTCTAATTTGAAGTGCTATTGGATTGTGTTTGTTGCTTAGTATTTTTCAATCAATAAAATAATAGATAATTTACTTTATTAAATTATTACTTACTAACGCGGCTGTGATGCAAACATTGTAAGTAATGCAATTTATTAATAGCATTAAATGTACCTACCCTTATTGCATTCACAAATTAATTATGAATTACCCCGCCCACACAAAAAATAGTAAACAAATGTTTTTTTTTTAATGGTAAGGTAAAAACTGTATTTAACAACAAAACAGATATTGTTATCCGAAACCTGGACAAATTTAATTTATACCATTTTAAAATAAATAACAAAAAACATAGGTAAATAAAATGTAACTATAATTATTAATAAACTTATTTAACGAGAAAAGACTAAAACTGCAACAAAAAAAACACACTTTTGTTCACACTCCCTTACGCGGGAGCTCAAATATAACTGGCCGGTTCACATGTGATGCGATAAAAAATTTATTTTCCTGATTTCCCCCGTTTTAGTGACGTCCCATCCCCAGGGAACCGTCCAATCAAATTGAATTCTCGATTGACGTTCGAATTTCGAACGTTTTTTGCGGTTCTAATTTAGAATGGATTTTAGTTGATTGATGGAGTGTAGTAATTTAAATTAAATAAGAATGATTTTTGATTTGCGGAACAGCCTGAGCTATTGTTTTTATACAGGGTGTACGTAAAGTAGGCAGGATTTTTAAGAGTACGTACGATGTAGTAATTTTAATCGTTGTGTTTGGCATTTCATATTGATCAGAGGTGATATTGTCTTAAAAACGGCTCTCTGTCGAACGGTGGATTGAGTGAGTGAAGTCATACGAGCGCGCTCACACGACGGGTAAGTTGTATAAAATATGCTGCGAATGCACGCCCTTAATCTTTTTTTTTACACCCTGACGAGACAACTTCCACTTGCCGGTTAATAATTGGTGCTTTGAGTTCAAGTGCGAATGGTTAAAGAGAATCACCCAGTATATACTTCACGTTTTTTGTAAATGGCGAAAAATCTGTTCCGAAATACCGGATGGTGCAACAATAAATATTTATTTTGTTAACTATTAGTAATGCATTTTTTTAAATGCAGTTTTTATCAACGTCATTTGCATTATCATATTCTTGGTGACCAGGTACTATAAGTACATATTTGGCATGTTTATATAGTAAATTGTTTTTTTTTTGTATGGTAAAAACGGTAAAACACAAGCGTCAACTTTCGTATGATTATATCACAAACCATAAAGAAAACCAACAAATACTAAAAAATGGTCAAGTGAGTTGGGCTCGCGCTAATTTGATTGGAAATCGAATTCAAATAAACATCGATTAATTAAAAGAACTTAGATTTAAATAGTCACATAGTGAAAATAAAAAGAAACGAACTAACTTACAAAATTATTTAAAATAATTTAACTATCTTACTGACGTGAAATAAAATATTGTGAGAACACTCCTTACTCACACTTAATTCAATAAACCAAGCTACCTTATATTAACATAACACTGGCTATCTTATTTCGCACAATTTAAAATTCGAATCGACAACTTGTCTGAATACATTTAAAAATAAGAATCGGTTCCCATTTATTTGCATACGAGTACTCGATTCTGACATTTCGAATTTACATAAATATTCGAATAATCAATCGATTTTTCTAAATGCGTGTCCATTGTGTTGTCATGGATGTGAAAAAGTAATGTGGCACACTGCAAGCAAAGTGAAACAATTTTAGACTAGTTGTTAAGTAGATTTAAGTTTATGCCTGATTGAGTGTGTAGTGTACGGCAAAATCATTAATAACATCTAACTTTGTTTACAAATATTATTTTTATGTTTTATATAATCTCAAACTCACACATCAATACATAATTATCTAAGATATGATCTACTTGTTGGTCAACAATATGAGATAATTGGGTTAATCATTTTGCAATAAACCTAACTTCATACATTTGGTTGTGCAATTCTAAGCCGTATTTACACTTAGTGCTATTTTAGCCACTATCTTTACCAAAAACCAAAATCACCCGTTTTTATATTACCCTAAACATTTTTTATCGTATGCAAATATCGCGCCGTGTGTGCACAAACCCTTCCGTTTCCCACGATGCACGCGTATGCTAATCGATTGTAGAATCTTCGGCCAGTGCGGAAGCTAAGATATTCAAATTTAGAACACATTTCTTTTTATGGTATTCGAAATTTGAATATTGCACGTTCTCAAGGGACCGTAGGGTTATTATTACAATTAGAAACGAATACTCTTATATAGCGTGTGTAAAGTTTGAGATTTTAAAAAGTGACATCAACAAAAATGATTGTAAGTAAGTTGCATTAATTAATTGATTTGAGTACCTAACAAATATTGTAAGATTTATTGAAGTTTCTTTATTTCACAGCACTTTGCAAGTTGTTGTTGTCAGGTTAGCAATAATTCTAGTGAAAAAGAGAAAAGTAATACGAGTTTTTCGTAATTTAACAAATACATGATTGCCATGGTACAACTAAAAGCCTAAGTACTAGTATTTTTTTATTACGTTTTGATACGACACTGTAACGGATCAGTTTTCTTATCGGTAAACTAAAGCTTCTCCCAAAAAAAATTTTTTTGAGACACATGTGGAGCTGCAATGTTTTTGTAAAGTCATCATCAGTTAAAGAATAAAAAATTGTTGGGTCAGTTCAGCTTCTAGACATTGCATTGCCCTCAGGTACACGTATGTGCTCCAAATTTCAGATTTCAGCCCATTACAATAACGCATATTGGTTACTTGCAGGTTTTGCTAGATTCGAACCGAAGTAATAGACATGCATGAACGAAGCAAGTTCCGGAATGACAAACATACAAATGAAGCAAGTTAAATAATAGTAGTTTATGAAACTGATATATAATGAGAGGCCTTAAAACACGAGTGTTTCGACTCGTTTCATAATAAGACCACACAAGTGTTTTAAGGCTAAAAAGCATGATTCTAAGATGGGTTCAGAATCCGAAGGCAAAGATCATTTTTATAGGGTCTTACGCTACTAAAAAACAAACCTACCGAGCTGAAGTTTCGTATTGACCAAATTTTAATTTCAATTGATACTTGAATTGGGGCCTATTTAAATTGTCAATTTTAACATATTTGATTTGATATCGTAAGAAGAACATTACATCACGTTACCAGCATACCCAAGTACCCACCACCACCAACCACTACACCACCGCAGATAAGAAAAAAGACATAGTAAAATTAATTGTTGTAATGCTGGTCATTGGCAACGGGTTCTAAACGCATTCTAGTGGAGTTATAGGGCTACGTGCGTTGATACAAGCTTGTAAAAAAAAAGACATAGAAGTTCTTAGAACATTGTAGTATCGAAACAAACGTTAGCTATAAAACATCGCTTAAATAATATCGAATAAAAGCCCTGTTTTACTACAGCCGGTCATTATATTACTTAAGGTAATATTATTGTGTATTCCGAAGAATTACATTAGCGCTAACAACTTTATAATTGTGTTCAAGGAAAATAACGTATCATTAACCTCGACCAATGACAGGACAGCTGTAAGTCACTGACGAGTCAAACAAATATAAAATAATGGCCATTTCATTTCACGACTTCTTTAATAGGCTTGACTTTGATATATTAATTAATGTTACTGGCAACATTACTTTCAAATGTCAAAAAGTCATGTTGACAGTTGTTTGAATAACGAATGAGATGCGTTAGCAGATGCGATGTTTTCTTTAGGTGCATATCTAATTAAAAAGTGACCGTTCGTGCGGAAACTTACTTAGGTGAGGCTTGTAGTTTTACCTTTTGTAAATCTTTAAACATGCTGTATCCAATTGAATCATGTATGCTTTAAAAACTGGTTTTCCGACTTAACCTAAAAATAATTACAGAATTAAATATAAATACGGAGTTTTTTTTATTACGCACAGTAAAGAGCGATTGTATCGCAAATAAAGGTACTTACTTGCACGAGTAACAAGCAGATGTTAAAATAATTATTAAGCAATATTCGCTTGCATATGTAAATTTACTACAAAAAACCTACGTAACAATAATAACAAACCAATAAAAATAATCCTCGAAAAAACGGGCAGATGTTCTTGAAACAAAAGTGGATGAAATAAAAAACTACAATGACAATTACATTTTTTCTTTTACAGAAAAAATCACCCTTTAAGACTTTTTTTGGTAACAGAAAATACATTGAGAAAAAATCGTATACAGGACGTGTTTAACTCAGTGATATGCAAATGAGTTATTCGTGAAATATTGTATTAGAAAGGGTTCCATACGGGGTACATTTTTTTCGTAAAAAAATGAATGCTGTAAAATATGGTCCAACTTTTTTTACTTTTATATAATCAGTCAATCGTGTGTGTGATTTCATTAATATGATCAGATCAGACCAGATTTGATGTTGGAAAGACAAATCATTAAGACACGTACGTATGTATTTCGTACACACACGAAAGAGGTTGAAGATACATTTTATATGGTAATAAAAAAAGTATACTCGACTCAGATGGAATAAAATTTAAATTGAATGATTTACAGACGCGTGGGGGGATGACTCAAGCGCACGTAGGTATAAGCCCAGCCTTTATGGTCAAATGCTGGATTATTTGATTTTTTATCTTAAAGATATGCGTATTAAAATTTCAAGATTTAATATTATCATAAATGTGACGGTTTACGCTTATTTCAATCCCAAAAATTTGTTTTCCGTGTGAACATTTAACATTTCGATTTCATTCTCTGTTACGTCAAAAATTGATCGAACCGGCTTGAATTGGCCCATGTTTGCTTTGTAAATGCAAAATCATCTTGTCGGCTACACTGGTTGTGAGTATTTGGGCAAACCAGCTTAACATTAATTATTCTCATTCAAGTAATAATCATTAGTAATGGTGGTTAAACACATTGAATGCCAGTCGACCATTATCCCCATACAAAATAAACACAATATGGAGTCATTGGATATTATTCTTCACAAAGTCGTGAGTAAATCGTACGTCACACAGCGCCACACCAATTAGTTTGAAGTTTTTAACTATTAGTTAACGAACTGTTTAATTATCATTTTATGCAACATCAAAACAATGGGTTGATTATTTAAATTGTGTAGTTAGCACAAATTTGAAGTTAAATTGTTCGCAGTGATTTTGCTTCGTGTATTATTTGATGTCCTGTTGAAATTAAGTACACCATGTATATGGGAAATTGGGCTTCAATATTTAAATGGACCAACCGCGTTAAAATGTAAAAATGTGGGAACATGATTCGGGCGTTATTTAATCAGTAATCTCTCTTCTATATTAGTTATACTTATGTTATGCATACAGGGTGTCCCAGAAACCGACGTCAACCCGCCTATGGTTGATAGAGCAGCTAAAAAGCTATTGATTTAACCCCTATGTATGTTCAGTAATTTTTGCTAGTTTCTGAGATATTGATCATTTTAATCTGATTTTTTGTAATTTTCCCTTAGATATGTCCATGTCACGAAAAATCATTAATTTCATGTTTTATTTCATAAGTTTTTCAATGGCATCTTACATCTTACATAATAAGAATCATGAAATAAGATATTAAATTAATGATTTTTCGAGACATGGACATAAGGGAAAATTATAAAAATTCAGATTAAAATTATAATTTTTTTTAATATCTCCGAAACTAGTAAAAATCGCTGAACATACATAGGCGTTAAATCGATAGATTTTCAGCTGCTCTATCAGCCCTAGGCGGGTTGACGTCGGTTTCTGGGACACCATGTCTATAGGCTGTTGCCCAAATTAAAATGACCGAATGATGAATGATGAATTGAAATGAATGAATGAATGAACTTTTGAATAAGTATATACAAACAAATGTTACATCCGCATTTTCTAGTAGGTACAAATTAATCGGTCGTTAAGGTTTTTTCTTGGAATCTATCTAATCCGATGACTAAGGTTTTAATTGAGGCAATTAACAACAAGAAATATGATTGCAACCAAATATTGCTTAAAAGTTGACTCATAATCTTTTCGCTATACAATAACTTGTTAACAATTAATTTGGCTGAGACTCCAAAACTGCATTTTTCGCGCGATCCAATGTCACGTCCTCTGTTTTTGGGGTAAAAATAGCCCTTGTTACATTTTTCTTAAATCATCTACAAAATACTAACTGGCGAGCCTGAATTGTCTTAACAATGAAGTGCGTGTATTTTTAATTTGGTCGGTTTCGTCAACGAAATTCTGCCAAAGCGTCATCTTACTCTACTTGAGTCGCTTAACTTCAAACTCGGATAAATCCATGCGAAACGACAACGGTATTTGTGTCTTTTAACAAACAACTTAGGTTTTAAATTCGTTGTACTTTTCAAGGAGATATCTGATTTTGAAGTTAAGCGACTCACTTATAGTTTGCCATTTAATACTTCGTTAACGAATTGAAGAGTAGGTACGAGTAATTGTTCGAACAGAATAACACCCGGGTCAGGCTATGTATAGGTACTTTAACGTCGTAAATGTAGGACTTTTGTCAAAGTGACTTTTGACTTTAGTTGATTGACACAAGTATCTTTTTCGAACTAACGAAATGTGACGTGGGCATTACGAGGTTTAATATTGTTGTTGTCCCCGTACTTGTTTTTTTGGCAACGGCTTGAAATAAACTGTCGTTTAGGTGAGTGACCAAATGAGTCACACGCTGTTTTTTCCTTAAAGGTTATTATGATATAAAACCTGTTTCAAAATAAACAGTAATGACATCTACAGAATCTACACCCTGTTTTTTTAAATCTTTATAAGTTTTTTGTGGTGGTCGGAATAGGAACTTATGCAAGCCTAATACCATCTTATCCATTAACCTAGGCCTGTACACGTAAAGTTCGGACCGCGGGAAACGCCACGCGCCATTCAAATCTTCGTTCCGAACCGTACGTGTAAATGCAACTGTAATAGTAAAATAGTAAAAAATGTACGGTGCGGAACGAAAATTGGAATGGCGCGTGGCGTTTCCCGCGGTCCGAACTTTACGTGTAAAGGCCGCTATTGTTGTATGCCTAGTACACTAGTGAATTTACTAGCATAGAGGTAGAGGCATTCCATCTTAGTCCTCAGGGTTGGCAACGCTTGCTCTCTGTACTCGCTCTTACTCGCTAGATTGTCTTCTCCAAGCCCTAAAAAAAAATATTACACTCGTTAATAAATTGCACAATGTTTTTAATGACTTGGATTCTCGGTTTCAGTTATTAAATTAGTGAAACGGTTTTAAGAAACGTTCCCACAAACAAGATAACTACTAAGCCGAAATTGATGCAATTGGCAGGAACGGAAGCTGACTAACAGTTTTGAGAATCGGCTCTGATGGCCTGACTCAGTTTAGTTTCTTCAACTTAATAATAAGGAATTATAAATTCGTGGTATTGTTGGATAGGATTAATTAGGTTATTTAAAACTTCAAACGATCACATAATTAAGGAGTTCAAAGCCTCAAAACTTAAAGCTCTAAACAAAAAACACACACAATCATAAGTATAGAAAAATAACTCAGTAACAAACACAAGCACTCCTCACACAAGTATTTACCATTTCCAGGAATCGACCCCATGACCATTACAATAAAAAATATACCATTTATAAAATATGACCATAAAATTTTATCGCAGTTCGTTTAAAATCCCGCATGAGTGAAGCTACTTTTCTATAAAGCAGCACGCACACTGGTCCTTTTGTTTTACTTTTTTTTTAAACGCTCTAGAACAATGGGATAATTGTTCAGGCGCCCCGCCAAGTAGATTCCTCTATTCTTTATGCAAATGAATTTTATCGGCGTTTTTGTTTTAAAAAGGTCATGCGGGTATCGCACGTGTGCACTACTCTTAATGTCAGACAGCTTTGGGGTTATGTGGCTTTAGAAAAATGATATTGCAGAAAAAAACAGACAAGTGCGAGGTAAACTCGCGTGGTGAGTTCCGTACGTTTTGTGAAATTTTCAATGTTCTTGTAGACTTCTTATAGGTTTTCCTATAATCTATAGGCAAAGAACTACTAATAACTATTTGCTGTATTTTTCAAAACTTTAGGCCCAATAGTTTCGGAGATAATGGCGGGGGCCGGATGGACAATTTTCGTTTATATTCATAAATAACTTCAAAGCTATTTATCATAAAATTATAAGAATGCGTTTTCACAACAAGCCCTTTCATTAGATATGTTACTCGATATAGTGTATCCCCTAAAAGTGGCACCCATGTTTACAAATCATTTACTTACGTTACCCTTCCGTCTTTGTCTTAAATATCATGTGTACCAAATTTCAACTCAATCGGTTCAGTAGTTTCCGAGTTAATTTGCTGTGGGACGGACAGACAGACGCGAGTGATCCTATAAGGGTTCCGTTTCTTCCTTTTAAAGTACGGAACCCTATAGAGGTGTGGTTTACTAGTGTATAAAAAGGATAACATAAGATTAATGTTTTGTAATCATTTGTATGATCGAACGTTTGTATGGTTGTTATTCATTTTTGACAAATGTTAATAAGTTGTAAATTAAGTTATTTGTAAGGTCAATGAGCGATATATGGTGATTATAATGGAAAATAATATAAAACGGACTTGTACAAAAAAAAAAATGTGGCACGTCACCTCAAAAATAATCAACCTGTATATTGAGTATTACAAAGAGATATAGATATAATATTTGGTAACAAATCCGATAAATATTTAACACTGACCTTTATGAAAACAATGTCAAAATTGATAAATACTTGATAACATTATCAACAGTAGTTATTGATAACAAGTGACCTTTAAAAATCAATGTCAGGAAAATTATGAAATCAAATAAAACCTTTTAGAGCAATCCTTATTGAAGTCTTATTATAGTCTAATAAGATTTTTTTTATTTTTGTAGTAATGTTTAGTTTGGAACTAACCATTAGGTACTTCAATGTTGAACAATATAAATTATAATAGGTGCTTAGTATTCTTTAACTCTGCTTTCTATTTGTGATTAATAGAATATTTTGGTAGTAATAGAACATTTAAGTGGACGTTTTTGGGTCACACTGACAACAACATGATAATTATAAAAATATTTAACAATTTGGTACAAAAAAAAATACAAAAAGAAGTACTGTTTCCGCCCGGGATCGAACCGGGGGCCTTGTGCGTGTGAAGCACACGTGATAACCGCTACACTACGGAAACTTGACAAACGTACGCGAAATAGTCGTATAGTAGATTCTCGTTATATAAATGTATCACATGATCAGAGTTTAGATTGCGAGACCAAAATAGCATTATTTTTAATTTAGTTGTAAGTGCTATGTAACTACCAAAAACACAAAATAATAATTTTAAAATAAGTTTTGCTATATTATTATATATCTGATTCCTTGAAAAAGAAAGTATACCTACTTAATAGAGCGCTTGTTATATGGAATGGATAGGTAATAAAAACGAGTATGAGTGAATAAAGCAGGTCTTGGCTCTTACCAGGATCTTTACCATAAAACTTAGGATGCCCCATCTCTTTCACTCGTTAGTAGAGTCTAAATCGAGAGAAAAGGATTAAGCTAAGTATCTTCAAAGTTCGATTTTTAAAATTTCGACTTGTGTCGACTTGATCTAATTAGCTAAGCCTAAGAAAACCTACGGCTTTACTTTTAAATGTGAATTAACCGTGGGGTAGCTAAACCATGTTGTGTCCTTATCTGTCATCGTGACATTTGAATTTGACAGATAAGGACAAAGCACGGTTTAGCTGCCCCACGGTTATTCCACGTTTGTAAGTAGGTAATGCCGATAGTGTCCAGCCGAGAAGGACTATACTGCCCTCCTTAGAAAAAAGGGCGTATGTCTCATAGAACCGCGTATTTATTAGTGATCTTATTTCTTAACATGGACGGTTAAATTTGCCTTAACTATCAAATTGCACATACGTCCTTTTTATTTAGAAGGGCAGTATAAGAAGTTAATCCTGACGCCAGTGGCGCTCTTTCTAGCAAAAGGAGTTTCTGTTCCACAAAGCGATTGCAGAGTTGAAGAGGCAGAGTCATGCAGAGTGTGGATTTGTGGATTTGCAAAGTATTTTTGTTCCACAAGACAATTGCAATGTTGAAGAGGCAAAGATAAATACAAAGTGTGGATTTGTGGATTTGCAAAGTATCTTTTAGGAACAGAATCTTTGCAGAGTTTGCGAATTACGCAGAGTGTTTTCTGGAACACGTTTACTCTGCACTTTGCATTATCGTGGATTTGCAAAATGAAGAGTGCAGAGTTGCAGAGTGGCTTTCTGGAACGGGCCCAAGGTACTAAAGTGTACTATATAAACATATTTAGAACGTCGACTGTACAAATTATAACAACTCCATATGGGCTGTGGTATGGGGTAATAAAATAAGAGGAGTAGCGGGAAACAATTAGTACTTGACAATATGTGTAGGTAATAAATTTTATCAATGTTTTGATGTTCTTAAATGTATTTTAGTCAAAAATACATACATATGTATTTAGTTTTTTTCCTTATTAACGAATAATGTGGTTGATGCGTACGTGACATTAGGAACATTACCATATATCATAATTTAAAAAGTAAAGTTCGTACTAGGTATATGTAACTATACTAATACTATGTACTCAAGTCTACAGTCCCTTGAAGCTGTGGAAAAATCAAACCTCTAAGTTAACGTAAAAAAAAGATACGGCCGTTTATGCCGCAAAAAACGTATACCTATTTCGACACTCAAGAGAATCAAAATTTATAGGATATTTTCCGTTGACCTAGAACTGTGAAATTTGGCAAGTAACACCGTCTTATACTACAAGGAGGTATAGGGAAAAATTTGAAAACTATACATCATCATCATCATCATGTCAGCCGAAAGACGTTCACTGCTGGACATAGGCCTCCCCCAAGGCTCTCCATTCAGACCAGTCTTGTGCTCTTCGCATCCACCGCTTTCCCGCGATCTTTTTACAAGGTCGTCACTCTATCTTGTTGGAGACCTACCTACTCGTCTCCCGGTCCGCGGACGCCACTCAAGAACCTGACCCCATCGGCCATCAGTCCTGCGAGCAATGTGCCCCGCCCACTGCCACTTACGTTTGGCTATTCTTCTAACTATACATTTTTAATTAAATCACAAAAAAAACGTGGCCTTTATGCAAAGAACAGCGGTTGAATTAAGTAACCGTGGAATATGGGGTATCGTATAAAAATCTTAAATATGGAACTCTCGGTGCGCAAGTCTGACTCGAATTTGACCGGCTTTTCTAACCTCCGTTTAAAAGAGGGGTTTTATAAGTTTATCGTGTGGTATTTGTATAATGTGTGTCTGTATTTCTGTCTGTGGCACCGTAGCTCGCAAACGAATTACCGCGCAAACAGATGCCCAGATACACAAATACCCACGACAAACTTATACAACCCCTCCTTTATCTTTGGGGGTTTAAGGGGATTGTGAAGCTAAAAATTTCCATACAAATTGCGATGACGTTTGTCTCCCCTTAATTAAACCTTGTCCGATTTTTTCGATTTTTGAATATGTTGTAGATATCATGAAAAACTATGTCTGTACGTTTTCATTTCTAAGAAAATATTTCTTAGGTTGAAACAAATAAAAAAAAAACTAGAAAGGTACAGAATAGGAGACGACGTTCACCGGGCTGTTTATTCGATAAAAAGTAAATATCAAATTTAATATGCTAAGTAATGTATGGCGAATATGACTGAAAATTTTCAGTCCAGTCCGTATATGATAAAAAAAAACTGTTTTTGTTTGCTAAATATACCAATTACATAATAATCGAAAGCATGAAGCCTATAGAATATGCAAACGTTAGGTTGACTATTTGTTCCCGTCATAACTATTGGGTAGGTAGGTATCATTTGCACTAAACCTAACGTCTGCATATTCTATAGGCTTCATGCTTTCGACCATTTATAATAACTACAACATATTCAAAAATCGTGGAAATCGGAATTGATTTTGTGAGAAACGTTATCGCCCGGAGCTAAATTTGTATGGATTTTTTTTGGCAACCACGCGATTTTAGCGGCACAGCAGAAAGAGGATTAGTCGAAAAATGGTGATAAATAGTTAACTCAAGCTATTTTTAGGGGTCCGTACAAAAAATGAAAAAAAAACGGAACCCTTATAGGATCACTCGTGCGTCTGTCTGTCCGTCCGTCTGTCACAGCCAATTTGCTCCGAAACTACTGGACCGATTGAGGTGAAATTTGGTGCACATATTGAAATTGTTGACCCAAACACAGATGTGCAAAGTATTTTCTTTTTTAATAAGGGTCACTTTCGGGTGACAAATTAGGAAAAAAAAAATGCAAACCTTTCTGTGACATATATCAAATGAAGGGGCTCATTATGTTGATCTCGTAAATATTTTTGTTATTATTGTATAATAAATAGTTTTGATTTATAGTTGAAAATTGACCATTCCCCCTGATCTCCAAAACTACTGAACCTAAAATTTTGAAAAAAATACAAAATATAGTTCATTGCTTGTAGATTACCGGAAAACTCATAAGAATTCTATAAAAAAAAATACGTATGTACGGAACCCTCTCCACGCGAGTTCAATTCGCACTTGGCCTGTTTTTATTCATATTTTGCCTTTTCATAATGTTTAAGATTATCTTCCATCGCTTTAGACTAACATAAACATATACATATTTAAAACTTTATGTGTCTGGAGGAAATAAAAAAACCACTCAGTGGTCTTCAAACATTAAATAGGCATAAATTATACCAGTTTAATGACCTTTAGGAAGCAAAGTTCATTGACATTTTCTTAAAAACTGGCCTATCGAGTAATAGTCACACCAACCGACCAGGGCCGTATTATGGTCGCCTATCGCAGTGGATAAAGCATCCGTCGCTCTTGCACTTACATACTAATCAGAAAGTGACAGATGTTTTATCTTCATCGATAAACACGACCATTATAGGCCCGCTGCGGGCCTAGTGTGGTTGCGTTTATCGCGTGACAAAATGTGGATAAAGCATCCAACGATCTCGTGCTTATATACGTGTCAAAAAGTGACGGATGATTTATCCACATTTTGTCAAGCTATAAACGCCTAATGTAGGTACATTAGGCCCCCTGGTTGACTCGTAAATCAAGAGTTTCCAGTACAGGGATTTTCCCCATTTGCTATAGTATTGTTAACATTATGGTAGCTCTTATCGAAAATTATACGATTGCAATAGGGGTAAAAACGCACGTGCGTTATTACGCGTAATAAGGCCCAGGTTTTTTTAGACAAAATAAGGCAATCAGCAAGTAAAGAATGTAAAAATAATCGAACCAAAAAAAACCGTGTTTTACATTGTTTGGCAAAATAAAGTACGTGTGTGTATTTAAAGATTCTTGCAATATTCGGTGTGTACGTCAATATGTCTTCGAATTCAAACGGGATTTTTTAAAGTTAATAATCTTGATGTATGGTAACCTACATGTCAGGGTAGCTACTCACCCCTTAAAAACATAATTTAAATAATTTTATACACAATCAGAGGAATATGTACTGTCTGAAACACCTTTTAATTATGTAACTTTTTAATTTATGGTGACGTATAATTTTTTAGTAGAAATTAGGTTCAGCTTAAACTGCAATATTAAATTTAACTTTTCATTATTGCTAGTGCCACACTCCTATCTGTTCCAATTTTAGTTTTTCTAAAGATCACTTGCAGCAATGATATAAATCTAGATTTAATCAAAAGTACAATTAGGTCGTCTCAAAACTCACTGTTTAATCAAAATTTTAGACTAGATTTATTTTTTGGTGCTAAAGACTTTAAAACACGATTTTAATCTCCCTGGGGCACTTTGAAAATGGAAGTTCGTAGTTACCTTATCTCTTTCTCTCGATTTAGTCACGAATGACGTGTGACACGGATAACGCAAACGTCTAACTTTACACTTCGATTTTCAAAAATGGGCCTTTGCACGGCTAGCACATGTAGTCCGCGATTTGTTTGTCGCTCGCTTTCTATTTTGTAACGATAGAGACGCACTGAGCGACAAGCGAGAAAATACAACTTGTGCTACCTGTGCTGTACGGTTGGCGCGGCCCCGGAGACCGCCGAGTTTCTGCTAAGCTATTAAACTAAGTTAACGACTAAAGCTATCAATGATGTGTGCGACCGCCATTATCTCGTTGATGGCTCCTAACTCCTAAACTTACTGTGCCCCTAGTAACATAGGATCCTAATCTTTCGAGGTTCAAGTGAAAATTGGTAATAATCAGACACAGGATTCTTTGGGGCAAATCTTCTTCACAGGTAGGGACTTCCTATATCGATTAACTGAATCATCGATAGTAGTTTCTGGTGTGACTAGTGATCGCCCGTAGCATTGTGTTTTTTGTAACTATTGTTCAACATAGCTTTTTTTTAATAATAAAAGTTTATTAATTGCGCTATAAAATTTAGTCACCTGAAATGGATTTATCAGCGAAGACGGAGACGCTTAACGCCCGAAAATATGGAACAAATTCTGGTCGTTTGTCAGCCGAAAGACGTCCACTGCTGGACATAGGCCTCCCCCAAGGCTCTCCACTCAGACCGGTCTTGTGCTTTTCGCATCCACCGCGTTCCCGCGATCTTTACAAGGTCGTCTACTACGTGGTCGTTTACTTTAACAATAGTAGATGGGACATTCATGAAGAACAAAATTTTAACGAGAAATATTTTAAAATCGGTTTGGGAAAAGAAGAAGAGAGTTAGTTATATAATGTTTTTGATTTTTTAATTTGATTTTTACACTTTTAATAAAAACATATTTTTACAAGCAAACCTTTGAGTGATCACTAGTATATAGAACTACTATCGATGATTCAGTTTATCGATATAGGAAGTCCCTACCTGTAAACAAAATTTGCCCCAAACAATCCTATGTCTATAATAATAATATAATAAAGGTGGTGTTACCGTGGAGTAGCTAAGCTACGTCGGCCTAGTTCGTAGTGACCCTGCCTACGAAACTAGCGGTCGCGGGTTCGAATCCCGGTAAGGGCAGATAATTGTGTGATGAGCGCGAGTGTTTGTTCCTGAGTCTATTTTTGATGTACTTAAGTATGTATTTCTCTATTTAAGTATGTTTACCGTTGCATGGTACCCATAGCACAAGCCTAGAGCTTAGTTTGGGAATATGACAGTTTGTGTGAAAATTTCCCCTAATAATCATTTATATTTATTATTTATTATTATATACCTATTTGTCTTTAGGCCCTACCAAGATGCAAACGCTACTAACGTTTTTTTTTCTATCACTAAAAATGTACGAGATGACATTCTCGTGCTTAAAGATAAACCGGTCAGCTGTCATCCAATACATTTTGCGTGATGATTTGGACACAGTTCATTTTTAAAGAAAGGTAGTTTAATCTAATAGCCAGAATAGGTTTCATGAAATTTAGTGTGATCATTAATAAAGTAAAGTTCATAAACTTGAGGAGTTCCATATAGTCGTACTAGTTACTACTTCGAATTCGAGGAAAACATTTCTAATAATGTCAATCCATTCCTAGAAATAAAACTGCATTAAAAAGATCATTTTAGAACACCGTAAAAATATCTTTCAGTCATCACGTTTTCAACCGAACTAAACGTTATTAAGTACTTTAATTTTGTTGAAATTAAGTGACACTTTCAAAGGAGTCATAAATTTAATTAAATGGGCACCCGACCAGTATATTACGAGCTCTGATGACCCCACACATTAAACTATCGTAAAACAAATAAGCGTTGAGAGAGTCCTCGTTAAACTGGTCATATTTAGTTAATTCTGTGACTTCAGCTGTTTTAGTTTTTTTAGAATGCAAGTGCCGTAATAAAAGTTTTATGTACTCAGAAATAGACTTGGCCAGTTTTTGTGCGGTGACAGATATTTTTTAAACTGTTTAAGATCACTAAAATACGTAAAAAACGATGGGACTTATATTAAAACAGATGAAAGGGTTTTCTGTGTGACAGTAATTAAAATTAAAATACACCATGTTAACTTTAATTAAGTAACATCTTAAAACTCCCATAAAAAGCTAATCAAATTCGTGGTTCTATTTTCGAAACGAGATTTTTACCAATTCGAAAGAAGTGACTAATAAGAATGAGATTTTATCTCTAATTGGTTGGATTCGAATTTGGAATTTGAGAATAGAGCCGTTTAGAAAACGTGCGTCTGTGCCGTTTTGAATTTTAGCACGCCATTTTAGCATACCAAATTCAAAGTTTTTCTTTATTTTACTTTATAATTAACTAATTTTGAGTGTTTCTTGGGTTAAAGAAGATCTCTGATAACTTGTTAATTTACGTAGGTAGGTAAAGTGCAAAAAACAAGATGATAGTTTGGTTCTGTGTATCAGATAGTAATAGTAAGTATAGATATCAACTCCTTTGTCGCCTAATATGTTTCAACGTATCCTGCAATGGCTGCAATTGACCTTTCTTGTTTGTTAACGAGTTCTCAAAATCCTTGATACTAACACGCTCATACTTCATGTCAACTAGAATACTAAAACACCAAATTGCGCAAAACAAGCGATCTATCATTGCAGATATTGAGATATGCATCGACTGACATTTCGACAATCAATCAACCGATTATCAACCCTATGTGTGATTAATAAGAGCCACGTGAATTCAGGCTACATTGTATTGCCGAAACGGGGGCTCACGACACGAGTACCGCCGAGTAATGACGACGCGTCACGAAGTTTGACGAACAAGCCGAGTTCGTGATACGGCACACGCACTTAGCACAATGAGGGAGGTATTCTGAAATGCTTTGATGACTATGGGATATCGTATTATGTTTCGAGACTTGCAGTGCAGCTCTAAGTACTCCATCTCTTTCGATCCTATAACAACTATTTGGTTTTTTGGTACGTCATGCTGTTGAAAATTAGTTTCTTATTTGTTGGTTTAGATAGTTTATTATTCTTCGCCATCGTTCACGCTTTGTTAATATCTTTCCTTCAATTATGTCCTGTACCTGTAAAAATACTTTTTTTGGTATTGTTTCTTGCGATTGAATTGGGCATTTATTAAGTTTTTTTTTAATTATATGACATAACTTAAATTGAAGGTCAGTTGACTGACAGTCAGATACTATAAGTAGTGTATTTTGTGTCTCTGTAAAAGATGTAGCAGTTTCCTTTAACGGTTACAGTTTTTATTTGGCCCTAAACTTTTACTAGGTAATTTATATAATGATAAATTGTTAGGAACAAGTCCATAATACATTTTGAGAAGAAATCCTGACCAAAGTACAAGTATACAAACGTTTTTTTTTTTCATAAGATTATGAGTACTTATTTGGTAACCAACTTATTACTTTACTACTGTTACTTTAGTAGATATAATTCAAGTCAGAATAACCCCACAACAGAACGTGCTAAAAACATTAACTGAGGCACTAGTATTCTTATAAGAAACCCATTGCAAGCCAAGTTAAGTTACTTGATTAAAAAAATAATGGCACGAATTTAAATTACCTTAATAAATGCACGCCTCTGGCTGCAGAATGGCCCAGTCAAATAAAGACATGCGGTAATACGAGTGCTGGGGGCGTCGGCTGTCAAACGAATTGCTTTGACCCCAAAATTATCAGGAACACTGTGTCCTGCGGCCTGTTCCAAATTCCTGAACGAATCGTACATTTGAGAATAAGCCTTGTGTTCGAATTTCAAAAAGCGTTGGATTTTTGAAAGCAATGGCACTTTGTTACTTCGTTTATTTATTCTTGGAATTGCTACTGGCCAGTATTTATTGTTCGTCACCTGCTCTACCAAGAGACGTTCTTATTTTAAAATGAAGTAGGTACATTATTTGAAAAGCGAAATTACTCCTTCTGAAAATAATTATTAGGCTTAAATGTCAACAAAGTTGTAAATACCACATGGGCAGTGCGCGATTGCATACTTTGTATATTCTACACCTACTTATGTTTTTGCTTAACAATTTGAGAAAAGTCTAACCTCAAATAGTGATAATGACCTTACATACAGTGGTTAGCAATGTAAATCAAAGTTATGTGCTACTAATTTATATTTATGGACAGTACAAATACACTCACCGGCAAAAATATCCGCCCACCCGTCTTTGTTCATACAATTGCTAACAAGCCTAACTTCTTAAATCAGAGAGTAACTTCAAAAATACTGAACGAATTTCGATGTACCTTTTAGTGTTTTCTTGCTAATTAAACTAGCTCCCAAATGGCCAAAAAATATATTTTTTAAATTGTCGTGGTTCTTTCCTTAGGAACCCAAAAGATCCATGAATTTAAAAGTCGTACAAAACACAATAAATTACTACGAACAGTTAATTCATGGATCTTTTGGGTTCCTTAGGAAAGAACCACGACAATTTAAAAAGTATATTTGTTGGCCATTTGGGCCCTAGGTTAA
This sequence comes from Acleris literana, assembly GCA_946894065.1. Lineage (NCBI taxonomy): Eukaryota > Metazoa > Arthropoda > Insecta > Lepidoptera > Tortricidae > Acleris > Acleris literana. The sequence continues at coordinate 4,848,294 of OX335681.1, forward strand.
TTAGTAACTAAACTCTAAAAGGTATGGTACATTGGGGTAAGATCGGATCGGGTCAAGACCGGATAGTTCAAATTACTACTAAACTAACAAAGGTTTTCGATTCCTGGCGCTGCAGGCTGCGGGGCCCAACAAGATAACGTAGGCAGGCATGTTGCCAGGAATCGAAAACCTTTGTTAGTTTAGTAGTAATTTGAATTATCCGGTCTTGACCCGATTCGATCTTACCCCAACATACTTTCATTGAAATTCAGAAGTTAAGATTTAAGAAGTTATATTTGTTAGCATGTACGGACAAAAGACGGGTGGGCGGATATTTTTGCCGGTGAGTGTAATATTTAAATGTTTAGCCTAAGACAGACTGGTTTGATGGGAATACTATCAAGTCATAAAACTATCCTTTAATGTGGGTGAACGACCGAACTCGATAGTTGATCTTTTAAAAATAACATATTGACCGAAACGCAGTTTTTATTGTCAATTCTTGTCATTTTAATTGCAATTTATTGATTCTAGAATATTAATTAAGTTTTGGCAAATGCCAAACTGTGTTATTTGTGCTGATGATTGTGTGACAAATTTTCTTATTAAACAATGACGCAGAAACCACTGAAATAGGAAACTTGGATAAAATAATTTAAAAAAAAACTGTCGAAATTTTCAGGCTCAACCTTTTGTTGCCGACTGTAGTTATTTTTGCAAAATCTTTATCTGCTTATCAAGACCAAATTATTAAGTCCTAACACGGTTGGTCTACGTTAAGAATAACGGAGATCATGTCGCCACCTTCCGACTCCATCATCAGATCACCTCTTAGATACTATAATATTGCATTGTTATCGTTAACGGGAAGTTGTAAGATTTGAACCGTACATTCATACATACATACATACACACATACATACATACATACATACATACATTGCAAGTTAAACAAAAAATCGTAAAAACGCGTGACAGTCTCACACAATATGACCTAGTTCAAACCTAAGCTCTAGACTTGTACTATGGGTACTAGACAGTCCTATACTTACTTATATAGAGAAATATATACTAAAATACATAGAAAACATCCAAGACTCAGGAACAATTACTCGCGCTCACACAAATATCTGCCCTTACCGGGATTTGAACCCGGGACCGCTAGCTTTGTAGCAGGGTTACGTATAACGGGGTAAATAGGAATGGCGGCGGGGTAAATAGGAATAAAAAATTGCTTTTCTAAACCGGTCTGTTAGTCCCATTACTAACAGACCGGAGATCAACTATTGTTAATTTCTGAACGAGCGAGATATTTTTTGCTACTGGTGAATTTAAATCAGCCAATAACGTTTCAGTAAGAAAAACACGTTGAAAGTGAGGTCGTCGTGAACACGCGTTTAATGTTCCTTTTAATTTCAAGTCTTAGATGTGTATATAAATATTCAATTCTCACGAAGGATTTTTTAATTTAGTACCTATTTTAATGATTTTTGGCCATATTGAGTGACAGCCCTAGTCAAAATTCTGATTAACCTCCCTTGCGAACCTATTAACCCCGTCAGGGGTAAATTGGAATTCAGTAGGGTTTTTGTTGAATTTCTCAAAATATGGCAATAATTTGGGAATCTAAGGCTACTAAGCATCTAAAAGAGCTTACCACACATTTTTATGTAGTAACTTAAAATACCCTATGAATTACGGAAGAAGGTTAAAATTCCAGTTGAAACTGAAGATTGGACCAAATTACCCCGTTTTACGGTACCAACTAGGCTAACGTGTCGTCAAACGGGTAGTCCAAGACATATGTCAGGTAATTTACGTCGTTGAAAATATATCACTATTCGATAGATAAAACCCCCGATAAACGGTGACCCCATATACATAGATATCTCCTAGACGGTTCAACCGATTTTCATGAAGCCCAGTAAAGAACCACCGCACAGTGGGCTGAAAATCGGCTTTCATAGAAATAGAAACCGAAGTCGTAAATGTTTTTTTCTCTCTCTTGAAATAGCTTCTGCTTGCCATCCTCATATTAGAAAATGAGCCTGAGATCATTTGGATCGGTAAATAATTAATAATAAATATATTTAAAAAAAAATGTATGGAGAATATAAGAAAAACGGGTATTTCTCTGAAAATACTCGTCAAACCGTAATATCCTCGTAGATGGTTATAGTTTTTTTTTTCTGATTTTTTGATATATTCGAAATTTTTCCACCAGGTGCATTAAAAAAAGCGATTTTCAGAGAACTACCCGTTTTTCTTATATTCTCCATACAAGTTTTTTTAAATATACCTATTTACACTGTTAGAAATCTTGCTTTCAAATCAAAAATCCGCCTCCAAATCGGTTCTAGCGCTTAAGAGCTGTAGGATGGAACCAGTAATGGACAAGGCACCAATAATGCACACTTGATTCTTATTTTACAGAAGATAAGGGTCATTCATTTGTTTTGCAACAGTCAATTTAGACGCGTATGAAATTTGAATTATTAGTGAAGTGTCCATTACTGGTGCCTGTCAGCTAAAAGTGTCCATCATTGGTGCTGTCACCCTAGTACCACATACATAGACAGACACACACTCACACACACACACATAGCAGTCAAAATTATAAAACCCCTCTTTTTGCGGTCTCGGAGCGAGGCAGCCGCTCGACCCAAGGCTGCCTCTAGTGGATAGGGTGATGGAACCAGTAATGGACAAGGCACCAATAATGGACACTTGATTCTTATTGTACAGAAGATAAGGGTTATTCATTTGTTTTGCAACTATCAATTTAGGACCGTATGAAATTTGAATTAAGAGTGAAGTGTCCATTACTGGTGCCTGTCAGCTAAAAGTGTCCATCATTGGTGCCGTCACCCTACGCGGCTTTAGTTTTCACTAGAGCTCATCTTGAGTTTGCAAATGTCTATCGGCTTCCGAGTCCACTTACCATCAAGTGGCGTGTGTGCTCATTTGCGATACTATAAAAAATTTACAACTGCGAGTCGGACTCGCGCACTGAGGGTTCCGTACCGCCACACAGTAGGTATTATTATATTCTGATTTGAATTCGATTTCGGATGGAATCAGCGGGAGCACAACTCACACTAGAGCATACTTTAGTATTTGTTAGTTTTTTTGTTTGTGCTAACCTATGTTTTACCGTTTTTAAGATACATCAAAAATAAAAATACGTTGAAAAAAAACGTTTCTGTATTTCAGTTATTATTTAACTTTCTTGAAAAAAATATCGCCGTAAGATACAGCTCTACCTATCAAGGGCGGAATTGTTTGATTAGTTAATTTTATTTTGACTTTTAATGTAAAAAACAATAAAGCATAAATTGTAACCACGACATAGTGCACCAAACGGCACTGCTAGCAAATGTTGGTGAGTTGGGGTAAGTTCGTAAATGGGGTAAGACCGTATTTGTTAAATATATTCCAAATTAGTAGTTATTTTTCTAATCTGGCAACAAAGCGTGAGACGCCATTTTGTCTTGCCCCGCGTCCCAGTCCACGTAGGTCGTTCCGACGCATCAGTTGTGTGCTATGCAAGTTATAGTGGAAGTGTCATTTTTTCGGATAACTTACGAGATCCGGATTAACCCCATCCAACTTTTTGCTGGCTTTTTCGATGAGTATTAGCTATTATTGCGAATAATAAATGTTTAAGTAATCAAGGTATGTGGTGTCTTTTGATATATCTGTTTAAAATAGCCTAAAAAGGCTTGTAAGCTGAGATCCGGTCTTTCCCCAAGCAGATATTAATAGGTGAAGTTCGGACTAAATATACCCGTTATAGGGTAGTGGGGTAAGATCGGACGTACGATATTTTTTTTTTTGATAAGTCTATTCCAGGTGATTTATTTAACAGTATAACATTTTCCAAAGATTATCTTGAAGGACGTATAAGAACGGATATTTTCTTTCTATGAACTTTGTATTCTAAGCCACTATGGCGATTTTAGAAGGTAGTCCGGTCTTTACCCGTGTACGTCCGATATTTCCCCGAGTTTTAAAAATTTATTCATATTTTAAACACCCAATATATAGTAGTTGTCTCGTTTATATTTAAATAAAACACATTTCTATCTATAGCTTATTTAATAATGATCAATCTTCACTTTAATTTATTCTGCTAACTAGCGTAATTCTCGAGAAAAAATAATTTTGCCATCATCTTCCAAATACACCTAAAATCCGTCCGAACTTACCCCAACGCACCTTAATGGGTTAAAGTTACGGGCATCGTACCTAGGTATATTAATAGTATGGCAGGCTACCTTCGGTTACAGAACCCTAAAAAGATGGCAGCCATTTTAGTGCAAGCGACAATGGTCCGGCTAATGTGTAAATATTCCAGCGCGGGATCATCACCGTGACACGCTCGCGCGCCGCCCGAGATCTACAGCCGCTGGATACGATAAACGATACCCTTACCATGCGTTACAATTACCTTACTCGCTAGCGAGTCGAAGGCTCTGTCCCTCGCACTCTATTAGAATACTGCGAGGGACAGAGCATTCGACTCGCTAGCAAGTGCGTTAATTGTGACTCATGGTAAGGGTTCTGATCCCTACTGGGCCCGTATTATGGTCGCCGATCGTGGTAGTTAAAGCATCCGTCACTCTCGCACTTACTCATTGGTCAGAAAGTGACAGGTGTTTTATCCACATCGATAAACACGCTCATAATAGGCCCGCTGATATTATAGATAGATAAATAGTTTTGGTGGTGTAGGTATGTCTTTCTCTCTTGCAGTATGAGCTAACGGATCGACGTGATTTGCACAGAAATAGCTAGCGGACTATATACGCTGATGGGGACTAAGTCATGGGCAAAAGATAGTCTTTGTTCTTTATTACATTGTCTAAAACAATGTCGCTTCCCGCCGTCTGTCCCTCTTCACGTACGCTTACATCTTTTAAAACACGCAACGGATTTCAACAATAGATATCTAGAGGAAGATTCAAGAAGGTTATTATGAATAATAAATTCTGGATTATGTACGAGTGTTACAGAGAACTCGCATAACCCGAAGCGAGTCACGCAAAATAGACGCACATTTAAGTCGTCGAGTTGCGGAAAAGAGCCCGCCACAACCTATAACCTAACCCGAAGCGAAGTGAGGGCGAATCGCTTGTAATAATATATAGAAAGAACATATTTAATGTAGCTACAGACATAAAGTTTCACTCTAGTCCGTTCTTATTGCCTCACTTTTAAAGCGCCTGAAGAGAAAAACATTGTCGAAATCATCTCCTTGAAAGCGAGAATTGGCTACTGTCCCATTTTTTCCTTAAAGGATGACCCGTCTTCCAGTCCGTTTAGTTCTTCGTCGTGTAATAGAGGAGGGTAAAGCCAGCGACCCGCGATAGAGTCATTTCCTGATGTTGATGTCGCAACAATGTCACCGTATGAGCGCGGGGCTCACGGGCGGAGCGATACTTCAAAATGTAACGATCATAACTAGGTAGGTATATACAGATGTAGTGAAATATCCTTTCACATCGTATTTTCTCAGAAATGTTCGTATTTGTCATGCTACTTCAGTCTGGCTCAGTACCCATCAAGACAACGTGGGGGAACGTAGCATAGCGAGTGTGATAATCGATATAGAGTGGTTAATACCAGCGTATTTTTTTGTTAATTAAGTTTAAGTTTGTTTTCAGCTCTTTTTAATAGTCATGCCGAAAGCATTAAGACCTGGGAAACGTTAAGATCGTCAAGCCTGTGAAATTATTTTCAATATTTATTTATATTTCTTCTTGTTTACCTACACCTAATTTACACATATTTGATCGTGGTGGTTTTAATATCTCGGTGTGATATACTTCAAACTCGTGGTTTGAAATTTGACACTGATAACTAAAGTACTCTATTTATTTAATACAAGCATGTCACTTAATAATTATATAATTCAAAGACACGTCGGCATCATTCGGAAGTAGACGTGAGTTCCGAGTTTTCACGATGTGAAAGGATTATTCACTAGATCTGTAACGAACTTAGCTAGGTATATAGTAAGATATATGGCAATCGGGCTTAGGGTGACGGCACCAATGATGGACACTTTTAGCTGATAGCCACCAGTAATGGACACTTCACTCTTAATTCAAATTTCATACGGTCCTAAATTGATTGTTGCATAACCCTTATCTTCTGTAAAATAAGAATCAAGTCAACACTATTGGTTCCTGGTCCATTAAGGCCCATTTAGATTATGCAAGTTTCTTGTACAAGAATCGGCAATAATTGTATGCAATTATTTTACAATTATGCAATTGTACCAAACGTAAGGTTTAGACTACTGATGTGCAAGTTGCGGAAAGTTTCCAAAAAGTTGGAAAAGTTCTAAGAAATTTCCGGAAACTTTCTCTAGAAATATAGGAAATTTAAATTTATGAAACGGAAAGTTTCAATCCCGATACAAAATTGTGAGAAGTTTCCGAAATTTTCCTACATGAAATTTTCCGCAATTTTGGAAAGTTTCCTTTGGCAAATTAGTAGTTTAGACTGAGCAATTTTTTATTTCCTCAATTTTATTTTATGGAATTTGCAAGAAAGTTGTATAATGTAAATGGGCTTTTACTGGTTCCATCACCCTATGTCAATTAAAAATGTTTTTTTTTCAAGAAGGTAAGTGGCCTTATTTTTTTTGGCCACTGTTAGAAAGAAGCACCACCAAAATATTCGACAGGAAAAACTCAACAGGCTGTCTTTTTATTGAAACCTTCCAAAAATGCTTAAAATCAATAAAACAATCCCATTAGGTACCCCTTAACTTGTTTATCGCTTTCGCTTCGAGAACTGAGGGCCCTGCCAAGATGCATTGCGCTAACTAGCGTTTCTATTCGATTCGTTTTTAAACCAATCGCGTCACTGGTAGATGACGTGATACGAAAAGTCACGTGATCTACCAGTGACGCGATTGGTTTAAAAATGAAACAAATATAAACGTTAGTTAGCGCAATGCATCTTGGCAGGGCCCTCTGACATGTTTTCCGGGACACAAAGAAATCTGTATTTACCTTGGATATAGTATTTAAATATTTTCCTCGAGGGGCAAACATACAAACATCTTCAATTCTTTTAATATCTATAAAATACTAGTTTCTGCCAGCGATTTTATCCGTGTACGTTTCGTAATTCGGTCACCCCTCAGGAACCGTACATTTTTCCGGAATAAAAAGCAGCCTACGCGCCATTCCAGACTATAATCTATCTCTGTGCCAAATTTCATCTGAATCCGTGCAGTCGTTCTGGGGCTCGTTTCTCAAAAAGTATTAGTCTAATAATATTAGTGTTTTGTCTCGTAAATAAAACTAAAAAATGAGACGAAACACTAATATTATTAGTGTAATACTTTTTGAGAAACGGAACCCTGGCGTGATTAAGTAGAAAACATCCCAACTTTCGTATTTATAAAATTACTAAGGCCCTGGGGCCCGTTTCTCAAAAAGTATTAGTCAAATAATATTAGTGTTTTGTCTCAGTTTTTAGTTTTATTTACGAGACAAAACACTAATATTATTAGACTAATACGTTTTGTGAAACGGGCCCCTGTTGTTTGATCAGTAGTTAAACTAACTAATTGTTAAAATTCGAAAAAGGAATGGAAATTTTGACACATTTCCTTGAGATTTTAACCATTAGTAACGTTTTTTGACCATTAGTTAGTTTAACTACCGATCAAACAACAGGCCATGAGATTCATAGTATAGGATAGGATAATGTAGTTGTCAAAGATTAATGGTGTGTTCACTAACGGCCGAACTTCAAACCGCGGATAGGTAAGGCTTACTCTGGATTAAAAATTAACATTTGCCCATACAAAATGTGTAAAATTTTAATCCGAAGCAAGCCTATCTGTCCGCCCTTTTGTAATATAGGGTTCGGTCATAAATTACCTATATGAAAATTTCTAACCCTCAGATCTTGAGTTCAATGACGGTAATTGTAAATAGGTACTATTAGGGAATGCAAAGTAACCGGTGATTAACCGTTTTTGTATGAAAATAATCGGTTAAAACCGGTTATAACCGGTTATTTGGATTTCCTAGGTACGGTCACGGAAGTTAATTTGCTACCCATTTCGAAGAAAATCTGCTTGAAGATGTCATTGTCAATAGAGATGCCAAGTCATTTGTAATTGATAGAAAACTCAACCTTATTGCTGTAGAATGTCAGATTGACTTTGGACCTAAGATGGGTCACAAATTAAATTCCATGACTGTACTATCCTTAAGTATGAACGGGTTATCTAGGCTCAACCAGCTATGTCCAATTTTAAACATAATTTTATTTTTCCGCTTTTAATTAAGGTAATCGTAGACAGGTTCACTTCGCACGCATCGACGCATCAAAAAGCATTTTAGATTATTTATAAAGTTAGGCATACAAGTGCGTCCACCGAGCCGCACCGAACGGATCGTATTACGAATAATTAATCCGGTTGATGCGTCCGATGCGCGCCTGTGGACTCCCGCCTTTATACTAAACTATACTCTATTACATTATTAGACTAGTAACGGTCGAATTTGTGAATGTTTCGTAGTATATCAACGATATCACTAGTAAATATTTGGCTAACTATAGCGTCCGCTAGGGTGACGGCACCAATGATGGACACTTTTAGCTGACAGGCACCAGTAATGGACACTTCACTCTTAATTCCAATTTCATACGGTTTCAAATTGATCGTTTCAAACTTGTTGCAAAACAAATGAATAACCCTTAGATTCTGTAAAATAAGAATCTAGTGTTCATTATTGGTGCCTTGTCCATTACTGGTTTCCCTACAAATTACTTGCCGTGGCCATTTAGCTGCAAATAACTTTAAATTAGCGGTAATTTTAGTTTTATGTTATTTGGCTCAGAGTATAGCTAGGCACCAGTGTTGGACACTTTTAGCTGACAGGCACCAATAATGGACACTTAACTCTCAATTCAAACATCATACGGTCATTAATTGATAGTTGCAAAACAAATGAAACACCCTTATTTTCTGTAAAATAAGATCGAGTACCCGAAACCGACGTGCATATGCATACATGCCTCGATGTATGAATGTGGAAGAAGCGAAAGAGATTAGTCAGGATCGTAGCAGGTGGAAAGAAGTGGTCTCTGCCTACCCCTCTGGGAAACAGGAGCGATTTAATGTAATGTAAGATCGAGTATCTATCTTGGTCCTAGTCAATTACCAGTTCCATCACCCTATTGTGGACCTATGAACTCCTTTATACTGACTTATAGTCCATTCCCTTAGAAAATGTCGCTACACTCGCACGTAGTTGTGATTATATTGTAATAAAATAAGAATATAATTTGGCAGTTCACATCGAATTATATTTGTATTCTATTACAATAACCACAACTACGTGCGAGTGTAGCGACACTATCTAAGCGAATGGACTATACAACCTGTATTTGTCATTTGTCAGATTTTATTTTGGAGCCACGATAATTCTTCCCTCCTTAAAAAAAGGGCGCATGTCTCATATAACCGCTTATGTATCATCATTCTCCTGCCCTTATCCCAATTGACGACGCGCTGGCCTAGTTGGTAGTGACCCTGCCTACGAAGCTAGAGGTCCTGGGTTCAAATCCCGGTAAGGGTAGATATTTGTGTGGTGAGCGTGAATATTTGTTCCCGAGTCATGGATGTTTTCTAAGTATTTAAGTATATATTTCTCTATATAAGTATTTATATCGTTGTCTAGTACTCATAGTACAAGCCTAGAGCTTAGTTTGGGACTAGCTCAATTGGTGTGACATTGTCCCCTGATATTTATTATTATTATTATTAATTATTCGTGGTCGGCGCAACATGTATTTTTCCTCCATTCTTCTCTATTAGTCGTCATCTCGGTAGTCTCTCCCTTTCTAGCCATATCACACAGTCCATCCATCGTTTCTTCGGTCTTCCCCTACTCTTATAGCCATCCACATTCATACTCAATACTTTCCTGACGATATTTTCCTCATTCCTCCGCATCACATGCCCATACCATGAGAACAGCTGTATAAGTAGCCTTAGGCAGAATTCATCTTTCGTGTTTCTTTATAGCTTGGCAGATTTTTTTCAATGTTGAGACTTGCTTGGACCGAAATTGACACCATGATCCAATTTTACACAAAAACCGGAGGTTGTAACTTGAACATATTGTTATACCACCTGTGACCACGCCAACCTCTTTTTAATCGCCGATGCAGAAAAAAGGTTGTTGTAAGTTTAATGCGTGAATTTGAGTATTATGTATGGGGAGGGGCTGGGATGGGACTTGTGTGCCACTTTGACCATTGATCTATTCAGCCGTTTGTTTAGAGTTCACCGCAAAGGTCCGTTGCGTCCAGGAATTTCCAGATGCTTTGGACAGTGAGGAGTTGTATCTCTTGCGCACCCATGATATGCTGCCCTGGATAGATATTTTTATTTCACTTTAGTGGTCTGTACGAGTAAAGGTATCTATGTATCTGAGACTGTCTGTGGCACCGTAGCACTATGGGACGAAAGCTCAATCTAGCTGGACAAAAACCATCACTGCAATTCTGTATTATAGGTCTAACGCATAACTGAGTCTGTTCTGACTAATATTTGGTAGCAAATCCCGTGTGTGTTTTACTTTTCCTGTTCAATTAACACGTATTGACGACAGCAAGGCTGACGCCCGACTGAAGTTATTACGTCGTTTGACGTACCGTAAACACACACGGGATTTGCTACCAAAGATTAGTCTGAACAGACTCAGTTATGCGTTAGACTTATAGTACTAGCAAAAACGATAACAGATACTCCCGAGGTCACGATTCGGTTGATAATTTTGTGTAAGTACCCTCCATTAATTAATTATTAATCTCGAAGTGACAACAAGAGCGTTGTTGATTTACTTTCCGTAATTTCTTGCGTGTGATTCACAGTACTTATAAGATTAAATTATAAGTTTTTAGTCATGGATCGTGAATTTGATGGTAAGTACTATTTTTTACAATTATTTCAATCGTAAATACTTCCACTTTTGCTAAGAAAAATGCCGAGGAATTTTTAGTGCATAGTTTAAGTTTCTTACACCAGAAACTACATGGACTACCATCTTGTACCATGGCTGTATTTTTTTTATGTGGTAGTCTCATTCATACAGTATTGGATTAAGTACATTTGAAGCTGCGGACGACTGCGGAACAACGCGATTTTTATAGTTAAGCTGAAGCAAAGTATTTTTTTTCAGAAACCGATATTATTATATCTAGAAGGAATTTTATACCATAATTGGGTTAAAAACCTAAAGAATGAAAGAAATAGCCGTTTATATGAATATATTTCAATGAAATTTCAAACCAGTGAAGTAACAAAAGCGTCGTTTTTGCTAATACGAAAAATTTATTTATTTATTTATTTATTTATTAGGGCCTTCAACAATAAGTACACTGTTACATAAATATTGTACATGCACACTTACAAGTTAAGCGCCTTATTAATTACAGAAGGTCACAGCTAGGGAATGCAAATAACCGGTTTTAACCGATTTAAACCGGTTATTTTCATACAAAAACGGTTAATAACCGGTTAATTTGCATTCCCTAGTCACAGCATGCAAAATTAAATTGGGTATTGCCCGAATTTCTCAACAAGCTATCATTTTGTATTTTTTATTACTGCTATTCTTATTTTTTAAGGTCCCATTTGCAATAATGTTTCGTTTCTGTTAAAAATGTAAAACCAATTTTAGTTGATCTCTTTTGCCGTAGTAATTCTTCCAATACAAAGGTCAATTTACGCTGGTTTTTATTTTGGCATTAATATTTGCACAAAACAGACAATTATTTTTAATTTTGGACTATTTAGACAAACTATAAATAAACACACCCGATAGAACTGATTAAGAGTGTAAAATAATTCTGTCCAGCTAGATCGGGCTTTCGTCCCATAGTGCGTAGCTCCCAAACGAATTATGTTTTATAAAATCGGAATGGTTAGCAAGATTTCATGAAAATCGGTAGGGCCGTTTATGAGATATCGGGCCGCAGGGGGGTTACTGTTATATCGGGGGTTTTCAGTTAGTAGTTAATAGTTTGCCAAGCTATATGCAGACTTACATCAAAAGAGGTTAATTAAAAAAAAAGGGGAAATATCTCACACAAATTGACCTACCTAATCCCAAACTAAGCTCTAGGCTTGTGTTATGGGTATGGGCAACAATAAACATAATTACAAAGATAAATAAATACTTATACATATAGAAAACTAGGTAATAGCACAATAGAACAAGTAAAGTCATTCAAATATTTAGGCAGCTGGATAAAGCATGACTCTAAATGCACTCAAGATATAGTTTCACGTATAGCCATGGCAAAAAAGACACACAAAAAAAAAACACATACACAACAATAAAAAACACTTACTTAAAGCCAAGATATCGAAACAAATCCGCGAACGCCTGGTGAAGGTATACATCTGGAGTGTAGCTTTATATGGGAGTGAGACGTGGACACTTACCCCAAAAGAACGAGAGAGGCTAGAAGCATTTGAAATGTGGTGTTGGAGAAGGATGGAAGGAATTAGTTGGAACGAGAAGAAAACAAATGAGGAAGTACTTAAAGGAAAAAAGAAGCCTGTTTAAGACGATAGAAAACAGAAGAGGGAAGATGATAGGGCACTTGTTACGACACGATAATTTCATCAAAAATATCATAGAGGGAAAAATAAAAGGCAAAAGAGGCAGAGGACCCATACGAAGTTACTTTGAGCAAGTGAAAGAGAAGGTTAAGGTCGTGTCGTATCAGGATGTCAAGAACCTGGCAACCAATGCAATAGAGAGGAATGGCAGGCACTCCATCGACAAGAGCATGGCTCTTAAGTTATGAATGGATGAATAGAAAACACCCAAGACTCAATATTCGGTTTATCACACAAATATTTACCATGACCGGTAATCGAACCCAGGACCGACCAACCAACTAGGCCAACCGCCTCGTCAAAACATAACCTCATAAACATTCCGTTACGCTCGTTTTTGAAACATTGTAACACACCTAACAAAACACAATAACTTTTAACCGAATAACAACAATCAAAAGTACAGTTAGATTAAAGTTCGTTGTTAAATTAACAATACGGTAATCATTGTGAGCGTCACGGGCCTTGGTTTTGGGCAATACGAATATTTGGTGATAGCTTCAAACGTAATAAATGGCCTATTGTTGTTCTATTTATTGGATGGTTTGTGTTATTTACTGTGAAGTTTAATCTTTATGAGTTAATAGTATACTTAATGAGTATCATAATGATACTCATTATGACATTATAATAGTTTTGATCAGGTGTCTTATTTTCTATTGCAATTTTTTTCTGGTTATTTTCAAATCAGTTAGCAGATGTATCGCTCTATTAGAACATGGCTACTGGATATCATTATAATAATCATTAAACATTAAGTTCGATCAATTATCGTTAAGTACCTATTTTTAAACTATAAACATTATTTGATAACATACCCATGTTAGGTTAAATTTAATAGCTGTGCCTGTTGCTAATTAAACCTAAAGTTATCATTTCTACCCTATCAGTAACTTTATCTATATTTGTGGGATTACTAGTTGCTTCTACAATTATTATCTCTATATGTTTTGACTTTCACGTAACAAAGGTTAGTTATACAATATGTAAATTAAAACACGTAAGCGACATTTTAGCTGGAGATTGTCGCTTAAAACAATCGACAAAGACAAATTGATAAAATTTAATATTATTTCATTGTTTATTGCAAAATCTAACTGATTATAAAAAAAAAACCTATAACAACGTAACGGTAACAGATTTTAAATAAAACAGTTGCCGGTTAATGCGCCATAAAACAAAATAAAAACGTATTGTGTACACGTCAAGTTTTTAGCTCCTACATGTTATAAGCATCGATGCTAATCAGATTCATTACAAGCCGGAGCATAATTAACTTTCGCCTACACGGGTTCGACTCCCGGTGAAATGAAACGGTAACAAAATGCCGGATGTACCGTGGGCGGTCCGGAGAGCGCATTGTCATTCAAAAAGGTACTTTTAAAGGGTACCCATAGTTTGGTGTTTTTGGGAATAAGTTAGATATTTATTAAAAATATAAAAAATTATGCAATTTTTTTTTGGTTACCACGTTTTCATTTCTACAACTATGAAAGTTTTTAGTCATTGATAATTTACGTATAGGCATTCCATCTTAGTCCATCGCATTTGCGGTCTTAGGATGGCAATCTTTAGATTGAAGTCTTGAGAATGCAAATGTCTATAGGTCACAGATCCCATTTACTATGTGGTGGCTTGTGGGCTCGATTACCTTATCCATACCATAATAATAATAATATAAAAATGATCTTACACACATATCATAAGTCCTCTATTATGCGTTCAAAACCCGTAGGCAATGACCAGCATTACCTGTGGCAGTAGGTGACAGCGATGACAGCTGTTAATTTTGGAAGATGTTCCAAATTTGGATCTCATCACCTTACAATATTCGATAACGTAATTTCAAAATTACGTTACAGCTGTCATCGCTGTCACCTACTATCACAGGTAAGGTAATGCTGGTCATTTGCCTTTCGGCTTCTGAACCCATCATAAGAGTACTTATAGTATGTGTGTTGGTAAAGTATTGTACGCGACTCTGCGTAATTGGTATTACGCAACCGTCACGTAAAGTAATATTATTGCAAACGAGCCATAACTATACCTATCGTTACTAAAATATTAATGTTAAATGCCAAAGTATTTTGTTTGTTTTGTCTTCACCGTGCAACACTTTGTCTAATCGATGTGACATTTAATGCTGAGATATTTCGTAGCCCGGAGAGGGACATAGGGTACATTTTTCCTTGAATTGGGCAGTTCCTGAACTAAGTTCTCGGATGGATTTGTGGGTAAACGCCACTACCTATTCTACAATTATTTTTATCATAAAACCAGTCCTCAGCACGCGTAGCACAAGTTGTATTTTGTCGCTTGTCGTCCAGCACGGGTAGCACAAGTTGTATTTTCTCGCTTGTCGCTCAGTGCGTCTCTATCGTTACTGACTAGATAGAAAGGGAGATCCGAGCGACAAACAAGTCGCGGGCAACTTGTGCTAGCCGTGCTGTGCTTCTCTATCGTTACAGACTAGATAGAAAGGGAGATCCGAGCGACAAACAAGTCGTGGACAACATCTGCTAGTCATGCTGGGGCCCTAATATGGCTGAGTTTATCGCGTGACAAAGTTTGGATAAGGCATCCGTCACCTTCTGACACGTAAATAAGTACGAGAGTGACGGATGCTTTATCCACATTTGACGCGCGATATAGACGCAGCCATGGCGTATGTCTCATTTGTATAAAGATTTCGTTACCCCAAAACCATGGCCACAGTACTCACTCAAACAAAAAGCTATTGTTTCGGCTAACGCTATTAACAAAATTATTGTTTACCTCTTTCTATTAGTCGTCACCCACACATTATAGCTCTTCCGCTCCATGTTATGCAATTAGAGCCGTTTGATAAATGACAGATGCATTGTGCTAAAAACTTGCAAAACGTAGGGAGCTAACTGGTTATTTAACTGAGGTAATTGTGAAGTTGGCTAGGTAATATTAGCGTGGACAGTGCCAAGGACTCGATTTAGGGTCGATTTTGCTTTGAAATTTGAGGCAGAATGGCGGGTGACCACGATGAATACAATTTCGCTTTGTTGGTTTTAGTAACGTGAGAGGGTTCTTGTTTTTTTATGAACTTTCATGTGGTGGCTTCTGAACGTTGGATATCTTACTAATAGTATAAATGAGAAAGTTTGGATATTTAGATGCTTGGATGTGTGTTACTTTATCACGCTTCAACCACTGAACGGATCGGGATGAAACTTGGCACACATATAGGTTAGGTCCTCGAATAGGACATAGGCTACTTTTATCTCTGAAAAATGAATAGTTCCTGAGGGAATAGCGATAACCGACTTCTACGCGGACGGAGCCGCGGGAAACAGATAGTACTTTATATTTTTCGACGGTTTTTGTCTTTTAAATATCGCTGTTACTTTAGGACGTGATGTTTTTTGGAAAAAATAATACATACGTCATTTTACAGGTTGTATACGACTTGTATGAGTAAAATACATTGTGTTAAGTAATTCGTCGTGAGCTACTGATAGAGGACACTTAGGATGTTCAGAAAAAGCAAAATTAGGCTTAGTGAAAGTGGCACTGTTTCCGAGATATTTTCACTATTTTGTTGTTTGTGTACAGTCGACGTCATAAACATGTTTACAATTAGTACCTTGTCTAATTAACATCATGTTTTTACTGCCATATGAAATTGTCATAGCGGATAAAGTGACAAGGTAGGGTGATGGAACCAGTAATGGACAAGGCACCAATAATGGACACTTGATTCTTATTTTACAGAAGATAAGGGTTATTCATTTGTTTTGCAACAGTCAATTTAGGACCGTATGAAATTTGAATTAAGAGTGAAGTGTCCATTACTGGTGCCTGTCAGCTAAAAGTGTCCATCATTGGTGCCGTCACCCTACTAAAGTGTAAAAATATCTTTGACGTCGACTGTACCTAAATGAAAGCAACTTTTTAAGAAATATTTTAAATATAAATAAAATACTTATAGTTTAAAAAACATAACTTTCTTTCAGACACTGATGCTTACGACCTTCACCATTTAACGCAAATAGAAAACAACGTAACTGCCATATGCCTTATAAAAAAATACGCAATTTTCAACACTATACCGTTGTAATTACCGTGTTTGCCTGAATGCTATTTACGACCAGTTTGTTTAAGAACGACTTAGGCATTTACCTTCAAAATAATGCTGGCCACGAATCAATAGTCAAATACGCCTTACAATTTGCAAAATTTAAGTTATTCTAATTGGAACTTTCTGCCGTTTTATTAAGCTAATATTTAATGTATGAAGGTGCAAATATAACGTTGTCAGGGTTCAACAAACCTGCGCGGTGACAATTTGGGATTCACCACGCGTGCCCGAAATAATAGGCCGTAAGCAAACGTCTCCTGGCCGACTACAATAGCCCATAAATATTAAAAAAAAATGTAAAGCGCCCGACTTCAGCTCAATTCGGGTTCCGTGAAATATTTCAATTTCGTAATGGCTAAAAGAAATGTACGTCATTTTAATGTTTTTTATTGTAATCAGTTGTTATTGTGCAAGCAGAAATACGCCCGCAACTGGTTTTAAAACATTGGTAATAAAATTAAGACATAAATATAAATCGTTTTAAATGGAGATTAATTAATAAGGATTGCTAGGACAACAAAGAATATAATTAACTTCAGTTATTTCGCAGTATGTCACCGCTTTATTAAGAGTTTAAAACTCCGATAAAAGTGTATCGAATCACAGGAAATACCTTAAATGACATCACAGAATAATTTAATTATTACAGATGAAAAAAGTTTTAACTGAAATACTGGACTTGAGAGAAGCGCGTGGAGCTAACCCCATGTGCTTCTGTTTAGTCCATTAGAGAAAATACTATTTTACCGAAAAAATTGTCTTTGCGAGTGATATCCATGGACTTTTTTATGGGAGTGTCTATAAATAACTCGAGATTGGTGAAATACACCTTAACAGGAGTGAAAGCCATTAATTAAAATTAGAATTAGAATTAGAACTGAAATACTGATTATAATATAGATATACAATGTACATATTTTCTTTTGGTACATCGTTCATTTCCTAAACACCGATTCATACTGAAAAGGGCGTATCTGCAGTTTGTTTTATAAACAAATATATAGTTTTATGCATACAATCAAGCTTACCATTATAGCTAAAATATCATGCATCAAAATGGGCCCCTAAAATAATAATTTATTGCAACCGTTTGATATTCTAACTCGACAGTTACTTTGTATGCTTTCGATGTTGCGTGCACTTAGTATGGCGTTCTGACGCGAAAATATTTGTATGAGCGCTTAGGGCTTACTATGTTTACTTGTGCTTATTGCCTATTAACCATCTACTGTGGCCTTATGGCTCGAACACTTGAAAGGGGGTTTATTTTCTTAAATAATTAACAAACAACCACCTTGTGGGACCTACCAACAAATTACCTTTCTCTGGCATGTGTTTTACATTAAAATGATGATGACGGTACTGATGTTGACGGTAGTGTTGCCACGGCAGGATTATTCCTGCGCCTTTCTACAATCGTCTTTGCATGAGTTGCTGTTTTTTTTTTACTCGTCCGTCAGTACTGTCATGTGAATAAGAGCTAATATTGATAAAACGATAGCATGTCCAGCAAGCCTAATTTGACCCATCGGTACATTTAAACAGAATGGACTTAGATTAAAACTTATTTAATTGCTATAAATAGTTAGTTTTTTAGTTTTTTACCTTAGACCTAGGTAAAAAATTAAAATTCCCTATTTGTTTTTATGTGGCAATCTGTCTTGAAGTCACAACTCAGAATCCGGAAAACTGTATCATCTCATCACGAACTGAGATCACTGCACTTGGGGATGAGATTTAATTTTAAAATTACAGATTTAATTAACAATGACCTGAAGCGGATAAGTTGCCACAAAACTCAGTTAAGGACAGTAAAATAACTAAAGTTATATTATTTTCCGGGTGACCAGTTATTTATGCTTTTTCCTTCTCATATTATTTCCATAAAATCATGACACAATCATTCGTGTGAGGAAGGAAAGTAGTTATTTTGAACACCGTTTGTCCTCCTTGCTATAATTCAGTACATAACCACTGGTTACCTAAAACCTCAGCATTGATTACGTTTCCTGCTTTATTTTTGTATTTAGGTTTTAATTTATCGACATTAAATAAAATGCCATGCCATGCAAAGATGCGTGCCATGGAAAGAGCTATGCTTGGTGTCTCGCTACGAGGTCGAATCAGGAACGACGAGATCCGTAGACGAACTAAAGTAACCGACATAGCCAATCGGGTTAGCAGGCTGAAGTGGCAATGGGCAGGCCTCATTGCTCGAAGGACTGATGGCCGCTGGGGCAGTAGAGTTCTCGAGTGGAGACCACGTACCGGTAAGCGCAGCGTAGGGTGACCCCCCGCGAGATGGACGGACGATTTGGTCAAGTCCGCGGGGACTCGCTGGATGCAGGCCGCTTCCAACCGGGTGAGGTGGAAATCTTTGGGAGAGGCCTATGTTCAGCAGTGGACGACCTATGGCTGAAATGATGATGATGATGATGATGAAATAAAATGAATACTTACTGTGATTATTTTTACCTAACATATCTAAAACATTAATAGTAGTACTTACTACTACAATATTATAATACTAATACTTCGTAGTCCTATGATCTTTCACGAGCAAGCTATGTCAAAATCAAATTTTACAAATATCAGTTAAGTACTTTAGATTTTGTCGTAAGTCCCTAAGTACTTTATAAAGTACCTAAGTACAAATTACGGATGGTCATCCTATAGTTTATCTAAGGTTGCATTTATAACGTAATAAAAATAGGTAATGAGTCTTACGCGGAGCATAAAAGTCAAAGGACCTACTCATATCATATTAGTAGGGATGATTTGTGTAAGTTCCATTTACGATATCCAAGTACCATTTACGTTTTAATTATTACTGACACTTAAATGGCCAGTTAGACTAACTAAAAGTCAAAACCCAATAATTTAAAGACCATCTATAAAATAGTGATCATCGATATTTAATAATACTATTATATTTAAATTATCAACGATAATATGTCGATTATGCCAACTCATATTTGAATCATTTACATCATTTGTCGCTTACGTTATAAATCCCTTCATTACTATGGGCCGTGTGTTCCCGTTCTAGGCGCTATGTTTAATTCATCATCCGATCAAGTGTGAAATGATTTTTAATAGAAACTCGATCTGAATCTGGAATGTATTGGGCCAACTGAGTCATCATTCAACGTCTAAATTATACAGACAATTTGAATCTTGTTATTTTTTAGAATATCTACACTTTAAATAAAAAAAAATGTGTCGTCAAACCTGACTTGTGGCAAATAGCAGACAGTTTTTTAAATAAATATGATAGTAAAAAATAGTAATATTATTTAATCACCACACTAAAGTGTGTACGAGATAAAACATCAAAAATATAGGTCATACTTGTTACCGTAACAAAATCAGAACGCAAGCAGTATCTTGCTTTAAATTGCTTCCCGGATACTGGTTTCCTTTTACAAATAGACTTAAGAGACCACAACGTATTTAGTAGCAAATCAATAGAAACATAAAAAATAATAAAACGTAAAACAAAAGGAACTATAATCATATTATTTATGCTCATGTATTTTACGACAACGTCCATAACAAGTAAATAGACATCCGAAAGCCATTTCCTTGGCACTAGCACTTACCTCAAAATGGCGGGTGGCCCATAGTTTTATAGTTATTTAACGGGCCGGGCATTCAGAAAATGTTAATCAAGTAATATTTATAAATTATGCAGATTTACAAGCCACAAACATATTAAAAGGCAACAATTGTGTTGTGAAGTGATAGTCGAGGTTTATTACTTAGGTGTTACTGTAAAGAGATATTTCTAAATTAAGTACATTAAATACCTATTTCCAATATTCATTAATATTATGATCATATTATGACTGATATAAAACTAGTTAATGTGGTCGTAATTAATTCTTGGTGCTTATCTTAATGAAAATCACCTAATGATATTAGCTGTGCTTAAATGACGTAAGTGCCACTTACCCACATCCAATTATTTTAAATTTAATCTCTTGTTTTGACTCTCGTTGAATTTACAGTTTTCGAAAATTAATTTCATCTTAAAGCTTTTAATCAAATAGGCAATATACAATATTAATTGTACATTGCCAATATTAACATATTGTGCATATTTCTATAAACCCCGTAACGTTAATATTAATTCATTGAACATTTTATAGATTTTAAATAAGCAACAGCTCAGAGTTCCACAGCTCAGCTTGGCTTGGGTTTCCTCGTCTATTGAAAACAGTATTCATTTCAAGTTATTATTGGACATAACACAAATACAGACTTAGTTAAAGGTTTACGAGTCGTTAAACTGGCTGGTGTAAGCTTTTCTTCAAACGGTGTCATAGGTCAAAGTGGTTTGGTTCCTTTATAAATTAACGATTGGTGGTGCAAGATATAACTTTTCGAGTGTTTATTATATAGCGTGGAGAAGGAAAATAAGCTGACAGGTGACATTTCGCTGTACATTGCGTTTGTGCACCTTAGATAGAATAGAATATAATAGAACAGAATAAAAAAGACCAGTGATGTAGAACAATAGTAACAATATGAAATTATTTTTCATAAATATTTGAAAAGGCGTCTAGGTGGAATGGGGGGTTGAAAAATTAAAGTGATTTGATTATAACAAACGGGGTATCATATGAAAGGGGTCAATCTGCAAATTTCAAAACTATTTTTTTATAATTTTCCATGACGTACTTTTTGATTTATAGCCATAAATATACAACAAATTACGGTTTACCCCGAGATTTAAAGATAATTGTACCTATTTGTATTTTACGCAAAAAATAAAACGAAACCCAATTTTATACAGTTTTGAAAAAAAAAAACAAACATCTTTAAAAATCTATATTAAAATTAGGCTAGTTCAAGTGGACCTCATTTAATTATTGGAAAATATATAACAAAATGAGTATTTTGATTTGCGTTTTCCGACCATATTGTCTTAAATATGGAACTCTCGGTGCGCGAGTCCGACTTGCACTAGATGGTAGAGCTAGTAGATTCACTCTATTACCGACGTGTAAAAGAGCCCTAATGTGGCCAATTTATTGAATAAATATTTTGAATTTTGAATTTCGAATTTTCGCACTTCACCGGTTTTTTTATAGCCATAAATGCAAATTAGCAGACAAACCACCACCATGGTAAGCAAGCAGTCACCGTCGCCCATAAACATCAGCAATACTAGGGGCACAGCCAAGTTGTTGCTCAGTGAATACTCTTTTTATGCCGTGTTTAAAGAAGGACATGTAATAAGTACTGAGGAAACATCATGGAGGGAAGTTACTAAGTAAGCAGGCTCGTCAAAAATCCAACCAGCGCGTTCCACCGAAGGTAAGACCTCTTCTGGGAAGAAGCGCCGCAAGAAAATCAACAGTTAGTAATTCTTTAAATGATTAACGGGAAGGCCTTTGGTTGTAAGTTCCAACAATTGTACTTTAGCGTGCAGTTAAGTTTACATAAATAGTACAAAGTCATATAAACATACATATTTTATTTATTTTTTATTTATTTATTCCAAAAACAGTATGGTACATTTTTAATTTAACAGTTTGCCAAACGTAAGTTTATTGGCAATTATTGTACTCACTTGTACAATCTGCATGCACCTAACAACTGCCTATGATTGGTTGACACTTATAAATATGACTTATACCTAGTTGATTTTGTTTAGTCAGACATGCGGTACCCATAATAGGCCACATGTTTCAACCGCATAATAGACTGTACTTAAACTACTTATAATAAAATTATTTCTAAGGTTAGTAATTCGTTGTTGTTTCTGTTGACAATATTAGAGTGTTACATTAAATATTCTTATTTTAAAGCATCTATTAATAACTTTTTTAGCCTAGTTTTTAAAATGTTTTTACTGCTACATTAATGTTCCGGAAAAATTGCGTTGAATATTCGAGGAATTATGTAACTGCGGGTCCTCTTGCCGTAATAGTTGCTGGCCGCGGGCTCCGCGTACCGCCGGCGCGGCGTGGCTCGCAGCCCAACAGTGTGAGATCTGACAGTTTTAAATTCATTTCTTTTAAATTGCTCTGTTGCTATTAGATACTTGACTTTTTCATGCACATAGTCGTAGAAATACCTACATAGTCGTAGTTTACATAGTGAAATGAGACATACATATGCGAAGACTCCATCACGTTAGAGACCATAGGATGTAATATCGATAAAATCACACAAACTTTCAATACAACAACTTCAAGACAAAGATTCACACAGCGTACCAGCCTCCCATACAAAGGCCATACAATTTGTTAGGGCGGCCATTCACGCAGCTTGTAATCGGGCCGTTCACACCAACGTGGCTATTTAAATAGGCTACATACGGTCATTACTGTTGGCAAGCAAGACAGAATGATTTTTACCTAATATTACTAAAACGAGCTGTGTGCGTTACTAAGGTCATTTCCTTCCTTTCTGTTTTTTTTGTACTTTAAAACTATGAAATTAACATCCACAGCAGTGCTATGCTCATGTCCTATATAAATGGTGGTTTATCTGGAAGGCTGCGACTAGGCATTGCTGACCTCTATGGACAGAGGTCACCGCTTATAAGCTAGTAAGACCGTCAGTAAAATTATTAGTAAGTTTTTTGGTATTCCATTTAAGTTGAAAAGAAAAGAAAGAAAGAAAATACATTTATTCGTAACAAACAGACGAACAAAACTCAACAAAATACTGACATAGACAAAAACCTGTTGTCACGAAAAAAGTTAGTTGGCAACACCTTGCAAAATTTAAATATCCACTATCAGGTTGCATGTGTCCTTGTTAATTACCTTCTCTATGGACTGCGGGGTACCTACACACCTAGCTTCGTGGCAACTTTTTTATGTGTCAACCTTGTCCTGAGTAATTACTACAAATCCATACATTTCCCTCGTCATTCGTAACTATATCGAGAATAAGTAATTGGCAACATTGTTTTGCGCAAACAAACAAACTTCCTCTCACCCCAAACGCATATACCGTCTCAGTACCGTCGTGTGTAAAAAGGGAGCTAACGTAACCTCGAACATTGGATTTTCGAAGAAGTGCTCCAAATTCTGGGCTTGATTAGGCTCAAGTGTAAATGTCATAGTCGAATACGCAATCAGAAGTACAGCTTTCGCCAACAACGGGATTTTAGTGGCCTTATTCCTAGGTTGGGCTTAGTGGTGCCATAATTTTTTGCCCGACAGCTTTTCGTTTTCGTCAGAAATAATTTACCACGAGTCCAAAACTCCGCAAAAGTAAGTAGGTTAGATTTGTCAGCTATCTTTAGATGCCCGAAGGGCAAACCGCCCACAAATAGGAGCCCTGCCACAAGGCAGGGCTCCGTCGAATAGCAGTCGGACAAAAAGCAGTAGGACCACGAGTCCGGAGCCGGTATTCCGGCCGGTTTTGGAGTTCCACATTATCACTTTTGGCCCACGGGTCCAAATGGCAAGCGTAAAAGCCATTTTCTCAAACATGCAATGGAATGTTGGCGTTATGTTAGTTATTTTAGGCCTCAAAGTATCACGTTGCGGGCGGAACACCTCGAGAGAACTGTAAAGGAAATTCATACAAAATTGAAGGCCTAGGCCTGGAAGTAATTTTATTTGAATTTTTGTGTATACATGGCGGCTGTGTTTATGAACAGCCTAAATAGCTGTTTTTTTTATATATACATAGCCGTGCTGCCAACCAAAGCGTTTGCATAAAGGCACCAGGTACCAGGAGGGCAGAGGTTATTAGGGGTGCGTAGCGTAACTTAGATCGCAGGCGGTGTAGCACGGCACGGGGCGGCCCGCGCGGCGGCGCAGCGGCGGCGGGCGGGCGCTCGCACCCGACACAGCGCGGATGACTGAGCACTGTAGGTTACTTTTAATGTTTATGCACTCCTAGTATTTGACATTGTAGTTTTTGTTTTAAATTGTTTAATGAATTATTTATATGTTTGAGAAAAGCACTATACACCTCGGCGTGAAGTGGGGTTGCCAGCCTCGTAACTATCCGGCCCCGCTTCGCTCGGCCGTCTATATGAACTCGGCCGGCAACCCCTTACTTCCCGGCCTCTGTAGTAATGTACTATTATTTCCCCGCATGGACAAAAAAGGGTCAACTGTAGACCCAACAAATTTAATTATTTAAAAAAAGGCTTAAGATCCTTTGCAGCCATGAGAACGGCGTTAGAAACCTCTTCAACGGTAGTGTAAATTTATAACTCGCGTTAACAAGCAATTCCTATGCGTATTCCAAAGCCGAACCGTTGTATGTAAAACTGCTTTATAGCATCGCACCTCGCATTCTTAGCCCACGTGTCACTTAGGTGTTAGGATTATGTGAAACAAAGATTATGTGAAAGAAGTTTTATGACAATGTGATGTTTCTATTCTTCGTTAGCGTCTTTACGTGTAGTTGTTAATTTCTAAATGTGAATAGTTAGTTTTAATATTAAGAAGATTAACGCGCATGCGCTGAAGCATAAGTGCGCGCACGCATATTTTCACGCACGCACGCATTTGATTTCTAAGAAAATAAATCTTGGACGCACAACTGCACAAGGTATTTAATATTGTATTTATAATAGTTTCTTTATCCCTTGCTTTGTGTTGCCAAATATCAATTTGCTCGTTTAGTTTTTTTTTATGGCAAGGCGAAGGCACGCGAGCACTCAGGCCACCTGAGACCCATAGACATTCGAAATCTCAAGACTACAATCTCTAAACTGCAATCTTAAGACTTCAAATACGTTGCCAACCCTGAGGTCTAAGATGGAATGCCTCTATGCTAGTAATTTAATCGGTTGTCTTATCCCCACACCGGAACACAGCAATGCAAACACTATTGCTTCGCGGTGGGTTAATGGATAAGATGGTGGTAGCGATCCGGAAGGACCCTGCACAAGGTCCTACCACCACTAGATAGTTTTTAATATCTGTCAAAAAGTGGGATATCTGTCAGTGTATCTATTTGTTTATGTATCTGTGAATGTTTGCATATGTGAGTCGCTTAACTTCAAACTCGGATATCTCCTTGAAATTTAGTATACGAATTTAAAACTTAACTTGTTTGCAAAAAGACGCAAATTCCTGAGCTTGAAGTTAAGCGACTTATGTGTGTCGCTTACCTTCAAGTGTAGCTATTAAACGGATTGACTGATTTGGACGTGGACTTATACCCAAAAGCGTTTGCATTCTCAGCAAAACTATTTACAACCTAAAGATTACAATCCTAAGACCGCAAATGCGTTAACCTCAGGACTAAGATTTACGCCACTGTGCTAGTAATTTGTGCGAATATTGCTGCTTAGCGATAGGTGAAAGGACAATAACTTGGGCCCCCTTGGGTTGAAGAGTAATTCCTATAAGTATTGGCCCATGGTCGGATTATAACGTTCACAGATGATGCCATTAGTGTTGCTATATAAAAAATACTAAATTACTAAAGTAGTATTTAGTGTTGCCAAGTAGCATTAAAGTGACAAAGTACTATATGCGTGTTGCGTAAATTAAATCAAAACTACGAAACATAAAACACTCCCAGCTTCTAAGTAGTGTTCAGCTGAGTATCGCTGTCACTCTTCCACTCTCAACTGAAACTATACTTGTCTCGTGTTTCGTAGAAAAACGAAGATTGCCGACTGCTTAGCACCATTCGTATGAAATGGTGTTTTTAAATAATCATCAGTTTATTAAAAACACTTAAGAATTCATCCTCAGATTACATGATAACTGAGTGGTATAACTGGATATTTGATTACTCGTCTTTTCTATCGATTTTTGATTTTAACGAGATGATTTGATAAGATATCCATTCTTTAGGCCCCCTGTCCACTGACATGCGAAGAATTCAAAATTCAAATTCAAATTCATTTATTCTGTAAGTAGGCCCTGTAGGCACTTTTACATGTCTGAGTCTACCAGCGCTTCCAAGGGACTCTGTTGAGAAGAAACGCCGCAAGAAACTCAACAGGAAGTCTTTTTTTTTATATGAGTAACTTATTACTATGATAAACTTAAGCTAACTAATTTAAATGTCACAGGGATGTACAGGTCCCAGGAGCAAATATGAGACTCAAAGTATATTCAATTTAAATTGGAAATGTAAAGTCTCCAAATTTCAGATAAAAATTAAAAATAGACATAGGTAAGGAGATGTAGAAAGTCTCCACGGTCAAAGATGGCCTTATATACCGGGCTCTTTTATCGTCGCGTCGCTTCTACTTGAACACTTTTTACAAGCTTTTATTTAACTTCGTAAGGCCCAGTTTGCAATAGGATGTACATAATCAAGGCAATTTAATTTGAACTGTATTGCAAAAAGATTAAGGTTTATTTTCCTATGTTCATAAACTGAAAATGGCATTATCGAACAAACGTAAATGAACTTTATTGCATTGATGGTAGATTCAAAGTCCCACTCACACAAAACTCCCTGTTTGCAGTATGGTGGGCCTTAGGAGGTCAAAGTGTTCGTAGGTATGTTTATAAATTGTCAGTAAAAAAATTCAAGTCAATTTTGACCCAGTTTCCGTTAATGGTGCTGAAAGGACAATGCCAGATATTGGCATAAAACACTTTCAAAAAAAAGCTCACGGGTACGAAGGATATTGATATGACCTGTTTTGTATGATGTTTAAATTGAGTATTTTATTACTTAAGTACACATTTAGAGCGGTTCCGCACTACGTCCGATCCGAATCCGATCCGAACCCGTGAAAATATGGTCCGTAGTAACCGTAGAACTATTTCTATGGTAATTTACGCACTAGATCCGGCCTCCGTCATCCGATTTCTTTATACACCGGTCTAGACCCGTATTTTCACGGGTTCGGGTCAGATTCGGATCGGCGTAGTGCTAAACCGCTCGGAACTTATACGATTAAAAAAACAAAAACCCGCCTTCAAAAAGCAAAAAATAAAAAAATGGTAGGTAAATAGGTCGTCCAACTGAAGTCGGCGTCAAACAATATTTTAACCAAAAGCAGACTTCAGTTGGACTGACCTATTTACCTACCATTTTAAAGAAGTTATTTTTTGCTTTTTGAGGGCGGGTTTTTGTTTTTTTAAACTTTTTATTTTTATTTTATACTTTTTAGTGATCATAATTATGCTGTTATTCTCCCACTTCTCAAGAAACAATAGAACATTTCAATCTCGCCGCAAGCAACGCCGTGGGAAAGTCATAGTCATATATTTAAACCTAAATATCGTCCCTTTACTTTCTCAACCTCGTATCTGATCGAATAGTTAGAGAGGAAAAGCACTCATGTTTTTTATAGAATAAAGACTACTTTCCTATCAAAATATTCGATCAGATACGAGGTTGAGAAAGTAAAGGGACGATATGCTTCGTCATAGTCGCTCAACTATCTTAATCGAAATATCTTGTCGCCACCCTCGAAATGTATACCGTTTAGGAGTTCCGGTGGCCTTCTGTGGTCTTCATCATCAGTTCCACTTCACCAAATAGTGCTTTCCAATACCAAATACACGAGTTACAATGAAAAATACCAAAATCGCTATAGGTGTGTCTATAAATTTTGAAGAGCTCCTTCGATTCCTCATGGATTCCACCATCAGATCTTCATTTTGATAAGAATGGGACCAATCGGGAAGCACCAGCTTTCAAATAAAAAAGAATCATCAAAATCGGTTCACCCAGTCTGAGTCGGTTCTGAGGTAACAAACATTAAAAATAAATAAATAAATAAATGAAGTCGGTTAAAAATACAGACGAATTGAGAACCTCCTCCTTTTTTTGAAGTCGGTTAAAAAATAGAGCTATTTATTAAGATACGAGTAATTTATGTAATGTAAAGTAAAATAAGATAAGTTCTTCAGAAAAACTAACACCACAGCATTGTTTTAAATATTTTTCTACGTCAAATAAACCCAATTCTATAATTATCCGTCACAATTGTTTCTTAGGCCAAAGCTTCTACTCGTATGGAGACCTGGCATCGTCCTTTGGACCACATATGTAAAATGCATGACAATGCAATATTATGGCATCAAAGAGCTGATCTGATGATGGAGTCGGAAGGTGGCGACAGGATCTCCGCTATAACTAGATACTTAACGTGGATCCCTGTGTTGCTCATTAGTTTGGTATTGACAAGTGGATAATGACTTCGGAAAAAAAATACAGTCAGCAACAAAAATGTTTTTTTTTGACAGAAACATAAGTACAGTCGGCCTTGTAAGTGGCGTTAAAGTGACAAAGTACTAAAGTGTTCAGTTACTTATAATATATATATCGCACCTTCAGAACAATAGTGACCTAATTCAGAAATTTTAAATTTCGAGTTAGGTCTCTATGATAATAAATATATGACTTGAAGTTTAAAAGCTAAAATTTTGAATTAGGTCACTATTGTTCTGAAGGTGCGATATATATATCCAAGGATAAAATTGCCTTACA
This sequence comes from Acleris literana, assembly GCA_946894065.1. Taxonomy (NCBI): domain Eukaryota; kingdom Metazoa; phylum Arthropoda; class Insecta; order Lepidoptera; family Tortricidae; genus Acleris; species Acleris literana. The sequence continues at coordinate 4,877,447 of OX335681.1, forward strand.
CTATTATAATAATAATAATAATCGTTTATTTCAGAATAATATTCCATTATAAGTAAGTTATACACGTTAATTATTCAATGTTAGTAGGCAATTAGGTATATTAAAAATAAAATACAACAAAATTAAAATTGCGTTACATTCAATACATTCAATAAAATTACAGTCATGTCATTATAAAATCAAATAATAATAATAGAAATAATAAATTCTTTGGAAATGCCTATTTCCAGCAGTTGACACCTTCGGCTGATTATGTTAATGATGATGATATATTATGGTTCAAAATAACGAACTTGGCGATGGTGAAGCTATATATTCTGCACTAAGTAATTTAATGGACAGTAGGCCTCCATTCTCTTACCAAAATTATTAACAACGACGATATAGGCAATTTTAATCGATCGATTGATTCCATTATAACTTTAAATTAATTAAACATTTCCTTAACTTATTGGAAACCGCATTTTTGATCATAAAGTGTGATGAATAATGTTATAAATTCAAAACGAATAGAATTCTGATCTCGGAGCATTGACCTGTATTTCTACTATGTTAGTTTTAAGTATTCATACTAAATGTTTAATTATGTAAATTAAGTTCTTGTGTTATTTTTGGAACGGTGTTATAATGCTAAAAATGTGTTAAGTCTCAGTGGTTTCTATTTAAAGCTAGATAGTTTAATGACATGAGACCCCATATAGAAATCAAGAAGGATATTAGGAAAGTCATATTATCTGATATATCCGATAATAGTTACGGATCTTTTTTTTTCGGAGATTTCTTTTAAGGTGCGTTACCCAAAGGGTGCCAACGAAACCCTATCACTAAGCCTCCGCTGTCCGTCTGCCTGTCTGTCTTTCGGTCTGTATCTCATGAAGCTTAATAGAGACACATGAAATTTTCACGATAGCCACTATAACAACAAGTAATAAAAACCGGTCAAGTGCGAGTCGAACTCGCGCACCGAGGGTTCCGAACCAGTAGGTATTAATATATTTCACTAGCTTCTGCCCGCGACTTCGTCCGCGTAGATTTCGATTATAGTTATTCCCTCGGGATGTTGTATTATTCCGCGATGAAAAGTAGCTTATGTGTTAATCCAGGATATAAGCTATCTCCATTTCAAATTTCATCCAATTCCGTCCAGCCGTTGCAGCGTGAAGGAGTAACAGGCGTTTTTCCGGCAAGTTAAAGATGCTCCAAACCGCAGAATAGTGACTCGACACGAAAATAGACTTAACTTACCAAAATCAAACCTAGCGATTCATAGAGACAGTCCATATGTGAGATTTATAAAAATATATAACAAGGCACCTGCGAGTATTAAAGACGAAAAGAAAAACCATTTGTTTAAAAATAAGCTAAAAGTATTCTTAACTAAAAAAGGGTACTACACAATTAATGAATTCTTGGACGATGCTGACCTATAAAATGCAAACTCTCAATAATTGATAGATCTTATAATAACCAGATATACCACCACCACTACAACTTGTAACTTAATTTAAATCTATTCGAACGAATAATTGCCTATTTTAATCAAATGACATCCATAATATACTTTGAAAGATTCCATGCAAATCCTCCTTTTATTTAGAATATGAACTGTAATTCGAGAATGTGAAATTATAATGAAAATGCAATCGCAAATATTAACACGAAATTATTTAGGTAATAGCTCACTAGAATTAAGAATTGCTACGCCCTCACAGGGCCCATATGAATCTAAATGTACTGTAATTAACTTTAAGATCTGTACAACTATGGTTTGCAATAAATGCTATGACTATGACTATGACAAACTAACACACACTCAAACTTTCGCACTTAGGGCCACTTGTACCAAAAATTTAACACTGGGTTAAGACTACTCGAGTTAGTAAACGTGAGATTCATATGAAAACTGACATTTTAACTCGAGTTAGTGTCTTAGGGTGACGGCACCAATGATTGACACTATTAGATGACAGCCACCAGTGATGGACACTTCACTCCTAATTCAAATTTCATACGGTCCTTAATTGAATGTTGCAAAACAAATGAATAACCCTTATCTTCTGTAAAATAAGAATCAAGTGTCCAGTTTTGGTGCCTTGTCCATTAATGGTTCAATCACCCTAGCACAGGGTTAAATTTTTGATGCAAGTGGCCCTTATTTAATATTAGTAGGATTGTCAGTATTGATCACGGAAATCTAGATTTCTGGATTCCGTAATGTACCTAAAAATACAAAGGGGTCCCCATACTTGAAACGTTATTTTTACGAATTTTTATTTTTGTTGTATCGTAAAAACGGCGAAACATACAAGCGTCAAATTTGGTATGATTATAGTAAAAACCCTGAAAAAAAACAACAAATACTAAAAAATGGCCAAGTGTGAGTTGCGCTCGCGTTGATCCTATTCGAAATCTAAATAAAAGAACCGGACCGGTCTTATCATATTGATGAACTATTTATTGTACCATCAAGGACTTTAAATTTTGATCCACCATAGAACCTTTTCATAATGACAGCGCCAAGTGAGGAGATAGAAATTACATAGGAATTAATGGTTGGTTTTATGCGACAAGGGTCTATAATGGTTCATCAACTAAAGTCCGTGACCGTACATCTAGCCTTTGCCTAACCATTACGTCACGTTTTGACGTAGCCGGAAAACAGAAGGAATGCAAACTACCTTCACACTTTACAAACATTATATAAATAATCAGTACAAAACGTCCCAGTTTAACAAGAAATATAACTTCAGTCGCATTGACCTTTCATAAAACAATTAGATTTATTTGAATACACGTTGACAATGGAATTCATTTGGGAATTAGTCACAGTGAGTCATGTGCCAGGTTCAGTAGACAAGGTGAGTTTCTGCATACGATCCTGAACTTGTGGCCTAGGGAAGGTTGTTGATAATTAAGAATAGGTAATGCGAAAATAGGTCGATCGCGAGTTGACCTATAAGACATTTTTAAACTGTGAGGGACGGTTTGACCTATAATAGACTATGGGTACTAGACAACGATATAAATACTTATATAGAGAAATATATTCTTAAATAGGGTAAACCATACTGATATTGCCCGCGACCAGTGATTACCCACTACATTTTTTAGATACTGCATAGAAAACATCCATTACTCAGAAACAAATATTCGTGCTCATCACACAAATATCAGGATTTGAACCCTGAGGGCTCAGACAAGATGCACTACGCTAACTAACGTTTCTATTCGATTCGTTTTTAAACCAATCGCGTCACTGGTAGACCACGTGACTTTTCGTATCACGTCATCTTCCAGTGACGCGATTGGTTTAAAAACGAATCGAATAGAAACGTTAGTTAGCGTAGTGCATCTTGTCTGAGCCCTCAAGACCGCTTGCATCGTAGGCAGGGTCAACAGTTCTACCAACTAGGTCAACACGTCCTCAAAAAAGGGTTGACAAAGCATTTGCAGTCTTAAATTGCAAATATCTACGCGTCTTCGACTTGCCATTCAGGTGGCCTGCGCCTCTGTTCAACACGGTAGAAACCAAATCGTATTTGACCTGTTATGGCATTGTTTTTGACTCGGCCGCCATTACTGTCAAGTAAGTAAGAGCTATCAAAATGTTGACAATATGATAACAGGTCGAAAACGATATGTTTTTTACCATGTTGAATAGAGACCCTGTGTGTTTACCTTCCCTATGCCAAAAATACCGGCCAAGTGCGAGTTCGACTCGCGTGGAGAGGGTTCCGTTTCCACACCATATGACTGTCTGTTAGTCTGTCTGTCTATCTGTCCATCTGTCACAGCAGATTTACAGATAGACAGACAGACTAACAGATAGCGTAACGTAAATAAATGAATTTTGAGCAAGGGGGCTACTTTTGGGTGATAAATTAGGAAATTTTTAAAAAAGCTTCGCAAACCTTATTGTGTGACTAGTCAAATGAAAAGGGCTTGTTGTGAGCATCTCAAATTTATTTGTTTTATAACTTTAACATAAACAGTTTTGAAGTTAATTTAAGAAAATACGCAAAAATCGACCATCCTGCTCCCTTATCTCCGAAACTGCTGGGCCTAAAATTTTGGAAAAAATATGGAAAATAGTTCTTCACCAGGAAACAGGACAGGTTCATTACAGGAAAATCTATAAGAAGTTTGAGTGTTCAAAGTAACATAGGAAAATTGCGAATGTATGTGCGCCTCGAGTGATCCTATAAGGGTTCCTTTTTTCCTTTAGAGGTACGGAACCCTAAAAATAAGTCACAGAAGTGTCCACAAAACTAAAGGTGGAGGATCTACCTCAACTAACTGATTCAAACACCATATTAGAATGCATAAACATTTATCATTAGGGTGAGTATCCACCAGAGCTGTACGTAGCGGTGAGGTGTCGAGGAAAAAACCCACCAATAGGAGAGCTGCGCTGAGCGAGGCTAGGAAAATAAGTACCGTAAAACGGGGTGACTAGGGATACAACCTAAAATAAGTCGTAACTTGTTACAAATAAGAACAAGGATTAAATGGACAATAACGTTACTTCTATTTGAAATAATTTCAGGTTATAAATTTTAGGTTTACGGTAGTCCTATTGGTGGATTTTTTCGCTCCGCTCTCTGCTGGACATCTACCTTTATGGTGATCATGGGACCCAACAAAGACGCATTACACGACGAACGGTCAGGAGCCATTGAATTTTCTACTGCTTCTGTCAATTTGTCAATGCAATCGCGGTTTCAAATCTCGCATTCAAATGTGCATTCAACATATTTCCCCTGTGTCCGTGTTTAACGGTCAGTTTGCCCATTCGCAGGAGAAAGGTGCGCAGCCGCAGGCGTCACTGGGATACAGTAGGCGAGAGAGTAAAAATTCCATTTATTTTAAGTCCTGGTGGAAACGTATTAAATTTTTTAATGCTTTGTAATTGTCCATATCGTTGCCTAGGACACAAATCAATTTAAAACAGTTTTTTGTATCATGTGTGTTGAAAATTTGTTGAGCCGATCAAGTGTTTTGGAAAATAACGGCTTAAAAAAAACGTTTTTGAGAGTGCAAAGTGAAACAGATATTAACCCTTTTATTTATAAACGCAAAATAACTAAATTAGGCTTCATATATGGTTTGTCCTTATCTTACATAGTGATATTTGAATTTGACAGACAGAGGTAAAGCATACTTTAATTAAAATAAGTTAGTGTACGTTTATGAATAAGGGGGTAACTGTAAAATAAACCCATAGAATAAACGATACCACCGCTCACTCCCAAAATACTCTCTTTGCTAGATTCTTAAAACGCCAGATTGGAAATATTGGGTAAAGATCATCAACAATACCTTAATTAAAATGTTAAGTTTTGGAATTCCAGTATAATGAGAATCTGGTACTTATTTTAAAATTCTAAGATTTAGCCGTTGAGCGGATAACATAATAATCTAATAATCTCGTGTACTTACCAGTAGGGCGGTCCAAAATAGTATGAAGAAAAATAATAGTAGATTGTACAACTAGGGTCTAAAATAAGCCATACTTAGTACCACGAGATGGTTATTTTCCCGAACAAAGCGAGGGAAAATTGTTCGAGGGGTACCTAATATGGCTTTTAGGCCCGAGTAATACACTCTACTTTTCACTTCGATTGCGAGAAAATAAAAACATTACCTATACAAAGGTAAAAAATTAGCAAAGATAGCACCACATATTCTACGGCGAAAATATTGTTTTAATTTAACACAGATACAAAATATAGATACCGCAAATAAACGCCACTGACCGTGTGAGTATTTAGCGCTTCAAAGCGTTGCACAATCGATTTAATTATATTTTTAACCGACTTCAAAAAAGGAGGAGGTTATACGTTCCACTGTATGTTTTTTTTTTTTTTTATGTACCTATGTCACCGATTACTCCGTCAATTGTCGACCGATTTCAAATTTTTTTTTTTGGTTTGATAGAGTATACTTTCGAGGTGGTCCCATTGTCACCAAATCTGAATCTGATGATAGGATCCGTGAGGAATTGAGGGAACTCCTCAAATATTGTAGGCAAACATATAGCGATTTTAGTATTTTTAGTAAGAAGTCCAGCATTTGCAGTCAGAAAGTATCATTTGGTGAAGTGGAACTGATGATGAAGACCACAGATGGCCACCGGAACTCCTTAACGGTACCGATTTCAAGGGTGGCGATAAGATATCTCGATTAAGATAGTCGAGCGACTACAACGGAGAATATTTACTTGTTAACCGACTTCAAAAAAGGAGGTTATTGAAATATGACTATGACTTTCCCGCGGCGTTGCTTGCGGCGCGCTTGAAATAACTTAAAGTTTCATTTCAACTAAGAAGTGGGACTTCGTAACAGCGTATTATGATCACTAAAAAGTATAAAATAAAATAAATGTTTTAAAAAACAAAAAACCGCCTTCAAAAACGCAAAAAATAACTTCTTTAAAATTGTAGGCACCTAACAGGTTAGTCCAACTGAAGTCGGCGACCACAACATTTTCAACAAAAAGCCGACATCAGTTGGACTAACCTATTAGGTGCCTACAATTTTAAAGAAGTTATTTTTTGCGTTTTTGAAGGCGGTTTTTTGTTTTTTAAAACATTTATAACGATTGTAAAATAGGGACTAAAAAACACCTAATGTTTTGAGAAATTAATTCTGTTCCCTGATTGGTCGATTTTAATATAGCTCGTTGGTTCATACCAAATACAAAGTTTTTTTTTAAAGAGTTAATATAGTTAAAGAGTATGCGTACCAAAAAGAACCTAACGTTCCGATTGACAGTCGATGTGTATTGTGATAGGTTGATTTAATTTCGTGAAGTATTTTGATTGGTGGATTTAATTTGTTGAAGTATTTTGATTGGTCAAATTAAAATGTTTTGTACAAATAAATCATTCTATTTTCCATTTCATATTTTCCCTAGGGAAATATGAATATAATGTATTCTCTAGGGTTTACATGTACTACTTGAGTCTCGCTTGATAAGTCTACTATGACACACTTTTTGAGCATGAGAAGTGAAAAGTATATCAAATCATTCCTTCACATAGCTTATTTTTGTTTACGATAAATTAGTTACTTTTGTGTCAAATTTAAACTTGTTAAGTGCCTTAGGGACTTAAGTTAGGGACGAGTGGCGAAAAAGAGGGGAGGCCTTTGCCCAGCAGTGGGAAACGAAAACAGGCTAGAAAAGAAAAGTGCCTTTACCTATTGCTGTAACTCAGAATACAGTGTCATGATCTGTCCAAAGTCTTTCTCATTCGATAGCTTTATTAAATGAATGCCTAAAGCTCTATAAATTTTTAAATTTAGCAATTTTAACAATATGGGCGACCTGTAAAGTTTATTCAATTGCAATAAATCTTGGTATAGCGTATTTTTGTGTATTTTGAAAAAACATAACTTTAAAAACCCGACTTCATTTTGTATACTGTCCTCGATACAACTACATATGTTAATAATTGTCATTTTGCCATTGTTGTTATTTCAATTTCAAGAGTTTAAGTATCCTATGTCACCAGGGATAACGTAAGGATTCTAACGATACCTCACACATCTAAATTGGTCAAGGGATTTAGAAGTTATAGTGGAATAAAGAAACTCACATACAAACATACAAACATGAACCCTGAAAACATAACATCCCTTTTTTGGGGCAGTCGTGTAATAAAAAGAAACTTTTGGAAAAATAATATTACACTTTCGTTTTTTGGACCACCCTAACCTACCAGTTCTACACTGTTGATGAATATAATACGATTGAATATTTTAGTTCGTGCCAGCCTACTGTCGCTGCAACATTGTTGCAGTCGCCGGCGCAATCGGCTTTCATTTGGCGTGCAATTTGTTTGCCGTGACGTGACGCGGATAAGGATAAACGCGTAATAACCACCCGTTAAATTAATTAATCGCTGTTAAATTAATCAGGTGTTAAGTACGAAATGATTCGCTTTATTATCATTAAGCGTTAACCTAGTTGGTAGTGGTGCTGCTTGCAAATGCGATGCGGTGCGATGTTCGATCCCGGTATGGGAAAATATTAATGGAGTACAGAATTACTCGCTTTGTTTTTATTACCCGAGTGCCGAAGGAGGTGGGTAATATGTTTCACAGCCTATATATGTATGTTTGTTCCTTTGTGGCACTATACAAACTAAACCCATTGCCCGATTTTGATGATTCTTATGTCAATATAATTGTCTTAATCTGGTGAGTGTCACTGAAGATATGACAGTAATCAAAATTCAATATGGCGGTTACCAAATGCCATATTGTGCAAATTAAAAAAAAAAGTCGACCAAGTATGACAAGTGGGGTATAATTGAATAGGGTTTTAAAAAACATCTTTAGGTTTCTTTCATATTTTTTCATTTTGAATGATCATTTAGGATTTATAATGATTTAAAGTTGGTTAGCAATAGTCGGGTTTTGAAAGCTTGCTTTTAGTTAAAGTTATTGAGTCTTGGATTAATTCAATGTATTTAAGAATTTATTTCTTTATATAAATATTTACATCGTTGTCTATAGTACCCTTACTACTGTAGTACTTATAAGTGTGCGCGCAAGCTCCGAGGAATCTCAAGAAAGGCTTTCGTCAGGATTTAGTGGCATGATTTAGTCAATACGAGTATTACTTTAATTATACAGCTAACTATACTCGAAAATCTAATTTAAGACCAAAATCCTAACCTCAACGGGCGCACATTCGCTGTGATTACTGCATTTTGGTTTAAGTGTAGGTATTTTTATCAATAAAACTTACCCTAATATTACTGGTTACAAGAGTTCTCATTCATATTTTTATGAAATAATGTTAAAATAACGAAATAATCAAGATGGGAACTGTCAGATTTTGGTCTTTAATTAGATTTTCGAGTACCTATAAGACGATAAGGCCAACTCCTCGTACTGGGACTACTGGGAGAGGCGGTGTACGGTGCGACGGGCGGGCGCGGCGGCACACCCGTCTTCTTCCCAATCCCCTACTCCTCGGAGCTCGCGCGCGGACAATAGCTGCACACTTGCAGCAAGCGACCTGATGGTAAGAGATCATAGCGACCCGTAAACACCCGCAACACCACAGGAATCACAGGTGGCGTTGCAGGCGTTGGAGAAAAGAGTAGGCTCGTTTTTTTAGGGTTCCGTAGTCAAACTAGGAACCCTTATAGTTTCGCCATGTCCGTCCGCCCGTCCGTCCGTCCGCAGCCTAGCTCAGAGAGTCTTAGTCCTAGAAAGTTGTAATTTGGCATGAATATACGTATTAGTCACGCCAACAAAGCGGTAAAATAAAATCTTAATTTTTTTTTAGTGCACCTCCCCTTCACGTAACGTAGGGATATATTTTTGTTTCTCGTCTATCCCATAGTGTGGGGTGTCGTTGGATAGGTCTTCTAAAATATTGAGAGTTTATATAAAAAAAAACGATTAAGGGATCCGTTTATGAAATATCCCCCCCCTACAGCCAAAAGTACAAATACAAAAAATCAGAAAAATTTCTTATATGACTATGACGACTAAGTAGACTTGATTGGTTCCTGAGATACAGGTGACTAAAATGTTTATACCTACTAAAATAACCAAATAACTTTAAATAGAGAATTACTTCATACTCGTGATTTTTTAATTTTGGGATAGTTTTTGTGTATTAACGGCTTCGGAACCCTACACTGAGCATGGTCAGACATGCTCTTGCCCGGTTTTTTTGAAGTCGTGTTGGTTCTGAAATACAGACGCCGAGAGCTGATCCCACATGAAGAGGCCCTCGACAAACGCACGTTAGTGGATTTCCACTATCAAGATGTTGTTGATGAAAATGATAGTTCGGTACGAGTTGTACGATGGTGGTGATATCCAGCAACTGGTATTGAGAGCATTTTTTTAATACATACACATACATAATCTCACGCCTTCGTTCCCAGAGTGGAGTAGGCAGAGCTACAGAATTACAAACATCTCTAAAAACTTGTTGATAATTCTATAACCTTAATTTGCACAATTAGGCTAAGATGTTTACCAGCGTATTAGTGACAGGTTGCAAGCCCATCGCCTAACAGTACCACAAGCCTATATTCCCTTAGTCGTCTCTTACGACATTTTTTAATACTTGCATACAAAAAAAACTTGCTGAGTAATATTTGAAACTTAGGTATTTAATTACTTTTTAACTACTAGGTCCTACTTTGCTAATGCAGTAGGTAATACACCAGTAATATGATATTAACTTGTAGGCATCATACCTGTGCTCCAAAAAAAACGTTTTATCTTTTTAAGATTCTAAGGGCCGTATTAATAAACTCATCTTGGGTGAGATGCCCGTCACAACATACGTCAAAGTAAACGTCAAACCATAGAACACCGTCATTTTTGACGCATCTCGAGACGAGCATTGGAGTTGAGTTTAGTTTATTAATACGGCCCTAAGAAGCGCTTACTTGATCTAATCCACGAACGCACATTCTATGATGTAGTTAACACATTATATCATAAAAAATGTGAATTAAGATGGCGTATCCGCCATTACAGCCATATGGCTGACGTCACATGCCAGCACGCCGAGATTGCGGCATTCCAGCCCGTATCGTCTCCTAGGAATCTAGCCTAGAACCTTGGATTCTAGACTACCTCTAATGACTTGTTTAATTGTTAGATGTGATGTTATCTAGACCACCAAGATATAAAAAGTAAAGGTAGTTATGGGGAAAATATGTGAAACTTGCAGTAAGAAATACAACTAATTGACCGGAAAAAGGGGCTAACGAGTCTAATAATATCTCCCATTGAAGAATGGGTGCGTTTTTCTAGGAAAATTGTCCTTTTCTAAATGAGCTAACTGGAAACATGTTGTTGGTTGCTTGAAGATTTTTTTCCTGTCGAACATACAGATACTGTTGGCCAAATAAGTGTCTTTCAATTTTGAAATAAAGAAAAAAAAAACGTGACATTAAAACACAAACACAACATAAAGGGCAGATTAATACGCACAAGAAAAATGTAGCCACGAATTTGTCCCAACACAGCGCAATGCTGGCATTACAGTTAGCGGTGGTCTTCCGTTAGGTGAAACCACGGAAGAAAACACACACATATAATTATTTCAACATAAAACTATGAAATAAATTATAAAATAAGAAAAAAAAACGCACGCAATTTTCCATGGCCTTCTTTATGTGGCAGAACGGGCAAAGGTCCAGCTTCATTGTGAATTTAAAATGTCTCTAACGTCGACCCTTTGACTGGACAGCTCTTTGGCCCTAGACAAGAGCATTCGGCGAACGTTAACGATCGAAAATGTATCAGATTGTCGTTAGCTACCGGACAATTCAATTACATTTTTGCAGTATTCGAAAATCGTTTACGTTAGCGTAAAGTATCATGTCTAAAGGCCCTTATTTTAACAACCTACTTTTTACGACTTGCAAACAGAATTCCAACTTTAAGGTGACAAAACTGGCAGTCAAGTTATTGGGTCGACTATACCTACAAAATCTGCGGGTATTTGACAAAATGTTTTCAATGATCCAGGTTGGTTTAACCCACAAAAATCAGTTATGATATGACTAGTAATACAGCCTTCTCATTTCCGCCATTACGATTATCACTGAAGGTGACACTGTCCTAAGAGGAGATCTAGCATGTCGTGGCGTGGGGATTGCACAGAGGGAGGCGTTATTTGCCATCCGTGTTGTCAACACCGACGCTTCGTCTTACATCTCACGCCCTGTCGCTTCTGTCCTGAAAGCTGCCGAGTCAGAAAAGCAAAACAAATACGCCAATGCCTGTGAGTTGCGTCATGCTTTACACCCCTCGTCACCTCCGTGGATGGAGTCTTTGCACCACAATTGGCTACCTTTATTAAACACCTCGGGGAAGCGCTTGCTTCTCGCTGGGATAGATCTTTGTCTTGTGTTTTGGGCTGGCTGAGAGCTCGTATAATAACTTCAATTATTAGAGCGACCAGCATGTGCATTCGTGGCACCCGCCACAAATGGAAGCCCGCAGCGAAGCTGTTTGGTTTCGATGATGGTGCTGCCTTTTCACACTCCACATAGTTGAGTTTGTTGTGTTCGATATTTATTTAATTTCGTAACAGATTGTTTTTTAATTATTTGTATATTCAATTTGATCTGTATTACAATACTTGTATATAATTTTTTTGTTGGTTTAACCCACAAAAATTAGTTATGACTTGTAATACAGCCTTCTCATTTCCGCCATTACGAGTTACGATTGTAAAGCAATAGACCGTTTCTCAAGCAATACTTCTAGTGTTTTACAAGTTCTAATAAACAATTAACTGCCGAGAAGAATTTGACCTCTACAATCCATGTATTAAATAAACTTATATATATATACCCCCTTACTAATAAATGTTGAGTAGGTAACGGTGGTATAGCTATACAAATTTTTGTCCTTATCTGTCAAATTCAAATGTCACAATGACAGATAAGGACAAAACATTGTATAGCTATACCACCGTTACTCAACGTTTATTAGTAAGGGGGCTAATGTTTAAGAGGTCAGTTTTCCTTGACGTAGCTAGTACATAGTTAAATAATATGGCCTGGCGTTTTTACTGTAATGTAATCCAATGACTGGGCAGTCAAAATATAATGCCTTTTAGCATGCATCTATTTCTACTGCTTAAGCGCGAATTAAAAAAAACCGGCCAAGTGCGAGTCGGACTCGCGCACGTATTCTTATCTTATCTATAAAAATGACGTTTGTTGCATGGGACCCCCCTTAAATATTTAATTTATTCTGTTTTTAGTATCATCACCTGTGAAAATTTCAACTGTCTAGCTATCACGTATTATGAGATACAGCCTGGTGACAGACAGACAGACGGACGGACAGTGAAGTCATAGTAATAGGGTCCCGTTTTACCCTTTGGGTACGGAACCCTAAATCTTGCAGAAGTTGATTGCTGTCATACTTTAACTTCAGTTCTAGAGCGAGAAGCACGATTTACCGAAGCCGTAATACACACTCGAATATCTTTCCGAGAATCGAACCCGGGATCGTTAGCTTCGTAAGCAGTGCTACCAACCAACTACCGCGTCGTTAAACCGTTACCTCACCTCAATTGAGGTAGTACATTGTAGCTAATATTAAATGAGTAAAACCTTATTATAACTTAAAGTTTACCACTAAGTCCAGTGTACGCTGCGCCTGAGTCGACGACGGGTGACAATCTGACAACATGCGTCACTGTATAAGACCATTGGCTAATACCGAAGAAACACCATGTTGCTTACAATTACATACTGATTTTGTAAAATATAGGTTTTTGTTTTTGTAAACATTTATTTTATTTTTATGCTTTTTAGTGATCATTATGCTGATATAGTCCCGTTTCTCAATCAATAAAAAAGTAGGTATGGGAAAATTCAAGCTCGCATATTTAATCATCGTCATATATTTAAACCATGACTCGATGTATGAATGTGGAAGAAGCAAAAGAGATTTGTCAGGATCGTGGCAGGTCGAAAGAAATGGTCTCTGCCTACCCCTCTGGGAAACAGGTCACGCCTGTATGTATGTATGTTTAAACCATTTCGCTCAACTATCATAATCGAGATAAACGCACATGACAATCAATACCGTCTTAACTCGAAATGTGACAGAGTTGAAAAATTTATTCTAATTTCAAACTAGTACAAATAGTTATGCATTACAATTTATTTTTGAGTTAATACGGTATTGAACGTCATGTGCGCTCATCGCCACCCTTGAAATAGGTACCGTTGAGGAGTTCCGATGGCCATCTATAGTCTTCATCATCAGTTCCACTTCACCAAATGATACTCTCTGAATGCAAATGCATGAGATGTATGCATTGAATACTTGAGGAATTCCCTCAATTCCTCACGGATCCCCTCATCAGATTCAGATTTAGTTACGTCCTGGATCTTTTCCCGTGTTAGTACTACCTAATTTTCATGCACTACATTTCGAACGCTACCATGAACTTTTGTATAATACTTATACTTATTTGACTAGAATAATATTCAATATTACGTAACCTCGGTGCACGTCCGACTCGTATATAACCAGATTCTCTAAACGCAATTTTTAGCGGTCAAACAAGGATTCGGCGCAGGTAACTTAGCTATTTGCTAAGTTTTCTAAACACCGCTACGCACCGTTAAGGAAACATCGTTAACTTTGAGTGGAAGAAAGTCGTTAATTTCGCTGACTGTAGGCGGACACGGAGATAAACAACAGTGTTTGAAAATGGTTTGAATTTTTTTGTTGTATTCCTTGCGATAGCATACCGAGTTGACTTTAGGACTTAGCTTTTTATTTTGTTGAATTCATTTGTGGTTTTAAATCCTAGACTGTTTTTAAACGACTGCCCAAAAAAAGAATCATACATCATGAAAAACATTACATAATGTTTTTCATGATGTATGATTCTTTATTCCGCCATAACTTCTAAACGCCTGAGCCGATTTAGATGTGTGTGGTATCGTTAGAATCCTTTCATCTTCCCGGGTGCCATAGGATACCTAAATTGTTAATACTTATATAAGAACAATGGCAAAATGACAATTATTTATGTAAAAAAAAAGTCTTCTAATTATTACAATATGGGTATCATTTGAAGGTCTTAATGTGACCATTTCAAATATATACAAATATAGTAACATTAATAAACGGGTTTACCTGTAAAACGTGATAAATACTAGAAAATACCTACATTGATTACTTCAAGCACATATACAAGCACATAAAAATCAAGTAGGGTTGTTTTAAAACACATTTTTACTCAAACTAGGCTTTACAAGGCACTTAAAATGCTTAAAATCAAATGTTTCGGGGTCAAAAGTCAGGGGAATGTTTTCTACTCTTAAAAGTCCCACGATTGCATTAAAAAAATATAATTACAAAAACTTTTTCCGTCCTATTCGAAAAATAATACTTATTTTTTACTTTTTAGTTCAATGTTTTGAACGGCAGTCGTGTTTTTTAATTTTTTAATTATATAATTATGTACAGTCGACGTCATAAATATGTTTATACATTAGTACCTTGTCTATTTAACGTCATGTTTTGACTGACATATGAAATTGTCATAGCAGATAAAGTGAAACGGTACTAAAGTGTAAACATAATCTTTGACGTCTTCTGTACTCTCTGTGTGTGCAAGATTTAGTTTGAATCCTTTCACGTTTTAATAACAAATACCTATTTACACCTGCGGGCCTAGTATGGCTGCGTCTATATTGCTTGTGGATAAAGCATCCGTCACTCTCGTACTTATTTACGTGTCAGAAGGTGACGGATGCCTTATCCACACTTTGTCACGCGGTAAACGCAGCCATATTAGGGCCACATGCGAAACTTTCACATTTATTCAATGTAACAGCGGCTGTATTCTATTCGGTAAACCCTATTGTTTTTGACATTTTAGCGTTTGTATGTAAGAGTATGTAAACACTTAACTGTGCAAAAGAAAAACCAAAACAATACAATTCATATAAAAATATGTACCTACCTACAAAGGCGAATTATTTAGGTGTATCCCTTTAAAGGATCTCTTCCAGCTAACCCTTGAGAGATTAAGAAAAGTGTATGATTGTGCATCGAAAAAGCAAGTTTTATCCAAATTTATTTAGAAGAACATTGAAACAAAATTCGTACCTAATGTCAATGTTATGATAGCTCTTGTTTACCTACTTGACAGTAATAGCAGCCGAGTTAAAAACAATAAAATATGTAAATTAACAAAAAGCAAGCTTTCAAAACCCGACTGTTGCTAACCAACTTTAAATCGTTATAAATCCTAAATGATCATTCAAAATGAAAAATGATGAAAGAAACTTAAAGATGTTTTTTAAATCCCTATTCAATGATACCCCACTTGTCATACTTCGCCGACTTTTTTTTTTAATTTTCACAATATGGCGTCTGGTTGCCGCCATATTGAATTTTGATTACTGTCATATCTTCAGTGACACTCACCAAATTAAGACAAATCGATTGACATAAGACTCATCAAAATCGGACAACGGGTTTAGTTTTTATAGTGCCACAAAGGAACAAACATACATTATGTAGGCTGTGAAACACATTACCCTCCTCCTTCGGCAGTCGGGTAAAAAGAGTAGGATAGAGACCCAGGATTTAATTCCGTCTTGGGTTCTCAATAATCAAATTCAATACAATTCCAGACTGTTTGAATAGACAGCACCTAAAAGCAATATTCCTCTAAAGGGAACCTGCACAAATACTGCGCCGAGAGCACCACCCGATGCATCGGGAAACAGAATTGATTTGCCTTTGTGAAGCATTGAGGTGAGATTGGAAACATAGGTGTACCGCAGAATAGATAGTAATGCTATGTAGGTTTTATTTGATAAAATGATGAGTTATAAAGGAACAAAATTTTATACCACCTTGCAGACTAACTTTGACGAAGATTCTGTTCCGTAACAATAGCGGCCTGCACACGTAAAGTTCGGACCGCGGGAAACGCCATTCCAATCTTCGTTCCGAACCACACGTGTAAATGCAACTTTAATAGTAAAATAGTAAAAAATGTACGGTTCGGAACGAAGATTGGAATGGCGCGTGGCGTTTCCCGCGGTCCAAACTTTACGTGTAAAGGCCGCTATTGTATCAACCCACAATTATTTAGAATTGATATGTACCTCCATATCCAGGGGCCCGTTTCATAAAAGCTTGTAACTTGTATTACGAGTGGAAGTCTCTTTTCTAATACATACTGTTGGAAAGAGAGTTGTTCTTATAATATAAGCTATTATTTTATATGCAATAGGCTCCTGGGTTAGAATATTATTGCTAAATTATTATAGGTTGACAAATTTTTGCGTAACAGCATCCAATATAAGTTTAGCACAAATAGTTAGATAAAAAATAAAAGCGCTGTCCGGAACTCGCTTAACACTAGGTGGGTATTCAAGCCTGATTCAACTACTACTTATTATACCGCGGTTGGCAACAAAATATTGTAGTCCGACTTGCCTTTTTTTTTTGGCATGCTTTTGTTACCTAGTTACAGAAGTCTATTAGTTGTAAATGGGTCAATCAACCTTTCGTTGCACCTCGTTGCCATGGTGACGTCTCTTGGGTCACTTCTTAAAACTATGATTTCGAAGGATATTAGTCCACTAAAAATCTGTTTTTTTGGCAATTACACACCCATTCTTTTATGGGTTTTCTCCTGAGTGTGTTAGAAGTAACATATTATAACATTTTTTCTATGAAACTCTGTCACTGTTTTCCCCTGGCTTACGGGACAGAATAACAGCAACAAAAAGTTGATCCACCCTAATTATTAACAACAGTTTAAATAAATAAATGTATGAATTACTATAAACCGCTTGTGTACTTCAAAATGACTTGCAAATGTATATTTATCAATAAAGAATCAATAAATACGTTGTACTTGTAAAAATCGTTGTCAACATTTTGTTTCAAAAATATAAAAAAGGCAAAATCCAATCACGCTAACTCACGCATAATATTTACATATCGCGATGGTCGTCATAAATCAAAACAACGGAGTAAGTGGGCCAATATACATAAAACTTTATAGCCGAAATAAATATAAATTGATAACGCTTTCTACTGCACCGCCTAAACATAGTGGATGATATACGACACGACAGTTACAACCTTTATGGTATTTTTATGGGATTTTTTGAGGTGCTACTAGAAATTATGTTAGGGAAGTGCGAAGCTATGCCACTTTCTTTGATTTTTGTGCAGTAATTTATGGTTTTTCGGTCATGAGTTAGTAGGTTAATGTTTTCAAATTAAAGATTTAATAAGAAAATGTGTATAATAGTTCAGAATCACAGTGTACAGTTATGCTCTTAAAAATTAAGATTGACTTATATTTATTGTAACTGTGACAAGTTGCTTGCTATCATTTTATTAACTATTTTATTCTTTACCTAATATTTATTTAGTTATTAATTTACATATACTTTCATGGCTTTAAAGGGTATCCCGAAAGCAACGATAGTTGCAGACTTTTCAGAAATCAAATTCAGTAGAATCTTTTCCAAGACACTGTACAAAAAAAGGCCTATTTTTAAGAATGTTAAATTGAAAAATGGAACCCTCAGTGCGCGAGCCAACAAGTGCCCACCTATCTGGTTTTTATCGTGTTCCTTTTAACCCTGTCAATGTATACGACATGAATAAACGAAGTTTTGCCCTGCCGCGACAAAAACCTGCCAGCAAGTCCAAGTTCATTGAAGGTCCTTTGCCCAAATGTAGTCATCCCTTTCTCGTTGTTATGTCAACTTACCTTAATTGCCTACTAGCATGAAGGCTTGTTGTTCCAAGTAACATGACAGTTGCGTGCGACCTGTCAAAGCCCGCTGTGCGAGAACTACCAGAAAAAGAATTTTTTTAGTAATAACGACCTTAATATGGTGAAACAGTTTTATTTGCATGGGTTTTGGGCTATAGCACCGGTTTTGCTACATTTCATAAATGTCATTAATGTACTTTTAGTGTCGCTGTCAAAGCAAAGTGATGCATAACGGCATTTCGTACTTGATGATCCCGCCTACGAAGCTAGCGGTCCCGCGTTCGATTCCCAGTATGGT
Source organism: Acleris literana (assembly GCA_946894065.1). Classification (NCBI taxonomy): domain Eukaryota; kingdom Metazoa; phylum Arthropoda; class Insecta; order Lepidoptera; family Tortricidae; genus Acleris; species Acleris literana. The sequence continues at coordinate 4,896,025 of OX335681.1, forward strand.
CAAATAAATGTGAGATGAGCTGAAGTACTTGTTAATAACGTATTTAAGTATGTATTTCTCTGCATAAGTAGGTATATTGATCATTGTATAGTACCCGTAGTAAAAGTCTAGACTGCCTAGAGCTTAGCGCCTGTTATTTGATGAGTAGTTAACTCAAGTAATTGATAAAATATGAAAAAGGAATCGAAAATTTGACACATTTCCTTGAGATTTAACCATTAGTTACGATTTTTTACAATTATTTAGTTTAACTAACTGATCAAACAATAGGCCCTTAGTTTAGGACTAGGTAAATTTGTATTTGATTGACCTAAGGTATTTATTTATTTTATTCCACTTTATATTTACGGAGTAATCGAAAGATCTTATTTTTAACGGATTGTGAAATGCAGACTAACTGGCGAGTTTTTGAATGACATTTGGCTTTCTTGACACTAATGTAGGCTCCGGTCCGACATTCAACCTGACACTAAATTAACCGGTGGTCTGCCACTCATGTTACAAAATACCCAAATGAATACAATAATAAAACAGTGACACATTCCTTAATACACGGTGGGGGACCGCTTCAATTACCGACAAACGTTTCACAGAATTTAATTTCACCGAAAGCTTTTTCTGTTACGTAGTCGTAGTATATTTGCGACTACCACGAAATCTTAAATTTATTTTATGGTAGTTTTGCTGCCGATAAAATGAAAATATTATCATTCATAGATGAAATGAGTGTCGATGGAACAAGGTAGTAAACCTACCCCTGTATTGTCCTAGTTCCTGGAAATGTCGTAACTTTATTTTTAATTCGATCTGGCTTGAATTAGAGTTGCCGCGCTTGTAAGTTTAGTTAAGACAGTGCTGCAATTACAGAGCTGCTTTGTCCGATCACCGAAAAAACCTGCTGCTAAATTAAAAACACAACACTAAAATGTTAAAAATCGCCGGCAAAACTACACAACTAAAGCTCGCCGGTTAATAAATCCTCAACAGGTGCAAACCGGCGCCAACAACTTCCAATACCACACTCGATTATTTCACATCGCTTTTTGAGCCCACTCCACCACTTTTTAACCATCCTAACCAATAATCTCCATTATTGTAAAGAAAGGTGGCTAATTGCAGTATCCCATTACGGCCTTAATACATCTCATTTACGTCCGTAGAGCCGTAAAGGTCAGTGGGAAACGGTTCACGTACTGAGTTAACGCTAATTCTGCCGCTTTATAAACGGAAGTTAATGAAGTATCGAGTTTTTTACTTGTTATTGAGCAGTGGATTAAGTGAAGAAACGTGTTTTTGAGTATATGAGAGCCTTTTTTTAAGCAAACGACGCAAACAAAGTGTTATACGTGTAAGGTGTGTTTGTGGCATTTGTAGCTTCTAAACGGATGAACTAAAATTCGTTTTTTTTTTTCACAAAAGGCTAGTAAACTAGGGTGGTTTTAAGCTAAAATTGATGAAAATCGGTTAAGCCGTTTAAAGGACCATCCTCACTGAAAGCATTCGCGTGTAATGAGCATTTGAGTGGTGTGTAAGCATTGTAACGCTCGGCTCAACGTCCACACCACTCGAATATTCACGCGAATGCTCTCAGTGAGGATGCTCCTTAAGAGATCTTCTCTGAAAGTCGGGGACGCAGTTATATGTCAAGGGTTTTATCTATTTAATTGTAGGTACCATCAGCCCAATAGAACCTTGAACCACCATAGAACTGTGTCACAGTGACATTATGATTCAAGTTGTAAGAAGTGTCAAACCAATGGTTTTATAATGTCACTGTGACGCCGTTCTATACTGGGACAGGTTCCACCGGGCTGGATAGTACATTGTTTTGTCAAGCTAAAATGCTGTTTCACGCAATTTGTTTTTAATGCTTTAAAATTTAAATTGACTGACAGCAATGACAGTTCTTAATTTGGAGCTTTGACCTTTAACGCCTATAAGGTGTCATGTTTTATTCCTAATTAACTATCGAAAAACGCCATTTTATTTATTCTTCTTCGTCAGCCATAAATCAACCGGTTGCCTGCCACTCGTGTTACTAAATACCAAAATGTCAACAAAATAAACAGTGACACGTTCCTTAATGTTACAAAACTTTTAACAATAGATCATTAGCGGTGAAAAAAACTACAATTTGTACGTAGAATTAATTGGACTGTATTTTTTATAGACATGGCGCAATTTTTTATTGCTGGTGTTTTAACGAACTTTGCTGTCAGATCGTGGCTTTTATTGACGTTTAACGATAGTAACGAGAATATTTACAATAACAAAGCCACATCAGCCCAGACAACTTTCCAATTAGTTATGACTAAGTTAAACTGATAATTGGCAGAATAGTTTTTTTAATCCTAACTGAAATATAACAGAAGTACAGGAGCCGGTTTAATAAAGTTACAAATTACAATTTACAGGTTACAAGTTTCCAGTTGACACAACCTCGACCAATGACGACCAGCCATTTGAGCAGTGTTGCCAGTTTAGACCTGTAAAATTGTAACTTGTAGCTTTATAAAACGTGCTCCAGGTGGATTTTCAAAAAATCATTTTTTAGTGTACTGCTTGGGTACCCAAGGAATATTCCCTCGATTTTTATAGGGAGTTGGTGTTCAGTGGTTTAGACTTTGCGTTTTCTGTCAGTCAGACAGTCTCGAAAGAGTTTTATGGATAGATAAATAATTAATCATGAATAAAACAAAACATTTCCTTTCTCTTTTTTGGCGAATCACGCTAGCCAAGATGCAAACGCTACTTAACGTTTTTCTTTTCTACCACTCATAATGTATGGGATGACAGTTGGCCACGTGGTTTATCGTAACGCACGAGCATGTCATCCCATACATTTTGAGTGATAGAAACGAAAAACGTTAGTAGCGTTTGCATTTTGGCGATGGCCTCTGGAGTTAGTGTTTTTCTAATTAAACAAATTATATCATTTAACCCTTTTCTGAACTTACCTAAACCGAAGGAGACAAAAAGTAACCCATAGGCCATATTACTTTCTTTGTTTCACTTACATACGTCGACTTAATGATTAAATCACTGCGCAAGCTTATATTTTTAGCTACAACCCAAATTAGCCGCTTCCGTACTATAAAAAAAACATAATTCTCGCACAGATTTAAAACCAATCGTGTGTAAATTCATTTTAAATCTACACGGGCTTTTCTGAAGGTTAAAATTGGAATGGTCGCTTTGTGAGATAAGTCGTTTCGTACTATGCGCGTGAGTGTTTTGTTTTTGTGCAATTATTGCTCGCGTCAATTTGAGGCGATGGTGTCAAAAGCTCGCGGCGTCAGCGCCACCTGTTGGGATGGCCGGCGGCTTAGAAGTGAAACGGACACTAACATTCTAACGGCCGCACTCAGAGTCAGTTTCTGACGATCCTTTTTTTTAAATCTTTTTTTGTATAGCTTGGTCACTATAGTGACCATGCTGCTCTATTTTTGTTACAGAAAGTATCTTACCTTCTACTTAAACCTACTGCAGCCACTACAGTGCTGCAGTGCTATTAATAAAAATGCCTCGTTAATAATTTGCCTTCTCATGGGCTCGTTCTGGACGCACTCCATCAAAATGTGGTACACATCTTCTACTACATTTCATTCTGTACAATTGGGCGACGGAACCTTACGCATTAAGAAACATTTGTTCACATTAGATGTTACAGACAGCCCCCTGTGCAAGCCTGCATGACGGCGGAGGAAACCGCGGCCACGTCATCATGGAATGCCCTGAGGTGGCAACATACCGGGCACGTCACCCCGGAACACTGAGGTCGCTACCAGAAGCCGTCGGCAACATCAAGGGTCTGCTAGGCTTCCTGGTGGAACTGGGTTGGCAAGAGTAGTGCCAGCAAACTTGCACGCAAAAAAGGCGGAAAACTAGCCCGCTCTAATATATAACCTATACATATAACCTTACGCATAAAACGCGAACTTGTTTAACGGAATATAATATATCCGGAGCGTAACCTGGCTAATAATATAGTAATCAATAAAGTATATCAGATCTCGGCGATTCATGTCGCAGTCATTAAATCATGGGCCTCAGGGATGCTGGGGCTGGATAGTATTGTACCAAATGCCTTTAGTTTTAGAAGTCAGGTCGAAAAATTATTTCCACATCTCGTAACAATTCATCTTGACAATACCTACGCAATCCGAGATCGGCGGTATAAGGCTGAAAGGGACACCGTGACTATCCTTATGCCCGCCTTCCACTGCGGGTGGAGCGGGCCCAGTACGAACTCCGTTTGGCTTACAACGGTGTCTCTTCAGAAGGTTCGCTCGCGGTGGAAACGCTTGAAGTCACAGTTGTAACCTAAACCGAGTCCGTACGGAGCCCGTTCCGCTCGCAATAGATGGCGAGCATTAGTGACGATTTTTCATACACAAGTTTAAAAAAGGAACGAGTTAATTATCGCTAAAATAAGATAAGTGGTAAAATTACCACTTATTTGGTTTAAGTTAAACCCATGTTGCTTTTATATTATAATCACATTAATGCTGATATAGAAGAACGTCAACGATGTGATAACGATATTAATTATAAAGAAGCGGGATGGGCCGCAAATACCGTGAATAATAACGTTAATTTTATCTTAAGGGCCTGTTTCGCAATCGACAAGAAAATTTATGTTAAGGCAGAGAAAGGGCTAAATTTATCCGTCAAATATCTATGACTTGTCGATTGTGAAACAGGCGGTTAAATAAGTATTTGTTTATGTATTTACTCCGGAGAATTGGCTCCGAAGCCACACGCAGAACCCCAGAATATTAAATTGAAATTAGCTTCATTCATCTTTACTCTTGGGAGTTAATTAAATATTAATGATGAATATCTTACTTTTACCCTACTGCCCAAACGAGGGTTATTTTTTAGCTATTTTTACACAAAAATAGCTTGATGATTGTTTTTTTTTATAGTCATTGGCTGATATTTTGATTACAATTGTTAAACAGATGATAAAGCAATTCAATTACTACCACAATTGCATTGCGTTGTCATCGGTGTCATATTTTAGCTGATCTGATGATGGAGTCGGTCTTAGGATTGCAATCATGAGATTGTAGTCTTGAGCATGCAAATGTCTATGGGTCACAGATCCCACTTACCATCAGGTGGCCTGCGGGCTTCATTGCCAACACCATGCCAGAAAAAATAAAATTGATGGTAAATATTTTGCACTACATTTATAGTGTCCGGTTCGCTAGCAAGTCAGCGGCTCTCGCTACGTAACTAAAACAGTCTGTTATCAATCACCGTCGAAACGTGGGTGCGACTGATACGACCGCTGCCACAAGCTATGTTAGACTACTGCGAATAATAGAGGTATATACCTATCGGCTATTCTCAAAGTGTGCTGGCTAAGGTGCCGGAGCCTTGTGGCTCTTGGGCTAAAATATTAAAAGTTTATGAAGGACTTCGATGCTAAAAAAAATGAGAATCACTGGTATTAGGGTGATGGAACCAGTAATGAACAAGGACCAATGATTGACACTTCATTTTTATGTTACAGAAACTAAGGGCTCTTCTTTTATTTTGAGACAATCAATTTATTACCTTATGATTCACTTTGAATTAAGAGTTAAGTGTCCATCATTGGTGCTTTCAGCTAAAAGTGTCCAACATTAATGCCGTCACCCTATATGTTTTCTGGACATGTTGACGGTGTTTCAATTATCTGGCCCTCTATTCTAGGCGGCATGAGCCATATTGTCTTTGACGTGTTGTGATATTGTTTTAACGTAGCCGCCATTACTCTCAAGTCATTACTGTTATTTGATATTAGCTCTTATTTATTTTAATCATCATGGTGAGGTGGCTTCAGCCCTGCCCCGCTGCCGGCGGCACTCGTAGGTATGTTTTTTTATAATGTAAATTTTTGTATTAGTATTGTTATTTTACTTATATTTTTGACTAGGTAATTTATTATTAACCCTTATAATAATAATAATAATAATAAAACTCTTTATTACCCTTTCTTCTTTCTTTTTTCCTTTCTTTTTTCTTTCTTTATTGTACCCTTTTATTAATCGGATTTTGTGCAACTTGGCTAAATTGTAAAAAATATCTTTTGACATGTAAACAATAAAGAGTTAATGATCCAGTTTTATATTTGAATATTTAGAATAAAAAATCAAATGTACAGAAAATTTTATAAATATTTGAAATAATAATGGTGTACACCGCATCAAACTTAACCTAACCTGCGTAATTAATGTCTAATAAATAGATATCGTGAAAACAACATGGTTTAAACAGAAAATAGCTTTTGATGAAATCATACAATCGATAAAATAGGTTACCAATTATTGTATCGGTAAAGTCTCTGTTTCTTTGCCGAGTCATATCCAGGGACCGGACCCGCTTACCATAACCCGGGGTTTTTAAAGGGTTTTTATAGCGCTGATTTTTATAAACCCGCACATTTCGGTAAGCGCTTAGTCGGATAACACATTAAACGGATAATCCATTCGATTGAGTTAATTTGACTTACCGCTTACCAGTATCAAAACCCCCGAATCGGTTACCGCTTAAAATGCTGACTGAATACCTTCAAGCAATTTTATTTCTTAGACGAGACGCGAGTAGGGAACGAAAGGATTACCTTAACCCGAACGGTAAGCGCTTAAATAAAGAAATATCAAATCCAACAAAATTCGGTAAGCGCTTACCAAAGGGTTATGGTTAGGGTATCCCGGCTTATTAGGGCTACCTTATGGTTGGGTAAGCCGATCACCAGGTTACCGAAACGATCGGGTTATCGTATGAACGGGTAAGCCGGTCCCTGGATCATATCCTACCGCTGGGCAAAGGCCTTCTCTTTTCTGCCATTCGTCCCAATTATTTTTTTTGTTGGGAGGCAGACGAGCAGGCAACTCACCTGATGGTAAGTGATCACCGTCGCCCATGGACACCTGAATCACCCAGGGGGTTAAAGGTGCGCTGCCGGCCTTTTAAGAAAGTGTAGGCTCATTTCTTGAGGGTTGCCATGTTGTATCGGTCCAAGTGCATGCTCCCGCCATTCCCTTCAAAAAGCGTCTGTCATCTATTCTTAAACACTCGTACGCAAATGCAAGACCGCTGCTGCCCTCCTACGGAGAAAAGGCACAATTGCAATTAATTCATAGAAGAATATTAAACTCTCAAGGGTTATAATAGGGTTGGAAATGCAATACCATTTATATAGCAGATGTGTCTTTTTTTCCGTAGGAGGGCAGTATGCTATAGGATGTAATTTATCAAGGCAGTTTATTTGGAATTGTATTGCACGGGGAATAAAGTTTATTTTCCTTTCTTCATAAATTGAAAATGGCATTTTCGAACAAACGAAATTGAACTTTATTGTCTTGATGGAAGATTAAAAGTCCCACTCACAAAAAACTGGCTGTTTGTACTACGGCGGGCTTTACGAGGATAGGTCGGTACAGTAAGCATAATAAATAGATACAAACTTTATTGCCTTGCTTGAACACCTTTAACGAATTTGTGTGGCAATTCAAATAAGACGTTAAAGCGATAAGGTACTAAAGTGTCCAGCTATTTATGATGACTGTACATAGTTACATTGAACCCCCTGGATCCTCGAGTACAGTCGACTTCGAATATTATTTTATAAACATCTAAATGGTAGTGTTCCCTGACCTAGTATTTTTTTTAAATATGGTAATGATTAATGTTGTAAGGTAGGTTGGGGTATGATCGGATCGGGTCAAGACCGGATTATTCAAATTACTACCAAACTAACAAAGGTTTTCGATTCCTGACAACACGCCTGCCTACGTTATCTTGTTGCGCCCCGCAGACTGCAGCGCCAGGAATCGAAAACCTTTTGTTAGTTAAGTAGCAATTTGAACTATCCGGTCTTGAACCGATCCGATCTTACCCCAACATACCATATATGTATTTCTGGATCTATGTCTAGTGGCATAGTCATTGTTTGTCTTAATGTAACTATTGTTTGGTCAAAAGTCGTTTGGTCGAGGGAATATGCATTATTTTTACAGCTTCAATAAAAGCTGATTCATGTAACAAACTGGTGAGAAAAAACATTTTTTAAATAGCAATAAAAATAACCAAGATATAAACCAACAAAGATTTGTTCCTATCTCTTTCTAGCAAAAGTAGCAATTATACGTGGAGTTTATATGGCCCAACTGCACAATGACGTCACCGGAGCATATCGTATCTCTCTGTCTAATTAGCATTTTAAAATGCTTGTATCATCCGTATTGCATGACCGATTTTAATTTAAAAAAAAACATGAATATTCCCTATTGGTAAAAAGAAGCCGCCGCGACGCGCACAAAGCGGTGTCGGTGACTTCAAAGAGTTGCAAATGTTGCAATGCACACTATTTGAACGAACGAACTATACGTAGTATTAGTTTCCCACTACTCCCCCTATTTTAACGCCTTAGGGGATGAATTTCCAAAAATCCCTTCATAGTGCACCCCTAGGGTACCCAAGGAATATTCCCTTTAAATTTCAAGTACCTAGGTCCAGCGATTTCGGCTGTGCGTTCGATCAAACAGCCAGTTAGTTTATTCGTCTATATAAATAGTAATCTAGGTAAGATTAATTATTAGCTCCTTACATATGAAATTGGCGTTTTATATGGCAAAAATATACCCATAATATACCCAGTTTTCGAGCTATTTCACCTTTCCAATTTGTTTCAGGTGAATTAAAACTGTTTTATCACTCGCATCGAAGCCTGCCGCTAACTCTGGCGTAGTTTGCGATGGATCCGCTTCCACAATAACTTTTAATCCTTCGTTATTAACTCGTGTCTCCGGCCGTCTACGGGGCTTGTTTTGTAGGTCTAATTTCTAGAACGAAAACGTTGGAATCTAAAACGTACCGTGTTTTCTTTTACAGTAGCTGCCTCATACACATCATTAGTCCTTCGAGCCGTTTCTGCAGCCCTGGTGCCACGGTGGAACTCGTATTCGTAAATAACGCGACATTTTAAGTTCTCCATATTGTGAACAGAAAATGAAAAAACAAATGACGCGATAGCAAATGAATCGCTAAATTCGAAGCACAAATACATGAGCTAAGATTTAAAAATAAATTTGAATTTAGAATTCTTAGCCAAAGATCAGATATTTTGAACCAAAGTGGCCAGTTCAACAAAACGCCAATTTCATATGTAAGGACCCAATATAAAATGTCGACTGTACTGGGTTTGAAAGGGTCTACACCCTGTAAATGGCTACCATCTTGGAGCATCCTTGTCTATATGTTAGGAGCAATCATATCAAGATTGTATCGGCGCATGCGTATTATATCCTTTAGAAGAAAAAGGTAGTATAAAGTATTACGTCCTTAAGCGTATACGGCGTTTTGGTTTGGAAGGCAGTATTGCGGTTTTGCATAAAAACGCAATTTCACGAACATAATGCTAACTTTATATTACTGGTATAGATTACCGTGTTTATTCAACCACGCTGAAATTAAAATGCAAATTTAAGCACTAGGGAGATAATATTACTAGAGGTTAATTAGTAATATTGAATCAATTTTATTTTTAATTAATTGCGGGACTTTGAGGACGGTTAGGTTTCGGGTTAAGTACCGCTTTGGTTTAACATCTATATTGATCGTAGGTAACTGCCATAACTCATCAAGTTCTATATGCAGGCAGTAAGTAAAAGAAATGCAGCTGAATAGCTCTGTTTCTATCATTGCCTGGAACGTGTCAGGTTTTCAGAGTTTGTATTATTCCTCCTGTTTCCAATAATCATTTTTTGTCCAGGTTAATCTAATTAAGGCGCGTTAACAAAACATTCCGATTGGCGCCACGTTGCGATAGGGTGACTTTAATTATTTTAATTAACAATTAACGAGGTTTTTCATTATTTTATGAACTCACCTGTACGCGAAGGCTGTTAACCTACACCCTTTTTATTACCAAGCTAACTGACTACGTTAACAATTGACATTTTATTTCGTAATATTAAACAATGATATTTAATTAACAATAGCTTCAAAGCGCAAATTAATAAAAACATTCACGTAGGTAATAAAAACGATTGTTAGTAAAATTGAACGACTGCGTTCCATTTTTAAATTATTTAAAACAATCTCGTAACTGCGTAACATAAATTTAAATCTATATTCTTAATTTAAACAATGTTATTTGAATTTGGAATTTCGAAGATTAATTCACCCGATTAGATGCGATAACAAGCTGCGCGACCAAATCGTAACTCGTCGCATATCGACGCTTTCAATTGATAAAACATGTAAACCCGAGCCATAACTTTGTTTTAATTAGCTCACCACATACTAAGTTAGAATAAATAACCAATACGTACACCTGTTTCAATAAATTTGAGAATAACCACACAATAGCGTAAAAAACGCAGGTGCGTGCCCAATGCGCTCCTCAAGTCCGCACCTTGTGTTTTTTTTAATTCAAAAATGTCCGTTAAAACGACGTTTTTTCGGTTTTCGAATTTGTAATTCCGTATTCGGCACCGTGAAGGCGGTAGATGACGTATCTATTAATTCGATGAGACGATCTGATAATTTGCACCGTTGAAATAAAAATGCAGTAAGTCGGACAACAACACCATTTTATTCTCAATCCTTGTACAAATCAATGAAGTTTAAATTGCAAATTGTCTGTAAGGCGCTTTTCTTTTGTTCTTATGAATGAACGCTACTGGCCTGTTGCTACAAGTTTAATTTCATTTATTAAGATATTCGATTGCACGTAATATGATTCGTTCTACATAGACCAATATGGCCCTGACCGACCAAAGAACGGTGTCACAGTGACATAATAAAACAATTTCTTTGACACTTCTCGACTTGAATCATAACGTCACTGCGACACAGTTCTATGGTGGGTTAAGGTTCCATTGGGGTATTTGGGGTGATAATACATATAAGAGCAAAGTAAACGGGTCACAGTGCTCGTAAATATGTACGTAATTTGACCTGTCTTGATTGCTCTTGAGTTTAATTACGAAAACATAAATGATTATCCCTTTATTGGCTCTACTAATCTCGAGCCGCTTGCGAAGAAACTTTGCGCCTTTCTCTCTCTTAGTCTCTTTTATCGTATGAGAAAGCAAATGAACGAACTGGCCTCACAAATACCCATAGGCACCCATAGAAACCCGTAGACATTTGCAAACTCAGCTTATTATCTCAAGGCTGCAATCTCAAGACTGTGATCTTAAGATTGAGGACTTAGATGGAATGCCATTCATTCTTGCTTTAGCTTGTTATAAGTATTTTTAATAGATTTATTATGGAGGTGTCAAACACATGATTTGACGTGTAGTTATTCCCTTACCTATAAGTATACTTGTTCCAAATACCTACTAATAAATTATGTCAACTTTGTATGTGTCTATTGGGTGCCGTTTAATTTGCGTTTTTAGCAAAATTTCATTTTACTACGTTCGAAAAGAATAATAAACATTTAGCTTAAAAACAAATGGCATAATTTTATACGATCAAATATCATAACACTTATTTAACATAACGATAATTTTCAAAATAAATAATATGGTACAGAATCTCATTATAACCCGCTGGTTAATAATGAGATTTGAATTCGTATGCAAAATTACAATTTGTACCTACGTTTTTTTTTTAATAAGTTAAGTTTAAGTTTTAATAAAACATTGTTTCTAGTAAGTAGCCTTGCTTTTTATTGTCTCGTGAAAGGTGAGAAAAGTAGAGTATTCTCCTTTGGGATAAAGCTGTTTTCGTCTTGGGCGAGCTTGAATCCCCGCTGCACTCGGAACTCCGTTTTTATTCCCTCGCTTCCCTCGGGAGTTAAATCTGGAGTTCCTCATTTGCTGAGGATTCAATATCGCCCCCGTGACATAAAACAGTGCTTTATCCCCTCGGTGTATAATCTACCATTATGTACACTATTGAAGTATGAATTTAATAGTACTTAAAAGAGTTCGTTTATATCGCGTAACGAAACGGGCATATTTATTGCAAAATGCAATTAAGTAGTAAATACAATAATATTATTATAGCATCATCGGCAATCATTAACGACCGCTCATCGCTATAAAGATAACTATTCATTTTTATTTCTATTATGATAAGATTGGATTCTTGCAAGTCTTATTGGTTTTAGTTTCTATTGTTCAGTACCCAAAGGGTGCTAATGAGGCCCTATTACTATACTTCTGCTGTTTGTCCATCTATCTGTCAGTGGGCTGTATCTCATAACTGTAAAAGGTACACTGTTGAAAGGGCATTGGGTAAATTTGTTTGAAAAATATTGTCATTTTTTTTTTCAGCGGCCACGGATGATTTTTACTTAGTTATTTAGAGGACCTCAAAATACACATAGATATATATAAATTATGGCGTTAAATAATATCGGAGCGGAGATTTTAAAGATTTAAGTATTCAGTTTCTAGTACAAAAGTATGCCCAAGTATGAATATTTAAATATCTCGGCTCCGATGCACTTAAGAATATTACATTACATAACAAAATATGTTTATTCTCACCTTGAAAATGTATGAATTTTACAAGTGACAACACTTTTACCCAAACCCCTTTTCCGTTCATCCGATTGCGATGAAATTTGGTATCCAGATAGCTAGAGTCCCTGAGGACATAGGGTATATTTTATCCCGGAAAATAGGACAGTTCCTGACAGTATAGTGATATGATATACGACTTCTATCGGACGGAGTCGCGGGCAACAGCTAGTTTTATCGATATGTATAAAAATCGGTGTGTGTATGTGTGTCCTATGCATTTCAAAGCGACTGGACCGATTGTGATGGAATTTTCAGGCAATCTCCAGATTAGTCCAGCGGGTGATTCTGTGAAGTTTGGTAGTGAAGGGATCAACAGTTTTTTCTTAATTTTAGTGCTATCCGAGAGAAGCGCGGTTATAATAAAGGTAATCGGCGTGTTTGTCAGTTTGTTCTGCTATTTATTAACCGATCATCGTGAACTTACTTAGGTACAGGTGAGTTCATAAATATGTGTACACTTTAGTACTTTGTCTATTTAATGTCATGTTCAAACTGCCATATACGAATTATCACAGCGATTAAAGTGACAAGGTACTAAGACACTTGACTCTAACAAAAAATAGCGTTTTAAAGCTTAATATTTCATAAACGGATCCCTTAATCGAAAAATTGTCTTCACCCCACACTAAGGGGTAGACAAGAAAAAAAATACGTGCCCACGTTACGTGTAAGGGAGGTCCACAATTATTATTTTTCAAGATTTTGCTTTACCACTTTGTTGGCGTGACTATTATGTATATTCACGCCAAATTACAGCTTTCTAGTACAAAGAGTCTCTGAGCTAGGCTGCGGACGGACGGACGGACGGACGGACATGGCGAAACTATAAGGGTTCCTAGTGTGACTACGGAGCCCTAAAAACGGTATACACACAAACGGAGTATACTAGACTTTAATCCTTTTTCACTTGATCTTCAGGAGAGTTACACCTTCACTAGGACCCATAGATAGAGAAGAATAGAGAATTATAGAGGCGATTAAAAGGCTTCTCTCAGTAAGTTAGCCATTAATTAGCAATTAACTCGCCTGGGCCAATAACTTACCGTCCAGGGCAAAGGGCCAGCAGTTGGTTAAGGCGAAGGTACCATTCATTGGTGATTGTTATACGACTGTCGAAAGTCGTATACAAATTGGACCTCGTTTCAGCTGTAAAGGAACATTTCCGTTGAATTTATAAAGCTAATGCGCCTGCACCAACCGGAAATCAGCATAAGTACAATGCATCACCGGATTTTAAAGATTTTTAATTTAACAGATACTTTCTCTTTAATATACACTGGCCTGTAAAAGCTACTAGCTACTACTATACTAGCTACTAGCTAGTATTAAAATTGTGATACTTAGTTTTGCGGACCAGTGTAGTTTAGAATATCTTTAAGACTAGACGTTATTTTGCCATAGTAATATAGTATTTCATTTATTTATTTAGCCTTTATTTACTGAATTGTAATGTTATTTTTTTTGGAACTTGTCATTATTATGCTTCATGTTTTTTTTATTTAGTCAGCACGACCCCAGGAGCCCTATGCATCTTGAGATCCATTACGCTAACTAGCGTTTCTATTCATTTCGTTTTTAAACCAATCGCGTCACTGGTAAATAACGCGATACGAAGAGTTAGGGTCTCCCCAGATCTATCGACGCGGAATCAGCTTGAGCCGGTAAGAAAAAGTTTTATGTTCATGCAATAAGAGCGAAAACGACGTCGTTCCGTTCGCAACGCCGAATCGAGCCGAGCCGAGCCGAGCGACGTCGTTTTCGCTCTTATTGATATTCCGCGTCGTCGATAGATCTGGGGAGACCCTTACGTGATCTAATCTCTCGTGATCAATTGGTTAAAAAACGAAACGAATAGAAACGCTAGGTAGCGTAATGCATCTGGACGTGTCCATGCTCGTCCTGTCAACGGCAAGAGATCAAAATAAATACCCAATTGCGAGTAATAATTTATATACATTAAATTTATGTAATATTCCACGGATGCCAAATCCCCTTAACTATTGTGCCACAGGCTCGCGTATAATAATCGCCTACAATTTATTAACCTCCGACCGGCGACCCGCCAGAGGCGCGAAGCACCTGAGATTCCGTTTCACAAGCGACGCCGCGGCCGTATATTGTATGCGGTGATGTATGCCGACGTGGGGAGATATGGGAATAGCTGGAGTGGTACCGCTAGGTGCGTAAGAGTTGCCGGTAAATTGTTGGATGCTGTGTGGCGTTTATTCTAAGTTTTGTTAACTCAGCACCACAAAAAGGCAAGCTTTGCTCTACAAGATAGTAAGCAAAATCGATTTTGCTGCAAGAGTGAGACAAAGTAACTTTTTAATTTAAAAAAATATGCCTAATGTTATGGTATATATGCAAAACTGCAATAATTGTGTAGGTGAAAAACTTAAGTAGGTAAATGACCTCCTGCATGTAGTTGTAACACATCTGTGAAGACCGTTCGACATTCTATATTAGTATTGTACACAACTACATGCAAGAGGTAATTTACTTAAGTTTACCACCTATATTTTTTTATATTGTTTGGTTTACTTACAAACATACATGTACCTAGTGTAAGTTTTACTCGTACCTACTATGTTGTATTTTGCCTTTTATGTTCTCGCTGCTCAGGTGAAAAGTTGTATATGTCACACGTGACCAAGGGTATTTGCATCACGTGTATTTATCTCCCTCGCTACGCTCGTGATTCAATTATAGAATCCTACGATTACCGGAGATTTAGAGTCCACACTCATACTATAAACCAACTTTACGCTCTAGATACATAATTAACTATTGTGTTAATTTTTAACCTCCGAGAAAAAAGAGGGGGTGTTATAAGTTGAACGTGTGCATCTGTGTCTGTGTATCTGTGTGTCTTTGTGTCGCATCGTAGCACACAAACAAATGGTCCGGTTCGGACACGATTTTTTTTAAGAAAAGCTAGTTAAATCTGGATGGTTCTTAGCTAGGTTCTATCAAAATTGGTTAGGCCGTTTAAGGCATCAACTCAGTGAGTAGAGATAGCCATTATATGAGAGGTTTTATCATTTTAATAGTTATTTTATGGCGATCGTTTGAACAGGCCTGGTGGTGGGGCGGCTGGTATTATAGTAATGGTGATTATAAAAGACTTGATGCCTTTTCTTATCTTAAGTAATTACCCCTTTCATACACTCAGCGGTTCGAATATGCAGGTTTCCTCAAGTTTTCTCCGGGCATGTTTTTTTTACCGGACACCGAGAGAAATGTTTAACCAGAGACTCAAAGATAGGAATGAATCTATATTGCTAATGACACAGTGTAAATCGGTATTATTTAGGAAAAAAACCATAATGATGATTATTATAGTGTATAACAAAATCGCAGTAGAGTTACGTAGACTACAGCCTTGGCCAAAAAAAAGTATTGAGCACTCCGCTTTTTCCTTTGTAACTTATAAATAAAGTATTATTTTATAATAGCAAAAATAAACAAAGATGTCAAATATAAAATGTGTTTGTACATGTGCAAATTATTAGTAGATCATCATTTTGAAGTAAAATTTCGTGTGAAATCTGAAGCTAAAAAAAATCGGGTTTTACAACAAAATTATTAATAGTATTTTTTCCACGGAATAACGCTTAACGTCAAAAAATATGACATTTTTTTCCGATAGATATACAACTTTCTATAATATAAGACATAAATGCACCTTTTAAAGTTTGACTTTTATATGAAAAACGCATGGGTGCTCAATACTTTTGGCCAAGGCTGTATATAAAGATAAGGTCTGTTCATTCTTGCTTGTCTTATATAGTAAACAACTTTCTAACCTCAAAATGAACCTTTTTTTGGCTAAAACAGCTCTATTATCGTAAATAAAGTAAACTGAATAAACATTATTGGACATCCCTTGGCTAAGGTATTGTCTGTGATTGCATTATTTTGTATAAAATAGCTGTTTTAGCTAAAAAAATAGGTTCATTTTAAGATTGGAAAGTTGTTTACTATATAAGACAAGTAAGAATAAACAGACCTTAGGTTGTTTTTATAACTTACCTACGTGATTTTTTAGAACATTATTATTGCAGTTATTCTTTAGATTAACTAATTGACTCGACCGTTCTTAATTAATAATAAGTGTATAGAGTCAAACATTTATGTCTTCTAAACTTTTCGGCCGCCACGGCATGAACCTTATGATTTTATATTATTTTATAGTTCAGAAAATATGAATTGGCTGTTTGTTATCTTCACTAAGACCTTTTTGTTAATATCAAACAAAAGGTAATCGTAAAACTGCCCTCGTTCTTCAAAGTTCAAACAGCACAGTGGGTTGAAAGGTTAAGGTTAAGGTTAGGTCCGGTAAGTGTTAACGCAGAAAAAAAGATCGCAAAGTAGAACAGACGGCCAAATCATATTACCTGAACTATAACACAATATTTTACCATGTTTGAGTAAATAATTTCTATTTATATTTCTTTATTTCATGTGGATCGGTAATTTTATTCCTCCAGACCATTTTCAATGATCATTAATAGTAAAACATATTGTATACCAATTGTTTCATACTTTCTTCGACGTCCGGTTACTGTTCTAAAACGTGCGCACGCACCGAAGAAGCTGCGTCGATGATTTATATGCGCCTGCGGTTATTGGAGGAGCGCACCGTTAAATTGCCTCTTAATTACTTACCAAAACACTTCAAGAACGGCATAACCACCGCAATTTTCCACACATTTGCACCTGTTTGGTTTCCACATGCTAATCCAGACTTCGGTCCACTTACAAGGCAATTTACGTACGCAAGTGGGCCAAATTCCTATGTTTAATTCAACACGCAAAGTCGCACGGTTCCTTAGGTTTGATGAATTTTTGCTCTCGCTTTTGAAAGTGAGCGTTTTCTGATGATTTAGGCAACCAGTTTATTATGATCACGTTTGACGTCGACAAATGTGAGTAAAACATCCGTCACTTTCTGACAAATAAGTACGAGAGTGACAGACAAACGCGACCACAATGTTCCCGCAGGTTTTATTATAAGCTGTCAAAACAAGGACAGATATTAATGTAAGTCCTA
Organism: Acleris literana; assembly: GCA_946894065.1. Lineage (NCBI taxonomy): Eukaryota > Metazoa > Arthropoda > Insecta > Lepidoptera > Tortricidae > Acleris > Acleris literana. The sequence goes on from OX335681.1 coordinate 4,913,617, forward strand.
TAGCTTTATCTCTTTAATTTACTCAGGCTTTAATAGCTTGTTATAGGCTTCACTAGGAATGTTTAATTACTCGAAAGGTTTTTTACGCGAGCGAACACACGGTGTTACTTGCGTTTCCCACCTTGAGCACTAAGATAGAATAGAATGTGTCTATGCCAGAAAATATCACCGGTTGTAAATACCCCCCACATCGGGACATAGCAGCGCAAACACTGCTGCGTGACAGGAGTTTTAGCGGGTAAGATTAAGGTTGACAATCCCTGCACAAGAACCTACCACTCGCAACAGCCCCCCCCCCTTGTATTGAGACTTATTCCATAAAGTACGACAATTTGTCTACGAGTTAGCTTTTATTTAAGATGCTGTTACGCAAATGTGTCAATCCACAATTGTGTATTTAAACCACAAAGATTTATTCCGCCACTCTAATTATAATTATCTTGTATATAATGTCTTGTTAGGCTCGTATGGACACGTTTATTTAAAACAATCACGTCAGGAGCAATCAAAGCTGTACTTAACGCTAACGTAAACTATTTTCGAAAACTGACAAAATGTATGGAATTGTCGTAGGCGCTCGACGCGACCGTCTGACAGCTGACGTCAATCCTATACATTATTGACAACGATAACGAACGCCGAATGCATCTTGCCTAGGGCCTCTTCACACTACTTATACATTATCCAATATCCACTATAGATCCGAAATCAACATTAAAAACCACCCCAATTTTATCGAATTCAAAAACACTTATCTAATTCATTTATACCGTACGTTATTTATAAAAGCATCACGAATCCCTAGGTTTATTCTCGCTCGGTGCGCGTGAGTTTACCACATTAGCGCGCGTCCCGTTAGCGGCGTGGTTTACCCGCGCGACGTGTTTTTGTGGCGCGCTCATGTCGCGCGCGGACGACTTTTTGTCGCGCGTTTATGACCCGGTCTCGCTAGGGATGGGTTGGTTGATATCGATGGTTCTAATTTTGTTCACAGTATTCCCGCCGACGCGTTTAACTTAGTTGTTAGCGACTCTGCCTAAGAAGGTAGCGATCCTGTGTTTGTGTGATGAGCGCGACTATTTGTTTCTGAGTTTTGAATGTTTTTTATGTATTTAAGTATGTATTTATCTATAATTGTACATATGTCTATCGTTATCTAGTACATATACGTAGTATCTACAAGCCTAGAGCTTAATTTGAGACTGGTTCAATTTCTTTGAGAATGTCCCTTGATATTTATTTATTTATTTTATCCTGGCTTCAAACTATCTATGGGTCTAAAAACCCTTTTCCAATAGGGGGCCTGTGTGTTCCCTTCTCCATGCTATAAAAAAGTGCATGTTACATTGTATGGTAAACATTTTAGGGGGGGAAGAGTTGTGCAGGTTTAGTCCGAATCACTAACCACCATGTTACCCGTTTACATTTCTGCCGAGTTAGGGTAAGAGAGACCGTGAAATATTCATAACTACGCAGGATATAGAGGCATTTCATCTCAGTCCACTGGGTTTGCAACCCATTTGCGATTTCCCAGTAAGCCCACCCGTAGTAGCGGGTGCCCCGTGTGGAAGTTTGCCGTGGAAGATTGATTAAATTTGAATAAATGAAAAGCGAGCGCTGTTTGTCATGAAATTGGCAACTTTTAGCCAAAAACTGCCACTTACTTGACAATTTTGTACTGTCACCTGTGTGCCAAAAATCTGGTGCAAGAAAACCGTCTACTTGTTGATCCTTAGCGTGTTTATAGCTAAATGAAAACCCTGTGAAATTCGTGCTCATTTCATTCCGAGCAAAATTGCGTATTATTCAACTCTAAACATGTTTGCTAAGTATGTATGATATAAGGTTTTTCTTTATTTATAATATCGATATCGAAGTTGTTTTATCGATAAAATTATCGAAACTTCCCATTACTAGCGCACGATTCCATAAAGCGACGGCGACTTTTTGTCGCGAATCGCCAATTACGCGCGGCTACATGAAATTCATTGAATGATTTCGCCGTTTAGCCGACCGCGGCGCGAGGGGTTCGAGTCCGGGCGTGGCCACCCATCGCTCTGGCGTGTACAGTCCACGGGTCAAAGCCAGCGGCGTCTTACTGTCTTAAACAATAATGTCATTGTGTAGTTTATTGTTAAGGTCAGAGAGAAATGTGGACTAAAAGAAGATGTAGTGACAAGATTGAAATTCGACGGTTCGGCCGAATCTTAAGTACCTAAAACCGACGTGCATGCATGACTCGATGCATGAATGTGGAAGACGCGAAAGAGATTGGTCAGGATCGTAGCAGGTGGAAAGAAGTGGTCTCTGCCTACCCCTCTGGGAAACAGGCATTTAATGTATGTATGCAGTTTTATTTATTTATTTACAATCTTTAAAAATTAGAGGGTTTGATCAAGCTTGACCACGGCAGTCTCGTTGGAGTTATTATTGAAGTTGTTGTCCTTTTATGTTTTCCTAGTAGCTTTAGCTCGCGCCTTAGTCCGTGTAGAACTCAATTATGTTTTCTGTGAAGAAAAATATCCTATCAATTAAGGTTCAAAATTTGTTATGGCACAAAAAAGTACAAATTGCGGACTTAATGCCTAGTGGTATTCTCTACCAGTCAACCAAACAACCAAGAAACTAACAAAAGTGGTGCACAGGAAACAAAGCAAAGAACACATTCACAAAATGATAATACTTCACGCAAAAAGTACTTACAAAAGGTAGGCGATATACACACACATATAGATATATAAACGTAAATACATAAATAAATACAATAATATATAAACCTATAAATATAACTACAGGTACAGGGACATATGCCATGATGGTTCTGTTGTGTGTATAAGTATATTTGTCAAATAATGTAATGAGGTTTGAGTTTCAGGTACAGTGTCCCACTGCGGCTAAGACTCTTGGTTTAAACGACTCTCTATTTGGTGCCCTTTCCGGCCAGTTGCTGAGAAAAGCGTCAAAATCGTCCCACCGTCCGTTAAGTAGGTTATAAAATAAATAATTTTAATAAAACTGTACCAACTGATTGCTTCCAAATGCACAGAATGTGCCGCATGTGTCACGGCGATGACGTAACAGATCATTGACCCCAATCACGAATGATTTAAAAACTTTAATTAATGGTCTGTGACAGGTTCCCATGGGTTTAATTTAGAGTTGTGATTTCATCACAAGAGTAGCTAAACTTATTAAACTTCGGCCTTATGAAATAACATATTAATTAATGAACTGATGGCGTATTTAAATCCTGACCAGTTTTGTGAAAGGGATTATAAATGTTATAATATTGGTGGGGATAGGTACGGAAATACAAGGTGCGTTGGTTGTGCCTACCTACGATGCCAGCGGCTACGATGTGCTAGCAGTCCTGAGTTCGATTCCCGGTATGACCGCGAGTATTTGCTCCTGAGTCTTGGATGTTTTCTATGTATTTAAGTATGTATTTCTCTATCTCTATGCCTAACCCATAGTACAAGCCCTGAGCTTAGTTTGGAACTAGGTAAAGTGTGAGATTATCCCCAATGATATTTTATATTTAGATACGTTATGCTCATACTAAACGCATTCGAAAACTGACAGTTGCTACGTTGCCATATTTCTACAGACAAAGACGGCAATTCATAGCGAACGCTATTGTTAGAAAGATATAAATAGTTGTTTAAAATTGCGCACCCGAATGATCCGGCGTGCCCGCTCATGGCTGCCATATAGCTCCCGTCTTTATCGCGCTCATGCGATACCTAATTGTGTGTCACAGGTGACAGTGACGCCATCGGTGCAAATTAAACAAAGTATGGTGATGTAAAACAAAATGTAAAAAATATTTACGGTACTTACGAATGAAATGAGACATCCTTTTTTCCTTTTATAGTTACAGTATAATTTTGGCAGCCTAAGCTTTTATGACAGCATTTTTTATGACTTATATTTGTTGCATTTCGGTAATAAAACTTTACTGCTTTTGACGCGTGCGTGTCAGCGGCCACGGCGCGACTGAACGATAGTAAGGCAATTACCTTCCTTTTCGAGGAACGCTTTTGCGCGCAGATGACATATCTTAATATAAAATATCATTGATTATCCCTTGTTTTCTTTTCGGGACTTAAAAATACAACATTCATGTATATACATTGTGTGTTTGTTAGCATATAGATGATATGGGGTCCAAGTGAAAAAGGGTATAAGTCGACTTAAGTCGTAATAGAAAAGGGTACATATATATACGTATATACTAAACTTTTTCACTTGATCTTCAGAAGACATTCTTCCCTTTTTCACTAGGTTCCTAGCAGGTGCTACCACTAGGGAATGCAAATTAACCGGTTATTAACCGATTTTGTATGAAAATAACCGGTAAAAATCGGTAAAAACCGGTTATTTGCATTTTCTAGCTACCACTGACTGACTGCTGACAAGCAATGGCGGATTCAGCAATCGTTAAAATGCACGTAACTTGTGCCATTTAACTGTCATTAGTTTCCTTAACCGTAAAGCTAATGGCAGCCATTAATTTGATTACCACACGCTAATCTCAACAAAACTAAATTCATCAGGTTAAACCTTTGACACAGTTCGGACAAGGCACTGGTCCCACCGCCGACGATGAGCGGGAAGCGAGTACGGCAAGCGATCAACTATTATGGTCTACGATCCGAATAGAAGAAGATTTGGACCGGGCTGTTTATTCGATGAAAATTATTTTATATCAAATTTAATACGCTAAATAATATGTGGCGAATAGGTAGGCTTATATCATTAAAAAAATAATTAAAAATGAACTTTCTTTTAAATTGCAAATGTTTGTTTAATAGACAAATTACATACTAATCGAAAGTATGAAGTCTATAGAATATGCAAACGTTAGGTTTGGTGCAAATTACTAGTACAGACTTACCTGTTTATACCTGCCTACCCAATAGTTTGACGGGAAAAAATAGTCAAACTAACGTTTGCATATTTTATAGGCTTCATACTTTCGATTGGTATGTAATTTGTCCATTAAACAAGCTATTGTATTTTTTTTAAAACAAAGTAATTTTTTTAATTTATAATTAATTATATACTGGGCTGAAATTTTTCAGCCTACCTATTCGCCATATATTACTTAGCATATTAAATTTGCTATAAAATACTTTTTATCGAATAAACAGCCCGGTGCAAATCGTCTCCTATTCGGATCTCCTACTATCAATATTTCTGTTTTCTTGACACGGGATTTATATTTTTTGTTTCGACAAACTAGTGGAAAGAGTTCTCGCCGACAGTGTGAACGGCCAGCGATAAACTATTAATATACGTGTCTCTTTTACTGACAGGGGATCTTTCTCCTTTGTTCGTTTCTTGGATGAGAAAATCGCCAATTGCTAATCGCTTCCTCGCCCTTGGTGCTGGGACCAGTGCTAGCGTCTAAACCATTAACTATGTTTTTACGACGGTGACCATTTGCCGTTGTGGGTCGAACGCGAACTTTACAGTCATCAAAATGACGACTATAAACTGAGGTCGTGGGGTCGAATTCCACCTCATACATTCTTGAGTGAAGGCACAGTTTCATTGATTGATGCGTGCTTGTAGATATCCATTGACGAGTTGTTTCAACGTTTTATACTGGAAGGTATTGCAGCGACGCAATGTACCACTAAATGCGGTCTATGAAACAGAGACTTGCGCATAGACAAACTAGATCATTTTTGAACCCTTTACCCAAACATAGTGCGCACAACGTTTTTCAACTTTGTATGAACGCCATTTTTTTTTTTCAAATCCTTATAAAATTCGTTTTCAACAGAGATAAATTGTACATACATTTAAACCTTATAACTTCACGATTAGTGTAACTAAAAATAAAATTGTTTAAGAACTTTTGATTGGTTGTCTAAATCAAAAAGGCATATTTGAAGGCAATCGTATGGAAAAAAACAGGTCAAGTACGAGTCGGACTCGCGCACCGAGGGTTCCTTATTTAAGATTTTGATACGACACCCCACATGACACGGTTAACTCAATTCAAAATTTGGACCGCCGTTCCTTGCATAAAGACCCAGTTTTTTTTGTGATTAAATTTAAAATGTATAGTTTCTAGATTTTTCCCTACACCTTGTAGTATAAGACGGTGTTACTTGCCAAATTTCATAGTTCTAGGTCAACGGAACATACCCTATAAATTTTCATTCCCTTGTAAGTGTCGAAATATACATTTATTGCGGCATAAACGGCCGTATCTTTTTTTTAGGTTAACCCAAGAAGTATAATTTTTCACAGCTTCAAGGGACTTTAGATCTGAGTAAGTATATGGTTTTAATGTCAACTCGATACCTCCACGCGTTCCCGAGATAAAGGGTCTTGACAGACAGACGGACATACAGACGGCAAAAAGTGATCCCATAAGGGTTCCGTTTTTTCCTTCTGAGGTACGGAACCCTAAAAACAAGTGTCCCTAATTATGTGACCACCACTGTTTAAAGAAGATAAAGCTTAGGGTTATCAGCTCTGAGGCCCTAGACATAGAGGCATTGCGTGAACGTTATGTAAAATGTACAGGATCGACGTAAGCTGCCTGACGGTCGCGTTGAGCGATTACATCAATAAATAAATAAATATTAGGGGACGATCTCACAGAAATTGACCTAGTCCCAAACTAAGCTCTACGCTTGTATTTAGGGTAGACTGGGTACGGTTGAAACAATTTTTCTTTGATCGCTCATAGCATCAGCATTATGCTATTGAGAGTTGAATAACATGTGAGGGCATACATCTGTCTTGAAATATGTACTATTGTGCCCAGATATATTCATTTTCACACAGGAGCAGTTTTTGAAAAAATCTGTCCTCTATTACAACCGACCCCATACCAGGGGCGGTTGAAACACAAAGAAATAATATTCAATACGTGTATTAATCTGCTTTATTGCTCATTCTCGTATTAATCAACTCAGTCTCAAATACGATCAACACTTATAATTAATTAAAAACTTAAAATAACTTCATCACGACAAATAAAGGTATTTAACATAAAATCAAAGAATTTCTTCTTTAAAAAGTTACCCGGAACTAAACAGCCTAGTAATTATAAGATCCTGTTTTATTGCTTATTCCCAGATCAATTCACTCAGTGCCAAATTAAATCAATCAATCAATACTCAATAATACTTTCGTGTGTTTCAACCGTCCCCATCCCTCCCTGACGTTAAAGAATAATCATAGTGGCGAGGCAAAGAACCCAACACAAAAAGTAATCATCGTTATTTTATCATAAACATCTGACAAATGACTAGAAAAATACTCAATATTCAATCGATATAATTAAAAAAGTTATTAAACAAAGATATCAACTGAGAATACTAACTTTTGATTACCAAAATACAATAGGCTCCCCTGCAAGAAACTACAACGAGCGATAGTGGATGCAATACTGTGGAATATGTTCGCGCTAACATGCCACGCATTTCTTCCCTTACACCCCTCATCTTACAGCTGATAGTTTCTCGGATATTCGCTTTGTTTCAACCGTACCCCGTTACAACCGTACCCAGTCTCCCCTACCTACTAGGCAGCGATAACATAGTATAGATAATTTAATATTTATACACATAGAAAACACCCAAGACTTAGAAACAAATACATATACGGGGATCGAACCTGAGATCGCAAGCTTCGTAGGCAATTCGACAGTTTTCGAAAATAATTTACGTTAGCGTCGTAATCGCCAATATCTATGAGGTTATGTTAATTCAATTTACACGTAAAACAATTGCAAATAGTGAAATAAATTTATAAACAGCTTATTAATTCATTTATCTACAAATCCCAGTGTCCGATATCATCTGATTACGACACTATCATTAGCATTTGCTATGATTTATGGCGTGTAGTTGCAATTTATTTTGCCCTTCGGAACAGTATAAATAATTACGCCAACATAGGAAACGAACCTACAATACATTATAAAAGGCGTGTATCGGTGTCAACGAGTACAGTCCTCTGTTATAGCTTTTTTTTAATACCTAGTGAATAAAAAAAAACGTTTTTTGACAGTAAACTCAGTATGCTTATCATTATGTGTGATAAACAGTATTTCAAGAGGTTTAAATAAAGGTGGGGTAAAAAAATGCAGAAAATGAGAGTGCTGTTTAATTGTCAATATGATCCAAATTCAAATCATCGTTTTCGTGATAGTGAAGCCTTCGTTAACAAAGACTTATTTATCTCTAAACATCGCCATAGAATCAGTCCGATAAGTTAGACAACAAATGCGATTAAGAATGAAACTAATTTCAAAAATGTGAAAATTAAAGTAAGACAGTAATAATTATTCATAACAAGCTTATCTATGCACGTGCAAATTATACCTTATTAATATTATTGTGAACAGCCTGGCAAAGAAGAATTTGGAAAACACGACATAAATAAAATGCCAACATTTTAATTTTTTTCTCTAAACACTGCCGTTTAATGATGGTTGCCACTTGAAAATATTATAATTCCACCTGTCACCCGCTTTTTTTTACCAATCCTTGTATATTTTTTTTACTTAGCAACACCACAACAAAAGAACGCAGACTGTACACACTTAAGATTCCAACGGCTGTCTGTCATGTCGTAACACTCCTACGTCACATTACCATAACAATCACGGAACGGCCCGTTAATCGTCGAATCAACGACAAATATATGGAAAACAGGCGAAATCCTATACAACACAATCTAGTCGATGGCCATAAATTGGCCGAGTACGTGCGTGCCTGTGCCTTGGGCGTTTTATGGGCATTAAAAAAGTTGGACACCGTGTTTACGGTGTGTTGGGTAACTTTTTAAAACGCCAGGAATAGCCACGGAGTCAGTTACATTTGCTCGAGTTTGTTGATTGAATTGTATGCGCCTTTCATGCACTTCGGCTGTTTTATTACTGAGTAGTTTTACGGAATGAACTTGAAAAAAAAACTGGAAAAGAACCGAATGTGTGATTTTCACAAATTTGTTAATTGTCACTTTTTAATTGTTTTAAAAAGGGACCATTCCAAGACACATTTCAGTTACATAAATATGTAGTGAATAATATTTTGCCACCGTTTTTTTTAGGAAATGTTCATTTTAATCTTGCTGTCTCAGTCAACTTTAGTACTTACCCACCGATAAGCTAATTGACAAAGCATGATCAACACGAACAGACAAAAAACGATGGCAAAACATTATTCACGACATCTGTATTTGGCATTCACGTAAATTTTTTGCCAGTAAATGTTCTATTAAGTTCGGGCGGGCACGTTATTATCTTTTGTATAAAATAGGTATTAAAAATCAATTGAATATGTTAACATTTTAAATACGATTAATGTAAAAAAACATATGTTGTATATTTTAGTTTGTCTAAACTATTTCATGACAAAAGTGTGCACGTGACACTTTTCTTTTTATTCCTGTTCTGTAATGGATTTTTTTTTGGAGAAATAACTACTCTCATATCGAAAAACAACCACAAAACCGATAGGATTAATCTAGACCCTTTTAAACATCCCTTTAGGCATACAATATTCAAATTAACTACTAATTCTCTAAAATGAAACCAATAAATAACAAAAAGCGATCCAAGTCCACTATTTCACCACTCTTACGCAGCTAAATCATCCGCTTTCCTTACGTTTATAACGAACGCCATCTACAAATAACTCAAGCGATATCGTAAGCCTTAGGCAATAGGAAATATTATGCATATCACATTGCATCTTAACACTTGATGGATTTTAACTTTAAACATGAATAAATAATAAATGTATGGAAGAAGCGAAAGAGATTTGTCAGGATCGTAGCAGGTGGAAAGAAGTGGTCTCTGCCTACCCCTCTGGGAAACAGGCGTGATTTAATGTATGTAGGTATGTAAATAGTAAACATTTATATTGTGCGACTATCTTACTCAAATTAAGCTAGTCCATTTTATTACACTATGGGCCTGTTTCACAATCGACGAGTTTTATCAGCCATTTAAAGTTGGCTCTCTCCATGTCTATTTTTAAGTGTAAGAAAGAGAATGGGGTAAATTTATCTGTCATAATTATATGCTTTAGGTACTTGTCGATTGTGAAACAGGCGGTAAGTAAAGTGATTGTTTATTCTTGATTAACCGTTTAAATACTAAAATCTAAAATGTTGGTTTTTGTTATACTTTTAAAGCGTCATCGTATTGTTTTAAAGTTTAAAATTAACGCTCATTTTGTGTAAGATTGTTTCATGATATAATTATTTATTAATTTATAAAGTTAAAATACATCAATTTTATTTTAAAACTCGTCGCCATTGCTGTGAGTGACAATACGACGACGAAATTAGGTGTGGTTATATTTATGACTGTGTGTTGTGGAAGAAATCCCTTAAAGGAATAAATTCAGCTTTAAACTAGTTTTTTTTTGTTATATTGCCTGTGTTTTGTATTTCTTTTCCTTCATGTTTTTTTTTAGGGCTTTAATTGTTATGCCATTACAAGAACCATGTCGCATAACGTTAATCATTCATTTAAGCGTAGTTTCTGTCATGTGGTTTGACGCTGTCATTATGACAGGGTTCCATAGTGGCATAACAATTAAAGTCCTTGACTGTACAGTAAAGCGTATACAAACATACATTGCCTTAAGCTTCAAATCGTCACTAACTCTTTAAATAACTTAAGCTCGTGGAACGTCGGTTAATTGAAATCGAAAGGTGCGCAAACGACGACTGGTTAAAATCTTGTTTGTTTTTAATTAAAAATGTCCGGCGTTAATTAAAGTTTTAAATTGTGGGGGCATTTTGTTAGGGTTCTAGAAATACTGGGATTAAAGTGAATACTGTACACGCGGTCCTGTTAGCTTGGTAAGTACACACATCAAAAGGTACAAGGAACAAAAATACCCCTAGAAAAAAAAACAGAGGATAGTCACACAAATTGACCTAGTCCCAAACTAAGCTCTAGGCTTGTATTATGGGTACTAGACAACGATATAAATACTTTTACAAAGAAATAAATACTTAAATACATAGAAAACATCCAAGACTTAACAAGGAACAAATATTCGCGCTCATCACACAAATATCTGCCGTTACCGGGATTTGAACCCAGGACCGCTAGCTTCGTAGGCAGGGTCACTACTAACTAGGCCAGCGCGTCGTCACATAAACATTCAAACTTCGTATTTGATCTAAAAACCGAGCCGAAAACACGAAATGGTCCTAGGAATGCAATCTAAGTCCCGGTAAGGCATCATCCAGCCTACCCACTGACCCGGTGGGTATAAACAACGGCCAGTGCGATGCTCTATCACAAAAAACCTGTTCTTTTTTAATATTCTACACACTGTCGATTTGTTTGGACCACTTTGAGATATCCACTAGGACCATGCTATTATTACAAGAACATGCTTCGTTCGTAAACTGTCATTTCATCTTTTATCTGTCAGTCTGTAAGTCATTATTAATTGAAATGACTAAGGTTTACGATCCCTTTAAGATACACTCAAAAAAATGAGAGCCAACAAAGCGAGATTTTCACTTAGTTGTCAAAAAATGAATACAATAGTTAAGATATTAGAATAAACCAAAACTGATAGTAACAAACAGCAATTTGTTTAGTGATTCAACTAACATCTTAGTCGATGTATCTAACGTCTTAGTTGGTGTATCTATCGTCTTGTTAGGCTCGTATGGGATCATGACGCTTATGCACAACAATCACAATCTTGTTACAAGCGATCAATTTTTTTTTCTGTGTATGATTATTTAATACTAGCAAACTTACTTGTACGGCCCTCCCCATTGAACTAAAATTGTAAATAATTTTGACAAGAAGGAAGCTACCTACTTAGTTTAAACATTACCATCTGGAAATCTTACATTTATAGCTTTACGATTTCCAGATAAACAAACTCTGTGTAAAGTAATATTACTATTTTTCAATTCCGCGTACCTAACTAATAAATTTAATTAATAAGGTGCAAGAAAGGTATCTAACATAGGTAAATAATAATAGCAGTATACAAACAAATATAACTAATACGTACTAGGTATTTATACTTATAATTACGCGGTATGGCACCTGAGTTATAGGTGTAGGGTAAATTCGGGATAGATGCCGCAAAGGGATAGGCGCCTATTTTTCAAAAACCTTACTTCCCAAAATCGCAGCACAGAAATAATAGTCTAAATAGGGAGCGCAAGGGCCACACACCTCAGCCGCCGCAGGCCGTCGCGAGGAAAAGACGCGTCTCGCTTGTGTGTTCGAAAATCTCCGCGATGAGCGCAAAAAGTGCCTCAACTTTTTAAACGGAAGTATTTGCAGTTTCATAACTTTATAATGAGTATTAACTTCTGTTCTGTTTTTATGATATCAATATACTGGTTCATTAAGTGTACAACTATGTATTAATTATCGCTCTTTTGTATTTGGTTTAGATACAAAATAAAAAGGCACCGTTCCATATCAAAAAGGATAGTCGCCGGGGTATACGTGCCCTTGGGGCATCTATCCCCCCCATACTCCTATATAAATAATCGTAGCATATATGTTTTTAGCGTATATTGTTTTTTCCAAAGGGCAACTATCCTCCTTAGAATTTTCATGGTGGGGCATCTATCCATATGGGTAGGCATCTATCCTAAAAAGAAGGGTCTTGCAAAAACTGAATTAGTACACAATCAGTAATTATTAGGTCAACAAAAACAAGCCGTAATGTAAGATTAAAGACTAAATTAGCTATATCGAAAGGAAATATTCATGGGGAATTGATAGTTTTGAAATAAGGAGGCGTTTTCAATCTATCCCGGATTTACCCTAGTTATAGGAGGGCTTAGGTTGAGTCTCCCGTTCGGTTTTGCCCGCCACCTAAGAGCACATCACCCGGACTAGACCTATGGCAGGATTCGCCGTTACTGGACACGGTAATGAGGACATGATGAATTGGTGATGATGATGGCACCTATTTTTTTTTGATGAACTATTGCAATATTTTCGACGCTATATCAATTTTTTCTGCGATTAATAACATTGCTTTGATTTGAATAGCACAATGCCAGATGCCGTTAAAACCCTAAGGGAAAGTCTATGTCCAGCATTGTCCGTTTTTCAGCTGAAATGATCATAATAAGTAGGTATTTTTGGTAATGTATGCTGATTTTTTTGTTTTAATAACATATAAATATCAGGGGACAATGTCACACCATTTGACCTAGTCCCAAACTTAGCTCTAGGCTTGTACTATGGGTACTAGACAACGATTTAAATACTTATATAGAGAAATAAATACTTAAATACATAGAAAACATCTATGACTCGGGAACAAGTATTCGCGCTCATCACACATATATCTGCCCTTACCGGGATTTGAACCCAGAACCGCTAGCTTCGTAGGCAGGGTCATTACCAACGCGTCGTCTCATCGTCTTTTTTTTAATATGTAACAAATGTGCGTGGATCCCCACAGCAGTGTGTCCCGGCCTCTAGTAAAAAATCTATCTCGGGCCGAAATCTGCCGCCCTCTTATTTAAATCACGCCGGAATGCTCGTCTATACCATAATTTAGTGTAAAAAAAACGAAGATACACCAAAATAGTGTACCCATAGAAAAAACGCCCGAGGCAGCGGCGCGGAACCTTTCTGTTTTGGGAATCATACAATTATTCTATTGTTCGATTCGATTACACGAACCTCTTGGTAGCGATTGTTAAACAATTTCAGATTAAACGCTGTGAATGAACTTTATTAAATTGGCTTGTTCAACAGGCTTTCTTTTTATTATACCTGTTTGTAAGGAAACGTAACTAATTGAATTTTAATTACAGTTTTTGCAAGCAATAAATCGAACGAGCCAATTATTTCTCTTTTAAAACTACAATAGTAAATAGCACGTCCGATCGCTCCATCCTTTTAATTGGCGCTATAAACATTGCTCTATTAAAAAATAATTAGGTAAAGATATTTCGTTGTAATAAAATGTTTTTGCTATAAAAAGGTTTTGTTGTTTTAAAATGTTGGTAACCCCTGACTAGAAAGGGGTAGGCATTTCTACCTGCGCTATATATGTGACCCGCACCTGTGGTTGCGTACCCCTGGTTGCGTTCCTCACAAATATTTTGTTATAACTCAGTATTTTAATTAGTTCAAGCGAACTTTTTACCGCACAGCTTTTTAATGAGCATATCTGAGCTTACCTTTGCTAACAACGTCGGTCGTGAAACGTGTAAAAGATGGCTGTAACTAACCTCATGTCTCCTACCATCAATGACTTTATATGTTGATCTACCATAAAACTATAAGAATAAGGACATAAAGCATAGAAACCGGATTATAAGACGTACTTTGCGTCAGCTATCTTTCTCTCCTTTTTAGATTACGTAATACATGAGAAAAAACGAAACAAAAAGTAGGCTGTTTTTTCTTCTTTAACTGTCATTGTCACAAGGTTTTACACAGGGACTTCGTTATCCTTCCTATGGGAAGGATTTGTCTTTCCTTGTCTAGATGTCCAAATACTATAGGTGCTTATAGGTCCAAATCACACCTTACTTGTGACGATGTACCAAATAACGAAAGAACAGCTATAGATTCATCTCTTTCCAACTCACTATGAAAACCATAAGTAAAAAGAAGTGAACCATAATGTATTTTCTGCTTATTTAGTACGGTTCTATGCCTTTAGTCCTTGTTCTTTGATAAAACCTTGTCATAATGACAGCGTCAAGTGACGAGATAGAAATTACATAGGTATAAAGGCCCAGCCACACCGCTTTCCACTGCGTTGTATAGTGACATGTCGTAATGAGAATTCATACTATACGACGCAGTGGAAAGCGAACGCGCTCGTGCACGTGCACGTCACGTAAGCGGTGTGGCTGGACCTTTAATCGTTAGTTTTATGCAACAAGGTTCTATAGTGGTTCATCAATTAAAGTCCGTGACCATACAAACGTAGTAGGAGAAATTTTCAAAACTTTGTTACATGAGTAAACTTTGCCTCTCAACTATAGCTGTCTTTATCTAATTGATGAGAGATTGTCGGGAAATCATTAAGTACTCAAAAAATTTGGGCACCTGTAGATTTTGGTAGAACTACTGTGAACCTAGTAAAAAGGATACAAGTAGGGTTGCCACCTACTTTATTATAAAGTATTGTACTCTATTTTAGCTTCCCGTACGTTATTTTTTACGCAACACATAAAGTACGGCAAAGTACTTTATTTGTGACATTCGGTTTTTAATGGTCATTTTTTTCTAATAATTAATAAATTTAAACGAAATTTTACCTCAACGCAACCGTCAAAAACCCTCGACAAAAACTTTGTTTTGCCATGTTTGAACGCGATTGATACTTTAATTGTTGCCAAATAGAAATGCTGTTAGAATAAGCAAGGTCTGGTGAGTGATAAGTTGATAAGAAATATGTATTTAAAAATAATTAAAAAAATACTTTCCAGTTACGCTGCGTACTTTATTTTTATTCCTCTTTTGGTAAGTAATACTTTATTCTGTTTAAAAAAAGGTGGCAACCCTAGATACAAATCTCCCGAGGTTTAGATGAAAAACGGTTTAAGTTTGGTATATTCTGTACCTACATGACGTTTTCCCTTTCTTATAAAGAGCTAAATCGTCTTGTCTCCGTGTTCACTAGAGCCACAGTATTGTGATGTTAAGTCTGTCGTTGAAAATGATTTTAGGTTAGAATAAGGATCAACTATACTAATTAAAAAAGGTTGTTTTTTTTTGATTTGTTTTTGAATAAAAATAAGCCAATATTTAACGATATTTAACTAATTATTAATGATTAAACGAACTTACCTGAAGTGATGTTCTATCAGAATTATACGAAGTGCTTCGTCCGAGAGATCACGTGGCCACCCACCCTGGATACCCCTGGGGCACGTTTTATAAAGCTACAAGTTACAATTTTACAGGGCTAAACTGGCAACACTGCTCAAACGGCTGGTCGTCAATGGTCGAGGTTGTGTCAAATGGAAACTTGTAACCTGTAAATTGTAATTTGTAGATTTATAAAACAGGCCCCAGGTTGTGAAATATTATTGCTGATGCTTTAAACTTAATGAGGTTAACCAAGATGGCGGGAGTAGGGTGCTGTCATATTTTTTTTAAAAGTGTGTTACAGATACAGACTTGGAACTTAGTGGATAAACAGCCAGACGGTACGTGATACTATACAATTCTGGTGAAAAAGGGTATAAGTCAACTTAACTTGTTCTAAGAAAGGGTATATACATAAACAGAGTATACTAGACTTAAAACCTTTTTCACTTGATCTTCAGGAGAGTTATACCCTTTTTCACTGGGACCCCAGAAATATTCTTATTTCATCTCGGACGAAGCACGGAGTATAATCAAATCTAAATGTTGCTTAGCGGTAACTACGCATGCTCCATTGTAACAAGAGCCAAGAGCAACATTCTCAATACTTGTATCTACCGCCAAGCAGCAGTGTTTGCAATTGTGTTCCGGCGTGGGGATAAGACAACCGGTGAAAATACTAGCAGAGAGGCATTCCATCGTAGTCCTTAAGAGGATTGTGAAGATAAATATTTCCATACAAAATGCGAAAACGTTTTTCTCCCCTTAAACCTCGTCCGATTTTTACGATTTTTGAATATGTTGTAGATATCATGAAAAACTATGTCTGTACGTTTTCCTTTACACGAAAATATTGTTTAGAATAAAACAAATTGAAAAAATAAAAAACAGAAACGTACAGACCTAGTTCTTTATAATAACTACAACATATTCAAAAATCGTGAAAATCGGACTTGATTTAGGGGGTGAGAAACGTTTTCGCCCGGAGCTAAATTTGTATGGAGATTTCTTGATAGCTACACGATTTTAGCGGCGCTTCACAATCCTCTTAAGATTGACAACTCATTTGTGGTCTTAAGATTACAGTCTTAATGTCTATGGGTCACAGATCCCACTTACCATCAAGAAGCCGTGCTCACCTTTCCCATGCCATAAAAACATACATCTTACGACCTTGATCATAAAATACAAACTCGTAAAGCCCTTGCACAACCATTGACAAACAGACGTATATTTTAAACGCAACTGTCATAACAGAACAGCTGACATTGTACAAATATGGCGCGGTAAATTCGACTAGTCGCCCACGGGCTGTAATGATAAGTGTTCCGACCCAATTCGCGTGATTATCATTAATCTGTGATATTATGGCTGCGTGGGAGTGGACGTGACATTGCTGTACTCTGGCGAAAGGTTATAGGTTCCGAGGGAAACGTTACCGTATGCCTTAACTTTTCGAAATTTATGAATTGTTTATCTTACTCACAGACTATCTTACACAAATTGACTTAGTTCCAAACTAAGCCCTAGGTTTGTGCTATGGGTACTTAATATAAGGGGACTATCTTACACAAATTGACTTAGTCCCAAACTAAGCCCTAGGTTTGTGCTATGGGTACTTAATATAAGGGGACTATCTTACACAAATTGACTTAGTCCCAAACTAAGCCCTAGATTTGTGCTATGGGTACTTAATATAAGGGGACTATCTTACACAAATTGACTTAGTCCCAAACTAAGCCCTAGGTTTGTGCTATGGGTACTTAATATAAGGGGACTATCTTACACAAATTGACTTAGTCCCAAACTAAGCCCTAGATTTGTGCTATGGGTACTTAATATGAGGGGACTATCTTACACAAATTGACTTAGTCCCAAACTAAGCCCTAGGTTTGTGCTATGGGTACTTAATATATGGGGACTATCTTACACAAATTGAGTTAGTCCCAAACTAAGCCCTAGGTTTGTGCTATGGGTACTAAATATAAGTGGACTATCTTACACAAATTGACTTAGTCCCAAACTAAGCCCTAGATTTGTGCTATGGGTACTTAATATGAGGGGACTATGTTACACAAATTGACTTAGTCCCAAACTAAGCCCTAGGTTTGTGCTATGGGTACTTAATATAAGGGGACTATCTTACACAAATTGACTTAGTCCCAAACTAAGCCCTAGATTTGTGCTATGGGTACTTAATATGAGGGGACTATCTTACACAAATTGACTTAGTCCCAAACTAAGCCCTAGGTTTGTGCTATGGTTACTTAATATAAGGGGACTATCTTACACAAATTGACTTAGTCCCAAACTAAGCCCTAGATTTGTGCTATGGGTACTTAATATGAGGGGACTATCTTACACAAATTGACTTAGTCCCAAACTAAGCCCTAGGTTTGTACTATGGGTACTTAATATCAGGGGACTATCTTACACAAATTGACTCAGTCCCAAACTAGGCCCTTGGGCTTGTACTATAGGTACTATAGACAATCTGTCAGCGCCTCTATTTTAGGCGGTAAAATCCAAATCGCATTTAATTTTGACCTGTTACGGTATTGTTTTTAACTCGACGCCCATTACTTTTATGTAAAAAAGAGCTATCAAAACGTTGACAATACGATGACAGCTCAAAAACGATATGTATTTTACCGCCTAGAATGTAGGCCCTGGGGACTGTCTTACACAAATTGACCTAGACCCAAACTAAGCTCTAGGCTTGTACTATGGGTACTAGGCAACCATAAACTGTTTATGGTATGTTTATGATAATCATACTTATAGATGTATAAAGAAATACAATAACTTAATATAAAAGTGAGGCTATTGTCTTAAAATTGTAAACGTTCATGAGCTTCAAATCCTACTTGCCTTCAGGTACATATCCGACTATCCGTGTACCTGCTTACCTTTTCGATGACCAAAAAAGAAATTTACATCAAGTTCAATTATAGTAAGCCACCATAAATGTCCGAAGATAAAAATAGCGAAACCGCTGAAACGTGCTATCTCGTTCTACGAGCAAATATAGAAGAAAAAAGACGGGTGCAAAATTAATCACAGAGAAAGAAAGTACTTGACACAATTCCCAAGAAGAAGAAGAAAGAAGAAGAATAGAAGAACCATCCCATCCCATATGGGATAAGTTCGCCTATGTACATTTTGTATAAAGATGCAAAATGTTAGTAAAATAAGAGTTGACATACATACAATTTAAAATCAACTTTAAATTGTTTTAGGCATTGGTGAGGCAAGCGAGCACACGGGCCACCAGATGGTAAATTCAATCTTAAGACTGTAATCCTCAGACGTAAACGCGCTGCCAACCCTGAGAACTAACAATAAGATGGAATGCCTTTGTGAAAAAAAATTGTAAATTCAGTGAATTATTTAAAAAGGTTGGCCTGACGCTCTATTCTACTCGGCAAAGCAATATTGCTTTTGACGTGTTATTTCTTCTAAATTGTAAATAAAAATCAAAAGTGGGGATATTTTCAAGACATTTGTCGACACAATTAGCTTAGCTGGTATCAACGAAAGAACGAAGCCAGTGCTCCATGGTTCGATTCCGGGTCAGGTGAAATATTCGTGTGATGAGCGCGAGTATTTGATTCTAAGGCTTGGGTGTTTCCTATGTATGTATTTTTCTATATAAGTATTTTTATCGTTGCCTAGTACCTATATTACAAGCCTCTTCCTTCGTTTGTCTCCCGATATTTACTTACTTATTTTTCTTACGTTATCTGATTCCTGATTGTCCGTAACGGGAGTGCTTTGTTTCACATATTACTTTTGCCTAGTTTATTGTTATTCATAATCATCACAAGTCATATACAGTGTTTTGTACTGAAACGATTTTTCATTCAGCATTTTTGAAATATCTAGCTGGTACAGATGCAGTGAAATATCCTTTCACATTGTATTTTCTCGGAAATGTTTGTATTTGTCATGCTACTTCAGTCTGACTCAGTACCCATCAAGACAACGTGGGGGAACGTCGCACTGCGAGTGATAATCGATATAGAGTGGTTAATACTAGATTATTTTTTTGTTAATTGAGATTAAGTTTGTTTTCAGTTCTTTTTAATAGTCATGCCGAAAGCATTAAGACCTGGGAAACGTTTAGATCGACAAGCCTGTAAAATTATTTTCAACATTTACGTATTTGTATTTCTTCTTGTTTACCTACACCTAATTTCTATATATTTGAACGTGGTGGTTTAAACATCTCCGTGTTTTGACATTTGACACTGATAACGTCTAAAGTACTCTACTTATTTAATACAAGCATATCACTTAATAATTCAATAATTCATAGACACGTCAGCATCATTCGGAAGTAGACGTGAGTTCCGAGTCTTCACGATGGGAAAGGATTATTCACTAGATCTGTAAATAGAATGATTATTTCAGACAACAAGGCCCATATTTATAAATACCTTACATACTAACATACAAAAAATATATCAGTTAAAATTAACATGACTACTAATACTCTTTCGTGTTAGCTAGTCGGCGGCCAAATGAGGTTAGGTTAGGTTAAGGTTAGGTCTGTTTTATAAAAGACCCTGAAATAAAGACCGTTTCAGTAACAAACACTTTATGAATTGCGATGATTATGAATAACAATAAATTCTAACTACTTATTTGTGAGCCAATATGGACCCGTCCGCGACTGCACCATAAGGAACTGGACCCTAAACTCTCCGGTTGTGCAAGCAAGCGTGGGCCTTTCGTAACGACACACCATTTAGATAGAACAAATTTACAGCCCATGTCGTTACTTATGATTTTTAAACGAAGTCAACCATTTTGAATCTAAGGCCGTACCGTCCAACGGCAAAACGCTGCAAGTCAAAAACCCTAGTTTCGAGAAAAACGCGTTTAAAGGTTTTTTCTCCCACATGCTCGGAAATGTTAACCTTACTGTTGTCAAATCAGCCCGCGAAGTTGTAAGTTCCAGATCCAGGTAAAATTAAAAACAAACAAAGTTATTATTTACCAACGGCAGCGGCCGCGAAAATGTATGAAATTTCATTACGTACCTGGTGTTTTACATTTAAAAACCATGTTTGAATTAGGATAACTATCTCCAAACAGCCAAACACTCGTGCAATCAAAATTCTTCCTTGTATATTTTACTTTTGAAATGTCATAGACTAAAAAGTTAAGTCTTTTCAAACAGCGTTTACAAAGTATTTAAAAGTATGTCAAATAGTTTGACTTTTTTTAAATAGAAATTGCGTTCATAAACAAAATAAATTGCCTAAATAAACGCGTAATAAATGTTATAGTTTAAACTATATTCTATTCAAATTGAATTTATTACGTTTAAATTTGTGATTTTATTTAATGTTATATCTCAGTGTCATACTAAATCGTACGTTTCTGTTCTTTTTTTCAAGGAAAGTTTGGGACTGTGATTAATATTATTAACTATTGTTTTAAATTTCCTCACATTGTTGGAGAAAAGCACTATATAAGCCTCGACCGGGAAGGGCGGTTGCTGGACTCGTATATAGCGCGGCCTCGACTGCGTCTCGGCCACGCTAACTCTACTCGTCCCGCAACGGCCTATTTCCCGGTCTGTGCAGTAATGTACTATTTAGTTTCACGCTAGAAATCACACTAGAACAGTTGCCGCGTGTTGAATAGATGGTGCTGCAGAGTAGGCAAAACGCTGCAAGTGGTCCGTTCCTTGTTCCAACATAGTGGGTCATTTAGTACTAGCGTTCTGTGACGATCAGACGGCATTGACGGTTTTGATATAAAACATCACAATTGCAATCAAGATGTTTTGGCTAGTCTTATGCAGAGTTACCGCGTTTTGACAGTTTTCTACCGCCTAAACTAGCACCTATTTTTAAAAGTTATTTTGTAGATATGAAGAAGCACTCTTGAGGGATCGTTTGATGCAAGTTAACACAAAATGCTGTAACTCGAGTTGCAGTGTTCTGCCGTTGGACGGCAGTATGGAACTATACCATAGAGACGTAATGTTTCAAATCGTAAGAGACTTCTTAAGAATTTAATTAAAATGTGATTTTGACATAGTTCCATAGTGGCCTATGAATCAAATTGGTGGATTGTACCTGTAATACTATTCTACGCGGTAAAATGATATGTCTTTTGGCATGTTATCTTATTGTGGTTTCGATAGCTCTTATTTACTTGACAGTAATGACGGCCGAGTTATAAACAATACTACCTCTAACAAAGCATTAAGTTTAGTCTGGATAGAATAGAGCCGCTTGGGACTTTATTTACTTACCCCCTTATTCATGAATAAACCTATTCTAGTTAAAGAGTTTGCTATCCCTTTCTGTCAAATTCAAATGTCATCACGACAGATAAGGACAAAGCATATTTCAAGCACACGGATACACCCTCATTTATAAACGCATTATTAACCTATTTTAGTTAAAGTTTCCTTTGTCACTTTCTGTCAAATGGAAATGTCTCATTGACAGATACGGACAGAGCATCCTTCAAGCAAACTATCTACCTCTATAGCGCGTTCAAAAATAAGAGGTTGTAATCGTATTTTTTTTAAGTCGACCGCCATTACTGTCAAGTAAATAAGACCTATCAATATATTGACAATACAATAACAGGAGGTGTAAGTACATACAAAATAGGATAAAGACTCTTTTTTTTTTTTTCATTTTCCAAAGCAAACAATCCTCACGTTAATCCTATAGATCTCCCACTGACATTATACTTAACTCCTGCCTAGATCGAATGAGCGTAGATAAGCGCTGGACATTCCGTCACATTGCGTGCGCCGGCGCAGCGATGTGTCAGCCATTGTTCCTATTACGCCTATCTCAAGTGACCGCGAAGCCTGAGATTGGCAAGCTTTATCCGAGTGCCTAAGAAGAGAGGTAATGTTCTTGGCCTGTGTGTGTTTGCATGTATAAATAATATTAAATAAATATCAGGGGGCAATGTGGAACAAATTGACCTAGTCCCAAACTAAGCTCTAGGTTTGTACTATGGGCTAAATAGTACCCATAGTACAGTCGACTACAAAGAGAAGTATCCACTTTGTCACCATTGCATTGTAATAACTTCCAAAAGTGGATACATCTCTTTGTAGTCGACTGTACAGTGGACGTCAAATATATGTTTACACTTTACTACCTTGTCACTTTATCCGCTACCACAATTTCATATGGCAGTTAAAACATGACGTTAATTAGACAAGGTACTATAGTGTAAACATATTTATGACGTCGAATGTACATACAAGCCTAGAGCTTAGTTTGGGCTTCTAGTGTACACGGTAAAATAATTTGCTTTTAACGTGTTATGGTATGGTATTGTATTTACCTCAGCCGCCATTACTTCCAAATAAATAAGAGCTATCAAAACGTTGACAATACGATAATTAGTTAAAGTAATATTGTTTGAATCCGTAGAATAGAGACCCTATGGTCTTGTTAACCTTCATAAAAAAAACATTTCCTTCTTACAATAAATGAAAGCAAGCTTTAAACCCCGACTGCATTTTTATATTGTCGTCGATATACCTATGTTAATAATTGTCATTTTGCCATTGTTGTTATTTCAATTTTAACAGTTTAGGTATCCTATGACACCCGGGATGGTGAAAGGATTCTAACCATACCACACACATCTAAATCGGCGCAGGCGTTTATAAGTGATGATGGAATAAAGAATCGTCCATACATACATACATGAACTGTGAAAACATTGCAATACTTTAAAAAAAAAAGGCATTTTTTTAACCCTCGACGTGTTAAGTTAAGTGATATAAGTAAAATAAATCCGTGTACCTATCTGTGGCTAGGGCATGCTCCCGGGAAATCCCGGTTCTGTAATTCCCGGGAAATCCCGGGAATTTCACAGGTCCTAAAGAACCGGTACTGAAGATTACATCCCGGTTCTCTCGGTTCTTTCCATAAATACCAAACAAATATCGTGGCGCGTATCACATATATCCAATTCACACCTGAGCGACGAAGCCGGCACAAGCGGCAACATCGCATCAACATCCATCATATTTTGCGGCATATTTTCAATAATTGATCTCTAGATTTGTAAAAAGGAACAACAAATAACTTTCTAGTAAGTATTTTACTTAATCA
Organism: Acleris literana; assembly: GCA_946894065.1. Lineage (NCBI taxonomy): Eukaryota > Metazoa > Arthropoda > Insecta > Lepidoptera > Tortricidae > Acleris > Acleris literana. Next base: position 4,937,548 of record OX335681.1, read on the forward strand.
AGATATGTTTTTGTTTATGAAAACGTGCATGATTTTATTGCATAATTATTTATTATATTCAAAGTTTCCTAATGTTTTTCAATCGTTTTTTATCTCAAATGTCCATGATTGCGGTGATTTGAGGTAAAAAAATAAAGAACCGGGAGAACCGGGAATCCCGGTACCGTCCCTGCTTAGAACCGGGAAATGGAAGTTTCGGAACCGGGCCCGGTACTGCATGCCCTATCTGTGGCATAATAGCTCCCAAATTGATGAACCGATTTGGACCCAAATTCATTAAAAATAAAGCTAGTTGAATCGGAATGGTTCTTATCTAGCTTTCATTAAAATCTGTTGATCCGTATAAGCGATATCAACTCCAAAAGTAGGAATCGCCATTATGTTCTAGGATTTTTATCTATGCAATAGTAACTGTTAGCTTCACATCATAGGTTGGCAGCCACTGGCAACACAGCCTGACCTGACCGCAAGATAGCCTGCCGACCACATTGAGTTGTCCATCAGCGACCGTCACGTCTTCAATATGGCCAGGATCGAGATCCGGGCTGGACAAACAGCGCTTTAGTAGGTTTATGTTGATGTAACTGTTTATCAAATGTCTTGCGAGGAATTTCAATGGGGGATTGTTTGGTTTTGTGATTTCACTTGTGCTAGTAAACGGTTTTAAGCGGGATTGTATATAAGGCTTTATATACACACATATCATAAATCCTCTATTATGCGTTCAAAACCCATAGGCAATGACCAGCATTACCTTTGGTAGTAGGTCACCAGCTAGCGATGCCAAGCAATGACAGGTGTCAATTTTGGAATATGTTCCATATTTGGATCTCATTACCTTACAATATTCGATAACGTAATAAAATTACGTTACATCTGTCATCGCTGTCACCTACTACCACAGGTAATGCTGGCCATTTGCCTTTCGGCTTCCGAACCCATCTTAGAGTACTTATAATATGTGTGTAGATAAAGTATTGTACGCGACTCTGCGTAATTGGCATTACGCAACCGTCACGTAAACTACTATTATTAAACTTGCAAGCTTTTGCAGAAGATGGTATTTATTAAAGTGGTAACATTATCATTTATCATGAGTTGGATTCCTTTTAGAAGAACTGTTCAGATTAGAGAAAGCTGGAAAAGGTTTGGTAAGGCCTTTGACTTACAGTAGGGCAAGACAGGCTAAAAAAATATCTGGCAATAAAGTAATGAAGAAGATCGAACTATGCAAAACGAGAAAACATGTTCCTGATTAGTTTTAAATGCTTAAGGCAGTGAATTCTGCCTTCCAAACTTCATAATCCAGTAAATAGGTTGGTTTCGATAAGTTGGTAACATGAAGGTTAATTACTATTAAACTGTTACATGTCCATAAGTTTTACAATAAATCGTCAGATTTAACTCTACAAAATAAATAAGTATACTTAATATAAAACACAATATAAATTATGGTAAGTGCGGTCGATGAAGTCTTAAAAATCTAGTCTAGAATGTGAATCCATTGGCAATAAAAACATATCATATAACGTCGATGAAACAAGTATTTGCATGTTCATATTTTTATCTGATCTCTTGTACCGTAATAATAACCTGTCCTTTATTAAAATAACAACAAGTCCGCGACAAAACACTTCCATATTTATTATTACTGGATTTGGTGCCGCCATTTTCATATTTCTCTTACCCAGATTACTTTGGCACCTTAAGAGTTTATTTGTTTACGAGTTCAGGGTCCTATGATTATGGTTTTGAAGTCGTGACAATCTCGCAGGCATTTTAATGAGCGGCATTTAGCTTCCATGCCGCATGGCGCACAATTATCGCCTACCACGAAACACTTATGCCAATTGATCTTCAGCATAGTTGAAAATCTCCAACATAATTACATGGATGATTGGTTTTTTCAACTTGCATAGCCTTGGGTGGTGGCATTACCATTCAGATAGTACGAATAACAAGGTTTATAAATAGTGGGATGAGTTTTTCGACCCATTGGTTGATGCTAGCTTTAAATGGCTTTAAGCTGGAAGTTTGTAGGCCTTTTTCTATAAAAGAAGCGTAAATGTTGTCGTCGTTTAGAGTAATAGGTATACTTGTCAATGTTAAATAATTGTATGCCAGTACATGGCTATTTTGTCTTGTATTTATAAAAATAAACAGAACACTGTAGGGTGCCTCGCCTGTATCAACTTCATGTGTATAATCTTTTGTAGATTTTAAAAACCTCTTTAACTTAATGATTGTTTTAAATTTGTGTAGGTTATCTCACATAAGAGCATCTAAGAGAAGTCTTACCGATATACTATTTTAATTCCACGACCCAACTTCTTTATTTTTCATACATTGATGCAGCCTTCAACGTCAATTGACTGGCAGGGCTTGTCGTCGTTCGGCAAAAATACAAAAATATACAAATAATCTTTAATAAACAAAAAAAGTACAAAATATGGAACAGTGCCGTTTAATTATAGGTACCAGTCTCCCGCTAGATAGTGATCTCTTTCAGACAACTTGGTGGAATGTAAATGAAATGAGCCAGAGACAATAACTATAAGATTATTATAAAATTCTAATTTACAGAAGAATAATGTTCCCTAAATCTTTTATTTACAGTTATAGCTCAATTTCTCCTTTATTTCAGCGTCAATCTGCCATGGACCTATGCTGCCATCGTGCTGCATTCGTACTGCAGCCGCACTGCATCCGTGCTGCATCCGTACTGCAGGGTCTCGGCTCAGACCTGCGTGAGAACTCGTTGTTGTTTCTCCACACGGGGCCTGTTGACGCGCTCCGCGTCTGCAAGTCAAGAGAGAATTGTTACTTTAACTATTTTTATTATTATTATAAATAATTGTTTGAGATTGTGGGGGTAGATTAACAATTTAGGAAATATTTCAATGGAAGTATTTTCAATATGCCAATTCCTAATTATAAAGTTACCAAAGTTTATCAAACCCAATACAAAATCTGAGTTTCTAAGTTCTCCTATTTTTATCCTTATCCGAAATTTACACTTTTAAATAGCCGTATCATAGTCTCTCTCTTTCCTTATTTACTTTCATGTAAATAAACAGTCATGTACTCGTACAGTTTGTGACTTGAATAGTTTACATTCTTGTTTGTCTGAGAGACTTTTATTCCAAAAAAAAAGGCATAGGCAGTTTTATACCGGGTCATTACATTACTTTCTTGTAAAACTGACCAATTTTTCAAGGGACAATCTCTCACAACTTGACAAATTGACCTAGTTTCAAACTAACCTTGTTCTACGAGTACTAGGCAACCATTAACTTGTTTTTTTTTTGAGAAAACATTTTCATACCAAAAAAAGACAAAAGCGTAAGTAGCTTATACATCTCTTGTTACTCAAAAATATATTTTCGTTTTGTTTATTTTTTTTCATCCTATATCTCTCCCCGCTATCTCTCCCCCCTTGCCCCCCGCGTCTGTTTGTCTGCCTCGACAGGCCACCGACCCCTCTTCCGGCTCTATCCGCAAATATCCACCTCAAATATGTAAGTGGACAGCAGTCATAGCTCACAGCTTTCGTATATGAGTGATAAATTGCTCAGGAACAATGTCACTACTTAGTTGGTAGGGTATTCTGTTGCACTACTCACTTTTCGATTAGGCGACGAAGTATTAACCTTTAAACTGTCTTCGTCTCTGATTTGGTGTAACTCTACAGTCATTCTGTTGACTTCCTCAAGTGTTGCGATACAACAATAACTTATGTTCCTTAATTTATTTTCATTTTATCAGTATTTATTATTGATTATAGTCTGTGCCAATTGAAATTGGCAAAAATGTAAACATAACCAAACGAACCAATTTACTATAGTAACTCGATAATCACGTGCTTTTAAAGATCAAAGTGAGATCTTTGCAATGATGTTTACTTTCACATTAAGTTTAAGATTAAAATAACGATTCATTATACTTTATTTTAAATAAAAACACTCGACGATGAATATTTGAGGTTATGTGTCAAACAGTATTAATTTGTTTCCATTTTTGGCAATTAAATTGACACAGACTATATGTTTATTTTTTCGCAATAGCCGGTAGTAGTTTATTGTAATCGTGAGGCTATTGAAAGAAGTTGGGACCTCTGAAAACCAGCGCTGTGGCTTGCCGTCCCTGTTTGACATAATTTGGCAACTAAGTTTTTTTAATGTTTAAACTTGACACAAAAGTGTTTAAATAAACAACATTTATTTCTTTATTTATTTCCCAAATTAATGTTGCCATGTGTAGGCACGTACGGTAGGAAAAGTTTCCTAGGTTCCATTGCTTTGGCTGAACTACTCCGTCAACGTTATCTTTGTACGACTAAATTCAAAATACACTTACTAAAATATCAATAATGCGTTGACGGGACAAATACATAAATTGCCGGTTAGTAATTGCTAAACTGTTCTAAAGTGAATTGTCATAGAGAACCATAATTCACTTTTAAACTTTGTCGCTTTCAAAAATAAAGTACTAAAATAATCATTTATTTATGACTACTGCACGTGTAAAATGTGGAAACGGTTGTAATACACACACTCTATTGCTTTAGAATAGAGGTTCTAACTGTATATTTATAGATGTGAGAGGAGGCGGTGATTATGGGTACGTCGTTTGGTATTACGGTTATAACTTTACGAGTTAACTTTGGTTAATTTATTAAGCATCGCTTTAATCGCCATTAAGGCATCGAGCGCTTATGTTAATCCGTACATTTTGACGTTTGCGGTAGCGATAAGCCTCTTGTAACTCTCGCCGCTGTAAAAGGCCCGTTTTGACAGCTGTCAAATCAGTAAAAAATATGGTGTTAGAGGCATGTTTGAGGAAATGTCATGTGCGTTGAAGTCAAATCGGGCCTTTTACAGCGGCGGGAGTATAGGGCCCCTGTACAGTCAAGTACTTTAATTGTTATGCCACTATGGAACCCTGTCATAATGACAGCGTCCAACCACATGACAGAAATTACGCTAAAATGAATGATTAACGTTATGTGACAGGGTCCCATAGTGGCATAACAATTAAAGTCCTTGACTGTACTTGAACAAGGTGAGCTTCTTTGTATAGCGGCATGTGTATTGTAATTAATCAGAATTACCTTTTAATTCCAAATATTCTTTGCCGGATAGAGAATAAATAAATGAAGATGTTAATTTTATTTATATATTATTTATTTTATTGTATTTATTTGGGGCATCAACAGTAATACATTTCATAAGAACAAGTTAAACATGATACAAAACAGTCAGCCAATAAAAGATGTCTACGAAAATACAGTTAAGTGAAACATACTCGTACGCAACAATTTTAACAACTTGCGTAACTCATATATATTTAGAAACATACAATAACAACAAAACTTAGCATAAGGATGTGTTGAGTAGCGAGAGGGTATGCGTGTGCGTGTGTGTGTGTGTGTGTGTGTGTGTGTGTGTGTGTGTGTGTGTGTGTGTGTGTGTGTGTGTGTGTGTGTGTGTGTGTGTGTGTGTGTGTGTGTGTGTGTGTGTGTGTGTGTGTGTGTGTGTGTGTGTGTGTGTGTGTGTGTGTGTGTGTGTGTGTGTGTGTGTGTGTGTGTACGTACGTTTTGTGAAAAGGTTAGCTTTCAGTATGGTTGAGTCCTCCTGATAGGTTATGGACCTCGTGTACCTGAGTCAGGAGAACTCGCTCATTCAAATCTAGATTTTTTTTTTCATGCACCGCCTCTACAATCTGTGCTTTGCCAAAAAGTTAACTGTAGTAAATTAAGTATTTTCTAGAGTGCAATAAGTATTATCATTATGTTTAATTTTATTGTTATTTGTAGTATAAGTAACTTTGTATATTATATGATCAGTTTCCAGGAGTTTCTTTTACCTATTGCCGCTCGGGCGCTACGTAACAGAAACTCCTAAGGACCGTAGACGAACTACGTTTGTATTTCTACTATAGCACTAGTAACTAACTTGTCCTATCTCTGTGTTAATAGTTCACTTATCTTTGACGAGTGTGTCACAAAACCCTATTTTACCCGACTAAGGCAATTTGAAAAGAGAGCGGCGATAATCTATATCATCATAAAATAGTGAAACGTTAATAATTACCTCGACTACTTTGTATTTTGAACTTTTATTCTATCTAAAGTTATCTTTATTCCTTGATGCATTAGCTGTGCTCGTTACTGAGCTAATTCAATAACTATCCGCATTAATTGATAACTTCTAAATGAGATACTTTCGTGGCCGACGCTCTCCAACATAAGTATTAAAGCTATCAGTGCCCAGGGCTCAACATCGAGTCACTTTTGTAAGGAATTACGGGGAGCTTGGCCGGGAATGTGTTGAACTCTGTTATAAGAATAAATTGCGTAGAAGCGACACTACAAAAATCATCAGGGGATATTCTGTAACGGAGCAGTAAAAAACAGTGTTTAGTGAAGCGTTGTGGTGTTAGGACCTCTTTCGGATGGCTACCAGCATCTTATCTTTTAACCTACCACCAAGCAGCAGTATTGGCCTTGTTGTGTTTCGATTTGGGGATTCTTATCTTAACCGGTAAAATGTCTAGAGGAATTCTATCTTGGTCCTCAGGGTTGGTAAGACAAGTTATACTGCCCTTCTCAATAAAAAGGACGCATGTGTAATTTGATAGTTAAAGCAAATTTAACCCTCTATCTTAAGAAATAAGGTCATTTATACATTCGCGGTTCTATGAAACATGTTCCCTTTTTCCTAAGGAGGGTAGTATATTCTACAAAGATTAACAAGTTATAAATCCTAGAAAGTGCATTATAGGAATTATTTAAGCTGTGGGGTTGCTTTTCAACTGATGCTGAATGCATCTCGTCTATTGCTGTACTTACTACGCTGGTTTCGCCATCATAGAGCTCGTCGAGAAACTCTTCGTCATTGCGTCATACTAATTTTACCACGAGCGTAGATCTGGCGCCACGTCATATACCTATTCCGCTTCTATACATTTATTATTGTTCTATATGCCCTATCATATTAATATGTGCATATATAAACAACGTACGCATGCATAAGGCTTTAACTAGGCGCAGGAGACGTTTTATAAAAGGCTATGAACACGGTAACCACAATGTATGAAACAAAGAGACACTTTAGAAATAATCTATGAAGCAAACATATTATGCCTAAGTTGTCCCATCTGAATATTAGTAACATTTTAGTGCTTGTATTTTTATGGGATAGTTAGCAAAAATTGTGAGCCCCCTAATGGTGAGAGGGATTTGAGCAACATGGACGTGTGCAATCTTAGGATTTCAAATTCGCTGCTATCCTAACCTTAATACTGGTACGGGTCCTGGCTGTACTCCACAACAGGAAGCAACGGTGCAGCCACTGTTGTATGACAGAGATAACGAGTAAGCAAATACTATCACTGTAGCCAAGCAGCAGTATCCACACTACCCACTTCCCATCAGGTTTAAGAGCTGGTTTGCCTTCTTCGTCCCATAAAAGAGTTCTTGCGGCGCTTCTTCTTTACAAATATGGTCTTGTCCGAAGAGAGCTAGTAGGTAGTATTACTCCGAATTCTCGACTTGTAATATAACTATTTTCTGACTAAATTATTTACACTTGAATGGAAAAAAGATGGCATCGAGCTGGACGGACCTTATTGCATTGTATAGCTTCAAAAGTCGATACATCTCGTTGTAGTCGACTGTGCAAGGTTACCCGCAAATAACTACAGCCGTGAAGACCACACTGTTGCATATTCATTGACATTCATGGGGACTTGTAACAGAGGCAATTAACTCGTTCCTTTTTAGGGTTCCGTAGTCAAATTAGGAATCCTTATAGTTTCGCCATGTCCGTCCATCTGCAGCTTAGATCAGAGATTCTTAGTTCTAGGAAGCTGTTATTTGGCATGAATATATCTACTTATAGTAAAGCCAACAAAGTGGTAAAATAAAATCATTTTTAGGATCTTCACTTAACGAGGGATGTTTTATTTCTGTTTTATAGGTCTTTCAATAATATTGCGGGTTTGTTCAATCAATTCTTGATTAACGGAATCGTTTGTGAAATATTAAGATTTAAAGATTTAAATTGTCATAAAAAATCGTCACCAAGGAACGACCTAATCGTCATTAACTGACTCTGAGTGCGTTCGTAAGTCATGAAATTTTAAGCAAGGCCAGTGTTACATTGTCCAGGACTTTGGACATTGTCTCATAGCCACCCTCTTAAAGAGTGTACAGGATGGGATGCAATCAGCATGCAAATAGCTCTCTCACTCCGAGAAGCAAACATCGAATATTGATCGCAGCATTATGTTAATGTTATAAAAGCTGCCGGCGACCGGTCGGGCGGTGTGTCGTAGCTCCTCGCGTACTTTGTAGGCTTTGGGCCCTTGAGCATTATGGTCATTGGAGCTATTAGTCAGCTAAAACACTTTAGGGAAGATTCTATACCCGGCGGCAGCGGAACTCCTTTTATAATTTTAAATAAGAAAACTATGCATACTTAGGTAGAAAAATATAGTCTATAACGCTCTTGGGATGCAGATCTAACGATAACTGATTTCAAAATCTTTTAAGTGGTTAGCCTAAAAGAGGGAGAAAAGAAAATAATCGTTTTTTTGGACAGTCGGGTAAAAAGACGATGTAAGGACCTAAACAACATTTTAAAAGGCAACGTTATAAGCAGGATTCCCAAGTAATTATAGTAAATTATATTAGACATAATTATCAATTCGGATATTTGCATGGAAAAATTAACAAGGAAAAATGTGTTAAACGTCAATTTTCGTTTTTGTTTTAGTTATTTTATCATCAACAAAGAGGCATAATGTTCAGCAATGGACGAGTATATGCTGAGAAGGAGAAGAAAAAGAAGCAGTTCCTACGATGAAAATCCTACATATTTCAATTATATTCGGAAGAAAGGAGAACACATAAATTAACTAAAATGTAAACATATTTCTATGTCTGTTAATGTGTACCTTAGTAGGTAACCAACTATCCCAAACCTAGCAAGGTCTACACAAGTTAATTATCCCTCAGTTTGTTCCTCTCTAACTTAGTATCGAAGAATGGAAGCCGCTGAGATGAGATGATAACTCATCCTGCAGCAAATGACACGTCGACCACGTCCACAGTAAATAGAAATCACAGCGCACGCGTGATTTATTATTTAATTATTAGTTTACACAGCTAAGTATAGAGCGGCTATTCCGCATTCGAGTCACACGTCACGCAAGGAACACAGGCGCAGTGGGCTCTCTGATAGTAAGAATTTATAAAGTAACCATTGAGGCGGTAGTTACGAGTTTTCTCATTTATGACAAATGCGTAGTCAATGATCATTATTAATCACTTAATTAGGGTGACGGAACCAGTAATGGACAAGGCACCAATAATGAACACTTGATACTTATTTTACAGAAGATAAGGGTTATTCATTAGTTTTGCAACAAATGAATATCAATCAATTTCGGTCCGTATACAATTTGAATTAAGAGTGAGTGTCCATTACTGGTGCCTGTCAGCTAAGTGTCCATCATTGGTGCCGTCACCCTACTATTACTAAGTTAAGTTTGGCGGTTACTGGCTTTTTTGTAAATAGATATTTTTGTTGAAAAATACTCACTGTTTATTTAAAATTTTAAGATACATATAGTTGCTGGATAGTCTTAGTTGTCTGTACTGTACAAAATGAGCCGGCTCGTCCGAAGTGTTACAGATTACATTTTATTGCATAAATTGCGATCGTCGTCCATTCGTCGTCCATGTATAGAATAAATAGATAGCAATACTGTAACAAATTGATCAATGATAGCGAAAAAAGACTCGAAGCTCAATAGGTAGCAATAATTACGGGCAACCACGGAAATAAATACAAAATAAGCTTATAAACTTACATAAAGCTAAAGTGCATTTATATGATCTATCTTGAAAATAAAACCAGATCGATACTTCATTAAATTGCGTATAGTAATACTTTGAATTCAATAAAACCTCTATCTATCTCTTACAGTCACGCAATACTTAGCCAAAGGGCGTGAGATGTCCAGATTAAAATATAAATTAGAAAAGCAAATGATAGTAATGGATAATATCAATATTTTTTATCACTTATGGCTTTAGTCACGTATTAGCATAAATAAATAACTCTGTTTTGCATATACCTTTATGTTTTTCCAAGTAAAAAATTACGCGGTTGTAATGCGTTGTAGTTTTTTAGCAAACTTAAAGGATGTTTTCGTATTTATGTCATTAGTCAAAACTATATCTCATCTTCGTTTTTCACCTAAGTATTTTTCTATATCATTAATGACATAACTTTTAACAAACATAATGTTTTTAAATCTCAATTTCTCGTCTATTTTTGATACTCTGTATCAGCCTAACCTACTGTTTTCAAGCGCACTGTGTTGATTTCCATACAATGGCGGTCGACCGCCACTCACCGTCAATCCGCGCTACTGCTTCGGTATTCTATTGTGGATGTCTTTATACGTGCGCGGGAGTGCGGCTACTCAACATCGTGATTTTACTATTGAGTTGATAGAGCTGAGCTAGTTGCTATGCTGCTCTTATCTTTTGGATGCATTTAAATCTGTAAATTATCAAGCATTGTATAGGAATAACAACGACAAAAAAGAATTTTTAGTCGACTGCCGTTGAACGAGGGTGTTTTTAACCATACTTGTCTTGGTCTAAGATCCGAATAGGAGACGATTTGGACCGGGCTGTTTATTCGATAAAAAGTATTTTATACCAAATTTAATAAGCTAAGTAATATATGGCGAATAGGTAGGCTGAAAAATTTCAGTCCAGTATATAATTAATAAAAAAATTAAAAATTAACTTCGTTTTAAAAAATTACACTAGCTTGTTTAATGGACAAATTACATACCAATCGAAAGTATGAAGCCTATAGAATATGAAAACGTTAGTTTGACTATTTTTTTCGATTAGTATGTAATTTGTCTATTAAACAAACATTTGCAATTTTAAAAAAAATTTTTTTTTTAATGGTATAAGTACTGGACTGAAATTTTTCAGGCTACATATTCGCCACATATTATTTAGCGTATTAAATTTGATATAAAATTATTTTATATCAAATTTAATACGCTAAATAATATGTGGCGAATATGTAGCCTGAAAAATTTCAGTCCAGTACTTATACCATTAAAAAAAAAATTTTTTTTAAAATTGCAAATGTTTGTTTAATAGACAAATTACATACTAATCGAAAAAAATAGTCAAACTAACGTTTTCATATTCTATAGGCTTCATACTTTCGATTGGTATGTAATTTGTCCATTAAACAAGCTAGTGTAATTTTTTAAAACGAAGTTAATTTTTAATTTTTTTATTAATTATATACTGGACTGAAATTTTTCAGCCTACCTATTCGCCATATATTACTTAGCTTATTAAATTTGGTATAAAATACTTTTTATCGAATAAACAGCCCGGTCCAAATCGTCTCCTATTCGGATCTCCTACTATCTGTATATTTATGTATGTAGGTATTGTATGTACGTTTATATGGTTCAATGTATAAAATGAGAAAAAAGACAAATAAGCAGCCGTTTTAAAAATATTGCTTTTTGACAAATTTATTACATTTTTAGTCTAAACTAACTCATAACATTAAGGCGACAATAAACGGAGAAAAACTCTATGATTCATTTTTTTTATCGTTAATAGGTTGTCGATTAAGTATCCTGCGTACCACGTATGACACTTTTCAATCGAAGATGTCATTTTCTGATAATCTTCGTACTATTTTTTATTTGCCCTATAATATTATTCTGTAGATAACTTTCTGGATAATTTGACAGCTATTCAATATCAAGACACTCTCTAGAGAACTGACTAACGCATTCACTGCCATATATATGCGTCACCGTGACTTCCACCAAGTGCCATCAACGCATATGTGCGTTCTTACAGTAGGCAAGCTACGTATAAAACAAAAGATGTGGCACCTGGCGAAAGTTCAAAAAACAGTACTGGCAGTGAATGCTTTAAGGGTCGGATACAGCCCTGACCACCCACCTGAACCTTGCCACGCTCCATAAGATTTATTTTTAAACAATAGCAGAAGTCGCTCAACTTTATTTCAAGTATGACAAGCAGAATTCACACGAGCATCCAGGCCACCTGATGGTAAGTGGGATCTGCACCCATAGACATTTACATTCTCAAGAGTGCAAATGCGTTGCCAACCAAGACTAAGATGGAATGCCTCTCTGTTTTATCCCTACACGGGATCACAGCAATGTGAGCATTGCTGTTTGGTGGTAGGGAAAAGGATAAGTTGGTGGTAGGGATCCGGACCCGCACCAGTACACTTACCATAAGATATAATTACCGTACTCGCTAGCGAGTCGAATACTCTGTCACTCGCAGACCTTGCAATAATGATAAAGAGTGCGAGGGACAGAGCATTGGAGTCGCTAGCGAGTACGGTAATTGTAACTCATGGTAAGGGTACAGGGCTGTGATACTCTCAAAAACGCGGTCTGACGAACGAACGAGTGAATATCGCAGCGGCGGCGAGTTTAAGTAGTCCCGTCAGAACGAACAAGATACATTTTAGCGCGTGCATTTTCAATTTGGCAGCATGGCTTCTGTCGATAAGATCCAACGTATAAGGCTGCCAAATTGAGAATGCACGCGCTAAAATAAACAAATAAATAAATAAATATCATGGGACAATGTCACACAAATTAACCTAGTACCAAACTAAGCTATAGGCTTGTATTATGGCTATAGACAAAGATATAAATACTTACATAGAGAAATATATACTTAAATAAATAGAAAACATCTATGACTCAGGAACACATGTTCGCGCTCATCACACAAATATCTGCCCTTCCCGGGATTTGAAACCAGGACCGCTAGCTACTAGGCTAACGCGTCTCGTCAAATATGTTTTGTTCGCTCTGACGGGACTCCTTAAACTCGCCGCTGCGACATTCACTCGTTCGTTCGTCCGACCGCGTTTTTGTGAGAATCACACCCCAGGCTCTACCACCATTACACACACTTATTAGTTATTACTAAGCAACAATGAAACCTCTCGCGTAACGTGTAACTGTTCAAACTATTTGCGGCAGACGCCGTTCTCAGTTCGTATTACCTTTCGCTTCAAACCGCAAACCCTCAAACCTCAAACCCACGGTCATTAACTATTTAGTACCTGGTTTATAGGTTTACTGTAAATGCCTGGAGATGTACAGAAACATGTGCAGGTTTTAGAATAGAGGTTCTCAAGTGGTTGGTTTTACAATTGAAGTTAAAGGTATTGTTATAGCGTAGCATTGGTATTGATTTTTGGTACCCTACCTGAACCCTGGTAAAATCAGTTCGTTGTCCGTCTGTCCGACTCGCTGGTCCAAACCGTTTTTCTGAGGTATCACGTTAAAATTAATTTCAAATGCTTAATTCTACGGTCCCTTGGTGGTTTAAAAAAAACGGCAACAATGTAATCAAAAAAAAAATGTCGCTCGTAAATAAATCAAAACATAGACTTAGGCTAGTTTCCGCTGACTTAGAATCATGAAATTTGGTGAGAAGGAAGGTCACATAGAATAAATAAAGGATAAATCCGAAATTCGTTAAATTGTACCATTATTAATTCAAAAATATGCGATAGGAAACCTCGGTGCGCGAGTAAAATTCGCACTGACCCAATGTTTGATGGCAGTCTTACTTTGAACTTTAAAATTGTGCTTAACCTCAACAATATTATTTTAATTAAGTATCTTTAAATCAGGATTTTTTCATAGGTAGGGGGGAAACGGTAATTTTTTGTACATTTTTGGCTATAAAAGTACGTCAAGGAAAATAATAAAAAAAATGTTTAGACAAACATAACATAACATAATCTCACGCCTTCATTCCCAGAGCGGGGTAGGCAGAGCTACAGAATTACAAACATCTCTAAAAACTTGTTGATAATTCTATAACCACAATTTGCACAATTAGGCTAAGATGTTTACCAGCGTATTAGTGACAGGTTGCAAGCCCATCGCCTAACAGTACTACAAGCCTTTATTCCCTTAGTCGTCTCTTACGACATCCACGGGAAGACATGGAGTGGCACTATTCTAACTCGGCAACCACACGAATGAACGAGGAGGAATGTTTTGATATTCTGCAAAATGAGCCCTCTCATATGACATCCCGTTTGCTATAATTAAATCACTTTCATTTTTCAACCCCCCCATTCTAAATCCCTTTTTCAAATATTTAGTAAAATAATTTCATATTGTTTTTACTAAAAACAGAAGCGGGCAAGTACCAAATTTCAAGATAGCTTCCATAGTTTCAGAGAACAACCGAAATCTTACCAATAAGTTCCTTTTGTAACATTTTGGTACGGAACCGAGCCTAAAAATTGAAGAAGACAATACCGCTAAATATAAATCTCTTTCTGACGTTGCAAAACGTCACGCAATGTAAACTAAATTTTGAATTGAAGAAAAATATTGTTAAATTACAAAAGACACAACTCCAATCACACTAAAATATTATAAATGCGAAAGTGTGGGAGAAGGTATGTTTGTTACACATTTACGCTAAAACGGCGGACGGATTTAGAAGAAATTTGTAAAGTAACCATGACTTTACAAATAGACTCCCTTTCTTCCCGAAAAATATCACACTTCACGTCAACGCAAACGAACTCGAAGAAAATAATTAAGTTAAACAAGATTTTTAAATGCCATTGCTGTTAGGTTTTATTTTCTAATACATATAAAATGAAAATTCAATAAATAAGAATGTCATTTGAATAAAGTAAAGGTTGTGATAGTAGTAAAAAAACAGTCATTTGACTGTGGGTAGAAGGGGATAAAAAGGGAATCACGAGGCTGATCGAGGCATTCGGTTTGAAACCTTGACAGTGGAATATTGTCGTAGTCATAGCAAAATAATCTGAAATAAATTCAAAGTGTACGGTATAAAGTGGTTTCATTTAATAAGTTACTAATGTTAGTGGTGTTCAAGTATTAGTTCTACTATATTGCAAATGTAAGACAAAATTAGAGAGTCCACAATGATAGGTACATTGTAGTAAAGACATTAACATTAAACTGAACCATTCACCACGCAACAAACCTCACAAGTAATGGTGCAAAATCTCTTCAGTGGCTGTCAGCACTCTGGGAAACTTACCTAGTGTTCGCTGTAAAATATATTTATAGCTAGAAAAGTGCTAGAACGTCCGTTTGTGGTCACTGACTGGCAGGCCTTTCATATTTTACCTCATGTCAAAGGTTCGCTCATTTCCTGCGATGAACCTAACGATGCTTAAATCACAGTTAATGCAGGCGAACTCCATTATTTGTTGCTAGTGCGTAAAAGTAGCGTTAAAGCAGCTATTTACCTAACTAAAGAAGATATTATTTAATGATGTTTGCATTGTTTTAGGTGATTTTAATTATGATTTCTATAGCTAGACGACGGTACTGCGTTTTAGTACTTATTACCACTATGGAATGAGAAAACGGTAAAAGAGAGAGTTACATGTTACAACTTACTAAAATTTTACATTTATTAAGCTATCCAAAAGGCTGGATTTATTTTCAGACTGTGTAGGCCCTTTCGCAGAGAAATCGCATATAACATTTTGTTCCAAAAAACCGACTATCATTTAAATACTTATTGTGAATCACTTCTCGAAGAAATATTGTTAAGTTGGTATTTCGTATTATGTCTATCGATTATCATAGTCATCTTTATTACCACTACCAACTTGCAAAGTTCTCAATGTGTTAATTTACTTCTACCGTTCCTTTGTTCCAAATTAAAAATTGTTATCAATTACGTTATGTTGTCACGAAATGATTCCAATTCATCAGCTTTATACTGGCATTAAAGCCTTACACACTCTTAGGCCGCATTTCACTAAACTTGGAATAAGAATTACCTACTCCGGGAATGTAAAAAAAAACAAAAACCAAAATATTTATTCAGTAAATTGGCCACATACGCGCTGAATCCTAGCGCTTCGTACAAGACCATCATTTCGGAGAAGAAGCGCCGCAAGAAACTCCAGAGGGCTCAGACAAGATGCACTACGCTAACTAACGTTTCTATTCGTTTCTTTTTTAAACCAATCGAGTCACTGGTAGACCACGTGACTTTTCGTATCACGTCATCTTCCAGTGACGCGATTGGTTTAAAAGCGAATCGAATAGAAACGTTAGTCACCGTAGTGCATCTTGTCTGAGCCCTCAGCAGAAGGTCATTTTTTCAAACATAAAATACAATAAATAATTAATCGCCTATTTTTAAATACAGCATGCACCTGTGAATACAGTAAGTGATGGAAATTACGAAATACGGCTGTCACAGGCGTCATCGTAGAAAAATCAGAATTTAGACAACCAAATACGATACGGTACAAAATTTACCCTGAAACAGGATCGAGCGGCGTTACGCACAGTAGCGTGAAGCAAGAAGCGTTTTTCCAACTTTATATTTTGAACTACTGAGGGCACTGCCAAGACTAGCGTTTCTATTCGTTTCGTTTTTAAACCAATCGCGTCAAATGGTAGATGACGTGATACGAAAAGACACGTGATCTACCAGTGATGCGATTGGTTAAAAACGAAACGAATAGAAACGTTATTTAGCGTAGTGCATCTTGGCAGGGCCCTCTGCTTCTAAGTAGTATTTGCTAAAGTTAGCTTAGCAACAGAATGCTAGTTTAAGTTATCACCGCAGCAGATTCCGAGACTTACTGCCCATATTGTGCATCGGCGATTCCGCATATGGGGATATAAATCTAAGAAGTGACAAATGAAGTACCTACTTACTAAGCTACAAGTCCTCTGCAACCTATTGTGTCTGTGAAACAGAGATTTCTGTTCCCACAAAACGATTTACGTGACGCGTTTATATCTTTGACCAACTTCTAAAGAAGCTCCGGTTATCAATTTGACTGCATATTTTTAGTTATTTCTTCCATCTAGGAAGAGTTAAACTACTATCACATCAAATGGAAACTTAATCATTTTATCTACACTCATATCATACACCCTCTATGATGCGTTCAGAAACCGCAAATTATGACCAGCATAATAATCAACTCTTTTGTTAGAGCATTTTTTTTATCTGCGGCAGTAAGCTTATGGATTCATAAGAACATCAATTTCGATGTTCTTATGACATTCAAATTTCGAACATCTCTGAAAAACAAAGAAATTTTATTTGACCTCTATTCTAAAATCAGTCGAGATGACGTTTAGTTCGAAATGAATTGTCAATTTGCATACAAATTTGACAAATGTCACGCGTAAGTAAGATATCGAACGATATGAAAGTTGGGGCCGACTCTAGTTTGTCTATGACTTAAAAAAAAACTATGACAGCTGCCAGAAAAGGTTTCAAAAAGGTTAATATGCGGCTGCTGAATGCATCATGGAGGCTTATGATATGTGGGTAGATAAAGTAGTGTATGTAACTGTACATAATTAGGCATTAAAACACTTGTGTGATGTTATTATGAAACTCGCTTTCGGCTCGTTTCATAAACCCACACTCGTGTTTAATGCCCTTCATTATGTACAGTCACATAAACTACTATATTTGGTACGTCCGAATCTCTTATCCATTAACCCACCGCCAAGCAGTAGTGTTCGCATTGCTGTGTTCCAGTGTGGGGATAAGACAACCGGTGAAGTTACTAGCATAGAGGCATTCCATCTTAGTCCTCAGGGTTGGCAACGCATTTGAGGTCTTAGGATTGCAGTTTTGAGATTTCAAATGTCTATGGGTCTCAGATCCCACTTACCATCAGGTGGCCTGAGTGCTCGCGTGCCTTCTCCTTGCCATAAAAAAAAAGTTTCCTCATAGAATAGTTACTATACAGCGGGCCTAGTACGGCTGCGTCTATATCGCGTGTCAAATGTGGATAAAGCATCCGTCACTCTCGTACTTATTTACGTGTCAGAAGGTGACGGATGTCTTATCCACACATTGTCACACGATAAACGCAACCATATTAGGCCCCTGGGGCTCTCTCTACTCGGTAAAACCATTTAGCTCTTGACATGCACTGCTAGATCTAAACAGTAGTAACTCAAAATACAACTGTATTTTAAAATCAACTTTAATGCAACTTCTATGAACTTGAAACAAAACTAGCAAGGTTCCGAGTTGATACTGTTTTGATCTAGATGTACTTATATCATATTGTTCTTGACCCAAACGCCATTACTGTCAAGTGCGATAACAATACGAGAACAAGTCAAAAGCAATATGGTTTTACCACGTAAAATAGAGCCTCTGGGCCGCTTTTCATACATAGTAATACTGCCCTCATATGGAGAAAAGGCACAAGTGCAATTAATCCATAGAAGCATATTAAACTCTCAAGGGTTACAATAAGGTTGGAAGTGAAATGCAATTCATATAGGAGATCTGCCTTTTTTCCGTAGGAGGACAGAATAGCCCATCTTGCTTAGATATTGTAACCATATTGCTGACGTTTTGACAGCGCCTTTACACCTGGCGGAAAGATCTGTCATTACGTGAACAGGTGATCTAATCTTTGTCGGTAAAATCATATTGATCTTGACAATGTTATGGTATTGTTTTTAGCTCCGCCATTCATTAGGGTTGTGTAGTACATGTACTAAGAGCCAAAAAGAATTAATTCCCGTCACTGTACTAGAACGAACTATTCCGTGAAGTTTCTGCTCTTAGTTCATTTAGTACACGCGGAGCAAGAACCGAACAGAGCAGGCAGAGCAGTGAGTGACACTGACAGCAAAGCCGGCCATTCACTCGTTCAAAGGAGCATGAACAGACCAGTTTCTTTCAGAGTACTAGTGTACTGAAAGAACTAAAAGACCGAATTAGTACATTAGAGCGATTGTACTAGTTTGGAGCGATCGGCTCAGTGAACGAGCGCGCACAACCCTACCATTCATCAAGTCCTGTAAAACGGGTTGAATAGGGACACAACCTAAAATGAACCATGTTTTACTAATTATAAGATTGAAATTATTTCCAATAGACGTAACGTTATAGTCCATTTAATAATTGTTTTTATTTGTAACAAGTTATGACTTATTGTAGGTTGTTCCCCTACTCAACTCACCCCGTTTTATGTCGACCATACTCGTATTGCTAGTATAGACCATAATTATACTTATTAGAAGTTTATTAATGTATGTGCCTATGTGACGATTGATGTCATCATCGTCATCATCATCATCATCAGCCATGGTCCGTCCACTGTTGAACGTAGGCCTCCTTCATGTTTCGCCACAATTTTCTATCCTGGGCTTCCCCATCCAGCCCCTGCCTACAGTCCTTCGGATATCATCAGTCCAACGAGTTGCAGGGCGCCCTACGCTAAGCTTGCCTAAACGCGGTCTCCGCTCCAGAACTTGTCTGCTCCATCGGTTATCGATCCTACGGCAGACGTGACCGGCGCACTGCCACTTCAGCGTACTAATCCTTCGGGCTATATCGATGACTTTCGTCTTTTGTCGGATATGCTCGTTGCGCACCCTATTGGTCCCTATTGGCGGGACGATTGATGTGCCGAGTGCCTAAACGTGTCATCTCCGGTGTGGCCTTACCCTAAGAAGACTGCCATGATTTGACACCTAGTCTTCAAAAGTTATCCATCAAAGTAATATCTAATCCAAACGTCCATGAAACTGAGTCCGTAATACATCTTTTTTATAACAAATTAAGTTTTTTATTCGTTTTGGCATCTACAAGCCACCGTAATTACCCGAATAACTGTTTGGTTTATTTAAATCATCTTCTTATTAAAGTTTTACAACTCTTATATTTTAGTAGTTTTATTGTGTTTGTAGTTTCGCATCGCTGAGTACGATCAAGATATTTAATTATTTTTATTCTAGAATGCCTACGACTAATGCGTAGAAATAGTTTTATCTACACACATATCATAAATCCTCTATTATGCGTTCAAACTAGGGAATGCAAAATAACCGGTTATTAACCATTTTTGTATGAACATAACCGGTTCAAATCGGTTAAAACCGGTTATTCGCATTCCCTAGTTCAAACCCCGTAGGCAATGACCAGCATTACCTGTAGTAGTAGGTGACAGCGATGACAGCTGTTAATTTTGGAATATGTTCCAAATTTGGATCTCATTACCTTACAATATTCGATAACGTAATTTCATTATGTTACAGCTGTCATCGCTGTCACCTGCTAACAAAGGTAATGCTGGTCATTTGCCTTTCGGCTTCTGAACCCATCTTAGAGTACTTATAATATGTGTGTAGATAAAGTATTGTACGCGACTCTACGGAATTGGCATTACGCAACCGTCACGTAAACTACTATCACCGCATGTCCCCCTATTTCTTCCCGATGGTCGATTTTTTGGAAAATCTTTTCTTCGTGCACGTCTAAGGTACCTAAAGAAGTACCTAGCTTCAGCAGTTGAGGTTGTTCACTGCCAGCTGACTGACAGATCGTACAGACAGTCAGTCACTTATACAGGGTGTCCCATAAACCGACGTCAACCCGCCTAGGGCTGATAGAGCAGCTAAAAATCTATCGATTTAACCCCTATGTATGTTCAGCGCTGATTCGTATATTTATGGGGGTGATTCGAGTGCCCCTTAAGGTCCTCTGCCTCTGGACTTTTTGGTACCATTTTTGCAAAGCTTAGTTGGAAGAAATCCCTTAAAGGGATAAGTTCTTGCTGTAGGTACTTGTTTTTATTTTTATTGCCTGTATTTTGCATTGTTAATTGAAAATCGTAAAAGGCAAATATTAACATTAACTTTAGAATTTAATTACTAAGGCATAGGTGAGTTAGTACTAGCTCTAGTAATTAGAATAATCTCGTACACTTTACTACCTTTATTTTTATTGTTTGTGTGGGTCTTTTAAATGCCGTTTCAAACATTGCTGGGCCTCTATTCCACGCAGTAAAACCATATTGCCTTTGTCGTGTTATTATATCGTCAGGTAAGTTTTGAGTATGAATGTGGATGGCTATAAGAGTAGGGGAAGACCAAAGAAACGATGGATGGACTGTGTGACAGATGATATGGCTAGAAAGGGAGAGACTACCGAGATGACGACTAGCGGTCTTAATTGAAGAATATCTCAATGTTACAAAACTCAAAGTTAAGAAAAGATGTATTAGATTAAGAAAGGGAACATTCCAACGCCAATTTTGTTTACCTAAATATAATAACATATATGGTGCTCGAAAACACTCCTACCTACTGCCTAAAATAATAAACCAATTATCGGAACATGTACAAAACTTATATGTTGTAAAATAAGAAAAATCTTGAAATGTCACTTAGTAAAATGTAAAAATGTATCTTATATTCTGTAATTTTGTATGTCTACCTATATAAAATACTTACTTTATTTATCTATAAATTAGATCAGTAGTTAAGAAATCCCCATCGGCACACAAACCTCTTCATGGTTTTGCTTAGATAAACAATAACTACACGTAGAAGCGAAACTCCCGGCTCCGGACGCGCGCTCGGCGCGTTAGATACCTACCGCTTGGCGACACCTGAGGTGTCTAGTCAGTCAGGGGCGTCACACACGGAATATATATTAACCAAGATATTGATATTGTGTCTTGAATTGGTTTTCGTATTTGTGTTAATTTTAGTGTTAATGGTTGAACTAAGATAGTGTTTTAAAAAGTGAACGATTATTTACGGCAAAATAATTAGAAATAATTGATTCAATGAAGGAGTTTTCTGAGATAATCTTAATATCATCTAAAAGAATTATTACCTAATTTAACGTCGATGTAAAAAAACTCATTTTGCAACAATGTTTCCACGTTGAAAAAATCATTAATAATAAATCGTGACTTAACTACTATACCACATCCATAAACCGATTAAAATATTTCGCACGTGACAGCCCTAACTTTGGGCGCGGAAGACAGAGGGGCGTAGCGGGGCGAAGGGGGAAGTAGGTATTTAAAGGGCGGCGTTTGGGGCCTGGTCAAAGAAGATTCGCTGCTACGTGTAGTTATTTTTTTTTTTGCTATAATTTGCTCGATATTAATAACGGCAACAGGTAGACGCTTGAAATATTTACAGAATATTAAGGTGTATATTCACTTTAAAAATAAATAGTTAAATTAAAATAAAATAAATATTTAAGGGCTCCCATACAACAAACGTGATTTTTTATAGATTGGTACGGGACCCTTCGTGGGCGAGTCCCACTCGCACTTGGCCGGTTTTTTATATTGCCGTCGATTTCATTTTGCCATTGTTGTTATTTCAATTTTTACAGTTAAAGTATCCTATATCAACCGGGATGGTGTAATGATGGTCAGTACCCTTACCATGAGCTACAATTACTGTACTCGCTAGTCGAATACTGTATCCCTCGCACTCTTTAAGAGGCCACCTATGGTACCACACCCCCACAAGAATAAAAAGGGATGGCTTTATGTGCTTCCGCGCGAAGAATGTGAGATGGAGATAGTTCGCTCGCGCCTTGACGGCAGCGTTAAATTAAATTAATTGCTGTTTACTTTAAAACCACAACACTTATTGAAAAAATGTTTTACCAGGATTAAGAAGTTACATATCCTCAACGATTGAATCGAAAATCATTGTTAAAGATTATATGGTTTCGAAGATTCAACCAAAAACATGCAAACAAGGTGTCATGTTTGAAAAATAAAAGTACCGAGGATTTTATTTCTAATCGTGTTATTGAGATCCAGATCGCGGAACACTCCAGACTTTAGCATAGGTGGCCTCTTAAGAACACCGCGAGGTCTGCGAGGGACAGAGCATTTGACTCGCTAGCGAGTACGTTAATTATAACTCATGGTAAGGGTACAGTTGTGACTTGTAACGTTTCTTTACATGCGATTCATTTTCCTTCCATCGCGGGTCGGCTTCCTCTGCATACAGCTAACTGAGTTCCTAGTGAAAAAGGGTACAAGTCGACTTAACTCGTAATAAAAAAGGGTATATACATGAACAGAGTATACTAGACTTACACCCTTTTTCACTTGATCTTCCGAAGACTCTTCCGACTTATCGCCAGAAGGTTCCAACTTACAAATCGTGTGTAACGTTTATAAAGACTGTATACACAGGCCATGGATGCAAACTGCAGTAATGTCTATTGAATCAGCTAACGAGGTAATGACTTGGTCACCTGCGCATGCACAACCATCTCAGCTAATAGAAGCCACGTTGAACATCTGTGCAATGTTCGGAATTAAAAACAAATAGCTCATTAAACGCGTTGAGCTAATATTGGTATTGATTCTCGATCGAGGCTTCGTTTTAGGGTTCTGTACGTGTATGAATAAGAGTAGAACCCTACAAACGATATAATAACTTACAAATAAGATAAAAAATAGTACATTATTGCCTAGGCATGGAAGTAGGCAATTGCGGGCTGAGTATTGGATTAAACGGACGAGCTTGCGAGTCCGTTTAAAAATACGAAGCCCGCAATTGCTGTTCCTGCCGAGGCAAATATAGCGCTTTTCTCAAAAATCGCAAGAAAAAAATTGTGTTGGAGTCAAATCTTCATCGCTTGAACTCATTTTTTGAATTGCATACAAACAGAAACTTCATGTAAAAAAACCATCACTCCTTACCGCCTTTTTTGTTTATGACAAGGAGAAACGCAATTCTTGTTTTAAAAAAAACATAAGCTATTCCAGGCACAAATAAAAAAGTTATGTTTCGAGTAAAATTTGGATGTGTAAGACTTGTGCCCTCATTTTATTATGGGCCTTTTCACTTTTTAAAAAGTTACAAGGTAGATAGTAATGGAATTTGTATGCAACATTGCGGGCTTGTGTAGCGAGCACGCAAGGTTTTTTTTTTAAAAAAATGAGAACAGTCAGTAAACTATGTACTTCGCGTCTCAATATGTAGATAGGAATGTCAACATTTCCGGACATTTTTGAGAAAAAACTCTTACAATGGCGATCCCTATTTTCAGAGCTGAGGGGTTAACGTGACGTAGAAAAGCAGTTCAGTTTCTGTTGAGAGAAAGAGATAGAGCAATAGCAGTCATATAGCACTGTCCCTTTCTTTTAACCTAAAGTGAAATGCTATTCATGGTAATGCTGATACTTTTTAAAAGGCCGCACCAAATTACTCTGCTTGTATAGTCAGGGTACGAAAAGGTTCGTCACTTTTGGACCTTAACCGTGTAGAAATAGAGTCGAAAAGTGACGAATCTTTTCTTACCGTGACTATAAATACTATAGGTACGGTAGGTAAGTAACGAAAAGTATACTTATATAGAGAAATACATTAAATCTTCAATACTCAAGATCAAATAATCGCACATCACATGTTTTTGTTTGTTAATTTCTTCTTGTACTTTCTATCTTTCAAATATGGCCCTACAAGGAATCGAACACGGGACCGCTAGTTCAATAGCCACTCACTACCAACCAACTAGAGTAAATAAGTCGTCAATAATGATATGAATTCCATAGCCTCATCAATATGCCACGCAAATGTGATCACTAACGACGTCAAAAATGCATAATAAAAATAAACAGCACTTTTATATCTCCTAAGTATTAAAAGCACATCAGCCCTCCAATAGCCTAAGCATATTAAACCATTTCTAGACTAAATAAAGTTGCAAATGCAATAATATTTTTGAAGCATGTGACTTTTTGTTAAATGGGAACGACTGCTTACTCGTGTCTAGTTCTTCAGTGCCAGAAGCGCCAAAAGGAATCAATATTGTATGTGGATCTGGCAGACTGGTAGTCAGAAATGATCCACGTGCCTTCGAGGCCTTCAGAACCATGAGTCAAGATGCTAATAGGTAATAATACTTAATCAAATATGCAAGTCTAGTCTGGCTCTTTGCAGCTAACCTAGTTGGTAATGAAGCTGTCTATGAAGCCAGCGGTCCCGGGTTCAATCCCCGGTAAGGGTAAATAAATAAATAAATTTTAGAGGACAATGTCACACCAGTTGACCTAGCACCAAACTAAGCACTAATCTTGTACTATGGGTACTAGACACCGATATAAATACTTATACACAGAAATATATACTTAAAAACATAAAAAACATCCATGACTCAGGAACAAATATTCAGGCTCATTATACAAATATCTCCCCTAACCGGGATTTGAACCCGAACCGCTAGCTTCCAAGGCAGGGTCACTACCAACTAGGCCACCGCCTCGTCCATAGTCCATCACCACAAAAAAAAAACTAAGCTCTAGCTAGACTATTCTAGTAAGATCTCTGGCCATTGCGTTAAGCCGGGTATACTCACAGCGAGCCGTATCTGTAACTGTTGCACTGTGTTCCTCCTTGCCATAAAAACCGACCCAGCGCAAGTTACACACGAAGGGTTCCGTACCACTCTTTTATGGCCCCCAGATTTTATAGTTTATTTTTATAGCGGCTATAGAAATACCTACACAATGTAATTTTTAAATGTGTTTTTTTGTTTGTTATTACGGTAATTGAGATACAACCCACTGACAGACGGACAGACTGACAGCGGATGCTGCGCAATAGGGTCTTCTTGGCACCCTTTGGGTACGAAACTCAACAATGATGAACATAGTTGACGCAGACACGTCTCAGTGCCTGTGCGTGATTTAATGTCAGTTGCAGTCATCTATTCATACACGCTCACTCACACGTATGCAAAAGCAAACGTCTTAGACATACTAACGTTGTTTTCTGTCAAAATCCTCTGCCATCTTGACAGGTGTCAGACAGCGTCGCTCAAGCCCGACAGGCTCCTAATTAAAAAGCTGAATTCCCTTTCTGTTCACCATTAATCATTTAATAATTATGGTATAGGCAAAGACTAACGATGGAGAAGGGACAACAGTTATTTATGAACGGGCAACCTCATTCATCGGGTTTCTCATTAAATTTCTTCGGATAAAAAAAACTATGTTTGAACATAAATTTTATCCCAATTCAGCAAACCGTTTAAGATCCTTGATTTTAGGACAAAAACTCAAGAGTTAAATTTTGTCACAAAATATATTTTTTAAATCAGACCGGCAAAGGCAAATGAATGTGGGTCAGGGCCTCTATTCTCAGCGGTATAAACCATGTCGTCTTTGACCTGGAGGTTTATTACCTAATGCACTCGCAATCGCAATCGTTTTCATTTTGACAGTTCGAAGGCGAGTCTGCATACAAAATGTTAACAATTGTTCCACTTTGAAGTTGATAGCGATTGCGAGTACGTTAGGCAATAGGCCAGGTGTTATGGTATTGTTTTTAATTTGGTCACCATTAATATCGGGTAAATAAGAGCTATCAAAACGTTGACAATAACATAACGTTGCTATGAAACATGGTGTATCCCAATTATTAAGTACTATTCTTTCATAATTTATATAAGTTAATAACTTCCATAATTGACTAAACCATACATGAGTTTCATTGTTTTTTTATCTCCACTTATTTATTCATTGCTAAAATGTATCGCAATAATCATCAAATACATTGACGCTGTAACAGTTTGATAGTACCATCGGATATAAATAACGCTGTGCAGTTTTGATGTCGAAGAATTGTTTCCCACGAGCTATGTATGTTATTTTGACAATATAAACTGCTTGAAATAGCCATACCCGAAACGTCTTATGATACCTATTAGGTACTAAATGTATAGTCACAAGGTTTTTTTTTGCAAGATATGGCCAGTCTGTTTTATTTAAACCCATAATCTATGCCAACGTAACATGAGAAAGTGATGGGAATACTTCTGTCACTCCTCACTTGCCTCCTAATTAAACAGGTTAAGTTCGCGACGGATCTATTTCGAACTCTCTTGTTACTAAACTAGCGTTTCGCTTAAGGTTACGTTGACAGAAGCTATTAGTAAATACGAAATGTTAGTAGACATTGTGTGGTAGTTGTAGCAAAGTATAAATAGCAAAATTCGTCTATGGCGCCTTAGGAGTTTTTGTAACCTATCGCCACTCGGGCGTTCGTGTTGCTCTTAATACGCACGCAACAAAACGCGGCGAGGGCGCGACCCTGACTAAACCGGCTCGGTCCGTGCTGTTGAGTTCGCTTGTGGTGGCACGCGATGTGTACGGTCGAAGCACGCACACATGCAAGCCGCGCGATATTACCTATATTTGAAGATTAACTACTGTTTATACTGTGGTTGTAGCCCAGTTGATAGTGACCCTATGAAACTAGGTAGGGTTAATTATTGGCTTCTAAAATACCAGTTACTGGAACCTAGTGATTGTGGAATTATCGTCTCTATTACCTTATGTTAAAGTTCATGGGGCCAATAATTGATAGGTGGCCAATAATAGGGCAGTTCATCCTATGTCCAATTTGTAGGTATCCCCAGGGTGATGATATACACACATCAAAAAAGTCTTGGGATACTCAGTATCCCTAGATAAATTTGATGTTTTGACTCGTAGTAATATAATATAGAAATGTTCAAAACTATCTGGGGATAAAAAATATCCCTAGGCACTTTTGATTTGTTTATGTGGGTAGGTTTTAAGTTAACATATTCAGGGTACGTCGTAGATCTCTTTGTCTTGAATTAAACGTGGAAGCAACAAGTGTGTGTGATTTCGACATCCCTTATTAAATATCTAACGCGCCCTTGTAGTATTTCTCACCCAGTAAGCGTAAATATTGACGCTTCAAGTACTTTCATGACTCATCCAAGATCGAATTGGTAGTCATACCTTAATTCAGAAGCTCATCCATCGCAGACACCCAAACCCAAGCCACGTAACCACGCGGACTTTACATAATTGATGAGATTCCAAGTTAGTAGGTAATTTAATTATCTAATGCATAAGTCAGATGCCGCGATAAGCTCGTTTCATACATTAACGCAGTCCATTAGACCGTACATCACGAAAGAGTCAAACAGCACCACGTTACTCACAAATTAGGAAACAAAATAAATTAACTAGAAACGTTATATGCTAATGTACTCTTAAAACCCTTATTCCGACAACAATACAGTCGGAAATCACCTGTGGTTTGGTAAAAGAGGGTTGCCAACTTATACTCGTATGCATTAGAATAATTGCACTGGCAACTCCCATGGCGCGGTTATTAAAAAAACATTAGACAATGTCATATTAATTAGTTTAAGGAACGGACTGTTAATTGTGTTTTGAGGGTATAATAGTGTAGCTTACAAGCTGACTTACGGACGTACATGTCTCCTAAGTACTTTTTAATTATTGGGTAAAGGTCATGACAAGTTAATTTATACAATGCGACAAGTTTATAGACTTCAGCGGGGCCTAGTATGGTTGCGTTGCGAAATGTGGATAAAGCATCCGTCACTCTCGTACTTATTTACGTGTCAAAAAGTGACGGATGTCTTATCCACATTTTGTCAGGCGATAAACGCAGCCATATTAGGCCCCCTGGTATTTCGGTCGCCTTTATCGCGGTGGATAAAGCATACGTCTCTCTCGCACATACATATTGGTTAAAAGGTGACAGATGTTTTATCCACATCGATAAACATAACCATAATGACCGCTGGCCGAAAAATGTCGTATCCGGCGGTTTCGGGGCAGTCTTCCAGCATCAAGTACGACGTCAGCTTAGACAAAACTGAACCATGCTATTTTGTCACCTAATAGATAGTTCTAAGTTTTACTCCCTTGTGACATAATCTACTAATAATTGCCTTGCGACTGCAAAATTGTTTTTTTTAAGTAGCGGGTGGAAAGAAGTGGTCTTTGCCTACCCCTCTGGGAAACAGGCGTGATTTTATGTATGTAAGTTTTACAATATTTATTTACTAGCTGTTGTCCCGTCTGAGTAGAAGTCGTTTATAGCTAGTCGCAGTAAAAAGTACCCTCGAGTAGTCGAGTACCTATTATGTGTTTCCTCGGGGTTCAATCTCCATACAAAATTTCATCGAGATTCAGCGGGTTAGCCAAGAAAGCGTATCAAACTGACTGACAAAGTTACTTTCATATTAATAATATTATTATGGAAATGGATTATTCAATATTATGTATAACGTGTAAGGTATTTGTGAATATGGGTTTATTCTATAGGTAAATAAAATGAATACAAATATCAGTGGACAATCTCACAGGCTAGCAAGTTGAAATGGCAGCACATATGTCCAAGAACTGATGATCGTTGGACCAGATTGGTTTTGGAGTGGAGACCACGCACGGGCAAGCTTAGTGTGGGAAGGCCACCAGCTAGATGGACTGAGGTTTGCTGGGAGCGGTTGGATGAGGGAGGCCCAGGTTTGAAACAATTGGCGAGCCATGTTAGAGACCTATGTCCAGCAGTGGACTGCTATAGGCTGATGATGATGGTGATGAATCTCACACAAATCGACCCCGTGTCAAACTAAGCTCCAAGATTATACTATAGGTTCTTGCCAACGAAAAAATTATCAGTGTCATTTTATTCTTGACACTACTTGTACTTATTTGAAAACGAGTTTAAAAAAAGTCAGAGTTATTTCGTCACGACTAAATAAGTTTTCTTCCTTCATGATCGAGTAAAGAGTCAAAACTGCCTGAGTGCTTGACCAATTTCGTTATAAAAATCACTTTTCGCCCTAGGGACGGAAATTTCACTTCGCTATTGAGAAATACAAATCTTTACTCTCCGAACAGGAGAAATGAAAAGGTGATTTTATGGATATGATACGTTGTTCCCCGTAGCTTCCTGCCCCGGTTCACACAGCGCAGGCGCAAGCGCATAATTGACGCCGGTGGTCGCCATTACCGCGCATGGAATTGGTGATTGCACACTTGCACTGCGGTAATGAATAGATACGGACAAAGCTGAGCTGGGAATACTGCCAGTGGTGTGGAGGAGGCAGGAAAATAATTTTGCTGTCGCAAGGCAATTATTAATAGATTATGTCACAAGGGAGTAAATTGATATGTTTATAGCGTTGGTATCATGCGAATGGTAAAATGTCGGGAATACTAAGGTATAATATTTTATACTACGAAAATAATGTTGCTACCGATTGATACATATGGTGACGGCACCAATGATGGAAACTTTTAGCTGACAGGCACCAGTAATTCAAATTTGATACGACCTAAATTGATTGTTGCAAAACAAATGAATAATCTTTTATAAAATAAGAATCAAGTGTCCATTATAGGTGCCTTACCACCACCCTACCTACTGTATCCTATACGTATTAGAAACATTTAAATGATACTCGCATAAAGAATAAAAACTTAACACGCGAAAAAGGTGTAATGGTTTTTTTTTTATGCACTATGTCCATAGACCGTTCAAAAAGTGGACGAGGTTACTTCTGGGATGTACTGAAAAAAACTATTAAAGTCTGATCTCCCAGAAATACCAATAAACGTAGAGTTTGTCCAAATGGAATTGATGCACCCGTTCACCGCTTATGAAGTTTTCAGTAAAGGGGTTCAAGGTAGACGTACTGTACGCTGACACCATTGCAGTGAAAGCCAGTAGTCATTAAAATAAAAAACGACCGTCATCTGCCACCTTCTCATCTTCCCGCATCTTCGCATCATCTTGCAAATTCCTCGCCGCCCGCACGACAAACATATCTAATGACGACTAATTGCCAGATTGACTAATAATCGTCACGTCTATGACTAATTTCAGTAGGAACCTAATCTCCTAAGGTGCCCTTACACGGCAAATTTTTTCAGCAATTATTGCCCGTTAAGGCGACGGGTAAGGCAACGTCTGTAACGAGGTGTACGTATCCTGGTATTTTTTCTTACTGGCTATTTATTTAATAATAATTTTGTTTGAAGAATATTGTCATTATTTTTTTCAGCGGCCACTGATGATTTTTACATAGTTATTTAGAGGACCTCTAATTACACATAGATATATATAATTTATGGCGTTAAATAATATCGGAGCGGAGATTTTAAAGATTTAAGTATTCAGTTTTTAGTACAAAAGTACGCCCAAGTATAAATATTTAAATATCTCGGCTCCGATGCACTTAAGAGTATTACAATACATAACAAAATATGTTTATTTTTAATAATTCTATCATAATTTACCACTTTTACGAATGGCCGCTCACCTTGAAAATGTATGAATTTTACAAATGACAACACTTTTACCCAAAACCCTTTGAGTTCATTGTTCAGTTCAAATGCAGTATGCAAGAGGGTCAAGATATAATTGTCAGGTGAAATCAGTGTTAATGTGAGCGATGTTTAGTAGAGAATAGGGAGAAAGCCCGTCGCGTTTGCGGCTCGATTAAAATGTACGTCGTCATTAAAATTTACGTAGGATCGTGGTGGCCTTTGACCGCGTTTAGTTAATCTTAAGTGGGAACTAATGGGGTTAATAAGCTATGACCGATGGGGTAAAGATCAAGATTTTATGGTCCCACTTTGTTTTATGGTCATTTGGTTACGTAGAATTATCCTATAAATTATTCAAATTCATTACGTAACAGTAATTTTTAACTCCACTGTTTCTATGAAACCTTTTGGATGGAATACGAGTATGTCCGAGAAACAAGACAAGGGAGCAGCTTATTTTCTATCAAACAACACTTGGGAAACAGAAATTGTAAGATCTGCAATCATACATTATCAAATATCGTTTTCGAAAATTACTTAGTATTGACGTAAGCAGCGATGGACGCGTAGTGTTTATGCCACTTACATACATTTCGAAAATCGTTTAAGTTAGCGTTTACACTGAAATAAATAATTTACCACAGACAGTATAGTAAAAAGACACTTAGATTACCTAACCGATCACGAAACGTAACGAAAAACAGTAAAACACAAGACATTCACGTTTACTGCTTGAACATTACTATTTAATTAATTAATTACCACAGTAATATCCTCGACCGTGTCGTCACTTTACATCAGGTGAATCTGAGACCAAACGCAAACCCATTTTGAATTAAAAAAAACAACGTTTACAATGCTATATACATTTCAATTTTCTCTCAAAACAGTAAAATGTGATCGCATGCTTTAACTGTGTTTAGAACAATAACAATTACCGTTACGATCGTTAGCCTTACATAGTAGATGCAAAGCAGTGAAGGTTCAGGTTTTTTCGGTTAAACCTGCTATTTTTTTTAGTGTAAGGATGTTGAACAGGTCCCCAGCGAGCTCACCTACCTTCCGCATACCATGAAAAACAGCAGATTGCACTACATAATTATAAATAAATAAATTAATATCAGGGGACAATGTCACACCTTATGACCTAAACTACGCTCTAAGCTTGTACTATGGGTACTAGACAACGATATGAATACTGACATAGAGAAATATATACTTAAATACATAGAAAACATCCATAACTCAGGAACAAATATTCGCGCTCACCACACAAATATCTGCCCTTACCGGGATTTGAACCCAGGACCGCTAGCTTCGTAGGCAGGGTCACTACCAACTAGGCCAGCGCGTCGTCAATGCACTTAAGCAAGGCCACCCCTAACTGAATCACACGCCAATTCAATTACCTAACTGCTAAATTTACATACCTACCTACACATAACGTTACATTAAACTGCCCCGGGCACTGTAAACTCCTAAATGATCGAATTAGTCGCCCATAGCCTGGAGATTACCCGCCATATACTTAATTGTATAAGCCACATCGCCTAATAACATATTATACGCCCGGCTGCTATTAGAAAGTAAATTAGCATCTTTGATTTTATGCCGACGTTAAGTAATGGATATATTATCTGTCAGTGCGTTTCGGCATACACGTGTGTTACCGGTTGTGTGTCCCGGTAGAGATATGATAAGTGCTGAGTACACGGATGGTCTGTAAGTACCTACAGACAAAACAGACAAACAAATGAATGCCGCCAAGCAGCTATTTTCGCATTGTCGTGATCCGCTAACGCACTCGCAATCGCAAACGACTTGAAACTGGAACGATTGTTTTCATTTTCTATACAGACTCGGGAGCCCTTTGTTTCCCATAATTTTATTGATCATAATGTAATTGTTGACATAATTTTTTATAGTCATATTTTTTTATATCGCTGAAACTGTAAACATTTCAGAAGTTCTGAAATATCTAACGTGTAGACAGGGCTAGGTTAGGTTAGGTTTGATTTATAAAAATCCTGAAAAAGTAACAGTTTCTTTAAAAAAACACGTTATGACTTGCGATGATTATGACCTAAAGCACATTATGACTAAAAATAATTATGTCAGTGAATATAGACCCACAGACTCGCCTTCGGACTGTCAAAATGAAAACGATTGCGATTGCGAGAGCGATAGGCAACAAGCGTGTCGGTGTGAGGAAAAGACGACCGTGAAATTACTAGCATGAGGCATTCCATGGTTGTTTTGAGGGTTGGCAAACGTATTCAGTCTTAGGATTGCAGTCCTAACATTTTAGTCTTAAGAATACAAATATTTATGGGTCTCTGATCCCACTAACCATCAGGTGGCCTATGAGCTCGTTGCCTTCTCCATGACAAATACAAATCAAGTCCACTAATGGAACTAGGTCGTTACGCCGTTTTTCCACTATCATCGACGATATGGTTCTTACCGCCTAGAACTGTTAGGTAATTAATGTGTAAACTTTACCACTACATTCAAAGCCTTCTCAAGTCCTATATCACATTGTATGGCTCCTAATCCAGGAATCCATCGATCAGCATCAGCGTAAAAACTGGTTAATTCGTCTAATAGAGCTCGTACGCGGTAATCGGGGTACAATGGGCCCGGGCTGACGCTGCGATACATCACGGGGGATTGACAGCTAAATTATAGTGAGTGTAGCGACAGCAATGAACGCAGATTAATTATTGTTAAAAAAAATGTACATGATTTTTTTTAATGTAAAGGGGTAATTTTGCCAAAAGAAAACAAATTCAAATTTAAAATGTGCATTTAATAAATTGTCCACAAGAGGGCTTAATTATACGTCGGTATGGAGTGAATCTACTAGCAACTCGGGCAAGAATATCATTACGGAAAAGCGCCGCAAGAAACTCCAGCAAAAGGTCATTTTTTTAAACCTAAAATACATTAAAAAATAAAGTACTTAAAAGTTAGTTACATTACAAGGTGATAAAGTAATAAGTAATATTAAAACTAGCACAAACAAAATTGTTACAAATATAAATGTAAGGTCAATAACATTGAATTAAAAATAATGAGTAGGAGAACAACATGACGAGGTATGTACATCTCTACATCTAGATTATTCTGTACATCTCAAAAAAAGGGGTTGAAAAAGGTTCAAGTATTTCAAGTAAGTGAATGACGTAATGTTTAACTTACGATATTCAAAAATGAGTAACTCTCAAAATGAATTATTAATTTAATGGAAATTTAAAAAAAATCCCTTAACATTAAGTACGGGTTCTTTCCAACCTTACGAGACAATTATTAATCTGATTGGTTGTAAAAGTGGGAAAATTTAGAAATGACTGCGATCCGACTAGTATTCGAGTCCTTTCCGAAACCTTTAACTTCTAAATATTCGCCTTTCTTAATAGTTATTTCAGGCCAACGAGCAGACGAGCCACCTGGTGGAAACTGGTCACGGTCGCCCATAGACAAGACCAATACCCGAATAACATTTAGTTAAATCAATGTGTACATGTAATGTATATAAATATGGATAGGAAAAGTTAACCAGTGCACGCTAGTACGTCTTTTTTATGCTTGGCTGATTCCCTAATCTAAAGTTATTCTTCCTTGATAATAATTCATCGAAAGCAAGATATCTTTAGTTTTTTGTTTCATAATTAGATGAGTTTATTAATTAGCTGGGCGTATTCTAAGATTTTACGCTTTAGCACTACCAAATTAGATTCAACACCTAAGTTAATCTCATAAATATTTGCTACCAAATTTAATGGTCCAGCATTAAAATCTACTTAAGTGAGCTTCTAAACTCAAAATATACACAAAGATTCTTCAACCGTGAACTCCTAATGTCTTATTCCAAACAATTATTTTAGATAATCTCAAAGCGTAAATCTTTCGAACGTTAAACGTCCAAGAATACTTTTTGCTATCACGTTAATCCGTCATTGTAATTCGAAATAGCGGATTGCATTTTTAAATAACAATGTACGACTTTAATTTGGTTGAATTTTTATTAAGTAATAAAGTTTTATCTGCTGACGCTAGTTTAAAATGAAGTGAGATTTACGAGCAAATGCTTAAACGAATAATTATTTGCTCAAATGCCTCGCGAGCCAAAACTGGGATTTCACAATGTTCTATTAATATTGATGAAAGCGACCGATTTACGGCATTCCAGCCGATCACCTGTGTGGTGCTATTCCTTAACTTATGAGCCTTATCGCAGCTGAGTTCGTTAACGAAAAGAACGTCGCACCAGTGAAGCTACACAAGATGCTTAACGCTAACGAAAACGATTTTCGAAAACTAGGTATCAAAATGTATGGAATTGACGTTCGCTTGATGAGACCATCTAACAGCTTGCGTCAATCCTATAAATTTTCGATAACGACAACGATTGTTGAATGCATCTTGTCTAGGGCTACTGTCCGTAAATAAAGAACAACCTGATCCGATTAACCCACTGGTCGTTCAAACAACATACTTGAGCGAGAAATGCCTTTCGTTGACACGAAAATTCTGCTTAATGATATGTTCGTGTTTCGATAAAATATTGTAGGTACCCGTTTAAATGATTACTCACGCATTTAACATGAAACCACTACAGTAGATAGTTCAAGCGCAGCGGCTCAGTACCTACCTGCCTACAACATTTGTTTGTCCAAGGGCCATGAAAGCCTTAACTAGTCACAGCAGCATAGACCGTACACTGGGCAACACTAACGTGAGCACCCAGTCACAGTGTACAGTTTATACTCGTACACTAGTGTCACAAGAAACTGGTTGTATACATAAGTGTAGTGTAAAGTGTCGTCACTCTTAAATAACTACCGACATCGAAGTAATGAGCAAGTTACAGAACGTTTCCATAATTTTGAAAAATGTTCTTAGGAATAGTTCTGTGAATATTCTAAAAAAAACACTAATTGAATTGAAAATGCTCTCTTTTAATACAAAAATGTACCTATAACATTCTTTAAAATGATCGAGAATTTACCAAAGAAGGGCGATGATTCAGGCATTTCAACCGCCGGCATTGTCGAAAATAATTATAGCTACCAGTATTCAAATAGTACAGTCAAGTGTAAAAATATAGGAGAACGCAATATCTCAAAAATATGTCACAATGCACCTTATTCCAGTGGAATTAGAGCTCCGTAACATATTTACGAGAGGATTCTTTCGATACGTATTTTTGCACTTGACTGTACATGGTATCAACTTCGGAGGGTAGTTTCCATTTCATCAAAAAGAAAAATAGTAATTTTATTAAAACGCCAGAAATTCGAGCCCTAGTATTTACAGTCCGACATTAAGTTTGGTACCCACCTTAGGTCCAAAGTAAATCTGACATCCTACAACAATAAGGTTGAGTTTCCTAAAAGTTACAAATTACTTGACATCTCTAATGACATTGACGATTTCAAGCATATTTTTCGTGAAATGGGTCACAAATTAACGCTCGTGACAGTACGTATCGATAAGTCTCGTAGCGTTTTCGTTAAAGAATACCTCCACGGTTCAAAAAATGCCTCCATACAATATGAGTTAAAGTTTTGGTTAATTTACCCGATCGAACATACATCACGATGATGTATGGCGAGTGGAAACTAAACGCGATGGCAACGCATTCCTTCGTTTGACGCAATCTGTGGGCTTTAAAGTAATATATCATGGAGGCAATAAATTAAAATAACACGTTATGTTACATACGGGAGAATATTGTTTCGCATTATTATTATTTATGTATGTACGTAAAATTGTTTTTAGGTTAAGTTTTTAACGAATTTGAAATAGTGTCAAAAGATAGCCATTATGACACGCATTGTTGTCATTTATCAGATCGTTATAGGATCGTAATAAGGAGGTTTTATAATTACAACAATGCGATAATAACTTACAAAGAGCGCCAGAAAAAACTAAGATCTGCCTGGACCCCTGGATTGAACAATAGCGAAACCAAACTAATAAAAACATCGCAACCAACATGCTAAAATATACCCTATTTAAAAGTAATAAGGCACTTAATTTTAACTAACTTATTAAGGTTACGACCATATCTAATAACAACCTTGACAGGGTTGCCACAAGTTAAACTTTCCCTTGTACTCCTCACGTGCGCAGGAGTTAATTGTTGCAACATTGTTGCTAATCGCGGGCCTGTACACACGTTCAATTAATTTGCTAAAACCAGATAAATGTTGCCAGTAAATGTAGCCTGTTACCGTGTAAGGTATTATTACGCTCAGAGCTGTGTTTTTTGGTCCTTCGAGCCGGATGTTAGCTTTTTGAAGTCATGTGAAAATGTTAGGGTCTTCGTGTCAAATTATTGGCTACACTGTAAGGAATCATTAAAAGTGGAATACATTTTTGCTTTGCAAGGATTATGTTATTTTTGTATTGGTTGAAATAATACACATTAAAAACACGACTCGTGTGATATTTAGAGCCCTTTTCGAAGAGGTTATAACCGGTGATTAAGTGAGTTGGTCTGTATGTTTGTTATGCTTTTACGACTAAACCACTGAAACGAATGTGATGAAATTAAATACGGGGATAATTTGAACCCTGGGCAACGACGTAGGATATTTTTTATTGAAGTTAATAACGAAATAGTAGTTTACGTGACGGTTGCGTAATGCCAATAACGCAGAGTCGCGTGCAATACTTCATCAACACACATATTATAAGTACTCTAAGATGGGTTCAGAAGCCGAAAGGCAAATGACCAACATTACCTGTGGTAGTAGGTGACAGCGATGACAGCTGTAACGTAATTTCATTACGTTATCGAATATTGTAAGGTAATGGGATCAAAATTTGTAACATCTTCCAAAATTAACAGCTGTTATCGTTGTCACCTACTACCACAGGTTGGTCATTGCCTACGGGTTTTGAACGCGTAATAGAGGACTTATATGTGTGTAGATAAAACAAGTTTTACGATAAGTTGCGCCCTTAAGTTTGTACCTATAGATAATATAAAGCCATTATTATTGTAACCACATCCTACTACTGTAAAGAAATAACTTTATCCTCGTAGATATTCCTGCTCATCTGTTAATTGCAACCTCAACCATGATTTTGCTGATTCAAATTATAAATAAACTAGCTTTCCGCCTGCGACTTCATCTGCGGATAGTCAGAACTTATGTTAAAAGTACAGACATAGTTTATATCACCTTCAAAGATTTTTTTTAATGAAAAAAGTCCAGACCGTGAATTTTAAGTAAGCGGTTCACAAACACCTTTCATTTTTGACTCTAAAACAACAAAATTGCCATACAAAATAAATTCACAGCCCCTCTTTCACCATTACGTTTTTTTTAATTAACCCTAGATTTAATAGATTGTTAATTTAGTCATCTCATCCATTTACTAAATTGCTATACAAACAATTAACCCACTTAGCAGAAGATTTTCGAAAAACACCAAAGTTGGATATTTTATTTATGTTACAGTATTTAGTCGCAATACCCATTTTCATATCTTGTAGGTATATACGTTTGAAAGTAACTTTATTTCCATACAAACTTTACAGTCACTATCAGTAGTCTTAGATCCCAAGTTTTTCCCTTTAGTTTTTTTTATTGATGATGGGTTTGTTCTTGACTATTTGTTTCTTTAAGGGGCAAGTGTTTAAAAAACACTTTTGTAAATGCTAACATTCATGTAACTGGAAAAATATCAACTCAAATACCCACAAACTTTCACCCCGCTTTTCACACTGTTAAGGGCTTATTTTAAAATCTGTTCTTTTATTTAATTAATATTGGTCTTGATACCGACTTTCATGTATCTAACTTGCCCAGTCAAAATTCTTATGTATAGGTGAACCAATACTAATAATGTCCACATTTCTCACATCAAAAATGACCAAATTCCCACAAAAACTTCTACCCCCATTTTACCCTCTTTTTCGAAATTACCGTATTTTTTTTCATTTATGTCGTAAACTACGATGTTCACTATTCTCATTTTAAACATGGCCAAACTCTCTTTAATTTTACCACCTTTGGGGAAGTTTTTCAAAATCGCCCAACGACTTTTTAGGGATCCCTAGCAAAAATGGCCAAAACTCTTATAGTTTCGTCATGTCCGTCCGTCCGCCCGTATGTCACACGCATTTTACTCGAAAACTGCAGAAGTTCATAGATGAAATTTGTAGTAGGAATAGTGTCTTGTAGAAGCCGCTACTTAGTTTGGTAGTGAAATAACAAAAATTAATATTTCTAGGTTCGGCACTCCCTATCAACATGTGACTGTTGATAAAATAAAGAATTCGCTATAAATCATCGTGCGGAACATATTTCGACAGTTCTTATAGGTATACACAACTTCAACTTCTACCGCCAATTTACAACCGCCCTTTACAGAGATAGTTTTTCCAAAATCTCCGAAAGCAATTTAGTAGCCCTAATAGGCTGACACCTATTTACACGTTTCTCACCTAAACAATAACCGAAGTCGCTTATTTACTAACTTCGCTAGACGCTAAAATCGTATTTCCTATTAATAAGTAGGTAGTAGCCTGAATACTAATTTTCATATTTCTCACTTTAAAATTGACCTAAGTCCGAAACTTCTACCCCCCTCCCTCATTTTACAACCTTTGGGGTAAATTTTCCTAAATCGCCGAAAGTAAATTTTTTATATCAAAACAGTAGTCTCACCACATTTCTCCCTTCAAAAATGTCCAAAATCCCATACAAACTTCTAGCGCCTATTTACCCCTAAGTTTTCCAAAATCGCTAAAAGCAATATATTTAATTCATATTCATTAGTCACGTTTCTCACTTCAAAAATATATATCTTCCATACAATTTTCTACCCCTCATTTTACCTTCTAAGAGGTAGTATTTTCTGAATCACCGAAAGTAATATTTTTTGTATGTATATTGCCTTTGTACCTAGATTATATTTGCAATGAAGAGCATTTCTACCAAATTTCAAGTAAAATTTACCATAAAAGTAATCCCCACAAAAACATTGCAACTACTTTCCATCCCCCCAGAGGGGTTGAATTTTAGTAATCGCTGAAATACGTATCTCATTATATTCTTTGA
This sequence comes from Acleris literana, assembly GCA_946894065.1. Taxonomy (NCBI): domain Eukaryota; kingdom Metazoa; phylum Arthropoda; class Insecta; order Lepidoptera; family Tortricidae; genus Acleris; species Acleris literana. The sequence goes on from OX335681.1 coordinate 4,977,656, forward strand.
AGAGCATTTCTACCAAGTTTTAAGTAAATTTGATCATAAAAATATTTTTTCGTTGCAAACTTTGCGACCCACTTTCATCCCTCTAGGGGTTGAATTTTAGTTATCGCTGAAATACGTGTCTCGATATTTTCATTGAGGAGCATTTCAACCAAGTTTCAAGTAAATTTGATCATAAAAATATTTTTTCCCATACAAACTTTGCAACCCCTTTTCATCCCTTTAGGGGTTGAATTTCAAAAAATCCCTTCTTAGTGGATCTCTACATCACAAAAAGAAAATACTGCCCAAGTTTCTAGCATTAGTAGTTTTGTCTGGGCGATGATGAGTCACCCGGGACATTGCCTTTTATATATATAGATAGATGAATGAATGGATACACATTTATCGGCTTACCCTCCAAAATGTTCAAAAGAAACTTGTACCATATCAGATATGCTCCATCATCTTTCCTTTTCTACAATACTAAGTTTAGTATATGTGTTTCCTCAGTAACCATATAGAAAACCTCATCGACTCAGAGGTCGGAATAGGCAGTGCCTATTTGCCTAAACTTTACTGAATGCGGGATTTCCGGGATTTTTTTAATAATACATACCTAAATGTGGAAATTGATACTAAAACTCAATATCACATGTTAAAAACATTTATTGCATACAATTTTACATGATCAAATGACATATTCTGATTTATTTCTGATGTAAATAAACTAATAAAGTATTTCGTAATATATAACATTTTATCTCATAATAGTAGTAATTATGATATGTAATTATGATATTGATGATTCAGACTGAAATATGTTTTTGTTATTAATGATCATGTAAATTTGTATACAATAAATGTTTTTAACATGTGATATTGAGTTGTAGTAGGTATCAATTTCCACATTTATGTATTATTAAAAAAAACCCGGAAAACCCGCATTTAATAAAAAGAAATCATTATTTTTTGTGGTTGTAACCAGTCTTAAGGGGCTTCTAAATGGGCCATAATTTCACTGCAATATGTGGCCGGCAACTATTGGTGTCCCTCTCTTACTCGTATGTTAGAGAAAGACGCCAATAGTTGCCGGCCACATATTGCAGTGAAAATATGGCCCGTTTAGAAGCCCCTTTAGTTACGTCCTCCCGCGAAGTTTAGGCAAATAGGCACTGCCTATTCCGACCTATGCATCATTTTCCGCTATCTTACCAAACCTCACAATATATTCTTGTCTCAGTCGTAACTTATAACTTAGAACGTACAAACGCCTCCGGACATAATCCTAATTCATAACAACTCCAAATAACATAATTCCCCTCAACACTCAACATTTCGCAACATACCAAAATTACATAATAGCTCTTATTTCCTAACACACAAGTGCCAAGAAATTTGTCAAGGTGTATATTAAAATAATCTAGAGAAACATGCAACTTTGTTTCAAAACGCATTCCGATTCCGATCGAGAATAGAATTAGCCGTGACAAATCGGCTGATAATTATATCTGTCTCTCACGCGCGATATGCGGCAGACAGTGACAAAAACAAGTAGTATAAATCAAAAGTCGATGTGACAGTCGGTTGCACGGTTGGTCTGTCGGTGCTTGTCCAATTATAGTGAACGCGGTCAGTCCAAAATAGTAAGAAATAATTGTAGGATGTCCGCACATCTTGTTGGTCTTACCGCCTGTTTCACATTCGACAAGTAAAGCATAATTGACAGATAAATTTAGCCCTTTATCTTTCTGACACTCGAAAATAGACAAGGAGAGAGCCAACTTTAAATGGCAGATAAATTTACTGGTTGATTGTGACACAGGCCCTTAAGATAAACAACAACTTTAATAAACTAAATTACGTTAGTCATAAGTATATACCTACTTGTAATTAGGTGCGTTTGCTGTTATTTTGAAAACTTAATTAATTATTAGGATCTTTTTTTCGGATTATTTCTTAATATCTATTTAGTTAAAGCAATTTTTTATAACACGATAAAGGCGAACAAGCACATACCTGATGGTAACTCAAGACTAAAATCTTAAGACTGCAATCCTAAAATTTCACCGGTTGTCTTGGCGTCACACCGGAACATAAGAATGCGAACACTGCTGCTTGGCGGTAGGTTAAAGGATAACGAGGTGGTAGGGATCCGGAGACGAGCTGCAGGTAGGCCTCCAACAAGATGGAGTGACGACCTAGTAAAGATCGCGGGAACGCGGTGGATGCGAAAAGAACTGGTCTGAGTGGAGAGCCTTGGGGGAGGCCTATGTCCAGCAGTGGACGTCTTCGTCGACGATGATGAGGGATCCGGATGCACTTTGCACAAAGTCCTATCACGACTAACATACTCAGAAAAGTACAAACAAGAGTCGTAAAGTGCTAAATAAATAGCTACCACAAACGAATAAGTAACTATTCTATTTAACTAGTTATATCAGACATCTTTTCAATATAACCTAATAACAATCAAACAGTAGATCTAAAAGAATCGCCATATCAATAAACACCATTGTACAGTCAAGGACTTTAATTGTTATGCCACTATGGAACCCTGTCGCATAACGTTAATCATTCATTTAAGCGTAATTTCTGTCATGTGTTTTGACGCTGTCATTATGACAGGGTTCCATAGTGGCATAACAATTAAAGTCCTTGACTGTACCTTTCTTTCCGTGCAAATTCAAACGCGCATAACTTATAACTTAACAGCCTTATCCATCACTATTTCCAAGCACTTAAATTAGCTACCAGCAGAAACAATTACTAAAGTAGCATAAACAAAGCTACAAGACATAACTAGTCTAAAGGGCACTACAGACTAAAAAAATGTAAGGAATCGAAGTAAAGAACGTCTGTAAAGAATAAGTAGTATATTTTGTAATTTCGAGCAATAAGGCCCATAATTACAAATACCTAGCTTATAGTCTTACTTGGTTAGTCATAAATGCACAGTAAACCTATTTTTGTTAAAGTATTATTTGTCTCTTTCTCTCAAATTCAAATGTCACGATGAAGGACAACCTTTAAGCTGGGCATTCACGGACGTGCCATTTGTCCCGACGACAGATCGAGTGCGTCCAACTGGATGGGCGTAATATTTTGACCACATTCACGGGCGCGCCAGACTGATTACAAAATAGCAGCCAGAGAACACATTTACGACGATGCCATTTGGCTTCGCGCGGTGGCGCTAGCGTGTTTAAACGTTGAATTCCGACATTCACGATAGTTCCATTCGGATGGCGCGTAGGCGTGTCGCGCTGGCTTTCCGTTCATTTGGAAATCCAACGGACCGTCGGTACGAAATCCAACGCCAAGTACTTTTAAACGCTACAGTTTTAACATTCACGGGTCGTTTTTGATGCGGTGCTCGCTATATTCGACTTGTTGGAGCGGTCGTGAATGCCCAGCTTAAGATTTCTATAATAATATAATTTATATCCAAAATGCGATAACGATTTTCTTCCCTTAAACTTACCCGTGATTCACGATTTTTGAATATGTTGTAGATTATGAAAATCTAGGTCTGTACGTTTTCCTATGCAAGAAAGTATTTCTTGAAAAACAAATAAAATAAATAAAAACGGAAACGTACGAACGTAATTTTTTATAATAACTAAAACATATTCAAAAGTCGTGGAAATTGGACTTGATTTAGGGGGTGAGAAACGTCGTCGTCGTCGTCGAAATCGCCCGAGCTTTTGGATGGATAATATTTGACAGCTACGCGATGAGCGTCGGTTCACAATCTTTTTAAAAGAAGTTGAAAGTCAGTGTTCTAATGGGCCATAAAGACGATATTGGTCTGTTACTTCATAGTAGGTATTAGGGCAAAGACGTACCTATATAACTTTCTCATTCCAACAGATATCTGCGTCCCGCTTGGCCTGCCAGTCCGACAGTTAAACTGACGGAGTGTTAATCCGTACTGCCCTGAACCTTCTCAAACTGCCGTGAATCACTAACTTATTAATTTCCGGGCCGTTAGTTCACTGACGTTAATGAATGATCAGATAAATGCAGACATTTACATGTTTCCGATGATTTAGCTGTGAGTTTACGAGTGACATTTAAAATACATTAGTTCTGGGAAGATAGTTCGACATTTATGATGCTCTAGTCATAGATCATATTTTAATGATAGTAAATTCGTTTATTGGTGTTGTGGCGACTATAAAATTTTAGTATAGCTCAGCTGCTTTCGCCTTTATTTTCATACATGTGTGTAATCAATCATACTTTGCGAACTACCTGTTGCCCGCGACTCCGTCTGCACAGAAAATAAACATAGCCTATGGATAACGTAGCATTACGGATAATGTACATTCTAATGGTGAAAGAGATTTTGAATTTGATCCAGTAGTTTTGGGTTTAATTGTTATAAACATACAAAAATACAAAAATACGAATCTTTTCCTTTAATAATATGATAATTATTATATAGTGTACGTGTGAAAAACCGTGTCTGTAACGTTTGGGCATTAAAATTCCGCGGTGACAGATGTATCCAAAATATTATATTAGGAACTCACGATCGATACGTAGTCTTCCATTAATTCACCGATCTTACTTGCTTCTGCTACGAAGTAGGTACCCGAGTATCCGTGTACCCGTTTGAAAAGGGACAAACACGTGTCTGGTAACACGGAAACGGATACACGACACGTGTATGAAACCCGGACACGACAGCGAGCCGTAATTGAAATAGATGACAATTACAATTACGGCTAATCAATCAGACGCAACGCCGTGACGAAGTGCGTTAATATCAGTCTATGTCCATAGTATGGACATAGGGAACTATTTCGCGCAGAATTTGTGTGAGTAGACTCCATACTACTAACAGTGAGACAGAAAGAGTTAGTAGACTTCATACTACTACAGGTCTGTGAGCACTTAGGTGCTTCGGGTTTGTACTTCTCTCTCACTCGCTCTTAAGAAGAGCGTAGAGAGGCAGTGAGAGACAAGTAAAACCCAAAGTACCTTCTAAGAGCTATCGCACTGTAGCTCTGTCTGTCTGTCTGCTTGTTACGCTTTCATGGCCAAACTGTTGAACCGATTTCAATGAAATTTGATATGGAGATAGATAATTTTTATGAAGGAAAATTGGACAGTTTCCGGGTGATTAGCGATAAACTAGTTTTAAAATAAATGGGCTCCTTTATTTATTATTATTTGTTGTCATGGTCGAACTAGTATTTCTAACTTTTTGGAAATTTCGTCCAGTTCGAAAGATACAGCGATAGTTAAGGTCAAGCAGAAAACGCCAAAATATCAGGATTTTTTGTATGATATGTGATAATTACGAAATAACGGTTCATGAAATACAACCCGAGTACAGACAGACATACATACGACGGTCGCGTTAGCACCCTTCGTCAGATAGATGCTAAGGACATCATCCAGATTTCATACATTTTTGGTCCAAATGTGCAAGTGCCGGCCAAAGAGAAATAATGATATATTATGTTAGTACATCATTTATTGTTATCATAATCATGCACTATCAGAGGGCTCAGACAAGATGCGCTACGCTAACTAACGTTTCTATTCGATTCGTTTTTAAACCAATCGCGTCACTGGAAGATGACGTGATACGAAAAGTCACGTGGTCTACCAGTGACGCGATTGGTTTAAAAACGAATCGAATAGAAACGTTAGTTAGCGTAGTGCATCTTGTCTGAGCCCTCTAAGCATTTTATTGTTATGGCGCTAAAGTGGTAGGGCCAATGACCTTGGTTTTGTTTAAGTTCTTAAATTCTTTGTTTCGGTGAATTAAACTAACAAAAACAAATGAATTGATCTACAATAAGTTGACATTGCAACTTATTTTAGTAAGATATGGTGGCTCAAAACCTATTTTTGACATGAGAATCGTGTATTACGTGTATTTGTTTTTTTTTTATAAATAAACATAAACAAATCATCTACAAATGTGCATTGTATGGTATTAGTGCATAGTGGCCAGTGGCCATGCGATACATTTTGCAGGCATAACACCAGACGATGGTGATTCTTTATCATCGAATTAAACGAAGATACGCCTGCACATATATTTTTATTCAATCATAACAAATCCCTAAATAAACTCAACACAAGGTCCTCATAAAACCATGGATATTGGTACTACAGCTTTGGTGCCATAATAATAAATGTTCAGGTGGACAAGCTATAATAAAATATAACATTATATCTTTTTGGCCGGCACTATCATATTCGGACCAAAAAAGAATGAGAATGAGAATGAGAATGAGACATTTATTGATAAAATAAACATTATTTTACACGTCATTGTCGCTATATCTGACAAATATTATTATTATAGTTATACATTATTATTATACAAGATATTTATTTAGAATTCTGTAAATTAGGTTTTTACAATAAAAAATTAAATATAAAAGTAAAATAACAATACTATTATTATTATTATTATTAATTCTTACATTATGCTTGAACTTAAACTTTTTTTTTATGTAGATAATGTATTTGTTGGATCAACAATTTCTTGACATAAATTCACCAATGCTGTAGCAAGCTAGTTGGGTTAACAGTATCTTTAACTTTTTTGTAAATATTGCGTCACTTACACAGTCAATGATGTCGTTCGGAAGAATGTTGTATATCTTTGGACCAATGACACCGATGATGATGATGATGATGGTGTCCTTTGACGGGCTCTTTAACAGTGCTACATGGTCTGCTTTGTGTACAGTCACCAACAAATGCTATAACCAACATGATCCACCAACAACAATATGATCCAACATTGGACCCAAAAATATCTAACACGTCCTTATTAATGGAGGCATAAGAGCGTGTCAGATGTTTTTAAACGCAGTGTTGGATAATCTATTATTGCTGGTGACTGTTCATTTAGTTAAGTAAGCACCTAAAGGCATTATAGCCCTTAAATCATTATTAAGGTTTCGTCCAGAGTTCAAGCCCATTTAGTTAGTTTAACAGCAACAAATACGTACAGTCAAGTTCATAAATATGTGTACACTTTAGTACCTTGTCACTTTAATCGCTGTGACAATTCATATATGGAAGTTTAAAAATGACATTAAATAGACAAGGTACTCGACTGTACCATACTCATATCATAAACATTAATTGCTACAAAAATTACTAACTCACCATCCTTTTCCCGCATATACAAATCACCAGCTCCTATCTCCCTCATAACCTCTAAAGGCACCGCAACGACTTTACAATTACAGCAATTAACAACATCTGGAAATAGCGAGATTAATTAGTTCGCATTAAAAATAGAGGCTTTAATCAATCTCAATTGGGCTTATCAACACCCTTGCACTTCCTGAATTGTTACACATTAGACTCTAAATGGAGTCAATTTTGTATGACATCCCAAATACGGGCGCTGAATATGCCAATCTAAAAAACCGCTTTCGTGCTGCTCACAAACAAAATATTGTTCTAATTTATACCTTGTTTTGTAACGCTTAGGGTCTAAATCGGTGGTTTTTAAACGCATACGCGTTGTTTGGGAATGGGACTACAAATGAGTCACGCTATTTGAAATGATACAATTTAAACGGTTGGTTTAAAATTTTATAAGTTAACTAGATGCACGCGACTTCGTACGCGTTGAATTTTTCTGTTTCGTCTTTTTTAGGATTCTGTACCCAAATGGTAACAACGGGACCCTATTACTAAGACTCCACTGTCCGTTCGTCTGTGTATCTGTCTGTCAGTCACCAGGCTGTGTCTCATGAACCGTGGTAGCTATACTCGACCAAAATCCTAACCTCAAGCGGCGCACATTCGCTGTGATTACTGCATTTTGATTTAAGTGTAGGTATTTTTATCACTAAAACTTATCCTAATATTACTGGTTACACGAGTTCTCATTCACATTTTTATGAAATAATGTTAAAATAACGAAATAATTAAGATGGGAACTGTCAGATTTTGGTCTTTAATTAGATTTTCGAGTATAGACAGTTGAAATTTTCACAGATGACGTATTTCTGTTGCCGCTCTAACAACAAATACTAAAAAAAATAATGGGGCTCCTATTACTTGTTCGATAGCTCGTAGGATTCTGGTTTAGGTATGGGATTTATACTTCTCACTTGCATGAATTAAAATTCGCACGTCAAGTTGCACTTTTTATTGAACATAACCAAATATCGCCATTTCTATTCTTCCATAAACAATCATTGAGGGGGGCAGAGACAAATTTATAATTTAAGGCCCATCTACACAACTCATAATGCCAGTTGGTGACAGGCTCCTATACAAAAAACGATGTTTTTTTTATAGATAATGGTACGGTACCCTTCGTGCGCGAGTCCGACTCGCACTTGGCCGGTTTTTTAAGGTTCCGCACCCGAAGGGAGTCCAACGGGACCCTTTTAATATGCCTACGCTGTCCGTCCGTCCGTCCTAACTTAAAAGAGCCGTATCTTTTGAACCGTAACACATAACGGGTTGATTTTTTTTCAGAGTATGTGTTATAATAGCGGATTTCACGGGATTTGTAACATACATCTCCAGCACCACATCTCTAGTTCGTCTATGTTCTCGCGTTCGACTGCACGGTCCAGGGTTCGGCGCCGTAAAGGAACATCGAGAAAACTAGTGATCGGACGAGCCTCAGTTTTGTTGTTTGGTTTTAATACTGTAGTCCTTATTCTATAACTAATTAAATCCAAGACATAGTCCATCTATCCCACGGAATAGAAAAAACAGTTGAAGTGGCATGAGCTTCGCTTAGTATCAGAGGGCCCTGCCGAGATGCACTACGCTAACTAACGTTTCTATTCGTTTAATTTTAAACCAATCGCTTCGCTGTTAGATCACGAGACTTTTCGTATCACGTCATCTACCAATGACGCGATTGGTTTAAAAACGAAACGAATAGAAATGCTAGTTAGCGTAGTGCATCTCGGCAGGGCCCTCAGACCAGTTGTCGCCAATACTTAAACTATCATAAAAACAACACGCCACCATGGAAAGTGTTTATGGTGCGGCTATCGTTTTTACATTCCAAAATAGCACAATAAGGCATTCTTGTGGATTTATTTCCTTTTTTGAATATCGAAATATCGAAATTTAAGCGTTCGCGGCAAAAGTATGGTAGGTTGCGCGGAACTTCGCATAACCATGCCACACGTTACACGCCCACTTGACACTTCTACTGTTTTTTCTGTTCTGTGATCTATCCAATATTTGAGTAACAAAACATCAAAACCTCATCAAATGTACAAAACATGTAGAACAAGATAGAAACAAACAAGTAAACCCTCCCAAACTAAACCAGAACCTCTTCAAGACCGTCTAAAGTTTCGCCGAAGTTGATTCCGGTGTTGACCCGCCAGTTATCCGGCGACGAATAACTAAATGGATTTCGAGTCGGGGGTCAAGTGACGCAGTGTCGCCATTACGCCGATTAGGCCGGCGCCCGCGCCGTTCCCGTCCGGGCCCGCGAGTGCTTCAAACTGAATTAATGTATGTATGTATGTATGCTCGTGTCTCTTGAAGGAGTCCCCAAGATGTAGCCGTATTTGTCGATATTTCAGTCATTATAGATCCTGCACAGTCTTCGCATTTGCACGTACCTCAGCCACTATCGCGGTAATTCTTTACTTTATCTAAGCAAGGATGGATCTGCGGTATCTGTGATGGAGGCGCATTTTGATGCCAGCTTTCAGGTCAGGCTATGAGTATGTTTCCATTATAAAGGTTAAGGCCCAGCCACACCGGTTGCGTGACGTGCACGTGCACGTGCGCGTTCGCTTTCCACTGCGTTGTATAGTATGAATTCTCATTACGACATGTCACTATACAACGCAGTGGAAAGCGAACGCGCACGTGCACGTGCACGTCACGCAACCGTTGTGGTTCGGTTTTAGTGGCTGCTGTTGGGTGGAGGGTCCGCCCGGACCCGGACCCGGCCCGGACCCGGGTGGTATTAAGGTGGTTGTATGTAATGTATGCAAACTCTTTATTGCACAAAAATGTAAATATTACAATATCAATATTAAACTATACAACAGCGAACTTATCCCTAAATGGGATCTCCCAGCTAATCCTGAAGTAGATGAGTAAGGACAATGCATGGGGTTGGACACATACAAGTTTAATTAATTTGAGAGTTCTGAAGACACGTCTTCATGACTCCGTTTTGTGTTAATATTGAGCGAATGAGCTAGTAAAATGCATCATGTCAATCTCTTTCTCCACCTAAATCAGACAAGACATCTTATTCGTTTAAGGAAGTCATCTTTCAACTCGACGGACGACTTACTAACCGGCGAGTTTAAGTGGTCCCATCTGAGGAAACAACATTTTAGGGCGTGCATTCTCAATTAGGCAGCTTAACCGTTGAGCCTTCTCGCTTGATCAACCGATCGGGAAGAAGCCGTAATAAAGAATCTCTAGTTATTCGCGTCGCGTCTACTGAACGAATACTGACTGGCTGAATCGATTAACGCACAATCGAAACCGCTGAACCTTGGAATTTCAAATTTGAAATGAAATGAAAAAAATGAAATAAAATTTATTTGGCACTTAAAGCACTTAAGATAAAAATAATACAATTTACTGATTTTATTTTTTGGAGGAAATATTCCCTGGATATCCCAGAGATGAACTAGGAAGGATTTTTTGGAAATTCATCCCTTAAGGGGTTAAAATAGGGGGAGTAGCTAGAAACTAATTCAACGCGTACGTAGTCGCAGGCTCCCCCTAGTATGCCATAAAAATATATCTCAAAAGTAAAATCATATCTAACCTTGTCTCATTGAACTGTTTCTCTAACAGGAACGAACCTGCGCAGACGCAGGCGTCGACAGGTCAAACTTTATTATAGGGGCCGGAATTGGCTTAACTGCCCTTCGGCCCGCATCATTAAAACCGTACTTTCGACAATTTGTCTTGCCGTTGTTGAGCTTTTTGAGAATTCTTTAGATAAATTGGTTTATTAAGATAATGGTCTGTGCTAGAAGACATGAGTTAGGGTTAAGTGGGTTTTTTATAGCGGAGGAATAGGCGGGATAGCACAAGTTGTCCGCGACTTGTTTGTCGCTCGGATATCCCTTTCTATCTAATCTGTAATGATAGCGACGCACTGAGCGACAAGCGAGAGAATACTAATTGTGCTAGCCGTACAGGATGTTCTTTTAGTAACTGTGTAAAATCAAAATTTGGATCATACTTTTCTTATTTTATTAAAACTATTAAAGTAAAACTTAGTTCAAACTTCTAATTTTGTCACGAAATACGTAATACCAGGCAGGGTCTCTATTCTACTGGGTTAATCCATATATTACCTTTGACATGTTATCGTATTGTCTCTTATTTAATCTGTGGTGTTGTTTCTAACTCGACGGCCATTACTGTTAAGTAAATAGGAGCTAGTAACGTTGACAACACAATAACATTCTAAAGCGATATGGTTTTATCGAGTTGAATAGAGGCCCAGGTTTTACGCATAGAGACAGATGATCGAGAGTTATTTAGGAATGTCATACTATGTACCCATCAGATGAAATTGCATATTGCATCGCATTTGGAAAAATACAATACGTACTTACCTACATATTTTGGACTTGCCCGACTATTTCAGATGTTTAGATTTTTAGCCCTCGTTGTAAAAGTTAGAGTTATAAATTTAACATGTGTCTGTCTCTCTGTGGCATCGTAGCTCCCAAACCGTGGCCCGATTTGGACGCGGTTTTACAAGAAAGCTTGTTTAATCGGGATGGATCTTGTCTTATATATCTTGCAGTCCTTAGATTGCAGTCTTGAGATTGTAGTTTTGAAATTCAATTATATGCGTCCCACTTTTAGATCCAACATATCATTCATCAGGTGGCCACTGTGCTTGTTGGCCTTTTCTATATGCTATAAAAAAATGTAGTACTAATTTATTTCCAGCAGCAAAGTAATTGATCCGCACACATTCCGGTTGAGGTTAGGTAAATACTAAATAGTTATCAATCTTAGTATATTATCAAGAAGTAATGTATGTAGAACTAGAGTACGCCCGCGACTTCGTACGCGTATAATTAATTTCCTGCTACTCCTCCTTAGGGGATGAATTTCCAAAAAACCCAAGGAATATTCGCTCCAAATTTGAAGTCCCTAGGTCCAGCGGTTTCCGTTGTGCTGTGTTGATCAGTCTGTCAGTTTCTTCTTTTCATATATATTGAAAGAAGCTAAATTTGATTATCGGTACTCTTTACTTACAAATAAGGTAGTAATACAATTAAAGTAATTATTAAAAACCCTTTATTCAATGTTAATATAATTAAAATACACATGACGTCACAAAGCTCCACCACTAGGATCACTAATGACAACTTAAATAGCAGATAACATATCTCAATCACTTAAAATAGCCCTAAGGTCGGTCCAATCACTGTGCCTTAAAATTGACTCTTATGTTTATGTCCTTAAGGTTCTGATGGTGGGTCAGGGTACCACTCATTTGTGCAATTCGCCAGGGTCGACACACTGAAATGGATTAGTTCAATTCACTTCTGAGAAGTAAGGGACGACGTACAGTGGAACTGTTAATTTACATTCTTGTGGAATATGTTAGGAATGTAGGTAAAGTGAAGCAAAGACAAAAAAATATTTTTTTGCCCCACGGCACAAGTACTTACAACGAAAATCAGTATAGGTGAAAAATTAAATAAATGACCTTTTGCATGTAGTTGTAACATATCTGTATGGAACGTTTGACATTCTATATTTGAAATTTGACGTTAATTCCATATTAGTTTTGTACACAACTACATGCAAGAGGTCATTTACTTAAGGTCATGGTTGTTCTCAATGGAAGTGACTATTTCTGCTTATTAACTTTAAAATGATCCGTCCGGATCGCTAACACCATCTGATCCTGTAACTTACCGCCGTATTCACATTGTTGTGTTCCGGTGTGGGGATAAGACAACCGGTGATATTACTAGCATATAGGCATTCCATATCAGTCCTCAGGGTTGGCAACGCATTTGCGGTCTTTGGGTTGCAGTCTTAAGATTGTTGTCTTGAGAATGCAAATGTCTATGGGTCACATATCCCACTTACTATCAGGTAGCCTGTGTGCTCGTTTATCTCTTTCATACCATTAAATAAATGGATAAGTATGAGAAGGTTATAGCAGGAATGTGCGACACAAAATCATGTTACAATATTTGCGACATGACGTGTTTACGTCTCGGTAACATCGCATCAGCCATAGTACTTAAGAACACTAAGGACATTGTGAATGTTTCTCAGACCTGCTCATCATAAAAAATGGCCTGTGGCAAGCATTCGATAGGTTATTCTATGTTGACGACGCGGTGGCCTAGTTGGTAGTGACCCACCTATGAAGATAGCGGTCCTGGGTTAGCGGTATGGGCAGATATTAGTGTGATGAGTAAGAATATTTGTTCCTGAGTCTTGGATGTTTTTTATGTATTTAAGTATATAAGTATATATATCGTTGTCTAGTACCCATTATACAAGCCCAGAGCTTAGTTGGGGACTAGGTCAATTGGTGTGACATTGTCACCGGATATTTATTTATTTATTTTATTTAAGTTTTATGTAGCAGATCACTGTCCTAGCCCGTCTCATACTGATTTTTTTCTTCAGTATACGTGAATCTTAACAATTAATCCGGCCCGTGGCATAATTACGGGTGACGACAGCGCTTGCGCATCGCACACGCTGCACACATGGCCGCGTGTCGACTGTCAATCACTAGCGCCATCTACATTACATACTCATAGGGTAGCCCACTTTAGGAGCCATTCAGGTCATCATTATGACGACCCGGGGACCTAATATGGCTGCGTTTATCGCGTGAAAAAAAGTGGATAAAACATGAGAAAGAGTGACGGATGCTTTATCCACATTTTGTCACGCAATAAACTCAACCAACTATATATCGACGCTTTAATGTGATATGAAGGGTACCCTTCTTTAGTTCCTCCAGGATGATCCGTCGATGGATCTTTTTATCTTGCCGATTTGTGAAGGACACTATCTGGCCCAAGTAGGTATACTCATCGACATGTTGCAACTTGCCCATCAACCGTTTGCAATCCTAGTACCTAGTTAAATATTTATAGGTATGTTATTTCTTTTTAACCGACTTCAAAAAAAGGAGGAGGTTCGTCTGTTTTTTTTTTTTTTTTTTTTAATGTTTGTTACCTCAGAACTTTCGACTGGGTGAACCGATTTTGATGATTCTTTTTTTATTTGAAAGCTGGTGCTTCTTGTTTGGTCCCATTTTTATCAAAATGAAGACCTGATGGTGGAATCCATGAGGAATCGACGGAACTCTTCAAAATTTATAGGCATACCTATAGCGATTTTGGTATTTTTCATTGTAACTCTTGTATTTGGTCTTGGAAAGCACTATTTGTTGAAGTGGAAATGATGATGAAGACCACAGATGGCCACCGAAACTCCTAAACGGTATATATTTCGAGGGTGGCGACAAGATATTTCGATTAAGATAGTTGAGCGACGGCGTTGCTTGCGGCGAGATTGAAATGTTCTATTGTTTCTTATTAATTGAGAAGTGGGAGAATAACAGCATAATTATGATCACTAAAAAGTATAAAAAAAAAAAAAAAACAAAAAAACAAAAACCCGCCTTCAAAAAGCAAAAAATAACTTCTTTAAAATGGTAGGTAAATAGGTCAGTCCAACTGAAGTCGGCGTCCAACAATATTTTAACCGACCTATTTACCTACCATTTTAAAGAAGTAATTTTTTGCTTTTTGTAGGCGGGTTTTTGTTTTTTTAAACTTTTTTCACACAGTTTTTTAACCACCGACCGACTATAACCAACTCACTACCTACAACAGTTTATTTAAAGTTACGTATTATATTAATTACTTTCTTAATTGGTCCGCTAATAACGTGTAATTACCGCGATCATGATACGGATGACATTTGTATCGGAATCGATTCAACCGCAAACATGGGATTAATTTAAAGGTTGTATTGCAATGTGATCACCTGTTATTATCTTCATTCATTTTGTAAACCCTTATACGTAAAAAAATATGTGCTTTAAACCCTTGTCTGTCCGTTTGTATGTCATCGGCTAGGGGCCGACTGTGATTCATTTGTACAACAAAAAGCCATCCTTCGATTTCCAGACAATACATTCGTTTATTAAAAAACACAATAATAGCGTCTTAACTGACTCTAAGTACCGTCGTTGTACGGTCACGGACTTAAATTGATGAACCACTATGGAACCTTATCGCATAAAACCAACGATTAATTCTTATGTAATTTCTATCTCGTCACCTGGCGCTGTCATTATGACAAGGTTCACCATTTGAAGTCCTTATGTAGTTATGAAAAACCGATAATGGCATAATTTTATGCTATGACATCTCACGATTACGACAAATTGTATTGTAGTTTGATGATATAATTGAAACAATTAACTTCAATTAGTAATTATGGCATTCAATGTGCCGTTTCAGTTTAAAAAAATACAAACTGACATTTGCCTGTGGCCGAAGGTCCTTATGAAGGACCATCGACCGGACATACTTAGCTTCTTACTTAGTTTACATCTAACTATAGACACTATTAACAAACTAATTTATCTTATAGATGGCGGGATGATTTAGATGCGTTTCGAAGCGAGTGCCGGGAGCATGCACTTAATAGTGAAGACAGCCCAAAAAGAGAGACGCCTTTGCCCAGCAGTGGGACACTAATACAGGCTAAAAAAACATATATAAATAAGGAAAAAAACAGATGTATTAATAGCAAAGAAGGTAAGTAGGTACCTACTACCCTCAAAAAGGGGCCAGGCTGAAACCAGCGCCTGCTGAGACTGGTAAACATTGCCATTATAGACGTTAGAGTATTTTTTTTTGTTTAGTTTCTATGTGTGTGTTTTAAGTTAATTTTGTATTTGTTATGTTCTTCTTGTTTTACTTAAATTACGATTACATTTTTTTTTAAATATTATGTGGCAATAAATATATTTTTACTTTACTTTTAAGAACCATCGTGATTAAATTAGCGTTCTAAGAAAAACGCATCTGAATCGGTCCAACCGTTTGGGAGCTACGATCATTGACAGATACACACGTTAAACTTGTAACATACATACATAAAATCACGCGTCTTTCCCTTAGAGGTAGGCAGAGACCACTTCATTCCACTTGCTACGATCCAGACAAACTTCCCTTCCCTCCTTCTTCCTTCCTCCACACTCATAAGACTCTTAATACACGTGCATCAATTTAGGGTATCCCGACCTGGCCCTTTCTTAATACGTCCCCGATCTGATCGTGGAACGTTCGACGAACTTGTAACCACCCCTCTTATGTCGTCGAGGGTTAAATATAAATTAAATTAACTTTATTCTGTAAGTAAGCCGCACGGGCACTTTTACCTGTGAGTCTATCAGCGCTTTCCATGAGGAAACCACTATTAACAGATACGGTTATAACTTCAACTTTATTAATGCGACACAAAGTTTAAATTGCAGTATAATGCTACTGTTCATTGTAAATTGGCCACATGAGAGCTCTTTTATTCTTCTTTTTTTTTCTTATCGCTGTTCTAAGTGTAGCCTTAACAATTAAACGCTAGTGACAATTTGTCGCGTTTAACTCGTCGCCGACAAAGATCTTGCCGACTTGAAAAAACATAATAGAGTTGCGCGACATTTATATTTGTCCTACGAGTCCAAATATGGCGTCAGCTGAATGTCTCTGAAATTTAATTGTGATTGGTCAAATGGACCGTAAAATTGGTAAAAAAAAGTACAATTGGTCAACCGTGTAGGAACGCTCGTGCACAAAATGTTAAGGATGCAGTCGGTTATTATTTATACCCTTGTAACATCGAAAGTTTTAATGTTGAATTTTAATTTCACCGACAGCCACTTTTTAACCGCTGTAGTTAAGATCTGTGGTAGTCTTGTCTCTAATCTAAAATAACCTATATGTATAAACTAAGTTTAGAGGGTTAGACTAAATACATAACGCTAACGTAAGCGATTGTCGAAAAGTGACAAGCGGGCGGGTCGATAGATCGTGAGCTTACTTCAATCCTATACGTTTGGTCAGTATTCGAAAATCACGTTACACCCCTTATCAAGGCGTCTGGACAAGGCTTCAGCTGACAAAAAAAATTGGCGAAACCGAAATGATGCATTGTGAATTATATTTAAGTGTTGAATGAATATTGGCATGGACAATGGATATATTTTATTCCAAATACTGAAAATAAAACCAATAAGAAAAAGTACCTAAGTAAAAGAATTCGACTTGGAATATCTTTGAAACTAAAATTTATTTTTCTGTAATAACTAATCGTTCTAGCACAAACGTTTTACCAATTGGAAGCTTGCCAACACACTCGTCGAGTCGAGATCTAAGAAATTAATTAAATAACCTTTATAGCTACTTTAATGACAAAAAACATTTCCAATAGTCTTAGCTTTCTAAATTACTTATGCGTAGTTCGCAGTACTTTAAACATATAATAACGTATTTTAAGCACACACCCTTCTTAAAATCCAACGTTAAATTAAAACCAATAATTTAACAAAAATAACTCACACTTTAACCGCAGCCCATAAATTATAATATAACCACGAAATAAATCAACCAATTAAATTATTATTTTACTGTCAATTAAGTTTATTTTACTGCTAATTTTACACCTTAGTGCAAAATAAAGGTACGGTTGTTAAACCGCAATCTGTTAGTAATCGATTTTTGATGGCCGTGCTGGCTCAAATTGCATGCCCTTTTTACATCTAGATTTAAAAAAAACTTACAGCAGATTATACTCTGGTAAATGATTTTAGCGCTTAAATTCAGATTTGCTTGAGTTTTTGGAGTTCTTTGGGGATAATGCATTTATTTTTACGACACTGGAATGTGAGATTTAAATAGAGATAAAATAAAGGTTGCGGAAATTTAAATGCGGACAGCGCAGCGGATGCAGGTTGATCCAAACTTGACGTCTTGAATTGATTCAAACTTGTCAGACTAAGGGCCTGTTTCACAATCGACGCGTAAATTTATCTGCCATTTAAAGTTGGTTTTCTTCTTGTCTAATTTGAAGTGTAAGAAAGAGAAAGGGCTTAATTAATCTGACAAATATGCTTTACTTGTCGATTATGAAACAGGCAGTGAAAGCCGTATACAAGGTGTTCACGACTATAATGCTCGTCTCAAGATGCGTAAAAAATTCAGTTTTCTATGGCTCGGCCTTTTACTTTGACGTATTTTGTGACGGGCATATCAGTCAAGATTAATATAACCTCGTTAGGTTGCGTTTCCACCAGAAATGCGTATTAATGTGTTTTCATACATTTGACAATCGGAGCGAGGTGTCGCGAGGTGACAAATGTATGAAAACAAATTAATGCGCATCTCTGGTGGAAACGCACCTATACCTAAGGCCCACCATACTACAAACAGGGTGTTTGATCTAACTTAAGGATTTAAGGCAGTTCCCCTCCAGGGCCCATAATTTTTTTCCACCCTGTATAAGCTCTGTCTTTTTCCCTCAGCGTAGAATGAACTGCATAGCTAACCCCCCAGGTCCTCTATTCAACTCGGTAAAACAACATTGCTTTCCGGTGTTATCGAATCGTCAACGTAAAGACAACCCTTATTTACTTAACAGGTTAACGGCCGAGTTAAAAACTATACCAAAATAGGTCAAAGGCAATATCATTTTACCCTGGGGGGTTATTCTCTCAAAAGGCGGTCGGACGGACGAGCGAATCGAAGCGGCGAGTTTAAGTAGTCCCGTCCGAGCGAACAAAACACATTTTAGCGTGTGCATTGTCAATTAGGCAGCCTTATACGTTCGAGGAGCCAAACTGCGAAATTGAATACACGCGCTAAAATGTGTTTTGTTCACTCTGACGGGACTACTTAAACTCGCCGCTTGGAAAATCACTCGTTCATCCGTCCGTCTGTCGTTGTAGAGAGAATCACACCCCTGGAAGTTACCTTCACTGTTCAATAGCGTAGTTTGCGGGACAAACCATCCGCGTCCTCCTAGGAGGTGGCATGCGACGACGAACAAGCGCATTCGGCTGTGGCACTATACACTGAGCCCAACCCAACCCAAAACCAGGAGAATAAAGATCATGTATGCTTTCCTTCCATCCAGTTGGTCTTCCATCCAGTTTGCCTTCACCTTGGAAGGTTCAAGTAAGCATATAAATTGATCTTCCAAAAAAAATGCTGATAAAAAACATATATCCTGACGCTGACATTTGCCAATCACTAACTTGAGCATACTGCAAACTACAGTATCATCAGCGGTAAAAGAGAAGGGAGTCATAATCTACAGAACTTTATATTTATGACTTTAGGGAATCACCATTAAGTTTGCTATTTATGGGTACCTTTAATCTAAAATTGTAAAACCACGGACGCAGTAAATACGAAACCTAATATGAAGAAATACCATTGGGGATACCACACAACCCTGCCATTATTAGTAGTGTAGAATTATATCACCAGAAGCTTTTTTCTAAACCATTGCTTTTGACAGGTTGTCATATAATCGACGTTTTGGTAGCTCTTATTTACTTGTCAGTAATGGCGGCCAAGTGAAAAACAATACGATATCATGTCAAAATAAATAATAAATAAATATCAGGGGGCAATGTCACACCAATTGACCTAGTCCCAAACTAAGCTCTAGGCTTGTACTATGGGTAGACAACGATATAAATACTTATAAAGAGAAATATATGCTTAAATATACATAGAAAACATCCATGACTCGGAAACAAATATTCGCGCTCATCACACAAATATCTGCCCTTACCGGGATTTGAACCTAGGATCGCTAGCTTCGTAGGCAGGGTCACTACTAGGCCGACGCATCTTCAAAAAAAGCAACATGGTTTTACTGAGTAAAATGGAGCCCCTTAACAATCATCATATATAGTATTAAGTAAATAATCATTTATATACAATAAAACCGATAATTATAATGATTTTCATTTTTATAAAGGTTAGAAAAATATCGCTGCAGGCAATGAAATGAAAATTGCTTTTAAATACTAGTACAGAACCCAAGAAAGCATTCTAAAGGATTGTAAATATCTTCGTTAATCTCTTTTTAAAATGTTTAACCGATCCAAAGGTTAAATCGTAGAGCAGTCATCGATCAAGTTTAATGCGGTTTAAATGATGTATGGAAATAACTGAAAAAAATTAATAAAGCCTACGATACAGGGCTTCGGGTAAATAATGAACTATGTACACCAGTTGGCCTAGTCAAGCTGCAAACACTGCTAACATTCACTATCGACTCGAAATGCACAGTCAACAGCATAAATAAGTGATCATTTATGTACCTTGTCACTTTAACGTCGTGTTTGAAATGTCATACAAAATTGAGAAACGATTGAAAGCGACAAGGTACATAAATGATCTCGTATTTATGCTGTTGACTGTACAGAGTTGACATAAGCGGTTGACGCGATCTGTCATCAGCTTAGGTCAATCCTATATACATATACATTTCGTCGAATCGATCTATTTTTCGAAATGCTTTAGTAGGCCTAGCCTAGTTGCAAACGCTGCTAACGTTTCTGATTTCCATCGACTCGAAAGCTTAGGTACGTCAAACCTACCGTCGATTAGCTAATAATTAGAAATAGCTAACTTCGGAATGTAACGCATTTCTCTCACTAGAACAACTTTTAGTATTTCAAAAGTTTTAAATCACCTATCTATTTACCAATAAACTCCTTGCTTTTGTTAACCGAAAAACTTTCACCTTTAAAAACATGTTGCCTTCAAATTAAAGTATTTTCGAGTAGGGAATTGTTCGCCGAGTTATTTTGTACAAATTGGACTGTGAGAATTTTGCGCATTCGGTTTCGGGTTTTTTCGTGGTTTTGTAATAACACCGTGAATTCATGAATTATGACGGCGATTTTGACGTTAACTGCGGGGAAATTAAAAGGCGTAAAGATTATTTTATGCTGCTATTTTAAAGATTTTTTTATATATTCAGTCAAAACTGATAACTGATTTGTCATGAACGTGGAAGTAGGGTATATCGTAATTTTATAAATATAAAAGAAAACCGCTGAACCAATTTCGATAAAATTTGACCTGGAGATAGCTTGAGTCCCGGAGAAGGACAAATGATACTTTGTATCGTGAAATAACGATAAACAACTTCGGCGCGGACGCAGTCGCGGGCAACAGCTAGTAGACTATGCTGCCCTCCTTAGAAAAAAGGGCGTATGTCTCATAGAACCGCGTCTGTATTAATAACCTTATTTCTTAAAAAAAAAAAAAAAAAAAAAAATATTTCAGACCTCAAAACTGATCCATATTTTGTTAGTAACATTATAACTTAATAACTAATTATTAGCCTTAGTGAAATACCCAAAATGACATGGAAAAAGAAAAACAAAAATCATACACACATATAAAAAGGAGGGGTCTATATTGTCAGCCATAATTATTTTTAGTCACAATGTGCTTTAGGTCATAATCATCGCAAGTCACAATGTTTTTTTTTTTCATTTTAAAGAAACTGTTACTTTTTCAGGATTTTCATAAATCAAACCTAAGGATTGGGGGTTAAATTTACTTTGACCATCAAATTGCGCATGCGTCCTTTTTATTTAGGAGGGCAGTATGTAGCTACATGTAGCTGTATGCTTCTAGTTGTTAATAGAGAGATCCTAATCGTAGTTTCAGATACTTTGCGCTCGTAAGTTGTCTCGCCATAGCGTATTAAGAGTATTTTGACTTTGGTTGAAGCTTTTCAAAGCTTAGGGAACGCGGAAAGCTACCGCAAGACCCTTTCAAAACATAGCATCATATTATTATTGAAACGTTTATTTTTATATTTCGATATTTTTCCACTTCCCTAGGGTGACGGAACCAGTACCTAATGGACAAGGACCAATGATGCAAACTTGATTCTTATTTTACAGAAGATAAGGGTTATTCATTTGTTTTGCAACAATCAATTTAGGACCGTATGAAATTTGAATTAAGAGTGAAGTGTCCATTACTCGTGCCTCTCAGCTAAAAGTGTCCAACACATGGTGCCATCACCCTAGCACGATGCAAGTGCAAAAACTTGTGATCCTACAAAACAGGTTTTTTTGTAAAACTGGGTTTTAATTACACCCCGTACAGTATAATTCCACTGACAAAGTCTCAAATATTCTAGTAAGTAATACCTTAACCTTTAAATAACCTAAAGCGATTTCACACCTACATTACGCTCCGTAACACTGCGATTACTGCATTCACTACCAAACTCACCAATTCCCATACAAATATGGCTCATTATCATGCCCTTGGCATGCAACTGGTATTGCATTGAGGGCCCCGCTCTGAAATCTCTATACGAATTGGTGTCGATATTGAGTCTTCGGCATTCAATGCGTGTTCAGGTGGTCGCTTATCGATTATGCGTCAGAGTAGACAAGCGTGCGCGCAGATTATCCAGGATTACGCAGTATATGGCAAGCCAGAAGATGAATTTTCAGTTTTTACTAATGTTTCACCAAAACATCATTTGGTGATCTATATCATTTTATAAGTCTCTCCTAACCTCAGAAGCCTTTGTTGCCTACCTGTGTATGGAATTTAAATCCACAATGACGTGCCCCCATGAATCAGATTGACGTTGCCCAATGGGGTCAATGTTTAAAAAAATTACAAAATAGTATATATGTGCCCGCAAAAAAATATATAGGTATATTGGAAATGGATTACTCAAAGCTTTCTTTAATATGTAGGTATTTATTGAAAAAACAGTTTAGTAGGTTTCCTTAAAAGGATTGCAAAGCTAACAATTTCCATACAAAATGCTATTTTGTTTCCCTTCCCTTAAACCTAGTCTAGAGTCTAGATATTATGATAAACTAGGTCTGTACATTTGCCTAATGAGCTAAATTTGTATGGAAAACTTTGAAAGCGACACGATTAAGCCTCGCCTCAGAATCCTATTATTCCAAAGGCTTGTGCTTTCAAAAGTAAATGTAACGTTTTTCTCAGCCATGTTACACTCGTTATTTCCACAAATTATGGCACAAACTAGTGAGTACCCGTTTCATAACAACTTTTTAACTTCATTCCTTGCCTTTATCATATTTAAAGATATTCGATCGATAAGGTGGCCAGCATCACTCCACCAAAACAAAACACTCTCGCATTTACACACTTTTTGCGACTCTTGCGCAAGGAAGATTTACTGCAGTGCATTAAAAATGAGCCTATTTGTAGTCATTTCTGGCCCCATCATATCATTATATATCATATCAGCAGCTCATCATTATATATCACAAGTTCTTGTGTTTTTGCGATGATTTAATGTTTCCCATTTGACGTTATTTATTGGTATGTGATGGTGCGGGGTTGTGATATGTTGCGTGTGCTGCGCGGTGGGTTAATTATCCAGAAACTTGCATTAAAACTGCACCAGTCCAGTGGCGCCTTCATTAAAGTCGATGGACCTTCGTAAGGACCTTCGGCCATAGGCAAACGTCAGTTTGTAGTATTTTTTATAATTGTAATTCACATCAATTACACGTCTGATGCGATAATTACTTATATCGAAGTGTAATTGTTCCAATTATATCATCAAACTGCAATACAATTTGTCGTGATCGTGAGATGTCATAGCACCAAATTATGTCACTATCGGCTTTTTCAAAAGTTTCAACGTACGTTTAAGACTACGCCGAGCATCGAGTGGTGCCCTCATTACCAGAGGTCGGAATAGGTAGTGCTTATTAACCTAAACTTGACTCATGTTCATTCATGCGTGAGTGAGATGGGAATACGTTATTGAATGAAGATGCAACAAGTTTAGGTTAATAAGCACTACCTATTCCGACCTCTGCTCATTACTATTGTATTTCTAATAAACTAAAGTATTGTCTTGAAATCGAAGGATGATTTTTTATACACATGGGGTATTCGAAAATTGCTTTCTGTTCTACTTTCTTTATTTTGTTGTATGCAATGCAATGTGTCTCAGAGCCGTATTATTAATTCATCTTGGCTAAGTTGTCCATGTCAATACACGTCAAGCCTATAAAACAACTTTTTCTGGCGAGTCGAGACAAGATGCCTAGCGCTATCGTAAAGGATTTTCGAAAACTGACAAAACGTATGGAATTGACATAAGTAATTAACCGTCCAGCATCTTACGTCAAATCTACGCATTTTCGATAACTATAACATGCATTTTGGATGACTTCTTCGCCGTGTTGCGGAAAAGACGTTGGTCATTTGGTACGAGGCTGAGCAAGTGGTATTTTATTATTATTTTATTATTTTATATCTATCACCGAATGAATCTTATCTAGGGCCAAAGATTAGATATTTAAACATACCAGACGCGGATTGCTCGCAGGACTGATGGCCGATGGGGTCAGAAGGTTCTTGAGTGGCGTCCGCGGACCGGGAGACGAGCTGTAGGTAGGCCTCCAACAAGATGGAGTGACGACCTTGTAAAGATCGCGGGAACGCGGTGGATGCGAAAAGTACAAGACCGGTCTGAGTGGAGAGCCTTTGGGGAGGCCTATGTCCAGCAGTGGACGTCTTTCGGCTGACATGATGATGATGATGAGACGCGATAGGTAGGTTTTTTTTTGCAAAATAAACTTTTGAATAAAAATAGCCTACCTTTAACCTCTTTTACATATACTGCGTCGTAATCCGACACCCCCTCCGCACCTCGGGCACGCTCGGCTTAATTCGGGTGCGCTCGTAAGCTCGGACCGCGCCTTTACTGTTTTTACTGTTTACCCTCGCCCTCGAACTCTTCTTACGCGAAAGGTCAGAAAACTCTTTGTTTTAGTTTTTGTAAGAATATACTTTAGAGGCGTTGGATTTAATCGGCATGAGGTAATTGTGCGGTATGAGTAATTAAGAACATCTCCTTTTACCAATCTGTTTTATTGTCCAGAGGAAGTAGTAAAAAAGTAATTTTAAGAGTTTTTCAGTCTTACATTGCATTTATAATGAGTTCTTTTCTCACGTACAGGGAGGATAGAGGCATTCCATCTTAGTCCTCAGAGTTGGCAACGCTCTAACACTCAAAAAAATTAGAGCCAACCATGACAGATTTTAACTTAGATGACAAAACATGAATACAATAGTTAAGATACAATAGACAATAGTTAGGGGAAGATAGTATAGTATCGGACACATTTTAGTTTTAACAAATAAAGTCTTGAAATTGGAGACTTTAAATCATTTTAAATAATAATTGCGCTCATTGAAGTTCATTCGTTATACCGTTTTGGTAAAAAGAATAATAACTTTATCGATAACCGATTTATATCAATTATTATTTTAGGTATATCAACCAAAGCTGATAGGAACAACAGCAATTTCTTTAGTGATTCAACTAACATCTTAGTTGATGTATCTAATGTCTTAGTTGATGTATCTAATGTCTCAGTTAATGTATCTAACGTCTTAGTTGGTGTATCTATCGTCTTGTCAGGCTCATATGGGATCAAGACGCTTATGAACAACAATCACAATCTTGTTACAAGCGACCAATTTTTTTTTCAGAGTAGAAATGCACATGTTTATGAGTCTCAGATCCCTCTTACTATTAGAGGGCCTGTGTGTTCGTTTCTCTTCCTCTTGCCCTAAAAATACCCAATCCAATCCAAAAAAAAAAAGTGGCAAACGGTCACTATTAGTCATCATCATCATCATCATGTCAGCCGAAAGACGTCCACTGCTGGACATAGGCCTCCCCCAAGGCTTTCGACTCAGACCGGTCTTGTGCATTCCCGCGATCTTTACAAGGTCGTCACTCCATCTTGTTGGAGGCCTACCTAAAGCTCGTCTCCCGGTCCGCGGACGCCACTCAAGAACCTTCTGACCCCATCGGCCATCAGTCCTGCGAGCAATGTGCCCCGCCCACTGCCACTTAAGTTTGGCTATTCTTCGGGTGATGTCGGTAACCTTAGTTCTACTGCGGATATCATCATTTCTGATTCTATCACGCAGAGAAACCCCGATTATAGCACTATTAGTAAGCGACCGTTACTGCCAATGATTTGTTTTGACAACAGCACAGCGTATATAACCTTAGGTCAGTGCTAAAAGTGAGTCCGAAAAGCGGGAGTTGAAGGGCCATTAAAAAAGGATGTAATTATAGCTAAATCTTTGTCAAGACTGACAGCTGACACTAGACATTGACATTTGGCAACGATTATAATAAGCCAAATGATGGCAGAATAGAAATTGATGTCAACTTTCCAGAAATACGAAATGTTGGCCATGTGATACGTCTAAACCATCTATATCTCGAATGGACTATGCGTTTTGTAATTCAAGTACGTTATAGCTCAATACCAAATTCATTTCATTATGAAACAGGACAACTCCTTTGTGATCTTCATCTATGGAAATCTGCTACGTCCCTAGCAGCCACTAAAAGTTGCGCCAGAGCCAGAGCTATAGCAGTTATATAGCTCTGTCCTTTTCTCTCGCCGTAAAATGAACTGCATAGCTATGTCATAATAACCCCCCAGATCTCTCCCTCTCTCTCAATCTCTATCTAAATTAGTGAAACATTCGCAGTGACTTATATTAAATACGCTGGGCATACGGGCGAACCAAAATCCAGAAAAAAACTGGCCTAGAAAATAATCCAGACATCCAGCATTAGACACGTAGAAACAAATAATAACACATTTATAATAAACTTTTACAACTACTGGTTAATAAATGTTACACCCTCAATGAATACCGGAATGACGTATTTCAAATGTAGGTTCAGTGAGTCGCTCTCCCTAATTGTAGTGCCCATCAGGGTTCATATAGAGAACTGATCAAATAGTACCTATAGCTACTTATTAACCAACCGAGACCTTGTACCATGCAATAAATTACTGATTAGGTACTGATTACGTTGTAAACTCATTTTACTATTCAAAGAAAATGTTAAGCTAATAATTATCCGCTTTTTTAGCGGGCGCCCTCAGAGTTGATGACGATAGGTACTTTGTTCCTTAGTGACGACTGACGATTTATCATACACAAGTTTGAAAATGGAACGAGTTTTTATTTTTGGTATAGTATAGGAGGCAAACGAGCAGACGTCTCTGAGTTTTTTTATGATAAGTAGAAGGCTTAAGACTCGTAGACAGTGCGGCGGTCAGAATTAATTAATTTGACTTATTTATTAGTGAGCTTCCATTTTAACCACAATATTTTCTATCTCGCAGAAGCAAGCAGCTGCTACTCACACTCTGAAGCACCCTTCAAGCTTCAAAAGTAAAAACCACAGAGTTAAAGAGTTATGTAACCAAACCATCGACAATTCAAGTGCACGCCTACGCGCTTTTGTTCTCACATTTTGACACTATAAAAATAAAACAGACGCAACGTAACTTAATAAAAACGTATAGAGGCGAGCATGCCCTCAGGTTGTGGGTAATAAGAGACCCGCACCATAGTGTCCGGTTACTCTAGGTATCCATTATTTGTCACAGACAACCGACGTTTTTTTTTACCCCTCATTTCGCCGCGGTGAATCATTCGCGGGAAATGGAACGCGGCTCTATTTCAAATTTAAACTCGGAATGGCATTTTGAATTTCGAATGCGTGTGGTGTAGAATAAATGGGAGCAGAAGGACCACTGACGCATTAAACACGCATTATGATTAAGCGATGAGAAGTCTGATAAGCTAATTTTAAAAGACGTGTAGCAAGCTCATTAGGTACTAATATTATATTTTTCACTTCTCATGCTCTTAAAATGTTACTTTATAGCCTGTCCACGCACATCGGGACTAAAGCTCCTTATTAATCTCTAGGGATTAAAGTATATATTTTTTAATTTACTTTGGGAACCCCTAAACAACCGATCACGGTGTTTGTGAATGGAGGATTATCGCCATTTTCAGTGATTATGTATGGATCATTTTTAAGCCGTAGAAATAACCTCAAAAGGACAACAGTGCAATTTAAAAAAAAAACGATTTAATTTCATGAAACACAATTAATGATTACGAATATGAATCTATTTAAATATATTAAGGATAATTTTATTTTATTAGGCATGGTCCAAATAAGTTTTCAAGTTTGTATCTATTGGCTTAATATGCAAGCATTTAAAGTGACACTTTACAAAAAACTAACAACTGCGAAACAAATTTGTCAGAAACTTTGTTACATATTTGTTAAATGTTGTAATTTTGTATAGAACTTTTTGTTTTTCCCCTCATTCAAAGTGAAAAGTATAGTGTTTAACGCGAGACTAAACAACCATAATGTAATGACACTCGAACTCGCTCGCTCGCGTGGCTAAATATCTCTTGTCATTATAGCTTGTTTTAGTCCCTTGCTGAACAATCTACTATTAATTCGTCTCTATTGCAACTAAAACGGTTTCTACAAGAACGAGTTGGTATTTCAGATAGGTAAGTGTGCCGACTTATTTGAACTTTCTGTATTTATTTATTTTATGGCAACCTTCCCCGAGGATATCCCGTGTCGGTGGCCTATTTTATTTTTAAATTCTAATTTGCATTGATAGTGTCAGGATTGGATCATAAAATTTACCGGATATCAAGTGTTTACGGCTTTTAAATTTGAACATGTTGCAATTTAACGTAAACCTTAAGTACCAATTTCAACAAACGATGTTAACCACTTAACAGACGATTAGAGCGTTAACAGCTCTCAAAATGTATGAACTAACAGTCGATTAACATTGATTAAATTTAACATCGTTTGGTGAAATTGGTACTAAGTTTATTAAGTTACCGTACCTTTGTACAGCGTGAGTATAAATGATGACAATTGACCTCTTGTTTGATCAGTAGTTAAACTAACTAATCGTCAAAAACCGTAACAAATGGTTAAAATCTCAAGGAAATGTGTAAAATTTTCGATTCATTTTTCGAATTTTAATAATTAGTTGAGTTAACTACTGATCAAACAATAGGGCCTAAAACGTATTGTTTTATGAGTGAAATTATATGTCTTAAAAAAGTTAATTCATATTTATGAGGCAGTTTCTAAAACTTATTATACTAATCAATTAAAAACTAAAAGTTAACTGTCAATATAAAGCTAACTGCAAATTGAACACAAAATTACTTTTTCACAACACTGCTCGGAAATATGGCCATAGATAGTCTTGTTTGGGGTCACAAAACGTCACTTATAAGGTCAGACCAAGAAAATGTTTGTCGGCGTGTTTACTGATTGGTCGAGAACATTGTTGTCCAACTTTAAGAACCAATGAAAATCAATCAAACAATTTTTGTGTCATAGCTCCTTAAAATGAAAAATTTAAATCGACCAATCAGAACATACCATTTTGTGTCGTAAAACATTAGGTGTATTTTTGCTAAAAGATACACAGACTAAAAACTATGTCACTGCTATTTTTTTAATGTAATTCAAACTTGGCCCCTAATCTCGAACCACTAGAGATGAAATTACATGGGAGATATGGCGAAACAAACACAATTTTATATGGAGTTGACATCTTCATCTCGCATGTTAGTTTATTAATCTCGATTGCCACGAGAATAGGGGTCCAGATTAAAATAAAGTTATCTATGGTAAAATTGGCGGTGATGTCGTATTAACATGAATTAAAATTTGAGTTTTGAATATGAACTTTTATTTTATTTCCTCTCAGTAGTTGTGTAAAGCACTATGTCTGCCTCGGTAGAAAGTGCATTTTATGGACTCGTACACTATATGACTCGTCCAAAAATCGCGTACTTTCTATCCTCTGCAACAATGTACTATTAATACAAAGATAGTCTACGAAAAACGTAAGAAAAAAATTGTAGCCACTAAATCCAATAAAACAGATCGTAGAAAATCAATAATTTAGTAATAGTATTACAGGGTTAGGGTGAAATGTCTAACCGAATCGCTACTAAAAATACACCTTACTTACTAATTTGCCGCGCAAGCGCAAGCGTTGTTATAGAGGCATTCCATCATAATCCTCAGGGTTCGTTTGGAATAATCAGGTTGCAAATTAGTGGTGATAGGACCTTGTGCAGGGTCCGTCGGGATCGCTACCACCATCTTACCCATTAACCCACCACCAAGCAACAGTGTTCGCATTGCTGTGTGCCGGTGTGGGGATAAGACAGCCGGTGAAATTACTAGCATAGAGGCATTCCATCTTAGTTGGGTTGGCAACGCATTTGAAGTGTTACGATTGCAGTTTTGAGATTGTAGTCTTGAGATTTCAATGTCTATGGGTCTCAGATCCCACTTACCATCAAGTGGCCTGAGCTCGCGTGCCTTCTCCTTGCCATAAAAAAAGTATCCATAGACTTCACCAATCATCACGTCACCTGTTTATAACCTGCCGTAAGGTTTGCACCAAATTTACTTTCATTTCACCATTGACATTTATTATCCAACAAACATTTGCATGTACCATAATTATTAGGTATTTAAACATGGTCTGTTCGCCGCATGTACATGTAATTTGCAAGTGGTCATTAACATGTACAGGGTGATTGCTAAATCGGTGTATTGTTTTTAGGGGAACATAAAAGAGATACAGAAAATATATTATGAAATAAATCTATTGAAATAAAACAATTCATTTTGACGCAATTCTTAGAAAAAAATGTTACCCAGCGTTATGTTTGGGTTTAATTTTCATTCAATTCAATCGTTTATTGATACTTATTTTATTTCATCAATATCATGCACATGGTACATAAGTATACATGGCTATTAGTTTATTCGATTAATTTTGCATGGGTCTGCGAACTGCATCATCTTCAATATTATGAAACATACTACTGGTAACACGCGTACTTATTTATGCATTATATTTATATGTTTTGACATCACATTCATGTAACCATGAATTAAAAAAAAAACAATAACTAGTATTTACGGACGTATGAAAATACCTTCAGAACCTACTTTCAAAATTAAGATTTCCATTTCATTTTCAACCTACCCCCTGTATAACATTATAATAATTTAATGATATTTGCGGTAGTTAAATACAGCAGGTGATTTGGCGAGGAAGCATAAACAATGCAGAAAGGCATAAAGCGTTTATTTATTAATAATAATTGTTTGAAACATAAAGTATCATAAACAAATTATGTTTGTTTCGATCATGAATGCGTATGGTGCATGGTGCATGGGCTTGGGAAGAGCGGGCATAGTCACAGTAGGTCGACTTAGTCAACGAACGGATTTAAATTTATAAAATAAAGTGTAAATTCACTGTTTTATATAATGCTAGCATACGCTGCATAAGCAACATTAAAAAAACTACAAACTGTTGAGTTTCTTGCGGCGTTTCTTCTCAGCAGCGGTTTCTTGCGTAGCGCTGGTAGATTTTGACGTACCGTGCGAAAAAACTTAGGTACTGAATAAACATATTTGATCTTTTATTTATTTATAGAATTGTAATTGGATAAAATTAAAATTAAAATAATTGCTTAAATAGTCACTGTACAATAGGTTCATGCATTCATTACATATATAGACAACCAGAAATAAAATCAGATCAATAATAAAGCCTATTATAATAATTTGCTAAATTTCATAGAAATTCAAAAATAAATTAATTTTCTTTCTTTTCTTTTCTTTTTTCTTTTTTTTCTTTTTTTTAATGTTGTTTTTTATTACTCTTTCCAAGCATATACGTATACTGTATACAGGTTGCTCCTCGTTTGACCGCTGATCGCCCACTGTATTCTCTCTGCGCTGCCCGGTAAGTAATGACATCCGCACGTAATGAAGCCCGCCGCGGCGAGGATCCCGCGTTCATTTGTCAGCTACTGCCAGCTCGCGTCGTTATCGTATCGCTTGTAGTACGTAATGGGGTCTATTACAGATATCTTAGATTTAAGGCTAGCAGAGCTGAATATTTAGGACGAGTTACCATGTCACTGAAAATGAAAAAACGTGACGTAAATATATTTTCTTTATTTGAAATAGTCTTAACGTAAGAAAATAGCCTTTTCTTAATAGAGCGAATTCAAGCAAGAACGGAACCTTCGTTACGCAAGTTCAACTCGAATTTATCAGTTTTTTATTGTGTTAAAAATCCTATGTATAAAGTGTTTTTTATTGTGCCACATACAATTCGATCTATAGAATCCAACCTGTGTAGGCCCACAGGTTAATTCATCCACGACCTGTGTTATCAAAAACCAGTACATAATTTCTGATTACAGAAGCAGTAAACATGATAAAACTACGTTTAATGCAAATTATCCTTCAGGGTTGTTTGTGATAGCAACCATCATTGCAACCTCAATGCAGTTCTCATAACCCTTATATTGATATCGTTAAAGCACAATTTTAAGTAGCTAGGAGTTTGTTTTATGGGATAAAGTAATGTTGTGATAATGTAAAGAGACGGCCGTTAAAGTATGTGTGATTCGCCGATAACGTACAGGTTTAGGAACGATGTACAGCCTGATCAGAGTAATCAGTTATCCCACAGTCACGTCGTGTATTAGAACGAGGCAGCGAGTATGTAATCGGAATGTGACATCAGCCTTCTTGGTGTTTTATACAGGGTGTGATGATCTACCGAAAACTGATACCTACAGCTGTTTAGAGAATTAATAAAGTTGATTGTTCTTCAGGAAATAAAATCAAGGCAGTTTTTTATTTTCATAAAATAAATACACTCATTTTCAGTTCGGTAGGATAGTTTTAAACTGTTTAAGTTTACACCCTGTACATTTATTTAAATTTGGCTTGTTTATACCCACAAAAATTAAATATGATGTGTTCTTTTTATGAACTGTCGAAGAGGTAATACTTTAGGTACTAAGTACTTGAAATGCTTTTTTTTGTGGCAAGGAGGCTACCTGATGGTAAGTGGGATCTGAGACCCATAGACATTTGAAATCTCAAGACTACGATGTCAAAACTGCAATCCTAAGACTTCACATGCGTTGCCAACCCTGAGGACTAAGATGGAATGCCTCTACGCTAGTAATTTCACCGTTGTCTTATCCCCACACCGGAACACAGCAATGCGAACATTACTCCCTAAATACTTTGTAATAAATTTTACTCCCGATTATTTTTCATCTCAAAAAAAAAAAACTTTAGCAGGAATAGAAGCAACGACCCTGTCGTAGTCAAACCACTACACCGTCCGATCAAAGTGCAGCAAGCAGGCGGAGCGTCGGCCATCAATACCGAACATTATCCCATATCTCTTTATTACGATACTTCATGGATTTACGAGCCGGCCGGTTCATTAGGGAATCGCCGCATTACGACGAACAAGCTACATGCTATCAGGGATGGACATGTAGCAATCAACGGTGACCCAGAGCTAGGCAAGACGCGACTTAACGGGGGTAAAATGTGTATGGAATAAGGAAACATTAAATTGGGATACATCTGGGCCCGTATTACAGTCGCCTTTATCGCGGTGAATAAGGCATCCGTCACTTTCGCACTTGCGTATTGGTCAGAAAGTGACAGATGTTTTATCCACATCAATAAACACGACTATAATAGGCCTACTGGTCTCTACAATGTTATTGTAAATCTATATAAATAAAAATTAATCGCTGAAATGTATGTACGCGTATAATTTCAGAACGACTGCACCAAATTGTTTTTTTTTTGTTGTGTTCGTTATTGGCAGTACAAAGCTGCAAACTTGCAGCGGTTGCGAAGCCGCTAGCGGGCAGCTATTAAAACATAAATTTGGAGACGGTTCTTTTAGGTTTAATAAGTTATTTTGTTAATATCTTAAAAGTAACTGCATTCAAGTTTTGTTTCGAAAGACATTTAGAAGGATAGCCTTAGGCCGGCATTACACCGGTAAGTTATTGCTGTAAGATTTGAGATGCAACTATGGGTAAGAGTGAGTGGCAAATATCAGCATCTCTCTCTTGCATACAGCTTTGTTTAAAATTTTACAGTAATAACTTACAGGTGCTGGCCTTAGATACCCTTTTTACGTTGGTACTTCTCCTTTTTAATAAGAAACATAAGAATAAAAATAACATTTATTCCAAAAAACATATTTTACAAAGATCCTTGCCCCTATATGCTTACATTAGTTATTAGCTAATTTAAATTTAATTCATTACGGTCATCTACAAAATACAAAATAAACAAATTACCTTCCCCCACCCGAATATTTTTTTTAAAAAAAATATTTTTTTCAGGAGTACCTACCTAAATATCCCAGTTGTTCGTAAACAAACACCCTGTACCAATATTCAAATTAAATCAAAAATATATATTTATTAAACGAATGCCGAGCAGTGGGACACTATAGGCTAATTGTAGACTTGCCCCCTTACTAATAGGTAAACGTTGAGTAACGGTGGTATAGCTATACAATGTTTTGTCCTTATCTGTCAAATTCAAATGTCACAATGACAGATAAGGACAAAACATTGTATAGCTATACCACCGTTACTCAACGTTTATTAGTATGCAAATGTCTATAGGTCACAGATCCTACTTAACCATCAGGACGCCTGTGTGCTCCTTCTCCGTGACTTAAAAAAATTGCTTGTACCTAACTATGTAAACACAAGAACTAAAAATATCTTGTAAAATTAAACTACGGTAATAATATACTGCTATTATGTTATGTGTTGATTTATCCGGGATTCGAACACAGGGGTGTGATTCTCTCAAGATCGAAGGACGGACGGACGAATGAGTGATTGTCCAAGCGGCGAGTTTAAGAAGGCCCGTCAGAGTGAACAAAACACTTTTTAGCGCGTGTATTCAATTTGGCAGCATGACTTCTCGAACGTATATGGCTGCCTAATTGATAATGCACGCGCTAAAATGTGTTTTGTTCGCTCGGACCAGACTACTTAAACTCGCCGCTTGGATTCGCTCGTTCGTCCGAACGACCGCCGCTGTTTGAGAGAATAACACCCGAGTACGTAAGCTCTCTTACACATAAGCTCAACACACTTTAAAGTATTACAAAACACAAAAGCACAAATCCTTCGATCAATCAATGCAAAAACGCAATCAATTTGGGTCTAGTTTAAGACCAATAAGTGTATTGATGCACTTGAGTGCATGTGCATTGTTGACGCGGTAATCTCTCGTTATTGAGTGCGCGCCCCGCTGGTGATGAGTGGGGACTTTGTCAGCATTTAAAGTTTGATGAAGATTTGTGTATGGAATTGTTTGGTGACATTTGGCGGCTTGTTTTGGAGATACGTAAGTACGTAGGTAGAGTTCAGCAGGATATCGATGACGCGTTAGCCTAGGTGGTAGGGACAATGACTACGAAGCTAGCAGTCCAAGGTTCGATTCCCGGGCAGGGCTAATATTTGTGTGATGAGCGCGAGCATTTGTTCGTGAGTCCTGCATGTGCCCCATGTATTTCTCTATACATAATACCTAAGCATGTTTATCTTTGTCTAGTACCCATAGTACAAGCCTAGAGCTTAGTTTGGGACTAGGTCAATTTGTGAGAGAGATTGTCCCCTGTTTTTTTTTACTTTCTATTTACGTATTGAATTATGTTGACATTATACCACCTCATTGAAAACTAGTTTAAATGAGGTGGTATATGTCCTACACACTCATCAAGATATGTAAACGTGAAACGTTATTAATAATAATGTTTCGCTATTCAGCGTAGGAAAATAGTAGCCCTACTTTGAAAATCGAAGTTCGAAGTTACGTCAGCTCCATCTCAGTCACTCGTTATTCGAGACTAAATCGAGAGAAAAGGATCGAGTTAACGTTACTTCGAACCTCGATTTTCAAAGTAGGGTATATAACTGATCTCTCTTAAACGGCCTATCCGATTTTCATAAAACCTAGCTAAAAACCGATCAGGGGGGTTATTATGAAATAGCTATGCAGTTTATTTTACGGCGAGCGTAAAGGACAGAGCTATAGCAGTTATATAGCTCTGTCCTTTTCTCTCAGCGAAAACTGAACTGCATTACTATGTCATAATAACCCCCCTAATTAAACTAGCTTCCTTAAAACAAAACCGTGTCCAAATAGTTTTGTTTGTTTGGGAGCTACTATGCCACAGTCGGACACGATACACAGATACACACGTTAAACTTAGAACACCCCTCTTTTCGCGTCGGGGGTAAAGGAGAAGGCAAACGAGTACACAGGCCACAACGGTAGCGTTTGAATTTGCACTCTCAGAACTACTGCGTTGCCAACCCTAAGGACTAAGAAGAATACCTCTATACTGTAGTTTCACTGGTTCCGACACTGGAACACAACAACGCGAACACTGCTGCTTGACGTAGGTTAAAAGAAGTGACCCGGGCGGACCAAGTACAAGGTCCCTACTCGTACTATACCAGTATAGTACAGTTAACACTATATGTACAAGTAACAGAGAATTAAAATTAACGTAGGTATAAATTAATTATGTCATTACTAATATTAGCTGATTCCGCTAACCGAATAAATAGAAACGTGTATTTAGCGGATATTTGTACACGCCGGCTGCGCAGGCGCAGCTCGTCTATCACGGTGATAACCAATTTTTCAAGCTGACTGTACATTGATATTAGCTGTAAATGTTAAATTGATTAATGCAATTGAGTTTTCACTGGGAAATGTTCGTGAAATAAAGATTATTTAAAGGAAAATGTCGTTTTACATATTTGAGGCTTGGCAATACCTACCTCATGTCACTACAAGTAGACCGAATTAACGATAATTTATAATATCCATACCATCAATACACTCTTTTACCCCAAGACAGGTTTTTTTTATAATAGGGGGGTATAGTACGACCGCTTTGTTTGTCTATCCATCTAAGGCATTGCAACACGGGTCAAAAAAAAAACCGAGTATTACAATTGCAGTGCTACAATTTTCTTAATAGTGACCGACAATATTCGTTTTTCTATGACACACGACTGACCAATATACGAGTATTGTCAGATGCGATTGCAAGCGTGACAATCGACTTAGGGACCTTCAAGAGACCAGCAAACTCTTTTCTCAAAAGCTGGGAATGCAGGTGCAATTCCTCTCCAGGTGATGCAGGTGTCCATGGGCAGTGGTGATCACTTCACATCAGGTGAGCTGCTAGTTCGTTTGTCGCCTTTACACAAAAAAAAAAACACCTGACATGTTTTAAAATTATAGATTCTTTTGAATATAGCAATTTGCTGCTATAAACAAAGTTTGGTCGGCCAATAATTACACGTTTAATACCACTTTCACTTTTAAGCTGTAATAACAAATAGCAAAAAAAATACACTTAAGAAACTTCTGCTATACACGTCTTTTAACAAAACATTTCCTTTAAAAGAATTACCTGCAATTCTAAATTGCAGCGTGCAAATACTTTCCAATTAATCGTCCAAAGAAACAGAATCGCCATTATTACAAAATGCACTTTACCACAACAAGTGAAAATGTCACAATCGATTGACAGCTGCATCGGACATTACAAGCATGTCACTATCGCGTTTTCCCACGACGGTCATTCATGTGGAGACGCCTTTAGTTTTTAACTAACCGCTATTTTAAACTTAAAGTAGATATCTCTATGGTTGTAAGTTCCTTGTCCTGTTTGACCATAGAGTTCGTTTTCACTCTACATTTTCTCGTCTTTGAGGAGCTCCAGGCCCTTGTATGGATATCTATAATTAATGGTTTGTATGTAGTATTCTACGCTGGCATTTCATGGTCGGTTGCATGAGAAGTCTTGTAAGGAAACTGTCATTTCTCATTATGAAGTTTCTAAGAGCTTTGTTTGTGAGGAAATCTTTTATGGGTGCTATAGTTTAGGGAGTTGAATGTTTGGAACTTTTGAAAACAGCAGTAACTTTCAGTTTTGATTATGAGTCAAAGTTTTTTTTTTGGTATAGAGGCAGCAAACGAACACACATGCCACCAGCTAATAGTAAGAATAATTTGAGACCCATAGACATTTGCATTCTCAAAACCACAATCTAAAGACTGAAATCCTATGACTCCAATGGCGTTCCAACCCTGACTAAAATGGAATGCCTCTACGCTAGTAATTTCACCAGCAGTCTTATCTCCATACTGGAACACAACAAGGCGAACACCACTACTTGGTAATAGAGTAAAGATCCCAGCACAAGATCCTACCACAGCAAAAAAGTAACTGATTGTAACTTGTCAGTCAACTAACCTGTTCTAGCTATCCATTTAGCCTATATATTATCTGGAAGCCCTTTATCTCGCAGAACTTCTTTCACCTAATATGATAATCATGAACCCATCAAATTTTAGGGTTCCGTAGTAAACAAGAAACCCATATACTTTCGCCATGTCCGTCGGTTCGTCTATCCGCGGTTTAACTTAGACACTCTTGGTACTACAAAGCTGTACAGTCGACTACAAAGAGATGGATCCATTTTTAGACTCTATTACATTGCAATAAGGTGAAACAGAACACAGTGACATGTCTTTGTAGTGGACTGAGTCAAAACTACAAGTAAGTAAGGTCTGTTCATCCTTACTTGTCTTATATAATAAACAACTTTCTAACCTCAAAATGAACCTTTTTTGGCTAAAACAGCTCTTTTATCGTAAATAAAGTAAACCGAGTTAACATTTTGGACA
The DNA here is from genome assembly GCA_946894065.1 of Acleris literana. Lineage (NCBI taxonomy): Eukaryota > Metazoa > Arthropoda > Insecta > Lepidoptera > Tortricidae > Acleris > Acleris literana. The sequence goes on from OX335681.1 coordinate 5,016,185, forward strand.
TCACTTGGCCAATGTATTGTCTGTGATTGCTTTATTTTGTTTAAAATAGCTGTTTTAGCCTAAAAAGGTTCATTTTGAGGTTAGAAATGAACAGACCTTATTAAAAATCTGAAGATATTTCATCTTAAATGAAAGCACATCATTGAAAGTTTTAAAGAAAGACTAACGACTGATACATTACATTGGTTCCTACAGATACATGCGACTAAGGGCCACTCTCACTAAAAATTTAACAATGTTAAAATGACAGCTTTCGTTAGAATCTGACGTTTGCTAACTCGAGTTAGTGTCTTAAACCGGTGTTAAATTTTTGGTGCAAGTGGCCCTAAAGTGTTTACACCTACTTAAAATCATCTAAGACTGCACTAAATAACTTTTAGTAGAAAATTTGCTCGTATTTGTTGTTTTTCGAGAAAGTTTTTGTGTTTGTAGTACTGATGTGCAAGTTGCGGAAAGTTTCCAAAAAGTTGGAAATGTTCTAAGAAATTTCCGGAAACTTCCACTGGAAATATAGGAAATTTAAATTTAACATACGGAAAGTTTCATTCCCCATACAAAATTGTGAGAAGTTTCCGAAATTTTCCTACATGAAATGGTCCGCAATTTTGGAAAGTTTCCTTTGGCACATCAGAGGGCTCAGAAAAGATGCACTACGCTAACTAACGTTTCTAATCGTTTCGTTTTTAAACCAATCGCGTCACTGGTAGACCAAGTGACTTTTCGTATCACGTCATCTTCCAGTGACGCGATTGGTTTAAAAACGAATCGAATAGAAACGTTAGTTAGCGTAGTGCATCTTGTCTGAGCCCTCAGTAGTTGTAGTATCGGCATCAGAACGGAACCCTTTACTGAGCATGTTCCGACATGCTCTTTTCCGGTTCTCAATCTTCCAATAACCATCAAAGTTAATTGATTTAATTGACACTTGGTTGCGGGAACAGGAGCAATTATGCGTAAAATAAAGATCTCAACATTTACATAGTGAATTTATATAATTACACGGTCGCATGTTGATTGTGGAGTTTCTCGTTCTGTCGAAACCGGTGGTTAGTATCGGAAAAGTCTTAATTCCATTCCAGGAATCGGACTAAGTAACAAGCTTTTTACGTTATTACTTATACCAAGTCTAATGCAGAAGAATTCGTTAATAGAATTGTAAGTACAGATAACGAAAATACTTACGCGTAATTTTGCTACCGAATGATAAACTTTGGTTTGGTTTGTACTTCTCTCTCACTCGCTCTTAATAAGAGCGTATCAAGGCGAGTGAGAGACAAGTACAAGAAGAAGAAGAAGCAGACCCGAAGCACCTTCTATGAGCTATGTCACTGTACGTAAGTTGAAGACCGACACCCCAAACGTTTAAACAAAAGCAATCATTATTCGTATGAACATAAGAGCAATGCTGTATGCCTAGCTAAGATGTAAGCTGCTGCTAACTTTTCTGTTTTCTATTAACATGGAGTTGTGATAAGCGGTCGAAGCGACCTGTCATCAGAGTACATCAAACGTTTTCGAAAACCGATAACTCTAGCGTTATGCATCACGACTAGTCTTCACGACCTTTTTCGATGACTTTCAGTCGAACTTCCTAAAGAACTTTTTGTCTTTCTCGTCATAGTGACAGTGTTCTGTTTGTATAGCTCTTGCAATTTACGATGGCGAGTGGGCTTTACTTGTGGTAAACACATATCTGTATACGTGTCAAAGAGTGAGTGACAGCGAAAATGGGTATGGTACGCATAAAAACATAAAGAGAAAATTATATTATTCATGAACATAGTGAAAACTTTGGCGACCATTACTGCTCGTCCCTATAAACAATATAAAATAAGATAAAACATCGAAAACAACAAACTATTTTTTTTCTTGCCGTGATATGCGACCTCCTTGGTCGCATCTTCTACGAAATTGTTCTCTATCTTGTCGCGAAGATGACATTTGTAATGTCTCCGTATTTTGTCTCCTAATATTACGTACAATTTTATGTGAATTAATACCTATCTGTAGGTTTTGTCTTTATTTCAGAGGGCTTAATATGGCCGTTATTATCGTTTGACTAAACGTGGATAAATCATCCGTTACTCTTCTGCTTATATACTTGTCAGAAAGTGACGAATATTTTATCCACGTTTTGACACGCGATATAGCTCTGTCACGCGATAAACACGGATAGGCCCACAATTCTACCTCATATATTGACTATTTTTATTTTAGCGTACTTCAAAATAAAAATATGTTATATCAATATGAATTGCACCTTGCGTTTTTTTCCGGAGATCAGACATGCTGATGGTACTTTGTGGCAGTTATCGTCGTGGAAACAATATGCACAAGTGACTTGAGCGACGGCGCGCTCGCGACTGATCGCTCTGTCAGACACGCACACTAGCGCAATGTCCATGTGCACGTTCAACCACTAATAAAGCCCACTCGCCATCGTGAATTGCAAGAGCTATACTCGAAAAAGTCTAATGTACTAGCATTCACCGCTGTGGATAAATGAACGAAAACTGGGCAAGAGCATGCAAGACCATCCGTCACTTTTGCACTTACATACTTGTCAGAAAGTGACGGACTAATAGGCCCTCTGCTAGGGTTACTAACGGAATCAGTTTGGGTTTAATATATTTTACAGCCAAAAGCCTTTCGCTTACACCGAACCTTATAAGTTTATTTCGAAGTAACCGTTGGCCATGTTTTGTAAGTTTTGTAACTAATAACTTAAAAATGAAGGGAAAACTTCCATGAATTCTCTAACGGGTCTTCGGCTTTTTTTAAACTGAAATTAACTTGTTTCCTCACTTAACATGGAATGGTACTTGAATAAAATTTACAAAATTATCAACTTTCAATTTAATTGAATTTTACATGAAAGTTTTTTTTTATATTAAACTGACCTACCACTTCTCTACGTCTTAGAAAGAAAGAAACAACTAATAACTAATCATACCATTATTAAAAAAAGAAGAAGAACATCTTTACAATTCTGTAATGTATAATATGTATTATAAAATTGACAACAGGAAGTTTTTCGTTTTTCACTATTTTTTTCTTCATAATTTTCTGAGAAAATAAATAAACAAATTTCTGCTAATGGCTAAAAACTTAAAACTCCACACGGTCTTTTCTACGCCACAGTTAGTACTAGACTTAAAAAAAGAAAACGCGGTTTCAAACAAATAGTACTAATCCGTTTGAGACAAACCGTTCAAGAAAACCTTTTCAAAAAAATCCTGATGTCTATTTTATAATACATATTATTAGAGATGGGCCGACTAGTCGACGATTAGTCGGGAAAGCCGACTATTCGGCATAATTTCTAGTCGGTGATTAGTCGGCGCCTAGTCGGCAAAAAATGCCGAATATTCGGCATTTTATTGCCTATAGGAAATATCGTCAAAACATGTCCACACACGCGATTTTCTTTTCGAGATAGTTATAAAAATCACTAGGTAGTTCGTTTTAATACTATAATTAGGCTTCTAATTGTTTTTTGTCGTGCAGGAAATACGTAAACAAAACTGGTCAAAACAAGGTAGGGCGTATGGCAGGGTAAAAAGCGCGACGGACGAAGCGAAAAGAACGTTTCCGAGTTCATCCGAACTTAGCGAAATCCTGCGATCGGCATTGCCGACTAGTCGGCCGATTAATCGGCAAATTGAAAACCGATTAGTCGGCCGACTGGCCAGTCGGCAAAATCCGTAGTCGGCCCATCTCTACATACATTACAGAATTGTAAAGATGTTATTTGTTACTGTTGTTAGCATGCACAGTGGTCCTATTTTTCACGTGAAAGCTGTTCTGCGTATCTTTCTCTCACAATAGTGGAGATAGCATGTACATGACAAAAATAACAAGCAAACTTGCAAGACGAACATATATTTTCCAACCTTATTAATAATCGACATACATATAATATACTTTCTAATCAGATAGCAAAGATTTTATACAAAAATAGTCACAAACATTTATGCATTATTTTGTAATAAATACAAAAATACAGCAATAACATAATAATAGCAATTTTATAATAATTACTTGTATATCTACTTACAAAAACAGCAAAATCAAGTGATTTGCTTTTTATTGTTAATTTATATTTATCTTTAATCACTTTTATACAATACAAACCATAATTTAAATGGATACATAATTATGATTTGAATAATTTTATAGTAATAGTTTCCATTATTCATTATCTATAATTATTAGGTATAGGATAATTATTTTAATTTACCTATTATTATTTATTTATCGACCATTGCAATAACAACCTTATAATTTGATGTTATTTTATAGTCAATCTAGTCTTTAACTCTGTATTAATAGCTCGATATGCATAAGGGTTATCTTATGATGCAGATGGAATTTCACAAATAATACCAGACGTATAATGCCATAATTTTGTAATTCTAAATATTATTTGTTTCATTTCTCTATAAACTATAATACATGAATAATGCGCTTATGTAGACTCTTTCGTGCGTCCATTCTTTTAAACAAAGTGCAGGTATTCTAACGATGTTTTTGTTCACCATAAATGTATCAGTTGCCACAGTAGGCAGTATGTTGTAAAAACTTATCTTCGGCTGTTTCAGTAAATTTTCGGTACGTTGATGCATTCTTTGCACTCATTTATCTAAAACAAAGAAACACTAATATTAGAGATATTGAAACTAGCGTTGATTTATTTAGATAGAGTTTGGATAAATTAAACAAAATTATAACAAATAAAACATATATCATAATTATATTAAATTGATATATAAAAAACCGGCCAAGTGCGAGTTGGATTCGCCCATGAAGGATTCCTTGTCATTCTTATGTAGGGGCATGCCTCTTTTTTTATTTCTAAAATTTGTTGTTTTAGCGGCAATGGAAAATGGTTCATGAAATACAGCCCGCTTACAGACAGACAGACATACGGATGGACTACGAAGACTAAGTAGTAGGGTTCCGTTACGGGCAATACTACTCTTACTAAACACACAATTGTGGACAATCAAAAAAAATCGCGAAATTATGGATTCCTGCGCCTCTATTCTAGGCGGTATAAACGATATCGTAGTTTTCCTGTTATGGTATTGTTATGACGTCAGCCGCCATTACTGTCAAGACAATAAGAGCTATCAAAACGTTGACAATTCGATAACAGATCAAATACGATATTGTTTTTACCGTCTTGAATAGAGCCGCTGGGCAGTCTATTATGAAAAACAATATCGCTTTTGACATGTTATCGTATTGTCAACGTTTTGATAGCTCTTATTTAGTTGACAGTTATGCGGCCGAGTTAAAAACAATACGATAACAGGTCAAAAGCAATAATGTTTAACGTCTTGAAATAGAGGCCCATAGCGTCTCTAATCTAGCGTCTAGCGTATCTAGGCGGTAAAATCCAAATGGTATTTACCTGGGTACTGTTTTTAACTCGGCCGCCATTACGGTCAAGTAAATAAGAGCTATCAAAACGTAGACAATACGATAACAGCTCAAAAACTATATGGTTATTACGGGAGCGCCAAAGTTCAAATAAAATTGCAACTCCAATTATCGGAACTCCCAAAATGAAATATTTATACCGCTGGAACCGTAAACTTTTCAGAAGTTCTGAAACATTCAATGTGTAGATAAGACTAGGTTAGTTTAGGTTAGATTTATAAAAATCCTGAAAAAGTAACAGTTGCTGATTAAATACGTTATGAGTTGCGATGATTAGGACTTACAAATCGTTATGAGTAAAAATAATTAGGTGAACCAATATGGACCCGGTTTTTACCGTATTGAATGGAGTCCCTGTTTCCCTTCTCATGATATCGTATTTTAACTCGGCCGGCCGCCGCCATTAATATCAAGTAAATAAGAGCTATTATAACGTTGACAATACTATAATAGGTTAAAGGTAGTAATGTGCCGAGCCCGGGAATATTGCCCAGCGTAAGGATATTGCCGTAAATGTTGCCGGCAATATTGCCCGAAACTTGCCTACGTTGCCAGCAATATTGCCGTTGGCAGTATTCCGGGAATTTGGGAAAATCGTAACGGGACATCACTAGTCAAAGGCAGCCCGTAGAATAGGTAGATTTACCTACAGAGGCCTCAGACAAGATGCACTACGCTAACTGGAAGATGACGTGATACGAAAAGTCACGTGGTCTACCAGTGACGCGATTGGTTTAAAAACGAATCGAATAGAAACGTTAGTTAGCGTAGTGCATCTCGTCTGAGCCCTCTGATCATATTACCGATTGCAGTAGGTACAAAGACTGTCCCAAAACAAACGAAAAACGTATATGGTATTCGCTAAGGTATCCATATAAAGCAAGCATTTTCATTTTCGGAAAGCCATTGTGCCAGTATGAGACCGTCTGAAACCCCTTTAAAGGCCCCAGTGCCCAGAACTAATATTGGGGTCCGTTTTGTATGAAAGTTGGCGACCCGGGCCCTGACTGAATGTTTTCAGGGTTGCAAGCGCCTAAACTCGAATGAGACAAAATAAAACGTCCGCGTTTGACACAGCTTTGTCATACTACCAGCGGGTGCATTTTTCTTTGAAACACCACATTATTTTGTAACGTTTTGATATGGAAGTAATTGTGGTTAAAGTAAAATTAGCGTCATATTAATGAAGCTATGACGCTGTTACGTATTTTAAAATTACATTGAACTCAGTATTTAATTGCTACCCACGTCAACAACCAAGTCAACTTTAAACGTAAAATAATCATGAATCATGAATAGGGACTCCGGACGAGCCCGAAACATGTCGAGCGTTTTTCGACATTATTAACATCTGTAACCCGTTGTGATCTCATTAATAAAGTCAACTTCGTTGTTGACTAATGTGTATCGTTGAGTCTGCGCTACTGTGGTCTGGGCTAGAGATAAATAGCGAAGGCTTCAAAAATAATTAACTTACTTAAGTTGCAAACAAGGTACTAAGCAAACAAAAAACAGAATTAAAGAAAAACAAAAAAAAAAAACAAGATATGGCCCCCAGATTCTCTTATGCAAATCACTTTCAATCCGTCGATGGATTACTGGTAAGCCTAGGTTTACCGATTGGAGCATTACTTATACTCCAAGGAGTGTTTTTTTTTTAATTTATCGCAAGTTTTATTGACGAATCAGCTCGCTTAAAGGTACCTTATTTTATAGTACCTTAATTGCCTACGAACGCGCGGGACAACTTTACTTTGCCGGGTATTTCATATTCTAATTCAAAAGTGAGTTGTTTGAAAGAATAACATCCTAGGGCCTCTATTCCACTCGGTAAAACCATATCGCCTTTGGCATGTTATCATATTGTTAAAGTTACGATAGCTCTTACTTAGGTTACAGTAATGACGGTCGAAAAAACAATACCATAACATCTCAAAAGCAATATTGTTTTACCCAGTAGACCAGAGGCCCAGATGATAGAAAATCATTGTAATACATAATGTATTCCTGTATTTTCCATTAACGTACTTAGTACCAATTTCACCATACGATGTTAACCACTTAACAGACGATTACAGTGTTACCAGCTGTGAAAATCTATGAACTAACAGTCGATTAACGTTGATTAAATTTAACATCGTTTGGTGAAATTGGTACTTAGTACAAAAGGCCCAAAAAATAATTTATTAAGCGTTTAAACCCTAAGTGGCAGTTTTGTTTTGCTCTACGTATCTACCTGAAGGGTCTGAAGAGCCCGTATCGCACGACATTTGGTTCTTTTACCTCGAGTGCTGACTCCCGGCTGAAGAGTGCGCTCGTATGTCTAGCTCTTTCTTTTGCTTTCGGCTAAACTTTGATGTTTATCCTAAACTCTTGTTACTTCCATGTGCATCTCAACAGGTGAAGCGCTAGGTAAATAGTCTCGGACATATGAAAGTACCTACTTGCAGAAAAGATTTTTATTTTCTTTGCATTTTTAGAATGAATGTGTTTTTCACTTCTCATGCTCGTAAAGTCCATCTTTATGCTGGGTACAGGCTGCATAAAATCGCATTTTATGCACTAGTGCATAAAGTGTTGTCGTCATCTAGACTAAGACAATTAAGCCCTACAGCCAGACAGGCGAGGTGACTGCATTAAATAAACTTTTTATTTGAATACATTTACTTTAATTTATTAGCCTTCTATATTATCTAACAAGAAAGAAATTTAAAACTATTAAAAGCAAGCATTATTAAAAAAAACATAACAAAATGATGACTTGGCAGTATAGCGTTCTAAGTTAAAAACCTTACGCAGAAAATTAAAATAAAAACAGTGGCGGGAAAGAGGTTTTTGTCTCGTTTTGGACAACGGAGAACTTGTTGTTTTACGGAATTTACATTATCTTTATCACTGAAATTTCCTCGTCATTCATCGAAGTGGAAACTCACCTGCCGGCTCGGTCGGATACCATAAGTCTTGGATAAAACGGTTTGTTTTATGCCCTTGTTGTACAATCTACTATTATCGTACTATCAAAGGAGGGTATATTTTTATTTGTATGAATGTATGTTATACATAATCACTAATGTTCGGACTTTCGGTGGCATACCGTGGTTCTAGAATTCATGTAGTTGCTATTTGCTAATTATTGTATAAATACCACCTTGATTTTGACCTTCAGCGTTGTCATATTGCAAAATTAATTCATAAATTAAACCGCTGAACCAACTTAAATGAATTTTAATATGGCGGATATCTCCGCTGTGAAAGGGTTACAAACAAATATAAGTCGATATGGATAAGCCGAACTAAAAATGTCTTTAGTTTATTTTGAAATATGACAACACTGAAGTTCAAAAACAAGGTGGATATGTAGATAATAGTTAGGAAGCGACTCCATGGATTCTGTAACCATGGTATACCACCAAAATCCTAACCCTAATAATCACACACTCACAAACATTTTAGTAGTTACTTGTAAGGTCTTAGGGGATGAACATGTTGAGTTGGTGGCAACCTGGCAAGGTTAATCTTATATTTTTAACCAGCCTTTAATAATTTGTCACTTTAATCGTTAAAGTTTTTATTGGTTGGCTATAGTACAGTCAAGGACTTTAATTGTTATACCACTATGGAACCCTGTCGCATAACGTTAATCATTCATTTAAGCGTAGTTTCTGTCATGTGGTTTGACGCTGTCATTATGACAGGGTTCCATAGTGGCATAACAATTAAAGTCCTTGACTGTACAACAGATAATCGTTCGAAAGGACAATGCCAGATCTAGGCTTAAAACACTTTTTAGGGTTCCGTAGTCAAACTAGGAACCCTTATAGTTTCGCCATGTCCGTCCATCCGTCCGTCCGTCCGTCCGTCCGTCCGCAGCCTAGTTCAGAGACTTAGTACTAGAAAGCTGAAATTTGGTATGAATATACATATTAGTCACGCCAACAAAGTGGTAAAATAAAATCTTGAAAAAAATTTTTTTTAAGGTACCTCCCCTACACGTAACTTGTTGATGTATTTTTTTTTCTCGTTTACCCCATAGTGCGGGGGGTCGTAGGATAGGTCTTTCTAAAATATTGCGGGGTTGGAAAACAATTTTTCGATTAAGGTATTTATGAAATATTAAGCTTTAAAGCGCTAATTTTTGTTAGAATCAAGTGTCCCCCCCACTACAGCCAAAACTACAAATACTAAAAATCTGAAAAATATCTTAAATTAAAGCACATATAATGAATTTAATAGGAAAACTATCACGACTAAGTAGACTTCAGTGGTTCTTGAGTTACAAACGGTTTAAATGTTTATACCTACCGAAAAATTATTTGCGGTGTTGGTAAACTGACGTTGCCGTTGGTTTTCCAACGGCAAAGTTAAGTTTGTCGCGAGGTCTAATTTGTTTGTAGTAACGGCTTCGAAACCCTAGACTGAGCATGGTCCGACATGCTGTTGCCCAGTTTAAAAAAAAAAAACCCGCGGATACGAAGGATTTTGATATGATCTGTTTTGTATGATATTTAAATTCAGTATTTTATTACTTACACATTTAGGGAACTTATACGGAAAATAGAGCCATCTATTAAGATACTTTGTAGATAAGACATCTTGCGAGTAACGTGTTATTACAATTATTTAAGTCCTTCAGAGAAACTAACACCACAGCACTGTTTTAAATATTTTTTACATCAAATAAACCCAATTCTATAATTATCCGTCACAATTTTTTCTTAGGCCAATGCTTCCATGGAGACCTGGCATTGTGCTTTAATGCAATTAATCCTAAATGAAACGAAATGAAAATTAAAAATTAAAAAATGGATAGTACTTTATTTAGCACAAAAAAACATGTTACAGACACGAAAACCTGTTTTTAGGGTTCCGTACCAAAATGGTAAAAAAGGAACCCTTATAGTGAGGCTTCGTTGTCTGTCTGTCTGTCTGTATGTCACAGCAGTTTTTCTCAAAAACTATAGAAGCTATAAACTTGAAATTTGGCATAGTTGTATAACTTGCTTGCCCGCATCTGTTTTTAGTAAAAAAAAGTATGAAATTATTTTTCTAATTATTGGTTAAGGGGTCTAGAATGGGCGTTTGAAAAATGAAAGTTATTTGATTATAATAAACGGGGTGTCATAAGAAAGGGCTCAGTCTGCATATTTCAAAACTATTTTTTTTATAATTTTTCGGGACGTACTTTTTGATTTATAGCCGAAAATGTACAAAAAATTACCGTTCCCCTTCTTATGTCCGAAGTTTATGGACCAAAAAATCAGAAAAAATCCTGATTTAAAGATAATTACTTATATTTTACGGGAAAAATAAAATATAGTTGTCAAACTTTACAGTTTTGGAAAAAATATCAAAAAACTTTAAAAATCTGTATTAAAATTTAGGCTAGTCAAAATGGACCATATTGCATAGATCATAAAGTTCATAACAAAATAAGTATTTTTTTTTGCGTTTTCCAACCATATTATCTTAAATACGGAACCCTCGGTGCGCGAGTCCGACTCGCACTTGACCGGTTTTTAAATATAACACTCTATACAACATATCCAAAATGGCAGATACCCGACCTTTTGCAACCCTAAAACCAGCAAAACTTGCACTATCTTCTTAACGAGTAACGTCACGTGCCAACAGTATACAATGAGACGTTCATTACTGAGCGGGAATCAAACCCACAATGCCCGCGATTGGCGCCCTAGGGACCTCTATTGTGTGAATCATTCACAATATGTGGAGTTTTCTGGTGAGATTTTATATTGAATTTAAGAATTTTCTTTGTTTGAGATTTTATTTCTAAATCAATGTTAAATTGGCAAAATTAAAAAGCCTGACCCAACATAGAACTGTGTCACAGTTACGTTTTTTGTGAGCCAAAGATTTATGTGATGGGCGTGCGTATTTTCCATAAATCTAGGTTGTTAACGAATTTAAGGAGTTGTATATATGTACAGGGTGTCACGTATATGGGGAAACTAATGGACCACGGGGTTACCATGCATAATTTTACCACAGTGCTTCAAAGTTAGATCAAGATTTTTGTCAAAACTTCAAATTATGTTAAAAATTATTATACATATACCAAAACAAAATTAAGTAAGTTGCAATAATCTCGAAAACCGTAAGACTTTCACTATATACCCATGTTGGGCGGTCCATATAGTGCAAAAGCTCGTATACATACAGGTTGATTCCAAACTCCTTAATACAGGACGTAACCCCGTAAGTTCCTTGTCCATTAAAGCAAGCCCAGAGCTCAGTTAGGCTCTATGAAAATTTGTATGAGAATGATCCCTGATATTTATTTGTTTATATACCTACTACATAAAATTACAAAACAGTCTTTCATCTTTTGATAATAAAAACGGTCTTAAATGGCAATCGTTTCAATTAGCTCAAATACACTCGTGAAGCTTAACTCATTGAAAATAATAGAAAACGTTTGCTCAAATACTATACCGTAAGTAAAAGCCTCTGCGACGCGGGACATTATTTTACAGTAAAGAAACCGTTGGCGTCTCAGCCTCTCAGCCTCTCAGCTGTTCGTTCAATTTGCATAGACTCAGTGTGTTTAGCTAAGCACCGCTGGCTGGACAGTGGATTGTTTTCCGAGCGACAACACTGCACTTTTACACGCGTAAGGAAACTGCATTAGGGGTTTGAGTAATTTGTGAATGGTGGCAGGTTGAGAAAATTACAGCGGGCGTTATTGTAGTCGATTTAAACCTCTTTCAACCTGCTCTATATTCGAAAATCTAATTAAAGACCAAAATCTGACAGTTCCCATCTTGATTATTTCGTTATTTTAACATTATTTCATAAAATTATTAATGAGAACTCGTGTAACCAGTAATATTAGGATAAGTTTTAGTGATAAAAATACCTACACTTAAACCAAAATGCAGTAATCACGGCGAATGTGCGCCCGTTGAGGTTAGAATTTTGGTCTTAAATTAGATTTTCGAGTATAACTAGTATTTGAAATTTATATATACAGGGTGAGCTATCTAAATGAGGCCATTATGGGGAATTAGAAAATTATAAGAGTCAGGGTAATCTGTTCATAAGAACGGAAGCCTTGATTTAGGAAAAAGAAATAATGCATTCATTGAAAAAAATACTTGGTCGCTTGTAACAAGATTGTGATTGCTGTGCATAAGCGTCTTGATCCCATACGAGCCTGACAAGACGATAGATACATCAACTAAGATGTAAGTTGAATCACTACTATCATCTTTGGTTGATATAACTAATATCTTAACTATTGTATTCATTTTTTGTCAACTAAGTGAAAATCTCTCTTTGTTGGCTCTCATTTTTTTGAGTGTTTAAAAATAAAAAAATGATGATTTGATGTAGAGTGCCAACTATATATTTTTAGCTTATAACAATATTTTTTAACATTCCTTTTTAGTGTAGTGGATAAAATCTTAAATAAAGTTGGGTACTTTGGTAGGGCATTTGGTAAGTAAATGAAATGGGAAACTGTGATATTTAGGTGAATATTCGGGGATTTCGACCGGTCACTACCGTTCCCAAAACAATGATATTTACCACCAACATCTGACGTAGTTAGAAGCAGAACTAGGAATACTATCCATTTATTTCAGAAGTTGGTGGTCATTATAATTGTTTTCTTCATTGTTTTGAGAACGGAGTGAGGGCGGTTGAGACGCCCGAATTCACCCATTTATGAGTATTTAAACTATCCGTTAAAGAGAAGGAGGGCATTAAAGAGATCTTTTGACAGTGCTTTCAGCTTGAGGTAACTAAACATACGGATAATAAAACACTTTTATATCCTTCTGTATTCAACTCCACTATCGTACAAAACGCATACATTACTGCGTTTCGAAAACGCAGCATTGAATGCGCTCTCACAAGTAAATACGGCAGAATTGATTGCTCGGCGACATGATAATTACATATCGCCTTTTAAAGGCTACAATATGTCTTGGCTATTATATGGCTTCACCGTTCGCCATATTGAACAACTAAAGCCCTATTGAAATATGAAAGATTAAGGTCGCCATATAAACGTCGCCATTTTTGAATGGCTTATTTACGGCCAGTGCGTTTTGAAGGGTTTTGTGATTGGTTTTAAAAATCGAAGCATTATTGATACACATTGGGGACAATTCCGATCGTGTACTCTAAGTTTAAGTATCTGTAAACTTCAATTTATAAATATGAAACTCGATCCTAGTCTAACGAGAATAGACTTTGACGTTTATAACTTCAGGTTGACAGTTATTTAAAATTAGAGAACAGGATCTGCAATTGGCCCCAATTGCTATATATATAAGTACCAAGCGCGAGCGGAATTTTCTGGAATCAGGTAAATTCAGGTTTACGAAGTATTCATGAAGTATTCATATTCAATGTATTTATTTCAGACTCTGGGTCCATAAGAGTGTTAGTAATATATTCATCTTACAACCTAGGTTTTAGTTCTAGGAGATTTACTCCATATTACCGACGTGTAAAAGAGCCCTCATGTGGCCAGTATCGGTTAAAATAATTTATTTCTCAAATTAATTTACATAAATTCACTTATATGAGAAAACTTAATTATAAAAATGACGAGCGCTTACATTAACATTTTTTGCTATCGCTAAGTACAAATCTTGCAATAAATATTAAGTTAACTGAATAAATATTTTGAATTTAGTTTTTTTTTGAAATATCGTCAACACAAAGGCAAAACAAAGTCAACAATAAATTAAAAATTACAATGAAATAATTATAACCAAACAAAAATATAGACGGGAATATAAAACAAAATCGAATGTCAAATGATTTACGTTTGAAAAACCCATGTAGATTTTGCTCACGATTTGTTCGCCGCGACTGAAACATTAAATAATAACCTCTTAATCTTTCATTACGGTATGTCGCAACCAAAATTATGCAAAAAAACATCAACCAAAACTGCATAAAATAAAAAGAAAACCCAAAAAAGCTCTGTTAGCACAAGGACGACTGCGGTAACGAAATACTTTTACACAAACAACACTTTTCCGTATCTATCTTTAGACTTTGTGAAACGCTAAAGTGGCTAGATATCTTTAGCCTACCTTAGCCCACAGAGATAGGAGCCACTTTCCTGTAGCACACCCGCCTAACAACACCGCACCATTTTCTCATTCAACATTCCTATTTTCTTTTTCGCCGTATTAATTTTTCTTTTTAAGTTATTTCGTTCCTCTGTTCTTTATGTGACCGTCCAGTTAGTTTGGAGCTCTTGGTTGTGAGTAAGTCTTTGGTGGGTGGTTAGAGAGGGGGTCTAGGTGAAGTGGACGAGGGTTAAAACAAAGGAAGGTCGGACGTTTTGCTCCACGCGGGTTGTGACCGAACCATCTCATTTGCACCTCTTTAAAAATGCAAGAGGCATTAAAGACTGCACGCTAGACGATTTTAATGTTTGTCCTTTTGAATTTTGTAAGTGAATAAAAAATGCTTTGCATATTACAGCGACTCGCGGCTTATGGAACTTAATTTATTAACGTTTGTCGTTTCTGTTTGTTTATTCTTTGCCTGATTCCGAGTTTTGTCTGAGGAATGTTAATATTTTAGTTATTTGACTACTCTTTTTATCACATTTTCTCTGCAGTCTGTTTTGCAAAATTTTGCTTTGTTTGTTGGTATACGAGGTATGAGTCAGATTTACATTTAATACTTTTACTGCCGGCAACGCATATAACCGTTTTCCTTACATTAACATTGTAAAACGCCTTGAACGCGTTTGTGCGTTGCCTTTATAGTGCGCTAGCTTCGTATAAAAAAAAAACTTGTGGCCTGCCATTGACCAGTTTTGATACAGTAGAGCGAGTGGTAGACTTACGTAGTCCGTCGCTACCACGCTGCAGAGGCCCTACTTTGGAAGCTCCATCCCTTTCTCTCGATTTAGTTTCGAATGACGAGTGACAAGGATTTATTTTCAAAGTAGGGCTGGCCTGCCGGTAGGTAGCAGGGTCCCACTGTTGTGTTTCGGTAAGAATAAGGCACTCGGTGAAATTAAAACAAGTATTGACACTTCTACGTAAGCCCTAAAGGTGTTCACAGTCAGAGCCCTTTTTACGAGGTTCGAGAAGTCTTTTTAAAACCTTTTTAAGAAAAATGCCATTGACACTGGCAGGCATAATCTTTGAAATGAAAACTGTAAAAAATCAGCTCAAAAAAGAAGAGATTATCGTTTTAGGTACTGTAATATTGTACCTGCGTTCCTGGGTTTCATGTCCCGTTCCTCTTGACTATCTCGCAGGCGCGGTTCACATGTCGGTTGGACCGACTAACTTTAGAGACGTATAATTCTTGATTTTTTGAAGCTGTACGGTGTATTGGTTTTCCATGGCTCTTGCGTACCTTTTTCCTTTGAATAATTGCTATTCTTTTTAACGATATTACTTTTGTACCCGAAAATATTCACTTTTTGTTTATATTTTTTCATCTGACAGTGCTTGTTATTTTCGTTGTCTAGACAACGGGCAGAGACGATATCTTAGGTTTATACTGAACCATGGAGTTAAAACGATGGTTAACCATGGAATTAATATCTGGCATGTATAACTTTGAAATTTTATGAATTTAGAATTTGTAAATTAAAAAGCTAGATAACCAGGGTATATAAACGGCGGCTCGGACTAGAGCGATCAGTTCTCCCTCAGCCTCTAAAGTGGTAACTAGAAACTCTGAAGATAGGGTCAAGTCGGACCCCTAGAAGCCTCTATCTCCCTCATACTAAAAGTCGACTTTGAGTGTGGCCAAGTCGGGCCCTTCGCTTCAAGAATCCTTCATCTACGAGGTTCCTGCTTTCCTCGGGAACCGCTACTCTCTCTGACGGGTCCCACCTCGGGCCCACCTACCTTCGTGTACCACCCACCAGGGCCGCTGCCTCTAGCGCCCCGCATTACAGCGCCAGCGGTGTTCCTGGTCCGACGACTCCGGGACGCGTACTAAAGGAAGTCCCGGAGGAACTACCTTCACCTTCACCACTAAATCTTTAACTTTACCCTGGTGATATTAGGGACTAATTTTATTTTATTTTTTAATTTATGTGTAATAATTATTTTATCTGTGTGAAGAAAGCCTAAGTGTTAAATAAATACCCAGACCCTGACTTACTATTGCTGTCCTTTTCTCTCTAATCTACCTCTCTTTTTCTCTGATCTTTCATTAACGTCTGGTACCTGGTCTTCCGAATTATCGGAAGACCACGTAACACGACAGTACTAAGAGCCGTATTAATAAACTCATCTTGAGTGAGATGCCCGTCACAAGATATGTCAAAGCAAACGTCAAACCATAGAACACTGTCATGTTTGACGCATCTCGAGACGAGCATTAGAGTTGAGATTAGTTTATTAATACGGCCTTAAGTATTGCTTGACTGTGATCACTTCTAAATTTAAAATAAAAATTGGAAACTCGTTGAAATAAGTGTTCGGCCTTTAGACTATTTTTTTTTTTAAATTAAAAACTTCTTTTTATAACGACTTCTCGCACGGCCCTCGTACTATCTGGTGGCCTGTGTGCTAACTTCTTTGTCATTCCCTAAAACCTCACGCCTCCCGAAGGGTTGCCAGCACAATAATCATTCCCCTGTAAATCATAAAAGCCTAACATCCATTATCAAATCGGAACAAATCCTTAGCAATCTCCACGAGACGCACGCTATCAAAAAAATACTCTTCCAAAAGCTCGTATCAAACGCATATGGTATACATTACAAATTAAATTTTATAACGCTTGTGCTAAAGTGTTTTATTCAATAAAGCAGTTGGGAAGATACGAGGTTGAGGAAGTTATTTTTTTAAATGGAATGGCGGATCCGAAGGGGATGCAACCCCTTGCCTCCACGGGGCGAATGCAGGTGCCAACAAAGAAGGATATTATGCATTGTTGCGCTGTAAAGAGTTTTCGAGATTATTTATCACTTATGGCAGCCCCATCAGTGGAAGAGGAAGAGTGTTTAGGAAAGTACTTATGATAGCGCAGCGTAGATTTATCAAAGATACAGAAAGTTACTACCTACGGCATATCAATTCCTTAGAACTAATTATTTTTATTAGAGTTACGTACCCAAAGGGTGCCAACCACAACTTATAACAATTAAAAAAATGAAAATTATCAAAATCAAGTATTTAGCCCCTGTTTTGTTTTAGATACAGGATGTCTTGTATTAAAAGGTCTAAAGTCAATATCAATATATACATATAAACGCCATTGCTGTTTCTAAGCATCCTAACATTGGGTCTAGTAAAAAGCTACTGGTTTTCGAGATACCCAAAAAGAAAAAAGTATCCCAGAAAAATAAGAGATAAATAATTTCTACATATTGTGAGGTTTTGCAAGTATACACCCTAAAATTTAAAGCACGTCATTGAAATTTGTACCTACAAGCCTCTTCTTTGCAATTTTTAAAGTACTTGCCTCGCTAAATCCAGGGTTGGCAATCCATGAAGATTACTATTTTTTTTGTCATACATATTTTTATTGGACTTCAGAGTTTATTGCCTAACGCACTCGCAATCGTAATCGTTTTCATTAAGACAGTCCCAAGGCGAGTCTGCATCCAAAATGAAAGCAATTGTTCCACTTTGAAGCCGATTGCGAATGCGTTAGGCAATAGCGACGCAGTTCTGTAAAGAGTGGGCTCAGGATTCACTGGATAGTGGGACAGAAATAGCTAGATAAGGTAAGATTAGCTTTTTTTATGGCACGGAGCAGGCAAGCAAGCCTGTAGGCCGCCTCGCCTATATTTCACCATACTGCCAGCACCAAGTGACATTTTGACATACATTGCAAAATCGACGAGCACCTAGGTGACTGGGCTTCATAACAGCTACGCAATGTACAGTGCATTGTCACTAATCACCTAACTCTTTAGCTGATAAAATTTGAGGCTAATAGTGAATAGGCTTTGCACGGGTAGCACAAGTTTTATTTTCTCGCTTGTCGCTCAGTGCGACTCTATCGTTACAGTCTAGAAAGAAAGGGAGATCCGAGCGACAGGCAAATCGCGGACATCATGTGCTAGCCGCGCTAATACCCTTGGACGTCCCAATCTTATGTATGTCATTTTATGAAGAGCTGTAGGTTTTTATTTTGGACATTCAGCTCCATTTCGAATTTCATTTCTAATTTTTTTCAAGCGCTTTTGTCTTACTCGTACTTACCAAAATTAAACATACAATGTCAAAAAAGGTTATCCAAACTGAACTAGCAGCAGACCAAGGGTAGTAATTAAAAGCGGAAACAGTAGCAACCCTATCCGGGGATTATCCCAGGATGAGTGCGGAGTCAGGCGCGTCCGTGCGCCTGCATCCCGGATTCGCCCGGGGCATGTTTGTGGACCTGGGCCCGTATTATGATCGCCTTTATCGCAATGGATAAAGTGTCCGTCACTTTCGCACTCACATACTGGTCAGAGAGTGACAGGATGTTTCTTTCACGATTATCGACATCGATAAAACGACCGTAATAATAACTGGACATAACAGTCTCAGCGCTAGACTCTGATAGTTTCATACAAAATTGACCCTCCAGCGGGTTCTCGGCACTGAAAGGATAATGCTCCTCGTATTTGGTACTGAAGCGATTCTATCCCGGCGTTGTATGGGAAAAATGCTATTCAGATTTCTAGTAAACATCCCGGAAAACTTACAGGGATACGAAAAACTTACTTAAAGGGATAAGTTTGCCTTGTTTAATTTTGTTATATTACTTGTGTTCTGTATTTATTTCTATTCTTGTACAATAAAGAGTACACATACAAACTTACGTACAGTCTGTGAGCACTTAGAATGTGCTTCGGGTTGGTAAATCTCTCTCACTCGCTCCTAATAAAAGCGCATGAGAGAGAGAGTGAGACACAAGTAGGGTAGACTGGGTACGGTTGAAACAATTTTTCTTTGATCGCTCATAGCATCAGCATTATGCTATTGAGGGTTGAATAAAATGTCAAACATGTGAGGGCATACATCTGTCTTGAAATGAGTACTATTGTTTTATGCCCAGATATATTCATTTTCAAACAGGAGCAGATTTAAAAAAAGTCTGTCCTCTGTTACAACCGACCCCATACCAGGGGCGGTTGTAACACAAATAAATAATATTCAATATGGGTATTTAAATCTGCTTTATTGCTCATTCTCGTATTAATCAACTCAGTCTCAAATAATATCAACACTTATAATGTATTAAACACTTAAAATAACTTCATCAAGACAAATAAAGGTATTTAACAAGAAATCAAAGCATTTCTTCTTTAAAAAAGTTACCCGGAACTAAGCAGCCTAAGTATTTATAAGATCCTGTTTTATTGCTTATTCCCGGATCAATTCACCCAGTGCAAATTAAATCAATCAATCAATACTCATTAATACTCACGTGTGTTTCAACCGTACCCACCCCCCTCTGACGTCAAAGAAAAATCATAATGGCGAGACTAAGAACGCAACACAAAAAGTAATCATTGTTATTTTATCATAAACATCTGACAAATGACCAGAAAAATATTCAATATTCAATCGATATAATTCAAAAAGTTATTCGACAAAGATATCAAGTGAAAATACTAACTTTTGATTACCAAAATATAATAGGGTCCCCTGCAGGAAACTACAACGAGCGATAGTTGATGCAATACTGTGGAACTTGTTCGCACTAACATGCCACGCATTTCTTCCATTATACCCCTCACCCTACAGCTGATAGTTTCTCGGATATTCGCTTTGTTTCAACCGTACCCCGTTACAACCGTACCCAGTCTCCCCTACAAACCCGAAGCATCTTCTAAGAGCTATCGCACTGTACATCTTGATGCGACTTGGTGAAAGGTAGCAAAGGTTTTTTTTAATATTCTATATGCTGACATAAACAGGGAGGTGTTGGAAGTTGAAAGTGTGTTTCTGTGTAAGTATATGTCTGCGGCAGCGTTACTCCCAAACGAATAGACTAATACGGATGCGGTTCGGTTGCAGTATGGTGGTTTGATTAAACACACTTGGGACCGGTTTAGAGTTATCAGCTCTGAAGGAAGGGTCGCAATTGTTTTGGGTTTCTTTATTTATTTAATAGTTATGATTCCAAAGTATTAAACTGCTTATAATGCTCGGTATTTATAACATAGCTCAGTCTTTTTTTTTTATTACAGCGTATTTTCTATGCCAGAATTCATCAAAATGCATTACTAAACCGTTACAATAATACTATAATAACCTACTCGTAATACCGCAATGTCACAATATGGCCGTCAAGAACCTCGTAACCTATTAAATCATAAATAACCTAATAACGGGTGACGTTTACGCTGTTTTAGATTACTGGTGCCATATTGTTTGTATAATAGCTAGGACTAGAAACAGCGTACACGCCTATCGCCGTAAGTCCTCTTTTGGTTTGAGCGGTCACATACTTCAAAAGGAAATGTCAGACCGGATGAGTACGCGGGGACTTGAGAGTGCTTGAGCACGATACATCCACGACACTTGGATAGTTAGCTAAGCTTGTGAAGGTACAGTGTTAAGGAATATTACGATATTGAAGTAAAAGTAATTTGGTTTCCGTGAGGCAAAGGGGACGTAAAATGCACTCAATTATTTTGAAAAACTGGTACAGGGTGAGGCACGGAGTTTGTTAAAAATGAAAGTCGAATATACTTTATTGCCCACTGTATAATCATCGTTCGATGGCGTTAAACGTCATTACAGGATCTGTGTTATGAGGGCCCTGCCAAGATGCATTGCGCTAACTAGCGTTTCTATTCCTTTCGTTTTTAAA
Source organism: Acleris literana (assembly GCA_946894065.1). Classification (NCBI taxonomy): domain Eukaryota; kingdom Metazoa; phylum Arthropoda; class Insecta; order Lepidoptera; family Tortricidae; genus Acleris; species Acleris literana. Next base: position 5,037,407 of record OX335681.1, read on the forward strand.
CCAATCGCGTCACTGGTAGATCACGTGACTTTTCGTATCACGCCATCTACCAGTGACGCGATTGGTTTAAAAACGAATCGAATAGATTCTTCCGTCAATCTCGAACTTACATAATGGTCAGGGAGTGACACAGTAATCAGTGATCCAAATCGATAAACACGACCTTAATAGGCCCGCAGTAAAACATTAGTCCAACTTTTATTATATATGCGAAAGTTTTTGTGATTGTATGGACGGATTAGAATGAAATAGAATTAAAATTTAGGATAGTGACTTCTTTCAGGATTTTTAACGCGAACGAAGTCGCGTGTAGAAGCTAGTCGACAGAAATATTCGTCGTATTCTTTTTTTATAGCAAGAAGAAGGCACACAGGAGCTCTCAGGCCAGCTAATGATAAGTGAAATCTAAAACTCATGGAAATTTGAATTCTCAAGACCACAATCTCAAGTTTGCACTCCTAATACTTCAAATTCGTTGCCAACCCTGAGGACTGAGATGGAATGCCTCTATGCTAGTAATTTCACCGATTGTCTTATCCCCACCGGAACACAACAACACGAACAATGCTGCTTGGCGGTGGGTTAAAGGATAAGATGGGGTAGCGATCTGGACAGATCCTACACAAGGTCTCATTTCTTCTATCAAATTCAACGCTTGACTTCAACAACCAATTTAATGGAATCTTTTGTTACTTCATGAACTCAGTCACGTTTATATCGGTTACTAAGGCGTAGCTTCTAAACTTACGAGAAAAACACGAGCTTGCCGCTTAACACCTAAAAAACAACTTCCACACTATAAGTACTAGCTCTCACCCGATACTCGCCCGATACTCACTTGCTACTCACGAGCACTCCGCGACGGCGGATCCGGCCCCGATCGAGATAATGCATGTTCCCAATTTGAGATCGCTCTTGAGAGTGGCTAATTTTGGACGGTGTTTGCGCGGTGCATGCTGGGATCGGTTTTGCTTAGTCGGCGGTAATATTAAAGTACCTAACTATATCTATTGGGGTTTGGCCGTGACTTTGTGTAGTTTATTGTCACATTTTTAACAGTACAGTAGGTCATCTTCAAATAGGGGTAGGTAAGTAAATCGTGTGGCTTGCAAATGTGCGTGACAAGCAAACTCAACAAGACGCACCAAGCCGGTTTAGTCGGGGCCGCGCCGTCGAGTGCCTATTAAGTAGCGAGGGACATGCGTCGACGCAACCCTAGTGCCCGAGCGGCCATAGGTATCAGAAACTACTAAAATGCTGGAGATTAATTTATTTTCTATTTATACCTACTATGTTTTGCCGTCAAGTGCTCTGGACTGGGTGTAACACAATAAATTAATATCATAGAAGCATTCTTTCCTTCTAGTTTGGCAAAGTGTAGTATTTGCAATTCTCAATGGGTCTTAGAGATTCCTTGCCTTCAGACCAGGACTATTTACTCCTCTAAAACTGAACCAATAACACTATTGGTATTCTCATCCCTATCCACATCCTTAGTAATAAGATAAATGAAAAGTGTGTTTGTTTGTATGTTCGATCTAGATGAAAGTTGGTAGGTACAGAGGTAGTTTATAACCCGCAGGTGACCATAGGCTACTTTTAATCCCGGATAATTGGACAGTTTCCAAGGAAACAACAGTAAAGGACTTCTACGCATTCGAAGTTCTAGTTACTACAATAAATGCGCAAGTTTGTGAGTAAATATGTTTATTACTTCTTCGCTCTGTAACGGGCAAACTTATTGGGACACAAAAAATCCTTATGCTGAATTGACACATAGGATTCTTTAATCCGATCAAAGGAGGGTGGGCTAATTGGCCTATATGACCAATGAGGACAAACGATATGTCACCGGATAGGTAATTCTAAGTTGTAAAACTATTACTTTGGCAGGTAATTCGAAATCTCTGTGTGAAGAAAGGTATCGCCATGCAAAGATAGCTGTGTTTCAAAGTAATTATGCTAACGTCGTCAATGTAAGCGTCCCGAATATTCCAGATTTTTTAAATATTTCTCACAGTTATTTGAGGTTCCCCGCTACACAAAATCGTTGTAGAATTAAAAGGGATACCCGATGATATAGTGCTTGTTGTTATTGGCTTCTAAGCCAGTGTTAATTTCTGCCCATTCTTCTTTCATAGTTCACGAGGAAAAAGCTATCTACGTTGACGAACTTGCGGGAAAAAGCTATTTTAGATCATTGATATTTGATATTTCAGACACTAAATAAGAGGTAAGTACATGTACTGTGACAGTAAATTAAACGTTTTCCTTTTGAACAAATGACATATCGACTCGTGCTTTATCGAATCGAAACACGATCTGAAGTGAAGATATCACGTCTCAAGTCACGACGTCCGATTCGAATGCAGTTTACATTGACAACGTCTGTACAAATTGCACTGCATTTTTATTAGCCTAGTATTTTTCTGTTCATTGTAGCGATTCTTGTCTATGTCCAACAATGGACTTCTTTCGGCTGATATGAATTGTGATATTGACGACCCTAAGCTCCGACGACTTTCACATTAAACAACATTTCTCAAGCATCGCACAAGATCTTGGATCCAGTCTATAGGTCTACACAGCACTAACGCTCACTACGAATAATCTAGTGGCTCTATTCTATTCTATTAAATATAATCTCTTTTGACGTATTATCGTATTGTTTCTAACGTGGCCGCCATTGCTATCATGACGTGGACAATACGATAAAATAGAGCCCCTGGTTGACTGACTGATGGCCTTTCACCCCAGGAAATTCAATAGTTTCCTTGACAACGACAAGCAAATACGCTAAGTCATGTTCAAAACTAATATTTCAATAGCTACAACTCCAAACAACCATCGCACAATGTATTACCGATTCCATTTTGAAATCAACATTGTTACGAGCAAGCCTACACGGTTTTCCAAATCTCGGCTAAGTACCCATTGACTTGCCTACACTTATAAATCAATCGCTTTTACCTTGCGTGTGCTTATGTAAGTATAAGCATAATCAAATAGATCACAATCGGATCCCGTGACATGTGTGAGTCAATTTTGTTCTAAATCGTTGTTGTGTGGTCTGTACCACTACATTCAAAAACCGTGTCCAACAAGTGATTTCTCTAGAATAATCGACGAATATAAAATGTATATGCTGGTAAGATGGCAATAAGGTCGGATATTGAATTTCACCGGCCAGTGATGTTAGTTTTCACGCGTTTCTCACGCTGCTGCGTCTGCGCAGTGTGTGGCTGAGACAGTGGGTCAGGTAAACGTTTTAATTTGTGGCTTTCACTTTATGCCTACCATTTAAGTAATATACTACAATTTTACACTAGCTTTTGCCTGCGACTCGCTATTTCCACGGAACTAAATAATTTCTAGGAATACTGCTTTGGTGGTTTTAGTTGGCCCTCTAACTATCTCTGTGCTGTTTACTCACATTGACCCGTATGTGTGTTGCTGTATACAAGAAGGACAAACCAACGAACACTCTCATTTATTATATTAGTAAAGATTTAGTAAGGTCATTATTTTCCTAATTATTTGCTTAGGTAAGTCTTCCTGCCGTTAGGTACAGTACAGGCAAATGATTCCTTGACCGTTTTGGGCTATGTCAAAGTGACGTAATCAATCAAAACGTAAGAGACTTCTTATGATTTTATTTACAGTGTCACTTTGGCATAGTCCAAAGTGGTCAAGGAATAAAGTTTCTTGACTGTACTTAAATACATTTTGGAGAAATTAACACTTTCCTTTTTAAAACATGTGTATAAAATCATAAATTAAGAACGACGATGATCTGGATTATTAATTGTCTGAAGTGTCATTAGTCCGAAAGCAGTTTTCAGCTGAGACTTTTCAAAAAACCTAAAAACCTGGCATAACTCTGATGCTTACGAGTATAGCCTACCACTTCACTACACTTTATCTACTACAATAATAACGTTCATCATACTGTAATGGTACTAGTAATTGATGTAAGACGGCACCCGTGGGCGACTACGGCACGACTAGGCGACGATTTGTCACTCCGTCACGATTGTTTGTTCACGATGTTAGTACGATGTTAGCATTGCATTGGGTGTCTTGTATTGACATTGTCTATGATTAATAGGATTGAGGAGTGATTCTCGTTTACGACATCGATTTATAGACGATTGGTTAGTTTATTATTACAAGGTTTTATTTACTTGTTGATTTCTTTCTTTGTTTCTAATCTTGCCATCAAATTTAAACCTACTTTCAATTATTGGATCGACTATTGATGTCAATGCCAAATTATGGAATCATGAAGCTGATGTGAAGATGGAATTTACTGTCACGAAGTACAAATGGAAAATCGTCCACTTGAATTTAGCGTTTAGAATTTGAACCAAAAAATACCATCCAAAGTGAATTTTGACAAAATATAATGGTACTGAAAAATATTTATACCAACCAAACTTTTCGTTGTAAATTAATTAAGCCCGAATTGAATTTTGTCCATTATAAATTTGGAGCATAATTAAATACGCTCAAAGTGTATGTAGAAAATATAATATGTAGGCTCAAAACGAATTATGACCAAATAGATTATGCAATGTACCTACCTACATATTTCAGGTGAAACGTATTTACAAATGGTAATTTTTCTGAGTCTACGTAAATACAAATGGTCACTGTTTCTTTCGGTCTATGTCGAATTTGTCAATTTTACCATGAGACATGATTCCATTTACGAAAATTTACGATTTACGAAATCGAAGATGGAAACGGAAGGTGGTAACAAGATCTTCGGTGCAAATGACAAACCGAACGAGTTTGAATTCGTAATTGTTTTCCATTATAAGTTAAGTTGATGTCCCTAAAAAAGGACATTCCAACAAGAAAACTTTACCTAAATAAAAAAATACAGTTTGTTTTAGAAACAATTAGATACTATGTTACTTTATTGGGTCAGTTGTATTCCATCCGTGTAATAAATCTGACTTTATAAGGGTGTTGTGTATAATTTGTTGGGTTGTGGGTAATTAGGTGACTGACGTCTGAATATCAGAATCTTTCAAGCTATAATATAAATTATAGTTATCAACAAAACCATGACCTGTATGCTGTTGTATGTTGTACATTCGATTCAAATTTTTAATTGATTTAATAAACTCAAAAAATAAAATTACTATCGCCAAAACTATTAAGTACTCTTCTAATCGATAATAGTGAAGCAAAACATTAACTCCCATTCACGAAGTTGCAAAACCAAAGTACATCTAACATCGCAATTCTCAAACAACGCGCCCACATTGCTTATCGTTAGTGAAGTTAACACACCAATAAATAACACATAAATAATACCGCTCATTTCTCATACAAATGCATGGGTGTGTATGGGTTCCGCGCCCACACCCTGTAGATAGCTGAGTGATAATTGCGTTAGCCTCACGAAATGTTGGCCTAATCGTTACTGATCCCACTGATACTTCGTAATAAGTTCCGGGGTTCAGTTAAGGGTTCCGTAGCCAAATGGCAAAAAATTGAACCCTTATGGATTCGTCATGTCTGTCTCTCTGTCTGTCTGTCCGTATGTCACAGCCACTTTTTTCCGAAACTATAAGAACTATGCTGTTGAAACTTGGTAAGTAGATGTATTCTGTGAACTGCATTAAGATTTTCACTAAAAAATAGAAAAAGACATTAAATTTTGGGGGTTCCCCATACTTAAAACTGAAACTCAATTATTTTTTTCCATCAAACCCATACGTTTGGGGTATCTATGGATAGGTCTTCAAAAATGATATTGAGGTTTCTAATATAATTTTTTTCTAAACTGAATAGTTCGCGAGAGACACTTCCAAAGTGGTAAAATGTGTCCCCTCCCCTGTAACTTCTAAAATAAGAGAATGATAAAACTAAAAAAAATATATGATGTACATTACCATGCAAACTTCCACCGAAAATTGGTTTGAACGAGATCTAGTAAGTAGTTTTTTTTTAATACGTCATAAATGGTAAACCGCTATTTACCTTTCACGTTACCCTTCATGGGCGAGTCCGACTCTTGGCCGCTTTTTTTTTAAAACTACACTTAATTTGACAGGTTAACTGTTACGTTTCTTAATAGGATATGTGGCAGCAAAGACAAAAAAAAGGTAAGTAATTGGCACTTGTTCATGTTTGCTTTATGGAATGGAACTTCGCCACTTCACGAGGACCTTTCTGAAATGATTGTAACAATTGTAGAAATTATTATTTTTTTGTTCCATTTCCAAAAAAAACCTTTAGCTTTTAATTTTTATCTTATCCTACTTATGATTGATTAGATACGTGACAATGTAACAATTTAACATTAATACAATTAAAAATTAAAACTAAACGTGTTTAACATAAAATTAAACTAAGCTACTCAAATATTAAAGATATAAATAATAATCACCACTATAAAAAGAACACCCCCTCTAGCAGGTCCGCTCGTTTGGATGTTTGTATGTTTGTTACTCAATCACGCTTCAACCACTGAACAGATCGGGATGAAACTTGGCACACATATAGCTTAGGTCCTGAAATAGGACATAGGATAGTTTTTATCCCGGAAAATTGGAAAGTTCCCGTGGGAGCCGCTTTCTTAGTCTTTTATGCGGACGAAGTCGCGGGCAAAAGCTAGTATTTTATTATTGTTATTCTAGTTTATTCCTTAAAATATCTATTTTGGACAACTCTTCTATTATTAAGGTTATCTGGAAGAGATCGCTGTCTAGCGATAAAACCGCCTATTGATTACCATGTTACATAAAAACAATATTATTTGTATATCCCTGTGTGCACTAAAGAGTATTGTACTGTACATATTATTATTTTATTGTACAAAAAAGGGTTTACATACATAATCTTGAAACTTTTCAACCTCCTAACATTCCCTCCTTTCCTTATCCAAGTTGTCACGTAGTTCCGTGATGCCACCCCCCTAGCTACAACATACACATATGTCACGTGTCTCGTATAGGCTCGCAAGACGGAAAAATCCTAAAACTCGGCGAATAGAAGGGTGCACCGTGGCGGGGCGGGGCTCGGATTTTTCTTACGAGCCCACTGATAAGAGCCTCCCCTCCCTCCCCTTTCTAAGATATGTTACATGTGTGGAAGCTTATTGAGAATGCTGATCGGCGTTGCTTTGACATTAATTGTAAGTTAAAACCGATCAAATATGATTCAGGTGGCCCTGTCAAGCTGCACTACGCTCTACGCTAAATAGCGTTTCTATTCGTTTCGTTTTTAAACCAATCGCGTCACTGGTAGATGACTTGATACGAAAAGTCACGTGATCTACCAGTGACGCGATTGGTTAAAAAACGAAACGAATAGAAACGCTAGTTAGCGTAATGCATCTTGGCTAGGGCCTCTAGACCAGTCAGAGATAAAACAATATTGAACAGCGGTTAAAAGATTAACCCCCTTATTAATAAACAGACTATAAACCTATTTTAGTTAAAATATGCTTGTCACTTTCTGTCAGATGCAAATGTTACAATGACAGATAAGGACAAATATTTTTAGCTATTGTGCGTTTATGATTAAGATGGAAGGTATTTGGTACCCACAAGTAGTCCCAAGAGCGGACCCAGGCAAGATGGTCATTGCTTTTAAACTCCGATTCCGAGGCCTTTCAGGGACAGGAACTAAGACCCGAGAACTGTTTTAAGCCAAAATAATGGAGTATCCGTGAGCCGAATTTCATCCAAATTCGTATTGCAGTTGAGTTCAACTGAACAAACGTTTAGTGCGATACCAGAAACTTCGACATAACCGTCCCAATACATTCCCAGCAATATTATGTGTTAGGTTGAAACTTTGGTACATGCATAAATGTTACAAAATGGCGAATACACCTAAAAACGTGATCGAACCCGATATGGTATTCCTCAACAGTATTTCAAAAGTAAGCTTTAAAAAAACGAGAATATTGTCTAATTGCAATTAATTTGGACTATCCTTTACATGAAACATTTTGCGCGTATTTCAAACTTTATCTACAGCATACCTACATCAACCAACATAAGTACAACCTACATAGTGCAAGGTAGTAAATTTTATGTCCCGCAAATCCCAATTTACCTTCAAATTTCAAGTTTTTACGCCTTTTTGTCCAAAAGTTATGCGAAGTTAAAAATCAATAAAATCGTACCTGATCGACTCACTTAGGAATATTCGAAAATACTTTAGTGCCGAATGCTCAATATACTTTTAAACGTGCAATATTTGTATTCGCACCTTCTCGAAAACGGCTCTAACGATTTTGACGGAATTTGCAATAGGTATAGGAGTTTACTGGTGCTAAAAATCGATCTCTCCAATTGTCAACTTCGGGAAAACACGTTTTCAACCTGAGTGACGTCACTCAGTCTTCCAGCTGTCACTCAGTATTAAAACCGTTTTAATTTTAGTCACCCAGTCCTTTTTGAAAATATCAATATAAATATGGGAGCCATGAAACTCTATGCAAGCGTCTCAGGTGAAAGTAGCTTAAATAGTTTATTACTTTTGTTCACTCAAGTGTACGAACGGACTTGTAAAATAACGAGGTCACGAAACTTAAGGACGTTACAAACCATTACTTGTATTTACGAAGCGAAACTATTGTTCGCGGCTACCGACCGTTCGTAATGCAGCAAGTTGAGCGCCAGGCTTTCGAGTTTCCCTACGAGATGGACTCGTTTTCGTGTCGTAGGTGTAGAAAGTGTTTAGGAGTAAAAGATGTTAAGTACTCTAAAGTGTATTCATTAATTGCTAGCCAACGGCCATGATTTTGAGCTCGTAGAATCCCTTTTTTGTTGTGTTCTTGGGAATTTATTTTCAAAAACAAGTTTAATCGTATTGCTCATTGAAAAATATTTCAGCAACAACAAACAAGGTATATTGCTCCAAAGGCCATCAAAATATAAAGAAGTTAGCGCTTTTATGCCTCTTTTCGAGCTTAACAACAACAACTATTGTCCTTATATTCCATGAAATCTGTCTCAATATTATAATATCAACCCAAATACTTAGCAGGTTATACTTGGTGTTTGAAACTTTATCGAGCTAACTACCATCCAGTGAAGGTGTGGTCAATTGCTTACCTATTTAAAATAATAAGGGAAATAAAAACAAAAACCAAAACATGACATTTGCTTATAACTCTTTATCATTTTAAATATAAGATTAGATTCCGTTAATCTGGGAGACGGCCGATCAAAAAATGACTGACATTTACTTTGAATTAATTATCTTTATTTTTATACTTTAACTCACTTGACATTGGCGAAATCACTGCGAAACTGCGTAGGAACGGCATTAATAAAAAAGAAGAAGAAATACAAAAGAAGAATTTATATACAACATAAAAATAAAGTAAGTAATAGTAGTTTTCACAATAGTGTTATAATAGAGAGCTTTTTAGTCGATTACCGTTTTTAGACCACGAAGGTTGCTGAGTGGCCTAAAAAAGGTATGAGATTAAAAAGCTGATTATGACACTATTGTGAACAATACTTTTTGTACGAGTTCATTATAATTAATAATTTAAGTGGTTAGTTTTTATTTTAACTTTTTAAGCTTAGCTTTGAAAAGAATAGTTATCACACCACCGGCGTCCCTAATGTTGCAGTACTGTGCTATGATTGGCTAAATACTAGCCAATCACAAAGCGTAGTTTTTTTTATTTTTTTTATACCCTGGATACAGCAGCAAATTTAAGTAGATTTTTGACAGATTACGCGACGCTGCTACGTTCCAAAACGCCATAGATTAGCAATTTTGTATCGGATCGAGTCTCTCTGATTAAGGAAACAAGGACACATATTATTGCAATACGAAGTTCCATTTTCAATTTTTTTTTCGGTTGTCTAGAGCGTATCGAAACAGTTATTTCGGTTGTTTCGGAAGTAACATAGACTATTCAACGATGAAAAGAGTTACGTTGCAGTATTCTCTATGAAATCTTAATACTTACCTACACAGATTTTAATCGACGAGTACAAAAACTCTTTATTGCATAAACGTGCTGTAGGCGGCAGAAAAAGTATGAAATGCGTGTGTGTCCTTGTGGCGGTCAAAACTGACAGCGGGTCAGAAATATTAAACACCTCCTGGGTTTATATTCTCCCAAAACTAAACCTTAGTACTAAACCTAATTGTTTTTGACATGCTATCAATTGAACCCGCGTGTCATCGGTCCCACGTACTACGAGCGTCTACCCGCCAAACTTAAAAATGTACCATCCGACGAAGCGTTTAAACATCAGCTGAGAAACCTTTTATTGGATAATCCATTATACTCCGTCGATGAATACAGGTATGCAACTTAAATTGTAAAATTATTATTGTTTATTTGACCTTTATTACTTTTTGTATATTGACATCGGAAACTGACCATTTATTAGTTGTTTATTAATGTTGCCTTCGATTATTTGAGTGTTATTTACACTGTACTTATTTTGACAATATCAATGTAATTTTGTATTTTTTTACATGCAATGCAATTAAGATGAATAAATAAACTAAACTAAACTAAACTATTGAAAACATTATAACCGCTCTTATTTACTTGACAGTAATAACGGCGAAGTTTAAACATTATGATAACAGGGCAAAAGCAAGGTCGCCCGAGTAGATTAAATTGGAGTCCAAGCGCTGATTTTCAGCCACCATTTGTGACTCACGCCGTGTAAACATAAGTAATTGCTCATTAACTACAGGAAACAGTCATATCGTTGGCTGCATGAACATGAAGAGATAACTCTATCACTAGGTGCAAATAACACATTTGGGATGCCAGTTTTTGGGTGTTTTACCCTAATTTTCATCATTCTTAATCCTCACGCGTCAGAACGAGGGTTATGTTTTTTTCAGTGTATGTATAGGTAGTCTGTGCCAATTGAAATCGGCAAAGATGTAAACACAACCAAATGAACCAATTTACCATTATTTGCATTTAAAGATCAAGTGAGGTCTTAGCAATGATTTAGACACAATCTTTACTTTCACATTGATAAATATTAATTATTTGATATTTTAAATAAATATGCGCTTGATGAATATTTGAGGTTATGTGTCAAACAGTACTAATTTGTTTACGTCTGAGTCAAATTTAATTGACACAGGCTATATGTGTGTATGTCTATATCTTTGGCACGCCTTGATGGATTTTAACATATTAGGTATCGTTTGGTAGATTTATCTTTGTTGTGGGAGTGGAATAATATTTTAATCGAAATAGGTGGTGTAAACTTTGTTTAACATTATATCAACAGCGATATTAAAAAAAGCAGTCGGGTTTTTAAAAAAATTGATCGTTCGATTTTGTCGAAAGATTAAAGCGATAATCTACAAAAGTAATCACCAACTTACAACGTTGACTAGTCAGTTAATGACTTTAACTGTTACTTAAAGCTCAACGACCGTCAGCGACGTTCATAAACCGATTGATATGTAACTCGAACATGCTCTTGCGCATGGAAATCATTAATTTGCTATATAAATGGGTGTTCACTTAGTGAGTTGTAAGTGGTTTTTTAAACGCGTGTTGCAAGTGAGTAATGGAGGCGTTTCTTTAATTGACGGACAAAAACGAATAAGTGTTTAAAAAAATATGAGTTTTTGTAATGTCAGTGGTGAAGTTTTTTTTTGTCTTAAATGTAAAGGTGCTGTAAGGTAAAAAAGTACCAGTTATAGAAGAATTATTTAAAATGTCGGAATTCACTTGGGAACCTCCTAAGTAGATTCCGACATTTTAAATAATTCTTACTATAATTGTTGTAACCTATCGCAGGTTCGAAGTATTGTTTTCCAACTGTTTCATTTATTCGAAACTTCTGCTATCCGCCATATGATTGTAAATAACTATATGAAAAGCAAGCTTTAAAAACCCGACTGCATTTTTTATACCGTCGTCAATATACATATGTTAGTAATTGTCATTTTGCCATTGTTGTTATTTCAATTTTAAGAGTTTAGGTATCCTATGTCACCCGGGATGACGTAAGGATTCTAACGATACCTCACACATCTAAATCGGTCAAGGGATTTAGAAGTTATAGTGGAATAAAGAAACTCACATATATACATACTGTTACGCCAATGGCATAAGGCGTCTCATCTTTTATCGTTAATTTTGGGGCTTTAGAAGCGTTTTCAGCAGGCTGAAATATCGTTTCAGTCCGTTTCAGAGGTAGCTCTATCACATACCAAATTATTAGATTTTCGACCCACTTGCCGTTGTTTTCAGGCGCCTGAAACATGTTTTCAGTCCGTTTCAGGCCACCCTCTATCAGATGACGCCATAACCTGAAAACCCATTTTCAGGCATTTTCAGGACCCCTTATGGGCCTTTGAAGTACATTTCAGTATATGGCAATTTTCCACTAAGAGTGACAGAGATAGCATGATTGGAAAGAGACAGCTATACTGAGAACCTTCCAGAAACGTGTGAAAGAGATAGCATGATTAGAAAGAGACAGCTATACTGAGAACCTTCCAGAAGCGTGTGAAAGAGATAGCATGATTAGATAGAGACAACTATACTGAGAACCTTCCAGAAATGTGTGAAAGAGATAACACGAAATGAGACGGCAACACGCGGAACATTCCAGACTCATCCAGATCCGTGAATCAAGGTCATTGCGATCGTAAAAACAACAAGGTAGTAAGGCGTAGAACATTCCAGCAACGAACAGTCTCGATCGACCTTGACGGGGCGAAGTACATCGAACATTCCGGAAGGCGTTCTAGAATAATCGGACTCGGGAACTATAAAACGGCGGACACCGGTTGCGACGAGTCAGTCTTTACTTGGAAAGCGATCAGTGCGAATAAGAGCGACCCGAGCGATCATCTGAGTATTCGAAGTTTATTGTGCGATAATTGTTTTGTAACGGTTTAAGTGAGTGCGTAATTAAAGTCTACTTTTGATTATCGGTGTATTCGTGCATTTCTATCAGTTACCTACCCCCACGTACGTAACATTTGGTGTCAGAAGTGGGATAGAAAATGCCAGTAACTCCGCGAGATCAAGAGCAGGAGGGGGTCAAAACCCGGAGCCAAACTGCAGCTGATGACTCACCAGCTACCGCCGGAACGTCCACCGCTACCGCACCGGGTACTATAACAGCGTCAGTTAAGCCGGAGTTTGACCTGAACGCAATCTTGATCCTCTTGAAAGAACAATCTAAAGCTCAAGAGGAACGTTTTAGAGCACAAGAGGAACAATCGAGACTTATCCGTGATGAACTACTCAGTCAGAAGAAATTCCAAAAGGAACAATCCAGATCCCAAGAGGAGCAATCTGATAGAATTCTCCGAGAGGTACGAGAAGCCGCTTCGGAATGGAAAAAGGAAATGACGGAGGTTCAAGAAAAACTGGATGACGTCAAGGAAAAAGTTGAGGACCACGAAAATCGCCTCCAGACCATAAGAAACGAAGTGAAAAAGCTAGAAATCAAAGTGGTCAACGGTACCTGTGGACCTGAAACATCCATCCCTGTAGCTGGAAGATTCAAAGTACCTCCATTTGATGGAACATCATCATGGACGGCCTATAAATTGCAATTTGAGTCAGTTTCCCAGGCGAATGGCTGGAACAAGGACCAGGCGAAGACGGCTCTAACTTTGGCACTTCGAGATGAAGCCCTCACCGTGCTGGAAGCTCTGGGAGAGAATAAGACATACGACCGCCTTCTTGAAGCTTTGGAGGCACGTTATGGTGACAGCCATCTCGAGCACGTCTTTAGAGCTCAGCTTAAGGATCGAGCCCAGGGACGTAATGAGTCATTACAACAGTGGGCCCTGGAAATAGAAAAGTTGGTCAGGAAAGCGTATCAAAGTTTATCGGCCTCATTTGTGGACAGCATGCTAGTACAGGCCTTCATCGATGGAATCCGTGATTTAGAAGTCAGAGCTGCTGTGCGACTAGGACATCATGGGAGCGTAAAGGATGCAGTTGCCCACGCCTTGGAGGTCGAAGCTGTACGCCAGGACTCGAGGCCTTTTAGGGTACGAGAGGTTTCGTCCAGGGAGCCAACTGCTCCTCGCCGTGAATTTGGGCCAAGGTGTTATTGGTGTGGAGAACGCGGGCACATACAATCTAGTTGCCCAAAACGAAATAGAACACAACGAGATACAACAGGCCCAACGGAGAGGCCAGCAGGCTCTGATGCATTAGAGCCGCATCAGGGAAACGAGTAGAAGCCAGGACTAAGGGACGAGTGCTGGCTGGTGGTCAAAATGTCCCGGTAATGATCTCACAGGTAAATGATGGGAACAGTCTGGTCGTCAAAGGAGAAATTGGTGGAATACCATGTCACCTTACTATAGACACCGGAGCTTCTCGGACTGTGATCAGTTCTCGACTACTGAAACATTTAACCAGAGATCATCTAGTCCGACCCAAGTATCTTCAGCTGCAAACGGCTACCGGCCAGTACATTTCCGTCCTGGGGGAGCAAGGAGTGGCGGTGCAAATTGGGGAAAAGAACTACTGGCACAAAGTCATCGTTGCTAACATCATCGACGATTGCATTATTGGATTGGATTTTATGAGAAAACATGGCTGCAAAATCGACTTGAAAGGCGGAGTCCTGAAATTCGGAGTTGATGAAGTGCCTATGGAAGGTGGCGTAAGTGGACAAGTCTACTGCGCCAGAAGGACCATTCTTCAACCAAGATCGCAAGCCCTAGTTCCTGTAAAATTACCACACTATGCAGGACGAGGATCTCATCGCTGCGTATTAGTAGAAAAAATTGATGGTAGTCAACCGTGGATAACAGCTCGCACGGTTGTGACAACGTCATCTGCAGCGTTTATAAGGGTCCTAAACCTCAGCGACTCTAAACATGCCCTTAGTAAAGGAAGCCTTATCGGGACTTGCGAAGAAATTTCTTGGATACGAAGTTGCCAGGGATCGAATGGAAGCGGACAACCTGCAAGTAGAGGAGTGGACATTACAGGATTATTGGATGGTTGCCAAAACAATCTCACGAAGGAAGAACTCCTGAAGGCGCGTAATTTACTGCTGCGTTACAGCAATGTTTTCTCTGCGCACGACGGTGATATTGGAAGAACTGGAGTTGTACAACATGAGATCAACACTGGCGGAACCATGCCTATCCGACAACGTCCTCGGCGAGTTCCAGTAGCTCGCGAAAAGGAAGTGGAAGACATGATTGAAGAGATGAAGAAGAACAGAGTTATTGAGCCATCAACAAGTCCTTGGTGTTCACCGGTAGTTTTGGTAAAGAAGAAGGACGGCACCATGAGATTTTGTGTTGACTATCGCCGACTTAACGATGTAACCAAAAAGGATTGTTATCCACTGCCACGAATCGATGACACGTTAGACACTTTAAATGGAATGAAATGGTTTTCCACGTTGGATTTAAAAAGTGGCTACTGGCAAGTGGAAATCAAGGACCACGATAAGGAGAAAACCGCCTTCTCGACCGGAAAGGGACTGTGGCAGTTCAATGTTATGCCGTTTGGACTGTGTAATGCACCAGCAACCTTTGAGAGATTGATGGAACAAATACTTGCTGGTCTACTTGGAGATACTTGTCTGGTATATCTGGATGACATTATAATTGTTGGTAGAGACTTCGACGATCACCTTAGAAAATTGGAGCAAGTTTTGGCTAAGCTGCGAGATGCGAACCTGAAACTCAGCCCGAAAAAATGCTCACTTTTCAAGCGTAAGGTGAATTATTTAGGACACGTGGTGTCAACAGACGGTATCCAGACAGATCCTGAGAAGATAAGTGCCGTTAAGGATTGGCCTATACCGAGGGACAAGACCGCAGTTCGTGCCTTTTTGGGACTTTGCTCATATTATCGACGTTTTGTGAAAAACTTCTCAGATATAGCGAAGCCCTTGCACCAGCTTACGGAAGAGAAACGAAGATTTGACTGGAATAATCAGTGTGCAGCAGCTTTTGCCGATCTCAAACAAAGGCTTTGTGGAACTCCGATATTGGGATACCCAGACCCTGAGAATGATTTTATTGTTGACACAGACGCAAGTAATACTGGTGTCGGAGGAGTTTTGTCACAAAAGAAAGGAGATCAGGAAGTTGTTATCGCCTACTTTAGTAAGTCACTATCGAAACCAGAGAGGAATTACTGCGTCACTCGGAGAGAATTGCTGGCGGTTGTCAAGACTTTGCAGCATTTCAGTAAATATCTGCTTGGGCGCAAATGTCGTATCAGAACTGACCATGCTGCTTTGAAATGGTTATTGGAGTTTAAAAATCCTGAGGGTCAAGTAGCACGATGGATTGAACAACTACAGGAATATGACTTTATCACTGAACATCGCAGTGGAAAATCACACGGCAACGCGGACGCGCTTTCCCGAAGACCTTGTCCGGATGACTGTAAACATTGTTTAAGGCAAGAGGGCAAAGATTGTGTGAGAATGTTGCGGACTGATACTGTAAGTGAAGAATGGAGTAATGAAGTCATGCAACAAGCGCAGCAAGAAGACCAGGACATTAAACCCATTTTCGATTGGATCAAAGCAGGCGTTCCCAAACCGAAATGGTGTGAAGTAGCCCCAATGAGTACTGTAACAAAAAGCTACTGGGCCCAATGGGAAAGTCTGATCATGCATAATGGCGTACTGTGCAGAAAATGGGAGACGGAAAATGGAAAGGATGCTCACCTACAGGTAGTTGTTCCAAGAAAAAGGGTAAGTGATGTGTTGAGATCCTTCCATGACGGAATATCCGGTGGGCACCTTGGAGTGAAGAGGACCTTAATGAAAGTTCGGCAACGCTTCTACTGGATTCACTGCCGTGAAGATGTGGAAGACTGGTGCAGGAAGTGTACAAACTGCTCATCAGTTAAGGGGCCGCAAACACGCAGTAGAGGTGCGCTCAAGTTGTACAACGTTGGAGCACCTTGGGAAAGGATTGCTTTGGACGTCGCAGGCCCGTTTCCAACATCCGAATCCGGGAACAAGTACATCCTCGTTGTAATGGATTACTTCACCAAATGGCCTGAAGCATTTGCGATTCCTAACCAAGAAGCAGTCACAGTCGCGGATAAATTAGTGATGGAAGTGTGTTGTCGATTTGGGGTGCCTCTCGAAATTCACAGTGATCAAGGCAGGAACTTTGAGTCCCAGGTGTTCCAGGAGACTTGCCGAATTATGGGTATTCATAAGACCAGGACAACGCCATATCACCCACAATCGGACGGAATGGTCGAGAGATTCAACCAGACGCTGGAAAGACATTTGGCCAAGGTGGTTGAAAGTCACCAAAAGGATTGGGATAGGCATATTCCTCTCTTCCTGATGTCATACAGGTCGGCAACTCACGAAAGTACGGCTGTCACTCCAGCTTACGTGAACTTCGGAAGAGAACTTCGCTTACCTGCAGACCTTTTAACCGGACGTCCTCCAGATCCGCCGAAATCGATCACCGAGTATGCCAGTGATTTGCGAAACCGGATAGACGATGTTCACAGTCATGTTCGTGAACACGGACTTCAAGCCAGTGCGAAGATGAAAACACGTTATGACCGAAAATCTAACCAAGTAGGGTTCGAGGAAGGTTCATTGGTATGGCTGCATAACCCCATGCGAAGAAAAGGGAAATCCCCGAAACTATCACCGAATTGGGAAGGGCCATACAAAGTAGTCACAAAGATCAACGACGTTACGTATCGGATACAGCGGAGCCAGAGAAGTCCCTGCAAGGTTGTCCACGTTGACCGACTGGCGAGATACTACGGAACTAATAATGCTCGGGACGAGCATGTCTTAGGAGGGGGTAGTGTTACGCCAATGGCATAAGGCGTCTCATCTTTTATCGTTAATTTTGGGGCTTTAGAAGCGTTTTCAGCAGGCTGAAATATCGTTTCAGTCCGTTTCAGAGGTAGCTCTATCACATACCAAATTATTAGATTTTCGACCCACTTGCCGTTGTTTTCAGGCGCCTGAAACATGTTTTCAGTCCGTTTCAGGCCACCCTCTATCAGATGACGCCATAACCTGAAAACCCATTTTCAGGCATTTTCAGGACCCCTTATGGGCCTTTGAAGTACATTTCAGTATATGGCAATTTTCCACTAAGAGTGACAGAGATAGCATGATTGGAAAGAGACAGCTATACTGAGAACCTTCCAGAAACGTGTGAAAGAGATAGCATGATTAGAAAGAGACAGCTATACTGAGAACCTTCCAGAAGCGTGTGAAAGAGATAGCATGATTAGATAGAGACAACTATACTGAGAACCTTCCAGAAATGTGTGAAAGAGATAACACGAAATGAGACGGCAACACGCGGAACATTCCAGACTCATCCAGATCCGTGAATCAAGGTCATTGCGATCGTAAAAACAACAAGGTAGTAAGGCGTAGAACATTCCAGCAACGAACAGTCTCGATCGACCTTGACGGGGCGAAGTACATCGAACATTCCGGAAGGCGTTCTAGAATAATCGGACTCGGGAACTATAAAACGGCGGACACCGGTTGCGACGAGTCAGTCTTTACTTGGAAAGCGATCAGTGCGAATAAGAGCGACCCGAGCGATCATCTGAGTATTCGAAGTTTATTGTGCGATAATTGTTTTGTAACGGTTTAAGTGAGTGCGTAATTAAAGTCTACTTTTGATTATCGGTGTATTCGTGCATTTCTATCAGTTACCTACCCCCACGTACGTAACAATACATACATACATACATACATACATACATACAAACATGAACCCTGAAAACATTACACTCGTTTTTTGGGGCAGTCGTGTAAAAAAAAGAAGTCAAAAGCGACTAGTAAGTATGTAAATAGTAAAACAAATTAAAATAAAGAAACAAACAAAGCCCTTGTCATTCAAAGCAGGCAGGTACAGTATGTGCACTTCAATAAGGCCTTTATTCTGCTTTGTTGTAACCCATCTTGCTAATGTATCGCAATCATATTGTCGACGTTATGGTAGCTTTACTTGATAGTAGTTAACAGCTCCTATAACCACATTGCCCCTTCAATCATAAATATCGATAACATCTTCAAAACCAAGTCGTAAAGGTTTAGGTAAGCTCAAGACAGCCAATCTTACGATATCCACGTTGTAAAACTTCATAAAACAACATCGTAACCAACGTTTCGATACACTGATAAAGAAACCCTAAAATCAAAGCTTGAAAGTTGTTATTACCTTAACTGCAAGGTTGTTATTACGTTTTGTGTTGGTTCAGTGTGATTTATAGGAATATGTGTGAGGGCATGTAGGGGATGTAAGCACGTATGGGGGCGGGAAAAAACGCGATTTTCCGCAAAACTATTGGCGAATATGTTAGCGAGTAGGGAATAAGATATTTTACGGTAACTTAGTAAAGATTTAGTCAACAAGGGAGTGACAGAATCAAACTGTGAATGATGCTAACGTACAGATGATTAAAGAGCTAGTCGATATGTGTACATAGGCTTTATAGAGTTAAGGATAAGACCAAATGACTTTACCTTGTCTTTATGTGAGAAATGGCTTAAATTTTAGTGGTGGGAGGATCGTGCGCAAGGTCCATCCGCATACTAGCTACCGTCAAGCAGCAGTGTTCGCATTGTTGTGTTCCGGTTCCGGTGTAGGGATAGGACTTATAAGAGGTTTGGTAAAATAAATAGTATACATGCAGTTTTAAGTATATAGACAGATGATGTTGTGCGATATCTAAGTAAATTAGAAATAAAAAATTGTGCAACGTTTGTTAATTCGATGTTACTTACGTTTTAATATTCATACATTACGACCCTGAGTTTTTAACAAATATATCTGCAGTTGGAGGCGAGTCGATATTTGAACATCGAACACTCGAAAATTTCATTCGATAATGAACGCGGTCCGTTAAAATCCTATTTTAAAGTTCGGGGTTGGTTGTGGCGATCCTGCGCATGCGATTTATTTTTTACTTTTGAGCGCTCGATTCACGATCGACCCACAGATGAAATTTTATTACGAAGTTGATTAAGAATTTTGTTTCAGCATAATTTTTGTACACCTATCTTATTGTTTGTTATCGGGTAAGTACCTAATGGTCTAAGACCCGAATAGGAGGCGACCTTCACCGGGCCGTTTATTCGATAAAAAGTATTATATATCAAATTTAATATGCTAAGTAAGGTATGGCGAATAAGTTAACTGAAAACTTCAGTCCAGTCAATGAAAAATATATTTTTTTTAAATTGCTATTGCTTGCTAAATAGACCAATTATATACTAATCGAAAGCATGAAGTCTATAGAATATGCAAACGTTAGGTTAACTATTTATTCCCGTCATAACTATTGGGTAGGTAGGTAAGTCGGTACTAATAATTTGCACTTAAATTTGATATAAAATACTTTTTATTGAATAAACGGCCCGGTGAAGGTCGCCTCCTATTCGGATCTTAGACCATTAACCCGATAACAAACAATAAGATAGGTGTACAAAAATTATGCTGAAACAAAATTCTTAATCAACTTCGTAATATTATTATACGAAGATAAATTTTCGAGTGTTCGATGTTCAAATATCGACTCGCCTCCAACTGCAGATATATTTGTTAAAAACTCAAGGTCGTAATGTATGAATATTAACCTTTTCAACGCCACAGTCGGCTCTGGCTGTCAACGAAAAGTCGTGCCACTGACGCCACGTCGGCTACAGCCGACAAGAGTTCAAGATTAAAAGAGACTTTGTTTGGTAGCAATAAGGTGTAATTTGCATAGCATAGCAAACATGTTTGGCGTGTGGGTGGCACATTTTGTATTCGACGTATGGCGTTCAAAAGGTTAAAACGTAAGTAACATCGAATTAACAAACGTTGCACTCAACAAATGAACTAAGTTATATTATTATTAAGTGCCATTCACAAGTAACTTTACGCAGCCGACTAGGACTTATTAACGTAGGTAGGTAGTATACATATACTACCAAGAACACGAAATCGGGATTTTGTAAGGATATGGCAATGGATATGATGGTAATTTTTTGTAATATACACAAGGCTATATTCCACGCTCAACGCAACGCTATACGCTCCACTTTACATTCAAAGTTTATCTTTTGTCCAATGACCTATCTTACACACTCAGGTATTCGAATATACAGGTTTCCTCACGTTAATTTACATTAGCGTAACCTGAAAATATTAAAACTTCTGTCGCCACGTCAAACTCTTTTTGCCAAACTATTGTTTTTTGGAAACTAAAAAACACCAGCGGTAGGTAATTATGATGCGACATGCGACTCTAATGTGAGACGATATGGCTCTTGCTGGAACGTATCCAGCGGGTCAATTATGGTCTTGTTCATCGATGTGGATAAAACAACTGTCACTTTCTAACCAGAATGTAAGTGCGAAAGGGACGGATGCTTTATCCACCACGATAAAGGCGACCATAATAAAGGCCCTGGTCTTCAAGCTTTGTAACCAATATGTGCAACCAAACGAACCGGTTGATTAAGACTAAACTGTCGTAACCAAACGCTACTGCCACGCTAGCTACCGTCATGCTTTGTAACCGGTTTCAGTGTGTCATTGTACATTCAAATTTGAACAATGCAGACGTTTCCGCCTCCACCACGCCCGCGTAACGCGTTGTGTGACGGGTTGAAAGCAGCGTCGAAAACGACTCTGATCAATTCATTAAATGCTAAGTAGTTCTTTAAATTGTATGCAATAATAAATATAGAGGTATGCCATTTAGAAAAAAATACATCAGCTTATTTAAACAAACAATGTACCTACCTACTAAATAAAATCTTATTTATCAACTAACTGGCTAAATTATGTTATCAAATCCGTAAAATTATTTTTATTAACTACGTACGCAATAAGAGAGGTTTTATAAGTTTGTGTGTGTTTATGTGTGTTTGTGTGTGTGTGTATGTGTTTGTGTTATGTTTATTGTTGAAACAAACAATTACAATAATAGTGACTCTGGGCCCTGAGCGAGAGTGCATATGTGCCCATGTGTTTTAGAGCCCAGTACAGCAACAGGCATAGATATAGGCAATGGTCGTACAGAACGCAAATCATACCTACATTTTATACTCGTGCCTAAAGATACATGTCCAAAACGCATTATTACATAAACCTTTTATTTTTTTTCTGTTTATGGTCGTTGGTCAAGCATCATTGACAGCCGTTCAAAAATCATAATAATTCGAATTTTTAATAAGTAAATAATAAACGAAAACGCAAAAAATACCGGCAATTTTAAATTCAATTTATTAAAAACCTCTTAACAGTTGGAGCGATTGCTTTTCCTCAATACTTTCATATTTTCATACACCGCTGGATGACATATCACTGTAAATCATAATCCCTATAACTATCAATAAATATTGAATTCAAAACGTTCAGTTTTACGGTCGGTTTTGGGTTGGCGGTGTGAACAATCCCTCCTTTGAGATTCCGTACGATTTCACCCAGTAATGATTTGCCTCGTAATGAGGGAGACCCGAGTAATAGGTATTCTGACGAAGTAACGCTGACTGGCAGTTGACTGGAAGAGACCTCTCTCTCCCTTTATTTATCCCTAGTATTTTTTCTGCAGACGGAAAGATAGAAAATGGAAACATCATATTGAGTAAAACTGTGTCATTTTGTTGAATAATCGTTAAAATTTAAAAAAACTCAACTTTATTTTAAGAATTTATAATATAATTAATTCAAAATATACAAAATTGGGATACCACTAAATTTTTTAAATAACACATATTCCTCGCAAGTTTGTCAATGAAAACTAACACGCACCTACCTATTTTATTATCTTTATGTTAAACGATGGTCGATTTCGACTTATAGAAAGTAGCAAACTGACAGAAAAAAACCTACTTGAAAATAGCTTATTTTACTCAAAGGATTCCAAAAGTTTTCAAAATTAAAAAATTTATATCACAGTTTTTTTAAACTTAATGTTCTGGGAATAAAATCAACTAAAAATTAAAAGTGTCTTTGAAAGTATCAGTATGTAATTTGTTCTGGGATGACATCTGTCAAAATTTACTATATATTTTGCAGGAACTATATTACCTTTACATAACTTCCCTTCTTCCTAGATTTAGCTATTGTGTGTTTATAAGAGGGAAATAAGTAATATGGGCGATTTCCAAAAAAAGTGTACATGAATTATTTTTTCCAATATTATTTTTTGTTTGTTTTTCTTACTCAGAATCGTTGATACTATCGATCCTCATACAAGAAAAAAAGTGTCCCAAATATTCCATTCCAGATCGTCACATTTTTGTATGCAGTCTTTTTTTATTTATATGGTCGTGACGCACTGGAAGAAAAAACTGACATAGTAAAATCTGGGACACTTTTTTTCTTGTATGAGGATCGATATTATCAACGATTCTGATTCAGAAAAACCAAGAAAAAACAAATTCTGGAAAAAAAAGTTTATGTACACTTTTTTTGGAAAACGCCCATATACTTAGTGGGATATGTATGTGAAACAGATATATTATTCCAAACTCCAATCTCATCTAGTGTTTTTAGTATCTATAGAGGAAAATATTCGTCCTTCCGGAGTTTATTATCGCTGTTATTGCTTCCATACGTCAAACGGGGCTCTTCATAAATATCCCTCGGCAACGAACATACATATATTTTGCATAATCCAGCAGATTAATAGACATATCCTACATTTTTTTCTTAATATATATGAACGACTGGTTTTTTGTGAAGTGACGTAATGGAAAAAATATTATTTAGAAACATAGAATATACCTAGACGATTTAATAATGTACTAATGAAGTAAGAATTAAATTTCACTTGATTTCATTTCATCACTCTAAAACAATGTAAATTTGAGCTTCTAAATAGATTTTGCTTATTAAAAGTATACTAAAAAGTTTAGTTTAGACTGATATCGAATTTAAAATTCTTGTGTCTTATGGTTTTTCGGACTTAAATATTTTCGGCTAACATCCTATTTGACTATGATTACAGAATTTAATAAACATCTGTTGTATCATTGATTAGTTAGGTTAGGTTAGATTTTTACACTAGTTCAAACAAAACCGTTACAATTGTAAAAATATTTTTCGACCAAAAAAATACATGGAAAAACAAAGGTTATGCCACTCGATATAGACTCTTGTAGAATTGCATGCAGATTTGTAGATTTTTATATTTCAATTGAATTCGTTTTAAATTTAAGGTAATTTCAATTCAATATTCTTGCTATTAGGTATTTAATTAGTACGCGCTTGATATTATTGAAGTATTATATAGTTCAATAATAGGAATGAGCGAGTACATTACTTGATTGTAGTGTCAATAGATACTAATTAATATTTTACAGTCTGTCCCAACAAAATAGTCTTCCTTATAAAACTAGCTCATTCTTCAAAAAATATCTTGTAATAAGCCAAACAGCTAAAGGAGCACATAATGAAAGCGCCGACTCCGACCTAAACCTACGAAACAAGTTCCGTGATAAAAACCGGGGGCAACTTTCATCTCATTACTGCTAACAACAGGCGCATTGCTTAAAAGCAGCATTGTCACGGAGGTGGTTACATTTTTCATAAAATACTTGTGAGCCCACACGGGCCCGGGGGCCTCCGGTAACGAGTGCCCGTGTATGGAGACTCTCGACACGACAGCCACTCGACTCAGCCTCCTTCTCCCTCCAACACATCCACAAGACAGAGACGAAACCCTCCGTCATATTTTTCCCTTTACCACCCCCGCCATCTCAAGCGTTCCTTTACATAAAAGAGGTTCTTGAGAAAATAATAACGCGACTGTTCAAAGGGCACCCAACTTTCGCTATCCGAACCTTTGATTTTGGAGTTCGCAAAGAATTTTCGCCACAAAGGGCGGTATTAGGCAAGGATTTAATTTGTAAGTTTACTTTTTACCTGATCGAGTAATTGTGAAGATTTAACGGGCGATAAAACGGTTCGAGGGCCGGCTTACGGGCAAATTGGTTGGAGTTGCTGTTTACAAATTGCCCGAGTACATGCGAGGCTATTTGTTAGCATTACAATAGCTCTACTCACGGATATCGCTTCGCTCGCTCGCTTCAAATCACACCCTAATAAAAATTCGCGTACTTAGCGACAATTATGCGAACTTTCAACATCTCCCGATGAAAAGTTAAAACGTTAATTCACCGTGAAGCTTTTCCAGCATATCTCTCATAACTTGAGTGCTAACGTTCCTGCCTTTTTCTCCCAGCGAGAGATTTTATGACGACAAATGACAAAAATACTCAACGTTTCATTGTGAAACTTGGAAACAGCTCGGCGAGAATTTTTGTACACCCTCGACGCTTCCCTATACATGTGTACAGAAGGGCAAAGTTATTTGCCTTCGCTTCTCTTCCGTCCATTTGCCCCCCACCCTCCCCAAGCTTCCGGTTTTCATATTCCGCCTACCACCCGTCGCGTCCATCGATTGAACGACATCCGAATTTAAGCTCTAACCCTACAGAATAACCTACAAAGTTGTAGGATACAATGTTTACATTTTTTCTTTTCTATCTAAGGGTAACGTGACATTTTTCGCGAAGGAACTCTTTGGAACTTTGTGTGTAGGGGTTGCGTTTGAGTTTTTAATGGCGAGAGCGTGGCGTTTACGACGGCGACCAGTGCGGGAGTGCACGAAAAACATATTTTTCAGATAACGACAATGAGAAAGGAAAATATTCAGATGAGAATTCCCCGATATGGCGCCGAGGCGGCCGCGTGGAAGATATTACGGGGAGGCGTGTGCTACTTAACGATATTTTTCGACATGCTTTACTTTTATTACTGACTCACGGCTCTGAAATCGGATACCCGTTTGTCGTATATCATACCGTAACGCGATTCCGACGTGCACATTCAATTTGTATCACTTACAAAATACCCAAAGACAATCGTAGAGTCGGTTGTGTACACTGGTCTTAACAAAAATCTAAAGGATACGGAAATAAGAATTATTTCAAGAACCCTGAAATAATATTCGGGAATTATTCCCGGAACAATGTCCCAGAGGGATATTAAGTAACACGATATTAGCATCCCTCGAGTGGAAAGGGACAGCGCGATGAATTAAACGCATAATTAGAAAGGGACGGGGGCGAGGGGGCGATCTCGTCTAAAGGACATTGGCCTCTGGGGCACGCGACCGTTGATGCCAACTCCTTTTTAATTCTTTTTATTAATTATAGGCGAGCCGCGGCATCTTGATACTAGTGAAATTGTTACCGCCAAAAAATAACCAAGCCTATCAGCATTTATTCGTTAGGAAGATATATTTTATCTGTAGAGTTTTCGTCTTTTTTCTTATTTATACCTATTAATGTTTTAATATAGAAAAACGTGAATTTATTTCTACAATCAGTATAATTAAATTCAACTATACTTCCACACCCACAACAAATCCAAGTGACTCGTACATAAAACAAGGACGATTGTTGTGGTAAAACGAAGCCACATCTATGAAGCCAAAGAAGATTAACTGTACCAAAATGGAAAGGGTCTTCCAGTAGGTAACGAATTATTTCTTTCCTCTGTAATGTTGGGATACCAACACCTTAAACTCCACTTTCCAACTCTTGCAAGTATCAACCCCTCTCGCGCTACAAGTCTTAACCGCCCCAGCTTCATTAAGATTTTTCCCGTCGTCTTCCACTTAGATTCTTTAATGTAAACTTGGCAATGAACGTGTTAACTGGGGGAGAAGTGGGTCAGCCTTTGACTTAATTTTTTACAAGGTCGCCATAATCAATAGAGGGGGCGTAATTAGATTTTTGGGGTATCGATTTTGGGGTAGGTTCGGGTGATGATGTAATTACGGGCGTGACGGTGCTATGCTAGTGATTGTTTTAGAAATTGATGTTTTGATGAAGAATTAGTAGATGATTGGGACGGGTTGTTTGAAGACTTAAGTTTGCTTACCTTCGGTCGGGCGACTAAGTAATCCGAGTGGTAATAAAGCGAGCGGGTCTGACTGTAGTCAACTGATGTTTCTTTAGAAGGCAGACGATATACGAGTAGTTTTTTTAAAATTTATGTCCCATACTCATAAAAATGTAACAAGTGTTCATTATAAGATTTATAAGCCATTATTGAAAATCCAGTTGGTTTATGGAATAGGTAGTTGGCGAGCCTGCGCGGTACAACCCGATATACGAGTAATAGGGAAGGCACTACGCTAAACTAATGTGACGCACTGTAGGGTAGAATTACCGGTTTTGGCCACTGTAACCTTATTGGCCTTTTAAGGTTGAAATGAGCATCAGAAATACTGTACAATTAAAAATAATATTCATAGTGAAACCTGACGATTAATATAAAGATATGTTTGTACTTTCATAATGCTAGATATTAGTTAAAATTTAGGGTGGCCAAAAATGGTGTGAAGATGGCCAAAACCGGTACTTCTACCCTACATTCTAGGTAATTACTTCTCTTAATTAAAGGTTTAAATTTTACACTATTATTACTAGTTATAAGTAGATTACTAATAGTACTTTGTGAATTTCATGAGTTATGCTTACCTACTTTAGATCAATTCTGTATATGAATAGAAAGATGAAGTGCTACTTCTTTATGCCTACTGATCTTACTGTTGCAAAGAAAAACAGAATGTTTAGATCTTAATTTTTTTTACAGAAATGTAATGCTTAAAAGTGTGACAACATATCCAGTCTCGATATTTTAAAATGAATAAAATAAATTTGGTACACTGAAAAAATATATAGGTCGCTTGTAACAAGATTGTGATTGTTGTGCATAAGCGTCTTGATCCCCGAGCCTAACAAGACGATAGTTACATCAACTAAGACGTAAGATACATCAACTACGATGTTAGCTGAATCACTAAAGAAATTGCTGTAGTTAACTATCAGCTTTGGTTGATATAACTAATATCTTAACTATTGTAATAATTTTTTGTCAACTAAGTGAAAGTCTCTCTTTGTTGACTCTCATTTTTTTTAGTGTACCACCTTAGGTCCAAAGTCAATCTGATATTCTACAACAATAAGGTTGAGTTTCCTAAAAGTTACAAATGACTTGACATCTCCAATGACATTGACTACTTCAAGCATATTTTTCTTAAAATGGGTCCCAAATTAACGCTCGTGATCGTACGTTAATAGAAAAGGTTTTGTTTGGACCAGAGGGCCCTGCCAAGATGCATTGCGCTAACAAGCGTTTCTATTCGTTTCATTTTTAAACCAATCGCGTCACTGATAGATCACGTAACTTTTCGTATCACGTCATCCACCATTGACACGATTGGTTTAAAAACAAATCGAATAGAAACGTTAGCTACCGCAATGCATCTCGGCAGGGCTCTCTGATTTATAACTGAGTATTCTAATCGTTTCAAACAGGGACGCATCTAATACGAGTAATTTTGTATCGTGATTATAAAACCACTTCTCCGCAAAGGTTAGAACCTCTCTAACACATCTATCTGTGATTCAAGTGTTTGGCTAAAATTCGTCTCATCGTATCATTTGACTCTGTCACTCCCGCTATTGATATAAGACCTTTAAAAGTCAAGAGCACTTGTACCGACATGAGTTATTAACGTTTTAAGTTCCTATACACTAGAGATTCACACACGATTAAAACGCTAAATACCTGATCACCCACAAAAAGCCGAGGTATTCTTAATAGCAATTGCGTTAAGTTCGATGTCGACTTCATTTCTGGTTTCTCAGCATCGCAATTATGGTTAAGAATGGGGACTACATATGCTGGTCCGCTCGGCAGCACTCCGTTTAGCATACGTGCTTATTCTAGCTTACGTGAATACGTGATTAGCTAATCCTAAAGAATATTATCTGCTGAAAAGCACTGAGTTGGCTGTGACCTGGTGTTGCTGACGTTCATGGGCGATGGCAATTGGTTACAGAATAAGCACGTATGCTAAACGGAGTGCTGCCGAGCGGACCAGCATATGTAGTCCCCATTCTTAACCATAATTGCGACTGATGGCTTAGGAGCCATCATTTTAATGTGTTACATGAGGAAATAAGATTTCTGCAGCAAACTTGGGTGATGTTAGCGTTATGCCTTCAATAATACAAGACGGTGGGAGACTACCCAAGACAAAGACAATTGGAAGAATTGAAGACTACCCAAGACAAAGACAATTGGAAGAATTGAAGCCGTTTGCCGAGCAGTGAGACTAATCAGGCTCTTAAATAAATAGTTTTATTTGTAATGTGAACTTAGCATATGCCATTTTTAAATCAAAGCCCTCAATTACCTTGGAATATTTACCCTTTAAGGCCCAGCCACACCGGATGCGTGACGTGCCGTGCGCGTGCGCGTTCGCTTTCCACTGCGTTGTATAGTGAGATGTCGTAATGAGAACTCATACTATACAACGCAGTGGAAAGCGAACGCGCACGCGCACGTGCACGTCTCGCAACCGGTGTGGCTAGGCCTTTATAGAGGTTTTAGCTTTCTCAGATATTGCCTCCCGCAATAACATACAAAGTTAAAGAAAGGCAGCTATTATCAATTGCAGATGTACCTATATGTATAAAGATATAGCGGTAAGCTCTACGATGCCTTTAACACATTCAGAGCCTAAATCCCTAGTACCATAGAAAATTGGCCCAATAACAAGCTCTTAGTTTTCTCGGCTATTTGCCTTCTGCACAAAAAAATATTTAGAAAAAGACAGCTATTACCAACTGCAGACTGCGTAGCCTCGTTCGAAGTCGACAGAGAATAGCCCCTAAGGAGCGCTATTGACAGTACCACTCCTAGTTTCGGTTTATCCACTTGTCACTCAAGCGCGTACGGACAGCAAAAAGAGTGTACAATGAAAGGTACAAAGCCTACTTAGAATATTTGTTTGGAGAGCGGAATGTGGGAGCCAAGCGCAGCGCAAATATTGGCCGAGCGGTCAGTACTCTCGTACAGACGGCAAATTAAGACGGCCATGACTATGAATATTTAAAATTTAAAAGCTTTATGCTTGTGCAAATGCAGTTAAACAAGCGATGACGGAAACTATAGTTGTACCTTTCTTAATGAATGGGAAGTGGAAGGGAGACCTATATGTGGATGGAATGCGAAGAGCGTGAAAACAAGTGAGTGAATACTGAGATGATGGCCATATGGATGTTTGGAAGAAAGGCGTGCTCCAATACCTCAAATGATTGATTATAATGTAGCTTTCGTAATGAATAGGAAATAGAAGAGAGACCTATAAGAAACTAAGAAGAGATGGATGGAATGCGAAGAGGGATATGAAAAACGAGGGAGTGAAAACGGAGAAGACGGCTGATGGAATGTTTGGAAGAAAAAGACGTGCTACAAGACAAATTATTGGGATAAGGGCAATACGATGATGACGTAGCTTTTCTTAATGAATATAATGATGAAAATATAACTATTATTATATATCTTGATAGAGTTGATTCTAGAAGATGATTGGTTAGAAAAAGATGTAAGCAGTGACGCAAGATTGCTCATAGATTACAATGACAGCGCATCCCATTGGCCAAAGAGAGCAAACACTACAATTTGACAACCACCTCCAAACCTATTACTTGTTTGCGAGGTAAGTCACACGAGCAAATATCACAAAACTAAACATTCGTATAGATCAAACAAGAATCTGACATAACCGTAGTAATGGAATGGGAAAATATGTCGAAAGTATACACAGTGACGTCACAAGCTAAACAGTCCAGTGGTGGGCTGCGTGGGAAAAGACAAAGAAAAATATAGTTCTTACTATAACGTGATTTGATTTATTTATTTATTGGCTTACCAATAGTTATGACATGGTCGTATAAATGAAAATAGTGACGTATGCTAGTTGTGCAAATATTTATAGTCAAACACAACATGCATTGATAAAATATTCAAAAAGATACATTTAACTAATATTTCTTACATTAGGCTAGTATTCTAAAAAATAGTACATTGTTGCAGAGGATAGAAAGTACGCGACTTTTGGACGAGTCATATAGAAGGCCTAAACGTAGTTGAGGCCCTCTAGTGTACGAGTCCATAAATTACACTTTCTACCGAGGCAGACATAGTGCTTTTCACAACTACTGATAGGAAATAAATAAAAAATTAAATTTTCAGAACTCAAATTTTCATTCATGTGAATGTGACATCACCGTAAATTTTACCATAGATAACTTTATTTTAATCTGGACCCCTATTCTCGTGGCACTCGAGATTAATAAACTAACATGCGAGATGAAGATGTCAACTCCATATAAAATTGTGTTTGTTTCGCCATATCTCCCATGTAATTTCATCTCTAGTGGTTCGAGATTAGGGGCCAAGTTTGAATTACATAAAAAAAAAGCAGTGACATAGTTTTTAGTCTGTGTATCTTTTAGCAAAAATACACCTAATATTTTACGACACAAAATGGTGTGTTCTGATTGGTCTATTTGAATTTTTCATTTTAAGGAGCTATGACACAAAAATTGTTTGTTTGATTTTCATTGGTTCTTAAAGTTGGATAACAATGTTCTCGACCAATCACCAAACACGCTGACAAAAATATTCTTGGTCTGTCCTTATAAGTGACGTTTTTTGACTCCAAACAAGACCATCTATGGCCATATTTTCGAGCAGTGTTGTGAAAATCTAATTAGTCCGCCATTTACATTATCAAAAAATATTGAACGCGTATTTTTTCTGTTGTCAATTAAACAAAAAATGACGACGATAAAGTGCGTTGAAGTTTCACGTGACGTCACGCCGTGGCACACTTTATACCATGTTGTGACGTCACGAGCCCCACTCCCGAACTTTGATGCGCGTTATATTTGTCAATTTTGATTGATTTGATAAAGCAAAAAATACGTGTTCAATATTTTTTGATATTCTTGCTGACGGATTAATTAGATTTTTTTTTTTTGCCCAGGACACACCCCTTTTTATTTGAGACACACGACTGAATTTGAGTTTGATTTTTTAATTTGAGTAATATCTTGGAGCATGTTATCCATTTTACATAATAACATTCTTAAGGTTTTTGTAGAGAGGGCTTCATTTCTTTTTTTATGTTACTCATTTAAGGGATGCTATAGATGTGATTAAAGACAGAGTATTTAGCGTACCTACGAGTATAACACCCTATGTCACTGTAAGCATTACATTTAAAAGTGGGTACTTTAATTTAGAATTAATATAGGATATTAATGGACAAATTTGCTGACGTTTTATACTCAAATGTTTATTACATTCCATAAATACATTATAATAACTGAATATGCAGAATGATGACAACAATGGACAATATTTAAATATCCATACTTGCTCACGTTCTTGCCTGCTTTTAAAAGGTAATATTTATACCTATCTAATTTGTTCTCTTGAAAAACTCTGCAGAATAAAAGGCCACGTATTTCACATAGATAGGTACCTACTAGAAAGCAATGAAAAAGTCAAATAAGTATGAACATTCGTTTTTTTTTTCAAATGCTTTATTGCACAATATTTCAATGGTTTCCTAACTTACATACTATAGTGTACTTCGATAATTCTGTACCAGTCAACTATTTATTTTCTTATTTTAAGAAAAAAAAAATACGCATTAAACACTGGCATTATGTTTATATATTGATGTAACTTCACTATAAGTTCCCGGAATTGTAAGCAGTGCGGTTCAGTAGAAAATTTGATGTCAAATCGTATTGCAATATTTTCCTTGCAAACAAATTCAACAGAAATCTCAACTTCTTAAATCCTTAAAAACTGGCAATAAAAATAACAGAGGTTGAATGCTCTCTTACTTTAACTTGAGTTCTAAAGCAAGAAGCGCAATGATGCCTTTTCTAACTTAAAAGTTAGAGGAAGAAAGCAGGCAACATTTTTTTTGTTACAAGTATAAACCTCTCTTAAGAATAGCACTGAACGATCCTTCACATGTTTAATTTGAGACATCTCGTTGAACTTAGAATCAATTTACGAGCGCCAGAGAAAGAATTTCTCATAAGGGAGTAAAGAGGCTAACACGTCTTTAATAAAAACTCTTTTGTCTTCGGGCGGAGAAAATTGGATGTGACGTAGGAATAATGAACGAGTATCTGTGCCTCGTTGCTTTTAAATTAAGAACTCAGAGTTTGAGACGTTTTATTTGACTTAGGATTTTCGTTGAACTTTCGTGTAACTGATCAATCTCTTCAGATAAAAAAAATACAAAGATATTATTATTATTTTGCTAAAATATTGCGAATATTTTGCCACAGGACATATAAATTATTTTCTCTTATAAACCTATTCCAGTCATTTTCATGATATAGGTTTACAATTTTTTTTAGTTTTATGGTTATCATGTATATTTATTAATGAAATTTTCGGCATTAGAGTACGAAACAAAAAAAACTTCTTTTTCTTATAAGATCTAAAGTGATTTTTTTAAACATCCCTACCAGCCATCATCTGAAATAAAATGACAAAACTAAATTAAAACGGGATCGGAACGAACTTCAATCGTTTTACGAACGAACTAACGCACGACTGAAAACGAGATCCACGGTTTTAAATTTACTACTGGCAACTTATTATATAGCACATTACATACAAATTCCAGTAAAGGCTTATCAACCTTCTGTAACTCTCTCAAGGCTGATTTCCGTACAACAACGTACCAGACGCCAGACGAAGTATCTTTTAAAATTGGAATACGTCTCAAAGAAAGAATTCGCAATGAAATCGCGGCCCCGCCCACTCCACACATGCTTACTATTGGATATATCGGAAAAACGGGAGAGAAAGAGTTAGGGGAGGGGGTAAGATATGTAACGGAAAATACCGGTCCCGGGATATTGGAAATTCTTTATTTAAAAAACATACTGTACTCGTAATTAGCAAGAGGTAAAAATCGTGATCAGAGCCTTTTTGTTTCTTCTTAATGTGTTTCATATTGCCTCTTTTCCCTGAAAATATTTTAACTCTATCTTGCTTATTTTCGCGTTTCTAAGAAAATCTGTAAAAAAATGGTTTATGAGAAAATGATACGAGAACTAATTTGTATGTCAAGCAGGCTTGTAAAAATATATTTTCGTCAGTACCTAACATAGACTTTGTTTTTATTATTGAAATTTTCCGCTTTTCTATGTCTAGGAAAAAGCTAACGAGCATTTAGGCCTCCTGATGGAAAGCGAGATCTGAGACATTCACTTTCTCAAGACTACAATCTTAATACTGTAATCCTAATACAGCAAATGCGTTTCCAACCCTAAAGACTTAGGGCCGTATTAATAAACTGATCTCGTCTGTAATGCTCGTCTCGAGATGCGTCAAAAATGACAGTTTCTATGGTTTGACGTTTGCTTTGACTTATCTTGTGACGGGCAACTCGGTCAAGATGAGTTTATTGATACGGCCCTTAGATATGCCTCTTTGCTAGTAACTTCACCGGTTATCTTATCGCCACAAGGAAACGTAACAATGCGAACACTGTTGCTTGGCGGTAGGCCAATGGTGGTAGCGATCCAAATGGAACATACACAAGGTCCTAACACAACTACCTATGTATTAACTGAAAAGAAAGCTTCGCGTTATGTAATGGCAGTTAGTTACAATCACCAGCAATAACATATTATCCAACATTGGACGCAAAAATATCTGACACGCTCTTATACCTCCAGTAATAAAGACGTGTCAGATATTTTTGCGTCCAATGTTGGATAATATATTATTGCTAGTGACTCTACCTACTCACAGTTACAGTAAATAGTATATACAATACCAAACTATTTTTCTTTAATAGGTAGACTAGGGGACGCCCGTGACTTAATAGAAATATAAATAGAAATAGAAATAGAAATAATTTATTCAACGCATACACACATTTGAAAAAAAAAACAGATGACTAAAACAAAAAACATTAACATGGCGTTGAAAAGGGCTCCTCTCAGCTTTGTGCCGCAGCAAGCCGCAGCGCTGGTTTTCAGAGGGACCCCGACTTAAAAACTAACTTAAGAGGATTGTGAAGCGCCGCTAATATGGCGTAGCTGTCAAAAAAAAACCATACAAATTTAGCTCCGGGCGAAAACGTTTATAACCCCCTAAATCAAGTCCGATTTTCGCGATTTTTGAATATGTTGTAGTTATTATAAAGAACTAGGTCTGTACGTTTCTGTTTTTTATTTTTTAAATTTGTTTCGTTCTAAGAAATATTTTATTGGAAAGGAAAACGTACAGACATAGTTTTTCATGATATCTACAACATATCCAAAAATCGTAAAAATCGGACGAGGTTTAAGGGGAGAGAAACGTTTTCGCATTTTGTATGGAGATTTTTAGCTTCACAATCCTCTTAAATATCTAAAAACAAAAAATAAAACAACTTCGTACGCGTAGAATTAGTTTTCCGCTACTCCCCCTTTTTTAACCCCTTTAGGGGATGAATTTCCAAAAAATCCCTTCTTTGTGCACTTCTCGGATATCCAACGAACAGACATAGAAATCCAGGGGGCAAAATTTTATGACAGGTAGGGAGTTCCTATATCGATAAACTCAATTATCGATGCTTGATTTATATACTAGTCATCACTCCAAGTTTTGCCAGTAAAAAATTTGTTTGTTAAAAGTGTAAATATTAAACAAAATAACAACGTAATTCTCTTCTACATTTTTCAATAAGATTTTTGAAACTTAACTCATCACTTTTTTTTCTTAAAATAAACGATCACAATTTTATGGCTTTTCTCTCCGTCTTGGCTGATAAAAGTGATAAATCTATTTCAGGTGGCTAAATGACTTTTCAATTTCTGTGGAGGTATAGCCTATAGAACCTATAGAACATTACTCAGAACAATACTCACAAAAAATACATACAATGCTGGGGGCGATCATTAGTATATGGAAAAAGCATCAATAATTGAGTTTATCGATATAGGAACTCCCTACCTGTCATAAAGTTTTGCCCCTGGATTCCTATGTCTGCCAAGGAATATTCCCTCCAAAAAATCTACACCTTATATCCATCGTCGGCGATCAGCCTGCCGGTCAGCTTGTTCTTTTATAGGTATACAGGGTGTCCCAAAAACCGACGTCAACCCTCCTAGGGCTGATAGAGCAGCTAAAAAGCTATCTATTTAACCCCTATGTATGTTCAGCGATTTTTACTAGTTTCGGAGATGATGATTATTTTAATCTTAATTTTTGTAATTTTCCCTTATGTTCATGTCACAAAAATCATTAACTTCATGTTTTATTTCATAACTTTCTCATTGGTATCTTACATAATTAGAATCATTTCGAATCAGCGAAGTTTTTAAACCTATTCACATAAAGTGGTTTTTTCAATACAAAGTGAAAAGCAAACACATCTGGTACCTATGGAGAAACAAACTTTAAGTGATTACTTAAAAAAACGAAAAAAAAACGGGCTAATAAATTTAAAAACTTCGCTTATTCGTAATGATTCTAATTAGGCAAGATACCACTGAATCTTATTAAACAAAACATGAAATTAATGATTTTTCTTGACATGGACATAATGGAAAATTACAAAAATTTACATTAAAATAATCAATCTCTCCGAAACCAGTAACAATCCCTGAACATACATAGGGGTTAAATATATAGCTTGTTAGCTGCTGTCGTTTTCTGGGACACCCTGTATATACATAGTTATTTAAATTACCATAAAGTTTATTTTCTAATCTTTACCCAGATCAACGTAAATCATAAAGCTGAACATTTTCCACTGAAACCAACAAAAACTAAAACACTCCGTACATGCAACATTGCTCAAAGGCCAAAGTTTCCCCGAGACTTAAAAAGCTCTATTTGAAAACTTAAAAAGCTGCGCAATGAAAAAGGTTCGGGCACGATAACACCCATTTTATACTTTGCGATAACTAACAGTGTACTTAAAAATTCCCAGCCACAGACCGGTTACCATACAAATAGATAATTAATAATGATTACAAGCATTTTTTACTTGCACTGGGTGTCTATTCTAGACGGTAAAAACTATAGGGTACCTTTTATCGTATTGTCAACGTTTTGATAGCTCTTGGTTACATGACAGTTAAAAACAATTAAGTCAAAGACAATATAGTTTTTAACGCCTAGAATAAAGGCCCTGTGTCGCTATTGCCAAACGCACTCGCAATCACAATCGGCTTGAAAATGGATCATTTTTTTTCATTTTGTATGCAGACAAGCCTTCGATTTTCAAAATGAAAACGATTGCGATTGCGAGTGCGTTAGGCAATAGCCCCTCTGTTCGTATGTATGTAAGTTGTCCGCTTCAAAGTTTGCAGTTTTGAACCAGATCCCGTAAATGGAATGAGCTAAAATTTTGCTCGATCCTAATATTGTACGCCGGTACGGAACTCTCTGTGTGCGAGACCGACTCACACCAGCAGGCCTTTCGCGTAACTCACTCGCAATCGCGATCGGCTTCAAAACAAAACAATTGGTTTCATTTTGTATGCAGACAAGCCTTCGATTTTCAAAATGAAAACGATTGTGATTGCGAGTGTGTTTACGCGAAAGGCCTGCGGGTCGGTCTTATTCAATACCTAGAAGCATTCTACTACTTAGAAGAATATTAATTTAGTATGTCGTTCCATTTAAAATTACGTTTCTAGGGAGCACCGTTACGAGCGTTCAGGCGTTAAGTAAAACCCCAACAACTTAGTGCTCCGCCTTTTATGAATGAAGACTGTCAGACGATCGCAATATTGCGAAACTTTGACTTGCTACTTTTTATTAATAGGGGTGAGCAACTTTTGCCCTGTTCCAACTTGTATAGCAGGATTACAAGTCGCTACGGGGTCTTATCATGATAGCTGTGCGGCTAGACGCATAACGGTAAAGCTAGCTATATTCGAAAACTGACAAAATATTGTAGAATCAGCTATTGCCACCACGATTTTCGGACCGCTACGACTTGGGGACCTTCAAGAGGCGAGCATACTCTTTTCTCAAAGGCCTGCAACGCAGCTGCAATTCCTCTCTTGGAGTTGCCGATGTCCATGGGTGGCAGTGATCACATCAGGTGACCCGCTAGGTCGTTTGCCTCGATTAGCAAAAAAAAAGTATGGAGTTGACATAAGCGGATGACGTGATAGACCTTATAGTTATTGTCAGTTTACGAAAATCCCAAACGCTACCCCTAGCATCTTGTCTATGGAACTCCTGTGGCCCTGGACAATATACTATGCGAGAACGTTATCGTTGTACTAAAATGTATACGATTGACGTAAGCCGCCAGACGATTGTGTCGAGCGCTATGTCAATTCCATATATGTATTTTAACAGTTTACGACTATCGTTTACGTTAGCGTTAAGCATCTTGTCTAGAACCACTGATCACTTTGAATATGCATTAAGTGTATTTTAAGCAGTTATAGTGCTTTAGCTCTTACAACCTTCAGGTGTGTCCCTACTTAAATTCACTTTTATTTCATTTGCTTTCATACTATTTTGTTCGAGTGTAACCGATTTAACCTGAACCAGAAAGACGTCTTCAAGAGCTGTTGTTTAGTAGACTTTAAAGACATGTATCCTCTTTTGCTTCTTATTCCATTGAAATAAGGTTAAAAATGGGATATATGTCTTTGTAGTCGACTGTATATCGTATATCGTTGTCACACCCCTCTCTGGCATGTGTCATTATATTTTTTTACAAGCATTTATTTAACTTGCCCTGTTTATTATTTGTTTGTTTATGTCAAATCTTGAAAGTCAATTTTGAAACATTTCCCGTCAATGGAATGGGCTGAAATTTGGAATACATGTAAACCTGATGACAATGCAATATTATGGTACCATCGAGCTGATCTCATGATGGACTCGGAAGGCGGCGACGTGATCTTTGTTGTACTTCATATGCACCCGCCTTTGTAGCTCGATAGTTCCGTCTTGAAAAGCAGATGATCTCTGAGCGGAAAAAACTATGGTTGACCACAAAAGCTTGTCCCAATTATTATTTTTGACACACTTATTTATGTCAGAGAGAGTGAAAAGCTACAGACATCCCAGTATGCTCCGGTTTTACCGCACAATAATAGAAGACAATCGCATCTGACATTCAATATCAGACCATACCTACTGGTTTGCGTCAATTTGATTACCTTTTCACCGCTTCAGGTCAATTCTTAAGAAACGAACACTCAAAAATTTCATTCGTGAAACGTGAAACGGTAACATCTTATTTTTTTAAATCAGGGCGTTAGTTGTGACGGTCCTTCACATGCCATTAATTTTCTACCTTGAGCGGTTAATTTCTCAAATGTCTACCTGCTGATTGAGGTTATGAACAAAGTTGTTTTTTTAACGCCAAGGAAAAGGCAAACGAGCACACAGGCGACGATGGTAAGTGGGATCTGAGACGTATAGAAGGTTGAATTCTCAAGACTACAATCTCAAGACTTCAATCCTCAGGCTCCAAATGTGATGCCCACCCTAAGAACTAAAATGGAATGCCTCTTTGTTTATAATTTCACCTGTTGTCTCATCCCCACACCAACAAAGCGGACACTGCTATTTAGTGGTAGGTTGAGGGATAAGACTGTGGTAGTGATCAGGACCTTGCAAGGTCCTACCCCTAATTAAAATGACCTTGGTAAAGAAAAAGACATCCATTGCTGGCCATAGATCTTTCAAATCAATTTCCAGAAGAAACATAATCTTCTTTCCAGCAATGTACTTAAATGAAAAGTGCCGTTGGAACGTCATACAAATCATCCAAGGCAATCAAGAAAAGCAAACTTTTAATAAACTGTACGGCTTCCCAGTACTTACCAAGATTTTGCCTATAAATTGAACTCTTTATACGAATTCCTTTTAACCGCAAGCCACGGCAAACTTGAACGAGAACCGCGGGTTTCCCTGTGATTATTGGAAAGTTTATGTCAGACGTAACGAGTTTTCTGAAAATATAAATGAAAGCAAATTTGTTTAAGCGTTTAGATTTTTACACGCACACGATGATTTAGAGAATTCTATCCAATGTTACACGAATATTCTATTGTATACTATAGCTTCTGCCTGCGACTTCGTCCGCGAAGAGTAAGTTATACGGCCATCCCACATTGCGGGGGTTCTCGATCATCGTTATTCCCTCGGGAACTAGGTCTCCGTATGAAAAGTAGTCTCAGTGTTAACAGGGTATTAGCTACACTACACACACTACACACAAACTTTCGTATTTATAATATTAGTAAGATTATTCTACGTTAGTGGACTTAACCAAAGTAGAATGAAGGCCTATTCGTAATCACACTGTGGCCCTAGACAAGGTATAATCACGGTAAGAAAAGGTTCGTCACTTTTGGACCTTAATGGCGCTGAAATAGAGTCGAAAATTTAAGAATATTTTCTTACCGTTACTGTACATTGCGAGAACGTTAACGCTATCAAAAATGTATAGGATTGACGTAAGCTGCCGGATAGTCGAGTCGAGCGCTTATGTCAATTCCATACATTTTGCAAGTTTTCGAAAATCGTTAACGTTAGCGTTAAATATCTTGTCTAGTCTCACCAGAGGGCCCTGCCAAGATGCATTGCGCTAACTAGCGTTTCTATTCGTTTCGTTCGAATTGAAATAAAATTCGAAACGAATAGAAACGTTAGTTAGCGCAATGCATCTTGGCAGGGCCTCCAGGGCTTTTCGTCCAACGGCCGATCAACCGAAGACATACTAGTGCGAGTTTTAAGCTACCTAATTGAAAATGCACTCCCTAAATTGTATACGGTTTGCGACGGGACAACTTAAACATGCCGGTTAATTCGTCCGTGGCTTTATAGAATTACCTACCTGTAGAAAACGACCAGCGTAGCCATCTGATCCTCGTGACCGGATGTATTTGTTAGAACGTCGCCATAGAGCAAATATTTATTATACACCTTCATTGCTGTTTGGTTAGGAAGAGGAAATTAACTGTACAATGTCGTGGTACTGGTTTGTGCATTATTTGGTAACTTTTATTTTATTTCAAGCGTTTGTATAGGTACAATAATGTCTAAAAATTCCCTAGAACCTCAGATATAAATACACATAGATAACGCAAATGCATCTACTTCGCGTGTCTGAATCCGGACTTAAACCCCGACCAAGCGTCGGGGTTGACCGTCGTTACTGACGTTCCGCGCGCCTCTTGTAGCAGCCGGTCGGCCGTGAAAATTAAGAAAATGCCTCGTTGCGTGATAATAAACTGCAATAGCCCAAAAAAGCGGCGACTCTGGATCGATTTTGCGCAGAAAACGGAAAATTGTCTCTTGGTGTGTTCCAGTCGGAAGCAAAAAGTGACACGGATGGTTTTCATACAGATTAAGGTGTTTACGTTATCTATGTGTAGTTATATCTGCGCGATCAACAGTTAGTAAAAAAAAAACAAAAATATGTAAGTATTTCTAATTATGGCTACATTTGGCAAATGTTGACCAGCATTGCATCTCTTGAAATTTACATACCGAATGAAAGAGATGCAACTAAAATATATGATCAATAATAACCAAATAAACTGCAGTCACACAAAAAAGTTTATATTACACATCCTTTTTTTTCACAATTTATATAAAACTAATTATGTTCGCTTGGATAAGAATTTTACTCGACTGTCGAGCGGTTTATCGTGGTCGTGTTTATCGATGCGGATAAACGTGGATAAAGCATCCGTCACTCTCGCACTTACATACTCGTCAAAAGTGACAAATGCTTTATCCACGTTTATCCACATCGATAAACACGCCCACGATAAACCGCTCGACAGTCGAGTAAAATTCTTATCGAAAAGCAAAATCGATACAGCCCAAATCGTCCGCGTCGAAAGTAGTTCCAATTTCCAATCCACTTAGGTCTAAGCGTAAATAAACCCAAACAAGAGTCGCTCCGAAGCGAATTTGTATTCATGGACGACTTCTTATTTTTACAAACGCCTTAGGCGGGGTGTACAATTGTACTGTCGGTCAATAACTTGAGCATGCTTAGAACCTTTCCGTTGTTATCATCATTAGTAGGAGTATTGTAAACCGAGGCTTCAATCGCGTAACTGTCAAAAAATTTCCATACAAATTTAGCTCCAAGCAACACCGTTTCTCACCCCCTAAATCAAGTTTATTTCCAGGATTTTTGAATATGTTGTAGTTGTTATGAAAAACTAGGTTTTTACGCTTCTGTTTTTTGTTTCTTTCCAAGAAA
Organism: Acleris literana; assembly: GCA_946894065.1. Classification (NCBI taxonomy): domain Eukaryota; kingdom Metazoa; phylum Arthropoda; class Insecta; order Lepidoptera; family Tortricidae; genus Acleris; species Acleris literana. The sequence goes on from OX335681.1 coordinate 5,079,495, forward strand.
TATTTTCTTGGAAAGGGAAACGTACCTACAGACCTAGTTTTTAATAATATTTACAACTTATTCGAAAATCGTAAAAAACGGCCTAGGTTTAAAGAAAGAGAAACGTTATTGCATTTTATATAGTTTTTTTTATCATGCTTGTCGTTCTATGTCCACTTTGGTGTTTATTTCTTTAAGGTACCTACTAAAGTGCTCAACACTTTTCTTCTTATAACTGTTACCTTATTATTTGTATAGTAACAATATTTAGGACAGCGTTACCGCCAGCCGCCATAAGGGCCCTTTTGATTAGGACGCCCACATTTTCAACAACATCTGACATTGTTAGCTTCCTTTTCACCCGACTGCCGAAGAATATGTAATATTTTTTTAAACTATTTATGTATGTATGTTTGTAAGTAGAGTTTTTTGTAACCCTGTAGAACCGGAACGGATGAGGTCTCGTTAAATTTGAATTAGTGTCGCGAATGTCATAGTACATTGATTCCTCCAAAATAGCCAAACTAATATAAACATGGTTATTATTATATCTCGACGACCGTATAAAAACTTTATCATCATCATCATCATCATCATCATCATCATCATCATCATCATCATTATCATTTCAAACGAAAGACGTCCACTGCTGTACATAGGCTTCCCAAGGTTTGTCACAAGGACCGGTCCTGCCGCTTGCATCCATCGGTTTCCCGCAACCTCAAAACTGCATTCTGGTTCTTTTACTTATTTACAACTTGTTTCCAATCTAATCTGTCTAGAATATCTAGTAAAATTGATTTAGTTAAGACTGTCTATTGTTAGTCGCTTAATTATACTTTTAGCGGGCCTAGTATGATTGCGTTTATCGCGTTATCAAATGTGGATAAAGCATCCGCCACTCTCGGACTTATATGTGTCAGAAAATGACGGATATTTTATCCACATTTTGTCACGCGATAAACGCAGCAATATCAGGCCCCCAGGACCCGTATTATCGCCTTTATCGCGGTGGATAAAGCATCCGTCACTCTCAAACTTGCGTACTGGGCAGAAAGTGACAGATATTTGATCCATGTTTATACCTAACGATAAACACGACCATAAGCCCACAGCAAGCCTATAATAATCGTCGCATTTATCGATGTAGATAAAACATTTCTGCCCAAAACGAAAACGACGGAAGTTTTATACACCGCGATAAAGGCGACCATAATACGGGCCCAGGGGCCCTAATAATAATGGCTGCGTTTATCGCGGGACAAAGTTTCGATAAGGCATCCGTCAACTTCTGACACGTAAGTAAGTACGAGAGTGACGGATGCTTTATCCACATTTGACACGCGATATAGACGCAGACATATTAGGCTCGCTGGGGCTCTTTTGTACTCGGTAATACCTAATTGCTTTTGATATAATTATTATATTGTCAATTTCTCAGCACTTATTTACTTGACAGTAATGAAGGCCGAGTTAAAACAATACAATAACATGTCAAAAGCAGTTAGGTTTAACCCAAGTAGAATCGAGCGTTGGACTATTGTTAAGATTTTGTTTTAGTACACATTTTGATCATCCTTTCCTAACCTTACAAATTATAAATGCGAAAGTGTGATTGTTTATTTGTTCCGTCTTCAACATTCAATGCCTCAACAGGTTGATATAAAAAATGATCCTTAAATACACTCATAAACTCTTCATGCAATCTCCTTACCACTTCCAACCCTTGCACAAATAACGCTATCCGCGGACTACTTTTATTTAATGTCCAATCTATGTACCTAAGCTTATGTACATTCGTTTACTCGATACCCGCCGTCCTGCTCTGGCACATTTGCTTTCCCTTTCACTGGATTTCCAAGCGCCAAATCCTACTTATAGCATCTCTTGGCTCAGCTGAAATGGATTTTTTCAGATGTACTAGGATTGTGAAGTTTTGATACTTGTAGTTTGTTGAGTGATAATAAACTTTAACATGATAAAGGTATGATTGTCAAGACTTACATTTGATAACTTAACATTTGTCTACTTAACGTAATAAATTATTATTAAATGCGCACAGATAAATCGTATTCCTAAAGTAACTTTCTCCGAGACTATTTAAAATTTGACGGTACGTTTTAAAATTATTGAATTTATAGTTGCGTGGGTGATCTTTATTTACTGGCGTAATATTTGATGAGGTCATCGACATCATGTAGTGTGTGTGACTTTAAAGGTAAAAGGTAATTAGGCTTGTGAAAGACAGCAAATACAAACACAAAATCCATATTTGACAATGTGTAAACAATTTTGCAACCAAGTCGTTACGGCTACTACGAGAAAGTACCATACATTAATTACATATTCTTGTTGTATAATTAATTTTAATCTTGTTTTTTCAAAAACAAAGGTAAACATATCTGATGTAGACCCACTGACGCAGGTTGTTGATAACTTAATAAAAATAATCGTTGCTAAAGGAAGTATTAATATTTGTAAAATACAAATTTACGTATGAAAATTTGTACGTTGTACTACAAATGATTTTATGGCTGAAAAGATCAACAATAGATTAAGTTACCGAAATACGCATAATATTTGTATTCTAACTTTGTATTAGACAGCTTTTCTGACTCTACGTGAGACGGGAACTGTTGGTACACATTGAAACATCATGTAATATAACATCATTAAATTACATTAGGTTCATTTCGACCGAGATACTAAACGCAATCACCATTACATTTAACGTTGATCTCTCGATATTTCATCACCGTTAAATGCATCATGATCACGGGTAGACTTTAACCGGCTTTAATTTTGTTTATCTTATACAAGTATCAAGTTGTTTCAGTCGTAGAGCGCCGCGACGAAACGCACTCAGAGAGATATTTCTTTATATCCGCGACAGTACCACTCCAGGGAAATATACGGCGGAGCGGGATGGTACTTCCCGAGACGTTAACAATGTATTGATCTTAGTGCTCTTGGGTTAAAACGAAATGCCTTAAGAGGACCGACCTACACTTTTTATATATTATACATCCTCATTGGGTATTGAAGTGCGCAGCACATTTGAACCGAAATTTTGTGCTGATGGATGGCGAACAGCTGTCTAACCCTTTCCGAACGAGTTTATGATGACGTGATTGATATGAATATAATTAAGCATTTTCATAAAGTAACAATATTTTTTGCGAAACTTGCACGATCGTATAAGCTCGGCCGTAAAGGGCTGGTAAATGAAAACTGGGACCCATAGACAGACTTTGATCTCAAGACAGCAATCCTAACGAACGGACCAAGCTCAACCTCCTACCACTAAAATCTGATTGTAATTGGTATTTATTGTTAAAGCGGTTACGCGTTTGATCCCAGAGTACGAAAAATTCGTGCTATCGTCACCATTAATAATTATTATATCCTTTTTATAGCCATTCAAGGTAAACATTCAGATAGGTCACCGTCGCCCATACACATCAGCAATGCTAGGGGCACAACCAAGTAACACCCGTCAGTGAACTAGTTTCGAAAGTTAAGAAACTTATTTTTTTTAATTTCTCAGAGACGAATCGAACGCTTACGAAAGGACACTAAAGGGCGTTCGGTCATAAATTTATTTATGGCACTGCGTATAGAATTTCAGGCCAAAGGGAAGCATTACCTTATCATAACATAACTATTGCGTTGCGACCTACAATATACGTTAAACTAAACATAGTATATAACATTTACTAAGCCAGCTAAACACTGAGCCATCAATTCTATTCAAATCCATTTTTTCTAACGCCATTGTCTATCGCTTATCCAAGTCTATCCAAGTTTAGGCGCCTGCTAGTTAAGACTCCAAAACGCTTTCCACGCGTCTCACATAATGATGCACGCTTAGATTTCTATGCGCAAGCTTCGAAAGAATTCGCCTGCCGACTCCGGAATTCTAATGCCATGCAACCAGTAACCTTTAAAAATAACGGCTTTAAACATGAATGACTTATCAATTGCCTCTTTGTCAAAAGATAAGTTTACAGTAAGTGGATGTCAGCGCGCAATCTAAGCCAAATTGTTACAGAAGTAAATTGTCGGTTGTTACAATGTTGTGTCACGAAATGCCACGCGAATGCTCGATGATTCTTCGTTCGTACATCGATTACCATCCGCCATTCGCGACATTTTAATCGTCCCTATGCAGTTTATATAATCACTTTACCAATTTGCCACCTCCATTGTATGATAATGCAATCGATTTTTAGGCTTCTAAGGAAAATAATTTAATTCGTAAGCCACAATAGAGCGTGGACATTTCAGGTGGCTTAGAGTCGTTGAACCCGCAGACAATACATTTTAGTCGTATAAAAGTAACATGAACGTGTAATAAAACTTCAACACGCGAGCACTGGGTGTGAATTTTATATATTGTAGTTCATTTCGAGGTAATCAATCAGAGAATTTCTTAAATCGCCTAACAAATGAAGACTTATTGCAAATATCTGTAGAACTGAAGAGAAATCAATCTTCGTAGCTTTAAAACGCCATTATGAAAGTTTTAAAGGAGCTGTGGCAGATATAGCCATTATTCAATAGGCGATACGTGAGGAATACAGAGTCATAAATCAATTGGAATAGCTGGCTGGTTATAAATGGGTACCTCGAGAGGCGCGGACCGCGTTGCGAAATAGGAGCCTCTACCATTAGAGATTTGTGCGCATAATGGTTTAGGTTGACACGAAGACACCATTTATTTAAACTATTAAATAAATAAACACTGTTATAATGGCGAGCTCTACTTTGAGGGCTGATAACTCTGAAACAACCCAATAGATTTTCACTCAAACCTAGCTAATTATCAAACTAGTTAAATCAACTTTTTATCAACAAATTCGCGTCCACCAGTCATTTTGTATTGGAGATGCCATGCCACAGATAGGTACACAGATAAGCACTTTAAGAGCAACAAAAACGAATATGACAAATATTCTATAAAAAATCAATCGGCTGTTAGATATCCTAGTTCAAAAGATGACGGAACCAACAAAGAAGGCTTATTAACAGTGTCTCGTTCAGCGCGCTTTGGGTGCGGAACTCTAAAAAAGCCAATACCTATAGTTCACTTTTTCCGATCAACGGCTAGGTAAGTTGCTTGAGTAATACCTAACAGGTAAGTAACAAAGTTTCTCCGATATTGGACTTGGTAGCTACTTGGATACTTGAGGACACTCTTGGAGACGTCGTCGTTCACTTCGTCCCTAATCAGGTTTGACCATCACAATTCACAACTTGACCCGTGCTCTCGTAGGCACTTTGCGGCTTTAGATACCCACTAGCTTGGCGGAGCAATGTCGAAATGAGACCAATTTGTAAACACACAAGCTCGCAGTCGATATGTATGTAGGTACTAAGACCGTATTATATGTCAAAACGAGCAAGTTTCAGGGATGTCCCTCGGAATGCCTAACAACAACGTTTGTCCTAACACATCGTTTGTCCGATTTTTCATTTGCACTAAACTGGTTTACAGATGAGTCAGGCAACTTTTTAAGTTTTCCATTATGCGGTTCGGTTGGGTTAGGGTTGTATTATAACACTAAAAAGTTTTAAATTTTAAGCGGCTTTAGGATAAACGAAAATTCGGACAAACGATGCATTAGGACAAATGACGATTAGGGGAACCAAGATTCAGGCATTGAGCGGGACGGAAATATGCATGGTCGACCTTATGGGTGGCTGCAAACTTTATTTCATTGTCACTTTAAGAGAATTGTGAACCGAGGCTTAAATCGCGTAGCTGTCAAAAAATGTCCATACTACTCGTAATTTAACTCCGGGCCATAACGTTTCTCAGCCCCTAAATCAAATCCGATTTTCACGATTTTTTTAATGTTGTAGTTATTATGAAAAACTAGATCTGTACGTTTTCCTTTCCAAGAAAATATTCCATGGAAAAAAAAACAAAAAAAATAAGTAAAGATATTCAAAAATTAAAAAAAACAGACTAGGTTTAAGGGGAGAGAAACGTTCGCATTTTGTATAGAAATTTTTAGCTTCACAATCCTCTTAACGTTAAGATGAAACTAGTGCACTAATTAATTTGTCAAAGGCATTAAAGCGACTTACTAAAGTGTTCAGCTACTTATAATGCCCAAGGTACAGTCGAGTTCATAAATATGTATATACTTTAATACCTTGTCACTTTCATCGATGTGATAATTCGTATATGGCAGTTTGAAAATGACATTAAATAGACAAGGTACGAAAGTGAACACACTTGACAGAAGCGCGAGAAGCTGACCCAATGTGCTTCTGTTTAGTCCACGAGAGTAAATCTCTTTAACCGAACAATTGTCCTCGCGTGTGATATCCATGGACTTGTTTCTCTAATAAGTCCATGGTGATTGTCTAAAACTCGACACTGGCGAAATACACCTTGTTAAACAAAGGAGTGAAAGCCACTAATTAAGAAAAACAAAAAGTGTACACATATTTATAAACTCGACTGTACGTGCGTTGGTCGGGAGCCCTTTGTTTCCCATAATTTTATTGGTCATAATGTAATTGTTGACATAATTTTTGATAGTCATAATTTTTTATAACGCTGAAACTGTAAACTTTTCAGAAGTTCTGAAATATCCAACGTGTAGACAAGGCTAGGTTAGGTTAGGTTTTATTTATAAAAATCCTGAAAGAGTAACAGTTTCTTTAAAAAAAATACGTTATAACTTGCGATGATTATGACCTAAAGCACATTATGACTAAAAATAATTATGTCAGTCAATATAGACCCGCGTTGGTCATTTGTCTGCCTGAAATTTGAAAGATTCTTACACTTTACAATACAACCCTTAAAAAATTTCGTCGGCGAAATCAAGGACAAAGAAAATAATTAACATATCTAAGAATACCAACGCTGGTCGACTTTGGAAAAGTAAGTGCAAAAATAATGAGGGACTTAGCAACAATGTGTTGAGGGTGGTTTTGAGCTAGAACTTGAGACTTGAGACATCTTTCAGCCTTTTGTGGTTGTCGTGGCGTTTTCGGTTTTCTAAGTGGTGAAATAGTTGAAAACTTTCGTACGACGCTTGATTGATGATGATGCCAGCGTGAATTCGCATTTCAATGCTATTTAGATAATTTACGATTAATTAAATTGGAAATTTAACAGGTACATTTATGAAGAAGACATTTTGTAAATAGTTTTAACGATTATCTAGAGAGAACTTAATTTAGGTAGGTATACAGGGTGGAAAGTTGAGATGGGGCATTAAGGGCAGCTACCAGATCCCTTGCTGTCACGCGAAAATGATCTTAGGAGACCTTTCCGAAATTTTTGAATGATGACAATCGACATTCACAGATTTTTGATAAAATGTACAGTCAGCGAGAAAATCGACAAAATTGAGTAATTTTTTTTAATGCCTATCGGTCCCATTCCCATAAAGGATTAAAACACTCTTTGAGACCAATTGAGGTTAGAGTACTAGAACACCCACAAATCAAAGAAAACAAAAATAAACAAATCTATCACGTGACTACTCACCTATACGTACGTAAGTTTTAATTACTTTTCTATTTCCTTTTACTGCTTTGAATGGTATATTTTTTAATTTTTAAAGGATTAATACCAGTCATACAGGTAAAAGGAGTATTTTTTTTTTTTAAATAAGTTTTCACATTAAGTAATTTGTCACCGTAGACATGACATGCACGTACAGCATTAAGAAGAAAATGTTGCAAGCCCAAAAAAAACATCAACAATGTTGTCAGCCTGAATAAACAAACCTATCTCGTCCAAAGTAGTAATCACCATGTTGGTACAACAGATGTATGACAGATACTCACGAAATGTCACAGCGCAGCAATTACGATACCTATTAGATCGAATTATGTTGTCGCCAGTGCAGACGGGCCTTAACAGCCAATTGATCACTTTGGCGTGCGTGTGGCTCCTGCTTAAGTGGGCAGATGTGATGAGGTAATTATGTCATTGTTCTTTGTATTTGTTTTTTTTTTATGGTCATAAAATGATTTTGTCTCGTTGCGAGAAAACGTCAAAATTTAAAATATAATTGCGCCTGCATTATTATTTTCGTGAGCGGGAAATTCATTTATTTATGTTGTGTTGAAAAATATTTCATAATATTTTTTGCGTAAGCCGTGGAAGACAATTACTTAGTCTATTTTATATGTCATTGTCTGATGAACCTAGTGTTTAAAGTATATCAATGGAATTTTCCGTTATTTCAAACATAAAACATGAATGGACACATAAACTTTCCTTCGAATGAATACAATTACCAAATCAATAAATATAACTTAAGATACAATAGAGAGAAATACTGCAATAAGTTACTTCCATACAATTAGTAAGTGCTTAAGATAGCTTAATTTGAAGTTGCCTAACGGACCGACATTCCTACAAATTATCTACTAGATAAACAACGAATAGTTAACTTAAACCAACGTCTAACTCCGATAACTTTATCACTAACCGCTTCGGTAATTGACTTTGAAGTTTAAGTTTAAAGTTAAGTTAGAATAACCTTTGGGACCCACCTTGCTTCACCTTTGTCTTTAAAGTGTATTCAGGCTTACGGCCATAGGACCTAAAATAACTAGACTTAAGTGGCAGTCTGAAGCAGAGATGGGCAATATTTATTCGAATGACGAATAACGAATAAGAATAAACAAATTATTCTCGAATGATTATTCTTATTCGAATAAATTAATTTGCTAATGCATACGAATACTTTATTCGCGGATAATTTATTCGTTAAATTAATTGCCACGAATAATTATTATTTACTACTTATTATACCTGCTCCATTGTTCTCTAATAAATTAATAAATTATTCGTTATTCGAAAAGTAGTAGAATGATTCATTCATGGATAAATTATTCGCGAATAAATCATTCGCATATAAATTATTCGACGAATAAATTATTCGCGAATAAAAATATTACGGATTATTTTTTATTCGAATGATTATTCGAATAATGCCCATCTCTGGCTGAAGCTATTTCTGCGTAATACTTTATTCTTAGCTTACCTGGCTTGAATGACTTATTGAAATATTTTTTATAATGTCAGCTCTCTACTGTATGATGATTACATGTAATTTAATGATAGTAAATAATTGCCCTTCCTATTTTTTTTATATTAACCGTATAAAATTAAGAAATGCGCAATTGTTTTAGTCCTTCGAACCGTAACCGTTACCAAAATGTAGGTATTTCCCGGGAAACATCTGACAACTGCAAGACCTAGTGAGTTTGTCTGTCTGCCTGTTACTTACCTTAAATGAAATTTAGTAAGGATAGGTGTTTTACACAGCATTAATTTTACTATCCCGGGAAATTTGATGGTTTTCAAAGAAAAAGTGATAAAAAAAGTTCTACGAGTAGAATTCGCTGGCAACACCTCGTTTATTTATCACTAGCTGTTGTCCGCGACTCCGTCCGCGTGGAAGTATTTAATCGCTAATTGCGGTAGAAAGTACCCTTTGTTCTTCCCCAAGGTTCAAGCTATCTTCATATTAAATTTCATCGAAATCGGTTCACTAGTTTAGCCGTGAAAACGTAACAGACAGAGTTACTTTTACATTTATATTAAGCTGGTACAGTCAACAGCATAAATAAGTGATCATTTATGTACCTTGTCACTTTAACTTCGTGTTTGAAATGTCATACAAAATTGTGATACGACTGAAAGCGACAAGGTACATAAATGATCACTTATTTATGCTGTGGACTGTACCTGCGACTCCGTCCGCGTAGAATTCGTTTATCGCTCTTCCCTTAGGAACCGTACGTTTTTCCGGAATTAAAAGTAGCCTATGTGCTATTTCAGACTATTATCTATCTCTGTGTCTAAAATCATTCAGATCCGTTCAGCCGTTCTGGCGTGATTGAGTGACTAACATCCATCCATCCAAACCGTTGCATCAATAATCGTAGTGAGAAGTAAGATTAAGTGGATTAAGGTGCTAGACGGACTGTGTTCTCTTATTTTAAATTAGCTGTTTTTTGGTAAAAGATTTTTCAAAATCAGTTCAGTAGAAGAGATTACCTACCCCATAACGTCACAAACTTTACCTCTTTATAATATTAGTATAACTATGTATAGATTTCTGAAATCCTAAATGTATAAACATCCAACTCGATTCTAGTCTATTAAGTTTATAATATGAGTTTATAAAATTTAGGTTTACAGACATTTAAAATGAGAAAACACAATCCGATTTGGCCCCTGTATGGATGGAAAAGATATTTTTAAAGTTATCAAGAGTTAAAATGAAGTCTAAACAAAATACTCCAACATAACACCACAGCAAATAGCCTTAAAACTTACAGGTATGCTTACATTAAACAGGTACGTACTATGAACAGTTATTTATTGTTGATTTTACTGCTGTTAAGGCGGGCATGTTAACGGTTGGAGTGGACCCGTTCGCCGGTCAAAGGGCCCGAGATAGTTTCCAGAGAAATATGTCTCAGCAATGTTTATCGGAGCCGTGGGTGTTTTGTTAAAGGTCATGAATTCCAGTTTAACTGTTGTTTTAATCTGTAGTTAGATATGGTCTTCTAATTGATAATGGTTTGTGGTTTCACGTTGACACTGCTGGCTGAATATTTTACTTTCTACTTAAGTTTTGCCGTATCAACATTCATTTTTAGTATTTATAGCTATTGTTAACATGACATGTGCAACATATAGCCTGTGTCAATTGAAATTGCCAAAGATGTAAACAAATTAGTACTGTTTGACACATAACCTCAAATATTCATCAAACGTATTTTTATTCAAAGTAACGTGTAATTAATAGTTATTTCATCTCAAACTTAGTGTGAAAGAAAAGATCGAGTGTATAAATCAAGCAAGTGATTATCGAATAATAATGATAAATTGCTTCGTTTGGTTGTGTTTACATCTTTGCTGATTTCAATTGGCAAAGACTTATACACAACATTTTCGTAATTTAGTGTCATTGTTGAATTTACCGTGCGGCTCTAGAGAGATCTAGAATAAGTGTGAGAGTACCTTCGTTATTGTATTAGGGCGTTATCACTAAAAAGTGTACCCAATTAAGGACTGAAATTAAGGAACTTTTTGTGACTTTTTGTGACGAAAATTAGCCATACATTTCGGTCGTCAATGTATAGCTAATTTTCGTCACAAAACTGACAAAGTTCCTTAATTTCAGTCCTTAATTGGGTACACTTTTCAGTGAAAACGCCCATAATCTTTATAATGCATACCTAGTTCTATATCTATATTCCAGCATATGTAAGCCTATCTCGCTTCTATTTCATAATATATCATTGGGGTCGTGGAAGTTTGGCCTCCATTCAACAATAAACAAATAATAATAGTCTTATTGTCAACCATCTTATGAATCAAAAACAATGCAAATGCAATAGGAGAGAGTTAGTTTAGAATAAGGACCCGTTTATTTATTTGACAGCCAGGGCTACCATAACATCAACCAATAATACGATTATAATATTAAAACGAGATGGGCTTAAAGAAATTGGAATAGAGCTTTTAAATACTTCAAAACGGAGAAATACTGGAAAAGGGCCGAATCTTAAGTACCCGAAACCGACGTGCATGCATGACTCGATGTATGAATGTGGAAGAAGCGAAAGAGATTTGTCAGGATCGTAGCAGGTGGAAAGAAGTGGTCTCTGCCTACCCCTCTGGGAAACAGGCCTGATTAATGTATGTATGTATGTATTTAAATTGTTTTCTTTACTTAAGTCGGCTTTTGGTTTAATTTGTAATAGACGTAGCTAACTACCTAATTCAGTTTATTACCCTCGTTTTGTTTTAAATATTTTTTTCCTAGAAGTAGAAGAACATAATTAATAATGGTTTCTAACTTAGATACCTAAAGTAGATTCTATACCAAGTAAACGTTTATCCATGATTCCAAGAAATGGGGCGGGCGTCTAGATATTTAATATTCGCAATAACTCTGTATTAAATAGAAAACTGGTCAAGTGCGAGTCGGTCTCGTGCACACGCGGTCCAGTTAAGTACGGACCTTTGTGGAATTTAAATTATATCTCACATGAATAATGGTTTTTAGTCTGTGCTATGTACACTCTGTGACGTAACAAATATTAGTACATTACTACAGAGGCCGGGACAAAAGGGTTTGCCAGCCGAAGACATATAGACTGGATGGGTAGGTCTGAGGCGGGCAACCCTATATTTCCCGCCGAGGTAAGTATAGTGCTTCTTTCAAACATGCAATGAATTGTTCAAAATTTTGAATGAAATAAAAAAAAAGAGGTTTTGCCGGCCTAGGCTTGCACGATGTGTATGAAATTCCATTAACTACCTCTTGTCCTAGCCGCACCTGAAACGTCATACTTTGCAGCCTATTATAAGGAACATAACATCTATATTTCATTGCATGTTTGAGAAATAGTACATTATTGCCTAGGCATGGAAGTAGGCAATTGCGGGCCGAGTATTGGATTAAACGGACGAGCTTGCGAGTCCGTTTAAAAATACGAAGCCCGCAATTGCTTTTCCTGCCGAGACAAATATAGTGCTTTTCTCAAAAATCGCAAGAAAAAATTTGTGTTGGAGTCAAATCTTCATCGCTTGAACTCATTTTTTGAATTGCATACAAACAGAAACTTCATGTGAAAAAACCATCACTCCTTACCGCCTTTTTGTTTATGACAAGGAGAAACGCAATTTTTGTTTTTAAAAAAAACATAAGCTATTCCAGTCACAAATAAAAAAGTTATGTTTCGAGTAAAATTTGGATGTATAAGACTTGTGCGCTCATTTTATTATGGCCCTTTTCACTTTTTAAAAAGTTACAAGCTAGATAGAAATGGAATTTGTATGCAACATTGCGGGCTTGTAAAGCGAGCACGCAATGTTTTTTTTTTAAAATTTGAGAACTGTCAGTAAACTATGTACTTCGCGTCTCAATATGTAGATAGGAATGTCAACATTTCCGGACATTTTTGAGAAAAGGATATTGTTGATGCAATGTATCCTTATGGCCGGTTCAGCTTTAACTTATTTATTTAGGCACTAAATCCATGAAAAAGAAAAACACTAATAAAAGGATTAAAGCTAATAAAATGTGACGTTACATTTGTAAGCCATTATAATGGAGAATTGAGTAACTTTATAGACCGGTTTTTCTCTAAAGTTGAAGCTTTTTGTATAACTCAGGGTCTTACAGACCAGTTTTTTTTTTGTTGATGTGACACTTTTTCATTATTCCTGTTATAAATTACTAGCTTCTGTCCGCGACTTCGTCCCTGTGGAATAGTTACTTTGGGCTAACGCTTACTTTAACCCGCGACTTCGTTTACGTAGATAGGTTGAAACATTCTTAATTGGTGCTCCGCCCTAGTCTTAGCGTGATGATATATAGCCTATAGCCTTCCTCGTTAAAGGGGTTACTAACACTGAAAGAATTTTTCAAATCGGACCAGTAGTTCTTGAGATTAGCGCGTACAAGCAAACAAACAAACTCTTCAGCTTTATAATATTAGTACCTATAGATAAGGAAGGAAGTGATATGATATCTGCCTACCCCTACGGTAAAGAAAGAGGCATGATTGTATGTATGTATGTATGTGAGAGATAAACCCAGCCATTTTAACTACAGCCCAAAAGACCTTGAAAGGTACGTTTGACCTTTTAAACCTTTGTATCAGATTCATTAAGAACGATTGAAGGTTTACTTGTAGTCATACAAAGAATATTTCGACAGGTGGTTGTTAAATTCGTTAGCCGTGTTTCCTCGGCCAAAAGTATGCATTGTCTAACGAGACATTTGCTTCGTGAACAAGCATATTTCAAGTTTGACTATAAAAATTATTAAGTGGATATTAAAACATGACTAAGTGCGTCGTATAACATAATTTGATACAAAAAACAAGAATTAAAAAAAAAAAAAAACATTAATTAAGTTCAACGCTCTACTGTAAAATTAGCTAATTATCCTGACTAGCGAAGACATATCTTTAATAAGTTATAAAAAGACTTACCAAAAGCCAGACACAAACAAAAAAGTAAAATACATACAGTACATAAACACACACACACACATGCAGTGGGGTAGGCAGAGCTACAGAATTACAAACATCTCTAAAAACTTGTTGATAATTCTATAACCACAATTTGCACAATTAGGCTAAAAGTAAAATAAATATTAATAAAACTACAATTTAAGATTTTTCAACGTACGGAACCCTAACAGCCCAACGGAACCAACCTCGCTCACAGCCATTTCCTACTAAATACAGTGCAAAGCAATTTTACGAAATAAAAAAAAACCACTAAGTCCTTCGACGCTGCAAAACATTTGTGGCAATTTGCACCTACCACTTTTCTTCCTGAGTTCAGAGGATTCAATTTAAATGTCACTTTTCACTACAGGCAACTTTTTGAACTGTCTGATGTTACTGGGGTGTGATTCTCTCAACAACGACGGACGGACGGACGAACGAGTGATTGTCCAAGCGGCGAGTTTAAGTAGTCCCGTCAGAGTGAACAAAACACATTTTAGCGCGTGTATTCAATTTGGCAGCATGACTTCTCGAACGTATAAGGCTGCCTAATTGACAATGCACGCGCTAAAATGTGTTTTGTTCGCTCGGACGGGACTACTTAAACTCGCCGCTTCGATTCGCTCGTCCGTCCGACCGACCGCCGTTTTTTTAGAGAATAACACCCGGATGCCAAGATGCATTAAGCTAACTAGCGTTTCTATTCGTTTCGTTTGTAAACCAATATCGCGTCACTGGTAGAACACGTGACTTTTCGTATCACGTCATCTACCAGTGACGCGATTGGTTTAAAAACGAAACGAATAGAAACGCTAGTTAGCGTAATGCATCTTGGCAGGGCCACCTGTTTTATCGTCGTCGAGTTTTCGAATCACCTTTACGATTCGAAAACGTAGACTACTTTTTCTATGACGTTGACGATAATTTCGGCAACCGAGTTAAAAACAATACGAAAACACGTCAAAAACAATATTGTTTTACGCTGTAGAACTTCTGCCCAGGAGGCCCTGCCAAGATGAATTACGCTAACTAGCGTTTCTATTCGTTTCGTTTTTAAACCAATCACGTCACTGGTAGATCACGTGAGTTTTCGTATCACGTCATCTACACTAGTTATAGTCCATTCGCTTAGATAGTGTCGCTACCCTCGCAGAACTTGGGGTTATTGTTATAAAATACGAATATAATGCGACATAACCTGCCAAATTTACTTGCGACGCAACACTCGCTAGTGAAATTGGCAGTTTACATCGAAATATATTCGTATTTTATTACAATAACCACAAGTACGTGCGTATGTAGCGACACTATCTAAGCGAATGGACTATAGTTAGCGTAGTGCATCTTGACAGGACCTCCAGGTGCGTTTGTTCCCCTTCAATATTAGTACCATTGTTTGATGGTACTTCTGTCAACTAAAGTGTCTCTAAAGTCGCTTTTCTTATTGTCTGTATGTTCTCATGCCCCTTATTCGAAAACGCTCCACACTATATGCCCATTACCTACTATGTTGATTGGTTCTCTATATGCCTCCGGATCCAAAAAACCATCATTATACACCCAAAAAGTTATGGGCATATACTTTTTATTATCATTTCGTCAATTTCTTCCAAAAGGTTTAAGTATGTACAGTTTAAGTAATGTCATGTTTAGACTGCCATATATGAATTGTCACAGCGAGTAAGGAGACATAGTTAGTACTAAAGTGTACACATATTTATGAACTCGACTATACCTAGATTATTTCTAACGGGCAAAGCCAGGTCGGGTCGCCAGTTATAAGATATATCCGTTTAATCTTCCAGCACACGAAAGTCTTGTAAAACGACGGTCATTCGATTATAAGGGCGGGTTAGGTCGGGCGAGTATTGATTTCGGACAAACTCGCGGCGAAAAATATGCTTACATCACAGTCTCTGTCTCCCGTCGGAGATATGAAGTGCTCGGGTGGGAGGAGGCGGCTTTTTACAATATTTGAAGATTCACAGTTATTTACGTTAGGTTAGAATTTAATCATTATAAACGAGATATTGACCGCGATTACGTACCAACGTGCTACTCTTTACAGTTTTTGTTAATCATAAAACCCGTAAAAATTGAAAAAATGCTCCTGGTCTTAGGTGCTATTAGCGAAAGCATTATTTCCTAGTTTATGCAAGATAATTTATCTCAACTAATAGGTGAACATTCCTATGTCAACAAACTGGACCAAATTTGTAACATCATTTAAATTTACGTTCAAAACATAATGAACAGTCAGATTTGAAGTCGTAAAGTAACTTAATATCCGAGCTATCTGGCAAGTTTAATGACTGAAATCAATTTAAATAAATTACGGGCACTTTTTGGCAACATATTATTAATCCAAGTTGACGGCATTAATTAGAAATTTGTCACTTGATTTATGTTCATGATTATTCATGTTATGGTCAATTTATGGCTTATTTAATGAGGTTCTTTATTACATTAGGATAAAAACTTAACTCAAAAGCAGTAAACGTACGAACTTAAAGTGATAAAATTTAGTACCTATGCGATAACGATAGCATAATTCTTTCATTTTGACTTTTTTATACTGCGGTACACTGTGAGCTTTATTTTTGAAATACTTATTTTATTTGCTACCATGACTTCTCTGCTAAATAACAACCACCGTGGTCCCGAGATATGACCGACACTTCGGGTTAAAATTACAATCTGAGGGGCTATTGCCTAACGCACTCGCAATCGCAATCGTTTTCATTTTGAAAATCGAAGGCTTGTCTGCATACAAAATGAAAACAATTGTTCCACTTTGAAGCCGATTGCGATTGCGAGTGCGTTAGACAATAGCGACGCAGGTCAGCCTCTACGTGGGAATTAAGAACCATACAAACATGTATAAGGTCAAGCACATTACCTTTCTTCTTGGCCTGTCGACTAAACCCAGATGATAAATTGTCCTATTGAAGTTTGACAGTTTTTATTGACTTCTTATCGTGCTGTTAGGTTTTTTACAGCGAACTTTGCACTTTAAAGGCTTTTATCTACACTCATATAGTAAGTCATCTATTATGCGTTCAAAACCCGTAGGCAATGACCAGCATTACCTGTGGTAGTAGGTGACAGCGATGACAGCTGTTAATTTTGGAAGATGTTCCATATTTGGATCTCATTACCTTACAATATTCGATAACGTAATTTCAAAATTACGTTACAGGTGTCATCGCTCTCACCTACTACCACAGGTAAGGGCTGGTCATTTGCCTTTCGGCTTCTGAACCCATCTTAGAGTACTTATAATACGTGTGTAGATAAAGTATTGTACGAGACTCTGCGTAATTAGCATTACGCAACCGTCACGTATACTACTATTATAACAGATTGTCTAAAGTGGACGACATTTGACCCCGGTTAAAATTAATTTTACAATAAACTTAAGCCATTTATAAATGATATTAGCGTTTACAGACAACCATTTAGCTTTATAGCAAAGTCCTATTTTTTAAGTACTCATTTGTTAAAATGACGTAAAGTTTATTCTGGTGCTTTATCAAAGTATCAAACTGGTTTTTTGAACAAATTTTGTAGGTGTTCCAACTATTAGAATCAATGTATTTTATATTTTATTCCATCCATTAGATCAGTGATTTTAGTAATTATGCAAATGTTTTATTGATAATAAAAACGTGGTAAAAATGTTTTTGTGCAATTCATTAAGAGGTTACTTTATACATCTTTGGTTATTTAACTGACATTTAAGTGCATTTTTTTTCACACATTTAGTTTGTTACTTATTTTTATTTCGATACTTGTATTGCAATTGCAATTTCTAAATGTCATTTTTCAACAACTTTGCTAAAATTAGTATGCATATATTTTATTTAATGTATATATTGCTTGAATAATAGTATATGTGAGATTGTTGACGAAATCGTAATAGATGTTTTCTAAATATATTTCTTCCGTACCTTCAAGAGCCTTTTTTGCCTGCCGTGGGTTAACATTCTCAAGTTCTGGACCGATGCAGACAAATCTACAAATGAGTAAGTAGTTGTCCAACTAAAAAACTTACAAAAACACATCGTTCGATATCCAGCAAGCAATTCAAGTAATGAATCCCACAATTTATGGACAGGTCGTTAACGTTAATAGGTAATTTAAATAAAAAGAACATCGGACTTTATGGTCTCAATTGTTTATGGTCCTTTAATTACGACAATCTGCCGCGAATGGCCATTTTAATTGTGATTATTCATCGACGTATCCATCATACGACAGTAAAACGAGGTTTTATTAAAATGCAACCTTTATAACCAGCTTTTCTACTAACTGCACCACTGGGGTGTTCTCTATCGCTCATTGCGACCACCATAACTTGATCCCTACGGGCTTATTGTTCAGGTTTATCGCTATGGATAAACCATCTGTCACTTTCGCACTTACATATTTATCTGAAAGTGACGGATTTTTTATAAACCCGTTGGTTTTGTTTGCTCTGGTGGCTTCCTAAATTACAAAACTGGGAACCGTTGTTTTTCCCTATTTTTTGGTCATAATGACTTTATTTATATACTTCTTGATAGTCACAATTTTCATATCACTTTCAGAATTTCTTGAATAACTCAGGTGAAGATCAAGCTAGGTTAGGTTAGTTTTGATTTAAGTATATACATACATACATTAAATTACGCCTGTTTCCCAGAGGGGTAGGCAGAGACCACTTCTTTCCACCTGCTATGATCCTGACAAATCTCTTTCGCTTCTTCAACATTCATACATCGAGTCATGCATTTAAGTATATAAATTCTGAAAAAGTAACAGTTTCTTAAAGAAATTTCTCAAATGCAAACATTTGCGCGTTTAGATTTACTTAGGCATATTTAGGCATATTCTACAGCTGGACCAGAGAAGCTAAGCCTCACATAACAATGATGATGGTGTTCGATGGAACACCACCTGTGAATGAATTTTTGACAGACAAACCATCTGATTATGTCTAGAATGGTCGATTGCAGATTTAATTAAAAAAATATGTATGTAAATATAACTTGTCTTGATTTCAGCATCATTTCAAAAACACCAATTAAAACAAATTACAAAACTTTGAGTCCGAAGGACAACATACAAACTTAACAAAAAACAATCCCTCTCCATGCTAACGCCGCCATTTATTCAGGGTTCGTGCGAGCAGGAAAACGCGCTACGTGCAAGCGGAACGTTGTATAATCCACTTATACGTCACGGCTGGGTTGCCCTCATACATTTTTCCCGAAGAAATTCGGGAATACCCCTTAATGCACATTAAGCTGGGTCGACGCTGTTTGCAATGGGTCGGTATCCCGATACGTATTGGAATTTTCCGCCCGTAGATTTTAGGGATAACGAAGGCTGACCCTTTGGCTGTGCAGTTGGATTATTGTTTTGAGTCCTTTTATAAAGCCCTGAATTTGCGATTATCAAGGGATGAAATTTTATTGATTTGTCGACGCGGGTCGCCGTAACAAAGCCAGCGGTCCCGGATTCGATAAACGATTAGGGTAAATATTTGGATGATGAGCACGAATAATTAAGGTTTTTTTATGTACCTACAAACATGTATCCGTGTTTACAAACCACGAGATGAGAGCCAAGATCATTAAGAGGAATAAATCATCAAAATGTATTTTTTTCATTGTAATCTTTAGTTTATTCGTTTTAGTTAAAATTAACTTTAATAGTAAGTATAATTTAAATTTTCAATTAAAACTTGTTTAGTAAAACATAACATGCAACAAATAGTTGTGTCAGTGCTTCTGTCGGTCGGCACCACAAATATATAAATATATATATAGGTAGGTATATGAGTATTTATATTTGAGGTCGGCACTGAATGAGCCAGTATCAATTAAGCTGACGTCCCTCAAACAGCACTATCGGCGGCCTGAGTTTGCGGCGGGTCCCTAAAATTTGGTTTGCCTGACACTGTATCTAAGATCGAGTAGAAAACTATAATGTAATTTACTATATTTAAACCCTACTTAATACCTTGTAATGTACTAATACCTAACTATAGTTGTACTTATAAGTTTTTAATCAAACAGCCAAATGAGCGTCTTATTCATAAACGTGCAATAGATAAAGTGTGCTTGAAATATGCTCTGTCCATATCTGTCATTATGACATTTTTGATGTACACAAAAAATGACAAAGAATACCTTAAATAGGTTTATTGTGCGTTTATTTATGATTAAGGGGCTACATCTCGCGTTACAGTTTATTGGACCTACACGGCACGTCATAGTGAAAGAAAAGAAAGAAATAAAGACATTTATACACACAGAAGACTCACAAATAGACATAAATAAAAGAAAACAATCAATGTGACATGAACAGCACGGACACTGGCTCGCAGCATTATGCTGAGGTGTCAGACACAGGGCTGATTTTCAGCCAGTACCGTCTCGGTCAGGCCCAGGCTAGGCTCGATCGTTTTCAGGCAGTAGTGGCTTAAAATTAAAGTCCATGTTGCCAATCAGCAAATTGACAAACTTGACGTTTAGCTGAACTGTCCCACAAGGTCCTTTTGAAATGCATAAAATTATGTGTCTTAATATGTTTGGTCTAAAATATTTTCGCCTAACATCCTTTCAGGCTGAAATAACAGAATTTAACATTAACAAACACCTATTACACAAATTAATAATTTAAAAAGAACCGTTGCAATTGTAAAAACCTTTTTCGATCTAATAAACATTACGACAAATAATGATTATATGCTATTCGATGTAGACCCGACTCACTGACAACGAAGAAAAGAAAGAGGTACTAGTATGTATATTTATCACGGAGTTCATCGGAGTGGTCCAGAAGTCCAAAAAACTTTATTTCTTTGCCTATTTAGGAAAAAAATCTTACGGTCCATCTTTTGGAGAGCGGTCACCGTCGCTCATAGTCATCAGCAATGCCAGAGGCGGCAGAAGCACAGTCAACTTCCTGCCTTTCAGTACACGCTCTTTTTAAAGGCCACATAAAGAATATGTCATAGCACTGAACAAACATCGTCAAAGAAAGTTCATTACATGGGTTTAAATTAGAAAGAAGAAAAAAACATTGTAACATGTTTAGAATCACATTATCATTGATGTTAAAAACAGATAAATAAGGGATGAAACGTAAGATTAGCTTAAAACAAGTTACGTTACTGCTCTGCAAAGATGAAAGTAACACTTCAGAAACAAGAGCTGTTAACACAGTTTAAGTGAGCCATTATGAATCAGATTCCACACTATTTGGTTTAGTCGGAGTGCATTAACTTCACAGTAAAGAAAATTTACCTGTAGCAATTCCATAAGTAAAGAGGAGCGTTCAAACCCATCCATCTGGCACTAACACAACGATCACTAACCACTGAGCCCGATTACTTCCACCACTACGTTGACTTCGCCACTAACATTTAAATTCCACGTAAATCTTATATTTAATTAAAATTGCAAGCTTAAGATAGCAGTGCGTCCCCGGCAACACCCAAGTCTGCACTGGTGGACTAAATGAGAAAGATTTCTCCTATTTCTTCCCATTCGAGAGAGAATATAAAACTCTTTTTCGCCTTTTTTTACTTCCAACTTCGTCTTAATATGCCACCCGCTCGGACCTTGGGCCGAGGGCGTTGGAATCTCGTAGAGTTGGCAGTGAGAGTTTATATTTAAAAATAGCTTTTTTTTTGACGTGTCTTCTTATATTAAGGTTGTCTAGATGAGATCGCTATAGGGATAGGATTACCCGTTGTTGAATAAGTTAATTAAAAAAAATGTTTCTCTGAGGTGTTCTTTGTATTATATTGTATAGCCGCCAAGATAAATGTTAAAGGCATTTTATATTAAAAATACCATAAGCAGAGGATCCATGTAAACTTGTCACTGGTGACCAGTTAAGAGGCCGTATACGAAATTTTGCCGGGTTTGCTTATTTTTGTGATTTTACAGTTAAAATACTGCTTTTCTATAAGTTTTAATGCTCAACATTAAATGTCATTTTAGTTATGATCGAATAAATGAGCTACGAATAAATGAGCCACTTTATTATTTTTGTCAAGTATTAAATGCGAGATCTAGGTTGTTTTAAAACATTATTTATTGCCAATTGTTTTGAACTTTTTGGTTATTTTTTTAGGTAATGGATTGGTTTTGAACTAAAGTTTATTTCTGTTGTTTTAATTTCATGAACGAGAATTCTGACTAGCCGAAATCAAAAATAATTTTTGCCTGTTTTCTATAAAAAATTACCAAGTTTATTTTTTTTTTACTCGAAAAATTTATATGAAAGTGGTAAAAAAGTAATTCATACATTTTTTTGACGACTTTCACGGCAATACATTGTAAATTTTTCATACCGTTAAGACGTCAAAGCGATTCATGAATATGTGACATTCTAAACCTCTTCCAGTAAAATTCACATAACAGTCGCCGGTGTCAGGTCGATTAATCAAAATAAAATAATAAAAACAAAAAAGTAGCTCATACATTCGTTAAAATTAGAAATTATCGTTCGTGTTTTGCATTAAAACTTGAAGAAATACAGTATTTCAACTGTAAAATCACGTAAATCAACGAAATCGGCCAAATTTCGTATACGACCTCTTAAATCAGTGCCTGAATTCCACTAAGTCTCAAATCATTTCGGTATCATATTGTTAACGCTATGGTAGCTCTTATTAACTTGACATTAAATAAAATGGTCATGGTGACGTTACTTGTTTATACATATAAAATCATGATCGCATAAAATATTTGATGCTAAAACTTTTGTTATTCAATTAACTAAATGCACTATATAGAGCACATCACTCAGACTAACCCAAATGCAGGATTCGCCATTACCGGACATGATGATGATGATGTTTTCCCAATTAACAACCATGAATTAATAACAAAAAAATGCAATAAGGGTAAAGAGTCCCATTCTAGCTGCTTAACTAATTGACAGATTAAAGATAAATTAAGTCATACGATAAATCAAGAAAGTGTAAATGTTACAGGTTCATAAAATCATTAGGGCGTCAGAGTACCTAGTCCCAAGTCGGGTTTCAGTATTTAAGTATTGAATCGCATGATTGTTTGTTTCTTTTCCAGACAGTTCTATCGGCTCCTAGGTTCCCAGGAGGGTGGTTGTGTTAATCGCGGGACCGCCCCCGGTCTTCGTTAGTCTAGAATTAATTCGTTGATAAGACGCCGCGCCTCCCGGCGACGTCTCCGCGCCAGGGCTGTGCTGACAGCAGGCCAGGAACACTGTGACGTCATTGAACACGGAAGGTTGCCGAGAACACTGTGACGTCACCATACAAGGTATTGGTATAGTCACTTGTCTCACTGCCGACGATAAGCGGGAAGCGAGTAGAGCTACCAATCAACTATTAATATATGTCTCTTTTATGGACACGGGATCTGTATCATTTATTTTGTTCGTTATTGAGCGAGAAAATACTCGATAGCTAATCGCTTCCTCGCCGGCAGTGGGACAAGTGCCATACTGCCGGGCACACTGTGACGTCACCAAACAAGGAATATTGCCGGGAACAATGTGACGTCATTTAACACGGAAAATTCGGGGGAAACTGTGATGTCACCACACAGAATGCTGCAAACACTGTAACATCAGCACATAGCCAAATTCTTAGCTAAGTTTATAATAGACATTTCACTTGGATTAATTATTAGATATATTTGTTTTTTGATGACAATGCTATGAGAATACTGTACTCTCGTCAAAATAATGTGTTTTTTTTAGAAAGAAAAATTATTCTGCTTTATATTTTATTTGCTATTTTATTTCGATACAGGGGCCCATTTCTCTAAACTCACTAGACTTATTATATTAGTCCATGCGGTACATTTCACTATTAGACTTGTAGAAAAGTGTATTGAGTGAACTAATATTATTAGCCCAGTGAGCTTCGAGAAATGGGCCCCAGAAATGGAAATCTTTTGACTGATATAAATGATGTATTCTTCTTCTTCTTGATTCTTTTGTATGGTAAATTTTTAATCTTCGGTACGAGATCTCTACACTAAAACTCTTCGCCCCTTCTGTCATCTATTCTACTGTTGATCGAAAGATTTTTCAATTGTGTTTAATGTTTGATTATTTTTATTTATTCAGGGAGGAAATTTTGCCAGTATCTTCGCCTCATTGCGGCAGATGCCATTTTAAGATTTCGCTTATTTTGATATACATTTGTGAAGTTCATTTGTTTTTCTAATTACCAAAAAAAATGCGAGACAGCCCTGATTTGCAGGAACAAATTAAAAAGACGACCACAGGATCGGCTGGGGGTGCGGGAGGGAATTACACCCCCAAGCCTACGTTGACCCTCTTTAATGAACATTGCACTCTCGTGCCGTCCTCTTCCGCCCCCTTCGACGGCCAGGGGGCAGCTGATCCTGTCTCGCTCTGCCAGGGAGATTTGCTATGAGTCCAATTGCCCGGATTGCAATTTTTAATACAAACATTTTATAATTTGTTTGAGTAAGCCGGTCTGGAGAAAAAAATACAAGGCCAAGGTCGTGGTTATGCATCGATGGATGTTCATTTAAATAAATAAATAAATAAATATCATGGGACAATGTCACACCAATTGACCTAGTCCCAAACTAAGCTCTAGGCTTGTACTATGGGTACTAGACAACGATATAAATACTTAAATAGAGAAATACATACTTAAATACATAGAAAACATCCATGACTCGGGAACAAATATTCGCGCTCATCACGCAAATATCTGCCCTTACCGGGATTTGAAACCGGGACCGCTAGCTTCGTAGGCAGGTCAGTACCAACTAGGCCAATGCGTCGTCAACAAACATATTTAATAAAAAAAATGGTTGTTTATAAGTCGTACTGAAAAATGAAGCATTGTTTTACAGATAGATAGATAATAAATTACTTATATTAGGTCCATTTTCTTTGTGAATATTTTTAATAAATAGATTACGAACATAGAAGATCTTCTCATATAGTAAATATGACGCACGGGCACTGTTACACAAAAGGAGACCACTGCTGGGCTGAGATTCTATATGATAAAACCTTATGGCTTTTGACGGGTTATCGCATTGTCAACATTTTGATAGCTCTTATTTGGGAGCCCTTTGTTTCCCATAATTTTATTAGTCATAATGTGATTGTTGACATAATTTTTGATAGTCATAATTTTTTATACCGCTGAAACTGTAAACTTTTCAGAAGTTCTGAAATATCTTAATCCATAAATCCTGAAAAAGTAATAGTTTCTTTAAAAAACAAATTATGACTTGCGATGATTATGACCTAAAGCACATTATGACTAAAAATAATTATGTCAGTCAATATAGACCCCTTTTTACGTTTTACGCTGTAGAGGCTGAGATATTAAACGGCGTTCATTTCATCAGAGTTATGTATGAATCCTTAGAAAGATAATTAATTACAACGATCCAAAGTCAAAGACATTTAAAAAAAAGTTAATTTATGGCAATGACGCATGGACCTGGCAGACTGTAGACTGGACTCGAGTTGCTCAGACAAATATTGACATTTAATGACTCACAATATGACCATAAAAAAGAACATAAAAGCATAGAAACCGGACTACGAGTAAAGATGAACTTTGGACGAGCTATCCTTCTCTACTTTTTAGAAGACGTATTGCTTAAGAGAAAATGAAACAAAAACTATACTGGTTAAAAAAGGAAAGTGCTTTTTACTTTGTTTTTTCTTTCAACATCAGTAAGTTACAAATTCAATTTGTCCATAAAATACTCATTTCGACGCACTAATTCTAGAAATAAATAATATAGGTATCTATATACAGGGTAGCCGGAACATAGACGTCCAAAAAAAAAATTTAGGTCCCTCGTGTCGTGGGGTATCCGAATCACCCCCATGTATGTTCCGCGATTTTTAGTATTTTCGGAGATATGGATCATTTTAATCAGAATTTTGGTAAGTTTTCCTTATGTCCATGTTATGAAAACCCCTTAAGTTCATGTATTATTATAATATTTTTTCAGTGGTTTCTTACATTGATAGAATAATTATGAACTTAGGATGTTTTTAAATCTGCATGCCAGTTTTTTTTCATGACCACTTTTTGTGTAGTCACACAAAGTTTGTTTGTCCATACTATAAGTAGGTGAAAAACAAACATGGGTTACAATTAGTATGGTAACTTTGTGTGATTGCACAAAAAGTCATCATGAAAAAAAACCTGGCATGTAGTTTTAAAAACATTCTAAGTTCATAATTATTCTATCAATGTAAGCAACCAATGAAATTTTTTAAAAATAATACAGGAACTTAAGGGTTTTTCATAGCATGGACATAAGGAAAAATTACAAAAATTCTGCTTAAAATGATCAATATCTCTGAAAATACTAAAAATCGCGGAACATACATGTGGGTGATTCGGATACCCCACGACACGAGGGACCAAAATTTTTTTGTCAAAATGACCAAAAGTTTCGTCACTTTTCGACCCTATTTCAATGCTATTAAGACCTAAAAGAACCGAACCTTTAGTTACCGCGACTACACCTACAATTAATTTATAGTTTACTTTTAAATAAATAAATATGTAAGGAAAATGTCACACCAATTGACCTAATCTCAAACTAAGGTCTAGGCTTATACTATAGGTACTTAGACAACGATATACATACTTATATAGAGAAATATATACTTAAATACATAGAAAACATACAAGACTCAGAAACAAATATTCACGCTCATCACACACGTATCACGGGGCTTTGAACCCAGCGGGCCGATTATGGTCGTGTTTATCGTCGTAGATAAGCGTAGATAAAACATCTGTCACTTTCTGACCAGTATGTAAGTGCGAGAGTGACGGAAGCTTTATCCACCGCGATAAAAGTGACCATAATACGGGCCCAGGACCGCTAGCTTCGTAGGCAGGGTCACTACCAACTAGGCCAACGTATCGTCAAAGTTTTAATGTACATCGTCGTTAAAGATTTTTGTAACTACAAAAAGTCACTTTACAGCGGGCTCATAGTCCACCATATTTACTGCCAATAACTTGCAAGTAACTAATCATCCTGCATTATTAGTCATCCTAAAACTTTCACGTCGGACATTAAAATTGATAAATAAATGGCCTATCCCAGACGCAGCCTTCTATTTATACTCCGCAGACTTGTCACGAAGCGGTCACCCATCATTCACCTGACCTCTACCAAGTTTGCTTAACCTGAGTGATCCATCAGACTTGGCCGGTACCGCTAGACCGCCGGGCATTAGTATTACGGGAAATGCATCTCATAATTTAAGACGCGGTTTGCCTTGTCGGTAGTTGCTTGGCTACAAAGCTAGCAGTGTCGGGTTCGATTCCCGGTATGGCAAATATCAATATGCGACTATTTGCTGTTTGTTTTCCATGTATTTAGATATGTATTTCTCTACATGTATAATTATGTTTATCGTTGTACTACCCATAGTACAAACCTGAAGCTTACTTTGGGACTAGGTCAGGGGTCGGCAACCTTTTGGGTCGGAACAGTCAAAAATGTCCAGCAGTGGACGTCTTTCGGCTGACATGATGATGATGATGATGAGTCAAAAATTACAATTTACAAAATTTCCAACATTTTAATGAGTCACTTTTTTTTTTCATGCTGACAATAAATAAAGTATGGAACTAAAGACCCGCAGCATCACATCCAAGGAGCTGCATGTGGCTCTCGTCGCGAGCCGCAGGTTGCCGACCCCTGGACTAGGTGAATTTGTGTAACATTGTCCTCTGATATTATTATTTAAAAATAAATGTTCTCAGTTTTATTTAAACTTCCACAGGTATTATTTCACGAAAACGTTTTCAAAGTCGTGTAAAAATGACAGTTTTGAATTGAAAAACATCAAATTTTTCTTGCAATGTTATTATAGTAACATTAAAGTTAATATCTCCGATTTAGGTAACGCGTTTCATATGCAAGGGGTCAGTATAATGTAGTGTTTTAGCCGTTAAGGTTCCGTAGACAAGTTAAAGGATACCCGCCGACTGACGCCATGCCATTTACTATTTAATAGTAGCTATCTTAAATTTTTTAAATAACACTAACTTTACCTGCGGATTCACCCGCGTAAAATCGTTAACCGCTTGCCCTTGAGAAACTAAAAAAAACGATATAAATGGTATCCTTTTTTTTAGGATGTGAACAGTCTGTGTGCAAATTTTAACCAAATTCGTTTAGTCATTTAGGTGTGATTAAGGGACAAAGATCCAACCAACATCCTTAAAAACTTACATTTTTAACATTAGTGTAGTAAGGATCGGACCTTTTTAGGCTGATATTTACTTATTAGAGAAAAATAATTCTAATTCCAAAAAGAATAACGGTCAATAATGCGGTCCTAAATATTTACTCATTATCGCTAACTATATTGTGAGGCTACACAATACTATTATGGGATTTTATTCTTATTTAATCACTAGTTTAGTTATCTTTTTTTAATAAGCCAGCCACAGACTGCATAAGGCGGTGTAAAGCGGTGTTTGCACTGCACGACGGCATTGTGTAGTTGCGTGGCCTGTTTTATCGGTTTTTTTTTTTAGCTGTATTTTTTTGTTAATTGTGCTGTAAATTGATGCGTGTGCGTTCGTGGCGTCATTGCGCCGTGTCTTCACCAAATGGTCACAACGGAACATCAGCGCTGGCTCTGCCAGCATCACGCTGAGTTAGACCATTTCGTGGCAAATTGTCTTTCACAAATTCTGTGTGTCTGTTAATGTTAATGTTTGTCATGAATAAACTATTTCTATTTCTATTTCTATTCGTTTAAATGAGGTAGTGTTGCAGCTAGCATCGTTTCCAGGCTAAGTGATCAAGTCATAAGTCATAACCAGGGTTCGTAAAATGCGAGCAAAATTCATTGAAGTGCTAGGGTTGTCACTTATAATATAATCGATTAAATTAAATATGTATGGAGGAATGTGTTTTATTTGTTATCATAAATTAAAATGCCCCTAGCAGTGTTCATGGTTTATCTATAATGTTAAACTAAAACTTATTAGAATTGATTAGTACATTGTCTGTAGATTAACGAGTAGGTTAGGTTAGGTTAGAGCGGGCTGGTTTCCGCAACTCGACGACTGAATGTATGCGCCTTTTTTGCGTGCTGGGTTAGTAGATTTGGGTCATTATTCGAGCGTTTCAACCGCCTCACTTTTGTGGACATATTTTTGAAGAATTGGACGTATATTTTGATGCGGTTGTTGGATATTTGTTAGGTGTCCGGTAAACTTAAACACCTAACCAGAAACGAAATCGAAATCTGCAGCCACTTTTACAAAGCTGTGACCACGAAAGTGATTCGGAACAAACGCCCAAATAATGACCCATTTACGAGTAATATCTTGTCATGATTGTCGATCTGATCGTATTATATGCATTGTCTCGCCATCGTACTTGCGAAAATTATTACTTACTAGGTATCCCAAGTCTAAAATTGGGAATTATTTGTTTTGAAATTGTAAATAGAACAAAATAATATACTGAGTTTCGGATTGTGTTCAATTTCATTATTAGAAACAAGATTTATTTGTATTATTTTAGTACCTAATATTTTAGTTCATAAATTTAGAACCATCGCCAACCCTAACTGGTTGTCAAACGTCATTTCAATGGATTTTGCTCGCATTTTACGATGCCTGGTCATAACAATACTTCCACGACACACATTTATTATTCACTAAATAAAAAAATAACTATCTACCTTCATATCATAACTTCAGTATAACCAATATGTTCAGAAACGATACGCAAATGGCCTATATTAAATAACCTGTATCTGTGGTTGTACTTTAATGTTAACATTAAAGTATAACATGTCATTAAAGTATCGGTTATCGCTGTAGTTGCATCTATAATGTTCACTTTAAAATATCGGTGACTGATACTTTAATGTGAATATTAAGATACAGGTACATTAAGATACAGGGTAACGACAGATACAGGTTTCTCACATATTGTAGAAAACTTATGATATGCATTTAGATAAAGTTATGTATGCGACTGTACGCATAATTAGGCACCAGTCACATAAATAACTATTAAAAAAGTAACAAAATTAAAGAAAGAAAGTAAAACCGTTTATTTGCTTACGTCTAACACAAGTATAGAAGAACAAATTATCAAACTAAAACAAACACAAAAATTACTGAGCTAGCGCCGACAGAGCAACATGGTTCCTGCTAAGCATGTTACTGGTTAGGCCAAAGCTGGTCTTCCGCAGAATACTCTCCTAAATCCAGTCCCCCTCGACGGACCCCTAAAACGTCATTATGGTCCTTTACTAACTTTATTACCCTTGTGCGCTCGCGCAAGTTAGTAGTCACGTGCGGAATTAAGGCCAAGCGATGACCAATTAGCCACTCAATAACAATCAAGGGGCTAAAATTAGCCCCGTCGTGCTATAAAGATGATTAAAACCGCTCATTTAAAGGTAATGGAGTTTATTAAACTGCTAAATTGGCCGTTTTGCAGCTTTACTTGCAAAATGTGGGTAATGAATGCAGCATATTTTGCACGCGACTTTGTTCGTGTTTATGAACGAACCTAAACAACCGGTCAAGTGCGAGTCGAACTCGCGCACCGAGGGTTCCGTACCGCCGCACAGTAGGTATATTTCGATTTGGATTCGATTTCGACATGAATCTTTTAGTATTTTTTGTATTGTTTCAGGGTTTGTACTATAATCATACCAATTTTGACGCTTGTATGTTTGACCGTTTTAACGATACGACGAAAATAAAAATACGTTGAAAAAATACGTTTCATTTATGGGGATTTTCTTCATTATTTTATTTGCTTTATTTTTTTATTTGTTAGTAAATTCGCGCGTAATGCTCGTAACGTATCTAATAACACATATTCTGAAAAAAAAACGGACGGACGGACGGACAGCATAGGCATATTAATAGGGTCCCGTTCGGGTACGGATTCCTAAAAAGTACCTGATATTTGTTTTCTTAATAAATAAAAAATATCGATTCTGTATGTATTCCTGAAACCTAAATATTAGGTTTGATTAAACATATCTGTGAGCTGATATTGTCATAAACGTTGCCTTTTTTTTAAGTCCAACACCAAAAGAGATGAAAGAGAGAGAGACAGATGCAATGACGGCCTTTGAGAAAAGAGTCCGCGCGTCACTTGAAGAATTTAACATGCTCATCCATATATTTATTTGTGATCTTATTGCCAGGTTAATAAAGATTTAGAGTTGTGTGTTTGTATGTTGAGAAAGAGAAGAAGAAAAATACATTTATTCACTAACCGTAAGACACACAAATCTACAAATAATTGTAGAAAACAGTAATAGTCACGTGCTGTCCACGTAATGTGTCCTCGCGGCAGTGAAACGGAACCTGGCTCAGCAAAATGCTGAGGTATGAGACACCTACAGCGCTGATTTTCAGCCAATAATACTGCCCCCTTTTGCCTTGCCTTTTAATAGTTACCCCCTTACTAATAAACGTTGAGTAACGGTGGTATAGCTACACAATGTTTTGTCCTTATCTGTCAAATTCAAATGTCACAATGACAGATAAGGACAAAACATTGTATAGCTATACCACCGTTACTCAACGTTTATTACTAAAGGGGTTAGTGACGTTGGAGATTCTCTGGAACTACTGAACCGAAGCTACGAGTACATTATCCCTGATAATATAGACATTTTTTTATTATGGTTAACTCGGAGCGAATCCAGGGCGGGTCACTAGTAACTTGTTATTACTAAAAAAAAAAACAGCCGAACGTAGAACCTCCTCCTTTTTTAAGTCGGTTAATAAAGTGATCAAATCTACCAATAAACTGAACAAGAACTTTATAGCTTAAAGAGTACGTTGAACCGGAGGCGTCACGACTCAATCACTAATAGTCACGATTATAATTTCAATACGGTGTTATTTATTTACATTTCACGTCTACTGTTCCGGAAAGTAACGATTTCCGTATCTTAATAGCGGGACGAAAATGGTGTTTCCATCCCTAGGGAGGAAAGTTATTTTGAAAAAAGATAAAAATAATGATTTTGGTTATGTTAGATTGGTTTGGTATGGTATTATGATACTGGCAAAGAACGTTACCTTGCGGTACACCTTACCTCCCATGGCTAAAAATATCTTTAATCTGTAGTTTTAAAACTTGATAATCCAATCCTTCAAATTACAATGACACATGACACATATAATGGACTTCAGACAAAGTTCTACCACATGTTTCTTATTCTAATATTGAAAATGCCTAATCTCTTCGATTCAATCTTCGATGCCGAATTAGTAAGAGAAGTTCATACTGATGCGAGTAGTATAGGTTATGGGGCAGTGTTCATGCAAACTCATCGTGGCGGTAAGACGTGTAAATACCATGGATGCAATAATTTGAATATGAATATGAATATGAATGTAAACTATTAATATTAGTAGGTAACTATATACGAAATACTCGCCCTAAGAAAGACGTTGCTTTGACTACCCAGACAGTTAAATAACAGGGCGTTTATAAACGGTCAGTTCACAACAGAGTACAGTTATGCGATATTAATGTGCAGTGATTTCCACGCCTCCGGGGCATGCTGATGCAGATAACGCATAGGGACTGTGCACAAAGCGCAGTGTAGAGATCAATTTAGATCAATTTTTTTTTTATGAATAACCTGCTCTGCTTGTCTTACATTTTGATATTTTTAATTTAAGTCTTGTGCGAAAGTAACTGTTTAATTGTAACGCTGTCACCGCCAAACCGCTGAACCGGATTTTATGAAACTTGGTGTGGTAGCTTCAGCCCCGAAGAGGGATATGTGGTAGTTTTAATTCCGGAAAATTAGCGTGTTTTGAAAAAAATGCGATAAACGACTTTTACCTGAACGGAGTCGGGGCTACAGCTATGTTCAATTTGAGATAGCCTGAGTTTTATTAGGCAAAATAAGTTTTTTTTCAGTTTTCTGCTTTATATTAGGAGATATTAGCATATTGTTTCCAATCGAGAATATTGCTTTGTTCTGACACTTTCTGTCTTTATCTTTATTATCAAAACAAGAACAACTAACAAACGACAAAAAAAAAAGACTCAAAACATAAATAAAGCTGTCGATAACATTACGTTATCATTAAGACAATGTTAACTAATGTTCATTTGCCTCGGACATTACGAGTACACACACATATACATTTGAAATGTAGTAGATACCTTAATGCTTCTGTAGTGCTTTTTAGTAGGTATCCTAAAAAAAAATTAGAGCCCATGGCCTAATAGTTCCTATAAATAAACTCCCTCATGCCTTTGTCACTCGTGTTTCATAAAAAAATACTTAGATTCAGGCAAGCACACGCACATCTACTTATACTAAATTTCTATTTGATAGGTCCAGTAGTGCTGAGAAAAACCGCTGCGACACCTTCCTTACTTGGGTTCCTTATTCACCATTTTGGTACGGAACCCTGAAAACTAAGATTGCCCAAAATTACTAAGGAACTATCAGTATTAGTAATTACTATATACTGATATTGGGAGAGAACATTTAGAAATATGTATTATCATGCACTAGCCTTTACAGTTTATAAATAACGCGATTATTAACAGATAGCTAATACTCACATCTCTATTATATTAATTAATTACTCATTAAATACTCCAGCCAAAAACACCACATGAAGCTCATTTAAAATGAAAATCATGTTTCCGGGCACCGAATGCGTAAAACATGTAATTGAAACGTTACAACACTTTCACAATTTCTAATTTGTTTTTATTACAGCCAACTCATTTCAGTTAATTTAATATACCCACGGCCATAACTCAAAATAATTACTCGGTGCGTGTAACAGGTATTTTATTCCGTACTAGGTATTGTAATTAGTATCTGCCTACTCGACTCCTCCCCGGTAAAGTCGAGTATCTATCTTGTGTACAGAATCAAGACCGTTTATTATAGTGTGCAAGCGATGTGTCACAAAGTAACACGGTAACTGCAACGGAGTATAGTATTATTGAAATAATTATTTTGTCAATTTGCGCATAATCCTGCGTATAATCGATCGCCAACGGTCATATTGAACACTTCTTGGTACTTTTGCTGCACGCTTTTCATTTATCGTGCTTGTCAGCTCATGACGGAAGTTTCGCGGAGTC
This sequence comes from Acleris literana, assembly GCA_946894065.1. NCBI lineage: Eukaryota > Metazoa > Arthropoda > Insecta > Lepidoptera > Tortricidae > Acleris > Acleris literana. The sequence goes on from OX335681.1 coordinate 5,113,643, forward strand.
TGACACTTCTGAACGCAAGTAGGGTACGGCTTTCAAGTTAATATCACCGCGTTTATCCGTGCGGTTATGATTTAGTAGTGGCTTGTTAATGTTTCTAGCACATTTTTCTTACAGATAGGCCGTCTAGTGATGGAACTGGGTCCATGAAATTTTAAAGTAAACGAGCATGTTTTTAATCCACTTTAAAAATCAGTATTCATAATCTTATTTCATTTGAAAACCAAACCCTTGCGTTTCTCCTTAAGTTTTCCCAATACTATAGTTAAGTAGTTGAAAATACAACACCCTCTACAATCTCTTAATCGTGACTAATAACACGCACGCAGTGTATCAGCCAAGTTCTAGATCTGTAGTGTTATTCAACGCAGCAAAGCCAAGTTCATATTGCGATATCTGCTTCGAACGAGCCTCGTGTGACACCTTTTGGTATCTGCTATTTTTCGTTGCAGGGATCAAACGAAACTGGCTTGTCGTAAGCCTCTCCTTTGATTCGAGAATAACACCGCTACGAGATCGGGATAAGACCGTATCGGGTTTCACGCGGCGTATTGACACGAAGCGAATTAAAAAGCGTCATTACAAAGTATTAATAGGGCGTGCATCGGTGCATCGATGCTCTCGGGAGGCGAGACCTCCCCGGAGCGGACACGATGCGCTCACAGGGATGCACTCTGGAAAAATTGGTTTATTTTTTACACGGTTTGCATTCCCTGCCACTTAAGCAATTATGTATTTCATTTTGACAGGACGGGCGTAACGTGTCAGTGTCGCAGTATCTTAAGGCTAGACAAACATAAGTTGTATCTAAAAAACCGTATAAATGACCTAGATGTGAAACCAGCTGCTTTTTACGAGGTATTTTTAAGGTGCTTGTATGCGGTGCTTAGTACAGATAAGAGCAGTTAAGTAAGCTTTGTGATATTGATGTGGTGTGGATGGCACATAACAGAAGCCGATGGAAGCAAGTTGTTCTTTTCAAAACTTAGGTCGTCCAATAATCATGATCTTCAGTCATGAAAAAACGACCACAGGGAGAGAGATGTAAAATAATTCAGTTAGGGTGATGGCACCAGTATTGGACAATTTAAGGTGACAGGCACCAATAATGCACTCTTAACCCTTGATTAAAGATCATACGGTTATAAATTGATTGTAGCAAAACAAATGAATAACCCTTATCTTCTGTTAAATAGGAATTAAGTGTCCATCATTGGGTCCTTGTCCATTACTGGTTCCATCACCCTATGTTTGTTAAAATTAAAAGATGAAGAAAAAATGTTTTCAGACACCAACTTGTTGGTAAGTAATCCTAATCAATAGCTTAGTAATTTCAAATTGTAAGCGTTTCATTTTCGGCGAGACGTAATATTATAACTTTGACATTGGGCAAATGTATGCCAATTTGCGCAAATTTAGTCGCTCATAATCATAAAGTTTCATGAACTTTGATGATATTCAAACTTACTTTTATAAGAGTTTCTCAATGTCACGTCAAAGTTAACGCTGCTCAATTAACAAGCCGATACGAAAGTTATGAGTTATGACATTTGATCATTTGTAAAATTTTGTATTAATCATTTAGGTAATACCTACACAGCGGCTGTAAAAAGCAATTTTTCATGATTTTTTCTTCTTTTGCGCAGTTTTTTTTAACTAGCTGGTAACGACTTTAAGGGAAAACAGAACGGAAAATATAACTAACTAAAGTAGTGTTGTTTTATTGAGTGATTGAATAAAACATTTATTTGGCTCTTAAATAAAACAAAAATACCTTCAATATAACAGTAAAATCAATTCATTTAATACAAAAGCACAATTCGATTATTAAAATGAACACCTGAACAGCTGAACTAAAAATTGTATGTAATTTTAGTAGTACTATTTATATTCTAAATCAATCGTTTATTTAAAACATCGCTATCTTGAAGGTGATAAGGCCCTTAAAGCTTCACTTCCAATTTCTTTTGTACTGAGGAGTTGAGCACCCACCCACTCCGGCCCTGCACGATTTTTATCAGGGTAGCAAAATTCAAAAGCATGCTTCGAAAAATAATATTCGAGATTATAATACCTAATAATTTATAGCTTCATCGGGACCGATTACTGCGCACAATACATGTTCGGTAAATATTGAAAATGCCCGCCAAGTGCTTAATAATATCACGTTCCGGCCCGATCCGGCCAAACGATACTTTTAACGTAATTTACGATAAAATAATTGGACGAACGCCGGCAAATTACTTTAATAATGGAGAAGCGTTTTTTTGCTACAACGCCATCTATTTTGCGGCTGCGGTACTAAGTATAAACGGTGTCGTCTTAAGGAGTTTAGTCCACGCTGATTTGGGCGACGTAGACGGGGTGAAATAGGAACCGTTTTGGTACCAGATGTCACGTCAAATATCCGTAACTGGAGATTCTGTAAGATACGAAAATAGATAATCTTCGAACAGCATCTATACTTGTCAAGTAAAAGTTAGTCTTAATTATTATTCTAAACCCAGGAAGTAAATAAATAAGAGTATGACTATGACTTTGATGAATAACCTTTAATCTGATATTAGATATAATAATTTAAAAAATTGTACGGACGCCAGATTTCATTCTGAAAGTACCTATACGTTCTTTGATGAGTAAAAGTGTAAGTTTAAAGTTTTCTGTGACATGTGTGTTAATAGAATATGGAAAAATTTGTCTTTATGCAAACAGACACATTTTTTCAAAATTAAGATAAGCTTTAACATGTCATCAAAGTATGACTAAGTCAATTATGCTCCGCCTTCACTATGACATACGAGACAAGTTTAAAAAATAAATCTAATAAAAAATGGTTGGCTGATATGATCCTCATCACCGTGATAAGTACCCGCGAATCTTGATCTCATAAATATGGCTGACGCTGATACTACGATACGCACAGTTGACAGTTGCCACCTTTCGACTCCATCATCAGATCAGCTCTAAGACATCATAATATTCCATTGCCATCGGGCTTTCATATACATATGTATACTGTACATACATACATAATCTCACGCCTTCGTTCCCAGAGTGGGGTAGGCAGAGCTACAGAATTACAAACATCTCTAAAAACTTGGTGATAATTCTATAACCACAATTTGCACAATTAGGCGAAGATGTTTACCAGCGTATTAGTGACAGGTTGCAAGCCCATCGCCTAACAGTACTACAAGCCTTTATTCCCTTAGTCGTCTCTTACGACATCCACGGGAAGACATGGAGTGGCACTATTCTAACTCGGCAACCACACGAGGATGTATACTGTATTTTATCATATTAAGTATGTTCATCGTTGTCTAGTACCCATAGGCCTGTAGCTTAGTTTGGGACTAGGTCAATTTATTTGAGATTGTCTCTTGATATTTGTTTATTCCAATAATGCCAACTATTCCAAAAAATACCTGCAACACACGAACAAACTAGAGATATTAAAAAAAAAACATTTTATGTCATACTGGTCACTTCACACCAAACAACGTTCCAAATTCAAACCAATCCAACAGCCATTCCCATCCTCATTACCGTGATCGGTTCCCGCGAATCGCGATCTCATAAACATAGCTGACGCTGATACTACGATACGCACAGTGGACAGTTGCCACCTTTCGACTCCATCATCAGATCAGCTCTAAGACATCATAATATTCCATTGCCATCGAGCTTACATATGTATACATATGTATGCTGCATTTTATCATATTAAGTATGTTCATCGTTGTCTAGTACCCATAGGCCTTGGAGCTTAGTTTGGGACTAGGTTAATTTATTTGAGATTGTCTCTTGATATTTATTTATTCCAACAATGTCAACTATTTCACAATTTACACGAACAAACTAGAGAAAATTAAAAAAAAAACATTTTATGTCACACTGGCCGCTTCACACCAAACAACGTTCCAAATTCAAACCAATCCATCAGCCATTCCCATCCTCATTACCGTGATCGGTTCCCGCGAATCGCGATCTCATAAATATGGCTGACGCTGAGAGCGCGGGCCGATTAGTAGGTGCGGCACGAGAAACAATTTCCAATGCCCCGTACAATTTATGACTTCATCGCCAATCGGGGGGTCACGACGCTGGTTTGTTTTAGCTGCGATTGTTACGGCGTGCTTTATTGGTGGCTGGGTTATTAATATTTTTGTGCTTGAATGAGCAATGAGCATCATAGTTGTTTCCTGTTCTTTCACTAATTTGAATACAGTATATTTTTTCTAATGTGTATGCGTTTTAATAGTACATTATTGCCTAGGCATGGAAGTAGGCAATTGCGGGCCGAGTATTGGTTTAAAAATACGAAGCCCGCAATTGCTTTTCCTCCCGAGGCAAATATACTTAATGCTTTTCTCAAAAATCGCCAGAAAAAAATTGTATTGGAATAAAATCTTCATTGCTTGAACTCATTTTTTAAATTGCATACAAACAGAAACTTCATGTGAAAAAACCATCACTCTTTACCGCCTTTTTGTTTATGACAAGGAGAAACGCAAGCGTTGTTTTTAAAAAAACATAAGCTATTCCAGACACAGATAAAAAAGTTATGTTTCGAATAAAATTTGGATGTATAAGACTTGTGCCATCATTTTATTATGGGCTTTTTCACTTTTTTAAAAGTTACAAGCTAGATAGTAATGGAATTTGTATGCAACATTGCGGCCTTGTGTAGCGAGCACGCAATGTTTTTTTTTTTAATTTGAGAACTGTCATTAAACTATGTACTTCGCGTCTAATTATGCAGATAGTAATGTCAACATTTCCGAACATTTTTGAGAAAAACCATTTTGAGCAGGCATAAGAATTAAGCCTTAGTTGGTAGTGACTCTGCCTACGAAGCAAACGGTCCCGAGGTCGATTCCCGGTTTGGGCAAATATTTGTACAGTATTCCCAGCTTCTTATTAGCTTTCGGCTGGCTATCGCCATCACACTTGCACTTGCAACAGACTGTATATTTGTCACTCCTGTCATAGAAAAACAAAGATTGCCGATCGCTATTAGGAAAATGGTTCCACTGTATGATGTGCGTGAGTACCTATTTTTACACGACTGCCCCAAAAAAGGAGTTTTATGTTTTTTGGGTTCATGTTTGTATGTATGTATGTATGTGAGTTTCTTTATTCCACTATAACTTCTAAAACCCTTGACCGATTTAGATGTGTGAGGTATCGTTAGAATCCTTACGTCATCCCGGATGATATAGGATACCTAAACTGTTAAAATTGAAATAACAACAATGCCAAAATGACAATCATTAATATATGTAGGTATATCGACGACAGTATAAAAAATGCAGTCGGGTTTTTAAAGCTTGCGTTTCATATAGTTATTCCCTCAGTCTTGGATGTTTTCTATGTATTTAAGTATTTATTTTTTAACTATGTTTATATCACCCATAATATTACATGCCTAGAGCTTAGTTTTCTCATATTTATTTATACTAACTCCCATAATAAATTTTAGTAGTGGACGTCATTCGGCGGATAATTATGAACTCTAGTAGTCTAGTATAGTATGACGAAAATCGAGTGTAACGTTTTCAATAGTACATAATTAAAAATTTAAAACAGGGCATTTATCCTACGGGATATAACCATATTGCGTTTGATGTGTTTTCGTATTGTTTTTAACTCGGCCGCCATTACTGTCAAGTAAATAAGAGCTACCAAAACGTTGACAATACGGAAAGTATGTAGAATCTCAGCCCAGGCCCTCTTTTACCACCAATATTAAACCAGAGATGGGCATTATTCGAATAATAATTCGAATAAAAAATAATTCCTAATATTTTTATTCGCGAATAATTTATTCGTCGAAAAATTTATTTGCGAATGATTTATTCGCGAATAGTTTATCCACGAATGAATGATTCGACTACTTCTCGAATAACGAATAATTTATTAATTTATTAGAGAAAAATGGAGCAGGTATAATAAAGTCGTACATAATAATTATTCGTGGCAATTCATTCAGCGAATTTCATTCGTTATTCGCGAATAATTTGGTTAGTCTTATTCGTTATTCGTCAGTCAAATAAATTTTGCCCATCTCTGTATTAAACCATATTGCCCTAAGCTCTCTATTCTACAAGGTAAGACCATATTGCCATTGGGATGTTATCGTACAGTCAACTCTATTGCTCTTATTTACTTGACAGTAATGGGGGCCGAGTAAAAAACAATACGATACAATCTCAAAGGCAACAACTATAGTTTTATGATATATTTTTTTAGAGGCCCGGTTTAAAACCACACAGCTTTATAGTTCTTCTAACTTAAAGATACTTCTCTTGTAACAGCACAGAATAACACCTAAATGACTTATAACTTTGGACGCAGTCACGCCATTGTCCCATAAAACCATCGATAGCTCAAACGTTAGCCAATAAATAATACAACAAACGCTTTATTGAAAGAACGTGGTCGTAAATCTTATTCTAATCAATATTATAAATGTTTGTATGTCTATTTGTTTAAAATTTTCCCATCATTAAAATGGCTGGCAACGATGAATAAACAGATAAATAAATTCGGGGGACAATATCACACAAATTGACCTAGTCTCAAACTAGGGTAAAAGTACCGTTTGTGGCCACTGTACCCTTTTTACCCGACTGCCGAAGGAGGAGGGTAATGTGATTCCCAGCCTATATATGTATGGTTGTACCTTTGTGGCACTATAAAAACGAAACCCGTTGTCCGATTTAGATGATTCTTATGTCAATCGATTTTTCTTAATCTGGTGAGTGTCACTGAAGATATGACAGTAATCAAAATTCAATATGGCGGCAACCAGACGCCATTATTGTGCAAATAAAATAAAAAAGTCGACCAGGTATGACAAATAGGGTAGTATCATTGAATAGGGATTTAAAAAACATCTTTAGGTTTCTTTCATCATTTTTCATTTTTAATGATCATTTAGGATTTATAACGATTTAAAGTTAGTTAGCAACTGAACAGTGGGGTTTTGAAAGCTGGCTTTTTGTTAAAGTTATTGGCCACTTGAGGTTGAAATGAGTATCAAAAATACTGTACAATTAAAAATAATATTCATAAATAGTTAAGACTGAAGAGTAATCTTTACATAGTATAAACTGGAGTCGCTCCCGCTGTCTGTTCGCTTAGATCTTTTAAACTACTCAACGGATCTTAATGCATTTTTCAGCAATAGACAGAGTGATTCAAGAGGAAGGTTTATATATCTGGTTTATTTACGGGTGTTACAGAAAACTCACATACACCGAAGCGAAGCGAGGGCGGGTCGCTAGTAATAAGATAAAATATAAAAATATTCTTGTTATTTCCTAATGCTTTAGATATTAGTTAAAATTTAGAGTGGCCAAAAACGGTGCAAAGATGGCTAAAACCGGTACTTCTACTGCTCTAGGCTTGTACTACAGGGTGGTACTCGATAAACTGTACATATTGAAAGGGATGAAATATTAGGTTAATTTATAGGAAAAAAAAAATTTTTTTTTTTAATTTTTGCCACTGGTTTTTTTTACAGATTGTCAAACTTTTTAATAAAGTTTGGGTAGTACACTTACTTGTGACGGTGTAACTTTTCATCTAATAGCCCAAAAAAGATAAAACAAAATGCAAACTATTGAGATTAGTTAGGTTTATAATAATTGATAACAATATTAGACCAACTATAAAAATAACTGAGTAACTGCTTTTTTTGTGGAAAATTACTGCAAAAATATCATTTCGTTTTCATAAAAACACGATTTTTCGCTCTGTATATCTTTTTTATAGTAAAGGAAATATGATAATAATATAAATATGAATATGATGCAGTGGTGGTAATACCATGTCCAAGGTCCGTCCGGATCGCTACCACCATCTTACCCTTTAACCTACCGCCAAGCAGCAGTGTTGGCATTGTTGCGTTCCGGTGTGGGGATAAGACAACCGGTGAAATTACTAGCATAACATTCCATCTTAGTCCTCAGGGTTGGCAACGCATTTAGAGTCTTAGGATTGCAGTCTTGAGATTGTAGTCTTGAGAATTCAAATATGGGTCTCAGAACTCAATTACCATGAGACGCGATCGAGTGCCTTCTCCTTGTCATAAAATAAATGCTTTAACAAACCGTTACAACGCAAAGTAGGTTACAGTGAACCAAGATATATTTCTTGAACTATATACGCTTATGTACCGGAAATATGCTGCAATAAGCAAGAACAAACATTTTTGGCTATAAAGATCTTGAGCTTTAAACGACAACGTTCCATTTTTTCCAATCTTGAGGTCCGACAGATTCTTGCAATTAGTGTTAACTTGAGCTATAAATTCACCAGGCGTCCAGTAAAAACTTGGTAAAACGAAGTGATTCCGACGAACCAACTTTGAATTCTCCCACGTATTTACAATACCCCTAAAAATGTTTAGCCAAGTTAATCTTGAGTTAAGCAAAGTGGGTTCAGTAAGATATTTTTACAGCATTTAAATTAAATATATTTATTCGTTTCTTAATTTTACAACCCTTAGTTACTCCGTCTGTAAATACAATTTTAGTCCTTGTGTATATTTGATAGAGTCATTTGCTACGGTTTTACATCATCATCATCAATGCATCATCCATCGTGCGCTGCCTCTTCCATAGACGTTCAATATGCTTCGGTACGATAAAATCCGCTGTTATGTACCTATGCATCCTTTAGCAAAAAATACGAGGTTAAATAAATGAATACCAGGGGACAGTCACACCAATTGACCTAGTCCCAAACTAAGCTCTAGGCTTGTACTATGGGTACTAGACAACGGTAAACATACTTATATAGAGAAATACATACTTAATTATATAGAAAACATCCAAGACTCAGGAAAAAATACTCGCGCTCATCACACAAGTATATTGTTACCTTACATAATGAATGTTTTGTTAAAGGTTGGTACTGTTGGTGTCTCATATATACAGCTGTAACCAGTTTGCTATTTCGGAACGAATATTACAAAAGACGACTAGTTCTACTAACATCCCACAACCGTTTATAGATACCGTTGTTAAATCTGAAGTAATAACTCATTCGAGTTTTGTTCATACGACTTCACCGACTTCATACTCGTTGTCATGCAGCGTCTTCCCTTGTAAAACTATTAACAGTTTTTTATCATTCATTATTCCTTTAAGAGGAACATTATACTTAAGGTGGTCTCCCAGTGCCCGCGGTACCCTAAAAGGCATCATGTTTCCGGCCATTTCAGGAGCTACAGGACTTTGGCTTGATGGCCCCGACAATTGATATAATTACTTCATTAAGCAGTCATTAAGACTTTGTTTTACCCCTTATGGGCCACCGTAGCGTCAGAAGAATCGTGTTACGAACGTCTAATGACCTCGTTTGACTTGATTTTGTTTATTACAGGAAGCACTTCGGCGTCAATGGCGTGGAACGCAGCTTTTTACACGGATGACGTACCTAAACGTGAGAGGTTTTTAGAAATGGTATTCATGACAGATGGATATGGATTTTAAATGCAAATGTGCTTGTTTGATAACTATATGTCAGAGTTACCCATTTCTTTTTTATTTAACGAAATAAGTAAACTGGACATTCATGATGAGAGTACTGTTTCAATTAGTCGTGTAAAATAATTACGAATGTTCAATTTTTAAGTTATGCCACGCACATAAAGCTAACGCTCCACGTGTTTTCTATGCAGGTATTTAAGAATGTATATCTCTATACAAGTATGTTTAGTCTAGGACTTATAGTGCAAGCCTAGAGTTTAGTTTGGGATTAGGTCAATGTATGTAAAATGGTCCGCTGACATATGTATAAATATACTTAAAGTTAGCGATGTGAAACATAGCTTGCGTCAATTGCATAGGTTTTCCATATTCTACTTTCGTTGGGTTTGGCAGAATGCGACTTGCCTAGGCCTCCTGACATTTGACTCGCAATCGCAATTTATACCGCTATTCAATACCTTTACACGTTTAGTTACCACGCACAATCTCTCGCCTGTTCTGCCGACGCTCCCGAGCCTTTCTGTTTTATCGCGTAATTAGCGTCCATAAAATCAGGATAGTTGGTTGTGAGGCGACGCGGTTTCGGAATCGCTCGCGTGCCTTCGTTCTAGAACCGTCTAGAATGCCGCGCGGTTCTTAATGCGGCCTTTTGAGGCTCAGCGCTTTTTGCCCTATTAACGCCGCAATCATAAACCCCTTTACTTTGTTTGTCAGCCCAGTAAAATAATAAGGCGTTTAACCTTTTCAAATAGCAACTATAAATAACAGATAGAAATCATTTCCCGTCGAGATATTTCACGTTTTTCTGCGCGAGATGTTTATGTGCCGATGGGATTTGTAATTAGCCGTCCGTCTTTATGGGCTGAGCATTGACTCCCGGTGATTTCCTCCTCATGAATTATACATGATGGGGTCTAATTTACATCACATCAAAAACACTTCGTGGCACTAAAACGTCGATTTGGCCATGTCGGCAATTTGAACTGTAATTTTCCGGTTTAGGTAATAAATTATCGTGGGTAACCGGGTTGTTTAGCGGTGTTTTGAGACGAGATTAATTTGAGCTTCGATGTAGGTGCATTTCCTAATGCACGGCGGCTCACGGCAGAGTTGTTTTAATTTATGGGGTTGCCATGATGGCAGCCGGAGATTGTTACGGACGCTGCCATTCAATTAAGCTAAATGTTGCCATGATTTGATTGAAGTGATTCGGGTATTAATGAGTTTTCTCACAGGGAAAATTACTGGTATGCATAATATCTACACCAAATGCGGGATTTCGAGTATATTTTCGAGTTACAAAAGACCAAAAGAATAGTTTAGTTTTATTGGTACGACATGATAGAATATGATAAGTTTATTGGTAAAATATACACAATACATTTATTTTTAAGATACAGTATGATTATTTATAGTAGAATTTAATTATAAGCCAGATTTATAATATTAATAGACACATTAAAAAAGTGACATTCATTAAAAGGAAATGAACTGACTCCAATTTTTTAAGGTAGTTCCGTAAACTTTCCTCGGATCATAATACCAGATCTTGATGAAATTTTGGACGGACTATCCCTGAAATATAGTATAATAATAAACCTCAGTTATTGTTTGTGAATATCAATTAACATTAATAATACACTCAGAAGGTATTATAATATGATTCTTCATGGCACGCATCGTAAAATTAATTTATTTACTGTTAAAAATGTATACTCAATAGCTCATAAAAATGCTATAAAACTAAAGATGTTATTACTGGTGCCTGTGTATTTCTTTTGTTAATCTTCCAGAGTTCAACGTACATTTTGTGATAAATTCTGATGTACGAGTTTTTTTTTTGCCACCTGATGTTAGTCGTTTCACCGGTTGTCTTACCCCCGCACCGGAACACAACAATGCGAACACTGCTGCGGCAGGTGAAGGGTTGAGGAGTCTAAGTATCTTTTTTATTATTATTGAAGATATTTTTGTACCAAGCCACACTAATTTGATAGAAATTTTATTACATTTACTTACAAGATTAAATCTAAAGAAACTGCCAAACAAACTTTTGAAGTTCAATTAAACCTTTTAATAAAGTCATTTTACTTTTTTGTAATTTAGTCTCATCAACTTTTATTAAGTTTTAAACGCCGTTTTTACTAAAGGGAAACGCGTTAATTTCTCAGTTTGTTGCACTTAATTAACCAATTTTTTACATTATTTGAGTCTTTTTTGGAACAGTTTTTAGGGAAAAAATAGTCATTGGCCCCAGTTGAAGTAAAAGTTGGGTTTACGGAGATAGTACATTATTTAGTTTATTATTATTTGATCTTTTTGACCGCAAAATTAATTGGACACTCAAGCCCAACTATCAAACAAACACTACAGTTGAAGATTTATCTATTCTACTCGTGGTAGATATAGGCCATCGCGTTGCCAAATTAAACTGGGGCTGGGCAAGCCATATGTGTCGCCGAAACGATGGGAGATGGAGCAAGCGCATTTTGGAGTGGCAACCTCGCTCAAAGAGGGAGTCGGCAGGCCCCCAGCAAGATGGTCGGATGACATCAGCTCGACCGCAGGCGCAGTCTGGGGGAGATCCACCGCAAATCGGGCCTAGTGGAGGAAAATTGGAGAGGCGTTTGCCCAACGGTGGGCGTATATGCGCTGAAGAAGAAGAAGAAGAAGATTCTACTCAGTGAAATCATATTGCCTTTGATATGTTATCGTATCGTCAACGTTACGATAACTCTTATTTACTTGACAGTAATGGCGGCCGAATTAAAAACAATACGATAATTACATTAGACAGAGTCCCTAATTATATCATGTGTGTGTGGTAAATCGATTGATCTTGACTTCTTCTATCACCATGTTTCGCTTGATCCACGACTCAAGTTACTCCCTGTATCCTTTTTAGGGTTCCGTAGCCAAATGGCAAAAAACGAAACCCTTATGGATTCGTCATGTCTGTCTGTCTGTCCGTCCGTATGTCACAGCCACTTTTTTCCGAAACTTTAAGAACTATACTGTTGAAACTTGGTAAGAGATTTTCAAACAAAAATAGAAAAAAATACATAAATTTTGGGAGTTCCCCATATTTAGAACTGAAACTCAAATATATTTTTTTCATCAAACCCATACGTATGAGGTATCTATGGATAGGTCTTCAAAAATGATATTGAGGTTTATAATATAATTTTTTTTCTAAACTGAATAGTTTGTGCGAGAGACACTTCCAAAGTGCTGAAATGTGTGTGTGTGTGTCCCCTTTGTAACTTCTAAAATAAGAGAATGATAAAACTAAAAAAAAAATATGATTGAACGAGATCCGCAATTTACCTTTCACGGAACCCTTCATGGGCGAGTCCGACTCGCACTTGGCCGCTTTTTATATTATCAAACAAAGTCGCTTCCCGCCGTCTGTCCCTCAAGCCGTATGACCGCTAAATTTTTCAAACTATGTAACGGATTTTAATGAATTTTTCACCAATAGATAGTGATTCAAGAGGCAGGTTTTTATTTATAATAAATCTGGATTATGTGCGGGTATTACGGAAATCTCACATAAACCTCGCTAGTAAAAGATAAATCCCCGTCACAATGAGATTACTTCCAAGAGAAGTTTTGGATTTCTAATTCTAAGCTATTAGTATTATAATTTACGTCTAACTACAAAAGTTATAAATGTAATCTTTACACGATTCAAATCTTACAGTGCACCACCAACACTATCCCTAAAAGCCTAACACTCTAGAAACCTCGGAATTAAATTTTATTCCGCGAGATCTCATTAAAGATTGCCCGTGGGTGGGATTTAATAGCTATATTGAAGCGATGGAGTAGTGAGATGTACCTGGATGATGTACGGTCGGTACTAGAAACTAGACAGGGACAGCTGTTGACAGGATATTGACAATTTGTCGACAGGCAGCTACTCAATCATGGATACATCTGGCAGTAGATATTCCTTCTTATTTATAAACGTGCAATAGCTAAAACTTCAAATATGCTCTGTTATTATGAAATTTGAATTTGACATAAAGGGACAAAGAATATTTTAACTAAATTATCTTTATAGTCGGTTTACCAATAAAGTGGTTTATTTCGCTGAATTATGTAGCTCTTTCGTTATATGGTTGAAACTGTGTTCATGAAAATAAACCTTTGGGATTATGAAACATCGGGATTTTCTGGACACGTTTGTTTTGCTTAACAATTTGGCCAAGATTTTAGGCGGCAGCGTGAAGCGGTGAAAGAAAAAAATACATAGAAATTGCTTACATCTCAATCTCAATGCATTTGTTAATAAAATTGTAACCCGCCATTACGTAAAGTGTCAGCCATGCACTGCTGTATATGCCGTTTATAAAACACGCCATTTTCGAAGTTGATTTCTATTTTCTTCTAACTGTCAATTTACCTTGGAATATTGCATACATGCTTATGTTATTCTAATGACAATACAATAATATTGTAGTACCACCGAGCTGGTATGATGATGGAAAAGGAAGATGGACGTAGGAACTCTTCGATATATATATAACTTATTTATTAAGTAAGTATAAGTGCAGTCGAAACAATAAAAAATATCAATTTATTTTATTGTTTTAATATTAATATATAATTTCTACCTTTAATATTACCACTAAAATGCACAGTTTGCCGATGGACTTTATTATTGCCGTGTTAAGTGCAATAGAAGGCTTAGAAACCTGCGTGTGATGCATCCAAGTGCAATTTAGATGCACTCGCGATTCTTTGAAAGTATAAGATAATTTACTCATGCAATATAGTCCTTTCTTTAATAAAATTTCGCGGCTTCAACATTACATCTGATTCAGACTTAACGTTAAGTAAATAAAAAAAAATATTACTAGATATTATATTCTAGTTTTTGTGAATATGTCTTGATTTCGTACGAGCCTAGAAACAAGCTAGACAAGTTAACTAAGATGTAAAGTGATGATAAGGGGATGAACTTGCTGTTGTTTCTGTGAGGTTTGGTTTTAACTGATTATTTAATTTATACCAGCTGAGAGAAGATGTCTCTCGGTCAACTGACTTTTTTTAAATACGAGTAGGACATAAATCTTATCCACATGTTAAAAATGTCTAAGGATCAAAAATATACTTACATTATTGTGATATTTTACAAAGTACTGCGTTGCGATATATTGCTTAAAATAAAAATATTGGGATATTTTTTGGTCTTTAGATATTTCTCATGTGTGTACAGTCAAAAACACTAATATCTATACGGCCATCGCGCCAAAAATATGTATACATAGACCTCATTATCAGTGGCATAGGGGTGTGTAGATATTTTTGACGCCTTGGGAACGTATATATTATTTATGCACTTCGACTGTTCTTTACAAAAGCACCGAGACGCGTCAGTCAGTTTTTTTTTAAAATTATTATTGTGTTGACTTTACCACGACACACAAAGAGCGTAATCTTCAAGTGATTTAACTATATCACCAGTCGTTATTAAATAGGAGTCCATCGACTCCATCGCTTTTGTCCGATAAGCGCTTTTCAAAAAGTAGGCACATTTTTTCAATAGAATTAATTAGATAATTAAATAAACTAACTTAGATCTTACAGAACTTAACTCAGGTTTTTACAGTTACCGTAAAATATACTGGAGCGGACAAGATACTCAAAAATATATAAACTCATTCAAAGACGTTAGAGCGTAGCGTATTCGTATTGAACATTTTGGGCACCTTAAGTGTTCTGATATATATATTTGACGACGACTACTATGATGGGTATTAGATAACTAATATTATAAATACGAATGCCAGTTTATCTGTATGTCTATTAAGCCCTTATGTCACAGGACCAATTAGACAAACACACTATGTGTCTCGTTAAATTATACTTACATACGTTATACACGGAAAAAACGATAATCAATCGAAGCCGCAGGCAAAATGTAGTATTTAGTTGAAGTAAACATCAAAGACTACAAAGCAATGATTCCAGCTCATACACAAATATTTGCCGTTACACGCTCAATCAGTTAGTTTCATTTAAAATGCACCCGACACTGAATATGTCAATCACACGCAATTGCAGTTTCAATGCACCGCAGTGTAATAGATATTGTCCGAAGTTTTCGTAGCACAGTGTCACTAAAGCGAGATATGGAGTCGACATTAATATTAAAACTCGCGTCATACTCATACTCAATTAAAGCATTCTACAATTCAATTAACGATACGTTTACGATCGTTTTAAGTGTTTTCATTTAATAACTGGAAAAATAAAAAATAACATTCGTTTTACGATCATAACCATTAGGTATCTAAGTGTCAATAAAGCATGGGTATAAAGCATGTAGTTATAGGAATATTGCCTTTCATCAGATTATGTTTTAGCATATCAAGCAATATATGTGCAATAAAATTAATGATAAAAAAATGACAATGCCTTACATGATTGAGGGTGAGTATGAATATGGAGCAGTTTCAATATAAATGTCGACTCCACATCTCTCTTTAATCTTACCGTGCTATGAAAACTGCGAACCCTAGTTAGTAATAGACACATAACTCGAACTAACACCGGCTCAGTTCAAAAGAAAGCAGTAGTAAGTTAGGTCTTCGCACGATCCAACCCAGGGTTAACGAGAGCCACTGTGAGTGCTCGCCAGTGCACCACGACGCGTCGGGATCCGTAGTGATGCGAGTTTGTAATTGGAAAGGAATTCCATAAAGTTATGCTTACATATTTTGTATAGTCTTTCCTTTATAGCATGGAGAAGGCAAACCAGGGCCATCTAATCTAAAATGGACTCTGTAGCCATTACACATTTACAATCCCAAGATTGCAATCTTACAATGACAATGTTAAGACTACTAATGTGTTGCCAAACCTGAGGACTGGCAGGCATGAGACAGGCCATACATGATTGAGGATGGGTATAAATATTATTGAGTATAGAGGGCGAGTTTTATTATGAATGTCCACTCCACATCACTCTTTAGTCTGACTGCTATGAAAACCCCCAACCCTAGTTAGTAATAGACACATAACTCGAACTAACACCGGCTCAGTTCAAAAGAAAGCAGTAGTAAGTTAAGTGGTCTTCGCACGATCCAACCCAGGGTTAACGAGAGCTATTGTGAGTGCTCGCCAGTGCACCACGACGCGTCGGGATCCGTAGTGATGCGAGTTTGTAATTGGAAAGGAATTCCATAGAGTTATATGCATATATAGTTTGTAAACAGTTTTGTTTTTATAGCATGGAGAATTGGAGAAGGTAAACGAGCACTCACGAGCAGGCCACCAGATGGTAAGTGGACTATGTAGGTCATAGACGTTTTCAATAATGAGATTGCAATCTTACAAATACAATCTTAAGACTGTTAATGCGTTGCCAAACCTTGAGGACTTAAATGGAAGCGATGCTAGTCATTTCACCGGTTGTCTTACCCCCGCACCATTGTTGTTTACATTGCGAAAACTGCTGTTTGGCGGCAGTTTAATAGGTAAGATGGTTATAGTGATAGCACGGTTTTATTGAAAAGAAACATATTTTTTTTTACAAGAATTTCACATCATATTTTTACTGCTTTTGTATGTTGTTATATGTTGTATTATTTAGGATTTAATTGAATACAAAATAAATAATTTATTGTATGCAAACACATCTTTAAAACAAATGACAAGCAAAACAACACATTTAACATGGTGTTGAAAAGGGCCCCTACAAAATGTACACAAAAATGTTTAAAGAAACAAATATTTATATTTTAATATCTATTAAAAATACAATGTTGTAAGAAAATCGAATTCATAGTAACGCAGCGAAATTCGCTAACCGCAGCACATCACTAGTCCCGGCTACTTTACGGCCCGCTTATAAGGCCTTATTGACGTCTGGTGCATAAGTGCTGATAACCTTACAGTCCGCAGCATAGCCCGCGCCTGCGCAGCTACGAGCATAAACCTAGATCACTGTGACTCGAATGCAACAGAGTATTGGGAAAAAGGACGCAGTAGCACGAACATTTAAAACAAACGCCACGTTTTCGAAAAGTCTTTACTATTCAAAAAGATGAACTTTTAGAAAACAGTTTCCATATTTAATTTTACTTATATCTCTGTACTTCTCGATTACGGCGCAAAAGTCAACCTCAATGTCATCAAGCTTGGATTTTTTACGGACACGGGGCGTTGATTCCAAACGCCATACGAGTACAACATCAACGTTACGTTAAAGTTACATACTCGTTAGAAAGAAAACGTTCGTGCTCGAGGTGCAAATGGTACATACGTCGAGAATCGAGAAAAACTTGGACTGCTGCGTTCCAACCTGTCAGTTTTGCTTGTCTGACTGACCAGCAATACAAGCATGCAAACAAAGTAGTATTGTGACCATGACCAACCTAATATGTGATCCCCTTGCATGCCGGTCCTAAGCCTGACAGCTTTTTGGCAGTGGCAGCCTACCTATCCTAATATATTATTTTTCGGTTGCCACTGCCATAAAAA
Organism: Acleris literana; assembly: GCA_946894065.1. Taxonomy (NCBI): domain Eukaryota; kingdom Metazoa; phylum Arthropoda; class Insecta; order Lepidoptera; family Tortricidae; genus Acleris; species Acleris literana. Next base: position 5,131,633 of record OX335681.1, read on the forward strand.
CAAACAATGCTTGACTTGGCATACTCGGGGAAAAAGAAGATCAGGGCGCCCCAGTAACACCTGGAGGCGCTCAGTTTAAAAAGAGCCGTTCCGTTGGACAGAGTTGGGCTGAATTGGAAGTAGCTGCTCAGGATCGAGCGAAATGGAATTCCCTACTACGAGCCCTATGTCCCTGCTGGGGGATAAATGGATTTCATCATCATCATCACTGCCATAAACTGTCAGACTGTCAAACTGTCGCATCCCAGGCTGGGACCCACAGAGGTAAGCTAGCGGCAGCGTGGTGGGTCTCCCAGGACTACAGACAGCTAGGCAGGCCAAGACGGAACTTGGACACTCCTACAAGATTAACCGGAGGTTGCATCGGATAGAGTGTAATGGAAATCCAGGAAGAAGTCCTTTGTTCAACAGGGGGATACAAGAATAGGCTCGTCTATACACAGGTTATTTTTGGACATCTAAATACAGGACATCCTGTATATGTGTATAAATATAGTATTAACCTAAAGTTCCGCATCATGACTACAGTGATTCTTAAGCCATCTCCCATAACTTAGAAATACCAAACGTACCTTGTTCTATAGTCATCGACCCAACCCAACAATAAATATGTATGTATCATTCATATGTACAGGTTGATTGGTTTTTCGATACCTTTGGGAGGCTTAGTAGAGCCCATTTGCAGCGATAAAAGTTATGTAGTGCCCTGTCCAACAACCAGTTATTATTGAAATTTTAACCATTCTTATTCCCTGCGCGATGTTTTCATGTTTCCTCAGCGCTATGGCATGTCCTCCTTTAAACGTGACTTAATGAAGTCGGTTAAAAAGCGTTTTCACTGGAAGGCAGCAACTTGGCTGTGCTCCTGACATTGCTAACGTTATCGGCGTCACGGTGACTATTTACCATCAGGTGGCCCGACCGCTCATTTACCTTTTATGGCTGTATAAAAAACACATTTTGACATTTAGCGTAAGTACGTATTGCTTAGGGACTTCCTTAGTTTATATACCTACGCTCATGTAGAAGTGAAGATTTTTAATAACTATGGTAAAAAACTAAATTTTTCAGATACCGCCTTCGAAGTTTATGCAGATGAAATGCATTTTCAGTCAAGCTTAAACTTTTTTGCTGCAAATATTTACCAAATACATGCGGCATTTATCAAATACATAAACACCCTGTATATGTAAAAATAACTCCCAGTCAAGACATTAACGAGATGTATCAATTAAAAACTGGAAGTGAACCGAGTTGATTAGGAACACAATAAATCAGACATGGCGGCTGTATAAATTGTTATTGTGACCAGCCAACAATAAATCAATGGAATCACTTAACAATTAAAAAACCTGTTGCCTGCGACTCCGTCCGTTAAAAATCGTTTAAAACTATCCAATTTTCTGGAATAAAGGTATCCTATGTCCTTCCCCGGATTTCGATCTATCTTCATAAGTACCAAATTTTATTAAAAGCGTAACAAACAAACAGTGGTACTTAACAAACTGAATCATTTCTTTACAAAGGTAATTACGAGTTTTGTCAATGTCACAAATCAATCATTGATTAACTAGCATAGCAAACTAACACTAAATAAAAGGTTAAGTACTTGACTCGCCCAACTGCACAACAAGTACCTATTCGCCATTTCTCCCCCTGCCAATAAGACAAAATATTCCTGTCAGTGGATTCACTAAACAAAAAGGAATATACCAAAGTCCCGCACCTAAGTACCTACAGAAAAAAAATATTTTATATGGCATTCTTTAGCTGTAGGTACATAGTATATGTATGGCGTCATAATATTTTTGTCTTCTTTTAAAGTTGTTAAAAAATTTACATGAAATAACACCCTAGGTATAAAAGAAAAACATAAAAGTATACAGTGTCACTGATGGTATGGTAATAAATATACATTAAAAATATGACTGCATACAAGACTAATTAACTAACTAGACTAACTTTTAATATAAGAGTGCACATGCTTCGCCAACAAACTGTTCCGCATTTTGCGAAATTTTGTAAATTTGAAATGTATTTTAAGTATCTATGAATAAAAAAATAAAAAAAACCACACTCAAAGTTTTTGTTCTTGCATCGTGCTTAGGGTCAGTGACTCTACTAACGAATTTTTACTAAACAGAGTTTTTTCACATTCTGTATAATGTATAGAATTGTGTGTTTTCCGGTTTTCATTTCGGCCTTTGACATTCAATGTTCATAAATGTGGCAATTGATTTCTATTTATATACAAAGAAGAAAAATATTTAGAATTTTTCACGTTCCTTAATTATAGTAGTTTATAATTTTAGTAGTTTAAATTTTAGGTGTGTCCCAATTTACTTATTACACTAATTTATATTTTCCTATTTACAATTACTAGTATTACTACAGTACTAGGTAGATAAGAAACTAATTCTGAATAATTGAACAACCATGAAATTACTGCATAATGATAATGTTGACAGCAGTCAAACAACGCAGTTATTCCTTTATGCGCAACAAATAAGTTTAGAATTGTTTTACATTGGTTTTGTGCCATTGCACTGTGGTCCCGTAGAAGGCCATAAGTCCAGATTGTTGGAATAGCCCAGCCATAATTTCTCTATGCCTAATTACTTACTAGTAGGCATACATCCGTAAACTATTAATAGTTTGCAAATTATTTGAAATAATCATTACATTTCGGACCTTCAAAGTGAACGCATCTGCCACTCGTAATTAGCGTTATCAGTAAATCATTATAATGAAAGTTTATTTAAGACATATATCTCAGGATCGTGTGTCTCTATCTTTTACATCATTATGAAAGTTGTAGACAGAGGTATGTATTATTATTATCAGTACTATTTTTTACCATGTTATTATAAAAATATTAATTGTTTGAGGTCTACGTGATGCTTAATGACAAACAAAGTATTTGTCTACTATGTACGTTCACATAAGGTTTTAACTATGTTGCTAAAATAATCTAAAGATGACTATATATGTAGTAGAATGCTCATACAAGCTAGTTTATTATTTCATATTGTCTACTGGCCGGTTTTTGCCGGACCCTTTTCCAGAAGCCTTCTACGGAACTCGTAGCAGTACTACGAGATTGCTTCCCACGTAAAGAACTATTAACATCCATTCCTAATACATGCCCATTTCCTTATAGGTACTTTTATTCTATGAAAATTTTCAAGAATGCATATATTTGAGTTGTGGCACCTTGCTCCTGGTTCGCAAACTGAGAAATCAAAGCCACGTACTTCAGTTACTTCTACAAAAGATTGTGCCGGAGGATGTTGAACACGTTGATATTGGGGATCTACAAAATTGCATTAAATATATTTGCAAGCCACTGTGGACATAAAGAAGACACTTATAGGTTAATTTAAAACCAAGTTAGGATTTATCGTCGACAAACCACGTAGTGGCGGAAGTGCTACATCAAACTATGGTAACATGGCAGGTAGGTTTTTGATAATTCCGCTCTTTCAACTGAAATTACTGGCATTAAAAAGGATCTCATTGATAGGTGTGGCACAATTTTGAACTGTTTTTAACTCTGGTTATAAAATAAATTAAGATAGGTTTAAGATTTATGCTTAAGATACGGCTCGGCAGCTTGTTCATCATATTAGTGGTACAATTTACCGGCTTCTGTACATAAAGTCCTTATTCATGGGTCTGAAGTTATCGACCACGTATTTTTATCTAAAAGACAGCTTTCAGAAGAAGCTACCGAGGCCACAAATAAAAATATAACATCATTCAGACTAAATAACACGAGGAAGATGTCACGCGTCTTGACGAATACGGATCTCATAAATCGCCTTTTGTTAAACTCAGCCCCACTAATTACGAGTCAAAAAGATAGCTATCTAGAAAGAAAAAATCTGTTTTGTTCAACTCTGTTCTTAGTCTTTTAGATGTCTAGAGTAAATTTAACAGCAATTATTAAGTGTTATATATTTTAATTTAAGTATTTTTAAGATGACAACTCATAACGTGCAATTTTTTGTATCCCAAAAATAGCAAGTTTCGAGGCAACTTATTAAAGATATTTTTGTAGAAAAGGTTTGCTGTTTTTAAATTGTAAATAAAGAATATATATTCAATTTTGTTTTTTTGATAGGTTTTTTCATTAATCATATTTATTTGTATTTTTTATAAAGGATTGAAATAGAGTGAATTTTGCTTTTACTTGTTTTTTTTTTTTGGTGATTAAATAAATTCAATTCGAATAATTTTCTGTTTTTTAATACACCATTTAGTAATTAGTTCTATATAAAGGTAAATAATATATAATATACTTGTACTTTTGGAGAAATCGAATTTTGACACTTTCTCCATACAAGCTGAACCACAGTGCATTGACTTCTTATCTGTTTAAGGCTCGCACATACTACGCAGATACGATTATATTTTATCTGCGTATAAAAACTTAATTATCTGTTAGTATCACACACTACGCAGATACGATAAAATACCTAATAATATTTACTCTTATCCGTTATCTGCTGATATATTACACGCAGATAATATTCTCCGTATATTTTCAGCATCTTTAGATATATGTCGGTGCTTACAGATGCTTTACGATAAAATATACTTAAATTATCTGCGCAGTGTGCATTGCCCAATGAATTTAATATAGAGAGCGATTTTGAAAGATATGCGCCCAGAGGGCCCTGCCAAGATGCATTACGCTAACTAGCGTTTCTATTCGATTCGTTTTTAAACCAATCGCGTCACTGGTAGATGACGTGATACGAAAAGTCACGTGATCTACCAGTGATGCGATTGGTTTAAAAACGAAACGAATAGAAACGTTAGCGCAATGCATCTTGGCAGGGCCCTCTGATACAGATATCTTATCGTATCTGCGTAGTCCGTGAGAGCCTTTAGTACTTTTTGTTAAGTATTCAACATTAACGTATTATTAACCTAACTACTTTCCTATATTAAAAGGTATTTTTACGTTTAAATATTGTTTGAAGGAACAAAGTAAATTTATAATATCGACTATTCCTTCATCAAAATGAGAAATAAAAACGTCGTTTATAACAACCGGAGAAAGTTATTATGCAGTCAGCGCCCTTTATTCTGACAAGTGAAGTTATGAAGGGATGACGACAGAGTTACTGTTATTGAAAGCCAGAAATAATAAAGGAAGTCGTTTTAAATTTAGATTGAATCATTATCGTTATATTTTAAAAGAGTATTAGTCAGTCGGAGCTTGAATTTCTGGAAAAAAGGTTTAAGTTGAGTTACCATCAAATAAATTTAAACATACAAGGCATTTAATTTAAAAATATTTAAACTCTCTCTAAGGTGTATTTCCTTAAAAGCTGTTTTTATAATATTAGTATAGATTTGTAATGTAAGGAACTCGACAATAAAATAATAACGAAAAAAGAATACTTACAATTACCTTATGTTTATTATGCCTGTTGTCGATCGATCGTAGTTATACAAGCGAGTTTTAATTTTAAGCTACCTAATTAAGAATGCACGCCACAAAAAATGTTGTTTGTACGCTCTGACGGCACAACTTATAATAGCCGGTTCATAATACGTCCGTCGAGTTGGTTAAGAGACCTACCTGTTGGGGACCTGTTAGTTATTATAATAGCTTAACATAATCGAGCATAACTCGAACTTGACATTATGTAGGTCAAGTCGAAACCAAAAACATCGATATTTTCCATCACTATTAAATTTCATAGGCCGGCAACACTATCTGTCAAACTGTGAATCGGCTTAGTTGTGTAAGCGACAACAATTAATCAGTACAAATTACCAGGAATCTTGGTGCTTGAGTGCAATAAAATTTCAGCGTCTTAGAACCTAGTTATCTATTTTCAAGTAATAATACATCTACAAATGCCTCCCTAATATGTTTCAACTTTAAACATAGTCTGACCAGCGAATCGTGACACAAAAAAAAGGCGGCAAATTCAAAATAATCACTACCTGGTAACACGAAATGCATAGCGACTGGATAGGTACTCATAATGTGACAGCTTGTTTCATAAGTAAAATTGTTGCCATATCAAGAATTTAAAAAAAATGCTATTGTCACGATTCGCTGGTCAGACTCTAGTACTTGTACGCATATAAAACTCGAACGCCTACCTTAAATGGTGCAATCAACTTTCGTAGAATCAAAACAAACAGACACTGTTCTGTTACTCCTAATTCGCAAACAAAGCGCATTGGAACAAATTACTAGACTGCACTAAAGAAACATTACCCAACCGGACCACGGATATTAAAAACATGGGCGGGACTTAATTAGAAATTTAACCCGCTAATAAATTACAGATGGCCGCCACCCAAGGTGCGGCAACACTCAACATATTTCCCCTGAGAAATAACCGCGTGTTGCCAGCACACAATTTTCGGATATTTTCGGAGCGCATTCGTTCTTCATTATGTCATTTCGCTCTAGAACTAATTGTTGTCCATTAGTGTTGCTGTATTTTAGTTTTAGACGTGTATTATTTTCGACTTAACAAACAAGCTTTCACTTTGAAGGCATCACTTTCGTGGAGACGTCGTTACGTCTAATCTGTCTAAGTATATCAGTGACATGTTTACAGAAATAAACGTCTAGTTGACTTAAAGCGTATGTGTAAGATGTCGAAACATTTTAAGCTTGTTGACGGTCTACAGTGATTATTTAGTATATGTAGATTACTTTAATAGCTTTGTCGAGGGCTTTTGTTATTTTATAAAGCTAATGAATAAAATGTTTAAACGCAAAGAGTTAAGAGTTACTTTGGAATGGCTGGGCATTGTTGTGCGGATGGTATAACGATGCAATTTGCTGCATTCATTAGTTGCCGTTAATAATTTTATAATATGCATACAGCGAACTAATTGCTTGTGGCTCGATTTAAATGTTTCGCAAAAAAGGCTGTTTCAATTAAATTATTTTGTACTGGCAACATTGCAGAAATTGGCATAATATTTTGAATCTACAAAGTGATGTCATAACTTGTCTGCAGTTTTTTTATTTTTAAATCTTATTGTTAACTTTAGTAGTAATAATAAATTCGTGAATATGGATTTGGGCAACTATGCTATAAACAATGGTGTGTTTTCAGTGGTTATTGATTATTAACGATTGTAATGATTAAAGATTGACCTGTCAGTAGCTATAACTATAACTTTTATACTTTTTGGGAGTCTATTTTACTGGTTTTACCAATGTTAAGCGGGCTACATACCATCAGTTTTAACTGCACAGTTTCAACTGTACAGTTTTATCGAATAGAATTTCGATTAGATATTTCTTAGATCGTCAGTTTAACTGTACAGTTCGCAATGCCTACACACATACGTTTTAACTGAATAGTTCGACTGTGCGGTTGAAACTGTACAATTAAAACTGATGGTATGTAGCCCGCTAAAGTAGTTTAACTGTTCTATTTTTATTTGACTTTGAAAATAGTGTTTTAAACATCAGTTTTATTGGCATTTCTAAATAGTACAAAAACTTAACCGACCAAATGTCTAATGTAAAAATACGAACTCATCTAATGACGACAAAATAATTTTATTTACTTTACCATTGAGTGTGGATCTACATATTTTTATGATGCCTATTCCTTGCAGTTCTTTGTAAAGATAAAGGGTACCTATCTACCTAGACTTTGTTTTCGATGGATTGCCAGATGGTCAAAGGATGTCAATTTTATAACTCAGAGATACCATGTTGCATGTTGCGGATATTTATTGACATTATTTTCGAAAATAATTACAGCCTGTATCAATGGATTTTTTTTTCTACTCACGTACTATAAACCACTGATATTGATATCGTTAGGTACTACCACTAATATGGTATCAGAATACCATCTATAGCGTAGCGTAACTGAAGCTTGAAAACAATTCTATAATAAGCGTTACCATGGTAATAACAGTTCTATAATAATTATTACACAATCCACTATTCGGACGGTTAACATTATTACTAAACTATTGTGAACGCATGTAATAAAACCAAAATAAAAATGCAAATACAGTATAAGTACAGTCGACCTTATAATGCTGGACACTTTTGTACCTTGTCGCTTTAACACCTTTACAAAATCAGTGCAGCAGTTCAAACATGATGTTAAAGTGACAAAGCACTAAAGTGTGCACTTATATGGCTGACCGTTGGTACACGTTTTTTTCCGAGGCTTGTTTCTACATAAAAATTGAAGTATAAACCTCAAATATATAGCGGATGTGTTTTAATAGATATTTTTTAATAGATCCGTCTAGCATTTTAACTACGAAAAACTTCTTATATTGTGAAAGTTCCTTATGAAATATTCTCGGTAACCTCTAAGAATATTCTCAATTTTAGGCCTCTATTCTAGGCGGTAAAAACCATAATCGCACCTTTAGAACAATAATGACCTAATTCAAAATTTGTGCTTTCAAACTTCGAGTCATAAATTTATTATCATAGAGACCTAATTCGAAATTTAAAATTTCTCAATTAGGTCACTATTGTTCTGAAGGTGCGTATCGTCTTTAACCTGTAATGGTATTATCAACGTTTTGATAGCTCTTATTTACTTAATAATAACGGCCAAATTAAAAACAATGCTCACGTGAAAAAGAATATTGTTTAACGTCGTAGAATACAGACCATGACGTACTTTATCATTATTTTATGAAGGCACACATGTCTCTGCACTTTTATGCGCGTCGCAGCGAGCCGTGAATCACGCCGTGAATCACGTCGATTATGCACTTCTTCCACAGCCGCATTGCTGGCATGCCCGAGTTAGTATTAATTGCAGGCTTAGTCAGTACCTACACCCGTGGCCTTCTGTAGAATAGTAAATATTGCGAGTAGAAGCGACACTGTTTTAAACCGAAGGAGGAGGGCCATGTTGGTCTGTCTGCAGGTCAAACTCACTTTTTCTCAAAAGTTATCAAAGTACGCACTATGATCATTGAGAAAAAAAAAAATTTTGGATACCATAACATCGTAAGGCCCAATGTGCAATAGGTTGTACATAATCAAGGCAATTTAATTTGAACTGTGTTGCGAAAAGAATAAGGTTTATTTTCCTATGTTCATTAACTGAAAATGGCATTATCGAACAAACGTAAGTGAACTTTACTGCCTTGACGGTAGATTCAAAGTCCCACTGACAAAAAACTGGCTGTTTGTAGTATGGTGGGCCTTACGAGGTTAAGGTTACATGTAAAGCAAGGTTTTTACTACTTTACCTTTTTTTTGTGTGACGTATGGTTGGATGGCTATTAAAAAACCATTATGTGTATGTCATTATCAATTTTAACACATAAGTTATAGGATTTATTGAACTCTAAAAGTGCCAAAATCAAAACCACTAGAACAATAATCTGGAAAATATTTTAAATAAAAGCATCAGCTTAGACTAAGTAGACATGATTAGTTTCTGAGATACAAGCGATTAAAGTTTTTAAATATATACCTACTAAGAATCACTTTTCACCTTATACTTGTTGTTTTTCGAAATAGATTTTTGTGTTTGTAGTAACGGCTTCGGAACCCTACACTGAGCATGGTCCGACATGCTCTTGCTCGGTTTTCGTATTGTCATCGTTTTGAAAGGGGCCAGTCTTCTTCGTCTCTACGCGTATTTTTGGTATTGACGACATGATAGCTTCGTCGTTCCTGAGCCTTGGATGGTTTTTTATGTATTTAAGTATCTATTTCGCTATATTGGTATGTTTATCATTGTCAAGCACCTATAGTACAGTCAACAGCATAAATAAGTGATCATTTATGTACTTTGTCGCTTTCAATCGTTTCACAATTTTGTATGACATTTGAAACATGACGTTAAAGTGACAAGGTACATAAATGATCACTTATTTATGCTGTTGACTGTACAAGGCTAGAGCTTAGTTAGGGACTAGGTCAATTTGTGTGAGATTTGTCCTCTGATATTTTTTGTTTTTAACTCGGCCGCCATTACTGTCAAGTAAATAAAAACTATTATAACTTTGACAATTCGATAACATGTCAAAAGCAGCAAGGTTTTACCTAGCAAATAGAACCTCAGATTTCGTAAAAACAATGTTACAATTCAACAACGGGCCTAAATTAAATTGTCCCGTTTATATTATATTTTAGTGAGTTTATTTTTATTTTAGTCTCTTTTCATCGACGAAGCAGCTAGGCCAATGCGATAGGTAGAATATAGAACTCTATCGTAGTAAGCCAAAACATAATTATGACGTAATTTCATCTCGTGACTTGACGCCGTCATTATAACAAGGTCCTACGGTGGCTTAACAATCAAAGTCGTTCACCCTACCTGGGTCGCAAGCCATGGACGTGTAACTCATCTATCCATATCCATACTTCCATAATAGGCTAAACCACTTTCGATAAAAGTTGGAGTGGAGATAGCGCCCCGGAGGGGGAAGGACGTAGGGTACTTTTTATTTCGGAAAATTATTATTATTTATTTATTTATTATAACAAACACAAAGTTTACATATTATGCATTGTTCCACAAAACTGTTTACACAGTTTGACTGCGGAATCATCAGTCCAGCTTGTTGATCACTAGTACTACACATAACATAAAAGCTGTACTTAATTAGATGTACACTAATATATAAGTATATAATAAGGATATTTTTAAGTATAGGTGAGCATCGTATTCACAATGAATCCAGGAGATGCATATATAACCTAGCTTTAAATCTACGTTTATTGGTTTCCAGAACAATATCGGCTGGTAATCTGTTCAGGAGATAAGGTAGACGTTTTTTATTGGACAGTTCCCCTGGGAAAAACGATAAACGACGCAGACGCAGTCGCGGGAAGCTAGTTATACATAATTTCTACCATCACTATTATTATCACTTCTACAGAAGCACTTCCCATTCAAAAATCACAACAAATAAACCAAACGAGCGAGGCTATAAAAACCATTCGTAAAGTAAATAGATCCTAAATAGACGTGAAACTTGTAAATGCGCCGTAATGATAAGTAAAGTCCGAGACTCACTAAGCGGAATCCGTCTTAAACGTGCGCGCAGGCAAGTGTAAACCCTATTTAAATGTAGACTATTTAGGGGCAGATGGTTCACTTTAATTATTTTTAAAGTAGCTTGGCATGAGTTTGAGAGAAACGTTGCTAGGTCTGCTAACGAATTTAAATCGATCCTTAGTCATAAGTTCATAACATAATCACACAGTTATTTCTCTGCGCCGATTTCAATGTGGTTTTTTTATCGGATAGGCTAATCAAAATGATGTGAGTGTTTATTATTCGGGTTCCATCCCCGGTAAGAGTAAACGCGGAACGCGGTGGATGCGAAAAGCACAAGACCGGTCTGAGTGGAGAGCTTTGGGGGAGGCCTATGTCCAGCAGTGGACGTCTTTCGGCTGACATGATGAAGAGTAAACATTTCTTTTTTTTATGGCAAGGAGAAGGCACGCGAGCACTCAGGCCACCTGGGGCACGTTTTATAAAGCTACAAGGTACAATTTTACAGGACTAAACTGGCAACACTGCTCAAATAGCTGGTCGTCATTGGTCGAGGTTGTGTCAAATGGAAATTATTAACCTGTAAATTGTAATTTGTAGCTTTATAAAACAGGCCCCTGATGGTAAGTGGGATCTGAGACCCATAGACACTTGAAACCTCAAGACTACAAGCCAACCCTGAGGACTAAGATGGAATGCCTCTATGCTAGTAATTTCACCGGTTGTCTTATCCCCACACCGGAACACAACAATGCGAACACTACTGCTTGGCGGTGGGTTAATGGATAAGATGGTGGTAGCGATCCGGACGGACCCTGCACAAGGTCCTACCACCACTAGAATGGAATCGTATAACGAGGGCGGGTGTTAGTTCCTGAGTCTTGGATGTTTTTTATGTGTTTAAGTATTTACTTAATTATGTCTTTAAATATTTTTGTTTAACGTGTTCTAATACCAATAATTAGTCCCCTAATATTTTGATTAGTTTGAAAAGAGTTCGTGTGGTACTTTCACTTTTTCATCTGTGATTTTTGTTGAAACTGTAACTTTAAAATGATGAATATTACATTTTATTAACTTAATTCATAAATCTACAATGTATAACAAAATTTAAACACCTGTTCAAATAATTTGAAATATATAAATTTGCTTCATTTACATTATGTTTAAGACATAAAAAAATCGCAGGTTGATGAAAAACCACGCCTTACTTATTTAGCCTTTCTTTTTACTTTGTAAGGTAAAAATTACCAATAAAACATCTATTCACGCTTGATTTAATATAATTCAAAGTTATAAAGGTAAAAAAACATGTCTGAGAAAAAGTCCCGTTAATGCTTATTTTAATTTTTAACTGACAATTTGAGGAAAAAGTTACACTAGTCGAGTTCAACTTCCTCCAACTTTTTTAAATTATCTATGATAATTTAAAAGTGAAAGATCTGTGCTTACGCTGCTATACCGTTCGGCGCGGCGGCGCCTTTGACGCGCGATAGCGGCGCGTCTGATGCGCGTACGCCGCGTACCCTCCACACCGTCTAACCAACTTTATGCCCTCGACATAAGGATCATATTCCCACGTTTAGGTACAGCTAATATGTGAACAGCCGAAATGTATAGTCAAACTAGATCGTTACTAGTTACGATCTGTCTGACAATGCTTCACGGTAACTCGTGGTAACGGGATACGTGGATAACAGACAAAAAACATTTTCACATGTGTAAAAAAGCCATAGACCAATACGTGTGTAAACTATGATTATAACGGAAACTGACAAATAAAGCTTATGTTAATAAGGTTCTTTTAACCAACTCGCTTTACAACTCGACGAACGGATTGTTACCTGGCGATTTTAAGGTCGGCGTGTAGAAACAATATTTTAGGACGTGAACTCTTAATTAGATAGCTTTGAACTCGCTCGTAAGCTTTCCTCGCTCAATCGACCGTTCGACAAGAATCTGTTTTTAAGAGAATCTATTTGAATTTCATATTTACATAGTAAAATTAACTGATATTTGACTTTGTATACTGCGTTCGCTATAGCGAAGTACTTATAAGTACGTTATAAATACTAAATTCGCTAGTATAATAAGAATTTTCATATTTTTTAGGGACCCGAATCATTATCTTAGCCAGTTACAAAAACATCTTCATCCTCATTTATAACATAAGACCAATATTGTACTAATAATTTTCCTAGTTATAAATTGGATTCTTTACGCATACTTATTTACAATAAATGACTGTATTGCAGTTTACGATCGCGTGAGCCGTATAATCTCGGAGGTCTAAAATCAGATATTATTCCCTTTCAAAGCTTTTGAAACGAAGTAAGAACGCGGATTATCATTGATTTATGCACCTGTTCTGTCAGTCTCGCACCATATAAGGCCTGCAATGCAATCCAATTGAGTTCACTATTTAAATTGTCACGCTTTTTTCTTCCATCTCTTCAAGCGATGACTAATTTATCGCGCAAAATCGCATACAAACTGGCTATAATTCAGCGCACCGAAAGGGCTACTATCGATCGAAATCAACTCGATAAAAATCCTTATCGAGCGCCTCGCTACCGTCCGGTGCCCTCCCATAAATACAGTAAACTCAATTTGTCGACTATAAAGTTCTTTAAGATGCAATTTGTCAATGTCAGGATGCCGCGGAGCTATGAAGATCGATATCTCTTTGTATCGATCGCGATTATCCGATGCGTTTTCAGTATTGCATGCACCTTGAATTGTAAATTGAGGAAGCTATATTCGCATGCAAACTCGACATATTGCTTATTCGGGGTTTGAATACCGATGAGCGGTAGCCGCGGAATATTCATTGTCATAACAACAGTCCGATGCATTGAATAGGTTCTTTCCCGTTTGAATTATTGGAACGTTGTATGAACTTTAAAGGTGCAAGCCGCATGTTGAATGTATGATCGAAGTGTATGTAAACTGAAGCTGCTTATGTTATGTGCCTGTCGCGCTTGACGTCCTCAATCTTTGATTCTATTGATGCTAAAAAAGAAACAATCCTTGTGTTTGACGCGTTAAACGCCTGATCAAATCTGCGTATTAATAATGTTGTATTTACAGAAGATCAAACGGCGGAGACGCAAGACGCTCGTGGAGCGACGCGCGCGCACCCTCTGATTAAATTATCATAAAACCGACTTTCAACAGAAACGCACTTCAAAGGATGACATTCAACCGCGAGTAACTAAAAACGGGTGGTTCAAGATATCGTTAGCCGCAATAAACAGCTAACTAACAATTTATTATACGTTAACTGCGGAAACTGTAAACTTAACAAGGTTTATAGTAAGTCATAACCAGTTGTTAGCTATGCCTTAATTGCTAACAAGAATATTATAAAATAATAATGGCTATGAAATTTCACCTGTTGCTTGATGAATTTACTCTGACTTATATGTTGATAAAAATGTCTTCTTTGACAACATCGCTATTCCAGGGTACATTAACACTTAGCAAGCTGCTTTTTACTTGCACATCTAAAAATATCTTAACTTGCCTTGCCATGTACCAGATAAAAGTAACAACTTTAACTGCGTATCTACTCTTCAATCACATAACTAGATTTCAACGAGAAAAAACACAAACGAGTAAGATTGTTGTTTACTAGATAGCTAACAGGCTAGCAGATATAGGCTGTAGATATACTGAATGCAAATGGCGAAAAATACGCCGCGGTATTCGAGAGATCTACCCAATGATACGCTGTGTCAACGCAGGCCCACGTTCTACCGTAAAACTTGGACAAAGATAAGTTTGCCGTGGTTAAACTCCTTGCTGAACTTTAAAACGAAGTTACGCAAGTTTGTATGTTGGTTAAGTAATTGTTGAAGACGTGTAGAAGAAGTTTGTCTTACATATCGAATATCGGAATGATATGTCGAGAGAGCTAGCGGCATCTGATAAAGGAGACACGCGAATAGCGTCGTCCCGTTTTATTTACGAGGAATGGACGCGATTGTTAACGGGGACAGTTGGTCTTCAGATGTTTACATTGATGTACAATTGTAAACGGACAATCACTTTTATATTAAACAGTTATAATATAAGTCGTTACGACAGGAAACAATGTGGCCAATGTGACTTCCATGTTACTTCCATGAATTTCTGTTATTCACTCAATAGCTTTAAAAATTAACGCCGCTTTTGTACAATTTGCTTATAGACGAGTAAAGTAAAGTATTTTTTATTACCACGATTGTGTGCGTTAAGGTTGACAAAACATAGTTTAGAAATAGTTATGCCGCTGATCAGAATGAAATTGGCACCATGAGCCAACTTTCACCCGAAATCTGATGCTTAAATATGGTGGTCCCTTTCGCGACCTAAAACTTTACTTATCAATATTTTCCCAAGTGAAGCATCAATTTGACAACCTACGATTTAAAATATAGTTCATTCGCTTAGATAGTGTCGCTACACTCGCACGTACTTACGGTTATTGTTATAAAATACGAATATAGTTCGAAGTAAACTGCCAAATTCACTTACGGGTGTTACGCCGCAAGTGAATTTGGCAGTTTACTTCGAATTATATTCGTATTTTACTACAGTAACCACAAGTATGTGCGAGTGTAGCGACACTATCTAAGCGAATGGACTATATCTTATCACTGATTACTAGGAATCTACTTATGCTGATATTATAAAGAAATAGAACGGTTTTTTTACTTGCCTCGTGGTTGCGGGATTAGATCTTAGAATAGTGCCACTTCATGTCTACCCGTGGAAGTCGTAAGAGGCGACTAAGAGAAAAGGGTTGTAGTTTTGTTAGGTGATAGGCTTGCAACCTGTCACTAACACACTGGTAAGCATCTAAGCCTGTTTGTGCAAAATGTGGTTACAGAATTATTAACAAGTTTTTAGGGTTGTGGTAATTATGTAGCTCTGCCTACCCCACTCTGGTAATGAAGGCGTGAGTGTATGTGTGTGTAGAACGGATTTAGTAAGAAGCACTACAGCTACTCGTATTTGAAAAATCTTTCACCGCTTAAAAGATACTACATTGTTCCACATGGATATAGGCTATGATGTATATTATTTAATCCGGGTAAAGTCGGGAAGGGACGCTAGTATTATCAATATAGGTTATTGTTGATCCGGAAACTATTGACAATAATACTACCGACACAATGGATGACACAGATGATCCTGGCGCGCTCCCAACGGACCGGTGTGACTCAGGGCACATTTATTGTACATGTATTATTATGTCTGTAATACACTGACGCACCCTTGCTCTTTCATGTTTATATTATCGCGCTTATTTATGATTCAACAAGTGTAATGCGGTTGTTCTGTATATTATTCTTTGACGTAAACGTTGAGTTCTTTGACGAGCTCGATGCCTAGCATGAACGGTCTCTATCAACAACGAGTATAGAGCGACAAGTTCGTCCGTGACTGTCCTGTGGGAGGCAGACGTTGGTGGGGACGCCTAAATCTAAATCATTGCTAAATAGACACCCATCAATGTAAAAGTTTGTCACTCAGCCGCTGCGCAGTCGCATCATGAATAGTTCTCTGTCAACGCTTATCTGCGATGAATTG
Organism: Acleris literana; assembly: GCA_946894065.1. Taxonomy (NCBI): domain Eukaryota; kingdom Metazoa; phylum Arthropoda; class Insecta; order Lepidoptera; family Tortricidae; genus Acleris; species Acleris literana. The sequence continues at coordinate 5,148,198 of OX335681.1, forward strand.
ATTAGCAACTGTTTATCATAATGAATTAAGAGAACAACAGACAGACATTGAGCATAGTTGGGCATCTTTGCTTGTCTAGCTAGTAATAAATCTGCAGTTTGTCTTCCATTCCTCTTGGTTTCCTTGTTCTTTTTTCTTTTTATTCGACTTCGAGGGTTATGGTTTTTCGGTGTATGTAGGTATGTATCAATCAAACTGGGTTTATTCCATGAAATCCGTCTGTTCATAGGAGTGACCAGCATATTTGATCTCGTTTACACTTTGTCAATAGTCTATCAGTTAAAATATAATGGAAACAGTAATGAAGGACCAATGATGGACTTGATTCTTATTTTACATAAGGTAAGGGTTATTCATTTTGTTTTGCAACAATTAATTTATAACCGTATGATCTTAGAATGAAGAGTTAAGTGTCCATTATTAGTGCCGTTAGCAAAAAGTGTTTAACATTGGTGCCATCACCCAGCTGACTTTCATTAGAAAATAATATTACAGCGAACCGATAGCTATAGATACTTTCAAACACCGTTTACATCTTATCTTATACATTTTCATCAATTTTGGTGGTCGGTAACGTTCACAGATTGCTTCTTGTCTATGCCCAATTGCCCACAGGCCCATAGACATTGCCAGTGACAAATACCAAGCGCTTTCACGTGTCACACGCGTGATCAGTTCCTTCACTTCCTTTATGGTAAAACAGCTATTAAATTAAAATAACACTACCTCAACCTTTCTTATTTCAATAATACAACATTATAAAATAAAATTAACATCACAATAACCCACACGTGATAGTAAAATTTATGTTAATGGCATACTAAATGCGCCCACTCGCTGACGCAACGGCCAAGTGTGACTAGTACTTTATGCTACAAAACTACCTCGTAAGGCCCACGTCAAATTTCATTAGTTTAAAAAATATTTTTGTATGTATGTATGTTGCCACTATGATTTCGCCAATATCAAGTTTAAGGAACGCACACGTTTACGGAGGAAGAGACCACTTTTGTAAAGGGGGATAAAAAGTACAGTATTTTTAGGTGTCATTTTACTTAAAAAACAAAAAATACATGGTCAGTCAACAAAGGACACACAGTTTAACATATTGCGCGATTGGTTCCAGTCATGGGCCTCGTCTATGTCAGGACGATGATCACGGGAGACATCGATCACATCCTTCTCGATTGTCCAATTACGCGATACACCGGTGCAACCCCCCTCGAGGATCTTCTTTGCGTTAATCACGAAACTACCAAGAGGCTCAAATCTACAAAATTCAATCTCTGATAGCTGTACTTCTTCTTTCTTATTGTCACACGATTAAAAAAATAAGTCATCAAAGTTAAGTCATTTTGACCTCAGGCGGTTAAACCCAACGAGGTTATAAGTTATAATAAAGGTTTCAACTTTATCAAATAAAAATGTGTTCAAAAGTTATAAACAGGCCCGATGAGCGAGTTGTATGACGCACCTTTATATTTTTTTATATAAAAGTAGACTTATGAATGACACTTGGACTTGCTTCAAGAATCATACATAAGTGATCCCAATTATTAAAATCGGTTCAATAGTTTAGGAGCTACAGTTGAACGTTCGATCTTTGACCACATACATAGCAGTAAATGAAATCCGGAATTATTTTTGCTCGAATGTATTGTATCCTAAATTTTAATTTTCCATCTTTTTTTTTTACTTTCCGGGTACTCAAACCGCTTATTACAACAGCTAGGTTAGACTTTGACTACAAAAACAAAACAATATATTCGGCCAAAAACCTTTCGCCTAAACATACAAACATAGACTGCTAACTTACAAAAAACCTTTTTCTCGACCTCGCCACACGGGTAAAACTAAACGTTTGACTCTGTCAAGCTTCTTTGTCAGTCTTGTACAGACCTAAGCTCATATCCTGATTCCGATGGCACGACACAAAATTAATAGCAGACAAATGGCCGAGCACTCTCAGCACGAGCATAGCTTATTTATATTAGCCAGCATTACCCGCGCCGCTGGCCTCAATGTACTGAACCTTAAAAGGCTATGAAATGTTTCAAGTAAATCGCCATATTGTTAAAGTAAATTGGTATTTTACAACACGAAGTTTCGTGTGGCGTTCCCTTGTAAGGTGCTCACTACTAACAAAGTTACATTTGCATCTTCTTATGTTAGCCACATGCGATTGAAAACCTTAACTCACCGTTCTAAGGTTAATGGGAGTAGTTTTGTTATGTTGGTATTAGGGAATTTAGTGAAGATAAGGAAGGACTGTCGCAAAATGTCACAATGTCGATGACAGTCGTAGCGGCGACATCTAGCGGTCGCTCGTAAAGAGAGGTCGGTCATTACAGCGGCCCCTAACGGTCTGGGTTGGTCCGGACGTGTAAGCGCACCTTTACAACTCTACTTAAGCCCACGGAAACATTTCACCATTCGCTTTTATCTTAGTTTATGTTCTTGCGGCGATTTTAAATTTTTAAACCATCCCCGAATTGCAATTATGCAAGCCTTGATCTATCTACTTAATCATTTAAATTAAATATATTCGTATGAACGGACGTAATCTAAGGTGACGCACGGTAAATCCAACAGTGACACTAAATTTTGAATAGTGACATTATTGCGGTAAAATAATTAACTTTTGCATGAATTCCTTTTACATAGTGTCAGTGTTTGATTTAACGTGAGGTCTGGTTGAACTGGTAACTTACCTCAGTTATATTACATGTAGCAGGCACGAAGGTATTTGCAGTTTTTTTAACTTATTCAGGGAACTGTCCCAGTAACCAACCAAATATCAATTATTTTTTTTGGTCTTGCGTGAGTTATCCGTTAGAATGAATAAAAAACATTTTTTTATAGGAGCGTTTGCAGGAGCAGCGTTATCTCATCCTACGCAGACGGAGTCACGGGCAAAGACTACTAGGCCTAGTGTATTATTTGAGCTTAATTGCAGAATAAATCTCCATCTCCAGTGCGTACCATTGCTACATGAAGTGTATCTTGATTTATTACTGAAATATAGATAAATAATTTTACAAGCCAAACATTTTATCACGACTATCTAGTGCTCAACATAAAAGCTCAAAATATTACGATCATAAAATAAGTCCCTCAATGACGTCGTAAAATTCGAACCAGCCATAGATTCAATAATTACGAGTATACCTCACATAATTACAGATAGTACTCGTATAACCACTTATAGGTTATACAGGGTGACTTCAAATTGGTAATTCAAAACACTTGAATGTGGCTCAGTTAAGGACGAATAGTGTACACTAACTCAGTTGTCTAAAATTACCCTTCTTTAATTCCTAAAGTTTGGTTACCCTACATTTAATACGCAACTGTCATACCTGTCACTCGTTGTTACCAACCTAATTTAAACATAATGGCAGGGTAACCGCATCAAGCCAAAAACAACGGGATATATTTTTTTTTTAAATATATACTTTTAATTAAATAAGCAGCATGAGACTTAGGAGAGAGGTTTAGTTTAGCGAAGATGTGTGTAAAACATTGATTTTGTATTACCAATTTGAAGTCACCTGGTATAGGTGGCTAATAATCACGAAATTAATGATTAGGTTTTTTTTATGGCATGAAGAAGGCGAACTAGCACACACATTACCAGGGGCACGTTTTATAAAGCTACAAGTTAAAATTTTACAGGTCTAAACTGGCAACACTGCTCAAATGGCTGGTCGTCATCGGTCGAGATTGTGTCAAATGGAAACTTGTAACCTGTAAATTGTAAATTGTAGCTTTATAAAACAGGCCCCTGATGGTAAGTGGGATCTGTGACCCATATAACTTTGCATTCTCTCTAGACTACAATCTGAACACTGCAATCTTTAGATCGCAAATGCGTTGCGAACCCTGAGGACTAAGATAGAAGGCCTCTGTGCTATTAATTTCACCGGTTTTCTTATCCCCACACCGGAACACAGCAATGCGAACACAGCTGCTTGGCTTGCACTATACGTCATTAGATTCATCTTGATAGCACGAGTGTCACCGGGTATATACGAGTATAATTCTTAAAAAACAAAATGGCGATGATGCGTTTCAATGTTTTTACCATATGTCGACGACAATATCAAACAAAATGGTTTTTAAAGCTTGCTATTTATTGCAGTATATTATTGCTAAAGTTATGTGTAGGGTTATGACTTTTGGTGGCATATCGTGGTTCTAAAATCCATGGAGTCGCTATTTCCTAATTATTATAAACAAACCACCTTGATTTAGACCTTCAAGATTGTTCATGTTTCAAAATTCATTAATCCGTTAAATCGCTAAGCCAGTTAAAAAAAAAATTGGTACAGAGGATATTTCCGCTGTGAAAGCGTTACCAAACAAACAAATATTAATAGGTATGAATAAACCGAACTAGAAATGTATTGTTTATTTAAAAAAAATGACGATACTGAAGGCCAAAATCAAATTGGTATGTTTATAATTATTAGGAAATAGCGACTCCATGGATTCTAGAACCACGATATACCAAGAGTCCTAACCCTAGTTACGTGTTCAGATAATTATTTTGACCACATGAATAATGGTCTTTTCTTAACTATTGTACTTAAAGCTTGCCATTACGTGTTAAAATGCTGTCGTTTCTAACTGTCAATACAAAACCATTAAGCAAAATTTAGTTAAGAGGCTGCTGACCGCAAATTACGGAGCCACAAGCAAAACGGACAACGCATAGGGACACATGCATTTAAGGTACTGGGCGTTGATTCTCTCAAACAATTCGATGGTCTTTCTTCAAAGGAGTATACAGGGTGGAAAAAACGAACGCCACATGGACGGCAACTAACTTAAATAATGGAAATAGCAAATTCTACGCAAAGGAGACTTACTTTTATTTTTGAAAACAATTGTATATTACTGCATCTAAGTATTTTTGAAACTTTGAATGCCTTAACCGGGATTCGAACTGGTCGAATATGACAAAATAATAAAGAAGGGTATTTTTACGGTCTTTATTTAATTTAAGTGAATGTGTTATAGACATAATTATCACTATCAATGACCCTTTCGATCTGTATCATAAAACATGACTTTATTGTTTTGTCTATTCGACCAGTTCGATTCCCGGTTAAGCAAGATAATTTTCAAAATCCAATAACGCAGTTATGTTTTGTTCCGTTGTGGGCTTTCGACGAGCGATGAAATTACCAGCATCTAGAGGATTACATCTTAGTACTCAAGGTTGACAACCTATCTGCAGTCATTGGATTGCAGTCTTGAGATTATATGTAGTCTTGAGTGTTCGGTGTCAGTGAACGAATTGTCAATCAAAATGTCTTTGAGACATGTTTCTATAGTACTGCCCTGCTAATCCAATACGCATTATCTCAGATAAAACTCCTGTAGCAATATCAACCTTATTACTAACAGAAGAGAATTTAAACTGCTTTGGTTATTAAATTTGGGATACTGCTTATTAGCTTAGTAGGGCAGAGTAGGTTAGTGTCCTTTTTCCGACTGTACTGTCGACTACAAAAGAGATCTATCCAATTCTTCACCCTTTTGCTTCGGAATAAGGTCCAAAAGTGAATACATCTCTTTATAGTCCACTTTACAGTCAAACAATTTAATTTCTAAGCCAGTTTGGACTATGTTAAACTGACGTTGACAACCAAAACGTAAGAGACTTCCTATGATTTGGTTTAAAACATCACGTTGACAAAGTCCATAGTGGAGGAATCGGGTGGCCGTCTGGTCGCATAACAACTATTGTCATAATTTCGATTGTCATAACACATTACGCACAAAGTTGATGCTCATTTTTTTTTGGGCATAAATTGTACTATGACATAATTGTTCCCTGTCATAATTATACGGAGTCATAATTGGTTTAACCATAATGTAGAATGTCATACATTTATTTAGTCATAATATTGATAATTATAATTATTTTTAGTCATACTGCTACCGGAAAAGTAGGTAAGGTTAGAACTGCCACTATAATAAAAACGAACTGCTACCAGAAAAGTAGGTTAGGTTAGGTTAGAATTGTGACCTTATAAAAAACTAACTGCTACGTTTGTAATTGATCGTCAATAATTCAGTCAAAATTGTTATGCCGATTGATAATTGTGCGTAAAGTTTTTATGCGCAATAAATGTATGACAATTATTATTTATGCTCTCAAACATTATGGTTATAAAAACGTTATGCGCATAAATGTATGACTATTTACAGTTATGCGTAATGATGTGTATGACGAATCCACGTATGCCTGTCAAAAATATGTCTAAACTTTATGCAACCCGACCCCTACCCGGAGAATCAAATTGGTCGAATGTACATCGATGCGCATCACTGGGGGTGATTTTTGAATGGGCTGGAGAAAGAGAAGCACAGAGTAGGCACATTCGAGCTAAACGCTGTTTTGTTGGGAAGAGCGCCTTCTGTAACTACTGGAACTATTATATATTCTGTAGCCGTGGACTAGCCAATAATTTAGCCCCATGTTTCTGGCATTAGCCTTCCGTGCGGAAGGTATAGGCATGGTTCGGAATGCGCGCCATATTTTGCAACAAGTACACATTTCCTTAATAGAGCTCATTAAATTTAACCTGACGTGCAAATCCATTTTAAAGCAGCAAGAATTGTTTCATATATTTATTTGCAACGAAGTGTAGCATAGTGAACCGGTACAAAATTGGCAAACAAAATAATGAGTTTTTTGTAACAAAAAACAGTATTTTGTATAACTTGGGGCTAATCAACATTCAAGAAATACACACTCAATGAAAAATAACAGTGTCACAGTAGAGGAACAAGATGCATAACGATAACGTAAACGATTTTCGAAACCTGACCGAATGAATACAATGAATCCAAAGCAATTGGATTTTACTTAGAATTGGCGGTTCTACTAAGTCAAATCCAATTTCTTTTAAATGTTATAATAGGTATTTTATCGTGTTTAAATCGGACGCCATTACTGTCAAATAAGTTAGAGGTATCATAACGTTAACGATACAATAGACACGTTGATAGCAATAAGGTTTAGTAGAATAGAGCCCCTGAACTGTGGCCCTAGAGGCCTAGCCAAAATGCATTCGGCGAACGTTATCGTTATGTACCCATTGGATTGACGTAAGCCGCCGGACGGTCGTTTCTAGCGTTCCATTTATTCGGTCAGTTTTCTAAAATCTTTTACGTTAGCGTTAAGCATCTTGTCCCTGTACTGTGAAACTTACTGTGAAATTTTTCATTGTGTGTGTATGTTTTTCTTTAATCTTGTTTAGACAAGAAAAGGCTCACAACAATGGAGACACCAGCCGGACCTCTATTCCACTTTGTGTTAACTAATCTAATATTGTATTGTTTTTTACGATACGGCCTCCTACCATAACATTAACATATGATAACGATATGGGTTTAAGTTGCGAGCTCGTTTCGCAGCAAGGCATAAATTAAACTGTCCATTTTACCCCCATGACCTGAGACAAAAAACCGTATCAAAATCCCTAGTGCAAAAAACCAACATTACCTCCCCGCAATAATGCAACATTGTTTCACGGCTTCATTACACACCCATTACGCGCACAATAGCAATAATCCAGCACGATCGGCATCAGTATCCCGCGTTTATGTAAACAACCGCACTAATACGCCATTATCGCTGACCTGGGGCCAATGATAGCTGATAAATCCGAGAAACGCGGGATTCTTGGCTAGAATACTTAAGCCCTTAGCAGACCACACGCGGGGCGTTCGCGTTACGTGTAGTGCACGTGGATTCGTAGATCACGATAAATATAACGTGTATTTAAGACAACTCTTTTTTGTAGGTGTGTACTCAGAGGTGTACATACATATACCGCCTAACGGTCTAAAACATACAATCCCGAATTTGAACTCACAACTAACAAACTGGCTCACCGCGTGCGGTGTGAATATATTTTCATATTTTTTGCCCAGGATAGAGTTTTTGCCCGTGAGTTTGTCCGCATGGAACTTATTTAATGTAATTTTCCCAAGGAACTCTATTTTAATCCTCCTTTCTGATGGTTTGGCGTTTTGCTAGTTCCTCTGCGAGGGATCATATCTTTATATGTAAATCTCAATATGGTAATAAGTATCATACAATTTTAATGTAACATTTTTGATTTTAATGCGCTTTGAACTGTGGCTCATTAACGGAATGCCATTAAGGTTGCTCCATGCTTGCGCGCGTTCTCCCCAAGTTATGATCGTGTGAAGCGAGCTTTAGGGCGTCAAAGGGCAACTTTCGTAACTCTCTCCTGAACCCACTCCCAACACCGTTTTAGAGACCAAAGTATAATGAATTAGTAAGATTTTATTACAGCAATATTAAAGATTTATTGACCAAGACAATGCGGTCAGGGGTCAGGTTGCGACATTAATAATTAATTGTATGGTGTATGGAGAGTGGACGCGAAAGTTTGGACTTTGTGGGCAGCTCCTAAGGGCTTCTTTAGTAGAGACTCCAAGAAAGAATGAATTCTGTACATTGACGACTCGTTTGCCTAGTTGTACTGACCCTGCCTACGAGTACAATGCTACAGGCTAATGAGTGCAAGTATTTGTTCCTGAGACAGATGTTTTATATGTATTTAAGTATATATTTTAGCATGCACTTCTCCTGTTTACGTAACTTTATCATTGTCTACTACCCATAGTACAAGCCTAGACATTAAATGACCTTCTGCTTGTCAGTTTCTTGGGGCGCTTCTTCTCCGCAATGATGGTCTTGTCCGAAGCGCTAGTAGATTCACTCCATGTTACCGACGTATAAAAGAGCCCGTATGTGGCCAATTTACTGAATAAATATTTTGATTATGTTTTTTTGATTTTGGACAACAATGTGAATCAGCAATCCGGGATATACTTATCTTGAAAAGAAACAGAATGCCCCCACAAAAACCTAAAATTAGGATAAGTAGCGTTCCCAAAAAAAGTAGTAAAAAACTGGAATAAAATACCAAAAGTCAAATATCGTGACGCGAATATCATGTGGTCAATTTACTGAATAAATATTGTTAATTTTGAATTAGTTTGGGACTAGGCCACTTTGTGTGAGATTGCCCCCTGATTTAGTTTATTTATACATTAAGCTGAAAGGAAGTGCAGGCAGGAAGGTAATTCTCTTTGCCTCCCGGGGCAAGAGTTAGCGAAGAGTAAACCCATTTTCTATAAAAAAAAACTCCCGGCAGAGCGTACAAACAACATTATAGAGCGTGCATCCTCAATTAAGTAGCTTAAAACTCACTCTTATGACTTGACTCGCTCGATTGACCGTTCGACAAGAAGCCGTTATTAACGCCCGACAAAAAAGGGGTATTATAATTTTAACATAATAATATGTGTCTATGAGTACCTGCGACTCAGTCACGCTAACTCTTACTCGTCCCGCTACAACCTTTTTCCCGGTCTCTGCAGTAATGTATTTTAATAGTTTTCTCGAGCATCAATGCAATGGAAAGGTTTATTTCGCACTTCTGCAGAAGCCGATTTAGTACCTACAGTTTTATTTCAATCTGTTTACTTCATTCAGCGGTCGCCGTTGTTAACTTGTTACCAAAACATTGCGTGCCGAAGGTTTTTTTCAATCAAAAGTATCAAAATTACTTTCTGGGCTTATACTTTCAGTCCTCAAAATATATGTTCGTATGGAAGACACACACTGTATAGTCGGATTATATTTAAAAAAAATTGCATTGCACCATTAAAAGGCAATAAATTGATTTATATAACAACTAAAGTTGTCTTCAAGTACTTAGCTGTTTATTGAGCTAGGACACATCATTAACCACAGATGGCGCTGAACAGAGTCCCGCATTCATGCTCACTTAATAGCTTTGATAGCCGCCTTCATGGTTATTACAGAGTGAATGTCTAGCTATCATTGGACAATCGCTGGTTAAGGTATAGCTATAAATAGCCCAGTGGCTTAAGGTTACCACACAAAAAACAGTCTAACAGGCGGCCTGTCAGTGACAATCCAATGAAACCAAGGAAACTGATAGTCTGTGACAGATTTTCAGTCTGTGGGCCTTGCTTGATATGCTAACATCTTTGCCATAACCAAGCGATAAAATAAGTTTCTGTCAAAAAATTCATTTTTGTGACAAGCTCTTGTTGCCGACTGTACTTTTTTTTGCACAATCGTCATCTACTCGTCAAGACGATTCTTACGAGCCCTAACACGACGGGTTTATCATGTGTAATTTACGAGTTCCTATGGCCACCCTGAGTCTCCATCATCAGACCAGCTCGATGGTACTATATTATTGTATGGTCATAAGAACTAAAGGTGTATGCAAATTTTCAGCTTCATCGGAAACCGGGAAGTGGGTCAAATTTGACTTGCAAGATTTGACGCGTACATACATACATACATACATACATTGCAAGTTAAATAAAAGCTTGTTATAATAAAAAGAAAGGAATGAAAGGCATATTCCTATAGCATCATGCTTTATGGATATTGAAACTTAGATAACATACCGTAAAACGGGGTGAGTAGGGACACAATCTAAAATGAATCATAAGTTGCTAATTATAAGACTGAAATTATTTCCAATAGATGTATCGTTATTGTCCAGTTCATAATTGTTCTTATTTGTAACAAGTTATGACTTATTTTAGGTTGTATCCCTACTCACCCCTTAATCCCTTCTCACCCCGTTTTACGGAATTGTTTTGATCGTATTACTTTAAACAAAATGCTTTTTTTTTATTAATGAACATAATACTGACTATACGTGCACGATCAATTATTAATTAATTTCAGGTAAAACTATACCTGAAAGTATCTTAATCTCTTGATCTGGCTGAAGTGTTATTATAATAATAATGACTTTTTCGTACGGTCGATCAAAGCGGGTAAGCTGAAAATGCACGCCTTAAATGTGGTTTTTACACTCTGGCGGAACAACTCCAACTAGCTGGTTAATTATTGGTGCGTCGAGTTCAAGAGCGAGTTGTTTAAAAGAATCAGCTGAACAGTTTAAAACAATAACCGTTACTTTCCCAACAACATTCTGTTATTAAACAAAACAAGCACCGAACTGCGCCTAACCTTCATTCATAAAACACAATCACTATGAAGCTTTTTTGATATAATTGTGTAAGTAAATCACGATACTATCAAACACGAATTACATACGCAACCTCGTTGCTCTGTGACCTGCGGCCGCTATAACCAAAAAGGGCTTATGAGCGGTTACAGCCGATGCGCTTGCGTCGTTTTGGATATGGGCAACAATGTGTGTGGGCTTTATAGCTGCCCCATGTATGGTAAGTACGAGGTTTATGTTGATTGGCGTCGTGTTTCCCATTTTCCTAACGTTTGACAATTGCTTTCATGTAAATGGTGTGTAGTAAACCATACCTATTTTGGCACACTTTTCTTTCAAAACTGGTTTATTAATTTTTCGGGTTTTTACATTTATGCCATTAAAAAGTTACGCCGGCTTTTTGCAAGCTTCTCAGGAAATTACTAGAAACATTAACGGACATATTTGAGAGCATTGAGAATGTTCTAGTTAAACACAAAAATATTCTTAGAAATTATCAGGAAATTTTCATAGGAACGTTGCACAATTTGAGAAGTTTCTTGTCAATACATTGCTACGTTACACACCGAAATCCTTCATAGAAATATTATAAAACTTCAGAATTTCAGATTAATAACCTCCGATATGAAAAAAACCTGTTAGTGTCATAATTTGTACCTACTTTTAAAATTATCTGGTGCCCAAAATACAGGATGTGTCTAGTTTGGGAAATCTCTGTTCATGTCTGTACCGAATTAGGTATGAGTTTTTTTTACAAATAAAAATCTTTGCTTATCTTATTAAAAGGGAATATGCATGGATTTTTTAAATCGCATTTCTCAAAATAAATATGAAAATACCGTAAAAGAGATCACCAAAAGTTAAATTAAAATTAAATACGGATGATACATGCATTTTAAACTGCTAATTAGACAGAGAGATCCGAAGTGCACCGGTGACGTCATTGTGCAGTTCGGCCATATAAACTCCACGTAAAATTGTTTTGCTAGAAAGAGATAGGAACAAATCTGTGTTGGCTTATAAATTGGTTATTATTATAGCTATTAAAAAAAAACTCGCCTGTTTGTTACATGAATCAGCTTTTATTGAAGATGTAAAAAAAACATGCATATTCCCTATTGCAACAAGCAAGATTTAAACTAAACATTATTAACACAAACGTGAATTAAATAAAAACTAATTTAAATTAATACCTACTTATAGTCCGACTCTTGACCAGAATAATAATAATTAAATATCAAGAGACATTATTACACAAATTGACTTAGTGTTCTTAAGCAACAAATAATTATTCTTACTCATCACATAAATATTTTGCCTTAACCGATACAATAAACAACAACAAGTACATAATAATTATTATAAAACAGTTACAACCGTAGCATAGTTAACGCCATTTCAAGGAACCTTTCTCGGCCGCGTTTCCGAGAACCCATCGTGTTCTCAAGAAAAGCGTTAGCGTACAATTATATCTAACTGCACAATATCGCACGTCCCAAACCGATAATTTCCTAGCTTATTTATTGTTAGAATTAATTCCCACCTGCCGTGGCGAATCGGTAAGTTGCGGTAACGCGAGTTTAATGACGTATGTTTTCTGTTCGAACCGGAAAAGCGATGGTTTATAGTATCAGCGGATGATTTATTATGTTTTGAGGCTTTAATATTAAGTAAAGTGTATCAAGAATTTTGACAAATACTACATAAAGCAGGTTTTTTTTTTAGGAATCGTTGCTTAATCGAATAAGAATGAACTTCCAGCTGAGACTTTCCCAATCCCAATACGCTTCAATATGGGGCTTTTTAATTAAAAAGGGGGTCATTAAATTTTTTCGAGACCGGCGACGCATTATTAATGCCTCCGGGCTTGCGAATGTCCATAGGCGGCGATGACCTTTTCCCTGAAGGGATGATGGGCCGATGGCAATAAAAAACAACGACTAACCTAGTGACTAGTGACATGCTTTGACCTGCGACTCGTCGGTGTAAACATCGTTTATCGCTTTTCCCTCGTTAACTATCGAATTGTATGTGCCATTTTTTATCCAGAACCGTTAAGCAGCTTAGACGTATTTGAAACACAAACATCCAAACATACAGCACTACAAACTTTAACATTTATAATATTAGAAAAGTGTATACATTTTTATCCTCGACTGTACTCGACAACAAAGTAAGATTCAGTTAATTGCATGCTATAGATAATTGTAACTAATTCCTCGCGGGTTTCCTGAACAGTTCCTTTTAAAACTATCATTATGCTCTGCGTGACTTACCATTCTTACAACCAGGATCCTACGCATACTGATCACCCTTTAACAAAACACTTGCGATTCATTAACCAATTGATTATGTATGTTTGTCATTAACCACAGCATGACGGCAGGAAGCCACCGAACGTTGCGTTTAGCGGTTAATATAAAATGTACTATTTTGTTATTCCTGACGCATTTAGCTTCTGTAGTCTTACGGCTTGCGTCTTTAAATATTACACGTCGGAAATAATCAGCCTGTATATCAAACGGAACGGTAATATAATATGGATCTTTATGTATCCTACATTAGAGTTTGCATTGCGTTGTTTTGTCCTGTTAAGTTATTCAGTGGTATTGAAAACGCGTTGTGTTGGCAGCGCGCGCGCACCTGCAGAGTGACGTTCGGAGACGCTGGCGCAGGAATTAAGGTTTATTTTAACCCCCGACGCAAAAAGAAGGGTATTATAAGTTTGACAACTTTGTGTGTGTGTGTGAGTGTGTCTGTGGCACCGTAGCTCTTAAACGGGTGAGCCGATTTGGATGCGGTTTTTTTTTATTTGAAAGCAGGTTTTCTAGCGGTGGTTCTTAGCTAGGTTTCATGAAAATCTGTTGGGCCGTTTAAGAGATATTAGCTCTGAAAGAAGGGGTCACCGTTATATCGGGGGTTTTTATCTATCTAAGGCCTGATTTTTCAATGTCCAGATAACAGTAACTGTTGGGTAAATTTTAGCTTGGTGCTTTTCTTTTATTTGACATAGAAAAGGACCAAGCTAAAATTTACCCAACAGTTACTGTTATCTGGACGGTAAAAAATCAGGCCTAATCGTTTTTACCCGACTGCGTCAGAAGGAGGGTTATGTTTTTCGAGCGTATGTATGTATGTATGTATGTATGTATGTATGTATGTATCTATGTATGTATGTATGTATGTATGTCTATTTCTGGGCACGCTCTGCAGCCTAAACGGCTTGACAGATTTTAACATACGAGGTGTCATTCGATTCGTCTTAATTGCCGAAGTGACATAGGGTATATAATATTTCAATATGGCGTCCGCGGAAAAAATATGGAGGGGGAATAAAAAAAATGTTTTATTATTTTAACAATATGGGTATCAAATGAAAGCTATTAAATAGCCCATTCCAAATATAAATAGATTATAACACTTTTATGCTACTATTTTGAAAGGAAAGTCAAAAAATACTTAAATGTTAAGCAATAAACTCCTTTCGCTAGAAAGAGAGTTTAGCTTCAAATTACAAGCGAAATCACTTGTAGCTTCGCGACATTAAAATTTTAAGCTCCAGAGCTCATATATTTCTTAGTAAAAAGAGTTAAATAAATTAAATTCTTAAAAATAAACAAAAAACCCGACTGCAATAAAAAAAACAACTGAAAAGCGAAAAACAAGCTATATAATCTATAGAAAATTGTAACAGCATGTACTTATTGATATTTATAACAATTTAAATTTAACTTGAATTTTGGTAAAGGTATTGTAGGCAAGCAATGAAATTCAAAACCTATTTCTTGAAAAAAAAATACATTTGGACTAGCTTGTCCCCGCCTGGAACACCTTTACCAATATTCAAGTTAAATTTAAATTGTTATAAATATCAATAAGTACATGCTCTTACAATTTTCTATAGATTATAGAGCTTGTTTTTCGCTTTTCAGTTGTTTTTTTTATTGCAGTCGGGTTTTTTGTTTATTTTTAATAATTTATTAATTAAGATGTTTCCTTGGTTGTGTTTACGGCCTTGTGCTGCAATTTTTAACGGCGCTTTTTCTGGTGGTTTTGTCCAAAGCGCTAGTAGTCTTATTTTATGTTCACTGACAGTTCAATCATAATAGTCTATGTTACTAATATTATTAATGCAATGTTTGGATGTTTATTACTGAATCAGGCCAGAACAGCTGAACGGATCTGGATAAAATTTGGCACGAAGATAGATTAGTCTGGAATAGCACTTAGGCTACCTTTTACCCCGGAAATATAATTTCGACGTGGACAGAATCGCTGGCACAAGCTAATATATAAAATAACTGTCTGACTGATCGATCACCGCACATTCGAAACCGCCTGGACCTAGGGACTTAATATTTGGAGCGCATATTCTTTAGATATCTTAGGTTAAGAAGTGATTTTTGTAAATTCATCCCCTAAGGGGTTGACATTGATGGAGTAGCGGGAAACTAATTCTACTTCTGTTCTTTATTTTCTCAGGGAAAATCCATTATGGATACCAATCGACCCGGGGGGGCGAGTGGTTGTGTCGCACTCCAGCGACTAAAACCCCTGAGGTGTTCCTTCTCCCCCTTGGACGAGGTAGCGGGAGTGGTATTCCATCCGCTGACTCGTCTATCAGCGTTTGTCCTTACGAGCCCGTATTCAACAGGGTTTTTTTTCACCCTTCACCGTTAAAGGCGCTCCGGAACACTTGGAGGCCTTCCAGTTCGGGACCCTTAAGTGCAAGTGATGGATCACGAAGTTGCTCCCTAAGCCAACCGAAGACATGACAAGCATAAAGGAAATCTATTTTAGTGCTTAGACTTGGCAATGCATTTGTATTTCTGGGATTACAAATTTCTTTGTGTAGTCATTCCACTCGGTAAAAACATGTTGCTTTTGACTTGTTATCAATACGATAACAAGTCAAAAGCAACATGTTTTGATAGCTAAATACTTGACAGTAATGACGGCCGAGATAAAACCAATACAATAACATGACCGAAGCTATGTGGTTATACCAATTAGAATAGAGGCCCCAGGTGGCCTGTATTCTCGTTTTCTTTAACTTACAATAAAAAAAACTTCTAATTACAAAGAATATATTAAAACATTTTCAGTAAGTATAAAAAAACGACTCATGAATTGCGTTAGAACACAAATAATCGGTTTATTTTGAGGTTTCTTACATTTATTCACATGTTTAAAGAAAGAAAGAAAGAAAATACATTTATTCACAACAAAATCACAAAGTAAGTAAAAAATTAACAGGCCTTGGTCTGTCAGGGACATGACAATTTTGGAACTGCGTCTGTGGGAGCCTTAAGAGCCGACCTTAAATTTCTATCGTTTTATTATTTAAAATATACTTTGGGTTTAAATTGATGCGTGTGATTCCTTTACCTATAGACAATATTTCCTTTAAAAAAAGCTAATGATGGTAACACTTCATTTAAAATTGGTGTCAAAATGACCAAACTTCACGCTTCGCACAGGAAAGAAGATTACAACAAATCTTATCTACTACACATTCCGTTTCCGCTTTCATTATTTTGATAAACACTTCCGCTTGAAAACATGGCGGCATCAAGATGGCGCGTATCCGAACGTTTACCACCTCGGGCGCAGGCCGCGCATGACAAAAGCGCCGTCCACTCCGGCGCATCTTTATGCATGAGCCTTATCAATTTGTTGCCAGCCTGCGCGCTTACAATTTAATATGGGGTTGCCAGCACGTACCTAATTACGAGGTAAATATTAAAATGTGTTTTTTTACGCAATTGTAGGTTTTGCGGGAGTGGAGTTACTTAGGTTTCCATTAATAATGTCAGAGTGGGAGATTAGACACATGATGCTTGTGTTCTTTTATTACACAATATTCAAGGTAAGTACAAATGGCGGACTTAATGTCTTAAAGTGTTCTCTACCAGTCAACTATTACAGAGATAAATTAAGTTTGGTTCTGAAATATTGTGATGAAACCTTTACTTTTCAAGCAATATTACAAATGAAACGACACCACTAACTAACTCAAAGTTTATAAACTTTCGCAGTACCTAATTATACGAATGAAAAGTTTCAATTCTGGACCCAAGGTATCTCTTAGTGTTATAAATATTAGATAGGTTTAGGTTACGTTAGTTCTCCAGCTGGCCCGGAGGGTCAAACCCCCAGAAATAGGAGCTCCGTCGAGTTTCTGCAAAACTGTATAAAATGCGAATAAATCATTTGAGTGATGAAGCACAAGTATTTGTTCCTGAGTCTTGGATGTTTTATATGTATTTAATTTTCTATGTAAGTAAATTAACCGTTGTCTATTACCCATAGTACAAGCCTAGACCTTAGTTTGGGACTAGGTCAATTTGTGTGAGAGTGTCGCCTGATATTTATTATTTTACTCGAGCACCTAAGCCTGCGACTTTGTACGCGTAGAATTAGTTCCCCGCTACTCCCCCTATTTCTTCCCGCTGGGGGTCGATTTTCGAAAAATTATTTCTCAGTGCACCCCTAGACATCATAAGGAACCTATGTGACCAATTGGGAATCTCTAGACCCAGCGGTTTGGGCTGTGCGTTGATATGTCAGTCAGTCACTCAGGCATTTTATATACCTATTTAGATTATTGTTGACTTAGATACATAAAACGTTCTAAATAAACTTTTGTCTATCAATAATCTTCATAATTTAGCAGGATACTACGTCGATAGCTCGCGCCGTAATACCTGCGCGGGAGCGGACGCGCATCTCCATTACCATGCGTAATTGCGGCGGCGTGCGCGCCTTCCCCGTAACTTATTTGGTGTGAAATGAGAACAATTTGACTCGGGAAAGATTTATGGCCTGAGATAATGACGTTCTAGGTAGCAGCTAAATTGTTTTACGATGTGTTGCCGATTTGAGGCTATGGGGGGTTTTAGAAGGGCCTTGGAATTGTGTTAGATGGATATGTTTTGGTTTTAGTTATGATTTTAAAGTAATTGGCAATTTCAAATGATATTTTGAATTGTCAATTTGTTATGCTAGTTGTCCAAGAACCCTGAAGTTCTTTTATGGTGGAGAAGGCAAACGAGTAGGTACACAACACAGGCCAACTGTTGGTAAGGATCTGAAGCCCATACCCATTCGCATTATCAAGGCTACAATCTTAAGACTGCAATCCTAAGATTCCAAATGCGTTGCCAACCCTGAGGACTAAGAAGGAATGCAAATTATCGTATCCCCTTACCGGAATACAACAATACAGTTAGGTTAGGTATAGTACTAAGTAAGTAAGTACTTTAAAATCACATCATTAGTGATAGGAACTTCAGCAGGGTCCGTTCGGATCGCGACCACCATCTTATCTTTATACTTTCGCCAAGCAGCAGTGTTTGCATTGTTGTATTCCGGTGTAGGCAACACCGTATGGCTTAGTCTTGAGGATTCGCAACGCAATTGCAGTCTTGTGATTGTAGTCTTGTGAATGCAAATATCTATGGGCATATCGCTAGCGATATTAAAAAATCGACAAAATGTATAGGATTGACGTAAGCTGATGACAGATCGCGTCGACGGCTTATGTCAACTCCAAACATTTCGAGTTGATAGAAACCAGAAACGTAAACAGCGTTTGCATCTTAGCTACGCCCTCTAATCATGAGTCGTCTATGCACTGTCATCGCAGCACATTCACCAACACTCTGTGTTCTAGTCTAACTGCTTCAAGGCAAGTAGTAATAAGAGCTCATACAAGCACGTAAATATGACGTAACGACCAACAACCTATAATAATCCATATACAATGACAGCAAACAAACCCATAAACATGGCCTACAATTTTCCAACTCGTTGAAATGCGGCCGCGGGTCCGTAATGGGCTAAAGTAGCCTATTTACTAAATATAGATTGGAGATAATAAGTTAAGACATAAACCAATTATTACATGCCGGTGCATTGCAGTTGTGAGTTCGACGAATCATTCCGTGTAATTGCACTGTACACTCCAAAGCAATAAAAACGGGTCACGGTGTACGTATAGTTGTACGTCGTGTGACCCATTTTGAATGCTTTTGAGTGTAGTTTATTTGTTGCTATCGATAGATAATGTGTGGCAGCGAGTACCATTCTGCTCTATCTTAGACAAATAAACGTATCTAACATCTACCGGTAAAGAAAAATTTATGCTCTTCAGTCATTAATAAGGTTGCAAATACAAAGAGTTCTGTTAGGAGATGCGTCGTTTTGTCTTAGAGCGCTTCAGTTGTGTTGCGCCTGCGGCTGTGTCGGGACGGATGAAGACTTCGTTTGTGCGCAACTCGAATATGTAGCAATTTTTATTTAAATTAATAATGTACCTCGGTCCTCGCCTTCGTATAGTCCTTGGGTGAGAACTTTGAATGGCAGTAACTTTCCGTTTTTATTACTTTTAAACTTCAGTACGTGGATCTCATATATAACGACCTATAGCGACGTTAAACCTGAGTCCCTTGCATTTAAAGCATACTTTAGTACAAAATTCATGTGGCTATAGCAACTTCGGATGTAACGCCGAGTTCGGGTTTAGCGACTGTTTTTAATAAATCATTTGTAACAAGTTTCCTAGAAATCCCATGCAGATATTGCGACTGGAGTCGGCCGCCAAAGGGACAAAGATTTCTTTCTTTCACAGACATTCTCATCTTTTGTTTACATCCACACAGATGGTGATGGTGGCAACTGTGGAGACCTTTACCTTTTGTTTATAGATATCAGCTAAGTAGGTAGGTAAGCGTGTACGTTTCGGAGTTAACTTTATGGTTTACTTACAAAGTGATATTCCGAGTAGCAATTGGGTTTAGTAAACTTTTGAATAAGTATGGCTGCTAGACGCGCATTCACTGTTAAAGAAAAGGCGGAAATCATTTCAAAATTGAAAAACGGAGATAACAATGCTGATTTGTGCAAAGAATACAAAGTTTCCCATTCAACAATATCTACGATGTGGAAAAACCGTGATAAAATATTAGAATGCTTTGAATCCAAATCCTTAAAAATTAAGAAAAACCGCAAACCGACGCATCAAGATGTCGAAAATGCCCTTCTAATGTGGTTCAAAGCCCAAAGAAGCCAAAACGTACCTATGAGCGGTCGTCTGCTGCAAGAAAAGGCCAATCATTTTGCCAGACAGTTTGGAAAAATGGATTTTGAGTGTTTGGCAAGCTGGATATACCGATTTCGTCAACGACACGATATTGTAGTAGGCAAAGTTTGTGGAGAAGCCGCTAGTGTACCGCAAAGTGACTGTGAAAACTGGCAAAATACAGTTTTCCCAAAATTGACTAAGATTACACTGATAGCCAAATATGGAACGCTGACGAGACAGGTTTATTTTTTAAGTTAACTCCTGAAAACACCTTGAAATTGAAAGGGGAAAAGTGCGTAGGTGGAAAATTATTAAAAGATAGAATCACCGTGCTTGTTGCATCAAGTATGGCAGGGGAACAAAGAAAGTTATTGGTCCTAGGCAAGACAAAAAACCCAGGTCTTCCAAAAATGTTATATCTTTGCCAGTTGATTACAAAGCACACAAAAAGACCTGGATGACTTCAGAAATTTTCGAAAAAGTTCTACGCAAATGGGACTCCCAGTTAAGAAATAACAAAAAGAAAATCATTTAATTTCTTGACAATTGCCCAGCTCATCCTAAAATTGAGAATTTGACCAACATAAAACTGGCATTTTTACGACCAAACACTACATCAGTGATTCATCGGTTGAATCAAGGAATAATTAAAACTCTCAAAAGTCATTATATTAAGATTTTAGTACAGAAAATTATGAACGACATTGAAAAAAACGGCAGGTTCATTTTCCGTTAATATTTTAGATGACATTAAAATGGTAACTAAGGCATGGGCTCGGGTGACTCCGGATACGATCAAAAAGTGTTTTCTACACGCTGAGTTCCGTAAATCGTCGGCTATCATAACAATTGACGATGACTCCGATGATGAATTGGACATACCATTAGCTCAATTGACTACAGCATCGTCCAGCGGAACAAATGTTGCGGACCGGGAAAGATATGTTGATATTGACAGTAAACTTATCACTGCTAGCGATTTGTCCGATAGTGAAATTGTTGAAACTGTTTTTACATCACATACGACGCAAGCTGAGGAAAATGGGGAGGAAGAAGAACATTGCAAGGAAGGTGCTCAATTCCTACAACTAAGGATATCTTAGGTGTTGTAACAAAGCTGAAAAGATATTGTTTATTTGGTGATGGAAAGGATACTCGTATTATAGATATTTAAAAAGTAATGAAAAGGAATACACCCTGCAGCGTATATTAGCACAAATTTTTTTATTGAAGCCAACTAATATTACACAATTTTTTTAATTTACTTGTGAATAACTATGTGCGCAAATATTTTCAACAATAAATGAATATAAAATATGTACGTGTCTGTATCTCTTTACCTTTGCCTGTAATGACTTCGGATATAACGACGAAATTAGAGTTGTCCCTTCATCGTCAAACCCGAAATCCACTGCAGTTCCCAAAAAAAAAAAACTATTACCAACGTCCGTTTAGGACACCTATCTCTTTTCATACACCAAGGTATATAGAAAGTGACAGCACGCGACATAAAGGGATATTTTATTGAATGTTTCTGTAAATGGTCATTTCTCATGTCCCTTTAGGTCGTGACAATTGACTTGGACGGATAGAGCTCTGCAGGCTGCTCTTTGATAGGTCTGATGAAGTGCAACCTGGGTGAAGTAAGTGGACTTCATGTAGATCTGTCCAGCGGCTTGGTGCCATTCCTCCGTTTCTTGTTACCTTCTCGCGGGTAAGTAGTATGAGCTTCTTCAGGTTGTTGGGATCCCGACTCGCCACGTGGCCGAAAAAATAATGCATAAACACTAAGTTAGCTATTTTCGAACATCGACCAAATGTATGGGATTGACGTATGCAGAGGGCTCAGACAAGATGCACGCTAACTAACGTTTCTATTCGATTCGTTTTTAAACCAATTGCGTCACTGGTGGACCACGTGACTTTTCGTATCACGTCATCTTCCAGTGACGCGATTGGTTAAAAACGAATCGAATAGAAACGTTAGTTAGCGTAGTGCATCTTGTCTGAGCCCTCTGATGACAGATCGCTCGACCGCTTATGTCAACTCCATACATTTCGAGCCGATAGAAAATAGAAACGTTAGCACCTTTTGCATCTTAGCTATGTCCTTTGAACCTTTATAAAATAAAATAAAACGATTGGTCACATTAAACACCTTAACTTTTACCTTATTAGATTTTATTTCAATGGTTTACAATATTTGATTAATATAAAAACCAACAAACCTATGATAGCAGCTACAATATATTATTGGCATCTTTACCAATCAGGGGACTATGAGAGTCCCGGACCTTTGGTACATGGAGCCAAAGTTATTAGCATTTATTGTTAATTTCTTTTGTATATTTTCGTAAGAATCAATGTAAGCACCGTGGTAAACTCTAATTATTAAATAAATAAACATTTAAAAAACACATATCGTATCAGATTTAGATCGAAGAAACATTACCGCATTTTGTATGAAAATTGGCATTTTGTAGCTTCACAATCACAATTCCCTTTATATCATTAAACCAATAAACAGCACTCCCAAGCCATTCACTGCAATTACCTTTACATGCATTAAACCATCAAGTTACTGCCATTCTAAAATAGTACCTAACCCCGTGATTTAAGATACCTGTCAGGCGCCAAAGTTTAGTAAACACAAATTTACGTAAAATATAATCAATGCAAATCAACCCACAGCCACAGATCAACGCCAGAATTCCATATAATTTGCAGCCGTGTTATTTACACAAATTACTCGCGGGCGAGCTCGTTGGCGAATTTATTGGCGAGCGTAACTTGATCCATCAATACGTTTTCCGATTTACGAAATGTTGCAACGGGAAAGTTCCCTAAAGTTCTAATGTTCTCTACGTTTGCCAATCACTAGTCACGATCATTGTCGTATTGTAACGCAGATCAATCTTGGACTTGAATAGGCCTTATCAAAGAATAATATAATAGACTAGCGACCGACCCTCGCTTCGCTTCGGTTTATGCGAGTTTTCTCTAACACACGTACATCATCCATGTAGAGAAAAAGAAGTACCTACTAAATGCGCTCTTTCTAACAAAACACCGTTTAGATTAGTCAAACGTTCCTAATCTGTGCTTTCCTTTGTCACTCATAATTGGTAGGTATTCATTCTCACGCAACCCATCCCATACAAAAGTCATCTATTTATACACCTGCCTACTTGTAGCTTTGTGCCTAAAGTGTGGAGTGCACCAGGCCTGCTCGTATTTCTTGGTGTCGGCTCCGCAAAGGTCGTTGGTACCTAAATAAGCATTACGCGTACAACCGCGCGGGTCAAGTAAAGATTGTCAGGCGACAGATGCAAGCTGACCTATGCAGCATAATGTCTGTAAGCTTAGGGTTCAAGCTATAATGGTCAGACGAAACCAGGAGCGTAGTCAGCGACGATGTTTTGAAATACCTCCGCTGCTAACTGCGATAATGAGGTACCAACAACATTTAATAATTATTGAAATGAGCAACTAGGTATTCTATGGTCAACATTATGCAGACTTGTTGCTATAAATTATCGTTTGTGCTGTGTAGCTTGCTCAACGGATCACTGTACTAATGACCAAGGATTTGCTGAATCTAAATAACGATTATTCCGTATAAGGGCCGCCTAATGATCAGTCATTAGATGATGAAATCGACGGAAGAAAAATAATTGAATGGTGAATTGGTGATGTTTTTACTGGGGTGCAAGTCGTGCAGTCTGTCTTTTGCAAATTAATTAATGTATTTTTTACCCAGACTGGGGAGGCTTGACCTCAAGGCGAGTGTGGAAATGAAAAGGAAGCCCTTGCCCAGTATTGGAACTTCAAATAATCTATATGGATCATATTGCATTTGAAATATTTGTAAACTTAAGATCAATTCTTAGATCTTATGTTTGAAAACATGATTTATTCGTTTAAGTTATCATAAACAAGTCTTTATCATAACTATTACCTAGTCTATGAATTCTTCATCCGGAATAAATGTTACTCGTATAGCAGGCTGCAAGCTGCAATATGACGCCAGCATCATAACTTATTTTATCATTTAATAATAGAACATATCATCGAACCCTCAGGGCGCGACTCCCACTCGCACACCTTGTTCTATAATAGAGACAAATCCCTATACTTTGGTAGCGACTAGAGACAAAGCTAGCACAAAAGGATAATGCAGACGACCTCCAACATGCAGTGCCATAGACCTCATCGCTACAAAACCAGCAAAAACTAACTCTTTCTCTCAACAACAATCCGCAATTTCATATAATTACGATGCAGTAATGCGAGTTTAAACCTCCATCTATCTTGATGACGGCCGATGATCACGCATTAAAGACCACTTCTTCACGCCGTCGCCGTCGGCAAAACTAGGCTTACACAGCGATAAAACAAACCCTGTTTGTAGTACATCGAAGATATAATAAAGCTACATAAAATAATTTTCTTTGTTGATATTGCAATGTATTACAAAAGCCTGCTTTCCCTCGTCACTTGTCCCCGGGTATACGCCGACGCTTCACGTCATGGAGTTGGTGGTTAGCTAACACAGGTGCAACGTAAATTGTGCGTCTTGACATTAAGCCCCTCGATGCGTTTTAGTAGCCGTGTCCATATAAATATGGCTTAAATCCTTTATAATGTTAATTCTAATTGTTAGTATTTGATGGCTGTTGGATACGGTTTGTAACTTTAGATTTTTACGCTTAGCTGCGATATGTTAAACAATAAAAAACATAAATAACTGTGAAGTGCGTACAATATAATTTAAAACCCAATTAAAATAGGAGTTTAACATATTAATGAACTGGCATAGTAAAACGTCGGTTGTTACATCTTTTGCTAGATATACCTATCTCTGCAATCAATATTTAACTAGTTAATCAAATAATATTATCAGGTTCAGGATAGGACAATCTTACATTAAATGACAGGAAAGAAACGTTGCAAAAGACATTATAAAAATGTAAATATTAAGCTTTTAGAACACATGCAATAACTTTGCTCCAATGAACATTAATCTTCAGTATTTGAAGTTGCTAACCGATTACAAGCGAATAAAGCTCTTCGCGGGAGACCTTTAACCTTTAACTGCAGCCAAATAAATAATGCAAATTGGAAACAATAAATCTCATTACCATTAGCGAATTCTATGCCGAGTCATACAAGTCCATATTTCAAAGAACTTCTTAACCATAAACATTGTAGAGGTTGCGGGTCGGCGATGTCGCATAAAACACGGCTTTACAGATCTTGAATGGGTATACCTATTGGGTTGTTACATAGTTAATCACGCACTTTGAATGGGTACAGCATTTATTTGATGCTTGTATGGTTCTTGACGATGCATTCCAAAAGTACCTGAGGCTCTAGACAAAATGCTTTCGGCGTTCGTTATCGTTATCCAATATATATAGGATTGACGTCAGCTGTCAGACGGTCGCATCAAGCGCCTACGTGAATTCCATACATTTTGTAAGTTTTCGAAAATCGTTTACGTTAGCGTTAAGTAACTTGGCTCACTGGGGCAATACAAGACGCATTTCGCAAACGTTATCAACCACCGTTATCAAAGAAAATGTAGAGGATTGACAAGCTGCCGGACACTCGCGTCAAGCGCTTATGTAAACTCTATAATGCGACATATCTAACACGAATCTATCACGAAATCCGTACCACTTCTATACGACATCAAAAATGACAAGGCATACCCATTCTTTACAATATTTTGACATGATGTACCGCGCTGCGAATGCTGCGATACATTGTAAAATATCAAAAAGGATTAGGGATTAGGACTACGCGATAGCCTAGTTGGTAGTGATCCTGCCTATGAAGCTAGCGGTCCCGGGTTCGATTCCCGGTATGAGCAAATATTTATTGTTATTTATTATTATTATTATTATTTTTATTTACATTTGTGTCTGAGTCATGAATGTTTTCTACGTATATAAACATCGAGGGGATAAAGCACTGTTTTATGACACGGGCGCGATATTGAATCCTGAGAAAATGAGGGACTCCAGATTTAACTCCCGAGTTTAGCGAGGGATGCAAGCTCGCCCAAGACGAAAACAGCTTTATCCCAAAGGAGAATACTCTAATTTTCTCACCTTTTGTTTTATTTTCTTTGTTTTGCGTATATGGCTTGTAGTGGCCAGTTCGGTTTTCAAATAAGTTCTGTTTGCTGTAGGTTTCTAATGAACAATTATTCATACGAATTAAAACTCATTATAAACCGCTGGTTGGCCGATGGCTATAATCACTTATTTTAGGTGAGGTTTTCATGATATATAATTGGGCAATTTCGAGCATGTGGTGTGAAAAAGTATTTATATCGTTGTCTAGTACCCATAGTACAAGCCTAGAGCTTAGTTTGGGACTAGATCAATTTACGTGAGATTGTCATCTGTTTTTTTTATATCTGGTCATTTTTTATGAATGCATTTAGCTCTTCGTACATACATACTGTTTACACTCATTACCCCTCTTCCTGGACAGTTGGGTAAATAGTTTCGTCGAATTGGCTCTTGCAGTGGATAGGATATTAGGGAAGATAGATTTACATATACAGTTCAGGGATGACTCGCGTGATGGATGAGTATTCGCCTGGCCCGGGGCGTGACAGGCTTCATTTGATGGATGCACCTTCCATATGGAGCTAGTATGGTACATCCATTACCGTAGAACAATAATTTAAATGGTATATTTACTTCATCATCATATTTATCATATCCGCCGAAAGACGTCTGTCTACTTTTTTTCCCAAGTCTCTACAATATTTACTTAATATATGTCCAAATTTACTGTATTATATGTAGTATTATATGTTGTTAAACTTAGAGTTTTATTTAATGCACCTATTAGACGCAATTTCAATGAGTTGTTGGTAATTCTGTAGCTCTGCCTACCCCAATCTGGGAATGAAGGCGTGACGGGGTAGGGGTAGGGGGTACAATGATTTGACTTTTTCCATGATCTAGTGGTAACCTAACCTACCCTGACGTGGTTTAAACCCTGATTTTAAACCCAGGTCATTTATAAGTAATAGTTAATTATGTTAAGCAAATATGTAGAATCGGCAAAATTTACCTTCACCCAGCATAGAATTGTGTCACAGTGACATTTTGTTCGTCAATTCTTACGATTTAAATTATAACGTTACTGTGTCACAGTGCGATGGTGGCGTTATATTTTGCCGGTTGTACTTATCAACTTTTGAACAGAGATGGGCATTATTCGAATAATTATTTACTCGAATAAATTATCCACGAATGAACCATTCGACTACTTTTCGAATAACGAGTAATTTATTATTTATTACAGAAAATGGAGCAGGTATTCCAAGTACATAATAATTATTCGTGGCAATTCATTCAACGAATAAATTATTCACGAATAAATTATTCGCAAATTCGACGAATAATTTATTCGAATAAGAATAATCATTCGAGAATTTAATTCGTTATTCGCGAATAATTTGGTTATTCTTATTCGTTATTCGTCATTCGAATAAATTTTGCCCATCTCTGCTTTTGAATCATACCCATAGCCCAGCTAATCTTAGTTTGGAATTAGATGTGTCTGTGTTTATCGGGATTAGTAAATTCTTTGAATTTTCGATTCCCGTTTAAAAGAAGTGTTCGGATTATTGCGCTCCGGTGTAGGGATAAGACAACCAGTGAAATGACTAGCATAGAGGATCTGAGTTCTCAGGATTGGCAACGCATTTTTAGTCTTCGGATTACATTCTTGAGATAGCATATATCTATGGGTCACATATCTCAGTGTAGTCTCCTGACTGTCTCCATGCCATAACATGGACAAAAACAGCCATATCACGGACAATGAATTGCCCAGAAAATACAAATATCACGGATGTCTTCACGACTGCTTCCTCTCAGTAGCCAGGAAGTCACGTGCGTAATCAACTGTACATCGCCCGGTCTGCACGCTGATGAGGCCCGTAGATTACTTGTATCGACGCAATGGACGTCGAAATAACGATCTATAATGGCTGGACAAATTGCTTGAAATGAACTACCAGTTTAGTTGCATTTTTTTCAACCGTTGGCAAGAACGTTGACAGTTTTAATTATTTTTAGACCTACTGTTGATCGTGCAATCCAAGTCTTTCTAAAAATTTATAAAACATTCAAATTCAACTTAAGAGGAAACGCGGGCTCGAAGACTTTCGAAAAATAATTACTATTTCCGGCGGGAAAAGGACAATCGTACTACACTTGCTTCGTTTTTCACTTGGGTCATAGAATCAGGAATCATTTTCTTCTAACAGATGAGAATATTAAGTAAAATTCCGGAACTGGCACACCTTCTCAACCGAATTCTACTGCTATTCCCACTGCACAAGGTTCAAACCACAGTTCAGATGGTAACTATGCGGAATTGACCCACTGGGTGTTGAAAAAAAATCTTCCTTTACTTTTGCGGTAACGGGAGACGACACTGTCAGCAAATCTGCACTTAGACCACGGTCGTACTACAAGCGAAAATAACTGGACATTTTGTTGCGAATATTCTGGTAGGTATGTTTTTTAGTTTTTTCTTTTATCTAACATGTCCATCATTCGATCTGGATATACTAATCAGCCCAATGTGACACCGTTCTAGGAGAGTCAGGGGACACTCCTAGAACGGTGTCACAGTGACATTAAAACAATTTGATTGACACTTCGTACGACTTGAATCATAACGTCACTGTGACACAGTTCTGTGGTTGGTCAGGGTTCCATTGGGGTGATACTACCTTCAAACGAAAGTAGAATTATCCAACAAAATTGTAAAGTCCATTTATAGCTTTTCCGATTCCGAATTTCAGGAATACCAATAACAATCAGGGAATATGCAGTTTGGTGATTGGAATGCAAAACAGAATGAGTGTTAAAAAAAAGGATCACCTGACCAAAATATTCAAATAATAAAAGAAAATTATATAAGTTGCTTACTAGTAATTATAAATGCGAAACAGTTTGGTGTTCCACGTTTCCATCTTCGCGGTTTAATAGCTCAACCAATGAGTAATTTGCATACAGTTTATCCCGAAAAATAGAACAATCCCGAGTACTTTATTAGCAACTAGCTGTTCCGTGCCCACTTCGTTGGGCAATAAACATTTTTTTTGGGTTTTGGGGCTTATGATACTCACAAATAACGTGGCTTTCTATTGGTAAAATAATTTTCAAAATCAGTTTAGTACCTAGATCCAGAGATTACCCCCTACAACGTCACAAGCTTTACCTCTTTATAATATCAGTATAGATAGTATATATAGATTAATAAATCCTGCGCAGAGGTTTCCCGGGCTCTTCAATACATAAACACAAAAGCTAAAATTGATAAACCTACTTCCACCTTTCTCCTCCCAACATCTCTTACAACATAAACGCTTTTTCTTTCTTTCTTTCTTTCTTCCGGTTAATTGATTAGCTTTTGGCTGGCAGTGGACGAAGTTCCTTAGATCAAGATAAACTTTTATTACCCCGTTAGCGAATAATGCACGATTAAGGCTGCAAGGTAATGCATTCATTGAAATATTCTCCTATCTACCGAGCCCTAATGACGAACGGACGGCCCTATCTCCCATCTCACATATTCCCGCGTCACGCCTTCTACTACTGTCGTTATTCTCTTAGAAACCTCGCTCACTTAGTTTCTAATCTCGCCTGACAATCTTTTCTTGACCCGCGTGGTCGTAAGCATAATGCTGATTTAAGTACCAACGACCTCGGTGGAGCGGACACCAAGAAATACGTCCAGAGGGCCATGCCAAGATGCATTGCGCTAACTAGCGTTTCTATTCGTTTCGTTATAAAATCAATTGCGTCACTGGTAGATCACGTGACTTTTCGTATCACGTCATCTACCGGTGACGCGATTGGTTTAAAATCGAATCGAATAGAAACGCTAGTTAGCGCAACGCATCTTGGCAGGGTCCTCTGGTGCACTCCACACATAGTGTAGTAGACCTTGTGCAAGGCCCGTCCAGATCGCTTCCACCATCCTTAACCTACCGCCAAGCAGCAGTATTGGCATTGCCGTATTCGGTGTGGAGATAAGAGAACCGGTGAAATAACTAGTATAGTGGCATTCCATCTATCCTCAGGGTTGGCAACGCGTTTGCGATCTTCAGATTGCAGTCTTAAGATTGTAGTCTTGAGAATGCAAGTGTATATGGGCCACAGATACTACTTACCATCAGGTGGCCTTACCTTCTTCATGCCATAAAAAAAACTTTAGTTAAGAAGCTACAAGTAAATTGACTTGCATTGCATCTCTGGGTGTGATTTTTGTATGGGCTGGGTGGGTCGCATTGCGTGCGAATGATTACAAATTATGCGGAAGACAAGAAAGCAAAAACTCATGTGAGCCCTTTCTATGCTATTTTGTTAAGAAGACCATCTTCTATACTTGTATCTTATATTACTTTTCACTTCTCATGCTCAAAAAGTGTGTCATATTAGACTTATCAAGCGAGACTCAAGTAGTACATGTAAACCCTAGAGAATACATTATATTCATATTTTCCCTAGGGAAAATATGAAATGGAAAATAGAATGATTTACATTTACAATTTTTTTTAATTTGACCAATCAAAATACTTCACCAAATTAAATCCACCAATCATACACATCGACTGTCAATCGGAACGTTAGGTTCTTTTTGGTACGTACATACTCTTTAACTAATTTAAATCTTTAAAAAAACACTTTGTATTTGGTATCAACCAACCAGAATACAGCTATATTAAAATCGACCAATCAGGTAACAGTATTAATTTCTCAAAACATTAGGTGTTTTTTAGTCCGTATTTTACAATCGTTAAATAAAATATGATTAAATCGATTGTGCAACGCTTTGACGCGCTAAATACTCACTCGGTCAGTGGCATTTATTTGCGGTGTCTATATTTTATATCTGTGTCAAAGTCGTTTTAAAAAAATCATGCCGCCAAATTAAAACAATATTTTCGCCGTAGAATTTGTGGTGGATAATCTTTGCAATTTTTTTACCTTTGTATAGGTAATGTTTTTATATTCTCACAATCGAAGTGTATTACTCGGGTCTAAAAGCCATATTAGGTACCCCTCGAACAATTTTCCTCGAACCATCTCGTGGTACTAGGTATGGCTTATTTTAGACCCTAGTTATACAATCTACTATTACTATTGTAATACTTATATTACTGTTAATTATACCTATGTACTGTGTAGCTTTTGCCCGCGACTTTGTCCTATGTTGCGGGGGATTTCGACTATCGGTATTCCCTCGGGAACTTCAAGATTTTCCGGAATGTAAAGTGTGTTAATCCGGGGTACAAGCTATCTTCATTCCAAATCCGTCTAGCCGTTACAGCTAAAGAGCGGGTTTCCACTTATCGGGTGTCGGATCCGACAAAATGTCGTATCATGTTATGTCGCATTATAATATCAGTGAGATTCTATGATACGACCGAGGGCGAGATACACAAGATTACGGAGCGTTAATTACGTTATTACGTATGTAGGTATTAAGAGGTCAAGTTAGGCTCGTCGGCGAATCAAAGCCGAAGTTTTCTAACAGAATACCAACTGAGGTTCTGCGGCCATTTCGTTTGTTTGCAAAGATTTTACTGGTTTGTGTAATGTTGTGGTAAGGGAAATCTCCGTTCACAATGGTTCGAATAGAGGCAAGCGGGAGCAAGATTTCACATTTACTTTGCGGTCCACGTTTCATTTGGAAATATTGCACGGACGGACATTACACTACCGGCAGAGTTAGGTACAGTTGAGTTCATAAATATGTATGCACTTTAGTACCTTTATATGGATTGTCACAACGATTAAGGTGACAAGGTACTAGACCTCAATTCTACTTGGTAACACCATATTGTATTTGAGATGTTTTCGTTTTGTTTTTACCTTGGCCGCCATTACACTGTCATCAAGTAAATAAGAGGTATCGTAACGTTGACCATACGATAGCATAATAAAGGCAATATGGTTTTACCGAGTAGAATACAAACCCTGTGTTAGTTTTGCAAAAAAATGCTTTTATTACATTAGATCATCCGTGTGGTATAGAGTAAGGCACCCACCAGCCGGTACAATGACAACCATAGATGCATTGCATCTTGGGTCCTCCAGGTTGGCAACGTACTATCAGCCCAATGGACCACGATAGAACTGTGTCACAGTGACATTACGATTCAAGTCGTAAGAAGAGTCTAACAATTTATTTTATAATGTCACTCTGACACTATTCTATGGAACCTATGCAATTTTGAGATTACAATCAAACTGTCCATTTGCCTCAGACCCATTCACCATCAGGCGGCCTCAGAGCCTGTTCGACTTCTTCGTGGCAATAACAAAACAAATTCTGCAGCTATGTTAAAATATAAGATTCGAAAGTATCCAACGACAAAATCGCATACGCCGCTATACACACTAATCGCTAATAGAGTCCCATTTCCAACCCAACCAAATTACTCTGCACCTAAACAATGTCTGCATAATTGCTAAAACGGCAACAAGGTACTAATTGAACAAAAAGATTACCTGACTCCGCAATTATCGGGCGGGAATGTTGGCTAAAAGCGAGTGGCGTCAGACCTCCGTCAACCAGCCAATTACCTGGCAGTTACCAGCGAGGGCCGTGGTATGGTGGTATGTAGGCGGTAGGAATTACACAGATATTCCGATTATCGTCCAAGGCTTAGGCACGCACCATAAACTGTAGCCTGCTGAGGGCTCTCTGTAGACTAGGGGCCGTATCAACGGATCTTAAGTTAGATCCATGTCTCAAGATGCGTTAGAAAGGACTAGCGAATGCAATCCCGTATAAGAATTTAATCCCGGTATTCGATCGATATTCGATCGTATTCGATCGTAAATCGAGATTTGTGAAGTTTAGTGAGTGCGAGTAAAAAAGGAAAATTGTACCACAACACTGTAACGTTACAATTGACCTCGTGTTACAATAACCTAGAGTTTTTAAAAATAAGACAATTGAGACAAATCATTTGTTTAACAAGTTACATCTCGGGTATTTTAATTTTATACCTATGATTCATCCCGACGATTCATTTCGATACTTCAGGACGTATATGTATACATTAAAATATCCGCAATGTCATCCGATTCAGTACCTAGTGTTATTTAAAAATAATTTGTTATGAATGGTAGGGTTGATTGTACCAGGGGTTAATTGTTACTATATGAGATTAGTATTTGTTGAATAGCTCCATATTTTGTTGTATTGAGATGCTTTTATTGCTTGAAAGGTATGTGCTATAAGCACCCTTAAGTGTTTTAATAATAAGTCGACATAATATGTTTCCAAAAATTGGAGAATATTATGTTACGTTTAGATCAACTGAAATGCTAGCTTTGTCTGTCTAAATACGAGTCTCTATAATTAAGACCGATATAACGTAACAGACTGATTCGTCTTAAGAAATTAACAACAAATGTATTTTGGGTTTTATTTACCTCTGTTTTTCTGGACTTCATCAACAAAAACTCAATTTTCACCATTCTGACGCGATCAAATGATAATTATTTTCTACATTCTGATAGCCAATTAGACTAGAATGATACATCCTAAGCGATTTTTACGTGGTAGCTTTAAATTCTGAGTTATATGTCATTATTTCTAAAGTGGTACTGGTGGCCCCCGGTCTACCCTAACTCGAGAACCAGATTAAAAATGCTTTACTTTACTAATACTTTACCACATACGTAACCAGCAATTAAAACCCAGAACAGGGCTAGAGACCACACTCAAGACTCATCTTATTGATTTAGCCACAAGTTTTGTAACCTTTTTTCTATGGCAAGGAGAAAGCACGCGAGCACTCAGGCCATCTGATGGTAAGTGGGATCTGAGACCTAAAGACATTTGAAATCTCAAGACTACAATCTCAAAACTGCAATCCTAAGACCGCAAATGCGTTGCCAACCCTGAGGACTAAGATGGAATGCCTCTATGCTAGTAATTTCATCGGTTGTCTTAACCCCACACCGGAACACAGCAATGCGAACACTACTGCTTGGCGGTGGGTTAATGGATAAGATGGATTTACATAGAGTTTAGTTTTTTCCATCGAGTTCACAATTTACATAACTTATTTACTATGTATTCCAAATGTAACGGAAAGTGATTCTAAATTGAACAAAATGACTCGTAGTAAACATACTAGCAAACAACCTTGGGAAGTTAAATAATACCTTGTAACATAATAAGTACTTACATCGTATTATGTCTAAGTACCTATCGGAGGAGGCGCTGAACTAAATAACTCCGACAGACTCAGTTTGATGAATGTCAAACCATGAATACAACAACTAAATGGCATGTATGTACACGTGTTGAAATACTCAGTCAAAACATGTATGAGTACTTCCCGATAAATTGATTTAACCTTGTTTTTGCATAGGCATAAGTACAGTCAAAAGCACTTAATATCTATACGGTCATCGCGCCAAATATATGTAAACATAGATCTTTACAGATGTAGTGAAATATCCTTTCACATCGTATTTTCTCGGAAATATTCGTATTTGTCAGGCTACTTCAGTCTGACTCAGTACCCATCAAGACAACGTGGGGGAACGTCGCATCGCGATAGTGATAATCGATATAGAGTGGTTAATTCCAGAGTATTTTTTTGTTAATTAAGATTAATTTTGTTTTCAGTTCTTTTTTATAGTCATGCCGAAAGCATGACCTAAAGACCTGGGAAACGTGAAGATCGAAAAGCCTGTGAAATTATTTTCAATAATTATTTATATTTCTTCTTGTTTACCTACACCTAATTTCTATATATTTGATCGTGGTGGTTTTAACATCTCTGTATGCTATACCTGGGAACGTATTTATGACTTTCACTGTACAGTCACGAGATTAAATTAAATACCTACCTTAAATTCAAAGTCAATCTCACATTCTACAACAATAAGGTTGAGTTTCCTAAAAGTTACAAATGACTTGAAATCTCTAATGACATAGACGACTACAAGCATATTTTTCTTGAAATGGGCCCCAAGTTAACGCTCGTTACCGTACCGACTAGCAATGTGCAATTGTGCATGTTGCAGAATATTCCCAAAATTTTGAGAATCTGCTCGAGAAAATACTAACAACATTTTAAAAAAATTTAAGAGCTTGGGATTTCTCCGGTTATCTTATCCCCACACTAGAACACAATCTGAACACTGTTGCTTAGTAGGATAAAGGATAAGATGGAATTAATGAAACAGTGTCACACAAATTGACCTAGTCCCAAACTAAGGTCTAGGCTATTACTATGAGTAGACAACAATAACCTTATTTATGTAGAGAAATAAATATTTATTTATACATAGAAAACATCCAAGACTCGGGAACAAATAGTTAAATATCTGCCCTTACCGGGATTTGAAGCCGGGACCGCTAGATTCATAGGCAGGTTCACTACCAATTAGGCTAACGTATCGTCAGATAGAAGTAGAGTTGTTTCGTCAATTCTTTAAATATTATCTAGTTTACAACAATCTTTACGAACGGCAATGTAGCTTTTATAGCCCTGCATAACAATATAATAGGGCATCCGCTCGAATTCCAATTAAGTTTTCGAAACCCGAGAAACTCGGCAATAACATTGAGAAAGGCAATAACAACGGTATTTCTCCGAGTTGACAACCAATGATTAGGCAGGGCTTGCCAGCTGTTTAATTGCCGTAATCTTTTTTTAGCATCCGTCTACGCTACGGCCGGCCTTATAAGTAGCTGAACACCTTAGTCCCTTGTCACTTTAAAGTCATGTTTGAACTGCTGCACGAACCTATCAAAGTCCTTAAAGTGAAAAGGTACTAAAGTGTGCACCTGAAGTTATAATAACACGGGTTCATCTCCCCCTTTTACGATTAGCACATACCCATGGTTGATAGGCAGTTATTATTGGTTTTGGAAGGACGTTGATTCGGAAAAACAACTCGCCTGTGAGTTCGACAACGAAAAACCGGCGATCTTAAGCTGTCCCGTCTTAAACACTACCTTCGCGAGTTTGTTCGCGTATAAATATTGAGAATATTGTTATTACCTCAGGACCTTTTAATTTTCCGGAATAAAAAGTAGTCTATGTGTTAATCCAGAGTACCTATAAGCTATCCCCATTTCACATTAAATTCCAAATCCGTCAGGCCGCTGCAAGAACGAACTACACAAACTTTCGCAACGCATCGAATCGAACTAGAATTAGTGCGAGTTTTTGTTCGGAGTCTTGAACCTTGTCCAGAAAGCTACTGTGTATTTTTTTTATTTTTGCTGATTGTTTACTAAGAAAATAAATAGAATTTCTGCTAATGACTAAAAAGATTAAACGTCCCATGGTATTTTCGCTAGCATTGCATGGCATTTATAAAAAACAAAACGCGGTTGCATACAAAATGACGTCATTCTGACCACGAGTCCAAAGCGGGCGTAGCAAACACTGATACTTATTCATGTTTTTCTTAGTAAATAATAATCGAAAAAAAATGCTGTTGTGACACATGTTTTTTTTATATACCTTTAAAAAAAACCTATTGTCAATTATTTAAGTGAATCCACGCCCCGATGATCTTCCAGTGTGTCGAGTGACTCAAGGTCCGGTTGCACCACAATCTTAAAGGGCTTCAAATCACTCGTAAAGGTCGCGCCCACTCGCCTTAACCTTTCTATTTGATCAGCTAGACACCAAACTAGCACTGCAAATATCAAGTCACATTAAAAATACGTATAACATAACAAGCAACGCATTTTCAACTCTAACTCGATGATAAAAAACTTGTGCGTCTTCCAAAATGAGTATTATTAAGTTGGTAATAGGAAGTGTTCATTAGGCGGACAAACGAACAAACAGACACGCAACAACGCTGAGCCGTGTTTGTCGAGCCCACTTTTATTTTGTTAGCATTAGAAAGCACTCTGCTTGTCTATTGTTTAGTTGAAAGGGCAATGCAAATACTTTTAAGGAGAGTTTTCCGAACGATTTCTGTTAGCTTGTCGTCACATAAGAATCCGGTGATATTCTCTTAAATAAATCATAGTCGAGCTCGTTGAAAAAGATACACTAGTTGTAGTTGACCCGTTAGTGTATAAACATTAGCTGTTCGGAAGTGTCTCGACCTTGGTAAAATTTTGGCGCAATGTGCGACTA
The DNA here is from genome assembly GCA_946894065.1 of Acleris literana. Taxonomy (NCBI): domain Eukaryota; kingdom Metazoa; phylum Arthropoda; class Insecta; order Lepidoptera; family Tortricidae; genus Acleris; species Acleris literana. The sequence continues at coordinate 5,185,537 of OX335681.1, forward strand.
AGTGTTAGAAGAAGTTAATTTAAGATAAGAGAGACATTTGTCAAAGTGACTTTTAACTTTAGCTGACTGACACAAGATTATTCCGTAAACTAACAAAATTTCACGTGGCCCCTTCCGAAGTTAAGAGATTGACTCTACTGTGGTGATATTCTCAAGTTGGATCAAACCAGCCTTTTTTTGTTTAGACCTGGGGGAAATAACTATGCATACCCCTGGACACCCCTGCCTATAATTAGCTCATTCCAACTAGGAACCGTGACAGCGTGACCTGCGTCCAAATTAGCTTACATTGACAAAGATCGTAAGTGTTTAAAGCTGTTGAAAACTTACGGGAGATAAGCGTTGAACAAGCGAATTGGAGATAAGAATAACTTCTCTGAGTTTACCCGATACTAAGCATAACAACTTAGTAAATACGAATCACGTACCAATCCTAGAGTTCGTAGAGTACAAGATAGGCTAGTTCAATTGAGCGAACTCATCTTTGCAACCTAAGAGAATACCACCAATTATGGTCGTGTTTACCATGAGGTTAAAATATCTGTCACTTTCTGACCAGTATGTAAGTGCGAGAGTGACGGATGCTTTATGCACGTCTTTCCACCGCGATTAAGGCGACCGTAATACAGGCCCAGGACGTGTCGAGCCTCACGCTAATATCTCACACGTCGCTAATTATCCCGCGCCCGAGAGCAAAAAGGGCTGTGCACGGAATCTGTAACCGGTGCAGAATTTCCGTGAAAAAAACCGATTCGCTCCGATTTCCGGACGTGACGACACGCCGCCATTTGACGTTCACAGCAATTACGGAAGAAACTCGTTTAATAGGGCTAATCTAAGTTTTTGCTTGGAAAATCTTCGCAAAGCTGCGCGGTAGATCGTAGGACTTGACGTTAAAACACCACTAGACTTAATAAAAATGGAAGATCGCCGCCTACTTCCTGTAACTTTTAAGCTAGAAATCACGACAAAATTGGCCTTCTTGCTAGTACAGAAGTTAGAGTAATTCAGCAGTCACTACTGCAATTTTGATAGCTAGTCCAATCCGCACTTTACAGGCGGCGGGTGGGATGTTTGTATCTAACAACAAATGGTATTGCCAGCGGTTATCGGTTTTTAATCGGAGGCAGTAAGGAAGCTGTCCCGGGCACTTACAGGCCGACGAGTGGGCCCAGGGCTGGACTAATTACCCCTTGCGAGGAATCACGGTGATGGATGGAGCGCATTAGCTGGTGCAACTGGTACGCTCTATCACACAAGCTGTTCTAAGAAGTTGTTGGGATATATTGTGTCGCCTCATGAATAGGTTTCGGAGCGGTTATAGTACAGAGAGTGAAGTTTGTGTTTTTAAACTAAAATGTAAGTATAAACATAACTATATGACAAAGTAATCTTACAGTTTAATGCTACAAAACGGTTCCAGTTTAGCTATAGCAGTGTTATTTATTGTCATTATTTGCTCGTTATTCTATTGCGTTGTCAAAAGGTGTGCTTTGTCAGAAAGCGACGCAGTATCTTGACACAATAATGTGTTTAGTATCGTTATTGACGTAAAGGTCATCAAATGGGGGTGAATGCGGATAGAACAAGAACTGGTCCTGGGAAAATAGCAATCGAACAGCTTTTTTGCCTGTTGATGCCATTCAATGCTTTAATGATTACGTATTTATCGTCAATATATTTGCTGTCAACTGGCAAATACGTTTCACCTTATACTTAAAACGTATTTTTATACAAAAAACACCAGAATTGAGGTTTTCGATATTTCATTAGTACAAAAGACAACAATAACTAGGAATAATTTCTTACATTAAGATGCGCTTCGGGAACCTGTGAGAAGATTAAAAACTGGTGTGTCTTTCAAAATGATTTTCGCTAAATATTTGCGTTAGGGTTAATAGAGCCAAAACGATAAAAAGATGAATTTATGGATCAATGGCGTCCGTATATCGGTGTATCCGTCTGACGCCGCAGCATATTTTAGCAACTATTTACTAACGCTCTAAATTTGAAATTTAGAATAGTTACAAATTTTGCTTACCAATCAAAATGAAAACTAAAAATATATTACGCACATTTTAAAACAAGTTTTTTTTTAAGTCGCTTCTTTAATATTTTGTCTCGTCGAAAAAACCTTATTTTCAAGGAACTAAGGACTAAGGACCTATTAATTTTAAAAGAGTACAGTTAAAAAACAACGGATCTCTCGGTGCGCGTGACCAACTTGACAATTTGAACTTAAAACATATAAATACTCATATATCTGTTGCGCCAGACCAAATGCGTAACGCTGGCTAAATAGGCTATTTGACTAATTTTAGAAAACCTTTTTAAATGATTCTTTATTACATAACAAGCACACTACATTGATATTTCCTTGAGATTCTACTGTATTAACAATAAAAATCTATGTTAACATTTAAATTTTCAAAACCGCGCTAAAAACGCAGTTTCTATCATGGCGTTGGCCATATGACAGGTGTGACGTCACACGCAAGTAAACAATAAACAATAATTTCAAGAGATATACCCTTATGATCTGTGGTTACATGCATTTGACGTCACCAGTCAGTAACCACATCTGCAAACCAACACATCGCGTTTCTGCCACAGATAAAATTACAAAAAGTATTAATTTTTTTTTCGTGTAGTTTCCAAAAATAAAAACATTATTTAGTTTAAAATAAAGTGAAATATGTTGTTTTTCGCTATTATCTGATAGGTTGACCACAATTTGTAGTATATTTTCACTGTTGACAAATAGCCTATTTTCGAAAACTGTCAAATTGTAATAAGCGCATAAGATATATTTTTCAGAATCTTCTTCATCTAGGCCCAGTGCTGTAACGTTTTACCCTTTCACCAGCGCTGAATTCGTTAAAATCATTTTAAAAAAGCGGCCAGGTGCGAGTTGGACTCGCCCATGAAGGGTTCCGTGAAAGGTAAATTGCGGTTTACGATTTACGACGTATTAAAAAAAACTACTCACTAGATCTCGTTCAAACCAATTTTCGGTGAAGGTTGCATGGTAATGTACATCATATATTTTTTGGGATCCCCTTGGATCGCATAATTTGTTTTAGACTATTATCGTTTCGCATAATTGATTTGGCATAATTTGTATTGGCATAATAGTACTGTCGCATAATAATACTTCGGCCTAATACTTTTTTAGACTAATACACAATATGCATATTATTTTTTGGGCTAATAATTATTTGTTATATATGTCATTACCCATAATTTAAGTTTTCTAAATGAATAAAATACAGTTTCGTTGTTACATATTAGGTAAGTTTAAATTAGGTCACGTTAGGTACATTAGGTTGGGTTAGGTTAGCATGATATCCAGGCGCGAAGCGCCCAAGCAACGCAGAATAGGAGGTCCGCGAAGCGAACCTCCGTCGACTTTGCCTTAGTTCCTAAATATATATAACCACAAAACCAAAACTACTCTTTTCTCGTAGTACGTCTACGAATTTCGCTAAAGCAATTGTATTGCTATGTGCCATTTGTACATGACAATTTTTTAGGACAATACTGTTATGCATTTTGTAATGATGCCAAATTATTATTATGACTTTTTGTATTTATGCTATTTGACGTTAGTCTTCATGACGATTATGCTTTTTGTATTTATGCTTTTTAATTTTATGCGCAAAAATATATGCGTAAAGATGATTATGCACTTCGCTATTTCGGCAAAAAGCAATTATGCGTAACAATATTATTACAAACAATTTTATGCCATCCAATAGAGAACCATATTTTTTTTAGTTATATCATTCTCTTATTTTAGAAGTTACAGGGGGGGGAGACACATTTTACCACTTTGGAAATGTCTCTTGCGCAAACTATTCAGTTTAGAAAAAAATGATATCAGAAATCTCAATATCATTTTTGAAGACCTATCTATAGACACCCCACACGTATGGGTTCGATGAAAAAAAAATGTTTGAGTTTCAGTTCTAAGTATGGGGAACCCCCAAAATTTATATATTTTTTTCTATTTTTGTGGTTAAATCTTAATGCGGTTCACAGAATACATCTACTTACCAAGTTTCAACAGTTCTTATAGTTTCGGAAAAAAGTGGCTGTGACATACGGACGGACAGACAGACAGACAGACATGACGAATCCATAAGGGTTCCGTTTTTTGCCATTTGGCTACGGAACCCTAAAAACACCCATATTAATGTGTTAGCGTACTTATTGTGCGTTTTCCGTTGCAACCAGCGACCCTCGAGATTAATAAACAATGATTTCTATTCTAATGCTCGGGTCATTAACATACCAGACCAATAAAATGGTGATTGTAGTGTGCCAGAGCGGGGGATTCCGTCACGAAACATGCCATGTCAGACTCAAACTGCTTTAATCGATGGATCTTATTTTATGTATTTTAACTAGCTTCAGGCCACAACTCTTCCCGCGTATTGGATTAAATGTAGCCTATGTCAATAGGGAATAATGTTATATCAATGAAAAAAATATTAAAATTAGATCAATAGTTCAAAATACCACCTACTAACAACCACAGTTCACCTTCTAACAAACAGACAGTTTCGCATTTACAATATTATTAACTACGGATGGACAATTATGAATACTTAAGGGGATTGTGAAACTGATCGTACGAAATGCGGTAATAGTAGGAGATCCGAATAGGACCTTCACCGGGCTGTTTATTCGATAAAAAGTATTATTATGTGTATCAAATTTAATATGCTAAGTAATGTATGGCGAATAGGTTGACAGAAAAAATTCAGTCCAGTCCATATACGATTAAAAAACAGCTGAAAATGAACTTTTTTTTAAATTGCTTTTGCTTTTTAAATAGACCAATTACATACTAAATGAAAGCATGAAGCCTATAGAATATGCAAACGTTAGGTTGACTATTTTTTCCCGTCATAAATAATGGGTAGGTAGGCAAGACGGTACTAATAATTTGCACTAAACCTAACGTTTGCATATTCTATAGGCTTCATGCTTTCGATTAGTATGTAATTGGTCTATTTAACAAATAATAGCATTAAAAAAAAAGTTCATTTTCAGTTGTTTTCTTTTTAATCATATAAGGACTGGACTGAAATTTTTCAGTCAACCTATTTGCCATATATTACTTAGCATATTAAATTTTATATAAAATACTTTTTATCGAATAAACAGCCCGGTGAAGGTCGTCTCCTACTCGGATCTTAGACTACAACGTTTCTCTCCACTAAAGCTTGTCCGAATTTACAATTTAAAAAAAAAACAAATCCAAAATATTTATTCACTAAATTGGCCACAAGAATGCTCTTTAACACGTCGGTTATATGCAGAGATCGGAATAGGTAGAGCTAATTTGCCTAAACTTGATGCATGTTCATTCAATAATGTATTCCCATCTCTCTCACGCATGAATGAATATGCTTCAAGTTTAGGCAAATTAGCTCTACCTATTCCGATCTCTGGTTATATGTAGTGAATCTACTAAGCGCTTCGGACAAGACCATCATTGCGGAGAAGAAGCGCCGCAAGAAACAACAGAACGTCGTTTTTTTAATCATAAAACAATATACCTAAATGGCATCATCATTTACTAGTAACGTTAATATGCTGATCGTTTTTATCGTTAACAGTTTTGTCGTTAACTCTACCGCAGGTCAGCATTCGAATCCTGCGGGGTTTTCTTATTATTGCAAATGTCTGCCGCGGCTGTTTATTTCCGGCTGACGCATCGTTAGTCATACACTTCACAGTTATTTATTTATTAACATTTCTCCACTGGCTTTTCTGTAAATTAATCAGCTTTTACTATAGAAGTAGGGGTTAAGAAGTAGCGGAATTGTTTAATGGTACAGCATTTATTCACTTTGATGTACAGTCGGCGAAAAAGGTGCTTCTTATGAAATAACAAGTAAAACAAAAGGAAACCTTTAAAAAAACAGCTGTTTGGATACTGTCGTCAATGTAATGTTCGGTATCATGTATATATATTTCTATTTTTCCAATTTATCATTTTTAAAAAAAGCTACGCAGTGACCCGCAACGCAGGTCGAAATCGTGCCATCTTTTCAGCTTTTACTAGGGAAAAAAGAACCATACATACATACAAGGTCAAAAACATTACCGACCTCCTTCTGCAGTCATTTATAAAGTCGACACTTTGAATTGACAAACACGTCTTATCTACCTGAGGCCCGTTTCACGAAGCTACTAGTTACAAGCGGAAGTCTCTTTTTAACTCCTTTTGCTAGAAAGAGAGTTCCGCTTGTAATTTGTAACTTTAGCTTCGTGAAACGGGCCACTGGAGCTCTATTCTACTCGGTAAAACTATATCACTTTTTAAATTTTATCGTATTGTTTTGAACTCGGGCGCCATTACTGTCAAGTAAATAAGAGCTATCACAACGTTAACAATATGATGACATGACAAAAGCAATATGGTTTTACCGAGCAAAATAGAGCCTCCTAATGTTTTATGACGTTTACAATATGCATATTTGGCCGACCGCACCTACGGTTATTGAAAAATCCATAGGTACTAGGTAATATTATAAATGCTAAAGTAACTTTGTCTGTCTGTTACGCTTTCACGGCTTCAACCGATTTCAACTAAATTTAGTATGGAGCTTAAATTCTAAGGAACGATATATCAGGAACTTTTTACCCGAGATTAACGACTTCTACGCGGACGAAGTCGCAGTCAACAGCTAGTGTAATATAATTTCGCCGGCCCATTTCCATCGAACATTGACTTTGCGAACCTTACGTCAAAAGAAAAAAACCTCCGCGAGAATTTGTTACTCCGTTATAGAGTTAATAAACACTCTATGTATCGGTAATTCGGTGCAATATTACATAAATAAATATTTCAATTCTCGCACATCTCCGCCAATCCTGATTCCAGAACACTTCTACTAAAGATGCGCTTGGGCAATATTAAAATATTGCCATACACAATTCAATTCACTCCTATCCAATCATTTCCTCGCTGCGCCGGTGGAAAAGCAGACTGTGTTTAAGTCTGGATAATTAACGATGTTAAAGAAACCAAAAATAAAAAATATTCCAAGAACAATACTTACGTACAGTTGAATATGTAAAGCACCTTATCGCAGTTACGAATTAAAGTGAAAGTAGTTATAATTTAGTACATCAATAACTGCGACAAAGGTACTAAAACTCAGATACTTCTGATTCCGAGTGTACGACGCAAGCCGTTCTTTACTTCTTTCATTCCTCTGCTGCGGTAAAAAATATACCTCCAAAAAAAACCATCATTGAAAATCAAATGGTTTTTCATTGACGATGGACAGCTCTGTGCGCCTGCGTCTCTTATTCGCATCTCATCCATAATTGCCTTATAAGGGTAATTGAGAAATCCGTTCCGACTTAACGAGAGCTTAGCAAAAACTATATTTAACTTCCTTTTCTGTTGGGAAGCTATAAAGTGTTCAAGACTTGTAGTTAAATATGGAAGAACCCGTCGTGAAACGGAGCAAATTTAAAAGACCAGCCTTAGTTGGTGGAGTCCTTGCCTACTACGCTAGCGGTCCCGGATTCGATCCCCGATAATGACAGAATATTAATATTTGTGTTGTTTGTGTGTATATGTAAATACCTATACATATAAGTCCTCCTCTCTCGTTGCTGTGCCAGAAAGGGTTCATAATGCACATAAAATTACTGTATTCCAACCTGTACATATTATGTATTGCAATAAAGTATTGAGTATTGAGTATTCGTTACATTATTATTATGATTCTTGAATGCAAATAAGTACTTATTTTATTTATCTTTTACACATGTTTCTCGTTTTCTTATATGCATTATGACAAAGCTAGAGCTTAATTTGGGTTTGGGTATATATGTGTCAAAATTGTTTTCCCGACATTTAATAATTTAATCTTCACTTAACTACGCGGCGTATCTTATACTATTAAACGAGCCATATTTGTATATTTGTAATTACGTTCTCGCAAACGGTTCCAAGGATTTCGATGAAATTTGCAATATTGTTACGGAGCGAAAACTCGATCTGCCAAGTTGTCATCTTCGGTTCTAATCGTTTTCAACCCGAGCGACGCTCCGGTCTCATAGGTACTAGATTCTTCACCAAAAAAGCACGTAAATGTTCTTTGAAATTTTGAATTCACTAAAGAAACCCTAAGGACGCGTACACATAGCGATCCGTTTTACAGGTCCGTTATTTGATGGCGTATGTAGTTGTATGAGCGTGTTCACACCCAAAACAGTATTCTGGATCCAGTAAAAAAGAAGATTACAAGGTGAAAAGTTCCGTTAAAACGGATCCGGTAAAAACGGACGTTCTATGTGTACGCGCCGTACTAAATGTGATATCACGGGCAATTATCTGACATAACATGAGATATCGCTTTAACTGAGTTTTTATTTTACCTAGATCAAAGTCAATTAAAAGGACCGAGCACCAGCCAGTCACAGGTGATGTTAAAAGCTCTATAGAGTATTGTTTGTTTATTTTGGTGTGAGTTCACCGAAAAAAATACATTTCATTAAAGTATAGCAAGATTAGCAAGGCATTTGTTCATTAATTATTAATTTATTTATTTGACATGCCAACAGCACATAAACATTACAAATTGAAATAGGTACATATATAGACAACGAAAATAAAAGTTTATGCGCCAATAACAGGCATGCGCCAGCAATCATACAGTCTATTAGGGACTAACACTAAAAGCTAAAAGTCTAATACAACTAATCTTGAATGGATACAATAAAAAATTACGTTCCTAGAATAATATGAAATGTTAATAAATAAGCTAATAAAATGGGTTAAAAAACATTTATCAGGCATCTAAAAGGTATATATTTTCTTTACAAATTCAGAAGACCACACCCACAGATTAAATAAATATGAATGGTCCGGTTGCACCAAAATCTTAAACATGATAAGCTTGATTAAGTCTGACAGTTACAAATACTTTTACAGAACTTAACCGTATTTTAAGACTTAGGGGGCGTAATTTTGGCCGCGTAATTTCTGCTACATTCGGTTTCAGACAAAACTCCTGTTTGGTTCACACGTCGACGCAAAATCAGCTGGACTTTTATATGCAGCAGAAATTACGAGACGAAATTAAGCGAATGACAAGCCTAACAACTCAAAAAAAAATACGTTTGTCTGCTTTCACCCTTAAACTTAAAACGAGAACTTATATCTTTTTCATGAATCTGGCCCTAAAATTGTGACGTTAACGCGATATACATTTATTTAATACACACATGAAAAATGTCCAAGGATAAAAGATATCCCTAATTTGGTATAGAGAAACTTAGATACTTTTATCCCGGAAAATAGGACAATTCTCAAGGGAATGGCGATAAACGTCTTCTACACGAACAAAATCAAAGGCAACAATTAGTAATTACCTATATTGGGTAAACGGATATGCCGAAAGAGCCAAAAAAAAATAACCTTTAAAAAATGAATTTACTCCTCCAAACTCATATTCACGACTTACTCCTTCCTCTTAACGACTGTGAAGCTTTAAATTTCCATACAAAATGCGGCAACGTTTCTCTACCCTTTCGTTTTTTACGATTTTTGAATCAGTTGATGTAGATAGTATGAATGAAAAACTAGCTCTGTACGTTTTCCCTTCGTGGAAAGTATTTCTTGCAAAGAAACATATAAAAACGGAATCGTACAAACTTAGTTTTCCATAACAACATCAAAATATTCAAAAATCGTTGAAATCGGAATTGATTTACGGGGTGAGAAACGGTATCGCCCGAAACTTTTGTATAGTTTTTTGACAGCTACGCGATATAAGCGTCGTTTCACAATCCTCTTAATGTCTGTTTTAATTGCCCATTAACTTCTTTTAAACGTTGGTAAACGTAAACATAAAACATTGTTTCACACAACACTTACAGTCCCGTTATAGTCTTACATACAGTAATAACCATCGCTACCAAATCAAGCCGCACCTCCCCCCCTCCCGCACACTTCGCACAGTGTTGCGAAGCTCATTAGCATCAAGTTTACTGTCTCATATCAATATTTCAAACCGATTAAACATTATAAATACTAAAGCTGAAAGGTCAGATTCAATTTATGGCCGACCGTCTGAGGTGATCACACTAAATAAGTTACATTATGCCTGAAGCTATCTTAAGTAAGAACATAGCAATGACATAAGTATAAACTACGTCACTCTTATCTCTATCTACCTCTCTTTCTTTGACACTAGCGAGAGAGACGCAATAACAGATTATTTATGTCGACGGCCCGATGGGATCTGTCGGCAAAATATGAAACGATATTAAAAATGATAAGATCCTAATGAGAACATGTAGGTATAATGAGCCGCTTATGCGTGCCGGTCTTTGCGATATGACCGGAAGAAAAGAACAGGTTATATTAATATCAGTAACTTAAGCCTTCTGTGCGGAGAAAATTATGACGATTGTAACACAGTCTGTGCGTCGAAGTCAGCTGTAGTTCTAGCCAAGATGAAAAGGCTATTAACGTTTCTATTTTCTATCGACTCTTAATTAACTTAGTGTTATGCATCTTGACTTTTTACGAGTAGTTTCACTCGTAAGTGTTATTCAAAAGTTTAATTAATCCATTTTATACGATAATAGGCCCAAAATCCGTACAACCAATTAAGCTTAAGTCAACAAGTCGCTGGCGGGTTTGTCATGTACTGTATACTCACTCAGTGACCTTTCAACCAGTGTAAATTTGCCGAGGAGCTCACCAGGGCATTTTTTATGATCACTTTAAGATAATAAGTATAATAACTCGACCAGGGATCAACCCCAGGACGCCTCGTCAACTAAGCTACTCCGACTTCTACGGTAAGCATCAAAACTTAGCCTTCTCTATCCAGTGTTAATTTTTTTGCGACTAAATAAAGTATTGAAGAAACCATATAATCGGTTACTGCGATGTTTATTTCTCCGAATTATGACAAGGTTTAGCGGTGGATGATTGATTTGAACCCTCATGACCAAAGGAATCCATCAGACTTTTAAAACAAAGAAAGTTAAATGGCTACCAGGCGATTTCAGTTTTACAATAATAATAAAGACGTATTACGTTATTTAATTACCGCAACACATATTTTATAGGCTACACGAAGCTATAAATAGTACGTTCTAGTAATACTCTGCTTAAGAGCACCGTTAATAACCCTACAAATTTAATATTAATCGCGCAACCTGTTCATTACTCGTAATAATAAATGGACAATAAAGTTAAGATTTCCCGCTTCAGTAAATAGTCTCTCAGACACTCAGTTTTATTGATATGTTAAACAAAGTCGGTATATTAGCATTAGTGGCAATTTTATGCGTGGAACTAGTGCGCGCCTAGCGCCGCGTCCGACGCATCGGAGCACTGCTCGCGCGCATAAACAACAGCTTACGAGCCACGCGGAAACAATAAATACCAACATATTGACATATTTGCGGCTCATGTCTATTAAAATTCAAATAGAGTCGCACCCTGTTACTGCGAGTACCCAGCGGGTTCCGCAAAATTCATTAGCTTCACGTATTTTATGTACATAGAGTTATTTGACACTTCTAATAGTGCACGTCAATGTTTAGCAATAGATCGCCGGAGCCATATTTTCTAACGTTTCTCAGCTAGGCAAAGCGGCATTTTCTAATCTGGATTTACGTACCCGATGGGAATAGAACCCGGAGAAAACTTGTCACAAACCGCTCAACTTTCGATGATGGAATTTGTAGAGATGCACGAGTGTGAATACTACTGGGTAATAAAAAGTGTTCGTAGAAAACTAGATTCAAGATCGGCGGAAGATTGCGGTATTTTTATGCTGTACCTAAAAATAATAGGCAAGCTACCTGGAAGAGATCCCTTGGAGGGAAAAGTTCGCATTTCGACATCTCTATTTAATATTGATTTTGCGTTTTGTACGATAATGTGTATACATACATAAGTACGTATGTAATGACTTTATATAAAAAAAAAACATACTACCGTGTGGAAATGTATATTGCTACCGCCCCTTTGACCTCCTATATCTAAACCAAGAGAGAGTTAGGTACTGTTATCTAACCGTTTTTTTTATGGTTGAGGCAGCAAACTATCCAGCGACGGTTATTACCTTATATTAAGGTGGACCCATGCACACCATAGATATAATTACATACATACATTAAATCACGCCGGTTTCCCAGAAGGGTAGACAGAGACCACTTCTTTCCACCTGCTACGATCCTGATAAATTAATCTCTTCCGCTTCTTCCACATTTATACATCGAGTCATGCATGCTCGTCGGTTTCGGGTACTTAAGATTCGGCCCTTTTCCAGTATTTCTCCGATTTGATTCGAAAAATTACGCCTAGGGCAGCCCCCTAGTATTGTAATTAAAATAAATAGGCGTAGAGTCAACAGTATGTGCGTGTTTCACTCAAATCCACAACTTGTTGAAAACGATCAAAGAATACAAAGATTACAGAAACGAATACGTACCCATGCAAAAGATTTAACATATTTAGTACCAATCAAGTAAGTCACTTCATAACAATCCTATCCGCAATCAACCCTGAGCTCTACCGAACCCATAATCGTCAGTCATCATTGGCGCTAGCCCAGGAAAACAACCAACCACCTAGACTTATGGTCAACTACGGTACCCTTGCGCAGCCCATGCCAGGCTACCCGACTTCCATACAAAACCGACCCAAAACAGCCTTCTTAGTACTCAACGCGGTAAAATACAGGCCTCACACAGTAATTACGACACGTCTAAACTACATTGTCAGCACACAACTGACCAGTCGGACTGCGTACTTCTAACCCATGAATTCGAATTCATTAACCTTCTCTCCTTCCTTCTGTAGTCTGAACGCTTGCGAGCGAACAGGATGGTGCTACGACGTTTCGATTTCGAAGACTGGTTTGATGGGCTAGATAAATTCACACCGGGGAAGCGTTTGAAAGTGGTCCGTTATTGCTTATTGCTTCCCAAGCCATACGTAAGCCGATAGTTTCATTGTAAGTAATTGCCAAGTACTTTCTTTATGGTAGATGCTATAACTCATAGGTTTAAGTGTCTGCTCCTACGCACAACCTTGTAGCACTGACTTGATAAGCATGAATTGTAATCATTGTTTGCGTTAATATCGATATATTTCATGTTGAAACCAGAGGCAGAGGTTAAATTCGAAGCTGTCTAAATAACATACAATAAACAATCAGTGTGTTGTTTTGTTTTATCAAATAATGACGATAAAACACAACTATACAGAAACGGATCGGTTCGAGATATCATTTATTAGTCCCTGTTTAAATTACTCAGTACACTTTTTTTCCAGATTTATTAATTCTGTTGGCAACTATTTAGCCATACGGCCTCATTCATTCTCGTACTAAAGGCTGCCGTAGTAGTGTCGCTTACTTCCTAATTACTTAGGTAGGTACGTAAAAGGATTTGCAATTTTATCATAAGTACGTGAGAAGCTATCGAAAGCTTCTCACAACACTCAATACTCAAGATCTAGTAAGGCTGGATCTCATCCAAACCACAAGAGAGTTGTAACTTAGTACCGAGTTACATCCTTGACACATCTTTTGAACTGTTTTGTTTTAAAAAGTTTGTTTAAGTCTAGTGTTCAGCTGCAATACACTAGCCAAAATTACGCTCGAAAATATCTGACACTTTTATGCCTCTTGTAATACGTGTAAAAAAAATTTAAACCTAATATTGGCTAGGCTGGCTAAGATGCAAATCCTGCTAACGTTTCTGTTTTCTATCGACTTGACATGTATGGAGTTGACTTAAGCGGTCGACGTGATCTGTCATAAGCATATGCCAATCCTACACGCATTGTTAATTTTCGAAAATTGCTAACTTAACGTTAAGTAGGTACTTATACGTCTTGAGGCCCCCAGTTATTAGTTAAAAATCTACGTAATATTTAAAGGTAAAAATCCGTAACAAGCTTCGTCAAACATCAAAACAAACTGAATCCCGGTTCGATTGAAACGAACACTGCCAAAAACACTAAGGTGTATAACAACTTTCAGCGCACTTCATTTGTAATAGATTGCTAGAATTTGTCTTTTATGTGGTTTTCACTAAGGTGACGACCAACAACAACAACAACAACAACCTGGAAGCTGAGATTTAAATTCCTGTTTCACCCACCATACGAGAATTATCTCCTACAAATTTAATAAGCTGCAGAATAACATGACAGAAATCAACACTTCGGCTGTCTCAACTCTAAAACACAATCAGCTCCAAGCAATTCGTGCAATCTTTAGAATTCCACAAAATCTATTAGAATAAATCAATGGATTAATACCTCTGTTTATCGTTTAATCTCAGTTTGTAATGGTTTATTAAATCAATCATTTTCCTCGATAGGCATCTCCGTTAAACCTAAATACCGTTATTAATGGAATCCAGTGACCTTTCCGCCTGGATATTTCAACATTGCACAAATATGTACGTTTACCCCCTTACTTATAAACGTGGAATAACCATGGAGTAGCTAAACCATATTTTGTCCTTATTTGTTATTGTGACATCTGAATTTGACAGATAAGGACAAAACATGGTTTAGCTAATCCAAGGTTATTCTACGTTTATAAGTAAGGGGGCTAGACTTTACTAATGTTGCCAGAGGAATGGATAATCAGTGGCATAGACAACGTTATAAGTAAGCAAACATTTTTATACCTTGGCAGTTTAACGTCGGTTTGGACCTTCTTTTATATTTAGGCTGGTTCCATAGTGATTTCGCCTATGTCAAGCGAGTAAGAGTAAATAAAATAGATCAAAAGTAAAAACCGGACGTTTTCAGGGTTCCGTACCCGTAGGGTAACCCAACAGGACATTATTAATATGCCTATGCTGTCCGTCTGTCCGTCCGTCCTAACTTTAGAGCTGTATCTTTTGATCCGTCATAGATAGCGGGTGGTTTTTTTAGGTTATGTTTTATTACGGCGTATTTACCAACAAATAAAAATAATTAAAGATAGTGAAATATAATAAAAGGTGTCCCCATACATGATTTTATTTTTATTCTATCGTACAAACGGTAAAACATACAGGAGTCAAAGTATGGTTATAATACGACCCTGAAGAAAAACAACAAATACTAAAAAAAATACAAGTGAGCCTCACGCTGCTGATTCGATTCTAAATCGAATTCAATAATACCTACTGTGTAGCGGTACGGAACCTTCGGTGAGCGAGCCCGACTCGCACTTGACCGGTTTTTTAAATCGGCTATGTTCCCACCGTGAAGGTTTTCCGAATCCCCCAGTTTGGAATTAATATGCGGAAATAGTCTTACGATTTAAAGTGACTTTACTGGACCTTTTCTAGGTGATACCAGTAACTTGGTTCTTAATCTACATTATTCACCCATAATGGTATCGTTTGTTAACATTATGATAGCTCTTATTAAATTGGCTGTAAAGGCGGGTGAGTCATTAACCTACGTTTGCAATAGGGGTGAAAACGAAGCGGAATAGAGGCTCGGTTAAAGACCGCATAGACTAAGGGTCATCTTGTTCATCTAGAGGTAGTGTACTCGTAACATAATGCCGTCCATTTGACCATAGTGCGTTTGGCAACATAACAACTTTAATTTTGCAAAAATGTATTAGACTGGTTCAAATTGGGACCAATAAAAAAGCTGCCGCAGGGAGTAAAGGACTTTTCCCAAATAAAATTTGTAAAATGACACATGCAGTTTGCCAAATGACAATTTATGAAACATTAGTGAACCCTTATAATATCGCCAGGATTGCCAATTTAGATAAAAATGGCAACATTTTTTTCTTTTTTACTTTCCGCAGACAGACAGAACAGAAGGAGAAAAGCATAGTACCTATATCGAAACTGTATCACTCTAAATTAAATAAGAATGATAACGTCCACGATATGAAGTAGGTAGGTACAGTATAATTATCTAGAAGCAAGAGAAGAAACAAAGTCAAATATATACCTTGACAACCCTATTTCACGCACACTAACAATTGACACCTTAAAGTTCATTACCTATAGAAGTGTGACTGCCCTGGCCTTATGAACTTTACATACGAAACACATGTACCTATACAGCATTATCCATTTGGACCTTGGCCCAGCTTCTAGGGCTGTGGCATTACTAAACCAAATCGCTCTAGGCTTCAATTTATAATCGCAGATAGACTCGTAAGGTTGCGGCAAAGGTTAGCAGAGATCGTCGCAAGTCGATCGTGAGTTCCAATATGGTGAATTGGGTAAGGTCTGTTGTATCTGTTGTACCTATCAGTGCCTTGTCTGTAAAACCGAGCAACTATTGACATATTTCATTAAGCATTTTTTTTTGGTTACGTACAATCTCACACAAATTGACCTAGTCCATAGCTCTAGGCTTGTACTATGGGCACTAGACAACGATTTAAATACTTATATTGAGAAATAAATACTTAAATACATAGAAAACATCCAAGACCAAGAAACATCACACAAAAATTTGCACGTATTGCGCATTCGCTTAGATAGTGTCGCTACACTTACACATACTTGCGGTCGTATTGTTATAAAATAGGAATATAATTCGAAGCAACTGCCAAATCCACTTCGGCGTAACACCCACAAGAGCATTTGGCAGTCTACATGGATATTATGGGTCCATATTGGCTCATATAAAATTGGTCTTTAGGTTTTTTTATACAAATAACGATTTGTGTCTATACTCATAATTTCTTCGAAAAATTTTGCTCATACTTTTTTAAGTCATAATTATCGCAACTCATAATGCATTTTTTTAAGAAACTGTTACTTTTTGAAGATTGTTATAAATCTAACCTAACCTAACCTAATTTTATCTACACGTTAGATATTTAAGAAATTCTGAAAAGTGTACGGTTCCATGAATATTGGCGTTATAAGTTCAGATGAGTATAAGTTCCGATCATTAGTATTAAAAAATATTATGAAGAGTGATCATTGTGATGTAAAATGGTATGAAAAAAAATTTCGTAGTTCCAGTAATCGGTGTTGCAATTTTATATGAACTTTGGCGCACCCGGAAATTATATTCGTATTTTATGACAATAACCGCAAGTACGCGTGAGTGTAGCGACACTATCTAAGCGAATGGACTATACCCGGGAATCGCACCCGGGACCGCGAGCTTCGTAGGCAGGGTCACCACCAACTTGGCTAACGCTGCATCGACTTAATTAAGTAGTTTTTTTATTGGATTAGGGGCTACGGCTGTGACATACACACAAACAGATATGAAATTATAAGGGTTCCGTTTTTTTGCTACGAAATATAAAAAGCTTAATTCAGATCAATAATAGATAGATTGATTTGGGAGGCGATATCTTGGTAACTGCTGAACGGGTTTTTTTCTCAAAGGCCAATCACCTCCGTTTTACCGTAGGGGAACAATCAAGTAAGTATTTAAATAAACTAGATTTATTAAAGCATTATTCCTTAATTCCTTATCCTTGTCGTTACTTATTATAAATGCTAAAGTGTGTTTGTTTGTTTATTCCTCGTTCACGGCTCAACTCCTTAACCGATCTATGTGCAACTTGGTACAGAGATATAGCTTGGAGACGGATATTTACTTATATCCCAGAAAATTGGACAGCTCCTGAGCGTATACTCGTAGATAAACGACTTCTACGCGCACTGACTCGCGAAAATGTAATATTTCACATCTCCGCCACATTTACTGACGTTTATTGATTGAAATATAACTTTTAGTTTTAGCACTGCGAGCGTCAGAGCCTGCGCGGGCGCCGCTGCATTACTCACTGCGCATTATACCGCTAGTGCCTCGTGCGGCTAAAGGACAGGTCTGGCGAGCCGGATGGTCAGAATAGCCTGATAAAAAATACAACCCTAAAAATAGAGGCAGACGGTGCAGGAAATTGTTTAGCACCGATTGAGTACGCTACATAATACCGAAGAGTCATAATTTTCATAATTCCTAATGCAATGTTTTGATAGAAGACTTTGTTTTATGATATTGCTTATAAATCAAACCTAACATAATCAACGTATAGCAATTTAATTATGCATTCAATTTAATATAGCTCCAGCACAACATAGCTTTCGGAAAAATGAAAGTTTGGACAAATGAATATTCAGAAGAAAATAAACGGAATTTTGAGGTGCTCCCTGCGTTAACACTATATTATTTCGTTTTATCATATGATTTATTTAAAGCTTGTAGCGTTGGTTAACAATTATATAATAGATCGATCGATGTGGTAATAAAGATGAAATCACATGAGAGATGCTTCAAACATATTCAAAACATTTTAACATTTGATATGGTATTATAGGAAAGGCCTTTCTTGTCTGGTCAAGCTCACATTTCTTCTACATATATCATAACCATCATCTTTATTTCTAGGTTTTCTACATTTATTTATTCTCACTAGCCCAAACGTTATCCGGAAGAGATCTCTTACAGGGGTAAGTTCGCCTTTGTGCAAGTTTTATTTCTCATTTCAATTATTTTTGTAATGAAATTGTTTTAGTACAATAAAGTGATTATACATACATACAGAAATACCCATACTGTTAACATCGCATCTGATAATATGGAATGTGACATATATGTATATGTGTGTGTATTAGCGCTATGGTTGATTACGTATATATTTCAATCGTTCAGATAGGTAGGTACTTTTGAGGTCCTTTAAACACTGGCGAAACGACAGTGCAAAAGGGTCTTAAAATATCGCATTTCCCTTACGTAAAGTCGTTTCCATCTAGGTACCTTCACACTTACCACATAAAAACCAACAATCTCGTAAGTAGCTATCACATGACAAATTGTGAGCATTGGCGCACCACGTTTGGACAGGCCGAGGCTCATCGTTTATGGACCAGCTATTTACTCCGAGGAGTTCCTTTTTGCCACTACTTAGGAAGCCAGTGCCTTCTTTTATGGTTCTAGGAATGCTGCTATGTCTTCCGTACAGTGTTAGGCAGAACGAGTGTTGCCTGTGCCACAAAAAAACAAGCAAGGTGTACCAACGCGCAGAAACGAATAAAGAAAACTGGCCAGCACTTTTAAAATGGCATCTGTAAAGTTTTTCTAGGATTTCTAGTAGTTCTGCTTACTGCTTGAATGGTTATAGTAGTTTTTAGCTGCAAAGCCTGCGAGTATATTATTCAATTTGGATTTACCACTCAGTTTAATATTGTAATCTTTTCTTCTATACCATTTTAAGAATGTGACAGATTTGGCTTTATCTTTAAATTAGTTAGAAATATTTTAAAATAAGAATTAGGTTAAATGAAGAGTTTGATTCCAAAACTTACACAAATTGACCGATTGACCGATTCCTGGGTAAAACCATAATTGCCTTTGATATGTTATCGTATTGTTAACGTTACGATAGTTCCAAGACAGTTCTAATCTACTCGACAGTAATGGCGGCCGAGTTAAAAACGATACGATACCATGTCAAAGGCGATATGGTTTTATCCAGTAGAATATATAATCTATGGTTTACATTCATCTGGCATAACTTTTTTTGGCATAATTATCATTTGGCATACTCATCATTTGGCATAATCATCTTTTAGCATACAGTCTTTTTTTCTGAAACCGTATACTTTTCAGGATTGTTATTAAATAACCCTAACCTAACCTAATGGGTTCTATGCAATGATATTTAAAATAATCCTGAAAAAAAACAGGTTTCAGAAAAAAAGACTGTATGCTAAAAGATGATTATGCTAAATGATGATTATGCCAAATGATGAGTATGCCAAATGATGATTATGCCAAAAAAAGTTATGCCAGATGAAGGGTACCCATAATTTATACTTAACTGTATAAAATTTCACTTCGATCGGTGAAAGCGTTGGACCGTTAAGGCGAAACTAACAAACAAATACCGTTTCAAATTGGTAGTAAAAATCAATAAATATAAATACCTACCTACATGTAATAAATTTAGGTACACACCTATCTTATAGACCTAGTACCAAAATATATCAGACTAAAAACAAATAGACTTTACCGAGAATCAAACCAGGATACTAACTACGAGTAGGTACTTGAGCTAACTGCTTCATCAAATGACCATTGATAAATTCCCGCAACAAACTTTTTAGAAATATCCATAAAATAATCCGTTACGTCCGCACAAAGTAATCAAACGATCGTGGCAATAAATCCTTCTTCCGGCAAGTAACGATGACCCTCATTACCAATAGAAATGTGTATTTATTCCAACAATGAGAGGACCGGCTAATAGACTGTTATTCGCAGATTTATGTCAAGTAAGTAGGTTTATTTACGAATGAACATGCCTTTTCATCAACTATGCCACAGTATAAACAGTAGTTTGTCTTCAAACAAATATATCTCGCGGTTTACGCGCCGCGAGCCGCCTGAAGCAAGCTAACTGGACGCACCAAGCCGGATTAGTCAGGGCCGTGCCGTCTCCGCTTTTGGTTTTGTGCGCATTAAGCGGCAATAGGTAACATAAAAAGGTCCCTTTTAAAGGGATTAACTACTTTTCTATTTATACTATGACTCTCTTATGACCTAGGTAGGACTAAGGGCTGAGACCAACAGTCGTACTGATAGGCCGAGAAGAACGCAGCTATGTGATAGAATGAGAGACGTACCTGTATAAGTTTCTCATTCTAACAAATAGCTGCGTCTCTCTCCGACTGTTGGTCTGTAGGAACCTTGAGCAAAAAAATGCATGTTCCTAACTACCACATGCACAAATATTCACTCACACCTAATATCACATTAGGGCTTCTATGACTTTCTAATTCGCTGAGGTAGAAAGTAACTAAATGAATTAAGGCGATATTAATTTTAAGTTTGTGCAACTGTGCATAACTTGGATTGGCACACCTTTGTACCTTTGTACGTTAGTCATACCACAATAACTTTGCATAAGATATTAAACGGTATTCTTTCATGTCACTCAAACATGACATAGGTATTACATGGATATTTTGTTGAGGTGTTTTTAACGATTCCTATTTTCAAAATGGGTAAACCTATTCAAAGTGGAGTTAGAGAACTTATATTAACTCTTTTCAGTCTTCAATATTGGTGGCCCATCCGCAGAACGAATCATAACCCCTTCTTCACTTCTAGAGTCATCAGCAAACATTAACGTGATGTACTCCTGCCAGGTATTCTTTTTCTTTTCTAGGTCTAATATTGGGTGCTTACTGTCATCTAGCAGCTGGTGTGTCAAAGTCTTGTGTCCAACCATTGATTTAATCTCCTTATGTAGATTGAATGCATCACGTTTGGCATGGAGTTTTTCCACGTTGTCACATTTATCTTGGTACCATTTTTATTTAGTGATTACATGTCAATAAATGTTTGTAGGTATTTTATGAAGTAAAAACAAAGAATTTGTGTCCTGGACCGCTTTGGACTATGTCAAAGTGGCACTGTATATAAAATCTTATGTAGTCTCTTACGCTTTGATTGATTAGGTACGTCATGACTCGTGATCGGAAATTCGGATCCTTTTATTGTTTTGTTTTTGTTGTTGTATTGATGTTGAGTAGTATGGAGGCGGTCTATTTCATTTTGCTAATAAATTTTCCGGGTTTTTCCGGAATACCGGAAATTAGGATACATATACACATTATTAAAGTATTTAAATAACATATAGTAGTTGTGTCTTTTTATAAAATATGTGGTTTGTTTAACTAAAAGTACCTACACTATTCTTTAACATGAAACTAAATTAAATTTGTGAAGTTACATATTATTCTTATGAAAACTAATGGTACTAAAGTTAGTATTTTTGAAAAATCACCAAATTAAAACAAATATACATAGTCATACAAAGTTGAACTGTTTACCACCGTGTAGGTATGTTAACAAAATTGCTGAAAATAGTCATAACCTAAACATTTTTCACAGTTATCACTATTTCCTGATGTTTTATACAATCCCGGAACTTAAATAATTAAAATAATATTAATAAGAAGCCGACTCCATACTTATTGAGCTTTTTCCGGAAATTTGCTAATTGTAGGTATAAAAGCATCCGAATTTCCGATCCCTAGTCATGACACAGTGGCCTGCGAACCAAATTCTTTGACTGTGCCTCATGCATGTTAGACCTCAACTTATAATTCTCCTCCTGAGAGACCTCTATATACTTTCTCATTTATAGTATACTAGCTGTTGCCGCGACTCCACCCGCGCAGAAAAATAAAACAGCCCAACAACAACAATAGTATACTCAGGGATAAGTACCTAATGTAGCATTCTAATGGTGAAATAGTTTTTTGAATCCGTTCCAGTAGTTTTTGAGTTTATTCGTTACAAACATACAAAAATACAAATATAGTATGCATATACATACATCCATAGATAGAGTTAGGGAAATATAAAACGCCGCGTGTAGTACATAATAATTAGAGCTATACTCGTAAGTATCAAAACGTGTTGTGTGACTAAAAATCAGTATTGCCATAAAAAAACTTATGATTTCTACTGATGTCACCTCATTACAGAGTTATCGAGGGATGACTCTATACCTCATTTGATCCGAAATCGAAAACCATACCATATAGCTATTTTATTATTCTAACAGCCTGTATCACAATCGACAAGTAAAACATATTTGACAGATAAATTTAGCCCTTTCTCTTTCTTACACTTGAAAATACACAATGAGAGATTTTACTCGTCGAATGAGAAACAGGCCCTAAGTCCGCCTAGTACTGTAGAGAAGTAATGACCCGTAAATAAACACCCGTATCCAACACGATCTCCCAACAGCTGATGTTAATCCACGCCCGGGTTTTCTAATAAGCTATAAATTATTAATTAATCATGTAGGCCTGTAATCGGCTCGTGGAGGTGCAAAAAGCGTGGCTACGGGCGGGGAATCGACAATGGCGGCGTAACGTTTTTTGATGAGCCTGCGGTAGGTAAGAATTGTCCAGGAGAAAAGTGTTAAGGTGTGAAAAGTGAACACAGTGTTACTCGTCGAGGCTAGATTTAAAATAAAATAAATGTGTTAAATGTACAGTCGAACTCAGAAGTAGGGTGACGGCACCAATGATGGACACTTTTAGCTGACAGGCACCAGTAATGGACACTTCACCCTTAATTCAAATTTCATTCGGTTCTAAGTTGAATGTTGCAATACAAATGAATAACCCTTATCTTCTGTAAAATAAGAATCAAGTGACCATTATTGGTGCCTTGTCCATTACTGGTTCCATCACCCTAGCTGTAGGTACATTTAGTATATCGACGGTGAAACTGCAATACCGCGTAACCAACAATTGCTAATGCCACGTAACTGACTTGTGGCAAATTTTACAGGAGAGCATTAAAATTGAATATCTTTGTGTTTATTGAGGTTAGACTTACCCAAACGCTAAATAACTTTGTGAACCCCATAATTTAGCTGTTTATTATATTAAGCATCAAAATTTACCAGTATGTATTTATATAAAGCACTTACGCGGTATTACACAATTGAATAATACGTCATCTCTATACTTGTATGCACATTCGCGGAATTGTAAAAACGACATGCTCTCTCGCGGTATAGACATGACGTGACTTTGGAGCTTTCTGATGGGTTATCGACACAGCTGTCAATGCCGTCTGGAGCCTATCACAGTGCTCTACCTACAGCCGCGAAAACTCAAATTTGACACATTTGTTAGTTACGCGGCATTAGCCATTGTTGGTTACGCGGTATTGCAGTTTCATTGACGATATTGTACAACAAGGTGCTAAAATCGACAAATAAATCGTTCTGATTTCGATCGTGCTTTTACAAAATGGGATACACCCAAAAAAGTCAACCCTAGTTTTTATTGAGAAATATTTAATTTAAACGACCTATTTTTACTTTTGTTTTTTCTCCTTAGTAAATATTCTCAAGTTCCGATGCGTTAATGTCTTTGCTATATGAAAAACTAAAGACGTGGTGTCTGCTGCTGTTGTCTGCTGTTGCCGTTTACGGACGTGATTCCGCACCCGACCGCACGCAGCAGACAGCACAGCAGGCGTCGGACGCCTGCGGTTGCGGTCTACCGTTGCCGACTGCAGTCGGCGTCACTTCTGGGTCTGCGGTCGGGCGTCAGGGACGCTCGCTAAGGAAGGTGCTTCATAGAAATACATACAACCTAGTTATGACGCCTGCGGTTGCGTTCTGCCGTTGCCGTCTGCGGTCGGCTGCGGAATGACATCTTAAAGGTCAAATTAATGTCATAGTCAAAAATTTTATGTTGAATCGACGATTCAGAAGCTTATAAGTCACACTTATACATACTAGATGTACTAATTATACCATTAATGGTATTAATTATACCATTGTTCGACCATACATTGAAAACTACGATGTACCCCAGTTGATCGCTGCGTAAACAATCGGCAGGAAAAAATTGGTCATCCACAACATATGCCTTGCCGTGATAACATAACGGCCAATAATCGGCGCCTTCCACCTTAGCGGTTCCAAGAATATATTATAATGTTACAAACATAAGAATTCGTAGAGAGAGAGACTAGAGAAGTTTAGGCGCTAGAATGAAACCCCCAATTTTTGATCACATAGTAACAATGTTAAGAGGCCACCTATGGTGCCACGCCCCCACAAGAATAAAAAGGGATGGCTTTATGTGCTTCCGCGCGAAGCATGCGAGATGGAGATAGTTCGCGCGCGCCTTGACGAGAGCGTCAAATTTAATTAATTGCTGTTTACATTAAAACCACAACATTTATTGAAAAAATGGTTTACCAGGATTAAGAAGTTCCATATCCTCAACTATTGAATAGAAAGTCATCGTTAAAGATGATAGGGTTTCGAAGATTCAACCAAAAACATGCAAAAAAGGTTTCATGTTTGAAAAATAAAAGTATCGAGGATTTTATTTCTAATCGTGTTTTCACGTTTGACAGTCTCAAGAAAATATGGTCAAGTTTAATATATCCAAAAAACAGATACAAAGGCGTTATGGTTATTGAGATCCAGATCTCGGAACACTCCAGAATTTAGCATAGGTGGCCTCTTAATGTAAGGAATAACAGTAACAATAAAAACCAAGAACTCATTAATTAATTAATCGCGGATCATTTTAACTTATGCATGCATTATAGTACCTACGCATCACAATGTACTTATAAGAAATAATGGATATAAATAATGCTAGGCACATACAAACGTTTAGTCAACTAATAAAAGAAAGAAAAACTTCACTTGTCTAATAAATTCATATATAATCATTTATAAAATACAAATACAATATTGAATAATAAATCATTTATGCAAATTTATATCTAGGTTAACGTTAAACTGCCCTTTTTCCAAATCACAGGCCACTTGGAAGGCCCAGGAGTCATTCTCGGTTGTTGTATGGACCCGTTGCTGAAAAAAAAAGGATAAAACAATGAGAAAAAGTACACGCCACAAACGAAGTGTGACCATAATGATACAGGGTATACGCGAACCAATTCTCAATTTTCCTCTAGCCCTCGTACCAAGGAAATGTCGCCCCCGTACCATGAGATAGTGATTATATGGCCATGATTTAACACGTTCGGCGCCGGTGACACAACGTCTGTGATCAAAAAATTCTGACTCCTATGCCGGTGACACATATGTTGTGTTTTTATTTTCAAGCCTTTTTCTCGACCAATTCCCAATTATTATTATTATTTTAATTAAATGTACAGTTATGTTATTGAAATATTAATCGAATTTTATTTATAATTGGTTTTAAAATCTGTAAGTTTTTTATAATTTCATAAAAATTACCCTTATACAATGCCGATGACACAAATCTGTGTCATTTTTCGACACAAATGGGCGGTTTTCAAATATTTTGCAGTATTTTTTCCAGCACTAGCACCATTCGACTACACGTTAGAAAGACGACTGACGCCGCAAAATAAAAATAAACGCATTTTAATATTTTACCTATAAACTATGCCAGTTGACACGTATTTGTGTCCATATAATTCGTACTCCTATGCCAGTGACACAAATACGTGACCACGATAATTTCACCTGGCATAACTTAGGGCGCAGTGAATCACTGCCGGCGCCCAACGTGTTAATACACTGATTTAAAAAATTAGACTTTAAGATCAATTAGTTATCTAAACTTAAGTTATTTTTTAATGTTGCAGAATAAAAGTAGTTCAGTTTAGCGAGTGAGCCCCAAGGTCAGAGGCACCCTGTATATGTATTGTAGCGGTAAGACCAAGCACCGTATAAATAAAATGATCTCAAACATAATGCTAATATTCAGCCGGAAATGGCTTCAGGATAAATGAAAATTCGGAAAACGATGCATTAGGACAAATGACGATTAGGGATTCCATAGGGGAACCCTATAACACTCCTGTTGCAATATCAACCTTATTACTAACAAAAGAGAATTAAATGTGCTTTGGCAATTGAATTTGAAAAACGGGCGGCTTATTGGCTTAGGATGGAAGAATTCATAACCTATTCGTTCGAGGTTATAATTCGTACTGGAATGGCATGTGTCAGGATCGAATTCATCTTCCTTTTACTGTAGCTAACATTAGTAATCGGTTAACTTTAAAGATACTAATACTACTACTAGGTATTAATACGCATCAAAGATTTTTCTATATAGGTAAAAAACTTAAGTAAAGCTCCTCTTGCATGTAGTTGTGTACAGAACTTATATGGAATTTTACGTCAAATTTCAAATATAGAATGTCGAATACATGCAAGAGGAGCTTTACTTGAGTTTTTTACCTTTACTTTTCTGTGACTTGGCATTAACTTGGGCGCGTCTTGACTTCTAGAATCGGGCTTAAATCGAAGTTTAGGTTCCTAAGACCCACATTTGCCATATTTTTGAATGGAATATGAATCTATTGTGAATGAAATAGTCTATTTTCTAATTTGACTATTAGTCATAAAAACAATAGAATTCTACTTTATTTCCTTTGCACTAGATCTGTATTTCAATTGCCGTATTATGTACTATTTTTAGTACAAGTGAGGCTAACCTCAATCAAAATTGCCGAAGTTGACTGCTGTCTTACTCTAACATTTAAGTTAGAAAAAGACAGCGAAAATGCGCTTCTTTCTCTAGAACTGTACTTTTAAAAATGATATTGCCAGTAGTTTAGACTTACCAATAACTTAACAGCCTGTCTTGTGTGCGGGTCCCAGTCCACGCGCGCCCCAACAGTGGGCGCAACAGTGGGCCCACAGCTGATTTCCTTGCCGCCCACTTTCCACACCGCCCACATCGCAAACCCATTCACGCGTTGGATTGAGTCACTGCGAACAATAATTGGTTTTATATTGTTAGAAATATGCTAGGTTTTGAGAGTCCAATAAATGAAAAAACACTGGAACCAGCGATAAAGAAAACCGGCCAAGTGCGAATATTAAGGTGAAGCAAAAAAATCGCCGAAAAAATCATGTTTCCTGTATATTTACCGAATTTATTTTTATTATATGTTATGGGAGGTAGGGGACTATTGGGCAGTCGGGAGGTTAGGGCACTACCTTATAATTTGTACCGTTTGTCCCAATTTGAAAACCAGCTCTCGATTTTTTATTAGCACAGTCCCGATTTTTGTAGGACTAGACCTGGCAACACTAGTTATAGGAAGGGTGGCGGTTTTACGACGGTGCGAGATGATTCTCAACTATCTAACTAAACTACCAAGAAACTATCAAGTTTCATGACATCATCAGTCAATGCGTTATCAGGACCTTTAATATCATTGTTTTGGTCAATTTAGGGTATGAAATGTATCTTTAATAGCTAATTGCTTATTGCTTACCGAAAATGTAAATACAGGTATGAAAATATTGGCAGGTTAAGTTAATTATTGTATCATACTTCTAAAAAACAGGATTAATTCGATATAAGCACTTATTGTGTAGGTACTGAGTTGATTTATGTATAGTGACTTTTTTTCCTATTTAATTTGAGGGGAGGAGCGAATGCAATGTATGCTGTCTAGCAAAACCAGTCCGCGGGTCCACAGAAAACCAGCGTCGCATTGCCAATAGGTGGTACGACATATAGCTGAGTGGATACCATTTTCGCAGCAATACTTATCACACACTGTAATGTTATAATTTTTAGGCGAAATAAATGATTTTCTATTCTATTCTATTCTATAAAATAAAGTTTCATACTATTCTTGTATTACAACAATCAGCATCATAATATAGGGGTGCTTCATCCAATTTCATGATTTATTTTCGTAGAAAAAAAAGACAATAAAACAACGTATATATTAAGGCTGCATCGGTAAAAAAATGGCTTAGAGGCATACCATCTATGTTGTTGGGTTGGCAAAGCATTTATCGGCTTCAGGGACCACTTACCATCAAGTGTTTGCTCGATTGACTTCTCCGTGTCTAAATATAACTTGTCTATCCTCCTAAGGCCCCACCATACAACGAAATTTGTCAAAGGAATATGAATCTATTGTGAATAAAATAAAGTAAAGTGAATGAAATAAAGTAAATTTTGATCATGGCTATCATGAGTCATAAAAAACAAAAGAAATTCCACTTTACTTCCTTTGCACTAGATCTTTGTTTCAATATTATGTACTATTTTAAGTAGAAGGAGCGCACTCACAAGGCGCAGGTGTCGTCCCGGGCGTAGGTGGGGCGCAGGTCGACGGCGAGCAGGAGGCGCGGCACGGGTACTGACTCTGTGGGTCACTCACAAGGCGCAGGAGTCGTCCCGGGCGTAGGTGGGGCGCAGGTCGCGCAGGTCGACCGCGAGCAGGAGGCGCGGCACGGGTACTGACTCTGTGGGTCACTCACAAGGCGCAGGAGTCGTCCCGGGCGTAGGTGGGGCGCAGGTCGCGCAGGTCGACCGCGAGCAGGAGGCGCGGCACGGGTACTGACTCTGTGGGTCACTCACAAGGCGCAGGAGTCGTCCCGGGCGTAGGTGGGGCGCAGGTCGCGCAGGTCGACCGCGAGCAGGAGGCGCGGCACGGGTACTGACTCTGTGGGTCACTCACAAGGCGCAGGAGTCGTCCCGGGCGTAGGTGGGGCGCAGGTCGCGCAGGTCGACCGCGAGCAGGAGGCGCGGCACGGGTACTGACTCTGTGGGTCACTCACAAGGCGCAGGAGTCGTCCCGGGCGTAGGTGGGGCGCAGGTCGCGCAGGTCGACCGCGAGCAGGAGGCGCGGCACGGGTACTGACTCTGTGGGTCACTCACAAGGCGCAGGAGTCGTCCCGGGCCTAGGTGGGGCGCAGGTCGCGCAGGTCGACCGCGAGCAGGGGGCGCGGCACGGGTACTGACTTTGTGGGTCACTCACAAGGCGCAGGAGTCGTCCCAGGCGTAGGTGGGGCGCAGGTCGCGCAGGTCGACGGCGAGCAGGAGGCGCGGCACGGGTACTGACTCTATGAGTCACTCACAAGGCGCAGGAGTCGTCCCGGGCGTAGGTGGGGCGCAGGTCGCGCAGGTCGACGGCGAGCAGGAGGCGCGGCACGGGTACTGACTCTATGAGTCACTCACAAGGCGCAGGAGTCGTCCCGGGCGAAGGTGGGGCGCAGGTCGCGCAGGTCGACGGCGAGCAGTAGGCGCGGCACGGGTACTGACTCTGTGGGTCACTCACAAGGCGCAGGAGTCGTCCCGGGCGTAGGTGGGGCGCAGGTCGCGCAGGTCGACGGCGAGCAGGAGGCGCGGCACGGGTACTGACTCTATAAGTCACTCACAAGGCGCAGGAGTCGTCCCGGGCGTAGGTGGGGCGCAGGTCGCGCAGGTCGACGGCGAGCAGGAGGCGCGGCACGGGTACTGACTCTATGAGTCACTCACAAGGCGCAGGAGTCGTCCCGGGCGAAGGTGGGGCGCAGGTCGCGCAGGTCGACGGCGAGCAGTAGGCGCGGCACGGGTACTGACTCTGTGGGTCACTCACAAGGCGCAGGAGTCGTCCCGGGCGAAGGTGGGGCGCAGGTCGCGCAGGTCGACGGCGAGCAGGAGGCGCGGCACGGGTACTGACTCTATGAGTCACTCACAAGGCGCAGGAGTCGTCCCGGGCGTAGGTGGGGCGCAGGTCGCGCAGGTCGACGACGAGCAGGAGGCGCGGCACGGGTACTGACTCTATGAGTCACTCACAAGGCGCAGGAGTCGTCCCGGGCGAAGGTGGGGCGCAGGTCGCGCAGGTCGACGGCGAGCAGTAGGCGCGGCACGGGTACTGACTCTGTGGGTCACTCACAAGGCGCAGGAGTCGTCCCGGGCGTAGGTGGGGCGCAGGTCGCGCAGGTCGACGGCGAGCAGGAGGCGCGGCACGGGTACTGACTCTGTGGGTCACTCACAAGGCGCAGGAGTCGTCCCGGGCGTAGGTGGGGCGCAGGTCGCGCAGGTCGACGGCGAGCAGGAGGCGCGGCACGGGTACTGACTCTATGAGTCACTCACAAGGCGCAGGAGTCGTCCCGGGCGAAGGTGGGGCGCAGGTCGCGCAGGTCGACGGCGAGCAGTAGGCGCGGCACGGGTACTGACTCTGTGGGTCACTCACAAGGCGCAGGAGTCGTCCCGGGCGTAGGTGGGGCGCAGGTCGCGCAGGTCGACGGCGAGCAGGAGGCGCGGCACGGGTACTGACTCTGTGGGTCACTCACAAGGCGCAGGAGTCGTCCCGGGCGTAGGCGGGGCGCAGGTCGCGCAGGTCGACGGCGAGCAGGAGGCGCGGCACGGGTACTGACTCTATGAGTCACTCACAAGGCGCAGGAGTCGTCCCGGGCGAAGGTGGGGCGCAGGTCGCGCAGGTCGACGGCGAGCAGTAGGCGCGGCACGGGTACTGACTCTGTGGGTCACTCACAAGGCGCAGGAGTCGTCCCGGGCGTAGGTGGGGCGCAGGTCGCGCAGGTCGACGGCGAGCAGGAGGCGCGGCACGGGTACTGACTCTGTGGGTCACTCACAAGGCGCAGGAGTCGTCCCGGGCGTAGGTGGGGCGCAGGTCGCGCAGGTCGACGGCGAGCAGGAGGCGCGGCACGGGTACTGACTCTGTGGGTCACTCACAAGGCGCAGGAGTCGTCCCGGGCGTAGGTGGGGCGCAGGTCGCGCAGGTCGACGGCGAGCAGTAGGCGCGGCACGGGTACTGACTCTGTGGGTCACTCACAAGGCGCAGGAGTCGTCCCGGGCGTAGGTGGGGCGCAGGTCGCGCAGGTCGACGGCGAGCAGGAGGCGCGGCACGGGTACTGACTCTGTGGGTCACTCACAAGGCGCAGGAGTCGTCCCGGGCGTAGGTGGGGCGCAGGTCGCGCAGGTCGACGGCGAGCAGGAGGCGCGGCACGGGTACTGACTCTGTGGGTCACTCACAAGGCGCAGGAGTCGTCCCGGGCGTAGGTGGGGCGCAGGTCGCGCAGGTCGACGGCGAGCAGGAGGCGCGGCACGGGTACTGACTCTGTGGGTCACTCACAAGGCGCAGGAGTCGTCCCGGGCGTAGGTGGGGCGCAGGTCGCGCAGGTCGACGGCGAGCAGGAGGCGCGGCGGTGCGCGCGCGCGGCACGGGTACTCCCACAGCGGCTGAGCTTCGATCTCCGCGTCGCTTATTATGCGGGACTTCTGCAACAACGCGGTTTAAAACTTCAACGTATGTCGGTTGACGTGGATACTTACCTGAAAATCTATAACGGGCTTAATCACTTTAACCCTTAAGCAGACCCCACCCACCTAGGTATTATAACTAAATACAAATAAAATACATATTCAACTTAATTACGTATTGGGGAGTAATCTATATACCGGGTGTGTCCTGTAACAGTCATAATTATAACATCTTAATGTTCCAAAGTCCTAAAATGTGGAGAAAATTGCCATTCAAATTAAACTTCACAGTCAATGGGTATTAACATCGATATGATCGCCCGTCATTCGTTTGGTGTCTTGGTACGGGGGATGCTACTTCAGAAATACTTATTCTTAAAACGATCAAAATTAGTTTTTATCCAGATGCACTAGGAACTATTTTAATTTGTAAAAGATACAAAATGGCACATGTGATATGATTTTATCACAGACCTTAATCTAAATAGATAACGTTAACACCTCAATCTGTATGAAAACCCTCCGTGTCACTTTTTTTCTACCTACTGTGACGTCACAAGAGCGAATTAGTGATGTGAACTCCCTGTTGTCCGCGCGAAATCGATTCAAAGGCGCCGCCGCCCGCGCCGCGCGGCTCGTGTCAGTCAGTAAGTACGAGTAAAGATAAGAGATAAAGATAAAGATATTTATTCAGTAAGTAGGCCGCACGGGCACTTTTACACGTGAAGAATCTACCAGCGCTTCCCAAGAGGAGACCAATGCTGAGAAGAAACGCCGCAAGAAACTCAGCAGTCAGTCATTTTTTAAACATATTACAATGGTTAGGTACTACTTAGTCTAGCATTATATAAAGCAATAAATATTAAATTACTTATTATACTTATAAAAATAACATGCGTAGTTCAGCAGGAAAACATGCCAAAAATCTTACGAGAGAGACAGAGGGAGAAAAAGAAAAAAAAAAACACCTATTTATGTTTATATAAGACGGTACAAGATGATCACATAAAAGTTTCGATATGTTTTCCTACATCAACGGTGTCCCCTAGACAAGATAAAGCTTTTGCATTTGAATAAATTATTATTGACTAAGTTTCGGGTTTAGGCCATGCATTTTTGTCGACGACTTTTTCCAGTAATTTTTAAGTGCTGGAAAGGGTAACTTTAAAACTACGTCGGGTAATTTATTATAGAAATGAATGCATTGACCAACAAATGATTTATATACTTTACGGACGCGGAATTTTCGAATAGCGATTTTATTTTTATTTCTTGTATTTAAATTATGTATATCAGAATTTTTGGTGAAAGAATCTAAATTGTTAATAACATAAATATTATTCTCATAAATAAATTGAGACGCTACAGTTAAGATATTAATTTCTTTAAAAAGTTCTCTTAACGAGTCACGGGAATTTAAATTGTAAATAGATCGAATGGCCCTTTTTTGTAACACAAATATAGTTTGTATGTCAGCTGCCTTACCCCTTACCTACACGGTCAGTATTTGTTACCTAGAAAAACTAATTGAAGACCAAGATTGGTTGCCACTAAAACAAAATACGTTTGCCTTAGTATATTTTTCCACTTTTTAAAACCACACTAAGAATATTTATACTTTAAGTTTTATTTATTGCTAGTTTTAAACCTTCGATTTAAATAAACAAGTTAATCCAAGTTACTTACAAAAATAAAAGATACCCTGTTAAATATTTATATTTTTCGTCGGCCTAAATTGCAAACCTGCTAAATCCATTTTTAGTATTTAGCAGTTTACCATTCTAAATAGATGAAATAAAGTGCAAAGCTGCTAAATCCTAAAAATGGATTTAGCAGGTTTGCAATTTAGGCCGACGTTTTGTTGGATCAATTTCCTTGTCCGGTCGCTTTAATCCATTTCTCTTTTAAGTTTGCAATACTTGGAAACCTGTAATTTATGACCTATAATTATGTTGATAAGACAAAAAAAAACCAACCTAAGAATTTACCTAACAATCGATTAGAATCATGAAACATCACTATTTGCTTCATTAGACAGAAAAACGATTATAGTACAGGGTACTATCTTCTTTTTCTTCTTAGGGACTAAGAAGCCGAGCGACACAAGCTAAAGTTCGATCGTTTTATTTCCATTGCGCGTTTAATATATTCAGGTGCTACAACTTTTCAACTAAAGTAGAGATCTAGAGAATAATCCTTTCACATCGTGAAAACTCGGAACTCACGTCTACTTCCGAATGATGCCGACGTGTCTATGAATTATTGAATTATAAAGTGACATGTTTGTATTAAATAAATAGAGTACTTTAGTTATCAGTGTAAAATGTCAAACCACGAGTTTGAAGTATATCACACCGAGGTGTTAAAACCACCACGATCAAATATATAAAAATTAGGTTTAGGTAAACAAGAAGAAATATAAATAAATGTTGAAAATAGTTTCCCAGGTCTTAATGCTTTCGGCATGACTATTAAAAAGAACTGAAAACAAACTACTCTGGTATTAACCACTCTATATCGATTATCACTCTCGCGATGCGACGTTCCCCAACGTTGTCTTTATGCGTACTGAGTCAGACTGAAGAAGCATGACAAATACGAACATTTCCGAGAAAATACGATGTGAAAGGATATTTCACTAAGGTCTGTTCATCCTTACTTGTCTTATATAGTAAACAACTTTCTAACCTCAAAATGAACCTTTATTGGCTAAAACAGCGGTTTTGTCGTAAATAAAGTAAACTGAATAAACATTTTGGACATCATTTGGCCAATATATTGTCTGTGATTGCTTTATTTTGTATAAAATAGCTGTTTTAGCCAAAAAAGGTTCATTTTGACGTTAGAAAGTTGTTTACTATATAAGACAAGTAAGAATGAACAGACCTTACATCTGTAGGCAATTGTATCATGAATATGAAGTAATCCCACAAAGTCTTATTTTTCATAGTAAAACTACGACAAACCTAAAATAAATGATTTCTGAATAGATAAAACATAATTTTAGAATAAATTTACTTTCTTATGGAAGGAAACAGTGTCCAGTTACATGTGCATTATTTGGGACAGCATTTAAACTTTTCAGCTTTTTTTTTTTGGGAGAGTTTTTACAACTTAATACGGAACAAACAGTTATTTTTCTAGATATCGGTTGACGTCTGCAGGCGATGACCGTCGAACGCGGATTAAACGAAGCCGCAAGCACACATTAAGACTGCTTTTTGACACGCGAAGTACGTACCACTCTCTAGTTAGATGAGGATCTGCGGATTTTTTTTTTTTTACAGGCATTTTTTTGTAGGGCAGATGGGCTTTCCCCTTTACGTGCAGGAGCGCCTAAGACTGATATTTCAACCAACCGTATATAGTCAATGATATTTTATATTTAGATACGTTATGTTCATACTAAACGCATTCAAAAGCCGTCGCCAATTACTGACAGTTGCTACGTTACCATATTTCTACGGACAAAGACGGCAATCCGGAGCGAACGCTATTGTTAGAAAGAGATAAATAGTTGTTTCAAATTGCGTAGCCAAATGACGCGGCGTGCCTGCTCATGGCCGCCATTTCGCTACCCGTCTTTATCGCACTCATTCGATATCTAATTGTGTATCTCATGTTTCACAGGTGACAGTGACGCCGCCGGTGCAAATTAAACAAAGTTAGGCGATGTAAACAAAATGTAAAAAATATTTACGGTACTTACGAATGAAATAAGACATCCTTTCTTCCTTTTTAGTTACAGTATAATTTCGGCTGCCTCAAAAAACACAAGACGGCATTTTTTATGAAATATTTTTTATAAATATTGTTACTTTTCGATAATAAAACTTTATCGTCTTTGATGCATGCGTGTCAGCAGCCGCGGCGCAACTGAACGGTAGTAAGGCAATTTACCTTCCTTTTTGAGGAACGCTTTTGCGCGCAGATGACGTATCTTAATATAAAAAATTGCATATAGTTGATAAAAAGCCTCTGCCTTAAAAAGGGTTAAGTTACAAAACTTTCTGCGTTTATAAGATGTTATTTTAGAACAACACTCCTGTTATCCTCAGGTTTTAGAAAACTTGCGATTTAGTATTAGTACTTATTAAATGTATAATATTATTTATTAATTGACGTGACAGGACTCTGGAAGTCCTACAGACAACGGTAGGGCTCGCGTTACTGCAGTTAAACTATGAAATATTAACATTAAGAAAGGGTCTTACCTCAACAAGTTTGTCGAATATTCCCATTTCAATTCCCTCGCATTTCCCCAGCGGTATCCTGATCTTGTGCAAGTCCTGGAACTCGACCGGCATCGCCCAGAACTCACAAGCCTCCGGAATTATCGTAATTCTATCAATCTTATTCCCCAAAATCTCCCGGTATTTATACAAAATGTACGCACACTTAAGATTCTCCCAAGGAAGTATTGCACTGCTGAAGCACGGATCACAAACAATATAAGTCAACTCATTTAAAATATCATCATTTAATTCCGATATGAAGCTAACATTCTTTATACCATTTTCTGCAACATAATCAGACAGTATATTTTTTTGTATATTCATGTTTTCAAGAATATAAACCTTTTTTGCTCCGAATTTAGCAGCTGCTAGCCCTAAGAAACTGTTGCCGTTCAGATCTAAGACAACTGAATGATTGGTCAAATTTTCTTTGATGCGAGCTAGGAACTTCTTGCTTCGTTTGCCGTCGTTTAAGTAAGAAACTTGCGTTCTCGACATAGTCATGTGCACTCCACATTCACAAATAGGTCTTTTGTAATCGCTGTGTTTGTTATTTTTGTCTTCCAAGTAGAACCATAAGGAGTACTCGTCCTGGCAGGATACCAGGGTGACCTCGGATTCTCTCTTGACGGGGAGCTCCTGGGGGAGGTAGTATACGGCTTGCATCCAGTGGTCCCTCCAGGGTATTGTGTCTTGGGGTCTTTCAGAGCCTAGTTCTGCGTCGGGATGCGCCCACCAGGGTGCACAACTTAGGACAATTTTACCTGGAAAATCATAAGTAATCTTGAAAAAATAATCTTAAAATGTAACTAAGGCCGCATTTTACCAAATTCAAATAAGACTTACTCCGAGATTAGTCTATACAAATTCGGCGTTTAATCTAGGACCTTATTCCAGGTTGGTCGAATGCAATTTTATATTATAAATGTAACAGTTTTTTATTGTCTTCTTGTTCTTCAGCACAAAATGGCGCGTTAAACATCAAATTCAAATCTAGAGCTGTTTTAAACGTTTCATTCAACGAATGAAGAATGTGTATGGTTCATTGGTTCATTGGAAATTAAAAAAAAAAACATTTTAGACTCTACTAAACTTATTTTTAGTTCAAATTCGCATATTTTTTGATCATGTGATTTGCACCGATCAATGCTTAAGTGCAGTCTTACGAGGTAGTATAACATAATATTATTCACCTTGAGTATCCATGTTAAGCTCCCACCACATAAACACCATCTGCGCCTGACCCGTTCCTGTCACGGTGACGTCCTGTCTGACAGTCCGCCGCTTTTCAATCGGCGAGCGACCCGACCAGTCGAAGTAGAAAATGGGGACGGGTTCGGACAACTCTTGGAAGGCTTGACGGGGCAGTTGGGATAGCTGGAGGTCGTGAACTGCTGCTGAACCGGCGCAGGATCTCATCTGGAATCAGAAATAGTTTTTTTATTTTCCTCTGTCCACTAGGATCCATTGATAAATAATAAAGTGGGCTTTAATATGTACTTAAATCCATTTGGAATCGTTTACACTGTTTAATACGCTGGGATCCATCAATGAATTCTGTTACTCTCTTAATTACACGTCCGATTTTGCAACAATACTTTAGTTTATTAGAAAACAACAACAGTAATGAGGTCGCCATTGGACGGTCGGCGTCCTTTTAAATGACGATGAGGGAGGCGAGACGACTGCTAGTACGTTGAGCATAAAATGTATTGTAACAGCCAAAGTGACCAAATAATTCGTAAAACCATATATTTTGTATGGTGTGACGAACTAATTGGCCACTTTGGCTGATAAAAAAAAAAACAGTAAATTGGCCACATCAGGTCTCTTATTCATCATTACACGTCGGTAATATGGAGTGAATCTACTAGCACTTCGGAAAAAACCATCACTGCGGAGAAGAAGCGCAGCAAGAAACTCCAGCAGAATGTCATTTTTTCCATTATTAAATACAATAATTACTTAAAAGTTACATTACAAGTTAATAAAGTAATAAATAATTATTTTAAAACTTTTTTTTTTATGTATTTTTTATATCTGCAATCAGCTATTCAGCTTTAATCAGATGTTCTGGAGGTATTCAACGCTGAGGTTATACATCCATCGATGCAGCAACCTTTATTTCCTTTGGCTGTTTACAGTGATGCCAGTTTTGCCCTCTTGAGACGATATACACAATCAGTGGTGTCAATGAGTTTTGCTGCTAGCTTGTTTATGTGGTGTTCAATTCTAGACACGTAGTTCTTGTTGAAGTGTTTAATTTCTTCTTTAATTGTTGGTATTTCTGTGTAATTGTGTACGTCACAATTTTTCGTGAACCATGGTGCATTTGTTATGGTTTTCAGGGCATTGTTCTGGAAGCGTTGTAAAATTTCAATATTTGAGTGGCTGGCTGATCCCCAGAGCTGGATACCGTAGGACCATATGGGTTTTAATATGGTTTTATAGATAAGTATTTTATTCTCTAAATTTAATTTTGATTGTCTACCTATCAGCCACAATAAGTCACGAAGTTTCCGGCTGCATTGATCTCTTTTTCTCCCGATGTGCTCCCTCCAAGTAAGCCTTCGGTCTATATGCATGCCAAGGTATTTTACCGTTTCTTTGTGAGGCAGTATTGCATTATTCAGTTTGACTGCAGGGCAATCTCCTTTTTTAAGTGTAAATGTCACATGAACTGACTTATTGGTACTTGCTTGTATTCTCCATTTTTTTAACCACTGTTCTACTGCCTTGAGATGGCGTTGAAGGACTTCAGACGCTATGGTGGAGTTTACATTGTTAGCAAGGATTGCTGTGTCATCCGCATATGTAGCAGTCAATACTTCTTCTGATTGAGGTAAGTCAGCTGTGTAAATGTTGTAGAGAATGGGGCCAAGAACTGAGCCTTGAGGTACTCCAGCTCTGATTTTCCGGAGGGTAGACAGTTGATCATCCACACTGACCTGAAATAGTCTCTCTTTGAGGTAGTTTTTGAGCAACATGTAGGCAGAGTTGGGTAACATGGATTTTAATTTGTATTCTAGGCCCTTATGCCAGACTCTGTCGAAGGCTTGTTGAACATCAAGGAAAACAGCTGAGCAATACTCCTTCCTTTCTAATGATTGCCTTATTTTTTGGGCTACTCTGTGAATTTGTTCGATGGTAGAGTGATCGGCTCGGAATCCAAACTGATGACCAGGTATGATATTGTTTTCATGCAACATTGGTATCAGGCGTTTCATTATGACTTTTTCAAATAGCTTGGACAGTATTGGTAGCAAGCTGATCGGTCTGTAAGATGATACTTCATTTTGAGGTTTTCCTGGTTTTGGAATCATTATTATAATAGATACTTTCCATAGTGCTGGGTAATAATGCAGTCTCAGGCAGGCGTTATAGAGGGTAGTAAGGTAGATAACTGCTTTTCTGGGTAGTCTCTTTAAAATCTCTGCTGTGACTAGATCAAACCCAGGTGCTTTTTTTAGTTTGAGTAGGTTTATCTCTCGTTGGGTTTCTCGGGGTGATACTGGTTTGAATGGTAAGGACATTTGCTGGTCAGAATTCAAGACTTCATCAATATCAGGATAGCTGGGGTCGGCGTTGTTAGGTTTGAAAGCATCTTCTAGGAATTCTGCATAAAGCTCCGCCTTCTCCTTATGGTCTCTAGCCCAGCCACCATTTTTCTTTTTTAGAGGAGGTACTGGTTCCCGGGGTCTTTGGAAGTCATGTGTAAATTTCCAGAGAGAGTAGTCTTCCTTGCAGTCAGCAGACAGAGTTTGTAGTCTATTCTGAAGGGTTTTATTTTTAAGCTCTGAGAGAGTTTCTTTTAGTTCTCTGCCAGCCTTATTGAGAGCTTTTTTGTCGTGCGAGTTTCTGCTCATATGCCATATACGTCTTAGTCTCCTTTTCTCAGTAACTTTCTTTTGTACTTCGATGGTGTAGTCCCCTGATTGCGGTTTGTGGTTGAGTGGAGGCGTAGCCAGCCAGGCTGCTTGTTGAATGAGATTAGTTATATAATGGGTACCGTTTTCTACTTGCATCTTCAGTTTTTAACGATATTTGCAGCTCGACGTTTTGTTCTACGTACTCTCGAAAAGTGTCCCAGTCTGTTTTGAAATTGTACAGGGATTCTCTGGGTTCTTTGTGAATGACCGTAGAACTTAGGGTACATATAACTGGCGAGTGATCCGAGGTGCCATCTAAGCTGGATTCTACTTTAACGTAGTCATG
This sequence comes from Acleris literana, assembly GCA_946894065.1. Classification (NCBI taxonomy): domain Eukaryota; kingdom Metazoa; phylum Arthropoda; class Insecta; order Lepidoptera; family Tortricidae; genus Acleris; species Acleris literana. The sequence goes on from OX335681.1 coordinate 5,225,508, forward strand.
AGAGATTCCTTTGATAATAAAGAAATCGATAAGATCTGGTGTTTTTCGCGAGTCCGTCGGCCAATGTGTTGGTTCTCCTGTGCTTAGTACATCCAATTTTCTACTATCTATGCACTTTTTTAACTCTCGTCCTCGTGATGTGATAAGTCGGGATCCCCAAAAGGTATGTTTTGAATTCCAGTCTCCTCCACTAATAGATCTCGCTCCCAGGCATTGGAAGAAATCACCAAACATGTTTTCATCGATTCTATGGCGTGGTGGGCAGTACACCGCTGCAACGTAGAGCGGTCCCCTCCAGTCAGTCACACATACTATTGCAGCTTGTAAGTAGTCGTGTCTGAAGCTTGGTATTGGGTATTGATTAATATTTCCTCTTATGATGACTGCAGCTCCAGCATGAGCCGTGCCGTCTGGATGGTTTGTTGCATAGACGTTATATCCATTAAACTTTACAGTACGTTGGTCAGTGTTTCTGAAACTAATAGTATGTCTATTTTATTAGATTGTAGAAAATGTTCGACTTCCAGCTTATTAGATGATAAGCCGTTTATGTTCCATGTAGCTATTCTTAAAACATTCATTTAAGTAGTTTAGACACAAGAGTTGTCAAGAGTCCCACTAGGGAACCCATTTGATCTAACAATTTATCCATTTTTTGAGATTGTGCGATAAGTAAGGCCCGAAAGTCTTGAGTTAGTTCATCAGGGTGATTGTTTGAATGTGTTATTGTCTCTCTTTGGAGCACTTCTGCATAGGTTTTTCTCTTGCCTTCAATGTTTGCTATTGGCTCTAGCTTTTGAGCTTCACTCCTCTCCGGTCTCGAAGGGGCTCCTTCTCCTCTGTTGATTGGCTTGTACTTCATTGTTCGCCTTTTGAGTATCTCTCTGTATACTTCACACCCTTTATAATTTGCTGGATGACTTCCTAAGCATAGTGCACATTTAGCTGGTGTATTTTTATCGACTTTAGGACAATCACTAGTTTTGTGGGATTCCGCACAATTGACGCAGCGAAACGGTCGTAAGCAATTATTTTTAGTGTGCCCATACTGCTGGCATTTGGTGCATTGGACTATTGTTTTCCGTCTAATGGGATCTTCAATCTTGACGATGGTGTTATAGATACTACGGATACTTTTAATTTCTTTATTCTTTTCGCTTGGTGCAATATTGACAAAAAAAGTTGTTGAGGGCCTTTTATTGGGTCCTACCCTAGCATTTATAATTTCTCCTTGGACTATGTTTCCTGTTTTTTCTATTTCTTTCTATTTATTTTAAAACTAACACAAATAAAATCATTAAAAAATGTAAGGTCAATATTAAAAATAATGACTAGGAGAACAACATGACGAGGTCTCTACGTTAGGAACGATAATTAAAAATAACTAAATCGGAAAACGGGTCCTTGCAAGCGTGAACAGACCGGACCCCACAGACAGCAGCGTATCTCAGCCATCGATTTGATATATGTGATGCTGACTGTACGCATCGCCCTATATTTAAAGATGTAGAATACTCCCTCTTCCTTGTCTAAAGAAAGAAAGAAGAAATTAAAGAAATTTCCATATTTGTAAAAAAACACCCACATTTGTTTGTAACAGCCAAACATCATTTTAATCTTAGAAATAGGTAAACATAAATTATTACACACTTCTCACCACACAACATTTGCAAAAAGTATGTTCTGGATGGCTGTACACATTTATAATAGAATCCCAGACGCGTTCAAATTGTACAATTGTGATAAATTTAAATCTGTTATTCATAACTGGCTATTAAGTAAACTTTCCTACACTTTACAAGACTTTTTAGAAAATGATGGAAAAATATAATAGGTACTTAAACATTAATTTGGAAAAGTAATCTAGTAGTTTTATAATTTTTTAATTTGTTGTTTATTTTAATTATATAGGTATTTATAAGTAATTAAACATGATACTATTTTAAATATGTACTTAAGGCAAATACTGTACACCATTTTATGGTAGACTGTAGCGGAATTAACTCACATAATATTTTTTACCATCTCTCATATACATTTAAACAATAAAATATTTTGATTTTGATTTGGATTTTAATTTAATTTTTAACCTTCTTAATGCCATAAAAATACCTTCATACCTTCTGAGGAGGCCGTAACACAATCCCGCAGTCCTCATCAACCAAGTCGTTGAGTTTGTTCCACTTCTGCAGAGTGGGGCACTCCACTAGCTGTGCGTATATGACGGCGGAGTCTGGCACCACTATGGAGTCCTCTTCTAGTAGGTACTTGTGGGCGTGTGAGAAAGTTGGCAACGCTCCTAAAATTGACAAAGGAGCTACTTATGTTTTAGTGGTGATAGGAGGGTCTGATCGGATCGCTACCATCATGGTTTAACCTACCGCCAAGCTGTGTTTCGGTGCGGCGATAAGACAACCAGTGAATTATCTAGTATACAAAGCTTTTGTGGTATTCGGATTGCAGTTTTAAAATTGAAGCCTTCAAAATGAAAATATCGATGAGTCACAGATCCCACTTACCATCAGGTGGCTTGTGTGCGTTTGCTTTCATCTTGAATTAAAAACAAAGCTGCAGGTTTTTTTAATTATCTGTCATGTTTATCCTAACAAGTTGCACACTGAAACTGAAAGTGTATCTCGGTAAAATCCGCTCATTCCGGCATTACCAGAATTTCAAAATACCAAACTGCATTTTATTAGCAGGAATCCAAAACACCAGATGCGGAATATTGGGTTAAGATAATAAACAATACCCTAATTTGAATTTTTAGTTATGGTATTCAAATGTATGGAGAATCTGGTATATGAAAATTGTGGTATTTCGGCAATGAGCGGTAAAATCAGCTTTCAACAACTCAAGGTTGTTCAGTTAAAAAAATATGACTACCTTCACCAATCAATTCTGTATCAAAAACTTCTGTGACTAAAATATTGGCTTTCTGCTTCATATCTCCGTTTTCCCCCACCGTTAACTCAGTAGACCTTTTGGGTATGACGGTAATCTTTTTAGTCACTCCGTTGCGTTGCAGGATCTTCTGGCAGCAGTCAGCCATGGGTTTGAAGGCTTCACAAGCTACGACGGAGTCAGCGCCGCATTTGACTGCCATGATGGACAGGAGACCAGTTCCTGTGCCTGCAAAATAACTGTCTATCTTAATTTCAAACCTATCAGGCACTTGTCCCATGGCCAACGAAGAAACGATTAGCTATAGACTTTGTCGCTCAAGAAACGAACAAAAGAATAATCCCGTGTCAATAAAAGAGACACAAATATTAATAGTTAATAGCTGGCTGTTTACACTGCCGGCGGGTACTCTCTCTCCAACAAAAGATATTTATCCCGTGTCAATAAGAGACGCATATATTAATAGTTGATCGCTGGCTCTACTCGCTTCTCGCTCATCATCGGCGGTGGGACCAGTGCCTTAGTCTTAAGGTTATTTTTGACCGGCGAGGCTAGATGATAGATAGCTAAAATCTGACCAAAAATAAAGACTATACATAAATACCTTATAGGAGGACTCAACCTCACTGTAAATGTACCTTACCTTTTGTTAAACAATCAACTTTATTTTATTTATTTCTTAATTATCTAACTCTCTTCTCGCCTTGCTGGTAGAAAATCAACTTTATAGACAATAATTGGAACAATTTACTTTTAGATTGTATATTTCCTGAGAATTGTTATTCAGGTGTGCACTGTATTTTTTGTGGACACTGTCCATAGTGTTAGTACAACTTTTGAGTTCAAAAATATATTATATTATATTGCCCCTGAACTCTATGTGAAGTGTAACGCGACAGTAGCATTTTTTCAAGTGAAATATTTTTAGATTTATGTTTGACCCCTTTTGAGAAAGGGACACCTGCCACTTTTTATATTATTATAAATTAATGTTTCACTATAAAAAAAAAACATATAGGTTCATTTGGAGAAAGTGAAATTTTTCTTTCATGTTAGGGTGGTATTCCACCTGTCTCACATTTTTTAAAGCAAACTGTGAGATGCAAATACACATTGGACAAAAATCTTGGACAAGTGGAATAAAACCCTAAGGTATATCAACACATACAAGTATATTAATTACGTACCTACTACCACTGCCACTCAAATTGGATCAATGGATTGGATTGATTCATTTTTTATTCATTTTAAACCAAATTATTAAGGAGCTTAGAGCTATTAACCTTTTTTCTTTCATCTAAATGGAAATAATACTTTTGGAAAATTTCCACTTTTTATAGTGGTTTTTTTGCTATGTGAACAATTTTATTAAAATTTAGTCATAAAAAGGGAAAAAAATCTTATTAGGAAGTGTCAAAAGGATTATTTCCATTTAGATGTTAACAAAAAAGCTTAACAATAGGCCTCATTGTATTTAATTTTGGGTCCTTTGCTGCAGCCTTTTACTAGTAACATAAAAAACAATAAAACATAGTTAAGGGTGATTCCACGGGCGTTTCAACCGCCGTCAGTCCGCTGTCATAAATATTGAAAGAATGAGCTACACCAAGCAGCTAACATTCACACACAGCTATACTGTTATTGTACTTCTTGCCACAATTGATCGAATTTTAAGTATATTATCTCCTATTTCTTAAATACTTACGACAGCGGACTGACGCAGGTTGAAACGCCTGTGGAATCACCTTAACAATAAAAAGTCTGATTACTGTCCTGAATAATTTGGTAAAATGAGTTAAAAATGAACACTTACACCATACCTGAAAGCACTCAACTACCAAACTAAGCTAGCGGTCCTGGGTTCAAATCCTGGTAAAGGCAGATATTTGTGTGATGAGCGCATATATTTGTTCCTGAGTCATGAATGTTTTCTATGTATTTAAGTATAAATTTCTCTATCAGGGTGGCCGCTTTTTACAACATTTCAATTTCTCTGACTTTTCCCGGTTTTCCAGGCAGTTCTTCAAGTTTTTCCCTGACCAAAATAGGAGTATATAGCATCTAAAAAAGAAGCGTTTTCTTCATAAGAGGGTTAATCAACTTTTTTAGCCGCAATTTTTAACCATTGTTTTACATTGTAGTAATATTTTCATAATTCACATTATAATTTTAACCTATTGTTTAGAATGTATAGAATAAAAACAGGTTAAGTGCGAGTCGAACTCGCGCACCGAGGGTTCCGTACCTGTGATGGAAAACGCAAAAGAAAATACTCATTTTGTTATGAACTTTATTTTCAATGTAATAAGGTCCATTTTAACTAGCCTAAATTTTAATACAGATTTTTAAGGTATTTTGATAATTTTTCCAATACTGTATTTGTCCAACAATGTGATTTGACAATATCATTTCATTTTTCGCGTAAAATATAAATAATTATCTTTAAATCAGGCATTTCTCAGATTTTTTGGTCAATAAACTTTGGAGAAAAAGGAGGTCATTTTTTGTACATTTTTGGTTATAAATCAAAAAGTACAACACGAAAATTTATTAAAAAAAAGTTTTGAAATTTGCAGATTGAGCCCTTTCATAAAACACCCCGTTTGCAATCAAATCACTCTAATTTTTTAACCCCCCATTCTAGACCCCTTACAAATATTTAGAAAAAATATTTCAAGTGGTATATACTAAAAACAGATGTGGGCAAGCAAGTTGTATAACTATGCCAAATTTCAAGTTGATAGCTTCTACAGTTTCAGAGAAGAACTGCTGTGACATACAGACAGACAGGTAGACAAACAGACAGACACCGAAGTTCTTAAGGGTTCCTTTTTACCATTTTGGTACGGTACCCTAAAAATGTGGTACTTCTCAGTTGACAATTCAGTAGGTAGATTTAGGTATCATAAAAATCCAATTAGAGATCCAATCATGTCAATTAGAGAGATACTGGGAAGTATTGTCCTACTTTTTTTGGCAGTAAGTCGGGTGTGATTTGGTCACAAGATACCTATACTCATACTCGCTTCGCTTTTCGTCGTACCTATCAGAGATTCTGGGATTATCTTACTTTTTTGGCAGTAAATCGGAATCTGTTGTGATCGCAAGATACCTACTTACCTAACTAAAATAATACCGCTACAATTGGTCACATGAAAACACATCTTAAACTAAAGATGCTTGTCATCATCATCATCATGTCAGCCGTAAGACGTCCACTGCTGGACATAGGCCTCCCTCAAGGCTCTCCACTCAGACCGGTCTTGTGCTTTTCGCATCCACCGCGTTCCCGCGATCTTTACAACGTCGTCACTCCATCTTGTTGGAGGCCTACCTACAGCTCCGTGGTCCGCGGACGCTACTCAAGAACCTTCTGACCCCATGTATTAAGAATTATTTATCATATTCTACACGATATATAAATAAAAAACGAGTGTTATATTGACATGATTTTCACACCAATGAGAATTTTCTAAGTCCCTGAATCTTAGTAATTTGGAATTTTGGACTAGCTCTACGTTACAAAAGATGCTTAGTTTAACTTACCTATTCTACACGACGCATTAATAAAAAACATAATATGTTATATTAGACTTCATGTTGATGAATTTTTTAAAGTCCAGCCCCCCTATGCCACACCCCAACCAATTTTTTCCCTGACCCACGAAATTCCCTGACTTTTCCCTGACCCACGAAATTCCCTGACTTTTCCCGGTTTTCCAGAAAGTGGCCACCCTGTCTATATAAGTATTTATATCATTGTCTAGTACCCATAGTACAAGCCTAGAGCTTAGTTTGGGACTAGGTCAATTGGTGTCACATTGTCCCCTGATATGTCCCCCTGATATTTATTTAATCACCCGTGAACGGTTGAATGGGGTTGGGTGAAATACACATATAGTCTATGAATAGAGCAATGGCACGCATTAAATTATAAATCTTGTGTCTTTTAACAATGCTTTGATTTCACTTTGCCCCATTAAGGACATTTGGCCTTCAGGGGTACTTAGGATGGTTTTTATTATCCCAAGTAAGTAGTAACTACGTAGTTCCCGAGGGCAACACGATAAATTGCACACGTATAGGTTCGCTAGTAAGTATACCTATATCCAAAACATTTGCTTCCTTGCCGTCGGCATGCATCTTTTTAATAGCGATTTGTAGAGCCCGAAAGTACTTCTTGTTTCTCTCGGTGTCGTGTAACATGTCCGCAAACGCCGAGCGGGCTATTTCTTGATGGAAATCGTAATCCTTGTGCTGAACGTCCCATTCTGTGCCCCCAGTCAATTGGTTCTTTTTTTGTGTAAAAACCTGCATCGTTGAAGTATTCACACACTTCTTCGAACTTTTTAATCTGCACACAGAAAGTAAACTGCTAACTAAATGAAAGTTTTAAAAATACTGCCGGTGTCTGACAAGGTATACCTTTTGAATGAAAAAACTACGGAACAATTACAAAATTGTTTAAATAGACCGAAAATCATTTAAGTGACATCGAATTAGGATAACAGTGTATTTTCATTTAAATAACTTCAATATTTTCTCAAATAGCCAATCATCATAACCTCAAAAGTCTGACAAGGCTTAAAAAAGGAAAAAAAAATTGTTTGTCTAGTTTGACAATTGACATATTTGACATGTTGATATAGAGTCTGTCTAATGAAAGCTGAACCTGAAAAAAAACGGCAAATTTTAAAAACCTTCATATTTTATTACCGATCAAAGTAGGAATAAATGATTTTGATATTTTTGATACTTTTCTTATTTCGTTTATTTTGGTAGGCAATAAGGGAGAGAAAACGGGTACTTCTAACTATTCTATTCCTACTTTGATCGGTAATAAAATATGACGGTTTTTTTATTTGCCGCTCTTTTTTAGGTTCAGCTTTCATTAGACCTCTACTCTACCTATGTAATAATTTATTTAAATAGCAATAGAATACAAAAAACACCGAAAAGGCGTAAAATGGAACGTGATTTGTAAAGTGATCATAGATATATATATAATCTGTGGATTGAGCAAACGTAACTTCGGGCTTCAATTTTCAAAGTATAGGGTTTCAGAGGCCCTACTTTAAAAATCGAAGTTTGAAGTTACGTTAGCTCCTTCCCTTTCTCCCAATTTAGTTTCGAATGACGACTGACAGAGATGGAGTTACCGTAACTTCGATTTTCAGAGTAGGGCCTCAGCTCAGTTTCGTGATTTAATTTTATAGGGGACCAAAGAACAACCACAAGTACCTCTTGAGTATGATACTTGAGACCAATACATTATTTAATTTTTAACTAGCCAGTATTAGTACCTATGTCAAGATGATTTCAATCTATAGACAACACATTGTAAAATATGTACTATTATCCGTAAATCGTGACTTTGACTCGTGTCATCCAATTTTTGGTATTTAAGACATTCCTTGTAATTATCAAAAAGTACATGTTGAAATTCCTATTTCAGTGTCCTTAATTTGTTTTTTATCGTCTTTTATTTAGTAATTAATTAATTTAATGAGGTCCAAATTTTTTTCAAAGTGGCAGCAATGTTTCAGTTGTCAAGCGGGTCGTCTTTCATTACGACGTTTTGCGATCATGGCGGCCGCCGTAGGCAGGATTTGTGGGGCACGACTTTTGAAAAATTATGGCTTAACGTCGCCTCAGGTATTGGAATTAACTCTTAAGTAATTGAGTATTGCGCTCGGTTCTTGCCTACCTCGGTTGGTGCCTGCTAACGTGTTACAAACAAGTAAATAGAAGAGTTCAAATTTTCTCGGAAAGCTGGTGTATTTTATCAATTTCTGTTCTCCTGGGATCCCATACCGTTGTTAAATTGTATATGTGGTGGAGGTGCAGCAAGTATCACACCATAAATTGATTTCATTGAGGATTGCAAAGTTTTTGAAGAAGTGATAACCTATTCAACATTATGTAACAAGTTCTTGAAAACTAACGAAGACATCCATTGCAGGTTTGTCAGCTGTCTACCAGCGCAGGAGGATGGACGAGGAACAGAAAAATGGTGAGTCAGCTTGCCATTACAATTCCATTTCATCAAGGTCTTGCATTAGATGTTGATTTATACAGTACACTTTACCACACATAACAACTGATAAAAATTGTAAACCTTGTGAAATATAAGAAACGTCACTGCCTCATGGTCTTTCAGCTAGAATTTTTAGATACCAGATTCTCAATATACTGGAATCTCAAAACAACATTTAAATTAGGGTATTGTTTATTATCTTTATTGAATATTTAAAATCTGGTGTTATCGGAACCCGGTCAAAAGAAAAATTTGGTATTTTTAATTTAAATTCCGGTATTTTGGGACCTCACTTAGCCATACATACCAAGTGCCAGCAGTTAGAAAGGAGATTCCAAATGATCTGCTTGTGCCTGTCAATTTATTGAGAATGATTTACAACTTGTATCAATCACAATTCTGAGACAAGTTCTGGAACTAGAGGCAAGGGACAAACTTGTTATGGGAGGGTCTGTGAACAACTGTGCAGTAATATTAATGTATTGTTATTAATAAAATTCCCGGGATTTCTGAGTAAATAAATCACACAAGCATAAATCCATAATTAAGTATTTACATTAACTATTTGAAGTTATTTTCTATGTATAGATTTACCATTATGTTATGGTAACTCTTCTAACCTAACCTAACCTAACCTAAAGAAGTTTGAGGAGCAAATTAGCAGAACATTTTATTTATTTATTTAATAATTGGCACACCAATAAAGTACAAAGTTGGAACTCATTTTGTTTTATCCTACATGTAAAATAATTTATATAACCGTTTTGTAGAATACCGGAATCCCGGAACTTGAATTATTAAAATATTATTTTTAAGAAGCTGACACCATATTTGCTTAACTTTTTCCAGGATTTCACCAACTTTAGGTAAATATTGTACTGAATTTCTGATCCCTGGTGATAAAGTTTTCTTTTATAGATTCAACATGTTGTATGTATTTCATAGAATAGGTTTAACACTAAGTTAATTACCTACTTGTTCATAGTTGATGTCAACATTGGGAGTTGTGGGAGGAGGAGTTGGTGTGCTACTGTTTGCACTGGAGCAGTCAACGGTGGAGGCAGGTGGCGCGCGCATTGAGGCCATCCCAGCTCACCAGCCATGGAATCACATGGGCATATTGCAGGCAATTGACCACGCCAGGTCAGTCAAACATTTGCTTTCTATATTTGCATTTAGTCTAAAAAACTAGACTACCCAATATTTTCTGTTTGGCATTATATATTTGAACTTCAGTGATGGCAGATTGAGTATTTTTTTATGTATTGTAGACAAAAACAAATTAAACGAAAATTAGTTATACATTTATATAATGCAATAAACAAAACAGTTTGAATCCTCACCCGTTAGTAATATGATCGCACTTACTACAGAGATCGCAGTTTCATTTCTTTCACTCCATTATTTTGCCTTTATATTTTTTGGTGAGACCCGTAATTTGCGAAAATCACATTTTATTGGTATCATTTCCATTTGCATTTTTTCCGGATCTTATTTTTTTCCAGTTGCATATTTTCCTTTCCAGATTTCGCCCAATCTCAATTTTTTCCACTTATTATTAGGCAACGGGTTTGCAACCTGTCACTAATACACTGGTAAACATCTTAGCCTATTTGTGCAAAATGTAGTTAAAGAATTATTAACAAGTTTTTAGAGTTATTGGTTATTCTATAGCTCTGCCTACCCCACTCTGGGAATGAAGGCATGACTTTATGTATGTTTGTATTATTAGGTCGAAATAGGTAGGTAGGTGTAGGTTATGCCAGTTTTGACGGCACCGCCCAGAAATAGGAGGATGGGCACTATCAAATGAAATTTTGGAATAGGAAGAAAGCGACACTTAGAGAAAAGGGAATGTAGATTGTCCTACAATACAGCTTGATTTTCGGTCATTATACAAATTTGATTAATATATGCTTGTTGTTGTAGTGTCCGACGAGGTTACGAAGTGTACAAGCAAGTGTGCAAGGCCTGCCACTCGATGAAGTACATCGCGTTCCGTAACCTGATCAATGTCACCCACTCTGAGGCAGAGGCGAAGGCAGAGGCTGCTGAGGTCAGCAACTTTAAAAACTAACATACAGGGTGGAAACAAGCAATGCGCCATGAAGGGGAATTACCTCAAATGCTTGAGATAGCTCATTTTACGTAAAGGAAACTTTTGTCTTTTAAAGATGAGTATCTGCTTTTTGTTTAAACAAGCAAAAGAACCCTGCAGGGCCTGCAGCGGGCCTATTATGGTCGCGTTTATCGATGTGTAAATGTGAAGGATGTTCTATCCACCGCGATAAAGGCGACCATAAGTGATTTTGTAATTAGGTTTCAATTTTATCTGAGCGATTGAGGGAGTCCCTGAGCGCTAGTTTGTAAACATAGATAAAGATAACATCCATTACGGTCGTGCTATTAGACCAAACGACAGAATGCTCTAGAACGTGTAGAAAACTTACAATTGTGCATTCATTTCGTGTATAAGTAGCGTGAGAAGGATACTAATCGATCAAGTCAACTATGACTTTTTAATGTGATCCCCTTGAGTTGCAGACACTCATTTGATTGAATGTATCATTTCATCGAATTCATTTTATCAAAAGCTAATTTCTGCTGAAACCTTTTTTCGGTTATCTTAAGCATGGGTTACGTAGGTTAGGTTAGGTTAGACCTGTGACCACCAAAAATTATAACTAAATAAAAATTCGCAGAAGTACTTAACACATTCTATGAAATGAGTGTCGGTGATTCTTGGGTAAACCCTAATATCCGCGGATATAATGGCGACGTCTTTTTTTTAAGACCTTATATCTCATAAACGGCCCTACTAATTTTCGTGACACCTAGCTAGGGACCTGAAAATTAGTACGATCAAGGATAAAAATATATATCCGCATAAAGTTACACACATAGACCTTTTTGCCATAATAATGAGGTCTGTATACATATTTTTAAAATTTTGTGGTGTATTTTAGTACCCTAGACTGTACCTAGAAGAATAACTAGTTTTCCCGGAGATATAAAATTTTCACCCCCCTAAACCTCTACATTGCACATTTCATAGAAATCGTTAGAGCTTGATTACAAACATGTATACTTATATTGCTGGTTTAATAGTTGATAGGATAACCCTGATTTTTTCGTGACAGGGTTAAAATGAAACAAATGATTGATTAACATAGCACAAATCATTGTCATAATTAGTTTCTGTTAATGTCCATGTAATTAGTAAATGCAGCATTGCATCACCCAATGCAACCGATGCAGCTTTTGCTAATTAGTGAAGATATGAACAGCATCAAATTACGAAAATGATTCATCCATTAGTAAGTGGGTTTGTGTCGTTTTAATAATTATTTGTTGTGTTGTTGATAACTATATTATTATTGGGGAAACCGCGTATCAATTATTCATTTAATCTGTTTCGTTCTGAATTAAAACGTAGTTACGCAACAAAACACTGTTGAACATTTCATATTTACACCGGTTATAATTATAATTGTATTGTCTGTTAACATTGAAACATCAAAACTTTTATTTAGGTACCTCTCAATCCTCGATGAAGACCCGTTATTTACATCTCGTGTCTTTAAATCCTTCGCTTACTCGAGATTCAAATATACACAAGAACCAACTTTGTTCTCTTGTTACACAAATAACAATTGTTTTAAACTTATTTTAATACCCAGGTGATGGTGAAGGACGGCCCGGACGAGGAGGGCAACTTCTTCGAGCGGCCCGGCAAGCTGTCCGACTACTTCCCCCCGCCGTACGAGAACGAGAACGCCGCCCGATTTGCCAACGGCGGTAATATGCACCACATTGCATTAATTTATTTAATTTATTTTTTATTTAATGTAATACACACATGGCGTTTTTCAAAAAAGTGCACGTTGGGTGACGGCACCAATGATAGACACTTTTAGCTGACAGGCACCAGTAATGGACACTTCACTCTTAATTCAAATTGCATACGGTCCTAAGTTGATTGTTGCAAAACAAATGAATATCCCTTTTCTTCTGTAAATAAGAATCAAGTGTCCATTACTGGTTCCGTCACCCTAATTAAGGACTAAAATTAAAACCGCATCAAAATCTGTGACGTGGTTCAAAAGGAGTTAGCGGGTATACAAACAGAAAGACGCGACAAGCGACTTTTTTATACTATGTGAAGCCATATGCTGTCACGCCTATACAAAAATCAAAACGGATCCGTTCTCGTACGAAGGAAAAAAACGTTTTTAATATGTAAATAGTTTGGAAAGTGGAGATGTTTTTGATATAATAAAGTGTGCTCGGATGGAAAAAGTTAAACAGCTTACATGCCAAGTCTTTTGGCATTTTCGAAATGTATTTGATTGCTATTGTTTTCTGGCAGCGTGCCTAATGCCGAACTCTTCCAAACCTTACTACTAAAATGCAGTCCAGCGGTGAATGTGCAAAAACAAGAAAATAGCCAAACTGAAATACTTCCGAATTAATTTTTTAATTATGAAGTCCCCCCGCCCCAGGCGCGTACCCGCCCGACCTGTCGCTGATCATCCCGGGCCGGCACGACCACGAGGACTACGTGTTCGCGCTGCTCACGGGCTACATGGACCCGCCGGCCGGCGTGCAGCTGCGCGAGGACCAGGGGTACAACCCCTACTTCCCCGGCGGCGCCATCTCCATGGCCAAAGTGCTCTTCGACGAAGTAAGACCGCCCGACGCTGATACTCTACTCATATTTTTGTTAGATTAACTAAACCGACGGTTCCCGGGTCTGCGAAAGTCACCATAACTTGTTTCAATACGTTTGTTATAATCATTCATGTTAAGAAAAGTACAATTAAAATGGCTAAAGTCTGTGTCGATTGAAAAGGATGTAAATAAAACCAAATGAAGCAGTTTACCATTACTACTTTATATAAGACCGACCGCGGATGTCCGAATGCGGAAAACGTATTCGGAAAACGTATGTATGCGGCCGGACTAACACGTAAGCAGGGATTGACACCGGTATTAATTAAAATTAAAATATATTCCTTAGATTGCATTTCCTTGATATTTTCGTTTGTAATTTAGGTAATAACACTATACTATTACATTATATTAATTGAAGAACAAAAATATTCGATAGGCGAGGTACCAAAATTTAATACCGGCATTTTTGTATGAAAGTATACCGGTATACGACGTCTGCACGTAAGGTCTTTGCAATGATTTATACACTTGATCATTACTTTCAAATTTAAAAAAACACGCTTTGTCAAACAGCACTAAATTATTTAAATCTTTGTCAATTTTAATTGACACAGACTGTATTATTGATATAAAACTTATTATATGAACTGTCAGTTTACTCTCTTTAGGGCCGAGTTCACCAACCGATTGAACAGACGATTAAGTCTTAATCAGCTTTTAGTCAATACATTTGACTCCCGTTAAACCGCTAACCGTCCGTTTAATTGTTGGTGAACTCGGCCCTTAGTTCAGTTGAATGCATTAAACGAGATTTTTGTCGAATATCACCAACCACTAACAGACGGGTAGTGTTAACAGCTATCAAAATGTATCGTTTGGTGAAGTTGGTACTTAGTACCAATTTCACCATACGATGTTAACTACTTAATAGACGAATAGAGCGTTAACAGCTGTCAAAATGTATGAACTAACAGGCGTTAAACATTGATTAAATTTAACATCGTATGGTGAAGTTGGTACTTAGACTACCAATAAAATTTACAGAAGTTGATTGCTGTCTTACTGTAACTAAATGCTTGTTTAACAATCTACAAGTAAAGCATATTTGACAGATAAATTTAGCCCTTTCTCTTTCTTACACTTGAAAATAGACATGGAAAGAGACAACTTTAAATGGCAGATAAAATTCGTCGATTGTGAAACAGGCCCTAAGTTAGAAAAAGACAGCACAATTTTGCTTCTTGATCTAGAACTGAGGTTAAAATAAGACAAAATCAACTTCTGCAATTTTCAGTGTCAGTCTATTTCGCGCTTTACGAGGTGAAAAATATTGCAAGTAACGCCCTTTATAACCTATTAACAGGAATATCGCATCTTTAGAATTAAAGAGACCTAACACAAAAACGTTGGATTTCGAGTAAGATCTCTATAGTAATAAATATATGTCTCGAAATCTACAGCTGAAATGTGGAATTAGGTCACTAATTTTAAAGGTGCGATATGTCGATTTACCAACAACCCCTTTATGTACGTTCCCGAGACGACAACTATCTACACGCCTCTATATTATGAAACCGCGATTAGTTTGGGATTGGAATAACTGTCAAATCATATGCACTTTGGCGTAAGTACCGTAAAACGGGGTGAGTAGGAATTAAGGCGTAAGTAGGGACACAACCCAAAATGAAGCATATGCTACTAATTATAAGACTGAAATTATTTCCAATAGACGTAACGTTATTGTCCATTTAATACTTGTTCTTATTTGTATCAAGTTATGACTTATTTTAGGTTGTGTTTTTACCCTTTCTAATCGCGGCTAGATAATACCACTGACAATAGGGTTTGTCTGACATACCCCTTGGCCAAAAGTATTGAGCACCCGATATTTTCCTTTGTAACTTATAAATTAAAAATTTAATTTTCAATTTAAAAAATACACAAAGACGTAAAATTGAATAGTGTTGGAAAATGTGCAAGTCCATTAGTAGATATCATTTCGAAGTAGCTATTTTCGTGTGAAAACTGAAGCTTGAAAAATCGGGTTTTAGAATAAAATGATTAATTGTTTTTTTCCATTGAATTTCCCCTAATGTCAGTAACTATGTAAAAAAAACCTATATATATACAACTTTCTACAATGAAAGATACAAATTAATGCACCTTTTAAAAGTTTGACTTTTATATGAAAAACGCATGGGTGCTCAATACTTTTGGCCAAGGCTGTATTTGTCACGACAGGGTATAGACATAAGAATAAACAATAACTACACGTAGAACGCTCGGCGCGTTAGATACCTACCGCCTGACGACACCTGAGGTGTCTAGTCAGTCAGGGGCGTCACACACGCAATATATATGTATTAACCAAGATATTGTTATTGTGTCTTGAATTGGTTTTCGTATTTGTGTTTATTTATGGTTGAACTAAGATAGTGTTTTAAAAAGTGAACGACTATTTACGGCAAAATAATTAGAAATAGGTAATTGATTGAATGAAGGAGTTTTATTTGTTAAATAGTACATCCCCTAGATATTGAAGATAAAAAAACTGAAAAATTAAAAACGAATTAATAGATAAGTATAGTATTTTGTAATAAAGCTTTTTCAACTTAATAAAAATTGAAATTAATGGTCCGGAAAGGAACGTAAAAAGTAACTCCGGATCCCAGACTATACTTAAAACTTATTGAGCTTAAAAGGTTGTTTATTTATAGACTGTTTTCCATGTTTTATAGCTGATTAATAGCCATATAAGCCATTAAATTTTCTGGAGGTGAATCTTAATATCATCAAAAATATTATTACGTAATTTAACGTAAATGTAAAAAACTCATTTTGCAACAATGTTTCCACGTTAAAGGAAAACATAAATAACATTTCGTGATTAAACTTGTATGACACATCCATAAACCGATTAAAATATTTCACAATTGACAGCCCTGACTTTGGGCGCGGAAGACAGAGGGGCGTAGCGGGGTGAAGGGGGAAGTAGGTATTTAAAGCGCGGCATTTGGGGCATGGTCAAAGGAGATTCGCTTCTACGTGTAGTTATTGTTTATTCTTATGGTATAGACATCAGTGCTTTCGTCTGGAGCTAGTATTGAGTCGTGACATGTGTTGTTCTCCGCAGGCGGCGGAGTACTCGGACGGCACGCCGGCGACGGCGTCGCAGATGGCGAAGGACGTCGCGACGTTCCTGGCCTGGGCCGCCACGCCCGAGATCGACGACCGGCGCCGCATGGCGCTCAAGGTCATCACCGTCACCACGCTCCTCACCATCCTCTCATTCTACCTCAAGAGGCACAAGTGGAGCACCATGAAGTCCCGCAAAATAGCCTTCAAACCCGTCGCTAGGAAATAAACGCCGCAAACATGTAGCATTAAACAGACTTTTAGAGCAATTTTTTCAATAGGCACAGTAACTTCTTTATAATTAAATTTATTAATTTATTTTTACTCATTTCCGAGTTACGTGTTACCATTAAGCCCGCTGTAGCGGGGTTGTTAATTCTATCGGAGCGTTGAGTCTGCTCGAGTGGCGCCCGCAGCACACTGCCGGGGGAGCGGGGCGGAGCCGGACCGACACCGAAACACTGCATTGCGACGAAGTTCGATTATTGTCTCCCGCTAACCTTCCTGGAGGGATGGCCGATCGAACAATGTCTGGCTTTTACTATTGATTTATTCTGTTAAATGTAATAAAAAAAGAAGAAGAAGAAGTTTGATTATGTTTAAAATATCAAAGTTCAGTGTGGTTACGTTGCGGTCTCGCGGCCAGTGTGCTACCGGCACAAGGGTGGGTTACGTATAGGTAGCGGTATTATTATTATTGCTCTGTGCTTGTGGTGTTCCATGATAACAGCTGTGAATCAGTGTAAAGTTGAATAAATGAGTTATTAAAAATAGACTATTATTTGAGCGTTTTTTTTTTATAGCAGGCATACGTGTTCATCGGCCACCTGATGGTAAGTGGGGTATGAGACCCATAAACATTTGGATTTTCAAGACTAGTTTCATTAGTCTGATACACTTATTCCTACTGAGCTATCCCTACTGGTAGTTATAAGTGCACGTTTTTGTAGATTTATTTCTACCGGCAGGGATACGTGCGCTGTCCATTACCACTATTCGCTACTCTATTAACCAAAATTAGTATCATAAATATGAGGTAGGTTTAGGTTATGCTAGTACTTCAGCAGGCCCGAAGGGCCATAACACTCAGAAATCGGAGCTCCGCATGAGCGGAGCTCAGTCGACTCTGTTAAATTTGATATTGAAATAGAAATTATTGGTAGAGTAGCGAATAGTGGAAATAAACGGTGCACGAATCCCTACCGGTAGAAATAAATCTGCCAAAACGTGCACTTATCCCTACCAGTAGGGATAGCTCGGTAGGGTTAAGTGTACTAGCTGGTTTCACATTGGTCGATAGCCCTGATGCTTGTAGCAATACATTGACGGGTTGTTTTAACATTTTTGAGCCGAGAGCTATTGCAGCGACGCAATGTATCACGAAATACGAAAAGCATGCGGGCTATCGCGCAATTTAACTGAGTCTTTAGCGTCTTATATGGGAGCGACTACACCCGAGCGTAACGGTGCGTAAATTACGGTCCGTCAAAATCTACGCCATGTAATTACTATGACCCATTCTTTCGTTTACGCAATGTAACCGTATTTTACGCATCGGTGTGGCCGATCCTGAGACGCCCGTCACAAGATACGTCAAGCCATAGAAAACTAATTTTGGACGCATCAAAACGGCCATTAAAGTTAAGGTAAGACCTATGATTGGTAAGACGTAAGACTACAAAGGCGTTGACAACCCTGAGGACAAATTTCACCGGTTGTCTTATCCCCACACCTGTTTTTTTTTCCTTTAACTACCATTGTTATATCACTTTGTTGCGCTCATTCCGATATACCACATTATACTGGTGTCCACTTGTTTACCGACACTACGAAAATTCTGCGAAATGATAGTTCTATGAAATGAGTGTCGGTGATAAACCTATTATACTAAATAGCCTAAATACATACATACATCAGACACTATACTCGTCACCAGACTAAATTCTGGTACCTATATCGAGAATGAGCGTTTTGTTGCCCTAGGGCAGCGGTCGGCAACAGGCGGCCCGCGAGCCCCTTACATGTGGCCCGCCAGCCTTCCTGGCTATTTTTTATGTAATCGAAATCCTTATTGACTACCGACAATGTAGTACTTTTTGTCCGTAAAGTCATAAATTATTAACATGTGCGGCCCGCGTCAATTTCGTTAGGTACTGTAATGAGGTAAGGTCCTGCTACTGAAGGCGGACCTTATCTCATTAAACTATTTGTACGAAGTGTCCAATTTGGTTTTAAATTTATAGATTTGAAATCAAATTGGTTCGAAGGAACAACGGTGCTTTGTTTTATTGGAAAAAATGGAGAGACGCCGCTGTGATACCGCTTAGGTCACAACTATTGTATTCGTAAAATCTGGAAAGCAAATAAAAAGAAGATTACTGCTTATGAAGTTGTTTAATTTGCTACAACCCCCAGCCCCCATTATTAGAGGTAAGGCCCTGCTACTGAAGGCGGACCTTATCTCATTAAACTATTTGTACGAAGTGTCCAATTTGGTTTTAAATTTATAGATTTGAAATCAAATTGGTTCGAAGGAACAACGGTGCTTTGTTTTATTGGAAAAAATGGAGAGACGCTGCTGTGATACCGCTTAGGTCACAACTATTGTATTCGTAAAATCTGGAAAGCAAATAAAAAGAAGATTACTGCTTATGAAGTTGTTTAATTTGCTACAACCCCCAGCCCCCGTTATTACAGTACTATGTGGCCCTTGGCTGCTAAAAGGTTGCCGACCCCTGCCCTAAGGGACCGGCGCGTCGGACGGCACGATGTTAAAGCTGAGGCGCTAGTTTGGAAAATCTAAGTTAGAGTACGTTAGTACCATCCCTGTCACTCGTCATTCGAGACTAAATCGAAAGAAAGGGATGGAGCTTATGTAACTTCGATTTTCAAAGTAGGGCCTCGGAAGATGCTGCATGAAACGTAACGCTTCTCCATAAACGCTCTCATATGTTTGATTTGCCCGCGCATCGCGTTCCCGCCGGTCCAGCGAGGCATGTCTGCGAGTCGAGACGTCGGGATCCTATTTCCAAACCATCCTGTCCTGATTTCTTCAAAAAGTGACCAGTAAAAAAATAAGAATGAATCGTGCTGATTCGTTTTGAAATCGAATTCAAATCGGAATATAATAATACCTATTTGCGGCGGTACGGAACCCTCGGTGCGCAAGTCTGACTCGCACTTGACCGGTTTTTTTTTCTATGTTATGGTAGTACTTAATATGCGTTCAGAAATTCCTTTCGATCAGCTGTGCTGCGACGTACATAACTTTGACAGTGACAGGACAGTAGTACAGTACTTCAAACAATTTTATGAACCAAAATAATCGTCGTCGCAGTTAAGACGGCATACAATCACTAAAATTATTGATTTACAATGAATGCAATTGTTGGTTTGTGTCACTTTTGTGAAGCTCACGGTCCACGGCCGTTGTTTTGCACGTTTACTACTGACGACGAACAGCACACGACAGAGTCCTCGACGTGCACTGCTCAGTGTGGTGGATGCACCTCACTCGGCGCAGAAACTGTGTTCGTGTCTCGAGATGACGATGGAACCATATACTGCAGCAGGGAGTCCGTTCCTAACGCGGATGTTACCGCGTTTTTGCGACAGGCTGCTATAAGAAGTATAACTTGTGAAGTAAGTTCCCATCCCATACCTTATATAAACATGTACACTTTTTTTATTTACTTCATTTGCTTGCATAAATGATGATACTTTGCTTAAATGATAAATCACGTCTTTTTAAAGCCTACTTGCAAGTTTAGAAGTGTAGAAAAAACAATGGCTCTCACAGGGATCAAGCTGGGTATCTGATGACGATTGCAATATTTTACAGTGTTATGATAATATTAGGTAAGCTGGAGCAAAGAAGGCGGTGTTGTGTACTTCAGTGACACGCGGGGGCATGTCTTGAGCCTCACATTCCAGATCCGCGACACGCGCGCGCGTGGGCTCAAGCGGTGGTTCTCCATTGTAGTACTCATGAAGGATAAGATGCTTCTATTAAACATTACACCGTTACTGTCTGAACATATGCAGGTTGGTCCTCTTAAGAATTCTATGATAATTATAATATAACTAAGGATATTTTAGTTTCAAAAGAAAGAAATAAATTTAACAAGGATATAAATAAATATTTAACCTTTCGTATGCCGGAGAGGCTCGCATACTTGTACCCGTCGTCTGCCGGGCTATGACGTCATCGGTGTCACGTGACCGAGTTTAACAGCTCCTAGCTCGAAAGTGATTTGATGTTTCGAGCAACCGAATGCTATCTATGGAAGATTGAATTTTTTTAGTTTTTTTTTTCAGACAAATTAGAACTCTATCTATAAACTACTAAAATACAATTTCAAATAAACCGATTAATCCCCTTAGGACGGATACGGAACAAGGCATAGGACCAGGGTCGGTACGGATCCGGAACTAGGCATACGAAAGGTTAATAAACAACAATCCAGAAAGGCCTAAAGCTCTAAATATTATAAATGCAAAAGTCTGTTTGTTTGTTCAGTTGAGCAACAATATAATTGCAACAAAATAACTGTTTTTTATGGTAGGTAAGAGACCTAAATTAGGTTAGGTTTACAATTTAGGTCTCAACGCATACCCAAGGAGCCGATACTCAAAGAAAATGCTCTGGATTCTCTTCCTCCCTCTGATAAATTACTTCTACACAAACAGAGTGCGGATAAAATCTAGTTTTTATATTCTGTGATACTTTAAGTCACAGCAGTGCTATTTGCAACCTCTCATGAAATTTTAAATTTGCTATCTGCTTCAGATATCACTTTCCACCAAAAGCAATCAATAATCCTGGGAAATTGTAAAATTATGATATGAAACTCTATGAGTATTATTCATTGTTTTTTTCAGAAGATTGCTAAAGAGTTGCAAGAATTGGCCGTGGTGGTGTATGACAATGAGCAGAAGGTGTGCTCACAGAGGGCACTGAGGCTTAATACTGGAAGAAATGACTTTGGACAGTCCAGGTCACTTGTGCAGTTAACAGGTAATATCTTTGCATTAAGAGGCCGTATGCGAAACACGAAAGATAATTTCTAATTTTAACAAATGTATGAGCTACTTTTTTGTTTTTATTATTTTATTTTGATTAATCTACCTGACACCGCCGACTGTTATGTGAATTTTGCTGGAATGTGGTTTAGTTAGAATGTCACATATTCATTAATCGTTTTGATGTCTTAACGGAATGAAAAATTTACAATGTATTGCTGTGAAAGTCGTCTAAAAATGTATGAATTACTTTTTACCGCTTTCATATAAATTTTTCGAGTAAAAAAAATAATAAATTTGGTAATTTTTTATATAAAACGGGCAAAAAATATTTTTGATGTCGGCTACTCAGAACTCTCGTTTATAAAATTAAAACAACAGAAATTAACTTTAGTTCAAAATCAATCCATTACCTAAAAAAAATATCCAAATAGTTCAAAAGAATTGGGAATAAATAATGTTTTAAACAACCTAAATCTCGCATTATAATACTCAACAAAAATAAAAAAGTGGTTCATTTATTCGTAGCTCATTTATTCGATCGTAACTAAAATGACATTAACCAAAACAAACCTAACTATTAAACTTATAGAAAAGCAGATTTTAATTGTAAAATCACAAAAATAAGCAAAACCGGCAAAATTTCGTATACGGCCTCTTAAATGTTGCCTTAATTGCCTTTTACAAGTTACACCGTTGTCTTGCCGAAATGCATGATGAAAATATGATGAAAAACACAATGTTCATCTCATTGGATCTGTCCAATTCATTAAAAAACTACAATACATGCTTATGTATAGATAAAAACATAGAGACATGTTACCACAATATAACAACTAAATTCGTCGGTTAAATTTGCAAACCTCGTAAGTCCATTTTTTGCGAAAATGTTTTTTTTTATTGAATCGTGTAGCCAATCACCAAACGCATCGATCTATATATTGCATTCAAACGTCAAACAAACCGTTATTTAAAAAATCTACAAATCTACAAATAGAAAAACTTGTAACTCCCCTCCAGGTATGGAGTAATTAGTGTTGATATGATTTGACAGCATGGACTTACGAGTTTTGCTTTACATTTCATTTCGGAGATACGTGGTTTTCTGTATTGAAGCGAATTTACAGCATGGATATTTCATAGTTTTAGAAACATTTTAGGTATTTTGAGCTAAAAATATGATAACTTCACTATTTTTTACCTATATGAATACATAACATTAATAAGCTTCCCTGCAACGACATGCTGTAATTTTATTTTTTTGTGTTTCCTGTAAACTTGAGCCAAATGGACTTACGAGGGTTGCGCATTTAACCGACGTAATGCTACACACTAATTAACTAGCTAGCTAACATGGTCTCAAGCATTCAAGAAATGTATGTTGCCAATATCAGTGGTCAGAGTAGAAATGCAAATGTTGAATTTGGGCAACAACTGACAGTAATCTTGATTGAAACAACACACACAGTGAAACAAGTCCAAGTAGGGCTCCAGTAACATTTGCCGAGGCAAAATGACCGATTGAAAAATGTCTGGGTTTTACTTTTGATTTACATCCTTTAATGACTATACTCTCACCGTGGAACCGTGAGTCGAACTCTCGCACCAAGGGTTCCGTACCGCCGCACAGTAGGTATTATTATAAGCCATCTATTATGGTTTATTTCAAAGATACAGCTGTTTAAAGTTAGGATAGACGGACAGCGGAGGCATATTAATATTTTTTTTATTCTAATCAGGTGATGAAAAAGTATTCAAAAGGCTCCACTCCCACTTCACATGGATGCTGAAGGCGGGTGCGCTCACCTACTCCGAGACATTGTACTCCAGCCGGGATTTACTGGAGAAGTTACATCCTGACGCAACTAAAGGCACCATATTTGAACCAAACGCCTGCTCTATAGAGAGAGAGAATGACTGCATCTCGTTAAGAGCTTTAGAAAATGTAATAAGTAAAGAGGTGTTTAGGATTTTGCTTTATTGCACGTTGACTGGAGTCAAAGTGAGTATTTCATTTGTTCCTTATAACTTTTTGAATGTATCCCAGAAGCCTGGATGTCATATTGCATTGCACTGCTAGATCCAAACAGTGTTTCTAGTTCAGAGAAGTGATATTTAATTTGATTTTCAAATACAGTGTAGGTATTTTTGAGTTGATACTGTTTTGATCTTGCAGTGCGATGTCACATCCATTGATGTGGCATCGCACTGAAAAATTGCGAATCGGCATTTCGATTTAAAATTAAATAGCAGGTTCCCTACTTTACCAAGTGGCGTTTCCGTCATTGTGTATTGAATTCAAAGTGCAGATTCGCAAATTTAACATGGATGTGACGGTTATAGATGTAGTATAAAGCGTATTGTAGCTCATTGATCTTAGATTTCTGTAGCACAAAAAATCCCATTCGTGTACGACTGGAGCAATCAAAAGGATAAAGTTTGCTCATATTATGTCTATACCATAACAAACCAATAAAAACCAAAAAATTAAATAAACTGGGCATGAAAAAAGGTTACCCTTTGCCCATAAACGCCTTCACGCACTATCGCTCCAGTGTGTGTGGAGCCTAATGTTCACTATAGTGACTCGCTTTTAATTAATTTCCTTTGTTTTAAATAGGTATAACAAACAAATATCAAAGTCACTATAAAGGCAACAATAGTCAAACAATAGTTAGTATAGCCTCTGTTCCTGTTTCAGATCATAATAAAATCATCTCACACGGATCCAGTGACTATAGCAAAAGGCCTAACGAGGCTCCTTCCAGTGACCAACTATGAGCGAGTTCCGCACATAATAATCAGCAATGAGGAACATATCTCTTCGCCAAGTATTTGTGCTCTACAGGAAATGGACAAGAAATTTTGTTGTAAATGGCAGGGAGCGTTGCCTAATAAAGGTGATGACATTTCTGTTTAATAAACAAACAAAAAAACAACCTAAACTTAACAGTTTTTTGCGGCGCTTCTCAGCGATGACGGTCTTGTCTGAAGCGCTAGTAAATTCAGTATATATTAACAACGAAAAGTGTAAAAGTGCTCTGCGGGCCTAGTGTCGTTGCGTTTATCGCGTGACTTAAATTTGGTTAAAGCATCCGTCATTCTCGTATCAAATTACGTGTCAAAAAGTGACGGATGTTTTATCCACATTTTGTCACGCGATAATACACCCATATTAGGCCCCCTGGCCAATTTACTCAATAAAATATTTGAATTTAACGCATCCGGTTCAATATCGAATTGTAGGCGCATGCCTGCGCAATGTTGCGTAGAGTTAAAACATTTTTCAAACGTTTTCAGGGAGAAATCTATTTTATCTTTTTAAATCTAACGCAACGTCCAGGGTGTTGCAAGTCTTTGTCATTACATTTTTTTTAAAGCAGCCTTTTGTATGACATGGATGTGCTAATTTCGGTTATTGGATTCAGGCTGGTCAGTTGCGATACAGTTTATTTGTTTCAGTTCCAACCATTATGAATAGGATAGAAAACGCCATGATAAATCCCAAACTAAATGACGCTGTGCTGCACCAACATGTCAAGTCGTTACTACTGGAATGGCAAGGGTAAACCAATTGTTTTTAATTCCATTTTAACCTTAGATTTAGTTGCAGTAGTTGCTTAATATAGGATAGAAGTACCGTTTGTGACCACAGTTCCTTTTTTGGCCACTTAAGGTTGAAATGAAATGATTAAAAATAGTATTCATAAATAGTTAAGACTAAAGATTAATATAAAGATAAAATATACAAATAATTTTGTGATTTCATAATGCTTTACATATTCGTTAAAATTTAGAGTGGCCAAAAACTGTGCAAAGATGGCCAAAACCGGTACTTCTACCCTAATCACGGATCGAAGTTCCGTTACCACTAATAGTAATTTGTCTATAACGTAGAGGACTTTGAATTTAATTTTTTTAATGATTCTTTGGCGGAACCCACCATTAAAAAAAAAACTAGCTGCTATCGAATCTTTATATCCTTATAATATCGTAATACGAATATGATAATTATGAGGTATAAATGTTTCTGCTGTCTCCCTTGTGTGTTAAAAGATGAACTATATCTACTATAAAACAGGGTCAAAAATGAGCATAAAGAAATTTATGGGTTTTTCATACCTGGCAATATAAGGGTATAAAATCCCAGGTGAACAAACCTGTTTTGCCACTGTGTCTACAGCTGGAAAAAACTCATACATTTCACCATGAAAACTATAGATTGAAAACAAAAGTTGACGTGGTGTTATTACAATATTTCCGAGTGGTTTTTGAGTAAAAATTGAATCATGTTGCTAATTTCACTCCTAATCGCGTTATTATACTTCAATTTTTTGTTTATAGTTTATACTGGATTTATTTTTCCAGATAATTACAGAATTAAAAGGGAAATAGTCCCAGTAGTTCTCACCTATTTAATTTTTTACTGTGAAAAGGCGAATGTACCCTCCATTTATAAATTGTATGGATATTACAGGATAGCTACAGCCATGAAATCTGCTATAAACTGCCCAGGACAGAGTTCCAGTAACGTCAATAAGCTGAAGCAGGTGTTCGGTGTGTCGCCTCACGACGAGGCTCTAGTCAACTACTGGATGAGCAGCTTCTGCAGTTAGCATTGCTCAGTGATCTGAACGTGTCTGTGATAATTTAGATTAATATATTTATTTTGTTAAAATACTAGTCCAGTTTTACTTGGATATTCCATAAGAATAAAGAATAACTACGTAGAAGCGAAACTCCCGGTTCCCGACGCGCGCTCGGCGTGTTAGATACCTACCGTCTGGCGACGCCAGTGGTGTCTAGTCAGTTAGGGACTTATAATATTTTTTAATATGCCAAAATATATATTAGAGGGGCGCAGCGGAGGTGAAGGAGGAAGTAGGTTTAGAAGATTAAATTCCGGTAAAAAGTAGCTAGTTCTTCCTCGGGGTTCAAGCTACCTAAATACCCATCGAAATCGGTTCAGCGGTAGGACGTGGAAGCGTAACAAACAGACAAAGTTACTCTCACATACTACTACTTCTAGCTACCTACTTCCCTTATTTTCGTTCGAACCGTGGACTTTTGGATGTTCCTTCGAAGGAACTATTACGTTTTTTTTTGGCACTAGTTCCTTCACAAAAGATGAAGGACGTACTGCGACTTATTTTGCGTCTTTGTTCCTTTGCAAAAACTGAAGGTACTACTGCGACTTTTCCTTAGCTTTCGTTCCTTTACAAGAGCTTAAGGAACAACCATATTTATGAAAATATGTAATTACCGAGACTTTTTATTCGCACTAATTACTTCTAATTTGATATCAATAATTAAATACGTCTCAAACTATGCAAGTAATTTTATTTATCAGCAGTTTGAATAATGGGAACGTGTTGGGAACGGACATCAGTCAAGTCGACAATTTGTACGAACTTCAATTTCGGGTTATTCTAACAATAAAGGGTTCTAGTTAGTTTCAACTTTTTCTCACGCATTGTATGTGCAATTTCAGTAGAAATATGCAAGATGTGTAACACCAGCAGCAGCTGGAGCAGTGCTGCACAGGTGGAGGGAATAGTATTCAAGTCATTATAACTGCTCTATATGCCACAGTGCTTTGTTTTGTTCCATCTTTAGCTCAGTTGTTTTCTATGGATCTGTACTACGAAGCCTTCTTTAGTCTCTGTAGATCAGCTATTCAAAACAAATGAAGTACTGAGACTAGAGAAGGCTCAGGTCCGTCAGGCCGTAACCATACTGAGCCGTTGTTAGTATTAACAAGTTTGACTTTACAAAGCTACTGAGGCCAAAAAAGGCTCTGTACTCTGATACCTTGGTACAAAACAACAGAACTAATGAGCCTAGACTCTAAACTTAAGAGGTAGTTACAACTCAAAATGAAACCACAAATTAAGCGTTATCCCTATATTAATTAAACATTGGAACGACGGCTGGGCCTGGAGCGCTCGTGGCCCTTGGAGCGTACGTAGGGCTTCGTGTGCGAGCGCGGCGCACCCGGCGCGGGGCCGAAGTGGCGCACGGCCTCGCGCGCGTTGCGACGACCCTGGATCAACACGGTCTTGCGGCCGGTGGGCGCTCGGAGCGCCAGCTGGTCGAATGTCAGGATTTCACCTGGAAATAAATTATGTTGGTGAATTAAGAGACCTAATATTATGATGCCACGCCTATTCGAAAATCAAATGGGACGGCTTTATGTGTTTCAGCATGAAGAATGTGAGATGGAAATAATAATAATAATACTTTAATACCAAGGGATGATCTCACACAAGTTGTTCCCAAACTAAGCTCTAGGCTTGTACTATGGGTACTAGGCAACAATATAAATACTTATATAGAGAATTAAAACTTAAATACATAGAAAACATCCAGGACTCAGAAACAAATACTCGCGCTCATCACAAATATTTGCCAATACTGGGAATTGAACCAAAATAGTTTGCTCATGCCTTGATTACAGTGTCAAATTTAAATATTTCCTTCACAACCTTTAATTAAAATAATGGTATACCTGAGTTAAAACTTAAGTAGTCAACCATTAAATCAAAAATCATTGTTATAGATTGCATTGGTTTCAAAGATACAACTGAAAACATGCAAAAAAAAAAAGGTGTGATGTTTGAATAATAAGAGTAAGGAGGTTTCTGTTTCTACTTGTGATTTCACAATTAACAGTTTCAAGGAATAATGATAGAGTTTAATATTTCCAAGGACAGACACACAGGCATTGCGATCTTTGAGATCCAGATTGGCTAACACTACCAACTTAAGTACCAATTTCACCAAACAATGTTAACGACTTAACAGACGATTAGTGTTAACAGCTTTCAAAATGTATGAACCAAGAGTTGAATCACATTGATTAAATTTAACATTGTTTGGTGAAATTGGTACTAAGCATAATGTGGCTGCTTAAATAGAGTACTAACTACTTTTACGTGTATTATTTTACTGTGCATATTCCACCTGAACTTCAAATTTGATGCATTTAGTTGTTGTGTAGGATCCATTCCATTAGACACATCCATGTCACTACAGTGGTGTCCCCTTGTGTCTCCGAAACTCTTGTCATAGAACATATCACTTCTCAGAATTTTCGTTTCTTAGAAAGCTATTTTCTGCTGAACCTGTGTTGATTTCAGGTTATCTTAAATATGAGTCATGTAAGGTCGGATTTTTATTCCCACAGAAAAAATGAAAACAAAGTTACGTCAATGTCAAAGTGACATTTCAGGGGATCTCAAAGTTTGGGCCAGCAAGAAATATAATATTAAGTTATCATTTCGCTCGTACCGTGATATAAAAATAAATTTGAGAAATAATTGAAATTAAAACCACACAAATGAGTCTCTAGTAAGCTATTACGATGGAAGCACGAATTGTGAAGCGCAACGAGTGAAGTGACGTCTCACATCAATCAAGCAGCCCTCAACATGTTGCCACAGGTTTATTGAGTCACTGATACCAGTGCAATAAATAAATTATGTATACAAAAACAGTTTTCTTGTTTTAAATTAATACAACAAAGAATTTATATAAAAATAAAGTTTGCCATCAATAAATTAAATTCTTCAATCTTGATTACAATACATCGTTTTTTTATAGAAAGTCATTTTCTTATAAATGTGGAAAGTATAAATATTTTGAAAACTGCAGTTTTTCGTTAACAGCAACACCTTTGTTTACATTTTTGTGTGGGAATAAAAATCAGACCTTAGGTTAGGTAAGGTTAGACTTGTTAGCATCGAAAGATAACCTGAAATCAACACGGGTTCAGCAGAAAATAGCTTTCTATGAAACAAAAATTCTACGAAGTGCTCCATTCTATGAAATGAGTGTTGGTGAAACAAGGGTAAACCCACTACAGTACTAGGGCATGCAATCCCAGAACTGATACCAGTATTGCATACAAAATAATCCCAGGATTGCATGTCCCAGTTACTACCAAAACAGCAAGATGAAATGCTTGAAAAACTAGCTAAACACAGTGAAAGCATACAAATATGCACTAGTTATAATAAAAAGGTGTCAATTAAGTGAGCTAAATGTTTCAGACAAGGTTTTTTAGATTAAAAAATCCCTTTATAACACCTAAATGTAATGTTAAATGTGATCTCATGTCATGGAGCCAAATAGTGTGTCCTAGACTTTCAAGGTATGCCAGGAAATAAATGGAAAAGGATTAACCAGATGGACTTCAGTGAAAAACGTCAAATCACTTCCGAGTTCGGAGCAATTAAACTCTGTCATGTGACATTGATGACGTCATAGCCCGGCAGATGGCGGGATGAAATTATGAGAGGCTTTTGGCATACGAAAGGTTAAATGACACTTTTTCTTAAATTGTAGTACACTTTTAAACCATATTAATTTAGTTATTATTAATGTGGCCTGCTTGGCCTGACTTATGCCAATAAACTGATGCTACAAACCAAAAAAAAACGTACCCATCTTCAATAATTATGTGTTGTGAATTTAAATATTTGGAAACCACTAAAAACGATAAATGGATACAATGTTTTCTATAATTATCAGCTAGATATTTAATGTTAAAAAAATACAGATGAATTGAGAACCACGTACTTATTAGAAGAAACCAACAAGTCAACCAATTTGAAAAGACAAATTTGATGTAAAATTAGAGAAATTACGCATTCAAGTCAAAACCATGCATTTCAATACTACTAAGTAAGGCAAGTAAGATTGAACATAGGAAAGTTGCTCAACGAACAAATTAGCCAAAAAATTCTTTCAACAGCAACCTATTTAACTTTCAAAGAAAATAAATTCCAATTGAATAGATAAGTTCTTGTCACATTACATAGAGTATCCCTAAGCAATGAATAACTGTAAACTTGTTTCTAAAACTTATATTGTAATTAAAAAGATTGAATATAATTGTTTCCAATTGACACAATGTTATAAACACATTTTATCACAAATAAGTTATGATATTTTCTTAATCAATTCCTTATATTTGCTGCCAAAAACGAATAAACACTAGTCTGGTTAAGTTATGATGTGTTAAGGAAATATCCTTTCTACTACTTGCAAG
The DNA here is from genome assembly GCA_946894065.1 of Acleris literana. Taxonomy (NCBI): domain Eukaryota; kingdom Metazoa; phylum Arthropoda; class Insecta; order Lepidoptera; family Tortricidae; genus Acleris; species Acleris literana. Next base: position 5,256,332 of record OX335681.1, read on the forward strand.
TCTAATAATTAGCCGAAGCATAACATTAACGTGTGTTCCTGTGAATGTAGGTTAAAACTAACATAACCTAACAGGCTAACTGTCAACATAAACAACTGACCTCCAGCAGCCAAGATGCGAGCACGGGCCTTCTCCGTCACATGGAGAGCGGCTACGGTCAGCTTGGGCACTTTGTACAGCCTCACGTCGTTGGTGACGGAGCCAACCACGACGGCGACCAGTCCCTCGCGAGTGGGCTTCTTCATGTGGCGAGCCACGCGCGACAAAGAGATCGGCGGCCGGTTGATGCGGCTCATGAATAGACGCCGCAGGATGATCTGGTTGAACTTGGCATTTGTACGCCTAGCCAAGTATCTGTACAACTGAAAATAAATTGTTGATAGGTTATATGTCAACTTTTGAGTAAGGGACGGTTAGTTTCGTAGTATCAATGAAAAGTTGAACATGTAAAGAGGAGCGTGAGATACTTACTTTGACCAATAACCTCAGGTACACATCCTGAGATTTAACTTCGGTGCGTCGGACTTTCCTGTCATGTTTATGGTTGATGTCGATACCCTGAAATAAACAAAGCAACACATGTTGATACCACTCCGATAACTTAAAATGGCTTTGAACTTTCACAACACTTTGGTTTGATCACGATTTTTATTGATTCAATAATTTTTTCCACCGCACAAAACTCACCATCTTGACAACCGGAAGAAAAAGAGACTATAGACAATAACAAACTTTGACAGTTACAATTAAAATGTTGCCATATAACCTTACATTGCTCCATAGACAGTTTAAGATGAAAGAAAATGCCCAGTGTAAAACATGGTAAAATGGTAAAACTTTAACCCAGTTCTACTTAAGCGAACGCGAACTCGATGCGATGCGAACAAACTGAACAAACATCGTGTAAAAAATATTAATGACTTATTGATAAATTATTTTGAAAAATGACCATATTTCAAAACATCGCCAAATTGTATATTTCGCATGCGCTGTTATAAACAAATGAACGTAATGAAAACGATACCATTTAATTTTTATAGATTGAAAGAGAGTTTTACGCGTTTTATGGCATAGCATAGTATAGATTAATTTTAGGTAGAACTTGGGTAAAACCATGGTAAAACGAAGGTAAATCACTGGATCATGTTGCCAACTTTACTTCGAACTGCGCCAACATTTGGCCTAATTATACCTAAGGGTGGTATTCCACTTTTCCAAGATCTTTGTCCAATGTGTATTTGCGTCTCACAGTTTGCTTTAATAAATGTGAGATGCAATGCATTTTGGACAAAAATATTGGACAGATGGAATACCACCCTAATTCGTTGCCAAGTCCGCTAAATAAATTTGATTTTAAAAATGTTTTTCAGGTTCAGTAGCACAGAGGCCCTACTTTAAAAATCGAAGTTCGAAGTTACGTTAGCTCCATCTCTGTCACTCGTCCTTCGAGACTAAATCGAGAGAAACGAGTGGAGCCAACGTAACTTCGAACTTCGATTTTCAAAGTAGGGCCTCAGTTCAGTAGGTATCTATGTTCTTTTTATCAAATGCTAGCATTACCCTTCTTCTTATGCCGGCACCACACTTCGCTATTCGCTATTCGTTATGCAGCTGCGACGTATTTGTTAAAATATTTGCTATCGCGCTTATGCGTTATGCGTGCGAATAAAGAAAACATAGACGAATAAACCCTCCACACTTCGTCGAATGTAGGCGCATAAGCCGAATAACGAATAGCGAATAGCGAAGTGTGGTGCCGGCATTATGATAACTCCAAACTCTCGACGAAGTTAGGCGAAGCAAGCTTGCCATCCTTCTCAAACATTTAATAAGTTAGAAAAGGACGGCATGTCTGCCTCGCCCAACTTCGGCGAGAGTGTGGACCAGAGGCCCGTTTCACGAAGCTACAAGTTACAATTTACAAGCGGAAGTCTCTTTCTAACTCCTTTTGCTAGAAAGAGAGTTCCGCTTGTAATTTGTAACTTGTAGGTTCGTGAAACGGGCCTCTGGCATTAAAATTGATTAGAATATAAACAAAGAACTCTCTACTGGCATTATACAACGAAAGGAAAAGTATGTATACGTTTTTCAAAAATTTCCTCGAGATATAAAACAAATGATATCAACTGTCGCGATGTCTGTCACCGCGACAGATAAACAAGTTTCGACCGCCGTTTTTTCGAAAGGGATGGAATTTAATTCGAAGCATCGGAAATTATACAAAACTAAAAATTCTATTCGTACTCCTGCAACATCAAAGCCACGCTTGAGCAAAAAAAAGATTGTTACACGTAAGCGGAAATGCGTGTGTTTACCAGAAAATTATTCAGTAGTAGAGTTTCCGGCAATATGGAATGAGCTGCGTCAGAATGGGCAGCTGTGCGACGGCACGATCGTGTGCCAGGACATGAAATCAATACGCGTGCACCGGGCCATACTATCAGCCGTCAGTCCGTACTTCAAGGCAATATTTATAAATTCTCTAAAAAAAGGGGAGCCAGAGGAGAAGGAAATTTTCGTAGAGGTTCCAAGCGTTTACATGGCTCTCATACTTGACTACGCGTACACGGGGACCTGCAAAGTCACAGCAGAAAACGTGGAGCACTTACTACCGTTTGCAGACCAATTCGATGTGGTAGGAGTGGTCCAGCTCTGCTGTCAGTTTCTCCTGCACGAGCTAAGGCCCCACAACTGCCTTGGGATTTTTAAATTCGCTAGGTATTACTTCTGCGGTGAATTAGAGAAAAAGGGGAAGTTGTATATAAGACAGAACTTTAGCAGAGTACTTAAGGAGTGTAATGAGTTTAAGTCGCTCTCTTATGAAGAGCTAGAAGACGTTTTGAGAGACGATGAGCTTAATGTTCGCAACGAGGAGATGGTGTTTCAAGCAGTTAAGACCTGGGTGGAACACGACTTAGATAGTAGAAGAAAGCACATTCCGACGTTGCTATCATGCATTAGATTCGGTCATATTAGTTATAAATATTTTAAGTCGAAAATACTGCAGTGGCAGCCTGTTATTGACGATGATGTAAGTGTACTTAAACATTGATACCCTTCCTTAAGCTTTAGTCTCAAGCGGCAACACTGAATTAAAAATACCTAATTTTTGTTTAAATTTGGCGCCAGAAATGTCAGGAGTCTTTGTATCCGGCGGTGGTGTTCCTGACAGTACTGGACTCACGTCCTGGCACGGAAGCAGACCTAAACGACCCCTTGGCACGCCCTCGGATCCCTTATGAGGTTCTCTTCGCCGTCGGAGGCTGGAGCGCCGGTAGCCCTACGAGCTTTGTGGAGACTTATGACACGAGGTATTGGTTTTTCGCTTTTCAGTGGAAGCTTAAGGAGGAGGAGCGTATCTGTCTCTAAATACTATAAATCGGTGTGTCTGCCTGCCGATTGCCGATTTTCATCCGGATTTTCGCCTCATCTAGAGAATTTCTTGAGAAATCCGAAATCGGTGCCATGCTGGGTCTAGTATTGCGAAAAACAGGATTAAAAAAATAGGGATAGAGTTTTTCAAATCCTGTTCTTGTAGCAAAAATAATAGATGGGTAAAGCCTTCCTTTATGGAGAGTGTTTCTTGCAAACGAGTCAAGGTCTCTAACCATCTCCTTTGAGACTACCTTTGCCTGTGCTTATTATTTATATAAGTCCGTATTCCAGGGCAGACCGGTGGTTCCTTTCAATCCACATGGACTTGACCCCTCGCGCGTACCACGGTCTGTGCACCCTCAACAACCTGATCTACATGATCGGCGGGTTCGACGGCAGCGACCACTTTAACACGGTCCGCTGCTACGACCCCGTAGCCAACACGTGGCACGAACGAGCCTGCATGTACCAGGCGAGGTGCTACGTCAGCGTGGTTGCTCATGGTCAGCTTGTGATTTCCTAGTAGCTAGTATCAAAATAATATTCTTGTAATGTGGAGAGCATAGCTTGAACGGTAGCAACTAGCAAATAAATACGACCACGAACTGATTGCTAACGTTTTGCATTGCACGTAGACTTTTTAGTAACTACCCCAGCTGCAGCGTTAAGTCTGCTTGGTTTCAACATTTATTGTAGCGGATAGCTTTTTGGCAGTTTCCAAGTTTGGGCTGCCCGGTTTGAATAGCTTGGGCAGGCTTTAATAATACTGAGAAGGAACTTTTCTGGCCTTGACACCTTGAAGTTTGCGATTGGTCTGCAGACGGGCTGATATACGCGCTGGGAGGCTACAATGGGCGCACACGCATGTCTTCGGTGGAGCGCTACTACCCCGACAAGAACCAATGGGAGATGACTACGGCGATGAACAAGCAGCGCTCTGATGCCAGCGCAGCTTCTCTCGGGGGCAAGGTAAAGCTGATTGGTATATAAAAGTTTTAAGAAGTGATTGCAACATAATCCAATTTATACCCAACAACTGCTGCCTAATGATTATTGCCATTTAAATACACAGGGGGCCCGGAACATAGACGCCCAACAAAAAAAATGATCCCTCGTGTCGTGGGGTATCCGAATCACCCCCATGTATGTTCCGCGATTTTTAGTATTTTCGGAGATATTGATCATTTAATCGGAATTTTTGTCATTTTTCCTTATGTCCATGTTATGAAAAACCCTTAAGTTCATGTATTATTTTAATATTTTTTCAGTGGTTTCTTACTTTGATAGAATAATTATGAACTTAGGATGTTTTTAAAACTACATGCCACTTTTTTTTCATGTCAAATTTTGTTTGTTTGTTTTCCTTAGTCTCCTATTTGCACACTCGCGAAAGTGGACCATTCAGGCAAGTGGACCATTTAGGAAAGTCGACCTGAAGGCCTAACAGACCCTGTCAATACTTGGCGAGAGGATTTTCGTGTTTTGGGTCGGTTTGAGTGGCATGGGAAGATGTATAAACACCTATGTATTCGACCTGTCGGGGTGTTTCGCCGTATGTACAACCGGTACCACGTTTATTTTTCCCGTAACAGATCTACATAGTCGGCGGCTTCAATGGCCAGGAGGTGCTGAGCTCCGCGGAGGTGTTCGACCCGGACACTCGGCAGTGGAGCTTCATCCGCTCCATGCTCAGCCCCCGCTCCGGCGTCAGCCTCATCGCCTACCGGGAGTGCCTTTATGCCCTAGGCGGGTTCAACGGATACAGCCGTCTTAACACTGGCAAGTGCATCACCATGGGCCGTAGAAATCGCTAATAACCTTTTCTCTTCTATCACTCAAAATGGAGGACAGGGGCCCGTTCCAAAAAGCCACTCTGCAACTCTGCACTCCACAAATCCCACTCTTCAAACGTATTTCTGTTCCACAAAGCTACTGCAGAGTTGAAGAGGCAGAGTCAAATGCAGAGTGTGGATTTGTGGATTTGCTAAGTATTTCTGTTCCACAAGACAATTGCAAAGTTGAAGACGCAGAGTCAAATACAAAGTGTGGATTTGTGGATTTGCAAAGTATCTTTTAGGAACAGAATCTTTGCAGTTTGCAAATTACGCAGAGTGTCTTCTGGAACACGTTTACTCTGCACTTTGCATTATCGTGGATTTGCAAAGTGCAGAGTGCAGAGTTGCAGAGTGGCTTTCTGGAACGGGCCCCAGGTCAGTTGGCCACGTGGTTTATTGCAACGCACGAGAATGTCATCCCATACATTTTGAGTGATATCTATAAAAGGAAAAACGTTAGTAGCGTTTGCATCTTGCCTCTAGCCTCCATTATACTGGGTTAAACTATATTACCTATGACTAGTATTATTTTTTTAATTCGGCCGCCATTTCTGTCAAGTAGGTACATACGAGCTATCGTAACATCGTTGACAATATGATGACATGTCAAATGCAACATGGTTTTACCCTGTAGAATAGGATCTGGTAGGATCACCTATGAAGTGATTTCAGTGGACATCGCGTATAAGCTTTAGCTGAATCATTATGGAGACTGGAAATGTGTTTTTTGGTGGTAGCCATTGCCAAGTGTTTGTCTGTGTAGAATACTTAAACGCCGCTGTGATTGCCGGCAGTGGCGGATCCACGGGGGTGATCAAGTACGTCATGACCACCCCCTTCGGCACTCGGAGATACGGGTCAAAAAGTAAATAGTCGTGTGGCATTATCTCGCACTTGACCGAACTTCTGCGTTCAGCAGTTAATGACCACCCCCTAATCTGAAAGCTGGATCCGCGCCTGATTGCCGGCTACTTAATATTAAGCTGATACCGCGTCTGTTGCATGGAAGCAGTAGGTACCTTTGTGTGCCTATGTGGCTCGCCTTGCGGTTCAGCTCATCAAATGTATCAATATCAGTTACAGCTTGGCAAGATGAGGATGACGGGGTAACTATCCTCTCTGTACCCCGATTGAATTCAATCGTTGTCAGGGCAGTTTACTGCTCTGTAAGCCATGACTGCTTCTTCTAGAACCTGGACCTTATTCCTTTGGTTATGCAGGAGAGCGTTTCAATCCGACCCGTGGCGGCGACTGGCAGGAGGTGACAGAAATGTTCAGTGCGAGAAGTAACTTCGCTACGGTCCTGCTCGACGACATGATCTTTGTCATCGGGGGATTTAACGGTAAAGATCTAACAAAAAATATTTAGGTATATACAACTCTGTTTAGATTAGGGTTACATTGGAACGATCACGGTGAAGAGGATTCAGGATGTTGTTATGAACTTATGAATCAAGTAATGTGCCAACCTTCAGCTGTTTAGCAATAAAAGGCCGACCTTAGGTTCCTTTTTTATAGCATGGCTAAGACAAACGAGCTCATAAGTCACCTAATGGTAAGTGGGATCTAAGACTCATGGATATTTCAATCTCAATATTGCAATCATCAGGGCCGCATTAATAAACTCATCTTGGTTAAGATGTCAATCACAAGACATGTCAGAAATGGCAGCTTTCTATGGGTTGACGTTTACTTTGACGTCTCTCGAGATAGGCATCTCAGTCAAGAAGAGTTTATTAATACGGCCGTAAGACTCCAAATGATTTTCCCTGAGAGCCAAGATGAAATGCTTCTATGCTAGTCATTTCACCGGTTTTATTTATCCCCACACCAAAACATAACAATCCGAACTCGATGCTAGTAGTAAGGTAAAAAGATGGGGTTGCGATCCAGATCCTGCACAGGTCCTACCACAGCTAGATCAATCTATTACTGTGGCTTTTCACATCATAGCGAAACAAAATCCACACTCAGATGTCTTGGCCATATTCTGGAATGTCTTCATTATTCCTCCTGAGATTATCTCTTCATGTGACCTTCCGTACTGTTAAAGATCGACCGCGGTTTGGAACAGGTTCCACCACCATCCCGCACGTGGAGTGCTACGACGGCGACACGCTGGAGTGGTACGACGCGGCCCCCATGAACTTGAACCGCTCGGCCCTCAGCGCCTGTGTCCTGGCTGGTCTGCCCAACGCTCGCTCTTTCTCCTACCTGGCCAAGGCCGTGCCTGCTGCAGGCGCGGATCAGGTCCATCACTCGTAGCCAGATTGACCATCAACCTTTCCCTATAGTCTTCTAATCCTTTCGTTTATCGCAGGAATGACATCCTTGACTTGAACAACGTCAATGGATAGCTAGTTATGATGCCGAGTAAGCTGACCCAGAATTTGTACCACTTTTGGGTTGCGAGGTTAGCTTCTTGTATTCTTGCGTTGCCCTGTCGGCCTTGAATATACGGAATTGCTCGGATGCTTTTGTCCCTGCGGTAAACTCAGCATTGTTTCGTTAATTGATACGTTTTGTACATTTATGTGCTAGAAATAACCGCCTTTAAGGTCCAAACGAAGCGCGTAAATGTACAAAACCTGTTGATCCGTATATCCTCAGTCGTATAACTTGTTGTTGTAATTTACTACCTTTATTCGGTATTTCGAGCGTCAAATTGTTTCCTCTTAGAAATATTAGAGCTTCTAGCTACGGCATGATGTATAATGAATTGAAGTGAGTTTCGTGATGCATAAAACACTCATTTAATGATGAATATTTTTCATATATACTTTGTTCACTTTAATATGCAACATGTTATTGTTAAAGTTCTAACTTACCAGTTAAAAATATTGTCAGTTGTAGGCCCGATGTGCTACTTTCTTTAAATCTTCTGTAGCCTGATTGTCTAGATTCGGACATTACTTGTAAATATGGAAGTAAGAGAAATCGCGCCTGACCATTAGTAGAAATTAAGAAAGTAGCCGATCGGTTTTCAGTTTGGGAAAGGTTGATAAAACTAGCACATTCGAATGAAAGTTGTTTCTCGAATATTGTACATAAACACTATTTTTCTAAAGTTTTAATATTGTCATTATCTTTAGTAGATTCAGTTTGTTACTTGCGGCTAATAAAAGTTTACAATGAACTTGTCGCGAGGAATTAACTACCTACCAATTTAAGAATTGTGATAAGAGAGTTTGCGGAACTTTGCTTTCCGTCGATGAAATTCTAAACATTCGGTATGATCCATCCTTTACTTCTGGGTGGTTGATTAAGGCAATTAAAGTGGGAGGACGGAAAATGATGTTTTCGAATGATTTTAGAGTAAATTGATCCGATCGAGGTACGCAGGATGACGGCGGCTTGGTGTTGTAATGTACCTGATATCTGTGATATTTTGATTGTACGTAGTTTTGTGTACTATATTTTTTGTATCTTAAATCATGGTATAAATAGCGTTATTGTATTGTACAGATCAGAATCGGTTGTTTGTATTTTATTGTTTTTATAATGGTGGCTGGAAAGCCTGGATCGTGGTTGATTTTAGAAAGCATTTTAAAACATTGTAAATTGCCCAGTTTTGTATGGCGTGTTGTTTGAGACACATTTTATTTTGGTATTTTTGTACAGATCGCGTCCGTGGAGAATCATGAGGTCGCGTTTTCGATGTGTGTACGATATTACGGTGGGCGGGACGCATGGTATCTGCGACGGTAGGTACTTTGCTTTATGGAAATTGAAAAAAAATTGAAAATTGTTTCTAGTAAGAAAAATTTACTGTACCCGACTGAAATATTGATAAATTGACAAATAAAGAAAAACAATACTGGTTCCGGCTGTTTCACTAACAAACCTGAGCACGGGTTTCAAATCATTTATTCATATTATCATTTATTTCTATGTAGTCAGTAAAATAACTGTTATACAGGGTGGTACTCGATTAACTGTACATATTGAAAGGGATGAAATTTTAGGTTAATTTATAGGTAATTTTTTTTTTTTAATTATCCTCTGGGTTATTTTTTACAGATTGTCAAACTTTTTAATACAGTTTGGGTAGTACCTACACTTACTTGTGACGGTGTAACTTTTGATCTAATAGCCCAAAAAAGAGAAAACAAAATGCATAGTATTGACATTAGTTAGGTTTATAATAATTGATAACAATATTAGACCAATTAAAAAAAATAACTGAGTAACTGCTTTTTTGTCGAAAATTACTGCAAAAATATCATTTTGTTTTCATAAAAACACGATTTTCTCAAAATCTTGCAGATATTTTACATTTTTTTTGACGTTTTTAGATCTAAGATTAAACGAGGAATAATAATAAGCGAAAAAAAATAGTGAAATATCTACAAAATTTTGAGAAAATCGTGTTTTTATGATAAGAAAATGTCATTTTTGCTGTAATTTAAAAAAAAAAATAAGAAAAAAAAGTGGCTAAAATTAAAAAAAAAAATGTTTTACCTATAAATTAACCTAAAATTTCATGCCTTTCAATATGTACAGTTTATCGAATACCACCCTGTATATAGGTATATTGTTGCGTCACCATAGAAATAAATCGTAATGTCAAAGAGTAGATGTGCAAGTAGATAACTACCTATTTTACTCATTAAGCATAACATTCGGGGCCGCGACCGTAAAAAAAAATTAACTTATTTTAATTTTGTAGAAATAGGGGCTTTTCCCAGTAGGTAGTCTTACCGATTAGTCTTACCAGTCGAACTACTGGGAGTTTCCTTCAAAATAGACTTACAAGTGAACCAACTGCAAAAGAGAAACATACTTTACTTCATTATCTGAACACATTCTGCTACGAGGTCGACGGAGCTTGGCGGAGCTCCTATTTCTGGGTGGTTTTGGCCCTTCGGGCCTGATATAAAAACGAACCTAACCTATCAGTAAGTCTATTGGGAAGGAAATTCCCAGTGGTTCTCGGCCTTTTGGCCGAAAAACGTTTGGTCGAATGTATCGTTTCCCAACCGTTTCATTTGCCAACCCCTTTTATTTCTGTAACTGTAAATATTTCAGGATTTTTATAAAAACGAACCTAACCTAACCTATAGGGTCTACACGAAGGTACAGAAATAAATCCTGAAATATTTACAGTTACAGAAATAAAAGTGGATTGGCAAATGAAACAGTTGGGAAACGATACATTCGACCAAACGTAATTCGGCCAAAAGGCAAGATAGCGGTACTTGTATATGTGATGTGAATATTCACATCACATATACAAAATAATGCCTAACATTTTGATTGCTTTCAATAGCTTCGCGTGTCATTACACTGAGGTTACTGGCGGCGCTTGGTCATGAAGTGGGCCTGAACAAGGGATTCAAAAATAAAGTACCTACGTCAAAATAACGCTAATTTACACAACATTTTAGCCTGATATCGAACAAGTAGTTTACAAAAATAAAACGTAAATGTTCTGGGTTTAACACTCGTTGACATGTTTCTCGCTATTCAGATTCGGCTGCGTCTGCGTGTCTGCCGCATTTTATTTATCTGTCTAGACAACGCCATAAATGAGGGCGAGGGTCAGCACAGCACTACGTCGCGTGTGAAATGAAACCCTCAAATTAAAGTCCGTATATTCCATTCAGTACAAACAACTGTGCGGACAAAAATATTCCAATAGGTTCTTTAGGTACTTGCACTAACTCTTGTTCTTTCATTTGTTTCAACTTCATTTGTTTCGTTGTCAAATGTTTCACTAGATGCTTAATCGAGTGATATTAATACTCTCTCTAAAATCCTCATTGTTCATGCTTCTTCTCACATTATCATATCACCTTCTCGACTTTCTTTGTTTACAGTTATACTGGCTAGATGAACCTTTTAAGGGGCATGTTTTGATTTAATTCTCAAAGGTTTTGTTTGTTAACAGATTTCCGTCCCCATCCCATACATACAGTCGATTTCCTAAATATGTATACACTTTAGTACCTTGTCACTTTAATCGCTGTGATAATTCGTATATGGCAGTTTCAACATGACATTAGATGGACAACGTACTAATGTTTTAACCCCACACCCAAAAATAAAAGCGTAAAAGGCTAAAACTACTCAGTAATAACTCTTGATAAATATTATATTGAAAACAACGGAACAGAGATTTTTCGGCATTTACGGGAAAACGCGTTTTTAACCTGAACCACAGTTAGGACTCCAGAGAATACTAATAAGTAAGACATAACTATTATAACAACGGCAAAACAAACGACACTCCACATGTTTCATTCAGACTCTTTGGATTTACATTTGTGATCATCACAAAGTTATTTGAACGGTGGACGAAACTGGAACTAATGTAAACTCATACTAATCTTGCGTTTCTCGATAGACAGTGGCGACGCTATGGCAGGTAGGATAAATTTGTGTGGCTGTAGTATGGGATGCGGATGCGTGCTGAATCAACGTAGCGTACGGACAGCGAGAGTGCCATGCGTACGATCGAGGGAGGCCGCTGGGTTGCCAGAGTAATAAGAATATATGTGGCTAAAATACAGGAAATGTGGAACTTATCATGTTTAAATAAAAAGATGATGCGGTCAGTAAAGTCATTAGTAAAAATTGATAACTTGATAAGGCCCCTCTCAAGCGATCCAACAGTGCAATAGCTCTTAAAACGTTGTCCAAGGGTTACTTATAGAAGCATATGAAAGTATAAGAGCGAGTGAAAGAGAAGTACAAACCCGAAGTTTGTTTAAAGAGCTATTGCACTATTCATAGTGTACAACTGCTCCATGGAACTTGGCCCTTTGTATTAAGCTATGACGCCTATGACGTTGTTCATAACAAAATTCGTAATTCCATGAAACATATGGGACACACGAGTTCTAATATTTTGTAAACTACCTATCTCTAAAATAACTCGATTGCAATTTTTGTGCTAGGTCGGTCCGGATCGCTAAGACCATCTTATTCTACCGCCAAGCATCAATATTGGCATTGTTGTGTTCCGGTATGTGTATAAGACAACCGGTGAAATCCATCCATTTAGTCCTCATGATTGGTAACGAATTTTTGGTCTTAGAATTGTTGTCTTAAGATTGTAGGCAGTCTTGAGAATACAAATATTTATCGGTCCTTGCTTCCAATTACCATCTCATTTGCCTTCTCCATGCCATAAAGAAGATAATCTTTTTAGCATATTCCAGTATTTTCTAAGCTGCGGTTTTATTCTGCCTACGATTGACTGATAGAGAACACCATTGTGTATAAGATCAACCATTAGTTCTTTACTGTGTATAGTGCAATTAAGTAAAATTGCCAAATTCGCGACACAATCTCAACTAGCAACACTACACACAGGGGTGGCGGTGTGCGGCGATCGAACTCGCGGGCGGGAATAGTGCACTCCCGACTGCGGTCAGGGCGCGGCGAATATCTTATAATATAACAACAATTAATAAAGTAAACAGTGATGGAGCTCAAAGGCAAGGTCGCTTTGATAACTGGAGCTGCCGCCGGTATCGGCTTGGCGTATAGCGAGGAATTACTCAAGCACGGAGCCAAGGTAAATTTAAACTTGAGAATTTAAATCCATGCCCTTTTTTTCAATAGTATTTATATCACGTTAAATTAAGTTACATTTTTACTGTATTAATATTGTATTCTTCTTTAAAAAGATTGTAATTACTATATTAAAAATATCTACATGACTAATCGTGTCCGCTTTCCGCGCTCCAAGGAAGAAAGGAAGTCAATACGCCGTAATCATTCTAAGGTTCAAGGTTGTGAATGTTGAATAAAATGCACTGGAAAGAAGCCAAAGCAAATGAAGTGCACTATTTTGTTTTCTTCCCTTAATTTACGGCGTTTAAGTTCTGATTTGCCGGTTCGCCGGCTTATTTGTACATATTGATTTTCTCCCCGTCGTTGACGCGATTATGCACCAACGAAGTTTCCCCGTACCTAGTGTACCTACTTGCTGCTATCTAAAGACTGGCGCTTTTGAAAAGAGCATTCGAGTTCTGAATTTGAATATTGAATTTTTAAATTAAATGTCGGTAGTTTCATAGAAAACTGTCTTAAGTTAAATCTTCCGTTTACAAGGGATATTTATAACAATAATCCCTGTAAAACCATTACGTAGAGCTTCGGGCCCGTGCTGATTTGTTAATTTGCTTGTCTTGCGGGAAAACAAAACTTTACCTTTACAGTTCTACCAAGGAGGAAAGTAAATAAATGGCAGACACTGACAGCTATATATACCTACGCTGTTATTAAAATAAGACTAAACAATCACCACCACCGCTAGCATAAATAAACCTATGAATATAATTGGTTCCGCAACAAACGTGCTATAGTAAATCATGAACACCTATGACAGCTCTTATAAAAAAGAATCTCACACCATTGACCTGGTACCTAGTCCCAAACTAAGCTCTATAGTCTTATGCTTTGGGTACTAGACAACGATATAAATGCTTATACATACATACGTACATTAAATCACGCCTGTTTCCCAGAGGGGTAGGCAGAGAAATAAAAAATATAGAGTAATAAAACCCGCCTTCAAAAAGCAAAAAATAACTTCTTTAAAATGGTAGGTAAATAGGTCAGTCCAACTGAAGTCGGCGTCCAACAATATTTTAACCAAAAGCAGACTTCAGTTGGACTGACCTATTTACCTACCATTTTAAAGAAGTTATTTTTTGCTTTTTGAAGGCGGGTTTTTGTTTTTTTAAACTTTTATTTTATTTTATACTTTTTAGTGATCATAATTATGCTGTTATTCTCCCATTTTTCTCCCATTTCTCAAGAAACAATAGAACATTTCAATCTCGCCGCAAGCAACGCCGTGGGAAAGTCATAGTCATATATTTAAACCTAAATATGCTTCGTCATAGTCGCTCAACTATCTTAATCGATATATCTTGTCGCCACCTTCGAAATATATACCGTTTAGGAGTTCCGGTGACCATCTGTGGTCTTCATCATCAGTTCCACTTCACTAAATAGTGGTTTCCAAGACCAAATACACGAGTTACAATGAAAAATACCAAAATCGCTATAGGTGTGCTTATAAATTTTGAAGAGTTCCGTCGATTCCTCATGGATTCCACCATCAGATCTTCATTTTGAAAAAAATGGGACCAATCTGGAAGCACCAGCTTTCAAATAAAAAAAGAATCTTCAAAATCGGTTCACCCAGTCGAAAGTTCTGAGGTAACAAACATAAAAAAAAAAATACAGACGAATTGAGAACCTCCTCCTTTTTTTGAAGTCGGTTAAAAATAGAAAATATCCAAGACCCAGAAACAAATTTATACACGCTTATCACACAAATATCCACCATACCGGGAATCGATCCCGGGACCGCTAGCTTCGTAGACAGTGTCACTACCGACTAGGCCAACGTGTCGTCAATATGAATATGTAATACAAGAGTTTCTTTGACTTTTCACAAATACCATACCACACTGATACAAACCTTGCAACGACGTCCAGTAATTTGCCTTGCTTGCAAGTATAGTTGGCTTTTAAAATACTTTAAAATTACGAAAAATTACTGCTAATCACGTCCGGACCCTTTACTTAAAAAATCTTTACATTTCACACTGTTGTGTTATTCTCTCAAAAAACGGCGGTCGGTCGAACGGACGAGCGAATAAAAGCGGCGAGTTTAAGTAGTCCCGTCCGACCGAACAAAACACATTTTAGCGCGTGCATTGTCGATTAGGGCGCCTTATATTATACGTTCGTGAAGTCATGCTGCCAAATTGAATACACGCGGTATAATGTGTTTTGTTGGCTCTGTCGTTACTACTTAAACTCGCCGCTTGGACCTTCACTCGAGCGAACGATCACCTTTGCTTGTTGAGAGAATCACCACCTTGAATTCTACTTACTGATAACTTGATAAGATAAGTTTCTTCGTAGGTTTCCCTCTGCGACATCGATTCAGAAATCGGCGAGCAGGTCTCGGACGAGTTGGGCGCCAAATACGGGCGCAAAAACGTGCTCTTCTGTCAGTGTGACGTCACTGACTACCCGCAATATGAAGGTAATTTTTAAAAGCCTTAAGCCTACGTTCTGTTTATGTGCGTTCACGTTATTAAATAGCGTGCGTAATAACGTTTCATTTTTGTTTACCAATATCTTATTTCTATTTAATACCAATGATATTTCATATTATCATTGTTTAATACCTATATTTTTTTAAGGTTTGTAAAAAAATGCGTTAAAGTCCAAACTTGGTCAAGTCAAGACTGATAGCTCACACTTGACATTGACATTTGGCACAGATCGTAACGTCAACTTCCGGTAAAAATCTAAGTTCGAACTCCATTCCTTTGTCTCTAATAAATCACCAATGACAAGTGAAAGGAATGGGTACGCAATTTTAGAATTTAGTGCTTCCTTTCCTAGTAATTAACTATTTGTACATGGTTTTACACACGTGAGAAACTTCTGCTTGTACACGCTCTAAGTAGATGGAGCAAGTCAAGGCGCGTTTCATTGCGCTCGCTTGCTTTTCGAAATACATTGCGCCGCTGCAATAGCTCACGGCTCAATCATGTTAAAAAAACCCGTCAATGTATAACAGCCACCAATTAAACAGCCTTAAAGGTGCGGGCTGCTAGCGCGAGCCATGCTTAAGCTTGATGCACCATGCTCGATTTCATTTTACGGCGAGCGTAAAGGATAGAGCTATAGATGTTAGCTCTGTTTGGTTTTCTCAGCGTAAACTGAGCTGCTTAGCTATGTCATAGTAGGAGTTAGGACAGGACTAGTGATGAAAATTGCGAAACAACATTTTGTTTTTTTTTTAACTTTGTATCTTTCCTATGAAATACATGTAATTTTGGAAAAACAAATTAATCAAAAAAGAACAAGTTCTTCAATTGGCTACACTTTTTAGGGTTCCGTAGTCAAACTAGGAACCCTTATAGTTTCGCCATGTCCGTCCGTGTGCAGCCTAGTACTAGACTCTTAGTACTAGAAAGCTGTAATTTGGCATGAATATACATATTAGTCACGCCAACAAAGTATAACATAATACGGCCATTGCAATAAAGATCTATTGCGAGGAGATAAAGTAGAATTTCCCTTGTTTTTATGACTGACAATTAAAATAGAAAATTGACTTTATTGCAATCATAATAGGTTCATTTTCCTTTGGCAAATTTCGTTGTATGGTGGGTCTTAGGAGGTATTAATAAGCTCATAATGAATTTAATAGGAATACTATCACGACTTAGAAGATTTTCTGGTGCTTGAGTTACAAATGGTTTAAATGTTTATACCTACCGAAAACTTATTTGCCGTGTTCGTAAACTAACCGCGACCTATGTCGATGTAAGGGGATAACAGTTTTCCAACGGCAAAGTTAAGTTTGTCGCGAGGTCTAATTTGTTTGTAGTAACGGCTTCGGAACCCTACACTGAGCATGGCCCGACATGCTCTTGAAAAAGCCCACTCACCTTAGATCCAAATTCAATCTGACACTATACAACAATACAATAAGGTTGAGTATCCTAAAAGTTACAAATGACTTGACATCTCTAATGAGCAGAGATCGGAATAGGTAGAGCTAATTTGCCTAAACTTGACGCATATTCATTCATGCGTGAGAGAGATGGGAATACATTATTGAATTGAATGAACATGCATCAAGTTTAGGCAAATTAGCTCTACCTATTCCGATCTCTGCTAATGAGTCTAATAACATTGACGACTTCAAGCATATTTTTCTTGAAATGGGTCCCAAATTAACGCTCGTGACCGTACTATTATGCACCGTGCATGCAAGCACTAAACGCACGGTAGGAGCGTTTTGTTTTAACTATCTACTAGCTGTTATTTGAGACCAAGAGGATAAAGTTACAAACTAGTTCCAAACGGTGTAGAAGCCTTTTAAGTAAAATCACAAAGGAAGGTAAAATTAAACCCGAAGATGACTCAGAAGCACATTAGAATTAAATTCGAAATATGATCTGAAATCGAGTGTAAGAATACAAAAATAAAATCTGACTGTACCTCATTGCGTCGATGATTTAAATAAATTAGGTGACGTGTGGTCTGCTGTCTGTTTTAGGACTTTTTTTTACCTACTATACGAGGGGTGATCCATGCATGAGTTTTGAGAATCAGTAAGAACCATCTACATAATGATATTCTTTTAATGTGGACTATACCATGGCACTTTTCCTGTGATAGCTAAACAAAAAACATCTGTATTAACAATTTTACAAGACGGCAAAAATAAGAGTTGGTTTTGTAATCATTTGGAGCTGTGTGGAAAAAGTTCTGGTACAATAATAAAAAATATTGTTATTGAAAATGAAACCTTGTTTTCTCATTATGATTTAAAGGATAAATAAGTTATCATTGCAGTGGTTTTTTTTATCTCCAGCTCTGTCACCAAAATTTAGGGTGGTTTTTTCGGCCTTTTCCAGGATTATTGAGGCCTACAAATAAATACAGCGTCATTAGTTGTTAGCATTTAAGTTCAAATAATCTAGGAGAGTTATATAACATTATGCTATCCTAATTATGGCATAATAATAAAAATAAGCTGAAGAAAATGCTGCTCGTCGACCAAAGATTAGAACTGATAACCGTTTTCCTCTTTATTTAGCCCTAACTTTCGACTACTACTTCTCATTTACTAATGTTCAAAAACAACTACATAAAAATCACGAGCTGGTGTTGACATAGTGAAGGTACAAAATTTGGCCATTTTGGCCTCCAAAAGTAATATTATTTTTATAGTGGTAAAATAAAACAATTGAATGACGTTAATAAGTGTTCGGTAATATAGAAAGTGTGCTCATTCCAATTAAAATATAACGATTTACATATCTCCCATTTTTAACACCGATTATCAAAACTTATGGATCACCCCTCGTATACCTACTATCAGAACAACCCACCCACCCCCACCATAGAACGCCAGCCCTCACACACCATAGGTGTCACAGTGACATTATAAAACAATTTGTTTGACACTTCTTTGTACTTGAATCATAATATTTATAACGTCACTGTGACACAGTTCTATGGTGGATCAGAGTGCAGGATTCCATTGGGCTGTAGTACCTGGTAACAGTTTTAATTTTTTATAGATTTTTATACTTAAATTATTCAGATCAATATAATTTAAAATGAATTTAAATAATTAAAAATATGTCGAGTACACAAATAGATATGTATACACTTATCTACCTTATTAATACTACAATAACAAACGAGGATTCGTAAAATCTCGTCGAAAAGTAGCCCAAATGCCTACGTTCTCATTAACAAGCTGCATCGCTACGCGCCGGTCTATTTTGGTTGTGTGCGACATTTTTAAATCCTGATCGATTACATGGGGGAAACTTTCGCCTTTCTGTTGTTTATGTTGGTCTTTTATTATACGAAGGAAAGTGCCACGTGCATCAAAAAAAATAATTAAGTTTGCGTCATTCGTGCTCACAAACATGTGCCTTAATACGTGATGTCCATAAGTTATAATTTCGGCTTTACTTACTCATTGAAATAATTTTAAACTTAATAAGATTTTCGCCGAGTCTGTAGTATAAAAAATTAGGACTAATGTCCCATTAGGATACCGTCTATCAGGATGACAGCTCGCAACCTAAGGCGGCATTAAATTTTAAAGATAGATTACTTAAGTCGGGTTAGACTAGCGTGCAAACGGAGCCAATTAAACAGTTCGTTCTGTGACAATACTCACAATATCGCAGGTCTCGAACAATATGATACTCGGTTAAATGCTCCTCGGCTAAAAACGTGACCTGCGCCTCTATTCTAGGCGGTATAAACGATATCGTAGTTTTCCTGTTATGGTATTGTTATGACGTCAGCCGCCATTACTGTCATGAAAATAATAGCTATCAAAACGTTGACAATTCGATAACAGATCAAATTCGATAGTGTTTTTAACGCCTTGAATAGAGCCGCTGACCTGTGGAGAGTTGGGTTAAAAGGGTAAAAACCAAAATACATGTCCAGTTAAAGAAGAGTTTGTCACCGTAACGAAACTGTCAATTAACGTCAAACACATACATTTTTGTAACGAAATTGTAAGTTAGACATCATTTAAGTGACATTTAAATAGCGTCTTTATGTACATTTATTTTGGTTTTTACCCTTAAAGGGTTTTGTCCCCCGCAGTGGCGGATTTAGCGGTGAGGCCAAGGGGTCCACCTCCTGAAACCGATTTTTTTGACAGGAGACCTAAATTAATGAAGTTTTACTATACTATATAATACCTAGGTGTACTGGCTTAAAGGAAATGCCCTCTTTCCTCTAATTGAAATTCTAGATCCACCTCTAAATCGTGATGTTATTCCTTTAGAGGCCTTCGAGATGACGATCAAGGTGTTCAACCGTCTGGACATCGTGATCAACAACGCCGGCGTCATGAATGACCGGTTCTGGGAGCTGGAAGTGGACGTCAACCTGGTATGCTACCTTCCGTACCGTCAACGCTGTACCTACTGTAATATTGCATATGTGCCCCATTCAGAAAGAAACATTAGGAATTTTCAGGACTTTTGGGTACCCTTCAAACCTACCTACTGGTAGGTTTTACAAAGTTATGGAGGTAAATCATAGCAATACATAATATAATCTCGTAAGCTATATTGTCAAAAAGAGATTGACGTGGTGAGACTAAGTAGGCACTAATTTTGAAGCGTCAGATTTACAGACCCACATATATTTTTTTGCATACCTGCTACTCGTATTATTGTTAAGAAATGTCGTCAACTTTCCTAATCTTTTTCAGAACGGCGTAATCCGAGGCACGCTACTAGCGTACCGCTTCATGGGCAAGGATCGTGGAGGCCAGGGCGGCACCATCGTGAACACTGCGTCCACCGCCTTCACGCGTCCCCAAGTCTCTACTCCCATCTACACCGCTACCAACTACGCTGTCGTGGGGCTCACCAGAGCCTACGGGGTGAGTGAGACGTCACCACAAGAATAAGGTGAAACCGTCGGCAACTGCCTTCATTGTCGACTCCCATCTACACCGCTACCAACTACCTACGCTGTCGTGGGGCTCACCAGAGCTTACGGGGTGAGTTTAACGTCACCACAAGTATAAGGTGAAACCGTCGGCAGCTGCCTTCATCGATCGTCGACTCCCATCTACATCGCTACCAACTACCTACGCTGTCGTGGGGCTCACCAGAGCTTACGGGGTGAGTGTGACGTCACCACAAGAATAAGGTGAAACCGTCGGCAGCTGCCTTCATCGATCGTCGACTCCCATCTACATCGCTACCAACTACCTACGCTGTCGTGGGGCTCACCAGAGCTTACGGGGTGAGTGCGGAGTTACCTCAAGTATAAGGTGAAACCGATGGCAACTGTCTTTATCGTCGGCTACCATCTACACCGCTACCAACTATGAAGTCGCGGGTCTACCAGTCTGTCTGGCTTTAATGGCTTACTTATTACTTCTGACTGTAACGAGGTTGTTGCATCCTCCATTGTTTGCGTTCCTGGCCACTCTTACATTTCGATCTAAATCTTTCCAAATTCAAAATTGTTTATGATCTATTCGGATATCGATCCATAAGCTCATTCTCTAGAAAATTTTAATAGAACCAGACACGGGATCTCTGGGGGTCTTGGTGCTTCTTTAAAATGAATTATTTTATTTTTGTTTACTTGGCTTCCTGTAATCTTATTATTAGAATATTATAAGTATTAAACACATAATTTATAAAAGTGATTCATTTATTTACAACTCCTCTGTGTGGGTCTCAGCGATACTACCCTATACCGTTAGATGACTATCCATTTGGCTAGACAGTTTAAAAAATATATATCGATGATTATAATAAAAATAACTCCGAGCCGAGCCCCAGTGCCGGATTAGCCACATAGCAAGAGTAGCAAATGCTACGGGCCCCGCGCATCCACACGTCTTCCAGACATGTATTTCTTCCAGTTAAGAAATAACCAAAAAAAACCATGGGCCTCTTTATAGAATTTGCTACGGGCCCCGCGCTAGCTTAATCCAGCACTGGCGAGCCCTTAAAAAGCAGGCCTTCTCTTTTCTCGTATGCCGCCAGCACAATGATCATTTTACAATCAGGGTAAAGGTCTTCTGGTCTGTCTTCATAATAAAAAAAATCTAATACCATCAGGACCAGTATCACGTGGGTTTGACGGGCGTGCGCAGCTTGGTGCTGTGCCCCGGGCTCACAGACACCGGGCTGGTCAAGGAGATCCGCAAGCAGCTCATGTCCTCCGAGTACGAGGCGGCCTGGCAGCGGGACAACGCTAGTTGCAACACGCAGAGGTGAGACCACTTTCAACGGCTTAAAAGTAGTCGGTAGAGACGGACAGTCCAATGGACGCATCGGTTTTCACATGAAAATGAAATTCATATAGGCTGACCGTCAATGATGGTTCCAGGCTTGTGGAGCCACTGCTTGTTGTTTACTCGTATTCCACTGCTATTCAACAGAGCTCTTCCTCGCGGCAGGGCTCCTATTTCTGGGCAGTTGCCCTTCGGGGCATCAACTACCTAAGGAACCTAACCTACCTACTTTTGCGGGGTTTCGACTTGTGATGATTTTTGACGAAAGCAAATAGCAGTGATACTAAAATAATGGGACCACTAAGCCTAGCCTTCAATTATTAGTTACAATGGCGAATTCAATACAGTTAGGATGACCCTCGGATAGGTTTATTCAAGCTTGTCTTTTACCTTTGTATACACTTAACATCTTAATACCTCCCGGGGTCTGGAGCGGACCCAGTATGGTGGGACTCTCCACCCGATAGCAGCCACTAAAAACCCGGCAGTAAGCCTTCTGCAGCTCAGTGAGGCGCCACAGGATTGCTCGGCTTAACCTTTATAATGGAAACATACCTACTCGTAGCCTGACCTGAAAGGCCCAGCCACACCGCTTGCGTTACGTGCACGTGCGCGTGCGCGTTCGCTTTCCACTGCGTTGTATAGTACGAATTCTCATTACGACATGTCACTATACAACGCAGTGGAAAGCGAACGCGCACGTGCACGTGCACGTCACGCAACCGGTGTGGCTCGGCGTGAAAGCTGGAATCATAATGAAGAGGCCTCCATAACTGATACCTGCGGATCCATCCTTGCTTAGATAAAGTAAAGAATTACCGCGATAGTGGTGCGACGCGTGCAAATGCGAATAGTCTGTGCAGGGTCTGTAGGTACTGTAATGACTGAAATATCGACGAATACGGCTACAACTTGGGGACTCCTTCAAGAGACGAGCACTTTTTCTCAAAGACCGGTACCGCATCTGCGAATTCTGCGACTCGTCTCCTGCCTGAGGCCCTACTTTGAAAATCGAAGTTCGAAGTTACGTTAGCAGTGAAAGGGATTCGGGGCCCGAAGTTTAGAATTTAGTCTTTCACGGTAAGCACCCTGGTGGGGTGTTGCAGATTTTTATGGGCGGGGACAAAACATCCAAGACTCGGGAAGAAATAGTCCCGCTCATCACTCAAAACTCTGCCCTTTGAACCCGGGTCGAAGGCAGGGTCCCTACCAACTAGGCAAAAGTGAATTCATGATTGTGGTATCATTCATTTCATATTTGTAATTTTCAGTTCAGAGCACGTGGGTCGAGCTCTGGTGGAGATCCTCACCAAAGGTCAAACCGGGTCTGTGTGGATCGTGGAAAACGGCCAGCCGGCCAGGGAGTGGCGCGGCTAACTCCCAACGGCCCTACCGTCGGCCTAGCCGCTGAACTGTGGATTTGACAACAGGGGCCTGTTTCTCAAAAAGTATTAGTCTAATAATATTAGTGTTTTGTCTCATTTTTTAGTTTTAATCCCGAGACAAAACACTAATATTATTAGACTAATACTTTTTGAGAAACTGGCCCCTGCTAGTAAAGCCTAAGCAATGTAACGGTAGGACTTCACTTGGCTGTTATTTGTCAAATAGTTTCGTTGCATTTTTTTTCATTCGGTTTGCCAAATTTGATGGCCCTTCTACACGATGATGGCCCATCGTGGGCCAGCGTAATATGGCTCCTCTACACATTGGCGGACCATGGGCCAGCGTAATGGATGGAGCAATACGTAAGAGATGCATGAATATGTTGCTCACTCTAAGGTGTAAATGCGTCTCTTACGTTGGCCTATGATCCGTCAACGTGTAGAGGGGCCAATAGACGCAATTACACCTTAGAGCGAGCAACATATTCTTGCATCTCACTCTTACGCATTACTCCGTCCCTTACGCTGACCCTTGATGGGCCGTCGTGTAGAGGGGACAGGAGAGACAAAGGCAAGTACTGCCAAGTAAAGAGCCGCCATGTCTTCCACATATTTGGCGAATACAAGCGAACACAAGCGACGTAAATAAGGTGAGTTTCCACTCGAGCATAATCGACCAACCAGATTGTACAATACACACAAATTGCTCAAACAATGATCGGTCTTTTATATTCGCTCCTTCACTTCATGGATACTCACTCTGAAAGTATACTAGGGTGATGGAACCATTAATGGAAAAGGACCAATGATGTACACAACCAATTTGGTTTCTAGGCCACTATGGACTATGTTAGTGACGTTGACAACCAAAACGTAAGAGACTTCCTATAATTTGGTTTATAACGTCACTGTGACAAAGTCCACGGTGGCCTAGGAATCAATTCGGTTTACTGTACACTTGATTCTTATTTTAAGCGCGAATTAGACTGGCAATATAAATTAAATTTCTACAGAAAGAAGCACAATTTTGCTGTCTTTTTCTAATTCAAAATTTAGAGAAAGACGGCAGTCAACCGTTGCAATTTTTATTGCTATAGACTAGCAATCTCGCTTTAGAGAAGATAAGATTATTCATTAGTTAAGCAATAATCAATTTATGACCGTATGATTTTTTAATGCCAGCACGGGTGCCATGCCATCACCCTAAAGATGATCTTAAGCTCTTATACTCGCTCTCACGATCGCTAAGTATCACTGAATATGTAGGAGCATTATTTCTAGTCTGATAATAAACTTATTTTATATTATATCTCTTTACGAAGTCGCGTGATGCATGAATGAATATTACCCAAGCTTGATCCTGTAACCCTTTTAGGTATAACTTTAAAATGATCGGTATAAATTGAATCAATTCGCTGCAGAGTTCCCATTATTTCACCCAGTCCTACTAGCAACTGTTTGGGCAAAAATAATCCCCTTAGGTAGTTATACCGTCCAGAGATCGACGGAGCTCCGCGATTCTAGGTGCTTTGGCCTATCGGGCCTTCTAAAACACTAGCATAACCTAAACCTACCTCACCTCAATTCGATCAAAACCCGCTTGTCCAAAAGCCAGTATAACAAATTGGAATATGTTTGTCCAAAGAGTTAAGATTAAACTACTATTGGACTGATTGGAATAAACTGTTAAGGGAATAGTGAAAAGCTGAGGCAACACCAGAGACCCGTTTCACGAAGCTACAAGTTACAAATTACAAGCGAATCCTCCTTTTGCTAGAAAGAGAGTTCCGCTTGTAATTTGTAACTTGTAGCTTAGTGAAACGGGCGACAGCGGTTAACATTGATTGGTATCAAATAATCGCCATCGATGTTTAATTACAGACAGATTTGCCAGTTTTGCGTTTGGTTTGGGATAGTATCGATTTTGAAAACTTTTAAAATGATTGTGAGCGAATGGTGTTTTATATACTACATACGAAGCTTATGTATTTATTTATGAATATACATAATATATTCACTATAAAAACACAATATGAATACGTGAAGTGGTTGTGTAAATATTCTGTTTCCCTAGAATTAGGAAGGTTTTGAGTAAGAAACTGTGTTTATATTTTATAAAATATATTTTACAAAAATATAGTTAAGTAAGAATAAAGTTAGACAATGTATTGTGTACCTATACTTTGAATCTGTCTGTATACTTAAGGTCTTGTTTTTAATAATAAAAATAAGTATGTTATATAAGCACATACTTTGTTATATTACAGCTTGGAAGTTACGATGTCAGACATTTTGTTTATGTGTAAGTGCCGAAGTTTGAAATCGACCTACAATTTATATAGTACTATGATTATGAATGGGTTTTACAGTTTTTTACAAGTTTGTTTACGATAAATTAACGATAATGGTTGCGTAAAAGCTGAGATTTTTGATTTGCAATAAAAGTGAAAAAATATTGGTTGTTTCGCTTCAAGACCCCAAAAAAAACCGAATATAAAACAAAAACAATATTGAAGTTTGTAGTAAATGTATATTTCATATTAATACAATCACCAGGTACAGTTTTTGAGTTACAGATTTTTACAAATAGGTATAATAATGTGGATTGTCAACTTTGCAATTTATTTGAGTAGGACTGACAAACAAAATCACCAATTAAACACGAAAAATAAACTGTCCTTAACTCGATTTGATTGAGAGTATATGAAATCTGTGATAAAACTCTATCAGAGCCATAAACATGCGGCGGAAGACCGGAACATACGCCACGACTGATTGCAACACACCGCGGCGCTGCCGCGGGACAGCAGACCTACTATCACATCGTATTTACGCTATCACTAACAATAAAACAGTCAATAAAACACTAAGTCATCCAATTATTTCCATACATTTAGGACTAACTTTACCATCGCCACTTAACCAAGCAACGTCTCTTCCTTAAATCTTAAAGTTTACTATCAGAGCGAAGAGTGGAGCCGATTGCCGAGCTATCTTGATAATGGTAAAATTAAACCTTCACAATTTACTAACACGGTACACTGTAAGTAGGGCTGCTGCAACATTTCCTAGTCATTGCTAAATTTTAATTTGTGGAAGTGCAATGACTATCGAAAAAAACACGTTCATATTTATCTAACTTTTACAACTTTAGGCACAAACCTGCGCACATTACATACGAAGCCTGAGGAAATATATATTTAGTTGGGCATGTTATAAATAAAGTCTTCAATTATACTATGCCGGGCTTCCAACTACATAGCCTCGATTAAATTTACATGAAGGCGTTCCGCGCTTACTCGGTCGCACAACAACACGGCACTGGCACCTCCGCCGCCGGGGGCGTGACGTCACGTCACGCGACTCACCAACCTTACCATGCTTGTGGAGGGGCGCCAGTGCTGGCCGTTGTAGTGATGCTCTGTCACTCGTATACTTATATGATACTGCGGCGAGCGCTCTCGGACAACCGTTTGTTCGATCGCTTGCTCACGGGAATTTCCAGCTTACTCCTTCCATTATTGGATACAACACTATCACACCAAAGCAATGTCCTTCAACTTGAATCCTTACCACGATATATCTTCCCGGAGAGACAAACTTTCTTTACCCTTCCATATCAATTTACATCTATGAAACACTTGAATCACCGACATACACTTTTCCGTTACTTTCCATTTGTGATTAGTCCTCGCGACAATAAATTAAGATTCGGTGTATCTTCTGCATCGCGACGCCTACTTGGCTGTGGAAGAAAAATAGGCACTCGTAAATAATTTTGAAAAATAGTAACTACAATGCGAACAGATACACACAGACACGCAAATACTCTACATGCGTCAAGGTTAAGAGGATTGCGGAGCTAAAAATTTCCATATAAAATGCGATAACGCATCTATTTTGTAGATATTATGAAAATCTATATCTGTAAGTTTTCCTTTGCAAGAAAATAAATCTTGGAAAAAACCAATAAGAAATAAAAAACGAAAACTTGAAAACGTAGTTTTTGATAATAAATACAACATGTTCAAACAGCGTAGAAATCAGACGTGAGAAACGCCCGAAGCAAAATATGTATGGAAATTTTTCTACACTTAAGCGTCGATTAACAATCCTCTCATACAAGACTCGGGAACTAAAATAACTTTCACACAATAAAGAGTTCCTACCATCAAATAAGTTAACCTTTTCAACGTCATTGACGGATATATCCGCACCACTGGTTCAACGCCATCGACGTATATATCCGTCATGTGGGTGGTGCGAGAAAGATAACAAATTTTGGATACTTCAAAGAGTGTTTAAAGGTATTTCTTTTCGAAAACTATACTCAGATAAATAGACTTCCTGCTTATAATAAATAATTATTATATCTTTGTCTTTTTATTAAAAAAATATATATTACAAAAAAGCATTAATGAAGTATAATTAGGTTCATTATTTCATACAAAACTCCATATACATATAAAGCTATCTTGTTGACACTTCTTAAAATGTAGCAGAATTTACCCACGTAAAATGCTAGATGTCTGACAGCTGTCTTTGTCATTGACGACGCGCAGGCTTAGTTGGTAGTGACCCTGCCTATAAAGCTAGCGGTCCTGGGTTCAAAACGCGGTAAGGGCAGATATTTGTGTGATGAGCGCGAATATTTGTTCCTGACTCATGGATGTTTTCTATGTATTTAAGTATATATTTCTCTATATAAGTATTTATCTCGTTGTCTAGTACCCATAGTACAAGCCTAGAGCTTAGTTTGGGACTACGTCAATTGGTGTCACATTGTCCGCCTGATATTTATTTATATTATTATTATTATGTCTGCCATCTAGCCCATTTCTCGAAAAACTTTACTTCCTCTTTGTCCAATTGCCAAACACGAAAAGCAGGGCAAGTTAAAAGAAAATAGGTTTCGTTTCTTTTAAGTCTTTAAATTATAAAATTGTTTATTGCATTTTATTTAAACAATTATTTTAAAAAGGGACCAACTTGTCCTGCTTTTAACTAAATAATAAAAGTATCGATAAATACGATTAGCATCCCTAGGCTGTTATTTGTTTTATTGCTAAGCTTCCGGGCTCGGCGTGTGAATGACGACTTTTCTATTTGATATGACGTCGAAAAGGTTAAATGTCAGAAAAATCATTGGTCAGGAGTAGGGTACAAGTACCGTTTGTGGCCACTGTACCTTTTATTGGCCACTTAAGGTTGAAATAAGTCATCAATAACTATATGAAAAGCAAGCTTTAAAAACCCGACTGCTGTTTTTATACTGTCGTCGATATACCTACATATATTAATAATTGTCATTTTGCCATTGTTGTTATTTCAATTTTAACAGTTTAGGTATCCTATGTCACCCGGGATGACGTAAGGATTCTAACGATACCTCACACATCTAAATCGGTCAAGGGATTTAGAAGTTATAGTGGAATAAAGAAACTCACATACATACATACATACAGTCAAGGAATTTAAATCGTAACCCACCTTAGGTCCAAAGTCAATCTGACATTCTACAGCAATAAGGTTGATTTTCCTATCAATTACAAATGACTTGGCATCTCTATTGACAATGTCATCTTCAAGCAGATTCTTCGAAATGGGTAGCAAATTAACTTCCGTGACCGTACATACAAACATGAACCCTGAAAACATTACACTCCTTTTTTGGGGCAGTCGTGTAAAAATACATTTATATTAAAAATAATATTCATAACTAGTTAAGACTGAAGATTAATATAAAGATAAAATATAAATATAATTTTGTTATTTCATAATGCTTTACAAATTATATTTAAGATAGAGGTAGTCAGCGAAAGAAATTTGTCAGGATCGGAGCAAGTGGAAAGAAGTGGTCTCTGCCTACTCCTCTGGGAAACAGGCGTGATTTAATGTATGTATGTAATGCTTTACATATTAGTTAAAATTTAGAATGGCCAAAAACAGTGCAAAGATGGCCAAAACCGGTACTTCTACCCTAGGACTCGAACCTACATTCCTGCCAGGTCTATGAAGGTTGATTCGTATTACCCCCTATAAGACGTACTTAACGCACAAAATATAAATGGCTAGAACAGTAAAGAAACTACGCACTAACGTTCAAAACGACGCACTCAACAAGAGCCCTAAGCAGAAATGGCAGTACTGTCAGTCGCGGGTGCCGCGTCGAGACGAATGGATACGCTTTGCGTTTCTATCATTCTTAATAGAGTTTGCAGGAGTGTATTGATGATTGTGGTATATACAGGTGTCCCAAAAATCAACGTCAAGCCGGAAGGGGAGATAGGGCAAGCAGTGACAGTAATGAGAAAAAAATAATCGTGTACGTCTCGGGACGCCCGGCAGAAGTGATAACTAATCTAAATCTCTGAGTTAGAGTGAGAGAGGAGGAGCCTTCCTGCCGCTGCCGTATGCGTGAGAGAAATCGAAGCCAGACAGACTGACGCCGTAACGCGTTACGTAATGAAGCGGTTCGCACTCCCATAGTAATAAGAAGTTATCACTTCAAACAGAACAAAATAGCGGCCACTTTTTTTAAATCTGATTACGGGTCCGCATTTGTAGTCCGAACGGGCCCTCAGATATCGATTTTCAGGATAATCAAACCAGTAACAAAAAAGTTCAAAATGGCGGCCACTTTTTTTAAATCTGATTACGGGTTCGCATTTGTAGTTCCCACGGATCCTCAGATATCGATTTTCAACTCAATCGAACCAGTTCAAAAGTTCAAAATGGCGGCCACTTTTTTTAAATCTGATTACTGGTTCGCATTTGTAGTCCCCACGGATCCTCAGATATCGATTTTCAACTCAATCGAACCAGTAACAAAATAGTTCAAAATGGCGGCCACTTTTTTAAATCTGATTACGGGTTCGCATTTGTTGTCCCGACGGATCCTCAGATATCGATTTTCAAGACAATCGAAGCAGTAACAAAAAAGTTCAAAATGGCGGCCACTTTTTTTAATATTTGAGTACGGATGCGCAAAATTTAATACTACCGCTCAGCCGTATGCGTGAGTGAAAGGGAAGCCAGACAGGTTGTCTTGTAACGCGCGTTGCGTTACGAAATGGTTTACCCACCGTAAAGAAGTTATCACTTCAAAAAACCAAGTCATACTTAAAAAAATATAGCCACTCAAACAAAAATCGGGAAAATTTACACCCTATAATGATCTTCCAAGTGCTGTGACTAGAAATCTTCACTTTTCTTCCATTTTTTTTGTGACGTAAACCTGAATATATATTCTGTGAATTACAATTTAAAATTAAACCATAACCTCCTCTATTTTAAATACAATATAACTTTTTATTCCAACCATGTACAGTCAACAGCATAAATAAGTGATCATTTATGTACCTTGTCACTTTAACGTCGTGTTTGAAATGTCATACAAAATTGTGAAACGATTGAAAGCAATAATCTATGATAACTTATTGTCATGCTTTAAATATTTTGATTTATTCAAATATAATAATAATAATAAATGCGACAAAATAAAAATTATAAGTTTATTTCATCAAGTTTGATTGTGTACTTTGGCTCTTGGTATCCTTGCCTTGGTCTTAGAATACTAACGAAACGAAATAAAATAAAGAGGTTATTCTATGAAGTTAAAGTTGTTCGTGTGACTGTTGGAACGATTGCCTTGGCCTTCGACGAAGATTTTACTTTATGCACTAGAGCATAAAAAGCGACTTTATGTCGCCTACGCACGACATAAAGACGGACTTTTGGAGCATGAGAAGTGAAATAGTAGATTGTACAACAAGTGCATAAAACGCACCATCTTACGCGAGACGTTTATCCAACCAAGCGAGCTTGCGAGCGAGGATGGATATAAAGTCGAGTGTTAAATGGGTTTTATGGACGATTGTACACTCTAATTTTCACTTCGATTGCGAGGAAATGAAACAGCAACATGTAAAATATTGTAACACAAATATTGACAATGACAAAATAAGTATGGTTCCCGCCAATTAACTTTTTTTTTCTTTTTTTCATTATGTACGTGACATTTGACTTATGTCGTTACATACCGCTCAGTTATAAAAACATTTTGTCTCTTATATCTATGATAACTTATGGTCATGCTTTAAATTATATTGATTTATTCAAATATAATAATAATAAATGCGACAAAATAAAAATTATAAGTTTATTTTATGAAGTTTTATTGTGTACTTTGGCTGTTGGTATCCTTGCCTTGGTCTTAGAATACTAACGAAACGAAATAAAATAAAGAGGTTATTCTATGAAGTTAAAGTTGTTCGTGTGGCTGTTGGACCGATTGCCTTGGCCTTCGACGAAGATTTTACTTTATGCACTAGAGCATAAAAAGCGACTTTATGTCGCCTACGCACGACATAAAGACGGACTTTTGGAGCATGAGAAGTGAAAAAATAATTAATCAACTTGAAGTGACTGTACTGAAAAAAAAAAAGTACTACGTTATTTTGGCAAGGAGCTTTAAAAAACGAAGGCATTTGCTAGATGGCCTAATGGTTGCGAAAAATATGGTAGCACAGTACCAGCGTTCCTCGATTGACAATACCCTGACAGTTGGGGATTTAGAGGAGCTAAATTTTCTATTGGTTTGAAGTACACTTTCCTCTAGCGCTCCCCAGTAAAAAAAATCGAGTGGATTTAAGTTGGGTGAACGGGCTGGCCATTGAATAGTGCCAGCCTGCTCTATCCACCCAAAAATGGAAGAAAAATAAAGATCACTGCACTTGGAAGATCATGGCCATCGTATCAATTTTATCGATTTATGTTCAAGTGGCTATAATTTTTTAAAGCTTGATTTACATTTTTTTTAATTTCTCATTCATCTTCTTTCATCGCTTGCCCTATCTCCCCCTTTCGGCTTGACGTTGACTTTTGGGACACCCTGAAGATGGGAAGCCATCTTGAAGTTTTTAGTTATTCAAAAGATTACTACAAAAATCGATATCCAGGGTAAAAAGTAGCCGCCATCTTGAAATTTTGAGTTATTCGAACGATTGCTTCCAAAATCGATACCTGGCGGCCTGGATATCTATCTTCGAAAATGAATCTATTAAAAGATTGGGGAAAAAGTAGATGCATTACCTCAACCACAAGCTACCGCGGCGCGAGTCGTCGGGAGTCGGTTTTTTGACTGCTCAAAGGCGTTTTGCTGTGTGTGCCTCGTAAGTTTGGACATGAATTCAGCCCGTTTGAACTGAGGCAATGAATCGTAGACATTACCATAGAGATAGAGTAATTAAAAATACACTGTCAACTTCATAAAATTTCTCATACTACTCAAAATACTACAGATAAGTTACTTTGATCAATTATAACGGCTGCGGATATCGAAATTGCGGAGTGACATCGATCAGCTGTTTACGATCGGCGCCATTTTGTTCCACAGTTCGGCCCTGCGGGGCCGCCTGTAGTCCGTCCACACTACATTAAGGAGTCGCATGGATAAGTGACAGTATGTTAGTTACCGGCGGCGAGCGAGGGTTGCTGCGGCGCGGGCGGCGCGTTGCGAGCGCGCGGCTGGTGGTGCGGCGGGTGGTGCGGCGCGGGGTGCGGCGCGTGCGGCGGGTGCGCGCGCCCGCGCTACATTAAGGAGTCGCATGGATAAGTGACAGTATGTTAGTTACCGGCGGCGAGCGAGGGTTGCTGCGGCGCGGGCGGCGCGTTGCGAGCGCGCGGCTGGTGGTGCGGCGGGTGGTGCGGCGCGGGGTGCGGCGCGTGCGGCGGGTGCGCGCGCCCGCGCTACATTAAGGAGTCGCATGGATAAGTGACAGTATGTTAGTTACCGGCGGCGAGCGAGGGTTGCTGCGGCGCGGGCGGCGCGTTGCGAGCGCGCGGCTGGTGGTGCGGCGGGTGGTGCGGCGCGGGGTGCGGCGCGTGCGGCGGGTGCGCGCGCCCGCGCTACATTAAGGAGTCGCATGGATAAGTGACAGTATGTTAGTTACCGGCGGCGAGCGAGGGTTGCTGCGGCGCGGGCGGCGCGTTGCGAGCGCGCGGCTGGTGGTGCGGCGGGTGGTGCGGCGCGGGGTGCGGCGCGTGCGGCGGGTGCGCGCGCCCGCGCTACATTAAGGAGTCGCATGGATAAGTGACAGTATGTTAGTTACCGGCGGCGAGCGAGGGTTGCTGCGGCGCGGGCGGCGCGTTGCGAGCGCGCGGCTGGTGGTGCGGCGGGTGGTGCGGCGCGGGGTGCGGCGCGTGCGGCGGGTGCGCGCGCCCGCGCTACATTAAGGAGTCGCATGGATAAGTGACAGTATGTTAGTTACCGGCGGCGAGCGAGGGTTGCTGCGGCGCGGGCGGCGCGTTGCGAGCGCGCGGCTGGTGGTGCGGCGGGTGGTGCGGCGCGGGGTGCGGCGCGTGCGGCGGGTGCGCGCGCCCGCGCTACATTAAGGAGTCGCATGGATAAGTGACAGTATGTTAGTTACCGGCGGCGAGCGAGGGTTGCTGCGGCGCGGGCGGCGCGTTGCGAGCGCGCGGCTGGTGGTGCGGCGGGTGGTGCGGCGCGGGGTGCGGCGCGTGCGGCGGGTGCGCGCGCCCGCGCTACATTAAGGAGTCGCATGGATAAGTGACAGTATGTTAGTTACCGGCGGCGAGCGAGGGTTGCTGCGGCGCGGGCGGCGCGTTGCGAGCGCGCGGCTGGTGGTGCGGCGGGTGGTGCGGCGCGGGGTGCGGCGCGTGCGGCGGGTGCGCGCGCCCGCGCTACATTAAGGAGTCGCATGGATAAGTGACAGTATGTTAGTTACCGGCGGCGAGCGAGGGTTGCTGCGGCGCGGGCGGCGCGTTGCGAGCGCGCGGCTGGTGGTGCGGCGGGTGGTGCGGCGCGGGGTGCGGCGCGTGCGGCGGGTGCGCGCGCCCGCGCTACATTAAGGAGTCGCATGGATAAGTGACAGTATGTTAGTTACCGGCGGCGAGCGAGGGTTGCTGCGGCGCGGGCGGCGCGTTGCGAGCGCGCGGCTGGTGGTGCGGCGGGTGGTGCGGCGCGGGGTGCGGCGCGTGCGGCGGGTGCGCGCGCCCGCGCCCGCCGCGCAGCGGCCTCCAGCTGGGGAAGTACGACATGCTGCGTCACCTATAGCTAACTGCCCGCCAACAACACCCCGGACCCCAGCCTCACCTACTCCCACCCGTTACCCCTTCTATCTTACCACTGGTAATAACGGGGATATATTTTTCCACCAGTTAACACTGTGGAACGATATATTTTAGCGGTAAAAGCTGGAAATGTATCCTTCCATTAGTTATCACTAGTAACATATGGGAAAAAATACGAGCAGGTCCCGAAACTAATTTAAAAAAAAAGATGACGAAAATATGTATTAATATAATATTTAAATAAAAAATTAGATTAGATTAGATTCTCAGTCATTTTCCAAAAATAAATAACTATTACCAATAAAATAAATTGTTAGTAACAGGTAAAATAGCCCTCAGAAACTAGTTTGCAAGAAACCGCAATGTCTACTGGAAATAACAACAAATTAACTGTTATAAGATAGTAGCTTAGAATAACCATACAATTAGTTTCCTGCTACTCCCCCAATTTCTTCCTGTTGGGGGTCGATTATCAAAAAAACTCTTCTAAATAACCCGTAGGGTCCCCAAATAATATTCCCTCCGAATTTCTAGCATATGAGTTGACTTTGGGTCGAGAATCCGAAATTCAGCAAACAATGTGAGTTGTCTTACGGTTGGTGCTGCGGGTTATGCGGGTTGTGCGGGTTGTGGTGGCGCCACGCGCCGCGGCCGCGCCACAGGCCGCGCCGCGCCATGGCCACGCCGAACGTCTCCGAGTTCAGCTTGCGCTCCGTGCGCCAGTCCGTCCGCTGGCTGCGACCCTTCGATCTGAACATAAAACCACGTTTGTTTTTATATCCATTGGATGGCAAGTGAATTTTGGACGCCACAGACAGTAAAATTCGCAGATACTTATGCGACGTTGGTTGTTATACTATTTTTTACAATAAATGTAATTGTTTGTGACGGTCAAAATCCACTATGAAAATAACTAAAAGCAAGAACAAACTATAATACTATTTAAAAGCAGAGACACAGAACTTAAAGACCTTAGATAAATTTCAATTTGATCAAACTTATACACGCTACAACAGTTTTTAAACTGAGTGAAGACCATTTTGGGCTTGATGCAATTAAAGTAATAATGTAGGATAAGTTGATTTAGTTAAATTTTATTTCATTTAAGCGTCCCAAACTCAACGACGACGTCATACGTCGTCGCAAAGTGCCAAGTGAGGCGGTCCATTTTTTTTTTGTTATAAAGCGTCCAAATAAAAACTATGTTGTCATTAAATCATAAATTAAATCCATCTATAACAATATAAGTAATACTCTGACACCAGCCCTGTTTTACTGCGTTATTGTTTTAAAAAAAAAAAAAAAACAAATAATCATACAGTCTCTCTAACCTCTCGACGGCCTCGCAGGAGATGTTGTCGAAGAAGCTCTTGGTCTTGTCGTAGCCCGAGTACCCGTCGTCGTCGGGCTCCGGCTCGCCGGCGCCGGTCTCGTTGCCAGAGTCGTCCTTCTTGTCTATCTCGCCCTGCGTCACCTCCTAAAACAAGGGTTATGGTTATTATTATTATTATTGGGGGGGGATGAGATGGGCCCATGATAAATGTCGCCCTAGATACTTCTGTTGCGGAAGGTTGTGTAGTACATGTACTAAGAACCAAAAAGAATTAATTCCCGTCACTGTACTAGAACGAACTATTCCGTGAAGTTTCTGCTCTTAGTTCATTTTTAGTACACGCGGAGCAAGAACCGAACAGAGCAGTCAGAGCAGTGAGTGACACTGACAGCAAAGCCGGCCATTCATTCGGTCAAAGGAGCATGAACAGACCAGTTCCTTTCAGTGTACTAGTGTACTAAAAGAACTAAAAGACCGAATTAGTACATTAGACTCTAATGTGTGAACGAGCGCGCATAACCCTATTGCGGATTAGTGGTTCGCATGACAAGGGACTAAATTGAAGTTGCGATATCCGATCGAACTTTCGGTTTGGTTTCGGCTAAATTTAGTTACTTCCTAGTAGCTTCTCAAACGCATGGACCGATTATGACCAGTTTTTTTAAAGAAAGTTTGGTTATTTTAAGATCATTTCAATATTTTCAACGAATGGAAAGAAAAAAATCTGCACATTGAGTAAATAATCTGTCTAAAAAAATAATTGAGAAATGGTTTTGTTGCAGACTGTATAATTTTTGGACACTCATCATCTACACCGAGACCAAACTAACGAATCCTAATTCAAAGGGACGATGACCTGTCCTATGCCATTGACGTACTTGTACCGTGTACGTCAAACATTCTGGTTTAGATTTTGAATTTAAATTTTATTGACAAAAGATTAAAAATCCGAATTTTAATGCTTCAATTAAAAGTACAGTGGAGATCCTGTTGCCACCCTTCAGACGTCATATTATCAGATCAGCTCCTAGATATTATATTGTCTTTGCGTTTACTTATGTATCCCAAAATTTAACTCATTACGAGTTATGACAGCGAGAAGAGGTTTAAAATGCAAGATCTAAACCGGAATGCCACACATGCCAGGCACAGACAAGATAGAGAGCTTGTAAGACCATCCTTACCTCAACTTTAACATCGCCGTCCGAGATCTTCGCCTTAGCCAGCTGCGTGCGCATCTCCTCGAACTCCGTGTTGGCCTGCTCGAAGTCGTAGTCGTTGTCGAACTTGAGCGGGTTCTTGCTGCGCGGGATGAAGCCGCGGCCCGTGCCGCGCGAGCGTCCGCGCCAGCCGCCGCCGCGGCCGTAGCCTTGCCCTGCGACCGAATATTACTTAGACGGAATACTTTACACACTTTACAGGTGTACACATAACAAATATTAAATTACGCGACGACGCGTTAACCTAGTTGGTAGTGAACCTGCCTATGAAGGTAGCGGTCCTGGGTCCAAATCCCGGTAAGGGCAGATATTTGTGTGTTGAGCACGCTAGTATTTGTTCATTAGTCTTGGACGTTTCCTATTCATTTCTCTATTTAAGTAAGTTTATCGTTTTCTAGTACCCATAGTACAAGCCTAGAGCTTAGTTTGGGACTAGGTAAATTTTGTGTCAGATGGTCCCATATATTTTTGTTTTTAATTGGAATGTACATTATCACTATAAACACCTTATGACTGTACTAAGGCCTGTTCATCCTTACTTGTCTTATATAGCAAACAACTTTCTAACCTCAAAATGAACCTTTTTTGGCTAAAACAGCTCTTTTATCGTAAATAAAGTAAACAGAGTTAACATTTTGGACATCACTTGGCCAATGTATTGTCTGTGATTGCTTTATTTTGTTTAAAATAGCTGTCTTAGCCAAAAAAGGTTCATTTTGAGGTTAGAAAGTTGTTTACTATATAAGACAAGTAAGGATGAACAGACCTTAGTATCAGTAGTCTCAGTCTAAGTAGTATAAAAAAAGTCGACTACACAACGGATTTTGATGCCGTTATCTTAAGAGGGCGGTGGACGAGAAAATTGTCTTAAAAAATGCGATAACGTTTCTCACACCTTAAGCCTAGTCAAATTTTTACGATTTTTGAATAAGTTGTAGGTGTTACGTTATCCGCCCGGATCTAAATTTGTATGGACATGTTTTTTCTGCTATGCGATTCAAGCGTTGCTTTACAATCCCCATATTCATGAAGAGAATTTCTTCTGGAAGGTCGTAATGTATAAACACGTTCTGGTTTATGTACGTGTGTTACATAAAAACACTTAACACCCGGGCGAGCTAGCCTGACCACGCTCGCGGTTTGTATGGAAATATCGCCCTGCGCGCCCGCCGCTCGTAGACCGCGCGCCCGTGACGGTGCTGTGTGTCCGGTTCTTTATAAGCAAAGCGAAGCGAGATCGGGTCGCTAGTTGAAAATAAGTCAAACAAGTCCAAACTTTACTGGACTTATTATGGGACATTGACGACCAATCGCAACATAGGCCGCAAGACGTGGAGTTGCGGAAACCAGACCGCTATAAAATAGTGAGCTTTTCACTCTGTCATCATTAAAGCCCAAGGGTAAGTAACTAAATACCATACATAAAGCCCCTTGCAAAGAAAACAGGCGCTTTTATTTTTTCAAGTACTTTAAATATACTATATCTAAACAAGATTTCATGCTACAAAATGCCCGTTTTTCTTCGCAAGGGGGTTTATTATTGCACTGTCGCCAGAATTAGATAAGTGCCTGTACAAATTTTCAAGTCAATTAGATGATAGGAAGGATGTTAAACATTCCAATTTTTTTTACGTAGTTTAGTATGCCAACAAAATTGAAATGTCTGTCTGTGATTTAAAAATAAATGGCAAAAACTATGTGTAAACTGCTATTTATACGATGCCTAACCATAAAGTACAAATTTAGAAATTTGTTCAAAGGTTTATAATCCATTATATAGGAATTGTACCAACCCCATTATCATTGAACGTGGGCACTTATGTCTGTCTGAAAGTTTGCTTTGAATAGGCTCCCAAAACGAAACTGCTACACATAATGAGCATTTCAGGGATCAAAACAGTAATTTTAATTTAAATTTTCGTGTTGTTCCATTCCGATATCTAGCAAGATTCTGAAGAAATATTTGTAAAGCTAATTACTGCCATACTGAAACGAAGCGAGGGTGGGTCATTATTAAATGATAACCCACATATTCATAAACGCGCAATAGCTAAAGTGTGCGAAATATGCTCTGTCCTTATGACATTTGAATTGGACAGAAAGGGACAGTAAATACTTTAACTAAAATGGTTTAATGTGCATTTATGATTAAGGGGCTTAATCTATACAAATAACAAACAACACACATCCACACCACAATTAGGAATATAAATAGGGGAAATAGTTGGAAACTATACAAATTAAATCATCCTGGTCGTCCTCCTCCTCCTCTGGTAAATAATAGAACTCACCAGAGAACTGTCCAGGCTGATGATGGTGCTGGTTCTGCTGATGATGCTGATTCTGCTGGTGGTGCTGATTCTGCTGCTGGTGCTGGTTGTGCTGGTTCTGCTGGTGCTGGGTGTGCTGGGTGTGCTGGTTGTGGTGGAAGGCGCCGGGGTGCGGGGCGGGCGCGGGCGCGGGCGCGCCGCCGCTGGGGTAGCGCTGCCGGTTGCGCGAGCTGGTGCGGTTGCGGCTGGGCTGCTTGGCGGCGCCGTTGCTGCCGCGGCGGCTGTCTCGCTGCTGGCCGGACCCGCCGGCCACCGAACCCGCCTGATGACCGAAAACGTCCAAAATAGTAGTTTGCCCGAAAATTTCGTGAAAATGTAATAAAAAAATACAACATTTAAGTACAACTTCTGCGTTTACGGCATACCGTAAAATGTGCCTACTTTGCTCCAAAATTTGCTCCAAATTTCGAAATCATTTTATTTTTTTTGAAAATCATTATACTGTGGTATGTTGATTTATGTATCTTTGTAACGAAGAACATCCCCACTATCATGTTGTCATACTTAAAATGACATCGAAATATTGTTTTGATATAATTATATAAACTTGAATTTAGGAGCAATGTTACCCAGTGTTTGGGAAACTTTGCCCCTGAATTAAATTTGCTTTAAAACTTGTATTAGAAAGCGTTTGGTGCAGTTTCACACTGTCGTCAGTCAAAGTATGCTCCAGTAACAATTATGTAAGCCTAAGTTTGAGTAGGTTTGGAGCAAAGTAAGAAATGAGTTAAGTGTTAGGAACAAAAATATATTGGTTTTTACTTAAAGTTTATTATTTTTAATATAATCACAATATTGTGCAATCTTAGTATTGCTTCGGTTAGATAATAATCAAAAAAAAAAAGTCTTCTGAAAAAGGGTACGTACCTAGGTAGGTAGGTACCTATTACCCTGTTAATCACCTTACTTAAGCAATATTCAACAAAAAATAAAAATGATCGTCTGAAAGGGTAGCATAACCCTGTTAATTAATATTATAGGTTATAAATAATCTCATGCTGTAATTTTATCGTATACCCTATCCCCAAAATTTGGTTTAGTTCAGGAACTGCAAAAATTTCACGTCGACCATTTTTTTTCGTGGATTTATGGACTCTAAAATTTTATTTCAATGATAATTATTTTCTTCTTTCGGTTTTAGCCACTTCCAACATTTTTCATGAAAGATATATAACTGTGTTCCTGGATCAAAGATACCCCAACACGTGGAGCAAAGTAGGTACTTTTTTTTTTTAAGAGTAAGCCATGAAAAATCTAAAATCTATTAGAACTATTGTTAACATAGAATAGCTGACTATATACAGGAACACATCAAAACATTCTAACCGTGATTCGATGCTTAGATGGAAGTGGCTTTTTCACATAGTAAATTTTTAGTAAATTTTCTTGTTGGCACTGACTGACGCCTGACAGGAAACGGAAATGGCAAAGCGAACAATTCACGTTCATTTTTGCCTCTTAATTTGCAAATGTATCGAATGCTTTCGCCAATTTTGACGAATTGACTCAAAGACTTCGACTTGCAGGGCAATGAAACTAAATACAGAATCGGAGCAAAGTTACCCAGTAAGGAGCAAAGTAGGCACATTGGACGGTATCTTTAGTTTTAACATTACAAAAACTACAAATGAATTAGGGTAGGAGTACCAGTTTAGGCCATCTTTACACAATTTTTGGCCACTCTAAATTTATGCATTGTGAAATTACAAAAATATTTTTATATTTTTTCTTTAAATCTAATCTTCAGTCTTAACCATTCATGAATATTATTTTTAGTTTTACAGTATTTATGAAGCTCATTTCAACCTTAAATGGCCAAAAAGGGTACAGTGGCCACAAACTGTACTTCTTCCCTGATAATGCATGTAATTATATGTACAGAAGAATAAACATACTGACCCCAATAGCAATTATGAAATTACCGTGCTTGTATAATTCAAACAATGGCTACCTGGACATTATAATGTCTATATATAAATGAAGCCCTGATATAAATAAATTATCTCACTAATCATATTGCATACTTAGGCTTAGCAACATATCTCAATACCCTCCCTCTTGGTTACTCAATCTTGCCAAGTGTGGTTTTACAGTGGAGAAATGTAATCTCAGTTTAAACAGTGACAAATCAAGTTGTTAACCGAATTAAGAGCGATTGTTCACGCGTGAGAACCGCATTTACACAACAACTAGGAGGAGAACAATAGATCCGCCCTGCAATGTAAATAATCAAATAAGAATCTAGAATTCTAGATGTCACATCGCGAAAAGCGTCATACCATTTTCTGTTCGAGTTATTGTAAATAAAATATTATTGTATGTAGATATTATGATGCTACAAATTTTTTTTTTAGTTTTTTTGTGAATAGTATGCCACATTTTTCAACATAGACAAAATAATATTCATAAATATATGACTTTTAAATAAACAAACGGTTAGAAGATTCCAATAGAAAAAAAACCGGCTAAGTGCGAGTCGGACTCGCGCACGAAGGGTTCCGTAAAATTATCTATACAAAATTAGACACTATACCAGTCGCGCGTTATTAATATCGAGCAAAAAAAACGCCAAAAATCACGTTTAATATTTATTTTATTGTTTTTAGTATTTGTTGTTATAGCAGCAACAGAAATACATCATTTGTGAAAATTTCAACTATCTAGCTATCACGGTTCATTAGATACAGCCTAGTGACAGATGGAGAGACAGTAGAGTCTTAGGTAATAGGGTCCTGTTTTTACCCTTTGGGTACGGAACCCTAAAAATGTAAAGTCTAATTAGACTAATAAATAACAGTCCTTGTGGCAACTAAAGGTAACTGTGTATCATAATATTAATAATACCGCTAATGAGCCAAATAAAACTGTTTTAAAACTAATACTTGATGTGTGATACACCTAGACCCTACCCAAATCATATAGCAAATGTAAATATAAGGTTTTGTGACAGACAGCCTAAAACTACAGCCTAAAGACAACAATGTTGTAACACATTCCCTCCCAACAACGCTTATAAGCATTTTTCTGTCCTTCACCCAATGCCTTGAACACAATGTGTATTTCCATAGCATAAAACTGAAGACGAAGCACCTAGGGAAACAACTGGGCAAAGGGATGGCATGCATTTGACATATGCGTTTCAACCGCCGTCAGTCCGCTGTCCTAAATATTTAAGAAATAGGCGATAATATACTCAAAATTCGATCAATTCTGGCAAGAATTACGATAACAGTATAGCTCTGTGTGAACATTAGCTTCTTGGTGTAGCTCATTCTTTCAATATTTATGACAGCGGACTGACGGCAGTTGAAACGCCTGTGGAATCACCCATATCACTTTTGAGTAAAAGTTTATACTAGCTTATGTCGAAAAACATTTGAATTATAATTTTTGCTTGCCATAGCCAACAGGCTTATTTGCCCCAAGGCTAGTGTGAAAACTAATAAACACTAACAGTCAGAGTTAGAATGGTCATTTGTTTAAATAAAAATGTAATAAATGGGAAATTTTATTCCCATATGGGCCAATTAGTAAATACTGGAAACAGATGGGAATAGGCTATAGGTTACCTGTGTGCCCTGATCAGCGGTAGGGCTCTTCCTGTGCACGACAGCCGGGGTCCCCGACCGCGAGGCATTCTGCTGAGATCCTCCTCCAATGAGATCGAGCATCGAACCTGTATAATTGTTAAAAACAATTTTTATTGAGACAATAAAGAAGAAAATAAAGTATAAATGATAACAATGCTATAGCTTAAAAGCATGAATGATAGAAAAATCTAAATGTTGCACCTATAAAACATATGCTTTTTTAAACAAGCAACAGACCAAGGGAAGAAAATGCATCTTGCGATTTTCGAAAGGGGTTAGTTTATTTAATAGTTAGTATTTTTAGTTTACGAGGGATATTGGGATTTAGCAGAGTATCCATACTATATAGGTTATTTTTAGACTGAATGATGGTAGGATGAGATAGTTAAAATCAGTAAAGGTTAAAAATGTTATCATTTTTAATAGTTGAGGGTAGACAAATAACAGTTAATTAGATGATTTATGATCTAGGGGTGCATGCATACTATGATTAATGGTAATGTTATTTCCACAACCAGATACTTTTACAAAACAATTCAAAGCCAAGATTTGTTAAGTATCTGATTGGAGAATAAGCAAAAATCGCAATGTGGCATCTGAGAAAGCGAAGGCTACATAATCTGCTGGAAACCTTGGTCTTTCGCTTGGTTGACATGGTGCACCACTCCTGATCCAATGGGAGCGGTCATGGGCTGGTGCTGCGGGCCCAGCTCCACTGATGAAGACAACTCACTCGTCTTGTTGAGCGAAGCGTGTACGCTGCCTGGGAACCCTGCCATAGGGTGATATTGGGGGTACTGAGTCTGCCCGATGACTGGGTGGTTGAACTGCCCTGCAAACTGCCCAGGCGGGGCGCCGCCTCCCAAGGAAGGCGGCACCGACATCTGCATGATGGCAGGGTCATTTGGCAGTGGGGGGACATTATTCAGCACTCTTATGTCCTTAATATCCGTGCCACGGAACAAGATGTAGTCATACACCTGGCTCTGAGGAGCTACCGGGAACTGAGTCTCTCGATCCTCAGTCCCAAAAGATCGCACTGAAAGAGAAAGCTTGTTTAAGAACTCATATATAAAAATTTACAATATATAGGACAACAAAATCACGAGAACTATATAGAATTCTTGTTGAAAATGATGAAGTGAAAGTCAAAATTTCCTGAACCCGTTAATTTGGACAAAGGACAGTAGTTGTTTACGAGGGAAATAACAGCTATATCAACGTCATCAAAGCGAAGCCGCGGTCACTAAACCTATCACTTTTTTTAATGAAGAGGGTAGAAATTACCAAATCTGCCACGTTTAGTGCAAATGAATCGGCAATTTTCACCACCAACTCATAAATTGGTGAGTATCATAATTTCATAGTTTGCCAATAAACAAAGATAAGCTTGTAAAATAATAAAGGAGGGAAAAAATACGGTAGCCTTCCTGAAAGGTAAACCGGAGGCCGGACGCGAAATTGCGGCGTTAGAATGCTAGAATTACGACTAGAAAGGGGTTTCTA
Source organism: Acleris literana (assembly GCA_946894065.1). Lineage (NCBI taxonomy): Eukaryota > Metazoa > Arthropoda > Insecta > Lepidoptera > Tortricidae > Acleris > Acleris literana. The sequence continues at coordinate 5,300,297 of OX335681.1, forward strand.
AAAAGCAAAAGGAAAATGACCTGAGCGTATAATACGACAACAGAATCCATTTGTCAAACTTACCACTGGCCAAAGCGATGGTACATTCCTGAGGATCGACGGTGAAAAGTCGGCCTTCGTAACGTATATCAGCTTTAGATATTAGGCTTATCTTGGAGCCTAATTCAGGCATACCAGAACTCATAATGTCACTTTAGAAATTATCCTCCGATGACAAAGATTTTCAACGATTTCGTCGACCATGAAACTACAGCCACCTAACAAAATGACTGACGGACGAGAAGATGGCAACAACAAGCGGCGTTTACAAACAGCTGAGGTAAATATTAAATATTTAAACTGGCAACATCAAGCAATAACGGTAAAAAAAATGGCTTGGTTATTTTAAACCAAGGATCAAATTAATTATCGGACACCGTACAGGTAGGTAATTGAATCATTCTTAGCTGATAATGAAATCATTTTTTGGTTGCCGGTTGGGACAACAATATCGCATGAGTACTGTACTGGACCTTTTTTACTCATTGTACAAAAAAGTTGAGATTAGATTTTAAAATGAATAATCAACGTCTGTCTCGTGTGTCAAAATATATGTGTTTCATACTTCTGATTGGAAATAATTTTGGCTTGTCTCTCGAGCTATGCTGGAAAGCGACTAAAAGTGTCTCAAGCAAAGAACAAGGACTAAAGGCATAGAAACCGTACTAAATAAGCAGAAAATACATTATGGTTCACTTCTTTTTACTTATGGTTTTCATAGTGAGTTGGAAAGAGATGAATCTATAGCTGTTCTTTCGTTATTTGGTACATCGTCTCAAGTAAGGTGTGATTTGGACCTATAAGCACCTATAGTATTTGGACATCTAGACAAGGAAAGACAAATCCTTCCTATAGGAAGAACAAAGAAGTCCCTGTGTAAAACCTTGTGACAATGACAGTTAAAGAAGAAAAAACAGCCTACTTTTTGTTTCGTTTTTCTCATGTAATACGTAATCTAAAAAGTAGAGAAAGATAGCTGACGCAAAGTACGTCTTATAGTCCGGTTTCTATGCTTTATGTCCTTATTCTTAGGTCTCAAGAGTCGTTGATCACAATGGCATGTCATGTCTTGTTAAAACCAAAGGAAAAGCAAAGGAAAAGGAGTAAAAGGTCCTTATGTTATGAGTAACCAATGATCAACGACGCTTGAGCTTTAATTTAACGCTTTCAATAGATTCTATCTTATTCTATCATAGAGCATTGGCCTATTTGGCGTCGCTTTGCGTTCGCAGCGTGAATCGCTTGCGTAGGACCCGTAGACACTGGGTTACACTGTACACATCGGCGATAATGAGTAATGACGCTTACGCTTTTAGGAGGAACAAATATGGTCCGAGGCCCTACATTCCAGGCAATTCGCGGCGCTCTCCAAGGCTCCACATTCACAGTGTTCACAACACAATTGTTCGTAGTATAGTTCGCGCGCTCGACGATGTAACTAAGTCTACATTAAAAGTAAAAAACAAATTAAAAAGATATGGAGAAAACGAAGATGGTGGTGACGAGTATTCATCGTAAAAGAATATAATGTTTGTAATATTTTGTCCAGGGCGAATATTTTATAAAAAGTTGCGAGTGAATGTGAGCCTTGTAGCGTTCGCGCGTTCGCGGCCCTTTGACGCGAGCCAAAATAAATACCGAGACAAAGAGATGAGCTAACGTAACTGCGAACTTCGATTTTCAAAGTAGGGCCTCTGTTACTTAATAAAAAAATTTTAGCTTAGTAGCTAATATTTATTTATTTAATATTTAATTGTGCATTTGTAGTCAAGAATTAAAGAAATGTTTATCAGTTAAATTTCTTGACAATCTTTTATATGTATAACTTCCAACGGCCGAATACTTCACGTGTCAAGGTCTTGTTTTTTAGTCAACATTTTTTGACATTTAAAAAAGTTCTCATTTGATTTGATCGTGTCCGTTGAGATTTAATTTTTACGTTTGTTTATCGAAAACTTTAATTATTAAGAGGTGCTGTATGTAAGGAACAATTAAACGTTAAATACATATGCATAATGATGGTAGAAAGTCCCATTACGTCCACACCGGACTTGGTGAAATTGAGGAAAAGTATTAGCAGTAGTAGCAGCTCCTCTTTGAAGAGACGCAGCTTAGTTCCTCAGGCTAGAGTAGCAAAGTCAAGAGAAGAGGTTCGTAATTTCCTTTATTTCCTACATTTATGAATAATTTACGATCTTGATGTTTGGATAAAAAACATGGAAATTAAAAAAATGTGGTTTTGTTGTTTACATAATTCATCATACATATAAATCATAAAATGACTGTATACATAGCAATTTAGCGTAAGCTTTTCACTTTTCTTTTTTACATCCTTACCTCCTTTGTAATCGTACGTAACAAAGCATTTTATTGATTGCGTCTACGAACATCAACATAACATTTGATTGTTTCTAGGAACGTAATGACGACGATGCGGAGCGGTCGTCGCTGGTGGCGTCGGAGCGGGCCGTGGCGACGTCCACGCCGCACTCGCCGCGCCGCCCGCGCGACACCATGTCATCTTCACCACAGAAAGAACACTTTCAAGGATGCTTGAAGTTGTATGCTGAAAATGTTAGTAAATAGTTTACAATTAAAATAACAAAATGTTAGTAAATTGTTGATGACGTGCTGGCCTAGTTGCTAGTGGCCCTGCCTACGAAGCTAGCGGTCCTGGGTTCAAATCCCGGTATGGGCAGATATTGGTGTGATGAGCGTGAATATTTGTTTCTGAGTTATGGATGTTTTCCTTTGTATTTAAGTATATATTTCTCCATATAAGTATTTATATCGTTGTCTAGTACCCATAGTACAAGCCTAGAGCTTAGTTTGGGACTAGGTCAATTGATGTGAGATTGTCCCCTGATATTTATTATTAATTCCCTGCACTGTGTAGAAATACATGACATTAAAATAATTATTAATTTGCTCTTGGCGAAAGTAAATATAATTTATTTAATTTCTTCATGTTGAAGCTATCCTATTAGAAACTACAATGAACTGGAATCTGGCAACCTTATGTAACCATTGGAGTACCTGTATTTCTTAATTTCTAACTCTTGCTCTACTCAAAATCAAGGTATATAAACAGTGATTAGATTAAATATTTTAATAACTGAATATTGTCACAAGGTTTGTATCTATACTGTCTATAATATTATAAAGAGACTGTGTGAATTTTGTGAGTTTTCACCTATCCAACAGGTAATCTGGATACACCAAACCTATTTACCATTTAAAACTGTACATTGGATCGGATGGACATAGGCTACTTTTAATTTTATTTAAACTGGAGCAAAGCGAGGCTCTTTATTTCAGGTTCATCCTTGAGCAGCCAAACTGTAGATTAACAATCTAGTGATCTTATTATCTACTAGTACTGCAACCTGATGATTTTCATATCTTTTATTTTCATTGGTCTCTAATTCTTGGTTCAGTGTGAAGGTTTTAATTTCATGCAATTGGAATGGAATGCTTCATTTGTTAATCATAATTTAGAATGTGTTCAATTATTTTCATAATTAATCTCATTTTAGAAAATAAACAAGGACAATGCATGGAACCTTCAACTGATAGACTTCATGACATCCATGCTGCGGAAGCACGACTCACGTATGGACAACCTGCAGACTGCCTCAACTGTAGTGGATGCATCTGCTCGGATTTACTCGTTTAGGGTGGATGCTGTGCATTATGATGTACTGAAAATGGCTGGAGGACTGAGCAAAGCTGCCCAGGTAAGTGATACAGTAAACAATTGGCCTAGTTGGGAATGCCTCCCTATGAATCTAGCGGTCCCGGGCTTGATTCCTGGTATGGGCAAATATTTGTGTGATGAGTGTGAGTATTGGTTCTGAGTCTTGGATGTTTTCTATGTATTTATAAGTATGTATTTCTTTCATCTTTATCATTGTCTAGTACTCATAGTACAAGCCAAGACCTGAGTTTGGGACTAGGTCAATTTGTGCAAGATTGTCCCCTAATTTTTATTTACTACTAGAGACCTGCCGTGGCTTCGCTTCAGTTTATGTGAGTTTTCTGTAACACCCATACATAAACCAGAGTTTATTATACATATAAACCTTTCTCTTGAATCACTCTATCTATTGCTGAAAACTGCACTAAACGCCGTTGAGTATTTTAAAAGATCTAAGCGAACAGACAGCGGGAGCGACTTCATTTTATACTATGTATACATATACCGTAAAACTACACAACTATGGTCCTAGTCTGCAACAATAGTCCAATTTTCCTCATTAAATTATTCTAAAATATGATACCTTACTGCTATTATTGCTGTGTATATGTACAGTTCAGCCTAAAATCAATTGCTCTAAACTCTAGCTATAGCTAAAGCTATCATATTTTAAGAATAATGTGATAAGTAAAACTGGACTATTGTTGTAAGCTAGGGCCATAGTTGTGTAGTTTTACGGTAGTATTTTGTAATGTTTTGTCAATTGGACACTTGGCAATTGGCATACTAGTACAAACACCGTTGTAATATGATTGTTATATAACACTGTAATATGGTTGCTATATAGAAATAATGGCCAAACTTAATGCAAAAGTTTTATCACCATTGTTACAAAAAAAGAGGTATAAAGTATGTGACACGGTTTGTTTCAATACAGTCCAAGCGAGGCAAGAAAGACGATGACGGCTGCACACAAGATGAGGGCGCCGTAGACGGCGACGGGGCAGCCCCAACCAAGAAAAAGAAGAAGCGGACCAAAGGGGCGGTGGCTACTAACCCTGACGTGTTTAACGGAGACTTTGATCATAATGACTGCATAGGTGAGCTTCCATTATCAGTTACATCTTCACAACCATTGCGAAGGTTAAGAATTAATTACTATCTATTCTATTTTATTCTGGTTGACTGATGGATCAATGCATAGCCCAAACCACTAGACCAAGGGACTTTTTTTTTGGATGGTATATTCCGTGGATATCCTAGGGGTGGACTATGAAGCGGTATTTGGAAATTCATCTCCTATCCAAGGGGTGCACTAAGAAGGGATATTTGGAAATTCATCTCCTACGGGGTTAACATAGGGGGAGTAGCGGCATAGTATAAATAGAAAAGTAGCTCGACTCCAGCCCTTTAGGAGATTCTGATACCTATTGCCGCTCGGGCGTCAGGGTTGTCCAAACATGTTTTTCAATTTTAGTCACCTACTTGGCCATACTGTGATTTATAATCATGTTAATTTTCATAAATTACACAAACCTAAAGTAAGTATAAATATTGTTAGGTACCTAAGTACCAAATTTAAATTATTTTACTTACATACTTTTTATCTGTTGACACTAAATAATAATTATGTTTATAGGTATGTGATGTGATATGTAAATTCCTTTTCGACCTTTTGATAATGCCGCTTTCGCGCAAGGCGGCTTCCTTTGACTACTTAGGTACCTATTATTGGCGGCACGCGCCGTCGTCGCCGTGCGGCTTCCTTAGAGCATTGGCCGCTCGCTTTGGTTCTAGGCTTTTGCTTTGGGTACTAGGCAACGATAAGCATTCTTATGTAGTGAAAAATACATACTTAATATGACTACATAGGTACTCATAACACGAATATTTGCCCTGACCGGGAATCGAACCCAGGACCGCTAGCTTCGTAAGCAAGGTCACTACTTACTTAGTCACTACCAACTACCTAGGCCATCCACGTCGTCACATGTTACCTGTCACGTCACACTCAATAACTTAAATTACCTACTTAATACGTATTTATTTCACCTAGGTATACTATGGGCAGGCCGGTACGAAATACCTTTTATTAAATTTGGATATAGTTGTACCTACCTAAGCTAGGTTTAGACATCCGTATACAGAACAATATTTAAGCGTTTTCGGCAGCGACATTCTCGCTCGATAGCTAAGTACGCGCGCTAAAACAAAACGTAACCGAACGCAATGACGCCGCGGCCCCGATAAGTTCCCTTGAAATTTCTTGAGATCTCAAGATCACGTGTATATTTAGTTTAACTATTAATAATGTGGAATTTTAGTAGGTTGAAAAATATTTTCTTCTTTTCAGACCCATTTTTCGAACGATTAGCTGCAACGGCTGGCGACGTTACGTCTTCAAATCGTGCTTTCAACGCATCTCTGCCCATACATGACAGGACGTTGGGGCTTATTCTAAGGTAAATATGGAATTATATTTAGTTAATTAGTTAACCAAAGAAATATGAGTATAACTACTTTCATACCATTTTTTATTTAGAATTGTAGCATCTTTTATCTCTGAGACTCCATAGAGATTGCTATCGTATAATCTTCACGTGAGACGGCAATTACACTACTTCGTTCACCTAATGCAGTCGCCGACCTGGTTTCAAACTACTTTGGCCAACGAACGTCGTCTTCACATGTCTTTCCTCTTACTTCGGTCACCTAACTAGGCGGTTGCAGCTGTCGGTCCCCGAATGCGATCGACCACCATGTTCTTTACACTGTTGCGGTCGCCGTAAGAAACGTTTGAGAAATTTTAGTATGCAGTTATTTTGAACGTCTTTATGTAGCGATAACTTTTTTAACACAAAGATTTGGGACTACCTGCCGCATTAAAAGTTTTAAAACTTAACCTCGTAAGGCCCACCATACTACAAACAGGGAGTTTTTTGTGAGTGGGACTTTGAATCTAGCATCAAGGCAATAAGGTTCAATTAAGTTCGTTCGATAATGCTATTTTCAGTTTGTGAAGATAGGAAAATAAACCTTATTCTTATTGCAACACAGTTCAAATTAAATTGCTTTGATTATGTACATCCTATTGCACGCTGGGCCTTACGAGGTTAAAATAACCTATCGGTGACATATTACTTGTCGTTACTGGTTACATAAGCTGATTTGTTCATACACCTTTACAATTATTAATTCAGGACTGATGAAAGATTCCTCGAGCCGATAAAAGAGAATATACCAGAAGACTTGGACCTCAGCGAGCGTATTGCGCTAGCGGCAAAGCTGTTACCCGCATTCACAGAAGATGATCAGATCTGTGAGCCATTCTCCGGGTTTTCCATCAGCAACTGGGACCCCGAGACTGAAGACACGTGAGTTTTTAAGGCTAAAAATTGTATATGACTACGCTGCTGGTATGACGAATAAGAAGTCCTGACACATTGCACTACCATGAAGTTTCTGTTTTTTTTAAATGTTGGTAGTAGTAAAACAATGCTATTATTAATATCTCTTTACGCAACAAAGACATGTTAAAGATGAAGAAAGAAGAGATTATTACCCTTTGTCTTTTCCCAAAATAAAAGTAAAAATTACAAAAATGTATAACAAAATTTTACCATATTGTTTTAAATTTTTATTTTTTCGACGCCTTACTCTTTTAGTTCCCGAATTCCCCTATTTGGATCCACAGTTCTCATCCTGTATAATCGTTTTTTCCAGCAATGCTCGAGTAAACAACTGGGTGGAGGAGAACCGACTGAACCTCTCGCAGCAGGCGCTCGCCTTCGACGTCAACGCGGACATCGAGCCGGTGCCGCAGGAGGACGCGCACAACGACTTGTTTGGTGAGTCTACTTCTTTACTTCTGACTGCTTTCTTAAAGATAGAGGATATGTGTGATTACTAGCAGTTGCCTGCGACTGTCCGCGTAGAAGTCGTTTATCGCTATGCGGTTATTGATTATCATGTAGAAACTATAAAATATTGAATTTTTGAACGAAAAATACTTAGGTTGAAAAAACATGCAGTGATGTGATGTAATGATGGATTTTATCGATTTATTATTTAATGGATTTGAGAGGTTATTACCCAACAGTGTGACAGAGGCGGAATAAATAGAATAGAATAGAATAAAATAACTTTCGAGTTTAGTGTTACAAACATACAAAAATTCAAATCTTTCCTGTTTATAATATGAATGCAGGTTAATTGGAGTAACATTATTCCCATTTCATTTTTTCAATATATACAAATGATTACAGCAGGTATGACTGTTATTATCGTGAAGATTGTGACTAGCATTAAGTGTGACTATTGTAGGTTCGATTTTCGTCAATGATATTATAGTTTTTGACGCAGTCTTTTGGAATTATCTTTCTAAATATTTTTTTTATGAAAAATATTGACAACTTCATTATTTTGATTAAAATTGGGTACACTACATAATCCCGAAATATTTTATTCCGAATTTGATAAACACGAAACTCAGAATTCCGATTTTGAAATTTCAGAATCATCGCAATTCCGAATTTTAATTTCACGAAGCATAACAATCACGAATTTTTTAAATTCCGAAAGTTCACATTTCCGAATTATTAAAATCCCGAAAAATATTTTTCCGAATATCACAATTCCGAATCCCGAATATTCATTATTCCGAAATTCTCTAAGATTATTTATTTCAAATAAGCGCCTGATGAAATATTGTATACTTAATACCGTGTATAATGTTTAACATGCATAATGCTCAAAAACTGTAAGAAATGTCATTTCCGACAAAGTTGACGGAGCGGAGCTCCTGTTCTGCGTAGCTAAGGCGCTTCGCGCCTTGATGAAACTCTAACCTAACCTAACCTATCATGGTGAGATTGACCAAATTTAGTAATGTGCTCGTCGTCGCACCTACCTTTTGTTTCAAGTAGAATACTTCAATTCAATTCAAGTGGTTAGTTTCATAATTCCGAATTTTACATTACCGATCTAGTTTGTGAAGTTTGGTATTTAAATATTCGGAATTTAAATTTTCGTAAAAAAGAAAATTCGGAATTGTCAACATTCGTAAATATAATATTCGGAAAAACGTTTTCGTGATTTTCATATTCGGTAATATAAAATTCGATATTTTGATAATTCGGCCTTATATGTATTTTGGTATTGTGAAAATTCGCAATTATGAAATTCGGTTTTTTCAAATTCGGAATTAAATAATTCGAGATTTTAGGGTGTTCCCATTAAAATTATATGTGTTTGTTACTTTTAGGTAATCATGAGTTATAATAATTGCAATGTGGTCTTGTCCCAAGTGACAGAACCCAGTTGTAGCCATTTTACTGAACAAAAGATTTGAATTGAAGTTTGAAGAAGTCTTCCCCTTTTTTTTATAAGAAATGGAGGCAAAAGAACATGCGGGTTACCTGATAGGAAGTAATCTCCACCGCCCATAAACACATCCGAGTGAAACGCACTGGGTAATACGTTTTTAATTTGGTGCTATGGAGTAACCACCCTGATCACCAGACTTGTACTCTTACCCGTTTCTTGAAAATTCGGTTGCAAATTATAATTGGTATTGTTATTACAGACGACGAGCCCCTGGGCGGCATCGAGAGCGACTCGGAAGCGGACGTGTTCGTTGCGGCGTGCACGGCGCGCGCGGCGCCTGCGCCGCCCCCGCGGCTGACGGACATGCGGCCCGGCGCCGCGCCCGACTCGCGCCTCGAGTACTCCTACTGCGCCGCCGTCGTCGCCGCCTGGGCCGGCCCCAGACACTGGCGGCTCAAGAACAACCGGGGTGAGACTAGACTAGACTAGACTAGATCCGCCGCGGCTGACGGACATGCGGCCCGGCGCCGCGCCCGACTCGCGCCTCGAGTACTCCTACTGCGCCGCCGTCGTCGCCGCCTGGGCCGGCCCCAGACACTGGCGGCTCAAGAACAACCGGGGTGAGACTAGACTAGACTAGACTAGATCCGCCGCGGCTGACGGACATGCGGCCCGGCGCCGCGCCCGACTCGCGCCTCGAGTACTCCTACTGCGCCGCCGTCGTCGCCGCCTGGGCCGGCCCCAGACACTGGCGGCTCAAGAACAACCGGGGTGAGACTAGACTAGACTAGACTAGATCCGCCGCGGCTGACGGACATGCGGCCCGGCGCCGCGCCCGACTCGCGCCTCGAGTACTCCTACTGCGCCGCCGTCGTCGCCGCCTGGGCCGGCCCCAGACACTGGCGGCTCAAGAACAACCGGGGTGAGACTAGACTAGACTAGATCCGCCGCGGCTGACGGACATGCGGCCCGGCGCCGCGCCCGACTCGCGCCTCGAGTACTCCTACTGCGCCGCCGTCGTCGCCGCCTGGGCCGGCCCCAGACACTGGCGGCTCAAGAACAACCGGGGTGAGACTAGACTAGACTAGACTAGATCCGCCGCGGCTGACGGACAAGCGGCCCGGCGCCGCGCCCGACTCGCGCCTCGAGTACTCCTACTGCGCCGCCGTCGTCGCCGCCTGGGCCGGCCCCAGACACTGGCGGCTCAAGAACAACCGGGGTGAGACTAGACTAGACTAGACTAGATCCGCCGCGGCTGACGGACATGCGGCCCGGCGCCGCGCCCGACTCGCGCCTCGAGTACTCCTACTGCGCCGCCGTCGTCGCCGCCTGGGCCGGCCCCAGACACTGGCGGCTCAAGAACAACCGGGGTGAGACTAGACTAGACTAGACTAGATCCGCCGCGGCTGACGGACATGCGGCCCGGCGCCGCGCCCGACTCGCGCCTCGAGTACTCCTACTGCGCCGCCGTCGTCGCCGCCTGGGCCGGCCCCAGACACTGGCGGCTCAAGAACAACCGGGGTGAGACTAGACTAGACTAGACTAGATCCGCCGCGGCTGACGGACATGCGGCCCGGCGCCGCGCCCGACTCGCGCCTCGAGTACTCCTACTGCGCCGCCGTCGTCGCCGCCTGGGCCGGCCCCAGACACTGGCGGCTCAAGAACAACCGGGGTGAGACTAGACTAGACTAGACTAGATCCGCCGCGGCTGACGGACATGCGGCCCGGCGCCGCGCCCGACTCGCGCCTCGAGTACTCCTACTGCGCCGCCGTCGTCGCCGCCTGGGCCGGCCCCAGACACTGGCGGCTCAAGAACAACCGGGGTGAGACTAGACTAGACTAGACTAGATCCGCCGCGGCTGACGGACATGCGGCCCGGCGCCGCGCCCGACTCGCGCCTCGAGTACTCCTACTGCGCCGCCGTCGTCGCCGCCTGGGCCGGCCCCAGACACTGGCGGCTCAAGAACAACCGGGGTGAGACTAGACTAGACTAGACTAGATCCGCCGCGGCTGACGGACATGCGGCCCGGCGCCGCGCCCGACTCGCGCCTCGAGTACTCCTACTGCGCCGCCGTCGTCGCCGCCTGGGCCGGCCCCAGACACTGGCGGCTCAAGAACAACCGGGGTGAGACTAGACTAGACTAGACTAGATCCGCCGCGGCTGACGGACATGCGGCCCGGCGCCGCGCCCGACTCGCGCCTCGAGTACTCCTACTGCGCCGCCGTCGTCGCCGCCTGGGCCGGCCCCAGACACTGGCGGCTCAAGAACAACCGGGGTGAGACTAGACTAGACTAGACTAGATCCGCCGCGGCTGACGGACATGCGGCCCGGCGCCGCGCCCGACTCGCGCCTCGAGTACTCCTACTGCGCCGCCGTCGTCGCCGCCTGGGCCGGCCCCAGACACTGGCGGCTCAAGAACAACCGGGGTGAGACTAGACTAGACTAGACTAGATCCGCCGCGGCTGACGGACATGCGGCCCGGCGCCGCGCCCGACTCGCGCCTCGAGTACTCCTACTGCGCCGCCGTCGTCGCCGCCTGGGCCGGCCCCAGACACTGGCGGCTCAAGAACAACCGGGGTGAGACTAGACTAGACTAGACTAGATCCGCCGCGGCTGACGGACATGCGGCCCGGCGCCGCGCCCGACTCGCGCCTCGAGTACTCCTACTGCGCCGCCGTCGTCGCCGCCTGGGCCGGCCCCAGACACTGGCGGCTCAAGAACAACCGGGGTGAGACTAGACTAGACTAGACTAGATCCGCCGCGGCTGACGGACATGCGGCCCGGCGCCGCGCCCGACTCGCGCCTCGAGTACTCCTACTGCGCCGCCGTCGTCGCCGCCTGGGCCGGCCCCAGACACTGGCGGCTCAAGAACAACCGGGGTGAGACTAGACTAGACTAGACTAGATCCGCCGCGGCTGACGGACATGCGGCCCGGCGCCGCGCCCGACTCGCGCCTCGAGTACTCCTACTGCGCCGCCGTCGTCGCCGCCTGGGCCGGCCCCAGACACTGGCGGCTCAAGAACAACCGGGGTGAGACTAGACTAGACTAGACTAGATCCGCCGCGGCTGACGGACATGCGGCCCGGCGCCGCGCCCGACTCGCGCCTCGAGTACTCCTACTGCGCCGCCGTCGTCGCCGCCTGGGCCGGCCCCAGACACTGGCGGCTCAAGAACAACCGGGGTGAGACTAGACTAGACTAGACTAGATCCGCCGCGGCTGACGGACATGCGGCCCGGCGCCGCGCCCGACTCGCGCCTCGAGTACTCCTACTGCGCCGCCGTCGTCGCCGCCTGGGCCGGCCCCAGACACTGGCGGCTCAAGAACAACCGGGGTGAGACTAGACTAGACTAGACTAGATCCGCCGCGGCTGACGGACATGCGGCCCGGCGCCGCGCCCGACTCGCGCCTCGAGTACTCCTACTGCGCCGCCGTCGTCGCCGCCTGGGCCGGCCCCAGACACTGGCGGCTCAAGAACAACCGGGGTGAGACTAGACTAGACTAGACTAGATCCGCCGCGGCTGACGGACATGCGGCCCGGCGCCGCGCCCGACTCGCGCCTCGAGTACTCCTACTGCGCCGCCGTCGTCGCCGCCTGGGCCGGCCCCAGACACTGGCGGCTCAAGAACAACCGGGGTGAGACTAGACTAGACTAGACTAGATCCGCCGCGGCTGACGGACATGCGGCCCGGCGCCGCGCCCGACTCGCGCCTCGAGTACTCCTACTGCGCCGCCGTCGTCGCCGCCTGGGCCGGCCCCAGACACTGGCGGCTCAAGAACAACCGGGGTGAGACTAGACTAGACTAGACTAGATCCGCCGCGGCTGACGGACATGCGGCCCGGCGCCGCGCCCGACTCGCGCCTCGAGTACTCCTACTGCGCCGCCGTCGTCGCCGCCTGGGCCGGCCCCAGACACTGGCGGCTCAAGAACAACCGGGGTGAGACTAGACTAGACTAGACTAGATCCGCCGCGGCTGACGGACATGCGGCCCGGCGCCGCGCCCGACTCGCGCCTCGAGTACTCCTACTGCGCCGCCGTCGTCGCCGCCTGGGCCGGCCCCAGACACTGGCGGCTCAAGAACAACCGGGGTGAGACTAGACTAGACTAGACTAGATCCGCCGCGGCTGACGGACATGCGGCCCGGCGCCGCGCCCGACTCGCGCCTCGAGTACTCCTACTGCGCCGCCGTCGTCGCCGCCTGGGCCGGCCCCAGACACTGGCGGCTCAAGAACAACCGGGGTGAGACTAGACTAGACTAGACTAGATCCGCCGCGGCTGACGGACATGCGGCCCGGCGCCGCGCCCGACTCGCGCCTCGAGTACTCCTACTGCGCCGCCGTCGTCGCCGCCTGGGCCGGCCCCAGACACTGGCGGCTCAAGAACAACTGGGGTGAGACTAGACTAGACTAGACTAGATCCGCCGCGGCTGACGGACATGCGGCCCGGCGCCGCGCCCGACTCGCGCCTCGAGTACTCCTACTGCGTCGCCGTCGTCGCCGCCTGGGCCGGCCCCAGACACTGGCGGCTCAAGAACAACCGGGGTGAGACTAGACTAGACTAGACTAGATCCGCCGCGGCTGACGGACATGCGGCCCGGCGCCGCGCCCGACTCGCGCCTCGAGTACTCCTACTGCGCCGCCGTCGTCGCCGCCTGGGCCGGCCCCAGACACTGGCGGCTCAAGAACAACCGGGGTGAGACTAGACTAGACTAGACTAGATCCGCCGCGGCTGACGGACATGCGGCCCGGCGCCGCGCCCGACTCGCGCCTCGAGTACTCCTACTGCGCCGCCGTCGTCGCCGCCTGGGCCGGCCCCAGACACTGGCGGCTCAAGAACAACCGGGGTGAGACTAGACTAGACTAGACTAGATCCGCCGCGGCTGACGGACATGCGGCCCGGCGCCGCGCCCGACTCGCGCCTCGAGTACTCCTACTGCGCCGCCGTCGTCGCCGCCTGGGCCGGCCCCAGACACTGGCGGCTCAAGAACAACCGGGGTGAGACTAGACTAGACTAGACTAGATCCGCCGCGGCTGACGGACATGCGGCCCGGCGCCGCGCCCGACTCGCGCCTCGAGTACTCCTACTGCGCCGCCGTCGTCGCCGCCTGGGCCGGCCCCAGACACTGGCGGCTCAAGAACAACCGGGGTGAGACTAGACTAGACTAGACTAGATCCGCCGCGGCTGACGGACATGCGGCCCGGCGCCGCGCCCGACTCGCGCCTCGAGTACTCCTACTGCGCCGCCGTCGTCGCCGCCTGGGCCGGCCCCAGACACTGGCGGCTCAAGAACAACCGGGGTGAGACTAGACTAGACTAGACTAGATCCGCCGCGGCTGACGGACATGCGGCCCGGCGCCGCGCCCGACTCGCGCCTCGAGTACTCCTACTGCGCCGCCGTCGTCGCCGCCTGGGCCGGCCCCAGACACTGGCGGCTCAAGAACAACCGGGGTGAGACTAGACTAGACTAGACTAGATCCGCCGCGGCTGACGGACATGCGGCCCGGCGCCGCGCCCGACTCGCGCCTCGAGTACTCCTACTGCGCCGCCGTCGTCGCCGCCTGGGCCGGCCCCAGACACTGGCGGCTCAAGAACAACCGGGGTGAGACTAGACTAGACTAGACTAGATCCGCCGCGGCTGACGGACATGCGGCCCGGCGCCGCGCCCGACTCGCGCCTCGAGTACTCCTACTGCGCCGCCGTCGTCGCCGCCTGGGCCGGCCCCAGACACTGGCGGCTCAAGAACAACCGGGGTGAGACTAGACTAGACTAGACTAGATCCGCCGCGGCTGACGGACATGCGGCCCGGCGCCGCGCCCGACTCGCGCCTCGAGTACTCCTACTGCGCCGCCGTCGTCGCCGCCTGGGCCGGCCCCAGACACTGGCGGCTCAAGAACAACCGGGGTGAGACTAGACTAGACTAGACTAGATCCGCCGCGGCTGACGGACATGCGGCCCGGCGCCGCGCCCGACTCGCGCCTCGAGTACTCCTACTGCGCCGCCGTCGTCGCCGCCTGGGCCGGCCCCAGACACTGGCGGCTCAAGAACAACCGGGGTGAGACTAGACTAGACTAGACTAGATCCGCCGCGGCTGACGGACATGCGGCCCGGCGCCGCGCCCGACTAGATCTGATTCGGATCTAGTAAAAATAAATAAATATGAAAATGCTACTAACTGCCGCACTACACTATAGTATCGGTTGAAACAACAAACATCACCAATTTGCCTCTGTAGGAGGAAGAGGTTGATTGACGTTCCGTTCCCTTCGACGTCATTTATCAATCCGTTTATGGATTTGGTCATGTATGGTCCCGTTCAAAAATTATCCCTTTACGGTGGGTTTAAAAAGATAAAAGATAAAAAAGATAAAAGATATTTATTCAGTAATTAGGCCGCACGGGCACTTTTACACGTCAAGAATCTACCAGCGCTTCCCAAGAGGAGACCACTGCTGAGAAGAAACGCCGCAAGAAACTCGGCAGTCGGTCATTTTTTAAACATATTACAATGGTTACTACTTAGTCTAGCATTATATAAAGTAATAAACATTAAATTTTATACTCATAAAAATAACATGCGTAGTTCAGCAGGAAAACATGCCAAACATCTTACGAGAGAGACAGAGGGAGAAAAGGAAAAAAAAAACACCTATTTATGTGTATATATAAGATGGTGCAAGAAGACCACATAAAAGTTTCGATATGTTTTCCTACATCAACGGTGTCCCCTAGACAAGATAAAGCTTTTGCATTTGAATAAATTATTATTGACTAAGTTTCGGGTTTAGGCCATGCATTTTTGGCTGTTAGATAATCCTCGACCATATTAGACGAAACGAGTGAATGCTCTAGAATAGGGGTCGGCAAGTAGTTTTAGGTGGGGTCCGGATACTGTGGGAAAATTTCAACGAGGTCCAGATAAAAACAAAAAAGTATTAAGTTAGATTCTATGTGGCTTAAAAATATTATTTCAATTAATAAAGGTATAGTATACCTTATCTATGTATTAATTTATACTTGGTATGCAATACATTACAATATTTGGCGGTCCAGGGTTCGACCTTTCGCGGTCCGCAAACGGACCGCGGTCCGCCTGTTGCTGACCGTTGCTCTAGAACATGCTTTGTCTATATTTTTACAAAGAAAACGTAAGAGATAATGCCATAGAATTCTTGTTCGTTCGCTTGGTCTAAACCCACCGTTAGTAAAGTCCTAAAATATTCAATTATTAGATAACTTTTGTTTTTTTTTCAGAGGCACATATACATAACTGATTTTAAAGTTACTCGCCAAACTGCTTGTCAGCGATTGGCATATAAATCTTTTTAAACATCTCGACTACAGACATTCTTCAATCGTCAACTAATCTAACAATATAATTTTAAATATTGAATACATCTAACTCTACGTAACATTTATAGCATCCGAGCGCACCCAAACGACGGCGGGCCGTATCACTCTCGACGGCGGCAAGAAACCGACGCGCACGAAACGTCAGCTCGACTTCCCCGGTGCGGGCTTGGCGTTCGACTCCCGGGCCGAGCCCACCGGCGAGTACGAGCCCACGCAGCCGGCGAAGATCATGATCAGTCGCAAGACGCTGGCCACGGGGCATACGTGGAATGAGGCTAATTTCAAGATGCCTATCGACAGGTCAGTTATATCGTGAGGGATAAGGCAGTACCGCATATCATCAATAGAAAAGATTTAAATGACGTATTATCCATTTTTAACCTCTATTAGATACTGGACTCCACATTGGCAGATAAGCCATTTTTGCTCTGACAAAACTCAGTGTTTGTATGAACTATAATCGGCTATTATAATAACGATGGCACTACTGTGCTCTCTTTTTTTTTTAAAGATTACCTGCGAATGTCTCCTTTCACGAAGTTAAAGTAGTTATCATGGTAAAATCAGCCAGTTTAGCAACATTATCATTAGAATCACCTTCTCAGCATGTCAGCAGAAACAAGTTCACCACCGGCATAGTATAAATAGAAAAGTAGCTCGACTCCGGCCCTTTAGGAGATTCTGATACCTATTGCCGCTCGGGCGTCAGGGTTGTCCAAACTTGTTTTTCAATTTTAGTCACCTACTTGGCCATACTGTGATTTATAATCATGTTAATTTTGATAAATTACACAAACCTAAAGTAAGTATAAATATTGTTAGGTACCTAAGTACCAAATTTTAATTATTTTACTTATATACTTTTTATAGGTATGTGACGTGATATGTAAATTCCTTTTCGACCTTTTGATAATACCGCTTTCGCGCAAGGCGGCTACCTTTGACTACTTAGGTACCTATTATTGGCGGCACGCGCCGTCCCCGCGCGGCTTCCTTAGAGCATTGACCGCTCGCTTTGGTTCTAGGCTTGTGTTTTGGGTACTAGGCAACGATAAGCATACTTATGTAGTGAAAAATACATACTTAATATGACTACATAGGTACATATAAAACGCCCAAGACTCAGAAACAAAAAATACCTACTCGCACTCATCACACGAATATTTGCCCTGACCGGGAATCGAACCCAGGACCGCTAGCTTCGTAAGCAAGGTCACTACTTACTTAGTCACTACCAACTACCTAGGCCATCCACGTCGTCACATGTTACCTGTCACGTCACACTCAATAACTTAAATTACCTACTTAATACGTATTTATTTCACCTAGGTATACTATAGGCAGGCCGGTACGAAATACCTTTTATTAAATCTGGATATAGTTGTACCTACCTAAGCTAGGTTTAGACATCCGTATACAGAACAATATTTAAGCGTTTTCGGCAGCGACATTGTCGCTCGATAGCTAAGTACGCGCGCTAAAACAAAACGTAACCGAACGCAATGACGCCGCGGCCCCGATAAGTTCCCTTGAAATTTCTTGAGATCTCGTTTAGTATTGGTTCGCCGGGTTCGCCCCGCCCACAGCCGCAAGCCGCAAGCCGCGCGATGTACCTTTGTTTGAAGACGACCTACTGTTCTTTATACTGTGCCACCGGACAATAAGTCATCTCAAAATTTCCACGTCTCAACTCGCAGTTCTATAACAATAACTAACCGCTATAAATAGGGAATATGCTTGGAGTTTTTAAATCTCATTTCTCAACAAAATATGAAAATACCGTAAAAGAGATCACCAAAAGTGAAATTAAAATTAAAATCGGCCAAAAAATAAGGATGATTCAAGCATTTTAGAATGCTAATTAGACAGCGATTAGACAGGGAGATCCGATATGCACTTTGACGTCAGGTCGGCCATTATAAACTACATGTTATATTCTGTTTTGCTAGAAAGAGATAGGAACAAATCTTTGTTGGCTTATATCAACTGTGTGACATGAATCAGCTTTTATTGAAGCTGTGAAAAAAGTAATGAATATTCCCTATTGTTGCAGAGGTCTCGACGAATCCCATTTCCGTAAGCTGTTCGTGCGGCGCAGCGTGCTGCTGCTGCGCAAGCGCGAGCTGGAGCGGCGCACGGCGCCCGCGCCGGCCGCCGAGCCCGAGCCCGTCGACGCGGCGCGGGACTACGACTATAACAACGAGAACGACGCTTCTTACTGCCCCAACAACGTGCCGGTCAGAACACTCACTCTAAAACCTTGAACCGAGGATTGACTATTTTTCCAGAGTAAAATGTACTGCATGTTTGAGTCAAGGAAATAGACAGCATGTCGCCACGTATTCCATAATCATACATGTCTCGTCTATGTCATGCGTTAGGTTCAACATTATTCATAATAATGGAGTGACAAAATCACGTGCATGAAAATATACGGGGCAGAGTGAGAAGAGTGTCTGGTAAAAAATATATTAGGGGTATTTTTTTCACAAATTCATTAATGTCAAGTTGTAATACAGCCTTTTTGGAGGTAAATCGTATATTTTCAGCCAGTTCACACGGCTAGTTTTTTTTGACAGCTATGAAAAACAAAACAATCACTTTGGTGTTTGCAAACATGGAGAAAAGTGAGTCTTCTTGTTTTTTTTTCGCAAAAAATTATGTTTAATCAGAACACGAAGTTCTGATTAAACATAATTTTTTGCGAAAAAAAAACAATTACGGAAACAAAAAAAAAATTAGACGAATATTACGGGAACTCTGCTCTATCGATTAAAATGATCCACAAGTGGTTTACGGATTTTCGTTGTGGCCGTACAAGCACTGCTGACGCCGACCGACCCGGACGCCCAGTTGAAGTCACTACACCAGAGATGATCACCAAAATCCATGACATCGTATTGAACGACCGAAGAGTAAAGGTCAGTGAGATAGCTGATATTGTAAGCATTTCAGACGAACGGGTTCGTGATATCCTTCACACTCGTTTGGATATGAAGAAGCTCTCCGCCCGTTGGGTGCCGCGATTGCTCACAGTGGATCAAAAACGCACTAGGGTGACCCTGTCAGAGGCATGTTTGGCGAAGTTTAGGTGTAATGAAAAGGAGACTTCTTGCGTCGTTTCATAACTGTTGACGAAACCTGGATTCATCATCATACACCAGAAACCAAGGAGCAGTCAAAACAATGGATTGCTTCAGGGGAACCTGCACCAAAGAAGGCCAAAGCAGTTTTATCTGCGAATAATCTGCTTTGTAAAGTTATGGCTACTGTCTTCTGGGATGCTCGTGGTGTAATATATGTTGATTACCTTCAGAAAGGTAAAACGATTAACGGCGAATATTATGCCAACTTGTTACAGCGATTTCATGAAGTTTTAGTGGAAAAACGACCCCATTTGGCGAAAAAGAAAATCATTTTTCACCAAGACAACGCACGGGTCCACACTTGTGCCGTTGCTATTATTTTCCCCTGCGACTATTTTCTTTTCCCAAACTTGAAGAAATGGCTTGGTGGAAAAAGATTTGGTTCCAACGAAGAAATCATCGCAGAAACCAATGCGTATTTTGAAGGTTTGGAGAAATCGTACTATACGGAGGGAATCGAAAAGCTAAAAAAGCGATGGACCAAGTGTATTGAGTTAAATGGGGACTACGTTGAAAAATGAATACTTACTTTTACCAAAAAAAAAAAAAATATTTTTTTCCAAACTTTTCACTCTGCCCTCGTAGATAGATTGTAATATAAAACAGCTTCGCATTAATTTACTGATGTTAACTCCTTAGGCGCCGTGTTCGGCCCCACAGATTCCAGTCCGACAGAGAATATTAATCTCTTTACATTGCCAATATTATATTTTATAAGCACTTACCAGTGCACAGAATATTCATCTCTTCCTTCACAAACAACAACCAACCTCACTTTTCTCCATTTTTTTCCTCACCTCTTATTCCCGCCAAAACTAGATGTCACCACTTTCCAGGGTTGCCAGTCATATTTCTTTTGTCTAAAACTACCAACAAACTAAAGGTGGTCACTCACCAAATTTTTTACGCATATCGTGATCATTCGCGACACAGCATTATTTTATGGAATCACTTTCTCCAAACTGAATTCAACCCGACTTAACCGCAATTGTCACAAATATGGGTCTTGCGCCTGGACCATATACCTGTTAGCTGTTTAAAATGTTACCAAAATGTATCTATCCTACAGGACGGCGACGATTGGGGCAACGAGGACGGCGCAGCGGCGGGCGACCCGCACGACCAAGCCAAGGCGGCGGAGCTGGAGGAAATAGGGGACATGCTGGAACCACCAACCAAGGTTCGTCAACTTTCTGATTAGATTCACGACTTCTATACAAAGTCCCCTAGGGGAACGATTTTCGTAATAGAGAATGTCAGCCAGTTTCGATTTTTGGCTTACCGTATTATTCATTAAAAACTAAAAATAGCTGTAAAAAAATCATTTCGATACGTCAAATAGTTTTCGAGATATTACATTTTAAACTTCGTATGTGGCGCTCGAAACCCGGGGGCTAGCGCTCACGGATGATGACGTCATCGCTTAGCAGCGGTACGCGCCCTTATATGAAAAAGTAAGTTTACAGGGCTATAACTTATTAACCGTTATAAGTAGCCAGTTGAATTTTTCACAGAGTACGTGTTATTATAAAATCTATCGTTTAAAATTATACAATGAACAATAAATCAAATCCTCATACAAGAAACATGAAAATAAATCATTTTTTTAGCATTTTTATACGGATTGTATTTTTATAATGGCTTCTTATTTTGATGCTATTTTAAGCTTAAATAAAATTGTAGTCTAATTTTCATAGTTTCCGACTAAATAGCAATCTCAAGTAAAACTGCTACAAATATGTGACAAAACTGATTTTATCAACACGATGTTTTAGGCGGTCACCCATCCTGTTATAGACTACGCTTGTACAGTCAAGGTCAAAAATAAATATCCGCACAAAGATGCAAAAATATGTACACATAGACCTTATTGCCATAGTAATAAGGTCTGTGTACATATTTTTGAGACTTTGTGGTGTATTGATGTTACTATGGCAGCTATGTTTATCTATTATTTTGTATTACATAACTAACTGTCTGTCAATGACCGGCTTTTCTATTTGTAATGTTTGTCGAATAAGTTGGTTAAATAAAATTAGAATAATAATCAAGCACTTTAAATTTTGGGATAGTGGCAATAATGCCTAGACCTAGCAAAGCGAGAGTGTTGTAGGTGGGTACGTCTATCGACTTGGTAGCGCCCGCGCGCGAAATTTGAAATCGATGAAATGAATACACGAAGTATCAGAACTACTGCTAGGTCAATCAAAAATTCATGTTTTACAGTTCACTCTTTTATACAGTAGCGATATTAATTCTAAATTAACACGAAATTTGTAAAAAAAGGCCTACCACCAAAGTTAAGCAACTACCGCTTACCTAAACATCGATCGTGTGGATTTAAACTAGGCACTTTTTAACATATTTGTAAGAGTTTTACTACAGTTTACTGTTTGGTCGTAAACTATATATGTTTGTATGGAGTTTTGATTATTATCTAAACTTAATGTGACACCGAAATAAAAAGCTATTATACAAATACAACCCGTACTTCGCCTTCCAAAGTTAAGCAACTACACGCGTAGTCTAAAACAGGATGGGTGACCGCTTAAAATATCGTGTTGATAAAATCAGTTTTGTCACATATTTGTAGCAGTTTTACTTGACATTGCTATTTAGTCGTAAACTACAAAAATTAGACTAATATTTAAGCTCAAAATAGCATCAAAATAAGAAGCCATTATAAAAATACAATCCTTATAAAAATGCTAAAATATTGATTTATTTTCATGTTTCTTGTATGGGGACCCCTCTTGGGATTTGATTTATTGTTCATTGTACAATTTTAAACGATAGATTTTATAATAACACGTATTCTGTGAAAAATTCAACTGGCTACTTATAACGGTTATAAAGTTATAGCCCTGTAAACTTACTTTTTCATATAAGGGCGCGTACCGCTGTTAAGCGATGACGTCACCCCAGCAAGATGGCCCCCGCGCGCTTTAATATTATTGACCCAAATTTTAAACGTTCATAGAATCAAAACTACCGAGTCTTTTTGAATAAAATAAAAAGTAGTATGTTTGTTTATTTATAAACTTTACTGCTACAAAGTTTCAAGCGATTTGGCGTACCTACTGACATTCTTCATTTCTTTCTTAGTGCATTCCTATGGGGTACCCAAGTCCAAGTTTCAGGTCCATAGGTTTTGAGCTATGTGTGTCGGATTTATTGTGTGCAAATCCGTTCGAATATAAAGTTACATTTTCAAAATTGCATTTGTGATTATTTTTTAGCAACTCCTCCTTCAAATCGCAATTTAAACTAAAAAGTGCTTTTTAACCGACTTCAGTAAAAGGAGGAGGTTCTCAATTCGTCGGGTTTGTTTATGTTTGTTCCCCGATTAGTCAAAGACAGATGGCCGATTTGAATTTTTATTACTTTGAAGTCGTCTTATTGTCATCATGTCAGGATCATGGGTTCTTAAAGAAATCGAGGGAACGCCTAAATTATTATAAGCACTAAAAGCGATTTGGGTATTTTTCATAGTAAATCGTGCATTTGCTCCTGGAAAGGAAAGCACTATTTGGTGAAGTGGAACTGATGATGAAGACCACAAATGGCCACCGGAACTTCTCAACCCTACCCATTTCGAGGGTAGCGATAAGATATGTCGAGTAAGATAGTCGAAATGGTTTAATTATATGCGCTATGACTATCCCGCGGCGTTGCTTGCGGCGTTTCTTATTAATGTCCTATGGTTTTATTAATTGAGATGTAGGACTACATAATAGCAAAGTATTATTATCCCTAAAAAGTATAAAATAAAATAAAAGTTAAAAAAACTTACCGTTTTAAATGGAGTTATTTTTTGCGTTTTTGAAGGTGGTTTTTTTCTTCTTTTATTTTATGGTTAATAACAGTAATGTTGTTGTACAGACTGTACGTGCCAAACATGTAGCTTTGACGTCGGTGACTAGAAGTATTTTTATTTTCAGGTTGCCAAAATCTTCATACCTTACGCCATGAGAGCCAAAAAGGTAGACATGAAGCAGCTGAAGCATTGCACTTGGAGGATGCTCACGAAGGGGACGGAGGGCGAGAAGGAAGAAGTCACTGAAACTACATTCGCTACCATTTACAACAAGTTGCCCAGCAAACTGTCCACCAACATGCGCGAATCGCTCAGTGTGCCTCTCGCCTTATTATCAGTATTGCATTTAGCGAACGAGAAAGGACTGATACTTGAAAAGAGAGGAGACCTAAAAGACTTCAGTATTATAGGTCTTATTAAAAAATAAAGCATGTGAAAATGTTTGGTGAATAATTCGGCCCGCGCGCGCCTGCGGTTATTGATTTGTGACATGCATTTGGATCATTATTTTTATATAGACGTAGTATATAAGATTATTTGTTTTTTTAAAACAATCCAATGCATTGAATATTGCTTAAATATTTTATAACCGTTTTTAACTAATTTAGTACTGTCCATTTTCATGAACTAGCTCTTAAAATTCTTTTATTACTATTACAGTAAGCTGGGCTAAATGTAAATAAATAGACAATGAATAAGAAACGTTTTTTTTTATTTAATTAAAACAGTAAACTTTTACAGAAATTAACATTTCACAAACGTAACATATTTGTGGGGGGAGTAATTTTTATTTGACGGTGATAATACAGACATCTTTAATTAGATTTTGGAGTATGTTTTACAAACTGAGGCACAATATTTTTGTCTTAATTGTTACAATATATATTGCTTATAATTTCTACAAAGAGGTATGGTATGCAGTTTTACCTAACTTATAAAATACTAATAACAACATAGAACGTAGAAAAATATGAGTATTTACAATGTCACAATATCAAATTTCAAAGTCTTACAAAATGTACGTATAAGCTATGCTGCAAAGAAACAGCACAAAAAAACAAATAATTTGCATTGAATTACTGGGTACTTGAAAGAACCTTTTTCTTTACTCTTATTAATGGTATTTTTAACGTATAGAAAATAAAACAAAAACAAAATTTCTAGTTCTAGTAAAGGACTCTTACATAAACAATCATTCATAAACAACTTAGTTTAGAAACAACAACAATAAAAGAATTAAAGTGGATAGAAATCTACTAAAACTACAAAGTAGAAGGCTATTCAGTCCAGTCTCGAGAAGTTTCAATTAAAACACGGAAACTGCCTGTGATGACTGATGTACCTACAATAAATAGTACATGACTAACTTACAAAAACACTACTCTAGTCACTTTAATGCTTTTGCTGCCCGAAAGAAATAAAATCGAAAAAAAAAACCTTTACAGGTAATTATCACAAGGAATTGCTTCGCAACTTTAAGTAGAATGAGATTTTTTATGGTGTTTGAAACCATCTAGAAAATGGAATCTTACTCTACAACTTTTACTTCTGTCTCTACTTTGTTTACAATATCATTCGTTTTACAAGTGTCAGGTTCAGTTTTGTTTAAGTCTTTCTTGTCGCCAATATCTATAAGTTCAGACTGTGTTACATTACCCTCTGCTTTCTTTTCAACTGATTCTATTGATTCAACTCTAACCTCGGTAGTTGTTACATCCCCCTCTGCTTTCTTTTCAAGTGATCCTACTGATTCAACTTTAATCTCGGTAGTAAGTGGTTTGGAGGCTTCCTGACTGGTTTGCTCTGCTGGTTCCCCAATAGTCTCTTTTAAAGGCGAACTGTCCTTGTCAGCGCCACTAGTGTAGCCCGTATCCGTGTTGATGGAGTCCTTTGAATCGTCTCTCTCTGGAGTCTTGATTGTGTCATTAGAATTCTCTAATGTCTCTGAGGATGTATCTCGTTTAGGAGAATCAAAATTATCCGTTTTATCGTCTGTGTCATTTAAGCTATCCAGGTTCGCTTCAAATGACTTGTTTTCTATGACAGTATGATTACTTTCTAAGCTTTCATCAAGATCAGGCTGCGATGAGTCCAGCTCATTCGCGTCCTCAAATGTTTCTTCTTCCTCAGTGTTTTTGTCTGAGCTCTCAGGTTTATAATCGATTTCCTTCTTATCATCTAATACTGATTTGGTTCCTTCTGCTTCACTTGTATAAATTTTAGAAACATTATCTTCTGGAGCTGTTTCACTTGTATCAATTTTATCTGGAGCTGTTTCGCTTGCATCTATTTTAGAAACAGTATCTTCTGCAGCTGCATTTTCGGAAACACTATCTTCTTTAGCTTCTTTGTCCGAAATAGCTTCAATAGGAGAGTCTACTTCTTTAACAATTTCTACATTTTCTGGGACGGTATCTATGACTTTTTCTACTTCACTAGGTGTTGAAGCGATAATAGTAGAGCTAACGTCTTCGCCGTCGAGTAAGAGTTTGACGAGGGCCGGCTCATTCGTGCTGTCTAAGAATTCTATTTGGAATGTAAAATCGTTAGCCATCAGGGAGTCTAGTTTTTTGCTCGCGGCGGCTGCAACGGAAGAATCGATGCTCGCGAGGCGGCAGCACTTCGCGAGAGACTCGATAGCGGCGATATCTTGCGGAAGTTGACGGAACTCGTTGCATTTCGCTTTGTTGCCGTAATCAATGAACTGCACGTGGTAACTCGCGTCGCAGAACTCTAGGATTTTTGCGCGGTACCACTGGTCGTCTTCGGCCCAAAAGGCGGCGCACACCGATCCGACTTTAAGCTCCGTCGCTTGTTCGAATTCCTCCGCATCGCCCATGACTTCAGTAACTTTGTCGAGCTCGGCGGTTTTATCGTCGAGGTGGACGTAGAACTCGTCGGCGGCATGCACGAAGCATATTTTCCCCGCGCTACGCAAGTCCTGCCCCACGGGCGCCGGGCGCTCCGTCGACGGATGCTCCTCACACAGCCCCACCAGCTCCTCGGTCACCGACTTGCCTTCGAGGTACAGCTCCACGATCGATATATCGCCCGAAGCGATAAACTGCACGTTGAAGATCGTCGCGCCCTCGGCCGCCAGATCGTTAAACTTCACCTCCGACTTGCGCGACCACGACTTGATATCGCGAGGTTTCTGCAGCGCGCACTTGCGAGATAGTGCGGGTTTGACTTTGAGTTCGTCAGGCAAGCTTCTAAGTTCAGTGGCGATGGAAGCGTTGCCGTAGTCCATGAAAAGGACCTCGGTCCCCTCGGAGCCGTCGACGATGACCTGCGCGCGGTACCAGGCGCCGTCCTCCGGGTACTTGGCGGCGCACAGCACGCCCTCCTCGCGCGCGGCGAGCGGCGGGAAGGTCTCGGCGTTCTCCATGGCGGCCTCCATGGCCTGCAGCTCGGAGGTCGCCGTCTCCAGTTGCACCCAGAACTCCGAAGGAGAGTTGACGTGGCTCGCGAAACACGACGGCAAGTCGCCGCATTCAGGTTGCTCGGCCCGCGCCGCGTGCCCGCCCGCCACCAACTGATCAGTGATATTCCTGCCTCCTACGTACAAATCCACGTACGTCGTGACGTCTTTGAGAACTATGAGAGCGTCGACGGGAGCTTCCGTATCGCCTACTAGTGCTACGAAGCTTTCGGCCGCCGCCTCGGACCACTGACCGGTCCCCGTAGGCACGGCGTTAACGCTAGACTTCACCGCGAGCGATTCGACGGCTCGCAGCGACTCCGGCATCGCCTTGATGACTCCCGGTTGGTTGTCGAGAACGTCGGTGTTTCCGTAGTCGACGAATCGTACCGTAGTGATGTCGGAATCGAGATCGAGCACCTCCGCGCGGTACCAGAGATCGTCAGCAGAATATTTGGCGACGCAGAGGGTACCCATTTCGCGGGTTTCGAGGTCTTCGTACTTGTCGGCGTCGGCTTTCAGTTGCGCTTGGATCTCTTCGATGCTGTCTATTTTGTCGGCCATTTGCAGCCAGAAGTGTCCGGGGGTGTCGATGTGGCTGATGTAGACTTGCGTGCAGCCGGACGGGAGCGACACGGGCTCCTCGGCTTCGACGGCTGGTTGTATTTCTGGAGCGGTGTCTTCTTCCGCAGCGACCCGCGGAGTGGCGAGCTTCTCGTTGACGAGTTTCATGGACAAATCGACACCGTCTAGATGCAAGCTAGCGAGCCAGCCGTCCGCACCGC
Source organism: Acleris literana (assembly GCA_946894065.1). Classification (NCBI taxonomy): domain Eukaryota; kingdom Metazoa; phylum Arthropoda; class Insecta; order Lepidoptera; family Tortricidae; genus Acleris; species Acleris literana. Next base: position 5,327,876 of record OX335681.1, read on the forward strand.
ACGTCAGCGTCACTTGAACTTCTTTCTCCGTGGTCCACTCCGTCAGCTTCTCTATAGCACTGTCTTGGAGCGCGACGAGCCCGAGACTAGTCAACAAGGCTTGAGCGCACGGCTCGTAGAATTGCACGTCTAACTGCTTGACTGAGTCCTTGGGCACGGTTTCCGTGTTGCCGTAGTCGGGGAACTGCACTTTGACTTCAGTCTCCGTGGCGCTGACGATGGCCGCGCGGTACCAGTTTTCGTCTGACGATTTCGCAGCACAGAGGGTGTCCGGATCGAATGTTGTCAGAGGTTCAGGGGTACCTGCAATACAAGCGTTTTCTTAGTGCAACTTTAGATGACCGATACGCCCTACTGTTTCTAGATGGACATAATTGCCAAATAACATACATGAAATTTTGAAGAAAACCTATCTTAGCTAATACTAACCTTCCTCATAGAACGCATACAGGTTATCCAACAAGGCCTGAATCTTGTCAACATCTGCAACTCTCTGCAGATAGATCTCGTTGAGATTCTCGAGGTGCTGTATGGACGCCAGTCCGAAGTTGTAGTTGAACACAGTTCGCGCGCAAAGTGTGACCACCTCTTCGAACGCGCCCTCATCGGGCTCGAAAATGGCCACTTTCTGTCCTGTCGTGACGTCATACAGCGTTGTCACCAAACTGAAAGGAAATGATCAATTGATTTCTGCGGGAACAAATCGCTAGCACTTAAATTTAAAACCCCGTGAGTAGTTTAAACTGTTCTATAATGCATAATATTATTTATTATACAGTCTATACAATTTGAATCCGCCTTCATTGCCATCAAATTTATCTTTAAACTAAGAAAATTACCTGATGCCTTCCACATTGTCGATGTAGATAATGAATTTGTTGCCAATAAGTTTTGTCTTCAGTTCATCAAGTGAAAGCAGAGTCTTAGATTCCTCCGAGTAGTTGTTCAAACAGCATTCTAGAGACTGGTAGTAGTATACACTCAGGTCTGTCGGCAGGATCATGAGCTGAAACGGTAATTAGTGAAGAGGAACTCATACCAATCATGCGTACGCTCCGGCAAACGCCGCGGCGCCGCGTGATTCGAAATGGAAGCGAGAGATCTGCTGTCTCTCTCTCCCCACCACCAACGCGTGGCCGCGCGGGCTGGCCGCGCGGCCGGCGTATCAACAGAGCGAAGCCACAGCTAACCGGAGCTGGACTACGTCACGTTCTTGCTATATATGCGCGCGTGCCTTATTTCCAAGTTTGTTGTAATTAATGTTGCTTAAATAATAAACTGTTTTTAGTATCTTGCGTTTTCTATCAGTTCAGAAGCGGGATGAACACGCGCCCGCGAGTGTAAACAGACTATACCTACTCTTACTTACAACGGCCGCCGCCCGTTTCTTGTCGGGACTTGTTTTCACTAAGTATATTTATGTGTAAAATAATAGTTTTGTTTTGTGATTGATTGTGCGTCTTTTTGTGTACTGAGTGCGAGTGTAACGATAATGGATCCACACAAAAAGAAACGAGAACGACGGAGCAGCGAGGAAACTATCATATTCGATAGATCGCTGGCACTGCGTTCAGCGCTGGCACCTGTGCCGCAGCCGCAATCACAGCATTCACAGCCGCCTGAAGAAGCGCGACGTTCAATGTCGGCTACAACCGCTAAGGCTTCGTAACCCCATCTTTGTCCTCAGTGGTGATAAGCCGGCGGCGCCTTTGATCTCTAAAAGCGCGCCTTCGCAGGCGCCACGCGAGACCACAGAAGCAGCGAGCGTCGCTATTCCTGCATATCGGTACCTACGGTTTGTGATACTTTGTGCTCACGTATCAGGTATGTCGGATGCAATGATTCAATTCCGGATTTCGACCCTCAGACGTATATGGTTACGCAAAGTCGAATGAATGGCTAATATGTACCTATAGCTGGGATGAAAAAACAATCATCTTTAATTGCGCTTCGAAGTAAAAAGGTTACGCGCGCCGATGGTTTGATCTACGTAATGATTTTGATTCATCATGGTCTGAGTTTAAAAACAAATCTTTGAGTGCTTTTCCATCCCATAAAAACTAAGTAGGTATGTTACGTGCTTTGGTTAATGTTGTTGGACGGTCCGGCGTCAGTTACCTAAAGTTTTACTATGATAAATTAGAGCTTGGCAATGCGTGCGATATACCTATTCCCCGCTCTTATTACGGAGGCGATAATAGGTACTATCGGAGGAGCGAGCTGATCGAAGTAGGTGCAATGTCGGCTGGGTGCCGTGATCCGCTCTCGCTCTTTAATTATTTAACATCCTTCACACAACCCATAACCCTATTTCAGCGCGTAGTACTAACTAAACACGATTCGGCATAAAAGTTAACATAGGTAAGTACTTATGGCGTTAAATGTCGTTCGTGTAAAAAGCGCGGTCATGTTGCTTTCTGTTGCCCGTCGAATGCACGCGATAAATTGCCCAAAATATGCTCGTATTGCAGGAAACATGGTCATAATGACGATAAATGTTATCAAAAATACGAAAATGTTCCTACCCCGTACTTAATAAAATAGGTCACGTAAAATAATAATAATTTTAAACCTTAAAAATCATAATATCTACCTTCGCATAGCAACAGTACCTCCCAACGGCGTTCCGACGGTACGCGCTAATCGCGCTATACAGGACGTCTCGGGCAATGCTATGTTTACTAGGGCTTGGTAGTTAATGCTTAGTACTTGTCACTTGCACTAATACCCAATGTGTGAACATGATGATTGGTGCCTAGTGTTGCAGTTTCTTTAGAGTGCAAGGGAATAGAAGTCGATCATATTTACTTAGCGACAAGTCAATACCCCATCACAATTTACTGGGCGTTTGTCGCTTGCTTACCATGTATAAACAGCTAACGACGAGTGTTTATTGACAAGTTGTTGTTCGAATGTCTGGTCACTAAATATCTTTCTACTAATTCCAACGTGTAAGCCGGGCATAACACGAAGTATTACATGACTATCAGTCTATCAAAGTAAATGACCTCTGTATTAGTCACTATAACTAAGTCTGTAGTAGAACAATTACCTACAACTTGAAATTCAGCTGTGCACTAGTGGTAATGTTATTATCAGATTTGGTGGTTCTAAAATACCTAAATAGTTGCTTTCGAGCAGTCAAGTGCAGATATCCACTGACGGGGCTACTTGTGCTGGCATTAAAGCTTTAATTGTACCCGATACCGCTCAGTATGTGGGCATAAATTATAGGGCAGTCGTTTACCGACTACAGTGACGCGTACGTAATCAAAACACCGACGACTTTGAGATTTTTTAATGCAAACTATTTGTCCCACATGCCTAATGTGTACGGAAGTGTCGAGCGTGTTAAATTGACTGCTCAGGAGAAAATTGAACTAAGTACCTATAACCTGGTGCAAATAAAGTACCAGCCTAGTACTGTCATTTAGTGAAGTTTCGGGGCCTGTACAAGTCCATGCAACTGAATATTTAAAACCTAGGTCCGAGTGTTGTTTTACGTTGTACCTACTACAGAAGTGTTAGACGGTAAGGCAGCTGTCACCATTATTAATCGAGTGAGTGAGCCGGCGATATTTCCCGTTGGTTGCTGCAACGCTTGACTCGCTTGCATCTCGAGTCGTATAAAATTGGTAAAGGATTTAAACCTGCTGTGCTCGTACAGCTGCAATACATACTCACGGAATTTTCCCATTGTTTTTGGTTAATAATAATAACATAGGCAAATGCGCGGTTAAAATGAATACTTATAGAACATACCAGTGGCAAATGTAGTTACTATCGCCCGTACGGCCCGCACCGCGTGTCGGCTCGGGATCGGGAACTTGTTCGGAACATTATTTCGGACCTTTTAGAAAAGGGTATTATTTAACATTCTCATTCGCCTTATGCTAGTCCAGTTCTACTAGTACCTAAGAAAACCGGTGAAAAGCGCATGTGCGTCGACTATCGCGCATTAAATATAATTACAAAAAAAAAGAGTGTTATCCTTAGTACAGGAACAGCTGGATAAATTGTCAGAACAACGTGTGTTTTCTTGTATTGACGTTATTTCCGCGTACCACTATATACAGATAAACGACGACAGTAAAAGGTATACTATACGACATTTATAAGACGTGATGGCCATTATCAATATACTTGTAGGAGTGCGGACTGGTTAATCCTCCCTCCGTCTAATCTTTCAGAGGCCGATGTGAATGTGCATCTGCATATCTTGATGATATTCTAATCTATGCTAAAGACACAAAAACTGCTTTAGAGCATCTGTGCGCAGTGTTAAGTCGGATCTGCGAGGTGAATATGACTATCCGCTTAGACAAATGTACCTTCTTATGGATAGCGTTGAGTATTTAGGTCACGTGATTCAAAACGGTGAGGTTCGAGCGTCGGAACCTAAAATAAATGCCGTGAAGAATTTTAAGGTACCTGAGAGCTTACACGTAGTAACTTGTATATAATCTGTGCACCGGGCGCGTCAGTTTCTTGGTCTCACGAGTTATTCTCGTAAGCATGTGTCCGATTTCGCGACTATCGCCCGACCTATAAGGCGTTTGACACGTCGAAGGCCACCCTCGCGTGGAAATCAGTAGCTTACGCCTGTAAGCAGACTACGCCCGCTCTGCAGCTTTACCATAGTTACGAGTTAGGGACGCTCGCCGTAGTGATGTGATGAGCCTTAAGAAGTTTAGGGTGTAACGTAAGCGATATCAAGTTTGTGGTCGTTACAGATTGCAATGCGTTGCGTTGGACTTGGACTAAACAGTATTTAAATACGCGTATCGCTCGATAGTGGCTTGAGGTACAAGGGTACAACTTTCATGTGGAATATCGAGCGGGACGTACATTGGCTCATGTTGACGCATTGAGTCGTAATCCGTCTACTGTTTCTGTTATGCGATGTGTTGTAAAGGATCTTATTTAGAACTTGCAGCAGGATGACGACTCAAGGCGTGTTACTATTGATCAGTATTAAATGACGAAACATCTACAGGTAATAATAGCGAACTGGCTGCAGACTGACCTAATCCAAAATAGTATTCTGCTTCCCAAGGTAAAAGGGCAACATAAGGTCGTAGTGCCCGGACAATCACGTTAGTCACTGGTTCAGACCTTTCACGACAACAATGTTCATGTTAATTTTGATAAGACTTACGAAGCAATAAAAGCCAAGTATTGGTTTAGTGACATGCAGCGTTTCATGCAAAAGTATATTCGTGACTGTATCTCTTGTCAGTACGCGAAACGGCCGACCAGTCGAAAGGTTGGTCTTCTACACCCAATTGAAAAGGTGGGAGTGCCATTTCACACTGTCCATGTGGACCACCTACTTCCATTTTGTAAAATTCCAACTGGTAAAATGTATATACTGGCAATCAGCGACGCCTTTACGCGTTTTATTTGGATAGAGGCTGTGCGCGATACAACTTGTTGTAAAGTTTTACATTGCTTTGACCGATTTGTAAAGGCGTTTGGTGTGCCAAGTCGCTTTATTAGTGATCGCGACAGACCTTCGACTGTCATGAATTTAAAAAATATTGTCGGGACCGAATAATTGAGAGCGTTCTGACCACCGTGGTTAGGCCTTTGGTCAACGGTCAGGTTGAGTGATTCAATCGGAAAATTTTAGATGCCCTCATTGCTTATGCTGGTCCTGACCAAAATAATTGGTAACAGTACCTACCAAACGTTCAGTTAGGATTGAATGCGAATGTTAATATACTACAGGAAGTTACCCGCGAAATTGTTTTATTAACTTTATTTATGGGTTTCGTCCGTGTCTTTCTGGCGACATAGTGGCTCCGCGACATATGTAGCTGATTTAGAACAGCTTCGAGACTGCTGCCACTCGTTCTGATAATATACCACATCGTAATAACTTTATTAATTAATTGATTATTCATTGAATATATAAAAAAATACATATTTGGGTCAGATTAAGAACTGACTGTATGATTACTTAACATCACCTTGTTTGGCTTAGGAACCAAACTTTTATGTTTCTTTCTGATATATATGTTGTACATTAGACGGTATAGACGTATTGAAGTATACAAATAATACGTTGATTTTAATATGTATTCGCTACTTAATGTATCTTATTTACTCAATATTTATATTATGATCACATTGATAACGGTTGGAGAAACTGAATACATTGAAAAATATCTGGTCATATTCAGATTGACTTCTCATCACTTTAAGAGGTGATGTGTTGTTGAGAAGTCTCTTCCATATTCAGATTGAGTTGTCATCACTTTAAGAGGTTATGTGTCGTTAAGGACACTGTTGCTTGGTTTTGTTACACCTTAAGAGGTGGACTACAGTTGTCGTTAAGGACGCTGTTGCTTGGTTTTGTTACACCTTAAGAGGTGGACTACAGTTGTCATTAAGGACGCTGTTGCTTGGTTTTGTTACACCTTAAGAGGTGGACTACAGTTGTCGTTAAGGACGCTGTTGCTTGGTTTTGTTACACCTTAAGAGGTGGACTACAGTTGTCATTAAGGACGCTGTTGCTTGGTTTTGTTACACCTTACGAGGTGGACTACAGTTGTCATTGAGGACGCTGTTGCTTGGTTTTGTTACACCTTAAGAGGTGGACTACAGTTGTCATTGAGGACGCTGTTGCTTGGTTTTGTTACGCCTTAAGAGGTGGACTACAGTGGTCGTTGAAGATGCTGTTGCTTGGTTTTGTACAGCTTTGTGATGCTGGTTACAATTGTTTAAATAATGAAGGCCCACTGAGGCGGACCATTTTACAGCTTTGTGATGCTGGTTACAATTGTTTAAATAATGAAGGCCCACTGAGGCGGACCATTTTACAGCTTTGTAATGCTGATTACCAATGTTTAAATAATGAAGGCCCACAGAGGCGGACCATTTTACAGCTTTGTGATGCTGGTTATCAATGTTTAAATAATGAAGGCCCTCAGAGGCGGACCATTTTACAGCTTTGTGATGCTGATTACCAATGTTTAAATAATGAAGGCCCACAGAGGCGGACCATTTTACAGCTTTGTGATGCTGGTTATCAATGTTTAAATAATGAAGGCCCACAGAGGCGGACCATTTACAGCTTTGTGAGGCTGGTTATCAATGTTTAAATAATGGAGGCCCTCAGAGGCGGACCATTTTACAGCTTTAAGACGCTGGTTATTAATGTTTTAGTAATGAAGGCCCTCAGAGGCGGACCATTGTACAGCTTTAAGAAGCTGGTTACTAATGTTTTAGTTATGAAGGCCCTCAGAGGCGGACCATTGTACAGCTTTAAGAGGCTGGTTACCAACGTTTCAGTAAAGTAGGCCTTGAGAGGCGGACCATTACACAACAATAAGAGAGTTATGGATTGGCGACTTCAAAAGGTTGACCTCGTGTTAGTGATCTGTTCGGGACGAACAGTGGCATCAGGAAGGCCGACTGAAGAGGAACTCATACCAATCATGCGTACGCTCCGGCAAACGCCGCGGCGCCGCGTGATTCGAAATGGAAGCGAGAGATCTGCTGTCTCTCTCTCCCCACCACCAACGCGTGGCCGCGCGGGCTGGCCGCGCGGCCGGCGTATCAACAGAGCGAAGCCACAGCTAACCGGAGCTGGACTACGTCACGTTCTTGCTATATATGCGCGCGTGCCTTATTTCCAAGTTTGTTGTAATTAATGTTGCTTAAATAATAAACTGTTTTTAGTATCTTGCGTTTTCTATCATTAGTAAGTATGACATCACTACAAATTATGCTAATCATAGAAATCATTCATCAACATTCCAGTGAAGATTTCCACTGATGCATGGATTATGCCTCCTCTAATTCGAAGGATTAGCAAAACAACAAACACACTTTCGTATTTACACTAGTAATATTAGTGAGGTATATTACACACACTTAAATTATATTAATTTCGCAAATGCTATCTTCCATCAAGATTGTTTTAACTTTTCAACAGAATTGAGCAACAAGGTTTCTATAATCTACAATTTACGTACAAAATGACCGTCATTTTCTAAAATGGCCGCTTACTTGGTCCAGAGAGGTAACGATCGTGTTTCCGTAGTCTGGTAGCACAGCTTTGACGCTGCTGGCGTCAGAGGTGTCGTTTAGTATGGCGCGGTAGATCTTACCCTCGTGTTTGACGGTGCAATGGATGCCGTCTGTGAGACTGTCAGATGACAGAGGTGTCAGCTGAAAAGAAAAACGATGAATAACTATTCAAATAATAAACATTAAAAAGCTGTTTTTTACAGAGCAGTACTTTTGGTATGGCTCGTTAAATAATATTTACAAAAACACAGAATAGCTCAAAATGTGGGCGTCTTAGGGTTTAATTAGAGTTGTTAATCTATTACAGCTGTCACCGTTGTTAGAGGTAAAACAGTAGGTCGGATTGATTTAACGTCAATGTGATTAAAAAGTTGGTGAGTGAAAAAGTCTTGTTCAAACTGACAAATTTTAATATAAATACTATGTATATTTGTAAGGTACTCACTAAACTGGCGTCAAAGTTAGCGATAGCGCTTTCCACGAGACTCGCTTTCTCCAAATCGAGCTGAACGTAGAATTTCTCGAAGGAAACGACGTGTGTCACGCGACACGGTATCTGCTGGCCGACGATGATCGTCAGGTCTATTGCTTCGTCTGAAAAATCCAATTAAATTTATAGTAAGATCATATTCAGTTTGCATATCAGAATATTGACTGGGTTTATAGCCTAGCACACTAACACACAACATGTTATTCATAAAAAAAGTTGCTGACTTTTACATTTGTAAAGTTTTGTTGGACACACATAACACTATCATTGTGTAGAAAGTTGGTACAACCACCCAATTCAACATTTCTGAAGCAATGGACTACAACCTAATTATTTATATCTACACATATATCATAAGTCCTCTATTATGCGTTCAAATCCCGTAGGAAATGACCAGCATTACCTGTGGTAGAAGGTGACAGCGATGACAGCTGTTAATTTTCGAAGATGTTCCAAATTTGGATCTCATTACCTTACAATATTCGATAACGTAATTTCAAAATTACGTTACGGCTGTCATCTACTACCACAGATGCTCATCATTTGCCTTTCGGCTTCTGAACCCATCTTAGAATACTTATAATATGTGTGTAGATAAAGTATTGTACGCGACTCTGCGTAATTAGCATTAGCCAACGGTCACGTAAACTACTATTACAATGTTACAATAATTAGTGTGTGTGTTGTTTTTATGTTGTGTATGTGTTGTGTGTGTTGTGATTTACGATGTTTACCTTTTAGAGTAACGGACGACTGCTGCTCCGAAAGCACAGCGAGCTGTTTTTCGACGAGCATGTCGACGACGCTGGCCCCATTGTTCCACAGGGACACCTGGTACTGGCCGTCCCCGCACTCCTGGAAGGCGCACTGGTACCGCGGCGCGTTAAAGCACAAATCGATGTCCGGGTTCGCTTTCCATTCGCCGTCCTTCGGCGCCACCCCGATCAGGGAACAGTGTATCGCCATTTTAGGAAGTTCCATCAGCTGACTGTCCAACTGCCAGACGTCCTTGGCGTCGACCAGCTGCTTGTTGCCGAAGTCGACGTACTGCACGACGAACTTGGAGAACGGCTGGACCGCCACGACGGTCGCGCGATACAGGACGCCGTCGGCCGGGTAGCGCGCGAGCACCGACCCTCCGACGGGAACGTTCCCCGTGAACGATTTGACACCCTTGTACAGTTCGGGAATTTTGTGCATCATCTCCAGGAATTTCGGCTGCAGAGATACGATCTGGGTGTAGAAACTCTTCGGGGAGATTATCCAGGTGACGGATACCTCGTGCTGGGCGCCGCACTCGACCGCGGGGTCGGCGAAGGCGGTCTCGAGCGGGACCGGGGCGGCGAGCTCCTTGTACTGCACCTGCGTGAACTTGCTGCGCGCCTTGTAGGGCGGCGCGCGGCCGGCGGAGCCGAAGCTGCGGTCGGCGCGCTTGTCGCCGTCGGAGCCGAACGAGCGCTCGGCGCGCGACCGCGGGGAGAAGTTGCTCCGCGGTCGGTCTCCTCGCTCGCCGCGGCTGTCCCGTTCCGGCCGGCTGTCCCGCTCGCCCCGGTTGTCGCGGAACTCCCGCTTCTGGTTCCAGTCTTTCTTCTCGGCCCAGTTGTCGCGCCGGTCGCCGCGGTTGTCGCGATTGTCCCGATTGTCGCGGTTGTCCCGATTGTCGCGGTTGTCGCGGTTATCCCGGTTGTCGCGGCGCTCGAACCGGTCGGGCCGGTTGTCCCGGGCTCCATAATCGGGTTTCTTCTCCTCCCATTCGTCTTGTTTGTTGAAATTGTCGCTGCGAAGTTTAACTAATGTTAATTTCGAGATCTTTGATGTGAAAATGATATACAATATATGCGATGATAAACAATAAACATATGTTTACATAGGTTCCAAAACTACGACAGCGATATTGATTAACATAACACGCATTAGTTGGGTTATTATTTAATCAATTAATTAATGCAATGTAAACGTCAGTAAAATTATACAGATTAAATTAGTTTTGTGCACATTTCAACTAATAAGACCAAACCAAGCCGCTACATAAACGCATCAAAGGAAACTCGGATCTAAACAACGGATGAACATAACGGAGTGCGGGCGATATGCTAAAGAGTGAAAAACTGAAACATCACAGTGCGTGGAGAAAACGTGGACAACTTGTAAGATGCGATAGTACGTTGGATACAAACGAAACACGCCACCAAGCGCGACCAAGCAAATAGGGCGAGAAAACGAGACCGATTCGATTGAATCATACTAATGCTCGCGTGTTTGTCGATTCGTTATTGAGTTATTCTTACGAGCGTATGAGAAATGTGAACGGAACGGATGAGAGAACGTGTAAGCGTTAACATAAGAGGTAAGCAAACAAAACGGTGCGAGTGGTGTGGCGAGTTAGCGACACGCGGTACCGTTTGAGGCGGTCCTGGATGGAGCCCTTGGGCTTCTGGGAGTCGGCCGACGCGGCCTCCGCGGCCTGCTTGAGCCTCTTGCCGACCCCGCTCGGGTCCTTGTGCTTCCAGCCCGGCTTTTGGCCGGGCTTCTCATGCTGTTCCGCCCTAGGTTTTCTTCTGTCGAATTCATATTTGGCTGTGTATTCATTCTTATCGAAAAACGAAATTTTCCGACGTATACCAGTTAAAATATATCCTTAGTATTTGTTGTTAATAAGCCTAGAAAGATACTTACAGTTGTGGCTTCCTATTCCAAAGAATTAAGTACCGTTAAACTAGTGGTACTGTTTAACCACAACGCTTTGCTTGACGAACTGTTTAAACTAGTTGAGTTGGTAATGACCCTGCCTAAAAAGCTGTCTCTGCTTCATTCCGGTATGTGGAAATATTTGTGTGCTGAGTTCTAGTATTTGTTCCTGAGTCTTGGATATTTTCTATGTATTTCTCTATATAAGTAAGTTTATCGTTTTGTAGTACCCATAGAACTACCCTAGAACTCGGGATTTGGTCAATTTGTCTGAGATTGTCCCCTGATATTTATTTATTTACAATATTTCACAGACTCCTTTTCAGACCCAATAAAAAGTTGTCTTTATTGTTTCTATCTCGTTTACAAAGTAGAGACAGCACTATTAATTCAGTCAACATTATAGCGTTTGTACGTAAGGTCTCTTTTATAGAAACGCCAACCGCGGGATATTCAAACATATCGCTATGCATGAGGGCGCAAGCGTTCTAGTAGACGCACATCGCGCCGCGTCTTCATAAAGGAGCCCCAAGGCTTCTGGCTACATGAGTTACAATGTGTAGGTGTTTTGTGTACCTGGTGTCCCGGATGTCCCGGTTGTCGCGGTCCCGGAAGTTCTGCCGCGGCGGCGCGGGCGCGGCGTCCTCCCAGTCGTCGGGCGGCGCGGGCGCGGCGTTGTTCTCCCACGGGCGGCCGCCACGTCTAAACCAAACGTTATAACGTCTATTCGGGTTGCAGTTGCAAACCTTAACAGGAATGTAAACAGACGTTTAAATCGCGTAGCTGTCAAAAAAATCTATACGATTTTAGTTCCGGGCGATAACAACGTTTCTCACCCAGTGGTTCTTAACCGGTGGTACGCGGACCACTAGTGGTCCTTGGAATCATCTCTAGTGGTTCGTGAGCCATGCCAATAAAAAAGTGACAAAAGTCTAAAAGAACCCTTTATTTACTTAAATTTATTTACTAAACATTACCTCCAAATCAATAAACGAACTGGTTGGTCCACGGCTTAACGAAAATTTTGTCAAGTGGTCCCCAAAGACTAAAAGGTTAAGAACAACTGCCCTAAACCAAGTCCGACTTACACAACTTTTCAATCTATTGTAATTATTATAAAAAACTAGGTACTTTTTTTTATCTGTATGGATAATATTTTATTGGAAAGGAAAACTTACAGACCAAGTTTTTCTTAATGGGTGAATTGCAAAAATATATTACATAGCAGTTAATTAAGACAATGTTAACTTTCTTCCGTTGTTTTTCCTAAGGAAAAAGAATAGGATTTTTTAATTGAGCCCATGTACAATATTTTTGCAATTAACCCTATACAACATATTCAAATATTCAACATGGGAAAATCTAACTAGGTTTCAAAGGAGGAAAACGTTATCACATTATTAAATGATTTTTTTGCTTCACATCCTCTTAACTGTTAACTGTACTTGATCAAAATGGACGATAATGCAATATACATATAACGCCAGAAAGATATTTTTAAATTATCACGTCCACTCATCATAGGTAACGGCTTCACACGCCCATTGTACCATGTAATTATGGCCTAGCATAAAAAAACACATTTAATCATATACGTAATCATTATGGTCCAGACTGATCGTTACAAACGGGTCTTTACGCGTGTTAACATACCGAAAGGGAACATAATGAATAATATCAAGAATGAAGCCAGGGGAGATTAAAATATTTGATGACGCTAACGGGTGTAAGAACAAACACCAGAAGAGGCGCAAATAAACAAATTAAAAGCTATAGCTTTCTAACGATACAACAAATGCAAATGCATAGCGTCCAACACTTACCTATCCCCTTTATCAGGCCTGCCCCCGAATTTGTCGCTGTGCCGAGCGGGCCCCGCGCGGTCAAACGGCTCCCTATTTTCTCTGCAATAAAACAAATTCCTGGGCATTGTATTACACTAAACACTGCACTGCATCCGAGCTGTGGCCACTTCACTCGAGACACTTGGTATTGTAAAACATAGAGCAACACCGCAACGCAAGTTCAAAGAACCGAATCCAAGGTCAAAATAACCGTGAGTCACGCACGCGTCCAGATTGCAGAAAAAAGTGTTGGAAAAACTGACGGTATATTGTTGAAAGTATTCCAATTAACTTTTATGGACTTAACGAGTGGAGAACATTTATATAACTAGGCATAGCGATAGTGTTTTGTTAACCTTTATCTCTCGTTCTTAGAATGTTACATCCAAAATCGAAGCTGAAGTATGTCAAGTAGGTGCAAAGGCTGATAATATGATAATATTTTATCATCAGCCAAGTGTCGCATCTACCTGAGATTAAAATCAGCTAGGATAGAAAAGATGTATAATGATATGTACAATACAATACAAAACACTTTATTGTACAACATACAGAAACATTACAGAGGATCAGCACAATTAAAAATTATACAGTTAAACAAAAGGCGGTCTGTCTTATCGGTGATTAGAGATCTCTTCCAGATAACCTTATGTAATCGGGTGTGTAATGTTTAGTATAAAAACAAATTGTCTAATTTTCATATTACATAACACAAATTGCATAATTTCGATCTCTATAATAAACCAACGACAATAATTTTGATGCATAAAACGAAATGCATAATTTCTAAAACTATAATGTTCATAAATTGAAAAATAAAAATTTCAAACGGCTTTCATTACTATTAATGTGGTCACAGTTCTAACCTAACCTAACCTAGTTAGAAAAAAAGACTAAAAATGCATTATAACAAGAAAATGATAGTTACGAGGGGTGATTGGAAAGTTCGCGGCCTAAGTATGAAATCAAATCCAAAGTTTTATTTAAATATTTTTATTTCTCTACGTAGTCCCCGTCGAGGTCTTTGCACTTGTTCCATCTGGATTTCAAAGCCAATACACCACTTTTGAAGAAACTTTCCTCCAGGTCTTCAAAATAGGTGTCCACTTCAGCTTGGACCTCGTCGTTGGTCAAAAATTTCTTACCGCCCATGTGTTTTTTTAAGTTTGGAAATAGGTGGAAGTCCGACGGTGCTAAATCGGGCGAATAAGGCGGGTGGGGCAATAATTCAAACCCACATTTGTGAATTTCTGCCATCGATTTTAGTGACGTGTGCACACGAGCGTTGTCCTGGTGAAAGAGAACTTTTTTTGTCAACAATCCAGGTCTTTTTACTTTCAGTTCCTCTCGTAATCGCCGTAAAAGTTCGCAATAATAGTCCGAGTTTATAGTGGTACCTTTCTGGAGATAGTCAACCATTATTACTCCCTTTGCATCCCAGAAGACTGATGCCATGACTTTATTCGCCGACAAAATGGCCTTTGCCTTTTTGGGAGGCGGAGATCCAGCACGAACCCACTGCTTCGATTGCTGTTTAGTCTCGGGCGTGTAGTGGTGGACCCATGTCTCATCCATAGTAACATATCTGTCCAAAAAGTCTTGAGGGTCAGCTTCATACAGGTCTAGACAGTCGCGTGAAATTGTTAGACGAGTGATTTTTTGTTCCACTGAAAGGAGCTTTGGTACCCATCTCGCCGACACCTTCGAAAAACCTAATTCGTTGACTATAATGTTTTGCGTTCTTTCATAAGAGATGCCTACGATGTCAGCTATTTCTCTTACTTTTAACCGTCGGTCTTTCATTATCATGTCGCATATAATTGCCACATTTTGTGGATTAGTCGCAGTGGTTGGCCTTCCGGGACGAGGGTCATCTGCGATACTGACTCGTCCCCGCTTGAATTCAGCAGCCCACTTTTTTACCATCGTATATGATGGACAGGATTGCCCCAATGTACACTGCATATTTTCATAAATTTGTTTCGGAGTCAATCCTTTTTTATGAAGATATTTAATTACGGCACGCTGCTCCAAATTGTCCATTATGAAAAATCTGTTTACACGTATTTTTAAATCAGACGTAAAATATATATCAAATATTGTCTTCCAATTAAAATTTCGCGGGATGAAAACTGAATAGTGACAGTTCAAAATGGCGGCAGTTTTTTTTTAATTTTTTATTTTTTAAATGGTCGGGCCGCGAACTTTTCAATCAGCCCTCGTATAATTCAACATCGGTATTAACGTTCAACTTTCATGGCAAAGTACGGTTTGCAGAAAAACAAATACATCTAGTATTTTTAACTTTTATTTTTTATAAACAAAAAGAAAATGCTAATAATGTATTAAAGGTTTAAAAAATTACTAAAATTTGTTCAATAGATTTTGCTGTTAACCTGATGTCAAATCTCTTATAATATATAGATGAAAAACTTAAGTAAATGACCTCTTGCATGTAGTTGTAACACATCTGTATAGACCGTTCGGCATTATCCTTGTAAGGCTCACCATACTGCAAACAGGGAGTATTTTGTCAGTGGGACTTTGAACCTAACATCAAGGCAATAAAGTTCAATTACGATTGTCCGATAATGCCATTTTCAGTTTATGAACATAGGAAAATAAACCTTATTCTTATAGCAACACAGTTCAAATTAAATTGCCTTGATTATGTACATCCTATTGCACACTGGGTCTTACGAGGTTAAATATTTGAATTTTGACGTAAATTCCATATTTTTTTTTTACACATGACTTAATTACCTTTCCATACCGACTAATATTTATTTGGTGTGACATTTGTTACCTATTTAGCATATACAACGTGTCCCAAAACTCAACGATAAGCCGGCACCAGAGGATGGAGCTGCTTATGATTAGTCGAGAAAAAATAAGGAAAAAAATATATCTCAATTATTTTAGAAATTACAGAAAAAAAATGAAATTCATCGAAAATCGACATCCCTAATGGTATTTTTAACGACCATGTCTACAAATATTCAAATATTACTGTTTTTTTTTGTTTTTGGAAACTTAAGTAGCCCTGCTATCTAACACAGTTCTTAAAAATACCATAATACATGTAGATTTTACACAAAAAATAATCAAAATTCATTTTGTCCCTACAATTTTGAAAGATTTTTTCTTACAGTCCACTTTCAATCATCATGGTGTAAAAAAATAGTATCGACACCACTATGGCAAATATTTTCAAAAGTTGACGCAACTAACCAAGATTCCAAAATGGAATAATACTTTAGGAAACCTAGTCACAAAAAAAAACAACGAATTTTTAAACAAGAATCGACATTATTTAATGTTGGCGGTAATCACTTTTACTGTACCCAAAAAAGGATTTTTGTTGTTGAAAAATGTTGAATAAATGCAAAGAAATTGTACAATTTTTTTTTCATTTTTTTTAATTCATTTACTACATTATTAATATTACAGTAAATGTTCAAATTGCCTGCCACCGGCATTAATACAGACATGACATCGCCTTAGAAATGATCGTTTTATCCGTCGTGCATATCTTCTACCATTGATATGATCCGCAGCTTGTGTGATTTTTTGGCGAAGCTCGTCCAATGTTGCTATGGGTTTTGAGTAGACTTTGTCTTTAAGACAGCCCCAGTAGAAGAAGTCCAGGGGGTTCAGGTCGGGCGAACGGGGTGGCCACAAGATAGGACCAAGTCGCCCGATCCAACGCCCTGGATACTCTTGGTTTAAGTATTCTCGCACTGCACGGGCATAGTGAGCTGGGCAACCATCATTTTGAAACCACATGTTTTGTAAATCACGTAAAGGCACGTCTTCTAATAATTCAGGCAAGTCGTTTTGTAAAAAGTTCAAATAGCCATCACCATTAAGGTTTCCTTGTAACTCAAAGGGTCCAATTACATTTCCATTTAAGATGCCCGTCCATAAGTTAACCTTGAATTGATACTGAGATTTGTCTTCTCTCATCAGGTGCGGATTTTCATTGGTCCAACTATGTAAGTTGTGTAGATTTGAATAGCCATCTTTCTTGCAGGTTGATTCATCCGACCATAGAACTTTGTCTAAGAATTGGGGATCTTCCCTGTGCTTTTGCAGCATTGCACGGCAAAATGCGACCCGATGTGGATAGTCCCGCGGTTCTAACGTCTGCACACGCCTGTAGTGATATGGGTGAAGTCTGTGACGTTTTAGAACTCGATGTGCAGAACTTTTTGGTATTCCCGTAGCTAGTTCTATGGCACGTACCGAGGTAGTTGAATCGTTTTCTATTTCATTGAGAACTTCTTCATCGCGTTCCAATCTAGTAGGTCTTCCAGTGTGTCTCCTGTCAAAATGGTAAACGACCTTCCGCAAAGGCTAGATGTACATTAATAAACACTCGATAATCCGGATGTCTTTGAACATTTGGGTACCTTTCTCGATACAATCTGCTAGCAGCGTTAGCATTGCATCGGCATTCTCCATAAATGAGATGCATATTAGCGTATTCCAACGGTGTGTACGGTAGCGGCATGATAAACGCTAAACAATCCAGAATACGGAAAAAGTCCAATACACAAAACACAATCACAGTCCAAAATAATGCCAGGTCAGTACAGTTTGCAGATCACCAGTCCAAAAAGCAAAGCCAAGAGTTGTTAGTATGAGAGCCACATCAATTAATACGGAACGGTGCACAGCGAACAAAGGATCAGAGTGTACTGACTTGAAAATTGTATTAACTACCCACATTTTCCATTGAAATTTTAAAACTTGCAACAACAACCCTTTTCAAAAGTGATTAATATCAACATTTAAAAATGTCGGTTCTTGTTTAAAAATTCGTTGTTTTTTGTTGTGACTAGGTTTCCCAAAGTATTATATCATTTTGGAATCTTGGTTAGTTGCGTCAACTTTTGAAAATAATTGCCATAGTGGTGTCAATACTATTTTTTTACACCATGATGATTGAAAGTGGACTGTAAGAAAAAATCTTTCAAAATTGTAGGGACAAAATGAATTTTGATTATTTTTTGTGTAAAAACTACATGTATTATGGTATTTTTAAGAACTGTGTTAGATAGCAGGGCTACTTAAGTTTCCAAAAACAAAAAAAAAACAGTAATATTTGAATATTTGTAGACATGGTCGTTAAAAATACCATTAGGGATGTCGATTTTCGATGAATTTCATTTTTTTTCTGTAATTTCTAAAATAAGTGAGATATTTTTTTCCTTATTTTTTCTCGACTGATTATAAGCAGCTCCATCCTCTGGTGCCGGCTTATCGTTGAGTTTTGGGACACGTTGTATATTCTTTTTCGAATGCAAAATAAGTATTAAGGTTCTATGACATTATTTAGAATATAAACCTCTTTAAGCATAAGTACAGCATAAATATTGATACATTTGGCTCCTGCATAATTATGTTTTAAAAATAACAGAAAATAAAAGTTATTATTCATTAAATATTCGAAGATATTTCTTTTTTTGCTACCCTTACCGGGTGCCATGAAAACTGAATGTTGATACCGATGTTTAGTTATAATAAATGAGTGTTATGTTATTCGTATGCCTGATGAAATTATACAATTTGTTTTTATGCTAACCGTTCATTGCGCTTTTCGTGGTTAGTTAAATGAAATTATACAAAATGTTTTTAGACTGATTGAAGCGCACCCTATGTAATCATCTGATACAAAATATCTACCAAAAAAATACACATAAACTTCACAAGTTTGTACAAATTTTCTGAAAACCGTATCAATACCAGTTTTTTCATGACATGAAGAAGGGACACAAGCACACAGGCGAACTAATAGACATTTGAATTCTCAATACTACAATCTCAAGAATGCAATCCTAAGACAACAAATGCGTTGCAAACCCTGAGGACTAAGGTGACATGCCTCTATGCTAGTAATTTCACCGTTTGTCTTATCCCCACACTGGGTTACAACAATGCGAACACTGCTGCTTGGCGGTAGGTTAAATAGGATCGTGGTAGCGATCCGGACGGACCCTGCACAAGATCCTACCACCACTAAAATCTTCTTAGGAAAATAACTGATTCCATCGGACAACTGTGTGTTCCTTATCAAATTTACAAGGTTTATGGACTCCCAAACACAACCTACAGATAGTTTAATGAAAAAATAATGTGTACCTGTTACGGAAACTGCCGCCTCTTTGCGCGAACTCGTCATTGCCCTCGCGCGGCGGACGCCTCTCATCTTTGAAGCTCTTCTCCCGCTTGAAACCCTTGCGCCTGCTGTCGTCGGGGACGCTGCCCTCCGGCGAGCTGAAAGCTTCAGGAGCTGTTTTGCTAACTGGTGTCGTTGGTTTGATCTGCGGGCCAATTACGCGTGACACCATTTTATCGAGTGGATATACCTAAATTTTTAACAATGTCGTCTTTTTTATCAAAATCCCTAATATGTCGATAAAATTATTGCGCCGATATATCGACGACTATTGTGTTTAAGTCCAGTGTGACAAGATTCATGCGAGATTACTACTATGTAGCAAAAAAGTTGCTAGTGACACGAAATCGATCCGTTTTTGCACATGTTGGATGTTGAGTGGCGGACTTTATATAATACTTCTAAAATGAGTTGTTATCAAGCAGTTATTAAAAGGAGCGGACTAGTCATACTATTTAAAATGGTTGGTTATCTTGACAGCTCGATTCGATAGTTCTAGGATCTGTGGTCCGAATTGAACGGGAATTCGAATGTTTATTTTTACAAGAACTACGATTGTTAGTGTTTTACGAATTTATATAAAGAAACCTCCATAAAGAAAGAAAATTTGAAGACAAAGTTGACACATCAACAATAAATCAAACAAGAAAAGTGTAAGTTTAATATAGTGAACTAAAATGAGCTTTTTCTAGTCGATTTCTTTAAGTATTTATTGTTACTCTTTAAAAATCATTTTGTGTTGCAGATGCTGTACGGCAATGCAAAACGGAAGCGTTGAATACATGGCAAGCCACCCCCCATTTGCCAACGGTGAATTTATTGGGCCACTCGGGTTCAGAGAAACGAAAATGGCGAAATGTTCCTTCTGTTTTTAAGAGACTTTTGAGCTAGACAAATCTGTAGCAGCTTGGAAAGTTCTAAGTACCTATTTAATTTGTTTCACACTCATTCACACCGGGTAAGTTTGAATACTTGGATAACATTTACCTATCGGCCTTTAAAATAATACTAACATAAATACATATAACATTCCTATTGTGATAAAGCATGTAGCAGAAGTAAAGTTACACTGTGACTGTACACATTTACTCAATAAATAAATAAATAAATAAGCCTTTATTATTCCTTAAACATAGTTAGTACATGTTTGTTGTTAGTACCTATTCTTATTTTATATTAAGGACCCCTGTCGGGTATAGGTATCCTCCATGTCTTTCCATTTTGCCCTATTCTTGGCACTGTTAGTCCAGTTTGCCCCCGCTATGTTTGCGATATCATCTGACCATCTTGCCTTGGGTCTTCCTACTTTTCTTATTCCTTGGGGTCCCGGTCTCATTGTGCCTCTGTTGGTCCACCTCACCTATGGAAGGAATAAGAAAAGTAGGAAGACTCAAGGCATGATGGTCAGATGATATCGCAAACATTTACTCAATAATAGAATAGATCTTAATAAACCACTGAACCGATTAAACCGGGTATGTAGGTAGCTTGAGCTTAAGCTATTTTTCATCAAGGAAAAAATCGGATTACCTGCTTTATTTTGTAATTCCTACTATTCATAAAAAACCTGGTTAGTGTGATTACACTGATTACTTCTAATATGAAAATGAAATAAAACACAGTGTTAAGTAAAATAATAATTTATTATGGTGAACCTTTTTTTGAGTCACTTTCAATTAAACCCCTATTGCTGATAACTTCTGGGTGGCAACAACATAATTGCTATCTGCGGTACTGTCCAGCTGTATTCTGAAAAATAATGTGTAAATTAGAAATATGTTCTAAACTCTTATATAACTTTGTTGGATCATATTATATAACACACTACAGGTCTTAATTATTTTGAACGCTCTTCAAAGTGTTACCCCTAAATATTATGCCCTAAGCACTGAATATCTTTTTACACAACAGAATTGAGCATATGAATGAGTACATGCATAGGCTTAAAATGCCAGTTGGTGTATTTTTCATCTGGACTATTCGGGCCAGAATTCAAAATAGGCACCATGATCCATGGCTCAAGAGAGTACCCGAGTCACCTATAAAAATTACAATATACAAATATAATGTATGCTCTTTTTTTTCAGGCTAGAGGACACGAAAATTGGTACCGTGGTGGAGTTCAGAACACTATATAATATGTATATAGGTTAATTACAATTTATCTATATTTATATTAAAAATTACAATGAAGAATGTCAGTAGGTACGCCAAATCGCTTGAAACTTTGTAGCAGTAAAGTTTATAAATAAACAAACATACTACTTTTTATTTTATTCAAAAAGACTCGGTAGTTTTGATTCTATGAACGTTTAAAATTTGGGTCAATAATATTAAAGCGCGCGGGGGCCATCTTGCTGGGGTGACGTCATCGCTTAACAGCGGTACGCGCCCTTATATGAAAAAGTAAGTTTACAGGGCTATAACTTTATAACCGTTATAAGTAGCCAGTTGAATTTTTCACAGAATACGTGTTATTATAAAATCTATCGTTTAAAATTATACAATTAACAATAAATCAAATCCCAAGAGGGGTCCCCATACAAGAAACATGAAAATAAATCATTTTTTTTAGCATTATTATACAGATTGTATTTTTATAATAGCTTCTTATTTTGATGCTATTTTGAGCTTAAGTTGTAGTCTAATTTTTGTAGTTTACGACTAAATAGCAATGTCAAGTAAAACTGCTACAAATATGTGACAAAACTGATTTTATCAACATGATATTTTAAGCGGTCACCCATCCTGTTTTAGACTACGCGTGTAGTTGTTTAACTTTGGAAGGCGAAGTACGGGTTGTATTTGTATAATAGCTTTTTATTTTGGTGTCACATTAAGTTTAGATAATAATCCAAACTCCATACAAACATATATAGTTTACGACCAAACAGTAAACTGTAGTAAAACTCTTACAAATATGTTAAAAAGTGCCTAGTTTAAATCAACACGATCGATGTTTAGGTAAAGTCCATTCGCTTAGATAGTGTCACTACACTTGCACGTACTTGTGGTTATTGTAATAAAATACGAATATAATGCGCCATACCTAAACTGCCAAATTTACTTGCGCCGTAACACCCGCTAGTGAATTTGGCAGTTTACATCGAAATATATTCGTATTTTATTACAATAACCACAAGCACCTGCGAGTGTAGCGACACTATCTAAGTGAATGGACTATAAGCGGTGGTTGCTTAACTTTGGTGGTAGGCCTTTCTTTCCAAATTTCGTGTTAATTTAGAATTAATATCACTACTGTATAAAAGAGTGAACTATAAAACATGAATTTTTGATTGACCTAGCAGTAGTTCTGATACTTCGTGTATTCATTTCATCGATTTCAAATTTCGCGCGCGGCCGCTATCAAGTCGATAGACGTACCTACCTACATACCTACAACACTCTCGCTTTGCTAGGTCGAGGGATTATTGCCACTATCCCAAAATTTAAAGTGCTTGATTATTATTCAATTTTATTTAACCAACATATTCGACAAACATTACAAATAGAAAAGCCGGTCAGTGACAGACTATTTTCATGTTTCTTGTATGGGGACCCCTCTTGGGATTTAATTGATTGTTCATTGTACATTTTTAAACCATAGATTTTATAATAACACGTATTCTGTGAAAAATTCAACTGGCTACTTATAACGGTTAAAAAGTTATAGCCCTGTAAACTTACTTTTTCATATAAGGGCGCGTACCGCTGTTAAGCGATGACGTCATCATCCGTGAGCGCTAGCCGCCGGGTTTCGAGCGCCGCATACGAAGTTTAAAATTTAATATCTCGAAAACTATTTGACGTATCGAAATGATTTTTTTACAGCCATTTTTAGTTTTTAATGAATAATACGGTAAGCCAAAAATCTAAACTGGCTGACATTCTCTATTACAATAAGATCTTTTAATGCTAATAAAAGTATATCCGAAACCAGAGAAATCAAAGGCCATTTGGTTTGACGCACAATTATTATACAAGTTTATTAAATAGAGCGTGGTTTGCCTGACTACTAGAGATTTTGTTTAACTTGCACAGAAGAAATTTAATTAATTGTTTGTTTGTTTGTTTGTATGTTGGAAGCTTTCTCTGATAGAGATATAGGCAAACTAAACTATAATTGTCTGTAGATTTCAAAAGGATGGATGGATTTTAATGAGGTTTTTACAATTAGAAGCTAGGTGATTTGATGAATATCGGTTGGGTCGTTCGAGTTATCAGCTTTGAAAATAGGTGTCGCAATTACATAGGGGATTTTTAATCTGCTTAAAGTTTTTTTTTTCTTTTATTTCATCTTTGTCTGTATAACCTTTTGCATTAGAAAGTTTGTGTGTATATTGGTTACTATTTAACTCTTAAACGACTAAACGGAAATGGATGAAATTTGGAATGTACATAGCTTTTACCCTGAACTAACACATAGGATACACCTTATATCTCAAAAAACAATAATTGTTCCTGCGGGGTAGTCAATGCGGATGAAGTCGAACGTTATAAATGCATAAGTGCAGTGAAGTTAGTAACTGTGAAATATGATTATATTTAATCATAAAGTAACAATGCAATCAAATTTGGTATGCCAATTTTAACCTACTTTTAATTGTTGGATTGACTTGAAAAGCATACTTTTAAAGTTCTGATGACAATATAATAAAATGGTACCATCAAGCTGGTATGATGATGAAGACAGAAGGTAGCTATAGGACTTTTGATAATGAGTTTAATATCGATGTTTGAAGTACAGTCGGCAATAATGCATGTTGTTTTTTTCTTTTACTTATGTGTTACTTTGACAATTATTTCCCAAACCCTCATAGTGCCATAACTAACATTAAGTATACAAGTCGGTAGGTATATGTAGGTACTCGTAATAGTCTATATATGTATGTTTATAAAAATTAATTGCCACATCTATGACGGAGCATCACTTGAGAACGGCTCGACCGAGTTTGCTGTTGTTTGTTGTTTTCGTTATTGTTAGGACAATGTTTGTATGAAACGAAAAATCACCCGAGTCATACCAAGCACTAACAGCTAGTAAATAATAAATATTACTTACCTTAATTTTATTTACACGGGTAATTCGTCATTATTGTGCGGCTGGAGGTGTAATTCGAATTCGGCACATAACTGCTGTGCTATCTCCTTGCACCTCTGTATATTATGTCGAAACTCTTCCTCCTGAAGCTGAAAGGGGTTGGGAACATCAATTATCGCCCTGCACAGCAGTTTCTTCTTTCTTTTTCGTCTTGCAGCGGGAGGCGACCAAGACACACTTGACATTCTACAAATAATGATTACCCATTATATTATAATGTTAAACACCTTTCTTGTAAGTAACGAAGTCTTTTTTGATAAGTGAAACATTATAAAACCAATACTCACGCTTAAATTCAAGTTTTTTTCAAGATTAATGTCTTATCGTCACCAACACGGCACTCGTATAAACTTATTGAATTGCAATGTCAAAAGTCGATCCAAAGTGGCGACCCATATTAAGCAAAATCGATAAAATATGACGTTTGCCGTATATCGTTGTCAAAAATGGATAATGCAATGTAACCAATGCCACCATGTTAGCTTACGTCGACAATGATAAAATGTCGATGATCTTGAGATAAAAACGTTTTATTGCGTGGATAAGTGTCTGCATAATCGGCCCGCTGGTAAGATTAAATAAATCATACTGAGTTCACTAACCTTAAAGTTACGCCCACACCAATGCTTAAAAAACGTTGACGGTACGGAATCGCAGTGACGCGTAGTATCCGTACCGCTTTTGACGCATGCCCTCCACACCGCTGCTTAAAATACGGTGTAGTTGCGTAAACAAAAGACGGGGTCATTGTAACAACATAGCGCCGTTTTTGACCCACCGTAATATACGCACCGTTCAGCAGCGTTGTGGGAAGCGTGCGTCAAAAACGGTACGGATACGACGCGTCACTGCGTTTCCGTACCGTCGCCGTATTTTAAGCAGCGGTGTGTGGAGCATGCGTCAAAAACCGTACTGATACGACGCGTCACTGCGATTCCGTACCGTCTCCGTATTTTAAGCAGCGGTGTGGTCGCAGCTTAAGTCTAAGTGGAAATTCGACAACTGGAAATTATAGGTCATACTTAAGAGCTATGCTCTTGTCGGTCTTCCCTATTCCAAGCCCTCTCTTTAACACACTAATACGGCACGACCGCTAAGTTGGTATTATAGGTCAAATCAGAAAAATTACAACTTGAAAACCATTTACAGGGAAAATTGTACAACCTGGATAATGCTAAAATGTAATGAATCATAGTAAAATCGACCAAATTGATATACATAAATTCGATGAAATTATGAAACCCGCTTTTACACAATTTCTCAGATTAGGACGTTAGCGTTATACATGTTATCCAGGCCCTGTGATAGCCGTCCTAGGCCTAACATAATATGTTTGTCGCTCGGATCTCCCTTTCTAAAACAAAGACGCACTGAGCGACAAGCAAGAAAATACAAGACTTGCTAGCCACTGCTAACTACTGCAGGATTGTTTGGTATCTGTGATAATTTCACGTGGGAAAAGAAAGGCAAGGCGAGACATGTGCCGAATGAACTAAGCTACAGTCCTGTACATTTTAGTACTATCTCGCAGTAACGTATTAAAGTGAGCGAGGGTTTTATATTAAATTTAGCTGCGAACAAAGTACCTAATATACTGCCCCGTCTGTGTTCTACCGTACGCAAACACAGCCTTGCCACACATACGGGAAAGTTAGCGTCGTCAGTGACCCCGTCAACGTAAAAAGAAACACTCTCGCTGGACGCGGGAAGTGCAAGACACGTCATCGTACCGATCGACCGTAATAGGTACGATTCCGATTTAGGCTACCGA
This sequence comes from Acleris literana, assembly GCA_946894065.1. NCBI lineage: Eukaryota > Metazoa > Arthropoda > Insecta > Lepidoptera > Tortricidae > Acleris > Acleris literana. The sequence goes on from OX335681.1 coordinate 5,353,988, forward strand.
GATAGGGTAGTGCGGTTTTGTATGTATTTACTAGCGGCCCGCCCTCGCTTCGCTTCGGTTTGTGAGTTTTCTGTAACACCCGTACATAAACCAGAATTTTATACATAAAACCTTCCTCTTGAATCACTCTTCCTATTGATGAATACCGCATTAAAATCCGTTGCGCTTTTTCGAAGATCTAAGCGAAGACTTTGTTTTATACTATGTCAAGATAAAGATATGGAGTGCTAACCAACGACGACCGCGACGTTACGAACCCGGGTTGCTTGCGTTGGACGACGCGATGCGCGGGTAAATCAAGCATATATGTACATATATATGTAAACTCTTTATTATACATAAACAATTGCAAAACATTATGGCGATATATGAGAGCAAAACACCTCGCGCATCTCGCCGCCGGTCCCCGAGTGAGGGCTTATACATACTGATCATTACTTTCTTATAACCAAACCAACTCTGTCTGTTTTTTAAACGGACTACCCAAAAAGGAGGATAATCTATTTCGGGTGAATGAATGTATCAGTTTATGACGCTAAACTCCTTGAAAGAATTCAAAGTGTGAGGTATCGTTAGGCACTGTCTTATCCCACCGCCGACAATGAGCGAGAAGCGAGTAGAGCCCGATCAAGTATTAATATATGCGTCTCTTTTATTGACACGGGATAAATATCTTGTTGGAGAGAGTTCTCGCCGGCAGTGTAAACATCCAGCGATCAACTATTAATATTTGTATCTCTTTTATGACACGGGATCTATATCTTTTGTTCGTTTTTTGAGCGAGAAAACAGTCTATAACTAATCGCTCCCTCGTTGGTGGTGGGACGAGTTCCGTAAATTGGTGTTCGACCAAGGAATGTTATAGGTTATATTAAAACCTCCTTAGACCACATTCTACACGTATATCCGGGTTTACAAAGCTTGCTTTTTACTAGTCTACCGAAAAAAAAGGGTAATGTTTTGTAGACTTTTTTAAACTATTTTGTCTAGTGATTCATAAAGAATATGTGTCAAAAAAGATATATATATAAGATTTTCGCATACATTTCATTGGAAGAAATGAACGTAGTTTCAACAAAATCAAAGGATTACTCATTCTTTGAACCATGATGTCAGTGGATTCGGCCCGAACCCGAACTGTCCGGGTTTCTAAGATAAGGCTTCTGCAAGTTTTGCATTACAAGTTGATTTGCATAAGTATGCGTAGGTACTTATCAGTAAGCTAAATTTAAGACTGTAAATACAGTGCACTGTTATTTAAATACTTAGCGCGTACAAACTCTGAAGCATCCAATATAGATTCTTGTAACCCAATTAGAGACCAATTTTCATGCTTTAATAATTATGTTGCTTCGCATCTACGTAATTATCAAGTATTTACGCCAACAAGAGATATTTAATTATGTTCTTATTCAAACAGTTTAGCTCGCATGGATGGAATAGTCCGTAGAGGTACATGAAAAAAAGGGAAAGTTAGCACATATTTCACGCGCTCGATTGCACATTGCTAATTACATTTGTAAGAAAAAAACAATACGCTGCCAAATAGTCGTCCTGCTTTTATTGCCGTGGCGTAACCGGAACAATAATGAATTTCGGTTAGGTTAATCGATCGATAGGCTGCGTTTGTTGTGAAATTATGAATATACAGGTGTCCAAGAAACCGACGTCAACCCGCCTAGGGCTGATAGAGCATCTAAAAAGCTATCGATTTAACTCCTATGTATGTTCAGCGATTTTTACTAGTTTCGGAGATATTGATCATTTTAATCTGAATTTTTGTAATTTTCGCTTATGTCCATGTCACGAAAAACCATTAATTTCATGTTTTATTTCATAAGTTTTTCACCCTCAGTCGTTGGATATCATATTCGCAAAACATGATATTCTGAAAAATATCATAAAAGCAAAACCCGCTACCGCGGAGCTCCTATTTCTGGGTGGTTTGGCCCTCCGGGCCTGCTGTACATCTAACATAACCTAAACCTACCTACGATTTTATAACAAAACCGGACTATTTGTAAATATCATGTTTTGCGAATATCGTGTTTTGCTAGTATGATGTTATGCGTATATGATGTTTTGCGAATGTGATGCTATGCGTATATTATGTTTTGCTAGTATGATATTTTGCGAATATGATCTTCTTGGGTATAACGGGTTTTTCAGTGGTATCTTACATAATTAGAATTAATACGAATCAGCGAATTTTTTAAACCTGTTTGTCAGTTTTTTAGGATTCCGTAGTCAAACTAAAACCCTTATAGTTTCGCCATGTCCGCCCGTCCGTCCGTCCGCAGCCTAGCTCAGAGACTCTTAGTACCTAAAAGCTGTAATTTGGCATGAATATACATATGAGTCACGTAATGATTTTTCGTGACATGGACATAAGGGAAAATTACAAAAATTCAGTTTAATATGATCAATATCTCGGAAACTAGTATAAATCGCTAAACATAACTAGGGGTTAAATCGATAGCTTTTTAGCTGCTCTATCAGCCCTAGGCGGGTTGACGTCGGTTTCTGGAACACCCTGTATATAGGACGCGGATCTGCCCGCTATTCTTTCCGCCTAATAGTCTCGTCCTCTTTTTCTAAAGATTCTCTTGGGAAATGTTTAAATTTCGGCGATAAAAAGCACCCTATGTCTCTCCTTTGTCTATAAACTATCTCTGTACCAAATTTCACGTCGATCTGTTAAAGAAATGAGCCGTGAAGTCATACCTAACAAACAAACACCTTTACTCTTATAATATTAGTAAAAAAATTGTTTGATGCCAAATCACAACCAGTTCAAGTAGGTTAGGAGATCTATATTCCTTACTGATGGGATGTAATATAATTTCAGTTTGTCAGGTATTTAGAACAAAGCAATAAAACGTGACAGTTAAAAAAATCACAGTAATTTAAAATTATCCAAAAATATATGCTATTTTAGTCATAACTGCAACTCTATTACTATGTTTAATGATTGCTGAAACCTTCAAACATATAGTGCTTAAAACATATTATTTATTGTTTATTATTTGTCAGAGTCTTAAGTCCAATTGTTAGGTGTGCAGAGGATTAATATTATGAGCATATTTACAAACTTATTTTTTTAAGTTCTTACCTCAGTATTACTTCTTGGCTGAGACAGCTGGTTCATCCTTCTGGCCACATCCAGGGGAGGGCTCACTGTCTCATCTACAAGAGACACCAGCATGGTGTCGCTAGACAGTACTCCGACTATGTTGGCAGTCAAGGTCTTCTCCAGTGCCAACATTTCAAGCTGGTTGGATGTCTTTGTTTCTACAGCTTTATTCTCAAATCCCTAAAATTATAACAATTTGGTCAAACAACTTGTGACATACTTTAAGCTATAGTGAAATCCACTAATGCATATTGCATATTATAAATACTAATAGAAATAGATCCACACTTTTTTTTTGACAGTAAATTCTTACCTTCTAATGAAAAAAGGCTTTACATATAATAAATAAAAGCAAAGTTAAAAGATAATAAGGTACGTACATGTTTTATAAAATACTGCAAAGGAACAACTTACCTTTAACGCACACTTCATAGCTTGCGCTGGCAACTTTATCAGTTCTGGTGTGATTGTTCTGAGATCAGAAACATCAACTTCTTGCTCATTCCCATAGTCCACATATGCAACAGTAATCTTATTACCCTTGGAGCCCCGCACCCTTGCCCTATACCAATTGCCATCATCAGGGAACCTGGCGCAGCAAGCAGCCCCCAACGGCAACTCTCCAGGAGATGAGGAGCTCTCACAGTGGCTCTTTACAGCATCCATCACTGCATTTAGATCGTCAATCTGGTCAGACAACTGAATGTAGAACTTAAGACAGCTATCCACATACGACACTAGAATTGATGACCTTGTTCCCAAAGTGAGCATTTCAATCCACTTGAATTGCAATTTGTCCTTCATATTTGCCAGCAGCAATTCCAGCACATTTTTGCTGTCTAAGTACAGTTCTCCATATTGTATTAAGGGTGGACCTTCAGGTGCTACCACCCTGAGTGTCATTACCTTCCCATTAACAAGCTGCTTAAATGCCTCATTTAAGTATGGACCTTTCTCAAGTTTTTTCACCCCTGACAAACAGAATCTCATGGCAAAGACATTTGGCTTCACAAACTCTTCTGGTATGTCGAAAATATCATAGTAGGACACCATTTCTGTGTCACCAAAGTCCACAAAGAACAGTTTGCATTGGGAGCCTGACAGGTTCATGACTATTGCTCGGCAAATGATGCGGTCTCCAGACATTCGGCCCAGGCAGACTGTTCCTATCATTGGTGGCTCTGTAAGGCTGCTGTGTGGCCTCCTGTTAATTTCATCCATCATATCTTGAAGCCTCTTAGCATCTGTTACTAGCTGCACTGCAAAGAGTTCTGGTCCCTCTTCAGCAAACGAGACAAACACTTTGTGTTGTGAATTTGTTTCAAGTAATCTGCTTTTGTATGTAATGGATTTTTTAGGAGATAAGCTATTCTTACTGGCAGCTACTGGCACTGACGGCGGTGGAGTGGCGGACAGAGCAGGAGAAGAGCTCAGTGCCACCTGTGGTTGTCTAATTGGTGCTCGAAGATTCACTGGACCTCTGGATGCCTTATTGACTATTAGCCTTTGACTGATGGCTGATGGGGCAGGTACCATGGCACCATTGAATGGTACTGAGGCATTCTGAGTCAAGCGCATGGCTGATGCTGGGTTCGAAGGGAAATTCTGATTCATCAGAAATGGTACATGTTCAGTATAGGATGCAGATTCAACCATATAGTTCTGTTGCCAATTAACCGCAGACATGTTATCATTCCCTGGCTGCTGCAGCATTAGGACTTCTTGTTTTGCTACTGGTACTGCTATACCAAATCTGTTTGCAACTAGGTGTGTAGAGAAATCAGTTCCCTTGAATTGTAATGCAATTATAGGGAGTGTACGTGTTTGGCCCTCAATAGTTGCTGGGTACTCTGCATAGCAAAGGAGGCTTTGGAGTTTGAGCAACAACGGCTCGTCCCAGCGGCCCGAAGGGTGCATGATACGGGAAAGGTAGTAGTCGGTCGCTTGGCCGCGTAGCTGCAGAAACATTGGGTCATAGTTGTCCAGAAATCTTATAGCACTAAGCGAAATTATATCCTTGTTACCATAGTCTATGAAGTGTACTCCTACTAAGCCGGTGGCCAGGTTCGTCGTGTTTATGACTTTTGCTCTGTAGTAAGTTCCATCTTTGTATTTGGCGGCACAAATAATACCTTCTTGAATGGCTCCCGGCGGAACCGATCCGATGCCCTTTTCTAAGTTTTCGCGGGCTGTTTCAAAAAGGCTCTCTACCATTAACGAAGACGGTTGATCTAGCTGCCCACATACCTTAAGAAAGTGACCCTCTCCGTCCACATGGGTCACATAAAGTCTAAAAGCCCTTTGTGATTCGGGTGGCAAAGCCATGACTAAGATTCTTATAAGGTCGGTGCCGATTAAACAACAATGTTATCTCAAACTCACATAACTCTAATTAAATGTAAGAGGCGCTCACCTTACTTCAACGGAAATTGTGAAAAAATCTATCTACCGCTTTTGACCGCTTTCTATCCGTTTACGTTTCGTTTTCAACAAATATGGCGGGCAGACATAGACTTGTTTTGTTAATTCTTCCCGCAAAGAAAGACGAAGGAGACAATAACCATGCTGCCACCGCTCATCTAAAGGATTTTTTTAAAATGTTATCACAATAATTCGTTGAACTATCGCGCGTTTAAAACACTGCGTCAAACTTAAACATCTACTTTTTTTTTACATTATGGCTTTGGTATCAAACATAGAGGTAGTAAAACATGTGTTTTCCTTCATCTTTGGTATCAAAACTTTTTTCTTTTCTGTGTTGTTCGTATAATATCGTCACTGTGTGTATGCTGTTGTTGTCAAAAATGACAAATCATCAGATGTCATGTAACATTATAGCAGTCCGAATTTTGTATTTTCTATTTATTCTGCAATAAATCACATAAATGCTTAAAAATCGAGGGCTGAGAAAAATAGTGGTACATTTCAAGATAACGCTGAAATTGAAAAAGTTACGGATTTGTTGTAGTTATGATTGAGACTTGTTCAAAAAAATGTATGCTCCTGGGGACTGTTTGTCTCGGAATGTAAGTGAAGTTATTGTATACGTTTATATTAACGGTTTTAACATAATAATACCATTCATATTATCGGAAGCTAATCCGCTAAAACATCGTTTATCCAAGGATAATCAATACGGCGTAACAGTTTGTAGAAGTGCAGAACAACAAAGTGTAATTTTGTTGTCACCTCTTAAATAGTTTTTAATATTAGACAAAGGCTTTCTGTCATAGGCCTCAGGGTTGGCTACGAATTTGCAGTCCTAGGATTGTAGTTTTGAGAATGTAAATGTCTATGGGTGTCAGATCCCACTTACCATCCAGCCAGTCCTATATGCTTGTTTGCAATCTCCTTATCATATCTTACTAGTTCAGTGTTTTTCATGTACCTTAATACCTTGCTGTAAGATGGCTGTGGTTAGTTTGGTCTACAATATTGTGTTATATAATATTAATGTATGCCATGCAAGTATAGTCAAAACGAATGAATTTCAAAGGGAATAAACTGTGGAGGATTATCCAAATAGCAAGAGTAGCAAAAGCTACGGGGCTCGCGCACCCACTGTCTGCATTATATGTATTTGTAACAGTTTTTTCATTAAGTACCCCAAACTTAAAAATGAACCTAATACTAACCAAGCACCTCTTGATAGCCCTGTGCTGGCTTCACTCAATCAATTGGCTATCCTAAGAAACTTTAGGATTTGACTTACTGGGTCTCTTTGACAGAGATTCATAGTTGCCTGGAATTCCATTTGTTTGACTGTAAGGTCTGTTCATTCTTACTTGTCTTATATATTATATAGTAAACAACTTTCCAACCTCAAAATGAACCTTTTTTTTGTCTAAAATAGCTCTTTTGTCCTAAATAACTGAATAAACATTTTGGCCATAATTTGGCCAATGCATCTTCTGTGATTGCATTTTGTTTAAAATAGCTGTTTTAGCCTAAAAAGGTACATTTTGAGGTTAGAAAGTTGTTTACTATATAAGACAAGTGAAAATTAACAGACCTTACCTACCACATTTACAATAAATGCATGCAGTGCTCCAACTTTCTTGTAAAATAACTATAGTTTAGATTTCACCGTAAAGGTAATGTGGATATTGTGAACCTAAACACTGCTTTTGACCTTGTTAATCTTGATTTTCAGATTGACCATAGTAGTGTTGATTTTGGAGTCCCATTTAGCCGACTCCCTGTCAAGTAGTCATAAGATGAAGAACAGGACATTTCCTGAGACAGAAAACAACTCTACATGTTGGAAAATACAAAAATATTCAATAATCAGGGAATGTCATCCCTGCTCAGGTATTACTTATTATTCTTTATAAAGTTTATATTAATTAATTTGTTAATTCATTAACTTGGTTTAGAAAGTTCAACTAAGTACAGTCTGTGAGCAGTGTGTAGGTACTTCTCTCTCACTAGCTTTTAACCTTTTCAACGCCACAGTCAGCTCTAGCCGTCAACTAAAAGTCGTGCCACTGACGCCACATCGGCTACAGCCAACAAGAGTTCAAGATTAAAAGAGACTTTGTTTGGTAACAATAAGGTGTGATTTGCATAGCATAGCAAAGATGTTTGGCGTGTGGGTGGCACATTTTGTATTCGACGTATGGCGTTCAAAAGGTTAATAAGAGAGCAAGTGAGAGATAAGTATAAACTTGAAGCACCTTCTAAAAGCTATCACACTGTATGTGTGCATGTGCTAAAACATGCACGATGCATATTTACAAGCGCATTCTCATAGAGCCACATGCAATGCAAGGTCTGTTCACTTGTAAGAATGAACAGACCTTACAACATCCTACTTTAATCAGCAATGGCATAATGATTAGGGCGTTTGGATTTTTTTCAATGGCAAAAGCTATCAGAAATACTAAACTACTGAAGTTTAAATATAACTAAATTATTTAGCTTTTTTTTTATTCAAGGGTTGGCTGACTTGACTTGACTTTGCTTGCCACAAAACTGCAATTTGAAAGGATTAAAAAATGAAATTGTTTGTGCTTTACATAGGTAATATTCTCTTTTTTCAGATTTTGAAATTAAAAGCAAAAGTATAGGTGTTTGCATCCACACTAGTTTTAAAGAAATACTGAAGTGTAATAATGGTGAAACAGTTACTAGAAGGTAATTAATTGTACTTTTATGCTTCTTAGTTCATGTTTTTAGATTTAACTTAAAAGTACCTACCTTTTGAAATACAAGCAATCTAGAAAAAGTGAGAGGGGCTCTATTTTAGTTGATAAAATAATATTGCTATAATGCTATATTGTCTTCTTTTTTAAATCTAATATTTTATGGAGGGTTTAGTACACATGTGACTATATCAGCCTCATGGAGAGACTATATGTATTATAATAATATTATATGGGTTGAGAATCTCTGACAATATCTGAGAATTTTTATCCCATGTTGTTGCTGGGTTAGAATAGAATAGTGCCACTCCGTATCTTCCCGTGGATGTTGTAAGAGGCGACTAAGGGAATAAAGGCTTGTAGTACTGTTAGGCGATGGGCTTGTAACCTGTGACTAATACACTGGTAAACATCTTACCCTATTGTGCAAAATGTGGTTACAGAATTATCAACAAATTTTTAGAGTTGTTGGTAATTCTGTAGCTCTTCCTTCCCCACTCTGGGAATGAAGGCACGAGTCTATGTATAAATGATAACTCTTATTTACTTAACAGTAATAGCAGCAGAGTTTAAAACGATATGGTAAGATGTTAAAAAGCAATATTGTTTTACTGAGTAGTATAGCGTATTAAAGATTGCAGGGATGCACTGGTGCATACATTCATTTCTAAGAATTTACCCTCAAGTCTTCTTTATTTTATATTTTGAAACATTACATTACTGCCAATCTTCCTTTTATCTTCCAATTTTAATTTAAATTGATTTTTCAGCTGTGACAGAGTAGCATATTTAGAAGAGAGGGCATTCTGGAAATTTACTATATGGTCTTTTGTCTTTGGAGCAGTGTCCTCAATAGCAGTCATGCTGCGCTCAAGGGTCCTGAACTATAGGGCAAAAGTAAAGGCGCGAATAGCTCTAAGCAATGGAGCTATTTAATTAATTAATGATGTACTGTATAATTATACCTTATTTATTGTTTTCCATAATAAATGTCTCTATTTAATTAACTAATATTTTTATTAACTCAGATATAACCTTAACATTTACACTGTTACCTAGCAACCTGTAACGTTGCTTGGTTGATATGTGCTCAGGGAATTCATAATGTTTCGGAAATGCCATTAATATTGACACTTCTTTTGGGGTAAAAAACCTGAGTTTGAGTTCTTTTAATAAGTTAATGAACTCACTACTCCCCTTCTCGTGTAAATTAGCTTGTTCGAAACATTTTTCAACTGTTTCTTGACTTGCCTCTGTGAAAACTGAACCAGTGCCTTCAACATAATGTGTATAGGCTTTGGTAAAGCAACAAGACTTCCTGGAATCTCTGTAGCAGATATCAAAGACATTTGCCCTTTTTAATAGTTTGTCAGGAACCAGGTATTTGTCTGGCACGTCATCTTCAATTATTTCACTTAGCATAAACGGTTCATTGTAATCATTTGGAAGTCTGGTCATCTGCAATGGAAATTTTGAAGTCAGATGTATCATGAAAATCTAGTAGTAATTGATACTACAAAAATTATGAAGCTAGATACTCACAATTTCATCTCTTCTTTTAAAAGACCAAGTGGAGTTGCGCCGGGCTAAACAATAATATCTTAGCCTGGAGTTAGGGATCCCAACAGTCAAAGGACAGATAAGAAACTCCTGGTAAGTAAATCCACATTCCTGCAACTTTTCTATGAACATGTCCCTAACAGCAGAACATTCAAAGCCTTTAACATTTTCCATTAAGATATAATCAATGTTATCCAATTGGCTCAGAATATCTATTAAATAAAGAAATGACTTTGTTCTTAAATCGTTTTTATCAAGAAATTTTCCATTTCTACTAAAAGGTTGACATGGAGGCGACATCAGAATCGTATCTGCGTTCAGTTTCTTTAATTCTTCTAGTTTCAATGCCTGAATGTTTCTTGTCATAGATTTTATCTCGGGAAAGTTGTGTTTGTAGGCTTCATTCGCGACTGTATTTATATCGACTGCGGCTATTATAGTACCCGGTAGGCCCGATTCTGTAATATTGATGTAATACGTAAGCTTTTAACCTGTAAATAATGCATAAATTCAAAACACATGGGTACTTTCTATTTGACGTCACCTTTCCAAGCACAATGCATGCCTCCTATTCCACTGTACAATTCCAATATCCTGTGATTCATGTTGGTATTAATAGCGCAAAATAGTATAAAGAGTTTTGTTTAAGATTTGCTTCCTATTGATTTAAAACATCAACAACCCAACACGCTGTATACTATGTTGTCATACACATGACATGACATTGACAAGCACAGATTGTGTATGTCTAATTGACAAGATGGCAAAACTGACGTACGTGACAATATATGCCTTATATAAGGCCGACCACATACATACGTTTTCCGTATACGGATCCGTTTCCGAATGCGGGATTCCGAATTGGAATTCCGTAAGACAAGCGCACACATTCGTTTTTCTTCATTCGGAATTTATACAGTCAGTACGGATCTGTGGTACGGATAGTGATAGGTAGTCATTGTCATGAATATTCCACAGGTAGGGGTATTTTTCAACAGCTAATATTAATGTTTCTGCCATAGAGGTAGTAAAACATAGAGAGAGTTTAAAAACGTCTAATAGAATAGTACTCCTCGCACCTCTTACAAATGCCCTTCGTTAAAAACAGTCGTCTATATATGACCGCTTTCGATTGGATTTCAAAAGCGTACCACTTTATAGGTGTGTTCGTGTGTGTCACTCTGCATTAGTGTGCGTAAGTTTGCAGTCAGTGATGTGCGGTTTATCGATATATTAGGTTTAACCATAATTAAAAGGCAAAGGATAAGCCTATTTTCAATAATAATTGTGATTGATTACCAATTGAAAAGTGGCCTTATTTCGAAAAAGTAAACTGAGAAATTAACTTTTTTGTTGTGTAATAAAACTAAAGATAGTTTTTACAGTTTTTATTTAAAAATAAAACGTTTATCTTTAATAATGATGAATAAGCCTTGTAATTGTAAGACAGTAATTGGAAGACAGTTTGTAACCCTTTTTTGATGCCGGATTGCATTGCAACTTCTGAAACAACGACGAACCGTTTCTGTCAGAGCATCTCCAACCATTCCTGTTTGAGCATCAAGGTTAATTTGTTTGGGTTTATTTATTTATTTATTTATTATTTACAGAGTCAATAAGAGGCTTACAGTGTAGACCAAGGCACCTCTCACTTTAATTTATTAAGAACACACACCAAGATAAAAGAAAAATAGAGATAACAAAATAATAATATCTAAGTAACAAATATAGAAAAACAAAAATTAATTAATTAGGGTGCGTATGAATGGATGTAATTACTGAATATATATATGTTTCTTATTAAAATCCGAGCGATACTGCAAATCTGAAACAATACAATTAATTAATATCACATATAAATAAATAAATAAATAAATATAGTAGGCTCTTTTACCGATCGATAGATATGTACGTAAAGTCAAGTAAATTGATTCCTTGACAATTTTAGACTATGTCAAAGTGACACTGTAAATAAAATCATAAGGAGACTCATACGTTTTGATTGATTATGACACTACGACATTAGTCCAAAATGGTCTAGGAATCAATTTCCTTTAATGTAAAAAATACATATTAAATTAAAATACCGTTAAAATAACGAATGATCCAAATATCTACAATAAGTATTTTATGCCTATGTCTATAAAAGGTACACGCCTGTGCCATTAAACGTTGTAAGATTCGACATTTAAAACATCGGCCTTTTAACTGTTCGGCATCGCTGTTTTAAGCCAAAATGTATTCACTTTTTGATAATTAGACACATACTCATGGATATATTTACTCATTTACTCTATGAAAATATCGAAAGTTTACTTATCGATATTAATTTTGGAAGCACTATTGTTTACTTCCGAAAGAAAATCTAAAAATGAGTTAAAATTGCACATTTACTGCACATAGTGCCTTTGTATTAATTACAAGACGTAATACCATGATAATGTTTCTAGTTATACTTGCAAAACGGCCGGATTATGGCCGAAAATCAACAGTTTTATTGTAAAACATCACTCACCTGTGAAAGCTTATATTTTGTGGATCATTTTCTTTATTTCCCATTCGGGATTAACACCCACGAAATACACACGCCATTCCACTGAACCTATACTTAAATACTTCACTGATAACTTGTCGAAGAAATATATTTTCGGAGAATTATTTTAAAATTCCGACGGATGGGCGCACAGATCGCGAACAAAAACAGTAATCCGACTAAATTAAGTGACACTTTTTCTTAGGTCTTTATCCGACTAGCCGCTTATTCTATCCCATTCGACTTAATTTAGTAGGGTTCACTTGTCGGGTATTGACCAATAAAAATTGGCTACAAAATTGTGTTGTACACAGAAGAAAAAGGTGGTACGCTTGACAGTTGACTACACGGGATCTAGTGTTTTCCTTCATCTTTGGTTTCTGCCTCGCACATATTAAAATTATCGTATTGCGATTCTATGCGTAACAAATATCTACTGAGAATACAAATAAATATATAAGCTCGCCCTCGCTCTCCGACGTTAGTTTTTGACAGCTCTTCTAATCTGTGGGCGCGATACGAATCGAAATTTCCGAATGTTGCGCCAGCACAAACAAAATGTATAGAGGCGCTGCGTTCCGAATGACGTCATTAGGTTTTTTCCGCATGACGTCATTAGGTTTCTCCGAACGCAGCGGCTTGCATTCGGAACCTACGAACGGAATTTGTTCCGTTCGGAAAAAAGACGAATGTGTGCGGCAGTAAATGTATTTTACATTGATTCCATGACTTGGGATGTCTGAATGCGGAATACGTATTCGAAAAACGTATGTATGTGACCGGCCTTATACTCCAAGAGCTACTAAGCATTTTTGGGTGGGCACCGTGGAAACTTGTAAGTACTTGTACTTCTCTTATGATACAAAAAGGCAGACGGCTCGATTATGTTTTTATAAAGTAATAATGTTTTTTTTCCGCGGAAAATGTTCTTGGGTCGTTTTAAAATTTAAAAACCGCTCAATTGGATATTTAAGAAGTCAAAAAATCAAAGACCCAGATCATTTAGTTGGGCCTAAAATTGAGCCAGGTGGTTTCAGAATGATTTTGCATAAATCGTAATATGTATTTTAGGCAAGTTGAAATTTTAAAAAGTCAAATTTTAGTAACTTAAATAAATTCAGCCGCAAACGCACTGAGAGCGGAAGCGGCGCGTCCCCATACTAAAAAGCGTTCTAAAAGCACGGCCGAGGCGGTTTTAGCATCCGGTATGTCCACCCAGGGCTCAGTACATTTGCAGCTTTATTCTCAAAAAGACAAATCATTCCGGTGAGAAATTTAACCTGCGGTGACTGAGAATGCCGAACCTTGAATCTGAAGGGAAAGTAGGTACCCTAAACATTTAAAATGGAGATTTTTACGGGAAACATTCCTTTATTTTCAGAAATAACAATAAACAATAACTGAATCACAGATTTTTGAAGAATTCCTTTCCTCAACCGATAAGTAATCGAACCAACTAAAAATTAAAAATAAATGTTTAAAAAAAACAAAAAACCGCCTTCAAAAACGCAAAAATAACTTCTTTTAAAATTGTAGGTACCTAATAGGTTAGTCCGACTGATGTCGGCTTTTTTGTTGAAAATATTGTGGTCGCCGACTTCAGTTGTACTATCCTATTAGGTACCTACAATTTTAAAAGAAGTTATTTTTGCGTTTTTGAAGGCGGTTTTTTGTTTTTTTTAAACATTTATTTTATTTTATACTTTTTAGTGATCATAATACGTCGTTACGTAGTCCCACTTCTTAGTTGAAATGAAACTTTAACTTATATCAAGCGCGCCGCAAGCAACGCCGCGGGAAAGTCATAGTCATATTTGAACAAGTAAATATTCTTCGTTGTAGTCGCTCAACTATCTTAATCGAGATATCTTACCGTCACCCTTGAAATCGGTACCGTTGAGGAGTACCGGTGGCCATCTGTGGTCTTCATCATCAGTTCCACTTCACCAAATCATACTTTCTGAACGCAAATGCTGGATTTGTTACTAAAAATACTAAAATCGCTATATGTTTGCCTACAATATTTGAGGAGTTCCCTCAATTCCTCACTGATCCCCTCATCAGATTCAGATTTGGTGACAATGGGACCACCTCGGAAGTATACTCTATCAAACCAAAAAAAAATTTTTGAAATCGGTCGAGAATTGACGGAGTAATCGGTGAACATACATAAAAAAAAAAAAAAAACACAGTGGAACGTATAACCTCCTCCTTTTTTGAAGTCGGTTAAAAAATAAAACATAATTACCATTTCATTGTACCAACCATGTACCAACCGATAGGGTCAACGATAAGGATCAGCTAGGGGGGGGCAACTGGGGTATCCTGCCCCGGGCGGCAGTTTCATAGGGCGCCAAATGCATATGTTTAAAGAAAAAAACTTGTTTCATAACCCTGGACCTGGTGGAAAGGGGGCGTCACTATCAAGTTCTGACCCGGTTCGAAAAAAACGTAGATCCGGGGCTGATAAGGATTAAAAACATAGCATTTTAAATTCAAGGAAGGCCATGAAATCTAACTATGCTACGCCCCGTGCCACGCCTTTTAAAATATGCATACATCAATTTCTCTGTCTATTTTGCTCAAGGACGCTGTCTGGTGTGGTGGTTATGAATTAAATACTTATTTTTGAAATAAATTAACTAAAACTAAACAATTAAAACAGTACAAATAGGTACCTACTCTTTATTGACCTCTAATAAAACAAAACACGGAAACACCACAAAATGCGATCATACTGCTAAATAGCGATCTCTACTTCCACACATTTTTAGACTTGTAACAATTTCGATACATAAAAATCCTGGCTATTATAACGAACCTTATTAGAACGATTTGCGTTTTTACACTTACCACGTCAACAATTATTATAACCTATTATCATTGATTTAATAATTTTCTTGCATATTTAGCGTAGTTAGTATTAGTATTACTAAATCAATGGATATTATTATTATTATTGTTTTCAGTACACAAAGACGCGCCCTCTGTTGACGTCCGTGAGGTGAACGCCGCTGACGTCTCATGCAGAAGAAGGTGGCTAACTGCAGTGTAGTAGTCAAAGCATTCTGGACTTTATTCGCAATGTAATAGGATTTAGAATACTTCAAGTACTATACTGCAGCTAGCTGTCTTTGGTTGGTATGACAGACAGCACCGAGGGGTGCGGAGGATTTCGGCCCGACCCTCCCGAATTGCAGTCGAGAGTCGACCGAGACTCGGTGTGTACACGTGGAGTTTACGCTGTCGCTTTTCGCAAGTCGTCAAGAAAGTTGCTCTACAAAATAAACACTATAAAAATGGCTCGAAAAACTCAACGTGTTGTTATTAATAGTCAGGTAAATAACTTTTTTTTTCAAATAAACAATATGTTTGTAAGCAGCTATTTAAAAAAGAATAGGTTTCACGGAATTTATGTGCGAAATTAAATTTGATCCATTTTTTTAATAGCTTTCACATCACTAAACTCCCGTTAGACTGAGGTTCTACTGTGAAAATTGAAGTTCGAAGATACGTTAGCTCCATCCTTCTCTCTCGATTTAGTCTCGAATGACGAGTGACAGGGATGGAGCTAACGTAACTTCGAACTTCAACTTTCAAAGTAGGGCCTCTGCTCAATTGTTACCACTCTACTAGCTGCACCTGGTATACCTACGTTACATAAGTTGCATTGCCTCTTTTTCTTGAGCTTGAAGCTCGGGGTAAGGTACTAACAAACATCTCGCCAAAGCTTGCAAAAAAACCAATATTCAATTCCATGTAACTACTTGATTAATTATAAAATAGAATGACAGTCGGTATTTTTTTCAGGCAAGAGAAATTATTGCAAAAGTTTATGATTTCATGAAAAAGGAAGCTATCAATAATTACGCAGCAAAATTAACAGATGCACGTTGGAGGTCATCACAAGCTGTTGGCGTATCAGAACGCACAATTTCTAGAATTTTAAGAGAAAGAAAGACGCCTGGCAATCCTGCCTCAGAATCGAATCCGGTACAAATGTGCGAAGTTAGCATTGAGCCGATATCTCCACAACATGACATCGAAGGGAGTATTGAACATAAAAATGAAGTTACAACGTCGCAGTCAAATTTGCCGAGCACAATTACTGCAGTGTCTGCAGCGATTAAAACGCCAATGAAAAAAAGGAAGGCTGACACAAAGAAAAAGAAAATCGGACAAATTCGAAGCAAAGGGAGTCAGAAAGACTTTTCAGACCTTCCAATTAACATCGATTCTCAATATTAGCTCAAATCAAAAATATTCTGAGGTAACATATTAAATTTGGTGAATGAATAACTCCCGGAACTTTGTTGCGTGAAATTAAGTAAAAATTGAGAAAAACGGAGAAGAACAGAGGCCCTACTTTGAAATTCGAAGTTCGAAGTTACGATAGCTTCATCCCTTTCTCTCGATTTAGTCTCGAATGACGAGTGACAGGGATGGAGCTAACGTAACTTCGAACTTCGACTTTCAAAGTAGGGCCTTTGGAAGGTACTAAACGAAGCAGTCGCAGTGGCCTGTTTTTGAATTGAGCCTTTTTTTTACTATTGGGGCCGGATTAACAGCCGACATGTAGAATAATCATTCACGAGTAGAAGAGTACAAATATACATATCTTTACACACTTTTGCACCTTATTCCATTAAAATAATGTGCAAACATACATATATATTTTTGTGATAAACTATACTATGGTTCAAAAACTTCGATTTAGATTTTAATTTTTGAATTATCGTCCATGGTAGTAGGTAACGTCAGACTCTGAAACATCATGTCTTAATTTAATGGCGATTCTGAATAACAGTTTGCTTATATTAGAATGGTTTTCTTAAGTTGTGTTTTATGGTAAATTTTAACATATTAATTGAATACTACTCGATTTCAATAAAGAAGTACTCCCTACTTAATCAATGCATCGCTGAAATGGGTTTATTAATTTCCTATGGGACTAGTCAATAACTTAAAAATAATTATAGAATTTACATTTACTAATAAATTAACGTAACTAATATTACAACTGCCGTTTTCATTTTAGTACTTAATAGAGGACGACCGCGACTGCGTATGCGTAGAATTAGTTTCCCGCTATGCCCCATATTTCTCCCGTTGGGGGTAGGTTACCAGAAAATCCTTTCTTAGTGCCCAGGGAATATTTCCTCCGAAGTTCAAGGTCCAGCGATTTCGGACGTGCGTTGATCGATCAACCAGTCAATTTCTTCTTTTATGTAAATAAATATATATGTTGCCAGTTTAGGTGGAAACCAAAGACTGGTATACTACTAGACCGCTTGTCCAGTGTCAAAAAAATTCGCAGCAAGTAAAGGTTTTTGCGCCGATCTTCGTTAAGTCGCCTTCGGGCAATGGAGCAAGCCAGTCAGTCAGACATACAGTATTTGATATAAATAAATATTCGCAATCGCCATCTTAGACATCACTTGACAATTCAGCCCGTAATGAGTATCATAATAAATATTTGAACTTTCAACATTCTTAATAAGTTATTAAGACCATGTTATTATTTAACCAACCGCATCACTTTAGATGGTTAAGATCAGCTAGCATTTCAGTCACTTTTACCAGTAATATGTTAGAGCGAGCGGGTGCACCGGCTTTTTCACGCCCCAGCTGTCACTTACTGACTATACTCTCGGGCTCTATCCTGAGGTCCTACTTTGAAAATCGAAGTTCAAAGTTACGATAGCTCCATCCCTTTTCTCTCGATCTCGAGCCTTTGTCACCCGTCACCCAAATCACGATTTTGAAAGTAGGGCCTCAGCATTGCCGGTATAGTATAGGTAATAGTACGTCTTTGGTGAAAAACCGTGCTCTCACCCGGGAATCCTGGATATCTTATGTCTAATATTCCTACTCGTTTTATTTTGTGGAATTCGCAATTTGTTTTTACCCAGCAACTTAAAAAGAAGGGTAATTTTTGTTATCAGTGTAACAAATAAATGATATACATAAATACACACCGTACCTACCAATAAACCGGTTCAAATCAAATATTTAGACTAGAAATTGCGGTAATATAACAGAAGTCATCATTGTCTATAATTATTTAAACTGTTTAAAGATTACACTACGATTAATTGTTTGGGCATTCGTGTAGAAAACTTTTATGCAAAGTCCATTAAATAAAACAAAGTAGAGCATCTTCCCTGTTGATAGTAACGCCGGCCGTTCTCCGATTAGTCAATTTATCTAAGGGGGTGTATGTATACATAGGCAAAGTATTGACTGTAGTATTGACGATTCCCATTTGTTATAATATTGACAGAGCTTTATTTTGTTTTGTATTGCACAAAAACGTAAATTATGGAACTAGAACAAAGAGATGAGATTCTATGACAAAGAGTGAGTGTCTTCGTGGATTAACGAACAAAATATAAATTAGAATGTTCAGTAATTATTCATTTTCATAAATGACACGTAAATTTCTTAAAATTATTTTGTTTTGCAAACTACGCGGTCGGTGCATTTTTTACCCTTATAACCTGGAAATATTTATCTTGGCAACCCTGTTTAAGTTCGAGACATTATTTAAAACGCTCTTTTCCTTGTGTTGAATATTATTATCATTTTTATTAAATTAATTAGGTAGGTACCTAAGTCACAAAAGATACAATTGAATTCAATTTTTAATTTTGACTTCGTTCGGCAAAATCGTTCGCAAAATAACGGTCTTTAATTCTAATCTGAAAAAAATAATTAAACCATGGATCTGGGTTGAATCGTTGTAGGCCGCCTTAGGGCCGAGTTCGCCAACAATTAAACAGACGATTAGCGGTTTAACGGGTGTCAAATGTATAGACTAACAGCTGCTTAAGACTTAACCGTCTGTTAAATTTGTTGGTGAACTCGGCCCTTAGTCGCTCAGTTAACGCGCGATAACAAAGCAACTTATTTGACCAAGGCTTTATATTCGATGACGTTTGTTTTTGTTGAGTGGTAGATAGATACAATAAAAAAAAACAGTCATGGCGGAACCGAGACTCGGGAAGGACGTACCGAATGGAACCGGAGACGAACATGCCGAATCGAAGGAGCATGTTTACCTTGAAGAAACGTTTTACATCCTTTCCAAGAAAAATTCAGTGTTTCGTGTACAACTTACTTCCAAAGGATTAACGTTAACAAAAGAAACAGATGGCAACTCGAAAGAGCAAACTATCCTGCTAAACGACATAGTCGGTAGTAAATGTATGAGGAGTAAGAGACGACGTCCGGGAGCAGGATCTTGCGTGTGTAGTTTCGCCAGTCAGCAGCAGCTGAAGGTCGTCGAGGAGAACAGCGGCGATCTCGACGAGAACGACATCAGCGCGTACCTTTACATTTACGCGTATATCTTGAAGCGGAGTCGCCGTACGTTGAAACGCGAGAGAACCACCATAACATTGCGATTTAGATCCTTCGATAAATACGATGATAATAATAGAGAGGCACAGAAGTGGCGTGCGACAATAAAATGCTTGATAGCCGGACAGCCGATTACTTACGTCCCGCCCGCGAACGATAAGAAACTGTTGATACTGTTGAATCCGAAGTCGGGGCCGGGTAAAGCGCGGGAACTCTTCCAGATGAAGGTAGCGCCTATTTTACAGGAGGGAGAGGTTCCTTACGACCTGCACGTGACGAAGTACGCGCAGTATGCCCGGGAATTTGTCCGGACGAGGAATGTGTACGGATGGCGCGCGATCGTGGCGGTGGGCGGCGACGGTGTTCTGTACGAGATCCTCAACGGCATGTTCGAGCGGCTGGACTGGCAGCAGGCGCTGGCGGAAGTGCCGCTTGCCATACTGCCGTGCGGATCTGGCAATGGACTCGCCAGATCCATTTATCATTTGTACAAGTAAGTATTTTTTAATTTTGAATACCTACCTACCATAGAAACTTGTATTCAGAGATCACTCTTATTTTGCCTTGCTGTGCTATGCTATGCCACCAAAAGATAATGTAAAGTTATAACGAAGCATGGTACTATTTACTTTCAAAACAAAATAATAATTTTACTAATAAAAAAGGTTTCTTGACCATACAATAGATTTTCAACTTGAACAAGACAGTGTAATAAGTTTCCAACTGGAAATACCTATTGCATCAATTTGAGCTTTAGTGGGACTTTCACTTTTGTTGCAAATTATGTAAGCATGAACTGGAGCAAGATTATGACACCACAGATAAAATAGTGATATTTGTTATCAACCTCTTAGTAACAAAGAATAATTTATACCCTAATATAGTATGAAAGTATAGTGTAATCATCGTCAAAAGTTTTGTTGTAAATACTATAATAAATAGTGTGCATAGTGTTCACATTTGTTTTAAAACTTATTCATCTTATCTTGTAACTTTTGGAGACACCACATCCCTGAAGAATGTTTTGTGCAATTACCTCTCTTACACAATGGCTTAAATGTGCAGGTTTTCTCACAATGTTTAACATAAAAGCATCAGTTACCGTAGCCCCCTGGAAATGTAATTAACTGCCACGCTCAGAGACGTCAATTAAATTTAATGCTTGATTAAAGTTACTGCTGGCACTTTCTATGCTATAGCAATAGAACGACACAACATGCCACTAAACCAGCATTTAATTTAATTGATGTCTCTGAGTGCGGCAGTAACCTATAACAAACATTAGTAGGTACAGTCAGCATCAAATATATTCTAACAGCCAAAGTGACCAAATAATTCGTAACACCATATATTTTGTATGGTGTGAAGAACTCTTTGGCCACTTCGGCTGATACAATATATGTGATGCTGACCGTACCTGCATGGAAATGAGGAGTTAGGTGCCTTATTACCTCAAAGTTCATTTCAATTCATACGTATTATACATAATGTTTATTACCCAAAAGTTGATTTTAATACTAAACATTTACCTATTTTGAAGGCTATCAGATTTTGTCACATTGCATAGTTCTCATAGAAATGATTTCTTTCTATGCAACTAATATGTAGGTTGACATTATCATCCTAACATTTTTTTAAAGGCATACTTTGTTTTAAGCGTACCTATATAGGTATTCATGATAGATAGATATATCAAAATCTTTATTCACATAATACGCCATGACTAATAGAAACACGTTTACATAATTAAAATAAAGGAAAAAGATGAAAAAAAAACATTAAAAGCTTAAACTATAATTAAAACTAGGTACAACTAAAATTAAGAATTAAGTTTTTTTTTTCATTCACTTTAGAGTTGTCAAACTAGTTCAAAGAATTATGGTCAGCATTGTAAGTATTCAATAGTATGTTATGTCAAGAATTAAACTTAACATATAAGTAATGAAAGGCATAGGTATTAATAACCACAAGGTCTACTGCTGACTTTTAACTTGAGCAATAATAAATTCATTGTTTACCTGTTTAGCAAGTTATATTATTATTGCTTGGTAAACAATGGGATCTTCATTACTTATTACATTATAGGTTCTGAGTAATGGTGTTGTGACTATTAAAATGTGGTACTGATTTCATAATACCATTGTACTTAAAAGATAAATAATAGTCAGCTTGTCTGGTAGGATAACAGCCACGGTTGCATATCAGTTGCTGTGTAAATTTCTGGATGATTATTTATTTATCCGTATTCAGGACCACAACAGCTGTAAATATGTACATAGTATTCGTTACATAATGGAAGGCCAATGGCTGTTATCTACCAATTACCTACTTAATTAAACAGATTATGTTTGACTGGTAGAGAATGCCTTTGAGCATTAATTCCGCCATTTGTACTTTATTGTGTTTTGTGCAAATGTTTACTTAAATCGTATTTCGTGGCTACTTTCTTCTAGTACGTTTTTATCTGTTCTTGATTATCTTTGTCACAAATAAATGATTTTCTTCTTCTTCTTCTTAAATTTGGTTCACTGGTAGAGAATGCCATTACGCATTAAGTCCGCCATTTGTACTTGATTTAGTGCATAAATATTAAGTAAATAATAAAATAAAATTATTACTTGTATTAAATTATATAGGATTATATTGCCCTTCAAAAGCATTGCGTTATGAGTTCAAGGTCAATTAAAAAATAAAGTGGCCCGTCCCGACTTAATGTACCTTTCTAATGGTATAATGGATAAACAAACTTACTAAATCCGCAATTATAGGTTAATTTATCTAAATAAAATAACACTTATTAAGGCATTCAATGCCAGCATTTTTTATAGAACTTTCGCCAGGTGCCTCATCATTTGTTTACTTACTTAATACGGAACTTCCATAATGTAAGAAGTGTAAGAACGCACATATGCGTTTAAAGCACTGTGTAAAAGTCTGGAGAACGCTTATATGCGTTGCCGGCAGTGAATGCGTTAAGCTATCTATTTATACGGAACTCCCCGTAGTTTCGATATTTTTTCATCATCGATCGCTGAGAGTTCGTTCCGCCGGGAAGTTCCGAGTCAATGCTACATGCAAGATACCTAATAAATTGAAAATTTTATTCAGTTAAGGCACCGTAAAAAAAAAGATTTGTCGACAGCCGCGATAAAAAGCAGTGATCGTCCCTACAAGCTGTTAAGCCCGCAAATATTGGACTCCCGTTTATTGTAAAGTGCGTGTTTTTACGTACAAGGAAAAAACATATAAGGAATAATAATTACGAGTACCCAGTAGTTGCTGAATTAACATCAAGCAAGGGTAACCACTGTGGATTGTTTAACCTCATCTGTTAAAGTATAGGGTCAAGTTGTCTCGTCCATCATGTGGAAGTCGAGCAATTGGTATCAGGGAAACCCAAGAAAATAATTGCAATAGAAAATCCTTTGTGACTTTTGTGGGTGTTTTTATCTGTCAACAATCGCGATCTAAACAGTGTACCCATCGGTTCCCATGCATTTTTTTATTGCTTGAAGGCCTGAAGTAACCACCTTTTTCCGTGACTTTGACTACACGAAGGTTTAAAGTTATTAAACTATGCCACATCCATACTGTATACTATACTATACTATATACTACACTATACTATACTATACTATACTATACTATACTATACTATACTATATACTATACTATACTATATACTAAACTATCTAATATTATAAATGGGAAAGTGTGTATGTTTGTCCGTCTTTCACGCTTCAACTACTGAACGGATCGAGATGAAACTTCGCACACATATTGGTTAGGTCCTGGAATACGACATAGGATAGTTTTTATCCCGGAAAATTGGTCAGTTCCCGAGGGAGCAGCGATAAACGACTTCTACGCGGACGGAGTCGCGGGCGAAAGCTAGTATCCTATAAATTGTGTATATCTATAAAAGCCACTCTTCGATTTTTAGACAATACTTTAGTTTGTTAGGAAACACAATATTAGTAATTAGGGCTTCACTGTACATCCGGCGTATGCTCGGCGCAGTCTTTAGTACCGTGTCCCAAGCACGCCAGGTTTCTTGAAGGCTAATTTAGCTTTATCTTTTAAATGACCACGGAACTGAATGTCCCTTGATATTACGACCAAAGATTCCGATATTGCCTTGATATTGTATGGGTTTCCGCGCTTTTTCTTCCGGTTTATCGGATCTGGTTCGGATTCCAGTGGGCAGCCAAACGGCAATTCCTACTTCGATCGAACATGGTTCTCTTTTTCCAAACTCGTTGATGCCTGAACAATATTCTTTGTAGAACAAAATTAAAATATCAGAGTCATTAAAAACAAAACTTTGCCCTTTGTTGTGAGTAAAATAAGTATGAAAAAGTAATCTCTGCTGCAAGCTGTTTTCTTGGGTATTGACCGCGCTGCCAAGGTCATGAGAAACTGTGTGTTTAGTCCTGATGTCACCAAGTGTTTTTTGATCGAAAACTGTTTGCCAAGCCAATTTAAAATTATGCAAATCAGCGTTTTGTGTAATTTTCAAGTCAATGTATCTAAGTAATGTTTTTTTAAAGTACCAATTGTCGCTATTGTCTGACGCGCTTAACTTATTTATGAGAATTCTTGGAAATATTTAAAGTCGAGATGTTTTTTTTTTTTATGGCATGTGGAAGGCAAACCAACACACAGACCACTTGATGGTAAGTGGGCTCTGAAAGCCATAGACATTCGTAATCTCAAGACTGTAGTCTTAAGACTTCAAACGCGTAGGCATGAGACTAAGATGGGATGCCTCTATGCCAGTCATTTCTCTGGCTGTCTTACCACACCGGTACACAAAAAGCCAAACACTACTGCGGCACTGGTGGTAGGTAGGTTAGAGGGTAACATGGTCGTAAAGATCTGTACGGACCCTGCACAAGGTTGCATCATTAACACATTAGGTACAGACTTTCTCCTCGGGCCTTTCAGCACTGGCTGGGGTAGTATCCGCGGGAGTCTAAATTCTAGTTGGTAATAGGGGCATTGGTGTTTTTAGTCGGTGCGAGCCCGGCAGTACCTGGGCCCTCCATTCCCAGGTCTCCGGAAGGGATTTTCAACTCTGCCCTTTTTTCTTAAAGTAATTAAAGCAAAAAGCAAACAAAAGCAAGGACTTTTGTCTTTGGCCCTTCAGGCCATTACCCAGAAAAAAAACACATTAGGTACATTGAATAACACTGTTCTTGTAAGTAACGCAAAATGAACCCCAAAATGCGCAAACGTTTGTATAATATGTTTTATGTAGGTTGATTTAGTCACCCACAGTCCACCGTTCCCCTAGCTAGATCGACCGTCCCCCTAGACTTCGGTCCCCCCACATCTAGCAATCTCCGGCGTGTTATGAAGTGCCAAATCATTTAGCTAACGCTTGGTGTACACGAGTGTAAAACTGTAGAATATTTAAGTTTTGGTACATGGTTAAAAGATTGTCTCAATTATGCCGAGTTTGCGTAAGCCTAATGGCTCCATTACACTATCGGCGATTACAGAGGTTTACGGGCGAGCACGATCGTGTAGAGGGATACTCGGTTGAACTCGCCGATCAACGTCTATGATCGCCTGCGCGCAACTCGCAAGCTCGTCCGTTTAAAACAATACTCGGTCCGCAATTGCCTACTTCCATGCCTAGGCAATAATGTACTATTAAAGTTGTAGAATATTATCGCACGTAAATCCTTCGAAATTTCCATTTTCACAACCGACTTGTCAACTTTGAACCGACGCTGTACTAAAACGAATCGGCCGATCTCGAGACATTCTTTTGTTTTTGAATTCTAAATTCAAATATTTTAAGATGATACTAGTTTTTTTTTAAATAATCACGGGAGTTTTGCAAACGACAGAACTTAAAAGGCAGCCCTCGTAAAACCAGTTATCAAACTTGTTTGTCTACGAGGAACAAGGGGAAAATTGTTTTACCAGTATAATGCTATGTTATAACTGAGTAACATAGAATGCCCTATGTCGTATTTTTCTAAGCGGACAAAGTCGCGGGTAACATTTAGTATTATAGACCCACCGGGTATATTAGATTTACCCGTCACCCATCTGCATCTACTTACAGACAGTGACAACTTGACATTAACACTTACGTTAAAGTTTTATATCTACTAGCCATACTCTTCATTCACGCCGATGTTACGTTATATTAGCATTAAAAATTCGGTAAACAAAGAAGTCGGGTGTCGTTAAGAGTTTTCTTCAAAAGATAATGTTTTAATACGATAATAACAATAACAACAAACTTTAACAGAAAATTAAACTCAACATCTCAAAACAATAAAAGCTTCTGGGACAACTAGGTACCTAGATGGTATCGCATTCGCAAGACATACATGAGCGTGAAGTTTAAAAACGAAAATGAACAAACATATACAAGGTACCTAATGGCGGACATAATTCGCACCTTCAGAACAATAGTGACCTAATTGAGAAATTTTAAATTTCGAGTTAGGTCTCTATGATAATAAATTTATGACTCGAAGTTTGAAAGCACAAGTTTTGAATTAGGTCACTATTGTTCTAAAGGTGCGATTAGCCGACCAATTGAAATTTCAAAATGCACAATCCGTATTGTTACGGGGGAGGGCATTTTTTCACATATTTTTATGTTCCTAATCATTTTGTTTTCATAAAATAGTTATTCATATTTTTTTATTATCGATCGAACAGTAAACCGTCAACGTGTAGATAAGGCTAGGTTAGTGAGGTTTGATTTATAAAAATCCTGAAAAAGTTACAGTGACTAAAAAAAATACGTTATGAATGCCGATGATTATGACTTAAAACACATTACGAGTAAATATAATTTTGAGAGTCAATATGGACCCCGTTACGGGACACGATCTCTTTATAGCCTGTCCAGAAAAAGGCATAAAAAAACCTCGCCATATTGCGGAAATTATACAGGGTGTTAGGTAATGAGTGGATAATCCTTGAATTATGGATAGAGGGCACTTAGGACGTTATAAAAAAGCTAAAGTAGGTTAAGTAAAATTCGCACGGTTTTCGAGATATTTGGACTTTTAGGTTTTTTTCGAAAATGAACACCCTTGTTCAAAGTTTTGATCATAGCACCATTCTAAGCTATTTTTTTCCAAATGTTTTTTCTCTCTATATTCTTGAATACTTTTATTATCAGATAGGCATCACCATTAATGTGAGACTACAATGGATTTTTAGGAAAAAAATCGCAAACTTAGTTTTTGCGTTTTCTATCGTACATTGATCGAACTTTCAGCTCCCATGGCGAAAAAAAATTACACTACCGTCTAGTTGCCCATAAGCTTAAAAACATGCCAATTTATTGACAATTTAAAAATAGTAATTACCTTTTGACTTTAAAATCAAAATGCCAAAATAATAAAAAAAATACACGCCCACCCACACTTTTCCTGATATACTTTTTGTATCCCGGGCGTAGAATTCAAAACTTTTTGTTTCAAAAATGACTGGGCACTAATTTAAATGCCATTTATTCCAAATTTAAAATATATGCCGTCTGCTTTCTGTTTTTTTTCGAATTCGATTTTAAATTTCGCTATTATTGCGTAATGAATAGGGAATTGTGTGTTTAGATTGTTGTGTTGATTTTTTTTTTGTTTAATAATTATTCGAACACAATACACACCGATAGAATATGCTCAAATGCATTATATTTATAGTGAGTGCTAAGGCAACGCTAGTGCTGCTGCAATTTTGTACGCTGATGATGTATGGCGTTCAGACGCCATCCCGATTACCGGATTTTTCCTCGAATCCATAACGCGTACAGTGAAAAAAAAACAAAAAGCAGTCGATATACTTTTTAAGTTTGGAATAAATGGCATTTAATTAGTGGCCACGAATGTCATTTTTGCAACAAAAAGTTTTGAAATCTACGCCCGGGATACAAAGAGTAAATCAGGAAAAGTGGGTGGGCGTGTATTTTTTTTCACCATGGGTGCTGAAAATTCGATCAATGTACGATTGAAAACGCAAAAATTAAGTTTGCCATATTTTTTTTAAAAATCCATTGTAGTCTCACATTAATGGTGATGCCTATCTGATAACATAAGTATTCAAGAATATAGAGAAAAAAATTTTTGGAGAAAATTAGCTTAGAATGGTGCTATGATCAAAACTTTGAACAAGGGTGTTCATTTTCGAAAAAAACCTAAATGTCCAAATATCTCGAAAACCGTGCGACTTTACCTAACCGATTTTAGCTTTTTCATAACGTCCTAAGTGCCCTCTATCCATAATTCAAGGATTATCCACTCATTACCTAACACCCTGTATAAATTGACATTTCTATTGCAATTCATGAAACACAGATAAAAGTGTTCGTGGCGACCCCATTGGATATTATTTAAATTTACTGGTCAGGCTATAATTTAGTCGCATTATAAGCTTAAAACGTTCCGTTTGTTTGCGACATCTGCTTCTTTCGGTTTTTTATCAAGCAATAATTTTGTGATAAATTAAAATTAGCACAAAAACATGTTAACGCACTATTATTGAATTAATCTTAATACGTAAAAGCAAACCGCAAATTTTGCAATTTTCTATTGTGATGCAAATTGCTCCGACATGTGTTCTAGCTGAG
This sequence comes from Acleris literana, assembly GCA_946894065.1. Taxonomy (NCBI): domain Eukaryota; kingdom Metazoa; phylum Arthropoda; class Insecta; order Lepidoptera; family Tortricidae; genus Acleris; species Acleris literana. The sequence goes on from OX335681.1 coordinate 5,382,322, forward strand.
TAATTCTATGTATTCAATGTATGGGAATATCAAACAAATTAATAAAGTTTTAAAACTTGTGTGATATGATACATTTGGGTGTGGTGTTTAAAGTTCACTACTCTCCATAAAAAAATCTATTTTACTTCTTGGAAGGTCTCTCTAATGCTAAAAAAACAAGGTAGGTATATATATACATATTCCTTGCCGATTTATACGTTGCCTAAAAGTCTAGACTCTATTGATCGCTTTAGATCCTAAAGCTAAAGTTTGGGAGACTAATGTAATGAAAGTAGTACGAGTATATTCGTACTGTACCAGAGCCTCTATTCTAGGCGTTAAAAACATATCGTCTTGGACCTGTTATGGTATTGTTTTTAATTCGGCCGCCATTACTGTCAAGTAAATAAGAGTTATCAAAACGTTGACAATACGATAACAGGTCAAAGACGATACAGGTTTTCACCGCCATGAATCTCGGCCCAAAATTGAAATTTTAAGCTTATCATAGTTATCATTATTACTATACATACAGGGATGAAAAAACGAATGCCTCATGAGGGCAAATAAAATGCTGCATTTATGGATTTTTGAAAAATTCTCTGCCGGGAATTGATTGAACTGTTCGAATAGGACAAAACAATAAAGTCGTGTTTGCAATTGCTGCGAGTATTGTATCAATGACTAATTAGTGATTAGGTGACTATCATTAATACTGATACATATTCATGTAATTGAAATCATTTCATTAGTAATGGTATTTAATTAAATATACATTTGGGAACGTGGTATTTCAGGGATTGACATTCATAAAGATTTGGTCATATCCCCAACTTGCCACTTGTTTAATTTAGATTTTTCAAAATGAACAGAAACGTCTGTTTCGCTTTGTTGTAATCTAATCTACATATCTACTTATATTTATTTTATATGGCAATGCGACGCGTTTAATGTATAGGCATTTTAGGTCGTTTTTTTGGTCTTTCGAGTCTTCCTCGATTCGAGGGGTTTCGAATGGGATTTTATAAGGATTTTGAAAAGCCGTATCGCTCGAAAGCCGTTCGATTTTCTTTTTAAAGCGCTATTTATAAGGGTTACCCTTACCAATCCGTTTCTTATAATATGTCTTGTTCGATTTTACTTCTAAAGCGCTATATTTTGAGTGATACCAATATCCCTTTAACTTAAATTAAAAAACAAAAAACCGCCCTCAAAAACGCAAAAAATAACTTCTTTAAAATTATAGGCACCTAATAGGTTAGTCCAACTGATGTCGGCTTTTTGTTGAAAATGTTGTGGTCGCCGACTTCAGTTGGACTAACCTATTAGGTGCCTATAATTTTAAAGAAGTTATTTTTTGCGTTTTTGAGGGCGGTTTTTTGTTTTTTAAAACATTTATTTTATTTTATACTTTTTAGTTATCATAATACGCTGTTACGTAGTCCCACTTCTTAGTTGAAATGAAACTTTAACTTATATCAAGCGCGCCGCAAGCAACGCCGCGGGAAAGTCATAGTCATATTTCAACAAGTAAATATTATTCGTTGTAGGTAGTCGCTCAACTATCTTAATCAAGATATCTTATCGCCACCCTTGAAATCGGTACCATTGAGGAGTTCCGGTGGCCATCTGTGGTCTTCATCATCAGTTCCACTACACCAAATGATACTTTCTGAATGCAAATGCTGGACTTGTTACTAAAAATACTAAAATCGCTATATGTTTGCCTACAATATTTGAGGAGTTCCCTCAATTCCTCACTGATCCCCTTATCAGATACAGATTTGGTGACAATGGGACCATTGAAATCGGTCGACAATTGACGGAGTAATCGGTGAACATACATAAAAAAAAAAAAATACATACAGTGGAACGTATAACCTCCTCCTTTTTTGAAGTCGGTTAAAAAGCCGTTCGATTGGCTTTTTAAACGCTATTTATAAGGGTTACCCTTATAAAAAGCCGTTCGATTGGCTTTTTAAGCGCTATTTATAAGGGTTACCCTTATAAAAAGTCGTACGATTGGCTTTTTAAGCGCTATTTATAAGGGTTACCCTTATATTTGGTTATCAATTTACTGCTGACGATCTGAGCTTTAGCTCTTTAGGTGTCCCTTATGTGAATGGTTAGTTTAACAAATAACTAAGTCATATAGCTTGAGCGTCTCCAAAATGTTTGTATAAGATATATTTATGGTTTGCGGAAATATGACCATGTATCCCAATACCGCGTGCAACTCAAGTGGTTGCCCATCCGTCGTCGTAGGGATGTGCATGTTCTGTCGCTCCTTTTCAATGTACTTTTCACTTCCTCCTCTCCTTTTTATCTCTCCGAAAGGTTTAGTTTTTTGGCCGATGGTAGTGGACACCGCCTTCGGTCTAGTGCTAACCTTTCCCTTACCGTTCCATCCAACAAGACTCGTACCTATGCTAAATCTTTCACGGTACACTCTGTCCAATTATGGAATGGGCTTCCACAGTGCTTGAGGCAATCTGGATCTGTCGGTTCATTTAAGGAAAAGTTAAAGAAGTTGTGGTTAAATGAACAAGATGAGTCGTAAGTGTTGTTCCTTTGCTCTGTTGTAGGTTTTAAATACTGTTTACATATGTGGTAGTATATATTAGTATATTTTATTAACTATATATTTATTTTATTAAAGCAGATATTATTATTTTTAATGTCTGTTTTTCAGATGTATGTACCTTTCTTTTTTTATCTGTTATTTTGTAAATTTGCCTATCCTCTTGCATTATCCTGGCTTATTCTACTCCAAGGTTAACTGGAAGAGATCCCATATGGGATAAGTTCGCCTATGTACATTATCTATAGTGATGCAAAATGTTTTGTAATTGTTCATGTGCAATAAAGAGTTTTACATACATACATACATATCCTTCCAAAGGGGTAATTCTTTTAGTGGGATATACTTCCAGAGGTAAGTCTTTTCAAAGCTTTTATCGGGGAATGGGTGGTCGGGTCCCTGCTTTAAAGATAGGTCATGCAATATATTTGTTAAAAATAATTGGCAACATGCCATAGCAGTGACATTACAATATTGTAATTACAAAATACTTTGGAAATACCCTTAAATAATCCATTTATAAATTGAATCAAGTAGATTCAAGATAATCAATTCACGGCCGGATTGTGTCGAAATTTCTACTTAAAATCCAATACGAGGTCATACTTTAGTCGTTTTCTTTAATCCTGTCTAATTTAGTCGCGATCTGTGATAAGGATAATGTTATCACTACTTGGTTCTTCCATTTAATTAATCACCAATCCGAAGATTCAAGTTCATCTTTCATGAATTATAAAAAATATATACACTTGGCTGCTGCCGTAATATACGTCGTCCCTTTCTAGGTACATAAAAAGAAAAATTGACGTTTTCAAACCCCAGACTCTCTCGGGGATGTCTGGAGAGCGCAGAAAAGGTGGGTGTACCAATAACAAAATCCATAATTCAACCGACTATTTGACAACTCCAAAATTCATAATGCACAAAGTTGCCACAGTAGTTCGCATCAATATTTAACACCTGTTAGTAAACAAGTACACATTCATACAAATTTCATAAATGCGAAAGCATAACTGATGCTTGTTTGTTACACTTTCACAGCTAAACCGCTAAACCGATTTTAATTAAATTTGGTTTGGACATGGCTTGAAGCCTGGGGAAGGACATAGGGTACCTTTTATCCAGAAAAATTGGACATTTTCTAAGGGAATAGCGATAAACAACTTAATTTTACGCGTATGGAGTCGTGTTAACTAAACAGCTAGTCTATAATATTATGAATAGAGAGGGCGGGTTTAGTAAGTTTGTTTATATGTGGAAGGTAATCTCCAAAACTACTGCACTTTTAAGAGGCCGCATATGATAATCTGTGGTGTTCCGCGATCTGGATCTGGATTTCCTTAAGTCTGTTAAACGTGAAAACACGATTAGAAACAAAAATCTCTATAATTTTCTTTTTCAAACGACACCTTTTTCTCATACCAATTGAAAGGTTTATTCTTAGTGGTTTTTTCACCATTTAAAAAGTGCATTTAGATATGCAGCAATTGCAGATAGACATAGCGGCGGTGATACTGCTAAGCCGCGTAAATAACAAATTTATGATAGAGCAAAATAAACCTTACATACCTCATATTAAAAAGGTGCATTTTGCTCCTTATTAAAAATGTTACTTATGTGGTTTTGCAGTTTCACCGACGATAGGCTATTTTGTTATTTATTTAGACCGTAGCGAAGCGAGGGCGCGACGCTAGAATACAATAAAGTCATCAGGCGTCAACCTTTCACAATTTTCCTCGTCCGTTGTAAAGTAGTATGTTTACTACAATCAAAGGTTGATGAAACGTTTATCGTAATCTGTTTATTGTTGAAATGTTAACTGTATCGCTATCACGGTTAATCGCTCTTATCTTCAGACTAGGATCCTTAATGAACGTGGAAGATATATCCGTCCCCGTATTGCTTATTGCGGATTTGTTATTATTCAAATCAACATTTATTTCAGATAATTATTGGGTCACTGGTCATAATAATACTAACATGATTAATTAAACTATTATTGCTCATTAAGTGGCAATTACGTGATATCCTTCGTGGGTGTTCCCAGTACCGTTTTCAGATCTTGTGTTGCTAGATTTACCATTTTATTGGAGGCTCTACAAATGTTTATGTTCTATCCCTCAGGCAATTCTTTGAGTTATCCAGGTCTTTATGTCACCGGGCACAGACATTATATAATACAAACATACCTTCACGCCTGTAATTCCAGAGTGTGGTAGGCAGAGCTACAATATTTCCTACAAGTTTAAAAACTTGGTGATAATTCTGTAACCACATTTTGCACAAATAGGCTAACATGTAAGAGGCCACAAATAGCCTGTTGTTTGATCGGTAGTTAAAGGAACTAAGGCCCTGTTGTTTGATCAGTAGTTAAACTATCTAATTGTTAAATTCGAAAAAGGAATGGAAAATTTGACACATTTCCTTGAGATTTTAACCATTAGTAACGTTTTTTGACCATTAGTTAGTTTAACTACCGATCAAACAACAGGCCCTCATGGTCAAATTTTCGTTTCCTTTTACGAATTTGGCCCTTAGGGCCTGTTGTTTGATCAGTAGTTAACTCAACTAATTGTTAAAATTCGAAAAAGGAATCGAAAATTTGACACATTTCCTTGAGATTTAACCATTAGTCACGATGTTTAACAATTAGTTAGTTTAACTTCTGATCAAACAACAGGCCATTAGGGAATGTAGGCTTGTAGCACTGTTAGGCGATTTTGCAACTTGTCACTATAATACGCTGGTAAAAGATGTTTACCAGAGTATTAGTGACAAGTTGCAAAATCGTCTATATTAATCTTCAGTGTTAACTATTTATGAATATTATTTTTTATTTTACAGTGTTTTTGATACTCATTTCAACCTTAAGTGGCCAAAAAGGGTACAGTGGCAACAAACGGTACTTTTACCCTACACACCGGACAAAGAATAAAACAGCTACTTGAATAACGCAATTACGGATAAGACTTATTATGGAATTTCCAAGCTGTGAAAAATGTTAATTGACAGTCATTGCAATTACTGACTATTAGTAATCGTAAGATAGAGGTAATACCTAATAATCGCAAACGGACATGAACCCGTATCCCATTTAGGGTGATCCACCAGAGGGCCTACTTATAAAATTGAAGTTCGAAGTTACGTTAACTCCATCCCTGTCACTTGTCATCGAGAGAGGGATGAAGCTAACGTAACTTCGAACTTCGATTTTCAAACTTGGGCCTCAGAGCTGTGCGGTGTAGCGGAAAGGAAAAAATCCACCAATAGAATTACTTTATTTTCCTAGCCTCGCTCAGCGCAGCTCTCCTATTGGTGGATTTTTTCTTCGCGCACCGCTCCGCTACCTCGCACAGCTCTGGTGGATACTCACCCTTAATCCACCAGCAGGAGTAGCACAAGTCGTCTGCGACTTGATTTTCGCTTGGATCTCCCTTTCTATCCATTTAGTCTGTAACGATAGAGACGCACTGAGCGACAAGCGAGAAAATACAACTTGCGCTAGCCGTACAGGAAGCCAGTTAGCTCGTTTGCCTTCAGCCTTCATAATAAAAATTAAATGTATTGTTTACACTATAAAACAAGTTGAAGAATACTTTTTAAACTTTACAGTTATATCTAAGCGTATAAAGATGATCTAACGTTGCTTTACAAAGAGGAAAAACCCGAAGTAAACAATAATTTTTAACTAAGGAAAAAAACAATGAAATTGCTAAGGCAATTAAATACATTTATAGGATCGATACCTTAGCGTTAAATACTATTACCCTATCGGTTTAATCACTTTCAACTTCAGTCTTCAAGTAAGATAATTTCGGGAAGTACCTACGCTTATGAATGACATTGAATATCCATTGTTCTTGCTTTGGAAACAACGTAGTGGTTACATACACGTAATGTTGAATAACTAGAAATATGAACACGTACCTAATTATATGATTTTGCTATCGATAGATAGGTATATAAACAGAACCTCGGGTGATTCATAATAATACTATAGTTATCGTACGTTGTTAAACAAGTCGGTATCGTGTATTGGCAGTACAGGTATCGTATCCGCAATCCGCGTGCTAAGGCCACAGTTACGCAATTGGGTCGCATTTTTACCCCCACCACCCTTATGGATTCGTCATGTCTGTCTGTCTGTCTGTCCGTCCGTATGTCACAGCCACTTTTTTTCGAAACTATAAGAACTATACCGCTGAAACTTGGTAAGTAGATGTATTCTATGAACCGCATTAAGATTTTCACACAAAAAAATAAAATAAAACAATAAATTTTGGGGGTTCCTCATTCTTAGAACTGAAACTCAATTATTTTTTTCCATCAAACCCATACGTGTGGGGTGTCTATGGATAGGTCTTCAAAAATGATATTGAGGTTTCTAATATATTTTTTTTCTAAACTGAATAGTTTGCGCGAGAGACACTTCCGAAGTGGTAAAATGTGTCCCCCCCCCCTGTAACTTCTAAAATAAGATAATGATAAAACTAAAAAAAATATATGATGTACATTACCATGCAAACTTCCACCGTAAAATTGGTTTGAACGAGATCTAGTAAGTAGTTTTTTTTAAATACGTCATAATTCGTAAACCGCAATTTACCTTTCACGGAACCCTTCATGGACTCCTCCGATTCGCACTTGGCCGCTTTTTTTCCATTTCTTTCCTTCAGATGTATATACCATGCCTCTCTGTTTTTGAGCGAGGTTTGCTATGATGCGAGCCTCGGTCTATCCTCCCGAGTAGTCCTTTTAGTAACATTGTAATTGCAACCTTGTCGAATTAACTTTATGGTGCCAACTGCCATTTATATGTGGTAGAATACCCTCAAGCGAGGACTCAGGAGGGCTAGCACAAGTTATCCGCGAGACGTTTTTCGTTTGGATCTCCCTTTCTAAATAGACTATATAACGATAGATACGCACTGAGCGACCAAAGAGAAAAACCATCTTGTGCTAGCCGTTCAAGATGATTCCTGGTTTGAGACTTAAGACCCGAATAAGTAACTGAAAGTAGAACTCAGAAGTTTAGAACTGGCTGTAAATTTTAGTACCACATCGCAGGTATTAAAGTAGTAAATTCTTACCACTCTTACTTGAACACTTACTACGACAAGGTACTAGAATGTACAGCTACTCAGTTACTGTGCCTCGGTACAGTTTTTATGCTCAGTTTGTAGTTCTGTACCCGTTAAAGTATAGGCACGTGCATGTGACGTTACTTTTAAAATTGATTCGTTCAAGATAAGCGATAACTGTTAGTATTTAATGGATCTTTGATGATTATTACTTATAGGTTGTATTGTGCCATGTTGTTGGCAAGTTTTAGTGGAACGCAACACTACACGCCTTCCTATTCAGGACCTGGGGTGTGATTCTCTGAAAAACATCACTCGTTCACTCCGCGCAGCTCCGTATTAACCGGCTAGTTTAAGTAGTCCCGTTAGAGCGAACAAAACACATTTTAGCGCGTGTATTCTCAATTCCGCCCCCTTTTACGATCACTCTGCCCTCCTAAATAAAAAGGACGCATGCGCAATTTGTTAGTTGAAGTAAATTTAACCCCCATCTTAAGAAATAAGGTCACTAATACGTGTGCGGTTCTATGGGACATACGCCCTTTTTCTAAGGAGGGCAGCACTCGTCCGACAGTCGGATCACTCCACCTCTGTATCACCGTACTCTCTGCCCTTAACATTGCATCAGTTCCGCTTTCTGTATCTTTTATCATTAAAATGCAATTCATTTAAGCGACTCTTTGTAAAAGCAAGTAGGTTACCTTCAAATGACGGATTTAATGACATTTCCTTCTCGCCCGGCCAGTATTAAGTTTTTATCTGCATCGAAAAAGACGATTATTTGCGCCGTGGCGATTTGCTGCTAGTACAGCCAGCATAATGGTGTGTGTAATTTTATTACGGAGCAGAGGCGTGTTTGTTAAATCGTACTCGCATCTGGCTTAACTAGGGCTGCCATCTCTAAAATTTGGCAACCAGGACAAGACGTGTGGAAACCCCGGATTTTGGATCCCAGAACCCGGACGGTTCGTCGGTTGTCCACACCGCGGTGCGTGAGTCGCGCCGCCGTCGCGTCGCTCAGCGTCATGGCTGCCCAAGACTTTAAACTTTTGAACCCGGACTACAAATGAAACCCCGCCCGGACGCTCCCCGGACGCCCTCTAAACTAGGACAAATCCGGGGAAACCCGGACGGATGGCAACCCTAGGCTTAACTTAATTCCTGATTTCCAGCGTTTGTTAAAGTCACGGTGATTCAAGTTTAGAGACTGCACCAATTCGACTCCCTTTTCTGCATCTTCTTTATTTTTAAATAGTATAAAACAAAGTCTCTTTTAATGCGGTTTTCACATAACATAACGGAAGGTTTTTACGTATAATTAACTCTGGTTTATACCGGTGTTAGAGAAAAGTCACATAAACTGAAGCGAAGCAAGGGCGTGTCGCTAGTAACGGAATAAAATGACCAGTTGATGGCATCGCGCTACCTTTTCCTTCCATAGTTCAAACCTCGCAAACATAAGACAGAATATAGAGTTAAAGTCATGCTAAGAGATTGGCAAAGCAATTAACCGTTAAGGAAAACTTATTATCACGACAAGGACGTTGAGCGGGAACGGGCTCGTAAGTTTGCGCACTGTACAAGGGAGGTAAAAGTTACGTTGTTTAGAGCTTTCTGTACGTCCCTTTACACGTGCAGCCTATACGAGCCACGATGCAATACACGCAACGGGCTTATGAAGCCGTCCGTGTCCAGTACAACAATGCGTTCCGGGTGATAGTGGGGCTGCCTCGCTTCTGTAGCGCGTCAGGGATGTTCGCGGCCGCCGGGGTCGACTGCTTTCACACTACCATGCGCAAGCGGGCCGCGTCCCTGGTGCGCCGCGTGCGGGCCAGCCCCAATATCATCCTTAGCATGATAGGGAGTAGGGTAGACTGCCCTTAGATGCGTCATTGTTGTGGGCTACATGCCCCTTGTGTTATTTATTAGTTACTAACAATTAGGATTACGGAACTACTAACAATATATGAGTGTAAATTTACTCGAAATAAATGATTCCATTCTATTCTATTATTATTTATTTAAGAGCCTATAAAGTCCCACTGCCGGGCAAAGGCCTCCCACCCTTCTTTCCACGTAGCCCACAAGGAAAACTTGTTTCCATTAAACCTGACCTATACTAGTGTCGTGTGTGGGCAAAGGTACATCATAAGCGATCTCCTTGTTAACTGACCTCTGACTGATCAGTGTAAATTCCCCTAATCGCTAGTAAGACGATCAATTCAATCGGCAATCATAACTCGACCCGTTTTTTTTTTGCGGTGGTAATACCTTGTGTACAGTCAGTTCAGATCGTTACTACCATCTTAACTTATAATTCTACCGCCAAGCAGCAATGTTCGCGTTGTTTGGGTGTGGCGATAAGACAAACGGTGACATTACTAGCATAGTTTTCCATCTTAAACCTCAGGGTTCGCAACGCATTTGCAGTCTTAGGATTGCAGTCTTGAGAATGCAAACGTCTATGGGTTTCAGATCCTACTCAAGTCCTGTGTGCTCGCTTGCCTTCTCTATGCCCTAAAAATAAATAAATAAATCCACAGTACATAATAATAAATAAATAAATAAATATCAAGGGACAATCTCACACAAATTGACCTAGTCCCAAACTAAGCTGTAGGCTTGTACTATGGGTAGGTACTGGACAACGATATAAATACTTATATAGATAAATAAATACTTAAATACATAGAAAACATCCATGACTCGGGAACAAATATTCGTGCTCATCACACAAATATCAGGCCTTACCGGGATTTGAACCCAGGACCGCTAGCTTCATAGGCAGGGGTCACTACCAACTAGGCTAGCGCGTCGTCAATCTCGTTAAGGTTAGGTTATCTAGGATCGTTAGACCGCCCGTGAGCTTCTGTGTAACGAAAAATAAAATGTGCAATATGTCATTGGCAGACAGAACGTAGTAGGTTCAATCCGCATTACCGAGACGTGTAAAATAAAGCGTAAATAAGTTTTTCTAACTTATTCAAACGTTTTTCGATCTTGTCAATTTATGGGTTATCTATTTTCTAGGTATTCTATTTTATCATAGCAACTTCATTTGTTTTGCGTTATATAGAGGACGTGCTCTTTGTTAGCGCCGCGGTGTTGGTGTTACTCATCGAACCAATATAAAGACACATCCACACACGTACCTAGTTATTAGTGTTATACGAACTCACAGGTCGAAGGTCAATTTAGGCTGGCCAGTGACTCGAGGGTCGTAGTCGAATGCGCAAGCAGAACCTACGGCCAAGGCCGTCTTAAACTATGCTGGGGCCCTTGGGCACACAAGAATTTGGGACCCTTTTGGAAAGTAAAGAAAGCGAATTATACCTACTAACATTTCTCTACCCTGAGGATGGGAGCCCTGGGCTTGGGCCTCGCGTGCCCTTATTATAAAGATGCGGCATTTCCTGCGGCCCTCGTCAACAAATGCGTGAAGGGAGAATCGCTGGGTTTTTAGTGGGTAATCCTGTCGCTCTCGGTTGGCGAGGTCCACATAACTATCTTGGCCCCCCGGACCCAGGTGGTATGCGTAAAGCTAATGCGTAAAGTAGAGTTCAATTCAACGACTAGCTACACCAAAAAAAAGGAGTATGTTTAACTAAAAAACATGAAAATTCACTGCTTTACACCATAGGTGTATTATATTATATTAGCCTAACGATCGAAACGGTAATTGTTACTGATCCAAAAACAATTAAGGCTTGCGGCCGAATTGAATTTTTAATATTGTAAATTAACTAAATAATAATGTTCAATTAGTAAAAGTGAATGTTTTGTCTTTTACTGTTTTTGCACTTGATGATACTTTTCGTGATCGTTACTTATCGTTAGCGTTTTTTGCTCTACTGTGTGTAGTAGGAAATACTTTTTTCAGTGTTGAGTATAAATGAAACGCCCCAGTGATCAGGCACGTGCTACCCACGACGCGAGACTCGTAGTTGTTGTTGTTATTATCTCGCTCCGTAAACATCATATTAAGCTGCTGCTTTGTTCCTTTGTTCTGCCATTATACTAATAGTTTGTCATTCTCTTAGTTGCTGAAAATGCCTTTAAATTTTAGTTATTTTACTTGTTAAAGTTCAAATGCTTACAACAAACGTTGTATCGTTAGCTAATGAAAAGAGGTTGCAAATTGCATAGCAGTTCGTTGGCAGACTATCTGGTCTATGGTCAGACATTCCCGCCCCCTCCGGGTTATACAATATACAGGCAAACGTCAGCAATACCAGGTAAACCTACATTTGATTAGTAACATAGCGCGGAACTTGTTATGAAAGACAAACGTTTCCAAGACAAAAGTTTCCACTACTCGTATACTCATAATCTATTATCCTCCTGGCCTTGCGGCTCCGGTTTCAATCTCATAGGTACCCATCCAGGATGGCTTATTTACCGGTCTTTTCTGTAATGTATTAACTGTTGTTTAATTTTAATTCGAGTGCAGTAATTACAGACTGATTCAGTTTTGAGTTTGATGTGGGATATCAAGACTTTGTCGAGTTCTCCACTTGACCATTAGTCCAATAACAGATACGAACATCGCTATCAACAATACCACCCCGTAAAGTTTAATTAAAATATAAAACAATTAAGTAGCCAGTAAATTCTGCAATAGTAAAAGCCCTATTTGCTACTTTCAATATGAAACTATTGTAATTTTATAACCTTAAGCTTGGTGAAATGGCCTAGCTCCTCATCGTCCAGAGTTTCCAACAATTGAGTCGTCCTCTCTAGTTTCAGAGTTCTCTATTCATCATATGGCTTTCTATCAAGGGAGCTTCGAGGACCATCCCAATAATGTTATAAATGCGAAAGTTTGTGTGAGTGTTAGATACTCCTTCACGGGACGGATTTGGATGAAATTTGGAATGGAGATAGCTTATACCCTGGAAAGTTTCCAAGGGAATACCGATAATCGAAATCTACGCGGACGAAGTCGCGGGCACAAGCTACTGCGATCATATTAGCATATTCCATCTTAGTCGTCAGGTTTGGAATGAACATCTGCAATCTTGAGATGGCCCACTTACCAACATTGCAGGTCATCTTTGCTCGATTTCCTTCTCCGTAATGCCATAATAAGTTATGAAGAGTACGAACTTAAAGAGTTATTTTTTGTTTGTTTCAGTGAGCCGTACGTCCCTCAAAACATGACTGGCATGGCGATGGTTCTGGCAAAAGGGAAATCAGCACCGCTGGACGTTGTCCGGGTAGAAACAAAGACACAAGTGAGTTGAACATTATGAACATTATGCCTAGTTTTAGATATCGATCACGCCTTACGATGAAGATTTTGCGGGCTTTGATATTTTGCAACATTGGCAATTTACGATAACTACTGCTATTAGCAATCCTGTATCAACATCTCTGGCGTTTGCAATACTTAGGGAGTTGGCACACGGCGGCTTTTTGTAGCCTAGTTCCAACCAATAGAGAACTTTATCGAGTAATATTCAAATACTTACTAAATTATTACATAAAGTAGCTGTTTTATTACAACGCAACGCCCCATTATATTAAAATCGTTAATCTTAGTTTCTCACCAGTTTTTCCTTGAAACAAAGTAGGTTATGTTTTTAGCATTGCTAGTCTGCTTTTTTACTGTAAGTATAACGTAATTTGTTAAGAATTGTGTCGTTCTAGTCTTTAACCGGGTAACCTCTAAGGAATAATTAACGTTGCTTGTTAGATATGCGACATGCGCCTAATTGTTTCTTATTAACCTGACTGACTAGTTCACATGAGAAAATTACTCTAGTATCGTATCTGTTCTGTTCTTGTCAGGATTTAGAGGGCTAAAGCCTGTCAAACAAGTAAATTCAATTTACTTTTCCCATAATCTTGGAAATTATAAAGATTAGATTACCCCTAATTGAGGGCAATGCTAACAAATGTTTTAATCTGGTATATAAAACTACTTGCCCTTTTCATGTCGTTTGTACAGTCGAGTTCATAAGTATGTATACACTTTAGCACCTTGTCTATTTAATGTCATGTTAAAGTAACAAGGTACTAAAGTGTATACATATTTATGAAGTCGACTGTACCTACTTATCTTACTCTTTATCAGCCATTCGCCCTGTGATCTGTGGAATTGCGGCTGTAAACGGATTGCCATTTGTGTATTAAGATCATCAGATATGGTTACACTTTTCAATTGAGAACGGCCTTCGCAAATTGCAAGTACTGTACCCTTACCCTGAGTTAGAATTACCGTACTCGCGAGCGAGTCGAATGCTCTGTCCCTCGCTCTCTATAAGAATACTTGCGAGGTCTGCGAGGGACATGGGTGAATATTTGAGAATGATTTATTTTGTTAGAAACATTTGTCTTTGTGATAAATGTCGTGTTAACGCAACTCAGGTAATCATATTATCTAGACTAGAGACTAAAATAACGAATTGTAAAAGAGGCACGTGTCGCTAAAGCTGATTTTGTCCAAAATCGAAAGAAATGTAAACAGAGGTGTTGAGTATAATGACAAAGTGTGAGGAGAATGACAATTGTTTAGATTTCTATGATGCTTTGATGAGAAGAATGACACAGTCAATTTTTTTGGCATAAATTAAAGGAACAGACGTAGCGAAATGATTTTGTTTATTGGTAACTGTAGTAACATTATTTAGAGGCTTAGTGTAAGGCTAAGCTTGACAAAATTATCTTAATATTAATCAAATCCATCATGCAAAACACGGGAACTATTTTTTACGTGTTCATTGAAGTCTGACTAAGTACATAGTGTACCTGCGAAAATATAATTATTTTGTAACATTATAATAATAAAAAATATTTATTTATTGAATTGCACTCATAATATAGAAAAGCGTTGCCCTTTCTCCACACTGTAGTCTGTAACAAATTAAATATGAACTAATTCTTCGCATAATAATATAGAAAATATACTCAAATTTCTTTTTTATTTAACTTAACTAAATCTCACTTTCAACTTTTACAAATTAAACTGTTTTAATAAATAGGTAGGTATAGCTTATTTATCAATGAACATTAAATATTTATTTTTCGTATTTTTTATTACAACAATAGGTTTGTAGCTATATCAAGAGCGACTTTTTTGATTTACGTAAACTAACTGGGTTATATTATGAATATCCATAGTCTAATGATTAAATAGTCTTATAAATAAAACTTCAGTGATAAATAGAAACACTTCCCTATTTCGGTATTTGTTTTGTAATTAAACTTGTTTAAACATTTCAACCTTACTAAATATTATTCTACAATAGGTAACATTATTTTTTATTTTATGTACATTAAACACAGGAAAGTTCCGCTTTCTCTGCGCCGTTATATTTAATAAATTAGATTAATATCATTTATAATTATGACAAAGAAAACACTTCTGAATTGTTAATTGTAACTCTTTAAAAATCTCACTTTTAACAAAATAAACTTATTATTTATTAACTAATATAGGTAGGCAACAAACATTTTTGATTTTAGGTAGGCATCAAGCAGCGTTCTTGAGGAGAATGACGTTGAGGAGAATGACTTTTAGGACAAAACTTATCGTAACCTGCAGTTTACGTTCAAATAAAATCTCGCCTCAGATATAAGTAAATCGTATCAAATTTGTCATAAAATGAAATAATTTTCTTACAATTGAAGTGTACACTTATGAAGTAAAGATAGAAAAGACCTATGACGAAAACTATGACAAGTTCGAGCAGCAATGTAGTTTGGTTGAGCGTTCGCGGGCGAATGAGGAGCAGTGTGCGGGGGAGGGGTTGGGACGACATTTGTTCCGTTATAAGTTATTTTTGTTAACAAAATATGCCAAATAAGCATCGCTGAGAAGAATGACGAATTATTTGTGACAATTTTTTAGCTTCATGTTTTGAATGAAACAGTGATTAAGTATTCTTTTTTTTTACTTGGATTTTAAAAACCAAGTATTAAACTATAAATATAAATAGAATTATCTTTTTTAAGTTCATAAATTAGCGTGTAATCCTTTTCATTTAAATTTATGTCGTGTTGTGACACGAGATATATTGCAATTATGGGTAGTTTTTAATTTTTGTATTTTTTAAATATACGAAATGAAACTTTTAAGTAAGTGCACCCACAAGAATACTTAATGTAGAATCAAATCACATTCATTAATTGAGACTTTCTGTTATTATTGGATCACAAAGTAAATAGACACTCTTTTTCGCCGTTTCAAATATTCACCCGACAGAGCTTCGACTCGTCAGAGTACCTACGTTAATTGTTACTCATGGTAAGGGTACTGAGCTGTGCGATGGAGTTATTCTCTTACTTGCGCAGTAAAGGGGAATTTGCTCTACCGGACTAAGGGGCTCCCAGAACACCCATTGAAACCAGCGGTAGCTCCGCACTGTGCTGGCTTTTTTAGTCTACCGAGACACCCTCGTCGGTTCGTTTCCCGTTCGTCATTTATATAATGTGCTAGGGCTAACGTACGCATCTTAAGGCCTTTGTATAGTATAAAGAGCGCTAGAAGTCCTTCGACCCGAGAAGTTGTGCTCGGGTATTATTACAGCAGAGTTAACTGTGGAATAAACTTCCATCCACGATGTTTCCTCAGCACTAATGTCCTCCTTGTAAGGCAACAACTTGGCTGTGCCCCTGGCATTGCTGATGTTTATGGGCGACATTGACTGCTTACCTTAAAAAAAGTTAGCGCCGCCTTGACTTCTAGCGAGGTTCAGGTGTGGTCAGTTCGATCGAGCGAACTCGTATTTGCCTTGATAATAACACAACTGATCGGACGCAATTCCACATAGCACAGCCGACACGCTGTTACCAACACCATACGTACCTATAAAATTGTACAGCTACCATATTTGTATTCTAGCTCGTAACGATAAGGTCAATAATGCCTGTTGTCCATATTATTTAATTGCGTAACCATTCAAATCTTTTCTAAACGAAGCAATTTAATGTATAAACGTGAAAACGAAACATAAATATTAACGAAGGTACACGTACTTAGGTATTTGTTATTTTAACGAACTGATAATTTCAATTACAGATCATGTTTTCCTTCCTGTCGATCGGCTGGGGCTTTCTATCGGATATCGATATAGAGAGTGAGCGCTTGCGAGCTCTCGGTGCGCAGCGTTTCGCGGTGTGGGCGCTGGCGAGGCTCGTCGGCCTGCGGCGGTACAAGGGCGTCGTCAGCTACGCGCTTATCAAAGATGTAAGCAACCTTCCCAAACCAAAGCACCCACTCGTCCTCACCCACAGCATCAGCCAAGACGGAGCGCTAGATTCGCCCGACGGAGAGGCTTTCATAGACTGCGATGAGCAGGATAGCATCTGGGCGAATGCCACCGGCGGGCCAGGACGGCATCAACGCGTAGACTCCTGGTACTCCGTTAACTCCCGCCGGAGCGCGTTTTACAGCACGCGAGGCTCTGAGTACCACAGCGTCACCAGCGCTGGCTCTGAGATGCGCTCTCCCGTGCACGCCTGCATGCACGGACCGGCGCCTCACCTGCCAGCCCTGATGTCCCAGCTCCCTCCCAACTGGACGCACGAGGAAGGAGAATTCGTGATGGTCCACGTCTCTTACCAGCCGTATATTGGCGAGGAGTTCCTGTTCGCGCCGCGCTCGCAACTCTCCGATGGAGTAATGTGGATGCTCATTATTAAAGCTGGGATTTCAAGACCGCGTCTCCTCTCGTTCTTACTGGGTATCGGCAGCGGGGACCACGCGGAAAGCAACAGTGAGCACATAAAGCTGATACCTGTGAGCGCGTTCCGCATCACGCCGGAGGGGCAGACGGGCTGCCTCACGGTCGACGGCGAGCTGGTCGAGTACGGGCCCATCCAGGCCGAGGTGTTCCCCAACATAGTCAATATCCTCGTTCCCGACATGAAATAACATCCAGAGTGTTAGACCTGAGATCGAACCTCGATCGACTGACTGATTTAGTTGCCTAAAAGCCCTAGAACCCTACTTAACCGATCGCATCAAGCGTCCCCGCTACGACAAGTATTTGTTGGTTGTGTTATGAGAGTGTCTAAATTATTTAATACTTACCAAAGTTTTCTACACGAAACTTTGACGTTCCAAGAATGTTGTGATTTAGTTTAATTTTAGTGAGCATAATATTTTGATTCCGCAGCTATATGTGATAATTTGTGCGCGAATCAGTTGTTGAATATTTACAACTAGTCAATGCTTTCTATTGTACGAAGGCAAGTGCCAAAGGTCGCGCAGTCTAGAAATTTATGCTACTTTTTATGGAATTGATATACAAGTTTGCTCAGTGCAAGAGCAGAATTTCTTCATTTGTCAAATAAATTAAAATCAATAAAAAGCAATCAATTAGTAATTAGATAAGTAATTAAGGTAAGGTGGGGTAAGACTAACATAGTCTATTGTTAGAAATCAAAGATCGGTTCTTACGACGAAATTTTTACGTCTTACTTTTAAATGAATAATTGAACTAACTTAAGATTTTTGTAAACTTTTACAAAAGTGTTTTTTAGGCAAGTTTACTCACAGTTAACAGGGATAACTACAGAATGTTCAACAGCTAGTCTTGCCCCACTAACGGGGTAAGACTAACAGTGCCTTTTATTATCTTAACAAACATACGTTCTTAAGTTCTGACAGAAAAGCCGTTACATTTAATGTGACCATTTATAATTTAAACTTTGTGCTAAGCAGAATGAGGTGCAATTTTTATTTATTTGGGGGAACACTAACATATGATTAAACTCAGGGATGTAGAACCAGGGCAGTCTTCTAAATAAATAGAAAAAAAAAACTTTTTTATTAAACGGTACTTAAATTTACTTGTTAATAATGACGTAACCAATTACTTTAGTAATACTTTAATCAGACTTTTTTACTTAAGGCGAAAAGTATTTAATAACAGTGTCAACATCTTAGTCTTAGATCTTACAGTTTCGAAGTTATTCACTCCCTCCCTCCAAATATTTTTCTACACAAAATTAAATTTTTGGAAAAAGTAAGTGTGCGTGCAACCAACCAAACGTCAAACCAGATTGTTTTTAAGAAAAATAAGTACTGTAGATGATAAATCTATATAATATAGTTCCTACAAAGTTTACAACATCTTATTCCGGGCAAGATGAACATATATGATTATCTAGCCCCAGATGGACTGATAGTCTTACCCCAACTAGTAATTTTGAGGTTACGTATTTGTTTCGATCAGTAGTTTATAAATGAATTGGTTTAACGTTGGACCGATATAATTAATTAAAAGTTAATATTATTGAAATACTACTTACGTTTATATTATAACATTTCAAAATTCATCACTTTTTCCAAAAATGAAAAAACAAATTAACCAGTGACCTCGTGTTTTGATTTCTCAAATGTCGTTTTTGAAAGTCATCTCATGTTTACCGTGTCCCGCGTGCGTAAGCAAAGTAGCGACGTCTGTGTTTTGAGCCGGGAACTTTTTGGATTGTTTGCTGCTTTACCGACATAGCAAACTACGGAAGTTGTGCATAGCATAGGTTTCGAGTTATTGGACTGTGTTAGTCTTCCCCCGGTGATAGTCTTACCCCACCTTACCTTACTTTTAGAAGTTTTACACCTTCAATAATCTTACCTGATGTTACAACATCCATGTATTTTCACTCTCGCCTTGTTTCCGAGTTTTGGTTTATAAAACGATACATTTTTTGAGGTTGTTTTTAATTTTATAAATTAAAAATTGTTGTTGATGCTATTATTTGATAATTTAATTTTGTTAACTTAATTATTTTTGCCAACTTTATCTTAGCGTTAAGCGGGCAGGTGTAATTTAATATAATTATTATTATTATTATTGTATAAATTAACTAAAACTTATTCCTTAAGTAACCCGTTAGCTTGCCTTATTCGTTTTAGTTTTTATGTCGTTTACACAGATAATATAGGTTATATTGTCTTGCGTTTAAGACAGAATTAAAATAGTTAGTTCAATGGGTTTGGATTATGAAGTTTGGGGAAATACTTAATTTATGTTTGTTTTAAGGTCTTTTAAGTATTATTTAAACTACTGTAACATTTAAAACTTTCTGTGATAATAAATAATTCTGCCATAATGTTTTGCATACAAAATCCGATCGATTGAATCGGCTTACACGTCGTAGTAACGGAGGGGGGGACCCCAGTAAAACGCCTAATTTAATTATTTTACAAATTATTACAAGTTTTATGAATTTTATCAAGCTGGTATATGTAAGTGAAAGTGTATTTATTAATAACTAAGAATTTGTTTTGTTGTATTGTTGTTTTTTTATAATTCGAGAGTGTAATCTGATGGTTTAAGGAAGTTAATCTACTGGTATTGGCATTAGAAACTAAAATGTGACTGCAAATTACCTAACATACATACTTATTGAGTATTTATATTAAAGCAGGCTATGAAACTGGATTACTCTCTCAAACAAAAATATTTTGTTCTTTTTTAATTTGCACAAAATGTTGAAGAGTGCTTTTTACTTTTGTAACTATGCATTTTGTCATTAGATGTTAAACACAGAAAGACGAAAAATTAATCCTTTTCCAAATGGAATTGATGCATTCCACTAAACATTTATTTAATATTTACGTTATTTTATTTACTATATACTTCTTTGACTTTTAATTTAAGGTCTAATGTTTAACTCCTTTCGGTTTAAAACAATACTTTAGGCAAATACCTACATTTATTATTAGCATAAAGGGTTTCAAAACACTAGTACAAATGATAAGTAGCTAAATAGCAAAGAAATTCATGTTAAGCTCTCATTATAAGAACTTTAAGCCTATATTATTGGTATGGTTATGCTATAGGTTTAAAAGTTGGCTAGTACTATCCTGAATATCCTCATGCCTATATATTAGCGGCCTGCACACTTAAAGTTCGGACTGCGGGAAACGCCACGCGCCATTCCAATCTTCGCTTCGAACCGTACGTGTAAATGCAACTGTAATAGTAAAGTAGTAAAAAACCTATGGTTCGGCCTGGCGCGTGGCGTTTCCCGCGGTCCAAACTGTGCCGTGTAAAGGCCGCTAATGTGATTCTGGTCACCAGATATTTTTTTTTAACAGAACGATCAGAAGCATTTTAAATTAATATTAAGACCATCAATCCCAATTTTTTTTAAGGAAAGGGTTTTTTACCGCTTACCAAACCTACTTGGTATTATAGGTTTCCGTGCTCAAAGGACGAGACGGAGCCCTAGTGCTGACGAATTGTTTAGAGGTCATGAAGTACTTACAGTATGAATGTACATTTTTTTACTTGAAAAATAACTAATTGGAAGTGCTGGGCCCGACTCGTGCTCGACCAGCTTTTTCAATTGCAATCTTTTTGCATCTTTGGGAATGGTTGATCCTTCAATGAGAACAGTTAGAAAAATTTGCGTAAATAACGTGTTCTTTCATTTAACGTCAATGACCGATTAGTAAGTATTAGATTGATTGTCATTACTTTGCATGTCAGTCAAAAAAATGCTTTTGAATGTTCTGTTTTGAGGAATAGCAGTGGCAAGTTCATGAGTATTTGGATATAGGCTGGAAACATGATAGGCTCAATATATTTGCGTTATATGAACTGATATTACATGCCAATTACGTTTAGGTAAGGTAATAAACAATCGGGCGGGCATGTCACTGTTAGAATCGACTGGCGCGCTCTCTCATAGTTTAATGTGCAGAAATGGGTTGTTAAGAATCATACAAATGCGGATAAAACACACTAAATGTGACAGTAATCACCAGTTAACACTGTTGACAACACGCCGAACGACTGCATGGAGTTTCTATAAAGCAAAAGTTTCTAACAATGCAAGTATTATGTTTGCGCTTGTGCTTTTCTTGTTCTTAATTCATATCCGAATGTTTGCTATCCACTGGACCATGAATGAGCGCGCTAATTTGTTAGAAATTAACAACCCTGTCTTTGACTGTTTGCTCACTTCAGTTCTCGTTAAGGACATTCAGCAATTTTGTGATGATGTCCAATGGCCCCTAAAGTTAAGGCTTAATATCATTAGATTTTTATAAGCAGTAGGTACATTTTTATTCCAAAGCTATGTAATGTTATGGTTAATGTTTATATTAATTGTATTTGGAGTTTTGCTGTCCAAAACTTCTGATGAAACAATACAAGAACTATCAGTATCCAAGGAATAATAAATATCATCACAAAGTCATGTTGACTTTAAATATATTTTAAAATATGAAAATACTAATATATTGTTGTAAATAAAATATTTTAAACAATATTTGATTCTGTGAATAAATGTTATTCAAATTCCAAGTTTATGAAACTGTTGTCAATAAATTATTATTTGAAACTAATGCTCTGGGTTTTATTTAAACAACATTTCAATAAAATCAAAAACTTTATTATGTACTTATTTTCTACTAACAAATTGTATTTTATGATTAGTACCTTACACTTATTACAATATAACATTTTCCCATCACTATGATATTATTTTTATTTAAATTCATCTGAAAGTTGGCAAATCATCTAAGAATACAAAAGAAAAATACTTAACAAGTAAATTTCATCAACCTCAATTTGTAGCATTTTTTAAAACATTACTTTAAAGTTATACAATTTTAATGATTATTCCTTATTCTAGAAATAAGTAAATAATTTGCCTATAATATAATTATTATTTTCTATCTTACCTACTGGTCATTGAGTGCAGTCATCCATTTGGGGAGTACCCAAAATTATTGGGATGTCTACGGACCAACCAAGAGCTAAAACCATTTCTAGATTTTATTTATACCAACAGGTAGAAACATACAAACATACTGAAAACAAAACAAGTGTTTATTCAGAGCTGTGTCATTAGTGTGATCAATAGTTATTGATTGGTAAATTGAGCCACTAAATTCTGAAGGAAATTTACTAGTGTCATTTTACAGTCATATGGAGTACAGCAACAACAACAGCTCTTAAAAGGGCCGTCGGGTTTGTATTTCTCTCTCAGCTGCTCTAATATGATCTTATGCGAGTGTAACTGAGTTTATTGGAACCCAAAGAACTTTTCAATGCCTTTTGCATTATACCTGGATTTTCACTAACATTGATGAGATGGCTGAGGTTACATAATAGGAATTACTGAAAAAGCAATGTATGGTTTAGTCAGAGAAAACTTAATTCTTTACTTACAATCTACCCACACATTTATTTTTTAATACAATTTTATTGGTGTTAAATGCAGAAGACAATTTGTAACCTTAATTGATAATGATATATACATTTTTAAAAGTTACCCAATCTATAGAAATAAATAAAATCAAGCTGAAAAACTAGGCTAAGAATTTGAAATAATTATTAATTTTTTCAATGCTTGTGCATATTACCTAAACACAAGCTAGAGATCTAGCCAACTATTGCTAAAGAAACCTCACGACCTAAATGACACATATTGCTATAAATATTGTGAAACATCATGTAACATTGATGTACAATGCATTATGTCAACAACCCACTTTCACAAACGCATTTGCAGATTATCAGACTTCGTAATGGTGAGATACTTTAGTAAGCTCTGAGATCAAAGTACATTATGAAATCCAGGTAATGCAAATTCAGATGCATTTTTAGACTTCATCAGTCAATTCACGTTGACTAGTCTTTGAAACTTTCATTTGTTTTCACACTTATAAGCTATTCAAAATTGTGAGCTCTTATTAGGCAGTTGTTTAATACCATTACTTTTATGCAGTCTTAAGATTTTATTATCTCTTACCTGAGCTTGAGCGAGTCTAAGCTATCGAGCAGATTCTGGACTTCGCAGTCTACTTGCTCCCGGGTGCTCACTCGCTCCAGCCGCTCGCGGACTGACTCCAACTCCCCAGGGTCAGCCTTTTGCATTCTCATGAATTTTAACATCATTTCCACCACTAAGCAAATGTCAGCAATAAGTTGTCTGGTTTCTTCGAAGTGGCCGGCACCACTCGGGCGCATTTGGATCAGCTTGAGTTTGCTCTGAGCCAGCTGAATGGGATTACGCCCGTTGTTGTCATGTGAACTAACATCTGTGCCTGCATCAAGCAGGTCAATGACTACTTTAATGTGATTCATGCACACAGCAAGGTGGAGAGGTGTGTTGCCAAGAGTATCTTTGATATTCGGGTTGGCACCGTGTCTGAGCAGAGTTCTTACCACGTCCACGTAACCGCGGCACGAGGACAGATGCAGCGGGCTTCTTTTGTGTTCGTCAGAGGAATTTGGATCAGCACCAGACAGAAGCAGTTTTTCTACGAGTTCAGTGTTGTTTGTTGAAGCAGCGAAACGAAGCTTTTGGTTTCTTGACGAGCAGATTGTGCCACCGTAACGATATTTCAGCCGGCAGTGTCTAGCTTTAGTGGAACATTTAATTTTCCCAATATGATCGTGCGGATTAGGATCATTTAAGAACTCCACCGGCATGGGCTGCCCCGACGGATTTATAGGTATAGCCCGAGGGTTAAATTCTAGGACACATTGAGAGTGGTCGAAAATTGGATTGTCGCTACTTTCATTGCTCGTGTCTACACCCGAATCGGCCATTTTTTTCACAAATATAATAGTTTGTTTCGGATAATTGTAAACTTTAATAGCTGGATTCAAACTTAAGAAATATATTAATAATTCATACGGGAAAAGGAACAAGTAGAAAAATAATACAAAACTTGTTTGCTTTGCTTTGTGATCTGCTGTCAAGTCAAACCAAAACCAGTGTGACTTTGACAGTTTCGGAAAGTACACCTTTGCCTTTGTGAACCAAAAACTCTTTGCGCAATATAAACCTTGACGCACAATCTCTTCTACAGCTTCTAAATTTAATCCTGACATCAATGTTATAATTTGTGTACGTAAAATGAAACGTTAATGAGTTATTAGAATTACGGTAATCTGTGCGTTTATGTCATTGGCCAATAATTAAAAGCTTTTTTTTTTAATACTTTTAAACCAATGATATGCCATCAAGCTGAAGTGGATTTGAAGTTTGACAATCGTTTGACATTTGCTTTTGACAAAAGAAAACATTTCAAGAAATTTCGTGCCGTTCTCATGTTCTGCGTCAGCTCAGCCGTCATTTGTGGTGTTACTGCGTGTTCCTGACAGTGCAATCGGCCTCCGAAAATTTTCCAACGATATATTTTTTTAAGAAATACGGTACTGCGGCATTCAGAACGAGTAAAGTGTTAATAAAGGAGAAAATGCAGCAATTAACGGTTTTTATGGTAGGTATGATGAGGATATTATTTTTGTTCACCGTTCGCATCATAATTGTTAACCTTTACATTTTATTTTGCCGATAGGACATAGAGAGCTCTCGTTCATATATCGACGAGTTGTACTCTTCGGATGAGGAGAAAGTCGTGGAGGCGCTGGTGACGTTGAAGAACACAGTAATCGGCAGCAACCGGCAGAAGGGATCCGTGATCCAACAAGGAATCGTGCCGCGACTGCTACAGCTGATGGCGGACGAGACTCTGGATCCAAATATACGAATCGAGGCTACTATTACTATTGGTACGTCACTATTTGCCATTCTAAAAAGTATGGTATGGTATTTATTACAGTAGTATAGATTAGAATATTCACCTTGACCCCTGAACTGTTTATATGTATGTGAATCTCGAGTTCAAAATGTAGTTTTACACTGTTGCTGAATTATAAAGAAGTTAAGATTTTGCAACATTGTTTACTTTTTCAGTATGCATGAATTATTTCAATTTAAGGAACAGAATGGTTATAATTATAATCATTTTAATTGCTCTACACTTGCCTTACGGTGCACTTATATGGCCAATTAATTGAGAAATAAGTCAAAATTATGGATTTCTCAATCTATTACACCAAATTAGAGTAGAACAGTTAATGATGGCAGGTAATTATTGCTCAAAAATATGCCCGTGTAAGTATAAATTCAAGTTTGTGGTTGTGTGGAAACATGACTATATTTTAAGGTCACAGACTGATTTGCCATACTTGCATTACTCCCGTAGACGTCACTGCTGCTGAAAGTGTTAACAAATGAACAAATTTAATTGGCCTTAGAATTTTATAGCCTTATAAGTCTTAAAATTGAACGTTATCAAAATGCGGTTTTGACAGTACAATTATATATATTGCAGTTCTATGTGCACCAATTCAGCACCTCCATTCCACTGGGTAAAACCATATTGCCTTTGACGTGTTACAGTATTGTTTTTAACTCAGCTGCCATTACTGTCACGTTAATAAGAGCTGTTAAAACTTTGACAGTATGATAATAGGTCAAAAACAATATTGTTTTATGATGTACAATGAAAAGCCCAGTTCTTTCACTCTTTCATGCAAATAAAGTAAATTCTGGTTTATATGTTTCTTCAGCTTCTTTGTCATTTATTATAATAACACAATATTTTATTTTGTAGGGTCACTTGCAAAGGGTACAGCTGAAAATGTAGCAGCATTAGTGGAACAAGGAACAGCATCGGTTTTGGTCGAACTCCTAAAGATAGTCCCTGTGGAGTCGAGGTTGGCTGAGGCAGTCCTCTGTGCCTTGAGAAGTATTTTCCTTTATCCTCCGGCACCAGTGGGAGCCCTGCCATCTGATATGAGGCTCCTGTCGAGGTTGACACGTTAGTATTTTTCTTTTATTTGCTCTCTGTGGTGGTTAAATAAATTAAGCAAGAAAAGTACATTTTGTGTCAGTAGTTTAAAAAAATGAATACGTAAACAGTACATGGATTGTGAAGAACAGCAGATAATAATTAGAAACTTTGTCCAATATGCGGTATTGCAGTCAGAAAACAATTACAGATGTAAAAAATAAAATATTGTACTCTGTTGTTATGTTATGACAAATTTTAAACCACAGACAAAATTTTATTTTCTATATATTTTATTTGCTTCGTACAAATTATCACACAAACGTGTCATACATTTAATCACCACTGTTGATTAAATTTAATGGTTGAAAACTGTGTGGTGTGATAAATTTAATGTGTGTATCTGTCTGTGGCATCATAGCTTTCAGACGGATCAACCAATTTTGATTTAGTATATTTTAATATAAGTTTTAATGGGAGTGATTAGCAAAAAATACAAAACTAATCCAATTTATTTACATATTGGGAATTAATTTTAGAGCAAGTAACATTTTTTGTAAACACAATAACATGTAAACTCTAATTCAGGGTACTAAGGTTGAAATTGTAACTAAACATATGTTATTATTAAAAACTTTTGCCTGAAAAAGGGTGTAAGAGTTATGAGCTCTGAAAGTGGCAGTTATATGTCAGCGGTTTTTATCGAAAAATATATATATAAAAATATATATTTATTAAACATTAAAAAACGGGCATTCTTCAGTTAACTTTTATATGATTAAGAAATAATGCAAGAAATAGCCAAAGAAAAAATTAATGCCATTACAATACAATAGATATATTATACAGCCTTGGCCAAAGGTGTTGAGCACCCCACGTTTCCCTTTGTAACTTATAAATAGAGTATTATTTATGAATAAAAAAAATACACAAAGACTTAAAATATAAAAAAGTGTTTAAACATGTACAAATCGTTAGTAGATATCGTATCGAAGTAGCTATTTGCGTGTGAAAACTGAAGCTAGAAAAAGTCTGGTATTATTTTTCACGGAATTTCCCTTAATGTCAATAAATATGACTAATGAACTTTCTATAATAAACAATATAAATGCACATTTGAAAGTTTTATGTTAAAAACGTATGGGTGCTTAACACTTTTATTTAAACTCTAATTAATAAAAGGCCAAGGCTGTACGTATGTATTTTATATTTAACACTGCACATAAGTTACAAAGAAAGCACTGGTTTTTCAGTACAATAGAGTTATCATAATTCAGTTCATCAAAAGTCCATCTTTTATATAAATACACGCTACAATAAACGCGATGCGATCTTCGATACTAACACAATGCTAAAAACTGATAATATAAATTATCATTGGTACAAATGATTAATTTTCGAACTAACGAAATTTTACGTGGGCCTTAGGAGGCTAAGGCGGTCTTGACTTTAAGGTCATGTATATGTATAAAGTCAGTTCCTATTCAGACTGCCATTGACAATAACAAGTATAGGTATCTGACTGTAATTGTCATTAGATAGAGGATGAAATAGTAATGAGAATAATGTTACCTCTAATTAGTTTACTAAAAAGGTTGAATATATATTCATCATCACCATCGTATTATTATGCTGGGTGCGACAGAGACGAAAACCTCACTTATCAATCAAATCTATCAAACCTCACTTCATTTTCAATGTCAGAAATAGTTTAAAAAAAAAATCTTTATAACAAGACTCTGTCAGTGTAATGGTGTTTTCAGTGAATGTGCTTTTCATAAAAAAATACAATATCAAATAGAGATTACTACCTTAAAACAAACATGAAGACAATGATAAAATGTATAAATAAATAATATGACTAGGCTCAACCTTCAAAAGTACGCGAATATGGAGTTATAATGGTAAACTGATTTGTTTATAAGAGTGACGGAACGAATAGGAACAGACTAAGTAGCTATACACTTTAGTGTTTTGTCACTTTGAGATCATGTTTCAAGTGCTGCACTAATCTATCAATCAAGGACGTTAACCTCATAAGTCCTATGTTTTAATAATAGTGGTAGTTCCTAACTACCAAATTTACTATAACAAGTACATAATAAAAAAAAGGTTTAGCTTTAGGAAAGTTCTTTTTTGTAACTTTTGAAGTTGTTATTTGTAAATTTTAATGTAACACCAAATTAAGAACGA
This sequence comes from Acleris literana, assembly GCA_946894065.1. Taxonomy (NCBI): domain Eukaryota; kingdom Metazoa; phylum Arthropoda; class Insecta; order Lepidoptera; family Tortricidae; genus Acleris; species Acleris literana. Next base: position 5,410,712 of record OX335681.1, read on the forward strand.
AATTACTAAAAATGTTTTGTACTAAAATAAGTAGTGATATCCTCACTACTATCATTAATTTGTACTAGGTACTATGTACACTCGCGACCAACAATTTGATACTATATAGATACCAGTAGCGTCGAGGTGATGAGACGCCTGCTGCTGTCGCCTGGAGTTGGCTACAAAATCACACCTGTAGGCAAAAAATATAGTGCTCTTCACATTAACATTTGCCTTTTCCTGGGATTAACCCTTTATAAGGCCCCAAATATACAGTTATGCTACGTAAAATTCAAATACAGTGTCATGTTCGACATTTCCTAGGGAATCATTTAAAAGCAAGTCATTTTTCGTGCAAAAACAACAGAATATGTATCATATTCTGTAGTACGTAAGGTTGAAATTCTAAATAAATACATGTGGTCGCTAAATCGCCTCCACCTTATAAAGCGTTAAACATAAAACCACGACTAGCTGGATAGCTTCATTTTACTACACTACTAACAAGGATAATCGCATCATTTTATTTTTCCGCGTTTATTTTAGTGTTGTACTTATTTGGCTATACATTGTCAAAACTTATTTCTCAATCGCTCAGAGGTTAACTGGAAGAGATCCCTTAAAAGGATAACTTTGTCTTCATACATCCCTACTATATTTTTGAACTTTTTTTTATAATAGTTATCTCTTCTGTTTAATGAAGAGTTCATACTTACATCGTTTTTATGCTTTAAAGATGAAAGTTTTTGTAACCGGCAGCTGATTCACGACCAGTTAATAATTGTTTCGTAATCGTCGGGCAGAGATAGCCCGGGAAGGCTCGGCCACGGCGCGCGCCTGCGTGGTGCGCGTCCTGTCGATCTGGTGCGGCAGCCCGCTGGAGCAGGAGACGCTGTGCGCGGCGGGCGCGTGCGCCGCCGTGGCCTCCCTGCTGGCCGACGCCCGCGGCGCGCCGCCGCTGGCCCGCGCGCTGCCCGCGCTCGACCTGCTGGCGGCCATGTGCTTTGAAAACGCTAACGTTGCGCAGGTTGCGATGAATACTAGGTGAGTTTAAAAACAGACCAAAATGTTAGTCAGCGAGACGAGAGCGTCGGTGGCCCGGTGGCTCAGGGGGTCGACTCGTAATCGTACGGTGCCGAGTTCGAACCCCCGCGTTCAACATGTACCGATGAGCTTTTCTAACTTATGTACATCACCCGATGCTCTTACGGTGAAGGAAAAACATTGTGAGAAAACCTGCACATTCGAACAGCTGTGTGTGAAAGGAGAATTGCACAAAAGATCCTAATGGGGTCGAAATGTATCCGAAAGGATCCATCTGTAAGATAAAATAAGGTAGTCAGCTAAAAATATGTAAATCCATCCAGTAAACCTGTATCCACCCACTAATGGGTAATGGGCCTTTTCCTTATCACGCCACTCGTCGGTCCTACGGTAATCGCATCCGTTGTCGTCCGTTTTAAAATCCTTTTAATAATAGCACCCAAAGTTATAAAATATATCCACACAGCTCTTTTGTCAAGAAGTCCAAAAAGAAGACCAAAAATTGGTCTTTGTGGAGTCCCTCTATTCCACTTTATTTTAGCCGCTCTTACTTTTATATCGTAATAATATTAAGTCTTATTAACTTGATAGTATACAATGGATATTAGCACTCAATCCATTCACTAGTTTGATTTATTTTCGGCGCAATCGAATCAGGAATCACTAGTGCGTGGAATAGTATCGTGTGAAACGGGTTTAATTTAAAGTTGAATTCAGTTTGCAGTTCATAAAATACATAAAGGTGTATCGATTTGAATAGCCATTACGTTCAGTCGCAAGTTGTCTCAAAAATGAAGATCTGCTTGGTCGATCATACTTGCGCTTTCTGCGTTTTAGAAACACGTCACCTCTATCTACCAGTGACGAATGTCTAACCGCGCATTAATACCTAAACTAACTCAATGGACATTTAGTAACCTAGAGTAGGTAGAGATATCTCTAAATATTGTTGAGGACTTTAAATGTTTAGTTGATACCATACGTAAATCTGCCGGATTATACGTTTTCCACGTGTCGTTAGTCGTGTCACGTCGGGAAGTGCATAACACGGCTAATTTCCGTATTATGTCAAACTGCTAAAAACTTCAAGTTCCTTGATAAACTCATTGAATGAGATGCCCATCCCAATACGCTTTGATCTTGAGAGATCTCACCGAAGTTCAGTATATTAATACGGCCCTTAGTGTACAGTTTGTCGTCTTTATAACACGCACAAATGTCGACATTTTGGCACAGTGAACAGTTAAGCATGCCAAGATTTTTCACGGATGCGGATTAAGTGATAAATTCTGCCAACATTAAAAAATACTGAGTATGGGTTACGCGAAATATTAAATAAATATTAGCATGACCTGGGTTATTTAGTCATTGCATATTTAAGTAATTTTTACAGGTTGTGTCGTCTGACGCATCTGCGCAATTCTTAATTTAGTATTTTAATGATTGTATTCGACAATTCGACATGCTAACTTCATTGGTATATTATATTATACTCAAACCTCCCGGACCAAATTGTCTAAATCAGAGGTCCCCAAACTTTTTTGTCTTGTAGACCAATTAGCAATTTTTTCGGTTTTGGGTAGACCCTAAGCTTACCTAATGTCAATAAAATCGGGGTATTTTGCACAGATAAAATGTGCGGTCTAGACGGCTACTCGACACAGGTTACAATTAAAATTTAGTACCGAAAAATATTATTTATAAAATAAAAACTGCTTAAGTGGGATCCACCATCGCGGACCCCATTTTCATTTCATGGACACCCACATATTTTTTTCCGCTCACCTGGACCTCTTACTGGTCGATATCGACCCCTGGGGATCGATATGGACCACTTTGGGGATCACTGGACCCAAAATGATGGTAGAAACCGCATCAAAATTTAATAAGTCGTTTAAAATAATTGCGCACAAACAGACTGAAATAACCACGTTGTTTCAGTTACGAAGTCTTGTTAGTTCTATATCTTGATGTAAATAATGGCCAACGTTTTCTTTGAGTGGACCTCGTTCAGCGGGCCGATTATGGTCGTATTTATCGACTTAGATAAGCGTAGATAAAACATCTGTCACTTTCTGACCAGTATGTAAGTGCGAGAGTGACGGAAGCTTTATCCACCGCGATAAAGGCGACCATAATACGGGCCCAGGGCCTGTTTCTTATCTACCAACCTACCCACTAACCTGCTGTCAAGATGTTTTCTCCTTTCAAGAGTGTCAACTGCGTACCAGACAGAAACTGACCAATATTCTTCCTGACGGCATTGCTAGTAGCGTTATCTTGGTACGCTGCGTGCCATGGATAGATAGTACGGTTTTTGTCGGCTGTGTAATCCCTCTATGACATGTTTCTGAACATAAAGTGGCCTGAGTGCGCAGTCTGTTGAGCGACTTCCATGTGCGCTACGGTAATGGGTACACTACATAATTTCGAAGGGTCATAATTCCGAATTGATAATCCCGAATTTTCATAGTTACGAATCCAATGTTTTAATAGAAGACTTTGTTTTTTAATATCGCTTATAAATCAAACCTGACCTAACCTACGTATAGCAGTTCTGCTCTCCTTAGAAAAAAGGGCGTATGTCTTATAGGACCGCGTATGTATTAATGACCTTATTTCTTAAGATGGAGGGTTAAATTTACTTCGACTATTAAATTGCGCCTGCGTCCTTTTTATTTAGTAGGGCAGAATTACATTATGAATGTAATCTAAAGTAGCTCCAGCATAACAGCGGTCGGAAAAATAAAAATTCATACAAATGAATATTTGAATTTAAAAAAAAAACGGATTTTTAAGGTACTTCCCTTACGGTAGTATGTAGTCTGTAGTGTTCGCATTCAATCCAAGTGTCAGAAGAAACTTTTATTATCACTCTGAGGAAATCCCTTTAGAGCACAGAATCTCATAATTGGCTCCTTACTCATCCTAAATCCTTAAAAAACTGAAATGCTCCTTATTTTCAGGTATAACGACAGAGTTATCCCTGAGCTCCTGACCTGCCTGGTGTCCCGGGACAAGCCCCTGCCGGTCGCCATGGGCGCCGCGCGGTGCCTCACCTACATACACAGGGCTGGCGGTCTCACGGCGGACGACAGTAGGTAAGCCGGGGAAATTATGGCAGTATAAACAGTAGTTCGCCTTCAGACAAAGGTATATCACGTGGCTTGCTTGTGTACTTGCTTTGACCATACGCACCGCGAGCCACTGCAAGCAAACTCAAAAGGACGCACCAAGCCGGTTTAGTCGGGCCACACCGTCGCCGCGTTTGATTGCGTGCGTATTAAGTATCGAGCGACGCGCATCGACGCAACCCTAGCGCCCGAGCGACAATAGGTAACAGAAACTCCTAAACGTACGTACTGTCAACACACGCTCGTGAGATTAAATTAAAGATACTAAATAGATATAAAACCCCTATATAATAGCGACCCCTTAACAGCTGATATCCCTCATAACGGCTCTTATTTTCACCAAACCTGGCTAAACACTACCTTCATTAAAGTAGCGTTATATTTAAAAAAAACTATATCAAAATCAGTTCATTCGGTTGGGAGCTAAGATACCACAGACTTATACAGATTACATAGATACACACTTGTAACTTATAATTATAACACCCTCAGGGGCCTGTTTTATAAAGCTACAAATTACAATTTACAGGTTACAAGTTTCCATTTGACACAACCTCGACCAATGACAACCAGCCATTTGAGCAGTGTTGCCAGTTTAGACCTGTAAAATTGTAACTTGTAGTTTTATAAAACCGCCCCTGTTAGCGAAAAGTAAAGAAAAAAATTAGTAAGGAAATCTCTTGTTTTTAACTTTCCAGGGTGGTGTTCGGAGCTTTGCCCTGCCTGGCGCGCCTCTGCACGAAAGAAATGCCAGAAGAGATCAGAGCCACGGCGGCTGAGACTTTAGCGTATTTAGCAGAAGTTAGTACCAATGGTCACCGCTGCCTCCATTTAAAACGTTATCATTAATACTGCCCTCTTAGGAAAAAAAGGCACATCTACTATGTGAATTGCATTGCACTTCCAACCTTATTGTAACTTTTGGGAGTTTAATATGCTTCTATAAATTAATTGCACTTGTGCCTTTTCTCCGTACGAGGGCAGAATAGTAGGATAAAGATTTTTCCACCTCCCTGTGCAAAGGGATAAAGGATTCTGGTTTATGTATGGGTATTACACAAAACTCACATAAACCGAAGTGAAGCGAGGGCGGGTCGCTAGTATGTACATTAAATAACATTAAAGATCTATAGGCATGGTAACAAAAAAGTATTAAAAATATACCGTAAAACGGGTTGAGTAGGGAATAAGGGGTGAGTACGGACACAACCTAAAATGAAGCATATGTTACTGTCCATTTAATAATTGTTCTTATTTGTGACAAGTTATGACTTATTTTGGGTTGTGTCCCTTCTCACCCCTTAATCCCTTCTCACCCCGTTTTACGGAACTGCGTTTGTTCAATGACTTAACTAAATGTAACCAATCCAAACCATGTGGCATAGTTAAACAGCCAATCAAAACTGTTCATTGAACTTTAACGTATGAATGTTCTGCTTCTATTGGCTGACTTATGTATATCTAAACAAATAAAGTAGGTACAGTTTTTCGCAGTTTATTCACATTCAGAGACATTTTAGACACAATTTACTCGTTCCAATTTCAAACTTGTATAGAGGCATTCCATCTTAGTCCTTAAAGTTGGCAACGCATTTGATGTCTTAGGATTGCAGTTTTGAGATTGTAGTCTTGACATTTCAAACGTCTAGGTCTCAGATCCCACTTACCATCTGGTGGCCTGAGTGCTCGCGTGCCTTCTCCTTGCCATAAAAAAAAATCAACAGTAAGGAACGACCTAATTGTCATTAAGTGACTCTTGCGGTCGTTACTCATTTGTTATATTATACTCCAAACATAAAGCGTTAACACGAATAGGTGCTACTTACTTGTAAACTACAATACAGTTTATAATAACCTCTGTTTCCAGGTAGACACATCACTCCAAAGGCTAGCCGCCATATCGAACCACCTGATGAGCTCGCTCGCGGACATCGTGAACTGCAACAGCCCGGCGGCCAAGCAGGGCGCCTTCAAGTGCTTCGCGTCGCTCGGGGCCAACGACGAGGACATCCGCAAGAGGATCATCGAGACCCACGGGCTCATGGTGCACGTCGTCAACGGGATGAACAACCCGGAGCCAGGGGTGAGTTGGCTGAACTGATTATGGCTTTGGCCAGCTCAGGGGCCCTAGCCAAGATGAAAACGCTACTAACGTTATTCTACTCTATCACCAAGGCTCGGAAAAACGCCCGTCATTTTGAAAACATAACCCCGTTCCGTACAGCAGAGACTTCCACCTTGAAACCTTTTTTTCTTTTGGTTTGGGTTTGGGTTTTGGTTTTGGATTTAGACTTTGATTTTTATTTTAAAAATTCCATTTCAGGTCAGATTATCAGCGGTCAGGTGCCTACACTCACTATCGCGATCAGTGCAACAATTACGAACGACATTTCAGGTAAACAATCGTCACATCTTCTTAAAGGAACTGATTCAATTTTTTAAATTTTTATCCGTTTATAACATATCTCTTCTTTTCTAAGTATTGTAAAATAAAGGATGAGCAAGAAATTTCTTCGTCTGTTTTTTTTTTAAACTACACCATAGATTGCGATGCGGTTTTTACCAAAATTCTGACATTATTTTTCGGAAGGTTTATGTGTACAATTTTCCACTCCGCTAAAACTAGGGCGGGTAGTTAGTTCAACATATTTAATTAAAATTTTGTTCCAGGATCATGCAGTTTGGAGACCCCTAATGCAGCTCTTGGGTGACTCGCCCGGCACCGAACTCCTGACCGTCGGGTCCTCGACGCTCTGCAACCTTCTGCTAGAATTCTCCCCGGCCAAGGAGCCTATGTTAGATCAAGGTTCGGAAATTATTAAAAATTAAGGAGGTATTTATATTTTTATCTGAATTCCCTATACATATGAGTTCGATTGTTTTAAACGAATGTTTTTTTTTAAAATGTTGATAAATTCTTGTTACACGAAAAATATACTTATTTTGTCCACTTACAATAAGATATCTTTATCCTTTTTCCTTTGAACAAAAAATACACTTTAAAACTATCTGATTTCTTGTTCTGGAACTAAAGCTATTTCCATACCAAATTTAATTGAGTAGTTTAGCCCCGAAATCGTAGCTAACAGACCGACTGACTTAATTATGTATTTCTAACATTAGTAGGGATATGACATTGTCATAAAAAAGGAGCATTTATCTTAAGTAAAGTTTATAGATAACCAACACACGAGTTGTCAAAAGTATTGTATGTATCATCGATGAAAGGTGATAGGTGACAATTCGGTATTCATTGCAAAGTCGACGAGTGTCTACATCACTGGGCTTCATATAATCTACGCCAGGGATCAATACCGGTATTAATTAAAATTGAAATATCTTCCTTAATTTGCATTATTTCCTTGATATTTTCGACTGTAATTTAGATAATAACACTATTCTATAAAATAAATTCATTGAAGAGCAAAAATAATCAATAATAAGCGAGATACCGAAATTGAATACCGGTTTTTTTGTATGAAAATAATACCGGTATACGATCCCTGATCTACGCAATGTACAGTCAGCTGCAGAGAAATGTAACCCCCTTTGCTAGGAAACTTGTATGCATGGGGGTATACTTATCTCTGCAGCTACACCGCTAGTACACCGAATTGTGACCTTGCATTTGTCATCGTCAAGTGAAATATTGTCTAGGAGGCGGTCGAATGACGATATTCTGATTGCAGGTGCCGTAGAAATGCTATGCAATTTGACAAAGAGGCCAGAAGCTGCTTTAAGACTGAATGGAATATGGGCGCTTATGAACATGGCTTTTCAGGTAGGGTTTCTTTATTATATTTGTATTATTATTAACTATAATTCAGGTAGGACGGTGGTGTTGACTTAATTATAGGGTTCAGTTAGCACTATTTGGCCACGGAACCCTAAAAAAGCCAACCTAAAACCTAATTGTCAGTCTTACTAACCACACTCAAACACGCCTAAACGGACAGTTTGCCATAAATTAACATTTAATGAGGAGCAAAATGCACCTTTTTCCTAAGATGTTAAGGTTTATTTATTATTATAACACATGCTCTTTAAGTTTTTGTAGTAACGCGGTTGATGTGATTTCCAGGCAGAACAAAAGGTGAAGCAACGTATACTGAGCTGCCTGGGCACGGAGCAGATGTTCCGGCTGCTGAGCGACGCCGACACGCGCGTCATCATGAAGACGCTCGGGCTGCTGCGGAACCTGCTGTCCACACGGCAGCACATCGACGCCATCATGAGCGAGTACTCTTCGCAAGTGATGCAGGTACAGTTCACTATTACTAGTTGAAGTCAACCACAAAAAACCAACTTCTTACGCTGACAACTCGACAGATAGATTTCTTGACGCCAAGAGCTCCTATTCTGCTATTGTCATTAACATAGTTAGGGTCGTTTTCCAGGAAGCATAATCATATAAAAAGTCAACCATGACTTTATAACTGACTGACTAAAACAACGCACAGCCTAACCCTTACCTTGTGACTTGAAAGGACTTGAAAATCGACCCCGACGGCAAGAAATAGGGAACTTAAGCGGGAAACTTATTCTACGCATACTAAGGCGCGGGTGTCCTTTATTTACAATTTTTGCAAGTGGTAGGACTTTCGCCTGTGACTCCAATTAGGGGTGTTGTCTCTGTTCTATTCTAGTCTAGGGGTAAGAAAACCCGTGAAATGTCTAGACATAGAGATAGAGATATCATCATTGCTTTGAAAAATCCTCGGATCTCATGTTTCGTGACGTACGATTTTAAACTTAAATATGAAGAGAATTAAGTTCAAACTCATACATCTCGAAATATCAGATACGAGTTTTTTCCAAAGTAGTAACTATATTCCATCCAGTTGATGCATTTGCAGTCCTAAGATTGCAAGTGTCTACACCTCAAAATCCCCATACCATTAGGTGGTATGACTGCTCGCTTTCCTTCATAAAATAATGTTTGTCTCCAGGCGGTGATCGTGGTGCTGGAAGGGTCGTACCCGGCGGAGGTGAAGGAGCAGGCGCTGTGCATCCTGGGCAACCTCGGCGACGGCGAGAAGGCCAAGGACCTCATCATGGACAACGAGGACGTGCTGCGCAAGCTGGTCGACTACCTGGTGAGTAGAATAGATACTCGTTATAACCCGTGATCTTAAACGACGGGATGACGGCGCTCGGGCGCCAGGCGTGCTGTGGACAGGCGGCCATAGTAAATGTATGTGCCGCTACTTCGGCGCCGTCATCTCGTTATCATTGTCGTGTCTTTGACGGCGGCGGTGGACAAACAGCCTTAGGATTATGAAACTTTACGTCTAAGCCGGAATTTCATAGCGGCGCACGCTACTCAAGCTCTAGAGATTATAAATTCGCCTCGTATCAAAATGTAACTATAGTACGATCGCTACCAACTGAGCTCTGGGGCAATAAAACCTTTTTATCGAACCTCTCGCTCGCACTTAGGAGCTTTATGGAGCGGCTCTAGTGATGTATGCGTTATAAATGTTTCGTCGATAAGATTCAAAACATTTAAGATACTGGTAATTTAAATAAAAAATAAAGTAGAAACGATATTTAGATAGGCATACATACATACATAAAATCACGCCTTTATTCCCAGTTTGGGGTAGGCAGAGCTACAGAATGGCCAAGAACTCTAAAAGCTTGTTGATAATTCTGTAACCACATTTTGCATAATCAGGCTAAGATGTTTACCAGCGTATTAGTGACAGGTTGCAAGCCCATCGCCTAACAGTACTACAAGCCTTTATTCCCTTAGTCGTCTCTTACGACATCCACGGGAAGACATGGAGTGGCACTATTCTAAGCCGGCAACCACACAGCTACACACACAGCTAGATAGGCATTCATTAAATAAATTATATGATGGTACAGAAAACAAGTAAAGAACATTTATTAAATAAGAAACAATAAATAATGTATGGAATATTATAAATAGAGAAACGGGAAAATCAAAAACTCGTGATAATCAAGTCACTCTGAACACAGGTGACCAACAAATCACGTCAAATAAAGACGTTGCCTTAGCTTTCGAAGATTATTTTTCTAACATAGCCATTAATACTACGAAATGTCTTAAATCATCCGCGGTTGAAGCTCAATCATTACTTAGCACTAATGTCAGTAAATGTAATATAAACTTTGATTTCAGCCCTGTAAATTCAGATTCAATAGTCAAGATATTTAAATCACTTAGTTTAAAAAAGACTGAAGATTTGTGGGGCACATCAGTTAAGGTACTCTTTCATATCATAGATGTAATTGCACCCCGTCTAGCATTAATCTACAATAATTGCATATCAGAGGGGGTCTTTCCAGATCTCATGAAATATAGTAAAGTAATACCTCTTTTTAAATCGGGCGAGATGAGTGATATAACGAACTTCCGTCCCATTTCCATACTACCAGTTTTAAGTAAAGTCTTTGAGAAAGTAATGCTGAAGGATATGTTAGGTCACTTTAACAGAAATAAACTACTTAACAATAACCAGTTTGGCTTTACCAGAGGTCGATCAACAATTGATGCGGCATCTGTACTCATTAAACATATATATAACAGTTGGGAGAAATCTTGCGATGCAGTAGGAATATTTTGTGATCTTTCTAAAGCTTTTGATTGCGTGGATCATACGACCCTTATTTTAAAATTAGAACATTATGGATTGTCCAATAAAGCTTTAAGCCTTATGTCTTCTTATCTAAGTGATAGAACTCAAACAGTTGTTGTAAACAAAACGCAATCTGTTGGAGCTACAGTGAAAATAGGTGTGCCTCAAGGCTCTATTTTAGGTCCTTTTTTATTTTTGGTTTACATAAATGACTTGTCACCAACAGTAGATAAACTTTGTGATATTGTACTTTTTTTTTTTTATTGGTAAGAGGATAAACTAACGTGGTGGCACATTTACTAATTAATAGAGGATGTATTTTATCAGGTCCAGCGCCCTTGTTTACTTTGACTGATTTCAAATATTTAAGAAGCATTTCGTGTGACAAATTAATCGTATTAATGTTAAAAACTGGTTTTCACGGTGGTTCCAAACTATCGACGTCCAAAGGCGGAAGACTAGAGATTTCGAAGACCGATTGAAAATGTTCACTAAACATGTTGCAGATACTTGCCCCGTCTGAGACTGAAACACCCCTGTAATACATAGTCTCTGGTATACCTCTATTAGAAATAGTCGATTTGATAAATTTCCAAAAGAATTTAGGGTGAGATTTAATTTTATCTTCGGAAAATTCTATATAATTATTGTAACACTCGTACTCAATCTTTCCAGCTCTTTTTCTTAATTTTTTATAACTTTCGTAGTCCAGTGGGTTACCGTAAAGTTTCCATAGTTTGTGATATTTTCTTTTCTCTTTCAAAATTTTTCTTAATGGTCGGCTGTGCCATACCGGACTTGTGCACGAGTTCCGTAAAGGATGACAGGGTACGTGCCGGTCAATTAGTTTATATAATAAGTTATAAAATTTAGCTACACAGCTTTCCACATATAAATTATCAAAAAAAATATTCCAGTCTATATTAGCAAGATCGTTATTAAAATCATCAAAGTTGGCGGTGTGAAACTTATAAACAAGAGATTGGGCAGATTTCATTGGTGCGGTATAGTTCAGTTTTATGTCCAAACATAATGCCTTGTGATGTGCATCCTCTGGAGTTAAGGGAAAATCACAACCGGTGACATGGCAAACAGTACTACAAAAGATTAGGTCTAGAATACGGTTATTTACGTTTGCCATGTTATTAAATTGATTCAGATTACTGAGCGCCATAAAGTCACTTATACATTGAACTAAAACATTGCTACAGTGTTTTAATGTTAATTCACCTGAGCCCGTGTCTACCCATTCGGCATGGGAAACATTGAAGTCCCCAGTGATGAGAAATAAGTCGTCCGGATAGTCCACTATAAGTTGAGAAGTGATGTCAAAAAGCGAGTCAACAGTGTTCTTATGTTCAGATCCGTGCGGAATGTATGCACATGCTATATTTAAATACTTACGCTGCAGATGAGTATTATCATTATGAATAGGGAGCGATATCCAGAGGCACTCGGAGTGCGCGGGAGAGGGGCAGGGCCAGGCGCGGCGCGCCGGCATGAGCGCGCGCCTCACCGCCACGACGACTCCCCCGCCGCGCTGCGCCCCGCTGTCTACTTGCGACCGGTCGCATCTATATACGATGTATCGCTCGTCAAAGTATTCCCTAGCGTAAAAATCAGAAGTCAACCAGCTTTCTGTTATACATATGAAATCGTAATCGCCAATTGCGACTTGTGAAAAAAAAAACTATGAAATTTTGTTCGAAGGCCCCGTACGTTTTGATAATAACCTTTTCTCAAAAATGTCCGGAAATGTGGACATGCCTATCTACATATTGAGACGCGAAGTACATAGTTTACTGACAGTTATCAAATTTAAAAAAAAAAAAACATTGCGTGCTCGCTACACAAGCCCGCAATGTTGCATACAAATTCCATTACTATCTAGCTTGTAACTTTTTAAAAAGTGAAAAAGGCCATAATAAAATGAGGGCACAAGTCTTATACATCCAAATTTTATTCGACACATAACTTTTTTATCTGTGTCTGGAATAGCTTATGTTTTTTTAAAAACAAAGCTTGCTTTCTCCTTGTCATAAACAAAAAGGTGGTAAAGAGTGATGGTTTTTTCACATGAAGTTTCTGTTTGTATGCAATTCAAAAAATGAGTTCAAGCGATGAAGATTTTACTCCAACATAAATTATTTCTTGCGATTTTTGAGAAAAGCACTATATTTGCCTCGGCAGGAACAGCAATTGCGGGCTTCGTATTTTTAAACGGACTCGCAAGCTCGTCCGTTTAAACCAATACTCGGCCCGCAATTGCCTACTTCCATGCCTAGGCAATAATGTACTATTAAATACCGTACAAGCCATTGATAATCAGTAATATACTCGATTGCATAGTTATGTGGGACGATGTTATATACATACTCGTATATGTGATATTTAGCAGTTGTAGTAGTAGGGTTGTGTACGATGGGTGATATTTTAAGGTAGTTACAGCAACATAACTGAATACAATACGATAACATAAACATAAATATTTTTTATTAACAGATACAGGGCGTGAGATATAATAGACATGTATAGGTACATATAGTGAGCGGATATCCCGTAAACATTGACAAAACACAAGCGCGCATGCACGGTGGTAAACAAAGAATATAGACGCGCCTTCGAAAACTGCAGTTGTAGTTAAAACCACAAGAGGCGTATGCACAACGGTACAAAATAAACAACAACTGACATTAGTTAACTTATACAACGTGTCCCAAAACTCAACGATAAGCCGGCACCAGAGGATGGAGCTGCTTATGATTAGTCGAGAAAAAATAAAAAAGATAAAAAAGATAAAAGAAATTTATTTAGTAAGTAGGCCGCTCGGGCACTTTTACACGTCAAGATACTACCAATACCAATACCAATAAGGAAAAGATATATTTTTTTCCTTATTTTTTCTCGACTAATCATAAGCAGCTCCATCCTCTGGTGCCGGCTTATCGTTGAGTTTTGGGACACGTGGTATACTCGGGCAGTGATATTATTAACTTTGGCAGTCGCTAGCGTATACAAAGGGTAACTGCAGCATAAGGGTTCTAATAAATGTATAAGACACAGAAAACGCAGTCATTTCAATTTCAGCAAGTCTGAGTTATTATGTATTTCAAAGGTTTTGGACGTCGCGTTCTTACGTATGAGGATCTTACAATCGCGGGTCCATACAAACTCGTAATTGAGTTCGTTTTTCCGTTGCCTGGTGCGTTTTAAAAGCAGCTTGTTTGCCGGAGTAAGGTGATCGCTGACGTATATGGTGAAAGCCGGTCCAGCCAGGCCGATGTCTGCTGTGGTGAGACCGCGGTGCGCACGCACCGCCGCCAGCAGCTGATCTTTTCACTGTCGCCTGGTAAACTTGACTATAATTGCCGGGGGGCGCAGCTGCCCCACGCTCGCACCTTCAATCCTCTCGCCGGCTGCCACGCTGTTCGCGCTGAGCTCGTGAACCTCTCGCGCAGGGGTTTTATTGTTGATGTTGATGAAACGGCGCACGCGGTGCACAGAATCAACTGCGTTAGCTTCTATTTTGACACCAACCTTTGCACAGATTGAGTTTAATATCGTGAATAGATTTTCGCCCTTTTTAAAGGGTATACCCAATACCTCGACATTATTCATTCGAGCTTGTTGATCTCGAATACACAATTATTTTTTTAGGTTATGTATGATTTCATTTCCGATTGCTACTTCGGATTGCAATTTCGGGACGACGGCTGCACTGTTTTCCAAGAGGATTATTCGATCCTCTAAATCAGAGAATCGGGCCTCTATTTCGTTCCATCTTGAATTGAGGGTATCAATAGAGGTAGAAATATTTCGGATCTCTGATTTTGTTGAATTGAAATCCGCTCTAAAAGCTTTGAGTTCCTCTAACACCACAGTTATCCCGTGCGGGTTTCCCGGGCTTGCGCGGCATTGAGTACAGCTTACTCCAGCCTTTCTTTCTGCATTCATTTTGCGGTAGCTAGATTCCGGTACACCGATGCATGCAAAGTGGAAATTTCCATTACAGGCACCACAGGTCACAGAATCCGTCATTAAATTATCGCACGTTTTGCACTTCATAATTATGGTCACAACAATCAGTTATTTAAGTAATTATATTCGCGGTTAACTACCGTACTGCTAGACGCGCAACGAAACTGGTTTCTTATCGGCGCGTGAGACGATCGCTAGCTGCGGCCGCTGAGAGCGAACTGAACTTTTTGCTGATGATGCTTCACTAATTTTCAAGGTAGATAGAAAATCCGTAGACTACAGTAGGATTAACACCACACTAGTTAAAGTACTTAATTGGTTTACTAGCAACAATTTGCTACTAAATGCTAAGAAAACGAAATGTGTTAGGTTCGCTTTGCCTAATGTTAAACCGGTACATTCTAGTATTTTTCTAAATTACGAGTATTTGCAAATGGTAGATAAGGCAATTTTCTTAGGCATAACTTTAGATAAAAATTTGCAATGGAGTCCCCATATAGCTGTACTAGCAGGTAAACTAAGTTCGGCAGCTTACGCCGTTAGGAAAATTAGACAACTAACCAATGTTGAGACAGCTCGCTTAGTCTATTATAGTTATTTCCATAGTGTCATGTTGTACGGTATTCTGGTTTGGGGTAAGGCAGCTGACATACAAACTATATTTGTGTTACAAAAAAGGGCCATTCGTTCTATTTACAACTTAAACTCCCGTGACTCTTTAAGAGAATTTTTTACATACATACATACATAATCTCACGCCTTCGTTCCCAGAGTGGGGTAGGCAGAGCTACAGAATTACAAACATCTCTAAAAACTTGTTGATAATTCTATAACCACAAATTGCACAAATAGGCTAAGATGTTTACCAGCGTATTAGTGACAGGTTGCAAGCCCATCGCCTAACAGTACTACAAGCCTTTGTTCCCTTAGTCGTCTCTTACGACATCCACGGGAAGACATGGAGTGGCACTATTCTAACTCGGCAACCACACGAGGAATTTTTTAAAGAAATTAATATCTTGACTGTAGCGTCTCAATTTATTTATGAGAATATTATTTACGTTATTAGAAATTTAGATTCTTTCACCAAAAATTCTGATATACATAATTTGAATACCAGAAATAAAAATCCGAAATCTGCCGCATCAATCCGCTATCCGAAAATTCCGCGTCCGTAAAGTATATAAATCATTTGTTGGTCAATGCATTCATTTCTATAATAAATTACCTGACGAAGTTATAAAGTTACCCTTTCCAGCACTTAAAAATTACTTGAAAAGGTCGTTAATGTCTAAAGCGTATTATAGGATCGAGGACTATTTAACAGACAAAAATGCATGGCCTAAATCCGAAACTTAGTCAATAATAATTTATTCAAATGCAAAATCTTTATCTTGTCTAGGGGACATCGTTGATGTAGGAAAACATATCGAAACTTTTATGTGGTCGTCTCGCACCATCTTATATACACATAAGTATGTGTTTTTGTTTTCTCTCTATCTCTCCCGTAAGATTTTTAATTGGCATGTTTTCCTGCTGAACTACGCATGTTATTTGATACTATATTTAATTTAATATTTATAGCTTTATAAATAATGCTAGACTAAGTAGTACCATTGTAATAAGAAATATGTTTAAAAAATGACTGACTGCTGAGTTACTTGCGGCGTTTCTTCTCAGCAGTGGTCTTCTCTTGGGAAGCGCTGGTAGATTCTTGACGTGTAAAAGTGCCCGTGCGGCCTACTTACTGAATAAATTTCTTTTATCTTTATCTTTTATCTTTTAATCTAATGACTCGCAGTCTGATATTCTTGTTTCATATTTTGTATTTGTAACTGTTGGATTTCCTACCAATAAATAAATAACTCTGTGGGCACCAAGTGTATGCCGTTTATACCAATTTCTTAAAAGCTTTTGATAAAATAAATCATAGTATTTTATTAGCTAAGTTGAAAAGGGAGGGTCCGTATGCATCGATCTCCTTAGGATTAAATCTTATATAGGTAACAGAAGCTAAGCCGTCTCCCTGAAGGGTTTCACATATAAATTTGTCGTTATCCCTTCAGGCGTACCCCAGGGATATAACTTGGGGCCTTTTATTTTCACACTTTACGTAAACGATATGAATTCAATTTTTCACAATTCGTGTCACCTTATTATACGCAGATGAAACCAAGGTTTACAAATGCCCCTCATCGAGAGTTGACTGCGTTGCTTTACAAGCAGACTTGGATTCCTTTGCTTCTTATTGTGTCAACACTCATCTTATGCTCAACGCCGATAAGTGTCACATCATATCCCTTACACGGAAGCACGATTTGATCAACTATTATTATATGATTTCGGGTAAAATCAGTAAAAGGGTCCAGGAGAACAGAGATCTTGGTGTTACATTGGAGCATAACTTACATTTAGATTTACATATGAACATACATACATACATACATTAAATCACGCCTTTTTCCCAGAGGGGTAGGCAGAGAGCACTTCTTTCCACCTGCTCCGATCCTGACAAATCTCTTTCGCTTCTTCCATATTCATAGCAGTGGACATCTTTCGGCTGACATGATGATGATGATGATGATATTCATACATCGAGTCATGCATGCACGTCGGTTTCGGGTAATTAAGATTCGGCCCTTTTCCAGTATTTCTCCGATTTGATTCGAAAAAGTGGATGGCAGTCCGACACCGTGCGTTTTTTAAGAAACTTTTTGCCGAGTATGGCGGTTCAAGAGACGGGCATACTCTTTTCTCAAAAACCCGGAACGCACCTGCGATTCCTCTCCAGGTGTCGCAGCAGGTGTCCATGTGCGGCGGTGATCACTTCAGGTGACCCGCTAGCTCGTTGGCCTCCTCGAGTTAAAAGAAAATGAAAAAACCTACTATGAAAGCCAATAGGTATTAAGAAAGTAATTTAGTGTATGGTGTGTCTGGCAGGCGCACCCCGAGAGCAAGCTGCAGGAGGCGGCACTGTTCGTGGCGGGCAACCTGGTGTGGCGCGGCGAGGCGGGCGCGGCGGCGCGCCAGGCGCGGCTGGCCTCGCTCGGCGTGCTGCGCGCGCTGCAGCTGCTGCGCGCGCGCCGCGACCACTCGCTGCACGACAAGTGAGCTCTCACACGTTTAGTTGATCTCAGTTGCTAGAATAACACCAACCTGGTGTGGCGCGGCGAGGCGGGCGCGGCGGCGCGCCAGGCGCGGCTGGCCTCGCTCGGCGTGCTGCGCGCGCTGCAGCTGCTGCGCGCGCGCCGCGACCACTCGCTGCACGACAAGTGAGCTCTCACACGTTTAGTTGATCTCAGTTGCTAGAATAACACCAACCTGGTGTGGCGCGGCGAGGCGGGCGCGGCGGCGCGCCAGGCGCGGCTGGCCTCGCTCGGCGTGCTGCGCGCGCTGCAGCTGCTGCGCGCGCGCCGCGACCACTCGCTGCACGACAAGTGAGCTCTCACACGTTTAGTTGATCTCAGTTGCTAGAATAACACCAACCTGGTGTGGCGCGGCGAGGCGGGCGCGGCGGCGCGCCAGGCGCGGCTGGCCTCGCTCGGCGTGCTGCGCGCGCTGCAGCTGCTGCGCGCGCGCCGCGACCACTCGCTGCACGACAAGTGAGCTCTCACACGTTTAGTTGATCTCAGTTGCTAGAATAACACCAACCTGGTGTGGCGCGGCGAGGCGGGCGCGGCGGCGCGCCAGGCGCGGCTGGCCTCGCTCGGCGTGCTGCGCGCGCTGCAGCTGCTGCGCGCGCGCCGCGACCACTCGCTGCACGACAAGTGAGCTCTCACACGTTTAGTTGATCTCAGTTGCTAGAATAACACCAACCTGGTGTGGCGCGGCGAGGCGGGCGCGGCGGCGCGCCAGGCGCGGCTGGCCTCGCTCGGCGTGCTGCGCGCGCTGCAGCTGCTGCGCGCGCGCCGCGACCACTCGCTGCACGACAAGTGAGCTCTCACACGTTTAGTTGATCTCAGTTGCTAGAATAACACCAACCTGGTGTGGCGCGGCGAGGCGGGCGCGGCGGCGCGCCAGGCGCGGCTGGCCTCGCTCGGCGTGCTGCGCGCGCTGCAGCTGCTGCGCGCGCGCCGCGACCACTCGCTGCACGACAAGTGAGCTCTCACACGTTTAGTTGATCTCAGTTGCTAGAATAACACCAACCTGGTGTGGCGCGGCGAGGCGGGCGCGGCGGCGCGCCAGGCGCGGCTGGCCTCGCTCGGCGTGCTGCGCGCGCTGCAGCTGCTGCGCGCGCGCCGCGACCACTCGCTGCACGACAAGTGAGCTCTCACACGTTTAGTTGATCTCAGTTGCTAGAATAACACCAACCTGGTGTGGCGCGGCGAGGCGGGCGCGGCGGCGCGCCAGGCGCGGCTGGCCTCGCTCGGCGTGCTGCGCGCGCTGCAGCTGCTGCGCGCGCGCCGCGACCACTCGCTGCACGACAAGTGAGCTCTCACACGTTTAGTTGATCTCAGTTGCTAGAATAACACCAACCTGGTGTGGCGCGGCGAGGCGGGCGCGGCGGCGCGCCAGGCGCGGCTGGCCTCGCTCGGCGTGCTGCGCGCGCTGCAGCTGCTGCGCGCGCGCCGCGACCACTCGCTGCACGACAAGTGAGCTCTCACACGTTTAGTTGATCTCAGTTGCTAGAATAACACCAACCTGGTGTGGCGCGGCGAGGCGGGCGCGGCGGCGCGCCAGGCGCGGCTGGCCTCGCTCGGCGTGCTGCGCGCGCTGCAGCTGCTGCGCGCGCGCCGCGACCACTCGCTGCACGACAAGTGAGCTCTCACACGTTTAGTTGATCTCAGTTGCTAGAATAACACCAACCTGGTGTGGCGCGGCGAGGCGGGCGCGGCGGCGCGCCAGGCGCGGCTGGCCTCGCTCGGCGTGCTGCGCGCGCTGCAGCTGCTGCGCGCGCGCCGCGACCACTCGCTGCACGACAAGTGAGCTCTCACACGTTTAGTTGATCTCAGTTGCTAGAATAACACCAACCTGGTGTGGCGCGGCGAGGCGGGCGCGGCGGCGCGCCAGGCGCGGCTGGCCTCGCTCGGCGTGCTGCGCGCGCTGCAGCTGCTGCGCGCGCGCCGCGACCACTCGCTGCACGACAAGTGAGCTCTCACACGTTTAGTTGATCTCAGTTGCTAGAATAACACCAACCTGGTGTGGCGCGGCGAGGCGGGCGCGGCGGCGCGCCAGGCGCGGCTGGCCTCGCTCGGCGTGCTGCGCGCGCTGCAGCTGCTGCGCGCGCGCCGCGACCACTCGCTGCACGACAAGTGAGCTCTCACACGTTTAGTTGATCTCAGTTGCTAGAATAACACCAACCTGGTGTGGCGCGGCGAGGCGGGCGCGGCGGCGCGCCAGGCGCGGCTGGCCTCGCTCGGCGTGCTGCGCGCGCTGCAGCTGCTGCGCGCGCGCCGCGACCACTCGCTGCACGACAAGTGAGCTCTCACACGTTTAGTTGATCTCAGTTGCTAGAATAACACCAACCTGGTGTGGCGCGGCGAGGCGGGCGCGGCGGCGCGCCAGGCGCGGCTGGCCTCGCTCGGCGTGCTGCGCGCGCTGCAGCTGCTGCGCGCGCGCCGCGACCACTCGCTGCACGACAAGTGAGCTCTCACACGTTTAGTTGATCTCAGTTGCTAGAATAACACCAACCTGGTGTGGCGCGGCGAGGCGGGCGCGGCTGGCCTGGCTCGGCGTGCTGCGCGCGCTGCAGCTGCTGCGCGCGCGCCGCGACCACTCGCTGCACGACAAGTGAGCTCTCACACGTTTAGTTGATCTCAGTTGCTAGAATAACACCAACCTGGTGTGGCGCGGCGAGGCGGGCGCGGCGGCGCGCCAGGCGCGGCTGGCCTCGCTCGGCGTGCTGCGCGCGCTGCAGCTGCTGCGCGCGCGCCGCGACCACTCGCTGCACGACAAGTGAGCTCTCACACGTTTAGTTGATCTCAGTTGCTAGAATAACACCAACCTGGTGTGGCGCGGCGAGGCGGGCGCGGCGGCGCGCCAGGCGCGGCTGGCCTCGCTCGGCGTGCTGCGCGCGCTGCAGCTGCTGCGCGCGCGCCGCGACCACTCGCTGCACGACAAGTGAGCTCTCACACGTTTAGTTGATCTCAGTTGCTAGAATAACACCAACCTGGTGTGGCGCGGCGAGGCGGGCGCGGCGGCGCGCCAGGCGCGGCTGGCCTCGCTCGGCGTGCTGCGCGCGCTGCAGCTGCTGCGCGCGCGCCGCGACCACTCGCTGCACGACAAGTGAGCTCTCACACGTTTAGTTGATCTCAGTTGCTAGAATAACACCAACCTGGTGTGGCGCGGCGAGGCGGGCGCGGCGGCGCGCCAGGCGCGGCTGGCCTCGCTCGGCGTGCTGCGCGCGCTGCAGCTGCTGCGCGCGCGCCGCGACCACTCGCTGCACGACAAGTGAGCTCTCACACGTTTAGTTGATCTCAGTTGCTAGAATAACACCAACCTGGTGTGGCGCGGCGAGGCGGGCGCGGCGGCGCGCCAGGCGCGGCTGGCCTCGCTCGGCGTGCTGCGCGCGCTGCAGCTGCTGCGCGCGCGCCGCGACCACTCGCTGCACGACAAGTGAGCTCTCACACGTTTAGTTGATCTCAGTTGCTAGAATAACACCAACCTGGTGTGGCGCGGCGAGGCGGGCGCGGCTGGCCTCGCTCGGCGTGCTGCGCGCGCTGCAGCTGCTGCGCGCGCGCCGCGACCACTCGCTGCACGACAAGTGAGCTCTCACACGTTTAGTTGATCTCAGTTGCTAGAATAACACCAACCTGGTGTGGCGCGGCGAGGCGGGCGCGGCGGCGCGCCAGGCGCGGCTGGCCTCGCTCGGCGTGCTGCGCGCGCTGCAGCTGCTGCGCGCGCGCCGCGACCACTCGCTGCACGACAAGTGAGCTCTCACACGTTTAGTTGATCTCAGTTGCTAGAATAACACCAACCTGGTGTGGCGCGGCGAGGCGGGCGCGGCTGGCCTCGCTCGGCGTGCTGCGCGCGCTGCAGCTGCTGCGCGCGCGCCGCGACCACTCGCTGCACGACAAGTGAGCTCTCACACGTTTAGTTGATCTCAGTTGCTAGAATAACACCAAACTATAAAAAAAATATGGCCGCTGTTTCTAATTATAGGCCAGTTTAAATTTTACCAGCACTAAGAAAGGTTTTTGAATCATTTGTTCAAAAGGAAATTTACCGACATCTTAAAGAATAAAGCTCAGCGCGGTCTCTTACCACAAGCAACCTGGTGGGTTATGTAAATGATATTGCGGTGGCTCTTGACGGAGGTAAAGAGATGCATGCTATTTATACTGATTTCAGCAAGGCCTTCGACATAATACACCATAGCATTCTTCTCAATCAAATTGAGCATATGGGTAATCACGGGGCCCTGTTGCGATGATGTGTCTTATCTCAAAAATCGTTCTCAGTTAGTGGCTTTTCGTGGCTACAAATGTTGTGCTATTTACATTCCTATAGGAGTACCACAAGGATCGCACTTGGGTCCCCTATAATTTTTAATTTACGGTGACGTACTTGCGAAATTACTAAACTGTAGCTTTAAGATGTACGCAGATGACCTTAAATTATAGAGAATCCTGAATATGTAAGCCGCCTACAGGATAATGTCGATAAAGTAGCTAAATGTAAAAGTAAATGGTGTTAATTAAATTCCATGATCTTGAATAGCAGAACTGCTACTTACAATCTCAAGGGTACGATGTTAACAGAGGTAACTTATGTATATTCGTGACCTGGGAGTTCTGATAGCTCTTTAAAGTTCAGAGAACACATAGACAGCATAGTTAAAAAAGGTTCAAAACTTTCAGAATTCGTAATTAGGTAGCCAAATTCAAACTGAAACATGATAAGCTGTAATTACTTATTAATTTTAGAGAAAATCAATGGTTGTTTGCGTTTTTTGTATTTTTTTTTAGTTTTACTAGTTCCTACTACTGTTGAAATTTTATGCAAGCCGTGTCTGTCTTCTGTTTTAGGATGTGCAGATATGTACCGTAGTCTTAAGCTTTATATTGTAAAATTGTATCGTTGTACCATCCAGTTTGTAGACCGATAAAACTTTGAAGACCGACACTATGTATAAGTCAATACTGAATAAAATTTTGTACTCGAAATCATTATTGGCCTTAAACGTCCATACTATTCTTATATCATGCAATATCTGTAAGATGTTATAGATCTTGACTTACTTTTGGTGGTTTTAAGAACCAACACGAGACCTCTAAATTCGTCCACATTTTGTGCAATAATTAACTAAAGCTTATTTATTGTCCACAGAGTAAAGACGGCGCTTGCACAGTTCAACGAGTTCACATAATAGCACGGCGCGCGGCGCACCTTGTGATAGTCCGCGGACAGTGAGTTTTCCAGTCATGCGCGCGGGGCAGGTTTACCTTGATACATCTGCCGTCCACAAGACAAAGGCATAAGTGTATGAACCCCATAAGCACATACTACATTTTAGCTTTGGACAGCAACATGTACTGTGGAGTAAAAATCAAGTGTATGAAACTATTGTGCCCTAACCTTTTGGGCATT
The DNA here is from genome assembly GCA_946894065.1 of Acleris literana. NCBI lineage: Eukaryota > Metazoa > Arthropoda > Insecta > Lepidoptera > Tortricidae > Acleris > Acleris literana. The sequence goes on from OX335681.1 coordinate 5,433,984, forward strand.
CTGTGATATTGGATTTGTGCGTCATAATCATAACCTTGGTGCTAGCATGCACTCAACGGGTGATGTTCATAAATTTGTACATGCATTGACCCGATTTCATGGCTCTTGAGTGTAGACTTCAACGTGATATGCTTGCACTTCGTGGACAATAGTTTTTGATGTGACAAATAGCCAAGTTTTGACAAGTATGAATGTGCTGTTAAAGTATTGAAGTTATAATTTGCAGAATGGTTTATATGCGGATGGGCGAAGTTGTTTCAGCTTTTGAACACCCCAGTTTATAAATATTTCATGCTGAATGATAACTGTGCGTCTGAGGCACGCGTAAATGCTATTGGCTGAGGTTGTCAAAGAATTAAATAAAGTGGTCAGGAATACTCAGGAAAGGGGAAGGAAAAAGGAACCTGAAATACAGTAGAAATGTTGCCTTTAGATTAAGTATACACGGCGACACCATCACTCGACACAGTGTCGTGGTGTGAGTACATCGTCAACATAATGTTTGCTTTCCGTAAAGACGCTAGTGCTAATGTTGAGATTTGTGTCTAATGTCTGCGTCCGTGTATACTTATCTTAACTATGCCGATGTAAATCTGTCCCCACGCTTAGTTATATTTTTAGATTATTCTAAGGTTATTGTAAATAGTTAAGTTAGCTGATTGTTATCTTGTCTTACGGAACGTTAGTGACATTATTTATTTTTAATATGACGAAGACATTCAATGTCGAATTTATTCGAACGAAAGTTTGCCAAGAGTTGAAAAATGCAATTCTGTAAGCAAGCCGTTTCAATCTTCTTATGCCATTAAAAATAAAAGGAGTTAAGACTACAATAGTTTAACTGACGGCTGTGTCATTGCAATGAGAATAGACTTTAGCATGTTACGACCGTCATATTGTTGTTTGACAGCTACGTAACCGGTGAACTCGAGCGTCGTACGACGTATCGACGTACGTGTTATTAAAAATATAAGGGAACCTCATGGAAAAAAAAACGGACTCATTATAAAAAAATGATTTCTTTTAAAAACTTAATGAATAAAATATTTTTTAAACATTTCTCCGCTGGAAACAAATTACTAGTTTTTTTTCGTCAGTTACAACCGGTTTTTCAAGTGCTTTTTCTTCAAAACTGTACAATAAATGGGTTCGCCTCTCAAAGCTGTTTAAATAATGTAACATTATTATTTTTACTCAAGTAACCGATTTTTTTTCATATTTTCCGTGCTGATTTTTTTCCCTACGCGACGTACATACATACATTAAATCACGCCTGTTTCCCGGAGGGGTAGGCAGAGACCACTTCTTGCCACAGGACGTATCTTAGTTTTATTCTGTGCGACACATCTATCCATTGCAGCGGCTTGCCAAAACGCTTACAATAGACGAGGTATACGATGTACTGAACTCAAAAGTCAGATATTAATTTGTAACATAAGTAATCAAAATATTCTTATGAAATTGACAAATTTAATTTAAGTTATCGATTGCTGTACGCAGCCCAAGATCGCGTTGCGATTCTGTCATTTCTATAAAAAAATGTACATTCACTCACCACACCCGAACAATAAAAATGGTAATGAAGTCCATGAAACTGCATTTTCTCCATTTGTTTGTTACCAAAAGTGTATGGGTAACCTATCGCTAGTCCGATGTTTTGTCCGCAAATTCACGAGTTACAAATACATTTATTTCATTCACTTTTCAAAATGTTTCATAGAACTTATAGGTTATGTTAGATCAGGTCAAACCGTCTTGGGTCCCCCGGACCCAGATGGTATGCTTAAAGCCATTTCGCCAGCATAAAAAAAAGGTTAGGTTTGTTTAAAAAACCTTTGAAAGTTTCAGTCAAAAATGCATTTCTAACTTGAAAATTCGGACAAATAAAACAGTTGGGAACTCGAATTCGACCTTGTGGCAGGTAGGTAGCCAATAGGGAATATCCATGTTTTTTTTACCGCTTCAATAAAAGCTGATTAATGTAACAAACAGGTGAAAAAAAATCATTTTTTGAATAGCTATAAAAATAGCCAAGATATAAGCTAACAAAGATTTGTTCTATCTCTTTCTAGCAAAACATAATTTTACGTGGAGTTTATATGGCCGTACTGCACGATGACGTCACCGGTCCACTTCGGATCTCTCTGTCTAATTAGCATTTTAAAATGCTTGTGTCATCCGTATTACTTGACCGATTTTAATTTTGATTTCACTTTTGGTGATCTCTTTTACGGTATTTTCATATTTTGTTGAGAAATGCTATTTAAAAAATCCATGCATATTCCCTATTGTATGACTACGCAACGTGAATTTGAGTGGCGGGGCGTTCCGTCGCGGCTTGAACCTATAGCTACCGACTTTTTTTTGGAGGGCAGTGTGAACGGGAGTGTCATGTGCATTGTTTTATAGTCATGCCCAGTGCCCAGTTGATTGGTCACTTAGTAAATTAAAATTAAATGTGAAATTTACTCAAAAGTTGTTTTCAACGACAGAGGTGCTAGAACCTCGCGACTTGGACCTAGCGTAAACTAAGCGTAGTTAAACTACACTAGACTAAATCTACGGACTATTAGGTATTGTTGGCTAATGGATAATGCAAGTGACTGTATATTCGGGTAGCTTTTGTTAATGTGGAGTTACTCTACGCGACTGTACTTGCTGTTTTGTTGTGTATCTTAAGATCCTTATAATCTCTTTTAGAGACGAGGAGACTTATAAGGATAGTTCATATATGTCGAGTAATTGTTATAAAAAACATTGGTTTTTGACTTGTCATGAGTTAGTATAAGGTTATTTGCCACTTGAAGGGTTTAAGAATATACAATTATGTCAAATTTACATGTTTAAATTGAAAAGTAGCTTTGGATTTACCTTTGCTTTTACCTTCTACTACAGACATCTTATTACAAAAAAAATACTTACTCTAAAACTAATATGGTGTAAGGGCTTTCTTATTCTTGGGTCGTACACACAGTTTGGTTACTCGAGAACGACAGGCTATTTTAACAGTAAACATAAAAATAAACTGTTGTCTCCACTCGTCTCATATTACACTAACATCCATTCTAAAAACCAGTTACAGTGGCGCTATATAAACTTATACTCCCGCGGCTGTAAAAACCCGAATTTCACATCTGTCAACGCTGTACAAAATATTACCTCAAACACATAGGGTGATGGAACCAGTAATGGACAAAGCACCAATAATGAACACTTGATTCTTATTTTATAGAAGATAAGGGTTATTCATTTGTTTTGCAACAATTAATTTAGTACCGTATGAAATTTGAATTAAGAGTGAAATGTCCATTACTGGTGCCTGTCAGCTAAAAGTGTCCATCATTGGTGCCGTCACCCTATTTGGGTCGTACACACTCGCAAAAACAAAAGTTGTCTGTGCTCAATAGTTAAAGGCTTGTTTGGATACCAGTTATATTTTTATCTGATAGGACTAAAGTAGACCTGACGCCGTTAATGCGGATATGAGATTGGCCTGAAAATTAGGCCTTAAAAACGTTAACTTCGGGTATGTCCAGAGGAAAGACGCTGTGTATGGCCCATTTTGTACTGAGTTGACGGCTGTCAAATCAGGTTTTCTATAGCGGCCGCAGTATAGTTACGTTTTATTGTCCGATTGAGTTGCAAATTGTAGGTCGGAAATAAGGTCTCGCGCAATAATTAAATCAAAAAAGTATAATGCTTTTTATGTGAAATTAAACAAAGGTAGTCTGTTTTGTTACATTCTTTCTCATTGAAACAAACATTTGGACCTCGAAATTTGGGAAAATAGTGGTATAACTAGCAAATAGTTCGCGGTAGCTATTTAAAATTTCTAATTGAGTTATCATGTCCCAACTTTTAACATTTATCAATAAACTAAAATTTCACTTCAACGGACATGCCGTTAAAAAACTAAATCGTTTGTTGAGACGCGTGTTGATCATCGGGTGAAGGCCTCCTCCAGTTTTTTCCGCTCGTCTCTGTCTTTGCTATTTGTCTGCCAGTCATTTCCTGCTATTTCTGATAAATCGTCAGCCCAACTTCTTTTCAGCCTAGACTGGCATCTTAAGATCAATTTATTAATACTGAAAGTTTCGTTCTTGAAGGGCATATTCGCAAGCAATCTTGTAATACGGGTAACTACTTTCCTAAGTTTTCGTTCACACGAGTTTACACTCCGCGTATTTCTAAACTGATGTCGACTGATACGGATTTATTAACTGAAATTTAACCTTACTTGCACGCAGTAAGGTGGTTGGGTGGCAATAACAAAAGTAAAAGTTACCAGATTTTATTTATACTCGGTCTACAAGAATAATAGATTTATAATTAGAAAGTTATTTGTTTTGCAGTCTAATGACACCATGGACGCGAACACATGACCAGGGATCGTAAAATGCGAGCAAAATCCATTGAAATGACGTATAATACCAGTTAGGGTTGGCGATGATGGTTCAATATTTATGAACTAAAATATTAGGTACTAAAATAATACAGATAAATATTTTTTTTACTGATGAAATTGAACACAATCTGAACTCAGTTTACTGGCTGGTATTATTTTTATTATATTTACAATTTCAAACCAAATAATTCCCTATTTTACACTTGGTATAGTAAGTAGTAATTTTCGCAAGTACGATCGCAAGACAATGCAAACAATACAACGAGATTGACAATCATGACATGATAATACTCGTAAATTTATAGATAATGTATTTATCAATTCTGATAAGTTTTAGTTAGATAGATATAAACCATGAACACTGATAATAATATATTACCATAAAGGTAACAAGTCCTTTCATGAGTATAAACAGATTCCTCCATACATATTTAATTTATTCGATTATATTATAAGTGACAACCCTAGCACTTCAATGAATTTTCCTCGCATTTTACGAACCCTGCACATGACATAAATTTATGATGCAGTAAAGTAGATGTTATAATTTAAGAATTAACGGAATAAAATGCTTTATTCCAGTAACATGCTTGTTAGCCTTTCTCGTCAATAATACCTTCGTCACATAGTGTGTTCACGCAAGTAACTTGGCACAACGCGTTGCTGTGTGACTATTCTGACTAACTTCTATATAAAACGTCGCGTTGTGCGTTTGTGCTAGCTGTGTGACAGAGGCGTAACGAGGTAACTATATATTCATATAGATTTTTATCTTAAACGTCGGCGTGTGAGTCTGTATCGGAGTTTGTTATACATCATACAGATACGAAAAGTAATCTATCGAAATAGCCAATGATATAAACAAATTGTAAAGCTACTATTTGACTAATACATTGTCACTGGAAGTATTTTTAATTGATAGTTGGAAATTTTTGTATACTATTAACGAATGTAAAAATAACGAATTGTTAATAACATGTTCGATCTTCAAAAGTACTTAATTACGGAATGGAGAAGTGTTTACATGGTTGGCCATTTCTATTGATTAACATTGTATGTACTGTCACAAAAAACCCCAATTATTATTAATATTGAATATTGACGACGACGCTATGTAAATCACGTGTCATGTTTGTAATAATCGGAAAACTGAAAGACTGGTGTGAAATCTTCTTCATAACTTATAATTAACCAGTGTTCGACGGCGGGTAAACCAATCAGCACCCTTTAATTTTATGAACGCCACAGTTGACAATATACGACAGCGGATTTTTTTAAGTGTGTCTACGCACTTTTATGTTTCGGCACCCTACATACCTGATAGTAATAGGTTACAGATGACAATTCGTAATACATTGCAAAGTTACTGAGTTCCTGCTGCACTGTTTCATATAAATCACGCAATGTAAACCGAAGTTACGTTTCTGAAATAGGGGTCAGTCGTGTGACGCAACTAATGTTACCTGTGGCGTTTCAAATGGTGATAAAATCGCTAATTTCACACCGTTTTTTTAGTTTATCGAGTACCTATTGTTCTTCCTTATTTGACTGATGATGATGACACGTGATAGCGAAGACTTCCTCGCCTCGTAATTGTTTGCTGTACATACATTTATTACTTATTTATTTTTACCTGACTGTACTTTGTCTCTCGAATCATGTTTTATGTTACATTTTTCATGTTAATATGAAAATATTACAATATTAATTATTTTGTTTCATTTAATCACAAGGGAACCCTGGCATGAAAACAAACAATACACGAGTTATAGGTAGGTACCTAAAAAAAATTGTAAGGCGCCTAAATATAACGAAATGTGCAAAGTAATATCGAACGATAAAAAAACAGATTCAATGGCGGCTTAAGAGGGGGTGCCGGGGGGGGTAATGATGCCCACTGATTTTTTGTTGTATAGTCAGATATGCCCCTGTATTGATGTGTGTTTAGGGGACCTTTTTTGTAAAGGAGACCTAAATTAAGGCAGGATTACAATGTATTGGCTCAAAAACTGTGACCCCCTCACACCCTCAATAGAATTTTGGAATCAAGTAAACTGAGTGCTTGCTTTACTGATTAAGGCCACATTTCCACTTGCAAGAAGCACTTTCGGACATTTCTTACAGCGATTAAAAATACTATGGTGGTGAATAAAGTGATCTTTCTTTTAAAACGTCTCAATGGTGTGAAAATGGTACTTATACCTATACTTATTTCAGACATAGTTTGTGGCGCCGACGCGTAATTTTTCGAGTAAGGGCCGGTACAGACGCACTGTATTTGAACTGCAACCCAGCTGCAAAATGGCAGTTCGAGGGCAGTTGCACTGCGCAGTAGGTTTGCAGTTTTGCAGTTTCGATGCAGTTACTTCAACTGCATCAGAACTGGCCTCGAACGTCAATTTTGCAGTTGGGTTGCAGTTCAAATGCAGTCCGTCTGTACAGGCCCTAAACCATTACAAGAAAATTGTTGGCCAGTTAGCACGGTAGAAAATGACATTACAATAGCTAAACTTGATGTATTTGTGTTTTTTTTCGTAACCCGTACCCGTTAGGGTAGTGTTAATCCAAATTTGCAACTACGAAAAACGTGTGCTCTGAATTTGCAACAATTTGGATCATTTTTCAATTATTACGCTAAAAGTCATAAAATATAAAATTCTACGGGCTTATTTTAAAGTCTATTAAATTTGCTCCCAAAATAAAATTTCGATTCATACTACCCTAACCTGGTCCATACAACATACTCGTACCAATAAATCAGACCTACATCATGCTAGGCCTTTTAAGCCTTTTTTTGAGTCTTTTTCTACTAAGGTAAGTCCTATATGAAAAGATTCACATAAATGTTAAGCAGGTAACCCCTACTCAATTTTTCTTCGCACCTTTATAACTGCGTGACAAGGGTAGAGGAATTGACCTTGAGGTCATGCTCATAAAACACGTGAAAATAACGCTCAGGGTATTTATAGCGAGTAGGTCATTAGTGGACGCGTAACGAAGGTTGCAGCCTGGGATTGTGTTACCGGCTAATGATCTCTTGGAAAACGACACGGGTGATAAGCTAGCTCTTAGTATGATGACAACATTACTGCGGGTGATTTGGGTGAGCCTTCAGTATTTTAAGAGGGCACATAATGAGGCAAACAAAAGCGATGACTTTGTGTTGTATGCTTCCGCGCGAAGAACGTGAGTTGGAGATAGTTTGCGCGTATTAATTGTAGCGTTAAATTAAAATAATAGGAATTATGCATGGATTTTTTAAATAGCATTTCTCAATAAAATATGAAAATACCGTAAAAGAGATCACTGTGAAATTAAATTAAAATTCACAGAAGTGAAATTAAAATTAATATCCGTCAAGTAATACGGATGATACAAGCATTTTAAAATGCTAATTAGACAGAGAGATCCGAAGTGCACCGGTGACGTCATTGTGCAGTACGGTCATATAAACTCCACGTAAAATTCTGTTTTGCTAGAAAGAGATAGGAACAAATCTTTGTTGTTTATATCTGGGTTATTTTTATAGGTGTTCAAAAATGTTTTTTCTCGCCTGTTTGTTACATGAATCAGCTTTTATTGAAGCTGTAAAAAAAACATGCATATTCCCTATTGCTGTTTGCTATAAAACCACAAAAAAAAGGTGTGAGAAGTAAGTAGGTACTTGGGCGTTTTTCAAGAAAAGTGCACGTAAGGACTAAAATAAACAACTTACCTACGACAACTAGTCATAATAAATTTATAATGGCGGTATCTCACATTCAGTAACCGAAGCAGTTTCAACCCTCACTGGTTAGTAAAACGGTTGCTCTTGCTACAAGAGTTTTGTATCTGAGATGCCACTATTTGTCTTACCTATAGCATTAGGTAGATAGGTAATTTTCGTGACGTAATGGAGAAGTTACCGTTGTTAGTTTTAGTCCTTAACTATGAGCGCATTTTTTGGAAAATCATTGTTAACGCATTCACTGCCACCGACGCATATATGCGTCACCGTGACTTCCACCCAGTGCCATCAAAGCATGTGTGCGTTCTTACAGTAGGCAAGCTCCGTATAAAATAAAAGATGTGGCACCTGGCGAAAGTTTAAAAAACAGTACTGGCAGTGAATGCGTTAACCCTTAACCAGGGTGACAGATCACACGTCACAGTAGAGTTACAGCCTTAGGTACTAACATACAAGGTACTATTGTTTAGATTTTATGTGGGAAACATGGATCCCTTGCCTGGTTAAGGGTTAAAAATCGTAGGGTTTCGCAGATTATTTTGTTTTGATACTCACCCCAACCAATATATCATGTCTCTGACTACGTAGCCAGCTGTTATCTGAACCTATCTGAGCAATCTTAATCATCGGAGACAGAGACGTTCACGAACAAAGAGGTAAATCTGTCCGAGCGGCGAGCTATTAGGGCTTAATTGGGAGTCACGCGTCGGACTACGGTCGTAGTTAACAGTTAGGTTGGCTCCACCGACCGCGTAAATTCGGCATCGCACTATTTGCTGTGCCGAACGAAAATAGCTCTGACGGGAGTGTGTTAAGGTCTTCGTTAAATAAGAACCACTATTAGTACTTTGATTTTTCGTTGAAATTATTTTATAGTCTATCAATGTTTTTGCCTTAAATCAGCGTGTACAGTCAATGTCGTAAAGTGATCACTTTTGTACGTGTCTCTTGAACGTCGGGTTTGAACTGTTATTCGAAAATTCCATCATCATCAAAACTGGTAGGTACGGTCACGGAAGTTAATTTGCTACCCATTTCAAAGAAAATCTGCTTGAAGATGTCATTATCATTAGAGATGCCAAGTATTTTGTAATTCATAGGAAACTCAACTTTATTGCTATAGAATGTCAGATTGACTTTGGACCTAAGAGGGTCACAAATTGAATTCCTTGACTGTACTTAGGATAAGGCGTTAGGATATATTTACGTATTGTGGTTAAGCTTAATCACGGTGTTAAATGATCAGTCAATTATGCGGGCCTATTATGGTCGTGTTTAACGGTGTGGATAAACGTGGATAAGACATCTGTCACTTTCTGACCTATATGTAAGAGTGAGAGTGGCGGGTGCTTTATCCACTGCAATACCGGCCATGGATACCTATCTGACGCTTCTAATCAGCTCAAATTAAGTTCACCTACTGCAGGCTGTAGGTCTCTCCAGACAAGATATCCGGCCTGCGCTTGCCTCATCCTACTCTGATACCCTTACTAGGTAGATCTTTTGATCATCGAGCTGTCAACTGACAGCTTCACTTGTTATGTCCACCGCTCTGATATTGCGATTTTACCCTTGTCTAAATGGTCTGGTACACGATCAACTTTTTAGGGCAATGTGTAGCCGGCAACTATTGCTGTCTTACTCTTACTTCGTATGTTAGAGCAAGATGCGTATAGTTGCCGGCCACACATTGCTGTGAAAATGTTGCTCGTCTAACCGGCCCTTAAGACCTTCTACCCCTCAGCTGACGCTTAGGTGCTTTAGCGTTATCTTTTGTTCAAAAATAAACGCTGCTTATATAACCTCACTTAGGAGGGAATGAATAAAACGTTCAGATTTTCTACTTTAATGTCTCTTTATAAAATTCCGTTCAATTTTGTCTAAGGATTGAAGAGTACTCAAAACTATTTTTCTACTCGCGTACTATAAACCGCTGATATTGATATCGTTAATGGTATAAGAACACCACCTATAGCGTAACCGAAGCGTGAAAACAATTCTATAATAAACGTTGCCATGGTAATAAAAGTTGTATAATAATTATTATAGCATTGTTATTACCATGGTTACGGTCATTCCAGATATCAATTCAATTCAATTCTTTGATATATGGCTTCTGTCCAGTGGGACAATTCTGCCAGTGTCAAGGTTGGAAGTTACACGTGATCGGTGTAAATGATATCAAAAAAAATCATAAGTCGACGTTGTACGGTGATCCTCTAGCCTCCGTGAAGCGATGTAACTTTACGAAGACCAGATGGGATTTTCTTGGAGTCTTGGCGTTTAGTGAACACTTGACATATTCATTTGTATAATAAAAAAAATTAATTATTAAAATATTTTAATACCAACTGAAATTACGTGTTTTAAAAACGAAATTAATTTTTAGACTAAGTATGTGTTTAAAAATTCATTTTTATTAAATTACTGAAAATAGATGATTAATATCCACCTATTTGTTATTTGGTTACCATGGTTACATTCAATATGGATGTCAACAACATGGCGTTTCGTTTGGCATTCAGACTTGTATGATAAATTGACAGAACTGTTTTAGTACTTAACTATTAAAATTTGCATGTAATTTGTAAATATTTAACAATAACATTCACACACTATTAACGCCAATTGGAATAATGAAAATTACTTTGCCGACAAGTAATTTGTTAGCAGAAAAATCGGGGAAAGTATACAAGAAAAGTTACAAGATTGTTTATTTTTGTCATTATCATTTTAAGCTTGTAGAAAAAGTTATGTATGCAACGGTACATAATTAGCTCTTAAGGTACTCGTGCCTGTAATTAGAGCGCTCGTAAGCTCGCGCTCTAACCTCGGCGCTCGTACCTTAAGAACCTTCATTATGTACCAGTTACATAAATAACTATATCGATGCATTGGACTCTCAAAATAAGAATTCGAGCACAATACTATTGCGTGACCCACAAAAGGGCGCCAGCATCTCTTGTGGTAAGCACAACGCTTTCAGCGGAAACCCTTTTCAGGTCAATAGAAACGGCAAGGGTGTGTTTAAACTGGCTCACAAGAAAGAGTAAGTGCGTGTTCAGATTTAGCTCACAGTTAAGGGCTCTCATAAAATGTAGGTATTCGTACTGTTCCAGATTGGTCTTTGATTTCAATAAAGAGTATTTGTCTTGTATTGTATTCGAGTCACTTAGCATCCTATTGCTAAATACTTGTGGATTGACACTGTATTGCGTAGCAGTAATGTTGTACGTAGTTAAGGACTTAATTAAAAACCCTTAATTTTTTCCTTTGTATGACAAATTTTCGTCATAAAAAGGAAAAAATAAGGTTTTTTTTAATTGAGTCCTTAACTACGTAAAATATTTTTGAAATCCATACCCAACAACATCCACTATGGATTTTTGAAAATTCGACTGCCTTAACCGGGAATCGGAGTGGTCGAATATGACAAAATAATAAAGAAGGGTTTTACGGTCTTTATTTAATATAAAGGTGTATGTGTTATAGACATAAATGACCACTATCAATGACCGTTTCGATCTGCAACATAAAACACGACTTTATTGTTTTGTCATACTAGACCAATTTGATTCCCGGTTAAGGAAGAGGGTTTTTAAAAATAAAAGTAAGTCTCCTTTGAAGAACTTGCTATTTCCAATATTTAAGGTAGTTGCCGTCCATGTGGCGTTCGTTTTTTCCACCTGTATAGGTTTTTTATAAGTAGAGAATCTACGCCACGCGCGCTGCATGCAGTTTGTAGTTGTATAGCGGTTGATTTACAGCGAACGTCAGTTTCCTTGGCTACAGTTAGCCGCATATTCGATTAATTACGCGTCAAATTGAGTCGCTTAATTTCAAACTCGGATATATCCTTGAAATTTGGTACACGAATATAAAACTTAATTTGTTTGAAAAAAAGACGCAAATTCCGTTGTCGTTTTGCTTGGACTTATCCGAGTTTGAACTTAATCGACTCAATTAGATTCGGCTGGCGCGGCTCAGAGGAGTTATTGCCCTACAAACGGCACTCTGTCGAACGGTTGATCGAGTGACCGAAGTCATAGGAGCGCGCTTACTCAGTAAAGCGGGTAAGCTGAGAATGCACGCCCGGAAATGTTGTTTTTATGCTCTGACGGGACAACTTCAATTCGCCGGTTAGTGGAAGAGACCCAGGAGCGAGATGTTTAAAAAATCACCTACATCATTTGGCCGGCAGATAGTGAGTGGCTAACTGTGAGCCTAATGTCAACATTTTGGATTCATGCTGCAGGAGTCGACAAAAATAAAGTACCTATCACTTTTGGACATTACTATTATTACAATGCAATTCATTTAATTACAAACTTAATACACTTTAAATATAATAAACAGTAACAGTTAAAAATTAAAACTAAAACTATGGCAAAATAAATAAAATAAATAATGCAATTAGGATAAAAAGTGGATACATCTCTTTATAGTCTTCAATCTAAACAGCGGCTCTATTCAAGACGGTAAAAACAATATCGTATTTGATCTGTTATCGAATTGTCAACGTTTTAATAGCTCTTATTTGCTTGCCAGTAAGGGCGGCTGACGTCATAACAATACCATAACAGGAAAACTACGATATCGTTTATACCGCCTAGAATAGAGGCGCTGGTCCGTATGGAGAATTCAGAAACTGTATATATGGCCTATTTGTTTCAAGAAACTACGACTTTTTTTTGTATAAAACGCCATAGCAAACAACATAACAAAATGCGTTCTAATTTTTTAAAGTTTCTCCATTTCTATTTTGCAGGTTTATGCAACACTAATTTGCATATTATGTAGGCCCTTTTTACCTCTTGCACAACAACCCCAATTTAAACATAAATAAATTCAACAACTTTTAAGATGTAAACGTTTTCCCCAGCCGCGATATAACTCATAAAATACGGAAATAGGTCGATGGCCCTCCACGTTTCACTCATTTAACGTTTTTCATTAATTTCAAAACTAAAAGAGCCTCCTTCACTCCAGTGCTAGCCACAAAAACTTTAATTGGAACAGTTTTAGAGGTAATTCGGATTACCTAACGTATGGGATGGCTCTAAATCCTGGAACGTACGACCCATTCCAGAGCACCGGGTTCGTGAAATAGGAATTTTAATCTAGATTTCTGGTTTTTACCGCCGCCGGCCAGATTTTATTAGAGTCATTTTGGATGCGACAACGTGGGGTAAAACTCGTTTAGTGTTAGGTTTTTGGTTATTTTAATTAAAATTCTAAAAATAACTGTCCTTATGTAAAATTAAGTCTTATTGTTAGTGTACAAAGTTTACGTGACGGTTGCGTAATGACAGGCATTACACATACGTGTGTTGTAATGCTAATTACCCAGAGTCGCTTACAATACTTTATCTACACACAAGTACTCTTATGATGGGTTCAGAAGCCGAAAGGCAAATGACCAGCATTACCTTACCTGTGGTAGTAGGTGACAGCGATGACAGCTGTAACGTAATTTTTTACCGACTTCAAAAAAAGGAGGAGGTTCTTAAATAGTCGGGTTTTTTTTTTTTATTACGTTATCGAATATTGTAAGGTAATGAGATCCAAATTTGGAACATCTTCCAAAATTAACAGCTGTCATCGCTGTCACCTACTACCACAGGTAAGGTACTGCTGGTCATTGCCTACGGGTTTTGAACGCATAATAGAGGACTTATGATATGACTGTAGATAAAGACATAAACATGAACGCACCTATTTTTAATGTTACCACATGAAAGGCAAGTTCCCGCAAGTTCACCTGATCGAGGTACGTAGTACGTATAAATTACGGGTACGTGCGTGTCTTCGACCTCAGTCGTCCGCCGCTGATTTCGATGCAGCAGCGTACCCAAGGTTGTAGCTATGTAGCGCTGTATAATAACCACTAACAAATGATTCTTTTTTTTTTTTTTGAGAATTACATTGAAATTTATCATATCACAATCGGTTTAAATTTTAATATTACCTCAACAAACATAAGACCGTTGCTACGAGTTCTAAGTAAATTGACTACGAGCTACGTTGGATTAGGTTTCGTAGCGCTCCGTAGAGCTTACGTAGCAGTGCAATTAACGTTTCTCTGTACTCAGAGCTTGTTTCGTTGTGCAACTTGTGCATGTGCTTTGTAAGATTATATTCTTAACATTTAATTATACATTAAGAGCCACTTGCACCAAAAATTTAACCCTGGGTTAAGACACAACTCGAGTTAAAATGACAGTTTTCGTATGAATGTGACGTTTACTAACTCGAGTTAGGGCCGAGTTCACCTACCAATTGAACAGACGGTTAAGTCTGAATCAGCTGTTAATCAATACGTTTGACACCCGTTAAACCGCTAACCGTCCGTTTAATTGTTGGTGAAATCGGCCCTTAGTGTCTTAACCCAGGGTAAAAGGATAATTCGTTTAGGGCCACTTGCATAGAAAATTTGGGTGTCCCTCGGAATCCCTAACACCGTTTGTCCTAACACATCGTTTGTCCGATTTTTCATTTGCCCTAATCTGCTTTTCACAGTCAGGCAATTTTTTAAGTTTCCCAACTATATCTGCGGTTCGGTTAGGTTAGGATTGTATTATAACAACACTTAAAAGTTTTAAAATTTAAGCGCAAATGGCTTTAGGATAAACGAAAATTCAGACAAACGATGCATTAGGACAAAATAATGACGATTAGGGATTCCATAGGGGAACCGAAAATTTAACCCTGGGTTAAGTCACTAACTCGAGTTAAAATATCAGTTTTCGTATGAACCTGACGTTTACTAACTCGGGTTAGTGTCGTAACCCAGTGTTAAATTTTCTGTGCAAGTGGCCCTAAAAGATACACCCCCTCATCAATATTACCAGGGGCTCTGTTCCACTCGGTAAAACAATATTTATTTTGACGTGTCACCGTATTGTTCTTAACTCGGCCGCCGTTACTGTCATGTAAACAAGCGCTATAGTTACGATGACGTTATAAAATGTCAAAAGCAATATGGTCTTGCCGAGTGGAATAGAGCCGGTCTTGATTTTGGCTTCTTACAGTGATGATGATTCTTTTGTTTTTTTTTTAAATAAAAAATATATTATCTATGTAAAGTTTATTTAATGAGCGATTTGTACTTAGTTAATAGTATGATGCGTGTACAGTTTTTTTTATCAAACTGGCGACCCAACCCATTCTCGCTGATGGCTCTCCTCTGAGCTTTGTTATGAGACTTACAATTTTAATATGTAAAAAAACAAGTGTATAAATGTATTTCACCTGTTATAAAATGTTTCCAAATGTGTGTTTAATAAACTATCTTTATTTATTTCTTTATTTTGGGAACTGCCTCTGAAACCTTCGGGCTTTAGCTGAGTAATGTTATATTTCTACAGGTATAATTTTACAGCCTGGAGACGGATATAGAAAGAAAGAAATAATATAATTTATTTAGTGTTATACATATAGACCGTATGGGGTTTCTGCTTTAGAAAAAGTGGGGCCTATCTTTTTTGATCTATGTTGTTAAGGAATGGGTTCCATTTCTTAAAAACAATCATCGGAAATTTCTATGCTCCAACTTTTGTAAAGTAATGGCCTTTTGTTTTTTTTTGTCCATACAGACTGTCCTAATGGTACTTTCGTCGAAAAATCCGACATAACTTAATGAAATTACCTATACATTCTATAGAGGGGGTCCATATTGGCTCATATAACTATTTTTACTCATAACGTATTGTAAGTCATAATCACCGCAACTCATAACGTATTTTTTTCAGCAACTGTTACTTTTTCAGGATTTTTATAAATCAAGCCTAACCTAACCTAGTCTTATCTACACATTGAATATTTCAGAACTTCTGAAAAGTTTACGGTTCTAGCGGTATAAAAATTACATTTTCGGAGTTGCAATAATCGGAGTTGCAATTTTATATGAACTTTGGCGCTCCCCTATACAGGGTGTTAGAGGGGGTGTTCTTTTTATAGTGGTGATTATTAAACTTTAATATTTGAGTAGAGTGACGCAACCAGTAATGGACAATTAAGGACCAACGATGGACACTTGATTCTTATTTTACAGAAGATAAGGGTTATTCATTTGTTTTGCAAGAATCAATTTAGGACCGTATGAAATTTGAATTAAGAGTGAAGTGTCCATTACTGGTGAAGTGTCAGCTAAAAGTGTCCAATACTGGTGCTATCACCCTAGTTTAGTTTTATTTTTATTTAAATACGTTTAGTTTTAATTTTAATTGTATCTCTATATATGCTAGATATCGACCTTGTCTAATGAATGAAGGTCAAGGTCGCGGAGGCCTCGTGTAAAGGTCAGCGATGCGGCATCGAGCCTCCTCGACCTTGCAGCGTCGCCTGCCTGTCTAGATCGGAGATAAACCGCTGCATCACGGTGCTTACAAGTCACTTGACCCGAGGGTTCTGTATACAGGGTGCACGAACAATCCTAATAGGCATTAAGGGTAAACGGGCTTATTCTACTTGGTAATAACTTTTTCTTAAGTGCATTACCGGATGCTATTACGGTGAAGGAAAAACATCGTGAGGAAACCTGCACATTCGAACAGCTGTGTGTATGAGGGTAATTGCACGAAAGATGCTAAAGGGGTCGAAGTATATCCAAAAGCGCCCATCTGTAAGATAAGATAAGACATATTATCATATTGGGAACGTTATTATAGCCCTTATTTACTTAACGAGCGGTCGAGTTAAAAACATTACCCTAACATGTCAATAGCAATGTTTAGCTAGAATAGAGCTTCTGGTATTTGTTCTTAGGAAACTATCGGTTTTAGAACTCAATTCAATTCCATTTTGTTAATTTATTATTTCGTTTATTAGTTTGGGTTCCGCCGAAACATGCGCATGATTTTGTTATGCTTTCTTGATCAATACACATTCTTTATTCTTATTCTATTCTAGTACGAGCATATATAATCCACTTGAGAAATAGACTTCTAGGTCATTTTAAATTTTCGAGTACTTTGTAATCTATAAGTACCTTCTGAGCTATAAATGGCCATAATGGGAGCCCGTTGTTTCCCATATTGTATGTCCCATAGGGTGACGGAACGGATGGACACTTGATTCTTATTTTACAGAAGATAAGGGTTATTCATTTGTTTTGCAACAATCAATTTAGGACCGTATGAAATTTGAATTAGGAGTGAAGTGTCACTGGTGCCTGTTAGCTAAAAGTGTCCATAATTGGTGCCGTCACCATAAGGCCGGCCGCATACATACGTTTTCCGAATGCGGAATTCCGAATAGGCCGGCCGCATACATACGTTTTCCGAATGCGGAAACCGTGTACGGAAAACGTATGTATGCGGCCGGCCGCGGATATCCGAATGCGGAAAACATATTCGGAAAACGTATACGGAAAATGTATGTATGCGGCCGGCCTAATGTCTTTGTTTACATAATTATTAATAATCATGAAGATCTAACGTGTAGATAAGGCTAGGTTAGGTTAGGTTTGATTTATAAAAATCCTGAAAAACTAAGTTTCTTAAAAATATATATGTTATGACTTGCGATAATTTACTAAGCCATAATATTTTATATTATTTTCTAAATTCCATACATTTTACGTGTATACGCTACTATGTAGGTTTTAACTCTGTACGCTTCATACGTGTTCGAATTTTCAGGCCCCATTCACTCCGATGGTAGCATTACTGCAGCCAGCGCGTTGGTGCTAATGGAGTGTCTCTTCACAAAGCCGACTTTATTCGGTTAAGCGGCGCGTTCACGGCACAATCTGTCGGGTGTCTGAAAGCTAGGTTAAGGTAATGGAGGCTTTTTGTTAGAGAGCTCGAATTTAGGTGTACCTAACCACACTTTTTTTCTTAATAATGTTTTTTTTATGGCAAGTAGACGGCATACTCAGCTGAGACCGTCTCGATACGTAATCCTGGAGCTAGGATCGTCACTTATTAATAAACTCATCTCGAGAAGCTCTTAGCTGAGATGAGTTTATTAAGACAGGCCTTAGTGTACCACACACTAATAATTCTCGATCTTTAAAATACATTTCTAGTACCTAATAACATTAGCATGGTGGATAATTTCGTGGTGTACTTGATGAGGGTTAAGAATTTAGGTGGCAAATCGTGGTTCTAGAATCCGTTGAGTCGCTATTTCCTATTTATTATAATACATACCACTTTTACCCTTTTTTTTTTTCTTTTTTGATTTTGACCTTCTGTATTTTAATATTCCAAAATTAATTTATTCATTAAACCGCTAAACCAATTTAAATGAATTTTGGCATGGGGGATATCTCTGCTGTGAAAGCTTTATAAATAAACAAATATTAGTAGGTATGGAATAACAGAACTAAAAATGTATTTAGTTCATTTTGAAATATGATCATTCTGAAGGTTAATCAAAGTGTCATGTATTATAATAATTAGGAAATAGCGACTCCATGACTTCCAGAACCACGATATGCCACCAAAATCCTAACCATAGTCATCAAGCACACCACAAACTTATCTACTGTGCTAATGTCATTCTTTCTAAATGACGCGCGTGCGCCGAATACGATTATAAAACGATAACCCAGTAGCCAGGTCCAAATTCCCGGATAAATATAGCATTTTTTGCTTACAAAGACACCGAGATCAGGGAATTAAGCGCATCGCGAGCGCTCCCTACAAATTAGGGCTCTTGCATACTATACGACAAACCGGCGCTGTGAGTGTAGAGATGTAGACTAATAAGACAGGCCAGGCCGGAGTGCATATATAATGTGCTTAAGGAAACTCAAGCGTACATACATATAGAAGTTCATATTTGCATGGAATTTACACATCTTCCAACCCATTCACTACGAAGAACTCTTTCTTTTAAAAGAGGCTTTTTATAGTGTTAAGGAATTTTATATTAAATAATTTATATCTAATGGATAATAATATAAGTGTAAGTCTAGATAATAAATATAAATTGGTAATAATATGATATAAGACTTAGTAAATTGAATAAATAGTGTGTTTGTTGATAGGATTAGGAATTAGTTTAAAAAAAATATTGTACCTACTGATTTTACTTTTTAATGTATTTTTGACGTGTGTTTTTTACGCAATAAACATTTGATTGACTGATTGATTGATCGATTGAACTG
Source organism: Acleris literana (assembly GCA_946894065.1). Lineage (NCBI taxonomy): Eukaryota > Metazoa > Arthropoda > Insecta > Lepidoptera > Tortricidae > Acleris > Acleris literana. The sequence goes on from OX335681.1 coordinate 5,453,232, forward strand.
TAAACGACGTACTGTATAGACGTTTCAATTTCTTTAATCTCATTTTGCATTTGTAAATTGACATTTTATCAGACGAAAGACTACCACAGCTGGATATAGGCCTTCTTCAAGGATCTCCACGACAGCCGATGTTGTGCTACTCGCAACCATCGGCTTCCCGCGATCTTCACTATTTTTGTAAATGAGTATAAAATACTTAATATTGTTAGCTTGCATATTGGCGCAAGGATAATGCGTTTCATAGCCGACAATGTCTTAGCACTTAGCACAAATCCTAATCAGTTTAACAATTCAAATACAAAATCAAGGTTTTTTTTATTTACATGAATATGATTTTTTAACTTTTCCGTCAGTGTTTCCACTTGTAAAACTTTTGTTTTATCTGTGAAACAAGCAAACTTATTTAAAACTTACAGGTAAGTTAATTTATTTCATTAACAGTTAGGTACGGCAAAACGCTATAAAATAGAAAAGTACCTTCGTGATTCATCTTCTCATCCGTGTAAAGGGATCACTTCTACTTTTCCACCAACTTTACTACGAATGGCGGAATATGATAACTTACTGTTCGCCGGCTCGTTAGCGAAGACCCTAACGACAACCGCTATAATAACGACTAAAGAATATTTTTAATGAGCTTTTGATATTACTCCTCGATGGTCAAAGTTGGGAAAAGCCTTTGAACTCGGTAATGGCTGTTTTTCTTGGCCCAGTTTTCGACTGAACAAAAAATCTTCAGAATCTCGCATTTTTCGTGTTCTAACAAAGATTCGTTTCAGTGCATTATTTAGAAGATTCTTTTTTCGCTAGGTCGAGAAACTTTGACAAGGACGGAATGGCATTTCTCTAATTGGAAATATTTTCCGTTTATTGAAGCGTTGCTTTGAAGGAGCGTAAAGCTTTTATTAAAATGCTTTGGAGACCTGAACATTTAAAAATGCTTTAAGCTGAAGTTAATAACTAATAACTTGGATTACATTCTTTGATTGTCATATTCGTAAATAACTGTAGTTAAGTTAATAAGAAATAAATTTAGACCGTTTTGTAAGGACCCGCTGGTAAACATGTCAGCCCAAATTGAAGTAACTTCATATAAGTATAACTCATGATACTCTTGATCGAAATTTAATTTAGCGGTTCTTTATAAAACCTACCTTCAAAGTAGCCTTTACTCCGAACTCACTGACTAATTATAAGCCTCTGTGACTTTTGTAGTCTTTCCTGATTTAAAACTCTGCGATACATATTTCATCTTGATCTTTAATAAATACAAATAATCTTTTCCAAACATTACTCGATCTCCTTAAAAAATGGCTCAAATATATTTTAGTAACAAGTTACCTACTTTTACCTAACGTTACTTTTGACGATGATGTGATCAAGTTGCGATCATTAATGAACAGGGAACACAGAGATGACCTATAGTCAAAATCTCCTAAACTTAGCTCAAGGCTTGTACAGTCGACTACAAATGGATGTACCTATCCACTTTATCACCTTATTTTATTTTATACCTACCTTATGACTAACTAACTACAGACAACAATTAACATAAGTATTTATAGAAAGAACTAAAACCCTTATTGAGTAATGATTGGTTTATAAATGTAATCTGCCCACTCTAACTAATACCCGTATTTTACAAAAGGAGAACCATTCTCACTCAAAGACTCACTCTGGAGCCCTAATATGGCCGCTTTTATCACATGACAAAGTTTGGTTAAGGCATCCGTCACCTTCTGACACGTTAATAAGTACGAGAGTGACGGATGCTTTATCCACATTTGACACGCGATATAGACGCAGCGATACTAGGCCCGCACACTACTAGGTCTACACGAGGTCCCGACCACACCCGTATTATAACAATTTGCGTTTTACTACAGTCGTTGCGGCCCGGGCCCGCGCCGGGCCTCCGGGACTCGTAAAGTCCCGTACCGGTAACATTACTCTCTAACGCGATATAAAACCAAACATCCATTTAAATTCGACCTGTAGATTCTACGTACTAGTTTAAAATCAGATGGCAACTTATGCTGGTTCCGATTTCCGGCAAAGACTAGGATATTTTGATACCCCGGATACTAAGAAATGATAAGGTTGTAGTGGTCAAGTAGGGATGGTTTTAAGCTAGTTCGACCAGGTCGCAATGGAGAATAGCGGTACGTGTCACGTATTAAATAATGTGAAGCCCTTTTACTATTTATGAGCTCGGCGCTGGACATTTTTCATGTAAAGTAACATGTCAAAAATGACACGCAATCTCAAGTTTAGGACACTAGATACAGTTAGTGATGCGCGATTTCTGAAACATTGCAAAACTTTCCTTAACTGTGAAATCTACAGTTTTTGATAGTTACATCATTAGATGGAAATGATTCTGATACTAGTAAATTTCATTTACATTTCATGAAAAGTTTCCGTTACTTTCGTTATATGTCAAAAAGCTATAATAATTTTCACAAATTAAACAATTTCACTTTGGTAACCTTCAGAATATTGCATAAAATTTAAGGTGCAAGTTTCACTTTTGAAACTTTCAGAATATTGCAGAAATTTAAGTACAAGCAGCCCATCACTGGGTACAGTGCGTGAGCTCTTAAAACGTCCCGGGTTTATTTATACCTCTCTTTGATTTGCTCTCATATTATTATGCTCTTTTGCGACTTAACCCAGTCTCGATAGGCTTTTGAATACCTCTTGCACTGTATTTACTTGTAGAATTGGAGTTTCATATGAAATTTACCCCTAATATAGCTGCGTTTATCGCGTGACAAAGTTTGGATAAGGCATCCGTCACTTTCTGACATATAAATAAGTACTAGAGTGACGGATGCTTTATCCACATTTGAAACGCGATATAGACGCAGCCATACTAGGCCCGAAGGTGCTCAAAGATATCTGACTGTATAATCAACGTTACGACCAATGATATTTTATATTAAGATACGTTATACAGTATAGTAATCTATGGTTATACTCATAGTAAACGCATTCAAAACCCCTGACCAATTACTGACAGAGACGAGAACGTCAATCCATAGCGAACGCTATTGTTAGAAAGAGATAAATAGATAAAAAGTAAGGCAATTTGCCTTCCTTTACGAGGAACGTTTTTTGCGCGCAAATGACGTATCTTTATATAAAATATCATTGGTTACAACAGCTCTTATTTACTTGACAGTAATGGCGGCCGAGTTAAAAACTACGATAACACGTTAAAAGCAATAAGTATTTCCCGTGTATCCCTTTTCACTAGGGCCACAGCTTTAACCCCCGAAGCAAACAGAGGGGTGTTACAATAAGTTACCCAATAGAAAAGAAAGTACCTAACCCTTCATAATATTAATTGTTCAAAATACATACACTTCGCATGTCATAGATCGCAGTAACCGTTATACTGGGCATAACTATCACTTCCCATGCTAAACATTTTGCAGCATATTATGCCAACTTTCGTTTAACATTATTTTATGTACCATAACTATCCTAAAGCACACTCGTATTTCTAATATGGCATAATGTACTAGTAGATTCTGTTATAACTGCGACTCTAACAAAAACTAAACTATGCCAGGAAAGTACGTGACGTTAGGTTAGGTTAGAATTGTAACGGCAATACAAACGAGCTGTTACCAGAAAAGTAGGTTAGGTTAGGTTAGAACTGCGACCCCAAAAGAAATGAAACTGTGCCAGAAAAGGAGGATGGGTTAGGTTAAACATTTATGCCACCTAAACATTATGCAAAATATTTATCTGCAAAATCAATATTCAATTATATTAATATTATTATCATTCACAGTATGTTGGAAAATAATGCGAAGGGATTGTATGCTGAAGGCAACTATGCGAAAGGTAATTCTGCCAAAAGATATTTCCTAAGCTAAGCGCAATATAAAAAGGCAATACAAGCATATGCTTGACATATGTCAAAAAAAAACTGCAACACATTAGTAAACCAGAATAGAGGCCCCGGTCCGAGGTTCAAGTAAAAAACTGTATAAGTCTAGTAATTACTCTGTACATGAATTTAATGTACACTTTTACTAGCAAAGTTGACTTGTATCCCTTTTCACCAAGTCCACAGAAAAATCATGGCTCATGAGTAGGATTTGCAGTTATATCTTCTTCTTTTTGGCCTCCAACACAACATTTAGTTTATAATATGACAGTTATATTTAATTTAAAACACGACAGTGACTCACATCGCACCGGACTTGCTGTAAATCAGCGCGGCAGCCCATAAACATGCGCGATAAGCCGAAATACTACCCTGCGAGTTAAAATGACGCTTGTGCAGCATACATTTAAAATCAGTTTCAATTCTCTGAGGGTACTAACAAGGTTGCACTTGCAATACAAGTTAAATGACATTTACGCTTAATTCTTTGGAAGAGCAAAACTACCCTTCGAAATTAGAAGGACGTTAAAGTAGTTTCATAGTTGAAACAAATTCAACTCTTCTGTATTAACAACAAGGTCGTACATGCAATGATGTTCCAATGAGATCAGAACAGGTCAGCCGCTTACAGCTGACGCCGTGGAAACTGGGCCGCGCTAAGGTCGCTGAATGCTGTTTAATGGGGGTAATTTTAGATGTACGAAATATGACGTTAAGATCGTGAACGGAAATAGGTCAAAGGAAAGATTAGCTTGGGAGAAGAAATACATAGGCCGATGGGAAAACGTCATCCCACTGGAAGATTTATTACGTGTTTTGAGACGGGCATCTTAGCTAAGATAGAATATAATAGAATAGAAAACATTTATTTCGTTTAATTTTTAATGATCAGTTTAATAACCCCTAAAATGACGTAAGTAGGTTTAAAATTATGTAGTAAAAATAAATAGAAAACATGGTTTAGGGCTAGGACTTTTTGGTGGCATACCGGTGTTCTAGAATCCATGAAGTCGCTATTTCCTAATTCTTATATGCAAATTCTTTGAATTTGGTTCGACGGTTTAATTTAGAGGTAATGAATATCACTGAGGGCCAAAATCAAGGTGGGAATCAGAAATACGGTGCCACCAAAATTCCTAGTTCTCTGACAAAGAGCATATGCTACTTTTTAGTTAAAATTAAAAAGTTCCGGAGTCAATAACGACAATTGAATTGTACGCGGATTGTTTAAATAAAAATACATCCCAACTCCCCATAACCTGTCGTTCCAGAAAACTGCGTGTCCCACAACTACCCGCGAAAAAGGCACAATACGTGCCGCTGCATCCCATCCGGGCACGCCCGCCCCTGAGCGCGCATGGAGCCCACAATTTATGCGCCTCCAGGCCCTAAACTATGGGACTCATCATATATTTACAGAAAGGCGCGCGTATGAAAAATGTGTGCGCTCTAAAAGGTGCCGCGGGACTCTAATGTGAAAGGAAATGGTATTTGTTAGGTTGCCTTGAAATATACAGGCGGTATTTGTTGAAAATATTGCTTAGAATGTTAAGGCGATAATACATGCAGTTTTTGCTGAAAGGAAAAGTGGCACTTACTACGAAACATCATGTATGTGCAACCTCATTGCTAACGGGAGAGGATTGGTTCTGTTTTAGTTTTTTAAATCTTGGACACCTTCCCCCTACCACCTTTTAGTTTGCACTGCACCCCAAACGCTGAGAAAACCATGCTTGCATTTTCCTTTGCTTTCTCGCTTTAATAATTGTTTTGAAAAATGTCAAAGTTTTTTTCAAAGTAATTTGTCTATTAAACAATTACGTAATTTGCAATTTTTTTTAAAAGTTCATTTTTACTATTTTTTTTAATGATATAAATACTGTTCTGAAATTTTTTAGCCTACCTGTTCGCCACATATTATTTAGCGTATTAAATTTGATATAAAATACTTTTCATCGAATAAACAGCCCGGTGCAAATCGTCTCCTATTCGGATCTTACACCATACAGAGAATACCATGATTGCAGAGAAGAAACTCTAGCAGAAGGTATTTCTTTCAAAAAACGCTCCCGATCGTACAAATCATTATCACCTTGCTTAATGATTTTCTGCGATAAAAAGCATAACCCAGAAAAGCCGACAAGATAAAACGCAAACCTACAATTTAAGACTTTATCGTGTACAATTTTGAAGGCTTTTGTCTCAAGCAATTTATTGTCCAGATTCGGCTCCGTTATCAGCTGATGGTCCATTACGGCCGCCTTTGTGCCCTGACTTATTGCCCTTTGCCCTGGTGAGAGCCCCGTCCCCGCAGCGCTTGGAAAAACGGGAATAAACAACTTTTAGGCTAAGTAATAAATGGATAATGGCGGGTTCGATACGAGTTTGGTGCGTCAATTTTAATAAATGACTTGCAGAGGCTAGGAAAATGTGATAAAGAAAACGGGATCATCCTGTGAGTTTAAATATAGGGCTTTATTTAAAGTAAAAAGTATAACTTTTCTTTCAAGTCATTTGCTCATTTGTGCACGAGGTGTTAAATACAGTGTCCCAGAATTTGAAATAAATAAACGAGAAATGCTTTAGTGGCTTACAAAGTATGGACTTATTTCAAACGTGCACATTTTTCGGAATTTAGGGCGATGTAGGTGTAATTCAGTGTGTTGTTACGTTGTTGGGGATTAGATATAAATTGAACTAGCTATTTCTAGCTAAGGGAGTTAAAGGTGTTCCGCAAGGTAGGTAGTGTTCTTTACCATTATTATTAAAACCTTAAACTAAACTAATTAATAGTATTAATACCCGTTTATATTGTTGGTTCAGAATATTAACGGGTAAATATAATTTTACGTCAATTTCTGAGACTCCCCCGTACCTATATGCGTCAACTAACTTAACACAACTCAGAGTGGTAACCACATTTTTTTAAACGGTATTTTTAATTTACTGCTTTTACTGAAAGCTGTGCTTTAAATGAAAGAGATTGAACCAATACAACATTTTAAAATCTTCGAGTAGATGGTAAGCGAAATACAAGCTAAAATAAGAATTCAAAGGTTTTAAAAGGTGCCATGTCGCTAAGTTTCAAGTTGAACTCATCAAACAAAAAGTAAGCTCCCGTTCCGAGTACATTTCAGCGTACCGCGCCGCGTCGCAAATTCAAATTCAAGTGTGTTTTAAGTTTCATGAGTCGTCGGAACCGAACCCCTCTACCCACGTAATCCTTTCTCCCCACGTCCCGGCCCGCGCGGGTTCTCAATTTGTACCCAAAGTAACGTGTTTCTATTTACTTGTACCTATCAAGAGATGGCTCGCTTGTATTTGCCTTTGTTCCTTGGTTGTTTACTGGCGTACATTTTGGATTACCTCAGATTGACTTGTATCCTTGCCATTATTAAGCCAAATTTGCTTAGTCTTGCTGTAAGTTCGGCATGGCTAATAGACATAGTGTTATCTTAGTCTTAATCGAAGTTATAAAGAGAGAGAGAGAGAGAGAATTTTGTGAGTGTGCGTGGAGGATAATCTCCGGAATGTAAGTATAGGTAAGTACGGTAACAAACGTTAATTTGTGACCCATTTAAAAAAAATTGGCTTGAAGTCGTCAATGTCATCAGAGCTGCGAAATCATTTGTAACTTATAGGAAACTCAACATTATTGTTGTAAAATGTCAGATTGACTTTGGACCTAAGGTGGGTCCCAAATTTAAGCCTAATAAAAAATCTTTCTCATTTATTCTTTCATAGTTATGTATAGTACGTATATTAGTTATTACTATTAGTTATGTATAGTACCTATGTAAAGATAATTATTTAAGAGGATTGTGAAGTAAAAATTTTGCATACAAAATGCCGGAGCTAAATTAGTATGTTTTTTTTTATAGATACGCGATTTAAGCGTCGGTCCAGAATTCTCTTAAGCCGGGCGAATTCAAGATGAATCGCTAGTGATGTTATCTGATTGTTCTTGTGTGTGAAAGATAAAGTGCAATGCAAAATGTATGAAATCGTATCTTTTTCTTAATTATCTGAGTTTATTCAACAATTTCGTCAAGAGGTACGTATTCTTACGTTTTCCATTGTTTATTTTTCGTTGGTTTGGTCTTCAGCAGCGTATAGTAAGTCTTTTAAACTATTAACATGCTTGAAAGGCTTGAAAAACTTAATTCAAATTTCAAATTCAAATATCATGGTGGAAATGTGTAAATGCATCATTCTAACATGACACCGCAACTTGTACGCATTCGCAAGGGTTTATTAACGTATTAATGTCGACTTTTCGCGTCGTATCATTTTCATTTGCATAATCGTGGTGAGGGGGCAAAGCTGGCGGCCGTGGTGTATTATCTTTCAGGCGAGCTCGATATAGAACCTTTGACCATCGCACAGTTTATAGCATTGCATGAAGACTCGCACTTGTTTTCGGGTATCAAGATGGGTTCGATGGAGCGAATTAATCTTTGCTGCACTTACTTAATTTATTGATGAATAGCAACTTGGGACTTGGCTGTCTGTGTCTGTGTGGCATTGCTGATGGCGATGGGCGCCGGTGACCGCTTTGGCCTGGCCGCCATGGCCTGTCAGCTGTAAGATTCGGTACAGTACATTACTTCATAAATATGTGTCCACTTTAGTACCTTATCTATTTAATGTCATGTTTAAACTGCCATATATTAATTGTCACAGCGATTAAAGTGGCAAGGTAATAAAGTGTACACATATTTATGAAATCGATAGTATGATAAAAATGGCAATCAAACTACGATACTTTTTACATAGTTTAAATAAGCTAAATTTAGCATAACACATGCTTGAGTGCCTATGAGAGCGAGTGAGAGACAAGTACAAACCCGAAGCACCATCTAACATCTATGCGTACTGTAAGGACTTTGATTTCATGTTCTATCGTCGAAATGGCTCTTCAAAAGTCGGTATATAGGTACCTTACCCTACCTTATGCTTACTAGCACATTGGACATCTTAATCTCATCGGGTAATAATTCGAGACCGCAGGCGAATTTTTTTACGAGAATCAACACTCAGGCGGACGGAGAATACCACCGCTGCACGTCCGCCGCACCGAAGGGGTTGCGAGGGTCAGTGCACGGCTAATCCTTCGGGAAAGCCCAACGCCTCTGTCACGTGCTTTGATTAAACTTTTCCTGGCCGCGGAAATCCAACCGTCTTACCGCGAATTACAAGCAAGAAGTGGGAATTCTCCCGTTTGTTGCGGTAGAATTTTCGCTCGTCCACTTCGTGGATGCTTTTCCAATAACTACCAATCGGCTTAAATAAGATTTAAACCGAACTGACCCATGATACTTTCTCATTATCAACAGCTACCGACATTCAGCAGATTCTTATAGTGCAGGTATCGTCTTAATAATGGATATATTCACACCTGCCTAATGCTTTTCGGAAGAGTAACTAATAGTCTATATATAAGTTGCTACATACCTACATACAAGTTAAGTTGTGCATTCTGCATTGCAAACCTGTTTCTTACTACTATGAAATGAGCCGTTGCAAAACCGAATGAAAATAGAGTTTTAAGATGTTATACTAACCCATAATGCGGCCTTATTTTAAATAATCTACTTAACTGTAAAATCTCCACAATTTTTAAACTTCTTAATCTTTCTTAATCCATTTAAATTACCTAATTTCTTTGATAAATGTAAGGGTTGAAAAGCTTCGCAGCCATGGCGCCGGAGGTTCGGTAATCAGAATTTACACCGTCCTTAAGCCCCGCGGGCATAGTTGATAGAATTAGGTGACGTTTTAAAGTAATTGTAAATAATATAACGGGTCCCCCCCCCGTGGAATGACGTAACGCGATACTTTGGCGGGCGTGCGTAATGTTTCACGAGGGGATCGCGTGGAGGTAACGATACTGGTGTTCACTTTTAAGGGCTAAGCTCGTGTTATTTTCAATATTAGAAGCCCTAACATATAAAAGAATATTATCATATAGGGGTTATATATAATCTAACTAATGTCATAGGTAAGGAATGTACTGAGAGACTGAGAGTTGAGATAAACTTTTGTCAGTCATGTTGGTGTCGCTGTTAACATAAACCATATTCATATTACACCTTCCTAAAGTCACTGACGAGGGAAACATCACACACTAAGAGGGAAATATCTCCATACGTATCTAACGTATTGCGGCGTCCCTTATTATGTAATAAGGCCTTTAGGCCTCGCATACGCATGTCGGTCAATTTTTAAATAAACGTTACGAGTAGCGTGACTTGGAACATAAATCTTGAGATTCTAACATATGGCTCTCAAAGTGCACTTGCCATGGTCAGCGCGCTAGTTTTTTTTTATTATGTTGATGATTTATTCATTTTGCCCTTTCTTAATTTTTTTACCACTTCACTAAAAGACTAAAACCCAAAAAACGATACTTACTAACTAATTATATCAATTATCAAACCTATTTTTAAGATCTCTTTACAAGGTGTTTTAATTCCCAAATGATTTCTAGACTTTTACATACATACATACATACATACATAATCTCACGCCTTCGTTCCCAGAGTGGGGTAGGCAGAGCTACAGAATTACAAACATCTCTAAAAACTTGTTGATAATTCTATAACCACAATTTGCACAATTAGGCTAAGATGTTTACCAGCGTATTAGTGACAGGTTGCAAGCCCATCGCCTAACAGTACTACAAGCCTTTATTCCCTTAGTCGTCTCTTACGACATCCACGGGAAGACATGGAGTGGCACTATTCTAACTCGGCAACCACACGAGGCATACATTAGACTTTTAAACTCTGCATTTAATGATTGTGATTGATTTAAAAAATACAATTTCCAAGTAGGTCGGCTATCTAATGGAGCGACGTCTGGAACGGTCGTTAAAAAACGGATTGTCTGAAAAAGATCTTTAAAATTCTGTGGAAGACAAATGGACAAGGGGCACGTTTTTTTCTTTCTAGTCACTCAGTTCATTTCGTAATAGACCTGAGGGCCCAGCCAAGATGAATTACGCTAACTAGCGTTTCTATTCCTTTTGTTTTTAAACCAATCGCGTCATTGGTAGATCACGTGACTCTTCGTATCACGTCATCAACCAGTGACGCGATTGGTTTAAAAACGAAACGAATAGAAACGACTGTTAGCGTAATGCGTTAGCTAAGGCCTCTGACGTAGACTTCGACCTAGCCAAGACGCAAACGCTGCTAACCTTTCTGTTTTCTATCGACTCGAAAAGTATGGAGTTGACATAAGCCGTCAACGCGATCTGTCATCAGTTAAGGTCAATCCTATATATTTGTAGACTTTCGAAAATCGCTAACTTAGCGTTATGTATGTTGACTAGGCCCCCAGTAGCCCTACAGTATAGACTATAGGCGTGCAACTTAATTGAGAGCTGGATAGGCATGAGGTGCACATACAACTTCACATCCCAGGAGCGAGAACGAGAACATATCTATATATCTAAAAGGAAAACCTGACTCACTGACTTATATATCAACGCACAGCCGAAAAGACTGTACCTAGAAATTTGAAATTTGGTACAGGGGTTCCTTTCATGACGTAAGTGAGCACTAAGAAAGGTTTTTCCGAAAATCGACCCCCAACGGGAAGAAATAGGGAAAACTAATTCAACGCGTACGAAGTCGCGGGCGTCCTCTAGTTACCTATATAAAGGTAAAAAAATACAACACGGTAAAAATTAACCACATGTTAATTTACCCACCCAGCCATCCAGTTATTGACCTAGCACTGTTGTCGGCATTTCAAAAAAAGGTACTTTGTTTCACGCTCGCAGCAAAATCGAATTTTGCGCACTGTCTTTGAACAGCAAAACCTGCCTGTTTGAGATGCTGTGGTAAAAAGGGTATTTTATCTTTTGAACTAAAGATATGTAAATGAGCTTTGGCTCCACGTGCTTGTATCAAGTCCTAATTGCAACCTAGTCTAATAAAATAAACACAACAAGTATCCAAGGATCAAAAACATCGCTACATTATTTTGATATTTTGCAATGTACTGCGTTCATCAATGTACAGGTGATACATAGCATAGGCATATTCTTCTTGGCAACTCTGCATGTAGTGTCTTTGTTCGTGGGCGCAATGGCAGGTAATAGGGCTAATTGCGCGGGATGGCATATAATCGGATCAACCGGCGCCGGGCGGATGCCCGCTGCCGGAAACTGAGAGCGAAATTTAGTTCGAAATCTTGGGATTCTTGTTAACATTATTTGATATTAAACGAATAATATTTCGTCAGTGCAACAGTCCCCTTCCCTTTTCTCCGAATATCATTTCGCTGAACTAATTTATTTCCCAACCATCTTATAGAACCCTATGGGTTATGTTTGGTTAGTTTAGTTTTGTAAAAATCCTGAAATATTCACTGTTTGGGGAATAAAAGCGGTATGCCAAATGGTACGACAGGGTCCAGTTAGGTGCGACGACGAGCGAAGCGAGGAGGAGCGTGTTAGGTTAACAGTGACCAAACAGGCAGAATCGACTTTTTTAATATTTGTAAAAGACATTCCAATACACAAGTCCAGTGAAAAAAATATTCTACTTAAACAATAAAAAATACCAGTATATGACTTGTCCGAAGTCAAAATGTCATCCTTGTAAACCATTCTACTACTTGAAAGATGGTTTCTAAAGAGTGGCTCTATAAAAAATAAATACTCTAAGTAAATCATTCTACTACACGAAAGGTGGCATTTTAAAAAGTAGCTTGATAAAAATAAAACCAAACATACAGTTGGTAACCGTGAGGTTGGGAAATAAAAAGAAATCATTTGATAAGTAAGACACATGATCTTTCGGCGAAATGAAATTCTGCTAATAATTGACAACAATTCATATGTGCTAAGATAGTAAATTAAAATACCGTTTGTACATTTTACACTGCTGATGACAGTAAAAATATTTTTAGATTTTTTTATCCAGTAGTATTTTTTTATATTTAGGAAAAACAGTAAAAATAGTTGGATTGTGAATGTTAGGAATACACTTATAGTGCCCTTAGTCCATTTATTACCATATGAATTGAAAAATATACAACTATCATGTCATTTTTTTATCTGTCTGACGGATTACTTGATTCTAACGACACGCTTTCGATTTTCGTAATACAATTGTTTTGATATACGCTATTTAAAATAAAAGTGACTGCCCAAAGTCGACGAATTTATGTTGTTACAGTTGTTATTTTTGACAAGTGACATGACATGACAGTCAGTTCTATTTCTGTTTAAAATTACTTTATTTATTTTATATCATGCTAAGATCACGACATCAGTATTCCTAACTTTGTATGTACGGTCTTTTTAATGACTATTTCTTTAATAAATTATTAAAGATGAATTTAAGTTAATTAAAGAAAAACGGGTAGTCTAATTTTTAACTAGCTATTATAAACGCGAAAAAACAAAAATACTTTTTTTTTTGAAATGTTGTCAATTGGTTGCGAAGTGATAATCGGCGATAAAAATTTCTGCGATAAATAAGAGAACCGAATTATTAATTTCTATGATGATGTTCGTGGAAGTGGAAGTACTTGCAGAACGGTAAACAGAATTATACAGAAATGCTAGTGAGCAATAATATATACTTATGTAAAAATATATTTATTTGCCGAAAAACACAGTTAATGCAGCTTTTACAGGATAACTGTTAAGTTACACTAAGCGTAGCGTGGGATACGGGACATCACGAGAGGATCGAAGATAGTGCGGCAAATAACAAAACACGCAGGTATTTTTATTATAGGTTATTTCAGGTATTTTTTATGTATATTATTACACTATTTCGAAATAATCCAGAAAAAGCGGTTCCTCATGTATACACACTTTATTCCCGTATACAATAAACCCTTCTATTCACAAGCCAGATTAAATGCTGATGTAACGTTAGAACCGATCGGATTGCCCGTAAAAGGTCTTATTTCCTATCAGACCGAGTAAACAACGTCCTATTGATCTTTGAATGAATACGGGCTCTTGAATAGCCTCTGCCGAAGCGTGTAATGGATTGGTCACGCTGTGCGAGCTACTGCCCTGCGGTGCGGCGCAAGTACTACTTGTACGTCACTCGCGTGCTCTTGAGATCTACAAGGTATACGAGGTGTACTTACCATCTATTGGTTATACAAAGATAAGTAGCTGTCCACTGCAGCTGTTTTATTTATATTTGAAACAAAAGCTACTAGGCAAAACTACCTTGCGCGGCATTCATTCAGTGGGTTGCCCCCGGACCCAGGTTGTATGCGTAAAAGAATTATCCCAGCGTGAAAAAAAAGGCTAAACTTGACGCGTGATTGAACGTGGGTTAAGCTTAGGTTGATGAACACTAAGTACCTGTTTAGATCCGTATCTCGGTTGATACAATCATCAGCAACAACAAATAACTTGACAAACATCGGGGTTTTAAATATGTGCCACCTGTCTATTAGGAACTTACTAAAAGCATCAGAGTATGTCAGATATTTTTGAGCCCGATGTTGGATGAGAAGGGCGTTTGAGGTTTTTTAACACAAGAATATGAGTGGCGTGAAGATTGCGCTTGGGATAGGATAAATTGTTGTAGAGACACAGTTGCGGGGTGCTTCCCTACTCATATGTGCAATAGGTATCACGTTAGCATTCTCTGCTTGTGTACAGCAACTTGTACTACAGTAACTGACCAAAACAACTCGCACCGTGCAACCGAGCCATAGGCATAGATCACTTACTCGTACTGCCAACAGTGCCAACCTAGATACCATATGTGAGGTCCGCCAGACTCGCTCGTTCATTGATAACGAGCCCCTGAAGAAATCTTTGCTAGCGTGTTTTATTCAGACCAGATGGAAGGATTGACGTGAATTATTTGTTAGTAGACTACGGACTGAACGTATTAGACTACGGACTGAAGTTTACTAGGACTGAGAAAAATTTGATGGGCAAAATGGGTGTGTGATAACAGCTTTATGATTCACACATTCAGACATATACTAGGTGCACTTGCCGTCCCAAGTTGCAAGTCTAAATGGAGCGAAGATGAAGCTTCAAAAAGGTTACGAGCGAAGAGCGCCGCTTAAAATCGAAGTTTCGGTACTTTTCCCAGTTTCCCATCGAAAGTCAGGTCAGGAAACACATTTTCGGTGATTATTCCTCCGAGGTATGTCCGATTTTCAATTTTATTTTATCTAAACCATCTATGGCTAGATGTCGTATTACGGGCTAAATTGGATCCTGATATCTCTAATAGTTTAAAACCTACGGACAAACGAAAATCCGAATCGGGGAACAATGGAGCTTCGCTCCAATTATTAACGGAACGGCCGGCATGTTACTAAAAAATAACTAAGAAATGGCTCCTTGAGAGTATTTTTATAACGTTAAGGATTTTTTAAGCTTTTAATTTTTATCATTAATACCCAGAGTAAAGTTAATAGATATCCTGTATTTAAATTATCAAATTTCATAATGGTCATTTACAATCTGCCTGTACGCCTATGAAAGTAGGGTTTCTGCAAATGTAAGGTAGAAATTTATTAAATTCAATTTCATTTCAATCGCGGCTAATATTCCGTTATAGTAGTTTACGTGACGGTTGCGTAATGATAGGCATTACAACACTCGTGTGATCTATTATGAAACTCGCCTTGAATTACGCAGAGTCGCGTACAATACTTTATTTACACACATATTATAAGTAAGTACTCCAAGATGGGTTCAGAAGCCGAAAAATCCAGCATTACCTTACCTGTGGTAGTAGGTGACAGCGATGACAGCTGTAACGTAATTTTGAAATTACGTTATCGAATATTGTAAGATAATGAGATCCAAATTTGGAACATCTTCCAAAATTAACAGCTGTCATCGCTGTCACCTACTACCACAGGTAATGCTGGTCATTGCCTACGGGTTTTGAACGCATAATAGAGGACGCATTATGATATGTGTGTAGATAAATAATATATCTGGCGTGAGTAATGTGTATTATAAGCATAGAAAGAGTGAGATATTTTTGCTGTGTTTACATGACTGTGTTTCCACGTAGAATCGATACGGCAGCACACATAAATATTAATGGTGGAGAAGAATACCTATCCAGCTGTTTGGGTTCACACGTTAAGGGTCGTCGCTCACCATATTACTCGTCAGTTAACACCAAGTCGACCTAGAACAAAGTGTAGAAATGACGTCGTCTCACGCTTTAAATACTAATATTCGAAGTAAAGCTGCTTATAGGTACTATCGCCCCAATGGAACCCTGACCGACCATAGGACTGTGTCACAGTGACGTTATGAATCAAGTCGTAAGAAATGTCAAACAAATTGTTTCATAATGGCACTGTAACACCGTTCTATGGTGGGTCAGCGATCTGCATTGCCTTATTGTCGAATGGGCCTTTATTCTACTTTAGTTTAGCCCATCTTGCTCCGATATCGTAATCATATTGTTGACGTTATGATTTCTCTTAACTGTAAAGTAAGAGCGGTCATTACGTTTTGTTCTCAGCTTAAGATTGCTTTGCGTGAATATCATTTCATGTATACTAAAACTTTAAATCGGGACTTAACCTTTTCAACGCCACAGTCGGCTCTGGCCATCAACTAAAAGTCGTGCCACCGACGCCACGTCGGCTACAGCCGACAAGAGTTCAAGATTAAAAGAGACTTTGTTTGGTAGCAATAAGGTGTAATTTGCATAGCATAGCAAACATGTTTGGCGTGTGGGTGGCATATTTTGTATTCGACGTATGGCGTTCAAAAGGTTAATCGATAAAATAGGTATTTGCCTCGACGTTTTGATTGTGTTACAACAGCCGTGCTCACGAGAAGACTAAAATGGTGGGTGTTCGTCTTTTGTCGTATGTGTTTCGGCCTACCCGCACTTGGTCTTGTTTTTATTTATTCGGAATGTCATCATATCGACACAACGCTCACAACATCCGACGATTTATCCGAAGACTTCCTCGCTTGCCATCATTTCATGGTTGTCAAGTTTTCACGCGGCTGATTAGTAAACGCCCTAGTTGTTGAAGATTTTGATGAAAGCAAGACATCTTATCTGTTTTATCATCGACATTAAATATTGTAAGAAGGTAGTTTTAATTGACAGAATGGATGAAATTTGAATGGGGTATTGGTCCGCTGATACCATGCTGATACAGAAGTCTAACTGTAACATTACCAGGATGAATTGCAAAACCCATTTTCAATTTTGCTGTCGTCCCTTTTAATCTAGTTTATGAAGAGCGAGACCCAATGATGTTTCAAGTAGGCTCTAGAGCAGGTGTATGCCTTGCCTTCCGCATTTCTCTATACCCACCTTGCAAAAGCGTCCTCAAATATTTGCGCAAATGGAAAACGGGTTACGAGGTTGCTGAGATGCTGAAAAATCCTCGACGTTGAAGTAAGCTTCGTTAAGTTTTTCTGCTGAATAAAAATTTAGTTTTATATTTGACTAGCGACCCGCCCTCGCTTCGCTTCGGTTTATGTGAGTTTTCCGTAACACCCGTAAATAAACCGGAATTAATTATACTTAAAAACGTTCCTCTTAAATCACTCTAATGATGAAACCGCCTTAAAATCCGTTGCGCTGTTTAGAAGATCTAAGCGTACAGACGGCGGATCCGACTTTGTTTTATACTATGTAATAATAAAGAAGAAGATACTTACAAAGTTTTTTTTTTTCAATAACCGTTTGTTCGTTCCTCAGGTTACTCTGCAGCTGAATAGTCATCAGCCCACGGTGCCCCCGCTAACAGCCCTTGGAGGTTAACACCGAAGAGGTTTTAGACGGTATGCTTCCACCGGCAGGAGACTGAGGTGGTCGTGAGTCCGTCATACCCCCCCCCCCCCACTTGGCTACCCGGCCGGGGGGGACGATGCGTAAAGACATTTCCTGTCCGTCAAAAAAAAAGGTTACTCTGCAGCTGGGGGAAACCACTCGTTTCGCGGCGTTATAGTTTAGAGCGGGTCAGTTTTCCACAACTCGACGACTTGATTTGTGCACTTTTTATACCCCTTATTCATAAACGCACAGTAAACCTATTTCTAGTTAAATACATTTTTGGCTATAAATCAAAAAGTACAATACAAAAAATTTAAATGTGCAAATTAAGCCCTGTCATATGACACCCCATTAGCTATAGTCAAACCAGTTTCATTTTTCAACCTCCCATTCTAGTTCCCTTTTCAATTATTTATAACATTAATTTTATATATTTTTTAAAAAACAGATGCGGGAAAGCAAGTTACTATGCCAATAAAAATTTCAAGTTGATAGCATTTGTAGTTGCAGAGAAAACCTGCTGTGACATACAGACAGACAGACAACAAAGTCTCACCATAAGTGTTCCCTTTTTACCATTTTGGTACGGAACCCTAACTGACAAAGTGTAATTCTTACTGAAATAAGACGACAAATGTTGCCCCGGCTAACTTCCCCCGGCTGAGAGGTTCCTGTTTCCTGCTTTGTAACTTTAAACTGACTGCAGTTAATACGTGCAACACTGGGCTGCAATTTAGCAACATTAGCACTACAGCAGGAGCGGTCGTTTAGCCTGAGAGCCCGGTGACCTGCCACGGAACTGGGTCGGGGCGGCCCAGCATGCAGGGTCTTTCGCCAGGTGAAATATTAGGCCCATATTTTTTGGACCAAGAAGAAATTACTTTGAACAGATAAAAGAGAAGGTTAGGGGCTCCCCAGATCTATGGACGCGGAATCGGCTTGAGCCGGTAAGAAAAAGTTTTATGTCCATGCAATAAGAGCGAAAACGACGTCGCTCGGCTCGGATCGGCTCGATTCGGCGTTGCGAACGGAACGACGTCGTTTTCGCTCTTATTGCATGGACATAAAACTTTTTGTTACCGGCTCAAGCCGATTCCGCGTCGATAGATCTGGGGAGACCCTTAGGTTGGGTCGTACCAGAAAGTCAAGCAGAGGGCCCTGCCAAGATGCATTACGCTAACTAACGTTTCTATTCGATTCGTTTTTAAACCAATCGCGTCACTGGTAGATGACGTCATACGAAAAGTCACGTGATCTACCAGTGACGCTATTGGTTTAAAAACGAAAATAATAGAAACGCTAGTTAGCGTAGCATCTTGGCAGGGCCCTCAGTTGACGGAGGACCGGAGCGGTTGGCGACTCCACCGAGAAGAGCATTGCTCTTAAATAAAGAGAGAGAGAGATTTCTTGAACCTTGGTGTGACTTAATAGGGTTCTGACAGTATCATTATTATAAAACTGTAAATTAATAAATGAAATGACGAGGCGTTTAGCCGTTTAGTTGGTAGTCACCCTGGGTTCGACTCCCGCTATGGGCAAATCATTGTGTGATGAACGCGAATATCTGTTCATGAGTCTTGGGTGTTTTCTGTGTATTTAAGTAGGTGTTTCTTTATATACCTAAGTATGTTTATCGTTGTCTAGTACAGTCGAGTTCATAAATATGTATACACTTTAGTACCTTGTCTATTC
Organism: Acleris literana; assembly: GCA_946894065.1. NCBI lineage: Eukaryota > Metazoa > Arthropoda > Insecta > Lepidoptera > Tortricidae > Acleris > Acleris literana. The sequence goes on from OX335681.1 coordinate 5,472,597, forward strand.
AATGTCATGTTTAAACTGCCATATACGAATTGTCACAACGATTAAAGTGACAAGGTACTAAAGTGTATAGATATTTATGAATTTGACTGTACCCATAGTACAAGTTTAGACTTTAGTTTGGGTTAATTTGTGTGAGATTGTCCCTAGACATTTATTTAAAAAGAAAAACAAATATCAAGCAACCATGGTCTCTAAAGATATCAGGATCTTTGCTTTAAATCAGCGTTTGGAAAGTAACTAGCTTCCATTAAGTAAGTACGTAGGTACCTATAAGTATACGTATAAAACTTTTATGCCAATGTCAAACGTTAGGGAGCGTATACGAAAGCTTATTATAAAGTTTCATGCTAGTGCGCTGCACATTCGCGAGTTGCATCGTGCAGGGATGCACTCCCGGGCTGACAGAAGCGCGTTATCGACTCGCCTGCATCGACCTACGCGAACCCGAAATGCATGCGTGCATTACAACCATACCACCATACCATACCATACCACACCAACATATTAAAATGGAAGTGCCGCTAATTTTAGTCCTGCGGTTGCGCAGATAAGTCATTGTTATAATTATCACTCTTCTTTATTTTCACTCGTCATATACATATGTTTTCGTGCTATAGTTCAAACCTGAAGTTAACGACGACAAGGTAGTCATCAAGTCGGCATCCCAAAAAAATAGTCCGTACCCGAACTGCTGTATCCGTATCCGTATCAGAACTTACAAATCCAAATACAAACTACAAATACGAACTTATCGGACAAAATACGATGCTGTTGGTTATTAACGACATTCTCTAGGCACTATATCTATCTCGATCTAAAATTATCCCAGCGGTATTCTAGGCGGTAAAATCCAATCGTATTTTACCTGTTAAGTAAATAAGAGCTATCAAAACGTTGACAATACGATAACAGGTCAAAGACGATATAGTTTTTATTTATTTATTTATTTAAATTTATTTGCACAAAATACAATAAAGCACACAAGGTGAACTTAATGCCCAATGGCATTCTCTACCAGTCAGCCAGTAGGCGAAACAGAAAAAAAAAACTAAGGTCGGTGCGAAGAAAAAGAACCGTTTTTACCGTGTTGAATATAGGCCTATTCTGCTCGATAAACCCATATTGCCTTTGCCATTTTATCGTTTTGTTTTTGACTCAGCCGCCCTTGCGGTCAACTAAATAAAAGCTATAATAACATTGATAATACGAATCCGAATGTGATGCGATACCAAAAAGCCTAACATATTATGGTGGTTGAATCCGGCTCTTCTGACCCTAATCGAAATCACTAGGATTTTGGTGGCATATCGTGGTTCTAGAATCCATGGAGTCGCTATTTCCTAATTATTATAATACATGACACTTTGATTTTGACCTTCAGTATGGTCATATTACAGAATAAACTAAATACATTTTTAGTTCGGTTATTCCATACCTACTAACGCTTGTGTGTAACGCTTTCACAGCAGAGATATCCTCCATAGGTACCAACATTCATTTAAATCGGTTTAGCGGTTTGATCAATAAATAAATTTTGAAATATTAAAATACTGAAGGTCAAAATCAAAGTGGTATGTATTATAATAAATAGGAAATAGCGACTCCATGGATTCTAGAACAACGATATGCCACCAAAAGACCTAAATCTAGAAATCACCCATAGCAATATTCCTCAGTGTACACAAAACATTACATAATTTCACCCAATTAGGACAAAGGGTTAATTATGTAACAACTGTTTAATCCCTTTCGTAATACTTGGCCGAAAAGTGCTAAAGGTAAGGGCCAATTTTAATAATTGGGAGCCAGGGGCATCGGGGAGCGAATAATAAGCCCAATAATAATTAGGATAAGGCCCAAACGGGGCTCTCGCAGTGCCAAATACTTTTTAATGTTTCTTTACGAGCAATCGGAAAGAGATTAAAGTATACCTACTTCGTTTGTTTTCCTTTCGCTTTTAAGAATTTGTTTTGTTCGTGTACTTTTTGTTCATTTGATGGGTTAAAATAGGATAGTACTGCTCCTTTGCAACTCTGCTTAATCATTGATTATAAAAAAATAAGAAAATGATATGGTTTCATCACATGATCATTCATAATCATTGTGTGTTTCATGTTTTTCAATTTCTAATTACGTACTTATAGACCCTTTTGAACCTTGCGTTGGACTTTGTGAATCTGATTCCTAATGTGTATGTGTTCATTAGTGAAAACTTTGTTGGCTTGTGAGCTACCCATTTTGTCATAATAATTTATGTATGCTGTTTGTTTTCCTTAATAAAGAAAAAATAAATTAAATTAAATTAAATTAATTAGACTATCCCGTTGAACGTAAAAGAAAACACGATTTATTTCCATTGCGTATAACTAAAACAGCAGCACTTAGTCTGGATTAATCTCTACTATTGTTTTTTATCTACTATTGGGGTCAAAAATATCCGACAAGTCTCTATTACTTGGGGCATAGGCATAATTTTCATTTTGAATGATAATTTAGGATTAATAACGATTTAAACTTCGTCAGCAACAGTCGGGTTTTTAAAGCTTGCATTTTGTTATTTTTTAAATTAAATGCACTTATTTAAGTTAACATAAAGTCAACGTTATGATGATAAATAGCTCTTTTTTACTTAACAGTAATGGCGGCCGAACTAAAAACAATACGATAGACGAGCTCCAACTCTTCAAAATTTTACAGGAACTCGGAACGGAAGATATAAAATTTGTAATGCAATTTGTTCACCTCGGCAGGTCGCTGGGCTCGCTGGCTTATTAAATTTGAATCTGCCCCAATTTCTCGCTGCAAGGGAAATGCATTTATTTATTTAGAGTTCATTACACGGTCTCGCTTACTTGGAGAGTCGTTAATCATGATTTAACGCAGGTTACGATATGATCTTGTTGATTTATACTGTTGTTGTTCGATTTGGTTGTTTCAATTGACCTTTTGTCAAATCAGAATATTGAATATTTGTATGCTTGGCTTCAATAATGTAATGCATTGTTTTGCACATGAAGGCGGGTTTTTTAGTTTTATTGATGATTATGATTTTCGGGTATGAATTTAAGTCCTTTAGGCCCGCTTGCACGTAAATGTTAACCCTAGGTTAACCCCAGGTTAACAGGTTAATTTTTAAAAGTTTACAGTTCTCATATGAATCTGACATTCTTTAATAATTTAACCTGGGGTTAAATGGGTTAACTTTACGAGCAAGCGGGCCTTTGTTGATGACCAGGCTAAAGGAAAGGTTAATAGACAAATTGCGGCTACGGCTGGCAAAAACTGGACAAAGAAAGTAAATACCACAAAAAAATTGGCTAGGTCAGGAGGACATCTTGACCCAAGATAAATAGTGTTTTATTAAAGAATTAAATAAAGGATTTTTATAGAATTAACTTGTATTTATTCGTTTACCTCCTGTGGAATAAATGGCTAAACGAAGTCAAGGATCGCTCTTTGTACTAAGAGTGTTATTCTATTAATATTATATTTAACCGTTTATCTTTTTTCCCACAGGAACTATAAAAAGTCTATAAAAAAGAGCATATATCTGTGGGGTTATAAAAAGAGCATATCAATACCTTAGCGCACAATCGTACTAAATGATATTTTTTTGCCAGTAAAGTTTCGAACTTATTATTTGTGCACAAACATGCTAATTACAATAACTTTTCAAATGTAATTATTAGGTTGCGTGTTCAAAACACGCCGAGGTCCCCACTGTGGTGTTATTGTTCACTATCGTTTGAGGGTCTAGGATTAGTCCAAACAAACGCCAATATAAAATACTTGATTCGTAATTACATGTGTACTATGTCGCTATATATCCTATGTCCTTTTCCGTGGTTCGAGCCACCTCCATACTAAGTTTTATCAAAATCGGTTTAGCGGTTTAGGTGTGGAAAATAACAAATAAACAGGCGAAAAGTAGGTAATTCGGTCTGCGAATTACTTTTCGTATCTGTAGTGTTAATGGATAAATGTAATAGTAAATGAGGATGCATGGATAGTACATTTTGCATTATATCCAATTTCTCGTTAGTTGTATCTACTATCAGCCCAATATGCCTCCCTGACCCACCATAGAACGGTGTCACAGTGACGTTATGAAACAATTGGTTTGACACTTCTTGCCGAGACTGTGTTTTGTACATGAGCAGTAAGTAAGTGTATGTAGACGAACTTATCCCATGTAGGATCTGTTCCAGTTGACTTTGGAGCTGAGCAAGAGGGGACAGTGCAAGAAGCTAGTAAAAGTTTGAAAAAAGGTTCTACTAAAAAGAGCAGGTACATACAAGGATTAGAATCCTTTTTAAAAATAGACATTTAATTTAGAACTGCCATACCTAATTCAATCATCTGAATACGTACTGCAAACTTAAAACATAAGTGCCTAATAGAATTAATTACTTAGTAAATGGTGACAGATTACATGACGCGTCTACATCGGGCTTCTAAATAAATGGTACTCGTAGAGCCGAATTAAATCCCCTTTTAAAAGGGATTACCTTCGGCGGAGTTAAAAACGAGTGGGAGACTCTTAATCCTGTAATGGGAGCTGTCCGGCAGCTCCGCAGTTAATATTTAAAAGCCTTGTGTCCTGACGTGTTATTATTTAACTTACCGCAGAAAAGCAGTAAATGTGAATTGAAATCATTAGACTGTAAGTGGGGAACGTGGACACCTTTACATGACTAACGACCGTGCTCTGCGGGCCTAGTATGGTTGCGTTTATCGCGTGACAAAATGTGGATAAAGCATCCGTCATTGTCGTACTTATAAACGTGTCAAAAAGTGACGGATGTTTTATCCACATTTTGTCACACGATAAACGTAGCCATATCAGGCCCCCAGAGTCAGTTAATGACGATAAAATCGACCCTTATATTGGCGATTTTTCATATACAAGTTTGAAAATGGAACGTAACGAGATAATTGTCTCTTAAATATTTACGGCGGTAACTCTAACCAGCGCTTCCCAAGAGTAAAACGCTGCAGAAAACTCAACAGTGACTATCAGTGTGTAGTGTTCGTTGAGCAGACCAACCGCTTGGGTCTATATGTATTGCCTGCCATAATTATCTTAGTCATAATGTGTACACGTACGTACACTCTTCTCGCCTTCATTCCCAGAGTGGGGTAGGCAGAGCTACAGAATTACCAACAACTCTAAAAACTGATTGTTAATTCTGTAACCACATTTTGCACAATAACGCCGCATTTCACCAAACTTGGAACAAGACTTACTCCGAGATTAGTCTTTACAAATTCGGTGTTTAATCTAGGTACCTTATGCCAGTTCGGTGAAATGCGGCCTGAGGCTAAGATGTTTACCATGTGTATGATTATAGGTAGTGACAGGTTGCAAGCCCATCGCCTAACAATACTACAAGCCTTTATTCCCTTAGTCGCCTCTTACGAATTCCACGTGAAGACATGGAGAGGCACTATTATAAGCCGGCAACCACACGGCACCATAATGTGTATTAAGTCAAAATACGTAATTTTTATGACTTTTAAAAACCTAACACAACCTAGCCGTAACTTAGATATTTAAAAAATCTGAAAAGTTGATGGTTTCAGTGTTATAAAATAGCAATTACATCCTCCAATGACCATCATCATTATGATCAGGCCTTCACTAAAGCGTTCCACTATGATCGATGCCGTGCTTCTCACATCCAGCGACTCTTGTCTGATCTTTGGGACACCATAAGACTTGCCAATATCACACCTGCCACAATTGGCAATTATGGCAAAGAGGAATCGCTCGTCGTTTGAACAGCATATCCAAGAGTCCACCCGGCGTATTTGTGGAAGTGCATGATGATTGCCTGCACTCCCTGGTAAGTTGGGGCTTGGGGTTTAATCAGGTAACCATAGCAGCCTATCAAATATTTATCTTTATTTTATTTGTTTCTTTTACTAATATTATACTATAATTGTTTTGTTTAACGTTTACCTACTACATTAACTAAGACTGTGTTGGATCACTAAAGAACTTTTTGTTATTACTATAAGAGTCTTTATTATTCTCTGTAAAACCATTGCTTTTAACGTGTTATCGTATTGTCAAGTTAACGTTATGATAGCTCCTATTTACTTTATGTAATGGTGGCTGAGTTAAAAACAATACAATAAAATGACAAAAGCAATATGGTTTTACCGAATGGACTCGATCCCCTGCCTTGGCTTATACAATGAGTATCATAGCATAGCTATCTTATTCAATAACAAATTAATACACACCTCTTTTGGTGGGCTCTTATTTTTTGTTAACGTCAAATCCCAAGAAATAAATTACTTACGTGGAATACATTAAATTCTCCGCAATGTCCTTTGTTGATTTTTTATCCAAGTTCATGATAAGTAGAACGACGTAGAATTCTCTGTTCGCAACAGAATAACAATGGCGTCTGCACGTTAACAAATTGGTTTGTAAAATTCACGAGAAGGCTCGGCGGGGACGACCACAATGCCCCCACAAAGAGGAACGTTCCAAAAAGGGAAATAAAGTGTGCGCATAGTATGCCTTGAGGGTAATGACTAAAAATATAGTCAGGTAATAGGCCTCTATAAAGAGATTTAGTTTCTCTTTGACATATGTTTGCCCTTGGTTTTGCGTGCCGTAGACAGCATAAATTAAAAAAAACCCGGGCAGACGTCACGTAGGTGCCTGCGAAGATTACACTTTTCGAGTTCCATTTTAACTAAACTGTCCAGTAAATCTACAAAATGATAATATCATGTGCATAGTGATTAAGAGATATCCAATGATACCACACTCGATGTCAAAATAGTTCTTGTCAAAATATATTATCATTATTTCTCGCCGGCGTTAGCTGGAGTAGGTAAGTTGCAAAAGCTGAAGGATTTCCTGAAAGTAATGAATAAAAGACGTGTACAATAACGACGGGGAATTTATCCGCATTACTCGGTTGTTTTGCTTGGCCGCGGAATATTCTGGAGAACCTCCATTATTCATGGGAGAGGCTGGGAGCTGTGACACCCAGTATAGCATACAGCTGGTGGTTTACTTACTTGATTACACAAACGAACTTTAATATGAAAGAAATAAAGAAAGAAAAATGCTTTATTCCCCAAAAAGCTTTGCAATTGTGTTCTTAACTAAAAAGTTACACACAGTTAGTTAGTAAGTTAGTTACCTATACAGTTGTCAAATGAATTTGACAGATAAGGACAAAGCATGGTTTAGCTTACCCCACGGTTATTCCACTTTTATAAGTAAGGGCGTAAACGTTTAGCTGCGACAAAAGGGTCCGACTCGGCGTGAGCTGGCTCCTCCTGATGCAGAAGACACAGCGCTGCAAGATGCATTACGCTAACTATATAGCGTTTCTATTCGTTTCGTTTTTAAACCAATCGCGTCACTGGTAGATCACGTGATACGAAAAGTCACGTGATCTACCAGTGACGCGATTGGTTTAAAAACAAAACGAATAGAAACGTTAGTTAGCGCAATGCATCTTGGCAGGGCCCTCAGGTTTTCAGTTTGACCCTTTTGTTGCATTTCATTGTTTCAACTTTTTTTTTAAATACAAATATGTACTTGCGAGTAGTCTCTAGCTCTAAAGGGTGTCCTTTTTTACCCGACTGCCGAAGGAGGAGGGTAATGTGTTTCACAGCCTATATAATGTATGTTTGTTCCTTTGTGTCATTATAAAAACTAAACCCGTTGTCCGATGTTGATGATTCTTATGTCAATCGATTTGTCTTAATTTGGTGAGTGTCACTGAAGATACGTCAGTAATCAAAATTCAATATGGCGGCAACCAGACGCCATACTATGCAAATTAAAAAAAAAAGTCGACCAGGTATGACAAGTGGCGTATCATTGAATAGGGATTTAAAAATCATCTTTAGGTTTCTTGCATCATTTTTTAATTTTGAATGATAATTTAGGATTTATAATGATTTAAAGTTGGTTAGCAACAGTCAGGTTTGAAAGCTTGCTTTTTATTATGTTTTTAACACCTTGACGTACTGCAATCCCGACATGCCAACACAAAATGCAAGGAGCGAAACACAGTAACAGTTGGTCGTCCGCGGCACGACATGATGACATGACACCATGTCGTGTATTGCGAACTAACTAGGACATTTAAAAGGCTAATAACGATTTTAGGGTTACCGTTGTCTACTGGCAAAAACAGAACGGTAACATTTTCGTCTTATTCGTTTGTCTGTTTGTCTATAAGTATGTTTTATTAACGAAGAAACTTTTGTGACACGGTTTTCGATTAATGTCGGAATGTCGCGTCTTGGATGACTTAACTGTCAGTGCGTTCCACTCATTGCACTATGTGTCGGCATGTTGCCGTGATTGCAGTAGATCAAGGCGTTAAAAAAATAACACTTTTTTTTTGCTAGAAACACTACTTGTAATTATATTTTATAAAAAGGCCGCAACGTATGAAGACCAAATTGGTTCAGTAAAATGCCAAGCTCTAACATTCTCTAAAATTAGGGTAGTATGGTGAGTGCGCTTTATTTTCCCTTAAATTTCAAATGAGTTGCTCCGCGCTTTGTTAAATTTAATCCATTTACGTACATTGTAAATTACGGCACACTTGACATTTGCGAACTCAAACATAAAATAATATGTAACATCGGCATGCTAATGTAGACAAGATGTTACCCAACGTCAAGAATAGCGGCGAATGTTGCGTAGATGTTTTCTATTTTATTTTCGTATTTACGTTGAACACTATTACAAGTTAGTTAGAATTACAAAAAAAAATATGTTAATTCTTTCTAATATTATTATGTGGTGAATAATGTTGTATCTTAAAATAAATCTTTAAAACCAGGTGTTTTCTCTTTTAATATAACGACTGCAGAGATAAATTGGGTAATAGAATTTACATAATTTAGTCGCAGGCTGCCTTACTTGATATTTTGCGGTTGTTTTATTGTTATGGTTAAAAATTTCATACACCATCAAATTAAGTTTGAACTAGTGACGGTTCTCTAGATTTATATGTGTCAAAAATTACGTTTAAAAAGTCAAACTAGATATCTATTAATATCTACTAAAAAAGCGTGTGATATTTTTAAATGTATAGTGTTGGTAGTGTTTTAAACGCTACATAGATATTATTCATACTTTACTTATTTTTAAATATTTTCACGTGTCTAAACTTAGAAATCGCTGCTTAAACTGTAACAAATGTCAAATACTTGACTTTTCAAGTACAAGTTCTAGACATTGATCAACTACTTGATTTAACTTTAAAACACAGCCCGAGTTGTTTGTTGCAGAACTTAACCTTAAGCATGTGCTTGGTTACTTAGAGCTGTCTTTAGTACTTAGACACTTCGGAACCACTTAACCTGAAGTTCTGGCGGGGATTGCTTGTAGTTTAACACCGATTTTGACACATTGAGTGGAAGTGTTAAGCATTAACTATAGTTGGGTCAATCTAGGGTGATCCTTGTGACAGTTTGTATATAAACGCATCCGTTCTTTTTTCGACTTAGCATAATACTAAATTGATGCTAACCTTGCGACGCCATTAAATAATTTAAATTAATAATCACCTTTTTTATATGCCTTTCTTGCGAGTGCAGTGTTTCCCACAGGGATAATTTTTACATTGACCTAATTATAGTGTTTAGGAATAGAAGTATAAAAAAATGAAGGACACAGTATTTATGACCATTAAAAAGAGACGTCAAATACGTAGATACGTAAGTAGTAGAAAGAACTGTTGTTTTGTGTTTAACCTGGGACAGTGCATGTGACTGCTATGGTAATATGGTTCTGTCTTGAAACCCAGACAATTAAATCCTGCAACGTTAAATTTAATGGCGGGGCGTGTCTTTGTGGATTGATAACTTTTATTAACAAACTAATCCAATAACAAATTATTGTAGCGAAATATAAAAAAAATACATTCTCCTAACATTATTAGGAGTTTACATTACATTATTAGGAATGGAATTGTCCATTCAAAATGTTGATGCCCTCATCGCTTGTCGGATGCAACTCCACTTAGATCAGACATCAGCTCAGCAATCTGTGACCTAAGCTCCGAGGCGGATTACTGGCTCAGCTCGGGTAATCTCTGGAAGACTGGTTGACGAGTACGTACTATCTACAGAGCTGAACTACGATAAAAGGTGCATTTATCATGATACTTAAAATAAGAATGATGCATTGACGATGATGATGATTATAATGAGCATGTTGTTGATTTACTAGTGTCAACTCTTAACAAAGCTTGCAGTAGTTTTTTTTTCTAAACTTGTTTTTTCAAGCAAATGGCTTATTACACCGGGTAAGGTTTCAAAACTGAATCTCAAAACGCACGTAAGAAGTTTGTAAAATTATAAGATTTATGTATAAAGAGATAACTAAGATGGTTCCATTTATCCGCTTTTGCTTTTGAAAGCAGCGGGCCTATGTAGTATGGCTGCGTCTATATCGCGTGTCAAATGTGGATAAAGCATCCGTCCCTCTTATGCTTATTGTCACTTATTACGTATCAGAAGGTGACCGATGTCTTATTTAAACTGTGTCACGCGATAAGCGCAGCCATATTAGGGCCCTAGAAATCAGCAAGTGATAAGTGTCGTAAGTCTTCTGGATTTATATTCCAAAGCTCTGATAGTAATGGACAGGTAGGTTGTATTCAAATTCTGCCCTGAAGCACGCAAATGTTTTGATATATTGATGTACAAACAATAAACTCCCTACTCAATGACAATCTGTCGTCAAGCTGCTTAAAAACATCTGTCACTTTCAAACAATGCTTCTTGCCGCTTTTTCTCAGGACAATGTGATGAAAAAGCCATTGTAAAATTAAACTCAGCATTTCTGCCTAATCAGTCACGGGGTTGCGTGTTGTGTAGACCTTTGTTAGCCTTCAGTCATCCTTGTCCCCGCGAAGGAACACGGTGGAAATCAGGGAACACTGAGGATTCCGAGGAAACTGTAAATCATCTTTATTATTTCACGCTCCACGACGGCGTTGCTGAAATTAATTTTCGCCGCGACATGTAAACTAGCTTATTTATAATGTTTTGAAAATGGTGGTCTCCTTAGAAATATTTATAAGAAAACGTTAAGAACATTTTGAGTTGGATTTATTACTTATATTAAGGCGTAAAGGAGGTCTCAATACCAATTCCATATCTTCGAAAGCTGCGGGAAAAGATGAGCAAAGTTCCGAAACACAATCGAAACTTACAAGTTCTGTCTCTTTCTTGCGAATTTGTTATGATACATGGACAAGAGGGTTGAAGAATAAGAAAATGTAGCGTTTCATATTTCAAAGAGCAACTTGCGGAGACTTGCTTAACCGGAGACGTTGACAAAGTGCACCCTTTGTTGCTGCAGTCGCAACAAATGCATGTCGGTCCGTGGTATCGTCATCATTACTAAGTTGTCTGCTTACAGAATAACTCAGTTCATTTTGACTACAAACAGTTATACGTAAAGGTTTATTTTTTCGACCAAGAAACCCGTTAGTCACTTTAGAATCTATTAAAAATCTTAATGTTAGTGCAAAAAGTCGTAAAGAACTTTCTCGACTTACGAACTTCTTTCTCTAAAATTTGTTAAGTGTAGTTTCTTTGTGACCTCTTAACGGTTTAAAGGATTTTTTATTGCGGGGTATCGTTAGATAGAAGGAGTAATTTGTGTTGAAGATATAAAGCAAAAGTACTTTTTTACTGAATTTCAAGTTACAATTTTTCACTCCAAAGCCTTGATATAGGTGTAGATATTATCAAGCTTACTTTTTTTAGATTCGTTATTTGAGACTGAAATGTTATTAAATAAAGATCATTAGGAATATTAGGATACATTTCATGTCAAAACTCTCATCACGTGTTGTTGGGAGATTAAAAGACCTCTTTTCTATTCAACCAGTAAGCCTTCCGCCAATAACACCCGACAGCCACATATGGCACAGTTATTTTTACGCTGAATGGCAACATGCGGCGTCCTGCCTCGAATATTAAAGTTTCAGAAATTTTCCGTTTTGAAGTCGCTTCAAATTTAAATGCACGTTTATGTAAGAGTAAAAAAATAAGTATGTGTTTTTTAGTTGATTGTAAGTGACGGTTCTCATAAGTTTGTCTCAGGCTTGTATTTGATATCGTTAAAGACCGAATGAGATACGGTTTCTCTTTTATAAGATGTGTCCCTACCAAAAGGAATTAAAAAGTATACAGCATTACCATTGTATTAGTTATCAGCAACCCTAGAAATGTTTTTTGCGATTGAATGGAGTTTTTGTTACATGCTGTATCTATCTGGCAAAATAGAATTCGGATTTTTCCATTCTCATTTAGCTAAGCCGTCAATAAGCTAACCGAAAAACCTGATTTCATATCAAAATAATATGTTCAAAATTAAATTAATACCTATTCATGTAACTTAATCTACCAATCCCAAAAATGCGACGAGGGACCTCTCTTTATTCTGTATTGGTAATTATGGATCTATAACTCAATCAAACCTCTTTATATCTTGTCACGCCACACAAGAGAAAAGAGCCTAAACCGTTCAAAGGGCTTCATAAACACCCAAGAGCGGTAACGCTCCGATTACCGGCTCCATTACGCTTCTGCAGAAAAAACGTCGCCGTCCAAATAAAAACAGACCTTCCACCGCGGCAGTTACGATGTTCTTACTACAACTTTTACACGAATAACGCAACAACAAAAATAAAAACAGCGTAAACGCCGCTCGCTATAAGGTTCTTTTAAATTGAGGTGGTTACAAATACGGTCATCGGGCCCACAATTTATGCGGCATGTATGTACAAGGTAACAAACCGACACAACAGATGGTTGCATGAATAAACGAGTGGGGGCGCCCTGAATATTTGAGCGGCTTTTGTTCTCTGTTGTACGTGCCGGAGCAATTGAAAACGTTACTTTTCTTATACCATAGTATCCAGGTTAAATAAAACACAGATCTCTACCAAAACTACCCTGTCCTGTAAATGGAATTTTTGCGTCCCTCGGGTTAAAAAACAGAGTTTACCTGAAGGTGACAAATGAACCACCGGGTCGTTGGAACTGTTAGAGTTTTTTCCCGGTCGTCAAGAATCGTTGAATGTTACTTGAAAATATACTTAACCATGAGAGTATGCACACCGAATTGTAAATCTGCCCTTAAATGTTTAGAATTAGTACCCGATCTATTATCATCCCTAAAACCCTGTATACATAAGTAGGTTATAATAATAAGTGTTTCCAACTGTTTAAATAACCATCACTTATTAAATCCAACAAAATAGTTTTAACAATAAAATAATCGAGAGCGATACCTATGAAAATAATGAGTGGAGTTCTAAACATAACGCGATGCACCATTCAGTAGTAAACCTCGCTTGCGCCGTAACACTGAGTTACAGCGCGTAAATCGACGCTATTTGTAAAGATTCCACATACAGGGCGATCTTTCTCTATTTCTTTATTATATTTTTTTCTTTACTTTTATAACCAACGACGATGTTTGTGTTGTCCATTGCACGAGGGACTGAGACGTGATGCCAGAAAAGTTTACGTCACGTGCCTTAATACGTTCACTGCGAACCAAAGAGAATTGTACATTATTTGAACTCTTAGGCGTATCGTTGACGCTGGAACAGTGTTACCATTTCCTTAATAGCTATCGACTTTATTCTGTTTCGGAGTGTTTTCTAGAAACAGGAGTGACGAATATACTGTCAGGTGCGAGTGGGAGTGTAATAGCGAAATACAGCCGATGGCTATTAAGGAAACGGTAGTACCCACTGTGTTCAGAGCTAAGAATTGGACACATGGTTCATTTTGTACGAATATCAGTGAGTTGGGCATTCAACATCTTTCATCAACGTCAATTGAACCCTAACAGTTTACAATTGGAAACAATTAATTGATTTTTAATTTCGATTGACAGCAACGAGACAAAAGTATGGACAATAAGTATATTGAATTCTAACAGTTATATAAAAGTCCAAGCGTATTCGTTTCTTTGACATAATCTTACTTAGATCAAAACTGAGCAACTTAATGCTTGAATAATTGAAATATTACACATTAGCAAATAGGACTTTATAAATAATTCAACTAGCGGTAAGAAATGCATTACCAGATTAACAGCGTGTAAGAGGAAACGGCTGCCGCATTCGTTTGTGTCGGCGGGCGGTGTTAATTACCTGCGCTGGCTCGATCCTCTGAGGGCTCCACACAACACTCACGCCCGCCTACATTCCTGGGGATAACATACTTGTGGGTCCGATTGCTATAATACAGTTTACAACAGTATTCAAGGCGAAACTATCACTTGTTGTAGATGTTCGGATTGAAAGAGTCCGACCGGAAGTAGTTTTTGCGCCCGAACCGAAACCCAAACCGATACCGAATTTCGGCATTGTATTCATCTTCGGCTGAAACCGAAACTTCCATATAAGGTTAAATATTAATCATTTCAGTCTCTGTCTCTCTGATATTTTAAGTAATTTTCAATTCATCAAATTATCACCACTTATTTCATAAAACTTGAACCGAACATGCCCGATCGCAGCGCGAATTCTCGAAACGTAGTCAGCCGAAACTCGTTCCGAACCCGAAACCGAAGCCGAATGTTCGGTTGGACACTAGATTGAAACAATAGGTTGACAAACCTAGGGTTCATCGTCTTCAATGTCATGATGTTAGAGAAAACTCGTCCACTGCTGGACATACGCCGTAGATCTCCACCGTGAACGGTCTTGTGTTACTCGAATCCAGCTATTAACATTGCACCTTCCGCTATGGTTGAATTAAGTTAATAATGCCATATCTCTTTTGCATTCTAGAATGATAATGATCAAAAGAATGCAACTTGGCTAAGGTTATTGACGATAGGAGAATTTTGCGGGAACTGATTACTCTTGCTGGCTTTTTGGTTTTAAAGCACAAATGAAAATCAACAAGTAGGTAGATTTGAGCCCTGACTGTGACTGTAATGTAATTTGTAACTCTATGGGCTTGCGTATGATAACAGTTTCACTGTGGTAAGTGATGACAAAATCAACGGGAAACGAATTCTACACGTACGAAGTCGCGGGCTTCCTTTAGTAAGGTACCGGGTGGCTTCAAATTGGAGATACAAAATCAATGTTTTACACACACATCTTCCCTAAACTAAAACTAAACCCATCTCCTAAGTCTCATGCTGTAAATTTAATTAAAAGTATTTATTTTTAAGTTTTAATGTATCCCATTTTTTTGGCTTTATGCGGTTGCCCTACCACTATGTTTAAATTAGGTTGATAACATCGAGTGACAGGTATGACAATTAGATATTAAATGTAGGGTAACCAAATTTTAGGCCTTTAATTCTTATTTTATAAGAAAATTAACGACGGTTAAAAAAAGGATAATTTAAACAACTGCGTTAATGTAATGTACTTACTATTCGTAATTAACTGAGCTGCAACCAAGTGTATTCTATTACGAATTTTAAGTCACCCTGTATAAAAAAACAATGGTAGCAGGTTCAAGTTTATACTTTGTACAAACTAATTTAATTGTATCGTACTGTACATTGGCTTGTGCTGCGACTCCAGTACTCGGCCGAGTGTAAATATTGTACGACGAGTCTTGCTGCCCCGGGAGACGGAGAGAGCAAATAAGCCGGCGTATTACCTGGAATCACCAGCTTATGCTTTAAAAACGATTTATATTTAGGTGTACAGGTAAGTTTTGTCGAGGAATGTTTGAGATATTTATAAAGTGGCATGGGAAATCTTCTATTATATAAAATGCTAAGCTGATTGTTGATATATCAACGCACAGCCCAGACCGCTGGACCTAGAGACTTGAAATTTTGCACATAGATACCTTATATAGTGTAGAGATCCACTAAGGAAGGATTTTTGGAAATTCCACCCCTAAGGGGGTAAAATAGGGGAAAAACGTTTGTATGAAAGTCCGTCAGTTTTGAAGTTAGACGCTTCAAATTTTGCGTTTAGGTTGGCGATTGAATTTCAACTTATACGTGTCTCAGCGTTTATGATAATTTCAACCCCGAAGGGATGAAAAGGGGTAAAACGGATTGTTAATATATCAACGCA
Source organism: Acleris literana (assembly GCA_946894065.1). Taxonomy (NCBI): domain Eukaryota; kingdom Metazoa; phylum Arthropoda; class Insecta; order Lepidoptera; family Tortricidae; genus Acleris; species Acleris literana. The sequence goes on from OX335681.1 coordinate 5,488,676, forward strand.
CAGCCCAAACCTTAAGACCTAGAGACTTGACCTTTTGCACATAGATACCTTATATAGTGTAAAGATCCACTAAGGAAGGATTTTTGGAAATTCCACCCCTAAGGGGATGAAAATTTGTATGAAAGTCCGTCAGTTTTAGTTTAAGTTAGGCTATTCAAATTTTGTGTTTAGGTTGAAAATTGAAAATTAATTTATACGTGTTTCAGCGTTTTTGATAATTTCATCCCCGAAGGGATGGAAAGGGGTAAAACTGACTGACTGATCGATCAACGCACAGCCTAAACCGCTGAACCTAGGGACTTGAAATTTGAAGGGAATATTCCTTGGGTACCCCACGGGTACACTAAGAAAGGATTTTTGGAAATTCATCCCCTAAAGAGTTCAAATTGGGGGTAGAAATTTGTACAGGAGATAAGTAATTTTTAAAATAAGCAGTTTGGAAATTGGTATTTAGGCTACTGATAATAAATAAAAAATACTTCTTTCAGCGATTTAGAAAAAACTACCCCTAAGGGGGGTAAAAGGGAGTTTTAGTTTGTTCCTCCTTCACGCTGCAATGGCGCTGGATGGATTTGGATGAAATTTAGAATGGAGATAGCTTATACCCTGGATTAACACATAGGAAAATCCTATTCCGGAAAATTTAAAGTTTCCCGAGGGAATAACGACAATATCTATGTGTTTTTTGAAAAAGTCATCATGGGTGTCGTTTTCTTAGGTTGCGTTAACGCAGATTTCGAAAATGATATCAAATTTGGGATTCAAAATGGCCGCCATGATGTTTATTGAAAAAGTCGTCATTGGTATCATTTTCTTACATTTTGGGGACGCAGATTATGAAAATGATGTCAAATTTAGAATTCAAGCTGGCGGCAATGATATTGTTTGAAAAAGTTGTCACAGGTAACATTTTCTTAGTTTTTGGGGTCGCAAATAATTACTAATATAGAATAATATTAGTAATTATTTGACAAAATTGCGCAATTGAATAATTTATTTCTCCTATGGCTTTTGCCATCCAGTGTGACAACATGAGACAGGCTTTGTACCTACATTCAGTTTTGTTAGTCTATATCAAAAGGAGCGGTGTCAGATTGAAGTTGTCAGCGTTGACATATCCAGATTTTAACATTTTTTTCCGCTATTTTCAATACTATTCACGGCGTATTAATTCTACGGCTGTTATTTAATATTAGGGCGGTTATTATGATCACTTGAAAATAATTACTGACAGGCATTTCATTTTTCGGCGAATTGGTCGGTTATTTAATTCTAAAATGTCATTTCAAACAATACTCAAGGGGTAAAAAAACTATACATCGATAGGTGTACATAATATTGCTGTACAAAGAAAATCCATACTAACATTATAAACGTGAAAGTAATTATGTCTGTCGTCTGTCTGTTTGTTATGCATTCAAGGATAAACCGCGGAACTGAATTAGATTAAATTTGTATCTCAAAACTCACCCCTAAGGGGGCGAGATTTGGGATGGTAGTTTGTATGACAATTTGGTTATTTATGTTATTTTTTTTAGTTGGAAACGTGGTAATTGGTGTTTAAGCTACTGTTTAAGACTGTTTAACATAAAAAAAAACTTTCATTGATTTCCGTAAAACTCCCCCTCAGGCGATAAATGGGGAGTAGAAATTTGTATGGAAGATATCGAAATGGCTACATTAGGAAATTGATATTTAGGCTACTGTTTATAAATAAAATATAAAAGGGGGTTTTAGTTAGTTACTCCTTAACGCTGCAACGGCTAGATGGATTAGGATGAAATTTAAAATGGAGGTAGCACCCTGGATTAACACAGAAAAATCCCATCCCGGAAAATTTTAAAGTTCCCGAGGGAATAACGACAATGATTGGTGTTTTTTGAAAAAGTCATCATGGGTGTCGCTTTCTTAGGTTGCGTTGACGCAGATTTCGAAAATGATATCAAATTTGGAATTCAAAATGGCCGTCATGATGTTTATTGAAAAAGTCGTCATTGGTATCATTTTCTTACATTTTGTGGACGCAGATTATGAAAATTATGTCAAATTTAGTATTCAAGATGAAGGCCATAATCTTTTTTAAAAAGTGGACATAATTGTCATTTTCTTAGATTTTGAGGACGCAGATTTCGAAAATGATGTTAAAGTATAGGTAGAAATTCAAAATGGCAATTCAATTATTTCTGTCGTCTGTCTGTTTGTTACGCTTTCACGGATTAACCGCAGAACTGAATGAGATTAATGGGCATTGGGTAAATTTGTTTGAAGAATATAATTGTCTTTGTTTTTTCAGCGGCCACTGATGATGTTTGGGAGTTCCGCCATTTATAATGATAGATACCTACATTATAATTAGTATTAAGACTCATAATATAATATATGTAATATTGAACTATGATGGATATTTTAAGAGCAACCAAACTATCATGGAGGGGATGGTGCTTTGAGACGGCGAATTTAGACAGATTCTCATCTACCGGTGATAACTAGGGGCACACCAGCGGATAAAATAAATGCATTTCGGCATCTACGATATGAGTATATATATAAAAAATTAACCTCACTACAAATATGCCAGGAACTACGAGTACACCATGATACACAGTCGGGGCAATATATCCGGCAGCTCTACTAAAAATGGTCGAAGATCGTATGGCGAGAGATAGTAACGATTTGAATACATTAAACCGCGAATTCTGTAATATTGTACAAAACACAGATGATCTAAAAAATAACGTGTACCCCGATCTAAAAAACAATATAAAGAATAGAGAATGTTTGTGCGAGAGGGCGATATTAGCACCGACAAACGAAATTGTCGGGCGGATAAATATAAAAATATGTCTCATGTAGAAGGCGATGTTGTGGAGTATCTATTGGTAGACAATGTCATAGACACAGAGCAAGTCACGTCCTACCCTTAGAATTCCTGAAGTCTTTCGAGGTATCGGGAGTGCCCTCCCGTAAGAGTGAATGGTTAAAGTTGGTGTCCCGGTAAATTTCGATCTCAATATTGTTTGAAAGATCATTCTTGCCAGGGAGGACGTCAAACTATAGAATTACTTAAAACTATTAATTTACTTAACTGCGATAAACGAGTTCTACGCGGACGAAGTCGCGGGCAAAAGCTAGTATAATTATAAAAGTTAAATCAAATCATATAAATATCTTTGTTTTATCTAGCTTGACTTGTTGTGTGGTCGTCTACACAACCACAATCATTCCGGTGTATTTGATAGTATAAACAAGGAGTTGTTTATATACCAGATATTTATCAGAGTATTTATTTAAATGATATACTTGCAAGCCTTTTCTCATTCTGAAAGATTTGAGACGGTTTATTTTAAAGTTACAACAATGTCCGCTACTATCTTGCGCTTCAGCCAAAATCGAAGTCGCACAATTAATATCTTTCAACTATTGTTAAGTCCCCCAAAGTACATTCAACATTCATTCATTTTGTAACCATAACTCTCATTGCAATCTAAAAAATTAAGTAAAATATCTTTAATAAAGCGCAATAAAGCTACATTTGAGGAAAGTCTTAACTAGTTATTCCATTTTTCCTGGTTTGCTTGCATTGCATTTGATTTTTCGTTTAAAATGAAAAAGGTTTCATTAACTCGCAGACTTAAGAAGCCGTAGTTTTTAATGGTTACACAAACGAGGCAAAGAAATAACGACTTCATAAGAACTATTAAAAGTTACTTGTTTTAAAGTGCTTTTTAAAATCTACTGCCGCAAAGGGGGTGTATTTTAATTTGGTTTATTATTTGTGTGTTTAAGGGCATATTGAATTTGTTTTTATGTAATATAAATAATATAATGCAGGTGGAAAGAAGTGGTCTCTGCCTACCCCTCTGGGAAACAGGCGTGATTTAATGTATGTATGTAAATAATATACATACTTTTAGTTGATGATGTGATATGGTAACAATTTAAGGTATATGTGTTTCATCTTCAGATAGTTACAAAAGTGAAATAAGCCTACACTCAAATAAATGAGAGCCAACCAAGAGAGATTTTCTATTAGTTCACTAAAAATGTATAAAATAGTTACGATACTTATTAATAAATAACTAAAGCTGATAGTAACAAAAGCAAGTCCTTTAGTGATTCAACTAACATCTTGTATCTAATGTCTTGTTAGGTTCGTATAAAATCAAGACGTTTATGCACAACAATCACAATGTTGTTAGAAGCGACCAAGTTTAAAAAAAATGACAATTAGCGTAACTAGTTTTGTGAATGCAATAGGACCTTTTATTGGATATACAGTTTTATAGGTTTATAGGTAGGGTTTCCCGATCTACAGGTATGCTAGGTATACGCCGAGTCTATTCAGAACACTGAATGGAAAATGATTTGCAAATTTCAATGGGTTATTTGAAATGGCGCGCGTATAAAATTTTATTTTCCTCAATTTGTACCTTTTGTGAAAAGAAACCGGCAAGCGTGATATTGTGCTGTTTGGAAGGGTTTTGTGAGTAAGTGAAGGAAGGGATAAAAATAGACTAAAACGGAAAAAAGTAGAAGGGGCTTTAAAACTTTTTAATAAAATAGATAATTTCACTGCGGTTGACATTGGTACGAGTATCTTATTGTTATTAATTATTATGTATTAATTAATTAGTATGTTGAAAGGAAGTCCACCATTAGTGATTTTGAGGGTTATTTACAGTTTCATAATAATAATTTAAGTTTCACGGCTACGCTTACAGCTTTCTTTATAATACCGGTATTTTTCGGCGATTTGGTTGCGTAACATCGTTTTTTTTCTACTTACATTAAACATAATTAGGTTATGTGTGTGTAACGGTGAAAACCGCATTAAAATCTGTTGCGTGTTTTAGGAGATAGCGGCTATACAGAAAGCCAGACAGACAGACGCGGAAAGCGACTTTGTTTTATACTATATAGAGATAAAGAAGAAATAAACCATCTTTTTTTTCCTACTACTCGAACCCTAATGCACGCGCATTTATTTATTTTCGCGTGAGCCACTCTGTTTTCGGTTTAATGTGGAAAATTATTCAAGTAAAATCCCACAAAGCTTTGCTGTTCTTTGTTCAAACAATGTACAAGGCACCTCGGGCTAGTTAACCGAGTATGCTGCACTTTACAGGTTTAACATTTGTGAAATTCGCAGACGAAATACTTGGGTAGGTTTTATTGAAAGCTGTGACATCTAGACAGTCAATGATCGAAGTGTACATTCTTAAACTGTGTATGTTGCTATATTCCATCTTCACGTCTTAGTTTAGTAGAAAAATAAAATCATTATACAGGTTGTCCCAATCCCTTTTTGGGACACCCTGTATAAAGGGTTAACGCACAGCCTAACTTTTGTAGGAACTATTCTAGGGGTGAATTAAGAAAGGATTTCTGGAAAATCGACCCCCGATGGGAAGAAAAGGGGGAATCGTAGTAAACGACGCTAATGCGTACAAAGTCGCGTTCTCAAACAACAAATAAACAAGACACAGCCATTAAAACAGATTTAATGATTTTTGTAGAAATTAATAAAAAAAATGGGATATTCATGGTAAAAATTAAGAAAGTACTTAAAGATGAACCATCATTATCATCGTCTCGAGCATTTATCCGTCCAGCAATGGACCTTATTCGTAAATAAATATTCCTATAAACGCAAAAGTATTTCTGTTTGATTGTTACGCTTTTACGCTAACCTGCTGAACCAATTTTAATACAAAATTCTATGGCGACAGCTTGAACCTCGGGGAAAGTCATAGGATACTTTTTATTCTGGAAAATTGACAGTTCCGGGCGTGACGAGAAGTTGCGGGCGACAGTTAGTACAAAATAAAGGAATAACTTTATGGATTTTATTTATCCTCGGTTTTCGAGTCCGACTTTGACTTGGATAAGTTTTTTTCAACAATTTGTGGGTTTTTATATAAATGCTCGAGATGTCAAATCCTCCAGCCAACCTGTCAGATTGAATAAAGTCTACTCACAAAGTAGTACCTTAAGGTGGGGCTAGACTGTAGGGTTCCATCGGATCGGACTACGTGGCAAATCTACAGGACTGGTTACGCTAACGTGGACAGTGTAAATCATGCGCTCGGGATGGATCACAACGCGACAGTACATCGTAACATGACAAATACCGTCCACATAACCGGTACTGACACGGTCACGGAACCATGTTACGATTACACACACACATACACATAATCTCACGCCTTCGTTCCCAGAGCGGGGTAGGCAGAGCTACAGAATTACAAACATCTCTAAAACTTGTTGATAATTCTATTTATAACCACAATTTGCACAATTAGGCTAAGATGTTTACCAGCGTATTAGTGACAGGTTGCAAGCCCATCGCCTAACAGTACTACAAGCCTTTATTCCCTTAGTCGTCTCTTACGACATCCACGGGAAGACATGGAGTGGCACTATTCTAACTCGGCAACCACACGAGGCACATGTTACGATTAAATGTCACAAATGTGGACCCATCTTAACTGGGATCGAAGACAGGGATGGCGGGTCTTACAAAACTTTGACATAATTCCATTACTATGAGTTTGACCTTTGGGAGAACTACTAAGTACGAACTCTTGGAGAACTTTATTCTCGCTGGTATATAGTTATTCGTTTCTTTTTCCTTTAGCTAACAGTAAGTCGAGCGCGAATAATTAATTACGTTATAGTCACGTTTTCGCAACACGGACCCCTAAAACCAACTCACGTTTCCATACATGATTCACCTTTACTACTCGATGATGATACAAATTGTCTACCACGATTGGAAAAACACCATACTTAGTTACTAATTACCTTGATGACAACACTGACGAAAAGGCCCTTCACAAGATGCATTCGGCGTTCATTATTGTTATCATGTATAGGATTGACGTAAGCTGTCAGACGGTCGCGTCAAACGCTTACGTCAATTCCATACATATTGAAAGTTTTCGAAAATCGTTTATATTAGCGATAAGCCACTTGTGTGTTCGTAAGTATTGATACTGAAATAATGTACTGGGGTGTGATTCTCTCAACAACGACGGACGGACGGACGAACGAGTGAATGTCCAAGCGGCGAGTTTAAGAAGTCCGGTCGGAGCGAACAAAACACTTTAGCGCGTGTATTCAATTTGGCAGCATGGCTTCTCGAACGTAATTGAGAATGCACGGGCTAAAATGTGTTTTGTTCGCTCGGACGGGACTACTTAAAGTCGCCGCTGCGCTTTCGCTCGTTCGTTCGACCGACCGCCGTTTTTAGGAGAATAACAACCCAGCATGAATTGAAATAACATAACGTTCAACATCCTACTGAAACAACAAAGCAATATTCACGGTCGAACAAAACAACATTAAGAAAGTTGTAACATTACGAACAACGATAAAACGGTTCGGTTTGCCTGGAATGAATTGCTGAATATCGGAAGATAGGATCCAAAGGTACCAACAAGCAACAACTCTACTTTACGGAAACTGGCCAACGAGAAGTGTCATCTCATTTAATGTTATAAATGCAAAGGTTTGGATGTTTGCTACTCAATCACGCCAAAACGGCTTAACAGATCTAAATGAAAGGGGTTTGGGTAAAAGTGTTGTCATTTGTAAAAGTGATACATTTTCAAGGTGAGCGGCCATTACTAAGTGGTAAATTATGATAGAATTATTCAAAATAAACATATTTTGTTATTTAATGTAATACTGTTAAGTGCATCGGAGCCGAGATATTTAAATATTCATACCTGGGCGTACTTTTAGTAGGAACCAAAAACTAAATAGTTAAATCCATAATATCTCCGCTCCGATAATATTTAACGCATTAAATTTTATACATTTATCTGTATGTAGAGATCCTCTACACCATTATAAGAAAATCATCCGTGGCCGCTGAAAAATAAAATGACAATAATGTTTATACAAACTTACCCCATGCCTTTTGGCGCTGAGATAGATTACAATCTAAAATAGCACATAGCCTACTTTTAATCCCGGCAAATTGGACATTTTCCGAGGGTAGAACGATAAACCACTTCTACGCGGACGGAGTGGCGCGCAAAAGCTAGTTAAAATATATTTGAAGTATTTGAACCGACTCAGTTGTACATTTCAATTGGTTGACGAACTACTTGAAGCGGTGTTAGGCACCCTCATAACATGATAACCTCGTAAGGCCCACCATACTACAAACAGGGAGTTTTTTGTGATTGGGACTTTGAATCTACCAACAAGGCAATAAAGTTCAATTACGTTTGTTCGATAATGACATTTTCAGTTTATCAAGATAGGAAAATAAACCTTATTACCATTGTAACACAGTTCAAATTAAATTGCCTTGATCGTGTACATTCTATTGCACACTGGGCCTTACGAGGATAACATGCCAAAAGCAATATGGTGTTACCAAGCAGAATGCACGTATTGCTATCGTATTTTTTTAAACTCGGTCGCCATTATAGGGAAGTCAATAAGAGCCATATACGTTGACAATGCGATAACAATAGTAGAAATACAAGGTAGAATACGGCCCTGCTTAAATTGATAATCCGACGATTGACAGTCAATTTTTTTATTTCTCCCACATCGCAGCGAGCGTCGATGTCGACATGTTCAGTAAATAAAATATCCAATGCAAATTCGTCATGTTTTTGTGTCCGATGCCTTTCACACAGAACGGTTTGTTGATTCGTGGAACGTAAATAACGGCTTTTATAACTTTATTTTCAGAGGAAAATGAACGTAGGAAATTTCATATCGTTTAGTCATTTAAACAACGCCGGAAAGGGATTGGTAAAAAGCGTAATAAAGGGCTAGGTGCTTGTGGAGCACCCATCAATATAGTATTTACATACAACGCAACAAGTTGTTTTTTTTTTAAGGAACTACCACTAAGTTGAAACTTTTAAGCCTCGTGGTGATATGAACAGGCCAGGCCCTTAGACCGTAGTGTTGTAAAAAATGTACAAAATCAGAGATCAAAATATACTAACGCAAAAAAACTGTGTCATCTCAACATATTTACTAGTATTTGTTATTCCAGAGAATAGTATAACTAATTTTACCTCGCTTTTTGTCGTGAATTGAAAACATTATGCAATTGAAATTGATATAAGGCTATTAGAGCAACAATAGTATACTGTAAGACAAGAAACAGAGGTCCAATTAGTAGTGAGACGCTCATTATTTTCATACCTAAATAAAAACAAAGCGATCATTATTCAAGACGCCATTGTCCCGTGGAAAACTCTTTTATTTCCTGCAAATCTGTCAGCAAGTCTTAATTAACCGCTGCAACTCAAGACCCATTAATTCGACTAATTCGCTGAGAGCCATTTTGTGCAACTACTGAGTACTCTAGTAGCCTTTTGTTTATAACGGTTATGAAGCAGAATAATAATTATGTCCGTGGCTTTTAAGAATCGTTTTACTCGACGACGTGATGCCTTCACGGGTAAACCGCTAAACCGATTTTGATTAAATTTGGTTTGGAGATTACGCTCCGAGAAAGAGAACTTTTTATCCTAGAAAATATGAAAGAATGAATAAAAGTGCAGAAGAACCATGAAGATAATGCGAACAGCTAGTTTTTAATAACATATGTGAACCTGGTAAGGATGAATAAGACTGTCGGGTTCGAGTACAATCGGTTACACTCACTTAACTGATTGTACTCGAACCCGACAGTCTTATTAGAGGAATTAGAAGAATACAAGCCCGAAGGTTTTTTTAGGGATGTTACGGAGCTTCGCCTCCGCATCCGTTAAGACAGAACTTCAGTTTGGTTTTACACCTTCGGATCCGCCTCCGCCTTAGCTATTTTTTATTGTACACCTCCGCCTCCGCCTTATTTTTTTTACCGAAGTTATACCGGAGCTGAACGTATTGCATTTGCCTACAAGTTTTGACTTGTCCAGGAATTAATTTAAATAAAAGGTACTCGGCTCCGGCTCTGCCTCCGGTAAACCTCCGGATCGAGCTCAAAATCCGGCTTCGGATACGGCTCCAACTTAGCCTCCGGCTCCGAAACTGACTCCATTAAATAAAAAAATTAAACTCCGGATCCGGCTCCGGCTTCGGTAAAGCCGCCTCCGTAACATCCCTAGTTTTTTTAGTATTGTTAGCAATCTAAGTCAATAATTAATAAGTACTTAATAAACCTAAGGCTTTCTCACCTGGTCTTATGCGCTAGAGTTTCGATTTTAACTTTACTTGAAGAATAATATTAATGTTATCCTTTATAGAAAGACCGTTAAGACATTAAAACTGGAAGTATAAATTCGTAAATTGCTGTACCTATTTTGTTATAGGCTTTGTTACTTAATCATAATCCATTCTAATTTTTTACGCTCAAAAAGGCAGAATTCATCCTAAAACGTGAAAGTACATTAATCTCTTTTGGGGTCATTAACCTAGTTTTTAACTTTAACCCCCCTGGCTTACCCCGCTGCTGCTCCAACGCTTCGTGGGCGCAGGCAGGGTTAAGGTGTTATAATGATAAATGATATTTCAGAGCGACGAAATGTTTATATAGTGCTGATTTTCTTCGACACGCAAAACACACATTATTGTTAGGTCTTACGATGTTGAGCAAAGACTTAAGTAGGTACCCCAAACAAATATTTATAGGCTCTATTTTACTCGGTAAAACTAAATTACTTTTGACATGTTATGGTTTTGTAAACGTTACGAAATTTGCTCTTATTCACGTGATAGTAAGTACCAAGTTAACAATACAATAACATGTCGAAAGCGATATGGTTTTACCGAGTAGAATAGGCCTAGCGGGCCTAGTATGGTTGCGTTTATCGCGTGACATAATATGGATAAAGCATCCGTCACTCTCGTACATACACATGTCAGAAAGTGACGGATGTTTTATCCACATTTTTACACGCGATAAACGCCGCCATATTCTCGAGCAATGAAAGTAGCGTTGAATTGTACGTGCAGAGAACTGTTTTTGTGGCTTTTCAGCGTACCTTTAATGTTTTGTCGAAGTCGTAAGAACTTCAAATACAAAATATTGTCAGTAGATTCTAGAATTTCAGAAAAGTACGTTTCCGCGCAGTTGGTAGACATTTTCAAAATTCTAAGTATAATTAATAAGTGCCAATATTTTCCACACATTGTGGCCATAATATATAAAAAAACAAGTAACAATAACTTGACAAGGTGTAGGTTTAATATGAGATTTATGGTGACGACGAAAGTGATGTTTTACGAACTTTAAGATAATACTTTGGATACTAATAAATCTGAAAACGTTGAAGGTTTCCCTGGGTGCCATTCCACTCTTAACTTAAGAGGATTGTGACGCTAAAAAATTGTACACAAAATGGGATAACGTTTTTCCCTTAAACCTTGTCCGATTTTTACGATTTTTGAATATGTTGTAGATATCATGAAATAGTATGTCTGTACGTTTTCCTTTCCAAGAAAATATTTCTTGGATTGAAATAATTAAAAAAAAAACAAGAAACGTAAACGTACGGACCTAGTATTTCATAATAACTACAAAATATTCAAAAATCGTTGGAATTAGACTAGATTTAGGGGGTGAGAGAAGTTATCAACCGGCGCAAAATTTGTATGTATCTTTTTTGACACTTCCTTTCCTCTTAAGATTAAAAATATTTAGAAGTACACATATTAAATGCTATCAATGCAGCTTACTTTGATTTATTTTCAGTGTATGCGAAGTCAGGTTTGAAAAAACTAAACACGAAACAATGGACCCAACGAAATAATGGGGAACGTAAACTACACTCAAGAGCAAAAAAACAGGGTCAACAAAATTATTTACAAAGTAATCAGTTGAATTGGTCGCTCGTGTATTTGGATATAATTGTTTACTAATTGCTTAGCAGTAGTTAACCACTAATTAATTATTTAAGCTATAAATTAGGCTAATAACGTGTACGCCACTAATCGTAATTATTGGTACAGTCAGTCGTAAACAAGGGCTAAGTACCTAATCTAAATACTTTACGGGATTGAAAATTAATATGGCAGTCTCAGTGTCATAATGAGCATAATACAATGGCCATGTTTTTATGGTAGTGGTATTTCAATTAGATAACAATAATATCAATAAGATATCAATAATGCCATGCGTTAGTTTATTGTAAATATGAGTTTTAATAGCATGAAAACAAAGCTATAGAAACTTCAATCCTACTTAAGTATAAATTATTCTACGTGATATTTCATTGACGACTGTATACGACTTAGTATACAGGGTGACTGCGGGGTCGTGATCCTAACTTAATTTTCCCAACTCAGTAAATGATTGAGAATGTAGTATAGTTGTTTTTGAAAATAATAAAGTTTAACATTATATTAAAATAATATTCGGTTTCCCTAATTAATACTATAATTATGGTCACCTAAAATATTTTTATATTTAAAAATCCACCTATCAGACGAGAAATTGAGTAGGTATATAGGGTGGCCATAATCCTAAATAAATAAAAAATAATGTTTGCGTAAATAAAAAACAAAGTAATTGTCTTAACGCTTTTAAATCTATTACGTTATGTTCCTAATCGTGCAGTAAGTTTTAGTTTACTTTGTTGCTACACGACTCGTCGCCCTGTATAAATACCAAGCGCGAGAATACATAACTGTAGGTACAGCTGGCGCAAACCCCCGATTTGGCAAACGTCGTTGACCCAAATCTAAACAAAGATGACTGTACTCATTAAAACTGTGCTTTACACGCTGTGTGTCTGTCTGTGACAGCCTTTATAACACCCCATTCACAAAGACTAAGGCGACGTTTATACAGCAGTAAAATACCGTCGTCAAGGTTTTACTGTTTTTTCGCACTGTATGTAGTTTGTAGCTTGTCATTATGATCGAATTTGAATGAGTAGGTATTGCTCTTGTCTTTATTTTATGTACGTACATAATTTAAGTGTCAAGTGGAGATTTCCTGGTGTTTATTACTAGCTTTTTGTTCACGGCTCTGTCCGCGAAAAGTTCGTTGATCACTATTTGTTTATTAAAAGGTGAACGTAACGCCTAATTGCAATGCCAGTTGATCTTTGGGTAAATCAGATGTTGTAGTAACTATGGAATTTTTAGGAGAAATAAACAACTTTCTTTCCCTAAGGAAGTTGAAATTGACGATCTTGAAAAAAAAGGAGAAATCAGGTTAAGCCACTCTTCTGTGTTTGGCCTTATTGCATTTATAGCATTTTTGTTAGAATATTGATTAAAAAACTCAACAAACAGTAGCGTAAACTTAAAGAAAATATTAGCAAAAAATTGGTGCGCATAAAATTGGCAAATAAAGCTGTGTTATTTTATTTATTTATTTAAACTCATTTGCACAAAATACAACAAAGTGCAAATGGCGGACTTAATCCTCGTGCGAAATATAATTATAATAATCAACGCCGTGTGAATATTCCCTTACCCAGTTATAGGTTTCGCAAAGCTGCGTTAAAATTTAACCACATCATTAAAGCTGCACGTTTTGAATTTGGTGAAGTTTTGAATGCCTTGTTCCCTCGTTCTTGTTTGAGAGCGGGTTAACGCTACTTCAAGAACGAAGAAAGGGTTATTTTCGAACTCAATATATTATGATGTATAAAATTAATTATAAATTATGAAACAAAGTCCTCCTTTGCGTTCGTCTATCAATCTATATTTAATGTTGATTTAACGTTATTGTAAGGTCTGATTTTCATTTAGACTATTTTGTTCTCAATTAGAAAAGAAAATTTTGAAACTTGAATTTTTAATTTTATTTATTTTATGGCTGTGAGAAGCAAACAAGCACACAAACCACCTGCTCCCTATTTCACCATCCAGGCAATGACAGGTGACAGGTGACATTTCAGTGTACATAACGCAGCATATATGAATTCCAGTGATATGTCATCGTGTTAACTTTGCAATGTATACCGAATTGTCACCTGTCACATGTCATTGTCAAGATGGTAAAATAGGGGGCTGATGGTAAGTGGGATCTTAGGACCGTATTAATAAACTATCACGACTGTAATCCTCGTCTCAAGATGCGTCATAAATGACAGTGTTCTATGGCTTGACGTTTACTTTGACGTATCTTGTGACGGGCAACTTAGTCAAGATGAGTTTATGAATACCTACGGCCCTTAGACGTTTGCTCTCAATGCTACAATCTTAAAATTACAATCCTACGGCTAAAATTTGTCAGGTATAAACATAGTTATACTCTTAATGTTTTGATTGAACCGAGTATAGGAGTATTCAAGGGATCTCTTCCAGTTAACCCTTGAGTGATGGCGAAGTTCGGCCTTACCACCACCACCATATTATATTTGCTTAGTATTTGAATCATTTTGAAGAAGTTTGTCATAAAAAATGTAGCCATATCATCTTCCATCGTAAAATTGAAGTGCAAATAAAAATAAACAACATAATAACAATTTCCCAAGTGCTCCATATAAATGGTTGTAACAGTGAATTGGAGACTGGTACTGTTCCTACCGAATAAGAAATAAGAACACGGACCCATTGAATTTATGGCCCTGCCTCGGCCTTAGCTAGTTGCATTGCGATACACAGTGGACCGAATTGGAAAAAAGGTGAATTCGAAAAAAGGTGGACAAAGTATCAATAATTAAAAATAAGGAGCTGATTTTGTTTATGGAGATCATAGCTAGATGATCAGCATTAGTGATTAAAAAGCCTTGTGTTACGTAAAATTTCCGAGAATGTTTTTTTTCTCTCTTTTATAGTGTTAAAGTAGAAATCAAGTAGTGTATAAAGCTCTAGTGCCGCCATTTTAATAAAAGATAAAAGATTTATTTCAGTAAATAGGCCGCACGGGCAGTTTTACAAGTCAAAAATCTACCAGCGCTTCGCAAGAGACCACTGCTAAGAAAAAAGGCCGCAAGAAACTCAACAGTAGTTTTTTTAGATATTGCTTATGATATTATACAATTATAATACTTAAACTAGCATTATATACAACAATGAATTTAAAAAAAACATGCATAGTTGTAGTTGACCGGGAAAATGTATAATATTGTTGATGTCTATTTTTTGTCGAAAAGTAGGAACGTAGCGTAGTTGCAACTTAGTTCATGGCAATTCAATCAGCCCTTAAATCTAATTTTTAGTCTTTTGTCTACTTTTTTCGATTTCAGTCCACTGTGCTATAGTTACAAAATGCACAATGCCGTTACATTGCTTATAAATACGGAGTATACGGTAAGCTTAAACTCTATTTTTGGTACCGTGGCTAGTAAAGAAATGTAAACAAGTAAAATACTTATTTAGTTATGCGTTTTTTGAAACGTTTAGACGAATTGTTTTTTTAATCTACTGCCCAAAAAGAATAATGTGTTATGGATGGGTTATAAATGCATGTATGCATCCACGTCTGAGATTCTCTGTGACATATTATAATTTAAACCCCCTGTAGATTTTATAATGAGATTTTATTTATCGCCTTTAACATTTATACCTAGGTACAGTCGACTACAAAGAGATGTGTGCACGTTTTTAACTTGTCACATTGTAATAAGATTCAAAAGTGTATACATCTTTTTGCAGTCGACTGCACACTTAAGTAAAAAGTACAGGTAGCCGGGTTCTGAAACAGTGCTTTGCTTGCTCAGCGTTTCTCTGCGCGATAGAATCAGAAATGAGGAGCTCCGCAGAAGAACTAAGGTCACTGTCGGAACGAAACGCAGGGCTTCTGAGGGGACTGCGGGGCGGCAAGGTGGATGCCTTTCACATTAAAAAAATTGTCAACTAAACGTTCTTACTGGACTTTTGAAAAGCCAAGCGATATCTCCTGCTTTTTTATACTTTTTAATTTGGCAACAAGAGCATACGGTTTGAAGGAGCACGAATGTACAACAGTATCAAATCATTCAACATATTTAAAAGCAAATTAAACACTCATATTTTAAATAACGTTGCACCTACCTAATAGACCGAGTCCGGCCCTGGCTTTGTACGCTATCGGGCGGCTATCAGTTTTGTGCATACCCACCTTTGCGTGTTATTAATTATTATCTACTATTACTGTTTATTAAATTCCATTAGCTATAGCTACACTTCAAGTATATGTAATTTGTTGTAAGGAGAACTTAAGTGTTTATATTTCTAAGGTATTTAGATGTAAGTTATCGTTATTATATTAACGCTCACTGGTGTAATAAATTAATGCATGTTGTTATTAAGTCTCATAAAGTAAAATGTAATTTTCTTTTGAGACAATAAAAAAATCTTTAACCCGTTTTTTTTTTTGCCAAAAGTCTACGATTTTAATTTACACCAATAGGAGTAAATACAGGCATCGATATAGCTCAGCACATTAGTAGGCTGAAGTGGCAATGGGCAAACCGACGGCCGTTGGGGCAGAAAGGTTCTTGAGTGGAAACCACGCCCTGGCAAGCGCAGCGTGGGACGACCACCACGATGGACAGATGACCTAGGGTGGTGGAACCAGTAATGGACGAGAACCCAATGATGGACACTTCTTATTTTACAGAAGACAAGGGTTATTCATTTGATTTGCAACAATCAATTTAGGACCGTATGAAATTTGAATTAAGAGTGAAATGTCGATTACTGGTGTCTGTCAGCTAAAAGTGTCCATCATTGGTGCCTTCAGCCTAGTTTAATAGTATAAAATCAAGTCACTATCCACGTCTATCTGTCTGTTTGTCCGCTTAGTTCTAAAATACGCAACGGATTTTGAAGCAATTTTCACTATCATTTATACAATATCTTCCGGAATGTTGTTGTGTACATTCTGATTTATGCTCATGTGACAGAAAAACTCAAATAAACCGAAGCGAAGCAAAGACAGATTAGTAGTCTTTATTATATAGTATAAAACAAAGTCGCTCCCACTGCCTGTTCGCTTAGATAATTTGAACTTCGCAACGGATATTAATTCAGTTTTCATCTATAGATAGAGTTCAACAGGAAGATTTTTATGTATAATACATACATTCTGGATTATACCTATACAGGTGTTACAGGAAACGCACATAAACCGAAGCGAAGCGAGGGCGGGTCGCTAGTTGTATATAAAGTTGTAGTATTGTTTAGGGTGGTGGTATAAATAAGTCAAGTAATCCGGTGATTTGAGTCGTGCCCCGCGGGCCGCGCGCGCGCTTACTCGGACGTTCATTACTCGTAGCTCTCGTTTATGATTTGCTTGCACTTCGGATTTGTGGCTCGTTTGTTGCTTTCCTGCTGAGAATAGCCAAGTTTAGCAAGAACGTAATGTTATAATCAATTTGTAGGATAATTTGAGTCTTGTTTATAGGCACTCAACATCGTTATGAAAAATAAACACGGTTTAAAGCAGTCTCAGTGCCGGCGAGGAAGCGATTAGCTATCGACAATTTTCACGCTCAAGAAACGAACAAAAGATTTAGATCCCGTGTCAATAAAAGAGACACAAATTAGTAGTTGATCGTTGGCTGTTTACACCGCCTGCCCGGCAAGAACACTCTCTCCAACAAAATATATAGATCCCGTGTCAATAAAAGAGACACAAATTAGTAGTTGATCGTTGGCTGTTTACATCGCCTGCCCGGCAAGAACATTCTCTCCAACAAAATATATAGATCCCGTGTCAATAAAAGAGACACAAATTAGTAGTTGATCGTTGGCTGTTTACACCGCCTGCCCGGCGAGAACACTCTCTCCAACAAAATATGTAGATCCCGTGTCAATAAAAGAGACACAAATTAGTAGTTGATCGTTGGCTGTTTACACCGCCTGCCCGGCGAGAACACTCTCTCCAACAAAATATGTAGATCCCGTGTCAATAAAAGAGACACAAATTAGTAGTTGATCGTTGGCTGTTTACACCGCCTGCCCGGCGAGAACACTCTCTCCAACAAAATATATAGATCCCGTGTCAATAAAAGAGACACAAATTAGTAGTTGATCGTTGGCTGTTTACACCGCCTGCCCGGCAAGAACATTCTCTCCGACAAAATATATAGATCCCGTGTCAATAAAAGAGACACAAATTAGTAGTTGATCGTTGGCTGTTTACACCGCCTGCCCGGCGAGAACACTCTCTCCAACAAAATATATAGATCCCGTGTCAATAAAAGAGACACAAATTAGTAGTTGATCGTTGGCTGTTTACACCGCCTGCCCGGCGAGAACACTCTCTCCAACAAAATATGTAGATCCCGTGTCAATAAAAGAGACACAAATTAGTAGTTGATCGTTGGCTGTTTACACCGCCTGCCCGGCGAGAACACTCTCTCCAACAAAATATATAGATCCCGTGTCAATAAAAGAGACACAAATTAGTAGTTGATCGTTGGCTGTTTACACCGCCTGCCCGGCGAGAACACTCTCTCCAACAAAATATATAGATCCCGTGTCAATAAAAGAGACACAAATTAGTAGTTGATCGTTGGCTGTTTACACCGCCTGCCCGGCGAGAACACTCTCTCCAACAAAATATATAGATCCCGTGTCAATAAAAGAGACACAAATTAGTAGTTGATCGTTGGCTGTTTACACCGCCTGCCCGGCGAGAACACTCTCTCCAACAAAATATATAGATCCCGTGTCAATAAAAGAGACACAAATTAGTAGTTGATCGTTGGCTGTTTACACCGCCTGCCCGGCAAGAATACTCTCTCCAACAAAATATATAGATCCCGTGTCAATAAAAGAGACACAAATTAGTAGTTGATCGTTGGCTGTTTACACCGCCTGCCCGGCAAGAACACGCTCTCCAACAAAATATATAGATCCCGTGTCAATAAAAGAGACACAAATTAGTAGTTGATCGTTGGCTGTTTACACCGCCTGCCCGGCGAGAACACTCTCTCCAACAAAATATATAGATCCCGTGTCAATAAAAGAGACACAAATTAGTAGTTGATCGTTGGCTGTTTACACCGCCTGCCCGGCGAGAACACTCTCTCCAACAAAATATATAGATCCCGTGTCAATAAAAGAGACACAAATTAGTAGTTGATCGTTGGCTGTTTACACCGCCTGCCCGGCGAGAACACTCTCTCCAACAAAATATGTAGATCCCGTGTCAATAAAAGAGACACAAATTAGTAGTTGATCGTTGGCTGTTTACACCGCCTGCCCGGCGAGAACACTCTCTCCAACAAAATATGTAGATCCCGTGTCAATAAAAGAGACACAAATTAGTAGTTGATCGTTGGCTGTTTACACCGCCTGCCCGGCGAGAACACTCTCTCCAACAAAATATATAGATCCCGTGTCAATAAAAGAGACACAAATTAGTAGTTGATCGTTGGCTGTTTACACCGCCTGCCCGGCGAGAACACTCTCTCCGACAAAATATATAGATCCCGTGTCAATAAAAGAGACACAAATTAGTAGTTGATCGTTGGCTGTTTACACCGCCTGCCCTGCAAGAACACTCTCTCCAACAAAATATATAGATCCCGTGTCAATAAAAGAGACACAAATTAGTAGTTGATCGTTGGCTGTTTACACCGCCTGCCCGGTGAGAACACTCTCTCTGTTTAGACATCCAGGTAATATAGTAAAAAATCGTTTCTTAGATCTTAATACGTGTAATTCTTGACACACATGAAAGCTTAGTGACTAGCATTTTAAAATAAACGTCAAAAGCAATAAATAGGAGCGCCTGCGACTTGGCGCGTAGCAAAAGTGTGAATCCTACTAAGTAGTTATTTAATTGAAGAAATGAAGAAAGACAGGAGTTACAACGGGAGATACTTAAATAACTAGAATTATAAACATGCCCCCGGGCGTTGAAAGTGTTCCTTTCAACCGTCGACCTCTTCTTCTGCAGGGAGTGGGCAGATCTTCGAGAATGCTCGACGTACCACTCCGTTGGAGATCTTTATGTCGGCCACTCTACTGATGCCGTCAGTGCCCGGATGGACTGCAACAATCCGTCCCAATTTCCATTTTAATGGCGGCAATTTGTCTTCCTTCAGAAGGACCAGCGAATTTATCCTTAAAGCTGACTGGTTACATCTCCATTTCACACGCTGTTGTAGTTCAGACACATACTCCTTACTCCACCTCGACCAGAAGTGTTGACGGAGTCGTTCAATGCGGTGGAAGCGAGAGAGGTTACTTGAGGAGTGGTCCTGGATATCCGCAGTAGGAAGACATGAAAGCGATCGCCCGATGATGAAGTGTCCGGGTGTCAGTGGTGTGAAATCTGCTGGGTCTGAAGAGATTTGCGTCAGGGGTCGGGAATTCAGTATAGCCTCAATTTGAACAAGAGTAGTATTGAGCTCCTCGAATGACAAATGACAATTTCCCAACACTCGGACTAAATGAAATTTGGTAGATTTCACTCCCGCTTCCCAGAGACCACCAAAATGCGGTGCATAGGCGGGAATAAAGTGAAAGTTAATTCCTTCGTTGGCCGCTTCATCGCACACAGAGTTACAGCTAAGCTTTAAAAATTTGGTCAGATCGTTATATGCACCTACAAACGAAGTACCGTTATCGGAATAAATGTTTGAGGGCTTTCCTCGTCGGGAAATAAATCTGCGCAAGGCAATTAAAAAACAATTGCTCGTCAAATCGCTCACTAATTCCTAGTGGATACATTTGGTAGCTAAACAAATGAATATGGCAATGTAAACCTTGATGATTTTGCAGCCGCGGCCCTGGCGGTTGGCAGCAAGAATAGGTCCTGCGTAATCTACGCCTACATTTTGGAAGGGGTAGGTACCTGGCAAAACACGATTCGGTGGCAAATTACCCATGAGTGGGGAAACTACATTGCCTTTCATACGGCAGCAAGTGACACACCGGTGATACGTTAGTTTGGCTAAGTTGCGGCCTCTTATGGGCCAGAAAGATTCCTTAATAGTTGCCAATAATAATTGTGGCGGTGCATGTAACAAGCGTTTATGTTCGTGAGTAAATAATAACTTCGTGAACTGATGCGTGGACTGTATTAAAATGGGGAATTTCTTATCATAAGAAAATGTTGAATTAAATAAACGACCACCAACACGCATTATACGATTTTCGTCTATGAAAACATTAAACTTGTGTAATAGACTTTTATTTGGTAGGCGTTGTTTGTTTAATAAAAGCTTGTACTCTTCGAAAGAGTCAGCCTGCACTAAGCGAATAATAAAAAATAGTGCATTTTGTAATTCACAAGCCGACAAGGCACCTACGGGTTTAGGTTCCTTTTTAATTACAAATCTATTGATAAAACGTAGCACATAAGCTACACAACGTTGAAGCCTTAGAAAATTAGAAAATCTAGAAAAATCTAACATATTATGACGTTTTTCTAGGGCGTTACATTGAAGTGTTATTTCTGGGCGAGTTTCTGGGAGCTTGACTCGACTTTCTTTAGGATCGCGTGGCCAGTGTGAAGCACTTTGCTCTAAGAAAGTCGGACCAAACCACCACAACCTGGATCCTTCAATGGAGGTGGGATCTACACCTCGAGATATAAGATCGGCGGGGTTTTCATTCGTCGGGACGTGTCTCCAAGTGCACGAGCTGGTTATTTCTGAAATCTCAGCGACGCGATTTCTAACGAACGGCTGCAGCCGGCTGGGAAGCATTTTAAGCCAGCCTAGAACAACCATGGAGTCGCTCCAGAAGGTCGTCTGTCTTACAACACCTCGCATTGAACCCAATAATTTTTCATAAAGGCGAGCTCCTACTAACGCGGCACAAAGTTCAAGCCGAGGGACAGTTGTAGGCTTAATAGGCGCAACTCTGCTTTTACCCATAAGCAAACAAACAGACACCTTTCCGCTGTCACCAGTACTACAAACATACACACAGGCGCCATAGGCACGCTCCGACGCGTCACAAAAAATATGTAAATCTAACTGTTTGTGTTTATCACAAACAACGCGACGCGGGATATGTAGATTTAGTAGTGCGGGCAAACTCTTAATAATTGAAAACCACTGTTTAGATATATCTTCAGGCAACGGTTCATCCCAAGATGATTTTAATAGCCACAACTTTTGCAGTATCATCTTCATAAGCACGACACACGGAGATAATAAACCTAAGGGGTCAAAAATTTGGGCAATGATAGAAAGGATGTCGCGTTTACTGTTGCAGCCGGAAGAGTGAATTCCGGTTGGAAAACACAAATAATCATGTTGAGTTTGCCAACCTAAACCGAGCGTTTTCGTGAGTTCGTGCCCTCCCATATTTAAGTCGAGGGATAGGTGAGCGGGAGAATCAGTACCGTCGGTTAATAAAGAAGGTTCATTTGACTTCCACTTACGAAGTGGCATGCAAGCAGACGAAAGAACTGTCGAGACCTGTTTTCGGAGATTTAATGTTTCAGTAAAGTTATCTGCACCCGTCAACAGGTCATCGACATAAAAGTCGTGAATGATGACGTTACTAATTTGTTTATCTGGGCACTCTAAACCCAGTTGTTTTAAACACCTAGTGGCCAGAAAGGGAGCACTAGCGGTTCCATATGTAATGGTGTTCAATTCAAATGGTTTTAACGGGCTAGAAGTGTCACTACGCCATACAATCTGCTGCAAATGTCGGTCCTGCGGACAAACAATGATCTGCCGGTACATCTTCTCGATGTCAGCCGACAGAACGTACTTGTAGAACCGAAAACGAATTAATATTGACAGCAGATCATCTTGAACTGTCGGTCCAACCATCTGAATGTGGTTTAATGATATTCCCGATGATGTGGGACTGCTAGCGTTAAAAACCACTCGTAGCTTGGTCGTGGTACTACTGTCACGTAGAACGCCATGGTGGGGAATAAAATATCCCTCACTTTCCGAATTAAATGAACATTCAGTCATGTGACCTAAACTGGAATATTCCGACATGAAGTTCTTGTACATGATATTAAACTCAGGTTGTTTCTCGTTACGTCGTTCTAAAGATAACATGCACTTCTTAGCACGAGTTAAAGATTCACCCAAAACTTGAGGAGACTCCTTTAAAGGGATCCTTACACAAAAACGACCGTCTTCCGTTCGAGTCGTATTATTTACAAAGTGTTCCTCACACCGTTTTTCCTCTGATGAATAATTCGATAGTTTAGGGCTAACTTCTTCGAGTTGCCAAAAGCGCGATATTTGATTTTGAATAGTAACAAACTCATTATCTACAGCTGCAACGTTGGGATCAACCTGTGTTAAATTACAAATAATATTTGTACGAGTGGGTGAATGACCGCTGTTTATTGGGCCTGAAATTAACCACCCAAGCCTCGTTTCGTGAAGGATAGGTTGTCCCTCACCTAGTTTAATTCTTTGCGAACCCAACAGGTCCCAAAATATGTCAGCGCCGATAATAAGGTCGACAGCGGCAGGTTTGTAAAAACCAGGATCTGCTAAACATATATCAGATGGAATTTCTAACTTTGATAAATCGATCGTATCATGCGGAACGTTATTCGTGATGGATGGCAAAGTAAAACATTGAATGAAGCCGGAATAACTGTCATTAAGAGACCTCATACGAACGCGGCACATTTTACTTATTTGCGACTGTGAGTTATTAACGCCTAGTATAGTTTTATCTACACAGACTACAGGCAAGTTAAGTAATTCGCATAATCTATTTGTCATAAGACACGACGTACTACCGCTATCTAACACAGCGCGTACTATGCGCTCGCAATTATTTGCATCATATACTTTTACTAGTGCGGTTGAAAGTAAAACATCGTTTACAGCGCTGTCGTTTACTACGCACGCCGATAGCGAGACGTATTCAAGGTTGGGGCTTGAAGCGATGACAGCGCTAGATCGGGGCTCGGCGGACGACTGCACATGCACATCGGAATGCGCTGACGGTGCTGTTGACGGCGGCTCGTTATTATTTTGCCTATTCGGTCGGTAGTCAGCCACATGAATTAATGTGTTATGTTTACGCTTACATACTTTGCAACCAGTTTTCTTGCACTGATTAGAATAGTGTCCAGAACGAAAGCAATTGTGACACACCTTGAAATTAAGTAATAAGTTCTTACGATCATTGTTACTTAACGATAAAAACTGTGAGCAATTATTTAAGTGGTGTTCACCGTGGCATTTCGGACAAGAATGAGACGAAGCATTTGGAACTGAAATCATGGTTTTCAACTTTGTATTGGGCTTATTGGAGTTCGCGTGAGAATTACTGTGGGAGTTACGAGTTAATTCCAATGTTTCAATGAGATTTGCACGAGAACGAAGAAAGTCAATGAAATAAGTGAAAGTTATTACCGTGTTTTTGTCTAGACGGCCTTTGGACTCTTCCCATTCTCGTATTGTTTTAGAGTCTAACTTGGAAGTGACAATATGGATCAACAGTGTTTCCCAAGAGTCAACCGGCTCACCTAGTGATTTTAAAGACCTTAAATTTTTGTTTAAATGATCTATCAGGTTTTTAATTATAGACGAGGACTCTCTTGTGATAGGCTCAGTGTTAAATAAACTGCTTACGTGATTTTGAATAAGCAGACGTTTATTATCAAACCTATCACACAACAGTTCCCACGCCAACTTATAGTTACTTGCTGAGAACTCAACCGATTGCAGGGCCACCGCTGCAGAACCCTCCAGTGACGACCTCAAGTAGTGAAACTTGTTCACCACATCAATGTCGTCGTTATCATGAATAAGGCTAGAAAAGGTGTCTTTAAACTCGAGCCAGTTATTATATGAACCACTGAATTTAGGCAATTGAATAGTGGGCAATTTAACTAGCTTATGATTATTGGAGCTATTGCGAGACATACAAGACTTTAAGTCATCCTTTTCATTTTGTGAATTATTATAAGAACTAAGTATGTCCTGAGCCTTAACTAGTGCACGGAAATATTGTGCCTCAAATGCAGTTCTTTCTGACAATTGAGCATCAGGGGTTTCAGATTGACACTCCAGTTGTAATTGAACTGCGTCATATTGCTCATAAAGTGATTCAATTTTACCTGTGCGTAGCTGTAACTCACGTGTACTGGAAGCATCCAACTCGATATCTTGCAAATTCGTTAAATAAGTACTAAAAATAGTAAGCTGTCCCTTAAAACTGCCTCTTTTCTTTGTTAATGCCTTAATTTCCGCATCGTCAGTCATCTCTAGGAATCGAGAAGATTCTACCTGGAATTTATATATACGCAAAAATCTAAATATGCTTAATTAAATTTATATTAAACTCTGAAATTGGTTTTTCAATTAATTCAACCAAATATAAGCCTAACGTTGGTAGTACATTAGCAGGTAACTATAATAACTATTTATAAAATAATACTACCAATTAATACGTAATAAATGTGTGCCAATTAATTTTGCTGATGAATTTACTCAAACTTTGTAAAGAATAACATCATATTTAAGTTAAATGAAACTAAGGTTAAACTAAGGTCGTAACAACGCACATGGACACGTCACTCTAAGTAAGCAAATTAACGCTCAAATGTTAAAGATAAAGGTTAAATAATGTGGCCTAATGCCAGCTGTATCGTTATAATGAAATACGATTAACCAAATAATTTGAAATTAACACTTAAACTACATAGAATGACTTTGCGTTAAGGTTAACTTACGTCCCTAAGGCAAAAATGTAATAAAGTTTTACTAACCTGTTATATCGATTTACGAATGACAATAATATTACCTGAATTCGAGCGTTGGGTGAAATAAAAATAAATAAGCTCACTACTGTGGTTTTACTGAATACGAATCCCAATCTTCTTCAATGACTTGCAGAATTAGGTACCAACAGCCGTCTTCTCTCCTGAAGAGTATTAATCTTCAACTTCTTCTGAATATTTATTTATCCACTGGTATTTTAGATGATCAATCCGGTTCGAAGGACCATGTTTAGACATCCAGGTAATATAGTAAAAAATCGTTTCTTAGATCTTAATACGTGTAATTCTTGACACACATGAAAGCTTAGTGACTAGCATTTTAAAATAAACGTCAAAAGCAATAAATAGGAGCGCCTGCGACTTGGCGCGTAGCAAAAGTGTGAATCCTACTAAGTAGTTATTTAATTGAAGAAATGAAGAAAGACAGGAGTTACAACGGGAGATACTTAAATAACTAGAATTATAAACACTCTCCAACAAAATATATAGATCCCGTGTCAATAAAAGAGACACAAAATAGTAGTTGATCGTTGGCTGTTTACACCGCCTGCCCGGCAAGAACACTCTCCAACAAAATATATAGATCCCGTGTCAATAAAAGAGACACAAATTAGTAGTTGATCGTTGGCTGTTTACACCGCCTGCCCGGCGAGAACACTCTCTCCGACAAAATATATAGATCCCGTGTCAATAAAAGAGACACAAATTAGTAGTTGATCGTTGGCTGTTTACACCGCCTGCCCTGCAAGAACACTCTCTCCAACAAAATATATAGATCCCGTGTCAATAAAAGAGACACAAATTAGTAGTTGATCGTTGGCTGTTTACACCGCCTGCCCGGTGAGAACACTCTCTCTGTTTAGACATCCAGGTAATATAGTAAAAAATCGTTTCTTAGATCTTAATACGTGTAATTCTTGACACACATGAAAGCTTAGTGACTAGCATTTTAAAATAAACGTCAAAAGCAATAAATAGGAGCGCCTGCGACTTGGCGCGTAGCAAAAGTGTGAATCCTACTAAGTAGTTATTTAATTGAAGAAATGAAGAAAGACAGGAGTTACAACGGGAGATACTTAAATAACTAGAATTATAAACATGCCCCCGGGCGTTGAAAGTGTTCCTTTCAACCGTCGACCTCTTCTTCTGCAGGGAGTGGGCAGATCTTCGAGAATGCTCGACGTACCACTCCGTTGGAGATCTTTATGTCGGCCACTCTACTGATGCCGTCAGTGCCCGGATGGACTGCAACAATCCGTCCCAATTTCCATTTTAATGGCGGCAATTTGTCTTCCTTCAGAAGGACCAGCGAATTTATCCTTAAAGCTGACTGGTTACATCTCCATTTCACACGCTGTTGTAGTTCAGACACATACTCCTTACTCCACCTCGACCAGAAGTGTTGACGGAGTCGTTCAATGCGGTGGAAGCGAGAGAGGTTACTTGAGGAGTGGTCCTGGATATCCGCAGTAGGAAGACATGAAAGCGATCGCCCGATGATGAAGTGTCCGGGTGTCAGTGGTGTGAAATCTGCTGGGTCTGAAGAGATTTGCGTCAGGGGTCGGGAATTCAGTATAGCCTCAATTTGAACAAGAGTAGTATTGAGCTCCTCGAATGACAAATGACAATTTCCCAACACTCGGACTAAATGAAATTTGGTAGATTTCACTCCCGCTTCCCAGAGACCACCAAAATGCGGTGCATAGGCGGGAATAAAGTGAAAGTTAATTCCTTCGTTGGCCGCTTCATCGCACACAGAGTTACAGCTAAGCTTTAAAAATTTGGTCAGATCGTTATATGCACCTACAAACGAAGTACCGTTATCGGAATAAATGTTTGAGGGCTTTCCTCGTCGGGAAATAAATCTGCGCAAGGCAATTAAAAAACAATTGCTCGTCAAATCGCTCACTAATTCCTAGTGGATACATTTGGTAGCTAAACAAATGAATATGGCAATGTAAACCTTGATGATTTTGCAGCCGCGGCCCTGGCGGTTGGCAGCAAGAATAGGTCCTGCGTAATCTACGCCTACATTTTGGAAGGGGTAGGTACCTGGCAAAACACGATTCGGTGGCAAATTACCCATGAGTGGGGAAACTACATTGCCTTTCATACGGCAGCAAGTGACACACCGGTGATACGTTAGTTTGGCTAAGTTGCGGCCTCTTATGGGCCAGAAAGATTCCTTAATAGTTGCCAATAATAATTGTGGCGGTGCATGTAACAAGCGTTTATGTTCGTGAGTAAATAATAACTTCGTGAACTGATGCGTGGACTGTATTAAAATGGGGAATTTCTTATCATAAGAAAATGTTGAATTAAATAAACGACCACCAACACGCATTATACGATTTTCGTCTATGAAAACATTAAACTTGTGTAATAGACTTTTATTTGGTAGGCGTTGTTTGTTTAATAAAAGCTTGTACTCTTCGAAAGAGTCAGCCTGCACTAAGCGAATAATAAAAAATAGTGCATTTTGTAATTCACAAGCCGACAAGGCACCTACGGGTTTAGGTTCCTTTTTAATTACAAATCTATTGATAAAACGTAGCACATAAGCTACACAACGTTGAAGCCTTAGAAAATTAGAAAATCTAGAAAAATCTAACATATTATGACGTTTTTCTAGGGCGTTACATTGAAGTGTTATTTCTGGGCGAGTTTCTGGGAGCTTGACTCGACTTTCTTTAGGATCGCGTGGCCAGTGTGAAGCACTTTGCTCTAAGAAAGTCGGACCAAACCACCACAACCTGGATCCTTCAATGGAGGTGGGATCTACACCTCGAGATATAAGATCGGCGGGGTTTTCATTCGTCGGGACGTGTCTCCAAGTGCACGAGCTGGTTATTTCTGAAATCTCAGCGACGCGATTTCTAACGAACGGCTGCAGCCGGCTGGGAAGCATTTTAAGCCAGCCTAGAACAACCATGGAGTCGCTCCAGAAGGTCGTCTGTCTTACAACACCTCGCATTGAACCCAATAATTTTTCATAAAGGCGAGCTCCTACTAACGCGGCACAAAGTTCAAGCCGAGGGACAGTTGTAGGCTTAATAGGCGCAACTCTGCTTTTACCCATAAGCAAACAAACAGACACCTTTCCGCTGTCACCAGTACTACAAACATACACACAGGCGCCATAGGCACGCTCCGACGCGTCACAAAAAATATGTAAATCTAACTGTTTGTGTTTATCACAAACAACGCGACGCGGGATATGTAGATTTAGTAGTGCGGGCAAACTCTTAATAATTGAAAACCACTGTTTAGATATATCTTCAGGCAACGGTTCATCCCAAGATGATTTTAATAGCCACAACTTTTGCAGTATCATCTTCATAAGCACGACACACGGAGATAATAAACCTAAGGGGTCAAAAATTTGGGCAATGATAGAAAGGATGTCGCGTTTACTGTTGCAGCCGGAAGAGTGAATTCCGGTTGGAAAACACAAATAATCATGTTGAGTTTGCCAACCTAAACCGAGCGTTTTCGTGAGTTCGTGCCCTCCCATATTTAAGTCGAGGGATAGGTGAGCGGGAGAATCAGTACCGTCGGTTAATAAAGAAGGTTCATTTGACTTCCACTTACGAAGTGGCATGCAAGCAGACGAAAGAACTGTCGAGACCTGTTTTCGGAGATTTAATGTTTCAGTAAAGTTATCTGCACCCGTCAACAGGTCATCGACATAAAAGTCGTGAATGATGACGTTACTAATTTGTTTATCTGGGCACTCTAAACCCAGTTGTTTTAAACACCTAGTGGCCAGAAAGGGAGCACTAGCGGTTCCATATGTAATGGTGTTCAATTCAAATGGTTTTAACGGGCTAGAAGTGTCACTACGCCATACAATCTGCTGCAAATGTCGGTCCTGCGGACAAACAATGATCTGCCGGTACATCTTCTCGATGTCAGCCGACAGAACGTACTTGTAGAACCGAAAACGAATTAATATTGACAGCAGATCATCTTGAACTGTCGGTCCAACCATCTGAATGTGGTTTAATGATATTCCCGATGATGTGGGACTGCTAGCGTTAAAAACCACTCGTAGCTTGGTCGTGGTACTACTGTCACGTAGAACGCCATGGTGGGGAATAAAATATCCCTCACTTTCCGAATTAAATGAACATTCAGTCATGTGACCTAAACTGGAATATTCCGACATGAAGTTCTTGTACATGATATTAAACTCAGGTTGTTTCTCGTTACGTCGTTCTAAAGATAACATGCACTTCTTAGCACGAGTTAAAGATTCACCCAAAACTTGAGGAGACTCCTTTAAAGGGATCCTTACACAAAAACGACCGTCTTCCGTTCGAGTCGTATTATTTACAAAGTGTTCCTCACACCGTTTTTCCTCTGATGAATAATTCGATAGTTTAGGGCTAACTTCTTCGAGTTGCCAAAAGCGCGATATTTGATTTTGAATAGTAACAAACTCATTATCTACAGCTGCAACGTTGGGATCAACCTGTGTTAAATTACAAATAATATTTGTACGAGTGGGTGAATGACCGCTGTTTATTGGGCCTGAAATTAACCACCCAAGCCTCGTTTCGTGAAGGATAGGTTGTCCCTCACCTAGTTTAATTCTTTGCGAACCCAACAGGTCCCAAAATATGTCAGCGCCGATAATAAGGTCGACAGCGGCAGGTTTGTAAAAACCAGGATCTGCTAAACATATATCAGATGGAATTTCTAACTTTGATAAATCGATCGTATCATGCGGAACGTTATTCGTGATGGATGGCAAAGTAAAACATTGAATGAAGCCGGAATAACTGTCATTAAGAGACCTCATACGAACGCGGCACATTTTACTTATTTGCGACTGTGAGTTATTAACGCCTAGTATAGTTTTATCTACACAGACTACAGGCAAGTTAAGTAATTCGCATAATCTATTTGTCATAAGACACGACGTACTACCGCTATCTAACACAGCGCGTACTATGCGCTCGCAATTATTTGCATCATATACTTTTACTAGTGCGGTTGAAAGTAAAACATCGTTTACAGCGCTGTCGTTTACTACGCACGCCGATAGCGAGACGTATTCAAGGTTGGGGCTTGAAGCGATGACAGCGCTAGATCGGGGCTCGGCGGACGACTGCACATGCACATCGGAATGCGCTGACGGTGCTGTTGACGGCGGCTCGTTATTATTTTGCCTATTCGGTCGGTAGTCAGCCACATGAATTAATGTGTTATGTTTACGCTTACATACTTTGCAACCAGTTTTCTTGCACTGATTAGAATAGTGTCCAGAACGAAAGCAATTGTGACACACCTTGAAATTAAGTAATAAGTTCTTACGATCATTGTTACTTAACGATAAAAACTGTGAGCAATTATTTAAGTGGTGTTCACCGTGGCATTTCGGACAAGAATGAGACGAAGCATTTGGAACTGAAATCATGGTTTTCAACTTTGTATTGGGCTTATTGGAGTTCGCGTGAGAATTACTGTGGGAGTTACGAGTTAATTCCAATGTTTCAATGAGATTTGCACGAGAACGAAGAAAGTCAATGAAATAAGTGAAAGTTATTACCGTGTTTTTGTCTAGACGGCCTTTGGACTCTTCCCATTCTCGTATTGTTTTAGAGTCTAACTTGGAAGTGACAATATGGATCAACAGTGTTTCCCAAGAGTCAACCGGCTCACCTAGTGATTTTAAAGACCTTAAATTTTTGTTTAAATGATCTATCAGGTTTTTAATTATAGACGAGGACTCTCTTGTGATAGGCTCAGTGTTAAATAAACTGCTTACGTGATTTTGAATAAGCAGACGTTTATTATCAAACCTATCACACAACAGTTCCCACGCCAACTTATAGTTACTTGCTGAGAACTCAACCGATTGCAGGGCCACCGCTGCAGAACCCTCCAGTGACGACCTCAAGTAGTGAAACTTGTTCACCACATCAATGTCGTCGTTATCATGAATAAGGCTAGAAAAGGTGTCTTTAAACTCGAGCCAGTTATTATATGAACCACTGAATTTAGGCAATTGAATAGTGGGCAATTTAACTAGCTTATGATTATTGGAGCTATTGCGAGACATACAAGACTTTAAGTCATCCTTTTCATTTTGTGAATTATTATAAGAACTAAGTATGTCCTGAGCCTTAACTAGTGCACGGAAATATTGTGCCTCAAATGCAGTTCTTTCTGACAATTGAGCATCAGGGGTTTCAGATTGACACTCCAGTTGTAATTGAACTGCGTCATATTGCTCATAAAGTGATTCAATTTTACCTGTGCGTAGCTGTAACTCACGTGTACTGGAAGCATCCCACTCGATATCTTGCAAATTCGTTAAATAAGTACTAAAAATAGTAAGCTGTCCCTTAAAACTGCCTCTTTTCTTTGTTAATGCCTTAATTTCCGCATCGTCAGTCATCTCTAGGAATCGAGAAGATTCTACCTGGAATTTATATATACGCAAAAATCTAAATATGCTTAATTAAATTTATATTAAACTCTGAAATTGGTTTTTCAATTAATTCAACCAAATATAAGCCTAACGTTGGTAGTACATTAGCAGGTAACTATAATAACTATTTATAAAATAATACTACCAATTAATACGTAATAAATGTGTGCCAATTAATTTTGCTGATGAATTTACTCAAACTTTGTAAAGAATAACATCATATTTAAGTTAAATGAAACTAAGGTTAAACTAAGGTCGTAACAACGCACATGGACACGTCACTCTAAGTAAGCAAATTAACGCTCAAATGTTAAAGATAAAGGTTAAATAATGTGGCCTAATGCCAGCTGTATCGTTATAATGAAATACGATTAACCAAATAATTTGAAATTAACACTTAAACTACATAGAATGACTTTGCGTTAAGGTTAACTTACGTCCCTAAGGCAAAAATGTAATAAAGTTTTACTAACCTGTTATATCGATTTACGAATGACAATAATATTACCTGAATTCGAGCGTTGGGTGAAATAAAAATAAATAAGCTCACTACTGTGGTTTTACTGAATACGAATCCCAATCTTCTTCAATGACTTGCAGAATTAGGTACCAACAGCCGTCTTCTCTCCTGAAGAGTATTAATCTTCAACTTCTTCTGAATATTTATTTATCCACTGGTATTTTAGATGATCAATCCGGTTCGAAGGACCATGTTTAGACATCCAGGTAATATAGTAAAAAATCGTTTCTTAGATCTTAATACGTGTAATTCTTGACACACATGAAAGCTTAGTGACTAGCATTTTAAAATAAACGTCAAAAGCAATAAATAGGAGCGCCTGCGACTTGGCGCGTAGCAAAAGTGTGAATCCTACTAAGTAGTTATTTAATTGAAGAAATGAAGAAAGACAGGAGTTACAACGGGAGATACTTAAATAACTAGAATTATAAACACTCTCCAACAAAATATATAGATCCCGTGTCAATAAAAGAGACACAAAATAGTAGTTGATCGTTGGCTGTTTACACCGCCTGCCCGGCAAGAACACTCTCCAACAAAATATATAGATCCCGTGTCAATAAAAGAGACACAAATTAGTAGTTGATCGTTGGCTGTTTACACCGCCTGCCCGGCGAGAACACTCTCTCCAACAAAATATATAGATCCCGTGTCAATAAAAGAGACACAAATTAGTAGTTGATCGTTGGCTGTTTACACCGCCTGCCCGGCGAGAACACTCTCACCAACAAAATATATAGATCCCGTGTCAATAAAAGAGACACAAATTAGTAGTTGATCGTTGGCTGTTTACACCGCCTGCCCGGCGAGAACACTCTCTCTAACAAAATATATAGATCCCGTGTCAATAAAAGAGACACAAATTAGTAGTTGATCGTTGGCTGTTTACACCGCCTGCCCGGCGAGAACACTCTCTCCAACAAAATATATAGATCCCGTGTCAATAAAAGAGACACAAATTAGTAGTTGATCGTTGGCTGTTTACACCGCCTGCCCGGCGAGAACACTCTCTCCAACAAAATATATAGATCCCGTGTCAATAAAAGAGACACAAATTAGTAGTTGATCGTTGGCTGTTTACACCGCCTGCCCGGCGAGAACACTCTCTCCAACAAAATATATAGATCCCGTGTCAATAAAAGAGACACAAATTAGTAGTTGATCGTTGGCTGTTTACACCGCCTGCCCGGCGAGAACACTCTCTCCAACAAAATATATAGATCCCGTGTCAATAAAAGAGACACAAATTAGTAGTTGATCGTTGGCTGTTTACACCGCCTGCCCGGCGAGAACACTCTCTCCAACAAAATATATAGATCCCGTGTCAATAAAAGAG
This sequence comes from Acleris literana, assembly GCA_946894065.1. NCBI lineage: Eukaryota > Metazoa > Arthropoda > Insecta > Lepidoptera > Tortricidae > Acleris > Acleris literana. The sequence goes on from OX335681.1 coordinate 5,522,514, forward strand.
ACACAAATTAGTAGTTGATCGTTGGCTGTTTACACCGCCTGCCCGGCGAGAACACTCTCTCCAACAAAATATATAGATCCCGTGTCAATAAAAGAGACACAAATTAGTAGTTGATCGTTGGCTGTTTACACCGCCTGCCCGGCGAGAACACTCTCTCCAACAAAATATATAGATCCCGTGTCAATAAAAGAGACACAAATTAGTAGTTGATCGTTGGCTGTTTACACCGCCTGCCCGGCAAGAACATTCTCTCCAACAAAATATATAGATCCCGTGTCAATAAAAGAGACACAAATTAGTAGTTGATCGTTGGCTGTTTACACCGCCTGCCCGGCGAGAACACTCTCTCCAACAAAATATGTAGATCCCGTGTCAATAAAAGAGACACAAATTAGTAGTTGATCGTTGGCTGTTTACACCGCCTGCCCGGCGAGAACACTCTCTCCAACAAAATATGTAGATCCCGTGTCAATAAAAGAGACACAAATTAGTAGTTGATCGTTGGCTGTTTACACCGCCTGCCCGGCGAGAACACTCTCTCCAACAAAATATATAGATCCCGTGTCAATAAAAGAGACACAAATTAGTAGTTGATCGTTGGCTGTTTACACCGCCTGCCCGGCGAGAACACTCTCTCCGACAAAATATATAGATCCCGTGTCAATAAAAGAGACACAAATTAGTAGTTGATCGTTGGCTGTTTACACCGCCTGCCCGGCAAGAACACTCTCTCCAACAAAATATATAGATCCCGTGTCAATAAAAGAGACACAAATTAGTAGTTGATCGTTGGCTGTTTACACCGCCTGCCCGGTGAGAACACTCTCTCCAACAAAATATGTAGATCCCGTGTCAATAAAAGAGACACAAATTAGTAGTTGATCGTTGGCTGTTTACACCGCCTGCCCGGCGAGAACACTCTCTCCAACAAAATATATAGATCCCGTGTCAATAAAAGAGACACAAATTAGTAGTTGATCGTTGGCTGTTTACACCGCCTGCCCGGCGAGAACACTCTCTCCAACAAAATATGTAGATCCCGTGTCAATAAAAGAGACACAAATTAGTAGTTGATCGTTGGCTGTTTACACCGCCTGCCCGGCGAGAACACTCTCTCCAACAAAATATGTAGATCCCGTGTCAATAAAAGAGACACAAATTAGTAGTTGATCGTTGGCTGTTTACACCGCCTGCCCGGCGAGAACACTCTCTCCAACAAAATATATAGATCCCGTGTCAATAAAAGAGACACAAATTAGTAGTTGATCGTTGGCTGTTTACACCGCCTGCCCGGCGAGAACACTCTCTCCAACAAAATATATAGATCCCGTGTCAATAAAAGAGACACAAATTAGTAGTTGATCGTTGGCTGTTTACACCGCCTGCCCGGCGAGAACACTCTCTCCAACAAAATATATAGATCCCGTGTCAATAAAAGAGACACAAATTAGTAGTTGATCGTTGGCTGTTTACACCGCCTGCCCGGCGAGAACACTCTCTCCAACAAAATATATAGATCCCGTGTCAATAAAAGAGACACAAATTAGTAGTTGATCGTTGGCTGTTTACACCGCCTGCCCGGCGAGAACACTCTCTCCAACAAAATATATAGATCCCGTGTCAATAAAAGAGACACAAATTAGTAGTTGATCGTTGGCTGTTTACACCGCCTGCCCGGCGAGAACACTCTCTCCAACAAAATATATAGATCCCGTGTCAATAAAAGAGACACAAATTAGTAGTTGATCGTTGGCTGTTTACACCGCCTGCCCGGCGAGAACACTCTCTCCAACAAAATATATAGATCCCGTGTCAATAAAAGAGACACAAATTAGTAGTTGATCGTTGGCTGTTTACACCGCCTGCCCGGCGAGAACACTCTCTCCAACAAAATATGTAGATCCCGTGTCAATAAAAGAGACACAAATTAGTAGTTGATCGTTGGTTGTTTACACCGCCTGCCCGGCGAGAACACTCTCTCCAACAAAATATGTAGATCCCGTGTCAATAAAAGAGACACAAATTAGTAGTTGATCGTTGGCTGTTTACACCGCCTGCCCGGCGAGAACACTCTCTCCAACAAAATATATAGATCCCGTGTCAATAAAAGAGACACAAATTAGTAGTTGATCGTTGGCTGTTTACACCGCCTGCCCGGCAAGAACACTCTCTCCAACAAAATATATAGATCCAGTGTCAATAAAAGAGACACAAATTAGTAGTTGATCGTTGGCTGTTTACACCGCCTGCCCGGCAAGAACACTCTCTCCAACAAAATATATAGATCCCGTGTCAATAAAAGAGACACAAATTAGTAGTTGATCGTTGGCTGTTTACACCGCCTGCCCGGCGAGAACACTCTCTCCAACAAAATATATAGATCCCGTGTCAATAAAAGAGACACAAATTAGTAGTTGATCGTTGGCTGTTTACACCGCCTGCCCGGCGAGAACACTCTCTCCAACAAAATATATAGATCCCGTGTCAATAAAAGAGTCACATATATGTATTTATATTTGACCTCTGATTCTACGCATTCTATTCGCTTTTCGCTCATTGTCGGCGGGGTGACACGGGCCTTACACGTGGTCAAAAAAATACTTTTTTAATGTAGTATTGATATAAGTATATTTAATCTAAGTTGTACATTTAGAAGTTTGTAATGTGTTATAGCAACGAAACTCATTGATTGTTTGCAATTGTGAATTTTGACAATTACCCGCGGGTAGGAAGGTACCCAGCACCCACAGACAATTCAAAATAAACATGGTTTAACGATTTAAGACAATAAATTAAGTAAGCCTCGTGTGGTTGTCGAGTTAGAATAGTGCCACTCCATGTCTTCCCGTGGATGTCGTAAGAGACGACTAAGGGAATAAAGGCTTGTAGTACTGTTAGGCGATGGGCTTGCAACCTGTCACTAATACGCTGGTAAACATCTTAGCCTAATTGTGCAAATTGTGGTTATAGAATTATCAACAAGTTTTTAGAGATGTTTGTAATTCTGTAGCTCTGCCTACCCCTCTCTGGTAACGAAGGCGTGAGATTATGTATGTATGTAATTAAGTATAAATATATTTATAAATATACATTAGTTTTACGTCTTGGGGGGTTATTATGACATGTCTATGCACTTCATTTTACGGCGAGCGTAAAGGACAAAGCTACAGCAGTTATATAGCTCTGTCCTTTTTCACGCAAAAAAGGCGCATACATTAAGTCGTCGAGTTGCGGAAACCAGCCCACTCTAACCTATAACCTCTGTCTTTTCTCTCAGCGTAAACTGAACCGCACAGCTATGTTATAATAACCCCCGTGTTACTAAAGCGCTTACAGCCGTGTGTAATATACCTGCTCTTAAAGGGCAAACGCAAAGGCAAATCAGAAACTTAAGCCGGGTCCCCTGAGCTTGTGTTAGTTCACACACAAAACTACAGGCATACAAAATCCATGAGGGAAGGGTCTCCTCCTGCCTCCCTCTTTTCCTGGGTAGGTCCTTGACTATTCTCTACGTGCGTTAATTTTATTTAAAACACTGCAAAAAATATTGGTCGCTTCTTACAAGATTGTGATAGTTGTGCAAAAGCGTCTTGGTTCCATACGAGCCTAACAAGACGGATACATCAATTGAATGATTGATTGATTGAAGTTTGTTTAGTGGGTTACTAATTAATATTAATAAGAAAATGGAGTGAATGAAAAAAAAAGTAATACGATTTATAGAATTATATCAGATCTCCATCGCTACCACAGATAAGGGTAGGTATCGCTGCGCGAACAACACACATATTTGGCATGTTCACCATACCGTCACGAAGTGTAGGGGGCATGTTTGTTGTTCGCGCATATAACAAATATTATAACAAATACGGTGCAGCCACATAGCGAATAGCGAATAGCAAAGTGTGGTGCCGGCATAAGATGTTATTCGAATCACTTAAGAACTTACTCTTGTTACTAGTTTTGGCGTTGGCTTTCCTGAAAAATCGCGTCTTTCCATTGATTTACCTACAAGTACTAGGTATTTATAGCAACAAAACTTGTGATAGAAACAATATGAAAAGGCGAAGCCGTGGTGAAGTACCCGTCCGGTGTATCTTAGGGCTGTTGTCTGCGACGTGCCGCGCGCTAACGACGCCTCTTCAGTAGTTATGGATTGTGCGATGTGCATCGCGATGGGTCATTATAAATAATAGTACATTATTGCCTAGGCATGGAAGTAGGCAATTGCGGGCCGAGTATTGGATTAAACGGACGAGCTTGCGAGTCCGTTTAAAAATACGAAGCCCGCAATTGCTGTTCCTGCCGAGGCAAATATAGTGCTTTTCTCAAAAATCGCAAGAAAAAAATTGTGTTGGAGTCAAATCTTCATCTCTTGAACTCATTTTTTGAATTGCATACAAACAGAAACTTCATGTGAAAAAACCATCACTCCTTACCGCCTTTTTGTTTATGACAAGGAGAAACGCAATTGTTGTTTTAAAAAAAACATAAGCTATTCCAGGCACAAATAAAAAAGTTATGTTTCAAGTAAAATTTGGATGTATAAGACTTGTGCCCTCATTTTATTATGGCACTTTTCACTTTTAAAAAAGTTACAAGCTAGATAGTAATGGAATTTGTATGCAACATTGCGGGCTTGTGTAGCGAGCACGCAATGTTTTCTTTTTTTTAAATTTGAGAACTGTCAGTAAACTATGTACTTCGCGTCTCAATATGTAAATAGGAATGTCAACATTTCCGGACATTTTTGAGAAATAATAATTTATAGTTTAGTTTAGTTTAGTTTATTTATTCATCAATGTAATGTTACGAGTACAATATAAATTGCATTGCAAGTCAAAAAATACGAAATTACATTATTATTGACAAAGAATTTGAATTACACAGTTCTGGGACTAAATCTATGGATACATTAAAATATGTATACAGATAAGCACTAGTAGCGACCTAACTAGGTTTCGCCCGTCTATTAATGGCTAGCTACTTCTAAGTCACATATACAACACAATATACAATACAATACATATACTCTTTACTAAACACCAAAAAAAAACACAGAGCAGTAGATACATTTAAATTATAGGTATAAAACAGGCGGTCTTGCCGCTAAATACCGATCTCTTCCAGACAACTTCGGACAGAGAAATAGCTATGGACACAGACACATGGCAGGCGGTGTAAACTAATTAATTTAGAGCTCAAACTAAACAAACTAAATTACAAGATATAGAATAGAAAATAATAAATATTATATTTAACAAGTCTTGCAGAAAGCAAGCCTTAGAATCCTGACTGCAAGTTTGAATACTGTCGTCAATATAATTATGTTAGTTACGATATGATGTTAATCCCGCCAAAAACCCATTTTTTGTGACTCTCGCGTCGCTAATACTAAGAATTCAGGCCACCCGTCCAATTCCGTACAGCTAAAATAAGCCTCTCTACCTAACTAAATCGTATACCTATACCTCTATACATAACTAAAAGCCGCAGGCCTTTCGCGTAAACACACTCGCAATCAAAATCGTTTTCATTTTGAAAATCGAAGGCTTGTCTGCATACAAAATGAAACCAATTGTTTTGTTTTGAAGCCGATCGCGATTGCGAGTGAGTGAAGCGAAAGGCCTGCAGGTTAAACATAAATCCTCCTTCGGTAGTCGTTTAAAGACAGGAATGCCTAGAAATTGTAGGTAATAAGTTATTTTATTACAAACACAAACATATTAAAAGAAAAAAAAACAAGCAATTAACTAAATACTACTGAAACTAACTGCGTTAGCGTTTTAGTTAGTTAGTAAAAATGTAACGTTAATACATGTGACCGTAATTAAATTTATTATTTTCAAAAGTAATAAATATAATTAAATGTGTATATGTTCTGGCAGTAAATGTAATAGTACCGCGACGTGCCTCGCTAACGAGGGCACTCCAGATATATGTATTGCACTCGAGGAGAATGTATCTCAGAGTCATTACAGCGGGTCTTGGGATGTTGCATATTAATAATGTCTTGAGGAATTGTGATTTTTAGGCAGGAACTGTACAAAAAAATATGAGTAAAATAACTTCTTTATAATAATTTCACGGTTGGGGTGAAGCGTCAGGGAGAGGGGAGGGCAGATTAGTGAACTTTGAACACCACACCCAAATGTATCTTGTCACACAAGGTTTAAACTTTACTAATTTCTTTGACTTTCCCATACATTGAATACATAATAGAATTACTGAGTTAATTTATACATCGAGTCATGCATGCACGTTGGTTTCGGGTACCTACTTAAGATTCGGCCCTTTCCCAATATTTCTCCGATTTCATTCCAAAAAGTACGCCTAGCCCGTCCACTCACTTTCGCTCTGTATATCTCTTTCGTCAATGTTCTTTCATCCATCCTTTCCAAATGACGACATACTGTCGCGATCGTTAATTTGTGACCCATTTCAAGAAAAATAGGCTTGAAGTCGTCAATGTCATTAGAGATGCCAAATCATTTGTAACTTGTAGGAGACTCAAGCTTATTGTTGTAGAATGTCAGAATGACTTTGGACCTAAGGTGCGTCCCAAATTTAAGTTCGTGATTGTACATGGTTAACTAATGTATTACTGAGTTAGGCAATTAACTATCACTGAGCCAATGTAAGTTTAAACAAAGTGTGGTCGTGCCAAGTACTCGTATGGTTAGTCAAATGACTGCCATTAAGGTTATTACCGTCTATTACGGTTGGAATTCTACGAGGTTGTTAAATGCTAAAACTAGCCTGAATATACTTCACGACTAATCCCCTAACAGTGTGTATAAAAGGAATCCTCAAAGTATGCACATTACGTTTTATACTTAGAAGTAGCATTTTTTTTATTTAACCGTTTATAATATTTATTATGATCGTATTTTGTTTTGTTGTTAGTGCGTATCTTGAGCTAAACTCGGACACCCTGTATTTGCTTTCCGAAATTTTGCAGTTCTTAAACATTTAACATGAATTTTAATGTGTCAATGATTTTGTAAATTCTAATAACAAATATTGTCGGTCTCGATGTGACAACTCCTAACTACAATTTTTTGGTAAAATTGCTTTTATTGAGAAAGTTTGTAAAAGTTTCACAAAGTTTCACATCTACATCGACGATATGACATATAGGTCCAATAGATTATCCGCTATCGAATCAGATAATATAACAAATGATTAAGCAGTTACGAGTATTAAATCTAGGTAGCAAAATATATCAAGGAACTTTGTTAAAAAATAATAAAAATGTGAATTGCCCAACAATTTTTTCTTTACGAAAGGCGTTTTCGCTACTATTCCGAATTTGAATCGAATTCACCCTGCACAGTGCGTTAACACTACGTGGGATTAATTCACGACCTCCCTGTAGACGGGGTCACGGACAGTCGGTCAAGAATTTGTTAAAGTGCTTAGTACATAACTTGTACTACCCTAGGTACGAATATTATATCTTAATAATCCTACTCCTGCTATTTAATAATATAACAAATGCGAAAGTTTGTGTGTGTGTTAGTTTGTTACTTCTTCACGCTGCAACGGCTGGACAGATTTGGATGAAACTTAAAATGGAGATAGCTTATACCCTGGATTAATACATAAGCTAAGTCGATTTTCACGGTTCACATTAACAGAGAGAAATTTGGCAGGAAGATGTAGGTACCCAATATAACTGCACATACATATAGGGTACTTTGAATCCCGGAAAATTGGAAAGTTTCCTAGAAAACAGTGATAAAAGATTGGGCCTAGTGGCTTAGGGAGTGGATTCGTGATCGTGAGGTACTGAGTTCGAACCCCCGAGGTCACCATGTACAATAAGCTTTTCTAACTTAAGTACCCAATGCTAGAACAGCAAGGATAATCGCACAAAGATCCTAATTAAAAACGGATCGAATTATAACCGAAAGTCACCATCAGTAAAGATAAGATAAGATAACGTATAAATTTCTTCCCGATGAAGAAATTCCCAGTGACCCAAATGGACCAAGAAGCGCCCTAATATTGTTATGTCAGCATTTACATAATGATTAACGCTACGCCGTAGCACTGCTACGACCGTAGACCGCTACGCGCTCCGAGGGGAGACCCGACTTAATTCGGAATTAATCAGAGTGCCTTGTTGTGGCTTTTCTTAGAAAGGTATATTTGTAAGTTATTGCTTCGTTTTTGCTTGAATGAGAGAATAAAACTGTGATTCAAGCCCATTTCACGTCTTCTGGCTAATGCCACCGGCAGGTCAGACACATGTTTTATATTTTGTTTGCTAAGCTTGTCTTTTCTTTCTTTTAAATGAGCAATAGGTAAGATTTTAGCAGATCATTTAAAGTACATTTAACAAGTTTTACCCATGAAGCGTTTATCGATATTCCCTCGGGATCTATCCATTTTTTTGGAATAATGAGTATCTAACATACGAGTATGTCCGTCTCTGGCTTAAATATATGATTGGTCAGGGCGTTAAACCGTGAAAAAAAACTAACTCGCATTTTCAGCATTTAAACATTAAATATATAAGGATACTTAATCCTCTCAGGGCCTTTATTCTAGGCGGTAAATACCATATCGTCTTTGACCTGTTATGGTATTGGTATTGACTCGGCCGCCATTACTGTCAAGTAAATAAGAGCTATCAAAACGTTGACAATACGATAACAGCTCAAAGACGATATGGTTTTTACTGCCTGGAATCTCGGCCCAGTTAGCCACAAAACGATACTAACGCGTTTAAGCGTTAGATATACATAGCACAGCGAGAACGGCAAAATTAATTCGAATGACGAATAAGTATAACCAAATTATTCGCGTATAACGAATGTAATTCTCGAATGATTATTCTTATTCGAATAAATTATTCGTCAAATAATTATTTGCGAATAATTTATTCGTTGAATTAATTGCCACGAATAATTATTATGTATACCTGCTCCATTTTTCTCAAATAAATTAATAATTTTTTCGTTATTCGAAAAGTAGTCGAATGGTTGATTCGTGGATAATTTATTCGCGAATAAATCATTCGCAAATAAATTATTCGACGAATATATTATTCGCGAATAAAAATATTACGAATTATTTATTATTCGAATAATTATTCGAATAATACCCATCTCTCTCTTGCACAGCTCGCGTCGACGCGTCTCGTGTGAATGTCCCCTAATTAACAGCAGCTCGAAATTGCCGTCAAATAAATACACCTACACAGTTGAAAGCTCGAATTCGATAGACCAAGAGCCAATTCGTCTCGTACTTAGTCGAATGGAAAATAAATATACATTTGACTGAACACGGCTAGCGCAACAAAGGATTTAAAAAAATTGAGAAGCGGAATCAATATTTGTGTCCCCGAATTATAAATAAATTACACTTTCAAATCAAATCAAATCAAATCAAATCAAATCATTTATTGCTGATAAGTGAGTAGAAAAAGGTGTTACATAAAATGTATTGATCTGTCACAATCTGCTAGTATCTAGCATGCAATATAATATAATTCTTATTACTAAATACCTATTAGTGACTAGGTAAACTTAACTGTTAACGTTAAATTAATTTATGCACACAGCTTAATATTATTATTAATGTAATGGCACATCAGCTCTTAGACTTTGTCATTAATATATTCTTCTATCGAATAGAACCCTTTCTTAATTAAATATCTGTTTAACAATATTTTAAACTCTATAATATTTTTACAATCTCTTATTTCATTTGGTAGGCAGTTATAAATCCTTGGAGCCATTCCTATTATACTTTTGGATAAGAGAGCTGTATTCATTGAAATGGCACGCACTTTATTGCGGTGTCGCCCGCTGTTAAAATTCTGAAATAATTCTGCATTACATTTAACAAAAATAGCGACTTCATATATGTACAGAGAAGGAAAAGTTAAAATATTTAATCTGTTGAAATATGATTTACATGATTCTGTAGGTTGTAGATTGCACACGGCACGCAAGCATTTTTTTTGGGCTTTAAAGACAAGGTCCCGATCAGTTGAGTTACCCCAGAATATAACTCCATATCTAAGAGTCGAAGACACATGTGCATGATATGCTGTTAGCACAGCTGATTTGTTTACTATTTTATTTAACATGTACAGTGCATATGAATATTTATTTAATTTAACACAAACATTTTCAATCTGAGCTTTCCATGTCAGATTATTGTCTAGAGTGAGGCCTAAGAATTTTGTAAGGTTCGTTTCTGATATTAAGTTATTTTTATGGGTGATTTTTATGGCAGGTAAAATACTACGTTTCTGATTAAACTTCATGATACAAGTTTTACTTAAATTAATTTTTAAGCGGTTCACGTCCATCCAATTTGTTATTTCTTCTAGAGTCTTATTTATTTCTGATTCGTACCTATTGCCTTTAATATTATTAAATAAGATGGTGCTGTCGTCCGCGAAAAGGACCATTGTATTATTAGTAACCTTGGGCAGATCATTAATATACACTAGGAATAATAGGGGCCCTAGAATACTTCCTTGGGGAACACCACGTTGAACTGTTTTTGGCTGTGAGGAAAAGATTGTTTCTTTTTTAGTATTGTAGCATAGTTGAGATATTTGTGTAATTTGTTTCCTATCACTCAGATATGACTTAATTAGTTCGAGAATGTTACCCCTGACTCCATATTGATACAACTTATTTATTAAAATTGTATGGTCTACAAAGTCGAAAGCTTTAGTTAAATCCATATACATTGCAGAGACTGGCAATCTTTTATCCATATTCATAATAACTTTCTGTATTAAATCAAAGATTGCCATGTTAATACATTGATTTTTTCGGAAGCCCTTCTGTTCTTTAACTAACAAACGATTCGTTTCTAAATAATTGTACAGACTGTTATATATGACCTTTTCAATAATTTTAGCTATAACTGAAATTAATGCGATCGGCCTATAATTCTTCATTTCGTCTTTTTTGTCTTTTTTAAATATCGGTTTAATAATAGAAAATTTTAACATGTTAGGAAATTTCCCGTATTCAATACACATGTTTGTTATGTAACTAATTATAGGCGAAATTTCTGATTTTAACCACGCATCAAAGGTTTTAAATAACAAATTAAACTTATTCCATAGTCATTATAACTTATTTTGTTCTTAAAAATTAAGAAACTAGCTAACTTTTGTGGACATTTCTCGTGCTTAAGCTTTTGTTTTGATTAATCATACGAAGATGAATTGAAGTTTAGTGTACCTTAAAATACCATGGAGTATCACTTTTTTTGTGTAAATACATTTAATATATGAGAGCGACATTGCATTTTAGAAACAGTACGACCACCGAAATTTTATTCGAAGAGGGAAGTTGATATTTACATTACAGCCTTTCATTAGCATCATGTATAAAATAAAACTACCTTGTATTCGGTTGACAACAATTCTTTTTAGTCGACAGCAATTATTCGATATAATTCAGTCCAAATGATACGTATCCGTTCTCATTAATGCTGGTCGAATGGAAATATCAATTAGCCGCGTCAGGTCCGTTGCGCCGGCCAGTCCAATTCGGACCGCTATTGGATCGACGGCTCGCGTCGGCTTAACGGATATGAAATTAAGGTGGGATACATTCACTGATTACTTTCTTAATGTATTCACTGAACTGTTGCAAGCTGTTAGACTTAAAATAATTAAATATTTAAATTTCGAACTTTCGTTATGTTTCATAGCCGTGTTTCAACCAACTTATTAAAAGTTACATTAATTTTTCTTCGGTTTTCTTCCTCTATCTTTTATTATAGATCGATTAAAGTTTGTTTTCTGTGAACGTTCGCTAAAATTCAAATTCAATAGTTTATTGCATATCAGATTACAATTCAAGGTGGAACAAACAGGAATAGGCATACATGTGACACCCTGCAAGGGCGCAGCAACACGAGAGGGCTAGCTATATTTATATAATAACTAACTAAAGTATGTCTAGGTAACAATAGGTACTTAAAATAATTTTCTCTATAAACTATATGTTATTGCACTTCTTATAACGTAACTTAATATAGATACTCAATACTCAATACTTTATTGCAATCATAATGAAAGATAAGATAAGAAACATAAGATTTAGAAACTTTCATTAAAACAATCGTTTAATGTGTAGTAGCATTTATCTATAAGGAATAGTTTTAGTTGTTTAATAAATGCAGTAGGTTTTTCTATATTTTTTATAAAGTTATGTAGGTGGTTATAAATTTTTATCATCATGTGATGGGGGCTATGTGTTACTAATTTCATTCTGGAGAAGGGTAATATAAGTTTGTTGAGATATCGATCGTTTCTTCTAATATCTGTTTTAGGCGTGTAAATATTTATATCCATGCATAAACTCACGCCTTGATTCCCAGAGTGGGGTAGGCAGAGCTATAGAATTATCTACAACTAAAAACTTGTTGATAGTATTTTTTATTATTATTTTCTTATGGGAGGGTAAACCGCTTCGTTACGTAACGCGTTACGGCGACGGTCTGTCTGGCTTCCCTTTCTCTCACGCATACGGCAGCGGGGCGGGGCGGTATAGTTCAACTTAGATTAGTTTAAGTTATCACTTCTGTCGGGCGTCCCGAGACGCACACGTTTTTTAATTACACAATACGCTTTATTTTTAATTGTTCAGGCAAATTATTCTCGCTTCCATAGAAATCTTTCTAAGAATGGATCATAAGTATATAGTACACTTGTACATGACGATACCAGGACAGAGTCACGGGCAGATTCCAGCAAATATATGAGTAAGTACAACTTATTTGTCAAAACAGCTTTGATTTAAGAGTAATAAATAGAATTTCTTATTTTATTAAAAACACTTTCCGTACTCTTTGCAGATAAAGCACGCGCCAGGATAAAAATGATTTATGGAACCCCACACACGATACCGTTAGTTTTTTATCAAAAAAAAACTTGTACGCGTTTCAGGCACTTTCATGTTTTTTATTTATTAGCCCGTATCGGCGGAAATATCAATATAAATAACAGAGGGCAGGCTACAAATCCGACGTAGTCGTTTATCAATATGTCAAAAGATGCAAGCACCTGTACTTCCTCGTAGAGGAAAAAAGCGCTAAGCGCCATATGTGTTTCATACGCTTATAATGCCTTATTATTTTGGGTTGGAGTGTGTAGCTCCGACCTAGTTCTAGATTCGGAATGGTATTTTTCGGAATTTTACGTTTCTGTATATTGGGCTTACAGGCTTGGGGTTTAGGTTGAGGTTCGTTTAGGCGGTGGGCCCAGGGCTGGGCACGTAGCGTGGGAGGCAGGGTCCCGTGGGATGAGCGGCGTCATCATATTTCGTGTTGTCGGGGCCAGGAAGGCGTTCAAGATTTTCCCGAAACCATTAGGAAATTGTTTTGTATTCTACGTTCGCTAAGTGAGTGGTTTAAGACACGGCTGCCTGGGAGAGAATGAAGACCTGTTTATTTTTGACAGTTCATAATATGAAAAACATATTTTTTTTGACACGGGTAATGATATAACCAAGCTTTTTAATTTGTTCTGGTTTCCAAAACGATTTTCTTTCAAGCCATGGAGTTTCTCTTTTGGTTTTGTACAAAGGTAAAAAAAACAATTACCTCACCTCATCGCTTTTGACATGTTATCGTGTTGTGATTGTCAAGTAAATAAGAGCTATCATGACGTTGACAATACTATACATGTCAAAAGCAATTAGGTTCTACAGCAGAGAATAGAAATAGAGCCCCAGTTGTTGAGTAAAAAGGCCGAAAAATCAATTTCAATTAATAACTTAACGAAGTACAGTAGACTACAAAGACATGTAACCACTTTTGCACCTTATCCTACTGAAATAAGGGGCCAAAATGGATTAAGTCTTGTAGTCAACTGTACACATAGTTAGAAATGTTAGAATAATCAGTTCTGGGATTAATCTATAATCCTTAAGACCCGTAAAAATACTCCACCTTCACCTCACGACGCCTAAGAAATACGGCCCTAAGAAATCTATATCAGGATCAAATAAGTTGGTCATCTCAAGCGAATACCCTGAAGATCCTCGTAAGAATCGTTCAGCCGACACTCGAGTCAAAAGGCTCAGGGTCCCGCAGTCACCTCGACGCTCTCGACCTCGCTGCTCGTCCATAAGCATATCAATATCATCATTACTAATATTATAACGAGTTTATTTATTCAGTTACGTTTGTTTCTTTTGTACGGTTTTAACGCATCAACCGATTTAGGTGAAATTTGTTAATAGCCTAAAGATGAAAGAAGGGTATTTATTATTTCGGAAAATTTGTCAATTTCCTAATGAACGACAATAAACGTTATACGCGAACGGAGTCCCGGGAAGAGCTAGTAGGTATACAAATAAAAAATAAGAATACACTGAAGAAAATAAAATTAAAAACAATAAAATAGATTACAAATGACAATTGCATTGTTGCAAAACTGTCCCAACTCAGCACGCTGACATGCGGCTACGTAATTCAATGTACTATAGTTTTACGCTAGCACCGATTGGTGAAAACACTCATAATTAGTATAATTTTCTTAAAAAGTAAAAAGTATTTTGGTCAAATGTATCATTTCCCAAATACTTTATTTACAAAAAGCTATTTGTATTATTTTTGTTACGTTTCCGGAATATCAAAACCGTATATAATTCACAAAAATAAATCATTTGGGACGGTAAATAGCTTTCTGGCAAATGAAAAATTGGAATATGATACATACGCCGAATAATGTTTGGCCGAAACGGCAGAGACTTCATAAATATACGATTCAAAAATGTCACAAAACACATCAATCACATCACAGTCAAAGTTAGAGTAAAGTTTACCCAAGAGGGGATTCGAGAATAGACGACGATATTTTCGGACGTGGACTACGTACGTTGCGTCGTAAATCAGAAGAGTACAACTTATGAAAGCCGTGGAAAATGAAAACAAACATATTTTGACTGTTAGGAGTAATGGAACACGAATTCTAGTTAAAAACGTGATAGATAAACTTAATCATCAGTAACATTAAAGAATCTAGGTTCCTTCTCTTGATTTTATAAAACACTTTATAAAAACACCATTGTTAAAGCATCACAACATTTATTTAAACTTCGATTCAGCGTTAAAATCTCACTTCAAGCGTGAAAATGGGAATAAAAAATTCGTCAAAGCGGCATATTACTATAGCGAGGGGGCGTCGAGGGCCTTTAAAATGATTGAAAAACTGATTGGAATGATTGGCGCGGGCGGCACGCCAGTCTGGCGCTAGGATTGCTGCAAATTGTCGGAGAATGCCTGTCTGGCCAGAAAAAAAACAGGGAATAGGTCCAACGCATTGTAAAGGCAGTCGCTGAATCGGCGACGAATTTACACGAAGAATTGTTGAGTCATGTTAGGACACTGGAGGTGTGAAAATACGTTTCAAAGCTTTTTAGGGAGGCTAGTACAGTCACGAGCGTTAATTTGGGACCCATTTCAAGAAAAATATGCTTGAAGTCGTCGATTTCATTAGAGATGTCAAGTCATTTGTAACTTTAAGGAAACTCAACCTTATTATTGTAGAATGTCTGATTGACTTTGGACCTAAGGTGGGTATAGGTGAACAACTTAAGTGAAGCTTCTCTTGCATGTAGTTGTGTACAAAACTAAGTACCTGGAAGACCGAGCGTCGCTCGGGTTGAAAACGAAATTTCCCGAAGATGACAACTTGACAGATCGATTTTTCGCCCCCGTAAACCCCTATATTTCAAATTACATCGAAATCGTTGGAGCCGTTTCTGAAATTCAGATTATATATATACAGGATGGTACTCGATAAACTGTACATATTGAAAGGGATGAAATTTTAGGTTAAATTATAGGTAAAACATTTTTTTTCTAATTTTTTTGCCACAGATTTTTTTTTTACAGATTGTCAAACTTTTAAATAAAGTTTGGGTAGCACTCTTACTTGTGACGGTGTAACTTTTGATCTAATAGCCCAAAAAAGATAAAACAAAATGCATAGTATTGACATTAGTTATTAGGTTTATAATAATTGATAACAATATTAGACCAATGAAAAAAATAACTAGGTAACTGCTTTTTTTGTGGAAAATTACTGCAACAATATCATTTTGTTTTCATAGAAACACGATTTTCTCAAAATTTTGCAGATGTTTTACAATTTTTTTATTAACGTTTTTAGATCTAAAATTAATAATATAATATGCAAAAATATAATGGAAAAATATGCAAAAAAAATATTGAAATATCCACAAAATTTTGAGAAAAAAAACTTAGAAAAAAAACAGGCAAAAAATTTTTTTAAAAATTGTTTTACCTATAAATTAACCTAAAATTTCATCCCTTTCAATATGTACAGTTTATCGAGTACCACCCTGTATATGTACAAGAATTGCTCGTTTAAAGGTTCTAGATAGATTAGATATGAAATATACGTCAAATTTCAAATACTTATAGAATGTCAAACGGTCTATACAGATGTGTTACAACAACATGCAAGCGGAGCTTTACTTAAGTTTTTTACCTATACCAAATTTAATCTCGTGGTTGTACCTTGTGCACATAGGTAGGATCGCTACCACCATCTTATGCAACTACCAAGCAGTAGTATTCGCCTTGATGTGTTCCATGTGGGAATAACACTACCGGTGAAATTACTATCTTATCCATTCCACCTTTCTCCTCGATCCTGAGGACGGAGGAGGAGGAGCAAAGCATTTGCAGTCTTAGAATTGCAGTCTTGTGATTGTAGTCTTGAGAAGGCAAATGTCTATCCCCTAACTTATAAACGTGGAATAACCATGGAGTAGCTAAACCATGTTTTGTCCTTATCTGCCATTGTGACATTTGAATTTGACATATAAGGACTAAACACGGTTTAGCTAATCCAAGGTTATTCCAAGGTTTATAAGTAAGGGGGGGCGGGTTCAGATCCTACTTACCTTCGATGGCATGTGTGTTCGTTTGCCATTAAATCCCTTACTCGTAACTCTGGCCACTTTTCGTGCCAAAAAGTTGTGCTAGCTCTTATTTATTTGACAGTAATGGCGGCTAAGTTACAGTAGTAGTGATAATACCATTATATTTTGAAAACAGTATGGTTTACAGAATAGAGCCTTTGTTTGTTCATTTATTTCAGTTTCCAATGAAACCAGAACAATAACCTATTCTTATCTAAGTTGTTTCGAATCATTTCCAGATCGCAAACTTTCCCTTACACAATATCTATTGTTCCTAATCTTTGCAAAGAAGTGCTTTACGAGCCTTTTACTCTTTACGTTTCATAAAGTTAAAGGCGCGCGCGCCCGTTGAGCGGGAAGTAATATTTTATGGCTTCGCCCTCTCGGACTTTGGATTCATAATTCGTGCCGACCTAAAACACGGTCAGAAAACAAACACAAATAGTATACAGGGTGACCGCGGGTCATGTAGCAACAAAGTAAAGTAAAACTCACTACACCATTACGAATTTAACGTAATAGATTTAAAAGCGTTAAGACAATGATTTTTATTTTTATAGAAATAAACATTCAATGATTTATTTTTATTCGGCATCATGGCCACCCTACATACTCAATTTCTTACTAGTCTGATCGTTGGATTTTCAAAGATTAGGTTTAGTACCCATTTCACCAAACGATGTTAACCACTTAACAGACGATACGAGCGTTAACAGCTGTCAAAATGTATGAACTAACAGTCGATTGACATTGATTAAATTTAACATCGTTTGGTGAAATGGTACTTCACATGAAAACATTAGGTGACTATAATTTTAGTAATAATTAGGGAAACAACAATATTATTTTAATAAAATGATAAACTTTAAGGGCCTTACTAATAAACGTTGAGTAACGGTGGTATAGCTATACAATGTTTTGTCCTTATCTGTCAAATTCAAATGTCACAATGACAGATAAGGACAAAACATTGTATAGCTATACCACCGTTACTCAACGTTTATTAGTAAGGGGGTAATTGTTTCAAAAACCACTATACTAATAGAATCTCAATCATTTACTGAGTTGGGAAAATTAAGTTAGGATCACGACCCCGCAGTCACCCTGTATGAAATCGCATGAGCGTTGCGTGTGCGCGTGTGTGCACACACGTAGAAATAAATGACGATCACAACACTTGACGACGTGTTAGCCTAGTTGGTGGTGACCCTGCCTACGAACCTAGAGGTCCTGGGTTTGCTTCCCTGTATGAGCAAATATTTGTGGCATGAGTGCGAGTTTCTGAGACTTGCATGTTTTCTATGTATAGACGTATATATTTTTTCTATATTAGTATTATTATCGTTGTCTAGTGCCCATAGTACAAGCATAGAGCTTAGTTTGGGACCAGGTCAATTTGTGTGAGATTGTCCCTTGCGGGCCTAGTATGGTAGCGTTTATCACGTGACAAAATGTGGATAAAGCATCGGTCACTCTCGTCACTCTCGTACTTATATGTCAAAATATGGAGGATGTTTTATCCACATTTTCAATCTCACACAAACACCATAACGTGTACGCATCAATTTTAACTCCCAACAAAAAGTGTTATAAGTCTAATGCGTGTGCGTCTGTCTGTAGCATCGCAGGTCCCAAACGGATCAACCAATTTGGATGCATTTATTTTTTAAAGAAAGCTAGAGTTCTTAGGTTGGTTCATAGCTAGGTTTCATGAAAATCAGTTAGGCCGTAAGAAGCTCTGAAAGAAGGGGTCACCGTTATATCAAGGATTTATATCTATCTGATAGGTATAATAGTAATAAATAATCCTGGCACCTTTGTTAGGGTTCCGTACCAAAATGGTAAAAAAGGAACCCTTATGGTGATACTTCGTTGTCTGTCTGTCTGTATGTCACAGCAGGTTTTCTCGGCAATTAAAAATGCTATCGA
Source organism: Acleris literana (assembly GCA_946894065.1). Taxonomy (NCBI): domain Eukaryota; kingdom Metazoa; phylum Arthropoda; class Insecta; order Lepidoptera; family Tortricidae; genus Acleris; species Acleris literana. The sequence goes on from OX335681.1 coordinate 5,541,386, forward strand.
CTTGAAATTTGGCATAGTTATAGAACTTGCTTGCCCGCATCTGTTTTTAGTAAAAAAAAAAGAAATTAAATTTATAAATAGTTGAAAAGGGGTCTAGAATGGGGGGTTGAAAAATGAAAGGGCTCAATCTGCACATTTCAAAACTATATAAAAAAAACTATCATTATTATTATTATTTTATCATCATCATTCATCATTTTATTCTATCATTATTTGATTTATAGCCAAAAATGTACCAAAAATGACCGTTATCTCCGAAGTTTATGATTCAAAAAATCTGAAAAAAAGTCTGACGTATAGATAATTACTTATATTTTATGGGAAAAATAAAATAAAGTGGTCATTATGTACAGTTTTTGAGAAATAACCAAGAAACTTTGCAAATCTGTATTAAAATTTAGGCTTGTCAAAATAGACCTTATTGCATAGAAAATAAAGTTAATGACAAAATTAGTATTCTATTTTCCGGTTACCAAGCATATTATCTTAAATACGGAACCCTTGGTGCGCGAGACCGACTCGCACTTGATCGGTTTTTTATTGTTTTGTGTTACTGTAGTTGTATTTGAATTGTCACTAACATATTTTATTTAAGTAACATGTGACTAACCAATATTATGGGCAAACCCCGGGGTTTTCGGTGCGGGAATGTTTGACATTTGCCAAAGAGTAGGTATTGATATAAAAAACAGAATGTACTCTAGCAGGATTCGACCGAATGAACAATTATTTGAAAAAATATGTATGAATACTTAATCAACCTCTTCAGTTAAGTCCCTACAGATTTATAAATAAATAGTTCCCAGATACCGGACTTTAATACTGCAGTTAATTAATGAATGTAATTATTATTATTATCTCATAACTCTCATAAGGCTTTGTAGTAAAGCTTAAGTACCTCCTACATGAATCAAAATTAAATTGTATCGTACATAGTGTGTATTGTATACAATTCGCAGAGAGGTAGTTTTTCATTCGGCATAATATGACTTTTCTCAGATTAACCTATTCGATTATCTCTACTCTTTCTCAAATCATTCCCGCACCAAAAACCCCGAGGTATTATTATGGGCAATAGCCTGAAATAAATGATTCTACGTCAGCCTAAAATGCAAACCCGCTAAATCCATTTTTAGGATTTAGCAGTTTTGCATTCTAAATAGATGAAATAAAGTGCAAACTCGCTAAATCCTAAAAATTTATTTAGCAGGTTTACAATTTAGGCCGACGTAATCTATTCTATTCTATAGTGATTTTCTAAGTCGTTGTGGTGTGAGCTCTACCACTACACGCTAAGACCGGAACCTTTAAGTGATTTATAGCATCATACCGGGAATTTATCGGCTGCCTACATTCTGTTCACACCTAGGGGATTTGACTAGTGGTTTTACCGAGCTAGTCCAAGAGGTTTTTTTGCGACGATTTTCGGCATGCGTCTATTATTTTTATAAATAAGGAGGATAGAAATGATGGTGATACATTCTGGAAATAGAAGAAATAGAAATAGTTTATTCACTGATAGGCCAGTCTATAACGACATCATAGATCGCAAACGCGCATGTAACTACGATTTTTTTATATGTTGTTAGGTCCCTTGAGAGTAGTTAACAACCAAGTTTGCACTGAATATGGGTTACAATAAAGACTTAGGTGTTACATAAGTATATGTTGTTTGGTTCGTCATATTCTCCTAGATACAGCATGCGGACTTAACATCCTTGAATTTCTGTATTTTTTAGAACAAACAAAAAAAGTCTAGGTTAAAATTTAAAAATAAAAATGTATTTTAAGGTAAATACACGTTCACACAGCTATAAATAAAATTTAGCGATAAACTGACTCAGGGAAAGATTTATCAGGTGTCTGGGAAGCTTGTTATAGTAGATTGTTAACCTTGTAAGGCACCTATTTCACACGAGATGCGAGAGCGCCAATATTCCGAGTGGGAAATAAATGGGGATTTTTCGAGTTTAACACTACTTTTCATGACAAGTATAAGAAAAACTTAATAATAAAACTTATAAGTAAGAGTCAGTATAGTTTTACCAAAGCGTGGCTTCTTTCGTTATTTTTTTATAAACTACAGAGAGGCTGTAGGTATAGATTTCTGTTACTGCACAGGTCCATAAACATAGTTATTTTTTCAAATTACTTTTTTCCCCATGTATATCAATGCATCACTTTCAACCCGCTTCTTAGATAAACAATGGGCTCCTTTCAGAGTCTGAGACATGCATGTTTTTTTAAGAACTGTCACTTGTGTGTCTAGTTTTGGGTACAAAGAGCAGCGTCGCTATTGCCTTACGCACTCGCAATCGCAATCGGCTTCAAAGTGAAACAATTGTTTTCATTTTGTATGCAGACTCGCCTTCGAACTGTCAAAATGAAAACGATTGCGAATGCGAGTGCGTTAGACAATAAGCCCTCAGGTTCCGTTGTGTTAACGTACGGTTGTGGTAATTTATAAAGCCATGTATACACCATGCCTCTTTGCTGACCGTAATCATTAAATCATTCTATGGGACTAACCTAACCTGAACCGCCGACTTAACCGCGACAAATTACTAAATCTCGGTCGTGGTGGGCCATTCAGGGGCGATATATGATCTCATTCAGCCCAAGTGTTCTATTTTCCATTAGAACTGACGCTATATCTAGCAATGTATTAGTTGCAAAAAAAATTGACGACGTGTTAGCCTAAGTAGTTGGTAGTGACCCTGCCACGGAAGCTAGCGGTCCCGGGTTCGATTCCTGGTATGGGCAAATATTTGTGTGATGAGCGCGAGTATCTGTTTCTGAGTCTTGGATGTCTCTTTTGTATTTAAGTATATGTTTCTCTATATAAGTATGTTTATCATTGTCTAGTACCCATAGTACAAGCCTAGAGCTTCGTTTGGGACTAGGTCAATTGGTGTGATATTGTCCCCTAATATTATATATACATAATATATTAGAGATGGGCCGACTAGTCGGCGATTAGTCGGGAAAGCCGACTATTCGGCATCATTTCTAGTCGATGATTAGTCGGCGACTAGTCGGCAAAAAATGCCGAATATTCGGCACTTTATTGCCTATAGGAAATAGAAATTAAATTAAACCACACACGAGATTTTCTTTTCGTTATAAAAAGCAGTAGGTAGTTCGTTTTAATACTATAATTAGGGTTTTAATTGTTTTTTTTTGTCGTACAACACGCCGGTACATAAAAAACGTATATATATTATATGTATATATAAATTCCCCGAACTTAGAAAGTCTTCTCAACAAATTACTGAGAACATTCTTAGAAACATTTGAGAGCATTGAGAAGTTACCGAGACCTTCTTATAATAAAGTTTCATGGTTTGTTTGAAGTCTCTCGTCAGAACCATATCAACAAGAAAAGTTATACAACTAACCATGTTATGTATGCAAGTTTAGAAATCTATTCTCTAGCTACGCTTAGACGAATCCGATGACATCTTGTTCGTCAAAACCGGGCTATTATTATTTGATCATTAATACAGCATTCAGGTACGCCCACACCAATGCTTAAAAAACGGTGACGGTACGGAATCGCAGTGACGCATCGTATGCGTACCTTTTTTATCGCATGCCCTCCACACCGCTGCTTAAAATACGGTGTCGTTGCGTAAACAAAAGACGGTACGGACGTAAACAAAATAGTAACAACATGGCACCGTTTTTGACGCACCGTTAAGCAGCGATGTGGAGGGCATGCGTCAAAAGCGGTACGCATACGATGCGTCACTGCGATTCCGTACCGTCACCGTTTTTTACGCATTGGTGTGGGAGTACCTTTCAACAGGGTACAACCTTTTTTGTAGCAAATAAGCTTTACTATCCCCCTTAAAAGGATTGTATCAAATTCCCAATCCCCGCTGTTCAGCAGACGAAGATGCGGAGCTGTTAATTAGCGACCGAGGAGCGACGGCGACCCTTCGTCTTTGTCGCCGCCAGGTGGCGCTCGGATGAATTGGTTCATTACGACCAAATTACCTTTTCTGTGGTAGCAAAACCACAGGTATCAATTTTTCACTTTCTCTGAATATTCTTCCGTATTTGGGTTGCCATTACAAGGAACGATACGTGTAGTTTAGATTAATACTGTTTGACTGGAATAGGTAGAATAATAACGTTTATTTCATGCAATTAGGTCTATTTAGAAATTACATTGCTTAACAGGGTCTTATACTTAGGGTCTATTTTTCCAAAATTGCTTTCATAAGGACAGCAGCGCTAAAATTTTACCTGGTATTGTCTGGAGATTGAAAAATCAGCCCATAATAATGAAAAATCTTATACAACTATCTATGTAGATGATAAAACGGCGTGGCCCAGTTATGTCAAAGCTGACATCGTACTCGCTGATGAAAGACTACCCTGAAACTTCCAATAATTAGCGGTTTAAAGTGTTAACTGCACATAAATAATGCACTCCGTCTGAAGTAAACTTAAGAAAGATACTAATTTTGGTTTCGATTACCTAAAACCAATTGAAACAAACAAATTAGTGCCAATGGACACATTTATAACCTCAAAGTAAAATAAGGGTATAATTAATAATAAATGAATAGTTTAATCTGAAACGTTATACAACAGTAATGATCAAGTCTTATTGAAAAAAACGCATTTTATCTTTAAAAGTTCGTGATTACGGAGTAACAATGGTAAATTTGTTCGTTTGGTTTTTTCCACATCTTTTCCGATTTTACCGACCGATATTATACTATATTTAGCCCGCGACTTTGTCCGCGTAGATTTTGATTAACATTAAACCCTCGGGAACTTTAAAATTTTCCGGGAAAAATGTAGCCTAAGTAGTAGTCTCAATCCATATATCCAGACGTTGCAGTTTGAAGGAGTAACAATAACACACAAACTTTCACATTTATAGTATTAGTAAGATTATATTAGTGACATCCTTTATGGTATGGGTAAGGATACACATAACCACGACGCAGCAGCTAGTTAAACAGCGACACGCGTCAATGTCGCCGCCCCGCAGCCGTGCCACTTTAGGCACCATTTACTTTCGCCACGAGTTGAAGCGGACTTGACGCCTACATGGATGAATAGGTTAATGAGGATAAAACAAGCTTTATAGAAAGAAGAAAGAAATAGTTATTTGTCATACAAGGGGGGAAAGTTGTATTTTACCTGCGAGTGTTCATTTGAAACACGAGCTAGCGAAAGGATTGTATGATTGACCACGAGCGAAGCGAGTGGTTCAAAAATAGAATCCTGAGCGTAGCGAGTGTTTCAACACACGAGACGTAAAATAACTTTTCACCCGTGTATAACACAAAACTTTTCACCTCACTACAGCGAGGAAAATAAGCTCAATTCCGCATTTTGCACGGTTTCCCGTAATTCCACAGGTGTTAATACGTCTTTCGTCAAACAAACTAGAAAAACATGCGAATATTTAACGTTGACGCAAAGATGAAGGAAAACTGCTTTACTACCGCGATGCGTTGACGGCTTAATTAAAAAGTTTTAACTTAAGTTTATTTTTATTATTTCGGATGCGTTTTGTTCGCACATCGACTTACTTGGACTGTCAGAACATTTTATCCCTTTTTACAACAAAAATGAAGGTTAATGCTTAATGCTGATATTTATGAATTTAAATAAAGTTGTAAGACTGTATTTAGTATTTTTTACTCGATGCAATTCATTAATTGTGATGTTAAAAATTCTGCTGTTTTAACGTTTTACGTTTTGTTAGCTGTCAAATATCACTAAAGCTGCCTTCAAATGTCAAAACTCTTTCTTCACATGTGGATAAAAAGCGATTTTCTCAATAGATATCAAACAAAAAAAAAGGGCTTTCCGAGCTAGTGAGATGAAAAATACATTTTCCCTTCTCTTGCTCTTAAAACGTTACTTTAGTCTCTGCACATCGGCATCGGCACTAAAGCTCCATACTAATCTCTAGGGATTGAAGATTTTTTTTTAATTTACTTTGGAGACCCCTAAACAACCAATCACGGTGTTTGAGAATGGAGGATTATAGCCATTTTCAATGATTGTGTATAGACAATTTTTAGGGCGTGAAAACAACCTCAAAATGACAACTGCGCAAAAGTATAAAAAAACGATTTAATTTCGAGAAAAACGATTAATAATTACGAATAGTATTTAATTATATTAAGGATGAATTCATTTTATTATGCATGGTCCAATTAGTATTAAAATAGTATTCAAGTTTGAATCTGTTGTGCAAGCATTTAAATTAAAAAAAAATGTAAGGAACTTTGTTCTAATCAATATTTTAATTTTGTATAGAACGTAGTTTTTTCCCTCGCATTCAAAGTGAAAAGTAGGGTATTTAACGCGAGAGTAAAAAACCATAATGACACTCGACCTAGTCCACGAAAGAGGCTCACAATTTTAAAGGTAAGAGTTGTAGAAAGCCTATAGTACAGTGATATACAGGTATTAAAGCACCTGCAAGAGAGCGTCTATTAAGTGTCAGCTACTACTTTAACCGGTATTACTGTTGTATAGTCGGGTTGGTGAACACTAAGGGAGGTAGGAAAGCTTCTGATAAGAATGATTTGCCAATTGAAACTTTATAAGACCTATTAAGAATAGTTGGTTGACACCTTGACTCGTATTAGTTATTTAAAATGGACTCAGGTAAGTTTGTTACCGTTTTGTGAGTGCATTAGTAATCAACTGTATAATTTTTAGCTTATTACGACTAGTTTGAAAGCCTATAAGTAAATAAACACGAATAATTGTCACAAAAAGAGATAAAGCAACATCTGTAAGTATTCAAGTTATTTTTGTTTATGAAGTGAAAAAATTCACTCTCGCTCCCCTTGGGTAGCTAAACATCTCGTGTTATGGCTTGTTTTAGTCCCTTGTTGAACAATCTACTATTATCCACTACACACATAAGACAGAGAGAAAAAGCAAAAAACAGCAATAAAAAGAGTAGTGAGTGTATGCTGAGGTGTTAAACACCTGCAGCGCTGATTTTCAGCCAGCTCCTTTTTATGACAGACGGACGGTACTCGGTACGCTAAACGTTTAAATAGTGTAATACAAAAATATATGACGACAAGCGAAGAAATACGGAACAAGATGTTTGCTGTTAGAACAAGAAAACATTTTTTAAGAAATGCTCGCATTCAATAACTGTGTCACTATCATTTAAGACCCAGCCACACCGGATGCGTGGGCGTAGACGTGACGTGCGCTTGCGCTTTTCACTGCGGTGTATAGTATGAATTCTCAAACGACATGTCACTATAAAACGCAGTGGAATAAGCGCACGCGTACGTCACGTCTACGCGCACGCATCCGGTGTGGCTGGGCCTTAAATAGATAACAACTATCAATATAACGACGACTCCCACTACCAGAGCTGATATGTCTTAAATAGAATAACTGATTTTAATAAAATCTAGCCAAGCCATTCAACTGGATTCATAAACATATACGTTAGCCTTATAACACTTCTCTTTTTACGTCGGGGGGTAAAAATGTGCATTAACGCGAAGATTCCATTGAATGTAGTATTACTTAAAGATACGTTTTACCATCGGTTTTTTGTAGGGAAAGTTAGTTTTAATCTTGATGTCTTATACTCCATCTGTTTAGGTACTTAAATAAATATGCACAAACCAAACCACGGGACTCTGTTCAACAGCCAATCAAAACTGTTTGGTCGAGCTTTGCCGTATCAGTGCTCTGCTCCTATTGGCTGACCAACTATGTCACGTGGTTTTTTTTATTTACATTTAGCTAAGTACCTAAAAAACGGAGTATGTAATGTCAACTTTAGTACCCACTGATAAGTTAATTAAGAAAGCAAGATCAATACGAACTTATCCGACAAACAACGATGGCAAAACATTGTTCACTACATCTGTACCTATTTATGCTAAAGCTTAATTCTCGCCACACATCAGCAGTTTTGTCCTCGAAGTGTGACTATTGCCAGATTCGTTACACAATTTTGAAAATGCCGAGACAAGCGAGTAAAAGGAGCTTTCCGATGTATATAAAACAAAGCAACATCCACCTAATTCCACTAATTCCGATACTCCATACGTTTTCATTCCCACGCAAGCCTTCACGCCTTTGAAAAGATATGAAAAAGATTAAAATCACAGTGAAATATCTATTAAATGTTAATTTAATAAACAATTATCCGAATAAACATTTGACATGAAATGATAGCCAAATGATAAAGGTACTTTAACTGTAGTTTATCTACACTCATATCATAAGTCCTCTATTATGCGTTCAAAACCCGTAGGCAATGACCAGCATTACCTGTGGTAGTAGGTGACAGCGATGACAGCTGTTCGTTTTGGAAGATGTTCCAAATTTGGATATCATTACCTTACAATATTTGATAACGTAATTTCAAAATTACGTTACAGCTGTCATCGCTGTCATCTACTACCACAGGTAAGGTAATGTTGGTCATTTGCCTTTCGGCTTCTGAATCCATCTTAGAGTACTTATAATATGTGTGTAGATAAAGTATTGTCTCTGCGTAATTAGCATTACAACACTCGTGTGATCTATTATGAATGCCTTTCATTACGCAACCGTCACGTAAACTACTATTACATCCGAATTGTGACAGCATAATTACGTCATACTCAGAGTATTATTTGATGGCGGTTAATTTCAAAATGGTGACGCGAGCGAGAGCCAGTGCAAAAACTCAAATGAAATAAAACGTATACTGAATTGAAAAGCGAGAGAATTTCGTCGTAAAATGGTGAAATTCAGCAAACTCTGACATGTTTCGTGTGGAGTTGTACAGAACTACACAGTAAACTCCAGAGTCGTTAAAAGAGAGATGAAACATTCAGCTTGTCGGTGGATTATTTTATTAAGGACGCGTTCTGAACATTAAATTATTAAGTGATGATATCAAAGGTATTTATAAGTACATTACATTAATGAGACGTTTTAATATTAACACTTGTGAACGTAGAACGAACTTTAGCTGATTAAGGGTTTATTTTATTTTGTTTGCACGGAATTTGCTTTGGTTTTTTTTTTTGTGTGATGTTTTTAAGCATGCAGGGAATTTGTGTTATTAAAAGTACCATTAAATGTACTTTAAATTTTGCAATAAACCAACCGATTACTGGTGCGAATTCAAGCAAATCGAAAAGATTACATTATAATAAGTAAACTTTATAAATTTATATACAATTCTAGGCGGTAAATCCCATATCGTCTTTGACTTGTCATCGTATTAAAAAATATATTTATTATTTAAATTTTTGTTATGTTAACAATTATTTTACTTAGCTAAAAATCTTTATTTATTTAAGATTATTTGGGTAAGTTAGTGAGGACACTATTTATAAGACATAAGAAATCTTTTAACAATGTTGCTTGGTATGTTATTGATAGCTTTTATTTACGTGACAAAAATGGCGGCCGAGTTATCAACAAGACCATGACACGTCAAAGACAATATGTGGCATTATCTATGAAAAGGGACCTTATTGTCGATGGCGCTTACGCCGCACTGCGTCACGCGACGTTGTATTTATATCGGAGCATCTTTAATAATGGCGGAAGCGCCATCGACAATAAGGTCCATTTTCATAGATAACGTCACATATGGTTTTTACCGTGAGTTTTACCGTTTATGAGTTGAATAGAGGCCCATTTTGTAATTAAACCACTTTTTTAAAGCTGAAACTCAAACGATTCGTCATTACTTTTGTATTAAGTGCAGCACCTGGACCATTTGCGCTTGTAACGGGATAGTAACATTACATGCAAGATGTAAGTGCGGGAATTATTAAGTTGTTTACGTTACGGCGGCTGTTTGCGCGACGGCTCCGCGTCCGCGCCTCAAGACATGGTGAAAATATACCGTAGGACATTACGAGCGGATCTTTTAATTTTTAGTTCTCTTCTTTTATCTTCTCCTACTTCTCCTTTTATCTGCTAATTACCTGCATTGTTCATGTGTAGGTAGCATATGATAAAAAAAATGTAGGTTAGGTAAGTGATTAAACCTACGTTAGATGTCTACAGCTCAAGACAGGGCGAGACAAATTCGTCGTTGTCGAAAATACAATCATACAAATGTATGAAAGAGACATAAGTTTGTGTTGTGCAGCAACTACGTACGCTTGTGTGGTTTCTATTGTCGATAGTGATTTTGAATGATATGGTTTAGAAGTAGATTGCGAACCATAATGATTTAAGTAGCAGTTATTAGGTACTTTTTTTCATAGAATGGGGGTGTGTCCTGGGTAAAAAAGTAATAATTCTAATTAGTCCGTCAATAAGATTATCAAAAAATATTGAACACGTATTTTTTGCTTTTTCAAATCAATCAAAATTGACAAATATAACGCGCATCAAAGTTCGGGAGTGGGGGCTCGTGACCTCACAACGTGGTATAAACTGTGCCACGGCGTGACGTCACGCTAAACTTCAACGCACTTTATCTTCGTCATTTTTTGTTTAATTGACAAAAGAAAAAATACGTGTTCAATATTTTTTGATAATGTAAAAGACGGACTAATTAGAATTTTTCAGGACACTAGCCTATTAGTAATAATGGGCAAATTGAGGACGCACATGTCCACACGAAACTTGTATAATTTATGTAGCTATATGTAAAAACGATTCCTGGAAACACATTTAAATACAATCCTGTCTGGCACTGGTTCAGATGTTTTTCTATTTTTGGTTTTGTTTGTTAATTTTTTTTCTGTACTTGTGTTAGATGTAAAATATTATCTACACCATTAATTAATTTGTAAATGAAAATTAATAGTACAGTAAGTCGTCCTCTCCTATCTTTGCGGTGCCCATCAGGGATCATAATGAGCTATTGTAGTGTTAACTTCTAAGCTAGCAAGTAAGATCTATGTAACATTATGATTGCAATAAAGGATTGAGTATTGAGTAAGCAAATAAACTTTTTTTCTTTCTTTCTTTCTTTCTAAATTCCTACGTATACAACTGGGTCCCTCAAGGGGCATTCTTATGGCCGTATTAATAAACTCGTCTCGACTGAGATGCCCATCCCGAGAGACGTCAAAGTAAACGTCAACCCATAGAAAGCTGCCATTTTTGACGTGTCTTGTGATTGGCATCTTAACCAAGATGAGTTTATTGATACGGCCCTTAGTGTCCACGTAAGCCTGAAACGGGTAAACGTAGCCTGAGGGCTCAGACAAGATGCACTACGCCTATTAACGTTTCTATTCGATTCGTTTTTAAACCAATGGCGTCACTGGAAGATGACGTGATACGAAAAGTCACGTGGTCTACCAGTGACGCGATTGGTTTAAAAACGAATCTAATAGAAACGTTAGTTAGCGTAGTGCATCTTGTCTGAGCCCTCTGTTATGTAATACCTACTATTACCTACCTACAAGTCCCGACTAGAATACCGTATGTTTGACTCTCGGGTAACGCGAGCTAGCGGCGATTGGGCAAACCGTCCTTAAGACAGGCGGCGCGGTGACCATCCTTTGTGTAGGACAGTCTCATGCTCTGGGTCGTTTTTAAAGAAAAAATACACGACCAATTAGTTTTATTAAGTAATTTAATTTCATTGTAAAATATGTAAGGTTAAAAGATCATTTTGCTCACCAGCTATTTCACGAAGGAACTTCTTTAAAATTAACTCTTTTTTTTTCTTCAAAAAAGTGATTAATTTAAAAAACAACGATGTGTCTTCCGCACCAGCAGCAGCCGGCTCACGCTAAGTCAAAACCTCTTGGCCACAGCATATATGTTATGTGTAATATTTTGTGAAGTACATAATTTTAAAGCTGTTACATCCGTTAAACTAAAACGTTAAGTTTAAGAATATTTAACTTTATTTCATTCTAAAAAAAATGGGAAGGGCAGACGAACAATCGGGTTACTTAATGGTAACCCAAAAACAACGCCAGATGAATTGCAAGTGCGCTTTTAAGGAAAAATGCATTGGCTCATTTCTTCATAGTCTCAAAGCCACAAGAGTTATTCATCGCCTTTATTGAAAAGAAAGTTATGCCTTTATTTTTAACGCAGCAGCGCGGCTATACATATTACGGCATTTGACTCGTGCAATAAAAGCATCTTGCTATAAAACGTTCGCAAACTTCAATTTATTATTGCTTATGGCAATATTTATGTTGACTGTTAAGTTAAGTTATTTCGCTAGTAAAACGTAACTTTCGTTAAAGTTATTAAAATTCCTTGCAACTGGTTATTAGGGTTCCGTTACCGAAAAGTAACCCAACGGGCATATTAATATATGACTAGGTACTACTGTCCGTCCGTCCTAACTATAATAAGCTGTATCTTTTAAACCGTAATAGATAGCGGGTGTTTATTTTTTAGAATATGACGTGCTATCACGGTGGATTTACTAACAAAAAAAAGGGGGTCCCCATACAAGAAATTTTTGTTGTATCATAATGATCTCAAAACGTACAAGTACCAAATTTGGTATGATTGTAGTACAAACACTGAAGAAAATTCACATATACTAAAAATGGTCAAGTTTGATTTGTGCTCGCGTTGATTCGATTCGAAATCTTATTCAAATCCGAATATGATAAGACCTACTGTGCGGCGGTACGGAACCCTCGTTGCGCGAGTAAGACTCGCACTTGTTTTTTTTTAATACGTAGGTCAAAATGAGCCCTAAAATCTTTTTGGATGCAACTGCACATAAAATAAAATATTGGCTTTCGAAATACGTTTTGGCTACACAAAGTACATCGATAGAGAAATATATATTTTTTAAGTGTGATTCATCGATAAAAAAGTTCACCGCAACCAATGATATCGTGATTAAACCTGCACATTCGACCAGCTGAGTGTGTAAGAGGGTAATTGCACAAAAGATCCGTAAAGGGTCAAAGTGTATCCGAAAGGGCCCATCTGTAAAATAAGATAAGATAAGATATCTTATATTACCGCAACAAGCACCGTCTAATTATACAGGCTGTTTATGTTTCGACTACCTCGTGGTAGCTTGTGACAAACCTATATTCAATAAAGATATTAGAGGTTTTGATAGCATCTGTAACGTTTGGATCCCGCTACCATAGCATAATGAGTGGGGGAGCATCTAATCAATCTCGGCTGGCAGCTTGCCGAAACTTGATCCTTTTAACGAGGTTACGATGAATCCCCGCAGATGGCCTGCTGTGTGACGGAACCTTTTTAGAGTCTGTTAGTGACTAATTTATGTTTCGTACTTGTTATTTTTTAGATGAGAAGCGTTAATCTATGAGACTATGACATAATAATACAAGAAACACCGAATATTAATAATTTTGTAACATGTTCACTTTTATTGCGATTTTTTCTTTTTATTTATTTTTGTTTTGTAGGTATACGTTAGTTTAGTGTGTGTGTGTGTGTGTGTGTGTGCTATGTGTGTGTAATTTTCCGTGGTTTCACTGGATGGTTCCAACGGAAGACCAGCGCTGGTTTTGAACCATTTCGTGACAACGGGTATTTTTTCTATGTCAGTATTTTGTTGAGTTTTGTTTGTCTGTTTGTCACGATTTTTTTTTCTTTTTCTTCTTTCTTATATAGGTGGTGATAGGAGAAGGTGATTTGGTGATTTTTACACGTCTGGTCAGCTAACATAAATGACAGCATAATAAGAAAATTCGTTAAATTAATAATATAACATAGAACCTATTCTTAGTCTTTAGAGGCCATAGGGATTCCATAATATTTACCATCAAGTGACTTATGTGCTCGTTTGCCTTTCTCCATAAAACCTCTTCGTAGGGTCACTGACCCCAGCACATATGTACCTACAAGTGAAACAATAAAAAGAAGAAAAAGTTTTTATTGAACTGGGTTTTGTGTACAATACAACCGGGAGATAGACAGATATCGAAAACTACCAATACCTGTATATTTTCGTCATTTTACTCACCTTTGTCCGGACCAAATCGAAAATGTGGTCACCCTAGTCCCTCGGAGGCTGGACTTTCGCCAGGTCCGCAGTGCTGCTCCATATTATGCGGCAGTCCGTCTGCCAGGACATTTATTATTGTCACCCTGATGCACCTGAGCATTATTTAAGAAATAAACTTCCCTACTCGACATTTTGATTTAGGTTCTGAAAATTAGGTGCAGTGCGATATGTGATGTTTAAAGTAATTGTATATTTGTATAACTGGATACTGATAGTCGTTTGTGATACAAATAAGTTATTTTCCTCCCCTAGTGTCCGAGCCTCGCGTGCTCAAAAAGCGAAGTAACCCACGGGTGTTTAAGACACCAACCGCAATTACATTTCATGGGAATTTATGTATTAATGTAAAAGACTAAGGACAGAAAATCGAATCATGACGTAGCGGCAAGCATGACTGCCGGTGGGTTACATCGCTTATTTAGGGCGGCAGCTCTAGCTGCTGGTGGGGCACAAGCGGTTGTGGGCTAACGTGTTCTTCCTGATTAAGTAACCAGCATCTGATTATTACTCAAATACTCGTTTAATAGACCATTAAAAAAAACTAAATCTTAAGTTTTTCCTAAGTAGTAAATATTTTACAACTTTGTGCCTGTTAATTAATGTCTTTTGGGTTCAAAATCTTAAAGGTCAAACAAATGTCTAAGGTCTAAAATAATAGGTACAGTCAACAGCATAAATAAGTGATCATTTATGTACCTTGTCACTTTAACGTCGTGTTTGAGATGTCATACAAAATTGTGATACGATTGAAAGCGACAAGGTACATAAAGGATCACTTATTTATGCTGTTGACTGTACTCGTAAATAGCACACATATAAACCGCATACTCAGCTAGATCCCAACAAATTCAATTTCTCGTCGCTGTTGATCATTTCGACTTCAAACGATGCACACTTGAGACTAAGGGTTGGATCTTGCAGAAGAAATGTGCCGCGAATAGGGTACCTTTCCCCTTGGGTACTCGACCCGGGCGGCGGGTGTTTTTCCATTAAGTACCACTAATCGACATTAAAGGCATGGGGGGTGAAGTGTTTGTGTGGTTTTATACTCGTTTAATGTGTGTTTGTTCATAAAAATGATATAAAAAACGTTAAACGGTACGTTGCCTTATGAAGCCTAATGCAAGAAGTTTTAACTTTAAGGCGCCACAGCAGCCTTCAGTACAAATCTGGTACTAATAACTTTTTTTATTTACTTCACTAGCGACCCGCCCTCGCTTCACTTCGATTTATGTGAGTTTTCCGTAACATCCGTACATAAACCAGAATTTATTATACATCAAAATCACTCTATTATTGATGCCACCGCATTAAAATCCGTTGCGTAGTTTGAAAGATGTAAGCTTACATACAGACGGTCAGACGACGGGAAGAGACTTTGTTTTATACTATGAGCAATGTGTCTGGATTGACTTCTTCTCTGCTTATACGTATTCTTCCGCTGTGTACGAGTGCATACCTATAAACTTCACTTAACAAGGAACATTTTAAGACTATATATAAGTATTAGGTATATTCAAAAAGTACTAACAGGCACTGAATACCGGATATATAACACAGTTCTTCCGGTTCCTTACAAATCACAAGTAACAGGTGCAATATCATTCCTCTTTCCTCTCCCCTCGAAATCTGTTGGAGTCAGCAAGAAACGCGACGTTCCCTCCTAATTACCAACATACCTTGGAGGTGACGTTACGGGGCCACCTCGGGGTTGGCGACGTTTTACGGTGCCTTAATTAAAAGGATGAGTTTATCCATTGTTAGATTAACGATTCTTTCAAACGTTAATGATGAGGCAGAATATTATAAACAAGTATTGGAGTAGACAATGGTTGGTGACAATTGATAATTCGGTATGCATGGCAAAGTTAATAAGTTCCAGCATCAGTGGGGTTTATATAAGCTGCGCAATGTACACTGAAATGTCATGTGTTACGTTTAATTGATAGGATTGTGAAATAGGGGGCGGTGGGCACGTTGCTCATTTTCTTTAGGTACTCGTCCCACCGCCGACGATGAGCGGGAAGCAAGTAGAGACAGCGATATATGTCTCTTTTATTGACAGGGGATCTATCTTTTGTTTCGACAAACTAGTGGAGAGAGTTCTCGCCGGCAGTGTGAACAGCTAGCGATCAACTATTAATATATGTGTCTCTTTTATTGACTCAGGATTCTATATCTTTTGTTTGTTTCTTAGCGAGAAAATAGTATAGCTAATCGCTTCCACCCCGACAGTGGGACAAGTGCCTTACACCATTAAAAAAAGTCACGTTCGTACTTTTACAAAACACTAAGTAGATACCTAAGTGTGTCTACTTTTTTTATTTGTACTGCCATTTTGTCTAACCATGTGTACTGTATACCATGTTTACGATGTGTATACTCGTATTAGTGACAACCTGTCAAGACAAGGCAAGCCCATCGCCTAACATTACTACAAGCCTTTATTCCCTTAGTGCTTGTTTACGGAGAAGCGGGGCGTCGCGCGTAGCGTTGGGCGGCGCGGTCTGCACTAAATTCAAACTTATGGCGTTGTATAAAAGCGTTTACGGAGAAGCGGTTTTACGAGCGTTTGCTTCAAATACATCGTTACTTGCGGCGGAGCCCGCGGATGGCATCGCCGCGTTGCACGCAGCGTCGCACGCGTTAATAACGGCGGTTCCCGCCACTGAGCCCGCAGCGGGGTCCGCGGCGGAACCTTCTGACAGTCTTGTGCTCCGCCGCGCGCTCCGCTACACGCTCGAGAGTCCGCCGCGGATGTAACGACACCGTACATTGCCATATTTTTGTGTTTGCGCGTGTGATGACGCGGTCCGCTGCACGCGCCGCCTCTCTGTAAACGGAAAAAACGCCCGACGCGCCGCGCAACGCCAAGCCGCACGCCACGCGCGACGCTCCGCGTCTCAGTAAACAAGCCCTTAGTCGCCTCTTACGACTTCCACCACCTACGAGTCCAAAAAAATCAAATCAGATTACTGCGCGACCCGATCATTCACATTTATTATTTACGTCATGTCGGCTTTACCCAGCTTACCGGAGTTTCGGGTCCCTATAGCAAACAAGCAAAATTTTATATTATTTGAAATTGTATCAGCCTATATAAACGGTTTACAGAGTTTCCTGATGCATTTGAAACAGATATAGGGTGATTCTCTGCGACAACTCACCTTCAAATTCGTCAACGTATGATTAACCAACTAGATTGAGTTGTCCCACCGGAGTAGGTATTATTAACCTTTTAGTGAGGGTATGTTTATTTTTTATTCAGTCGCAGATTTCGCTAAGGTGCAGAAACAGATAGAAACAGATACTGATACATTTTTTAGAATTGACGTAATAACATAATTGATCGCGACCGGATTTCGACAGTTTTAGAAAATCGCTTAAGTAAGTGTTTCGCATCTTGTCTAGCCCCCTGCTCGGTCAAAGCGGGGTACCACTCTACCTCACATGCCCAAGAATAAACACGCGCGCGGCAACTTAAGATGCCGATTAATTTTTTCGTTAATTGAAGTTTAAAAAATACCACTCTAGAAGTGTTAGTTAGTCTATTAAAAACGGCTTCGTGTCGAACGTTAGATGGAGCGAGCGAAGTCAAACGAGCAAATTTTAAGTTACCTATTGAGAATGAAAGCTCTAAAAGGATGTATGTACGATCTGACTGGACAACTTAAGCTCGTCGGTTATTAATTCGTCCGTCGAGTTGTAACTCGAGTTGGTTAAAAGAAGAACACCTCTGCAGTGACCCGTGTACCGACCGCAGGGTCCGCGGGCATTTTTAAAATAAACCTCTTTCCGTTTAAATGGTTTACCGTGTAAAGGGTTAGGATCGGTTTTAAATTAATTAAGTCCCACTTCCTTATTCGTTTCAGTCGACTGTGACGGAGTGGAACAAATAAAATTTAATGAAATGAGAAATGATTAAGAATATTGAAGAACGAGAAATTGAAAGAACAGATTAATCAAATCAGTAATTGTTTTAAAAGAAACTCGTTTGTTTTGATTACATTTTAATTTAATTAAGCGTTAAAGATTTTAAGTTTTATAACCAAATGCAGTATACGTCATGATGACCCAGTTTGTACGGCATCGAGGTTGTCACTACTTACTAACATACACGCATATACATAGGTAAAAAACTTAAGTAAAGCCCCTCTTGCATGTAGTAAGTTGTAACACATCTTGTATAGCTAGACTGTTTGAAATTTGCATAAATTACATATTGGCGTTTGGTACAACATACTCGTAACAATGCTTTTAACCTACACCCTAATTTATAGAGAAAATATTAATATGGCTATGTGTTACAAAAGATAGAAACTCACATCGACGTCACAAAATTACGCAGCTAAATTGACGTCATCATTATGCAAATTCCTCATCCCCTGACCTGTTCCAAAAATAGATGATTTATTATAACTTGGGTGAAACAATTGTCTCCGCCTCCGCCGTCCATAGTAATTAAAAGTTATCCCTTACTTCGGAAGTTAGCTAGGGAACTTTATGTTTTATGTCCTTGAGATAAAGAATATTGATGAGCATTAAATTCGAAATATATTTAGATGCGTCTCCTTTGCCTCTATTGTCTTTTTCCGCAGGTCCCTAAAATAATCATCGCCCAATTTCGTTCCGGCTGATTCAATAGCGGCCTGCACACGTAGAGTTCGGACCGCGGGAAACGCCACGCGCCATTACAATCTTCGCGCCGAACCGTTCCTACGTGTAAATGCAACTGTAATAGTAAAATAGTAAAAAACCTACGGTTCGGATTGGCGCGTGGAATGGCGCGTGGCGTTTCCAGCGGTCCAAACTGTGCCGTGAAAAGGCCGCTAATAAGTAGTCACTGATGTTTGGTAAGCAGCAAGACACGCCGACGAAGTATTTAAGACTCGTTGGAGCCGAGAAATTGAATTACTAGCGATTGTCCGCGACTCTGTCGTGTACAACTCTTTTATCGCTATTTCTTTGGGAACAAGAACAAAAACTACAATGCAATACAAAACACTTAATTGTACACCAAACAAAAACATTACAGAGAAACAGTACACTTATAAATAACTAGCGACCAGCGCCTTGCCTCGCTTCGCTTCGTTTTATGTGACTTTTCCGTAACACCCGTACATAAACCAGAATTTATTATACATATTATACACCTTTCGTAAAAAAATATCTAACTGATGGTAAAATCCGCTTGAAAATCCGTTCAGTAGTTTTTGAGATCGTCGCGGACATACAGCCAGACAGACGTGGCGAAGGACTTAGTAAAATAGGCATTGTCCTAGTGATAGTGATACAGGCACACAACAGGCGGTCTTATCGCTGCTTAGCGATCTTTTCCAGACAGGCTTCGAAGGGATATGGTGTCAAATTAAATCATTTGCAGATTCGTCGCGAACAATAACAAGAAACTATATTAGTTACCTACCTTCGTAGTCTCCAATAAGTTATTAAGTATCTCTGAACCTTTCACACTGATCGGTCGAGCCGTTTAACAATGGAGAGGGAACGAACGAACAAAATCAACTTTCGCATTTATAATATGAAGTAAAAATGTTAAAACACTCTGTTATTTCTTATTTGTTTTATTTTGTAAAAGAGTCGCGGCTTATAAGTTTTTGTTGGTTTGTTTTGTGTTTGTTATATGATTTAACTATTAAGTTATAAACAGATTTTTGGTGAGTTTCAGTTTCACAATTTTATGATAGATTCCAGTGAGTAAAAAAACAGAATTAGATGTCAACGTAAATGTTATGAATTGCACTTGAATTTCAGAGAGGCCTGTTGACACGCCTTACTTATGTCTAGCCCTCCACGAGTGCGCCGAATTAATCACCGACGTGCTTATCAAAGCTGTCAGGGACTTACATTCAGTTATTTCAGTGGTAAATTGAGAATACGTATGTACAGTAGGCAACTCAATGTGGAACTGGTTAACCCTTGCTCGCATGTCGATGGGAATTTTCATCATAACGTTCACTTTTGTTGTTTTGGTGAATTTTTTTATGCTGGTTCAAAATAAAAAGGGTTCGAATTCATAACTTTTTTGTTTTTGTGCTGTTAGAGTCTGCCAAGCAAGTCGGCAGATTAAAAATCTTACAGGGGTCAACACTAATAAATTTGTTTGATACTTTCTGTAGGTTTTATTTTTATTTTGAAATAATGTATTTTATGATTATTATGATGTTGCCTGTAGCTTGAATGCAAAACTCCGACGTTACGTAAAATGGGGTGAATAGAGATTCGTGGGGTGAATAGAAATACAATCTAAAATAAGTCATAACTTGTTACTAATAAGAACATGTATTACATTGACAAGTCTTTTGATAAATTACATTAAAATCTCAGTCTTATAATTAGTAGAAAATGCTTTATTTTAGGCGGTATTTCTATTCACCCCGCGAATCTCTATTCACCCCATTTTACGTTACAATTTATTATCTGTTTGATACATAATAATTAAGCAATCAACTAAACAGTCGTGGTCACCACTCACATGACAGACTCTAAGGGTTAATTTAATGACAAAAAAAATTAGGCATGCAAAGAAAAATGGGCTTTTCTAGCATAAAACGGATCATTATAGACAATCTAATTACAAAAGACAATTAATGGTAGGTAGGTAAATTAATGAAAAATACTGCACGCAGCAAACTTGCAAAAATACATCTCGCACCAAAATACAGACCTATTAAACCTTACACCTTTCAACGCCAGATAAGTTAATAAAACGCTTCGTTGGCTCTGTGTTTCCAATATTTCCAGTATCACCAGAGTTTCCAATGTTGCCAATGTTGGCGTTAATCACGACCCGTTTGCGGGCCGGCCGCAATTTGCTGTCATAATGAGAAAAATCACCCCAATACACGGGAGACTCGTTTATATAAGTGGGAGGTGAACGGGAAATGAAAATCATCGGCGATCGGAATTGGAAAATTCCATTTTGTGTTCTTTGTGTCGGGGATGACGTTCACACGGCGTAATAATTTAGAATACAAAGCAAAATAATAGGTTTACCCTTGTTTCACCGACCCTCGTTTCATAGAACGTATCACTTCGCAGAATTTTCGTTTCATAGAAAGCTATTTTCTGCGGAACCCGTGTTGATTTCAGGTAATCTGTAAATTAGATGATGGGAAATAAACATTGATATTTTATATTAGATACGTCATCTGCGCGCAAAAGCATTCCTCGAAAAGGAAGGTAATTACCTTACTATCGTTCAGTCGCGCCGTGGCCGCTGACACGCACGCGTCAAAAACAATAGTTTTATTACCGAAATGCAACAAATATAAGTCATAAAAAATGCCGTCTTATGTTTTTCGAGTTTGCCGAAATTATACTGTAACTATAAAAGGAAGAAAGGATGTCTCATTTCATTCGTAAGTACCGTAAATATTTTTAACATTTTGTTTTACATCGCCATACTTTGTTTAATTTGCACCGATGAAGTCACTGTCACCTGTGAAACATGAGATACACAATTAGATATCGCGTGAGTGCGATATAGACGGGTAGCTATATGGCAGCCATGAGCGGGCACGCCGCGTCATTCGGGTACTCAATTTGAAACAACTATTTATCTCTTTCTAACAATAGCGTTCGCTACGAATTGCCGTCTTTGTCTGTAGAAATATGGCAACGTAGCAAATGTCAGTAATTGGCGACGGTTTTCGAATGCGTTCAGTATGAGCATAACGTATCTAAATATTAAATATCATTGGAAATAAATAGTTAATAGTTTGAAGTAAATGTAACTTCATTTTGCAATTCAAAGCGGAAATTGCTATTTGTGGGAATTCATACACGAGTGCCCAAATACATTTTAATTTTCGAAATAGGAATGTCGAATATGTACTCTTAATTGAAGTACCCGTCTGTTTTCGGTTTGAATTGAATACCTATTTCGTAGCCATACAAACATCACATTTGTGGTTGCAGTGCCGTGACTAACAGCACTGCAAAACAAATTGAAATAGAGGACAAAGTAATTAATACAAAATCATTTTGTAACTAATATCAATTCAAATAAACAAAATAATTGGCAATGAAGCTTAATGCTATGGATTATTATGGATAATTTCCTACAACTTGGAAAGAAGCGCATATCGTACCCATTCATAAAAAGAATTCAAAAACCAAAGTTGAAAATTATAGACCCATATCAATTTTAAACATATTTAGTAAATTATTTGAGAAATTAGTATATGATATTTTTTATACAACTGTGTGTCACGGTCTACCAGAAGAACAGCATGGCTTTCTACGAGGACGCTCGACCGTGACAAACCTGTCTGTTTTTACAAATTTTCTGTTTAACCATATGGAACGTCGCAGGCAGATTGACGTCATCTACACGGATTTCGAAAAAGCTTTCGACCGTGTGGATCACGTCATTCTGCTTCGTAAGCTTAATCACTTGGGCATTCACGGAGATCTTTTAAGGTGGGTTAAGTCATATTTAACTAAGAGATCTCAAGCAGTCGTTGTCGGTGGATTTCGGTCAGATTTCGTAACTATTCCTTCCGGTGTTCCACAAGGATCTCACTTGGGACCACTCTTATACAACGTTTATCTACATGACATATACACTTGCTTCAAATCGTCAAAATTTCTTATGTATGCGGACGACACCAAAATTTTTATAGACATAGGTTCTATTGACGACTGTCGTATGCTTCAGGAAGATTTGTCTCGCCTGCAAAATTATTATGATGATAATAGAATAGCTCTCAACGCCGGTAAATGCGAGCTTATTACCTTCTCACGGAAAAAAACACCGATTCATTTCCCGTATTCTTTTTGGGGCTTGCCTATTAAAAGAACCGACGTAGTTCGGGACCTCGGCGTTTACCTCGATAGTAAATTAACAATGAATGAACATGTGGACGTCGTTACAAACAAAGCATACAGGAGCTTGGGGTTTGTGACAAGGGTATGTAGACAATTTCAAGACCCGGATTGTATTAAGGTTGTTTACAACGCCTACGTGCGCAGTATTCTCGAATATGCTAGTCCTGTTTGGTCACCCCACTACATAACATACAAACAGCAAATAGAACGCATTCAACGCCGTTTTATTAAGCACTTAAACTTTCAAACGTGCCATCACAGCATCAGTTATGAGAAAGACTGTAAACACCATCATATGAGTACTCTCGCCACGCGACGCACGGAGCATGACATGGCGCTGCTGCACGGGCTGGTGCACGGTCGCCTCCGCTGCCCAGACCTGCTTACCGCTATTGCACTGCGTGCTCCACATCGGCGCACGCGTCGCACTACTTTATTCCATGTACCCTCCCACCGAACCAATTATAGTCAAAACGCAGTCCTAACACGTATTGTTCGACCATATAATATGCTTTTTTCAGATATTGACATATTCAATTGCTCGAATGTTATCTTTAAATCAAGAGTGAGAGTGCATTTGCTGGACCAATAACAATTACTGGCTTACACACACACACACACACACACACACACGCACACGCACACGCACGCGCACGCGCAAGCACGCACGCACGCACACACTCACACACACACATACACACATACACACACACACACACACACACACACACACACACAAACACACACGCACAACTAAGCACAATTATTTAACGTAAAATTTGTTTAGTTACGCAACCCTAACGTCGGTACGTAATATTCTTTGTATAAAATATGTGAAAATCTGTAATTGGCTGTACTTGTTGATATTTGTATTATTGTATGAAACACCATGTAATCGCTGTTGATTTTCCAATAAACCATAAATAAATAAATAAATAAAATAATTAGTTATCTGGCTTTAAAAGATTTACCTAACATAACTGAAACTTTTCCATGAAAGACATAAATTTATTTTAAAATGTCCTTGTTTCAGCAAAATATAAAATATTACGCAGATTTTATATTTTGCTGCAACAAGGACATAACATTAGTAACAAAATAATTATGTGCACCGTCTTATATACTTACACATAAGTAGGTGTATTCTTTTTTCTTGTTTTTTTCTCCCTCTATCTCTCATAATATTTTTGGCATGTTTTCCTGCTAAACTACGAATAATATTTATTTTGATAATTATTATATTTAATTTAATATGGAGAGCTTTATATAATGCTAGACTAATTAGAGTAAATACCTAGTATCATTGTAGCAAGAAATATGTTTAAAAAATGTCTGACGCTGAGTTTCTTGCGGTGTTTCTTCTCAGCAGTGGTCTCCTCTTGGGAACCCCTGGTAGAGTTTTGACGTGTTAAAAGTGCCCGTGCGGCCTACTTACTGAATAAAATGTCTTATATCTTTTTATCTTTTTATATTATGACATTTAAATTGGACAGAAAGACACAAAGCATACTTCAACTAAAATAGATTTATAGTGTGTTTATAAATAAAGGGGTAAGAGTATTATTGCCTTTATTTCATCACGTTTGACGTTTTCCTTTTATTTGTCATCGTGTGCGACAGAGCGAGGCGAGGAACTAATCCGGTGGAATCAACCGCGCGCGACAGAGACGGAGTGCCTCATATTGGCACAATAATTGGCCGCATTTGTCAAAACCGACTGGCTTTGACTTGTCTCCCGATACTCGTACATTAATGAATGCTGAAGGAGCAAAGGCAACCCAGCTGCCTTGCAAATAAAGTTCAAATTTCGAAGCACAGCACGAAAATCACACACGGATGGAATTGGAAATATAAAGGTAGTCTGCATAGAAGTATAAAATCATAATAATAGATATCAGCGGGCCTGGTATGATTGCGTTTATCGCCAGACAAAATGTGAATAAAACATCCGTCACTCTCGTACTCACATGTACATTGTAAGTGTCAGAAAGTGACGGATGATTTATCCACATTTTGTCACGTGACGCAACCGTATTATGCCCGCCGATATCATGGTTCCATTTCCATCCGTGTATGATTTTCGTGCAGAACGTTATAAAATATACTTTATTTGCGAAGCAGCTGGGTCGCCACACAAATTGACCCTAAAGTCCCAAAATACGCTCTACATACTAGACGACGATAAATACAGGGTGTTAGGCAGAAGGTTGGACAAACTTCAGGGACTAACTCTGTAGGTCATACTCATCAACTTTTATTATGGAACCAACATCCAAATCGCGAAAAAAGAAACAGCTGTTCCATACATTTCAGCTGTTTAGCTCTCAAAGTTTGTATGGAACAGCTGTTTTTATCTCGCGATTTGGATGTTAGTCCCATAATAAAAGTTGATAAGTATGACCTACAGAGTTAGTCCCTGAAGTTTGTCCAACCTTCTGCCTAACACGCTGTACCTATAATAGAGAAATACAAAGAAAACATTCTAAACTCTGGAACAAAAACTCACGCTCATCACACAAATATTTGTCCTTATCGAGAATCATACCCAGGATCGCCACCTTCGTAGACAAGATGACTACCCACAGTGCCAACTAAAGGCACAGTTTAATTGGTCGATGGCCCGCATGCTTTTAGCGGTACATTGCCTCGCTGCAATAGCTCTCGGCTCAACAATGTTAACACAACTCGTCAATGGATTGCTACAAGCATTGCCCAAAATCCTGAGCCTTAAGATAACCGCGTCGTCAAATTATAAAAGGCTCATGCTGAAGGATTAACATTTATCTTAACTGTCATACTCGTATACTAGTCAAATAAACCACCAACTTGTACAGGCAAACTCCTTAGTACCTTGTCACAGTAACGTATTCAAGTGAAAGTGGTTTGAATTTAGTACATCAATAGCTGCGATAAGGTAATAAAATCTACAGCTACTTAGGAGTTGGTCCGTACAAAGTTACGAAGCGCTTGGAATCTTATCTTATTTTATATACCTACAGTTGGGTTCTGAAGGACTCGTTTAACCCTCTATAATCCAGTCAAACGCCCCTTTGCCTTTATTTCTCCTTGAGAACTGCTAAATTAAACTAAATGCTAATAGAACTTAGGAAAGAAGACGTTCCTGTTGACGTTTTTTCTCAACACTTTAATAATTTCAACTTTTAATTTCTATATTTATATTATTTTCCGGACATTTATCTATGATCTACTTAATAAGACATTGCAGTGCCCTGACAGGGAATCAAGTACCTACTACTAACCACTTACTAACCACCTTAGGCTGCGGCTCTACTGAGGTGGAGACGAGCGGAGCAGAGCGGAGCTGTGCCAATATTAACCCATAGAATCTAAACTAACGTACGCTAGGCGCGCTCGACGTGACCGCATGCGCCTTCTATTGGTTATTATTGGCACAGCTCCGCTCCGCTCGTCTCCGCCTCAGTGGAGCCGCAGCCTATACTTGTAATGACCTTGATAGCAATAAATGATTCTATGATTCTTGCTGCTTCATACTGTTACTATTTTAACACCCAAAACACAAAAGGGATGTTATAAATTTAACCTATGTATCTATGTATCCGTTTGTCTGTGTATCTGTGTATTGACACCGTAGCTCTCAAACAGATGGACCTATTCGGAAGCGGTTTTTATTAAGATAAAGTTTGTTTGTATGACATTTAGAAATATCAGTTTTGAAATCTTTGGTCGCCAATATATCGCGGGTTTTACAAAGAAATATAAACGTCACATTTTATAGGCTCGTTGCCCATCAAAAAGTTACTTTCTGTCTACATTCGTTTTCCTAAAAAGTTGAGAAGAGACGCGTAATACCGGAGCAAAGATACGAGCAGAATATATTTCCGCATGCCACAACACATTACCCTGTTTGCTTCTCAAACAGAAAGTTGAAATTGCTAAAGAACATGTCATACGACATTTTTCACATACTTTTATTTGCCGTTGCAAGTCACTTTAAAGTCCACACGAGACTCCGTAAACCAACGAGATAAAGTCTCTTTTCTGAAAAAATATTCAAAATGAAACTTCAGTGGATGCATCAGTAAATTTGTTTACTGCGGTTTCGGAACCAGAAACCCTTCTGTAGAAGTGAATTAAACTGGAATACTCGGAGGGAGAGATTTTCAAAGGCTCACGAGAGGGACCGAGGCAGATAGATTATGTGCCGTGATGCAGTGGTCTTGTCTGAATCCTCTTGAGAGTGCAATGATTGTTAGTTTGGTTTTGCTTATTCATGCTCTAATATACTGGGTGTCCAGCAAGAAAATTTAAATTTGAATTTCGAATTTTTCGGGAATGTCACGGCCTACGAGATTTAAAATGCCGCCATTTTGTTCATAATTAGTGCGGATTTTTTGTTAACCATGAATTGTTGGTCTGGTGAACATCGAGCATTTGCCATCAAGGCTTTCTTACAATGTGGAAAATCTCTTACGGAAGCCAGAAGAAAATTTTGTTCGCATTATAATTTACGAAAAATTAGTGCAGCACCGTCTATTCAGCTTATACGGTTGTGGATTAAGAGGTTTGAAGAAACTGGATCCACATTAAACAAAAACTTGCCTGGCCGTGGACCTTCAGTTTCCACCGCCGAAAACATTCAAATTATTCGAGAAGCCGTGTATGAAAATCCACGTCGCTCTGTTAGAAAACACGCATCGGTTTTGGGAATCAAAAAGTCATCAGTGCACATTATAATGAAGAAGGTATTAAAATTCCATCCCTACAAAATTCAAATTGTGCAAAATTTGAAACCCGACGACTACTCTTCAAGAATGGCTTTTGCTAAGCAGATGTTACTGAGGTTTCAAACCAATTATCGCCTTTCCAATATATTTTTTAGTGATGAAGCCCATTTTCATTTAGACGGTTACGTCAATAAACAGAATTATCGTTACTGGGCCCCGAACAATCCACAAAACAAGCATTCGAAGTCGCTTCACAGTAAAAAAGTCACCGTATGGTGTGCTATATCAGGTGCGGGAATTATAGGGCCGTATTTTTTGAGGACTCAACTGGACGATCGATTACTGTTTGAAGTGAAAATTATTGTAAAGTGATAGAAGATTTTTTTATGCCAGAATTGAGAAGCTGTTTGTTTGCAAACAGAAACACCTGGTTTCAGCAAGATGGAGCTGCTCCTCATACCGCCAGGGTGACAATGAATGTTTTAAGGAACAATTTCCCTGCGAAATTAATATCTCGTTTTGGGGACATCCATTGGCCTGCGAGGTCGCCGGATTTGTCGCCATGTGATTATTTTTTATGGGGATACTTGAAATCTAAAGTTTATAATAGTCAGCCTACAAATTTGGATCAACTTAAAGAAAATATCGGGACTGAAATCAAAAATATTTCATCAGATTTGTGCAAACGCGTTTTTGAAAATCTACGCTTCCGCTTAGAACAGTGCGTTGAGCAAGGTGGTCAACATTTAGACAATATCGTTTTTAAAACATAAATCCGCAATAATAGTTTAAAGGTTTTTGCTATTGATAGGGTTATAAGCCATGTACTTTTTTAAAAATAAATTATTGAAGTTTAAAGTTTCTTATTGGACACCCTGTATTTAACCGAAAGTGTCAAATAACATATACATAGTAATAGTTTTGCACAGTAGGCATGTTTAAAGAAAGAGTACAATTTAAAAATAATACAGGTAAACAACAGGCGGTCTTATCACTGAATAGGGATTTCTTCCAGGCAACCTTATTAGGAGTATGGTGTCAAACTAAAATATTTTACACAGTATGTAGCGCAGATTTCACGCGAGTAATAACATGAAATTTTGTTAGTTATTATTTATATATTTATTTATTTATATTTGTACTCGGTTGGCCTTTTATATATGTACTAGCTTTCCGCCCGCGACTTCGTCTGCGGATAGTCAGAACTTATTTTAAAAGTACAGACATAGTTTTATATCACCTTCAAAGAGTTTTATTAATGAAAAAAAGTCCAGAACGTGAATTTTAAGTAAGCGGTTCACGAACACCTTTCATTTTTGACTCTAAAACAACAAAATTGCCATACAAAACAAATTCACTGCCCTCTTTCACCATTACGTTTTTTTTAATCAACCCTAGATTTAATAGATTGATAATTTAGTCATCTCATCTATTTACTAAATTGCTATACAAATAATTAACCCACTTAGCAGAAGATTTTCGAAAAACACCAAAGTTGGATATTTTATTTATGTTACAGTATTTAGTCGCAATACCCGTTTTCATATCTTGTAGGTATATACGTTTGAAAGTAACTTTATTTCCATACAAACTTCACAGTCACTATCAGTAGTCTTAGATCCCAAGTTTTTCCCTTTAGTTTTTTTTATTGATGATGGGTTTGTTCTTGACTATTTGTTTCTTTAAGGGGCAAGTGTTTAAAAAACACTGAAGCTTGCACTTTTTTAAATGCTAACATTCATGTAACTGGAAAAATACCAACTCAAATACCTACAAACTTTCACCCCGCTTGTCACACTATTAAGGGCTTATTTGAAAACCTGTTTTTTTATTTAATTAATATTGGTCTTGATACCGACTTTCATGTATCTAACTTGCCAAGTCATAATTCTTATGTATAGGTGAACTACTGTTAACCTTAATACCAATAATGTCCACATTTCTCACATCAAAAATGACCAAATTCCCACAAAAACTTCTACCCCCATTTTACCCCCTTTTTCGAAATTGCCGTATTTTTTTCATTTATGTCGTAAACTAAGACGTTCACTATTCTCATTTTAAACATGGCCAAACTCTCTTTAATTTTACCACCTTTGGGGAAGTTTTTCAAAATCGCCCAGCGCCTTTTTAGGGTTCCGTAGGAAAAATGGCAAAAACTCTTATAGTTTCGTCATGTCCGTGCGTCCGCCCGTATGTCACACGCATTTTACTCGAAAACTGCAGAGGTTCATAGATGAAATTTGGAGTAGGAATAGTGTCTTGTAGAAGCCGCTACTTAGTTTGGTAGTGAAATAACAAAAAATAATATTTCTAGGTTTGGCACTCCCTATAAACATGTGACTGTTGATAAAATAAAAAATTCGCTATACATCATCGTGCGGAACATATTTCGACAGTTCTTTTAATACACAACTTCAACTTCTACCGCCAATTTACAACCGAGTATTTCTACCAAGTTTTAAGTAAATTTGATCATAAAAATATTTTTTCTTTGCGAACTTTGCAACCCCCTTTCATCCCTCTAGGGGTTGAATTTTAGTTATCGCTGAAATACGTGTCTCGATATTTTCATTGAGGAGCATTTCTACCAAGTTTCAAGTAAATTTGATCATGAAAATATTTTTTGCCACACAAACTTAGCAACCCCGTTTCATCCCTCTAGGGGTTGAATTTTAGTAATCGCTGAAATATGTGTCTTATTATTTGCATTGAAGAGCATTTCTACCAAGTTTCAAGTAAATTGGACCATAAAAATATTTTTTCCCATACAAACTTTGCAACCCCTTTTCATCCCTTTAGGGGTTGAATTTCAAAAAATCCCTTCTTAGTGGATCACATACATACATACATTCAGTGTAGTACATCACAAAAAGAAAATACTGCCCAAGTTTCATATTTCTAGCATTAGTAGTTTTGGCTGGGCGATGATGAGTCACCCGGGACATTGCCTTTTATATATATAGATATATGTGAATATTTTGACTACACCATACACATTTCACACGCTACCTATAGTATGTATTTATGCATTTTATTCTCTTTTCTTTAATCTCGTGTTCGCTACGAATTAGGTAGGTAAACACCAGGGTTCAGCTGAAAACCAGCGCGGTGGCTCCGGCTGCAGCACATGCTGAGCTGAGTCCTATTTGACGTCACACTACAGCGCTACGTCTCTAAATTCGCTCCTAGTATATAAATGTTTTTATGTTCTATCCTTTTACTTTATAGTTGTATCGATTAAAATGTTCGATTATATTTGGTGTGTTGCAGTGTGTTTTTGCCAAATAAATGTTGTGAGTTTGAGTTTGAGTTATTAAACGTAAATATCTAAATCTAGAAAAAGTAATAAATGTACGCTCACCAAACATATAAATAGAAATAAACTGAAGATTAAACATATTTGATTCATTGCCGATTAGTCCGTATTATCACGAGTATCAACTGTATCGATTAATTGAGTTTCATCCCGATATGACAATACCTCCCATGGGTCACGGGTAATCTGATCTAAGCCCGCCACGGCTGGTTAGCTCAGCAGATGGGTTACTAAATATCACTAAAACAACGTAAATTGAAAAGCCTCCTCTCCCTTACCCTTTAGTCGTGAGTAGCTTGAGCGATAGGGACAGTGAGAACGTTGAACTTCGATGGTTCGAGTTCGAGTAAGTCTAGGCTTATTCGAGTCAGCGTGACCTATCGTAATACAGTTGGAGCCTAATTCGATTGTCTAGTATATCGGCCCGGGACATACGTTAATATGTACGGTACACACGTGCGATGTACACATTGTATACATGACGTATATGACTGGAGTAGTCCTGCTAAGTAACGGCACTCCGATGTCTCGTAAATGGAGGATTGTCACATGGAAACGAATTGTTATTAATATTTTAAAATGGTGGTTTTAGAATTTGGCTATGAGGTGGAAAACACAATTGACAACAGGTTGGTCTCAGACGCAAAATTCTTTTTGTTCATTTTTAGATGAGACCTCTGTGGTTGCCGGATCAGAATAGTGCCACTCCATGACTTCCCGTGGATGTCGTAAGAGACGACTAAGGGAATAAAGGCTTGTAGTACTGTTAGGCGATGGGCTTGCAACGTGTCACTAATACGCTGGTAAACATCTTAGCCTGATTGTGCAAAATGTGGTTACAGAATTATCAACAAGTTTTTAGAGTTGTTGGTAATTCTGTAGCTCTGCCTACCCCACTCTGGGAACGAAGGCGTGAGTTTATGTGGGTATGTGGGCTAAAGAGCTTACACGCCACATGGTCTTTTCTAAATCACAGCTAGTGCTAAACTTAAAAAAAACGTGATTACAAAAAAAAATTGCGTCATTCCGACCAATAGTCCAAAGCGGACGTAGTTACCACTGATAATGTTCAATACTTTAACTCTCAGTAATAATTATCAATAAATAAAATAGTAGCGTTTGAGAAAACCCTCTGTAAATATGATGTAAATCAGGACATATTTTCGAAAAAACCCGTTTTTCAATAGCATTTGCACTTTTTAATATTCGATAAAAAGTTTAATTAAAAGTCCAAGTTTACAATTATAACATTGCATATTAATAACTATGCTTACACCTTTCTTTCGTCTTTCCATCCGCTCTATGCGGGCTGTAATCTGTATGTTATCTTATCTTGTATAGATGGACTATTTCGTATACACTTCGGCTCTCCAGGATCTTTGGTGCAATTATTCAGCTATTCGAATGTGCAGGTTTTCTCAAGATGTATTCCATTACTGTAAGAGCATCGGGTAATGTCCTTAACACATTCAATGTCAACGACCAGTGGCCTCTTTTATAAAGCTACAAGTTACAAATTACAAGCCGAAGTCTCTTTCTAACTCCTTTTGCTAGAACGAGAGTTCCGCTTGTAATTTGTAACTTGTAGCTTCGTGAAACGGGCCTCAGATATTCGGGTCCACTATTAGTAGCAGATTTTCGCTACGGGTAGCGTAAAAATACTGCTACGGGCTTCAGCGTAGCACTCGTAGCATTGCTAGCTGAGCACTGAATGTGTTAAATAGAAAAGCGTAGACTATGGCCGCCACTGGGGTTCTCGCTACCTTATGACCATGAGTCGACAACCTAAGCGACTAAGTCCACGGACACTCTAATATTTTTATCTTTAATTTATACCTAATTTATTTGAAACGTCTTCGCGACGGTGTGAAGTGCGTCGCAATAGCTAGTAGAGAGCGCGGTTAGTGCGTAGTTATTACGGTTAATTGATGTAAAGTGATTATACTGTCTGATAGATCCGGTCCCCGCGTACATATCTACAAAAGCCTAGCACTAGCGTCACGTCCCGGCTTGCCGCGGAAATAGTTACAAATGTAAAGCTTCCGAAAGGCTTTTTTATAATGATGGAAAACGCCGGCGACACTCCATAAAACTCTTTTTAGAGCTAAATAATTTACCCTAGTCCAAACAATTTTATATAAAATTACCTACCGATTGTGAGATAGGTACACCGATCAGAGGGCCCTGCCAAGATGCATTGCGCTAACTAGCGTTTCTATTCGATACGTTTTTAAACCAATCGCGTCACTGGTAGATGACGTGATACGAAAAGTCACGTGATCTATAGTATCGAATAGAAACGCTAGTTAGCGCAATGCATCTTGGCAGGGCCCTCTGATACAATATTGCTATGAAAACACCAAATATAATCTATAGGTATCACCAGTAGGTATACTTTCACGTTTATAATAAAATTTGTACATAATGGCTAAAATTTCGTGACTCCCTTTAATGTGGTGCGGACGGTGCGACCCGCTTTAGGCTAATCGCCTAAGTGATTTAGGTTCGCTAACGAATTTTCCTAAGCCATGAATATATTGACGCTTTCGGTACCCAAACGTAACTTAAAGCTTAGATTATACTCGTACGGTGTACCTAATTAAAAAGGTTGTGTAATCGTATATGTACCTACTTGTTCTTCTTCTGTCTTCGTGTGTATTGTAGGTTGTATAATTCGGACTCGTTACAATATTCATAATAGACTGTCTTACTTTCGTGATATTCTCACATATTCATACATAAATCGCTTAAAATAAACATCAATATTTACTACCTTGACGCTTCTTTGTATTGCAATGGTTATAAATATGAACCTGTACTGTCACCAACAATAATAATGTTATCAAACATTGCGCTCAAAAATATCGGACAACTAAAAAATATAGCAATAAAGACGTGTCCGATATTTTTGAGCCCAATCTTGTATAATATATTATTGGTGGTGACTGTACCTTCAGAATATACCTCTCGACTACACCTCGACCACGTAAAGTCAAATTCGTGTTTTTATTGCTTGAATACTCGGTAATCTCTTCAATCTTCTCAATCTTTTCTGGGATAAAACCTGTTTATATAACTCTCTAGCCTTCTAGCTTTAAGCAAAAAGTAACATCAATCACTATAGTTATTACTGTATCATCATTAAATGAAAACAATGTTGTGTCTGCGCCTCAGCGGGTTAAATCTAAGTCCAGGTGAAGGTCCAAGCGGCGAGTTTAAGTAGTCCCGACAGAGCGAACGAAACACATTTTAGCGCGTGTATTCAATTTGGCAGCATGACTTCACGAACGTATAAGGCTCCCTAATTGACAATGCACGCGCTAAAATAAGTTTTGTTCGGTCGGACGGGACTACTTAAACTCGGCGCTTTTATTCGATCGTCCGTTCGACCGGCCGCCGTTTCTTGAGAGAATAACACACCAGTTCGACACAGATATATTTTGCTAAAAGCTTCGCAAACTACGTAACTCGCCTGCACTTCAGCCGGCTATTGGCTAGCTCAAACAAATTGCAACGAACTCGAGGCTTTCAGGGTTCAATTCCAAAGGCCATATCCAGAAATTAGCGGAGAGCTCAGTAAATGTTGGCGGAGACTTCAAACGGCACAGTTCCACTGCTTTTTTTACGGTTCTGCTAAAACTCTATTACAACCAGGGCCGGTGGCGCCACGTCCAGTATTTTTCATATAAAATTGGCTTCATTTCGAGGTCTTGGCGCTGAAAGAGTTCGGGAGTTTTTGCCAGTCTACGGCGAGGCTAAATATGATGAATTAGTCTCTCTGTCATCGTGCATGTTCAGTTTGTTAGCTCCGTGATTGAATTTTTTGAGAGTACAGGGAGATGTGTTTGTGAGAGGAATAGATCTTTAGTTTTGAACAACGTTGAAGTATAAACTTTATCAACAATATGAAACGATATCTCAGCATGATTTGTATAAGGTAAATAAAAGATTCCAATGCAAAAAAACTACCGCTTATGTGATGGATGACATTTGCCAAATTAAAGTTATGTTATGGACGTCGTTTGCCAAATTTAAGCTATGAAAATAAACATTGCGTAGTGAATCGGTTGTTTTGTTTGTTATAAATCCATACTAATCTATACTATTAATATTATAAAGAGGAAAGATTTGTATTTTTGTGTGTGTGTATTTTTGTAAAGAATAAACTCAAAAACTATCGGACTGATTTTAAAAATTCTTTCACCGTTAGGATGCTACATTAACCTTGAGTAACATAGGCTATGTTTTACTTTTTTAAGCGTACGGAGTCTCGGGCAACAGCTAGTTATTAATATTATTGTAGTGTTGTGTAAAGGTTTTTATTCCGGAGATAACGTCATATATCATAATCCCATATAATTTTATCACTGTAAAGAAAAAAAAAACATTTCGGAAACCTTTTTTTTATGTAATGCATCATGTTATTTTGCAATCCATCCGTTATCGTACTAAATAACAATCAATATTGTAAAAATAATGGCCAAATCGTCGCATCCCTAATTTTAATATTGCGTTTCCACTCTATTGAAATTGAATAAAGAAAACGACAACAAACAATACAATAAAATAAAACAATAAACAATGGCTTGTCCATATATCCATTTCAGATATTGTCGTCCTCCCGCTCCGCTCCTTTCTCCGTTCTGCTCGGTTTGTGTGAAATCGTACCCTAATGGGGGAACCCATTAGGGTACTAGCAAGTTCTGCTTTAGTCCATTTGAGTAGTCCTGTTGGAAAAACAAGGAATACCAAAAAGTCCACAGTAGTTTCAGCAGTCTAATTAAATAATGAATGCGGTTTTAAGAGCAGCGGCGTTCAGCGTTCAGTATTTTAAAGAATTCTTAAATTCACGTCGCTTTACGTAGATCCAAGGGGCGCAATGCGGTTTCAATTAAAAATTCAAAACACCGTCTCGTGTAATACATTTTCTCTTCATTCTAAAATTAAATTTAACACGTGAACTGGAATTTAGGTAATTAATTCAAAAGAAACAAAATACTGTTACAGATACTGTGTACTGTTAGGCGATGGGTCACTGATACACTGGCAGATCTAGTGAATAATCCTTTCACATCGTGAAAACTAGGAACTCACGTCTACTTCCGAATGATGCCGACGTGTCTATGAATTATTGAATTATTATGTGAAATGTTCGTATTAAATAAATAGAGTACTTTAGTTATCAGTGTCAAATGTCAAACCACGAGTTTGAAGTATATCACACGGAGATGTTAAAACCACCACGATCAAATATATGGAAATTAGGTCAAAGTAAACAAGAAGGTTAGTTAAGGTTAGGCGTATACCCAACAGTGGGCATGTAAATAAAATGCTGCAGAAGAAGAAGAAGAAGAAGAAGAAGAAACAAGAAGAAATATAAATAAATGTTGAAAATATTTTTACAGGCTTGTCGATCTGAACGTTTCCCAGGTCTTAATGCTTTCGGCATGACTATTAAAAATAACTGAAAACAAACTTCATCATAATTAACAAAAAAATACTCTGGTATTAACCACTCTATATCGATCACTCTCGCGATGCGACGTTCCCCCACGTTGTCTTGATGGGTACTGAGTCAGACTGAAGTAGCCTGACAAATACGAACATTTCCGAGAAAATACGATGTGAAAGGATATTTCACTGCATCTGTAAACATCTTAGCCTAATTGTGCAAAATGTGGTTACAGAATTATCAAAAAAATAGAGTTGTTGGTAATTCCGTAGCTCTGCCTACCCCACTCTGGGAATGAAGGCGTGAAGGTACGTATATGTATGTATGTAGAAACGAAATAGCGAAGAAATACCCCCTATACCAGCTGGACTGAGATTCTACAACTAACCTTATTGTTTTTGACATGTTTCCGTATTGTCAACGTCACGATAGCTCCTATTTACTTGACAGAAATGGCAGCCAAGTTAAAAACAATACGATAACATGTCAAAGGCAATATGGTTTAACCGAGTGGAATAAAGTCCCTGAAAACGTAATAATTAATTACGCACATGTACCTTTTAATGATAAAGTTGTACCTACGGAACCGCTCACGGTACCTACAGTGTGATCATAAAACAAACAATAACGGCACGCGCGGGTTCGCAAGTCCAATAAACGTCTCCGTTAACAAAAGTAACAATCAATTAATCGCAAGCACCCCGAGATTACTTCCTTTTCGGTTATTTTTACACCTAGCACAAAAACCACTCGTATTCCTTCGGGAGAAAGTTTATAACTGGTATGGGTGGGTAATGATTTGGAGCTCAGTTTCATTGCCTTGGTTGCGTAGTGCGGCGGTTTGAAAGTCAATAAACAGTTGTCATTATTGCCGATCGATGGGACGTGCAGTTTGTACTGGAGTCTCATCTTTCCTTGGAGGTCGAGCAGTTGAAATGAGTAAAGTTGGGAGTTTGCTGAAGTTACTGTAGATAACGGTAATTACAGATCTAGTGCATACAGGGCGTCGTGTTTGGTCCTTTGGTAGGAATAGTTCGTATTCGTCTTGTTTTCTTAATTAGCTTAACGGTGGGTTCTAATGCTGACGAGAAAGCAGGGTAAATACGAACATTTCTGATCAAAAACTATGTCGTATGTTTATTCACTACATCTGTATGTAGGAGTAGGTATGTTGATGATATTTCTCATACTAGTTTTTCATTATGGGATAGAAATATAAACACTGTGTTGAGCATATAATTATGTATATGGTCGAAGTTGTGAATACGAGGGCGTTGACTGATTTAATAAGTTATTATAAAAATATATTGTTCGTATTTTTTGTATTTTATAGCCAATGTCATTTATTTATTTACCCCTTATTTATAAACGTACAACAAACCTATTTTTAGTTAAAGTATTCTTTGTGACTTTTTGTCAAATTCAAACGTAATAATTAATATAAGTGTATTTATTAACGTATAGGATTGAGCAAATAATAACAATATGAGTTGTAACAATTTTTACTCGAAATAAATGATTATTATTATTATTATAATTGCAGATAAGGACAGAGAATGTTTTAACTCCACTTTAGCTAGTGCGCGTTTATAAATAAGAGGCTTATGTAGCGTCCTATTAGTGAAAGTTTTTAAAATCAGTTCAGTAATTCCAAATATTACCCCCAACATACAAACGAACAAGCACACAATTTTACCACTTAGCCCTTATTAAAATTACTAAAAATTAAGATATCATAACAAGCTATCACAGTATCCCTCCTTAATTTAATCTTGACTTCCAGAGAAGCAATCTGCTTATTATTTAATCAGCAGTGCTTCTGTAAAGTTTCCAGCGCAGGATCCGTGATTTTATTACAACTTGTTCTGGTTTCTTTTGAAAGGAATCTAATTGTCCATCCCGGGACCTGCTGCGTCGTGATTGACAAAGAAAAGTACAACTAACTCCTTTTTCGAGACCGTTAAAAATGCAAAGGATTTTGCCGT
The DNA here is from genome assembly GCA_946894065.1 of Acleris literana. Taxonomy (NCBI): domain Eukaryota; kingdom Metazoa; phylum Arthropoda; class Insecta; order Lepidoptera; family Tortricidae; genus Acleris; species Acleris literana. The sequence goes on from OX335681.1 coordinate 5,579,646, forward strand.
GATGGAAACATACGGGCCAACATTAAAGGTCGAAACGTTAGTGTGAATTACTGTCTGTGAAATTTTGTGCAAGTATGTAATATATTGAAACACTATTGTACATAATAAAAATGAAAACAATACAGTTAAGATAGAAAGATAAGAATTAAAAATAAAAATTATCTACAAGTAGAAAAGAAACAATAAAAACAAACGAACGAACTTATTTTGAACTACAACAAATCCACATTCAACCGCTCTATTATGTATTTATTATATTATTAGGCACGGTACAAAAGTAAATATATAACAATATTCCCGCAAAACTGTTTTTACAGTTTGTCTGCAGGCAGGAGTCTCTGTTTAGCTAAGTAAGTAATAAATAAGGTAAGTGACTATAGGTACAAATGGTTATAATATAAATATGATACACACCTGAGTGACAATTGCGTATGAAAGCAGTTGTCATTCAAGTGTCTGTAGTAAATATTTTTTGAGCTCTTTCTTAAACTTAAATTTATTTGGTTCATGACGGATGCACGCGGGTAGGCTATTTAGGAGGTAAGGCAGTCTTTTTTTTAACGTTCTGTCTCCAAAATAGTTGGAGACACGGGGGACCTCAAACTTACCCGCGGACACCGACCTAGTAGCATGAGTATCAATGGGTGTAGGGACATGCGCTAGAGTGCCATGGTTGTTAACTGCAAGAAGGTATTTATGTTTTAAGCTTACTGGTAATATTTGACAGATTTTAAATAACTTAGTATAATCTCCTTTACGATTAGCTTTTGTTTTTTATTAATCATTAATTTTAGGAATCGTAATTGTAATGCCTCTAGTTTGTCTACGTAAAATTAAATGTGAGTCCATAGCAGTCCAGCGCATAGCCCAACACAGAATCTACTATCGCATAATACAGACATTTTAATATATTGCTAGGGACCTTATAACTTAAGTGGTAAAATTTACCAAGAAGGGTTCTTAATTTGTTACTAATGTAGCTTATATGTTGATACCAGGAGAATGTGGCATCGACTTTTACACCCAACAGAGGACCCGACTAGCGGGCGCTGAATTTGTAAAGGGATCTCTTCTAGCTAACCCTTGTGTAGCGTTATGCATCATATCTAAATCATTCTCTTATAAATGAGAAAGTAAATTTATTATTCTGTGTTTTTGTTTACCTGGCAATGCCGCAGGACCTCATTTTTAAGTGATCCTACTTAGATGTCGTCAGTGCTTAAAGCAATATTATTTCATCGAGTTGTTTGACCCAAGCGCCTCATATTCGTTTAAACGCCTTGAGTAGGATGACCCTTTTACACTAAGGCAAGGATGACCCTTTAAAACTTCGAGCAGTAAGCAAGTAACGTTAGGAACGTTTTCGTGACCATTTTTAGAGTTCCGTACCGAAAGGATGCCAACGACGCCCACTGTTACTCTCTATTAGTGAGCGGACAGATGAAATTTTCACAAAGTGAGTATTTTATTTCGCATATTACCATTAAAATAAAATAAAATCATAAATTAAAGTTTCGTAAAAGAACGTATTTTTTTTGGCGCTTTTTCTGGACCTTAGCCGTCGCTGTATCTCTTGAAATGTAATAGGTAAACACATGTTTTATTTAAAAGTGAATCATACAATTTACCACTATAACAACTAATAGAAATAAAATAACATTGAAAATTAAGCCCCTATAAAATAATCCTCCTCATCAATTTTCCTCGTGTGGTTGCCGAGTTAGAATAGTGCCACTCCATGTCTTCCCGTGGATGTCGTAAGAGACGACTAAGGGAATAAAGGCTTGTAGTACTGTTAGGCGATGGGCTTGCAACCTGTCACTAATACGCTGGTAAACATCTTAGCCTAATTGTGCAAATTGTGGTTATAGAATTATCAACAAGTTTTTAGAGATGTTTGTCATTCTGTAGCTCTGCCTACCCCACTCTAGGAACGAAGGCGTGAGATTATGTATGTATGTATGTATAAAATAATAGTACGGAACACTGCGAGTCCAACCTGAACTTGGCCAGTTTTTTGATATAAACTACGTGATGCTCGTAACACAAACGTGTGAACATACCCTTAGGGGCAGGAGGGGACAAAAAAGTAGAAAACATTTTTATGATCGTCCCTGAAAGTAGAAATCGTGGTCCCTGTCAATCATTGTATTCATTGTGCAAAAAAGAATTATACGAAAAAAGACGTAATATCTTCTCATAAAATGCCACAAATTGTTTTTATTATATATTGTGTGATGTGATGAACACTAACGTTTTTACATCAAACGCATCAAAACTGGGTCATAAACATAAACAGTTTTATTATTAAATTCCTATATCAAGCTTGCTCATTACTAGACGAGTAAAGTTTTTATAACTTAAATATTAAAAATCATTATAGTTTTGTAAGTTTTAAATGGAAAATATATGATAAATATAAATTAAGGATTTATTACAGTTCACAGCCCGTTTCCTCTTTACAGAATGTCCGCAAACAGAATAAAATATTACTTTGAATAATGGTGTTCCTTTTTCTATTCCATATCGATCTTCTACAAAAAATATCGATCCAGAGGGCTCAGACAAGATGCACTACGCTAACTAACGTTTCTATTTGATTCGTTTTTAAACCAATCGCGTCACTGGTAGACCACGTGACTTTTCGTATCACGTCATCTTCCAGTGATGCGATTGGTTTAAAAACGAATCGAATAGAAACGTTAGTTAGCGTAGTGCATCTTGTCTGAGCCCTCAGGGCTCTATTTTACTCGGTAAAACCTTATCGGTTTTGACATGTTATCGTATTGGAACTCGGCCTCCATTTCTGTCAAGTAAATAAGAGCTAACCTAACGTTGACAACACGATAACGTGTTAAAGATGATATGTTTTTAACGCTTAGATACATGATACTTGAATATGAAATAGTTAATTGAAAATTATATGAGTTAATAATTTTACAATGAGACTTTTAGATGTATTTTTTTATTAAAATGATAATTTATTTATATATTTAAGGCTTAGTAACTAAATCTAAGTAACTGATACTTCGAATCGGTAAATAATTTGCATGTCGAATTGCCGACTGAATACTGTGATATTTTAATATTTAACACCTTGTATACGTAAGTATTCTTGCAAATAAAGATTATGATTATGATTAGAATCTCGGCCCTGTTCAAGTTATTTAACACATCCCTTTCATTTTTTAAATACCGATAATATCTGCAAGGAAACAGAAAAACATTAATTTTGAATCATTGTTCCTTTTACAGGTCCATATCGTTCTTCTATAACAAAAATCCTGATGATAGTCAGATCAGTGCCAGAAAACCGCCCCGTGTATTACCATCCCTAACAGAAAGTAGCCGCGAGCAATCCTTGTCAACATTTGATATGCTAATGTTACTTAGTGGCCGTAAGAATCAACCGCTGCCAATCCTACCCTCTTCACGTCTTAGCGGGCTCGAGTCAGTGGCCTGGTAATAAGTTATGCGAAAGGGTGGAATTACAAAGTAAATGTAGCTTTGTTCACTTAAATTTTACATTAAACTTGTCCCGTGATTGGTAAATACATACTAATAAATCTTTATTAAAACCTCTTTTTTTACAATGTATAACTTAACTAAGTGCTTAACAGCCTGCACATGCTGAGTGGGACCGTTTCATAACAACTGTCCAACTTTGTGTAGCTTTATTTTTTAATTTTTTACTTCATTTGTGTTTTGTTGTGAATAAATGTATTTTCTTTCTTTTTTTCTAAACAAAAACAAAAGAGGCTGTTAAATCACATTCCTAGGATGTTCCTGTATCTCCGGCGTAAAAGAACTTAGAATAACTTGAAACAATTACATGCATAATATACTTAGTTAAGAGTATATTTCTAAAACTTATAATATAATAATTTAAATTGTCTACCTAAATCATTGAAATTTATGTTTTAATTTATAAGCATCGATAAAGTGGGTCACCTAAAGGTGCGACACAACCGCTGCTTAAAATACGGAAACGGTACGGAATCGCAATGACGCATCCTATCCGTACCGTTTTTATCGCATGCCCTCCACACTGCTGCTCAAAATACGCTGACAGTACGGAATCGCAGTGACGTGCCTTAAATGTCAAGGTAAAGTCGTGACGTTTCCGTACCGTCTCCGTATTGTAAGAGGATTGTGAAACTAAAAATCTACATACAAAATTCGAAAACATTTTTCTCCCCTAAACCTCGTCCGATTATTACGATTTTTTGAATATGTTGTAGATATCATGAAAAACTACATATATCTGAACGTTTTCCTTTCCAAGAAAATATTTCTTAGAACGAAACAAATTTAAAAAACAAAAATCAGAAACGTACAGACCTAGGTCTTTATAATAACTACAACATATTCAAAAATCGTGGAAATCGGACTTTATTTAGGGGGTGAGAAACGTTATCGCCCGGAGCTAGTTTTGTATGGCTTTTTTTGACAGCTACAGGATTTTAGCGGCGCTTCACAATCCTCTTAAGCAGCGGTGGGGTCGCAACTTAATACCTTTAATAAGGGGGACCCGACAAGATACGTAATTCTCACGAAAGAGATTCTCGAAAACCCATAAAATGTATGGAATAGACACAAGCGGCTGACGCGATAAATCGTCAACTTTCGTCAATCCTATTCATTTAGTCAGTTTTCGAACATGACTAACGAAAGCTCTATGAATCTTGTATAGGCCACAAAAGGCGATAGTCAGAATTATTTCAAACCAATGGATGGCTAATAAGTAAGTATTAAGAAGTTTTTGAAAATGATAATTTGTTTACGGAGGGTGAACCATTTCGTTACGTAAAGCGCGTTACTAGACAGCCTGTCTGGCTTCCCTTTCTCTCACGCATACGGCAGCGGTAGCAAGAATTTTTAAACAATTTTTAAAATACAAAAAGATACTGGAATCGGATGGGGGTATTTGATCTTACCAGCTGACGTCAACACGTATTGCGTTTCTTAGCATAAATACTGTTGACAGTGAGCATATAACTTAAAACTATCACCGTTTTTTAAATTGATTAGTTTAAGTTATTTGTAACTGGTTCGATAGTCTTGAAAATTGATATCTGAGGATCCGTGGGGACTACAAATGCGAACCCGTACTCAGATTAAAAAAAAAGTAGCCGCCATTTTAAACAGTTTTGTTACTGGTTCGATTGTCTTGAAAATCGATATCTGAGGGCCCCTAGGGACTATAAATGCGAACCCGTAATCAGATTTAAAAAAGTGGCGGCCATTTTGAACTTTTTTGTCACTGGTTCGATTGTCTTGAAGATCGATATCTGAGGGCCCCTTGGGACAACAAATGCGAACCCGTAATCAGATTTAATAAAAATGGCCGCCATTTCGAACTTTTTGAAGTGATAACTTCTTATGAGGGACATAGTTCAACTTAGATTAGTTTAAGTTATCACTTCTGACGGGCGTCCCGGAACGCCCACGTTTTTTTTTTTAACTTGGCAATGAGATTTATGTTCATATGTAGTACACTCCTAAACATACTCAAATTCTACGAACGACCATTATGCATGCTAGTAATGAAAAAGCTTACAATAAGCCTTAAAATACTAACTGAGACAGACAGACTTAATTCACTTAATTACCCTATCGTGTCTATTAGACTCCGAACAGCTGAACCATCGGAATGTAATTAGACGCGTGGCTGCCCCGGAATGCTGGGCGGCATTCTTGGCACTGGCACTGGCCATCGAGCAACCAACTTGCGCATTCCGAGAGTAGGTACACTGTACTTGGCGTAGTACAGGCGTAATCTAACGGCAACGTCCATTATGGCCTGTTTACTCGTAGAGTTTCTTATAAATAACAGAAAAAAACAAAAACCTTCTCGGAAACGGTTGAAGTATTATTGTTGAAATTTGAAACACTTCAAACGAAACCCTCACAAAAATAATCAAAGAGAAACTCTAGAACACACACATATATTAATATATAAAATTTAATGCGTTAATATCGGCGCTATTATATTAAAGATTGAAGTACCTGTTTTTGGTACTAAAATTACGCCCAGGCCAATATTTAAATATCTCGTCTCTGATGCATATTACATAGTGAAATGTGTTTATTTTGAATAGATCTATCGGAATACTATATCACTTTATACGAATATCCGCTAACCTAAAACATGTACAACTTTTACAAATGACAACTTTTACAAATGACAACACTCTTACCCAAACCCCTTTATTTTACTAATTTGAAGAGAAAACTGGTGTTACCCTGAAAATAATAACATGTCGAAGATATCCCACGTTTAACTATGCCTCTAAATTTTAATTTCCTTTTCCACAGTCTTGATGCTGTAGAGAACATTCACATTCAGCAAAAGTGGAGTTTTTAAAGCTTGCTTTATTCACTTGTTTGAGTAAAGAATAAACGATACTAAATCTTTATTTTTATCATAAATTGTACACGGTGATCTAAACAGGCATTTCAATGGGGCTTTCTCGACATGTTTCGTTTCTCCGATGGCGGTGCCACTCCGATTGAGTGACACCTGAAATTTAAGTAGCACCTACAACACCTACATCATTTCGAGAGATACGAGTATTGTGATCGATCGAGTTTCAACTCGCTGTGCGAAATTAATTCATTATTCAATCTCGCAAATACATAATAATTAAATCATTTTGAGAGATTTAGTATCAACCCATTCATTGCCGACGCATCAAATATCTACTGCTGCCGCAGTGCCGACGTATTGTGAGCTAGGACGCGAATACGCGTCCTCGGCATTGGAGTTAAGCTTTTGAGTTTTTTTTATGGCATAGAGAAGGCAAACGAGCACACAGGCCACCTGATGGTAAGTGGAAACTGTGACCCATAGACATAAAACTGCAAATGCACTGCCAACCCTTAGGACTAAGATGGAATGCCTCTTAGCTAGTCATTTCACCAGCTGTCTCATCCCCAAACCGGAACACAACAATGCAATCACTGCTGTTTGGCGGCAGGTTAAAGGATAAGATGGTGGTAGCGATCTGGACGGACCCTGCACAATGTCCTACTACCCCCAAAATCGCGAGATCGCGATATCGCGTTCTCGTCATGGTGACTTAAACTTCTGCATGCAAATATATTTTTTGTTGAGTATAATTTTATTATTGCTTTTATTTGCCTACCCCACTCTGGGATTACAGGCGTGAAGGTATGTATGTATGTATGTATTTATTTATTGAAAAAGCAAGAAAATAAGCGATTTCCGCTACAAAAACAATAAAGCAATGACGGTTAACGTAGTTTAAGAGCATCCCGAGTGCGAGCCACGTCGCAGATTGTTCTCAAGATTGCAGGAAATTGTTTGTCCTGAGGCTCTGATGCGCGATGAAGATAGCACAACAAACGTATAATAATATATCTTAGATACTGATCATATGATAGTCTAGACCCTTGGGTTCCGTGTCCTGTACGTAACTACTAGGCAACGGTTCAAATAACGAATTTACTGTTGCTGAATATCGAAGTTTGAAATTAAGATTTTCGGAACTCGAGCGAAAATTACACCTTTCGAGTTCTTTTTTAAATCTAAAAAATTATAATAACACTAGAGGACGCGTAGAGTTAGTTTCCCGCTACTCCCCTATTTCTTTCCGTTGGAGGTCGATTTTCGGAAAATCCTTTCTTAGTGCACCTCTAGGGCACCCAAGGAATACTTCCTCCAAATTTCAAGTTCCTAGGTCCAGCGGTTTGGGCTGTGCGTTGATATCTAAGTCAGTCAGTCAGGTTTGCATTTTATATATATGTATCGATAGCATAAAAATAATGTAATCCAATAACACCCCATTCTATTCTAGTTAGCATGTACAAAAATACCTTGCTTTACGAGTACATGTAGGGTGAACTGTCCTATTATTGGCTACCTAGCAATTATTGGCCCCATCAACTTTAACATAAGGTGTTAATTCAACAATCACTAGGTGCCAATAACTGGTATTTTAGAGGCCACTAATTAGCTGTTTTACCCAATGGGACGGGAAAAAAATGTTTTCAAAATTTTATTTTACAACTTTATCGGCGGCATATAACTATGTCAAATTACAGTTTCGTAGTACCAAGAGTCTCTGAGTTAACCACGGACAGACGGACATGGCGAAACTATAAGGATTCCTTATCGACTACGGAACAACCACTAGACAAATATTTATTATATTTAATATTTTTACATATGCTTTTGACTGAGACAAACGTACATTCTTACCTATATGAATATTATAAACTTAATTTGCTTTAGCCTATCTCGCTTCAGTATCGTAATCACATTGTTAACGTTGCGACGATAAAGTTATGCAAGTTAATCAAGGTGGGCTTAAGGTCCTGAGTGTCCTGGGTCAATCTAAGTCAGCCCCTAACGGAATCAAACCCTCAGCCACAAACCGCTCTACTATTACTAATCCAGCCGCGCAAACGGCCGACCTTGAATACAGTGTCCCCTAATCACCTAAAGCTATCCGTATGAATGGAGCTCATTCTGAGACGTGGGCGTTCCAGACTGCAAATACAGCGCCTATTTATATAAGGACACATTTAGTCTGTGACGCCGTGTAAAGAGGCTATGACGCAATAGTTGCCGACGAAAGTGAGGCCATTTGTGTCTATTCAAGTGTCGGAGGGCATTTGGAGGTGAAGTGAAGATTTTTGGCGAGTCTTGTGAAACTGCGAATATAGCTAGCTTAGCTTAGTTGTTCAATGTACGGTTGATGTCAAATGTAATGTATGTTTATAAGGGCTTAAAATGTAAACATATCTCTGACGTATTAGTGGTAGTATTATTCTGCCTTTCATTGCATTTGCATTCCGGTGTGGGGATCAGACAACCGATGAAATTTCTTTATTTGACGATGCGTTGGCCTAGTTGGTAGTGACGCTGCATACGAAGCTAGCGATCCTGGGTTCAAATTCCGGTAAGGGCAGATATTTGTGTGATGAGCGCGAATATTTGTTCCCGAGTCATGGATGTTTTCTATATATTTAAGTATATATTTCTCTATATAAATATTTATATCGCTGTCTAGTTAGTAGTAGTAGTACAAGCCCAGACCTTGATTTGGGACTAACGCAATTGGTGTGGCATTGTTCCTTGATATTTAGTTATAATTTAGTTATTTACTAGCGTAGAGGAAAAATATCACGGTGATGATAAATATGGAAATAGTAATACTTTTTTCCCGTGATCGTTATTTTTTGCATTAGCCTTGGTTTGTTTTACTGTTTGGCGTACTGGTTGACTGGCAGACAATGCCACTGAGCATTAAGCACGCCATTTGTACTTTACTGCAATGAAATTTAAACACAGAAATAACTAATATTGGGTCATGTATGATTAAATCCTGTACAGTCGACTACAAAGCGATGTTTCCACTTTTTCACCTTATTACATTGTTTCTATCTCATTGTACTCGATTGTACTAACGCATAAGGGCACCGCCATATTACCTATTAATTTGTTTGTTTCAGTTTTATAGTATAGGAAAAACTAATGCTCGGTTTCATCTTGAAATGTGAAAGGAAGGTATTTTAAATTATTTCCAAAAGCCTTGCTTCTAAAAAGACTATATTTTACTACTAAAACTTACCTGGCTCGTATCGGAAACGTCTCGTCCGGCGTACCCGTGAAGCTAGCGTGAGGTAGAGGGGTCTCGGAGAGCGGCAAACGACGCTGTTCTACAAACGGCGACCCGCTGAGCAATTTGCTTTCTATTTCCCCCAAATAGACCCATTTGCCAACACCAGGAATTACCCCTCCACAACGTACGGCCCAGAATTTCTTATTAAGCTTGATTTTTCACGCTACGTGTCGAAATAAGGCCAATACGTGTAAGTTTTCTCGTACTTTATATAAAAATAAAATTAAAATAAATATCGGGGGACAATCTTCAACAAATTGACGTGTCGTATACTAAGCTCTAGGCTTGTACTATGGGTACTAGGCAACGATAAACATACTTATATAAAGAAATAAATACTTATAAACACAGGAAACACCTAAGACTCAGAAATAAATACTCGCGCTCATCACACAAATCTGTACCCTGACCGGGAATTGAACCCGGGACCATCAGCTTCGTAGGCAGAGCCACCAACTAGGCTAACTACATCGTCAACAAAATAATAAGTAAGAATTCTTCAATTCACTTTCCCCTTTATCCCAAGACCGCAGTTTCAAGTGGAAATAAATATAGAACTAGAAGCTCGAACGGTTCCCATAAGTAATAAGTTTCTTTCGGCTATAATAAACGGTTCCGGGGCGACAAAAACTGCCTTTATTAAAATTTACGCCGTACATTGCTACCTCCTTGTTTTATTATACCACAGCTAAAAATAGAAGAACTATGTTTGATTCTCATACTGGTACTGTTATAGGCCTCCTGTTACGCGAGTGTTGTAGGCTGTGGCAGAGTTAGGTTTGTAGATATGTCAAATGTGTAGTGGCAGTTAATAACATGGCCACATGGTTCTGTGGCGTGGATGCCGTGGGAATATTAATGAAACACGTCCGGAAACCAGAGGACTCTCAAGTCCTCACTTGTTAATGCACACTGCAATATTACAAAACAAGTTTATAGACTTTTATCTACACACATATCATAAGTCCTCTATTATGCGTTCAAAACCCGTAGGCAATGACCCAGCATTACCGATGACAGCTGTTAATTTTGGAAGATATTCCAAATTTGGATCTCATTACCTTACAATATTCGATAACATAATTTCAAAATTACGTTACTGCTGTCATCGCTGTCACCTACTACCACAGGTAAGATAATGCTGGTGATTTGCCTTTCGGCTTCAGAACCCATCTTAGAGTACAATATGTGTGTAGATAAAGTATTGTACGCGACTCTGCGTAATTAACATTACAACACTCGTGTGATCTATTATGAAATTCGCCTTGCGGCTCGTTTCATAAACCACAGTCATGTTGTAATGCGTGTCATTACGCAACCGTCACGTAAACTACACTATTGCCACATTGCACTTGCGTCCAATATGAAAAAGGACGTATTGACGACAACGTTCTTGGCTGTGAAGTGACGTTAGCATTTTTTGGTCGTTTAGGCACTATGTCGACATTTATGCTTGCACAGCCTTACAGTTACAAAGAATGGGCAATAAATATTAAATTCAAGCGCAATAGCGACACAGCGAGTTTCGTCTTTCTGAAAACATCCCATTGCGGTGCGAACCATGTTTTTAAATTTGCGTATTTACAATAAGGGCCGTCTTATTCCGTATTCGTTTTGTAAAATCTAAATGTAGATAGAGAATGCGTATTGGGATCACGTCCGCCATAATGAAACTTGCTCCGGTCCAAATGTAAATAATTTACCTCAGGATGGAATATATCTAAGCTCGGTAGGTAATAACGTTGCGTTGGAAAAGTTAGATTTGTGAATTCATGTTTTAGTACTCCCTAATGGATGTTATTGTGGGACGAGCCATCATTTGCTTTAGGTTGCTATGTTATTATTTTGAGGGTATTCTAATATGATTTTATTATAGTACAGTTGTTTTCTCTCACGTAAGCGGGTGGTCATACTTGTAGTTGTAATGTGTATAGACACGCACACTACGACGATGCTTAGCGGCGACAGCTACGCACTCGGAGACAACGTGCACGTGAATCTACACATACAAGTGTGGCCCACCCGCGTTCGTGATATAAAACAACTGTAACTGAGTTTACACGATCTCAATTCTACATTTCATACTTTTTCTGGAAATTCGGGTCTTTAAAAACACCGTTTTAATAACTTATAATGAAGTCGCCGTCAAAAACTAAATAAGAAAATTTCAATGAAACTCTTTGCAATTTGTTCCGTTGCCTCGCTGTGCTTTGAAAACATCTACACGTGGCACTGAGCCTTTATTCCGTATAATAGTATTAATAGTTAAAACCATATTGCTTTTGACGTGTTATAGTATTGTTTTTAACTCTGGTAAATAAATAAGACCTATTGTAACGTTGAATAGAGGCCCTGCGCCTCTTTCTCGTTTAGCAACTAACGTGCGTATATTTAAGTTTTAAAGTTATGACATAGCATTTCCAGGCTTTAATATAAAAAAAACCTTTGATCATTAAAAACAAGTATAGTTCTTTTACATCGAAGGACTTCAAAATAGCCTGTCAACTGCCAACTAATGTGGAATGCAATAAACGTTTGAGTATTAAATTATATTCAAAACGAACGCAATCCAATGTATCGAGTTCATTTGATTTTACTTTTGAACATGACACGTTTATCTTCCTTTACCACGGAATCAATCATTTCGTTCTCCGAATCATTACATGTCATTACACACTATAAAATTGAAGCAACATTTTAATGCTTTCGCGGAAATCGCAAAATTATTTCACGTCACGAATATTTGTTTTTGCGGAATTAACAATTCAGCGGTATGGACATTTCCACCACATTATGTCACATCACAGAGTCAGGTGATCAATTCTTATCTGGGAGAGATAGACTCGATGACAAAATATCTCGATCATATTTAGACATTTCGAAAAATATGCGATTTCAAGTGGATTACCCATGATTTGAACTATCTTAAATTTAAAATGTATATTTTTTGTTTGGTCAATTTTTTTTTATGCGAATGAGATAAGGCCAACGAGCACATAAGCCAAATGATAGTATAAGTGCATTGTGAAACCCATACCTAGGCATTACAGTGCTCGTATAGCAATTGCCGCTAGTTACCCAGGTTTGTTTCATTACGTTTGACAATACCTTGAGACACATAATAAGCATCGGTAAGATATCCCAACAGCATAGCGAAAAAACAGCAAATGACGTTCAGCAAAATCAAAACTGAAACTGAAAGGATATTGTCAAAATAAGTGTATTCGCGTACCACCGTGGAATCCTCTCACAATACTTAAACTTGTGGCGTTTAATCCACATTACTCATACAGTTGAAATCAGAAGCAGCTGTAAATTTTAGGAGGTACCTTATCTCAGTCGCTTATGAAGGAGAATGTGGTTTGAATTTACTATATCAATAGCTACGACAAGGTACTAAATCCTTCAGAGTTAAACCGTACGAAAGAGGTCTACGGCAGCTAAACGTCTCGTTATCGAGATGTATAAAACTCTAGAATAGGGCCCCAGGTCGTTTTAGAGCAGTATAAATATTTGCGTCGAAACCAGCTTTCATATGCAAATTCTTGAGCCCCATTAATTCGGAGGGGCACGTAATATAATGCAATAATAAAAACGATTTAGTGCACTTTTTCCACCCTTTCGAGCGCTCCGCAGCGCTTACACACGCCATATTTCTGATTATGATGTCGTATTTCATTTCCTTTTCGAGTGCGGATTTATTTTGAGACTTTTAGGGTGCAAAGACGGTGTAGGAACATATGTCAATGAGCGCGAATGATGAGTAATGTACCAGAGATATATGGTGATTACTTTTGTCATGATTGATAGTTTTTTTTATTGGGGGCGAAGGCAAACGCAAACGCTTGTCATTTTTACCAGACTACGACGACCAAACTACTTACGGTAATATACCTTTGGTTGAACTACTAAATCACTTTAAATAATGATCTGGTAAAAAATAGGTGCATAAATAAGTCGACGAGTTGCGGAAACTTACCCCGCTACATATACACTAAATAGGTGCAACGATTGTCAATAATATTATAAGTTACTATAATTTGTCTGAAAACAAAACAAAATTATAGTGCTTTCAATTCACGAAGAATCAGAGGTGTTATTCTCTTAAAAACGTCTTTTTGTCGAACGGTTGATGGAGTGAGCGAAGTCATACGAGCGGGCTCACTCGACGGGTAAAGCGCGTAAGCTGTAATACTCGCCCGTAAACGTCATTTTTACGCTCTGACGGAACAACACTCACCAGTTAATAATTGGTGCGTTTAGTTTAAGAACGATTGGGTTAAGAGAGTCACCTACCCATACTTTGACGCAACCGTACAACGTTAATTTAAGCTACAGGGTGTGCTTTGTGAATTGTTAAAACAAAGGTCTTTTCAACATCTACGTCGCATGGCACTTGCGGGTAAGAACCCGCGTGTCATCAGTCCCACATACTATGAGCGTCTACCCGCTAAACTTAAAAATGTTCCATCCGACGAAGCATTTAAACATCAGCTGAGAAACCTTTTATTGGATAATCCATTATACTCCGTCGACGAATATATGCAACTTAAATTGTAAAATTATTATTGTTTATTTGACTTTATTACTTTTTGTACATTGACATCGGAAACTGACCATTTATTAGTTGTTTATTAATGTTGACTTTGATTATTTGAGTGTTATTTTTGTATTATTATATTATTATTTAGTATTAATTTTGACAATATCAATGTAATTTCGTATTTTTTGACATGCAATGCAATTTATATGGTAATATTACATTGATGAATAAATAAACTAAACTAAACTAAACAAGATTAAACATGAATATTAAACATCTCGATAGTTGGATCAAAGCCTTTTTCCCGCGACCGCGCCCATCTCGAAGCTACTCAAATTCCTTTGCCATTGGAATTTGTAATCTTCGACAGACTATGCGATATATTTGAGTTACCATTCATCGTGCTGCGGAATGTTGTATGTTTATGAAAATATTACGTAAATTGCGCCCCCTCGAAAATGCATTATGCACGGGCAGACTGCACGTTGTGATGCAACCGCTGTCAACACATACGCGAAGAGGTTTCAAGTATAAAGTGCAATAAAAATGTGTATAGTCAAACATTTGAGTCAGGTACCGATGAATGATTACGGGAGGCTGTTAATAAGTAATGCCACTTTAATCGAACTAGGTATTTTGTGGACTTTGTCTAATCAATGTCTTTCAGGTAAGATACAGCACTAGTCAGTTCACGCTTTTTATTGCTACGAATATTTGTAAAATATTATCAATGCCAATGTTGTGACGATTCTGTTACTGCAAGCCTTACAAAGCGTTTTGACTCTACATCTCTACTATAAACTTAGTACTAAAGGACTAACGAAGTAAACGATTGTAAAAATATCGCTAGCATATAGCGTTCAATCATTTACTTATGAACCATCAGGTTTGACATACTACGCAAATTAGCCGCATTAACTATATATTTCGCGACGTGACACGCATTTGCACGTGGAAAACCCGGCCCGCCATAAAATTGTTCAGTGACATGTTATTTGGCAATCCTTACGATTTAATTTATGACGTCACTGTGGCACAGTTCTAGGTCAGGGTTCTATTTTGCCGATTGTACATACCAAGCCAAACAGAAGTGATCCTGATCACATTGATGTGTGTAGGTATACATAGGTAGGTGGGGGCTAGGGAGCCTAAAATTAGCATAAAGGCACGTTACTAGGTTACTACATGTTATGTCAGTCCTCAGGGTTGGCAAAGCAATCTAAAGAGTGCAAAAGTATATGAGGCTTCAGAGCCCACTTACACTAGTTCCATTCCATCGTCTTCTATATGCGCTAGTTTGTCTTGTATGTACTTATGTAATCTCTTTATTGCAGAAAAAAAAACAATTACAAGTAAATTCGTACATGAACTTAAGATTAACATGTACAATGGCAAACATATCGTTTTAAGGGATCTCTTCCAGTTAACCTGACCATGATTGAGGAAACTGTACTAGGTTAGGCAAGATTACAAGGATGTGCACAAAAAGTAAACAAACTAATATTTCTACAGCTAAATATTTCCTTCTCCTTGCCATAAAAGTATCTAACTTCAGAATTCTTCAGACAGTAACTCTTAAACTGCACATTGTAGCCGCTTGATGTAATTTTTAATGATCTCGCTCCAAGGTTATCCTTCCAAGGTAAAAATCCAGCCTAAAAATATATATTATCCTTAAGTACCTACTTCAGCGTGGATTTGGAAGACCCTGGGATCGCCGCGGGCGCGTCGCCGGCAAATTGAAATATTGAGTGCAGCGAGCTCCACTCGAGACGGAGTTATCGGCTGCAGCTGCACAAATATGCATCTAGGTTATATATTTGGAATTTTGAGATGATTTGTTGCAAATAGCTTTCTACCCGAAGCCCGATTTTGGGAGAAATATTGGGATAAGTAAGGTCGGGTTTAAACTCGACTTAAGTATACCAAGTTGTTTAAAATGAGCTGAGTTGAATTTGCAATATACTACGAGAAGAAAAAGGTCGTGAGAAAAACTACACTTATTGCAAAGCTCTGTGTGAATTAATTATGCGCACTACTTTAGGTAGGGTGTTTATCGATAGATTGCTTATTTTAAGTATAATGCGAATATAATAATAAGATAGTAGTGCCGTGTGGTTGCCGGCTTAGAATGTGACACTCCATCTCTTCCCGTGGAAGTCGTAAGAGGCGACTAAGGGAATGAAGGCATGTAGTATTGTTGTAATACTACATGCCTTCATTAATATACACTGGTAAAAACATCTTAGCCTGATTGTGCAAAATATGGTTACAGAATTAACACCAATTTTTTATACTTGGTGGTAGTTCTGTGGCACTGCCTACCCCACTCTGGGGCGAGTGCATTTATGTAATAATAAGATATTAACTTATACATGAACTCCTGCCACATATCTTACAACACTTATAAGTGTACAATTTGACATGCTTGTCGGCAGACAATTTTATTGACTTGTAAGTACACCTATAAAGTTTTGTGGCATAGAATACTGACTGTGGTGTTCTCCCACTCGGTCAAACGATCAGCATTATTTTAAGTAGGTAATTTGCATTTTTATTTTTAAGAAAGGCTGTATCGATATCGATAAAACTTTCAGTAACAAAATTTTAGGATCAAAAATTCGGGGTTCATATTGTTTTTTTTTTATCTAATATTTTATAGAGGCTTTAGTACACATACGTGACTATGTCAGCCTTTGAATTTTATCGAAACACTTTTTTACAAACGTATTTTCGTTTTATAGATTTCTCGCCGAATGAGTTTTTTTTTTTTGGTATTCACATGTCTAATCTAACCTAACCTACGTAAATAATGTTATATGTAACCTGAAAACATCATGGTTTCAACAGAAAATATCGTTTGATTCGGTAAAATGATGGATTAACGAAAAATCGATCTAACTAGTGGCCCGTTTCACAAAGTTACAAATTACAAGCGGAACTCTCTTTCTAGCAAAAGGAGTTAGAAAGAGACTTCCGCTTGTAATTTGTAATTTGTAGCTTCGTGAAACGGGCCCTAGGTCTCTTATTGTCAACCCTAAATATATTAAAAAACACGCTTTTCTTAACATAGAAATTTACAACAAAGCTTTTATTAATGTGATCTATTTCTCTCCACGGATTAACCCTGAGGGCTCAGACAAGATGCCGTAGTGCATAACTAACGTTTCTATTCGATTCGTTTTTAAACCAATCGCGTCACTGGCAGACCACGTGACTTTTCTTATCACGTCATCTACCAGTGACGCGATTGGTTTAATAACGAATCGAATAGAAACGTTAGTTAGCGTAGTGCATCTTGTCTGAGCCCCCTGATGCTTCACTGAACATTTTTGGCTCACGCTATGTGCAACGAATTTTAAACGAGAAATAATGGACTCACCTGAAAATTGCTTTTGTGCAGTTAAGCCTAAATCGAACCAGCGATGGCCTGGGTGATATCGACTAGCCTGATGAAGACTAAGCCTGCAATACTGCGACGAGGCTTTAGCCAATTTACTTTAGTAATATAGGGCATTATAGGGGGTTAATGAGTGTTTTGTAGTATTTAAACATCAGATGATTCATTGGATAATCCATTATACTCCGTGGATGAATATATGTGGGTCAATCAACTTTTCTTTGGAGCTTGTTGCCATGGTGACGTCTCCTGGGTCACTAATTAAAACTATGATTTCAAAGGATATAAAGTCCACTACCATTATTTTATGGCTTTTCTCCTGAGTGTGCTAGAAGAACACATTATAATTTTTTTTTCTAAAAATTATCACTGTTGTCTCCTGGCTTACGGGACAGTATAACAACAACAAAAAGGTGATCCACCCATGTATGGAGCTGGAAATTTAAATTTATTATTGTGTTGACTTTATTAATCCTTGTACATACGAGTATATTGACATCGGACGAGTGACCATTTATAGGATGTTTAATTGTTTGTGTTATAATTATTAATTAATTTTATTACCTATTAGTATTTATGTTTAACGATCTCAATGTAATTTCGTTTTTTTTGAAATGCAATGCAATTAATATTGTAATATTACATCTACACTAATATTATAAAGAGGAAAGATTTGATTTTTTGTTTGTTTGTTTGTTTGTTTGAATTGAATAGGCTCCGAAACTACTGGACCGATTTGAAAAATTCTTTCACCATTAGAATCCTTCATTATCTCTGATGAACATAGGCTATAGTATATTTTCTAAAAAGTTAGGGTTCCGTATGAAAACTTCGATAATGCAACCCAATGTGTGAAAAAAATACGAAAAAAAATCCTTATATCGCGTACGCTGCGGAAACTATTGACAATAGAGCAAAGTGATGTACTACAGTTTTATGGAGAATATCAATTTCTACAACAAAATTTGCAATACCATATGTCTAACTATTACTGTTATGTCACAATAACTTCTTTTTCATGTTAAAATATGCAATTGTAACGCCGGTACTAACTAGGCCCCATTATTCGTACCTTGGTATTAATCCTTATCCAAATAAATTAATTCGTTTTCAAGGCTTTATCAGTACCTGTAAATTACTTTTTGAATTATTCAAATCGGACATACCATTCAAAAGTTATCATGAGTGTAATAATTATCAAAATTGAAATTTAAGAAACAGCCCTCTTGATTTTAATTGGATTTTACCTACAACAGAGAATAGATAGATAGACACGTAAAATTTGGCTAATGGTTCCTGCATATTGTGTTAATGAGTGTAACATCACGCCTATATCCCTCAGCACCTCAGCAGAGCATCAAAGAGTGTACATGTACATACAATATACATACCTACATAGGTACATTAAATCACGCCTGTTTCACAGATGGGTAGGCAGAGACCACTTCTTTCTTTTCACTTTCAAGACTGTATGTGATGATGAGAAATCTTTTAAGTATCTAAACATTTAATTAAACATAACTGATGCATCTCTTCTCCTAATCTCTTCTCTAAATAGTATAAATTAAAGTCGCTTTGCGCCTGTCTGCCTGTTTCTCAGCTAACTCCTTCCAAACCACGCAACGGATTATGATACGGTTTTCACTGTCATTTAGAGAATTTATTCTAGATGGTTTATTGGTACATTTTATTCTAATTAAGTTTTAATATAGTTGAAAAAACTCAATGTTTTCCTACCAAGTCGTCAAAAATCGTTTTCCGTTGGCCCTTACATAGCTTACGCTGGCTAAACCTTAAGAGATGTGTCAAAATAATGTACTGAAGAATTTATTGTAGTTCTTTAAAAACCTAGAGAAAAGTCCGCAATGGCATATGTCTATCTCCTAAGATTGACTCACAGTAACCATTTTTTATGTTTATGATTTTATTTTAAAATATTAGGTTATACCGAAGCTATTCTGTTCGATTCAGTACCTATTTAACCTTATCCAGATGAATACGTTGGTTACCTTAGGCATTTAATGTAGATTAATATTGTCCCGTTAAATATATTATATTTAAATAAATAATTTAGAAGATATGGTAGATTCAAAATTACGCGCTACATCGATTAGAACTCAACACAAATATTATGAGACTTTCGTTGTCTGGACAATGAAAACCGGTTCTTTGCAGAGTTGTTGCTCAAAATAGGAAATTTTCAGATGCCCCAAGATAATAGGAGCATTAATCTTCAAAATGAAAACTTTTGCGTTTTAGTAAAAGAATTAGTCGACAATGTTTATTCCGAAATTAATAATATTAATTCCAAGACTGTGCTAAGGAGAGAGCTATTTTATCACCAACTAATAGTGAAGTAGGTATAGAAAATGGCTTAATTATATCGAAGATTAATACACCGACACAAACATACTACTCCGTAGAAACTGTGCTCGACCTGGAAGAGGCTGTCCATTTCCCAACGGAATTTCTCAATTCCTTGCAACCTTCTGGATCGCCCCACATAAATTCGGTTTGAAAGAATGGTGTCCTATTATTTTACTACGGAACCTTAATCCATCCAAATAACATCTTTAAAAACGTTCATAATACAGTGCACAATACTGACTGGATGTGAGGATGGAAAAGTCGTTTTAATTCCCCGGGTCCATAAATACCAACGGATCTACCTGTCCAGTTAAAACGACTGCAATATCCAGTAAAATTATCGTTTTCAATGACAATTTACAAGTCACAACAAAGTCAAACATTCAAAGTTGCGGGCTTAGACCATCCCCCTATTTTATTATCCCAACAATGACAGGTGATAGGTGACATTTCAGTGTATATAGCGCAGCTTATATGAAACCCAGTCATGTATCAGCGTGTTAACTTTGCAATGTATACTGAATTGTCACCTGTCACGTGTCATTGTCAAGATGGTGAAATAGAGGGCTGAGGGTTGAGTATTTTTCCCATGGACGTATGTAGCCCTTTCACGCGTCACTTCCAGGCAAAATTAGTTTGTGTTGTGCAATGAAAAGCCCGCTGTAAACATTGTATATAGAGAGATTCTGTGATAGCTGGCAGTCATGATTTGAATTGAATTTAAAATCTAACGGCATCAAAAACTCAATTCCGCAAAAAGTGTCCGATAGGACGTCTTTCTAAAATCGTCACAAAACAAAACCTCTATGCATATGCACCTATCTATAATTTGAAAAGTATATTATTCCAGATGAACTTGGATTAATTTAACTTATATTATAACCGAAGCGATGCGAGGGCGGATCGCTAGTTGATGAATAAATACACTAAACTAAACCACAGTATAGAGAACAGTAGATCGTCTTCAAACAAAGGTACATCGCGCGGCTTGCGGCTGTGGGCGGGGCCTGTGGCGGGGCGAACCAATACGAAACGAGATCTCAAGAAGTTTCAAGGGAACTTAGTCGGGGCCGCGGCGTCATTGCGTTCGGTTACGTTTTGTTTTAGCGCGCGTACTTAGCTATCGAGCGACAATGTCGCTGCCGAAAACGCTTAAATATTGTTCTGTATACGGATGTCTAAACCTACCTTAGTTAGGTACAACTATATCCAGATTTAATAAAAGGTATTTCGTACCGGCCTGCCTATAGTATACCTATGTGAAATAAATACGTATTAAGTAGGTAATTTAAGTTATTAAGTGTGACGTGACAGGTAACATGTGACGACGTGGATGGCCTAGGTAGTTGTTAGTGACTAAGTAAGTAGTGACCTTGCTTACGAAGCTAGCGGTCCTGGGTTCGATTCCCGGTCAGGGCAAATATTCGTGTGATGAGTGCGAGTAGGTATTTTTTGTTTCTGAGTCTTGGGCGTTTTATATGTACCTATGTAGTCATATTAAGTGTGTATTTTTCACTACGTAAGTAAGCTTATCGTTGCCTAGTACCCAAAGCACAAGCCTAGAACTAAAGCGAGCGGCCAATGCTCTAAGGAAGACGCGCGGTGGCGGCGCGCGCCGCCAATAATAAGTACCTAAGTAGTCAAAGGAAGCCGCCTTGCGCGAAAGCGGCATTATCAAAAGGTCGAAAAGGAATTTACATATCACGTCACATACCTATAAACATAATTATTATTTAGTGTCAACAGATAAAAGTATGTAAGTAAAATAATTTAAATTTGGTACTTTTAGGTACCTAACAATATTTAAATCACAGTATGGCCAAGTAGGTGACTAAAATTGAAAAACATGTTTGGACGACCCTGACGCCCGAGCGGCAATAGGTATCAGAATCTCCTAAAGAGCCGGAGTCGAGCTACTTTTCTATTTATACTATGACTCAACTAAACTAACCTATATCATGACAACTTTTGAACAAATTTCTTACTGGAGGTTTCTTGCTGCTTTCCACTTCGCTTAACCTTTAGAAACTATGTTTTTTTTCTGAATAAATGTAATTATTTTCCTCCATGTTCTGAAATACGAAGCTGCAAATTTTTCGACGAAATTCCTTTTAGTTCTTCCCCGTTTTATAATATAAAAGTTTTACATTTCTCAGCTACTCCTTAAGAATAAACTTGGTACTTCGCTGAATAAAAATGAATCTTTTTTTAGTAAAAAAAGTCACTTAAACATTATTTCTGCAATTAACTCTGAACCATTACTTGATTCACATAAACGATAAACATTTGTCGCTCAGTACCTACATACATAAGTTTATGTTAATTTTAAACATTTAAATGTACTGACGCGCTGCTTCATGAATTATCCACTCTATATCCTCAACTCAACATGGTTATTGGTTTTCAGTAACATCAAAAAAATATATATGTATAACCGGAAGGAAGCGGTAGCTAGTAGAAGTAGTTGTAGTGATAAGAGTAGTAGTAGCTACAATTAAAAAACAGGGCAAGAACTAATACACAAAAACTATCTCAAAACACCACAAGTATGAAGTAATTCTCTATTTAAAGTTATTTAAATTGTCTTAGGTCATTTTAGTAGGTATTAACAATTTAGTCACCTATATCTCAGGAACCAATCAAGTCTACATAGTTTTCCTTTAAAATTCGTTATATGTGCTTTCATTTAAGATATTTTTCTGAGTTTTAGTATTTGTAGTTTTAGCTGAAGTGGGGGGACACTTGACTCTAACAAAAATTTGCGCTTTAAAGCTTAATATTTCATAAACGGATACCTTAATCGAAAAATTGTTTTCACAAACCCGTAATATTTTTGAAAGACCTATCCAAAAACACCCCACACTAAGGGGTGGACGAGAAAAAAAAAAATATCCCCACGTTACGTGTAGGGGAGATGCACTAAAAAAAGCATTTTTTCAAGCTTTTATTTTAACACTTTGTTGGCGTGACTAATATGTATATTCATGCTAAATTACTGCTTTCTAGGACTCTGAGCTAGGCTGCGCACGGACGGACGGACGGACGGACATGACAAAACTGTAAGGGTTCCTAGGTTGACTACGGAACCCTAAAAAGTGTATCATACTATTGTCCAGACGCTTATAAAACTTTAACTTTATGTGACCAAAACAAGTAATATAGCCATTCATCCCAATCGATAACAGAAATAAATATCCGTGTTATCGTTATCATTATTGGGGGGAGGGGCGCGTCGGGCCGTAACTGGGTCACCTCACAAGTCCCGGACGGCTACAACGCCGCACGACTGAGCGGGTCACGTCCTATTGGAGTTCACGCTTAACGCTTCTGCTAAAATGGGAGAGACATTTGAGATATTTAAGCGATTTTACACAGTTACATATTAAGGACACCGGTTATAGAATTTATTTTATTTTATATGACCAACTAAGGATACGTTATGGCCGCACTCAGAGTCAGTGATGTTGATGTCGTTAGTAGTCGTCGAAAAGTAAAGTAACGAGTTAATTGTTTCTAAAATTTAATGTCTTTGAGTACGGCGGTAAGATTATTAAGTAGATTAATTAAATAAATAAATGAAAAATAATAATTAGCAAATGACTTCAATGTCCAATGTTTTGATTGTTCTTATGACCAACTCTCTCTGACTCTATTGTATTCATGTACTTTAAAAAAAAAGTTTGCTTACTTGTTAGTAATTTCCGGCTATTTCCTGTTCCTTCTCCTTGAAGGTCTTCTTCTAAATCAAAATCAATCCAAAAATTAAAAACAATTACATCAGACATAATAAGCTCTAAATACGCAAATCGATATACGATGGATATGACAAGAATTTAGCGCTTTTACGCTTCAAGAAAAATAAGGCAAGTACAGACAAGAACCGCGCCAGAAACCAGCAGAATGCGGAATCGTTGAATAAGAGGGAGACACCACATTTAGCATTCAAATGCTACGTCGCAGCCGCGCGAGAATTTATTGCGCGTGGTATCCTTAACACGTGCGAGACCTTCTTTGTTCTTTGGAGGATTTCGTTTTTATCAATTTTATGTGTGTAATAGACAGCCTACTTTTTACCCGACTGCCAAAGGAGGAGGGTAATGTGTCTATCAGTGTATAATAAACATACATATTATGTATGTTTTTTCCTTTGTGGCGCTCTTGAAACTAAACGCGTGGAACGATTCTGATGATTCTTATGGCAATCGATTTGTCTTAATCTTGTGATGTCACTAAAGATATGTCAGTGATTAAAAATCAATATGGCGGCAACTAGACGCCCCGCGCCATATTGTAAAAAAGAAAAAAGAAATGTCAACAAACTATGACAAATGGAGTATCATTGAATAGGTATTTATAAATCATCTTTAGCTTTCTTTATCATTTTTTATTTTGAGCGATCATTTAGTATTTATAACGATTTAAAGTTGGTTAGCAACAACAGTTGGATTTCTGGTTTTCGTATACTTACACCGGAACACAACAATGCGAACACTGCGGTTTGACCGTAGTTTAAGGGATAAGATGGTGTGGCCCTACCGCCATGTGTAATTCTGTCCTTCTGTCACAGCGGTATATTTTAGCGCTTGTTTTTTTTTTTTCTCTAATCGAAATATAACCTATTAAGACACGAACGAAACATTAACTAGTACGAAACCCTCGGACAGTGAGTCCGACTTACTGATGTGCCAAAGGAAACTTTCCAAAATTGCGGAACATTTCATGTAGGAAAATATCAGAAACTTCTCACAATTTTGTATGGAGATGGAAACTTTCCGTTTCTTAAATTTAAATTTCCTATATTTCTTGTGAAAGTTTCCGGAAATTTCCTAGGACTTTTCCATCTTTTTGGGAACTCTCCGCAACTTGCACATCGTAGTCCGTCCGACTCGCAATTGGCCGGTTTTTCAAACAAAAACGACGCGCACTAAGGATCACTCAATAAGCCATCTTTCCCCACAACTTCTTAAGCCTGATACCTCGTGTCAACAATATTGACTCGAAAGCTTTTAGGAAAATAACTAAACTTTCCATTGACACGCTGTTCTATTATATTTGAGTGATACGAGTTGGCAAGGGAGCGCGTTAAAAAATAAAAAGCTTAATATTAACTTGTGTTTTATTTTGGAGATGGAAAATTATTTTCTTTATGGTTTGACTGCGAACTCGTCATCTAACTGTGTACTGTTTCATAAGAAAAAACACATTTGCATTAGGGTTTTACTTTAAATTTTCAGGGGTTCTATTCTACTCTGTATATCCGTGACACGCACGCACGCACGCACGCACGCACGCACGCACGCACGCACGCACGCAGGCGCGCAAACACACACATATATTGTACTTCTAAAATTATTTTAAGTTGAATTTAATTTAAAGTTAAATCTTAATGTAACTGTTTGTATTATTAGTTATTACCTCTAGTATTAGTAGCGGTGTCTCATGACACAAGCAACATTACTTGCTTAATAGGAGGCTCCAACCTTGTCTATTGTTAAAAATCTTAATAACCATATGAACTTTTTTATTTTCTTTTTCATCATATTTCCTTTGACGTGTGTTATTGTATTGTTTATAACTCGGCGCTCCATTATTGTCAGAACTGTAAAAAACTATATAAGCTCGAATTGGTGCTAAATCGCCAGAAGTTTCTGTTTATGAATTCTAGAAATCCTTTTGAGAGCGACATTGCCTGAGGCTTATCCATCGTCACTGGAAAATGGCTGTGACAAAATCGACATTTCCAGTGCGATTTCGGATTAAGTTATTCGACATTACATTGGAACAAGGCTCTAGACAAGTTGCATCCGTCGTTCGTTATCGTTAACAAAAATGTATAGGGTTGACGTGAGCAGACGGTCGTGTCGAGCGCCTACGTCAATTCCATACATTTCGAGAGTTTTCGAAAGTCGTTTACGTTAGCGTTAAGCAAATTGTCTAGTCTCACAGGAGGTAAATAAGCGGTTACTACTCATATATCAATTCAGTACCAATATAAGCCGATGGAATGTTCTTCCACTCACGCACATTCCTGTCGAGATCACCCCCAACTAACCTATATTAATCTACAGCGTGTTGGCAATCCGCACGCAATCCGCTGTACAGGCGCGAACAGTCGAGTTCGTAAATAAGTGTACACTTTAGTTCACTTTAATCGCTGTGACAATTCATATAAGTTCAAAAATTACATTAAATAGACAAGGTACTAAAGTGTACACATATTTATTAACTCGACTGTACATGTAGATAAATTTGCATATCTTAGGCAGGGTTTCCTTTCCACTGTGAGTGGGTTTAGCATACATCGGACTTCAAGTGTTTCCACCGCGAGCAAACCTTTTGAAGGCACCGTTGTATGCTAAACAGAGTCCGTACGGGGCCCGCTTCGCTCGTAGTGGAGATCTTTCGGGTGATTTTGGTACGGGCTGGGTTGCGTGCGAATTGATATGAATTAAGAACCAACCAATTCTTGGGCACCCAGGCATCCATTTTCGACTGCATTATTTAAAAAAAATGTCTCGGCTACTAACTAAATAAAACTGAGAGGATACTGCGGGCCTATTGTTAGACTTATCCCCGCGATAAAACCTTTTTATCACAAAGTTATCGACATATTATCATTGTCGACGAAGCCAACGTGGTGGCAACGGTTTCATTGCATTATCCATTTATGCGTACACTGGGCATTTTATTAAAGTAGATAAAAAACTAGGGATTACAAGTTACTTATTTTAACGAACGATATCGTTATCGAAAATGTATAGATTGACGTAAGCTGCCGGACCGTCGCGTCGAGCGCGTATGCGTTACAGTTATGCATCTGGTTTAGGGTCATTTAGGGTACTCCTGCCATAAGCCTGACTTTGTTAGTCATCTGTTGTATGTCAGGAATTATCTCGTGTTCCTATTTTCAACGTTAAACAATATAGGAAAAGTGGAGGTTCACAGTAATAGCAAAATCTCGGGATTTTATCTATCCAGGGCACCAATTAATTGCAAACTGTTTCTTACCACCAATGATAGACATTATTTACAACAATAAAACTATATGTATTTTTTTGGGGAAAAGCTGTACTAACAACGTAACGAACTCGGTTCCTAAGAACGAGCTCGCTCTAACTGATATAGTTTCCAAATTCCCCATACAGACCCATTTGCTTTGCTCACCCTGAATACTACGTGGTAGGGCTTCCAATCCCGGTATACCGGGATCCCGGTATTCCGAGATCCCGCACTATTTTCCAGTACCGCTTGTTGCGGCATTACAAGCGCGGGATCCGCTGGATATGCGGGACGCAATAGTTTGGCTGAATTACACATTAGATATGTTTTTGTTTTCTTCAAAATAAATATCAGATGAATGCCCACCAAACCAATTAAAATTTTAATTACTTTTTCAAACATTCTGTTGGAAATTTTCTTAGTTTTTGTGTGTACGAGTATGATTTTGTATTTTTTTTATATTTTTTTGTTATTTTTTTTTGTTTTATTCATCTTATATCAATAGTATCAATTTCTACGCGGGATCCCGCAAATACCGAGATCCCACGGGATTGAAAATGTTCAGTCCCGCAGAGATAGGCTGCGGGATTGGAAGCCCTACTACGTGGTATGGGCATCGATCTATCCAGACGCTAATTACCATACTCGGTAAAACTATGTTACTTAGTATTGTCAAAGATTTGATTGCTCTAATTTACTTACCGATTTAAAAATAATACGATAACACTTTAAAATCAATATAGTTTGACCGAGTAGAAGAGCCCCAGGTTATTGGCCGGTGCAGCGATGGAGCCCCACTTAGCTTGATTACCGCATCCAACCACTTTCCATTACCTACAGGCTTTTAATACCACAATTCATGAAAGGGACCATTCCATGATCTCCATGATCATTCATGGAAATTAAAGGTTAATACATTGTATTCTGTGTATGGACTGACTTGGGAGATTTTATAGCTTTCTAAGGCTTGTTACCTACGAAGAATATATAACTGAGTTGCATGTTTTGAATATTAATTTTAAAATGTTAAATTATTTAAGTTAAGCATGTTTGCCATGCGAATTAGAAATCAAGGACGGATACTATGTCCTGTTAATGTAGTTCCTGCTCTGATACACAATCAAAGTTTTCGAGTGCTCATCTAGTTAGTAAAATAAATGATTCATTTGCTATACATGCTGTTGGTAAAACAATGCTCTTTCTTCAGATAACTTCTGTACGTATGAGGAAAACTGTCAAAGAAAGGAGAAATAGGGCCTTACGTGACCTGATACACCAATAGAACTCTATTCCCATGAAATAAAAGGATTTCACTTTGTAGTAGTCAGTAATTATTTTGTTGAGTACAGACAAAGACTTCAATAAAATTGTTTACAACCATACAGAGAGCGTCGTCTACAGTGGATCAGCAATTTAAGTTGTTGACCGTACACAGAAACTTACTCCTTGACAGTTTGCCGTTTAAAAAGTTACTAACTACAAAGGAGGTTAAGTTAACCATTAAACTCCGGTTAGCCAGATCGTAAACTTACACACTGACGGCGGCCATCTTTGTTCATCAAACTATCGCTACGGCTCGTAGCACTTTCCGTAGCACATATGTTCAAACCGTAGCACTTACGCGCCAGTTATTGTGAAAACCATAACCCTTCAAGAGATAATTTAATCTATTGAGACACTTCGTTCATTTACGACGAGACCCTTTTGCAAAGTAGGTACTTCGTGTTTATGCGGTCAACGGATGCGAAGACACCCGTATACATGTAAATTGTATAGGCTATTACTATACCATAGGACGCATAAGATGTCCGATACCAGAGTCGCTAAGCCCATAAAGCCGCACTTTGCCCTTGGAGTATTTTTTTACAGACAACAATTTTCTCGCCAAGTAAATTGCTCGCGGTCTAAATAAAATTAGCAACTGGGAAGTCAGCCAAGATGATAAACTTGGAATAAGGGTTTTTTTAAATCTTGGAGATTCGCAGACGAGGAGGCGAATATTTCCTGCCGCTAATCGATTCGGCAGACAAATCGAATTAGAACGTACGGAGCCCCTCGTCTGATAAATCTTCGATTTTCATGCCTCGATAGTTTCCTAAAGGATTTTCGTAATACTCGATTCGCAGTCGGTTTTTATATTAAAATCTACATTGTATTTTTGCGCCTCATGTTTTTATTATAATTTCCTCTCCGTTTTATCCGGATTTATTTTTCCGTCCGAATCAACGGGGGCGCGGAACATTGTAAGCACCGGAAAGGTCAATCCATAGCCGCTCGCCGGAAGCGAGCTTTATCCAAATAATAATGGCCGTCATACCCTTTATACACTTGCTCGGAGGTGAAGGATCCGGGAATATTTCATGCAAATATTTTAGCCAAACGATTTCGATGCACAATAAACAACCCTTTTATGCGAAGGATTGTTGTATTTACGCTGAGTGAGTTCCGCAATTTGTGTGAATGGAGAATGGTTTGCTTTAGATGGATGCTTATCCGCGACATCGCCGTGGGGGCAGCGGAACCGGAAATCAAAGTGAACGCCGAGGAAAATGGAGGAGACATGTGAAACGAAATGAAATGAAGAAAGTTTGCGGCTTACAAAAGAGACTAAAGTTTTATAAGACTCGTTTGTTTTTTCGCTATCGTGTGGTTTGAGCAGTTTATTTTACATTGCGCAATATACCACCATTAGGTGGAGCCGTCGAAGTCGTAACGACTAACGAGCGAATTATAAGATAACATCCCGGGTTGTTGTGTCGATCCTTAGAGATTTATGCCTAGCAGACATTTTCTTGTGAATATCATACTGATATTATGTGTATAACCATGATTTATTATTGCAACAAGAAACATTTTAACTTCTATCTGGGGCTTTATTCTACTCGGTTTAAAAATAATTACTTTTGTCATGTTATATGGTATTGTTTTGAACGGTTCACTGTTGGATCGCATAATTATTTTTTTACGCATAATGTATCTTTACGCATAAAATCGTTTGACGTAAAACGGTTTTTACAATAGAAACGGTTTTATTATAATTATTATAAAAAACTAACCTAACATAACCTAATCTTCAAAATAGGCGTTTGTTAAATTCTGCAATGTAAGCCTAAAAGGGTATCAATGCGAAAAAAAAAATATGCCAAAAGATAAATATGCGTAAAAAAAATATGCGTTCTAAAGGGATACCGTTTTTAACACCCACCATTACCTACTGTCAAGTAAACAGAGAGCTATCACAACGTTGGTAATACAATAACACGTCAAAAGCTATATTGTTTTACCCAGTAAAATAGAATTCGGAACCGTCAAGGGGGGAAGATGGCCGATTGAAAACGTCCGGCTTTTACTTTTGAATTTGGCATTGTTGACGATATCACTAAAGAACTGCCATAAATAAAAGATACGAAGAGTAGAATCGAGCCCCTGTTTATTGATTGAAGCAATAAATAACAATAAATGTAAATAACGTCTTACGCAGTACAAAATATAACCTCAAACACATATTTTGTACCAAGTTGACATCTGTCAAATCGGGCCTCATAGAACGACCAAACTGTACAGCTAGTGACTATATTTCACTTGACAGAAGCGCGTGGCGCTAACCCCATGTGCTTCTGTTTAGTCCATTTGAGAAAATACTCTTTTACCGAACAATTGTCTTCGCGAGTGATATCCATGGACTTATTTCTCTAATAAGTCCATGGGAGTGTCTATAAATAACTTGACATTGGCGAAATACACCTAAACAGGAGACTTAGACTATATTTGACTTGGGAATTATGAAGCCAAAGGTGTGTAATACTGCGGAAGCAACCGCCTTTAATAGTAGTTTACGTGACGGTTGCGTAATGCTAATTACGCAGAGTCTCGTACAATACTTTATTTACACTCATGTCATAAGTCCTCTATTACCAGCTGTCACCTACTACCACAGGTAAGGTAATGCTGGTCATTTGCCTTTCGGGTTCTGAACCGATCTTAGAGTACTTATAATATGTGTGTAGATAAAAACTAATATATTTACGTTATAGGGAGAAATACCGTTTTTGGCCACTTTAAGTAATATAATGTAAAGCATTATGAAATTACAAACATATTTTTATATTTTATCTTTATTTAATCTCCAGTCTTAACTATTTATCAATATTATCTTAATTTTACAGTATTTTTAATACTCATTTCAATCTCCACAATCGGTACCTACATTTACCGTCCCTAGGTACCATGGATTCCTGAATGAAACTATGAACTATTATGCAGTCAACTATACAAGTACAAGTTACCTTTACCCTTTACTAAACATTTTACGAGTGTAACACTGAATGAACTCCCTAATGAATGTGTCAAGTTCAGCAACTTGTCCCGGCAAGTTTTAACGATCTCTTGTAGAGAGGTTAATTATGGGGAGGCAAAGTTTCCGCTTTGATCGATTCACTATCGGAAAGTACTTGAAATATAAACTCATTTAAATTTGTTACATGCTAACCTTATAGTTGGCTAATGTTTGTAATGTTTCATTAAAGAATTATAGTAGGTACATATTTGTTTTTCATTCAATATTTAGTTTCATTATAGGCTTTTAATCAAATAACTAAGGTCGACTTCAATTCTTAATAGGTACCAGTACTTGACTACGATTATATAAAAAAAACCGTACCTCATTTAGACATCCAAAATAGAAGGAGGAAGGATAAATTGTCAACGCGAAGGTATTTAAGTATTTTTAGAAATACGAATAAATAAAGAGTTTATAATATCGTTTATACGCATAGTATCTCAATAAGAGGCCTACCCTTCGTAAAGCCTTTACCTTCACCGGCTTTCGCAAACGATTTGAGGGCCCTGCCAAGATCCATTGCGCTAACTAACGTTTCTATTCGTTTCATTTTTAAACCAATCTCGCCACTGATAGATCGGGTGACTTCGAAGAATCGAATAGAAACGCTAGTTAGCGCAATGCATCTTGTCACGGTCCTCTGGGCCTCTATTCTACGGGTAAAATCGTATTTCCTTTGACATGCTATCGTATTGTTTTTAACTTTTAACTCGGCCGCCATTACTGTCAAATAAATAAGAGCTATCGTGACGTTGACAATACGATAACATGCCAAAGGAATATGGCGTTACCATGGTTTACCGACTAGAATAGAGGCTTTGATTAATATAATTGAACTTTTATAAATAATGGAATGTATGACAGAGGCGTAAGAATAATGTTGTTTAACAGCAGAATGAGCGTATTATTTATGTTGCGCGTTGGTTGCCACTATTTGACCTTTATTACACAAATACACGCCGTGTGGACAGCGCGCAATAAATCAACAGTGCATCTCTACAATATGATGGAACAGCGAGACCTATCTACAAAGGCAAAATGGAACTGGTAGTATTTCCGTTACTTAGTAATGTTTTAACAAAACTACTTAAACATATTTTATCTCGTATGTCATCAATTTCTTTTGAAAAGCCTCTGGTCAACTTTCCATATCTATAACTTAATATCAGGGTTCGCCGATAGATATAAGTATAGGTACTATAATATCTCGATATACATTGTGTCCAGGGATAAAGTAAATAAGGGAGACTACATAGTGATTTAATCACCGAAAATAGAAATAAAATCTCATCACAGTTTAAAAATTACCAATTGAATTACTGTTACCGAAGTGACAATAAGAATTTAATGGTATACTATCGAAATTTCGAAAATCTTTTGTCCGCTCTGTATCGTTTGTACGAAATTTTAATTTGTCCGAAAATCATTTTTCTCTGTACCCATTTACTTTTCAAAATGATATAGATATTATATTAGATATTATACCTACAGAACCTGTAAGTTAGGTTGGGTTAGTTTTATAAGAATTCAGGAAAGTTAAACGATTTCAGAGAAAAATGATTTTCACACAAAAGTTTTTCGAACTTAATAAAATGAAACCGAATCGAATACAAGTTATATATAGAGGGATTGAACTACAATTTATTGTCCGTACTCGATTAGCTTTATATTGATCAATCTCTTCTGTTTAAACAAATGAAAAATTCCATAAGTCTATCCATCCGGAATAATGTACGTTTCGATTGGTGAAAGAATTTTGAATAGGTTCCGTGGTTCCGGAGATTACAATCGGATAAACAAACTCACAGATTCTCAATTTACTTCATCATATCAGGCTGTTTCAGTCCACTGCTGGACATAGGCCTCCCCCAAGGAGCGCGACAGCGCGCGATCTCCTGCCCTTTGCATCCAGTCACTGCCAGCTGCCTTCTTCAGGTCACCGGTCCATCTAGCCTAGGAGCGTCCTACACTACGTTTGCCTAAGCGTGGTCTCCATTCGAGAACCTTCCTGCTCCACCTCTCGTCGGTTTACTTACTGCACGGGTAGCACAAGTTGCATTTTCTCGCTTGTCGCTCATTGCGTCTCTATCGTTACTGCACGGCTAGCACAAGTGGCCCGCGACTGGGTTGTCGCTCGGATCTCCCTTTCTATCTAGTCGGGAACGATAGAGACGCACTGAGCGACAAGCGAGAAAATACAACTTGTGCTACCCGTGCTGGCTAGATGGAAAGGGAGATCCGAGCGACAAACAAGTCGCGGGTAACTTGTGCTAGCCGTGCTGGATTCCTAAAACTTAAAAGTTAAAATAAAATATTGTAAAATCGGATATTTTGGGAATCTGGTAAAAAAGTGGTTGCGTTATTTTAAAATCCTGGTATTGCGACTTAACTGGCTTGCAGATTTAACTAGTAAAATATCGGCGTAATTAATAACGAATCTCATTACTTAAGAACACCCAAATATTACTATTTTAATAAAGGAAACCGAGTTCACTTAAAAGAGTAGGTAACGTGGAGGTTTAATTACTTACTCTTTTTATTGTTTCTTTTCTTTCATAAAAAATGTGGACTTAATTTCGCAGTAAAATTGTGTTACTACGTTAGCTCGAATTAATTAAAACCTTGCAAGTTGTCCAAAAGAAATATAGAAGATTGACGCTATTTTAATTCTGAAAGGTTAGATTAACGGCTGGAAAAATATTTTTTCGCCATTTTCAGTAGTTGTATTTAAGCTACAAAATGAATTAAAATCGGTCCAGGTACATACATAGGTACTATATTTATCTAAGATGTGCGGATTTCCTCACGATGCTTTCCTTAATCGGAAAATAAGTAAGTTTCGGTAACATCGGGCAGGGTTCAAGACTTTCCTATGACCCTTTTGCTTAAGAGACTAAAAAAGACACAAAATATTCGTTTACCATTACTTTTTGAAGATAGACATCTATTCCACTTTGTGACAGCCCACCTAATTTCATTGTAATCATAATTACGGTTTTATTTACACGGTAAAGCGCGAGCGCTGAATTAAAAAAAATTGTACATTGAGTCACCATTACTTGTCTCTGTCACTCTCAGAACACTCACGCACAATGATATTGCCGTCGCGTTCGCACAGCGACATTGACTTGAAATTAATTGATACGATTGTAAACTTTTCTACTATAGTTATCCTAAAGGTCAATGTACGAAATTCTTCGTAGTCGGCATCCGCGCTGTAATAAGTGCTACTTTAACGTTAACAATACAATTCCGATATAGATGGCATGTGGGCTAAAACCTATTAGAATAAAACCCCTGATTATTTGTTAATAATTCAAATAGCTACAATAACTGTCAATAACGATACTGGTTTAACACATACTTACTATCCCTAACGTTGTGCTAAAACGATAAACCACCGTAAGCTTTAAACTTCTACTTTGCTCTAAAGCTGAAAACACCGCATGAGCAGTTGTGGTTGCGAAGTTTATCAAACTATCCTTTGACGATCATCGTCGACGTTTGCGACTTAATGTTCTATTTATGTGAAGAGACAGTAACTTGAGTAAAACTTAATTATCAGGATGCCCATAAGGGTGAACTGTTTGTATGTACGTATGTGAACATAACTATGAATGAGGGTTTATAATATGTATGGTTCTTGGTTTCATTGTAGAAGCTGAGTAAGGACCTATGATATACAGGGTGGTACTCGATAAACTGTACATATTGAAAGGGATGAAATATTAGGTTAATTTTTTAGCCACTGGTTTTTTTACAGATTGTCAAACTTTTTAATAAAGTTTGGGTAGTACACTTACTTGTGACGGTGTAATTTTTGATCTAATAGCCCAAAAAATGCATAGTATTGACATTAGTTAGGTTTATAATAATTGATAACAATATTAGACCAATTAAAAAAAAAACTGAGCAACTGCTTTTTTGTGGAAAATTACTGCAGAAATATCATTTTGTTTTCATAAAAACACGATTTTCTCAAAATTTTGCAGACATTTTACAAATTTTTTTTAACGTTTATAGATCTAAAATTAAACGAGGTACAATAATAAGCAAAAAAAATAGTGAAATATCTACAAAATTTTGAGAAAATCGTATTTAAATGAAAACAAAATGACATTTTTGCTGTAATTTAAAATTTTAAATGTGATAAAAAAGTGGCTATATTTATTTTATTGTTTTACCGATTAATTAACCTAAAATTTCGTCCCTTTCAATATGTACAGTTTATCGAGTACCACCCTGTATATTTATATATATATATGTATATGCCCGGGACGTACCCGAAGGATTTTAACCATCGATTCTAGACCCTATTTGGAGTATATAATGTGGTACAACATGTAGTCCAAAAACGCATAATTTCCGAGATTTTTATTATTTAAAAAACAATTCCATGGTTAATTTAATTTGAACTCTTGTCACCTTAACTTAAAGCATTATTTACTAAGAAATTGATTAAATTAATTTATGTTGTACGTTGATGATATTGCTACTTACAACATGAATCTTTCTTTGCAGGTAAATAATGAAATCAAATCAAATCAAATATTTTATTTCCATTAACAAATAAGGTGTACACAAATAAGGTTGAGATCTCCTTGTAGGTCTGAAAAGACCTGTGTTAGGAGGTCTCGCTCTTCCAAAAACTGTCGTGGGTAAGTACATAATTTAGTTAATAGGTAGGAAAGAATACTTAAAATTACTCACTTAGCCTAAACTGTAGAAATGAGTCAAATCAAGCTTCAGCTTCATAGTGCCGTAAAATAAAAAGAAAAGGAGAACCTTAAAAGTTGATTTTGTTTTTGACATAGCTCAAAATAATGCTTAAGGTTAAGGTGACAGAGTTCAAATTAAATTAACTATGGAATTAGTAGAAAGACTTTATTTACATCCAACTAAGTACAGAATTAAACATTAATACGATTAAAAATTCAAACTAAACGCATTTAAATTAAAATTAAACTAAGCTACTCAAATATTAAAGAATTGGAGAAATACTATGGAATTGTTTTTTAAATAATAAAAATCTCGGAAATTATGCGATATTGGACTACATGTTATACCACATTATATACTCTAAATAGGGTCTAGAATCGATGGTTAAAATCCTTGGGGTACGTCCCGGGCACGGTGTATGAAGAGTTCCCTCGATTTCTCCAGGATCCCATCATCAATGGGTCGACAATGGGTCCATCTGGAAAGTATACCCCACCAAAGGAAAAATAATAATTCAGATCAGTCTTCGAGTAATCGGGGAATATATATGTACATAAAAAAAAACAACGAACTGAGAACCTACTTTTATGAAGTCGTTAAAAAATAACTTGATAATTCGTCAAGTTTGTACCTATGTCAAATTACTTTTTCCTCGCTTTCGGAAGTGGACTTTAAAAACAAGTTTTGAGCGAGAAAGACAGGTTTACGGAGCTGTAAAACTGGAAAAGTAATAACATTACCTATGATAATCCTTTCATGTGCAAAACAATACCGATTGTCTACTTAGAATTTGCTCAGTTTGCT
This sequence comes from Acleris literana, assembly GCA_946894065.1. Lineage (NCBI taxonomy): Eukaryota > Metazoa > Arthropoda > Insecta > Lepidoptera > Tortricidae > Acleris > Acleris literana. Next base: position 5,616,467 of record OX335681.1, read on the forward strand.
CTTATCGTGAAAAGAAACGAGCTTGAAAACAAAACACATTAGACTATCTCTGTCCTCTTCAAAAGTTATTAGCAAACTGTTTTGCGTGAGAAATATTAGTTCTGTTCTGAGGCAGAGCTGAGTAGGCTTTTAGTTGTTATTAGTCCGGCAAGGCCTCACTGCCTCAGGCAACTGAGCTGAGCAGACATGGCGCTCCAATAACAACCCACCCGCCGAATTGTTCTCACCTTTGACTGATGGTCTAATTACTCATGAACTTTCTAATGAAATATTAAATACCTCTCTCGAGTAGGTACTATCCGGAACCCATTTAAATATTACATTCCTTCAAGGCAAGCTTCACGTTTTGAATTATTGGATTAATTTTAGGTAGGTATGCAGGAACTTTTTTCAAAGATCTATCATTAGCGTGGCTAGTGTCTAACGCACGCAGAACAATTGTTTTCATTTTGTATGCAGACTCGCCATCCGACTTTTAAAATGAAAACGATTGCGATTGTGGGTTCGTTAGGCATAGCCCCCCAGGACGTTCTACACCGTGCCCGGGACGTACCCGAAAGATTTTAACCATCGATTCTAGACCCTATTTGGGGTATATAATGTGGTATAACATGTAGTGCAATAACGAATAATTTCCGAGATTTTTATTATTAAAAAAACAATTCCATAGATGATTTAATTTGAACTCTGTCACCTTAACTTAAAGCATTATTTACTAAGAAATTGATTAAATTAATTTATGTGGTACGTTGATGATATTGCTACTTATTGAATCTTTTTTGGTCCTTTTATACTCCAAATAGTGTCTAGAATCGTTGGTTAAAATCCTTCGGGTACGTCCCGGGTACGGTGTATATGGGGTTAATCTTTTGCATGTTCAAGTCACTCCCCACCTTCCATATTTCCAATCTCCCCACTACCTTGACTTGTACCGTTGCCAATACGTTAACAATGTAATAAGGTCTCTCTTTATCTTTATAACATGTCAAAGGCAATATGCATTTGCCCAGTGGAATAGAAGTCGTGCAATAGATTACTTACTTCACCTTTATTATGTCAACGTGCTACCCAATTCTAGTACTAAAAAACGGCCACGAGGCGTTGATTACAATCGCCATACACGTTACTTACACGATAGTAGGTAGGTACCTAATAATAATTTATTTCAGGTGGGGTAAGGGGAACTACTAGCAAAGGAAAACAGTAGTTGGTAAATAAAAAACTAAGCATTGCAGGTTTAAGATCCATCTATAATCTTACCTAAATTTAAATTATTACTTTATCTAACGATCGAGCAATGATATAGCTCAATCATACATATAGTCTCTAGTTCTTGATTAACAAACTACTGTTTCTTTTTCCCAGTGTGTCTCCTCCTTACCTTACATACAAGACATGTTTTTTAAAACGTACAACAGATTCATCGCAGTATCTATTTCTGAAACTAACGTGCTTCGAAGAATTAAACAAAAAAGAAAGATTAACCTTTAACTGAATAGATACTATACTTACCGAATATGAGGAAAGAATATTTAAAGAGGTACTTACTTTGCCATACATCACCCAAGCAGCACATTTATATCAGCGCATGTCCTGCACAAAATAAGAAATAAGAAACTTAAAAGTGCCGGGTCGTTTCGTTCCTTATAGCAGCCCCGGATTCTGAAGTGATGCAAACTTGAGCGCTTGGCAACATCCCTGTACGCGTTTCCTTCGAAGAATTCTCATTTCTAGATATACCTTTTATATTCTACGTCAAAAGAATTGTATAAAATATTCCGAGCTCAGAAATGTAGCCAAACAAGAGGTGAAACTTGTAAGTCGTAAGGCACTGGTGCCTATCCGTCTGTCACAGGCAATATGTCCGCCACATATTTTCATGGCTAAGCGATGTTGACGTCGGCGTAGCTATCTTATATTACGCTGGCATGACGCCAGAGGGCTGGAGGAATTTCACGGGTTTTTACCACAATATGGATCCACGTCAACAGAATGTATGGTAGGTACCACATTGCAATTACTGACATAAAAAAGTGGTTTTGGATGTTCATTTACAGCGTTTGGCTAGCTATCGCCATCAAACGAGCACTCAAAACTGACAGTATATTTGTCGCGCATGGTTCATAGAAAAACAAAGTTTTCCGATAACTATTAACTTAAGCTACTGGTACTGTAGATCTGTATTAAACGTATTTGACTAGTTTCTTGCTGTCAGGTTCAAACTTGTGACGCTCTCTAATTGTACTTAAACTTAGTACTCCGGTTTAGGTTTTCAGCCGAAGGGCTACAAAAAAAATGAGCCACTATAGCATAGGCACATGCAAATACAAAAGTTTCCATCTTGATTGTAAAAAATAAAATAACTTGAAGTAGGAATAGGTCCTTTAATTACAGCTGTGATTAATGGAATGAACAAAAAGAAAGTCATTTGTGATTGTGATTGCAGTCCTTTGAATCTTCGTTCATGCAAGTGAAATTCATCACTTGAAGAATATTGAAAATTCCACGTTGCAGCGAGCTACCAAGACCTCCAATTCATAATAATGGGTATCTCGAAACGCGATGTGAAAGGTAAGTTGACTTGGGACCGAATAAATATACTAGTCTTGCGTGGTCTTGAGTGAGCTGCCAGTTGCAAGACACGTCATATTAGGAGCCTGTCATCTTTGAAACGAGTAACTCACTCAAGATCAAGGTCTTGCTGCTGGGCTTCTCTTTGTTGACAGTGAAAGGGATCCAACTGTTATTCTTCTTAATAAATACAAAGAAAACACAACTCTTCATTAAGAAATAAAAATTTTATTATTATCAGTTCAAATATCGTATTTACAATTTTTTAAAACGAGTAAAAGCACATTGTTTTTTACGTTAAAAATTAAAAAAAGTCATAAATGGGGACAGCAAGGCAATTTGATAATACGTAAAATAATTAAAATGAAATTATAAGAGACATAACATAGTCTAGATACATTAGTTAAAATAAATCTCAAGGCCCGCGCCAGGCTCCACACAATGGCAACTCTAGGACTCGCGAACAAAACCGTAACAACTAATGATTTACTTCTATTTACAATTCGTTCCTCGCAGCCACGACGTAAACATCAGTTCTTCATTATACAAATGCAAATTATTATACAATAAAATTTCCTCCATCCATCATGTAAATGCTCCATGTTAGCCTAACATTTATATTTGTATGTTACATGCCGCAAGCGACCGGTGCCTCACTCAACGGGTGAATATTTACTTTGCCTCTCCTTATATTAAACTTAGGTCAAAATTCAACAAATCATATACACTGAACATATTGCGTTTCACAAACTATACAATTTACGTACTATTTTGGTGTTCGGAACCGATTCACGAGACGCGGCGCGGGGGCGGGGGCGGGCCGGCATTCACAGCAATGTACTTACATCACACAAATTGTCAATCAATATGATCACAAGTCAATTGCCTGTTTGTTGCGTAGTTTGGACGACACTAGGAAAAATCATGTTGAGAAGGTATTGCGTTACATAACTTATAGCGGCCACCGCGCCGCCCCCGTGCGACACTGAAATCGTATAAGAATCTAAAGCTCAGTACATTACGCTACGCTAATAATTTGATCTACGTTCAATAATGCTGTTCCGGACACACTGACAACTCCTATGCTCTTCTATACCAATCTACTAGACACTTGAATTTAACAGTGGCAGTGATTTCACGATTACTTGACATTTATTCTTTAAGAAACTAATGTCACACAAGGCATAGTATATTTATGCTACCTAGTTATTTGCAGCAAATGTATAAAAACATCTATGAGATATTTTACTTAACACGTAACGACAGCTCCTACTTCGAATTTAGAAAACCCGAGTTGAGACTTTATTGCTATTTGAGTAAATAAGGCCATTTTCATGTTGGCCGCGGAAGATTGCGTCGTCCCGGGCCCGCCGGACTAGATTAGCATATTCGGTCGAGAAAGGGGCGCTCTCCCCGCGGCGAACATCAAACGGACTTCGAATGCGATCCCCAAATAGTCTTGTTATAGAAATACTGGATATTTTTACAAGAAGTTAAACCGTTGGCACAAGTTGGTGTTACCGTTTGATTGGTCTAAATGCTACTTTACCACACATCACAGTTCATTTAAAAAATCACTATACTAAGCAAGACGAGGTCGGAGATCGCATCTCGGCGCGTTCGGAAGTAGGTTTGTATCGTTGTCGGGCTGCCAATGTGCCGGCGCTTACGCTACTGACTCCGCTCTCCTAACCTTACAGTGAGGGACCACTAAAATTCGACTAAACTTGTTAAATTCACTAGTCTTTAAGCTAGACGGAAACTACATTTCGACTACTCCCCTACGTCTCTCTTTAACAGAACAAAAGGAATTAATTTAGTAAAGTTTTTACAAATCCTCAAATTCCCTATCACAATTTACAGTAGGACGGTCCCACACATCATAAATTTGAGATCTGTCGCGATATTATACAAATTTTGGTAATAGATAGCTATCTCCGTTCAATTCACTTTGTATCACTGGATCAAGCCGCCGCGAGGGGTGCGCGCCGCGCGGCCCCGCACCCGAACATACTATTTGAGCACCGTGGAAGGAATGGGTGTGCATAAGACTTAGACAACGCCAGAATCACCGCAAGGCTGTGCCTCGACTCTGTCAGATCTTCGACAGAGCTCGGAACCTCCGAGCACGTCCAATGAGCAACGGCGAAGGCCTTGCGTTAAGAACAGTACAGCTTTAAATAGTGCATCAAGAGTTAAATCACATCATCGATATTATCCATTTGTAAATATAAATAAACATCTTCAAAATTTTTCTCAAATTATGAGCATATATCCAGCATAAAAATCTTTTAAAATAACACGTCATACTCTTCTCAATTATAGATATACCTACCTATAGGTATATGGCACACTGCTCTGTTTATAATATTTATACATTAAATTCATACACTCGATACCTAACAGTTTACCTTGTCACCATAGAATAATTGAATTATATGGATGGATATTACGTTAGAAGCTTAACAAGCGCTAATATAATATTCGACAAACAATCGACGGATCGACAAAAGAGTCACGCGCGGGTCGAAACGAATACTGGTCGGCATCGGATGCCCGTTCCTCCGCACTTAGCCTACTCGAGAGAAGTATCACGAAACGTTGGTCCGCCGACACGAGTCGACACATCCCGACTGCTCTAACCTATAGGAATTGAAACGTACCTACTAAGTAACGTCCTGAACGATTCAACTAAGGCTCCGCTCACTTGGTCGCGTGCCGCATCTCGGGGTGCAGGCTCACGCCCTCCACGGTAAATATTGACACTTCTGGAACAAAACACAAACCATTTACTGGATAATCGATATACCAAAGATGAGGGAACCTGTCCACCCGATTCAATAGCGGCTCCAGGGAATGCCATTAAAATATGAGACCTAACAATAATGCCCTAATGAAAATGAATAACCTGTAAGGGCTATATTTATGTGGTGTGTTTCATGGTTATAGGATGCAGTTAAATCTTTCCTAGTAACAACTGGCATGGTGACTACGTTGGCAAACGCTTTAGCTTGAATTTATTCAGATTAAAAAGAGTGCAGCCATATTCTTTTTTACACATCCGCAATGTAATGTTTTGTCATCGTTTCAGTCTTTTTTCATCAAAAATTAAACTTCTTGGACGTAAAAATACTTTAATGATTCTATGTTGATGATAGCACGGTTGAACAGCGAAAACGTTAATTAGACTCTGACAAAAAGCCACTGGCTAATCGAATTGTATTTTAAATGTTTGATCAATTAAGAAACGGCTTTGTAATAGATATCTGTGAAATTAGTAAGCCATGGATATCAGCTTCTCATTACTGGAATTAACTTCTAACTGTAATTAACGACTTAACAAAGGTTCTTTAGATATTTTACGAGTTTAGTGAAGTCTCATTATGTTTGGTTTTGCGACGATACTACGAAGTATTTTCTACCCTCGGCGTCGCGGCGCAAGCGCGGGAAGGCTTTAGCTACTTTTAAGGACTTGTGTAATATATAAGTGCTATATAGTCAGCTGATATTTAATGGGCGGCTGACGGATGCAAATTACGTCAAAATAATGTCGAACGATATCTGTAATATGGATATGACAATGTATACCTAATCATATTTTTTCTATATTAGAAATGTTTAGACCATTCCATTTATAGTTCACTATTCACTTATACAGGCTAAATGACCTATCTCCATCCACAGACGTAAGAGGGGCGTATTCGTAGAGTGATATTACCATCACATCAAAATTCTTATAAAATTATAATCTGGAATTCTGTCTATAATTTATTAGAAGTCTTATCTATCTTATGCTTTCGTCACCATATTGCATCCGTCAGCCGCCCTTTACTGATATCGAACTCAGAGGCCTAACCATCTAGGCCATGGGCCCTATCCGTACTGTGGGTTATGATTTCTACATTTACTTTAGGATTTAGTGTGAATTTCTGAAGGTGTCATATAGAGAACTGTCAAAGGCAAAGGACTGGCCAACAGGTAGATCGTGGAACCGGAGGTGGAGTCTCGGAGCTTTAGTTCTCAGCTCTCGGACATTTGTACGATTTGTCGCGCAGCCGCGGGAAGGCCGCGCCCAGCTATAGTCAGGTGTCGACACAGACTCACCATCGGGCAGGTCGTGGAGCCGCGGCGGCAGCTGCGCGAAGTAGGTGTGGTGTATGGCGCGCGGCGCGGAGAGCCGGCGGCGCGGGTCGGGCTGCAGCAGCGCGGCGGCGAGGCGCTCGGCGTCGCGCCCACCGTCGCGCAGCCGCGGGAAGGCCGCGCCCAGCTATAGTCAGGTGTCGACACAGACTCACCATCGGGCAGGTCGTGGAGCCGCGGCGGCAGCTGCGCGAAGTAGGTGTGGTGTATGGCGCGCGGCGCGGAGAGCCGGCGGCGCGGGTCGGGCTGCAGCAGCGCGGCGGCGAGGCGCTCGGCGTCGCGCCCACCGTCGCGCAGCCGCGGGAAGGCCGCGCCCAGCTATAGTCAGGTGTCGACACAGACTCACCATCGGGCAGGTCGTGGAGCCGCGGCGGCAGCTGCGCGAAGTAGGTGTGGTGTATGGCGCGCGGCGCGGAGAGCCGGCGGCGCGGGTCGGGCTGCAGCAGCGCGGCGGCGAGGCGCTCGGCGTCGCGCCCACCGTCGCGCAGCCGCGGGAAGGCCGCGCCCAGCTATAGTCAGGTGTCGACACAGACTCACCATCGGGCAGGTCGTGGAGCCGCGGCGGCAGCTGCGCGAAGTAGGTGTGGTGTATGGCGCGCGGCGCGGAGAGCCGGCGGCGCGGGTCGGGCTGCAGCAGCGCGGCGGCGAGGCGCTCGGCGTCGCGCCCGCCGTCGCGCAGCCGCGGGAAGGCCGCGCCCAGCGCGCGCGCCGGACACGCGCCCCAGCGGGACACGTGCGCGCGCAGCCCGGGCAGCCGGCTCACGCCCGACCAGCTCTCCTCCGTCGGGGTGCCCACCACCTAGGGCACACCGAACCTTTACTTAGGGCGGTTTTAATAAATTGACCTCAGCTGAAATCTTCATCTCAAGATGCGTCAACGTCAGTTACTTTGGGGTAGTTCTACTAGCGTTTCAACCGCTATCACTTTCCTGGGCGCATTATTCACCATTTCCCTGTAGGTTTGGATTACCATTTTCGGTTATTTTCTAGGAGTCCAGGCATTCTTCAAAACAACTCAAAATGGTAATCCGATCCTACAGGGAAATGATGAATACCAGGAAAGTGATAGCGCTAGTAGAACTACCCTTTGACGTGTGACGGACATCTCAACCAAGATGAGTTTATGCCGCCCCTAGAGCCCTATTGGTAAACATGAATGAGATGCCCCTTAGAAGACACCTTAAAGTAAACGTCAAATCACAAAAAACTGTAAATTAAAACGCCTTAAGACGAACTTGAGAAGACAGCATCATTTTGAGCAACCAAATTTTTTTGTTTTTATCTTGATAAAAGTGTACCTATTTATCAAAATTCTGTAAATCCAGTAAATATTGCTGGGGCGAAATGCACATAATATATTTAAACCAAACTGACTGAGCAGTGAGCATAGCAGTCAACAACGCAAGCCTTTAAAACACCCTTAACACATTCACTAATATGTTTTATATTCCACACGTTTAGTAAACAGATACATGTTCTTCTGGCATAGGAGCATTATTTGACCAAACATTTTATGGTTGAGAGTAAATGAAAATGAAATGATCGAGACCCTGATATTTTGTCTTATTAGTCATACACCTTGAACCATATTATAAATGGATTTTTAGTAAAATTCCCACCTTAAGACGCAGCGTCAATCACACTATGACGTAACATTTAGTTTGACATGTTTTTAAACGGGTATCCCTCTCAAGATCATATTATTAATATGACCGGCCCAAAGACTCGTTGGTGTACTACCTTGAAAATCTTGTCGAGCTGGTCGTGCGTGTCTCGCACGCCGGGGAAGGTGGGCAGGCCGCAGAGCATCTCCACGAAGATGCAGCCCACGCCCCACATGTCCAGGGACGTCGAGTACTCCGTGCTGCCCAGTAGGACGTCTAGCACAAACGAGAAAACGCTTATTTACGACGAGAGGTCTTACTATGGTAGCGTATATCGCTATGGATAAATGCATCCGTCTTATAAACTGACGGAAGTGACGGATGTTTTACCCACATTAAGTTACCCGCTGGAAAGGGACAATTACTTAGATCTGTCCCTTCAATCAAAAACCTAGAAAAAGAAAATCAACCGTGTTACGTATTTTGGCTCTCCGAGGTGATGTTCCAGACTTTTGAAAAAGGACAGATCTAAATAAAAATGTGATACTACGCTGGTTGTTTCAGATTTTCGTCTAAATAATAAGCTGAAACATTCAAAAGCAATAATCTCCGCATACTTAAAAATTACTTATACTGTGGGACTAACCTGGTGGCCTGTACCAGAGCGTGACAACCTCGTGGGAGTAGGTGTGACTTGGCACCGACTTGGCGCGCGCCAGCCCGAAGTCAGCCAGCTTCAGCTCGCCTTGTAGACTTATTAGAAGGTTTTGAGGCTTCACGTCCCTGCGAGTTTCAATAATCTCAATAAACATAATTCCAAGAATTTTCATTCTTACTAGATGGCCAGCAAAGGCTTCGATCCATAGTCCATATTTTTATGATATGGAGAAGAAAATCTAGCACACAGACCACCTGATGGTAAGTGGGCTCTTAGACCCATTTGTTTGCAAGACTACAATCTTTAAACTGCAAATGCATTCCCAACCTTGAGGACCAAGATGAACATTTAAACAGAGAACGCCTTGCGTATCCAAAAACCATCTTACCTGTGTAATACTCGTCTCCGGTGGCAGTATGACAACCCGCGCAGTAGCTGGAACATGAACAGCCTGACGTTTTGGTGGTTCAGGCCGCCTGGGTGCCTCTCCATGTATTGTGATAGATCCGTGTCCTGCACACAAACAAATTATTATTTAAAATTAGGTGCAAAGCAATTCATAAAAAAACGTGATTGAAATTTCAAACTCTCTTTGAAATACTTTAGCTCTCGGATGGATTTCTATCAGTACTACTTATAAGACTCAATGCAGATTCAAGATCTCACCACAAACTCGAACACGAAGGTAAGCGTCTCCCGCGTGTGCACGATGTCGTGCAGTGTGACGATGTTGGCGTGCTTCAACTCCTTGAGCAAGGAGGCCTCTCGGATGGCAGTAAACGGAGCACCCTCCTCCTCTTGGAGCCTGATTTCCTTCAGCGCTACCACTTGCTGCGTTAAACTGGGAGGGAAATTAGATAGTTATCGATATTGCAATAATAGCGATAAATAGTTGGGTGGAAATTGTTAAGCGCAAAACCCTCCAATTCTCGTGCTCATCAAGTGGCATTAGAATGGAGGGCCTGGAGTATATTCTAAGACAGTTGATTCAACACTTACTATTTTGTAAACAACTTAACTGGCATGCATTATTCTGTTTTGCACTAACAACTGCATTAAAGATGCAATATCTCATAAATTTGAAGCATCTTTAAACAGAGTTACGTAAAACTTCAACACCATCATAACCAGTGATCGGAATAGGTAGCGCTAATTTGCCTAAACTTGATGCATATTCATTCATCTCACTTACGTATGAATGAATATGCGTCAAGTTTAGGCAAATAAGCTCTGCCTATTCCGATCTCTGATCATAACAGACGATTAATGCTTCAAGGAGCAATAAAAATGCATTCATTGATTAACAAAAGCTTAAAATTAAAATTTAAAATTAAACTTGATTGATGTTAACTCACGCTAATTTGATTATCGACCAAACGGTAGACTACAAATATTATTTTAAATGTCTAATATTATTTTCAATTAAACAAGTTAAAGAGCTAGAACATTAAACATAAAAGAGAAGTCGTCTAAGTTGTATTTTCAATTGGCTATTACGTCATCACATAGTTAACATAGTATAGATGCATTTATTAACCATCCATCATTCCAATCAGTCCATATTAACGCACTGCTGGGCAGTCCTCCTCTATTATTATATCGACACTAAAATGAAATCAGCATGTTAATAATAAACGCGAGCGCTTCGATAACGGACTCGTATCGAAAAATGATTGTATTAATGACTTTAAATTTGATAACTTTTCCACTGATACAGTAAGCAGTGGATTATGTAAATGACTCAAATTATCAGAATTCTATAAAAGCAAATAAATGTATCAAATTATTTCAATATTCTATTAAATGTAAAATGTGAGAATATTTTTAAATGATTTTCACTAAATCACGCGTAAATGGCTGAAAGTATTGGTATATAATTTGGCTTCACTAATATTCCATGTAATGGATTGTCCTGGAAAATTAAATAGTTCTACGCGGATGAAAGCAAGTTTTAGGACCTGTTTCACAATCGACGAGTAAATTTATCTGCCAATTAAAGTTGGCTCTCTAATTGTCTATTTTCAAGTGAAGAAAGAGATAGGGCAAAATTTATCTGTCAAATAGGCTTTACTTGTCGATTGTGAAACAGGCGGTAAACATAATACTTTATTACTTTGCGTTAGTAAGTTTCTACCCAACAAGTTTAACATTACCTAATACCCTTGGTACTGCGCTACGCATCTACTTTAGAGGTTATAATATGCACAACGCCGAAAAATCTCGACAAGTTTATTGATTAATAAATGTAGGTACCGGTAAAACGGGGTAATTAGGGCCACAACCTAAAATAAGTCATAACTTGTTACAAATAAGAACAAGTATTAAATAGACAATAACGTTACGTCTATTGGAAGTAATTTCAGACTTATAATTAGTAACATAAGCTTCATTTTAAGTTGTGGCACTATTTACCCCTTGATTCCTATTTACCCCGTTTTTCGGTACTACGTTCGAATTTACTTTACTTGTACGCCAACAGAACCGAGATACGAATTGTATAATGAAAGCAAACACAGGCCACCAGATGGTAAAGTCTGTTCCTATTCGTTCCTTCACTCTTACAAATCAATTTACCATTATAACTCCATATTCGCGTAAGTACTTTTGAAGGTTGAGCCTAGTCATATTATTTATTTGTACACTTTATCATTGTCTTCATGTCCATTTTAAGGTAGTAATCTCTATTTAATATTGTATTTTTTTATGAAAAGCACATTCGCTGAAAACAATACTATACTGACAGAGTCTTGTCATAAAGATATTTTTTTTTCGAACTATTTCTGACAATGAAAATGTAGTGAGGTTTGATAGGTTTGATTGATAAGTGAGGTTTTCGTCTCTGTCGCACCCAGCGTAATAACACGATGATGATGATGAATATATATTCAACCTTTTTAATAAACTAATTAGAGGTAACATTATTCTCATTACTATTTCATCCTCTATCTAAAGCCAATTACAGTCAGGTATAATTACTTGTTATTGTCATTGGCAGTCTGAATAGGAACAGACTTTAAGTGGAATCTGAGACCCATATACATTTGTATTCCCAACACTACACTCTTAAGACTGCAATCCTAAGACTGCTAATACGTTGCCAACCCTGGAGGTTAACATGGAACGTTTCTAGATTAAAGAATAACGACCGCACTCAGAGTCAGTTAATGTTAATGACGATAATTCGTTCTTTAGTGACACTTCCATACACAAGAAGATTTGAAGAAGGAGTTAATGGTCTAGAAAATGTATCCGAGTATGACGATAGATCTTCTTGCGTATAATAGTATAATAGTCTTATCATTTCTGCGAATATACAATACAATACTCTTGACACCACAGAGTTACAATTTGAAACTATAAACGTGTTGAGTGAGTATGCAAGTACTTCGATACTTTACATCGAACCACACTGACTAATGATTGAATAGAAACTATGCCTAAAGTGATTCGGGCCCTTGTCGGCGGCGACGCAAAGTTTCCAACAAAGGAAAGTTGGAAAAGCCATGAATACGACAAAATACAATTTGGTTAGTTGAACGCTCATTAACGTTAGAGCTGCGGGCCGAGAGCACTCCATACAATATTCACAGGCAATGTAGTGCGCTAGTTCCGCCAGGGTAGGTCTCAACTCTGACCTTCGCCGCGCACAGCTCTAGTCGTTTGTCTAGCTCTGTTAAGGTTAATATTTATAGTACGGTTAATTATACCTTTAGTTGGTGCTTGCAGCTTTTCACAGCTTAAGTAGTAAAGGTGAAAATAATGTGTTAGGGAAGCGAACATTTTGAAAAATAATCATCTCGAATTTACATCTTCTCTGTACAATATTTAGGTTCTAATAAGTGACGTTTTATTTTAAAATTAAAATGTTGCTAAACTGAAAGATAGCCAAGAACTAGAAGCGGTGAGAGACCTTTGCCCAGCGGTGGGGCCAGAACTAGAAGCGGTGAGAGACCTTTGCCCAGCGGTGGGGCCGAACCACGATGACAATGGTGACGATAACAACATCCTTACGTAAAAAGTGCAATTAACCATCTAATATTAACTATGTACCTAGATTAAATAAGTCTAGAATTTGTTTAAGCGTAAGAATACTGTATTACTAGATGAGATTAATGAAAGATTTGACGCACTTTTCCCGGAGACCATCTTGTCCCAACCCTTAACTTATTTTATGATGATGATCTAAACCGCAATTAAATACTGTTCAAGTCGTCAAGATCTCACACTTGTATCGTCCCTTCCCACCCTTAATCACTTAACTCAGTTCGCAGACGACGCATATATTTGTGCGCCTCCGTCTCGGCTTACATGTGACGTCAAAGAAGTATTTCAAAGTTGGAACACAATGGATAATATGGTAATGTATAAGTTAGTGATGCGGAGGACGTTTGAAAACTTAGATATACTATTACATGTTCAGTACAGAAGGACTCGGTTAGGGGTTCGCTTTCTATAGAAATAGCTTTTTATCTGGCTGGCACTGAATGCCGTAGTTGTGTAGTTAATAGGTGATTTGAGTGTCTGATGCTGGGGGTTCACAAGAGCACAGACAGACAGGTCCATTAGTAAGAGATCAGTCGGTGACATGTGAAGCTTACAAGCACTGTACAGCTAAATCGATTCGTCCTTGCATTTGTACGTGTGCATTTACAAATAAATGACAACCCAAATGAAATCAAACAGAAGCAGCGTGTATGCGTAATTTTTTACAGTTTCCAGGATTGGAACGAGCTGAAATTTTGAAAAGATACGTATATAACGCCGCTGACAATAATATATGATGGCTAAGAGGTGATCTCATGAGGAATTCTGAGGCGGCAACAAGATCTCCGTTGTACTTAACGCAGAACCAAAAAAATTGGACCGGTTAGTTTGGTCTTGATGCGCAGATATGCGCATAAAAAACAGTCACCAAAAAGAGCTGGTCCGAAAAAACTTTTTTGATAGAAACCTAAGTATTTTTTTGTTGATTTTAGCACTAAAACCGTAAACGATATCTCATAAACGAATTGCCTCTGAATATAGAATTGAAGACTTTAAGAAATTAATGCAGATTCAATATGTCATTGTGTTCAAACTTCGAACATTTATTAAGGAAGCGGTGGCATATGGCCCCTGAATATGTAATGAGTCGTGGTAACAATCAGTATAGGATGAATGCCATTACGTTACCAAAACAGTAGTATAACAATGTGTTTGAATAACATAGTAAACAGTTACATTAGGGAGCTATCAGATTATAACATTCGAATACGAAAGATCTTATTATGCAAGTGGCGGCCAAGGTCGGGATCGCTTTGGAGTCTTCGGCAGGCGCAGAAGTTGTCGGATTGAACTGAAACTTACCCTAAAGATAGCTATACTTATTGTTGCTAAAATATATAGAATAACTAGCGACCCGCCCCGGCGTCGCTTCCGTTTATGCGAGTTTTCTGTAATACCCGTAAATCAATCAAAATTTATTATTACCTACATAAAAACCTTCCGTGAAAAATTATTTAACTCATGGAGAAAATGGCATGAAAATCCGTTCAGTAGTATTTGAGAGCATCACAAATATACAGAGAGACGCGGCGGAGATCTTATACAGGATTTTATATATGTAGTGGATATAATAAAAACGCTCTTTCATTTTCCTAGTTGTGATTGAAATATGAATTCCGCCATAATTCCAATACAATTGCAAATTTTCACTTCACTCGGACAACGGTTTAAAAATAAAACAAAATTCATTTTGTCCTGGAGGGCGTGTTGACGCAAGCTTTCTTGCGACTCCGAAACGCATTCACTGCTACTAAGCAGAAATTTTATTCAATATGGACACACAAGCGTGTCGTCGGCGTTGAAAGTACAGACCTAAAGATTTCTGTCGATTTATAAAGCCTGGCATAGGTATTTCAAAGCGTTCAGTCTGGTTCAGGTTGCGTGCGGGCGACCGGTCGACCGCTCCCTGTCGCGTCGAGTTTTATTCGACTTTTTGGTGTAGCGCAATTTTTTCTGTACATTTAACACCTTGTATTTTTGCCTTGAAAGTTACTTACCTCTGCAAAAACTATAGGAATGTTCGTATATGGAATGCTGTATTTATTCTAGTTATAAATATTGCTAATTTTAACCGTTACCATCAACCTCCTTCGAATATGATACCCAAAAATGGAAAACGCCATTCAATTCCATGTGGGACGACATACACAACAGTTTTAAGTTTAAGTTTCTCATAGTTTCAAATAGGTAGCGAGGTGTTAATAAAAGACCGTTATAATCAAAATAAACCTTACGAAAGTTAGCGGTTCCGATGTTCTCATGATTACTATTTCATTAATAACAAGATAACAACAACGAGAACGGCGTAAACGCTAGAGTTCTCTCTTGATTAGGACAGTAACTAAATAATACAGATATAGTAAAGAAAAAACGTCTTTTGTCGGATTATTTCGCATTTCTAACTAAAACAAAATGAAATAATAATCGAACCAACTTCGCGACATAATACAATGTTCGATGTTTATTGACTAACACTGATAAACGTTAAATGAACAACGTACGTATTGAATCGGATTAGTTTGTATAGATCACGCTTCAGTTCTTTAACTCTCTGGAAGATTGACTATTAAAGCGAGATATTTACAAACTTATACGACAAAGGACAATGCCAAAAATGCCAAAAACTATACGAACTAGAAACTCAAAATCGATACAGCAGTTACATATTTGAGACCCGACATTTATGCTCGATGTTATAGAGATAAATTGTTTTAATCAACGCTTGGTTATTTTTTGGCAGTGTCCTACGTTGTTCAATATATATTCACTACCTTTTACATTAATTGGTGTACTTACTTGCTATACCCTTTATAAACAGTGGCGTACGACCCTTCTCCGAGCTGCTCCAACTTTATGTATGCTTCGGATTTGCCGAACGGCGAGTCTCCCTGCCGGCAAAAACAAAAATATCCATTCATCACGGGAGCCTGTGTGATCCGATAATTTACGATGCGAGCGGTGACGTCAAAGCTCTCGCTCTTTTAAATTTATATAAATATATAAAAAAAGCTTTTTTAGTTTAAAAAAAACCAAGCTGATCTTCTGGATATTTATGGTGCCCAAGGAATCACACCTTCAGATATTATTTGGGCAGTTGAAAGATGGAAACTGTTGAAAGATATACTAAAAAGACGGGATTTTTTGTATGTGGCACTCTCATCGACCAAACAAAACGAAAGTAAATAACGCAATAGTGACTTTTCTGTCTTTCTTTCTTTCTGTCTTCTACAGTAAGGGGGTGGTTCAGTCACCACCAAACTATACTTACGATACATATAATTATACTTATAATAGAGGTTGTATTAGATATTTTTTTGCTCAATGTTGGTTAAGATATTATTGCTGTTGGCTGTACTACCTCGGTTGAGCTAACCCATTCGTAGTGCAACCAGTAATAGGTTACAGCATGGTTCTATTATTAATAACCAATGCCTGATGCTACAAAAAAAAGAACAAAAGATAACTCAAGACTTTGAAATGAGGGAATAATCTACACCACTTTATCTTCTTCATTGGCATCCTCAACATAACCTTGTATAAATATGCTGCATTGCGACGCGGTAGCTTAAGGATCATATAAGACTCGAAATGCCGCGGTAAAATTTATTTGTTTTCTCGTAAAAGATACTTTGTGACCTGTCAAATTACTGAGATCAATTTGGATACCTACATGTGTGTAAGCATGCCTTCTTATGATGACAAATGTGTGATGGAGTGATGACATGATGACAATCGCACATAACATTAAACCGTAAACAAACACTGATTTGTGTGTATTAATTTATTCTGAATATTTACTGTTCGGCTTTTGCTTCGTGTAGTAGACACACAAAGACCGTTCTCTCCCTTATAATTTACTTATTATGCTAACTTGATATTTTACTTTTGACTCAAATGTTGAGAGGAATTGTAGAAATAGGAACATATTCCATATCCATAGTAATATTATAAATGCAATTCTGTCTATCTGCCTGTTACGATTTCACGGCTGAACCGCTGAACCGATTTAGAAGACAATTGGTATGAAGCCAGTTTGAATCCCGGGGAAGGTCATAGGGTACTTTTTATCTCGAAAAATTGGACGGTTCCCAAGAGAATAGCTATATACGACTTCTAAGCGGACAGAGTCGCGGGCAACTAGTCACTCTATTAACGCTAACGTTATCCTTAGAGAGTAAACATAAGATTGCTGTGGAGTTTTATAAGACAGTTAAGCATTACGGAGCTGTTTATAACGGTTACGAGGTGAAGTATCACCACTTCGGTTCCCAGTAACACTGTTTCGCTTTCTTCGCCACCCGACCCGTCTAAATATTTGAATTGCCTAATGGGCTCTTGGTTTGTGTGGATGCACTTTGGAGGCATTAGTGGTCTCGCACATACTACGATGGTAATTGCTGATGGTAAATGTTTCCTGTTATTCGTACTAAGTAATATGGTTTCTGCGTTTGGCGTTATGGAAACGATGTGCTTACGTAGTAACAACAAGCTTATAGTAATGTCTACTGTGCTACGTTAGAGCACCGTAATTGTATGTTTTATTACTGCTATAAATCGAACACAATTTCAAGAAAAAAAAAGTAATGAGAAGCAAACATACATTTGGGATAATCTTAGAACAGGTTTTGCAAAAAAAAGTTTTGATTACATGACGTCTTTATTTAAATTCTCATTTTGAAATAAGTAACTCTTTAAATGCATATTTGTTTAAACAGTAAAAAAGTCAGTCGGTAGTTTGATGGTAATGAAAATTATAGCCACGCTAAATCGCTTTAATTCGAAAACCGTCCTCAGGGTTTGTTTCAAGATTGTAGCGACAACCCCGCATTAAGCGCAAATTGAACTGAATTTCCTAATCGATCAACGTCAGTCAGGTCCTTTCCCGGCCTATTTGTGCAGAGGGCGTCATCTATCACTATTCTTTATAATACGGGACTTTCATTACAAACGACCGCACTTTCGGCTGGCTGGCTAAGAGTGCAAGCAATATATTAGCGGATTATCCTGCTAGTATAATAGATACGAAGGAAGTTTGTCACAAGCACGGCTTAACAGCTGAAAATATTGATTATGTAAGTATTGTATGTGTGTAGATATTTATATTATATTTTGGCATAACTCTGGCATCTTGTCGTCGCTTGCAGTGAAGCCATATCTTAATTTTAAATAAATTATTGGTTCCCGACCTGGCAACACAATAAACACATCTTCCTTGATTATGAATTTACTAAGAAGTTTATGTACCTACTAAAAATAAAAATAGTGGGAAATTCTGGCCATGAGCGCCATCAAGCCAGTCAGGTGCTACAAATGCTTCAAGTAACAGTATACCGTTGTGTTGTTACTGACCCCAAAGGCACTAAACCGCTTGGTGCGTCGGTTGGAGTGGTCGTGGGCCAGGAAGGCCTCCGACTTGGGCCGCGGCGGCCGCTTGGGCCTCATCATCACGCGCGCGTCCTCCCGCGCCCCCTCGTCCAGCAGCTTCGAGTCTGAGGACACGGACAGCTGTCTCCGCACGCGGTACTCGCCGTTGCCACCGCCGCTCCAGTCTGTGGACAAAAACAATTATCAATATTGAGAGAATGCATGGCTTCATACTAGGTTCAAACATAGAATTATTTTTCCGTAATCCGATTTTCAAAATATATTGCCCATAATAGTGTATCCCTGTATAAACACACGATTTATAGATATTCCAAATTGTACGTTCCATCGGAAACGGAGATAAGACCATCCTGAAACCAGCTCAAATTATAACCTCACATGCAAGAAGTTATAAATTGCCCTGCGCAGACACGACTCAGGATTGACTTCTGTTTTTCTTTTTACTAAATATAATTTAGGTTATTTCGGTTGGTTTCGGCTATCTATCAGACTAATTACAAAAGTTATATGAATGCGTTAACGATGTAGGTTTATTGTCCCTTTTATTCCTAATTTTCCTACAAATCAAAATATGTCTTCACTTCCGACGCTGATAATATTTTAAAACAAAACACTTAAAACAGGGACCTCCTTTTGTTTCTAAAGGTCATGTGGGATTATACTGTGGCCAAGGTCATTTATTATCTTTAAAAAGAAGAAGTTTTGTTCATTTATCATGTGTGACCTTCCACAATTGTAGAGCACAGCAGAATGCTTATACGTGTTCATACGCCAGATTGTACTAGTCGTTACATAAACTATATCCAACACGTGACACAGGCGTAGAATAAAACTACTACAATAATATTTTACCATGTGGTTTCCACCTCATATTTTTCAGTCATAATAGTATAAAGTAACGATAGACATTTGAAAGAGTGTTATAGACTCAACAAGTGGCACGTAAGTACCTAACTTTGTGATGCCAACACACTAGTAAATTCGTTTTAAAGTAAGCACTAAACTTTTTTATAAGCTCTTAGTATTGAAAGCGTTTGAATCAACCGTTCTTACTTTTCGAAATATTAAAATCGCGAAATACATTATGACTTCGCAAAACAACTCGAATAACCTGATAAGACATTTTCCTCCTTCCAGATAAAGACATGGTGACGACATCATAAAAGCTCATTCGATGAATCTGAATTCACTTAGCATACTTTTCTCCCATATTTTGCCAATAAATTGTGAAAGCACTTTAAAATACAAACATTCGGAGGTTCGTCAATTGACGGGTGGGAGTCCGACACAATTTCCCGGCCCGCGAGCACTTAGTAAGCAAATTAATTCGGGGGAAAAATGCTTCGTGGATTGAGCGGGGCCGAAGCTATTTTTCAAGTCTCGTCGATATTCGACTCGCTAGCACTTTGGAAGCGCGTTAGCGTCGCAAAGACGAGATATCGATGCGCCGGAGTAAACACGGAGCGAATAAATCACCCGCAGATAGCGACGTCGCCACTCGATATTATAATAGATTGAGAACTAACCTTTTAACACATTGAGAACCAGAATCCCTGATTTACAAGCAAAATTGACCTAATATTGAGTTCTTGGCTTTGTGTGCATTAATATGAATAATGGAAGCCATCGGACATGCCGAGGCACACAAATGTCGTAGTGACGATGTATCCTGTATCAAAGCGTTTCCATATAGAAATATACATCGATTGTACCTTGTGTATGGGACAGATTTTATTCAGAGAATAGCAAAACCGGGCGAGCTGAATATACTTCATTAGACGCGGACGAGATATGATTTGCTCACGATCAAAGACGAAGATTTATGGAAATCACGACTGAAAAGGCAATTTCGATATTCATAGTTTCTCTCTCGTAGGACCTCGTAGCAGACAGAAATGAGAGAAAATACTCTCTCGAATACACCAATAAATAAACCACTCTATAGGAATGTACGACTTAAAATTTAATTAAGTTTCGGAATGCCTCCTATAGCGACAGATTGATTGCGTGAGTTCGGCTAAATGTATATTTGAATACGTCCCGGGACAATATTGAATTCGAAACATATTAAATAATCCATTTTATCACATGACTCAATACCAAACTTGTTTCAATTGTTAATAGTTATTATAGTCTTGTATTGTAACACTAGATTAATGATTGTATTATGTATGAGGCAGTACCATTTCGAGATCACAAACTTATCTGAACAACCAAGTTCTAACAACACAAATAACTGGCTTCGGGAGAAATTGGAAATTGATCGCTTTATCGTACTTGTAGAAACTTGCGAAATTAATAATAAGTTATCAGCCATAGTAGGAAAGTAGCAATAAAGATTATTATTGGCAGTAACAAATGACTGATGGAGCATAGGAATCGCGTGATAGTTGATTATTTTCATGGTGGGTTGGGCAGGTAGGTGATGGGGAGGATGCGGGACGACCCGACCTGAGGGACCCTTGTTACGGCTGAAACTTTGGTAAATTACAGAATAACAATCATAACTATGAAAATTATAGTATAGCTGATAGTAAGTGAATTATGAGGAAATACAACAAGCTTCCCTAAATAGTATAAATTAACTGACTGCTTGTAAAGGTCCAGGTTAAATCAGCAACAGAAAACCCCCGAGTTGTGAGTAATGCATACAGCGCAATTTGTTGACAAATCAATTACAAGCTTTCAGTTAAATGGATCGCATTCTTGAAGGGAATTGCCTCCGGGGATCTTATTTCGAAATCACTGAATGAATTTTAAGAATATGCCGGGGGAGTGAATCGCTCCCGTTAAGGGCTGATATTAAAATCAAGTTCGCTTCACTTGTGACGGCAGAAGGGATCGAGCGAATGAGGGGATAATGAGGACTTCACTTATTACCAGCCCCTATTCGTGAACAATGACCCCGGGAGCAGGTACGTTTTACACGTGAAGGATAACATAGGATTAAAACGTTTTACGATACGTATTCCGCGTTTTAAGGAAAAAGAGATATAAAAGCCTTTTTTAATATTCAGACTAGAGATATGACTTTTTCGAGATTCCCCCTACAAGAGGCGCGCCTTTCTTGATCGAGCTTAACTAGCGATTCTGGGTTCTGGAAACAAACTATTCTGTAAGAAGTCTTATCAGAAAACCACATCAAATCGCAAAAACCTAATAGCTTCCTTGGATGGCCTACTTTCGCGGCAGTGAAGTCGTCCGTCATCATCCTGACACGTGTTATCAAAATGCTACATCGGTTTACTATCGCCATTACTTTCATGTCAGGGGTGGGTCGGATATTTTACGAGTATAGGCTTCTAACGGCGCCTAAATGCACATATCCGTCATACTGACTTGCAAGCCGCGCGCCATATAACTCATTTTTCATAACCGGGAATAAAAATGTTTATGGTCCCTGAAAAATACTGCGTCATTGTAGCGGTGTCCCGCTAATTAAAATGGACAGGCGTCTTTCGCTCTGCGTCGCCCCACAAACAAAACGGTGATTAGTCTAATTATTATTAACAACGGGGGTATTGTGGAGCTAAACTAGTTACGTTTGTTTTTTTGGTCGTTTTATTCTGTTTGGAACTAAAACAAGCCACACATTCTACATTAATGTCTAGACTGTCCCTTCCACATAGAATATTTCAATGTGATAACAGCTGTTGAGCAAATTTAAAAGGATATAAGGCAAAGTAGAGTTAGGTAAGCTGACAAAAATAAATGATTACCAGCTCACACCTGGAGCTTATACCTGAAATTGATCCCTCATTTCCCTGAGCATACAAACCCATAATCGTTATTTGGACAAGGTAAAACCTACATCAAACATGTATCACATCACGTAGCCCGACAAGGAATTTACTGTAAGATTATTTATGTATAGGTACGTTTCATATTATGAGCTTATGATATATTCGGCAAATATAGGCGATCACGAGCGACGTTATTATGGATTAGAGTGAGTCGGTAGATACTTATAAATAGACATTATTAGTAAATATTTATTAAGTAAGCATTTACTCAAGTCAAGCGTTTACTAGAATGATCATTCTTGCAAACAATCAAGTAAATGCTCAAATCGTACCTTAAGGGCATTATAAACTTTAACCATTGACAAAAATAAATATAATCGTGTGATACTTATAAAAAAAAGAAACATTTTCAGTCTACAGATTGACAGTAGAGGCTACTGGCCGATGGCCTAAGCAAAAGTAAAAACATGTCTAATTTACTCTATTGTTAAAGCTTAAAAGGGTAAACACTCTTTTCAGAAAACATGACCACTCCCGTATATTTCCCCTAGACTGTTCAAAGGCAAAATCATATAACTGTGTGGGCGAACAAAACAAACAGTAGCCTAAAATTGCTTGTTTATGCATTCATGGAGTTTTATAAGATTCCCCTCGGCAGAAAAACAATAACTTGTTTACATACTAAACAGCGTGTCCGCGCGTCGTTAGCCCGATTAGTCCCAAAGGATGCATACATGGTCATCGTGCGATATTATCCTTTATCAATATGCGCATAAGGTTTATTAGTTTTAACACAATTTCACGGCTGACTGGACAAACCAATCTAGTCGGTTAAGTCAATGTTTGTTCTCGTTTTATAATGGCTTCCCAGGAACTATGAAATATGCGGTTTGACCCTTTGGTCCACTTGAACAAACAGATTATAACCTTGTTAAGGATATAACAATTAAAAGGTTAACAGAAATCTACAGAGCGTTTTACATTTTAAGGGGATAAAATAACGCAAAGTAAACGGTGTATTTTTATAAAACTATAGCTTTTATAAAAGCCAAGAACACAATTTTTGTATTGACAAGTGAGCAAAATGAAATTCTAGATAATTATACCGTCATATGTATTTAAACTAAACCAACAATGAGACGTTGTATTTTGCACTAAAAAAAGCGATGGTACATGTGCAATTGTGCATCTTTAGTACGTGTGTATAATCAAGTGCGCGTCTAAATTCGACGCCAGGGAGCGACGTGATTGGCCGATAAATATTCATGCAGCGCGTTTATTTACCCATGCCACAGAGCGCACAGCAATCGGGGACGCAGGCGTAACGTATGTTATGGTTCACTTAACCGCCACTTGTTAGGGACTGCGTTCGAGTGCCGACAGATTGGGGTCGCTTATTCAATAAACCTGTGGATTTTCACTTATAAAACCAATCAATCAACACAGGAGATTAAGCTGTAAGAGAATCATAACAAAGTGAATAGGGTTGTGAAAATGCTAGATAAATAAAGGTGTGCGCTTAAACAGAAAAAACAATTTCTGCACTCTTTATTAATAATTTATTCTAGTAGAGCTCATATTGTATGCTGGAACGAGGATAAAAACAATCTTCCTTGAGAGAGAAATGAGATAACGTAATCGCGGGGACGCGGGCATTGTCGGTCTTTCGCCGAGGCTCTGGCAGTGAGGGGAAATGACTGTATCTAAGCGTCTCCGAGTCTACATCAAAGGTCTTAATTGTTTTTGTCTTGTCGCTTGTACAAGGGTAGCGACGATAACGTCTAATAAGGACCGCGCAGACCACTAATGAGATTTAAAATTAATGATCAAACTAAAACACTCTTCAGGCGGGGCGAAATTGTTTGTGAGTGGAGTTGGCCGTTTCGGCACTGTAACTTTTGTAGCAAGTATGTTTGAAATTAGTCGCTTTAGCATAATCTCTGCGTTGAAACCAGAGGGATAACTCATTAGGTTTAACATCGCTTTAGAACGGTATAAGCCGGATTTATATTTCTCTGACAGTGTCGTATCGCGACGCTTTAGAAGGGTATTGTTTCATGCATTAGGTAAGAGATTTATAATTAGTATGCCGCTATGTATTTTGTGTGAATGAAAACTGGTGCGACACGATACATCAGACAAATATAGATGCGGCTATATAAACAAAGTGTATAGTTAACATGTTTTACGACGATTCGTAAAAACTTTTCAAGTTTAAGACCAAGGAGGCAATATTACCGGAGGCTAATACCAATAGGCCGCTTGTACTGCATCCGAGTGCCGTTGTGCGTCGTCGTATTCTGACATGTGTAAAACTGTAAAATCGTTTTTTTTTTTTAACCAATTTTAAGTGATTGTAAAACGTATTTCTTATGGCTTCTTTTGCGTGCATTGTGTGTATAATAATTTGACAGCCAGAACCTTCAAATAAAGACCTATTTTAATAAATAAAATATCTAACATAAAACCGAGTCATATTTAGTTAAATCCTCCGATTTTACATTACATTACTTTTCTGCTTTTAGAAATTGTGACTGCTAAAGTTCTGACATATCGGTTTTTCTCGACTCCGAAACAAACACGCTACTAACTGCTTTTAAACTATAAATTTCAAACTATCAACAAAATTCGCAGCAAACTCTCAACTACAGGGAAACCGAATCTACCATGATCCAGTTCCAAAGGATCCAAATGACAATCTAAACAGCTGCAAACGAGTAATGATGAGAGCTTCCAGAATGACGTCGGTTATAGCCGTTACAGCGCCGCAATGCGACGCAAGCTAATGCGTACGAATCTACAACGACACTCGAAATGATTCACGCATCAAGTGAAAGATGTAATTAGCAGAAGCCTACTTGATTAACGATGATTAGTGTGTGTCGTTAAAAACGGGATTAGGACTAATGGCGGCTCTGTCATTAGTATGATGATTACGTTTTTTATTTGGTAGTAAGAGTTGTCACGAACTGTTATGTCGTCTGGAAAGAAGTTCTGGCGACCTAATTACTTGCGTCACTCATGTACCTACTCTTGTCGAGGTTTATTTTTAAACATTCTAATGTTAGTATAAATGACACAAGAAATCGAGCGTAACATACCACTATTAATAGTAAACAAGGACTTCCTTTGTTAATCGTAGACTTGTTTGTTTATTGGTTCGACTAGGTTTTGCGCAAAACCCGGAAAACTGTGGAAAAAATATTTCCTTGATGCAATGGTTTTGTTTTTGTCCTTTATAAAAATTGTATTGGTTAAAAGTTTAGGAAGGCAAATTACAACTACGTATCAACACTAAACTTACCCTAAAACAAAAATCAGGCTACGAGGAAAAGTTTGCATATTTTTCCCCAATTACGTTTTATTAAACCCGTTTTCTGCCGTGGTACATCAGTATGGGTTTAACGTGTCGAAAAAATAATTATCATCATTTCAGCCAAGACACGTCGCTAGTCACAGTCACAAGCCTTCCGCAAAGATCTCCACCACGATCGGCCGCGACCTTTATCAGATCGTCGGTCCACACCTTGTGGGGAACGTCTGTAGGTAAAAAATACCTCACCGTAATGTGAATCCTTGTCGTGAGGTATGTTCCCGTTGGGCTCGAGCCGGTCCAGGCACTCCTCCGAGTAGCCGTTGTACACGAGTTTGCCGCGCCCGCCGCCGTTCTGTTGCCGCCCGCGGCACTCGTCAGCCTCGCCATCCGGCTCGTCCTTTGTTGCTGCAACAAAACAGAAACGTTGAAAAGAACCACCGAAACAAACGCTAAAAAGCACAATTATATGAAAGAAGCCTTTAGATAGTTCTCCAATAAAATTACATAATAAAATCGCAATACGCTGTAAAAGTGTAAATCTTTAGAAATGGGAGACGAGAAAAACAATCTTATTCTTGGCAAGTACAGTACAGCGTCGTCGAGTAGGCCCTTAGAATAATGGCAGCAGACAACTCTCTCGCGATTTTATCTTTTGTTACAGAGAAAATCTTAGTAACAACGGGGACGAGACTAGACAGAGCGCTTGCGGTCCGCAACACAGTCAAAGGATCACACGCACCCCTCCTGGGAATGACTGCACCATAATAACTGTCAAGGAAATTCAAATGAGAGAACATTACAGGGTGCCAGTCGCCTCGGTAACAATTAGATAAAAGTTAGGGAGACCATTTCGCACCACGTGAAATTAATAGCGCGCAGACATTGAACAATGGGCCAATATTGTCTTACATTGGAAAGGGAACCGAAGTGGCTATCAGACGCAGTGATAGACAAATGGCTTGAGAAATAACGGTAAGCGAGTAAACGATCAATTGGGTAATGTCCTTCTGTATTTCAGAGTAGGTATAATTTTAACTCATTAGTAGGTATACTACTTTTGTGAATCAAACTCGGGATCTTAGGATCTTAGACTCTTAGGATCACGAGTATACAACTTAAGTAAACCACTACGCAACCGGCACTCTTATCACAAAATACATCCGTTCGTCGAAGTATCGGTTTCGCAAAGAAAATAGGTTATCTAATAAAAATATAAACGTGGTAATCAATCTTGATGAGTCAAATACCAGTTACAAAGAAAAAATACTTTTGTTTTCAAGTCTTACTTGGAAAAGCGATCAATCATCACATCATCATTCCACATAGGTCGTTGAAGCTTCAGGTAAAATTATAAATAAACCACAGAAGAAATGGACTTAATACGTTCATATGTAGGTACATGATCCTCAACAAAGATAACCCAAAACAAACGACGGTAGCTAACCAGCAATAACCTTATTTCCATTGATACGAGGAACATACACAATGAGGAATATGGGTTCAAAATTGATAATTCCAGCGTAAGCCCACTGATCAAATTACTATGACGTGACGCGCGCTGGGAATCCAATTGGCATATGCTCGGTTCGTTTTGCCAAGTTAATTGATTGAATCTACATCATTGAACACAGACAGCCCTTTTAACGTTATACTAACGGTTAACATATTTAATTCGCTTATTATTTCTTAGGTTCGCTTCACATATTTTTAATAAACGTCAATTAAAGAAATTTCATCGTCATTAATATGATGAGCCTTGTTCGTAAAATACCTCTAGTTCACGTTCGTTTTCACACAGATTTTACTGTTGTGGTGGCTGAACTCGGATACTATATTCAGCTATAATTTACAAACTGAAAACTAGGCATGGGCACTTCGCGAAAACAAAAAGCCAACAACTGCTAAAGTTAACATTTGAAATATCTCCCGATACAATTTGTAAAGAGCAACTAATTAGTGAACTTTCTACACAACTAACAGGAGTTGCGCTCAAAAGACAGGAAGGGAAGTGACAACTAGCGCCCCGGGACACAACTTTAATTAGGTAAGTCCCACGCATTCAAATTAGAGGTATATACGAGAGATTTCGTATTAAGCAGCTGATAACTTAAGACGCGAGCATGCATAATAAAGTGAGCATGTAACTTGTTCATTTAGAATTTGTAAGGGTTACATTCCCTACCAAAGCGGCCTTATTAAGTTACATGCTTTAAAACGCAACTTCAGTATCTCTTGTATCTTTAATAAGAGCACATTCCGTGTTAATTATGCAGGCGCATCTGTTGTATGCATCTCAACCAACTGAGCTTCAGATCTATTAAAATGTCCTCCATTTTTTATCATAATCTCAAAACCTTACTTCAGGAACATGGCCATTTAAGAATCTTGGGTAAGGTCTAAAAAGTTGGGCATGCTAACTCACGCAATTAAATTTTCTATGAAACTTTTCCGTTGTAAGGACACTTTTCGTCGCACGACGGAACTTTTTCCAACATCGTTGTTTGTATGGTTAAATACGGTAAACTATGGTCCAACTTTTTGGTCCTCTTAAGTTATGATAATTTAGAGGAATCTGTATAAAGTTTCTCATTGTACTCAAGATTCGTATGGTATAAATTATGTGAAGCTGACGTCAAAAGTTTAGAGTTCAGGTGCAGCGGAGTATGCAGAACTGTTTTATGCAGACAATATGGGATGGCACCGGTGCACCGACTTAATTGAGAAGCGGTTGAGAATTTCTACCTCGGAATCTCGCGCGAATGTATTTTCTGAACACAAAAGCAACGGCGAAAATGTTACCTTTCCACCTTTTTGTTGGAAATGTTAAAGGAGCTTTCTCGACACTTATCTTCTTTCTTTACATAGTATTTAACAGTCTTTTTCCGCGTCCGCCAATCTGTCTGTCTGTCTGTCTGTATATCTGCTAACTTCTAAACCACGCAACAGATTATGATGAAATTTTCACCATCAGTTAGATAATTTTTCACGGACGGTTTTTATGTATTTTGGTTTATGTACGGGTGTTACAGAAAAAACACATAAACTAAACTTACCACTTGTGCTCGTTCGCACTTTCCACGCCATCAAAAAAGAACTAAGTCGAAGACTCACAGAATAACAGACTACAAAAGCTATCCAATGGTAAAAAGTTTGTAACAGAACGTATCCAACTAGTTAGCAGTTAGCACACTACACACGTACCGTCCATTAGTCAGGCCCGCTAAAACTGTAGAGGCAGTTGCGGAAAGTTCCTGCACTGTAGGCCGCGGAAATCAGATTACGTTAGCACCCAGCGCCAAAAACGCATACAGTGTGTTGTGAATCCATAGTAATGACGATTGCGGGCCTTGAATGTACTAAATAAAGTGTTCACATGGCCAGTTCAAACAACTGCAGGGTAAATATCGTCGGAGAACAATGGTTATCGGTTATTTTCCGGATTAACGTGGGATTAGGAGAGCCGCTTAGGGGCACGTGCGACCGACAGCGAATAGTAAAGAGGCGTGTATAGCTGGACGTTAAGGATATTAACACGTTTCGGTGCTCCAGAGGTGCTTGAGAATAGGGGATGCAGTGATGGCATTTCCAAAATATATCTTCTTAGTTTGTATCCTTAAAATATTAAATCTCCAATGGCTAATAAAACGCCATTTTGCCGCGAACTGGGGAGCATTATCGTATGATGAAGTACTTTCACCTTTTAATTTCCAGTGGCTTGCACATGAAATTAAAAAGGTAAAAGTACGATGAAAAGATTTTTCAAAGTCTCACTACGCAAAGTTTTTTAATTAAAAAGAGAATGGAGGCTGTTTATTTGTTTGAAATTAATTTAGGCATTATATTAAAATGACAGTGGTAAACTTTGGTTAAAAATGGTTTGTAGTTTTAAAGAATCGGTTTTACGCTCCGTAAAAAAAAACACTCGGTATGTGTACATGCAGCCTTATAGAATATATTGAAGCAGCAAGAATGTTGACCATTTGCGCGAACACGGTTACCGCGCAGGTCCTGCCCACCTATGCAAACTCCTCGGTTAGTCCAATATTAACAGCGCTATCCAACTCTTACATAGCTGTTATGAAAGAGAACGCACGATAGCAAACAAGTCGGGAAACCAAGACGGCCTGAAGTTCCGCCCGTCTAGATGCAATTAGATAACAGCTTTTGTTTCATTGTTTTCATGTCACTTGAGTGCCGGCAGTGAAACTCGGTATCATATCAAGCGATCAGCCTTTTTACACAGGTTTTCTGCTTGAAAATTAATTGGATTATTTAATTGACTGTGGAGATTGAAGTTAGGCGCTATGAAATTACAAAATAAACCTGCCTTTAAACACATGGTCCGAATACTTTGGAAAAAATACATGAATTAGCTGCTTTTGTCAAAAATAAAACCCTTCTCTCATATTTTACCTTTTTTTAATAATTCTTTTACCAAATTGTTGGGTCGCAAAAGCAAAGTAAAAACATTGAAAAAAGCCAGAGGCTCTGAGGGGCAGTGCCTAAGCCAAAAGGCGGATTCTAAATTGAATATCTAAAGCAGATTTTTATTCTCGTTCGTTGCGTAGTGATGTTTCTTGGGAGATGTCGCTTTTATTTCAGCAGCTACAGATATTAGCGCCTTAAGTAGAGCATCTCACAAGTTTTTTAACTAAATTGTCAATGACGCAACATGCGTGGGCATAAACATATAACACGCGTCCGTCAGTCTGTGACAGTCATTGCGGGGGTCACGTTGTTATGACTCAGCCTAACCTCATAACGCTTACTGTTTTTATAAACACAGCTGTCTTGATATTAGCTGTTAGTCACCTCACAAGCTCTCTTGAAGGCACGAAAGGGAATTCCTGGCGAATTCGTTGCTCACCTGTTGGAAACACTCGCCCCAAATCGCTAGCGTTGGAAACGTTTAGGTGACTCCTTTAACGTGTTTTTTCCATGAACGTTTTCCTTATTTGTTTTATGTCGAAAAGGGGGCAGTGCTAAAAATAATCCAATGGGTGGAGTGCCCGTAACTACCAGCATTCATTTACTCTGTATAGATTTGAAATTATAAACCAAAAAACGGTGCGTTTCAGGCGCGATCGGATTGTATCACGACTCCTAGATAGGTATTTGCTCTAGACTGAGGCCGATAAAAAAAGCGCACCGATTCCAATATCGCGCCGACAAATGCGAGGAATACCACAACGTAGACAGCGTGGTGAGAACCAATAAGCGCTCTTTTATCCGAGGCTAGATTAAACTTCCACCACGAAGAAGTTTATTGTAATACCAAAAACGATGCACTTTTGTAAAATTTATTGACCATTAAAATGTACTTTAACTGCGAGCTACAAGTTACAAGTAGATAAATAAAAAGTGTCGGGTTACGGAAATTAATCGCATGAGCAACGACCTCGACAAGATTGTGGTTTAAGATATCCTTTGAAAATACTTATACATCGCTTGACAGATATATATTACACCAAGTACGTTTACAAGTTAAAAATATACAGAAACGAAGCCGCAATCAATCACATGCCATTGCAATAAATAGCCACAACACCGCAAATTATCATGCAAATATACTGATGGTCACAACCAGCGTAGAATATTTTAGAGCAAATTTTCCTTATGTCAATATCGGAGCGACGAACTGTGACGTAAACGTGAGAAGGGTTGGACACACGTCATCGTGTCAAGAACGGTGATCCAGAAATTTCTCCTTTTACAACGTTTCGTGCATCTAACACTTCTGATTTTGGAATGTGGTGAATGTAGGTACAGTGATAGTTTTTGGGTTGAGGGCTGTGAGATTAATTCGCTGTGATTTGGCGTCTACCTCTACGTATTCATTGGGAGGAAGCGTGGGAGGGAATTGGGCGAAGTGTTCGAATGCCTCTGTCAATGTTGACGAGGGTCCGTCGGTCAGCAGTGCTTGCTACGCGGGCTTATTGACGGCTCTGCGGTCGCGCTTCAGTTCAATGCCTTATTGTTTCACCTGTAGAATCGACAGGGTTACACTCTTGTTGACAAGATGATAGATAGCCAGTTATTTGCGTTACGTGATGCGTGCGTCGGTAAAATCTTTTACAAAAATACAAAGCAAGCCAATCTTTGAAAAAACCGAGCCATTAATGTAAACAAGTTGAAATTAGCAAACTATATTGAGATTTGTCTCGTTATACCAAAGTGAAGTCTATTTCCAGAAAAGCCCATGTATAAAAATATCTTTAGCTTTTACCGGCTTAGCGGCGTCTCAATTGGGTGACACAAAAAGGTACGAGGCGACATTTCGCGACACTCCCGGAGGGCGAGGGCCGATGTAGGTCACACCTACATCCAGGCTCCGCTTCATGCACTAGCGGCACTAGCAGGTTCACTGCCCGTGACACGGACGAGCGTCATAAATGCATAGTAAAAGCGATCATGGGCGCTGAACATGCTAGTATCGCGGCTCACTTACCGCCATTATGGAAATTAACCCCTTGTGTGACGTTCTGTAAACAAAGCTACCGGTACTGGGGGACGTGAAAATTTCTAGAGCATGTGCAATTATGAACTAACTAAAGAACTCTTTTGAAAATGCTCATAAATTTAACAATTTGAAGAAAAGTGTAATTAAGTGGTCTTAATTGTCTACAGAGTAGAATAGTTAATGATATACGGAAATAATGAATCACGTTTTAATGACTACATCAACGGGCAGACTTTAATAAGCACTTCCTTCGCCACTGTCCAACAAATCACTTTTCCGTGACAAATGACTGGGGGTCAGACAGCACCTGGCTGTAATGCGATGAAAATAAAACTAAAAAGGTATCAAAATATAATTTTAGTAATTAATAACGAGACAAAACGAAAGGAAGCCTAGTCGAGATCTTAATAAGTTAACTCAATCTTAAGCAGAGCTTCAAGAGGCTTAGTAAGTCGGCAATTTGAAGCTTAAGTTAAATTAAGTAGAATTTATTGACGCTTAGCGGCTACCCCGAGACTATAGACGACTTTCCTTTTTGTATAAAGAAGCACTTCAAAGTTATGGAGAAGAAATAATTACGTCTTAAACAGTTTTCAGAAATCTCTTTAAAGATTATCATTTTCCTATTATTTTCTTTTATAATTGACTTCGTATCCTACCTAAATGCTCTGGTAAAAAATAGAAATATAATAAAATTACTTTTCCAAATAAATACAAAGCCTTGTCTTATCGTGTTTCCCTTCATTTTTCACCCCAGCCAGCAAACCCCCAGGGGCAGAGCGCAGCACATAATCTGTGCACAAATTCGATTTAAAACAACTTATAACAGAAACCGATCCCACGAGCTCCTGACAAGGCCTGAATCTATTACGTAATGTAAGCGACCCACTCCCCCAGAGACGAGGGTGACCAAAGCCCCCGAAAAGGTTAAATTGCAAACTTTCCGCCGACACTACTATCTAGAGCCATAATACAAGTCCGCTGTAAGTTTTGGAGCGCCGCCGCTAGCCGTGTTACGACTTCTTCGACCTCTTATGATTACCATAATCTTCGAAACTTGGAAGACTGTTGCAAGGTTATACGCAGCGGGTATCTTAGTCGGAAGGGGTTAGAATTTTTATTGAGATATTTGAAAGGGTTGGACGTACCATAAAATATCAGAAAACTCTTGAATTGACAAGTCGTTATTACAAGTTCTTGTACACAACATCGTTTTTACCACATATTAAACACATTTAAATCCCAAAATTACTTATTTCTATCCTATCCTAAGCTTAGATTTTCATATTCTTGTTAACCTTCGTTTTCAAAAACTCGCCTAGCAATATCACTTTACTATCCTACTATACTTCAAACTGTTATTTACTGCTTGCACGGCGGGTTAAATATCGATTCATTGAAAGGTCAGTAGGTACAGCCTACGCTCCAAGACAATCAGCTGTAGACCGTGTTGATTTCACTCATGTTTAGACAAGCTATTGAAGTACCAAGACATCGATATAGGGTCAATTCTGAAGAGAAATCAAGCGGCTCGGCACTGGAAGAGTTAAACTAAACGCTCCGTTGAGTCGGAAAGTGGTTGTCTTACTTCTGATATACATTTTACACAGCCGGATATTGTACTAGGAGTGTGTTACGAATAACCTCGATAGCTAACGTAGCTACGTTATTATTATAAAGTTAACTGCCTTCGGAAAATAGCGGTAAACTTAGATAAAAATACAATTTCCTCGTTATATCCGACGACAGACAAGGCTAATGATCGACAAAAAATGTGTCAACAGATTTTTCCGAGAGAGGGACGTGCAGGAGTCAATGCCAGTCGTTAACCCGCCGTTAAACAATTCAGGCCATCCTATCAGGCGATGATGGGGAAGGCAGTAAACAAACTGACATGGACGCGGGCGCACCAGACGCGTGTGACTCACGCAACAATAAACTTACACTCGTAAAATGTTCTCTAAAGTAGACCACTTTACCTTGTAAAACATTAAATAGATAAACTCACTAACGCAGTTAAACCGAGGATTAATCAGGTTCAACGGTAGTATGTGAATACAAGTGCCAATTAGCGGCACTAGAAATTTAAACTGATTATTTATTTACGTATCTTGATTGCTTGCCAAACGAAAGATAACGCTGACATTAGTGAAAGGGAAAACAATAGCAGTCAATGACCCTACCATGTGACATATTATGTAACTATAATGTCTATACATCAAATGTGTCCTAGATATTTGATGTATTAATTGATTTATAAAATATAACAACCTGCATTTGAAGAACTAAGTTCTAATACGGTAAAAGAAAAAAAGACAGGTAAGATAAGAGGATTAGACATAGATTAATGAGTAAAGATTAATCAGTTAAAATTTATAGTCAATTTCGTCCTTGGAAAGTTTAGCGATACGAGCGTCTCTGTGCACGATAATAAATGAACAATTCTTAGAATGCACTTGCAGTTTACTCAAGCAGCTGCAGCTCTTATATCGGCGACATAACTTTCAGAACAAAGCAATACGGAAACCATTTGGATAAACAGATTTAACTGAACTGTTAGGAGTTTACCAATCATAAAGGGTTTATTACTATTTCGTTTTAGTCGTCAAAACCGATGAGATGTCAGTACAACGAACCCCACACATTACAAGACGATTACGTAATGGAACATGGAACCACAGTTGAGCAACAGACAATTGAAGCAATAAAGATGAAAGCGTTCTCAAGTGGACGAGAATCGCTTTTAATGTTACAATAATGGCAATTCCTGTCTTGCCAAGTAGGAATTTGTGTTGGACGAATTGAAGGCAATCATAGTCTGGTATAAAGCATGAAATTGTGAAAAAGGTTTGTTTAAAAGTAGTGAGACGCCGAAACAACGCTGTATTTGAATGGGTAGTGGGAGCACAATGGGGCGGGTCGACAAAAAGCGGCTCGACCAAGCTCCGGCAGTGATGCAGAGAAACAATGCAATGTTCCTGTGCGGTCGAGTGATTCAACGTACCCGCATACACCATAATATAATACTTTTTAATTTGGTAACTTGAGAATAATAACGATAAAATTAATTAACCAATAAGTAACAAAAATGAGAAAATAAAAAGATGTCAGCGCGCGTGAATATCAAAAAAATTCCAAGATAAACAAAACGCAGACGCTGTTATTAAATTCAAATGGAGATGTTGAGGTTATAAATTGCTTCTGGGCCATTTCTCTGCCCCTGCTTTACATTTCCTCTTCAATTAATCGCTCTTTTGTCGAGTTTCTGCTCTTAGGAAAAACTCAGATTTTTAATGGCCAAAATAAATAACTCCTCATATAATAACGCAAGTAAAATGTAATAGGAAAAATAGTCTGAACAACATTTTGGCATACGAGTAAAAGCAAGCTTCGCTTTTGATTAACCAAGGAGTAAGATTTCCTTGCCTCGTAAGTGTTGGTATACACTCTCATTACCGATTATGCTCGCCAGTAAGATCTAAAGTTTCATTAGCATACAGCGTAAACTGCAATCTGATACTTGTATAGGTAAGGAAGCAATAAAGCGGAGGCTGTATCGGGTTCTCGCGACGTGGAAGTGCAGGGTGAATAGGGCAGCGTTATCAAACGGCGGAAGAATCCTATCAATCAAGGGTGATAATGGAGATGTTCAACCTAGGGTGGCGTTCACAGGAAAAAACTGATTCGAGGAAATTGGAAGTGATGGGTCGTTACCACGTAGCGTCAGATTTATAGGGAAGAAAGTGATGTTGAAAACAATATAGATTGTGCAAACGCTCTACCATGATGGAATCTTCGACCATGCAGAAATATTAGATGGCCATTAATATATGCCAATATTAGTCGGGCTTTTTCTAAACTATTATTAAAATAGTTATACGAAAAAAAATACACTCATAATTGAATAACGATAATCAAAGGATGAAAGCTGTTTTGATTTTCTTTCATGCTATTATCCTCTCAACGAGCTTAAAAAAACCGACACATTGGCAAAACCACGTGTAAAAAACCCTGCGGAAAATGGGGATATGTCAACAGCTATTAGGTTTTGCCGAGTAGACTAGAGTCCCAGGGTAAATTCGAGACAGTAAAATATCTTGTTTACTTTCCTCCAAGTCCAAATGAAAGGAAAGTAGAGTTAAATTTAATCTTTTACTATGCTTCGTTTGCTCAAAAATAAGGTCCACTTTGCTAATTTAAGAATCCCTGTGGAAACTTTGAAGCATTAACTTCTAGGTACCAGGCGACGAGGAGTTAACAGAAGCATCCATATACGGGGGCGACTCGGTTAAGCAGCGTGTGAGTGCTGCTGATTCACGCCTTGAAGGTCGCTCCCACCCGTCTACGGGTGTAGTACTTCCGCCGAGATTACTCATTGTTTTACATAAATTGTTTTTTGATGTTTACGAACTGTGACGCGTAACGACATTTTCTATTTTTATTTAACTAAAATCTCGTACGATTGTACTTATTCAGAGAGAATGTTGAAGCATATTGAAGACTCGAGTGCTGTGATTAATAAAAGTATTAACCAACAAATATTACCTAATAAAGGTGAGATAGATTAGGTGAATAAAGTTACAAAGTGGGACAACCGTCCATGATCGATGTATGACAGTGATGATAATAATTAGGGCTGCTAACCTGTGAATGATTGAGCCGATCTGAGCCAAGGTGAAACCGCGTAGGCTGTCCCCAATACTCAAGCACTTATCTTAGAGACCAAACATAAAAGCGTTTATGATATGTTCTTTTACAACGTCAATCTGTAACGTAACATTTTAGAAACTTTCTAAGCACCGCACCAATAAATAAATAGACGTCGTTCACGTTGTTTACGCTCTTGTCAAGTTAAAATGTTGAAAAGAATGTAAACAACTTAACTTTACGCACAGCGCGAACAAGTATCGGAATTATTTATTTTCCTATTTTCGTTTCGGTGAATTTTTATTTAGAAAAGGATTCG
Organism: Acleris literana; assembly: GCA_946894065.1. Taxonomy (NCBI): domain Eukaryota; kingdom Metazoa; phylum Arthropoda; class Insecta; order Lepidoptera; family Tortricidae; genus Acleris; species Acleris literana. Next base: position 5,653,354 of record OX335681.1, read on the forward strand.
ATTTCAGGTAGTTTTTATTTTTCAAACCAGGACTATATGAGTAACATTGTAATGTGTTTATAAACTTGTGGTGTGTAGTTACTGAGTCATGACGAGATCGTATTGCGTTACAATCGGGATCCGTAAATGGCTCATGTCACATAATTTGTATAGATGTGGCGTGGCATAACGATCAGTTTTTACATACGTATTTCCACCCACACCTTTTATATGGAAGTAGAATCACGCTTGGACGAGTGTCGTTCTGCTGAGGCTATGGAAAAATTTCTGCAGGAAATAAGTGAATATTATTTTTCCAGGAATACTGACGTCAAACAACAGCAACTACTGTTTCCCGTTGCAACGCAGGACGCACCCGGCAAAGGGATAAGAACTCCCAGCTGCACCAAAGTATGAGCAAGCGATGTTTTGCTTACATAAGCATGAGTCATGCGACAGAAATATTGCATATTTATGAAGCTAAGGTAAGTACAGAAATATTAAATTTACATACTCGTATAACTCCGATATTATGTGAAACAACCCCGCGCCGATTCTCATATTGAAAGACTTTATTGCCTGTAAAACGCAAATACCGAAATGAATAAAATATTTACGATTGCACTTCTGTTATTAAAATAAGGTAAACAAAATGGGGTTTTTAATGGTACGCAATGTGAACAGAAATGGCGACTAACGGCATCCATACAGTCACTATTACACGCCTGTAATATATTTCGTTAAACTAATAGATTACAAAGAGAAAAACAAAAACAACGGTTATTGTAATTTTGGGCGGAATGCTTGTCTATTGGCTAAAACCCAAACGAAATCTGACTAGAGGTTATCAATTCAGTATAATTATTTAAGTCCGAATTAAAATCAAAGCCACGTATTAGGCAATTCCGTACATTTAAAAAAGTTTAAACATAACAGATACAAACTATAAAACAATTTATATACACAACATGCCCTAACATAACACAAATATTAGCTTTTCTGACATTCGTCAAGCCCAGAGTTGTTTGTGTTCTATCCACTAATTTATCTAGTTGGCCAAATGTTAAATAACAATATTAGTTCCTAACCCAAATCAACCAAAAAAATTAAAACATGTTTGTAGCACGGTAAGACATTAATCCACTTGGATTTCTCAGAAAGGCGCAACGTGAATATAATCACTCTGACGCCCGCCGCAAGAAAACATCGTGTGAAACTTTTTACTTCTAACAAAGGTAAGTGTTCCTTTTAATTTTATCCTCGTCCAGTTTCCTTAAGAGCTTATAAATAGAATAAACATCCTGCTCCGCTTGAAAACTTGAACTCTATCAAGATTACGCAAAAATCTTTACCAAGCGCTTATTACAGAGTCTGATGAAACAAATTATGTTAAACGAGAGTAGTTAAGGAACTGCAATTTGTTTTATAAACAGCAACACTTAATCGATAATCCTACTCGATTATGATGCGAAATGGTTGTACCTGATTACAGTGCCATACATTTTCCTAATTCACTGCTCTATGTTGATTACCAGAAGGTATACGATGTGCGATGCCATGAAGGGTTACGGAATGAGCACCAAGTCATTATTTACAGCGGCCGATAGAGTCAAGATAGCCATCACGTATGCCAACCTCCGGTAGGAGATGGTACCTAAAGAAGAAGCAGAGGAAGTAGAAGGTAATGATGAGCGGGAAAACCTGCACAAGGGTACATTTAACAAGGACGTCGTTGTTTTTACCATCTAAGATGTACATGCACAAGTCAGTAAAGTAATCAAAAACCTATACAGGAAACCCAATACATTATATTTGCAGGCATTCGTTGAAATGCCACAAGCCCACGAATGATTCACCGATTGGGGTGATTAGCCTCTCCCGTTTATCAGCCTCCACGGGTGGTTTGCTTTATTGGTTCTCGCAGGAAACAGTTTGTTACTTTAAAATGATATCAAGTACAAATCGTTTGGCGTAATGAGAGTACACAGGGTATCTGGCACATGACACGATTGACTTTTAGTCTGACCTGTTACCCTACTGGCGACTGTTTGGAGTTAAGTTTCTCCAATTCAATTCAATATTTTACATGTCATTAGGTCATTCATTAAATTACTATCTATGTTATGTCTTCAGGAATTGCGATTAATTTTAATTTAATTAGGTTGCATTCGACCAAACTGGAATAAGGTCTTATACCTAGATTAAATGCCGAATTTGTATCTAATCTCGGAGTCAGTCTTATTCCAGTTTGGTAAAATGGGGCCTTAGAATTTAGTAAAACCGCCGAAAAGAAAAAGTAGCATCTGATTCAAGCAGGGTAAATATTTCACGTTAGTTACTTCCCTTAAATGCTGATGTACCTAATATATTGAGTGTAATGCTATAAGCAGCTTCGAATTAAAGTATTGGCTATTCTGCTTGGCAGTTTTACTCGTTAATAATAATCAATATTGTCGGGATAGGATGTTAACGCATCAGGGAATTGCGTTCCCAAACAAATTTGCTTACGGAAACTCCGCTAGAACGGTGTTAATCGATTTCCTTTAAGCAATAACAAAACGCTTTTGAAGATCAAATTGCTTTCATCCTAGTTTAGTATCATCGGAGTAAAACTTTGCCAGTGTACACCTACATGTTTGCGCGATAAGTTAGTGTTTATCCTAGCCTCGCGTGTTTATAACAGTTTGCCGTTTGATTTGCTTTGCGAATTCATCCTCTCGATTTCTAAAAATGTTTTTAACGACCTAGTTACTGAACAGCTCGTTAAAATATAGCCGTACACGTAACTGCAGAACGTGACGTATTCCGTGGCTTATCTCAAGATAAACAGAGCAATCTTAGTTTATGATCCGAAATCTCGAGTTATTGCTGCGACGGTAAACAAGAGATTTTGATTTATTATAGTCCTATATCCGGCTTATATGATCTTAGCAGTATTGATTTGGCTACAATTAATGTCGTTCGTGAATTTAACTTCGAATAAGACTATAAAGCTATAAATAGTACTTTGAAATAAGTCGTTATGATATTGATAAAAAAGGTGAGATTTACGTCGAAAATGAATTGGTAAAGTAAACAGTAAGAAATGAATGTAGCTTTCATAGGTTAAATAGAGAAACAATAAAAAATGATTCTTCTGAGGTAAAACCATATTACCTTTGACGCGTTATCGTGTTGTCAACTTTACGAGATAAAAACAATACCGTAACACGTCAAAGACAATAACCAGCATAATAGCATAGCATAATATTTAACCGTGTTGAATAGAGCCCCTGAACCCATTCAATATAGGTACGTACGTGATATAACATAACACAAAAGACTTAATAAAAACAAGGAGGAAAGAAAACGAACACAGCCCGAAAGTTTGCAAACAGTCAGAGACGGTAGAATAAACATTGGTCTTAGCCAAATACGAGTTACTTACTGGAATTAATAATTATTTGTTTTCTAAGAGTACTTATGTTTATGTAACGTTGTGATGTTTCTTTATTTCCTTAAAGATAAAAATAGCAATGGCTCGGCTTGCAATATTGTTTATAACAATGACGATTTATTTTTTCTACTGCTTGTTTTAACACATTGAGGTAAAATAAAAGCAGAGGATTTGGCATGCCTCTATAAACGCAACATAGTTTCATATTGAGTTACGGAACTTGATATAACAGTTTATATGTAACTTTAGTGTGGGCGTAACGGATAATATTTGCATCATGATGATGGGTTTAGATATAGATATGAGTTTTGTCATTGGGTCTCAAATAGTTACAATCATCGCCTTCATCTATTATGTAAGAGCCGTAGTCACGTATGGGTTAACTCATTTATACCTAAGTAATATTCATATTTATCTTGTTTCTGTGTGCAACAATATGCTATTTTGTTCTACTGCCTATTTTACTAGGGTGAGTTCATGTGACTACATTTTGCATTAGAAAGAACCAAATTCATTAGCGCCATTAATGCTGTCGTAATCTCAAATAGATACATACAAGCTATATATAGAGTGCCTGATATCCAACGAGTTGATAACAAAATGTTACAGTGTTAGTGAAAAAACAAGTCCCCATTTTTTTCAATTTCACGGATAAATTCGTGGAACCGTAGATATTGAGTTTGCGACGCCAAAAAAACAGATTCGCTAACAAAGGACGCGGACTAGGTTTATTCTTGCTATGAAGTTGTTAAAAATAGTATAATACTGCTTACTAATAGAGCATTCTTGGTCAATTTATTTCTTGTATGTTTATTTGATTTTGATTTCCTCAAAGGAATAATTATATGTAAAATAAACTGTTTGGTAATTGTGGTCATACTGGTTTTCCATGGGGAATCCTAATATATACAAGGACTTGGCTGTATATAATAATAACGATGATAATATTTACCTAAATCAATTTAATATAACAATTTAGTGTACTTACATAGTCTCCCGAAGCTTAAGGATAGACGCTTTCTGAGCTTTTGCATTTTGCTCATGGCGCCTCCCCTTTTTTCTCTCATGGTCACACCTGCGAAAAAAGAAAAAACATTTAGTATCACACAGTGCAATTAATTCCAATTGTCGTTCTTTATTGCAATTCAAATATTCGGTCAGTTCACCCTAGTAAAATTTTAACTAGTGAAATAAAAGGCAACCTTTGAAAACCCAGCTGCTTTTGTAGCATACAATGATGACCCCTGAAGCATCAGGAATGACGAGTTGGACGTTGGATATCTTTGAAACGACAATGCTTTAAAAACATTTAAATCCCGCTGTTTAGGAACGCACTCCTTGGATAAAGATATACCTAGATAAAAAGTCCATCTTGCATGAATAAAGACATAAAAACAAACCTAAATGCACCCTAAAACATTAACCTCTTTCGCAGCTAGTCGGGTAAAAACGCAGAATCATACTGACCTTTATTTATATGGTTGTATATGACAATTATCACTTTTGTACTTTTTCGCTTTCCTGGTTAGCCATTTTCGTTTCAAACCTCAAGCTAAAGCGAAAATTAACAATAAAAATCACTAACGCATTACGGTGATTGTACTTGAGTGTGTGACCAGAAGAAAAATGGATATTTAACGTGATCAAATCAACACCAGCAACTGGAGCATTCAACCTAACGAAGACAAATCCTCGCACTTCATTAGGATTGATAACACTAATTGAACTCGCTACGTATCGCTGAGGCTAACGACACCGCCGCTATTTGTAATTCCACTCACGCGCATTCCATTCAAAAATAACGGCTATAAAAAGCTTGTAATTGTATAACAACCGATGTCCGTCATTGGCTAAATATAACGATATGCAAATTAGTTTTGATCGCAATATCAGTAAAAAATATCAGTAAAAATATTTAACTGATATTGTGAATGCCTTTTTCATATTAAACAGAAACGCCAGTCACGAAGATCAAAATCTGTTTGTATGGGAACGAAAATTGCAATTAAAAGCCTGAATATACGTAGATAAACAAAACGATAATTGCATCCCTGAGCTCTAGTCCTCATAGATTAATATTTACATTGTTCAATAAATAGCAACAGATCGAACTGTACGAGTATAATTCTGAATAAAAAAATACCAAAAGCGAGTTAATATTATAATCCAAGCGGGAATTAACAAGTGTTGCTTAGCGGAGATAATTAATAGAGTAATTTATACGTCGCAGTCACGCCAACACCTCTCCTTTACAAAATAACAACATGGGCTCTACATTGCGTGTGCTCCGTATCTCGGTGAATTTGAGAATATCATGTGAATACGAAAATCCCGTGTTTCAGAATATAAAGCAGTGATAGATATGAAAATTTGCCTTTAAAAGACACGCCGCCGGGCGATAGGCTTATATAGTATATAGTATAGTAAGTTTAGGCTAGTTTTATTTCGACTACACTTTAAAATATTTTCTATCTTTTAATAAGTTTTTTTACACCCACTTGTAACGTGGAATGGAGTCATTATTATTTTTATAGTATTTATGTTTAATCTTTCATTTCCACTCTTGTTTTTGTTGGCTTAGGTTAAGGCCTTGGATGTTTGTGGCATTAGCGTCCTTGCCGCAAGTTTTCATATTAACGTTTATAATGATTAAACTCGCTTACGTTCCAAGGGGACTACTCGAAAAAAACAGGCATGTGTGCTATTTATAAACCGGTATACATATTCATGTCAATAAAAATAAATAGAGACATTATTATAGACTATTGAAGTGTATGTTCTTTCTTCTTTCTAAACGTGATAGTATTTCGTAACAAGTATTCCCTGGTCACTTATAAACTGAAACGACTATATTTTCCCATTTGCAGGGTAAATAAATGACTCCCAAAACAAATATAGAGACATCCACGATCGCTATCGGCTCATAAAGATGCCAGATGAAAAGTATTTAAAACCGCGGCTTGTAAAAGCGTACGACGTCGTTCGTATCTGTCAAACGAATAAATATCTTCAAAGAAAAGTCAGCAAAACATTTTTATAACCTTTCTAAGCCAATTCAGTAGCAAATCGTAAAAAAAGCAATTAGGAAGAATACACCTTGAGGTGTTTTGTTAGTGCCAAGAATTTCCGAGTGTGAGAAGAGTCACGTTAAAAGGCCGAAAGCTACGTTGTCACAGTCAGGGGCGTTGATCAAAATAAACCTGTATATGTGGTGTTTATTGTAGGATACGTGGGTGAAACTAACCTCGTTAGCCCTGAATACAACATGCGTTGTGATCACGCAACGCACCACCCATGCGGCAAGCTCGTGAACGACTATCATCACAACTCACATTATTGGTGTCAAATGATCAAGTCGTGAGTTCTTAACGTTCAATAAATTTAGACTTTCACAGCACCAACAAATAACAATTAATATACGATTCCTGTGAGACAGAAAGATAAGTAATTATTTTAATTTGATATGCATCTTTAAGGCTGGAAGCAGCAGCATCGATCAAACGTAATGGGAACGAATTGCTACAGCTAGAGAAGGTGAAACTCTGGGAGCTATTTATAGCATCATACAAATTGAGCACTGAAACAACGTAGAGGGAAATCCAACGTTTCAGCCTAATGCCTAATCCCTTGAGAGCCCTCGTTTGTTTAATCTCTTCATTCTGGATAAACTGAATTAACCTCAGCCGCTGACTAAAGTTTCGGCTTATCTTCGAATGGGTCGTTTGAAGATAAAACGTACTTTAACCATTATAAGAAGTTTGATTGGGGTTTCATATTTTGTACATTAAAATAGAATCAAAATCAACGATGATTGGAAAGTCCAGAATAAAAATATCTTTTACATTTACCCGATTGCGCGAAGCCACAAGAAGCGTAATGACCTAATGACTCAAACAGTCTATGTAAAAATGTATTAAAAATCGTATGATGCACCCTAGCTTCTGAAGTATTAGATCGAATTTAATTAAACGGGTGCCAAATGATTGGTTAAAAAAGTGCAATGGTCGTAGACTATTAAAAAGTATAAGGGTGCGGCAAACTAGTTTCCAGACAATTACTACTAATGGAGTAAATATGTTTGTCTATGTTTGAAGGTTACACATTATGCATCAGGTATGTTAATAATGGCCCAGTCCAGACAGAAACAACATAGAAGTGCGTTCAATGCCCCCGCACGCGACCTGCTTAGCTAATACAATCGATATTGAATTATACTGGATAAACATTATCCTTATCAGCTTCGGTTAGATACAGATCTGTGTCAAAATGTTACATGTTATATTTGGCAGCTCAACGTTGGCTAACTTTTAATGAGTTACTCATAGAGCGCTAGCGACATTTATTGTGTAAAGAAACGTTAAGTATACCTAGCAAAAAATAAATAAGTCAAAATACTTCGTAATTAGAGTCAATTTGAGCATCTTATATAGCTATTTCTAATTTAAAGCGTCTACAACCACATAATGCGCAGCCGTTTTTTCGAATTGTGTCTATGTCTAGTGTCTTAACTTGTGATGTTCCGATGAAAATTGGTAGAAAAGATAGGTTGATAAAAAGATATAATTACTGTGAAAGTATGTAATGTTAATTATACATACGCCAGTATTAGAAAGAACTAAATTACCATAGAGATTGTGAAATAGCCGTTACAAGTGGAGCACGCAAACGCAGTGATGGTCTGCCAAATGTGCAATGGCGCCGACCCGACGCCGGCCGAGGCGCCGGGGACCCGGTTCAGAATTATTCAGAAGATTAAATATATAGCGAATAGTATAAATAGCAGTTTTAATAAAGATTTGTGTGATACTACATTTACGTTGATTACCGTCCCACGACATCATTTTACTATATTCTGTGAATAAGTTGAATACCTACAGGCTACATTTAAACACAATACAGTACGTGGAAAGCGCGATGGTAATTATTTAGTCCGTCTCATTGTGTGCGCGTCATGAGAATACAAATCCCGATCAAAAGCGACAACTACACAAGTTGATATTGAAATTTCATAAAGCTCATAGCTGCAGAAACCCAAAACTATACAGTCTAAATACCTACGAAAAGTCGAGTGTAAAGAATCAACTACATTCATTATCAGTGTTTGCACATGTGCGACAAGCGATACCTGGCTGCCCTATATACGAAGACAGCTTTTCAAAATCTAGTCATGTCATCAAAGATTAGAGTTGAATATTGGTTGGAGGTGTGTCCTGATTTGGCGCCAACGGCACTGCAGTCAACAACCCCAGTGCCTGAACAAACAACCACCATATACAAACATACACACTGTCGACAGTATCTAATCTGGAAAGCGACGGAGACAATAACGTTACATAAACGTATACCTATGTCACAAACAACGCATGAACCTACGTCAGTACTTTACCAGTTACTACATTATAACATTTACCAGTTACCGCGTGATAACGGAGTCACATTTCGCAAATTCCAGAGCAATTGTAATACACGTCACAGTTCTATTGTAACTGTGATAAGAATAAATAACGATACGATTATCACTTTCATTGCATTTAATTGTATACATCGTGGTCCCTGACATTGCGACGCAACTGTTAAACGCAAAAACCTGACGTCAGGCGTCCAGCGTAAACGCTTTGGGTGAGTTTAGGGAGACCGAGGTTTCATAATCGCTTCGGCCTCCATCAAGGCCTTGGTCTGCGCTTTAGACGTCACGTATGGTGTTTTTCGGGAGCCTAAGGTATAGATGAATCACTTATTGAGATGTAGTTTTTGGTGAAGCTTCACACTATATTAATCAGTACAGAAGTTCACACGTTTCAGTACTTGTACAAGATGAACCATGAGTAACAATCGTCATGTATTCGCACATGCTTACACATAAGTATACTTATGCAAATGCATCTCCCAAGAGGGTTTACGCTAAGTGCATATCATAATAAGGTACTTATGGTAATAAACATAATGATCTAACGTTAACCTCTCAGGGGAACGTTTCAGTTGCCAAATTAACACGATTAACCACTTATTAATGATGCAAAGCTCGTAAAACGCTCGGTAAAGGCCGTTCATGTACGTTTACGATTCATAAATCTGCGGCAGGTTAAGTGCAGTGCTTCCTGATCAAGGAGAAATTGGGATACTTGTAACGGTGCTATTAATATACAGACAAACGATGGATTTATAGGTTAGTATGATAAATTTATTGGAAAATTAAAGGTCAAACAGTCGTATAGTAACAATCGTAATCATATCGATCGTTTCTACAACAAAAGAAAAGATGCACGATATTGACGATACAGATCTTGTAAAATCGACAATCGATAGAAAAGGTTTGCCTTTGTCTAAAGCAAATAGGATGTTAAAATTCAACGTAGTGTTTATCAACCGGTTCATTACTCAATATTGAAAAATTCTATATTATTTTTTGGATACCAACCCTTAGCGAGCCAATATAACTGAAGAACTCGTTGTCCCAAGCTTTAGCATTTTAATCGCCGCACGAACAAAACACTTTTATTTTTGGAAATTATTGGCCCATACAATAAATTTATGGCCCCAGCCGTGCATAAAGCACTTTAAATGCAAAGGGTAAATAAAAGAAGATGAAAGCAGTTCCGCATACCGGGATTGTCCAATGAACTCATTCCCGACGCCCACGCTCGTTGCCGCAGTCGCGCGGCGTCTGCGCACTTTATGCGACGTCAACCCTCTTGTATTATAAAGATCAGTTAGAAATATACATACATACAATCACGCCTCTTTCCCGTAGGGGTAGGCAGAGACTACTTTCCAGTTGCTACGATCCAGACAAACTGCCCACGCTTCCTTCATACTCATAAGTTTCTATTCTATATACACGTGGGTCGGTTTAGGACACTCCTGACCTGGCCCTTTCTTAACACGTCCCCGATCTGATCGTGGAATCGTTGGTCTTCCCCTTCCAGCGTTCCCATTTACTCTTGCCTATACTTACCCATATATGAAAGGACTGCTAAAATATTCCCTATGGCTGACATATACCATACATGTTTCAAAGTACTCGTATAGCAGGACTCAATAAATATGGGGCGCGTCAAAGCCGTTGACCAAGAGTCTATTATTACTTAATCCGACGCTATATTAGTTGTGTGCGAAATTGGCCTCAAGTGATTTATCGCCATCGCTTTGATAATAATCAAGTGAAACAAAAAGCTGCTACAAAAAAAAAAAACATCTGTAGACTTCATTCTGACTTTGAAAATGATCTTTCGGGTTAACAAAAATAAATAGGTACTTTGATCTCAACTTTATAAAATAACTTTGGACTATATTAAATAGATACTCATGGAGAGCAATCTAATTCAGGAATATAATAAACAAATTCTAATAACTGCGATCTATTTCTGTTTTAACGAGATCTAATTAGTATGATGTTGATGATATAGAAGATTATCTTGTTCCACGCGGCGGCCAGAGAATACCGGGTCCTCTGTCAAGTAATCGAGATACAGATAAAACAAAACTGGAAATATTTTCAAGATAAAAAATTAATTGGAGGATTTTTAACCAAATTAGATGACATAACCCACCGAAATAAACTGTGCAAAGTCAGAATGAATGAATCTATCTTGATTGTCTAATTTACCAAACAAAACTATGTTTATATAGTAAATACGTGATCATGAATAGACTATTTACAATGGACAAAGAGCAGGAGTTTAAAATAGCGTATTTCTATTGAATAGAAACGTTAATTCAAGTGTTGTGAATATTTCGACACCGGCAGATATGACCGTAAATGGTGACGAGGATAGATTGTTGACACAATTGAGTTAACGTGGGCAGTAGATACACCCACGCCCACGCGGGGACCGTGCGTTATACAATACTGGTCAAAGTTAATTACAAAATTATGCTGGTGGTTGGACGTTGTATAGTTGACCAAGAAAGTCCTTCATCTCTTTTGGACCCTAACATGATACAAATAGAGCCTAAAAGTGGTAAAGAACTTTATTGGTCGACTATACTTCCGGATCGCTAGTCGCTACTACCATACTACCCGATAACCTGCTAAAACCTGTTGTGATGCGCTATGAAGGTAAAACATGCGATGAAATCACTATAGGAAAAGGCAGATAAGAAGTCAATCCTGACACCTGCCAGTAATCAAACCCAAGAATAGGTTATAAATTTTATTACGAGGACAGGTGCTTGAATTGACGTCTTATCTGCCTTTTACTATAGCATTGACGTATACCATTCGATCCCAGTTTTGGCAAGGCGACGCATCTTGAGGCTGCAAATATCCATAGCCTTCAGACCTCACCAAAAGAACTAAACTAACTTGTGTAATAGCAAGTAAACTAACCTGTTTCGCCAGATAAATTGATAATTTAAGCTCTATGAATAAATATGTGACGTTGCTTTCTACCACGATATTTGAGCCGCAGTGTTTCCAAGCAAATGCAATCTAGTCCGTCTGTCTGACGGCTTAGGGGGGGGTTAAAGCGGGTTACCGTCTTGTCAAACGTGCGAATGTCGTTCGTCGACCTTGCGCCCGCGCCGACGCCGCGTGCCTTTCCACCTAGTGCGCACGATTGCAATACAATAACTAATGCACTCAAGCAAAATGCACACTCTGAATGTACGAATATACAGGGTGGAAGAAACAAACACATGGGAGGGCAACAACCTTATATATTGGACATGGCAAATTTTAAACAAAGGACTCATTCTTTTATTTTTGAGAACTATAACTAACATCATTCATGGTTATTGTTAAAATTGTCGGTCAAACACGACAAGGTCGATCTGCATCATAAAACAAGACGCAGACAGACGAGTTTTCAAAATCCATGAAGGTCGAAGGTATTTATTAATTTTAAAAATAAAACTAAGTCACCTTTGCATAGAATTTGCTATTACGAATATTTAAGGTAATTGCCCTAGGTACATGAGGCGTTCGTTTTCTCAACCCTGTATATTCAAGTAACGTAAATTACAAATTATCCAAGTTCTACAATTGTTTTGAGGAAAATTGAAATAGTTCAGCTGTGAATAAGACCTGAGTAGTTTGAGTTGATGACGGAATTAGCACCAATTTTCTGATGCAACGTGTTACTGGAACCATTTGAACAGAAGCCAAGAATGCGTTTCCACTATCCACTCAATCCCGCATTCTATTAGATTGTGTTACGTTCGGGGAAATATGTAATAACGATACAGCAGTAAATATTGCTCGAGCGGTTCGGTAAGGTACATCGATAACAATGCACGGAATATTTACTTCGCTAGCTCGGTAGATATTTTCGCAGTATGTTTACGGAAGAATAGCGTAAGCATTTGAAGAACCAGATCAAATTGATGATTCACAAGAGAACATTAAAGTGTTGAAGTGCCAAAAGAAATGTTTATTAATGATGATGAGCTCATATCTATGACGTTCATCAAGTACTTAACTTCTAAATCTGTCATCCAATTTATAAGGAACCGGATATTGCTTTTATTTCATTGTTTCACTAATCGGGAGCTCTATTATACTCAATAAAAATATTGTGTTTTGACATGTTATCAAATTGTCAATATATATAGGTCGCATTAACTTGACAGTAATGGCACCCGAGTTAAAAACAAAAGATAACATGTCAAAAGCAATAAGATTTTACCGAGTAAAATAGAGGAGTAGAGTCGGTGATGTACCTTTATACGAGACTAGAGAACGCCCACGACTTCCTACAAGTAGAATTAGTATTCCTCTACTCCCCCTATTTTATGGGATGAATTTCCAAAAATCCCTTCTTAGTGCACTAGGATATTCACTAGGATTCTAGGATATACAAGGAATATTTCCTCCAAATTTCAAGTCCCTAGGTCCAGCGGTTTCGGTTGTGCGTTGATCGATGAGTCAGCCAGTTTCTTCTTTTATATATAGGTATAGATAATTTGTAACGACGGACATATTTTAATAAACCATTTTTAAATTTCCGGTGTTCATGGGCGGTTGTAATTTCCACAAACTAGCAAGGCTTGTTTACCTCCCTTTTTAACCCCCGACGCAAAGACGGGGTGTTATAAGTGGAGATATCAGCAGTAAAACTGGGGGTCGTCATTAAATAGGGTTTTTTATCTATTGCATAGTATTTTACATTTAATAAATTATCACTACTATTACTCTACGTTGAGTGGCGTCTAGATAAAATCACAAGCCTCCAACTTTATAACATGATATTTTACCATCCAAGGTTTGTTTGCAAAAGACTTACGTTACCTCAACAGTGTTTGCTTACGCTATCAGTTACAACGCTAATTGGCGTAGCAAAAGAAGAATTACACTTTTTATTTACACGCACGAAATCTGATAAGCGGAATATTTTTAGTCTCGTGTAATTAGAAACGAAAGCATTCGTAATTAATGCATATCCATCAATATTAATATTATAAATAGGAAACTCTAATTTGTTTGTTAGGCTTTCATAGCTAAACTACAAAACAGATTTTATTGAATTCTCGTATGGAGATAGCTTGAACCTGGGGAAGGATATAGGGTACTTTTTATCCCGGAAAATTTGACAGTTTCCGAGGGATGAACACATTGTACACAAACTACTACCACTAGTTATTGGAAAACATTTTTTTGCACATATAGTTCTGTTCGTTGATCAAGTGGTATAACCGGACATTACATACGTAGGTCATAAACGGTAACAACCTGTTTGTTTTCTTTTCCACGAAACCAATTGAGGGCAAGGTGACGAATGCTGCACAATGGTTTCGCGACAGTCAAACGGACTGACACGAATACAAGTGACTCACTTTAAAAACCCAGAAAACAGAAATCATACTTTCCATGAGCTACTACTTGAAACGTTACATGTTTACTTTCAATTTATACATACGAGATAGACGGTAAAAAGTGTGAAAACCTTGAACTAGAAAAAAAGTGTACTTACGACAAACAAAACATTGTTAAGGTTTTTTCTGTGTGACAATGCGTTAGACGTAGAAGAGGGAGATAAATAGCGTAATGATAAGTTGGAATTTTAAAGCCAAGACACAAAGGCGCTGCTTGACGCGGCGCACGCGACCTCGAACTTGTGACCCCGCACAGTGCACACAATTGTAATGTAAATGCGGATTTAGACGCAGTGCCAACCGTCGTATGGTACCGATTGTGGATCACAATCACAATGCGCAGGACTTCAATCCTTCGTGCCACTTGTTGGCTGTGGGTTACTGGGGTTAAACATAAATAGAGACTCGTCTCAATTGAATCTTGTCTTCACTTTTGCGTTGCTAAATATTGAACTGGAACGCATCTCGTAAGAAACGGTTGAATCAATCAAAATGTTAGTTAAGTGTATTGAATCCAGTAGCGGCATAGCTGATTCCAAATATATCTTGGTTTTTTTTTTAAAGTTAAGAAATGTGAAGTTTTTGGATAATTATTAATTTGTATTATTCTTATAGCTGTTGGTGGCAAATTACTTCTTAAAACGGATTTAAGTACGTTTAACGTTTTCTGAAATTGATTGCAAATGGCAAGTTGTAACTTAAATAAGCGAAAATGAATTTTAAAAGAATATCCTCATAAATAGGCTGGTACTATAAACCCGGTTCAAATTACTCATGAAGTCATGACAATTAAAAGAAAACTGAATAATTTTAAAATGTAACAGGAAAACAGCAGCAAGGAAAAAGTCCAGTCGAAACAAAAAACAGAGCATGTTATGTAAAAGCATTATACCATAAGACCTGCTGTAAAATAACGCGACACTATTAACTTTTTCGCGCTAACGCGTTTCATAAATCATCTTAAAAACCCGGAGTAAGCGCAGATGAAATGTAAACTAAAGTCATGTAATTAAAACAAATAAAAGGCGTATAACGCGTGAATTATGAACACGCCGCGAGACGCAAGAAAGCGAGACAACGCGCATATTCCGAGACCGTTACTCAAGTTTAGTAATTACCTACCACGCGAGAGAAATTAAAGTAGTACAATCCATTATGGAGGCGAAATAACGCTCATTTTAATATTCTCGCGATATTACGCGTCTTGTTTATTTATTAGTACCATGAACGCCTGTATCTCTATAAGTAGAGCAATAACAAAAACTTTCATTTTGATATTTATAATGATTCAGAATAATAGTGAATTGTAACTTTACCAGTCTATAAAGCTAATACAATTCGTTAAGTTATCTACAAGAATAGAGATAATTACAATGAATGTTTGAAACAAATCACGTTCGACCTTAGTAGTGCGGCCACGTTCGGCGATGCAACGTGCGTTGGAATCGGAGCATTATTTTGGTGAGTAATCCAGTAATGTACGAGCAGGTGGTCTTACATTAAGTTCGATATCAGCGAGTGCCGGCGCAGTCGGCGAGGCGTGGCAAGATGGCTGTGGCCAGCCAAGCGTCGCTCTCCCTCCGGATTCAGTGTTATAGGATTAAACCTAGCTCCCAACTCGCCTCTCCCACCGACTTACGTAAGCCACGTAAGGCATTGCGGTTTAAACTCGATAGAATATAATGGAATGAATCTATGTATGGTCTCTATTGTTATGTTGTCGTTTTGTATTCGGCAACGCTTCCGCGCTGTTTCACAGATTTTCGATTAGTGGCGAAGACTTTTATCGACATGCCTTTTGTTTAGCTACTTAGTAATTTTTGTACATAATTAACAAATTATTTAGTGCAATTGTAACAAATTGCAGACAGACGCTGTTGCCTGAAGAATGAAGCTTCATATTTTTTGTCGGAAATACGTAACGTCAAAACTGCTATTACATAAAACGCTTACTTTTATTCCATATGGTTTTCAGACAGAAGTCCTATGTTTACTGTTGTTTGCGGAAATAAAGCTAACGGCATCAAGGAGATAACCACGTCAGTAATGACGAAAGCTTACGTGTTTTTGCCTTTGCGAAATTACCCCATAATTGCTCTAATGACTTCCTAGCAAACGCATGCCGAGTAGATACGTCAGGCCATTAGTAGCAAATAAACGATACCTAGTCTATTCAAGGTTTAGAGTAATTGCATAGATGCGGGGCACCCAAGTACAGTGTTTGTCTGTGTCTTGTGAGACTGGAAACAATGTAACATACGGAACTAACAGTAAATAAAAAGTTAATTGAATGTAGATGAAATGAACGAGTTTAGTAGATTGCATATTCAATAAGTTGGACAACTTAATGCTATAAGCGTTAACAAATCTGCACGGGTAGCACAAGTTGTATTTTCTCGCTTGTCGCTCAGTGCGTCTCTATCGTTACAGACTAGAAACCAAGGGACATCCGAGCGAGAAACAAGTCGCGAACTACATGAGCTAGCCGTACTGGTTGAGTATACCATGGCATATATTCAAATGTATGCGTATTTAGATGTAGTTAAGGAAATTTACATACAATGTCTGTCAAAACAGTGCCCGATTAACCATAGCTGGGATAATTCCAAGCATAATTAAATAGAGCATCCAGGTACGTCAAGTTGTTTGATCACTTGATGTTGCAGAAACACGTTAGAAGCGAGAACAAAAACCAGCTAGTAGTGGTCTCTCTGGATGCGTTTACTTAGAAATGTATCGATGGAAACGGCGTGGAATACGGCGGTCGGAACAGTATAATGCGAGTGAAGTGCTTGCTAGCACGCACTTCGCTGCCTCATGCTCATATTGTGTATTTATTACACCCACATTATATGTAAATGCGAAGACAATCGATGCAAAAGAAACAGGTTCAAGATCAAGCGATCGGAGAAATCTTCGACAAAAAAAGGAAACTGTTTTGCAAGGTAGTTGGAGTTGCGCTATCTTCGTATTTGTATCAGCAGCTAGTCTAAAGTGGAACCTGAGCGAGCCGCTCCAGACATTTTCGATACAATAAGCTTGATTGTATTTACAACATGTAGGAATTAATCGTTCACGTCCGCGGGTCGTCGACCCCGCGGCGCCGGCCGCACCTGCGTCTGCGACGAATGCCATCAGAACTGGCGGATGCCGTCAAGGTCCCTATTTTTTAAGGGTCTCTGATTCAGTAGCTTTTGTATACAATAGACGCGAACGTCCGATCACAAAGAGACTACTTTGTATTACCTGAATAAAACATTCACGGGTAAAATCTAGACGACTGTTAAATTTTAACCGAGGAATACATTTTACACAGTATGCAAATGCAGCACGAATTTTTAAAGACTTACGCAGACAGTAATAAATTAGCGATGTTTGCAAAAAAGAAAGTGAACTTTCACGAGCACAATTGAGTAAGAGATATCAGCCGTTCAAGACAAATTTCACGGAGAAATGAATAAATCTTTACAACTTGCAATAAATAACGTTTCGATCGGTGGGAAACGGCCAAAATGAGGTGAAATTTAAGTGTTTCAATAAATGCATTTCCAGCGAACGAAAGTAATGAAACCATTAAAATTAACAACAGTTGGGCAGATTAATATTTCGTATCATATCACACACAAATTGCAATTAAACGTTTTAAAAAGGGCTGAAGTAGCGAACTTTATCTACAAATTGCTGGATATAGTCCTCGATCGGATCAACAAGATAACCCAAACTCATGTTTTAAATGGGAATCTGCAGTATTCCATCTTTTTGTCGCAAAAATGAAGCAGTAGATAGAGGTTATTATAGGAAATATTATGTCGAAATTTTGTCAGGAGGAGATAGAATACCCAATTATAAGCAAGACAAGCCGTGAACTAGTAGGTAATAAATAACCCTACCTGCACAACGTCTGTTACACAACACTTGTAATGAGATAAACCCGCATGAACCGCTTATTTGAATCACCGTAAGTGCACTCCGATCCCTTTGCAACACGAACTATCTATTAAAGAACGATTAGAGTGTTTAAAAATAATGCACGTCGGCTGTTTCTAAACAAAGATACACTACGAACCCAAACAGAGGCCGGGTACGGCGTGTTATTAATGTTATCAGAGTTATTACTATTGTTGCGCTGATATCACAATAACAGACCGAAACACACGACTAGTAGGCATAACACTGAGTTTGAATATTGAACTTTACGTTACTCCACAGGGATAAAGTGTCATGAACATGTAATGTCTTCCTTCTACCGCAAATACACCTTTATCTTAAGCTTCAGTCTGTTCAGATTCTACTCCAGATTTTGTATAGAAATTAGAGCCGGAATGGCACCGAATGTGTTAATTAAGTGATAAACAGCCAAATTACCTTCAGAAATGGTCGGCAACACGTTGACCAAGTGCACAATCCCAACGCCTGTTAACTGACTCATTCACACAATACTGATCCTAACCGACTTCTGAGAACCGTATACCTGGAGCGATCACAAAAGCGAAAACAATACCGTTACACACTTGACACTTATCACGTAGCCCACATAGATATCCGGATGGCAAAATTAAGTTTTTGGCACTTCAGATTTGTTTAATCATTACGATGACGTAAATTATTATCATACAGTTTATTATTCAAATATATAAATGGGTGTATACACTTGGCATAATATTATTGTCACTATTACTGGCTCTCGCAGTTCTTGTCTTTATCGTTGCGCGTGCGTCGTGCTGCGTTGCCAAGCCGCGGGGGCCTACTGAACTGACAGTGGGACAGACTTGCCCGCGCCCGTTCACCTACTCTTATCTCTCGATGACGGTGCTTATTCACTGCGTTTACTTGTTCGACTGGTTGCGAGTGCAACTAATGGCCTATGGTAATGCAATGCACTGCTTCGTAACGGTTGCAGAGGACAAAGGGTATGCCGGTGAAAATGTGGATTATGGGGACTGCATTGAATGGTTTTGCGAATCTATTGAGGAACTGAAAAATATCTTGGGATTTAGGTAGAATATTATTTACAGAGCCAAATTTCTTCGTATTTCGACGTAATAATATGTATTTATTCATTCATATTAGTTGTTTTTATATGTGGAAATAAATTGATTTTCTTTCTTTCTTTCTTTCTTTAGATACATTGCTCTTAATGTGGTCTATTTTTTTTGACTGAAAAACGTTAAGGGACCTTTATGGTGCGACTCAGTCTGTTTGTCTGTTCGTCAGTCTGTGATTGCAAAAGAAAAAAAAATGATTTAATTTCCTCACAAAAATCTTATTTAAAAAAAAACTATTCTTTCGCTGCGTAGTTTTATGTTATTGACGAAACATACCTGCTGATCTCCAAAAAAATTACCTGCTTAAAAATTCTTATTTAAAATAACTATTTTGATTAAAACATAAAATTCCAATTAGTACTTAACCTGTTTTTTAATAATACAAATATAAACTGGTCAGGTTTCAAAAACTGTAAATTGTCAATACCTCGTTACCATACCCGGTATTTTATTATATTTTAAGTTTTCAGTAAAGCTACCTATTTACCTACAGTCAAGGACTTTAATTGTTATACCACTATGGAACCCTGTCATAATAACAGCGTCAAACCACATGACAGAAATTTCGCTTAAATGAATGATTAACGTTATGCGACAGGGTTCCATAGTGGCAACAATTAAAGTCCTTGACTGTACTTATAGGTAATCTAATATTTATTTTAAAAACCTTTGTGCTTTATATTGCTGACCTCATGTTTTTGTATCAACCCACGGTTACAAACACTTGTATGTGTAGTAAGTTGGTATATTAATAGGTAGGCCTTCCGCGAGGTCAGACTTCATGCTTGTTGCTTGACTACATTGTTTTCACGAGGAAGTGAAAGACATTATTATTGACAATCAAAACCTGCAGTACCAATATTCCAGAATAATTCCTTTTCCTAATTTTAACAATATCGAACGAACCTTAACAAATCTCAACATTTACGGAAAACTACAATTTTGCCAAATTATAAATTTGACTTGTAATACTTTTTGTGATAGGGAAATACCAGATTTCGCTGTGAAGTTTTTGTATCTCATGAGTTTTGTAAAAAGTTTTGTAAGAACATAGGTACATATAGTGAGAACCTACCTAGAGCATTGAAAAACAAAAATACTGGTGAATCATTATTGAGTCGGGTACACTAAATAACTCCGAGTCAAAATTCCCAATTGATCAAAATTCCGAATTTTCATAATTCCGAATGCAATGTTTTGATAGAAGACTTAATTTTTTGATATCGCTTATAAATAAAACCTAACCTAACCTCCGTGTAGCAATTGTATTATGCTTTTAATATAAAATAGCTCCATCATTACATAGCTTTCGGAATGAATATTTGGAATAAAATATTTCGGAGTATTTGGGTGTTCCCATATCGAGTCATATTGAGGGGCCTGGTTGCACCCCTTGGGTAAGGAAACCTACAAATGGGTCTAGAAAATTCTACCTCAATCTTATTAAACATAAAATGGCCAACATGCTAAGGATGTTCTTAATTAAACAATATAAATGATGTGTCACAAGTAATATCTTCAAAACATCGTGCTATTGGCTTAGAAAGATTAATGACTGAAATCGATGATAAAAAACGTTCCTGAAATCACTTATCATTTCTTATTAATTCGACCGGATACGAAAATACTCGTGTAAAAATGACGCTATACCTAATCTGCTTTCTTCAATTCATGTTCTTTATATATCCAAAGTTCCGCACTAAACTTCTTACGACGTTTAATTTTAGCGGTGTTCCAGGGTTTACAAAGTTCTGCAACGAGTTGGACTAAGGAAACCCAGGTTTAATTAGCTTTCCGCACCCTTAACATATGAGATATCTATATAAACTTAGTTGATACCAGAATAAGGGTTGGTATTACTGGTGTTCGTCATTTTATATTATATTATATATATTTATACGTCGTGTTTCTGGAGTTTCTTGCGGCGCTTCTTCTCCGCAATGATGGTCTTGTCCGAAGCGCTACTAGATTCACTCCATGTTACCGAAGTGTAAAAGAGCCCTCATGTGGCCAATTTACTGAATAAATATTTTGAATTTTGAAATTTGTGTGTATGTTAATAATAACATGGCCACTAAATTTAGTTTAAGTATGTAGATAAGTGTATTTAATAAATTAATAATCTTAAGATTGTATTATTTGTTAAATAGGAATTGATCTGCAATATCCGCAAATGAACTGTGCCTATTTAGACTGATTATTATTGGGCCCTGCAACACACGGAATCCTAGCGCAGGACCGAAAACCATTGATATGGCTTAAGTTTTTCTGAATAATAATTTCCATTATTTCATTTTTTTAACTTCGACTGAACAGGGTATTTATATTAGGTACCCATGCAAAAAAGACGATATCTGTACTAATATTATAAAGAGGAAAGATTTGTATTTTCGTATTGTTGTATGTTTGTAACGAATAAACTCAAAGACTAATGGACAGATTTCAAAAATTCTTTCACCATTAGAATGCTTCATTATCGCTGAGTGATATAGGCTACTTTTCATCCCGGAAAAATGAACGGTTCCCGTGGGATGACAAAAATACCAATTTAAAGCAGACGAAGAGGCTGGAGACGAAGGAGCTAGTAAATCCAAAGTTCTGCACGAAAATACTTCTGACTGAAAGTATTGATTGAAGTTAGAATAAGCACACCCAGATTTAATTATGCTCCTGCACCTGGGGTGTGATTCTCTCAACAACGACGGACGGACGGACGAACGAGCGAAAAGAAGCGGCGAGTTTAAGTAGTCCCGTCAGAGTGAACAAAACACATTTTAGCGCGTGTATTCAATTTGGCAGCATAAGTACGTATAAGGCTGCTTAATTGACAATGCACGCGCTAAAATGTGTTTTGTTCGCTCGGACGGGACTACTTAAACTCGCCACTTCGATTCGCTCGTTCGTCCGATCGACCGTCGTATAATAATGGCTTTACATATGGGACCTTATTCTAACAAATTGTTTTTAACTCTCAAGTTCTCTTTACTGTAGAGTTCATAAGAGCCTTTCATTACGTTGAAAATACAACAATAGGGACAATTTAGAGTACATAAGGTCCCTGTATTTATTTATTTAAACTTTATTGCACAATACACAAAGTAGGTACAAATCGCGAACTTAATGCCTTAAGGCATTCTCTACCAGTAAACCAATGGGCCAAACAGAAACAATTTAAGATTGGTGCTGAGAAGGAAAAAAATAAAATAAAATATTAGTCACTAAGAAATCAAGATAATTATATATATATATAAGTATAAATAATGAGTACAAACATAATACATATATAAGTATAATACAAACAAAACTGTACGCGTCCAAATAACGTTATATAACCTACTTTCTTTAGTTTATGTTCCTTATATCATCCGGAGTTCTGCAAACTCCTTCTGACGTTTAATTTCAGTGGTGTTCCAGAGTTTGCAAAGTTTGCATCGAAGTTGGACTAAGGAAACCCAGGTTTAATTAGCCTTCCGCACCCGTAACATATGAAATATCTATGGTTTTACTTGATATGAGAACAAAGGCAATGTGAAGAGAATTCCTATGGGTTATCTTATTTAGTTATAATATCTGCAAATGCTGCTGCAATGGTTTAAATGGCGATAGGGGCAGATTACGTAATCCTTATTGAATGTTTTGCATAAAATTAAATAATATGCATTCGTCAAAGTTTGACTGGCGGTATTAAATAAAAAATACTAACAGGTGCACAATGAAATGAGTAATGTTCTTGTCTCCACGAGCGAGTATATTTTAACCTTGGCAGCATGGAAATCGAATAGTCCGTGTGAATGGAACAGCACGACCGATGGCCATTTATCGATTGTAGACTATTCAATGTTTCATCGTATTCGATTCATTAAACTTTCATGAAGCAACTCCTAGAGGCGCTCAGCTCGCACGACATTTCATACAGGCTTTTCAAGTGAACAAACACTATGTAAGTACACAAATGATTTTCTTTACAGTACTTAAAGATATATTAATGCATTATATCTGAAGCCTTTCAGTCAGTTAATTGTTTTATAAAAACTTTGCAGAACGAAGGTCTTCACTTCGTACTTCCTGTTATTAAATGCTGAACAATTTCCTGATTTCTCGCTAAAAATAATTATGTATATAATACAGTTTAGACATACATATACACTACAAGCTTTTTCCGGCGACTTTGTCCGTAAAGAACTGATTTATCGCTAATTCCAGAACTATAACTAGTAGATAACTATATATCGTTTTAAATAATAAATTGACATGTAAATGTCATTTCTCGGGATTCAACCTATCTCCATGCCAAATTTCGTCAAAATCGGTTCAGCGGTTTAGTTGTGCAAAGGTAACAGACAGACAGAGAGACAGTTACTTAGGCATTTTTTGTATTAAGTGTGGATATTGTTAAATGGGAAGAACTTACTTCTCTTGGCGGCTCCGAAGCCGTCGTCATCGTGCCCGTTGCACGTTTCGTCATCGTAGTCATAACCCTTGAAACTGTCGAAGGAATACAGCTTGACGGCTTTAATTAACCGGTGCTATACTAGCTCTTACAAGTACTAACAATTACTTCTAAATTTAAACTCTATCAAGCGTCCTGATATGAATTCAAGCACTATTTTTATTTACAACACTACAAGTCCGTTTCACACTCCTTTAAAAATTTTCGCGATTGTTTACGTACACTGCATCAACAACCGAAGATCGGAAGCGAGCTTACGCACATCGCTATTGTCGCTAGAACAATGCGAGCAATGTTTGGCGTTCAGAGATGTTCGGAATGAGTGCGGTCGAATAGGGACGAGCGCAGGGTCCGATCGGCAGGGCGGCCGCGTGTCGTCTGGCTCGGCTGGGTCGCAGCCCCCGCCGCGCCGGCGCCCGGAACTGTGTCAGCAGACGAGGCGCCCGGAGCACCCCGTGAATTCACCTATGCTTGACGCATCAATACATTTGTGTATAATACAAGCGATAATTACCCGGGAAGATGGGATTTTACATAAATATATCTGTATAAGAAGAGGATATCAGGATACTATTATAATAATATGCACGCTGCAGTATTTATATGTAATTTAATTGGCTGAAATCGTAGAGTCTGTATGCATTATCGATTAGAAGTTCTTCAATATTATGCGATTGTCAGAAGTGCTCTCTAAATATATCTATTTTATTATTATTGCTGATAAAACTACTAAACTAATTTATTTAAAGATTTGCAAAAAGACTAATAACTACATATAATTATTAATTTTCAATAAAGTACCTAATGGTTGTCAGCGATTTCGCGAAAATACACTAAATCAAATCATATATTATTTCACTATTATAATTGCAGGGTTATTTAGAATCGTGTTTATAGCCCGGAAACTGTAAGAGCCACATAAAATACAGATTCGACGCCACGAACTTAATATCGCGTCCACTTCGTAAGTAAATCATAGAGCCGGGCACTACAGTACTGTCTCGTAGAATTGCAACTTTACAGCCCACTCTAGGCTAGAATTATATACGTATAGGTTTAATGACATACAAAATGAGTTATCTTCAGCGGTAAGTCTGTGTTTACGATGTGATATATTTATAAATGCAATCTGTAAAGCGACAGGTGTTTTTTTCCTGGCGCAGTAATTACTGCCTTTTATTATTATTTTTGATTCCGTATTCAATCCTTAACTCAATCCTTCAATCGTAGAAATCCTTATAGTTTCGCCATATCCGTCTGACCGTGCGTAGTAACATTGGATAGCTTTTTAGGGTTCCGTAGTCAACTAGGTAGCCTTATAGTTTCGTCATGTCCGTCAGTCCTTCTGTCCGCGGTTTAACTCGGAGACTCTTAGTACTACGAAGGTGTAATTTGCCGTAGTTGTACATTTAAATTACTCCGACAAAGTTATAAAATAGAATCTTGAAGGGTACCTCCATGTAAAGCACAGGTATATTTTTTCCTTAGTACTTATAACATCGAGTGAGGTATCATTGGATAACTCATAAAACTCAATATGTACATGGTCATCAATTAATTCATATTCATATCAATTTTTATATTTGAGCTGTGCAGGACATATTGAACTCGAAGAGTGTAATTTGCGCTAGAGTTGTGTGTTCGAATCTTGAAAGTCAATTTTGAACCATATAAGTAAACCCGAGAGCAGGCAGTGCAATCATTATTGTATCTAGGAGGTGATCTTATGATGGAGTCAGAAAGTAGTAACAGGATCTCCGCTGAGCTTCGCATCAATTCGTACAATCGTAAACCCACCAAATTAGGATACGTTTCTGTTTCAGATTTTTTACTACAAGCAAACGGGTGCAAAATTATAGCAAGATATAACCTTCGCTTTGATTTATATCATCAGAATACATGGACAAATAATAAGTTAAATATCGAATTGAACGTTTCATATGAATCACTATGTCTCTTGTCTCTGTTGCCCTACAGGATAAAACATGAAAAAAGATAAAAGATGTTTATTCTGTAAGTCACACGTCCAAAATCTACCGTCGCTTCGCAAGAAACCACTGCTGAGAAGAAACGCCGCAAAAACTCAACACTCAGTCGTTTTTTAAATATTGCTTATATGATAAACTAGAGGACGCCCGCGACTTCGTACGCGTAGAATTAGTTTCCCGCTACTCCCCTTATTTTAAGCCCTTAGGGAATGAACTGACATCACGAAAGGAACCCCTGTACCAAATTTGAAGTTTCTAGGTACAGTAGTTTCGGCTGTGCGTTGATATCTAAGTCAGTCAGTCAGGTTTGCCTTTTATATATTATTATATAGATATAGATTGATAGATAACCATTTCACATAGAACCTATCCCAAATATCGTATCGTATGCAAATAATCCCGGCACAATGTACTATAGCGAGTTTGAACTATTTAATAATAAAGACACTCTCACTCTCAATCCGAGCACTGACACGACAGTTGAACAGCGTAATATACAACGCAAATAGAAAATGTGATATGGCCACCATGTGCGCCAGACTTAGATACAATAATTCCTTCGCAGAACGTGCGGTTATGATTTCATCTTGGAACTAAACCGACAGAGCTCTCCAGCTGTTATCGTTGCAATCGACCCATGACATTTGCGGGCGCAAACCTGGAAATGATATTTCGAAGTAGGGCAATCAGTGCTTGCGCTAAAGTGTGTAAAACTAGGGGCAGGGCAGGTCAGTAGCGAAGTTGAGGTAAAATTATAATCAAGAGTTCTAAATCTGAAAGGTAGATTACCGGTTAAGTAGATATACTTATTTAGTAAAAACGCACGTCAGTGTAAAAAGACGACGGAGTATAGGTGATTCTCTTTACCAAATCGTTTTACAACTCGACGGACAAATTATTAACCGAAGATTTTAAGTTGGCCCGTCAGAGCGTACAAACAATATTTTAAGGAGTGTTTTTTCAATTAGGTAGCTTCATACTGGCTCCTATGGCTTCGCTCGCTCGGTCGACTGGTCGACAACAAGCCGTTTTAAGAGAATAACACCAATGGGCTCTATAGGTACGTACTTAGGTATACAGCCAAAGAAACCAGTAAAGAGTTTGGATTTAGTGTTGTTTAATTACGTTTTACCAGTCATACGCATTAGTAAAAATGTTTTTATATGTTACGCACGCAACCCAAAATGCTGTCGCAAATTTCAACGTATAAGACCAGATAATAAACACAAGACAAACATGAGAGTGACCACGGAGATACGCCGCCAAAATCATGTGCGTACGCTGCTACGCAGACCAATGAATAAGTGTAGCGAACTAGGTATGGTCTATCGACTGGCGCGACGCCTAGAAATCATTTAGATTTGTTTACGATAAGTTTCATCACTCAACGGTACCCGTAAAAGCATGCCAAAATCCCGTACCTCCACGGTTTATAACTTATATGTAAATTGACATTGAATGAATCGGAGCAGATCGTTCCGAAACAGATCGATAAATGTAAATTCATATTAGGCACGCAATTCGCAAATCAAGGGGGGAACCTTGACCTGGTCGCGTCTTGAGTGTGCCACAGTATAATCAGTAGTTCGTCTTCAAACAAATGTATATCGCGCGGTTTGCATGTGTGCGTGCCCCGACCGTACGCGCCGGGAGCCACCACAAGCAAACTCAACAAATCACGCCAAGTGGGTTGCGACGGGGCCGCGCCGCCGCCGCCGCTGCGTTCGGTTGCGTGCGTATTAAAGGCCCAGCCACACCGCTTGCGTGACGTGCACGTGCACGTGCGCATTCGCTTTCCACTGCGTTGTATAGTGACGTGTCGTAATGAGAATTCGTACTATACAACGCAGTGGAAAGCGAACGCGCACGCGCAAGTGCACGTCACGCATTCAGTGTGGCTCGGCCTTAAGTTTTAAGAGACGCGCATCGACGCAATGCCCGCCAAGCGCCCGAGCGGTAATAGATATCGGAAACTCATAAAGGGCCGGAGACGAACTACCTACTTTTCTATTTATACTATGACTGTGCTTTCGTACTTAATACCTATACATAAATTGATATTCAGATCAATAATATAATACCTACGCTACGCTGTGGTTAGCTCTTCCCCCTTGTGGATCATTTACCTTCTTGTCGCATGGGAAAAACTCATACGAATCGAATACGCGGCACTCGTGGCCCCCTACCCAAATATCGTCAGGAATCGAAATAACCTTACTTGAGCGCACGTGTGTGTGACGCGTTATAAATTAAGGTACTTTCTAATATATGTATACTTGGGTATTTTTTGCTTTTCCAGGACTACTCCCATTTTTCTGAAGCTTTACTTTTTCAAGTTTATACCCATCTACCTACATTATTAATTTGCTGCAATTATTCTGCTTAAGCGGGCTACATACCATCAGTTTTAACTGCTCAGTTTCATCTGCACAGTGGCACAGTGAAACTGTTCAGTTAAAACGTATGTGTGTAGGCACCGAGAACTGTGCAGTTAAACTGACGATCTAAGAAATATCTAATCAAAATTTCATTAGATAAAACTGTGCAGTTAAAACTGATGGTATGTAGCCCGCTTTATGGACAAGCAGTGTCAATAACTATTACCAATATTGATTTGGACAGAGAGCAGGGAAAAGTGGCAATTTCTGCCTAGCTTTTAAGTTAAATGATGATGATTTTATTACTTAGAAACCTCGTCATTTCGCGATATTTACACTAAATAGCATTTCTTCACTCATTAATAAACGAAAAAGAAAGTGGAACGAATAACTCACCACACTTCTCTTCAGAAATCATCAGGGGAAGATGGCTGACTGAAAAATGACTCTTTTTTTTATGTACTGATATTTACTGTATTCTGACTCACTTAGTCTAAACACTATGGCACTGCCATAAATTAAAGAGAAGAAGCAATGCACATCAAGTTATTTATTGTTGTCCAATAAGGGCTTGGGGTAGAGTACCCTAACAAACCAACTCAAGATTTATTTACATTTTCTATTACAGTGTATAAAAAACATACCCAAGTAGAACAAGGCCAAAGGAGAGATAATTAATAATTAATTGCCAGGAGGCTACTTATATGGCTGGTCAAGACAAATATCCAGTGATTGATTAATATTGACTTTATTATGTTCAAAATATGCGGTAGTACTCCAGTGCCAAGTTAGGTTAGAATATTATTGCGCATACTAAGTTTTGCTCGTCTGGATTATGTCCACACATAAATTATTTATAGGCATTTCCTCTTTATAAGCATTTCCTCGAGAACTAATAAATTTTCCAGAATAATATATACTATGAAAAACACTAGGAAACTAAATATTTTTGGACAGATACATGGCAAAAATGCTTTAGGCAGAGCACCGACAAGATGTGTGGATGTCATCAAGGTGTGTGCGGCAGCATGCCCTAGGTGGCCAACTCTGCATATGATCGCACAGATTGGCTAAACCCTGCAGTCGCAGGTCTGAGACTTTAAAGGCCCAGACACACCGGTTGCAAGACGTGCACGTGCACGTTTGCTTTCCACTGCGTTGTATAGTATGAATTCTCATCACAACATGTCACTATACAACTCAGTGGACAGCGAACGCACACATGCATGTGTATGTCACGCAACCGGTGTGGCTCGGCCTTAACTGTGTACCTTAGATTGTCTCAGCACTAATCCTCTAACACTCAAAAGTTGTTTAATAGGTAGTAGCCATAACAATTATTGTTATACCAGTAATGAATCATGCAAAGTACGATATCACAAACAAAACAAAAGTCATGGTGAGTCCATCATAGATACAGAAATCACACGGTTGATAAGACTGTGAGGATAATAATTGCAAGTACCTAGTTCCTGTAACTTAGTTACCCTGTATGCTAAAATGTTCAATATCTTGTTGTTTTTACCTTATAACAAAACTAGGTGTAATCAAAAAAAAGAACTGTATACTGACACTATTACACAAACACTAACAAGCAGTCCGTAAGTCATAATGTAAAAGTGAAATGGAAGATTAACTAGGACGTAACTAATGATACCTAGACATCTCTATTCTTCAGACTTGTTATTTTGTACACTCAATCCTATAAACTAACTTAAGACATTATGGAGAGTTCAAGAAACAAGTTAAATTCAGAGAAACTGTTATTTATAATGATCAACTACGTTATTTTGATGGTTATAAATTTGAAAAGTTATTTACACGCAAAGTTTAAACATTTAAAATAAAGCCTCAAATTACAATGCTACGGAAACTACACGTTACCTCCGCTACGCGATGGAAATGGTATCTTTACTATATACAATAAAAACTTGGTTAATAACTGTATATTTGTCCGTTACAAAATAGTAAATAGCTATGACAGGAACAAACTTACCTTCTTTGACATTCTTTGAAGATTGGGAAGATGACACTCCAGGTATCGTTTTATCACTCGCACAGTACATTTTAATTGTGTTTCGAATCTTGTGCTATCGGTAATTCTCACCTAACAAATATTTGCATGTTTTTATCTTATAGTCAATTTTATAATATCACAATACACTCTCACGTCACTCGAAACGCGGCGGCCATTGCACATTCCGGTTGTAAATATAACGCCATAGACAAAAAATAAAACCCAAACAGAATAGAAACAAACGAAATGCGA
The DNA here is from genome assembly GCA_946894065.1 of Acleris literana. Classification (NCBI taxonomy): domain Eukaryota; kingdom Metazoa; phylum Arthropoda; class Insecta; order Lepidoptera; family Tortricidae; genus Acleris; species Acleris literana. The sequence goes on from OX335681.1 coordinate 5,683,711, forward strand.
CGGTATTTTGACAGATACTTATGTTGGTGTTTTATAAATTTATTTCTTTAAGTTGGTGTCGTGTTTGTGTTTGAATCTTTACCTGTGGTAGCTTTTTGACATTACATGACATTTCGGCGATGCTAAACGCTGCACTGTATCGTTTTAACAGTCTAACGCAGTACATTGTTTTTGTAAAATTGAGTATATCACCAACAACTATACTATTGAATGCTAACTTCAGGCGCGAGTCAACCACGGCTTAGTATGTACATGAAGTGTAGTGTTGTTTACGCTGTCGTCTACTCAAGTTCGTCAAGAAAGTTGCTCTACAAAACAAATACTTAACAAAAAATGTCTCGAAAAACTTCGCGTGTTGTTATTCAAAACCAGGTATAATTAATACTTTGAAATTTTAGTTATAAAATTGATTTATAACCAGTGAGTTAGTCTGACCCTTTTGTCACAGCTAAATGTTATAGTGTAACTTTAAGTTAAGACCAGAATTGTAAAGCTGTTTGGGCAATAAAACATTTTTCTTTCTTCCTTTCTTTCTTTGTGATAGCGGACGAACCTGCGAGCGATTTTTAAAGCGCGTTAAAAAACTGTCAGTGAAGTCAAACTAGTTATTTTATAATAATGCCGTTTGTGAAACCACTAGTGAAAAACTGATAAATATGAATAGCACAAAATTGACCATCATTGAGAACCTCATTCACTAAGTTATTAGAAATACTATCTGTATTTTTCAGGCAAGAGAAATTATTGGGAGAGTTTATGATTTTATGAAAAAAGAAGCAACTAAAAATTATGCCGCAAAACTAACCGATGCACGTTGGAGGACATCACAAGCTGTTGGAGTATCGGAAGGCACTATTACAAGAATTTTAAGAGAAAGAAGGCTTGCCGCAGAGTCGGGTCCCAATCCTGCACAAATGTGCGAGGTAAGCATTGAGCCAATATCGCCAAATGATAATCTGTTCGAAGTAAGTATTGAACCTAGCAATGAAGCTACTACTTCAGAGTCAGATTTGGCAAGCGCAAGTACTGCAATTATTAAGGCACCAATGAAAAAAAATAAGGCTAACACCAAGAAAAATAATTTTGGGCGAATTCAATGTAAGGGCAGTCAGAAGGACAAGTCAGACCCTTCAAGTACTGTGGACTCCCAACATTAGCACGAATATAAAATATTATGAGATATATATTTAATTTGGTGGATGCTCAATGTATATAGACTCCCAGAAGTTTGATAAAAATGTAAAAACTGAAAACAACAGAAAGGTACAAACCGAAAGACATGATATTTAAATGTAAAGCATGTTGATTTAATAATAATAACAATAAAGGTGGCAACATTATATCAACTCATGTCAGACTCAGAATCAAATATGTAAGTCTGAATTAAATGATGATTCTGAATAACCATATGTTTCTTGTTATATGGCTATTTTTAAGTTGCTTGTTATAATATGCTGATTACATATATGTATGTTACATTTAGTATAGAAGAACATCTTACTTAATTGATGCTAAAAGTATTGTTGAAATCGGTTTATAAAGGGGCAAGTCCATAACCCAACGATAATTACATTCAAAACATTACAAAAAGATAAGCGTTAAAAGAGCATGATGCTGCCTGTTAGACAAAATGGCATTTTACCAGTTCAGTCGAGAATACATACCAGGGATCCTATTCACAAACCCATTGACAAAATAATTTTAATCCGAACCTAAAGATATAAGGGTTTGCTTTTGTACATCCATTATTGTGTAAAGATTGTATTTGGAAAGAAAGATTGAAATCCCCGGAAGCCCTGAAAACATTACATTCCTTTTAGTAAGTAAGTAAACTTTTAATTGCATAAAAATAAATTATTGAAAAAAAAAGTTCTGCATGAAGATAACGTATAAAGACGAACTTATCCCTTTAAAGGATATATACCAGTTAACGTCAGTTCCGTTTTGGGCAGTCCAGTAATACTAATAAATATTAAGGTCCATTGTAAAACAAAGTAGAGCATCTTCCCAGTTGATCGTACCGCCTACCTCTCCCTGATTAGTCAAATTATTCAATAATGTACGTGCGCTCTTACAAAGTTACAAAGGTGCTGGCGTAGTCAAAGAGAAACCGTTTGTGATTTGTATGAATAAGATTTCCGTTTGTTCCATAATTAAAGGATAAAGGATAATAGGTGCAAAACAAAATAAATGTAGGTACATGAAGACGCTATTTAAATTTAAACGTCACTTAAATGATGTCAAACTTACAATTTCGTTATAAAAATGTATGTTTATCGTTAATCGACAGTTTCGTTATGGTGACAACTCTTTAACTGGACATTTATTTTGGTTTATACCCTAATAATAAGTTTAATTTAAAAACATACCTATCTACTTACGTACCTACCTAGTTCATGGAACGGAGGTGAAGCTCGTCTCTTAGACCTTTTATAAAATTGTTCTTTTATTAATGAGTTAATGATGAGCTTTTTTGTTATCTTTAAAAACGTCACGTGATTTATTCAAGAAATATAAATATGGAATATATTCGAACGAATAATCTTGCAAACTTGGTGCCCGGTGTTTTTTTTTAATCTGGAAAAATCAGGAAATATTTAACTTGGCAACTCTGCTTAAGCCTGATGTTCGAGACCATTCGAGACATTTAAAAAAATGCAGTTAGCTACGTAAAAAATACGCGACAATACAATAAAAACCCACTAATAAAGGTAGATTCACATGAACCAGCGACAGTAATATTGTTATCTCTATTTTGTTTTACCGCGATTCGAAGTCACCTGCGCTTAGCTATTTAAGTTAGTAGGTATGTTATGTCTGCAAAGTGTTTGCTCAATAGTAATGAATATTTTTTTGCAGGCTGTTCATTCAGTTACGTTTATGTTTGTTGAATGGTATAGAATAGACACAACACACGTAGTCATAGATAGAATTGACATTTGTATATGACTTGACACTTGACAGCCGAGCCGATAAGATTAGCTTCAGCAGCTAAGTTCCAGTGATAATTTTCAGTTCTCTAGTTCCAGGATTGCTAATTTATTCATTCAGTCGCTGCCACGCGTTCATGTTCTAATTCAAGTATTTAAAAATGATGCAGCATCAATATTGGGTAACTAAAAAGACTGTGTTAAAAAAACTAGGAACCAAAGAAGATGAGTGTGTTGTTTCGTCCGACGCCGAACTCGATGCAAAACTAGAATTGTTTCGATCAATATCAGATAGTTGTTTGCAATTGCAGCGTGTTTTGGATCAGTATCAGGAGCGTTTGTGTGTGTTAGCTCAGGAAGAGAATGCGTTGGGGAAGTTTTTGCGGGATTCGGGTAAGAGTTCTGATGCAGCGGGTAAGAATTCTGATGCAGCGGGTAAACATATGGTGTCCGCTGGTAAAGCGGTGTCTTATTCGGGGCAACAGCGTGTGTCGGTGAGGGGGCCTTTGTTGAGGCTGTACCATGAAGTGGAGACGTTCAGAGGTCGTGCGGTGAGCGACATGAGAGCTACTGTGTCCGCGATGGAAAAGGCTCGTATCGAGTACCGCGCGGCGCTGAGCTGGATGAAGTCTACGAGCGCGCAGCTGGATCCAGACACGGGCCGCGGACTGGACAGCTTTCGGAAGGCTCAGCGACAAGTGCGAGAGAGCAAAAAGGTTTTTGACAAGTTGACGCTGGATGTGCTACAAAAGGCAAGTTGGTGTTTAATGTACTATATTTGCCCTGTTAAGCCGAATAGCAGCATCTCAAATAAAACTACTGTAGCAATCACAACCTCAGTACTAACAGGGTGAGGATTGAATCTACTTTGGTAATCAAGTCTGACAATGTTTATTGGCATAGGAACCCAGAATATCTATTTTGGTACTTTAATTGTTTGAAATGAGCTTATCAACATGATTTAATTTTTCTCCTAAAACTGCTGCTTATGCTTTCTGTTTCTTTTTTATTTTGTTATTTTCTTTTTGTGCAATAAATAGTTAAAATATGTACATACATATTATGGTTGCCAGCTGAGAATCTTGTCGCCATGTCAAACTCTTTTTGGCTCTTACATAATTATTACATGACAGCTCCTTTATAATTTTGTATAAGTACCTAAGGTCTGTTAATTCATACTTGTCTTATATAGTAAACAACTTTCTAACCTCATAATGAACCTTTTTTGGCTTAAACAGCTGTTTTAAACAAAATAAAGCAATCACAGACAATACATTGGCCAAGTAGTGATGTCCAAAATGTTTACTCAGTTTACTTTATTTACGATAAGAGAGCTGTTTTAGCCAAAAAAAGGCTCATTTTAAGGTTAGAAAGTTGTTTACTATGTAAGACAAGTAAGAATGAACAGACCTTACACTGTTTTTAATCTTACTAGCTTTTTTTATTTAAAAACTATTTCAACTTATTTCAGATTGATCTTCTAGCTGCAGCCAGATGTAACATGTTTTCACATGTCCTAGCAAATTACCAAAGCTCCTTTCTCACTTTTGCAACTAAAACAGCTCAAACCTTGTGGGCAACATCTGAAACTATGAATGCCAAGCCACAGTATGAGTTTAGCATACTCAAGGAGTTGTCTCAGAACTTAGGGGATGGAGATCAGAAGCCAGAAGATATAGTTCCACAGGATCAAGATCAAATGCTGTTTTTCCAGGTAACCGTGACATATTTGATATATTTATTTGTTTAAGTCAAGCTAAGAAGAATATCTGGCCTAACCAATTCAGCATCAGTAAAATTTAAGTGAAACAATTGGGATGTCTCAGAACAGCAAAGAAAAATCACTTTTAACTTTAAAAAAACCTGTGAAAGAGAAAATTGTTTGAGTGGAAATAATAAATTGATTAATTTAATTGCAGGATGAATATAAGGATGACAATGAGGGCACCAAAAACCCAAAAACCCCAACAGAACCAAAAAAATGTGACCAAAGCACTGAGGTTAAAGAAACAAACCAACCAATGACAGAGGGACAAACTGACTCTGTTAACCTTATTGATGTTATTGAAACAGCAAAGGAAATTGATGTTAGCGGAGACTTGGCAGGGTTGAGGATGGACTGTGGAGATGTGGCAAGCAACTTTGGAATGTTCATGCCTTCTCAACTACTTGAGGTAAGTTGAGTTTTCTCTACATAATAATAAAGTCTTAAGTTGTTATGGATTTATTTACTTTTTCTGAAAGATAAGACCTAGGCTTTCACAAAATACCTCCACTGTGATCAGTCCTGTGCTACTTGCTACTGCTGACTATTTTAATCCTATTTCCTTTAGTTCCTTATATTTTATCTCAAAGTTTTATGTAGTTTTTAGCAGAGACCGGTTCGGTAACCCCTTCAAGGGGTTTTTGAAAGGGCCCCTACCCTTTGTAACCCTTTCAAATCCCCTTGAAGGACCGGGTTGTTGGTTAGTAATATGTATAATAAGTCATAAACATTATTATTGTATAATTGGTTCCCCACAATACAGGCCAAGCCTAGTGCAGGGACCCCTGGCAATGGTGCAACAACTTTTGTGCAAAATAAAGTAGTTTTATTACTGTAAAATTGTTGAACCCTTTATTGTATAAAACACAGAAATAAATCATAATAAATATATGTGTAATGCTTAGTGGATAATATATTTATGAACCTTTTTAATATTTTCAGGGCATTAACAAAGCCAGCCTGATGGATGACACCCTCATACCAGTCAATACCAGCGTACGAGCAGAAAGCCCTGAACAGAGTGCTAATTCTACCAAGCCGAAAATCACTCAAAAGAAAGAAGACAAGGCAGCTTGGTTCAAGCTATTTGCAGAACTGGACCCCTTGGCCAATCCTGACAGCCTTCTGGGATCTAATAAAAACCATAGTCATGAAGCATAAGGTATTTAGAAAATGTTACTACTGTATGATAGCAAAAAGAAATCTTGAGTTGAATTTGAAAATTAATCATATTAATTATACTACTATTTTCAGCACCATCAATTGCATTTTATAATGTTAAATGAACATTCTTGCTTGAACATTCCTTATATTCTTTAAAAGTATTGGTCTCAATATTCCCATGTTTATATACCCATAGTCTTTTGGGATGAAATAAATAATGTTTAACCCAGTATTGTGAAACCTGTATGTATAATAGTTACTATTGCATTGTATCAGTAAGTGTCTACAAGCTGATAAACAAATATTATGAAGTATTCCTGCTCAGCTTACAATAAAATGTAGCATCAGCTTATTACTATCCTATAGCTAGACATGAGGAGGTAAATAATGAACCATAGTAATATAGTAAACTTACCTAATTATAATTGACCTACATATTTTGTAGATAATTATTTAGCTTGCTCTCTTGTCACTATTGTGTTGACCTACTTATGTTTGTGTTATCGTTTACATTTTAATAGTTTTCATAACATATAAGTCCTACATAGTATTACGAAAATTGCCTATAGTTAACGTTAAATTGAGAAGAAAGGATAAAAAGCTTGACAGCGCGGAACTTGTTTTTAATTTAGAATAGGAATTAGAAACAACAGTCAAAAGCAAACAGTATGCTTATTTGTGCCTGTTTTAGTAATTGTAGGCAAATTGTGAGGCTCAGAAATATATTTTTAGCATTTCATCCTTTTTGATTGATTTGGGTAACTACTTATTTTTTATGATTATGATTAGTCTATACTTATATTGATAAAAAATTACAAACACTTTGTCCTGGGCCTTTCTGTAATAAATATTTATGAGTGTTCATAATATGGAAATAGGTCTAATTGTAATATATTAAAATACTTTCCAAAAATATGTATACTGTCCTCTTTACTATCATTATAAAAAACCTAAAGAGGGCATTGAAAAATTAATAAGTATCCGCGGAAATGTACTTATATTTGTAATGGTTATCTTTCATATTTGTTCTGTTTTGTTATAGCCATGATTAGCTTCACACATGGGTCGAATTGTGTTTTATACAATTTGTGTGTATCTTTGATGTTGTAGGTACCTACTTGACAATAAGTAATGTAACTTATTTTACTTGTTGTAACATGTTATACCAAAGTCGTGATTTTGATTTTTTGCTGGGTACAGAAGATGTGTCTGCTCAAAGGTGTCCAGAACTGGACAAAGGCTCAAGCCAGTCTTGGGAGCCACTACGTACAGAGGTTTTGTATCACCAGTTATGAAAGCCTTGGAACTTGAAATTGCCTATCTCCACTTTTTAACATGACAGTACATTATCTAGTCATTGAAAATAATACCAAATTAAGGTTAAAAAAATAGTCATTATGTTTATTTTAATGTGTATTTATAATTTTTATATATTTTATGTTAGATATTTACATTTTATGATTATAACAAAAATCATGGAAAAAAAGTTTGTGTGTAAAATAGGATTATTTATGTTTTACGTTTTACGTTATCAAAGTAGTCAATAAATCCGCATAATTTAATTTTAATTTAATGTGTCCCTTATATTGAAGTACCTTCTCACACAGATTATCCTTTTCCAGTAATATATTTTTAATACCTAGTTAGGGGCTGTAGTTAACATAAATATTAATAAAGTACAGATAGCTTGTTTTTTTTCTAGAAAAGGGTCCATATTACAGTCCAGTCAAGGTACAAAATATGTCAACACAACTCCAGAGTAAAAAAGATAGATTGTCATTTGCTGCCATATTTTTTAACCACGACGGTACGGAGACGGTATATGCGTTTGGGGTGAGAGGAAGTTTGTTTGTATGTTTGTGCAAACCAATGTTGCCAATTATCTCCAAAACGACTGGTCCGATTTTGATGCGGTTTTCAGTGATATGTCTTGGACTTTTACATTACCATGTATAAACTACTGCTTTGCTAAATACTAAATAAAAAAATATAACCTACTTTTAATTTTATCATGTAAACATAAGTAAGCACCATGACAGAACTTAATGTTAATAAAAAAAAAAACTTATTTCATCATAAGTGAATTTATTCTGATGTAAAGTGATGAAAAAATAAACGGAATAATTAAAATTTATCTGAATATGTGATGTAATACATTCCAAATTTATACTACTAACTGAATATCTGTTTGCAGTATATATTTTTTTTGCTAGTCAAACAATATGAGACAAAAATGTATTTTTTATATTCTTTAGAGTTTATAGTTTGGCAGAAAATCGTGTGATGTGGAGAAAAAGGTCGAACTACAATATTCTCATGTGGCAACTACAACACAAAATTTACAATTTTTGTGTAAAAATAGCATTATATTGCCAATTTCATTCTGTTTTGTTTGCTTTTTCTGTAAACTACTAATCATGTTCTTGTGTTTTCTTTGTGAAATTGTATAAAATAAGTAACTAAAAATATGATTGTTTAAAATATGCAATATTGTATTATATGGTAGCTTACTACATGTTAATGTTATGTTAACAATATTTTACGTTATTGGTGTATTGTCTAAATATTTATTGCTTAGTTGTTTTGTGTTTTATGGAAATAAATACTGATTATGTATCTTAGTCAGTGTTTTTTTATTGTTAGAACTAAATTGTGGACATCGATTAGAATTTTCTACGCTGTTAACGGGTTTTTGTTTTTATAATAATAATTAATAAGTCAAGTTTTGAATTAAGAAGAAAAGCATGGATACCTACAAAATAATTACACTAAAAAACATTACCACACGGTTCTCCGTACATACCTGCATTATAAGCTGGCCCACCCTAGAGCCAAAGCCTAGAGCTAGGGTAGTCAATACCTACTCAATACTACTCAATCATTCATTGCAATCATAATGTTACATAGATGTCAATGTCTTCACTTGTTTCCTTCATGTTCAGGAATCGAGTTACCTCGGTCAATTTCGTGTGATTAATTGCAATCAAGTCTTGTCAATACAAGGATTTTTTGAAAGTCTTTACTTTATAAACATTTTTAAACTTCCTCTACTCTCAACTCACTAGTCCGTTATGTTTCTCCGAAAATGTAGCTAGAATTTAGTAGATGAAAATAAAGTCGTTAAGTGCCGTGAATTTATAGCTACCTTCAGAAAATACTGCTGCAACATAATTTACGTTCATTGCTTGCCGTCTTAAGGGGCGGAGTTTAGGAATTGCAGTTCGTGTAAACATTCTTTTACATCTTGGTCCTGGCAACGAATAATTGTGGATGGAATGGCTCAAAGCAGAAAGTTTATGACTTGGGAACTTTGTTTGGACTAATTAGGAGATAAACATACTAAAAGTCCCCACCCCTGCGAGGTGAGCCCTAGGGGAGCACAAAGAAGGTCCCGTTTTTTTGTTTTTCGCTTACATCTTGAAAACGATGCGTCACTGGAAATTTTGTTGTATCGCATTATTAAAGCTGATCAAATTATCTATAACTTTGATTTTATACATTTTTTACCTATTTTTAATCGTTGTTTAGATATGAGCTCCGAAAAACGGTCGATTTTCAAAAAAGTGTTTTTATCTAGGATATTACTGCACGGCACCTTGCACTTGGGACTATGCGCTGAAACTTGGCATAATTGACTCGTAGCTGGTCTTGAGCAAGTCTTGAGTAGATTTAGACCGGGAGCCATTGAGAGCCACTGCGTATTTAGTGGGGGGAGGGGGAGAAAGTTCGAGGCTGCCGCGTTTTAACTGAGGCAACATTTCTCTAAAACTATACATATTAGGGCATTCAATATATCATTTTCGGATAAATTAAGGACCAGAAATCCATTTTTGAACAAAAACCATGCACTTTCTAACAAAAAAAATAATAAAGTAGAAAAGACTAAAAACTACACAGGGAGAATGTGTTTTCGAAAAATAGATTTGTCGTCCTTAATTTTTCCGAAAATTATATATTGCATGCCCTAATATGTATGGTTTTAGAGAAATGTTGCTGCAATTAAAGCGCGGCAGCGCCGAACTTCCTCCCCTAAAAAAAACTCTTTGTGATTTGTTATTCTATGAATGTCACAAATTTATGTCATTTTACAGGATAACCAACATAATTCCTGATAAATGTTTACATGTTGCCAGCCATAAACTATTTTTTTCTTTATCTGTGCACGTTCAGTACCTAATAGTGTTGTGCTGCAGCAAATAATATCGACAAAATTATTTTTAATTACTTTAAGGCCTGTACAGACTATGTTAGTGATTTAGTCGAGTGGCGAGTATTTTAGTAACTAAATGTGTCTGAACAACGAATATTTAGTCGAGTGGTGTTCTTCTCGACTAAAATGCTACTAAAATACTTGCTACTCGACTAAATTACTAACGTAGTCTGGACAAGCTTTTAGTTACCACTAACCACTAAATTCAAAACTTCGAGTGCCGAGTCCCTGTCACTGGTCACTAGAGACTAAATAGAGAGAAAGGGATGGAGTCTCAACGTAACTTTCAACTTCAATTTTCAAGGTAGGGCCATAGCAACTAAAACAGGGAAAACAGAACGAAATCCTTAAGGTATGATTCCGATGTTAGCAACCATGACCAGCGGCCCTACTTTGAAAATCGAAGTTCGAAGTTACGTTAGCTCCATCCCTGTCACTCGTCATTCGAGACTAAATCGAGAGAAAGGGGTGGAGCTAACGTAACTTCGAACTTCGATTTTCAAAGTAGGGCATTCCTGAGGCAGGCCTCCGTCAAAAAGAGCAGTGGGTTGAGTAGTGGGTGCACGGGTCGCGACCTCTAAAGTGTAAACACATTTATGACGTCAACTGTATCAACAAATAGAATCACTATCAATCAATTATTACTTAGGAGGGCTTTCCATGAAATATGACCACTATTTAATATTAATTAAAAAATAGCAAGTATCAAGATCATTTTGATAGTATAATCAGGGTTACTATGCGAACGACGGTGGCGCTCTCATTAATTTTCTACTCTTTTTGGTCGCACTGTACTTTCGATTTTCTAGGCTGGGAATATGAAGTTGATTTTTTTAGCAACTATAACAATTAATCTAATTTTAAATACTAAAATAAAATAACGGGCATTTAATTATTATTATTACAAGTGTATAACAGTGGACGTTGTTATAAGTAATAAAAAAAGATAAATAAATGGTTTGGATTGTCGATAATAGAGGATTGTAGTGTATCGACATCCTTATTGTTTTTTTTCATTACTGACTGACATTTCTGTGTTTAAAGTCGAAAATGCGGATTCGTTCATTTGTGAATGAATAAATAAGAAGATACAGAAGACAGTTTAAAAAATCATAAAATTAATCGAACCTAAAAATAATACGAGTCTAATGTACTAGTTTGAAAATATACGAAATAATTGCAAAGTAAAACAATGCTGAATTCATGTAAGTATCGCTCTTTGAAAATAATATTTTCGCTTTGATTTTTTATTGGTAATTGTGTGAATATAAGTTTTATTGTTTTATTGTAGTCTTTAGGGGCCTCTTCCCTTCGGAAGAATCTCCAACAAAGGTACTGGAAGTGCGGGCCGATAACTACATTTCAAGGCCGATACATTACAGAGAAGATTCGATGTTATTATATGGACCAAAAATGCCTCCTGATACTAAGAATTCCAAGGAAAAGTTCTTTGAGATCATTCTTTACAAGCCATTTACGGATAACACTCATCAGATGTACAGGTTAGTCACAGTCTATTTCTTTAATTATCTATTGTCACATAATGATGTAATTATTTATGAAGTGAGGCCAAGTTTTTATTGATCGACATAAGTAAATACCTACAAACATGACAACATCTATGTACAATTTAACAATCAATCCAGGAACACAATATTTAGATATGAACCACTATTTCTTTAGAATCACTGATTACTTTTTTATATATCATAATACTGTTTTAATAAATTTTACAATTTAAAGATAAAGATAAAGATAAAGAGACATTTATTCGCAACAATACAAAATCACACTATATAGACACAAAAAGAACAAGACACAGAGAAATTGTTGCGAAACGGTCCCAACTCAGCATTCGCTAGCCGTAAAGCCAGCGCTTAGCTTGCTTAGTTTGAACATTTTATAAGATAGTTTTATTTAATGTTGTCTGATTTTTATTCAGCCAGAATGGTTACTTTTATTTATCAAGCCGCTGTGCTGCCAAGTCTGTAATCATTATGCTGAATCAAGATTTGAATCTTGTTAGAATGATACAATGAAATCATTGTAGATCTTTCAGGAGCAGCGATAAATTTATAACATTGTTTTGGCTTTTAGCTTGTTCCGAACAGAAAACCAAGAGAGTGCGGAGGAGAAGTTTATTGTATACAAGGAAAGAATACCATTGTACATAAAAATTACCAAAGAAGTAAGTAGAGCTTTTGTAACTATACCATAGCAGTGTGGAGTAATTTATTGATTTTTAAAATTTGTTGTGGGCTTTATGTGATTAGAATATTGGTGTGCAAGATTGTATGTGTATGGTTGTTTTCTTTTAACCTCCATATGTGAAATGGTAGTAGGCGGGTAGAAAATTCAAAATATTATTCAGTAAGTTAGCCACATGAGGGCTCTTTTACACATCGGTAATATAGAGTGAATCTACCAATGCTTCGGACAAGACCATCGTTGTGGAGAAGAAGCGCTGCAAGAAACTCCAGCAGGAAGTCATTTTTTCAATCATAAAAACATAAAAATACTTAAAAGTAAGTTACATTAAGTAATAATATGGTAATAAAGTGATAAATAATAAATTCTTAAACCTAGCAAAAATAAAATTATTAATGTTCAAAGTGAGGTCAATAAACATTAAACTAAATAAACAATGACTATGAGAACAACACAACAAGGTCTCTATGTCAAAAGCCATAACTAGAATAACTAATTGAACAACAAGTGATGATAGGTGATAGAGATGCCTCCAATGTGTTTATGCTCACATGTGGATGCATTATTCATAGATGTATTACTCGTCCAGTTTAAATTAGGTGATCTCCAACATTAATTAAGGAACTGAAAACAATTGAGGTAAAAATGTTTTTGAGTTGAATTTCTGAATTGGCAAATGCAGGGTGGCGGGAGATGGATGAGGGAGCCAACAATCATCACTATTACTTAAATGCTTCCATTATAAAAACTCAAACATAGATTGCTTCACAATTAATGTTGTTATACTTTAATCTCCTGTTATTAGCTATCTATCACTCCCTGGTAATATTTGTAGGTCAAGGGAAGCGTTACGGCTACGATGTGTTAATGTACCGATAGTCCAAAAATAATTTTATCAGATAATCAGAAACTATTCATGTGATAAATGTGAAAGTTTTTTATGATGCTTTTTTTAAATCATTGTATTTCTTAAGGGAGTTGAGAGTATGGATGAAATTTGGGAAAAGCAGGTACACTAATTTTGTCTTAAGAATCAATATAGCAAGGGGAAATAATTTAGAGGTTCGTAATGCTTTCATTTGCATAATATTTCTTTCTCGTTTCCTCATATCGCACCTTTAGAATTATAGTGACGTAAATCAACATTTCAGCTGTCGATTGCGAGACACATATTTATTAATATAGAGACCTAACTCGAAATCCAACATTTTTGAGTTAGGTCACTATAATTCTAAAGATGCGATATCTCTAGGTTAGATTGGGGTTGATTTAGTCCTCTATTAAAGCATATATTCCAATGTCATGTTTCTATATTATTAATGTGAATTGTTTATCTTATCAGTCAGCCAGTAGGTATAACAGTTTTAGATGAATTAATAATGACAAATAGCTATTTATTGGTTGGTATTATCCTACTAATATTATAAATGCGAAAGTTTGTGTGTGTGTGTGTGCGTTAGCTTATTACTCCTTCACGCTGCCACGGCTGGACAGATTTGGATGAAATTTAGAATTTAGATAGCGTATACCCTGGATTAACACATAGTCTAACTTTTAATCTCGGAAAGTTTTAAAGTTCCCGAGGGAATTACGTTAATCGAAATCTACGCGGACGAAGTCGCGGGCAAAAGATAGTAGTAAATAGTTATTAGCAAGTATAAAGGGGCTGGTAAATAATCAACTTTTCTCGGCAACTTGTGGCAGGCAACTATTCCTGTCTTACTCTAATTTCATATATTAAAGCAAGATCCCCATAGTTTTGAAACCCTTGCTTTCGTGAATGTTTTATTAATCAGCTAAAGGTCAACACAAAAGACAGACTAATATTATTTCAAGGAAGTTAGAAAGTAGGTCAGCCACAACAACAATTCTGCTTAGTTAAATGTTTTAAAAGGAAACAAAGTTCAAATGAGTCAACGGTTGGTCGTTGGTTAAAGTTTTCCATTGGCTCTACGTCACTCTTATCCTGATGAATGTGTCTCAAAGTTCATCCAATATAATTACGCACTAATGAGTAATAGATAATGACACACGTGTTTTTATCATGTGTAAAGTTTGTCCCAGACCTTGGGAGTTGGGGTTGCGACTAAAAGGGCAGTTGCGATAAGTACATTGTCTTCGTTTCCGTAGCTTTTTGGCCGCTACCTACTCCATCTGCATAAAATTTATTTTTCGCGATTGCGTCACGTCTCAGTTCATGCGCATTAGGTAGGTATATATCCACTCCGTTTTCACATGAACAACAGACAAAACAGGCTTTCGTTTTTGTAATATTTGTATTAGGTATTAGCACGTTATATAATAGTATTTTCAACTCGTGAAGTCTTGCCTTACCTAACCGCGTGACGTCAATTTGAGTAAAAAAGACGGAACTGCAATAGTAGTCGAAGCACTTGAATGTACCTAGTATTAGGGTGCTTCTTATATGGCCCGAAAAACTTTTTTTTTTCATTTACCTCGCGGCACTCTTTTGTTCTGTTCTATATTATTACTTTTTTCGCATTTTTAAAGTACCTAATATTTAGGGGTCGCTACCAGCCAATGAAAAATTACTTAAGTGCTTTTTTACGGAGACGCGGGGCGTCCCGCGTAGCGTTGGGCGGCGCGGTCTGCACTAAATTCAAACATATGGCGTTGTATAAAAGCGTTTACGGAGAAGCGGTTTTACGCGCGTTTGCTTCAAATACAGCGTTACTTGCGGCGGAGCCCGCGGATGGCATCGCCGCGTTGCACGCAGCGTCGCACGCGTCAATAACTTCGGTTCCCGCCACTGCGCCCGCAGCGGGGCCAGCAGCGGAACCTTCTGACAGTCTTGCGCTCCGCCGCGCGCTCCGCTACACGCTCGAAAGTCCGCCGCAGATGTAGCGGATACCGCTACTCTCTACGCCCCGCATCACGCGGCGCATCACGCCCCGCATCTTTATAAACAACACCGTACATTGCTATATGTTTGTGTTTGCGCGTGTGATGACGCGGTCCGCTGCACGCGCCGCCTCTCTGTGAACGGAAAAAACGCCCCACGCGCCCCGCAACGCCAAGCCGCACGCCACGCGCGACGCTCCGCGTGTCCGTTAACAAGCCCTAACACACGGTTTATTTTTTTATTAAATTCACAATCTGAAACAAAACTATTATTTTCAATAAAAACAAACTAGGCTAATAATGTCGTTTTTTTTGGGTTAGGGTAGTTGAGCCTAATTTTTTTTTAACAGTCAAAAGAGTTGTAGTGGATGAGTAGGAGAGTATTGTTTGGGTTCTCTGTTGATGGTAATTAATTTATTGTATTCTACAATCAAAATATTGGAGTAAGAGTGTTCCGCCTTGAAATAATGCGACGAATAATTGCAATAGCATGTTTTATTAATAATTCCAAACTTTGACTTGTGGTAGCGACGCCTAAAACCCAATCAAGAAAAAGAAAACAAGTCATAGGTTCGTATTTTTGTGTAATAAAAGCGAATGGTGGGTTGACACGGCTTTTTTTCAAAAGTCGAAAAATACATTTTCATACAATAAGTTTAAACTTTGACACGTGGTAGCGACCCCTAAAACCCAATCGAAATCAAAGAGTAAAATCATAGGTTCGTTTTTAAGGTAATAGAAGCGAATGGCGGGTTGCCGCGACTATTTTTCAAAAGTCGGAAAATAAGAAGCACCCTAATGTAGTATATCTGTTGGTAACCACATTCAATTTTAAAATTATTCTATTACTATGTAGTTAGCCGCCTTCTTTGGCATTACGGCAGCGCGCCGCTCGGTTTATTACGAGTGACCACCATTAATGAAACCATTCATTTGTTTAGCCTTTTATTATAATACGCATACTATGACGTCGTTCCACGTAAATTTATAATTAACTACAACTTTGGCAATGTTCGTCAGCCGAAAGAATAAATAAGAATTGATTAGGTAATGCTTTTCAATGAACATGCAAAAAATGATCGTTTTTAATATGACTAAGGATGGGCTTGTATTTTGTAAAACCGTGACCCTTTGGGCAGAACCGCCTCCTAGCCGCGACGCGTTGTTACTATTTAGACATGCAGCTTATATTTTTTTACCTTTATCCATAATTAGCCAAGTATTTTTACACGAGATCCAAAAAAAGATACTTGATGCATCTGTAAATGTGCTTACGTGATTAAGAATGTTGTACTCTAGTTCCTGGGCTATTAAACATTTTCCCGGTTACTTGTCATTGGATTCGTAAAGGTAGTGTTAGTGTCTAAAGATATATGAAAACATACAGGTGCCTCAAAGGGATCAGCCTAAATTGGCCCATGTCTAGACGCCAGTCGGGTTTTTCTTTATAGCATGGCAAACGAGCACACCCCAAATCCCAAGACTGCATCGTGTTGCTAACACTAAGGACCAAGACTTTTGAATATAAATTAGAATTTTGATTTTAAGTTTAAATGGATTCCTTAATTTGAATTTTCGAATTAGAATTTCGGATGTTGGATTTGAATTTTGCGTTAGAATTTTGTATTTTAAATTCGAATTTAAATTTCGGATTTAAGTTTTGAATTAGAATATTTTATTTCAATTTTGAATTTGAATTTGGATTTGAATTTGAATTTGAATTTTGAATGATCCACATTACAAATGGTCCCTTCTAGTGCACAATAGCGAGCCTGCAGCGTCTATGCGACACGTTGTCCGAGCACCAATCATGGACGCTTGCGCATCTGGCCGCCAACTTTGGCCTGCTTGAGCTCTTCAACGACACCGAGGTGCAAAAGCATATTAATGCGGTGGACCCACCTACGGGAGCGACGCCTTTGATGGTAAGGGAACTCAATAATGGAGCATAAAATCAAATTGTTGTTTTTGAGATACGCCTTATTGTGTTTGTACGTTACGTTACGGTAGTTTAGTTCTGGTTGTACCACGACTGCACTAAGCCAAAATGATGGTAATGAGTTAATTGTCACGACGTATTAGCACAAGAATGTTATTTATAGACAAAAAAGAGTTTGGTAAAATAACTGGCAAGATTATGCAATGTTTACCCATGTTTGAGAATATTGTAGCTGCGCTTATCCTCAAGTAGAATTATTTTGCTAAGCCGTAATGTATTTTTGGGGGCAATCCCTAGTAAGTTGAAATGATAGTTACACACCGTAGCTGCGGGCATATACTACTACATATATTTATGGGGAATTCCCCATATAACTGCACTAAGTGTTGCCATATGTACGTTCTTAGAGAATAGGTATGCCTAATGTAAATTTTTGTTGATACTAAAACCTTAATATATTTTTAAATTAATTCTTCAATATATTTCAACGTGATTTTTAATCAGGTGGCTGTGAAATCGTGCAACATCCGCATGGTCCAAAGTCTGGTCTCGCTTCACTGTGATCTCGACACTGTAGACGTGGTCGGCAACACTGTGTTCCACTACGCCGCTGCCAGCAATAAGGAGATCGTCAATGTAAGTAGGTCCGAGGTAGTTTCATTTCCGCAAGGTACGGATGTGTGGCATTAGTTAGAGTGAGCGATATTTTTAATTTGATGGAATGATGTCTGAATTTTAGTGTAAATGCCTTTGCAAACTTCTGAATCAGTCTTATATAGTCTGTTTTTATCAATGGTTTGATGTTAGTTTGCTGGAGCTTACATTGTTGTGCAGGTGTCCCTAGACGGCGACGTAAACAATCAATCAAGTTACCCGATGGCTCGATTTTCTTTTCTAGCCACTTCTACCATGGTTTGGATAGTATATTTTGTGCGTGATTATATTTGGCCCTGATTCGGAAGAGTAACGTAACCTCGCTTCGCTCCTGTTTATATATCTTTTCTCTAACACCCATACAAAAACCCAAATTTATTATACATAAAGAACCTTCCGTGAAAAAATATCTAACTGATGGTGAAAACCGCATCAAAATCCGTTGCGTGGTTTGAAAGATCTAAGCGTTCTATCGCGATCGTTAATTTGTGACCCATTTCAAGAAAAATAGGCTTGAAGTCGTCAATGTCATTAGAGATGCCAAATCATTTGTAACTTATAGGAGACTCAACCTTATTGTTGTAGGATGTCAGAATGACTTTGGACCTAAGGTGGGTCCCAAATTGAATTTCGTGACTGTCTGTACATTCAGAGTGACAGATGGCGGGAAGCGACTTTGTTTTATACTATGTAAAGATGAGGAAGAGCGAGCGAATTAACTCTATCATTTCACTTTCCAAGGCTCTAGCCAGCAAGGCAGCAACATCGCTGAACACGTACAACAAGCAGGGCTACACGCCGCTGCACGTGGCGTGCCTCGCCAACGCGCCCGACTGTGTCCGCGCGCTGCTGCTCGCCGGCGCCGACGTCAACCTGCCGGCCACGCCGCGCGCCTCCGCTGCCAACGCGCTGCCCGGTTAGTCAACAGTTACAGGATATTAGGCGCTGCACGGACAGTCTCAAGCGACGCTTGGTCAGTCAAACATGCTGCTTGTTGAGTTCCACGCGTTCCCTCGCACGTTCTACGTCTTTTCATTTTAGTCTTGCATTCTATCTTGGTCCTCAGGGCTAGGGCTACGCACTTGCAGTCTTAGGATTGCAGTCAGTATTGAACCGGATCCCACTTGAAATGTGTGCTTGTTTGTCTCCTCCATGCCAAATAAATAGCTGGCGGGATAGGCTCTATTCCAAGTGGTCATATTTTTGTCATTATTGTAGCTTACTGGTAAGAGAATAAGAGCTACCGTAACTCCAACATTATAATTACAATTTGAAAGATCGGTTTAACCACGTCGGAATAGAGGTCCGTGGCGTTCAAAAAGATAGTATAGTTTTCATTCGAAATTTGCTTGTTTCAGGTATCGTCAATGACTTGCTCCAAGACAACCAGCCCAAGCTTTACCAGCAAGACATGAAGCATGGAGGCACCCCCCTCCACTGGTCCATTTCCAGGGAGGTCATAGAGGCCCTGGTCGACAAGAATTGCGATATCAACGCTCTTAACTTCGACGGACGGACGGCACTACATGTCATGGTGCTTAGAGGGAGGCTGGAGTGTGCCATCGCGCTGTTGTCTAGAGGTTAGCAGTTTACAGCTTGAAAACTGGTTCTGAACGAATATACTGATGTTTGGAGTTTTACACCACTGTTGATTTACACTAGCGACCCGCCCACACACGTTTAAACCACGTTTGTGGTTCTAAAAAATCCTCCAACATACAATTTTACCTCATTATAATATTTTATAGACTAGCCTTTTTCGTGACATCTGCGTGATAAAAGTACCCTATGTCCGTCACCGGGGTCTGATCTATCTCGATACCAAATTGCACTGGTGGTATGTGCTTCGGTGTTGAACAATGAAAACGGAACAAACAGGCAAACATACCTACTTAAGTCAGGATAAAGATAAGAATACCTTTGTCCTAGAACCATTCTGTCCATATTTCGGCAATTGCGTGTAAACGTGGATCATTTTTGGGTCGTGAAAATATCACAAAACGTTGAAATTAATGTTAGCTTTCTCTCTTGTGTCTTTCCGCCGTATAAGAGCCTTAACTTGTTCCTTTTTCAATCTTTTGTGTGAAAAATCGTCGCTAAAGAACAAATAACGATTAGTTCGTAGATATTAACGAATTTTGAACGGGATCCCTTTGGAATATTTTTTTTACGCATATTTTACCCTTTTAGGCTCACATTGCAGAATTTAATTAACGTTTTTTGTAGATTAGGTTAGGTTAGGGTAGGTTAGTTTTTTGCGTAAAGATACATTAAGCGTAAAAAAATATGCGATCCAACAGTGAACCATTTTGAACATATGCAGAGTGTACCATGTTTAAGGTCGATTCTATTGGAGAAAGTGCTCCAGTCCCTTTCTCATTTAGTTGAGCTTGTTTTTAGATTTTTGAAGCTTTATATTTAGTTATACGTAACTTAATAACAAAAGTAAACATTCCAGGCGCTGAACACTCTATAGCCGACAAGGAAGGCAACACACCACTCCACCTGGCTGTGAAACAGACAAACATATCGCTGGTCGAAGCGCTCATAGTGTTCGGGGCCGACCTAGAAGCCTTGAACAATTCCGGCTACACGGCGAGACATTTGGTGCCCACGGACATGTCGAGCGGGAATTTTGACAAGATACTGTATGTTTTGCATGCGGTTGGTGCGGAAAGGTGAGGAGATTGGTTTCTATGTAATAGTGTATGTTATTAATGTGCTTATTTTATTAGACTGCCTTTGCGATGTTTCCTGCTCATTTTCAAGACACAAGTAATGCCCGGTCCACACGACAATGATTATCGTAACGATTAACGGCCCAGTCCGGCTTAAATCGAACGCGCATAGTGTGTCCACCCACGCGTCTACGATATTAGCGTCGAGTTTCCGTTTTTCGCTTAAACTCAGACGGGAAACATGTCATCGCGATGGAAGATGACGACGCAGTTGCATTTGACGCCGGAAAATAGAATTTAATTTAAAGTTCAGTATACTTGGTTACAGACAATTTTTTCCAACACTTTGGAGTATACATCATTTAGAAATCGGTCTATAATTTTGTACTTCTGTTTTTGGCTCTTTTTTATGGACTGGTGTTATAAAAGCCGATTTCCGCAATGGCGGGACAATACACTCTGTGAATGAGCTTTTAAATAGTAGAAAGATGGGAAATGCCAAGCTTTCCACACAATTTATTAGGAATTGAAGTTTTCGAAGACACTATTGTTTAAATGTTTTGTATCGGCTTGTGTTAGCGATTGAACAAACCAAAATTTCAAGTTTTGCACCCATTCTGCACTGCTACTTTCTTAGTATTTTTTCTTTAAATTTTCCAATTGATTTTGAAGTAGTCCCATAAATTATATTGGGGCCCAAGTAGAGCGATCACTTGAAATGTTTGCGTAGTAATTTTTTTGAAGTAATGAAGTGCGCGATCCGATAGTATCCTGGTGGAACTACGTCTTGCTTAACGAGAACAATGAGGTTAAGCTATAATAAATTACGGACTAAGCGCTTTTAAAATTCTTTAACTGAAATGAAAGCTTGAATAATCTAGCTTATAAGCCAAATATTGGTAAACGGTAACTACAACCGTTACAATTACTTTTGGTTTTTGAGTTTTGGACAACGGGTGCCTGGCCTTTTTATTACAAGTTTTTATTTAACTTGCAATATCGGTATTTACCGGTCGCATCTTGTAAGTTAAATTTGACCCACTTCCTGGTTTTCGATGAAGCTGACAATTTGCGTACACCTTTAGTTCTGATGACAATACAATAATATAGTACCATATAGCCGGTCTGATGATGGAGACATATGGTGGCCGAAGGAACTCCTAAATTACACATTATAAACCCATCGTGTTAGGGCTCATTAGAATCGTCTTGACGAGTAGATGACGACTGTGCAAAAAAAAGGAAAGCTGGCGGTAAAAGCTTAACCCAAAAATGTCATTTTTGACAGAAAATTTAAATGAAATATCCTTCGTAATTTCAGTTTTTTTTTTGTTTTTGACGAAATCGATCGCTTTCAATGTTTTTATATGAGGCCAAGCGGGTCAAAGGGCATTTTCTCACACAACTAGAGTGACGGTCGGTTCTACCGCAACAGATATACCTATTAGCAGGTGTGACGTGGTGCCTCCCCCCAGGTGCGCGGAGGACGTGGTGGGGTGCGGGCCGGGCTGCGCGGCGCGCGGGGACTACAACGGGGTGCCGCCGCCCGCGCAGCCGCACGCGCCCGCGCGCGACACCATCAGCCACATGCTCAGCGTCGCCGCCATGGAGCGCGCCGCCGCCGCGCCCGCCGTCAGCAAGCAAGGCCGGTCAGTGCGCACACACACACCATACACACTCGCGCATGGAAACAAACACTATACAGGGTGTCCCTAAAATATACGGCAAGCCAAAATAAAGCCATTCAAACAAAAATAGAGAAAACGTACTTACACCCTGTGATGAATGTGGTGATCTTCCAGGTGGTGACAGTAAATTTTTATTTTCTTCCTTTTTTTGTGTGATGTTACCCTGAATAACCGTTCTGTAAATTACAGTTTAAAATTAAATCATGACTTCCTCAGTTTTAAATAAAATACTACTTTTTGCCCCATCCATGTACGTAGCGTCTGCAGCATCCATGCATAGCATCCATGTAGCGAATAATTACGCCCATTGTTCCATTTTTAACGTTATTAAACAGTAGCAGCGATTTTGAACGCGACACTACTTGCAACATTACACATCATCAATCTTCACTTACACACATTAGGTATATTGTATATATTTATCTCGCTCATCGGGGTTTGAAAATGGGCGCGAGCCGAACAAGTGGCGCCGTCTGACGGAAACGACGGCAACTAGAGACTCAAAACATGGCGTAAGAAACTCACGCGCTAAAGCCGGCCGGCTCGCAATAAAATTGTGAAAACTCTGTGAAATCCACCAATTTTGGAATGTGGCGGCTCCTGGGGTGAGTGTAGGGCTTATATTTTATTATATAGTGTTTTTCCACGGCATTACACGGCGAGTTTGAGGTCTGAGACGCAAAAACCGACGGACACCTTGAACCAGTGCACGCGGGATTCATATGCTTTCTACTAAAATTCTCCGACGGCGGATTCGAACAGCAGAAACCTAACATTTTGGTCACTTCGACCTGGATTATTAAGTATTTTGCGTCTTGGTACCTTTGAACTCGGTCCAACAAATAAACACTACATTTCGAGCGGTCGAAATTACTTGGTAGGTACCTAACTAATAATAATTGTTAAATTGTACTTCAGGTAACTACACACAAGTTTTAGCGGAAAATATGTGTTTTAGTGTTAGTTACACAATATTTCATATATATTAAAGCCCTCCCATATTTAATTACATTTCACTCCTCACAAATAGGTACATTTACGTTCACGTTTAGGTTCCCTTTTCAACGACTGCATTTTATAGCATTGCGGCTGCTGTTTGGTGAAGTTGGAAATGGATTGTTTTAATTTCTTGTGAATTTTGTGTGGATTTCTTAACAAAAGCGGGTTAATTTTAATAAAATAATTCAAGTTGTGCTATCTGCGGATGTTATAGCGCAATTTTGTCGTTGATTGTAACGTAGTCCGTGGCCTAGCGGTATCGGTTGCGACTTCAGTGCTTTGGGTCGAGTGTTCGAGTCCCGGTTGGGGAAAAATATCTTTTTGTACTTTTTTTTAAATTTTGTTTTATGTTTTGATAACTTTAACTGTAATTGAAACTGGTTTTGGTTTGGTAATTACGTTTCTTTATTAAAAAAGAAAAGTTAATATTTAAAAGTTTGAAAAATTATCGTGCCTGTTGGGGATTTGTTTAATTTTTGGGGTTTTGAACTTGATTGCGTGTTTATCGGTAAACATGGCGGCGGCAGCTAAGCGGTTACAGCTTTCGCAAATGAAATATGATATGGCGGCGCGAAATATCGATTTCATCGAAACACTTGCACAATTTTCGGATTTGTCTGCGGAACAGAAAAATGATTTTCTGGTACGGTTTCAAGATTTGGAGAAATCGTTCGAATCATTAACGGACATGTATTACGAAATACAGCTCGCATCAGCTGATCGGGAAGGCTTCGATTTAGAAGAACACCAACGGTTGTACGAATCTTATAATAAAAAATATTACTTTGTCAAGCGGAGACACTTAGAAATAAATAATGCAAAGTCGGATAGTGGTAGCGGTATTAGTAACAATATTGGCGATGGCGCGAGGTCGAGAGCGGTTTTGCCGCGTCTTCAAATACCTACCTTCTCGGGCAAAATTGAAGAGTTCGCTCCATTTATGGAACTATTTCAGACACTCGTAGGTAGTAAGGACGCGTCACTTTCCGACACTGAGAAAATGTATTATTTAGCGGGATCGTTATTGGGAGAACCCAAAACATTAATTCAACATTTGTCAGTTACTGGCGATAATTTCTCGGTAGCAATTGATTTGCTTAACTCGCGGTATAATAATAAACGATTATTGGCGGATCGGTTGTTACATAACTTATTGGGTGCGCCGCAAGTTAACAGTAAGGGTTTGAACGGTTTAAAAATGCTTTTAAACACCTTGTTGGAAAGCACAAAGGCCTTGCAAAAAATGGACTTTCCCGTAGAGTCTTGGTCCTATTTGCTATTTTATATTAATTTCCAAAAGTTGGATAATAGATTTACTTAAATTTTTGGAAACCGAGATACGGATCTTGGAATCTAGTGCGGATACTCAAGCGGCCAGCACGTTGACAAGGCGTAGTGCACCGAGCCCTGCGGTTAAGGCTTATGCGGTTTTTCAAAGTGCGGGAACTACTTGTAAATTATGCGGAAAAGGCGGACACTTTATCGCTAAGTGCGAAAAGTTTTTATCGATGAAACCTGCGGCTAGAAAACGTCAAGTGATGTCACTTAAGTTGTGTTTTCGGTGTTTGAACGGCCACAATATTGACCAATGTAACTATAATTATAACTGCTACAAATGCAATTCTCCCAAGCATCATCATTTATTGCATTTTGACCTTCCTGCTTCGGGACCGGAACGTCAACAGCGCTCGGCGGCGAGTGACTCTTTATCGGCTACTGCTCCTATGGCGGCTGAGTCTTCAGCGGGTGCTCTTCCCGTGAGTGCGGCTCCTGGAATCACTGGACTGACGGCGTCAATTGCCTGTGAGCCGAACATGTATCAACGCACGGTGCTACTTGCCACGGCGGTAGTGCGAGTACTGGATAGTAGCGGAAATTACCAGGAGGCGCGCGCGTTGCTTGATGGAGGTAGCCAGAGTACGTTTATTTCGGAGTCATGCGTGCAGCGGTTAGGTTTGAAGCGGTTCAAATCGAACATGGTCACAGTCACGGGACTGAGCGGCGCCCCTGTAAGCGGTTGCAGAGGTGCGGTCAATCTGACCATGCTGCCGAAATATGCGGAACAGCCGAGTCTTGTAACAACGGCGGCGGTTTTGAATAAAATCACGAATAATTTACCCGGATTTACCTTGCCGTCTCAGTTAGCGGATAACTATCGAGGACTGGACCTTGCGGATGAACAGTTTTACCTCAGTCGGGAAATTGACATTTTGATTGGTGCGGATTTAATCTGTGACATTATGCTTAGTGGCGGGTGCCTCAAGATCAATGATCATTTACCTCGGGCTATGAACACGGTGTTCGGTCACGTGTTGACAGGTCCAGTTACTTATGCGGTTTTTAATCCCTATCCAAAGGCGACGTACTTTTCACAAACATTCTTTTGTAACACGACCACGGACCAGATTTTAGAGCGATTCTGGGAAGTCGAGGACATTCCGGTTAAGGTTGAGGATCCTAAGGATATGGAATGCGAGTCTTTCTTTAAGTCTACTCATCAGCGGGATGAGCACGGTAGGTACATAGTACGCTTGCCTCTTTTAGCGGATAGGCCTAACTTAGGAAATTCGGTCCCATTAGCTGCGAAACGGTTCATGGCTACGGAGAAGCGGCTCCAGACAAATAATGCGTTTCGAATGAAATACGTTGATTTCATGCGGGAATATTTAGATACCGGTCATATGTCCCTGTGTGACGGGAAACCAGAGGACTATGCTTCGGGCGCGGGTTATATCATTCCACATCACGGAATATTTAAAGCGGACTCGGATAAAATACGGGTAGTGTTTGATGCCAGCTGTGCCACTAACAACGGGGTTTCTTTAAATGATTGTCTGCACGCGGGGCCTAAGCTGCAGCGTGATATAGCGGAAATTATCTGTAAATTTCGGTTACATCACTATGTATTCACGTCGGATATAAGAATGATGTTTCGCCAGATTTT
The DNA here is from genome assembly GCA_946894065.1 of Acleris literana. Classification (NCBI taxonomy): domain Eukaryota; kingdom Metazoa; phylum Arthropoda; class Insecta; order Lepidoptera; family Tortricidae; genus Acleris; species Acleris literana. Next base: position 5,709,752 of record OX335681.1, read on the forward strand.
GATTGCGGAAGCTGATCGGCCATACCAGCTTATCTTCTGGAGGGACTCACCGGACTTACCGTTGCGTTTGTACCGGCTAAACACCGTGACTTACGGTATGAAGTCAAGTCCTTACCTTGCTATTCGGGTATTGAGGCAATTAGCGGATGACGAGGAGTCGCGATATCCGGCGGCGGCGCGCCTTCTTCGTTCTTCGGTCTACATGGATGACATTTTAGGCGGAGCAGACTCTCTAGAGGATGCGATTCGGTTGAAACAGGAGCTAACAGACTTACTACGCTCTGGCGGGTTCGAGTTAAGTAAGTGGACGTCCAACAGCAATGATATTATACAGGACATACCAGAGGAGCATTTAGAGAAACCTCGGAAAATATTTGATGATGCGGATGAAACAAACTTTTACAAGGTTTTAGGCATTCAATGGGACGCTGGCAGCGATTGTTTTTCTTATCGTACACAACTCGACAATACAAGCGGATGTACTAAGCGGTCGATCCTCTCAACTTTGGCTAGGACTTTTGATTCTTTGGGTTGGATTTGTCCTGTCATTTTTCAGGGCAAGGTCCTCATGCAACAACTATGGCTGAAAAATTTACCTTGGGACGCGGAACCTCCTTCTGACGTCATTGCGGAATGGCGCGGTATTGTGGAGGAATTACCGTTGATTGCTCAGCTTCGAATAGAGCGATTTGTTTTGATTAATGTGAAGTCTTGCTCTCTTCACGGATTTTCGGACGCGTCGGAGCTTGGATACGGTGCGGCGGTTTATTTGAGGACCATAGGGCCTGAAGGGCAGGTCAAGATTAGTTTGTTAATGGCCAAATCGCGGGTGGCCCCGATCAAGTCCAAACTAACTATACCTAAACTCGAACTTAGCGGTGCGGCATTGTTGGTACGCCTTTTTAAGTATGTCGTGGCAGCCATCAGCGGGGATTTGGTGGTTGAAACGATTGTGGGGTGGTGTGATAGCACCATCGTTCTTTCATGGCTTAGGGTATCTCCCCATTTGTTACAGACCTTCGAGGGAAACCGGGTCTCACAGATATTGAATTGCGGTTTGGACATAGGTTGGAGACATTTACCCTCGGAGATGAACCCAGCTGATGTTGCAAGTCGTGGTTGTCGGGCATCGGAGTTGATCCAGCATCCCTTATGGTGGGGACCTGCTTGGTTAATGGGTAATGCGGATACTTGGCCCAAAAACATAATGGACAACCCTGAAGGCAACTTACCTGGGTTGCGTAAAACAAAGACAACGGTCAAGGCTTTCACGGGGATTGTCGAGGATGACACCATTTTTACGCGGTTTAGCTCTTTAAATATGCTATTGGCGGTCGTAGCATATTGCTTTCGGTTTGTTAATAACGCTAAAGGTGCATCTAAAAAACTCGAGGGAGCGCTGACAGTTTCAGAGCGGCGGTTCGCTTTGGAGCGGTTAGTTAAATTAGTTCAAAGAGCGGAGTTTGCTGATGATATTCAGTGCTTAAAGCGGAACAAACAGTGTTCCACGCGGATGAGAAGGCTCAGGCCTTTCATAAGTAATGACGAATTATTGCGTGTCGGAGGTCGCTTAGAGCATTCCGGGTTACCTTTTGGCAATAAGCATCCCATGATCCTGCCTAAGGCACACGCGCTCACGGTTTTAATCGTCGACCATTATCATATAATGTACTGTCATGCAGGTGCTACAGTCTTGCTGAGTGTATTGCAGCGACATTTTTGGATTTTGTCAGCGGGGCAAATAGTTCGGACACGAATATTTAAATGTATAAAATGTTTTAGGACAAAGGCGAGACCTACGGCGCCAATGATGGCGGCATTGCCTTCGGATAGGGTTAATGCAACTGGAGTTTTTCACACCGTGCAAACGGATTTTGCCGGTCCCTTTACTATCAAACATTCGCGTTTGCGGAACGCAAAGACATTAAAAGCATATCTCTGCGTATTCATCTGTTCCTCGTCTAAAGGTGTTCATTTAGAGTGCGTTACTGACCTTTCAACGGACGGTTTTCTTGCGGCTTTGACGCGATTTACTTCTCGGCGCGGTTTTCCGAGTGTGATTCGTTCAGATTGCGGAACCAATTATGTTGGTGCGAATCGATATTTAGATGAGGTACGGAAATATCTGGCTTCTCGAGAAGTTCAGCAGGGGCTTAGCGACGGCGCGGCCAAACATTTAATCACTTGGAGGTTTAATAGCCCTGCAGCGCCACACTTCGGGGGGCTGTTCGAGGCAACAGTTAAGTCAGCCAAGACTTTATTACGGCGGGTCATAGGTGAACAGGTGTTGACGTTCGACGAGCTGGTAACGGTATTCACCAGGGTGGAGGCAGTCCTAAACTGTCGTCCGTTGTGTCCTTTGACTCAGGACCCTCAGGAACTGGAGGTACTTACACCTGCTCACTTATTAATCGGTAGACCTTTGTTCTCGGTTCCGGAGTATAACTTTGAAGATGTTCCGAATTCGCGGTTAAACCGGTTCAATCTTATTCAGGCTATGTCACAGCGCCTTTGGAGGAAATGGAGCGAGCAGTATTTGCACACTCTGCAAATGCGTAGGAAGTGGACGTCACCGACGGATCCACCTAAGTTAGGTGATCTTGTCCTTATTAAAGAGGAAAATTTACCTCCTCTCAAGTGGAGATTAGGGAGGATTGAGGAGTTGCTGCCCGGCAAGGACGGCGTTGTACGGGTTGTTAAACTCAAGACCTCATCAGGCCCGATGATGCGGCCGGTAGTTAAAATTTGTAGACTTCCCCTAGACGATTAAATCACTAACCAACCAGTTTTAATTTAGTTATAAGTTGCGGTTTTCGGTGCTGTAATTTTGCGGTTATATTGCAGTTTATGTATTTCTTATTAACTAGTGTTGATAAAGGCTTTAGCCTTTCTCGGGCGGGGGAATGTTCCATTTTTAACGTTATTAAACAGTAGCAGCGATTTTGAACGCGACACTACTTGCAACATTACACATCATCAATCTTCACTTACACACATTAGGTATATTGTATATATTTATCTCGCTCATCGGGGTTTGAAAATGGGCGCGAGCCGAACAAGTGGCGCCGTCTGACGGAAACGACGGCAACTAGAGACTCAAAACATGGCGTAAGAAACTCACGCGCTAAAGCCGGCCGGCTCGCAATAAAATTGTGAAAACTCTGTGAAATCCACCAATTTTGGAATGTGGCGGCTCCTGGGGTGAGTGTAGGGCTTATATTTTATTATATAGTGTTTTTCCACGGCATTACACGGCGAGTTTGAGGTCTGAGACGCAAAAACCGACGGACACCTTGAACCAGTGCACGCGGGATTCATATGCTTTCTACTAAAATTCTCCGACGGCGGATTCGAACAGCAGAAACATAACACCCATATTGAAGTGACTGTAGTGAAAAAAAATGTACTACGTTATTTTTAGCAAATAGTTTTAGGTTTAAAGTACACTTTTTCTTTTAGCGCTCCCCAGTAAAAAAACGAGTTGATTTAAGTAGGGTGAACGGGCTGGCCACGAAATAGTGCCAGCCCGCCCTATATCCACCTCTCGGGGTATTCTCGATCGAGAAACGCTCGTACCGCGCGAGCATTGTTTTTCTCAATCATTAGACATTCTAGCAAGTGCCATACCAAAATAACGTAGAACACTTTTTTCAATAGTCACTTCAAGTTGGGCGATTAATTAATTTTGAGTTCATGATTGGGATGAAAAGTAAGATTTAATATAAAATTGAAGTAGTTATTATTTAATTTTCAACTGTAATTTACAGAAAAGTTATTCAGAGCTACATCACAAAAAAAAATGGAAGAAAAGTGAAGATTTGCAGTCACAGCACTTGGAAGATCATCATAGGGTGTAAATTTTCTTGAGTTTTGTTTGAGTGGCTATAATTTTAAGAACTTGACTTGTTTTATTATTTTATTTTCTCATTACTGTCACCGCTTGGGTCCTATCTCCCCCTTTCGGCTTCACGTTGATTTTAGGGACACTCTGTATATATTCTGTTTAGGTAAATAAGTTATTAATACTAGAAAAGTGACCTGTGCCCTAAATATCATTTGCGTAAAATATATAATTCTTAAAAAAATATTAAGGAACAATCTTACACAAATTGACCTAGTCCTCTAAGGAAAAGCTCAAGGCTTATACTATTACTTACAAATAAATAATAACTCATAAAATCGGGAATAGCAATAACATTTCTACATGAAAGCGTCGCGGGCAAAAGCAAGTAAATAATAAATATTACGGTAAAGGCACTTAAGCCTGTCTACATTGGAGTGCAATTGTTTACCCCACTGTTTTCTTTTTCCATTTTATATTCAGTACCTGGCAGACCGATAGTCGCTCGGGTCGAAACCGAAATTCCCGAAGATAACAACTTGATATAGTTTTTACCGCGTAGAATCTCTGCCCTGGCCCTTATTTCGCGTAGCTAATAGTGGTAGGTGATAGGTGACAATTTGGTGTAAATTGCGTATTTGTTATGAATCTAGTGCAGTAGAAACTCGTCGACTTTGGTATGGCACTGTACTGTCACCTGTCAGACCTGTCAGGTTTGTAAAATAGGATGCATGTCGTTAGTGTATTGTCAGTTTATGATGATAAACTTTGTGTTTATTGTGTGTGTGCAGGTCGATGCTCTACTATTTCTGTGTGTGTATTCCGCCTTACTCTTCCATGGTGGTACATAACTTTGAGTAGTGATTTCTTGTATAATCATCAAATAATGTTTAGATGTTTTCAGTACATTTGTTTTAGAATATTTTTTGATTTTTAATAAACGTATTAACTTTCTTCGTTATTTCTTTCGACGTGTACGATCAGAACCAGTCAGTACTCATTTAATGAAGTTTTACCAAATCTTCACTTGGAAAACTTTCATTTTACTAATTTAAGTATTGCAAAAAGTTCTTACTGCATTTGTTTCTTGTGGTCATAAAACTACTTTACCTATGCGCCAGTGAATTTACCAGTTGATAACCAAGTATATCGTAATCATTATTCATCCCCCTCACACTTCCTTTACCGCTTTACCGACCAGTTGCGTGTTTGTATCGATGCAGAAGCGATACTATGCGATTGTATCGCTACTGAACCGCTTCCGTCGCGCGTTGCTAGTGCGATAAACGGCTTAAAGTACTTAGGGTGAGCTGTTTGGGAAACGTGTGACTGCAAAAGTCGCCATGAGTCTTTAATCACAAATATTTTTTTGCGTAATGCAATTTAATAAAGTTACACCTATTCCAAACAAACTTTTGGTCAGATTATTTGACTGCCATGAAACTGATCAATGAAATTAATTGATTATCTCTGTAGTTAGATAGGGAATGGCACAATTGTGTTAGAGAACAGAAGTACAGGGCAATAGCTCTTTAAAAGTCCTTTGGGGTCGGGTAGTCTGTTTGACTAACATAGTATAAGGGTGAGTATCCACTAGTGCTGTGCGAGGAAAAACTACCAATGGGAGAGCTAGGAAAATTAAGTAATACTATTAGGATATTTTTTCCCGCGCACGGCTCCACAACTCTCTAAGAGCGTATGTTAGCGAGAGAATGAGTAATAAAGCAAATTGGATTAATACAATTTGATTGTTATTAATAAAGACTAATAAAGAGTACAGCTTACACATAATTGTGGTGACCCTTGTATATTGAATGACAACACTCGTTAATATTGGCATTTCGAGGTCTGTATAAAATAAACTGTACTACTATGCGCGCCGCAGACTAGCATTCGTGCTACCTCCCGCCCTCGTGTCACTTTTTGTCAATATATCAATTCACAAGGGCTGCCATGACGGGATTGAACACGTGAAAGCAATTAAGTATTTATAATAATAGAATAGAAAATATAATGAAAAAAAAATCGACATAAAGCAGCAGAACGATATCAATATGCAGCATTTTTTCATTTATATACCTACACCTCAGTATACTGTTGTGAAAGAAGTGAATTGTTTCATTACAGGTAGGAATTAAAAATGAAAGCTATTATTCTTATTCATCATATAATGCTTTAACTTATTTACAATAACAATTTATTTGCAGCCTACTCTGTCTAGACGGAGGAGGTATCCGTGGCTTGGTTCTCGTCCAAATATTGATCAACCTGGAGGCGCTTATCGGTCGGCCCATCATCCACTGTTTCGACTGGGTCGCTGGCACCAGCACTGGCGGCATTCTGGCTCTGGCTCTGGCCAGTGGCAAGACTCTAAGGGATTGCCAGAGACTGTACTTCCGGATGAAGGAATACGCGTTTGTTGGCATGAGGCCTTACCCGTCTGAGGCGCTTGAGACTATTTTGAAGGATTGTTTGGGTAAGAATTTATTTTATGAATTTTCGCTTCTTTCTTTTTAACTCCTTTAGAAAATATAGGGGTGTTAACTAAAATGTGACCGGTTCGGACGCATTTAAAAAAAAATAGAAAACGTTTGATCGGGGATCTTCTTAGCTAGGTTTGATTAAAATCGCCTGGGTCATTACAGAGTTGTCCGCTTTTAAAGTTGGGGTTGCCATAATATCAGGGATTTTTATATACAGACTGTGAGCACTTAGGAAGTGTTTCGGGTTTGTACTTCTCTTTCACTTGCTCTTAATAAGAGCTTTTGAGAGCAAGTGAGAGACAAGTACAAAACCGAAGCACTTTGTATTTTACTGTATTTATTTACGTTAATACTCATCCGAGCTTGAGATAACTATTCCTTCCAGGTACGGAAACGGTGATGGCTGATATCAAGAATCCGAAGCTAATGATCCTCGCTGTATTAGCTGACCGGAAACCGGTGGATCTACACATGTTCCGGAACTATCAGTCCGCGCAGGACATTCTGGACGCGCACAATAAGACCACCAGTAAGTTGTGTTACACGTTTTTTTTTATGAATTATAAATCTTATTTGTTTTGTCATATTTCATTTTACAAGCCCTTCTAAGAATTATTTGGACAGCTGTATCTAAGAAACTCTTAGGCCCACTTGCACGTTAATGTTAACCCTAGGTTAACCCCGGGTTAACAGGTTAATTTGTTAAAATTGACAGTTCTTATATGAATCTGACATTCTTTAATAATTTAACCTAGGGTTAAATTTACGTGCAAGCGGGCCTTAACTGTCCATATTGGTCTCATTTTGTTCCTTTTTTCTTTACTTTAATAACGTATATGGACTAATGCCATACAATATGTTCATATTTGACCACATTGACAAAAACTTAAAAGACTGTAATTTTTTTTTTTAATTTTTCATACTTTTGAACAGTTGTATCGTAGAAATTATTCGGTTTATTGAAACCAAATTAATTTTATTTTCATCACAAAGAGCATCTAAAAAAACAGAATTACAAATGAGGAATGTCAGTAGGTACGCCAAATCGCTTGAAACTTTGTAGCAGTAAAGTTTATAAACAGAGCTCGGAATAGGTAGTGCCTATTTACCTAAACTTCGCGGGAGGACGTAACTAAGAGTGGTTACAACCACCAAAAATATGTATTTCTTATTATTGAATGCCGGATTTCCAGGGATTGACTGTATTATTATAAAGTAATACATTTAACTTTACTTATAAATCTTGCTATATTGCATATTATTTATTTATTTATCTTGAAACAAAATAACAATCAGTCATGAAACAATATAATATAGATCAAATTGAATCAAAGGGAGCCTGAAATTTGATCTTTTTTAGTCGATTTAAATAGAATTATAATATCGTATAGAATGTATTCAACAAAAACAGATGTAGCCGACACTTTAGACGTATACTTACTACCTGCTGCAGTTTGCGACCCTGATGATAACAGGACGCTCTCTAAGGACATGCGAGTGCGAAAGAGATAGCACGATGCTTTACGATATTATAATTATATTTAAATCAACTAAAAAAGATCAAATTTCAAGCTTCCTTTGATTCAATTTGATCTATATTATATTGTTTTATGACTGATTGTTATTTCAAGATAAATAAATAAATAATATGCAATATATCAAGATTTATAAGTAAAGTTAAATATATTAAGCCTTTAGAGTAATACATTCAATCCCGGAAAATCCCGCATTCAATAAAAAGAAAAATAATTCTTTTTGGTGGTTGTAACCACTGTTAGTTACTTCCTCCCGCGAAGTTTAGGTAAATAGGCACTACCTATTCCGAGCTCTGTTTATAAATAAACAAACATATTACTTTTTATTTTATTCAAAAAGACTTAGTTTTGATTCTATGAACGTTTAAAATTCGGGTCAATAATATTAAAGCGCGCGGGGGCCATCTTGCTGGTGTGATGTCGTCGCTTAATACGGCGTCGCTGTTATAAGTAGCCAGTTGAATTTTTCACAGAATACGTGTTATTATAAAATCTATCATTTAAAATTGTACAATGAACAATAAATCAAATCCCAAGAGGGATCCGCATACAAGAAACATAAATATTTTTTTTTAGCATTTTTATACGGATTGTATTTTTATAATGGCTTCTTATTTTGATGCTATTTTGAGCTTAAATTGTAGTCTAATTTTTGTAGTTTACGACTAAATAGCAATGTCAAGTAAAACTGCTACAAATATGTGACAAAACTGATTTTATCAACACGATATTTTAAGCGGTCACCCATCCTGTTTTAGACTACGCGTGTAGTTGCTTAACTTTGGAAGGCGAAGTACGGGTTGTATTTGTATAATAGCTTTTTATTTCGGTGTCACAATAAGTTTAGATAATAATCAAAACTCCATACAAACATATAAGTTTACGACCAAACAATAAACTGTAGTAAAACTCTTACAAATATGTTAAAAAGTGCCCAGTTTAAATCAATACGATCGAAGTTGAGGTAAGCGGTGGTTGCTTAACTTTGGTGGTAGGCCTTTCTTTACAAATTTCGTGTTAATTTAGAATTAATATCGCTACTGTATAAAAGAGTGAACTATAAAACATGAATTTTTGTTTGACCTAGCAGTAGGTAGTTCTGATACTTCGTGTATTCATTTCATCGATTTCAAATTTCGCGCGCGGGCGCTACCAAGACGATAGACATACCTACGAGGGGCGGCTGAAAAGTAATCTACCTAACAATGAAACAAAAGACTGTCGTGGCTAATTTTTTTTTATTTTTCTATATAGTCCCCTGCTAGTAAAATGCACTTATTAAATTTTTCAAATATTGAATTTAAACCATTAAAAAAAAAATCTTTCGGTTTGTCGTCAAAAAAGTCAGTAACCGCAGCCTTCATTTCGTCATCGGTCATAAACCTTCGTCCCCTGAGGTCTTTCTTGAGAAGTCTAAACAGAAAATAGTCACAGGGGGCTAAATCTGGACTATAAGGGGGGTGGTCAATGGTTTCGAAGCCATTGTCTTTAATTGCTAGCTTCGTTGTGCGGGCGGTATGCACTGGTGCGTTATCGTGCAAAATCAGAATACCTTTGTTTAGTTTACCTCGCCGTTTTTCTTTTATTGTCTCTCTTAGTTGGTATAGTAAGTTTGAGTAATAATCAGCATTCATTGTAGTTTTCTTCGGTAAATAATCTATGAGCAAAATCCCTTCTGTGTCCCAAAAGATTGTAGCCATAAGTTTACCTGCCGATGGACAGACCTTGAATTTCCGAGGCGGCTTCTCATCCTTAAATTTCCACTGTAACGACTCTTGCTTACTTTCCGGGTCCCATTGTCGAATCCAAGTCTCATCACATGTTACAATTCTAGAAATTATTTCTTCCTCTTTCCCTCGACTCATCTCCAAAAACTCTTCGCAACATTTGACACGCCTCTCCATGCCAAATGCAGTCAACATTCTGGGGACCCAACGTGCACTAACCTTGGACATGTTCAAATGCTCATGAATTATTTCATTGACTCGCTCTTTACTGACGCCCACATCTCTAGCTATCTCCCACTGCTTCACTCGTCGGTCCTCTAATATAATTTTTTTCACCCTGGCTACATTTTCATCGGTGACGGCCGAAACTGGTCTTCCGCTACGAGGATCATCTTCCAGACTCTCACGACCTAACTTAAACTGCTTTGACCAAAACTTTATAACAAATTCGGAAGAACACAAACTGCCAAACACACGTAACATACGCTGTCTGATCTCCGAAGGCGTATTCCCTTCTTTAGTCAAAAACTTAATCACCGCACGCTGCTCGATTTTATCCATTTTCACTTTTTCTACCGACATGTTTGAAACAATTGTAGGAGACAAATAAACGTGATGCAATAAACAAATGAATGTAATACATTTTGAAAATAGAATAACAAACGAATATAAATCCATACCAGCCAGCATTATTTTTGTATATATTTCTGACCAAGGAGATTACTTATCAGCCGCCCCTCGTACCTACATACCTACAACACTCTCGCTTTGCTAGGTCTAGGCATTATTGCCACTATCCCAAAATTTTAAGTGCTTGATTATTATTCTAATTTTATTTAACCAACTTATTCGACAAACATTACAAATAGAAAAGCCGGTCAGTGACAGACAGTTATGTAATACAAAATAATAGATAAACATAGCTGCCATAGTAACATCAAAACGAATTCGTAAAAATATTACGACTTACAAAGTTAAGCAAGTACAAGCGTAGTCTATAACAGAATGGGTGACCGCCTAAAACATCGTGTTGATAAAATCAGTTTTGTCACATATTTGTAGCAGTTTTACTTGAGATTGCTATTTAGTCGGAAACTAAAATTAGACTACAATTTAAGCTTAAAATAGCATCAGAATAAGAAGCCATTATAAAAAGCAATCCGTATAAAAATGCTAAAAAAATTGATTTATTTTCATGTTTCTTGTATGGGGACCCCTCTTGGGATTTGATTTATTGTTCATTGTACAATTTTAAACGATAGATTTTATAATAACACGTATTCTGCGAAAAATTCAAATGGCTACTTATAACGGTTAAAAATTTATAGCCCTGTAAACTTACTTTTTCATATAAGGGCGCGTACCGCTGTTAAGCGATGACGTCATCATCCGTGAGCGCTAGCCGCCGGGTTTCGAGCGCCGCATACGAAGTTTAAAATTTAATATCTCGAAAACTATTTGACGTATCGAATTGATTTTTTTACAGCTATTTTTACTTTTTAATGAATAATACGGTAAGCCAAAAATCTAAACTGGCTGACATTCTCTATTCCATGGACTACTTTGCCCGTCCCCAGACGTTAAAATCCAAGGGTTTGATCAGGGGACCGTGCGGGCCAAGGTATAGAGCCGGCTCTACTTATCTATGAGTTCGGAATGGTGTCCATGTGCCGAGTACCCTGTATATATTTGAAACAAGCGAATTTATACCCATGGGTTCTCGCGTAACGTGCACTGCTGTTCAATACCTACTACACTAATCTGGATTTGGATGTAAATAACCATAATGCCTATGTGTCTGTTCTTTGGTTATTAAACTTGATCATATTTTCTTAAGACTGTGAAACGTGAGAACACTATTAGAAACAAAATCTTCGATAGTTTTATGTTTCCAACTTGACAGTTTTTTCGCATGTTTTTGGATGAATCTTCGACACCCTAGTTGAATACTCATAAGTTCATAATCCTAGTAAATCATTTTTTTAACTACAAATTTTATTGTACATTTAAAGTAAACATCAATTATTTGAATTTGACGCTGCAATCAAAGCGCGCGCAATCTATTTCCATCTTATGTTCTTTGCGCGGCAGCACATAAAGCCATCCCTTTTGACTTTGTGTGGGCGTGCCAGCATATCTAGTCTTGAGGCAGCGAGATATTTATACCTCGTAAGACGATAGAGAGATACTGTTGGGTCGGGATGTATAAGTGGTGTTGGGTGCGCAGGCCGCGCGGGCCCGGAGGCGGGCGACGCGGTGTCGCTGGCGCCGCCGCCGCCGCCCTCCGAGCAGCTCGTGTGGCAGGCCGCGCGCGCCACCGGCGCCGCGCCCTCCTACTTCACCGCCTCGGGCAGGTAACACGCACAACGACCGTCCACACATTCTTTACTAACCGACGAACGTAAACTGTTGCACCGAAATGACACAATTAAAACAATAATTATAGCAATAACTTGTATTTTTAGGGTTCGGTACCGACATAGGCCATCACTTACGGCGACCGCTCGCTTGCCCGCATCATTCTTAGGTATAATACAACATGAAACGTGTTTTACTAGTACTCGCATCCGGAACCCTCAGTGCGCGAGTCCGATACGCTTTTTTGGTCCAGAATGCGCATGAAATCTAAAAGGCCTTCAATCTCTATCTATTTTCCAGCCTTTCCAACAATTTACTATGTCCTTGCAGGTACTTAGACGGCGGGTTGATCGGCAACAACCCGACCCTGGACTCGCTGACGGAGCTGGCGGAGATGCGGCTCGCGCTGCGCGCCACCGGCCAGGAGGTCGAGGCGCACACCACCGAGCTCAAGGTCGTCGTGTCTTGCGGGACCGGTCAGTAACGACTGCAGCAAAACAATGCCTTATCCCGTTGAATGGGCAGGCGTCTAGTCGTTTAACCTTTTGAAGGCCCCGACGTCTGTAGTTACAAGTGCAAGATTAAAATAGACTTTGTCTCGTATCAGTTAGGTGTAATTTGCATAGAGTAAACATTTTTGGCGTAAGGCGAACAAGATATTATAATACCGGCAATCTTAACAGTTGATAATATTAGTTGCTGTGCAATATCTTGGGTTAACAGAAACATTGGAGTCCAACCAAAATTAACTGCGTATAACTTTTCCTTGTTCCAATTTAGATGTATGTATTTATTAATTATATTATTTAGTAATTATTAGAGATTATAAACGGGAACACCCTAAAATCTCGAATGATTTAATTCCCAATTTAAAAATGCCGAATTTCATAATTCCGAATTATTACAATCCCGTAAAAATATTAGGCCGAATTATCAAAATCTCGAATTTTATATTACCGAGTTTTAAAATCACGAAAACGTTTTTCCGAATATTATATTTACGAATATTGACAATTCCGAATTTTCTTTTTTACAAAAATTATAATTCCGAAAATTCACAAACCAGCTCGGTAATGTAAAATTCGGAATTATGAAACTAACCACTTGAATTGAATCGAAGTATTCTACTTGAAACAAAAGTTAGGTGAAATGACGAGCACATTACTAAATTAGGTCAATCTCTTTGATAGGTTAGGTTAGGTTATGATGCAACCGTACATCAAGGCGCGAAGCGCCTCATCTATGCGGAACAGGAGCTCCGTCGACTTAATCGAACATTTGTTACAGTTTTTGAGCATTATGCATGTTAAACATTATATAAGGTATTGTATAATATTTTATCAGGCGCTTCTTTGAAATAAAAAATCTTAGAGAATTAAGGCTGCTAAAATTTCGGAATAATGAATATTCGGGATTCGGAATAGGAATATTCTGAATAACAAAATTCGTTTTTCCGTTTTGTCGGGATTGTGATATTTGGAATTATTTTTTTTGGGATTTTAACAAGTCGAAGAATTCGGAATTTAAAAAAAATCGTGATTGTGATGCTTCGTGAAACTAAAGTTCGTAATAGTGATCGTGATAAAATCGGAGTTCTGAAATTCGCGTTTATCAAAACCGGAAAAAAATATTTCGAGATTATGTAGTGTACCCATTATATACTATTATATTTTTGAATTCTAGGTCTTAATCCCTTGTTGAAGATCAAAGTCTTCGACGTGTTCAAACCGGAAAGTATCTGGGGTGTGGCCAAACTAGCGTGGGGGCTGTCGGCCATCGGGACCCTACTGGTCGACCAGGTAATATTGCCATGGGCTATAAATAATCGTTAATACCGTAAACGCACTGAAAGCGGAGATGGCACGTTGAGGAGCGTTCCCATACTATCGAAGTAGGCAGATAAAGTAAAGACACATTCCATAACCATAATGTATATTGATAATGTTGACAGCAGTAACAATGTTAAACTTATTTGTTGCGTGTTAATTATTAGCCATAACAGTTTTTTTTTACTGTTATCAATCAATATTTAGAAACTTCATGGTTGTGCAATGTGTTAGGATTGACTTCTTGTTTGTTAAATGTTAATGTTTAATTTCCTCTTCCATGCTTTCGGAACGCTTTTTTAGTTTGGGGACGCGCCGTCTCTTTCGCGTCTTTCGGTATCTTTCAGCGAGTGAGAAATAAACTGTTGTTTAGTTTTCTTTCTCCTATGTAATTGTACACAAAATTATAATCTGGACATTGTCATTTTCGCGTTTTAGTGTTGTCTTTTTCACCATTTTATGTTACGATATAGGGAATTACGTCGTCGACTTCGATTAAGATCAAAGATCCACGCTAATTGCTATGGATACTAGGGTATCCAAAATCGTTAGCAAGGATCAAATTAATCCTCATTAACTGACTCTGAGTACGGCCGTTAGCAATTAACATAGATCTTTGTAGTGTTGACTTCGCCTTGCTCGTTATTCGTATCACGATAAAAAGACAACGAAAATGTTTGGTTAGTCGGCTATACCGAAATGTAATTCCCAGGCGACCCAATCGGACGGTCGCGTGGTGGAGCGCGCGCGCGCCTGGTGCAGCACGCTGGGCGTGCCGTACTACCGGTTCTGCCCGCCCATGTCGCGCGACGTGGCCATGGACGAGCGCTCGGACGAGGTGCTCGTGCGCATGCTGTGGGACACGCACGCGTACATGCGCGCGCAGCGCCTCCGCATGCGCGAGCTCGCCGACTTGCTGCTGGACGAGTGACTGGCGAGTGAGTTGATTTAGTCGCTCACGCTAAAAGAGAGGTGTTCGTTTGACATGTTCGGTAACGGACGTTCATTTGTGACCCATTTAAAAAAATGCTTGAAGTCGTCAATGTCATAGGAGATGCCAAGTCATTTGTAACTTATAGGAAACTCAACTTTATTGTTGTAGAATGTCAGATTGACTTTGGACCTAAGGTCACAAATTTAAGTCTTTGACTGTACAGACGTTTTATTACACGAAATACACGTCCACGGTTTCTCTGAGTAGGTACGTAGCTGTCGCCGTAGTGTGGCCCACCCGCTTTCGTGAGATAACAGTGTGTATAGCCGGGATCTCTCTCTTTCCGCACTCATAGAAACAAACTTATTTATCATTATTACTCCATAGCCACGTATTTTGAAGTAGAAATGTCTATTACATATAGTATTTTTTGACGAAAAACACTTTTGAGAAAATACAAACAAATGGTTGTTATATATTTTACTTCTTGAAATATTATCTTGTCGTTGAAAATGTCTCAACAGTCCACATGCTGCAGGGTAGTCGGTTTTATTTGTTATCTGGATAAATTTTATAGCATCACTTTTTGTTACAGAGTCAGAAGCCGTAGTCCTGTAAGTACCACCTGATTTTCCACACTCACTTAACAATCGGATGGTAAAAATTATAGATAATAAGTTTTATGTTGAGACATGCGATGAAATGTATATGGATTCTGTTAATTCGTAAATTTATTTTTTAATTTATTAAACTAGCTTAATATGTTGGTATATGTTATGTTTACTAAATGACTACTAGAGATTAGAGATACTACGATGTATAAAAATATATGTATCGGCGAATATAATAATGTATTTATATAATGTATTTAATGAAGGCATCGGCAAACATACAATAGCTTCAAAAATAACATGTGATGGATGAACTTCAAAAGTGTTATTTAACTTGATGAACCTATACTCTGTTTGTTTAAGTATATAGGTATCTAAATGTAAACAAAAAAACCGGTCAAGAGCATGTCTGACCATGCTTATTTCACGAAAGGATCCCTTAATCGAAAAATTGTGTGCCAAATAACTGCTTCCTAGAACTAAGCGTCCCTGAGCTTAACTACGGACGGACGGACGGACGGACGGACGGACGGACGGACTGACGGACATGGCGAAACTACAAGGGTTCCTAGTTTGACTACGGAATCCTAAAAACCACAACTATAGTTCGTCACTTAATAGAAGCAGAACACTGACACGTCACAGACGACAAAACAGTTTTGATTGGCTGCTTAACAGCCACGTGGTTTGGATTGTTTACATTTCGTTGCGTACCTAAATAACTGAAGTATAGATATCACTTAGATGTTTGACTTTTTTTAGCGATCATCGTAAGCATACTCGCTACTACTTGTCACAATGGGCTGTCATAGAGTGCGTACCCAAGGAGCACGATGTACTACGCCAATCTTTTTTTTTATTGCAATATGCTGAGATTTTTCTTTGCCGTTGCCTCTAATAGTTAAGTACATCAGACTTTAACGGCGTTACTTACAAACGTGGAATAACCGTGGGGTAGCTAAACCATGCTTTGTCCTTATCTGTCAAGTTCAAATGTTACAATGACAGATAAGGAGAAAACATGGTTAAGCTACCCCACGGTTATTCCACGTTTATAAGTAACGCCGTAAAATTTTAGTATTGTTGTTGTTTGTCCTTCCAACATTAAGTTTTGACTTGTTCTGTCTAGGTGTTTAGTGTTAGCAAAATGTTTTTTTTTAGAATTATGATGTGATACGGTAGCAGGTATATTTATTTAATTTTATATTTTTAAGTTAAATGTTTTCGTTAGCTAATAAATAGGTCTTGTAGCCTAATTATTTTACATGTCTCACTTCTTTACAAGTAACTTGTATTCCAACTTTAAGTAATTTACAAGAATTGTAGTCGATTTCTGTATAAATAATTGACAAATTGTATGAGTGTTTATACTCCTATTTGAAAATACTATTTAATGGTAAGATTAATGAATTTCGTTGCATTGTAGATTCTTTCAACCGACTATCCATTAGGCGGAGCGGCTTGACGGCAACCTTAAACATTTTGTTTCTTTGAACTATAGTCATATTTTTTTATTGGATATATAAACTGACAGTTCTCGAGTCATTCTTTTAGTTAAAGTTAACAAAATATTACCAAAACTGGTTTTAATAATGTTTCAATGTCTTTATATATTTACACAAGTTAACCTTTACTTTTACAATTAAAACTAGGTACTATTTTTTAAATAAAACAAGCATGAACTGTCAGTTTGCTTTACCTAATGAAAAATATGACAAAAAGATAAGAATTTCTGTGAGGGATATGGTTGACATGCTCACGTCATGGTGCTTGAGGGAGATATCAAATGCCATTGTCATCTATTCGTACAGTTAGCCAAACAGGTATTTCAATTACACATACCTTTATATTAAAAAAATGTTGCTAAAGACAGTTCACATTTGACAAACTCGTCTTATCGACCGTATTGTTTGATTACGTCGATGATATAAACAATATTCAACCTAATGGTCATCGCACGCTACAACCACAGTTTAAGTATAAAGTAAAAAGAATTGCCGGGGCGCGGGCCTCGCCGGACTAAAATGGATCGTATTAACACAGATCAAAGCTCAATTTTGTTTCACTTTAAGTTGAGGCGGTGATGATCTGGGGTCGGGGCATTGTAACGTGCAATGACTGTAAAACCCCGTCCGCACTGCACTGGACTGCACGTTTTTTTCCATACAAATCTTGCCGTATTCGGTTGCTTTTCTATATTATTAGCATTGAAAAACGTGCAGTATAATGTCGTGTGAAACCAGGCTTAGGGTGGCAAGCCAACTGCGGTGCTAGTGATAACGGATATAAGTCTACTTAGCTAGTAAAAAAGGGTTATTCCCATCTGTTACCACCCGCACACTTTTGCTGACTTATTACAGTGGAATAAAGTTCAAAGTGGCAACAAAAAAACGTCCGGTGGTAACAAATACCCGTAAAAAAGGGTATACGTCATGTACAGAATATACTAGGCGTTTACAGTTTTTACTTCAAAGTCAAACTTGTATCCTTTGTATAAACTAGGGCTATAGTTATTTGGTCAACTCTACACACATTCCAAGAATACCAACGCATGATTGAAACAATGGAACTGTACTTGTGGAATTATACCTGTATAATATTTCTTTAAGATCTGAAGATGACCTGAATTTCAACAAGCGTTATATAGTTCAAACCCAATTTGCATTTATAATATTATATTTTAAGACACTGGTCCTACCGCCGGAAGCGATTAGCTATAGACTATTTTCTCGCTTAAGAAACGAACAAAAGATATAGATCCCGTGTCAATAAAAGAGACAGATATTAATAGTTGATCGCTGGCTGTTCACACTGCTGGCGAGAACTCTCCCTCCAAGAAGAGTTATAGATCCCGTGTAAATAAAAGAGACGCATATTTTTAATAGTTGATCAAAGGCTCTACTCGCTTCTTGCTCATCGTCGGCGGTGGAACAAGTACCTAAATAGAATAATACATTGCAATAGCTAGTAAAAGGTTTCTCAGATTCTAGAAAAGTCTGTTAGACTAGCATAAGAGCGAGCGAGTAAGAGAAAAGTACCAACCTGGGGCCTGTTTTATAAAGCTACAAATTACAATTTACAGGTTACAAGTTTCCTTTTGACACAACTTCGACCGATGACGACCAGAAGCCCGTTACACGAAGCTACAAGTTACAAATTACAAGCGGAAGTCTCTTTCCAACTCCTTCCGATAGAAAGAGAGTTCCGCTTGTAATTTGTAACTTGTAGCTTCGTGAAACGAGCCACAGCCATTTGAACAGTGTTGCCAGTTTAGACCTGTAAAATTGTAACTTGTAGCTTTATAAAACGTGCCCCTGAAGGTTGTTTCATAATTGCACTGTAGTTTGAAGTAATATTTCCCCTTCAGTGCGGGTAGCACAAGTTGCCCTCGACTTGGTTGTCGCTCGGATCTCCCGTCTATCTAGTCAGTAGCGATAGAGACGCACTGAGCGACAAGCAAGGAAATAAAACCTGTGCTACCCGTGCAGTTGTATCTCACGAAACCCGGGCGGCCATACTTGTAGTTGTAATGCGTATAGACACGCACACTACTAACCCAACCGGCGACACATAGCGATGACAGCTTACGCACTCAGAGACAACGTGTACGTGCATCTACACACAAGTACGGTGCACCCGCTATCGTGAGATCAACTGTTCACTCGTTAAGCGTGAGTTTAAACTTAAAGTACACTTCCTATCTTGATGTATTTCCCTCAACTTCGTAGAAATAAGTATTTGGTTGTACATGTACGCAGTTTGCACAAAGTAGACCGTAAATGTATGTATATTAGGGTCATTTTTATACGGTCAGTGTGCTAAGCCTTATATTACTGAATAAGCAAAGGCCTTACCTATTCCAATACAATGCAAAAGGGATTTAGTTTAGACCTTCCAGGGCCAATTTAGACTTTATACTGTAGGTATTTGGGTCGAAATGGGTCTTATACCTTGTTGGCGCTAGCGCTTTAAACTTACAAATATTAACTAATGTAATCGTGCAATTTTTCATCACAATAATTAATGGAATTCTATTAAATGTGTGCTTATTTGTTTAGATCGACTAATTACTGTCATCTTGACAGAATTCTATGAAGTCTTTAACATTTAATATTTTTAATTGCACAAGTAATTCACAAACATATAATTTTAAACTGTAAATATTTCAGTTTTTTTTATATAATCAACAGATAGGGTACGAGATGGTCCTGAAATAAATCCTGGAATATTTACAGTTTCGGGAAAAAAGCGTTTTGCAAAATGTTATGTTCGTGAAATTAATCAGTTCGTGTAATGTTGCTTAGCAAGTAATTGGATACCGCTGGCAACACATTGCTCGTCTAAGACGGCATTTCACCAAACTTGGAATAAGACTTACTCCGAGATTAGTCCATACAAATTCGGCGTTTAATCTAGGTATAAGGGCTTATTCCAGCTTGGTGAAATGCGGCCTCAGCGGCCCCTTAGACAGTCTATTACTTGATATAACCCAGATAATAGTTTAGTTATTAAAGTAGATGTTAGCAGTGCAACATTGCTTATTTGTGGCATTATCTATGTAAATGGGCCTTATTGTCGATGGCGCTTCCGCCATTATTAAAGATGCTCCGATATAAATACAACGTCGCGTGACGCAGTGCGGAGTAAGCGCCATTCGCCATAAGGTCCCTTTACATAGATAACATCACATTTATTTTTATTAACACAAAGTTTTCTAGTCTCGTGTCGGTAGCTATTCTAACTTTTAGTTCCTACATAAGACGTGCAATAATTCATCACAATTCTTACAGACCCGTACATGTTTTGTTGTTAAAATTATGGGTTAAGTTTGTGTTGTTATGTCAATTTGTTTTGTATTTTCACTGTATTTGCATGTATTATTTGCATATTATATGATGTTCATGACATTTGATCGTAAAATGAATTTGACTTAACCAAAGTATGCGGACCAGTGTGCAGCGTACATATTACAATCGTAACCAAAATGATACTGTTGGATAATCTGGATAATATGAATAAGTATAATGTGTTGTTTTAATTTGCGACATAAAAGCTACTTGACTTGCGACACAAATCTAGCGCTGATCAATGATATTTTATATTTAGATACGTTATGCTCATTCTAAACGCATTCGAAAACCGTTGCCAATTACTGACAGTTGCTACTTGCCATATTTCTACAGACAAAGACGGCAATTCGTAGCGAACGCTGTTGTTAGAAAGAGAAAAATAGTTGTTATAAATTGCGTACCCGAATGACGCGGCGGATTTCTGCCATGTAGCTACCCGTCTTTATTGCACTCATGCGATATCCAATTGTGTATCTCATGTTTCACAGGTGACAGTGACGCCACCGGTGCAAATTAAACAAAGTATGGCGATGTAAAACAAAATGTAAAAAATATTTACGGTACTTACGAATGAAATGAGACATCCTTTCTTCCTTTTATAGTTACAGTATAATTTCATAAAACATAAAACGGCATTTTTTATGACTTTTATTTGTTGCATTTCGGTAATAAAACTTTACCGTTTTTGACGCGTGCGTGTCAGCGGCCACGGCGCGACTGAACTAGTAAGGCAATTACCTTCCTTTTCGAGGAACGCTTTTGCGCGCAGATGACGTATCTTAATATAAAATATCATTGGCGCTGATCGGCAAAACGTCAGTGATACTGCAATACCGCATAAGTAACAAACTAAATTAGTTATAAAATACACCTTAGCAAGTAAGTCAGTAAGGTACATTTTGCAACTTATTGAATTTGTTAGTTACGCGGTATTGCAATATCATATCACCGACGATATGGGTTTTGTTTCTGACCTTTCAACGTCATTGACAGATAAATCCCTTCCCGGTTGACAGTGCAAAATGATTGTATGTTCCCGTAACGCTTAAACTGTGAAACGGTTTGTATGCACGAAGATTTAGGATTTGCATGTCGCTTCAGTCATTTGTATGTCGCATTTATGTATGCTGCCGAGAATATTTCCCGAATGAACGATAGCTTCTAGAGAAATATGTGTTTAGTAAAACACCCATTTATTTGTTGGCCTCTAGTGATTAAGGAATTATCGAATTATCGTCTCTATAGCCTTTGAATAAAGTTCATGGTGCCAATAAATAAGGGTGTCAACAATATGGCAGTTTCTTCAGTGTAACACTGGTTGTATTGATCTTGAATTCGATTTGATTGTAAACCTACCCCGCAAAACTTTATAAATGTGCAAGTGGAACAAAATGGTCAACTTTTGCTTAGATAAACGTAGTTCTTAAATCTTTTTGGGGTAGACAATGACACAATGTCAGTATTGTTAAAAATATCTTATATGTTTACAATATGTACAATAGCTATAAGATTGAAATTGTTTTGCGATTCGTAATAAAATTAGTTAATTATGTATTGTTTTTCGGCTAACAATAATAAAAGGTGAGGCCTAAACTCTGGTTTTAATCAAACACAATCGTCTTTAAAAGCACTTTTATTTCTTTATAATAAAACTTACTAATGGAGGCTTATACAAAGACTCAATAATATCACATTTCTGATGTGGATATTATCAATCCACGAACTAGATTAATCCTAAAACTACCCTATTTAACTAAGCCACTAAGTACCAACGATAAGTTTCCAGTGTAGCTCCGCAAATCGCCAGTACTTCCAGCTTCTTGATACTTGCACTCACAACTATACAATATTTTTTGTATGTATTTGTATATATGTGTACATTGTACAAGAATAAAAAAGAAATACAAAACACGACACAGGCAATATAACAAAAGAAACAAGTTCAAAGGCGAACTTAACGCTTCCTTCCTTTCCTTTTTGTCCCTCGTGTTTCATAGAAGACCGAAGGTTGGCGACCGCTATTAAGAAACTGGAAGTACTGTACTTAGATCTGCTAATATTAAGTGTAAATATTGTCCCAGTAACCAAAACCTACTGCAAAGTCAGTGGTTGACCAAACTTGTAGATTTTGAGGGTTCGCCATATTTATCGACGTTGCTCCGCTATTTTTTGTATAGTTCTGTCATATTCTGTAGGACGGAAACGTCATCATTTAGAACGAGAACGCCGAAGGCATTGATTTGCTGCGCGGGTTTTTACCTTTAGTAGACGAGATGTTTGTAAGCGTCAGGGACACAACTACACAAGAATGCGATTCAGCATTGATCGATAAGTCAGGTCAAACCCCTATTTCTTTCTTAGTGCTTCCTTATCTTACTTTATCCACTTTGTAATTTTAGAGAAGCAAGCACTGAGCAAACCAGACATTGGAAATTGTGCCTACCTGTTCAGGTGCATTTTCATAAAAAAATGTATACATTTTCATTATGAACAGAAAAATAAGTACAAATTTAAGTAGGTGAGATTCTACAGTTACTATAAGGGCCATTTTTACATTAAATTATTTAGGTATAGAAAAAAGGAAAACTATAACATTTTCTGCCGAGGTACTGATAAATAATAAATATAGGAACATAAATTCTTAATTAAAAATCCACAATAATAAGTTCAATGTCCCAAAAGTATAAAATAATAATCATGAACAGCAAACATCTAAATTCCATGGAAAATTAAATAATGTCAAGGTCTTATAGTTTCTACAAGCAATTATCGAACATTGAATACAATGACAATAGGATACATCATTAAATTTAAGACATTAAGTACCAATCGCCAATTGCGGATCAAAATATACCCGAAATCGTGTTTACGGCACTAGACGTATTGACATTGGAAAAAATACAGACACGTAATTCTTAACCCAGGCAAAATGTGGATAAAAGATCCGTCACTTTTCGACATATATAAGTACGAGAGTGACGGATGCTTTATCCACATTTTATCACGCGATAAACGCAACCATATTAAGCCAGCAAAACATTCTTGCGATAAATGTTACCTAGCCAATCGAGTACTTGCTGTAATTTAATTACAGCTACTTAATCCTACTTCAATTCTATCTCAATGGTTTAGTAACTCTACTGCGAGCACTCTACTGGCTTCATTGATGTTGTTGTAATTTACATAAAATATTACAATAAATTCTGTCTTAGTAGTGTGCGTTTTATATTATTTAACAATAAATATTCAGACTGAGTTGTCACCATTATTTATACATATTATGTCGTGAGGTTGTATTACATTCGACATGAACGCAATCAGCACACAGAGTCATCAGTAAGCGAAAGCTGTATGTGTGACCAAATTCGATTCTTACTCTGTCCACGACGAAAACTGCTGTGTGGCCTTTTGTATTGATTTCTGGGGCATACGACGATGCCGCCTCCGCTTTGTACCTGTGCTGCTTTTAATAAAAACCAGTATTACGTTACAAACACCGAATATTTTAAGACATGATTTTTTATTTTATAGCCAAGCGATGACACCACTTTATATCTGGGACGATTCCTAAAATTATAGAAATTAATACACATTCAAACCTATTCACTGGATTTACAAATAGTCAACAATGTACCATTTTGTACGAGATATGTCGAGGGCATTACTGAAATTTTTATTAAGTACCAAAATTGCAATGGTGATAGTAATGTCGGTTTTTCCAACACGTAAAATAATATAATTATGTAGTTGGCTTGATCCCTCGTTAGTGACACGGAACAAAAAAAAACACAAGATTTATGGTACTAGGGAAAGAGACATATTCAAGACCTTGTTATAAAATAAAATTAGTACTATATTTAGGGTTGACAGTTAATTGTACAATATGTCAAATAATGAAAATAGTAAAGAAAAAGATGTTTCAGTGTTAAATATGTCTCTTATTAGTAAGAAGTAACATGAAGTAAGAATTAAATGAAATGTCAAGTATAAAATTTAACAATTAAGTAGTACTAACATATTTATCAATATGTAAAATAATTTAAACTTGTTACAATATTTCTAATCTGTGAACAATATGAATGAAACGGCAGTGTTGCTGATGGAGAAAAAACAAAAAGGCTCATAATTATCTTCTAAATGATTGTACAAAGTCATACTTTGTACCTTGATACTATACATAAATTTATAAATGCTATCTATTTACAATTCCTCGCTTTTGGTGGTAACCAAATTAGGAAATCATAGTATTTAATATTTGGCACCAAAGAAAATGGAACGTTTTGAAATCACGCACATGAAGCATTGGCTACGCATGTTTTGGCAATTTGAAACAGGAAGTTATTTTCATTGATAGAAAAACCCAAAAAAGTACAGTTTTTTTCGTTTATTTAGCCTCTCTCAGTAAGAGGATGGGAGAATTGGCAGATTTTTGCCAAATTATACCTATTTCCTTTACTATTTTGGGCGCTCAGCTTTAGAATATCACCTCCTGAATCTCTTCAAGGTAGCTTTTTATCCAGATTAAGGCAAATTTTTAAAATATCTTACTATTAAAAGGCACTAAGGTTTAGCTCGCCGGTGTTATTTGCCTCAACATGCTAATAGCTTGTTAGTAGAGGCATCAAAGTTGTGTTCATCTCTTCCACATTCATACATATTGTATGTAAAAGAGGCATAATATATAAATTTTTGGTTTCAACTCTCACGCCTCTATCTGTCCCCACTAACCTATGGAACGCGCCCATCTAGCCTACAGTCCACACCAAATCAGTGCACCTTAAGATCCTTAGACACTGGTAACTTTAACTTTAGGAAGCCCTTGAAAAACGCTACTAAATCATATCATTGCAGTAAGCCTCCAAATATTTAATGATACTATTAATGAAAGGAGACGCCATTATGCATTACTCTAAGAACGGTATACTCGCGTCTCACTTTAAAGCGTAACTGTGTCGCAAGTGTTAAACTACGAATATTTGGAAGGCCCATAACCTGTAAATAGATTGTAGCTTTACTTTTAAATATAAATGTCAAAGGAATCGGTTCCTTTCAAAAGTATGAATATGGTTGTATATGTCTTTTAGGATCAGGTGCAACTGACTTTCTCATCCCGTTCTAAATCATCTCTTAAAACACAGCCCTTGGACGCCAGATTAGATAAACCTAGGCCGTCGTTATCACAATATACTGGACTTGCTAAAATACGTACACAAATGTATACGTATCAAGGTTAGAAGTCGTCCGGATGTTCCATGTTAGCGATCAGGTTCCTCTTCTCTTCTTTGCCGGGTTTAGCATCAAGTAACGTAGGCCTTATTGTTGTCCTCGGTTCGAAACACGGCTGTAACAAAAATATATTGAATTATTAAAAGATTTAAGATATTTCTTTCTTTTAACTTTTTTTTGTGTGTACCTAGAATTATAGAACGAACCAGTGAGTCAAATCTTATTTTACAACATAAAGGGTTAATCTTCTTTAGACATATTTTCTGGATTTAAGTGCCATATCGTCCACATACTTAGACAGCACTATTATCCTTTATACATATCCTGATTAGGAACATCAGCCTACATTATTTTTGTCCTTTTGTTTATTTTAATTGAGCAGATTAGATATCATTAAAATATGTAACCTGTTTTAGAAGTCTTATGTTGGCCAATATGTATACATATACGTCTGTCGTATTACTATATCAATACATTACAATAATGATGTTGTTAATATTTAAAATTAGTAATTGTGTGCTATTTTGTAACTCTGATTTGTGCAAATCATAAAGCGCATGCCAGGCGACACGATTTTATTTTATTTTGATTACTAGTTTGAATAATTACTAGGTTTTTTCAAATAATATATATATCATTTCTTCAAACTGATATGGTAGAATTTTAAAAATACAAGTTATTTTTCGATTAAGATTTTATCTAGGTATTTTTTAATCATGTCCTCCAGCAACTGCATTTTGTCGTGACACACATTCGCAATCCAAGCCCAAATCCTTATCAATGTTATCTACAATTCCCTCCAAACTTGTTAGTACGCGTGAACCCGGCCGTCAATTCTTGTAGCACCCAAGATGAAATTATATGCGAGATATGTCCAAAAAAAAAATGGTATTGGGAAGGCGAACGAGCTCACAGGCCACCTGATGGTAAGTGGGCTCTGACACCCATCGACTTTTGCAATCTCAAGTCTGTAAACTGTTCCCAAACCCGAGGAATAAGATACCTCTAAGTCTTCTCAGGGGTGGTCTTACCCACACGCCGGAACATTACAATGCCAGCGCCGGCTTGGCTGCAGGTTAAAGAGTAAGATGGTGGTAGCGAACCGGACGGACCTTTCACAATACCCTTCCACCACCAAAAATGCAGTTGTAGGTAGTACTTGCAGTTGACATTTCATCTCGGGTACCATGAGAATAAGGGGTCTGTTATGCGGAAAGCGAAGTGATCAAATTGTTAACCTGCCGGCGACCTGACTTCTTATTCGTTGCCAAATGCCTGCTCGAGTCTATTTACCTGCGTGAAAATCAATCTTAAAGGCCAAAGCTTTGCTATTGTTAAAAAAATCCGAAAATTGCAATACTCGTGGGTTGTAATTTCAAAATCATACGTCCACACACAAATAAGAAAACAGCATCGCTTTTAAAGTGATTTAAAACATGCTGATTATATCATTTAGCACAAGATCCAAATGTTCAGATAAGATTTAATCATATCGAGTATCTGAAATTAGAGTTTCATTGTCATCAATCGGCAGGCGCCTCACGCGCACATTCACAAGTATCAAAACAATGGTTGTTATTTGCATGGAGGTAAATAATTTATACTAGCGTTGAGAAGTGATACAAGTACAATTATAACAAAAGGTATATTCCACTGCTTGTGCCAATAGGGTTACTGCTCATAAATTTTTCGAGTTTGACTTATGCATTGGTAAAACTCATACCGCTATGACAGTACCATTCACTTTAGGTGACTCAATAATCCCCAGAAAAAAATAATCCTCTTTACATAAGTTGAATTCGGCGATTAAAAATTAGGTATACTTAAGTCATTCGCCTTCACATTGCAGTGGTTTTCGGAACCCATATTATTACGGTTTATATTCGATTGATTTAATCTCCCGTAACAATCAATTTGCAGAAACCAGGACAGATTGCAGACCAAATCGGGATTGACTTGTAATTTTGCTGGTAGAACTAGAATAGTCTTGAAAGGTACCTACCTCATTGTTTGTCCTAACTATGTATTTGTCCTTAACCGAAAACTTAAATAAATCAGGAAATTGCTTAAGGATTATCCAATGCATTAGACTACAAACAAATGGATTTCTAATAAATATTTTGAACTTATATTGACCAAATGGTTGGTGGGAACCATTGGAGTATCACTTCAACGCGCTAATATTGCTTTTTCGTTAGTTTTTAGTGCAATAAACTTACTGTTTCGCATATGTTCATGTTGCAACAGTTCTCGATGGTGATCTCGCACTGGTCGGGCCGCGCGGTGAGAGGGGTCACGTTCTTGTTCACTATGATGCGCTTCTTTATCCTGCAACAAATCCGTACTTAGTATTGCGTACGCCAAAGTTCACATAATTTGTCAACCCCGGTTTTTGGAAGTCTGAAAATGTTCGTTATGTATCGCAATTTTATAACTAGTCTGTTATAACTAGTGTGTTATTGTCACTCCGAAGACAATTTCGTTATGTATGTAAACATGTATCTCTTTTACGAAGGAGAGGTCCAAAAATTCGCTTAATCCCGCGAATTTTTGGACCTCTCCTTTCGCGAGAATATAGTATGTCAAATTTCAATCCTTATAGGAGGCTATCCATCCTCCAGCTACGAGTAGACCCTTACTACATGTTTTATCTTATCATGACTTGTAGTTTGAAATGTTATTCATTCCACTTTTTAACGACCCATAATGCATGACATAAATTTTAAATGGTATGCAAGCAACATGTGACTGTCACGATGGAAATAGAATATTGATGTCGTAATGTAGTTCGACACCCTGTAGCGTATTCGCGATAGACAAGACCGCTTTATAAATCAGACTAGGCAGCAGTCCTTAAAAACGGAAAAGTCCTTATTGCGACGGAATACTTTTTAAACACTAAATACCTAGTTTACGGGATCTCAAAATAATTTAGTTAACATAGTTTCTTTAAATTTTCTTTTTCGCTTTGCCGCTATTTTCCGTTTTCCTCAATCTCCCAAATCTGTTTGTACAATAAAGTGTTTCCCTATTCCATAAATAGAGAATAGCATTCCGCGTAGAATACTTTGATAATAGCTGGACAAGAGTATTGCGTCGCAAAACGAACTAAAAAACAGGTATTCGGGGTCAAAGATACACTACGCAGTTATGCAAGTTCGTGATAACTTAGTCAGATAGTAACATAAGCGGTGGTCGTTTAATGTAGGTATGTGTAATCAAATCCCGTAAAACATTTTTCCGTTTTTGAGTTAATCAAGTATGAAACCAAACCAGACGAGCTTGCGAGGGACGAGCAAAGAGTTACATTCAACAAAACTATCGGTTGTCTAAATCTGATAAATTGTATGAATTTGAGATAATTTTCACTGCTAGATCAAAATAGTAGTAACTCAAAATACAACTGTATTTTAAAATCAACTTTAATACAACTTCTATGAAATTGAAACAAAACTAGCAAGGATTTCGAGTTGATACTGTTTTGATCTAGCAGTGAGCTAAAGGCGAGCACACGACACCTTACTTCGGTAGATAAGCTTAGGTTATTATTAGGGGATCTCACACAAATTGACCTAGTCCTAAATTAAGCTTTAGGCTTATATTATGGGGATCAGAGGGCCCTGCCAAGATGCGTTATTTCGTTTCTATTTGTTTCGTTTTTAAACCAATCGCGTCACTGGTAGATCACTTGACTTTTCGTATCACGTCATCTACCAGTGACACGATTGGCTAGTTAGCGTAATGCATCTTGGCAGTGCCCTCAGAGAACGATCAAGTCATGACACAAATATTTGCTATAACCGGAAATAAAACCCGGGACCGCTAGCTTCGTAGGTATCCTTATGGCCAACAAGCCTAACCGACGATTCTACATAATACCTATTATTTATTTAATTTATTTAAGTGGTCGTTAGCTTTATAGCGTTCTAAGAATGGAACGTGAACATGAACATACACATATTAAACACTGAACATATTGGTATGCATGCCAGAATACGAGTTATTTTAACATAAAGCATAATGGAACTCGATTTAAAAGTTCTAAGCCAAAAAACTTGATTCAAATAGTTCTTTAGGTAATGTTATGTGTAACGTGATAAACATGGACGAACACCCATTATTAGTTGAACACACAAACGAACGTAGCGAAATGACTTTTATTCACCCATGAAGAAAAACAAAAAAAAAAACAAAAAAATACCTATGGATTCGTTTGTGCCTCCAAGTTATCGTATTCGTTAAAAATACGGAAGTTATTGGAGTTCCGCCGGGTCCATAGCTGACACCTGAATCCGGTAGAAACAGTTTATGAAGGTGAAATCACTTTTACTCGGTTTTGATACACTTAATGAGACGAGGTCAGTGAACTCTATCTCAAGGTAGGGGTCGCATACTGCTAAATAAGTATTACACAGGCTTTTTTCGGAAATTACGTAAATACCACTTAAAAGTATTAATTTTAAACAATAATAAAAATTAATGTGCTTTTTTCATTAGCAAAAAGAATTAACACATTAACAAAACGAATGATGTGGCGTGCTGGGGATTACGTGTATACCTACAAAAAGTCTTATTGCTGTACACAACGATATTTTAGAGAACATTAACTCGTTCCTTTTTACCCGACTGCGTCAGAACAAGGGTTATATTTTTCGTCTGTACGAGTATGTAGGTATGTATGTCTGTTTCTGTGGCACGCTCGGCAGCCTAAACGGCTTGATGGATTTTAACCTACGAGGGGTCGTTGGATTCGTCTTGGTTGTGGGAGTGACATAAGCTATAATATTTTAATCAAAGTAGAAGGGTTATTTAGACGATATTATGTAGACGATATTATATCATAAAAAAATACAGTTCAGCAGGCCTTTCGCGTAACTCACTCGCAATCGCGATCGGCTTCAAAACGAAACAATTGGTTTCCTTTTGTATGCAGACAAGCCTTCGATTTTCAAAATGAAAACGATTGTGATTGCGAGTGTGTTACGCGAAAGGCCTGCGGGTTTTTTTAAGTTTGCTTGATCAAACTTCTGTATACAAAATCTTAAAGACTTAATCGACTCTGAGTACGGCTGTTAAGTATATTCACGGATTTGAATTATCTCAAGCTATCATAGAACATTGTCGCATAATAACGATGTTTTTTTTTTCGCAAAAAGTCCGCGATATTGTACCTATTTGCCAGTGAGTTTGCAGCGTCAAACAAACGTAGGTACCTATCCTATAGTCACATTTTGGTGGATTTAAATTGATTAAACAGACACTTTGCTTAAACATAAAATTGGACTGGTATTGTCATAAAACCACTAATAAAACGAGAGGTACTTGAAAGGTTTCAGGAAAAAATCAATTGCCATAGCAAATTCCTTCTTTACTCAAACAACCTTTGATTTTTTTAAAGGGAAATACGATTATGCGTACCTTCGCTTATCTAGGAATGTTACGGAGCTTCGCCTCCGCATCCGTTAAGACGGAACTTCCGTTTGGTTTTACACCTTGGAATCCGCCTCCGCCTTCGCTATTTTTTATTTCACACCTCCGCCTCCGCCTCCGTTAATTTTTTACCGAAGTTATATCGGAGCTGAAGGTATTGCATTTGCCGCGGTTGCGCGGCGCACGCCTACAAGTTTTGACTTGTCAAGGAATTAATTTAAATAAAAGGTACTCGGCTCCGGCTCCGCCTCCGGTAAACCTCCAGATCCGGATCTGGCTTCGGATACGGCTCCAACTTCGCCTACGGCTCCGGATGCAACTCCGTTAAATAAATTAAACTCCGGATCCGGCTCCGGCTCCGGTAAAGCCGCCTCCGTAACCTCCCTACTAACAACACCGCTCAAGTAGAAAATAAGCGGTTTTAAAATTTGAATACCATTGCATAGATAGATCTACGTATTGCGCGATTTGCGCGTCGATCTACCAATCAACCAATCAGAGACCTACTGTCAAAATGACTTGAGCGATGTTGTTAGGAGGCCACCTATGCTAAAGTCTGGAGTGTTCCGCGATCTGGATCTTAATAATCACGACGCCTTTATATCTGATTTTTGGATATATTAAACTTGATCATATTTGCTTGAGACTGGCAAACGTGAAAACACGATTAGAAATAAAATCCTCGAAAGTTTTATTTTTCAAAAATGACCCTTTTTTTGCATGTTTTTGGTTGTATCTTCAAAACCCTATAATCTTTAACGATTATTTTCGATTAAATTGTTGAGTATATGTAACTTCTTAATCTTAGTAAACCATTTTTTCAATAAATGTTGTGGTTTTAAAGTAAACAGCAATTAATTGAATTTGACGCTGCCATCAAGGCGCGCGCGAACTATCTCCATCTCAGATTCTTCGCGAGGAAGCACATACAGCCATTCCTTTTCTTTCTTGTGGGGGCGTGGCACCATAGGTGGCCTCTTAAAAAGATAAAAGATGAGGCTTCCGGTAACCTTCGGGGAGGGAAGATGGCCGATGGAAAGATGTCCGGCTTTAACTTTTGATTTATTCTGTTCACTGATTTACTCTACTCACTTGACACTGGCGAAATCACTGCGAAATACCGCGGTGGAACGCCATTGTGGGCCGCACGGGCACATTTAGGTACAAGTCAAAACTCTACCAGCGCACTGGTAGCGCGCGCGCTTCCCAAGAAGAGATCACTGCTAAGTTATATAAAGAGAACGACGGTCCGCGAACTTACTGGCGACATTGGCGACTTATTAGCTAAACTCATATAAACAGCGACTTTAACTCACCTAGGCCTCTTCTTCAGATGCATTATCTTCGTGATGAGAACAGCACAAACGAGGCACAGCAGCCCACAGAGAATGCCCAGCACCATGAGGATGGGGTCTCGGACGGAGTCCCAGCCGTCGTTGCAGCTGGTCACGAACTCATCGCTGGCGGCCAGCCTTGGAGTCTCCGCTGAGAACTTTGTCACCTCTTTGGTGCAACTGGAATGGGCAAGTTTGACTCGGGTTAGAGTTCCAATAAATTGAAAGTTTAAGACTTTAAGGAACTATGCTTCTTTCGTGATACGTTTTCATCTCTTTAATATGTCTGAGTCTCACTGAAGTTTTGTCTAAAATCTTTTTTTTATGTGTAATTTTGTAACAACGATACATTATTAAGGTCAATGTGTAAAAGCCCTGATAATTTACTTCTACCAAGTATATCGTTTTGCTTTGTAAACACGTGGCACAATCTTGCTTGTATCAATAATGAATTTAAAAATTTAAATGTATACTTACAATAGATTCCAACACATAACCAACAATTTCTAAACAGCTGCCTACTTTACTATAATGAATACCGAAGGCAATCTAAATATTTGTAATTTACTGATCAATACAACGATTATAATGTCAACAATGCTTAGTATGTTAACAGCAATTTTATTGCCATACAGAATTAGATAGGAAGGTACGTCAAAATAACACATTATGCCTCGTGATGTTCATTCAATGTCAATGTGATGTGAGAACGAACACCAAGTTTAAAAAAACAGCAACATTCATTTAAGCATTAATTAGCATTGCAAAGTTATATCTGTTTGCTTGTATTCATAGCATTCTTCTAATGAATATCACTTGAAACATTTGTTTTAGTCATTAAAGGCGAACGAGCAGAGACGGCCAGTAACGCCAAATGCACAACAAACTCATGTTGACGGTAACCAAATAATAGTATACTTACTTGCAAGGCTCATTTACAGGAATTGCTATTGTGGTGGTTTCAACAGGAGGGTTGAAGGTATTACACCTCGGTCCTGAGTAATCACCAGAACAAGTACACACTGGTGCGTGGGAGTCATCGATGGAACACACGCCGTTGTTTAGGCAGTGGCCGTTGCACAAGTCAGTCTCGCATCGCGCTCCTGTGAAACCCTTTTGACACCTAAAATAACACAATATAAGTTACTATAGCTCCTTGAAAATTTATATCCAGCATATTTTGAGTTTAAGCCACAACAAATAGCCGGAATGCCAGTATTATGTTTGTAGTGTTCATTCATGACGTCCAAGAATGGTTTAAAAACATAAGGATTTTACAGCAGCACTATACCTAGATCTATTTGTAAAAACTGTGGAAGTAGTTAATAAATAATATAATTATGATATGGTACGGTCAACCAATTTGATTCCTAGGCCACTATGGATTATGCTAACGTGACGTTGTCAACCAAATCATAAGAAGTCTCTAACGGTTTACAACCATTACTTCAACATAGTGCGTCCATAGTGGTGTATGAATCAAATTGGTTGACTGTACGTAATATATTGTATAGATCACCTGCAAGTTGGTTGACCATCAGCTTCAAGCGTACAGTCCCCTTGTAAACAGTAATTTTGACAAACTGTGATCTCACACCGTTCCCCGATGTACCCCGGGGAGCAATTGCAGATCGGCTTTCCTTCGACCTTGACGCCGTGCAGGCAGAACAGCCCCACGTCCTTCGGGATTGAGAAAGTGCTGTTGATAGCCGAGTTGTTTTGCGAGAGACTGAGCAGATTACTGCATTCTGTCACTCCTTTGGTCTGGTCTTCCACTTGGTAGTTAGCTACGATGCCAAATGGTTTGTTAGAGAACTTTAACATTTCTTTCGGATCCTGACCGTCATAATCCACCTTTGGCAACTTCCAAACAGATTTATATCCCCAGTCAACCCAATACACGCTATCGTTTGAAACGGTCAAGGCATTAGGAAAATGCGAATTTCCCACGTGTAAAGTCTTGCGGCTAGCTTGTGTTCCATTCAGGTCCGAACTCTCAATAGAAAAGTTGATACCTTCTTTATCATCAACCCAGTAAAGCCTCTTTGTCTGTTGGTCTACGGCTATACTGACAGGCAAGTCAATTTGGTCGCTAATGATTATTTCTCTGCCTTTTCCGTCGAAGCGGGAGCGCTCAATCGTCGCCTTCGTTGTATTGGTGTTTGTCCAATAGATGTAACCTCTACAACTGTCTACGGCGATCGCTCTGGGGATTTCGTAGTCCATTTTGATTAGGAGGTTGCCATAGACGTTGTTCTTGAACCCTGGTTTAAGGGAGATCCAGTAAATGCTTCTCTCATTAGTGTCCGTCCAGAAGAGTAGGCTTTGTACTGGATCAAAGGCGATGCCTTGGATGTTTTCGAAGGACTTCCTTCGGACTAGAGGCTGGTATTTCTTGGTGGCGAGGTGGTAGCTAAAGATGGAGGCGTTGTCGTTTTGCCTGTCGACGAAGAGGAGCATGTTGTTGACGGCGTCGTACGCCAGAGCGGTGAGGTCTCGAAACCGCGCGCCTTCATTGCCGGTCTTGATTGAGTTGTTGTAGAATTCTAGTTGGTCTCCAGAAGTGATGGCGATGTCTACAACAAGACATAAAAACTAAGTAAGTTGATTTGAATTCTAAAACGGAAATAGATTGTCTAAGTAATTATTTTTAAAACTTATGCGAAAATATATATAGGCAGCAGAGTACGAAAAAATAAAGTGGACAAGAGAAACAGTTAATAATCTAGTTACTTTTTTCTTATCATAAGATTATAATGTAAAATTAAGTTTCAATTAAATAGTTATTGTATAATCATTATCTATTTGTAAGAAAGTGAAGTCGATACAAAAATTTCAATTCTCCTTCTCGAAAACCATTCAAGGGTAAAAGCTTTAAAAGTATTTTTTCTAACAAAGTATCATTAGAATTTGTTATAATTGTTTGAATTTACTTGCTTGTTAGGCAACTTAATAAATCTTAGGTGACTCGGTAATTTCGACAAAGAATAGAGTAACTAGTGTTACGTGGTTTATTGTTTTAACTTGTGTAGTTACTTTATAGTAGAAAAGTGGGTACTCATGTATAAGTTTCACCACAACTAGCCAGTTTCGGCATACAATATTAAAATTCAAGTCATCATAATCAAACTGTTTGAATGCCATTGTTGATGTAACATTTTATTTATTCCCTTGAGTAACTCTGTTTTTGATCATAATTGGAAAGAGTCCCTGCTTAGAATTCAGTTAGGTATAACACTTGTTAGAAATAAACGACGATAGTGCAAAGCTGTCGAAGTTTACCAAAATCCCACGACGATTACGTCAACGCAAGCGTGAGAGATAGCACGATGAACTAAATTAGAAGCTGGTTTAGCGTAAAATAGTATTGCAAGTGCCAATTTTTTTTATATTTGGCGTCTGGGTTTAAGTGACGTCCCGTGACCGACGCAAGGTGACGCGGAGGTTAGTCACGTCTTATGCAATGACGGCGGATCGAAATTCTATCAATCAGTTGGTTCTGTTGATCAGATTCGTTGACCAAACAGACGTTGAGTTTGTTGAGAGTAGTTTTGGTGAGTGTTTATCACTGTTTGTTCACTGAGTGTCTCTCTGTAGACTTAAAAATATTAGTTCCCTAAGTAACAAGACTAAACGCTAATATACCCAAACTTAAATATGCTAATGAGGAAGAAGAAGAAGGAATTACGGACAGTAAATATATAAAAAAATTGCATTTTGAAATCAAGATGTTGTTATTCCAAAACTTCGTTCCTGGAGCAAATAATTGATACTACATATAACATTAAATTAACGAAAGACGAATATAAGTAAATATATATAAAGTAAATAATAATAATTTTTAATACTTTTGCGAAAAAATATCGATGAAACGAAAATAAAATAGTAGTTAAAAGAGACATTTTACTTAATTCTTATTTTGATAAACATTCACAGTGCATTTTGAGCAATAAAGGGTAAAAAAAATTGAAAAGTAAAAAACTTTGTGAGAAAAATTCAACTTTCCGCACGATATGCAGCTGCAAATAGTTATACGCACTAGTTTGAAAAACACCTTTATACAGCAAGATATACAGCTACAAAAAGTACCACTTTTTGAGCAATTGTTTTAAAAAATACTTTTTATTTACGTATTTTTCCATGCATGCATACTTAACTATAATCTCCAACGATTGTACCAAGTAAGTTGGCTTCCTTCCCATTTATCTACTTATATCAGTCGCATTGCTTATCTAAGTATAGTTACTATATTTTATCAACGGGTATAATTCGAGTTCCTATAAAGTTTCCATCACAAAAGAAACGGTTACCTAGAATTTGCGGCTGTCTGAGTTCTAGGAGGTTTGCAACGTGACACTTCGCTGGAACCCACTGGGAACCAACGGTAGCGGAAATTTAACCCGACGAACGAACACCTTGCGTGGCAGCAATACAGGTTATTTTCAATTGTATTTGAATAGTTATGTTATGTACGCTGTAAATATTTTCACTCGACTGAGGCCAAGTAATGGAAGGGGAATGATTTTGACAACCTATGTACGTATGTATGTACGTACTTATATTAATATGTTTCACATATGTTTGGATGTTTCACTCTTTCTAGCGTGTCGTGTCTATCGATTCGTCTTTATTGTGCAATGGTTATAGGCTACTTTGTTTTATTATTTGCCTTCATAATCCGTTTACTTTAAGGAGTTTAAAATAATGACGATTCGAGATTGATTTTTTGATTTTACATAAGTAGTGCTGTCCTTCGAGTTTCTGTCTATCTATATCGTTCGTTTGTTTCTTTGTTATTAAACAAATTCGAAAAGATCTTTTACTGAAACGAAGCTACCTAACATCTGACTTATTAGGCTATATTTTTTTCTGTTTAAAACGAAGCGAAGCGAGAGCGAGTCGCTAGTTGATTAAATATAGATTTCTATTTATTCATCTTTCATTTCTATATTCCTCATAATTGCCTTTTCGAAGTAAAGAACCAAATATGAATCCTTCTAAGTATGAAAATTTTAGGTAATATACAAATATTACAAATACAATGTGAAAATAGTAGGCTTTAGTAATGTAGATAACGATGCGTATGACATCAAGATAACATCTAAATCAAACAAAAATACGCATATGACGAATGATGCTTTCCGCAGATAACTGTTTGGTAAACAAACGTCGCTTACAAACGGTATTGTATGGACCATGTGAATTAAAGATGCGATGTCCATTTCGCACCGTCAACAACAACGCGGTTGTGGTTAGAGAAACACTGGGGTTAAATAGTTACTATATGGCATCTAAGTTAATCGATTGTAACTAATCCGTTCATTGCCAATGCCGTCGATGGGCGTCTATCTTTTCCCTAATATAGTGTACGCATATAATACAATAAAAAACGCTAAATCAGGACCGGTTGACGGTATTAATCAGATTACAAAGTAACTTGACTTATAATAAATATGCATTTTTTTTCAGAACTCGTTTTATAATAGATCCAGTTGTTAGATCGAAAAAGTTTGATGGAAGAATTACCCAGTGCCTTGTCACGTTAATCGTGACAATTCATGTAGGTATGGCAGTTTAAACATGACATTAAATAGACAAGGTACTAAAGTGTACACATATTTATGAACTCGACTGTACTAGGGTTATAATAAAATTATCTAAGTCACAAAAGGCCCTCATGTGAGATCTAGTGTTTCAATAACTCCAATATGAACCCAATTTTAAACTACGACAAAAATGAGGTGTGTTATATATAAATTTAACATATGTAGGTATCCGTGTGTGTACCTATCTGTATCTGTGTATCTATATTAGGAAGCAGGATCCCAAGAGTTTCATTACAAAAATAATGATTTCTCTAAAGTAAAATGCTCTTAATGTTTCTTGATTTAGACTATAAAGTATTTTCTATTGATTTATTTATTCGCGGCTGGTACAATGCCGTGGGAAAATTGTAATGTATTGACGATAATTCTATTATATTAGATTCAAGGTGCCTGAAGGGTCTTGGAGCACAGTTTACGTAAAGTCTTGGTAAAGGCGTTTCCATTCCATTATAAGTTAAGTCAGGAATGATCATGAAATTAAAGGCCGTATTAATAAACTCATCTTGGTTAAGATGCCCGTCACAAGATACGACAAAGTAAACGTCAAACCATAGAACACCGTCATTTTTGACACATCTCGAGACGAGATTTACACATACGGTTCGGACTGACTCTAAGGGCCGTATTAATAAATTAATACGGCCCTTAGAGTCAGTCCGAACCGTATGTGTAAATGCAACTGTAATAGTAAAATAGTAAAAAATGTACGGTTCGGAACGAAAATTGGAATGGGGAGTGGCGTTTCCCGCGTTCCGAACTTTACGTGTAAAGGCCGCTAATGACGTTCATAAACAAGTTTGAGAAAGGAATGAGTACTTTTTTTCTAAAATACGGCAATGAGGGGCCTATTGCATAATAAATTACAAGCCCATACTACTTATTAGTAAAAATCCGTACTAAACCACTAATACTATTAGCTTGTACTTTTTTTTTTGTGGCATAGGATGCAAACGGGCAGACGGATCGCCTGATGATAAGCGATTACCGTCACCCATAGACACCTGCAGCACCAGAGGAGTAGCAGGTGCGTTGCCGGCCTTTCAAATGAGAGAACGCAATGCAATTTATTATGCAATCGGCCCAAGAGCGTTTTCAGTTTTCAAACAACTATAAACGTTTTGTTGATTTATTCATTGTAATTATTTCTCGTTGTAGTTGTTACCCGTAGTAGGAATCTATCTTTATTTCATAGTTTTTTTACAAGTTTCTTTTGCAAAGGTAGGGGTTGATATTTTTTATGTATTGTTGTAAATCATTACTAAATTCGTTGGTGAATATTAAACATCCTGTATCTAATTTTAAAATGTCATTATTTGTTTAATAGTTTATTAATTTGTTTGTCCCCACGTTGTCTAGGTTGCATTTTCACCTACAACCTCTGTGAGAAATTTCCGACTGTATGTTCGACTGGAAAGTGTAAACTAGTTTCCTATCAGGTGAAAATGCCGGTTAATATAAAAAAATGGGTACGTATTTGAAGTCTATCTATCTTATCCATCTAATTAGCTTACCGTCGTCTTCGGGAGAACTCGTTTTTAAACCGAGAGACGTGTGTAAAATGCAGTAGACTGGTAGAGACATGTCACTGCGCGTGCAAAAATCGCTGTGTTGTTTTCTATATGGAGCATTTTTTTTAAATTATTTATCCTTCATTGCACAAAAAAGCACAAATTGCCGACTTTATGCCTAATGGCATTCTCTACCAGTCAACTATATAATCATAGAGAAACTAACAAAAGTGTTGCACGGAGCTTAGACATCTTAGACAATTTAACCCTTTAATGCATAGCATGTCTAAAGTGAAACGCGTCTTTAAAGTTAATTTCCAAATTTGAATTTTGACAAAGCTACAAATCTTACTGCATAAATTATAAGTTGGAAATTTACTTAAAATGTATGTTTGAAAATGAACTTTAAAATATACGATGTAAATCTACATCATTATGCATTTAAGGGTTAAATAAAGTATGAAAACCTTTATGTTTGTTGAAATTTAAGTATGGAGTTTTTTACTACTTTGCAAAGTTTTATCCTGCTGTATTACTATGTTTTAATATTAATTGTCCTGTTTACCTACTTTATCCGATAACTAAGTAGGTAAGTATATTTATATTATGCATATTAGGTAAATGTGAGTATGTATGTTGGTTATCCCCTTCTTGAGGATAAGCTACTAAAGTGCCCTCCTAAAAAAACAATAAAAGCGCATGTAGTTTAGACTACAAAGAGACGTATCCACCTTTGGACCTTATTACAATGCGATAAGGTAAAAAAAATGGATACATATCTTTGTAGACGTACTGCCTTTATGCTTTGGGCCGCAGTTAAACGATTGTAACATGGAGCTCTATTCTAATCTGCAAAACCATATAGCTTTTGACTATTGACGAGGCGCTAGCCTAGTTGGTAGTGACCCTGCCTATGAAGCTAGCGGTCCTGGGTTCAAATCTCGGTAAGGGCAGATATTTGTGTGATGGATGAGCACGAACGAGTATTTGTTTCTGAGTCTTGGATGTTTTCTATTTATTTAAGTATTTATTTCTCTATATAATAGATAAATATAACGTTTCATACTAAAACCACTTTTAACTTTGTACCTAATGCTTTAATAATCACAATCAGTTTTCAATTTGGTTTTATAAAAATCGCCATCAATCCTTTCACCTCGAATCATAGGAAAAATTATGACATTAGGCACTTTGACAGCCCGCCTTTTTAAGCCCTGGGTTGCCATCCCATCTCTCATAATTTTACCCATGCTAGAATTAACAATTTAAGTATAACTAAACCTAATCAAAGTGTCGCTAGAAAATATATTATAAATATAACTAATTAATCAGTACGTTGCCGAAAAGGGTATCTAACATATATAAGTATTTATATCGTTGTCTAGTACCCATAGTACAAGCCTAGAGCTTAGTTCGGGACTAGGTCAATTTGTGTGAGATTTTCCCTTGATATTTATAAAAAAAAAACATGTTATCGTATTATCAACGTTACGATAGCTTTTTACATGACAGTGATCGCGGCCGAGTTCAAACAATACGATATGTCAAAAGTAATATGGCTTTACCGTATAGAATAATCCCTGATAAGTTTATTACAGTATATTCAAAGTGTTATTGCATAATTCACTAGAAATACAAGTCAAAGATAATCTATAACTGAAGCGTCCTTATCATCTACCTCAAACACTTGTATTATCTGTGGAAGTAGCTCAACAAGTGCATAGTTGCTGAAGTCTAGCTTAACTTCCAGAAACACTAAAATGTTTACGTACATCTAAATATATAAAACAGTACGGTGACTGAGTGACTGACTGTCAGACTACGCACAGCCTACACCGCTGGACCAAGGGACTTGAAATTTGGAGGGAGTATTCTTTGGGTATCCTAGGGGTACAGTAAGAAAGGATTTTCCGAAAATCGACCCCCAAAATAATAAGAAATAGGAAGAAATAGGGGGAGTAGCGGGAAACTAATTCTACGCGTACGAAGTTGCGGGCGTCCATTTTTAAATAAATAGATAGAAAACACTAGAAATAATTGTGACTCTTCTAGAACTGATAACTACTTATTAGTTAATCATTTAAATTACTAAACATGGAAGATTTGATCCATGTACATGAATGAAAAGTCAAAGAAACAATTGCATCTCGTGTTTACATAAGTTGTCACCCTAGACTGACTCAACTATAGTACGTAGATTTCAATTCTTCATACAGAAATTACCAACTAATCTGGGGTTCTAGTCTATTTGGTAAAACCATATTGCTCTTGCCTTGTTACGTTAGCCCTTATTTAGTTGACAGTAATGGCGGCCGAGTTAGAAAAAATACGATATCATGTCAAAAGCTATGTGCTTTTCTCGAGTATAATAGAAACCCTGTCAACCGTAATGGCGTACCTTGTTGATGAATTAGGGATGTGTTTTGATTACAAATAAATGTGTCGCCTTATCATTAATGTAGATTACCTTAAATAATTTAATCCATATCAGCTTATACTGATTGAGCAAGTCAAAATCCTTGATAATAAACTTAACTAGGAAGTAACTAGCGATATTGATAAAAAGTTGTTTAAAAATAGCTTTAATTCCTTTGGATTAAGAGTGATTGATTAAGAAGTTTCTGTTATACGATTTGATTGATTTCCAGATGACCGTAACATTGATTTTCAAGCTAGTTTACGGCTTTGAACGTGTGTAGGTATGGCGATAAAAACGTATGGATAAGGGCTAAAACTAACGATCAAGGTTTTAGAGACCTTGCCTCGTGTCTGCCCTCTTGAGTC
Source organism: Acleris literana (assembly GCA_946894065.1). NCBI lineage: Eukaryota > Metazoa > Arthropoda > Insecta > Lepidoptera > Tortricidae > Acleris > Acleris literana. Next base: position 5,751,805 of record OX335681.1, read on the forward strand.
TAAAAGGACTCATCAGCATCAGGAATCCCATAGCATGATAAATTTGGCTTAGTTGGTAGTGACTATGATAAAGTGCCCTCCTAAAAAAACAATAAAAGTGCATGTAGTTTATAAGCGTGTACGTCGACTACAAAGAGATTTATCCACCTTTGGACCTTATTACAATGCGATAAGGTCAAAAATTGTATACCTACCTCTTTTTGTATACGTACTGCCTTTATGCTTTGGGCCGTATTTAAACGATTGTAACATGGAGCTCTATTCTAATCTGCAAAACCATATAGCTTTTGACTATTGACGACGCGCTGGCCTAGTTGGCAGTGACCCTGCCTATGAAGCTAGCGGTCCCGGGTTCGATGGGCCAATATTTGTGTGAAAAGCACCAATATTTGTGTCTGTTGTCTGTGCCCATCTTACAAACCGAGAGCTTAGTTTTGGACTAGGTCAATTGGTGTGCGATAGTCCCTTGATATTTTTTATTATTTATAATATAATCAACCTTATTAGTATCGGAAACAGTTGAATTTTATTTAGTTATTGAACTGCAAATGCATCATTTTAGAAGAGAGTTAGAAAATATAAAATGATGCATATCACTATTATCCTTACTTCACTACATAGTATAAAACAAAGTCGCTTCCCGCTGTCTGTCTGTCCTTATGTATGCTTACATACATACATAAACTCACGCCTTTATTCCCAGTTTGGGGTAGGCAGAGCTACAGAATTGCCAACAACTCTAAAAGCTTGTTGATAATTCTGTAACCACATTTTGCATAATCAGGCTAAGATGTTTACCAGTGTATTATATATGTATGCTTAGATCTTTAAAACTACGCAACGGATTTTGATGCGGTTTTTTTTTTAATAGATAGAATGATTCAAGAGGGAGGTTTTTATGTATACTACGTTTTGGATTATGTACGGGTATTACAGAAAACTGGCATATACCGAAGCGAAGCGAGGGCGGGTCACTAGTAATATTATAAACGCGAAAGTTTGTTTTGTATGTATGGATGTTTGTTACTCTTTCACGCTGCAACGGCTGGACGGAACTGGATGAAATTTGGAATGGAGATAGTTTATACACTGGATTAAAACATTTTTATCCCGGAAAAAGTTCCCTAGGGAATATAGATAATCAAAATCTACGCAGACGAAGTCGTAGGCAGAAGCTAGTAACTTTGTAAATTGAAGTCGCCACTGCGTCTGTTACGTATGGACATACGATCTTTTGTAATAAATTGATGCTATTTCCTCTACAATTTAGTCCATTCCTCAATTAAGGTTAATATCTATAATACCTGTGACAGCGGGCGGGTCACATACATAATATATTGACGACACGTGATCTAACAATTGTCCTTGACTTTGTAGTGTTTTCCGCAACGGATACGGATTGCGGGGCCGGAATTAAAACCGGTAAATCCATTGGTATTTCACACTTGAATTATTCAAATTTGAGACACTACAACAGTTTTTAACCGACTTCAAAAAAAGGAGGAGGTTCTCAATTCGTCGGGTTTTTTTTTTTTTTTTTATGTATGTTCCCCGGTTACTCGAAGACCATTGGACCGATTTGAAAAATTTTTTCGTTGTTCGAATAGGTATACTTTCTAGTTGGTCCCATTGTCACCACGTCAGGATCTGATGATGGGATCTTGGAGAAATCAAGAGAACTCCTCAAATATTATAGGCACACCTATAGCGATTTTGGTATTTTTCACTGTAACTCATGCATTTGCTTTTGAAAAGTACTATATGGTGAAGTGGAACTGATGATGAAGACCACAGATGGCCACCGGAACTCCTTAACGGTACCTATTTCAAGGGTGGCGATAAGATATTTCGATAAAGGAAGTTGAGCGACTATGACGAAGCACATTTAGGTTTAAATATGACTATGACATTCCCGCGGCGTTGTCTGCGGCGAGCTTGAAATGTTCTATAGTTTCTTATTAATATTTAGAAGTGGAGCTACGTAACAGCATAAATAGGATCACTAAAAAGTATAAAATAAAATAAATGTTTAAAAAAACAAAAAACCGCCTTCAAAAAGCAAAAAATAACTTCTTTAAAATGGTAGGTTAATAGGTCAGTCCAACTGAAGTCGGCGTCCAACAATATTTTAACCAAAAGCAGACTTCAGTTGGACTGACCTATTAACCTACCATTTTAAAGAAGTTATTTTTTGCTTTTTGAAGGCGGTTTTTTGTTTTTTTAAACATTTATTTTTCCCTCGAGTTATTTGTCGCGCAGAACTTAAAGAGAACAAAAAAAAGCGGCCAAGTGCGAGTCGGACTCGCCCATGAAGGGTTCCGTGAAAGGTAAATTGCGTTTTACGATTTATGACGTAGGTATTAAAAAAACCTACTAGATCTCGTTCAAACCAATTTTCGGTGGAAGTTTGCATGGTAATGTACATCATATTGTTTTTTTAGTTTATAATTCTTTTATTTTAGAAGTTACTGGGGGGGGACATATTTTACCACTTTGGAAGTGTCTCTCGCGCAAACTATTCAGTTTAGGATGATAATAGAAACCTCAATATAATTTTTGAAGACCTATTCATAGATACCCCCCACGTATGGGTACGTTGAAAATTTTTTTTTTGAGTTTCTGTTCTATCTATGGGCACAGAATAAGTAATAGTACAAGTCGGCAGATCGCGGCGCACTCGTGCTCGCTCGCTCGGTGCCGGCCCCAGACTGATATCCATTCTCAGAATGGACGAGCGGGAACGTTACTATGGCGACGCGACACGCCCAGTGCAACCCCTCTGGTATGGGGAACCCCCAAAATTTATTGTTTTTTTTTTTCTATTTTTGTGTGAAAATCGTAATGCGGTTCACAGATTACATCTACTTAACAAGTTTTAACAGGATAGTTCTTATAGTTTCGGAAAAAAGTGGCTGTGACATACATACGGACAGACAGACAGACAGACAGACATGACGAATCCATAAGGGTTCCGTTTTTTGCCATTTAGCTACGGAACCCTAAAAAGATGAGGATCTTAATTAATCGACCATTTATACTTCGAAATAAATAATAAAGTTGCCTAGTCCTAAATTCTGGGGTCCTAGTGTAAAAGGGTACAAGTCGACTTAACTCGTAATAAAAAAGGGTATACTTATGCATGAAGTATACTAGAACCCTTTTTCACTTGATCTTCAGACGACTTATACCCTTTTTCACTGGGACCCCAGAATTAAGCTTGAAGGCTTGTACTACGGGTACTAGACAACGATATAAATACTTATATACAGAGTGAAAAAAAAATATGGGCCCTGTGTAATCCTTAAGTTAGATCATTTTACTAAAAGGAAACCTGCTTTAAATTTCAAAAAGAAACAAAACTGCATTCAAAGATTTTCTAAAATTTTCTGGTTCACCGGAGAATCGAACCAGCTAAAAATTCAAAAAATAAACACTCGCTACAATTAATGTTAGATTTCATTTCACGAACTTTTTTATTTCCAAGATCAAATGTTTATCAGAGAAACGTTATCCTGAACAATAATCCTATCGATTAGTAGAATAAAATAGCGAGTCTTATTTTTTGAATTTTAGCTTTAGTGAGACAAGCGAATTTTAGAAAATATTTGAATAAAGTTTTAATTCTTTTTAAAAATAAAAGAATGTTTCTTTTAAGTAAAATTATCTAACTTAAGGATTTAAGGTAGTTCCCCTCCAGGGCCCTTTTTTTTCCACCCTGTATAGAAACAAAGACTACATATGTATGTGCGCTAACAATTATGATATTATGAATCCAGCGTGACAAGACCCCTACATGCTTTAGAAACGCGCAGCGAAACGTGTCTGCTACGCTGGTTTACCAAGGCTAGGGCATCATTGCTGCAGAATAACATTACAGAGGGCCCTGCCAAGATGCATTGCGCTAACTAGCGTTTCTATTCGTTCCGTTTTTAAACCGCGTCACTGGTAAATCACGTGACTTTTCGTATCACGTCATCTACCAGTGACGCGATTGGTTTAAAAACGAAACGAATAGAAACGCTAGTTACCGTAGTGCATCTTGGCAGGGCCCTCAGTTCATTCATGATCGAATGGATTATGTCCAAAGAGCAAAAGTTAGCTTACTTTGTCAATTTATTAGCCCATACTTTGTATTTGACCATAAAGTTAGAGGTGAAGAAATGAGGTCAAAGGTCAGACTTGGACGTACCTATACATTTATTATTACCTGACGCATCTACAGATTTATTACCTACTTAATATACCTAGCCTAGGTAAGTAGTAGGGAATTCAATTTAACCGATAATTAGACGTTTTTGTATGAAAATAACCGGTTATTTGCATTCCCTAGTAAGTAGACCCATGGAGATCTAGGAAGACGCCTTTGTTCAGCAATGGGACAATCAAAGGCTAATGTAAAAGCATTCAGAATAGAATGGAATGCAAAGCAAATTCTGATTTATTTTCTCAAACGTACAACTTAATCAAAGAACCATAGTCACTCACAATTATAGCTAAAGATAAAGTTAGCTAATAGGTAACTAGCGATCCAGCTGTTTGGTCTAGCAGAAGATATCATTCCGATGTAGGTATCGGTACCCTTACCATGAGTTACAATTACCATACTCGCTAGCGAGGCGAATCCTCTGTCCCTCGCAGACCTCGCAGTATTGTTATAGTGTGCGAGGGATAGAGCATTCGACTCGCTAGCGAGAACGGTAATTGTAACTCGTGGTAAGGGTACGGGTCGGGTGAAACCACGTGAACAAGAGCAAAGGTGCTTTTCCACCGGCGACGCGAAGCGAGACGAGGCGAGGCGAAACGAAAATTTAAATTTGTATTGAAAAATTTAAATTCCCTCCTCGCGCAAATGAAAATCGTGAAGCTAAACATTTCCATGCAAAATACTACGTTTCTTTTTCCTTAATTAAACCTAGTCCAATTTTTATGATTTTTGAATATGTTGTAATATTATGAAAATTATGTGTATGTTTTCCTATAAGAAATATTTTCTTGGAAAGAAACAAAAAAAAATTGAAAAAATCTTAAAGTTAGGTACTAGTTTTTCACACAGCATATTCAAAAATCGTAGCAATCGGGCCAGATTTAGGTGGAGAGCAACGTTATCGCCGGAGCTAAATTAGTGTAGAATTTTTTTGACAGCTAGGTACGCGACTGAGGCGTCGTCGGTTCGCAATTCTCTTAATACAAATTAAAATTCTCACACCGCCTCGTCTTGCCTCGCCTCGCCGATGTAAAAACCCCTTAATACATACATTGAAATAATGTATTTGTTTGTTAAATAATTTTAATTTCAAAATGAGTCTATATACTTGGCAGAAACTTTGCTTCTTACAATCATACGATAATAATTCGTTCCACAGAACAGAAAGAGGCTCTTGTTCTCCTCGATGCTCCGGTTTAACCGATAATTAAATTTGTTATTTTTCTTTATCGTGACGTTGAGCAATCTTATTAATAGGAGTTGACCTCCAAACTCACCGTCAACCAACGTTATTTATTTGATTCGAGATAACGAACTACGTAACTTTAAAGACAATCATCCTCAGTGAATATTTTATTTCCTGTTTATACTCGAAAATATAATTTAAGACCAAAATCCTAACCTCAACCGGCGCACATTCTCTGCGATTACAGCATTTTGGTTTAAGTGTAGGTATTTTTAACAATAAAACTTACCCTAATATAACTGGTTACACGAGTTCTCATTCATATTTTTATGAAATAATGTTAAAATAACGAAATAATCAAGATGGGAACTGTCAAATTTTGCCCTTTTATTAGATTTTCGAGTATAGAACCTTGTCGCTTTAATGTTTTGTGTGTGCGGCCCTATTACTAAGGTTCCGATGTACTTTCATCGGGTTTTATCTTTTGATCCGTAAATGCTAGAAATTTTCAGTGTCTATTAATATAGCCGCTGTAACAACTTTCTAATATTAAAAATAATAAAAGAAACGGGTTTCTTTAAACATTCTTAATAGTACGGTAGCGCGGAACCCTTCGTGTGCGCGCCCGACTCGCACTTGGCCGGTTTTTATCGAACACAGAAGCCGTTGTATTAGGAATTTGCATACTACAAATAATTAATGCCGTCACTGCCTGCAGATAAAGTATCTACCTACACTCGTATAGCAGTATTATTTTCCTTAAACCAAAAAGTTACAGTTAAAACTGAAACCCTTAAATAATATATGGTATAGTCCATTCGCTTAGATAGTGTTGTTACACTCGCATGTACTTGTGGTTATTGTAATAAAATATGAATATAATTCGATGTAAACTGCCAAATTCACTTGCGGCGTAACACCCGAACGGAATAAAAAAAACGGTCAAGTGCGAGTCGGAGTTGCGCACCGAGGGTTCCGTATTTAAGATAATATGATTGGTAACCGCAAAAGAAAATACTCATTCTGTTATGAACTTTATTTTCTATGCCATAAGGTCCATTTTGAATAGACAATACAGATTTTCAAAGTTTTTTTGTTATTTCTCAAAAACTGTAAATAATGATCACCATAAAATATAAGTAACGATCATACGTCAGGCTTTTTTCAGATTTTTTGATTAATAAACTTCGGAGATTTTTTGTAAATTTTTGGCTATAAATCAAAAAGTAAGTACATCACAGAAAAAAAAATAGTTAAGAAATGTGTAGATTAAGTTTCGTATGACACCTCATTTGCTATAATCAAACCACTTTAATTTTTCAACCCCCCATTCTAGACCCCTTAACAAATATTTAGAAAATCAATTTCATATTTTTTTTACTAAAAACATATGCGGGCAAGCAAGTGGTACAATTATGCCAAATTTCAAGTTGATAGCATTTGTAGTTGCTGAGAAAACCTGCTGTGACATACAGACAGACAGACAGACAGACAACGAAGTCTCATCATAAGGATTCCTTTTTTACCATATATATTGGTACGGAATAGAAAAAAAACGGATCCCCCAGTGCATCACATATGGGGGGATCGGACCGAAATAACCTACAACATTTTAAGGCTAAGGCTTCTCAATTAGGTAGGTTAAAACTCGCTCGTATGACTTTGCTCGCTCGATCGACGGTTCGATAGAAAGTCGATGTAGAGAATAAACACCTCTGTTTGTTTTTATGAAGACCTAAAGTAGAATAGAAATAAAGAGTTGAGTGTTTAATGGAATTAATTGTTCATACGTACGTATTGTAAAATCGGGCAAGTAACCGCGTTAATCACTATATCCTGTATTTATATACAATCGCACGCACCTACTTAACTAGGTAACAATAATAACGGATAAAGTGTTGTGTTCATCGTAAGTTATAGAACCGTTTGATTTTTTAAAATGTGCACAATATAAGAATATAAAAAACAATACCCTATCAATTAAGACAAAATAATTGTGTAGTATGTCTCTGGGTCTAGATGTCACTTACCAGAAAGGAGAAGAAGAGAGCTCTTTTTTTCTTCACATAACAGCGGCATATTAAGTGATCCTTAATAAATATCGACTGAAAATATTCATTTTTAAATATTGAAGACGCGGTTAGCCTATTTGGTAGTTAGATACCCTGCCTAGGAAGCTAGCGGTCCCGGTTTCGATTCCAGGTCAGGGCAAATATTTATGTGATAAGAGCGAATATTGTTTCGGAATCTTGGATGTTTTCTGTATAGAATTAGAATGTTTATCATCTAGTACCCATTATAACGTTGTAGTTTTAACGTAGGTAGTCTACGCCTAGGTCAGTTTGTGTATTGTCCCCAAAAACCTTACTAATAAATAACATTAATTATAAATGTGTTTTTTATTGTTGCTTTGTTCCTTCTTCACAGTTTAATTCTTCAACTTTTCTACGTTAAATTTCTTAGTCAGTTTCCCGGAAAATTTCAAAGTTCTCGAAGGAATAACGATCTACGCGGACAAAGTCGCGGACAAAAGCTAGGTTATACACAACCTCAAATATTTACATTCGAACTCACCCACTCTTATTATTATGACCTTACTTATCTAACGCATCTATACCTATCTTCTTATAAACACGCATACGTATAGTTGGTATACTTACTTTTGGCGTACGTGACTCGACCCACGTATGTGAAAAACTTTCGGCGTCGAGTTTCAATAGCTTTCGGCACAAATCCTCTACGGGGTCGATTACGATCAATTACGATGCCATTTATTACCTATTGTGGTGTCGATTCTCGTTGACAAGTGAAACTAGTGGATAACCTGGTTTTATTAGAGGTTAGGTTAGGTTAGATTAGGTGCAGGGTCCAGTGGTGGCATAGTAATCAGCCCACCAGAGATGCGCATTAATGTGTTTTCATACATTTGACAATCGGAGCGAGGTGTCGCGAGCTGTCAAATGTATGAAAACACATTAATGCGTCTCTGGTGGAAACACACCCTAACAGCCTTTGAGGGGTAACACCGGAGAGGTTTTAGACGGTATGCTTCCACCGCAGCTCTCGCAGGAGACTGAGGTGGTTGAGAGTCCGTCATACCCCCCATTGGCTACCCTAGCCGGAGGGGACGATGTGTAATGATATTTCCTCTCCGTCAAAAAAAAAGGGTTAGGTGCAGGGCCCGTCCGGATCGCTACCACCATCTTATCCTTTAGCCTAACGCTAAGCAAGTGTTCTAATTGTTGTGTTCCGGTGCTTTTTCATTTTCCATCCCAATTTTTTTCTGTAACTGTAAATATTTCAGGATTTATTTCAGTACTATCGTGTAGAACCCTATAGGTTAGGACAGGTTAGTTATTATAAAATCTTGAAATATTTACGTTTACAGAAAACAAAGCGGGTAGGCAAATGACAGTTTGGGAAACGATACATTTGGCAAACATATTTCGCCGAAATAAAGGTAACCCACTTAATATGTGCGAAACTTTAAGTTAGTATGTTTCTCAGTCTCACTGTAACGATTGTACGTTACCTTTTATCCCGAAAAAAACTGTTCCCGTAGGATGGCGAATCAATTATTCTACCTGGATGAAGTCGCAGGCCGATGCTAGTAACATTATATAGGTATAAGAAAACATCAAACGGGTAATATTAAATAAAAAATAAATATACGATCTATTCATTGAACGTATTGGGAGTAGAGTTCATTAACGAAACAATGATTAAATGTGCCCTACTTGCAATTGTTTTGTATTCAAATTATTTCCAACAATTCAATTACTTGCAACCTTCTAGAAGAAGCGAGTCAACATTTAATTCTTAGTTTATGGTTACCTGTATAGAAAATATAGTGCTAGGTCGAAATCAAGAGTGGTTGTAATGGCGGTGGTTTTGAGGGGGGAGGCCCAGGGGGCATTAATCCCCCTGAAACCGAAATATTAATAATATATTTAAATAGTATAGAGGCATTCCATCTTAGACCTCAGGGTTAGAAAGTGTTTGAAATTATCAAATAAATACGGCTATCACAGGGATCATCTACATAGACAGAATTATAAGTGACTGATTTCACCATACATAGAAAGTGATGCTAAATTAAGTTTCGCTTTGCTGGCAACAAACGCGGTCAATAGTGCCGGTCAAGAAGCTGCTTATAAGAGGACCCATTACTTGTATATTCTTGAAGCTAGCGGCCCCGGGTTCGATTCCCGGAATGGGCAAATAGTTGTGATGAGCCCGAGTGTTTGTTTCTGAGTCTTGGATGTTTTCTATGTATTTAAGTATTTATATCGTTGTCTAGTATCCATAGAACAAGCCTTAGAGCTTTCGAACTAGTTCAATTGATGAGAGATTGTTCCCAGATATGTACTCACAAATCTTACAATGGCCGCTTTGACCTTGAATCTAGTCGCAAAAACTTTCCATCCATGGGTTATCTGACTAAATATAAACATTAGCTTATGGTAAAAACAAAACTATACTGGGCCCAACAGTAATTATCTAAAGAAAATAAAGATATTGGATATTGCGTTACATAATATTTTTTACGACTTTATTATCAGTGACGACATTGACGTTGGTTCGCAAATAGATCATTTTTAGCGCAATGTTTCTTAGTTATAATATGAACTATGTCATTATCATCGCAGATTAATGGGAATCTAATGAAATCAAAGAATTTAGATACAAAATAGCTTGTTTCTTTGTTGTGTACGCGATAGGTATCTAGTTTCTTGGAAATAAACAGCCCGTAAAGCGTAAACATTTTGGAAGGCTGCACAAATTAGTCACGTATTTAGTTAGCGATTTCGTTTTCAGGAAACATTGAGCTGTCAACGATTCATCTCGTTTTAAGAGGATTGTGGAGCGCCGCTAAAATCGCGAAGCTGACAAAAAAAATCCATACAAATTTAGCTCCGGGCGTTAACGTTTCTCACTCCCTAAATCAAGTCAGATTTCCACGATTTTTGAATATGTTGTAGTTATTATAAAGAACTAGGTCTGTACGTTTCTGTTTTTTGTTTTTTCAATTTGTTTCATTCTAAGATATATTTTCGTGTAAAGGAAAACGAATAGACATACGATATCTACAACATATTCAAAAATCGTAAAAATCGGACTACATTTTGTTTTCGCATTTTGTATGGAAATTTTTAGCTTCACAATCCTCTGCGGGCGATTAGATTCCCACAGAATAACATAGTTGGACTGACAGGCGTGTATGTCTAACTTACTCATTTTAATACATAGCTGCATCCCTCTCAGCATGTCAGTCTGACTATTGGTTTGAGGGAGCCTTTATCGGAGTTCATGAAGATTGCCCCCTGTAGTTGTTTAATAAAAAGCATGCAATTATTTTTTAATTCCATCAAATGTGCATTATCGTTTTGCTGACACAGGTTGTCGGCGCAGGAATGCAGGCTGTTTTGTTTTACACAAAGTCGAGGGTCGTTTTCTGCTTATCACAATAACTGGTTGTTTTTATTAAAGGTCTAATGTCAGTGTCATGTTTTTGCATGGATCGTTGTTAGCGGTTGAAATTTAATAAGGTTTAACACTTGCGCCTTGTACGTGACACGTGTGAACGGGTCAGCGTAATGTGAGGACCATCATTGAATAAAACAATGCGAATATCAGAGATTTTGATTTTTTTCATACGAGTCATGCTAAAGTACTGAATAATGCGACTCTTTTAATGTATTGGCAAAATTAATGCTTAAGATCAAAATTGACTCACACTCGTCCGTTGCTTAAATGTGAGATTGAATGACAGTTGTGAATGTCAATTTTTTGCTTATGTTCTCACACACAACGAAACGCAAGGCTGAGGTTATTCAGCTAAATATGCTCAGTAGGCAAAAAACCATGGCGGTTTTCGAAAAAAGTGTACATACCTATGTAGTTAATAACTAAGATTAAGAAACGGCAACTGTAGTCAATTGAGTCACGAAAATTTGTTATACATTTGTATGCTGCCTTCACGGTATCTCCAATTCGATAAACGAAGCAGATTCAACGCTCACCCGTTAGTGATATGGTTGCACTTGCTACGGAAGGTTTGTCTGAAATACCACCATTTGTCTTATAGCAGTATAGAATTTTCATGACTCAACTGAGTAAAGTTTCTTTAGCCCTTTTTTAGTGTTTACAATTTTACATTAACGTAAAAATCTCCTTTAAAAATTTACTTCAGGATCTATGCTTCAGGCAACAAAAACTTAATCAAACTTATCGTGCCATGCGTTGCGTAAATAAAAACTGTCATCCAGGTTGTAGCCTAAAACATGGCAATGTTTCTAGTAATTTCTACATATTTCTGACAACAAGCCAAATAAATTATTGGCATCATATTACTAAAACTGAATGGCAGGTAGGTAGTATAAGGTATATGTATTTAATTTTGGACTGATTGTAAGACAATATGTTTATGCATTTTGGGTTTTTGCTCAACCACTTAAGAAGTACGAGAAGGGTTTTTTCAATAATAATTACTTTGTTGACGCGGAAAAGTATTTGTTAACAATGCTAAAAGGTATAAACAATGAACGATAATTATTTTAAATTAAGCTGTTTTTAAAATGAGCAAAGGATCTTTGATCCCTGCGTTATCCTTAGAAAAAACACAGAACAACTGTAATTTTATGAGTCCCATCCTATTCGCTCTCAAGTCGTGACTGAAGTACTGTACTTAACTTCACACTTCCGGGAGTTCAGCCTCAAAAGACATTAGAAAAAGAGCTAGAGACTAAAGCTTACCAAAATGGCCGATTTATACTAATTTCTAGAAGTTCGTTTTTGTTTATTCGACCAGTGACAGAAGTTGTCACGCGTGTGATATCGAATAGGGATGTTACGGAGCTTCGCCTCCGCATCCGTTAAGACGGAACTTCCGTTTGGTTTTACACCTTCGGATCCGCCTCCGCCTTCGCTATTTTTTATTTCACACCTCCGCCTCCGCCTTCGTTAATTTTTTACCGAAGTTATACCGGAACTGAAGGTATTGCATTTTCCCCGGCAACTCGGCGCACGCCTACAAGTTTTGTCTTGTCCAGGAATTAATTTAAATAAAAGGTAGGTACTCAGCTCCGGTTCCGCCTCCGGTAAACCTCCGGATCCGGCTTCGGATACAGCTCCAACTTCGCCTCCGGCTCCGGATCCGACTCCGTTAAATAATAAAATTAAACTCCGGATCCGGATCCGGCTCCGGTAAAGCCGCCTCCGTAACATCCCTAATATCGAATATGACACACCCACTCGGCATTTCGTCCACGAGATTAAATTTTTATTATTAATCACAATGATCAGTGAGATTTGAAAATCTCTCGCATGTGCATGACTTTCTTGAGTTACGATAATACTTATTAATTCGTCAATACTTGAAGTGTTGCTGCGTAAAAAAAATGCTTAGGTGTAGAAACTGTTTGGAAATATTTTCAGCGTCAAAGCATTGAAAAAAACAATGATCGGTGAGAAATTTCTGGTTTCTCAATCGACCTCGACGTTATCACGAATGATAACTAATCGCTGCACAAAATGCGGTACAGTTTGGGCACGATAACGGTTGTCATTTGTTGAGGAATTTAGGAAGGCGGTATTTTCTCTGCATAATTAATTGCATGCTTTAATTACTTAAGGCTAAGTTCTCAGTGGGGTTTTCCAGGCTGCTCAGGTCTATATCTACATAGGTTATCGCCAATCCGATTTTTTGTTATCAATTGTTTCATTTGTCCGAATTTTTGTAAGTTAGAAATGCATTTGGTGCGAACCGTTAAACTTTTTAGGATGGTTATGAAACTAACATAACCTAACCTCGAAAAAAAAATCAGTAAAAAATGCATTCAGTTGGGAAACAAAACTTCGGACTTGCGATAAGTTATCATCTACATATACGTACATTTTAGGCGTTACAATTCACAAAAATTATATTGTTTTCATTTTAAAAAAGTTGTCAATTTTATCGACTTGCACATTTGTAAAATTTCGTTGCTTAGGATTCGAAACACTAAATACGAAAATTCTGAAGCTCTATCACTTCATTCTTTTTTTATTTATCACCTATTACGTACTCAAGTCCAAACTCCGATTTCGGGAATTGAATAGCCAAAGTTTTTGTTCACCCAAAGTCAGGACAATCAAGACCTATGTAGTAGACCTTGAAGTTATGTCGAATAGGGTGCTGACCTAAGCTCATAAAGGAAATGAACTATAGAAGTTTAAAATATAGTATAAGTAAGTGAAATAATAAATACTTTTTATTGACTTTCAAAACCTTATGTGGGATAACACAACAGCGAAGAGAAGAAAACTGCGGACATGATTGATGGTAAACATTTATCGATTCTATATTTCCCGCGACATGAATTATGACAACAAGCCGATAACCTTGTAAATGGGTCACTGAATTAGAGATTTGCAGTTTTTTCCATTTGTCAAATAAACATTTTATAACGGGTTGTCAGGTCAACGTTCTTAGAATTCAAAATAAAGGCTGGGGTGCACTGCAAATTCGGAATGGAACCGATGGAACGCACGAAATTAAGTTGCGAGTTGAATCACTCAACTTGACACGTACGAAGTATTTCCCTAAGTGATAATGTTAAAAATGCTAAAATGAACGGTATTTCCAGTATAAAGAACAGCCGACGGATGCGATAGTCTGTTTTTATTAGTTTATTCTTAGTTTCTTAATACAACATTAATATCACGTTATTGGACGTGGTCGACCTTAAAATAATTTAAGTAGGCATATAACTTTCTATACTTTGTCAAAAATGCCTATGAGCTTTCTTTTCATCAGCATTCAGAAAGCAAAGTCAGTCAGTTTAACTATTAAAAGTATTGGAAAGTTAAACAAAATTTTAGCAACTTGCAAAATAGGTAAGTATACTAATTTCGAAGTTTAAATAACAAAAGATTTGAGGTACAAATGATTATACCTGTCAATAAAAAAAACAGGGAGCACCCTGCAACCTTAACAAAGAAAACCAAGTAACGTGTAAGCATTTATTAAAAAACCAGGTACCTAACCTACATTTTTAAAATAAATATGTTAGCTATTCGAATGAAATGAAAAAAAGAGTAAGTAGGTTTGGCAAAAGAACTTAAATCCAAAAACATTCTTGCTGATATTGTATTTCAAATGTTTACATTGGGGGCTCTGAAGGTGAAATGCAATTAAATATAAACTCAGGTAGGGCAATTTACGCTTTAGTCCGTTAAATGGTGGGCCAATTTTGCCCAGTCATCTATAGAAAGATGCAAAGATTACGGTCACGCTCGGTAACTGTTACCTCGCGAAAATGGTTACAAGAACGTAATGATCATTATAAATAAAATGTCTTACATGTCCCAATTTTAGACATTGACCGTGCCCCAGTTTTTTTGCCCTAGAAATGGTCGATGGTCATAGGTAAGACAATGGACCTAGGTGAGGTTAGGTTGCCTACGTTGAGGCGGCTGAAAATAAATCTTACTTAGGTACGATCTTATTTTAAGACGCATTAGCCTAGTCGGTAATGACCCGGCCTAGCTAGCGGTCCCAGGTTCGATTCCCGGTATAGGCAAATATTTGTGCGATGAGCGCGAGTATTTGTTTCTGAGCCTTGGATGTTTTCTGTGTTTAAATATTTATTGTTGTATATAAGTATTTATATCATAGTCTAGAACCCATAGTACAAGCCTCGAGGCTAGTTTGGGACTTAGTCTTGTTGGGTGACATGTCCCCTGATATTAAATTAATGTTTTCTTTTATTACTTATATATAACCTATTATTAAAAATATATATTTAGTAAGTAGTAGGCGAAAAAAATAGCGATCCCGCGTATTAAGTACTCTATTTGATTCTGTAAACTGTGTACTGCTGAAAATGGGGCAAAATATTTTATAAATTTTATTGGTAATAAATATAATCGGAATAGATATGATGTCACAAACTTTAATTGTAAAGTAGGTTCGTGTCATAAAAACACGAAAATAAGTTCAATAAAAGAATGCATGTTAATATGTATATTATAATTATTATTATACATTCACCCCTGACAGTACGCAGGTAAACTGAATAAATTGTAATGACGTCAATATATAATTCGAACAAAGGCAGAAAATTAAATATGTTAATGCCATAGGCAAGACTCATGTAAGTTAGTTTTGTTTTGTTTATTTAACCAGAACTCGTAACTATTTCAGAATCAGTATGTCAACTCTTTGTTGAACATAAACAAATACAAGACATATTTGCATTGATATAGTAAATACGAACCCCTCATCGTGGGATCTCTTCCAGTTAACCTTGTAGAGGACCAAAGCAATAAACAAATTAAAAAACAGAAGAGAACAATAAAAAAGTAGGTAAGTAATAAAAGTACTCTCGTGCCTTACTTACTTTTTATAGAATATATTTTTGAAACTCTAAGATGACATTGCTTAGGGCTTAGTTTGTTTTGTTTCTTATGTTGTCCTTTCTAAGAAAAGATGTAGGCACGAGGTAAGGATGATTTTTTCAAAATTAATTCTATAAAAAAATGTATCTGCCACGTTATCTACAATGAAATTCACGGGTGCGCTCAATCAGTATAAAAACATTTTAGTTTGAACACATTCACATTATAGTAATGAAAGCAGTTGGAAATATTTATTTTTTAATTTATAAACATTATAGTTTTTGAAATTATGCATTTCGTTTTATGCATCATGACTATTATATCGATGGTTTATTATAAAGATTAAAATTATGCAATTTGTGTTATGTAAAATGATCATTAGACCATTTGTTTTTATGCTAAACATTACACACCCGAAATTCATATAATTATAGTTTAATTTAAGGACTAAAAGTTCCCTATACGGGGTTTATTTTTAACTTTGGTAGTGTATGTGTTTTACTATGTGTGCCACGCTTGACCGGACATAAGAACAGTCCAAAGTAAATATTGAGCATTCAATCAGTCATTAGTGACCAAGTCTGATGCAATCAGTCTCTCAGAAACTATAAATGCTTCAACAATGCTACCTTTATATCACGGTTTGAATATGAAGAAGCATTAGAGACGTACAAATTTGTTGAATTTTCGATGCTAAATGCTAAATAGTTATTTTCAAAATACTTTATCTAAAATTCTAAATTAACTTTATTAAATTCAATATTAAATTATATATTTTAAACCGGTAAATCAAACTAGCTTGATGGCTGTCATTACGCGTCATGTTCCACAGATCATCATCACCATCACCATCACAAAATCCTCTCCCAATGCACGCCACTGCTCCTGATCTTCAGCTTCTCTCATCCAACCTACACGGGCCCATCCATCTGCACATGCGCATAATTATCATCATTTAATAACGTTCGTCATTTGTCACTAGGTTTGCAGCAGCGCCTCAAATGGCCAATACAAGCTTATTTAGCTAATTTTATTTGAAATTTGACTGGTGATGTTGCCAAAAAATAACAGTAAAGTAGGTATTTTGCCCTTTGCAAAAAAAAAGTCTCAAATATATATCAAATAAAATACGAAATGCTTTTATCAAGGTACTATTTATAAAATAGAATGTTATTATTATTATTTAGTAGTAATCAGAATTTTGGCCTTTCCCTTGCGTGTGAAACTGGCCTATGAATTAACCGAAGCGCCCTTCTAATAGGTTATCGCGCCATATTTAAAAATCATTAAATAATGACAGGAGGGTTTCGAGCAGTTAATTGAGATAGATATTGCAAGTGAATCATTTTGTTTAGAATTGATCTATGGAAATAACCGAAGATGTAAACAAACTGGCACTATTTGACACTGGCATTATTTTATATTGAATAATCTGATCGATCACAGTTATCCATAGATAAAAATCTCCCATTCCCCATCATATAATTGACAACAGAAATGTTTATAAAAAGAGTTCTTAAAAAAATCATGCTTATAATAGGTCTGTAAAAACATACTATTTTATTCATTATTTACTGAGAAAATAAATAAACAAATTTCTGCTAATGCCTAAAGAGCTTAACATGGTCTTTTCTACTTCAACTATTTTTTCTCAGTAAATAAGAATTAAAAATGCCTCATTTTATTTTTCGCATAAAATACAAGTAGGTAATTCTTTAAATCAGGTATTTTCAGATTTTTTGGTTCGTAAACTTCGGAGATAAGGGTAAGGGGGAACGGTCATTTTCTGTAAACTTTTGGCTATGAATCAAAACGTACGTCACGGATAATTATAAAAAAATAGCTTTAAAATTTGCAGACTGAGCCCTTTCATATGACATCCTGTTTGCTATATTCAAATCATTTTCATTTTTAAACTTCAATTTCTAGTTGATAGCTTCTATAGTTTCTGAGAAAAACTGCTGTGACATACAGATATACAGACAGACAGACACCGAAGTCTCACCATAAGAGATCTTTCTTTACCATTTTAGCACGGAACCCCTTAATTTAATTATCCCTTTAATTTAAGGGATCTCTTCCAACTAACCCTTTAGAATGCATTTCTATATTAGGAAAATTTGGCAAATAGAACAGTTGGAAAGAGAAACTTCGGATTTGCGACCTTGCGATAGGTAACCATAATTTTAAATTATGATTGTTATTCATAAATTCATACTGATGCCTATTATTTAAATTGTTATTGTTTTTTAATTAAGTGCACCGATAATTCCGTATCATTTAATTACAATAACCGTATAATAGTAGTTTACATGACGGTTGCGTAATGCTAATTACGCAGAGTCTCGTACAATACTTTATCTACTCGTACACACATATTATAAGTACTCTAAGATGGGTTCAGAAGCCGAAAGGCAAATGACCAGCATTACCTTACCTGTGGTAGTAAGTGACAGCGATGACAGCTGTAACGTAATTTTGAAATTACGTTATCGAATATTGTAAGGTAATGAGATCCAAATTTGGCACATCTTCCAAAATTAACACCTGTCATCGCTGTCACCTACTACCACAGGTAATGCTGGTCATTGCCTACGGGTTTTGAACGCATAATAGAGGACTTATGATATGAGTGTAGATAAAACTTATTACTGCACGATATCGAGAAACTGGTTTATGTCGTGTCATACGTCGTCATAAATTAACAATGCCCTAGGTAGTCCTAGCCGGAAGCTGAGTATGAACTACTTATAAAAACTTAAATATGCGGAACTTGATAACTGTTTCCGTACGTTTAACTTTACTAGTTGTAAGATCGTTGTGCCGAGAATGCATCTGAAGCTGCATATTTGTGCAAATATAACTTCTAAAATCAGAGAGTAAGTTCAATAGTAGATTGTTTAACGAGGGACTAAAACAAGCCATAATGACACGAGATGTTTAGCTACCCGGGCTGAGCGAGGGTGGCTATAGTTCGATTGTCATTGTGGTTATTTAGTCTCGCGTTAAAAAATCTACTTTTGATTTTGAATGCGAGGAAAAAAACGACGTTTTATACAAAATTACAATATTTATATTTCTTTGTTTCTTACAAATTTGTTCCGCGGTTTTTTTTGTAAAGTGACGCTTTAAATGCTTGCATATTTAGCCAACAGATTTAAACTTGAAAACTATTTTCAAACTTATTGGACCATTCATAATAAAATGAATTCATCCTTAATATAGTTAAATAGTCATATTCGTTATCATCAATCGTGTTTTATTTTTATATAATTATAGCCTCCTTAAGTACTATTTTTCCAAAGAAGCACACATCAACAACACACAAGTTTACTCTCTTTCATACAAGCGGATACAGAGTTGTTGCTGTACGAGAGTATTGTTTGATCTAAACAAACAAACAAACCGCTTTTTTGTTTATTTTATACATATACTAACTTCTAACGCCCGTAGAATTCTAACCTAACCTCGAAGATTTTCGAATTTTCAGAGATGGAAATAGAAGGTACGGTGGGCCATAAAGTATCTGCTCACTTAAGTACCTTGTCGCTTTAACGCCTTTGACAGATTAGTGCAGCAGTTCAAACATGAAGTTATAATGACAAAGTACTAAAGTGTACCTAGGTATATTTTGTATAAATTATCAGAAACATTATTATCAATTTAATTATGTTTAAGCACCTTTCTTTTAACTTCTCTTCTTTGTAAGGTTGTCTGAAAGAGATTGCTATTTGCGATAAGACTCACATAGTAACTTTTCTTTTGTATTTATTTTCTTTCCGTTCTGTTATTGTATGTGGTGTTAATAATTGTATTGTATTGTATTACAAAACATTTTTTTTTTTAAATAAGGCAAACGATCCAACTTGAAGATAAAATCAGAACTATAGTAAATAACAAAAAACAGTTTGACATTGACATATCCGTTCCATTTTCATATCTTTTGTAATTGATTTCTACATTCATTTATGTCAATAATAAATCAGAAGTGGGATGAAAATAGATTCAAGACTAAGTAATAACAATAACTCCTTACATTTCAAGGATTTACCTTTATAATAATATCGTAGATGTAAGTGTGTAGATGTATAAATAAATATTCATTGGTAACAAGTATAAAATAAATAACGAACATACCTAACATAACCTAGCGTAACGTAACATCAATTTATTGCTGATATCTAAACATTTCAATATCAATATCAAAGTTCAATCGACATACCTAAGTTCATCTTTCATTAAATGATTACAATTTATCTCAACCACGCTCAAAGAGGGTATTTACAAGTATTATACTAGTGTTGTTGTAAGTATCAAGAATTTTCATTACATAACATAGTATTTGCTGAAAGTAGCGCCGCCTACTCGGTACGTAGTTAAGATTCGGACAAATTTAAACAGTGCCCGTGTACAAAAACAAAACAATTTTCCCCGTCAACTCACTCTCACAGTAACCTTGCGAATTTTCACGCGTACTTACCTATACCTACATCGTTGTACAATTGGATAGTTATGTGAACACGCTAATATTGCGAACCATGCTAATTATCAACGTCAAGAACGCATGAAGCATGAATATATTTGTATTATCAAGTATTTATTATTGATCTTCGCCTTCTTCGTGTTCCGTAATGTTTACATGCCCTCAAAGATAACGCTGACACTGGCTTTTCCAGTTTTCCACATTGCAGGATCGCTAAGATACTAAGTTGCGGCAGCCGTTAATTGTTTACGCATCTTCCCAACCGACGCGGCTTTCTAACTCGGCCGGGTAACAGCAGCCCGCTCAGAGTGGCCTACGTGACTCGCAGTCCCCCGGCAATGGTGTCGTGGCGCCAAATAAATTGCCATCCTATTGACGCTATTCCATCAAATATCCCTATTAACTGAATGAAGAACGTACCTACTACACTGTCCCGACACTTTTTAGTTCATTAATAACCTTCACATATTATATAATAGTAGAAAAAACGCACGTGCTAACTCGAATCAGCTGATTAAGATACTCACCCCATGAATTTGCTAGGTTAATGGACAGGGCGATGAGGGCGAGGATCCACTGCGTTTTGCACATTTTGTCTCATAAATTTTGGTACAGAGTCATTCAGAAGCACATAAGATCGGGGATTGAAAGTGCGAGTTTCAGCGGATTTGTAGATAGAGGGCGCGCACGTCTGCGCGCTCTGCGTGCTCGACCGAAACTAACGAAACGAACGAAACGCGGTCACCGGCTGCAGTGAGGCTAGCCGACAATAGGTTCATTGAAGACAGTGTTGGCGCATGCTCTCTGACTCTCTGTTATCGCGGGTAATCTCAGCGTGGGAGGTCGTTCGGAAATTGCACGATTTCGGATTTGTTTTAAAGGTAGTTACCGTAAACAATTAACTAATTGAATGGGTAAAAATTGTGAACGGTGCTGGGGTACGCCTGCGTGCGGCCGAAGTGCAAAGTACTAAGTTAAATAGGCAGTGCAAGGCCAACGGCAAATTGTTTCAGTTTGGTTCACTATGGGCTTTTAGTGACAAACAGATGTACAAAATTCCTCGATATAATGGCAAACTAATACTCAAGCGGTTTTCATGAAATGTAGCTACCAGTATGAACCATCCGATTAAAACTGCGTCCAAATCGTTCTATCCGTTTGAGAGCTAACTACCATATCACAGACACACAGATACCAACACAAACTTATATCACCCCTCTTAAAAACAGAACAGGAATAACAAAATTGTATGTACCAGACGGACGGTCTTTTTAATCCAGTACTATTTATTTACGTCGTACGTTAAAATTCGGTAAAAACACATTTATAAACTGGCTTATCGATTAATCGATTATTACGTCAGTCGAGACGTAATGCAGTTAAGTTTTACTTGAACCTTATGCCATGGACATAAAGTACTGTTTTTAAGTGTGTCATAGACATACCTGACATTGAACTATACTAGCTAAGCAGATGTATTACCATATTTTATTTACAAGTGCGAAGCGGCGCGGCGACCTACGTCACTTCGGTGGAATTTCGTGGGACATTCCGCTTCTCTAATATGGTCTACTTAAATACACTTATAAACATTCACTGTTTTGGTCTGTAGTTAGTGGTGTTTTGCAACGCGCCACGTCAAATAAAAATGTGTCACTCACACGCCAAGCGTGCATGTTTTAAAAGCAATGCAAAATTTAACCTAATCAATACGTTAGAAACTCTTTATAACTGTACCTACACCTGATAACTATATAAGCGTCTCGGTGTCCTTTGTTCGTAAAAAAACCGGTCAAGTGCGAGTCGGGCTCGCACACGAAAGGCTCCGTACCATTCTTGTATGAGATGCCCTTATTTTTTTTTGTTACATAGGCAAACTTGAAACTCTGTGAAAACTTTCAACTGTCTATCTATTACGGTTCGTGAGACAGACCGACGGACAGCGGAGGCTTAATCAGTGGTTTAGTTGGCCCGTTTTGAGTACGGAACCCTAAAGAAACAGTTAAAAGTCATATGAAACAAGTCTAACAAAAATCATGCTTTGAAAACCCAACTGCTGTTTGAATAATGTCGTCACCATAATGTTAGTTTCATGCCGAGCAATTTGGCGCCAAAAATCGGCCATTTAGATTTCCAATAATTTTAATAATACCCTTTGACATTCTAGTGGTTAAGACGAATCTAACCACGTATAATTTATTGAAATCAGTTTAGGCGTTTAGCAGTTACGAGACTTACGAGGAAACATAGAGTCAGGGTTACATACAGGTCGAACACATAACCCTCCTTTTGAGCTTTGCCGCAGTCGGCTAAAAATACACTTCAATGCGAGCCAGTTTGAGATGAGTTTTAGTTGGCCATTTATTCTTAGGATACAGTGTACATCTCAATAGAAAACTGACGAAGGCTTATGTCTTAACCAAATTGACCCCATATAACGCTCGTGCCATGTAACATGTTTATTATTACTGATAGAATACAACTGAGCCAATGAAAATACGCATTGAAACGATGCATATACCCTACCTATTATTTCATCAAAACGTCTTTCAACGAATTTATTATTTCGCAGAATTTTCATTTCAATTGGTATTTCGCCCCGCATGAGTCTGTTTTAACTTTGGTACTTAGACAAGTCTAACCTACGTAATTAATGACAAGAGATCCTGAAAACATATTGTTAATACAGCAGAAGAAAGCGTTCGATGAAATTATACAATCGATGGAGTGAAGTTCGATAAAATTATGGATATGGATTACTAGGTGTACAGCGGTGTTCATAAATATGTGTACACTTTAGCACCTTGTCTATTTAATGACATGTTTAAACTGCCATATGAATTGACAACATTAAAAAAAAAAAAGCATTTTTGTTTTTTCGCGTTTATTATAGCTGGTTAAAAATTAGACTACCCGTGTTTCTCGGTTTTACTTTATTTAACTTAAATTCGTCGTTAATAATTTATTAAAGAAATAGTCATTAAAAAGACCGTATATACAAAGTTAGGAATACTGATGTCGTGATCTTAGCATGATATAAAATTAAAAAGGTAACTTTCAACAGAAACTGTCATGTCATGTCACTTGTCAACCATAACAACAACATGAATTCGTCGAATTTGGGCAAATTGCGGCTATTCGTTTTTACAAGTCCGTTAGTCACTTTCATTTTTAATAGCGTATATCAAAACAACAATATTACGAGAATCGAAAGCGTGTCGTTAGAATCAAGTAATCCTACAGACAGATGAAAAATGGTCATGACAGTTGTATATTTTTTTCAATTCCTATTCATTATCCTAACATTCACAATCCAACTTTTTTACTGATTTTCCCAAATATAAAAAAAATTACTGCATAAAAAAATCCAAAAATATTTTTACTGTAATCAGCAGTCTAAAATCTACAAACGGTATTTTATTTTACTACTTTAGCACATATGAATTGTTGTCAATTGTCACCGCGATTAAAATGACGACGTACCAAAGTGTACACATATTTATGAACTCGACTTTACGTACCTATACTAAGTCCAATTAATGGAATGAATTCACAACATGAACTTTAAAAGGTGTTCCGGAAAAACAAACCTTGTAGAGGTTTGTCTCCAAAACAATTAATTTTTATTTTGTTCATTATTTACTGAAAAAATATATATTTGCCAATGGCTAGAGCTTAAACGCCACGTGGTCTTTTCTACGTCACACATCATGGCTACGTAGGGTTATGGAACCAGTAATGGACAAGGCACCAATAATGAACACTTGATTCTTATTTTACAGAAGATAAGGGTTATTCATTTGTTTTGCAACAATCAATTAAAACCTATGTAATTTGAAGTAAGACTGAAGTGTCCATTACTGGTACTTGTCAGCTAAAAGTGTCCATCATTGGTGCCGTCACCCTTATGCGGTTACAAACAATCTGACGCCATTCCAACCACTAGACTAGCACAAAGCGGGCGTAGCAAACACTGATAATATTCAATATTTTTTTCTCGGTAAATAATAATTAAAAAAAGGAATTAATTAATTTGCTTTTGCAAAATATTGTGAGTGGTCGCAAGGGGTCATCGAATCTAAGATATGAAATAACTGATATTGCCAGGGGTGTGATTCTCTCAACAACGACGGACGGACGGACGAACGAGTGAATGTCCAAGCGGCGAGTTTAATTAGTCCCGTCAGAGTGAACAAAACACATTTTAGCGCGTGTATTCAATTTGGCAGCATGGCTTCTCGAACGTATAAGGCTGTCTAATTGAGAATGCAGGCGCTAAAATGTGTTTTGTTCGCTCGGACGGGACTACTTAAAGTGGCCGCTGCGATTCGCTCGTTCGTCCGACCGACCGCCGTTTTTTGAGAAAATAACACCTCTGCTGCCAAACAGCAGTGTTTGTATTGATTTAAGTACCTAAGTAAGTAAGTAAACTCTTTATTGCACAAAAAAATAATCGTTTCACCAAAAACAATTAAGTGAATGATAATAAAGTATGTACAAAGGCGAACTTATCCCTTTAAGGGATCCTTTCCAGCTAACCTTGGAATGACTGGGTGAGGACAACGCATGAGGACAGCAATAAGCTCAAAAAATATACTACTTACATACCTAGAACGCAATAACATATTATTATTGCACGGAAACAATGTGTAGGATCACTTGAACAGTCACATGTAGCTCACATGTATAACGTAGGTATTTCACGTGACTTTTGGCAAAAACACTCAGAATTCTTTAACATCAATTGTATGTTAATTTTGAACTAGGCTAAAACTATGTTTTCTTTATTTTAGGAATAAAAATAAATACTTAATAAATAAGTAAATATTGAGGGACAATCTCACACAAATTGCCCTAGTCCTAAACTAAGCTAGAGTACCTATAGGCCTACCTATACGCTAGAGTAACATAGGCTTGTTCTATGGGTACTAGGCAACGTTAAACAGTAGATAAATAAATACTTATTACATAGAAAATACTCAAAACTCAGAAACAAATAGTTACTCGCTCATCACGCTAATATCACAGTACATATATTATTTATATACTGTGATAATATTTCCCCCGGGAATCGATCCCGAGACGGCTAGCTTCGTAGGCAGGCTCACTATATACTCGTACCTAACTGCGTCGTCAATTTTACTTTATTTACCGTTTTCTTTTAATTTGATGACGTCGGTGATCTTAGTTCTTTTTTATAAATGTAGTGCACTAGTTGTTTCCCGTGACTCCATCCGCGTACAAGTCGGTATCGCTACTTGCGGGTAAAAAGTACCTTATATTATATCAAGCTGAGCGTTGAAAATTGCGAAAAAAAGGAGTGTTTTTTACTTGAGTTTTTGAAATTTTAGTTTTTTTCCGTTTTTATCGGGTTTTTTAGGAAAAATAACAAGTGAATATGACAATTTATTCACAGTCAATCACTGTCACTAGTGTCACTCTCGCCACCTATTTCAATTGCTTCTGCCTCCATGTCGTCGATGTCACCCTTTTGTAGGTGCAAATAAGACCTAATATACCTAGATTACAATAAGAGCAGAAAATTTCATTGTATTTTTCCATAAAAATCCGAAAAAAACGAGTTGTTTGGGAAAAAACGGGGTTTTATTCCGGACTTTTTCAACGCTAATTCAAGCTATCTCCATACCAAATTTCATCGATTTCGGTTCAGCATTATGACACAATTAAACTGTACGTACAAAAATTATCTCCAGTTCCTATTAAAAATATTTGTAAATTTTAAGAAACTTTGTCAGTTTTACTTTGCACGGACGGACCCGGACGGACCCTGCACAAGGTCCTATCACCACTAAATCTATATCCATCCAAATACTTATACTTAATTAATATTATGCGAAAGTAACTCTGTCTTTTTGTTACGCTTTCACGACTCTAAGAAATCCCTAAACCGATTTCGATGAAAGGTATGGAGCCCCGAGGAATTAGAGTGTTTTAGGTCATAGAGTATTTTTCAACGAGTTTACGCGAAAGGAATCGCGAGCAAGTTGACTGAAAAATTTCGGTCCAGTCCTTACATGATTAAAAAAAGAAACTGAAAATGATGTTTTTTTTTAAATTGCTATTGCTTGTTAAATAGATCACTTACATACTAATAGAAAACATATACAGCCTATATGCAAATGTTACGTTGACTATTTTTTCCCGTCATAACTATTGGGTAGGTAGGTAGGTAGGTAGGTAAATCGGTACTAATAATTTGCACTAAAACTAACGTTTGCATATTCTTTAGGCTTCATGCTTTCGATTAGTATGTAATTGCTCTATTTAACAACCAATAGCAATTAAAAAAAAAGTTCGTTTTCAGTTTTTTTTTATCATATAAGGACTGGACTGAAATTTTTCAGTCAACCTATTCGCCATATATTACTTAGAATAAACAGCCCGGTGAAGGTCGTCTCCTATTCGGATCTTTGACCACACAGGCTAGTAGTTAAGAAATAAATCTCACTTGTCCATATCTTCTTCTCTATCTTGGCCGTCCGATGCAATATGCTGGCCCGCAGGTTCGTTAGGTGTACCAAAGAGGTCAAAGTAACGCTTTTCAAAGCGTACTGTCAGACATTTTACACCTGCAGCCTGTGGGTCAGTTTTACGCAGAAGGCGTACAACGAGTTGCGTGTTCAGTTCTGGGTGCTGCTGGGGCTGGGGCGGTGGTGCAGCGCGTCCGGCTTGTTCTGCGAGGCGCGCTCGGACGGGTTCGCGGCCGTCATGAGGAAGCGCTGCGCCTCTCTGCAGGCCCGCCTCCGCGCCAGCCCCAACCGCATCTTGGCCGCGTTGTCTGACCGCTGGGATAGCCATATGTGGGATCGATGGGAAAGTATGCACGCACATCCCCGAACATCATTTTTATGTACCTAGTTATTTAGTTTTATTAATTTTAATTTTATTTTTAATACCCTAACATTTATTTTATAAGGATTACTAACAAATTTGTATGGACCTTGTCTGAAATAAACAATTATTATTATTATTATTATTATTATATCCCCAACCGGTGGTAATATGACATGGCGGTTTGCGAAAATGTTTGCGCTTGCGGCTTTAGCGGAAAAGGGAAGTAAGCGCCGGAAGTGATCACATCAAAGAGTAGTGTAATATACGATCACATCGTGACCGGAAGCCATCGGAGCTTTCAACGTTCTACCGATCATTGTAATATTACGCGTTTGTAATGCGTCTAATTAATTCTTGGGTAATTCATTTTGTCGCTTGTTCCAAGGTGACTTTTTTGTACATAATAATTATACACGTTTAAGTTTTTTGTTCAAGTTGTTGTTCGCATACATGAATTAAGTAGTATAGTAACATAAAATAGGAAGAATAAACTTTGTACTTTACTTAAGCCGTAAACGCACCGAGGACGGAGGCGGGCGGTGCGGTGCGGCGCGTTCCTACACAAAAAACGCATCCACTACGCTTTGGAAATGCTGTTTAGTATGGAAACGAGCCGCGCCTGCGCCGTGCTGCCTCCGCTCTCATGCGCTTGACACACTGTCGCCGATCCGATCCACCGATCCGGTGTAACTATGCAATTTGAACGCGTGTGTTCTTATTTTGTACCACAGGGTCGTATAGGGGGAACGGATCGCCGGCGTTGCGCCTTTATATATTCAGGAATCTTTCATCTTCGCAATCTTTATTTTTGATATACACGGATTCAATTGTGTCAAGCTGTTCCTAACAGTAGGGTTTTCTGAAGTGTGTGAAAACTGTACATACGACAAACATTTAACACGATTATTTTCTACTGTTGGAAAATGATTCAAGTTTGTGTTGAATTTTAGTAACACCTTTTGTTTAACGTCGCTAATCACATCTAATCAGCACATCTATTCTGGGTGGTAATATCCAAATCGTATTTGACCTGTTATGGTATTGTTTTTAATTCGAGAAGGAAAGGTACTTTTTATCTCAAAAAATAGAACAGTTCCGAGACTAGATTTTCCAGCGGACGACGCCGCGGGCAAAGCTAGTATTACACGAAGCGAAAGTATTTTTTCCTTTCGACTTTTAAAAATAAATTATCATTATACAATTTAACACAACGCTTAAAGCGATATACACTGCCATCTAGTGAAATCCAGATGAACCACTTCTGTCTTCAACTTGCTTATCGCCTATTCTAAAATTCCACAAGCGCTGTGCAAAGACATATTGGATTAGTAAACGTATAGTGAGACAGGTGGCGCTAGTTTGCTAATCAAAGGTTTGCTAATCATCACATCAGTCTTTGCACCGCAGTGAGCAGCAGCTGTAGTGAAGTAATGAGCGAGGTGAACTAACCAACTGGTACGTCAGGATTGCACTAGATGGCGGTGTATGAAAGCCAAATCAAAACCTAGCTTAAGTTTGACGAAAATCTGCTTACTTCACATTAAACTTTAACACGTATTTTGTATGGGAAATATGTCAAATTTTGACCCGAAGTATAAGACTTATCTGTCCGCGGTTTGAATATAGGGTTCGGCCCGGTTCGGCCGTTAATAGTTAAAAGGTACACTCGGCCAAAAATGTGGTCTACCACCCTACGGTTGAAGTTCATTTGCGTTACGTCATGATACAACAAGCTCGATTTTCCCTTGCAATAATATTATGACAGTGACAAGTGTCAACCTTAGCGATACTAGTTAGATCGCACAGAAACTTTTGTCAAAACTGGTAGACAACTTTCTTGGCCGACCGTACAATGTATGGCCAAGTTCAAGTCTAATTCTTTGTGATAATATAATATTTTCAAATTGATTGTCAATAATAAACCTTTTCGAGGCTTATTGACCTAATTTCGGTTGTTAGATTTTGAACTATTTTTCAACAATTATTTTAAAGTTTTTAAGAGTGTGGGAACCTAGTTGCTAATTTCCCCAAAGGTTTCCAATGCCGCCATAACCTAAACTCGGATTCATAATTAGATTCCATCAAATCTACCACGGTGTTGCCATTGAAATGAAACATTCCAACATTAGTAAATTTGAAAAAAAAACCATTACCTAGGCATGTTGCCTATTTTTAAGGCATATTTCATTATCCTGACTGTAGCATCCTAACTGGAGGAGGGGCGTTAAACCATCTCACTAATTAGAGCGAAACAATTAGGATCCTTTTAACTTATAATTTAGGAATATATGAATATAAATGTTTACTTCGATACATAACAAACCTCTAGGAATCAAAGTAGTATAGGCGACAAACTTGACGAAACCCCTACGTTTATGTAACTGTATAGTGCCTGTGTACAGAAAATGGAGACTATATTTGAATTGGGACCCCAATTCCCTTAATGCTCTACACCACTACAAAGACTTTCGTTTAGTTTTTCACCTGCAGTAAGATAATAATATTTTTTATTGTTAAGAAAGGGTTGGTGGCATCTGGACCGTCATACTGACATTGACAGATGTTATTGTGACAGTGACATTTCTTGGTAGATTTGACGGAATCTAATTTAAGAATCCGAGTTCACACTGAAACAAAAATTTGGTCGCTTTTAAGAAGATTGTGATTGCGTGCATAAGCGTCTTGATCCCATACAAGCCTGACAAGACGATAGATACATCAACTAAGGTGTTAGTTGAATCACTAAAGAACTCGCTGTTGTTACTATCAGCTTTGGTTGATACAACTAATATCATAACTATTGTATTGATTTTTTGTCAACTAAGAGAAAATGTCTCTTGATTGGCTCCCATTTTTACACGACTGCCCCAAAAAAGGAGTGTAATGTTTTCAGGGTTCATGTTTGTATGTATGTATGTATGTGAGTTTCTTTATTCCGCTATAACTTCTAAATCCCTTGACCGATTTAGATGTGTGAGTTATCGTTAGAATCCTTACGTCATCCCGGGTGACATAGGATACCTAAACTGTTAAAATTGAAATAACAACAATGGCAAAATGTCAATTATTAATCTTCCAGGTCACCGTCTCCGTAAGGTAAGCACTTCGTTTGCAGGGAACTGTATACGTTTCTACAATTAGATACCATCTGATATCGTCAATATGCCGTTCAATAAATTTAAGTCTCACATCAAGCGCTGCTTGTTGGGTAGGGCATACTATACTATAAATGACTTCATTGGTGACCAATATATATTTAAGTAGTGTGTAGGCTATTACTTATTTAAGGTAATTTCTTAAGTCTAGGTTATTTCTGATATTTCTATCTTGATAAAAATGCCTTTAAGCAAACTGTGTATTCAAACACGAAATTGTATGTTTACTTTTGTACTTTATCTTTATTAGTTCTTGTGTGTACAAGACGCTTTTAAATGAGAGCACACTGTGATGTTTCTCACCGGACAGCTATATCACACAATATTACTTTTATGTTGTCCGGCAGCATGAGCACGTCATGCTCGCTCAAAGGTCTTTGCTTACGGCGGCGTCGTTGATTGGGTCGCCACCTTCCCGAACACATGGTTGAGGGAGGCGATGGCTGAGATATGCGTCATACTCGTGAACGGGTGCTGTTTGTGGGGTCCGGTCTGTTCACGTCTGCAAGGACTTGTTGCTCAGTTAATGATTCCAGTTATGGCTTTTGACGTAGAGACCTCGTCGTGTTGTTCTCCTAGTCATTATTTTTAGTTTCATGTATTTGACATGTAATCTTGATAATTTTTACATTTATTTGTAATGTATTTAATTTTGAATTTGTATTTTTTTTATGTGATAGTTCTAATAATTTATATTTGTTGCTTTATTACCTTGTAATGTAACTTACTTTTAAGTATTATTGTATTTTATGTTTGAAAAATTACCTTCTGCTGGAGTTTCTTGCGGCGCTTCTTCTCCGCAATGATGGTCTTGTCCGAAGCGCTAGTAGATTCACTGTCGTTACGCTAGTGCGGAAGTTAAGCTACTATGGCATCAAAAATGTTGCACTAGATCTTATTACATCTTACCTTGCTCACAGAACTCAGCGGGTAGACATTAACAAAACACAATCTTCTGGGTCATCTGTTGCTATGGGAGTGCCTCAAGGCTCTATTCTAGGTCCGTTCTTGTTTTTAATCTATATTAACGATCTCCCATATGTAGTGCGCGATAAACATGAAATAGTCTTGTTTGCTGACGATACTTCACTTATATTTAAAGCGGATAGGAAACAGGATAATTTTAATGACATTAATGATGCATTATCCACAATTGTTGACTGGTTTACGGCCAACAACTTACTTTTAAATGCCAAAAAAACCAAGTGCATTAAATTTTCATTGTCCAATGTGAAGCGAGTGAATGCGGCTAGAATAAGACTGAAGGATGAGACACTGGAATTCGAGGATAGAACAGTATTTTTAGGTGTCACTCTGGACTCAAAACTGCAATGGAGTGCGCATATATCCACACTTGCAGGTAAACTAAGTTAAGCGGCTTATGCGGTAAAGCGAATCCGACATCTTACTGACGTCGAGACGGCGAGACTTGTGTACTATAGTTATTTTCATAGTGTTATGAGTTATGGAATTTTACTGTGGGGAAGAGCGGCTGACATCCAGACCATCTTTGTATTACAGAAGCGGGCTGTACGTGCTATATATCAATTGGGGTCTCGTGTTTCGCTTAGGGATAAATTTAAAGAAATCAATATTCTTACAGTCGCGTCGCAGTATATCTTTGAGAATATCATGTATGTACGCAAACACATACACGAGTTTAGGCATAACCGCGACGTTCATAATTTAAATACTAGAAATAGGGATAAGCTCGCTCTTCCAGGTCACCGTCTCCGTAAGGTAAGCACTTCGTTTGCAGGGAACTGTATACGTTTCTACAATAAGATACCATCTGATATCGTCAATATGCCGTTCAATAAATTTAAGTCTCACATCAAGCGCTGCTTGTTGGGTAGGGCATACTATACTATAAATGACTTCATTGGTGACCAAGATGTATTTAAGTAGTGTCTAGGCTATTACTTATTTAAGGTAATTTCTTAAGTCTAGGTTATTTCTGATACTTCTATCTTGATAAAAATGCCTTTAAGCAAACTGTGTATTCAAACACGAAATTGTATGTTTACTTTTGTACTTTATCTTTATTAGTTCTTGTGTGTACAAGACACTTTTAAATGAGAGCACACTGTGATGTTTCTCGCCGGACAGCTATATCACACAATATTACTTTTATGTTGTCCGGCAGCATGAGCACGTCATGCTCGCTCAAAGGTCTTTGCTTACGGCGGCGTCGTTGATCGGGTCGCCACCTTCCCGAACACATGGTTGAGGGAGGCGATGGCTGAGATATGCGTCATACTCGTGAACGGGTGCTGTTTGTGGGGTCCGGTCTGTTCACGTCTGCAAGGACTTGTTGCTCAGTTAATGATACCAGTTATGGCTTTTGACGCAGAGACCTCGTCGTGTTGTTCTCCTAGTCATTATTTTTAGTTTCATGTATTTGACATGTAATCTTGTTAATTTTTACATTTATTTGTAATGTTTTTAATTTTGAATTTGTATTTTTTTTTTATATGTGATAGTTCTAATAATTTATATTTGTTGCTTTATTACCTTGTAATGTAACTTACTTTTAAGTATTATTGTATTTTATGTTTGAAAAAATGACCTTCTGCTGGAGTTTCTTGCGGCGCTTCTTCTCCGCAATGATGGTCTTGTCCGAAGCGCTAGAAGATTCACTGTATATTACCGACGTGTAAAAGAGCCTGTATGTGGCCAATTTACTGAATAAATATTTTGATTTTGATTTTGATTTTGTATATTACCGACGTGTAAAAGAGCCCGTATGTGGCCAATTTACTGAATAAATATTTTGATTTGATTTTTTGATTATGTAGGTATATCGACGATAGTATAAAAAATGCAGTCGGGTTTTTAAAGCTTGCTTTTCATATTTGAGAGTGTATATACCTAATTTCCTCGTTTTTTGGATACTGTAGAGGTAGGTCCTGTACTAAAGGTATCTATCGCACCTACTACGCGGATAAGAAGTACATCCTGACACATTACACAAGCATGAAGTTTTAGAATATTGATAATATTGACCACAGTAAAACAATGCCAAATTATTTTGTTGCGTGTTAAGGAACAATAATAACAGTATTTTTTACTGCCTGACGGCATTACTGAGTAATTATTATCATTATTGAGTAACTTCATGGTTGTGTTATTTGACAGGATTGACATCATCTCTGTGTAGTACTGGGCCTCTATTCTACGGTGTAAAACAATATTGCTTTTGCCATGTTATCCTATTGTTTCTTAATTCGGCCGCCATGACATTACTGATTACTGTCAAGTAAATAAGAGCTATCGTACGTTTAGCAATACGGTAGCATGTTAAAAGGTATATGGTTTTACGGAGTAGGATACGAGTATAGCACCTGTAATTAGATCACGGGTTGCAGTGTACATAATCCTATCTCGCGGTCGTTGCCCTCAGGGTAAATTTAATTGTGGTAGCGGTTACCCTTATGCTTCGCTATTGTTTCTTTTTATGAAATTGGTTTTTCGCCATACCTACCAAATACAAATTATAAAAGTGAAAAGAATAAAAAAAACTAATTTCTGCGGTAATACCAAAAAACCGGCCAAGTGCGAGTTGGACTCGCGTACGAAGGATTCCGTACCGTTATGTAAAGAAAAAACGTTTGTTGTTTGGGAGTCCCCCTTAAACATTTATTTTATTTGAATTTAATTATTTATTTTTAAATTCAACATACAATTAAACAATCTGTGAATATTTCAAGCGTCTACCTGTTGCCGGTATTATAATATCGAGCAAAAAACGGCAAAAAAAATCATGTTTGTTGCATGGGAGCCCCCCTGAAGTATTTATTATTCTGTTTTTAGTATTTGTTGTTATATCGGCAACAGAAATATTTCAACTGCATCAGCGACATCGGACAGACAGATAGACCCACAGACAGACAGACAGACGGACAGTGGAGTCTTAGTAATAGGGTCCCGTTATTACCCTTTGGGTACGGAACCATACGTATGAGAATTCATACTATACACCGCAGTGGAGAGTGCACGCGCACGTCACGTCTACGCGCAGGCATCCGGTGTGGCTGGGCCTTTAAATGCTTCGACTACTAAATTGCAGTTTCTTCTTATGTGGTATTACGTAAGGATTAAGATACACACAAAACAACCAATTAAAACTGGGCGTGGCTAAAGCTCTTGGCGTCAGCACATTGCCAATAGTTCCGCCGCAGGAGTGACACCATGCAGTACTGTTTTTCAGCTTTAGCCTAAGAGCAGGAGTATAAAAAAACCGGTCAAGTGCGAGTTGGACTCGCGCACCGAGGGTTCCTAACCGCCACAACAGTAGGTATTGTTATATTCCGATTTGAATTCAATTTTGAATCGAATCCGTCAGCCTAACTTAGGCTTGACCAATTTTAGTATTTGTCGTTTTTCTTCACGTTTTGTACTCGCACTATAATCATACCTAATTTGACGCTTTTAATGTATTACCGTTTTTACGATGCAACAAAAAAAATACGTTAATAAAGAATATTTCATGTATGGGGCCCCCAATATTATTTCACTTTTGGTTGGTTTCCAGATTGCGGAACACTACATACGACCCATCCAATCTAATCCATACAAATATGATTAATGTAAAAGTAACTCTGTCTTTCTGTTTGTTACGCTTTCACAGCTTTAGCACGGGGTTACCGCGGAACCGATTTCGATATAATTTGGTATGGGGATAGCATGAGTGCTGAAAAAGGAGGAATAGGATAGTTCCCTAAGAAATAGCGATAAACGTCTAGGCGGACGGAGTGGCAGGCAAACGCCAGTGCTTAATAAAACTGTGAAAAACCCCGTTGAATCCTAGAGAAACAAAACCAAATATGTGGCGTTCTATGAAAAGGGACCTTATTGTCGATGACGCTTCCGCCATTATTAAAGATGCTCCGATATAAATACAACGTCGCGTGACGCAGTGCGGCGTAAGCGCCATCGACCATAAGGTCCCTTTTCATAGATAACGCCACAAATAAATATAGTATGAATGTGGAAGAAGCGAAAGACATTTGTCAGGATCGAGCAGGTGGAAAGAAGTTGCCTCTGGGAAACAGGCGTGATTATCTGTATGTATGTATGTATAAATCTAGTGAAGCTTCTTCCTTACGTAGTACCTACGTATATAAAACAAAGTCGCTTCCAGCCGTCTGTCCCTCTGTATATATATACACTTAGATCTTTCAAACTACGCAACATGTATCCAACAGATAGATCTCAATAGAGAGAGTGATTCAAGATGTAGGTTTTTATGAATTATAAATTCTGGATTATGTACCTACCTACGGTGTACTTAACAGAAAACTCGCATAGAACGAAGCGAAGCGAGGCGGGTCGCTAGTCTACTGTTAATATATCAAGTTATCTAAATACTCAGGGCCCGTATTATGGTCACTTTTATCGCGGTGGATAAAGCTTCCGTCACTCTCGCACTTACATACTGGTCAGAAAGTGACAGATGTTTTATCTACGCTTATCTACGACGATAAACACGACCATAATCGGCCCGCAGGACATAAACCATGCGGCAGAATTATTCAACTTTAAATTTATTTCTGAATCATAACTTTTCGCAAACCCTCACCAATCCACTTGTACGTTTCGCTAGAATTTTCCAGAATATTCAAGAATTCCAGGTTTTAGCGAGTAAGCCCCAGTTCCGAGAAATCGTTTAGGTACACGTATTATTTTCTGGAGCACGAGTATTTGAAATATTACTTTGCAATATATTTTCAAGGATTCGCAAAGCAGGTTTCCCGATGTTTTGTTAGTCGTTGAAACATGCCAGTCTGAGTGTTATTTTTTACTTCACTTAAGTACAGACTTTTTGAATTAGTGGGGCATCTGTTTACATAGATTCCAGTTGTATACCGATATAAATTGTTTGACTTAATTCAAAAGAGGCACCAGCCGGTATTATGGTCGTGTTTGTTAACGTCGATAAGACATCTGTCACTCTCTGACCAATATTTAAGTGCAAGAGTGACGGATGCTTTATATAGCGCGATAAACATAATACCTATGTCGATAGGTACTTTAAATTACAATTCGCGAAAAGCACAAAATTTAACGTAGCTTTACTCAAATTTAAATTTAAGGTACCAATCGATGTTATACAGTTTAAGTTCCTAAATAAACTATTTTTAGGCCAATTTCGTTACTTCGAAAAATAATCTTGTGTCGGTCAATTAAGTCAAGAGTCACTTTGACAAATGTCATATATTAGGACGTTGGGCCTTACGATGTTAAACGTTTTAGTCTCCTGTTGAACGATCTATGCTTGCTATAAAAAGTATTATGCCGTTATTGCTCTTAAAATTAAATAGGATCCTAAAAGTTATAACTACGCATCTGTTGAATCCATTTTGACTATTGTTATGAATAGAAGGGTGATATTGTGGGGTTATATAATAGCATTTGTGTCCGCTGTCTACAAATTTTTCAATTAAAATTATACGTAAGCGAAATCTACTGAATTGATAATTTTCTACTGACTGTTAGCAGCTTTATTAGATCAACTTTTATTAATGTAATGTTTAAAAAGCAAGGAACCACCTACAAATTATTACGCAGTTCCGTTGACTTTCAATGGAGCCAATAACCATATCTTGACGAAAGGAGGGGGCAAATTGGGCTATATGTGACGTTCCACGCGTAAAGGTACCTTATGGCACAGAATAAGTAATAGTAATATCCCTGTAATCTACAATTCATAAGCAATCAATAACAAAAACAACCAACTCCGTAAGTGGTGCAGTTACGGAGATAATTTTTTTTGAAAATATTCTTCAAAATCCATTAAATCAAAATAACAGTCAAAATACATTCTGAAAAAAAAGGACATTTTAAAATAACTTTTTGGATATATTTTTAGCTGAATAACATAAATCAAACATTGAAAAATATATGTAATCAAACTTTAAGCCTTCTACTTCGAGAATAAGCAAAAAAGACCAAGTTATTTTCGTTCCATTTTATAAAACCATAAGGTGTACCTTTACCCGCGGAACGTCACATATGACCAATAAGGACAAGCGGTATGTCACCGGATAGGTAAATTCTAAGTTGTAAAACTATTACTATGGCAAGTAGTTCGAAATCTTTGTGTGAAATAAGTTATCGGAATGCAAAGACGGCGGTATTTCAAAGTAATTACGCTAAAGTCGTCTATGTAGGCGTCCCAATGTTCCAGATTTAAAAAAAAACTCACAATTATTTGAGGTTTCCCGCTACACGCCATCTTTGTGGAATTAAAAAGGATTTATTATTATTGGTTTCTAGGCCAGCGTTTTTGCCCATTCTCCTTTATATGCAATCATCCCTGAGATAGAGGTACTAACCTATAGGTAAGTAGGTACATGAAAAAAAAAGTCATTAAAATCGGTTAAAAATTAGCGAGTAATATACACAAAAAAACAGACAAATTGAGAACTTCCTCCTTTTTTAATGTCGGTTAAAAATAACGTTTAGGTACATTCAACAATTAAAATCATCGGAGACCCCTATTCCCGTATTTTAGACTAATATTAAACCAAACAAAGCCAAAAAAAACTACAATGAAAGCAACATAAAGCTTAATAATGCTAATAAACATTACACACAAAAATTAAACATCGTTTTATTACTTTGCAATATATTTTCAAGGATTCGCAAAGCAGGTTTCCCGATGTTTTGTTAGTCGTTGAAACATGCCAGTCTGAGTGTTATTTTTTACTTCACTTAAGTACAGACTTTTTGAATTAGTGGTGCATCTGTTTACATAGATTCCAGTTGTATACCGATATAAATTGTTTGACTTAATTCAAAAGAGGCACCAGCCGGTATTATGGTCGTGTTTGTTAACGTCGATAAGACATCTGTCACTCTCTGACCAATATTTAAGTGCAAGAGTGACGGATGCTTTATATAGCGCGATAAACAGCGACCATAATACCTATGTCGATAGGTACTTTAAATTACAATTCGCGAAAAGCACAAAATTTAACGTAGCTTTACTCAAATTTAAATTTAAGGTACCAATCGATGTTATACAGTTTAAGTTCCTAAATAAACTATTTTTACATAGGTACATGAAAAAAAAAGTCATTAAAATCGGTTAAAAATTAGCGAAGAAATCGAGTAATATACACAAAAAAACAGACAAATTGAGAACTTCCTCCTTTTTTGATGTTGGTTGAAAATAACGTTTAGGTACATTCAACAATTAAAATCATCGGAGACCCCTATTCCCGTATTTTAGACTAATATTAAACCAAACAAAGCCAAAAAAAACTACAATGAAAGCAACATAAAGCTTAATAATGCTAATAAACATTACACACAAAAATTAAACATCGTTTTATTACAGCCAACTAATCCACAACATTGTCGTCAAACCCCAGAAAAACATTAAATCGCACGGGGGTATTAAATAATAGTTAAAAGGAACCCTAAAAATGCACGGAATTATTGTGGGAACCATGTGGAGTCTTACTCAAAAAGGGAATAAGTCGACTTAACTCGGAATTAAAAAGGGGATAAATTATATACGAAGTATACTAGACTTGTGCCCTTTTTCACTTGATCTTCAGATCACTTATGCCCTTTTTCACTAGGACCAACATTGTCCTGGACTGACGAACCCCTTGCAGGCTGGGGTAGAAAAAACGCACACGTGTTTAATTCCATTCAGCTTGGCCAGCGTGGTTAGTTTGAGATGCACTTGTTGGCCTATCCCCATGGGCTTAGTGGATTTATTGTGAGATTTAGGGCAGTTTTCATGACCCGACTCAATGAATAGACCTTATAGTTGAATAACTATTTAATACATAAAAACTAGGTCTGTACGTTTTCCTTTCCAAGAGAATATTACGTATTGCTTGGAAAGAAATAAGTAAATGAACAAAAAAAACAAAAATGGAAACGTACTTGAAACCTATTTCTTCATAACAACTACAACAAATTCAAAAATAGTGGAAATCGGACTTGATTCAGAGGGTGAGAAACTTTATCGCCCGGAGGTAAATTTATATGGATTTTATTTGACAGCTGCGCGATATAACCGTCGGTTCCCAATAATCCCAATCCTCTTAGCAGCCCAACCGATTTTTATGAAGCTAAGGACCATCCCGATTAAACTAAGCGTCTATTAAAAACATCACCTCCGAATCGGTCCACCCGTTTCTTAGCCCCTATTGCCTTTGACGGGAGCCTGCCGTTTGGTCAAAATATTTTTGGTCAAATGTATCATTTCCCAAAAAGCATTTTGTATTATTTTTGCTTTATATCCGGGATATCGTAATTATCGTAACCGCTTGCTACTCTGCATACTGCATACATACATCAACTGCGACGGGAAACAACATTTTGGGAAATGATACATTTGACCAAAAATATTTTGACCAAACGGAATAGACCCGCTTGACAAATATTCAGCAAAATGATCTTAATTACTAAGTACGAGTAGGAACTATTGGAATAAACTGTATTATGCCAGAAACATGGTAAGTTTTATAGTTCTTTATACGCCAGTGCCGACAGATAAATGTTCCAGCTGCTAGTACGTATACCTTTATAGGTACACATGACATGTGTGCAGATTGCATCCCGAATTGTTTACCGGGATAGGGGTGGAATCAATGACTCTTTGTTGCAGTGCAGGCCGGACAAACGCGTGCCGTAAGTACGAAAGTAAATTCAAAATGAAGTTGGGTTACATAAACCTATAGTGAACTAAATGTTTTGCTATACTTAGTAAAAAAAAACGGTGAATGGAAAGTCGGACTGGCGCACCGAGGGTTCCGTATTTAAGATATGGTTGGAAAACGCAAAACTAACGTAGATAAGTTGGGTTGGGGGACGTCCATTTTTGTACATTTCTGGCTTCTATAAATCAAAAATACTTCACGGAAATTTATAAACCCCCCCCATTCAACAACTAGACCCCTTTTCAAATATTTGGAAATAATTTCATATTTCTTTTACTAAAAACAGATACGGCCATACAAGTATAAAACTATGCCAAATTTCAAGTTAATATAGTTTCCGAGAATAACTGCCGTGTCATACAACAGACACCGAAGTCTCACCATAAGGGTTCCTTTTTTACCATTTTGGTACGGAACCCTAAAAATTACATCAAGATGAATTCTGCGAACGTATATTGTTATCGAAATTGTTGCCGGTTTACGTAAGCTGCCGGACGGTCGCGTCGAGCGCTTACGTCAATCCATGCATTTTTTACATCTATCGAAAATCGTTATCGTCTTGTCTAGGCTCCCAGGATTCTGTAAACGTTACCGACTTCCAACGTAAATCGAAGAAAATGTGAATTGGTGTGAGCTGCTGTTTGGTCATTTTGTCAACTTTACTTTGGACACTTTTAGAAAAGGCGTTACCGTTTGCAGGGTGCAACTTAGTGCTAAAACTCACGCGATTTTTTTTAAAATTTAAATTAGGAAATTTAGCATTATAGCTTTGTTTATAAGGGCACCCAGCGCGAAAATATCCAGTGAGAACATAAAATAAATAGGTAAATCTTCCATGTTCGAGCGCGCGTAATTTTATGTGTAAAGTTTACATTGAACGACCGAACTTCAGCGGTCGCACGTAGAACTCAAAAATATCTGTATTTGCCTACCTACTGCGCCTCTATTCTAGGCGATAAAATACAAATAGTATTTGACGTTATCGTATTGTTCCTAACTCTGCCGCCATTATTGTCAAGTAAATAAGAACTATCAAAACGTTGACAATACGATAACTGGTCAAAAACGATATTGTTTTTGCCCTGTTGGCCCAGGGCCTCTATTCTAGGCGGTAAAAAACAATTTCATCTTTGACGGTCAGATAATGGAACTAGTGGGAATAGACCGCTAAGGTCAACTTGACCTTAAACAACTGGTCCTTATTTTTTTTTTTATTAAAAAATAATTTATTCTCACTAAAACTGTTAATGAAAAAGTTGCATTCAATAATAATTTATTTAATATAAAACATTCGTAATAATGTTATAAAATATTCGTCATTTTATTAAATTTTTTTATAAAATAGAAGTACTTAATGGGATTAAATCATTCCCACTAGTTCCATTATCTGAGGTCCTTTAAATAATGGACAATGAGTTAATGAATCACATGTGATTCATGGAACAGAGAACTTGTTATTTGCCATAAATTATTGAGTGTTTATTGAGTAGATATTGTAACATGTGAGAACCACATTATTATACTTGTAAGTCTAGCGACTAGAAATGTACAAGATGCAGGACATTTCCAGAAGCTCGGAGTCTTAATAAATTTCTGGAAACATTTGTAAGCATCGAAAATGTTCTCACACCATACAGTAAGAATATTCTTGGAAGTTATCGAGAATTTATCTTAAGAAACTTTTACGAATTGAGACATTTCTCGTCGGTACAATGCTAATTGCGACCCCTACTTTCTTAAAAAGAAACATAGTTGGTAGTTACTTAAATAAAAAGAACTTACTCGTTTCGCTCGGTATTTATTAAAATTTAGACAAAATTTTGCGGTTACTTTTCCCTCATGTTAAAGAAAACAAAACAAAAATGGTCGAAAGAACGAAAACTTTTTAGCAGAACGAGCGGCTTGGGTCGAATCCCACCTGCAGTTCTTATCCGTACCCTAAACACTACCCAGGCTACAATTTGCGTAGCTCGTTCCTTTATCACGTAATCCCGGGGAAATATATGTCCCGGGGATATAATAAATCCCGGAGTAACCCAGTATCTAAGGTTCCAGGTTAGGTACAGCTCAAATCGTTCAGGATTTAAGCCAATGCTCTCGTAGATGTAGAGTTACGCATAAACTAAAGCGAAATTTTGTTCGGAAAATATACGACAAAGCAATGATATCTAACGGGTCACTATTCGTGTAAATTTGTATGAACAGTGGCCTGTTTTAATAAATTCTTGAGTATATTATGTTATGGACCAAATGATAAATCGGGCATTTTTCATAATGACCGGGCACTATGAAAAATGCCCAATATGAGAGGGTAATTTGACCATCGATTCATGGGGTTTTATTACCACTATGGTTAAGAAGATATCCATGGTTAAAGCAATGCAACCTACCTTAGTATATCAAATTGCCTATTTGTCCGTAGCAATATAATAATGACCAGGCAAAACGATAAATAATGAAGTTAAGATAGTAATTAATCATTTTGCCCGATAGAGCTAGACATTATTAATAATGCCCGGGCATTATCAACAATGCCCGCATTAATCACTTGGTCCATGCATGACATATATACGGCGTTAATTGTAATTTACAGTACCTACTCAGTAAGTGAGAATATAATTACCTACTTACTTCCAAAACTAACTGTAGCAAATCCCAGGATTGCATCCCTTAGGTTTGAAGCGAGTTTAAAGGCACTAAAGATATTTCATTTCGTTAAACAAAAGAAATACGTTTCTTTCATTAAGTTCATTTTGAGACAAGCTTTTATTGCTAAATGTTCTTTTTTTACGCCAAATTGCTGTGTTGTTTTTTTTAATTCGGTGGTAATACGCTAAATACAGCCGAGATAGTTTTGCCACATTCCGACACCAGCATCAGATCAGCTAGATACCTTTAATAAATAGCTTTATTATCGGGTTTACATGTGTATTCTTAATGTCAGCCCATTACGATAAAAAAGTGCTCCAAAATTGACCTGCAATATTTGAACTACATAAACTAGAAAACATGTGAAATTTCAAAACAAACTTGTAAAAATAAACATTCTGTAGAACACACTCCTCGTAGCTTCGAATCAACGTTACGTTAACAATAAGTCTCAAAAGGCATTAATAACGTAAATCGTCTAGAATTCAGAATAAATATTCAAACAGCACTTGAACAAGATACAACCTCTTCGTTATTTAGATCCCGGCAGATCTAAGAATCGCTCTGAAAGCACCTTGACTTCTTTAATCATAAAGAAAAAATACACGAAAGAGAAATTTCGTACGTCGGTACGACGTCGGCGCGTCAAGAATATGTATTACATTTTTGCCCCTTATTTCAAATGGGACAACGTTTGACGTTTGACGTCCGTGTTTGAGTCACAGAAATTCATAAGGTATGTGTACCTACCAACAACTTAATCGGTCCAGTGCTTCAAATTGGCTATGGCAGACGGACTAACAGATAGGTACGCGAAGGGCTTCCAATCCCGCAGCCTATCTTCAATCGCGGTATCTGCGGGACCGAACATTTTCAATCCCGGTATTTGCGGGATCCCGCGTAGAAATTGATACTATTGATATAAGGTGAATGAAACAAAAAAAATGAACAAAAATATGGAAAAAAATAACAAAATCATACACACAATAAACAAAAACTAAGAAAATTTTCAACGGAATGTTGAAAATGTAATTAAATTCGTTTGGTAAGCATTCATCTGATATTTATTTTGAAGAAAACAAAACATATCTAATGTGTTGTTCTGCCAAACTATTGCGTCCCGCATATCCCGCGGATCACGCGCTCGTAATCCCGCAACAAGCGAGACTGGAAAATAGCGCGGGATCTCGGAATACCGGGATTTTA
Source organism: Acleris literana (assembly GCA_946894065.1). NCBI lineage: Eukaryota > Metazoa > Arthropoda > Insecta > Lepidoptera > Tortricidae > Acleris > Acleris literana. Next base: position 5,795,606 of record OX335681.1, read on the forward strand.
AGCCCTAGATACTCGTACCTACTCCTATAATGGTTGCGTTTTTTTCATTTGGACGTAAGGCACCCTAGAAATAAATGGTGTAGGCGTAAACCCTGACACCTGGAGGTCTAATACCCCAGTTAAAATATATCTGCGCATTCTAAACTAAGATGTGTTTGATATGAGATTGGGTGGTGTCATACATAACTAGCCGTACAAGAAGTTAAAAGTAGTGGGTGGTGGGGATGGCTAATCTATGCCGTTGTTTGTTTCATTTTTAGCGGTTTGTTTTGGCTTCACGGAATTTAGGATCCATCGACTACCCAAAAGTAGATGTCATTGAAATTAAAATCAAAACCAAATTCATTTATTGCATTTTCACTCATGTTATAAAACGAATCACAGAGGTTTAACCTCTAAATAATTAAATAGGGAATCCTGTCCGATGTACTCTGTGGACTGTAGAGACAGGCTCGGAAACCTAGTTCTTTTTGAAACAAAATAAGACTGTTCCTTCTTGAAATAATAGTTAATTTCGCTCGCTAATTTGTTCGCAACGCAATGCCATGGTTTTCTGCTATTTCCTACCCTATTAGCTAGCTTATTAGTCACATTTTCACTTGCTCAGATTTAAGTCATGCCGGCCTTATTATTTTAGTCGCCACGCCCCATCCAACTGCAGAAAGAATCAAAAACCAAAAATACCAGGTTAATCTCAGCGATCATAAGGCTCGGGAATCGATTCCGCTTCGAGCGAGCGTTTACGAAAAATCTGGTTAAGAACCATAATTAACTGGTATTTTTCAAACCGTTCCCAAGCTATGGGTAGACATAATGAGGTTTTTCAAGTAAATAATATGTAAAGTAAACAAAACGAAACTAAAACATGTTTGAAGTTGAATTCACCATCTAGAAACAGAATGATTGAAATTCTAATTAACCTGTTTATTGACACCTTTACTTGAGCTGTAAATTTTTTAGGGAGGAATAACAATTATTTATATTTCATTATACCAAGGATATTTCCGCTGTTCCCGTTACCGGGTTCGGCCGTGAAAAAGTTAAAATATTTACGTTCGGCTGGCCTTACGAAACACGGTTATTTTAGTGCATCGGTGAGATTTGCTCGGCGCTCGCCTTTTGTTTTGTCCCACATTTCGAATGTTGGATTTTAGCTTTTTTTAATGGCCCTTCCGAGTATTTCTGGCCAGTTTCTTTAATTACGGCCGTTGCTAATGTTCAACAATTTCCAGTTATCCTCGATCATGCGTAACAGCTATCTTATCAATCTGATCTGACTTTTACATGTATATTGAAGCGGCAAAATGAAATGAGATAGATAGGAACACACGAGATTTATTAAATATTGGAAAAGGACGTTAGATGACTCAGTCATGTCATGTGTTCAGTAATGTTGCCAGTTGCCACGTCAATCTCAATCCATGGAGGTGGTCAATTTCAAGCAGTAAACTGGGTTGACACAATTATGATGATTACTTTGACAAAATTTCAAGAACGTATCTAAGTAGGTACATTTAATGTTTGAATAGAAATACAGACACAGGCTTGGATAATTTTTAACCTAAGCTTTTAACCTTAAATGCATACAAATTCAAAAGTGGAACACGGAACAATGGAACGTCATAAACCAAAATCAAACTAAGTAGGCGAAATGCCCCCAAGATAAAAGAAAAAACAAAATGGCAGCCAGAAAGTCGGAGTATTATTTTTAATTGCATTGCAGAGTTCTAAAACAAACCTGTCAAATGTACCTAATAATCTAAATTTTACTGTATTTTATTTAGAAAAAAAATACTGCCTTGCAGAAACTACCTAACCTGCTTAAAAGAGCTTCCAAGCGATAAATAAATGGCAGGCAGTATCAGCACCATTGTTGCTTAGTTAAGTATATACTTTACAAGAAAAAAGGTGAAAATATAGGATCATGTGTTAAATTACGTGAGGAAAATTAATGTTTGTTGTCGCGTGGCAAAGTGGAATAAATCGGGCTCGGGATGTGACCTCGCTTATGTATTCCCGCCATCTTGTAGGTGTTACAGGTGAGCCAACATGCAAAATTTAACGCTATTTGAAACCTTTTGACACGCTAGCTAGCGTTTGTAATATTTAATCTGTGGCCAAGTGTTGACGTGTTTGAAATTTGAATTGAGAACAAGTCTTCTATTTTAAACTCTTTGGATTATCGCAGGTGGGCTAGCAAACAAAATTAAGCGCAACATACGATACGATTTTTTTCGTCGGAAAAGTTGATTTATCTTTCTTTCTCAGTCTGCTTTTGTATCTACCCACTAAAGCAAGACGAATACGAACTTACACGACAGAATACGAAGTATAGTTATTCACTAAATGTGTAAATAATGCTTAATTTGGGTTTTTAGCCTCATTGCTCATTGCATAGGTAATCTTAGTACGAATGTACCTAGTGCACATCTGTAGTACACAGTAGGTAATTCGTCGTTTCTTAGGGTTCCATACCCGTATAATTTATAATTTTCCATCGAGTATTCATTTCTTTATCTGTGGCCAAGTGTTGACGTGTTCGAAATTTGAATTGGCGAGAACAATAGACATATTTTTAAACCGGAGTCTTACAGCTGCCAGGGGCTAGATCTATAGCTATTTATTGTCAATGAATGGGAATAATTCGTTTGCTTATATTACGCGTTGATTTGTAGAAGTGAATGGGAAAGTTAAGGTTAGGGTCAAGGGGAATTAGAACAGCTGTTCGTCGTCTATTGTTCAGACTGGTAGGTATTATATTTGCATAATTTATGTGTATTATTGATTTGTTGAATTCTATTTGTTTTTTCTAGCGTACACTGAAAAAAATAATACACACAATAGAGCAAATAAACACTTAGAGTAACTGATCATGAAAAGTATCATCAAAATCTTGAAAAACAGTAAACGACAAAACATTCACGTTTACTGATTGGGCATTACTATTTAATTAATTTACAATATTTATACACATTTCAATTTACTGCCAAGACAATAAAAGTTAGCCGAAAGTTTTAACTGTTTTTGGGCCAGTAACTACATACAGTCGAGTTCATAAATATGTATACACTTTAGTACCTTGTCACTTTAATCGCTGTGGCAATTCGTAATGGCAGTTTAAACATGACATTAAATAGACAAGGTACTAATGTGTATACATATTTATGAAGCCGACTGTACCCTTTCAATCACTATGCTCACATAGGTAGACCTACGGTGCAAAACAGTGAAAGTTCATCGGTTCGGTTTTGCATGTACTTTTTTTTTCAGGCCTTATCATACATTCCTACTAATATTTATAATGTATATGCGAAAGTGTTTGTTGGATCGACGTGACTGGATAGCCGCCGATACATAGGCTAAATTGTAACCTGCACGGGTAGCACAAGTTGTATTTTCTCGCTTGTCGCTCAGTGCGTCTCTATCGTTACTGACTAGATAGAAAGGGAGATCCGAGCGACAACCAAGTCGCGGGCAACTTGTGCTAGCCGTGCTGATAAATTACACAGTTTTCGCGGGAATAGTGAAAAATTAAATCTACGCGGACAGAGTCGCGAGAAAAGTTAATAAACTGACAGATTATGCACAGCCTAAACTACTATAAGTAAAAATAAATTCTTGACAGACCGTGGACTCGGGAATGATTGAAATTGCGAAAATACGTTGAGTATCGGGAAACGAATTCTATACGCATATAAAATCCAGCGCATTCTCTATTCTACTATAGATATGGCTTTTTCTTTAGACGACATTAACTACATCCTTAATATGTCAGATTTTGTTATGAAAAGATATTATGTTTTAATAATATTGTATAACATATAATGTAAGTCATGCATTTACACCTGTGCTGTTACAATAACAAGTTTAAAAAGAAATGTCCTCAAATATTATTTGCGACGACGTTATCTGACGACACACAAATTAAATTTACTTTAAATATCATTGCGTCTATTATCCACCCTCGAGCCGCTTCCACACTTAAAACCATAAACAATAAATCCCGTTTATAATTAATTAAGGCACGCGGATCTTTCAAAATAACCGGCCAGTTTGATAGCGGCCAGTAATCTCCCAAAATACACCGTGGCATTAAAGCGACAGGGTCGCAACCGCATCATAAACTACGGCGCTTCAGGGAAAGCCTAATAGTTTCTATTCAAACTCTTAACAAATGTAACCTTGTCGCTGTAATCTCCGAGTGCAATGAATGCAAGTCTGCAGACGTAGCTGTGTGTGTAGATCTGTCTCTGTTTGTCTTGCGGGTAAGTGGTGTAGATGAACGCTCGAGGCACGCTCGGCAGTTTAAGCGTAATTCTACCTCAGTTAGTGTAACACAGCGAGGCAGGGTGCACGTGAATTCTCCGCGCGTTTCCAACAGATATATCGTATTTACAAACTTTGTCGTGGATTGTTTTGATAACGGAACCTACTTGTTCGTGCATGGATGTATAATCACGAACGAAAATTTGTTTAAGTTTTAGTTGTTATTGTTTAGGTTTGTTGTTTTAATTTAAGTGTGGTGTAACCTTGTGTTTGTTGATTGACGTGAGCTGGTGGGAGTTGTGATGTAAGCCCGAGGCCTGGGTTTGAGTCCCGGGGATGGACACAGGCTGCTGATCGAGATACGATGCACACTTCTATGATGATGGTAAGTGGTAGAAAATATCATTAATATAATAAGGCACTAGGTACTTGTTACTACGACTATTAGTTTAGTTAAATCGTCCTAACTTAGGTAACCTATTACCAAAGAAGGCATTAGGATTATAAGGTATTTTTACATCAATCGAAACCAAATTTCTTAAGACTACTGAGAGCCTGGCAACCAGTTCAAGTTAGACCATTTAGGTACCTACCTAACTACCTACTTCGTTTCGTAATACGATCCTCACTGCGTTACACGTTGGTATTTTGTAGATAAAGGTATAAATTATTAGCAAAGTCTCGAAGTTTAAAGGGATCGTAGGTAGCTCCTATTTCTGCAACCATAACTGGATTTCTGATCAAATTATTAAACCAAGTTAAACTTAAAATAGCAAAATAAAACACACATTCACGTTTACCAGTTACGTAAATATTACTTACAAGTAGGTACATTGTATAATTTCGGTTTACCAGAGACAATTCGCAATAACAATGTAGTTAAGAGGCGGTAACGAGTGTGTAATTGTCAGAATTAACGCCTATTCAGGTGCAAGGTCGTTCCCATGCCCATGCTTATATCATTACATAGACAATGTTGTTGGCAGCTGGCTGAAAAAAATGGGGGGATTTAAAAAAAAATTTTGACCCCTATTCTAAATCTAAATTTATAGTTTTGAAAACGTTCTGCGATTAAAAGGATAAGCTAAATGAGAATGATTCCCAATTCAAATTATAATTTTTAATTTGGTTCTTAAGTTGCCCATTCACGCTATGCTTTGTTGGTCGAAGGGTGCGATGACTACCCTACCTAGTTAATAGGTACGTGGAACCTGCAATCGTTCCTTATTATCTTGCATTATCGGGCCTTACCTCCAGATTTGTAAAGCTTTTCAAACTAAAGATTAAATACCTAGGTAGGTATCTAGAGTGTATTGTTTCACGTAACTTGAAATAAAATAATATTACCTATTGTTTTTATATGATAAAAATCTTTACCTACCTATACAAATCGTTTACCTACGTACCTAACCATGCGTACTCGTACCTACATACATATACTTTCACAAACTACTATAGGTAGGTTTTACTAATAATACTTTTTGTTAGCTTTAAACAAAACACGCTATTCATTTGTTTTAGACAGGTTTTTTCTTCATTCATGCGTTTCTTTCCTTATCATCGTAATCATACTACTATGTTATTTTGTCATTACATAATTAATTAAGCATCAGCTGCCAATTAGGTGTCAGAGCGGTCATTAACCTGGAAAATTACGCAGAAAAGTCACTTTTATAAACTTAAAAGCATACGTGGTCAGTACGAACCTTAGTTTTAATTTTTACAAGGAAATTAAACCTTATAACTTTAACATACGGTTTAAATTAACGTCCGTGTAACAGGGCCCCAATGTACGTAATGAGTATTTCTATCAGGCGAACCTCGCGTTCTACTAACAATAGTTGTTTTTTGTCCGTCTTAACGTCTCAAGGCAAGGTAGTATTTGAGAGACGATAAAGATTTTTTATTGCGTTTCTTTTACTAGCATTCCGATCATTGAGTTTTGTAGTTTTTGAAGATTTCTTAGCGATTTGAGTTAAAAAAACTGGATTTGATAGTAGAGTCGTTTTTGTTGAAGCGACACAAACATACCACGAATACCTATATGCGAAAGTAAATCTTCGATGGTTATTGCATGTGCGTATTGCTCCATTGTGCTAACACAATGAATTAATTTGATATTGTCGTCCTACATAGGATAGGTTCCTACATGGTTATTCAAACAATAATATTGACATATGTATAAGTTAGACAATTGGCTAGATATAATAATATACCGACCGAAACGCATATAGAGTCCCGGTATTCCGCCTAAATACATGAACGCTATAAATCATTGAGTATTGAGATCGAATGAGAGTTGCAATCTGTCTGTATTTACAGTACCTAGGTACTTACTGGGCTGATAGCGTCAGTCCGGGCACATTAAACAACCATGGAGTTTCTTATTATTGATAATGTTGACAGCACTAAAAACAAAGTGTAATATAATCCTTCACACACAATAACAAAGTTCAGAATTGTAATCCGACTGCAGCAAACCCCAAAGAGTTATGTGTTTGACCTGTATGTATGTCCGACTCTATGTTCCCTCGTAACTACTAAACGGCAAAACCGATTTTAATAAATTATACGTGGTTAGATTCGTCATAACCTCTGGAGTGTCACAGGCTATATTAAAATTATTTAAATGTGAAATAGGCGAATTAAAAAATGTATACATGATAAGTAACATTACTTTGTCGACATTGTCCAAACAGCAGTTGTTTTTTTTTAAAGCTTGCGTTTTGTTAGACTTGCTGCAACATAATCGGGATTGAATTGTTATCTGCCTAGTACTATTTGTATCATAATCAATAAATTGATTATGATTATGATTATATATAAAACTTTTAATACTGATATTTTTTTAAACATGGCTCATCACGAATTTTGTTTCTACGTAGTAGTTAAACTCCATTGTTTTTTTCACGCTCAACTGCAGACGTTACGGTTGTTGGTTTTGTCAAAAACAAACGGGTTCCGATTTCAGCTCTTTCTGATGTTAGTACAGTTTCAGGCGTATATACAGTAAACTTACAGACTTACAATTGACAGCCCAGGCTTTTTGAGGGTGGCTATAAGACTGTGATGGGCTGCGGCAAAGTGGGCAGCACTGACGTACAGTCAGGGGCATTCCCGGTCGACCACCTCTAGGGTGATATTCGTATTCGCGGTCGACGCGTAACGACCAGGTGTGTTATTCTCTCAAAAAACGGCGGCCGCCGGTCGGACGGACGAGCGAATAAAAGCGGCGAGTTTAAGTAGTCCCGTCAGACCGAACAAAACACATTTTAGCGCGTGCATTGTCAATTAGGGAGTCTTATACGTTCGAGAAGTCATGCTGCCAAATTGAATACACGCGCTAAAATGTGTTTTGTTCGCTCTGCCGGGACTACTTAAACTCGCCGCTTACGGCCGCTTGGACCTTCACTCGAGCGAACGATCACCGTTGCTTGTTGAGAGAATCACAACCCTGAGCGCTGTAGGGTTAGATAGCTGCAACGAACAAGCCAAAATTTTCTTAAGTGGACGACCGCGAATGTCTCTGACTGTACATACATTTGATGTCCCAGACAGAGCTGCCAAAAACCCTAAATCTAATTTAGGGTTTTTAGCCGCCGAGGTAGACCACCGAGGGGGTTTTAGTGGGGATCGACTCAAACTGTGGGTAATCCCACATAACCCGGCTTCCTCCCCTAACGAAGTCTGATATCTAGAGAAGATCTACCCCTCGAAAAAAGGTCCTTTGAGTAGGTAAAGATTTTTGGCTAATTATGGTACGCAATTTATTGAAAAATGGGTGCATTAGAACTGGTATTTTTTAATGGGAATCTTACAATAAAACCTATGAAAATATACAAGAAAAGGTGTTAAAATTAAAACATACAATAATTTGGTAATAAATCCCCGGATTTAACAGACAGCTACGGGTGTTAGTGGTTAGAACTCTGTACTACAATTGTATTTATTTTTATTTCTTTCCTTCTTTATTGTTTAATTTTGATTTCTGTGTTGCTATTCTTTTTATTTATGATGTTTATCTTTAGTTTTTTTTCTTGCGTTCGTCAAATAAATGTTTCTATTTCATTATTTATAAGTTTAACGTGTGTCAGTGGCATCGTAACTCCAGAACGGATGAACCGATACGGATGCGGTTTTTTTTAATAGAACGCCAGATTAACTAGGGTGATTCGTAATTAGATTTGACGGAAATCGGTGAATTCGTTAAAGACTTAGCAGCTCTGAGTGTAGGACCGTAAATATCCGCATAACGAATAATATTTCAGTTGAGGTGAGGTCAGATAAGACGCTGAAAACAATATTTGTTGCAGTATTGTAAGATTTTTTTCTCTATAGATGATTATAAACGTAGGTTTATTAATTCACGACCGTGACCGTGGCCGCAATTTACGAAGAAATTGCGGCCACGGTCAGCGATTGCCCGCGGCTTTTTTTGTGGCAAGGAGCAGGCGCACGGGCACTCAGGCCACCTGATGATAAGCGGGATCTGAGACCCGTAGACATTTGAATTCTCAAGACTACAATCTCAAGACTGCGATCCTAAGACCACAAAAGCGTTTCCAACCCTAGCACTAAGATGCAATGCCTCTATGCTAGTAATTTTACCGGGGGCTTCGTGTAATCGATAAGATTCGTTTCTATACTATATTATTAGGGGCTTCCTGATACAGGTATTGCATACTTAATAGGAAGTCTCCACCTAGTAATAATTTACACTTAAGCTTTAACGAAATAAATATATTTTTCATTTTTCATTTTCATTTCATTATTCAATACAATGTAATGGACTTTACTGAGTCTTTAATAATATTTTGACAAATAACGATCAATGCGACTTGGATAAGGATTGGTAAGTCACAAGTCAACAATACCAGTAGCATACAATAATAGTACAATACAATAATCTACTCTTTAACACTACAGGATAATAAAAATTTCATTTAGCATCAAACAACAGTCTTGTGTGGTTACATAGCTTCTTGGAAAATAATAGAGACGACATCGAAAAAAATCTATGCTAATATAAAAGTGCAGAAGTAAATTTTCCGTCTAAACCGCTGCTTCGATTTCGATGAAATTTGATATGGGAATAGCTTGTATTGTAATAATCCCGGAAAATTGGACAGTTCAGAGGGAGCTCGAAACGGGCTCTACTCGGACAGACTCACGGCCAAAAGCTAGTAGGCATATAATGAAAACTATACGCCTACTAAAAACTACATACGATAAATATCAGTTATATAATATTCATTTTTACAACGCAACTTCCTTCAAAGGCCTACCCAACCTATAAGTGTGAAAAAATAAAATTATTGGAATGAATATAAAGTGGCGCCTTATACGAGAGGCTCGAATCTGAAATATGGAGCAATACCGTAAATCAGGAAAATCACCGGCAATCTATTTACTCGGGAATTCGATCAGTTACGTAGTAACTTGTAATTGTGACTTTCAACCGTTTCTCCATTACATTAAAGTTGAAATTTTACTATAAGTAAGTTATTCAAAATTGAGATACAATAAATAAATATCAGGGTACAATCTCACACAAATTGACTTATTCCCAAACTGAGCGCTAGGCTTGTACGGTCGCGGAAGTTAATTTGCTACACATTTCAAAGAATATCTGCTTGAAGATGTCTTTGTCAATAGAGATGCCAAGTCATTTGTAATTGATAGGAAACTCAACCTTATTGCTGTAGAATGTCAGATTGACTTTGGACCTAAGGTGGGTCACAAATTAAATTTCTTGACTGTACTATGGTTAAGTGTACGATAAACTTACTCATATAAATAAATACGGACTTAAATAATATACAGGGTGTAACATTTAAATCGCTTAGTATGGGAAAGTCTGAAACTATGAGACATACGAAGACCTGCTCTTAGGAAACATGTCATCGATTTTAGTAACAAGGAAAACTGCATTCATATATTTAAAAAAAACTTGTACTCAGCTCGGAAATCGAACCCGGACGTTTTGAAAAATAAAACAACATAACACTATTTCTATTTAGATATCAAATGTGTAGATCTTAAGCAGTAAGTGTTACTATGAAACATGATGTCTAAAATTAATAAAATGAAAATGTTTGTTTACTGCTTATCTAGACAATCGATTCGGAATCGGATCGTGTGTGCCATAGTTTGTCTCATAGTTTCAGACTTTCCCATACTGACCGGTTTAAATGTTACAACCTGTAGAAAACATCCAAGACTCGAGAACAAATATTCGCGCTCATCACGCAAATATCTGCCCTTACCGGAATTTGAACACCGCTAGCTTCGAAGACAGGGTCACTAGGCCACTACCAACAAGGCTCATGTGTCGTCAACACACTTTACTCAACACCAGACAAAGATAAATAAAGAAAAATAAACACACGAAATCCTTACATGCAATGCAATTTCTTCCAGATATCCCTAAAAAGTAAAGAAGAAACGAACGAATTGGTAAACGTGAGATCATGCAGAAATTAAGAAAACAAATGGTGTTATATAAGTGGAAGAGTTTCCTCAATTCCCGACGGATCCCCTCATCAGATACTAACTTGGAGACATTATGACCAACTCGGGAGTGTACGCTATGATGAAATAAAGAGGGTTTTTAAAATCGGTCCACTATGGGCTGACGGAGAAATAGATGAACACACTCGTACATTAAAAAAAATACATAGATTCATACATATTTTATACAGCCGATCATAGTACGTCCACCTTTTTTGGAAGTCGGTTCAAAAAAAACAAGAAAGCAATTTAATGCTTAAATAATCATCTGAAACAAGGACAGTCTCACCCAAACTGAATTCTAGGCTAGACTATTGGTACTAGGCAACCATAAACTTACCTACTTATATTAATAAATGAATACTTATATCCAGCTTGTAGCGTTTTCTCAACCGTACAATTTTAACTAAATAATACGAAAAGCTAAGCTTAATTGGCATTTTTGTCAGCACAGATCCTTGTTATCGGCCACTTGGGTTCTTACCTTTTGTGGCGTCGCGTTATCTTGACTTTTATCTTAATAGTAGGTAGGTAGCTTATCAGTGACGATGGAGCCACGTGACCGGCTTGAAAGTTGAGCCTGAACTAGGGTTACCAGATGAATCAAAAATAACGTAGTCATAAAAATTGCGTTTTTGTCACAAAATTCGCACTTCCTCTTGGCAGGGTAAATTAGAAGACGATATGAAAATATTTTAAAAAGTTATTTCTAGGTTTGATTCGTTTACTGACTACTAATGCTCAACAGATCTGGGGTCATGTGGGGTAACTATGCGCAGCGGGTAAGTGTGCGCAACCCCTTTATTTAGGAACGGGGATGGAGAAGTTTGTGGTATGTGTAAGCAAATTAAAGATATGTTGGTGTAGAATTAGTTTATGCAAGAAAAACCCAGATGGTATCATTCATTTACTTGAAAAAGATAATATTCAGAATCCGGGCCCGTAAAGGTAAAATTTGCTGTCACGGCGAAAATCGACACGAGTAAATGAATTTTATTTCTGTTTGTAATGTATTTAAACCTTCAATTTTGAATATAATTTGAAGCTATGTTATGTCTCAATAAAGTGAGGTAAGTTTGATCAAAATCAGTCTGCTTAGTATAATAAAAAATCCACAAACTTCGCTTAAAACTGCGCACACTTACCCGCAGTATGGGTAAGTGTGCGCATTTTGAGCTGGTTGAATAAAGGCGATTTTTATTCGAGGTGGCAAGGTTTTATTGATAATTTCTTGATTTAATTATTACCTTAATAAATGCTTCGCCAGATACATATTTTCATTTTCCTTTCATGCTTATCGTTTAATTTTGATACTAGTTTGAAAATAAAGTGCGCACAGTTGCCCCACATGACTCTACGTAGGGTGCTATATCATAGAATAAGTAGATATAACTGTTCACTGCCCAAAGCAACTTGAAATTCCTATAGACGCAACGGGCCTTTACGGTGAGCTCTAAACAAAGGGCTCCTGCCACAATAGATCAGCAATGGTCAAAGCGGGCACAAGGCAAATACACCCCCTAAATCCCCTAAACCCACTAAACCCCCCAATAATAATAATATTTCTAGGTTATCTTTAGATAGGTAGGTAGTTTGATATATGCATACGTCTAATTTATATTAGATACTTATCGGCTTTCGGAAACAGCGCTATGGCTGCGTTTATCGCGTGACAAAGTGTGGATAAGGCATCCGTCACCTTCTGACACGTAAATAAATACGAGAGTGACGGATGCTTTATCCACATTTGACGCGCGATATAGACGCAGCCATACTAGGCCCGCAGAAGAACTAATTATTAAATGAATATGTACCTAAGCATACTTGGAAGATATATGTTATAATTTGACGTCAATTTAACCTCGTGGCGATTGGTGTCCTTTATAAAGATCATAAAATATTACTACCTTATTTAGTATTGACTTTTGCTATTATAACTAAACTTTGGCATGTGGTTGTCAGGATTTTAGTTAAAAATCACAACTTTATTCCTCTCTCTTTCGAAAGTTTAGAATGCCTTATACATAATTTCCCTTTTGTTCCGACCAAACCTAGCTAATTTTCCGGTCTAATCCGTAACAATTCCAGACGAATGGCAACCCTGAGTTGAATGGAATGTCCTGGCAGGCAAGGTTGGCTTTGTTTGAAATGTCTGGCCATTTGTTTGCTAATGTCATTAAGTCCCTTTTGTATTCAATTTACAAAGGCAAAGATAATAAGAAAAGCCAGTAATTTTCTAAAATGATATAAATAATTCTCTGAATAAGTATAAGGTTTTGTATGTCTTCTCCAATTGGTTTAAGTGGTCCCCGATTTCGGCAGAATAGGATTTGTTTTGTGAAATTATTTTCACTACTTAGGTACTGAGACAAATTTAATTTTCGTAACTAGTTACAAAAAAATCATTTTAAGTTACACGTATTTTTTTATTCCTATAGAAGTCAGCAATCTCAAAAACTACGTAAGTACTTAGTTACAGTGTTTTGTATAGGTAAGTAGGTAGGTATTTGTAAGGTAATATGGTCACTAGCAACATAAATGAAATACTTAAGTTTCTTAAAATGGTCTATTATCTTTATTAAGTGTATCCCAATGGTTAAACCTAAAAGACCGGCTAAGTGCGAGTCGGACTCGCGAACGAAGGGTTCCGTACCATTATCTATAAATCATGTTTGTTGTATGGGAGCCCCTCTTAAATATTTATATTATTTTACGTTACTTATTTATTTTTAAAGTGAATATACAACTAAATATTATGTAAATATTTCAAGCGTCCACCTGTTGCCGTTATTAATGTTGAGCAAAAAATGGCAAAAAAACACATTTGTTGTATGGGAGCCCCCCTTGAATATTTATGTTATTCTGTTGATGAAATACATCATCTGTAAAAATTTCAACTGTCTAGCTATCACGGTTCATGAGACACAGCCTGGTGACAGACAGACGGACAGACAGACAGACAGACAGACAGACGGACAGTGAAGTCTCAGTAATAGGGTTTTTACCCTTTGGGAACGGAAACCTAAAAAGTAGTTCCATGTGATATTTTATAAAACGCAAAGGTGCATGCACCCAGATTAGCTTGCACCAGTTAGCTGTATACCTGTACTTTCTTATCTGGATCGATAAGAAGCCCACTCGAGTTATCGGTTATCGATTGTCCTTGACGACGCCTAATATTTATCAATACTTATCCGAAATTATCTGACTCAGATAAGGCAAATATTTCTGTACGAACTATTTGTACATTTAAAACAAATAACTAGAAAATAATGTTATGGTTATCTATCCTAAATTACTCAAACTAACATAGTCATAATGTGTCCCAACCTTCAAGTGCGGGTACTATTGTAACTTGTTTAATAGGAGGATTGAAACTTTTAATGAGCTCCTTTATATAGATATATTGAAATATGAGTATGCGTACTTGCTAGATGGCAATCGTAACTTGACCTATGATAGCAATATGATAGCAATATCCCGCTCCTAAAAATATTATCCGGTCGGTCCCGAGAAAGTTATATAGTTTCCTAGGAAACGGTATTAAAAAGCGGACAAAGTCGCAGAAGAAGGCGTAGTGTAGTCTATTACTGACTGATCTTGTGTGAAATCTCGTTCGTTCGTTCATGTGCCAATTTTATCCCGGATGGTTAACTGAAAGAGTCTGAAAGAGATCCCTTAAACCTTAAAGGCATAAGTTCGCCTTTGTATATACCTTTCATGTTTCTGTCTATTTTGTTGTTTGTGTTGGTTTCTTAAGTTTGCACTCGTCATTTTAAAAGGTACTTAGCTGATTGACTCACTTATAGCTGTGTTAAAACATTGATCTTGAGTAAGATGCCTATCTCAAAAACATCAAAGTAAAAATAAAGTCTTAGAAAATTGAGACTTCTTACATGACCAACAAAAAAAAACTCATGCGGCGAGAAATACATTTCGATGAAATCAAAATTCTTCGAATGATACGTTCGTTGAAAGGTGTTTCGATAAAATAATAGATACCCAGTTACGCCACTGTTAAAAGTCATAGTTTTCTTTGTCATGTCGTGTCTTGAGTTGGGCATCTTACTCAAGATCATGTTGTTAATACGGCCTCTAGTTTCTTGTCATACTTACTCGTACTAAAGGGTACGGGTACACTGAGAGTACGCGGCTCCATTTCATCACAAAGCGATTATTTCTGATCTGGCGCAGCTATTTTCATTGTTGGCCTAATTAACATTGCAGCCAGATTGTTCGCCTGTAAACGTTAATTGGCTGACACTAAACTAACTAATACGTCCACTGGCGTTAAATCGACGTTGGTATTGGTATTAACTCGGCCGCTATTACTTTCAATAGATAAGAGCTATCGTAACGTTGACAATACGATAACATGTCAAAAGCAATATGGTTTTACCGAGAGGAATGGAGGCCAGGTTTTTCCAATTACACTTCTGCCTAAAACTTTATTGTTGCCACTTTTAAAGTTTAAACAGAGTTGGTTGGGAGTTCGAATTTAATTTCTACTACTCTCCCTTAATTGTATGGTTTAGAGCAGCTATTGATTAGCCCTCGATAAGGGATACGCCGATTTTTTTAAACATTTATATTTAATTAACTAAAAACCAGGTTTTGGCTAATTTGGGGCTCCTGAAATATTTAGTGGTTTGAAAGGGTTCCGTGGCAAAACACGTTTGAGAACCGCTGGTAGAGCTTAAGCGATTGTGGTCCTAATTAATAAATGTACGTTAGTAATATGCAAGGCTAGTTCAAGTTACAAAAACTATCAGTATAAATGTCTAGGTGCTATCGTGCTAGCTTGTTTAGAAACCTACTTTGCTAGACCTCTAGGAAATGTATCTTTGGGATACACATTTGAACAAAAATATTTTCACGTACCGTGATAAGGAATTGAACTGCACTCTCTCTAGTCAACAAATCAATAACGTTCCAGTAATGCTTGATCCAAATAAAGAATTCCCAAGTTCACAAGTTCACAAGGCGCCGAGAACGCGCGAAGCACGGGCGGATGCGTCGGCGCAGCTAAAATTAACACGTCACGTAAAACGTAACGTAAACAGTTTACATTAGCATTAACAACTGCATGAGACATGGTTTCCGTATCTCATTATACCGTCGGGTAAAATGACCTTTTAGGTTTTTCATGGCAAGGAGTTGGCACACAAGACCATACAGGTCACATGAATTCTATAGACTGAAATCCCAAGACTTGCGTTGCCAACCCTGAGGACTAAGATGAAATGGCTCTATGCTAATAATTTCACCGGTTATCTTCACTCTCATTGGTCAGGTTTTTTCTAACCGGAACACAACAATGTAAACACTACAGCTTGGCGGTGGATTAAAGGACAAGACGAAGGTAGCGATCCGGACGGACCCTGCACAAGGTCCTCCTACTAAATAAGAAAATAATAACCCCGGCTCCGATGTAATGGCAACACGTTCTTTCAAAGCTTATTATCTCCTTAACTATCAAACCGATTATCATGAAACCAAGCTAAGAAACGATTAAGCGAATCAGTCTATCCGAGCTGCGATGATAGACAGACACACAGACACAGAGGCAAACATACACAGATACTAGAGGTTAAACTTAACTATTCTTACCTCTTTTTTGTCGGCAGTTTACAAATGATTTAAGCTCTCGGTTTAGCAGGCAGAACTTCTAGAGTATTATAATTTTAAAACCAAAGGTGAAAATATAACCTCTAGTGAATAACACTCTTTGGATAAATACCAATCCAACAATACCATGCAAATCAAAATCTGTCTACAGGAAATCACGAGACGAGATAATAATCGAAAAATTCTGAAAAGCGATTCATTGCATGACACGATTTAGTCTTTAAAATTAACCGTCTTCATATTTGCCGCTCCGGTTTTTTTAACCGCAAAATAAACAGTTTCTGTACAAGGAACAGTTTGTCGTGTTAACGTGTGTTTAGTAATTAAATTGGCACCTCAAGCGGTGCAGTACAAGGTGCATTGTTTTTGTTCTGTTGCTCGTTGGGTCACTTTATGTGCTGACTCACTGACCCGATTTTTTCCAACATTTATTTTTCTGACATGAAGAAAGCAAGTGAGCACACAGGCTACCTGATGGTAAGTGGTGCCTGAGACCCAATCTCAAGACTGTGATTTTAAGACTTCAAATGCATTTCCAACCCTGAAGATTAAGATGGACAGCTTGCTTAGGCCCTGTTGTTTGATCAGTAGCTAGCTCAACTAATTGTTAAAATTCGAAAAAGGAATGGAAAGTTTGACACATTTCCTTGAGATTTTAACCATTAGTAACGTTTTTTGACCATTAGTTAGTTTAACTATCAATCAAACAACAGGCCATTAGTCATTTCACTGCTTGTCTTATAACCCCACACGGAATAAAAATAGGTAGGTTAACGGATAAGATGGTGGTATCGATTTAGACGGTCCCTGCACAAGGCCCTTACCACCACTAATAAAGAGGTTCTTGATGAACTTTGTAGCATTCTTCATGTCGTCGGTGATACTGCAAAACCACGTAACCAACAAATTTATTGTAGAGCAAAACAAACCTTAATGTCTTGGAAAAAAGGTGCAATTTGCTCCTCATTAAAAATGTTATTTACGCGGTTTTGCAGTTTCACCGACGATGTGTAGGTTACTTTGTTTGTGATACGATTGATGTGACCTCATATATATTTTTGTATATATTTCTGCAGCATCACGGCTGAATATTTGGAATTTAATGGTACGAGTAAGTCTGCTTGATATCCTACTATTAAAACAAGCAAACCCCCGAGAAACCGCTTTACTAAAGCTCAGTATTTGAGGATCAACGGTTATACAATGTCCAATGAAACTCCTTGGATAGAGACTAATCCAACGATACCTCGACTTATTTTAAACACATACATAAACTAATATGTATTTTAAGCTATCCAGATTTGCTTACTGTACACAATTCAAGGATTTACCACTTCACTTCGTCAAGTTAGTTTCCTGCTGGTATTCTTAGAACCACATAATGATGTTCAAATATTGTATCTACAATATAATAGAAAACATGCTTAAAATAGTTCTAATCTTCACGTGTGCAAATAGATATTTGAAAAATACAAACACTTTGCGTTGTAATGTGTCTATCATAAATTAAAAAGCGTTTATAAAATGTTGGCCGCCCATAGCTACTGTAAACTTGTTTTATTACCCTTTGAAAAATGGCTCTGATGCGCATTTTTAGAAAACGCTATCGCGGTAAAGAATCGTTAGTACTAAGATTGGAGGCTGATAGCCTCTTTAACAATCTCCTATTTCCTCCCTTTGAAGATTGACTTTCGAAAAATCCTTCTCATTGCACCTCTATGGTACCTAAGGAATATTCTCTTCATATTTCAAGTAAAGTGTAGTTTTATACATATAGATAGATATAAACAAGTCGTTCAGATTTAAACTCATAACAGCGAATCGAAAAATGTCAATATCTCAGCATCTAGATTTATCTCGCATGCAGATGCACGAACCGCATGCACTGTTGTATGTGCAGCATGAACTGCATGATCGTTCCACTCGCGTTTGATTTCGTCGCGCGCTCAACTGAATACCGTTTTTATGAGTTGCACAATATCGGTTTTATTTGCCATGTAAAATTGGTGGTGTATTATGAAATGGTAGGTAATATTAGGTATAGATGTGAAAGTATTGGTTCGTTTGTTCCGTCTTCTCGGTTCAATGCCTTAATAGATAGACGTGAAAGTACACCATATGGAAAAAAAATACCGGTGAAATCTAATGACAAAAATATATGTTAAGAGTTTCGATTAAAATAAAAAAAGCGGCCAAATGCGAGTCGGACTCGCCCATGAAGGGTTCCGTGAAAGGTAAATTGCGGTTTACGATTTATGACGTATTAAAAAAAACTACTTACTAGATCTCGTTCAAACCAATTTTCGGTGGAAGTTTGCATGGTAATGTACATCTTTTTTTTTTTTAGTTTTATCATTCTCTTATTTTAGAAGTTACAGGGGGGACACACATTTTACCACTATGGAAGTGTCTCTCGCGCAAACTAGTCAGTTTAGAAAAAAATGATATTAGAAACCTCAATATCATTTTTGAAGAACTATCCATAGATACCACAAAAGTATGGGTTTGATGAAAAAAAAATTTTTGAGTTTCAGTTCTAAGTATGGGAACCCCCAAAATTTATTGTTTTTTTTCTATTTTTGTGTGAAAATCTTAATGCGGTTCACATTATACATCTACTTACCAAGTTTTAACAGTATAGTTATAGTTATTAAAAGTGGCTGTGACATACGGACGGACAGACAGACAGACAGACATGACGAATCCATAAGGGTTCCGTTTTTTTGCCATTTGGCTACGAAACCCTAAAAAAGACCTCGTGAAGCATCAACGTCCTATAACCCGGAGTCAGGTCTGGATGTAGGTACGTATGCATAATGAAGACGCGCACATAAAAGAGTTATACGTTTAGACAACATGTGTAACTGTGTGTCTGTATGTGGAATTGTAGCTACCAAACTAATGGTTAAAGATGAGGGCCATTGCTAAGAACCACCCCGATCAAATTTGCTTTTAAATTAAATTCTTCTCTCAATGGGCCTGTTTGCCAGCTACGAAGCCGCAGACAAACAGACTTTTGCGTCAAACTTACAGTACAGAGCCTTTTTTGGTTGGGTGTTAAATAATAAAAACCATAAGGTAAAAAATAAAAGTTTCTGTCAAAATTTTCATTTTTGGGACAAGCTTTTGTTGCTGACTGTACTTTTTTTTGCACAGTCGTCATCTACTCGTGAAGACGATTCTAACGAGCCCTAACACGACGGGTTTATCATGTGTAATTTAGGAGTTCCTATTGCTACCCTGAGTCTCCATCATCAGACCAGCTCGATGGTACTATATTATTGTATGGTCATCAGAACTAAAGGTGTATGCAAATTTTCAGCTTCATCGACAACCGGGAAATGGGTCAAATTTAACTTGCAAGATTTGACCCGTGCATACATACATACATTGCAAGTTAAATAAAAGCTTGTAAAATAGCATTGTCTGGGTAAAAAATCTGCTGTTTTTTTACATTATTTGGCATTTAGTTAAAGAAAACGTTATATTTTCTAAAGTGTCGTGATACTTTCCAAAAAGCTTATTCATGAAATATATTTTATGAAGTGTAAGCAAATTTCTACACAGATTTCAATATTATGAAAAATTTAGTCCTTAAGGCATCTCAAGACGGTTGTATGAAGCGACTCATTAGGAGGTAGTGTTAAGCTAAGTTCTTGACCCCAAGAGACGGTCTTGACTTAAGCAGCTCGCCCGTCTGGAGTTTTTACACAATGCAGCTAATTCGGGACAAAAATGAAAGCAGTTCTCATCCACCTGTTGTAAGAGATAAAATAAAAATACTGTCCAGCTAGGTGCTAGGTTCCTAACTCATAAACTGCCCAATTTTTTTGACTTTTATTAAACATACCTAAGGACCAACCTACTAAAACTAGCTTTCTAAAAAAACCTGTCAAGTGCGAGTTGGACTCGCGCAACGAGGGTTCCGTACCACCACACAGAGTAGGTATTATTATATTCCGATTTGAATTCGATTTGAGCCCAACTCACGCTTGATGATTTTTTAAGTATTTGCTGTTTTTCTTCAGGGTTTATACTATAATTATACCAAATTTGACGCTTGTGTGTTTTACCGTTTTAACGATACAACAAAAAACAGCGTTAAAATTAATCTGGTATGAAAATTATTTTTCTTATCTGTATGTTCTTAACTCCCGAAACTACGTATCATTGGCCAAACGGCAGAGATCCAAAAATCCGCTGTTTCTTTTGAACCGTAATAGCGGTTCAAAAGAAACACCTCCATACAGGAAGGACGGACGGACGGAGCTGTATCTTTTGAACCGTAATAGACAGCGGATTTTTTCTTCAGAATATGAAATATGTTATAACCACAGAACAGAAAAAACAGTAGAAGTGTGATGTGAGCGTGTCACGTGTGGCATGGTTATGCGGAACTCCGCGCAACCTAGCTTAGTTTGCCGCGATCGCTTGTGCGTGAAAGTTGTGCGAAAAATATTTCTAAAATAGGAAATAAACCCAGAAGCATGCCTTATTGTGCTATTTTGGAATGTAAAAACGATAGGCGCACCAAAAACATTTTCCATGGTGGCGTGTTGCTTTTATGATATTTAGTATTGGCGACAAGAGGTCTGATACTAAGCGAAGCTCATGGCACTTCCACTGTTTTTTCTATTCCGTGGTTATAAAAGTGGACTTACATACATACGGTGTATGTACTGCCTTTTTGCCGAATTATGTTTCGTCAAATTTCATTCGGCCACTAACTTTTCGCCGAAGTTTTATTTGGCAAACAAATCCTTAGCATAATTTTACTTCGTAATTTCGCTACATTTTTCTATTGCAATATTTTATTACGTCAAATTCTGAAATAAATCCTGAAATATTTACAGTTTTGGAAAAAAAAAGCGTTTGACCAAATGATACATTTGACGAAAAATAATTTGGCCAAACGGCAGAACCCGGTTAAGCGGATTGTGAGACTGAAAATGTCCATACAAAATGTGATAACGTTTCTTTCCCCTTAAACCCGCAGGCCTTTCGCGTAACAACACTCGCAATCACAAGCGTTTTCATTTTGAAAATCGAAGGCTTGTCTGCATACAAAATGAAACCAATTGTTTCGTTTTGAAGCCGATCGCGATTGCTAGTGAGTTACGCGAAAGGCCTGCTGGTCCGATTTGTACGATTTTTGAACATGTTGAAGATATTATGAAAAACTAGGTCTGTAGGTAGTAGGTACGTTCTCCTTTTCATGAAAATATTTCGTGGAAAGAAACAAAAAAAAAAAAGAAATGTACGAACCTAGTTTTTCATAATAACTACAACTTATTAGAAAGTCGGAATCGGGCTTGATCTGGGGGGTGAGAAACGTTATCACCCAGAGCTAAATTTGTATCGAAAAATGTTAACAGCTATACGATCCAAGAGTTACTTTTCAATCCTCTTAAATACGTCCAAGGCATTAGGGAGGCTTCCAAGTGCCGGTTGCATTGACACGAATACCGCGCCTTATCGGTCGCGGGTCACGACTCGCTTGCGATCCACCTGCTGCTTCAATTGCGTTAAATACGTGTTTAAATTTGGTTAAATACACGTGTTTATGCCAAGGGGTACATGAATAAGCGTGGCCTAGACTAGCCCCTTATTCATAAACGCATTATAAACATATATTAGTTAAAGTATGCGTTGTTCCCTTTCTTTCAAACGGAAATGTCACAATGGCATATACAAAGGCAGAGCATATTTCAAGCACACTTTAGATCGTTAACGAGTTTGAAAACACTTAATTTTGTATGGAATTGACATAAGCGTTCGACGTGATACATTTTCGATACCGATAGATAACGTTCGCCGAATGCATTTGTCTAGAGCTACTGAGTACCAAGACAAGAAGTATAACGCCAACATTAGCAATTTTCCATAACTGACAGAATGACAAATTTCCATATTCGAACTATCGAGTCGGCCGCTTACGTCAATGCCATACATTTTGTTAGTTTTCGAAAGTAGCTTACGTTAACGCAAGGCGTTAGTTAGCGTTATGCATCTTGTCTTGTTTATGGCCACAGAGAATTGACTACCGTGCATTATTTTATCGGTAATGTTGTATTGTTGTTAGACTATTAGGAATCCATGAATGAGTTTTTTTTCATCATAATACCTACCTATTATTTTTGTCCACAGAAACTAATTTCCAACTAATCTTTGCGCATTGTATGCGCTAAGTTAAATGCTTAAGAAAACATTCTGACTATTTTAATACCTTGACAAACTATGTTAAACTCGTTTGTCTACAAATTTCTAAATAAGGCACACGTTGTGAGTTATATATGGTCATATCTAGGGCATACGCAAAGCTGTTGCATTAACAAACACTTGATAAGGCGACGGTTTGCTTGCTTGGAGACTGGTTTCATTAAGGGTTCCGTACCCAAAGGGTACCAATAACTAAGGCTCTGGTGTCCCCGTCTATCACAGGGCTGAATTTTTGAATCGTGATAGACACTTACATTTTTCAGTGGTACTATGGCTGCTGTATCAACAAATAATAAAGTGAAAGTGACAACATACAGTGGTGTTTAAGAATAGGTATATATTTTTACTAGCCTATTTGAGAGTCCCACTGCTGGGCAAAGGCCTCTCTCCTTGATCTCCATGAGTTCCTATTAGGTGCCTCTTCCGGCAAGCTGCTGAGGAATGCGTCCCAGTTGTCCCGCCATCTCCGTCTAGGCCTGCCCCGTCTACGTCGCCGTTGCCCAAAACTCCGTATTCCGTGGCTGCCCCTAAACCGCTAGAACATGGCATCCCACAGTCATAAGTCAAGACACTCGACGACTAACATAAACCGCAGCACGCGCACTTCAAATGAACTAAATTGCACGTAGTGAATCGACCGCAGTTGGTAAACCAATACACATGATGCCTTCTGTCTCTGTAAGATGCTGTGTCCAGAGCTTAAGATAGGTTGGTTAGACCAGGAACTTATCCACGAACTATCAGCATTAGAGTGGTTCAGAAGCTCTTCGTATATGTGTTTTTTTTGTAGACTTGCTTTTGCTCTTTACTCCGTGTGCGTAGTTGTTTATAATATCCCGCGGTAACTGACATTTTTCGGTAAGTATATAAAGTAGTCTTTGTCTATCACCATCCTCTTGAACTCTATGTAGAAAATCACATTAATCCGTTGCGCCGTTGCTGCGTGAAAGGACACACGTACAAACACACTTCCGCATGAATTTTAGTAGGGATTTAAAATATGTAGGTACTCAAACGGTGAATGACCATTCTAGTTATCTGATTGGACACGGCAAATCCACTCGAACGTTGATTGACGACCTCAATGTTGTAAGAGAGCCAACCTATTTGTGAAGTTTGTTGATTACTTTCTCAATTCTGTTATTTTGTATCCTGCTACATCGTGGTGCTGCAAAAACTTTGATTTGATGATAAAGTTTTGATTAAGGTTAAAATTAGACTTGTTTAGATCACGAATGAATGATTCAATGTAGATATATCGAACAGTAACCAATCGCAGGTGTACAGCGTAACTATTAACTGACCAATAGTGAGCCTTATTGTAAGGTGACAAGATTCACAAATGGTCAGCTGTTTTGCTGATGGTACGAAATTTCGTATCAAACCTGCCAAATTTAAATAACTTAGAAATGCATTTTTTTCTGAAGTCGTTTTTTTTCAGGATTAAAAAAACCATTTATGGAACCAATTGGTTAGGTAAGGTTTGTTTCAGAACAAAAAAAAATGCATTATTTATAAGCGAAGATAGGTAACCATAATAGTTTGTTTCACCCCTTCAATTTATTTGAGAAGCGTTGATTTTGCTTGAAATATCTATGTCTTTCAATTAGGTACCCGAAAACCTACTGAATTTACTCTAATTTTCCTTAGTTCGATGAATGAGTAAACGAAAAGCGACCGTCATATTCGAAATCATTTAATAAAATATTAAAGTCAACTAAAAAAAAAAGACAATTATTGAATTCACAGAAGACTCTTTAATATTGGTACAAAAATAAAAATAAAAAAAAATGTATTTAACACGAAAAACACGGAATATAATGCCCTCGTGGCAGTGAATCCAGCAGCTCAGCATTATATCGAGGTGTCAAACACCTACAGCACTGGTTTTCCGCCAGTACGAACCGGTTTTAACTAGTGAACTAATACATAATATACTTCACGGTGAGTTAAAGAACCATAGATATCTTTTTATAGTGGCCACGTGTCATTCCGGTACAAAATATGACCTCAAATCCAGAAATCCTAGTAATCCTACTCTCCTACTAATATTAAAAATGTGAAAGTTTGTGTGTGTATTAGTTTGTTTCTCCTTCACGCTTCAAGGGCTGCACCGATTCGGGTGAAATTTAGAATGGGGATAGCTTATACCCAGGATTAACTCCCTATGAGTTTCTCATTCCGGAAAATTTTAAAGTTCCCAAGGGAATAATGGTAATCGAAATTTACGCGGACGAAGTCGCGGGCAGAAGCTACTATGTTATAAATAGTACCGCGACGACGGATTGGGCATGTCTAGAAATATCAGCCTATTTGTGAAGTTTCTGATTACTTCCTCAATATTGTATCGAGTGGTTTCCAAAAGTTTGACTTGAACGAGATAAAGTTTTGATTAATAAAAGCGAATCAGGGGCTCTGTTCTACTCGTTAAAACCATATCACTTCTGACATGTTATCTTATGATAGCTCTTATTTATTTAACACTAATGGCTACCAGTGTAAAGTAACATCATAACATGTCAAAAATAAGTTTCTGTCAAAAATATCATTTTTGGGACAAGCTTTTGTTGCTGACTGTACTTTTTTTTTGCAGAGCCGTCATCTACTCGTCAAGACGATTCTAACGAGCCCTAACACGACGGGTTTATCATGTGTAATTTAGGAGTTCCTATGGCCACCCTGAGTCTCCATCATCAGACCAGCTCGATGGTACTATATTATTGTATGGTCATAAGAACTAAAGGTGTATGCAAATTTTTAACTTCATTGGAAACCGGGAAGTGGGTCAAATTTAACTTGCAAGATTTGACCCGTGCATACATACGTACTTGATGTTTTAAAAACCACTATACTTATAGAATCTCAATTGGGATTCCCAACTTAATTTTCCCAACTCAGTAAATGATTGAGATTCTATAAGTATAGTGGTTTTTAAAACATCAAGTATGTATGTATGTAACTTGGGATCACGACCCCGCAGTGACCCTGTATAGTAACTAACAGTTGTTTTCAAAACTTTTAAATCGATTACGAGACAGTTATATATATTTCGCAGAATGGATAAGGATGCTGGGTCTCAAAATCTTGAAATACTTCATTTAAGCAACTGCGGGACTAAAAACTAAGCGCACAAACAAACAGACAGAGATAGCTACTTTGTTTTATTAGGATATTAACAGACATTTATGTCTTAAAATGTCTCTGTTTTATAAATACTTATACAATAAAACAATAGCGAAGAGAAAAAACGCACATGAATAGGCAATCATTAATTACATCTCTATTTTAATATGTTAACGAGTCTTTCCGCCCGACCAGTCGCGCACGCGGCCATTAAAGCTGATTTAACCTAAATCCGACCAGTTCCAGACTCGCGCGCACTGACCTATGCCATGCGCCTGCGCAGCGAACGACAGGTTATTAACTGCGGATATCATGTGATGACTTTAGGTCATTTTAGGTCACTGGTGTTGATTCATAAAACTACTCGACAGTTTACGTGTTTTTACTTTAAAAATATAAATAATAATAAAAAGTTTTCTGTGTCCTGGGGTCTTGTATAGGCATAAGGTACAGCAAGGTTCTATATTTTGCTAAAGTCCTGTGGCTGTGGCCTTCTTCCGCCTCCATTATCAGATCAGGTTTTAGACACCATAATATAGCATTGCCATCGGGTTTACTAGTAGTTGAGTACACTATGTACCAAAAGAAAAAGCCAGGTCTCCATAGAAGCTTTAGCCTAAGAAAAAATTGTGACGGATAATTATAGAATTGTGTTTATTTGATGTAGGAAAGTATTTAAAACCTTGATGTGGTGTTAGTTTTTCTGAAGAACTTGTCTTATTTATAAAGTATCTTAATTGATCGTTCTATTTTTCGTTCCCTAAATGTGTAAGTAATAAAATACTGAATTTAAATATCATACAAAACAGTACCCGCGAGCATTTTTTTTAAATTGTTTTTTAAGCCAAGATCTGGCATTGTCCTTTCAGCTAATTCCAATAACGGGGACTGGGTTGACTTTCAAAATTTTGACAAAGACAGATAGTTTTAATTAAATCTCGTCAAAAATAGTTACTTTTCTTTCTGCGACATAAAAACTGAATCTTTTATATTCAAGCTTAACTCGTTTTAAGCATTTTATGTCTATGTTATTTAGTTCCTGCAATATTAAATTAATTTTAATAAAAAGGGATGTCATATGTTTAAACATGTGAAAGAACGTGTAGGAACTCGTATTATATCTCTACATAGTATAAAATGACGTCGGTTCCGCTGTCTGTTCGCTTAGATCTTTTAAAATACTAAACGGATTTTAATGCAGTTTTCAGCAATAGATAGAGTGATTCAAGACAAAGGTTTTTATGTATAATAAGTTCTGGATTATGTATGGGGATTACAGAAAACTGGCATAAAAGGAAACGAAGCGAAGGCGGGTAACTAGTGTTATATAAAAATTATAATGTTGCGTCATTCTAATCACCAACTGGATTTAAATTTTCAACTTTTACAGATACATTTCTTCTCACTTTTATTTTACCGTACATTTTGAAACCTAATTACTTTCTTGAACAAGACTTAGGAAACGTATCTTATCTACATAGCATTATGTCTGAGCTCGCGACTCGATAACGTATTGGGGACAGGCTTCCTCCCTGGCTCATTACGGCTCGCTAAACGTTGTCTGCGGTCTATTAGGCTCGATTATTATTCGCATTCCGGTTTGCTAATTTAGGGGCTAATTAGTCACAATTACGAGTTAGCGTGAGGTTGTCTAACATAAGAACGAGGCTACGCATACACATTATTTTGTTTGAAGGTCGTCTGATGAAAATGATAGTTTTAATGCTAGAAATGGTAGATTGTTGACCAAGGGGTAAAAGTGATCAAATGTACCCGAGATATTTAAGCCTGCACAAGCGTTCAGTTCATGCTGTCATGTCAGGCGAGTTAAACACTCTACTTTTCATTGCGATTAGGATGAAAAATATTCAACGTTACTGCCACTTGTTTCAATTATTGCCATTCAAAAACATCTCGTAATCCATACTAATATTATAATTATAATGATATATATGAAAGTAACTCTGTTTTACCTGTATGTATGTCCAACTCTATGTTCCCGCGTAACTACTAAAAGGCTAAACCGATTTTAAAAAACTAAACGTGGTTAGATTCGTCTGAACCACTAGTAGTGTCATAGGCTATATTAAAATAATTAAATGTGAAATTTGCGAAATAAAAAAGGTATACATGATAACATTGATAACTAACACTACATTGACGACATTATCCAAACAGCAGGGTCAGCTGGTGGGTTTTAAAGCTTGCTTTTTGTTAGACTTGTTATCTCAGCATTTTGGACAATTTCCGAGGGAATAGCGACAAAAGACTTCGACGTGAGTCGTAAGCAACAGCTACTGAAGATAGAAGATTTTAGTGGTGGTAGGACCTTGTGCAGGGTCCGTTGGATCGCTACCACCATCTTATCCATTAACCCACCGCCAAGCAGTAGTGTTCGCATTGCTGTGTTCCGGTGTGGGGATAAGACAACCGGTCAAATACTAGCATAGAGGCATTCCATCTTCTTAGTCCTCAGGGTTGGCAACGCATTTGAAGTCTTAGGATTTCAAATATCTATGGGTCTCAGATCCCACTTACCGTCAGGTGGCCAGAGTGCTCGCGTGCCTTCTCCTCGCCATAAAAAAAGAATTTATTTCAGTGTCTCACGAGTCAAATATTTTTCAATCAATTATTCTTCTTTCAAAGTCACTTCCGTTTTTTATCCCGCCATTAACTTGACTGATTGATTGACTAATTCACTGATTGATGGATTTCTGTTTCAGGTATGTTTACGGAACTGATGACCGATGAATCACTGTCGCGTCTCGTTTGTACACGAGGAATGCATTTGTGTAAGTACCTACTGTGGCCGCGTTCGTTCGAGTTAACAAACTATTAAGTATGGTCCTGTAAAGTAGGCTCTAGTGAATAGGGCAGATTAGTTTATACATCTTACAAATTGACCTAGTTCTAAATGGAGCTTTAGATTTATGACAGTAAAGTACCTTTTTGGGCGGATTTAATTAGATTTTAATATAATATACTCGTAAGTATTTTAAAAAACAATGCAACTGACATAGGTATTACCGCGCCGCCTGAAACGCATTACATTCCTATTCATAATTTTTATAAACGTACAATTAACCTATTTTAGCTAAAGTATGCTTACTCTCTTTCTGTGAAGTTCAAATGTCACAATGACGGATAAGGACAAAACTTAAATATTTTAATCATAATTTAGCTATTGCGGGTTTATGAATAAGAGGGTTAAGATATAAAAATAAAATAGCTAATTAGCTTTATTTTGTGATTTAGAGACCATCAACGAGAGTTGTTTTGAAATAAAGGTCTCCTAAGGGGCTAAACTACACAAGTACTTATGAACTAATTATCTATTTAAAGCTATTTGGTGCTGTCTTACATGATTTTAGTAGACACTTTAGTGGCCAGGGCTATGATTCTCTCAAAAACGCGATCGGACGAACGAACGAGTGAATGTCGCAGCAGCGAGTTTAAGTAGTCCCGTAAGACTGAACAAAACACATTTTAGCGCGTGCATTCTTAATTAGGCAGCCTTATACGTTCGATCTTATTAACAGAAGCCATGCTGCCAAATTGTTCGCTGTGACGGGACTACTTAAACTCGCCGCTGCGCCATTCACTCGTTCGTTCGTCCGACCGCGTTTTTGAGAGAATCACACCCCTGTATCTCAAGAACCGATCAAGTAAGTATAAGTACTTATTGTTAGTAGTGATAGTTTTCAATAATACAAATACACACATGGATACATATTTACCTTCGCGCCTGTCTCCCAAATGGGTAGGGTAGGCACAGACTATGGCCATGTGCACAGGTATTACACAAATCATTTGTGAAAAATGAATAATCGTGTTCATTTTGATATAATGAATCATATGAAGCTTATGAATTGACATTCGATCTAAAACAGTGATCCCCAAAGTGGTCTATATCGACCCCCAGGAGTCGACGACGACCTGCAAGGGGTCCATGTGAATGGAAATAAAAAATATTGGTCCACGACAGTGGATCCCATGTAAATAAGTCGTGACTTTAATTATGGCTTTCCATTAATGGAATAATCCATATTCGTACATAGATAGTAGGTACCTACTTACTTAGCGCGTAAGTTTTCATTTCGTAAAAATATTTTTCCCCGCTAAATTGTAATGGTTGCCTGTGTCAATTTTTAGCCGACTTGACCTCCCATTTTATCCGTGCAAAAGACCCCGAAGATTTTTTTATAATTAGAAAGCTGGGACTTGAAACCGAAAACCGAAAAAATTGCCAAGTGGTCTACGAGACAAAAAAGTTTGGGGACCTCTGCTCTAAAAGTTTAATGATTCTAACTTTCTCAGTAAAAGTGAAGACATAGCCGCCAATGCCGCCATATATCACTTTCGCGATATTGGCAGCCGGCGCGAACGGCGTGAGAATAGATTCCACTGTTGTTAACCTCAATAGTTTGATTTTAGGGTTCCGTAGTCAAACTAGGAACCCTAGTTCCGCCATGTCTGTCTATCAGTCAGTCAGATTATTCGTTTTAGCATAGTAGTGTGCGTACAAAAAAATATATAATATATCCTAAGCGATCCAGATCCAAAAGAGGTACCCGAAAAATCATTTTTTTTATATTTTTTTCTACAATTTTGTCGGCGTAATTTAAATAACAATTACAGCTTTGACAGACAGACATGGCGAAACTATGAGGATTCCTTGTTGACTACGGAACCCTAAAAAACAGGTTGACGTTACTAAACTGTAGAAACTACCCGCTATAGTTTTTTAAACAAGTAAATCCTAATTTTACAGTTTCAATTAAACTATAAAATGTATAAAATAATACGTTAGTATTAAAAGTTATTTATTGCTCTAGTTTTTGTGAAATATCGAGAGAAGCCAGGAGTCATTAGGGAAATAGTAACTCAGGCGGATTTATTGGAAGCGGAAACGGTAGAAAAACATGAATGGACTTCGTTTCGAATTACTTCACCCATCCTGTATCATTAGAGAACATCTAGATATTGATACGTTAAGAGCCAAAACTTGAGATGCTCATACAAATTGAAGCCAGTTATTTGAATGATTGGCGTGGAGAGTGCAAACAGCACACATGCCACTGTTAAGACTAATAGAAATTTGCTATCTCAAGACTGCACTCTCAAGAAAACAATCTCAAGACTAGAATCTTAAGTTTGCAATCCTAAGACTGTAATTGCGTTGCGAATGCTGAGGACTAAAATTGAATACTTCCATTCTTTACCCAGGGGCCATAAAGATCCTTAACGGTAATGTTAATGATTTTTTTTAAATGACATAATTTTTTTTCACTTAGAAAACACGTTTTGGCAAAATTTGGGGCTTTGTAAAAGAAGGTTGTTAAAAAGGGTTCCGTCGCTAAAAAAGTTTTTTTTTTATCTGACTGCTTTAGGAGGGTTTTGTTTTTCGAGTGTATGGTATGGAGGTATGTAAGTATGTCTGTCTATTTCTGTGGCACGTTCTGTAGGCTAAACGGCTTGATGGATTTTAATACTTATACGAGGGGTCGTTAGATTCGTCTTGGTCGTGGGTTGCTTGGAGTGACATAATATCGATGATGACAATCAATACCGTCTTAACTCGAA
Organism: Acleris literana; assembly: GCA_946894065.1. Taxonomy (NCBI): domain Eukaryota; kingdom Metazoa; phylum Arthropoda; class Insecta; order Lepidoptera; family Tortricidae; genus Acleris; species Acleris literana. Next base: position 5,826,935 of record OX335681.1, read on the forward strand.
ATGTGACGGTGTTGAAAAATTTATTCTAACTTCAAACTAGTACAAATAGTTATGCATTACAATTTATTTTTGAGTTAATACGGTATTGAATGTCATGTGCGATATGTTAATCAAAGTGATGAGAGATAGGGTTTTTTTTAACATAATATATATTATGTATTGTATTGTATTGTATATAATATATATGTATTGTATTGTATACATACATTAAATCACGTCTGTTTCCCCGAGGGGTAGGCAGAGACCACTTCTTTCCACCTGCTACGATCCTGACGAGTCATACACGCACATTAGTATAGAACGTAATACCAAAAAATGCAGCCAGATTCTTAGAGCTTCATTTTTATTAAACTTGTTTGAAGTTCTTAAATAATACTAAGCAGGTACATTTCTGGGGGGTTATTATGACCTGGCTATGCACTTCATTTTACGGTGAGCGTAAAGGACAGAGCTATAGCATTTACATAAGTACCTCTGTCCTTTTCTCTCAGCTTAAACCGAACTGCATAGCTATGTCATAGGTCACCCCCCTAAACTGATTAAACTTTACAGACTCCCTATTCACGTAACATAATAAGATTATCTACTAACTTTTTTCATTATCTAATGTGTAAATCTTCGTTTTAATCACGTGGGCCCTAAAGGCCCGATGCAGGGTCTGATAAGGGTCATTACATTACCCCCCGTGTCCACAGGAAGGGTTGGCATTAGAATTTAATGAAGCAATTAAATCACTTGAGCTATTTGCTTGGGATACTTACAATTGGTTGAACTTGAACTCTCACATTGTGGGATGCATTCTAATAAACAGAGAGAGCGAAGATTTTTTTTTCTCTCTCGTTGACAATTGTTTATCACGTCAAGGTCCCTGGACAAGATGCAAACGCTACTAACGTTTTTAATTTCTTTCGCTCGAAATGTATGGGATGATAGTTGACCACGGGGTTTATCGTAACGCACGACGATGTCATCCCATACATTTTGAGCAATAGAAAAGAAAAACGTTAGTAGCGTTTGCATCTTGGCTACTTAGGACCCCTGTTGCCCGTTTCACGAAGCTACAAGTTACAAATTTCAAGCAGAACTCCTTTTCTGGCAAACGGAGTTAGAAAGAGACTTCCGCTTGTTTTTTGTAACTTGTAGCTTCGTGAAACGGGCCTCTGATGGTGGGGTTTTATTATGGCCAGGAGAAGTAACGCGAGCACTCAGGCCACCGGATTATAAGTGGGATGAGACCCATAGACATTTCAAATCTCAAGACTACAATCTCATAATGCAATCCTAAGACTTCAAATGTGTTGCCACCCCGAGGACCAAGATGGAATGCCTCTATGCTAGTAATTTCACCGGTTTACGTTATTGGTTTTTTTTTCATTTTACTCTGTTCGATGTGTCAAAAAAAAAGGTTTATCAAAGTGTCAGGAAGCTAAAACAAAAACAATAACACATTAAAACATTATTAAACCATACAAATAATGTAAGGGATATATCGAAAAAAAGGGAAGACTGTAAATAATACCAAAATTTATTTCTTACCCGACTGCCAAGAAGGGTTATGTCTTTTGCGCGTTTCTTTATATGTATGAATGTATGTAATATTATTTATCACCACGTCTCATTTATTTAATCTCCCCTTTAGCATTTTATTGCGTTATATCAAGGTCTTAAAGAGTATTCATACCTGCACCAATATGTTGCCAAACAACAATCTGGCACAATATCGTTTGTGATCAAATATTTACACCACTTTTACTCGGCCGTATCTTGTCTGTTGGCAACTTGCAACACCAACATACACGCAGATACAAGTGGGAAAGCGGCCGTGTTTAATAACAGGGTATCTCCGGTGGCAACAATGAAATACAAAGAAACAGAAGCGTTAGGTAAGATTTGTCAGGCTGAAATGAACCTACTTTCGATAATTAGAGACAATTTTACATGATTATGTGAATGGAGACTGATAATACTCGTACGCGAGTTAAAAGTTTTTGGGAATCTCTATGTTATGATATGACTGTAAGTGTATGTGCATCTAGGGCGTCCCCTACAAACATCTCCACTCACTCTCGCTCGCCAACCAATGGTGTATAAGTCGTATAAGCATGCATTCGTAAATATATTTTTTTCTTTCAATTACTGTATTGTTCCACTCCTGGGTTTGCCTAGTTTTTAATCCAGCAGCACCTGAGTCGCTCTCTCCACACAATAATGGTCTATTTCGCCCTGCCACCTTATCCTTTTGTTGTAGTCCTGGAAAATTCCATCCATTCTAGATGCCACAGCGATTAAATAATTCCACATGTTCCTATTTTTCCATTGAAACAATTAAATCGTTGCAACCATACCCACCGCATTCTCATAGCGGCGTTTAGAATTACATCAAAGATATATTAACTATAAATGTTACTTCACGTTGTACTCGTACTAGCGCAAATAGTGTATCTAAAACACATCAAGGATACACTGAATAAGTAAAAGAGCTCCTCGCAAAGACCTCTTTGCCATTTGGAACCGTCGTTAGCGATACGAAAGCATTAGTTTCAAATATTCAGTACAAATTGCAAAAACACTGGCAAAATATTCGCGGTTCGACGACACCCAAGGGAATTATACTTGGTTAGAAGGACCCTTAATGAGGGTCCAGTACCCCTAGGAAGACATTTCCTCGCCCCGACGCCCTTATGGTATGCGTTAAAATTTAATTCGCGTTGGAGAGTCTGCATTACAGTATTAACTGAAAGTATTTCGATCAGGGGCTGTATTCTAGTCGTAAAATAATATTACTTTTGACGCCATTACTGTCACGTAAATAAGAATTATGATAACTTTAACATTACGATAACATGACAAAAGCAATATTGTTTAGTAATAGTGCAGTGTTTTGTTAACACGAGTAAATATAAAGTAACAAGCGTTATAAGGTTTTAAAACCCGATATGGATTAACTTTTAGAGATTTTCATACCTACGCAACAATGTTACTGCAAAGAAAATGAATTTCCTGTTACTAGAAGTTAACGTTAAAGCATCTGATAAATGTGCCATCATGTTATTAATTCTGTCACTTACAAATCCTTTATCACCTAGGTATAGTAGTGTACGTGACGGTTGCGTAATGACACGCATTACAACATGAGTGTGGTTTATGAAATGAGACGCAAGGCTAGTTTCATAATAGACCACACGAGTGTTGTAATGCTAATTACGCAGAGTCGCGTACAATACTTTATCTACACACATATTATAAGTACTCTAAGATGGGTTCAGAAGAGGAAAGGCAAATGATCAGCATTACCTTACCTGTGGTAGAAGGTGACAGCGATGACAGCTGTTACGTAATTTTGAAATTACGTTATCGAATATTGTAAGATACTCGTAATAAGATCCAAATTTGGAACATCTTCCAAAATTAACGTCATCGCTGTCACCTACTAGTCCTACTACTACAGGTAATGCTGGTCATTGCCTACGGGTTTTGAACGCATAATAGAGGACTTATGATATGTGTGTAGATAAAAACCTTTACCTGTCTTATATCCGAATATTACTTATCTATTGACGGTATTTCACTGTATCACAGATAATATAGTATGGGTATTATTATGCACTCTGAACTATGATGTTTTTAGTTCAATATTTTTCTAGCATCACTTTTATTCGGTACCTATAATGTCAAACGTGAGAGGTGTAAGACCTGTTTCTGGTGCATATTGCCAATTGAAGTGCCGCCATTTTAAAGCTACACCAACAATTAGTATCAATAAGTACTGCATAGTAACATTATTATATGACGTTAACGTTATGTATCTTATCCATGTACAATCGATGTTTCATCATTATTGTAACAGATACGTATCTAATCTAGAATAATCTAGATACTCATGTAGGTATAATGGTAATTATAAACACTACACAGAACCTGTCCAATAGTTGGTAATTCTGTTTAAGACATGTTAACACCAACAAGGCTGGGCATTGTTAGGATTAACCCATTCAGTGCCGAGAACTCGATATAAGCTACATTCTGTTTGGAATTCACGAAGATTGGCACTCAATTGTCTGCAGAGCTCTAAGTTGGAGTGAATCCAACCTACCCTATTCGTAGTATAAGTAACGAGTAAAAGACGCCATTTAAATATACACACTGAAAAAAATCCCTTCCTTGGTTTCTTTAAACTACTTACTTTTGTCAATACTTAAATCAGTATACCTCATACATATCTTATGCCGTTTCGTTAACAATACAACCCTAAATCATTTGACACTTTAAACATTGTAAACCAAAGCCCAAGGTTAGTATCTAAATTTAGTATAATAATTTTGCCCTAAACTGACGTTATTTATAGCCCCGGTATCATTGGCACCCCTGGCGTGGCCTGTGAGAAAGCCATTAGGGCCCATAACCTGGCCTCCCCGATCACCCATAAGGTAACTCATGAGATAACGTGCCCGCTTGACCTGTTTCCGAGTTAATATGTTATTCAAGAAAATATATGCTGCAAGAAAAAAGGTCTCTTGGGCATGCGGGAGCGTATGTATAAGGGAGGAATTGCTGTGTTTATTAAATTGCAGAGGACGTGTTCTCTGAGAGTGTGAGCTCTGAGAGCCGGTCAAGTTCCAGTCAGTACAAGGCATAGAGTTATTTGAATCGTATATAGTCGTAAGTAGGTAGGGGTTTTATGATATTAGTTGAAAAATAATTGACATTTAAAATGATACAAAAAAGCAAATCTGACGGGCGAAATAGGGGCTTTTGCCAAATATGACCAGTCTGCTTTCTCCACTACATTCATAGACCGAAAGGATGATTCCTCGGCGTTTAAACCGTTGCCATTGTCATCTCCGCATATATTACTCCAGACAAAATTAACGAGTTCCTAAAAAATATTAATTTAACACTTTATTTACATCCAACTAAGTACAGAATTCAACATTAATACAATAAAAAATTAAAACTAAAGGTATTTAAATTAAAATTAAACTAAGCTATTCAAATATTAAAGATATAAATAATAATCACCACTATAAAAAGAACACCCCCTCTAGAAGGTCCGCTCGCGGCATGGTCCCCATGACACTTAAAACACACGAGTTCCTTATTATTTTGAATGAAATAGATACTATTCCCAAATCAGTTTCTGCTTGAATCAGAAATTGTTGGTTGTTATTATTTGTATCTACTAACATTCGTTTTTCATATGGCATTGTATGAAATAAATGATTTGATTGATTAATTGATTGATTATTTTCGTCAATATATTGAAAAGAACAATGATGGCGGTTCAAACGCCCAGTTACATACTAACTAGCATGGAGGCATTCCATATTAGTCTTCGGAGTTCGCAACGCACTCGTAGTCTCATGCCCACTTGCCATCAGGTGACCTGTGAGCTCGTTCGCCATCTTTCCGCAATAAAAAAGCCCCATAACGCTTTATGTAAACAGTCCACGCTTGCCCGGATTTTTTTCTAATAAAACTAATGCGCTTTTATCAGCACCCAATCGAAACTGCCTCAGCCACAATCAATCACAATTTAATACGAACCTTTCTGCCCCTATTGACCGATATAAACTGACCAACGTAACCAGAACTCTGGGAACGTTTAAACTACCACATTCTCCCTTTAAAAGAACCGCTCACATAAAACGCTGAAGACCAAGTTACAGTGGTGATGAAAGACCAATCAGTACTTTGATAAGGGCTAGTTTAAGTTGTCGGAATGCGGTTTTTAGGACTTTCGTTCATTAAGAGTGACTGATTTAGTAGTTAATTTGTTTGTTGTGACACGTGTAAGTTAGATGTATCTTTTAATTCACTGACTAGACCAAAATATAAAGCGTTCTTCACAATTTGTTAACCATTTTGCATTTGTCTCTGTGTGGCCGCGTTACAAAATTAAGTAGTACTTAAGTAGGTACCATTTTAAGTCGGTTAAAAATAATATATACAGGTGCTCTTTTCTACTAGGTAAACCCTTATCGCTTTAATCATGTTTATGTAAATGAAAGCTATTATAAAGTCAAAAAAAAATGCAAAAATGATTTGTGAGTAATTTTTTATCTTTAAAAAGTATAAAAAAAATTCGCTCCCGCTGTCTGTTCGCTTAGATCTTTTAAACTACTCAACGGATTTTGATGCAGTTTTCAGCAATAGATAGAGTGATTCAAGAGGAAGGTTTTGATGTATAATATAATACATTCTGGATTATGTACGGAAGTTGCTGAAAACTCACATAAACCAAAGCGAAGCGAGGGCGGGTCGCTAGTATGCAATAAAGAGTTTACATAGGTACATACAAGTCAAAAGCAATAAGTTTCTACCAAGTAAAATAGAGCACTTTTATCATTTATTTCTTCTTTCATTTGTTGAACGGCTTGTGGCGACCTAGCGACATCTAACGTCAACTTGTATCAACCAACTCCGCTACCTCGCTAGCGCCACCAGCGTCAGACAGCGCAACTTAAGTGTTCTACAACGCGCTAACGAAGTTTCTCCAGTCAGATGACATATATACAACTTCCAACTTCATTCCAACGGACTTCGGTCCCCAGGCAAAACACCTGCCTGGAGAGAGATCTCTCTATTAACATCTCTTCCTACATTGGTGACCCCGACGTGATCGTCATCCTACATTGGTGACCCTCGACAATGGACAATTACGCAACCTGACGACCTTCAAGCACTATGACGCAGTTTCACAGCAAGCCAGACAACCCGCACTGTGCACCACTAGCATTCTGATATATCTCCATGCCTGGTGTCTACAGTGTGCACACTACTCTCACTCAACGATGCGACTCACTGCGTCCTACTACGAGTACTTCACGAGCAGGTACACGACTCACTGTGTACTCCACTCACTCCTCTTCTCCTGCTACGCTCGCCAACGCGGCTCTGAGCACTATTGGAGACATCCCTACTGGCACTTGCAAGCGGCAATTCAACGCACAGACTGCACGTCATCACCATCAACCTCCGGTCTCAAAGGGGGGCTGGTGTGGCGACCTAGCGACATCTAACGTCAACTTGTATCAACCAACTCCGCTACCTCGCTAGCGCCACCAGCGTCAGACAGCGCAACTTAAGTGTTCTACAACGCGCTAACGAAGTTTCTCCAGTCAGATGACATATATACAACTTCCAACTTCATTCCAACGGACTTCGGTCCCCAGGCAAAACACCTGCCTGGAGAGAGATCTCTCTATTAACATCTCTTCCTACAGGCTTGTACCTCAGTAAATGGACTTCTTTGTTGCCTAGTCCATTTCTCACGCCACTAAAGCTTAGACGTACCCTACACTAGATTCATTCCAAATTAATCTCGTAATTTATTTACTGGAAGTAGTTTCTTCTCTGGAACGATGCTAATATCTACAGCAAAGAATCTCATTTATTTGTCTTTAAGGGTAAATATAAATAAGTCTAAGAGAAGTACACGTTCTCTTTCTTATCCTGATGAGCTCTCATTTACACTTGGACTCTGCAGGATCTTAAGCGCAATTACTCTTCTAAAACATTCATTAAACGGAATGTGCAATCAAGTAGCGTCTTTGAGGGCCCCGCCAAGATGCATTGCGCAAACTAGCGCTTCTATTCGATTCGTTTTTAAACCAATCGCGTCACTGGTACGAATCATCTGATGTGATACGAAAAGTCACGTGATCTACCAGTGACGCGATTGGTTTAAAAACGAATCGAATAGAAACGCTAGTTAGCGCAATGCATTTTGGCAGGGCCCTCAGTTAAGGAATACTTATTCTCATACACGACGGCCATTGTACTCGTAGATTGATCTCGGTACCAGTCGATCCTATTTATTATCGTGTCTTTACTTCGCCTCGGCTTAGAAACGGTCAAAATCAAAATCAAAAATCAAAATATATTTATGTGCTACAATACGGTTACCAAAAGTGTTACAATAAGTGAAAAAGTTCGTGCGTAGGTATTCAACCCGCATGCGGGGGTTCAAATTATTACATGTTATTTTTACGTTCTTTATTCATTGTCATATTTTATTTCTATTGAATATAAGTAGCTAAGGTTTTATTAAGAAAGTTAAATATTCATCTATGCTATAAAAACATTATTCCTGAAGCCATTTAGTTAATTTAATTTTAAATATTTACTTACTTTCAAATTTTATCTCCTTTGGCAAATTGTTATACTCGTATAAGCGTATACACATATTATAACAGTTTTTTTTTATTAATTATTGTAAATGTGGCAAGGAGGCTGGTACGTTAAACTGGTAATTTCCTTTAAAATTAAAATCACTAACGTTCAAATGCCATAATTTCAAAATCTGTAAAATTAATCGTATACGTTTTAAAAATATCTTCTTTTAAATAATAATATTTTTATTTTCTATCAACATTACTTGACCGAATATTCAAAATGGATACCATTCACAATACCAAAATATCAAGACCTACCCATATAAAATACCTACTAGTTTCTGCCCGTGACTTCCATTTCATGTTGCGGGGGAATTCAATTACCTATAGTTATTACCTCGACAACTTTTAGCAGGAAACGTAGCCGGTGCGTAAATCTGGGGTATAAGCTATCTCCATTTTAAATTTCATCCAAATCTGTCCAGCCGTTGCTTCGTGATGGAGTAACAAACTAACACACGCACTTTCGCGTTTATTAATATTAGTAGGATAAGTAGGTTTATATTTTAATTTCTTTTTGCGTGTACAAATTAACTATTAATATTTGGAGCAGTCGTTTTTCAAAGGGGCTTTCTGCCCGCCCGGGGCCGGGGCGGGCGGCTGTTTTATTCAGCCCAGCGAAATATTAATGCAAAATTCAGCTGACAGCCCGAACGCGTTCTACATCACTCTAGTTTCAAAAGTGAAGAGGGAACTGGGCTTTCAATTGTTTCAGGAAAGTAATACCCTAGATTAACGCATAAGCTACTTTTTACCCCGGAAATTGTAATAGATCCCGATAACGATAATCGAACTTTACGCGGACGAAGCCGTGGGCAGAAGCTAGGCTAGGACCTAGTACAAGAACGTTACGTCTATTGGAAATAATTTCAGTCTTATAATTAGTAACATAGGCTTCATTTTAGGTTGTGTCCCTACTCACCCCGTTTTAAGGTAAAATATAGCTAATGTATGAAACGCTGCAATTTGGTAATAGGTAAATATTAATGTTTTTGTTTGTTCTCTTCGCTAATAACCCTATTAAAACGAATATCGAGGAGTTCAACGTTTTCAACACGATTTAAAGTTTCACATGGTGTAAAAGGAAAAAAACGTACGGGGCCTCTATTCATCACCGTAAAAACAATATCGTTTTTAACCTGTTATCGTATTGTCAACGTTTTGATAGCTCTTATTTACTTGACAACGTTTAATCCAGTAGACGAGTATCCTTTATTTACTGACTTTACGGAACTATGTCAAAGAGACGTGATCAATCACATCCTAAGAAACTTTACAATTTAACTTATTGCCTCACTTTGACATAGTTCCATTGTGGCCCAGAAATCCATTTGGTTGTACATACTCGCGGGAAGTACACGACAGGCTTACTTACGTTGCTTTTTTTTGTTAGGTTTGTTTGGGATTTCCTTACGCAGAAATTCAGGGCTGGCAACATGTTACAGTTACGACTGCCGAGGGTCCGCATAATAAGCTTAGACAGCGAAGTTTCCGTAAACAGGGCCAAATTGGCTGTATTTTTAGCATACAGCTACCGGTTAATTTTCTGTATTCTTCGTAAACAATGCGAACATCCTGGCATTATAACTGTATTCGGAATTTAAGAGACGCCAAGATGCTACCGTAACCGTACAAACTTATTTTCGTTTTAATTTTCGTTTGCATACATACATACATTAAATTACGCCTGTTTCCCAGAGGCGTAGGCAGAGACCACTTCTTTCCACCTGCTACGATCCTGACAAATCTCTTTCGCTTCTTCCACATTCATACATCGAGTCATGCATGCATGTCAGTTTCGGGTACTCATGATCCGGCCCTTTTCCATTATTTCTCCGATTTGATTCGTAAAAGTACGCCTAGGGCGGCCCTTTTCGACCCTCCCACTCACTTTTGCTCTCTATATCTCTTTCGTCAATTTTCTTTCATCCATCCTTTCCAAATGACCGAACCATCGAAGCATGTCCTTTTCAATCTTAGTCACTACATCTTCTTTTAGTCCACATTTCTCTCTGACCTTTTCATTCCTTACTCTATCAATCAGTTTCACACCACACATACTACGCAAAGAGCGCATTTCAACTGCATTTATTTTCGTTTGCCTCGGATAAAAATACAAGATTGCCAATTTGAAAAGATGAACAAATTCTATATCCGATTGTTACTTTTCCTATTCAATATTTCATAACTTAAACTATGAAATATTGCATAGGGAAAAGTTAATTACTGTAATTCATTTCTAGTTATTTATATATAAGTTCTAGAGTTTCTCGAGGTGCTTCTTCTCTGCAGTGATGATGTTATCCGAAGCGCTGGTCGATGCACTTCTACCGACGTTAAAATGAAATGATTGTCGGTGGAACAAATTGTTACATTTCAACAATTGCAATAAATCTTCATTTGGATGTCATTTAAAAATTAAAACTTAACTAAGTTTGTATGGACGACCGTAGTCGACTCCTAACGGGGTAAGACCGTCGATTTCTATTCAAATGTGGCAGCCCTAACCAGGTTTACTTATTCAGTGTTTCGCGCCTGCCTTATGCAGATCGGTGTCGGACGGGAATTAACGCAGGGCTGTGAAACTTTAAGCAGGCATTCGCTCTAAGGGGCGGATTGTTTCTGATTATCTCGCAGCCCTGGAGAATCGGGAATTACATGGTGCGCAATAGGAAATGGTCTGGTAGAATCTTAGTCAGTTTTATCTACAGTAGTATATGAAAAAGTCTACTAAAGGAGGCGAAATTCCAGTTTCCACTGTAATTTAACTGTAATAAAATCTCTACTAGGGCTTCCAATCCCGGTATACCGGGATCCCGGTATTCCGAGATCCCGCGCTATTTTCCGGTCCCGCTTGTTGCGGGATTACGAGCGCGGGATCCACGGGATTTGCGGGACGCAATAGTTTGGCAGAGAACATATTGGATATTTTAAATTTTCTTCGAAAAAAAAAACGTAATGCTCACCAAACTAATTAAAGTTTAAATTCCCTTTTTCAACATTTTGTTGAAAAAATTCTTGGTTTTTGTTTATTGTGTGTATGATTTTGTTATTTTTTCTATATTTTGGTTATTTTTTTTTGTTTCATTCATCTTTTATCAATAGTATCCATTTCTACGCGGGATTGAAAATGTTCAGTCCCGCAGATACCGAGATTGAAGATAGGCTGCGGGTTTGGAAGCCCTAATCTCTACATAGTATCAAACAAAGTCGCCTCCACCGTCTGTCCTTCTATATGTACGCAGATCTCTAACTACGCAACAGATTTTAATCCAGTTTTCGCCATCAGTTTGATAATTTTTCACGGAATGTCTAATAAATTATAATAAATTGTGGTTTATGTACGGGTGATACAGAAAATTAACATAAACCTTAGCAAAGCGAGGCGCGAGGGTAGCTCACTATTATTGTATATAAATATATGTGATTTTCTAACCATGTAATAATACCTCCGTAAAAACATACTGAACCGTTCGTCAGGGGCTCGGTTTCGAGGTGAAAAATTGACATAAAGTACTTTTTTTTCATTCTTTACAGAGTTACCTGAAAGACTGAGGGTTACCTGTTACCTGAAACACACTTGTGATTAAAACCACTTTTTCCGAATATAAGACCAAGCGTAATCGAATTTTCTTCGCTTCAAATAGGTATATCACCTAAACTGCCAGAGCCAGAGAAATTCTCAATTTGCAAGTAAATAAACTAACAAATATTGCTTGTTTAAAATTAGGTATGCTATTTAGAATATGTTACGCTCTCCAGTACTTTAAGCTGTTGCATTGAGTATTGGCTAGTTGGTTATAAATGTTAATTTGCGTCAAATTACTTTTGAGAACTAACAAAAGCAGATGAAATACATAATACTTAAACAGATTGAACGGATAGTAGGCGAAAGTGTTTCACTGGCGCATTAGCGAATCTCGTCAAACCGGTGTTTCGCATCAGGAATCGGAACTTCATCAATATTCATAAAGAAACAGGTACCGTTGACCTTTATTCAGAGGTTCGTGACACAATTTCCACTAAAACTTGTTTCTGTTTTAAAAAGTGTGTTAATCTACTTCGATTCATTTTACGACTAGTAAGTCTTTGAAAAAAAACACTTATGAGTCATGCTAGAAATTATAACTATGCTTAGATTAATTTTTAACATTTATATCAACTACCTATAAGTAAGAGCGAATTCCTCCTAATTCAAGTGTTTAGCTTAAAAGGAGGATTCGACACCGAAATAAATAATTTTGAATTTTTGAATTTTGAATGCGATTTGACGTCATCATTATTCACCACCTCCATCATTCGCTTGACATATAAGTAGAATTCTCCCGAAGATTGCTGCGTTCGATGCTTCGCTGGTCCCATGATACAATTCTCGCAACCTCCTCCAGTTACCTAAGTTTCACCTGTTAGACTAGACTTACATACACCCGCCGTCGGCGTGTTGCCGATGATCATTTCTATCTAAAACGTTTTGACGAAGCCTGTTGCTGATATGTTTATGTATTATATTCTTATGTGTTATGCTAAAGTTATGTGAGTGGGGAAGGCAGAGCTAAGGAATTACCAACAACTCTTAACAACTTGTTGATAATTCTGTAACCACATTTTGCACAATTAGGCTAAGATGTTTACCAGTGTATTAGTGACAGGTTGCAAGCCAATAGCCTAACAGTACTTAAAGCCTTTATTCCCTTAGTCGCCTCTTACGACATCCACGGGAAGACATGGAGTGGCACTATTCTAACCCGGCAACCACACGGGGAAAACACTAAACTAAACTAGACTAGACTTACAGAGTAATAAATGTAACACTAACTATCACTTAGAAGTAGAAGTTAATCGTTAGGCTAGTACGCAGAGCGCAGCACTGGCATTTTAGGAAAATAACACTTACGGACGGCCGTCACGGCATTATAACAGCTACTGGCATTGCGGAAAAACGTAGCGTCCCTTTGCATACTTTACCGCAACTATCATAGGGCGGAAAGGAGGAATTGAGGGCTGCAGCTAGGTTCCTTTACCGGTGTACTTGTACTATTACTTATTCTGTGGTTGTCCACACAAACGACTGTCTTTTCAACACCACTACCGCGATAGCTGGCACCATTACTCTTTTTGCAGAAACAACATGATGAAATTTGCCTTTGAGTGTAATATCAGAGCTATACCAATAAGAAAAACTTAGGAAAGCAAGTAGCCCACCCTTATACCCCTTTTCTTCGCACTTGAATTCCATATAAATACAAATTGCACAGCATAAAGCGTCCCAAACTCAATGCATATGTATGGTAAGTCGAACATAAAACGCACACAAGAGTTCGTATCTACACTACAATATAAATGGTACATTTGACATTTAATAGCCGAAGTGTTTTGTACCCTGAAGGATTTTCCATAAAGTCGCTTTTTCGATACTATTGTTACTACAGATACGATTTTTACTAAGGTGGGTGTATGGGTGACACGCACACAGGCTAGGTTAGGGCTATTTTATGCGAGTTAAAGTGGGGTAGAGTAAATAAATCAAAAAGTTCGCTGTAAGCGCGGACGATACGGCTCGAAATGGCGGACGTTGGCGAATGGTCGCTGAAAATAAAGTGAAATTAGGAAACTGAAAATGTACAGGGAAATTATGAAGCTGAAAATATAGCGTGGATTTATGAAGCTGAAATTAAAGAGTGAAAGTAGAAAGTGGAATTTTAGAATGTGCGATGGAAATAATAAAACCAGGGCTGAGATTTCACACGTAAAACCTTATTGCTTTTGGCGTGATTCCGTATTGTCAACGTTTTGATAGCTCTTACTCGTATTTACTTCACAGTATTAGTTAGCGGCCGAGTTAAAAACAATAAGATAACACATGGCTATGCAGTTCAGTTTACGGTGAGCGTAAAGGACACACTCAAAAAAATGAGAGCCAACAAAGAGAGATTTTCACTTAGTTGACATAAAATGAATGCAATAGTTAAGATATTAGTTATATAAACCAAAGCTGATAGTAACAAACAGCAATTTCTTTAGTGATTCGATTAACATCTTAGTTGGTGTATCTAACGTCTTAGTTGGTGTATCTATCGTCTTGTTAGGCTTGTATGGGATCAAGACGCTTATGCACAACAATCACAATCTTGTTACAAGCGACCAATTATTTTTTTCATTGCAGAGCTATAGAAGTTATATAGGTCTGTTCTTTTGTTTCAGCGTAAAGTGAACTGCATAGCTATGTCATAATAACCCCTCAGGTCAAAAGCAATATTGTTTTACCGAGACGAATAGACGCCTAAAGGTGCTAAAAAAATAAGAGCGAAAATTACACGTGAAGTGGAAGAGAGCACTTGAATACAACGCAGATTGCTATGTTTTTAAAAGACAACGAAAAAAAAACTGAAAGCAGTATTTTATTATCTTTTACCGTCATTTTGTGTCTCAGGGTGACATTGCCCATGATTTTTACGTTTTCAAGTCAACATCAAGATACAATCGTCAAGCAAGGTTCCAAGGTCCTTGATATTAACTGAAAACCATCAACATATTAAAACCATAGGGCACAAAATTAAGACAACAGTATTGTTGGCAAGATTCTTTAAGGTTTATATATCACTCGAATTCGTTGAAGGTTTATATCACTTTGGAATTAACATCAAATCGCCACCTATCTCAATTTGTGCGGAATTGCCTATATAAAAATCGATTGACTAACAAATTACAGTATCAAGATGATTTAGGAACCGTGTCGCCAGAATCAACCCCCGTCACCCCCCGTCAGTCACAACAAGAACGACAATTGCTCAGATTTCAATAGAACTAGGGACTAGGGAGAAAACATGTCGTTTGAAGAAGGTAATGTTATTTCTGAACGATTGTACTTATTTACAAAGAGAAGAATTTGTACTCATTTAGAAAGAGGTTCCATATCAAACGCCACGTTATATTATAAAGAATTGAGTAAATTGTACGAGCATAAACAAACGTCAGGACGTTGAAGAGGACTTGAATTTTTTGACCGTAAAATTTAGTTATTTTGCTTTGTTTTTTTTTGTTACATTACGTACAGTCGAGTTCATAAATATGTATACACTTTAGTACATTGTCCATAATTAATGTCGTGTTCAAACTGCCATATACAAATTATCACAGTGTATACATATTTATGAACTCTATACAAACTTTTCTAGGGATTTTTATTAAGTCTGAAACCTTTTTGGTCGACGTTTTGATGATTTTCCAAAAGTTTTAATCGTTAAGAAAATTCTTGCAAATAACGACCTATGGTGAATACTACTGAATAGTAATCACTTACTCTGAGAAATCGAAAACAAATCAAGGATCCAATTATACAACTCTCCCGATATTTTTGTAAATCAGGTTGGTTGATAATTACGTTTAAATAATTGTTGTAAAAGCCTTTAGAGGTACCAATAGCGATATCATCAGTTATGAATGGTCTTAGTCTGGCGTTTGATTGATCGTAGAATGACGTTAGATAGGTGATAGCGATAACGCTGACGAATTGATTGCTTCGGAAGTTTTGTTTAGAAATGTTTACGTTAGGAGAAATAATATAACCCAATAAACAGGTTACGTCTTCTTAACGAATCAAATGTAAATCGATGTATTATTGACAAAGGCGTCCCGTTAAATTATTGTTACACGGTTGCGTTAATGTATGAAAATTTTATATACCGGGTGAGACGTTGGATTAAAAACACTATGGATTGATGCCACTGGCAACCCATCATTTTATCGAATTTCACTATCGATGGTATCATTTCATCGGTCGCTATTTTCTACAGAAACCATGATGTTTTCAGGATATCTTAAACATTAATTACGTAGGTTAGGTTAAGTTAGACATGTGACTACCAAAAAAAAAAACTACCTAACCTAACCTAACCAGAGGCGTTAGCCAAGATGGAAACGCTACTGCCGTTTTCTTTTCTATCACTCAAAATGTATGGGATGACATTCTCGTGCGTTGCGATAAATCACGTGTTCAACTGTCATCCCATACGTTTTGAGTGAAAGAACAGAAAAACGTCAGTAGCGATTGCTTCTTTACTAGGGTTCCTATACTGCGACAGAACCCAGAATATGTCCGAGTCCGCCAGAGCGCACTGGCAGATCGCCATGTTTGATGCTGGCGAACCCAGCGATCAAATCAAGCTACATTGCAGAGCGTCGTCAAACTGAAAGCTGTTGCATTGGGACGAACTACCGTGTTCTATTATTAAACAATTATCTCGTCGAAGATACACTGGGTGACCATAGGCAACTCTCATATTAATAAACGCACTGTAAACCTCATCATCATCAACCGCAAGACGTCCACTGCTGGACAAAAGCCTTCCCCGAGGTTTTTTTTTCTTAATTAATGGCTTTCACTCCTCGTATTTAACAAGGTGTATTTCGCCAGTGTCGAGTTTTAGACACTCCCATGGCCTTATTAGAGAAACAAGTCCATGGATATCACACGCGAGGACAATTGTTCGGTTAAAGAGATTTACTCGGTGGACTAAACAGAAGCACATGGGGTTAGCTCCACGCGCTTCTGTCAAGTCCTTCCCCAAGGTTATCCATAACGATCGGTCCTCTGCTGCTGTCATCCAGCGGTTTACATTACAGCGACCTTTATCAGATCTTCGGTCCACCTTGTGGGAGGCCTGCCGACACTTCGTCTCCCGGTTCGCGGTCGCCACTCTAGAACCTTCCCGCTCCAACTGTCATCGGTTATACGAGCAATGTGCTCCGCCCACTGACACTTAAGGTCCCTATAAACCTATTTGAGTTAAACTAGAAACAACCAAGACTCAGGAGCATATGCTCGCGCTCATCGAACAAATATCTACCCTTACCCTGGGAAGAGCTTTGAAGGGGTCACTACTAACTAGGTTAACGTGTCGTTAAAATCAATCGATCATCGAAATCGAATTGTTTAAGAGAATAACCCTGCGGGTCGATGCGGTAATGAATATCCTCTTGGTGAAATTTCGACATGTGGTCGCTTTTGCACGTGCGGTTGACACAGAGTGGGTTGCGTGTGTTGCCCAACGAATAACAACCACGTGCATCGGTGCACTGGATACACAACTTGTAGTCTATGCGTAAAATAGGTCACCTAAAAGAACACCTGCCTTTAGAGCGCACTGTGAAGAATATCACTCATTTATAAATAAACTAGCGAAACATCCTCGCTTCGCTTCGGTTTATGTGAGTTTTCTGTAACACCAATACATATTCCAGAATTTTTATACAAATAAAAAGAGGCGATTAAGGGAATAAAGGCTTGTAGTATTGTTAGGCGACGGGCTTGCTACCTGTCACTAATACGCTCGTAAACATCTAGCCTGTTTGGTACCCCACTCTGAATGTATGTGAAAAAAGCTATACTTAATGTCGACCACACATTTGGAAAAAAAACGAAAAACGTACTCCCTTCATAGATACCATTTAATTTAAATGACGACCTCAGGGCCTCTACTCTAGGCGGTAAAAACCATGTCGTATTAGAGCTGTTATGGTATTGTTTCTAACTCGGCCGCCATTACTGTCAAGTAAATAAGAGCTATCAAAACGTTGACAACACGATAACAGGTCGAAAATGATATGGTTTCTACCGCCTAGAATAGAGGCCCAGCTCTCGCTCTATATCAAGTTCGTAGTTGTAACGACCACTTTTTTACAACTGCCATATCATTAAGTCGGAGAATAAAGGCCTCTATAAGTTTTAGCAATATAAAAACGGATGTGAAACTGGTTTCTTTACATACTGTAATTTAGTAGCGGAATACTCTTATTATCTTTGGTAGCTGTAATGAGCTCTTACAGCGTCGGAGTTTGTCAGCATGGAACCTAGCTTTCTCTCGTCTATCGTACTAAGGCTATGCTGATAATGGAATTAGTTGTATCTTACAACTTAGTGACTCTGGTGAATAAGCGTCTAGATTCTGAACTATAGTCTCATAGTATTTTAAGTCATGATTTGACAGCTGTCAAAATATGTCTTCGAGATTATAGTTTGTAATTGCGTTGATAATTGTCAAATCGGAACTTTTAGAGCGACTAGAGTATAAGATGCAAGTGATTCAGCATTTAATGAAAGTCGTATAGGTACTCGTTACTAATATCATAGATTAACTTTCGTTTAACATTTGTCAGCGGGCTAAGAGAGATTATGTCTAAATAAAAATGTCAGAGAAAATGTTGCCTTTTTAACAAACACATTTTGAACGTCAGTGCCCGCCTGAGTGTTCTAAATCTAACCGTACTACCCGGCAACTAACGTCAATCCAATGCATTTAAGATAACGATAAAGATCTCGCCATGCATCTTGTCTAAGGGCCTATTCGATAGAAAGTAAAAGTTCATGCTTAAAACAAAATCTATAGTCTCACGGGAATAATTCAGTACCCTTACCATGAGTTACAATTAGTGATGGTCGATTTTTAAAACTTTACTTAACTGCGAAAATTACAGCCTCTGAAAGTTACATAATTAGATGGAAATTATTTTGACACAAGCAAATTTCATGAAAAGTTTCAAAGCTATAGTAATTTTCAGAAATTAAACGATTTAACTTTGGTAGCTTTCAGAATATTGCATGAAATTTCGGGTGAAAATTTCACTTTTGAAACTTTCAGAATATAGTAGTAATTTAAGAGAAAATTTCTCTTTTGTAACTTACAAAACGCCCATCACTAGTTACAATTACTGTACTCACTAGCGAGTCGAATGCTCTGTCACTTGCACTCTATAAGAATACTACAAGGTCAGCGAGGGACATAGCATTCGACTCGCTAGCGAGTACGGTATTTATAACTCATGGTAGGGGTACGATGATAAAAGGAACAAGTGAAATATTTGCTATCTCTTTTTTAAATTACTCAAAAGGAATCATTTCGTGTACTCCTGAGACACCCGTCTAATTGTCTTTGCTTTCCAGATCAAAGTAAACGGTATCAAAGAAAATGTACAAACCTTATTGCTTTAGATTGAATCACTGAACAGCAATAATAATGTTCTTAACGTTATATAATAATCTATGGGCCGAATAAAACTTCAGTTGGCGGTTAAGTTTTCCAACAGGTTCCTTATTACATGGATCCTATTACGTCTACGCCATTCGTTGGTCCCTCCATCTGTCCATCTGTCCGGTTAACCCCCTTACTAACTAACGTTGAGTAACGGTGGTATAGCTATACAGTGTTTTGTCCTTATCTGTCAAATTCAAATGTCACAATGACAGATAAGGACAAAACATTGTATAGCTATACGACCGATACTCAACGTTTATTAGTAAGGGGGTAGGTGTTTAATTAAAAAAAAAAAATTAAAAAAAGGGAAAATAGGTTTACAAACTTCGCTGATTCGCAATGATTCTAATTATGTACGATACCACAAATAAAACATAAATTTAACGATTTTTCGTGACGTGGACATTAGAGAAATTAACAAAAGTTCAGATTAAAATGATCAATATCTCCGAAACTAGTAAAAATCGCTGAACCTTCATAGGGGTTAAATCGATAGCTTTTTAGCTGCTCTATCAGCCCTAGGCGGATTGACGTCGGTTTCTGGGACACCCTGTATAAAGCTTAGGTATATGTAGAAGTGGTGGTACGGATCCTTAAATACACGATATGAGTCCAATTCGCACTTACCCTGAAACTTTAATTAACTAGCCTCTTCGTAACTCATTAAAACTAGACCAAAGTGTAACTAATCGAAGATATCTCACTCGTAACTATTCAATTCTCACTCTACTTTATGTACGATCATCGCCATAAAGTTTTACTGCTGACCTTTGGCGCGAGGTTCACCGCGTTCACTCCTAGTCCATTAACTAAGTACTTAGCTACTTGCTTTCTGTAATTACGGAACGTTAACCTTGATCGGATCTAAATTATAGGCTAGGCTGAAGAGCAAAGTTTGTTAAGTGCTGGTTAGTAGCTTTAGGTAAATTAAGTTAAAGAAAT
The DNA here is from genome assembly GCA_946894065.1 of Acleris literana. Lineage (NCBI taxonomy): Eukaryota > Metazoa > Arthropoda > Insecta > Lepidoptera > Tortricidae > Acleris > Acleris literana. The sequence continues at coordinate 5,847,081 of OX335681.1, forward strand.
AATTTTTGACCTTTTGCTGCGGTAATTGAGTCTAGGGTGAGTATTTTTGACGAACTTTTCTATAAATAGCTGTGTGGTTGCCGGCTTAGCTGTGTGGTTGCCGGCTTAGAATAGTACCACTCCATGCCTTCCCGTGAACGTCGTTAGAGTCGACTAAGGGAATAAAGGCTTGTAGTACTGTTAGGCGATGGGCTTGCAACATGTCACTAATACACTGGTAAACATCTTAGCCTGATTATGCAAAATGTGGTTACAGAATTATCAACAAGCTTTTAGAGTTGTTGGCAATTCTGTAGCTCTGCCTACCCCAAACTGGGAATAAAGGCGTGAGTTTATGTATGTATGTATGTATTTTCTATAAATTAAAAGGGAATGAAAATTTGGATTATTATTAGTACCTATTGCATTGCTAAACTTCTTAAACGTCGTTCATATTATTATGTTGATTACAGCATATCATTATCACGACCGTTTTTTTTTTTAAAGCCGCTTGCTTCGTATACTTACAAAAAATATACAGGTATATAAGAGCGCATAATCGTACACACAGTGACCTCGTCCCAAACTAAGTTGTAGACTTGTAGTAATATGGTTAAGTACTTAGACCCTTTTTTTTATATGAAATCAACGGCGTCTAATTGTCTAAATGTCTAAATGTCTAATTTGAAAACATTTTATAAATATACAGTAGCCTTTGTCCGCGACTCTGTCCGCGTGTAGTCTATGTGAGAAGCAGTCCAACTTTCACGATAAAACTAGCTAATATTTCATTCCATTAAAAACACAACAATTAAAATAATCACGTTACAAAGTAAACATTTATTTGCTTCCTGCTTACACTTACACAGGGATCATAACTCTCGCCTGCTTACTCATTCATGACTCGGCTTTATGAATGAACTTTGTAGGGCCTCCCCGACGTACTTTATGACCCTTAAGTACTATATATGTTTATGCGAACCTCGATAGCCTTTTGCCTAAGTGAATTTCAGCTTTAGAGCTTTGAAACAGAGTTTAAAATAACTTAAAAGGATTTGGTACTTATAGCTATGTAGAAATGCTCCTCGTTTTACGCATTTCGAGTTCGCGTAACTTTACAGGGTGTTTTGTTTATTATATGTGAAGATAAGGAAGTATTTCGTACTGTATAAAGTTTTGTAAGGAATTGCTTGTTTTGAAATTATTGTTCCATTGCTCATGACTTGATGTAGCTATATATTTTATGATGATGGATGTACATAAGCGTTATTGTATGGCATTTTCCGTTATGTTTACTTTTTCCCTTTATAAGCAAAGCACGATAGACAAATTTTAGCTACATTGTAAGTATAACTAACTTTATCGTTTATAAAATGTCGATTATAGGTCATTTGACTTAGTTGCGTAGGTGCTGGTTTTCTAGTTTATGATATTTTTATTAAGAGGACTGAAAAGGCTGAACTTAGGCCTCGAAGGCCGGCGTCGCTCCGGACGAAACCTCTCGAAAACATTTGACAGATTGATTTCTGACCCTAAAACACAAGTTCTTACTTCTGTACCTTCGTGGAATCCGACAGGTCAAAAACAAATTGTTTATAAAACCTCGACATTTGGCAAGTAACGCAATAACCTTCCTATTCCGACGATGAAGATGGTTAATGGGTTAGTAGGAATGTTTAGAAATCAAAGATCAACGTGTATAGTGACTGTATGAAAAGGTTCGTCACTTTTCGACTCTATTTTAACATTATTAAGGTTCAAAAGTGACGAAACTTTTAATACTTTGACTATACTTATAATCGCGTCGTTCTTAAAGGCCCTTTTAGACAGTTTCTTCAATTAAGTACAAAATATTTTTTGACGCATATTTAAGGTTATATTTTGTATTGCGTTGACAGCTGTCAAATCCGATCTCTTAAAACGGCGCAACTATAGTTAAATTTTGCTACCAATATTTTTGCCCGCTAGCGAGTCGACTGCTCTGACGCCCCTCGAGACCTCGCAGTATTCTATGGGTGGGTTTAGACTAAGCGAACGAACAAGAATTCTATGGCATTATCTCTTACGTTTTCTTTGTAAAAATAAAGACAAAACATGTTCTAGAGCATTTGCTCGTTTGGTCAAAACCCACCCTAATAGAGTGCAAGGGGCAGAGCATTCGAATCGCTAGCGAGTACGGTAATTTGTAACTCATGGTTGGGATACGGTAGTTACTTACAAACCTTGGAATCAAGTTATGCCAGCCTCTTAGATTAGCTCAGTGAAGCTAAACAAGTTGTTTAACGCTAACGTAAACGATTTTCGGAAACGGACAAAATGTATGGAATTAAAGTAAGCGCTCGACACGACCGTCTGATAGCTTACGGCAATCCTATATATTTTGGATAAAAATAACAAACGCCGAAGGCCACTTGTTCGCTTTTGCCACGTTAAAGAAATACACGCGAGAATCTTAAATTTCTACTCGCTAGTATCTTTTAAATAACAAACAGATTCAGATTCCAAGCCAAAAACTTCTACTATAGTATATTCCGTGGCCAATCTCCCTAAAACATATACAAAGTGGGCTCCATATGGCGTCCTTGGCCCTGAATGTGGTAATCGCAACCGTTGGTCTTTGACGGAGATGTGGGGAGATTCCGTCACGCGCGACGTTCACGGCTCGACTACGTAAATGTCACGGCCGCGTTGTATTCCGTACATTAATTACCAGGGGTGTTATTCGGTTAAACAACTCACTTTTAATTTCGTTGGCGAATTATCATTTCATAGCCAAGGGTAGGCTTTCAACCTTTGTTTTACAAGGTGTATTTTGCCAATGTCGAGTTTTAGACAATCACCATGAACTTTTATTAAAGAAACAAGTCCATGGATATAACAAGTGAGGACAATTGTTCGGTTAGAGTATTTGAACTCAGAGGGCCCCGCCAAGATGCATTGCGCTAACTAGCGTTTCTATTCGTTTCGTTTTTAAACCAATCGCGTCACTGGTAGATCACGTGACTTTTCGTATCACGTCATCTACCAGTGACGCGATTGGTTTAAAAACGAATCGAATAGAAACGTTAGTTAGCGCAATGCATCTTGGCAGGGCCCTCTGGTGGACTAAACAGAAGCACATACATACATGGGTTTACAGTGCTAGGTACCATTTTCCTAATAGCGATCGGCAATCTTCGTTTTTCTATGACAAACGAGTGACAAATATACTGTCAGTTGCGAGTGCAAGCGTGATAGCAATAGCTAGCTAAAAGCTATTAAGAAGCTGGAATACTGTACGAGCTTTTCTCAAGTCCCAAAGGGTAAGTTGTAATATTGTACATTTTAGTGGGTGTATTTTTATTTGGTTGCAAGGTTTATTGTTGAAGCAGCTTGTGGTATAGCTGGATTGTAGGGAAATCTTTATAGGTTTTCAGTCAGCTCAGGAGTCTAATTCTACTTTGTCTTTACACGTATATCTTATTGTTTTTTACTCGGCCGCCAATGTCTAGTAAATAAGAGCTATCATAACGTTGACAATACGATAACATGTCCTAAGCAGTTAGGTTTAGCCCGTGTAGAATAGAGCTTCTGTATTATGAATTTAATCAAATTTTAAGCTTTTGTACGTGACCTATTTTATTTCCGCGTTCAAGCGTATTAAGCCTTATTGATACATCCAAGTATTATTTAGTTTGGTGTTGGTAATTTTTAACAAGATCATTTTAGATGCGTATTTTTAATTCTTAAAGTAAGAATAGTCCCAAGAGTAATCTTTACAAGTAGGTAACTTTTTATACTTAATTATTACTTCACTTAAGATCTCGTGACGTTTGTCAATAAAGTTCAGTTTCTATTGTCTGTTTTTGACGACAAGTTAGTTTAGTGGTTCATATCTGATATTTGATATTTTTGCCCACTGATATTAATTTTTCGTTTGTTTTACAAGATATCGTATTAACATGTGTTCGAGTAACTAGAGTCTCCCGACTCTAACTAGTTTCCCCTCACTACTTGGCTGAATCTCAAGTGAATTGAAGTTATTAAGCGTCGGTTACATAATGGAGTATTCGCCGTAAGCACCAAGTTGCGGCTTCCGCGGCAATTTCACAATTGAGAGCAGAAGCCGATCTTGTTGAGGAATGTAGGGTCTGAAGTTATTCGCGATGTTTGGAGCTAGCAGTGCAGAAATAAGTTGAGAGAGGATTGTTTGTACACCTAAGTTTCTTCTAGGAGGATTACTACTTAGAGGGCACTTTAATTTCTATGTGTAAACTAGGGAATGCAAATAACCGGTTATAACCGGTTTTAACCGGTTATTTTCATACAAAAACGTCTAATAACCGGTTAAATTGAATACCTTAGTAAACACTAAATATTTATGCTATCTCTAATATATAACAATATCAATTCGTGACTGTTTTACTGACTAACTGCGTCTTACTGACTGTCGGAGTCAATTTAATAGAACACTTAAAGAATGGCTACTTGATAACTGTTTTTACTCCGTTAAAGACTATTATGCCAAGAAGCCAAATATCTCTAAATCTATTGCCATTATTTTATTATGTAACTATTTTGTTGACATTCAAATTTGTTTATTTATTTTTAAAAAAACCAGCACAGCTAGGGTGACGGCACCAATGATGGACACTTTTAGCTGACAGGCACCAGTAATGGACACTTCACTCTTAATTCAAATTTCATACGGTCCTAAATTGATTTTTGCAAAACAAATGAATAACCCTTATGGTTAATGGCAATTGATTAGATATTTGGCTTCTATAAAATAAGAATCAAGTTCCATCATTGGGTTCTTGTCCATTACTAGTTCCACCACCCTAGCACTTGTTGTCCGCGACTTGTTTGTCGCTCGGATCTAGTTTGTAACGATAGAGACGCAGAGCGACAAGCGAGAAAATACAACTTGTGCTACCCGTGCAGTGACTTTTAATGTAAGTTCTTCTTCTTTATAAGTACCTCTATAATATAATTTGTACGCCTGCGGGTAGTTTACGTGGGACATATTTATATCATACCTATTCTTCAACGGTCGAAACCTATATTCAAACCGCGGACAGATAAGTCTTACTTCGGGTTATGTCATTGGCCCATACAAAATGTGTCAAATTTTAATCCGAAGTACCTAACCCTATCTGTTTGCGGTTTGAATATAGGGTTCGGCCATAAGTTACCTGTAAACACAAATAAAGAGATTTGATTTGAACTGGCAGACAAAGGCACAGCCTAAACCACTGAACTTAAGGACTTGAATTTTATTCTTTGGGGTACAGGTGCATTAAAAAAGACTTCGATGGGGAAGAAAGTAGCCCTCTATAACTACTGCCACGTTAGGGCTCAAAATGCATTTAGTGGCAAGGAATTGCTCGGACTGTTAATAACCTAGTGCGAAACTTGGCAGATTTTTAGATATAGGTACTTTACTTTAGGTGGGTAATGGGAATTTTTTACTTTTATGATTTTGGTGGAATATTTTATACGAGTAACGAACCTTCTACTCCTAATGAGGTAGACGTAAAAGCTGCAAAATAACTTTAAAAAATCTGCATTGAGTACATTAGGTACCATATCGGTTCCTTGTATTTCAAATGATTTTACTATAACTTTAACTTTTTATTGAAACCAACAATCAAGTCTTGTAACGAATATTCCGCCTTGTCTGATTTGGTTTACGGCTCTTTCACTTAAAACTATGTAAATATTATGTTATATCCTCCGGAGATCCTAGAGCTGGTGCTTACCTCTCCCAAAGGATTGGACTAGCTATCCAGAGAGGTAATGCAGCCAGTGTCATGGGGACCATGCCGCGAGCGGACCTGCTAGAGGGGGTGTTCTTTTTATAGTGGTGATTATTATTTATATCTTTAATATTTGAGTAGCTTAGTTTAATTTTAATTTAAATACGTTTCTTTTTAATTTTTAATTGTATTAATGTTGAATTCTGTACTTAGTTGGATGTAAATAAAGTTTATTTGTTTATTATTACACATACCTAATACCTACCTACCTAATATAATGTGAAAATTTCACCCGGTTACCTACAGTTCAAAAGATACAGTATTCAAAAGTAGGACGGAAGACGAACAGACTGCATGATCTTAGTAGTACGGGCCTATTGACATTTGAGCATAGAACCTCGTCCTTTTCGAAGTCATTGAATTGGTATGTACCGTTGCTCATTTTCATTTCTCTTTATTAAGACCAAAGTTGTACTAAAGTGCATTAACCCATTCCATGCACGTCTCAACACTTACACCGCTAATAGATTAGCTTAGCCCGACGTGCGTGCCTAATGCATCTGTCACGCTAATCACTCCAGTGATGCACCTAGAATTTGCATTGCCTATTATAAATATCGTCGTTGGCTTAGGAATTACAATATTATAGAAAATTTAAACGTTTATTGAAACTTTTTTAACTGAACTTGATTCTTTGTTTGTTCAGTATATTTACTTTTAAGTAATGTTTTAGTTATATTTGAACATTTATGGATTACTATTGCTAATTAGTTGATATTTAAAAAAAAAAGTAGTAATCTCTTAAATCATTGATAAAGTTGCAGTCTTGGAAATAAATATCTTATCTTATCTTACAGATGAGCCCTTTCGGATACACTTCGACCCTTTAGGATCTTTTGTGCAATTACCCTCTTACACACTCAGCTGTTCGAATGTGCAGGTTTCCTCATGATGTTTTTCCTTCACCGTTAGAGCACCGGTTAATGCACTTAAGTTAGAACAACTCATTGGTACATGGTGACCGCGGGGGTTCGAACTCGGTACCTTACGATCACGAGTCGACCCCCTAAGCCACTAGGCCACCGACGCTCTCTAGCTTAAAACCTTCTACATTTAATGCAGAGTTAAATATAGAAAAAATGCAAAGGATCGTTCGTCTATATACACTTTGAATTCGGACCTCTAAATATGGGACACCCCGTATATATACCTACTCTTTTTGTATTTTGTTGTGTCTTAAAACTGTTCTAATGATAGACTAAAAAGGTGACTACAGGTTCCCTGTTTTACTGGTTGAATTGGTCTAGATAAGCAGCAGCGTTATTAAAATTTTGCTGGCATTTGGTCGCATGTTTCATCGACGAAGCAATTCGGTCCAAGCTTTAGGCACACTTTAGTGCTTTGTCATTTTAACGTCATGTTAATATTGCTGCAGTAATCGGTCAAAGCCGTTAAAGCGACAAGGTGCAAAAGTGTGCAGGTACTTATAACACCGACTATACCTAGCTCTGATATGGTAAGGGGACGGTTAATACTTCGACGGCGAATTAAAAAGCGAATCATTTATAAGAAGGTCGTTAGTGATAGTATCTGTCGATTTAATCATTAACTGACTGACAGTAACGCTACTAAATATTCAAACAATATGAGTAGTGGTCGACCCATTACGTACCCATTGTTTCTTTAATTAAAAAGGTCATAACAACAATTACTATGTAATGGGAGCTCCTGCTATGTCATGGTCATGGGGAGCTATTTCTATACCGAAGCCTATTTAAAGGACTATAAAGTCGGAATTCCACTGCCTCAACTGAAGCAGATCCTTTTCAGGTTCTGAACTCCTAGTTGTAAAGCGATTGAACACTCCCATCTGAATGATCTGCGGCTGCCGTAATTTCAATAAAACAAAGAAGGCAGCCAACTGCAATGTGCGTCAAAGCATTCTATACTCTGCTGGTAACCACATTGAATTTAAAATGCTAATACCACTACTATGTAGTTAGGCACATTCTTCGATGTTACGGCAGCACGCTTCGCACGCACACGCTACACAAGTCTCTTGAAGATCAAGTGAAAAAGGGTTTAAGTCTAGCATACTCCGTTTATGTATATATATTTTTTTATAACGAGTTAAGTCTGCTTACATCCGTTTTACTAGGCCCCAGAAGTTCTAGGCGTGTGTCACTGACGTCATTTCATGCTGGTGTCCCGCGCTGTAGGAGCATCCACGTATAGTAAGAATTATTTAAAATGTCGGAATCCACTTAGGAGCTTCCCAAGTGAATTCCATTAAAAAAAACTTAGTATTCATTGACATTTATGTCGACTACTCTCACTACTCTCACACATACCCACACACGCACATACAACACACAATTTTTATTTAATTTTTGTTTTGTAATCATAAATAAATTATTTACTTGGTTTCGTAAGAGTTAAAGTTATTTTTAATTTTCTATTGAAGTTTCTAAAATGCACGTAAGCTAATCATGGGAGAGCGGGGTCTCTTGACACAGGTATTTTCATAGATATTTAAAAGGAGACTTCAACCTTGTCTGTAACTATGTAAGAAAGAAAAATAATAAACCATTTTTATCATTGACACGAAGCGAATACACACGCGTACGTGCGTTATGTGCGAAGCGTGCGTCTCTGTAGAATTCTGGCTTAATGTAGTATGTAGTATGATTCCGGATGAATGTTAACATTTCATCGTATAAGACTTTTAAGCATGAACAGTATTGGCAACCATTTTCAACCGGCAAGTTGAAGGGAAACGAGCACAGAATATCTGTATTCTACAAGGTGAAACCATATTAATTATCTTTGACGTGTTTTGGTATTGTTTTTAGCTCGACCGCCATTACTGTCAAGTAAAGAGTTATCGTTACGTTGACAACACGATAACACGTCAAAAGCAATATTCTGCCCTCCTAAATAAAAAGGGCGCATGCGCAATTTGTTAGTCAAAGCAAATTTAACCTCCCATCTTAAGAAATAAGGTCACTAATACATGCGCGGTTCTATGAGACATATGCCCTTTTTTCTAAGGAGGGCAGTATTGTTATACCGTGTAAAAGAGACCCTGATGGTAATTGGACTCTGAAGGCTCAGTTTTATTGGTCGATAGCCCGGCTTGTAGCAATCCATGGATGGGTTGTTTTAACATTGTTGAGCCGACAGCTATTGCAGCGACGCAATGTATCACGAACAGCATGCGAGCCATCGCGCAATGACACTGAGCCTTGAAGCCCAGACATTCTCAATCTTAAGATGACCATCTCATGTTTATAGGTTCGTATCTTTTAAGGTTTGTGTTGACTAACTGCCGCACTCAGAGACGTCAATTAAATTGAATGCTTGTTTAGTGACGTGTGTCGTCTTATTCTATTGTTATATAGCAAACAAAGTTACAGCAGCAACTTTAATCAAGCATTAAATTTAATGGACGTCTCTGAGTGCAACAGTAAAACGTTATTTTACATTATCGAATATATATCTAAAGGTAGTCTTATATTTCACTTTCCCACTAGCAATATCTTTTTAAAGTCTTGGACTTGTTCCAACTGGAAGCATTGTCTCTCGCTGCGGACTTCACATGTATGCAATACGATCCGACTTACGACATGTTTTTATACAATTATAGCTACTACAATAGTTTCGTGTACACTGCCACTTTTGCTCTGGTAAAGTTGTTACTTAAATACCAGAAACCGTAATGTATTTGGTAGTTTGAAATGTTTTGTGTCGTTGTGTTTATTGGTGGAGTCAGTTATGTAAGGCGGTAAGAGTAACATGATCTAAGGCATAGTTTGCGAGGGATATGGGACATTAAGAAACAAATGGTTTTACTGTTATAAGGTTTCAGTGTGTTAAGTGTTCTGTTAGTTATTTGTAACGGTAAATGTTTTTAAAATAATAAAGACTTGACCTTGCGTGTGGACACGCGTTAAAAGACTATAATAAATTAGGAAAACACGCATGGCTACTAGCATTGGGTTCAAAAATATGTGACACGCTCTTATGCCTCTTGTAATAGAGACGTGCCCAATATTTAAGAGGCTAACGTTAGATAATAATGTATGTATGTATGTACAGTCAAGGACTTTAATTGTTATGCCACTATGGAACCCTGTCATAATGACAGCGTCAAACCACATGACAGAAATTACGCTTAAATGAATCATTAACGTTATGCTACAGGGTTCCATCGTGGCATAACAATTAAAGTCCTTGACTGTACAGACAGACACTGTAATGTACAAAAAAACGATACCTACCTAATGCGAACTGATCCCTTTTTAGGATTTCTTCCAGTTAAAGATTGAGAAATAATTAACGTCAACGAAAAGCCAAATAAGTACAACAACAAATATCGCTCAAAGGTACTGGAATAGATCCCTTAAAGGGATAAGTTCGCCTTTGTACATCCCAGGTACATTATTGTCTTTTTTATAAATGTTATCTCATTTGTTTGTACAATAATGTGTTCGTTTAAAGTCACATAATATTATTGTACAATTTAAATCACAATATAGAAATATTTATTTAGCAAATTGGCTGTGTAAGAGCTCTTCTTCTTTTGGCGTAACCCTCTTGCCAGAGTGTTCTTATAAACGGCTCTTACATGTCGGTAATATGGAGTGAATCTACTAGCGCTTCGGTACCCTTACCATGAGTTACAATTACCGCACTCGCTAGCGAGTCGAATACTCTGTCGCTCGCAGACCTCGCAGTATTCTTATAGTGCGACAGAGCATTCGACTCGCTAGCAAGTACGGTAATTGTTACTCATGTTAAGGGTACAGATATCGGTAAGTACCATCATTATAGAGAGACGGCGGGCGAAACTCTTCTTCATCTACATCACAAATGCTAGTGACTGTACTACAAATTAATAGGTTACAATCTGTTATATTGTGTAACAATAACAATAAAAACCACGGGGACTTATGTAAGCCCATCCAATATTAATGTTTGATCAAAGTATTTACCCGTCAGATACTACCTAGTAAGTAATCCGCACCTGGCTATGATTACAGTTTGATTTGGGCTTGTTATGTTAGCTTTTAGTTATTTAGAACTGATATTTCGTTGGTTTTTATAACACTGAAACACAATAGTGCAAATACTGATGCGTGGCGGTGGTTTCATGAGTAAAAATAACATAATTACATACATACATAAACTCACGCCTTTATTCCCAGTTTGGGGTAGACAGAGCTACAGAATTGCCAACAACTCTAAAAGCTTGTTGATAATTCTGTAACCACATTTTGCATAATCAGGCTAAGATGTTTACCAGCGTATTAGTGACAGGTTGCAAGCCCATCGGCTAAACAGTACTACAAGCCTTTATTCCCTTGGTCGACTCTTACGACATCCACGGGAAGGCATGGAGTGGTACTATTCTAAGCCGGCAACCACACAGCACAATAACATAATTGATGTATGAATTTACTTATGTAAACATTTAATTGTACTACAACAATAACATGATATCTACAAATATTAAGATAAAGGAAATAAAAGTTAAGTACGGACACCAACATAAATATAGGTATGACCTTATTTAAAAAAAAACTGCTTGAAATTGTAAGTGTCATTAGAGATGCCAAGTCATTTGCAACTTATTGGAAACTTAACCTTAATGCTGTACAATGTCAGATTTACTTTTAACCTAAGATTGGTCCTAAAAATAAATTTAGATGAGCGAGAGTGGTTACAGGCCTCACTTCCAGTGCGATTCGGTGGTTTAGGCATCAGGTCCGTCTCTGGTGTCGCTCTGCCAGCGTTTCTGTCCTCAGTACATAGCACTCAAAATTTAATTCAGAAAATTCTTTCAGCCTCAATTTCCAATTTTAACATCCCTCATTTTGAACAGGCCAGAGATGCATGGCTTGTAGCCTGCCCGAATACCGAGCTCCCCAAAACTCCTTCTTCTCAGAGGTTGTGGGATGGACCGATCTGCGAGCAAGTACGGAATCAACTCTTAGAAACGTGCAACAGCTACGCAGATCGTGCCCGTATCCTAGCGGTTGGAGTATGGGAATCGGGTTTATGGCTACAGGCGCTCCCATCGTCGAACACTGGAACTCTTTTAGATTCATCTACTTTCAGAATTGCAACTTCACTCCGCTTGGGTGCACAATGTTGTGCTCCTCACCGTTGCCAGTGTGGAGCTAGCGTCGACCGGCTTGGTCACCACGGCTTGTCCTGCGCGAGAAGCGCTGGCAGATTCTCCCGTCACTCCAGCCTTAATGACATTATTCGCCGGGCTTTTACCAGCGCCAACTGTGCGGCCATTTTGGAACCAAATGGTCTCATGCGTGACGATGGTAAAAGACCTGATGGGATGACCCTTATTCCGTGGAAGTTGGGACGGCCATTGGTGTGGGATGCTACTTGCGTGGACACCCTTGCGCCGTCACACCTTCCCGGATCGAGAATTAAGGCTGGATCCGCGGCAGAATCAGCGGAGACCCTGAAAAGGCGCAAGTACAGTCAGCTCGATAGAAGCTACGTATTTGAGCCTTTTGGGGTCGAAACTTTAGGACCGTGGGGACCAGGAGCTCATAAAATTTTTAAAGATCTTTCCAAGCGCCTGGTTGACACATCTCGTGACCAAAATGCTGGCCTTTATTTGGCACAAAGATTAAGCATTGCCATTCAACATGGCAATGCTGCCAGCATTTTGGGAACGATGCCCACTGGCAGCGGTTTATTAGATTAGTGTAGTTTTAAGTTAATTTTAGGTATATTTTATTGTATATATTTTAACAGTCCTAAATAATTTGACTGCGTTGTAAGTCCTAAATTAAGTCTTTGACTGTACAAAGGCGACCTTATTCTTTCATGGCGAGCTTATTATTTTGTGTCACTGATCTGGGGGCTCAAAATTTGGATTTTTTACCATAATCAGATTCTATTCTAGTGTCTACTAGAATTTGTTTTTTTTTCATCTTCGACATACAAGAGGTTAAGGAATCTAAAAGATATTATTTAAGGTACTAATAATACGCCTTAATTAAAATTAAGTATTCTATCGAAAACTAACCGTTGTGTGAGCACGCATACTCGCGTGACTAAAATCTTAAGGAACCAAAACCAATCTTCCTCATGCCCCGGGGGAACAGGAATTTGCATCCCGATAAATTAAAATTACGTTTCGCAACCCGGGTGAACCCCGGGCGAAAATTCTTGGCGATAATTTCACTCGCACGTGACCAGAAACGGGGTCGGTTACCGATTCGAGAATCGATAGGCGAAACCTGTTTGCGACTTTGATTTTTTTTGTGTTTTTCGAGGCATGGAGAAAGGAGAAGAAGTACATACTGATGGTAAATAAGGTCTTTGACTCATAGACGTTTGCAATCTCAAGACATTCTTAAGGTTTCAAACGCGTTGCCAACCCTAGGGATTAAGAGTTAGACAATAGTTAGTTAGTTCTTTGTTAGTCAATGCGAACTCTGTAACTTGACGGTACGTTAAAATGGTGGTAGCGATCCGGACGGACCCGACACAAGAGGCCCGTTTCACGAAGCTACAAGTTACAAATTACAAGCGGAAGTCTCTTTCTACAAAAAGAGTTCCGCTTGTAACTTGTATCTTCGTGAAACGGGTCAGTGGTCTTACCACCATTAAAACAAGAAACATGAATTTTCTGTTATCACGTGGTTGGTTTCATTGGTGATACATCTGCGTGGTAAGGCTGCTAGTGGGGGAATAGACTTCCAAAGTATAACTACGACTGGAAAAACCAGAAACAATGAATGGAATTGACATATTCGTTGGCTAGCGATTGAACGCCCGACAGTTTACGTCAATTCAATATATATCGCTAATTTTCAAACAACTTGTCTAGAGTTACTGTACATTATATTGGACCTGCTTATCTTAAAACTAGTGAGCAAGGTAGCTTAAAAAAATTACATAAAAGTTATTTATTCAGTAAGTAGGCGGCTGCCCGTGCGGTATTACCCGTCAAAAATCTACCAGCGCTCCCAAGAGGAGACCACTGCTGAGAGGAATCGCCGCAACAAACTGAACAGTCGGTTATTTTGAAACATATTAATTAGAACAATGATAATACTTAACCTATCATTATAGAAAACTAAAGCAAATTAATAAAAATATATGTATAAGTATACCAATATAAATTTAACATTTTTTCTGTTGGAAATTAAGTTAGTCGCACTTAAACGACTTTCAATAACGCAAGCTATTTTGATTGCGGCAAAAAGTTACCATATAAATACTGCGCACTCTGCATTGCGCAGTATTTTATAGCCTTTTTTAACGAAATTCCGTCCACACGTTAAAATGAATATAACGAGGGTTGAAATTTTTATCGTAATTTCCAATATTCAGGCGGCAAAACGAACGGAATTTTTATAGTTTATGAAAGTGGAAAATTGGAAGTTAAACTACTTTTACGTCCATTATTATATTTTTAGTGCCGAAAACAGTTAATTTTATTAAAAAATCAGCAACCTGGCGCTGTATTTATTCCACTTAATATCAATGAAATCGGGTCACTGTACAAATAAATTCAAGTGCATCGTGTTCCGTTTTTATGGCGTTTGATTGAGTAATCGTAGTTTCGTCGGTGATGGCGTCTGCCACCAAGTTGCAATGTTCGCACAATTATTTCTCTATGTGAAGGTATGATTTCGATTATTTATAAGAGTTACTTATAACAAGTATAGAGGAATTCCACCCTTGTCCTAAGGTAGTCCAAAATAATCTCAATATCTTTTTTTTAACCTGAGATTGCAAATTCCTGCGGGCCTCAGAAGTCTTAGAACCCAGTTATTATTAAATAGCTTGTGTGCTCGTTTATCAATTCTATTCCATTTTATGGAACAACCAATATTTGTACGATTCGTTTTAAATAAGGAGAAAGTTGAAATCGTGTTTACTTAAAACGGAATGGAAATAATTCAGCTCTTACATTAAAGCTCATGTTATGGATCCTCACGTCTCCATTTAAATGGTAAACTTTTTCTTAAAATTACCAAGTTCATTACCTTTCTTTACTCAACTTGCAATCGAAATTGACTCTTATTATATAGGCTTAAAAATAGCGTTTTTCAAAATCGATGGCATTATAGCTTGGGATGGAGGGATCAACCGAGTATGGTGCGAGCAGGACCGGTTACATCAGATAGTTCTCCTCAGAAAGGGACAGGGTCACTTTCCCACGTTAATCACTTGTTTTTGCTGAGGGATGCCTTTTCTTGATTTGCAACATGCAGGAAACGGATAGGGCTTTTCGAATTAAGCAAGAAACTAACTCAATAAGGTTTCTATTTCTACTACCAAGTTTTGGAAATGGACAGTGATGTATGCTGGCTCCGCATGTTTGGTGTTTGCCACAAACACTGCAGGACGCAACCATACGTTGGAGTGCCATGGAAGTACATCGTGCTCACTCTAACATATAGTTGCGTCCTGCAGTGTTTGCAGCAAACACCAAGCATGTGGATACGGTTTAGCAGGTAACCTTCTACGTCTTTTTCAATGCCTGGAACTTATGAATACGGCTACAGGGGGGTTGTTATGACATAGCCATTCAGCACAGTTTACGCTGAAGAGCAGAGCCATTAACCTGCCCCATAAACACCAACGGAACCGAAATGCCCACGTCGAGGCATCCCCCCCACAGCCCTGTCAAAAAAGTAAAACTCCCCTTTCCTCGTACACACAACTCGCGGCGGGTTTCTGACATTATTTTACGTATACTTTATCTTTGCTATTCCCCCCTTTGCCTCTTCCCCCCCTTCTCAAAGGCTTGAAATTGAAATTTAAGCCAGGTTTTGAGCCCCTAGGCTGGTTGGACCCCTAGGCGAAATTTAACATCGATGTCAACATGCTAGCAAATTGTAGTAAGTACCTACTAAATGCGGAAACGGCGCTGTTCAAATCACCATACTCATTTTCTCGATGACGACGTTACGTTAACGTTTTAATGATAACGATAAAAGTTCGTGCTTGTACAGTAAATGTATTCAGTTTTACCTTATCAACTTTCCAAATTCAAATTAAGAATATGGTTATGAACACTTAATAGCATCCCGTCTCGGCAGCGTCTGTTTTTTAATCCGGAGGCTGTCAGCCGTTTGATATCTCGACGACTTTGGAATTTAATCTCTTGCGTGGTTTCACGCCGTGTTTTAATGTTTCTATTTATGTGTGTGCTATAGCTAAAGGTGTGCGCAATTAGAGTTGCCATGTGTCTGGAATTTCAGTAAATTCCGGAATACCTTTTCTCGATTCGGTTGCCCTAAAAGCTGCGAAGATTCCGGTCGTATAGAATGTATAGAAATACATTCATTCGGTGCCTATACCTATTTCTTCCGTAAATATGTATATTTAAGAAACCTATTGAAATGGGTTCCTAGGAGTATTAGTAAAGTACTTGATTTGATATTTAAAAAAAAAACATTTTAGCTTAAATCATTTGAAAAAAAAAAATGCTTAACCAAATTGCCCTGAATAAAATACCCATTTAACAGTTTCGCAGACTGCCGCATATCCCTGTAATTTGCGATCATTACTATAACAGCACGTTATTAAGAACAGAAAGCCAATAACAATTATATTACAGTGGCAAAAAACTCGAAATCGATGGGGTTTTTTTACAGGGACACGTTCGCTGCCAACAGTAGCTTTTTCATGTAATTCGAAGTAGCAGGGTGTGTCATTGGCAATGGACGCGTGAAAGCCTCGGGGCTAGGTCCCGACACACCTCGTCTGCTAATGAAGAGAGTGCGACGACCTAAAAATTGAATTTTAATACTTCGCGTCAGTTGACAGTGTTTTGTTTTTTGTTTTGTTCATGCAAAAAGGTGTTGAGTGTTGAGTCATCTATGTAAAATGCCAAGGGACGTTAGTCTTTGATATTGTCCAAAAAAATATACACGCCTTTACTAAAATACACTCACCGGCAATTCACTCTTATGTCCGTACAATTGCTAACAAATATAACTTCTTAAATCAGAGAGTAACTTCAAAATTACTGAACGAATTTCGATGTACCTTTTAGTGTTTTGTTGCTAATTAACCTAGGTCCCAAATGGCTTCGTCGTGGTTCTTTCCTAAGGAACCCAAACAATACATGAATTATATGTTTGTAGTAAATTATTGTGTTTTGTACGACTTTTACATTCATGGATCTTTTGGGTTCCTTAGGAACGAACCACGAAAATTTAAAAAATATATTCGTTGGCCATTTAGGACCTAGGTTAATTAGCAACAAAACCCTAAAAGGTACATCGAAATTCGTTGAGTATCTTTGAAGTTACTCTCTGTTTTAAGAAGTTAGGCTTGTAAGCAATTGAATGAACAAAAGACGGGTGGGCGGGTATTTTTGCCGGTGAGTATATATCTTCTCGAGTAGTTTCAATGTAGATACTTACTGTTAGAAAATCCGGTTTTATTTGTCAACGTTTTATAATGTTGTGTTTAAATTTGCCAGTGCCAGTTTCCTTTACACAGAGGTGTAATACAAATCCTTTCCATAGACTTTTAACAAACGTTGTGTATTTTCTCCGAAGACCTTGAACTGAACGGATTTGAGGTATATTTATTTATATTAAAATGGCGAGCCATGAGTTCATACATTTAGAGCAAATATCACCTTTTTGTATATCCGTCGCACGTTTCTTAAATCAACATTTTTGTTTGGACGAAGATAACTGACGCATAAGTTTACAAACAAACCAAACTCCATTAAATAATAATGTTAATGATTGTTAATTAAAACATTCTGATAATTTTCAATGGACACTAACTCTCCTTTTGTGCTTGTATGACGTCAAACGTAATCAAAGAGGTGATTTGAACGATCGCCAAACTATCATGATCGCAGGTACTCGTACCTACATTGTAGTTATTGGTACCTTGTATAACCACTTTTTTTTTGTTGCAGGTATGTTCGCCTTGATAGATAAAGAGATAAGTTGGCGTTACATTAGTAAGTTAAA
The DNA here is from genome assembly GCA_946894065.1 of Acleris literana. Taxonomy (NCBI): domain Eukaryota; kingdom Metazoa; phylum Arthropoda; class Insecta; order Lepidoptera; family Tortricidae; genus Acleris; species Acleris literana. Next base: position 5,864,785 of record OX335681.1, read on the forward strand.
GATCACTCAGACGAGAGGTGAGTCGAGTTCTACGTCGTATAAAGCTGCCAAATTGAGAATGCACGCGCTAAAATGTGTTTTGTACGTTATAACGGGACTACTTAAACTCGCCGGTTAATATTAGCTGTCGAGTTGAAAAAGAAAACTACAGTAAATGATTTTCCCTGACATTTTGTAAAACCATTTTGACAGGAAAAGCAGCTAAAATTAAATCGCGAATATTAAAAAGCGGAGGCAGCTGTCATTTAGAAAGCGTTTCATTGTTTCCCGTTTAGATGTTTGATGTGAATAAAATGAATGCTGTTTTGTATTCGGCTGTCATCGAGAATAATAAAATATTGTAAATAAGGACGTTAGGAAGGAAGGTAGGACATTATAGTTCGAGTGTAGAAAGTTGTGATCTTAAAAATACTTAACTAAGTACGAATTTACTTCGAATGTCAAAATGCGCGTTAATGTCTCGTCTGAGGCCCTAGAGCCCCAAAATGCGAGTTAAGTCCGCCTTATATCGAGCAGCCGTCGATAAAATGCGATTATCACATTCGTCACGGTGTTCCAATGCCACGAGCCAGATGGCTTGAACATGGAGGCTGTATGTATAGGAGGTGGTAGTTTTAGAGCGCATCTTGTATCTTTCAGTGCATTTCAATTGTCTCCGCGACGGATGCCATAAACTAAAAAGATTGATTTTAGTGATTGGTACAGACCAAAATGCAGAGGATGCTGTTTTCTAACCTAACGTATTATACCATTTCACGTCTTTACATTTTATCAGTGACCAATGAGCAATATCGTCGCCACTTGTATAGAATTATTGATCAGTATTCTGCCCTCATAAGCAAAAATGCAATAACTAAATACAATAGCCAAAGCAGATTCAACTCTCTTCTGTTTGTAACTAGGTTGCAATTTCTACAGATGTTTTGTCTGAGATATCGCCATTATGCTTAGTAGGGCAGTATTACTGTCTTTTTAGTGGTACCTAACAACGTAACTTGTTTGATAAAACTGGCTATCAAAAAAAAAACAAAATCTTAGTGTCTCAACGTTTGAATTAAGTGGTATTATAAAATGAAAACAATGTTACTCCTAAAATTCATCTTTTGGTTTTCTAAATAAGTATGACTATGCGTCAATCGGTTTCTTATGAAAAGTATTGTTTAGTCATAGGAGTAATTATGTCATGGATATTTTTTGTTCCTGATGAACGTGAAATTCGTTGTTACGGTTAAATACATCCAAATACATCTAGTTTATACTAAATGAATAATAAAAGAAGCGTTTTTACCTCTGTTTATGTATAAGGTGCGTTAGATAACCTATATTAAAGAAACGGTACCTAACGTAAAACCAGTTTCAGAAAGTTTAATGTATTCTTAATACTTTATTTTTCATTCTTAAACATAAAATAAAAATAGCATTCACCACTTTATAGTCAAGAGCATTAAAGTATATTCAGTTAGAACCACTAAATTCTGAAACTTTTTGGCACTTTCTGTTCATACAACCACATAATGTAATCACAAATAACTATAATAATTATGACATTGATGAAGATTGACGATCAAATTACCTTTACCTGTTTCAACTTTACAGAACTTTGATTTTAATTTATAATTCTTGAACTTGGTTCAATTCAGCCATTCCGATAGTTCAATTTAAACCCTCGCCTCCAGAGGATTAAACTTGACTTAACCATTGGAAGTTATGCATTCCGTCTAAGAAATTAAGATTAAGTAATGAGAAGGGTTTGAAACTTTGAAATCCCGCTATGAAGTATACCGGTAAAGAACTTAATAAATTAACTATTCCTTGCCTCAGAATACTTAATACTAAAACTTAGACTTAATAAGTTAATCATAATTCCGTATTTTAAACGTGTTATACGTCATGTTCGCTACAGATATTCTAGGAGTAACTTAGAACTCGAAGAAACTTATTTTTTTACCCGAGTAATACTTGACATCAAACATAGAACTAAATATTATAAATAATTAAATACAAAGGTTATATTTTAGTAAAAAACAAAGATCCGAAATTATTTTAAATTAATAGACGTTTGATGTAAAACGACGTAAGCGCTTTTGGCACCTTCTATTGGGTAAAAATTTGTTCATGCACAATGTCGGTAATAAAAAAAAATACCTCATCCACGAATACTTCTTATTATGAGTTCATGACCGAATGTGGTTCGTGCGGCAGTAATCACCTCTCCCAATTGTTATCGTTGCCGACATATCTACATCATATTATTTTATATAGCTATAGGTGGGTGAACGCCCTCTCAACTCCACTCCTTTTGTTTGTTCCAAGCACTTTAATCTTAACTATCATTTCTAGCTTTGGCAACTGACAATCCCACTTTCAAATCAAGTGAAGTCAAGATGAAATATACGGATGAAGGAACTACTGTACTCCACAAGAAAAAAAGCAAGCTTTCAAAACCCGACTGTTGCTAACCAACTTTAAATCATTATAAATCCTAAATGATCATTCAAAATGAAAAATGATGAAATAAACCTAAAGATGATTTTTAAATCCCTATTCAATGATACCCCACTTGTCATACTTCATCAACTTTTTTTTTTAATTTGCCCAGTATGGCGTCTGGTTGCCGCCATATTGAATTTTGATTACTGTCATATCTTCAGTGACACTCATCAAATTAAGACAAATCGATTGACATAAGAATCATCAAAATCGGACAACGGGTTTAGTTTTTATAGTGCCACAAAGGAACAAACATACATATACCTATAGGCTGTGAAACACATTACCCTCCTCCTTCGGCAGTCGGGTAAAAAAGGTCAAGTAAGAGCAAGGAGTCTATAATGTTAATACTACCTTTTGGCGTTAAAGACTAGGTACTTACAGAAGTTATTCATTAAAATCATTTTCTAGTTGCCGGTCAATAAAATACCTTGTTCTCGATATGTGGAATGACTTCTGTCAAGGGCGTTGTTGCAATAAATATTTTTATCCGACGTAAAGCTAATTAAAACAGTTTATACCATTTTAAACCGTAAAACATTACACTGTCTTGGTAAATTGTCTGTAAATTCATTGGATAAAGGAAAGTACTTCGAAATTCTGCTTGTGCTAGATTCGGAGTTCATAACTTTTGAATGGTCCGGCTAATTTCATTAATAATTATTATTCACGTTTGAAAAAGTGCACAACGTTGCTGTGGCAAACACAGACAGACAAAGGCTAAGGTGCAAACCTATAGCAACTTTATTTGCCAGGTTGTTTAAAAGTATATTACATTCATTTGACAAATTAAGTTATTTCATTATCTCATTTAATAAAAATATTTGCAATGGCTCACTTAGAACTACTATATTTTACTGCTTACTGCGTTTGAAAAACAAAACCATAAGTCAACATGCGTCGTTATTCTAATTAAAATCATAACCCTTTTCGTTAAGTTCGACATTGCAAGTGTTACAATCGGACTTGTGGTGTTACTCGTCTAGATAAGAAATGTATGTTATCGTCCATTGGTCTGTACCTACTGATAATAAGAAACAATGTAGTTAAACTCACTAAGGCTCTTTGTTTTAGCAACTTTATTAGATTATTACCCTTCGCTAATGATTCCATTCACTCTGTGGCCTACATCGACACTATACGTAATCTTTACCTAAACTTACTCTGTTTTCTCTTCTGTATGTTTCAAATAACGTAGCTTTTCTTTCGTGGTGGAATATAGTTTCGAAGGATGAGATAAGTTAGAGAAGAGTAGATTTTTAGAATCTAGATTTAAACTTTAAAACGTAGGAAATTACTTTACTCTCTAAGCCGTAACGCCAACGAAGTATTTCAAAAACTAATAAAGGTACCTCGTATCAAGTGCGCTGACTTTGCAGGAGTGTTTAGAGAGTCAATAGAATGGAGTAAAAATGTAAATGCGCGCCAAGTAAGGTTTTTCTCAACTTAGTCACATAATATACTATAGAGCAGCTGTAAATCAGCGCTGCGGCTACATGTTGCAACATTTGAGCTGAGCTGGTCGCCCTCTTATCTTCTATTTATATGTTAAATAATGTTATAGTTATAGAAATATATTGGCTCTAACCACAAACACTTTTTTAAAATGACTAGGTACCTATCTATTTTACTCTGTGTTATAATAAATATAACGGATCAATATGATTACGACACAACAGCAAGATAAGCTAAAACAAAGAGAAAGAAGACCCAAATTGCATGGTAAAAATATTCTTGTTTTAGTTTTTTTAGCTATTAATGTATAAACGAAGAAAAGGTTTAATTTTCTATATTTGTCAAATTGAGCATCAATTTTTGCTGAGGAATACAGATGCATCCCTTCATGCGCCTTTGTTCAATTAAATTGGTTCAAAATACCTTACTTAACGTATCGGTGCTTCAGTAATCAAACAAACCGTTTCGTAACCTTGCCCGAGCTATCAGCGATTACGGCACTTTCGCTGCGCCCGCGCAGGCGCGCTTGATCTCGACGCCAATGGCGCGTGACCACTTTCAGTAGTGATGCTAGGATGCTGCTATCGAACGACTTTTACTTAAATAGACAGGCTGAGGCACTATACTATAAAACTTTACAAAATTGTACGGTTTCATTTCTAAAGTGACGCATTTGTAAATTTAACCGAAATTTTAATGTTTTGTAAATAGGACCCCGTCCTTTATTTCTTTTTATTGATCCGACCTTTTCTTCTTTTGTGAGAATATAGTTCTATGTCGTTTTAAGTTTATTTTACATGTTATTCTGTCTTAGATTCTATCTTAGAATCGCTCACAAGTTTGTTTTTTTTTGTAAAAGTATTTGTAACGGTACTTTCTTATTGATCGATAATAAGAGTGCTATCCCCTCACTAGTAAAGGTAGCCATCCACTGCTCCGACTCATTTCGTGTGGCATTAGCCGTGAACAGCCCATTACGGTTTTTGCTGCTCGCTCATTCTTTTGTTTGTCTTTGAGTTTTATGATCGTTTTCAAATTAATTAGTTTCGCCGTGTTAATATCGTCTAGACTGTTTTCATTGTTAGTTGTCATGCGATTAGCACCCCTATTCTGTACTAGTGAAATAATATTTTAGCTAACGGATTTAATGTTAAAAGAAAAGCGTGATTTTGTGCACTTTAAGGTAATGAAGTCCGAGTAATAGAATAGAAAATATTATCATTTCAGTCGTCAAATTCTACATAGACTACTTACAAAGACATGAAAATTCATTTATTTAATCTAAGTGAAAAAGTTTTAACCTTTATTACGAGTACTACTATAATTTATTTACAGAATTCAACAATAATACAATTAAAAATTAAAACTAAACGTATTTAAATTAAAATAAAACTAAGCTATTCAAATATAAAGATATAAATAATTATCACCACTATAAAAAGAACACCCCCTCTAGCAGGTCCGCTCGCGGCATGGTCCCTATGACACTGGCACTTAAAGTACCAAATCGAGTTAGTGGTGGTAGGACCTTGTGCAGGATCCGTCGGTCGCATTGTTGTGTTCCGGTATGGGGATAAGACAACCGGTGAAATTACTAACTTAAAAACATTTCGTCTTAGTCCTCAGGGTTGGTAACGCAAAAGCAGTCTTAAAAATGTACATTTATATGGATCTCAGGTTTTAGTCACCATCACGTGGTCTGAGTGCTCACTTGCCTCCTTTTACTACTAACTATAGTACAGTCACCACACGGGATTGTTGAGCCACTTGCCACCGTTCGTATTTTGGCCGTGTAATGCAAACCTAGTTAAGTCGGTTATACTCGTCTATCCAGTATGTATTACTCGGCTAAATTACGAAGAGTAGCAAGTGGCTTAACATTCCCATGTTGTGACTGTACCTAATAATAGCTTTTTCTTGGTTACACTGTATTTATTTATTTTGTTGCAACATAGTGCATAGCTATGTTTATGTCATTAAAAAAGCCTAAGCCTCGACACCATAATTGCACTGCAGTTGTCTATACCGGATGTGTTGTTCCTGTTAAAAATACGTATGTCAATTTCCTTAAGTACACCGGAAATGTACCAACTTGGCGGGAAAACACGGGTTCCTACTCAGCCGAGACGGCTGGCCGTTAGGAAAAATGGCTACTCGATTTTTAAAAGCAAATCACTGGCTGGAAGAGTGGGAGAGGCGCAAAGAAAAACAGGCAATTTGAATGCAGAACAAGTTTAAGTATGGAACGTTATTTTCGTATTACATTTTTATTTTCTAGTTAGTAAATGGTGTTGTTGATGTGCAATTGTTTTTAGGTGGGCAAATGTAAAATAAAATTGCTACATATTGAGCATTATGTAGGTAGCTAAATTAAGGAGCTTGTAAATAATATATTTTTTTATTTGTTATTGGCTTTACTCGTTCCTTTTTCAAACTTGTGTATGAAAAATCGTCACTAAAGACCGACTTAATTGTCATTAACTAACCCCAAGTGTGGCCGTAAGTTGTTTCGAAGTCAAGTTGGTTGACGGTCACTCTTGCTTGCTTCAAGTCTTAAAATATCCGCTGGGTTTTTTTAATGTTGTGTAAGGAAAATTATAGTAATGACGATATTTATTTATCGTTAAGTATGCAACTTAAATGAGAGATGTCAGTTCCAACAACGTCGTTACTTAAAACAAATATGTCACTTTATATGGTATAATTAATTTAATCTTTAAAAGAACCACATCGTTAATAGTCGATGTTTACAGTATTCGCTCAAAAACGTTCATATTTTCTACAAAAAATCCGCTAATGGTCTGTCATTCCGATCATAACATAAAATGCGTTTTAATTGCATGTTAAAGTTACCATATATGAAAATGGCAAGTAGCCATCAGCGTTCCAAAACCATAAGGCAGTATGAACATAATAAACTCAGTACTCTTATACTGCCTTATTATTTCGAGGGCCAGCATAGCCAACTATAATACTACGTATAGTGTATACCCACGTCGACACAGGTGCCCGAGCCACAGCCATCATAATAAAAATATGATGGCCTCGTCAATCTTCACCGCTTTTTCGAAGAGAAATGTTGGCGTCAGATCCATTCCAAAATATTTGACCATAGTTACATAACGAATGGAATGACTTGGAATAGTTTAATTATTACGTTATAGATGCCAATGCACGTGTAAGTACGTGATAATACTGATAATTTTACCAATTAAATGGAATAAAACAGTTTCTGGCAAGAAAACAATTAATGAAATATTTTTTTAGTGATAGCTGTAGTTTTTGCAAGTACATTTTGAGTCAAATTCTATTATCGAAATGGGCAAATATTTGTTTTTTGGCAATATTTTAATTATGGTGTCTTATTAGGCATCGGACAATTTGGCATCATTACTCGCAATAGTGTGGACATGACTCCAAAGATTTAATTAAATTTATTTATTTCTTACCTGAAATTTTACTTTGATCCTTTGCAGGACAGTAATAAATAATTAAGAAAAAACCTTGTTATTTTGTAGATTGATTAAAGTAAGTAAACGGTTTTATTTTTAGTCATTTTTCGTGGTTAGTTTATTCCTGTAGAAATAAATTTATGAGCTGAAAAACATCTGTCGCAATTCACTGATGTTAACAGAGCAAACTTAGACAGCTCAATGGGAATATTGTCATGGCAGTAGGAGGCAATAGGATTCAGAGTGTATTTTCTATTTTCTCTTATGCCGCGCAAAAGATCAAAATTAAATTTCAGATAGGAAATCAATTAATTTAATTTAATAAATTTAGTTAAATCTTTGGAGTCATGTCCACACTATTGTGACTAATTACGCCGATATCTGCTTTTAATTGACGTGTGGTAATAGGACCTCTGCTGTATTTAACATAGACCCACCTACCTACCTTGGAATCATTAGTGGTCTCGATAGTCAGGAGACAAAAAGTACAGTCGACAGCAAAAGCTTTACTCAAAAATGAGTAGTTTACTTTATAAAGGTTAATTGAAAATGTAATGATAGGTACCAGCGGCAGATAAACTATGCGTAGTTGGCGCCCCCTGTCAATTTTTTTTTTGTAATTAATACCCGGCAAAGAAAAAGTTATTGCTCAGAAAATCCACTTTAATGACGTAAATCAACTGTACTACAAAAAGGTTTTTTGCTTCACACGCTAAAATGCATAAATAAACTTAAGAATGCCGTTGGCGAATCCCAGTTAGTTACCAAATCCTATCACGTCTGCTTCATACCGTTCGGAAATGTCAGCATACGAGAATAAAGGGCGTCCTTTGCCGTGTTAGCTAAATGTATGTAGGTTTGGTGTTTGGCTGAAGTGAAAATCGTGTAATTTATGTCAACTTGCCGTTAATTTTAATTAGTAACTTTTTATATAATAAATAGTGCTTTAATTATTGTACACCACAAACGTTTGATTGTGATGCGCCCAACCAATGTATCCGTAACGGTTCACTAATTTTTGACCAAAAAACGTTTCACCAAATGATTCATTTCACAAACATATCATTTGACAAACCGCTTTTTTTTCCGAAACTGTAAATATTTCAGGATTTTTAAAAATCAAACCTAACCTAACCTATAGGGTTCTACACGATGGTCCTGAAATAAATCCTGAAATATTTACAGCTTCGGAAATAATAGCGGTTTGTCAAATGATATGTTTGTCAAATGAATCATTTGGTGAAACGTTTTTTGGTCAACTGACAGGACCCCATCCGTAACACCTTATTATTGTACATCTGCAATCAAACAATAAATGATTTTGACTTTGTCTTTTTTTTTTACTTTGAAGTTCGCGGGACCGGATTATAGACGAAATTAGGAATTTGGGACGCGTGAATTGGAGGACAGTGGATAAAAAAATACTTGGTTATTATTTAAAAAAACTTTAAGAACAGATTACACAAACAACACAAATAAAGGAGAAGATATAAATTAGGTACACAAAGGGCTTTTTAAGACATTGAAATTCAATCGTTCAAGCATTCCTTCATTCGAGCAATTTAAATGTGTTTGACTTTTAACAGTACAATGTGTACTAAGGGTGGTAAAGACAGAATTCCAAACGAGAGTCTGTTAGAAGCCCGAAGCCAAAGGCTGAGGGCTTTAATGATTCGAGCTTTGGATTTCCTTTACCTCCCATAACATACAATGTTTTTCATCACAATTGCGCGGAAAAGAAATAAAATCAGAAAAAAGATCATATTTTTAACTTACGTACTATACGTACTATTCTATTATTATTCTATTATATTCTCACTAATAATTTTAGAAGCGTTGGCGATGTCCGGCGGAGTCATATTATCCATTTCTTCTGAAGACATCATGTTTTTTATTGATATATAAATTTTAATATTGTGCACAAAGACACCCTTTTAATTATTATTTTGGAATCACACAGTTTATAATCAGTATTTACAAATTCGCGGCAGACTACAACATTGTCTATGACTTACCACAGATAATGTCAAACGTGTTCAGGAGTCCGATTCTAGTGACAGTCGAGATCAATAGTTTATATGCGAGATTTTTAGAAAATTGTGTGCAACTGACATTTCATCTCGAATGAAACTTCATATCGAATGGCACAAGAATTGGGGTCCTGACTTATTATGATAGTTTGAGTCCACGTATTATATTTAAAAAAAAGCTATTACGCACGATTCTATTATACTTTTGTGTTTGGTACTACTAATAGGCATATAAGAAATCAGTCCTGGCACACTGCACAACCATAAAGTTTCTGAGTATTGATAATGTTGCCAACAGTAAAAAAATACCGTTGTTACTATTTCTTCAACGCAACAAATAAGTTTAGCTTTGTTTTACTGCTGCCAACATTACCAATAAGGTACTCATAAACTCCATGGTAATGCAATTTGTCAGGATTAACTTCTTATCTACGTAGTACTATTATAGTTGTTATACCGAAAATAAATAGTGATTTTTTTAAATTTAAATCTAATAACCACCGGCAAAGTTCCAAATCTTCCAAAACCGTTAGTTTTTGACGCATTGTTCAGAATGCCCGGCCAGTAACAAAGGGAGTTAGTAAAACAAACTAAGTTGATCATAGTTAGGGCATTGGCACACGAGACACGTATGCGAACGGCCCGGACACATCGGGGCATTGGGTTACGCATGCTTGGAGGACATTGAAATTTTGTAGAAAATTCTTTAGGTCAATTGTGTCCATTGACCTATTTTTAGGACTATATTGGGTTTATTACGTGATTTGTGATTGGTGTCTGAATAGAAAAAGGTCTTACTGTTTTACGGTGTCGGATTTTCGGTTTTATGGTTATTTTTAAACGGGTTGTCATTTTTCAATTCACGCACGTGGGGTGCTAGGGTTTGAAATTATAACCTACTAGCTATTATTTTCATACTAAAAACTAGATAGTTCCTGAAAAAGCAATAATAAGTAGGACCTTTAAATGATACACGGACGAAGTCGCAGGAAACTACGAGGAAATAAATTTACCACCTCCTGCCACGTGTTTAGCATTCAAAATGTCTTCCCGAATCCGTGATCATACTATGAGTATTTGTTTCCCTAACTCTTTGTTATAAAAATACCCGTACTTGGGCTCGGACGAAGGGCTCTTTAATATACAGTTCGTTTCATCTCGCTGTTTCGCACCGGTTTCCGAACGATTTGCCTTTTAGGCTTTAGAGGATTTGCGTGGTATTTGCAAGATCAAAATTTCGGCGAAAGCGTTTTAGGGGATCAAATGTTTTTTTATTTAGTGGTACTCGTACACGCAGTACAGTTGACTACACATAATTATTATGTCCTTTTTAAGTTATATAACATTCATAAACTCACGCCTTCGATCCCAGAGGGGGATAGGCAGAGCTATAGAATTACCTACAACTCTAAAAACTTGTCGATTCTGTCCACATTTTGAACATTAGGCTAAGATGATTACATATTAGTGACAGGTTGCAAGCTCATCGCCTAACAGTACTACAAGCCTTTATTCCCTTAGTCCCCTCTTACGACATCCACGGGAAGACATGGAGTAGCACTATTCTAACCCGGCAATCACATTTAAAAGAATTACCCATCGGGTGTCGATACTAACTTTTTCTATAAAGCTTAGCTAAATATATCAAAGTTACTATTTGATTTATCACCAAAGATCAAAGTTCACCTTAAAATAATCACTCATTATTTTTATTACATAGTATACAACAAAGTCGCTTTTCGCGTTTGTCTGTCTGTATCTCCGCTAACTCCTAAACCACGTAAAGGATTTTGATGCGGTTTTGACCACCCGTTGGATAATTGTTCACGGAAGGTTTTGATGTTTAATAAATTCTGGTTTATTTATGTACGGTCAGGAAAGTTGGCTTAAAGTCGTCATTGTCATTAGAGATGCCAAATCATAGTAAATTATAGGATACTCAACCTTATTGTTGTAGAATGTCAGATTGACTTTGGACTAAATTTGGGAAGACATTTTAAATGCTAAACACGTGGCAGGAGGTGGTAAATTTACAGTAAAGTTGTTGACTATACGGGTGTTTCAGAAAACTCATATAAACCGAAGCAAAGCGAGGGCGGGATCCTTGACTTTGCTATCTTTCATTTATTAAACCACAGTGGAAGAACCCTGAGCATTCCCGCATAGCAAAGCGTAGAAGAAAAATTAATATGACGAAGGAGACTAGCAAAAACAGAGCGATACGTGATCGAGGCGATATTGCTTTTCATACGACTTTTATTACGATTCGCTTGACCTAGTCGATAAAGCAGAATGGATTATTATGGCGGACCAATATTGTCCAAAGTTATTAGACTATGTCGACGATAGTCTTGCGAAGCTGATGTGAGAAATAATTGTGGGTTGATGAAATTCCATACCTAAGACAAATCATTCAATCATTGTGGTTGGTTATTGGTTGTTCTGGTAAAGGCAACAATGATTCTGAACAAATTTGACTAATTACCCGACTGCGGCGGAGCCCAAAAGGAGGGTTATGTTTTTCACCGTCATGTATGTATGTATGTCCAGTTCTATGTTCCCCGCTAAAGCAAAAACAGCTTGGACGATTTTGACAAATGAGGTATCATTGGATTCGTCTTCGCAGCGAGAGTGGATACCTAAACTGTTAAAATTGAAATAACAACAATGGCCAAATGACAATTATTAACATAATATGTAGGTATATCGACGACAATATTAAAAATGCAGTCGGGTTTTTAAAGCTTGCTTTTCATATAGTTATTTTGTACTAGCTTTTAACTAACTTGCAATGTATGTATGTAAGTAGGTGTGTGTGTTCGGGTTAAATCTTGCTGGGAAGATTTGAACCACTTTCTGAAGACCGATTAAGCTGAGGGCTCGGGTCGTGTTAGGGCTCGTTAGAGTTGTCTTGATGAGTACCTATATAACTAAAGCTTATCCCAAAAATATTCTTTTTGCTAAAAACTTTTATTGATTCTAACAAATTATTCAATAACTTTAGTTTAAGTAGTTTTACTTACGACGTGGTTGTACGGTGGCTAAGCAGTAAAAGTTTGTGATAGTACATGTATACAAGACACGTGTACAAACACAGAACAAAGCTAATTCCCCCTCTTCCTTATACATGTAATACACGTGCTTTTTTATTTTTCGCATTTAAGAACCTCTTTGTTCCGGTATTTAGTGATCCTTTTCCTTTGACGGCCTTTGATGAAGGAAATCGGGTAGGAAAATCTGTAATACTTGGTAAACCAAGGGCTTACCAGCGGTTTTTTGATTTGGGGTCTTTACCTTGACAGGTATTTGTTTTAAAATCCGTTATATTTATAACTTTTAATACAGCGAGGAAACGAACAACAGTATTATAATATGTTTGACCTGAACCACTTTTTACACGACTGCCCCAAAAAAGGAGTGTAATGTTTTCAGGGTTCATGTTTGTATGTATGTGAGTTTCTTTATTCCACTATAACTACTAAATCCCTTGACCGATTTAGATGTGTAAGGTATCGTTAGAATCCTTACGTCATCCCGGGTGACATAGGATACCTAAACTGTTAAAATTGAAATAACGACAATGGCAAAATGACAATTATTAATTTATGTATATCGACGACAGTATAAAAAATGCAATCGAGTTTTTAAAGCTTGCTTTTCATATAGTTATGGCTTGTAAACTTGAGAGAGAATATTTGACCACAAATTAGTCTTGAGCTGGTAGATGATTCCCATAAACGCTAAAGTTTAGTATGTTTGGTTGTTTATTAATTGGATTTGATGGAATTAAGTATTCTACTCATGCACTCGTATTTTCATGTTTATGTAAAAACACATCAAAGAACTGCTGTGACACACAGACATACAAGTCTCACCAGGAGGATTCCTTTTTTACCATTTTGGTAGGGGAAGCACGCCTAAAGTGGGTACCCTGCCTAAAGCAGGTAGCCTTTTAAATTTGCGTGCCTTTAGCACTAATAAAAATCTGTGGATGCGAAGTGACATTCGACACGTCAGCCAATCACAGGCAGTAATGCCAGTTGCATGGTGTACGTGTTGACAAGGTAAGACGCTAACGAAGTTTTTTGGTGTTTTCACTAGTTTTTTTCTTTTTTTTTACATGTGATTACTCTGAAATGGTTAATAACATGTTCTAATTTGTTTTAAGTATATTTTGTTTGGCTATTAGTCTTGTTATTTATGAAGCTGCTTTGTGTTTTATCGTTTCGGTTTGAAAGTTTTATACTGATAAAACAAAAAAGTGTGCATAGGCAAATCGGGTATGGGAAAAGCGGGTACCCGCCATTGGCCTCTATTTGTATAAATTAATAAGCGGACTAATATTTTAGTTACTTTTATTATGTAGATGGTAGTAAATATAAAGGAAAAACTTACCAAGCGCCGTGGGGCGAGATCACATTGTGGCTACTATGTAAGAGGCGACCAAAAAATCGGTCAAAAGTGTAGTCAAAAAGTTTGGTATTAATTTATGTACCTACAGTAAAAAGACACATGAATAAAAGCTGACCATTAGCATAAATTGATAATTTTAGGACAAATCTGTGAGCTTAATTAATTTCCAAGTTGATTTGTTCGCATAAGAACAATCACTACCCGCATTGCCCAAAGGTCTTACCCGTTTTAGGCACCCCCCACGGGCAAAGCGGTTTATTGGAAGGGTGCACATTTTAATATTTTTTTCATATAAAAACTGACGTATTTTCTCATTCCGTTGATTTGTGCGAAAGCGTAAAGTATTATAAAAACACATACATACTAATAAAGGAAATAAAATAAAAGAAACTTTGTTTTTTTAACCATCATCCTTAGCGTACCCGCTTTGAGCGTACCTCCCCTACGGAACCCTAAAGATAAACCCCAGTTTTATTAAAAATATAATGAAAAGCAGACCATTTTAGGAAACTATATTCATTTATTTTGCATTGAAGTTTTTTCTTTCCTTTTAAGTATATACTTAACTATTAACTTCGCATGGTTCGGACGCTTTGATATCTTTTGTACGAAAAATCTCAAGGTTAAAAATATAAATATCAAAATCGAAATCAGCCTATAAAAATCAGACAAAGAAGATGTGGGTTGCTCTGACACTTGACAGTAAGCCAACTCCTCAAAATGGCTTTTTAAATGGCCATATGTTGTAAAAATACGGTGTAATAAGTATCCCAATTTAGTGTAATGATATTATAGCCGTGGCAAAACGGTTGCCTTAAAATTATTGAGTGAGTTCCAAAAAACCGGTTTGATTTTGGAAAGCCTGCCACGTATTGTATGAGAACGCGACCTAAAGGTGGCTGATGCAATCTGAGTTGCATCATCCCCATAATGCCCTTCTAAATAAAAAGGACGCAAGCGCAATTTCATAGTCAAAGAAAATTTTACCCATACCTTAAGAAATAAGGTCACTTATACATACGATGGTCTATGAGACATGCGCCCTTTTTTCAAAAGAGGGCAGTATAAGTCATTGGAAGATACTAGAAAATTACACATATCCGTGGGTTACAAAACATTTTCAGCTCATTTAATTCCTCGGTAGCCCTAGACAAGATGCATTTGTCGATCGTTATCGTTATCGAAAATAGGATTGACGTAAGCTGTCATACAGTCTCATCGAGCGCCTACGTCAATTCCACACATTTTTGACAGTTTGCGAAAAACTTTTTAGTTAGCGTGAAGCATCTTGTCCCTCATGGTCTCTATGAGAAAGTTCGTCGGTGGTTACTACAACGTTACTAACAAATTAAATATGATGCAAAATACACCTTAGCAAGTAAGTTAGTAAGGTACATTTTGCAAGTTATCGAATTTGTTAGTTAACTCGGTACCTATTGCAGTATCACCGACGATTTATTCTAACTTATTCTACTCTGTCTACACGTATTGTTATCGTATTGTTTTTACTCGGCCGCTATTACTGTCAAGTAAATAAGAGCTATCATAACACTGACAATACGATAACATGTCAAAAGCAATTATGTTTAGCCAGAGTAGAATAGAACTCAACTTACTTTCTGTCTAATATTATATTCTATATTTATTCTATATTTTCTGAGACATTCAAGATACGAAATGTGTTTCTGTTGGTAACACTTTAACTCAGTTTACTGTTTCGTGAGGGGAATAAGCCTTTTAACTTCGGATAATAAATAATTTCTTAAAGAATATCAAAATAGGAAACACATTGCGACATGTTATATACACACGTTATATGTTGTGTATTAACAACACGTTAGCCTTGTTGATACTGACCCTGCCTTCGAAGCTAGCGGTCCTAGGTTCGATTCCCGGTGTGGCCAAATTTGCTGTGATGAGCACGAATATTTTTTTCAGTTTAAGTGTTTATTTCTCTATACATTTGTCTAGTACCCATAGAAAAAGCCTAGAGCTTAGTTTAGGACTAGGTCGATTTGCGTGAGATTTTCCCCCTTGATATTTATTTATTTATTATTTACCCGATAATGGATTTACAATCAAAACTTAATTTAAAAGTAAGTTACCATCGTTTCAAGGTGCAAGACAGAAAATAACTACAGATCTAGTGAATAATCCTTTCACATCGTGAAAACTCGGAACTCACGTCTATTTCCGAATGATGCCGACGTGTCTATGAATGATTGAATTATTAAGTGACATGTTTGAATTAAATAAATAGAGTACTTGAGTTATCAGTGTCAAATGTCAAACCACGAATTTGAAGTATATCACACCGAGATGTTAAAACCACCGCGATCAAATATATAGAAGTTAGGTGTAGGTAAAGAAGAAGAAATATAAATAAATGTTGAAAATAATTTCACAGGGTTGTCGATCTTAACGTTTCCCAGGTCTTAATGCTTTCGGCATGACTATTAAAAATAACTGAAAACAAACTTAATCTTAATTAACAAAAAAATACTCTGGTATTAACCACTCTATATCGATTATCACTCTCGCGATGCGACGTTCCCCCACGTTGTCTTGATGGGTACTGAGCCAGACTGAAGTAGCATGACAAATACGAACATTTCCGAGAAAATACGATGTGAAAGGATATTTCACTACATCTATACACTCTATAATATTCCTGAAAAATTCTAAGACAAATAACAAAAACATCGTAGTAGTAGGTAGGTAAGCTTGACCTCTAATTTCATGTTATACCATGGCAATGAAAATCTCGTTCGACCGGTGACATAACAGACCGTTAAATAACGATCTTCACTTGTTTACTGACGGCCAAAATTGGTATCCAGGTGAAGGTTAGAGCTAATGGTTTTAAACGCCTACGATTTTAAACTGAATTATTTAAAAGGCTGAACAGGTAGTTTGAATCCTACGGTTTAACAAGTCTGCCTAGATACGAGCTAAATAATACAACTACTGGTTTGTTGATATTTACTAGAAAACGAATTACGGGGATCCCTTTGAATGACACTCTTGACTCTTGATGGAATGTATCATTTTCATCGAGTTTCATTTCATCGAAAGCTAATATCTGATGTAGTGATGAAACCTTAATGTTTTTAGGTCATCTTAAGCGTAGATTACGTTAGTTTAGGTTAGACCCAATGATATAATATAAAAAGAGGTAGATATGTTACCTATACGGTATTCCGCGTGTAAAAATGGCCCGGCTTACGCACACATAATCAGTAAATATTGCAATTACACACTAATTCATAAATGACAAGTGAAAGCAGGATGGTATGCTACTTTCCGGGAGCGAAGCAGAGACGAGTGTATGTTGCTCTGCAGACTAGTTCACGGTTCCGTTGACGGCGCAAGACTAAGTAAAGGTGTACCAATTAGCTTGGTTTTAGGGTGCCACTATCGAAGTGCGTATAGCATATCTATCTCTTTTTACTATATTATATCATTGGTTAGACCTGTCAACCAAAAAATTATAACTCCGTCACGAGTGCTTGTCGATGAAATTAAAATTCTGCGAAGTAAAACATTAAACCTAAATTACGTTAACTGTACTTATGGAATATCTGGGATAATACGCTCATCCACACTTCAGAATCAGTCACGCTAGTCTGTTGGTGATCACAAAGAAACAGACATACGTATGGGCCTGCGAGATACATAGACCCGACAAACATTATCTTCCTTACATCCTTTTAAAGTAACGTTTTTTATACATAAGACTAATATTATAAAACAGAACTAACTAGCGTAATATGTTATATTTTTACCTTGACGTCTCGACTGTGCTACAACATCCTTGGTCATTAAAGACTTGATTGCTTGGTTGGATGATTGAGTATTGGTTTAGTCAGTAACTGATTCTTCGTCTGTCAAGGAACTCGCGCACCGAGGGTTCCATACCACTCGATTAATTTTTTTACTACATATGGTTTTGTAGGGTTTGCATTAAATATAATCACAGCAATTTTTTCACTTGTTTGAAACTTTTTACGAAGCAACCCAACATAAACGTTTAAAAATATTTTCCTGTAACAGAATGTAATAATCCCCTTATTGTTTTACTGTTCTTTTTATAATTATGAAATCTGCCGTTATAAGTTATATTATAAAACATACCTACTGTGAGGAAAAAACGGTTATAAAAATACAGCTCTTTAAAGGTAGAACAGACAGTCAGCTAGCGTACGCCCTAGCGTGCGTGTGACACCCTTTGGCTTCAGGTTAAAAATCTGCTTGAACTATTATAAAAAAACACGCCCTACACCAATCTAGTAGCGGTCACGCAGCGCGTGGTCGCCGGTCGACGGTTAATGGCCGCCAAGGGCATTGCTAACGAGGGATGTCCGATATGAATAGCATTGAAATCGTCTCGGGTAGCCGTGCCACTGCGCAGGTATGCCCTTGATCTAAATAGCGGAAAATCGGGCATTGACGGCGATTGCCGTGTAAATTGCCATATGTTGCAGCTCAGTGGGCCTAATATGGCTGTGTTTATCGCGTGACAAAATGTGGATATAGTATGCGTCACTCTCTGACACATATAAGTACGAGAGTGACGGATGCTTTATCCACAATTTGTCGTTCGATAAACGCACCCATAATAGACCCACAGGTAGTGTTTTGAATCCGATGCATCGGATGTTTCGAATCAACTCCAAATTGATACTACTGCCCTTCTAAATTAAAAGGACGCATACACAATTCGATAGTCAAAGCAAATTGAACCCCTACGTTAAGAAATAAGGTCAGTAATACATTCGCGGTTCTATTAGACATACACCCTTTTCTAAGGAGGGCAGAATAACAGTCAACTTTCATACGATGGCCTTGATTTTTTGATTTTATACTACGACTAGCTTCGAATCGGTTTATGTGAGTTTTCTGTAACACCAGTACATAATCCAGAATTTATTGCACATGAAACCTTCCTCATGAAGCACTCTATCTATTGATGAAAACCGCATTAAAATCCGTTGTGTAGTTCGCAAGATCTAAGCGTATATCGCACATGACAATCAATACCGTCTTAACTCGAAATGTGACGGTGTTGAAAAATTTATTCTAATTTCAAACTACTACAAATAGTTATGCGCTATAATTTATTTTTGAGTTAATACGGTATTGAATGTCATGTGCGATATGTATACAGGGCGTCCCAAGACTATGGGACGTGAAGGGAAGGTACCTTAAATATCGTAGATAGGATATTTTGCTGAAAGAAGACTTTATGTTATTTTTAAAAGTTAGTAATACTGCATTCAAAGATATTCTAAAAATTCTTTGCTTCGTCTGGGAATCGAACCGACTTAAATGTGAAAAAAAGTCACCCGTATTTTTTGATGCCAATAGATAGAATGAACAATAAATAATAATTCTTCTTAAGTAACATAGTATCTTAAAAGAAAGGAACAACGTGAAATTAATCATTTTAATCAAATTAAAAACATACATGAAACTGCCGAAGTCAGTTGAGTATTTCTTGTAAATTAATTAATTAAATGCTCAAAATGTGATCCCTCTTGTCTTATGCAAATCGCCAATCTTTTAATAAGTCCCCTGCCCGTTGATTGTCATGATATGGCTCAATTCTGTTTGTAATTTGCCCACGTTGTCGTATTGCTTTTTGTATAGCAAATCTTTCATGTATCCCCAAAAGTAATGTAACGGTAACGGTGAAGTAATGCCCGTGCACCTATAATAAGAAAAACTGTGTCAGTAAGTCGTTTATTAAGTGGGTACTTATTTACGAATAATCAATGCTATCTATGGAATGATAATATCGCTATTTTTCGGACGTCGCGTCGTCGTCGGTAATAAATAATTTTCTTGAAATTTGAATCAAACATTTTACGTTATTCCTTTCTTTTAAGATACTATGTTACTTAAGAAGAATTATTATTTTTTGTTCATTCTTTCGATTGGCATCATAAAAATACGGTTGGTTTTTTTTCATTTTTCGATTCCCAGACGCAGCAAGTTATTTTTAGAATATCTTTGAATGCAGTATAACTAACTTTTAAAAATAACATAAAGTCTTCTTTCAGCAAAATATCCTATCTACGATATTTAAGGTACTTTCCCTGCATGTCCCATAGTCTTGGGACGCCCTGTATAGAGGGACAGACGGCGGGAAGCGACTTTGTTTTATAACTATGTAATGATATTATAAAACGGGTTTTTTAACTTCTTCACTCGAAAAAACTTAGCTCAATCAATCGTCCCAAAGTTTAGAACAAATGTACGAGTTTACTGTGTCTTACTAAATACCTATAATCGATCGTTAGGTACATTAATAAATAGTATACGCAGATTTACGTGGCAACATAACTCTCACAACCTAGTTAATTAGTTAGTTATCCTAGGTAATGAAGGGTTACTAATTATCCTAGATTAGATGAGATATCCAGGTGAAATCCAGTACCTTAGTAAAGTAATAAGGGAGCGGGTAACCGCTAATAAAGTTTCTAGCAGTCATGAAAATTGTAGAAATTCAATTCGCTATTCTCACGTTCTATGGTAAAGTAAACTCTCCGTAGCCTTGCGGTTCGATTAGTGTGTGTAAGAATCGATTAATATGAGCAGCCTAGAGTGTCTGCGTAGAAAGAAACTTTAAAGAAGAAAGTGAAATTGTACGAGTATGTTATGGTGATTCTGTATTCAGTATGGATTTTATTGAAATTTGTCTGTATTTATGTCACAACAAGAGTAACAAGGGCTATGTTTTATTTCTCTGCGCAGACGAAGTCGCGGGCAAAAGCTAGTAAACACGTACTTAATTACAATATAGTAACACGGGCAGAATCATTAAAAGACGATAGATAAGAAACAGAAAAAAACAGAACGCCAAACTTCTTATATCTACAGCACTGCCACGTATAAATCATTTGGATTGGATCATAAACACTGTTCATCTAAGCTTGGTGCTGAGCAAAAAACGTAATGAATAGTCGGTATGTTTTTTTGCGCTCATACTTTGCCCTTGCGCACACATGGGTGCTCCATATAAGGTGATGTTAGTTTATTTGAGCTAATAGTGACTGACGGGATGCTTACGTCAATATACGTAGGTTTCTGTGTTATTCTTTTAAGAGCACATCGTCGATGAGCTTAATGAAGATCCTTGTTAGGGTTCCGTATCAAAGAGGTGCCAATTAGATCCTATTACCTAAGCTAACCGATGCACGTGTATGAAGAGACTTACGAGTGTGGACGAAGCGAGGGAAGTTTGTCTGGATCGTAGCAAGAGGAAGTGGTCTCTGCCTACCCCTACGGGAAAGAGGCATGATAGTATAATTATTATAGGGGGAGTGGGATGGGCCTTGTGTGCCGCTTCGAACATTGCTGATCTTTTGTGGCAGCCCTTAGTTTTTTTAAGGCCCGTTGCGTCCAGGAATTTCCAGATGATTTGGGCAGTGAGGAGTTGTAACTCCTGTGGGTCCATGATATGTCGCCCTAGGTAGATACTTCTGTTGCGCATTAGTGGTCTGCATGAGTTCTACCCTGTTGAACAGAGGCCCTGTTTGCTCGTTTGCTTCTTACTCACCATAAAAAGGCGAATGGACGTTACGAGTAGGAATTCCACTTAAGACGTTGTGATTATTAAACTCGTTCATTGTTTGTTGGCTTCTTCAAGCAGCCATTACCAATTTGTAAAGATATTGTGATTTACTTATTTTTAACATGCTGTTTTGCTCGAATGCCTATTAGGTAATAAACACCGACCAAAGGCGATTCGGACTTGCACTCGAAGGGTTTTGAACTATTCTTTTATACCCCCCTCCCATACCTACTTGTTTTCCCCCTTTCGTTTTTTGCTAGTAATTTTGGTTGTTATAAAAAAAAAAACATGTTGAAACTGTCTAGCTATCACGGTTCATGAGATACAGCCCGCTGACAGACAGGCTAACAGCCGAGGATTAGTAATAGGGTCCCGTTAGAACCATTTGGGGACGGAACCCTAAAAATTACCTCTCAATTCACAAAACATACCGTTTTTGCATAGAAGTGGCGGACTTTATTTTAGTCCAAAGCTCAAACTCCAGTATAAATTGAAGAGCGGAACTCTTTTTTTCCCGGTGTTTAAACATTTCTCTAAAAAACAAACATCCTTTGCAGTCAAAGGAATATTTTAATTATGAATGTTATGCTATGTTTATCAAGGGGCGCTGTTCACTGACGTTTTTACTACTTTAAAAGGCGGCTAAGTGCAATCTAGTAGTCGTAGCATTTTATACTCTATTGGTAAATACATTGCATTTAAAATGCTTTTACTAATACTATGCAGTTAGCCACCTTCTTTGGTATTAGGGCAGTTTACCCGTAATATCTCTTGACCTGAAACTCATGATCATTTCATGCTAAGTGCTAACGATGTTTACTTCAGTTTACTGCAAAACAGAGTTGAAATAAAGTTCAGAAAATCTAAAAATATTTACTACATTACAGGCACCAGCATAGCATATGATCCAACATTGGAATCAGAAATATCTAGCACGTCCTTATTACTGAAGGCATAAGAGATCGTCATATATTGTTAAGCTCAGTGTTGGAAAATATATTATTGCTGGTGACTGAACTACACTCTTAATATAATGGTATTTTTATTCGAGTTATTGTTTCATTCAATTTCGTTTTCTATCGTTATGTTTATATTCGTTAAGCTTTCATACAATCAAGGTCAATCTCTGCCAGGTGAGTCTGTTAACCAACTTTTAACCAACAAAAAACATACATTTGAAGGCGTGCATTCTAAATTAGGTGGCTTAGTCACTCGCTTGTATGAATTCGCTCTCTCGATCATCTGTTCGACAAGAAGCCAGGTGTTTTTTCTTTTAAAAACTTAAAAGAAAAAACACCTCTTGAAAAAAATACCAAATACGGCACTGGGTGGATTAATCATGAATTCATTTTCAAGTTAAGCCATCACTAAGCACTCTAAATATTTAGTTTACTTTGCACCAACACAATAGTAACGAACCCGCAAAAAACTTAAAGTGACATTAGTTGTTTTAACAATCAAGTTATTTATGATTGATGCTTTATAAAAGTTATTAAAGTAGTGGACAGTCTATCCAATTATATACTTTTTTTTTCTCGTCGCCTTTCATATCTTCCCGGCGACTCCCGAAACAAATTCCAGCTACACTGCATTTAAATGGTCATCATAATCAACGGAACCCTCACTTCAAGTTTCCCTGCCCCCATTGTAACGTAACATTAATATGGCAGAAAAACGTGTGAGAATCCGACGTGGATACGCCATTATTATCCGTCCATAGCGAATAGGCAGTAAACATATAACGACGTCATACACATGCTGCCTTTTTATTTTCGTCGGCAGATTGTACTATTAATGCCTTATGAGGAATTAAGACGGATTACAATGGATATTGGATAGAAGAAAGTGTTAGCGAAATAGCATTATTATGTTTGATATGGGTACTAAAGTTGACCGGAGACGGCGGTATTTACGAAAGTTGGCGTAAAGTCGTCGAATAATGGGAGTTATTAAGGCTGCTGTACAGATTCTATATAATTATAAGAGGTTGATTAACGCTATTAGGCCAGATTATACATAGAGAAAACATAGGTAGTGTTACGCTTGAGCGTTAGGGGATTTATTCCAATTAGTTTTACCTTATCTTGCTACTATATTTTAACCATATATTGGTATCGTTATAGTAGTATTAGTTACTGTCAAGTGAATAAAATTTCTCATTACGTCAATATTGGCTGAAAATTAGTGGAATAAACTCCCAAGAGGTGACAAAAAGAAAAATAAAGTAATTCCATTTTTCAATTACAACGATAAATCGATTAACGGCGTGCAATCGAATTAGAATCGAGAAGCATTCGCGTCGCGTCGTAATAATTACCGTAATGTTTAATTAGGAAGCGAACATTTGTTTCAATTTAATTTAATTAATTTTGGATTGCTTTTAGCGCCGCGCCGATGTTCATTTAACGAGTATTAAGTAGGTTCTTCATGTCCAATAAAGCTATTTTTGTTTTCAATTTTGAAGTTTACATTCAGAGATTAATATAATGTTATTAGGCGCAAGATTGAGTTTTTTTTTAATTTAGTAATTCTATTGAAATTTGAGTGTTAAGCAATGCTGCTCAAACCATTTTTAAGGCAAATGAGGACGATGGATTTTTTATAGTGAGCCCGTTGTTTCCATTTTTTTTTTGGTATTAAAGATCATAAATATGATATCGCTGGAGTTTCATTTCTTAAATATAATTATGCAAAATCCTGAAAAAGTAACAGTTTGTTTGAAAACACATTACGACTAATAGTATATTGTTCAACAAGGGACTAAAACAAGCCATAATGACAAGAGATATTTAGTCACGCGAGCGAGAGTGGCTTTAGTTCGAGTGTCATTATGGTTGTTTAGTCTCGCGTTACACACTCTACTTTTCACTTTGAATGCGAGGAAAAAAAACGACGTTCAGCGCCAGATTAGCCACGTAGAAAGAGTAGCAAATGCTACGGGCCTCGCCCATTGGGTGGCCCCGCGCACCCACGTCTGACCTCTAAAAAAGCGGCCTGTACACGTAGAGTACGGAGCGCAGGAAACTAGCACGCAGTAAAATTTACGGTAAAAATGTAATGTCTCCCGCGGTCCGATCTTTACGTGTAAAGGCCGCTATTCTCCTGTTTTGGTACTTACATCAGTATGCATGTACTCATATCCATCAGGGTTGACGATAGGATGAATAATCCAGTCGATATTCTCCAGCAGAATAACCTAAAACAAACCCCCACACAAAATAGGCGCATACCTATCTAAGTGGCCCGGTTGCAGAAAAGAGCCCGCCACAACCTGTAACCTAAAGCAAACCGGGGTCTTTTTATAGAATTTACTACGGACCCCGTGCTTGCTAATTCCGGGACTGACGACGTTCTGTACAAAACTACAAAGTAAAATTAAAAAAAGTTTACTTTAATCCCTAGAGATTAATAAGGAGCTTTAGTCCCGATGTACAGAGACTAAAGTAATATTTTAAAAGCATGAGAAGTGAAAAAATAATTATGAGAGATAATATTATAGACCCTTATAATAGCAACTTATTACTGTTAAATTTTTTGGCAACTGACAATATCGAAGACTGGGTACACAGTTTAACGATACGTTATCTTATTGTTCATGTTAATATGGATCCATGTATAAGGCGCCACTTTCTGTATTCAATCATAATTCCTTAGTTAGTGAACTTGTAGGAATACTGAACTATCTTATTTCAGTAGGTCAATAAGGTTACTTGAGTCATTATATGACCAAATTACCGTTACTCACCCTAGATTATATTAAAAACCGTTCAACTCACTATTTAGTTTTCCTTTAATACAGCGGTAAAATGACACATAAGCTGTATTTAAACAGCATTTATAAATACACCGCTGACTGTTGTCTAGACATAATCCAGTTTAGTCATCGCCGCGTCGACGTTTCCGTTTTATGGTCGGAAAAAACGACGTAATTTCATTTACCTACTTATTCATGGTGAAATTTTGCAATGGAGTTTGGCTTTTGTTTTGACAAAAAGGTTGCATTTATAGTATTAGTAGTAATTGTACTTACAAGATTTCAATAAAATCGTTAGAAGTAAAATATTAAAAACCATTTCTAGGCGAAGTAGTCATACATGTTTAGCAACTCAGAGGGCCCTGCCAAGATGCATTACGCTAACTAGCGTTTCTATTCGATTCGTTTTTAAACCGCGTCACTGGTAGATGACGCGATACGAAAAGTCACGTGATCTACCAGTGACGCGATTGGTTTAAAAATGACGAATAGAAACATTACTTAGCGCAATGCATCTTGGCAGGGCCCTCTGATCGTAGTTTTACACACAACTGCCTGTTAAATGGCACCGCGAAACTGCTTCTATGACCTTGTTCTAGATTCTAGACATTTATTGCCAATCTAAGTATATCGAAATCGAGGTATAATCATTGGAACTAATAACTCAAAAGTTAGTTATTCATCGATAGTACTTTTTTCATCATAAAAGTTGTGTAATTAGGCACTAATTGACAAAAAGTTTAAAGTAGGTACACTTGTAAATACTTTGAGTCTTGGAGACATTTACATTTCCAATTTAATTTGAATATACTTTGAGTCTTATAATTGCTCCTGGGACCTGTACATCCCTGTGACATTTAAATTAGTTAGCTTAAGTTTATCATAGTAATAAGTTACTCATATAAAAAACCCGCCTTCAAAAAGCAAAAAATAACTTCTTTAAAATGGTAGGTAAATAGGTCAGTCCAACTGAAGTCTGCTTTTGGTTAAAATATTGTTGGACGCCGACTTCAGTTGGACTGACCTATTAGTTAGTTATTTTTTGCTTTTTGAAGGCGGGTTTTTGTTTTTTTAAACTTTTTTTATTTTATACTTTTTGGTGATCATAATTATGCTGTTATTCTCCCATTTCTCAAGAAACAATAGAACATTTCAATCTCGCCGCAAGCAACGCCGTGGGAAAGTCATAGTCATATATTTAAACCTAAATATGCTTCGTCATAGTCGCTCAACTATCTTAATCGAAATATCTTGTCGCCACCCTCGAAATATATACCGTTTAGGAGTTCCGGTGGCTATCTGTGGTCTTCATCATCAGTTCCACGACACGAGTTACAATGAAAAATACCAAAATCGCTATAGGTGTGCCTATAAATTTTGAAGAGTTCCGTCGATTCCTCATGGATTCCACCATCAGATCTTCATTTTGAAAAAAATGGGACCAATCTGGAAGCACCAGCTTTCAAATAAAAAAAGAATCTTCAAAATCGGTTCACCCAGTCGAAAGTTCTGAGGTAACAAATATTAAAAAAAAAAAAAAAAAAAAAAACAGGTGAATTGAGAACCTCCTCCTTTTTTTGAAGTCGGTTAAAAAAAGGACTTCCTGTTGAGTTTCTTGCGGCGTTTCTTCTCAACAGAGTCCCTTGGAAGTGCTGGTAGACTCAGACATGTAAAAGTGCCTACAGGGCCTACTTACAGAATAAATGAATTTGATTTTGAATTAGGTAATAAGGTTTTTAAAACCACCCCGGGTACTAGAACTATAATGAAAAAAAAGTACAGGTATCTGTTCTACATCCGTATAACCATATTGCTTTTGACATGTTATCGTATTGTCAACGTTATTATAACTCTTCTTTACTTGACAGTAACGGCGGCCGAGTAAAAAACATTACGATAACATTTCAAAAGCTTTTACTAGTAGAATAGACCCTGAGAACACCTCTCTTTGCGTTCTCGTACGAGTAATGTCGGAAGTGTAAGTAGGTACCTACACAATTGAGTTTCTTAGACCTTTATTCCTGTGAGGACGAATTTAGGGGTATTTTCAAAGAAGAAAGTTTTCTGCGAAGGTTTAAAGGTGACTATTTTAGGTCGGACCTCAGCTCAGGACGTGATGAAAATGGAATAATAATGAAGTTTTAATGCTCCGGAAAAATCTCGATGAAACTAAAAAGAAACATGTCTTGCGGGCCTACCTATTATGGCTGCGTCTATATCGCGTGTCAAATGTGGAAAAAGCATCCGTCACTCTCGTACTTATTTATGTGTCAGAAGGTGACGGATGCCTTATCCACACTTTGTCACGCGATAAATGCAGCCATATTAGGCCCCTTGGAAAAGTTAGATACCACGAACCGGTTGAGATGCCCTTCACAAGATAAGTCAAAGAAATCGTCAAGCCATAGAAAAATTGAGTTTTGACGCATCTTGAGATGAGGATATAACAGCCGAGATTAATTTATTACTTGAACCCTAAAGTCCAATCATATCTTACAGTCTTCCCAGCTTCTTAATAGCTTTTGGCGGCTATCGCCATCACGCTTGCACTTGCAACAGTATATTTGTCACTGATGTCATAGAAAAACGAAGATTGCCGATCGCTATTAGGAAAATGGTTGCACTGTCCTCTGTAAACACCTTTATAACCTCAAAATACAACTTTTTTTTGACTAAAATACTCGTTTTCTCGTAGAAAAGCAACTAGAAACCATGAACTGTTTTTTATTGTGTTATGAAAGTGTTTACAAAAACAAGCAAGATTCAATGGACTTTAGAAGTTCTTATTATCAAATACTCTAATTAATAAAGGTTGCGTGTTATCAAAAATACCTGAGGAGATATTCGCGAATGAAAGTGAGCAAATACAAGTTAGGAATGTCGCAGATGGCCGCCGATAGTTTTTGTTGATTTGCTCTATAATTATTCTGCCAATGTTGTTTTATGACTGTATTTAAGATTTAAGTCGTACTGTCGTATAATAACAACATTAACAGTTTTTATCTGACTGAAAAAAGGTAGAGGTTAATAACCAGTAAGTAATTGCTGGTTTGGATATAGATTCATTACGAAGTACGGTAAACTCGACTAATTATGTGACGCGTAATTCCCGTGATACTATGCTTCATGCTAATTTTGGAGTTACACGAGTTAATTTTAATCATTATACATATGTAACCTTATAGTGCGGTACAGACTATTGCCGCACTAAGTATATGGTTGCATGTAATGATTAAAATGTACAGTAGTCACGTAATTAGCCGAGTTTGCCATAAGTACTGGCAAATCATAATTAAAATATCTCATTTCTGACTGGAGTTTCTTATAGATTCTTGGGTCCACAAATAGCACATAACGACAAGTCATTGGCCTCTATTGCTTTTATAATAGGTATCATAATAATATTGTTTTGATAACTCTTATTCACTTGACCTTCAGAATAACTATTATGTGAATTATATAAATACGATAAAGAGCAAAATGTGCTAGCCCTGCACAGGTAGCACAAGTTGTATTTTCTCGCTTGTCGCTCAGTGCGTCTCTATCGTTACATACCAGATGGAAAGGGAGATCCGAGCGACAAAACAAGTCGCGGAAAACATGTGCTAGCCGTGCTGGGGCTAGTCAAGATGCATAACGCTAAGATATCGATTTTCGAAAATCTACAAAATGTTACAGGATTGTCGTAAGCTGATGGCAGATCGACCGCTTATGTCAACCATACATTTCGAGACGATAGAAAACAGAAAGCGGCGTTAGCATCTTGGCTACGCCCTCCTGCCTCTTCTGGCTATACTGGCGGTACTGGCTATGCAATCTACGAAAGACAACGAACAACAGAAAACTGACATTCTGTATGGAATTGACTTGGATACATCATCTTCATCATCGACATCAATCTACGGTGTTGCATATTAAAAAGGTAGGTATATCATAAAGTACAGGGTTGCCTTGGCGCAACCTGGAGCAAAAATATACTTCTCTCTTCTTCTCTCTTCTTCAGCCTATAGCCACCCAATGCTGAGTGTAGGCATCCTGCATTGCTCGCCACCCATCTCGGTCCAGTGCTCTCCTCATCCAGCACCTTCCTGCCACCTTGACCAGATCGTCGGTCCACCTCATCTCCTGTCTGCCAACGTTTCTTCGCCCGGTTCTGGGTCTCCACTCAACCACAGCCTTTCCCCATCTTCCATCATCTCTACGACATATGTGTCCAGCCCACTTCCACTTCCTTATTGTGATTACTTTGGCTATATCGGTGAGCCTTGTTCGTCTCCGGATCTCCGTATTTCGGACTCTGTCGCGGAGAGAGAAGCCCAACATCGCCCGTTCCATCTCCCTTTGCGTGACTTGCAGCTTGTTGATCACCTTCTGCGTGAGCGTCCAAGTTTCGGCTCCATATACCAGGACGGGAAGGACACACTGTTCGAAGCATCTGCGCTTGAGATTCAGAGGTATGTCCCCTTTAAGCACGTCGGACAATCTACCGAAAGCCGCCCAGCCTAAGCGGATTCGGCGCTGGACTTCCAGGTCTTGTCCACTTTTTCCTAGGCTTAACAATTGATCGAGGTAGACATACTCTTCCACCCTCTCCAGCACCTGACGATGAACTGTAATGTGGGTGGCATCGGTGTTCTTGCACATTATCTTTGTTTTTGCCATGTTTATTTTAAGACCCACCATTACAGATACGTCGTACAGTTCAGCGACCATGGCTTCCACATCTTCCAGGCTCTCTGCGAAGAGTATGATGTCATCAGCGAATCGTACGTGTGTTAATTGTTTCCCGTTGATGTTGATGCCTCTATTTGACCAATCGAGAAGCCTAAAAACATCCTCCAGGCAAGACGTAAACAATTTAGGGGAAATGGTGTCTCCCTGCCTCACACC
This sequence comes from Acleris literana, assembly GCA_946894065.1. Taxonomy (NCBI): domain Eukaryota; kingdom Metazoa; phylum Arthropoda; class Insecta; order Lepidoptera; family Tortricidae; genus Acleris; species Acleris literana. The sequence goes on from OX335681.1 coordinate 5,894,845, forward strand.
CCTCTTCACCTGAACTGGGTTCGTCAGCTCGTGTAACCTAACTTGCAGAGTAGCTGAGGAATATACCGCTTTGATAGCTTCTATGTACCTACTGTCCACCTGGCGTCTTTGTAAAGAGTGCATAACTGCCCAGTGTTCCACAGTGTCAAATGCCTTCTCGTAGTCTATGAAGGCTACGACTAGGGGCTGGTTATATTCGTTGCACTTCTCTACCACTTGGCGAACAGTGTGTATGTGGTCGATTGTTGAGAAGCCACCAAATATACTTATATGACGGTAATCGGTGTAAAACTGGCAACACAAACTCAGCAGAACACAAGCGGCGCTAGGTATGTGCTGCGCCAGCTTGGATGGTGGCTGCTGCGGCGATGCGGTGTGAAGGAACAAGGGAAGGCGACTATGATTTGGTTCAGGACCTGCCGCGCGCAGGCGCATCTGTTCTGTGACGTATCGTGAATTAATTAGGTGTAATAATTACCCAGAGACCTTTCTATGATAGTTACTTTACATTCATGCTACCAGTAGTTAAGTGATTAACTCACTAAATAGTTTGATGACGTAGACTACTACGTCATCAAACTAGCTCAAGTACTTCCCTGCGTGTCACCGTTTTATTTATTATCTCTAGGTTACTATATCTACCTAAAAATGCCCACAGAACCTGAAGTACTTCGATGTTTAGAGCTGGTTCTCCGGCATATATATTCCTGATGCTCTTATAATTTTGGCATCAACCTTTTTTTTCCCGAATAATGAAACTACTCTTACTAATAACGTGTTTGTCAGAGGAAATGAGCCGAGAAAGCGAGAGCAGACGCACGCTAGACGGTAATTAGTAGTTTCATATCAACATTCATTACGAAGAAACTGGTTTAATAATCTGGTGTTGGCTGAATCTGATTTAGTGTTGTAGACTTGGTTTATTTTCATTTTATGAGAAATTTAGGCAATAATGACGCTAGGTGAAGATAATATTCCAAGATTTAGGTGGATTTAGGGCTGATTGTACGAAACGAGAGCGTAAAACGTTGGTTATGTCATTTAAACTCGGAACTAAAGATGTATTGTCTGTGGAGATATACAACGAGAGATGATTTTTTGCGGAACTTGGGATAGTGAATTTTTCGATTTGTTCTTAATTAAAGTGTGATATCTCCACAAATCGTATATTAAACCTTAAATAAAAACTGTAAAGTTATCATGAAACCAATTCTTTAATGGTTTTCGGTCAAAATTCCAAGATTGAAAGTAAAAAAGTTATTTTACTTACTTAATAACTGAGAATTTTCGTAATATCATTCGTTTGTTGTTTCAATACGCCAGATCCCCCTTTAGTAGCAGTTATGGGAGTGGCTGCAACAGTTGCGCTTGCACATTGTTCAGGAATGTAAACATTCGCGGGTGCTCAGTTTCACCGCGAACGAAAACAAATTCGCAACCCGATCTACGTTGTCTGGTGTTTGTTACAAGAATGTGTGGCTAGATAGCCTTAAATATAAGTGATTAAATATAGTGAAATGTTTAAATACATCGTATACCTATGAACCAGGAAAGGAGAATATAATACATAATAACTAGTGTGGATAGTTCCTACCTTTTCTACTGAAAAGGAAATCTATCACCATTTAGTAGACTTGATGGTTCTTGAGATACCTTGTGGCGACTAAAGTGTTTACTGTTTATGCTCGTACCTACTAAAAATCATCTATTTAAGACAGTAAGTCCTAATAACTTTTTCGTGATAGTTTTTTGCGTTTCTAGTAGCGGCTTCGAAACCCTACACTGAGCATGGTCCGGTTTTTTCCATTGCCTAGTGGATCAGAGTGTCTAAATATTACAATTAATCAACAAAGAGCAAACTAACATGTCGAATAAATACTCTTGCTCGAATTTCTAGCTAAATGATATAAGTCCGAACGGTGGCAAGAAGTCACTGTCAAACTTCTTGACATCTCTAGAGGCAATAAATTTGCCCCTTTTATTCGTCCCTTCTCATAGACAATTCGAATAAGCACCGAGTTTATACGAAGGGCGTAATATCCGAAACATTCCGTAATGGAATCGGGATCTTTTGCGACGGAATTATCTATAGGGATAGTGCAAATAGAAGTTGTGTGTCCTTCGGTGGCGGTTATTCGTCGCAGTTTGGGGTCGGAGCCTAAACAAATAGCAAGTTTTGTTAACATAAACACGGACAAAGAGACCCGTAGATGTACAATTATTGCGGGGAGGTTTATTTTGTGGTTTTATTAGATGGATATGGACGCAATGTTGCCAAAATCTCCCAAAATTTCCAATATTCTAAATATGTAGTAGGTACCTAATACTATAGTCTATTTGTTAAGTACATATACCTAAATGTAAACAAACCAAACCACGTTGCTCTGTTAAACAGTCAATGAAAACGTTTTATCGAGCTTTGACGTATCATGGCGCTGTTTCTATTGGCTGACGATTGACGAACTATATGACGTAAGTAGTTTTTTTGATTATATTTAGTTAAGTACGTAAAGAAATGTAGTATAGTTAGTATTAGGTACCTACTGGTACAGCGTCAGATACCTAGGTACAGCCCTACATACCCACATCGGAACGATCGTGCGGCCAAAGTTGTACATTCTAAACGCTTTGTATTGCTTATGGACAGACGGATCAACTGACATTAGTAACTATTCCGTTTTTTTCAAGTTCATACGCTTACTTTGAATGCCTTTTTTTCAAAACTTTTCTGTCGCCAACTGTTTAGAAGTTTTCCTGTCACGGTATTTGATCGATTGCTCTTGGAAGGCATCAACTTACTTTTGGACAATAATGCTGAAGTTTATTTACGCTACATAGCTAAGCTCTATCCTCATCATAAAAACCCGTCAAGTGCGAGTCGGACTCGCGCACCGAGGGTTCCGTATTTAAATCTGTATTGAATATGGTTCGCATCAGAACTTTTTCCCAATTTTGAGTACCTATTCATTTATATATTGCCGCACTCTTTCCCGTAAAATATGCTAAAATCTCATATAAAAAATGAGTACAGCTTACGCCATCTGTCGTCAAATAGCTAAATTACATTCGTTGACAATCATATGGAAATTTTGCCATGTATCGCACATTTAACTTTAATTCGTATAGATGGCGCTGGCCGCGTGACATGATGATGGTAGCAAATAGAGTTTCATTAGCATCCTCTCTTAATGTTCACTAAACGGCTTTCTATTTACTGGGAATTTGTTTCAATCAGAGGTCAACTGGCGGTCAGAAAATCCCTGCGGCCGACCATTTACATCAATTTAGTGGCGCGAGTGAGGTCGCGCGGAGCTATATATCAATTAGCGCCGTTTTACTCGATCGCCTCGAAGTGGAACCAGACAGGTTGGGTGGCCGAGCCTAATCCTAATTAGGTTATGTACAGTCAACCCATTTGGTTTCTGGGCCACTATGGACTATGTTAAAGTGAAGTTGACAACCAAAACGTAAGAGACTTCCTGTGATTTGGTTTACAACGTCACTTTGACGAAGTCCATATAGTGGCCTAGAAATCAAATTGGTTGACTGTACGAGTATGGTATATCATTCCGTTGAACCGAGAGTAGCAGGGCCGCATTATCCAGTAGGCAAGGTAGGCAACTGCCTAGGGGCCCCGCGTAGCTAGGGACCTCGAGCACTGGAAAAAAAAAATTGCAAGCTAGAATTTCGGATTGCCTACGGGCCGGTATCCTGACTTTTTACCAAATCATCATTTGACAAACTATATCATTTTACAAACTTTCATTTCACAAAAATGTAATTGTGCTTAAACCATTACATATTACATAGGTTAGGTTAGGTTAGATTTATGACCACAAAAAATTATAAAATATGTGGCGGGAAGTACGTCTTTGCGAATTGAAAGTTTGTAAAATGATATAAGTAGTTTGTCAAATGATGATTTGGTAAAACATTAGTGAACCCTACGGGCCAGAGTAGGTTTGACTACAGAGTCATTTTACATTTTTTCTGCAAAATATGAGCATTTTAAATGACTGTTTAAAATGACCAAGAAACGAGTTGCAGGTTTCAGGAAATCGTGAACACTGATGTAGGTTTTGTTAAGTAAGACTTGTGAGTGCCATATTGTTACCTCCCGCTGTGAGAAGATTTGTTATTTCATCATACATTTTACAAAATTATTGTTCATATATGTAACGGTAAATAAGGTAGAGTAGTAAACACAAAAGTAAATACCTTTATGCATGACCTTAACTCTTAATTTTGCAAAAATAAAAAAGGTCGAGAATTCAAGCCCTTTTTGATTTGGAAGTAGCAAGTTTGATTTGTGACCAAACAAAAAAGTGAACATTATGGTATGTTAAGTATTCTTGACCGACGACCATGCCAAATTAAGGGTTAAGAAATAAATAAGGAAAAACATGTTACTTTCGCTAAACGATGTGGTAAATGAGAACGTGAATGGAAATAAAAATAGGAAATATATTTATTTGTTTCTGCTTATACAATTTTCTCCTTAAAAGTAAAGATATACTGATGTATCTGTGCCAGGAGACCCCCTCTTCTATAACACATGCAAAACCAATAAATCAATCAAAGAATCAAAGTATAATTTGGTTGAAAATCTGCGTTTTCGAACGAAGCGCTTTGCATAACCTTCACCGTAACGCGTGCTGAAAAAAATTGGAATGCTTTTCCGTCGTCTCTATTTCCGAGTGCATACAATCTGAACCTATTTAAAGTTAGGGTGAAGATCGCTTCATCGTCGACAAAATCTTCGTCCTCCAAGGGCAACAGTAGAGCAAATCCATTAATAAAAAAATAAAAATTGTTTACAGCTCTATGCTTTATTTTGGATAGCACCATTTAATAAACGTTTTTGCTTTCAGGTACGTACAAATAAAGACAAGAATGGTGTTAACGCGAGATAAGTAAGTACATAATGGATGATGTTATGTTTCGAAAAGTTTTTATCAATGAAATCAACGTCATATCTTTATTTATTGGAAATCACTTCATGGTGCTAAATTTGACGTTGATTTAAGTTCATTTTATCGAATCCCTAAGCAGGTTAACGATAAAATCACATTCAGTCCAACCCGTTAGTCACCAGGGTAGCCCGGATAATCCAGGTTTAATCCCCTAAAATTACTTAGAGGGTTGGGTGGGGAGTAGAAGATGTGCTAATGCTGTCAGTTTTATAGTCCGTTTTCGGTATATTCAGAAGTCAGGTGAGCGTTAGGTACTAAATTGAGAGAAAAAGATGGAGAGGAAATGTTTTTATTAGCCTCTTTATTTTTTTCTCGGCTTTTTCAAATATTTAGTTTTTACTTTGAAACGAGAACTGGAATTACAGATGTGCCAAAGGAAACTTTCCAAAATTGCGGAACATTTCTCACAATTTTGTATGGGGATTGAAACTTTCCGTTTGTTAAATTAAATTTTCCTATATTTCTAGTGAAAGTGTCCGGAAATTTCTTAGAGCTTCCCCAAATTTTTGGAAACTTTCCGCAACTTGCACATAAGTAACTGGAATACACAGCTACTTTCTTATTAAGAATAACTGTGCGCGCGACTTAGTCCGCGTGGACATCGCAACAAAATTGTGTCTAAAGCGTCTCAGGATTTCTTTGAGGATCCCTGGGTTTAACATCAGAGCTTGCAATCTATTAGTTGGAGTGTTTTTCACAACAACTCGTATGTACCTAAAGGCGGAGAGTTACAAGTGATAGCGGAGATTACAATTAAATTCAAAAGCAGAACTCTATAGTCTGTGCCAATTGAAATTGGCAAAAATGTAAACACAACCAAACGACCAATTTACCATTATTACTCGATCATCACGTGCTTTCAAAGATCAAGTGAGGTCTTAGCAATGATTTATACACTTGATCTTTACAGTCACATTAAGTTTAAGATTAAATAACTATTAATTATGAGTTATTTTAAATAAAAACACACTTGATGAATATTTGAAGTTAAGTGTCAAACAGTACTAATTTGTTTACATCTTTGGCAGTTTCAATTGAAACAGAATATACGTGTCTAATAATCGTCTTACAACCATTTCATATTAACTTATTCAACGTGCACTTTTAAACAGCTAAATACGAATTCGACGCAGTCACAAGTAAAATTACAATCGAAATAACCAAAATAATAACCTAAAACCGAAAACAGCACACGCCAACTGTTCCTCTACATTCTGATCTTCGTATGCTTACACGTCGGTTCACGTTCGTACTATAAACAATTTGAAATTCAAATCGAGAACGATTCGCGGCGCATTGTTTCCAGAGTAGATCAGTATTGAACGTGCAACATTGTTTGGAGGGCTTTAGGGATTACCGTTTACTAAGTAATATAATAGTATTAATAGTGCAACCTGCCTGGTGTGCGGAAATCGTAGATGTTGCTCTATGTCATGTTTTATTGATAAAATAACTATTAAATTCTCTTCCTGTGGTCCTATTAGGTCGTGTTTATCAATGTGGGTAAACGCCGATAAAATATCTCAGGGCTCGTATACCGGATATATTTTCAAACCGTTATTATGTACTTGACGCAACCTTTTCATTTCGGTCCTGTTCGCATATAAACCGGTTAAACCAAATCTCTTTTCGAATTAAACGGTTTCGAGCTTTAAAAAACCGGATAATCCAGACGCATACGGCGCGCGCGTCTTCACATCACAGTCAAAAAACGAAGTTGCAAAGAACGCGTTGGTTTCTTGGCTCACTGGTCTTTGATTAAACCGGTTAATTAAGGTTAAAATAAAGTTCTCAAAACGTTCGCGTTCTCTAGAAAAGTTCGGAGCAAAACCGGTACAAACCGGTATATTTTTAACCGGTTCCGAGCCCTGCATCTGTCACTTTCTGACCATTTTGTAAGTGTAAGGGTGACGGATGCTTTATCCACCGTAATACGGGCCCTACTGAGACTTTCCCAATGTGCTACAAAATGGGGTTATTCAAAAAGGGTGACATTAAAAAATTTCGAGAACGGCAACGCATTGGGGACGCCTCCGGCGCCGCCTCCGTGGCAAATGTCCATAGGTGGCGGTGACTACTTCCCATCAGGTGTGCCGTCTGCCTTTTTTCCGTCGATAAAAAAAAACCGGTCAAGTGCGAGTCAGACTCACGAACCGAGGGTTCCGTAGGTACCGCCGCACAGTAGGTACTATTATATTCCGATTTGAATTTGATTTCGAATCGAAATAGCGCGAGCCCAACTCACACTGCACCATTTTTAGAAGCGTGCTAGCTTCGTAGCTCAGTAGCCTTCTTCGCGTCTTCGTTTTTTCAAAAGAGAAGCCATCATACTAGCGCGGTATCCTGCCTTTTGGCCGAAATACGTTTGGTCGAATGTATCGTTTCCCAACTGTTTCATTTGCCAACCCACTTTTATTTCTGTAACTGTAAATATTTCGGGATTTATTTCTGTACTTTCGTGTAGACCCTATAGGTTAGGTTAGGTTAGTATTTTATAAAAATCCAGAAATATTTACAGTTACAGAAATAAAAGTGGGTTGGCAAATGAAACGGTTGGGAAACGATACATTCGACCGAACGTATTTCGGCCAAAAGGCAGAGAACCTACTAGCGCATATATAGAGCTGTTTGAAAAAAGCTACTTTCTGGAAAAGAAACCCATACATTTATATATTTATTTATTGACTGAGCTAAGTATGTTAGTCAGTCTCAAGTAACCTGAAACTAACATACTTACTTAAGTGTGACATTATTTATGTAAAGGGACCTTATGGCGGATGGCGCTTACGCCGCACTGCGTCACGCGACGTTGTATTTATGTCGGAGCATCTTTAATAATGACGGAAGCGCCATCCGCCATAAGGTCCCTTTACATAGATAATACCACAAGTTATTAGTAAAAGTCCGTCACCCAAGTAAACTATTACGATTAATTACATTAGGTATATCAATTTTTTACCACTTATCTTATCTCCCCCATAACAAACACACTACTTATTCATTATTTCATTACAAACTATCCTTAGATTAACGGACAGACAAAGTGCGTTATTATTATTAGATAAGAAACCCCGCAGCGCCGCGACCTGGTCAAACGTATTAGCGTTATGCCATCGCAATTTGTACCTTGTCGTGCTTATTATAAGGTTTAGCAATACGGAGCGTATTAAATTAAATAGGAGTGCTGATGTGACGTCATAAGGGTGATAAAAATGTTAGGAGAATGTTCGAGAGTGGATTGATTATTATAGCACTGCTTGTGAACAGGGTGTCCCAGAACTTGACGTACTCGTAGTTAAATGTTTTTTTTAGGTGCAAAGAGTAAAAGTTGTTGAATGAAAAACGAGAAATACTTTAATGGAAGTTCTGGGACGCCTCGCATAAACTAGTTTTTTTATGGTAAGAAGAAGGCACGCGAGCACTCAGGCCACCTGATCTTAAGTGGGATCTGAGACCCATAGACATTTTAAATCTCAAGACTACAATCTCAAAACTGCAATCCTAAGACTTCAAATGCGTTGCCAACCCTGAGGACTATGCCTCTATGCTAGTAATTTCACCGGTGGTCTTATCCCCACAATGAAAAAAAATATGTATTTTGTAACAAGATTGTGATTGTTATGCATAAGCGTCTTGATTCGATACGAGCCTAACAAGACGATAGATACATCAAGTAATATGTGAGTTGAATCACTAAAGAAATTGCTGTTGTTACTACAGCTTTGGTTGATATAACTAATATCTTAACTATTGTATTAATTTTTTGTCAACTAAGTGAAGTTTTTTTTTTTTTTTTTTTTTGTTCACACCGGTACACAACAATGCGAACACTGCTGCTTGGCGGTGGGTTAATGGATAAGATGGTGGTAGCGATCCGGACGGACCCTGCACAAGGTCCTACCACCACTACTTATGCATAAATAAGTAAATAACGAATAAATAAATAAATAAATAAATAACGGAGCAGAAACTACAATGAAGTACACACACATTAATTAGCCCCAGATTAAAGAAGATAGCGCTAATAGAGCCATCAATTTGTCAACAAGAGTGCATTGTCTTTACGGGTAATTAATGTTGGTAGGAAGCGCCACGGAGTAAAACTGCGTATGCGTTCCATTTTAGTAGTATTCACGCCAATTTTGGCAATGTGGTTATGTTAGTTAGTAGTGGAGGCTATATTCGGGGGCTTAATTTTACTATCTCTTCAATTCGTCGACGCAGGTATTAAGAGGATTGTGAATCTAAAAAAAGGGTCCATAGGCTCATATAAAAAATTGTAGTCCGAATGTATTATTATTCATAATCATGGCAAGTCATAAAGTGTTTTTTACCGAAACGGTTTTTATTTCAGGGTTTTTATAAAACAAACCTAACCTAACCTAACCTCATTTACCAGGTAGATATTTAAAAAATCCTGAAATAAAAACCGTTTCAGTAATAAACACTTTATGACTTGCGATGATTATCAATAACAAACATTCGGACTAAAAATAATTATATGAAACAAAGCGCTCCCCTAAAAAAAATATACAGAATGCGATAATGTTTCTCCGCCATTGAATCCAGTTTGATTACGATTTTTGAATATGTTGTTGATATTTTGAAAATCGAGGTCTGCACAAACAAATGAAAAAAACGAAGACGTTAAGACCTAGATATCTCATGACAACAACGACGGCATATTCAAAAATCGTGGAAATCGGACTTGATTTCGGGGGTTAGAAACATCTTCGCCCGGAGCTAAATTTAGATTTTTTTTTTACAGCTAAGTGATTTAAGCATCACCTCACGTTTCTCTTAACCTGCAAACTAATGTTATCCTGTACTCTCGTAGGGACGAAAGGCAGTGTTATGTAGGTACCTACCGATTAGGCCAAGCTGCTTTGTCGAAGAAACTGACCAAATTAAAAATACTCACTCTAAAATGGTTATGGTAATGGTTGCCGAAAATGCCGACAAGTCGGCTTGGATGCTAGCGGTTCAAATCCCAGTAAGTATATATTTTTGTGTGATGTGATGAGCGCGAATATTTGTTCCTGAGTGATTTTTTCTATGTATTTAAGTATTATATTTCTCTATTTAAGTATTTTTATCGTTTACTATATTCTTTTATCTAGCACCTACCCATATGGGTATATATAAATATAAAATAGGAAATTTAAATTTAAGAAACGGAAAGTTTCAATCCCCATACAAAATTGTGAGAAGTTTCTGAAATTTTCCTACATGAAATGTTCCGCAATTTTGAAGTTTCCTTTGACATATCAGTAATTACGTTCTCCCGTAAGAGCATGATAAATAAAATAAATAAATAAATATCCGGGGACAATGTCACACCAATTGACCAAACTAAGCTCTAGGGTTGTAATATTACAAGCCTAGAGCTACGTAATTACTGATATGTCAAAGGAAACTTCAAAATTGCGGAACATTTCATGTAGGAAAATTTCAGAAACTTCTCACAATTTTGTATGGGGATTGAAACTTTCCGTTTCTTAAATTTAAATTTCCTATATTTCTAGAGAAAGTTTCCGGAAATTACATAGAACTTTTCCAACTTTTTGGAAACTTTCCGCAACTTGCACATCAGTAAAAGTAATCAAAATTGAAAATTTTAAGAGGTATAAGATGGAATAAACCTCAACGCATATCCACTTCTATCATACATCCATGACTAAGCGTCGTAGACGGAAAGAACAGTATAAGCCCATTAAGTAATGCCAGTGCACTATCGACTCGTTGTTTTAATGGAGAATGGCGGAAACATTAACGTTTTTCTGTTAAAAAGCTGGTCACACTAATAGGCACAGTTTGGAGTACATTGAAGCCCAATACCTGCAATGAGCATCGAATGGCTGATGACGCTTCAATGTATGAAAAACTGTGCGTGTCTTTTGTGTGCTCGGTCTTAACAATAACCTAAGTATTATTAGTATTATTCTTAAGTTGCCAAGTCGACATTGCAATTTAAATCGTAAAGTAAGAAGTCAAGATTGGAATTAGAACGTGTTCTGCAATTGATTTTCGTCAAGTTGGTTCCAAAGCGATAATAACCAGAAGTTACCAACCTTTGAAAAATTATAATTTAATTATGAACTGAGGCAGGAATCACAAGGTATGGTTTAATTCGGTAAATCAAATTAACGAGGTTTTGAATAACTCTGCTTGTTAGCTTCAACTTATTAAAAGGTTGGCCAACCTTTAGAACAAAAGTTTCTTAGTTTTAGCTAAAAGGTTTTATGTAAGCTTCATTTATTTAACTGATATAAATAAGCGTTGTTGATTTTGAAAATCTTTATCTAAACTAAATCTTTCCTTTGGAAAAAACATTTATAAAACCGGCCAAATCGAGCAAATAACGCCAAAAACACATGTCTTGTATGGGGCCCATTTATTTTAATTTTATCTTTTTTTATTCTTTTTTTGTTATAGGTAGCAGCTATAATAGTTATATACAATACACACAGAACACATTTCACGTAGGTATCTAACTTTATCGGTTCAAAAGATCAGCCCGTGACAGACAGACAGACAGCGAATTCTGAATAATAGAGTCCCGTTGGCACCCTTCACGTACAGAATCCTAAAAAAGGAACTCCTTCCTTATAAACTATTCATTAATAAAGAAAATGTAGGCGTATTTTCTTGCGAAACAAGAAGTGGAGGCAAAGAATGGGCTTGTTAATTACAGTTAAAGTTTTATAACTTAACCAGATAACTTGCGGCTTAGGAAACTTTGTAAGAAATTCAGTTTCAAACTTTTAACCACCAGCAAAGCTCAAACATAAGCTAGGTGCTTTATAGAGTTTTCACGTTATTTAACTTCTTCTTCGTACGGTCATTCCTGCAGTTTTTTATAAATTCAGCTAGCTTGCTTTTATCTGTCAAGAACTGGTTTAATGTTTTTCCCTCAGGAACTATCTAATTTTCTGAAGAACCGAATATTGTGTGGTTTACCCTTGACTCACCGACGCACATTTCATAGAATGTTTTACTTCGTGGAATTTTCATTTTATCGGCAAGCATTTACGGTATTTAGTGCGAGTTATTTTTTTGGTGGTCAGGTCTAACCTGACTTAACCTACGTAAGGTCTGTTCATTCTTACTTGTCTTATACTATAGTAAACAACTTTCTAACCTCAAAATTAAACTTTTTTGGCTAAAACAGCTATTTTAAACAAAATAAAGCAATCACAGACAGTACATTAGCCAAGTGATGTCCCTAATGTTTATTCACTTTATTTTATATACTATAAAAGAGCTGTTTTAGCCAAAAAATGGTTCATTTTGAGGATAGAAGGTTGTTTACTATATAAGACAAGTAAGAACGAACAGACTTTAACATATAATGCTTAAGATAAGCTAAAAACAGGTTTCAGCAGAAATTAACTTTCGATGAAAAGAAAATCGATGTGAAGATACATTCGATCAAATGAGTGTAGTGATTCAAGGGAATCCCCGCGGGTTTATATGTAGTAAGTAAGTAAGTGCAAGACACAGAACAATAATAATAAAATGAAATACAGTAAGAAAATAATTTAGAACAAAAACTTAAAACAATAGTTTTAAGTTTTTGTTCTATATAATAATATAATGCACCAAATTGGGTGCTAATCAGCCTAGTGTCAGACATGTAAATGCCGTCACGCTGATTTTCAGGGTAACCAGACGAGGAGGAGGAGAATGCGCTGCTGGTCCTTTCATGTACAAACAAGACCGTAGTATATAGCCTCCTGAGGTTCCTTGTACTAAAACTAGTACAAAATACGACCATTCAAATAAAGATCTAGTGCAAAGAAAGTAAAGTTTAATTTCTTTTGTTTTTATGACATAAGATGAAATCGGAAAATTTACTTTATGTCATTCGTAATAGATTCATATTCCATTGACAAATTTCGTTGTATGCTGGGCCGTAGGAGGTAAATAAGTGAATAATGGGAACTCTAAACAAAATGTACATGCATATATAGATAAATAGGATGAACATACACAGAGAGGTGCTATAATAGATAAATAAAAGGATGTGTAAGCGACAGTGAAATTCTGACACAGTGCAGCTGCTATGTATTGGATAATTGTAGGCCAATCAGACACTCTTTGAGGTTGTACTTGAGGTTTGAGGTTGTGTACTGAAGTAAATTAGTAATTCTTATTATTAAGACTATTAAACCACTATATACAATATCAATACATATTAACACAAAGGAAAAGATAATGCTGCTTGAACCCAAGCCTCACACCCCCTCACCGTTTTTTTTCCAACTAATAACAGGCAACAACTGCGCCTAAAATAAACGAGGCGTATTTTCATCCCCAAACTAGGGACATGCGCTCATTATGCCGAATCTGACCCACCTTAAAAAACGTCATTAGCGCGTTTGTCCCATAAATTGTCTGGAACGGCTTAAGCCGTAATTAAGTTACTGTGCGTACAGAGTACAGACCAGTGGATTAAGAAAACAAAGGCTTTAAGAACTTTTGAGGCAGACTTATTAAAGCTTCCGCATTTTTATAATAATAGGAAGTTTTAAGAATGTACGTTAAAAGCCTTTGGACATTTTTGGGACACGGTTAGAGAATTCTTTTTGGAATTTTGGAGCGCAAATTAAACTTAACATTTGCTCGTATTTAGATGGTGGCTGCAGGGCCTATACTTTGTTATCTTGCTTATTATTGTTATGGAAGCAATTATTTAATTGTCAGTAGGAAATATAAAGTGAAATATACGATGACGATATAAAACATGCAAATTGGGATGAAGCCGCAGCTACGTATATTTGCTCAAATGCATACAATACATTGAGCCACAATGTAGGTATGTAGGTATTAATGCCAGCTGAATATGTCCCGTATGTTTTAAAGACACAAAACATTAAGTTTTTTTTATTTAATGAAGGCAAACGAGCACACAGACATAGTATAAATACACAGAGCCACCTGGGGCCTGTTTTATAAAGCTACAAATAACAATTTACAGTTACAAGTTTCCATTTGACACAACCTCGACCAATGACGACCAGCCATTTGAGCAGTGTTCCCAGGTTAAACCTGTAAAATTGTAACTTGTAGCTTTATAAAACGTGCCCCTGTTGGTAAGTGGGATCTGTGACGCATAGACATTTGCATTCTCAAGACTACAATCTGAAGAGTACAATCCAAAGAGCGCAAATGCGATGGCAACCCTTAGGACTAAGATGGAATACCTCTATGCTAGTAATTTCACCGGTTGTCACCCCACATAGGAACACTATGCGAACTGCTACTTGGCAGGGGGGTAAAGGATAAGACATTTTCAATTTCCCTACGCTTCTTATATCATTATCTTACTGTAAGATAATTTGGACTTGAATATGCTCAATGCGTAACGCTTGTAAAACAAAATTGTGCCCTGAACGGTCTAACATTCCACTTACAAATGTACTTTATGGTTGAAGGCGCTTGCGCCCGGCGGCGACAAACAGGTAGGTAAACTAAATTATACACGTTCCGTTTTACGGAAGCCTGTGAACTGAAATAATTCGAGGTCTGGGGGCCGATTTTTGACTTTCGAGCGCTCTAAAGAAGCAAAATCTTCGAAACCGTTTTTTGAAATACGAGTGGTAGGATTGAAAACGAATGGTGTGGACCACTCCGTCTTGAAATTTTCTATCGCTCGTAATTTCAAAAATACGGTTTCACAGATTTTGCTAACTTCCGAATGAAACTTCAAACTGAACAGAAAGGTATTATGTCATTAAGTAACTTAGTAAGGACAGACGACGCAGCCTTATAGTTGGTACTGACCCTGCCTACAAAGCGAACGAAAATCCTTTAAACACCTACTTATAAAACAAAGCCACTTTGAAAGCAAATATCGCCCCTTCACAACAATAGTGACCTAATTGGGAAATTTTAAATTTCGAGTTAGGTCTCTATAATAATAAATTTATGACTTGAAGTTTGAAAGCTGAAATTTTGAAATAAGTCTCTATTGTTCTGAAGGTGCGATATATACGCAGTAAGTATTAAATGTTCAAACTTTAGTTACGCAAAAGATTCATAGATGGTAAGCATTCCTTCATTTTTTCAATAATTACAGTTGATAGAAATAAAATGCAAACTGTTCTATGCGAGAAATAAAAATGTATCAATATCTAGGCCATTTAACATACGCTGTACAAACCGATTTATTATAATAAAACTTTTAAGGTGTTGTGCACATTACACAGTGTTAGTGTGTGTTTCATTGAGCTAGGGCTTTGTTCTTTTCGTAGTAGTAGGAACTATAATATTTGTAATAAATAAATCCTTAAATAATAACTCTGCAGCCAGCAGATCTCAAGACTAAAGTGACAAATTAAACTTTAAATATTTGTCACACAGAAGAGCCATAGATGGCGTTAGTTTTCCCGAACTCTTTATAGTAAAATGAACTAACATAGTAGCATTACGCCAACCATATTATGTCTCCAACGCTAATTTCAAAATTGTAGCGTTTTTGAGTACCATATTTATGTACTTAGTACAGTATTGCGTTTTGTTTTTATAGGGTTAATTGGAATCCAAAAGACAGGCAACAATGACATATTTTTTAACATGTTTTCGTTATTTCATTTCTAAAAAATCTTGGCTGTAAATTTAGAAACCGAGAGTAATCAGTCGAGAGCATTTTTATAGGGAAAAGGCCCGAATTTCCTCAGTTGACCATAAATTGTGAGAAGGTGTATTTATTGTTAGAAAGGATCACTTATGAAATTCTTTTCTCCTCCTGAGAAATAATCGGTTATTGGCGCAGAAACAGTTTTATACCTTGTTAGCGGAAACCTTATGAATGTTAGTAGGTAATAATACACACTGTTTTATTTTCGGTATTTTTTATTCCACATTGTATAAGTCCATCTTGCTTCGATATAGAAATTATGTTGTTCGCACGCACGTTATGCCAGCATTTGTTAAGTTGACAGTAAGAGTTGTAATATTATGTCAACAGCGGGCCTCGTATGGTTGCGTTTATCGCGTGAAAAAAAATGGATGAAGCATCCGTCTCTCTTGTACTAAGTATATATACATGTCAAAAAGTGACGAATGTTTTAACCACATTTTGTCACGCGATAAACGCCAGTGGCGGATCCACGGGGGTGGTCAAGTACGTCATGACCGCCCTCTTCGGCACTCGTAGATACGGGTCAGAAAGTAAATAGTCGTGTGGCATTATCTCGCACTTGACTGAACTTCTGCGTTCAGCAGTTAATGACCACCCCCTAATCTAAAAGCTGGATCCGCGCCTGAACGCAGTCATATTAGGCCCCCGGGCCTCAATTCTACCTCTTACCGTTGACAATACGATAACACTTCAAACCTAGGATATACCCCAGATTTCTATATTATCCAGGAATTAACCCGAAAATATTAACCGACAGCGCCCATCACAGACCCATCATCTTGTCTCTTCTCCCTCTGATACTTTCCTAGGGCTATTACATATAGTATTAACTATGTTTCAGCTAATATTATCTTTCGTCTGTTAGCCCAGATGCTAAAATGAACAGTAGGTCACCGGAACGCGGGCGCATGGGACGCAGATGTATTTTACTATTATTTTAGTGCCCTATTGCCTTCACTTACATGAGTTATTGAAACAAATTGCCGTTTCCTTAATATTAAATGGAATTTTAGGTTTACAGACGTCAAATTTCTCCGTAATTTTGAGGAACAGGGGAAATTTGAACTCTGGAGTTCTGAAATTAAGATGTTAAATGATCTTACCATCTCAGTTTATCAAGCATTATAAGAAGGAAACAGAATTACATTCTGTGAACATCAGTTTTGGAAGTAGATAGTGCACCGAATTAAACAAAATACAATTATTGAATTAGGCTTACAAAACATCTATCTGGATGCAGAATTTCAACGGCAAATCGTCACTTTACCTTCTCAACCTCGTATCTGATCGAATAGTTAGATAGGAAAATCACTCATGATCCCTAAAGAATAAAGACTACTTTCCTATCTAACTATTCGATTAGATACAAGGTTGAGAAAGTAAAGGGACGAAATGTCCTGTAAGGGCCGATTTCTCCAATGAAATTAAACACGATCAATTTAAACTCGAGTTAGTAAACGTCAGATTCATACGAGAACTGTCATTTTAACTCGAGTTAACACGTGAACTGAGTTTATCGCAAATTGATCGCGATTAATTCATTGGTGAAATCGGCCCTAAGTTTATTACCATGTAGGGAATTCGGAAAAACTAACGCCGCCATCTATGTCTCTTTTGTGTAAGTAATGTTTAAAGTTGAATTTCTCACTATAATCTAACATACTGGCTGCAGAGTTATTTTTAGATTAATTTATTATAAGTACATCTACGCAAAACTGTGAAGTTAAATAGACACTACGTATTCATAATTTACAAAAACCTAAAATAAAACAAGTAAAGGGCGAGTCTAATAAACGTGAAACACGTCCCGAACTTACAAATTGTCCCGCATAAAGGGAATTTCTTCAAGATGGCGCAGGGTTGTCAATGTTGCCATTGCAATATTTATATTTATATTTGACAACGCGTTGGCCTAGTTGGTAGTGACCCTGCCTACGAAGCTAGCGCTCCTGGATTCAAATCCCGGTAAGGGCAGATATTTGTGTGATGTGACGAGTGCGAATATTTTTAACCGAGTCCTTGATGTTTTCTATGTATTTTGAGTATTTATTTCTCTATATAAGTATTAATATCGTTATGTACAAACCTAGAGCGAAGTTAGGTACTAGGTCAATAGGTGTGACATTGCCCCCTGATATTTATTTTATGATTTATTTAATATTTCCAATCCCAACATTGTGTCTAATTGGACACCTGTGTAGCCGCTAAATTCTAATGTTAAGGCTGATTTACATTGGGTCAGAAAAAGCAGGTCAGTAGAAGTACATTGACGAGTTTGTTTTCACGTTTGAGGCGAGAGCTATTGTAACGACGCAATGTACTTCCACTGGCATGCTATTGCTGACCCAATGTAAATATGCCTTTAGGTACTATAAGTTAAAGAACCGGCCAAGGGCGCGGCTGTCCCAAACCAAAACCTAGCAGAGCCAAATTTGTAGTCGAGCTCAATCTCATCTAAGTAATCTTTCTTCGGAGGGAGGGGGGTCTCGGCGAACCGAGTAAATTTTGGGTTAAATTAAGTAAAACATGTTCCTTCAGTAAAATATGGCCAAATCTTACAAAATAATATTAATCGTGGCAAATGCAGAAAAGTTCCACGGTAGCACGTCGTTTGTTGAAGCGAGCGAGCTAGTTTTTTTTTAGTATAAATCGAACGCATCACGCTAAAATTTCACGTGAGATTGGGGGATGGGGGAGGGGCTTGTGCTCTCGTCTCACGACATCTCACCAGGAACGTGTCACTATGATTCGTCAAGAACGTGCGAGAATCATAGGTTTTGTAGAAATTATAAGGGACCCTGCTATAGTATGTAAACTCTTCATTGCAAAAACAGAAAATAACAAACCAAAAAAAATTAGTAGCAGTCAGTTAAACTTTTATTTGAATTTAGTCATACATTATCAAAGCCTCAGATGGCGCTGTCTGTGTTTTAAATGTCGCAATCGTTTTGCTGAAGCAGATTTCTTATATATTATACATCATAATTTTGTAGACTGGGGCATAGATGTACGGTCACGGAAGTTAATTTGCTACCCATTTCAAAGAAAATCTGCTTGAAGATGTCATTGTCAATAGAGATGCCAAGTCATTTGTAATTGATAGGAAACTCAACCTTATTGCTGTATAATGTCAGATTGACTTTCGACCTAAGGTGGGTCACAAATTAAATTCCTTGAATGTACGTTATTAACGTTTCTTTTTTTTGAAAATTCTCTCCCACGAATGCCAGCGAGTCTGAAACAAAACTGTCCGACCGAATCTGACCATTTTAAATACCTACTTCTCCTCCCTTTATCTGTGTTATTGCTCATACTTGATGATGATTTGATGACGCGGTTAGCCCTAACCCAAGGCACCCTGCTCCCGAGGGTACTAGACAACGATTTATATACTTACATAGAGAAATAGCTACATACTTAAATAAATAGAAACCATCCATGACTCAGGAACAAATATTAGTGCTCATCACATAAATATCTGCCCTTTTCCGGGATTTGAACCCAGGACTGCTAGCTTCGTAGGCAGGGTCACTACCTACCCACTACGCCAACGCGTCGTCAAATGCGCGTCAGAGGGTTTCTAGTGGGTGTTCCGGTAGCTCTCGGTTTGCGAGTCCCACATAACCACCTTGGGTACTCCGGCCCATAGCTCCAGCCGGACCCAAATAGTAGGCGTAGGTAAATGCATTTCCCAAGCGTTAAAAAAGGTACCTACCTAATTGGTACCCTGCCTTTATAACTAGCGGTCCCGGACCCTTGTAAGTGCAAGTATTTGTATTAATTTATTTAATCTTTATTGTACAAAAATACAAAGAGTAAGTAGGTACAAAAGGTGAACTTAATGCGTAATGGCGCATATGATGATAATTATGTCATAATTATGATGATAGCACGAGTATTTATTCCAGGGATGTGATTCTCTCAACAACGACGGACGGGCGAACGAGTGATTGTCCAAGCGGCGAGTTTAAGTAGTCCCGTCAGAGTGAACAAAACACATTTTAGCGCGTGTATTCAATTTGGCACTATGACTTCTCGAACGTATAAGGCTGCCTGATTGAGAATGCACGCGCTAAAATGTGTTTTGTTCGCTCGTACGGGACTACTTAAACTCGCCGCTTCGATTCGCTCGTCCGTACGACCGACCACCGTTTTTTGAGAGAATAACACCCCAGAATAGTTGTGGTTTTCCAAGTATTTAGGCATGTTTTTATAGATAAGTATGTGAATTGAAGTCCAGTACCCATAGTAGGTTACGGTAGAACTCAATAGTCCGACTGTACAAGCGTAGAGTTTAGTTTGGGAATGTTTTTTGAGATAGTGCTCGGATATTTATTTATTTATTTATATTTAAACCGTCTATAAAGTTAATATTGTAAATTAATGTAACATAGAGACTTACTGACAAAGTTTGTTTTGGCTTCACACATTAATTTAGTTTATTGTTGTAATTGCTACATTTTGTCACTATAAAAAAATTACTAACATACATTTGTTTCAATTGTAACTCTCAGTGGCGTGCAATATTGTATTGTATTGTACAACTATACTATGAATTCGAAATATCATATTCATTTTTTTGAAAGTGCCAACCCTCGGCCTATTCTCATACAAAGAGCGCGTTTGAGAAGACTCAATACAAGAACATAAAATTTTACGTCCATCCTATTTTTTCCAACGTTTTTACTATTATTGAGTACCATGTTTTATGTTGTATTGCGTTTTGTTTATACAGGGTTTAATAACTTTTGGAAGTGAATAGACGGGTGACAATAAGATATTTTTATCATGGAGTAAGTTGAATCTGAGACCAATAGATATTTGACAAAAAACAATCCGTAATCTGTATGACAACGCGACGGTTTTGATTACTAATAAACATAATGAAAAATAATAAGTGTATGTTTATCGTTGTCTAGTACAGTCAACAGCATAAATAAGTGATCATTTATGTACCTTCTCGCTTTCAATCGTTTCACAATTTTGTATGACATTTCAAACACGCCGTTAAAGTGACAAGGTATATAAATAATCACTTATTTATGCTGTTAATTTTTTTTCTTTTTAAATTTCAGCTGTTTATTTCAAGTAAGACAATTTTTGGTTTGCTTAACATCTAATCTTAATTAATAAATATTTTAGTGAGTTAAGGTTACATAATATTGCAAATTGACTGTACCCGTAGTAAAAGCACAGATTAGATAATTAATCTGGTGCTAGCCTAGGGCTAAATTTGGGCCTAGGTAGTTTATGTGACCTTGTTCGATGATAAGTCTGTATGTACCTATATTCAAAACATCGCATGTCCCTCTCAAGTTCCTAACGGACTTAGTCGGACCGATTTAAATAAATTAGGTATCATGCTATTTCAAAAACTTGTGTGTCATAGACAATGTTTCCTTAGAGTTAGCTGGACAAAATCTAAATTAAAGATATTTATTTATTTAATCGTATGGCGATAGTTAAAGAATAATTAAAGATATACCTAAATATTAAAGATATAAATAATAATCACCACTTCGTTCTTGTTTTTTTATTTGCCTGTTTGTAATTTTTTTTTATTCTTTAATAATAACTATAACGTTACCTATATTCATTTTGCCTAAAATCGACTTCATCGACTGCATTGGATTCCTAAACTATTCTGATTTAATCGTCTGAGTCAATTTTCGAGAGTCGCGTCAGCCGCGTGTCGGTTATTTGTACAGTCAAATCTAATAATGTGGACACAGTTAAACTTTCAAAAATATGTAAACACGACTCTACTGCAAGGGAATAAGGTTATATATATATTTCTGAAACCTTGTTAATGTGTACATATTTATGATGCTGATTGTACCTACCCGTACACTTGGGTATTTATTGACTATAGTCAATAAATGTTTTGATGCGAAATACTTATCTTATATTTATGTTGGTTATTTTTTATCAACCCTTATAGAAATTATATAATACCTACGCCGTATAATATAGATATAGCGTCACATCGCAGGAATTGTTCTAGATGTAATAAGTATGTATGCAAGTTCAAAATAATTTAGAATTCGCGATAGATGACAACAATATGGAAAAAAAACAATGGAGTATAACATTTTGACAAAAAGCTACCTGTTACAAGAAAAAAGTAGGAAATGGGCAAATTAAATGGTTATGATTGAGGCTTGTGAAGAATATAATTTGATACCTGACAAGTTTCATCTACTAAATTCCAAGAACTATACTCCGAATCAACTTGGGACCTTATTAACATATAAAACGAAACCTACGCCTACATCTTAAAACAATCGGTACCAGAGTAACATGTTGTTACCATACGGACCCCGAATCGAGTTCTTGCCTAAAGTGCGACGTCGCGCTCAAAAACAACTCGCGCGCACAATTAAATTCTCATTATCGGCTCGTCAGCCTGAATTCGAATTCGCGCATTTGAATACAATGGCTGCCCGAAGTTGTAGACAGATGGCGCTGAGTCACAGCGACTTTGGTTGTGACGCGCACGCGCCATTCAGGCCAAACGAAATCTATATTTCGGATTTGTATTTGTATATGTACATACAACAAAATAATAATAAATAAATACCAGGGGACATTGTCACACGAATTGACCTAGTCCCAAACTAAGCTTAGGCTTGTACTATGGGTACTAGAGAACGATAAACATACTTATATATAGAAATATATACTTAAATACATAGAAAACGTCCATGACTCAGGAACAGACATTCGCGCTCATCACACAAAATATCTGCCCTTAAGTACCGGGATTTGAACCCAGGACCGTTAACTTCGTAGGCAGGGTCACTATCGACTAGACCAACGCGCCGTCAAACAACAACAAACAAACAATCACGCCTCTTTTCCGTAGGGGTAGGCAGAGATAACCGCCTTCCACTTGCTACGATCCAGACAAACTTGCCTGCTTCCTCCACACTCATGGTCTCTTCAAACACATGCGTCGGTTTAGGGCACGCCTGAACTGGCCTTTTCTTAATAAGTCTCAGAGGGCCCTGCTAAGATGCATTGCGCTAATTAGCGTTTCTATTCGTTTCGTTTTTAAGCCAATCGCGTCACTGGTAGATCACGTGACTTTTCGTATCACGCGATTGGTTTAAAAACAAATCGAATAGAAACGCTAGTTAGCGTAATGCATCTAGGCAGGGCCCTCTGGTCTGATAGTGGAACGTTCGCCCTGGCGTTCCCCTTCCAACATTCCCATTTACTATTGCCTCATATAGTTATGTTTCGTCAATCTCACTTCATCCATTCTCTCTACATGACCAAACCACTGCAGCATTCCTTTATTAATACTTGTCGTTATATCTTCTTTTAAAACACAACGTTCTCTTATTACACTGCAGCACTGTTCTTAATCCTATCACAAACGTTCACCCAAATCATACTTCTCAACGCTCTCATCTCTACTATTATTTATTTGGTGAGGTAGGGCAAGTGCGGCAACGGGGTAAGTCACACATTTACCGTAAGTGCGCGGCCCATATATTTTTAGGAGATTTTGGTGGTTCGATGCACGTGCCCCGTAGATCCATTTACCCCAACTTTACTTACTTTTGTTTGTATTTGTTTCATCTTTTACCAACAATGCCTACCATTATTATTTTTTACAGTTTTTTTCCGTTTTTACCAAATTGCAGGAACCCTGAGTGTCATAGGCTATACATATAAAAGAGTCGGGAGTATAATTTTTTAGGGCTCCGTAGTCAGAGGTGCCAAACGGTACTCTATTGCAAAGCCTTCGTTCTCCGTCCGTCCGTCCATCGTAACTTAAAGTGCTGATACTGGTAGTTAATAAAATAAGAGTAAGTAAAATAGAAGGAAGAGGGGAACAAAGTTCCCCATACAAGAAAGATTTTTATTTCTGTCGTAAAAACATATATCGCAGATTGTAGTGTAAACCCTAGGATAAACCACAAAAATAATAAAAACCGGCCAAGTGGGAGTCGGGCGGACGGAACCCTCGGTACTTGATCAGTTTTCGACTGAAATGCTTGTCGTCAAAAGTAATCCGTATAGTTTACCAGCCATTGCCAGCTATTGTCCCGCATGGCGCTAGTAAAAGGATTAGCAGGAATTGTGATAAAGCCCCCCGGGCTTTTCCCGCTGTTTTATTATAGTACAGCACTAACTTCCCGGGTTTTCGCCGCAATTAAATTAAGCTAGACTTTTGGGATATTTAATGTATGATACGATGTTTTTGACACGTTCTTCGTCTATTTTTAGGTTAATGAAACCAGCCGGACACAGAGTTTTAGAGGCAATTAATGGTGCGTTCCTATATTCAAAACCGTGGATAGAGTTGTGACGTCTTAAAATTTGACATTTGCTACGTACAAAATGTGTCAAATTTCAAAATAAAATGGCGAATGAATAGGTGCAATTATTGAAGTATTTGCAAATGCGTAAACCATTCATGAGTTTGTTTACCGTTCGTAATAAATATCATTTATTTACATTATTTCACTTCTTTTGTTCTGCGAAGGATAATGTACTGGAGACATAATAATAGGTTCCCTAGCGGGTTTCGCGAGGCAGACAGACGTACTTACTGTGTACATAATTTAGCATTAAATGTATTAAGTATCTGGATCCAGAGGGCGTCGGCAGGGTATACCTACTTTGAAGAGTACCAGCAGTATATAATTACTAAGGACAAACCGATATCATTTATAAAATAAATGTTTTAAAAAACAAAAAACCGCCACCTAATAGGTGCCTACAATTTTAAAGAAGTTATTTTTTGCGTTTTTGATGGCGATTTTTTGTTTTTTAAAACATTTATGTTATTTTATACTTTTTAGTGATCATAATACGCTATTACGTAGTCCCACTTCATAGTTGATATGGAACTTTAAGTTATTTCAAGCGCACCGCAAGCAACGCCGCGGGAAAGTCATAGTCATATTTCAACAAGTAAATATTCTTCGATGTAGTCGCTCAACTATCTTAATCGAGATATCTTATCGTCACCCTTGAAATTGGTACCGCTGAGGAGTTCCGGTGGCCATCTGTGGTCTTCATCATCAGTTCCACTTCACCAAATGATACTTTCTGAATGTAAATGATGGACTTGGTACTAAAAATACTAAAATCGCTATATGTTTGGCTATAATATTTGAGGAGTTTCCTCAATTCCTCACTGATCCCCTGATGAGATACAGATTTGGTGACAATGGAACCACCTCGGAAGTATACTCTATCAAACCAAAAAAGATTTTTTTAAATCGGTCCAAGAAAATAGGTGAACATACATAAAAAAAAAATACATACAGTGGAACGTATAACCTCCTCCTTTTTTGAAGTCGGTTAATAAAAGTTAGTTTAGCTGGAACCTAGGTGGTTTACAAACATTGTTCCTACATAATTTGCTGTTTTTTTGTTTGTTTTAAAGTCCATACAACAGGGCTCTAGAAAATGTTATTACTGTTATTATATTAGCAATATTTCCTGCATTTTCAAAATTTTACGCTTTGTAGTTTCGGAGATCAGGGGGGGGGGGGGGGGAATGGTCAATTTTCGTCTTCTTTCATGAATAAAATCAAAACTATTTATTTTACAATAATGACAAAAAATATATTTGAGATCCTAATAAGGAGCCCTTTCATTTGATATATGACACAGTAAGCTTTGCAGAACTTTTTTTATTTCCCAATTTGTCCCCCGAAAATGTCCCTTATCTTAAAAAAATATTTAGTTACTTTGCACATCTGTGTTTGGGTTATCATTGTCATCAATTTACATATGTGTACCAAATTTCAACTCAATCGGTCCAGTAGGAGCAAATTGGCTATGACAGACAGACGGACACACGACACACGAGTGATCCTATAAGGTTTCCGTTTTTCATTTTTTGTACGGAACCCTAAACACGAACTAGGTTTAAGAGGAGAGACACGTTATCGTATCTTGTATGTTTTTTAGCCTCACAATCCTCTTGAAATTCATAGACCTTCCAATCATGACAAGTCCAATTCCAAAACGCTTAATATGCGACACAAGTGTAATGCATTCTTAATGAATGCGCGTGGTGTGTTTATGCGGCGCACGCGTCGAGTACAAGGGACGCGTGCGCCGCCAGTTCGTACAATTCTATGGAAAGGAAAGAGACAGCTATTTATTGCATATGAGTGTTATGAGTCAGTTGCAACACCTTTGCGGTTGATGCAATTATGGTTTAATTATTATAAGGAAAAAAACAGGCGTTTATGTAAACAGTCAATTGACTAGATTACTAAGGCCACTATGGAACTATGTCGAAGTGACGTAATAAATCAAATATTAAAGAGTCGCAGGATTTGATTGATTACGTCACTCTTACACATTTAACTGACATATTAAAATTCATAATTTAAAGTGTTTATAATTGTGAAAAGGAACATGCACATTTTACCGGCAAATAGGCATCGATACGAGTACAACAATACAAACGTTGACACTTATATGTATATATTTTTAAGTTTGAATTGCCTTGTTAAGGAAGAAAAGGGAAACCGCCATATAAATCAAGTAACCGTCGATTCAGAACTTGAGATTCTCACTCGAGTTTATAGTTCAGAGCTAAAGTGGGTTAAAATTCTAATTCATACATGCATAGTTCGTACCTTCACGCCTGTAATCCCAGAGTGGGATAGTCAGAGCTACAGACCTACAACTCTTTAGAGTAACTTGCTGATAATTCTGTAACCACTTAATTTAATTCAATTTTAATTAATTGGATGATATTTATTAGATTTAAATAAGGAACCTATGGAATAAAATTCGAGTTCGTATAAAGCCGGTTAAACTGGCATATAATATGAAACGACGCGCTAGCCTAGTTGGTAGTGACCCTGCCTATGAAGCTAGCGGTCCTGGGTTCAAATCCCAGTAAGGGCAGATACTTGTGTGATGAGCACGAGTATTTGTTCCTGAGTCTTGGATGTTTTCTATGTATTTAAGTATTTATTTCTCTATATAAGTATTTATATCGTTGTACCCGTAGTACAAGCCTAGAGCTTAGTTTGGGACTAGGTCAATTTGTGTGAGATTGTCCCTGGATATTTGTTTATTTAAGAGCTATATGAGAGGGAGTGTATCTCTCACTCTAACACTTTATAAGGCAGAGGGAATATATTTCCCACAATAATAAATGTAATATGAATCTTAAGAATTGACAGTTTGGTTCTATTTCGAATAGACAGTTGTCAATAACCGGTAAAGGGTTAAGGCGACTTTTACACGAGAGATTTTATAAAATATGCGACGTTCTTTCACATAAGGGTAGTTTTTGAATACACGTGCTACTGGAAATGTTATTCAAGGCGTGACACGTCATATGGACGACCGGGCGCGTCCGGAGGCTTCCGCTCCTCTTATCGTCATTGTTGTATACCGTTGGAGTATAAAGTAACACACACCGGGGTTACGGGTTACGGCGTAAAGAATATACCTAAAGTAATATATAACGATTGTTTTACTATGATCAACACGAGGTCCTCAATTTTCCATATTATTAATTAAGCTTCCTTACAGCTCACCTAACCTTTTCAATTAAACGATAAAAAAAAGATAAAAGAAATTTATCCAGTAAGTAGGCCGCACGGGCACTTTTACACGTCAAGAATCTACCAGCGCTTCCCAAGAGAAGACCACTGCCGAGAAGAAAAGCCGCAAGAAACTCAGCAGTCAGTCATTTTTTAAACATATTTCTTATTACAATGGTACTACTTAGTCTAGCATTATATAAAGCTATAAATATTAAATTAAATATAGTATCAAATAACATGCGTAGTTCAGCAGGAAAACATGCCAATTAAGAATCTTACGGGAGAGATAGAGAAAAAAAACACATACTTATGTGTATATAAGATGGTGCGAGACGACCACATAAAAGTTTCGATATGTTTCCCTACATCAACGGTGTCCCCTAGACAAGATAAAGATTTTGCATTTTAATAAATTATTATTGACTAAGTTTCGGATTTAGGCCATGCATTTTTGTCTGTTACATAGTCCTCGATCCTATAATACGCTTTAGACATTAACGACCTTTTCAAGTAACTTTTAAGTGCTGGAAAGGGTAACTTTAAAACTTCGTCAGGTAATTTATTATAGAAATGAATGCATTGACCAACAAATGATTTATATACTTTACGGACGCGGAATTTTCGGATAGCGATTTTATTTTTATTTCTGGTATTTAAATTATGTATATCAGAATTTTTGGTGAAAGAATCTAAATTTCTAATAACGTAAATAATATTCTCATAAATAAATTGAGACGCTACAGTCAAGATATTAATTTCTTTAAAAAGTTCTCTTAAAGAGTCACGGGAGTTTAAGTTGTAAATAGAACGAATGGCCCTTTTTTGTAACACAAATATAGTTTGTATATCAGCTGCCTTACCCCAAACCAGAATACCGTACGACATGACACTATGGAAATAACTATAATAGACTAAGCGTGCTGTCTCAACATTGGTTAGTTGTCTAATTTTCCTAACAGCGTAAGCTGCCGAACTTAGTTTACCTGCCAGTACAGCTATATGGGGACTCCATTGCAAATATTTATCAATGTTATGCCTAAGAAAATTGCCTTATCTACCATTTGCAAACACTCGTCATTTAGAAAAATACTAGAATGTACCGGTTTAACATTAGGCAAAGCGAACCTAACACATTTCGTTTTCTTAGCATTTAGTAGCAAATTGTTGCTAGTAAACCAATTAAGTACTTTAACTAGTGTGGTGTTAATCCTACTGTAGTCTACGGATTTTCTATCTACCTTTATGATTATATTATATGTATAATTTATCATCATCATCATCGTTTCATCCGAAAGACGTCCACTGCTGGATATAGGCCTACACCAAGGTTTGCCACAAGGACCGGTCCTACGGCGCGTGCGCCTTTTCACTTACTTTAATAAATTTTATAGTCAGATATTTTTAAAGCCTTAGTTAGAAAGAACAAAATAAATCGCCTTTGTATTTATATTTAGACTCGTCAGTGGCAATAGGGGTGTGTCCTGGGTAAAAAAAAAAAAAACTAATTAGTCTGTCAGTAAGATTATCAAAAAATATTAAACACGTATTTTTTGCTTTATCAAATCAATCAAAATTGACAAATATAATATAACACGCATCAAAGTTCGGGAGTGGGGCTCGTGAAGTCACAACTTGGTATAGTGTGCCACGGCGTGACGTCACACGAAACTTCAGCGCACTGTATTTTCGTAATTTTTTGTTTAATTGACAAAAGAAAAAATATTCGATATTTTTTGATGATGTAAATGAAGGACTAATTAGATTTTTTTAGGACCCTAGCATATTGAAACACGATTTTTTTGACCTAGTGATAATGATAAAAATCATGCTTATCGAGGTTGGTCTCAAAAGCATTCATTTTTTTATTATTATCATTGTTTGTAGCCGCGTTTTGTTTATTAAGTTTAGCACTAGTTGCGACGTAGAAAAGACCATGTTGCGTTTAAGCTCTTTTGCCATGAGCAGAAACATGTTTATTTATTTTCTCAGAAAACAATTCATAAAAAAAAACATAGTGTGAAAAATCTCTATAAGCTATTAATTAGATAATTTAATAAATTACCACAACACATCTTCAACTTACAAATGAGATAAGGATCGCTAACTATGATTAACCAGTTAAATTGCCATAATACATCGAAAATTAATCCCCTTGGTGCAATTATCCACAAAGACGTCTCCACTTGTCCTAATTCCTCTCCTGCCAACGCAACGCAGTAATTACAGCTGTCTAATTCAAGGGGAATAGCTGAGAATGGCGTTGAGGCATATTGCTAATTTATTTCGAAATAGTACATTTTGATGCAAGTGCAGAAACTATGAGGTTTTACACGAGTCCAGAAGAGATTTAGCCAAAGCTGTAAGCGAGGGCAAGACTCGGGACGAGTGAAAATGATGTTCCGCACGTGTATCAAATGACGTGTTTTCACAGGGGCCTGCCAAGATGCATTGCGCTAACTAACGTTTCTATTCGTTTCGTTTTTAAACCAATCGCATCACTGGTAGATCACGTGACTTTTAGTATCACGTGATCAACCAGTGACGCGATTGGTTTAAAAACGAATCGAATAGAAACGTTAGTTAGCGCAATGCATCTTGGCAGGGCCCTCAGTAATCAATAATTTATTGCAATATCATATGTTAGTTATAAGGGTTTTAGTCAATTAACAGTTCATTATGAACCCTGATGGGTACTGCAGTATTAGGGAGAGTACTCACTGTACCCACATTTGAACATTTTGAAACTTCATTAAGGTATTCATTGAGCGAGTAATAAAGTTTATTAATCAGAAGTTATTTCAGTTCATTTCCGAACGTGTTATATTATTCATTTCTTTAATACATTTGCGTAAAAATGTCAATGAAACAAAAATAAACCAGTAATTAAAAGAGACAACTTTACTTAAAGCGGTTGAACATGCAAACTCTTTGGTTTGATACATGGCTCGGAACAAATGTAAATAAAAAAAAAGGGAAAATTAAGAAACAATGCGAAATATCCAATGCTGACCCGTCCATCTGTGAATAGAAAAATACTAATTAACAAGAAACTTGTTTACTTCAAAATGAAGTTTTCCGGCTTTCAAAGGTTTTTTGGTTTTTTCTATTCGGTTCGTGGAATCCTAGCGCTTAGAGCGGCCTCTGAAAACAAGTAACGTATTACCTAGTTTAATTTAGCAAGAAATGCTGCCAGTAGTTACGGGATAGGTTATACCTACCATAGTTTTTTTTTTAGATTTTGCTTAGCTAACGTTTTACTTGCAGTCTCAAGTCTGTTCAAAATATGTAAAAAATGTATGAAACCTTAATAGATACTCTGTATGTACTTTCCTAAGGCGTCAAAAATATATATATGCCTCTATGCCACTGACAATAAGGTTTATGTATACATATATTTGACGCAATAGGTGTACCTAGGGTTTTCGACTGTACAAATCGTCATCACGATAAACTGACAGGCAAATATCAGGGGCCTGTTTTATAAAGCTAGAAATTACAATTTACAGGTTACAAGTTTCCATTTGACACAACCTCGACCAATGACGACCAGCCATTTGAGCAGTGTTGCCAGTTTAGACCTGTAAAATTGTAACTTGTAGCTTTAAAAAACGTGCCCCAGCGGTCAGACGTTAGTCCGTCACGTGGTGCCCTTTAGTTTTAATTACAGATTTACCCTCTTACTAATAAACGTTGAGTAACGGTGGTATAGCTATACAATGTTTTGTCCTTATCTGTCAAATTCAAATGTCACAATGACCAATAAAGACAAAACATTGTATAGCGCTATACCACCGTTACTCAACGTTTATTAGTAAGGGGGTTAATGTGCAGTCATAATTTGTTTGTAATCTTGGAAGGCTCGGTTTTTTCGGTTCGAAAATTGTTCAAAAATGAATTTGAACTTAGTCAATTCTATTTTTACATAAGTTCTTTAGAAGACCAACGACCTCATACTAATCGCATCACATGATTCAAAACGGCACTTAAGCAGATTGCTACCAATTTGCATTAGATGCATCGTCAGTAAACATCTGAATTGGCTCAATTCAGGCCAGATTCATTTCTTTATCAGTTAAACAGCGATTGGTCTGTTCTTTTGGACTTTTCGGATCCAACTAAGGTTTTAACGTTGACCCTTAATCTTTACATAGTATAAAACAAAGTCGCTTCCCACCAATGATATAATACAGTAAAAAGAGGTAGATATGTGTTATAGGTACACACTTCGATAGTGGCATCCTATAACCAAGCCAATTGGTAGACCTTTACTTAGTCTTGCGCCGTCAACGGAACCGTGAACTAGTCTGCAGAGCAACATACACTCGTCTCTGATTCGCTCCCAGAAATTAGCATACCATCCTGCTTTCACTTGTCATTTATGAATTAGTGTGTAATTGCAATATTTACCTACTGATTATGTGTGCGTAAGCCGGGCCATTTTTACACGCGGAATACCGAATAGGTAACCTCTTTTTATATTATATCATTGCTTCCCACTGTCTGTCCCTCTGTGTGTACGCTTAGCTCTTTCAAACTACGCAACGGATTTTAACCTCGTAAGGCCCAGTGTGTAATAGGATGTACATAATCAAGGCAATTTAATTTGAACTGTGTTGCAATAGGAATAAGGTTTATTTTCCTATCTTCATATACTGATAATGGCAATAGCGAACAAACGTTATTGAACTTTATTGCCTTGACGGAAGATTCAAAGTCTCACTCACAAAAACCGCCCTGTTTTTAGTATGATGGGCCTTACGAGGTTAATGCGGTATTCATCAATAGATAGAGTGATTAAAGAGGAAGGTTTTTATGTATAATACATTCTGAATTATGTACGGATGTTACAGAAAACTCAAACAAACCTAAGCGAAGCGAGGGCGGGTTGTTGTATTGAACATTATAAATATCTAAGGGAAATCAGGTAGTGGAAAAAATTGCTAGCCTCTAAAATTATCCTGGGTTTTTTTTCAACAGCCTAAAAGCGAAGTTACAGGGTGGTTACTACAAACTAAAGTTCTCTCATTGAATGATTTGATGTTGTTTATGAAATCGACATTTAATCATACCTACTTGCTCTTTGGAATTTTAGCGGTCACTAAAGCCCCTATTCGACAGTAATAGCTCATATTGCTTCCATATCGTAATCATATTATTTACTTTATGGCAGCTCTTATTTATTTGACAGTAAGCTGTCATGACATTAACAATGTGAGATCGATATTGCAGCTTTCTGAACTGAAGAAGAATAATGGCACAGTTAAAACCTCTGAAGCGTAAAGTTCTGCTGGTAGAATAAATTGAGCCTTGTCTTCGATGTAATTTATTGAAAATCAAGAGCTGTTTAGCCATTATGGTATTCAGATGTCAATTGTTTTTAAAGTCGTTCAATTTACTGGTAATCTTCGTCCGACGAGTTCTACAAAGAGTAATTAAAATGTATATGCTAAATTTGATAAACTTTTTAACGAAAGGGAGAAAAAGATAAAAGCATAGCAATGTTACCACTCTATTCCCCAGAATTTGTTGCCTAATTATATCCAACGCCTGCTGTAAATCTTTAGAGTAATTTAATTTTAGGAGATACTTTCTTGGGAAGGTAATGTTCACTGGAACTGGTCTTTATACTTAAAAACAAGTAAAAATATATACTTATAATACTTTTGTACGCACATCTTTTTTTTTTTTGTCCCTAGAATCTTTTATAGAAAAAACACGTGAAATAAATAAATATTACGAAAAAACATTAATGAAAAACATTGCTGAATAAGTTTCAGTTCATAGGTATGCTTTAATAATAAATAAATAAATAAATATAAGGGGACAATCTCACACAAATATACCTAGTTCCAAACTAAGCTCTAGGCTTGTACAGTCAACAGCATAAATAAGTGATCATTTATGTTCCTTTTCGCTTTCAATCGTTTCACAATTAAGTATGACATTTCAAACACGACGTTAAAGTGACAAGGTACATAAATGATCACTTATTTATGCTGTTGACTGTACTACGGGTACTAGACAGCAATAAACATACATAAATACATAGAAAACATCCAACCTAATGTTTAATGAATTTTCTACTAACTAAAACACGTACCTACTTATTTCAAGAATCCGGTAGATTTAATCTGTACCTTCCTAGTGGTTCTGTGCGTTCACTCACCGAATTGCAGAATTCTAGCACAGAAACGCTCCTCTCAATTTCAAATTCCACGGTAAAAATACCAGGTATTTTCCGTACTCGCATCCTTGAGGTAATTTTACTCGTACTCATCGCAAATAGAGGCGCAGGTCCGCTATGAGTTAGTAATGAGATGGGAGGGAATGGCCCTCCGCCTGCAGCCCGGCCGTAGCGCTGATTTGAATTTGTTTTCTTTTCTAAATTAAAATTCCTTGATAAAAAGTTGAGTGAGATTAGGTTGTAACGCCCGACTTGTGAACAGTGGCGGTCGCACTATAGGGACAAGGTCGTGGAAGCTTTACTCTGATTGCTACTACGGTAGTGATCAGATTTGATTTTAAACCATTTTGACAAAAACTCATGGTGTTCAGGGCCTCTATTGAACTCGGTAATCCATATTGCCTTTGATGTGGGGGGCTTTGTTATGGTATTGTTTTTAACTCGGCTGGCAGTACTGTCAAGTAGATAAGAGCTCTAAAAACGTTGACAATACGGAAACACGTCAAAAACAAAAAAGGTTTTATCGTGTAGAGTGTCAGCCCCGAATAAAGGCCCAGCCACACCGCTTGCGTGACGTGCACGTGCACGTGCGCGTTCTCTTTCCACTGCGTTGAATAGTGACATGCCGTAATGAGAATTCATACTATACAACGCAGTGGAAAGCGAACGCGCACGTGCACGCGCACGTCACGCAAGCGGTGTGGCTAGGCCTTAAGGGCCCGGATACACGCAGTGACTTGCATGCGCAAACGGTTTGTGCAAAATTGCAATACTGTATGGAAAGCCATTTGTGCGGTATACCGTTTTGCCGTCTTAACCACATGCTTGCTTGTGCAAATTAGAATTTGCGCAAGTATGATTGATTGAGCGTGTAGCCGGGCCCTTATACAGAGCATTGTGAATTGCATGTATCTTTACATGGTAGATATAAAACAAAGTCGCTTCCCATCGTCAATAAGTATGTTTACTATTACTACAAGGACCGGTCCGGTAACCCCTTCAAGGGGTTTTTGAAAGGGTTTAACCCTTTGTAACCCTTTCAAAACCTTTTCAAAAACCCCTTGAAAGTGTTACCGGACCGGACCGTTGGTTTACTACGCTTAAATCTTTCAAATTACGCAACTGATTTTAACGCGGTGTTCATCACTAGGAAGCTTTCTATGTATAATAAATTCTGGATTATGTACGGGTGTTACAGTAAACTCACATAAACCGAAGCGAAGCGAGGGCGGGTCGCTTGACCTATCTAAGTACAATATTCCCAGCTTCTTACTTAACAGCTTTCGGCTGGCTATCGCTATCACGCTTGCACTCGCAACTGACAGTATATTTGTCACTCGTATGTCATAGAAAAACGAAGATAGCCGATCGCTATTAAGAAAATGGTAGCACTGTACATACTTATACAGGTCATTCGTAATCATAGTAATTGAAGTCGAGTGTCTCGTGATTCAGCCGCATTATAATACAGCTGTCGTTCTTGGGAGCTGACTAGCGATGATTTCCACTTGTGGAAACTGAAAGTCGGTTTCGATTTAGCCTGCGTTGACAGAGCGATTGCGATTCAAAGCGATATTTTTGGGACAGCGGGGTTTGCGCTGGTCTACACTAATGTTATAAAGAGGAAAGATTTGATTTTTTGTTTGTTTGTTTGAATCGAATAGGCTCCGAAACTACTGGACCGATTTGGAAAATTCTTTCACCATTCGAATCCTACATTATCCCTGATGAACATAGGCTGTTTTATTTCTCTGCGCGGACGGGACGCGGGCAACAGCTATATATATTAAAATAGATTAGTTATGTCGTAGCAAAATAATATATCTAGCATCGAAGCAGCCATCTTAGTCATGGGTTTACAAAGCTATCTTAAAATGCATAATGTCATTGGGCCATATCTTTTAGGCCCTGGGGGGTTATTATGACATAGCTATGCAGTTCAGTTTACGCTGAGAGAAAGGGACAGAGCTATATAACTGCTATAGCTCTGTCCTTTACGCTACACTGTTGTTTGATAAGTAGTTAAACTAATTCTTAAAATTCGAAAAAGGAATGGAAAATTTGACACATTTCCTTGAGATTTTAACCATTAGTAACGTTTTTTGACCATTGGTTAGTTTAACTACTGATCAAACAACAGGCCCTAGGCTTGGGCAAAGTGTGCTTTATGCCCTCTCTATTCCATAAAAAAAACATAAATTCAGTCGTAATAAATGAAATGGTAGTTAAACGATACTAAATCATTGTACTTTAAATAACATTCATACTGACTTCATGAAGTTATTTAATTTTATCTCTCCTTGATTTGAATGATTGGGTTATTCAAAAATGTAATAATTTATTAATTTAGTACTTAATAATTTTCTACATTTCCCGCGTCGAAAATCTATTGCTATTCTCCGCGTGGTAGATGAACCTAAAACATTTTTGTTGGTTTCGTGCGTCCACTAAGAGCGTATATTTGCGGAAAAACGTAAAAAAATTGCGTGACCGCAGCTGTTTGCTTTTTAGTACACGTACCAAAGATTAGTTAAGCATTTAAAGACAATGGTCAATATCGAAGATGGTTTTTTTTAGGATTGCGTAGCCGAACTATGTTTTTTTTTATTGTATCGTAAAAACGGTAATACCTACAAGCGTCAAATTGGGTATGATTATAGTACAAACCCTGAAGAACAACAAAAAAAAATGGTCAAGTGTGAGTTGACCTGGCGCTGATTTGATTCGAAATCGAATTCAAATCGGAAAATAATAATAGGTACAGATGTAGTTGTAGTGAAATATCCTTTCACATCGTATTTTCTCGGAAATGTTCGTATTTTTCATGCTACTTCAGTCTGACTCAGTACCCATCAAGACAACGTGGGGGATGGTCGCATCGCGAGAGTGATAATCGATATAGAGTGGTTAATACCAGTTTTTTTTTTGTTAATTAATATTAAGTTTGTGTTCAGTTCTTTTTAATAGTTATGCCGAAAGCATTAAGACCTGGGAAACGTTTAGATCGACAAGCCTGTGAAATTATTTTCAATATTTATTTATATTACTTCTTGTTTACCTACACCTAATTTCTATATATTTGATCGTGGTGATTTTAACATCTCGGTTTGATATATTTCAAACTCGTGGTTTGACATTTGACACTGATAACTAAAGTACTCCATTTATTTAATACAAACATGTCACTTAATAATACAATAATTCATAAACACGTCGGCATCATTCGGAAGTAGACGTAAGTTCCGAGTTTTCACGATGTGAAAGGATTATTCCCTAGATATCTGTACCTACTGTTGTGGCGGTGTGGTCGTAACGGTTTTCAATTGTTTTTCTCACGACTACTCTAAAATATTAGTTTCCAAATTCTGCAGAACACGCGACGGCAGGGTACGGAAGGAGCCCCTCGAGCTGTCCGTCATGTTTTACGTCCATAATATATGTCGCCGAGGTGACGTTGTTTGCAGGAAGTCCTGGTACGGGCCGTCAATCATCTAAAAATGTGCTTTTGGCTTTTAACGGGATGGTAGAACCTATAAAAACTGTTCTTTTTACTGTGTTCTACTGTCTGTGCTCAGCTTTTGTAACTAAATTTTTAATTGACATGTTTTTTTTACAATATGGCGATTCAGAAATCATTCCGATTTAGGTTTTCTGGGGGTCGTTTATTGATGAGATTTTTACTGTTTTCTAAAAGTTTTTAGGACGTTGTTACGCAAAAATGTTTCATCCCACAATTATTTAGCATAAAAATGACAACCCACAACGATAGTACTAAGGGTTGACACTTTATTGCTAAATACTTGTGGATTGACACATTATTGCGTAACAGCGTCCGTTTAATCCTACCGCTTAGGTAAGTGTTGAAGTGGGCTTTGATTGTGAAACACCTTAATCGGTTACCGTATTGGGTAGAATGGGTAGTATTGTTATAGCTCCGGAACCTACCGAAAGACGTAGCGTGGGTAGAGCTCCAACAAGGTGGACCAACGACCTGGTTAAAGTTGTGGGAAACCGATGGATGCGCAGGGTCGGTCCTTGTGGCAAACTTTGGGGGAGGCCTATGTCCAGCAGTGGACATCTTTCGGCTGAAAAGATGATGATCATGATGATTGTCATATAGATCATCCACAAACTATTAGCAACAAAATATACAACAACAAATACAACAATTTCAGCTACCGCCATCTATGAACTGAAAAATGAAAACTAGTAGTACTGATATTTTTGGACAATGCTCATTACACGTCAATTTTTATATTTTGTTCGGTTATGATCTTGGTTATTTGCTTTATGGTGCTTTGTAACACAAAACCTAACATATTTCCCTCACGAATAAGAAGGTATATGCTGGAATGAAGAATCTCACATACATACCTCCACACACAAGTGAAAATGAAATCATTACACAATTTTTTTTTATACAGTCGTCGAGTAATAATGTCACGTGCATACAAAATAATAAGCTGTAAAGGCATGAAGCAGTTATCTATCTGCAGTTGACAGTAATTGGTTAGCGATCCTTATCGCACCCATACAATAAGATAATCCTGGGTGGTCGTAATCCAGGTCTTATATCAGTGAAAGTTGTAATAGTTTTAGTTGGCCGGTTTGGGCCAAATCCGCCCAAATAGTTCTTTGCGTGACTCGAATTCTCTAACAACTAGGCTTATGTTACGTTAATCCCGTTACATTACGTATATAAATGGTATTAGAAAGAGCATAATAAATAAAACGTTCTTAAGAAAATAAGATTACCTCCACTACACGTTTTCCTGCTTAACTACGCGTGATATTTTTATTTTAACAGATAAAAAATGTTTATTCAGTAAGTAGGCCGCACGGGCAATTTTACACGTCAAAAATCTTCCAGGGCTTCCCAAGAGACCACTGAACCGCAGCCAGAAACTCAACTTATATTCATTGTTTTGTATAATGCTAGGTTAAGTATTATCATATTTATCATTGTCATTTGCCATATATAAAAAATAGAGGACGCCCGCGACTTCGTAATTAGAATTAGTTTCCCTCTTCTTCCCTATTTCTTCCCGTTTCCCCGTCTTCCGGTCCCCTTCCCGGGGGGGGGATTTCCTTTCTTAGTGCTCACTTACATCGTGAAAGGAACCCCTGTACCAAATTTAAAGTTTCTAGGTACAGTAAGTTTCGGCTGTGTGTTGATATATAAGTCAGTGAGTCAGGTTTGCCTTTTATATATATAGATAGATAGATTGTCTGACTGTTGAGTTTCTTGCAATGTTTCTTCTCAGCGGTGGTCTCCTTTAGGCCGCTGGTAAATTTTGGACCCGTAAAAGTGCCCGCGTGGCCTACTTACTGAATAAACATCTTTTATCCTGTTTATCTATTTTACAAACGTGAATGTTAAGGTAGCTCGACTACTGGGAGGAAGAGATTTGGACAGTTGAATACAAGCGCTGGTTGACTTTAGGAGATGGAAAGTAATCAATATCTATCAGACCAGACCAAATAAATGGTCATACTCTTATTTAGGCTTAGTGCTTACTGCAAAAGATTACGCATGCAAAAATCTGTCGAAATAAATAAAACTAGCGATTAAATAGTATTATAAAATTATAATGTTTACCTACCTCACTTTTCGAGTTAACAGCGACATCTAGCGGATTATAGGGTAAACGAAAGAGCCATCTGTTATCGTGTAGCATTTCTGATGTATCCATTTTTTATCACATTTCTAAACAAAACCTTGCAGGATATCCGCGTAAGAAGTATCCTACATGCCTTCATGTAACAGATTAAACAGATTTAATTCCGTCAATATTTATGTCGTTTGAGCATGTTAACCAAACAAACAACGTTTTGCATTTATTATTGAGTAGGGATAACGGTAGCATTGGCAGTATTGGTATGACGAGAAGCTTAACGCTTACGTTAATTCTGTACGAATTCCTTGATTATCGCTGACGTTAACGTTCCCAGTCAGAACGTTTAAAATTTTGAATTCTGTTATAAATTAACCTATCTTTTTTCACAGGTAAGAAACGGGCAAACGAGCAAGCGCCTAACGTAATGGTAAGCGGTCACCCTTGACCATAAAGCAGAGGATTTTCAGGTGATTTGTCGGTTGTTTAGGTCCCAAACGCTCCCGCCACGATTTTTGGTATCGGATCGCGACAGATCGTGCCGTTGCGTCGAGTTCGGTAAACACAAAAGCAACAAATGCTAAGTAACTGACTGCTACTTTCCAAAACAAAAAGTTCGTCTATGACAGTCTCATAACTATTAAGATAAAGAAAAAAATTGCTTGTGGTAGTCAATCAAAAACCATTTCGAGGAATTAGTTTACTGACAATTAATATTTTTTTAAATATATGATACACGTGACATTTACATTGTTTAAACACAAATGACATTAACTCATCCAAAGTTAGCAAAATATAAGGAAAGAGAAATATTACAGTCATTGATCAACAAAGTGGATTATTTTGTTTCCTTAAAAATGGTCCATACACGAGCTTCGAAAACTGGAGTATTTATTTAGGCGTATTTCCAAATAGCCCCGTGTTCGTATTATTAAAATTTGTTAGCAAGTTGACATTGACGTTTATTTACGTATCATAATAGAGTTGTAAACGTGCATACATGCAAAATAACGTGTGGAAACGTGAATTTGTTTTACGGGTTTCAGCTAGGGATAAGTATAGACACGTTTTCGAATAGTTTAGGCGATTACATATGATTGAAATGTTCGTGCTTAAGCTACAGTTTCTAGCTAGCTCATGGGTTAAAAAGGCAGTAAACATAGAAAACACCCATAAATAGGTTATTAATACCGAAGGCGTTGCCCTCGCTGTTTATTCCTGTCACATCAAACCGTGTAATATCGATGTTGTAGAACAGGCGTGGGCGATCGAAATACACATTCACGGCCACGGGCTACCTATGGCATACAATTTTAATAGACCAAGCGTGTTGCGGGCATTGAAACGTGAAACGTTTAACGTTGGGTACGCTTTGTGGGACAATGGCCCGTTTATTGTAACGCGTGGGACTGTTAAAAATTGACTTTCTAGGATGGTTATCAGCTTTTTTTTTAGTCAATGACATGTGTAAGCGATCTCGATGGTGGAGTTTAAGGTGCTATTTATGGAAATCATTCAGATGCTTCTGTTTTTATTACGGGTTGTCATGTCATGAGAATCGAAAAAAGTGTCTAGTACTTAATTTAATACAAAAAGCGTTCCATTATCCAGAAAAAACATCTTAAAGAACAAACATAACCAATAGAAAATGTTTTAAGAACAAAATAAATCCTTATCATCTCATTAGGCATAAAGGAATGAGCGCAACGGAGATACATTTTTTTCCATTTTCCTTTGAATTATTTTGTTTGATATTTTTCCAACATGTGGAGCCGAGTCTTCAGGTAGCTGACACGCGTGTAATACTCATTAGTGAGGGGATTCCATCCATCACGGTTAGGGATGGGATGATTTCGACAAATTTGATATCGATAATAGCTTGTGCCCGGATTTTTTTTTTCTTTTTATAAATTATTTTTTAATTATGCACTTTCCTGTAATCAATAAAAAAATGCCTAGACAAAGAAAAGGTTCGATTTTTAATTTGTGACCTGATTTTATTAGAGAATTTGAAAACGAAAAGTACCTATACTAAAAAAACAAAACTTAGACGTTTATCGAGATGGATGTGGTTTAACGATTTCTTTATTTTATTATTCGGTTCTATTATTATTTGCCTAAACTAATGGGAAACCGGTGTTAAACTTACTCCAATTTCCATTCAGGTTAAGTACACGTAGTACTCGAAAACCCTTTAACCTTATTTGCTCACGGATACTACTTTAAACTCTTGCTCGCCAATAGTGAAAACAGAACTATACACAAGCACACCCTTAACGCGTTCACGCTCAGAAACCTTCCAGTTCCAACAAATTAGGTTACCCTACATTCCTAGCAATGCCTACCTTAATAATAAATGGGGTTTTCTTTTCGTCAGAACTCGAGTAGTTCAAGTATGCGCCTACAGTGCACTGGGTCACGCCAGTTGCTCACGTCCAAGAACGAGACCGAAATAGAATTAAAATGTAGGTGGAAGCAGGAACTTTCGAAATGAAGTAACGACCGGCATGTTCAATTATGTTTGTAACCTGTATTAATGATACTTTCAAAACGAAAGGATTGTCAACACGATCTGTCACACTTTTTTAATATCTTCCGAGTCTT
This sequence comes from Acleris literana, assembly GCA_946894065.1. Lineage (NCBI taxonomy): Eukaryota > Metazoa > Arthropoda > Insecta > Lepidoptera > Tortricidae > Acleris > Acleris literana. The sequence continues at coordinate 5,936,406 of OX335681.1, forward strand.
AAAAAAGAATGTTATTGTATATTTTTTTTAAACCGCTTTTTCGTCTAAAATGAAAACAATAAACGTAAAACGGAGGAATGTTAGTCGAGATTTGATTTTTGTTGTCGTCTGCCATCTCAAGGGCCCACAATGTGACAATTATCGATAATTCGCCCCATCACTCGCCCGACGCATACTGTCATCGTTGAAAATATTATCTCACCTTTATTCCCAGCGTGCGGCAAGAATGCGTAAACAAAAATCCCGGACATTCGTGCAATTCCCGGAATGAGACCCGGGATCACTTGGACCCCGGAATGTCCCCTCATGTGCCTGACAGACCATTTCGTAGGAATATTAGGACATTCTCACGAGCTAGATGACCTAGATTACGTTGTTTGGGGCTAAGGCTTAATTTTAAGACAATTGTTCCGCTGAAATAAAAACCTTTTGTTCAAAGCATACCTTCGCAATTATTTGTATGTTTTTATATCCACTCTGTTAAATTAACTCGGGTCTTTGTAGACTTAATAATATCGAGGTGGTCGACCGTTCTCTTTTTCTTTCTTGATATTATATGAGTAGATAGCTTCTGCCCGCGACTACGTCCCCGTGGAATAGTTACTTTGGGCTAACGCTAACTTTACCCCGCGACTTTGTTTACGTAGAAGGTTGAAACATTATTCACTGGTGCTCCGCTCCTATTGGTCTTAGCGTGATGATATACTTATAGCCTTCCTCGATAAATGGGCTATCTAACACTGAAATATTTTTTCAAATCGGACCAGTAGTTCCTGAGATTAGCGCGTTCAAGCAAACAAACAAACTCTTCAGCTTTATTATTAGTTCGTATAGATTAACTTGTGTTAGGTTAGGGCTTAGAGCAAGATTTGTGCAAATCAGTTTAGAAATGTGATTGTTTCTTTTAGAAATGTTTAATTCTTTTAGCTTTTCATTGTTATTACATAGGTAATTTATTACTATCATAATTAGTACAGTCGAGTTCAAAAATATGTATACACTTTAGTACTTTGTCTATTTAATGTCACGTTCAAAGTGCCATGTACGAATTATCACAGCGATTAAAGTGACAAGGTACTAAAGTGTATACATATTTATGAACTCGACTGTACAGTGAAATAGCTTTTAATTAACACACCCGCTCGCTTTAGTGGTGGTAGGACCTTATGCATGGTCCGTCCGGATCGCTACCACCATCACTTATCCTTTAACAGTTAAAGTTTAACCTACCACCGCCAAGCAGCAGTGTCCGGATTGTTGTATTCCGGTTTGGGAATAAAACAACCGATGAAATAACTAATATAGAGGCAATCCATCTTAGTCTTAAGATTGTAGTCTTGAGAACATTTAGCCGTCTGTCCCTCTGTATGTATGCGTAGATCTTTTAAACTACGCAACTGATTTTAATGCGGTTTTCATCAATAGATAGAGTGATTCAAAGGGAGGTGTTTAAAGGGTTCCATAGTGGCATAACAATTAAAGTCCTTGACTGTACTTACATTGAAGTGTAAAAATATGGGAGATCGCAACATCTCAAAACTATGTCCCATTGCATCTTATTCCAGTGTAATAAGAACTTCGTAACATACATATTTATGAGAGGATTCTTTCGATACATATTTTTGTACTTGACTGTATGTTAGTAAATTCTGGATTATGTACGGGTGTTACAGACGACTCACATAAACCGAAGCCAAGCAGGGGCGGGTCGCTAGTTATTTTTAAAATAAGGTCATGATATTGAGAATGAATAAAACAAAAATGGGACAAAATACCAAATAAAATTAAGTTTTATTTAGTGAATGCCCTAACAGTGTCAAGAGCTCGTTTGAATAAAAGCTTTGTTTTTCTTGTGTATTACATGACATTGTATCTATTCAACGGTAAAGGTCGCGCTAAGGTCTGATTTTTATTCCCACAGAAAAAATGTAAACAAAGGTGTTGCCGTTAACGAAAAACATTTGCAGTATTCAAAATATTTATACTTTCCACATTTATAAGATATCGACTTTCTATAAAAAAAAGATGTATTGAAATTTTGAAATCGCGATTGAAGAATTTAATTTATTGATGGCAAACTTTATTTTGATATAAATTCTTTGTTGTATTAATTTAAAACGAGAAAACTGTTTTTGTATGCATAATTTATTTATTGCACTGGTATCATTGACTCGTTACACCTGTGTCAACAATTTAAGGGCTGCTTGATTGATGTGAGACGTCACTTCACTCGTTTCGCTTCACAATTCGTGCTTCCGTCGTAATAGCTTACCAGAGACTCATTTGTGTGATATTAATTTCAATTATTCCTAAATTTATTTTTATATCACGGTACAAGCGAAATGATAACTTAATATTATATTTCTTGCTGGCTCAAACTGTGGGATCCCCTGAAATGTCACATTGACATTGACGTAACTTTGTTTACATTTTTTCTGTGGGAATAAAAATCCGACTTTAGTCTGTTGTATTTGTGTCTTTTATCGACACGGGATCTTTATCTTTTGTTCATTCCTTGAGCGAGAGCAATGAAAACGGATCTCTTTTTATGGAAATTCTATACACAGTGACCCATTTTCATTGCTCGTTCCTATAGTCGATAGCTAATCGCTTCCTCGCTGGCGGTGGGAGAAGAGCCTTACGCGTGCGTTGGATGTATTTCGAACAAACAACTAATATAATCTTAAAGGTACGCTTGTCATTTTTCTCACGGCATGTGTGGCCATGTGGGCTCCTGCCAAGTCGCTCTTCAATTTCACGCTGTTCCGGGAACCGAGGTTCGATTCCCGCGGCCCTTATTTAGTTTCTTTGTTTGGTTCGCACGTCATACTCTTTGTTTTAAAACTTTTCAGTGAATTGTGTGTCAGCAGTCTGTAATTATTTCATCATCTGATTCACTTAATTTACGATGTTTACTTTTGTTTTCTCATCTCAGCTCTTTTATCCGTCCGCTGCTGTTGTAAAGTCTAAAAATATTAATGAACGTATACGGTCGCCTTTGTCACTTTACGGTATGTTGGACTACATGTTGTCCGTGACTTGTTTGTCGCTCGGATCTCCCTTTCTTCTTAGTCTGTAACGATAGAGACGCACTCAGCGACAAGCGAGAAAATACAACTTGTGCTACCCGTGCTGTCAAAGGCGTTAAAGCGACAAGGTACTAAAGCGTACAGTGAGTTACATTGATGGTGATTCCTTTCAGTTTTATTGACAGTTAGCTTGAGCCTGCGCCTCTGTTCGGGTATTTCCTTAAGAACAGGGACAGTATGAACTGTAGGTAGTTCCATGCCGTTAAAAAAAGAATGAGATAGGTACATCCTATAGCTCTATCTCTTTTAGTGACTGGAACTTAGCCGGTTTTATTTTAACAGTTGATCATAATACGGCTTTAGATATTTTTTGGGATAAATAGGAGCCCGTATTTCTTTTGTACAGTCGGCCTTATAAGTAGCTGCACACTTTGGTACCTTGTCGCTTCAAGGCCTTTTACAGATTAGTACAGCAGTTGAAACATAACGTTAAGGTGACAAAAGCATTACAGTGTTTTAATGTTTTAATGTTTTATTTGGGCACAAACGGTACAATATAACTTAAAGGTAAAAAATAACATGAATATAACCAGCGAAGTTACCACAAGTTACAGAGACATATTAAAAATAAAGGAAGCGTGGGTACTACAATAGGAGTGCTACATGCTACTAGACAACACTACTTACTCTAAGGGATGACTCAAATTTAGGAAGTGACAAGAAAATATGAACATTACCGAAACAATTATTATATTTACTACACACTCTATTAATAAATGAGTTTCCAGCGTACAGGCATTTATACGGCCGACGACCGTACCTACAATACAATTACTTCTGTGATATTATGTCAACAGAAGCAAATCCGTCGCTGTGTCTAAGAAAAAGGTCAAACAAACACCTTTACATTAGTCAGTATAAATGTCAAATAAAATAATTACGACCTCTTTCTTGACAATATTGATATAAGAACAAAAATAATAGGTTATAATATAATATAAGCAAGTAATAAAAATATGCGTCGGTCCCACAAAGGCGATCGATATGATGAATGAAGTATACGCTAGCCCGTGACGTCACGTCCTAATGCCATTAGTTTCCTGTTTGTCTGTGGGAATTATCATAAAGCACAAATAAAATTATTCTTATAAGAACGTTTTATTACATGATAATATTTCCTGTTGATTATAGGCGGGATTGATATTTTACTGTCTATTTGAAAGGTTATAATATGTTAAGGATTTCTGTTTCTGCCAAAGAAAACGTTGCGAAATTGTTTGTTTTATATGTTTGACATAAGGTTTTGTTATGACTATATTCACGATGTGTCATAGATATTTTAATCCTCAAATTCTGCTGCTGTAGAGTTACTGCCGACCTAGAATCGGGACTTAAGGGTTCGTTCATTTTTATTTCGTGTTAAACAAATTAGGTAAAGATTTTTACACTAAAGAACTATGATGGATTTTTGCAGTGTGAAGGCTAATTCCAAGAACCGACAGAGCTGATTATGAGGTCATTAAATACATATTTTTCGTGTACCTACTTCATTTTATACTCTGGGCATCAAGCTGAATTCCATTTCAGATAAATACAAAGAAGAAAACTAGAATAATAATAAATTAGCATGACTAGCATATAGGCATTCCTTCTTAGTCCTCAGGGTTGGCAACGGATTTGCAGTGTTAGGATTGCAATCTTGCAATTGTAGTGTACGAATGTATAGGTCTACTATCTATCTATTTTTATTTTACGTATTTCTAAAACTATGCGTAGTCTATAAAATCTGAATTGCTAATAAAATAGTTTATGCTAAGACAATCAGTACAACAGCTTTAAACATTCCCGCCTAATTGCCGGAAGTTCTATAGTTTTGTTTTGTTTATGCTCGCTCAAATTCTCGCGGTTAGTTTCCGTCAAATCTAATGGATATTGTATACATGTGTCAGACGCCGGAAACGTCATATTTTAAAATGAACATGGCTTGAAGGATCAAGTTACAAAACGGATTAGTGTATCAATATTTAATTATACTGTATAAACTGATATAAATAAAGCTTAAGAGATAATATAATACAAATACAAATATAATGATCACACTTATATTTTAAATACGGAAGTAAGTTTGCTAGTTTGTGTGTCATGGCATGTAATCTCTAAACTACGATGAGTTATTGTATGGAATTAGCTCGAATCCCATGTAAAAAAATCTTGCCCTGGCTGCCATATTAGCTAAGGCATTTACCCTAGATTTCAGTTGTTCTTGACACACTTCAATTTTTAATAAAATAAACACACGCAAAACATAACCAACACAATTATTTTTTCATCACACTTGCTCGTAAATAGTGGTCTAATATGCTAGAAAAATCGACCGTAAATCCAAAATAATACCCGCGGGCCTTTTTTTTACCATTGCGCCCTATCGTGCGTAATAGCTTTTTTTTTTAAATATAATTCGTGGACTCAAACTATCATAATACGCCAGGACCCCAATTCTTGTGCCATTCGATATGAAGTTTCATTCGAGATGAAATGTCAGTGGCATACAATTTTCAAAAAATCTCGCATATAAACTATTGATCATCGCACTCCTGAACACGTTTGACATTATCTGTAGTAAGTCATAGACAATGTTGTAGTCTGCCGCTAATTTATAAATACTGATTATAAACTGTGTGATTCGAAAATAATAAGAAAAGGGTGTCTTTGTGCATATATTAAAATTTATATATCAATAAAAAACATGTCGTCATCAGAAGGAATGGATAATGCGACTCCGCCGGACATCGCCAGCGCGGCTAAAATTATTAGTGACAATCGTAAGTTAAAAATAATTATGATCTTTTGTCTGATTTTATTTCATTTCCTCGCAATTGTGATGAAAAACATTGTATGTTACACGCGTGGTAAAGGAAATACAAAGCTCGAGTCATTAAAGCCCTCAGCCTTCGGCTTCGGGCTTCTAACAGACTCTCGTTTGTAATTCTGTCTTTACCACCCTTAATACACAATGTACTATTTCAACATCTTACACTGTTTATTACTTTGTTTTATCTTCATGATTCAACTAACGTTAGATTGTACTTTTAATCATGGTAAATTGGATACCTATAGTCTATGTCAGTTGAAATTCCCAAAGATGCAAACAAATTAGTAGTAATAAATTGTTTGACACATAACCTCAAATATTCATCAAACGTGTTTTTAAAAATAACGTATAAATAATAGTTATTTCATCTTAAACTTAATGTAAAAGTGAAGATCAATTGTAGAAATCATTATTATTGAGTAATAATGGTAAATTGGTTCGTTTGGTTGTGTTTACATCTTTGCCAATTTCAATTGGGACAGACTATAGTTAGTTAGGGCGATAAACGACTTCTACCTACTTTGTAAAACGCCACAGACTTGCAAATGAATGATAAATGCGGGTGTCAAACGCCAAAGTTAACCCGTCGCCTGTCGCCTCTCGACTCAAAGGTGTCACGTGTCGCTCTCCAAATAAATTATTCTTATATTCCCTCATTCCCTCCGAATTATTTACGTGTGCTATAAACGAATGTGCCCTAAAACCTCCTGCATTATTAGGGTTACCAGATTAAAGAAACTTCGATAAACACAGTATTTGATAAAAACCCGGAATTGTGCTTCGTATAACATGTTTCACGGTAACTATGCCGATTTTTGTGTGAAGCTGTGTTTGACATCCTTAATATACTCCCTATTTAAAAAAAAAAACCTCAAGAATATCTTTCAGTAAAATAAAATTTAAGGTTGATTTAGTAAGCATCAATATTGTGATAATACCTACCTGGGCGGGCCAACCAAGGTCAATTGGTCTTTGATCGAAACATTGATCGTGTATACGTCAGTTGGACAGGGAAGTTGCGTTGCGGATGCCGATTTTTACACATCCGCGGACGTGAATGCGGATGCGGATTTTTCAAGGCTCACATCCGCGGATGCGGATGCGGATGCGGATGTTTAAGATCGTATATAAATATAGTATATGAATGAAGAATTAAAACAATGATAAAGTAATTCTTAACATTTTTACTAATGAAAATTAGTATAAAGTATAATGCTTCTATTTTTTTTAACTTCACTTTATAATTTTCATATTAGTTATAGGACCACAACAAACGCGTCGGATCTTGTCACTAATTTTTTCGCTCCCATTGGTCATTGTCACGTGCGAACGGCACGCGCCATTTGCCGGCCCCGCCCAATTTCTCTCTTGTCGCAACTTATATTACATCCGCATCCGCATGAACATCCGCATTGATTATTGTGGATGCGGATGCGGATGCAGATGTCCAAATCTATGCGGAAGCTTCGCATTTGCGGATGCGGATGCGAATATTCGCAACATCCCTGAGTCGGACAAGTTGAGTTGGGTGGTTGATCCGACCGTGTAGAAGAGGCTGACAATTGGGCTTTTTAACTTTCACGTTTAGGACGATCAACCAAATTTCCGAAGACTTTTGGGATATATTATATCCGAAATGTATTCCGGACGCATGGCAACCCTACAACGATGTGACTAAATTTCTAATTATGTTTTCGCAAACAAAGTTACGACGTTCGTTTCAGGAAATTATTTCTTAATGAGGCTCCCTGCTTTTTGCTAATTTTAATAGGCAGGTTAATGTTGCTTTGATACGAAAATTGTATTTGAGAGAAAATGGAAACTGTGAAGCTCACAATTAAAACTAACGCCTGGAGCGGTATGGCGCGGTGCGGCGCGGTTTTTCCGACCGGTTTTATTGTGACGTCATTCCTACAAGTTTTTTATGTTACAATAATGATCGCACCCGCGCCTGTACCGCTTTCAGTGTGTTTAACCTTATACTAGCGAATTCATTTAACAAATCTAACGCAATATATTTAATAGATTAATAGTTTAATGCTTTAATAATATTAATGTAGTTAAGAAGTGGTCTCTGCCTACCCCTCTGGGAAACAGGCGTGATTTAATGTATGTATGTATGTGTGTAGTTAAAAATCTCTCTCAAATTGTCCTAGTCCCAAAGTAAGCTCGAGGCTTGCACTGGGGTCCTAGACAACGATAACTTACTGGTACACGCTTAAATAGGGAAATACATACTTAATTACAATTACCTACTTAAAAAAACTTCCAAGACAGACAAATCCTCGCGCTCATATCAAAATATCCCTTATCAAACCCAATTATAATGAACTAGTGACCCACCCTCGCTTCGCTTCGGTTTATGCCAGTTTTCTGTAGTACCCGTACATAATCCAAAACTTATTATACATAAAAACCTTCCTCTTGAATCACTCTATCTATTTAAAAAAAACCGCATCAAAATCCGTTGCTTAATTTTAAAGATCTAAGCACATATACATAGGGACAGACAGACAGCGGGAAGCGACTTTGTTTTATACTATGTAGTGATTTTCATTAATCGACAATTACTTTCGACTTATAACTATTCTACAAAATTACTTGCATTTAACCGTTCTGCGGTGCATCACGTGCATAGGATGCACCAGATGACTCACTTCCGATGCACACTGTGCGTGGTGCATGGATTAGATTAACGTCGACATTGTAACTAGCATTCCGTGGGTGCATCTGAAGTTCATAAAATGCATAAGAGCTACGAAATCTTTCACTTTATTTTAACTTAATAATTAATATCATAAATGCGACCCTGTGTTTGTACAGTCGATGTCAAAAATATGTTTATTTTTTCTGACCTTTTTCCATTGAAATAAGGTGCAGAAAGAAGAACGGTCGCGTCATATAGAAAAAAACCCAGACCTGGCTGAATCGAGACACATCTAAGTTTTTTGTTATTTTTTTATATAGTTAAATTATGTATTTTTTATATTCGAAATCAATGGCTAACACCAAAATATTGCCTTATGCTTTTGTTCAGGCGTTACACAAACAAAATACAAAATGCCCAGAAGTCGTATATGTATGTAATAGCTAATAACAGTAGCTATAATGATGTATCTAGGTGACCTGGAGATGCAGCTGGATTATGTAAATAGGCATTTAAACAGGTGACCGTTCTTCTTTGACGTCGAATGCACAGTCAAAGGCAACTAATACCTTCGGACATCGTGCCAAGTACCTATTAGTTTATATTGGGATCCCTAATCGTCATTTGTTCTAATACATCGTTTATCCGAGTTTTCGTTTATCCTGAAGCCATTTCCGCCTGACTTTTGTTTTTTTTTGCGTTGTTATAGTACAATCCTAACCTAACCTAACCGCAGGTAATTTTGGGAAACTTAAAAAGTTATCTGAATCAGCTGAAAACCAGTTTATAACAAACAATAATTCGGACAAACGATGTGTTACGACAATCGTTATTAGGGATTCCAAGGGAAACCCTATATGTATAAATAGACCGTTTTGGACCGAGAAATGTATTTGTCATGTTACGAAGTACTGTCACGATGAGATCCATCCCGAGCGCATAATTTACGCTGTCCACATGAGCGTAACAAGTCCTTAAACAAAGAAAGAAAATACATTTATTCGTGACAAACAGACAAACAAATAGGAAAAAAATACTGACATAGACCAAAGGCGTTTCGTCCAACTCAGCGTTATAGTGGCGGTAAAGCCAGCGGGTCTTCCGTTGGAAACATAGAGCTGGTAACCCATAAAGTTTGTCGACGAAATTTGCACGAAGCTAAGACATCGTATGAAGCGCTATTCTTACACATAAAGTTTTTGTTACCAGACTGCTCTTAAACCGTGATATAACGTAGCTGTGGTGTGAATATAAAAACACAGGTCTTAAAACCTGGCTGTTTAGTGACAAATAAAAAAGGATTTACACTTCGCTATCACGTTTTCTTTAGGAATAAATGCAGGAAATATTTCGCTGTAGTGTCGTTTACAACAATATTAGATTAAGATTTGGTTAGTAATGGCATAGTGATATAATATTCACTTTTTGATGCTAATATATTTTTTAAGTTTTCCTGTAAAAATATATTTTCAAACTATAAAGGAAATATTTTTTTAAATGTAAATACCTATGATTCGAATGGAAAAAGCTTTTATCTACTGTTCGCAATAAATTTAATAACTGTCCAAAAGTTATTTTAACCATAAATAGGTTTGTAAAATTTTCAAATTTTTTCGCAGCGTTGAATAAAACGGACACCATTTTGTACGTACCCGAAAAACATTATGTACAAAACGGTTGTAAATTCACATTTTTGTTAATTTCTTCAAATCGATTTCACAACTGTAGACAATAAACTTTTAAAACAATGGATGATAATATCGTTAATATACCCTATATCTCCAAATAAGACTTGTATTATCGACCTTAACATATTTATATATGGTTTAATTTCATGCACCTTATTTTGACTTGCAACGTTATTGGGTATTTAAACAGCCTAAACGTGGGACGCTAGAACAAAGCACTTTCACTCGCTGTAATTTTGGACGATTTATTGTTATTGTGCTATGATTAGGGAATTTGTAAAAATGACTTCATTTACGGTACGAACGAATAACTACGCATACTTACATACACATGTATTTAGGGAACTAGAGAATTGTAAAAAACTTCACTGAAAAAAATGAGAGCCTGCCGAGAGAGATTTTCTTACAGTGGACAAAAAAAATAGCTATGATATAAATAAATGAATAAATATCAGGAACGTTACACGAATTGATTTATTTATCGATTATTCGTTACTCACATTTTATCATATTTCATTTTTTTTTTTTTTTTAAGATGCCACGTTAAAATTAATTCTTCAGCGGCTTATGAATAAATTTTGACTCTACACCTGTATCGTAAGAATTTCACTAATAATTTTTACCACAATTTAGCTGATGTAGACTAAACATGACCTAAAGCCAAACAAATAAACGCTCCAAAATACCCCCGACAAAACCAACTGACAAACAATGTAGAAAAATAACGACAGTGTATTGATGTCCAAACAATATGCCAAATTGGTCTCTGTCAATACGAAAACAAGTGAGCATCGGCGGCTGAATTCGTGCAAAAAGCGAGTAAATAAAAAACCTGTCAAGTGCGAATCGGACTCGCGCACCGAGGGTACCGTACTGCGGCACAGTAGGAATTATTATATTCAAAGGAGGGTGGGTAAATTGGCCTATATGACCAATGAGGACAAGCGATATGTCACCGGGTAGGTAATTCTAAGTCGTAAAACTACTACTATAGCAGGTAGTTTTAAATCTTTGTGTGAAATAAGTTATCGCCATACAAAGACGGCGGTATTTTAAAGTAATTATGCTAAAGTCGTCTATGTAGGCGTCCCAATGTTCCAGATTAAGAAAAAACTCACAGTTATTTGAGGTTTCCCGCTACACAAAATCCATACATTTTTGCCCATGCTCCTTTGAACTCGATTCCGAAACGGATCAGCGCGAGCCCAACCACACTTGACATTTTTTTTGTATTTTTTGTTTTTCTTTAGGGTTTGAAATTTTGAATTATGATCATACCAAATTTGACGCTACTATAATTCACCGTTTTTACGATACAACAAAAATACAAATACGTTTAAAAGAAACGTTTCATGTATGGGGACCCCTTTATTTTTTAACTTTCTTAAAAAAAACGTAGTAAATCCGCCGTAATAACACATATTCTGAAAAAAATAACCCTCTATCTGTTACGGTCCAAAATATACAGGTCTTTAAAAATAGGACGGACGGACGGACGGACAGCGGAGGCAGATTATTAGGGTCCCGTTGGTCTACCCTTCGGGTACGGAACCCTACAAAATTATACAGCAGTTTTAAAAATACTGGCGGCAATGGATGCCCATTGAATTGAGCAAATTGAATAGAGACTCGTTTGGCTTTAGAATTAATTAACTTTTGAACAATAACCTTTTTCATTTAAAGCATTTATCATAATATGATCTAGTCGGGTTCTGTCTAGAACAGTTGAACCCTGTGGGGTCTTTTATTTCGAAACCGAGTGAGCAGTTGTTAAGGCAAGATAAGACTTTATTTTTTTAACAATTGTGAATACCTACTAGCTTCTGCCAGCGAATTCATGCGCGTAGAATTCGTATTTTGTCATCACGGGAACCGTAAGCTTTTATATTTCAAAGATAATTAAAAGGGATAGAAAGTAGCCTATGTGCTGTTCCAGATTATAATCTATCTATGTGCCAAATTTCATCCAGATCCGTTCAGCCGTTCATTTGTAATATTAGACAAGCTTTTGCGCGCGACTCCGTCCGCGTAGAAATCGTTTGTCGCTATTGCCTCGGGAACTGACAAATTTTCCGGGATAAAAAGTAGCCTCGATTTCGTCACCACTAACATCCGGGACCTAAGTCCAACCTCAAGATGGGACGCCCAGAACGGACTCAACAATCCTACGCAGCAGACCTCGTTACGCTCGGTCGGCCCTCTCACTGCGGCCCCAAGCGCAGCACAATAATTTCGGGTAGGTGTGCCACCACCACTGGGGCACATCACGTGCCGCCAGTGTGAAGCCTGCGACGCTGTAACGGGCATAGAACTATCAACAGCATATGTCTATCAAAAAAAAAGCATGGCGTGCGGGACGACTGTACAAAGGCTTTCATTGCTCGATGGCCCGCATACTTTTCGTGATACATTGCATCGCAGCAATAGCTCTCGGCTCAAAAATGTTAAAACAACCCATCAATGGAATAATACAAGCATGCGGGCTATCGGCCAATGAAACTGAGCCTTCAGCTTTACCGTACAGTCGGCTAAAAATGTGGTCTACCACCCTACGGTTGAAGTTCATTTGCACGTCATGATACAACAAGTTCGATTTTCCCTTGCAATAATATTATGAAAGCGACAAGTATCAACCTTAGCGATAATTAGATCACACAGAAACTTTTGTCAAAACTGGTAGAGCACTTTCTTGGCCGACCGTACCTCCCTCCGCACCTCATGCCTACCCCGGCTCTCAATTTAACCTGTGCTTGTGCTCTGTATAATATTTTAAAATTGCTAGTCAGGTAGGTAGTTGACGATCTGTCGATCCAATATTGGGCACGACTGTAAACAAAAATAGTGATAACGAAAATCGGGGACATGCTTGAACCTTGAACTTGCATATAGATAGATACTAATATCTATCTTTAACATTTATCTATTTCCGTGTTACTATATTTGAACTACTTAAGAAAAATATGCTTCATTGTTACCAAATAGCTACTTCGCCTATGCCAAAATTACAGCTTTGTAGTACAGTCAAGAAATTTAATTGTTGCCACTATGGAACCCTGTCATAATGACAGCGACAAACCACATGACAGAAATTACGCTTAAATGAATGATTAACGTTATGCGACAGGGTTCCATAGTGGCATAACAATTAAAGTCCTTAGAATCTCTGAGTTAAACCGTCCGTCGACAGACGGACAGACGCGGACAGACAGATATGGCGAAACTATAAGGGTTCCTCGTTTACTACGGAACCCTAAAAACAGATATATATATACAATTAAACATAGAACCTGCTCATTTTTAGAAGTCGGTTAAAAACCAAAATACCTAAATCATACTCACTAACAACACCAAGTCTCAAAGCACAAATCTAATCCCATCTTACATTATGTTTTCTTCGCTGCATTGTTTCAAACTTCTTCAAGATTAATGTTGTCAACATTGTATACTATTATACGCTATCCGGTGCATTACAACATATGCATTGTTGCACCGCGATAACTTTGTGTGGGAACTGCATTACCGCGCTATCTTACTCCAGCAAAACAAACGAATGCTTACGGGTCTTAAATTAGGGTGTATTTTTCGATGACAACGGAGATTTTTCAACAAAGAGAAGTTTGTAAAGAGAACAATATGTCACTGAAAAGAAAAACGATGCTTTCATAGAAGCGGAGCGATATGGTTGTCTTAACTTACGATAATCTATAAACGTGACATTGGTAAAAACGAGTATACATTTTTAAATAAAATAAACGCTCTTTATCCAATCAAATTTCTTTATCGTTTTGCTCACGTGGTTATATCGTTGAGAACGAAACTAGCGACCCGCCTTCGCTTCGCTTGGGTTTATGTGAGTTTTCCGAAACACGCGTAGATAATCCTGCATTTATTATACATAAAAACCTTCCTCTTGAATCACTCTGTCTATTGATAAAAACCGTATTAAAATCTGTTGAGAAGTTTGAAAGTTCTAAGCGTAGGTACATACAGAGGGACAGACGGCGGGAAGAGACTTTGTTTTATACTATGTAAAGATTCGTTCCTTCTATTCTGTAAAATGGGACGAAACTAAGTATTGCGTAACTTTGGACCCTATAATCAGACATTCTCTGTCCTTTTGTCTTAACGCGAATGATATTATAAAGTACGTATGTGACTATCATTAAAGTAACTAAATCGGTACTTAACACGTAATTATAACGCATAATGACTATATAGCCTAGTTCTCATTTCACATAATTAGATAGTCTAACGTGTTCAACAATATCTCCTGTCCCATTATGAGTAACATTTCATAAAAACATTATAAAATCTATTAAGTTTCACGTTATTTCGCGCACTATTTTATCCTGCAGTATCCAGATTATGCCTCTAATCTACTTTGTCTTTCAAACGATATCATTATCGTATCGTTAACGTTTTGGGACGTTTTGGTAGTTGTTATTAACTTAAACTTGCCTTCAAAAAGCTTGGTGTGGTAACTGGTACATCGGTCAGAGCAGTACTTTACCCCGCAGCAACGTCTTGTGCTTTACAAGGCGCAAGTAAAGGCTCGAACAGACTGCCAGCGTGACGGTAGCGGGGCGTGATGAGTGAATGATGCGGGCGGGACGCCCGGTCACACAGAGCAAGCGCGCATCGCGCTGGCCTCGCGCCATCAACCCGCCAGCATCGCGCGCGTTTCCCGCCTGCATCGCGCTCTCCCGCTCGCTCTCTGTGGTTTTGGTCATTCGTTTTGCGCTGCGCTGTCTGACGTCACACTGACTGGCCGCGCCGCGCGCCCGTCGCGGTCGTGCGGCCTGCGCGCGGCGGGCTGCATTGGCGGGTCGCGACAGAAGCGGGGCGCGATGCCGACGGGGCGCGGCCTGTTTGACCACGCTAGAGGTTTGTATGGAAATATCGCGCGACGGTGCCTTAAGGCGGCATACAGAGTACTGCTCGCATCTCTGGGTTGGAGCACCGGCCTATCAGCTTGACCCTATCGATTCCATCCAAAGACGTGCCGTCCGCATTGTCATCGATTGTACACTTTCAGACCGTTTAGAGATGCTTAGCCTGCGAAAAGACTTCGCATCGCTCGTGTTTTCTACCGTCTGTATAATGGGGAGTGTTCCAAGGTACTGTTTAGACTGGTGCCAAGGGCTTCATTACAAATAGCGGTGACCATGTCCCATCAGGTGGGCCATCTGCATGGATGTCCGTCAAAGGCATTAAAAAAAACTTGACAGTAAAAGTAGTACAGTCTAAAAAAAAATACGGTTTCTAAAGCACAGCACCGAATACTAATCGTGACATTCATAATTAAAACGTGACAAAACTGTACACGACTTGTGATTCTTTATACAATTCAATCATAATCCAACTCGACAAAACTTAACCGTTAATTAATATCATGTTAGACGGCAGATGTTTACAAACTTCAACGATTGTCCAAGTGTTATTATAACACTGTCAAATAACTAATGCTGTAATGCGATCATTAGTGTCTAAATACATGTTTTCTCATAGCAAATACGAGTATATGAGTTACTGCTTCTGCCCGCGACCCGCGACTTCGTCCGCGTAGATTTCGATAAATTTTTCCCTCGGGTAATTTTAAATTTTCCGGGATTAAAAGTAGCCTATTTGTAAATCTATCTCCTTTTCAAATTTCATCCAAGTCCATCCAGCCGTTGCAGCGTGAAGGAGTATCAAAGAAACACACTAACATTCTCATTTATAATATTAGTAGGATAATCTGGTACATGTTGGAGCCTAGTTAAATGTTTACCATTAGCTATCTAGCTAGCACGTGTAAACTAGATCGTCTATATCTGTCCTCTGCCCACCTGGCTGCAACATCCCGCTGCGCTACGCTACGGTACTAATTAGCGGTTACATTTCACTAGCGTTTGTTCTTTCTTGCACTAAGGAGCTAAGAGTAGCTGTATACGTGACATTGAGTTGTTGAAGCAATGAGATAAATAGAAAAATATGCTTGAAGTCGTCAATGTCATTAGAGATGGCAAGTCATTTGTAACTTTTAGGAAACTCAACCTTATTGTTGTAGAATGTCAGGTTGACTTTGGACCTAAGGCGGGTATCAAATTTAATCTCGTGACTGTACATGCGGATGGACGACCGATGGCAGAAAGTGGAGGGTGGGATGAGGCCATGTGGCACACTTACCATGATACACATTCACGTTAAAATGTATTTTTTTTTTATAACTTCACTTAAGTAACTATTATATGTGCAGGTAAGGCTGTTTAGAAATATTCATACCCTTTTTTATGGATAATATAACGTTCTGCCTAATTAAATATAAAAACCACAAAAAAAAGTTATGTTTACTTCATTGCCATAAGTTGGTCAAAATCAAAGTCAAAGTTTATTTGCCAGAATTTTGTTATAAATATTACAGATCAATAGAGAACAGCACAATTCACCATTAAGCAGGCATGCAAAATATTTACTATTTTTATGTAAGAATGATAAAATTCAGTACACACATATTCATCATAATTATTTTTATTATTCACTCTATGTAGGTATATGATAGATGATTTTGTTTCGTTAGTTACTTATAATATAACCTAACGTTTTATAACAGCTCATTATTTCTACCAGTTTATTTTCTAACCATCCTTTTTAGCCCACACGAAAATGGAGCTCTGTTGTAGAACGGAAATACCAATTAAATCCTGAGCGATGGTCACCCTAACACGAATGGCTGGCTAAATCGGCCGTTTATTTTTAGCTGGCAACACTGAATGGAGCCCTATACTTTTTCAGCTTAATTAAATAGTTTAAGAGTGTGCGTTGACGTAAACCGATTTGTTAGACGTCAAAGATTATTTTTAAATGTTTAAATTTACTGGCAACGAGGTGCTCTGGCGTGATTCAACCATTGGTTCTTTTGTTCCAAAGTCAGGGAGCCTAGGGCCTAGCCGTCTAAAATTGACCAAGTGTATGGAATTGATATAAAAGGCCACCGACGCTAAAAATGATTAGTTTACATCAACGTTATTCGGAATTGTCACTTTTCGAAAGTCGCTTACTTTAGCGTTAAGTATGCCCCCTTCAGTTTAGTTCGGAGTAAATTTTTTACGGATATATTGCCCCTTATTTACTTATTAATTTCGCCAATGTCAAAGTTGGATAGTAAACAGCATTTTAAATGTTTGTCTGTGTTTGGTAAATTTCATAGATATCTTTAAATTTTATTTGAGAACTCTTAAGACAATTTTTACTTGTAAGTAGGCTATACCTTAAAATGTGTCAAAATTTGACTTGTTTTCAGGTTATCTTAAACTGTAAAGAATTACAGAAAATTAAACGTCCTAAGTATTGTAGGTACCTACCGATATTTAACAGTACCTTATATGCCATTTCCGAATTTAAATTTACGCGTCTATGCAATAAAACGTGAGTATTTACGCATTGTTCGAAACAGCCGTATTTCCTTGACTTGGAAAGTTTCCTCGTGAATTAAATTGCCCTTAAAGTATTTTATCGGCAATTATTATGAAGTTTTCCTCCACGGATGCTGCAAAGTATCAGATTTGGAGGAGTTAAAGTCGCTAATATAACTTAAATTCGTTCTAAAGACTTGTTAAATCTGCCGTTTATTAAGAGTATTTTTCGAAGCGTGGATACTTTTTAATTGGGTATCGAATTTCGATAACTTTCTACGGATATCTGTGATGTTTTTCTTCGTCGCCTTTGCGCTTTTATCGCTTTTCTCTTTACTGTTTTCTTAGTTATTTCAAATTGAAAAATAAAAGTGGAATCTAGTCTCGTTTGATTTTACTTATACTACTATAAGCAATCAATGAAAAATACTTAAGTACTAAAAGTTTATCTCATGTATCCTTAACGATGTACCTACATGGGTAACTCTACCAAGTGTAGGTACCAGGCTTATTTTTCTGTAGTATAACACTATTTTAAACTTTGTTGGGTACTAGGAACCATTTTGACCATTGTTCTATGTCATAGAGAAATCATACTAGCACATATGCCATGCCACCTGATGTTAAATGGACAATATCAAGATTTTAATGTAAAACCCAATTAAAAAAGAAAAACTAAGGTCCCGCTCTCATAGAATATAAGCTTTTGCCCGCGGCTTCGCTCGCTTGGTTATAGAGTTCTTTTTTATGGCAAGGAAAAGACACACAAGCCTCAGGCCACCTGATGGTAAGTGGGATCTGAGACCTACAATCTTAAGACTGCAATCCAAAGAATTCAAATGCGTTGCCAACTCAGAGGACCAATATATTCCGTATAAGAAAAGTCGATATTGACTTTACACAATGTACGAAAGAGACAAAGATTTTTCGGTTTTGCAGCGCCATCTGTTGTCAAGTAGCAAGAACTAATGTTACTTAACAACAGATGGCATTGCACAATAAAAAAATGATAGATTCTTTCTTAGTACGTATAATAAATTATTATTTATTGGCCATACCGGGAATCGAACCCAGTACCCCTAGCTTCGTAGGCAGGACTACCAACTAGAAACGTCACACAACGTCGTTCATCGTCGTCGAATAAATACTCTTATTCCCAAGGTTATCTCTTGACAGAAGACCTGAAAGTCACCCATCAAACAAAACACTATCACGGCACATAAATATAATTCACACCAGCCTCATCACGGCACCCGAACGCTCAATCAGGTTAGAAATAGATGAACGAGCCGAGTATATTAGTCGTGATCTCTGCCACTCAGCCGTATCTCCTATCGTTAGTACGTACTTTTAACTGGCAGGGATTTGGGCGGTGGTTCCGTGATTTTTTAATTTATTAGTAGATACGCATATTCGCTGCTTAAATACAAAAGCGACACAAATCAAAAACAGATACCTACAGTTTGATTTAAAATTTAAATTAACTAGCATTTCGAATTTAAATGCAACACAAACACATTTTGATTTGTGTCGCTTTTGTATTTAAGCAACGTATTATGTACAGTTGAGCAATCTTATTGTTTTTAACTCGGCCGCCATTACTGTCAAGTAAATAAGAGCTATCAAAATGTTGACAATAGGATAACAGTGCCCCGTTTCACGAAGCTACAAGTTACAAATTACAAGCGGAACTCTCTTTCTAGCAAAAGGAGTTAGAAAGAGACTTTCGCTTGTAACTTGTAGCTTCGTGAAACGGGCCACTGGTCAAAGACGATTTGGTTTCCACCGCCTGAAATCTCGGCCCTGTTCATTTTCCACCCGCTTGTTCGTCTACCTTCCTTCTTCGATAAAAACAAAACAATAGAATCTATTTTCGACTAACTCTACATTAATTAGATCTGGCAGGTAGATACGTAAAGGCGTAATGTCTCCGCGACGGACACGTAACTAAAAGCAAGACTGGCGTGACGCCAAAAGCCCTTATCCAAAAAAACGAGTGACGCGGTGAGAAGTACCTATTTATTTGTTTCATAGGAAACCGGGCAGTAGATAAATAGCTATAATATAGACTAATTTTGAAGTTTCCTTCTCCTAGATGAGTTGGTTAGAAAGATCTTGCGCAACGGAGACAGGAATGGCGTAGCTCTGTTCACAAGGTTGTAGCAAATTTTGAAAGATCTCGTGTTAATGATCACAAAATATCACGCCGTTTTAAAAAGAACCGTCCAAAGCCCTCCTATTCTTATATACAATTTATTAGGTCAGTTGTATTGTTCGCCATCGCAGAAAAATAAAACATAACCTACTCAGGGATAAAATTAAATAGCATTCTAATAGAGAAAGAATTTTTGAAATCGGTCCATTAGTTTTTGAGTTTGTACACAAAAACAAATCTTTCCTCTTTATAATATTAGTGAAGATAAAGCCCCTAATATAATGGCAACCCTTACTGTCAGACCTAGTAACTCTTACAAGGCACAACAATCTACACTAATCTACACTATAATATTATAAAGAGGAAGGATTTGATTGTTTGTTTGCATTGAATAGGCTCCGAAACTAATGGACCGATTTGAAAAATTCTTTCACCATTAGAATCCTACATTATCCCTGATGAACACAGGCTATATTTTATTTTTCTGCGCGGTCGGAGTCTCGGGCATCAGCTAGTAATGTCATAAAGAGGAAGGATTTGAGTTTTTGTATGTTTGTAACTAATAAACTCTGAAACTACTGGACCGATTTCAAAAATTATTTCACCATTAGAGTGCTACATTATCCCTGAGTAACATAGGTATGTTTTATTTTTAAATCTCACTAAAAAGCGGTAAATGATAACTGTTTTCCCCGGTATACCCAGTTTGTCGTCTAATATTTCGTGAAGTGAATTAAACATGGAATATTTCGGATTTGGTGGCTAGCGTCAGGTTACTCGTAGATGCATTGCTATTGTTTTCTTCCCACGGACTTAAAAGTGGGTTTTGACGACGGTTCTTTTTTCTTACTTTTTTTTGTATTCCGTGTTCCTAACACGCCTTTATATTTATAAAGTAGTTATAGAGTAAAAATTGCCGCGCTCTGCTTTCATAGTAACGCCTTGGCACAGAATTTCTCCTATAGCGGAACCCTAAAATAGTATTTCAAAAGAGACACGTGCACTTGACTCATCCTCGGAGTTATATTCAGAGCCCTTTGATACGCGCCTCATTTGCTAGTATTGCGAGATACGTGACTAAAACTAAGTATCCGATTTAAAGTGAAGGGTGTCGATTTTATAGATTCCGGCACAATTACGGAATCTATAAAATCGACATCACAGATATAATACACATAGATAACGTAAACACCTTATATGTTTGAAAATTAACAGTGTCGCTTTTTGCTACCAACTGGGACACAACAAGAGAAGAAAATTTTCCGTTTTCCGCGCAAAATCGATTCAAAATCGTCGCTTTTTTAACCGACTTCAAAAAAAGGAGGAGGTTCTCAATTCGTCGGGATGTTTTTTTTTTTTTTTTTTTTTTTTTTTTTTATGTATGTTCCCCGATTACTCGAAGACCACTGGACCGATTTGAAAAATTTTTTCGTTGTTCGAATAGATATACTTTCTAGTTGGTCCCATTGTCACCACGTTAGGATCTGATGATGGAATCATGGAGAAATCAAGAGAACTCCTCAAATATTATAGGCAGACCTATAGCGATTTTGGTATTTTTCACTGTAACTCATGCATTTGCTTTTGAAAAGTACTATATGGTGAAGTGGAACTGATGATGAAGACCACAGATGGCCACCGGAACTCCTTAACGGTACCTATTTCAAGGGTGGCGATAAGATATTTCGATAAAGGAAGTTGAGCGACTATGACGAAGCACATTTAGGTTTAAATATGACTATGACATTCCCGCGGCGTTGTCTGCGGCGAGCTTGAAATGTTCAATAGTTTCTTATTAGTATTTAGAAGTGGAGCTACGTAACAGCATAAATAGGATCACTAAAAAAGTATAAAATAAAATAAATGTTTAAAAAAAACAAAAAAACCGCCTTCAAAAAGCAAAAAATAACTTCTTTAAAATGGTAGGTAAATAGGTCAATCCAACTGAAGTCGGCGTCCAACAATATTTTAACCAAAAGCAGACTTCAGTTGGACTGACCTATTTACCTACCATTTTAAAGAAGTTATTTTTTGCTTTTTGAAGGCGGTTTTTTTGTTTTTTTTAAACATTTATTTTATTGGGCTATTGCAGTATATTATCACGCAACGGGGCATTTTCTTAATTTTTACGGCCGACCGGCTGCAACAACAGGCGCGCGGAACGTCAGTAGCTACGGTTAACCCCGACGCTTGGTGGGGGTTGACCGGATTCGGACCCGCGAAGTAGATGCATTTGCGTTATCTATGTGTATTTATACTCGTATCTGTTATCGACATCGCCAATCACCGCAGTTTACTAGGAAAGAGGCATTCCATCTTATTCCTTAGGTTCATCAACGCCAGTGGCGGCTCAAGAAAAGCTAATCTAATTATCGATTTAACTGTGGCGAAAGACCTGGCCTATTTTAGGTGGTAAAACAGATATCGTCTTTGACCTGTTATAGTATTGCTTTAACCTTAGCTGCCATAACTCTCAAATAAATAAACGCTATCAAAACGTTGTCAATATACGGTACCGTACCGTACAGGTCAAAGACGATACGGTTTTTACCGCATATAATCTCGGAAATGCTGTAATTAACTGTTAACATCTACCTATATTACCGCTCGCATGCGCTTACTTTATTTTTCATTGCCAAAAGTTGCTGTAGGCCTGCTATAGTAAAAATAACAAATTTAGCGACAAGCGTAACACAAAAAGACATAGATTTTTCACGAGTTCATCACAATTTTGGAAAAGACCTTTTGAAAGAATATTTAAAAAATAAAGCCCTCGGGTACGAAGGATGTTGATATGACCTGTTTTGTATGAGATTTAAATCCAGTATTTTATTACTTACACATTTAGGATAGGTACGTATACGATAAATAGAGCCATCTTTTAAGATACTTTGTAATTAGACATCTTGCGAGTAACGTGTTCTTAAGATTATTTCTAAATAAATTTTTTTGAACAAGTTCTTCAGAAAATAACACTTCAGCATTGTTCTAAATATATTTCTACATCCAATACTTAAACCCAATTGTATAATTATCCATCACAATTTATTCTTAGGCCGAAGATTCTATGGAGACCTGGCATTGTTCTTTGTTAAACTTTTTCAATTATTTATATTTTTTTTTTAAATCAGGCGCTTCCGATGGGTTTCTTAAAAACCGCAAGCAGTATATTTTCTCCTAACAAAGACATTTGCAACGTGTCCAGGGGTTTGTAGAATGGTGTATGCATCAATAGCTGCATTGCTCAAAACAGCACGTGCACTCGACGTGACGCAACTCAGGAAAATGCAGTTTTGAATCCGACAAACTTTTAATAACTTCTTTAGACGAGACTCGAGTCTCATAATACAGAAAAACTCTTAAGTGCTTCATGAAAATCTTGGAAACGAAAATATAATTCTCGTCACGTCTATCTTAAATTTAACAAGTTTTTCATATTTTTATTTGTTTGTGAAAACATCTGTAGTTTTACCGTGTCCACTAAGCTGTTTTGGCTGCATGAATATGTGCCAATTTTCACTAGAAGAAAGAAAATAAAGAGTTTAAATTTGGTCGAACGATTTAGTAGATCTTTGTAACGAAGGGGCGGTATAATGCTCCGTTCCTTTCACAAAAATCACAATCAATTTCATGTACACTCGAGTTCATAAATATGTGTACACTTTAGTAGGTACCTTGTCTATTTAATGTCATGTTTAAACTGCCATATATGAATTGTCATAGGGATAAAAATTACAAGGTACTAAAGTGTACACATCTTTATGAATTCGACTGTACAGTGCAATAGCTAAAGGACCTTTGCGGGTTTGTACTTCTCTCAACTCGCTTTTTTGTTCGACTAAGCACTTTACCGAACCCGAAATAGGTACTTTTTAGGAGCTATGGCACTGTAAAGTCAGAAATAACTTACAAATAAAAAAATACATTTCTTTCAAATGAGATTAAATTAGGTCTTTTAAGACCGAGACTTTTCCTTTATAGGTACATCCGGCAAGACCTTTGATGCAAGCGAGATTTAATGCACTCGCTGCGACTGTAAGAGCTTTCGCACATTAGGAGACGTCTGCACCTTGCCATTAGCTACTTGCAAGTGCAGAAATGCATTAAACATTTCAAATGATCTCTTTTTACTGAAACCTAGCAAAGACTAATGAATTAACACTTGAGTGAAAGTAGTGACTTACTCGTAAGTAACGTTTTTGACATTACTATAACTCAAGTAATTACTTTTCTTGTCTATAAATATGACTGTAAGAGATTGCTGCTATTAAGTACTTTAAGGCGCATGCTTAAACTTATCAAAAATATCCAAAGATATAGACTCATTATGTGACGACGGCCCTTCCAAAAACATAAAAATTCGACAAAGCTATTCTACATCTTTAGATTTGAATGTGTTACAAATATGCGACTCATTATCCACCACATTTACTTGTCAATACGTTAATTTATTTCGGTCTTCTTACTAATTTACTGATCAATTTAAGTCTCTAAATACCTCGTTTAAATCACAGACTTATTTTAGTAAACATGACGCACTATAAATTAGTTGAGCGGTAGATTCCCCGCGTTCCGAACCAAGAATTGCATACTAAATAAAAATAAATAAATGCTTGTGAGTTTATAAATAATTAGGATTGTGGAGCCAATGGCCAATGGAGCCGTCCGTGTTATTATAGCTACGGAATATAGAATAACACGGATTCGGAGCTGCATCCGTATTCTGGATGCTAACAACATCGTCATCGTCGTCGATTTCACGTTCGATAATTTATTTAGCTCGAGAACTGGAGTGATTCCCATCTTCCAACCTAGCCGTCCAACCCAGGGTGGATATCGGGAAATTATAGTGCCATTTTCCAACCTGCCTCAGGTTGGATAGTGAGAATATAATTTATTATTATTTTTTCTTCCCATCGTCCAACCTGTACCTACTCAATAGGGTATAGTCACAGAGAATATCCCGGCCACCATTGTAGTTTACCCGGCGAAGCGAAGGTATGATAGTTACTTCGTTCGTGTATTTGTATAGTGTTTGTCGTAGATTTGTAGGTTTGCAACTTTGGCTTTTTTTTTTATACACAATATATTTATCTCCTAGCACAATCAAAATGAAATCGAAAAGTAAGTTTCTTAAAAAACCTGACGCAGTTTGGAAGATGGCCCTATGATTTCCCAATATCCAACCTGGGATGGATGGCTAGGTTGGAAAATGGGAATTAATCGAGAACTGTTGGGAATAAAGATTATTTTAGTATCAAAGGTGGGGCAAGGATTCAGAATAGAGACGCTGAAATAATCTCGAGATTTCACGAGTCGACGGAACGGGCGGAGCGAGACGCACGCGCAGCCCGCGCGAGAAATATCTAAAAATAACTTACGCGTTTGTTTTTGTAACAAATAACGTGCAGCGATTTCAACGACAAATACACAGTTTTGAATCGATTACCTTGTTAGTTAATCAGTGATTTACAGAAATGTGATGTGTCAATTTTACAAGTAATTACGGCTTTTGAAATGGCCACGACGATTATAATGAAATTATGAAATAGGTACAATTATAGAAATTGTGTGAAAGTGTATTTTTAAGCCAAAAACGAAGTTTGTGTCGAAGGTGTGGGTGTTAGAAAATTGTTTTCTTGATTAATTAGTGTTAAGAATGTGAGGAAAGAAAATATGGTGGCCATGATTGAAGTGGCAGAGCGGACGAATAACAACTTTTTTAGGTCTTTTCTACCCGTGAGTTTTAAAATTATCTAAGTTTTGAAGTCAGTGAATTCATTTATTTGAAATTCCGTTACGAAATAGCTTTATTTTTGTCAGATGCGTAAACATGCTTATCCCAAATGACTTTGAACTGCTAACCCCATTAAATTAAGATAAAATATATCGCAATTTTAGGAAAGACACATAAATCACAATTATTGGATTTTATAGCTTGCAGATTTTAAGCAGGAGACAAAGAAACTATTCATAATATTCTTGAAATTGAAATGTAGCCAAGAAAGCGTCCTTGACTAATTTATCTTCTAGACAGCCAGGCGAGTTTTCAGTCGTTAATATATTATCAACTACTGTCGAGTTATGCAAATAATGTGTTAGATATTTTACCTTTACTTCAAATGTGTAATTAAAACATTTAATATAAATAAATAAATAATATCAGGAGACAATCTCACACCAATTGACCTAGTCCTAAACTAAGCTCTATAGGCTTGTACTATGGGTACTGGACAACGAGATAAATACTTATATACATATAAAACAAACAAACAAAAGTGTTTCGACCGCACTCAGATTAAGTACTTTCTTAGTGTCGATTTTCATACATACATACATACATTTGTAAATGGAACGTGTTAATAGTCCCTAAAAAAATATATATAGGTGCCGCGGTTCGACTAAGTGCTTTGTTAACCTTATTTTTTCTTTTTTCAGGCTGTCAACTCGCCTCCGGTGCCCCATCGGGACATCTCGGGTCCATCCGCCGCGACCTACCGCCCTTACAATGGAGAGCTCCCAACAACACAACACCACGTGGTCAGACCCACCCCACCAGCTGACCCTGAACGCAAGAAAGATAAGAAGTGGTCCATCGGTAAACTATTCAGACGAAAGAAGAAGGACGACGAAAGCGGATCATCATCAGAAAGCGAAGAAGGCGGCAGCTTGCGTTCCATGTCGAAGCGGAAAGCTAATAAAAAGAAGAAGAAAATACCTGCTGTCAATAACTTTGACCACATAGTCATAAGGGAAACTCGAAGGGCACAGAGTGTTGCTAAGCCTAATGGACGTGATTTTACTGATGATGGAGTCCTTTCTGATCCCTCCGCAGGCTTCATTAACTACCGACCCAGGGCTAGAGAAGTCCACGGTGCATCAAAGGAGTCGTTGAGCTTAAGAGATGACGTCTCTACTAATTCTGCTAGAGTTGGTCCAGAAACCGTTATGAGAAAAACGAGAAAAGGCCGACTAAAAGCCAGAGTTGAAGCCCTGAGAAACAGCATGAAAGGAGAATCTAGTAGTGATGAGGAGTCCCTAAAATCATCAAATTCTTCCTCGATGGTCAGATTCCGAAGCGACGACTCCTTGATGCGCTCTCGGGATAGTTCGCTCAACAAGAGGTCGCGAAGCGCTCGCAACGAACGTTACATCAAAAGGTTATCTCGGGACGAAGAGAACCAGCTCAACAAAGAAGCTGAATTACTTCAGCAAGGTTACACGAAAGCCGAAGTTGAGATGTTAACTAGAACACCTACAAGCCAAAGCAGTGGCTATGGGACATGTAAACGAGACCAAAACAAACAAAAAACCGAGTTTAACAACGACTTGACGCGACGACCTATTAAATCTGAATCGATTTCTTCATTTCCATCTACTCAAAGTTACCCATCATCAATTAACTTTAACGCTAAAATTAATAACGAACATATTAACTACTCCATACAGTATCCCGCCAATCATGCAAGTAAAGAACCGCTTTACGCCAATAACAGGGAAAAATCTATACCACGCGTGGACGAGAACCAAGAAAAGGTTATGTACGTGAAATTTCCTTTAGGAAATGTGACTAACATTAAAAGGGATGAAAGAGCCCCACCGGTGCCACCTCCTCGAGATATGCACAGAAAAGTTGCAACCCCTATATCGATGTACTATGAAAACAATTCGGTAGTACCCGATAGGATGGGCAGTAATCAAAATATAACACATGGCGTGCCCAACAACGACTTTGAACGGGTGATGAGGCGAAGTCAGGAGAGGACATTGAATCATGGCCCTAATAGCCTACGTCGGCCGATATCTAACTCGGAAGATCACCTCGCAATGCAAAACAATGAATACTTGCAACATTTCTATCAGAAAACTGACCAGCCTCGTAGACCTGCATCAGTGTCAGCTGAACCTAATCACTACGGGATTTATGCTTTTACACCTCCGTGGAGGAAACGGGTGGAACCGCCTAATTTAGTGAAACCTGAGCCAGTCCAATTAAGGAACGACTTGCTCTACTACGCTGATTATAATCCTCGATCTCGCAGACCAATAAGCATAAAACCTAGTCAAAATGGCTACGAACAACAGTACCTAAGTGATTCCCAAACATCAGTTAATGTTGCTGAAAGTATTTACCGCAGACCGAGAAATGCATCAGAATTTTGGAAAAAACTAGACGACACAGAGAGACAGAAGAAACAACAAAATATCTATGCAAGTACCAGAAGCAATAGTGAGCAATTACGAAACACACAAAGAACTCATCATTATTCAGAAGGAAACAATGGTTATCCAAGTCACATTGAAAACATTGACAGTCAAAATAAAAATAGAGCAACCTCCGTAGATCAATCTCGGGATGTATTAGACGGTGCCAAAATGTGGAAAGCGACTACCGAATATAAGAGGTCAGTTACTGTCGAACCTCCAAAAACAGTCACGTCACCGACTTCTAAAACTCATGTGCGTCATAAATCTGATACTTTTGTTACCAACAGCTATCAAATACCTTCAGATGATGACAAAAGCTCTGAACGACGCAAATCAACGAATCTTGACGATGCTCTTAACGAACTAGAAGCAATATACAATAGCTTAGGATTAGGAGATGAAGACCTGCTGGACAGAGCTGAACAACGAGAGTCGATGACTCCTAAGTATAACGATCATTTCAATGACTGGAATGGAAACGATGAAGAGTGTCATTTGAGAAGCCAACCTACAACACCTTTACGAAGGCTGTCAAGAAGGTCAACACTGCCCGATAAGTTGCAGGACGACATGGCATTCCGAAGAATGAACTCATTTTCAAAGGAAAAACCTAATGTAAAGCAACCTCAGGCACAAATAAGTTATATGCTTGCTTCACCGGTTTACGTTCCATATGCATCAGATGACGATAGATGTTCCGAACGCAATGAACCTGATATTGTTTATGATGACGTGGTTTACAGAAATATAAAGCAAACTAATAATCATTTAAAGACGCATGAACCACAGCCACCATTTGGTATTCCACTAGGACCAGTGTCTCCAGCTCCTCAAAGTGATTACTTGCATGCGACACCCGAAAGTAAGGGGCGTTCGCGATTTATCCCTAGAAGATCCCCAGATCTAGTTTCAGATGACTTGGCTTACAGAAGTCTACGAAAAGATAGTAGACATTCGTCATTGTTTAACGGAGAGGAGTATAATGGCCACATAAACAATAACCAAAGTTATAACGAGTATCCATACCCGAAAGATTCCACAACTAACCTTAAAAAGAAACGAGCAGTCAGGTCTCTTTCTGCTAACATATTTACTATGATCCAAAAAGAAATCGATGATGCCCTTAATATGAGTAAAACGACAACATTGCAAAAAACTCACAGCAATAGCGACGTTATGAGGCGCTTACGAGACACTTTCGAAAACAACGACAACGAACCGGAGCACTACCCTCGCAATAAGGTAAAGCAACGGCACAATACCGTTAGTCTGTTCCTCAATAATTCGCACTCGCCCAATCATCATTTCGCAAAAGACGACTCATGCATTCATAATGACGATAAATACCTTCCCAAACCTGCATCTTGTGATAAGTCCAAAAGTTCATCCCCATCAAATAGATCACCGCAGTCTTCTAAGCGATCATCGAAAGATGAATTTCAACAAGTTCTCACCATGCTTGCGCAGGAAGCCATGGATACCAGTAATAAGTTAGGCGTAGCTTTAGCTGAACTAGACAAGAATAGAAATAATAATGCAGAAAAAAGGCCTGACGTAAATAGTAGGATATCCGATAGTAGATCACACTTTTTAAACGGCCTTACCAGTGACACTTATGAGAACTCCCAGCCGGAAATAAAATTAGTGAATGTTCATTCTGAGGTTGTAGATGACCCTACTCGAAAATATATAAAACACGATAATGAGCAAACAAAAGGACAAAAAACTGAAGATAGCCTTTTAGCGATATCAAATCAATTGCACAGAGTTGAAGACCAACTCAAACATAGTCATGAAAAAGAATTACATTTTGAAGACGAAAGTTTAAAACTATCAAATTACATTGATAAAAATGAGGAACCATTAAAAGCTCAGGAGAGTACAGTAGTGATTCCTGATAATAAACTAATTCCGGATGTTTTACCTCTCACAGTAAAGGATGACTCAGTGAAAGTTGAAGTAAAGTATGGCAAAGAGTTAGAAAACCAAAGCCAAATAATTAATCCACAATTTAAGTCAACAAACCCATTTTTAAATACAGATGATAAACTACAGGAAATCAATGAAATTAATGCTTTCAAAGAATTAAAAGACGGCATTTCAGATTTAATAGCTGGGATATCTCAAGTAAACGAAAAGTTTTTTGTTCCCAAACCACCAAAAGCTGAAGAACCTACCAAACCTAAAGTTACTAGTATGACAGAAGCTAGTAAACAATTAAGTCAAGTGACACAAGACGAGCCTAAACCGGTGTCGAACAGAGCTTCTGTTAATTTATCTATTTACGAGGATGACCTTGAAGTAAAGAAAGAAACGGCTGATTCCACTGAATATAATTCATCCGAAGAGTTAGCGACTATATTTAAATTAGATGGCAATTTAAAACTGCACACAGTGGCGGTAGAAAATGAATTGAAAAACGAATCGAAGAAAGTGAGAGATGAGCTAAGCTCGCCTAAACTAGTTCAGAATATGAATCAGCAGCTGGGGCGGCTTTCGGTGGATGAAGATGAGCCGGCCGGCCAACCCGCCCCGCTGCCAACTGCCGTAGTACCGTGGAGAACCAAGAGGCAAAACAGTTCACAAAACGAATCGCGAGGTACGTGGGCCATTATCATGCATGGTGTCTGGTTTTCATTTTAACCATCGCTTTTTGTGTCTCACATTAGTTTTCCCTTTGTTTCGCGTGTGATTTGGAAAACCCTTCAATCGTCATGAATTGAATAAATAATTTTGCGTCTTTTATGATTAAATAACCCTTCCGTGACGGTTTATCAAGTCACTTGCGAGCGAAGGTACCAGAATGCACAGTTTTGTTGATTTTCTTTAAGTGTTCGGTTTTTTTGTTGATGTTGGCAGGCGACGCGCAGTCGAAGCACGATTGGCACGACGGCACGTTGATGTTAGCTTGTACGTACACGCTGATAATGACCCAGCATTTGGCGGAACTGGATTGGCTGACGCTCCTCGGCCTGCTGCTGGCTGTCCTTACTATTATAGCAATGCTAATAATTTAATGTTAATGGGATACTGTAAATATACTGCCTGAGGCCACACTCAAGGACAATAGGGAATATTCATGTCTTTTTTTCGCAGCTTCAATAAAAGCTGATTCATGTAACAAAGTTGTAAAAAACCTTTTTTTAAAGCGCTATAAAAATAACCAAGATATAAGCCAACAAAGATTTGTTCCTATCTCTTTCTAGCAAAACAGAATTTTACGAGGAGTTTATATGTCCGACCTGTTCCATGACGTCACGGTGCATATCGGATCTCTCTGTCTAATCGCTGTCTAATCAGTAATTTAAAATGCTTGTATCATCCGTATTTCTTCACTTCTTTCTTTACGGTATTTTCATATTTTGTTGAGAATTGCGATTTAAAAAAATTCATGCATATTCACTATCGTCATTTTTTTTAAATTAAAATTAGGATCATGGATATTTATTTTTAAATAATGCAGAATTTGAAACGCCTCATTGGAAAAAAACTTAAACATTTCAACATTTTTTATTAACAATTTATGATACTTAATGAAATATTTTATTGGATATAGTGAAGAATTAAATTATTAGTTTTTCCGTATTTATTCTCATATATAATTAGTAGGTACTTAGTAAGTAATAGTTTTTATTTACTCTATCCCAGCAACAAACACTAAGCTAACAATTGTGAAGTGCTTTAGAATAGTTTAAGTTATAATTTTAAGCTGACCTTATTTACTTAGAACATCACATATTTAACTATTGCAAAATCATTAGAAATTAAAAAAACTATCTGGCTTTTTATAACAAATGCCTAATCATTGCGACTTGTAAAAAAAAAAAGACCCGATATCCATTCTAACCAGAGACCAGAGAAACGGCAAACTTGTTTTTTTAAAGGATATAAGATAGGATATAGAAATGAATTGACTTTTTAGCAATATAGATACTGTATGAGCACATTATTTAGCTTATTTGGTACCTATGTATTTAATTGACCAATTTTGTCTGTATGTGTTAAGTACATTTTATTTCTAGTTTTAAAAATCTACCTAGTATTTTAGCTGTGATGTTCCATTTTACTAGATTACTCAATTAATCAACTATGTTTATTTGCGCATTAATTACGTTTTAAATGAGTTGGTATACCTGCTAAATTTACAAAAAAAACCCTAAGCATTTTAATTTGATCAAAATATTTACGATTGCTTTTAGTGATTTTAAGCGCATGTGTATTAAATGTATTGCATGGTTTTTATATGGATTATTAAGTGTTTATTGTTATTATTTAGTTTTAAAAAAGAATTTACTATCACTATTTAACGACCATTATTTAATACTTATTAAGCCATAAGTTAAAAAATATTGTATTTTACAGATTTTGTTTAAATTTTAACATTTTTGTTAATTGTGAATAAGCTAATCAATTTTATGGTTTAAATAATTGTCAATCACAAAATCGGTAAAAAATATGATACCTAAACAATTTTTTTCCTAAAATTGTAGTTAAACAACTCTTTATCACTTATGATGAAAACATTTGTAGAAATTATTTTCTATAACGCTATGATTTATTTCTAGGTGAAAACTGATGCCTGCGGGTGCTCTGCCAACTACTTACGAATAAGATAAAATAAACTCCTTTGGCACACTAGTTCATAAGTACACGAGATTCCGTACCGTTCGTATATATTAAAACCCCGTGGCTAAACCTAATATTCTTTTATTTAGTTACCAACATTGAGTTTAGCTTTATGTTGTACAGTTTATATAATAGATGTCGCTACGGTACTAAATATCGTAGTGTCTTTAATGTCATAATGGTAAAAAAAATACTTATACTTACTGAATTTCAAAGCGCAGTCTGAATAGAAAGAATTTAACCAATTCTTACATAAATGAAATGAAAACAGTTTCAAATTATTCTTGTTTATAAAAGGTACGGAGATCTCTTCTGCCCTGCTAAGCCAAATAGCAGTATCTCAAATAAAACTCCTGTAGCAATCACAACCTCATTACTAAGAGGACAAGATTGAATCTACTCTGGCAATTGAATCTGACATACTGTTTATATGCTTATGACGGCAGTCTTACCAGTTCGACTTACAATTGACCGAATGTTATAATTACTTAATAATAAAATTAATAAAACAATACTTTATGTCGATGTTTTGTAATAAATTCTGTACTCTATTCTACTGTCACGTGACATTTTATCTGGCATTGTATATGTAGAGGCTTCCATTTATTTTTTAAGGAGAGCGTTATTTATATGAGAGAGAGTTATAAGTTGAATAAAGTTTCAGATTTATTAATTGATTGTTTTATTTTAGTGTTTGAAGGAGAATCTGTAAAACTGAGTGCAATTAATAATAAGAAGGCACGTGTGGGTTAGGGCAGTTTGGAAAATGTTACGATTAAAATAGTAATCTAACATCTTATGAGCAGACATAGGAATCCAGGGGGCAAAATTTTATAACAGGTAGGGAGTTCCTACATCGATAAACTCAATTATCGATGCTTGTTTTATATACTAGTGATCACTCGCAAGTTTTGCCTGTAATAGTACATTGTTGAAGAGGATAGAAAGTACGAAATTTTTGGACGAGTCATAGAGGGCCGAAACGTAGTTGAGGCCCTCTAGTGTACGAGTCCATAAATTGCACTTTCTACCGAGGCAGACATAGTGCTTTTCACAACTACTGAGAGGAAATAAAATAAAAATTCATTTTAATTCATGTTAATGTGACATCACCGTCAATTTTACCATAGATCACTTTTTTTTAAATCCGGACCCCTATTCTCGTGGCACTCGAGATTAATAAACTAACATGCGAGATGAAAATGTCAACTCCATATAAAGTTGTATTTGTTTCGCCTTATCTTCCACCTAATTTCATCTCTAGTGGTTCGAGATTAGGGGCCAAGTTTGAATTACATTTAAAAAAAAAGCAGTGACATAGTTTTTGTCTGTGTATCTTTTAGCAAAAATACACCTAATATATTACGACACAAAATTGTGTGTTCTGATTGGTCGCTTTCAATTTTTCATTTTAAGGAGCTATTACACAAAAATTGATTGATTGATTTTCATTGGTTCTTGAAGTTGGACAACAATGTTCTCGGCCAATCAGCAAACACGCCGACAAAAATATTCTTGGTCTGTCCCTATAAGGTGACGTTTTGTGACCCCAAACAAGACCATCCATTGCCATATTTCCGAGCAGTGTTGTGAAAAATATTTTTTTTATTAAACGTGTAAATATTAAGTAAAATAACAACGTAATTCTCTTCTTCGTTTTTCAAAAAGATTATTGAAACTCTACTCATCTTAATTTTTTCTTCATAATTGTCCCATCTTCTATTGTTAAAATAAACGATCAGAATTTGTTCCAAATTTTCGGGCATTAAACCTGTCCGTCTTGGCTGATAAAAGTGAAAAATATATTTCAGGTGGCTAAATGACTTTTCAATTTCTGTGGAGGTAATGGGGGCAGAACATTTTTTTTGAATATGCTGTGTGAGCTTTATACTTACTCAGAACAATACTTACAAAAAATACATACAATGCTGGGGGCGATCACTAGTATATGGAAAAGCATCGATAATTGAGTTCATCGATATAGGAACTCCCTACCTGTCATAAAATTTTGCCCCCTGGATTCCTATGTCTGCAAGAGTATCATAGTAGGGAAATTAATGATTACATACCTTCTCATGCTTTTTAGTTTGGTTAGCTCTGATGTTCATATTTTAATAGCGACATGCGCGTACGATGATCGTTTACTGCCGACACCGAGTGGTGCCAAGTTTAGAGCTAAGGAGTAGCCTACCTGACTAGAACTTGCTGTCCCAGCAGGTACCCGGTGCCCACAGCCCACACCTAACAGGAAAACGAGGACTGGTGGGATTTAGGTACCAGCCTATACCAAATCCCAAACCCACTCGTAGTCCCAGCAAGCAAATATCTTTAGCCGTCACACCGGCGTTATTGTCACAGGTCAATCTAACTCCTGTGGCCGACAGCAGTCAATGCACTAAAATGGCATTACCTAAGGAAAAAAACATTTGTCGTAAGTATGGCACCTAAAAATTACAATAAAACACCAAAAGAAATAGGAGACTCCAATATTTATAATGTTTAAAAGGGTATCGTTTGATATTACAACTTTTTTATTGTAGTTTTACTGAATTAATAAAATGACCTCAGTCAATTTGTAAGCCGAAAGGCAAAACTTAAAGCACTTGATAATGAATTATTATTAAGATTAATTTATGTTTACAATATGAACTTACTCAAAAATAAGTACAAATTCGGTTGCAAACTATTCACAATTCTCACAACATTACAACATATTATTCCTATGTATGTATGTATACTTTATTGTACAAACTGGAAAATAACAAACAACAAAATAGACAGAAACTCAAAAGGTATGTACAAAGGCGAACTTATCCCTTTAAGGGATCTCTTCCAGCTAACCTTTGAGCGATTGGGAAAAGTTTGAAAAAATAAATAGCCAAACGTACAACAATGAAAGGGACTAGATGTTTCATAATTACGTTAATATTAAATAACCAATATAAAGTACTAAGAATAAATAAATAAATATGAGCTAGATCTTAGTTAAATAATTTAATACAATGCCAAATAGATTGATGGATATATACTTATATAAATATATCATTATATATAAATTTATATATACAGGGTGGAAAGTTCGCATGCCACATGGAAGGCAACTACAGATCTAGTGAATAATCCTTTCACATCGTGAAAACTCGGAACTCACGTCTACTTCCGAATGATGCCGACGTGTCTATGAATTATTGAATTATTAAGTGACATGTTTGTATTAAATAAATGGAGTACTTTAGTTATCAGTGTCAAATGTCAAACCACGAGTTTGAAGTATATCAAACCGAGATGTTAAAACCACCACGTTCAAATATATAGAAATTAGGTGAAGGTAAACAAAAAGAAATATAAATGAATGTTGAAAATAATTTCACAGGCTTGTCGATCTAAACGTTTTACAGATCTTAATGCTTTCGGCATGACTATTAAAAAGAACTGAAAACAAACTTAATCTTAATTAACAGAAAAATACTCTGGTATTAATTAACCACTCTATATCGATTATCACTCTCGCGATGCGACGTTCCCCCACGTTGTCCTGATGGGTACTGAGTCAGACTGAAGTAGCATGACAAATACGAACATTTCCGAGAAAATACGATGTGAAAGGATATTTCACTACATCTGTATCTTAAATATTGGAAACAGCACATTGCGCTCCCCATATATAATTTTTTCCTCACATTATTTTAAACCCACATTAGTATTTTTTGTTGAAATCTTATACGTAAGGTCTGTTCATTCTTACTTGTCTTATATGGTAAACAACTTGCTAACCTCAAAATGAACCTTTTTTGGCTAAAACAGCTCTTTTGTCGTAAATAAAGTAAACTGAATAAACATTTTGGACATAATTTGGCCAATGTATTGTCTGTGATTGCTTATTTTGTTTAAAATAGCGGTTTTAGCCTAAAAACATTCATTTTGAGGTTAGAAAGTTGTTTACTATATAAGACAAGTAAGAATGAACAGACCTTAGGTACGTAGAATATGGATTTTATGATATGACCAATTAAATTAAATATTGTTGTAGCAATGGAAAGTATTCAAAATTATTTAACATATAACCCCATCTATCATACAATTCTGGAAATTCAACCATGCGCATAGCGCTATACGTACAGTACAACAGATTCTTAATTGAGTTTTGTTACAAACTCACAGATGGCGCGCTTTGCCTGTACCGCAGTAAGTATACGTAATAATATTTTTTGAAAATCGAAGGTGAGTATGCATACAAAATTATTACAATATTATTGTTCTACTTTGAACTCGATTGTGATTGCGAGTGCGTTAGGCAATAGGCCAGCAGATGCTCAACAGATGGCGCTGTCTGTATTTTAAATGTCACAATCGTTTTGCTGACGCAGATTTCTTATATGCACCAAGATTTTATATGGATTCGTCAATTTCTTAATAGCCGCAATGCTTTCGAATTGTTTTTTTTGAAAGACCGCGCCCACGAATACCAGTGGGAGCGAGTCTGTAAGTTGCATGCAACGGGACTCTAGCCAAAACGGGAAAGGACAGAAAGTATTCAAAGTATGAAAAAATAGATCGGTGAATTTAAAAAACCAATTCTTTGACGAAGTTGACACCTTTGAAGGTTTTATACTTATGTCTCATGTCTAGAATTGGGCATCGGCAGGCCTTTCGCGTAAC
Organism: Acleris literana; assembly: GCA_946894065.1. Taxonomy (NCBI): domain Eukaryota; kingdom Metazoa; phylum Arthropoda; class Insecta; order Lepidoptera; family Tortricidae; genus Acleris; species Acleris literana. The sequence continues at coordinate 5,973,684 of OX335681.1, forward strand.
AACACTCGCAATCACAATCGTTTTCATTTTGAAAATCGAAGGCTTGTCTGCATACAAAATGAAACCAATTGTTTTGTTTTGAAGCCGATCGCGATTGCGAGTGAGTTACGCGAAAGGCCTGCGGGTCTCGGTTGAAATGTCTTTCGGCTGAAACGATGATGATTATGATGATATTGATGATGATTGCCCGAATGTGTTTTTTAACCGACTTCAAAAAAAGGAGGAGGTTCTCAATTCGTCGGGTTTTTTTTTTATGCGTGTTCCCCGATTACTCGAAGACCAATGGACCGATTTGAAAAATTGTTTCGTTGTTCGAATGGGTATACTTTCTAGTTGGTTCCATTGTCAACACGTCAGGATCTGATGATGAGATCATGGAGAAATCAAGAGAACTCCTCAAATATTATAGGCACACCTATAGCGATTTTGGTATTTTTCACTGTAACTCATGCATTTGCTTTTGAAAAGTACTATATGGTGAAGTGGAACTGATGATGAAGACCACAGATGGCCACCGGAGCTCCTTAACGGTACCTACATATTTCAAGGGTGGCGATAAGATATTTCGATAAAGGTAGTTGAGCGACTATGACGAAGCACATTTAGGTTTAAATATGACTATGACATTCCCGCGGCGTTGTCTGCGGCGAGCTTGAAATGTTCTATAGTTTCTCATTCATATTTAGAAGTGGAGCTACGTAACAGAAAATAGGATCACTAAAAAGTATAAAATTAAATAAATGTTTAAAAAAACAAAAACCCGCCTTCAAAGATGCAAAAAATAACTTCTTTTAAAATGGTAGGTCAGTCCAACTGCATTCGGCTTTTGGTTTAAAATATTGTGGGACGCCGACTTCAGTTGGACTGACCTACCATTTTAAAAGAAGTTATTTTTTGCATTTTTGAAGGCGGGTTTTTGTTTTTTTATTTAATATTACTATAGTAATTACTACTATAGTAATTACTATAGTAGTTATAAATAACTACTTTATTCGTAAAATTCCAAGACATGTATCTTTTATTATTTTAGATATTTATTTATTCTACTGTAAATTAGGTTTTTTATAACAAAATATTCAAATATAAAAGTAAAATAACAATACTAATACAAAAAATAGACATTATAAAAAACCCAACCTACGAGTGCCGCCGGGGCAAGGCTCAAGCTACCGGTGGTTAGGACTGCAGAGAGAGGAACCTCGTCACAATACGTGCCGTGTCGAGGAGTACTGCCTTCTGTATCTGGCCCTTGATCCAGCCATCTAGCGAAAGTCTCTTGAGGTGTTGGTCGAGACTCTTCGCTATAAGACCGTTTGCCGAAACTTTATTTATTATTAAGAGTATTATTTTAGGAGTACGTCTACTGGACAACAGATGGAGTATTTATCCACTTTTTTCATATTCTAGAATCGTCGGTGTGTATCTAATTTTCAATAAATAAAAACGATTTATCAAAGAAGTAATCGTTTAACAATTTCATAATTATGCCATTTAAGACATGATTTTAAAGAAATGCGGTAGAAAAGTCATTGTGTATTTTGTTAGCTACTGGTCAAACATGTGGACAGCAAACGCCATCTATAATCACATTTACCAACTAATTATACTTTCGTTGATTTTTATATTTTTCAAATATTTATTTTATATTTTTCAAATATTTCAAACATGCTTGGAAATAACGGTTTTCCGATTGAACACATGGACGGAAAATGCCTCTTTTTACTCCTACGAGTAAAAAAACCATATGAAAACACTTTCCGTCCATATCCATATTGTTTTGTCAAAAGCGCTCTCAATTGCGTATAAAATCGAAAGGACCATGACAAAAATCCCGTACACCCAACTTGTGGGGGCGCAGTGAGGGGCGGCAGCGCGGCGGGGCTCTGCGGAGCGGCGGTGGCGGGCGGCGGCTCGTTGTGCGTGAACTATCGCTACTACTTAATACTCGTATGACGCAAACAAACATTATCTCCGAATTTGTCAAAGGTTTTTAAAAATACTTATAATCATGTATTTGTATAATTTCCTCGCATTGTTTGAGAAAAGCATTATGTATGCCTCGGCGGAAACGAGGATTTCCTGACTCGTATTTTAGCAGGCCTCGCTATTGCTCGGCCTGCTAACCACCTCGTCAGGAAATCCCCTACTTTCCGCGCCTAGGCAACAATGTACTATTTCCAAAAAACATAACCGTTAGAGCAATTCTTTTATTGTTCTTGTAATATATGACTTGTTTTCTGGTACATGTTTGTTTTTCTTCAATAGTTTTAAAAATAGGGGGTAGGAGGGTGGTATCATACAAGTCATTTATATGTAACCACTATTTAACTAATCAAATTATCATTATCATACTTGTTTTTATATTTTAAGGTTGTATTCTTCTAAATATTTGATTTATGGTAGAGTCTGGCCATCGAAACGTCATACTGAAAATGACCGCGAAATTTAAAATTGTAGCTTGGGTATGCCTGTATGGGCTAGAAATAAACAATGTTCATGCATAAAAATTGTTTAATTGAAGATGATTCAGGCATACTACAGCTACAATTTTAAATATCGCGGTCATTTTCAGTATCACGTTTCGATGGCTAGACTCTAAAAACTAGCCCAGTGAGGAGGGTCCATATTATTATATCATAAGTTATTTTCTTTGTGTAAATAATTCGACTATTCAAATTTAAAAAGTAAAGTTTTTAAATAGCAGAAATTGTTTTAGCAGAAAACAAAGATTTGTTAGATCATTTTCAAAAAAGCATTTTTTTCATAGTAGCTTATTTTCACATAGCGTTCTTAGCCCAGTCTATAACAACACAGAAAAAGGCAAACATCGCAAACCCGCATCTAACTACGATTTGCTTATATGTTTTTAGGTCCGGTGTGAGTATTTAACATCCAAGTTTGCGATTTTTTGGCACTTGTTTCAGTTCTTTCGAAAAAAAATCTCTAAGGAAATATTTTCCAAGTATCTTTATGTAGACTTTAATAAAGATAACTAAATTTGCTACAATTTGAGCGTAATTTGACCATAGTATGTTTATTGGTTGGCGAGAAACAGCAAGTCAAAAAGTGAAAATGTGTTGGTAGGGTTATTTCGAAGATACATACCGGCTGAAATAATGCTCCTAATTAAAAGTCATGCCAAAAGAATTTGTAAAGAATTGAATTAGCCTCAATTTAAAACCAAAATGGTGCCTCTAGGCCTCATAGTTTCATCCAAAATAAAAAAAATAGTAAAATATCGGATTTTGGCTAAGTAATAAAAACATTGAACTGAATAAATTTTTAAAAAAAATTGTGCAAAAATGTGAATTTACCATTTTAGATGTATAATTATAGCTTTAAATAAACATACACTAAAGAAATGAACATACTTCCAAGTTGTTTTGTTAACTGCGAAAATTCAAGGCACTTGTTTCAGTTTCTTCGAAATAATTATATAAATGAAGCGTTTTTCGAGTATCTTTGTTCATACTTTAATAAAGGGTACTAAATTGGCTACAATTTAAGCCTAATTTGATTAATAAAAGACTATTAGTTGCGGAGATACAACTAGTCAAAGACAGACATTTTTTTTCAACAAAATGGGAATTTTGTTTATGGTCATTTTCCAAGTTACGTACTGGTTAAACTTGAGATAAGAATTAGTGAAGAATTTGACTAGCTTCAATTTAATACCAAAGTAATGCCTCAGCTTTCATAGTTTTCTCAAAAATATAAAAACTATTAAAATATCTGATTTTGGATCTGAAACTCGATTTTTTACACGTTGAAGTTTTATTATTAGCATTGTTTTATGCAGGTCACTTTTAATCACATTAAAATAATAATGTAATCCAATAACACTGGCTATTCTTCATTCATGTTTTATCAATAAGGCTTCTTTATAAAAGTGTTTGATGCCAATGAGATGTGTCATTTTTGGTAAAAAAAAAACTAGCGCTGATCGAAATTGAATTAATCGTTAAAAGCTGTAAATTTGCTCACAAAGTGACACTGCTTTGTATGGACGAGTAACAAAATAAAAAAAGTGAAATCTCTGCGGAGATAAAATTATTTTATAAAAAAATATTTTATCTACACACATGTCATAAGTCCTCTATTATGCGTTCAAAACCCGTAGGCAATGACCAGCATTACCTGTGGTAGTAGGTGACAGCGATGACAGCTGTTAATTTTCTAAGATGTTCCAAATTTGGATCTCATTACCTTACGATATTCGATAACGTAATTTCAAAATTACGTTACAGCTGTCATCGCTGTCACCTACTACCACAGGTAAGGTAACCCTGGTCATTTGTCTTTCGCCCATCTTAGAGTACTTATAATATGTGTGTAGATAAAGTAGTTATTGAACGAGACTCTGTGTAATTAGCATTACAACACTCGTGTGATCTATTAGGAAACTCGTCTTGCTGCTCGTGTCATAAACACTCATGTTGTAGGTAATGCCTGTCATTACGCAACCGTCACGTAAACTATATTACCCAGCAGAATAGAGGCCCAGGGAAGAACTCGAGCTCATCACACGCGCCCAATATGTGTGCGCTTACCGGGGATCGAACCCGGGACCGCTGGGACTTCACTGGCAGAGTCAGCTAGGCTAGCTAGGCTAACTACGAAACTAGCGGTTTGATTCGCGGTAAAGCAAATATTGGTGAGATCGATGAGCGCGAGTACTTGTTTCTGTATCTTGCATGTTTGTTATGTATTTCTTTACTGTAGGAAAGTATGATTACGGTTGTCTAGCGACCATAGTAGGTACTATCACCAGCAATAATAGGTATATGTATGATCCAACATTGGCTCATTAATACCTATTTAACACGTCTGTATTGCTAGAGGTATAAGAGCGTGTCAGATATTTTTAAGTCCATTTCTGGATGATATATCATTTGCTGGTGACTTTACAAGTTTAGTTAATTTGTGTGAGATTGTTTTCGTAATAGGTATTTGTTTATTACTTACCTATTTTATTTTTATTTACACTAAAATCTTTTAACTGTCATAAAAATGTGAAGCCTGGAACCTTTAATGAATTTTTATTTTTTATAAAATTTGATGGATTTTTCCATTTTTCATTCCATAGAGCCTAAAATGACATCTGAGATCAAGAGACCGGTTATAACTGGATCGGTGACGCAAGACAAATCATCGCGGGACCGAAGGTAGGATTTGTCCATATTTGCGTGCTGCCGTGAAATAGTAATAGTAATATAGTAAAAGCAATTTAAGAGGTCCCCTATGACAAACTCTGTAGTGTTCCGCGATCTGGGGGCCGATTTTTGACTTCCGAGCGCTCGAAAGTTTCACTCGGAAGTGAGCAACATCTTCGAAACCGATTTTTGAAATACGAGCGGTAGAATCGAGCGCTCGGAAGTCAAAAATCGCCCCCCTGGATCTCAATAACCATAACACCTTTGTATCTGTTCTTCGGATATATTAAAGTCGATCATATTTTCGTTGAGACTGGCAAACGTGATAACACGATTAGAAATAAAATCCTCCATAGTTTTATTGTTCAAACACGACACCTTTTTTGCATGTTTTTGGTTAAATCTTCGGAACCCTATAATCTTTAACGATTATTTTCGATTCAATGTTTGAGTATATGTACTTAGTCGGGTCATAAGTTCTGTTACAGAGATTTATTAAAATATAAAAAATAAATTATCGGAGTTTTTCATAAATCTGTATATTAATCGAACCGTCTGTCTGTCTGTGTTTCTGTCACCATGCTTTATCTCATGAACGGTGATAGCTTGACAGTTGTAATTTTCACAGATTTTTTTCCTGACTTGATTTCCCTAATGACAAAATACCTAAGGTTGAAATACCTAATTTTTAAATAGGTACATAACGGTAAGTTATAATACCAAATGGACGAAATACCACCTGATAGGTTAGGTTAGGTTAGGTTAGAGTTGCACCAAGGCGCGAATCGCCAGAACTACGTGGAATAGGATCCGTCGACTTCTTCGTTCACTTATTTTTAAGTTACTATTTTATAGTTAAGTTTATATTTTTAAGCGTTAATTTCCTTCTTTTTTGTAGTCGCTTAATAAAGAAGTACCTATACGAACAAGTCGTCGGAGCTCTCGCCTTGCTTCACACCTTGACGCAACTCTAACCTAAACCTAACCCAACCTATAAAGGCCTAATTAAGCAAGTTGGTTTGCATTTTCCAGGAACTGTTCTGTTTTTTATTAGGTGAGGTTTAACGCTTGTGAATCCATTTATCCATTAGGTATTTCATCCATTAGGTATTGCATACATTATTGGGTATTTCATGAATATTGGGTATTTAGTCTATTAGAGGATTTAAATTTATGCGAAATGATGTTAGGCGTTTTAAAAATTAGGTATTTCAACGTTAGGTATTTTGAAATTAGGCAAATTAATATTAGGCGTTCTGATACGTACCTAACCATATTAATAACTGCAACTGGGCCTCTATTCAACACTTTAAAAACCATATCGTTTTTGATCTGTTATCGTATTGTCATCGTTTTGATAGCTCTTATTTACTTGACAGTAATGGCGGTCAAGTTAAAAACAATACCATAACATAACACGTCAAATACGATTTGGATTTTACCGCCTAGAAATAGAGGCGCTGGTCTGTCTAATGTTGTTGTTGTCGACTTGCACTTGGCCGGTTTTCTTATAAAGTGCGAGACAGAGCATTCGACTCGCTAGCGAGTACGGTGGTGTAGGGTAGGTACGGTTACGGACGTTAATTTGTACCCAATTAAAAAAAATATGATTGAAGTCGTCAATGTCATTAGAGATGCCAAGACATTTGTAACTTATAGGAAACTCAACCTTATTGTTGTAGAATATCAGATTGACTTTGAACCTAAGGTGGGTCACAAATTTAATTATTTGACTGTACTTACTGGTCTAGCGCGTCGCGTTGAGTTGCAGGCGTTGCAGCTTACAGACTCGCTCCCACTATGCTCCCACTGGTATTCATGGAGGCGGTCTTTCAAAAAGAAGACTTTTATTTTCCTTCGGAGTGTAGTTCACAATGTCATATAAAACTTTGACGTAGGTATATAAGAAATCTGCGTCAGCAAAACGATTGCAACATTTAAAATACAGGCAGCGACATCTGTTGAGCCAGGCGCGGATCCAGCTTTCAGATTAGGGGGTGATCATTGACTGAACGAAGAAGTTCGGTCATGTGCGAGATAATTCCACACGACTGTTTACTTTCTGACCCGTATATATCTACGAGTGCCGAAGGGGGTGGTCATGACGTACTTGACCACCCCCGTGGATCCGCCACTGTGTTGAGCATATAATAATAATGTACAGAAAATTATATAAATATCTGAACAATAATAATTAAGTAATATGTTACGGAAGCAAGCAAACACTTTCCGACTTATACATACTTAATTTTGTAAATGGGCGAATAAATTGAAATGTTAAACGGTTTGGCTAGTAGTAGGCACCTACCTAGAGGTAATTGCACAGAACAGAAAAAATGTTTTTCCTATTGCGTGGGTAGGTAATTGGTAAGTATATAGTAAGTATGCGGAATAGCCTATGATTCTCGAACGTTCTAGACGAATCGAGTGAATTTGAATGAATCCGAACCGTTCCTTATTTTTACTAGTTTTTACTAGTGTGATGATGTGAACATCAGATAAAATTATTTTTATACTCGTACTTACTGCAGTAAATAAAAACAGGAAAAGCACGCCATCTGTGAGTTGGTAACAGAACTCAATGAAGAGTTTCCCTACCGAGATTATTATGTTACGTGTAGGAATTAGGTATAGTACGGCGCTACGCACGGATTTATTTCTAGAGTTAAATTATAGATGGGGTTATACGTTATATAATTTTGAATACTTTCTATAGCTTCAGTTATAATTTAATTGGCCATAAAATTCATTATATACTACGTACGTATAATATGCCAACAAAAAAAACAATATTGGATTTAGAACAAAAATTAAAATTAAAAATTTACTAAATTCTTTGGTGGTAACACTTAGATCCAAGTAAAAGTAAGTAGAATGGCATGGCAACTCGGATTAACTGTCATGTTGTAGGAATCGAGCGTGTTGTGAATATTTTGCAAACGAATTGTTAGTTATTTTTGAATAAGATCATATTATTGGCCTTGTGATACTTAATTGTTGTGGGATATTTAGTGTGTAGTGTTTTTACAAATGTTATTGTATTAGATCAGCGTGCGATTGTTGGATAGCATTAAAAACATTTGTCTACATTGTTTAAGTTGACCTGCTTCGACTGATTTTAAAAAGGTAACGGTTTATTTATTTATGTTATGTCTGTTATAAAAATCTAGAACATCCTCTCAAATACGTAGCCTTATCAATAATTTGCGCACTTGTTGGTATCCACGCATGTATCGTTTTCGTATCAATTTTACCAGATAAATCTGTTGACTGTGTGATACATAATTTTTATCAGTTCTTTCTATTACTGACTCATCATGCGGTTATGGAGTTCAGTTTATTTCTCATTATAATATTTAAGTAGAGTAGGGTTATTCTGAAATGTCTTTTTCATGATTATGTGCATTAATATTCTCGCGAAACGTACCCTATAAAATAATGGAAACATTTTTAGATTCAAAACATAATTTTTGTCAGTTAATTGATTTTATTTAATAAGTCTATTTTTATCCATTATAATAATTTATTGATATTAAAATTGACATGGGTAAACAGTAACTGGACAGTTTTAAGGAATCTATAAATTCATACCTGCCTTATTTTCTGTACCCTATTAGACTGAAGAAACTGTAAGTAAACATGGTAGTTAAATAGGTCAATTTATATTGCCCAATATTTTGATTACTCACTGAGCTGAAGTGCTGTGAAGTGAGAGCCAGTGAGAGAGAAATAGACTGTTACACTACCACCATCCTATCCTTTAACCTACTGCCTAGCAGCAGTGTCCACATTGTTGTGTTCCGGTGTAGGGATATGACAACCAGTGAAATTACTAGCATAGAGGCATTCCATCTTTATCCTCATGATTGGCAACGCATTTGTGGTCTTAGGCTTACAGTGTTCAGATTTTACTCTTGGATCACAGACCCTGCTTACCATCAGGTGGACTGTGTGCTTGTTTGCCTTCTCAATGCCTTAAAAAAAACAAGACTTATGTTAGTACCAAGATACACATGCTTATCCCACAAATCGTCCCTTTACTTTCTCAAGCTTTAATCTGATCTAATCTTGATAGGAAAGTAGTCTTTATTAGCCTTGAAACGTGAGTGCCTTTTCTATCTAACTATTTGATCAGATACAATGTTAAGAAAGTAAAGTGATGAAATGTTTGCCCATGCCAGGAAAGAACCCAGGACAGCGCCACTTGTGTCACTTCAGACTAGGCTAAACATGATGCAATTTGTCCATACATAATGTTTCTGTATTTTAAAACCAACTTTAATACGGCTTCTATGAAGTTGAAACAAAACTAGCAAGGATTTTGAGTTGATCCTGTTTTGATCTAGCAGTGCGAAATTTGAAATCTCTGTCACAGAAATATTTGAAGGTTGAACAAAAGCTTCCTGTCTTGGAGCTTTATTCTGCTCAGTAAAACCAAATTGCTCATTACATGTTATTGTATTGTTTGAAACTAGGACCCCAGATTACTGTCGAATGTAGATATATCATACCATTGACAATGTGAAAAAACAATTACATTTAACCAATTTGATCACCATTAGACCAATAGATAATAGTAATAATAATCACTAGATAGTATAAACACAAAGTCGCTTCCCACTGTCTGTCTGTCCCTATGTATTCTTAGATCTTTAAAACTACGCAACAGATTTTGATGCGGTTTTTTATAATAGATAGAGTGATTCAAGAGAGAAGTTCTTATGTATAATAAATTTTGGATTATGTACGGGTATTACATAAAACTGGCATAAACCGAAGCGAAGCAAGGGCGGTTCACTAGTAATAATATAAAAGGGGTACCCTATGCTCGTTCACAGATACAGGATGTTTGTATGCATGGAAACACTTATTGTAAAATGACCTAGTCCCAAACTAAGCTCTAGCCTTGTACTATGGGTACAGGTACATTCACTAAAGTTGGCACAAATGGAATGAACAAAAGTAATGTCACCTATCACTGTGTGAGTGCCGCCCTTTGAACCGATGTTCGAATTTCAAACCTAAAATCTGTTATTATTTTACACACTTGTATACTTTCATTCACTCATTCAATCCATTCGTGCCAACTCTCGTGAATCGACCTGTACAACTGGTACAAGACAATGATAAACATACTTAAATACATACAAAACAAACATCCAAGACTCAGAAACAAATACTAGTGCTCATCTCACAAATGGTATATACCCTTGCCATGATTTGAACCCGGGACCACTATTCCCGTACCCAGGTTACTACCAATTAGGCTAAGGTGTTGTCAAGATGTAAGACATTATTCTTGTAGCTAATGCGTTATGAATAGATATTGGCACTAAGATACAGTAAAAAAAATGTTTTTTTTAATGTTTTACTAAACTAAAACAGTAATAGGGAAAATTCTTGATTTTCATGAGCTTCAATAACAGCTGATTGATGTAACAAACAGTTGAGAAAAATATTTTTTTGAATAGCCATAAAAATTACCAAGATATAAGCCAACAAAGATTTGTTCCCGTCTCTAACTAGCAAACAGAATTTAACATGGAGTTTATTATGGCCGACCTGTTACACAACGTCACAGTGCATATTGGATCTCTCTTTCTAATCGCTGTCTAATTAGCAGTTTAAAATGCTTGTATCATCCGTATTTCTTAGCAGATCTTAATTTTAATTTCGGTGTTGGTGATCTCTTTTACGGTATTTTCATATTTTGTTGAGAGTTGAGAAATACGATTTAAAAAATCTATGCATATTCCCCATTAAATAAAAACATTTAAAGCAATCGTCCTTTTTTATTTAATGTATGCGGAGTGAAATCTGGACAAGGTTTGTACAGGTCGATTCACAAGAGTTGGCACGAATGGATTGAATGAGTGAACGAAAGTATACAAGTGTGTAAAGTAATATAAGGTTTTCGGTTTGAAATTCGAACATCGGTTCAAAGGACGGCACTCACACAGTGATAGGTGACATTACTTTTGTTCATTCCATTCGTGGCAGCTTTAGTGAATCTACCTGTACCTCTGTTTAAAATATTAAATTCCTTAAAAAAGTATAAAGTTGAGTTGTCTTTTGTTTAACAAGTCATCTGTAAATAATGAAGACAAATTTAAAGGAATTCGGATGTTTTTCACAATAAGTATGGCTAGTCGAGAACAAATGCGTCGCGAAACTGTTTTTAATTTCTTCGATACACATCCCCTCTGGTCGAATGCGAAGGTCGTGGAGCATTTTACACAAAAAGTTCGAGTCGAAGCACAGTTTATAGTATTTTAGCGCCCTACTCACTCAGAAAACCACTACAAGAAAGCCCGGTTCTGGAAAACTATCCAGTTTAAGCCAGTCTACTGAGAGGAGTCGTTTAAAGAAAATGACCGCCGGCCGTGTCGCAAAATCATATAGACAGCTTGGAAGAAAATTCAAATGCTACGGCAAATCCATTAAAAAGTATCTTAAAGACATGGGTATTGAAAACAATCTAGAAAAATCAAGACGAATGCCTGAAAATCAAAAATTTACTTTAAAAATCCACGCTAAAAACAACATCTCATGCGTATCTAATGAGCGACGACTCGTATTGTATTTCACATTAGATAGAAATAAATGGCAAGGGAATTATTATTTCGAAAACACCAATGGTTCAACTGAAGAAAACGTGAAATTAGCGGAGCTAACAAAGGTTCCCAAAAAAGTTTTACTGTGGCTTGCGAGCAGCCCTCGCGGTATGTCTAAGGCAGTTTTTTTAATCTGGGCTAGCCGTTAATGCCGACCGATACATGACGCGATATTTGCCAATTGTGCGGGGCGAAGATCTGGGGCGTTAGGTGGATTTGATAATTTGCGGACGTAGGGATATTTACCTCGTCTATTTTGCTTAACTTTTTTTGAGTAGTGTCTGGATGCCAAATCTGGCCAAAACACTACATTAGCTCCTCTATATTCCGATTTGTAAAATCCCGCACAATTGGCAAATATCGCGTCATGTATCGGTCGGCATTAACGGCTAGCCCAGATTAAAAAAACTGCCTTAGACATACCGCGAGGGCTGCTCGCAAGCCACAGTAAAACTTTTTTGGGAACCTTTGTTAGCTCCGCTAATTTCACGTTTTCTTCAGTTGAACTATTGGTGTTTTCGAAATAATAATTCCCTTGCCATTTATTTCTATCTAATGTGAAATACAATACGAGTCGTCGCTCATTAGGTACGCATGAGATGTTGTTTTTAGCGTGGATTTTTAAAGTAAATTTTTGATTTTCAGGCATTCGTCTTGATTTTTCTAGATTGTTTTCAATACCCATGTCTTTAAGATACTTTTTAATGGATTTGCCGTAGCATTTGAATTTTCTTCCAAGCTGTCTATATGATTTTGCGACACGGCCGGCGGTCATTTTCTTTAAACGACTCCTCTCAGTAGACTGGCTTAAACTGGATAGTTTTCCAGAACCGGGTTTTTGAAATTTGAAACAGCGAGTCTACTAAAATAATTTTCGCCGAATAAATGTACAAAGTTTAATGCGAAAGATTAAATCAGAATTAATTAAAATGTCGACATCTGTGTTTACGTCAGCCATGGATAAAGTCCCACGGATATGTCGCAAAGCAGCTCGTAAAGGAGTATAGTACATTGTGTATTAAGGGTGGTAAAGACGGAAATACAAACGAGACTCTGTTAGAAGCCCGAAGCCGAAGGCTGAGGGCTTTAATGACTCGAGCTTTGTATTTCCTTTACCACCCGTGTAACATTCAATGTTTTTCATCATAATTGCGAGGAAATGAAGTAAAATCAGACAATCGATCATATTTTTAACTTACGATTTTCACTAATAATTTTATGTCGATGTCCGGCGAAGTCGCATTATCCATTTCTTCTGGTGACGACATGTTTTTTTATTGATATATAAATTTGAATACGTGCACAAAGACACCCTTTTAACTATTATTTTGGAATCCCACAGTTTATAAGATTTCACTATTTATAAATTAGCGGCAGACTACATCATTATCTATGACTTACCACAGATAATGTCAAACGTGTTCAGGAGTCCGATTCTAGTGACAGTCGATATCAATAGTTTATATGCGAGGTTAATAGAAAATTGTATGCAGCTGACATTTCATCATTGCAGCTGACATTTCATCTTGAATGAAACTTCTTATCGAATGGCACAAGAATTGGGGTCCTGACGTATTATGATAGTTTGAGTCCACGTATTATATTTAAAAAAAAAAGCTACATACATAATCTCACGCCATCGTTCCCAGAGTGGGGTAGGCAGAGCTACAGAATTACAAACATCTCTAAAAACTTGTTGATAATTCTATAACCACAATTTGCACAATTAGGCTAAGATGTTTACCAGCGTATTAGTGACAGGTTGCAAGCCCATCGCCTAACAGTACTACAAGCCTTTATTAAAAAAAGCTATTACGCAGTATATGGCGTAATGGTAAAAAAAAGCCCGCGGGTGTTATTTTGGATTTACGGTCGATTTTTCTAGCATATTAGGACACTATTTACGAGCAAGTGTGATGAAAAATTATTTTTTGCATTAAAATTGTGAATAATACTATTATTTACTATAAACATTTTTAACAAAAAAGATTTTTTATTACATTAAATATGGTTTTGAACTTTGTCCAAATTTCACTCCGCATACGTTATTTATAAATAATAAATTACAGAATGTAATAAATTATTGAGTTGAGTATGAGTGAGTTTTAATATAAATGTCGACTCCATATCTCGCTTTAGTCTTAGGGTCACTAGTCACTACCACCAGTACCACCTAGGCTAACGTGTAGTCATGCAACTCCTATAGCTTTATCCCTTTGACTGACTGGAACTTGGAAAGTTTCAGCTCAAAATACAGCTTTTGTTTGCTTTGTCACAAGTCAACAAGTCATCACACTGCAAAAACAACAATTTGTTTAGGTCATGGACCACGGAAATGAATCTTGACCGTAGTTTCCTCTACACAAGTCCCCCGTTCTATTTATAAGGCATCCTTATTCCTGGACCTCTCAAGACCGGATTACTTGAGAGCATGATACTGGCACAGTGTAAATCATGGCCTCAATTTGTAAATCAGCAGTTTTATTATGGTCCCTTTGTTGGGTATTAAGTTTTTGGGTTCGATTGATATTGCATGTTGGTATCCTAGTACAAGATAAAATAATATTCATCTAGAAATGTGTGCATGTGATTAGTTTTAAGTAGGTAACTATATTAGGAAAATAATGTACTCATGTATGTACCTACGTGCAATACAACGTATGTATATGTATGTAAACTCTTTATCGCACAAACAGAAAATAACAAAGTAAAAAGAAAAAGAAACACAAAGTGTATGTATAAACGCAAATATATCCCTTTACGGCATATCTTCCAGTCAACCTTTGAGCGATTGAGAAATAAGTAAAAACTACGGATGGCTAAACGTACAACAATTAAAGAGACACAAGATGAAGATAAAAATAGTAAATAAATTCGTACATAGTATATACATAGGTATGTACTATGTACATATTGTACATGTATTAAATAGGATAAATAATAATCATAAAGCATTGTGTCTGATTATCCTTACTTCCTTATTAACCCTTATCCTTCTCTTTGCTAATAGGTATTGTACATGTGTGTGTTTTTTCCTCCTTTACGGTTCAAAGCTAAACCGATCGACGAGAAATTTGGTACAAGATGATTTAGCCTAGAGACCGACATATGGACGGCGCTGCGCTGACTTCTTTTTACTGCCATACCATTATCGTCTTTGGAACTGTTGAAATAAGATCTAAATTAACTAAAAATGCTCAAAAGGCGCTTGGCGATGATTGTCTCAAATTTCAGAGTTTCTCTTTTCTCTTCTCTTCTTTGGCGTAACACTCTTGCCAGAGCGTTTGTAGCCGTGAAGTTGATTTTGCGGCCTGCTTCACAATGCGACGCCATTCTTCGCCGACCTCCTGGTACATTCGTGTAGAGGACCGTCGACGGCGGTTTTTATATTGTCCGTCCACCACAACGGCTATCTTCCGCGTGGTCTGGTGCCCTCGACCTTGCCGTGCACTACGGCGTTCGATAGATTCGCATCCGCGTAGCGATACGTGCTCAAGGAAAGTAAGGATACGAGCTTTTACTGTGCTTGATAGTCTCTACTTGATGAGTGCTCGTGAAATGGACTCATGTGTTCGGAATTCCGTCCACGATATACCGAGCATTTTCCTCGCCACATCTCTAGAGCATCAATTCGTTTCTTCTCACTTTCTCGCAGGGTCAATGTCTCGGCGGCATAAAGGAATATGGGGAATACCAGAGTCTTAACAAGTTTGGTTTTGGTGGCCTTGGTGATGTTTCAAAGTTTAGGCCGTAACAAACAACGGGCCATTGTCCAAATCCACAGCACAAATAACAAGAAAGACTTATTTTAGACATAATTACAAATCATGGGCCAATTACGGATTATCATTATTTTAAACAAAAGCTTTAAAAACACACCAAACATTACGAAAATCTTAAATAGTATTTATTACAAAAAGTGAAATCGGGATTTAATATTAAAAGAAACTAATGTAGCGTGAACCAAAAGAAGTTAGGGGTCTTTCAAATTATGATTTGGTATTTGTAATCTACGTGTGTACTATGATGATTAAGCCGCTCTATCTTAGTCCTCAGGGTTGACAATGCATTTTGATTCTTAGGATTGCTGTCTTTAGATCATACTCTTGGAATTCAAGTGTTTATGGGTCTCAGATCCCACTTACCAGGTAGCCTGTGTGCTCATGTGCCTTCTCATTGCCTTATCTCCCCAGACTAGGGTTGTGTAGTACATGTACTAAGAGGCAAAAATAATGAATTCCCGTCATTGTACTAGAAGTACTAGAACGAACTATTTGCTCTTAGTTCATATAGTACACGCGGAGCACTGACAGCATAGTGATCACAAATAAAGACCATGAACAGACCAGTTTCTTTCAGTGTACTAAAAGAACTGAAAGACCGAACTAGTACATTTAAGCGACTGTACGTACTAGTTTGGAGCAATCCGCTCTGTGAACGAGTGCGCACAACCCTACCCCAGACAAGGAGGTATACCTTAACGCATTTCCTCTCGAAAAAAGCTTAGCTTAGCTTGGCAACACACTAAAAGAGTCTCGTTGTTTTGGCCCATCGCCTCTACTATCTACACGTCCTTGTTTTCTTTCACCATGATCTAGAACTAGAACATCCGTTACTACAAATATACCTACAAAACTAAATGGATCGATAGTACACTGGCGTATACATCACATCATTGCCAGTTAATTACCAGCTCCACCAATGAGATCACTTTCTTAACGGAATTGTGTGGGCGTTAAGGCTGACATTATTACCATTAATACGTATGTTTATTGGTATTACGATATCCTGATTGCAATGTGTTTAAGGCCGTATAAGATAAACACTAGCTCGGTACAGTAAGTACTACCAGTTCCTTAATACACATATCAAACATTTCTAATGATGAACAATATCCGTACATTATTTTGATTCTTGGACATATTTGATGTATGTAGTTAACGGAAATCGTCATTTTTAGGGTTCCGTACCTGAAGGGAGCCCAATGGGACCCTATTAATATGCCTACGCTGTCCGTCCGTCCTAACTTTAAAAAGCTGTATCTTTTGAACCGTAATATATAGCGTTTTTTTTTCAGAGTGTGTGTATCACGGCGGATTTACTAACTAATCAAAATAATTAAAGAAAGTATAATAATGAGGGGTCCCCAGTCCCCAATCCCTACTCTATGGTAGTAATTTGAAATTTCACCGGTTGTCTTAGCTAGTTACAACGGATCATAAGTATCACAACAATGTGAACATTGTTGTTTGGTGGTAGGTTGATGGATAACGTCTCGACGTTGGAAGCCTACGCACTACACCCCTCGGTTTCCCATTTCTTCAAATTCTGCCATTAGCTCGGGTGTATTGTCATAGATTATGCAACTCCGATACCACGTCAGATAAATTGGACCCAATTCCTAAGGGACCTCTGTGTTGTTAGTGGCCTGCCTGACACCAAGCAACTCGTGAACCCTCGTCCAGTAGGTGAAAGAAATCCTCATTTAGATTCAGCTTAGCTATATTCTTTCGCCACAGCTGATTGTCGTTTTCCAATTGATGGGTCATACACCTCCTGTGGTCAATAGTTAAAGGCTTGTGTGCATATAGGTAAGTTATGTTTTTATTTGCTAGGACTAAAGTAGACCTGACGGCGCTTATGAGGATGTGGATTCAGCCATCAATTTAGGCCTTAAAACGTTAACTTCGGGTATGCCCACAGGAAAGACGGTAACCTAAATCTGTGTCTGATCTAAAATCAAAATATTCAGAAGTTAAAAATGATTTTTGTAGGTATTTATTATTTTGGAGGAGGAGAGCCATCCTCTGAAATTATTAATGGCAGAACGCAAAAGAAAAGTCGAGAAATGAACAAATAATGTCAGTAACTTATGACTTATGTTTAACGTGATCAGCTTACACAAAGTAGGTATCATCCATGTCAGAAGAATTGTCATGTATATTCAAGGATCTGCTTAAAACTTTCAAGGCAAGGTTATACATACTTAGTAATTTATTTATTACGTTCTTTATTGCGCTTATTAAAGAGTATTGCTTTTTAAACATAAAACTTCCGTGAGACTCAGACGTATTAAGATCACAACGACTTACTCACGTAAATAAACTACTACTACTACTAGGAATATACTACTAGGATTGCTTTTTTCATATTAATATGAAAAATATCTCGTTAATCGCTGCTTTGCTTCGTACTACAAGATTTCGAAAGTAAACCGGTATTGCTAAAATTATTTATGTCTGTTGTTCGGCAAACAATGCTTTCCGGTGTCGAATTATAGATTTCTTTTAGCGTTCTTTTGCTTCCGTGACTTGATTTACGTCTTTGTCCCGGTTAGCTGGATTAAAAATAAATGTTTCTTAAATACTTCGTGCAAATGGCAAATTAATATATTCATGAATTCAATTGTGAGTATCCGATATGAAGTAAAATTTATTTGAAAATCAGGCACGTGGTATCGAACATGATTCAAGTATATGTTACTATCGCTTCTGTCCGAAAAGTATTTCGTCAAGATAATGCCAATCCTTGCGAATGGTAGTAACTAGGTTAAGGATAAGAGTTCATGTTTATTCAGTTTGAAACTGTGTATTTTTTTCTAATGATTCTTATTCCTAGGAAATAATGACTAATACAAAATTTATAATGTAGGTCAAAGTTCGCTGCATCATTTCTCGTAAGCATTATTCTTTGTCGTGTCATTGTCATCATTTTATTGTTCATCACGCCCCTGCTTTGCGTTTTATAAGACACTTTTTTTCTGGCTGTCTATACCTGTATTATTTCTTAAGATTCTGTTCAACTGAGCAGGTGTAGAGTTGAACTCGCAATCCCCTCAGCTGTTGTAAATTCCGCAGCTGTCGACAACTTTAAAACATCACCGTAACATTTTCCCCCACACGGTTATACCGATAACTGATGTTACAGATTAATAGTTGGTTTGCGACGGGCAACGATCGCAATAGTCGGCAGACCGTGAACTCATACTTACATGGGCAATAATTGCTGTTTCCGTTGTTTACTAGTTTCTAAACCGCGGTCTTGAGACACGTGCTAATTGGTTAATTGACTTGAACCGCAGAATTGGAAGTTTGAAAACGGAACGTCGGAGGCTAGGTGGCTCAACCATAGTTCACATAATCTTTTTGGGAAGAGTCCTTGTCGGTAGATTATCAACAATGATTGAGATTTTTAATTTTTTTTAGAATTCTTTATTACGTTACGGTTTACGTTATGGATGTCATTTAAAACGTCGTCGTTCAGAGTAGCGTCGCTCCTGGTTGACTTGTTGTTGTCTCATTTTTGATACGATCATGAGAACTATTTACATAAATTACCCTAGTTTAAAAATAATCGTCGTGAAAGTGATTTCCATAAAGCGTAATAAAAGCGTTTTGCACAAATCACTTGAAGATTTCTAATGACACAGCCGCAAATTGCGTCCATAATCGCCGGAGAACAGAAACTTAGGGGAGAGAGTTCAATGAAAGTTTGCAACCAATTTGTTTCGAAACTTCAAGGCTTTTAATTGTTTAAAGGATTATGTGGAACTCGAGATTAATTTCGGTTTAAAGTGGTTTAAATAATTATTTATTTAGTGAAAAACAAAGAATGCTGTTTAAACTTGACACTCTGAAAATGCAACGTTCTTTAAAGCGTGTAAGCACATATAGTGCTTTTCGGTTGGGTAAAGTTGGTTAGACTAGCATAAGAGCATATGAGAGCAAGTGAGAGAGAAGTACAAACCCGAAGGTTGTTTAATCTGCTATTGCACTGTACGGTCAGCGTCATAAATATATATACGCTAACAAGGTTTCAGAAATAAATATACACCCTTATTCCCTCGCAGCAGAGTCGTGTTTACATATTATTGAAAGTTTTACTGTGCCTATATATTTGATGCTGACTGTACCTGGTTTTTAAATTGTGTATTCATTGAGTTGGTAAGACGGTGAGTGCCAAACTTCCTCATATCCATAAAAATACGACACGTTATCGCATCATTGGCGTTGATTGTATTAATAAATTAGTAAACATTTTATATAAAATGTGGGGATCTGTAGTTAAGTATGTTAAGTTACTTGACGGTTTTATCGCGTAGTTTCAACACAGTAAGAGATTTAATGGAGACCTCGTTTTAAATCACCCCATTTCGATAAGGCAGTCAACAACATTATTCCATTACGTTACTCTATTACGGGTTCGAAGTCGATCGGATTCAAAGTCAACTAATACGCTAATCAAACTGGCTTCTCTCGTTCGCATACATTTGGATCATTGTTTCAATGTCTTTACTAGAACAGACATAATAGACCGTAACTTGAAACGGCGAAATGCTCTCAATTCGTCGTTGAACGTGTCTCTTATGTGTTAAGTATGGGAAAAGCATCAATTGTTTCTCAGATTGCTGTTTCGTATCGAAGAAAGTAGGCTATAAGGTCGGCCGTTCTCAATCGCTATGTCCCTGGCTGACTGAGGAAAATGTGTACATGCTTAACAATATCAAATTACTTACCAGATTCGGCTCCTAAGTGGGCACTTATCGCGAGATGTCCACAGTTCTTATTCTTATAATGAAATACGCGGCAAGATTCATGTTTGGCCATTAGATGATATCATATTCTTATTTTTTCAATAGTTACTCTTAGTCATACGTGCCTTTGGCTTCGTTGGTCGTTGTTTATTACTTTTTCAAAGCTTATAAGTTGTTTTATAAATGCGTTTCGATATATTCAAAAGAACTGAATCAGCACAAAATAAATCCTCTTAACCATTCTGTAAATTTTTAAACTGGAACTGTACTTCTGTCTGGTTTAATATAAAATTCTCGAAAGTACAGCAAGGGTTCGCATCGATCGGTCCTCAAAGGACTATGGAGTTGGAGGAACAAATAGCCCAACCCCCTGGGGATCCCAGTTAGTTTCACAAGCGCTACAATGCGCGATTTCTCGTTTTCAATATGCAAAACGTAAATGGGAAACGAAATACCATTTCCTCTTGCTATTTAAGTTACGTATTCGACTTTAGAACATTTTTGATCTGTGAATTTCAGAATATTATGTGAATATTACTACACTTTCACAAGTTTTCCATAAATTTAATAGGTTTAACTGTGTTGATTTACTATGACGACCCGATGACTTCCTAAAAGTTAACCTGGTTTCCTTTCATTTAATGTGCATTGCATTCGCCATTCATAATATTCATTCAAATTGAGGGTTTGACGCTCGTATTGGAGTTAATTTACTGAACGAGCTTTTGTCCGTTCTTAATGCTTTTGATTCTGCCCACACTCGAGGTAAATGCAGTCAGATATGATAATCAATGTGTTATATGTCTACCTACCTGTTTTATGTGCCAAGCCAAGTAAGACCAATAAGAATCATCTACTTTCGCCTTTTTCTTGTCCGTAAATAAGTAGTCTTGAGTTTTCTTCCTTATCAATTTTTTTTCGGCAATCTTCTGTAAAGCATCGTGCGCGAGAATTTGATCTATGGTCTCGGATAATATCATAATTTCTCTTATCGTTACAAGTGCCGAATTCATCCAATTTGTTTGTTCGAAAATTTCACTCATCCGTGATCCTTGATTCTCGAAACTAATTGTTTTCCTCTGTGGAATTCATTTGTTTCCATGGTAACCTTTGGGTGTGTTAAATTAGCTCGCTAGTTATCTTATCAAATTTTATATCAGAAATCTATTCAAAAATGTTAGTTCTTAAACAGGTTGTCTTCAAGTATCAAACGCAAGGCCTAATAAAGCTGAAGCTATTGAGGTTTCAATAAGCAAAACGCATCGGTTATCGCGAATTTCTTCCAAGTCATCGATGTCCAGAGGAACCGGCTTCCGCATGACGTGTTCGAGCGCGACTAATGGGCCGCGTCGTGCCAGTAATGCTCTTCGCGCCGCACCAACAGGTGCGCTCCGATACCTCTTGCGTTATTCACCTACCCTGGTACTTTTTCGGTCCCCGAGAAACTTTGTACCGTTATCATTCTGTGCTTGTGAAGTGATTTTAATATTTATTTCTTTATCTGGAGTCAGGTCAAAAAGGTATTTTTGTATAAAGTTTTTACTATTCGTTTTATTGTTGTTTTTGATGAAAGTTTTCGGAACTCGTGTGGTGTAACTAGCTGTGATTAAGTTTTTATTTTTCTTAAACTTACTTTCAATCATTACCGTCGTTTTAATTTTAATAAAACCGTTAATCGAGAGAAAGTTACACATACGAGAAGATTACTTTCTTGATGTTTCCAAATTGAATCAAAAATATTTTTTAAACTATGACAGTCAATTATCATAAATTAAGTATTTTCAAGTAAGGTTTTCTTTTCAGATTCAATTAATTAACATTTTTGATACTAAGAGCTGCTTTTAAAACAAGCCGCTTAAAACTTTTGAATAACTTAATGAGAATGAATGTGATTCTCGGTTTAAAACTTAATCATTTAAATAGTTCAATGACTTTTATTTAACAAATATACCTAAGTATTTGAAGTTGGTCAATTAATTACAACTCCAAATGCTTTTGTAACTCATTCAAGTACACAGAGACAATTCTTGGTAGACAATACACGATACATAAATACAATTGGCTGTATCTAGTCATTCATCAAAGGTTAACGAGATAAGCAAGGCTACAGACGTCTACTTTAAGTTATGTCATTGAACTTGATCTGAAAATAATGAACGACGTGTATAATTGTGCCATAAATTTTCCACTCCTGCGCGTTTCGAACCAATTCGCTCTATCTCTACTATTAATGTGTCCATGATGCTTTCTCCGTCACTTATCATCCCAATTATCTTGTCAATAGAACTATCGGACGACGCGTCTAGACTAGTTGGTTTGGTAGTGACCCTGCCTACGAAGCTAGCGGTTTTGGGTTCGATCCCGGTATGGGCATATAGTCGGGTGCTGAGCACGAGTGTTTGGTCCTGAGACTTGTATGTTTTCTTGTATTTAAGTATGTAATTCTCTTTATAAGTAAGTTTATCGCTGACTAGTGCCCACAGTACAAGCCTAGAGCTTAGTTTGGGACTAGGTCAATTTGTGTGAGATTCTCCTCTGATATGTATTTATTTTTTATTTATTACCAATGTTCGTCATTGGAATCCATGTTAACTAAAGGTCAACATCAATTGAAACGAAAGTTTTTGAAATGAAATGATCTGATGTAATAAATACCCAATGTTTGAGTTAAGCAAGCATTGACACGTGCAACCTTAATCACAACAATGTCATAATAGATATTGATATTTAATACTCGATATGTTATGTCATTAATAGTTGACGTAATGAGTCTAAAAATAGTGATGATTCTGGTTTTCTATTTGATTGTACGTACAGTTGAGTAACTGAAGTACTTATTACAAAAGAGTACTTAGTTGAAAATTCTATTCTTATTTTCAATTGTTTCTTAAGAATTAAATACTACTATTAATTATGATTAACGCAAACTTTTGCTTTTAGGTTTAGTCCTTGCTAATTTAAACTTGCTGTTTTAGAAAAGATGAGACCTACCTACTAAAGTCACATGTCACGTACCTACTTATTACAAGTATTACAACGCCTTTCTTTATAAATTACAATGCTCAAGGCTGTCTGTGTTAGGATTAACGGTTCTTGATTAGCATTAAGTAAGTGAAACTTGTTAGTCGGTAACGTCTGTTTATAGGTTTTTTCGAATCATATTATGAAGTACTTGGTAAATGATATTTACACGTAGAATTAGTACCTACAGTCGTGCTGGTTAGTTTAAACTTTTCTTCTCTATCATCTCGTCTCTCATTGATTCCAGACATGGATAAAAATGTGTTTGTAAAATCTCTATTTGCATTTTCAGCAATATGTTATTTTTCAGCTCTTATTTGTTTTCGAGTATTTACTTTCTATTAAGAATCCTTTTTCACAGACGCGTCAGCTTTTACAAAGGCATTCCAGCCTGTCGCTCTCATTATGCCAAATTTTAATATCTTCGCTTCTTAAATTTCCGTCTTTGTTTAACTAAGAATTCGGTCTACGTGTTTTTGCTAGAATTACGAAAGCTTAATCGCAATTTTGCCTACTTTGTATTTGTCCGTACTTATTCATCACAAATTACTAAGCAGGAAAAATAAGCTTGTGATGAATAAGTCCTTTAAGTATTTTACGCGGTTAAAATTACTTTCCAAGATTCTAGAAGACTCCAAACGAACGATAGGGTGGCCTTAATTTAAATCAAAGAGCAGCGTTAATATTTGAGTTTAAAAAAAGAGTGACATCATAGATATTAAAGTGATGATCTCTAAACCCATACGCTCAAACTCAGGTAAGTCCTCTTTTAACTTAATAAAATGCATTAATTATTAACTGAAACACAACATAAAAAATTCGAACCACATTCTGTAAATGCTTGTGACTACCGAACTGCAAAAGCCCATATTAACATTCAAAGCATTCCAGGTTAATGGAATGGGCAGAAAGTGAATGGATCGTTTTTTCATTAATTCATGGTAGATCCAATGCCTAATAAAATAAGGTCTCAGTCGTGAGCCAAAAAAGCCGAATCCACCAATATAAAACTATACCATAGAAGCATAATAATACAACTACAAATCCAAGAATTTGCATTTACTACCTTACACATCAGGAAATAAAATTGCAAGTATCTTGTGTTTACTGCTTCGTTACTGCTTAATGCTTCTGAGGTGGAATGTAGGTATTTATTGAGTCTGCAAGGCAAGGCGGGCTTTCGTTGCGATCCGGTCTGACTTTACATACTTTTATTGGTGCAGTCAGGAAGGCTGATGTACGGTGCGGTGCACTCATTACTGGCCAAAAGCGATTAATGGACATGCCAGTGAATCGTATCCTATCTCATACTATTTAACGACCATATGTATATTTGTAATCACGTTCTCGAAAAAGACTAGCGATTTCGATTAAATTTGCAATATAGGTTTTAAAAATCGATCTGTCAAGTTGTCATCTTCGCGGAAATTCGTTTTCAACCGAAGCGACGTAGTAAAGTTTTTTACAAAGTAGGTACATGTATTCGGTAAAACACTGTTGCTTTTGACATGTTATCTTATTGTTTTTTACTCGGCCGCCATTACTGTCAAGTAAATAGGAGCTGTCGTAGCGTTGACAATACGATTAAATGTTAAAAGCGGTATGGTTTTAACGAGTAGATTAGTGCTCCGGGTTTAATTGACATACGTAAAACAGCAAAGTCAATCTCATTTTGTTGATACATGAAATTGTGTCGCAAAGCAATGCTAATCTCGCTACTATTCTGCACGAATAAGCAAGATTATTATATATTATGTCATGGGCTATATTTAAATGACTCACTGATTCAGCAATGTCATAAACTGTGGCAGATGAGATGACTTATAATTTCTTAACATACGTACGGTCAAGGAAATGTATTCGCGTACCTTTTTCACTCTTGTCACAATGACAGTAAGAGTCAAAAAGGTACGCGAATTTCCTTGACTGTACCTATTACCTAGGTGCAAACCTGTGCCATAAATATGGCTATATACTTATCTAAAGGAATGGACTCGTGACCAAGTAAAAACTAAACTAACAAGTCCAGCGAAGTCTTTGCAATTTATTTTCTCTTACACTGACCGGCGTAGCTATAGATTCAATATCTGATTTGGTTTTTATTGGTTTGTTTATGATATGTGGGTTTTAACAATCTTTTATTTTACTTCGCAAGTGTTATTGTCTATGTTAGGTTGATTTTAATTTAACCAGAATTACATGATCGATATGAAATTTGGCACTTCACTAGATGACTAATATTGTGTACCTATGGTGAGCTGATTATAGAGTCTGAAGCTCACGTGATCTCCATTTTAGTTGTTATAATCCTAGTTTAAGTAAGTTTGATGGTCATCTCTGAATTGATTGATTTTTTTGCAATAGTTACCAAAACAGACGTGTCTTAAAATTTCATTTTTTGATTTTTTGACTAAACCTTGTTTAGGTAATGTATATTGCTGCCATTCGGATCGAACGAATCTTATCAGTCGTTGAAAATGGGCCCGCATTGATGCCTCCTCACCTTTTAGGGCTCTGATAACGAGAGAATTTACCCTACTTATGGCGTTTCGGTTTAAGAAGAAACGTTTGAGATTCAATGAATTATGAATACTTATGACAAATGTTTGAAAAAAAAATGGTTGACTGGAATAAAGTTTACCAACATATCAATATGCGTATAATGAAAAAAAAATAGAAGTTTTCAACTAAGCTTTAATTAAAATCTGATATAAAGAGCAGCTCTGACGCTTACGTTATTTATATTCAAGACAATTTGCGCGATAGTACTTAACCTTTCTGCTTACAACTCATTAACTCATTATTATTATCCCTAACTTACATCGTCCCTATGCTAGTTATTATACCTACGAATTTTTTAAATAATGCCTATGCCTACTGACCTGAATTTGGTACGTGCTTTGGAAATAACGATGGAAACCAAATCAATATTCAACTCGCATTTTCACTCTCACGAAAGCATTCATACGAAAATGGACCTTAAATAAATTCATCTCGCCCACAATCGCCGTTTAAGTATTCAATATTTGGAGAATCAAATATATAAGAACTGCTTAGAATATATTTGAGTTGTGATATAAACACGCGGAACTTTCCAATTGGAGATAAACAAGAAATACATCACGTGATTGGTAGTTTTATTGGAGTCAGATGTGATGTTGATGTGATTGTTACTGATTGATGGCAAATCAACGATGATTGAATATGCAATCCAATTTAGCATACTAGACGTTATTTGGCAGTCAAAAGGACGTCCTTTGACCAAATTGGAGATAGTTTCGGGTTTGTTGGGCGTTATCAAACGTTCAGCAACCTCCTATCGCATGAGAAAGTGAGACATGTTAGAAATAGCATGATCACACGTAACTCAAGATAATGCCTGTTGTCAATATTAGCACAAGCCATAAACGTGAAGTGACGCGAACGACCCGCCGGTGGACTTTCCTCTCCCTATCTAGAGTTATGTTATTCACGTGTAAACATAATCGGTGCCGACTGTTCATTCCGAATAAATTTTTTACGAGTTTTATTGACTTACTAGGATTTGTCGTTCCTATGCGGGGGCTGCACACGTTATCTTATTGTAAAATTAAAATGAATGCATTTATGGTAATCCATGCGTCACAAACTTATGATCGTCAAGTTCTTTGTCAAGACTTATCTTAGTTTATAACAACATCTGATTGTGCTCCCAACGCTCGTTTGTTTTCAACAGTGCCTTTAAATGCATATTGATTTATTTATTTGAATTATTGCTTTATTGAATAATTTTATTGACAGAACCACCCTGTTGTTATGGCATCGTGTGCACTGTGCAGTGCAAAATAAGGTAAATTGCAATATTTGCAACCAATTGCGACATGTCCTCACTTCCCTCCCTGTCATGGAATTGCAAAATCCCGTTATGTAAATTCAGTTGCCTCTATAAGTAAACAATACCTAACGATCTTTTGAGTGCGAGTGACATGACATGTAGATAAAAACGGTGCCACTGATAAGATCATTTTATTTAGATTAGTGGAATACCTAATCTGGTTTTTTTGCCAATTTAAGTTCTGGCACCTCATTTCAATGCACATATTCCTCAGGTATCAATGTTATGTCAGGTTAGTCGATAGTCATGTTTCCGAGAAAAGCGTTTTTTACGGTGATGGAGTGACTAATGTGACATTGATTTGCAGTTCTCTAAATAGACCACGAACGAGAACTATACCAGCTGAATGTTGATACTATTTATAAACATGAAACGTATTTATTTAACAATATTAATTAGTACACATAAAAGGCAACCATTAGTTAGTCGTGTTACTTTTCAAATATTATCCTCTATCATTATTGTACAAGATTATTGTGTCTCTTTTAATTCTCTACCGAAAGTACCATCCAATAAAGCGTATTAAATCGCATCTACAGTTTTAACTGTATTTTTTAGAACCAATTTTACCGTGTCAATGTCCCAGTTTACCTATCGATTGTCTGAACCACTTTTATTTTCTGCGCTATTAATCTTGCGTTTTTGCCATGCGTTCGTGGCCATGCTATGCGGATCTGTGCGTGGATCCTACGATCGCGACGTAATCGGCTCGTCGGTCGTCGGCACGTGTGAATCAGACTGTGAGAATGGCATTATTGTTTTCCTATTGAAAATAAAAACATATTCCTAGAACATTCCGATATTCTAGATGTTTTCAAGTGACAGTCTTTTAATTACCTATACTTGATGTTACAGTACTGAGGGCTCAGACAAGATGCACTACGCTAACTAACGTTTCTATTCGATTCGTTTTTAAACCAATCGCGTCACTGGAAGATGACGTGATACGAAAAAGTCACGTGGTCTTCCAGTGACGCGATTGGTTTAAAAACGAATCGAATAGAAACGTTAGTTAGCGCAGTGCATCTTGTCTGAGCCCTCTGGTATTGCTTAGATTGGCAATTTGGCATCAACATCTTTTTTACTGACTTAAAGTTTATCGAGATAACACGTCATGTATAAAGAAGTAAAGATATGGGACACCATCACGGCGACTAACATTAATAATAAAAGAGAAGCCACAGGAAAAGAGATAAAATGGGAAATATTACTTCTTATTCCCCTAACTTATGAGGGCCTACGACGTTTTTCGTTACGTTAGGTAATTGATTCTACTAAATTTCGGAAAGTAAGAATAAAACTTGTAACTTTATTGACAGATAGGCATCTAAATCTATGAACTATTAAACTTAATATTCCTAAAGATTAAACTGTCTGAAGATAATAAAAGTTTTTTTTTTACATTTACTCAACACTTTACTAACACTGTAAAGGCAGTAAAAATATCTAAAGGAACTAAAGAGTGGTTCAGTAAAAAGTAGCAATGAATGAATTATCTGGTTTTTTTTTTCTAATTATGAAGCAGTTTTTTTTTTAGTAATCTGTAGATATCATTACATCAAATAAAAATACAATCATATTGAAATGTATGAGATTCTTTGAGTTTTCTCAATATTTATTGCATGTACTTTATAACTTATTGGAGAACACTATTTAACAATCTTTCTACAATGCCACAATTGAATTTCCATTTTAACAACTGCTTTTATGCGATGATATTCCTAAAAGAATATCATCGTACGAATAAGTTATACTTACTAATAAACTGGATTTTACCTTGGATAATTAGGAAGGCTCTCCAATCTAACCTCTGTCAGAGGTTTTTCTATGGGAGACAAATTTCTATAAAAATGGCTAATACACAAATGTTGCAATTCCATGAAACTACCTCAAAGTAAAGTCAAATAAAAAAAGTTAACTATGGATCAAAAGACAATTTAATAAGGTATTAAGTAGCCCATCAAACTTAAATAAAAAACTATGGTTATGACAAACACCTCATAAATTAAAATTCAAAGACACTGTTCCGAAAGTTTTAGGTCAGCTGTAATATAAAAGGCAAAAACTTGAAATCACCCGTAAAATTTTACGATTGTTATTTTTTATTTCATTGAATAGTATCTACAGATTACTATAATAAATGCACTGCTTAAAAATACCACAAAATAAATAAATAAAACCATATTATGTGCTGCTACTTTTTTCCCGGACCACTCTTTAAGAGCATCACGTTGTATATTACGTGTCGCCAATATAAACGGTATATTGAAAATTCATGCTCCAGACGCTAAGGGTGATCAGTACCTAAACGCATGACCGCCCAGTCACGCGCAAATTAAATAAATAAAGCAACTAACTAGCTCACTGGCTCACACAGCGACGTGGTTTATCTTTGGTGTAACGCGCTTTAAACAAACTATTCTAAAATGCTTCTCTCATAATAATGAGCTGGCTCAAAGAAGTTGCGATCATACGATATGCATAATGAGGTTGTGTAGTTTTAAGCAAACGACGAAACGGTAGCACATTGCAAGTCACGCCCCGACCAGGCTTACGAAAGGCTGTTTACCCAGTAAACCGTAATTGGCATTGACATTGTGTGTAATTTAATTTGTTTGAAGACAGTGGCGTAAGACTTCTACGTTTTGCTGAACAAGACTAAATATCTAGTTTATCTTGTTGACTTACAGGCTATAAGTAAAAAGTTGAATAAGACTGGTCGTAAGTTGTTTACGATTACATGTTCATACCATTTCTTGTAAGCATATGTCTCTAAATATTTATGGCATTACAGGTTTTATTTAATCTAGTTCTAATCAGGTTCTTGAGAACTGAAAAAGTCATGCTTTCGATACATTTATGGCACGTTCAACATTAATGCATGACGAGAGCGGAGACTGTAGTGTATTTTTACATGCTGATATTATTTCTTGTCGCATTTGTATTCGGATAAGCTCGAAACAAGTTTTGTAATAATAGTTAATTTATTGAGATTGCCATATAGTTTCATATCTTAGGAGTTAGTTTGTCGTTACTTTAAGGAACAGCTGGTGCAGTGAATAGCTAATGTTTTGAAACTGCGACCCGTGATCTTGTCGCTCGGAATAAACCCGTCTACCTCAAGGATGGTAGTAAACTTTGCTCCGCTAAATAACTTTACCAAACCTCTAAAGCTTTTATAAGAAAATGCCAACCGTTTGGTGACATCTGCTGCGTTCAATATTGAAGGGACTTTGGCGAATTTTATGACTTCTTTTTATGAATATCCTGATGGAAAACAGAAATATTATTAATGAAGTTAATTGTTTTTGCCAATTGCAATGTTATGTACATCTTGCTTGAATAACTTAGATGGTTTCCTCACTTGTGACACATTTACACTCCTTGACCTGGATCTCGGATCATATAACATCAGAGCTGATAAACGTTTTGGGTTTGGCACTTAGGCTAAGACAACATTATCCCTAAGATGTTTGTATTTCTGGCGAAGGCTATCAATTGCTTATGTTTTTGTGGAAAAATACATATCTTCTCCTTGTATCGTGTGTTACGGTTAGTACCGATTTAGTTCCCATTTACTTCCAATTCTAATATTCTATGTTACGGTTAGGTACGAGGAACATGTTACATTACAATAGAACAAAGGCTCACGATATCTCACTCGAAACGCACCGTTTCGCGCTATTCGCCACCCGTCGATAAATTAAACATTCATTGTTTGTGCTCTCTAAGCTTACCTTCGACCTCACTCATGAACTCATGTACGAGTATATTTCCCGGCCATGCCCATAATCT
This sequence comes from Acleris literana, assembly GCA_946894065.1. Lineage (NCBI taxonomy): Eukaryota > Metazoa > Arthropoda > Insecta > Lepidoptera > Tortricidae > Acleris > Acleris literana. Next base: position 6,004,674 of record OX335681.1, read on the forward strand.
CAACGATGTTTATTTATAAACTATATTACGAGGGCTGCCTTTTAAGTTCTGTCGTTTGCAAAACTCCCGAGATTATTAAAAAAAAACTAGAATCATCTTAAAATATTTGAATTTAGAATTCAAAAACAAAAGAATGTCTGGAGATCGGCCGATTCGTTTTAGTACAGCGTCGGTTCAAAGTTGACAAGTCGGTTGTGAAAATGGAAATTTCGAAGGAAAATTTACGTGCGATAATATTTTACATCTTTAAAAGGGGTTTAACGCGTCTTCAGTGCTTTGAAGAGCTGACTACGGTTTTTAAAAATGAAGCACCATGCACCCGGACTGTGGAACGTTGGTATTTGGAATTTCAACGTGGTTGCTCTAGTCTTAGTGATAGGCATCGTGAAGGCCGACCAAAAACAGCTGTAATCCAGGAAAACATTGATGCTGTACGGCAACTGATCGTCGAAGATCGCCATGCGACATACCGCGAGATAGAAGCTTCATTAAGCATTTCAGGGACCAGTGTTCAAAATATATTGCATGATCACTTAGGTGTAAAAAAAAATGATCTCACGCTGGATACCACATTTACTTAGTGAAGACCAAAAAACGGCTCGCGTTAGATGGTGCCGCAAAACTCTGCGGCAATTCAACCGAGGAGACTCTAAACACGTTTATGACATTATCATTGGTGACGAATCTTGGATATATGCCTACGATCCGGATTCTAAACAGCAGTCGACTGTTTGGGTGTTTCAAGATGAGCCAAAACCGACCAAAGTAATACGCTCACGGAGCACTTCGAAAAAAATGGTCGCCACGTTTGTAGCGAAAACTGGCCACGTTGCGACCATCGTGCTCGAAGACCGTAAAACAGTTAATGCTGACTGGTATACCACTGTTTGTTTACCAGAAGTTATCGGCGAGTTCCGAAAAAATAACCCAAGACGTCGTATAGTACTGCACCACGATAATGCTAGCTCGCACACCGCCCGGCAGACAATTGCGTTTTTAAAAGAACAAAACGTCGAAAATTTGGATCACCCGCAGTACAGTCCAGACTTAAGCCCTAATGACTTCTTCACTTTTCCAAAAATCAAGCAACGACTTCGTGGTCAACGGTACCGGACGCCTGAAGAAGCGGTTGAGGCATACCAAACGGCCATTTTGGAGACCCCGACTTCGGAATGGAATAAGTGTTTCGAAAACTGGTTCGATCGAATGAAAAAGTGTATTACATATCACGGTGATTACTTTAAAAAACAAAAAATACCATTTAACACTTAAATTGTCTTTAGTTTTTTCGAACGAAACGACAGAACTTAAAAGGCACCCCTCGTAAATTATTATTGTTATTAACTAGATATTATTATTATTTTATTTATATTCATTATTAAAGTTCATCGTTCTATTTTTCAGGTTATCACCGCACGCGCCTTCTTCATCTACCTCCAGCCTTAGCCTGTATTCATCACTGCCAACTATTCCGCCCTACTGCGTGCTTAATGTCGCCATGCTAGACAAAATCCATGTTAAATGTAAGAAAGAAGACCAAGCTAGAATACTTGAGAATTGCTGGCGTACGTGACGTCATCATAAAAAGGAGGGCGTCATGAGCCAGTCTCAGGACGAGGCCCGAACGGCCAGGATACAGAAATACAAGGAAGAGAGAAGGAAACAGCTAACAGCAAGAACAGCTACATTGTTTTCTGAAAATGTCACACAAAGGTGGGTTTCAATTTACCTTTCATAGCCGAGTTATTAACATTTTGTTTGCAAGTTGTCTTGTCTTAATTCTCATTGCCACATGATTTGGCTAAGCCTAATACGTGTTTTTCATTGTTTTCAGGCGCCCCAGAAAAGCAGATCGGGTCCCTTTGGAAAATCCAGCTTCTAATCTCAAATCCTCTTCAGACTTAAATCTTAATTCTATTTCTACGTCAGTGCCTATTAGAACAACACGTACTTCTCGTTTAAGAGCCGCCGCTGCAAACCATTCCGACACCTCGCCGTCTCCTCGAAAAACCAACAGAAGCTCTTCCGTACAATCACTTCTAGAAGAAAATAAAGTTATAACTCCTAAAAGTTCGAAAATTTTAGATAGGGATAAAATAAAATCGACCCCTAACAAAAGGACTAGTCATCAGAAAGAAAATTTGAAAAGCACGTCATCCCCATGTTTTTCTGATAAAGAAATTGGTGCTATTAAGTCGAAACCTAAACATTCCATTAAAAATAATTTAGGAAATGACAAACTTAATTTATTAGTTAGTAGTCATAAACAAAATAATGTTGACTCAACTAACTCTTTAAAAAAAGAAGACACGTGCAACTCTGTATTTGAAGACAATGAATCTAAACATAATGATATAGAAAGTAAAGAAAATGTAAATACAGATCTTTGTGTCAGTGGCGAAGATATTTTGAATGAAATTTTACTCGACAAGAGCATTTCTCCCAGCTTAGAAAAAGAGAAATTTGAAGATTTATTCAAAAGTTGTGTTCTTGATGATGAGAAAGTGCAGAACAATTTCAAACAAAACAAAAAAGATAATTGTTTGGATAATATCAGACCAAACGTGCTCAATAATAGTCACAAAAGTAACATTCCTGTAGTTAAAGAACCTGCGGTTAAGAAAATCGACGTTATTGTTAAACTAGAAGATAGTGTTGTAGTGCCAATTGGTGTGAAAGATGTAGAAGTGGGTGGGTTGTTAGGGGCAGTGTGTGTTCGAAAAGTAGAAAGGTTCAGTGAATTGCTCAGTAATTTATGTTCGCCATGTGAAGCCGATGTTTTATTTGAAGACATCTTGGTCGAAAACGGGATCAACGGTGTTGAATCGGTAAGTTTTATTGATTTTAATGTTTATTTATGTTTAGACTTGCATTTCAAACTTTTAATAAGAAACGTCACATGTTCTGCTCTGTGTGTTTGGACTATGCTGTAATCAGAGCTTTGAAAATATTCAATGCGAGAATTTAAAATAGAGCTCAGTTGTTACAGAAGTTAGAGCCTGTGTTTGTAATTTGTTAATCAAATTATTTATTACAATGCCTAAAGAATCCAAAAAGTAAAGATATTCGATAACTTTACCAAAACTGTTTTGTGATAAAGCAATCTTTAAAGTTAGACGATATCTGTCTGGGTAAAAAGGAATATATAATTTGATTGTTCACAAATTATGCATAACGGTGCATATTTTACGGGCACAATAAGGTGGAAGGTGAAGCATACTTTATCATTTATCAATTAAGTATCATTCATAACGATTGGTACTACGGCTGATTAAATAAGTAGATGGACGTGATCTGTATTTGTGATACTTTTCAAGTCAATTGGTGTAATGTATAGTTTATCTTGAAAATAAAAAACACATCTGTTACTCGCTGGGTCCTTCCTTAGCTAGGATACCCTGTGCCACTGTGGCTCTGGCCGTGGCTGTCGCTTATAGATTATATTAAAAGCCACAGTTAAAATAAATCTAAGTTGTACAGAAGCAATCAATGAACACGTAGTGTGTAACTCTAATTACACATAGTGTGAGTGTGTGTTGTTTATGTATGAGTGAGTGCATTATTAAATTATTAAGCTAACATTATACTAAAAAGATATATAACTAGTGTCTTTTTATGCAAAACAGATGAAATATATATAAATAAAATAAAATAAATTCGTTGACTATATTTTTAGAATGAGTATGGTCAAGTTGATGCATAGCTGGTACTTTTTCATTACCGTTAGGAATAATTTAGTGTCTTGGTAATCAAGCTGCACTGCAAGAGCCACAGGGAGCATTAGGAGGGTTGTCTAAAGAAAAAAGAGCAAACCTAGTGTTGTATTTTGAAGATTTCTAACGTTGTCGTCGTCGTCTCGTTTCGTGTGTGTCTTGTGTTATTTTATTACGTTGTTGAGATGCTCCTGCTAATGCTAAATGAATATATATTATACTAATACCGTCATACTCATTTTATAGTTTATTCCATTACAGCATTATTGTACTGAACGACATAATTATTAAAAACAGTCATTTTGAGTCCTTTAAGTAAAGGTTAGATTTTTCTCCATTACCTATTTAACGATAATGTGAATTTCTCAGTGGTAGATTTAATTAACGTTAAGTTTTTTGTATGGTGGTAGGATCTTATGCAGGGTCTTTTCCTTAAACCTACCGCCAAGGAGCAGTGTTCGCATTATTGTGTTCCGGTGTGGGGAATAGACAACCGGTGAAATTACTAGCATAGAGGCATTTCACCTAAGTCTTCGTTTGCCTTCTCCTTGCCATAAAAATCTAACACCCAAAACAGGAACTATTTATAATCCCGCTATTTCTATACCTTTTTTTCAATATTTCACATAAATTGAATGAACGTGGTTTTCACTAGGATAAATTGATAATCGAAGAGTTATATGACCTGAGACCATACCCAAGGGAACGGCGAACGGTAAACTTATTTAAGAAAAAATAACAAACGTTTTAAATGGACAGTCACGAACTTAAATTTAGGACCCACCTTAGGTCCAAAGTCATTCTGACATTCTACAACAATAAGGTTGAGTCTCCTATAAGTTACAAATGATTTGGCATCTCTAATGACATTGACGACTTCAAGCCTATTTTTCTTGAAATGGGTCACAAATTAACGATCGCGATAGTACATAATGTTTAAAAAGTTTTCCTATCTAGGCCTTGTATTCAATTGAAAACCAAAATAATAACTGCTTCATTAATTACGTCGAAGACAATTTAGAAATTCGCAATGTTACATTATTAGACGGTGTATCACAAAAAGTCGTTTTATTACCTAATATTATTGGCAATAAAGGTTGCCTCCTCTAATAAAAATATTTGATACTCAGTAGAAGGTTATTGCTGTAATATGCTGGGAGTTGTTTGTTATAGTTTTTGTTGTTGTTTTAGAAATACCGCTTAACTGAGATTGAAGAAGATTATTTATTACATGTAAGTAAGATAATCAAACATCAATGTACCAAGTTATTTGTTTGTTGTTAGGACTTACGCTAAGGTAATAATCGGCTTTGTTTATGAGTTACGGTTTATAATTTTTGATTCTTAACTAAAATCTAGCTAGGTAGGATGCTTGCAGACACGAGAAATTCAAGACTAATTTTGTGTGAGACAGTGCTAAAATTTCCGGTTCTAGCCTTAAGCTCGATTACATTATTGGTCAAGGACAGTGGCAAGTACAGTGCCAAGGACAGTGGTGCTAAAAAATAGAAAGCCATTCTATTTGGATCCACTGGCAAGGCAACTTGACTCCCTACTGTCTGATCGGTTTATACTTAACTACTGTACTGTCGTCCACTGTTCACTGTCCTTGACCAATGTAAATAGGGCTTTATACGGGTCCTGGGACTTCAATCCCTACTTGTTACTTATTAGTGCTTAATTTGAGCGTGACTGTATGCACTTGCACAACTGCATGGAAATACCATTCTCATTTTTTTCCGACCTTATTGTAAATTCAAATTTGACTTGAGAAATGGCAGCGTGTCCTTGAAGAATAAAACTAGCAATAGAGAACTGCCTGAGTGTACATTTAAACAAATATATTAAAATAATACGAGCAAGAATACTGTAGAATAAAGACAAAACATTGCTAATGACGGCAAAAGTATGCATTATTTAGTTTTTGAACATTGTTTTAATCAAGCAAGAAGCAAGATCTCATCATTTAAATTTCTCAAATTCCGATTACTAAGATTTTCCGTGGGTGGTATATTATGTCCAACTCTCCTTATATAATATACCTTTACGCCGTAAGATTCTTGAAAAGAGCTTCTTTGCTAACTTTCCAAGAGTTTAAATGTGTTGAGCAAATTTTTCTTTCCATGGATAGATAGGATTTGAGAATTCACGATATTGTTTTTGGTTTGCCATCTATTTAAAAATATATTTCAATTATGTCTGTATTGATCGGATGACTTTTTGAGCTAGTCATTGGTTTTGATTCTCAATAGGTTAATAATAACTTTAAAAAAGCAAGCTTTCAAAACCCGACTGTTGCTAACCAACTTTAAATCGTTATAAATCCTAAATGATCATTCAAAATGAAAAATGATGAAAGAAACCTAAAGACGATTTGATTTAAATCCCTATTCAATGATACCCCACTTGTCATACTTGGTCGACATTATTTTTTAATTTGCACAATATGGCGTCGGTTACAGCCATATTGAATTTTGTTTACTGTCATATCTTCAGTGACACTCACCAGATTAAGACAAATCGATTGACATAAGAATCATCAATAACGGACAACGGGTTTAGTTTTTATAGTGACACAAAGGAACAAACATACATATGCTGTGAAGCACATTACCCTCCTCCTTAGGCAGTCGGGTAAAAAGGGAACTCCTTTTGATATTTTTGTTGTTTGTGTGTCTTTCCGTCAATACACCAATTATCCAGTCATCTTTTAAACCATTAACTTTAAGTAGTTGAATTTCATCATTGTAGCAGCCAGTTGAATTTTGGCATTTGTTACAGGCAGCATTACCTATTATGTATTGTATATAAAAAAGTACATGATATATCCTCGTAAGGCCCACGTCAAATTTCGTTATTTCGAAAAAGAATCTTATGTCAGTCAACTAAAGTCAAAAGTCACTTTGACAGATGTCCTAAATTTAGGACATCGGGCCTTACGAGGATATGACGCATTCGCAGTGTTTTGGTGTCTAAGGATGAGTCGTTTCAAGAATTCTCGAGAAGGTCCCCACTAGAGGCGCTTCGATCTCTAGACTGGCTTATCTCTAATCGTTTTCCTTTTACGGTTATGTCGTGATAAACTTTAAGATAAAGAGTGTGTAACATGGACCCTGTATCCAATTAGACTAGCACTCGTTTTGATCCGGTGTTCTGCCTAGATAGGCTAGATATCTGATGCAATCGGGTCAAGAGTTTATCAGATAAGGCGATGTCGTGATATTGTATGTAAAATATCGACGCTTCATCGAATCGCTTATTTTGAAAACAACCTAAGTCACTGTGATATCAACACACCTGGGTTGTTTTCAAAATGATCAAATCAATTTCATTCCACTTAAAACAATATTGGTAGACCTTTACATGGATTTAGCAAAACAATGGTTTAGTTTTTTTTTATTTGTCATACAGTGTTGGAATATTAATATTTGCTTTTGTTAAATGCTGACTTGGTAAGTCTTCATTCAAATATAACTTCAGTTACTTACAGTCCTTGGCACCGATTCAGGTATTGGCACTGATGATGGAAGAATAGTAAGTATGTATGTAAGATTATAAGTAAACAATAGAAATGTACAAAGGCGAACTTATCCATTTAAGAGTAAAGTTAGATTTGCAGATTCTTTTTGACTTTAGCGGTAGGGGTTTTCTTTAGTATGTTTGCTAATACTATATTGTAACAATATTTATGTTTGCTAGTCGTTTGAGAACATTTTTAACAATACCTACAGTGCTCAAACAGAACGGGCGGGAACTGTAGAACGGGACAAATTGGCCATCAACATGTCAGTTGCAATTTGTATATAAATTCACTCACTGAACGTTTTAAACCTATGTTGATTTCAAACATTTTCGATCTCGCAACGCAACACATGTATATTTAAAGGCTGGTTAGCCGCAAGTCCTTTACTCGGAAAGTCGGAACATGCCATAGCAAGTTTATACACAGCGGTGTCGCCTTGATCGATGGTGATTGATGCGACCAGTAATGTTTCGGACGGCCTCAGGAAGACATTCCAATTCCACTACAGGTAGTGACGGATTAACCAATTAGAGTATTTTCGGGGCTATGATTGGTTAGTCATTCGTTATGTCGAGGTTAGTTTCTTTACCTTTCTATAAATAAATAATAAACATCCGGGGACAATGTTACACCAGTTGACCTAGTGTCAAACTAAGCTCTATCTCTTTGTAGTATTGGTACTAGACAACGATATAAATACTTTTATAGACAAATACGTACTTAAAAATACATAGAAAACATCCATGACTAAGAAACAAATATTCACACTCATCACACAAATATCTGCCCTTACCGGGATTTTAATCCAGGACCGCTAGCTTCGTAGGCAGGGTCACTACCAAATAAGCCAACTACTCGACGACGACAGTTTGGTAATGTGGGGAAGACTGCCATTTTTTATGACAAGGAGTAGGGCTAACGAGCACACAGACCTGACGGTAAGGGGGTTCTGAGACCTGAGACCATAGACAGTTGCAATGTCAAATCCTTAAACTGCTAAGGCGTTGACAACTCTCTGAGGACGAATATGAAACTTCTCTTCACCATGACTCAACGATCCAATTTTGTTTGTCCTGTATGTCACTATGGTTTGTATAGTGCACATATCATTTTGTTTGACATGGTTGCTTACTTACCAGTGTGCTCTTGACCGCTATGTCTGCTAAAAAAGCTGCACACGCTCGTCCTCGTCAACAGGGTATTATTATGTCCATTGTCAACATTAGCATATTATGTTGCCCACCTTGATTCTGAAACCTTCAGTAAACATATTGAGTACTGCATTAAACAAAAATATTTTCCTTAAGCAGACCTTAAGGTGTTTATTTTTAATTTAAGACCTCCCAGCTACTAAAGGTTCGGGTAACCCTGAAGGGATCCTCAAATCAACATCTGCGTGTCTTATTTGGGTAACTTGAAAGTACATTTTTGGATAGCCGCATTGCAATTGCGATGCATTATAGAGGTATATACGATAAGCACGGTCAAGTTCGACGATTTTGGTAGCGGCAAGTATTAATCGATTGTGTTGTGCTCCCCGCAAGGAGTTCCGCGGACTTGCTACTGACCTCGTTTCCACATCGCCAGATCTCTTCGTATTTGGTCATGATCGTCGCAAAGTCGGCTTGCCTTTATCAGATGAATTAAGCGATAAAGCTCGTTCGCCGCTTAAGCGCTTGAAGTGTTTATAATGGAATGATATCGTCTATAAACAAATGTCAAGCACTTATTCAGTTATATGTACCAGTATTCAGTGTTACGCTTGATTGAGTTTTTGGAATTTGCTTGGTTACGGTGGTAATTTAATCCGAACGGGATTAACGCTCGAGTGAGTCAAGTTTATTTAGAATGCGAAATTAAAATCACCTATGGTTCGGGAACGGAATTGTTAATCTGTCTGGGTCTCTCACATCAATAAAGGCATTGCTGAACTGACTTGCAAATTGCGTCCACTGTCCGTCTCTTACATCTTTTTTTTAATTCCTTTTAATGCCAGAGGCACTAAAATCCATTACAAAATTAATTAACTTATTCTAAAATTCTGTTAATAGATTAATTGCACCCAAATGCCATTATATGCTATTTGAAAACTCCAGGCGTGTCGCTAGCACTTACATAAGATGCATATTGAATAGTCATTGGCCTATCGCATGCATATAAACGTTTATGCTTATTCTACTTTTTGATCACTGCTTATGCTAGGTATGCTATTCAACTGTCACGAGAAACATTTTAATCAATACTTCTCACACGGAGCATTATTTGACGTATGTCGCGTGGAGTAAGTAACACTTTAAGGCATCATCAAATACAGTCTTGAGAATTAATGATAAAACTTTAAAGAGTCTCGCTGCGTATATACTTATGTTTTATTTTATAGGTTTTAGGTAATTAGAAAGATATTCACGATCAGTGAGGCGATTCTCGGTCGCGATCGAGATGAAATCCTTTTCGAAATTCCATAGTAGTGCTGTTGTCATTTCATGCAGATTCATGATAGAGATTTCGATCTTAACGACCCGAGATCGACTGCTACTTTTTTTTTTGTTACAGTTTTTTTTTTGTGATATGTTTCTTTTAAGTTTAGTGGATTATTGGATTTTGTGATTTGATACCGTGACTAGTTTCTGGCAGCGTTTTTTTAAGCAATGATTGTCTAGTCCGAAGTGGATTTACTCCGGATATTACCGAATATGACGGACGGATTACCGATATTCGGATATAGTAAAAAAATGTCCTTCGCGCCTATTGTGGTCGTGTTTATCGAGACGAATAAACGTGACGGGGCCTTTATCCACCGCAATAAAGGCGACTAGGTAATAATACGGGGCCGATGTTACGAGTTTACTTAATAAATGGTTAGGTTACGATATCGTAACTTTGAAAAATGTAAACCACAAAACCTCGTCATGTCATGCAATAAAAACCAAGCCCACCAAGGCCTGGAAAGAGTAAACTACAACACCTCTACATATCTCTATTCTACTAGGTCAAACCATGCTGCATTTGACATGCTATGTATTGTTTTTAACTTGGCCGCCTTGTAACGTTGACAATACATACATGTCAAAAGCAGTATGGCTTTACCGAGAAGAATAGAGGCCTGCACTGTAGGTACGACTCTAAGGGCCGTATTAATAAACTGATCTCAACTTTTATGCTCGTCTCGAGATGCGTCAAAAATGACAGTGTTCTATGGTTTTAAATTTTGTTGACGTATCTTGTGACGGGCATCTCAGCCAAGATGAGTTTATTAATACGGCCCTTATTCAGATATTCAGCCCAAGTCATTATTCAAACTAATATTTCAGAGTTAATCTATTGATTACGCCTTTCAGTCCAACGACCGCTAATTGACGAAAATACTACATGGTTGTTGGTTACCTACATACATTTAACAATTTCTGCAATCGTTATGTTCGCTTACCTCTTTACGCTTCAATATTATCGTGTGCAGTATTTTCAAGAATGATTGAGGAAATGTATTATTGTCTTCTATACCTAACCAATAGCAAACGATAATAAAATCAAATGATGTGTGCTATTGAACTTGCACAAAAAACCGACTGTATTGTCTATTTGATTGTTTTTTGTTCCAATAACTGTGGTAACACCTACTGAAGTTTTTATTTGCATCATTTTATCGATCGATTACCCCGAACCATCTATCGATTGGTGAGTTTGATGTGCTGATGAGGTCTACTCGTTCAGAGAGATAAATCAATGACACTTTATCTCTAATACTTATAAGTAAACTTAATTTGATGAATACTGTGTAAAGGGCATTGGGTAAATTTGTTTGAAGAATATTGTCTTTTTTTTTTTCAGCGGCCACGGATGATTTAGAGGACCTCTAAATACACATAGATATATATAATTTATGGCGTTAAATAATATCGGAGCGGAGATTTTAAAGATTTAAGTATTCAGTTTTTAGTACAAAAGTACGCCCAAGTATGAATATTTAAATATCTCGGCTCCGATGCACTTAAGAGTATTACATTACGTCATAACAAAATATGTTTATTTTTAATTAATCTATCATAATTTACCACTTTTACGAATGGCCGCTCACCTTGAAAATGTATGAATTTTACAAATGACAACAATTTTACCCAAACCCCTTTAACTGTATTTTGTCTAGACGAGCCACGTGCTGGATGAGTCTAAGATCTGTCTGGCAAACAAAACTCAAACGTTGTATAAACACATAGCCTTGAGACTTCAGACAGCGCGTCACGGGATCCCAAATAAGTTATGAATAAGTATAGCACTGAAATCGATCGAAGTGAAAGAGGTGCGCTGGCGCCGATCGTGTCAGTTGCATTGACGACGCGCGCTTGCCTACGCGCATCGCGGTTCTTTGTTTTGTTGGTATTGTTGTTGTTATTTATTTATTTATTTGCGTGCTCTAACGTTATTTTCGCAGCCACAGTTATTTATTTTTATCGTGTTAATATTTTGCGCGGTTAAATTATATTATGAGCGTGACGTTGCCAAAGTGTCTGTTAAAATACTTAAGTACTTATTTATATTTTTCACTTTTATTTGTTAATACGCATTAACTATGTTTTATCATACAAATCGAAATTGTATTTTGCTAAAAATGGTTGTTCCTTACCCTTATATTTTGGTAAGTAGGCAGCAATGGTCGTATATTGGACGCAGTATACATGTTTAAGAGTTTTATACGCAAATGGGTTTAACAAGCGCACTAACCTCGTGTTTCGTAGGCATTCAATCGCGCCTTATATAGCCAGTTTTACTGCTTCGGGGGCCTTTGCTCTCGTAATAGTGTTTACAGTAAAGAATAGGAAGTTGATGGCTTTTTTATACAAGTGTTCGACTGCACTATCAGTTTGTACATTTAGTATTATTGCATTTGTATAGTTAATTACATTATTTTCGGTCAAATGGAAACGTGGAATTAAAGTTAAGAGGTAAGCGTTCTGATGAGTCAAAGTAGACACTTCCTTTAATGATATAGCTGCGTGTGTAGGCGTCTAACAAACTGCTTAGAAGCTGAGAGATATTCTCAGAAAACTTATATATAAGCTTACTTAATTTGCTAACAAGCAGTCTTTTCTAGGCAACGTGTAATTAGTAATTACAATGTCAAGGTTGTCTGTGATGATATAATAATCGGCTTTATTGAAGAGTCATTCGAATTATACGAGTGTTATTGTAACGATATGAATCACTTGATTTATTATCTTAATCATGCTTGACCAAATTATAATGCGAAATACGTGTTTGAAACTTAAGTAATATAGAGAGATCGTGATAAAAATTTTCGTAATTTATAACCAGATAAAAGTCGGGAAAGCGAATTATTATGCTGAGCTTGTACTATGTTAAATTGTACCTAATTGTTATTTCGTTGTGTATCCAGGCTAAGGCCTAGAGCTCTAATTAAATTTATCCGACAAGACTTTAGGCAACTTGAAAATTATAATAGGTCCTATTCAATGTTGCTTGTAGGTAATATTTTCAATTGACGCCTACCTATTTTAATTGAAAAGGCATTGTTGTTCTAAAACTGAACAATTACTGTTGTCGACTAGCGATACGCCCTCGCTTCGCTGTTTTAAACAACTAAAAAATAGCCCATATTAGCCTGGATTCATGTACCTTCCTTTTATTTTTATTTTTTAAATTCGATTCATTAGTACCGGAAATAACCCCCAATATACAAATAAAAAAAACCTCACATATAGATAGTGTCGGGTTCATTTAATTTCAGTGATATTTGTCTAACGCTAGTAATTCTATTTTTGGGGTGTCCTTAATCTCCTTATTATCAAACAAGAAAGAGAAGTAGACGATCAATCTCAACTTTTCCGTAAGTATCGAAACGAATGAAAAATAATAGTGAAATCAGTCGTTAGGTAGGTACGTAACGAAAAATTAGGTATTTATTAATTTTGGTTATGTTTTTTTATAACACCAATTATTAGTGAGGGGATGAAATACCTTACTTTGAAAGACGTCCCTTCTTATAAGAATCCAATATTACAGAATAATACTCGTCTTTTTTTATGACATAAACCTCTTACCGTCGGTCTAGCGTCTAGACGGACGGTACATTGAGCAAGTTGATGAATTTTCGAATTTTAGTACTATTTTGTTGTAAAATATACAGATAGCGAATCCAGAATCTACGCGATATATTAAAGCAATCGGACATTTTTAATATAAGAACACAGATATATTTTTAAATATGACGTCAACAAAGTCACGCTCGATGCTAAAAAACAGGGATTTTTTGAATTTCTAATCCTTGCTTGACACACGTTTGAAAAGTACTTGTAAAATCATAAAAAATACTGTTAAATCTTGCCAGATTCCAGGCGGCCCTTTCCCTATAATACTGCCTCAATTCAATTCAATTCAATTTATTGCTCGAAATAATGTTACATGGATCTTAAAAATTAGTTAATACAGTTCATTATTTCGCCTTTAGGGCATGCAATTTGTAGTCATAGGTACACATAATATTAAAGAAAAAAAATAAAATAAGGTACATTAAATCATTATTAAAGTTAAAAAGTCTAACACATCGATCTACATTTCATAAAATAATCGTCAAGTGAGTAAAATGCTCCCTCAATTAATAATTTAGTAAGTTTAGCCAAGAATGCATTGTTTGTCAAATATGTCCATACAATAGGAAGAGAATTATATATTTTGATTGCCATTTGATAACAGTTTCTACGACAGAGTTTTAATTTACATTTCGGAGCTAATAGAGCCCTGTGGGTAGTGGTACGCTTACCCACATTACACTTTTTTGTAAAAAGTTCAGTATTCATTCTAACGAACTTACAAATCTCAAGTATGTAGAGACTCGGAATTGTCAGGAGTTGGAATTTTATAAACAGTGGCTTACATGATTCTCTCCACTTCAATCCCCATATTATCCTTATACACTTTTTCTGAGTCACAAATACCCTCTGCAGGTCCGTTGAGTTCCCCCATAAAGTTATCCCATAACGGAAGTTCGAACAGATGTAACTATGGTAAACCAGCAGAGCAGTTTCTTTACAAGTAATTGACTTGAGTTTTTTCAATGCAAACATAAATCTATTCACTTTTATACAAACTTCATCAATGTGCTTTTTCCAATTTATCTGTTTATCTACATAAATTCCAAGAAATTTTGTGGAAGGAACATTTTCAATTACATTATTTGCGAATTTAATTGTAAGCTCGTCGGTGCTTTCCTTGCTATTCCGAGTTATGAAATTAATTATTTTACTTTTTGATACATTCATATGTAAACCATTATTGACAAGCCAATCTCTAAGAATATCGAGTGTGTCTCGAATGTGAATATGTACTTCATCCATAGTTTTCCCTTTAATGATTACCGTTGTATCGTCCGCAAAGAGCACACATCTCTGCTTAATAAAAGTAGGTAAATCATTAACGTAAATTAAGAAAAGCAGCGGTCCCAATATGCTTCCCTGCGGAACACCAGTACCATTAACGCGTAAAATTGAATCAAAATCCCTAACCATGCCATTGCCTGCCAAATTCTTAGTAATGCGTGTTATTTGTTTGCGATCAGATAAATAGGACTTAAACCAATCGAGCGCAGGCCCCCTTATCCCATATTTACTAAGTTTATCTAAGAGAATGGAATGATTGACAGAGTCGAAGGCTTTGCTTAGATCGAGAAATAGAGCAATTACTTTTTCATTATCTTCTAAAGCACTCAATACATTACTAATTAGGTCAAAAGCTGCATGTGTAGTAGACTTTTTGTTCCGGAATCCATATTGCTCTGTTCGTAAGATCTTATTTTTGTTGAGAAAATTTATGACTCTTACATACATAACCTTTTCGAATATCTTTGAAATTATTGGCAGTAATGCGATCGGTCTGTAGTTACTTATTTCATTCTTTTTACCTTTTTTATAGAGAGGTTTAATAATGGTATACTTAAGTATTTCCGGAAAGTAACCTTGAACTAATGACAAGTTAATAATATGAGAAAGAGGTTTCGATAATACTTCAGACACAGATTTTATTGTATTTACTTTTATACCATCAATCCCCACCGAATCAGTATTTTTCAATGATAATATAATTCTATTCGTTTCTTGAGGACCCACAGGTTCAAGAAATATCGTCTTGTTAAAATTTTCAAGAGATTTCGCACCTCCAAACGTATTGTTTTGACCTACAGAAACATCGATAAAATAATCATTAAATAGGGTAGCGATTTCCTCAGGGTTAGTGACAATTTTATTGTTATGAACGATACTGTCGATTTCCCGGGAACATCTACCCTTTCCAATATTGGTTCTAATAATATTCCACGTAGCCCAGCCTTTGTTGCCTGCTGAGGTTACTCGAGTCATGTGGTATCTTTTTTGTGCCTCACAAAGACATTTTTTCAAGAGTTTTGAATAGGTTCGAAATTGAGCCTTGTGTTGATTACATTTGTTTCTATAATACTGATACCGTAATAATCCTTTAGTTTTACAGCTTTTTCTTAAGCCACGTGTAGCCCAAGGAAGTTTCTTGTAATTTGAGAATGATCGTACTCTTATTAGTGGGAAACACAACTTATGAAATAACAAAACCATATCATAAAACCTGTCAAATGCTACAGCTGCATCAGTTGATTCCAACACATCAGTAAAACTTAAGCTAGCAATACATTGTTTAAATTTTTCTAAATTATCTTTGTTATAATCTGTTTTATATTTAACAGTCAATGCTTGAACCTCCGGGCACACAAAGAATTCAATTGTCTGAGCAGTATTGTGATCGGATAGTCCGAAATTATGTGTTTTTGCCGTAACCTCTTCTATATTACTTATAATATTATCGATACATGTTTTTTGCCGTGTTGGTTGAACTATATGATATTTAAAGTTATAGTTTAAAAGTAAATCTGACATTTGGACGTTTTCTTTACTGTTACTGAGAAAGTCTATATTGAAGTCACCCGCTAACACAATTTTCTCTCTATGACGACTCAAAATCGTACAAAGATCATTAAAAATTTGGAAAAAAATGTGTACATCTGAGTCTGGAGTTCTATACAGACATACTATAATTAAGTTATGTGACTTTATTTTTACACCACACACTTCAAACTGTTTTTCAGCTGCTAAGTGATTTATAGAGCATAGTTCTTCAAATCTCACTGAATGACGCAATAGTATACAAGTCCCACCCCTTTTTTTACCTTGTCTCGAGAAGCATGTTGCCAACCTAAAATTTTGCATTTGAAGGTAATTTTCTTCACCTTGTTGTATAAAAGTTTCACTCAGGCAAATTGCATCTACATTTCCGTTAAGCTCAGATATAACCAGTTCTAAATCATCGATTTTGTTTAAGATTCCAGCTATGTTTTGGTGAAAAATTACAAATGTGCGTTGTCCTCTCTCGTTATTACAGGAGCTCTTAATAACATTTTTGTAAAATTTGTTGTTATCTAACTTATAGCTATTCCTTTTAATACAATAATCACAACTATTAGGCTCGAAAAAACTCATTAGTGTTTTTTATGTATTTCAACATCTCGTTTATATCATAAAATATAACTTTAAATCCTCTATTATTTATACGTCCAGACACTCTATAAAACATACTGTAATCGTATAGAAGATTCTGATTACTGTCTAATATGTATGCGTACTCATATTTTTCAACATCATTATGTAGTAGATTGTTAAATATTTCTATTCTTCTGTTAAACATGTTGCTAAAATTTCCACAGTTGAAAGTAGGAGCACATAAAATAAAATTAGTGTGCGTTTGTTTTTGTAGAATATTTTTTATAAAAAATATCAATTTATCGTAATTCTGCGATTTCCGGAAATCGTCTTCACCAATTAATATTAAACAGAAGTCATTCATTGTAAAATCTGTTATTTTCTTATCAATATTATGTAATAGATTTCTGACTCCTACACCTGGAGTGAGATAGTGGCAAACATTATACTCACCGAGAAATAAGTTAGAAATAGGTAGGACTTTGTTGTGATTGTTTGAACTTATTATACAAATTCTATTTCTTTCATCAGCCTTGGAACTAACACACTCATTTAATTCTTGACATATGACTGCATTTGAAACCTGGGATGTTGATTCAGTTGAGGCCCGCTGATTGTAGATATTGTCAACTTGAAAACCGACTGAACTTGTTGCACCCAGCATATTTAAACTATTGCTTAGACTTGCTTCTCGATGATCTTGATTGTGCTCAATTTCCGTTGAGTTTGCAGCAAAAGTTGATTTGCCATGTTGTTTTCTTCTTTTGGTGCCATTTTTCTTTTTGGTGTCGGATTTGCATATGTGCGTAAGTTTATTAACTTTTGTGGCATATTCCTTTAAGGCCTTTTTTAAAGAGTTATTTTCTATCAGCAGGTTTTCTATTTCTTGCTCCGCACTTTTTAGTTTTTCCTGTACGCTATAAATCTTGTCATTTAAAACCTTCAACTGGTCTTGCATGCTTTCACAAATTACCGGGCAGCTTCTATTAAAATGATTTCTAGTTCCAGTAGGCGAAGATGTAGATGATGACAATGACAGTTTCGAATGCTCACAGTCCTCATCGGTTAACGAGTCGAAGGAATTCCTAATTGGCACGTTTACAATGAGTTTCTTGCGCTCTGTAACATTGCTATAAGATTGTAATGGTGTCTTATTATCGTCCATTAGCGTATTTGATGTTACCGATTCAATGAAAGGTGAAGTATTCTCGACTGATTTCAGTACTGCTTCGGTACTTACAGAAGGAGTAACTTTGGCATTATAGGTGGTAGAGGGAGGAGAGCTGCTTACGGTGTCCCCTTTTTTTTGTGTTCTTTTCGTCGTATAAGAGGATTTCTGGTTACAAGGATTTTTTCTGGCTGCATCATTAGATGAATTGTTGTTTACACGGCAGCATAGTTGACAAATCCATTTATTTTTGCCTTCTGGCGTCATTAAACCGAATAATTTCATAGATCTACCGGAGCATTCAACATGATAGGGTTTTTTGCATTTGGTGCACTTCAGAATGTCTTTATTCAGAAGAATTTTATGGCATTTTGCACATTCCGATGCCATATTGTTGCACTTTAATCGAAAATAAGGTTCACAGTTAGCGTTAGTTGCACATCTTATGTCCGCTGCTCCTGTGTCAGGTGTCCGCTTCGGTCTTGTGTCAGCGGCCGCGCGCGATAACGAGCGCGGCGGATGACTCACCGTCCGCGGGTCGCGAGTCGCGGGTATTTAAATAAACAAAGACGTTAACTTAAAATATTTGAAATGTATTTTGTAATATCTTTGAAACTAGTATGTATTTTTTAAGACGGCTTTCTCCACTGTATTCCGCAAGTCACTCTCTACAGAACGATATAATTTGCAACACACGATGACACTTATTTTAAACACTTATCAATTAAAAACGACGGAGCTTAGAAATACGCGACTGCCTTGCGCTAGCGATATCGGGCTTTTTTTTTTTTCAATAGTGTCTTAGTTATAATGCGAACCACTTCTGGTATGCTTTTGTTTATTCGTGTATTCTACACTGGCACGCAAATCTAAGTATCACACTTTTAATACTAATTATTAGAAGTGTGATACTTAGTTTTGCGGGCCAGTGTAGTTAAAATGACAATTGCACCAGACATGCTATTTTTTTTGAAATCTTATTTTGGCTACGTCGCCAGTGTCGCCATTGACACGCAAAGTGCTTCTTAGACTCATGATTCATGAATACCGGGGATCAAAATATCTGTAACATTGAAGCAAAGCAACAAAGAAATCCGGTTTTTTCAGTAACTTATAAACTTTTCAGGATTAATATAAAACATACCTACCTAACCTAATCTATAGGTTCTCTCATTAACCCCATTTTGATAAATTAATGGTTTTAAAAAAATAATGTAGTTATTTCTAGCTTACGAAAATTCTGACAAATGTAACAGTTGGGAAACAAAACTTCAGACTTGTGATCGGTTGGCAATACCACATTATAAATCCCTTACTTAAACCAGTATTGAGATTCTGACGTCCCTCAGACGTAATGTATGGCGACGTTGTCAAATTAACATAGCGTAGGAGGTTCTCGGGTTACCTACATCGACATTCTATCTGCTTGCGAAGGCCGATTGCGGGTTTGTGGGCTAACCTAGGTCTAGATATATTTGCCGAGTTTTGCAATTCGCTGTACCAGTGGTATTGTTAGTAATTACATTGATCTGTAGTTATTATATTAGATGTGAAAGTATGTCTGCCTGGTACCTACGAAATAGTGGCTAAAAACCTCTGAACTGATTTTGATAGAATTCGGCTGCATTACCACCCGGGAGAGACATTACATTTCGCGCGAAAAATATAATAATTTTTCCAAGTATTTTTATGGATTCGTTTAGGAAGGCTGATTCTTAGATAAAACTTGCTGACGTACTCAATATGAGTATTATTGTTAAATCTATCTAAGTTAGTCTGGGTTTGATTTGGGTTTGTCTGGCTAAGACTTTGTTGAACAACTAAAATGAATGCGAATAAAATAAGGGTAAGCAACTAAATATTTAATCTTATATTTGTAAACAGATTTCATATGACGAATCGAAGAAAAAATAAGATATGTAATAAGAAATATAAGTGATAGTTAACACTAGAGGTACTGTCACCAACATTGGACTCAAAAATATCTAACACGTCCTTATTACTGGAGGCATAAGAGCGTGTCAGATATTTCTGAGCGCAATGTTGAATATATTGCTGGTGACTTTAAAACAAAACTCATTTCTGTTTTTACGTTTTCATCATTTATTTTAAACTTTCTAGTATCAATAACAATATCAACAAAAACGCCTTTAAATTGTGTCTTAAAAGGATAATAGCAAGTTCAAGGTGATCCAAACGCAAACGATCTTGATACTTATGTGAATACATAAACTTCAAGAATTGACTGCCTTTGTACAACATGCGGATTTACTTCAAGGATTACAGAATCAAAGTGGTGAGTTTTACATTGTATGCTTGATTATCATATGGAAAAGTTGTTATGTGACTCATATATACGATGAAAATAGTACATTACTTCACAGACCGGGAAATAGGCCGTTGTGGGACGAGTAGAGTTAGCGTGCGCGCTATATTATACGAGTTCAGCAACCGCCCTTCCCGGTCGAGGCTTGTATACTCAAGAATTTTGATTGCACGAGTGTTTGGCTGTTTGGAGATAGTTATCCTAGTCCAAACATGTTTTTAAAAAGTAAAACACCAGGTACGTAATGAAATTTCATACATTTTCGCGGCCGCTGCCGTTGGTAAATAATAACTTTGTTTTTTTTTAATTTTGCCTGGGCAATTTTGCTGTTAACATTTCCGAGCATGTGGTAGAAAAATAATTTTACTTCACATTTACACTGCGACTGTCTTATCATTTGGTATATTTATGTTTACTCTGACCAAAATGAGGGGTCTTATTAGTTTGACATTTATGTCCGCCTGACAGTCGGTATTAGTTGTGGTTTCGTAGGTCTCAAACAGATGAGACTTCAATGCAAAATTTCCATTGAAAGATTTATTAGAAAGGGTTTTGTTTTATGGAAATTCAAGTTGGGCCATTAAAGTTTAACGCCCTTACTTATAAACGAGGAATAACCGTGGGGTAGACTAAACCATGCTTTTTCCTTATTGTCATTGTGACATTTGAATTTGACAGATAAGGATAAAGCATGGTTTAGCTTACCCCACGGTTATTTCACGTTTTTAAGTAAGGGCGTAAGAGTTTGGTCTTTTAGAAGGGGTCGAAATTACGTCGAAGGTTTTTAATTTAGGTATATAATGTTAATAACTGACTTAACTGTGTTGGTGTCCTTAAAAAGGTAGTGTTTTGAAAGCTCCTCCTTATTTTAGTGATTAATTTGGTTACCTATCTGAAACACTAAAAAACGTTTGCCAGCTGTTTCAATTGCCATAATTTTCATTTGTCCGAAAGTCATTTTTCTCTGAAACCGTTTAACTTTCCTAAAATAAAAAATAAAAAATAAACCTAACCTAACTTACAGGTTCTGTATGTGTATCTCATTAAACATTTTGAAAAGTTATTGGGTTCAGAATAAAATGAAAATTATGGGAAATGAAAATTATGGCAAATGAAACAGCTGGCAAACGTTTTTAGTGTTTGCGATAGGATACCGATTAATTTAGCTGAAAGGGTATGTCTAAGCTCAAAATTGCTTGGTTCTCCCAGTAACAGACGGTCAATGTTTTCCTCTATCTTTTCATTTCAGGAAAATGGCCTGATTGTTTTATTTTATACATTGCTTACTGCACTAAGGAAATAGTGAAATGGTTTTTACGTTCTCGTGTGTTTTTGTGCATTTTCTTTTACAACTTCCAGAATTCCATTGTTGTTTTTAGTATCGCCAAATAGCCTGTTTCTGTTTACCTTGGTTGTAAGTTTGATTTCATATTATGTATATTTTCTGATACACTGTTACTCGGTAATCGGTATTTTGCTTGTATAACTCGTGCGCTGGCCCTGTGCCGGCCTTTTTGTGATTTAATTTACCTCTTTCTTTACAAAACCTCTTCTCCTCTTTTTTAAGATATTTGTTTTTATTTTCAATTCTCACATTACATCAGACATTTTCTTCTTGACCTCTGAACGTTGTTGTTGTTTACTAAAAGACCCTCCCCCTGTGGAGTCCCACTATACATTTCATTATAAACTCTTACTATGCAACCGTAGTTAAAATAATATAGTATAGTTTTTTAGTCAACTCAGTTGTAAATCAATAATATACCAAGTGAAACGTTAACAAAACACTTCGTTCTTTAAACTAATGTGCCTTGTATGAGTGGTTTTCCGCGACCTAAATTGTACAGTGTTCTGCGCTCCAGGTTTTCCGCGACCGAAAATGTTGTGTATAAATCTTTCAATCGTATAACTTTCAGACAAGCATGCTACAGCAAAATAACTAGTGAGCTATGAGCAAACGTAGCCTTAAAAAGCAGGCAAAGTTCGGACCGCAGGATTTCCTATATGGAAGTTTATCTCTGCTTAGTTCTCCCCAGGGATTCCTGGTCCACACAAAGCCACTGTTTGTGCTGTTGTTCCTATAAACTTTGGTGCACGTTTGATAATCTCTTGTGGTAATAATGACTGATGTTTTAACGTAAATGCTTTATCATTGTTAGTATTGTTACGCTACTTTTATTAAATATGTGATTGCAGACATTCACGCGTAATTGGTTCTGGTTTGGAAAAAGTTAAGGACACACATAAGCCGTCATTATTCTAGACTAGAAGTCGTCCGCTTCATTTCTTCGCGTAGTATAAGTTTCCCGCTACTCCCCCCATTTTAATCCCTCAGGGAATGAATTGCCAAAAATCCGTTCTTAGTGCACCCCTAGGATATCCAAATAATATTTCTTTCAAATTTCAACTCTCTAGGTCCAGCGGTTTCGGCTGTACGTTGATCGATCAGCCAGTCAGTTTCTTTAATAAATAACTTAAAAATAGGTTACTTTTTATCACGGTAACATTTATGTTTCCCGATAAATGAGTTGTACGCAAACAAATTTCCGAATGGGACTGTTCTCTTTCTTGTGCCTCTTTATATTGTAAAGGTCAGCCGTTAACTTCCTATTCTTTTCTCTAACCATTGCGAGGCGGAACAGATGCTCTTTTGTGGTGGCCCCGGTCCATTATCAAATATTCCGCAGGCACAGCTTCCTTCTGCGGCCTACGCGCCTCTTCCCCTCAACCTTGCCCATCATAATCAGTTGACGCATCTTGTACCCATCATGCCGAACCACTTGGCCGACAGGACTCTAGTGTGTGTAACATGTTACTTAATTCAAACGTAGGTAATTCCAGGGCTTGAGTGTTGCGGTTGGTAAAACCAACATTAAATTATTCAGAAAAAATTAACACACAGAGGAATGTTCGTTGCAATTGTCACTTATATGGACGCATTACGCGCACGTATGCAAACGCAATG
Organism: Acleris literana; assembly: GCA_946894065.1. NCBI lineage: Eukaryota > Metazoa > Arthropoda > Insecta > Lepidoptera > Tortricidae > Acleris > Acleris literana. The sequence goes on from OX335681.1 coordinate 6,027,881, forward strand.
CTGAAGTGATTTAGATATCAATTTTCATGTGAGTTGACATCTTACGTTATGCGTATCCATCCCAGAAATTTTAACTATGGGTTTGGGAAGATAAACCACACCACGTAATTAAAACAAAGTTTCTTCTCTAATTATTCAGAGGCCACTTTAGCTGTTACATAGCATGAGTTTTATTTTAATTTATTAAATAATGTTTAGCCCCCGTCACTTGTTTATATTTACGACGCACCGTGGTAAACCTTTTCTTCCAAATTTAATTCTACGCCTACATAAACTACCCACATTCACTACCACTTAACTAGGATTAGTATGTTATTTGAATACGACAAGCGTATCGCTGGCAGTCTCAAGTAAATGGATCACGAGTCAAGGTCGAGGAAAAGGGCACATCCTCAACTGTAACGCTTCACCTTCCGTCTCATTAAGTAACGGAACACTCGCTGGGTTCTAATGGGAGATAAATGCTATCAATTTGTTGGATGAGTCACCAGTTGACTAAGTAATCGATCATCCTAGGCAAGAGAATGTTAAAGCTGAGAAGGTTGTTTTGTTTTAACATTGCATTTGAATTTATATTTTACGCTTATGTTTAGGGTGGTTGGCACTTTATTGCGTTGTTTATATTTATAGGTGTTAAATTTACAGTAACCTTCATGTTCTGTATGTATATATGTAAACTCTTTATTTTTAAAGTTAGTACGCGGCTCCTAATCTCTATTTGAAATAGTAAAGAACTTGTTGGCACTAAATGGCCACTGAGTCAATTGTGGTAACAACTAGATGCCAAGTCGCATCAAGTAATGTCTAGTAGTATTATATTGATCAGTGTGAATTTGCAGCTGATAATCAATGTTTCGCAGCGGCCGAGCCCAGAATGCACGGCGCCGTGCCGCCGCGCGCAGCCGTCCCCGCGCACCGTCACACCGAAGCGTGCGCCCGCGGCGACCGCGCTCAACACCGAAGCGACTGGTGAGTAATTTAACTAATTGAGAATGATCCACACGTTTAGGCTGCAATTCTATCTGAACTAAGCGCGCGAGAAAATCACTAATGGGGTTGGTTATTTTTCAAGCTTATTGCTGCCGAGCTATCCTATTGGTGAATTTTTCCGTGATAGAAGTATCGCTTGTGGCTATTGTATAGTCCATTCGCTTAGATACTGTTGCTACACTCGCACGTACTTGTGGTTATTGTACCACATAACCACAAGTACGTGTGAGTGTAGCGACACTATCTAAGCGAATGGACTATATGTCCTTTTTGGCCATTTAAGTTTGAAATTAGTATCAAAAATACTGTAAAATTAAAAATAATATTCATGTTAAGGCTGAAGATTAACATAAGGATAAAATATAAAAAATGTATTTATAATTTCATAATGCTTTACATATAAGTTAAAATTGAGAGTGGTCTACTCCCTAAGTAGTCCAGTTACAAATGTTACGTACTGATACAACTTGGCGCTATGTGTGCTTTTGCGCACCCGCTGTAAACATTACAGAACCAACTTTAATTTGTGTGGCAGAGATGCGGCAGTAGGTAGTAATCCGAGCTAAATACAATCAAAGCTGCTTATTTACAAGTGCATTTACACAACGACGCGTGCAAGACTGAATTGAGCTGTCTGACCGTCTGTTTATTTTAAAGATATTTACGCTGTTAACCACGATGCGATCAAGCGTGAGCCATTCTTTAACGTTAAACAATAAATGAGCTGTGCTGTGAATCATTGAAATATTTTATTACTAGTACGATTTCTGTGACGCAACGGATATTTTATGTTGATGTTTTGTCTGAATCTGAATCTGACTCTGTATCCAATCCACTCAAAATGGTCTTCCAAAAGTTTAGTCAAAGTCTACAAGACTTCAGATAACGATTGTGTTTTAATTTCTTATTTTCATACCGCGCTGGTGAATCTGGATGTTCTTAAACGTTTACATTAAAAAACGTACAATATATAAATATCCATATAGTTGACCAAATAGGTCTCTAGAAATCTTAATTACCATCCTGGAAACTCATTTCTGCTTTTTGAATAGCAGGAATAGAAGGAACTCGCGTAGTATTTTAAAATTCCAACATTTCCAACTAGCGTATAATGGTTCTTGAATTTAAAATGGTTCTTAAGAACCGCGGAGGGTTATTAATTAAGGATCCGGTTCAAATATCAAATATGCAACCCAAAAAAAGTGAAATAAGTCTTAAATTTGAAAGCACATAGGAACTCAAAAGAAAAACTATCAAGACTAAGTAGACTTGATTAGATGAAGTGTTTATACCTACTAAAATTTAAATAGAAAAGTAATTGATACTTGTTGTTTGTAGTAACGACTACGTAGTAGTTAAGTAACCCTGAGCATTGTCCGATACGCTCTTGGCCGGTTTTTAGGTTTAGTATCTAAATTATACCTGGTGTTTGTCACAGTTTGAGGTTAACCACAACCAGCTTCGAAATCCTAATTCAAGAAACTCTATTATTTATGTCTTTGTTGTGAAAAAATACTAGCAATTTCACATAGAGGCTTTCCATCATAGACCTCCGAGCCTTAATATTTTTTCTTGAAAATGCAAATGTCTATGGGCACAGTGTCGTCACAGATACCAATTACCATCAGGGGTCTGTTTTATAAATGTAGGTACAAATTACAATTTACAGGTCACAACTTTCCATTTGACACAACCTCGACCAATGACGACCAGCCATTTGAGCAGTGTTGCCAGTTTAGACTTCTTTTTCTGCGAGCCTAGTGAAAAGGGGGTTCAGTCTTCTGAGGTTCAAGTGAAAAAGGGTATAAGTCTAAAGTCTCCGCATATGACTTACACCCTTTTTAATTATGAGCAAAGTTGACTTAAGCCCTTTTTCACTAGGATCCCAGAATTGTAACTTGTATCTTTATAAAACGTGCCCCAGGTGACCTGAGTGCTAGTTTGCCTTCTCCTTGACATAATAAAAAATAATGAAAATGAAAACCGAATGCTTCAAATTTCATTTCTGCCGGAAAGAAATAGTGGAATAACAACGACCAACAAATTCCGCTTGAACGACGTCTCAAGCATCCTTTTGTTTAACATAATATGTAACATTCGTCGAGTGTCGTGATTTACTCCTCCGTAAATTGCAAGGCCTGTGCACGCCACACGGGCGTAAATCAGTCTTATGTCATTCCGATTTCTCAAGACTACGCGATAAAAGATGGACAGCTGATTGTTATTTATTTAAAGAGGTTTAACTTATTAAGATTTTCACTCGGTTGTAAGATATTGTGAAAGTAATAGGTAAGTAGAGATCGTCTTATTTAAGGGCGTTTTCACTAAAAAGTGTACACAATTAAGGACATTACATTACATTACATTGCATTACATAACATTTCGGCCGTCAATATATAGCTAATTTTCGTCACAAAACTGACAAAGTTAAAGTTCCTTAATTTCAGTACTTAATTGGGTACACTTTTTAGTGGAAACGCACTTAAAACTGACCGCCGCTCCACTTCTCGACCTTATGACAATTGACAACCGTTTTTTTAAATAGGTGGTTTGATAAAAATCATGCTTATAGAGCCAAAAGCCTCAAAAGCATAAAAAAGTTTTCATTATTATTATTCCTTGAGAAAAAATAATTGAATATTATCAGTGTTCGCTTCGCCCGGACCCAGGCCCCGGGCTGCTTTGGACTAGTGGCGGAATGACGTCATTTTGTTTGTAACCGCGTTTTGTGTTTTAAGTCTAGCTATAGCGGTGACGTAGAAAAGACCACAGGCGTTTAAACTCTTTAGCCATTAGCAGTTTTTTTTAGATAAAATCATGTTTTTTTTTCCCGGAATAAGTTTAAAAAAAGGTTCCTATTGTCAATTGCATCCGCATGTGAGTGTGAACACATTGAATAGGCGTTAATTTTAAGATTAGACAATCTCTACCTATTCTTTTTGCCGGTGTAGATTATGTGCTACAAATTTTGCCCTCGGGAATAGACCTATATTAATGGTCCCGTTCGATATTACAATACTAATTCTCGTACGGTCGAGTTCGAAAAACATGTGTGTGTGTATACATACACATATTCACGACTTCGACTACCTATACAAAATTATAATGTCATTTTTTTTTAGTGTTTAGCTTTTGTGTTCTATTTTTGTTAAAATTTTCAGCACATGAAATATGTATTTTCAAATTTCCCGATAAAAATAACGTTAGATATTTTATAGAATGCTACAAAGAAAGCCACCAGTCTTTCATCTTGTCCAATCCACTGAACACCGCAATCAAAGAAATGTTGTGAGTTTGAGTTTAAATTCCTATTGTCACCATTCATCTTGCAGTTAATTTGTTCCATTACCACTAAACGCAAAGAACGTTGAGTAACTTGCTATATAAATCATTTTGTTATTCTCGAAATGGTTGGAATGCTTTGCTTCAGAAATACTTGTAACGTTAGTCATTTTGTGTGCAGTTGTTAGCAATGTTGTAAAAACTGTACGATTTACGATTAGAAGTTTATGCCATAGTTCCCAAACCTACTGTTTTTACTCGTACGAGTGTAGCATGAACTCGGTGAATGTACCAATTCTCAATACAATTTCATAGTTCTAAAATCAAAAGTTACAGATTTTTACAGGTACCTTAAAAACCGGTGACTTTCTTCTATTCAAAGGTAAAACCGATTTCTGTGCAAAAAATATAGCTTTTCTTTTATTGGATACGGTCATAATTTAGGGATTTGCAAACCATGGAAACTGGCGACTTATTGATAAGAAGCCTTGGTATTCATATTTCTTCAAAAACATGTTTGCAACTCTCCGAAGGGTTCCGTCTCAGAGTCCCTATATTAACTTTATTCGTGACGTTCGTCTGGGAAAAATTGCTTTATGATTGCCAGTCCTGCCCTAGTCGCTATCTCTAGATTCCCGCCCACGTCCTGCCCATCGTTTATGCAAGATTTACACGCCGTCACGACACTCCGTGTTTCATCCCGCCTTTTTGACTGAAATTCATTCATCTTTAGACTTGCTGCTTCACCTTATTCGTTACATGAATGATTCTGCAAAGGTTTGCCCTTTATCTATTTTAGTTACGTTCTTTTGTCCGCGAGTAAACGTTGCGAAAGAACACACACCTGTGCTTACCTATTATTGGCACGCGTCGCTCGAGCCTTGTGTCTCATTCTTAAACACCATTTTAGAGATAATTGCCATAGTTGGTTCTTTCCGTGCGATCAATCGAATCGAAAGAGAACGTACAAAATTGGATGGAATTAACTTATGCGTGTCTATCATTTGCGCTCCGTTTGACGTATCAATTAGCGCCATCGAATGTAACGTGAAACTAGAGTTTTTGCACTTATTCGAAAAAGTGAAAAGCCGTGATTGATCAAGTTTATTGTTGTGATCATTTGTTCTTCAGCATTCCTTTCGTTTCGTGAAAACTAAATACTGATCAAGATGTATCCAAGGAGATACAAAAAAGCTCGTTCAGACATTTACTGTGGAGCAGGGGGATTAGTATAATTGGCGCGCTATCTTTCTCTAAGGAGCTTTTAGAGAACAAAAGAAAGGAATAATATTTTTGATAGCTTTCTTCTGTCTTTATTTATTGTGACTTCCCTAGGTACCAGGCGGGCAGTAACGTGTAGGTGTTATGAATTATTTACGACTAGTCGACTGGGATCCACCGCGTACTGAAATATTAGGTATTAATATGAAACTGGCGACCTCTCGCAGGCTGCGGCTAAATGGGGCAAGGTTGACTAGGTACGCTAGTTCAGCCGGGAAGGTTCGTGCAACAGTGTTACAGTGCACGGTGCTGTTTTCTGGTAATAGTAAATTATTCCGTGGACGTTTTGTGGGGACAAAAATAGGAATTCGGTCGGTATATGGCTTCGTTTGAATAACTTACACTTCACCTATACGACTATACGTTAGTTAACCTTTCAACTTCCGACTTACACTAATTTAATCAGAAACGCTTTTTGCATATCAATAAAGGTAAATAAGGTTCCAAATGTATTTGATACATAATTATTACTCTTGTGCGGTTGAGCCCTGATTATGTTTGCGCGTGGGCTCTCATTTTCAAATGTGAAAACCGATAGAAGATGTAGGTCATACACGTTTTCAATATGTTTTATTTTAATAACATGTTTCTGAAATGTTCGCCTCAAAAAATCGACTTTTTACTTTAACTGTTGTATTTTTACTTGAGAAGCTTCATACATACGGTGGTGTATAATAATATTTCTTTCTTAATAGGTACTTCTATATTTATCAGAATAAGGGCCGTATTAATGAACCGATATTGCCTAAAATATATGTCAGAAATGTTAGTTTCCTTTTTCCATGACTTGAAGTCTACTTTGGCGTGTCTTGAAGGCCTTTAATACTAAAATCTAACTTGAATACCGTTGTGATGAAGTTTACTCCAATAAATACTACAGTAATTGAAGCCTCGCAGGTCTCATTGGCCTGGTCGTAGTGAATACGCGAGGTCGGTCTGTCCTTAACACGAATGCGGGGCTAATGAAAATGCTCCTCTGTTAATGGATATTTATTTTAGAAGGACTGGGTAAACGATGGTTTGCTCTGAATTACTGTACGGAAATAAAATGAGTCTTTACCAATGTGTGCTTGGAGATCAGATAAACAAAAATGTTTTGCCGGAAATTGAAAGGCAAATTGGATGTTACAACGATTTTTGCTATTTTAATTGCAGTGCCCACCGTTGAGTTAATAATTATTTTACCCTGTTCTTTACGGCTTCTATTTAAGACCTGTGTGCTCTTAAGTCCTAAGATATACCTAAAGTTCATTCAATTTTACTTGCCATATTTTGTCAATTGTTTTATAACCTCAATGCTCCTTTTTTGACTTAAGTAACAATTTTATTTTGTAGTATGAAACAGTTAATTTGGGAAAATTATAAGGAAACTTTTTTTTTAAAATCTCTAGTTACTTTTAACATGGCCATAAGTAAGATTGAATAGGGCCTCTAGCTTGAAAAGATTTCAGTATAAAATGGAAGTGCCTATTGCGACGCTAACTTTGAAGGGCTCTATTCACTCGTTAAAGGGTCGGGATATGTTCACACTCCGTATTCTTTGAGCTAGCCGTCTCCGTAAACTTCAAACGAATTCTCTGTTACTGCCCACTCGCTTTATCCCCTAAGAGTCTGCCAATTAGTCCAACTCATTAATTGCCTTTGACAAATTAATAATAGTTATACGATATAATTAAATTATATTATGGTGAAACAGTCTGTGTAATTGACTTCTTTGGCTTTTAAAATACTATTTTGATCTTAATTAACGTGAAAATTATTATTATCTGGAAATGAAGGTCTTCTACGAAGTTTTACCATTAAATGAATTTTATTAATTGATAAAAAATAATACATGTCACTTGTATAGTGTGCTGAATATAGACGACGCTATAGCCTAGTTGATAGTGACCCTGCCTACGAAGCTAGCGGTCCCGGGTTCGATTCCCGGTATGGGCAAATATTTGTGTGTTGAGCACGAGTATTTGTTTCTGAGTCCTGGATGTTTTTTATGTATTTAAGTATTCATTTATCTATATAAGTATATATCGTTGTCTAGTACCCATAGTACTAGCCTAGAGCTTCGTTTGGGGCTAGGTTAATTTGTGTGAGATCGTCCCTTTTTTAACCGACTTCAAAAAAAGGAGGAGGTTCTCAATTCATCGGGTTTTTTTTTTAAATGTATGTTCCCCGATTACTCGAAGACCAGTGGACCGATTCCGATTCCATCCGCAAGCATTTAAGGTTTAAGCTTTTCCGACCTCTTTAACGTAATGCAAGTCTTTCTGAGTTCCGTACAATAGTTAACTTCACTAGGAAAGTGCATCGATGCTCACAGGGGAAGTTTTTAACGTCTCCTAAAGTTTTATATCTCTGGTGATATCACTTCTGACCAACTTATATTCACTTCGGCTTATTTTCCTTAATGTGCTCTGGGATGTTACGATAGTTTTAGTATATTGTAAGTTAGGTTTAAGTATCACACTCAGCGGCTTCAGAATAAAGGCGGTTTTAATTAGTTAGTGGCTCTTGAAGGATCGTTAGTGTACGTATCTTTTTGTGGGTATTAATATAACCCCCACCGCAAACGGAGGGGTGTTATAAGTTTAACGTGGGTATCTGTGTATTTGTTTGTGGCATCGTAGCTTCTGAATGGATGAACAGATTCGGACGAGTTTTTTTTTTTAAATTAAAAGGCTAGTTTTCTTAGTTTGGTTTGTCGCTGATGACAATCGGGTAGACCGTTCAAAAACTTATCAGCTCTGATTGGCGGTCGCAATCGCTTCAGCGGCCATTTTTTACACGACTGCCCCATAAAACGGAGTGTAATGTTTTCAGGGTTCATGTTTGTATGTATGTATGTGAGTTTCTTTATTCCACTATAACTTCTAAATCCCTTGACCGATTTAGATGTGTGAGGTATCGTTAGAATCTTTACGTCATCCCGGGTGACATAGGATACCTAAAATGTTAAAATTGAAATAAGAACAATGGCAAAATGACAATTATTAACATTATGTAGGCATATGGACGACAGTATACAAAATGCAGTCGGGTTTTTAAAGCTTGCTTTTCATATAGTTATTAACTTATTTATTATGTACTAAATCGGTGTTATTTAATATAGAAGTAAGTCCATAATAAGAACTCCGAAAGACGTACTGCAACCCTTGCTTTTTACTTTTACCTGTGACACCACCCCGAGTAAGACTTGGCGGTCTCCCCTGGGGGTCGCAACCCACAAGTGGAAAAACACTGATGTAAATAATTGCTTTTGCGGCAGCAAATTGATGTGTATTGTAACTCTCGGTGTTGGTTTTGGAAGGTTCAGGGAGTCCTTATAAATAGCGGAGTTTACCGAGTAAACAACAGTCAACGTGAAATGCGTAACGTTGTAGGTATTGGGCGATGACATAACTAAAACATTCGGATCCATTGATGATAATATTTGGTAATGAAAATGAAGGTCACGTGGTTAAAAATACAAAAGCTTTAAAAATAAACCAAATAAAAAGATGTTTTTTTACTCCATGGGAGGTGTTTTATTTTCGTTTATCATTAACGAGAGTATTGTACTTCACACGTGCGCGGGAGCTGCGCGCATGTCAGTCGAGGCGTTGAGTTCGGCGCGCGCGCGTCTGGGATCGATGATCTATAGATCAGACAAAGATCGTTTATTCAATAACATAATATGAATGTTTAGTTAATTTGCTTTTTGGAATTCATTTTAATTTTTAATAATTTTGTATTTGGTTTTATAATGAATTGTTTGTAAAAGAAACATAGTTGGTACCGGTGTTTTGAATTTTCGTTTTGTTACCGGCTACTCTTTTCCAAAGCTTCGTAATTACACTTGTTACGTGATTTTTTTAATTTGTCATTTGGATCGCCGCCCGCGCATGTGCCAAGCGTTCAGCGCATGTCTGTAGTGTCAGCTAATGACATCGACCCGAGTTTAATACCTACCCACATGCGCTTTTGTATACATTCAGTATAAATTCATGCGTCCGGCGGGCCGGAGGGGAAAAACAAAGAAAATTCTTTGGTATTTATTCTGGGTATACTTTACCTAGTTTTCTTAGTACAGTGCAGTGAACTGTGAATTAAAATGGAAGCGCTTATAGCACAAGATGGTCCTATAGTGGTGTCCTGGATGGTTTTTTTGTGGCTGATATTTAGATGCTACTACCAGATTGGGGCTGTTAGATATGCTGGTAAGTAATAAGTTAAAAAAACAATGTTTGTTGCCGACTGCAATTAAAGACGAGTTTAAAATCGGCGTATCTACTATTACACATTGAAGACTTTCTATAACCACCAGCTGCCCCATGAACCCATGATCGTACCTGCTCAAAGGTACCTACTATGATATTTTATTCTCATCGAAATCGCATAAGTGTGCAAAATTTCAAGACAATCTAATGATTATTAGTATGTTAAAATAGATTTCCTTGATTTGTTTACGAACACAATCACTTACAAGTCAAGTGATTTATTCTGATCGCCTTTAACGCGGTAGATAAAGCATCAATCACTCTCGCACTTGCATACTTGTGAGAAAGTGACAGATGTTTTATCCACGTTGATCCACATAAACGCGGCCATAATAGGCCCGAAGCCCATCAAAGTGTATTTAAAAGAAAATAGTACGGTTTTTGTAAAAGAAAGTAGTGTTGTTACTGATGAAAGCTATCGATAAATATTTTATATCTTTTAAAAAACAATTAACCACCAAGCACATCAACTAGGTTAATTTATTTAAAATGTACCTGTTGTGAAGTCTCGGCCTGTTCTGACAAGGTGAATGGTTAATTTTAATAATTCACGTGTTAGTTCATCAATCGTTTTAATCACCTTCTCGAAAACGGCTCTAACTATTTCGATCGATTCCGTAATCGGGGTGTTTCGGGTCCAGTTGTCATCTTCGGGAAAATTCATTTGCAACCCGAGTATACGTCAATCCAGGGTATAAGCTATCTCCATTTCATATTTCATCCAAATCCGTTCAGCCGTTGCATCGTGAAGGAGTAACAAACAGACACAAAGTTGTAGAATAGGATATAAAGGTAACTAACTCTGTTTTTTGTTAGTTGGTTTGTTCGTTATGCTTCCACAGGTAAACCGCTGAAGATTTTAAAGAAGTTTAGTATGGAGATACCTTAATCCCTGGGTTTATTTAAACCATTAAACACATAGGGACTTTTTACCCCGGAATATTGAACAGTTTTCGACGAAATAGCGATAAACGACTTTAACCTGGACAAAGTCGCGGGCAGAAGCTATTTGTATACGAAAACATCGTTTCTAACAGGAAATCATTGCGAGTGGGTGTCTTCCCCGGTTCGTGTTTATGATTCCCGCTAAAAACCACATTAATGGCATGGTTTATCCGACTGCACGAGCAAAAATAATAAAAGGTCTTGTTTTTCTTACGTGTTTCTATTATTATCTCAGTTGCCTGGTACTTTTCGTTAAGGGCCGGTTAGACGAGCAACATTTTCACGGCAATGTGTGGCCGGCAACTATTCGCATCTGGCTCTAACATACGAATTAAGAGTAAGACAGCAATAGTTGCCGGCCACACATTGCCGTAAAAAATTGATCATGTACCAGGCCCTTTATGTTTCTAGTATTCAGGTTGTCATGACTATCCGTATATTATTCCTTTATCGCTGATACCTTCCGCAACTAAGACTAAATATTATATAATAAATATTTATCTGTGGTTACTCAAATCACATTTACATAAAACATATATTAAATCACGCCTGTTTCCCAGAGGGGTAGTCAGGGACCACTTCTTTCCACCTGCTACGATCGCTAGCTAGTGGAAATGTCTTTTGCGTTAACTAACAAATAGGGTATTTGCCTAATTTTTTATTAGTATTTAAATTGAAGCTTTTTTACCTTCCAAATAGCCTACTATAAATAGTTTTTTAATATCTTTAAAAATAAGAAAGATATAAATGTTTAAAACTTGCTTTTAGACAGAGAGGAAAATACAGTAATATGACGTCATATTACTCAACCGCCATATGAATTACACGCAAGAGATCGTTTCGTGAGAAAGAGATAGACAAAAACTTTAAAAGGCTATAACTTTTTTTTAAATTACCAATTTCAAATTTGGTTTTGAATTATTTTATCATGCACGTATATTGATATATTATCCAAATTAATATATGAAATGTAATATCAGGCAAATACCCTATTCTGTATCAAGTTGCATACATACATACAATCACGCCTCTATCCCGTAAAGGGTAGACGGAGACCACTTCCTTCCACTTGCTACGTCCAGACAAACTTCCCTCGCTTCCTCCACACTCAAGTCTCTTGATACACGTGCGTCGGTTTAGGGGTTATATTAAGTTTATTCTTCAGCTATTCATCTAATAGTTGTTCTCAACCATCAACATCATCAATTGTAGCCAATAATTGTTTCAAGAGAAATCACTCCCTAAGTTTTTCTTAAAAATAACTTCTTGTGGATCGGTCGATCATACGGGCGACTACGGAATCGATAAGCTACCTAATTGAGAATCCACGCCCTAAAATTTTGTATGTACTATGTTCTGACGTGACAACTTAAACTCGCAGCTTAATAATTCGTCAGGCGAGTTTATAAGGGCGTTGTTAGAATTACCTACCTAAATAATGAGGAATAAAATACCTATAAAAAAAAGTGTTCAATAGTATTTCTAATCACATTTATTAATTTTAAAACACAAATTAATTGCCAACACTTATTTGTAATCACTAATCACCAAACCCGCACAAAAGCTGGTAGGTAATTGTGTTGAAAACCTACGCGAGTGTCGTTGACAGCTTTAAAGCTTTGTTATCGGCATTTGCGTCCTATTGTTTATGTTCACGCCAATAAATTAGTGATAGCTGCGCGCCTATTATGGTCGTGTTTATCGATGTCGATAAACGTGGATAACACATCTGTCACTTTCTGACCAGTATATAAGTACGAGAGTAACGGATGCTTTATCTACATTAATCCACCGCGATAAAGGCGATAATTATACGAGAACTGTTGAATATAATCAAGACTTCACAATAGAGGTGACCGGATTGATAGTTGTGACTATATAAGATAAATAGTGGGTAAATTTCCGGTATCAAGTATGTCCCGGTTTTTGCTGTCGTAGTTAGAAAGTTGTTGGATGATGTGTTTATTCAGTCTATTAAGAAAGGGTAGATTCCTACCTGAGTTTTTTTATCGTTCTTCTTCGACGATTATAAGATGCAGTGGCTCGATTTATCGCTATTTTTCCGGGAACTATCCAATTTACCGGGATAAAGCGTACCTTGAACCGATTTTTAAAATTCTTTTACTAATAGAAAGCCACATTATTTGTGTGTCATATGACTCATAGGCTATACATTAACCCAAAAAATATGTTCATTGCCCAACGAAGTGGGCACGGGAACAGCTAGTTTCTATATAATTTCATTTAAATCCGTTCAGAGGTTTAGCTGTGAAAGCGTAACAAACAAATAAAGAATCGATCAGTTATTTTCGCATTTATAATATTAGTATGAAGTATGTATAGTTGAAGTTATTGATTTTATTTTTACCGAGATGTACAGTCGACATTATAAATATGTGTACACTTTAGTACCTTGTCGCTTTAATCGTTGTGACAAACCATATATGGCAGTTAAAACATGACGGTACTAAAGTGTACACATATTTATTAACTCGACTGTATTCGTTAATCGGGTTAATGTAAAAACTTCTAACAAAAAACAAGGTTTCATAAAGTTGTGTGTGTATTTTTTTGATCAGTTGTTGAATTAGTAGAGGTTTAGGAGTAGGTAGCGGATAGACAGACAGACGCGGAAACCGACTTCGTTTTATACTATGTAAAGATAAAGATTTATTTATCATAAACCTAACAAAGGCATCGATGTTTCTTGACATGTTTAAAGTAATGGACAATTTTTCGTCTTTTGTATTCTGTTTTGTTCTTTTTTATCACAGTGATATATATGATTGCTTCTTACACAATATCAGCGGAAAATCCTACTTTTTGTGCACTAATTGGGTTCATTGTTGTTTTTAAGTAACTTTAAATGTTTGCTTAGATACAGTCTACAACTCTACAGTCTTCTGTAGTTATTCAGCCATTGTATAACTGAGGATTTCACTTAAATCATAATTAGTTTTGAAGTTTTGAATTTGAAATCATTGGACTATGATCAAACGCTAATGGTACCTACTCAAGAATTTTTTTACTTTGCGTGTTGGTGTTTGGGTTAAGTCTTGCAATTTAATTTTGAACCAGGGTCCTGTTAATCGAATGGGCGAGATTTGTGATTACGTGTAAACCTAATGACTTTGCAATATGGTTCATGGTATCTAAGAGGTGACCTTATAATGGATTCGGATCGAATGGTGGCAACATGGTCTCCGCTATACTTAACGCAGATGTACGTCGTCTTTATAATATAATAATATGTTAAAGTAAAAAAATAACTCCTCCCCCTCTTATTAACGTAAAATGCTGTAACTTTGCCATTTATGCTCAATTTTGCTTATTTCGTTTCAATTACGACATCTCGCATTTGCTTAGTTTTTTCTTGTTTTTGACCATTTGGTAGTAATTTTCATTATTCTGGCAACACATATGTCATTTTTTACATTGGTAACTACATTGTTGCTCCGCCAGTTGTGCATCGTAAGTTGGAGTGAGAGGCTGCATTTTTTTTTGTCGCAACCTTACAGTTAACGATATTTTAGTATAGAAAGTTTGTGGAACCTGCTACAACTTTGCCTATTACCTGTGAAAAAAAAGTATTAAGCTTATGGAAATAATTTGACTGCCAGGAACAAGCACAATGTCCTATGTACGGTCACGGAAGTTAATTTGCTACCCTTTTCAAAGAAAATCTGCTTGAAGATGTCATTGTCAATAGAGATGTCAAGTCATTTGTAATTGACAGGAAACTCAACCTTATTGCTGTAGAATGTCAGATTGACTTTGGACCTAATTACACACATTATTTATTATTATTTTATTATTGAGATATCCGTTTAGGCAAATTTACGTTTTAGGCCTACAATTTTGCCTGCCACTTTGATTGCTTGTTATTCGGAAATACTACATGATTACCTAATGATATTTGAGTCCTATCTGGCAAGTCGTAGGGTCTGTTTTTCGAATAATACTCATTAAACGCCATAAGTAAAATAGATCCACAGATATAAGAAAAAAAATTCAAAACCCAGGCAAAGTTGCAGCATTTTACGGTACTTTGATTTAAATATTATAGCTTATATGTCACTCCCACAACCAAGACGATTATAACGACACCTCATATTTTAAAATCCTGAGCTGCAGAGCGTGTCACAGAGATAGACATACATACATTCATACGCTGGAAAAACATAACCCTCCTTCTGACGCAGTTGGGTTAAAAGTACAGTCGGCAATAAAACTCCCCAAAAATCCTCTAAAACTTCGTTTATTTTTTTGGCTGTTCTAAAAAACTTATTTCCGACTGTTATGTTACATTATAAATATATCCAAAATACAAAAGCGTCGTGCCACTCGTGCCTCACTGTTCCTAAAGTGGTTCTAGCGGTAACGCGAAAGGAACGTCAATCAAGCCTACCTTTGTCACGTATTGTTGACGATTCCGGAATTAGACCTGTATCGCTCCAAATATCACGTTACGTGACAATCCAATATTCAATTACATTTGGGAGAATACGGAACGTATGGTAACAGATCTAAGTATTTATTCAAATTTTGGTAAATATATCCTTAGGCCGGGCCTGTAAGTTATTACGTAAGTTTTGAGACGCAACTATGCTATGGGTAAGAGTGAGTGGCAAATATCTGCATCTCTCTCTTGCATATAGCTTTGTTTCAAAACTTACGTAATAACTTACAGGTGTAACCCCGGCCTAAGGCTTTGTCGCTAAATATTTGAACGACAAACACTTAAAAATATTCATTTTACTGCTAAAATTTGTAAAATTCGTTAAACATGTACTTACATATAGACGCAATAAATCGTACCTGACATTCAATCTCACAAGCACCGTAATATGTATGCGTCCATTTTGTCTTAAATATTGTTAGCAAAAATAACGATACAGCAATACCTGTCATTTTATTTATTTATTTATTTATTTATTTATTGCACTCATAATAATACATAATACACTTACATAGGTGATATTCGTACACTATGAACCCTGTTGGGCGCAGCAATATAAGAGAGAGGAGGACTATCCAATTAATAATTAATCAATATTAAATATTTCCATTTTTCTATTTACCTATATATCTATCTGTTTATTTTCTTAATAATTACTCCGTGTAGTATAGTTTATTATGTTTATACTCTTATTTATTATATTATAATTTATCGCTTAGATACTCTGTTATATTATAGTAAGCTTTTTCATATAGAATATTTTTTAGTTTATTTATATATAGGTGTTGATTCTTTTCTTTACGTATTGTTTCAGGTAAGTTATTATACATTTTGACTGACATTACGACGGGACCAGAGGAATGAATTTTTAAGCGAGAGGAGGGCAATAATAATTTGTGTTTATGGCGTATTGGTCATGTTGTGGGCAGGTCGTCTCGGTTGTTAAAGAATTCGTCGTGTTTGCGTACGAACTTACAGGCTTCCCAAATGTAAATGCTAGTAAGTGTCAGTAATTTATGTTTTTGGAAGAACGGTCGGCAGCTATCAGTTTGCTTGATGTTCACTAATATTCGTACAAGTTTTTTTTTGTAGCGTGAATAGTGACGGTGCATACGTGCTGTTTCCCCATAGGACGATTCCGTAGCTGAGCCAGGAGTGCGCGTACGCATAGTAAGTGGCCAGAGCCGTCTCAAAGTTGGTGGTTTTCTTTATTTCACGGAGAGAAAAGGTAAATTTAGATATTTTATTACAGATTTTTTGTATATGGGGCTTCCAAAAGTCCGAGAAGCTGTTAAGTCTAGCAGGAGGTCACAAAAACATTGGATGGATACATAACCAACTCCATCTGAAAAACATAACCCTCGTTATGCAGTCGGGTTAGAATGTTTAACTTGACTTTGCTGCAAGCCCGAATTACGGATCGCAATTACGTAATACATTAATCAGCATACAGCGTTAGGTCTTATAAACACGTACACAAAGCGAACTCTATAAACAGATACGGTTCTAGATAATAAAACGAAGCAGCAATGCATTGCAATAAATAGCAAATGCAAAACGATCGATAAACGGACGCAGTTAACCCATTGTTTTATAGCAGTCTGGCCTACATTGTGTTGCTCGTAACGTTGATCTAATTATTTAAATGAACCATGTGTTAACGTGCCGAAGGAAACATTAAAATCCGATATAGAATGCGTTATTGTGTACCCGTTATGTTACGTCATTGGTAGATAATCATAAGGTTTTGTTTCATTGGTCGATAGGTTGCATTTTTGTAGCAATCCATTGACGGGTTGTTTTTACATTTTTGAGCCGAGAGCTGTTCCAGCGACGCAATGTATCACGAAAAGCATGCGGGTCTTCGCGCTTTAGAGTTACTCTTAAGATGTAGGTATTTAGGACATTTTGCAGTTCAGCCTAACTTGAAACGCTTACGAATGTATGAAGGTGGCTACGATGTCTGTATTAGAAGTGGTATTAGGTAAGTACGTCGCGCCGCTCATCGCGCTGTCGCTCCGCTTGACCTATGGCTTAACGCTCTGTATTTTAACCCTTAGCCAGGCAATGCTCACATAGAGACCAATCACAAAAAATAATAATATAGATATACCAATATCCATATTCAAAAGAAAATAAATCGCTAGGGCTGGCTAAGGGTTAAGTCGCGCTGAGTGGGTACTTAACTTAATTCAAGACCAACTGTATGTAGGTCGAGTCCGTTTAAAAAATATGTAGATACATACACACAATCGGCCAACAATTTGGTCTTGTCTGCGAGCTGCTTAGTAAAGGGTGAGTACTATTAAATTGTCGCCTTTTGAATTAACGTTTACAAAATGAAATAATGTTATAATAACTCTTTTTTTTTTATTATAAGAAAGTTCAAGACGTAAAATAGATCAGCTAACACAATTAAGGTTTCTCCAGAGCACGACGAGAGAATTCGCGGACTTTACTCTTCACGCGACTCATAGAATTTTGCACGGATTCATTAGTGATCAGTTTTGTACATTTCATCCACTTTCTTTTAAAATCGGGCAATGATGTGGCCGGTTGGCATGTTTTCCGCAACTTTGTTTTAATATTAGCCCAGTATTTTTCAATCGGCCGTAGTTCTGGGCAATTTGGCGGATTCATATTCTTCGGCACTACATCGACAGAATTCTGATTATACCAATCCAAAGCTCGCGACGAATAGTGACAACTTGCCAAATCTGGCCAAAACAATGTAGAAAAAGTATGTTTTTTTACAAGTGGTAATAACCGTTTTTTTAAGCATTCGGAAATATAAATATCCGTGTTTATTGTGCCAGTGGTTACAAAAGGCGAACTTCTCATGCCGCACTGGCATATCGCTTGCCACACGAGGAACTTCTTGGCGAATTTCTCTACTGGAATCACTTTTTCTGATTCATGTAGACCCGAGACGTTGCGAGAAGAAAAGTACTGGTTTCCAGGTATTGATTTGAAATCAGCTTTCACATACGTTTCGTCATCAATAATTAAGCAACCTGTTTTTTGAACTAACAAGGTGTACAGATATCTAGACCGTCTAATTGCTCGATTATACTGTTCTACAGTTCTTTTGGGGGCTTTTTGCTTCTTGTAAGTAGAAATACCATACTTTATTTTTATTTTTTGTACATTTCTTTGACAAGTACCAACTTTTTTGGACACATCTCGAGAAGAGATTGCCGGATTCTGATCAAACAGCTTACACACTTTTAAATCCAATTTTTTGTTCCGTTTCCTTGTAGGATGGCCCTCTCGCTGCTTTCTTTCAATATTTCCACCTTGTTTTAGTTTTTTTAGGGTCCTTTGCACTGTTCTCCGACTTGTATTGCACGATTTCGCAAGATCAAAAAGTGGACATATTGGGATTTATTGAAAATTCTCGCAAAATTAATTCACGAACGCTTTTTTCGTTTGACGACATCTTGACTGATAAAAACAACTGAATGTTCTTTTAAACAGTAAGACATGCAAATACGTTCTAAATTTGAAATATTATAAGTTTAATGAAAAAGGTTGCGTGGCCGAAAAAAAAATACGGGAAATGTTGGCGACAATTTAATAGTACTCACCCTTTACTAACTGACCCTAACTAACTGATTTATTATTTTTATAAAAAGAGGGAGGCAATCGAGCATGCCGGTTACCTGATGGCAAAGTAATCACGACCATGAACACAGTCATAGTCATATACTTTAAAGCCTATTGTCGTACAAAATATTTAAAAAACTATTACATTGGCTACAACTCGAGAAGGTTCGTCGGTCCGTTTCCAGTCTTTTAGCGAAATGAAGCACTTTTCTTGAAGGCCGTCATGTCATAAGATTTTAACTGGGTTGAAAATTCTAGTAAAAACAAAGAAGCTGAGTGCGAGTGAGTAGATGTACAGTGCATTATGCTTTAGGGCGGTCGTCCAGTCCAGTCCAGTCGAGTTGCGCGCGTCATATCGCTGTCCCTTTTGCTGCACTCTCTATTACTCTCTAATGTGTGAAAGTAACAGCGATACCGAACGCGAGACTGCATCCATACAAAAAGTTGCCGTGGGTAACTGCCCTTAGGTCTCTTGACGTTGCGGGGGGTTCTAAGTGTATGCACCTTAAGTTGCTAAGTAAGCTACTGTATATATTTGAACCTTGCTAAGCATAGCTTGCCTTATATAAAGGTACTCTAATTTTCTTAGTTAGCAGTAGTAGCGCTTCAGTGTAAAGTAGGGACCTGAGTGTTAGAAAAAGGGATTCAGTTAACAATATGCTAAATATTAGCATGCTTCTTAGTTGGTGTTCGTTCGAGAACAAAATGCAAAGCATATTGTTACTGATATTTTTAAATTTGAAATGTGCGGTCTAAGAATTACTATCATTATTGTACAATGTACAAGAATAAGGCGAATCCTTAATAATATTATAAATGCGAAAGTATGTTAGTTTTGTCTTCACACGGTTGAATGTGTCTACGATCGGTTTGATATTTAGTACAAGGATAGTTTATAGCTCCTGTTACCCTTGGAAATAGGACAGTCATAGGATAGCACGAACAATGTCGCTTTAATACCTAGTATACTTACATAAATATATCCGATGATTATTGGTCCCTCCAGACTTTAACGCAGCGTAAATCACTTAAAGATGCCGTCTTTGTGTGTAGTGGTAGCCATCTTACCAGAGATTCAGATCAAATTTGACGCACACAAGTCTCGTTGCTTGTGCAAGAACACACACCAGTTGCGATTCTCTATTCGTACATGCTTACACGAACGCTTGCAAAGGCAAGGCTGAAGCGATTCATGTATACGACTATTTTCCATAATCCAGGTCACCAGCTGAGCTGCAGCCGGCGGGCATAAAATATCATGCTTAATGCCGTGTGATTGATGTCTTTGACCTGGTATTCTGCGGTGTTGGGTCTAAAATCGATCGGAGATATAGATGTATTAATAGCTTAGCTTATGGTTATTGTTATATTTTTATGACAAAGGAAGATTATATTCTTATTAACTCTGTAAAGGAGCAACGAATGCTCAATATGCTCATTGCACACGAATATTCTTGCTGGAGATGCAGAGAGAGATAAAGAGCTTGGTAGTAATTTAGTGCTAAATATTATCATATTATAAAACTAACAGGGATTTTATCAACCGAGGATTGAGTGTGCGTGCGCGTAGGCACTTTTTTAATAATTATATTGTGTTGTGACACATCTTACTCATCCTCATGACAGATGCTACAAAGTTGTCATACTTACACGTGTCAAGTACAGATAAGTACAGTACAAAGATATTTTGCAATATTCATATCGGAATAATAATATGGTAGCCGTATAAGATAATTTAACTTCTACTAAATCGTGTTAGCAATGGGAGATATGAATCGTCGTAAATTAGAAATACTTATATTGTTCCCTCTCTAGAAATTTTGCCTCTTCTGGTTGCTTGTCCGGACTAATAGACTGTACTTATTCGTCGTCGTATAGTGAAATAAAAGCGCAACTTTTATCACTGCTCATAAATATAAAAGTTAAAAGCCCGTCTTTCAACATCCTAATCTCCTTTTATTAATATAAAATGTAGAACTAACCTATAAACTAGGGGCCGAGTCAATAATGCAACAGAAGTAACTACCGGCATCAAGTAGCCAAATGGGTCTCTCTAAAAATACTGTCTGCATTTTGTATAGCGTATCGTCGCTTGGACAAGTTAAGGCTAGGACACAGTCCCGTTCCAGCTGTTTGTCTGACTTTTGGTTTAACGTTTTGTATTAGTTCCGCAGTAACATAGTAATATAGGGTGATGGAACCAGTAATGGACAATGACCAATGATTAACACTTGATTTTTATTTTACACTAGAAAAGGGTTGTTCATTAGTTCTGTTAGTCCATTTAGAAACGTATGGTCTTTGAATTAAGAGTTAAGTGTCCATTATTGGTGTCTTCTGCTAAAAGTGTCCAAATTTGGTGTCGGCATGCTCATTTTTGGTGTAACTTTCTATCTTAGTTGAGGTATCTATTACTACGACGTTTTCTTAGAATCGTATGGAATTAAGACGCCAATTCTCAACAATGACATTCTTGCTAGCAACAAGTATTTTTTACTTGAGACCGTCAACAGATTTATCTAGATGCCGCAGAAGTTTTTTATTGGACAAATTGTCTTCTTCCCAGAGGTATATAAATAGTGCGTTAATAAGGCTGGGTTATTAACGAACTGTTTACGGTCCATAACAATAGACTTGTCTTATTAAGTAAACACTTTTATAACATCAAAATACTCCCTTTTCGCCTAAAATAACAATTTTGTCGCAAAATAAACCGTCCATGATGTAAAATCAGGAAAATGGTGTGCAAAATATGGTCTCTAATTGCTTTATTCAGCAGAAAACGGCCATTTTTGCCAAAAGTGATGCATTTTGAGGTTATAAATTGCTTACTAAATAAGACAAGTCAACTCGTATGGAGTATACATACCTTGCTCGCAAGTGCCTATGCACCTAAAGGTTCCAGGAAATAATATCAATGTTTCACCAAACTTGCTCCAGCATGTCAAGTTTCTAATGAAGTTTAGACTTTAAGCGAAAATCTAAATCGATTTGCTACATTTATTTACACAATCTTACATAGTTACAAATCAAGTTCCGTCAACTGTGGCAACTTTGCCTAACTGTTGTTACTTTCCAGTCGTAATAACTGGCATACATTGCAAATGTAATAAGGATCAATAAAAAATATGGCAGGGTGTTCGAGTATCCAGCAAGCATTAAATTGTTATTGCATATGAGTTATTGCGACGAGGTTACGACAATTAAGCAAAGTTGCCACAGTTGTCGGTAAATTATTATTATGAAGGAAACCCAGACCGCAATAGCCACTGGCAAACGTATTGTCTGGCAGCTGTCAAAATGAGTAGGAATAGAATAAAATGAAAACGTAATAAGACACCTGTTTATGCCAAAGAAAATTATTACTTGGAATACGTTATTGAATTTTAAATGAGATGTAAAATTTCTGTCTATATATTTTCGACATCGTTGCTCAGCGGTGGAATCTAAATGTGTTGGTGTTCTATCATTCTGTAGTAGAATTTAGTTTTTGAAATGAATACCCCGGGCTTAATGAAAGCAAAACAGTAGCGAAGTAAATTAGGAATTTAAGCGCAAAATATCACGTCGAATATCGCTAGTTTGTTAGAACACCTGGTGCTTACTTTACTGTATCTTGCACGAGTCTGTCCAATTTCGTGCAAAGTGCACTTTCATGCGCGACTGTATTTTCATGACCGGGCCATAAGCTGCGCTTCAGTTTACGCTGCACGTGCCCCGAGGATGTATTTGATGTTTTAAACCAATAGCATTAAAACTCTTCACTGATTCTATCGCTAAGCACTTTTAGCTGTGACTGTATTCAGGTTGGTTATGTTATAAATATTTATGCGATAATAATTTACCCAGTTTAAGTTATTAAATGAAATAATTTTATTATTAACTGAAATAATTTTATTATTAAACTTTCTTGTCATTACCTTATTTTATGATGAGGCTTAAGTACCTAATGAAACGGTATTACCATAGAAAATAAAGTTATCGTATTTCTCACATTATTAATTTATAGTATCGTGTTTTATGCATATGTGTAAAACATATACTTACTGCCCTCATAACTCATAAGCCAATAGGTGGTATCTCAAATTCAATAGCCTTAGCAAATTCAGTCCTATTTTGTTAGAAGTAAGGTTGCATTTGCTACTAGAGTTTTTCTGATATGCTGCCATTCGTCTTAACAGGGCTACATAAATATATTATAATATTATTATTTTTTAAATCTAAATGTAGGTAATTAACAGATAGAAACGTTTATTGGTTGATTTTTTGTAGGACAATTTGGAAATTGTAATTTATTTATTAATATGATGTTATCGTGTTAGTTTAATTAGATTAACCCGTTCTGTTAATTTCAGTACTTAAACACTTAACGATATTTCCCCGCTTTAGTTATTATGGCAAGTTAAATATTCGTTTTATGTTTAGAACTTTATTGTTTTAAACTTAGCTGTTTGGATTATAACAGCAGAGTGTTTGTCAGAGATTACTTCATTTTATTTTTGTTTTAAATGAACTTGGGACTTAAATAATACTTACTTAATATTTAGTTATTCGTTGCGTTGCGTTTGTATTTGCAGCATTTGAGAAATTATACATAAAGAAGTTTTTGTAAAAGTGTTGTCATTTGTAAAACTCATACATTTTTAATGTGAGCGGCCATTCGTAAAAGTGGTAAATTATTATAATAGATCTTTTTATAATAAACATATTTTGCTTTGTAGTGTAATACTCTATTGCACCGGAGCCGAGGTATTTAAATATTTATGTCTGGGCATAATTTTAGTACCAAAAACGGAATAGGTACTCTAATGTTTAATGTCTCGGCTCAGATATTTTTTAACGCATTTATGTTTATATATTTTATCTATTTAGAGGTCTTCTACACCATTAGGTATAAGAAAATCAAATGTGGCTGCTGAAAAAAAGATAATACCTACCTAATGTTCATACAAACTTACCCAATGCCCTTTCGTTTCTGGCTTACTGATTGTCACCTTAAAATCTTTTTTATTGTCAAATGTTTAACAATTAAAAATATTCTTACTTAATATAGAAAAAACGCCTACACTCAAAAAAATGAGAGCCAACAAAGAGAGATTTTCACTTAGTTGACAAAAAATGATTACAGTAGTTAAGATATTAGTTATATCAACCAAAACTGATAGTTAACTACAGCAATTTCTTTAGTGATTCAACTAACATCATAGTTGATGTATCTAACGTCTTCGTTGATGTATCTATCGTCTTGTTAGGCTCGTATGGGATCAAGACCCTTATGCACAACAATCACAATCTTGTTACAAGCGACCATTTTTTTTTTCAGTGTACATATAACGAGTTTGTAGCATCTGGCTATAAACAATTCTACAAAACATCTTCAAAGCGGGAGTTCTACAAAGTGCGTCTTACATAATATTGTCACTGTATTATCATATTAAATGTACCGTTAATAATTCCACTCTGGCGCACATCAACCTCGTTTATCCCACAACCAGTCCCTAATGATGCGTCTAGATAAGGCATTATTTTCTAAGACTTCCGATGACGTCGGTCTTCGGAGATTCTCGGCTTATGACCCCCATTGTACCGTTAGACATTAATAAGAGATTCATAAGGCTTGATTGTACTTTACTTTAGACTAAGCTGCATTAGGGTTGTCCGTGTAGGTTTGAGTGCTTTAATAGAAGATAAAAGATAAAGATAAAATAAATTTATTCAGTAAGTACTCCGCACGGGCTCTTTTACACTTGAAGAATCTACCAGCGCTTCCCAAGAGAGACCACTGCTGAGAAGAAACGCCGCAAGAAACTCGGCAGTCAGTCGTTTTTAAACATATTTCATATTACAATGGTCCAACTTAGTCTAGCATTATATAAAGCTTTAAATATTAAATTATATATAATATCAAATAACATGCGTAGTTCAGCAGGAAAACACGCCAAGAATCTTAGGGGAGAGATAGAGAGAGAAAAGAAAAAAAAACACTTGTGTATATAAGATGGTGCAAGACGACCACATAAAAGTTTCGATATGTTTTCCTACATCAACAGTGTCCCCTAGTACTTGTCATGACCTATTTATAGCTTCAACAGAAAATTGTTTTAACTGTTTCTTAATGTAGTCCTTACTTTCAAATTCATCCGATACTATCGAAAATAACAGAAGAAAAAAAAGGTCGTCAATTATTGAGCTTGGCCGTCGATCTGTTTGTATTATTCTAACCAATTTCCAAATACCGCGAAATAATATTGCATATGCAAATTTGGTTGAGTTTGCGAATCATGAACCACTTTAATCCAATGCCCTAGTTAACTGTAACCGTTGTTGGTGGCGCGTTAAATTCAGAGATTAGCGATGTCAACGCGCGTCCTGATTCCTCTAGCTGTTTACAAGCCGGCTTATAGCTGTGTAGGATACCTTGGCTTGCAGAGAAGTGTGCAAGTTGTATAAGTGTTCTAATATCTGCACTAGTCAGTCCCAGTTATTGTAAGTATCTGGTAAATTAGCTTAGATACGTGATAGTAGATATTAAGTAATCTTTAAACTCATGCCTCTTTTTAATTATTAACAATATTAACGCGCTTTTATTGCTCTAGCTATATACTAGTCGGATTGATGCCGTGTAGGTTGCCTGCGTTTAGAGAGTGCAAGCATCATAGGTAAGTGTTCTCATAGCTGCGCTGATTCAAGTGGATCAGGTCCACGCCTAAGTGAAACGAATCAAATTCAAAACGCATTATCCTGCTTGCTTTGCATTTAAAAAATACAGCCACTGAAAATCAACAATCAAATATATAATAATAAATTGTTTAGGCCTTGAAATCTCAATGTCGGCGGGATAGGTGAATTTTGGCTCTAATGTACATAAAACACTGAGAACTCCTAATACAATTACTACACCGACCGAATGCGCCCTTCGCTCTATTAAGGGCAATAAGAACACCTACATCAATTTCCATTAAGTAAATAGATCTGGATAGACTTTCAGCGTGGAGCCTTATCTTTGTTGTATCCTGACAACAGATTCAAATTCGGTGAATTTCGCTTTGCGCCGAATAAAGATCGTTCCATCAAATATATATAACTAATAGAGCCTTTGATAAACCACTGTCGATAGAAACTCGATTTAATTAATAGCAGCTTTAACGCTGAATCTCCGGTTACCCAATTTAGGGGCTGTTTGAATAGTTCGTTATAAAATAGAAGCTGTAATATGAAGTTTTCTTCGAAATTTCATTAAGAAGCTTTTTTCCTTTTAATTTAGTTTATTCCGGATAGATTTTAGTTCAAAATTATCAGTTCTGAAGGGGATACAATTACGTCTAGTAGTTTTTCCAATGTTACTTCAAAATCCCACAGAACCCGCGGAGTCTGGCGGTACACCGGCACTTTAGTGTTCTTGTCACATACTGAAGCGTCTGAAACTGTTTTCCTGAAATTTTAATGGCATTTGTGTGTTTACCGCTCGCTCTAGCCGGCTAAAATTGAAAAACAACTCAATTGATATTCACAGTAGATCGGTGGCATACATTATTCAAGTATTCTTTTCCGCGGGGAAAAAACATGTGGAGTGGAAGCTCGCATTTATAAAAAAAACATATTTAATATGTTTTATGTACTTTTTTTTTTCATTTTAGTTTGCAAAGTAATGATCACTAAGCAATGTACACAGAAATGTCACTTTTCTGCTGTCACTGTCAGCTTTGTAAGATAGGGGACAGGACTGGTCATTGTGGCAATCCTTGGAGACGCCTATGTCCAGAGAAGTCATGCTGCTAAATTGAATACACGCGCTAAAATGTGTTTTGTTCACTCTGACAGGAGAACTTAAACTCGCCGCTTGGATAATCACTCGTTCGTCCGTCCGTCCGTCGTTGTTGAGAGAATCACACCCCTGCTGTTGTCGTCTTTCGGACTAATATTCCCGGTCTCTTTCCATTGGGACGGGTCACATTTTTGTCCTTTATGACATTTATCCAAGTAATTATGTACTTTTACTGACTAGATCTACCACTAATATTGCGTTCTTATTTTATTTGACCGTGTAGTGTAGTTGCCGGCTTAGAATTGTGCCACTCCATGTCTTACCGTGGAAGTCGTAAGAGGCGACTAAGGGAAAAAAGGCTTGTAGTATTTTTAGGCGATGGGCTTGCAACCTGTCACTAATGTACACTGGTAAACATCTTGCCTGTTTGTTATATAATTAATAACAAGTTTTTAGAGTTGTTGGTGATCCTGTAGTTCTGCCTACCCCACTCTGGGAATGAAGGCGTCAGTGTATGTATATTTGTAGGTATTTTATTTGACGAGTTGCATATTAAAAGCTTTAACTCGGTAAAACTTGGAGTTTGCGCGCTCGCAAATGACTTATGTACATATTTAATTCATATGGCTTTTTATAGGTATCTTATTTTGCATGTAATTGATTCTTTTTTGTGACGTGACCTAATTACAGAGACGTCTACTCTAATTAGCCGATCCTATTCACCACAGGGTGCGTAAATTCTGTTAAGGAGCTCTTTTTCACCCAATTACAGCCGAGCCTTGCTTGGTTCTAATTAAAATTGAACACTCCACCGCGTTTTTGTGCCGAGATTTCTTCATATTCAATTTCAGAATATATTGTGATGGTAAACTTCGTCTGGACGTTTGTGTACGCGGGTCAATGAAATTTATGTCATTGGAAAATACGCAAGAGCAATTTATTTAGGGCCTTGAAATTTTGTGGTCTTCGATCAACAATACCAACTGATCGAAGTTTGTGGTGATTGCCGAATCAAAGTTAAAAGAAGATATTTCGTGTAGAATTGAAATGATTTGATAATTGTTTTTTGTATCAACGGTACCTACTAGGTTATTGGAGAGCTTTGGGCAGATTACCGCTGCGTTGATAAAACACTTCAGGTTAAGCTACGTCAAGTAATGTGTACTTTCGCCGCGGGGTATTCATGCTCGTAATGCCTGTCTCATTTTCTTTCTTAATAAAAGTGATATCGTTTTGTTGTTATATGTTTTGCCTATAAAAGAGCATGAATTCCGGTTAATCTTCCAAAAACAATGCAATATATTTTAACCCTTAATGGTATATTTTATTTAAATCCCTTCCCTCCCAATCCTTTTGTTTTCGCATTCTAGTATTTTTTGAGAACGCATTTTAACGTTATTGACACCTAAGTACTGCAACTTGTCAAGTATCCTTATTATGGATTTTATCATTCTCGCTGTACTCGGCAGGTGTACATAAGGTCTCCTTTATAATTTAATTACTGTATCCAACAGAGCTCGTAAAAGTAATCCAGTGCTAGTCCCCAGACTGCACGGTCGGGTGCAGCCTGTTATTGCGGTGCACCCGAGCGCCCTGCAGGGATAGGGTTACCGTTCAATCTAGGGCAAAAACGGTAAATGACTTTTATTCTGTACTGAAAAGAAAATTGTAAATGCGTAGTTAATTAAGCTTTTGAGGGTGCTTGACTTTTGAGCGTGGATTTTAATGAAATTTGGCACATAGGTAGTACATTTCCTGGATTTCCTATTATAATAGGGTAATTGTTATTTGATGATTTACTTGGAAATAACGATAAACGAGGCCGTGTAGACGGAATCGCAGGCAAACGGTAACGGGTTACAGTTGAAGCTGATATTGTTCGAAGTAAAATATTAATAATAAATTAATAAATGAAATTTCTCTCTCTTTTTAAATTAATGACTTTTGCAGTAGATGCTGAAGAACTCAGTTATAGGGACATTTATCATTGTCGTAGACAGCTTCTTAAGTGGTTTTTGTTTCATTTACTGAAGGTGAGGTTATGATTACTGATGCTGTTTTGTCTCGATCTAGAAATTCTGGTCAAGTGAAGTAGTAGGAAAGCAAAGTTTAGAATTTATTGTACCTAATTTAGTTATAAAATGTAGGGAGCACCCGTAAATTAAACACCGTAAATTAAAATTCTATTTTAAAAGGGCCTGATAAATACAAATATAGGTTAATTTGATACTAACGCAAATTGACTTGCAGCAGCACCTACTGTGACTGTGTCACGGTAGTAATTAAAAATACATCGTACTTATAGATACCTTTATACCTTAGCAGAATATAGTTGAATTAAGATGACAGCGGGGCTGACATCACCGGTGAATACAGCATGGTGAATGTTGTAAAAAAAAAGTAAACTTGGCCAGTGGCTCGGACATAAAAATATCCGAGCAATGCGTCAAGAGCAAGTCTCTACTTATGCGTTCAAACATCGATGATGTAACGATTTTATTCACCAATCAACCGAACGAGCCCTTTAAAGTAACGTGTTGTGATTAACACCGGTAAACAGCTTCTTTCGGCGAAGTTTGGGTATTTTTAACTCTTGTGAATCATAGCAGGTATCGGCTCAAACAAAAGATAAGTGTTAAGTACCTGATTTTAACGCGAATTACCGCTCCACCTTTGTAACTTTAAGTTCTCCATTATCGTTAGCTAGAAGAGCAAAGCGTATTGCTTTAGAGATACAAACCGCTTTTATTTATTATATTTCTGCGGAAATGTTGGTAACCCTAATAATACTGTTCTTATAGCCTTCTACAGAGCGCCCTTGAGTAGGGTTACAAATTTCTTTTATAACCATCCTATTGGCCCTCGAACACCGGCTTTACGTTTCATTATATCCCTCCATAATACCATGCCTTTTCTAGTCCACCTATTTAACCGCTATTAAAATAGACAAATAAATATCTTCAACTGTATAAGTACATTACATGTTTATTAAACAGATCATTAAACCTGTTATCTAATTAATTAACTTTAGTAATTGAGGACAGGTCACATGATACAATAGATCTGTGACATAATGCAATATCAGATAGCGTAACGCGTATGTTCCGCGCAAGCACGAACCGTTCGCCAGTGTTAAGTTTCTTGTCGCCGTTGCTTCGCTTGTTATCATTGAGCATGTTATTAAACAAACACTCGAACTTACGCCAGTTATGCGCCTGTTTGCTGCCTGATACCGCTGCACTCTTCGGCGCGTCGTCAGTCGTTTGGCGGCGCTGGCGGCAGACGCACGCCCTTTCGTCCTCGACTCACCACGCGACCCCATATCTCTAAATGAGGAACGAATATTTTTAGTCCACGGAAATCGCGTGTCTCTAAAACGTTGAATCAAAAGTGCACAAAGGAAGTTCGGTTGAATCCAACATTTAGCGATGAGTTTGTGATACTGTTTAAAGGTGAGTTTGTTTATACAAATCAGCTGTGAAACTTAGCAAAACAGACTAAGTTAACACGTGGGAATTGTCCTTATGAGTAGGCCTTAGGCATTTTAAGTTACCCCATAGCTTTTCTTAGAGTGAATTAAAGAAGTCGTGACTTGGTTATAACTTGTAATTGCACACGTCTGGCGAGACAAAGGTATAATTTCGTAATCATTCTAATTGCTTTTATGTAAACACAGACGGCATGACGCCTACCATTAACTATGTAATTTCATACGTTGTTAATGTGTATTTAATTTAACCCTTTTTATACAAGGTGCTGCGTAATGGACAGTAGCTAGTCGGCAGAGTCAATATTGATGTGTTACTCTTATTTGGACATAGCGGTCATTATTATATATAAATAAAACACTCCTATTTACTAATTACTTTATAGTTTATTTAAAGTTATTACTTACGAGGATAAAGCTCACTTTCCCGAAATGTGCACTTTCTCAAAAAGTGCACTTGCTGCAAAACGTACACTCCCAAAAGGTACACTTGCCGGGCAACGGGTGTACCTTTTGGGAGTGTAAATTTTGCAGAAAGTGCACTTTTTGAGAAAGTGCACATTTCGGGAAAGTGAGCTTTACAAGCCTAACCCCTTACGAGTCCCCCTCATCATGTAATTTTCTCGCTACAATCAAAGTTTTGGCGCTTACACCTAAGTACACTAATAACAGGATTTATAATTTTATTAAATTGCCTACCCATGAAACTGGTTTTTACCCTACCGTTAACCAAGTTTAATGGAGACTAATTATGAATACACGACCGGATGAAAAACACTTAGGCAACGTATCAGAGTCAACGAGATTTAAATGTCAACATTAACATTCAAAATGATAACAATAATGCAGGTCAATTTATTAGCCTCTAGACTTTTGTATTAGATCGTGGAACAACTCTTCAAAATTCCAAATTATCGCAGTTTAATTTAAAGATAATTAAAATCACCAAAGCAATAAACTGGTAATACACGTTGGATTAATAAAGTTGGTAAATACTGAAAATCTTTTCTCTTTCCTGAACCTGAATTTTGTAGAATGTAATATGGAAGCCCATTTTTAGTTTCGTAAAACATCGCCTGAGTTTACGCTGAACCAAAAAGAACCAACCAACAAAAACAACAATGTCGACGATGTACGAAACTACTATGTCATCGAAAACCCGTCAGATAAATGATGATAAAATACATTCCAATCGTTAAAAGGTTGTCATTCACCTGCTATCAGGTAAAGCAACAGTGAAAATATGTTTAAAGTAAAGCTTCCCAAATGTTATTTTTCAATCAAGTATTGCAATTTCAACAAACTGCGCGATGAGCAATTCAATTGTTTTTTTTTCTCAGGCCAAAGCTTCTATGGAGACCTGGCATTGTTCTTTTAGCGTGGAGTCACATCTATCAGCACCGATTCTCATTTTTTCTCTTTAAAATTGTAACTTTGTATCAAGATGCGTACGCGTCAATTCTCCTTTCGAATGCGTACGCATCTTCATATTGTTTTTTATTTAAACCTGATAAAAGTCTTTTTGGACAGTTATTTCGCATAGTTACTCCATACCTTTAAGCATATAATGATTTTATGAACATTCCAAACATAGGAACCTATTTATCGCAGCTGCATGAAACCAAAGGATTGTGGTAACGCTATCCGTCTAATTTTTTCTGTTCAAATAAAGCGTGAAAGATATGGTTATTTATATCCAATTTCAGTTGTCGCAGACGACAGAACGTGTCCTAAACCCGTGCAGCGGGGAATGTGAGAATTGTATGCATTATGAACGAGGAGATCCTAAATAGAACAGACTACTCTATCGATTTGGTATCGCTTTGGTCCATGACGCCTTTAGCTTTTGAAGTTATTTTATCATGTTCCGAATACACTGTAAATTTAAATAAATGCCCTATAAGAATAATAAAGATTTCATTAAGTTTAGCTGAAGCTTATTACATAAGCTCAGCTTTGTCGCTTCTTTTGCTTTGAGCTTCTATTGAAATCCTTTAGAATTTATTTGACTAAGTTAATTGTTCACGTTCTTTCACAACGGTTTTGAAGACGGCATTAAAATTCAATTTTCTTTTAAGTTTTCCTCTCAGTGCTCCGTATTGTTCGCCAATGGCCTAAGTTGTAGGTTTCTTTTGAATAATGTCATGAAAGCTGATACTCCGACCGTTCTACTTTGTTTTATATCGGGTTTGAACTCTTTCCCCATTATTCATATAAGCACAATAAACCTATTTTAGTTCAAGTATTCTTTATCCCTTTCTGTCAAATTTAAATGTTATAATGACGGATAAGGATAGAGCATATTTCAAGCACAATTTTGCTATTGCGCATTTAAGAATAAGACGGTTTGCATATGCAAATTGTAAGAATTAATGTAATTCTTCATTTTCCATAATACCCGTCCCGTTGTTAATTTTGATAAAAAACAATACTTTTCACCATCCATTTTGGGTGAAACTGACCTTTCGCGAATGGACCCAGGATTAAGGCTACCGTTTGGGTTTTTAATGTCCTATAAAGTGTTAATGGGCACGAGTGACACGCGAGAGTTGTTAATTGTTGTAAAACATTAATATGTACATGTTACTGAAAAAGTTCACTGAGCGTTGATACTTTATCAAGCTTAAAATCTTTTATGTGTGTTGACTCAGCATTTTAATTCCTTGCTATTTATTATTCAATGTTCATTGGTATTTGCCCGCGACTTTGTAAGCGTTGTGCTCTTTAAACGATATTTCCGCCGGCGCCGGAACTATCAACATTTCTATTCTTTGAGAGTGCAAAGTTTAATCCAAATCCATTGTGCCATATGTTTGATTGAAAGACTTCCTCACAAACTTAAAGATTTATAATATTTATTTGTAGAAATAGTTTTTGCTTGCGGGATCGATTGCGTAGTAGGTTGTAACCTTTGTTGCTCTGGAATTTCCCATTGTTTAATTATTAAAAGTATTTTGTGTGTTATTTCAAGCTCTTCTGTGTAAATTATTCCATTGTTTAGACCAGTGATCTCCGAAGTGGTCTATATCGACCCCCAGGGGTCGACGACGACCTGTAAGCGGTCCATGTGAGCAGAAAAAAATAATGGGGTTCCATGAGAGGAAAATGGGGGTCCACGCTAGGGATCCCATTTAAACAGGTCGTGACTTAAATTTTGGCTTTCCATTAATGGAATAATCCATATTCATACACAGATAGGCACCTACTTACTTACATAATACTTTCTTATAAATATATAAATATACACAGCTATCTATATAAATTATGGTTTAATTTTCTCTGCGAGTAAGTTTTAATTTTGTAAAAAATATCTTTCCGCGCAAAATTTTTATTGTAGCCTTTGTCAATTTTGGCCGATTAGACCTCAAACGTTATCCGTGCAAAAATGCTGAAGATTACTTGTTTAGTTTTTACGTGACAACGTAAATATTAGGTAAACCGACCGGTTGTCCACCCAAAACCGAAGAAATTGCCAAGTGGTCTACGAGCCAAAGTGTTTGAGGACCTCTGCTTTAGACATTTTTGTCCAACGGGAGAATTAACATGAAAACATATTCTTGTATTGTACAATTAAGTAAGTATTTAAAATTACACATTCCATTTCTAATATTAAATACTTAGGTACTTGATTGCTCAATGTAATATACTAGCTTATTAATACTTTCCATATTATATCTCTGATCGGAATTTAATTCTGAACATGCCAATTCACTGTTGTGGAGCAAAACCCCTAACAACCTTTCAAGTTGGTTTTGCACCCGTTGCCTGTGCGTGACGTATGTTGTTATCTATAGGGACTTATCAGAAACATCGGTAGATACGTAAATCTATTTTCTCCCCTGTAAAGTGGTTGGGATTTGTGGCCAATATCTCGATAGCCATTATGTAGGTAACTGTATGTCATGATATGCTCACGCTTTATCGCTATCTCTTACCGATATGATGTCGGAAACAGTAAATGCGCTAACATCTATAACAACGTGCAGCTAATTTCCTGAAATTGAAATGTTACAAGTAAGCTTGCTAATTTTTTATTGAAATATTTTGGATCTGACTTTTTACTCAACTCATTCCAAATCTTGAATTAAAAACGATTTGTATAAATTTAATTTCTGAATTAGAACCTCTGTTCTATTTCCTGTTTGATCATACAGCCTTGGTCAAAAGTATTGAGCACCCCACATTTTCCTTTGTAACTTATAAATAAAGTATTATTTTATAATAGCAAAAATAAACAAAGATGTTAAATATAAAATGTGTTTGTACAAGTGCAAATTATTAGTAGATTATCATATTTATCATTTTGGAGTTACTATTTTCGTGTGAAGTCTGAAGCTCGAAAGAATCGGGTTTTATAACAAAATGATTTATTGTATTTTTTCCACGGAATTACGCTTAACGTTAATAAATATGACTATTTTTCTGTAATATAAGATATAAATGCACCTTTTAAAGTTTGACTTTTATATGAATAACGTATGGGTGCTCAAGACTTTTGGCCAAGGCTGTACTTTCTTCTTTTAGAATTAAAACATAATGCGTCGCAAACGGCAATGCCTGCCAGACTGCCAGCTGCTTAGAAATTACTTTTATAAATTCTAAAAATACAGTGTATGATTTGAATGATTCAGAACTCTACGTCTTTGTTACTGACACGAAGAGCGGTACTTGTAACTAACTAACGTTTCCTCTTTTCACATTCATAAACCTGTCTTTGGCTTACGTTGTATTTACACTTACATGCTAAATGATTTAGCCGTATTCACTCACAAAGTGAAAACACGGAGCACCAATTAATCAGTCTTGGTTTATGGCTTGACATTCTGGCATGCACCATGCGGATTTAAGCAGCGCATGCCAATTGAACAATGTTTGTTCGCCAACCGTTTCCTAATTACGAGCAGCTAACCGCAACTAGGGCAACACACTATGCAACATAATACGATCCTTATAACAAGGTCTATAAAAGCTATTGCGCCAATAAAGCTTTCTTATATGAGAAACGATGTCATGAGCTTGTTTTTATCGCGCGCTGAAATATCAGGCGGAAATTTACAAATTCAAACAAAGAAAATAAACAAACATAATAATTAAAACAAAACATTGTCTGCAGGGTCTCTTTTCTACTCGGTAAAACAGTATTGCTTTTGACATGTTATCGTATTGTTTTTAACTCGACTCTACTGTGAAGTAAATAAGTGTTATCGTAACGTTGATAACACGATAACATGTCAAAAGCAATATTGTTTTACTTGATTTAAAACTGGCTGTGGTGAGAAAGGTAATAAAGTGGGATAATAACGGTGTGGTAAAGCCGGGTTAAAATAAATTATCATACGAATGTATAAGATATGATATGAATGTCTGGAAACAAAACTAAAAAGGGATCAGGGACTGTTGGTCTTTCGGGAATTATTAATGTGTTGGAAGTATTTAAATTTGTGGAACATTAACAAAAAATGCTTTATATCGCAATGGCGATAGATATTTATAACGTAGCGATATTAAGTAGATGACGGGGCGCAGGTCAATAATTAGCCAATTTTGTCTGAAATTTACAATTTTGAAAGCTTTGAGTACAGCTCTTTACTTTGCGATGTTGTACCATAACCATCAGCAATATTAGTTAAACAATAGATATCATTAAGTTTTTCATTCCGGCTTCTATGAAATCGTTGCTACAGAAATTAAATTACTAACTATCCTAGCTGTAGGTACTCGTCTGAAAGCATTTCATATTGACGCCTCAAAATTGAAAGTTAGTGTCATTGTTTGATTTCAAATGAACGTCAAATTTTTCAGAATTATATTTTGGCAGTTAAAATAAAAGGGAATAACTTATTTTGTGAAAGATTTATTTCGACATTTTATGATCAAAAGAATTCTGATCAAAGTTTCTAAATTATAAAGATTTTTATTCTACTAAAGTTTTGTGTATCTACGTACTCTTGAAAAAGAAACTGTAAGGAGCTTAGTTTAGATTTTATTTTTCTTTACCGACGTTCCGGAGATTAGTAAAAAGTTTTTATCAATCCAAGAAAACTTTACAGACCAAACTGACGTTCCACTCTCTCTTCAAAGTTAGAGAATCCTTTCTGTCTTACCAACTTTGAGTTAAACAAGAAAGAACATAATTAGAATGGAGTACCAATTACTTTACTTATGGAGCAAATGAAAAACACTACATTTTCACTCTCAGGTCGAGCGCTGATGATAACATATTTAGAATGTACATCGTGTATTAAGAAGTTAACATGAGAAACAGCTCAACGCTTCTTAGAATTCACGCCGTTGTCAACTTAGCAGAGTGCTGCGTCTAAAACTCGTAATTTACGTCTAGGCAGATGAATTGGTAATCGCATTAAATTGTAGTGACTTATGAATAATTCTGTTCCCTCTAAATTCTATTAACAGGAGACGAGTATCATTCGTTCCCCTGATTATGCTATATATCAATTTTTTTATATTTTTGTGTGTTGTGATGAAAATGTGGATATTATCCATTCAGATTCCAGATTATGCGTTATTCATAATTCGTTACTTACTTATGTTCATGCTTGAGTAATATTTATATTTCACATTTAATCCAAATTATTCGCTAGTTTCTGCGAAGATTGAAATGATTGGAATAAATTAGATTCCAAGAAGCGTTTTAGTTATTCTTATAGAATTTAAATACAATCGTTTCTTTCGTAAGCAAAGGCATCAGAGCTAAAATACTTGCGAAGGTTTTTTTTCGAGCCCGTTGCCATAAATAATAATTATATTATGATGCCAGCGACTCGTCCGCGTACATTTCGATTATCGTTATTCCCTCGGGAACTGTGTATTTTTTTTCGAAATGAAAGGTAATCTATGTGTTAATTCAGGATATACATTATATCTATTTCATCCAAGTATGACTATCCTTTGCAGCGTGAAGGAGTAAAAAACAAAACACAAACCTGTGCATTTAGTAGGATTAACAAATTTAACTTTAGTATAGAGGAATTCATGAACGTTGTTATACTACGATCACACTACCCTTTTCTGAAATTCATATCTCGTACTCCCAATCATGGTTTCCTACCGCTACGCATTATAGTAAACATCATGTTATATTTATACTCCTCTTTGCTATTCCATACACGAGAAGATATTTTCCAGTACGCGGTATGTGTTGATATTGCATTTTTTATTTCGCGGTCTAAGAACCAGATGAGCATATTATCTACCAAAAATCGTTTCTTCATAAAACTGTTCTAAATGTGATCCTGTATGAAATGTCAAAACGACGTGCAGTCAATATGTCACTT
This sequence comes from Acleris literana, assembly GCA_946894065.1. Lineage (NCBI taxonomy): Eukaryota > Metazoa > Arthropoda > Insecta > Lepidoptera > Tortricidae > Acleris > Acleris literana. The sequence continues at coordinate 6,065,244 of OX335681.1, forward strand.
ATTCTATAAAAAGGAAACAACACAAGAACCACTTTCAATGATGATCTCGTGATTTCGTAGTTTATCTATACCTTCTTCTGATTATATACTCTGGATACGCTAGAAAACCAAAAGCATTTATTTAATATATACCCTCAGATATTGACCGTTCCACATCGTATTGCAAACTGAATGAAAATGTTTATAGAATAAACCATTTCCCTATTAAATGCCTTTGATATTATACTAATGCACTATTAAATCTTTCCCAAGTTAACAATTTTCATAAAATCTACTTCAATGAAGATAACATCTGCCATGGAGCATGCTTGCGTAACTCGTGTTCGCGTGTGGTGCTTTCTTTAAGCAACTCAATGTTCCCACTTGTTTGCTCAGCTCGATATTCTGTTTGCTGTGTCCCACTAACGTACTGTATTACTCCTTGCTACGTATAACAGTCCTCGAAGAAAACTCTCCGTAAAGTAGCTCCGTAAAAATTGACGTATTAAAATTTAAAATGCATTCTTTGTGACGGGAGATTGTTCTCGGAAGGCCATGAATCATTTTTATAAAGTGTCGTGTTTCGTTTAGTGGAACAAAGTCTTTGTGCAAAATTATTGAAACGTTTCGGTGTAATACTGTAGTTTAATAAAGTATATTAACTTTATGTACAACTAGCTTTTGCCCGCGACTTCGTCCGCCCGGGAATAGTGATTGTTACGGGATAAAATGTAGGTAACCTATGTGAACAAGGTAACAGCGTGAAGGAAGTACAAATATAATTTAAAAAAAAACACCCAAACTTTCCTGTTTATAATATTAGTGTGGTGAGTTTGGTATTACCAAACGGCCCATCTGATCATGATGTTAACTGAATAATGAAGTTCGTAGAAATTAACCGTACCTTGTGATGCGAATTCGCTAAATACTTTTTGTGTGACTCTTCAGTCAATCAGCCGTGTAGGTAATGTTTTCATAAATATCGACTCCCATACCGCAACACGACTCACGAGGTTACGTCGAAAGTTGTGGCCCTTGGGAAATCTTGCTTACTGACATTAGAAAAAAGGCTGCGTGTTGTGGGTGTATGGCGAAATTATTCTAGCAACCAACGTGTAACACATGCGATGCCTCCAAATGGTAAACCCTCTCGTTTATGAGTATCTCAAGGGTGAATTAAACTGGACGCCCACGCGTATTATCTCGGGCGGAATCTTATTGAGACAGACAAGTTGACCAGAAACGTCTTCTTTAATAAGAGTGTCGACGAAGGCGTTGGTGCGTAAAATTAAGTATTTGTCACAAACAAAAGCCGTGGGCCGGGATAACTTAGACTTGACTTTGATAAATGACTCCTACGTAGGTGTTGATAATAACAGAAACTTCGCAAAGTTATATTTCAATAAAGGTGTTCAGTTATCAATCTTACTTTTGTTACTTGACAAGCTTTTCGTCCTTCGATTTTACTTCATTCGGTTCGTCCAAACGCTCAAAATGAAGGCACACAATAAATAAGGTTTGCTAAATTTGTGAAGTCCATTTTCGGTGTATCAATAAATGTTTAAAACCCCTCGTTCTTGGGCTGTCAGGTAAAAGCGGTAGAAAGTTTTATCATGGTCAAAATAACATGTTTTCCTTTAAAACAATATACACATGACGTACACTGTTGAAATTATTATAAGCCCATTCATCCCGCAGTATCACTGAGCCCAACCGGGGCCGCGCCTGTTTATGAAATTATGTTTTATACGTATAACTTATTTCATTTAGAAGGCTTTTAGAGTTGTGATATTTAGGAGATATGTTAACATAACTATATAAGTCCTTATTTGAGTTTGCCGACGAGTTCCTCAAAGGAATTGAGGGTTCCGAGTACTCCAAATTCATTGTCTGACTGTCAATTATCAATAGAATAATCGCTATTTGAATTCAACAGACTTCATTTATTGATAGCGCCTTAATCTATGCCGAGTTCTCGAAGCGGAAACCTGGTCAAATTGATGAAGTGAGCACTCATCCGCGACTTAATGAAATGAGGCTTATAGCGATTAAGGTGACAGCGTTTTGCTAAATTACGCAGAGGTTATCGGCCATGGGAACGGGCTACGAACTCGCGACCCCGAACCTCTGAGGCCAACATTTCATCCGGCTAGACGCGATAAACGCTGGTTACTTATTTTGCTGTCATCACCAACACAAAAAACTAAAATAACTTTAACTGCGATTGCAGAATGAATCGGTCGGAAAAATTGTTCGCTTGCAGAATGTTTTTCTGCTTAGCTGTATCAGCCGTTTTGGAGATCTGGATTTCAGCCAATGCTTTGCACTCTGATAAACTTTATTCGTTGTCGATGATCTATAAGTTATTTATTACATCAAAATGTTTTAACCAGGATAGTTCATCTTTATAAAAAACTAGCTGTTCCCGGGCCCACTTCGTTGGGCAATAAATATTTTTTTGGGTTAATATATAACCTATGATATGACACTCACAACTAACGTGGGTTTCTATACGAGGGGCGGCTGATAAGTAATCTCCTTGGTCAGAAATATATACAAAAATAATGCTGGCTGGTATGGATTTATATTCGTTTGTTATTCTTTTTTCAAAATGTATTACATTCATTTGTTTATTGCATCACGTCTATTTGTCTCCTACAATTGTTTCAAACATGTCGGTAGAAAAAGTGAAAATGGATAAAATCGAGCAGCGTGCGGTGATTAAGTTTTTGACTAAAGAAGGGAATACGCCTTCGGAGATCAGACAGCGTATGTTACGTGTGTTTGGCAGTTTGTGTTCTTCCGAATTTGTTATAAAGTTTTGGTCAAAGCAGTTTAAGTTAGGTCGTGAGAGTCTGGAAGATGATCCTCGTAGCGGAAGACCAGTTTCGGCCGTCACCGATGAAAATGTAGCCAGGGTGAAAAAAATTATATTAGAGGACCGACGAGTGAAGCAGTGGGAGATAGCTAGAGATGTGGGCGTCAGTAAAGAGCGAGTCAATGAAATAATTCATGAGCATTTGAACATGTCCAAGGTTAGTGCACGTTGGGTCCCCAGAATGTTGACTGCATTTGACATGGAGAGGCGTGTCAAATGTTGCGAAGAGTTTTTGGAGATGAGTCGAGGGAAAGAGGAAGAAATAATTTCTAGAATTGTAACATGTGATGAGACTTGGATTCGACAATGGGACCCGGAAAGTAAGCAAGAGTCGTTACAGTGGAAATTTAAGGATGAGAAGCCGCCTCGGAAATTCAAGGTCTGTCCATCGGCAGGTAAACTTATGGCTACAATCTTTTGGGACACAGAAGGGATTTTGCTCATAGATTATTTACCGAAGAAAACTACAATGAATGCTGATTATTACTCAAACTTACTATACCAACTAAGAGAGACAATAAAAGAAAAACGGCGAGGTAAACTAAACAAAGGTATTCTGATTTTGCACGATAACGCACCAGTGCATACCGCCCGCACAACGAAGCTAGCAATTAAAGACAATGGCTTCGAAACCATTGACCACCCCCCTTATAGTCCAGATTTAGCCCCCTGTGACTATTTTCTGTTTAGACTTCTCAAGAAAGACCTCAGGGGACGAAGGTTTATGACCGATGACGAAATGAAGGCTGCGGTTACTGACTTTTTTGACGACAAACCGAAAGATTTTTTTTTTAATGGTTTAAATTCAATATTTGAAAAATTTAATAAGTGCATTTTACTAGCAGGGGACTATATAGAAAAATAAAAAAAAATTAGCCACGACAGTCTTTTGTTTCATTGTTAGGTAGATTACTTTTCAGCCGCCCCTCGTAGGTAAAAGAATGTTCAAAATTGGTTCAGTTGATCCAGAGATTACCCCCTACGACGTCAAACTTTACCTCCTTATAATATTAATATAGATTGTTTCTATGAGTGTAGGTAGATGTGTATTTTCATGCATTTGCATTATTCATAAATGGGTTTAATGACGTCTTGGTGTTGTTACGCTCCGTGTCGTAACAACATTGAAAGCAGTTGGACCGAATATGATGCGTCCTTTGAGAATTGAGTACCGTAGCTAACGAGTTCTGTCTAATACAATACCTTCGTCTAGACGGGCACATTCCTTGGATTCAGCATTTCGCTCACTAGCAATTCATGCAGTCTGACCAAATCTATTCAAATTCTTTATCAAGAACTTTTTTAATCTAAATAGTTATTGCAAATAATTAGTTGCTACCTTTTTTAAACTTTTCCTATTCATGATGGTTACAAGCGTTTCCATTTTATTGAAAATATTTAACTTTCTTTTGTTCTTTGATACCTCATACAAGCAGAATATTGCTTTTGACGTGTTAGGGTCATACACATTCCTAAAAACAAAAGTTGTCTCTCCTGTTATTAAAAGTTAAAGGCTTGTGTGCATATAAGTTATGTTTTTATGACTAAAGTAGAAGTGAGGACGTTTATGCGGATGTGGGTCCAGCCAGAAAATTAGGCCTTAAAAACGTTAACTTTGCGTATGTCCACAGGAAAATCGGTAACCTAAATCTGTGTATGAGCCGTTATCGTATTGTTTTTAACTCGGCTGCCTTTACTTGGATATTAGTGTCAAGTAAGTAATAGATATCGTAACGTTGACGATACGATAATATTTCAAAAGCAATATTGTCTTTCCATGTTGAATAGAGCCCCAGATCGTTTCTAATTATTGTTATTAACTGGCTTCCGTTTAAGTTGATTGTGCTTGGAGAAATTGTACAACAAATTACATTCATTTGAAAGAATACAAATGGTTCCAATTTGCTATCTGTTTATTTTAAATTAGCTCTTGATTTATCTTTCTTTTGCCAATTCATGTTGTAATAAAATGCCCGTTCTGTAACTACGACTGACAGTGACAGCATCATAATAAGTTGCTTTTTTTTCGTCTGACATTGTTGGTACTTATTTCTTTTTTGTACAGAACAAATACTATCTTACGTCTTTGACTTAAAATTAATTGAATAAATAAATGCGTATGATGAATTGATGAATTAAAATTTGCTGTACATTTTGGCGGACCTCTGAAAACCCAAATGACGCCCGCACAGTTCATTGGTGCGGACCGCACCCCTGTTTGTTCGCCATTCCGCCGGTCTGGGGCGATGACATTGTTGCACATTAAAGTGCTAACCAGACACGTTTATTGTGATCTATATCCACTGGTCTGGTCTGTTGTTTATCCGCAACAGACGATTATGCAGAATCTAGAAAACTGCTGTAGGTACTCGCTTAAATTCTATCGAAATTTGAAGTACGTCCACTAAACTAAACAATATAATGAAAAACTCAATGGAGAAACTCTTCAAGTGTGTATTTTATGGTTCGTTGATACTATAAAAACCTGTTCAGTAAATTTCGTATGTTATGTTTATAAACCAATTTTTCCAGTTTTTTATTGTTAAAGTGACAAAAGCTAAAAAATGGATAGGAGAAAACACAGAGTGCTCAATTACTTACCATTTCAACATCATCAAAGTTTCTTTGTCTGCAGACATCTTCCATTATCTACGCATTACATTCGCGCCATCAAGTACAATATAAAAACTTTCCGAGTACGAACATAAACCTTGACAAGCGTAATTCAACCTTAATGATAATACTCCTTTCTATGTGAGACCACTTCAGTTTTGGAGTCTTGGAAACAGTAACAATTCCGCAGACAGGAGGCTTTTAACTGAATAATGTTAATCATTACCCCAGCCAAATGATGCTGGTGTTATATTCACGAGAGCTCCAACTCCTTTCCCACTGTTTAAACAGGATCTTTGTCTATTTAACATTAAGGAAGAGGTTCAATCCTTAACTTGATTTCTCTTAACGTAAGTGGAGTTGAAATTGCGTCGGCAAGACTTTACCATCATTTTCTTATGAAGGGTCACCATTATTAAATGGCTGCCATTAAAATCGCTGAATCAGTAACATTTAGAAAGAAAGAAGCTTTTAATTAAGGTTTTTATCCTTTTAGGCGCGTGCATAAACCTTGTTGAATAGTTATGCTATCCTAATACGAGTATTTCTGTTTCTGTTGATATACAAATTACCATTTCAGTTAGTGTTTTTGTTGCATACACAATAGTCACAGTTTTGATGGATATGGTAAGCATTACAAAATGTGTTGTGTGTCTGAATATGCTATTGATGAAACATGCGTTGGTTTGATAACATCGCATTGTTCAGACCGATCTAGAGTCATGTTTGGATCCCCTACCTGTAAATGGTTTAGTATGGAAACTGCTATTATACATTCTTTATTGTTACAAACGCACTCCAGATTGTGCTATATTGAAATAACTATTACTCATGTAAGAACCGGAAATGGAAAATAAAGTTTGCCTATATACCTACCGATTATAAACAATATAATAATATGCATTATATAATCGGCTTTTCGTACGTTATGTACGTGATAATCTACGTATTTACGAAGCTGAGGGCTTATCTCTACACGTATGGCGCCATTACTACTTACTAGTAAATAAGAGCTATCACTACGTTGACGTCGTTGACAATACGATATCATGTCAAAAACAATTAGATTTAGCCCGAATACAATAGAGCCCCTGAGGACAACTTTACTAACGATATTTAATATTTCCATTAGTGCGTTTAGTGGAAGAGTTCCTGCTGCTTTAAATAATTTGATGGAGTCAATGATCATTTCCCTACAAACATTAACGTACTCGTAATTATAGATTCATCTTGAAAAAACACTTTTCTGTAATACACGACACTGATCAATAAGGGCCACTTGCACGGAAAATTTAACCCTGGGTTAAGACACTAACTCGAGTTAAAATGACAGTTTTCGTATGAATCTGACGTTTACTAACTCGGGTTAGTGTCGTAACCCAGTGTTAAATTTTCTGCGCAAGTGGCCTTAATAGTATATAGGTAGTACCATCATACCGAAATAAACTTTAAATTTACCGTTCTCAGAAGCGAGCGCAAAGGTTAACCTTTTTTTCTACCCCGACCGCAACTTGACTGGCATAGGTTAATAGCTGAGTCATTTGAAACTAGTTAGCAAAATACCTAGAAAATTAGGTTCACTTCAACCCCACATCGAGGCTGGTGACGTAACAACTAGGTGAATTGGGGCGGAAAGTAGGACAACTCGCGTGACCCTATGCCAGGAATTATTTAAAAGAATAGTTGCCTGTAAACATTCACCAAAAGTTCTTTTAAATGCCGAGACACAGTTGCCGATAATTGCCCTGCGACATTTTTTCAATGTCACGTCATGTATGAAACACGAACGCGTTTAATGTTACTGCCGTTTCGTTGGTGTTATACAGAAATAAGAAAGTGATTTTAATTTGCTATTTAGAACATTTTGTTTGTAGAATAAGCAAGATTTGATTAGTTTCATCTGATAATGAACCATGCTTATCTAGATTTAGTAACTGCGAACTTATAGCCTGATAAGATCCAAGCTAGAAAGATGAGTCCGGTTCATAATGACAGGAAGAAGTCGTAATAGGACTAGGTTTCAAAATGACTAGATCGCAAAATAGACTGCGGATTTCGCTTTGTACGAATTTGTAGAATGTTTGATTGAATTTGAATTATCAGCGATTTAGATTCATGTTGCAATTAATGTCAAGTGCATTAGACTGATATCCGATACCTTAATGTCCGTAACAGAAAACATGTTATCGTACGGAATACAACGGTCGCGGTTGAAAACCACGTAAACCACAGCAGCCTTCGACGATTCGCACGTGATTGGATAGATCTTGAAACGTGGTAGTGCCTACAGAAAGACGCACTTTTTCTATATTAAGGTTCATCAAGTTTACACGTCCGTGTGCGTCAACAGGTTTGCAAAAAAATTGAACTAAACAATCTGGTTTTTATTACAGCTGTTTAACAACATCTTGGAATAAAATAGAGTTATTATATGCTAGGTAGATAGGTACTTTAAGTGTTTGATTCTGCTTAGAATTTACGTCTGAAGAACCCTTATGTGTTTATTTATGAATCATTTATATCTTGATATTATAATCGCCACTCAATTCGTTTCAACTCTTGATTGTGAGTATTAGAAGCGGAAGCAATTACATTTATAGCCTTACCGTCCCAGTATTTGCCACACACGTGTATTACACAATGCAACGGGCATTGCGTTTGTAACAATGGCTCCGGTCACCATATCACGCGAAACGTCACGGCTATCGGCGTTTGCGCAGCTGTCAATGAACTTGCGTTGAACAATGCGCACGTGTAGTTCAATAATGACCTCTTCCGTTCAAACAACTATTTTTTATGTAACCTTGTCATTACAATAGCTTTATGTTTGTTTCAGGAACTATCGCGAGAACGAAAAATCGAAGATCCCTTGAAGCACCTCACTCCAAGACTGAGAACTCACTGCCGTCTTCCAAAATATCTCCTAAATCTAATTTTAATCTATCTTACGGAATCAAGAACTCTCCCCCAAAATTTTCCCCTCCTACCACATCGACTCAAAAAACCGCCGAGAGAAGACGAAGTTCTGAAACTATTACTAAGCCTAGTTGTATACCTCTCTCTAAAAAAACAGTTGAAAAACAGTCACGAACATCCATATCACCTGTAAAACAGGAACCGAAAAAAGACAAGACGTCTAAACCCGAGAATAAATCGAGAGTAGAACCGCCTAGACGTAAGTCTTCAAGCAAAAGCCCGGAGAAAGCAAAAAGTGATACCGAAAGTTATCGTAACGATAGAAGACATCGAGCTCAAAAAGAATATGAAAGTGTTAGTGAAAAATATCATAATTCAAAGAAAAGACTGACTAGTTTAGAGAATAAATCTTCTGGAGACAAGAATGTTGTTCGCAACGCATTGCCTAATAAAAATATATTAAATGACAATTTACATGTTTCCAAGATTGAGACGAATGTTGGTAGCCTAGAAAATTGCAAAGATACTCCGAAAATGTCTACTCTACACGAAACTGTCAGACCACACACGGGTAGCTCTAGACTATCGCAGGAAATGGATAGCTTAGCTGCGTTGACGAAACAAACTTTAGATAGGGTTAACAAATTATCGAATAACTTAAATAGTAATAAAACTAATATAGACTCGACTGAGCCACGTTTTGACACATTATTTAAACCGACTTCAGAACAAAAAAGTAATGGTCATGCTTTCACTTTTGCTAACTCTAGCCAACCATTGCAAAACAGGGGAGTAACTGAAAGATTGAGGGATATAGACACGGCAGCACAAAGGCTGATCGACTTTGAAAAACAAAGTGCAATGTTTTCTGATCTCAATAATGATACTTCTAGTCAAATCCGCCGTCTTGATACAACGTCGACAATTTGTAGTCATACACCCGTGTCTATTTTAAAAAGAAAATCGATTAATGAGGAAAGTGCAATAAACAACGCCTATAACCATACTATTGCTTCACCGCCTGTCACATTTTCTCCAAGCGTGATTGAACCACGTCACTGTCGCCCTGACAACCGACAACGTCAAGGAATCCTCAAGAAGCGACGCAGCTTAGACGAATCACAGGTTGCAAGGAGAAGATCTTGCAGTCCTGAAGTATCATTCGCCGAAGACGGTTCACCTGATACAAACAAACCGATTCTTAAGAATCGGAGATCATCCCTTGAAGATGTTATAAGAAATAGGTCACCAGATGGTCAAATACAAGGAATATTAAAAAGAAAAATGAGCAGGGAAGAAGAACACGTTAATGATGACCTGTCCCATGGGTCTCCTGAGCCACATGGAATTTTGAAACGTAAATCCAATTCCAGCTCCAGTAGCAGCACAACGTCGTCTCATGTTTCTATTGCTCAAGCAGTTTTATTAGCAGCCGCTGGCGGCGCCGAAATAATCGAAGATGATAAGGAAAGTGTGAGACCAATTTTAAAGAAGAAGAGCTTTTCCGAAGAACGACCATGTCCTGACATATCCATTTCTGAAACGCCTAGACCTCTGGGTATTCTTAAGAAAAAATCATTGGAACACGAAGAACATGACTTCGAAAGACCGAAGAAACCGATTTTGAAGTCATCGAGAAAATGTTCTGGTGACGAGGGTCATACTTCCAGTTTTGATCTGAGCGAAGATGACAGAAGCTCTCGGCGATCCTCGTTGCTGAGGTCGCGCACGTCAGACCATTCTGGATCGGAATGTGAAGCTACAGTAAGGCCTATTTTAAAGCAGAGAGGTTCGAGTCTCACGAGGGAACGCAGCCAATCCCCGCGCCCACGACTCTCATTCTGTGCGGATAACGAAGCGAACATCAGTGTGACGAATTTCAGTTGCGACGCGAACGACCTGTTGGCGGTTGGGCCGCGACGCGTATTGAATCTCTCGCTCGAACCGGAAGATAGTGCCAGAAACCCTTACCCGAGCGCAGTGCTTAGACGAAGAAATCAACGCCCGAAAACAAATCCTCGATCGAAAAGCCTCGCAGGAGAAGTGAACGACGAACTGTTTTCTATCTTAAGTAATCGGAGACTAAAAGTTGACGAGAATTGTGCAAACGCCCGTTTTGAGTTGTGGGGACGTGAAAACTCGGCTGAGTTTGGAAGTGGTGTTCCTAAACCGTTTCCTTCAATCGCAGCTCGAATAAAAAGCATGGAGCAGGCGCTTTCTAAAGACTTATCACCTAAAGATCAGCCGTCGACATCTCGATCAAAAATGCGCGATCGTGATCGCTACAAGACTCAACCCATCACAGTCGAAGAAATGCGGTCCATCACTTCCTGGTAAGAAACTATTTTATTTTACTGTCACAATACTCGTAACACTGAAAAACACAAGGCACATGTCGAAAATGCAATATTACTTATATATATTCACTTTTATCCCTTCCGTTGTTCAGGAAATTATCATTATGATGTCACTAGTTCACGAGTTGTTTACAGCGGGTGATTTTTCTTTTCTCGAGCGGCGTCCTTAATTTACGAGTTTTCTTGTGTAAAGGTGATTGTGCTCTGAAATGGCCGCTTAGGCGTCGAATGCCGAATCTTGGCTGGATGCCATTATTTTGATGGGCATACGCGTGGCGTGGGCTGCTATCGAATGTTTTGTTCTGCACATTTTCTGGTTTGTTTGCCTCATCAACTTAATGAAAATAGTTACTCCTTTCTTTCTTGTTTCCGGTATTTCAACAAAATAAGATAGTACTCCCAGTTTCTCAATAGCGCTCGGCTCGCTATCGATGTCACACTTGCACTGGCAGGTGATAGTATATCCGTCACTCGTGTTTCATAGGAATGCAATAAGAAACTGGTAGTACTGTACTCTAGGTAGATTAAGTAAATTATGCGAACCTGTGTGAAATTAACTTTTTAGGTGAGGCAGGCAACACCTTTCTTTTCATAATAACATGTGCTTAAAAACGTATTGATTTTGTTTGTTATATTATCTTAAATAAGTTCGTTAACCTTAAATCGTTGCATTTTTCTTAAATGCAAAAAAATAAGTTAACGATTCTGGTCAATATGAATAAAAAAGTGTCAATTAACAGCGATCAAAACCGCCTAATTCAAACCCTAAGCACATTGGGATCTTTGCGACATTTAACCGAAATTAGGTTGCTTGGAAGAAAAGCTGCTGTAACTTTTTTCCCATGTTAAATAGTATTTGTTACATAAATGCCACCTTAGAGCATTTTTTGTCAGACTTGTTGAATGAAAAACAAGTACTACTTCAGTGACTTCTAAAGTATAAATTTATTTCACAAGTGTTTATATTTTGGCATTATGGTGTGGGTAATTCAACACACGTCGTATTAAGTTTCAGAAACACAAATTATCGCGATTTTCAGCCAAAGGAGTCAAAGATTCGAGGTAGCAATCTTATCAAGTATAATTAAAACTTTAATAACTCCTAAACTAATTAACATATTGGAAAGTTAAAACTATATTCTGCACCCATACAAAACGCGTTTATGTATGTCTTAATATTTACGTCAAGGTTTGGGATACCCTGTATATACCTATTAAGAAAATATACAATTTGTACCACTAGAGAAAACAACAATGTTGCGCTAAGTTAGTTTGGAAAGGCATTTGGATAAGTTACCCCTTCGCCTTAAACGTAGTTGATATGCCGGCCGACCTACGAGTTGTGTACGTTAAAGGTCAGAATAAAATGTCAGGTCCTTAGAGGTTGGTAATATTTTATTAATGGTATCTTTGAACCGTCAAAACCCCCTAAAAGCGGTTCTTTTATACCTACGATATTTTCTGTGAATTATCTGTTACTTGGGATTAGCGTTACAGTACCTGTCTGTTTTTTTTAAATTAAATAATGAATGAGGTTGTTACTTAGCTCGATAACGAAAATAAGAGGGATTACTTTAGTCATAAGATAATTTAACTCATTTTAGCTCCCTTGATATTACTCGTACTTGTTTTTTAATCCACTTGTTCAAATTATTAGGCTCTTGGTAATTATTAATCAATGTTAGGCGAATTCCTGCTAATTTCATGTTCTTCGAACGTCTGACATCATACCCGTTGGTTCGGCGCATTACGGTTTTGCTCATCGTGCGGAGCGTCAGCATTAATTTTGGATTGTGTTTGGTGATATTTTAAAACTAGCAATAAAATATTTGTTTGTTTCATCTGTCTTCGAATAAACATGAGCGTCTACGATGTGTGTCGAAACCTTACAGAATTGTAAGTTAAATTATTAATCTACTCTTATAGCACTTTTGTCCGACTAGTCTTTTGTTCACACAGTTATTTACAAATATGACCTTTTGAATCCGGGAACACAGCCAAACAATTTAAAATTATAATGCGGCTTGAAGTTTTTCCCTTGTAATTAACCTAGATTCAGAAAGGGGACTTTTAGAATGTGATCTATGTAAGGAACCTAACTAAAGATCTACCAATGTTTTGACAAGTAATATTATTTGAACACCAGGAGTATACAAATTGTGACCTACCTACTTCAAGTTGTAACATTTTTCGATTTGAAAAGCCTTATTTGCCCACAAATGAGTACGTCTTGCCTTGCCTCTTAGAACCGTATTAATAAAATTGACATATTCATACTCGTTTATTGATAGTATTATAAAATATTACATGTAGAAATGGAATTATAAATTACATTAAAAGTGCACAAAATACACTCGCCTTCGGCTCGTTTCATAATAGGATCACACGAGTGTTTTAATGCCTAATTATGCATAGCCGCATACATAACTTTATCTACATGCATATCATAAGTTTTCTATAATATGTTCAGATATGGCCTGTCTTTTTATTAAGTTAATGTTACTGTTAACTTGTTTGTAGTACCAAAGCTTAAATTTAAAAAAAAAACTAATAAAAAAACAAACTTTATTTATAATGTAAAGATATGGCTTGCATTTTCAAGTTAGTGGTACAGTATTACCGATACTTTAATGTTTAGGTACCGACACTTTAATGTAAACATTACGATGCACTATACTTTAATGTAAACATTAAGATGCAACCACAGATACAGGTTTCTTAATATAGGCGATTTGCTTATCGCTTCTGAACATATTGTAGGGAAGTTATGATATGGATGTAGATAAATGTATTTATTCTCTTCGACAAAGTGATCACAAATGCGAAAGCCCTTTAATGTGATCTTTTCATATCTTGACGGGGGAGTAATTTGTGAAATGACTTGCTGGACGCAAGACAACGAACCTTATCGGGATTAATGATCCTATTCAATGACGGGATCTCTGATAGCCATTGTATGTTATTTTCTATCTACGAGTAATAAATAAATATTAAGGGTAAGTAGAAGTCTAGGAAAAGGTACCTAAGGATAGTTTGCATCGAATGTTAGCCACAGTACAGTGGTAGCAAGTACGATTCCCGATTGTGGTGTTTTCGTTATTTATTTAATATTCCGTCCTTAAAATATAAATAAGAATACCTTTATTGCCACACTCTGAGAAAGTAGATTTTTTAGTAGTAGTAGTAGTTCTAGATTTTTTTAGTAGTTTTAGGTAGTATCTAGCTTATTTGAATTAAATATGACTTTCGCAAAAGTAGAGTAAGGGTCTCCCCAGATCTATCGACGCGGAATCGGCTTGAGCCGGTAAGAAAAAGTTTTATGTCCATGCAATAAGAGCGAAAACGACGTCGCTCGGCTCGGCTCGGCTCGATTCGGCGTTGCGAACGGAATGACGTCGTTTTCGCTCTTATTGCATGGCATAAAACTTTTTGTTATCGGCTCAAGCCGATTCCGTGTCGATAGATCTGGGGAGACCCTAAGACCGCGTGGCGGTTGAACCTTCCCGATTTTTACCGATATCAAATCGAAATGGAGAAATAAAGTGCCAATAAGTTCTTGACAGAGAAAAATTATGACGGTAACGTTGAAGATGAAGGATAAGACCAATTGGCATTAAAACAATTAGTTAGACTTTCATAGAAAATAGGACATAAATTCATTAAATAGGTATTAATAATTAGATAAACAGTTGTATTTAGTACTTACAATAAAACACACGAATCAAGCTCTCCAAAGCGCCTCTCTATTCAATATTTTTTGCTAAATTGGTAAAAACCTTAAAACGGTAGTATTTTCCCTATATAGTAAAGTTAGATTATTTTTACCGTATAACGAATCTTTCAAGATCCTAAAACACAGCGTTTACGTCCGCGTTAAATACTATTTGCGTTTTTCCTTCTGGAATAGCTGTTATTTCCTCGCAATATCCATTTTTTTACCTGCTATAATACTACTTTCACGTTTCAATAGATCACCTCAAACCCTTGCTCCGTTTTCACATGAAACAAACGATTGAATACTTACGCTTCAGAATTAAATCGCCATTGTAATCTGTTTTTAAAGGCCGCTTTTGTCACATGTTTAACCTTGAGACTTGCAAGCATATATAAAAATAATGCCAAATACGTGACTAATTCTCGTCTCTTGTAATGTTATATAATACATCTTGTGCTGCAATCACAATGCACATGGCATAATATATCTTTGGCAGCAGCTTTATATACTCAACTAACCGTTGCCCGCGACCGCGCAGAAAAATAAAACATAGCTTATGTTCATCAGGGATAATGTAGGATTCTAAGGGTGAAATAATTTTCCAAATCGGTCCAGTAGTTTAGGAGTCTATTCAATTCAAACAAACAAACAAACAAAAAATCAAATCTTTCCTCTTTATAATATTATTAGTGTAGATGAGTAAGTATAGGATATAATTTGATTCATGAAAAGTTAAGATGAGAGAAAATTCTTTAACGAGTTTTGCACCTTCTTTTTGAGTTTTTCGCTATGTTTGAATTTGAATGATGTGATTTATTAGCTTTCACCTTATTTTAAATGAGGCGGGTTTTTTCTTCATCCCCAAAACTACTATTAATAATACACTCTCAGTCTGTATTGTTGCGGACGACGCGTACCCGCTGCAGACTTATCGCTTAATTTATTTGTGCCCTAAATTTAGCACTTTGCATTTAATCTCTTGCATGATTAATATCGGCCCCGCCATCAGTTACTGGTACAGCCGACATCTGAACCGGCATTTTGATGACGGAAATAAGCGCTCCAGCCGTTACTGGGTCAAGCACTATTTCTGGATCTGTTGTGCTTCACAGAGCACACCAAAAAGCTTTATGACCGAACGATGTGAACTTTCAATGCCCCTAATGACTATGATTCCGATGCAGCTGACGCCTTTCGTATCCGTAACCTGCTTTGAATGTTTTTCAGAAGCTGCAATAAATTAAGCACCTGATGATTTATGTTTCAGGAAACTGCACTTGATTTAAAAGTCTCGTGCTACGATTCAAATTTCATTTAACTCTGTTAGTTTGCCACTCTATCTATACATAATAGTTAAGTCGACATAGAAAACATGAGTCATTTTAGTTAATGAAATTCGATCGATAACTCCGGAACTCCCATCAGACGTTTATATTTAGACTCTGTCAAACTTCCTTTAATCGATAGATGGGCAATGCCAATTCAGATCAGTCATGCCATAATTCATCGATATTTACGAAGGCGTGCTGAAGCAGCGGCCGTCTCTGTCTTGTGTATGGCTGTGTTCTACATTAACGCGTTTCTTTTCTCATTCTGCAGTTTGGAGCCGGGCCAAGCGAGTTTCCAAGCGTTCGGCCCCGCGGCCTGTAGTTTTCCGAGTCAGCCCGTCGAGTCCGGTGCTCCGCCTGCCAGTAACTTTATCGCCGGAGAACCCGAGCGGCCTCCTCTCGCAGACTACGCCAAAACATTGGATTCCTCAGTCTTCGACGTCAACTGCTTTAGCGTCCACACTGCAAACACCTACAACGGCTTCTCAGACATCCCAGCTGCCAAGGACGACAGCTTTGGCGAGGCCACTTTCCTAGACTTCGAAAACATTGCCGCGAACCTTGAAAGAAAGCAGTCGACCTTGGATGAAATTGAACAGGAAGTGAATCAAGTGCAAATCGCTTTGGATGAGGACAGTCGCGCTTTGGAAGCAGACGAGCGACAGCAAGCTGAAGCTGATAATTGGAGTCTTAACGTATCCTGTGATAGTGGAGTGTACAACCGTGCGTCTTCCAGGGATTCTGGACCACACTCAGGTCAGTATTTCATCATATTTATTCCTAACTCAATGGAACTATTAACTCCTAATGATGCATAACGGTTTATTTTTATATCCGCTTTGCCAAAGTTCAGCGTAATCGAAGTTAGACTTATTTAGCCAGCCGGGCAATCAAAACTAATAGAAACAGTGTCATAAAGTATACACGCGCGGGGAATCGGGCCAGAGCCGGCTTGCATTACTTGCGTTTGTTTATGTTTGTGCTTGGGTAATTTTAGATTTGAGGATACGCGTTATGAATATAGGGACGGTTTTGAAAATAAACACTTTGTAACCTTGCACGTGTCTCTGCTAGTATTTGGGTCAATGTAATGCACGTTTCGTTTGACAACATTCCGTTTGTAGTATTTAAACTGTATTGTTAGTCTGCTTCATTTACTCTTTGATTGTCTGTTCCTTATTTACTGTTGATGTGAAAAGTACTTTATCGCTAATATATCGTTAATCGAAGTTATTTTCACACGACGTTACCTCGATAATAATAGTTATATTTTTCTGAATTCTAGGCGAAGAACTAGGTTTGATCGAGAGCCAAGAGATCAAAGAGAACCACGCGACAAACAGTAGTAGCAACGAGTGGTCGCCATCCTCTATAGAGCAGGGTCTTATAACAATGGACAGGCAGAGGAAGTCGACGGAGACTGAGCGCTTCGGGAGTCCACAGGAGCAGGGAAGCGACGATGATTCAAAGGAAGAAAATTGCGGTTTTAACCTTGGCTTAGTGAAGAGCAACAGCGTCGTGGCGCGGGCCAGCATGTGGCAGCAGCTGCAACAACAAGCGAAAGGTGGGTTTAGCGCAGTTTATAAAAGCAAACTTATATACTACATGCTATCCCTAATGCCAGCTTAAAAAAAAGAAAAACGTACGTATAAATTCGATAATCCAAAAAAAATTTGTGTGCTTTTCACTCCAACTAGTGAATTGCTCATTGCTTTTTTTGACATAATAAGATATGAATATAAATAATAAACAAAGAAACAGCGGTATGCAATTCTACGCGAATGGAAAAAGATAAATTAGGTTATTCACTCAACAATGTAATCTTGCATTAAAAACGAATACACGTAAATATAAGAATTCACTTTTATTGTGTAATTAAATATTGTTTTCATGTGTTTCCAGGTACACCAAAGCCGTTGATCCGTCACAATCGATCGAAAAATATGGACGGATCTATATCAGATCGGTTCAAGACGCAACCCATATCGTTCCCGACCACCCAGTCGCCGGTGGAGCCCCCTAAAAAAGAAGAAGAGGCTTCTCTCTCTGAGTCCAAAAGCTCCGCCAATGTCTTGGACAGGGATGAAGATGGTAAGCATCTCATTTTATTTAGTTCCATAAGCTTTCTATAGTTAAGATTCTTAGTTTTCCGCTGAAAGTTACACAGTTATGCTTTTTAAGCAGTTACGTGCGCAAGCAACAAGTTCGAAATTCCATTAGGAGTTTTTATTTCCAAAATGTTCACTTATAAATCAGGCATGTACATCGTATAAAATGTGAATCCGAAATACGCTTCCTGTCTTTTGATTGTCGGCTGTTGTTTCTTTTTTGCATGTCCTCGACTACTCTACTATGTGTATGTCCGGGCTCTATCGTAAACACCATGCACCATGTTATGTAAATACGCACACACTCACCGGTGGCAGCTAAGTTAGACGAGGACGACCCAGCGAAGATGTCCCTCATGGATAAAATGAAAATGTTCAATGCGAAACTCACCCACAAACCTCCTGTGGCCGGGTTACCTCGGCCGAAGGAAGAGAGAGTACCACGGACGTCTCGGCTGAAAACCATGCCTGTATTATCCAGCCAAGTTCAGGAGGCCATGGAACAAAACGAAAGATTGACGAAATCTTTCACTCACAACGAGGTCCCGCGCAACCCTGGTTTCCAGCTAAAAATGGAATTATTCCGTTCAGCCAGCGCCAAGAACACGTCGCTAGAGTATCTCATGAGGCAGAACTCAAAGTTTAGGAGCTTAGGTCTGATTTTGTTCTTTTTTGAGTTTGGTTCGTTGTTTTGCTTGAGTCATTGCGCTTTCTGGGTTTTACTAATCCTGTGATCCCCTTTAATTCTAGGTTAAAGTAGAAGGTGAGTTGGTTAATAATCACTGGTGCACGCGATTAATTTATTTAATGATGCATGAGTGGTTTAAGTTCCTCCTTGTAGTAACATTCACGGTCTAGATTAAATGGACGCTAGTTATTTACCGGTGTGTAGTTGATTTCGGTAATAAGTTTCACTAATATTAATTTCTATTCTCTTTGTCGCCCGCTAGGTTTCTAATACGCCAGTACTACCAACTCCTTTTAATAGCATGCACGCTGGAAAACCAATCTGAATAACAAGTCATCCCACTCCGAAAAATAATATAAATAAATATATCTCTTTTAACTGCATATGTACTTGAGTAATATTTATTTTCGTCTCAGCACCTTTAGTCATATTGCTTACTGAACTCATAATATTCTTTATTAATTTTCGCTTCACATTTTCCTGATATTGGAATAAGGTTTGAAAACGTGAATACAAACATGAAGTAAACAACTTTATAGCACATTGAAATTTTCCAAGAGTTGTTTTTGTTTGTTCACTCGAGTTCAATGCAAATTTATTGAGCAAATATACCGCACACCAGCTTACCAAGCTTCGTCATTATGAAATTTGATTTATGTTTCGTGCTTGCAGACCTTGATGATGATTTGCCGACTGAGCGGGCTCAAAGGATGATCACTCCTGAGGTGAGGGGCATCCTCAAGTCCGGGACGACTGTGGTGCCAAAACCCAAGACCCTGGCCAAAGGAGAGAGTTCTGAGGTTAGTGTACAAAGTATTTTTGTTATTTTTGTTAGAGGGCCATAGCTTCGGGGTTTAATTACAGGACTACTACAAAGCTCTCACAAAATAACTAATCTCACATAATTAGGCAAATCCGTTTTTTTTGTTTCAATGTAAGAGAAAAATAATTCACATTCACACGCTTAGACGAATGTAATGATACCTCAATTGAAGTCGGGGCATACATTAAATTACTACGAGAAAATGATACGAAGAAACATTGGTTATTTAATCCTGAAAATATAACACGCCTTATTTGTTTTAGCAGTTGTTTTTAAAACTGAACTCGCTACTAATGTCGTAATAAAATGGAGTATCAAATGTCTCCTCGAGGTGCCAGCAATGTGTCTAATTTGTTTTTGTCGAACGGTCGTAAGTCAGGGTCGTCTTGTTTGTGTGTAGAAAATTTTACGGCTTGAAGTCAAAATCAATATTAAAAAACTAGCCCAAATCGTAGTATCGTCACTTAGCGTCTTTCTCCTAGTCTAAATATGATCCAGGGACGTTTTTTCCGTTCACTTCAGCGGTATAATGTGTACTGTTCGATCCACGAAAGCCCCGTCTGATAAATTAACATTGCACGGTGGCCTCAATGTACGTACGTAGTTGGGGTTACGAGTATGAATTAAGTAGTGGGGCGGGACTTCGTGTATTCGAAACGCTATAACTGTAGCGCTTCCATATAACTTAGCTGTGCGATAACAGCATTGCAAAATCGGTTGCTTTATCACTACTACTGCGGTTGCAACGCTACTTAGTCCCAAATTAAGATACGACTCAACAGTTTTCAAGTAAAAGCGGTCATAAAGAAAGTAGTAAGGTTTTTTTTCAATTAGTCTACATGAATTATCGTTGTTACTGTCTAAAGAAACGACATTTGTTAACAATAAACACGGGCCATTGTACAGTCGAGTTCATAAATATGTGTACACTTTAGTACCTTGTCACTTTAATCGCTGTGACAATTCGTGTATGGCAGTTTAAACATGACATTAAATAGACAAGGTACTAAAGTGTACACATATTTATGAACTCGACTGTACGTTTCTATTCAGCTCAGAATGTTTAAAACCCATCTTTATGAGTTATGTAGATAACGTTGTCCTAAAGATTATTACTTCTTCTTCTTCCAGGGTCTAAAGGACGAAGGCATTGACAGCTCATCGGACGATGAATCCGCATCAGCATCCAGTGTATCATCTTCAGAGAAGAGCTGTTCATCATCAGAGAGCTCTGATGAGATCCCTGGTCCAAAACCAAGGCGGTTTCAGCGAAAAAACAACAAACTCAAGACCTCGCGAACAGATTCCGATCTGACCAAAGTTCTGCAAGATCCTTACCCAAGAAAAATCCAACTACCAGGAGCTAATGAACTAAAGGAGCGTTTAAACCAAATCAACAACACTCCTACAAAATGCATCCCCTTATTAGGAAAGTTGGGAAAGAAACCATCGGAAGATATAAAAAGCGACGATGACACTAATAAATATGGAAGGTTATTGGTAAAGAAAATCGAACAGCCGATACAACTAGGCAAGCTTAGGCGGCCTATGGACAAATTAAGTCCACAAAAAATGGACGCAAAACCTCCACAAGTCTTGAAAATATGCGCTTTAAATCAAGAAGCTAAAAATAAATTCTTCGGTCTGGAACCGAAGAAAGAAAAGAGTATTGATGAGTTGACGGCCGCTGTAAGAAAATACATTCCACCTGTAAGTATTTTGAAATTGCTACTTATTTTCTTAAAATATAAGTCGCATGCGTAGACAAATTGCAATATTTATCTCGCACTCTCTGGTGGTACGAATTACTTGCAACCCTTAGTGTAAAAGCTTTATCTTTTGCTTTGCAATATTCTTTGAGCCAAAATTAAACATTTAGTACCAATTTAACCATACGATGTTAAATTTAATCAATGTTAATCGCCTGTTAGTTCATACATTTTAACAGCTGTTAACGCTCTAATCGTCTGTTAAGTTGTTAACATCGTATGGTAAGAAAATACATTTCAGCTGTAAGTATTTTGAAATTGTTACTTACTTTCTTAAAATATAAGTCGCAGGCGTAGACAAATTGCAATATTTATCTCGCACTCTCTGGTGGTACAAATTACTTGCATCAATGATACCCTTTAGTGTAAAAGCTTTATCTTTTGCTTTGCAATATTCTTTGAGCCAAAATTAAACATTTAGTACCAATTTAACCATACGATGTTAAATTTAATCAATGTTAATCGCCTGTTAGTTCATACATTTTGACAGCTCTTAACGCTCTAATCGTCTGTTAAGTTGTTAACATCGTATGGTGAAATCGGGTCTTACCCTCTTATTCCTTAACGCGCTATAGTTAAATTATGCTTAAAATATGCCAAGGCCTTCTCTTTCATCGCAACGGGGTATTTAACAGAAAGAAACCAAGCCTACCTTTACGTGAAAAAAGATAATGTTGTGCGTTAATGTAAAAAATCTGTGTAAAACGCTCTCAGGCGAGGTGGAGCAAAGCTGTCTTTAAGGCTGGTAGTAACTGGATAAAGGGAGGCGTTAATGTGCTCGGTGGAGTCCATTTAGGCTAGCCAGATAGACTTAGGGCCGTATTAATAAACACATCTTGGCCGAGATGCCGGTCACAAGATACGTCAAAGTAAACGTCAAAACATAGAACACTGTAATTTTTGGCGCATCTTGAGACGAGCATTAGAGTTAAGATTAGTTTATTAATACGGCCCTTAATGCGCCAGCTGTGGACCTCAATAGGATCAAAACCTTCTTAAATTTGCACCCTGTTGTTAGTTAAGCGTTTTTGCACAATCACTGGCGATAGGCTGATGATGATACGTTTATTTATAAGCGCATGACTACGTCGGTAAGTTCACTTTAGGTACGGAACATTATAGATCATTACAAGCGTTTGAGCGGTGATGAGACCGTGATGCCAACCGTAAGGCAACGTTTCCACAAGGCTATGCAAGGCAAGTATGCGATGCGCGATGAAAAACGCCAATAGGACCATTATATTTTCCTGGATGAGTGGATCCTTTTGGTGAAAACCCGACCTAATTCGTCATGGCATTTTCATAGACTAAAATGCGACAAAATTTTAATTTTAACTAGTCAAAAAATTAGCAGGGAAATTGTATGTTTCTCCTTTTTATCAGGTAAGCAAGTCAATGTCAGTGCACACCCTCGAGATGACGGGATCGGGCAGCGATGGCGAAAGCAGCGGCGGCCGCGAGGTGCGGCAGATTAACACCAGGGTGCGCCACAGGTCAGTGACTTTCATCTATCCACTATACATATATGGCATTATCTATGAAAAGGGACCTTATTGTCGATGGTGCTTACGGCGCACTGCGTCACGCGACGTTGTATTTATAACGGAGCATCGTTAACAATGTCGGAAGCGCCATCGACAATAAGGTCCCTTTTCATAGATAACGTCGCATATTGATACCCGCTAAACGAAGCGCTTTGCATCATCCTTCAAAAGATTGCGAAAGAGAGGAATGCACTTCCGGCGTCTTTATGTCCGAGTGTATACAATCTGAACTTATTTAAAGCTAGGGTGAATAGGCAACTTCTGAGGAAATCGCTCATCGATAAAATATTCGTGCTCCAAGGGGCAAGAGCAAAAACATTATCAATTAAAAAAAAAACTACTGTCTGCACGACACAATAACAATCTTAGAAAATGTTAAATTGGGTTCAGTGTGTTCAATATTACACGAAGACTAAGAATATGCCATGGAACACACAAGACCAAGTTCGTTTTATACCGGAACCGTGATCAATACATCGAACCTGAACACCTAGAGAAGGACAGGGGAGCTGTTAAAAAGGGACGTACTATGCGTTAAACGTATCGCTGGCATGTTGCGCTATTATCAAGGGCCTCTATTCTACTGGGTAAAACCATATTGCATTTGACATGTTATCGTATTCGGCCGTCATTACTGTCAAATAAATAAGAGCTATCGTAATGTTGACTATACGAAAAAAACAAGTTTAAAAAACCCGACTGCATTTTTTATACTGTCGTCGATATACCTACATATATTAATAATTGTCATTTTTCCATTGTCGTTATTTCAATTTTAACAGTTTAGGTATCCTATGTCACCCGGGATGATGTAAGGATTCTAACGATACCTCACACATCTAAATCGGTCAAGGGATTTGGAAGTTATAGTGGAATAAAGAAACTCACATACATACATACATACATAAATACATACAAACATGAACCCTGAAAACATTACACTCCTTTTTTGGGGCAGTCGTGTAAAAAGACAAACGCAATTTGGTCTTACCCAGTAGAATAGGAGAGGCTTAGGAAGATTTTACCAAATCACTTCCATCGAAACGAGGTATTCTGCGTTATGCAAGCAGGTATTTTGCGTGACTTCCCGGGAAGACTTTACCAAATCACAAACATTGAACCGAGTTATATAGTGATCAAATTAAGATAAAGACAGCGTAATAACGCAATTTCAACTGTGGTCCTCTTTACAGGGGCTCAATTCTACCTGGTTAACCATGATTCTTTTAAAAAGTTAATAAAAGTAAATAAGAGCTGTCTTAACTTTGACAATACGATAACATCTCAAAAGCCCTAGTAAGATGCTAACATACAAATGGGGGCTTAAAACGTCTGTCGATGTCTTGTCTAACAGGTTTATAGTCGGGACCTTTGCGTTTCGTCACTCATATAAACAAATGAATTTACCATGATTTCTGCATAAACACGTACTTTTGAAATTTGAGCATGTTCATACTATTTACGAGTATTTATACACATAATCATTGCCTGCATGTTTATTCTATGCAAAATGTGGTTACAGAATTGTCAATAAGTTTTTAGAGTTATTGGTAATTCTGTAGCTCAGGCTACCCCTCTCTGGGAACGAAGGCGTGTGTTTATGTATGTATGTATATACATAATCATTGCCTGCATGTTTATTTTGAGGTATTAATCTCTATTGAATATTGTCGTTTTTGATGAAAAGCACTTTCGGTGATAAATGATTATACAATGAGAGCAGACGAAGGTTGTCATACCTAATATTTTAACATATTCTTGTTGCTGAAAATGTACAGTCGGGTCCTATTCGGATTGCCAATGATAATAACAAGTGAAATTTTGCAAGAACAACTATTCAAAAAATCGCTTCCTCACAAGGGCGTGTTCCGCTCATAATTGCAAATATAATCATACGGACATATTCTTTGACAGTTTTGGCAGCTATGCAAGTGCAGTTAAGATGATTTTGTAATTTAGTTACCTATCTTTTATCTTTATGAAAACTATTTCATTCCATTTCATGACGAGAGTGTTTTAAGTGCATGTTTTAATATAAGTGGCTGGCTTTGTTTAGTTATTTCCTAAAAGTGTAACATATATTGGTGAAAACTTTGTTGGCTTATGAATAACTCACCTCTGTTTTAATATTAATGTATAATGTAAGCTGTTTGTTTTCCTTAATAAATAAAAAAAAGGACTTTAGATAGAGGATGAAATAGTGATGGGAATAATATCACATATGGGAATAATAATAACTTATTAAAAGGTGGAATATTATGTATATTCATCATCATCGTGGTCATAATCTCCAATAAAATAAATAAATATTTAATAAGTCCGAAGGTAATTTTGAAGGTACTTTTCGCTTTATAAGTTGGCAATGAGTCACCTGAGACGGACCACGCGCAAGGCTATTCGGCTCGTTCTGATTTAGCTAATGAACCCAGTTATTTATTATATAGTAAGCCTTCTGGTGTCAAGTCAATTTTTTTTTCATCTGAAAATACAAAATTGGTATACCACATAGCCAAGTTGTCGTTTCCCAATGTCTAGCCAGTCAATTCGCATATGTGCATCGTGCTTCCGTCACACGCACACAACAGGTGGGTTACTCCGGATCACTAATAAGTAATAACAAAACCTTGAAAGCTTAACCCCTTTTACTCCACAGTTGTGACGTTATCGAATGAAATGGACAGGACATACATAGGGTTAACATAACATCCAATTCGATTTTGGTGATTAAACATTCAGCGCGATTCGATGTTGTACTTAATGTGGTTGTATATTTCTTTAAAGAAAACGTAAGATAAGAAAAGATAAACTATTTTTTTTCCTTAATAAGAATTAGGGCCGAGTTCACCAACAATTAAACGGACGATTAGCGGTTTAACGGGTGTCAAATGTATTGATTAACAGCTGATTAAGACTTAATCGTCCGTTTAATTGTTGATGAACTCGGCCCTTTGATTACAAATAAAAGCATTGCTACAGTCCCCATACTAGGATTCCCAATTTTGTGGCAGGCTAAGCTCTTCCGTACAGAAATATGTAGTTAAAATAAAAAAATACTAATAATACATATCACAGCAAAAAATAAGTCTTAACATAGTGGAGGTTAGATTGCTAATTAGCTAATTTATTTTCTACAGCTGAGTTCTATGGACTGTCAAAAAACAGTAAATCATGTAGGAACAAGGCACCCAAGGTAAACACACCTAGTCTACATGGGAAAATCTTCTTGTATTACATAGTTCATCACTTATTACATAGGCATCGTAGACGTCACATTTATGGAACACTCTTAGTCAAAATTCAGAAATCCTGTTATTCTTGTCAAAAAAAATCGAATAGTTGTATTTTAGGTTGTATATTTATGGAATTAATCAATATTAATTAATGGTTCTTAAAGTCTCCTTGTCCCACCCCTTCTACTTGAAGCCCGCAAAGAACCAACCAATGTATCTTCAATATGGGCGGTTTTCAAAAAAGTGTACATAGTTAAGGACTAAAATTAAGGGACCGTTCATTTTGGTCAGGTGAGTCACGAAAATTAACTATACCGTTTATAAAACAATTGGTGGTATCTCAGGCAAAGCTCCTGTAGCAAGTGCGACCATATTATTACCGGGTGAAGCTTGAATCTGCTTCGTTTATTGAATTTGAGATACCTCCAATTGGCTTATGAGGGCAGTGTGTAAATGGATAATTAATTTTCGTGACTCACCTGTCTAAAATTGGAGTTTCTTAATTTTAGTCCTTAACTATGTACACTTTTTTTGAAAACCGCCCTTATACAACAACGAATCTGACTCACTGTGGTAGAGCTAGAAGCCCCGTGTCCCTTTTAATTTTAGCCTTGTTTGTACTTTTAAATACTGACAAAAGCTATGTCTTAGCGGTAGACTTGTGGTAAACATCTCGAATAATCGTAAATTTCTAACGCTTTTATGATACTCATCGGTTCCGCTCATTTTATCACGCCAATAAACGCCCTTAACACCACTTTGATCGGATAACCATCATCAATCAAACCGCTGTTATATTTTTAATAATTCATAAAGACTAGTCTTACGATATATGACGCAAACAATATAAAAGGAAATAGGCAATCAAATTTAATCTTGCGTCCTCAACGGCCTTGAATTCAGAGAATGCACATAACCATTTCATTGTTACACTTGGCGCACTCAGTGGCGAATCTGCCGCAAGGTCGCAGCCGATATGTGCACATATAGTTTGCCTACTAAAACTATTCGAGTTTCCGCGTGTACGCAATCGGTTTCAAATTGCTGAATAGTGCAATTACTGATAACAATCTCGGTTGTACAAGTAGGCTTATGTTTTAACTGTGTTTGATCACATTTTAAAATAGGTTCTTGGGTTAGTATGCGACGTTTATCATACGATTTTGTAACGGATCAGTCTTTATGTAGCTATATCTTGCTTTAGCGTATAACCGACCGAGGGAAGTGACAAAATAGAGATGTCCGACTATTTAATCCTTGTATCCAATATTCATATTTCATTTACTGTGAATGCGCCTTATAAAACATTTTATTTCTACAACACAGAAATTTACTGCTTTTGTATTGAAACTATTTGATGAAATATATTTCAGTTGTATTTAATGAATTTAAAGCGTATTAACAACATCTTGAATTAAATAGCAGACCACACCTATAATATTACTGAATTTTGTCTCGAAGATAAATCTGACATGATTCCTAAAAAGTTTTAAAAAAAAATGCGGCGAATATCATCCTATTATTGTTTCTTTGTTTAAGTTCTCGTCTCATTTCGATATCAAAGAACAAGTCTGAAGGGAAATTATAACATTCTTCACTAAGTTGGAAAATCACTAGCAATAAATAATTATAAGTGAAGTTACAACATTTCAGGTTTAACGCGTGATAAATATTATTCATTTAAAAGGAACTGGTTACACGAATCGCTTAGCCTCTTTGCAGCCGTCTACTTAAAAAGCAATTGCTTTATTCTACCACTTTTTTGCCCACAGTACCTGCTCACTTGTAGTGGAGCGATATTTCAATTTTTTACTACGCGTGGTATCAAGGCAATTTATCTAACTACTTTTAGTTTTTTCCATCTATTTGAATCAAAACGTGTCATCTATTCGATTGGGTTTCGACATGCGATGTTGGTTTCTTCATTACGTAATTGCTAAAGTTTTGTTTCGTTTTGTTTGATAGCTGGTCGCAAGGGTGAACCTTGCCTTAATAATAGTTGGTCCTCTTTATTATGAGCTTTCAAGGGTACTATATTAAAGTACTGTTTCTGTTTTATTACGCCAACAAGGTTGTTTACGTGTACGCAATTTTCATTCAATGACTGTTCATTTATTACTTTACTAGCATTTACCCGCGACATTGTCTGCTGAGAATTAGTAATTCGCTACACCTTCCACAGGAATAGTATATTTTTTTGCGTACATTCTATTTGTTTATTCAGGGTAATAGCTATCTCCATTCCAATCTAAAGCCGTCCATCCGTTTTAGAACCAAGGAGTAATAAAATGATTACCTCATACTACTTTCGCATTTATAATAGTAATATAATGTAGGTATATTATCTACTTTTTTAGTATTCTATATTTCAATTGTCTTCACCTACATTATGTAACAAAAGTAATAAATAAAGTTGTTCTTAAAGGGGTTTGGGTAAAAGTGTTGTCATTTGTAAAATTCCTACATTTTCAAGGTGAGCGGCCGTTCGTAAAAATGGTAAATTATGATAGAATTATTAAAAATAAACATATTTTGTTATGTAATGTAATACTCTTAAGTGCATCGGAGCCGAAATATTTAAATATTCATACTTGGGCGTATTCTTGTACTAAAAACTGAATACTTAAATCTTTCAAATCTCCGCTCCGATATTATTTAACGCCATAAATTATATATATATCTATGTGTATTTAGAGGTCCTCTAAATAACTATGTAAAAACCATCAGTGGCCGCTGAAAAAATAAATGACAATATTCTTCAAACAAATTTACCCAATGCCCTTTCCGCGATGTCCACTAAGATTGACGGAACGCATCTCCCCATGTCTTAAAGTCACTATTTAATGTACTTACACGCGTGATCATATTAAGTCTTGTCAGCGGATGTATCATTCACGTACTTTAGCAAAGTTAAAACTTTAGTTTCCCTTGCTAAGACTCCCGCAGAACATTGTATCGGCTATCACCAACACTACAAAACCGGTTGCCTCAAGTTTCCCCGCATGATGGGCTTAGATCGGCCCGATACCATCCTTAAGCTTGTTAGAAACAAACAAGTACGTGTAATCTGATGGCATTTACTTAATATAAGGTTTTGTGCAGCGTGTGTCGCAAATTACAGAGTTCTATGCATCGACATAACGGAGATTGTATGATACGGGTTCGAGAAAAGCTCAGGGTTCCTATTACAGTGTTTGTTGGTTGATTGGTGAGATTTAGAGACTAGAGTGCATATCTTAGCATGATTGGTAGGATGCTTAAACTGCCAATTAACTAGGTACCCTTTCTTAGTAGGAGGAGTCTATGCCATGAATCCCGTGTATATCTTATAGATATGATATATATTATTATATTTAATCCTGGACGAGACGCTACCAAAGTTTGATTCAGAGTTAAAACTATAACTCTCTATTGACCTAACCTATTTTTAATAACCTTAGACAAAAGTCTGCGCTACAATAAAACCTTAAAAATCGTATTAAAATCGGTGCACCCGTACGTGTCCCAGGCGATGATTGTAGATAAAGACACAGACATGAACAGACAATGGTTTTAAAACATTAAACTACTTACTCTTTTTGGTGTCGGTGTTTAAAAATTATAATCAGGTCTTTCTTTAGAAACTATAACTTTATTCGGTGAAGTCATCTCCATTGTACCCTATTCAGAGTCTTATTTTTAACATACTTATATGGTACGATGCCCACTTTTTCTTTTAATTGGTTCAGGTAGGTGTGTTCTTCTTAGTTTCCCTCTATTCCATTTGGAGTAATATGAAGATGCTCAACAATTATAACTTTATTAGCTTAGTGAAAATAGAAAACATATGCATCAAATCTACATACTGAGCCAGTTTCTCTATAATGGTATATCAGGTAGCTGTTAACGTCTATCAACATCGCATTTGTTCCACTTTCGGACGTAACGAATAACTGATGGAGATGGACGTGATATATTCATTCGTCGGCAATTTGATTTCCATACTAATTTCCACACACGTCCGTTCCGTTTGCATTACTTGCAAACACCTATTATTATTCGATATCTTATATTTATAATTCGACTAGCGATACACTCCGGTTTTACTCAGGTATGGAAGGAGATAAAAAATGTAATAGTTCCTGAGGAATTAACGATAAACATGGTTCAAAGAAAACTGTGCCTTTCAGTGGGGGTTTTTAATGTTTTACTACGAGTAATTAATCTACACGTAAAATAATCAAACCATTAAAATAACTCCAATTGGTTACTAGATCATCATTTTACTAGCCAATTTAATGCCATTTAATTAAGTGTCTTAAATTGCTAATTTAGAAAACAGCTCTACAATTTATACATCTCAACTCAACGTTTTCATTAAATTAAATCACAATTCCAATAGCATAACTATGACCTCGTCCATTCCGAAGTCTTTAAAAGGATTTCTAAAGTCAATGGGGGTTAAAGAAAGTTATAAATTACCAGTTAGATGGTAAACAAGTCTGGAAATCGAGTGCGATCACGCGGTAAATCTGACACACTTGGTGAAATTTTCTTTTGCTGTGTAAGCACTTTGAATTTGATTACAGGTGCGTGCTTTGTGGAATTTTTAATATAAATTTTTCTTTTTTATGTTTGCGGCAAGCTTCGTTTTGAGGGTTCCGTAGTCAACACGGAACCCTTATAGTTTCGCCATGTCCGGCTGTCCGCGGTTTAAATCGGACACTCTTCGTACTGCAAGGCTGTGATATGGGATTGTTATACATTTAAAATACGCCGAAAAAGTTATAAAATAGAATCTTGTTTTTTTTTTCGGGTACCTCCAGTACAAATTCTGCAGAGGTATTTTTTAAATTAAATTATGACATCGAGTGAGGTATATGGATAGCTCTTAAAAAATCACTATCCACATGTTATTATCAATTTTGGGGGACAGTTTAGGAAATATTGCACTTGAAAAGTGTGATTTTCGCTAAAACGATCTGTCCAATAAAGCCAAAAACTACAAGCAATAAAAATCTGAAAAATATATAACGAATTTAAAAGGAAAACTATCACGACTAAGTAGACTTCATTGGTTCCTGAGATGCAGGCGGCTAAAATGTTTAACCTTACTAAAAGTCATCTAATGGTCGAACCCTATATTCAAGCCGCCGACAGATAGCCTTACTTCGGATTAAAATTTGACACATTTTGTATGGGCCAATGTCAAATTTTAACCCGAAGTAAGCCTTATCTGTCCGCGGTTTGAATATAGGGTTCGGCCGTAAGACAGCATCAAATAACTTTAAATTGTTTTTTTTTACATACACGTTGTTTTATTGTTACTACAAGTAACGGCTTCAGAACCCGACATGTTTCGACATGCTCTTTCCCGATTTTTACTTACTTAGGTACAAGCGATAAAAAATGCATTTTTATATTGTACAGTAATAATAATTCTGTAATAGTAATCTATATCATTCATTTTGATTTAGCTCTTTTTTGCAAATAGATGCTTGATAAAGTTTTCACTGGTATGCAGTAACATGAGTCTGAGAATAAAAGTTATAACTCAAACACACAATTTTGCAGAAATTCAACTCCCGCTTCTCACTTGTCTAAAATTAAATTTACGAGACACTAAGGGCCGAGTTCGCCAACAATTAAACGGACGGATAGCGGTTTAACGAGTGTCAAATGTATTGATTAACAGCTGATTAAGACTTAACCGTCCGTTTAATTGTTGGTGAACTCGGCCCTAAATAGCTTCAGAAAAACCCTTGGTAAAATCTGTTATGAATATACAGGCACTTATAATGATACATGAATCACAATGCACCATTTCTGCGCTCAATTGAATTGTAACCATTAAATCTTTATAACCCAACACGCAATGTTACTTTGTGTGATTCATTATCACGAAACCTTATTACCAAAAATGGAAGTGCGTAACTCCGTTAGAGACATTACGCGTCCGTTTAAAACAAGATCGTATGATTACTTCGCTTAGATTCAGTGTTGACTGCCCGGAAGCGAATCGGCCGACTGGCACAGTTGCTTCCTTGCGAAACGGCTAGGAAGCCGCGAGATCCATGTATGGTGAAATGGACTCCAGGTCAAGTACACACTGCCAAGCTTTGTTTTCCTTTTCAGAACACAGAATAACATTCTAAACTGTGTTTACTATCCATTGCTTTAAGAGCTAGTTGATGAAAGTTGAACGGCAAATAAAGAGACTCGCATCATTTCAAGTGCCGGATGACTTTACTTAACGAGATTTCCCTTAGAAGTAAAACTTTATTTGCCCTTTTTCATGTAAACGACATCGATGTCATACTTTCTTAAACTTATTTACGGTTTGAATTGATCTAAACGAGTGTCACTCTTGTAAAGTTAGATTGAACGCTGTATCTATCAACAAGTCAGATTAAAATTATGGGACGTTGGCCAATTCCATTGTTACTTTTTGCTGTTTGCAAATAGAACCAATTGTATGCGGCCTTTGAATCAATAGTGTGACAGTATTTGTATCGCTATGTTGAAATCGATACTGTGCCAAACGTGCCAGGTTTCCTTTTTTTTTGGTTTTATCAAATACTAACGCCTGTGACATGATCATTTCAAGGCTTGTAATTTGTATGAAATTAAGACCTAGACCTACATAATTCAAGGAACGTTTGCAAATGATTAATTCACTAACAAAATTACGAATTTGTGCGTGAGAAGAATAAAACCATAATACATTATCTTTATAGCGAATAAACTTAAAGTTTAGAGCTCATGGCCAAATAAAGTCATTACCCATCAACGTTATTACCCATTATGTTCGCCAATTTTGGCACTACAACTTTAACTAAACTTAAACTTCACAGTTTTTTATTTCCCGCTTAAAATTTTGTGGTTGCTTGGCGGACATGCTTATGTGAAGAAACGATCCTGACACATTCTTGATTGCAGAATAAGACTCTGACGGAGTGTCATATAGTACTGTAATATATTTCTACTTGTATCTGCTTTAGAGTTAATTCTGCTAAGTTTAAAGCATAGAAGTGGGTCAAGTACGTCTCCGTTCGATGCTCAGCGAACAATAGCTGCACAGTTGCATCACTTGCAACACTATAGCCGATTTCATCTGCTCGAAGAATGACATCAGGCTGCAAATGTATGCCTCCTGTAATGATGCGTTAGGATACATACCTACTTAAAACATTTCAACACAATTTTGACTTGTTATGGTGCTTGATTTAGGATGTTGTGTTCTTCTTTGACAGTTAAATCAACACATTATATTTGATTGTTTGTCAATATTGATTGATCAAGACAGGATGGACTTACCTAAGCAAGATTAGACCATGTTTGTTTAAGAAGTTATGTAGTCTGATCTGTTACAATGTTGTTGATTTTTTCCCGTCTTAGCTCTAACATTGTTGTTGTTCTGATTGTTTATCAATAAATTCGAATCATCGCTGAATCGGTTATCCGAAAACATGTTATCACACCTAGTTATTATAAATAATTATACGCATCATAAATTGACGTCAATCAAAACTGCCTCCATATGACGCACAGACTTTCTCTACACGTGGTCCGGCAACCGGCAACTTATGAGTCATCGTTGTTGGTCTTTCCTCTCGCTGATGCATGACGAAACAAATCATTGTATATTGATACAATGGAGAGTCAATAGAGATAGTTGTTTTTTGGAATGTGTTTATTGTGATTGGGTTAATAGGGCACGACTAGGATAGGATACTATACAAATTAAATAAGGTTCATATATTTGAATGTTTCTTTCCTTGTGCAGTTATTGTCAGTCATGTAATCTTGTTGTCTTGAATTACCTTATAAATTAGTATACAAATCGGAAAGTGAATTATTTCCGCGTTGTTATTTACAGTCGAGTTCATAAATATATGTACACTTTATTTAGTACCTTGTCACTTTAATCGCTGTGACAATTCATATATGGCAGTTTAAACATGACATTAAATAGACAAGGGACTAAAGTGTGCACATATTTATGAACTCGACTGTACCTACACACCTTCTTTTTCAATGGATACAGGATTAAATAAGTAACCTTACAGTAACATTTGATATCAACATAAAAATTACAGAAATAAAAGTACAAAGGCAAATCCTCAAGCCGAATAGTTTAAGGGGTGTTTCTTAATCTGATAAGTAAGTATTCTAGAAAACCACCCTTATTATATTGATCTTATTTATTATATATCGTAATATACAAAATATACAGATTGAAATATTGCAAAAATAAACTATGATGATATTCATTATATCATAGTGATATTATTAGATAACATTTAATCTTAAAATTTCAATTTGTTAATTTAGATCAATAGGTTAATAATGAATATAAATTAGAATCCTTTTATCAAAAAAAAGCGTTGCGTAAGTTATAATTGTGTTGATATGGAATATACGCTCATTTTAAAATCTTTGACACATTAGTCTCATTACACATACCTACATTATATTTGTCCGCTCCCAAAATATAATTCCCTGAAGGTAGGTAATAAATGCACTAGATAATAATACTGTTTCTAAATAACTATACCAATCGCGCTCCTCTTCAAACAAAACGATTCAAACACAAAACCTCGGCACAGTGAGCCGGGTGGACGGCCACTGGACCATTGTCATTCATTAATATTTGCATCACGCGCGTACAATACGTTTAATTTCACCTCTTCCCGTGCCAAAGAGGCATAAACTTATTACAAAAAGGCGCATTTATAATGTAACTTATTGTAAGTTCGCCTCTATTAACAAACTGAAAAGGTTCCATTCGCATAAGCAATTAAATTGCAGTTGCAAGTTTTCTAAGGAGGGCACGGAGCACGATAGCGCTCACATACGCTATGCTATTCAGTGTAACGAGGTAATATGCAATTAAACATTACACAACCGACACAATAGTACATTATGCGCACGAGTGTCCCACAAACCCACCTTTTGTATCGATAAAATAATCTCGCCGGTATTCATCTATTCCGATTATGCTTGTTTGATTGTTAAAAAGTGCCCTGAAAGAGTTTCACTGCGATGTTTATTGCACTTGTTATAGGGAAAACATTTGAAAATTCTGCTACCAAGAAGCTCTCAAATCTTTCAAGAATTTGTATAATATTTGTCCTTTAACCGTGTATAAACATTAATTTATCTTTAATTAATTTATATTTTATTCTGCATACATTTTATCCCGTCTACTGAATACTGGTTTTTCCAACTTGTAGATTTATTAACGAGAATAGAAGTACTAACAAACATAAGTGCACACAATCAAACAAATAAATAAATAAATATAACCCTCTTGCTGGACATTTTCTCCAGAAGTCATAACTTGGACCTTTTAAGTCCTTAAGTAAGCATAATTCTTCTGCGAATGTCATTGTCGATTAGGTACCCCTAGGTAAAATTGTTATCAAATAAGAAGAATACAGATATCTGATAATAAGTTTTCATGTCTGACTGAAATTTCTGTCAGTTATTTGTACATATTTTTGTTTACACTTAAAGGTTATCGTGTCGTGGCAGGATTCTCTCGGAATTCGGGCCCACGTCTCGTTAAGGCTTATCTGTCCTCACTGACGTCAAAGACGGGTTCCTCATCTGGCTAGTATTTTTTTCTCCTAACTTGAATACATTCCACTGATAATGTATTCTTTTCTGATTTAAAGTAGTTTAGTTCAAATGGGTTCACACGACGATTGAATTTAATTAACTTGCGAGCTAAAATTTAGACTGCAGTCAATATTTGCAGTGAACATGAGAAATTATATTATTGTTGTATTATCCCGTGACCAAAATTAGCCGTGCTCTGTATATCATGAAAATACAGGAATACTACGTATTATTATGGCTAAGTCATGTCGTGGTGTACTGATGACAAGCATCTCATACAAGCACCCAGCCTCAAATATAGTCATTTGGGATATAATATATATTTCAATGTTTACAGCTGCTACTAGGGAATATGCTATTAGGGAATATGCATGGATTTTTTAAACAGCATTTCTCAACAAAATATGAAAATACCGTTAAAGAGATCACCAAAAGTGAAATTATAATTAAAATCGGTCAAGTAATACGGATGATGCAAGCATTTTAAAATGCTAATTAGACAGAGAGATCCGAACTGCAACGGTGACGTCATCGTGCAGTACGGCCATATAAACACGTAAAATTCTGTTTCGCTAGAAAGAGATAGGAACAAATCTTTGTTAGCTTATATCTTGGTTATTTTTATAGCTATTCAAAAAATGTTTTTTCTCATCTGTTTGTTACATGAATCAGCTTTTATTGAAGCTGTAAAAAAATGCATATTCCCTATTATCAAATTTCTGAATCGTAACTCATCCACTTAAAAAGCCGGTACTAACGATGTAAAGAAACGAGCATTAAAGGTCACCAGCGGAAGCGCCAGTTAACAAGTAAAGGCGAGAGGTTATTACACTTGCCACCGCCTGGCCTGTAACGGCAAAGAAATTACATCCATATGCATATAGCAAAACGGGACTTAATCGCGTGAATATATGTCACATTTACCTCCACGTCGTGAAACTCAGCTTATTAATAGGCACATTACAAAAAACATGCGTCTATAAAAAATATGACAGTGGACGATCGTTAATTTCATCTTGTAGACAGATTATTTCTTTTAGTCTAAGGATGATATAATGTTGTTTCTTCTAAAATACTTTTTTAACAGTTACTTAGATTCGTATTTCTTGGTATTTGCGTATAATTTACCTAAGTATTAATACTCCGCTTATGAATCGGCACATTGACAAAAAAATATGGGTCAATTCGAATTATGCTTTTTGTATTGGTTTTTTTCAATTATTTCCTTAAGACTCCACATACTTCGTTAAATTACTAATGCATCGTTCATGAACAAGTCATTATCATTATCTTGCGACATGAAACAGACCTTTGTATGCTTCCGCTACTTCTATATTCAGTTGTAGGAAGTACTAGTAGCACACAGACCGACATACTGCTTGTGATAATAGTGGTGTTATTGTAAATAATTCTTTGTTTACATATCGATTAGCGCCTTAGGATGCGTTGTTAATGCACAATGGCATATTATGCTGCACCAGGAAATAACTATGCCGTACTAATTATTTACACCCTGTTCTGTATCCAGCACTAACGTAACAAAGGATCCAATTATAACCAGTCTGGAGTTTGTTTACATTTCCTGTTAAAGTAAAATCGATTTAGACACAGTCATAAAGTTGTACACCCCAACCAGACGTTACCGGAGTCTAGACCAAGTCTAGACTTGCTTTATTGTGCCCACATCTTGCATCTCTTGGAATGAAACTGCTTTTCCAGAGCATTTTAAGGGCTTCTTTTGAAACTCTTTTAAAAGTCTAATCTTCTTTATGATTAATAAAAAGTTAACGAGGGTTCTTTGTTGAGTTGTTATAAGATGAAAGATTGCCATTGCCTTCAAGAATAATTAACAATAGCACTCTGAAGGTATTTTACGTCAGGTGAAGTTTGGCTACGGACAGTAAATCAGAATTCTGAATTAGGTACATCATAATGTGCATCGAAACCACATGGTTTCTAACATAAGTGCTACCAAAATTGACGTTAGAATCTTTACGACTCTCGGTTTCAACAGAAATGTGTAAGCGCACGGTGCACTGGTTTCGTTTCGATTTCGTACGCAATACTTTATGAGTTACGTTTCCTATGTAGGTTAATGCTTTCTGAGATAACAGTTGTAACATTCGATGGACCAGCAATTGAATGCGATTCATATTTTGAACTATTTCTGGTGTTTTATCGATAATTATTGTTGTATAATGTTAACGGTTATAAAAAACGAAACGAATTAAGGTTCCGGTTTGCCTAAAAGGCGCCAGAGCCAGACCGACGTTTCGAGTGCTCTATCGGTCGGTACGAGGCGGTTTCTAAAAAAACGGGATTTCAATGGGTTCTGGTTTACCCGATAAAAAATCAATCGTGACAGTCCCGGTCTCGTGCGCCGGTTTCACGCATTTTTCCCACGTTTCCAGTGGTCACGTTTTTAATTATTTCGACTCCCAACGGTTTTGAAGAAATCCCAAAAAGTGAAAAACGAAATGTTGATCTTACCATAAATCGAGCCGTCTGTCAATATTCTCCTCGTTACCGCCAAGTAAGCTGCAACCGGATTATCAAGTCAAGAATATATATGAATCAAGTCATGTTTAAAATATATATGAATCTCACATTTCATCTCTATAGGCAAAATTGTGGTAGGTCGGATGGTAATTCTTAGAGATTTTGCTTATGTACGCAATTGGGGTCGAGTATCGAGACATCCATTTCTATTAAATGCCAGTGAGTTGCCATTTATAAAGTCTTCCTCAGTCCTGCAATCGCTGCATATATTCAAGGCGGAACACTAAAGGTCAGTCGGTGAATAGAGATCGGCAGATGTGACGCAATGGGGTACAGTGTTAACAATACCGGGATGCTATTGCTATTACTAAACTTTGGGAGGGACTTTAAGATTTTTTGCTTACTCTGCTTTCTTTGTATCTTTCGTTCTATTACTGTCAGTAATGTGCTTGCTGCCGTTAAAGCTTTTAAAAGCTTGCGTCACCGGATTTAATGTTTAGCAAAGCCTCTCGTAGTTACAAGGTAGCATGACTGGATGACCAATATGACCACCTAACGCTTCACGGTGGAGCGCGAGTTTCAACAGTGGCCCGATATGGCGACACCGCGAAATTGCCGTTTTGGCTTACGGAAACTCGTGGGATTTGTTCATTGTTTGTTCTCTTGCCTAACTATACCATTACTTACGTATTAACAGATATAAGATAATTTACTTCCTGTATGGCTACATGAGATCATCCGTAGATAAACTCGATAGGCTAGATTTATCAACTTCTATGCATATGGAAAATTCAAAATACAAGACTGTTTAAAAAACACGTTATTTTGTAATAAGGTAGACATGGAATCGAACTATCAGCCAATAAATATTTGTACGTATGTGCCCCATATTAAAGGTAAAACATAAACTATTAAAAATAGACACCGTTTCTTTCATCGTTGATGTCCTAAAAAATGCTCGCGTTGATCCGGAGCTTGTTTGTTTACATGTGGACGTAGTACGATCGCACGTAGGTAGTGATCCGTTAAGTTGCCGCGGGGCGCTTCCACGGCACCGGCGGCGGGAGCCCGAGTCAGTCGCGCGCGGCACGCTCGCCCGCTCGCACTCCGTGCGTTTCTCCCACAGCCAACAGCTGATCGCGACCTGTCGTACCACATAAACAAACATTATCACACAAAAATTATCAATGTACAACTATTAACAATTATCAAATAATTCCCAGTGGTAAACGAAGAGGTTAGAACCGTAACGGGAACTGCATCCCACCGGGACCCAGATCGATATCCCGAAAACGGTGCTGCCCGCGATAGAGCTCAGCAATATTTTGGTGCAATACATTTACATTAATTATAAATTAGAAAATTTTAAAGACTGAATTTAACTAGTTTATCTGTTAATAAAAGGGTCGTTTTACAAGTGCTGTGTTCGTGAGAATGGATTTCCTTGATTGACTGTCGTGTCGGGTCGGGTGGTTTGCTGCGTCTTCGACATTGTTTTGATCAGCGTAAGTACTCATAATATTTATGCTACAACCTCCGGATCCTGTTTACTGTTTAATCAGAGCTCTATTCTGAGTTAGTAAATTCATTATCGTTTTCCTAGTAATTACAATCGCCTACTCATTTGAGATTATTAAAAATCGGTGATAACAGTTTTGCGCAAATCAATTCGTCTTATCCGTATTTGTGCGCCCCTGTGTTGCGCCAACCCCGGGGTTGACTGTGAACTTGAGGGGTGCGTTACCCTCTGTCTGAATGGAGACGGAGCGCAGACGACCCGCCCAACCTCTGCACTGTTGAAAATATTCTCCCAGTTCTTTTGTGTGCTTAGATACCAGATTTAATTATCTCGTTTGATGTCCGACGAAGCGGTCATGTGTAATCCTTATCGATACGATCGGCCGCTATTGCTAGTTTAATTACAAATGCAATCGAGACACTGCCTTTTGTAACTAGCGATATCAATCGTTCGTTCGATCAATTTGTGTTCATTAGTTTCATGCTATGTAAATTTATCTACTCTTAAGTATATTTAGTAATAGAGACACGAGTCAAGAAAGCTTGGCTTTTGTTATTTATTTTAGTATGCAACGATTACAATGGCATGGCTTGTCTTTTATGTATTGTATTCAGAGAAAGACCAAGGACTTTCACTATCGACGCATTATGCAGTAGTCAGTTTCCTCAATACCTTCATTTTACACTTCATCTACCTATCACTCGTATAGTTCTCGTAATTCCGAACGATTATAGAAAATTTCAACTGTCGGTGTTCCCTTAAAATTGACGCTTGTATGAACTTTTAAATTGATTTAAAGGTAATTGGCGAATGAATAAAAAAGTAGCTATGAATTTATTCTTTAAAAGGCAAAGACGAGACAATTACAGAAAATTAAATGTCAGCTGAGTATCGCGTCTCGAATATAAATTGATTATCATTCAACTCGCGCGCCAAATAACTTTTATTTTCTCTCATTTCAAACAGAAAGCGAACAGATCTATCCAATTTATGTAGGTACGTGTAGAGTTTCACCTTCTTTTGTATTCCAGGAAGCATTGTAAGGTGTCCAAGAAAGTGCATTTCCCGTAGATAAGATGTAAGAGCATACGTAATGCACTTAGCGAGACTTTTTCTTCATCCCACTTCGTGACCATTAGTGTGTCTTAATTGGAACCGCCTACCGGAGAAACCTTATGGTATGTTATGTCACTGAATTATGTCTTAAACGTTTTATATCTCTAGCCAACTACAATCACGGTTCCTTCCTTATAGTTAACGTTGTTCAGGATAGCAGTTGCATTTCTAGCCATTTCCTCGTTATCTATATTACGATCGTCGGTGGCGTTCGGTTTGTGTTCCTATCGTTCTCCATGGTCGTGTGCTCTTGAGCGTGACTTCACGTTTTTTATTCAGATACGACATGACAGCCGCATGTCAATCGAATAAGCGTTTTAAATAACACGACGTTGCAGTTATATTTCCTTGTTGCGTTTGTTTGTTTACAATCATCATGGGTTGGTGGAATATGCGCTGGTAGTTTTTCTATTGGTTTAGGCCCTATAAGGTTAAGTGTTCTTATTTGTTCATTAGCGAAGTAACTACCAACTGGGACCATAAAGCTTTAATCTTATCTATTCATCGCGTCTCACTTGTTTTACACATGTTGACCTCCAATATTTTTTGCCTATAGATCGCGCTGCAGTGTTGTGGTTAGTCATGAAGCGGTAATAAGCCACGTAGCAAGGTTGGACTGTCACGTCCCAGCCAGCTTATTATGTTACCAAGCAATTCCATACTTGCCATTAACTATAATATTTTAAATTGTTATTATTTGCTTTTTAATAAAATCGTACTATATTTATTTATAATGAAGCCGAGTCCGTT
This sequence comes from Acleris literana, assembly GCA_946894065.1. NCBI lineage: Eukaryota > Metazoa > Arthropoda > Insecta > Lepidoptera > Tortricidae > Acleris > Acleris literana. The sequence continues at coordinate 6,106,679 of OX335681.1, forward strand.
CCAACTATCAGAAGGAATGTAGGTATATTATATTAAATAATTTTATTATGATGAGCAAGTAAAGGTTTAGTAGTTACCCTTTAAGTTCAATTAAGGATTCTGCGTCTATTCTAAGCATCTTCAAGAGGAACATCTCGAACTTAATATAGCCAGAGTGCCTGTCCATTAGTTGGTAGTCAGGAAGGTGTGGTCCAAATTTAGGATAATGAGCGCCGGCGTTGTTGTCACGGCAATTAGCCGGCGGGCTAGGGTGGGCTTCCGCGACTATTTCGGACCGTTGTTGATCGATATGTTTGGTAAACTATTTCGTTACTAAATTTGTATGGCCAAATTAAGGAAAAATACATTGTAGCATCGTGGGTTTAGAGAAGTAGTAAGTTTTATTTCGTTTGAGAAATTGGTGTTCTTAAAGCCTTTTGTCTGTCCGTTTCTGTTGTCTGGTAAACAGATTTCAATGCAGCTTTTTTTCTTGAAATCTTTTATTACGCTGTGGAAACTTAGTTTAATTAAAATCGGTTTATTAATTCAAAAGCTTTTGGCTCTGAAATGAGTTTGTGTGGTTATTTCTTTAATCACACTGCTGTTATTTATAATGATTAAAAAGCAAAAGCTTCCTCGTCTCCGATTCAAGTCATCAACTTAGTTAATTTACACCATATCCTGCGAGTACCGTAGACACTTTATCTGTAATGTTCCTTTTAATCTCGCTTTCAGTAATAACGCTAATTACTCTTGCGCAATCAAACTGACAGTGGCAATGAAGTATTTGTAATAGTGAAAGTGAGTTCAAGAATGTTTGTATACTTTTATCTTATCACTTTGATAATAATTAGGCAAGCTATTATCATACTTATCATGAATACATAATGATTCACAGATGCGCTTGCATTCTAAGGTTAAAGTAATTATAATACATATCCCGTAAGGTAAAGTTTTATTTTAAAAAATCGCGCAATGGCATGTCTACATGTCCGACCATTCTCAGTGTAAGGTTATGTTCTGACGTCGTTTGACCATTTCTTAACAAGTACGGGTTACCCTAAAAAGTTTTATTACTTATTTCTCCATTGATCTTAGTACCCGGTATATAAATATCTAAAGTGTACTAAATTTCAGTTTTGTAACTGTTATTGTTATAGTTTCTGAGAAAAACTGAGTGTAACATACAGACAGACAGACGGACGTGGCGAAACTATAAGGGTTCCTAGTTGGACCTCGGAACCCTAAAAACCCAATTTAAAAGTTAACTGTTATTTTCCTTTTATTATTTTAAACCAGTTCTACCTTTTTGGTAATGAAAGTTGGCAATGATAACCCTGCGGTCCGTTAGTGTCCGGCGTAATTGGTACTTGTCATTATTGAATCATTAACGAGGATAAAGAAATGGTTTATTTTAATAAAGACCACGCCCACATGCGCGCGCATCTCGTTAGCCGACATCTCGGTAGGGTTGTCGAATATTATAATTGCATGAGACACTTTTGAATACATTCACTGCCATGTTGTAGGAATTGTATTTTATTTGAATACCTCAGTTGTCAGATGTGACGCTGGCACTAAATCTGTTGAAAATTTCTTAAATAGGTAGGTAGGTACTAGGTAGGTAAGTATTTTATCGATTTAATTAGTGTCTCTTGAGCTGCGAGCAATATCTTGATGGCCATTTACAAAAGTTAAAAGGGAAAAGGGGTTAGTCCAAATCCCGTGTTTTCTTGTCCGAGTGTTAGTTTTCAATCAAGACTTTGCTTTTAAGGGTTCCGTACCCAAATGGTAAAAACGGGACCATATTACTAAGACTCCACTGTCCGTCTGTCTGTCTGTCTGTCACCAGGCTGTATCTCATGAACCGTGATAGCTAGATAGTTGAAGTTTTCACAGATGATTTATTACTGTTGCCACTATAACAGCAAATACATTTTTTTTTTTTAAATAAATATTGAAATGGGGCTCCCATACAACAAACGTGATTTTTTTGCCGTTTTTTTGCTCGATTTTAATAACGGCAACAGGTAGACGCTTGAAATATTTACAGAATATTTTGCTGTATATTCACTTTGAATATAAATAATTAAATTAAAATAAAATAAATAAGGGGGCTCCCATACAACAAACGTGATTTTTTATAAATAATGGTACAGAACCCTTCGTGCCCGAGTCCGACTCGCACTTGGCCGGTTTTTTTAATTACGTACGTATATTTTTTTTAAATAGCGCATTCAAAATGAAACATTCCTATCATACAATAATTCAGTATGATCATACAATAATAATGGTTTATATTAGAATAAGTCTCTTTAAGTAGGCACATTTCTTATTGCACCGTTTGCAATGCTCTGTTGATTCAGTTCAGTACCTAGTTATTTGTTCAATTGACCACAAGATTAAGCGCTACACCACAATTGTAGTTCCGTTACAATTCCATCCTGCGGCTTCCCACACACTATGCAGTTCTCATTCAGAACATTAACCAACGCGCTTTGACTACAACAACACACCTACAAATCTCAACCATGCCAAGCCGTTGCTAAGAGTATAAGTTTTAATGCAACTATGACCCATAGAACATAATAATGAATGGTACGCAAAACTGTACCAATATTGACGCTCCGTTGTGCGGTATTTTCTTAAGTCGTAATTCACCTGTGCACATTCCCTACGTCACAAATCAAACACGAATTAACGTTTAGTTAAACGTCTTTCAAAACCTTGATTCTGTAAATTTAATTTATTATCGTTTTCAATCCTCGTTTGGAAGCATAGCTACATGGTCAAGGTGTTTTATGGGCCCATCTTGAAAATATAAAAAAACTGAATGATTAATAGACGTTCGTTATGCAGAGGAAACCATTTGTTTAAATAACCACCACTCATATAAAATCTTACTTGTGCCTTATTTGCTTGAAGTTTAAGTGCTGTGTTATGTAAGACTTGTTTAAATTATATTTTTTCTATTTTCGTCCGCGCCGCTAAGCATATAAAATGCCCCTTTTACAGAAATAGTTCCAAAATACCGCGAGTAACGACTAACATAAAAGCAAGGAGTTCTATTAGGGCGTTCTAAATTTAAGTTGTTATTCTTTAAAAAACGTTTCATTATTTTCGGCCAGGAGCGTTGAGCTTTACGCATGTGTATTTTTTTTGGTAATCGTTTGCCACCATGTTAGAAATGATCTCATGTTTAAAGATACATGACTTATTAGGAAAGATATCAAATACACTTATGATCATGTACCGTGCGTCTAATAAAGGTCATTTGCTTCATTCTTGTTTTAAAGACACAAATTAAAAATACTACTATACCTACTGTTAGATGCGAGAGTCATAGTCAGCCGATGGCTTTTAATAAAATGGACATACTATTTCTCTATCATCATTTCATTCCACCTTCTGCAGGGTAAATGCATCTTCATTATTACACCACTCTGCTCGGTTCGATACTAAAGATATCCATCGTTTTCTGAGCTGCTGCCAAATGTCATCAGACCAACAGGGCCACTGATCTATGACCTGATTGTACCACCGCTCTGTAACCAACTACAGACATACATAATATTATTCGAGTAAGAAAGTACTCGATCCAATTGCAATTGTTTTCTGTTGTACCAAAATAGTACTGCAACAACTCGAGCGAGACGTAACGGTTTAACACGTGAAACGTGAGAACAGGGTCGTGGAGTACTGTGGAGCCAGGGGACAAGAGGGTCAGGAGTCAGACTTTATGGTTGTGACGATGTGTCAGATAGTTGACGACTGTGGGTGTCGTAAAAGACAGATCGGGGTTTCATGACAGGGTAACGGTAGAATAGTGGTTATTCTGGCTGCAGTCTGTGTCTCAAAATTGTATTACACCAAATCAGTTTTTGTCTTTTATGTAAAACTACAACCATACTTACGCACAAATAAAAAAATGCTGGCCATAATCTAAAAATAACAGTAGTTGATTAGGACCCGGAATTTCCAGTGAATTGATCGCGACGTCTTAAACTCGTTTTGTTATGATATTAATAATATTAATTTGGCACAACAAACACCTTCTGTATAAAAAAAAACAGATAACTCGCGCAATATTGGTTACTAATGTGATGCTTGAAAGTTCTGGAAAAAACACAATAGAGCGCAATCAATATCCTGGCGAACAAAACGGTCACAACACAATTAATATAATGATTTCATTATGGCCTAAGGGATTTCCGATGTAGCCGACCACCCATCGTGTCATAATGAAGAAAGCTTATCATGGACTACGTGCGGAATTAATAATATGTCATATCCAACGTGCTTGATGACTTTCCTCATTTAAAAGGGCAAGGAGTTAAGGACATTTAATTGTAAAAATTAACATCCAGTTACTATAGTGGCATTGATAGAAAGTGATTGAATGTGCTTCTATCATCAAATACAAACTTTTTTCGATCAAAGGGCAAAGTTTCTAAAAGGTTAATAATTGAAAGAAAATCCGATCGGATTCGTGTGTGGACAAGAGAGTGTAGAGCAAGATTGTGAAAAGGTGTTAATATGGTGATGGAAGTTATAAGAATATCATGTCTTAAACCTCAAGTGTGCGATACCACTCCGTTATAAAGGTTTGTTACTTTTCTACCAGCTCTTGTTTGCGCTTGTTTTATTTCATTGTGCTTAGATAGTACGGTCAGTGCCTTCATAAAAAGAGTTGATGCCTTTGTTCGTTCCTTGAGTACTTCCTACGTGTGAAAGCGGCTTTCTCTCAATAATATAGTGCAGTTTTATGTGAAAAGGTCAAAGGGATCATCATTCACTATCAACACCAGTCCTCTTTTATTATTTTGTTTAAAGATAACTGATGCGATGTTAATTGACGTTACATTTGTAATGATTGAACTGTTGTATTAAATGTGTTCCAGTTACGCAAACGGATATATTTCTATACGATTTTCCTCTGTAGATAATGTTTGCATTAAGTTGTATGGATTTATGACCACTTACGGTTAACGCATGCTTTGATTTCCTAACAGTCACGCTGTTCCACATATAGCCTTTTAAAATTATTATATGAATTAATAGCCCTTAGTATTTTCGAGTTGCTCAACGTCCGTACAAACGGTAATAATCATTGCGTAAAAGCATGAATTTCTTCGGCAATAAATCTCCAAGGTACGCTCTTGTAACGTCTTCGAAATTTATACCGGCTCGTTAAGGGAATGGCCGAGTCATTTTCCCGGTCTTAATGCATGACCACGGCCTAATGATGCCTACGGACAGATACAGAAATTATACGGAGCAATACCTTTCAATTCGATCCATTACGACAAACTGCCATTAATCAGCCAGTTCAAAGGGTATTACATTAATTTTTAAATGAAGATTCTTAGTCACACTAATATAGTTATTAATTTTAGCTTTGGGTGTATTGGTATGACCTGGAGTGTAGAAAAAATTTCGCACGTCTCGATACTTACTTGTACAAGATAAAATCTCATTTGCGATAATCATCTATTCGTAAATATGCATACAAACACGTACCTAGGTAAACAAATTCAGTTCCAAAGTGATTCTGCTAGTCATTTTTGTACAAGTAAGTAAAGGTTTTACTTAATTATGTTGCCGTAACTTATATTCCATGGTTTTGCACAATTTTACGAGTAGGTACAGAACCGACTGTTCAAGATGAATCACTATAGCTTTATATTGTTTTATATTCTTTAGATTTCCATTCAAAACTAAACAATTGTGTATGTAATTTACCCTAATCAGATTCTTTAGTCTTTTGTTTTGTGTCTGAATAGTTTGAATCAACACGTGATTGTTTATGGTGTCATTTATCTTTTTAAGACGAATAGCTATTGTTGAAATAACTCGATAACTTTTCGTTTTTTTAATTTTCGATAATGATCTGTTATTTCGTTATCTTAACGTGATTTGTAATCTGGTGGCGACATTAACGATTCTTTAACTTACCTTTCTGTCTATTACGATGCACAATGAAGCTATTGGAAATTCTACTATTTGTTAGTAGATATTTTTTCAAGTAGCAGCAGTTATTTTGAGTTCTTAATGACTCGACGGGATACTCAATTATTTCAGAGCAAGGTTGTTGTATGCGAATGAAGTAAAAGGGTTTGAATGTGGGAGGTGGGCGTCCTCAACGCACCAGCGGTAAAGGGAATGCTTAATACTCACTCATTACTCAAGGGTACTAGAATAGACACTAGACTGCGTCACTACCTCTACTTTGAATAAAAATATTACCACGCTTAGTTGAGGTATTTGGGTTATAATTTACAGACCGACGGACGTGTTAGAGTGACGTGAAGAGTGTTCTTATTACAATGGTAACTAAATTGCGGTATATTGTATCAATTGTTGTCAACTGCCAAATTGAGTAAAGACGAGGGTTAAAATGGCGCTAACACTCGTACAAAGATACCTTATAAATGGAGCGAATATTTTAACATTAGTGTTCAAAACAAGTGTCTTAAAGTGTTACAAAGTTTACATAACAATAATATAAACATTGTAACGCTTTCCCTTTTATCCAAGAAAGGACAGCTTAGAAATCATCGGCAATAAAGCAACGAAAGCATAACGATGGCCAGTTAATGTATGCCGTTAACAATGTTGGTAACTGATCATTACGACGATATCTCGATGCGTCGCAGCCAGCCCACCTGCGGTGAGGTGTGAAGTGAACCCTGGCTGGAGTGTTATTCTCATTAGGAACACATCGTCAGCACGTACTTAGTTAGTACTATAAACTTTTACTTACATTAAATTTTTGACGTGGGTAGCCCCGCTGCGGGGCTCCGATTTGGTTGTCGTGTCCCCAAATGGTTCAGTGCAGAAGACCAGCACTGGCCTAAAAACCAGTAACATGCTGAGCTGGAACCATTTTGCTCCGTCTGGCACTAGTTCAGTAATTTTTGTGTTTATGTTTTTGTTTGATAATTTGTTCTTCTATACCTACTTGTATTAGACGCAAGCAAATAAACGTTTTTTCTCTTTCTTTTATACTTATTTCTGGGCGATTTGCCCCTTAAGCCACACTTATGGTGAATTGAATGAATTCGTAAGATTTTAGTCGTGTCATTGAGTTAAGGTCCGTCATTCCGTCGACGAACTCACCCTCTAGCCTAACTTGACCCTTAAGTGCTTTAAGGATACTGGTTCATGCGTATCTTAGACTTATTTTATCGCCTGTGCCAAGGTCATAGATACGTGCCGCCGTATAACTCTCACGCGCTAGCAGGTCAACTTAGACTCGTATCGACCGCGCGCGCATAAAGAATAACACCCCTGGTTCCAATATGATAAACGAGTAAAGAAGTCATGCTTTATGTATGAAAGTAATGCTTGGTGTTACTCATGGTTGCCATTTAATAGTTTATAACTTATAACATGTCAGTGCCCACGCAAGGCTTGGGTTTGTAACACGTTTAGTTTTCGCTGGCGCTCTTCAAAACAGTTTTTCATTCGATTGGAACCTTCTAAATCAATTTTAACTTTCTTATTTAGCGGAACTTAGTACCTTTCAGTGGAACTAAAATTGTTACGTCTGCTAATCCCTTTCACCGCCATAACCAGTCCTTAGAGTTTAGCTTTCTCCTTTCCCTGACCCTTCATAATCGATAACGTCAATAGTTACACAAAGACATCCCATAATTACAAATTGACTTACGAAAGGACACCTACGGTGTCTTTACGACATTTACTTTATATTAGGGACGAGGTCAAACGCCTTAAGATCTTAGGTTCTGTAGGTGTTAATCGAATTGTTAATAGGCGTAAGGTGTTAATAGCTACACCTGTAGTTGCAAGTTGCAACATAGGCGGTTAAGCGACAAATTAAAAAGCCTACTTTGGGTCCAGTTCGTTCTATTTCTCATGTGTATACTCCTTATATGCTGTATGACTTTCTAATTGCTCAATGCTTGATCTAAAAGGTAAGACTAGACGTTTTTCAAGTCATTGGGAAAACTTATCCGTTCCACTTTTAGGAATGTTACTAAGTGAAGTTTCAACAGTGTTTATTTTGATCTCAAACCAAATATCTCTCAGGCCATGTTGGAGAGACACCCGTGTCCTCGTGCCAAGGAAATGTACTTGTCTTTGTTGATCAAATATTGGTCTTCCTACAACTTGGTATACCAAAGCAAACTGTTACTTCAGAGTTATTAGATAGGTACTTGGTATTTCTTCATTTCGTAGTATCGGACACAAAAAAAAGTCAGGACGGAAAGCCTCTTATACTCAGAAATTATCCGAGCACACAATGGGGAAACCCACATAGTACCGCGCGTATGGTTACTCATGCGAGATAATGACTCAGGTCTGAAATTAACCAGGTACAAATCTCCTGCCTTATCTGCAACCTGTTTAATACCTGATCTTATCACTGTAGGTACGGGCGGACTCCGCTAAGCGACCATTAATGCAATCTATGACTCAAGTCTGTAGTTATCTCCCGCCGACCAATTTAAATATCCCCTGAAACGTTCCTGAAATCATTCTCAAGAACTACATTTGAACTCAGTCGCAGTGCGTCATAATTTTCCTCCCAGATGCAAGCAGGATTCAGAATTGTGGCCCTTTAGGCATGGTTATAAAGTTTCTAATGGTAGTTTGCGTGTTTTATGGTAGCTTTTAACTACATTGGAACCAAGGCCGCATGCGCAATACTTATCTGTCGATTATTAATGCCCGTTGCGTTTGTAGCGCGATGTTGTGCAGGCTTGGTGCTTTCGGATGTTAATAGATTCCCTGTGATGTAATTTATGTTGGTTATGACCGGGAATATTGCCGCGGCCAGGCACCTGCGGCGCTTTGCGGAGCTACAATGTTGCTTTAATCCGATAAGACGCAGCAAATTGGTCTTTAACTTTGTATGTTTCGACATAAACTTGAACTCGTCTTTTGTGCGTTGGCATTGGCTCGCGGCAGCTTTCATTTGTAAAATCGTTTTTGTTACAGGTAGGTATTAATTTTATGTTCGGTTCCTTATTGTAAGAAAAAAATAAATGGGATTTAATTATAATTTTGTTTTGACTCAATAGTGAAAATCTTTGTGAAATAGTAGCTTCTGCTAAATATAATCGTAACGGTACATTTACACGGGCAATTAATTGACCCAAAATTGCCCGCCAACAGTAGGGACGTCTTTATATGGACGGCCAATTATTGTTCAAAAAATTGCTCGTGTAAGTGCACCTTAATACAATCAATATCATTTGTAATATTACCAGTTACATAAACCGAAACAGCTTTGAATTCCGAATAGGCTTTGCACTAATGGCCAATCGGAACACGACTAATCTGTTTTGTGGTATTGCAACGGAATACGGTTTGGAACGGTTGGATAACGGCGGAGAGAAAATGGCGGGAAATTATCGAATGGTACGATCGAATGGCACGGTCGACCGATTCGTAATGTCATCGGTGTAGAACTTTGAAAATGGAATTCGAAGTTTGCGTTCGAGAGGCTGAATCTCTAATTTTGGTTACTGGTCTACAGTGAAATAAGTCTTCATTTAGGTAGCTAAAGTTTATGTTATAATTAACGTTACCATAGTATTAGGAATAAAAAATAATAAAAAATAAAATAATAATAGAATAATATTCCTTAAAAGACTAAAGTAGGATGAAGAGGTCCAAAATTAACCTGCGCTCTGGCGTCCATGGCTATGGCAAGCAACTGTCAAAGAAATTAGTAAAAATAATTAGTATTACTTCAAAACTGGATCTTATTTACTGTTTTGCATATGTATAGATATTTTTATCATTTGCATCCCACAAAACAATTTAATAGTTTAGAATAGAAAGTAACTTGTCTTAAAGTTAAAACAATGTCTGCGTTGCCTACACTTAAGGTCATACTATATCGCCACTGCAGATCTACTTAAGTATCATTAAGCCTATAAAGCTTATCTAAGACCGTGACTTTGTCAAACTAATTACGTTGATTGATACCGTTTGTACCTACGATCCATTTGTCTTTGAAACAATTCAAGATTTTATCTAACTTGGTCTCTCTGGTGGATTAGTATCGTTTACAATTTGCATTGGATAAAACTTTTTGTTTTATTAATTTACCAACATTTAGAAAGGCTGGCTTGGGACCAGCCTAAGAGCAGGTCCAGACGGAGCGTTTTGCGCGCGTGAGTACTCGCGCGTTTCCAAACAAAGACCAGCACGGATAGCACAAGTTGTATTTTCTCGCTTATCGCTCAGTGCGTCTAACGTTACTGACTAGATAGAAAGGGAGATCCGAGCGACAACCAAGTCGCGGGCAACTTGTGCTAGCCGTGCAGCATCTGCACGCGATGTATGTAGCTCTAGTACCTCGGGAACGCGCGAGTGTCTACGCGCGAGTGCTCACGCAGGCAAATCGCTCCGTCTGGACCTGGTCTAAAGGGGCTGTTAGGTTTGGAAATTTACTCAAGCATTCTCTGGTATGATCGCCGAAATGAGCGTAACAATTGGTTGTACAGTCGAGTTCATAAATATGTGTACACTTTAGTACCTTATCTATTTAATGTCATGTTTAAACAGCCATATATGAATTGTCACAGTAATTAAAGTGACAAGGTACTAAAGTAAACACATATTTATGAACTCGACTGTACGGTCGAAGTCAAAGATATGTTTACATTTTTTTCAACTTATTCCATTGAAATAAGGTGCAAAAGTGTAAAAATATCTTTGACGTCGACTGTACGAAGTGAACCAATTGGAACGCTCATTTCAGGTTTCGACGAGCATTCTAGCAAATATGCTTAAGTATATCAACACTATAAATAAACAACTATATTAATAAGTATAGGTGGGAATTCTCACGTGGGTTTGCACCATGCTCTTCGATTTACACACGAACGAAATTCTTGTTTTAACCGTCCCTTCTCGAGTTCCCTGTGTTAATGTTCGGCGGTGATTTCCTCTTATCAAGTAACCCGCATGCTCGTTTTCCTCCCTTTCATATACAAATGATAAACAATCTGGTAATTTATCTGTTCCCTAAAAAGATAACGTAAGTTTTATACGTAATGCTCTTAGTAGGTATTATGGCTATTCTTAATTATATTTATGAGTTGTTTTATGGATATTCTTAATTAAAAGTTTGATCGCACCTTTAATAAAATCATAAGCATCATACAAAACTGCGCATCATTTAAATCCCTTTTTTTGTCATCTCCGGTCCTGCCTGTTATGCTGCTTGTGGTGTTTATAATTCTATGACAAAATTATATCAATACCTTGAATTTCAATCTATTTCAAAATTATAATCTGTCGATAGTGTTCCGCGGTCTGGATCTCAATAACCATAATGCTTATAATATGTATTTGTTCTTTGGATATATTAAACTTGGTCATATTTCGTCGAAATTTTTTAAACGCGAAAACACGATTAGAAACGAAGTCCTCTGTGGTTAATTTTTTCAAACATGGCATCTTTTTCGCATGTTTTTGTTAGAATATTCGTTATCGATCATTTTTGATTAAAAAGTTGTGTATTTATAACTTCTTAATCCTGATAAACCATTTTTTTAAAATAAATGTTGTGGTTTAAAAGTAAACTGCAGTAAAGGCGCGCGCAAACTATCTCCATCTCACGTTCTTCGCTCGGAAGCACATTAAACCATCCCTTTTCATTCTTGTGAGGGCGTGGCATCAAATATGATGCCATAAAGGTATCGATATTATTTTAATTTGACCGTACCTGTAGCTTCGACATATCTAACTTGTCGGCATCTAGTTTTTATACCTATGCATAAAGACGCCGATCCCTTGTCAGCCCCGGTGCATTCGAGGGCACGCTGCAATGCAACCGATCGCACCGACGAAGGAAGCCTGCGGCGTGCAGTTGCCATGCACTCTGCACAAAGTGTGAACTGCAGTGAGGCTACCTCCGCTAGGGCTTCTTTATAAATCTCGAACATATGACACGGATTTTAATATTGTGAAATGCTTACCCAATGTCACTCTTATTCATAAAAATCTACACGATGTTATAGGGAATGCCTTTCGGCATTACGTTAGCTTTTTGTACTTGTTTCTGTGCATTAAAGATTAAATAAATAAATAACGTACGCGAATGCCTGGTCTGTACTTCTGTAGAAATTGTTGTTTTCGTATCTTATGTTGATGAACCCTCTCGAGTTTCCCTCACCTGTTCCTCTTACTTTGACCCTGTTGGCCCTTTTGTACCACTACCCTTCTTACATATATTTAGCGGAATGTGTATCAAGGTTTTCCCTTTAACGTAAAGAGCATTAGTTACCGCAGAAATCATTCAACTTTAGTGTAAGTACCTACTTAACTCGCTACCTTGTGATTACGAATTGACACCTTAAACCACTATGTTGCTCTGTACAATATGTACGTAAGTAATAGCTTTATATTTATAATCGTAACATAACTAATAATGTGTTTTTTTTGTTACAGGTACGTACCTATTTGATAATAAGGTTGATTAGCTGTTTGGTAAGATTCAACGACATGCAGGAGAGTCAAGAGTAATCCTTCATCCTGCCTTGATCTAGGGGGTCTCAATAGAACAGCTCTCCAATTTTCTTACCACTCGACATGCAATTCCAACGTCACATATTTTTCTGACATACCTGTCAACATGTCACTTCGTCTTGATTAGCAATAGAGGGGGGAAAGTCTTGACATTGGCAGAATTGTCCCACTGGACAGTAGCCATATATATCAAATAATTGAACTTAAACTTGAGAGGTTACCTAAGTCATGCCGAAATCGCATTAGAACATTAAAATTAATCTAAAATTTTAAAGTATATATTTTTTACCCTTCCCTCTTTTTCTCCAAAATATACCTATTTATAAAATTATGAACATCTTGTTCAACAAACTTAAGATCTATAAGACTTGGCCCGAGTTGAATTATTGATAGTACATATAGATCAACCTCCATTACGCAACAATAACCAACTACTTGTATTATAAAATTATCATACAAACGTACACTCATACAAATTAATTCCCAAACGGGTCGGTGCAGTATAGACGCGGTTCGTAGACCCTACGTCAGTTGCGTCACACTGATTTACATACATACTTATGTAAATCCAGTCCCATACCAACATGTCACGCATTGTCAGCCGCATGAACATTTATTTTAATTACTGATATAAATAGTCAAAGTTAAACTAACACAAGGGCTTTAAAATATTAATTATTTACTTCGCTAAACGCAAATTACAAGTATGTAAAGTTAGGTCAAAGAAATGAGATACACTGGGATCGAAGTGAAAAACGGCTTAAGTCAACTTTGCTAATAATAAAAAAGGGTGTAAGTCATATGCGGAGACTACTAGACATAAACCCTTTTTCACTTGAAGCTCAGAAGACTGAACCCCCTTTTCACTAAGTCCCCAGCATTATGCTTGACTTGTATTTGATACATGTATGATCCCGCTTATGTATTTATTTGTTTAGCTACGGGGTGTACTCATATTGTTAAAGCGATAAAACAAGTTTATTTTATGTAAGTTATCCTAAATTACGTGCGGGTTATCAGATATTATGCAGAATCAGAGTCCAACGGAAGCGTTAAATTATATCCATGTAGGCGGATTGATAAGATGCTCTGCATATAACTGCATTTGTATGAATCAAAGCCCACTAGTGCTGCTGCTGACCCAAATGTTCGATGTAATCGCATTATATAGTAATAGAACTGCAACCTTCCACTGTAAACATTATCGACCGAAGTCAGAGTCTTAAGGCTGCGTTTCCACCAGAGCTGTGCGAGGCAGCTAAGCGGTGTTGCGAGGGCCAATCCACCAATAGGATAGTGAGGCTATTAAAACAAAATAATCCCATTGGTGGATTTTTCCTCGCAACACCGCTTAGCTGCCTCGCATAGCTCTGGTGGAAACTCAGCCTAAGCGGCATTTGTATGTTTGTATATTGTATGTTAATTTGACGATAACTTAAGTATCGTTGATGCGATTTTTATGAATTGGAACAAATGTAGTTGAGGTTGTTGGTTAAGTTCGAACATGAGCAGGAACAGTAAGGGTGGAAATCGAGAGCGAGAGGTCTGTGTTCGAGGCGAAGTACTAGGATATATTGGAATATGTTCGTTTGTTTTATGGCACGGAGAAGGTGAACGACATTTGCAGTCTCAAGACTACAATGTTAACACTGCAACCCTAAGACCGCAAATACGTTAAAAAACCAGGGGACTAAGATGGACTCGTTACTTCACTATTTCATACATATGCTGCTATTACGAAGTAGTAATAGCGATCCACCTATTGCTTAATAGAGGTAAATTATAGAGTAGATGAAGATGAAGATCGCAGGGCCAGTGACAGTGCGTCTTTAAAAAAGTGAATATTTGGAAAATTCCAAAATGAACTTTCAAGGAAGTGGACATTTCATTTGATTTCCCTCTATTTCTAAAAAATACTACAATTTAAAGACACATAAAGACAATATAATGTTAGTGGGTCCATCCTGCAGAAACTGCATCTCGCTCAAATTGAATAATGCATTACATGTAAAAAAATGACAATCATCTTACGGTAGCGTTAGTCGGTCACAGCAACACTTAAATATAGATATTACTAAAATGTTAATGAAAACCTCTTTATAACACTTCGAAAGGAGGTCAACGCAAATTGAAGATGTACATTTAATGTTTTTTTTGTGGCAAGGTCTTTATGACTTTGGAAACCCCAAAGCATGACAAAATGATATAAAATCTTCAAATGTCGGATTAAGTAATAATACTAATGTTGTCATACGTAATACAAGAGATTGTTACAGTTGCTTTATGCAGCTTGGCTAAGAACAATACAAAAATACTTTTAACTTCCTAAATGAGTTTTAAGTAAGGCACGTGTTTTTATTTACATAACAATAACCACAGTTGTAAAGATAACAAACTTACATTTTCACTATGAATTTTTGCATATCTTTTAAAGAATTTCCGGAGGAAGTCTTGTAATTCCGTAATAAATAAACATCTTCATTTGTATTGATATCGCCTAAGAAACCTTTCTACTCTATTGATAAGGTGTCATTTTAAATGTTATCAAGATTTTAAGGTTACCTTAAAATAAAATATCTGTATGATAATCCTCATGTTTGTCAATATTAAGTATATCTATATTATAAATGTGTGTTTGTCGTTATTTCACGCACTAACGTAGGAACGGACCGACGTGATTGTTTGCATTAGTTGAGGTAGTTGTTCCCTCAGTTAATAAAAAAAAGTGACAGCTAAATTTTATCTAAAAAAAAATACTCAGTTCTCGTGCGAGTAGTGATGCTACTTATATTTAGATTAAAACTAGTTATTATTAACATTATGTGTTTTTAAATAGTTATCTATCACATCGCTTCAGTTACCAAATGTTTTGTTTGGCCGAATTTTCATAAAAAAAATAATTATTCTGAAGCTTTCCTGATTTTTATTTTATAAAACAATCCTAACCTATAACTCACATGTTCTGTAGGTATATCTCTTAAAACATTTTGAAAAGTTAATTAATTGAGATTTTTTTTTGTACAAATGACACAATTTGCAAACAGAACTTTGGACTTGCTAGGATACCGTTTTAAATGTATGCAACCCGTTGTTAGTGTAGATATGATCTGCATAAAACTGCAGCCAACCAAAACGTCATAAACTGAGCTTTAATGTAACGTCAGCATAATAGGCACCGGCCACGTTATCTCTCCTTTTGTTCCTGTGTCCGGTGTACAGGCTGTTGTTTCCGGTTAAATCAGGTCGCTTTTCAAACAGCCATGCGAACGCCATTTTAAATTATTCAATACAGTCTTTCTCCAATGCATTATTATTATAACTATTGCATGTATCTAAAGTTGAAGATTTTAATGGTGGGTATGCGTAGCTTTTCTTGGTTGGTCTAATACTTGCTTAAAGACTTATTCAAAATTAGGCCAGAAATAGAAAAAATCCAAAATATTTAATTACATGGTGGTCATACCTACAAATAAACCTCGATTTAACTTTTCCTGCAAATGGCCCTAAAATAATACCAATTTTTTGATTTATGTTCAAAATTAACCTATTAATATTTTTTGTTACCGTAATTAATATTTTATAGCAAAATGCGAACAAAAAGGATACTTACACCACATCCTGTGGTTACGTATGGGGAGGATTCGGTATCAGCGTTCTTACTATCTCTCGCCTTGAGTCTCTAATAGGGGTTAATGCTATCACAATTCTAAGCAGCCTGTATACTCGAATTATTACACTAATTTATAATGATGGGTTTGTCCATTTTAAAAATCTCTCTGTAAATAATTCAATGACATACTATAGAAATCTTAAAACTCTGAAGAAGACAATGCCCATTATACTGAATTGATGAAACGTATTCTGCTGCTCATTCTGAGGCCCCCTGTAGTATTTTTGAGTTCATATCTCTAATGTACAGTGTTTTTTCATATATATTACACACTGAATGTAGTTCGCAACTAACTTTTACCCTCAAAAATTGTAAACCGTTCATAAACTGGTTTGTTTATATAGGTAGTCGGTTAATGTGGATGCTCGTAATTGCAAGCCAGCCAGCGCTTTCCGCCCAGCGCTCAGCTCCGGTGAAGCGCTAGAAATCAACTTATCCGGCAGGCGTGCTGCTGACAAGCCGCTCCGCCGGTTTACGCAGCTTTCCATTTCATATCAGACCTTTAATAAAGCTAGGTTCTTAATGAAACTTATTTCTAAACTGTTTACTAGAACTTTCGTTTACATTGATATACTTCTTGGTTTGTCCAATCAGTTTACGTTTATGCTGCAGTGTTGTTTTTAATAAAAATAATTCAACCCAAAACTATGAAAACCTCGAGACTTACTCGTAGAAGAAGCCATAATCGCTTTTATTCTCGAAAGAATCTTGAATGTTAAAAACAAGGACAAAAACTTGAAACCACCACATGCTTTACATGTTAAACTTAAAACTACTTATAGACACTCTAAAATGATTAGAACTTAAATTCAAACAATCAATATAAAGCAATAACGAAATGAATTACCTTCTAAATGAAATTTAAACCTTTAAAACATTACCACCTGTATAAAACATCTCATTCACACCTCGTAATTAAAACATAAGGGCGCTTTAATCTCAAATTCTTAAGCCTTCTTTTAAAAGTAAACCCCTAATAACCTGTCACTTTAATAGACTGCGCCAGACTTATCTCGGTCTGAGTAGATGTCTGCGTTTTTAATCTCGGCTTTTCCTCATTTTCAAGATGGCGAGGCTCTTAATCAAGAGCCTCGGGGCGACCTGTGCTCAGGCACGCATCCCGTGCTGTGGAAAGGAATATACTTGTACCTATTGATGCCAAGAGCATTGTCTTGGATATTCTGTTGGTAGGTACGTACTAAGGTTTCTTGAGGACTTTTGTGCCTCGTAAAACGACGCCGTCCAAAATAGGTAGAGTCCTGAATGAAGAGTTTAACTTATTTGTATAGTAATAAAAACACATAATTACCTAAATTAAGGAAACACGTCGTTTAATACTTTAATTAACATCAATTTGGCGTGCTTCGCATCACATACTTTGCATGAGTTTAATGCGCCTGATGTAAAATTAAAAGCAATAAGTTGTCTCTACTTGAAATATGATTACATACACCATAGGCGTCAACATTATGAGTATAATCAGATACACGTGTCCCCATTTCGTTTCTGTATGTAATTTTAAGATGGAGCAAGGGAGGCAGGAGTCATTAGAAATGTCGGAATGTATCATTAGTTCAACACACAGACCACGTCTTTCAATACCTCAGTAATAACGATCGTGCTCCGTCAAGACGCCGGGAACGGGACGCGCCAGACGTTCGTTTAGATAAAATAAACCGGGATTTTGAGGATTAGTTTGAAACGTTTCAATTAAGATTTTGGGTAAGGAATGTTTTAGATAGCGGTGGACTTGTGTGTGGACTTTAATAAAATATACGTTTTAGTTTAGCTTTTCACTATTGTTCACTATACTTGTTTTCGACAATGCTCCCCCTGCAATTTCTTACTTTAAATAATTGTTTTCGCGGATCACAAAGAAAGCAGAGTAAGAGTCTTGCGATATTTATTTCCGTCGTCTAGACGATAATGCCGCGGTTTGCTGAATTCACTATTCCCGTATTATTTTTGTGAAATAAAATGTTTCGGGGCTTACCGCCCTCCGTATTTTCCTCGTCATTACACGTTTCCTGCCGGTTTATGCGGCTTAGGGCTTCCTGCTCTTTGTTAAACTCTCTTAATGCAGTTTCGTGGACTGCGCACCTTCAAAGGAATTTGAGTGTTTCTGTAATTGGTTTCGTAGTTGATAAAAAAACATTTTTAGACGTTGGAGCGAATTGATTTTTATTGGATAGATTTTTCTTCAAGATGAATAAAAATAGTACTAGTATAAGAATGTTGCAAAAATAAAATGAACTCGCACCCTCCATTTCAGACAAAGAAACTCGCTTCCCTCTTTCGGTCGCCTGAATTCCCTTGATTACTTAGAAACCTTCGTAACCGCATATAAAGGCATCTAGCAGAAAATAAGAACCCTAAAGCATAAATGAGCAGCTTTCTAAGTTATTGGCCTGGGGAAGGATAATTAACACTCCGCAATATTAGCATATGGGAAAGGGATGCTGAAATATGGGATAGGGAAGATGAATGCGAGCATACGTCGTCTACATATGCCTGTTAGCTTGATGAGTTTTGTCTTGTTTCCTTTATGTCGTGTGGTAATGTTTTGGATGACAAAAATGTTTCATGAAATAAAAACCTTCAATGGATATCAAACACAATTTTTAATCAACCGAATTAATACACCGGGATTTTATTTATATGGATGGTTTGACCTATGGCTAGTTGTGAAAACTCACCACTTCTAATTAATCACAATTTTGGGATACTCAAATTTAGACCTTATTTAAATCGGTAACATTAACCGAGTTGATTATTAAAGCCCCTTTACAGTCAACTTCCAACACATTGTGTCGTGTCACAACGAACACGGAAAACTGTTGACAATGGCAACTGGGACGCGAGTCCTGCCTCACTTCCTCGGCAAACTTCCACATTGTCATGTACGAGTACCAACTAATTCGCAACTGCTGGAAAGCGGAATACATTGTGTGTGACATTTATGCACATCTGGAGTAATTGCAATTATTCAAGCACTGCCTGCGTTCAAACTTATTATTTATTACTATTGCTATTGTGATTTATTACGTAAGGCTACTTACTTATTTGCTTGTAGTTTTTCCTTCTTTTATCGCTACACAGAGCGGTGCGGTAGTGTTATTTTTTGCATAAAAATAATTACTTTAGTTAGCTGTTGTCCCGTTTTTTTCCCGGAAAATTGCAAAATTCCCAAGCAACAAATAACTGTAACTGGTCGAAGTAGTGGGTATAATTGCGGTTTTTTTTTATTCGAATTCTATGAACGGTGACATTATTTATAAATACTTTTTAACACTGGTAAGTATAGGTATTCAAAAGATAATTGACAAATCATCGTCTATAGTTCGTACATTGGTAACTATTTGTTTAAACGCTAACTTTTTTTTCTTTTCTCAATCGCTCAAAAGCTAACAGGAAAAATATGGAATATGTTTGCCTTTGTACTACTTTTATTTCTGTAATTTTAATATTCGTGTTTGTGTACTTATTGAATAGATGTTTTAGTAAATAGTTCATTATACCTACACGTGACGTAGAGCGCGAATTAAAAAAATAACTTATAGCAACTTAGCAAGAGACCATTACACTAATCACTAACTGAATTATAATGATGTATCGGTATTGCATAATAGACAACACACACAATCCCCTTTGATATAATTATCTGTTCAAATAGGGCTACCCTCGTCATACCTTCATGCCTTCTGGCGAAGGCGTGAGATAACATTCAGCCGTGTGCCGACGCGTCCCTCAGACAGCTGAGACAGCTCCGTAGGAAATATCGGCGCCAATTGATAGCCACGGTGAATAGGTAAATCATGTGCACTAGATATAGCTTTTGTAAAGAATGTCTTTGAACAAATTGATAGGGGTTAGGGTTGAGTAACTGGGTAAATAATGATCATAGAGGCATTTCGTCTTTGTCCTTAGTGATGGCACCGCATTTGAAGTCTTAGGATTGCAGTCTTGAGATTGCAAATGTTTAAGATCCTACTTACTATCAGATGGCTTGCGTGTTTGTTTGCCTTCTAATTGCTTGGTCTGGGTAGGTTGAGGAATTTTACACGTTTCCTGACGGTTTACGCGGCCTATGACAACTCTACTCTTACCTAGTAGTATCTCGTACGTCTGAATTCACCTGTGTCGTACAGTCTGTGAGCACTTAGAAGGTGCTTCGGGTTTGTACTCTCTCACTCGCTTTCAATAAGAGCGTATGAGAGCGAGCGAGACTCAAGTACAAACCCGAAGCAACTTCTAAGAGCTATCTCCCACTGTACATACATACTTTGTTAGCTTGACTCCGATTATTACTAGATTTATTCTTGTCAAACTGATTTCACGTCTGAACCATTTAGTATTAATTCGCCTTCTCTTTGTGCATCAACAATTCGATTTCCTATAGCAATCATTTATCATATTATTAAACAACTATAAAGTACAGGTTGAAATGTTTATTAGATGGCGAGCCTACTCATTAGAATGTTGAATAGACCAGACATGACTAGTTCGAATATAATAGACGTATGAAACCTGTAAATACATCGAGGCCTGTCATTATTCTAACCGTCCATAATAGCCGCTATTTATACCCCTGTTCAGTGGTGGGGCATATCGCTACTTTCCGAACGATAAAACCCGCCGAAATTACAGGGGTGGTTCACGTGATGTATGCTATTGACGTTGCTATTTATTATTATTAGTCGGGATATACCTCTGTTTTCTTATAGTTCCTTTGCTTCCTGTGATCAAAATAATAACTTGTGTATAAAAATCTTACCCATACTCTCTAGCATTCTCGCTAAATGTAAATTTTGGTCCATTACTATCGCGTTACCTTTGACGACGCGTTATCCGAGTTTGTAGTGACCCTGCCTACGAAGCTAGGAGGTTGGACTCCAGAGGGCTCAGACAAGATGCACAACGCTAACTAACGTTTCTATTCGATTCATTTTTAAACCAATCGCGTCACTGGAGGATGACGTGATACGAAAAGTCACGTGGTCTACCAGTGACGCGATTGGTTTAAAAACGAATCGAATAGAAACGTTAGTTAGCGTAGTGCATCTTGTCTGAGCCCTCCGGTATATGCAAGTATTTGTGTGATGAGCGCGAGTGTTTGTTTTTGAGTCTTGGATGCTTTCTATGTATCTAAGTATTTATATCGTTGCCTAATAACCATAGTACAGTCAAGGACTTTAATAGTCATGCCACTATGGAACCCTGACGCATAACGTCAATCATTCATTTAAGCGTAATTTCTGTCATGTGGTTTGACGCTGTCATTATGACAGGGTTCCATAGTGGCATAACAATTAAAGTCCATGACTGTACAAGCCTTGAGCTTAGTTCCCTAATATTTATTCTATTTTTTACCTACCCAATTTTAAACATACAAATAATTAATCGTATCACCGGTAGCTATTAACTTGCGCTTATAGTAAACATGCTTTTTGTTTTCAGTGCTGTTTAATCGGATAATGATATCGATAGTGCATTTAATTAATAACCTAATGGCGCGATGATAAGGCAGTCTTATCATTCAGAATTAAGGTTACGATAAAATTATACTACAAAGATTTTGCGCACTCCGTATATGAGTCAACCATGAGTAAGCAAAGCATAACCTTTGTTGCATGGTTTTTGTTTCAAAGTACTATTTGAAATTCTCAATTAAATCTAGAAACAATAAGACAGAAACTGTGGTTCGTAAAACCAAATATTTCAGAGGGAGCTAACATAAACTCAAAAGAAACAATGTGTTAGACACACGAGTCCTTTTTCTCATTTTATAATTCTAAGAAACCTATTGATTTTGTAAGAAAGCCAGAAATTTTCGTCGACATAAGTAACGTTTTAAAACCTTCCGAACACATTAATTTTGATAATAACTTTTGATACGAGTATAAAACGCATTTATTTGTGTTGATACAATTAATTCTCAGCTTATCATAATAAATCGTTTATCAATTTTATCTACCTTTAATTTAGCCGTCGTTGTTTGGATCTTAGTGTGTTTTTCCACCGTGTAGTGACAGATCGTGTCTGTGTAACAAAGTGAATAATTGTGACAGATATCTGACATCGTTGGGTATTTAACTAAATTAATCTCTCAAAGTACATCGTGGTGATTTCTGATGTGTTCGGTCTAAGCCATTAGGAAAGTTATGAGTTTTTTTAACTTCCTCTGCAACAATGATTTCTTATTCTTATTTTTTTAATGAATGGGCAACAAACTTGAGATATAATCTCTTGTTAACATTTTGATGGCAACAGACCAGTGACCATCACACTATACAGTACCATCGAATCTGACTGCCTGCGTGGCAAATCTACAGGACTTGTTACGCTAAATGTAAATATGGACAATGTAAATCATGCGCTCGGGATGGGTCACATCACATCACATTACGACAGTACATCGTATCATGACACTGACACGGTCACGGAACCATGTCACGATGAAAATAAATATCACAAATATGAACTCACCTTAAAACGAGGAGTTTGAGGAGCTGCTCACTATCATAACAATTAAAACATGCTACTGACAGGCGATGTCGACTATGTCAATTGTTATTAATGACTGTCATTGTGTCAACTCCCGCAACGGTTATGTCTCCATTGCGATGTTGTAATGCATTATGGGATGTTATTGACATTGTCTCAGTAGCTATTTGATGAGATGGATTGTGTTATCAAAGGATAGTTATGGTCTTGGAGGATATCTTAAGTGACGGTCAGGTAAAGAGCTTACATCGTATGGGATCCGTGTCTAATCTGTATATAGTATCTTATTTTCTAATAGCAAGGTAAAAGTTAGAATGTGCCCTTAGGAACAGACAGTCAAAGACTATCTACGTAAATGTTTGATGTATTTGTGATCATAGTTTATGTAGATGATATAACTTCACTCTTTAACTTATAAATTTCCTTAGCTGCGGCGACATTGTTTTATTAAAATAATGGACGAAGAAGTCAAAAATAAACTTTGTGTTTGGCTTGCATTGTCAGACAATGCAAGCGCCTTAGCGCATGGATAAGTTTCAATGCACTCGAAAACTGTCTGGTGCACTGTGCAGTTTACATAAACCAACATCATGAATAAGCACATGTTATAATGCTATTAACTTCTCTCTAAGCAAACTTTTCTTTTTACGAAAATGAGTTTTAGATTTGAATTCGGTGCTGGTAATTTTATTCAGGTTAATTGTACGAAATTAATTCTTTATGATTATGTTTCTCTTGCATCATTTTTTTATGAAATGCCGACGTTTTTATGAAATAAGGTGCCGATATAAATTTTAAGGTTAAATGTTTTCTCAAATAACATCTATCTCATAGATTGTGTTTTTTATATGGGGTTTCTCTTGACCATGGTCAAGACCTCAAGACTAGAGTCAGGTTCAAGTTTTATGTAGAGATTTATAATTTAAAGTGTGTTATTCTGTACCAAATCAGTAATTCCAAAGCTCGCGTGCAACTATGTGACGCGTACGCACTGACATTATTGACATTGTTATTAAGTATGATAAGTGTATCGTTCGTTACTATGAATTGAACTGGGCGATTGTTTGAATTTAAAGTCGCTTATTGTCGGCGAGTATTTTATTTATGTATATTTTTATTTAACGCATATGAATGACGATAAAACATTAGGTATAAGTAGGTATGTCAAGCTTGGCGTACGGATCAGAATTTGTAACAAGGTTTAACATAGTAGCGATCCTTGGGGACAACGATGTTTAGATGTTATCCCTAGCATTAAATAAACATAACGTTCTGTATCTACTAAATGTATGAAAAGAAACCTACTAATTTGAATCATCAGTTTGTTGAAGAAAAGAAGATAATACTGACCTACGTACCAAAAAATGTTCACACAAGCAATCCTACTGATATTGTAAAAAGCGAAAGTTTGTGTGCGTGTTAGTTTAAGGAGTAAACTAACACGCTGCAATGGCTGTACTAATTTGGATGAAATTTGAAATGAAGATAGCTCATACTCTGGATTAAAACAGGATACTTTCATCCCGGACAATTTAAAAGTTCCAGAGGGAATAACGGTAATCGCAATCTACGTGGACGAAGTCGCGGGCATAACCTATCCTAAATAATGACCATAGAAAGCAGCATTCGTTTTGTTAACCAATTTAAATTACCAGTCCTTTTCAATATAACCCTGTCTGTCTCACTCGTAATGCGAGCCGTGCTCTTGTCTGTGGGGTATCTTCTGATCTACTCTTCCTGTCTGCTCTCTCGCTTTACTTTCATTGTATCCACAAACCATAAATCGTAGCTCCGAATCCGCAGATGAATTCCTTTATCCTTGCGTGCAGCTTTTCATAAATTTTAGCATTTGTGGATGAGTTACGTCGAGCCGTTCAGGTTTGATATCGCTTTTCCGGGCGGCGGAACATCCTGCGGGTTCCAGCCCGTTTTCCAACCTAAAGTCGAATAAACTGCTCCTGAAAATTAGGCATATTAGATTGAGCTCAAAGTTGTGAAATAGTACCTTGTTTATTTATTCCTTATAAGGTTTTGTCCGTGATTTTGATCGTTCGTTTGTACGAAATTTTCATTTGTCCGAAAATCATTTTTCTCTGAAACCGTTTAACTTTCCTGGACTGTCTGTGAACTTAGTCTACAGGTTTTGTAGGTATATCTCTTGTTTGGGTCCGGACTATGAACTATATCTGACTATTTGTATTGAATTTTACTCATATTGGATGGGGAGTTGAACCATGAAGATGAAATCACGACATGAACAAAAAAACATGCTTTTGCATTCATAGATAGGATATTGTCTTGTTGTTAGATATAAAAGTTGCATTCAATATGAGTTATTCAGTAATATTATAAAACAGTAAATATCACAAATAAAGATTTAATGATATTATCATGTCACCGGCCACAATAGCTGCTACGAATAATCAACTCTAACGAGACATCTGCGATTTTCCTAACAAAACCATGTTGTTGCTAACTCGATTTGATACGTGAGCTACGGCGTAGTTCTCGTAGCGTTGCTTCAATTAGATTTCGTAGCCGAGACAGGTAACTTCTGCGCGTCAGATTTTACGCTACACTGATTCATTACCTAGCGAGGTAAACCTAGTTAAAAAAGTGTAAAGTTTTATTCCGTGCCAAGCTTCCACATTTCCCCACAAAATTATCCAGATATGGAGTTCTCGGCGTGGAATGTATAACCAGGAAGCGAGGTCGTCGATAGGGTTGTGCGCGCTCGTTCACTGAGCGGATCGCTCCAAACTAGTACAATCTCTGTAATGTACTAGTTCGGTCTTTTAGTTCTTTTAGTACACTAATACACTGAAAGAAACTGGTCTGTTTATGCTCATTTGACCGAATGAATGGCCGGATTTGCTGTAAGTGTCACTGCCTGCTCTGTTCGGTTCTTGCTCCGCGTGTACTAAATGAACTAAGAGCAGAAACTTTACGGAATAGTTCGTTCTAGTACAGTGACGGGAATTAATTCATTTTGGCTCTTAGTAAATGTACTACACAACCCTAGTCGTCGACTCTAAACACTGTTTAAGTCTCAGATTAAACCTATTCAACCGGACACTTATTCATTAAACACATTAACGTACCCGTAACGGCTAGACGGGCGATGTCCTGAGGGTCTACTCTGATAATAAGTTCGAAGTAACGTTAGTCCCGTCCCTTTCTCTCTCGTAATAATTGAAAGGGATAGAGCGAGTGAGGTTTCGAATGTGCTTCAAAGTACCCTACCAGTGTGCGATTTTCAGCCGTTTCCGCCCAGTCTCGGGCGGTAGTGTGTGTGTGAGTGTGTGTATGTACTGTATGCATATAAGTGGGGAATACGTCGAATCGGAATATCGATGGCTTACCTGCATTCGTGTATTTTTAATTTGCGAGAATTTGTATTTTTATCTCCCGACGCAAACTCATTCAAGGGGTGATTTCAATATATAATTATGTATTTTTTTATAGAAAGCTAGTTCAATCGATTCTTAGCTAGCTTTGATAAAAATCGGTGGGTTTTTAAGAGGTATCAGCTCTGAGATTAGGGTTCGCCATTATATCAAGGGTTTTTAATAAATGTAGTCGAGAGCAATACAAGCGGATCATTTTGTATTGAATTTTCATAGAAAGTGATCCGTTTTCATTGCTCTTGAGTGTATTAGTTATCAAGTACAATTCTTGATTGGTTGACGGTGATTTGTTTTTTTCATTTAGTAAAAAAAAAACTATTGTAGTTTTTAATATCCCTTTCAACACGTACCGAATGCAGAAATGTACACTCAGCCCGACGCTCAGCGGGCGTTCAAGCTCGCGATTGCGCTTCCTTTGTTTGCCAACAATGCTGGTCGACTATACATATGCCGCGACTTTATGCAAGTTTTCATTGTGTTGTACACACGTCTAAAATTTCCAGAGGTAATAAATATAAAAGATGGATAGTTTAGTTTAGTTTATTTATTCATCAATGTAATATTACAATATAAATTGCATTGCATGTCAAAAAATACGAAATTACATTGATATTGTCAAAATTAATACTAAATAATAATATAATAATACAAAAATAACACTCAAATAATCAAAGTCAACATTAATAAACAACTAATAAATGGTCAGTTTCCGATGTCAATGTACAAAAAATAAAACGAATATGTATAGATATGCTGTGTGGTTGCCAGCTTAGAATAGTACCACTCCATGTCTTCCCGTGGATGTCGTAAGAGTCGACTAAGGGAATAAAGGCTTGTAGTACTGTTAGGCGATGGGCTTGCAACCTGTCACTAATACACTGGTAAACATCTTAGCCTGATTATGCAAAATGTGGTTACAGAATTATCAACAAGCTTTTAGAGTTGTTGGCAATTCTGTAGCGTGAATAAAGGCGTGAGTTTATGTATGTATGTATGTATGTATAGATAAAACGTTTATTTGATGAACAATCACACATACAATCGTCATTTAATTGGAAAAAATAACAAATTAGGAACAAGCTCAATCGCATGTGTGCATAAAAAATAATGTAAGGGTGTTTTCTTTATCCCTGGACATTTTTTTGTATAAAAATATCAGAAATAAAAAATATTCCTGAACAAAAGTTAAGATTTTATTGACAAGATAATTTTTTTTGTGATTTTAAATCATTAAAAGGTCTCATTTATAAGTTAAACTTGTTATCCTTGTTAATATTATATCCTTATTAGTATAATTAATATGAGTGACTATGATAAATAATTCGTCCACTTTAAATCGAGTACCCCGGCGTGTCGCGTACACTCAGCGGTATTTATGTTCTGTAAACGCGCCGCCGGCCCTTTGTTTACCCACAACTAGCTGACTGTACAGCACTTCCTGGTTTGAACCCCCCTACTTGAATGTTCAACAACCGACACCCTGTAGTTTGATTGGCATTTATATAAACAATGAAGTGTACCTTGATTAATGTTGATGTAAATCAATAAATTGATATTGGTTCGCAACATTCAATAGGTAACTATATTTTATTAAATAGTCGAATGGTAGACATATTAACCCTCTTATTCATATACACAAAATAAACCTATTTTCTGTCAAATTCAAATGTCGCAATGACAGATAACGACAAACCATATTTGAAGCTTACTTTAGCTATTGTGCGTTTATGAATAAGGGGGAAAAGTCTTTAAAATAATGGTAGTTATACATTTCTTATATGATGACCAAAACCACACCAAAGTGTATGTGTAAGTTAAAAACTTAAGGAATTATACAAACAGACATAAACAGATAGGTAAGACCGTACAATAAGGTCCTAGCCTGCAACAATAGTCCAATTTTCAACATTACATTATTCCAAAATATGATAGCTTACTCCTGTTATTGCTGGGTATGTGTATTTTGTTTAGCCTAAGATCGTTTTCTCTAAACTCCAGGCATAGCTGTAGCTATCATATTTTTAGAATAATATAATGAGGAAGATTGAACTATTCTTGCAGGCTAGGTAGGACCTTATTGTATGGTTTAACGTACATTTATTTGTATTATTTCAAGAAAACCTTTGTGATGACAGATAAAGTTATAGCAACGAAGCTTGTTTCGAATGCAAGTAGCGATAATGTGAGGAAACATAGGCAAGTTGTAAAAAAATAGCTTCAACGGCAAACAATGAAACGAATAGCGACTTCTGTATCCGTAAGTTTATATAGACAGAGCGTTCTCCAATAACAATGAAATCCACATTATGGTAAAACGCGAAAACGTGTCTCTTGCGGTATAACAAGAAAACCACTGAACCGAATTTGAAGAATTTTAACATGGATATTGCTTGAACCTCTGGGAAGGACATAATTTTCATCCCAGTTTCATTTTTCATTTCGTTAAAAATAAAATTTAAATTTTTTGATTGTCGAAACCAAGATACGTTCACTTTTATTCGGGCCATCAATTCAGTTTTGCTTTAGTTATATGACTTTTATGTATAATCGTCGATGATACTGCATTACCGCGTAACTAACAAATTCAAGAAGTTGCAAAATGTACCTTACTGACATACTTGCTAAGTTGTACTTTGCACTTTATTTAATTTGTTAGTTACGCGGTATTGCAGTATCACCGACTTAATCTATATGTATTTGAATTAAGAAAGCTGCACTTCCAGGTTAATAAACTGGAATAGTAATAAAACAGTTAGTGTGTTGAAAATATTGCTTTAATTAAAACTAGCGTCATTTAACGGTACCCCATAGTGTCACTAATTAATTATATTCTAGATATTCCAAAACGAACCTTTCCCGGAGACATTAGGGCTTAATTTCTCTCACCAACAATTATTTCAGCCTCTCTTATTCCTGACAATTCCTGTAATATGAACTGTGGAATTAAACGTACTGCCGTAACGTAATCCACCGGGTTGCATTACGATTAATTGCATCCACTGCCAACGAAGCCGTTAAAAGCTGCATTTGGTTGCACCGGCTTTTCCGCATGCTTGCTAAACGGCGCAGTTGCACTATGGGTTCTCACTATCCCGCCATCAGTATAAAAGGTGTTTTATCCGTAAGGATGACGTCAGGTTCCGCTGACACAAAGAAAACTGCGCTCAGTCAGCGCGGCACTTTACCGACATTAATGCCTTTGCGTATGATGTGCAGTCCATGCATGTATGCCACATGCATTTCTATTAAACAAACTATGTCTACTTAGATATTACCTGAAACGCAGCAAAAAAATGTTGAAATAAATATATAGAAGGGATCGCTTAGCAAAAAATCTTTGGCATTTTAACTCCCAAAACAAACAAATTTACGAATGACTATATGACTTGAATCTTTTAAATTGTATTATTGAAAAAGAAATGCTGAAATAAAAATTACATTACGAATTTTACTAAACTTAGGTTAGGCCGTAACAAAGCTAATTGAGGCGGATCTCTATCTACAAGACACCCTGTATTTGTATAGGTCTGTAGTACCCATTAGTACAACCCGAGAGCTTACTTAATGGTAAACTCACGTAGTATTTACGTGATCGAGACGACTTATAATCGAGTTCTAGCGGTGGCCGCGTCGCCCGCCCGCCCTACAGTCGCGCCGCGACCTCCGTAGGGCGCGCTCGCTTAAAGCCTCCCTCGAAAGCCTGATCGTACCTGCCAGTGTTGTTCACTTCTTTGTTTTCAAAGTACGGTTTGTATGTTTTGAATTTATTATAACGTGATAATTGACAACAGGATTTTTTTTAAACGGCTTTTGAAAAAATTATGCTTGTCTAGATTACTATTTTTTTAATTATTTGCAGAGAAAAAAAAAATGAATATTATCAGTGTTTGCTACGCCTTCACACGTACATACGTCATACATACGACGTCATTATGTTGTAACCGCGTTTTATTTTTTAAGTCGTACTAGCTGTGACGTACAAAAGACCATGTGGCGTTTAAGCTCTTTAGCCATTACCAGAAATTTGTTTATTTATTTTCTCAGCTATTAAAGAACAAAAAAAATTGTATTCTTTTGAGACAAACCTTTATTAGCATGATTTTTCAGAACACCTTTTATAAAAGTTACTGTTCTTAATCAATTAAATGCTGATTTATTTTTTATTACAACACTGGTGCTTAAGTGAGTGCGGGTTCATAGTAGATGGTTAACTTAGGGATTAAAGTGATCTATATATTGCATCCTGAGATATTTAGGCTGCACAAGCGCGAGCGAGAGCGCCTATAGTTCAGGGTCCAATTGATACTTTCACTGGTTCACTTTTTATTACGACTGAGGGTTGTTATATGTTAATTGTCATGAATTTATATGTTCTAAAATTGTTGTCATACAATTGTTTTAAGTTATTTCGTGATGGTATAAGATTCCCTCCATGGTCTTTTAACGAGTCAGACGTGGCTGATAGTGTTTGACCATGCAATTCTTACTTCAAAATCTTAGGGATGGAAATGCCATTTTCATCCTGCTATTGAAGAGTGGCAATATGGGAATTCTTATTTCAAGAATAGTCAGATGAAAAGGTACATTTACAACTGCTTTTTTAGATTTTACGGCGTAATAAAATACTTTTAGAAATGTTTTTACAGTGCTAAGACTTTAATACTAGTATTAATATTTTTGTTGTTACTCATCGAAAATAATATTATTAAACCAGCTCTATAAAGAACCATGACTTTTCCTTTTTTCAAATTTGTAATTTTTGTTTTAAACCAAGTTTTCAT
The DNA here is from genome assembly GCA_946894065.1 of Acleris literana. Classification (NCBI taxonomy): domain Eukaryota; kingdom Metazoa; phylum Arthropoda; class Insecta; order Lepidoptera; family Tortricidae; genus Acleris; species Acleris literana. Next base: position 6,137,530 of record OX335681.1, read on the forward strand.
TATTTTGTTTATCTAGTTTATCGATTGCACTGCCAAAATTGTTAAATTAAGATTTTTAATGACTAGTGGTTTAAAAAAAACATTTGTACTTTCTCGGTGGGCTAGTCCAGTCCATTACAGTGATGCCTGTGCGAGCATTATGTATAATTTATACGATCTCTATTTATTTCAACAATAGCTGGATTTCGACTCGGTAAGCCATATTGCTTTTGACATGTTATCGTATTGTATTTATCCCGACCGCCATTACTGTCAAGTAAATATTACTGTGTCTAACCAACTTAAAATCGTTATAAATCCTAAATGATCATTCAAATAGAAAAAATATGGAAGAAACCTAGAGATGATTTCAAAATACCTATTCAACGATACCCCACTTGTCATAATTCGACGACTTTTTACAACATGGCGTCTGGTCGCCGCCATATTGATTTTTTATTACTGTCATATATTTTGTGACACTCACTAGATTAAGACAAATCAATTGCTATAAGAATCATCAAAATCGGTCCACGCGTTTAGTTTCTAGAGCGCCACAAAGGAACAAACATACATATATAGAATGATAAATTACCCTCCTCCTTCGGCAGTCGGGTAATAAGAGGTAACGTTGACAATACGAAAATGTGTCAAAAATAATATGGTTTTACAGAGTGGAATGGAGCCCCAGTAATCATTTTTTATTTATTCTTATCACGTATTTTTAAGACCTATTTACTTATTTTATTTACTAATACAAAAACATTCATAATTACTGTTCTATTACGTATTACAACCTAAGCCCAACTAACCAATCAGGAAATTTTACTTGCCTATAATTAGACCAACAGGATAACGTCCTCCTTACACAGTAAACATCAGTGCCCGGCACTAATCACCCGGACCGAACGCATCCGACATCGAACCTGCGTGCCCAATGTCACAATCTGTCATCCACTTGTCAATGCGACCGCCGCTCGGCCGGTCGTCATTCAAAATATAACAGTACAATTTACAATAGTGTACATAGTATCGCTAAAATGCCTTAGTTTTTAACTGCAACCGTCGTATTATTGTGTGTTTTGTAAGTTAATTCTACTGTGATAATGGAGATCGTTCTGTCGCGGAGACCGATGGAGCAGAGGCTGTTTAATTTTAATTCTGTTAAGGAAATGTTCGAAAAGCCGAGGTAATTATTGATGATTTTACTAACAATGGCAATGGAATATTTTTAACGTTTTGATTTCCTTGTTGTGAACTCTAATAGTTCAGTCGAGTTCATGAATATGTATACACTTTAGTACCTTGTCACTTTAATCGCTGTGACAGTTCATATATGGCAGTTTAAACATGACATTAAATAGACAAGGTACTAAAGTGTATAGGTACATATTTTACGAACTCGGCTACAAAATTGTATCGACAAAAAAGGACTTCTTTTCTTAAGTGGAGTATCTGTATCGTTGTCTAGTACCCATAGTGAAAGCATCGAGATTAGTTTCGATGGTCCACTGTTTTTTTTTAAATATCTGTTCAAGAATTGAAACCGCGATGTATCAATATAAGTCAGTTTACTTTACTGCCGTACTTAACTAGTGGTGTTTAAACCCATATGCTGCATTTCTATTCTTATTTTTGCAAATTAGATATGCCTGAAAATGTGCGCTTGTATTTTTACAAGATGGAAGAGCTAGTCTTGTAATAATCACGTTTCGAACAAGTATAAATTTCTTTTTTTTAGCCGATAATTTGTTATAGACGATGTGTTTTATAGAGTGATTGTTTGTTTGTTTGCAGGTTCGGCGGCGGCGTGCAACGGAGTGCCACGCATGCCGAGATGCCGCACCGGGGAGGCACGATCGCCGAAAGGTAAACAAACATATTAATTGCCGCTAACTAGCGAATCTACACAATTATAACATGCTAGACTTGTCGTTGGCACTGAACCATAACAACATTACAGGGCCCAGCCTCTGTATTCTCTTACGAAATTAAACTCTATTTGGAGTTCTTGGTATATAACGTGTTAAAACAACCTGAATCTTTCTTCTCTTAGAATGATATTGCCATAGCCAAGACGAACCTGAATAAGAATGTCGAAGATTCATTCGCTGTTTATATACGCCTTATGTTTTTCCACACTATGATCCGTAGCATTGATATCTTTTTAGGCTATGATTTAAACTACGTTAAATAAGAAGCTTGCAAATGAAGTCTTCTCTAATCCGTAATAGCTCAACTAAATATTGATTTCGGTGGCTTAATTAGACTTTGTAATAAACTTATCACAATATTGACTTATTATTTCTGTGCGATATTAAATCATTAGTATGTAAATTAATAAGCAACTGAATAGTGCTTGTATATGCTTGGTGATTACTTAAATTTAAATAGATCTTAAAGGATCTAAGACTTGGTAGCCTCTGCATGCACTTCAAAGCATTTTCATTCGATTCCCTAGATAGCTTACGAGTATGTACTCTAAGATTTTACCTGGGGTGTGATTCTCTCAAAAACGCCGGTCCGTCGGACGAACGAGTAAATATCGCAGCGGCAGAGCGAACAAAACTCATTTTAGCGCGTGCATTTTCAATTTGGCAGCATGTTGTCTGTGGATAAGATCGAACGTATAAGGCTGCCTAATTGAGAATGCACGCGCTGAAATGTGTTTTGTTCGCTTTGACGGTACTAGTTAAACTTGCCGCTGCGACATTCACTCGTACGTCCGACCAACCGCCGTTTTTGAGAGAATCACACCCCTGTAATGCCCGGTGCAAGTAAACATACATACACATACATAAACTCACGCCTTCATTCCCAGAGTGGGGTAGGCAGAGCTACAGAATTACCAAGCACTCTTAAATAAGTTGTTGATAATTCTGTAACCACGTTTTGCACAAACAGGCTAAGATGTTTACCAGTGTATTAGTGACAGGTTGCAAGCCCATCGCCTAACAGTACTACAAGCCTTTAAACGCAAGTAAACGCTAAGATTTATCAACATTAAGACAAACTCCGAGTAAATTCTGTTCAATATCTATTAGATAGACAAAAACCCCCGATATACCTATGCCTAATGATGATTATGCCAACAAAAAAAAATGCCAGATGAATGTAAACCCACACAGACACAGCGTTCAAACTTATAACACCCCTCTTTGTACATGGGGGTTGAAAAGCAATAATCAATACCTTGGCCGGTAACCTCAGATTAAATAATAAGCTTAGCTTACGTGTAAGTCGATGTAAACTTAAATGTGTAGGAAAATGACTGGGAATCCTCCGTCCAGTAATCGCTACATAAATTATTCTAATCGCTTCCTTCCACCCGTTCCCGTATCTTTGTTAAGGTCATTGACATTACATAATACCTATGCGCTGTGTATGATTACAAATAGTATTAAGTTAAAATGGTTTTTAGGATAACGAGCCGTGTTGTCAATTTTAGTTAATAATTCGAATTAATATCACGGAAATCAAAGAGTGAATTCTGCTTATCTGTTTTTATTTCTAAATATAACTTGTTTAAGCCCCAGCCACACCGCTTGCGTGACGTGCACGTGCATGTGCGCGTTCGCTTTCCACTGCGTTGTATAGTATGAATTCTCACTACGACATTCACTATACAACGCAGTGGAAAGCGAACGCGCACGTGCACGTGCACGTCACGCAACCGGTGTGGCTCGGCCTTAAAGTATTGACGTGTGCAAGGAAGAAGTAAGAGGAGTTTGTAGACGGAAGTGACGGTTTAAAAAATAGTACTGTGCTACCATTTTCTTAATACCGATAGCAAGAGCTTAAATTTCCCTAATTGGCCGGCAACGCCCCGACAACTCTTCTTGAGTTGCTGGTGTTTATGGGCGGTGTTGATTCCTTCCCATCAGGTAACCTACATGCTCGTTTGCCTCCCTCTTATAAAGAGAAAGAAAGAATTAGTTTTTCTATGAAACGACTGACAAATATACTGTCAATTGCTAGTGCAAGCGTGATAACGATAGCCGGCCGAAAGCTATTTAAGAAGCTAGGAATACTGTAATGCTGTAGTTTTTGCACTAAAAGGATAATACTTTAACCGAATCTTTATATAGCTTTTATGTATTTTAACTTTGCTAACAATAAGCATCACATGGTGACTTTAAAGTGTCACTACCAAGATATAAAAAAACGCTTAAAGTTATTGTGGCATATCCTCATTCCATAGGCTAAACCCGATTGGGATTAACCCAATAATCCTTTAACATTCTCAGTAAATATACAATTGAATGATAGGAATATTTCACAAACTTTCCCTTTCATTTATAACAAAAGCTTTAAATAGATAAGATAAAGTAATTTCTGGGCTATCTTAACCTTTGAAACAATTAGGTACAAAAGTGATAGATAATGAACGCACTGATAAGGAAGTTTGAAGAGGTACCTGAGTCAGGTAGCGGACTTCTTAAGGTATCAGCTGTGATTATTATCCTGCTAACAAGGATATGCGATTATTCTAATGAACAGAAGCTTATACTCTGAAATGATTTAAACAGGCTTAATCCTGTTAATGATCAAGACTAATCTGCAGTGTTGCTTGGATTGGATCAATAGATAGATGGATCGATAGTCTTGTTTTGTCAGAGTTTTGTTAAACGTAACCTTAGTTAGACAATAATGCAAAAGATTCGCTAGATTTTGATTGTATCATGGTGTTTTAAACAATTCCTACTAATAATGCAAATGCGAACGTGAGTTTGTCTGTCAGTGCGTCTGTTTCTAACTCCATTACGGCTAAACTGCTCTTGAAGCTTGAGCATTCTTGCCTTTCCCTTTTCCGGAGTTTTTGACGTATATTAAACGATTGATTCCATTTGAGAAAATTTGAGTTCCCAAGGGAATAGAGATATAGCAATTCTACCCAAAGTTGCGGGCATAATCTAGTTACTAATGTTTTTGTATATGCATTATACAAATAAATTATTATAAATATATATCAAGGGACAATCTCACACAAATATTTGTCCATACATATGTATTATGTGATTTGAAATTGTCGTTTGTTTCCAGGCTAGCTGCTCTCCAAGCGGCGGGCGCCAATGACTGGCGCGCGCGAGTGTGCCGACTGAGCCCCGAAAAAGAAGACTCTAAAGCAATAGAAAGAGCGAAGAATAGGATAAACGTGAGTACTACTTTTTTTTTAACTTTAATGTTAAGTTTTGACTATGACACTATACACTGTACACGCAGTGTATACACTACACCGAGTGTACAGTATAGTTTCTTAGTCTAAACTGACCATAATAGCTGATTGCGACACCTTCTTTCAAAGCTAATAACTTTTGAACAGCCTAGGCGATTTTTATCAAAGCTAGCTAAGAACGATCCCAATTGAACTAACTTTCTACTGATAAAAACCGGGTTCGAATCGGTCCATCTGTTTGGGAAATGCAATGCCACACAGACAAAACACACCTAGGCGTCAAACTTATAAAATCCCTCTTTTAGCGTCGAGTATTAGAAAGACGTTAAAGCATAACGAAAGGGGTTGTAAGATAAATTATCTTTTAAAATAATTTTAAATGATAGATATTTCGCTTCTCAAACACCGTGCTTTTTTAATCACCAAGCTAGAATAAAAATAGCCCTCTCAACCTCAACGCTCCGACCTTGCAACTTTGTCCCTTTGCTCTATCCATCAGTCTAGTGGCCCTTGAAAAACTATTGTCGCGGACAGAAGTGCTGCGTTTGCGAAACATAAATTGCCAGATCTCCTGATTTCCATACAGAATGGAGATCAAATGTAGTTCATGGCATTGAATCTGTTGAAGCCTGCAAAGGTTGTTAGACACTTGAAACGTGGGGCGCTTTTACTGAGCTGTGGTACAAAAGGTTTGTTGTTCGTAGGGAGTCCATTTGATAGATGTCCGCTTGAAATGGGGTGGGATTTTTCTTACATTTGGGTGTAACTTATTTGATAACTGTTGTATTAAAACTCTAAAGGAAAGTGGTTTAAAAGTTTCGGTATCTTATAGTCCTTTATATTAGGAAAACGCGATTAGTTTTGGATTGGAATTGCGGTCATATACATAAGCACTTTGATGTAAGTATATGGAAAAACTGGCACCTCTAATCCCTTTTTAATCGCGGCTAGATAATACATATTTTAGCGTTCATTTTTCCGTTGTCTTATTTTGTTTTCGAGCTAAATACATCGTTTCGTGGTTTTCGAACAAACACAGCGGTATTCCCATAAATAAACTTGATGGGGCTAGCGTAATCAATAGCATTGTCAAGGGCACCGTGCTAGGTAGAGATATCTCGCCCCTATTTTGATACAGAGGGGTGACCATAGTACCAATAACCAACCAAAATTTCTATACAACGTTGTAACTTTATAACTGTTGGTAACTAACAACAAATAAAGAGAGTAAACAGTGAAAGATTGATTACAGCTTTGACTTTGAATGCGTGTTGTCTCGACCGACCTTAACCCGAAGTGTCAACACACGGTGACAAAACGTTGTAGTCCATATCCCTGACATAATCTCGATAAGACTGACATTGGACACGCATTAAGGTATCACGAGTAAACGGACAAACATACACACAAGGTTATTTCCTAATGTCCCATCTCTAACTTAAAGTTAACAATTCTAAACTAGGTACTATTCTTTTATTGTACCTGGACTAAAGCTTCTGTATCTCTACCTCCTTTCCTCGATCTAGTAACGTATGAAGAGTAAGAGAAAGAGAAAATTCGAGATTTGGAAGTGCTTCAGTACCCACAGCACAGTTTTAGCTACCATTTAAAACTGTAGTTGCTGAGAAAAGATGAGATTATAGTACAAGATTGAACACCGTGTGTATATAGGTCTAATAGCTGCACTATTTAGTGCGTTGTCACTTCAACGTCATGTTTGAACTGCTGCATTAATCTGTCAAAGGCGTTACAGCGACAAGGTCCTAAAGGCCAACTGTTCTAAGTTCTATAATAACGAATGATAAACAAATAGATTACTCGCTAATAAGGTATCGTGACAAATCTCTACTACAGCGGAGGTCGATCCTTATCAGCGTCGCGTGACAGCGGGAAACACCGTGCGTTTACAAAACAAAATAATTCTACTTTCACACTTATTTGGGGCGTTAGGAAATTATTAAATAACTACATAAAGTTTGCCAAATTATGGTAGATGTTCATTATGTTAATCTTAATTCTGTCGCGTCTTGATAGTTTTGGTCTACGTAGATTCCTAAATGTGGTTGCAGTTTTGAACATATTGACCATAGACATGGGACTCCATTTCCATTAACATAATTTGACAAGAGCATCTATGCTTTCATTATAATAAAAATAATATTTGTATTGTGTTGTTCGTTGCCTTATCTTACACTATGAATGGGTGTTGTCACTTCCGTACAAAACTGTTTAAGTTTCGAGTATGTAACTATAACGTGTGAAATTGTCGACCATTGACCTGGAAATCGTTCAGAAAAAAACCCAGTTTATTAAATAAATGTTTCTGTTTCGCGTTTTTACACCCAAAACTTTATTACTCTCGTAAATTACACTTGGTCGTTTTCCGGCGGGGAGTGTTAAAATAATTACCGTTCCACGCCTCTACGCGAAAAAATTAAATTGCCGGATTTGCGTGAAACGTTTACAACGTAATTCTAAAATTAGACTTTAATACCAGTTTATCTTGTAACAATTGATTAGCAAAGGAAAAGTTAATATTGACAGGCCACGGTCCAGTTTGCCTCCCCTGGAGATAACCTTAATCACCCCTTGTTTTCATCCGTCGCTAACCTTTGGCATCCTAATTGAAAAGTGATTGATTTATTATGTTTGCAGGTGATTTTACTTTGTAAACATCGTTAAAAGCTTTTCGGGAAACATTAGGCTCAGCTCATTTTGTTTTCTTTGAAGAAGTTTGTACCAGTCGATCATTGCTTTGCTTTGATTTGTACATAAATTTTATAATGTAGAGCTCGCAATGAAAACCACCACTCAGTTACAGATGTACTTAAATCATAATTATAACTATTATTTTTCACTTTTAAAAAACGTCTACACGAAAATTACGTAGGAGATTACATGGTTTTTAATTACAAACTTCCAAATCGCAAATTTCTCTAAACACATGTTCTTTCCTTGAACCGTTCAATTGTTGACGGCGACTTCAACCGCGTGGGATTTTCTAATATTCTTTGCAGTTATCTACGCTGATAATAACCGGAATTATAAAGAGGAAAGATTAGTATTTTTGTATGTTTGTAACGAATAAGCTCCATAGGCTGCGGCTCCACTGAGGCGGAGACGAGCGGAGCGGTACGGCGCTGTGCCAATATTAACCAATAGAAGGCGCATGCGGTCACGTGGAGCTCGCCTTGCGCACGTTAGTTTAGATTCTATTGGTTAATATTGGCACAGCTCCGCACCGCTGCGCTCGTCTCCGCCTCTTTCACACTTAGAATGCTTCATTATCGCTGAGTAACACAGGCTAATTTTTATCCCAGAAAAATGAACGGTTCCCGTGGGACGTCAAAAATACGAATTCTACGCGGACGAAGTCGCTGGCAGAAGCAAATTTTTGTTAAGGAAGCATATAGACTTCGCTTTTGTTTTAATGGTACTGCTTAAAACAGATAGACCCAAATATCACTCTTCACATAAATTCTACATACATTCAATATTTCATACTGCCTCCAAATCTACCTAAACCCCTGGCTTCCGTAAGGAACCTTCCATCCTAAGCCAATATCAAATATGCGCGTTCCATCTATCACCTGCTCAGCGCAAATTCTCCTTATTGCTATGTCATCGTTACACGGCGCCAGTTGCCGCAATTTTCCACCTACTTTCCTTTTGTTATGGGCTTACATCAACCGAGTGTGGTTTATGAGGACCCTCAGGAAATAGCCTCGTGTGGTCGTGTGGTTTTGTGGACCTCGGAATTAGGGGCATTACGACGTGATAAAGAAAGTATGTGACGATTACAGCGTGATTTGGTCATAAACTTTGCTAGTAAACAACACGTGGATATTGCATAAAATGTAGGCCGCTAGTACAGTCGACGTCAAAGATATGTTTACACTTTAGTACCTTGTCACTTTATCCGCTATGACAATTTCATATGGCAGTTAAAACAAGACGTTAAATAGACAAGGTACTAAAATGTAAATTTATTTATGACGTCGACTGTACAGTCAAACCCAAAAGTAACTGTACGTATAAGTACCATGTCGGGGTAACGTGTCAAAGTGAGAGTGGTTTGAATTTAGTATATTAATAGCTGTGACAAGGTATGTATGTGCAACTACTTCTGAGTTCGACCTTACAAATTTTACGAAATTGCGACGTCTCGGCGATCTAACTATTCATTCATGTGTGTATGGAAAGATTAAGAAAGGTACTTAATGGAATGGTGAGTATACAGTTTACAGAACAGGTATACAGATATTGTCTGCGTCCCAAAAAAGGAACGTCAACAAAAGCTAACGGTTTCTGAAACAGATTTATCAAACAAGGATTCTAGTCAATCAATTTTGACTCCTTCCACAATTTCTAAAAGTGGAATGAATGCAATGTATGTATGCTGTCTAGCAAAACCAGTCCGTGGGTCCACAGAAAGACAGCGTCGTACTTCCAATAGGTGGTACGACACATAGCTGAGTGGACACCATTTTCGTAGCACTTCTATTCACATACTGTAAAAATATGTAAAAAATAAGCGAAATAAATATTGTGTATTCTATTCTATTCTATTCTAATAGGCTTATACAGGGTAACTGCGGGGTTGTGATCCTAACTTAATTTTCCCAACTCAGTAAATGGTTGAGATTCTATTAGTATAGCGGTTTTTGAAACAATTAAAGTTTAGCATTTTATTAAAATAATATAGTTTCCCTAATTATCACTAAAATATGGTCATCTAACGTTTTCATGTCATAAACTTAAAACCTATTTGAAAATCGAACGAGTAAGAAATTCGTTTAGGCACGAGTGATCAGTTTCCTAAAATATCCGTTGGGTTACAAACATCTCATTCCTAAAACCCCCATGTACTAAAACATCCATATTCTATAACATCAACTTCCCAAAAAATCATATACCTAAAACCTCTGTTTCCCAGAAAACCCATTTTCCAAAACATCCATTTCCCTATTAGATACATTTCCCAAAACATCAATTTAGCTAAATACATAATTTTCCCAGAACTTTCATTTCCGAAAACGCCCCTTACCATATAAAATATACTTCCCAAAACGTCCGTTTGGGTAAAAAACATAAGTTTCCCAGAGCATCCAATTCCCAAAACGTCAGTTTGAACATAAAGTAAATTTCCCAAAACATTCGTTACAACATAATATAAATTTCCGAAAACGTAACTTTTTTAAATATCCGTATCCTAAAATATCCATTTTCTAAAACGTCCACATTCCCATTTTTGTCCCATACCATAGACTTAACGTGAGAGACAAAACTGTCGCAGAGATTTCGATGCTAAATCAATCGGATCTTCTAGTATTCGGATATTTTGGGAAATGGGTATTCTAGGATTTGGATATTTTATTAAATAGATCTTTTAGGATTTGAATATGACGGGAAACTGGTCTTCTGTGATAAGGATATAACGGGAATCGGTTTTTGTATGATTTGGATATAACGGGAATGGATCTTCAAGGATTTCTTTTTTCTGGAATAGTGGTGCCATAAGATTTGGATATTACGGAATCAGGGTCTTCTAGGATTTAGATATAACTGGAATGGATCTTCTAGGATTTGGTTATAACTGGAAGCGTGTCTACTAGAATTTGGATGCCGTGGGATACGGATCTTCTGGGATTTTGATATCTTAGGAAACGAGTCTTCTAGGATTTGAAAGTTGTGGAAAATGGATCTTTTAGAAATTGAATGTTCTAAGAAACGGATCTCTCGTGCCTAAACGAGAAATTGAGTATGTAGGGTGGCCATGATCCCGAATAAAATGAATTCATTCAATGTTTATTTGAATAAAAAACAAAGTATTTGTCTTAACGCTTTTAAATCTATTACGTTATGTTCCTATTAGTGTAGGGAGTTTCCTTTGCCACACGACCCCGCCGTCACCCTGTATAACTGAATGTTCACGGTAACTAAGGGATGCTAATGTCACGGACGTTCCTTCTACCATGCCAGATAGAACAAGGGCGGGACGGGCCTATTTTTACCCAAATGACAGGGCTATAAAAAGCACGGCAAATGCCAATCACCTCGACCTTTGGCGCACTTTAAGGTCTATACGTTCTTTCCCTTGTCACTTCTATTCGTTGACGTTTAAGTTAAGGTAAATGTCAATTTCCTAGTGATTAATGACGAGGGAAAGTAGTTATTTTTAGACATGTAGCGATAGGCACCATATTGTATTACCACTACATTACAAATTAAAAACCAACGTTGCGTCTGTCTTTAATAATATTTTAGCGATAACGTCAGGATTTTTTTCATAAACATATACACCATTTCTAGAGCCAATAGAGAATTATTATATTTTTTGCTATATTAATAGCGCCAATCGCTTGTGTTATTATACTCTCTTTAGTGAAAGAACTGTCTTCAGTCTTGGGTACTAATTCTTATATATAACAAACAAAGCATCAATTTCTAACAAAATTGAAAACATATCCATTTGTATCCACTCGTATCCACTCTCGCACTTAAACAAACGTACTCCGAAATCATCCAATTTTTTCCTTCGAATCACCAAATCTGTTCCATATTTATTGGTGCGAGAAATTGGATTTGTGCTTCCGGCGCAAACGTTTATTAGATCTGTTGACAGCGCCATCTATGTTTGATGGCGGAAATTAAATATGCGGCAGTGGCGCCCCGGGCGTCTGTCACTCGAGTTACTTATATTGCGCGGGATATCGAATGGTAGACGTGTTTATTGACTTAAATAATATTTTATTTTTACTTTAGCGGCAGTGATTATCAGAAACGAGGTTTTTGGGCTGTATTATCATATAAAAGAGCCCTCATGTGGCCAATTTACTGAATAAATATTTTGAATTTTGAATTTTATACGGCTGTATGTTTCATTAATGATCTTGACGCATTTGTACTTGAAATTGCTAAATGTAAAACCAGGCAGGTTATTTAAATCCCTGTTTTTTTTTTTCTACAGTTTTAATAGTTTTACTTTAACAGTCCCGTAGTTGATCGCAGTGTATGTCATTCTCATTTAATGAATTATATGTACCTTACATAAAAATCTGATTTTAGCCTCGTAAGGCCCAGTATGCAATAGGATGTACCTACATAATCAAGGCAATTTAATTTGAACTGTGTTACAATTAGAATAAGGTTTATCTTCCTTTGTTCATAAACTGAAAATGGCATTATCGTACAAACGTAATTGAACTTTATTGCCTTGACGGTAGATTCAAAGTCCCACTTACAAAAATCTCCCTGTTTGTAGTATGGTGGGCCTTACGAGTTAGAGCATTTTAAAAGTTAATTCTAAATACGACGCCTACAAAGTTTAGTGGCTAAAGCCTCGTTTCCAGCACAAACTAGGTTAACTCTCGCCTTTCCGTTTCCAGTCCTCGATGCCTTACTCGGTAGGTTCAAACCCTAGCCTTATGCGGTCACGGAAGGAGGTCGGACTCGCACGCGTATTATATATAGCCTCGGATGCTAAAAGGTTGCGGGTTGAGGCTTACTTGGTATTGCCTTGGAATGGCTGCAAGTGTTATGACTAGCGACTGAGTTTAATTAATGGTTTGATGGGTCGTTTTAAATATCGCAAGTTATGTGAATTTGGATTTATATACATGTGTATTTTATTTGCAGCATAGTAAATATCTTCCATGACTGATGGATGATAAACCCACAGCCTAAAGTGCTGAACTTAGGGGGCGGGGGTTGACATCTAGAGGGAATATTCCTCGGATAGCCTAGGAGAGGGTGTCCCTCGGAATGCCTAACAACGTTTGTCCTAACACATCGTTTGTCCGAATTTTCATTTGGCCTAAACTGGTTTTCTGATGGGTCAGGCAACTTTTGAAGTTTTCCAAATATATCTGCGGTTCGCTTAGGTTAGGGTTGTATTATAACAACATTAAAAAGTTATTAAATTTAAGCGAAAATGGGTTCAGGATAAACGAAAATTCTGACAAACGATGCATTAGGACAAATGATGATTAGGGATCCCATAGGGGAACCCCTAGGAGCGCACAGAAATCATTTTGGAAATCTTGTCCATATTTCGTACGTAAATATTTGTCTGTTTGCTACATTTATTTTTCTCACGTGCCCTAAAGGTTAGCTGGAAGAGGTCCCTTAAAGGGATAAGTTCGCTCTTTGTACTACTTATATTTCTGTTATTTTACTATTAGTGTAATGTAGTTGTTTTAGTACAATATTAATACATAAGTACATAAATACTAATTCTACGCGTACAAAATCGCGGGCATCCTCTAAAATAATGTAAAAACGGTTTCTGAGTTGGTAATGATCTGCCTACGACTCCTACGAGCTAACGATGCCTGGTTCGTTCACCGCTAAGTGCAGATATTTTGACTATTGGATGTTTTCCAAATATCTAAACAATTATTTCTCTACAAATATTCTCAACAAATTTCTCTATTAATTTAAGATTAGTACAATTTCTGTAAGTACTGCGTCGGGTTTAGATTGTACAATTAGGAGTTGTTAAACATATTCAGTAACCAATTACATAAAAGCATATGTGAATAAAATAACATAACAAATTCATCAGATGTCGTGCAAATCAATGATACCATAAAAATCATCAATTTAGATAGATAATTGGACTAGAGCTATATAAGAAAGTTTTTTACGATCTACATTTAATACCTTTTACTGAGTACCTTCCTTATTGGCCCTAATAAACTGACCATGTAAATAGAACAACGTTTTAAATAATATAACGTAAAAGTAATATCTTTGAAAAAATCCATGCCAATTTCAACCATTCCACTAGTTAACAAAGCTTAAAATAAAAAATAAATTGATTTGTACTTATGGCTTGGTTCTTCTGTGCATGCACAACGTGCACTTCATCTCCATTGCAAGGAGAATGCAATAAGTACATCGCAAGTGCGGTGTAATGTTACCCATTGGTCAAACCAGTTTGCGGTCGTGACGCAACGCGGGATCGGACTTATCTGCGCATGCGCATCGGCGGAATACACGGTGTATACGAACCTGGCAAAAGCCTGTGCACCCTGTGGTATTTTGTTGGATAGAAAAGAAAAGAAATGATACTTAGACTAGCTTCTGCCCGCGACTTTGTCCGCGTAGATATCGATTGTCGTTACTGAACTTATGCATTTTCTGGGATGAAAAGAAGCCTATGTGTTAATACAGGGTATAAGCTGTCTCTATTCCAAATTTCATCCAAATCCGTAAAGCCGTTGCAGCGTGAAGGAATGACAAACTAACACACACACAAAAACTTTCGCATTTATAATATTAGTTAGATTATCCCTTTATAGTGCAAATATAAAATCTGGTAAGTACTAAAAATTACCACTTTCAAGTGGTGCCTTTTGTATTTTTATTTAAAAAAATTGTGCGATTGAGAGATTGAGACTAATGAACAATAATTCCTTTTTTTTCCTCTAAAGAGTTAACTAATGATCGGTCTGTCTGTCTGTTTTTTCATTCGGCTGTGTGTCATGAGTGCGAAGTTCTATTGATATAACAACAAATAACACAATTCAGATAATATAAAAATTACAGAGGCCTTTGTTTGTTTTATGACGATTATCGCTCAACCTTAACAATCATAATCTCTTAAACCATATAATTATCAAACAGTGAGTATATTATTTATCATTCCAGATATTATAAATGTAACTTCACACCCCACTAAAAAAAGAAACGTGCCGAATAAATTATTTGCAATTAATTGTCTTATTACGCTATATTATAATACTGATTTTATACTATTCACTGTGCTTACTCTGTTACTAAACGTATCGCAGTTAGAATGTAATTGCTTTTATGATTTACTTTGTATTGTTATTATAATATAATAGGTTTTTTTACTATGTATTGTTATAATACGAATTTTGTATAATTCTCGTACAGCCACAGACTAGAAAAGTATTACGATTAAATAACAAACTAGCAAATTAATTTCACAAAACGTTTCACACAATTAGCGCTCTTAAGTTTTATTATACCTCTTAATTTAAGAAGGTTTTTATTGGTATATTTTTTTATTGTAATTGTTCGATAAATAATGTAGACAAATCGTAATGGAATGGATAATTTCTGTTTTTTTTGTTAACTAACTACTGTGGCCTTATATTAGATTTGGAATAAAAGATAAACTGTTCAATTATTTAAAACTATCTCTTTATATTTTAAAATGTTGACAATAAAATTAAAGTGTTATATTGCCACATTCCTATTCGTCGTGTTATCTTGGTCAACTTGTATCAAAGTTCATTTAACGTTTTCATTAACTTTATCTATTTACGCTTCCCGTCCTAATTATCTACAGACAATTAATTAAACAAATAATAATGGCATTGAACTGACCAGTCAAACGTTGCCAGCGCGTTATGAAAGTGCTCCACATAAAGTTTGGCGTTAGTGCGAAATCTAATTATAAAATTCGGCCCCCGCGGTCTGTCGCGAGCGCTGGACAAATGCAACTGACCAAAAACTAGCGATGAGTTCTCACATAACTGTCGCCGAGAGAGCTTTAATTTGTATTTTAGTTCACGCTTATATATATTTATTTCTATTTCGCTTTAGAAATTGTTTTCCGATGATATGCCAATTTCTTGCTCTCCGTCTAGGGATTGTTTGTGGAAAAATAATATCCGAATGCACCTTCACATCACTACAGGACTTTACCTATCTATGTATACCATATTCTACGTTTCTACGTAAAGTAATTGTGGCTGTGCGATATCTGTTGTAGTTGGGCTGTAACGGTTTTTTTATGAGTATAGAAACAATATTTATTTATTTCTTGTATCAAATGGTAGCATTTAGGTTAATCTAGATGCACATGAATGAGAAATAAAGCGGTGAGATGAATCGATCCTTTTAATTAGCCAAACCACATTACCATAAAATTCGTGTGAATCTTCTATCAAGGAACAGAAGCTTATTAAAAACTTTCATTACCACAATAACACTGAATTTCACACGAAACAGAATCGCTGCAACAGTATCATGTGTCTAATTGAATCCGTACATTCACATTTCAAGTGCGATTTTGAATTATAATTATACCGCGAACGGATTTAGCTTCCGGCATTTGCATAAGTTCATTATCATTCCTGCAGCATAACCGCTTAATTGGTATAGACCTTTATGAGCAGAAACATTCTTTGTTTGCATTTCCACTCGGAGACCGCATTAAATACATCATGTCACTTTAAAGGGAACTGTGTTCCACCGACAATTTAACTCCCAAGTAAATCTTTTGTATTTTTTTCCAAAAAAGTTATTTGCATTGCGCTCGACAGTGACCCAACTGGTCAGTGAGACGAAGCGGCACCGTCAGTTGTTTTGGCAGGCTCGCCGCATGCGCCCGCGTCGCGGCTCTGACGTCTTACGCGAATTTTTAATTTGAAAATTCGCTTTCTCTAAGACGCGTCCCAGTCTCTGGATTGTGAAACGACCGGTGGAAACTTTGTGATATTTTTGGATAGCTGAAGTCATTCAAATGTGACGTTTTATTCCGTTTGTTTTTATTATCGGACGTTAACTTTGCCAATGTTTATTTTATTATCGACTTATTGTCTTCGACATATATTTACAATTTACACAAGTGCTCCGTTTGCTCTACTTTATTCTTCAATTGAAACTAACGATCCTTTAATGTTTCGTGCGCACTCGTGAGTCGTGAGATCAAACTAAACATGGATCATTATCTTTCGTTATCAAACGTTTATCTCTTCTATCTCAGATAACCTTGCCATTTCTTACCATAAAAAAGGCTTCACGGAATTTACTTTCTTATGTCACTTGCTATATTCGGCTTCAAATCTATTTGTGTTTACTATTTGTTAATCAGTATGCACGTTGACAGCTGTAGGGTCATCAACAATCAGGTCGACGGTTTCTAATGTCCACATGCTCCGTATGCGTTCCACGTTCCAATCTTCCTGCTGACTTGAGTCGTGTTAACTGCCATTACAATAATTTAATGGATTCGTCCTATATTGCCCTCCTCAGTATTCTCTATTGAAACTTATTACACTTGTGACATGCTGTGATTGATTTGAACATTGCGTCCGTAATGAAAACTTGTGTGCCTATGTTATTCAATTAGTGTTCTTCTTTAAAACTATTGGTGTAATTTGTTACTTTACTTGTATATAGCAAAACGCTTTTGGTATATCCAATCGAATGACAAAAAAAACGTAACGTTCCAATCAAATATTGTTATGATAATCTCATCAAGTTTTTATGCCCCATCATTTCGTTTATGGCATATCCTCAGGCTGTTTATTGTTTGCCAACATCATGCCGAATTCATCTAGAGCCAATTTGAATAGTTTCAATTAGGGTCTTCAAGTTTTTGCTCGTTTACACATTAGGTCCGGACAAGTTGACATATTTGGCGAACGCCGAACATCAACAGTCTTTATTGCGTATATTCATATCGTAAATGGAATGCCGTCAGCGCAAGGAAAACCAATGTATTTTCCTGACATTTTAAATGAGTCAAAAGCTCTGTGACAATTTATGTAATACTAGTTATTCAAAAGGACACCTCATCAATCCACCTTGTCAAAATAAACAACAATCGTCCAATAAGTGTCAGGGCCTGTATTCATTATCGATAAACTTCTGATCATAGAGAATATAAAAAGCATCTGCGTAGTACTGTCGATCTTCGCATTATTTTTCTTGATCCTTGAATAGATCACACACGCGTCTTCAATGGTCTATCAATAAACAAAAAGCTTTGGTAAGAGCGCTATTTGTTTACCGCGTTAATTCAACCACGATCTTTTTATAATCGGCTGATAACCAATTAAGCTCCGATGTTCCGAAGGTTAAAAATCGTGTTTTTATTTGGGTGCTTATTCTGCGTCAAGGTTAGGTCCATCTTATCGACACACCTATAATACGAGTATCGACTGTGAACATGTCAGATGCGTCATCTCGCAGCGGCTACCGCGACAGTGTTTACACACGCGCTAGGATCTGCGTGTGAGTCACTTGTGGCCGCTGCCAGGTGATAGCGCGCACTTGTTCAGCCAGTGTGTATTTTACCACCTGCAGAAGCACTCGCTTTGTTTATGTTTTCCTGATTCGTCGATTTCTGTTTCTATCAATAATTTGATCTAATGATTAATTCATATTTCAAACTAGGTGCGGAACGAAAAGTCGTGATACTCGATAGTGCAAAAAGTTTAATTGCTTCATCGGAACTTTATTACAAATGGATCGTTTTGAGTGTTAATTGATAGTGTCCCTGAATATTAACGGATTCTAGTCAGTGATGTGATTTTGGTGATTATTCAAAATGTTCTACGAAGTGGTTATTGGACTGAGTTTACTTATTTATTTGGTGTGGAAATATTTGCTTTCTCACCCATCGGAAACGACTGAAAATGAAAGCTATACACAAGTTGTAAATCAAGATACGCTTACAAACCCAAGCATCAAAGAAATACCGATTCTTGAAAAAGAAATTGTACATGATGCACCTGTTGTTAAAATAACCGAAGATATTCAAAATATTGAAACCAATAACAATGGTATTAACAATTTGCGTATTTTTAACACAGATATTGTTAAAAGTCAGGATGTTATCACACCAAGCGTGTTACTAAAACAACAAAAAGCTAAAGGTCATGAAAGTCATATTTTCAAGCGAGAGAGCCCGCCGAAGGAACGCTTAACAGAGTTTCTCGAGAAAACTATTTTAAATGATGACAAAATACAAACGATTATACAAAACCTGTCCTTAGACAAAGCAGAAAATGAGCATGAACCACACATTCTCGATTTTAAAATAACTCCGGTGGATATAAAACCCGTTAAGGAACAATCGATAAGCGATAGAGCATTAAAGCTCCAAGAATCGATCGATAAAGTTTCAGATAGAGTCAAGAAGTTAAATGACATTAATTTAAACAAAGAACCTGAATCAGATAAACAAAAAGACGTTTGTGATGAAGGACAAGTACCAGAAGAAAGACCTGTGATAAAACGTTTGCAAAAACAGCCTGGTTTCCCAATCGGTCTTAATTTTGGGTCAGTTATTGGCGAATTGAAAAATAAAACGAAAAATGGAGGATTGAAGCCTGTATTTCGCAAATTTGACGCGGACACAGTCGATAATGCTCAGGCATGTTCTTTGCTTTATTACATATTTTAAGTTAATTTATTTTATAATATGCGTTTACCAGGGTCGCAGGAAGTTGAGAGAAAACAAAAAAGTTTTTAATGACCATACTTTCCGGTTGCATTCGTTTCCTCAGTTTTTAAGGTTACCGGATAAATTGTTTGCTCGTTTATGTTTATGTCTATGTGTTTTAAATATTTGCATTTTATCCAGCCACACAGTGTGGTCAACATAAGTTTACTTGCAATGCGATTTTGTAAAGTTGGTCTGTTTTAAGACTCTTACGGAACTCCATTTATGCTACAAATATTTGAGTTTTTTCATCGAGTTTATTTATTATGAAATGACGTATTACGATATTATATTTCACTTCTCAGTGCGCTGTTATAAAATATACGCGTTAAGTTACACAACATAGCGTGACAATTTACCGCGAATGTGGATCAGATGTAAATGCGTAACAATAGACGTTAACGCATTGCCAGCTAGGAAGAAAAAATATTCATCTTTCACACTATTTTATCATTTTGATTTCACACCAAGATGGGTTGGTATATCAATTGTAATTATCTTTACTCATTTGCACGCATTCTTACTACAATTATTAACTTTTTGCAAATCTAGATAGCTTAATTAAAAATTCTTCCTCCTCTCTGAATAATAATACGAGGAAATACGTCATTTTGTGACCGTAGAAAATCCAATTCAATGGTTAATTAAGATTACGTGTGTTTTTAGATTAATAAAGTTCAAGATTTAGCAATTTCTTATAGTAGATTCCACTTCTCCAAATGACTACACAGCTAGGTCTTTATATTACTAATATTTGTCGACCTTACATATTTCTGACGCCTTTAATATTTATATTCATATTCTTGCAACCATGGTATTTACAAGATTTTTTTCTTAAATATCCAGTACTAAACATGGACGCTACTAGGGTGTAGCAATAAATTTAACTTACGTTTACTTATACATACAATTTAGAACTTAACTGGGCTATAGAACTTAATTGAACTTTCTGCCAAATGAATTACATAAATAAATTGTTTTTTAGGCATGTGTATGTGCAACTATCGTTGTAAGTGTATACGAGAGGAGGCGCTGAATAGATTGCAAGTTCAATAAACAAAGATAACCTATTGGCATCTAAGTCCGCATTCTCCTTAGGCTCGCATTAATAATAATAAACTGCACCCGTAGTCATAGTTATTACGGTACTTATATCAGGTATTTGGCAAGACCTTTATAGTATTTTATGTCTAATTAATTATAATTAGACTAACCTACTCTAACCAAGTTCAAATTGATAAAATGCCATATCATTTAAAAGTATGAAGATTTTTGAGAATAAAATCTTATTGCATTTGTTACAGGACTCCTTGAACGCTGCAGTTGACGAGAAAAAGAAGGTCCAAATCGAGGATGATGAACTTGGAAACAATATTCTCGCAGACCGGAGAAACAAACTCGAAACTGCGGCACAGGTAAACATACGATAAAGTTTTAACATTGATTTCCTAATGATACCACGCACAAACACATTACAGGAAGTCAATCGTACTCTTACCTGCAAATAAAGTCAGTGTTCAAGTACTTAGCCGAACCTACCGAAGTTACCTAAACGATTTAAAAGCTCCTCTAAAATATTTTTCCCTACATAGTAGCAGCAATGAGTTCCGTTGGCCTTATCCGAAAGTTGGCTCAGCTAATGTGGCACGCAACTGAATTAATTATCGAACTTCTAACTAATACCTCAGTTAATCCGATTGAATGTATGGGCAATTAATTCACTATTGCACGTTATGCAACCGAGTCGACGCGAAAACGCGTTGAGCAGGAATGCTGTTTGATCACCCGACCTTTGCGAGCCCTGCTTTTCAATGAAACAACACGTTAATAAGAATATCCTTACTTTAAAAGGTAATTTAAGAAAGTTCAAGGGACCGCTAATTGTTGCTCTGTTTGTATGTCAATAAATACTAAAGGTTCCTTCCGATTCTGTAAATGTGTTATACGGAAGTTGTACAGTCGTGTGAATAAAATGGACGTTGCGTGAGTAAGTGTTACTGGTGATTCATACATTTCATAAGCTGCCCAAGTATCACCAGTTCGAATATGAGTAATGGTAGACCCATCGACTGCACCAATGTTTTCATAACGCGCTATGTACAAACCAACTAGTAATGTACAACTGGATGTGTTATTAGGATAAATAATTATATCCTTCCTCTTAACACAACTGGCAGAGGAAGGACGTTTTAATCTTGCAGCAGGCCCGGAGGGCTAATGTACGCAAAGTTAGAGCTCAACCGACCACCAGATGTATGACGACCACTGGGTGTATGGGTCACACAGACCCCACTTACCACCAGGTGGCATGTATGCTTGTTTGCCTTCTCCATGCCATTAAAAAAACATGAAGAACCAATATTCAAGATGGCATAACATACATAAATACATACATACCTTCACGCCTCCCAATGGGGTAGGCAGCGACTAAGGTACGCCAGGTGCCCCGGTCTAAACATACAACTTTCGCTTTCTCTACATTCATCAATCTCTTCATGCACGTACGTCGGTTTCGGGTACTTTTGATTTGGCCCTTATTCAGTACAACGCGAATCTGATCACCGTACGTCCGTCTAGGGTGTCCCCTACCGACATCTCTACTCTCGCTGGCACAACAAGTTGGTTCAAACTGGATAGTCAATACTAAACAATGGTTTTCATAACATAAACCTATCACTAAACATCAAATTACGAAAATCTAGATCCTACCAGCTGTCATTTCGTGTTATTCGCGCGATATACGGCTCGTTATGTATTATATTATAATGTACCACATTCAAATAGGCTAATGTTATTTGTTTATAATTAAGTATGCGCATAAAATATCAATTAATTGTATTTATATAACAATAATTAGGCTTGTGTGTTGGCATGACGTAAATTATATAGTATTATGAATTATATTTGTGGTTAAAAAAGTACCTAACTTTCGGGAAATTTGTGTTATAATAATAATAATATAATAATAATCATTTATTTGCAAGAATATGGTCATTACAGTTGGTGTTAATAAGAGTCTTATTATTCTAAACCACAACTGCTGGGAGTCGATTGATGAGGTCTGCCTACACCCTGATTCCTGGAAGAGCGAGTAACGCATAGAGAGTCTTATTATTATCAAGCATGATGGTACCGAGTATTAGACTCATCGCTTATTTGGTACTTAAGTACATGTGTGGCACGGTCCAAAATATGTCGCTGTTCTTTTTAATGTTTCCTGGAATATTTTATGTTTATATTGAATTTTGTACGAAAGTTCGGTTCGAGTTATGTTGTTATTGCGGCAAATAGGCTAATACACGTTATAAAAATAATACCTCAATTTATACGAAATACTTATCTATCTCAAGCAATTTATTTATACACTTTTAATTGACGCAAAATTTAATTATGTCCCTAATTTCCAGGGATGGCGAAAACGCGTCCCGCAAAGCGACGCGTCCTTATTCACAGTGGCGGGGCGGTTAGAACGCGACAAAGGGAGCGCTACACCACCTCTAACACCTCCGCCGGTCACCACCACCGCGCCGACTACACCTGCCTCACCTGGGATCCCCATCGCCAACAAGTTTAAGTAAGGAACTTCAACTTTATCACGGTAGTGGGGCTGTTATCGCGCCACAAAATAATCTCTATGCCAATATTAAAACCACCGCTCGCTGGTCACCAGCACTGCGACAACACCTGCGGCACCTGGGATCCTCATCGTTGACAAGATTAAATAGATTCTATGTACATATGTGATGTTTTCTTCTTCTGCAGCATTCTATTTGAATGCCCACTGTTGGGTGTATGCCTCTTCAAGTTTCTTCATGGGTTAGTCTGGTCCATCGTGAGCCAGCATTTTCTTTAATATCGTCGGACCATCGCGCCGGTGGTGTACTCCATCTGTTGTCATCCCTACGAAATATAAAAAATATAAATAAATAAATGTGAATGAAACCAGTAACAGTGACTCTTAAAAATAAAATATGGTACAGAAACGATGCAGTTAAGCAAAGGCCGGAAGAAGTGGCATGATAAAAATGACGTTTATATTGCATTTTTTACTTCTGAAGTCTAATATTCATTTATGCAAACATGTTAAATTATAATGAATGAGCAAGCGAGTGACTAATAAAGTGTGTGTCAGTGAGAAACTAACCACAAAATTACGTTACTAGTATGCAAAATTACATTCTGTGAAATTGTAACTTTAAGTCATTAAAAAAACCTACATTTGTAATGTTGTAAAGAGGTATGACTCATTATTGTTTATTTACGTAGTCAGTCTAAAACACGTCTACTAGCTTACAGATAGTTCTCCACCTTCTTCTAAGGCCAGGATTACACCTGTAAGTTATTACGTAAGTTTTGAGACGCAACTATGGGTAAGAGTGAGTGGCAAATATCTGCATCTCTCTCTTGCATATATCTTTGTTTCAAAAGTTACGTAATAACTTACAGGTGTAATCCCGGCCTTACTATGAGTCTCCAGATTTTAAATTATACCAAAACACAATAAAGCTTTTGATCTAATTCCACCGCCACCAATCTTGCTCCTCTGATTGCTCAACGGAACGAATTTCATGAGATACGTGAAATACTCCACAAATTTGTCTTCCATCCATCCATCTAATGATAAGTGAACTCTGAAGCAAAGGAAAATCTCGAAATGGCAATTGGCAAAAATGGAATGTTTCTAATACTACCTCTACTTACCGGCTGTCTTATCCCCATGCTAAAGCAAGTTTAATACAGCTGCTTAGCGGCAGTTTAGCGTGAGCAATGGTTGGGATCCAGACAGATCGCCTATCAGATATAAGTCGTTTGGTAATAAATTGAAGATATATTATTAACATCAGGTTATATTTCCAGGTCCCGCAAACAAACGTCCCCAACGAACGGCTTTGCGTCAGGCCCTCTCCGGTCTGCGTCATGCGCCGTCGTGTGCGAAGAGAAACCGAAGGAACCGGCGCGGACCGACCGCGAGTCTTTCAAGCGCAGCCACAGCGTCAGCGAGAGCATCAGCAGTCGGCTTGACGAAAGTGAGTACACCAAAAAAACGTCCCCAACAAACGGCTTTGCGTCAGGCCCGCTCCGGTCTGAGTCATGCGCCGTTGTGTGCGAAGAGAAACCGAAGGAACCGGCGCGAACCAACCGCGAGCGTTTTAAGCGCAGCCAAAGCGTCAGCGAGAGCATCAGCAGTCGGCTTGACGACAGTGAGTAGGTACACCAAACAAACGTCCCCAACAAACGGCTTTGCGTCAGGCCCGCTCCGGTCTGAGTCATGCGCCGTTGTGTGCGAAGAGAAACCGAAGGAACCGGCGCGAACCAACCACGAGTGTTTTAAGCGCAGCCAAAGCGTCAGCGAGAGCATCAGCAGTCGGCTTGACGACAGTGAGTAGGTACACCAAACAAACGTCCCCAACGAACGGCTTCGCGTTAGGCCCGCTCCGGTCTGCGTTATGCGCCGTCGTGTGCGAAGAGAAACCGAAGGAACCGGCGCGGACCGACCACGAGTCTTTCAAGCGCATCCACAGCGTCAGCGAGAGCATCAGCAGTTGGCTTGACGAGAGTGAGTACACCAAACAAACGTCCCCAACGAACGGCTTCGCGTCAGGCCCGATCCGATCTGCGCCATGCGCCGTCGTGTGCGTTTAAAAACCGAAGGAACCGGCGCGGACCGAACGCGAGTCGTTCAAGCGCAGCCACAGCGTCAGCGAGAGCATCAGCAGTCGGCTTAACGAGAGTGAGTACACAAAATGGGCAAAATGTATGGTAAACATATTGTTTTGTTGGTAGACATAGTGTTGCCAGGTCAAGTCCTCCAAAGATCGGGACTGTACGTACATACATACATACATTAAATCACGCCTGTTTCCCACCAGCACCACTGACGCGACGTCACGGCAGTTCACTAAATCCAATAAATATTCTTAGATTTTTACCTTTTTAGGATGCATATTTGTCAGGATCGTAGCAAGTGGCAAGAAGTGGTCTCTGCCTGTGATTTAATGTATGTATGTATGTAGGATGCATATTTTAGACCCACAAGCACAATTTCCTTACTTACGTGTTTGTCGATAGTGCATTTTACCAAAGAAGAGACCGGACGGTCTGACGTTGGTTCCATGGCAGAGAGGGCGCTGTCTTTTGTGGGATGCGACTTGCGTGAGTACTTTCGCCGCTTCTCATTTGAAGAATACTTGTAGGGCGGCTGGGTCCGCGGCGGAGACTGCTGCCAAGATGAAGCACTCTAAATACTCTGCCTTGGAGCCGATGTACGATTTAGTCCCTGTCGCGGTGGAGACGTCGGTACCTTGGGGTTTGGAAGCCAAGGGGCTTTTTAAGGATAGGCCGACGTCTGCGTGACAGAGGGGGGAGCCTCGTTTTGGGTCGTGGCTGGTTCAGCAGGTTTCCATTGCAATCCAGCGGGGCAATGCGGGGCAGTGTAATGGGAACGTTTGAGCCAGCCACGGTGCAGCGGTTGGTAGTAATTAGGATAAGTCTGCGTTTTAAAATTTGTTTTGTTAGTGTTAAGGAGATTTGACGAAGCGGTTGCTGATGATCATTCCTATGTAAAACGTTTTGACGAAGCCTGTTGCTGATAATATGTTAATGTATTATTTTCTTATGTGTTATGCTTTTACGATTGTATAATATGAATAGTCAATGTAATGATATGCAGTCTTCATTTAGTTATCGTTATAGAAACCTATCAATCTTTCAATAACCTGTAAACTATTAAGTACAGAGTACAGACCATAATAGTGGCGCTCACTAAAAAAGAACAGGTTGATGATTATTTTTGACAGTCAATATAAACTAAAATTTTAACTAAAGGATCGGCCTTTGCTATATTTTCAAGTGTTTATGTCAAACTTCACAGTGGTAGGGCGCTAGATACAAGTTTCATGAGAAGGGTGACATGAAGGATGTGGTCTTCTCCATTACCAATAATATGACTGGTTTACTAAAATGTACCTAATTTAAGTTATAGTGTCTACTCCGAATCAAAGAGACTGAATAAATAGAAAAAAAATGTGCTAATAAATGGACAGAGAGGTAAACAGAAGCGAGTTAAAATTAAAACCAGACACCCGTCTGAAATACATTCTAATTTGATTCTTGATATGCATTGCGTCAACAACGTTGAAAATTAAAGTCGGATTCATTTTGTTTTTAGCGTGACATCTGTCATGAAAAGGTGACACGACCGACGGTAATTTTAGTTTCTATTTCAAAACAGTCGCAGTCAGTTTACAGTCAGGGAATAATCGTAGGGCTTCCCGATTGCTTACGGCTTTTCATTGTGACTTGGTCGCCTCATATGCTCTTATGCGAGTCTGAAGATATTTCGCCCATAACATAAGTAATTTTTTTGATGTTGTACTATCATCCTATTTTGTGTCCCATCCCACTGCTAGGCAAAAGCCTCTCCCTAGATTTATTTATTCTTATTCAGTTTCGGATTCAGATTTATTACTCAATATAAGTGTAGCATATTAAAAGGCATGTCAAATAATAAGTAATAAGGTACATTGAGGTCATCAGAAATAAAAATAAATAATTGTCTGTCGATAATCCTCTTAACATATTGTCGTTGTTTTATTAAAACTTGGAATTGAAAATTGTTTTTCCTTACCCAGAAGATGAATCTCCCGGTGCAGAGAAATCGGGCTGCACGGTCCGAGTGCCGCGAGCTGATGACGAGACCTTCCAGGCTTTCTTCACGCCTGTCATGGAGAAGGAGCGCCCAGTCGACAACGGGGTCGATGTAGACCTGGATGCCATTGACAGCAGCTCTAGGCAGATGTACGTATTGAGCGAAAGTTGTTACAAGGGGCGGCATACTTGAAATAAATTAAAATACCGTAAAGCGGAGTTATTTGAGAAGGCGAGGATATTTTGAACAAAGTAATTAAATAAGCTTTGAGTTAATATTTTTTGTCATGGCAATGGTAGAACTGAAAACTTCGCCTGGCAGCAAGTTTTACAGTTCTAGCAACCAACCAACTAGGCTAAACGCGTCAAGATGAACGCCGAGTCTAAATCGACAAAATGTATAGGATTCACGTAAGCTGATGGATGACAGATCGCGTTGACCGCTTATGTCAACTCGATACATTTCGAGTCGATAGAAAACAGAAATGTTAGCCACGTTTGCATCTTGGCTACTGTACTAACATATCCTTTGGATAAGAACAACATCAAACTAACTTACAGTGCGTCGCAGCAGTACGAAAAGGTGTTGGCTCTGTTTGTAGCATTGCTCTAGTGAGTAAAGCACTGGTATGCACTAATGCACATGTAATACGGGAGCGCCAAAGTTCATATAAAATTGCAACTCCGATTATTGGAACTGCGAAAATGTAATTTTTATACCGCTGAAACCGTAAACTTTTCAGAAGTTCTGAAATATTCAATGTGTAGATAAGACTAGGTTAGGTTAGGTTTGATTTATAAAAATCCTGAAAAGTAACAGTTGCTGAAAAAAATACGTTATCACTTGCGATAATTATGACTTACAATACGTTATGAGTAAAAATAATTATATGAGCTAATATGGACCCACGTAATGCACTATAGACCAAGTAAATACAAATGGCGAACTTACACTTTGAACTTAAAGAAAAATTTAACAGTTGATGTATGATATGTTGGATTCTCGTTTGTTTTTTACCATATAATAGCATTATCATTATATCATCTGAAACACGTGTACATACTGATGGACAAAGACGTTCTTCAAAGATATTTATAAAATAAATCGCATTGTCAAGTATGAAGTTATATTGACCGTGTACTTTTAAAGAACAGTTACTTTTCTTATATTTAAATTTATGTGTATAATATTTACAGTTAAATATTATCCCTCTTACTAATAAACGTTGAGTAACGGTACAATACAATGTTTTGTCTTTGTGACATTTGAATTTGACAGATAAAGACAAAAAATTGTATAGCTATACCACCGTTACTCAATGTTTATTAGTAAGGGGGTATGTGTTTATGGATGTGCATTAAATACCTATACTTTGCATGAGTAAAGCGTCTAAAAAACATTATTCTTACATGCACAATAGTATGGATTAAAAACATAATAATGGGCGCTCTTTGTTACTAAGAATTTACAGTGATACAACACTCTTGTTTTCCTTTGTGCACAAAACTTCTACATATTTGCGTCGCGTGGCAACTAGCCAATTATTTCGCGCGTGTTGTCATCCGGCGCCGTGGCTTAGTTGGTTAAAGCGCCTGTCTAGTAAACAGGAGATCACGAGTTCGAATCTCGTCGGGGCCTAGCGGTTGATATGCTTTTTGTATTTTTCGTTCTTTTTTTATTTAAGCGGATTTATATTTTGATAACAATGTTTTATGTTTAAAAAAAAAACAGGATTAACCTATTTGCAGTTAAGTCTGAATTATTAATTCATAAAAACAAGTTTTTATTGATTTATCTTTTGCAACTGAGTTATGTCTTTTGGTTTTCTTAACAATGAATGTTCGTTACGTTTTCGCATTTTAATTAAAACATAAAATGATACTACAACTTTTTATAGCGATAGTAACAAGCTCGTTGTAGTTTATAGGTATTTTTTTAAGGTTGCGGTTTGTGAGTGTAGTTGTAATAACCAATAAAACAATGCTTCAGAACAAAATTATCTCATTCACGTCCACAGTACTTGTGTGAGTTCGAATGTGATCTATTTGTACACGCTTACACACACTAATGCAATCGGAAAGTCAAAGTGAGTTTACTTTGAATTGGTTCAATGTCCTGCGATTACGATCAGGTAGGTAGGTAGGTAGGTAGGTGTAGGTCATGTGCTGTGATGCAACAAAAAACTGATTACAATTTTGCGACATCGCTTACTTGGTAGTACGCCGATCTTAGAAACTAGCGGGTTTCCGATCGAAAAAAATGTGTGAAGAATACTATGCATAAGTATTTAAACCATACAGAATAACAAGTATTATTTAGTTAAAGTCATTGACATAGAAAACGTGCTCAAATGGTTTTATTTTCTCGTTATTTACCCATACACAATCCTATAGCTTTCTTTTTTATTAAACCAACACCTTTAACTAACAATTTGAGGTTAATTATAATATTTAACTGCATAGCTAATTACCGATTTTCACTGATACATTTTTTACATACATACATACATACATACATTAAATCACGCCCGTTTCCCAGAGGGGTAGGCAGAGACCACTTCTTTCCACCTGCTACGATCCTGACAAATCTCTTTCGCTTCTTCCACATTCATACATCGAGTCATGCACGCACGTCAGTTTCGGGTACTTTCGACCCCTCACTTTCGCTGAAGTAAATAATAATCATATTTTTTTTGTGTAACAATAATTCCATTCCTATAACATCACCTACTTTGTTTTGCAGGTTGGCCAACGATTGGACTAGGCGAGCGAAGCGCGAACGCCGCCATGTTGCGTCTAGGAATCCGTTGAAGGCGCTAGCGGCCCGCACAGATCTCAGGGAAGAATACTCGCCGCCGCCCTCCACGCACATCCGGGACCAACTAATTAAGGAGAAAGGTATTTAATTTACAACTTTGGCTTCCTCTACAGTTCATCAACCTCTTCATGCATTCACGTCGGTTTCGGATGCTTTTGACTTGGCCCTTATTTAGTAAATCGCAGCCCCGGATCAAGGGGCGGGCAACAGGGGTACCCTGCCCCGGGCGGCAGTTTCAAAGGGCGCCAAATGCATATGTTTAAAGAAAAACTTGTTTCATAACCCTGGACCCGTTGGAAAGGGGGCATCACTGTCAAGTTCTGACCCGGTTCGGGAAAAACGTAGATCCAGGGCTGGTACATCGCGAATCTGATCACTATGTTCGTCTAGGGCGTTCGACTACATCTGCACTCAGTCTCGCTCGAATACCTCTTTCGTAACTTTTCTTTCATAAATTATTTCTAACGTTTTATGTTTAGAGCGGTGAATCTGGCGTTCTATAGTCGGCGTGTTTAACCATTGATGCGTTGTATCTTTCTGTGGCATCGTACGTTTCACTATGTCTGCGTGAAGTTTTTTAGGACAATTTATACAAAAACAGCAATAACCGTTCAGCTAAATCTCCACCTATCACAATAGTATATTTTAGAAATATACTCGCACTGTTTCCACGCATTTACGCAACTGAAGCGATCTATACACTTTCAAGGGTACTCTCTCTGTCTAGCAGTCTTTAAATGAATGGTGTAGCGGCATAAGGAACAATGGTAGTAAACGAGGCGCGCGGGCTCGAATACTATCTCCCCACGTTGGGCGCCAGATTGTAAGGTGAATGAGACGCCAAGTTGACAATCAGTAGGTTTATTCAGTAACTTATGAAAACAGAGATGGAACTATGTCTAGTCGAATATCCTAGGTAAGTGAAAACATACAATATGAGCTTAAGGGAGGACCGCATAGGCGTTCTCTCCCTGTCGTCGGTGTCACTTTAGGATAGCAGAGGCCGTCTCTCAAGCTAGACCGCTAGCTAAGGAATGAGTAATAGGACGGCTGTGCGCAGCTTATATACCCTCCGAGCGCCGCCTTCGTATGCGCTCGGGTCGGTCGGTCAGCCGAGCGAGATAGGTAGTGAGTGTGCGAGCGGGATAGTATTCGAGCCCGCGCGCCTCGTTTACTACCATTGTTCCTTATGCCGCTACAACGGTAAAAAAAAAAACAATTTTGGAATCTACCCGGCTGTTTTGATGACTGTTTATTTTTTTCTCTTCAGCGACAGCTAACTGCGGTCTAGCGGCAGAAGCGCTGGCAGCGCTGGCGAGCAAAGAAGACTTCGCGAACGTGGCGCTGCGAAGTGCTGCAAACGCTGTTCCGGTGCCAGGGGCTAAGTCGCTCATGCTGCTACATGTCAAGGGCCGCCGCCGCGTGCAGGTAACCTAACTTACTGACCAAAATATAAAGAAGCGACTTTTGACCGCATACACATACTTACTGTTGGCCTCATTACCCTCTTTTTGGCTTCGCGCAATCGGGTAAATTACATAACCTTAAGTTGATCAAACTGGGTTTAATTTTACTTAATTTGGTATACTTATAAACGTGATTCTTATCCTTAACATTGAAATTGGAGACATATTGATTGATTCAGATAGAAAAATGTCTGCTTTGTGCATTGTAGCGTTAATAGTGATGTCATGAAATTATTTTTATTTTTTAATTTTTCAGACGAGATTAGTAGAGCCAATACACACGAGCGTCAACCGAGGCGACTGCTTTGTGCTGATCACTCCTGACCAGCTGTTCCTTTACATTGGCTATTACGCTAATGTTATTGAGAGGTAGCTTTATTTTTCCTTTTTTTAAAGGTATTTAATTCGATTGTTCGAAGTACCTACTACATGCTTTTTGATACATGTTTATAGCAAAATAACGCAGGGACAGTTTTTGTATGGTACTTATCTTATTTTTTTTAGAAATCGCAGTACGGACGTCGCTCAGCATATCCTTAACACCAAGGATCTCGGCTGTAAAAACTGCACCGGCATCATCAAACTCGACGAGCAGACCAAAGCCTACTCCGAGAAGCACTGGGCCCAGTTCTGGGCTCTGCTCGGCGCCTCGCCCGACCAGTCGCCCGCAGACACCGGCCACCCGGACGAAGACGAGATATTCGAGTCCTGCATCGTACAAACCAACATGTGCTACGAAGTCATGGACGACGAACTCATCCCTATCAAGGAATACTGGGGCCAGATGCCCAAAATTGCCATGCTGAACCAAACCAAAGTGATCGTCTTCGACTTCGGCTCGGAAATGTACATTTGGTACGGCAAGAACGTACCGTTAGAAAGCCGGAGACGAGCCGCGCAACTAGCTCAAGAGCTTTACGACGAAGGTTACAATTATGAAGAATGCCATATCAATCCTTTAAATGCCGCTACATATCAAGGTGCTCGAGACGAAGCTAGCACGCCGGAGAAGACATCCAAAATCCGACCCGAATGGGCTCTCCTATCCAAAGTCACGCAGCACATGGAGACTATCTTATTTAAAGAGAAATTCCTTGACTGGCCAGACTACACCCGAGTAATACAAGTCAAGCCCCAAGAGATCAAATCCAACAGCATAGAGATTACGCCCTGCGACGCCGAAGAGATGTGGTCGAACGAGTATCAAGACCCTGACCTCGTCCTAGAAGGGTCGCACGTAGGCCGTGGCACGCAGTTCTTCGACAAAGCCAACATGCGTCACTACGAGATTAAAACCAAGTCGGTCTGTAAATGGCTGATCCAGGAGTACGATTTCCAACAGGTCGAAAGCCAGACCGAAATCGGAGAGTTCTTCTCCGGAGACAGCTATATCATCAGATGGGAGTATCAGATTACGGTTTCAGGGAGAGAACTGAACGGTAATCCTTCGAAGCATAACGTGACTGGTAGAGACCGCTGCACTTACTTCTGCTGGCAAGGCAAAGACGCCTCGTCTAACGAGAAGGGCGCGGCCGCGCTGTTGACCGTCGAGTTAGACAAAGAGAAGGGCCCGCAACTGCGAGTAGCGCAGGGCACCGAACCACCGGCGTTCCTCAACCTCTTCCAAGGCAATCTAGTCATCCACCAGGGCAAGAAAAACATTGATAAAAGCCGGTTCAAGCTATTCGTAACTCGCGGCAACTTGGCCAACGAGGCGTATCTACTGCAAGTGCCTTGTTCAGTGCGCCAGCTACGCAGCCGGGGCTCTTTACTCCTCGTCGACACCGAGAAGGGTTGTCTTTACATCTGGCACGGCTCGCGAAGCTTGAAACACACCAAAAACATCGCCATAGATCTAGCTAACAAGCTGATAGCTAGGAAATCTACTTATTTGTTCGGTGCGAACGCTTCCAACGTGATTATCACTGAAGTGAAAGAGGCCGAGGAGCCTAAGGAGGTTTTAGAGGCGTTGGGTGTGGCCAACAAGCAGTACTACAACTCCGTGTTGGGCGGCGGGAAGCCGGGCGGGGAGGAGGTGACGCCGCGGCTGTTCCACCTGTCCGACCTCGGCGGGCAGTTCGAGGCCGCCGAGGTGCTGTCGCCGCTGCGGCACGAGCGGCTGGTCACGCCCTTCCCGTTCGAACAGAGAGAGCTGTATTCCGCTTCGCAACCAGGTCAGTATAATTCAATATTGGTGCATCTCTTTTCACGATGTCTGTTAAAGTGTGCCTGATTTTAATTCTTATTCTGACTTCACTTTCAGCTGACGGTAATTTAATATTTGGTGTTACTTACAGCGCTGTTCCTGCTGGACTCAGGCGCGGCGGTGTGGCTGTGGCAGGGCTGGTGGCCGCGCGCCGAGCACGGCGAGCTCGAGCCGCCCGAGCGCAGCGCCGGTAACTACTTACTAATTTTCGTAGCATACCATACTACACCGTACCATACCATGCTATACCACACTACATTACCATACCATACTACGGTACCATGATATAACATACTACCGTGCTTTATCATTGTACCGACCAATACCATACCACACTCCCGTATCATACGTAGTCTGACAATACCGTGTCATACCATACAACCATACGGCAGACGGCAGACTATTATAGTCGTGTTTTGTCTTCACAATCTTTCTCAAAATTGATAGATAACCTTATTATATTATTAGCCATGCTCAGAATACATGTTTATTTCAGGTGTTGGCGCGTTCGCGGCCCGCTGGCAAGCGCTCCGGGCCGCTGCAATACGCACGGCCGAAGCCTACTGGACCGTGTCTCGAAGTGGACGGCCCGACGTACAGTTGGTAGCGGCCGGACTCGAACCCAGGGCCTTCGCTGACCTCTTCGACTGCTGGGAAGAACACGATGAAGCTGCTGAGGCCAACATCGCTGTAAGTCATTTTCGGACTCGGTATTTAAAGGTGATGGTGGATTCGTCGCGTTTGTGATATAGCGGGCAGGTATTTAAAGGAAGAACTGGCAAAACAGGGTTCCAGAGGAAGACATGGAGATTTAACACTAATGAGTGGAGATGTAACTTTAAAAAAAACAAGCTTGTCACCTGGGTATTTCTGGTCCCCAACCTACTCCTCTGTTTCAAATTTGATCTGTGATCTATTCAATTGGTTTGTGCTGTAAATAGTAAAAAATGGATAAGTTGAAATTTTAACCATTTTTAGATGTCGATGGATATTGGCGACTGAACTTTCTTCGAAGTCAGGTTTTTGGTTTCGAAAATTTTGTGTCTTAAATTGTCTATCATTCCTGCGTTTATTGGGTTTGGTTCTAAATGGTGATGGAAAATAACAATTAGAATTTAGTCATTTTCAATGTAGTTAAGTGTTATCATAGATATCTAATATTTGTATTTTTATCTAGTGTTTTTTTTTAGTATTTTTTTAGAAAGGACGCAAAAAAAATTAAGGAGACGTTTTCATAAAATTGGGTAACTTTGTATAAATGGATAATTCTTAGAGTTCAAAGGTAATCTGTAGTCTACATTGCAGGTGGTGAGGATTACTTAGAAGTAATTGTACATAAACACTGGTGATAAGATTGCTTTTAATAACGCTTTGTACACTGTATTATTTACACAACTGTGCTTCGATCATGTGTTTACTCTTTCTTTGTGTGGCATCTAAAACGAAAGACAGAATTCAAAAAAAGCTGATTCATTTTGGAAAAAATAATTTCGTACTTAAATATGTTGGGTACTTTGTTAAAGTTATTAAAGACAAAAATTACTTTTTCTATCTAAATTTTACACGCTTGGTTCAATTTAAAAAATAATAATATTAAAACGTAAAGTGTTATATTTCTCATTTTACTTCTCTAATCATTGATAATATGTCCCAATCTTTCTGATCATTGGTCCCGATTTTTTTGATATTCCGCAATTCTAAACTAGTAAAAAATCCCCAAATCATACAAATTCTAGATTACTAGATTAGTCAAGAGTGTTTTTCAAGTGTCAGATTGAAATTTTCGAAATTAACGCCCACATTTCATTTCGGCAAAAAATATGAGAAAATTAAGGGCCCCAAAAAGATCGAAATCACGTATTCGGTATGCCTGAAAGAGTAAGCACAGTTCGGGCGGTTCGCTTGCACGCACGTGTCTTGCAGCACGGGTACAAGGCGGGCGAGGCGCTGGGCGGCGCGCGCGAGCTGTCGCGGCTGTCCAGCTGCGCCGCCGAGCTCCCGCTGGCTGCGCTGCAGCGCCGTCCGCTGCCGGACCACGTCGACCCGCACCACCTCGAGCGCCATCTGGCCGAGCCCGACTTCATGGTAACTATCGCTATCTGCAGCCAACCGGCGGGGAGATGTCAAGCGACACTCGGGAGGCCTGCTTTGGCACATGTCCCACCGCCGACGACGAAGCGATAAACTATTTTTTTGCTCAAAAAACGAACAATAGATATAGATCGTTCACACTGCCGGCGAGAACTCTCTCCACTAGTTTGTCGAAACAAAAGATGTAGATCCCGTGTCAATAAATGAGGCACATATTAATAATTGATCGCTGTCTATCTTCCGCTCATCGTCGACGGTAGGAAAAGTGTTAACTGTAGAAGCCTGCGGCTTGACACTTATTCACATATGAAACGGCGGGATGATGAGTCCAGTGGCACTTGGGAAATCCTGCTTTACCTTGAGCGGCTAAACTGGCTGAGACAGAATTCGTCGTAACTAGTACAAGCGTCCAAATACGCAGAACTTTACTGCCAAAGGAGACAAGCGGTGGGATCTTGGGTCTGAAGCGGCCTCCTCCCGAGTTCATGGTACTTTCAATTTTTACGGCGTAGTGCAAGCGGTGGCATGCCCGACCAGCTGGACCTGCCATCTCGAGCAACATCTTAACCTAGTTGGATTTCATGGTAACTATTACAAACGTCCACACGAGCTGATGTTGAAGCGTCTGGCTGGATCGTGGTCCAGAAGGCATCTACGTGTCTTCGTGGTGTGCTACTTAAACCTACCCGTGTGATAGTAGTGGAGTCTTGACCCCCGATATTTGAAAAGGCGTAGTTGTTGATTAACTATGGTATGTATTGTTTCTAAGATCCCCGATTCGCCTCACTTAGGTCTGGTAAATAATAGGGTTTTAGAGTTTGCATCTTTATGGTTTACTTGTTGAGATTGTGGTACGAATGGTGAAGGGTTACCCTTTTACATACTTTGATGCAAATTGAACTGTAGATTTATCACGGTAGTGGAACTCTTTTAGTAGGTACGTTTTACTCCGTCACACTAAACCCTGCTTTGTAAATACTGGGTCAAAGTGCTGAAGCCAATCTGTATTTCAATAATAAAAGCAAACGTTTTGCAGGAGGCGTTCGGCATGTCCAAGGAGGAGTTCCTAGTGCTCCCGCTGTGGAAGCAGACCAACATGAAGAAGGACGTGGGGCTGTTTTGACCCCCCAGCCACGCCTCCGGCTGAGCCAGCCACAAATACTTTAGGAATTTTGTACAACCACAACTATTTCGTACTTTTCTACTGTTCAAGGATTTGAATATTTGATACAATTAATCGTAAGGGCACGCTTTAAATCTGTAGTAATCCAACCGAGTGTCGTAATTTTGTACTAATGGAATGTATAACTATGTATTCGTTCTCGTGATATTTTCATGTAACCGCCGTAGACCGTAGCGTAGGAATTTTAAATGAACACGGATTTGGATGTCGGAATTGCTTAGTGACCGAGCGCTTGTTCGTCGCATCCATGTCTTGGCGTAGTTTTACCTGTAAATATTTGTTTTATTCTATATTTATTTTATAATTTGTTTCGTTTTATGAATTATTGTAACCAATTTATTCTTCTTATATTTCTATCATGAATTTGTAATTTAAACAGTATTTTTAATTCGATTCGTTAATTGTTAGATAAGGTTTTGTTAGAATGCCAACGTGGGCGACGGAATGGCAATGAATTGTTAGCGGTGATATTTTACTATAAGAGCGTTGGGTCAGTGCGTTTTGCCAAAGAGTCGCGAGCTCGCCGCCAACGCGCGCTAGTCTGGTCAAGTATGGTTATCGGTTATAAATCGCTAGGTATACACACATATTTCTACTATATTATACGCTTTAGGGTAGGCTTGTATACTGCGGCTGTGGAGAGAGACGTATCGACCCGCATTGTGATATTTATCTCGTATACCGTTGGTTCGCTGTCGATTGAGCGAACCGTTGTTGAAAAATGTGTACGCATTTCCACAGCGGCAGCACTCCTATTATATTTTAATACATCACATATCTAATCTACTCATTAGCTACTCTTTTATACCGTGCTGTTAGGTGGACCATTGTAAACAGTTTTTAATGTTACTAATCTTAAAAAATTCCCTTTCTTTCCTCGCGTCTGGCTCAGCTTGTTAAGTAGTGACGAGTGTTACCCGACGGATTCGTATA
Source organism: Acleris literana (assembly GCA_946894065.1). Classification (NCBI taxonomy): domain Eukaryota; kingdom Metazoa; phylum Arthropoda; class Insecta; order Lepidoptera; family Tortricidae; genus Acleris; species Acleris literana. Next base: position 6,175,238 of record OX335681.1, read on the forward strand.
CATAGACATAGCCAACTTTGTGTTGCCAGAAAACGCGAAAAAAAATACGAATTTGACTAAATTTTGTCTTAAATCGAACGTTTGTAAGGTTTGTACTTTAATTTTAACGCTATTGCTATGTTGTGTACAATTTTAGAAGTTTATTTTTTATATCTAGCTTTATTGCGTACGTAAATGTATTTTAATGATGAACCATCTGCGCAGACCGCTTGTGATATTACTGGGTCTTGACTGAAAACTATGCCAGTATTGTATGGTCGGTGTACTGCCAATGAGTAGAGTAACTTAACTGTCGAGTCATTACATAACACACCTTAGTCGAGTACTGGGCTCCTGTCGACTGGAGCCATGCCCCGAGCATTTACGACCGACCGCGGCCTCGCGTGACAGGCGTACCTCTCAAATCCAATGTTTAATGTTTTGCTTTGGTTGTGTTACTTATAATATTATTATTGTATTTGAGATTTATTTTGTATAATAATGGTGTAATAAATTGATAAAATTTATTGTTGCTTTTTTTTCGAATGTCTCGTTCAGAGTTAGAATTTGACATTTGCCTCATAAAAATGTATCAGATTTGAATTTGTTGTAACCTAATCTACCCATGGTTTAACCTTTTCGCCGCCATTAACTTGATTATACAGTCAGTACATATAGAGCCCCACTTACCATGCCTTCACATCAAGTCGAGTTCAGCTGTCATTGGCGTTGACGACACTATTACTTCACTGACGTGGCGGCGAAAAGGTTACAGGGACCAGACGTAAGTGAATTCAAGTACAGTCTGTGAGAACTAAGAAGGTACTTCGGGTTTGATCTCTCTCACTCTCTCTTATCAAGAGCCAAGTACAAACCCGAAGCACTTGAGTGCTATCGCACTATACAGTCGACTTTATGAAGTCGACTGTATAGTGGTATTTATGAATACCACTTCATTATACTTTAGTACAGGGGTCACCAATTAGTTTCGCTCGGGGTCCGTTTTAAGAAATGAAATGACCATCGCGGCCCGCACAACATTTTATAGAAAAAAATATTAAGCAAATGTAATTACGGAAATAACAAAGGTATTTTTTTACTTTTTTATTAAATTACGTACTCTGTAGTGCAAATTGCTGTGTTCTCGCGGTCCGCACAAAATGGGTCGCCATTTGTCGACCTCTGCTTTAGTACCTTAGTCGCTTTCCGCGTCTGTCTGTCTTTCTGTCTGTCTGTATATCCGCTAACTCAAACCATGCAACAGAATTTTTTTTCGGTTTTCACCGTCGGTTAGATAGTTGTTTACCTGCCGTAAACAATATTTAACAAATAAATTCTGGTTTAGGTATGTACGGGTATCAGAGAATGCTCCCTGTTGTATAGTCCTAGACATGACTTGATGATGAAGTGATGCGAACTGAAGAACACTCATAACATTCAAATCTAAGTAATTAATAATTAAACCTTAACCGAAGTAGTGACACCTTTATAAATAACGTCTAATTCTGACGGTAAATGTGATTGTGCGAGAATAGTTTCATCGGTACCAAATTTGAACACCCCTGGATCCCACGAAACACATAATTCAACACTTCTGGTGCAAAGTCCGTCACTCGTCATTAATATAAATTGAGGGGCTACCTTTGTATGGGCGAAATATGTTTGGAAAAATGTATCTATCGTTTCCCAACCGTTTCATTTGCCGTCTCGCTTTTTTTTGCCGTACTAAATATTTCAATATTTTAATAAAAACTAACCTAATCCTAACCTATATGGTTCTACACGAAGGTAGGGGAAGATGGGGTGGCTTCGTACACTTTTTACTCTAAGCCTTGTTAAAAAAACTAACCGCTATTTTTAAATGAGATGAATGTTACTTGATCTTCCACTTATTTGGCTATAATAATTGTGTATTTCAATTTGGATACAAAGCAACTGTGCCAAAATAGAACGGTTTTTCCAAAAAGTGCGAAACGTACGAATGCACCCCATACGTGGGGTGGCTTCGTACACTATTCGTTTTTTCCCAGGATTCATTGGATTTTCAGCTATTTCACCTGTTTCAATCACCTTTTAGGCATATCTTTTTTTTTATATAAAAGAGGGAGGCAAACGAGCATGCGGCTTACCTGATGGGAAGTAATCACCGCCGCCCATAAACACCGGCAACTCAAGTTGAGTTGTCGGTCCGTTGCCGGCCTTTAAGGAAAATAAGAGCTCTTTTCTTGAAGGACCCCATGTCATAACTGGCAGGAAATATCGCCGGAGAGAGTTCGTTCCACAGTTTCACCGTACGAGGTAAAAAGTGCCTAGAGAAACTGACTGACCTGGTTTTGTGATTATAATTTTTCTTAATATGCATTTTTTTAACTTCAATGGGGTGCATTCGTACAGTATAATATTACCTACATAATTTTGACTGTACGAAGGTACCCCAACCAAAACGATCCGAAAAAAAACGAAATAAAAAATAACTGTTAAAGTATTCCCAAAACCATTGTTTACATATTAATCTCAAGCATCTAATTACAAAGTATATAAAAATATTTTTTCTAATTCGAGTAAAACTTATTAGAGACAGACGCATTCAAAGAAGAACCAAAATATACTTTTGGGTCGCGAAAACACATATTAATTATTTCTGGCGAAATCTGCTGCCGCACTGCCTTCGCTTTTTGAGGATAGCCTATGCATATGAGCGGCAGTCACGCATACAAATATGTACGCTTCAGCATGGTGGATAGTCGAGATATGACCACTGTACGAATGCTCCCTTTGTACGAAGCCACCCAGGAAGATGTCCCCTACTGAAATAAATAAAGAAAAAAAAAATAGGTTGGCAAATGAAACTGTTGGGAAACGATACATTCTGCCAACATATTCGCCCAAAAAAGGCAGGATACCTAAATCGTGTGAAAGGGATAGAGATAACGTAACTTGTAACATCGAGTTTCAAAGTAGAGCCTCAGATCATTATTAACCTATGCACGTCCGATTGGGCACAGGCCTTCCATGAGGGAGAGGGGATCAGCTGTACGCCCTCCTAAAGCCTATAGGCAATATCTCAGACAAGAACCCTGTAGCAATATCAACCTCATTACAATTACAAAGAATCAAAACTGCTTTGACTACTGAATTTGAGATAGTGCTTATTGGTTTGCCTGTGGAAGTAAGGCGTGCTCAGTCTATTTCCATTTTTAAAAGTAAGCTAATAGTTATTTATGTAACTGGTACATAATGAAGCTTCTTAAGGTACGAGTGCCGCGGTTAGAGCGCGAGCTTGCTAGCGCTCTAATTACAGGCACGAGTGTATGTGTGTGTACCGTTGCACACATAAATTTTTCTACAAGTTTAAAATGATAATGACAAAAATAAATAATCGCTAACTTTTCTTGTATACTTTCCTCGATTTTTCTGCTAACAAATTACTTGTCAGCAAAGTCATTTTGATTATTCCGATTGGGTTTAATAGTTTGTGAATTTTATTGTTATAGTATACCAATTGTAGTGTACAAATTTCATACCAATTTTAATAGTTAATAAAACAGTTCTTACAATTTATCATAAAAGTTGGAACGGCAAATGAAACGCCATTTTGTTGGTATCCATATTGAACGTAACCATGGTAACCAAATAACAAATCGATGGATATTAATCATCTATTTTTAGTAATTTGATAAAAAAATATTTTTTAACTCATAATTAGTCTTAAAATTAATTTTGTTTTTAGTATAAGCAATTTTAATTGGATTTAAAATATTTTTAACGGTTTATTATACAAATTAGGATGTCAAGTCTTCACTAAACGCCTATACTGGTATCTGGAATGACCGTAACCATGGTAATAACAATGCTATAATAATAATTATAGAACTGTTATTACCATGGCAACGCTCATTATAGAATAGTTTTCACGTTTCGGTTACGCTATAGGTGTTATTGTGGTACCATTAACGATATTAGTATTAGCGGTTTATAGTACGCGAGTAGAAAAAGGATAATTATCTATCGCTTCCGTAGTTTTTTCTATCATTTCCTCTATTTTTCTTACTATCCTGTGACCTCGTTTATTATCTTTGGCTGATTTTTAGAATTTATGTATGTAAATATTATATATAGATGTAAAAGAATATGTATTTAGTATGTATGTACTTTATGTATGTGTGTATTTATATGTAGTTTATATATGTGTAAGTAGATTTAATCGTAACAGAACTGTTTCTTGTAGTTTAGTTTGAGTTCTGAAGAAATTAGTTTACACCACCTGCCATGTATTTTTTGTCTTTTATTATTTCTCAGTACAAGGTTGTCTGGAAGAGATCGCTATTTAGCGGTAAGACCGCCTGTTGTATACCTGTTCCGTGTATTGTTTTCTGCAGCCCGTTTCACGAAGCTACAAGTTACAAATTACAAGCGGAAGTCTTTTCGAACTCCTTTTGCTAGAAAGAGAGTTCCGCTTGTAATTTTGTAACTTGTAGCTTCGTGAAACGGGCCACTGGTGTTCAATAAAGAGTATTTGTACTGTATTGTATTGTATTGTATTGAAGGCAGTGTCCCACGCCGGCCCTGTGCTGATGAGGGACTTCACGTACACTTTTGAGTTTCTTCACCGATGTCTGCAGGTTACCTCACCATGATCCATGTTCCGAAAAACTGATTGGTACGAGCTAGGACCTCCGCTTTAAGGTCCCACGCCTGGACCACTGGGTAACGTAGCTTCTTACCATAGTATTATAATACTATAATAAGGGCCGAGTTCACCAACAATTAAACGGACGATTAGCGGTTTAACGGTCGTCAAATGTATTGATTAACAGCTGATTAAGACTTAATCGTCCGTTTAATTGTTGGTGAACTCGGCCCTTAGCATTACGAAAGCTATCTTAATCCTCATTGTCGATATACATGGTGTAATCGTTAAGTGTGTCCAGGCGATTATTCCGTAAATATAACATATATCAGAATTTTTTAAATTGATATCGAAATTTTATTCAATGAGCAAAATCACATTAGGAACTTTTTTTACATAAGAGTAGTAATATTAAAAAAATACGTTTAAACGCTTTACGTTTACATTTAGTACGACGTTCCTTGAGGCTGTTATTTCCCTACGTAAGAGATAAAACTGTTTAAGATTCATAACGAATAAACTTTAATAAATAAAACAATAGAGAATCTCAGCCAGTCTAGATTTTTGACTTACCGTATTCTTCATTAAAAACTAAAAATATATGTAAAAAAATAATTTCGATACGTCAAATAGTTTTCGAGATATTGAATTTTAAATTTCGTAAGCGGTGCTCGAAACCCGGCGGCTAGCGCTCACGTATGATGACGTCATAGCTTAACAGCGGGACGCGCCCTTATATGAACGAGTAAGTTTACAGGGTTTATAACTTTTTAACCCTAATAAGTAGCCAGTTAAAGTTTTCACAGTATACGTGTTATTATAAAATCAACAATAAATCAAATCCTAAGAGGGGTCCCCATACAAGAAACATAAAAAAAAAATTTTTTTTTAGCATTTTTATACGGATTGTATTTTTACTATGGCTTCTTATTTTGATGCTATTTTAAGCTTAAATTGTAGAATAATTTTCATAGTTTCCGACTAAATAGCAATCTCAAGTAAACTGCTACAAATATGTGACAAAACTGATTTTATCAACACGATGTTTTAGGCAGTCACCCATTTTGTTTTAGACTACGCTTGTAGTTGCCTAACTTTGTAAGTTTATTTTTATGAATTCGTTTTGATGTTACTACGAGTATGGTAGTTATGGTTATCTATTGTTTTGTATTACATACAGTTTAACTAAAGCAACTGTTTGTCACCGACCGGCTTTTCTGTTTGTAATATTTGTCGAACAAGTTAATTAAATAAAATTAGAATAATAATCAAGCACTTTTAATTTTGGGATAACCACTTTTTACATAAAAATACCAAAACATTAATGCAAAAAGTATGTTGATAGCTAAAGTAAAACATCCCAAAAAATAAAAAACTAGCGCGAGACGCGAGACGCGGGACGCGGGCGGCAGAGGGCCCTGCAAAGATGCACTACGCTAACTAACGTTTCTATTCGATTCGTTTTTAAACCAATCGCGTCACTGGTAGACCAAGTGACTTTTCGTATCACGTCATCTCCCAGTGACGCGATTGGTTTAAAAACGAATCGAATAGAAACGTTATTAGCGTAGTGCATCTTTGCAGAGCCCTCTGAGCCCGCAGCGGTAGTACTAACACACACACACACACACTATTTCGCATACACGAAATAACACAGTAATAAAATAATGCACAAAAACAGTTTAACACTACCTACTTGCTACAGTTGGCGTGGCGGCCGCTAATGCCTAGACCTAGCGAAGCGAGAGTGTTGTAGTGAGGGACTTGCGCTTGGACTTGGCCCGCGCGCGAAATTTGAAATCGATAAAATGAATACCTACACGAAGTATCAGAACTACTACTAGGTCAGTCAAAAATTCATGTTTTATAGTTCATTCTTTTATAAGGTAGAAATATAAATTCTACATTAACACGAAATTTGTAAAGAAAGGCCTACCACCAAAGCTAGGCAACCACCGCTTACCTACACATCGTGTTGATTTAACCTCGTAACGCCCAGTGTGCAATATAATGTACATTACCAAGGCAATTTATTTAATTAACTGTATTTCAATGGGAATAAAGTTTATTTTCCTTTCTTCATTATTGAAAATGGCGTCTTCGTAAACGTAATTGAACTTTATTGTCTTGATGGTAGATTCAAAGTCCCACTCACAAAACACTGTTTGTAGTACGGTAGGCCTTATGAGGTTAAACTAGGCACTTTTTAACATATTTGTAAGAGTATTACTACAGTTTACTGTTTGGTCGTAAACTATATATGTTAGTATGGAGTTTAGATTATTATTTAAGCTTAATCTGACACCGAAATAAAAAGCTATCATACAAATACACCCCTACTTCGCCTTCCAAAGTTAAGCAACTACACGCGTAGGTAGTCTAAAACAGGATGAGTGACCGCTTAAAACATCGTGTTGATAAAATCAGTTTTGTCACTTATTTGTAGCAGTTATACTTGAGATTGGTACTTAGTCGTAAACTATGATAATTATACTACAATTTAAGCTTAAAATACCATCAAAATAAGAAGCCATTATAAACATACAATCCGTATAAAAATGCTAAATAAAATGTTTTTTATTAATGTTTCTTGTATGGGGATCCCTCTTGGGATTTGATTTATTGTTCATTTTATAATTTTAAACGATAGATTTTATAATAACACGTATTCTGTGAAAATTTCAACTGGCTACTTATTACGGTTAAAAAGTTATACCCCTGTTAACTTACTCGTTCATATAAGGGCGCGTACCGCTGTTAAGCGATGACGTCACTCCAGCAAAATGGCCCCCGCGCGCTTTAATATTTTTGACCCAAATTTTAAACGTTCGTAGAATCAAAACTACTGGGTCTATTTGAATGAAATAAAATGTAGTATGTTTGTTTATTTATAAACTTTACTGTTACAAAGTTTCAAGCGATTTAGCGTACCTACTGACATTCTTCATTCATGAATCATATGATAATGGTGAAATTACTAGGCCTCTTAAACTAAACTTACTTTGAAACTTACATACTAAATGTGAACGTAAAGCGTTTAAACTTCATATTTTTAATATTACTACTTTTGATCTTGATAATTATTTGGGATATTTCTGGTTTTATAAAAAAAAAGTTATTGATGTGATTTTACTCGTTGTTTCCGAGTCATGGATTCTATGTAAGTATTTAAGTATTTATTGCTCTACGTAAGTATTTATATCGTTGTCTAGTACCCGTAGTACAAGCCGGAGCTTAGTTTGGGACTAGGTCAATTTGTATATTTATATTTTATTTGTATTTATATACTATGACTAGGCTCGTGTGGTTGCCGAGTTAGAATAGTGCCACTCCATGTCTTCCCGTGGATGTCGTAAGAGACGACTAAGGGAATAAAGGCTTGTAGTACTGTTAGGCGATGGGCTTGCAACCTGTCACTAATACGATGGTAAACATCTTAGCCTAATTGTGCAAATTGTGGTTATAGAATTATGAACAAGTTTTTAGAGATGTTTGTAATTCTGTAGCTTTGCCTACCCCACTCTGGGAACGAAGGCGTGAGATTATGTATGTATGTATGACTAGGCTGTATCACATGATTACATAGTTTTTCTCTGTGCTCGCTGTCTATTTAGAAACCGCCAGGAAGAACTATACTAATTACTACAAACTTTGTAAGTTCTTTTTTAAGCTCGTACACTTAGGTGCAAAAATAAGTATCGAATGAATCCCCTCATAAATATGTTACGAAGTTCTTATAACACTGGAATAAGGTGCATCGGGACATATTTTGAGATGTTACGTTCTCCCATATTTTTTCACTTGACTAGATAAGTAATATAAAGTCATGTATGCACCGGTACATACTCGTAAATAACTCTTTAGGTACTCCGTGACTGTCATTAAGAGACCTCGTACCTGCCTTAAGAAGCTTCATTAAATATGTACCAGTTACAAATGAAACTATTTTCTGAACCTATGAATTAACTTTTCAAAATGTTTAAAAAAGGTAACTATACCTACTTTGCATAGGTACAGTCGAGTTCATAAATATCTATACACTTTAGTACCTTGTCTATTTAATGTCATATTTAGACTGCAATATATGAATTGTCAGTGATTAAAATGACAAGGTACTAAAGTGTACACTTATTTATGCTTTCGTGTTTTTAATAACTTTACCTTTATTAGACTCGTCAAGAGTTCACAACAACTCTGTTGGATGCCAGTGGGGCTGACATAGGGTACGGAATAAAACAACAACTCGCTTTTCATATTTTTATCACACTCGCTACGATATTTACAAAATTGCACAAAGTGATCTCGATATCTTGCTCTAGATACCTATTCACAAAAATAAATAATTAAATACTTACCAAAATAACGCTCTTTATCATTTCAGCGGGGCACTCCCGAAGGAAATGGTATCGAACTCACCAAAAATAACGATGCAAGAATGTTTCTTCCTCGTTAATATCATCGTCATGTTCATTTCGATACCACGCTAATTTGTCCTCATTTGCATCCTCGTCTCGGTCTTCGTCGTTCGGTTCTTCTTGAAGCCTCTTTTCTTCAACCTCATCTTGCCTTGCCTGAATTTTGTGTTCCGCATCATTCTCACTTTCTGCCGAAGCAACTTCATTTTCATCTTCGATTACTTCTTGTAACCTCGCACCTACCTCTTTAAACGATAGCGACCTTTTTTTACGGTTCTCTTCTTCATTTTCGTCATCAACATTTTCCTCTTGTTTGCTGAAATTCTTATTATCTACTACTGCTGCTACTTCACTGGCCTTAGCCTCTGCTTCTTCTTCATCGTCTAATTCTTCTTGAACAAGCCTTTTCTTGCGCCTGATATCCTTCTCTTCATCTCCATCTTCGTTTTCTAACTCTTCCTGAACTGATCGTTTATTGAAAGTATTTAATTGCAACTCTTTCAGAACTTCATTTTCCTGTTCTTGATGAAGATCAAAGTTATGTTGATTTTCTTCTCCATTTTCTTCTGGGTTTTTAACATACATTATATCTTCTTCCTCTTCTTTAGTGATGTGATCTCTAATCTCGTTAATTGCACTTTGTTCAAAGTTTCCTCCAATTACTCCAATACCAAGATCACGCTCTTCAGCACCTTCAATCTGGTCCACATCGAATTCCTCTTGAAATTTGTATCCGTGGTGTGAATTTGCGTGCTTTCCTTTTGATCGTCTAGGCTTGTCAAAGTTTACCTCTTTCAGCGTGCCTTGGTACACTTCGATACCGTTCAGGTTGTCATGATGTCCATCGCCGTTGTCGTGATCGTGGTCGTGATCGTTGTCGTGATTGCGTTTGTGATCGTGATCGTGGTCGTGGTCGTGGTCGTGGTCGTGATCGTGGTCGTGATCGTGGTCGTGATCATGGTCCTGATCGTGGTTGTGATCGTCATCGCGATTACGATCGTGGTGGTGATCGTGGTCGGGATCGTGGTCATCATCGTGGTCGTGATCGTGGTGGTGACCGTGGTGGTGATCGTGGTCAGCAGCTCTAGTTTTTAAACGATGTCCAATATCCTCGACTTCTACACTGTCTAAGTCTACCTCTATTAAATTCCCTACCTCCCCTGAGCCATCCTGTTCTGGTTCTGGTTGAGGTTCCGGCTCCGGTTCGGGCTCGGGTTCAGGTTCAGGTTCAGGCTCAGACTCTTCAGGACGACATCTTGCTGGGGGTTCCGCCCAATCGCAAACCTAAGGAAAAGAAAGAAAGAAGTAAAATACATTTATTCACAACAACACAAATGAAGTAAAAATACAAGAATAAAGTTACACAAAGATGGACAATGGTTGTGAAAAGGTCCCAAGTCAGCATGTGCCGGCTGTGCTGGCTTTTATAAGAGTTGAACCACCGTTGTATATCTACCCCCTTACTAATAAACGTTGAGTAACGGTGGTATAGCTATACAATGTTTGTCTTTATCTGTCAAAGTCAAATGTCACAATGACAGATAAGGACAAAACATTGTATAGCTATACCACCGTTACTCAACGTTTATTAGTAAGGGGGCTAATATTTATTTTTATGCAATATTTTTGCAGTGCTTTTACTACATACGTCTACGTTTTTTACTTAGAAGGAAAAGTTAAATATGTTTTAATCAGATGTAACTATAGTTGAACTGATCTATAATCGTAATGAATCGTGCCATATTTTATAAATAAATAAAACAATTACAAGCGAACGACACAACATCGTTTTTAAATCGTAAATCATGTTCACGTTGTTTTTACAATATTTTCGAGAAGAAAAAACACACAATTCTATTGCTTGCGTAACAGACGAACCGTAGCGGGCGTAATTAAAATGAAATGCCCTTGGTGTTTAGGGTTCCGTGCCTCAAAAGGAAAAAACGGAACCCCTATAGGATCACTTTTTGTCCGTCTGTCTGTCAAGATCCTTTATCTCGGAAATGCGTGAAGGTATCGAGTTGAAATTAAAACCATATACTCAAGTCTACAGTCCTTTGAAGTTGTGAAAAAATGTTTCTTACTCCTAAAAAACCTTTTTGCTGCAAAAAACGTATATTTCGACTCTTAATTAAATCAAAATGTATTTGACACGAAATTTGGCAAGTACTTTATACCGTCTTATACTACAACTAAAGGAAAAAATCTGAAAACTATACATTATTAGTTAAATCACAAAAAAAACAGGGTCTTTATGCAAGGAACGGCGGTCCAAATTATGAATTGAGTTATCCGTGTCATGTGCGGAACCCTCGGTGGGCGAGTGCAACTCGTACTTGTCTGGTTTTTTTAGGCCATGTGGGTGGACATATTTCTGGCTTAGCCTTCATTATGACACTGTTCGTTTAACCCTTAAATGCATGTTTTTTTTTTAGCCGCACATTATTTCTATTAAGCGGCCTTTACACTGAAACTTACGAGTCGACTACTTACGACTTATGTAAGTAGGGACGCAGCTATTGGTTTGAAGTAGATAGAAATATTTTTTTCTCATTCTAACAGATACCTGCGTCGGACTACTTACGTAAGTCGTAAGTTTCGGTGTAAAGCCGGCCTTACACGTAATAGTGAGCTGATTATAGGTAAATATTTTCGAGTTTTTGTTATCTAGGATGTATCCTACATCATCCATTTAAAGGTTAACTAACATTCCTCATTATTTCACGCTGAATATTCATTTGACCAAGTTGAAACTTTATTAACTAACTAACTAACTAACTTTATTAGGTAAGGTTAGAACATGTTCGGTCAAAAACTAACGTTCGAAATTATGAAAATTTAGTAGGTGCCTAGTTACTTTGATCTTATGTAGTTGACTTGTTTACTAGCTAATCTAATAAAATAATATTTTGCATCACATACAGAAAAACTTACACAAGCACAAGTATCACTTTTTCTAGAAAAACAATTCTAAAACGTATTATTTCAAGATTGTTTTGCGTTTTCCAATAAAATTACCTGCAAGATCATTGAACGTAATGACAAACAAAACATGCGAACTTGATAAACAGGCCTTTAAGCAAACTGTAATTAAACACCTAATTTTGTGTTTATTAGGTATTTGTATATTATCTTTATGGGAAAGTGTATTAGTAGTCGTGTTAATTTAATGTTATATATTATTATGTATGTTAGTCTGTAAGGTATTTGTAAATATGGGCCTTGTAGTCTGAAATATAGTTATTCTATTATATTATATTCTATTCTATTATTAGTTGTTGTGTGTACAAGACACTTTTAAATGAGAGCACACTGCACTGTGATGTTTCTCGCCGGACAGCTATTTTACTCAATATTAGAGGTACTTTTATGTTGTCCGGCAGCATGAGCACGTCATGCTCGCTCAAAGGTCTTTGCTTATGGCGGCGTCGCTGATTGGGTCGCCTCCTTCCCGAACACATGGTTGAGAGAGGCAATGGCTGAGATATGAGTTATACTCGTGAACGGGTGCTGTTGGTGGGGCCCGGTCTGTTCACGTTTGCAAGGACTTGTCGCTCAGTTAATTATTCTAGTCTAGTTATGGCTTTTGACGTAGAGACCTCGTCGTGATGTTCTTCTAGTCATTATTTTTAGTTTAATGTTAATGATCTTCCTTTGTAATGATTTTATTTGTGCTACTTTTAATAATCAGAGATCTTACTAGAGTTGCGGTGCTACTTCGCAATTATTTTCTTGTCTGAAGCGCTAGTAGATTGAATCTATATATATTACCGACGTGTAAAAAAGCCCTCAAGTGACCAATTTACTGAATAAAAAATTTGTATTTTGAATTTCACACCTGTAAAATTTCACCTACAACTTAACAGACGATTAGAGTGTTAACAGCTGTCAAAACGTATGAACTAACAGTCGATTAACATTGATTAACCTTTTAACATCGTTTGGTGAAATTGGTACTACCTAAGTACCAAGTACCAATTCCACCAAACTAGGTATGTTAAATTTAATCAATATTAATCGACTGTTAGTTCATACATTTTGACAGCTGTCAACGCTCTAATCGTTTGTTAAGTTGTTAACATCGTATGGTGAAATTGGTACTAAATGTGGTAAGCTGGCCTGGGTTGGCTGGGCTTAGCCTTGGGTTTCCGGTGGAGGGGCGCATCATTTCAAAAGTCATTTTAGACGAGGTGGTACCTGTATGTCAAACGAATATTCAGCAAAGGACCTTACATTAATCATACTAAATATTTTTAAACGGAAAGTTTGTGTCTGTTTGTTGGTTCCTGGAGATAACTTATATCCTGTATTAAAGATACGCTATATTTAATCCCGAAAGAATTCACAGTTTCCGTGGTATAGAAAAAATACTAAATATACGTGGACGAAGTCGCGAACGTAGTATATTACCTGCTCGCTTTCATTGAACCACGCGTTTTCAGGGCACTCCATTCGGTATGCTTTGCCCGCGTAGCACTGATAGTATGCAACGCAGTTCTCCGAACTGGCGATGCGAAGGAAGTTCTCCTGGTGATGGCATAGCGTCTCCGGATTCTGTCTCCTGTGGATCGACAGAGCGGAGGCTCCTGCAACGGCCGCCAATAGGACGAAGCTTAGGGCTACTGAAACATAATAAATAAAAAATAATAAAAATATGTGACCTCGTACAAATTGACTTCGTTCCAGACTAAGCTCTACAAGCTTTTATTTACCTTGCACTTCTCGTAAGTAAGGACTTTACGAATATCCTGATGTGTTACGTTTAAAAGGTTAAAATTAAACATAAATAAATAAATAAATGAACTTATTTGTGTCTTAATGCTCTTGTGGCGACCTAGCGACATCTAACGGCACTCGGCAACTCGCTACCTCGCTAGCGCCACCTGCCTCAGACAGCGCAACTAAAGTGTTCTACATCGCGCTAACGAAGTTTCCACAGTCAGTTGATATCAATGATATTATATAAAATATCATTGGTTGACATATACACAACTTCCAACTTCATCCCAACGGACTTCGGTCCCCAGGTATAACACCCGCCTGGAGAGCGATCTCTCTATTATCCTCTCTTACTGCACTGTAAATGTAGGATGATCCTTGTGACCGCCGAATTTATTTTAAACTCCAACTAAACTTGCTCGTTAGAAAGAGGTGGTAAGAAGAATAATATAAATTACTGAACGTCGTTGCTAGGTTTATATATACATACCTACATACCTTCTCGCCTGTAATCCCAGAGTGGGGTAGGCCGAGCTACAGAATAACCTACAACTCTTAAAACTTGTGATAACTCTGTAACCACATTTTGCACAAATAGGCTCAGTTGTTTACCAGCGTATTAGTGACAGGTTGCAGGCCCACAGTACTACAAGAGGTTGCGAGGTTTAGTACCAATTTCACCAAACGATGTTAACCACTTAACAGACGATTATAGCGTTAACAGCCGTCAAAATGTATAAACTAACAGTCGATTAACATTGATTAAATTTAACATTGTTTGGTGAATTCGGTACTTATATCAATGTAAAATTTATAAAAATAAAATGAAACCAGTGAAATGAAGTGTGTATACGTATGCAGTCACAGGTATCGTCCTAGATTGAGTTGAGTCAGCTTTGCTTTGCAGCTTGATCTTTTAATTGTAAAACTACTAATGAAAAAAATAACAGGCAGGGAAAAATATGATTTCAAAAAATTAAGTCTACATACAATTGTTTTAAATCTTAAAAGACTTATGAAGAATAACGTCACTTTTACGTAGTTCTATAGTGGCGTATGAATCAAATTGGTTGTTTAGATATCTTGAAATGACAGCATACATTACCAAAAGGTATTGAATAAGCATTGAATTAAACAAAATAACAGTATTTTGAAGGTGGTGATGACCTTATCGCCTATGTTCGACAACCGATTGTTCGAGTGGCAGATAATACTCACGAGATAAATTTATCTCGTGCGTGTTATTCTGTCAATTGCGCACCTGAATGTCTCTTGAAAAAGATAACACACGCATAGAAATAGTAAAACAGAAAGAAACATGAATACCCCATCTCATTATTTTAATGTGTGTTTACTAAATATTGACTAGACCTGATTTTAAAATCAATAGCAGCTTAGCGCATCGTAAACACAACAATAGCATTACAATGGCGGTCACATAATTAAGAACGCTTGAGTTTTTTTCCCAAAACGATTGCCTTGTACTTGTGGACTTGTTGATTTTAACAACCAATCAAAAACATATTGACCAATTTTATTTTATAGTTTCTTATGGTTAACTAATAAATCATGGTTAAAAACTGTTTGCAATTGATCTCTGTTAAAAGAGTACTTCTCATTTTGTAAGGTTTTGAAAATAAAAGTCTTCATACAAACGGACAATCGGGGGTAATCTCTGGATCTACTGAACCGATTTTGACAATTCTTTTACCAAGCAAGAAAGCCACGTTATTTGTGAGTGTCATAGGCTATATATTAACCCAAAAAATATGTTTATGGCCCAACGAAGTGGGCACGGGACAGACGATTAGAATGCCATATGGTTATATTAGAATGTAATATGGTTTTATTAAATTCACCTTTCGTACTGTTTTTTTTTGTGCAATGTGGATTAGATCATTTAATATTAACTATGTCGAGTTGAAAAGTGATACGCCTAAGAGATTCACATCCAATAGTGAGGGGGGGGGGCTCTATTCTTTTCGGTAAAACTAAAAACTATAGAGCTTTTGATATATTGTCGTATTGTACCCATAGTACAAGCCGAGAGCTTAGTGTGAGAGTAGGTCAATTGGTGTGACATTGTCCCTTGATATTTATTATTTATTTATTATTGTTTTTAACTCGCCCGCCGCCATTACTGTCAAGTAAAATAGAAATAACAGCTTTAATAACGTTAACATGTCAAAAGGAATAAAGTTATACCCAGTAGAGCATCTATCTATTTACGAAATATACATATATTTCTCCTATAACTAACGGAAAATAATCAAATCTGCGTTAATTATTGAATGTAGAAACCACTTTTTGAAGGGCACTGCACCCCGGTTGCCGGGAAATCCAGGCTTTTTATCAGTTGTTGTAAGAAATCTCCTTAAATAAGTCAGCTTGAAAGGTTGAGAACATTTGATGTTTTTTCTTACCAAAGTGACAGATATAAAAAATGCTGTAATTTTATTTATGACTAGATTAAACGCAACCTATTTTTTTTTACAAGTTGGACTATTCCTATAGGACAGAGACAAATAACGCAACGCGCTGGGTACACTGGTAAACAAGTAAACTGGTGGGTACCGGTATTTTTCGTGCGTTGCTTATGTATGTATTGTATTGAGTAATTTTGTAAATGCAATTAAGTAAAGTATTTTATGAAGCGCACTAGTTCACTAATTGGATTAGATCAGTAAAATCCTAAGGATGTACAGTAAAACCAGGGTATTAATAGTATTTGACTGCCTAAGGTCAATATCGGCTTATATAAAATTTGTCTTTAGATTTTTTATACAAATAACGATTTGTCTATACTCGTCATTTCTTCGAAAAATTATGCTTATACTTTTTTGTTCATACTTTTTTAAGTCATTATTATCGCAACTCATAATTATTTTTTTTAAGAAATTTACTTTTTGAGGATTGTTATAAATCTAACCTAACCTAACCTATTTTTATCTACACGTAAGATATTTAAGAAATTCGGAAAAGTGTACGGTTCCATGAATATTGACGTTATAAGTTTAGACGAGTATGAGTTCCGATCATTAGTATTAAAAATATCATGAAGAGTATGAAGAGTGATCATTATGATGTAAAATGGTATGAGAAAAAATTTCGGAGTTCCAATAATCGGAGTTGCAATTTTATATGAACTTCGGCGTACCCGACTGACTATCACTGTCACTTGGTTTCCCTAAGGAATCCCTAATCGTCATTTGGCCTAATGCATCGTTTGTCCGAATTTTCGTTTATCCTAAAGCCATTTCCGCTTAAATGTTAAAACTTTTTAGTGTTGTGCATACAACCCTAACCTAACCGAACCGTAGATATAATTGGAAAACTTAAAAAGTTTCCTAGACTCATCTGAAAACCAGTTTAGGGCAAATGAAAATTCGGACAAACGATGTTTTAGGACAAACGTTGTTAGGGATTCAGAGGGAAACCGCTGTCACTTTCTATCTGATATATTTATTATGGCAAAGAGAGTGAGAAAGCTATAGACATCCGAGTTCTATTAATGCTTGTTTTACTGAACTCACGTAACAGTCTAGTAATTAGTAGATACATAAAATACGGTGCTACCATTTTCCTAATAGCGATCGGCAATCTTCGTTTTTCTATGACACACGAGTGACAAATATACTGTCAGTTGCGAGTGCAAGCGTGATAGCGATAGCCAGCCGAAACCTATAAGAAGCTGGGAATACTTTACTACCTATGATATTAAAAATGCAGGATTAAATTGCCAGGAAATACTTCCAGAAGTTACTATAGAGATATAGGGAGCACGATAGGCATTTCATAAAATGTATTTCGATCATTATGTTCCGTTTACATAATAATTTAAACTCATCATTTTGATATCGCTGGAACCGTAAACTTTTCAGATCTTCTCAAAGATCTAACGTGTAGATCAGGCTAAGTCAGGATAGCTTTAATTTTTAAAAATCCGGAAATCTATCAACAAAAAAAAAAACTACGACTTGCGATAATTATGACCTAAAACACACACACACACACATAATATGGCTAATAATAATTATGTTATTTAACATAATATAGACTTCGAAATATATGAAGAAAAAAACACTTTGAAACACATAAAATTAATATTTAAATCTCACTCGACTTTGACCTGATAGTAAAAGAACTATCTATAATTAAAGAAATAAATAACCAATAAAATAAATTTATTAATTTAATTCACTTTGGAACTCACTAAAATTCAAAGCTTTAAAATTTGAATGCTTGAATCATTTTAAGAAAAATAAATAAATAAATAAACTTACAATTCATTTTGACCGCAGTGCACCCTCTCTGCGCTCAGCGGTTACAATAAGCTGGACTCCAAAAGGAGGTGAATTTTATCGAGATCACTCTATCACGAGAGTCGATAACGGCGGCAGATACCCCGATACTGTCGATCACCGCTATCTGCTTAGCCGGGAGTTCGTTTGACGCGTCGACAATAAACTATTGAAAATAAATGTTTGATAATATTTCTAAAACTGCAAGTACACACAGCCGGTAAAGATGCGCCGCGGCGTGTGTGTAAATATTTGTTTTCAGAATATGTATATGTATTGTCTGAGTTCAGTATCGTAATAAAGGGCGTTTTTTCGGACACGCACATACATTTCTCGCGATCTACAGTTGTTACGAGCTTTTGTAAAATGCAACTTTGGCTAGCACAACTGCTAACACGTACCTCTAGCGATAATTATACTTTTCGAAATAAAAATATTCCTTTACTTAATAATTTATAAAAACATGTGAATAATGATTTTTAAGAGTTATCCAATTATATCTCACTTGATGTAAGAACGAAAAAAAAAACTTGTATGGGAGATACCCGGTTTTTTTCTAACTTGTAACTTGAATATTGGTTTAACTATTGTCAAATTACAGGTTCGTAGTTAGTACCAATATCCTGACTAAAACCACGGACAGACAGACAGAGGGACACCGCGAAACTATAAGGGTTCCTTGTTAACTACGGAACCCTAAAAACGTATCCATTCTGCAATGGTTTGCGATGTGTAGTTTAGCAAAATGAGTTTATTGTGGTAACAGGGATGAGATTCTAGACAGTAAAACCTTGTTGCTTTTTAACTGGAACTATACTCGAAAATCTAATTAAAGACCTAAACCTGACAGTTCCCATCTCGATTATTTCGTTATTTTAACGTTTTTTTTATTAAAAATATGAATGAGAACTCGTGTAACCAGTAATATTAGGGTAAGTTTTATTGATAAAAATATAAAAATACGTATACTTAAACCAAAATGCAGTAATCACAGCGAATGTGCGCCGGTTGAGGTTAGGATTTTGGTCTTAAATTAGATTTTCGAGTGTACAATATTTTAGGCAACTGCTGCTAACATACCTACCTTTAACCTACCCTACCTATTGTTGTATCCCGGTGTGGGGGGTAAGACCACCAGCGGGCTTAGATGGCTGCGTCAACAGTGTGTAAAAGGAATACGAGCAAACATTTAAACTAGACGTGGGTTTTGGCTCTACAAGTCATGTAAATGTGGAATTTCGTAACTCTAATACATAGAGCGCAATTAATTTTTAAAGGTCCCATGGAGCAGCAATGTATAATGTAAACGAAGATTTATGTCTTAGTTAATTGCAATTTGGGCTATTTCCGATACATTGCGTGGCGAATTAATTTGTATGAAGGAAATAAATACAACTTATGTTAACGACAGGTACACATGTTTTTATGTTAATTAGGATGCATATTATACCATCGTTAAAATGTTTGCTCGTATTCCATTTACACACTGTATATCGCGTGTCAAATGTAGATAAAGCATCCGTCACTCTCGTACTTATTTACGTGTCCGAAGGTGACGGATGCCTTATCCAAACTTTGTCACGCGGTAAACGCAGCCATATTAGAGCCCCTGATGGGCCCTGCAAAGATGCATTGCGCTAACTAACGTTTCTATTCTTTTCGTTTCTAAACTAATCGCGTCACTGGTAGATCACGTGACTTTTCGTATCACGTCATCTACCAGTGACGCGATTGGTTTAAAAACGAAACGAATACAAACGTTAGTTAGCGCAATGCATCTTGGCAGGGCCCTCTGGTGTAATTACTAAGTAGCATAGAGGCATTCCACCTAAATCGTCAGGGTTGGCAATGGCAACGCATTTGCAGTCTTATAATTGTACTCCTGAGAATGCAAATTTCTTTGGATCTGAGATCCCACTTATCATCAGGTGGAATGTTCCCGTGTGGTTTCTCCTTGCTATAAAAGAAAAGCGATTGGATAAAAGTTGGACAATGTTACCAATATTGTTAAACAGCTCTCTAACTCTTTTTTATGTATTAACGTTTAACTTGCCTGTAACTTAAGGAACCAATAAAGTCTACTTAGCCGTGAGTTTCTCTTTCCTTTTGTTTTAGTTCATAGTAGTTATTGTTTTTTTATTTAATTGTATTTGTGTTGCTAACATTATAGCCAAATAAATGTTTCTCTTTCTTTCAAATTGGTTGGATGTGAGGAAAATTATAGGAGTGTGTAAGGATATATTTTGTGTTTGTAGTTTTAGCTGTCGGTATGTAAGACTAGTAACTTTAGCAAAAAATACACTTTCAGAGTTAAATGATCACCGTAAATGTAAAAATGTTTAATATTAACTATACACAATGACATATTGTTTAAGAACTCCCCAAAAATACTTTAATGTAAAAATCATTTTATACTTGCTTTACATGTACCTTTACCGGTACTTACTGTGTTTTTTTCGAGTTATTTAATTAAATATTGATCTTTGTTCGCTGTATAATTAAAGTACTTTTGAGTTTTCTAAGAAAACGTAACTGTTCAAAGAATTCAAAATTCAAAATATTTATTCAGTAAACTGTGACATTTTCATACACAGACATGTACACCACAGATATATGGTCAGACGGGCATGGTGAAACTACAAGGGTAGTTTAGGTAGTTTGACTACGAAACTCTAAAAACACAAAACATTCATCAACAATTAATCACACAAAGAGGAGTTAAATTGATATTTTTCTTGACGATTTAAAGTTGCATCAGTTAAACGACTGCCTAAGCATTTTCATCAGTCGCGAGTCATGCAAGTAATAGACGTTTTTTGGAGTACTTCAGTCAGGCAAGATTTGCGGTAGTTACGTATGTACTTACATCAGCTTAAAGGCTTATTATAGCTAAGGTTTAGCTTAACATCTGCTAAGGGTACCATAGATAAGAGTACCTATATATCAGGCGGCCGTTCAAATGAAGCGCACCCTTTAAACGATTCATGCCTGCTAGCAATATTCGTTCGGAACGATTGTATCGTCAACAGACTAAGAACATGTGTAGATAAATTTGAGTTCTTCAACTGTCCACTAATATCTGGTGATGACTGTACGGCCGGTTCTCAACATACACTTAAATTGGGTCCAAATTTGTGACAATCATGGTATGTCAAACATGGTTCTGTGACCTTGTCAGTAGCACGTGTCAGTACCGGTAATGAGGACGGTATTTGTGTTGTTGTGACTCGATGCGACCCATCCCGTTATTAACACTGTCCAAATTTAGTGTAACAAGTCCTGTAGATTCGATACGCAGTCCGATCCGATGGAGAACTATAATGTGGACACACTTGAACAGTTTTCAATCGATAGTACAAGATCGACCGACCGATAACGACGATCGTCAGGCCGCCTGCCTGCCAACCAAAAGAAGTAAAACAGATTTGGCAATGAGGCGTCGCCGTTGAACTGAGCGGCCGAGATCGCCACATGCCAACGCTTGCTGTTCAAAGAAAACGCCAATCCTAAATCAAAACTGATAGTCTGTATTTTAATACGACTGGCATGCCAATATCGGAAGCTAAGTGTTAGTTTGTGTTGTCCGTTAGGGGGTTTTATGAAAACGAGCACGAAGCCCAAGACAGTAAATAATAATATCGCCAGAATTCGTTTGACATGTCTATCAACATTTATGCGAATCTTCTAACGTAGTCGCGTGACGTCGTCGGCTGACTTGTCGAGCAGCCTAGCTAAGTCACGCGGTTTTGTCTTTTCATTAGCAGCGCCTGGACATGAGCGCTTATGAAGGATTACGCTTCTCCATAAACGGTCTCATTATATCGCCATGTGTTTGGATTTCCCGAGGCCTCACATCGCGTCGCGAGCGAGCGAGGCTTTGCGCCGGGCCGACACGCTTTGCGCGATGTTGCCATAGGTACTTGTCAAGCGAAGTCAGGCGACTTTGTTCGACGTTATTGAATACGAGGCCTAAAGTAGAACTATTAAGTTTAAGCATGTGAGATTCGTTTTGATGCTGACTGAAATAAAATACAGTCGGCAAAAAAGCTTGTTTAATCAATAATCCACAAGTTAATGCTATGTTAACTAGAAGAGACCCCTTAAAGAGATAAGTTCGCCTTTGTACATACTTTTATTTGTGTAATTTAATATTTTAGTTTTAGTATAGGGTTATTTCGTTGTGCACAACATCGTGACAGGTTACATCAAAAAACAAAACAGTTTCCAAATGATGAGATCTTACAATTAAGTTATACTAGATACAAAAACTTCTTAAACAACCTCTTAAAAAAACTTAAAGAACAACACGAAAAACTTGAACTCGCTGCCAGTAATCACAATACAAAAAAACTGTGGAGTGCAGTCAAAAATATATGTAATACCAACAAACAAAATTCTCAACCCGTCGATCTCATAGCCACACCTAATCCAGAAGAGTCTTTAAATAATTGCAACAAATTATTTTCATCCGTAGGTCATACATATTCCCCGCGATACAGGCGTAGCCTAGTGTGGGGACCCCTGGTAATTATTGTAATTGAATTTGCTTTAATAAATGATTATTATTTTAGATATTTATTAAATTTTCTGTACATTAGGTTTTTTATAACAAAATATTCAAATATAAAAGTAAAATAACAATACTAATACAAAATTAATAATATATATAATAGACATTATAAAAAACCTAACCTACGAGTGCCGCCGGCACCGGGGCAAGGCTCAAGCTACCGGTGGTTAGGGCTGCAGAGAGAGGAACCTCCTCACAATACGTGCCGTGTCGAGGAGTACTGCCTTCTGTATCTGGCCCTTGATCCAGCCATCTAGCGAGAGTCTCTTGAGGTGTTGGTCGAGACTCTTCGCTATAAGACTTTTGCCGAAACAACTATCGGGACGATGATCGTTGAGTCAACATCCCACATGGCGGTTACATTATTATTATTATTATTATACAATAAAGTGACTACATAGTATTATGGTCGCTATAAGTATAGGTATCAATTAAAATGAGCAAAGTTGTAAATTGGTTTTGTTTAACACATAAGCTCAAGTTTTCGTTACAGTTATTCTTATTTTTATGAAAACCATTTTTTTATCAATTAAATGATTTAACACTTCACATAACAAGCACTCGCTTCGAAACAAACACGGAACTGACATTGCTTGCGCATAGTTTTGTGAGGGTAGTATCAAACAATAACATAATAGACTGATCGTGACGAGAAGCGGCCTACCCCCTTCGTAGCTACAGAAACGAGAGACGATGATTTATAAAATAGCGAGAATATTATTTCGACTTTTCAAAAATAAAAATATTTTTTTATAATATTTTTTTTGAGCTCAGTATCATGAATATAGTAACCCCTATTGTGGAAGTTGCTGACCAAAAAAACACCCTGTTTATATATATACCTATATATATTCATTTTTTCATTTTTTGTTTGTGCAATATGTGGTTATAGAATGAACAACAAGTTTTTAGAGTTGTTAGTACATACTTCTGTAGCTTTGCCTACCCCACTCTCGGTATGAAGGAGTGGGTGTATGTATGTAGGTATGTAATTATAAACTAATATTTTTTTAAGACAAAAATTCACTCTCACTCTACTATCTACCAGTTATAATTAGTTCCAATGAAATTCCGCAATATGGCCAAACCTCACCGACTACTTACTTTGAAAAATTTCAGGTAATTTCGTTTCTTAATTTTAGTACCTATTTAACTAGGTACAATCTTTCTAAGAAACACCAGGATACTGAAAATGCAAATAAAAAGATAGATAATATACATTTTTGAGATTTTTATAGCAATGCTCATAGAAAGAATTACAAAATGTCATTATCGAAATCAAAGCATCATTATAATCTCAACAAACGTCATTAACCGTACATTGGCGTCATTATGGTAGTCACACAAAAACAAAAAAACTAAATCTCCGAGACTATGCTTCTGTGAGCCGTTCCTCATGTAGGACGAGTTTTAGTATCGTCTAAACTAGAGAATACGACAATTTAGCACAAAATAGCACGACATTTATTACAAAGACAACTGTTTCTAACAAAATAATAAATGCTCAATTATTCACCCAATTATCTATTGGCGGTTTGCACTAACTGGCATTTAATTCACAGCAAATTGAATGCCTGTCGCACGAATACATAAATCTGTTACTTAATATTTATTTCATTACAGTTTCAAACTGCAAATTGTTTCAAACTTGGGCCATATTTATCATAAATGGAAAATGGCATGCTGTATTCATTATTTGCATTAATGAGTTGTTAATTTTCAGTCTATTGCGGCAAGATAAGTAACTCTTGTTATTTGAACTTATACAAAGATTATTTTGGGTTCTTAGAATTTCTTGTAATTTCACTTACAGTTTTCGAGGGGCTTGCAACCTGTCACTAATATACACTGGTAAACACCTTAGCCTCTTTGTGCTAAATGTGGTTACAAAATTAACAACAAGTTTTTAGTTGTTGTTGTGGAGGTACTCGTATGTGATGAAGTGAGTAAGGCATTACTTGAGAGACTATTGTTTAGGAAAAGATACTACATTTGACCAAAATTTGACTCAAGCGACAAGCATCGGGTACTAAATTACTTCAGCCTAACAACGTAATGGTGTTTTTAGGGTTCCGTACCAAAATGGTAAAAAAGGAACCCTTATGGTCAGACTTCGTTGTCTGTCTGTCTGTCTGTATGTCACAGCAGTTTTTCTCAGAAACTATAGAAGGTATCAATTTGAAATTTGGCATAGTTGTATAACTTGCTTGCCCGCATCTGTTTTTAGTAAAAAAGTATGAAATTATTTTTCTAAGTATATGTTATGTGGTGTTAGGGGGGTTGAAAAATGAAAGTTATTTGATTATAGAAAACTGGGTGTCATATGAAAGGGCTTAGTCTGCGCATTTCGAAACTATTTTTTTTATAATTTTCCGGGACGTACTCTTTGATTTATAGGCAAAAATGTACAAAAATGACCGTTCCCCCCCCTTATCTCCAAAGTTTATGGACCAAAAAATCTGAAAAAATCCTGATAATAACTTATATTTTACAGGAAAAATAAAATGAAGTGGTCAAACTTTACAGTTTTGGAAAAATTATCAAAAAACTTTAAAAATCTGTATTAAAATTTAGGCTAGTCAAAATGGGATAATAAAGTTCATAACAAAGTAAGTATTTTCTTTTGCTTTTTCCAACCATATTATCTTAAATACGGAACCCTCGGTGCGCGAGTCCGACTCGCACTTGACCGGTTTTTTTTAAACATTTTTGGCCGCGAATTTGGCCTAGTTGGAAATTACCTCTACGGAGTTAGTGATCCCGGGTCAAATCCAGGTAGACATGGCCCGATATTTGTGTGATGAACAAAAGTACTTATTTGTTCTTGACTCTGTATTTTTATGATACTTATGTCAATCGATTTATTTTAATCTTGCGAGTGGGTCATGACAGTAATCAAAAATCAATCAATATGGCAGCAACCAAACGCCATAATGAAATAAAGAAAAAAAAGCTACGAACTACGACAAATGCGGTATCTTTGAATAGGAATTAAAATCATCTTTAAGTTTCCTTCATCATTTTTCATTTTGAATGATCATTTAGGATTTATAACGATTTAGGGCCCGGCTACATGCTCAATCATACTTGCGCAAATTCCAATTTGCACAAGCAAGCATGTGCGTTAAGACGGCAAAACGGTATACCGCACAAATGGCTTTCCATACAGTTTTGCAATTTTGCACAAACCGTTTGCGCATGCAAGTGACTGCGTGTAGCCAGGCCATTACTCGTAAAGTTGGTAAACAAAAGTTGGATGTTTAAAACTAACTATTTGTTAGACCCATTAATTAGTTTACCTTATTGCATTGTAAATATTGCAAGGTACGAGTAAGTATGGTCCAAAAATGTGTACAAAAAGATGAAAGACTTTTTACCCGACTGCCGAAGGAGGAGGATAATGATTTGACCTGTATGTATGTATGGTGCTTTGTTTCTTTGTAAAGGCTGAACGGATGGCCCGATATCGACAAGCGAGGTGTCGTTACATTCGTTTTAGCGTCGTGGGGCATCTGGGTACTTATTTTTTTTTAAATTTGAAATTGGTGAAATGAAACTAATTATTTAATTAATTTATTGATCGTATAATTAACACTAACAGTCAAGCCTGTTAGTCAAGCGTGTTAATCGAATCATGGAGAAACAATATTTATTATTTACTAAAAACTAAGTTCTATTTACTTATAGTAAATTCAAATACTACATACAAACTGAACTTTATGTGACAATAGACTCTATGTGACGGCTGGCTAATTATAAAATTAATACAACATTATCACTAGCATTACATTGACGACTTATCCAAACAGCTGTTCGGTTTTTAAAAAGCTTTCTTCTGTTACACTTGTTCTCCGTTGCATTTTAAAATGGTCTTAAAGTGGATACATCTTTTTGTAGTCAACCGTACCTATTACCAGTGAATGCATCGCTACCTACTTATATTAGGGAACCACTTCGCAAGGGTTTGTTTTAAATCCAAGAAGAATCAATTATTTCACTGAATTTCAAGTTATTGCGGCGGAGAAATAACATGTTTTGGCAAATTTGCCAGTATGTATTTATCTCTTGTGTTTATGTACAAGCCCAAAGCTTAATTTGTGTGAAATCGTCCTTAGCTATTTATCTGCAATTACTTAAAACAAGTTAGGTATAATTATTTATTTATTTATTTCTTGAAAAATATATCTCCCGTTTTGCGTATAAAAACTGATCACAAGAAATGTCAAACTTAACGATCTAATGATATGATAAGGAACAGGCTTTTAGAGGTAGACTGATAATAGTGATAATGTATCTCTCACATTACGTAATTTACTTACAGCCGTTGGTTTTTCCTCTTGCTTCGATATTGTATACAATCTCTATTAACCCGACTGTCGAAGGAGGGTAATTGACCTGCTGGCGTAGTATGGTTGTGTTTATTGCGTGACAAAATTTGGATAAAGCATCCGTCACTCTCGTACTTATACACGTGTCAAAAAGTGACGGATACTTTATCCACATTTTGTCACGCGATAAACGCAGCCATATTAGGCCTCCTAAACGTAAAAGTCGACACACGTAAAAAGAGCCCTGAGCGACCTACCTGCGCAGTGAGCAAATTACGGACCAAATTGGTGGGCGCGGCGGGGGGAGCATAAGCCGCTTCGCTTTGCTGCCACGCTATTGGTTCCCAGTGATACACTCTTATCTATGATTGGTTTGTTATTTAGTAGACAATATGCGCAAACATATCACCTCTCCTAGCCTCCTTTTTACCCGACTGCCGAAGGAGGAGGGTAATGTGTTTCACAGCCTATATATGTATGTTTGTTGCTTTGTATCACTATAAATACTAAACTCGTTGTCCGATTTTGATGATTCTTATGTCAATCGATTTGTCTTAATCTGGTGAGTGTCACTGAAGATATGACAGTAATCAAAATTCAATATGGCGGCAACCAGACGCCATATTGCACAAATTTTAAAAAAAAGTCGACCAAGTATGACAAGTGGGGTATCATTGAATAGGGATTTAAAAATTATCTTTAGGTTTCTTTCATAATTTTTTATTTTGAATGATCATTTAGGATTTATTACGTGTGCCGACCTGTATGTATGTTTGAATGTATGGTTTTATTTTATTCCTGTGAAGGGGTGACCTGATTGCGACTAGGTCAACTTGTGTAATCCCGGTGTTCTTTGTTTATTACGTAGAATAATATTATTTTAGCCCAGTGAGGTATATTTCAATGTGCACGATATAAATTTCATGAACAACTTTTTTTTAAACAACCTTTTCTGTTGAATGCTTGTTTCTTTGCTCTGCTGCATATCGAATCCAGAAACGAAACCGGGACGTCAGCGTCACAAGCCGTTCCACTACACTAAAAAAAATTATGTTCGCTTGTAACAAGATTGTGATTGTTGTGCATAAGCATCTTGATCCCATACGAGCCTAACAAGACGATAGATACATCAACTAAGACGTTAGACACATCAACTAAGATGTTAGTTGAATCACTAAAGAAATTGCTATTGTTACTATCAGCTTTGGTTAATATAACTAATATCATAACTAGGTATTGTATTAATTTTTTATCAACTAAGTGAAAATCTCTCTTTGTTGGCTCTAATTTTTTTGAGTGTACCAATTAGGTTACCCGCATCATCTATATTACTTAAAAAGCCTTTTAATAATAATCGCAGGATCATTCTTGAATAATATTTTTCTCTTCTAAAATTCATATAGCACCCCACAATAGGCGTTTTTCTTAAATTAAAGCGTGTTGAATCCTGAAGTAGTCGCGCCCTTTAATACATTGCTTTCAACAAAAACACCTCAATCCCAGAGTGCCTTTTAAAATATTACACCGTCTGTCATACACACTCAGGAACTTTTAAATCAGGTCACTGTGGATACAAATCCACGTCCACCGTGATCCGTTTTATTGCTCTTGTGTGTATAGAACGAGTATACGACTGCAAAAAATTATTCTAACGGCTAGAATGCGAGAACATTCGCATTTCCTTATATTTGAACTTATGATTGTGTCCTGTGGCAATAAATGTTTTCCTTTCTCTTTTCTTTCTTCGTCGGATAAGGATGCTCGTGTTTGCCTTTGCCTCTATTTATTTCGGGATTTGTATCGTGTAACAAGGAGTAATAACGGTCTGGGATGTTATTTTTTTTAGGGAACGTCTTGACTAATACATGAAAAGCCTTAGGCGAGTACCACACGAAACGGTAAAGCACCGACCGACCGCCTTGTATAAAAACATTGTCAAACGTTGAGTTGTATGGCCTCACTCAAAGTTGATGACGATTGGCGTTCCTTAGTGAAGATTGATCACTTTAAGCCATCCCTTTTCATTTTTGTGTGGGCTTGGAAGCATAATGTGCTCTATTATCATACAAAACAACCAGTAAATTGTATTAAAAATGTCTCCGAGTACGATGGTTAGTCACCCGATGGACTAACCACCGCACTCAGCGCCTATAGCGTGGTAAAATCTCAAGACTGAAATCCTAAGACTTCAAATGCATTGCCATGAGGACAAAGATGGAATGCCTCTATGCTAGCACCGGTTGTCTTATCCCCACACCGGAACACAACAATGCAATGTTGTCGACTGTACTTTTGTCATTATGTACTTATTGAGACCCAAACAAATCCCAATGCTGTGGTCTACGTTAAGTATAGTGGAGATCCCGTCGCCACCTCCTCATCAGATCGACTCCTGCATACCATAATTACATCTCGGGTTTTCTTAAGTATTCCGAATTTAAGCGCATTATGCACAACGTGAAGAGGATTAAAAACCAGCCAAATGCGAGTCGGACTCGCGCACGAAGGGTTCCGTACCATTATCTATACAACATTAGACACTCCAGCTGCCGTTATTAATATCGAGCAAAAAACGGAAAAAAAAATACGTTTGTTGTATGGGAGCCCCACTTAAATATTTATTTTTCTCTGTTTTTAGTATTTGTTGTTATAGCGGCAACAGAAATACATCATCTGTGAAAATTTCAATTGTCTAGCTATCGCAGTTCATGAGATACAGCCTGGTGATAGACAGACAGACGGAAAGTGGAGCCTTAGTAATAGGGTCCCGTTTTTAAGCTTTGGGTACGGAACCCTAAAAAGAACTTGACTGATGTCGTGCATGTTAAATAAAAGCTTGTAATAATATTTGGCGTTATCTATGAAAAGGGACCTTATTGTCGATGGCGCTTACGCCGCACTGCGTCACGCGACGTTGTATTTATATCGGAGCATCTTTAATAATGGCGGAACCGCCTTCGACAATAAGGTCCCTTTTCATATATAACGCCACATATAACTATCATATAGATAAAAAAACCCGATATAGTGGTGACGCCTTCTTTGAGAGCTGATATCTCTTCAATTTCCCCACTAATTTACATAAAACCTAGCTAAGAACCACCGCTGAATAACCTGCTTATAAAAAAACCGCATCCAAATTGGTTTACCCCTTTAAGAGCTATGGTGCCACAGACAGACGCACTCACATACTTATAAAACCCCTCTTTGTGCGTCGGGGGTTAAAAAATGGAAAATCTTTGCGAGACCTGCGGCAAAACACGTCAGGTATATTTATTTAGGTTATTAATAAACGGTCGATATAATTTAGGCTCTTGATACACTAAATATTAATAAGCGGGGGTCGCCTGAGAAATTTTAAAATATTTACGACATGAAATCAAGGAAACTAATCAAAAAAATAAGTTTCATATTTAAATCAATTTTCGTTTCGTTTTTACGCTTATCAGTTAAATTATGCTTAGGGAATACAAAACTAGGTATATGGAGTGTATTACGAGCACTTGTAGTATCAGAGGTGTATTATTTTTAATCTATAATTTGTATTGAAAAAGTTGTTCTGCGGACTGTAGACTTTTGCATATCTAAAAAAACCGTTCCAATCACATTTGCTCAATTGTTACTTAATTGTAAGAGATGCCTTAAATAGCCTCAATTTTGCTTTTTTCTGTTTGTTTACTGTTTGGTCTTTGGTTTTGGGAAAAAAAGACAATCGTTTATTAAGTGTAAGATAGCAATAAGAGTTGAGAGTATAATATAAAGGGCGCTGCATACGTAACGTGATCAGGACGTGGACGGGACGTGGACGGGACGTGGACGGGACATGGACGGGACGTGGACGGGACGTGGTTGCATACATTTTTGGTTTTCCCGTCCCGCACGTGCAATCGTTACGTATGCACATTCCGATACATTTTCTATGAAACGATATTGTCATCTCGTCCCGTACCCGTCCCGTCCGTATAAAATCACGTTACGTATGCAGCGCCCTTAAGCCAATTCAATTAAATATAAACTCAAACTCAGAGGTAGCTGTAAATTTCAGAAATTCTATGCATCTCTTCTCTCTATTGAGTAAGTAACGTTAACACATTCATTGCCAACGACCCGATAGCGATAGTCGGATCCACTGTTCGCAACAGATTTTCGCTACGCAGTGGGGAAATGCTGCTACAGGCTACAGCGTAGCACTCGTAGCATTGCTAGGTCTGAAGCCGCACTGAGTGGAGGCGGCGCAGTGCGGCGCGATCCTATAATCAAAACGCTGCCGTCAAGCTTTGGTCACGCTTTTTAGCAACGCGCCGCCTCCGCTCACAGTGCGGTAAGCACAAGTTGCCCGCGATTCGTTGTCGCTCGGATCTCCCTTTCTATCTAGTCAGTAACGATAGAGACGCACTGAGCGACAATCGAGAAAATACAACGGAGAGAGCGTTTGCGGCTTGAATGTGTTATTGAGGAAATATGTATGGCGATTGGAATCAGCGCCTCGTGGCCGTGTTTAGAACTAAAATTAGATAGCACGCTGACGTTAACTTTCGTATCGTCATCGAGTATACGTAGAATACTCGTAATGTATAGAAAAGTCTGTTTTAGGGGTTCGTGCTATGAATAGATTCAGAACACGTTTTCGAATTAGTAAAGGCGTTTAGAAATCGTGGCGTATAATTTAAATATACGTGCTAGAGTTACGGTAAATATCTTGTCACAGCTATTGATATATTAAATTGAAGCCACTCTCACCTTAATACGTTACTGCGACAAGGTACTAAAATGCACAGCTACATCTGAGTTTGACTGTACCCTACTCGTAGCATTGAATTGACGTACCCATTCCCAACCCATTTTGACACATTTCTGCAGCTGTCACAGAAATGCAAATATTTTCCAAGCCCTACTGCAAGCCTATGCAAAAAAAAGAGTAAAAAACTGAATTGTAAATTAAGGCAAATAAGTAGGCTTATGTGGTAACTATATAACTGTATATATATGTATGGGTGTAAAATTTTTATTGTACAAAATAACTAGGTATAATCACAAAATAGAGATGTACAAGGGCGAACTTATCGCTTTAAGTGATCTCTTTCAGCTAACCTGGGTGATTTAGGAAAATAATAAACAAGGAGCATCGACTTAAGAAAGAGCTTAGCTTTCAGTAAAAAAATATACATTTATAAAATCCTACTGATAATATGACAAAATTTCATCATAAAGAGGTTCTTACTTACTCACAAAACTATTAGGAGTTATTATTATATATTAGATGCTTATTTTTTACGACATCCCACCTTTTTTGGCTAAACTACGTACCTAAGTTGTTATTTTTAGACCTTGAGCTATCTTTTCTTTACTACTAAACGATCTCGTTAGGATATTTATACTGTCAAGTTGGGCCATTCTACTTTTCAGTGTACATTTTTGTTATCGTCCGATAAATAGTATACCGAATTATGAATCCGCGAATAAATAAATAACATGAACTTAGACTGTTTGCTTTGTGTATCCAGAGATGCCAGTGATAGCCCTTATTTGCTTATAAATAAGGTCGATCAAATTTGCACGAGCAATCAAGTGGTTATCGTTGAAGAATCTTGGTAACTCAGTGGTAAATTGCACTTCTTCCATAGAAAAGGCGGGGACATCAACGTCCACTGCGTTACTCACTTTATAGTTATTACAAATAACTTTTCATGAATTAGGATAATTCTAAATATAAGGTTATTTACGTCCCTTTTCGAAGTTAGAAAACGCAGCACTTTACCGTTTTTTGAAACAAAAATAGTTTAGTGAGAGCTAAAACTTATGTACAACGAAAAGTAGAATGGCCCAGTTATCAACATAAGTTTCTCTTCTATGAAAATATGTGTTAATAAACACACAATGTATCGACTCGCTTCTATGACGCGATCATGTCATACTAAACTAAAGGTATTTTCATGTAGGTCGCGCGAAAAGGGGTCCCATGGGTGCCCCATCGTTAGCACGGTATAATTCAGTTTCTCGCAAAGGTGGGCATGAGCCTAATCTAATAAGAATTGAAAGAGAATTTAGCTCCTAAAGACTCCGTAGCCCGCGTAAATTAACCATAGCTGGTTTATGTCAGACAAGGCAACATTAATGGCCTGTTGTTTGATCGGTAGTTAAACTAACTAAGGGTCAAAAAACGTTACTAATGGTTAAAAATCTCAAGGAAATGTTCAAATTTTCCATTCCTTTTTCGAATTTTAACAATTAGTTAAACTACTGATCAAACAACAGGGCCTAAGTCATGCAGGTTTTTTTACCCGACTGCCGAAGGAGGAGGGTAATGTGTTTATCAGCCTATATATGTATGTTTGTTCCTTTGTAGCGCTCTAGAAACTAAACGCGTGGACCGATTTTGATGATTCTTATAGCTATCGATTAGTCTTAATCTTGTGAGTGTCACTAAATATATGACAGTAATTACAATTCAATATGGCGGCAGCTAGACGCTATATTGTAAAAAAGAAAAGAAATA
Organism: Acleris literana; assembly: GCA_946894065.1. NCBI lineage: Eukaryota > Metazoa > Arthropoda > Insecta > Lepidoptera > Tortricidae > Acleris > Acleris literana. The sequence continues at coordinate 6,208,676 of OX335681.1, forward strand.
AAGTCGACGAACTTTGACAAATGGGATATCATTGAATAGGTGTTTACAAATCATCTTTAAGTTTTTCTAAACATTTTTTATTCTGAAATGTCATTTAGAATTTAAAACGATTTACAGCTGGTTAGCAACAACAGTCGGGTTTTTTAAAGCTTGCTTATTGTCGTAATTTATAAACCTACATTAATTAATGCATATTAAAGTATTACAAATGTAGCCATAAATAAAGATCCTACATTACCTACTACTACTGAGACAAATGAAAAAATCACTAAATTCAGGTGTTACTCGTACCGTGTTACAATTACAGTACCTTTTTTTATTTCATCTTTATTTAATTAGGAACCTTGTTCAACCTAGAACAGATCAGCTCCAGCTGGCCTAAATACAACAACACTTACGTATCGTTACTACTTTAGAAAAATCTCGTATCTGAGGGCCCTGCCAAGATGCACTACGCTAACTAACGTTTCTATTCGATTCACTGTCACTGGAAGATGACGTGTAACGGAAAGTCACGTGATCTACCAGTGACGCGATTGGTTTAATAACGAATCGAATAGAAACGCTAGTTAGCGTAGTGCATCTTGGCAGGGCTCCCTGATATTTCGAGATGTATGAGTTTGAACTTAATTCTCTTTATGCTGAAGTTCAAAATCGTACGTCACGAAATATGAGATACAAGGTTTTTTTCAAAGCAACGACGATACCTAAATCACACCTATGTGATACATGTATTTAGATATTTGATTTAATGGATGGAGATATTGTACTTGATTTATCAAAATAACAAATCGTAACAGCGATGCGTCATTCAGTTAACGGATTATTTGTTTTTGAAACATTCCAGCGAAATACATTTGAAACAACGGACAAATCGGGTGCGCAGATCAATTAATCTAATCCTTTAATCCGCGAGACTGATTACCTGCCTGAAAAGTTCTGGGGTCCGACTAAAAAGGGTATGAGTCTTTCGAAGATCAAGTGAAAAAGGGTTTAAGTCCAGTGTACTCCGTTCATGTACATACCCTTTTTTATTACGAGGTAAGTCGACTTGTACCCTTTTTCACTAGGACAACAGTTTTGGGCGCGAGGAATATCACAAAATAACCTTTAAAATATTGTTTATACATTACGTAGTCTTGCTTGACTATTGTGCCGTGCCTTGGACAATAAATGAGGGTTAAATTTAACCTGTTTTATCGGCTTTTTGTCGTCTAGGTACACATTAGTCGCAGCACGATATATGAACAGGGGCTCTTATTCTACTCGGGCTAAACTTAATTGCTTCTGACATGTTGTCGTATTTTACTTCGTCTCTACACTTATTGTTTTCAGCCCGGCCGCCATTATTGTCAAGTAAATAAGAACTATCATACCGTTGATTACATGTGAAAAGCAATTTGGTTTAGCCCGAGTAAAACAGAGGGCTCAGACAAGATGTACTACGCTAACTAACGTTTCTATTCGATTCGTTTTTAAACCAATCGCGTCACTGGTAGACCACGTGACTTTTCGTATCACGTCATCTTCCAGTGACACGATTGGTTTAAAAATGAATCGAATAGAAACGTTAGTTAGCGTAGTGCATCTTGTCTGAGCCCTCAGGGCCCCAGGGAAGTCTTACTTTAAAAGTGAAGACTATTTTTTTTCATTAGGTACTACTATAGATTCAATGTTTAAAAAACATTTCAGCATATTTATTTACAATTTTTGACTAACAATACTTTAAGCTTTGATTTTCTAATAAAATGCTCGCTAATGTAATGTCAGGTCAAGCGGGGCTATTCCGAAAGAGGGGTAAATGCGTCACTTAAATTTTTTAAAGGGAATTCAACGTTTTAAAACTAATTATGCTTCGTTTTATACATATTAAGGTACTTAAACTACTATAAAAGGACGCAAAAATAGTTTTAAAACGTTCCCTTGAAAAAAATTAAAAGACGTATTTACACAGTATAGAGAAGCAAATACAATATTTAGTTACACAAACCTTCAGCATGTTTTATTTGATACACTTGTACAATTTTATGGGCAAAGTTTTAATAACAATAAAGCGGAAAAGAAAATTAAAATACATGAAAAGAACATTGTTAGTGCATTTCTCTTTCTTCTATTGTTTTACGCAGAATAATTTTCGCTGCGGAATATTAGTTTTAAATGCGCGTTTTCTTATGATATGCTCGTTTATTCTCGCTTTGGGTGCAGTTACAAACGATCTTGTAGTTATTAAAGTTTTTATAAAGGCGGATAAGATAAAGGTTTGACAGATAAAACATTAAATAAGATGAAAGAAGATTCATAGTTACCTTGTTTTTTAATTAAAAGGCGAATTGAGTTGTTAGATATTTGTAAGAAACTGTTTTTTTGTGGTTCTGTTTGGTCTTCTTTCCTTATCTTTGCATAGTATAAAGCAAAGTCGCTTCCGCCGTCTGTTGGCTTAGATCTTCTAACCTCGTAAGACCCACCATACTACAAACAGGGAGTTTTTTGTGAGTGGGACTTTGAATCTACCATCAGCACAATAAAGTTCAATTACGTTTGTCCGATAATGCTATTTTCAGATTATGAAGATTGGAAAATAAACCTTATTCTTATTGCAACACAGTTCAAATTAAATTGCCTTTAACTGCGCAACGGATTTTGATGCGGTTTTCATCGATAGGTATAGTGATTCAAGAGGAAGGTTTTTATGAATTCCGGTTTACGTACGAGTGTCACAGAAAAGTCACATAAACCGAAGCGAAGCGGAGCGGGTCGCTAGTGTTTTATAACTTATGTAACGAAACTTGTGGAATATTGTAATCTAAGCATATATTAGTGTGCCTCTTGACTGAGCTCTTTGTTAATCCGATTATACCTACTCAATAAGCTTGCCAGGACAAACAGTCTACCGATTTTTAACCCCCCACGCCAAAAGAGGGGCGTGATAAGTTTTACGTGTCTATCAGTGTATCTGTGTATCTATTGTGTCTGTGTGTCTCTGTGCCTGTCTGTAGCATCGCCACTCCCAAACGGATCGACCGACTCGAACATGTTTTTTAAAGGTAATGTATTCGGGACGGTTCTTGGCTAGGTTAAATGAAAATTCTTTGGGTCGTTTAAGAGATTTCAGGGGTGTTATTCTCTTGAAAATGGCACTCCGTCGGTCGAACGAGAGAACGAGTGAACGCGCCACACCGGCGAGTTTAAGTAATCCCGTCAAAGCGCACAAAACACATTTTAGTGCGTGCATTCTCAATTAGGCAGCCTTATACGTTCGACCTTGGGTGTTATTCTCTTAAAAACGGCGCTCTGTCTGTCGAAAGAGTTAACGAATGCGCCACACCGCCGAGTTTAAGTAGTATACCGTCAGAGCGCACAAAACACATTTTAGCGCGTGCATTCTCAATAAGGCAGCCTTATACGTTCAATTTATCAACAGAAGCCCTGCTGCCTATACTATCCGCAAAACTATCTGGCCGGTCAGGTCATAAATCATCGGAATTATGCTATCTCTTTCACACCTGCACGGCTTATGGAGCGGGCCGAGCAGCAATAGGGCAGGTAGCGTTACGCATAAAAAGGAATGTCGATAAAGTAATGAAACAAAGAATATAAATTACGTGGTGTTTTATATAACAGTATTGTATAGTTACTATCGAAATATAAATAGGTATATTGAACTATTGACATAAAGTATTACAATAAAATAATAAGGAGGTATAACAAAATAAATAACTAAACCAGGAAAATACTAGTACTAATATTACTAAATATTACTATTACTAGTAACACTATTCTTCTTCGTCTTCAGTGTCACTATCGTCTTGTAGGTTAATAACAAGACGGTTGGTGTCGATAAAAAGTGCTTTAGCTAGGTCTTCGTTCTGGAGATTTTCAGCGTGGCGAACACATTTGACCCAGAAGTCGATTGTAACATGATCGATCGCTTCATTTAACAATTTCTCAACATCTGCCATTTTAAACGTGGTATTTTTCGTCGCAACTTCTCCTTTAACTGGAGCCCATATCAACTCAATCGGGTTATACTGACAGTGATAAGGTGGAAGCCGAATTACTTCGTGACCGTGTTCATTTGCAAGTTGGTCCACTACGTATATTTTTTTTGGATGACTTCCTTTCACTCTCATTAATAATTTCTCTATTATATCCGTTGGCAGGTATGGTATGTTATTTTTAGTCAGCCACCCTTGAATATATTTTTTTAACCAATTTGTATTAGGAATCGGATTTAATACCTTAGTGTGATAACTAGCATTATCTATAATTATTAGTGATGGTTCTTCTAATGATATTAAAAATTGTTCAAACCACCTCATATAAACTTCTGCGTTCATTTCCGAATGGTAATCAGCATTCGCCGATTTAACGGCTCTGAATATTAATTTTGCCTCTGGAACAAATCCTGTTTTGGCTGAGCCACCGTGACAAATAATTAGCCTGGCACCTTTTCCAACTGGGGTTTTAAACCCTCCGTTATCTTCACTGTCCAACCACATTCGTTTACGTGAATGATTTTGATTCACCCAAGTCTCGTCTAAATAAAAACGTGGTCTTTTGTCCCCAGAGACTCGTAACTGATCCATTTTTTGTAAAAAGTCCACCCTGGCAGCAACTATAACTCGCTCCATTAACGTCTTTCTTCCGTCCATTGTTGGGTAGTTTTTCCTTGGCTGCGTCTAATATTTTCTGCACTGTCGGGTACTCTCTATTTGCATACAGCGACGTTATAGTTCTTTTTATAACTGATTTATCAAAGTCGCCAAGGTCGATAACCGTAGAAGGTTTCTTGTACATCTGTCTGGGTGAATTCGGCACCCCTGCTCGCTTCGTTCGCTCGTTCCGCAAACCAATGCTGTCAGTTTTTCTGCTTGTTGAAAATCAATTTTTCTTATGACATCAGGGTCTTCTTTCAACTCTTAAAACCATTTATAAACGTTTAGAATAACCTGCCGAGCTTGTTGGTTAACATCACCTGTTAACTTGGTCAATTTGGTTTTGCAAAAATCTTCCATTACGACGTAGGTTCATAGACAAAGTTCGTATAACGAATGAGTTAGGCATTGTAATGTTTACCCTTTTATGTTATAGAATATTTTGTTATCAATTATTCCTAATGACTTAAATAGAACTATCAATCATACGTACTATAATTACTAATGCATTGCTCATTATCTACTTACCTAAATACGTATTTAGCTAATTATTTAAGAAATATCTTAAACATGTAATTATCTTAAACATTTAGTATTATTCATTAGATAACTTTAAAAACAATATCAATAACATTTCAAAATACAATGATTATATCGACGTTTACATGATAAGTTATCGACATGTTACACCCCTAACGGTAGCCGACGTTTATTGCCCTACCGGCCAGATAGTTTTGCGGATAGTATAATTGTTGTAAGCACGCGCTTAAATGTGTTTTGTGTGCTCTGACGGGAGTTCACGGGACTACTTAAACTTGCCGGTGTGGCGCGTTCACTCGTTCAACCGACCGAGCGCCGTTTTTAAAAGAATAACACCCCAGCTCTGTGAGGCTAGAAAAGTTGCTTAACGCTAACGTAAACTATTTTCGAAAACTGTCAAAATTTATGGAATTGACGTATGCGCTCGACGCGACAGTCTGACAGACGTCAATCCACATATTGGATAACGATAACGAACGCCGAATGCATCTTGTCTAGGGCTTCAGAAAGTGTAGGAGTCGCCATTATACAGTTGGATTTTATCTGTTTTTAGGTCTTATTCAAAATAGGTACGTTTTATGTCATCAAGTATTAACAATACCATCATACAACCAACGTATTATTGTAACCTTATCAACCTACGAGTATGATGTAATCCCCAGGATTTTTCAATTCGGCCGCTTTTGTTTGTATAATAAAATCTTCAATATACATAAACAAACATAAAATTCATCGAATTAAAAAATGATCCGATTTTTAGATAAACAATAACATAGACGGTCGGTCGAATAATTGAACTGTCCACTAAACCAGACGGTTTCGGTAAACTATGGTGTCGCCTAAATAGACTGATGCACACTGAGGACAGAGGGCCTTGTCAAGATGCATTGCACTAACTAACGTTTCTATTCTTTTCGTTTTAAACCAATGGCGTTACAGGTAGATCACGTGACTTTTCGTATCACGTCATCTACCAGTGACGCGATTGGTGTAAAAACGTAACGAAGAAAAACGCTAGTTAGTGTAGTGCATCTTGGCAGGGCCCTCAGGGGTGTTATTCTCTTAAAAACGGCGATCGGTCGGACGAACAAGCGAAATCGCAGCCGTCCGAGCGAACAAAACACATTTTAGCGCGTGAATTCTTAATAAGGCAGCCTTATACGTTCGATAAGCCATGCTGCCAAATTGAAAATGCACTCAACCAACTACTTATACTGGCCGCTGGGATTTCGCTCGTTCATCCGACCGACCACCGTATTTGAGGAATCACACCCCAGAGGGCCCAGCCAAGACGCATTGCGCTAACTAGCGTTTCTATTCGATTCGTTTTTAAACCAATCGCATCACTGGTAGATGACGTGATACGAAAAGTCACGTGACCAACCAGTGACGCAATTGGTTTAAAATGAAACGAACAGAAACGTTAGTTAGCGCAATGCATCTTGGCAGGGCCCTCAGGTCACCGACGCGGCGACTACTTGCGCCACAAGTGGGTTGGCGTAACTCGGCTCTCTGTGACTGTGGCGAGGAGGCTCAAACCTTGGAGCACGTGGTACACCACGTGGTACACCACGCCCCTCTACACTTTTGCCCCGGAAGATCTGTACAAACTAACACCTGAAACTATCTCGTGGCTCCACCTTGGATATGGATTTAGGGGAGATGTGTACAATATTATCCCTCAAGGTAAAATGATTCCCCATCATATCCTAGTTACTGTTAGCGTTATCTATCCAAATACTCATTAACCGTATTCCCCACGACCCAGCCAGTTGTCTCTCCAAGTGTCATGGAGGTGGAAGCACAGAGCGGGGATTTATAAAAAAAATATGAAAAAGTGAGTGTCTAATCTATGGTACGTCTATATTTAAAGTTTCTCTACTTTCTGCATGTTGATTTTTATGAAAATTTGGTTTTATTGGCATATTCCATTGACGTTCATCTATAATTAAGCGTTATAGTAATGTTATAGTACCACATGTTGAACTTGAACCATATTTTGATCGATGCCTTGAAATTTGATGATTGAGGTAAAATTATCGCTTTTCGTGAGTATAAAATGATCCCTGGGATCAAATTACCCCATTAGGAAATGTCTATTGGTCAGAAGTCCCACTTACCATCAGGTGGCATGTGTGCTCGTTTGCCTTCTCCTTAACATAAAATAAATATTTTTAATTTTTGCAGATCCTGCCGCGAGTTTAGAATCGAAAACTCACTTTAAAACGTTTTTTTACAACTATTTAAAGTTTAATTTTGTTTATTATGTATTATTTAATTTTAAAAAATATCCCCTTTTCGCTCACGACTTAAAATTTTATGTGTAACAAACGCTTACATATTGTCGTAGTCTTGAGCAATCATATGATTAAAGTAAACGCCTGGATGTTTTTTTTATTTATGTTAAATATCACGGTATCCAGGGGATCATTTTATACATGCATGTGTTTAAAATGATCCCTTACTAAACTTTTAGAAAACATGACGTAATTAAAAAAACACCTACAAATCATAAAAAATAAGTATGCTGTTCCCTAGATATATAAATTCACTACCCTTAACAATTTAAATCTTGTGATTATGTCTTAAACTCTGACCACAGTAAAGATTTTCCCTTAGGGGGATCATTATGTACACATCTCCCCTATAGTTATCTCTTTAGTTATGCTTCTTTGAAATGTTTATGTAAATACGCCATAAGATTAAATAAATAAAACTGTAGCCCGATGACATTCGACTTGCATTGATTAATACCCTTTAAAACGCGTACAAACATTCAAGATTGAGTAGACCTACCCAAGATGCAAACGCTGCTAACGCTGCTGATGCTTCGTATGCCTCAAGATTGAAAAAAACAACGCTTCGAACGTTTCAACCCTAATTTCTCCAAAAGTGACATCCCTAAAATTACCATAAAAATTACAACCCTATCATTAAACTCTAACCCTAAACCTAAACAACTATTACATTAACATCAAAGATATCGGACACGTAACACCAAAAAATAACACCCTGCAATGTCCAGGATATTAACAACACTAATTAAATTCGACCTTAAAAACGTTAGCCTATATTAATACAAAACCCAGGACCAAAAAAAAATTAAAATGTAGTTCACCTAGTATAGTTGACCCCAATCAATCTTGATCCTAGACTATATTAAACTATGTTCGAAATTGACTAGACGAAGTCACCTACCCTAAACCCACTAGAGACTAGATTAAAACTAACCTACCTATAGAACAGACTGCAAAAAACGCGGAAGGAGTGTGTTTGAGACAACTACCCTAACAAAAGCATGAGAATAACCTAAATCGGTTACAAACCGATAACCTTAAATAACTAGTATCCACAGTGAAGTTGAATTACATTGACCTAATACTAAAACCTAAGAAGCCCACGATTTACGAAACCAGAGAACAGAAAAGCCTATTATGGACATCCTAGGGAAACATCAAAACATGAAAGTAGAATGGACACACGCGATGCACAAAATTATAGATAATATTGTGCAACTAAGACACTCGAATCGAACATTTCGGGCCAGTAACACCTAAGCTAAGGCACACTTTGTGCACGAAGTTTACAGACTAACTAACCGCTATAATACCAAAATCACAGATTAAACAGTCCACGTAAACTACCTAACCGTTGACCCAGTAACATAGCCCCGACAAATCCAATTCCGACCGTTGAAAAGTTCGACAGAGAAAGGTAACAAGTATCAAGACCTGACGCGGCGAGCGTATTTCGTGATAAGTAACAAACAAATGCAAATCATAAACAAAGTGAAAAGTTCTGTTGTAAACAACAGATAAAGTTTAAACTTTGAATGACATTAGGTACCTACAGTCCGACTGAGAAAACAGTGTCGGAAGGGAAAATTAACCCCAAATAGATCCTCCGCGGAGACCCAAGTGACTAACAACCGCGAACCTCGCAATTGGAGGAAATACTGAAAAACCATGACCACTGCGAAGACGGCCAAGTGACCTCGCAGTGTCCATCATCTCCCCCTCCACCACCAATGCGGGAAGAGGGAAGAAAAAACAGGGAAGTCTAAACTAAACCACCAGGGGAATGGCCCAGTGTTCCCGTATTCGTAAAAAACGCCGAAAGGCAAACGTAAGGATCCACCCATAAGCGAAGGTTAACAACCACAGGCCTTCTCACGGGCTGTTCTATCATGAAAACATACAACAAGACACCGTCAGAGAAGACCAAGAAATTTTCCACGTATAGGAAAAAATGAAGATGTCAATTTTGGGAACAACCAGGGTATAGCGGCGAAGGATGACTTGATCCCCTAGGGAACACCTGCTATACCCGGGAAGTTCTCAATCTTGATACCCAAACAAAGTTTGGGCAAAAACAAACAACCAACGGGGGGAAAACGTTGATCCACAAGGAACTTTTTGAATTTAGTAGAACAGTCCGACCTATGTTGCCGACTACAGGTCCTCTTCCTCTACAGTTGGTTGATAGGTAATGTCTAATGTACAAAAACAACATACAATTTTATATATACGATCTGAGGGAACCAAACGCTTGTGCGATTTAATATGCGGTTTACGCCATCTATTAAGGTATTTGAACAATGTTATTCTTCTAGGCTGACAGCATGGTTTAAAGGAGACAGGTGGCGCCATCTACTAACACTAATAACAAAACTAATACAATTTGAGGCTACTACTTATTGAACATGACGCCCACCATGAGCAACTGTTCTTAACTAAAATATATTATATGCTAAATAAACATGAAACTTGAAATTCCTAACATCATTCGTTTATGGGGAGGACTCATAAGTTTGAGACTGGCCTCTTGATAATGCGTATCATTACATTGTAAAGTCACGACACGCGTAACTCCGTCCAATTCCGGATGTATTTTTACTACTCTGCCAAGGTGCCACTTAGCTGGAGGTAAGTCCAATTCCTTAACTAGCACTTGTCCGCTATCTTAGGCTCTGGAGTTCGTTGCGTCCATTTATATCTTTGCAATAATTGTGTCAAGTATTCTTGCGACCAGCGTCGCCAAAAATCCTGCAACACATGATGACATTATACATTTAATACATTTTTACTAGTACCCCAGGGCCTTTATTATGGTAGCCTATATCGCGGTAGATAAAGCTTCCGTCACTCTCGCACTTACATACTGGTCAGAAAGTGACAGATGTTTTATCCACGCTTATCTACGTCGATAAACATGACCATAATCGGCCCGCAGGAACAAAATTATACTGTTATGTACGTGGGGGTAGGTAACTGATAGAAATGCACGAATACACCAATAATCAAAAGTAGACTTTTATAACGCACTCACTTAAACCGTTACAAAACAATTATCGCACAATAAACTTCAAATACTCAGATAATCGCTCAGGTCGCTCTTATTCGCACTATTCGCTTTCCAAGTAAGTAAAGACTGAATCTACCCGCAGTCGCGGTCCACCTTTTATAGTTCCCGTGTCCGATCATTCCAGAACGCCTTCCGGAATGTTCGATGTAGTTCGCCCCGTCGAGGACGATCGAGACTATTCGTTGCTGGAATGTTCTACGCCTTAATGCTAGCTTGTTTTTGTTTACAATCGCGACGTCCTTGGCTCACGGTCTGGAATGTTCTGCGTATTGCGGTCTCATTTCCAATCGTGTTATCTCTTTCACACGCTTCTCGAAGGTTCTCAGTTATCGCTGTTTCTTTAAACTTGTAATCTCTTTGACACACTTCTCGAAAGTTCTCTGTATCGCTGTCTCTTTCAAATCATGGTTTCTCTTTCACTCTTAGTGGAAAATATACTTCAAAGGCCCATAAGGGGTCCTGAAAACGCCTGAAAATGGGTTTTCAGGTTATGGCGTAATTTGATAAAGGGTGGCCTGAAACGGACTGAAAACATGTTTCAGGCGCCTGAAATAACGGCAAGTTGATCGAAATTTTGATAACCTGGTATGTGATAGAGCTAACTCCGAAGCGGACTGAAACGATATTTCAGCCAGGAGAAAACGCTTCTAAAGCACCAAAATTCACGATTGAAAATGAGACACCTTTATCCCATCGGCGTAACAATACTGACTTATCATTCAAATGTTTTCCCTTACCGGGTATCGAACTAGTGACTAGTTGCTGAGTAGTCAGGGTCAACCAAAATACTAAAAGCGACTCGCATTGTTACAGTGGAGTTCTTAGTTTTGGACAGCGAAACTTGCTCATTAGGATAATGAGTTATTAAGTAAACTTTTACAACTTCACTATGAGAGGCTTTTGCTCGCAATCCCAGTGGAGCTTTACACAGCGGCTGTTACCCGTAATACCTCTTTAGTTAATAATACAGGGTGTCCTAGAACTTGACCCAAATATCACAGCGTAAGAGAGCCCCCTTTGAACCTACTAGGGTTCTACGCTGTCCGTCCGTCCGTCCGTCAGTCTGTCTAGATCTGTCTCAACTTTAAAGAGCTGTACCTATCTTTTGAATCGTAATAGATATAGTGGGTTTATTTCGGAATATGTGTTAATCCGGCGGATTTACCAACAATATTTTTTTAACGAAAGGTAAGTAGTTAAGGAACGTTTTCCCATACAGGAAACCATTTTTCTTCAACGTATTTTTGTTTTTGTTCACTGAAAAAAAATATTGGTCGCTTATAACAAGATTGTGATTGTTGTGCATAAGCGTCTTGATCCCATACGAGCCTGACAAGACGATAGATACATCAACTAAGACGTTAGACACATCAACTATGATGTTAGTTGAATCACTAAAGAAATTGTCGTCGTCAACTATCAGCTTTGGTTGATATAATTAATATCTTAACTATTGTAATCATTTTTTGTCAACTAAGTGAGAATCTCTCTTTGTTGGCTCTCATTTTTTCGAGTGTTGTATCGTTAAAACGGTAATATATACAAGCGTTACATTCGGCGTGATTATAGTACAAACCCTGGACATTTACAATGAATACTGAAAAACGGTCAAGCGTGAGTTGGGCTCGCACTGATTCGATTCGAAATCGAATTCAAATCGGAAAATAATAATACTTGTATCTACAGTGCGGCGGCGGTACGTACCGTCATACCCGCGGTATTACTATACCTTATAAGTAAATGTCCAATCATACTATTGTCACATCTTCAAAATCGATTTGTTTCCCAGCAACACCTCGTTTATGCGATTCGAACATGCGTTTATTGCATTTCCCAACCTTTGGCGGTAAAATATGGGCAATACCGTTCCGCGGAATGTCAGCCCGGGAGTAAAAAGGTGTTTAATCGGATCACCAGCTCCGAAGATTGCCTTTGAACAAATAACAGCAAAAAGGAGCAGCAAATGGTTCCAACTAAAAATATCGATAGTTTTTGCTGTTTAGCAATCGTAAAATGGCGCGCTTCTATGTTTTTAACCCCCGAAGCAAAAGGAGGGGGGTTTTTACTTTGACGTGTGTATTTGTGCATCTATCTGTGCCATTGTAGCTCCTAAGCGGGTGAACCGATTTGGATGCGATTTGTTTTATTTCAAAGCAGGGTTTTTAGCAGTGGTTTGTAGCTAAGTTTCATGAAAATCGGTTTGGCCGTTTAAGAGATATCGGCTCTGACAGAAAGGATTACCATTCCTTTAAATTAAATCCATACCTTTAAATAAAATTGGCCGTCACTTGCAAAGATCCAACAGGAAACGGTTCCGTTGTTCTGGTGTTGCCACACAGATACCATTCGTCTTTGTTAAGATTTTTCCCGTGTGTATTTATATTGTTTTTATTTCACCTTATAAATGGAATTGTCGCTAGTGTTTATTGTTACCTGTTTACTGTTTTTTGTTTAATTAAGATTAGATTTAAGTCAGGGTCCCTCTGAAAATCAGCGCCGGCACAATGCTGAGGGTGAGATCATGTTCAACGTAATGTCTTCTTTTCACTTTATATTTTTCTACTGTTTTTTCTCCTATGTGCGTTGAATAAATATTTTCTGTTCTATTCTATTATATTCATTATATATCGGGGATTTATAGTTATGCTGTTTAGCAATCGTAAAATGGAGCGCGTGTATGTTTTTTGTTGGACACGATTGGATTGCTATCGGACCCTAAAATTTTTAATTGATGTTTTGCTCCGTATTAATAAAGTTTAAACCCCTCACACAAAAAGAGGGGCATAAGTTTAACGAGTGTAGGTATCTGTGTATTTATGTGTCTGTGGCACCGTAGCTATTTAGGAATAGACCGATTCGGAATAAGATATTTTTTTTGAAATCTAGTTCGATCGGGATGGGTTTTAGCTAGGTTTTATGAGAATTCGTTTGGCTGGTAAAAAATATCAGATCTGAAAGTAAAGGTCGCTATTATGTTCGGAGTTTTTTTTCTATTTATCCTTACTAGAATAAATAATAAGAATTGGCCGTATTATGGATTGCTATGTTAATATACGTAAGTAGAATTAAGTGGAACTTTTATTTCAATTAACATCTGTTTCAATTTCAATTAACATCTGTTTGACCGTAAGGCCAGGCAGTTTGGAGCGGGGTCCTGTCGTTTGACCAAAAAACGTTTCACCAAATGATTCATTTCACAAACATATCATTTGACAAACCGCTATTTTTTCCGAAACTGTAAATATTTCAGGATTTATTTCAGGACCATCGTGTAGAACCCTATAGGTTAGGCTAGGTTTGTTTTTTAAAAATCGTGAAATATTTACAGTTTCGGAAAAAAGCGGTTTGACAAATATGATGTTTGTGAAATGAATCATTTGGTGAAATGTTTTTGAGTCAAACATTAGTGAACCGTTTAGAGAGCCTTATAGGTCCTCATCTGAATCATTATTTTTATTCGCTGGGTTAAGTCCGTTAGTTATATGTATATTATCCCGACGTAAAGTTACCTGTATTATTTGATTGTCACAAGGAAATCCAATAAACTATCATGCTGTAGACGGCGTGATAATCATCGAAAATGTCACGCGAATACAAGGCCTTTGTCGAGGTTGTCGAGCTATCACTCCGATAAGATATGGAACGTCAGCGCCACGAGCGCTAGGATTGTCCAGTTCATCTCGCAACTGTACCCTTACCATGAGTTACAATTACCGTACGCGTTAGCGAGTCAAATGCTCTGTCCCTCGCACGTATTAGAATACTGTGAGGGACAGACCATTCGACTCGCTAGTGAGGACAGTAATTGTAACTCATGGTATGGGTACGGATCGTATCTGTTTCTCGAACATGACATGTAATCGGTTTTAGGATACGCATTGGATTATGACAGTTGCAATCTGTCGGAAACAAATGTTTTAGGCTCTATTCAACTCGGTAATGTGACGTTATCAATGAAAAGGGACCTTATTGTCGATGGCGCTTCGGCCATTATTAAAGATGCTCCGATATAAATACAACGTCGCGTGACGCAGTGCGGCGTAAGCGCCTTCGACAGTGAGGTCCCTTTACGTAGATAATGCCACATAATGGCTTTGACACAGTATCGAAATATTGTTTGCAACTCTGTCGCCATTACTGTTAAGTTAGTATAGTATGTGTCACTTGAAATTGGCAAAGATGTAAACAAATTAGCTCTGTTTCACACATGACCTCAAATATTCATTACCGTGTTTTTATTAAATAACGTAAGTATAATTAATAGTTGTTTAATTTAAACTGCATATAGAATTAGTGATCAAATGTATTAGATCATTGCAAAAACCTCCCCCGATCTTTAAAAGTAAGTGATTATCGAGTAATAATGGTAGATTGGTTCGTTTGAGTTTGTTTACATCTGTGCCAACATCAATTGACACAGACTATAAGAGCTATCGTAACGTTGACAACGTTTAATTGTTATAACACGTTAAAAGCAATATGGTTTTACCAAGGGCTGTAGTGAATAATATACGGCGTCGTTTTTGATCGGAAAAGTTCATAATATTTGTCTTGCTTTCTCAGTCGGCTTTAGAACCCATCGATAAGCTAATAATAATAATGGTGGCCGAATTAAAAACAATACCATATATGGTATTGTTTTTAATTCGGCCACCATTATTGTTGAGTACATAAGAGCTACCAAACGTTGACAATATTCAAAAGTAATATTGTTTAACGGTGTTAAATAGAGGCCCCCAAGTGGCGCTAACAGGGTGCGGCAAAAGAGTTGGCGTTTCATACGTAAAATACGAGTATTAGGTACTTTCGATTGAACCAAAACTACTGTAAAATATCTGTAAGTCTCATATTTTATACATCTAATGTTCCGTTACCGATATGAATTCCGTCTCAAGATTACAAATAGTTGAGGACTAACGCGAGGTTTAGACTAGCAATCAAAATTACAGAAGTTGACTGCTGTCTTACTCCAACTTTAAAGTTAGAAAAAGACAGCAAAATGGCGCTTCTTGCGTTAGAACTAAAGTTAAAGTAAGACAGCACTAAACTTCTGCAATTTTTATGGCTAGTCTATTTCGCCCCTAAGGGCCCTTTGCCTCGGCAACATCCTGTTTTTTGGCAGGTACAGTTTTTTGCAGGATCCCGTTTAGTAGTGTACGTGTTTTAATTCTAGCAGTCACAGGAGCATCCTGTTTACCGGATACTGTAAACAGGATGCCGTGGGAAAGGGCCTAAGATGGAATGACTCCCGCCGTAGGGTAGTACCGGTTTTGGCAATCTTTACACCGTTTTTGGCCACTCTAAAGTTAAACTAATAATTATGTAAAGCATTACATAATTATTAGTTTAACTTTTAACAATACATTACAAAAATATCTTTATATTTTATCTTTATCTTCAGTCTATTTTGTCTTCAGCCTTAACTATTTAAGAATATTATTTTTAATTTTACAGTATTTTTGATACTCATATCAACCTTAAATGGCCAAAAGGGTACAGTAGCCACAAACGGTGCTTGTGTATGAAAAAACGTCACAAATAAACGACTTAATCGTCATAAACTGGCTTTGAGTGCGGCCGATAAGTCATGAAAACGACTCTTACTGTAAATAAATAGTTAATTATACAAGCTATTTATTTGTAACTGGTTTGAATACTCAATACTTAGGGCATGTTGTTTGATCAGTAGTTAACTCAACTAATTGTTAAAATTCGAAAAAAGAAACGAAAATTTGACACATTTCCTTCAGATTTAACCATTAGTAACGATTTTTAACAATAAGTTATTTTATCTACTGATAAAACAACAGGCCCTTACTTGTAATGTGACGGATGATGACTTCTCTTGTTTCAGCAGATGCTTTATTGGACCTCCTTGGGGTGATTACACCTTTTCGGATCTCTGCAGCTCTGGGAGCTGTGGTCACGAATGGAACGAAAAAGAACCCCCCACTCTTAAAAATTATTGATGAACTAATGAATAACTAAGAGTTCATAAGCTAATTTCAGCCATTTTACTTGACATATTTTTCTAAAACTGTGATGAAACTTTACTAGAGTTTTTTGAGGACGCCCAGAGGTTTTCTGGTCCAAAAACCTACATAAAATGTTTGTTTATTTTCATTCTTAATTAAAACTATTGGTATTATATTGTTAATAACCGTAACCATCTTTATAATTTGTCATATTTATTTTTATTTGTTTATTTATTCTTAGTCTTTAGTATTTTTGTGTTTTACTTATCATACAGGGTGTAACTTTAGGTGATTACTTAAAAAAAAAACTTGAATAAAAACGGGCAAATAAGTTTCAAAATTTCGCTGATTCGTAATGATTCTAATTATGTAAGATACCACTGAAAAACCTATGAAATAAAATATGAAATTAATGATTTTTCGAGATATGGACATAAAAGAAAATTACAAAAATTCAGATTAAACTGATCAATATCTCCGAAACTAGCAAAAACCGCTGAACATACATAGGGGTTAAATCGATAGCTTTTTAGCTGCTCTATCAGCCCTAGGCGGGTTGACGTCGGTTTCTGGGAATGAAGTTTTACGGAGAAGAATAGGGCTCCTGTGACTGTGAGGCAGCTGTGAGGCTAGATAAGTTGCTTAACGCTAACGTAAACGATTATCGAAAACTGACAAAATGTACGGAATTGTCGTAGGCGCTCGGCGCGACCGTCTGACAGCTTACGTTAATCCTATACATTTCGGATAACGATAACGAACGCCGAATGCATCTTGTCTAGGGCCTCTGAGGCCTAGGTCAACGGTCACCCCATATATTTTGAGTGTTAGAAAAGAAAAACGTTGTAGCGTTTACATCTCGGCTACGGCCCCCGAGTCGAGTAGAACAGCAGCGGGGGTAAACGTTTACCGGGAAACAACACAAGTTAAATTCATTAATGTTCTGAAGTTCAGGATAACTGTAATTAATTTCTGGATCTGTTGATTTATGTTGCAGTCTGCGAGAAAAGCGGATTCGCCCAGTATAAAGTTACGTAGGGTTTAAAGTGATTTGGTCTATTGGTTTACCATTGTTATATCTACACTTATTTTAACCACCGACGCAAAAAGAGGGGTGTTATAAGTTTGCCTGCTATTGGTGTGTGTGTGTATGATGTCTTTGGCTCCGTAGCGTAAAATGTCTGTCACCAATTGAAGGTCATATAACCTACCATCTACATAACCTCGACCTTTGCAAGTAAAATGGGATTTACGATTCATAAGTAATACAGTGCAAATAAATTAGACTTTATGCTACAAACTAAATAATAGTATTTAATATTTTTCTTTGTCAATAATTATTTATTCATTGTGTAGTTAATTTAAACTACTTGAAAAAATTGAAAGTGGTCAATTTTTGCAAAAATGTGTATTTACCGGATATCGAACTTGGATCCGCGAGTCCAGATTGGGTCACTCAACTTAACTAACTAATACCAAAAGCCGGGTACTCATTACCGAGCCGTAACCGTAACATGCGTGATACAGTAACGAGGTTCTAGTGTGTATGCGTGTTACAGTTTAGGCTCACGACGTCGCCGGACCGCTTTCACCGAGCGTACTCATTTTGCGAGCTGTAACTGTAACCAAACAGATACAGTAACGAGGTTCTAGTGTGTTCTTGACGTCCACGAGCGCACTGCGAGCGCCCTTTGATTCGCGGCAAAAACCGACAATCGTCGGCTCGCTGCGAGTCGCTCGTGTAGCGTTCGTTGCGGGCTCGCGAACCACGTACACACTATGTTTTTGGTAACAGTAACGGTTACAGTTACGTGCAACGTAACGGGTTCAGAAATGAGTACGTTGTAAACGTCGGCTCGCTGCAAGCCGCTCGCGTACCGCTCGCAGCAGGTTTGCGAACCACGTACACACTATGTTTTTTGGTTACAGTACATGCAACGGTTACGGTTACCGCTAATGAGTACCCGGCTTAATATGCACTTCTGGGCACTAAATATAACTGCGTACTTATATTGAGTGCTTAGAAGTTAATATTAGGTCCAAGTGACAAAGAGACACCGTTAAAACTGTAATACCTACGTATTATAACAGTTTCCAGAGCGTTGCGTATTCAAGAGGGCATACGTGATAAAATTCGAGGTCGTAGGATTTTAGTAAGTACTTGAGATTTCGTGAGAAAAGTCCAAGAGTAGCGTTAGTTAAGTGCGCGCGCTTAAGCCCGTCATCAAACATTCTTTGGAATTAGGCCTGAAACCAAACAGGACAGGCGGAGAAACTGAGGGATAGGTTTTTTTATGTTAGTTAAGGAAAACTAACGAACGTGTTACCAAATATTTGACGACGCGTTAGCCTAGAAGGTAGTGACCGTGCTTACGAAGCTAGCTGTCCCAGGTTCGATTCTCGGTATGGGCAAATATTCGTGTGATAACCGCCAGTGTTTGTTGCTGAGTGTTGGAAGTTTTCTGCGTATTTGAAAATTTATTTCTCTATTTAAGCACCTATTTATATAATTGTCCAGTACCCATAGTAGAAGCCTAGAGCTTAGATTGGGACTGGGTCAGTTTGTTTGAGATCCCCCCTGATATTTATTTATTTATTACCTAATGAATACCGGCCTTTATTCAACGCGGAAACACAATATTGCATTTGACGTGTTATCGTATCAACGTTTTGATAGCTCTTATTTACTTGACAAAAATTAGAGTTAAAAACAATATCATAAAATTGTCAAAGACTATATTATTATCGTCTAACCCTGTAGAATAGAGGCGCAGTAGAAGACAAATCGAAGATATGTTATCTGCCTTTGAGAAAACTGTATTCAATCTGTAAAAAACATAGGGGTTGAAAAACTACCTCAAGTAACTTTGAGAAAAGGATGTACAGCCTTGCTCGCTTGACTTGGCAGGCCAGCCGTCTTATTACAGGAGGCTTAGTCGTTTTATTATAAAAGTAATTAATTTTGACTCGAAGTAACCATATCTATCTGCGATTTGAGCATAATGGGAACGAGCATAATAAGTCGTAGCGATGCCAAAACATACATACATATATTGAATCACGCCTGTTTCCCAGAGGGGTAGGCAGAGACCACTTCTTTCATGCTGCCAAAACACCGCTTTAAAAAAAAATTACACTCACAGTAGGTACTGTCGTTACTTGGTTCATGTTCAAGTAAAGGTAGGATTCAGAAAAGGGGTGTAAAAGTGCTTTTAGACCTGGTGTCGATCTTGATTTGAACACCTTGACTAGTCGAACGACTACCGTAAGAATTTTTTTAACTACACTTTAATATTTTTAGTGTTCTTCATTGTTAACCTTTCCAAAGACGCCTAGGTCTTTAAGGCCTTAGTTTATTCAATCAGTATTGGCTGTCACGGGCAGTTCCCGGATAATGGGTTATTATGGGACGTGGCCCGTCCGGTTATGATCTGCTTTACGGCTTTGCCCACGTCTCGCCACGTGCCGCTTTTATTGCACCCATTGCACTGCACGGTATACAGAGATGTGCACAGCTAATAAAGGTTAGCTCAGTTTATCAGCGAATCCCATTTACGTAATGTTTAGGAGCCCGTTATTACCCTTTTTTTTTGTCATAATATATTTGAAGGTACATAATTATAATAAAGGTTAACTTTACACAATTTCATTATCTAACGTGTAGATAAGGCCAGCGCCTCTATTCAAGACTGTAAATACAATACCGTATTTGATCTGTTATCGAATTGTCAACGTTTTGATAGCTCTTATTTTCTTGACAGTAATGGCGGCTGACGTCATAACAATACCATAACAGGCAAACTACGATATCGTTTTTACCGCCTAGAATAGAGGCGCAGTACCTACCCTTACCATGAGTTACAATTAACGTACTCGCTAGCGAGTGAATGTTCTGTCCCTCGCAGACCTCGCAGTGTTCTTATAATGTGCGAGGGATAGCATTCGACTCGCTAGCAAGTACGGTAATTGTAACGGGTACAGTACAGGTTAAGTTAGGTTTGATTTATCAAAATTCTTAAAAATTCATCGTTTTATTAATAAAATATGATACTAGTTGCGATGAGTATAACCTAAAAAAAGTTATGACTACCTACCAAAAATTATGGTAGAAAATATAGACCCGTGATTTTATCGTGTTTTCATGTGCACGTTTAAAGTGATAGAATTAATATGACTCGTACTACAACGCGTGAAATCAGGTGAGAGAGAAAAGGTGTCGTCGATGCCTTGGAAGCCTAGTAGGCACACGCGAGTTCATGTCCATTGGCAGCTGTGGTGAAGCGCGGCAGTATCTCCCCCCGCCTTCATCCGCCCTTGATCCGCGTGTAGTCCTTGACATGTTGACATGACTAGCGCACTCCTTCGAATGGACATGAACTCGTGCGCGTACTGTAGTTTCGAATGAAGTCAAGTCTTGTGTCGTGATCGTAAGGTCCCGAGCTCGAACCCTAGTGGTTGCCATGTACCAATGAACATACTATGATGATGTTTGTTACCCAATCACGCCAGGAAGGCTGAACGAATTTGGATGAATTTTGGCTCAGAGATAGATCATAGTCTAGATAGCACATAAGCTACTTTTTATCCCAAAAATGTTCCCATGGGATGACAAAATTCTACGTGAAGTCGCTGGCAGAAGCTAGTTCTATATAGTTTGGTTAGATCAATGGCTAAATTATACCGCTATCGCTTTCCTCTTGCCTTGCTTGCTTTGTTTACCCTTATCTTATTGGTGGGATCCTTATGGATACACGTCGACCCTATGGGATCTTTTATGTAAATACCCCTTTAGCGCTTAATCCAATGCAGCCTCCACCCCTTCCAGAAAGCAGATAATGGAGTGCAATGGCAGTGCCTTGAAGTCATTTGGTTCTGGGTAGCCACAAGCGTTTATTTTCATTCTTACTCCCGCGAGGGCATTACATTCACACAATGTTCACCCTTAAAGCTAAAACCAGACAATGTTTAAATATGAAAGTTTTGAGTCCAAAGTTTAATAATATAATGGTGACTGTACTTCTGTTTGCGGTACGCTGTGACATATTGGACGCCGCAATTATCGCCGGTCAATGAACACAAATGGTCCGATTAGCTGGAGAGGTAATTAAATTCCGTTGTTTTCCTTCGAACAGCTAATTAGAATTGTGATTATTTGAGAGGGTTTGGCATCTTGACCGCACAAGAGATTGTATATATACCGTTTAGGTGAAATATCTATTATTATATCGAAACACATTTCAACGAACGTATCATTACATAGAATTTACATTTCATCGAAATGAATTTCTCGACGAATTAGTTTTTTTTATAGTCGCAAGTCTAACCTAACCTAAGCTACATAATACATGTTTAATATATCCTGAAAACATCATGGGTTCAGCAGAAAATAGCGTTCGATGAAATGAAATTCGATCAAGTAATACAATCAATGAAGTGAAATTCGATAAAATGATAGTTTACCCGTTTATTTTGACTGCAGGTATGATACCGGTAAATATTTTAAGTAACGCAAATTTATAAAGCTTTAGAATGCCTACCTACTTCTAAATTCCTAATAAATTTTAGATTTATCCGTCAGGGGAAATAGCCCCCACCCGACTTTATTTGACGATATGTTAGCCGGGCTCGAGTATTTGTTTCCGAGTCTTGGATATTTTATTTCTAAATAATTATAAGTATTTGTATCCTTGTCTAGTACCGATGTATATATATATCTTAGTTTGGGATTAGGTCAACTTGTGTGAGCTTGTCCCGAGATATTTATTTCATTTACTAATAATGTTATAACAATATTTCTCAAGGGTTATCTGGAAGAGATCCCTAAAAAGGATAAGTTAGCCTTTGTACGTTTTTTTTCAATCTTCATTGTATTGTTTTTGTTTTTCTTTTGTACCATAAAGTGTTTACACATATACATATGTCTGCATCTCTAGTTAGACCACACACTTTACCAAAGTCCAGTTATCGTAAAAAAAAAACAGATGACAGTCTGAGGCGTCGCCGCGGCGCCTCGCCAATCTACTTAGGTTTATTATCGCCAGTTCCGGTGCGTTTACGACTAATGCACTCTGCGCACGCTCATTTTGCATAAGATCACTGCAGTTTAGGGAAATTGATGGTTCAGATCAGCCATACTCAACCTTATTGCTAGACGGGCCGCAAATACGTTATAGCTATGGATCCTGGCCCTTCGGCCGCGTACGAAACCGCAAGTCCGTAACCAGTTACGATAGAAGATTTTTTATCCGTTGTACGAAACCAGTTGCGATCGATGATTTTTTATTCTGTGTACGAAACAAATTGCGATTTTTTTTTCGTAATTCAGCAGTTTCGACGGAGCCCCGCCATGCGGGGCTCCTATTTCTAGTCTGTTTGCCCTTCGGGCATCTGAAGATAACTAACGAACCTAACCTACCTAGAGTTTTGCGATCGTAACAGGTTTCCAACAAGGAAGATTATGTATGTATGTATGTAAACACTTTATTGTACAAAAGAGAAACCAGAAAAATACAATTAATATAAAAATATGTACAAAGGCGAACTTATCCCTTTAAGGGATCTCTTCCAGCTAACCCTTGAGAGATTGAGAAAAGTGAAAGGTTGCGCATCGAGTAAGCAAGTGTACAAATTTATTTAGAAGAACATAACACATTAACCAATAAAACCTACGTAAATAAAATAAAACTAATAAATTACATTCAAATACCTACACAAATAAATACAGAAATATATATTAATACTTAGATATACATACATAAACTACATTTTATTTACCTAGAGGATATTATATATTATATTTAGGAGGAGTCAAGCCAGAACTTCTTTAATTTGCCTTTTAGGGAATCTACCGATTGTGATTGCCTAATGCCAGTTGGTAGCCGATCCCACAACCTAACAGAATGCACCGAGAAGGATTTGGAATAGGATTTGGATCTGTGGGACAGGAAAGCGAGGGTGAGATTGGCCTTTGAGCGCAACCTGTTTTGGGAGCCGGTGGCCATGAAGCTAAATCGCTCAGAAAGGTAGAGGGGAGAACGAGGCCTAAAAATTGTATTAAAAAGCAGCGACAGGATGTGAACATTTCGGCGAAAACGAATAGGTAGCCAGTTTAGCTGTGCACGGAAGTGGGAGACATGATCGTATTTGCGAAGGCCGAAAATGTATCGAATGCACACGTTTTGGAGTCGCTCAAGTTTATCAAGGAGCTGTTCTGAGAGGTCCATATAAGCAACGTCAGCGTAGTCTAGGAGAGGGAGAAGAAGAGATTGGGCTAAAGTTATCTTGGTTTGTTGAGGAAGAAAATTCTGCAGGCGCCTGAGAGAATGAAGAGAAGCGAAGAGCTTGCGACTGACTTCGGTAACCTGAGTCGACCAGGAAAGTGTCTGATCTATTGTGATACCCAAATTTTTTACTGTAGAGGAAAAGGGAACTGTAGAGGAAAAGGGATTAATTCTTCGATCGTAACTAGTTTCGTACAAAGAATAAAAATTCTTCTATCGTAACTGGTTACGAACTTGCGGTTTCGTACGCGGCCGAAGGTCAACAAACACAATATGCGCAAATTTGAAAAAGATGACAATTTATGTAGCTATACCAGGATCTCCAGGTGGGCCACTCGTAAAGGCCCAGTGGGCCGCATGTGGCCCGCGGGCCGCAGGTGAATATAGCTGGTTTAGATAACTTTCGTTGATTTTTCTGGCAACTCAACGCCGTACTCAGAAATATTTTTGAGACAAATAACTCGTTCCTTTTTCAAACTTGCGAAGTAAAACTCGTCATTATGGAACAACTTAATCGTCATTAACTGAATCTGAGTACGACCGTTAGATAATTATTGTCATTCATTAAATTGGGGTCCTAGTGAAAAAGGGTACAAGTCTACTTAACTCGTAATAAAAAAGGGTATATACATGAACGGAGTACACTGGACTTAAACCCTTTTTCACTTGACCTTCCGAAGACTTATACCCTTTTTCACTAGGACCCCAGTACATTGATGTGAGGTAACATTATTGTCAAACGAAATGCTTCCCAAAGCCACAGTATATTTAACCTGAATGTAAGCGGGCGTTGCATTCCGTTCTAATAACCGCAATTGATTGTAGAAACCATATCTCGTACGAGTTGGACAAAGTTTAATGACCAGAGGTCGGAATAGGTAGTGCTTATTAACCTAAACTTGACGCATGTTCATTCATGCGCGAGTGAGGTGGGAATACATTACTGAATGAAGATGCATCAAGTTTAGGTTAATAAGCACTACCTATTCCGACCTCTGTAAATGACTTAAAATACCTAATAAATTGCCTAATAATGACGTACTCTCATACCTTTACAATCTGTGGTAGGTAACAATGGCGACCCGCTGTCCGACGCTGATTGGAGCTTCATAGCGCGCTGTTGCCACTTGCCACAGCTGGCGCTAGGGATGTGATGTATCGGTAATCTCAGAGTCCAGGTCTATCGTTAACAAATGACTACGCGATCTCATTACACCTGGACCGGAACTGACCTTTAAGTAACTGGCACAAAGATTAAACTCGGCAATCAGGTGTCGCTCCCACCTGCCCGTTGATTGATTGTTGCTACACCTCGCGAAGTAATGACGGAATGATTCCGAGGATTCTTGTGGAACTACTTAAAGTTTGTTCAGTTGTTTGTTGTTAATCAAAAATCAAGACCGTCTAACCATTACAGGCTCTATTCTACTCGTTAAAATCATATTGCTTTTGTCTTGTTATCGTATTGTTAACGTTACGATAGCTCTTATTTACATACACACATATATACATACATACCTTCACGCCTGTCTCCCAAAGGGGTAGGCTGAGACTATGGGACGCCAGGTGCCCCGGTCTAAACATACAACTTTCGCTTCCTCGACATTCATCAATCTCTTCATGCACGTACATCGGTTTCGGGTGCTTTTGATTTGGCCTTTAGTCAGTACATCGCGAATCTGATCACCGTACGTCCGTCTAGGACGTCCCCTACCGACATCTCCGCTCACTCTCGCTCGCCATATCTCTTTCGTAACTCTTCTTTCATCCATCCTTTCTAAATGACCAAACCATCTTAGCATACCCTTTTCGATCTTAGTCACTACATCTTCTTTCGAACCACATCGTTCTCGGATCTCGCTATTTTTAACTCTATCTATCATCCTAACTCCACACATACTTCTCAGAGCTCTCATTTCAACTGCATCAATCCTGCTTTCGTTCTTCTTATGCCATATCCAAGATTCACTACCATACATCAATGTATGTACGTTATTTACTTGTCGTTAAAAGCGGCCGATTTAAGAACTATACGATAACATGTCATTCAATATGGTTTTAGTGGTGGGAGGACCTTGTGCAGGGTCCGTCCGGAACGCTACCACCATCTTATCCATTAACCCACCGCCAAGCAGCAGTGTTCGCATTGCTGTGTTCCGGTATGGGGATAAGACAACCGGTGAAATTACTAGCATAGAGGCATTCCATCTTGGTCCTCAGGGTTGGCAACGCATTTGAAGTCTTAGGATTGCAGTTTTGAGATTGTAGTCTTGAGATTTCAAACGTCTATGGGTCTCAGATCCCACTTACCATCAGGTGGCCTGAGTGCTCGCGTGCCTTCTCCTTGCCATAAAAAAAACATTGAATTTGCCATAATAGAGTGTATTATTTGTACCGTTTTTGAGTTGTAGTTATTTGTTTAATGATGCAGTTAGCCTTGTTGGTAGTGTCCTGCCGTCGAAGCTAGTGGTCCCGGGTTCATTCCTGGTATGGGCAAATGTTTGTGCGATGAGTTCGTTTTTTTTGCATGAGTTTTAGATGTTTATCGTGTATTTAGCGATATGTCAAATTGTTCATCAAAATGAAACTCTATGTCAAATTAATAAGTCACGAAATGTCAAAAAATCTACGCACACGTGTTGTGCGTAGGACACCTGAAGGGTTAAGTATGTATTTCTCTATACATATAAATTTGTTTATCGTTGTTTAGTACAATCCCACTGTAAAAGGCTTAGTTTGGGACTAGGACAAATCGTAGAATTTTATTTCATCGGGATTTCTCATCACGAATTTTTTTTTGTATTCACAAGTCTAATGTTACCTACGTAGGTAATCAATGTTTGGGTTTTTTTTATAAAGTAGCAAGATAACAGCTTTCGGCGAAAAGATAGCAATGGCTCGAATCAATTCGAAGTTGTAATATTTTTGTGTTTTTCTTTGTCCAGGTAAAATCTTTAAAAACCGCGAATTCAGCTGCAGCATTGCATTGAGTTTAAAATGTTAAGAACATATATGTCATAATTTCCGCAGATCTAGAAATTCCTAGGCATAAAGTTAGGTTAGATTAGGATATGCCTAAGAATATCACGATTTGGCAAATTATACGATCGGGCGACGACATGTATACGACCTACCAATAATGAAATCAAAACCCAAAAAACGGCGTAGAATCAAGGAAATTACTACAATTGCTGATGAGCTTAACCATTTACTCGAGCATGCGCTGGAGTTGGGCATTTCAAACACCCAATCGGAACGCTCATTTCGGCGAGCATTCTAGCGAAAGTGCTCAACTATGGGACCTTTCAGACAGAGAGCGGTCACGCGGTCAAGCTATCAGTTTTGCGTTCTTGCGGTCTTTGTGTTATATTACGTTTTTACTGACCGCTTGAACGCTTGACCGCGTGACCGCTCTCTGTCTGATAGGTCCCTATATCAGCACCATTATGATAACATGATAGAATGTGTATTACAAGTTCTAAGAAATTTCTAAGAAATCACAAAGACCTGTTTGGACGGGAAAGAGATGATCATGTTCGACCTAATATGAGAAAGAGAAATAAACTTGTTGGCTCTTATACGACTAGTCTCAAAATTGTGAGCGCGGGCACCCACCACATGGCCATAAAGATTTATAACAAGATACCACACTCAATTAAAAACATAGAAAAGGACACAATATTTATGAATGAGTTAAATCAATTTTTATTATTACACTCCTTTTATAATTTACAAGAATTCTTTGATAGTGATAATTAAATAATTAGTAAACTGTTTAATGGTAATTGTAATTGGATGTAGTTAGGTAGTTAAGTAGGATTAAGTAGGTAAATTAAATTAAATTGCAATGCCCTTGCAGGGTTAGTGTTGACGCATGTAATAGTTTTTAAGATCTTTTGTACAACATTAAGCAATAAAGTATATGACTATGACTATGACTATGACTATTACTACAAAAATACAGCTAACATTTTAGTTTTAGTAAGTACATAATCTTTAAATGTTTTCCTTCAGTTCCAGCAACAGAATACTCTTCTATTTATTTATCAATTAAGCCAAAGTTCGGCAACCTGTTGGGTCTGGCACAAGATGAATGGACTGACATCTGACAAATTAATGCACTAATGCCGGCATTTCTTACGGTTACGTTACTATTCCAGTTTATTCCGGTTCATTCCGGTTCATCGTTATTAAGCGTTGGCACTTATCTGGATTAGGGGCTGTACATACAGCTGGTGCGAACATTATAGTACGCCGAAAACAGTATAAAGCACTAGGTTAAAGTATATAATAAATAAAATAAATACTAATACCAGGGGACAAGATCACAAATTGATCTGCTAAACTAAGCTCTTTGGGCTTGCTCTGTAGGTAATAGATAATGATAGGCATACTTAATATAGGCTAATAATAAATACTAATTCTCATCACTACAATATCAATATCTAACCAGAGGGCCCTGCAAAGATGCACTACGCTAACTAACGTTTCTATTCGATTCGTTTTTAAACCAATCGCGTCACTGGGAGATGACGTGATACGAAAAGTCACGTGGTCTACCAGTGACGCGATTGGTTTAAAAACGAATCGAATAGAAACGTTAGTTAGCGTAGTGCATCTTTGCAGGGCCTTCTGGGGCCTAATATGGCTACGTTTATCGCGTGACAAAGTGTGGATAAGGCATCCGTCACCTTCCGACACGTAAATAAGTACGAGAGTGACGGATGCTTTATCCACATTTGACACGCGGTATAGACGCAGCCATACTAGGCCCGCTGGAATCGAACCCGCAATGCCAACGACCACGTTTTTATAAGTATGAAGTAATTGGCCGCGATTCAGATCGCGTAGAAGTCGTTTTCCCTCGGTAACTGTACCATGTTCTGGCTTTAATAATTATCATTTGTCCTTCTCCCAGCTATAAACTATCTCTGTACCAAAAGTAAAGTCGATCGTTTAAGGTGTTAAGCCGTAAAGAAGGAATAAGCAAACACACATTCGCATTTATGAT
Organism: Acleris literana; assembly: GCA_946894065.1. Classification (NCBI taxonomy): domain Eukaryota; kingdom Metazoa; phylum Arthropoda; class Insecta; order Lepidoptera; family Tortricidae; genus Acleris; species Acleris literana. The sequence continues at coordinate 6,237,501 of OX335681.1, forward strand.
ATTACTGATATATCCATATGAATCGTCGTTTGTGAAACATTACATATAAATGGCGCTACTGAAGTTTGAAGTACCTGTCAACTACGTTATGTATGAAGCTATTTACCTATGTAGGTACTTATAGTCGCGTAGCTACGTCAAAGTTAGATAAAATCCGTTCAAGTGCAAGTCAGAGTTGCTCATGCTATGCAGCGTTACCGTAGCACCACACGTACGATAATATCAAATTACGAGACTCGTTAAGGATGTCCCACCGCTTTAACATAAACCACAATGGCAGACCAAAACAATTACGACCAAGGGTGGATCCAGAGTCCAGGGAAAGGTCACTCATTAGTATTCAGAATACGACAGACACGTCCTTTTTGTGGCACAGATCAAAAAGTTTATACTTGTGTCAAGGCATCATCAGCCCACGTCTGTCTACTGCTGGACATAGGCTTTTTTATACTTATAAGACTACCGTTACCTAAAAAAAACACCAAGTGCGTGTCGGACTCGCGCACCAAGGGTTCCGTACCATTACATTAAACATTAAACATTATCTATACAACATTAGACACTATATTGTTGCCGTTATTAATATCGAGCTTTTGCTTAGCGAGACGGCAAAAAAATCACGTTTATTCTATGCGAGCCCCACTTAAATATATATTTTATTCTGTTTTTGGTATTTGTTGTTATAGCGGCAACATAAATACATCATCTGTGAAAATTTCAACTGTTTAGCTATCACGGTTCATGAGATACTGTCTGGTGACAGACAGACAGGCGGACGGTGTCTCTGTCATTTGCTCTTATAAGTTGTTAAGCTACTCTAACTGATTTTACCCGAACCCTAAATACTTTTTTAGTCCTCTTGCACTTTACATAAGGCACTGGTTTATAATCAAGGGTTCTTTGTAGATGCTTGTACGCATTATCGATAGAATGCCACGTCAAATGGAAAAGTTTTATGACGTCGCATCACTATCTTGACGCACGCGAAAAATATCAAGTATTGTCAACTTGTCAAATATATCAGCTTGTCAGGATACCAGATGTGACTAGATGAATATTGTGGATTTCCAACCCGGTAGGTATTAAATCATTCGACCACTTCAGTGATAAACTGATAAAGGACGAGTTGTCCGTCATTCGTGAAACTTAATCGTTGATTGACAAGGTCACACAGTGTTAGTCATCCGGGAAAATACTACCTGGGGCCTGTTTTATAAACCTATAAAATACAATTTACAGGTTACAACATTTCCATTTGACACAACCTCGACCAATGACGACCGGCCATTTGAGCAGTATTGCCAGTTTACACCTGTAAAATTGTAACTTGTAGTTTTATAAAACATGCCCCAGCTGTATTCCACTGCGTTTTTACCCCATTGTAATCGTACGTATTGTTTATAACTTGTTGCTTTACGGTTGAGATGTTAAGGGGTATTATGCGATAACTATAGGAACAAGACTGGAATATAGGCCCAGAGAGACGTCTTTTTACAGGACTGCCCAATAAAAGGAGTGTAATGTTTTCAGGGTGCATGTATGTATGTATGTACGATTCTTTATTCCACCATAACTTCTAAACGCTTGAGCCGATTTAGATGTGTGTGGTATCATTAGAATCCTTTCACCATCCCGGGTGACATGGGATACTCAAAGTGTTAAAATTGAAATAACAACAATGGCAAAATGACAATTATAAACACAAGTAGGTACCTATATCGACGACAATATAAAAAGTGCAGTCGGGTTTTTTAAGCTTGCTTTTCATTTTTTTAGGGTATCGAATTCAAACTAGGAACGTATATGTATAGTATTATCAAGTCCGTCTGTCCGTTTTCTGTGTGCATCTCACATCTTATCTTATCTTACAGATGGGCCCTTTCGGATACACTTCGGCCCTTTAGGATCTTTTGTGCAATTACCTACCCTCTTACACACTCAGCTGTTCGAATGTGCAGGTTTCCTCACGATGTTTTTCCTTCACCGTAAGAACATCGGGTAATGCACTAAAGTTAAAAAAACTCATTGGTACATGGTGACCGCGGGGGATCGAACCCGGTACCTTACGACCCCCTAAGCCATTAGGCCACCGATGCTCTTATATCTCACATTAACTTTTTCTCAGAAACTATCAAAGTTACAAAACCGAAATTTTGTACACATTATTTTATTTCAAACTTAAACTCTGACCCCCTTACTTATAAACGTGTAATAACCATGGATTAGCTAAACCATGTTTTGTCCTTATCTACCAAATTTAAATGTAAGAATGACAGATAAGGACAAAACATGGTTTAGCTACTCCATGATTATTCCACGTTTATAAGTAAGGGGGATAACATTTATTTGACAAATTAGAATCCAAACAAAGCCAAATTAGAACCTTATACTATACCGCGCACTAAAATCAATGCCAGTGATAAATATAAAAATAAATCTACGGTGCCTCCCGTACATGAAGTAAGGGTAAGTTTTTTTACTTTACAACATAGTCTGTTATTTTGTTGATAGGCTATTAAAAAACCATTATGTGTATGTCACTATAAATTTTTAGATTTAGGAGACCGATCAACTCGACCCAATTTTATTCGATTTAAACTCTAATGCCCTAGCTTATAAACGTTCAAATTCAAATGCACAATGACAGATAAGGACAAAGCATGGTTTAGCTACTCCACGGTTACTCCACGTTTATAAGTAAGGGCATAAAAGCGCACTTTTTGCTAGCCTTAAATATGTGTCCCCGCCCCTACAGCCAAAACTACAATTAAAACTATTATTATCTTGAATGAAAGCACGTGATGTGTAACGAATTTAAAAAAACTATCACGATTAGCAGACTTATTTGGTTCTTAGATACAGGTGACTTAAGTGTTAAGTGGTGTTGTGTACTAAAAATCTATACATCAATTTTAATTAACAAAACGTAGATACACTGAAAAAAATAATTGGTCGCTTGTAACAAGATTGTGATTGTTGTGCATAAGCGTCTTGATCCCATACGAGCCTAACAAGACGTTAGATACACCAACTAAGACGTTAGATAGGTACATCAACTAAGATGTTAGTTGAATCACTAAAGAAATTGATGTTTGTTACTATCAGTTTTGGTTTATATAACTAATATCTTAACTATTGTATTCATTTTATGTCAACTAAGTGAAAATCTCTCTTTATTGGCTCTCATTTTTTTGAGTGTAGGTACTTGTTGTTTTTTGATATAGTTTTTTGTGTTTGCAGTAACGGCGTCGAAACCCTACACTGTCCGCTTCCCTGGCTCTTGCCCGGTTTTTACAGTATTGAAACTCCCAATAAACCAATTAGTCTTTTGACCTGATGCAGAGCCATTTCGTCTCGAAAGCTGACACTTTTTCAGCAACAGGGCCCGTATTATGGTCGCCTTCGCCATCCGTCGCCCTCGCACTTACGTATTGGTCAGAAAGTGACAGATGTTTTATCCACGTTGATAAACATTGATAAACAATACTATAATAGGCCCGCAGGTCGGTCGGCGGATGGGTTCAGTGCGACAATTAACCCCCAAAAACAAAAGAAGGGCTGACAGCGATGAAAACAAGACGATAGACAATGCGTGGTGTACCTATATTGCGTGGAGGTTCAACATGTTTTTGTAAAAGCAAATGCTCTTCGATAATAAACATAAGACCCAACATTATCCAGGATAAAAGATATCTTCGCTTTAATTCAAGCTATTGACTATGTGTGTTAAACTTTATTCAAATCCTTCTAGCCGTTTGTGAGTAATAACAAACATCAAAACATCCTTACAAACGTATACATTTTAAAACATCTTAAAATACGCAACAAAACTCTTCTGCCGCACTCTCCGCACAGTTGTCATTACGGGTCGATTTTTTCGAATCGAGTGCTCGAATCGGCTGGTGAACGGTAGGCAATTAATGGCATGCAAAAATACGTTATAACTAACTCATATTTAAAAAAAAGGTTCACCGAAAAATAATGATTTGACATTTAATTTAAATTTTTGAACGTAATTATCAAACGTTCGATCCACAAAAATCGGATGCGATAAATGCTCCTTAGAAACTAAAGTAGCTATTTTCCACGTCTTTCCTTTTGCTATTCTGCTTCATGTATCCTGAGCTTTAACTGCCTGTAAACTGCCTCCTTGGGCCAATAAAATCGATTTATTTATAGTCTTGCCCATCGTGTTCCTCAATGAATGTAGTTACTCAGAGAAATGACCAAGCAAGCAGCAAGGAGGAATTTAAGCTGGGATTGTAGGATACGTCAAACTCTTACTAAAATAAAGTTAGATAGTAAACTACAGTACAGTATTCCATAAAAAAATGGAAAAGTAGAATTTTGTAATATTTGTACACTTGTACAGTCGACTAGAAAGAGATGTATCCACTTTTGTACCTAATTACGATGCAATAAGGTAAAAAAGTGGATACATCTGTTTGTTATCGACTGTACAGTCGAGTTCATAAATATGTGTACACTACCTTGTCTATTTAATGTCATGTTTAAACTGCCATAGATGAATTGCCACAGCGATTAAAGTGACAAGGTACTAAAGTGTACACATATTTATGAACTTGACTGTACCTACTAGAATTAGTAAAAATACGGAAATACATTGAAAACATTCAAGATTCAAAATCTACACTCATTTAACTTTTACTGGCAATCCAACTCGAAACCACAATGCGTTAGCAAACCCATTGTGGTTTCATTGTGCATGATATTTATAGACTCCAGAGTTCGTATCAATATAGGAAGTTTTTTTATGGCATAGAGAAGGCAAATGGGCGATATCCTGCCTTTTGGCCGAAATACGTTTGGTCGAATGTATCGTTTCCCAACTGTTTCATTTGCCAACCCACTTTTATTTCTGTAACTGTAAATATTTCAGGATTTATTTCTGACCTTCGTGTAGACCCTATAGGTTAGGTTAGGTTAGTTTTTATAAAAATCCTGAAATATTTACAGTTACAGAAATAAAAGTGGGTTGGCAAATGGAACGGTTGGGAAACGATACATTCGACCAAACGTATTTCGGCCAAAAGGCAGAGAACCCAAATGGGCACACAGGTAGCTTGATGGTAAGTGGGATCTGCGACCAACAGACATTTGCTTTCTCAATATATACTTATATAATCTTAGGACAGCAACTTCATTTATAAAATGCCTGGTCAACCCTGATACTAATACTTTAATGCTAGTCATTTCACCGGTTGTCTTATCCCTACACCGGATCACCATGTTCATGGTCTTGAGTGGAGACCGCGGATCGGCAAACGCTGTGTTGGACGCCCTTAGTCTAGGTGGAGCGACGATCTTCGCAAGGTGGCTAGCAAGAGCTGGATGAGAGTGGCTGCAGATCATGCTCGGTGGCGTGTAATGGGAGAGGCCTACGTCCTGGTGGACTAGTATAGGCTGATGATGATGATGCTGATGACAACGGAACACAAAAATGCGAACATCGCTATGATTCCGATTCATTGTAGCTGCACACTTGGTGCTTTGTCACGGTTATTTATTTATTTAATCTTTATTGGACAAAAGAAAACACATAATATACAAAAGGCAAACTGAATGCCATGCGTTATATTAACGTCATGTTTGAATAGGGAAAATGCATGTTTTTTTACAGCTTCAATAAAAGCTGATTCATGTTACAAACCGATGAGAAAAAATATTTTTTGAATAGCTATAAAAATAACCAAGATAGCTATAAATATAAGCCAACCAGATTTGTTCCTATCTCTTTCTAGCAAAACAGAATTTTACGTGGAGTTTATATGGCCGAACTGCACAATGACGTCACCGGTGCACTTCGGATCTCTCTGTCTAATTAGCAGTTTAAAATGCTTGTATCATCCGTATTTCTTGACCGATTTTAATTTTAATTTCACTGTTAGTGATCTCTTTTGCGGTATTTTCATATTTTGTTGAGAGATGCGATTTAAAAAATCCATTCACATTCCCTATTGCTGTATTCATCTATCAAAGGTTTTAAAGCGACAAAGTACAAGAGTGTGCAGATATCCCTCCGCAACTCTCAAGAATGTTCAAACCCTTAAACAAAGCAGGATAAAGTATTCAAGTATTGTCTCTTAAGAAAAGAATTTGCATTTAAATCATTGGAACGAGCTCCGACAGCGTAGGAGGACTTTTAACATATTTTAAACCTTACGGCCCGGGGCGCTTTACGAAATTACCCTTGATCACACCTCGTTGTAGAAACGAAGACATTATTCCATTTATGTCTCATTTAAGTAAATATAAGATTAGGAGCGAGGGTGATCAGCGATGTTGAAGACAAGCTGGCGAGGTTAAGGCACTTGTCTCACCGCCGACGACGAGAGAAGCGATTAGAGCCAGCGATGAACTATTAATATATGCGTATCTTTTATTGACACGGGATAAATATCTTTAGTTGGAAAGAGAGTTCTCGTCGGCATCGGCAGTGTAAACAGTTAGCGATCAACTATTAATATTTGTGTCTCTTTTGACACGGGATCTATAAGTATATCTTCTGTAAAATAAAACGTTTCTTGTATCGGGACACCCTTTATTATTTCACTTTCTCATTTTATTATTTGTTAGTAAATCTGCCACAATAAGACATATTCTGACAAAAACAACAACCTGCTATATATATTTATATATTATATTAATAGGGTCCCGTAAAAGGGGTTTGGGTAAAAGTGTTGTCATTTGTAAAAGTGGTATATTATGATAGAATTATTTAAAATAAACATATTTTGTTATGTAACGTAATACTCTTAAGTGCATCGGAGCCGAGGTAATTAAAAATTCATACTTGGGCAAACTTTTGTACCAAAATCTGAATACTTACATCTTTAATATCTCCGCTCCGATATTATTTAACGCCATAAATTATATATCTATGTGTATTTAGAGGTGCTCAATCAATAATTATTCCAAAATAATCAGTGGCCGCTGAAAAAAATAATACGATTTTGTTCATACAAACTTACCCAATTAAATTTATAAAATAGATTATAAAAAGTTCACACTGTGTGTGTAAAGCTTCAATGGGAAGGTGGAAAAAACCAGCCAAGGGCGAGTCGAACTCGCACAAAAGCCGCAAAGAATTCCGTGCTATTTTAAGTGGGCCCCAATTTAATTATTAGTTTTTTTTTATTATTATTTGTTGATATACGTCGAATACGTAGATATACACGGTCGGACAGTAATAGAAACACGCAGTCTCTGTGAAAATTGTAACAGTCCACCTGTTACTATGCAATGCAGTCCGCTGACAGTCCGTCAGACGGACCGCGGGGGCTTGTAAATAGGGTCCCGTTGGCACACATTAGCCACGGAATCCTTAAAAAAGAGAACTATCGCGAAAAGGGGAATGCCCACCGGCCATACAAGGAAATGCCTGTTATGTACAAGACCGAATCATACATTAAAATACGAAAAAAAAAAATGTGGATTCGAAAACTCCTTCAAAAATTATTTAATAACTTGGGATTTTGCTTTTTTTTGAGATTTTTCTTTACAGTGAAAGAGGTTATGTTGACATTCAAAAACTACAATAGATGTCGCTAAGATCTATGTGAATGTTAAAATGTGACATAAGAACTATTTAACTTGACCTATTTTGTTCACTAAGACAAACTAATGACAATTGTCATGCATGAATTTTTGCTTGAGTGATACCAGAAAATCTTCATTATTTGTTTTGTTAATATAAAGTGGCAACTTGACGTAACGAATGATTAAACCGTGAAGGCAACGGATGTTCCAATAATATACAAATTAATTAGTATTTGTTTCTCCGGAGTTCAGCAGACTTCTATTTAATTTTCAATTACGACTATTTTTTTGAAATATTGGACATCTTTGTACTTTCCAGGCATTATTTGGGCATTCTACTTTAGGTGCCTTGGCAAGGGGAGATTAGTGCCAGCATCTTCATCTACCAAATACTGCTCTCCACGCACGTGCGCAAGATGAGCACGAATAACTTGTGAAAATGTACGGTAGTTTATACTAAATGAAGCAGATCGACGAAGAGTTGCATTAACTTCGTATATATTGATCGAAAACACGTCAAAAGACTCGCGGTCGCGTTGGTAAATAAAATATAATATTTCTTCTTATTTTAAAGAGTGCAATCCCGAAGTTCCTAGTTTCCTCAGCAACAAGTTCATAACAAAGGGTAACAAAGTTTAAACGTCGACAACTCTACGTAAAACTATGTGCACATTAGACAGCGCAAGTGGATGGACAAGTTTAGTTGGCGAGTAAATTTGCTTGCGAGTTACTCTAATCTCCCCTAGATTTTCCCAAGTTGTTTTACTTAGCGGTGCGCGGTTGATTATTTTTCGGCGCTCAAATATCTATATTTATACTTTGTCGTTGATCGGATCCGGAAATGATTAAAAGGCAGGCCAATAATAATTTGATTAGCCAAGACTCTTCTTTTCCTTGTATAAAAGACAGCATATAGTATAATGTAGGTAACATATAATAATTATAGCGATACTTTAAAACTGCGCGTGTGCGTGCTGCGTATTTTGCATGGTAAAATTAAATAATATAATGATTTATGTACCTCTAAACAGTCAAACATTCGCTATGAATGTTATGTTTTGAGTGGTTCCTAAGCCCTCGCGAGTACTATTTAGTATCGTGATTACCGAGTAAAGTTACGCATGGGTGGCAACTGTCAAATAATAGAGCGGAGTAGGCACTTGCCTACTGCTAGTCCACTCGACCGCCAGTGTGTACGAGTCTTAAGCAATATCAGAGTTTCTTGGCAGTCAGTCTTTGAAACCGGACCCGCTTTGAGCTCGGCTCGCGTGTCGCCGGTAACTTCAGAGGATGTCATAAAAATACCAACAGTGCATAATATATAGCCCGAAGTCTTCGTTTGATTGGACAGCTTGACTTTTGAAAGATATCAAGTAGCTAAAGGTAAAACAAGAATAATACAGGCTACGCTAGATCTTCTGTCACTTAAGACCTTTACACACTGCCCGCGATCCGATTCCCCGATACGATCAAAATCAAAATCAAAATCAAAATATTTATTCAGTAAATTGGCCACATATGGGCTCTTTTACACGTCGGTAATATACAGTGAATCTACTAGCGCTTCGGACAAGACCATCATTGCGGAGAAGAAGCGCCGCATGAAACTCCAGCAGAAGGTCATTTTTTCAAACATAAAATACAATAATAATTAAAAGTAAGTTACATTACAAGGTAATAAATTATTAGAACTATCACAAATAAAAACATTACAAATTCAAAAATTAAAAACATTACAAATAAATGTAAAAATTAAAAATATTACATGTCAAATACATTAAACTAAAAAATAATAAATAAAAAATCCTGTAGAGTAAAATAATAAATCCTGTATTACAATAGTAGTTTACGTGACGGTTGCGTCATGCTAATTTCGCAGAATCTCGTACAATACTTTATCTACACACATTATTATAAGTACTCTAAGATGGGTTCAGAAGCCGAAAGGCAAATGACCAGCATTACCTTGCCTGTGGTAGTAGGTGGCAGCGATGACAGCTGCAACGTAATTTTGAAATTACGTTATCGAATATTGTAAGGTAATGAGACCTAAATTTGGAACATCTTTCAAAATTAACAGCTGTCATCACTGTCACCTACTTACTACCACAGGTAATGCTGGTCATCGCCTACGGGTTTTGAACGCATAATAGAGGACTTATGATATAATTACTTGTAGATAAAATAAGAACGCACACTTCAAATTGCATAGTTAGAACGGATCGGTGAATCGAATCGGTGACAGTGTGTAAAGCGCATTATTACAGGACACGAGTCGGAAGATTACTTTTAAAATGTGTATTTACTGGCGGCATTGCATGAGAGATATTAACAAACTATTATTAATTAATTATTTTATTACCTAACGCACTCGCAATCGCAATCGTTTTCATTTTGACAGTCCGAAGGCGAGTCTTCATACAAAATGAAAACATTGTTCCACTTTGAATCCGATTGCGATTGCGAGTGCGTTAGACAATAGCGACGCTGATCTTGTTATCTGAATATGGCAAACTTAGGTAGAGTTACACAATTTATATTGCAAATTTCAGGAACTCTATATTCCACTCGGTAATATCATATTGCTTTTAACACGTTATCGTATAGTTTGTAACTCGAACGCTATTACTGCCAAGTTAATAAGAGCTATATAAACGTTGATAATACGATTACATATATATCAAAAGCAATATATCTTTAACGAGTAGAATAGAGCCCCATTAATTAAGAACTGATTTGATGAATAAGCTGGGGGTCATAAGAACTACGCTGTATTACAGTCGAGTTCATTAATATATGTGTAAACTTTTGTACCTTGTCACTTTAATCGCTGTGACCGTTCATATATGGCAGTTTAAACATAACGTTAAATAGAAATGGTACTAAAGTGTAACCAATTTGATTTCTGGGCCACCATGGACTATTTTAAAGTGACGGAGGGTTAAGGCTGTATATATATGCCCACGCGCTTCATTCTTGTGCGTAGATGTGGAATAAAACAAAGAACAGGGGGACATTGTCGAGCAACAATGGATGCAAGTCCATTACCGGCTATTTGCGTTGCATCCCATCTGTGTCGTTCCATACTTAGTTCCTTTATGTGTGCCAGACTACTGACAAATCATAATAACAAAGAAAATCAGAGTGAGATTCTAGGCAGTAGAATCGTCTCTGACCTGTTATCGTATCGTCAACGTTTTGATAGCTCTTGTTTACTTGACAGTAATGGCGCCCGAGTCGAAAATCCATTCCATAGTCAAATACGATATGGTTTTTACCGCCTAGAATGTAGGCCGATCTGAATCTCGTTGTACTTACAACTGAATGTTGTTGATTGTTCCACGTATTTTTTGTTTTAATTTTCTATTTGCTCAGTAACATGCCGAATATACTAAAGATTAAAGTTTCTTACTCGACTTAATTACTTTATACGGGTTAGATGCATATTTTAATGATTGCTTTCGATCAATATTTACTTGTACATTATTGCGCAGTTTAATTATTGACACCGTCTTCACGTGCAGCTTTACTAATAAAATTACTTACGAGCAAACAATAACATCTGTATTATTACATGGAACGTAATTAATAAAGTGCACTCACGTCAAGATGTTGACAGCGTGTTGGTGATATTAGGAGCCAAGACCTCCATATTGGATCCATTCTATGAAGAAATCGAGAACGCTGGCGTTGAATGTGGTAAGGCACTATCATTATTAAATTAAAGTAATGGGAAAGGAAATATGGTTAGACTATTAAAAAATGCGTGTTTAAGAATACGCCGAGTTTTCAGTGGCGCCCTCTTTACTCTTATTGTGTTCTCTAATAAACTAAAGTATTGTCTTAAAATCGGAGGATGGTGTTTTGTTGTACAATTGAATATCCAATTTATAGGTATATGACATAACTTAATAACAATTGAACTGACTATGATAAGGATAAGAGGGGAGGGGATAACTTTGCTTTTTTATATACAAACGTACCTTTTGTGTTTCTGTTTTTTTTTGTATGTTATTGTCTGTTTGTACAATAAAGAGTTTACATACATACGATGAGCGTGTAACTGAACGTGTAAGTGGCCACCATTTTCCGTTAAGATGAATACAAGAGGGTAGAAGTTACAGGCCTGGTACAGGGGGCTTCGATTTATAATTGTCGCTTAAGGGGTTCAGTGTGCACTTAAATACGAGGGCAGAGTGAAGTCCGGAAAAAATTAAACAATTTTTTTTTGTTGGTAAAAGTAAATATTTATTTTTCAACGTAGTCCCCATTTAACGCAATACACTTGGTCCATCGCTTTTCTAGCTTTTCGATTCCCTCCGTATAGTACGATTTCTCCAACCCTTCAAAATACGCATTGGTTTCTGCGATGATTTCTTCGTTGGAACCAAATCTTTTTCCACCGAGCCATTTCTTCAAGTTTGGGAAAAGAAAATAGTCGCAGGGGGCTAAATCAGGAGAATAAGGCGGATGCGAGAGTAATTCGTAACGCAGCTCGTGGATTTTAGCCATAGCAACGGCACAAGTGTGGACCCGTGCGTTGTCTTGGTGAAAAATGATTTTCTTTTTCGCCAAATGGGGTCATTTTCCCACTAAAACTTCATAAAATCGCTGTAACAAGTTGGCATAATATTCGCCGTTAATCTTTTTACCTTTCTGAAGGTAATCAACATATATTACACCAAGAGCATCCCCGAAGACAGTAGCCATAACTTTATTCGCAGATAAAACTGCTTTGGCCTTCTTTGGTGCAGGTTCACCTGAAGCAATCCATTGTTTTGACTGCTCCTTGGTTTCTGGTGTATGATGATGAATCCAGGTTTCGTCAACAGTTATGAAACGATGCAAGAAGTCCTTTTCATTACACCTAAACTTCGCCAAACATGCCTCTGACAGGGTCACCCTAGTGCGTTTTTGATCCACTGTGAGCAATCGCGGCAGCCAACGGGCGGAGAGCTTCTTCATATCCAAACAAGTGTGAAGGATATTACGAACCCGTTCGTCTGAAATGCTTACAATATCAGCTATCTCACGGACTTTTACTCGTCGGTCGTTCAATACGATGTCATGGATTTTGGTGATCATCTCTGGTGTAGTGACTTCAACTGGGCGTCCGGGTCGGTCGGCGTCAGCAGTGCTTGTACGGCCACAACGAAAATCCGTAAACCACTTGTGGATCATTTTAATCGATGGAACAGAGTTCCCGTAATATTTGACTATTTTTTTTTCCGTAATTGTTTTTTTTTCGCAAAAAATAATGTTTAATCAGAACACGAAACTCACTTTTCTCCATGTTTGCAAACACCAAAGTGATTGTTTTGTTTTTCATAGCTGTCAAAAAAAAACTAGCCGTGCAAACTGGCTGAAAATATACGATTTACCTCCAAAAAGGCTGCATTACAACTTGACATTTAATGAATTTGTGAAAAAAATACCCCTAATATGATTTTTACCAGACTTCTCACTCTGCACTCGTATCTAGAAGTTCGACGTCAGTCCTAAAGTTTGCACGCCAATAGTAAGAGCTTCAGGCATCTACAGTTTGCGCACCTATGTACCTACTTGTAGATGTGCATAAGACGAAGACGACTTTGGGTTTCAGTTTGAGGTTTGATACCTTTAACAGGAAACTTCGATTTTGAGAGGTTTGAAATCTATCACTATCTACATTATGCAATTATATCAATTATCATACTACATTCTGTATGATCGACTTATGTATTTATCTTCAAATAATATTCAGAGTAATTTTTCTGTTATTTTATCATTCTTTGATTGTCATATTCGTAAATAATTGGAATTAAGTTATTAAGACAATAATCTGACACCTGGTTTTGTAAGGACCCGCTGGTAAACATATCAGCCCAAATGGCAGTAACAACAACAGTAGCAACAGCAGCAGCAGCAGTGGCAGTAGTAACTTCAATAGGTATAATAACTCTTGACACTTGATCGAAATTTGAACTTGCGGTTCTTTATAAAACCTAAATTCAATAGTAGCTTTTTACTCCGAACTCATTGACTACTCACAAGCCTCTGTGACTTTTGTAGTCTTTCAAATTGAAAACTCTGCGATAAATATTTTATTTGGATCTTTAATAATAAAAAAAACAGTGTCTGGCAATTCACGAGAATACGTTATTTAAATATTTAAAATAATATCAAATATTAAAACACCAAATATGTATAAACTTAAGGTGTAAAACCTTCTCCGGCTCCAAAAATAATAGAAAACCCTAAGAAAAAACTTTTTGCAGGTCTTAAAACAGTTCATTACTCTCGTGGCAAGTAGAGAAATTAAAATATACTTTAGCTTGGTCGAAACGGGCAGAGATAACCAAGAAAATGCGAAACAATTCGGTCATTGTAGGGGATTATAACACTGCACCTAATGTATATTGCAATGATACGACCGAGTGTAGGTGACCACTGCCGTGAGTGCCGTAACGTGTTACAGTGACCTTTCCGAGGCTGTACCTAGGGCAACTATGCGTAGGTGGTCCGCTTAATATAGACTTTTTATTGGAATAGTTGAATTTTATGTGTGAAAAGGATTGTAGGAAACTAAAACACTACACACACAACACAACAATACATAACAGCAAAATGCGACCAATTCGTCTCGCCGCGGTATTACTCGCGTGAGACTGCATAGCGAAACCTGCTTAGAGGTGCTGTTGCGAAGCGTGTTTGTACGTGAGTGCGTCATTTCAGTCGTTTGTTTGATTTACTGCCATAGAGCTATCATAATTTTATTCTATACGGTTCTCGCATACAAGAGTTTATAGTTGCAAGGTATGAAGGTTCCAATGTTGCAAACTTTTACTTTATTGACCAGAGCTTCGTATGTTCATCCGTCGGTCTTTAAGTCACCGTAAATGGTCTATTTGAACCCGATGACAATGAAATATTATGGTTTCTAAGAGCTGATCTGATAATGGAGATAGAAGTTGACCACAGGATCTCTGGGACTTCCCAATTATGTTGGAACTCGTTAGGAGTGGTATTATTGAGCAGCTGGTGATTGGATTTAAAATATTATTAGCCTATTATTGTGTCCCATTGTGGCAAAGGCAAAAAAATAAAAATATACAAACCAAAAAAATTAGAAAACCTTAATGAATTTTAACTACAACATTCTCTGTTTTAATACGCTAATGTAACTTAAGTAGAAGCCTAAATGAGAGTAAAAATCTGGGGTACCCAATTTGAAAGAATACCACGCCAAATCACAGACCGGCTGAGGCGTGGAGTGGCCAATAGATAGTAATGGAAAACCGTTTGTCCGCGGGCGTTATTATAAATTCCCATTTCTATGTCCATTTAGAGCGCATGATTGAATTGGAACGGCTAACTATAGCCGACGCTGTTTGCCAATCAATGAGTTTGCATCGATTTAACCACAAAAAATATCTGATACGCTTTAATGTCTCTAGCAATAAATATAACGACTGGTGACTGAACACACGTCACACAGAGCGTTTATACTCGTACACGCGGATTGTTCCATCAATCTTATTGTTTAATTCCACTCCTCTCCTTTAAAGTGGAAATGCAACCTTATACCACTGGGAGACTTTGGATAAAAGTCAGCCAAACATTTATTTGAACCTTTTATGCCCAATACTCAATATCAAGCCCAATTTGTACGGAAATTGGAGAGCCTAGTATTAAACAAGCCGATACCAATATTGAGTTCGAAATGAAAACATTTAACCTATGAAGAGAAAACCTGGGATGTGACAGAATTGGAAATTGAATGTATAGCCGTCAAAAGCATTCCATGTAAAACCGGCTGCTATTTAATCAACAGGATTGAGTTTGATTTTATGCTTAAAAGCGAACCAGTTTATATGGAGCCCCGGTCTCGTATGGATATTTGAAAGAGAACTTCTGATTATGGTGGTTCGTCTCGCATATGAAGGTACAGTATATTTAAAAAAAAAGAATAAGAATTACTTAAATTCTTTATGAAAAAAAAACGGTTTACAAACAAGGTACAATATCCTTTGGACCCTAAACTAACAATAAGTTGAGCGTGTATCTTGGGACCCATTAGTCGCTTTATATTTTCCAGAGAAAATTTGATATCTTGTTCACCAACAGTTTATATTAAAGGCATTCGACCCGAAATATTTCTGGTCGAGTGTATCATTTCCTAATTCTAAGGGTTCCGTACCCAAAGGAAGCGGGCGAAACCATTACTAAATCTCCGCTGTCTATTCGTCTGTCTGTCAGCGGGCTGTATCTCATCAACCGTAATAATTCACCATCATCATCATTTCAGCCCACATCCACCCACTGCAGGGTAAAGATCTCTTCATTTTCAATAATTCATAATTCATTTAATAGGGAATATGCATGTTTTGTTTTTGACAGCTTCAATAAAAGCTGATTCAAGTAACAAACAGATGAGAAAAATCATGAATAGCTATAAAAATAACAAAGATTTGTTCCTATCTCTTTCTAGGAAAACAGAATTTTACGTGAAGTATATATGGCCGTACTGCATGATGACGTCACCGGTGCACTTCGGATCTCTCTGTCTAATTAGCAGTTTAAAATGCTCGTACCATCCGTATTTCTTGACCGATTTTAATTTTAATTTCTCAGTTTGGTGATCTCTTTTACGGTATTTTCATATCCATGCATATTACATATTTATAAGACCCGCATTATTAGGTAGATAGTTTTCACAGAATGTGTATTTTATTGCCGCAATCAACACATAATAAAAAAAAGTATTAAATTGGACCATAGGTACGAAAACGGTACGGAACCCTTCGGGTGCGAGTCTAACTCACACCTGACGTATTTTTTATTTAGCAAAAAAATATTGCCCGCCGCATAAGTTTGGATTATATTAAAGTCGCAAATCTAACCTAACCTAACCTAACCGACATAAATAGGAATTGTAGTATTATTAAAATTAAACATACACAATATAAATAACTTTTGTGGAAATGAAAATTTAGGAAATGATCAGACATAGAAGTTTGTTTGGCAAAAACGTTAATTAATTAGGGACTTGTTTCCGATATTAAATTTATCGATAACTGTATCAAATGCTTATTTCAAAGTGACATTTCATAGTAGATAGGAATTAAGTTCACCGGATTAAATAGAAATTAACTAAAATAAATAAGGTACCTGGGTCGAATATGGCCAGCCTGAAAATATGGCCATACCCCAATACTTCCAAAACTATGGCGCCATCTACAACTTTGATTATACGCGTTAAAACGTCTAAGTGTGAGTAATGCTCAGGCGTCATTGCTACCTTCCCCGCGCCCCCGCTAGGCCCGCAATGGCAGTCGAAGTGAGACCACGTGTCGCGGATACAATTATTCACTCGTAAGTTTCTATAATTTTTGCGTTTTAATTGACTTTTACTTCAAAATATTTATTGTATTTTGGTCATTAGTAATGGTAGATGATATGTCTATGGTTATTTTCTAGCTTTCTTTTGTATATCTTGGGTTGTGGTCCTTGAAGTGAAATATGAGAATGACTGAAAATATGGCCACTAAGTATTGACCTTATGAGTTTTTAATACTTACGTAGAAGATGTTTTTTTGTTGTTGTTCAGAGCTGATTTTTTTATTCTTATTTCGTTGTAATAAATTAAAAAGTGTTGATTCAATAAAATAATTTCACTTCTAGCACTAAATCCCCTTAGGAATAGAAATTACCTCCATGTTCAGTTCATACTGTTAATATGGCCATCACCTGGCCATATTCGACCCAGGTACCTTATTATTCAAGTAATCTTCCTTTGCGGACAAGACTGTCATGTTATGTCAACGTCTTATTTATCTGTATAAGAGAAAACCGTTATATTTCCTAATCCTATACGGACTGTATAATGTATAATAGGTATGCAAGTTGCACGTTCAAAGTACAATTTATCGATAAATGAATATCGTTCGGAAGTCCCTAGGACAATTTTATTCGTGCCACAAAAACTGTTTCGTCAAAACAGGAGGGACCAATGCAGAGGTCTACACATAATGGTGGCGCGGAGACTCGATCCAGTTACAGTTGAGAATAAACCGCACTGTGTATGTCCCGAGCGAGTTGTGGTCAGCTTTGATTCGCTTTGGTTCAGGACGAATACTTTTAACTGCTTTGTATAACTTTGATTTCTTTGTAAACTACAAATTGTATTTAGTTTCGAATGAGAACTCATGGTTTGCAATAAAGTTGTTTATTAAGTTTAGGCACGTATAAAAATAGCCCCAGTTTTTGATTACATCATTATTGGATGTTACATTTATTTCATATTTGTCTACATTATTTAGCTATTTTACGTTTCTTAATTTTAAAGTGTTGATGTTTTTTACATTATAATGGGTAACATTCACGTGAGGACTAGTTTTATAAGTACCTACACCAAATCAAGAATATTGAATATGCATGGATTTTGTAAATCACATTTCTCAACAAAATATAAAAATATCGTGAAAGAAATCAACAAAAGTGAAATTAAAACTAAAATCGGCCAAGAAATACGGATTGATACAAAACTGCTAATTAGACAGCGATTAGATAGAGAGATTCGATATGCACTGTGACGTCATGTAACAGGTCGGCCATATAAACTCCATGTTAAATTCTGTTTTGTTAGAAAGAGATAGGAACAAATCTTTGTTGGCTTATATCTTGGTTATTAATATAGCTATTCAAAAAAATATTTTTCTCAAAAGTTTGTTATATGAATCAGCTTTTAATCAAGCTGTGAAAAAAATCACATGAATATTCTCTATGACCTAAAATTATTATAACTAACTGTAACAGCTACATGTAATTTAATTTTGTAAATTATTAATTACAGCTACTTATTTCGGAGGCAGTGATAAACTAAAGGGTTAATGATACTCGCTAAATTTAGAAATTTAGGGACGAAAGTTTGAATTGAAAGATAAACTTCCCGAATTTTAGTGGGAGAAGTTTAGCGATGTAACACCAAATCACTGACGTGGGAATCAATAGTATGATAGAAATAGGAAAAGTTTAGGTAATTTCATCACAGATAAATATACAGTGTGTTACCAGCACCCTGGCTTTTTTTAAAGGAGGTTAAAATAACGTATATCTGTAACGTAACCATGACAGTAATTTAATTAATAAACAAATTTTCAGGCTTTGTTAACTTTCTAATAAAATTTTAATTGCCAGCAATGTTAAGCACAGCAATTTGACAAGTGTTAAATGACAGTCGACGGATACTTTGATTATTATAATTTGCCCCCGTACCACGACATGCCTTGTACTAAGCAACAGCGATACTGATAACGATGAACACGCAGCACATGCACTACATTAAAAATGGACAGTATCGAAGAAAATTAATTGTAAAGTTATTTTAATTATTTTTTAATTGTTAATACTTGCAAACAATTGCTAAAGCAACATATTATCGACAGTTTTAATAAATGCCCGCATGCCGGTAACACACTGTATAAGTATTAGTATTATATTCTCTGTGGATTTCTTCCATCCATTCCTTTAGGTAGGCTGAGATACCTGTAGCACCAAAGGAGTTCTATTCTAGTTAGGATCGTTTATTGCAATATAAGTAATATAATGTACCTAATTGGTCAATTTGCATCAAATGACGTGTATTTACATCGATCAGAACTATCTAATTATAACTTTGAGCATTTTAGGATGTGTGCGAAATTTAAAAGAAATTACGTCGCTTGGAAAAAAAGCAGCTGTACGTAATAAATATTTGCTGTTATCATTAAAACCTTAATAATTCCGATTAACATAAATATAAAAGTTAAAACTATATTCTGGACCAATACAAGGGACTTTCTTAGCCCCTAATATTTATCAAGTTCTGGGACATCCTGTATATGATTTATTCCACTTTTTAATTCAGTATTTTTATATGAAAAATAATGTAGACAAGCAAGCGAGTCACTCGATGGTAAGTGATCCTCGCGACCCATGCAATGGTTCCTTTTTGGGGAGCCAATGCCGTTTGGCCGAAATATATTTTCCAAAATGTGTCGTTTCCCAACCGTTTCATTTGCCAACCCAATTTTTTCCTGTGACTGTAAATATTTCAAGATTAATTCAGTACCATCATGTAGAACCCTATAGGTTAGGTTAGGTTAGTTTGTATCAAATCCTGAAATATTTACGGCTACAGAAAATAAAGCGGGTTTGCGAATGAAACGGTTGAGAAACGATACAATTTGTAAACATATTTCGATGAAAGAAAGGTAACCCCTCCTTTCTGACATAGAATAAACATCTATACATCTACTTAGATAATAAAAAATATTTCATAGTTACATAATAATTCAACAATATACCTCCGTTGTTGATTTAAAAAAAGCGCACCTCACGTTTTATCTACTTTGCAATACCCTATAAAAACCTCGTCTCGCAAAGTTAAGAAAGTTACCGCTATTCCGATGGTTATCCGTCTGGCTTGGAAAGTATTGTTTTAATGCTTGCAATAAATACTTGCTAAGATTCAAGGAATTTGCTTTGCGTTGAGATGTTGTTGGTTGCCTTTGCATTCAGTTTATATTGTTTTATATTCGTTTCTATAGAGCAAGAGTTAGTCTGTACTTAACAAGCGCTTGCAATCAAATATTTATCAGATACTACATCTACTATTTTTTTCAAAATAGTCGATTTTACAAACTTATATTTTATCAATGTTCTATTCCAATGACTCTCTCTTTTCTAGTAATATTTTGCGTAGTTCAGTCCAAGATATGGTACTTTTCCATGGGGACCCTTTTTTATTTAATTTTAGGTTAGTTATTTTAATTTTCTATATTGTATTTTTGCTTTAATTAAGTACGTTTTTTTGGTGGTGTTTTGTTTTTAATTTTAATACTACTTTAAAATACAGCGATATTTTTACTACGATGTTTCTAAAACAGTTTGCACAGAAATATTTTTGTTAAATTTAAATAAGTAAGTATACTAACCATTCCAACCTACTTAACTAACGCAATTTTCTATACACATTAAGTACGATCAAAATTAACAATATTAGAAAAGGAACTCTGATCCCGCAACGGAATCCAACGTAATGAATGATACAATCTCGCGACGAAAGTAGAATAACAAAATTATAGATAATGTACGAGTTTACATCATTAAGCGCAGATAGGGCTTTCTCCCGCGAGAGCGAGGCGAGCCTCGGCTATTTATTTCTATTTGGGCAATCTTAGGCAGTCTTTGATAAGTCATTGTCCGAGGTTGGAATAGGTAGTGCTTATTAACCTAAAGCTTATAGCACCACCTTCAATACTTAAACCTTCATCTTCCGGCCGGCCCCTTTTTAACGTCTATAATTAAAATTAATAATAAACTAACTAAATAACTGAAAGATTAAACGAATCATACGAATAATATTTAATAACACATTCGTAAATAAACTTACCTACTGATTGATCAATTGATTACTCGCTCAATGAACACCGTGAGGGAGTCAGGCCTCCTAAAACTGCAGTGCTTATCGTTTCATAATGAATTAAATAAATATCAAGGGACGATCTCACACAAATTGACCTAGTTCTAAACTAAGCTCTAGGCTTGTACTATGGGTACTAGACAACGATATAAATAGTTATATAGATAAATAAATACTTAAATACACAGAAAACATCCAAGACTCAGACACAAATACTCATGCTCATCACACAAATATCTGCCCTTACCAGGATTCGAACCCAGGACCGTAGCTTCATAGGTAGGGTAGGCTAGCGCGTCTTCAAATTGTTGAAATAGTACCTATAGCTATTAAAAAACCAAGACCTTTGTACCATTATGATATTGTAATATAAGAGCATCCGGGGCATTCATGCGTGAGTAAGATAGGAATACGTTATGAATGAACATGCATTAAGTTTAGGTCAGCACTAACTGTACAAACATGATTATTATTATTATTATTTTTATTATTATCTAATCATTGTATGAAAGGTCACTAGTACGTTCCCGTCCTATACAAACTTAATTTAATTTTAACATTTTAACGTCGTAATATCCAAATGACTGTACTGATTGTTGATAGCCGAAATTATATTTTGAACCAAAATATGATCAAAAATAAATTACAAAGTTTTTTTTTAATGAAAACATGAATTAACCTGTAATTTATTCCCTATTTAATTTTTTTCAAGCAAATAGTTTTGATTCAGATATAGTTTTTTTAGGACTCAATCACTTTATTTTCTTTGAATTTAGAGTAAAAATGCTCGTTAGAGGGAAGGATCAGGTTCCCGCCAACAAATCAAACGGGATCGGGAGTATACGTAAGGTGATTCTCCCAATTTGTGCCCTACATTCGGGATAAAGGTAAGCTTTAGTTCACACGAACCTTACGAGTACTTTCAAGTTGGTGAAAATTGTATTTGTTGAATGGTGTTTGATATATTTATAATACAATCCTTTTCGAAATTGCCCTATCTAAAAATCAGTACTGACTTAGATGGTTATTGTTTGATACAATTTTTTTTTAAAGTATTAAGTACATGTATTTGTATATTTATATTTGTAGAATGCAGAACAAACACAACAGATGATTTCAGATCTTTACGTAGTATACAAAATAGTAGCTTCCCGCTGTCTGTCCCTCTGTTTGTACGCTTAGATATTTAATACTACGGATTTTAATATAGTTTTCATCAATAGTTATTCAAGAGAAAGGTTTTCATGTATAATAAATTCTGGATTATATACGCGATTTACTGAAAAGTACCCCCTTGTTCAAAATTCATTTATTTACGTTACGCATCTGTCTTTGAGTCACCTACTTAAATATTTGTACCAAATTTCAACTCGATCGGTCCAGTAGTTTTGGAGCAAATCTGCTGTAACAGATGGACAGATAGACAGACAGACTAACAGACAGGCATATGGTGTGGAGATGCAACCCTCTCCACGCGAGTTGAACTCGCACTTGGCTGGTTTTTTTAAACAGAATACAATTTCTTAAAACTAATTTTGTTCCATTTTATAAAAATGTAGATTCTTAAACTACTATAAAAGGGCACAAAAATAGTTTTAGAACATTGAATTCCCTTGAAAAAAAAGAGGCATTTGCCCCTCTGTCGGAATAGCCCCGCCTGACCTTATAAAGATAGTTTGAATAAAGAAGCATCTGAATCCTCCCATGACAATTCTTAAATTAACCTAAAAAAACCTACCCTCAGCGGGGTCAAGCCCTTGCAAACCAAAGTCCTGATTGTCCTGAAGCCCATACTTATTCAGTCCCTTCGTTTAATTTAAATAAAACGCGTTGCTGTTGTAGGTACATATTATTTCAAATAGTTTAATTCCAGAACACCATTACGTGTCAAGTTTGTTACAAAATCTAGTTGACGGGCACTGAATGCGTTTACCTTACTTGCTTACTTGGCTCTTCGTTCGGGCCCATTGCCCGTAAATAGCTTTTAAGAAAACAACTCTTGCACACTAAGTTGGAGTTTAGTAGCAAACTTAAAACTTGCTTTAATCGTTAAAAGTTACTTGTAGTTTATTTAAATACTCTAACAGCCCTTAGAGTTAGTTAATGACGAGCAAGTAGTTCCAGTTACGATTTTTCATGCACAAGTTTGAAAAGGGAACGAGTTTTTCGTCTGTAAAATGTCTCTGAGGACGGTGCTAAGAATGTTTATTTATTTAACCTTTATTGCCCAAACAAGCACAAATGGCGGATGTAATACTTAGTGGCCTTCTCTACCAGTCAACCAAATAATCATAAGAAAACCAACAAAAGTGGTGTACCAAAAAAGAACGACAGAAAACAAAGTTAAGAACATATTTACAAAGTAATAATATAGTAGTCGAAGCATTGTATACTCTATTGGTAACCACATTCGATTTAAAATTCTTATACTATTACTTCTGTTGCTTCTCTTGTATAACAACGGTTTATTAACACAAGCTTGATCTGTTTTCTGTTTGTATTTATTATTGTGTTATGTTATGTTCAAAATATTTATTCAAAAAATTGGCCACATCGAGGGTCTTTTACTCGTTGGTAATATGGAGTGAATCTACTAGCGCTTCGAACAAGACCATCATTGCGGAGAAGAAACGCCGCAAGAAACTCCAGCAGAAGGTCATTTTTTCCAATCATAAAATATAATAATACTTAAAAGTAACATTACAAGGTAATAAAATAATAATATATTTTTTTAAACTAACACAAATAAAATCATTACAAATGTAAGCTAAATTAAATCTGGGGGCACGTTAGTGCCCCCGCCAAGACGAGCCAAGCGAACGAAGGGCGATTTCGACTAAGGTGTAAAGTTTGTGAAGTTAGGGCTTGTACAGTTAGGGCGTGTAGAGTTAGGAGCTTGGCTCTACATGAGATCTGATAACTTTTTGATAATGCGCGAGCCATATGGTATCGTCTTGGCAACATTTTACATGAAAATGTTTTTGGTGGGATTAAACATATTGTCTAGGAGAACAACATGACGAGGTCTCTACGTCAGGAACGCACGCAAGGGACGGTTAGTTTGGTAATGATCTGCCTACAAAGCTAGCGGTCCTGGCCTCTATTCCCGGACAGGGTAAATATTAGGGATTAAATTACTAATAATCGCAGTTTATTTAGTTTGAAATTTGAATTTCGATTACTGTCATATCTTTAGTGACACTCACAAGATTAAGACAAATCTATTGACATAAGAATCATCCAAACCGGCCGAAGCGTTAAGTTCTACAGCAGCGCCACAAACGAACAAATATACATATACATACATATATAGGCTGATAAACACACTACTCACCTTTGCGACGCGCAGTCGGGTAAATTAAACATATACTATTTCTATGTGGTATGTCGGCTGAGACTCGGCTTATGGTCCTTAAAACTATTTGTAAGCTCCTCCTCATCTTTGGGTAAAGGGAGCGTCACGATGGTCGAACTTAGGTGTAGGCGAGGATAGTCGGGCAAGGAGAACCAAAAGCCTTTTCTAGATGTTTCACAAATTTCTTGTTTAATTATCAAAATACAGTCAGTTAATAAGAAATCCGCCTGACGACGTTCCAGGGGCACAGGGTGCCAAGGCCAAATGCAAAACTATTACGCTCGCGGCGAACCATGTTTCACGACCCAGTTTTACCAGCGAAGTCTAGAACAAGAGTGTCAAACATGGCGAGGCACGTCCGGGATCCTACTCCCAACACCACAGCAGTGCTAATGGATACTCCGTTCCTTTCACTCGCCCATCGTACTGAAGTCGAGGGAAAGTGACGGAGCAAGCGTAACGTTCGAACTATGAAAGTAGAGGCCCAGTGCCCGAGTTACGTCAGAGTGAGCAGGACCATAACATAATTAAACAGTATGTCTACTCGCTCTCATCCACACGCGCCGTCATATTTAATATCCTCCTAAGGCCCAACGAAAAATTCAGCATGTAGTCATTAAGGCCGTAGTCCTACCAGTAGTACTATTGTCTTATATTCATTCAGACCCAAGTACTAAAAAGACAAAATGGCGGGTTTTCTATTGAATCCTACTGGTAGGAACGTGGTACGCTTTTGGCGAGTTTTCTATTAAGTACTAGTGGTAGGACCGTGGTACGCTATGACTACTCAACTGTCGAAGGAGCTGGGTCTGAATGACAAAGTCAATAAGTACTATGGGTAGGACCTTGGGCCTTAGGAGGATATTAATACCTAGACATATAAGTATATGTATACCGTGTGACTCCAGCGGCAGATAAACTGTGTTCAGTTTTCGCCCGCTAAAACTGTTATCTATAGAATGTTACAATGATTTTACCTATAAAAAAAAACATACACACCAATAAGTAGATTAGTGAAAAAAGCCAATTCTGCCATCGGGCCATCAGCCGCTTTTCAAGGTGTCTCAGGAGGACATATCAAATGTAATGAGCTTCCCAAATTGAGGACTCAGAAGCCGTATGCAGGTGATTTATTTTAATGGGTTTTATTAAGATTTTTGTAGGTGAAAAAGGTTTGTGTTTTTCCATAAAATCCGCCATTATGGTTGTTTATTAAGTTTCTCGGGTAAACCCGCGATGCTAAAAAAACATCCGTTTAGGGTTCACAAGTAAAAATAAATGTTATAAAAAACAAAAAACCGCCTTCAAAAACGCGGCGGTTTTTCGTTCTTTAAAACATTTATTTAATTTTATACTTTTTAGTGATCATAATAAGCTGTTATGTAGTTCCACTTCTTAGTTGATATGAAACTTTAAGACATTTTAAGCTCGCCGCAAGCAATGCCTCGGGAAAGTCATATTTAAACAATTAAATGTTCTTCGTTACAAAATAATTGCTCAACTATTTTAATCGAGATATCTTATCACCACCCTTGAAATAGGTAGCGTTGAGGAGTTCCGGTAGCTATTCGTGGTCTTCATCATCAGTTCCACTTCACCAAATGATGGTCTTGCTAAATGCTAATGCTGTACTTGTTACTAAAAATACTAAAATCGCTGTATGTATGCATATTTGAGGAGTTCCCTCAATTCCTCGCGGATTTCCTTATCAGATTTATATTTGGTGACAAATGGGACCACCTCGGAAGTATACTCTATCAAACCAAAAAAAGATTTTTTAAAATCGGACAATTCTGTAAAAAGTTCATACCCAGAACCTCCTTTTTTAAGTCGGTTAAAATACTAAAACCTTCTCCTAAGTGTCACAAATACTCTCTGAAAACCGCATCAAAATCGGTTCAGCCAAACGCGAGATAATCGCGGACAAACATACACACATACATACAGGTCAAACTGAGAACCTCTTTTTTTTTGAACTCGGTTAAAAAAGGACCATTGTTATGTAATTACTTGCAGGTATAGTCGATTAAGAAAGTCCTTAACCTTTTTTGGACCTTAACGTCATAAAAATAGAGTCGAAAACTGATAAAGGAGTTTCTTGGTCGACTATATAAAGAGGGCGGGGGTGTTTTTTTATAGGATAGATAAGGCAAGTGAGCACAGATGCCACCTGATGGTACCTAAGTGGGATCAAGGGGAACTATCTTAAGACTGCAATCGTAAGACTGTCAATGTGTTGCCAACCCTGAGGACTAAGATATAATAGCGGCCTTTACACGGCACAGTTTGGACCGCGGGAAACGCCACGCGCCATTCCGCGCGCCAGTCCGAACCGTAGGTTTTTACTATTTTACTATTACAGTTGCATTTACACGTACGGTTCGGCGCGAAGATTGGAATGGCGCGTGGCGTTTCCCGCGGTTCGAACTCTAGGTGTTCAGGCCGCTAATGTCTCTATGCTAGTAATTTCTCCGGGTGTCATCTTCACACGGGAACAACAATGCGAACATTGCTGCTTAGCGGTAGGTCGGATCCAGACGGACTTTGCACAAGGTCTCCAGCTTCCACCGCCATCAAGAACATAATCCTTTCTTTGTTTCTCTGCAGTCGGTTAAAAATAAAACAGCCTAATGTGGGTAGGTACAAATTGTACCATTTTTGGCACAGCCAATGTCTGCTCTGCGGGCCTATTATGGCCGTGTTTATCGATGTTAATTAACGTGGATAAAACAACTGTCACTTTCTAACCATATGTAAGTGGGAGAGTGAGGGATGCTTTATCCACCACGATAAAGGCGACCATAATTATTATTCGAGCCCTGCACGGCTAGCACAAGTTGCCCGCGACTTCTTTGTCGCTCGGATCTCCCTTCCTATTTAGTCCGTAACGATACAGACGCACTGAGCGACAAGCGAGAAAATACAACTTGTGCTACCCGTGCTGGGGGCCTAACATGGCTGCGTAAAATCGCGTGATAAAGTGTGGATAAGGCATCCGTCACCTTCTGACACGTAATAAGTACGGGAGTGATGGATGCTTTATCCACATTTGGCACGTCATATAGACGCAGCCATACTAGGCCTGCTGGTCTAGTCCTCTTGGGATTGGATACTTTTGCTGAAAAACTTTGAATCTTAAGTTTTAGGTATTCAAGCTACATAACATTATACTTACACTATGGAGTCCTTCAAAACCCACTCCTTACCATTAAGGGATGTCTAGTTCACTACTTTCGAAAGTGTGAAGTTTATACTTACGTTCGCCCACTACCGAGTCTTCCTCTAATAAAGTCTGAAGTCTACATAGCGGAGTAAACTGGATAGCATTTAGGGTTCGATTCGGCCAAACTTGAATAAATACGCGATCTTTTTATTTATTGACTTATAAGTAACAAACGAAGTAGTCACTATCGGGCATGGTTATCCATGGAACCAAAGTAGTAACATCTTACGGTACTATTTTACTGTCGTGAGCACAAAATAGGAGGATTAAGGAAGGAAGGTAGGTGTAAGTAAATCGCCTTGACCTAGAAACTACGCCAAAAACAATATTCAACTTCGAACTAATACCGTAGTGTTTACTTTTCACGAAACTTGTACCTTCTCTTTCGAATAGTAAAAGCAGTGTTAATTATAAGATAGTACAGAATTCAACATTAATACAATTAAAAATTAAAACTAAACGTATTTAAATTAAAATTAAACTAAGCTACTCAAATATTAAATATATAAATAATAATCACCACTATAAAAAGAACACCCCCTCTAGCAGGTCCGCTCGCGGCATGGTCCCCATGACACTGGCTGCATTACCCCTCTGGATAGCTAGCCCAATCCTTTGGGAGAGGTAAGCACCAGCTCTAGGATCTCCGGAGGATTCTATGAGCCGGGAGGACAAGGCCTTAATAAAGCTTTTCATATCAGCTGACTAAGGTCCCATGGTTTCCACTGCAAGCGCCACAAATTCGTAATTATTTAATAATGACAAATATTTGCGGCGCTTGAGTGTTTGGGTCTGATCAGTTGCTGCACCGGCCCGATTACGGGTTGACTGGACGTGGGAAACGGCTAATGTGTCAACGCACGTCGCGTCCCACACCAGTGCCCTACCCAGTTTCCACGGCACCAATGTAGCTCCATCTGGTCGCTCGTCTATATGCAATCCTGCTGGTTCCAGGACAGCTGGTACAGAGGCAGTGGCAAGCGAACGACGGATCAGATCATTAATTGTGCCGCGACGGTACAAACGGCCGGCACTGCTGAAGCATGAATGGCCATGTCGTCCCAGCTCACTCACTTCCTTCCCGCACGCGCAAGTATGAGGTTCACAGAGTCTAGCCCCAAGCCGCAAGTTTATTGCTATGCGCAAGCTGCTTGGGTCCAAGACTGTGCCTATATTGCGGGAAGGAAGAGCGTGGAGCCAGTGACCTGATTCGCCTGCTGAGACAGCGAGGAGACGGGCGCGATCTGAATCGTCCGGACTATTTTCTATGAGAGATGCATGAATTAGATAGTTACATCTAAGTTTCTATAAATTTGCTCTCATTGATTACCAATATTATTATATCTAAGTATATAATATATAAAACTCTTTCGTGACCCACTGACTGAGGGACTGACTGACAGATAAAGCACAGCTCAAGCCGCTGGAAGAAGGGAGTTGAAATTTAAAGGTTATATTCCTCGGGTACCCTGAGGGTACAGCACTAAGAAGAGGTATTTCAAAAATCATCTCCCAAATGAATCATGTTTTTAAATTATTAACAATATTATAATTTTGTTGGTTAATGGCACGTTTCCATTACTTCGTTTCGGGGTACGCATTTGGTCACCGATCTAATAAAAACGAGTCACAACACAACTCTGGCAAATAAAGAAGCTTTTCAAAATAATAGGCCAACCTAGAATTAGTGTTGAAGAAACATGAGTTACTTTGACTAAAATGTTACTTCTTCGAAGTTGTTAAAAAACGACCGTTGCTTTGTAGAAAATAGAAACTCACATTACCTATTCTGCCGCTAAGCAAAAAGACAGCATCTCAAATAAAACTCTGTAGCAATCACAACCTCATTACTAAGAAGAGACGATCGAATATACTTTGGCAATCGAATCTGAGATACCTACTGTTTATTGGCTTTGGAGAGCAGTATTAAGGCCCTATGTGCCACGGGCCGTATACGTTTAAACGATGTACGACTCCTTCAACTCTACACGAAACACCACTCGTGATGTTGAATCGAGATAATTTTGAGCACACTTACTCTAAAACTACAATATAATTTGACTTCTTCCCTCGATTTGTCAATGACTAGAAGGAGAGGTTAAGCACGATTAAGTAAAAAATCGAACGCTTTTAGGGTAGAAGTAAAGACACTGTAAAGTGTGATGTAAAAAAACCGCGTGTAAAAAGTTCTAGGTCAAGATGCGAACGCTAAGTTAGCCATTTTCGAAAATCGACAATATGTATAGGATTGAGGTAAGCTTATTGTGGATTAGCATTGACATCTTGGCTCTATCAAATGTAAGTAAAAGCGCCACACTGCATTTTATTGTTCGTCTTTTTCCTAGAATTTAATGTTGTGGCTAATTCTAGTTATACGTCTTGACGTGAGTTATCATCCCCTATACATTATTTAGGTCGATATTTTTACAACCGTTTTAATCATACTTTAGCGGATACTATTTTAGCTTCTTGACAACGTCACAAGGTGACACGACTTTTTTCTTTTTTTGATATGAATATTTAAGCTTCACTAAACACCTAAAAATACTCAATTCATGAATAAGCTATCGCCTAATGCCGTTAATGCTACAATAGAGTTAAGACCAAACGTCGTTTGTTAAAAGAAACGAATTTATATTCATAATAAGTACTTCTGGTGCTCGACTTAGTCCGCGTATAAGTGGTTTATTACTATTCCCTCGGTAACTGTCCAATTTTCCGGAATTAAGAGTATCATTTCACCTTCTTGGCGGTGGGGAAGCTATTACCATAAAAAGACATCATCTGGTTTAGCCGTGAAACTGTGTGTGTGTGTTTGTATAGTATTAACTTCGTATTGAAAGATAATAGACATAAATACATTATAAACCTAGATCGAACAATTGGGTGTCATTACTCGCAATAATGTGGATATGACTCCAATTTTTTTAATTAAATAAATTAAATTACATTAATTGATTTCTTACCTGAACTTTAATATCCTTTGCAGGACAGTAATACGAGTAAATAAATAACCTACCAGTAAGTAGGCAAAGTAGGCAAAGTTCTTTTGAGAGAAAATAATGTTACCTTACCTTCAATAATCGAAAAAGTGTCACCAACGAACTGTGTCACGACCTCTTCGGGTAATGGCTAGGAGAGAATCGGGAAAACACTGTAAGCTAAAAAAATAAGGAAATTGAGTCACTGTACATGTATATTTGTACGGACAGTGACCCGATTTCAATGATTTTATGTGTACAAATCTCTTCAGCACCTGGAACTGTTTACATAATAAAGCGTAGCCCTTTCCTTTTACTTGAAATAGAGAAACAATAGTACATTATTGCCTAGGCATGGAAGTAGGCAATTGCGGGCTGCGTATTGGATTAAACGGACGAGCTTGCGAGTCCGTTTAAAAATACGAAGCCCGCAATTGCTGTTCCTGCCGAGGCAAATATAGTGCTTTTCTCAAAAATCGCAAGAAAATTTTTGTGTTGGAGTCAAATCTTCATCGCTTGAACTCATTTTTTGAATTGCATACAATCAGAAATTTCATGTGAAAAAACCATCACTCCTTACCGCCCTTTTGTTTATGACAAGGAGAAACGCAATTCTTGTTTTAAAAAAAACATAAGCTATTCCAGGCACAAATAAAAAAGTTATGTTTCGAGTAAAATTTGGATGTATAAGACTTGTGCCCTCATTTTATTATGGCCCATTTCACTTTTTAAAAAGTTACAAGCTAGATGGTAATGGAATTTGTATGCAACATTGCGGGCTCGTGTACCGAGCACGCAATGTTTTTTTTTTTTAATTTGAGAACTGTCAGTAAACTATGTACTTCGCGTCTCAATATGTAGATAGGAATGTCAACATTTCCGGACATTTTTGAGAAAAATGTATTTAACGTCAATTTTATACAATGAACGTAAATAATTACTGTTTTTTGGCTCTGTTTATTGAAATGTTTGATTTGTAATTTTTGAAATTGTTATTTGAATTGTAATTTGAAGACAGAAGTAGCCAACCTTTAACGGTGTCACTTATTTTTAACCCGGACAAAAAATGAGGGGTGTTATAAGATTGTCCTGTGTATGTATGTCTGTGTATCTGTGTGTGTGTGCATCCGTGTGTCTGTTACCCACAGATGGCATTGTAACTTCGAAAGAGATGGAACGATTTAGACGCGAATGTTTTTTTAAAGAAAGCCCAGAATGTGCGATATTCCTATTCCCTTTTGGGGCCAAAAGTAAAAAGGTCGAAATTCGAATGAATGAAGTACCTAATTAAATTATCCAAATATCTCCAACGGGGCTAGACAAGTTGCCATCGAATACGAACCCTAGCGATAGGTGATCACCTGTAATGACACTGACTCAGTTGACAGTTTCTTCGCATAGTTACCACCCTTGGATACCGACGTTTATATTGTGATAGTGCTCGTGTTGAAATCGACCTGTCAAGATAGTACCGCGTTACGACCGTAGTCGTCAAAACTATCACTATTTGATTAGCGCGAGTGAAGTGATCACTTTACAACGTCTCAGTTGTAACGAGTGATGTATCACGTGACTATCTTAGGTCAATTCCATACATTTTTCAAAGCGACAGGTGATCACCTAACGCTAGCGTTTGTATTCGATGGCAACTTGTCTAGCCCCGCAGGTACTATTACAAAAAATGCGAAAGTGAATGTGTCTGTCTCTTTGGTACAGTCGGCTACAAAGAGATGTATCCACTTTTGGACCTTATTACATTTATGATACATCTCTTTTGTAGTGGACTGTATACTAAACACATGAATAAAAAATGGAAACGTTGAGTTTTTCATCTCGATTTTTTTTTTATAGTTTCAAAGGGAAAAAAGATAATGGAATTTTGCGTGTGTGAAGTCGCGGGCAAAGTCTGTGTACCTAGCGTATATGCTTAAGAAACATAATCTCGTACTCATAATTATAGTTAATAATGCGATTATACGTGAGTAAATACCGCCATTATATTACTTATTAGCCCGTAAAGGTGGTTTATATCTGCTTGCTTAATACAAGTTGATTGAACATAAACCTCTTAGAGTCGTTAAGGGAGACAATGTGACTCGTAAACTATCGTTATTATTTTCATACAACACGATATCTAAATAATAAGAGCGTAGCTTTTTAGGGTTCAAAGTCGATCTACGACAATCACATCTCCAATAATCTATGGCGATGTGCTGTCTGTTTGACAGTTATCAGTTATTAGTAAACAACAACATAAGATCTGTTTTATTATAGTGAATTTAAGTGAAAGTGAAGTGATATTAAGTTAATATTACAGTTGTTTGATTATAAATTGCAAAACAGGTACACAGGTAAGCAGCGTAACAACTACATTGTTACAAGATATAGTATGTAATGGTCCGCACAAGGCCTCATTGTTAGGATTTTGAACTTTGAAACGATTTATTTAATGAGTAAAAATAATGTAACTAGAAAAGACGCTGAAACCTGAATGAGAGGTATCATTTGAAAGTTCTCAAATTACATGGGATAATCTCTTTTTTTTGAAGTTTTTAAGTCGATGACTATTGCGATATGGGTAATTAGACAAAAAACACCCTGTTCCCCTTTATTTCAGGAAAAATGATAAAAAAATACATATCAAAACTATAAAACGGGACTTAATCGCGTACTAAAATAAACATTTACCTCGACGTTTCGACTGTGTTACAACAGTCGTGGTCACGAGAAGACTGAAGTGGAGGGTGTTCGTCTGCTTGCCATGCGAGTTTTTCGACCTACCCGCAGTCTTGTTTTTCTTTATTCGTTTATCGTGTTAGTTTAAAGCAAGATAAAATACATTTGCTAGAAAAAAAGTTGTGTATTACCAGAACAATAAAAAAAATTCTCTAATGCGTATGATTTCTAAATTTTCAATTTTTCGTAGGTACCTACATTTCATATTAGTTTTTACTCAAGGCTTTATTTAAGTTTTTTACCACTGTATACACCACTGGTAGGTACTCCATTTTGAATGAAAATCAGAGAAGCTGGCAATTATTGGACCCGATTCTACGTGCACATCGCTTAAATAGCCAAAAACGAAATGGTCTCATTTTTAGACACAGCTTAGACGGCAGATTTAACAAGTGCTATTCCAGAATGTCAATATAATCCATGTCCATACTAATATTATAAATGTGAAAGTGTGTGTGTTTGTCCGTCTTTCACGCTTCAAGCACTGAACGGATCGAGATGAAACTTGGCACACATATTGGTTAGGTCCTAGAATAGGACATAAGATAGTTATTATCCCGGAAAATTTGACAGTTCCCGAGGGAGCAGTGATAAACGACTTCTACGCGGACGGAGTCGCGGGCGAAAGCTAGTTATTTAATATACCGTCTAAAATAAGAAGCATCAGATTCAAATTAGCGCTGTCATTTTATTATGACAGCTGCTCATAGAATAGCAAAGTGTTTTAGCGACACCAAATAAAATTAAGAAGTTTAGAGGCCACTGTAGAATCGGGTCCATAGCACAAAAAGTTCGACGACGAGGTTGGCCGCGCGGTTGGCCTATTTGGTAGTGCCTCTGCCTACGCAGCTAGCGGTCCCGTGTTCAATTCCCTGTATGAGCAAATATTTGTGTGACGAGCGCGAGTGTTTGTTCCTGAGTCTTGGCTGTTTTCTATGTATTCAGTATGTATTTCTCTATATATGTATGTTTACCATTGTCTAGTACCCATAGTAGAAGCCTATCACTACTGAAATCAGTGGTTTGACCTTTACCGGGATAAACTGGCTTTGGTTAAAATAACCACAAATGTACGCAAATAACGTGCCAAGAGAATGGACTATTCAATAAAGTCGAAACACACGGCAGAAAATCTTTTATTTAAAAACCGAGCAAGAGCATGTTGGATCATGCTGAGAGTAGGGTTCCGACGCCGCGCCGTTACTACAAACGCAAAAAACTATCTCGTAGAATAACAAGTATGAACGAACTTTCTATTTAGTTATGTTATTAGCTGTCTTGGATTTTATGTAGGTATAAACACTTCTTCGCCTGTACCTCAAGAACCAATCAAGTATTCTTAGTCTTGATAGTTATCCTTTTTAATTCGTTAATTGTGATTTAAGATTATTTCAGATTTTTATTACTTATAGTTTTGGTTGTATCGAAGATATGCAACTCTAGCAAAAACGACGCCTTACCAATTGAATATTTCTTACACGGCCCCTGAAACTATGATTGTAACAGTCATGTACATAGTGATTTTTAAGAGCTACCCAAAGATACCTCACTCGGTATTAGAACGTAAAAAAAACCATTTGCATTAAAATGTATAGAAGGCACCAGAAAAAAAAAACTCTAGATTTATTTTATAACTTTGTCGGCGTAATTTAATTATATTGTTACGCCAATGGGATATAAGGTGTCTCATTTTCAATCATGAATTTATTTTGGTGCTTTATAATCGTTTTCAGCAAGCTGAAATATCATTTCAGTCCGTTTCAGAGGTAGCTCTATCACAGGACCAGATTATCAAAATTTCGACCAACTTACCGTTGTTTTCAGGTGCCTGAAACATGTTTTCAGTCTGTTTCAGGCCACCCTCTATTAGTTTACGCCATGACCTGAAAAATAATTTTCAGGACCCCTTATGGACCTTTGAAGTACATTTCAGTATATGGCAATTTTCCACTAAGAGTGAAGGAGATAGCATCATTAGAAAGAGACAGCGATACTGAGAACCTGCGAGAAGCGTGTGAAAGAAATAACATCAGAGAAAAAAATTCAATAGCAACCCTTCAATTCCCAAATGATCTATTTTCATTCTGCATGAATGAAAATATAAATAAACACAAGAAATCGGTTAATAATTCCGGAAAACCTGTGTACTCATTGTAGGATGTAAAACAAATTTCCAAGAAAATACTAACAAAGGCCGGATGTCCCAATTTGGCTTAAACGATTGCCTTGTCAATATTGTGTAGGGCAGGATATTAAGATTTGATTACCGAATAGACATACATTATATTGATGATTTTACTTGCAAACTTTCTTTGATTTGTATTTATTTGAAATTAGCTGCTTTCTTGCCAAGTTCGTTGGGCAATAAACATTTTTTTTGGTTAATAGATAGCCTATGACACTCATAAATAAAGTGGCTTTCTATTCGTAAAAGAATTTTCAAAATCAGTCTATTTTCAGATTCATTATGATCAAGAGATTACCCCCGACAACGTCACTAACTTTACCCCTTTATAATATTAGTTTACATAGTAAACTGAAATGATACGGCTGTCTGTGTGTGTAGTCATTGCTTAAAATTAAATAATACATTTTCTTATTTTATTTTAAAACAGATTAATGCAATAGCACAAATACAAATCAGCTTAAAAAAAAAAGTAAGTAAATTAAAATTCCTACGATTGATTATTAATTAAATTGTACGTTTTAAAATAATGTATGTATCTCCTAAATACAGCGACACTGCTATACTCCTACCACACAGCTGACTTCTGTTCACCCATCTCCTCGTTTTCCTTTATAAAATATACCTATAGTCTTATATCGATCATGAAAATGAAAGAAAACAGAAAACATGGACGGCGACTGTTACTGTTTACTACGCCAGAGCCTTCGTCAAGTCCAGAGATGTTTTTCAAATTCAAAGTTAATGTTAAATATTTATATAAGGGATTTTATATACACCGGTAAAGAAATGTAAGTCTAGCAAAGCGCTTCGTATAAAGAAGAGAAATTGCTGAGGAGAAACGCCTCAAGCAACTCAGCAGAAATCTATAGAATTCAACTTATTTAGGCACAAATCAACCTAACAAAGGATTTCTATCAGTTTGATCCAAGTAACCCTTTACATTTTGAATATAGAAATCCCAGATTTATGCGGATACCAAAGTTGTCCAATGTTATGCAAAAGACGTTAAACAATTTGGCAATACCCCAACAAATTAGGCACCCCAGCTCAGTTAACAGCAAGTTTTCGCCTCTAAGATTGGTTGTTAATTGTGTTAATGATTTTCCCCGACTCTACGCAACCCGATAATCTTGTTACACTTTCGTGTGATTGATCATAAAGTAGAAAATCGAATTATTAACATTATATTAAGACTATATTGAATTTGATAGAATAATCAACTATATACGAGACATTAAAATATACAATTCAGATGTACTCGTATGAAACGGAAATGAGTTATATAAGCAGGAAGCTTTACATAATATATTTATCCAGGCAACGTGATTCACATTTTCGATTTTTAAAGTTACATTTTCGTCATTCATTGTTAAGTCCACGCGGAAAATTGCAGATTTGAGTTGTGAACTTCTGCAATAGTCCATTCTTTGTTGTGGTTGTGGTCTATAAGCATTTATAAAACGATTTAAGTGTGCTAACAACACCCTTTTGCTTTTCTGACACGGTACGCGCTGGCCTAGTTGGTAGTGACCCTGCCTACGAAGCTAGCGGTCCTGGGTTCAAATCCCGGTAAGGGCAGATATTTGTCTGATAAGCGCAAATATTTGTCCCTTGTCATGTATGTTTTCTATGTATTTAAGTATATATTTCTCTATATAAGTATTTATATCGTTGTCTAGTACCCATAGTACAAGCCTAGAGCTTAGTTTGGGACTAGGTCAATTAGTGTGACATAGTCCCCTGATATTTACATTGTACTCGAAATATTCACAGTACGTATCACTATGACCGCTATACCAACAAATAAAGTTAAATGTATTTTTTGCTTGATCTTAATAATTATATGGACACCTTAGTATACGATTCCAACTCACACTTGGCCAGTTTTCCCTAATGGAACTGCTCAAGTTATATTAAATTGATAACAGCGATTTAATATGTGTTTATAAAGTAAAGGTTATATCAAAAATATCTAGGTGGGATGAAACATTCTGAGAAACTCCGAGATGCAAGCTGGGTTGAAAGACCCTTTGAAACAAAAGTATTTAATAACCTTCTTTCATACTTTAGAAAGGTCATTTATTTGCAGCAAAGCAGACAGGGGAAGGATTTGTTTATATTGCGCCAGACAAGAATAAAGAGAAGCAATATGTCACAATTACTCTAAGGATATGAGACCGGGCGGCAGTCGGGACTGTGACACCAATTGTCGACATATCTGTTTCTTGCATAGTACAAGTTTTTTTTTAAATCTATGTATGCAGTTTTTCTTGTCACTTAAATCGATGACATGGTTCCTCGGAACAGATCTTTGTATGTCTTAAGGCCCAGCCACACCGGATGCGTGACGTGCACGTGCGCGTGCGCGTTCGCTTTCCACTGCGTTGTATAGTGACATGTCGTAATGAGTATTCATACTATACAACGCAGTGGAAAGCGAACGCGCACGCGCGCGTGCACGTCACGCATCCGGTATGGCTCGGCCTTTATAGTTACAGACTTGCCCATACTGACCGATCTAAATGTGCCATCCTATATATACTCCCGCTAAGTTATATTTCTATTAAAAAATATTTATGGAAATCTCGTACAAGCTGAGGCTCCAGAACGCAATGAAATCTTTACAAGTCCCAGGCAGTGCAAGTATGACTCCTATTACTCTATCTACTGACTGTAATTTGGGAGGATTTAAAAGTTAATAAAATGGTTTCAAAGATGCCAAGATACGAAGATCAAGTAGTCACATAGCAGCGGTAGCGGCCAAAAAACTTACTACGTTTAAAGTTGCCCATCATACATGTGTACGAAATCCTCAGGGAGCGAGTATACCAAGTTATAACTAATCATAGCCTAGACATTCTTTAACTATGATTCACTGTTTATATTTTGGCAACGTTTTTTAAACGCAAATTAAATAAATGTCGTGTCGTGTAACGTAAGGCCTTGGGAATGTTATGTTATGTATACCGGCGTTATAAATTTAACATGAGAAGGAACAAGGCAAATTAAAACTTTTGCAAGGTCAAGGTAACCCCTAATTGTAACTATGTACAGAAACAACTGTAGACAAATCTTGCTCTTAAGTAGATATATGTCGGCGGCTTTCCACCGTCAGGGTCACTGGGTTCCATGTTGATGGATGAAGGAAACTATTTGACTGTTATAATCACTTTATATTTAATAATTTGGACAGAGTAACAGCTTACACCGTGGTTGTGGTAAAAATGATACCGCTTAAAACAGCAGGCGGACTTATAAACTAAGTGACAAACAACCCCACTATTCCCACTACCACCCTAGTCACGCCACTCTGTTCGGGCAAAACAAGTGACGTCACTCACAATCGATTTAAGTTCTAAGTAATTCCTTATACAACAAAAAAGACATGATTAAAATACAAAGTAATATTTAAATATTATTACTATTTTATACATTTCATTACGCAATTAAATTACATAAATATAAACATTTTGAAATCGGAAGTCGTGGACACTAATTAGGATATAAATCAAAGATGGTTTTAACATACGATAAGTACATTAAAACTAATGTTACTTATTATCTGGGCTAATATAATTATTAAGAAAAGGTATGCCGCCCATACGGCCATACTGATCCAGCGCGCTCTCTGCGCTGAATAATATCATGGCATAATCAACACACAAATCAGCCATCACCCGCACTGGGATCTAGCCACTCAGCGAACAGGCATCACCCATCCTGGGATCTAGCCACTCAGAAAACAGGCATCACCCATCCTGGGATCTAACCTCTCAGAAAACAGGCATCACCCATCCTGGGATCTAACCTCTCAAGACCGGGAAAGGAAACGCATGGTGGCCAGCCAGCGTCAGGGAGGGAAATGAGGAAAATTTATAAATTACATTATCAAATTACAACAATAACAAATTTGTTCTTATTCTACACACAATTCTAAAACCTTAGGTCTCACCTGTCACATCATCCGCCCATACGGGAGATTCATCACTATCATCAAATGGATCTGCTTGTCCTATGGGAGCAGGTCTTAAATAGTCGTGGCTGGCGATCTTTTCAGAACATCCTCGTAAATTAACATGCTTCAATTTATAACGATCATTAGGTAGAATTTCCAAAATTTCCATCGGACCCTCGAATTTAGGTCCTAATTTTGTAGTGTGACGTTCATGAACGCGCATTAAAACAAAATCTCCAACTTTGAAACGTTTGATTTGAGCTTTGGCTTTATCGAATCGGATTTTGTCCTGGAAAGATCGCTCGTCCATCCTTTCTTTACAAGCATTCCTAACAGTCATAAGATCTTCGACAAGTTCATCATCATCGACTTGGAGGAGCTTGATAGCTGGCGGAGAACATTTTTTACCAAGTAATAACTCAATTGGACTTTTACCAGTACTTTTCGACACTGTACAATTTATGGCTAATTGTAAATCTTGAATTGCATTATGCCAAGGCTTATCAAGCTCCACCACTGACATGTTATCTTTAATGACCTTCATCACGCGTTCCACCTGACCATTAGCCCTGCTAGCTCCTTTCGCTACAACATGATGTTCTATACCGAAATTTTGACAAAACTTTTTGAAATCCAAAGAGGTCATGCTTTTATCTTGATCTGTTATAAGTCTGGTGGGCGTACCAAAGATGGTAATGACTTCACGAAAACATCTAATAGCAGATTCGGACGTACGATCGTTTGAATATACTAAATGGACATATTTAGTAAACGCGTCTATATAAACGAAGGCGTATTCGGCGCGATCACGTTTTCCATTCATTTGACCAGTAATGTCGGCATGCACAGTGTGGAATGGTATTGAAATTTTGTCAATAGGATGTAAAGATACTTGTCTAGTGCCTGAGGTTCCTTTCCTGACTCTACAACTAACACAATTCTCAATAAATTTCCGGACCAATTTTGACATATTAGGAAACCAATACTGATCTCGTATTTTTGCCAAAACCTTTTCCCAACTAAAGTGTTGAAGCGAATTATGATAGTGGGAAATAAGGTTCCAACGGTAACTCTGAGGGACAATAATCAATTTCCGTGTTTTATTTTCTATTTGTACTTTACGTCTCAATAGTTTATCTTTCAAAATGACATAAGTGTCTGCGAGATTTTTAGGGATGGAATCAGACTGTAATTGATCAACTATGTTCTTTAGTAGGGGATCACGTTTTTGTTCTATAAGCAACCAATTCTGGTCTAGAGTTGAAGCATTAAGAGAGAAACGCATCGTTTGAATTGAGCGTGATACATTAGTATTATGAGAAACTCCTTTTTGTGCGCTAGTCATATCGACTGGGTTCCTACTAAAATAATCCGCATGAGCCAGTTTTTCACCCTTGCGATATTCAATATCGAACTGAAATGACTGCAAGAAAGACCACCAACGGTGTACTCTAGGCGTTAGTTCTTTCTTGTGTCTCGAGGCCTTAAGAGAGTTACAGTCAGTTACGACCTTGAAATCACGACCATATAAAAAATGCCGAAAATGTTTAATGGCTTTGACAACGGCCAGTGTTTCGAGCTCATATGAGTGGTATTTGCTCTCTGCACTGGTCGTTCTCATACTAAAATAGCCAATGACATGGGGGGTCTGGTTTTGCCTCTGAATCATCACAGCACCATACCCTAGGGCGCTGGCGTCAGTGTGAAGTTCGGTCGGCAAGTCGGGGTCAAATATTGCCAACAATGGGGATGACGTTAAGCGGCTTATGATCTCGTTTCTAGCTGTTTCCTGAGCCTCAGTCCAGTTCCATGGTATGCTGGATTTGGTAAGTTCATACAAAGGTATCATAATTTTAGAAAAGTTAGGCACAAATTTCCTAAAGTAGCCAGCTAAACCATTGAACTGACGAAGCTCTTTCACATTTTTAGGAACTGCTGAGTTAGAGAGAGCTTGTATTTTTAAGGGGCTCGGCTTGACAGTGCCATTTTCGACAACGTTGCCCAGAAATTGAACAGAGGTTTTTAAAAATGAACATTTTCCTACATTTAATGAAAATCCCGCATCTGTCAAACGTTTAAGAACAAGATTCAGATTATGCAAACCTTCTTCGGCAGTCTCAGACATAATCAAAATGTCATCTATATAAACAAGAGCGATTTTACCTTTATAATCACCTAACGCCTGATTAATCGCTCGTTGGTAGACTGAGGGCGCGTTACACAGTCCAAAAGGCATTCGTAAGAATTCATATTGACCGTCAGGGGTCACAAATCCAGTTTTCTCAATAGAGTTTTCAGCAATAGGTATTTGGTGAAACCCCGCGGCCATATCGAGACATGTGAAGTAACGCGCCCTGCCTAATTTATCTATTTGGTCTGCGATCAATGGTAACGGATAATGATCTCTAAGTGTATTGGCATTAAGTTCCCGAAAATCAACACAGAGTCGGTCAGAGCCATCTTTTTTCTTTACAATCAAAATCGGGCTGCTAAAAGGGGAAGAACTGTCACGGATTATGCCATTACCCTTGAGATCATTTACCATATCTTTTACTTTCTCACGCTCGGCAGGGGACAATCTGTAAGGTCTACGCTGTACAATTTTGTCGGGGTTCTTTAGCCTGATCTCTAATTTATCTGTATTAACTATCGAGACATTATTTCCTTTACTGACAATATTTCTCAATTGGTCAAGTAAAACCTGGTCTTTAACGTCGGTGTCAAGGTCAAAGAGAGGATCTAAACCAGTACATTCATTCAAAACCCTTACATCAAAATTGGAGTCTTGTTTCACTGAAATCCCAGAGTTAGTCATGGTAACGCTGAGACCAGGGATTTGTAAAAGATCATAACCTATCAAAATGTCAAACTGAGTCTGCGTATCCCCGACTACATAAAATTCTAGCTCTGCCCTGACTTCATCGATCTCAACAATGGTTGTAATGGTTTGTGTTGAATGCACTGGGCAACCGCCAATACCCGAAAATACAACATCAACGGTTTTCCTTTTCCCTGGAATCGAACCAGAGAAGCGCTGTCGAATAAGGGAACAGTCGGCGCCTGTATCGAATAAACAATCGTAAAGGTTGTTGCCTATTTTCACTTGTGTAGTACTGCGATTCACCGAATTACAAAAATTTACAGATTTATTTTTAAACGGTAAATTGCGTTCGTCATTTTGTTTGCGAAAGCAATTCTTTTCTACGTGACCCATCTTATGACAATATTTACACTCGATAGACTTTACAGAATTATTAAACCCACTAATATTTTGGGGGGAATTGAATCTAGAAAGCGGCGCAGGTGGAGGAGCGGTAGCTTCCTTGCAATCGCGAAAACGATGACCAGGCTTGTTACATTTGAAACAAGTAGCTGTTTGATCAGTTTTTGCTAAGGTTTCGGATACTCGCGGCCTCTTATTGTAACTATTAGATTTTTCTACACTATCAAATTTCCGCTTGCGATAAGTTTTTAAAACTGAAACTAGCTTAGGCAAACAATCAGGTGTGGTTCACAACAATTCCGATCTAATGTGTTCAGGATAAATACCTGTTATCAAAGCGTCGACCACCTCAGCATCTGAAGCCTCAGGCCGGACCCGCTTGAAGAGTGTCCAACCAGTAGTAGCGTACTCGGCGTAGCTGGCCGCTTGGTCCGATGTGTAGCTGCGCCATTTGTAAACGTCGTCAGCATACCGGAACTCCTTCCCAAATGTCCGGATTAAATCTTCTTTCACTTGTTGCCATGTGGTAGATTGCAGGGACCAGGTGTCGGCCCACGTCTTAGCTCGTCCTTTCAGTTGAAGAATAGCTTTCATTCGTACTTCTTGAGGTGAAATGTTGAAGGTAGTCATGGTTTCGTCAATATTTGCACACCAGTCTCTAATATCGTGTGATCGGATGTCTGGATCAAAAGGCGGCAGGTAGAAATTGCTGCGGTCTCGTGGCGTAGCAGTCACAGACATCGCCGCTGTAACTGCGCTCGCGGCTGCCTGTTTCGTCACACTTGTCAACAAACTCATCACTTGTTCCATGGAAAAAGTAGGTTCGGCGCGATATTCCGCATTTATGGAGGCTCCAAGTATAGGGGATTGTGATCCCACCGCTGCTGTCGGCGGCTTTCCACCGTCAGGGTCACTGGGTTCCATGTTGATGGATGAAGGAAACTATTTGACTGTTATAATCACTTTATATTTAATAATTTGGACAGAGTAACAGCTTACACCGTGGTTGTGGTAAAAATGATACCGCTTAAAACAGCAGGCGGACTTATAAACTAAGTGACAAACAACCCCACTATTCCCACTACCACCCTAGTCACGCCACTCTGTTCGGGCAAAACAAGTGACGTCACTCACAATCGATTTAAGTTCTAAGTAATTCCTTATACAACAAAAAAGACATGATTAAAATACAAAGTAATATTTAAATATTATTACTATTTTATACATTTCATTACGCAATTAAATTACATAAATATAAACATTTTGAAATCGGAAGTCGTGGACACTAATTAGGATATAAATCAAAGATGGTTTTAACATACGATAAGTACATTAAAACTAATGTTACTTATTATCTGGGCTAATATAATTATTAAGAAAAGGTATGCCGCCCATATATACGTAGTAAGTTATAGACCTTTTTGGAAATTAAATGTGGAATGTCAACTAGTACTTACATACAATTTCCAAATTTCGGGTACCCGAATATTGAATAACAATCGTCGAAGAAAGACCAACCAAATCCCAACTACAACAATATCAAGTTTACAATTATGACTAATAACAAAAGATAATCTCTTTGGACCCCGCAGTCTCTTCATTCAGAGCCTGCCGTTTGGCAAAAATATGTTTGCCAAATGTATCGTTTCCCAACTTTTTCATTACACCTACAACCCCAATTTATATAAATATTTCAGGATTTATTTCAGTACTATCATGTAAGGTCTGTTCATCCTTACTTGTCTTATATAGTAAACAACTTTCTAACCTCAAAATGAACCTTTTTTTGGCTCAAAACAGCTCTTTTATCGTAAATAAAGTAAACCGAGTTAGCATTTTGGACATCACTTAGCCAATGTATTGTCTGTGATTGCTTTATTTTGTTTAAAATAGCTGTTTTAGCGAAAAAAGGTTCATTTTGAGGTTAGAAAGTTGTTTACTATATAAGACAAGTAAGGATGAACAGACCTTAGAACCCTATAGTTTAGGTTAGGTTAGTTTTTATAAAATCCTGAAATATTTACGGTTACAGAACACAAAGCAACACAAAGTGGGTTGGTTGGGATGAAACGGTTGGGAGACGATACATTTTGGCAAACATATCGCCGAAACAAAGGTAGCCCCTCTTCATTTCAAAATGGGTGCTTATTTGTAGTAGAGTTTCTAAGAAACTAAATTCCTACGTGAGATACTTTGTATAGGGACCCAATTGAACTCAAACTTAGCTAACGATGCATGTAAATAAAATACTTAAAGTTATAC
This sequence comes from Acleris literana, assembly GCA_946894065.1. Taxonomy (NCBI): domain Eukaryota; kingdom Metazoa; phylum Arthropoda; class Insecta; order Lepidoptera; family Tortricidae; genus Acleris; species Acleris literana. The sequence goes on from OX335681.1 coordinate 6,282,428, forward strand.
AGTTAAAGTTGCTTTCCAAGCGAAGTTAAATGCGAACCCGGTAAGGGTGTGGTTAGTCCTGCAGCGATTTATTAATCGTATATTTAGACAAGTAAACGTGGTCGAATTAACTCTGAAATGTTACATCTAGTACGGCTTTCATGTAACATACAGATGATGATAACTCATTTGATGATTTCATTCGTAAACAATGTTGACAATGAAAAAATATTCCAAATTTATTCAATCAATTAACCAAGGATTGTAATACAAAAGTTTAAATCACGTTGTAGTCCCTTGCGCAGGGTCGTCCGGATGGCTATCACCATTTAACCTGCCTCCAAGCAGCAGTTTCGCACTGTTGTGTATCGGTGTGGGGTTAAGGTAAAACTCCTATGTTAGACGCATTCCACTTCAGTTTTCAGAGTTTGCAACGCGTTTGCAACTGGAGATTACAAAATCCATGGGCCTCAGACCATGGGCTTTGAGGCTCTGGCGTTGCTGCGGAGAGTTTTAATTGACCTAGTCAGCTAAAATACGTCAACTGTTTGTGTTTTAAAGAGGTTTAACACACAAACAGTTGAAGTATCGTACGTATCGCTGTCTTCAACTAGTCCACAATGCAAGAGACGAAGCGGGGAAACATTAAAAAAGAACAACGTTGTAAGTTCTAAGGCGCACACGTGATAAGCGCTGTTGTTAGAGCAAGGAAAAAGCAAAGAAGCGCACCCCAACTAATGATAAGTGGTTACCATCACAACGCGAGAACTTGTTACTTGTACCACAGATCAAAAGGATCGTAATCAACAAGTTGGCGCAATCAAACGACCGCCGTCTGCTCAAGTAGTATTGGTTGGTTCCTCAGATACAATATTCCTCCGCTGTTTGTGAGGTTACCGGTTCGAACTTCTGCGTTTGTTTTTATTAACTTTGAAATTGGTAACCTTTAATTGTTTCCTAAGCAAATATTTGAAAACATTGAGAAAAATAAGATTTTTCTACCCGTTTCCGCGAAGTCAAAAAAAATGTTTATATTTATAGGTAGTATGTTTCTACGAGAAATATTCCATTCTTATTGTGGGGTTTCTATTTCGAACGTTCGCATTTATTTTTAATTTTAAAATTCGCGAAATTGAAAGTGTTTCGTAATGAAATATTTTAGAAACTGAAAAATAAGAACATTTTTCCCTCATTTGTGAAGCCGAAAAAAGGTGTGTTGCGATACAGTTTTTCCTTCGATGTTTTGTAGGGTTTCTGTTCCGGACTTTCGCGTTTATTTTTATAAAGTTTGAATTTCGTAATCGTTGTTTTGTAATCAAAGATTTTAGAAACGAATAAAAATTAAATATTTTATCCGTATAAGCAAGAAGGTTGTATGTACGTACGTACGTATGTGAGCATAAATCGAATGTTCCACCGTAGCTCATAAACTGTTGGACAAATAATATGGGTGTCATCATTAGTCACGAACCTATAAGAAAACCTGTAAGAGAATGAACCTGATGTTCTCTACCCAAAAATAGGTTTTTGATGCTTTACCAACTGTACATACTCGTAATTTTTTTTAGCACATTGTTCATTTGCTAATGAAGACCAAACCACCAAACTAACGAGTCCTAACTCGGTGTGTGTATATGCTTTAAGGACACTTTAGCGGAGACCCAGTGGCCACCTTCCTAGTACCCAATAAGCTGGCAATGTTTTATGACATAAATTTATGTATGTATTGTATTGTTATTTGCAACTTACCACGTGTTGTTTCATTTAACTTTGCAGTAAACAATATATAGTTTAAAGTTAAAGACAGGATTTAGGACTTTTGACCTCCTACAAACATGTTTTTCTTGCATTCAATAGGGAATATTCATGGTTTTTATTCAAACCTTCAATAAAAGTTGATTCATGTATGCATGTAACAAACAGCTGAGAAAAATCATTTTTTGAATAGCTATAAAAATAACCAAGATATAAGCCAACAAAGATTTGTTCAAGCCAAACAGAATTTAACATGGAGTTTATATGACCGAACTGTTACATGACGTCACAGTGCATATCGGATCTCTCCGTCTAATCGCTGTCTAATTAGCAGTTTAAAATGCTTATATCATCTTTATTTCTCGGCCGATTTTAATTTTAATTTCACCTTTGGTGGAAACTTTTACAGTTTTTTATATATGTTTGAGAAATTCGATTTAAAAATCCATGCATATTCTCTATTAAGTACCGTTGCTCTAAAGTGCTATTCATTGAAACAAAGAAAAAATAACTTTATCTCCGTTAGTTTAAATTGAATTGTCTTGATTATCTAACTTCTATGGCACGACGTTAAACTTAACGGCTTATTTACAAAGTAAGTAGGTTTGGTAAAACAGGTAAATTAAGGTTCTACTTCGTTTTAACACGTTTGTCGAAGATCGACGTAATTATGCATGCTTTTCTTTAAAATGACGTAACTACTAATTATTTAAAAAAGGCTTAATTTCGCCGAACTTCAGCCGCGTAGATTCGACTTAAATTACAGTCAAGCGAATGGGAGCACCATATAGAATAGTGTTAATTTTTGAATTATAATATATTATTATGTATGTTAGTCCTTGTTGTCTGAAATAAAGTTATTCTATTATATTCTATTCTATAACGTTAAACATATGATGACATTGATAACGATATGACTTAAGACGAAAGTTAATAATAATCGTATTGTATTTAGACAAAGTAAAATAAGGAACGTGGGTATTCTATAAACAGATTTAAAATGCCAAAGAAACCGCCCATTAGCGGCCTTTACATTCTTTACACGGTACAGTTTGGACAGCGGGAAACGCCACACGCCATTCCACGCGCCATCGCGCCAGTCCGAACCGTACGTTTTTTACTATTTTACTATTACAGTTGCATTTACACGTACGGTTCGGAGCGAAGAAAGGAATGGCGCGTGGCGTTTCCCGCAGTCCGAACTTTACGTGTGCAGGCCGCTATTGTTTCCCTCCCATAATCATGCAAAGGCGTGATTATTTTCACTCCTCTTTTACATTGTAAATCCCCTTCTGCATGATTAATATTAGATAATTGTGATAATTCAAAAATATACTACAAATATTAAGATTGTACCTAACTTTCTAATTTTAAATAATCAAAGTAATTTTAAATAAGGGTACGGATGCGAGACGCCATTGTGTCCGTGACAAAGTCCACTCCTTTATTACAGGAAATTAACAAACTTGGTCTTCGTCATTGTAAGAGTCGTCTGATTTCTTTGAGAAATTACTCTTATCTTCAGACTTTGGAAAATAAATTATATTACTATCAGTTTTGCGCCTTCGTGTAGCGTGATCAAGGGTCTACGACATTAACTTTTGCTTAAGGTAATTTATTATACAAAACAACACTTCTAAGACAAATAACACACAAATGTTCTAAGTCCCCATCAGCTAATAAACCATTTCTTGGTTTTCCATGGATGGGTTCTAAAAATTAAGAGCTTTTATACGATCGCGATCATAAACTATCGCGATATCCTATATTTAATGCGAAAGTTTGTGTGTGTTAGTTTGTTACTCCTTCACGCTGCAACGGCTGGACGGATTTGGATGAAATTTGAAATGGAGATAGCTTATACTCCGGATTAACACATAGGCTATGTTCTATAATCGAAATCTACGTGGACGAAGTCGCGGGCAGAGGCTAGTTCACACATATATTTGTAGTTTAATGAAACTTTATTGCGTAAAAGAATCATTCTTATATAGAAATAAATAAATATCAGTGGACAATGTGACACCAATTAACCTAGTCCCAAACTAAGCTCTAGGCTTGTACTATGGGTAATAGACGACGATATAAATACTTATATAGAGAAATATATACATAAATGTTGTTTGAAAAAGACTTTATTTACATCCAACTAAATACAGAATTCAACATTGATACAATTAAAAATTAAAACTAAACGTTATTAAATTAAATTAAACTAAGCTACTCAAATATTAAAGATATAAATAATAATCACCACTATAAAAAGAACACCCCCCTCTAGCAGGTCCGCTCGCGGCATGGTCCTCATGACACTGGCTGCATTACCTCTCTGGATAGCTTAAATATATAGAAAACATCCATGAATAAGGAACAAATATTCGCACTCATCACACAAATATCTGCCCTTACCGAGATTTGAACCCAGGACCGCTAGCTTCGTAGGCAGGGTCACTACCAACTAGGCCAACGCGTCGCTCTTGATATCATGTCTTTATTCAGCATATAAGATCTGTGTATCAAAGTTTTCTCTCATTTGTCTAATCATTTCTGCGTGATTAAATAGAAAAATAGAAATAGAAATATTTATTCGACGAGCACAAAATAAAAACAGAACAAAGAAAATCATCAAAAAAAAAGGATGATAACACAAATCCAAATAAAAACAATCTAGAATGAAAGAAAAAATTCAATTGTAGGATTGTGATTGAGGTCCGGTTACGAGCGTTAATTTGGGACCCATTTCAAGAAAAACATGCTTGAAGTCGTAAATGTCATTAGATCTCTAATGTCATTTGTAACTCTTAGGAAACTCAACCTTATTGTTGTAGAATGTCAGATTGACTTTGAACCTAAGGTGGGAACCAAATTAAATCTCGTGACTGTACAATACAAACATTCGACGGCAAATATTTGTGTGACGAGCACGAGTATTTGTTGCGGAGTCTTGGCAGATTTCTATTTATTTCCTCTATATAAGTATGTTAATCGTTGTCTAATAAGTACCTACCCATAGGGCAAGCAAAGAGCTCAGTTCGGAACCAAGTCAATTTGTGTGAAATTGTCCCTTGTTTCATTTTTGTATCCCACCCAACATGCTTACAAACTTTGACGTTTATATTGGCAATAGTAGTAGGAACCTGCAGGCCTATTACGTAACTCACTTGCAATCGCGATCGGTTTCAAAGCGGAACAATTAGTTTCATTTTGTATGCAGACAAGCCGACGATTTTCAAAATGAAAACGATTGCGATTGCGAGTGCGTTAGGTTAGGTTAGGTTAGGTTAGGTTAGCCCCTCTGGTTATTCCTACCTACATTATACCTCTTTCACATTAAGGGACCGTAAACTCACAACAACCAAATTACATCTAAATTAATATTTCCATTTCTATGACAAAGTTACGTAGTGTCCAAGAAATTAAAGTCCTTACCTTTGTAAAGTTGAGTCGACACCGTAGTTCGCTACCTTGTCACCTTCATAATCACGCCTTTGTTCCCTACAGATGTCGCATTCAGTACCACAACCTCAGCTTTCCATACTAAACGGACTCCTTGTTGAGTTATAGGCACTGAATCCATGAACGTTTAAACTGGCGCTAAATGACTGGCTCGCAAAGTCCTTTTCAATTTGTTTTAGTTTCCATTTAGAGGACAACTTTGGAATTAATTTGTAAGCGTGAAATGCTAAAGCGCCATCGTGAACGTAATTCTATTTATTGCTCTAGTCTAGAGCAATACGGGTCAGAGTTCATAAAAATTCGCAAGTTGATTAACCCGTTTTTGTTGCATTAGGTGTATTTTAGAACTATGATTGGGCGGATAGTTAGTTAAGGCCACGGAGCATTTGGATAAGGTCCTTTATGAAACAAAAAGTTTTTCGCGTTAGATGGCAAAGTTACAAATCACTACTACATTAAAATTGTTACAGGATGATCGAAATCAAACGATCCATGGCCTTCAAAGTCCCAGATGCGTCGAGTGTCTCTTTGTATCTGTAGATAAATAGTATTACCTATACTTTTCTTGCTTTGGTACTCAAAAGTGTTAGAGCAGATTGACTTAACGATGCCTATAGTTTTCTAGGTCGCAAAGTTTCCACTAACAAGAAAATAAAATTAAGAAATTCTATAATACACAGTGTTTAAATGAACACACAATCTAAGTTAATTAAGAAATATAGTCAAAGACAGCGGGCGTAGTATGGTTCCGTTTATCGCGTGATAAAATGTGGATAAAGGATCCGTCACTCTACGTACATACGTGTCAAAAAGTGACGGATGTTTTATCCACGTTTTGTCACGCGATAAACGCAGCCATATTAGGCCCCTAGACCAGCAGTATAGTTGCAGTTCTTCGGACTGGCCTGTCAGGCCGCCTGACCGTCGTTTAAGGCCCGTATTAATAACTGATCTCGACTGTAATGCACGTCTCAAGATGCGTCAAAAATGTCAGTTTTCTATGGCTTGACGTTTACTTTGACGTATCTTGTGAGAGACATCTCAGTCGAGATGAGTTTATTAATACGGCCCTAAGAAGACTTTCGCGGTATCAATGGCCGAAATGAGACGGAATTCATTGTGTCCTCTAGTGGTGGTTGTTTTTAATTTCGGTGACCAAATACTTCTGGATCTATTTCATAAAATAATTTCAAATAGGAGTGAGGTGAGTTGACAGATTTTTTACATCCTAGTCAGTATATTGGCCACCGAAATTATTTTATCAGTATTTTGTCTACTGTTGATAGTGATTTTGTTAAAATTAGAAATCAAAAGCATATTGTGGTACCCGTTAAATTTATTTCATTTATAACGTCCATAGTGTCATTAACAACAAACTAAGTAAACATTGGGTATCCAAACTTACATTGATTCTCAAATATTTGACCCACTAGCCTAAAATTATCCATTAACATTACATGTATGTATGTAGAGCTTTAGAGGTATACAAAATACTAAGCCTTAATAAATATTTCTATAGAAAATCGACTTTTGTAATTCCCAGCCTAAAACATCCTGTAGGTAAGTTCAGAATTATTTAAGAAAAATTGCCTTTCCCCTTTTTGAAAATGATGTAAACTTTTTCGTTAGAAATAAGAATTAATAATAATTACTAACATTATAATTTAGTCTTTTTCCTCTTAGTGCAACTTCTTGATTTTTTAATAATGATTTCGTCTAAATGCACGTCACCGTCACGTAGGAGGACCTGTTATATTATAAATTACCAAAATAATCAAATACGAGTACCTACTACCTATTACAAATGTGTAATGAAAAGTCTCCAATACCTTGGAAGCTTAGGACATTAGAACAGTGCTATTTCAAAATAGAACGTCCCGCCTGTGGTTCAGCACCAATCGCCCAATTTTTTTTGTGACATAATTCTTTAAATGAGACAGGATCGCGCTAGTGTGACGCACATTAGAAGAGTGGAAACAGTTAATGCTCTTTAGAGAAATATCAGTGAAGAAGAATACCTACGCGTATTCGTAGATTGACACATCCAAGTAAGTTCTAAACTTCTCTACATAGATATAAGGAATTAAATTATGGACAAAGTCTTATGCCATTGACATCGTATTTATTTTAGAAACTATTTACATTAATGATAAACATTTCGATAAATCCATTCTAATCTATAGAAATCTATAATAGAAAAACCGATTTCGTTTCCAGTATTTTATTTCCAAAATAAGTGATCTTTATTTGATATCACAGTACCTATAACATTATATAAAGACATTAAATATTTAACTGTGGTAAATAAATTAATGTTTGGTACAATACGTAACGGGTAGGAAACAATCCTAGGGAGTATTAGCTACAACAAGTTAACTTAAGATTCGCTTAAACCATGTTCCTGATCAGTTCGTCTGTTGTCAGCATGCCGTCCTGTAACAAAATCACTGGTTAGAAGATCTTATTTTTTATTTATACAGGACACCCTGTATAGACTAGTCAACGTTACACTCATACCTTCTTGTGTGCCCAGCCGCTTTTACATGGTGTTTAAAATACTGTACAAAATACGCAAATACAGGGTGTTTTTTTGGTTGGCAACTTCCAAAACAGGAGAGATAGTTTAATTAATGCTGAATCCGAATATTACATTAAAAAATTAAAAAGCCTTAGGAGGTCAGAGAAATAGCATTTTCAATTTTTCCCATTATTTCACTTAATTGTGGTTACCATGCGCCGTGTTTACCGAAGACTAATTTTGTGAGGGTAGTATCAAACAATAACTAGACTGACGTGATCGTGACGATAAGCGGCCTACCCCCTTCGTAGCTACAGAAAACGAGAGACCATGATTTATAAAATAGCGAGGCTATTCTTTCGATTTTTCATGAAAAAAAAATAGTTATTAATTATAATTTTTTTGAGCTCAGAATCATGAATATAGTAACCCCTATTGTGGAAGTTGCTGACCAAAAAAACACTCTGTATATAAAATAGTACTACATAACATCATAACAGTCTGTAGTTAACCTCGTGCCTACCAGGGGTATACATTTATGTAATAAGTTATTGAAACTTTAAGATGACATTTCGTAAGGCTTAGTTTGCTTTGTTTCTTATGTCCTTTCCAAAGGAAGGATGTAGGAACGAGGCAAATGTCATAGTAAATTATAGTATTAATCAATTAACATCACAATCCAACGAGTATTAAGATCCGACGAAAGCTTCAAAGGGCTTAATCCGAAATAAGGCCAGATACTTACGTATGTTGACATGAAATTACCAAATTAGTCCGGCCAAATGGAAAAGGACTTGGACGACAGTATATTTTACTAGTTATTTGTAACTAGTCAAGTATAATCATACAGCGTTAACGCATAGTAGTTCGTCTTTAAAGAAAGGTATATCGCGCGGCTTGTATGGGTGCGCGCCTCGACCGTACGCGACCCGAGCTACCGCAACAAGACGCACCAAGTCGGTTTAGTCGCGCGCTGCATTTGGTTTCGTGCGTATTTATAGAACTCATCGACTGACCCTAGCGCCCGAGCGAGAATAGGTAACAGAAACTCCTAAAGGGCCGGAGACACACTACTTTTCCATTTATACTTTGGTAAACGCTTTTGCAACAAGGACGGCTACATTTTCGTCTTTGGCGTGAAAAAGTGGATAAGTCGAGATTAATCGACTACTAATCAAGAATTTAGAACAGATTGCATAATGTTCATATTATTTCTTTATTTTTTGACGAGTTATCACCAGTGATCCGAATAGGCAGAGACGCAGAGTATATTTAACTAAAGATCGCAAAAGGACATAATATAGAGTGGTTACAACCGGGAGAATTTTTTTTTTATTAAATTCCGAATTTCTAGTATTTTTCTGGTACTAGTAAATGTAGTCGCAAGGAAGTCTCCAGTTTATGTCTCTGTTCTATGAAGTTTAGGTAAATACTTATACTCCACCTATTAATAAGGAATAAGTTACAGGCCCTTTTTATCACAAACTTACACCTATGTCCTTCTTAATGTGGCCCACGAAATTGTTATTTGTTTATAGGATAAGTTTAATAGGTTAAGTAGTATAAAAACTGAGCGCGTCTCGCCATCAAACGTAACAGTTTGGCGGGAATAAAAATGTATAGTATTTAAAGTAATTTGAATTGTTAAATAATTAAAAAAAAAACATAAAATATCCCATACCGTGAGTAAATATTACGTGTATTTAGCATTAAAAATACCAGACATCCGGAATTCAATAAAAATAAATTAATATTTAACCCGGTTGTAACCACTCCATATTATGTCCTTTTGCGCACTTTAGGTAAATATACTCTACCTATTCCGATCACTGGTTATCACGCTATTCCACAGAATACCTAATTGTAGCAAATTAAAAAAACTCGCTCACCTTGTTCAAGTCGATGAATTTGCGCACCACGGAACGAGCGAAGTCGGGGTTGTTGAGGATCTCGGTCACGAACCAGTCCAAGGGGATACTGCGGAATAATTAAATATGTAGTTAACAAAAAGACAAAACCTTTATACGTACTAAACTAAAGTAAATAAGAAAACAAACAATATCAAAATCTATATCAATATGATAACTTTAGATAGATAGCGTTTATTTTGGGTATTGACCCATATAAATCTTATAAAATTAAAATTACAAACAACAAGAAATTAAAATTATTACATTATTACATTGCCATTTGTTGCAAGCATGCTAAGAGCCACATATGGTCCATTTGCATGCATCATATACCGCCCTTAGCATGCTATTGTCTGTATTTCTAACCCGGTCCATGAAGGACTCATGCCTTTTTCGTATGACAGCGTAAAAGTCGTCCACCCTGTTCTTGGCGAACATGCCCGACGCGCTGCACCGCCTCGGCAGGCGCAGTATGCCGCGGAAGGCGTTGTTGTACTTTAAAGGCGTTTCGCGGGGCCTTATTCCGGTGGTCAAAATTAGTTGTTTCTAATTCAATTTTTTGCAAGATTCGCGCCTCACCCTATATAAGTTTTGACAAAGATCAATAGATATTTTTGATTTAATTAATCATTTTTCATACACGATAATCAAAATGTATCCTCCTCATTCTAAATATCGGAAATGAGGTAAGGTATTTAAAAAAAATGCTTTTGTGAACAAAACGGTAACCCGCAATGTGTTGTCTTTGTTTAAAATATCTGGCTTTGTATCTTCCTAACTCAGTGAACTCAGTTTATATTTATCGACAATGAAAAAAGTGTACAATGTTTTTTTCCGTGGAAAAGGGTAATCGTCTGCGTGAACCACGCAATAAATTCCAATTTACGATGGCTGACCACGCGAAATTTTGCGAATGACGTCATCAAACAAAAGGTTTGGGAAATAGAAATTTGATGGCAAAAACATTGAATCGCCAACATGGGTGCTTAAATGATTGGCATTTTACGAAGTGCATAGTCAGCTAACAAATCAATTGTCACTTTATAAATAGAGACTTGAAGCATGTCAGCTCCAACTGAGACTATCTATAATTTGACAACGGTGTCCGATGACAACTCAACAGAGTGATTTCGTTGTCATTATTTTCACCAAAAAAGTAATTGGCTCGCAACAAAGCCTTTTCAGACCTAACCGGGCTGCAGCGACAATGTAGCAGACAGTTTCAAGTGTAAGCCCATTCGAAGGAGGGGATCTGGAGTGTTTGTGTACACCCTAATCGGTTAACGCGATCAAATCTTCGGAATTGGTGCTCGAATCACGTTTTCGGTGGCAATACGTTTGGTTGGGTGACTTGGGTGATATAGATTTAGGTACAGTTCTATACTATAAAAGTAATAGTAACAATATTAAGTATGTTTGTCTGTCTGCTTGTTATACTTTCACGGCTTAACTGTTGAATCCTTTTTTGGAAATGAGGTCTAAACTTATTTGAAATTCCGGAGATAGAAAAAGGTATTTTAAAATTTTATTCCAACAACAATCTCGTCGTCGTTTACTTTGGCTTATTTACCTTTAGCGTAACACTAGTTTTTTGCTTAGATTATATTTTTTTCAAGAGTGTTAAATTTGAACAATGCAAGATTAATCGAAATAGATAATCCTCAAAGTAAGCCGACCTAATACTATTATTCAGCTATAAATAAGGATCCTAATAATGCGGGTGTTAAAACTCACCCTAAATTACGGGTCCACTTAAAACGGTCCTCCATTACTATTAATTATGTATTCCTAAATTAACTAATGGCTAGCAGTTAATTGGCGAGGCTCAGTCTAGTGGTCACGTATAATGTAGGTACAGTCAAAGACTTACATTTGGTACCCATATTAGGTCCAAAGTCAATCTGACATTCTACAACAAGAAGGTTGAGTTTCCTGTTAGTTACTAATTAGACTTAGCATCTCTAATGACATTGACGACTTCAAGCATATTTTTTTGAAATAGTTAGGTCACAAATTAACGTCCGTGACGGTCGGCCTTGAAATTAGCTGCACATTAAAGTGCTTTGTCACTGAAACGTCATGTTTGAACTGCTGCACTAAACTGTCAAAGGCGTTAAAGCGACATGGTACCATGGTGGGCAGTTACTTAGAAGGCCAATTGCTTAATTACAAAGTACAGTACAGTCAATAGCATAAATAAGTGATCATTTATGTACCTTGTCGCTTTCAATCGTTTCACAATTTTGTATGACATTTCAAACACGACGTTGAAGTGACAAGGTACATAAATGATCACTTATTTATGCTGTTGACTGTACATTCACCGGCCGGTAAGTGCATTCGATGCGATGAAGTAGGGAGTAAATTGCTTAGATAATTTGACATTGGAACCATTTCACTTTAATGTACGTCAGAGAAAAGTCAATTTTACTACGAAAAGAGGCAAAACTTCTCTCCGTTTAAATCTATCTATCTATCTGTAATAGGGAGTCCAAGTTGTTTAGGTTTGTTAACCTTCGATGGACTCATGACCACATCTTGACGAAATTTAAATAGTACCACCCTTGAATTATACCCTAAAAAATCATCAATCAATTCGGGTAACATACACAAAAACCAGACGAATTAAGAACGGGAGCGCCAAAGTTCAACTAAAATTGCAACTCCTATTATCGGAACTCCGAAAATGAATTTTTTATACCGCTGGAACCGTAAACTGTTCAGAAGTTCTGAAATATTCAATGTGTAGATAAGACTAGGTTAGGTTAGGTTTTATTGATAAAAATCCTGAAAAAGTAACAGTTGCTGAAAAAAATACGTTAGGAGTTGCGATGATTAGGACTTATGAGTCGTTATGAGTAAAAATAATTAGGTGAGCCAATATGGACCCATTAAGAACCGCCTCCTTTTTGAAGTCGATTGAAAAAATACCTCTCGAGCTTGTCTTCGTTGAAGTCCTGTCCCTCCCTCTGGTCGGAGTTCTCCAGCATCTCCCAGAAGTTGTCCAGTCCGTACGCTGCAACATTCACCAACTCTAAACAGGCTTCTAAACAGGTAACATGTATTGCGGGCCTAGTATGATTGCATTTATCACGTAACAAAGTGTGGATAAAGCATCCGTCACTCTCGTACTTATGGACGTGTCAGAAAGTGACGGATGTTTTATCCATATTTTGTCACGCGATAAACTCAGCCATATTAGGTAGTGGTTACCCGTCCTTTTATCGAATTTTACTTCAACGATTGTACCACTTCATCGAACGCTACTTTCTGCTGAAACTATGATGTTTTCAGGATACCTTAAACATTAATTACGTAGGTTAGGTTAGACATGTGACTACCAAAAAAATTACTCATGCGGCGAGAAATTCCTGTCGATGAAATGAAAATTCTGCGAAATGATACGTTCGATGAAAGGCATTTCGATAAAATAATAGGTACCTTTTGGCATCTCGTTATAGCAGACGTAGTTGGAACTAGACGCTTATTGCTACTGGCTATAAATTACAGAACAGGTAATGGTGAGGACTAAAAAGTTGGACCATAAAGAACGTAAAGAACGTAGGCGAAAAAAGTTCCATTGTTCGACGAAAACTATCCTTACTATGTATGGCTAACTTTCGTGTCACAACGGAAATCTTTAGAAAATTTAATTGCGTGAGTTAGCGTGCCAAACTTTTTGGACCTTACCCTAATATAGTCCGTTTAGAAGCTCCTTGTTTAATTTTTCTTAGTCTCGCTATCGTAATTTTATTGCTGGCGTAAGTAGTATGTCAACAACATGATAACAATATGAAAGCTAGTTGGAATGGATTCCTTTCAATCTGAAACCATCTTTGATAGGATACAGTTTTCGCTGTTATCAAAGCAGCGCTTGTGACTATGAAAGTATGTATGTAAAGTTTTTATTGAAAATAAACGATTACATTTGCACTTGTCATAAATATAACTACATATTCTAAAGAAGTATGTTTTTAATGCTATCATAAAGAAGCTATAGTCGGACTTTAACGTATTATATTTGGAGATGTGCGCAGACAAAGGTGCATCAAGTGTCGCATGATTATTTTTGTTCCTAACTATAGTAATGATAAATATCTTTAGGTACGCGTTTTCACTGAAAATACATTTTTAAAACCATTTAAATGTCATTGAATAATGCCTTAATAAAAATAACTTAGTTATCATTAGGAACAAAAATAATTATGGAAACCAATATAGTCTCCAATTTTTTTTATTAAAAAATCACGCTCTCACGTTATGGTCTCACAAAAAGTTCAAGTGAGATAAAATGCATTCTGCATTAAAACTTAAATTTAACAAGTAAATCTCAATGTCCAGCTTGAGATGTCATAAGCACCAACAATTTTAAATAGTCTTCATAAGCTAAAAGTTTTGATTGAAGATAGGTATTAGTAGTGGTAACATTATTTAACCCAACATAACAAGATTCCCAATGACCAGAGGTAGTTTGGCCTCCAACCCTTCAACGTAAGTTCGAAATTGTTTGGCAAAATAAACTAGTTGAAAAGAACACCACAACTAATGCCTTAATCATCATTCCACTGCCAACGATAAACAAGTACTGACCTACCACAAACTACGAGTAATGTTAAAGTCTTTTCTCCGTAGACTCAAGTAGAAGAATCCGGTCAATCTTATTTTCTCGCCGTCAGTGGAAAAGGTAGTTCACTTAATTAACGTCGAGCATATCACAATGGCTTATTCAAGATACGTAATAAGCAAAAGAAATCCTAATGCAGGAGCCGGGATGCTCGTACAATGAAAGCTGATATCTCAACAAGCACACTCTCGTAATGAACACTTGCAACATTTTAATTGGGTAGGCACTTCAAACGTTTCACATGTTATTCCGCTTTTGAATGAGTATAAAAGATTTTCTAACGAGATTTCATCCTATTGCAATGAGATTGCGGAAATATTGAAGTCTAAGTTGCAGTCACCGTAAAGTTTTGATTAGTGTTTTTGCAGAGTCTGCACTGAAGTGGTTGGTGTTAGATTAGTTCATAACTAAAAGGATTTTACAGCAACAAGTAAGTTCTTACTTTATCTCAGTGGAAAGTGAAGGAAAGTTATCGTCTTAATTTCTCTTTCAACATGAACAATAAAGCTAGATTTATTTACTTACATGTGTTACAAATAACTTATTGCACGCATCAAACCAGAACTAAGAGTCCAGGATCCTATGATCCTATGAAAATCGAAGTATTTATTTGTTGATACCTCCAAAAACGAAATAGATCAATAATAAGCTATCGAACGTGGGGTTATCGCATATCTGGGTATTACCTCGTTGCTGCGGATATTTTCTTTTACTAGGCCCCGGGTACCCCGCGGGCGGTTAGGGTACGAACCCTCTGTTCACTGTTATTCCCTCTGCTACAGTATCAATATACCTATCTTTACTTTTAAATAATAACATAATCCCTCATGTTTAAATAAAGAAATTTCATAATTGATTATAAAAAAAGCGATTACTTTTTAAACTTGATAAGGCGTTTATTGTAACTCTTTTTAGAAGCAAAAACAGATCGTGTAATGTTTGAAAAGCGGTAAGCTAAATTGTTTTTTTTTCTGATGATGTCTTCGATACCTCAGCGCCTTGTAAAGCTTGAAGCAACTGGGCTCAAGGCTCATGGGTTTACCTTCCTCGGCGGTCTCGTCTTTACCACTCCTTTTGCCGAAGCCAGTAGCCACCATCATGGAGCTCTTGGGGTTAAAACGCCTGAAGGAGCTTTCTGTCAAAAAGATTTTTACTAGAATCCTTCCATTTTGTAGCGTTTATGGAAGACACGAGAAGCCTGATACCAGTTGAAGTGGTTTTGGTACTGCACCGCGAAATTTGGCGCCATTTTTACACATTTTTTTTGAAGTCCATTCTTGCACATTTAACTTTCGCCTATTAAACCCAACGTATTCAAAGGTTGAATATGTCAATAGGAATTTGGCAGTATTCTACTCACATCAACGTCGTACTTAATAAAAGTCCTCAACTTTGGAAAACAAATATATTTTATTTAAACAAAGCACCTTTGTCAAATTTACATAAAAGGACAACATTCAATCTTTGGCACGTTAGGAAAAGGAAGACATAATAAGATTGTTTTGGGGCTTTAGTGACTTGTCCAAGATAATGTATTCTTAAGTCAAAAACCTTTACCAAATTGCGTTAAGGCACTGCACCTAGACATTAAACAAAGAGGATCACACAGCTGCTTACAAAAGGTATAAGCAGTGGCGATACCTAAGCACAGCCGTTAGTGTCCAAACCATGTACCGATTCTTGTACCGGTTTAACTGGCTTCCTTATCCAGCAAGCTTATATCTGTCCTTGGATTTTCCAAAGCAACATCTCGTGTCCTTTGTGGGGTACCTTCTGGATTCACTTCTGGCGCTCTTTTGCCAAAATCTCTTGCGATACCGACGGACGGACTCTTAAACGTCGGGGTACCGCGGTTGGATCGCTCCGGCGGCGTCTGGTTGCTTACGTCGCCTTAGGAACAAAGTGGTTAACAATGTAAACCTGATGAAAATGATCGTGAACATAAAACACATAATAGGAACAATCAAACATCTGCCCATACTTACCAGTGTCCTAAGGCGAAAGAAATGTTCTAAGTAGGGTCATAAGATATAAATGAAATGAAAACCACCTTTTGCCTATAGGAATAATCTGCTCGTCAGAGGTAAGTAGTTTGGTTTGGTCTGAATCCGCCGTTAATAACCAATTGCGGTGAATATTTTACCAAAAACAGAAGTGTCTACTACAGAATATGCTATATTTTTACCTTATCTCGAAGAAATGAGGATGCTAACAGGAAACCAGAAAGGAGAAAAGTTGGCTAATGGAAAACAATTGGAGACGTTGCAGACGTCTCCAATTGTTTTCTTAGAGTAGGTACTCGTACATAGACAAAAAATGAGCAGCGATCTAAATCGTCTCATTGTAAAGTAATTAAACAACTGAAGACAGGCATAAGAAATCTTGCTCGCAAAATGATAAGGCATGTATTACAATGACTGCAAAGAGAAAAACTTTGTGCCAGGCAAAACTATTTGTATCGTTTGTTGTGAAGTTGGAAAAAAGTAATTTCGTGCAACTCGGCAAAAAAGAAAAGTCAGTTGTTTTCTAATTACATTGCAATAGACAGCGTGAGACGGAATAAATCGGAACAAAAAGATTTCTTTTAATGCGCTTTGCATATACATTTTTGACTGCCCTATTCTGAATTCTTATCAACCCATGTCTTAAATAGAGTTTCTAGCGAAAAATGGGATTCATCATTGGAGCTTGAATTTAATCTTCAGGCAAGTTATTCTCTTAAAAACGGCGGTCGGTCGGACAAACAAGCGAAATTGCAGCGGCGAGTTTAAGTAGTCCCGTCGGAGCGAACAAAACACATTTTAGCGCGTGCATTCTCAATTAGGCAGCCTTATACGTTCGTTAAGCCATGCTGCCAAATTGAAAATGCACGCGCTAAAATGTGTTTTGTTCACTCGGACGGGACTACTTAAACTCGCCGCTGCAATTTCGCTCGTTCGTCCGACCGACCGCCGTTTTTGAGAGAATCACTCCCCAGAATCTTTTTTAAAGAATTTCCTAGTAAGTACCTGCATTGAACAATAAGTACCCAGTTTTTAAAAGTAGATAACTGCGTCATTTGTTATACTTATCATGTCTTATAAGAAAGTCATATGAGCAAAATGCACGCCAATAACTTTATTATTAAATGTAGTATTAGATTACTTTTAGATTATTGAGATCATAGTTACCAAAACTATACAATTAAAAATCAATGGTTACAAAGGTGAACTATTTTTCTAACGGCACACATTTATTTAAAAAGCGCCCGAATTAGGTACGCACCATAAATACGCGAGAAGAGAAAACATTCCAAAATATAACCGCTTGTCTTGTCAACAAAGAAAATGTTTTGTTATTATTTACATTAAAATAATGGAACGTACATGTCAAACCGAATTCATAACCAACATTTTATTATGTCTTTCAAAGAGGCTGTTACTCGAGGAAAGTTGGGTAACGCAATTTAGCGAGTATTTGAATTTCAATGCAAGCCGTGAAAGGGGAGGTGGAGTCACTATTCATGGCCAAATTATACTACGCCTTATTAAACCTATAGTTGCTAGTTATGCCGAGAACGTACCATAATGTTATTTTATTGATATGCTTATAGGCTGTTAACAACTTCGTGGATCTATCTGTTAAGGTGAATATACCTTACATTTTATCATAATAATAAACCACATATTGTAATATAATCCCTGTCCTTTTTTCACCGACTGTCTAAAAGTCTAAAAGTATAAAATACAAGCGAGACTTCAAGTTATTTGACCTGGGTGGTGATTCTTTCAACAAGCAAAGATGATCGTTCGCTCGAGTGAAGGTCCAAGCAGCGAGTTTAAGTAGTCCCGACAGAGCGAACAAAACACATTTTAGCGCGTGTATTCAATTTGGCAGCATGACTTCACCAACGTATAAGGCTCCCTAATTGACAATGCACGCGCTAAAATGTGTTTTGTTCGGTCGGACGGGACTACTTAAATTCGCCGCTTTTATTCGCTCGTCCGTTCGACCGGCCGCCGTTTTTTGAGAGAATAATACACCTGCGTTTAGCAAAATCAAGTTCTCTAAAAAACGTTTACATTTTTTACCACTAAAACATTAAACGCCAAGAAAAACCTTTGTCCGTTACTCTTTTTATTTTGCGAGCCGGTTGCATCAATGAATTAACTTAGAAAGTAGGTACCTACTGGTGATGTGTGAGACTTGACTGTTTTAACAAAGTTATGAAAAGTAATGTGGTCATTTTTAAATCTCACCGATGTTTATTGAGTGGCGTGAAAATTAATCTACGCGGTGATTTTCTTTACAAATTGGTAGCGGCTCGTATTTGTTATCATATTTGATATCCTAGGCGGGAGAACTCCAGTTACTAGTGAGACTTAAAAATACAAACTTTTGGAATTCAGTAAAATTCGGCCATTTTCGTGAGCTTTAGTCACCAAAAATCTACCCTTGACCTGATAAAAAGGACCAGACATATATATTTTTTTTAATTATGAAGCAACGCGGTATAAGCAAATATTAAAATAATGTAAGGATATTTTTTGACCGTGGACATTTTTGATGAACATTCCTAAACATAGGACGATCACTTTTTAGTTTTTTAACATCTAAGAGCGAACCCAAGATGTAAACGTCTCTAACATTTCTGTTTTCAATCGACTCGAAATATATGGAGATGACATACGTTTCCATTCGTTTCGTTTTTAAACCAATCGCGTCACTCGTAGATGTCGTGATACGAAGAGTCACGCGACCTACCAGTGACGCGATTGGTTTAAAAACGAAACAAATAGAAAAGCTGCGTAATGCATCTTGGCTAGGGCTTCAGCTTACGTCAATTCGAAAATCGCTAACTTAGGGCCGTATAATCTGATCTTGGCTGACATGTCACAAGATACGTCAAAGTAAACGTCAAGTCATAGAATTAACTGTCATTTTCGCCGCATCTTGAGACGAGCACTACAGTCCAGATCAGTTTATTAATACGGCCCTTCTTCTATTATGAAACCGCGATTAGTTTGGGATTGGAATAGCTGTCAATTCATATGCACTTTTACGTAAGTACAAGGTAAAACTGTCACCTCTAATCCCTTTCTAATCGCGGCTAGATAATACTAGGCCCTCAGGTTTAATTTAATTAATTATACCTGGGGTTTTCCTCGTAACTCGTGCGACCTGTTATCTTTATTGGCTAAGCAAAATTGGATGGACACATGAGCTATTTCATTACGAATTCGAACGTCCAGCGGTAGTGCGGCTGTCCGTTCTAATTATACGAGAACCGAACGGGGGACTAAATTAGCTGAAAAGCTTACAGCAAGCCTTTTCCGGTAGATTTTTAAATGAAATACCTATTAAGGAATGTTATTTTTGCTTTCTTTTTAGAAATGAATTCATTAATGTTTATTGTTAAATAATACTTGATTTTGACTCAGTGGAAAGATCCTCTACTTGGCAGACCACCGATTTGGGCATTTTTGTCTCAGTCTAATCCATTCATTTTATCGGCACTTTCGAGGAAAGTTACACGATGTTTTTATACCTAATATAATAATGTGTTTTTTAGGGTTCCGTACCAAAATTGTAAAAAGGAATCCTTATGGTTCGGTGTCTGTCCGTATGTCGCAGCAGTTATTCTCTGAAACTATAGAAGCTATCAACTTGAAATTGGGCATTAAAATAAGTATTATATATTTTCACATTGCTTTTAGTGAAAAAAAAAACTACATATTTGAAAAGGGGTCTGGAATGGGGGGTTTAAAAATGAAAGTGATTAGATTATAGCAAACGGGTTGTCATATGAAAGGGCTCAATCTGCAAATTTCAAAGCTGTTTATCTCAAAAATCTGAAAAAAAACTGATGTAAAGATAATTATTTTCATTTTACGCGAAAAATAAAATGAAGTTGATAAGTATTTCAATTTCGGAAAATCTATCAAAAAACGTTAAAAATCTGTAAAATTTAGGCTAGTTAAAATGGACCAATAAGGCATAAAATAATATTCATAACAAATGGATATTTTCTTTTGCGTTTTCTAAGTCTTTTCCGAGTCCGACTCGCGCTTGACAGGTTTTTTTATATTATCCACAGTGACATAATCTTCTTTTGGTGCATCAAAGCGGGCAGCAAGCTGCTCACTAACCTTCTGCACATAAGTTTCTTCAATACGTGGGTTCTTGGCCACTGATTATGATTAGTACTCATGCTCAGTCCTAGTAAGTATTCGTTTACGCTTGCGAGTCTCTGCGCTGTCATCGGCTCCGGGTTCCAGAAGCCGATGATAGGGTCGCTGTAGCTTAAATCCGCCCGGAACCCTCCCATAGAATACATAATATACCTACTCTATACTAACGAATATATACTCGTAAATCTGGTCGCACTTGCCTAAACCCCGCGTCCTAAATTCTTGTTAAAGTAACTGGTGAATGTGGCCGTATTCTGATGTACCTACGGACCTGCCATTTTGTGTAAAGAGGGTCAGACGTAGTTGTCAAGTGACAATACTGATCAATACTGACGCTCAATCCTTGTAGAAATCATTCCGCGTCGCATTATCCCCGCCGTCTCTCCGGATAACAGAAGCTGATAGGTCGCTGTTGCATGACGCTGATCACGTGGGACGATGAATACTCACGCTCAGTCCTGGTTGAAACCCGTCCGCGCTTGCCGAACCCTCGCGCTGTCATCATCTCCGGGTTCCGGAAGCCGCGAATGGGCCGCTGCTGCTTGGCGCGCGCCACCTGCCCCTCGGCAGCCCCCTCTGACAGGAACACACACGCCGCGACGACCAACAGGAGGAACTGCATCGTGATGCTCATTATATCTGCGAACAACATACCATGTCATAATCTTGATTTTTGAAAATTCATCTGAGACCCTAGTTATCGTTACCTATCCAAAATGTATAGGATTGACGTCTGTCAGACGGCCGCGTCGAGCGCCTACGTCAATTCCATACATTTTGTCAGTTTTCGAAAATAGTTTACGTTATAGCGTTAAGCAACTCGTCACAGCCTCAGCCTCACTGCTTTGGAAATGAACTGGAGAAGTGTGATGTGACAGGAAGGGTTACGTAGGTACCATTCTTGTATGGAGGCCCTCTTTAACTTTATTTTTATAATTTGTTGTTATAGCGGCAATAGAAATACACACTCGGTAAAAAAAACTGTCTACCTATTGCGGTTCATATAAGATACAGTCCGCTGATAGATACGGACGGACGGACAGCGGAGGCTTAGTAGGAAACCTAATAATCATCCTGTATGACCTGTATTATTTATGGAATGGAGTGGAGCAACCAGCTAATCAGCATACATGCCACGTAAATAAGTGGGCACTGATGTCCATAGGCGTAATCCCGAGATTGCTAATGCTAACCCTTACTCTAAGATGTAATGTATCTATTGCTAATTGCTCTAAGTAATTGCTAATGGTACATTGTCTGTTAATTAGTGATACAGATGTAGCTAATACGATATCTATAATTGCTACTACTATACTAATCATACAACATAATACTTTGTCAGAAATGTTCGTCTCTTAGCTGCGTAACGTCTTGTACCGTAATTTTGAAAGAAAGGCGTATTTAAACTTATTTGATAAAATACGATTGTGTACTATATCAAATCTGTACAGTTTTATTAAATATAAATCAAATATAAATTCCTTAGAACTCCTTTATGGACACGCGAAGCGTTGAGCGGATAGTTGCGCGGTACCCCCCGCAAGAAAGTCACTCGTAAGCGTAAACGTTCTAAAAGATCTCTTTGATCGCTTACGCACCAAGTGGAACCAAATTCCGAAAAAGAACAACAATATCTATCGATTAATTACGTGATGGCTCTGGCGTAAGTACGTCCGATTGTATAAAAAGTACTACGGCTACCATGGGCCGGGTGTATTTCAGTTACGGATCGGATGTAGTGCAAAGAAAAACAATACTGCACCACCGTTCTACTAACATTATGGGCTTGACCGGAACTCTGCTTTGGTAGGTAGTAAGAATCCCAACGCTATAAGATTTATATTTGACTTTTCATAGCTCCCTAAATATGCAGATTCCTCTCTGTGTCAACTGTGTGAGGCAATTATAATGTGTTATTGAATAAATAAAAGGGAGAGAGTCGATTCAGGAACCCACATATGAAAGCAAAGAAAATAAAAAAAAATGACAATACGTCCAAAATTACAGTAGTTTAGTAAGTAAACTAAAAGGTCAGCAGTCAGAAATAGCTGACCAACTCGCAATTTCTCTAAGTTTATGACATTTCCAAACAAGTTTCGAGACATAAAATCATAAAATAACAAGTTACCTGTGACGTCAAAACTTGCCTAACTCAGAAAACTATAGTTTGAACTTCGTAAATAATGAGCACGTCTGAAAAATTTCGCCAACTCTACCAACCGCGGTGTAAAGTGCACATTACGGGCCACTCAAAGTTTTACGAGCCGGAACTAATGCCGGCGAGGTGTCGAGCTAACAAGCATCCGATCGTTTTATACAAGCCGGCTTTATGGTGTAGTTTATTCCTTTAAAATAGTAAAAGTTGTGTTTGTAGCCAGTATGACCTTATGGGACGTGGGACAGATCCAAATGTCCACATTTGACCCTTAACGTCCAGTAGAAAGGCGGCGTAAGCATTGTCCTTTACCACCTCGAACGATGTTTTCTTTTGACTTATTTAGGACGAGGCTAGCATAAGTTCAAGTTCCGAAATTAATAAGTTTGAGAAAGCTGTTTTATCCTGGTACTAAAATTTTACTGCGCGCGGGTGTAATTGAAATCTTGCTGTTTTATTTATCTGACATAACTACTTACAATGGATACTGCGCCTCTATTCTAGGCGGTAAAATTCAAATTGTATTTGACCAGTTGTAGTATTGTTTTTAACTCGGCCGCCATTACTGTAGGGTAAAAAAGGGCTATCAAAACGTTGACAATACTATAATAAGTCAAAAACGATAATGATTTTTACCGTGTTCAATAGAGGCCCTGATTTGAATATATATGATACATATTTTTTTGCATGAGCTTGTGAACTTTCACTTTGGTCTGAAAATGTTTTTTTCTATAGTCGTATTCTTTAGGTACTTACTACAACCCAAATAGAACATAAAGAACCATAGAATTGTCTTGCACGTTGATTCCAAAATATTACTTTATTATATTCCGAGATAACTAGTATGTAATATTACCTATACCTACGTATGTTACAAGATAGTTCAAAAACTACTTGGTAATACTACAAGTCTGCAAGTTCCTGAATCCTCATAACATATTGGAATACTAAAGGTTGTTTGCGAATTCATAATTTTTACAATGTGTTTATCGCTATTCCTACTAAAAATCTTAGTGAGCCACAATAATTAAAGAAAGAAAGAAGCAAAACATATGTTTAGTCATTCTACAGAAGATACAACATTATCTATATCTATAAAGAGGATCGTAACTATAAAAATGAAATAACATAATTAAGGTAACAGGAAAAGCACGACGTGTCCTTGCGGCAGTGAAACGAACACGGGCATGTTTAAGTGTAATATCGGCAATGGAATAATATAATTTTCAGGTTTAAGATGCGTTCGAGTTTGTATCATTGTATCTATCTATAGTCACTGTAAGGGATAGAATATTTAAAAAAAACACCTATTTAGGATTATTTTATCTATAATTTAATAAATGTGTCTAGATATTATATAAAGATCTTCATAAGATGCAGCTCTAGGCTTCCTCTTGTCTGTCTATTAGTAACTAACCAACCAGTTTCACATCTAAACATTTTCAATATCAAGCATTTAAATATGCATCGAATGCTAGGATCTATGAAATAATCTAGATAGAAAATTGAATAAATAGAAACCGTTTGCGTATAATACCCCCATGCACCGGCACAGTGCAGGAAGCCCTAAGCTCAGATAATCCGATACAATATCCGTCCGCCGAGAAATCGCATTTCGTGTCACTCCACCATGCATTTTTAAGTGAGTCTTACGTTTAGAAAAGTTGGTCTTAAATGCATCGACGTCGTTTTAAAATTTAAGAAGCTCTTTAAAATTTAAAAAACATTTTATGTTTGCGGAATTTATGTAGTTGATTCTAATATTTTATACAGAAGACGCTTTCTTCTCATTTGACTTACAGATTTAAAGACAGAAAAGACGGAATTTGGAAAGGAACTCTCGTTTAATGTAAAGATTTTTCGAAAAAGCTATTTGCGGGATTGAATTATACGAATTTATACGAACCATCTCGTGTAAAATGAAAAATATTCAATATGCTTCTGCACGCTTTCGTTATTCGTGTAGGTGGACAATATTAAAAAAACTACAACTTAAACATGGTTATCTATTATGTATAGATATGTCGTATAAATTTCTAAGAAAATATTGGTTTTAACGTTTATAAAAAAGTAATTATCTATTTTCGTCTTCTTCAAAAATAGTCTACATAATTCTAGTTGTCGAGGATGTTTTTATTGGATCACAAAGACATCGGCGACTGCGTAATGAAGCGAAAGTATTCGGCAGCAACCCACTTATGAGGGGAAAGCGCCCGAAGTTCCAGCAAATTTAATTATTATCATACGAAATTGAAATAAAAGCAAAAGACGTTGTTTGGGACATTTCGAGTGAGAAAATATTTTTCTTTTCTTGCGTTAGTCGTAATGAACTAGAGAAGCCTTAGCTAAGATGAATAACGCTAATAGTGTTTCTATTCCTTTCGTTTTTAAACCAATCGCGTCACCGGTAGATCACGTGACTCTTCGTATCACGTCATCTACCAGTGTCGCGATTGGTTTAAAAACAAAACGAATAGAAACGTTAGGTAGCGTAATGCAGCTTGGCTAGGGCCTCTGTTCTGTTTCCTATTTTGTGCAAAACAGTCGATACAGTCGGTCTTATAAGTAGCTACACTTTAGTACCTTGTCGCTTTAACGCCTTTGATAGATTAGTGCGTCAGTTCAAACATGACGTTAATGTGACAAAGCACTCAGGTGTGCATACATAATTACATACTACCTTCACGCCTTCATTCCCAGATTGGGTACGCAGAGCTACAGAATTACCAACAACTCGAAAACAATCATTTGCACCAATAGGCTAAGATGTTACCAGTGTATTTGTGACAGGTTGCAAGCCCATCACCTAACAGTACTACAAGCCTTTATACCCTTAGACCGACATTTACGGGAAGACATGGAGTAGCACTATTCTAACCCGGCAACCACACGGGGGAAGCGTGCACCTACTTATGAGGCCCACCGTTTCGCCTATCCGACTTTTTATAGGGTTTTTCATTTGATGAATCATAAATCTCTCAAAAGATTGAATTTTTATGGAAAAAAAACACGCGATTAATGCTTTATACAACCTACAAATGGTTGGTTATTTTAAAACTATGTCGAGGATTCCGACTAGAACCTGACAATGAACGGATAAATCCAATCTCTCAAGCTTTTGAAATCTGCCACACTTTACTTATGAACCAAAAATGTGACTGGCAATTAGGCAACTTTGTCATTGACGAAGCATCCATCCATTAAAGCAATGTTGTGAGAGTATTGTTTGGTGGTAATTGGTACATAATTAGATCATGCTGGAACTTTCTCGCAGCCAATACGTAGGAGCTTAGAAGGAAATTTGTAATGACGTCATAGGTTTCTAACGGAAGGCCACATTGAGGTACCTACTTACTCGTATTAAAAAACTGACTGACTTTGTAGAATTTGTGGAAAAATCGAATGTTTGAGTTTTGCTTTTCTAAATAAGTTGCTAAAATAGGTTAAGTAGTATAGGTTTTCGAGATATTTGGACTTTTAGGTTTTTTTCGAAAATGAACACCCTTGTTCAATGTTTTGATCATAGCACCATTCTAAGCTAATTTTTATCAAATTTTATTTTTTCTCTATATACTTGAATACTTATGTTATCAGATAGGCATCACCATTAATGTGAGACAACAACGGATTTAAAAAAAAAAACGCAAACTTAATTTTTGCGTTTTCAATCGTACATTGATCGAACTTTCAGCTCCCATGGTGAAAAAAAAATACACTACCTTCTAGTTGCCCATAAGCTTAAACACATGCCAATTTATTGTCAATTTTAAAATAGTAATTACCTTTTGAATTTAAAACAAGATGCCAAAATAATAAGACTTTCACTTAACCTATTTTAGCTTTTTCATAACGTCCTAAGTGCCCTCTATCCGTAGTTCAAGGATTATCCACTCATTACCTAACACCCTGTATACCTATATGTTTCCAAGACACCAAGAATATCTACACGCCTCTATACCACTCACAATAAGGTCAATAGTAGGTATATATAAAAGAAACGTGATGACTGTATCCTATATAAAAGTACTTATCCAACATGCCTTAGTGCTTAGTTTGGGACAAGGTTAATTTGCGTATAATTGTCAGCTGATATTTATTTATTTCTATTTAAACATAAATATCTTGGTTTATCTAAATTTTGTAACAGCTAATGATTTTGTGACCATTATTTTAGGCAAAGTATAACTTTTGTTCCATTGAACCAAAGCCAAAAGAGTTGCCAAAGACTGCAGACATATTTCTTGTGCAAAATGCCGGATCAAAGAATAGAATGTTAATATCTGTTTAATTAAATATACTTATTTTTAACCGAAGGTAGAAAGAAAATCTGTTGATGAATCAGGATAGGTTTTTTAATTAGATCACTCACTTTCAGCCTCTCTAATTTAAGTAGGTAAAATTAACACTAACAACATGAATTTAAAATAAAACTACAATAGTGCAATAATGAAAAAAACACGCCACACATACGTCCACGCTATTACCGCGCATATATCACCTCGCAAGGCCACTCTATATCAGTATATAATATAACCTATTTTAATCTCTTGTTCAGTTGATAAGGCTACCGGTTCCCATTTAAAACATATATTACTTACATGCTTCGATTATGTATTAAATAAATGAAAAATACGGCTCCGTGCCTAATTCCTTTGATAGTAACATGTAATCCTGAAGCGTGTTTGCGGTAAACCACGTGGTCAATTGTTATCCCATACATTTTTAGTGATAGAAAAGAAAAACCACAGAACAGAAAAAACAGTAGAAGTGTGATGTGGGCGTGTCACGTGTGGCATGGTTATGCGGAGTTCCGCGCAACCTACCTTAGGGCCGTATTAATAAACTCATCTTGGCTGAGATGCCCGTCACAAGATACGTCAAAGTAAACGTCAAACCATACAACACTGTCATTTTTGACGCATCTCGAGACGATGTTAAGAGTTGAGATGGACTTGGCAGAAGCGCGTGGAGCTAACCCCATGTGCTTCTGTTTAGTCTATTAGAGAAAATTCTCTTTAACCGAACAATTGTCCTCGCGTGTGATATCCATGGGCTTCTTTCTCTAATAAGTCCATGGGAGTGTCTATAAATAACTCGACATGGGCGAAATACACATTAACAGGAGTGAAAGCCATTAATTAAGATTAGAATAAAAGAGATTAGTTTATTAATACGGTCCTTAGTTTGCCACGATCGCTTGTGCGTGAAAGTCGTGCGAATAATATTTCTATAAAATATTAAATAAATCCAGAAATGTAAAAACGATGACCACACCAAAAAAATAACCATGGTGGCGTGTTTTCTTTATGATATTTGTGTGTGAGTATTGGCGACAACAGGTCTGAGGGCTCAGACTAGAAGCACTACGCTACTAACGTTTCTATTCGATTCGTTTTTAAACCAATCGCGTCACTGGTAGACCACGTGACTTTTCGTATCACGTCATCTTCCAGTGACGCGATTGGTTTAAAAACGGATCGAATAGAAACGTTAGTTAGCATAGTGCATCTTGTCTGAGCCCTCTGATACTAAGCGAAGCTCATGGCACTTCCACTGTTTTTTCTATTCCGTGAGAAAAACGTTAGTAGCGTTTGCATCTTGGTTAGGGCCTCTTGAGGTCGGACGCTAAACTAGAAGCGTTTTGAGTCGAAATTCATTATCAATTATGTTAAAGCTAATGTCAGAAATGTTGATTTCGGTGTCAAGAGGTCAAGACCCTCGGTCTGTGGAAACCTAGTGCTAACAAAGTTCTTGAGGAGCATTTGATCTGGATTACTAAAGAGCTGACAGTTTCCTTGCTCTACTTGGCCTCAATTCAACATTGTCTTTAACTGTAATGTCGTATTGTTAACAATTTGATAGCTCTTTATACCCGACTGACTTAGAAACGGACGAGTCATAAACAAGACGATTGCAATAGAGGTAAAACCAAAGTAGAATAGAGTGC
This sequence comes from Acleris literana, assembly GCA_946894065.1. Classification (NCBI taxonomy): domain Eukaryota; kingdom Metazoa; phylum Arthropoda; class Insecta; order Lepidoptera; family Tortricidae; genus Acleris; species Acleris literana. The sequence continues at coordinate 6,310,942 of OX335681.1, forward strand.
CTTATAAGCGAACATCCCTATCGAACGAGCGAGCAGAGGGGCCGTCATGACATAAAGTAAGGTGGCTTAAAAAGTAAAAGTTTTTGTACCTTATTGGTGCACTACGCAGAAGTAGTTTGGTATTAATGTTCACGCTCGACGCTCGTCAGATAGCCATGCTCACTCATAAGTATTTGTTATCCAGCAATAAGATGGCCCTTTTTATGTTATAATTTAGTTTTACTTTAATTTAATGCATATTGTATATTTTACCCTTGTCTCACCCACACACATTTCTTATAAGGTATCACTTTGCAGAATTTTCGTTTCATAGAAAGCTATTTTTTGCTGAACCCGTGTTGATTTCAGGTAATCTTGTAATGGTTACGAGTCTTACCTAAACTAACCTACGTGAATCATATCACATAGCTTCATTGATGAATCTACACGTATTTATACCACAGCAATGGCTATGCAATCTGTGGCGAGTAAATAACCCATTCAGTCGGAAGGTGAGAAACAGGCGAGGAAAGTAAACAGCAGCGTACAAAAGAGCTGCATTCAACTTTTAATGCGAGAATATTTTCTTTAAGAATATCCATTTATGACCTATTTTCTTTGCAACGATATCAAATGACATCTAACCGTTGCGTGCCTTGAAAACTATTTTCATTCAATTAATGAGAACTCATTAAAACTAAGGCAAAGAGTTATTAACGTCGATGATGCAAAAATAGTAGTTCCTAGTTTTAAGTAAATGACAGATTCGTGTAACAGTTCAAACATGACTTTAATGAGACAAAGAACTAAAGAATGCAGCTACTTACAAGGGCTACCTTACTCCTTACTTAACTTCATATGTCCAGCCTAACAGTAATAATTTCATAATATTATACCTATGCTGTTGCAAAGAGAGCTATGTGGTCTTGGTGATTTATGTTGGTTATGTATTTAATATATAGTTTACAGTTCCAACTCTGTAACGGGTAGGTATAAAGCAAATAAAAAATGTACAGCTTAACCGAATAAAAGAAAGAATTACACAATGCGCACCTTTAGAATTATAGTGACCTAATTCAACATTGTAGCTGTCGACTTTGAGACATATATTTATTACTATAGAGACCTAACTCGAAATCCAACATTTGTGAATTAGGTCACTATAACTCTAAAGATGCGAATGGTTAACATAACATCCCGATTGAAGCATGTGTATGGTAAAACATTAAGAACCTGTGTTCTTCCATGCATTAAAAACAAAAGGAAAGAAGATACGGGGAACTGAGGCAAAATTGTTCCCAACTGAACTTTTCTTAAGGATTCTTCGTTACATTTTAGTTTCATTATTTTGTTATTATATTTTAAAAACCTTTTGTGGTTAAACTTGAGGTGTCTAGTTTTATCTATGCGCTAATAAGTAACTAAAAAAAAACCCTATTTCATGACATAAAAAAACGATTGTAAAATTATTATCTTCACATATCTGGGGAGAATCACACACAAATTGACCTAGTCCCAAACTAACCTCTGGGTTTGTACTATGGGTAGTAGACAACGATATAAATACTTAAACAGAGAAATAAATACTTAATTACATAGAAAACATGGAAGACTAAGAGTAACAAATACTCAGAAATACTATAAATTTTCCCATACCGGTAATCGAACGAGGGACAACCGCTAGCTTCTATGTAGCGGCCAACGCGTGCCGTCTAAATTATATCGTGTTTTTTATACGATTTATACTCGTAAACATTATCTCCCGATATTAATTTATTTGATTACATAAAAAAACGATTGTTTATCTTTTGCTCCTCTTATTTTTAAAGCTTCATGGTCGACGCATAACTCTTCGGAACAGATTGAACTTTACAAAAATAAACACGTAGCTTATAAGTTATAACATTTACCAACTGACTACATGTAATACGGTATGCAGGTATATTTAGATGGCGTGAGTGGTTGTGTGGTTGACATTAATGTCCGTAGAACTGATATCCACAGCTAGTTTCAGACATGTTTGAATATTCTCCGTATAGGTAGAGTCGGTAGTGTCGGTACAGGTCCTTCACCTTATTGCAGGAATAAGTTGGTAAATAGATACTCGCTTATTTATTTAAAAATACCTGTTACCCGCAACTCCGTCGTTAATCCCTATTTTTGTTCATACTGTGTACATTTTCGAAAGAAACTACACTACACTAGTGCTCCATCTTTATGCAAAAAATTAATCGTTCATTTGCTCCGTTGTTGCATGAAAGAAGGTCAAGCGAATTATTCTACTTGCGTGTATTGTTGTTTTTATTTTTATTTCATTGTTGGTTTTAAATGTACCATAATCTCTGTATCAACTTCAGTGTTTTCACAAAGTGGTTCCAACGGAAGACCAGGCAGCGTTGAGTTCACACCAGCACGAGCTGAGTTGGGACCGTTTTGCAACACTACGTGTCTCTTTTCCTTCTTTTGTTTGTTTGTGTGTTATTGTTGCGAATAAACGTTTCACTTACATAAATACATTTGGTAGGTATGATATGTTTATATTGGAAATTGTAATTATTTTTCCTAATGCATCGTTAGTCCGAATAATCGTTTATCCTAATGCTATTCCCGCCTGATTTATAAAACTTTTTGGTGTTGGTATAGATTAAGCCTAATCTACCCGCAGATATTTTAACTAGTTTAGGACACTTGGTAATTCGGACTCGCAATACGTTGAACAAAGAATGTTAGGGCAAACGATGGTTTCCCACTTTTGCAAGCTAATTACACCTTTACAAACTTACATTGAGTAAAATTATTGTATCTACAGGGTTATTGTAACTTTAAGTGTCTTCTTCATATTATTAGTTAGGCATCAAAGAGCAGGTAGGAATATTTACAGTTTTCAAAAACTTTCAAGTGACACCGCTGTTATATGAATTAAACTAACAAAGAAAATATATTTAAGATGCAATAACCCTGGGCCACCAATATCCGAAAACCCCAGTCGACTTTGCAGTCAAATAAATCTTAGAAATCCAGTCGGGCTCGATATCGGTCTATTTTCCTATGTCATTGGAATGAACTCGCTAATAAATATAACTGTCCATTTTCCCTACTTCATTGATCAAATACCTAAAAATTAAACAAATTACCGTCTAAAAGCGATACGTCGTATCTCATTCGGTGTTGTAAACCACGGTATTAATAACTGAGTGATATAACGCGGGAGATATATCACTCTTATGTTTATGACAGCTATGGGTTGATTGGAGTACTCGATTTGAGAGATTAATGCTAACGTAATAACCCAGTTTTGACGGTTTTTAATAGAATAACTTATAACATCAGACATGTAATCTGTCATTATGATAGGGTTAGGGCTAATTTTGGGTAAAAATATAAACAAATAAGTCCTTTTTTTTTGTAGAAGGCAAACGAGCACTCAAGCTGCCTGATGGTAAGCGGGATCTGTGACCCATAGACATTAGCATAGTCAAACCAATATCTATATAAACACTCCATTCCTGAATTGCCAATACTGAGAACTAAGATGGGATTCCTAACTATGTTAGTAATTTCACTTATCAGGTCAGGTTGAATTCCTTTTGCTCATCCATACATCCATCCAAACAGCCTGTATCCACCCACTGTCGGCTACAGGCCTCTTCCTTATCACGCCATTCTACTCAGTCCTGCGCTAATCACATCCATGGTCTCCCCGCCCTTTTACGGATGTCGTCCACCCATCGAGCTGATGGTCTACCCAGGGATCTTTTTGAATTCCGTAGCCACAATTCAATAACGAACATCGTCCATCTGTCTTGCCTTTTGCACATCCTTTAATAATATTATTAAGGTGTAGAACGTAGGTAGCGATATTTTTAATAATTATTGGCCCAGCATACACACACATACATTGAAGATTAATATATATATATATATATATTTTAAAGAGAAATCAGTATTTTTTCACAATACAACCTTCAGCATCGTAATTTTACCTCAAATATTGCTAAAATCCAACTGCACAATATTTACTCAATCTTTTAGCATTTTGTGATATAACCATGAGAGCGAATTTTATTCGTTCGTATATATTTTACCAAGTCAGAGCTGATACGTTTATATTATGGTAAACATTTCCACGTATTGTTTTTTTATATTGAGAGCGACGACGCAGAAAGCCGGGAGTGCCTTTAACTTGACAAGACGATTGAGAAAGTGAATTTCTGAACGTTTCCTTGAAAATGTTAAAATATCATTCTATATCAAAATGAAACAGTGCGTTTCAATTTAGAATATTCACTGTGAACACTTACTTGCTGGCATCGTTTTGAAAAGGTTTCCATTCCATTCTCTGCGATGACATTTAGAGAAGTGACGCATATTTTATTAAATTTGTTAATTGGGCCACTTGCACAAAAAATATAGATTTAATATATGGCTCATTCATCAAATAGGGCTCATTTGGGGTAGACGCAGTGCTGTCATTTATTAGTTTTATCTTAAAATTATTTTACAAACATTGTTCCTACTAACACTATCGTTAAGTTCATTTCTGTATACTAACAGCTACTATGGACTTTATGTCTGAAATAAAGAGTTTTAATATGTTTTATTATATTATTATTATTATAATGTATGTAAAACAAAAATAAAAACATTACAATTACGAAAGTTATAAAAGGTGTATGGAACTCGAAATCTAAGTTCAAGATTGACAGTTCCGTGCATTTTGAAGCAATTAAACTGTACAGTGATTTTAAACGGCATTCGGGTTCGGGTAAAGTCGGATAGACTAGCATATTAAGAGCTTATGAGAGCGAGTGAGAGGGGAATACAACCCTGAAAGACGTTTTAAGAGCTCTTGCTTTGTTACCTCACTGGATTATTTAAGTTTTAATCGCGCTTAAACGGATCGGTGTGGCCGTAAACTTCAGTTAAGCAATACTTACTTAAAAAGTATTTAGTATTTTATCCACTACACTAGCATTAGAGAGTGTCAGAGAGAGGAAGAGTGAAGTACCCGAAGGCGATCGTTTCGGCTTTGCAAATCTCAGATATTCACCTGCAGTGTATAGGTACATGTTTTATGTAAAAAATGTGCACATTACCACCATGGTACTAAAACTTCTTGTTTTTGTACTATAGTTGGTTAGTTACATGATCACTTTTGTGACAGCCGAACTTTTCTACGTATTCCTACTCACAACTAAGGTAATTAAAAAGAGGCGAGACGGATATTATTTAATTACTTAACATAGTCGAAAGGTATGTTGTGATTTTGAGAAGTAAAAAAAATGTAGTTCTTGTTTACATGGACTGTCATCGTGATCATCCATAATAAACCAACCATAGCAATTGTTAGTAACTCCGCTCCGACTCGCAAGTCAGTTACTGCCAACCTGTTGCGACCTCTCCTACTGAGCCCCAAGCGGCTACAAATAATATCTATTCACATTGGAACTATTAGTAACTCGCAGTATTCTTATAGAGTGCGAGTGGTAGAGCATTCGACTCGCTACCGAGTACGGTAATTGTAACTCATGGTAAGGGTACTGTTTACGTAGCCATATTATTCTGCAAAAGGGTGACTTTTATATGTTATTTCGTCTCGATTTTATATTCATCCAAGTTGCTTTTTCTTTCGGGAAGGTAACTTAGTTATGTGATATGAAAGACTTTCTTTCTAAAATTGCGATAGTCTAATTTTAGGATTCTCATGCGGCTTGCGTTTTGTGTTTCCGAGGTACATTTATAGACCTATCTCAAGCTTTTAAATAAATAAAAACATCGTGAGTACCTAAACGGACTGCACGACGTGCTCAGCACTTGTGAGAATGTCCGTGATAATATGTAAAAAAAATGTGTAAATATGGCTTAATTAATCAAATCATACTAATATTACAAATGGGATGGTTTGTATGTTTGGATGTGTATGCTTCAATCAAGATTAAATTGCTGAACGGATTTGGAACAAATATAACATATAGGATACTTTGTATCCCTATATTATTTATAGTTTCTGAGACCGATAAATGACCTCTACATGGATGAAGTCGTCAAAGCTAGTTTGTGCGACGAAAACAATTTATAAAAACATTAACCTTAAAAAACCACTACGTTTTAGTTCCGTAGTGTGTTCTAAAACTACATAATTTCAGTAATCGTTACACTGTCCCTTTTATCCTAATTATAATGTATATTCTATTTCTCCCGACCTTTACTTCTAGTGCATGTAATTAAAACCTACTTAACCTGTCCAAAATAATCCCGTAAACGTGGCGTGAAACAGAAATCCTGTTCTCTGGTGTTATTTTAAAACGTTAAAACGACATTAAATAAAGAAAATGCTGACGGATAAACTAAACCCCGGGCCATGTAAAAGCATTAAAAAGTTAATCGTTGTACGTAAAGGGTTTATAGAAACGACCTTTTTTATATCAGTTAAAATCTAAACAGTGTTTCTTTATGAACAGTTACATTTTTAATTAAAAACACTCACGTAAGTTTTGTTTCTAAGCTCCGATGGAAAACCTAGAATTATAGAAACAACAGTAAAAAACCCAAGGACTATCATCGCAAATGAATTGACTATGAATAACTAACATACTCGAGATACCGTTATTGTTTTTAAAACCATTGCGATATGGTTTTTAAAGTTGACTTTTTTCGCTGACTATTCAAGAAGGTAGATAACGTATTTCGGATGTATGTTTGTATGTTTATATTATTATAAATGTATTTCATGCCCACATGTATACATTACATACGTTTTGACGTATTTTTTGATCGTGACCCTGAAAATCGGAAGCTACAAGGTACGCGGGATTGTAGGGCTTTTTTAGCGATTCGTTTTCCTATAGAAAATATCAAGCAAAGATTTAGCAGTCAGCAAGTTACTTCTATAATAGAAGTGATAGAATATAGAATTATCTTTACGTAACGAGTTACGTTACGTACTAAGTCAGTATAGTTAAAGGCTATTTGGTTTTACCCTGTATTGATTGCAACGTTCAGTATAATGTTCTAGTTTGATTGCCAGGTTAATTTAAATTTCAGATACATAAGCAATAACTTACCTGATTAATTTATTAATACGTAGGCTTCCGTCTATGGTCTGTCGAATATTTTTAGCAAAATTTCAAATTCTCAGCTTAATCCGAATGAAACTGAGCGATCTGTTAATACCTGCCTAAAAAATGCCATAGATTCTGATAGTTTTGAATGCATTTTTATTGTCGGTTAGATATTGCTTCGGCAGTGTCCGCAATAAAAGCAATTTGTTTTATCCGCGTAGTTTATATGAGTTTCGGTTTATTTGATGAATCGGTTTTGGTTGCCGGAAAAATTGAGTATTTGGGAGATTATTCATCGATTTTAACTTGTCGATTGAATTGGAACAACCCTGAAGGCATTGCCACAATTAAATTAATAAATAAGTTAAAAACGCCTTTATACGATAAAAAAACTAATACAATCTATCGTCGTTAATGCGGAGCAAAAATATACCCGTTAAATAACTACTCGATTGATATTAACAGGTGTCTAATAATAGAAGCATTGACAACCTCCGGCACGAACATTAAACAAACCGTTACGTAGCAGACGAAACCATAAAACTACTTCAACATTGCACGCAAATAGACACCCTAGTCAATAAAACGTTCACGCAATCCAATATTTATTTTACCGAGACAAATCGAATACTAAAAATAAGAGCAAAGGTTTTGGCGCCATAAATATTTTTATATTAGGATTAGGCGTTATTGAATCGCGCGGTCTTTCGAGTGTACCAAATTTAAACGATGTTCGAAATACGAAATGACCATCGACAATTTTATTGGTGAGGGTGGAATATCAAATTTGATTCCCGGGTCAGTAGTTTCTGCACGTGAAACACGTTAAATTGTTTTTATTGGCAGCACTGACGTAATATGCATGACTGTTATGAACGAAAATTTTGCAAATAAAACACTGAAGTTAATTAATGCTTGATTTTTAATTACTTTAATGTTCAAAACGTTTTTTTTTATCCGTATCTATGGAAATTAAGGAAAGGTACACATATAAAAATTGTTTTCCTGTCATTGCAACGTTAAAAAAATAGTAAAAGTTTTCCCAGTAGAAATACATTTTAAGTGAACCACCGATAATGAAACCCGTAATTACGACCACGCCCAAGAAGTAAAGGGTAATAACTTTATGCACCCTAGAGGCCGTCATGCGGTGTCAGAAACGTTGAAATATTGAATTACTAAATACATTTGGGCTTAACTTTGACTAAACATACCTATAAAACTCTATTTTTTACGTAGAATAGGATTGCAATTAACAACATTTTACCTTAACCTATTTTAACCAAGTTACGATGAAATCGAAGATATACTTAATCACATTGTACCTACTCATTCCGACGGAATAAAACTTAGAAAATTACCATATATATTTTTAAAAACCTGATTATTTTTACAAGAGGTGTTAAAGTAACTAAATCAATCACGGCTAGAGAAAGGTCCTTAATTCTATCTAAACAGGTGAATTTAATTCATTCCACTCCACCGAAATCTAAATTGGTGCCTGTACGTGCTGCCTTTACTGATGCTACAATTTCCTGGCGAGGAATATTTCAAATCCATTATTAAATCTTTCCAACTACCAAATGGCCATCTATTACTCTCGGCGAAGAAGCGTTTGCTTGTAAAATAAACACGTAAATGGATTTAAAATTAAAGTAAAACTATTGTAGTCCCGGTAAGAGCAAATATTTGTGTCGTGAGCGGGAGTATTTGTTCCTGAGTCTTGGACATTTCTATGTACTAAAGTTAAAAAAACAAACCACACGGTATTATAAATCTTCAATGATTTTTTAACAGTGTAGGTAGTTTAACCTGGTAATAGCACGGCGTCCAAAATACAGACTCAGCAAAGTTCCGAGTCTGACGGATATTTTCTAATGTTGTAATGTGTTTTTGGGAAATAAACGATTTGTGTTATAAATGAAAAAGTTTGTGTGTTTGAATGTTTTTTAGGTACTCAATCACGCTACAACCACTGAACGGATCGGGATGAAACTTGGCACATAATATAGGTTAGGTCCTGGAATAGGACATAGTAGGCTACTTTTAACCGCTGTAATTGAAAATCCCGAGGGAATAACGATCATCGAAATCTACGCGAATGAAGTTGAGGACAGAAGCTAGTTTCTCTATACATATAAGTATATATGTTTAACGTCGTCTAGTACCTATAGTACAAGCCTAGAGTTACCTAATACCAAACTAATCGTGACTAGATCAATTTGTGTAAGATCATCATCATCATCATCATCATCATGTCAGCCGAAAGACGTCCACTGCTGGACATAGGCTCTCCACTCAGACCGGTCTTGTGCTTTTCGCATCCACCGCGTTCCCGCGATCTTTACTAGGTCAATGGGCCTTATAAGGAAGCTCAAAGTCACTCAAAGGACTATGGAGAGGGCTGTGCTCGGGGTTTCTCTGCGTGATAGAATCAGAAATGATGATATCCGCAGTAGAACTAAGGTTACCGACATAGCCCGAAGAATAGCCAAACTTAAGTGGCAGTGGGCGGGGCACATTGCTCGCAGGACTGACGGCCGATGGGGTCAGAAGGTTCTTGAGTGTGTAAGATCGCCCCCTGATATTTATTTATTTAGTTTAATTAGTAGATCTGTATAGGCTCGTCGACGCTCGTCTACTGAGCACTGATTTTTGAGCTTGAAATGTTACAACTTGCTAAATTCTAAGTGAAACGGATAGAGTAGTAAATACTACTTAATATAAGGATCAACTTTTTTTTAATATCTTATTTTATTTATAGGGATCGACAAATTTAAAGTCTATAGTTATTACATTACAATTCTTCCTAAGCCCCTAGCATTTATACTAATTAGTAACTCTAGTTACTTTGTAACTGGTACCGCATCTGTCTAAATAATTGGGCGCTATTACCCTTTGATCCGCCATTTTGGAACAGTTAGCAGATGAAGTTCAACAAAACAGTTAAATACCGATATTAGTTCGTTATAGTGCTTTCACCAGTTAAATTAACGTTGTACGTTTGCGTCAATTTATTAACAATTAAGTAACGGGGGTTGTGGATAAAAACATTGTACCATTCATAGCAAGATTCATCGGGCTCGGTCACGCCCCGCTCGGTTCAAAACTGTTATCGATTTATTTAGATATTTTAAAAAATGCTTTGAGAAATTTCCAACTCGATTAACCTTTTTAACCGATTTCAAACAAACAAAAAGGATGAAGTTTTCAATTGGTCTCATTTGTATTTATTTCTATGCATGCCTCGCATTTAACTCCGCCAAGTATGAAACGATTTGTTTTAGTTTGTACAGACAGAACTGGGTTGTGATTCTCTCAATAAGCAAAGGTGATCGTTCGCTCGAGTGAAGGTCCAAGCGGCGAGTTTAAGTAGTCCCGACAGAGCGAACAAAACACATTTTAGCGCGTGTATTCAATTTGTCAGCATGACTTCTCGAACGTATAGGTAAGGCTCCCTAATTGACAATGCACGTGCTAAAGTCCGACCGGCCGCCGTTTTTTGAGAGAATAACACACCTGGCAGGTAGTTATACCCTACCCGCCAAATGGTCAAGATCTACTTTTAGATAGGAACCATGAGGAAGCGGCGGAACTCCTCGAATATTATTTTTACGCTTTTTTTAGGGTTTTGAAGACGGGTATTTTGATTTTGAGGAAGACTCTGCTTAAGAAACGGGTATCGTGAACAAACTCGATTTTTTCGAATATAATCAGTGGACTTCATGTTTTTTAGTAGATTATAAACTTTTTCAAATTTAATAATAACAGCAGCAGCAATAATTGCAATTTAGCAGTAATTGTTTGAGTGCCTAATAAACGTACAGTTTATTTTGTAAACAAGTCTATCGTAAATAACTTAAAGAATTAAATAGTTATTAAATAGTTTAGTTGGTTAGTTAATAGGTTTTCTTTCCGTCCTCAAATAACTCGCTCAATCTTCAAATTTTGAACGTTATTTATTACAGACAACTCACTTTCACGAGTAACTCCATAGTAATATTATAATTGCGAAACTTACTTCGTTTGTTTGTTTGTTATGCTTTAACTTGAAGCTGGGAAGGACACAAAGTACATTTTAGTCTATATTAAAATTAAATTTTTTTTTTTATTTTATTAAAAAAATAGGTGAGTCGCGGGCAACATCTATAAAATATAAATTTAATCATAGTTAGCGACTGAAAAAAAAAAATTTTAATGGGATGAACTATAAAGAAGTTGTTCAAGTAATAGACTACCTACCTGCTTTAAACTACTAGTATCAGGTATTCGATCAATGTGCGGCGATCCAAGAGAGCCGGTATGTTTCAAGAGCAAGTTCAGTATCTCAGCATCCCGCGTCTTGAAATCCAGAGCTCAAATCATAAGTTCTGCGTAGCTCACTCTGCATTGATACACTTGATTTAACTATATTAGTTTCCTATTTGATTAATGTCAGATATGTGAATAACTTTGCTGGATATGTTGCATTACATGTTTGAGTTGATTGAATTCCTGCATATGTACAATCGAATGTATAGACATCGTGACAAATATATTATATAGGTATACAGGCTCTATAATAGTAAGGAGACGTATAGATATTTTTGGTCCCAATTTTGAACCATATTGTCGGTGAATGTATATACAATGCGAAACTGTGAACGCCTGTCTGTACATACTATTAATTTCAAAACTTACTTCTTACAGTTACCTACTCATATATTCAAGTACCAACAAACTTTCAAAAGGTTTATTAATAATTCAACGTGGACTTTAAAACGGGCCCTTAATGAGTTCTTCGTGTACATTAATGTTCTTCATGTGTTTCCTAACATAATTGCCAAAGAGATGTAGGCATGAAGCATTAAAACTTTGAAGACATAATTGGATGTACCCGCATACCTTACAGCCCTCGGGCAGAATATTCATACAAATTGAGGCGCGAATTACTTTATACCACTAAATTATGAATTAAGTGTTTATTTTATTTATAATTATGTGAGAACCTGCCCTTTGTTGAAGGAAACCACTGTATTAAAGATGGGTGACACCCAAAAGGGCAAAGCTGGGTACTTAATAATCAGGTATTACCCAATTTACCAGGTAGACAGAGTTTATACCAAGGTACTTACCCGGATAAAAAGTATTTATAGTATACCTCGTGTGTACATGAGTTTTGAGACGAACTTTTACTTTAAAAAATAAAACATAATAATAGTGGCAGCTGTCTAATTCTCTTTTCAATTTTGAATTTGGAATGTCTATTTGTATGTATGTTTTTATTATTTATTTAAATTAATTTTCTTGTGATCGCGGGAGAAAAAGAATTACGTGCGACTGTCATTTCGCTACATATGGCGGGAAAAAAACCAATGGATATTTTCCGTGACCTAAAATATTTTGGGATTAACCGCAACTTTATATATTACATCATAAAACGTTACAAGGAGACTGATAGTCTAAAAGATCGCCAAAGGAGTGGTAGCCCGCGGTCTGTAAAGACGATTGCGGACATCAAAATGATCAGAGAGCGACTTCACCGAAATTCATGTCGCATCCAGAAAAAAGTGCAGACTAACATTTCGCGTGTTGCGGTAAACGAAATACTGAAATACAATCTCAAGGTAAAGGCCTACAATCCTAGGAAAGTTCACTTCCTTAATGAATGCCTTCGTAAATTACGACGCGAACGTTGTCCGATGCTACTTCAGAGACACGCTACTAAAAATATACTCTTCACCGATGAGAACATCTTCACATTCGAAGAAAAGTTCAACCGCCAAAACAATAAAGTTTATGCCGAAAGCAGCAAAGATGTTCCAGCTGCAGCACGAAATGTATCGCGTTCCCATTTTCCAGCGAGTGTGATGGTATGGTGGGGTGTTTCGTATGAAGGTGTCATTCCGGTCCATTTTTGCCAACAAGGCGTCAAAGAGCTCGTTTAAAGAATAGAGGCTGTCATTTTGAGTAATAAGTGTTTGTAGTTATTGGTTAATGTATACTTATATTTAACTGAAAATTTTAAAATTATGATTAACCCAAAAAAAAAAAAAATCTATGAACTTTGTATTTCGTCTCAAAACTTATGAACACACGAAGTAGTACCAAGCTGCTCCCATATATTGATAGCGACTGTACCACCAAGGAATTTGAATGTGTATCAGTTGAATATAAAACTTAAATTAGCCGTGTTATACATCTCCAGATTTTACAAGAAGTTGTTACACGTGGCAAATGTATAACCCGGCAAATTTACGTATTGTGTCTAACTGCTAAACATTTATGGACACGTTAATAAGTTCGCCTCGGGTTGACCCCTGAATAAACATAACATTATTGTGCCATTGGGCATTAAGTCCGCCATCTGTACGTTACTCTGTTTAGTGCAATTAAGTTTGAATAAATAAATAAATACTACAGTTGCACTTAGCATTTTGTTTTAAGGTATAAGTTTGTATGGCTGAACGAATGTTGATGCAGTTTTTTAATTTTAATTGCAATTTTTATAGAGTACTACAGCAAAAACTGCCCTTGTGTAAAAATTTGTAAATAAACTTCAAACTTTATTTAACTTTATTTAATAACGGCCTTCATTTTCAATTAAGCTTATACCCGTCACTCCAGCGGAACCCGCTAATAAGCCCTTTATAACTAATATTAGAAAAGCGGTTAATCTGAGTAATCACATTAAAACCTTTGATTCGAACATTTCAGCCATTGTTTCAAAGGTGTTGGTGGCTCGCGATGGAGATTTAACGAAGATGATTGTAGATAAAGCAAAGCAAAGCTGTGTTGAAGAAACTAATTAATAGCAAATAGGCAGTAGTTCAGTAGTTTATTAAAGCAACTTTCGAGCAAAGGATCATAGAATTTGGAACTTGAATTCAACTATAGATAACAGAAGAGACAAATTGGTGGGAGATCTTGACGCCTCGATATAGAACATCATAGAAGGGATTGAAAAAAGACCAAGTACATGTGCTAAAAAGTGAAAGTATTTAGCCATCGTGTCTTATAAAGAGGTAAAGAGTGTTTGAACTAAAATGTTTTAGATCCAAGATTTACAACGCTAATTCATGAATTATACCAAAATTAACCCCGAAATTTGCATTGAGGCTCGAGCTTACGAATCGAGGGTAGTCGAAACAAAGGACAATACTTGGGGCTTAGCAACTGGGATTTTGTAACAATCGAGTAAGACCTATGGGTCGGAAATCCTTTCTGAATAACATAATTTTGCTATTTACAAATCCTGGTTTCAATTGGATATCCCGGTTTATCCTATATAGCCTATGTTCAGAACTTATATTTCAAAGTGGAAATCCCTATCCAATCATAAATATTTTTGCAACGAATCGGTTTATACAGTTTACATTCTGCAAATTTTAATGATTGCAGAAATGGATAAATAAGGGGTTAAAAGAAAAATGGCGATGTGTGCCGTGTTTCAGACGACAAAATAATTTTAAAAAACTGTGTACATTGATTTTAGCTTATTTTAAATACGCTGATCCCAAATGTAGCCACTAAGAAAACTATGTTTGTACACGATGACACTAATATAATTTACCTATAACAAGGAGCTAAACTGATAATCAACTAAAAACCTTCCCAAAAAGCAGTTTTTGGATTACCAATGTAACACTTGTGCGTGCATAAACTAGAACTTTTTCTAGAGTACATTTTGACTACATATCGTAAAACTTTCTTACGGTCCAACAAGTATTTTATGGTCTTTCGGGTTCAGAGAAAATCGGTTACACTTGCATACAAGCGATAAGGGCGAACGAGACAGGAGTGCTAACCTAAAAGCTCTTTCAAAACTTGTTACACTGAATGTCTGTCAGTTTAAGCGTAGTTTTTACCACTGTCAATGTCTCCCGACCGTTGCGGCTACATCACACAATAAGGAGATATTTAAGCCACGCTACAGAAGATAAAAATGCAAATTCGTGCATTTTACCAACAAAATGTGAGTTTAAACATTTTCAACGTTTCAAAAAATATCTCCAGAGACGCTTTTTAGTTTTATCACGATGCACAAAGTTACACAAAATTTGTTAATTTTGAACAGAAAGTTTGTTATATGCTTCCCAGTATCATTAGTGTATTCTGACGCATGTGTGAGAGGATTGGGGACATGTTATGAGCAAACCTAAATAAAGGAAAAAATAAAACCTTAGTTATAAAAAACCGGTCACGTGCAAGACGGACTCACAGACGAAGGGGTCGTAAGAATATTTTTTAAAATTTGTTGTTATAGTGGCAATAGAAATACACTCTGTGTTTTTAACTGTTTCCTAATACAGCCCGCTGACAGACGGACAGGGGACTCATAGAAATAGGATCCCGTTGGCACGCCTAGGGTACGGAACCCTAAAAAAGTCAGGAACGTGAATTTATCAGTATATCTGACTCGATACAATAATTAAAATGATCATAGGATACCTCTAGCTCTTGTTTTTTTGGAAATCTGATATATATATACCCTACGTAAGGACTTCTCTGGAAATTGATATTTAAATGAAAGACCACAATGATTGTAATGGTTTAACGGGTTTCAAAGAAGGAAGAAGTACCATTACAAAGTATCAAGTTATACTTGAACGAGCTGGAACCCTAAAATGAAACAAAATACTATAACCATCAACTATTACTCTATTTCCG
Organism: Acleris literana; assembly: GCA_946894065.1. NCBI lineage: Eukaryota > Metazoa > Arthropoda > Insecta > Lepidoptera > Tortricidae > Acleris > Acleris literana. The sequence continues at coordinate 6,326,631 of OX335681.1, forward strand.
TATAACATTTACACATCTTCATTAAATAGTATTATACCTTACATTGTTCAATCATAATACATTAATTCCACAAAAACTGGGATACAAGGGTTCCGTTCAATCATTAAATGATTAACCACGACTCGATATAGTGTCAGTTTTCTACGGAAATCAAACACCCTGGCACTGATAATGAAAAGCCATTGTCAGAAGCTTCTTATTCACTAATGGACTACCACCAACCTCATTAATTACCTTTAGAACAAGCGTATCATTTGTTAAAGCATCCCCATAGAATTATAAGCGATATTGATATAATAGATTTTCTTAGGAAATAATAATTAACTTAACGTCGCTTTACTTTACTTAAGTATGCGAAATAGGCTGTTTTATTTCAGGAAAAATCGGTTAATCTGCGAGTCCAACTTATTCATAAACGTGTAATAACTAAAGTATGCTTAAAGTTTCTTTGTCCTGATGATGATCTGTCCTCATGACATTTCACTTTGACAGTGAAGGAAAGAGAATACTTTAACTAATTAGGGTAAGTCAGGTCCTGTTTTAGCCGCTTTTTGGACGTTACAATATTAATGCTAGTTAAAGATCCAATTAACGCTCTAGCCAAGATGATTCGCTTGCTTCAGTAATTCAATTAAATACCGAATGTTATTTACTTTGGTGCCTGAATGGCAATTGGAAGTACAGCTATGTTAAGGGAATTGAGTCGTTGTTAAGAAGAAGCAGAAAAAGAAGACATACATATATTCACTACACAGAAAACACACAAATAGACATTACTTTAAAAAAGAACAATGTGACATATGGGCGTTTTTTCAAAAAAAGTGTTCATGACATTTTTTTTAGTTTTTCTTACTCAGAATCGTTGATACTATCGATCCTCATACAAGAAAAAAAGTGTCCCAGATTTTACTATGTAAGTTTTTTCTTCCAGTGCGTCACGACCATAATTATAAATAAAAAGACTGCATACAAAAATGTGACGCTCTGGAATGGAATATTTGGGACACTTTTTTTCTTGTATGAGGATCGATAGTATAAAAAATTCTGAGTAAGGAAAACCAAAAAAAAAGAATTCTGAAAAAAAGTTCATGTACACTTTTTTTTAAAACGCCCAGGTACAGCACGGAGTGTGTGTCCTCGCGGTAGTGAATCGGACACTGGCTCAGCATTATGCTGAGGTGTCAGACACCTACAGCTAATTATTTTCTTGGAAAATTAAACTTACAGACCTTGTTTATATAACTATAATATATTCAAAAATCGTCGAAAACGGACTTGATTTAGGGGGTGGGCAACGTTATCGCCCGGAGCTAAGTTTATATAATCAACTCCTTACCGTTAGGCAGCTGTATGTTAACTATACGGTTCTAAAAGTACATAAGACCCTTCCGTATGATTTACGCATTGAAAATACAAGAAGGAAAGATATTGTTATAAAAGCTCCTAAGACCAAGACCATATTTGCAAGTAGACAATTTCCCAAACTGTCCAGTCACCTTTATAATAGTAGTCAAATTTATATTATATATTTATAAATTTATAAATTTGTAATTTATAAATTTATAAATAAACATTTCGATATTTATAAAAACGATTACCGTCACTGTAAAACAATTATACGAAAATGGCTTCAAGAAAAAAATTATAATGAGACTGAGCGACTATTAGAATAGTGACTGTAGAACACACACATACACACATTATACACACACTCACGCACACACATGCACACATGCACACACTCGCGCACACACGCGCACACCCACTTATACACGGTGAGTTAGGACATATTTTATTAATGCTAAGTACCTATCATTTATGTTGATTTTTGGAAGAGCGAGGCGTCCCAACACAGACTTTGTAAGTCTAAAGGGAGGCCTCAGCAACTGTTAATTTATAAACTGGCTAAAATATAATAAAAAAAAATGATGTTTTTTTTTTAATATATTCAAATATCGTAATAATCGGACTAGGTTTAAACGGAGAAAAACGTTAAGTATCGCTTTTTGTATGGAAAATTTTAGCTTCACAATCCTTTATGCATCCCTACCTAACACTATAAAAATAAAAATAAATATCAAGGGACGATCTCACACAAATTGACCTAGTCCCAAACTAAGCTCTAGGCTTGTACTATGGGTACTAGACAACGATATAAATACTTATATAGAGAAATACATACTTAAATACATAGAAAACATCCACGACTCGGGAACAAATACTTGTGCCCTTAAATATCTGCCCTTACCGGGATTTGAACCCAGGACCTCTAGCTTCGTAGGCAGGGTCACTACCAACTAGGCTAGCACGTCGTCGTATATTTCTACATTTCTGATAACACATTTAGTTTCAATTCACCTCCAATTTAATTCTACTCCAAACTTTAAGCCAATTCCTAAATCACCTAATTGAGTCCCAATCTCAAAATCAATCATGGCGTCCTCCCACTAACTTTGCGAGCCTGAATAGCAGTTGCTATTTAGCAAAGTTGAGTTGAATAGGTCAAACTATGACGTCGACTCGATCCTTCATCGTCACGGTACAGTCACGAGATTAAATTTGGTACCCACCTTAGGTCCAAAGTCAATCTGACATTCTACAACAATAAGGTTGAGTTTCCTAAAAGTTTCAAATGACTTGACATCTCTAATACATTGACGACTACAAGCATATTTTTCTTGCAATGGGTCCCAAATTAACGCTCGTGACCGTACCTACGCATTCAGTTGTTTTGGTAATCGTTTGCAGAAGTTACCCTGATGTTTTCTGCGGGTGACGGATGTTTTATCCACATTTTGTCACGCGATAAACGTAGCCTTATTAGGCATTCTACTCTGTAAACCCATATTGTTTTGGCATGTTATCGCATTGTTTTTAAGTGTGTTAGTTCCACCGTAAGGTTCAACGTTTCAACCAACCAAAACGATGTCAACTTCGGTTCGTAGATAGTTTGAAGCTTATGGCCACTTTTATTTAAGAGACTTGTTTTTTTTCCAAGGAAAGAGCGTGAAACAAATTATATGTCGACGGAGTTGCAGCCAAAAAAGGGAACAATGTCACACAATTTGACCTAGTGCCAAACTAAACCCTAGGCTACAAAACAACGATAAATTTCCTTCAGTAGAGAAATACATAGAAAACATCCAAGACTCCACCAGACTAGACCAAGTGCCTATATTATAACTGCATGTTGTTAGATCTCTTCTTAACTTCTGTGGAAAATATGTAATTGTTTTTTTAAGTTTGGTATTTATTTGTTTTAAGCGTTGTTAGTGATCCACGCCATAAATCACTAGTTGGTTGATAAAATTCTTGCGTATCTTTAAGAACTCTATAGTATTACACGATATACCCTTGAAACGCCTGAGAGCAAATATTTTTATCACATTAAACTAAATTACAACAAGCTAATGAAAACTTGTGAATTAAATTAAGTTTTGGAGCATATTCAATGCAAACAAACAATAAAATAGATTTTATATAGATATATATTACTTAGCATAACGGAATTATAGTATAAGGTTTTGGAATCACGGTGAAATTCGGTTCTTATTCTAGTCATTTTCGATGCTATTCACCGATTATATTTAGGAGTACCTTTTGTAACAATGACGTGAAAGTGGAGAAATCGACTAAGGTACTGCGATGTGTTCTTTATTGTGTCCATTCTTAGTAAAAGCTTTCTTAAAGTTTACATTGAAGTAAACTAACTGATATAACAACTCTACTCTTTAGCGTTTTGGTAGTTTTAGGGCTGATTTTTCAATCTCCAGATAACACAATCTGTCAAGTAAATTGTAGCTCTGTCCTCTTCTTTGTCATAAGAAAGATAAGGACAGAGCTACAATTTACCTGACAGATTGTGATATCTGGAGATTGGAAAATCAGCCCTTATTGTTAAGAATAAATGTTTTTGAGAATAAAGTATAATTCTGTTTAATCCCTGCGTTATGCTCTATTAAAAAAAAGTTATATTTTGCGAACAAAATACTTAAAAGCGTTATTTAAGACTTCTGTTTAGGGCATTCTTCGATTCATTAAACTGAATGGGCTGTTAACATGAGATTATAAGGTGAAATGAGAGCTCTCAGCAGTCTATTAATTCATTCGAGTGGAAGTTATTTGAACCTTAACGTGTTTATACGTAGGTTAGAATTTGAACAATAATTGAGTTTATCACCACTAGAGGCTGTATTCTATTCGATGAAACCATATTGCTTTTGTATGTTATCGTTTTGTTAAAAAACGTAGAATAGAACCCCAGGAGGTTCAGCTCAAATCTTTTATATGTTAGATAATTTTGTATGACTATTTATGTATGCCTTACTCAAACTACCTATAATCTTATATACAATGCAATATTAAGTGCATATAGTTAAGCCTCTTCTTTGCCTAACCGTTAACTGGTAGAAAATACCTTAGGGTATTTAGTTTGCGTTTTGTATTAATAAGTGTATTGTTTTATACAATAAAATTAATAAAATCCAAACAAGAAACTAGGAAATACAAAAATAGGAGGAAAAATAACTCCTTGAAAATAATCCGGTATTGGGTGTCTCCTCGCAAAGCTACGACGTCTACGGCGTAGCGCTTTAAGCCGGTTCCGTAGCACTTCGTAGCGCTGTAGCACAGCAAAGTTGTAAATTAGAGCGTCTTCTTTTTAATTCAATAACGGTGTTGCCAGCAGTAGAGGTAAATTATTTTAAACTAAACATGGAATAAGAAAAAATATAGGGACTCAGCCTTTTAAGCATACATAATTATAAACTAAGTAGTACCTTAAAGACGAACTTTTTTCTTTTATCAAGTAAGTAACGTTAACGTCGCCATCGACAAAATTTGTACGGCGATTAGAACAGCGCCCCCATGTCCGTATACAGTACTATAATTTCCTTGCACGAACTTTGAAGTTGACTTTCGTATCGTCATCGAGTAATAATAAAACGTAAATAATGTACGGAAATGTGTCTTGAAATACACATGCTTGAAAAACTCAAAACATCAAGTAAATCAAGCCGGAAAATCATACTTTACTAGATTGATAACCAAGGGTTGAAAGTGACCCATCTCACCCGAAATATTTCTGGCGCTCGAACGAAGTGAGAGCGCCAATAGTTCGAGGGGAAATGGGTAATTTCACCCGAGTTAGACACTCTACTTTTCATTTCGACTGTGAGGAAAGTAAAATACTACACGCACATTTTATAAAAGAGATGGAATATATTCGTGATGTAATAAAGATCAAATTTCTTGTTTCGAACGGATGTTCGGCGTTCAACCTCCAGTGTTGTCTATAAACTCCTTGGTCGTGACCAAATGATTAAACTTTTCTAATGTTGGCAGTATGTGTATTTTCTAGATGGCCATGCCGAAACGTGAAAAAAAAGTGTCATGCTATGCTATCATGGCATTATGGCTGGCAGCAAAGTAGAGGAATAATTTTAAATGTTGATTTTCTATAATTGCGAAAAAAATAAACCAGTCGTAAAATGATTTTAATATGAACCTATAGATCGTAATAAATACGTTGTTTAACGTATAGCCGAGTTTAGATATATGAAAAGCTTTTATTTTAATAATATAACGTAGCTTAATTATCTTAGACCCCGTGGCCAATCGTTACTATTAAAAAAAAATACTTTCCACCCTAGAGGTGAAAACGCAATTTTCCACCCGGCTATCTACCCATTCAAATTAAACTTTCCGAACAGGGGAGATGAAAAATTAATATCCTCTACATTTGTTAACTCATACTTTTTTATCGCCTCGTGTATTTTTTCACAATACCCCAGCTTATGCGTCACTAAAAGCTCTAGTTCATTCCGTGCACGTGAAAAAGTTGAAAATGGCTGCAAATAGCAAAGCACCAAACAAAGCTGAAATTAAAATCCATTTGAGAGTGACTCCCTTTGATGCCCCGACATGGACTCGAGGGAATTCGCTTTTAGTTTGAAGTTGTTCAACTAAACTGTACAAATAACTGTTACGGCTATCATTCAGGTTTCTGTTTTTTGTTTTTTAAATTTGTTTCATTCTAATAAATATTTATAGAAATTCCTTTTAGTGTTGTACTTATTTGGCTATTCGTCGTAATTAATTACTTCTCAATCGTCAAAGGTTAACTGGAAGAGATCCCTTAAAGGGATAATTTCGCCTTTGTACATGCCTGTTATATTTTTGTCTATTTTATAATTGTTATCTCTTTTGTTTGTACATTAAAGTGTTAACATACATACATACATACATATTTTCTTGGAAAGGAAAACGTACAGACATAGTTTTTCATGATATCTACAACATATTCAAAAATCGTAAAAATCGGACTAGGTTTAAAGCACAGAAACGTATGGAATTTTTTAACTTCACAATCCTCTAAATTAAGCTTATTAGGGTAAATATGTATATACCCTTTAGTACCTTGTCACTTTAATCGCTGTGATAATTCGTATATGGCAATTTTAACATGACATTAAAAGACAAGTACTAAAGTGTACACATATTTATGAACTCGACTATACAGAAATTATTTCTGTGATATAATAACGGACTAGCGTTCTCAAACAATTCAGTACCTCTTTGAGAAGACTATAGTTAGGTATCGCTTGCCTTAGGTATCGCTGTCATATTAATAACCACGAGCAATCTGCGGAATTATATCCTAAGACTTGATTTCCTCCTACGCTGACATCGGTCGCTGACGTCGGTCGAGCGTCCGAATATACACCATGTTCTATGGGACACCGCACAGCAAAGCTGACGTCCGCGGCAGATTTGCCATATATTCGTACGCGCGACCGACGTCAGCTACCGATATCAGCTTAGGAGGAAATCAAACCTAATGCCCGCCTTCCACTGCGAGCGGAGCGGGCTCCGTACAGACTCCGTATAGCATACAACGGTGACTTCAAGAGGTTAGCTCGCGGTGGAAAAACCTTAAAAGTCACCGTTGTAAGCTAAAACGAGTCCGTACGGAGCCCGCTCCGCTCGCAGTGGAAGGCGGGCATTAGATATGTTAAGCTCGGCGCTTGTCAGGGATGACGTTTAGCGGACTCAGGCATATTTGGGAATAGTAGTGAACTTACGGATTAAATTTAGTTTGTCTAAATGTAATGATTAGGGTTACGACTTTTGGTGGCATATCGTGGTTCTAGAATCCATGGAGTCGCTATTTCCTAATTATTATAATACATGACACTTTGATTTTGACCTTTAATATGGTCATATTGCAAAATGAACTAAATACTTTTTTAATTCGGTTATTCCATACCTACTAATATTTGCTTGTTTATAACGCTTTCACACCAGAGATATCCACCATACCAAATTTAATTTAAATTAGTTTAGTGGTTAAATTAATAAATGAATGTTGAAATATTAAAATACTGAAGGTCAAAATCAAAGTGCAATATATTATAATAAATAGGAAATAGCGACTGCATGGATTCTGGAACCACGATTTGCCACCAAAAGTCCTAATGATATAAATGATTTTGATTTGATTTGATTTGAGTTGAAGTTATTCTATATCTAGTGACTTACTGACCATAGAGGATAGTTTATCTTTAACTTAAGATTGAATATGTCTATACCGCCGCCGCCGTATCAAAGAACGTGAATTAATCAGCTGTTTGCACGTATGACAGTATAAATATGATACATACTTTTATATCGGATGGTAAACTAAAGGATACCAGATTTTAAAAAACACCGGGCAAGTACGAGTCGGACTCGTGCACCAAGGGTTCTGTACTACCCCTCACACGGCCAGATTTTATTATAATACATGGTTTTTCTTTGGGATTTGCGCTTTTAAATTTTGAAGCTTGTATGTATTATGGATTTGACGATGGAATTTTTTCATGATGGGGATTGGGGATCCTCCTTATTATTTTACTTTTTGGTTTATTTAATTAATTGTTAAAAGATCCGCCGTTATTTTACATATTATGTGAAAACTCAACTAGTTATCCAGGTAGTTGAGTACGGATCCCTAAAAAATAGTCTGGAGCCCTTTTTCAGGTTGATTGTATTGACGATAAAGTTGTACACCCCACTATTTTAAATACGTACAGTAGAGTTCTTATATATGTGTACACTTTAGTAAGTACCTTGTCACTTTAATCGCTGTGACAATTCATATATGGCAGTTTAAACATGACATTAAATAGACGAGGTACTAAAGTGTACACAATATTTATGAACTCGACTGTGGTCATACTACATATTTCTAATCCACCCCTATCGTCAACGTATCTCCAAAATATAAAATAATAGGTAAATGCTTGTTTCTATTTACATATGTATAACTTTCCGAAAATAAATCCTATACGGTAAAAGAAACCAACTTCCGGTAAACCCAGAATGAAAGGCACAACTTTCGCCCAGATAACTTGCATCAACTCATTCAATACCAAAGACTCGATATAGCACGATATAGCACTCATTTCGTATGAAAACCAGGAGTTTTGGCACCGTACCCGATATTTAATAACACAAGCTTCCACGAATAGTACTACGAGTTCCTGTTCATAACTAATGAAGTACAATGCCCGTGTTGTGACTTAGTTAAACAAACCTGTTGAACGAATAGGAAATGTTACCCTGCGAGTTTTCAAACTACTAAGTAGGACGTAGTAAATCTTTTTTTGGGGCTGACCACAGATAACGTAAACACCTCAATCTGTATGAAAACCAACCGTGTCTCTTTTTTCTACCGTATCAAGAGAAGAGAATTTTCCGTTTTCCGCGCAAAATCGATTCAAAGTCGTCGCTTTTTTGGGCTATTGCAGTTTATTATCACGCAACGAGGCATTTTCTTAATTTTCACTGCCGACCGACTGCAACAACAGAGGGCCCTACCAAGATGCATTGCGCTAACTAACGTTTCTATTCGTTTCATTTTTAAACCAATCGCGTCACTGGTAGACCACGTGACTTTTCGTATCACGTCATCTACCAGTGACGCGATTGGTTTAAAAACAAATCGAATCGAACGTCAGAGATGCGGCCAACCCCGACGCTCGGTCAGGGTTTAAGTCCGGATTCGGACACGCGAAGTAGATAGATGCATTTGAGTTATCTATGTGTATTTCAAATTCAAATTCAAATTCAAATTTTTATTTCAGACATGTGTCCATAAAGTGTTAGTTATAAAAGTCTTATAAAACTACGTTAGTAAACACAATGTAAGTACTTAAAAAATCCTATACATATATATTAGCTCTGGACTCCATGTGAATGGAGTCCCAATGGGCTAGGAAACCGCTGGCAGGCGAGGCCCAGACCTGCTGCAGGATGCTGTTGGGACTGTCCATCTATTTATATCTGAAGAACTGAGATATGAAAGTGGCCTTAGAAACTACACAATTTTTACGACATAATATTGTATATTTTGACGACACGGTAGCTTAGTTGGTAGTGACCGCGCCTTCAAATTTAGCGGTCCCGGGTTCAAATCCCGGCAAGGGCAGACATTTGTGTGATGAGCGCGAGTATTTGTTCCTGAGTCTTGGATGTTTTCTAGGTATTTAAGTATGTATTTCTCTATATAAGTATATTTATCGTTTTCTAGGTCTAGTACCCATACTACAAGCCTATAGAGATTAGTTTGGGACTATTATTTTCCAACACTGGTGCTTGGCGGTACGTTAAAAAATAAGACAGTGATAGCAATCCGGACGGACCCTACTTGTGTAGGTTCCCTACACAAGGCCCTACCACCACTAAAGATCTCCGCGTGAGTGGAAATATTTCCTGATATCAGGAACTCAGCGCAGAATTGGTTAAAATTATCTATTTCTAATCCTACCCCAATCCAAGTATCATATTAAAATTCAACCATTAATAAATGTAATTTCGTATATTTTGACATGCAATGCAATGCAATTTATATTGTAATATTACATTGATGAATAAATAAACTAAACTAAACTAATGTAAAATATTTTAAGACTTCGCTGTTCATCACGGCCCGCCTTAATTATGTGTCCATCATAGAACTCTATTATTCTAACGCAAAGCCAAATTCACGAAAGCAAATTAACACTAAATTTAATAATTGACTTCGTGCGACATGGTTCTTAAGTGGTTCATAAATTAATGTCTGACCGTACAAAGGCGCAACTGGTCAAGTCTCCATTTTCGGAGCTGCCCTTATGTATTATTCAAGATATGTTTACCCAAAGGAAGAATTTATTATTTATATCTGTAATAAAAGATTGTTAAGCAAGAAATGAAAGGCAACTATTTCCATTTTGAGTACTGTGAAGAAAGAAAACAATTTTATTGTGTTATTTTTCTTGCCGTGGAAGATAAACATGGTGTTTTCAGTATTCCTCTTATTTGCATTAGAAACTATAGTAGATTTTTTTAGACGTTTAGTTGATGATAGTTTTTATCATTATTGTACCACAAAATTAGGTGCAAAATTGGTACCAAGTTGACCAATACACAAGAAAAAAACTTCTATAGTAAGTTTCCAAAAGTGAGATACGAAAGAAAGTGTTTTAATCTTCATTTGATGGCGAAAACTTTAAATAATTCTAAAACTCTTTAAATAACTTTAAGTATCTCGATCTGTAATCAAATCAAAACGATAAATTATTTTTAATGTATAAAAAAGCGTTATTTTTACTGCTTACTCGTTGAAAAGAGGAATCAATATTCTCCATGGCTTAAAATAAGTTTTTATCTAATAAAAGCTTTTAGTAAAAACACTTTTGCAACATTTGTTTTCCCCATCCGTATAATTTTTTCATCGAAAATTACAGACAATGCTTTTATAAAAGAAAAAACTTTGGGAAATTAGCGAGTTACTAAACTTAACCACAGCGTTAGTCGTAAATTTCGTCCACAATGGGGTCTTGTATTTTAACTAAGTCGCTTGGAAAAGGTTTGTCCATGTGTCCGTGTTCTTTAATTTATCACTGAAATACATGACATATGTAGCTAAAATTTAAATCAGTGCCCTAACATGTGGGCATAGAATAAAACAAATTAAATGATGCTCAGCTCCATCCATAGTATATTGTGTGCATTAATAATTAAAAAAATAATTTACCAACGTTCCGTGCTCCGAGGTAATTTAAAATACATGGCAAAAGTTTCCACAACAATCCCATTACAATGTGGCTTCATTAATTTTTAAAGCCAAACGTGTCACAAATACATATTTTTATGTGTACTTAATCCAATATTCTCCTAATCCAAAACGACACGGTCACCTTTCAACGGCTATGGACGGATTTCCGTCCGCCCCACTTCCGCTACCTTCATTTTATCATATTTATCAACAATACCTCCAATATAAAAGAACCCTCTTTGCCAAGAAAATAAAGAAAATGGCAGGAACTTTCCTTATGTTTTTCATCGAGGCTAAGTGTTTTAAAATTAATCGTTTAACTGTCTTTGAAGTGGCCAGCGTGTTTATATATTATCTAAATACAAAGAGAGTTGAGGGCTTTCTTAACTGTTTACCCGTTATTATGGCGGTATTTATTATCTGCGTAATACAGGGTGATGGCAGAATTTTAGCCACTTGCTAACGGGACCGGTTAACCAGGCTTTGAGATAATTAAATGTACATGGATATTGTTTCGCTCTTGGTTATAATTTCGTTTTAATTTACAGCGTGTCTTTTAAATCGTTTGTTCTTTTAAATAATAACAGGTTTTTACAGATAATAAATATAGGTTACAATGTTTTTGGCATATTAGGGCTGGGGTTCAAAGGTAAACCGGGTTAGTGTTGTAGCGTAGCTTTGTACAAAAGACTTTTATTTAACCAGCGCACGAGATTTTTTAATGTTTAAAAATCAAACAAGCCGTCGGTCAAAGGTAAAAGAGCAATGTTTAACATAGTAATCGTCGAAGCATCTAAACCGATATATTTACTTGTGTACAGTACAGTCAAGGACTTTAATTGTTATGCCACTATGGAACCCTGTCATAAAGACAGCGTCAAACCACATGGCCGAAAATACGCTTAAATGAATGATTAACGTTATGCGACAGGGTTCCATAGTGGCATAACAATTAAAGTCCATAACTGTACAAACACATGACAACTATACAACTGTCAGTCAATTGCTGTTTTATTATTGACACTACGATACGAATTACGATGACCATGGACATACAAATTTGATAGCGCACAGTCCATTACTTTGCAATGTATCAATGGGCTTAGAAAAGTTGAAATAGTTGAATGCTGCGAACGCTAGCGGCAACTAAAATCAAAGCAAATTAAAAAGAATTGACGTAAGCAGAGACCCAAGAAAAGATGCATTACGTTAACTAGCGTTCCTTTTCGTTTCGTTTTTAAACCAATCGCGTCATTGGTGGATGACGTGATACGAAGAGTCACGTGATCTACCAGTGACGCGATTGGTTTAAAAACGAAACGAATAGAAACGGTAGTTAGCGTAGTGCATCTTGGCAGGGCTTCAGAGCTGCCGTCGGTCGCCTTCGTCAAGTTTGACAGATTCTCTCCTCTCTTCAGCCCTTAGGGCCGTATTAATAAACTCATCTTGGCCGAGATGCCGATCACAAGATACGTCAAAGTAAACGTCAAACCATAGAACACTGTCATTTTTGACGCATCTCGAGACGAGCATTAGAGTTGAGATTAGTTTATTAATACGGCCCTTAGTCACCGAATGCTGAGTTTAAGCCTCTTTCAATGACGCCATTCACTTTTATCAAATTAAAAAATGTATGTACAAAGAGGATCTTGTTTTGTTGTGAGTATTATAATAAGTTATTCAAATCAGAATAATATTTTGGCAACAAATAATGGTAATTAGTTAGTCCTTAGGGATACCACTATTTTTATACAAACGCGGGGGATAACCTGGGGCACGTTTTATAAAGCTACAAGTAATTATTTTACAGGTCTTAACTGGGAACACTGCTCAAATAGCTGGTCGTCATTGGTCGAGGTTGTGTCAAATGGAAACTTGTAACCTGTAAATTGTAATTTGTAGCTTTATAAAACAGGCCCCCGGCTGTGTTACAGTAGAAAAATAATTTTAATTGATAATTACTAATGTCTAACAGGTCATTAAATTCACTATTTATCTACTTAATAGTCGCGTAATATTTTAAACACAAGTCGTATAGTTTTTCTCGAAAAAAATGTCGGTATCGGTAATTTTTATATACATACATACATAAACTCACGCCTTTATTCCCAGTTTGGGGTAGGCAGAGCTACAGAATTGCCAACAACTCTAAAAGCTTGTTGATAATTCTGTAACCACATTTTGCATAATCAGGCTAAGATGTTTACCAGTGTATTAGTGACAGGTTGCAAGCCCATCGCCTAACAGTACTACAAGCCTTTATTCCCTTAGTCAACTCTTACGACATCCACGGGAAGACACAAAGTGGTGCTATTCTAAGCCGGCAACCACACAGCTATAGCTATAGCAATTTTTATATGTTATAGGATTATAATATAATTTATCTGCTTCCGTCTCGTGATATACCGCGGTCAGAACCTCGCGGTATAATTTTTTGGTTTTATTTCGAATGCTGACCTTTTAAAGAGATAAACTATAATTCAACCGTAGGAAATGAATTCCTTAATAAAATTTGGACATGTCGTAAAATCGACCAAACGCTTTTATGACAATTGTGAGTTAAACCGGTTTCTGGATTTCTCAATTTAACTACTTTTTCTATGTGACATTTATTATTTTAAATTCTCTAAAATCTAGGATAATGAAAGAACTCCATAATCTTATACTATTAAATGAGCAATAGCAATCAAGTTCTTTAAAACGGCTCGATGTCGATGAAATTTGCAATAATAATTATAATATGGGGGCTTACGGGGGATTGTCATGTTTGGGAATATTAGTTTTTAACCCGAGCGACGCTCGGTCTTCCAGGTACTTATTATATTAAAGAACAATACGATTAAATAAATATGTATAATTTAAATATAAAATATAATTTAGAATAATGATAATTAAACGGGTAGTAGCCCTCTCATGTTGCTGTGCCCTCGCAGGGCGTCACATGTATACCTGTAGTTATAGTTCCACCTGTTGTAACGTAATGTGACACGCAATAAATTATTTGAATTTGAATTTGAATTTGATTGTTTAAAAACAAAATGACCGTATTAACGACGATTTAAAAGTTTTTACGATAAATACAATCTCTTGCAGTTTACAAGAACTATTAACTACGGCGTTTAATTAAGTCTCCAATTTTATTTGATTGACATTTAAGACGGTAATGATCTATTTTCTGTTTGTTTTTAAATACGCGTCAGTGCGTCAAATTTATTAAAATATACTTTAAAAATATTATTTTCAGATATATACTCTTTAAGTCAATCTTTTCAACGCAAGTCAAATACATTGTAGAGTATTTTTATGCCGTCAATTGTGACGGGTAAAGCCGTCGGTTGCGGCGAACCTGCGGCGGTGCATATACGTAAATACCTAAGCGCTTAAAACTTTAAAATCTACCGTTATTTACATTACTAGATTATAGTTTTCAAGTAATTTTAAAAATGTTATTTTAGGATCAACTGTATGTTGTCAAAAAAAGCCCGTTTTTTTGTTTTGCAATTCCCCGTTTCGCGACACAATTCGTTAGTTAATAGTTTTTTTTACCGATATCAAAGACAGGGCCCTGCCAAGATGCATTGCGCTAACTAACGTTTCTATTCGTTTTGTTTTTAAACCAATCGCATCACTGGTAGATGACGTGATACGAAAAGTCACATGATCTATCAGTGACGCGATTGGTTTAGAAATGAAACGAATAGAAACGTTAGTTAGCGCAATGCACCTTGGCAGAGCCCTCTGGGGTTCCAGAGCTTGGTAACGTAGGTAGTGTTTACAATTAGAGAAGCTGCGGGTATTTGCAAAGATGTGGCAAAGGGGAAGATTAGGCAAAGTTGACATACTTCAAATATTTCAATTGACAGTATGTTTATCTTAGTAATCGTATAGGAAAGTTTGCAAATCAGTTTTAAGTTGTAATTAAAATTAACAAAGAAACAAGATTTTAGCTAACTTTATGTTTTCTTGCGGAACCTAGTATGGTTATGAGTATCGCCTGACAAAAGGTGGATAAAGCATCCGTCCCTCTTGCACTTAAGGGGCTTCTAAACAGGCCATATTTTCACTGCAATATGTGGCCGGCAACTATTGGTGTCCTTCTCTAACATACGAGTAAGAGAGGGACACCAATAGTTTGCATGACACACATTGCAGTGATAATATGGCCCGTTTAGAAGCCCCTTTATATACGTGTCAGAAATTGACGGATGTTTTATCCATATTTTGTCACGCGATAAACGCAGCCATTAGGCCCCTTGATTGGCATTATATTTAGTACAAAATATACCGGTTTTTTTTTTTTCATTTATTACCGTTATTGGTATGGGCTGATCAATATGAAATACATTAACCAGGTCTAAATACTAAAGTCTAAAATTGGTTGGTAGCGACCCTGCCTATAAAGCTAGTGATCCCGGATTCGATAAAAAGGTATGTTTATCCTGATTTATCCATAGTACAAGCCCAGACCTTAGTTTGAGACTGGGTTACTTTGTCGGTGATTGTCCCCGTTTCTTTTTATAGGATTTCCGCTGCGTTTAACGTAGACCCAGATGTTTATCTATCTTATCTATCTAACGAGTTCGGACTTGTAAATATCGAATCTCTAAGGATATTATGGTGACTGTAAATGTACAGTCAGCAACAAAAGCTTGTCTCAAAAGTGTTATATAGGGGCAGAAAATTATTTACACTGCGACCTGAACCCTAATAAGACCTGTACAAATGATACAATATAATAACGTTTTGCTGGTATATATACAGGCTGATTTTATATCTAAACAAGTAGTATTATGTTGAAAAAAACTGGTCAAGTGCGAGTCGAACTCGCGCACCGAGGGTTCCGCACCACCGCAGGTATTATTAATTTCAATTTGAATTCGATTTCGAATCGGAACAGCGCGAGCCCAGAGGGCCCTGCCGAGATGCATCACGCTAACTAGCGTTTCTATTCGATGACGTGATACGAAAAGTCACGTGATCTACCGGTGACGCCATTGGTTTAAAAACGAAACGATTAGAAACGCAAGTTAGCGCAATGCATCTTGGCAGGGCTCTCAGTTCTCACTTAACTCACTTCTCATTTGTTTAGTAGGTATTTATTGTTTTTCTTCAGGGTTTACAATAATCATGCCAAATTTGACGCTTGTACGTTTCACCGTTTTTACGATACAACCAAAATAAAAGTATGTTAAAAAAAAGGCTTCTTGTATTTGTTTGTAAATTCGCCGTAAATATTCTGAAAAAAAATACCAACCCGCTATGTATTACGGTTGAAAATATATAGCTGTTTAAAGTTAGGACGGACGGACGGACAGCGGAGGCATTTAATAGGGTCCCGTAGGGCTCTCTTCGGGCACGCAACCCTAAAAAGCGACGATACGTTGAACACACACTTTCCGAGCCGAACGCGTCGAACGAGTCGAACGAAACATTCGAATTCTGTATATGAAATCTTATGAAACCTCGCACACTTGCCCGCGTCGAATCGTCCGAATCAGCACAGCTAGCACAAGTTGCCCGCGACTTGTTTGTCGCTCGGATCTCCCTTTCTATCTAGTCAGTAACGATAGAGATGCACTGAGCGACAAGCGAGAAAATACAACTTGTACTACGCGTGCTGGAAGAAGTGTGCAAAGATTTCATATACAGAGGGCTCAGACAAGTTGCACTACGCTAACTAACGTTTCTATTCGATTCGTTTTTAAACCAATCGCGTCACTGGTAGACCACGTGACTTTTCGTATCACGTCATCTTCCAGTGACGCGATTGGTTTAAAAACGAATCGAATAGAAACGTTAGTTAGCGTAGTGCACCTTGTCTGAGCCCTCTGAATACTAAAATTCATTTCGTTCGACTCGTACGACGCGTTCGACTCGGATAAGTGTGCGTTCACCTTTAGGAGGTAAATACGAAATAATATAATTCCTGTGTTTATTCGTGATATTCTTATCATAACTGATAATCCACAGGTCAGCTACTGATCCCGGCCGCTCCTTTGACCCTCACGCCTGCAGTCCCTTTCCATAATTAATCAAAGGTAATTATTATATTAATTAATTTGGTTTTAACTTTCCTTTGCTTAAATGCCGTCGGCTAGACCGTGTAAGTGATATAGGAAATCTTACATGTGTTTTTATTAAAAGTTTAAATACCCTTTTTGAGTATGGGATCACAGGCGTTATTAAGGTAACGGGTTTTTCTTTTATATTTATTTATGTTGCATTTAAATATTATAAGTGTTATAGGTTTTCACTAAAACCGAAAAAGGGTAAAATTTAAGGACGATGAAATTGGGTTTGTTTTATTTTATTTTTATTTCAAATATTTACTATAAGAAAAAAACAGTAGTAGTGATGTACTTAAAAAAAAGTACGTGTATTTGATATTATTTGCTGGCGTAAAACATGTATTTGTAATATCCGAAAATAAGCTGTGATTTTTCACACAGTTTTATTGTTTAAAGTGTAGTCATCACCATCATCATCATCATCATCATCATCATTATCATCATCATCATCACTCTCTTTAATTTCCAGCGAAAACAATCCAATGCGGCCTGCATCCACCGACTTCCTACTACCTTTATTAGGTGATTTGTCCATCGTGCTGGCGGTCGTCCCACGCAATGTGTATTAAAAGTGTATTATTCATAGTTAATTAATAAAGGGAAAAAAAAAACGTTATTGATTTATGTATAAAAATGGCTTGACATTAATCAACCTAGACTAAAATCATACTATAAATTTTGAAACGACATAGTTACGCAAAATGTAAGTCCTGATCTTATGAAGGAGAGATTTACGAGTTAATACCAGAAATACTATATGAAAATCGAATTTGACAAAAATGGTAGTTACGAAATGTCACATCTAGACCGACGATATGATATTTTGCTTACGATTTTAATAATTTTAATAAGTGGGGCAAATTGCACGGGTCAAGGAACACCCCTTTCGTACACTTTTATAAATATCTTACAAGCATAGTAACGGTGGCTTAACAAGCGACACTTGTGGAAAACTACAAATGTAATAAATAATACGTATTTATATATATTTATCCATTTTGAGTAAATAATTGTTATTTTGTAAATATATTCCTTGCTTAGTTTTCTCTTTCTTTTTCTGTGCACCACTTTTGTTAGTTTTTGTATGAGTAATAAAGATTAAATAAATAATTAATTTAGTTATTTTCAATATGTACTTAACGAACCATTTCACTTTAAATCTCGTAAACAAAATTACAATGGTGAAATAGTGAACCTTTTTGAAAAAGGTTTTAGGTAAGTCAATTTAAAAGTCTATCCGGTTTAATAACGTGTTGTTTTTTTTTTAAATAATGTTTAGGATTCATTAATTCACTAAATAGGCAAAGTTTATACCTTCATATTTTTTTCACAATGCCATCAATTTCCAGCACTTAAGTAATTAATATTATAATTATTGAATAGTTGAAAATTGAACCTATACCAAACTTGGTAACTTCTTTAAACTTTAAAAAATTAGAACACTTTGTTTTTAATTTGTCGTTCGAGCGTAGATTCAAAAATTTAAAAGTTCACTTGACTTACCTGGCTGGTTACGCACTTGTCACGAACTCTGCGCGTGTTCCGCGCTGGTTGGGACCCGAATGGCCGAAGCACCGGAGGAATGCGGTTATATAGTGTCGAGTGGGGGTTGGTCCAAGCGCCAGGCCGCCCCGCCGTGGGCGGGCGTGGGCGAATGCAGCCTTAGATTATCCAGATGTAAGTTCGAAATTCAAATCTGTGGCGTTTTTATCGGTGTTCGATTCGAAATTTGGATGTATTTTTTGTTAGCTGATTTATATTAAAACAATTGATATGCACGTTCCAATTTTGAATCATTGCTCGATGATAGAATTGAGACCCCGCGTCAACGGTGATTACCTTTGCCGCAGGGGCTCCATTCTAATTCTGCTCGGTTCTTTTGACACATTATCCAATTTTCAACGCTAAATAGCTCTTATTGACTTGACAGTAATGGCGATCGAATTAAAAACAATGCAATAAAATGTCAAAAGCAATATGGTTTTAACGAGTAGAATAGAACCCCAGTTTGTAAACTAACTTTAAACAAGGTAGAAGTCCTCAATTCGTCTGTATAACGTTATTTTAGTTTAAAATTAGTTTGCATTACAGGTCAAAATTAAAAGTATCCTCATCATGATTAAAAAAAGTATTAAATAAAATTTTAAATTAGAGTAGAAAGAAGTGGTCTTTGCCTACCCCTCTGGGAAACAGGCGTGATTTAATGTATGTATGTATGTATGTAAAATTAATAACTCAAATCATGTCACCGATAAGGATCGTCGAAATAATAAAAAAAACATTTAGAGTTGGTGTTTTTTAGACATTAAATTTATTTTAAAACTAGCTTCTGCCCGTGACTTCGTACGCTTAGATTTCGATTATTGTTACTCACTAGGGAACTTTAAAAAAAAATCGGGATCAAAAGTAGCCAACGTATTAATCCAGGGTAGGTACCTTTAAGCTACCTCCATTTCAAAATTGATCCAAATCCGTTCAGCCGTTGCAGCGTGAAGGATTAACGAACTATCACATTTGTAATAGTAAAGGTAGATAGAAAATCCGTAGACTACAGTAGGATTAACACCACACTAGTTAAAGTACTTAATTGGTTTACTAGCAACAATTTGCTACTAAATGCTAAGAAAACGAAATGTGTTAGGTTCGCTTTGCCTAATGTTAAACCGGTACATTCTAGTATTTTTCTAAATGACGAGTGTTTGCAAATGGTAGATAAGGCAATTTTCTTAGGCATAACATTAGATAAATATTTGCAATGGAGTCCCCATATAGCTGTACTGGCAGGTAAACTAAGTTCGGCAGCTTACGCCGTTAGGAAAATTAGACAACTAACCAATGTTGAGACAGCTCGCTTAGTCTATTATAGTTATTTCCATAGTGTCATGTCGTACGGTATTCTGGTTTGGGGTAAGGCAGCTGACATACAAACTATATTTGTGTTACAAAAAAGGGCCATTCGTTCTATTTACAACTTAAACTCCCGTGACTCTTTAAGAGAACTTTTTAAAGAAATTAATATCTTGACTGTAGCGTCTCAATTTATTTATGAGAATATTATTTACGTTATTAGAAATTTAGATTCTTTCACCAAAAATTCTGATATACATAATTTAAATACCAGAAATAAAAATAAAATCGCTATCCGAAAATTCCGCGTCCGTAAAGTATATAAATCATTTGTTGGTCAATGCATTCATTTCTATAATAAATTACCTGACGAAGTTTTAAAGTTACCCTTTCCAGCACTTAAAAGTTACTTGAAAAGGTCGTTAATGTCTAAAGCGTATTATAGGATCGAGGACTATCTAACAGACAAAAATGCATGGCCTAAATCCGAAACTTAGTCAATAATAATTTATTCAAATGCAAAATCTTTATCTTGTCTAGGGGACACCGTTGATGTAGGAAAACATATCGAAACTTTTATGTGGTCGTCTCGCACCATCTTATATACACATAAGTATGTGTTTTTTTTTTCTCTATCTCTCCCGTAAGATTCTTAATTGGCATGTTTTCCGGCTGAACTACGCATGTTATTTAATACTATATTTAATTTAATATTTATAGCTTTATATAATGCTAGACTAAGGAGTACCATTGTAATAAGAAATATGTTTAAAAAATGACTGACTGCTGAGTTTCTTGCGGCGTTTCTTCTCGGCAGTGGTCTTCTCTTGGGAAGCGCTGGTAGATTCTTGACGTGTAAAAGTGCCCGTGCGGCCTACTTACTGAATAAATTTATTTTATCTTTTATCTTTTATCTTTTAATACCTACTAGCTTTTGCGCGCGACTCTGGCCGTGCAGA
This sequence comes from Acleris literana, assembly GCA_946894065.1. Classification (NCBI taxonomy): domain Eukaryota; kingdom Metazoa; phylum Arthropoda; class Insecta; order Lepidoptera; family Tortricidae; genus Acleris; species Acleris literana. The sequence goes on from OX335681.1 coordinate 6,347,585, forward strand.
AGTCGTTTATCGCTATTCCCTCGAGAACTCTCCAATTTTCGGGGATAAAAAGTAGTCTATGTGCTATTTCAGACTATACGTAATCTATACAGGGTGTCCCAGAAACCGACGTCAACCCGCCTAGGGCTGATAGAGCAACTAAAAAGCTATCTATTTAACCCCTATGTATGTTCAGCGATTTTATGTATATGTGCCAAATTTCATTCATATCCATTCAGCCGCCACGCCGCAGCGTTTGAGTAACAAACATCCAAACTTTCTCATTTATAATATTAAAAAGATAATATAAGATTTGTTTAGTTTCTAGTTTTTAAACAACTTCGTTAAATATAACATTAGTCGTGTAAAAAAAAACTGATGTTAGCTAAATAAATAAAAAGTTTTTTATGTTTTTTTTTGTTAACCTGTGCTTGTGTCCCACTGTCGCGCAAAGGCCTCTCTGTCTCTCCATTCATCCCTATGGAATGTTAACCTCTAATAATACATATTGTTGCTCGGATGAGTCCATAAATTGTCCATTCTGCCGAAGCAGGTATAGCTTTTCTCAACAACTGCGAAATAAAACATTTTTCTTAATTAATTATTTGGTATCCTGACTTTTTACCAAATCATCATTTGACAAACTATATCATTTTACAAACTTTCATTTCGCAAAAATGTAATTGTGCTTAAACTATTACATATTACATAGGTTACATGGGCTTATTAAATAAGTTAGGTTAGGTTAGGTTAATTTACCACGAAAAAATATAAAAATATGTGGCGGGAACTACGTCTTTGCGAAATGAAAGTTTGTAAAATGATATAGTTTGTCAAATGATGATTTGGTAAAACATTAGTGAACCTAATTATTTACATAATTAGTATAATAAGGCCAAAGTTTTTTTTTGGGTGAAAACGGCCGGTCTTAAAAGGGATGTTTTCTGCCCACACCAAAAATGTGCATATTCCAGTAACCTTACCATGAGTTACAATTCATAATTCATAATTCTTTCTGAGCAGTGTTGCGAAAAGTTATATACCTAGGACGTAACTACTAACGGCCGGACCTTTAATAACCGTTATTTTCGTGTAACGTTATCTTTCATAACGTTATCTTGAACGAATAACGTTATACTATAACGTTATTTGACGCCTTACCTGTAGCGGTATCCATTATAACATTATCAAACAAAACGCTATACCTATAACGATACTTCGGTAAGCGCTATAATAACGGTAATAACCGTTATATTCGTGTAACGTAATTTCTAATATGCGTTTGTTATTTGCATTTTAAAATACATTTTTTTATAATAAAAGCAAAGTATTTTAGCTGGCTATTAGAAAAGGGACGGAAAAAAGACGGAATATATGAACGGCCATCGAAAGGACGTTGGTTGCGATGTCTAAACGGACAAAAATCGTCTCTTCTGGAACGTCGGCCAGTCACGCAAAAGGCCTTCCTAAGGAGCGGCAACAGCGCGTAGTTCGAAAGTTTCATAACGTTATTATAACGTTATTACGATTTCGTTACGGTGTAGCGTAACGTTATGGAAAAATATCGATATATTAAAACGAAATTTTGAGCACTAAAGAAATATAACGTTATGATAACTATATTATTCATAACGGTATAAACGGCCTATCGGGTTCAAAATTTAAATACATACATACAAAATCTCACGTCTTCGTTCCCAGAGTGGGGTAGGCAGAGCTACAGAATTACAAACATCTCTAAAAACTTGTTGATAATTCTATAACAATTTGCACAATTAGGCTAAGAAAAATTTAAATAGACCTTCATATTCATCCCCTGTATTATGGTCGCTTGTATCACAGTGGATAAAGCATCCGTCACTCTCGCACTTACTTACTCGTCAGCAAGTGACAGATGTAGTGTGGATAAACACGAGCATAAATAAGCCGGCGGGTAAACACGTGTCGTGAGGTTGAAATTTGAGAGCGAGATTAATTTCAGGTAAGAGGTTTAATTATCAGGATACAGTTCCGAACATTTACCGTGTTTGTCTTCAAATTGTTATTTGGAATTAGCAAAAGTTCGGAATTGAATTCGTAATCGTTTCCTGCAGAGTTATTCTACTAATCCTACTATCCTATTAATATTATAAATGCGAAAGTTTGTGTGTGTGTTAGTTACTCCTTTACGCTGCAACGGCTGGAGGGATTTGGATGAAAATTGAAATGGAGAAAGCATATACTCTGGATTAACACATAGGCTTATTCATCCCGGAAAATGTAAAAGTTCCCAAGGGAATAACGATGATCTAAAATCTACGCGGACGAAGTCACGGGCAGAAGCTAGTATTATAAATGCGAAATTTTGTGTGCTTGTTTATTACTTCTTTTCGCTGCAACGGCTGAAGGGATTTGGATGGAAACGGCCCGGAGAACGCTTGTACCCAGGTGTGTTTCTCTCAAAAAACGGCGGCCGGTCGGACGGATGAGCGAATAAAAGCGGCGAGTTTAAGTAGTCCCGTCCGACCGAAGTAAACACATTTTAGCGCGTGCATTGTCAATTAGGGAGCCTTATACGTTCGAGAAGTCATGCTGCCAAATTGAATACACGCGCTAAAATGTGTTTTGTTCGCTCTGTCGGGACTACTTAAACTCGCCGCTTGGACCTTCACTCGAGCGAACGATCACCTTTGCTTGTTGAGAGAATCACAACCCTGGATTAACACTTAGGCTACTTTCCATCCCGGAAAATTTATAAGTTGCCGAGGGTTACTCAAAATCTACGCGGACGAAGTCACAGGGAGAAGCTAGTATATAATGTGAAAGTTTATGTGTTTATTTGCTACGTCTTCACGCTGCAACGGCTGGAATGTTTTGGATGAAAATTGAAATTGAAATGGCTTATATCCTAGATTAACACATAAGCTACTTTATATCACGGAAAATTTAAAAGTTTGATGAAGTCAGGGGCAGATGCTAGTATTCAATAGAAACTAGTAGTTTGCCCCGAACATAGACCGATTTCAAAGAATTCCTCGATTTCAAGTTCATGTTCGAACTTCAACATCATTTGGCTCAATTAAGTACTTTTGTATCAAATTTCATAAAATCAAGGGCTCTATTCTACTTTGTAAAACGTTATTGCCTTTGACATGTTATTGTATTGTTTTTAACTCGGCCGCCATTACTGTCAAGTAAATCAGAGCTGTTATATCCGTCGACTATACGACAACATGGTTTTGACTTGAGAGAAGCGCGTGGAGCTAACCCCATGTGCTTCTGTTTAATCCATTAGAGAAAATACTCTTTTACCGAACAATTGTCTTCGCGTATGATATCCCCAAGGATTGTTTATAGACACTCCCATGGACTTATTAGAGAAATAAGTCCAACTTATTTCTCTAATAAGTCCATGGGAGTGTATATAAATAACTCGACATTGGCGAAATACACCTTAACAGGAGTGAAAGACATTAGAAAAAAAATCATGGTTTTACCGACTAGTGTATGAAGATTAGTTATTTATAAACCTCTAACCGATCCTATTCCAGGGCCCGTATTATGGTCGCCTTTATCGCGGTGGATAAAGCTTCCGTCACTCTCGCACTTACGTACTGGTCAGAAAGTGACAGATGTTTTATCTACGCTTATCTACGTCGATATACACGACCATAATCGGCCCGCAGTTCGAATTTAAAAGTTATACTTGCTACAGCTAAGTACTTATATGTATAATTTTACTGAGCTAAATCATGTTCAGACTTACTTGTATTATGTGGTAAACGACTTTCTAACTTCAAAATGAAACGTTTTTGGCTAAAACAGCTCTTTTATCGTAAATAAAGTAAACTGAGAAAACATTTTGGACAGCACTTGGCCACTTGTCCGTGATTGCTTTATTTTATTTAAAATAGCTGTTTCATGCAAAAAAGTTGCATTTTGAGATTAGAAATTTGTTTACTACTTAAGACAAGTAAGTCTGAACAGGGTTTAAGTATGTAGTATAGAGATGAAGTTTTTAGCCTTGTTTCATAAAAAATAGTTGGACTGTCAAAGGGTACAAAATTAACTATTACAAATTCATTTAAATCTCTAAAATTAACGGTTGGAATGATTTCAAGGGTTTTTTCTATTTAATCGTTACTTACACACGCCAAAAAAAGAAGTGTATGTACGTATGATATTGTTTATCTGTAAAATTGGTGAAGAGTTGACGCTGGCGAAAACGAAAGACCGTAGATAATGTATTTTTCGCCCGTCGCCTTCAATTTGATTTCCGCCTGTGCTCCCAGTGAGGTTATCCGCGAACGTAACGTTGAATTATGGTTCTTTTGAGCGAGAACTGGGATACCTGGAATTTTACCCGACTGCGCAAAGCCAAAAGAAGGGTTATGAGCAGACAGAAATCCAGGGGGCAAAATTTTATGACAGGTATCATATATCGATAAACTCAATTATTTGCCTGATTTGTCTGTAAAACATTTTTTTATTAAAAGTGTAAATATTAAACATAATAATAACGTAATTCTCTTCTTGATTTTTTAAAACGATTTTTGAAACTTTACTCATCATTATTTTTTTCTTCATTAGTTTCATTACTGTCCCATTTACTATTAGTTAAAATAAACGATCACAATTTGTTCCAAATTTTCGGGCGTTAAACCTCTCCGCCTTGGCTGATAAATCTATTTCAGGTGGCTAAATGACTTTTCAATTTCTGTGGAGTTAATAGGGGCATAACTTTTTCTTTTAAATATGCTGTGTGTACTTCATACTCAGAACAATACTTATAAAAAATACATACAAAGATAATTGAGTTTATCGATATAGGACCTCCCTACCTGTCATATATTATAATTTTGCCCCCTGAGGGCCCTGCAAAGATGCACTACCTACGCTAACTAACGTTTCTATTCGATTTGTTTTTAATCCAATCGCGTCACTGGGAGATGACGTGATACGAAAAGTCACGTGGTCTACCAGTGACGCGATTGGTTTATAAACGAATCGAATAGAAACGTTAGTTAGCGTAGTGCATCTTTGCAGGGCCCTCTGGATTCTTACGTCTGATTATGAGTTTTACAGTTTGATGATGATGATGCTATCCGGCCAATTTCGACCAAGGCGACTGCTTCAACTCCGTGAAAAATTACGATCGGGTGTCCGCATGTGGCTAACCGTAGCCAACCCTTCTGGGAAAGTTTAAGTGAGCACATCATCGACATAGTTATGATTGATGACCGTGGGTGTCAGGCTTTCAATTAGTCCCATTTATCGTCCAAATCGGAACACCGAAAGGACTAAGGGCCGTATTAATAAACTCATCTTGGTTGAGATGCCAATCACGAGACACGTCAAAAATGACAGCTTTCTATGGGTTGACTTTTACTTTGACGTCTCACGAGATCGGCATCTCAGTCGAGACGAGTTTATTAATACGGCCATAAGTCATGGAAACCCACTCTGATTGGTTCTAGGCCTGCTGCTCCCATTGCGCTTAAGCACATCCTTTTACCTGAGGAGTTATCCGCCATGCTTGCGCTTGCCCTTTTTGTCACTCGCTCCTCTGCCATCCGTGCAACATGACGCATGATGCAATCCTAAATTGCTCCTTCATTTGCTCTCCGCAGCACTTCAGTGTTTCGCACACGATTTGACCAACAAATCGTTTCTATTTTCCGTTGGCATCTCAAGAAGAAAAGGGTATCAATCTCCTTATATCCTGTTCTTGAGATCATACTGTTCGAACTGTACAACCTCTTTTCCGGTCGTAACGGTTTTTGCTCCACTGGGTTCAGAAAACCGACGCCGAGTATATGCACCTGTCTTGCGCGTACACTTGTGCACCTTAATATGTCCTGCGTACCTGACATCTTCCGTATACAGGAATTTCATTAATCAAGAGCGATGGAAAGAGGTAGAGAGGACTGGCGTGATGCTCGTCGAGCTTTGGCTGATTCCTGCACGTAGGCGGTTTTAGGGTGCAGTTTACATCGTGGTCGCTTCTGCCATGGTCGCTTGTGACAAGAGGCACGCTCCCAGTTAAAACGCCAAAGAATCACCTGGAAACGTGAATCTGTTTCATAAGTTTACCCCACACTTCATTAAAAAACGTGACCATGATTAAAATGTTCCTGTTACTTGCTACCGATACAATAGCAATAACGTGACTTGTTAAAAAACTTCCAACAAAGTTATGCAACCACAAGGAGCAAAACAAGCCGGGAGCCGCTTAGAAACATCGAGTTGTTTTTTCGGTTTTTTTGAAGCTTTATGGTTTCCTCGTATTTGTTATTCAACTATGAGGTATAAGCAATTGCGAAACGACGACGAGAGACCGGACGTACGGGGCGAGTGCTGGTGTGGGTCGCTACTTGTGTAGACACCCTAGCCTCGTCACACCTCCGCGGAACAGTAAACAAAGACGCGGCGGCCTGAGGCGGCCGAAACACCAAAGAAGAATAAGTAAAAGGGCCTCGGCGTAGAATGTAACTTCATGTTTTTCCGCGTCGAGACCCTTGGTTCGTGGAGACCCGGTACTATTGGCCTTTTTAAGGAAATTTCGAAAAGGCTAAAAGAACCAAGCGGAGACCACAGAGTGGCATCATCCTCGAGCAGCGCCTATAAGTATAGCTATACAACGAGGAAATGCGGCCAGCATCTGTGGTACTCTGCCGCGGGGGCCCCCTCTTTTTTAGCGTTTATTTATTATTAATTTAATCGCATTTAATTTTTAGTTTAGTCCTAATAAGGTTTATTATTTATTTGCCATAGTTTTAGTTCTAATTTGTAATATTAATATGATTAATTATAATAAGTAACGTACAGTCAGCTGCAGAGAAATGTTAGGAAACTTGTATGCAGGGGGGTATACTTATCTCTGCAGCTGACTGTACAAGCGTAATAAATAACCGTACCTCCTTGTAATACCCAATTTGGTACCTAGATAAGGCTGCTGTTTTGGAAATACACCCAGTACAAAAGAAATACCTCTTTTTATTATGTTTTTTTTCAAATTTTAGCTTTAGATATTTCAGATAAAAAATACATGTAACAGAAGCTGAAAAAAGGCACACATCAACTTGTGTCCCTTATATCGACAGTTCTTTTAAAAACACTAAGGCCATTTATTTGATTACTTAAGTTAATATTTTCGGAAATAATTGCTCCGAAGTTGCATAAATTTGTTTCCACCAGATACATTTTTTGTTGAATCATAAAAACGGTAAAAGATACAAGTGTCAAATGTTATATGAAAAGTTCTTATAGTACAAACCCTAAAGGAGAACAGCAAATACTAAAAAATCGTCAAGTACGAGACGGACTCGCGCTGATGCGATTCGAAATTGAATCCAAGAATATAATAATACCGGCATACATAATAATATAGGCAAGGAGCCCTCGGTGCGCGAGTCCGGCTCGCACTTGGCCGGTTTTTTAAGATAAGTATTCTTAATAATAACGATAAATATAAGTATAAATGAATTTCATTTACATCTTCGCACGTATTATCTTATCTACATAAAATGTATAATTAAATGTGTACGTTTTATTCTAATTTTATTCTAACGGCGGACTAGACTACTTACGAGTACAAAACAAACATAACATCGTTCAACGACTTTTACAACGCTTGCTTAACCGTTTAAATTCTTTGAGAGTTTGCCCCGTATTCTTTTCTTGGGATTCGCAACGTCGGTGAATTCGATAGCTATTATAACTTGACCCGCCCGCCCGTACACGTTAAGAAGTTCTATGACTTTATCGTCGACCAATACAAACTTTAGACATTTAGAGCCTCTTCATTGTGATTGATATTGTAATAGTAGTAATGAGTCCAGTGACGAAACATTCAAGCGTCGATTAAAAAACCTTTTGTTGTATAATTCACTTTACTCCGTAAGTGAATTTATTGACGCTGATAAATATAAAAAGATAAAATATGTTTATTCAGTAAGTAAGTGTTTAATTGACATGTGTGCAATATAACTGTAACTTATATTATGAAATGTATTAAAAATCAAATAAGTAGCCTAAATAAAATAACTGAATGAAAAGCAAGCTTTAAAAAGCCGACTGCATTTTTTATATTGTCGTCGATATGTTTATAATTGACTTATTGTCCAATGTTGTTATTTCAATTTTAACAGTTTAGGTATCCTATGCCACCCGAAATGATGAAACACACATCTAAATCGGCTCAGGCGTTTAGAAGTTATGGTGGAATAAAGAATCATACATACATGAACCCTGATAACATTACCCTTTATTTGGGCAGTCATGTAAAAATACAATAATTTTATACCTCAATTTGTAAGTGTAGCAACTGAGACCTTACTTTGAAAATCGAAGTTCGAACTTACTTGAGCTTTATCCCTCTCTCTCGATTTAAGGCCCAGCCACACCGCTTGCGTGACGTGCACGCGCACGTTTGAGTTCGCTTTCCACTCTGTTGTGTAGTATGAATTCTCATTACGACATGTCACTATACAACGCAGTAAGTAGTAAGTTAAGCGGTGTGGCTGGGCCTTTAGTCTCGAATGACGACTGACAGAGATGGAGCTAACACTTCGGACTTCGATTTTCAAAGTAGGACCTCAGTTTTACATATAATTAAATAAGTATAGCGCTGGCGCAGGGGTCAAGCTAAGTTTGCTGGTTGAGAACCGTCGAAGAAGCTAGTATTGCGAATTGTGAACTCGTCGACCAGCAAACTCACGTATTCTCTGGCCCATTGGTCTGATTAATATACTCGTAATCCCTAATGTCCTCGGGGCGACACGCACAATTAGAGTCGGATACCCGGCGACTTAGCAATACAGTTTTATTGGTTTCGGAGACTCTTCGTTATATTGTGATTAAGAATATTAAGATAATGTTATTATCCCTTACGCAGATAAACAGGTGTTACTCGTAGAAAGGTAAACACAGCTTTATTTATTGACCTGAAGGCCTAGACACCAGGAGCGGAGCACCTGAGGCCCTTGCCAAGATGCATCACCCTGACTAGCGTTTCTATTCGTTTCGTTTTTAAACCAATCGCGTCACTGGTAGATCACTTGACTTTTCGTATCACGTGATCTACCAGTGACGCGATTGGTTTAAAAACGAAATGAATAGAAACGCTAGTTAGCGTAGTGCAGCCTCTGGAGTTGGACGCCGAGGATTTAAAACACAATAGGTAATTACTTAACCACAAAAAAGCTTAGGTTGCTTTATGAAATAACACGACACACTTTTAACAACTGTGAGTGGTCCGATATCGTCAAGCTCTAACTGGTCACGTAAATGTCCATTTTTCCACGTGGCTTCGTGAAAAATGCTTTAAGAGTGTTTGCTTTTCCTTTTGAAATATGGGCGCTAAACCACTTAAGACGTTATAGAAAGATACACTCAGTTGATTCAATAATAAAGCCACCGGCTTGCAGACTTATTTTGTTAAGTAAGGACATAAGACGTGGTAAGTAAAAATAAATGTCTTTTCTATCATTGAGTATTTTTATTTTAAAGTAATTATAATTATTTGCATTACGTATTAACATTATGTTTCCTAAATGGTTTGCTTTACCTATCCCACTTTATTTTTAAATTGAATGTCAAAACAATCGATTTAACCCCTTACTAATAAACGTTGAGTAACGGTGGTATAGCTATACAATGTTTTGTCCTTATCTGTCATTGTGATTTGAATTTGACAGATAAGGACAAAACATTGTATAGCAATACCGCCGTTACTCAACGTTTATTAGTAAGGGGGTAAATCTATTGTTTTCCGATAATTTTATACCACAGTGAAATGAAGATAAAATATGAATCTACCGAAAACAATTAATGGTTTAAGACAAAGACACAAAGATATCGCAAGTTATTTTGTGATGATATAGCACTTACGAGCATTACTTTGATAGCAAAGGTGGCCGCTCTAAATATCCGTAGTTGGCGTGCTAAAAAATGTGAAATAAATGAAAACGAAACGATCAAAAACTGAAATATGGAACCATCATTGTGTGAATCGAACTCGGACATGACCAACAGACTTAGACAAGGTGTATTCTTCAAATTAAAAAACATGTACATTCTTAGATGACGGATGCGATCGTACGTTCGCGACGCAACGTCCGGTACGGTTAACCTGTATTTCTTTTTTACAAACTTTTATTTAACTTTGAACGTTACTATGCAGAACCTCGTGGCAGGAATATTTTGACGAAAGGTCGAGAGAAAAGGGTATCTGGTTTCGAACAATCCAGCCACAGATTCCACAATTTCCATGAATTGTCCCGTTTGGCAGAAATAAGTTAAAAACTGCTCTCAGGCTTCGTTCCGGACATATCCCATCAAACAAGTTCGCATTCTTGATGAAAAAGAAGTCTTCGCCTAATTGTGATGAGTGCGCAGTCGTTGAAGATATTGAACATGTTCTCTTGGAGTGTGTCCGAAATGAGACATTTAGAAGAGTATGTTTCAACAAAAGTAGCACTATACCTACATGTAGGCTTCCTCAACGGCATTTTGGCTTTCCCCATGTCTGGGGAGGCTGAGATGCTGTATAAGTTGGCCGATTTAGGTTTAGTTAAGAGTTAATTTAAGATTTTGAGTTGTATTAGAATAAGCTTCTGACGGGGCGATGTGGTCGCTCAGCGACAAAGCCCTTTTAAAAAAAAAAACTTTGAACGTATGTATTGATGTATGTACGGGTCAAATCTTGCAAGTTAAATTTCACCCACTTCCCGTTAACGCAATGGGCTGAAATTTGGACCACATATGTAAACCCGATGACAATGCAATATTATGGTATCTAAGAGTTGATCTGATGATGGAGTCGGAAGGTACCGTCATTATCTCCGCTATTCTTAACGTAGACCGACCGTGTTAGGACTCAATAGTTTGGTCTTGATAAGCAGATAATGACTTGAATTGGCAAAAGTAAAAACAATCGGCAACAAAAGCTTGCCCTAAAAATGAAATTTTCGACAGAAACCTAATATTACGGCAGTCTATAAAGTACTCGGAATGCTACTTGAAAACGAAAAAAATTAAAAAATGTTTATTCACTCAACGTAGTACTAATTTTACAATGTGCGGTGACCCCTTTTTAAGTATAAATATTACCTGTGGTAAGGGGCACCGCTCTTCCATATACAGGTATCGAATATTACAACCATGGTAAGTAAAGAGGTAGGATAAGGTGACAAATTACATTTGTAATATTAATTAAAACTTAAAATTAAGCTATATGAGCATTTGTGCATATGCGCACGTGCATAAGTACGCATATTAAAGAGAAAGTTAAAAACAAAAGACGAAAGCAATTTAATTTCAATTTAATATAGACGGGAAACGTGTTTAAGTGTGTGTGAGTCTCTCTCTCTGTGTGTGTGTGGTGTGTGTGTGTGCGTGTGTGTGCAACTTGTGCCCACTGCTTTGTTACTCCCAATCCAAAAAGAGATGTCTGTGTCTCTATGTTGTTTGTCTGTCTGAGGCATCATAGCGTTGCAAATATCCATAAGCGGCGGTGACCACCAGGCCATCAGCTGGCCTATTGCCTGACGCACTTGCAATCGCAATCGACTTCAAAGTGGAACAATGTTTTAATTTTGTATGCAGACTCGCCTTCGGAATGTCAAAAGGAAAACGATTGCGATTGCGAGTGCATTAGGCAATAAGCACGTTACACAGATGGGTCGTCTGCCAGCTTAATCCGCCGATGGCAATAAAAAAACCGGCCAAGTGCGAGTTCGACTCGCGGAGAGGGTTCCGTCTCCACACGATATGCCTGTCTGTTAGTCTGTCTGTCTATGTATCCATCTGTCACAGCAGATTTGCGCCAAAACTACTGGACTGATCGAGTTGAAATTTGTTACAAATATGTAAGTCGGTGAGTCAAAGACGGAGTCCAAAATTAATTTATTTACGTTACGCGTCCGTCTTTGGGTCACTGACTTACATATGTGTACCAAATTTCAACTCGATCGGTCCAGTTGTTTTGGAGCAAATCAGCTGTGACAGACGGACAGACAGACACACGCACGAGTGATAAGGGTTCCTTTTTTTCCTTTTGAGGTACGGAACCCTAAAAATATGTATAAAAGATTGAACCAATTTATACGCAGTTTTTTTAAAGAGAACTAGTTGGCTCAGGGGTTTTCTTAGATAGATTTCATGAAAATCGGATAAGCCTTGTAAGAGATATCAGCTCTAAAACAAGGGGTCACCATAATTTCGTGGTTTTAATCTATTAAAATTCTCATTCTGCCCTATTTCCTCAATGGCGTCCCAAAACTTATTACCACAACGTAGCCACATCTTTATCTAACTGATAAGTAAATCTACTCTTGACTGTCGTGATTGGTGCCACGGCGGCGGCCGAGTGTTTCGTCTCGGGAAAGGTCACCGAATCTATCACACGAGGGCGGATTTGGCTGAAGTACAGGGAATGCGTCACTAGGCAAATATAGCCAGTCATTGGATTAGAAGAAAATAATGAAGTGTAGATTAAACGAAAAGAAACGAAAAGAAATGCCTAATTTAGCTCAAGTCCCTACCTACAGTATTACTCATTGGAGCTCTAAACAGATCCAAAAACACGGTGAGGTTAAGTTACCTATACTTATTTCGAGTTAAAATTTCACACATTCTAAAACGAATACATCGCTAAAATATGCAACTAAACAGTACTGTACTTTTTCTATTAAAAATATCCCGTAACATACAGTGTGGTACCAGCAACCTGGCTTTTTTTAAAGGAGGTTAAAATAACGTATATCTGTAACGTAACCATGACATTAATTTAATTAATAAACAAATTTTCACGCTTTGCTAACTTTCTAACAAAATTTTAATTGCCAGCAATGTAAATCACAGCAATTTGACAAGTGTGACGGATACTTTGATTATTATGATTTGCCCCCGTACTAAGCAACAGCGATACTGATAACGATGAACACGCAGCACATGCACTACATTGAAAATGGACAGTATCTAAGAGAATTAATCGTGAAGTTATTTTAATTATTTTTTAATTGATAATACTTGCAAACAATTGCTAAAGCAACATATTATCGGCAGTTTAAATAAATGTCCGCATGCCGGTAACACACTGGTTACTTCTAACCAATGTCAATTAAAGTTTAACTTATACCTAATTGCTTAACCGATGTATTTTTACAGTGTAATTATAAAACCGAGATTTATTTTTAGCTGTATTCGATTTCGGGCAATTGCTTTCAGAGCCCACGGTTCAAAATTAAGTGTATAATTCTCAGGCTTTTAATATTAATGTGTGCCAATATTTGACTTAATTTTGTGGCCCAGTCCTACAATAAAATATAACTAGCCTACTTAGCCCTAAGCGGTAAACAACTGCGGGTGTTGATATAACTGCTCGGGTTCAGAGTATATAATAATATATGATTATACTCCTAATTAGTTATCCGGGAGTTTGACAAATGTGCGCCTTATTACGGGTTTATACAATTATCTAATAAATGTATGGTTTCGACGGTGTGAAGTAGATATTTTAACCTAAATAAATTGTTATTATAGAGTATTTTGAAATTTAGAAATGATGAAAATTGTATTGCAGTTGGTCAATATAATGTGGGAAAATTCTCTTGTCGTTAGTATTTTTTTCTTTAATTCTCTTTAGGAAGACTTACGAAAAATCTACCAGTTGCAGTGGGTTCAGTTTCCTTCGTCGCCACAACTATACTCGAAAATCTAATTTAAGACCAAAATTTTAACCTCAACCGGCGCACATTCGCTGTGATTACTGCATTTTGGTTTAAGTGTAGGTATTTTTATCAATAAAACTTACTCTAATATTACTGGTTACACGAGTTCTCATTCTATGAAATAATGTTAAAATAACGAATTAATCAAGATGGGAACTGTCAGATTTTGATTTTTAATTATATTTTCGAGTATAGAGATATTATCGTATGCAGGTAATTCGATCACGCGTTTTGCCAGCTTCACGTCTTAGGTCCCAAAACGAGGAAAAGAATAAACAAACCGAAGCCTTTCAAATTTTGGATAATTATATTTTCTCCACGCAAAGTAGACGCATCGAGTTGCAGAAAATTAGCCCGCTCTAAACTATACCTATGTATACCTAAAGTTTTCGTTGTTGTTCTTCTCCAATGTATACAGGTTGTATGAGACAAAAAGAAACTGCTGCTGTCACCGAGAAAGTTCGTGAAGCACTTATTTATTATGTATTGTATACTTAATAACAATTTACATTAATTAATTTTAATTTGCATCTGAAACAGCCACCTTAATATAGTCGTGCAAGCGGTTTCAATATTATCATAACGTTGACACTACGATAACATGTCAAATTAATATTGTTTTACATATATAGAATACAATAGAAATAAGTTTCTGTCAATTTTTTGCTTTTTGCGACAAGCTTTTGTTGCCGACTATACTTTTTTCCGCTTACACTAAAAAAATGAGAGCCAACAAAGAGAGATTTTCACTTAGTTGACATAAAATGAATACAATAGTTAAGATATTAGTTATATAAACGAAAACTGATAGTAACAAACAGCAATTTCTTTAGTGATTCAACTAACATCTTAGTTGATGTGTCTAACGTCTTAGTTGATGTATCTAACGTCTTAGTTGATGTATCTCGTATGGGATCAAGACGCTTATGCACAACAATCACAATCTTGTTACAAGCGACCAATTATTTTTTCAGTGTAGACATCTGCTTATCAAGACGAAACTAACGAGCCGCAACTCGGCGGGTACATAATTATTAAGTACAGTGCAACCATTTCTTAATAGCGATCGGCAATAATCGTTTTTCTATGACACACGAGTGACAAACATACTGTCAGTTGCGAAGTGCAAGCGTGATGGCGATAGCCAGCCGAAAGCTATTCAGAAGCTGGGAATACTGTACAGCAAATATCCCGTCGCCACCTACCGACTCCATCATCAGATGAGTTCGATAATATTGCAATGTCATCGGGTTTACACATGTATTCTAAATTTCAGCCCTTTCCATTGACGGGAACTGGTTCAAAATCGACTTGCAGAACTCCAGAGGGCCCTGCCAAGATGCATTGCGCTATCTAACGTTTCTATTCGTTTCATTTTTAAACCAATCGCGTCACTGATAGATCACGTGACTTTTCGTATCACGTCACCTACCAGTGACGCGATTGGTTTAAAAACTAATCGAATAGAAACGCTAGTTAGCGCAATGCATCTTGGCAGGGCCCTCAGGACATACAAGTGAAGTTAAATAAAAGGTTTTAAAAAGAAATTATTCACAGGCTTCGTGTGAAGCTCTCATCAATCTAAAGTCCACTAATAGTACTCCCGGGAAGATCGTTAACCTTCACAAGGCCGTGTTTTTCCCGGAAGGCCGATTTGACACCTGCGAAACCTCTGTTTCCCCTCTGTAACCCACATCATGCCTACTAATATAACAATTGTGAAGTGTATTTGTTGGTTGATCCTGCTTTGACGCAGCTACGGAGCAATGGATGGATGTTTGAGTCAGCTGGACTACTACGCTACATTTTGTCCCGAGAAATGACACAGTTCCGGCGGAAATGGAGATTATCAATCTATTTACATAGAAATACTCAAAATTAACAACTTATCAAAATGCACTTCTTACGTTTTTATCTTTTTCTGTAAATTACGTTTCAATATGCTGTGAAATTACGGCCGGAATCAGAGTCAGTCGATGACGATGTCATTCCATAAAGTGCCCGGCCGAAAAGAAAACTTAAAACATTGCACAACTATGAAGTTTCTGAATGTTGATAATGTTGCCAGCAGTAAAACAATGCTGTTATTGCTCCTTCACATGTAACAAAAATGTTTAGCATTTCTCTTCTACTGCCAACAACAAACAATCAAATAAATTTTTAGAAACTTCGTGGTTGTGAAATGTGTCAGAATTGACTTCATGTCGGCCAGGCACTATAATGACTATTTTATAGTAATTATATTATAGTAATAACTATTTTATAAGTAGCGCGCCGAGCTAACCCCAAGTGCTTCTGTTTAGCCCACAAAATGATATACTCTTTCACCGAACAATTGTACTTGCGTGTGATATGCATGGATCACCGTCATTTATCTAATAAATCCATGGGAGTGTCTATATTAACAGGATTGAAAGCCATTAATTAAAATTAGAATTAGAATTAGATATACACAAATTGGAAAGACAAACGTGCTGTAGGTAACATTAATACATCGAGCACTAAATAATCTGAATCTGATAAAATGATCCTGACCTCCTGTCGAGTCATATTTCATCATCATTTAATATTCAGTCCACTGTACATCAGTGACGTATTTATCTCCCTTGTACCTAATTCCTCATTCATCATCTCAACCGAAAGACGCCCACTACTGGACATAGGCTACCTCCAATTTGTGCCATAAGGACCGGTTCGCCCCGCTTGCATCCATCAATTTTCCGCAACCTGGAGGCCCTGCCCTAAGAATAAACAATAACTACACGTAGAAGCGAATCTCCTTTACCAAGATCCCAAATGTCGCGTTTTAAATACCTATTTCCCCCTTCACCCCGCTAAGCCCCTCTGTCTTCCGCGTCCAAAGTTAGGGCTGTCACTTGCGAAATATTTTAAACGGTTTATGGATGTGTTATATAAGTTTAGTCACGAAATGTTATTTATGTTTTTCTTCAACGTGGAAACATTGTTGCAAAATATGAGTTTTTTAGATTTACGTTAAATTAGGTTTTTTTTTGATGATTTAAGATTATCTCCAGAAAATTACATGGCTTGTGTGGCTATGAATCATCTACAAACACGGAAACGAGTCTATAAACAACCTTTAAAATAATAATTAAGATCAATAAGTTTTATAGTCTGCCTGGGATCCAGAGTTACTTTTTACGTTCCTTTCCGGTTCAAAAAGCTTTATTACAAAATACTATTCTTATACCTATTAATTCATTTTTTGTCACTTTTACAGCCAAATAGACTGCAGTAATGTTTTCCGATGGCTAATTAATATATATTATAGCTTCGTGTGTGGACTCTGTCAACTAGTACGGAAAATATATCGTAAGATGCATTGCTATAATATATATTTTTGCATATTAATATATATTCCGTGTATTGCTATAATATATATTTTTGCATATTAATATATATTCCGTGTACCTATTGCTATAATATATATTTTTGCATACCGTAAACTCGGGTTACTTTAGCCTTGGGGGGTAACATTGCCCACCCTCAAAACATAACTATTTTAGTGGTAATCATCTTAATTTGTTAAAATAATTTTAGAACTATATACGTAGCTTGGTTCTGATGTAACATTTGATGGAATAATTACATTTTAAAGATAGTTTTTGGGGTGGGCAATGTTACCCCCTAGGGCTAAAGTAACCCGAGTTTACGGTATTAATATATTTCCGCCAGGCGGTAGGTATCTAACGCGCCGAGCGCGCGTCGGGAGCCGGGAGTTTCGCTTAACCGTGTAGTTATTGTTTATTCTTATGGCCCTGCCAAGATGCACTACGCTAACTAGCTTTTTTATTCGTTTCTATTTTTATCCAATCGCGTCACTGGTAGATGACGTTATACGAAAAGTCACGTGATCTACCAATGACGCAATTGGTTTAAAAACGAAATGAATAGAAACGCTATTTAGCGTAGTGTATCTTGGCAGGGCCACGTCGTTGGTCCTGTTGGAAGTGTACCCACGCTGCGTCAAATGAATTAGCATCGGTGTAAAATGAACAGGACGCCCACTTTTATATCATTACCTATTCGTTTGAAAACAGTCCCCTAAAATCTCTTGAGCCACTTTCTTCCTAATTTTGCGGAGTCGATGGAAATGTCTTTAGGCCGCCCACGGCTTCTGTCATGTACACAATACTGAGATGAATGTTGTACCATCAGTATCAGCAATGTAAACAATACATACTTACCGGATTAAACATCAATCAAGTGCCCTTGATCGTGTGCCTAAAATAAATCTTTATTCATTGATTATCACTTTAATATTGTAAAGTAAAATACAGGGATGATAAAAAGTTTTTTGAAAGAGCTTTATGGGGGAAAACATTTTTATTTCTTCCTCGAGATTCAAAACGCCCTTTAAACTGACAATTCATTACTTGAAGATAGTTTTTTTTTAAATAATAATAGCAAATTAAAATTATTTATCACTGCATTTATAACGAATGTTTTGTACAATTACTTTAAAAAGATTTGCTTACATTTTCTGTTGATTCTCTACAAAGCAATGTTCAGGTACTATCCAAAAAATAGAACCATGTCACAGTGACGTTATAAATTAAATCCTGAGAATTAACCTTTTGAACGTTTTACGTCAAATTCATGCTACGCAAATTTCAACTTAATTTACATGATACGAAAGTCTCTTTTAAGCTTCTACTTGTGTCGGCTGTGGCCGACCGGGGCGTTGAAAAGGTTCTAAAAAACTAAATGCCACTGTGACACCGTTCTTCGGCGGATTAAGGCTCCATTTTGTAGATAGAATTTACCGAACACCGTCTGAAAAAAGATGACATTTAAAAACGCACTAAAATAGACACCCCTTGCCTAAAAAATCCTTGTATTCAACCATTATTTGGCAACTGACAGTGCATTTGTTGGTATTTCAGCTCAAATACGCGACTCACAACGCAAATAATTACTAAGTTGTGAATCCAAAACAACTTAGTACATAAAATACATAAACTCTTTATAGAACATCGCATGCAGCAAGGGAACTTATTTATGTAAATGAATTATTTTATACAGAGTGGAAAGAACGAACGGCACATGGAAGGCAACTCCCTCAAAATATTGGAAGTAGCAAATTCTATGCAGAGGAGACTAACATTTGGATTTTTGAAAATTCGTCTCCGTTAACCGGGAATCGAACTGGTGGAATATGACAAAATAATAAAGAAGGGTTTTTTATGGTCTTTATTTAATTTAAAGGTGTATGTGTTGTAGTCATAAATTATCACTATTAATGACCCTTTCGATCTGTATCATAAAACGTGACTTTATTGTTTTGTCATATTCGACCAGAACGATTTCCGGTTAAGGAAGAGGATTTTTTTCAAAAATCCAATATTGCAGTATTTTTTTTTTTAATAAAAGTGAGTCCCCTTTGCGTAGAATTTGCTATTTCCAATATTTAAGGTAGTTGCCGTCCATGTGGCGTTCGTTTTTTCCACCCTGTATATAATGCAAAAAATAAATGTTACGTTAGTGAGAATAGTGAGTCAACTGGCGGTCATTCCGCTAATGGGCGATCTCTTAAAAATAAACAATAGAATATCAAATAAACAAACTAAAACACCCTTCACCGTTAGTGTTGTTAGGTATCTTTTTAGCGACTCTATTTCTTACGTCACTAGAATTCAGTTTTTCTTACCTTAGCCAAGTAAACGAACAACAGGAACTGTGTTACTTTATTTACAACTGCAGAGATTCTGCAAGGAGTTTTAAAAAGATTCGATTGTTCCGGAAACAAAAACAAAAGATGGCTGCTCCGGTCCATGTCTATAGCCCCAGGGTCTACCCTCGTTAAAACAACACTGCCTTACTTATCAACAAAGACGTATGCCTTGCTTATCGTTTTGAATGTTCAACCTTATGTTCAAACAAAAAGGGTTGAATATCTTATAACTATAAGATAACGGGTATGCCATAACATTTACGAAGGTGAAATAGAACAAGTTTACACTTGAAAATGGCACATAAACGAATAGAGAAAAATGCATGTGTGTGTTATGTTTAAAAAGATTTAAGAAATTGATTAAGAATTAAAAGATTGAGGTTAAGTAGTATATTTGTAACAAAAGGATCTTTTGTTGAGATTCATTCATTAAATCTATTTATTTTATGTAAGTACACTTATGACACTTAAGTCTATACGAGGAAATAAAGAACTATTTATACATACATACTAGTCATAAACATTACTTTCATTTTGGGTCAGTCGGTTATCAGTGTTATCACATCAAAATACTTTGATCATTCATTTTAAGTAGAATAAACTTAATTATTAGGTTTGACTGTGTTTTTAACCGACTTCAAAAAAGAGGAGATTTCCCAAATCGACCGTATATTTTTTTTATGTGTGTTCGCGGATAACTTCGTCGTGTATGAACCGATTACAAAAAATCTTTTACTTCCGAGGTGGTCTCACTGTCACCAAATTGTTATTTGATGAGGCTTCTCTCTCTTTGGAGGATTGATTGCATTTATACATTACGACTAACACAATTTGAAGCTTAAACGACGACACAACGTTCAAAATTATTTCCAAAGTGGCGGTCACGCATATAAAATCGATACTTCGACATTTCCACATCGCACCTACAAATCCCATCGCTAATCCACAAGAGAAAAAGTTCAACACAAATTGCTCTTCAGCTCGTAATATTATTCAAACGGCCATCCTCGCCTCGTCTCGGACTTAACTCGGCCTTAAATCTTCCGTGCTGCCTTAATCTTGCATATATATTGGCTTTAATTGCAAAAACATCGTTCGCAATTACGATTATTTAAGTCTTTTTAATATTAATGTGTTCGAGACCAAAGGTCTTCCCTTTGGTTTCTGATAGCAGTAATGACACCATTATATGGCACGAGCGGACGTGGTTCTAATGTTGGTATTTGTGTCCTCACGTTGGTAATACGTGTGGTAATTGTAAATGGACGTGATTGTGCGCGTTGTTAACCCTTTTTTGCGGGAGTTGCTTGTGATTTTGGTATCGCAACATGTAAATGTTATGTCATCTACATAACTGTAGAGGAAAGCGAGGCAGATTGGTACGGAAAATTTTAACCTTATATTTTGGGCAGTAAAAATGATTAAAATTGTACCATTTTTGCTTATATCATAGTTAAAGTAATTGGGATTGATATGGCATTTAAATTAATCTTAAAAATTTAATCGTAATAAAAATAAAGAAAAAATTGAGAAAAATGGAATTTATTTAATTGTGCCCCTCCCACGGGGCACCTTGATACACAACACATGTTTAATTATGTGAAAAAGTTTTAAACATGCCAACATTCAACAAAATGTGGTTTCGTATTGTGTTTATGCTTATAGACATTATGACCGATTTCAATTGGTTGTTTTTTCCATTTATTTAAATTAACTTTAAGGGGTATGTGAAATAGGCTGAACAAACCCTAGAACACTGTTAGACACTTAAACAACACAGTAAAACAAAACTTCCTCAAACATTCATAGCACCAATGTGCCCCGTACCTTTGTGTATCAAAGTGCCCCAACGGTCATATTCGAAAAATATTTGAATATTAATAAAACCAGTGTACTTTATAAAAGTTAAACGTGCAATCCTGACAACGAAATAAAATAACTTAATATTGGGAATTTCAAATATCCAATAAACATTACACTGCAACAATTAACTATTACATAAGGAGAATATTTTTAGTAAGCTACACTAAAAATACTTTTTTACTTGTGAAATGCTAAGGAACAACCTAGCGATGCGTTTACAGCTCTGCTGTCAAGCCCGCTTATGTATAGTCATGTTTTAGTGATATTTCGATATTACTACCATTTGTTTTTAACGAAATAGTGCTGGTGTATTATTGTGCCCCGTGCATCAAACTGCCCCGCTTCCCCCTACTATTACGGACTCGAACAATAATCGTGGAACGAACAGGAACTCTATTACACTTTGTCTTGACCCTTTATAGTGGTAATAAGACCTCGTGCAAGGTCCGTTCGGATTGCTACCACCATTATATTATCATTCAATCTTCCGCCAAGCAGCAGTGTTCGCATTGTTAGGTTCCGGTGTGGGGATAAGACAACTGGTGAAATTACTATCATAGAGGCATTCCATCTCAGGGTTGGCGACTCAATTGCTATCTTAGGATTGCAATCTTAAGATTGTAGTCTTGAGAATGCAAATGTCTATGGGTTATAGATTTCACTCACCACCAGGTGGCCTTATTGCTTAGTATACATAGAAAACATCCGTCATGATATGTCTATGAAATGTGTGAGTATTGAGTTAACAGCAGATAGAGGAGAGTGGAACAAGAAGACAGAGTTCCGACCCCACTTAGGGGGGGATAAGGGCAGGAAGAGGATGATACATAGAAAATATCCGGGACTCAGAAACAAATACTCGTGGTCATCAGACATCAGTCAGTGATCGTAATAGGTAGAGTATATTTACCTGAAGTTCGCAAAAGGACATAATATAGAGTGGTTACAACCGGGTGAAATATTAATTTATTTTTATTGATGTCCGGATTTCCGGTATTTTCTGGTACTAGTAAATGTAGTCGAATTTCTATATTATGTCCTTTTGTGATCTTTAGGTAAATATACTCTACCTATTCTGATCACTGGACATCACACAAGTGTTTTCTCTTACCGGGGACCGTAATCAAATGACACAAAATAACCAACGACAAAATTAACCGTTCCTTTTAACAGTCGAAAAGGGCATAGTCGTATTTCATTTGCTTCCTCAAAATAAATATCGCAATCTAAACAAAATCCTCGGAATATCAAATAACATCGCATCTGAAATATTATTGAAATTTTGCAATATCAGTGTGGCGAATATGCGAAACATTGCAACTATGAAAACGTATTCTATGCACTCCGGCTAAGATTTAAGTTGATTTGCTTCGATACGGAATACGCAGACGCATTTAAAGGGTTGAAAATCTTTGAAACAAATACATAGGGTTTCCACATTTTACCAGCTGGGGCAGTATTTCCCAACTTTTATTGCTATGTGCGTAGCAGAGCAACTTCGTAAACATAACCGTGATTATTGTTCAGTAACACCGAAACTTCGTTGTTTTTTTTAAGTTTGTGAAATTATGGCGAAAGAGGAAGCTTAATAAAATATTTCGTGAGCAAAATTCGAATACGCTGCGAGCGTGCAAAAAGTACACTTTTTAATGCAAACTGTTAAAACACTTTGACGACGTGCTGGCCTAGTTTGTTAGCGCAGAACCTGCCTACAAAGCTCGCGGTCCTAGGTTCAAATCCCAGTAAGGGCAGATATTTGTGTGATGACCGCGAATGTTTGTTTCTGAGTCTTGGATGTTTTTCTATGTATTTAAGTATATATTTCTCTATATAAGTATTTATATCGTTGTCTAGTACCCATAGTACAAGCCTAGAGCTTAGTTTGGGACTAGGTCAATTGGTGTGACATTGTCCCCTGATATTTATTATTATTATTGTTTACTCGGGTGATCTTATTATGAAACTTTCCTTTAGGCTCGTTTCATTAAACCATACTCGTGTAGAGGCATAATGCATCTCATTATGCACCTGTCACATAAACTACTAATTTATTAGTATAAAACGTAAACTATTTTAATTGAGAGTTGTAACAATATAAAATAAGCTGATTGGTACAACCTAATTACTGTTGGCATGTTATCGTTATTTAACTCGGCCGCCATTACTGTCAAGTAAATAAGAGCTGTCGTTACGTTGACAACACGATAACATGTCAAAAGCAATTAGGTTTTACCTAGTATAGAGCCCCAGGACACTCTAATAAATTTTGAGAGATTTTTTAATTGTGTATATCTTCTTCTTCTATCTATTTTCAGTTCATTCTTGTTTAAAAAAATGTGTCATAATGAAATCCTACTAATATTATAAATGCGAAAGTTTGTGTGTGTGTGAGTGTCTGTGTATGTGTTAGTTTGTTACTCCTTCACGCTGCAACGGCTGGACGAATTAGGATGAAATTTGAAATGGAGATAGCTTATACTCCGGATAAACACATAGGCTACCTTTCACCCCGAAAAATTCAAAAGTACTTGAGGGAATAAGCATAATTGAAATCTACGCGGACGAAGTCGCGGGCAGAAGCTAGTTGAGTTACAATTTGTTTTGTACTTGTTTTTTTTTATAATAAAAATCATGCCAGGACATAATTGTTTCTAAGTTACAATATGTGTTCGTGTCTATGATAGTATTATTCCCAGCATCTCGCTTTCTTTGACTTTAATTAGAGACGCACAATCATTTATCTTCGCGGTTGGCTGCGGCCGCAGGTGTGGCTGCAGTGTCTAGTCTAGTTAGCTTCAGAACTTGGCGTTACACTACCGAGTACGGTCGGCTTTATAAGCTGCACACTTTATGTCGAATATCAACAACCACTTAACAGACGATTAGAGTGTTAACAGCTGTCAAAATGAACTAACAGTCAGTTAACATTGATTAACATTTAACATTAAAGCCGGAGCCCCACTGCTGCGCACGCTACGCACGGACACGCTATACACGTCGCCCACGTGGGTCCATTGGTCTGGATACGTGTGTCAACATTTTCACAGCAACCAATGCTCGCACACGTAACGTGTGGGCCACGTGGCTACGTTAGTCAGCTGCGTGTGTCTACATTCCCCACTGCGGGCCACGCACATGCGCGCGCGCGCGGGTGGTGTGACGCCCTTGAAGCCACCTTTCCACTTCAACTCACGGGCAGCGTGGGTCGCGGTAGGGCTTTGCCTGCCACGCGCGCTAGCGTGTGCATGGCAGGCACTTCGGAACAGACATCGCGTGTATCAGTGACGTCATTTCGTGCGCAGCGTGCTCGTGGACATTCTCCGAAACAAGTGATATACTTCTTGAAACTATTTTTATAGGCAAGGTTGAGGGGAAGAGCAGCGTTGGCAGACCCTGTTCAGCCAAGTGCCTGCACAATTTTCACGCGCAATTCAGCTTCTTCAATGAAAATACATTTTTAGCGGGCGCTTGCTGCGCCCCTCTACTGTTATAAATGCTTGTCACTCACTTGCCTTCTACCTGCTGTACGACAAACATCTATTTTTGAGTATAGGTACGCAATTTCGCCGTTTTTAAGCATTTTTATTTACACCATATGCCAACCAAAGTTATAACAGACCCAAGATGTCATGGAAACATAAAGACCTGGACAGGCGTCGCCACGGTTGAAGAGCTGTTCTGGCGAGAGATAGGCACTGGTCCCGACAAGGGCGAGGAAGCGATTAGCTATCGGCGATTTTCTCGCCCAAGAAACGAACAAAAGATAAAGATCCCCTGTCAGTAAAAGAGACACGTATATTAATAGTTGATCGCTGGCTGGTTACACTGCCGGCGAGAACTCTTTCCACTAGTTTGTCGTACTAGTTCGTTCCAATATACGTGTCTCTTTTACTGAATCTTTATCTTTTGTTCGTTTCTTGGGCGAGAAAATCGCCGATAGCTAATCGCTTCCTCGCCCTTGGTGGGACCAATGCCATAGGAAGTTGAATGCAGGGCTGACTGCCAACCTCAAATTAGTGGAGAGGAATTTGAAGAAGAAGAACATTTAACATCGTTTGGTGAAATTGGTAGTGTTTTGTCACGTTAACGTCATATTTGAACTGGTACACTAACCTGTCGAAGGCGTCAAAGTGACAAAGGTTTTGTGCAGATTAGGCCGACTGTACCTTGACAGTCCCTGACCCTTGAGTTTAATATGAAGATGGTATTTTTTTATAATGTACATGTTGGAACAGAGTGACGTCACATTTTTGTGCAATACAAAATGAACAAATCAAAATTAATTATAATTAAAATGGGTCCATTTGGAACAAATTACTAATGCTTCTTTTCTTTACTAGTTGTACACGCCTATTAAAATTACAAAAATTTAAGGTAAGGTTGATGAGTCTGGACCTCGTTGCCTGAAATATTGTGTTTAGGTACTTTAGCTTTTTAGTATTCAGTTTAAAAAATATATATTCCTCGAAGGATATTTATTATTGTCTCACTTTTAAGAGAAATATTATTTCTGAGATAAATAGTGTACTTTTTGACAGCTTAAAAAATATTATCAAAAGGTGTGCGCACTGTTTTAAAATACATATTTATAATTACACTACGAATGAAACCCGACTCAATATAATTTTGTAAAAAATTGTAAGGATGTTTCGACGTATACAGGCTGCGTAAATAACAAAATAACTTATTTTATGGATTATTAATTATTTTTATTATTCTATTATATACATGATTCACAATATGTATGTTTTTAAAAATTTCATCGCAAATTTACCGACTAAAAAAAGAATGTTTTGTTTTTATTAATATTTGCACCTCCATTTTGGCAACCCTGACATTCAATCGCAGCCCTGACTATCGCGGCATGCGGCATATGAAGTTTCATATCATGAACTCCGAGCGGCTGAGACGCAGGCACTTTGTTGACTATTTGACCTACAAGTGAATGCTATTTATTACTAGAATATGCATCTGAGAGCTATGCGATATTGGTTAGCCATCTTAGCCAAGCTTGGGGGCCTTATCCTACGTTGTTATTACACCAGCACTGGTAGCAAAAGTTGTATTTTCTCGCTTGTCGCTCAGTGCTTCTCTATCGTTACAGACTAGAAAGATAGGAGATCCGAGCGACAAACAAGTCGCAAACAACATGTGCTAGCCGTACAGCGGGCCTATTACGGTCATGATTATCGTGTGGATAAAACACGTGTCACTTTCTGGCCAGTTTGTAAGTGCGAGGGTGACGGATGCTTTATCCACCGCGACAAAGACGACCATAATACGGGCCCTGTTGTTATCGTTATCGCATTGTTTTTAAGTCGGCTGCTATGATGGTCAAGTTGACTTATCTAAATATATGTATAAAAAAAGAAACTGACTGAGTGACTGACTGACATATCAACGCACAGCCCAAACCGCTGGGTCTAGAGATTCCTTTGGCACGTAGGTTCCTTATGAGGTCTAGGGATGCACTAAACAGGTATTTTTGGGTAAGTACGAGTATGTATCGGGCTATGTGGCATAAAATTTATTGTCCGAAACTGTTTTAGCATAACAGACTTGGCATAATCGGTTTTCGCCGAATGCTAATGTGGAAATAATTTGTAACATCCCGAAAATGAGTTAGACCGAAACTTTTTACGCCGAATGTATAGTTACCCCGAATTTTGTTTTCGCATAATTTTTCTCCAGATTAAACGGACAATATTTTTTTAAATGTTTTGTGTAATCCTGGTAGAATAGAGTAGGTTAGGTTAGGTTTATTTTATAACTTTTCAAAAAAGTCAAAGGTATCAGTAGAATAACAATTATGCGAAATTAGTATTCTGCGAAATCATACATTCGGACAATTTATGTATTCGGACTAACGAAATTCTGCGTAATCAAACTATGCGAATGTAGATTCTGCGACACCAGATTATGCGTAAAGCCTAATATGGCTATATAGATTATGCCACAAAGAATTATTACTTACAAAATTATGCCACAACAGGGTGAACCGTATGTATCCCCTAAGGGGTAGCGGGAAACTAATTCTAATTTCTACGTGAACGTAGTCGCGGCGGTCCTCTAGCTATATTATCTAATTAATAAGCATGCGAGAGTCTACATTTAACTTTACATTCGCGAAATAAACCTTAACAGGAGTAAAAGCCATTACCTACTTAAAATTATAATTAGAATACTAGTAAAGTAATAATAATTTATTTCTCATAACATTTAAAATATATCTACTTATAGATTGAGCAGCTAAAATGTTTACCTGAATCAAGACTTATCTCAATTTTGTTATTTTTTAAAGATATCCTTCTATTGAATTGGGGCAGTGAAATGATGACTCGAGGAACTAGGTACAGTTTGTGAGCACTTAGAAGTTGCTTTGATTTTTTACTTCGCTTACTAATTTCTTCGTTGATCTTCAAAAAAAACTATTTAATTACTTTGGTAGTTTCTGTGAAAAAGTAAGAGTGACATACAGACGGACATGGCGAAACTATGAGGGTCCCTAATTTGACTTCGGAACCCCTAAAAAGAAATGATGTACCTACAGTCAACAGCATAAATAAGTGATCATTTATGTACCTTGTCGCTTTCAATCGTTTCACAATTTTGTATGACATTTCAAACACGACGTTAAAGTGACAAGGTACATAAATGATCACTTATTTATGCTGTTGACAGTACGTAACACTCTACCAGCGCTCATGCTATTTTATAGCTAGCTATATATTTTTAATAATATCCAGAACCAAGAGTAAGGAAAACCGTCACAACTCCACCCTACCAACAGCCCATGTAGAAAATAAATCTCTCGGTTTTCGGAAGAATACAAATACGAAAATAATTGGACGATATGTCACGTCGTCGAATTAGGAGTCCACAGCAAACACAATATTTGCTGAGAAGCCTATAATAGAATCTCGATCACCGGTCAGGTATTTTGCCCTTCACAAACAAAACGATTTAATGCTAAAGGACTCCATTCGATATTAGACCTTATCATTGACAAGAGTATGTCCATTACCTTATAGCCAATGAATGGGAGATTCGTCTTCTTGTCTAAAAAGGGCGGCATTGCTGAATCATGATTGTTGCGTCTATTTTTCTCCAAATTGACCAGAGACTAACGGTGTCAATTCTCGGGTCGTTCGAGATGAATCTCTATCGTGAATCTGCATGGAATGACAGCCTCACTTCTATGGAATCTAAGGTCTGTTCATTCTTACTTGTCTTATATAGTAAACAACTTTCTAACCTCAAAATGAACCTTTTTTGGCTAAAACAGCTGTTTTGTCGTAAATAAAGTAAACTGAATAAACATTTTGGACATCATTTGGCCAATGTATTATCTGCGATTGCTTTATTTTGTTTAAAATAGCGGTTTTAGCCTAAAAAGGTTCATTTTGAGGTTAGAAAGTGGTTTACTATATAAGACAAGTAAGAATGAACAGAACTTAGATTGCGACCGAGAATCGCCTCATAGGTGTCAATGGTAGAATACTTTCGAAGTTTTGTTATAGGTAAGTAATAATTAGTGGTATGAAAACTGATGCTTGTAAAATTAACTACACTCAAAGTAAGTACCTACCTATGTAGGTAAATATATATAATTTAATTAATTGATCCATCCATAATGGATACTATCCATATCCATACTAACGTACTATGACGCTGAACCGATTTCGATGAAATTTGGTATGGAGATATCTTGACCTATTGGGTACTTTTTACCCGCAAGTCAGCGACCATCAACGAATTCTACGCGGACGGAGTCCTGGGCAACAGCTAGTGACATCATTAATGCTAATGTGACTGTATTTGTTTAGCTGTTAGGTACGATTTCGCAACTTAACAGATTTATTCTTCTTATCACGTCATCTACCAGTGACGCGATTGGTTTAAAAACGAAACGAAAGCTAGTCAGCGTAATGAATCCTGGCTAGAGCCTATTCAACTCGGTAAAAACCAAAGAACAAGGACTAAAGGCATAGAAACCGTACTAAATAAGCAGAAAATACATTATGGTTCACTTCTTTTTACTTATGGTTTTCATAGTGAGTTGGAAAGAGATGATACTATAGCTGTTCTTTCGTTATTTGGTACATCGTCACAAGTAAGATGTGATTTGGACCTATAAGCACCTATAGTATTTGGACATCTAGACAAGGAAAGACAAATCCTTCCTATAGGAAGGACAAAGAAGTCACTGTGTAAAGCCTTGTGACAATGACAGTTAAAGAAGAAAAAACAGCCTACTTTTTGTTTCGTTTTTTCCTCACGTAATACGTAATCTAAAAAGTAGAGAAAGATAGCTGACGCAAATTACGTCTTATAGTCCGGTTTCTATGCTTTATGTCCTTATTCTTAGGTAAAAACTATATCGTTTTTGAGCTAGTCGTATTGTCAACGTTTTGATAGCTCTTATTTACTTGCCATTGACAGTACCTAATGGCGGCCGAGTTAAAAACAATATCATTCTCATTATTTTATTTTCAAGGTAGTTTTGCAAGCTTTAGGCCTGTATGTATGCATACATTGGCCGGTCATATCTATATATATATAGAAAACTGACTGACTGACTTAGATATCAATGCACAGCCGAAACTATTGTACATAGAAACTTAAGTGAGCACTAAGAAAGGATTTTTAAAAATTCTAGCCCCATCGGGAAGAAATAGGGGGAGTAGCGGGAAACTAATTCTACGCGTACGAAGTCGCGGGCGTCCTCTAGTCTTACAATAAAAATGCATAAGTCGATGTAAAGCTGAATTAGTGGAATTTCATTTGGACCCCTCAGGGGAGAGTGAAACTACATTTTGCAAGCAAACGTAACAATAGGCTTCACACAAGCGTCACACCGTTTATTGCGTGTAACGTAACGTCAGACTCTTTTAGTGATGGGACATCGTGCTGTGCTAGATAGTGTCGATATTTAATACCGACTTATGTAAAACGAACAAAGAACTTATGTAAATCAACGTCATAAATAGATGATCATTTTTTATTATTGTCATAATTAGGTATTTATTTTAAATTATAGATATTTTAATTTTAATTTTAATGTACGCAGCATTTTGTCATGAACTAGGACGCCCGCGACTTCGTACGCGTTGACTTAGTTTCCCGCTACTCCCCCAATTTTAAGCCCTTAGAGGATGAATACGTATTCACTTTAATTTCCACCACGTAAATCGTCGCCTCTCGACAGGTTCATTAAATAGCGTACATTCGGCCAAAAATGTGGTCTACAGTTGAAATTCATTTGTACGTCATGATACAACAAGTTCGATTTTCCCTTGCAATAATATTATGACAGTGACAGTGACAAGTGTCAACCTTAGCGATAATTAATTAGATCTCAAGGATTCTCTTTGGGTTTTTGACAAGATGTTGCGCTTTCTTAATTGTGTTAACTTTTTTGCAAATTTTGTTGTTTAATGGATAGTAATGATGTATTATTATCAGAGGTCGGAATAGGTAGTGCTTATTAACCTAAACTTGATGCATCTTCATTCAATAACGTATTCCCATCTCACTCGCGCATGAATGAACATGAGTCAAGTTTAGGTTATAAGCACTACCTATTCCGACCTCTGATTATTATGCAGTAAATGAACATTCAAATGTGCAGTACAATGAAGAATTTAAGTTTGAACACGTATCGCCTTTGGATAGGATTGCTCCAAGAGAATTCCGTCGGGGCCTGTTTATCAAAAGCTTGTCACTTGTAATACAAGTGGAAGTCTCTTTTTAATACCAATTGTTGGAAAGAGATTTCCGCTTGTAATACAAGTTACAAGCGTTTGATAAACGAGCCCCTGGTATTCGTAAAGTTTTACAACTTATGTTTTTTTTTGATATGTAAATGTAAAATATAAACTTGACATTGGCAGATATGGTTGCTCGATATTGCGACCGGTTGTCATAAAATAAATAAATAATAATAATTAGATCTCACAGAAACTTTTGTCAAAACTGGTAGACCACTTTCTCGGCCGATCGTACAAGCGATTTCGCAGTTTTGACCCTTAACTGATATTTGTATCCCCGGGGATACACAGGCCGGTAGGTAATTAAAACGGTATGCGGCGGCAAGTGACGTACCTATCTATTATGCAGTTACAAGTATACAATCTATGGCCCGTTTCACGAAGCTACAAGTTACAAATTACAAGCGGGACTCTCTCTCTAGCGAATGGAGTTAGAAAGAGACTTCCCCTTGTAATTTGTTATTTGTAGCTTCGTGAAACAGGCCCCTGGGGCCCGTTTATCAAACGCTTGTAACTTGTATTACAAGCGGAAAATAATCTCTTTCCAACAGTATGTATTAAAAAGAGACTTCCACTTGTACTACAACTTACAAGCTTTTGATAGAGTCTGTCTAATGAAAGCTGAACCTGGATTTTTCTTGGCTGACGAGTCTGGCAACACTATTTAATATGTCGTTTGGACTTTGTTGTTGTTAGAAACTTGTCAATTCGAGATCTAAATTGATAAAAATACGGAGTAATCATGCCGTCGACGATAAGAGGCGGTGTCCGGGAGATTCTGTATACTATTATACAGAAGTACAAAGAAAAACAAGAAGAAAGAAAAGCATTATTGATGCAAAAAATTAATTGTTTAGTTACGGTGACCAAATTTATAGGTTAGTACGGCTTTAGTACGGCATGTTCATTTTGATACTTCTTATTTCTCCATGTGCAATCCTAAGTTTAATTTACCTTTTTCTGTCTATTATACGATGAGATTAAGAAATTAAACGAAATTAAATTCGTTTCAGAAAACCTGGACGTGCACGTTGACAAAAGTGTGCTGGAAAACGTAAAGCAGCTGAAAGAGGTTGAGGAAACTGAGTTAGCCTGCCAGACTCAGATGAAATATTTGGAAGAAGTATCTTCAATGACCGGTAATTACTAAAATTATCATTGTCTTTCCCTATATAATAGGTGTAGGTACCTATTGTCTGTCCCTATATCATGTTGAATCTCTTAGCATTCACAATTTTATTAAATTAATTTAATAGACAGATGATTAATGTAACTGACACTCATAGTTTCAATAAAACAATAAGGAGGTGTTTAGTTAAAAGATATCATAAACATATTATTTGATATGTATTTTCTGTGTGCGGAGCAAACAGCATTTTGTTGTTTATGAACCAAATGTACACTGTACAGTCGATTTCATAAATATGTGTACACTTTAGTACCTTATCTATTTATTTAATGTCATTTTTGATCGGCCAGATATAAAAGATGTTCGGGTTATATGAGTCTTCCTTGTTCTTAAACCGTTGCGATTAGAACCTCACCGATGCAATTTCATTTCACCTAAACCCAAATGTTTTTAGGGCTGTCGGACTGTACAATGGGGCTGTACTGCGCAACCACACAATGTATTTCTAAATGGTGTTCTGTTTATTTAACACTTTCTTTCTTCTTACAGATATCAGTGTTTCATCTTTAAAAAGAATAAGTAATGAGGGAAAATTAAACAACGGTGTCTTTAGTACTCCCGGAAAAAAGCGACCTCACAAGGCCACGGTGTCTAATTTGGATAGCTTTGACATCCAAGCTATCCGAAATAAAATAAATGAATTTTATATTGTAAAGTAATTGTCGTTAGATAGAGGTGTAAGGGTGATGAGAATAATGTTACCTCTAATTACTTTATTAAAAAGGTTGAATATAATATTCCTCATCATCATTGTTTTATTATGCTGTGTGCGACACAGACGAAAACCTCTCGTATCAATGAAATCTATCAACAGCACGACTAGCACAAGTTGCTCGTG
Source organism: Acleris literana (assembly GCA_946894065.1). Taxonomy (NCBI): domain Eukaryota; kingdom Metazoa; phylum Arthropoda; class Insecta; order Lepidoptera; family Tortricidae; genus Acleris; species Acleris literana. The sequence continues at coordinate 6,380,631 of OX335681.1, forward strand.
ACTTGTTTGTCGCTCGGATCTCCCTTACTATCTAGTCTGTTACGATAGAGACGCACAGAGCGACAAGCGAGAAAATACAACTTGTGCTACACGTGCAGATCACTATATTTTCATGTCAAATATATTTCGAAAAACCAAATGTGCTCCAGTCACTGTCATCGTATTTTACCTAAAGTGCTTTTCATCAAAATATAGCGCTCGTAATAATATATATGAAAATATAGTACGCGTTTCCTCTTCCTTTGTGCCCACCAAAATAAATAAAATAATAAAAGTATCAATATCGTTTATTCCTTCATTGATCGGTAATACCATATCAAGATTTTTTGAATTTGCCGCTTTTTCCCAGGTTCAGCTTTCATTAGACAGACTCTAAACAGGCCCCTGTGGCAATACGCACACAACGTGTAAATTATAATAATGACGTAACTTTTTCCAATAAGTTCATTATAAAATATAATAAATTGTGTATTCAGTTCTAGATCATGTTTGCTAATACTGTGATACCTATTAGTTCACCATTAGTACGGGTTTAGCACGCCATCTAACCAAAAACTGCGTCATCTTTGACCACCAAGCCACTGCAAGCCACGTTGTGAACCCATTACATTGGTAGCATTGAAGTTAAAATGCTTGATCATGCATGGCAGGCTTTATTCTGGTAATATTAAGCCCAGTACAGGCAACGCTACGAAAATAAAAAATACCTTAGTGAGTTGTCTATGGAGCCAATCCCGTCTTCCTATTGGCTAAAATGTGTAAAATGAATAAGCGCGGATTTTGTCACATCCTGTTCTGTAGTGTTGGTGGTTGAGTGAGTGCTGCATGGCCTCGACTCGATGTAGCGTAGATCCCGTTTCAAGAATTGTCTTCAAGACTTACAATTCATGTGTAATATTAACCGCGGTATAATTCGTAATGGTGTTCTCTAAAAGGCCATGGATTTGATGAAAACGGTAAGCAAACTGTTCGTACTATAAGTACTTTTTAATTTGTTTGGCTTTTGTTTCTTGTTTTGGTGATTTTGAAACTGGCCATTACATTAGAAAAAATATCTCTTTCCAGAAATTGTGGGCACGTGGAAGGTAAGTGGTGATAGTTTTCATATATAGACGGTGCCCAGTTTCGAGTATTGTGATAAAGAATCATCGGTGTGTTGATTTGTCAATACATAATTGACACCCGGCCCGGCAACTCGGCCCGAGCGTTGTTACGCCATCTTATAGTCCTCCAAATGTTCCGCATATTCTACAGCTTTGCGTTATTCAGAGGCACGATTAGAGGCTGAAAATCACGCTTTAATCAAAAAGGATCGAAATGGAAGTCTAATCAGTAAACATTGGTTTTAGGTATGTCATTTTCACTATTGCATCTCATTTCACGGGTACAAACCACATGTGCGTAGATTTGTTGTTGTTGTTATTTGGTCCAGAATTGCGTAATATACCTCTACTTTGCACGCTGGGACACCGCGAAGTGTATTTAGCAGTTACTGGTCATGTATTTGTGCTTTCAAATTGCTGTTTTATCAATATGTGTAATATATAACCTATAAATTTGACTGTCAGTGTAAAAAAGTCCAATGTTCATCTTGAAGAAGTGACACTGTACAAGTCAGTTTTGCAGACTACTTCAAGGTTATTGTGCAGTAGATACTCGGACTCTGAGCCGATACAACTTATAAGAATTACTAAAATGTATTTTTACCAATGAAAAAAGTTTTTGTAGTTGTCCTAAAAATGTTTCACCTGTCACTTTCATTGCTAACAACATTCCATATCTATGTATAGGTATTCAGGAACTAGTTGAAATTAACCTCAAATACATTAAATATCCATTTGCAAGCTGTAAGTAGCATACTTTATTTCACATTGGATACTTATATGGTTACTTTGTAAAGGATTACTTGTGACATACATACACATTAGTTGAGTTCTATTGTGCTGATTTTAAAATACATTTATGCAATCTGATACTTTAAGTGACAAAGCATTTCAAACAAAAGTGACCAAACAAAACTTGATAATCTCATTTTATTTAAAGTAAGTAATGAAACTATCCTAATTTATTACTGTTTAAAAATATCTTCAAACATATTAATCAAATTGTTAGAAAATTTTGTGTTTCATAAAAAGGCTAAGGTTAACTTATTTATTTGTGGGATATGAGTAATGACTTCGTAGTCATTTATAGTGACTTTATGAGATTCAAATAGGAGCTCTTTCTTGGTTAAGCACCTGCATGCCAGCCCTCGGGTCCACTTGTCAACAGTATGAAACTGAATATTAACAAATTCTTTAGATTGGTGGATGGTAGGGTTCTTTAGCTACTAATAAATCATCAAATTTAGAAGCCTTAGAGAGAAGATTTTATTTTTTTTGTTTTATTTTGCTGTTTACATTTTCGGTTTTAGCCATAATGTTAATTTTTTCTGAAGTTGGGTAACATCTCAAGTGTTAGCCATATGTGATGTGGAAATATGTGGTTATCTGAATTAATGCATTTGCTTAATAATAATATATCATGATAATTCAGACACATATGAAATGTCCCAGTGAAATTTTGCAAGAAATAAGAACTAATGTTGTTTAACACGACAGCCAGCCATGAATGAGGCACATTTTTGGCAGCATAGAAATCTCCAGTTAAATCAGGCACCCTCAAATTTGGAATTTAGAATAATAATAATAAAAACTGTCATTCTTTTCCTTACTATGAAGCATATAACATTGAAGTGTTGATTGGAAAAATGACAGCAATGTTTACCATTTTAATTTTGCAGTAGTTTAGTTTGTTTATTGAGCAGTTCTTGTCATGAAGTTGGGTAAAATGGAGTATTAACACTTTCATTGCCGCCTTGCGACCTTGGCAATGAAAGTGTTAACAGATTTTAAGCAGTGAAAAGCCATATATGGATGTGTGTATGTTCATTTTGAGTTTTTTGGTGCCCCTGTGATTAAATCATACAAATGGTTTACCATGTAATGCTCATTAAAATGATTTGCCTGTCTTTTGTAAGTTATGTGCAATACTTTTAATGTTGCCAAAGCTCTTTAGTCTCATTGTAAACCCTCTATTGCAATGTATGACCTAAACTTTGGCTATAGTCCCTATCTATGCATTTACTCAACCCTTTTCTTGATTGATGTTGCTAATGCAGTTTCATTGAAATTGCAATTACTTTAACTTTCTATTCATCACTTTAAAAAAGGTGAAATTTTATGGCCTTTTAATTTTAATGTATGTGACATTGCATAAATTATTAATAAGTCTAAATTTTACTAAACCATACTCTTTGATGGAGGGGCCTAAGGAAGTTTGAGAAACTGATACCATGGAAGGGATTGCTGAAAATATATCAAAGTTTTGGATAGGAGCTTACAAACCTTAGGGGTTGATTTCTGGTTTCCTGGCTGGATAAAAAAATCATTACGTTAAGCATAAATGATTTAGGTATTGTCATAATATGACAATAATAACTTATATTATAAGAGTTAATACTTGACTCTTAAGAGGATTGTGAAGCTAAAAATTTCCATACAAAATGCCATAATGTCTCCCCCCTTAAACGTAGTTTGCTTTTTACGATTTTTGAATTATATGTTGTAGATATCATGAAAAATGTTTGTACCTATGTTTTCCTTTCCAAGAAAATATTTCTTAAAATGGAAAAAATTTAAAAAGCTAAAAACAGAAATGTACAACATATTCGAAAATCGTGGAAATTGAACTTGATTTAGGGGGTGAGAAACATTATCTCTTATCGCCCAGAGCTAAATCTGTATGGTTTTTTTTGACAGCTATGTGATTTTAGTGTGCTTCACAATCCTCTTCAAATCAGATAGGTGAACTGCTGGCAGGCGTTTGCTCAATCTGAAGTGTAAAAAATCTAAATTGGACAATTTCTAACAGTTCAGCATGAAGGTCCTGATAGTTAATAATATAATTCTTAGATGGTTTGATGAAGCCTTTTTGTAAATATGTCAAATATGTTTAACAGCTCCGTTATGTGTTGTGTATCACATAGCTCAAACTCTCTGGGTTCGTTCTCAAACTGTGGTTTTTTTTTTTAACATGGCCAAACTCTTTTGTACTTACTGCCTTTAATAGGCAATGTGTAATTAATGAATTGTTATAGTACACCTTTTTGAAAGTGATTGAACAATCTACGATATGGCTGCCATAACTGAAAAGCTTAAGAATTCTGGTAGTTAAGGGAACGTATCTTAAGACCTTCCGGTTCTTATGAGGAGCACTCGGTGTGGATATTTCTGTAATAGAAGCAGCTGTTTACATTTATGTGACGTGTTTCAGGAATATGAGTTCCTAGACTTGTCAGATGTGAAAGAAGCGGAACTGAGCAGTTTGCAGTGCGCACTGTTCCAGCAGAAGACCGAGCCTGCGGCGAACTACGGTTGGACCGAGCCGACTACAGGTGAGTCTCAAAGACAGTAGGATTGCTATAGTTCATTAGACTCGTTATTGAGGTTATCCGTCAACACATTAAACCATCCACACACATACACATATCAGGATCCTTAGAGCGCAATACCGCTTTAGTAGCAGTTAGTATTCTTTATATGGATTTGTATAGGCATGCGCTCACTTCATTAACTACATAGCGTAGAACCACCCGGCGTAGCGTAAGTGTATGCGGATGTAGTGAGCGCATGCCCATACAAATCCATATGAAGAATACTAACAGCTCGAAGCGAGCCGGTGCTGGTCGGGTGCCGGGTGGATCTAATGAGCTGTGACCTTTAGAACCCATTAGCTTAGATATATACTTTGGGCTGTGGCATTATGGTCATTGTAGTTTGAATTTTTGTTACTGAATGGAATCTATGTACATGAAAATTAAAATACTACCAAAAATTTCAATGCAATCCTATTTTGCGTATGTCTTTGAGTTGCAAGTTTAAAATTTAACTTTAATTACATAGTGAAATAAAGTGCATATGGTGGCTTAGTGTGATTTTTTGCTTACTTTTGCAAAGTATAAGGTATGTCACTAAATACTAGCAAGAAAGAGCTGTATGCACTTAGAAAAGTGTCTAATAGATTATGTGCATGAGTTATTGTAATATTTTGACGACCAACCAGATTTGTCATCGTGTTCATCGGGCACAGCGGGCCCGCCCACCGTGTCGAGCAGCCTGGACAGCCTGTCGGGCGGCGAGGGCGAGATGGCGCCCCACTCGCCGCAGCGGGGCGCGGTCCCCCCGCCGCCGCACGCGCCCCCCCCCTACCCGCAGCCGCCGCCCGCGTACGCGCAGCCGCCGCCGCAGCAGTGGCCCGTCGCGCCGCCCAACGTGTACGTCAGCCAGGTCACGGCCAACGTCAACGTGCACGGGTACATGGGCCAGTACTACCAGCCGCAGCCGCAGTACGCGCCGCCGCAGGTGGACCGGCCGCCGCGCAACCACCGCCGCGACCGCCGCGGCAAGCGCCCGCCCTCGCCGCCGCCGCAGCCGCCGCCCTACTACGTGCAGTACCCGCAGTACTACCCCGCGGCGCAGGCGCAGGGCGCCCCGCTCTACCACCTGCCGGTCTACCAGCCGCTCATGTACGGCCCGTACGCGTACCCGCCGTACTACCAGGAGTACCCGATGCCGGTCGAGGGCGAGGGCGACAAGGGCCCCGACGAGTACCAGCAGGAGGTCGTGATGGAGCAGGAGGCGGTCGACGCGTACTACGCCGGAGCGCACTACGGCGGGCCTCCCTACGGACCGCCCGTCGACGGCGGAGTGGAGTACATGCCGCCCATGTACCTGCCGCCGCCGCCGCACCCGCCGCCGATACCGATCCAGCCGCAGCCGTCCCACCAGTCGGTGCCGCACCAGTTCAACGTGCACGCCAAGAACTTCGTCGTCCAGTCGCACAACCAGAACAAATCGTACACGCCGCCGGAAAAAAGCCTCGAGCGGAGAACTCCGCCGGCGACCGCCTCGGCTCCCGCCGGATCCGTCGAGACTTTGCCCATGAAAGATCTGAAAATCGCTAAGGGGCCGGGCAGCCCCAAGAACGCGGAGCGGCCCGCCGACAACCAGACGAAACCGGCCGGGAGCGCGAACGATAAAGTTTCGCCCCCTCCCAAGGCGGAGACCGTCAAGCCGGCGCGGGTCGCCGGCGAGAACAGAGTCCCCGAGACTATCGACAGCCAGGCGGCCGCGACGAAGGCTTTCCCGCCGATCGCGACCGCGAACCACGTCATCGCGACGAACAAACTGCCGCCCGCGGTCAGCAAGACGACCAAGGGGCCCGCCGCGCCGTTCTCCGGCGGCAAGCAGCCGGCGAAACCTCTCGCGCCGCAGACCGCCGTCCCCGTCCAGCAGGCCGCCTCGACCCCGAAGGCCCCCTTCGGGAACAGACAGAGGCGCGAGAACGCCTCGACCCGCTCGCCGTCGAGCGAGGCCGCCGAGAGCGCCGGCGGGGCCGCCGCCGCCGAGCACCCGAAGCGCGAGCCGCCGCTGCCGCCGAGCAAGGCGCCGATGCCGATCTCGATCACGCTGCACTCGCAGGGCCCGCCGCTGATCGTGACGAACAAGTCCCCGTTCGGGCACGCGCGCAAGTCGGCCGCGGCCGCGTCGCCGCCGCCGGCGCCCCCGCCGCCGCCGGCGCCCACGGCGTCCGACTTCCCGCCGCCGCCCACGCCGCGCGGCCGCGCCGAGCCGCCCGCGGCCGCGCCGCCGCCCGCGCCGCCCGCGCCCGGCAAGTCGTGGGCGAGCCTGTTCTCGAGCAAGGCGGCCGAGCCGGCGCCGGCCGCGCCCGACGAGCCGGCGGCGGCCGTCGCGCCGCCGGCGCCGCCCGGCATCCAGAAGCCGGTCGCGAAGGTGCCCCCGTTCGACGCGTCGCCGTCGCAGCTGCCGGCGGCCGACAAGGGCTCGCCGGTCCCGCGCGCGGCGCCCGGCGCGCCCGCGCCGATCTCCTACTCGGAGAAGACGTCGGTGAACGCGGTGAGCGGCGCCCCGGCGGTCGCGAAGCCGGCCTCGCCGAGCCGGAGCGCGCCGGAGGTGCGCGAGGTGCCGATCCAGAAGGAAGCGGCGCCCGCCCTGCCGGTTCAGCCGTCTCCGTTCGCCGACGACCCCAACTCTTACAGGATGGGAGGTGAATATTCGAATTCTTTCTACTATTATTCCCGTTATTGAATTTAAACCTCTCTGTGAAAAGATACCTCTGAACTTTTACGAAACGGTTTCGCTATTTTTAAATTTGTTGACATGTAGTTTTTATTATTTGCAAGTGGTTTATGAACATTGATAGATTATTTACAGACGATAATAAATAGTTGATTATCAGATTCGATAAACTGATAGCCCACATAAATCTGAACCGTACCGCATACATAAATAGAAAAAAACGACAGTGGTCACGGTTATCTCTATGGATAAAATATTTGCCACTCTTCCTTAAATACTTAGTGATCTACAGCAATAAGGTATGATAATAAGCCTGCACGTAGACTAGGGGCTTTACCTAATCTTTAGCATAATGTCTTCCAGAGTTCCTGTCAAAATACCAGCTGGATAACCGACCAGTGACGCTCCTGCCGCGCGGGCTAACGAACCGCTCGAACTACTGCTACGTGAACTCCATCCTGCAGGCTCTTATCGCCTGCCCGCCCTTCTACAACATGCTCAAGGCTCTGCCCTACCAGACGCGCCGCGGCAAGTCCAGCACGCCTGTCATTGACTCCATGTAAATTATGGCTGATTTAAATTGATCCAGCAAAAGCTTGCCAGTAGCTTACATTGTATCATTACAATAGCTCTCGCCTCAAACTTTAAAACAGACTCGTCAATGACTCGTGAAACCAGCCACTATTGACTTATATCATGTACAATACATGATATAGGTGGTCAGGTGTCAGTTGTTAACAGCCGAACCACAAACCCCCAAACCCTGATCCCAATCAGAGGAGTATTGTGTTTTCAAAAACATTGTCAGTGTTTGTGTTTTTCTCATCTTCATCTTGGTCGAATAGGTTTAAATTCGTAAGCCAGATTGAAACGTATGTAGGATGCATTCTATATATCAAACAATACACAAAAAATATTATGCACACTATCAGGAAATATAATTTTTTAACAATTAAAATAAATAAATCTAAATAATGCATTTAAATTGCTTTCAGTCTTTGTGAATAAGTTTTTATTTTCTTGAATAGAAACCTTTATTTATACAATTCATTTTAATCAAGCCCTATGCATACTTATGTTAAGTATTTATTGTAGCGCAAACCCATTGAGAGTAAATGAATGTGAACCACTTGATATTCTAGTTAACATGGCTCTTGATAATTATTGTGATATTTATAGATTACGTTTTTATGGTTAGGCAGGGTGGCCACTTTCTGGAAAACTGGGAAAACCGGGAAAAGTCAGGGAATTTCGCGGGTCAGGGAAAATTTAGGGAATTTTAATAAAGGTGAGGGAAAAAATTTGTTGGGGTGTAGCATTGTGGGGCTGGACTTAAAAATAAACATCAACATGAAGTCTAATATAACAAAATTAGGTTTTTTATTAATGCGTCGTGTAGAATATGTTAAACTAAGCTACTTTTGTAATGTAGAGTTAGTCCAAATTACTAAGATTCAGGGACTTAGTTGGTGTGAAAATGGTGTCAATATAACACTCGTTTCTTATTTATATATCGTGTAGAATATGATAAATAATTCTTAATACAAGCATCTTTAGTTTAAGATTTTTTGTCATGTGACCAATTGTAGCGGTATTATTTTAGTTAGGTAAGTAGGTATCTTGCGATCACAACAGATTCCGATTTACTGCCAAAAAAGTAAAACAATCCCTTAATCTCTGATAGGTACAACGACAAGCGAAGCGAGTATGAGTGTTAGGTATCTTGTGACGAAATCACACCCAACTTACTGCCAAAAAAAGGAGGACAATACCTCCCAGTATCTCTCTAATTGACATGATTGGATCTCTAATTGGATTTTTATGATACCTAAATATACCTACTGAATTGTCAACTGAGTTAAGTACCACATTTTTGGGGTTCCGTGCCAAAATGGTAAAAAGGAACCCTTATGAACTTCGGTGTCTGTCTGTTTGTCTGCCTGTCTCTCTGTATGTCACAGCAGTTCTTCTCTGAAACTGTAGAAGCTATCAACTTGAAATTTGGCATAATTATGCAACTTGCTTGCCCGCATCTGTTTTTAGTATAAACCATATGAAATATTTTTTCTAAATATTTGTAAGGGGTCTAGATTGGGGGGTTAAAAAATTAAAGTGATTTGATTGCAAACGGGGTGTTTTATGAAAGGGCTTAATCTGCAAATTTCAAAACTTTTTTTTTATAAATTTTCCTGATGTACTTTTTGATTTATAGCCAAAAATGTACAAAAAATTACCTCTTTTTCTCCAAAGTTTATTGACCAAAAAATCTGAAAAATTCCGGATTTAAAGATAATTATTTATATTTTACGCGAAAAATGAAATGAAATTGTCAAATCTTAGTTCTGGAAAAATTCTCAAAATACCTTAAAAATCTATATTAAAATTTAGGCTAGTTAGTTAGTTATTGCATTCATTTTGACAGATTTTGCGTTTTCCATCCATATTATATTAAATAGGGACGGAACCCTCGGTGCGCGAGTTCGACTCGCACTTAACCGGTTTGTATTCTACACATTTTAAACAATAGGTTAAAAATATAATGTGAATTATGAAAATATTACTACAATGTAAAACAATGGTTAAAAATTGCGGGTAAAAAAGTTGATTGACCCTCTTATGAAGGGAACGCTTCTTTTTTAGACGTTATATACTCTTATTTTGGTCAGGGAAAAACTTGAAGAACTGCCTGGAAAACCGGGAAAAGTCAGGGAAATTGAAATGTTGTAAAAAGCGGCCACCCTGTTAGGTATTATGTTATACTATTGGCATGCCTAAGAAACGATTGGTTGGGATGGTAGGGGGTCGAGTTCGGTTCCTAATTAACATTTTGAATGCCCTAGTTGGCAAGGCCCGACACTAGTTTTTGTGTGGCAGCGCGAGTTATTCTATGCGTCATACAATGAAGAAGACTGATGGGTCAAATAATAACAAATTTTTAGGGTTCCGTATATTCGAGCGAAAAACTGAACGGAACGGAATGGTGTCTGTTTGTCTGTCCGTATGTCCGTAAGTTTGTTCCGAATCGACTGCACCGAATAAAATAAGTTTAAATTTGGTACACATACATATCTGTGACCCAAACACGGCGCGGTATCCACTGAGACCACCTGGTAGGATCCCCCATGTATTACTTTTGTATGTGGGGGATCCTAATAGGTTTACTTGGTGGATACCGCGAAACAAACACCGATGTGTTACGTAAAGTGATGAATTTGAAATATGGAGGGCAAATTAATTTTGTGTGGCAATTCAATGAAATGTGAGGGTCTTAAATAACTGTTTTCATTTTTTAATGTTATTTACAAAGTAGGTAGCTAAAAACTGATCCCTTTCTTCCATGTTTAAATTACGGAGCCTATATTTTTTACTCGACTGCGTCAGAAGGAGGGTTATGTTTTTCGAGCGTATGTATGTATGTATGTCTATTTCTGGGCACGCTCTGCAGTCTAAACGGCTTAACGGATTTTAACATATGAGGTGTCATTCGATTCGTCTTAATTGTCGAAGTGACATAGGGTATATTATAATATTTCAATACGGCGTCCGCGAAAAAAAAAGAGGGGGGTTAAATTTTTTGTATATCGTTGTTTACTTACAGGTTACAGGAAAACGTATAAGAGTCGTACGGAGCTTTCAAAATTATAGCTCGTATAGACATTTTCTACCGTATATTACATATTTGCAAATTATTAAGGTTCCGTCTTTATTTTATCCTGTATAACGTCCAAAGAACGTAAAAATGTGTCCAAAAGGTATCGGTCGCATAATAGTCGTGTCATGTGAGTGAAGTTGAGACGTGTGGTGCAGGGTGGAGCTGTGCTACGAGTTCAGCCCGCTGGCGGGCGCGGGGCGCGGCGGGCGCGCGCGCGGGGAGGGCGCGGCGCCGGCCGTGCCCGCGGGCCCGCCGCTCGACGGCGGCGCCGGCCTGCGCGTGCTGCGCGCGCTGCGCCCCTTCGTGGGCTCGCAGGAGGGCCGCCAGGAGGACGCCGAGGAGTTCCTCGGCTGCCTGCTCAACTCGCTCAACGACGAGATGCTCGAGGTGACCGGACCATCTTACTATGATTTACTTGTAATGTATTTTTGTGTAATTTTGAACCAGAAAATTTAAAATTTGTCGTTTTTTTTATATTTCCAATAAGTTTAGTTTTCTGGCAATCCATAAGGGCACTATTTATATAGAAAATTCTATCCTCTTTAAAATAAGATATCAACTACTTGTAAAATTACCTTTGCTTGCTACAAGAAGTAAACACTGTTCTACTTTGTTCTGAAGCTCTCATTGGTGTTGTGAGTGATAAGTGATGACATTTTTATAGAGTAACATTGATAAGTTTAAATTTTCATTAGTGTTGCTTGAAAAAAAAAGTTACACATAATGTATGTGTGTGTGTATGTGTATGTGTGTGTGTGTGTACGATTGTATAATCAATGTCAAAGATAAGTTTACATTTTTACACCTTAATCCTTATCTTTAACGTCAGTTACATAAATGAAAAACAAGCTCGACTTCCTGATTGGTCTAACCATGAAAGAAATTTATAATTATGGTTTGTTTTTGTGCTGAAACACTTACCAATCGACAAAGATTTTATTTAAAAAATAATATCATTTTCAGCTGATGAAGTTGGTTGAACCAGAAGAACCCAAGGAGGTCAACACCCAGGTCAATGGTGTTATTCCTCAGGATCCGACTCCCGATGAAGACGATGATGACGATGAATGGAAGGTTAATATAGCACTGGGTTCTTTCTTCTCAACTTCTTAAAAAGTTTTTTTAAGAAGTTAATATTTTAACTAAAACTAGTTGTCCCAATGAAACCAGTTGGGCTTTGGGACTACCAAATACTTTTAAACTACTATCTTATTTAGAGAAATATACCCCAAAAATACATATTTTTCTTGTCACCTGCAGTTGGTTAAACCAAATTTTCACAAATCCATTGAATAGCTTCCTTTGAGTTAAATTAGTCATATCTGGTATTAAAGGTAGTCACACTGTGAGGGCTTTCTTGTGGCTTCGTAGTCAAAAAGTTTAAAAAAACAAAAACCCGCCTTTAAAAAGCAAAAAATAACTTCTTTAAAATGGTAGGTAAATAGGTCAGTCCAACTGAAGTCGGCGTCCAACAATATTTTAACCAAAAGCAGACTTCAGTTGAAATGACCTATTTACCTACCATTTTAAAAAAGTTATTTTTTGCTTTTTGAAGGCGGGTTTTTGTTTTTTTAAACTTTATTTTTATTTTATACTTTTTAGTGATCATAATTATGCTGTTATTCTCCCATTTCTCAAGAAACAATAGAACATTTCAATCTCGCCGCAAGCAATGCCGTGGGAAAGTCATAGTCATATATTTAAACCTAAATATGCTTCGTCATAGTCGCTCAACTATCTTAATCGAAATATCTTGTCGCCACCCTCCAAATATATACCGTTTAGGAGTTCCGGTGGCCATCTATGGTCTACATCATCAGTTCCACTTCACCAAATAGTGCTTTCCAAGACCAAATACACGAGTTACAATGAAAAATACCAAAATTGCTATAGGTGTGCCTATAAGTTTTGAAGAGTTCCGTCGATTCCTCATGGATTCCACCATCAGATCTTCATTTTGAAAATCGGTTCACCCAGTCGAAAGTTCTGAGGTAACAAACATTAAAAAAAATAAAAAAAAAATACAGACGAATTGAGAACCTCCTCCTTTTTTTGAAGTCGGTTAATTAGGAACCCTTATAGTTTCGCCATGTCCGTCCGTCCGTCCGTTCGCAGCTTAGCTCGGGGACCCTCCTTGAGTTCTAGAAAGGTGTTATTTGGCATGAATATAAATTTAAAGGGCTGAAATAATAAAGGGGTTCCCATACAATTAACGTTTAAATTTTATTTGGTTGTATCGTAAAAACGCAAGCCCGAAACAACCAAAACTCATAAAAATCAGCCAAGTGTGACTCGGGCTTAACTTTATCACGGTTCGCGAGTCCGACTCGCGCTCGAGTGTTTTTTTTTACGTTAATGGTGTGTTTTTCAGGTTATGGGCCCGCGCAACAAGGGCGCGGTGGAGCGGCGCTGGGCGGCGCGGCGCACGCCGGTGGCCGACATCTTCCGCGGCCGCACGCGCGTGCGCCTCACGCGCGCCGCGCAGCATGACGTCACCGACGCCGTGCAGCCCTTCTTCACGCTGCAGCTCGACATCGAGGTCACTATAGTACTCCATATCGTAGGTGATGGGACTGATGGGCCCGGTAGCCACGAACGAGAGCGCGGTGGAGCGGCGTGCAGCCCTTCACGCTGCAGCTCGACGTCGAGGTCACTACTGTACTCCATATCGTAGGTGATGGGCCCGGTAGCCACGAACGAGAGCGCGGTGGAGCGGCGTGCAGCCCTTCACGCTGCAGCTCGACGTCGAGGTCACTACTGTACTCCATATCGTAGGTGATGGGCCCGGTAGCCAGGAACAAGGGCGCGATGGAGCGGCGTGCAGCCTTTCACGCTGCAGCTCGACATCGAGGTCACTATAGTACTCCATATCGTAGGTGATGGGACTGATGGGCCCGGTAGCCACGAACGAGAGCGCGGTGGAGCGGCGTGCAGCCCTTCACGCTGCAGCTCGACGTCGAGGTCACTACTGTACTCCATATCGTAGGTGATGGGCCCGGTAGCCAGGAACAAGGGCGCGATGGAGCGGCGTGCAGCCTTTCACGCTGCAGCTCGACATCGAGGTCACTATTGTACTCCATATCGTAGGTGATGGGCCCGGTGGCCACGAACAAGGGCGCGATGGAGCGGCGTGCAGCCTTTCACGCTGCAGCTCGACATCGAGGTCACTATTGTACTCCATATCGTAGGTGATGGGCCCGGTGGCCACCAACAAGGGCGCGGTGGAGCGGCGTGCAGCCCTTCACGCTGCAGCTCTCGACATCGAGGTTACTATAGTATTCCATATCGTAGGTGATGGGCCCGGTGGCCACCAACAAGGGCGCGGTGGAGCGGCATGCAGCCCTTCACGCTGCAGCTCGACATCGAGGTCACTATAGTATTCCATATCGTAGGTGATGGGCCCGGTGGCCACCAACAAGGGCGCGGTGGAGCGGCATGCAGCCCTTCACGCTGCAGCTCGACATCGAGGTCACTATAGTATTCCATATCGTAGGTGATGGGCCCGGTGGCCACCAACAAGGGCGCGGTGGAGCGGCATGCAGCCCTTCACGCTGCAGCTCGACATCGAGGTCACTATAGTATTCCATATCGTAGGTGATGGGCCCGGTGGCCACCAACAAGGGCGCGGTGGAGCGGCATGCAGCCCTTCACGCTGCAGCTCGACATCGAGGTCACTATAGTATTCCATATCGTAGGTGATGGGCCCGGTGGCCACCAACAAGGGCGCGGTGGAGCGGCATGCAGCCCTTCACGCTGCAGCTCGACATCGAGGTCACTATAGTATTCCATATCGTAGGTGATGGGCCCGGTGGCCACCAACAAGGGCGCGGTGGAGCGGCATGCAGCCCTTCACGCTGCAGCTCGACATCGAGGTCACTATAGTATTCCATATCGTAGGTGATGGGCCCGGTGGCCACCAACAAGGGCGCGGTGGAGCCGCGTGCAGCCCTTCACGCTGCAGCTCGACATCGAGGTCACTATAGTATTCCATATCGTAGGTGATGGGCCCGGTGGCCACGAACAAGGGCGCGGTGGAGCGGCGTGCAGCCCTTCACGCTGCAGCTCTCGACATCGAGGTCACTATAGTATTCCATATCGTAGGTGATGGGCCCGGTGGCCACCAACAAGGGCGCGGTGGAGCGGCATGCAGCCCTTCACGCTGCAGCTCGACATCGAGGTCACTATAGTATTCCATATCGTAGGTGATGGGCCCGGTGGCCACCAACAAGGGCGCGGTGGAGCGGCATGCAGCCCTTCACGCTGCAGCTCGACATCGAGGTCACTATAGTATTCCATATCGTAGGTGATGGGCCCGGTGGCCACCAACAAGGGCGCGGTGGAGCGGCATGCAGCCCTTCACGCTGCAGCTCGACATCGAGGTCACTATAGTATTCCATATCGTAGGTGATGGGCCCGGTGGCCACCAACAAGGGCGCGGTGGAGCCGCGTGCAGCCCTTCACGCTGCAGCTCGACATCGAGGTCACTATAGTATTCCATATCGTAGGGGATGGGCCCGGTGGCCACCAACAAGGGCGCGGTGGAGCCGCGTGCAGCCCTTCACGCTGCAGCTCGACATCGAGGTCACTATAGTATTCCATATCGTAGGTGATGGGCCCGGTGGCCACCAACAAGGGCGCGGTGGAGCGGCATGCAGCCCTTCACGCTGCAGCTCGACATCGAGGTCACTATAGTATTCCATATCGTAGGTGATGGGCCCGGTGGCCACCAACAAGGGCGCGGTGGAGCGGCATGCAGCCCTTCACGCTGCAGCTCGACATCGAGGTCACTATAGTATTCCATATCGTAGGTGATGGGCCCGGTGGCCACCAACAAGGGCGCGGTGGAGCGGCATGCAGCCCTTCACGCTGCAGCTCGACATCGAGGTCACTATAGTATTCCATATCGTAGGTGATGGGCCCGGTGGCCACCAACAAGGGCGCGGTGGAGCGGCATGCAGCCCTTCACGCTGCAGCTCGACATCGAGGTCACTATAGTACTCCATATCGTAGGTGATGGGCCCGGTGGCCACCAACAAGGGCGCGGTGGAGCGGCGTGCAGCCCTTCACGCTGCAGCTCGACATCGAGGTCACTATAGTATTCCATATCGTAGGTGATGGGCCCGGTGGCCACCAACAAGGGCGCGGTGGAGCGGCATGCAGCCCTTCACGCTGCAGCTCGACATCGAGGTCACTATAGTATTCCATATCGTAGGTGATGGGCCCGGTGGCCACCAACAAGGGCGCGGTGGAGCGGCGTGCAGCCCTTCACGCTGCAGCTCGACATCGAGGTCACTATAGTACTCCATATCGTAGGTGATGGGCCCGGTGGCCACCAACAAGGGCGCGGTGGAGCGGCGTGCAGCCCTTCACGCTGCAGCTCGACATCGAGGTCACTATAGTATTCCATATCGTAGGTGATGGGCCCGGTGGCCACCAACAAGGGCGCGGTGGAGCGGCGTGCAGCCCTTCACGCTGCAGCTCGACATCGAGGTCACTATAGTACTCCATATCGTAGGTGATGGGCCCGGTGGCCACCAACAAGGGCGCGGTGGAGCGGCGTGCAGCCCTTCACGCTGCAGCTCGACATCGAGGTCACTATAGTACTCCATATCGTAGGTGATGGGCCCGGTGGCCACCAACAAGGGCGCGGTGGAGCGGCGTGCAGCCCTTCACGCTGCAGCTCGACATCGAGGTCACTATAGTATTCCATATCGTAGGTGATGGGCCCGGTGGCCACCAACAAGGGCGCGGTGGAGCGGCATGCAGCCCTTCACGCTGCAGCTCGACATCGAGGTCACTATAGTACTCCATATCGTAGGTGATGGGCCCGGTGGCCACCAACAAGGGCGCGGTGGAGCGGCGTGCAGCCCTTCACGCTGCAGCTCGACATCGAGGTCACTATAGTATTCCATATCGTAGGTGATGGGCCCGGTGGCCACCAACAAGGGCGCGGTGGAGCGGCATGCAGCCCTTCACGCTGCAGCTCGACATCGAGGTCACTATAGTATTCCATATCGTAGGTGATGGGCCCGGTGGCCACCAACAAGGGCGCGGTGGAGCGGCGTGCAGCCCTTCACGCTGCAGCTCGACATCGAGGTCACTATAGTACTCCATATCGTAGGTGATGGGCCCGGTGGCCACCAACAAGGGCGCGGTGGAGCGGCGTGCAGCCCTTCACGCTGCAGCTCGACATCGAGGTCACTATAGTATTCCATATCGTAGGTGATGGGCCCGGTGGCCACCAACAAGGGCGCGGTGGAGCGGCGTGCAGCCCTTCACGCTGCAGCTCGACATCGAGGTCACTATAGTACTCCATATCGTAGGTGATGGGCCCGGTGGCCACCAACAAGGGCGCGGTGGAGCGGCGTGCAGCCCTTCACGCTGCAGCTCGACATCGAGGTCACTATAGTACTCCATATCGTAGGTGATGGGCCCGGTGGCCACCAACAAGGGCGCGGTGGAGCGGCGTGCAGCCCTTCACGCTGCAGCTCGACGTCGAGGTCACTATTGTAGTCTATATCTTAGGTGATGGGCCCGCTGGCCACCAACAAGGGTGCAATGACAGGGCCCATGCTTTCATTTTGAACGCACACAACTCGCGGTCAACTAACTGGAAGGCCACCAAAACTCGCCGGTTCCTATCTAACAGCTTTCAGTTCGCCCATTTACGGACTGAAAAGTATAACGACACCAAGCTAGGTTTTCGTGCTCGCGATCAAACTGCAGGAAGTAGGTTACAGCAGTCTAAAAAAATACTTAGGGTCAAATCCTCACTTATAATCAAATTCGGTGGCCGTAAATGACCAGCTTTTATAGTCATTGCGCTGTCGTTAACGTGTCACCTTACGACTGCCTAAATATGATGGCAAAGAACATGACCGATTAATAATAAGAACGCTCCTACAGAGAGAAAACTTCGTGTGGAAACCTGTACGTTCAAGCACTTTAATATTTTAAGAAAATTATGTAGAAACTAACGAAGTTCCATAATAGGAATTTCGTTTCTAATTCCAGTAGTTGACACAAATTAAGCACGCAAAAGATGCGGGCGGTAATGTCTAATGTATGTACGCTCATGTGACCATTATAATGGCCACAGCAGTGGTGACGCTTCGATATAACACCTCGTGCTTTTTTTAACCTTTATGTAATGACTAACTAACAACATTTAATTACATGAACTACTTTTACAATGATGCTATTATTTTTCGTCTCTGAACATGATAAACATGTCTTGTAGACAACACAAACTGAGTTTACCGACCACAAATCACTAATACTAATTACAAGTTTAGTATACCCAGACACTAACCAAAGCAATTTCCACAGCGTGCGACCAGCGTGAAAGACGCGTTAGAGCTTCTAGCCGGCAAGGATACACTGGAAGGAGTGTCTGATGCCTGGCAGCAGCTTTCTCTGGAACAGCTGCCGGTGGTTCTTCTGCTGCATCTGAAGTGCTTCCAGCTGGACCCGGAAGGGCATACTGCTAAGATCGTCAAGGGCGTGGACTTCCCACTGGACCTCAAGATCGATCAGAGTAAGTATCCTTTATACATAGTTTGAGTCTTCGGTGTTTGCTAGCTAGCTGCATGCCAATATGCTCGCTATTTGTATGCCCTATGGCGAGACATAGTGCACCAGACTGTACACAACATCTTTTACCTATAACCTATGTTTACAAATAAATATTTTTGATTTGATTTGAACTAGTGCTATTTCTGGTTAGGTTTGGGAAGCAGTATTTTATTTCACGATTTCCTAAAGATATATATTTAAAAGATTATTTATTTTTATTCTACGGCGCCGACTTGCGGTGCCACGACACTCGCAGATTTATTATATTCTTTGACTCCATAACCCCTTTCTTTGCCTCTAGCACTTTACTACCATTTCACAATGATGTACTTTATTTTTCGTCTCTGAAAGTGATTAATTCACATACTTGTTGACAACAATGACTGAGTCCATATAAATGAATAGTAAAAATCCACCAGTTTTAAGCAGAAATTATAACTCTTATTTTTTCCTCAGAAATCATGTCGTCGAAGATCAAGTACTCTGGCAAGCAGCGGCTTTACAAGTTGTTCGCGGTCGTGTACCACGAAGGAGTGGAGGCAGTCAAAGGGCACTATGTCACCGACACCTACCACGGACAGGCCGGCTGGATAAGGTAACTACCGGGTAAAATGGGGTGAATAGAAGTACAGCCTAAAATAAAGCATATTGTACTGATTGTGTGTGTGTGTTGTGATTTTGTGTTGATTTTAACATAATTTTTCAATAGACTTGTCAAATTCATACTTGTTCTTATTAGTAATAAGTTATGACTTATTTTAGATTGTATTTCTATTTACCCTGCGAATCTCTATGATCACCCTCATCCTACGGTACATAAGATAACTGGGGCCCTGATCTTTCCCTCTCTAAGTGTTTAATTTATAGACCAAGTGCTCGGGCCTACTAAAATCCGATGCTTGTTTTACCCTCGTGGGGTAATAAATTTTCCTGGGAAATTTGTTGTTTCTTTTAATATTTTTAGATTATATATTTTATTACCTACTGCTGTCCGTGCCCGGCGCCGCTCAGGTGTTTTTTTTTTCACGAATACAAAAAAACCTATCGGTAGAGCTATTCTCGAGTTATGTGACCAAGGGAAACGGTTTCATTTTTACATAATTATAGATTCAATTCCGTTTTAGAACCGACCATGTTTAGGTTTACTATGATGTCTCATTATTTTTCGTCTCCGAAGTGACAGCGATCACTCAAATGTAGACAACAACCAACTGAGTATATAACATGAGGCAATATTTAATAGCGCTAACTATCCAAGTATCGAGAGTTGATAGACGGCTGCCCGCAGGTACGACGACTCGACGGTGACGCAGGTGGCGGACGCGCAGGTGCTGAAGCCCAAGCCGCCGCGCATGCCGTACCTGCTCATGTACCGGCGCCACGACACGCTGCCGCCGCACCGCGCGCCCGGCAAGCCCGAGTGAGGCCCGCCCCGCCCCCTCCGGGGAACCTAGTGACTTAACTTACACGCAGCTTTCGAAAAGCGCGGTGCGAACTGATCGGGACAGTGATGTTAATATAAGTGTTTTGTAAATACTGTGAAAAACTCAAATTGTGCCTGTCGAACACTTCTTACGGTGCAACGAAGTTGTCTCGTGTACGTAAAGTAAGTATAATTGTAATGTTTATAAAAAAAATGGCTCCCGTGGGCCGTGTAAAAAAAACTTAGCCAGCGATTAGCACTCGTACACGTTTTTGTTTTTGTAACGAGAAGATGTCTCGTCTTTGTTTCACGAAGTAACCCGTGGCTGGTGCTAAACGCTGGCCTGTAATTCTACGTGTATCATATTTTGTACATTAGGCTCACTTTTATTCAAGGTAGGGTTATTTTATATGTAAATTCTGATACTGTTTAGAATAAAGTACAAAATGGTATTTGTTTGCTACGATTTGAAAGTTGATCCTATTCGACTTAGCTATGACTTAAAACTACGAAATCCTTATGATGAATTCGACCTAATTAACTATTTTGGTTAACAATGAATCTGCAAAACGAGTTGTAAATATTGATTGCGTATTTAATAAGCTATTTTAGGTAGTCGAGGTCTTTAATGGACAATATGGAATTGTGGTGTTATAATTTAAAAAATATAAAAAAAAATTATAAAAATTAAATTTATGATACATACTTCTTAATTTTGTCATCTTAACAGAGCTATGGTAGACTCACTTCTGCATACTCTTCCATCCTAAAAATTTGAGGTACTGTTAGCAAGTACAAAGTATCAATGTCGATGAAACAGAGAGTTAACACCAGTGCGCATTTCCGAAATATACAACAATCGATTGTATTCGGTTAGAGACTGGTACGTGAATGCTAGAATAATGTAACGTGAATTGCAGATTTTCGTCCTAATAGTGATTGATATTAGGGGGTTGTTGGATTATTGGTTGGTTGGATTGATTATAGGTCGGCCGATCGGTCGGTCGGTCGGTCTGTCGGTCGGTCGGTCGGTCGATCGGTCGATCAGCTGGTCGGCGGGCGAGACGGCTGCGCCCGGCGGCGCGCGGACGCGGATGTGCCCTTGTATTGTGATATGGGATGCCTGAGGTCGAAAAGAATGTTTAGCTGTAGTCACTTTATTGTATAAAATTGTTATAACGATGTAAGTGTTACATATAAATAAACAGATATATATTATCTCGCCGTTGGTATGTTGTACAAAAGGATGTCTGTTTTTAATATTATTCAAATTCGAATTGAGGTTTATATTTTTTTGACACACATTAATATTCGTGAATCATTATGCGATCATAATATATCTTATCGTCAAAGATCATTAAATTATTAGTAGCATTTTGCTGATGTTTAACTTTTTGATCTCACATTTGTTGTTGTTATTTGGAGAAAAAAAATTGTATATTAATGTGAACGGAATTTCTCTTCTCTAGTGATGTAGGCAATTAATACATCAATGCCTTATTATTTGAAAGCTAATATTTTACTAGTGTGAAAATGACCAAAAATTGATTAAAAAAGTGTTTGAAATTGCTATCAAATAGAGCTTTTCTAAATTGTTCTTTAAAATGCAAACACCCTTTAGAAGTAATATATAAGTATCTATTATAATTAATAAAACTTTGGTTCAGTGTCCAAAACTATGAAAATATTTAGTCTTAAAATTAGTCAATTTAATATCATATTAATGAATCGAAATAGGTTTAGATTTGTATGGTTTCTGATGAGAGTTATTTACGGATAATTTGCTAAGTTTTTTTGTAGTAATACTTGTTTTTTGTTTTTTTTGGATCAAGGGTAGGTCATAATATTTAGTGATACTGGCAATAATTGTAACTCGTAATAATCTCAACGATGTTAAATGGCACCTACACTTAACACCAATGCTGACGAACTTAGTTCTTCTTAGGTCTACACAACGTAACGGCTTTCACAGCAATCCTAACAGTAGCTGCTAGTTCTAGGAGTAGGGACACCAAATGATTGACATCCAAGCTCTGTACCGAGAAAGACCAAACCTACTACGGATATCGTATATAATCTGTTCATCTTTATTTGGTTTTATGTGAACTAAACTTGAAAGTCAACATCATGAGAATTGAGGTTAGTTTAGATTCTTGTTTATAATGAGACAGCAAAGATGAACCGAATATACTAGACACTTGGTTGTCTTGACGGAGTAATCTCACTCTACCTTGCAAAATGATGGGATTTGTGGGCATAGCCATTTGTGAATGCTGGCGTTTCTAAATACTGCTATATATAATTTTCAAATTAGCAATAGTGTTATTCTTGTTTACATTATTTGTTTGCAATTAGAATGTTATTGAGCCGGGCGCTATTTTAATATATGTTCCTAAAAAATACCGCCGGCCGGTCACAAATGCAGTTGTCTACATTGACCTTTCCTGCACAAAATTTAGTTCTGGTCATTTTGTTTTACTGGCCGTTTTGAACGGGTTGGCGGACGTTTCTATGCGGAAGACTGATCGCAGGGCCCCGAATGTCGACTTATTGTTTATGTACAAGCACACGCTAGCTCGTAAGGTTTTATTGTAACGATCGCTGCCTTTAGTTAAGTGTTTGTGTCGCATATTTATTGAGATAATTTTCGCGTGTGAACCCCGTAGTTATAGTTACGTCTATTTAGCTCTGGCATTTATAACCGGGACTAAGATCCTCTTGCAGTTTGGCTGTGACATAGCATCTAGGACTTCGACTGTTATAAATACCAGTTGGCACATGATATTTTATTGACGCGATTAGCTGAAAATGGTATTATTACGGTCCTATTGTGTCGCAAACTCGTGAATCGCTCTCATCATCTGTTTTCATTAATCCCATGTCTGCAAGTATGTAGATGTTCTAATATTGCACACGGGGTGGATATCGTAACCAATCTCAATAAGGAATTACGATTGTATGTGACTAGTTTTACGGCCGATTTAGGTTAACACTGCCAGATTTATACTTCAAATTTGTAAACCTATTGTTTGTTGACAATGTACACCGTGCGATGGTTTTATAAACTGTAAAATTCGAAATATATTGTATTTATTGAGCGTGTATGAAATCAGTGATTGATGGTTCTTATTATTATTTTCGTTCCTAGTTGCCTTCCATCCCGTATGTTGAAGATTAATCCTTCGTGAATGTTCCTGATCATAGTTTTAATTTGATCAAAATAGTTGTGAGTTTAACGAACTTATTTAATATTAAATAATTTTACCTTTAACATTGTGCAGCTTGCCTTGTGTGACACTTACGTGCTAACTCTGGACCCCGCACATAGGCTATGGTAATGAGTGTAATGACCTATTCTGTTCTGATATTCGCCGTTGGCTCGTGTGGCGACATAATGCAACGCTCGTGTTGTTTCTCTATTTTATTTGTTGCTTTTTAACATAATTTATAAATACCAGGTTATTGATGTGGATCAAAAACAGGTAATTTTAAACGTACGCCAACTTAATCCTTTAAGTTATATAAAAAAATCTATATTTATAGAGCACAAAAATAATGATTAAGTTTCAAACGTTCGATATGTTTCGTTGTATCAGTCACACATGAACAATTTTTATTTTATGTTGACAAAGTATATGTCTAGTCCCAGCAGAATCGCATCTGCCTTGGTGCGATAACTATTTGTATATCTTATTCGTAGCCGACCAGGGCGTGATTTACAAAACAACTCTTCCGTGAACTCTACGACCTATTATTAATCAGCAAGATTAAGTTGTCCCGTCAGCGCGTATTGATATGTTTTTTGTGCTTGGCTTGTGACTGGTCGCAGTTGTCATCGAAACAGCTCGGCCAAATGTGATGGTGTAAGGTCTCTGAGTACGCGGGACAAACTAAATTTGGCTGCTTATTAATTCGCCGTCGAGCTCACGTGCGAGGTGTTCGCGCCCTGCAGTGTACCGTCACGAGTAGCTGTAACCACACTAGTATAACGACTAGAGTCTTGTGCGAAAAATACCAAGAAAAGTGCAATAGTGTAATGATATCATAACATAAGCAAGAGTATCGACAAACGAACACGCTGGCGGTCTATCTACTTAGGTTTTAACGATGTATGTAGTATGTCTAATAATTATCCTTATTTTTATATGAGAGGTTTATCGTTTAAGTTACGTTTAATTTTTAGTAATAAGATCCAAGGCTGTATTAATAAAAGGAGTGTTTTTTCCTCAATGAGCGGTTTTATGTATTGTTTTATTTCATTGGTTGGTATTGTTGTGTAAAAAATGCTCCTGTTGGTCATAATAGAGAATGCTCAAAGAGAATGGGATGGTCCGTCGGTTTGCTGGGCTTTGTCTATTATAACCAGCTTCCTAAGTTGTTACGTGAATACGTGTGTATGACTAATTATAAAATAATCCTTATTTTGGTAACAAATTGGTGTTATGAAAATTTTGTGAATAAAATATGGTGTCATTCTAGCAAGGCATTTTTTTTTTACCTTTAGGCGCTACCTTCACGGTCTTCACACCGTTCTGCCACAATAGGGTATTTGCCTAATTTTTTTTTTGTATTTAAATTGAAGCTTTTTTGCCTTCCGAATAGCCTAGTATAAATAGTTTTTTAATATCTTTAAAAATAAGAAAGATATAAATGTTTAAAACTTGCTTTTAGACAGAGAGGAAAGTACAGTAATATGACGTCATATTACTCAACCGCCATATGAATTACGCGCAAAACATCGTATCGTGAGAAAGAGATAGACAAAAAACTTTA
Source organism: Acleris literana (assembly GCA_946894065.1). Lineage (NCBI taxonomy): Eukaryota > Metazoa > Arthropoda > Insecta > Lepidoptera > Tortricidae > Acleris > Acleris literana. The sequence goes on from OX335681.1 coordinate 6,405,193, forward strand.
AAAGGCTATAACTTTTTTATTTTATTACCAATTTCAAATTTGATTTTAAATTATTTTATCATACTACGTATATTGATATATTATCCAAATGAATATATGAAATTAAATATCAGGCAAATACCCTATTCTACGAGCGTCTCTCACTCGCTCGTGAGGCGATACCTTATCCTCTCGTATGCGGGAGGTCGAAAAAGTACCAAGTTCTAGTCTCTTCTGATTACAATATAGTCCATAAAATTAAGCTTAAAAAAATACAAAAAGCTATCCAAATTTTGAGCACGCATCCGTGCCTAAGCATACTAGGGGTTAACCCTTAATAACATAAAAAAAAAGTCGTGAGTTTTTGATTTTGAATTAGCATAAGAAAAATTATACAAAAAGTTGGCATTATGTTATGATGGAAATTTCCATCACCATGCAAAGAAGGGTTAAATCGATCACTTTCTAGACCTAATTAGCTTTAAAAAGGTATGTAAAGTAAGGGAAACTGAAAGACTTATTTTTATTCGATTTTTGTGACAAAATCTTTCACAAATTATAAGTCAAAAAAAAAGGTAGGTCTTTCAGTTTCCCTTACAGTACACTATTTCATTGTATACTCGGGCCGGGAAGCCAAGCGATTGATGATCAAGTAATTCCATCCATTTCTGTCCTAAAAAGGGTGACGTTGCTAATCTTGCTAATTAGCCAGCAAAAATCTGGGATCCTAGTGAAGTAAGTCTTCTGAAGATCAAGTGAAAAAGGGATACTCCGTTCATACGTTCATTTTTACGATACAACAAAAATAAAAATACGTTGGAATACCAATCAATTAATTTCTATGAAACAAAAAAACATATTTAACATAATTTAACTTTATTATCAAGTCCTCTTCGATTCGAATTCACACTTCAATTCTTATTTACCTTCTCTTACGATGTTCTGAAACAGAAATCACTTTCTTAATAACGTTTTAACCCAGCTAAAATATATACCAACAACTTCGTGCGTGCTCCCGCGGGCAGAAAGGCATGAGGGGGGGGGGGGGGAGTCGAATGGTATTATAGTCGATTACAAAGATATGTGTAGGTACTCTTTTGAAAATTAACCCATTGCTAAGGTGAAAAAGTGTGTAGAGTTCATAAATATGTAGGTATTCACTTTAGTAGGTACCTTGTCTATTGTCATGTTTAAACTGCAAAAAATTTTTTCTTTAAGGAATATCTTCAAACTCATGTAAAACTGTAAAATTATTTGTTTTTACTTAATTAATTTAAGTCATCTACACTAACCCTAAATACACGAAATGTTTCGACCACCTCTTTTCAACGTTTAATATTTTGTTTAAAGTAATATGTGGTTAACGGTGTTGGTGGCGCAATAACTTAATATATACTTAAGATAATCTAGTGATAAGGCCTTATGATGATCACTGTTTGTTAACCCGAATAAATAAATAAATAAATAAAATATATGAATCGTCACAACGATTAAAGTGACAAGGTACTAAAGTGTATAAATATTTATGAACCCGATTGTACATAATCATATCTTTGTGTTTAGTGGTCGTAGGACCTTGTGCAGGGTCCGTCCGGTCCGCTACCATTATCTTTAATTGATCTACCGTGACGCAGCAGTATTCGCACTGTTGTGTTCCGTTGTACGGACAAGGCAACCGGTGAAATTACTAGCATAAAAGCATTCCATCTAAGTAATATTAAGTCTTAAGATTGTAGTCTTGAGATCGAGATGTCTATGGGTCTCGGATCCCACTTATTATCACAGGCCTAGTGTGCTCAATTACAATGGAAAAAACAATGTGACGGATATAGGTGGTGTGCAGGCTTCCCTCTTGCCTACTACAGCGCCCATCCCCGATAATGCTGAACCCCTATACCCCTTAGAACCCCCCTTCCCTCCAAATTATTCAATGCTGTATACAGTCTGAGAAAGCGAGTAAGAGGCAAGTACAAACCCTAAGCACCTGCTACGAGCTATCACTGTACTTTTTAAGAGCAGTTCTATAATCATATTAAGACTTTAACTATCCCTCGCTTCCATCAATGGCCTGGCTATGCACGTCCATGCATTACGTATAATGCGGAATCCGAAGCGTTAGTAGCTTCACAAAACCGACAAGAGCCCTTTACGTTGACAATTTTATTTATTAAATAAATATATTGAAATATACCCTGACGCGGCACTTGAAGGCGAGGTAGGTCAGAAAGATGCCGGCCACAGGGATCAGCGTCACTAGAGTCATCACCCAGCCCGATATCACCCAGCCGGTCAGCGGTGCGCGCTCCACCGCGCTCGAGAAGAACGCTATCTGGAAGAAATCATCGGTTAGGACGCATAAGGTCCCGTTCGCAAAACGTCCCTTCTACTAAACGTCCCATTCGCAAAACATCCCTTTCTCAAAATTTCCCTTCGCAGAACGTCCCTTCTCCAAAACGTCCCTTCTCTAACACGTCCCTTCTAATAAATGTCCCATTCGGAAAACTTCCTACAAACGGCACCTTCGACAATCGCCTCCTATAATGCACTCCAACGTCGTTGATTGTGTGCGTAATCTGTTCCCACAACGAAAGTACTTCTTTGGGAATGTTGTCGGTTAAACCGGCCCCGGTTTTTATGACCCTACGCTCTCCACATCAGTAGTTTCCTACCCTATCTCATCACATCTTCGGTTATGAGACCCTCAAATTTCCTCTGAGTTACCATTTACTAGCATATACGCCGTATCTTTGTCTGACCTTTTTTAGTTCTTGGCCAGCATTGTGGAAACTACTGCATAGGTTATCATATTAGGTACCCTAACATAACACGGAAACACGGGTGGATGGATATCCATATATATATATATTCCCTTCTTTGATAGTAATTACAAATAAAAGCATGGAAGGATTTATCCAAACTAAAAAAGCAGCATGCGAATGTGGAGTCAATACGCGTAGGTACACTTTCAACTGTCAAATACGACAGAAAACTCTTGTGATCTAATTGCAACCTACCAGCAAGAGAAATGGCGCCAAAGCCCAGCAGATCCTGATGAAGAGACAGGGGTACTCTCCGATGGAGAAGTATATATCCTCGCAGAAGGTGGTCTGTCCGTACGTGTAAGTCACGGCGAAAGCTACGACGGCAGCGATGACCGTCCGTGGCCGGGTTACAGGCCAGTCCATTAGGAACTTCTGGATGTACAAGCCTCCCTGGAAGGATATGTGTTAACATAGGAATGCAGCAAAAATGTACATTAGGTACTAGCAACGCCTTACTCATACTAAGTATTTATTAAGAGTGTTCAGTCAATATCCGAAGTAAAGAAGAGGACTATATTAGCGTACGATCAGAGGGCCCTGCCAAGATGCATTACGCTAACTAGTGATTCCATTCGATTCGTTTTTGAACCAATCGCGTCACTATGGTAGATGACGTGATACGAAAAGTCACGTGATCTTGGTTGGTTGGCGTCACTGGTGTGACGCGATTGGTTTAAAAATGAAACGAATAGAAACGTTAGTAGCGAAATGCATCTTGGCAGGGCCCTCTGATTGTACGCTAATATCGTCCTCTTTTTCTCTCAGTGCAAACCCTTTCTCATGTTCTCAGATTTCACCAATCTGGAGCGCTGCGCTGCGAATCATCAAGCTCCTAACGTGAGCCTGGGCTAATCAAGGGTGATATTGCAAGGTATAGTTTTGCTGTTATCGACAACTATTGCATTCCAGGTAGAGTTCCAAGAAGAGTCAAGCTTAGGTTGACGAAAGGATCATACAAAAACCGTTTTTTTATTGTTTACACAATCTAATAGGAAAATAGTTGAACAAAGCTGGCGAAACTTTTCTCAAACTAAGCAATACGCATATTATTTTCAACCAAAAACACGCGGGAAACAGGTCTACCTGTGTGCAGAGCGTGATGGAGCCGATTATGCAGAACAGGATACATATGACGATCAGGAAGGCCCACGTGATCTTCCGGATAGACCGGCCGGTATACGTGGACATTATCGTCTGAACCATCAGGGCCTACAAGCAAAATCATTAATCTCTGATACAAAACTATAAGCATTTTAATCCTTTATCTTTGTAGACTACTTTGAAAATGTCAATGTTAATAACGAACAAAGTCTAACAAAACGCAAGTGTTTTGACATTTGAAGCTACGTATTCCATAATCATACATAATTATGGAGCGAGAAAATCACATGCACGATAATATAGAGGAATAGTAATATGCATTTGCTTCGCATTAATTTACTGTTAACGTCAACCCTTTGGGTGCCGCATTTGATGCCAGAGAGTGTCCCGTCCGAGAGCAATCCTCTCCTATTACCTACCGATAGACCCTGGTAATTTGGTATGGTATTTTATTGAATTACCAAAACTACTTGCGAAGTTAGAACAAATCTAATGACATGACACCTTGGTTGTCGGAAGCGGAGCTAAATCCCTAGCATTCTTAAAAACAAAATGGATTATATTATGATGGTATACATAAGTACAAGGAGTATGAATCATTGGTAGATCATTGTTACTGATTCGCGTCGATCTTTGGTAGTTAAGTGTCTGAATAGCCTGATATAATAAGAATCGATTCGAAAGTTTGACACACTACCATGGACCTAAAAAAAATACGGACGTAAAGTTGCACTAAAAAGGTGTGAAGCAAGCAAGGTCGGCACTTTCGTTCGTTATACACGACTTACCTACTTCACGCACACAGATACACTAGGTAAGACAACGCGCCGAGCCACAGCACACTGACAGGCATTTTGCATGCTTCACTCATGATTAGACGAGGTTACGTCCGTATTCTTTTAGGTCCGTGACCACAACATTCAGCAGTCCATGTCAGGTACGTTTATATTTTTAGAAGCATACCACAAAGCAGACGGAGACCACGTACAGCGTGAAGAAGATTAGGGCCGACCAAAATTGGCTGCCGGGCACCCTGGCCACGAAGTCGGCCCACAGGATCACCGGCGTGGCCGGTCCTGCGGGCATCTGGTAGCTCAAACACTGCCGGCCATACGTAGGTATTTTCGGGGTACTTGCTAGTTATTCGATATCGATGAATATTATGAAGATGTGAACAAAACAAATAGTTTCTGATTACCTATCGAGAGGATAAAGTAATATAAATGAAGTTTGATATAAATAATTTCATCTAAAATAAAAAAACCGGTCAAGTGCGAGTCGGACTCGCGCACCGAGGGTTCCGTATTTAAGATAATATGGTCGGAAAAAGCAAAAGAAAATACTTACTTTGTTATGAACTTTATTATCTATGCAATAAGGCCCATTTTGACTAGCCTAAATTTTAATACAGATTTTTAAAGTTTTTTGATAATTTTTCCAAAGTTGTAAATTTTGACAACTTCATTATATTTTTCCTGTAAAATATAAGTCATTATCATTAAATCAGGATTTATTCAGATTTTTTGGTCCATAAACTTCGGAGATAAGGAAGGGGGAACGGTCATTTTTTGTACATTTTTGCCTATAAGTCAAAAAGTACGTCCCGAAAAATTATAAAAAAATTGTTTCAAAATGTGCAGACTGAGCCCTTTCATTTGACACCCCGTTTGCTATAATCAAATAACTTTCATTTTTCAACACCCCATTCTAGACCCCTTAACAAATACTTTTAAAAATAATTTCATACTTTTTTAACTCAAAACAGATGCGGGCATGCAAGTCATACAACTATACCAAATTTCAAATTGATAGCTTGTATAGTTTCTGAGAATAACTGCTGTGACAGACAGACAGACGGACAGACAAGGAAGTCTCACCATAAGGGTTCCTTTTTTACCATTTTGGTACGGAACCCTAAAAAGAATCTTTTCAGTCGTATGGCACACGCTCTATTAAAGACGATTGATCCGAAAGTCAATGTCAATGTCAACTTGCTATCAAATTTTAGTACTAAATACGAACACGGGCGCTACATTTTTAAACACATTTCCTCGATGACGATACGTTAATATCACTTACTGCGCGATAGTTTCTATACTATCTGCAAAATTAAGTGGCGAGTCGGGCAATAATCGTCAGTTACCTTCCTTTTTGTGCCTACAGCTACCTGCACTATTGTTGCGCGGCCCGCTCCATAAGGCCGTGCAGGTGCGAAAGAGATAGCATGATTCCGATGATTATGACCCGACTCGCCACTTAATTTTGCGGGTACGAGTAAGTGCTTCGGGTTTATTTTGTCTCACACTCGCTCTCATAGCTAATATTAAGAGCGAGTGAGAGAGAGGACAAACCCGAAGCACCTTCTAAGTGCTCATAGACTGTACTCTATCGAGGTACAGTAAAGGCACGTGCAACCCAAGTTCAAGTTCTGATTTGCTAGGAAGCACCTTCTGTACTGTCCAATTTATTTTCTTCTTGTTTCTGAGGCGCGCTATTATCTTACGGAACAACTGAATCGGCAAACGTAACTTGACCTATGCGGGCTGAAGGATTAGGTGTTACCGCGTTTTAACCTTAGTTAATATGCGCCAAGGTCAGGTATACATTTTAACCGCTGCGTACTTAACATGTCTTAACGTGACGTTGGGCTGAAACATTGCTCTTTTTCTTCATTTTAAACGGATTTAAAAAAAACGTTATTAGACTTAAAACGATAAACGAGTTCTACTTGAACTTAAGTAGATTTGACTCACCAGGCCAGAAGTTAGTGCTGTTGGTATCATAGTCCGTCAACAGAGCGCCGTGGGTAGCTCCCAGGATGAGGGCGCTCCCCATGCAGCTGGTCTTGGAGGCCACGAACGCGAGCAGCGCGGTGGTGGACATCTTGACCTGGTGCTGCGGGCAGTAAGACCCCAGCATCACCAGGGTGCCCTGGGACACTGTCATTTCCAATAGGGAATATTCTATCGCTTCACGCCACATCTAAGAAAAATAATAAAATGTGAATTAAAAAGTTAATGAAAGACACCAGCGGATATTAATTATGATCGTGTTTATCGATGTGGATAAAACAGCTGTCACTTTCTGACCAGTAAGTTAGTGCGAGAGTGACTGATGCTTTATCCACCACGACAAAGGCGACCATAATACTTTTAGAAAAGCCTCGTGGGTGCTGCTGATCTTTTGATGCCTATGATTATATACCTTTACATATATTTTAAACTAGTATTTCTTTTCATTCGGTATATTTAGGTACACTTCGGTAGGTACTTTATTTAAATACGAGTAAGTGTGTGTGTGTAAATACTGTATTAATTAAGTTTAACAAAAATGTAAATGTAGATATTATCTTGTCCAACCGACGTAGGGCAGAAAATATCTGAGGCTCTTCGAGTATTACCAAAGTTCGAAGTTACGTAATGTTCGTATCTCTTTCTGCTGACGAAGTCTCAAATGATGAGTGAAAAGTAAGGGCATGTTGTTTGATCAGTAGTTAAACTAACTAATCGTTAACAACCGTAACTAATGGTTAAATCTCAAAAAATGTGTAAAATTTTCGATTTCTTTTTTCGAATTTTACAATTAGCTGAGTTAACTACTGATCAAACAACGGGCCGTAAGTGAGTGAATGTAAGGGAAGTTAGTATATAAACGGTTTGTTCGTATGGCGTTTGTTAATAAAAGCGGCATCGAATGTTAACATACCGGGATAAGGGGCTTTTGGGTATTTCTTAGCGTTAACTATTACTTCGTCATTCAAGTTTAGAAGATTCCATGGTTCCTTTGAATTACATAGCCTGCGCAGGCGAGTTAATTCCTTTGCTCCTTTTTAGTTTTAGTTTGATCTGCTAGTCTACAAATCGGCTAGCGTGGCGCGGAGCTGAGGAAGCGCAGATGCAAACACCACCTACTCGTACCTATTGCAAGACTGTGGACGCCATATTTAATTTACACAGGGAACATGGCAGCCTGTCATGTTAAGACGTACAGGTCGATTCACAAGAGCTGGCACGAATGGATTGAATGAGTGAACGACATTATACAAGTGTGTAAAATAATAACAGGTTTTCGGTTTGAAATTCGAACATCGGTTCAAAGGACGGCACTCACACAGTGATAGGTGACATTACTTTTGTTCATTCCATTCGTGCCAACTTTAGTGAATCTACCTGTACTCTCCTGTACCGCGCTGCTATTGGTTATAGGTTAGAGCTTGCTAGTTTTCCGTAACTCGACATCTTAATTTATGCGCCTTTTTTGCGAGCTGGGTTGCTGGCTCTTACCAACCCAGTTCTACCAGGAAGCCAAGAAGACCCTTGATGTTGCCGACAGCTTCTGGTAGCGGCCTCGGTGTTCCGAGGCGACGTGCCCGGTATGTTGCCACCTCGGTATTGCTTAGCTTAATTTTGACCAGATAATCTGGACCAACCTGCGTCCCCTGCAGCAGCACAGACCAGTCGCAGTCCCTGAACATCCGACCGGCGCCCTCGAGCTGCATGGAGCCGACGGCGCACGAGACCAGCACGAAATACGTCAACACGTCTTTGAACAACACCAGCTGCAGAAGGGAATGACGTAGTATATAGGGTGGTAAAAAAATATGAGCCCTGGAGGGGAACTATCTTAGGTTGCATTCGACCAAACTGCCCTAAATAAACATTAAATGCCTAATTTGTATAAACTAATCTTATACCAAGTTTGGTGAAATACGTCCGTAAGTTAGATAATTTTAACTAAAGAAAAAAATATTTTATTTTTAAAAAGAAACAAAACTGCATACACGAATTTTCTAAAATTCGCTTGTCTCACCCGGGAATCGAACCAGCTTACCAGCTAAAATTCAAAAAATAAGCACTCTCTATTTTATTCTACTAATCGATAAGATTATTGTTTAGGATAAAATCTCTCTAATTGAAAACTAAGTTTAATTATAGCGAGTATAAATTTTTTTAAATTACTGGTTTGATTCCGGGTGAGGCAAGTGAATCTTAGGAAAGCTTTAAATGAGTTTTGTTTCTTTTTAAAAATAAAATAATGTTTCCTTTCAATAATTATTATACGACATAAAATATATATATAATAATTATAATATCCACATCTATATATATATACACATAATATTATACTTATAGGACATCGTATTTTGTCGTAGATGTAATATTGTTATATTAAAAGATGGTTTTGGATCTTCAGGGGTTTATTTTCATAAATACATTGGGTTATTCTGCTTTATCCTTGAGCAATGAAGAGGTAACTGAGAAAGCATTTTGGTGGCTGCAAGGTCAGCGAAGCGTCAGTTGCCCACCTGTCCGTGTCCATTGGTTAGATTTAGATGGACTGGTTAGGCTATCAGCAAAGAGGTGGATTGGACAACCACAGGGCCGAACGACAGCTTGCCGCAAGAGAGGCCTATAGGCAGCGGATTGATAAAGTATGATTGGATAGAATCTATCCGATAGATGTATGAAATCCATCAAAATACTTTTTTACCAGAATACGAAAAATTTAAAGGAAGGGTTATGATTTTAGCAGAAAGGCAACGTAATTGTATGTAGGTATTGATGTTGCATCCAGTTCCCTGGTACCTATAAAACTAACTGGCCGATTGTGGTTGGGTTTTTTATAATGTTATAGTACAGCTGAGATCCTGTGACCACATTCCGATTCTAACTATAGCCAGAAAAATTTGGCATGAGACAAGAGTCTCCAAAAGCTAGGTCCCAACTGCAGCGACCTTAAAAGTCAGTACGAGTACCTTCGAATAGCCATAAATCTTCTTGAAGGCGATGAAGTAGATGAATACCCATGAGATGACGTAGTAGATGGTGAGTTCCCACACGATGTTGCCCAGGCCGCCCACCACGCCGTCGCGTTTGAGGTTCAGCACGAAGTTGCTGGCAAGGAAGGTCATGGTTGTTAGCGCCCATGACTGTCGTGTCATGGGCCGGGAATACATTATACGTGAATGAAGTGAAATTCACTTCGTCCCGTTAGAACCTTTTTGCAAGAACTAAAAGAAAAACGTTAGTAGCTAACTAACCAATAGAGGGGAGTTATTTATCTGGGTAACATTATTAGAAACGAGCTTACTGTCTTAGTAAACTCTGCTACAAGATATACTAACAAAAAGAACGAATGCGCCGGAGTCTCGCTCTCGATCGATAGAGGGCGGTGGCGCGCGGCGCACGGCGGGCGCGCCGCCGCAGCGCAGTGCAGCCACGGCAGGAACGCGTGCGCAGAGTGGACGAACTGCGCGAGCAGCCACGCGCACACCGCGCCCAGCGCCAGAGCAGTAAACGCGCAGGTTAACAGCATGGCGAAGCCTACCCCTGGGGCAAAAGAACTGTTGCTTCAGAGTAGGTACCTTAGCGAGAAGATAAAAAACCGGGAGGAGCATGACTGTAGGCTGTAGGTCACTTTTACTGTCCTGTTTTTTCCACATCCTCACCATAATCCCACTTCTGGGCCATCGCACCAAAGCTCTACGAAGAAGTTATATTACAGCTTTACAAGAAAAGTATCGTAGCACAACGAAGCCTTCTCTTGACGCCAAAGAACCCCTTTTTTGGCGTCAAGACCAAGACCCTTTTTGCATTGCATATCCGGTGCATTGCTATCAAAATAATTTCAGCATAACCTGTAGACTTTGTTTCATAACTATATAAGTTAGCGCAATCACTATAGCAAAACACTAGGTAGGTACAAAGTCACCAGCAATAATATATTATCCAATATCGGGTGCAAAAATATCTGACACGCTCTTATACCTCTCTAATAAAGACGTATCAGATTTATTGCTGGTGACTGGACCTAATTACTGCCTTAGAACTAAACGTGTTTAAACCAACCTCTAGCAAGAGGTGCCAAGTCCCACGAATTCAGCACCCCTTTCTTCGTCACCACTCCGATCCCGAGCTCCAGGTAGAACATGGGGTAGCCGATGAACACGCTGAACACATTGTAGAGGAAGAGAAAAGGTAGCAGCTTGCTCAAGTCGTGAAGGTATGGGTGCCACCACAGCTGGAAGATGCCGATGCACGAGGATATTACCAGTTGCCGGTAGGTTATGTTGTTGGACCATCTGTCTTTGATCTGTTTGGAAATATACAGTATAATTGTAATTTTTCGTATATAGGTATACTCGTAGGTACGTTTCCTGTAACTAATATTGTACGTAAGGCCTTCTCCAAAATATCTCCATACTGGTCGGTCATTCGAATATAATTTGCAAATCCTTAAGCACGAATTGTGCAAAGTTAAAATAATTAAAAAATAATTACCAACGGTACATCAGTGGTATCGGTGACTGCAGTTTCAGTTCCAGTTTTTGAGTGAGATGTCTGCAAAAAAATATTGTTTAATGAAAGTACCTTGTATTAAGAAGACTGGTGAGTCGGATTGGCAACTTCGGTCTCTAAAGCACTGCTCAATTGTGATGCTGTATTTCCAAGTGAGGCCGAAAATGTTACGCACACAACGCAGGCGTCGTTGACTTTCTTGTTTTGGATACGAAGTCCAGGTTTTAAACAGCGAGGTCCGCGGTCGCAGGGGCATAAGCACTGCTATGGACCCTTCGCTTGTATACTGTTGTGGCGTATAGTGTAGTTAGGTACTAGTAATGGGCGGCTGGCGGATGCAAAATACGTCAAAATAATGTGGAACGATATACAATAGATTAAAAAAAAGAGAACATTACCGCAAAAACTTACAAAAATTTATTGTTGAAGTACTTTCTTAATAGGTATATAAATAAAATATGTACTGATTTATAACAAAAAATGCATATTTTAGTACATAAATAGTACTCGAAATTCAATAAGTCTTAACCATCTTATGCTTTCGTCACCATATTGCATCTGTCAGCCGCCCTTTAGTTATTAGCAGCACGCTCACTCCCATTACGCTACGCCTCTGACCTTCCTAGGCAGTAGCAGGTGCAAGTCTTGGGCGACCACTTCCTCCACTGCAACCCCACTCCGCTTTCTTTTCAATACTTCGTCAAGCTAAGCTTGCCGTAAGCTCGCGAAAATATGAACCATTGCTGTACATTAACACATTCAGTGCGAAACCCCGACTATCGGGTATTTTATGATTTCTTTCTCAGGCCGGATGACCGGATAGTTGGGATCGTGGTACTATTGTGTAGGTCTTGTATATTTTTGTGGCCTGACGAGATGTCTTTGTTTGTCTGGGCGGCAATGAATGTGTTAAGGCAGGCCACGATGTAGCTAGATTCGACAAAACTGGTTACAGTGGCGGATCCACGCGGGTGGTCAAGGACGTCATGACCACCCCCTTCGGCACTCGTAGATACGGGTCAGAAAGTAAATCGTCGCGTGGCATTATCTCGCACTTGACCAAGCCTCTGCGTTCAGCAGTTAATGACCATCCCCTAATCTGAATGCTGGATCCGCGCCTGACTGGTTAACTAGAGAATTAAACAACAAGGATGAGATTTCAACACATTTGTCGCAACACACATCAGCACAAGACGTGGACGAGCTTGCCGGTCTCGTATTAGTTTTTCTAGGACCAAAGGAAGTGTTTTTATAATACACAGGATGCTTTCGGATGAGTCTGTTATAATATTTCAGATAAAACAAAGCTAGCGTAAAGAAACAAGCCAAGTCGCCTATTCTACAGCGATCATCTTGTTTCCTAAGTTCAGTAAAACTGATTAGAGGCGAACGTTTACAGCTCAGGGAATTTACTCACCACGGTATCACTCATTGTTGTAATGATCTAAATCTGGATTTCTTAATTCGTTATCATCGATATAAATATGTCAAAATTGGAATATCACAGACTATGGTCCAGCATATGACACTGTCACTTTTACACCACCATGTGACAGCTTGATCCTGGCTAACGACAAGTTTTACTGAGTCTTACCTCGCCGGTGAAATTAGCATAAAGGCAGTTCCACTTTAAGATTGCAACGTGGAAATTTTCAATGGGCCTGCGGGCCTCCGAGACTTCTTACCATCAGGTGGCTCCTTGTGCTAAATTACCTTCTCAATGTCAAAAAACCTCGGCCCAAGCCAAATCACGAGCATACAAGAGGTAATCAACGTATCCATTAAGCGGCAATTACATTGAGTCATCCGCCGCATGTTGCATATGGGGCGACCGCAAGTGTACCTAAAGAACACGGTAGTTGCAGGTTGCAGCTGCAACCACCCAATTAAGTCACCGAAGTAGGTGGACAGACTTACGTGAAGACGACGTTCGTTGACCGCAGTAGGTAGTTTGAAACATGTTCGGCGACCGCATTAGGTGAACGAAGTAGTGTAATTGTCGATTAATCTTCTAGTGGCCTGTAGGCTTAGTCAAGATGCGAACGCTGCTAACATTTGTTTTCTACTGACTCGAAATGTATGGGTGTGTAATTTATGCCTTACTTAGCGTTATACGAGGGCAAGTTTCAAGTTGTAATGCAGCCTTTTTGGAGGTAAATCGTATATTTTCAGCCAGTTCGCACGGCTAGTTTTTTTTTGACAGCAATGAAAAACAAAACAATCACTTTGGTGTTTGCAAACATGGAGAAAAGTGAGTTTCTTGATCTGATTAAACATTATTTTTTGCGAAAAAAAACAATTACGGGAACAAAAAAAAAATTGACAAATATTACGGGAACTCTGCTCCATCGATTAAAATGGTCCACAAGTGGTTTACGGATTTTCGTTGTGGCCGTACAAGCACCGCTGACGCGGACCGACCCGGACGCCCACTTGAAGTCACTACACCAGAGATGATCACCAAAATCCATGACATCGTATTGAACGACCGAAGAGTAAAGGTCCGTGAGATAGCTGATATTGTAAGCATTTCAGACGAACGGGTTCGTAATATCCTTCACACTTGTTTGGATATGAAGAAGCTCTCCGCCCGTTGGGTGCCGCGATTGCTCACAGTGGATCAAAAACGCACTAGGGTGACCCTGTCAGAGGCATGTTTGGCGAAGTTTAGGTGTAATGAAAAGGACTTCTTGCGTCGTTTCATAACTGTTGACGAAACCTGGATTCATCATCATACACCAGTAACCAAGGAGCAGTCAAAACAATGGATTGCTTCAGGTGAACCTGCACCAAAGAAGGCCAAAGCAGTTTTATCTGCGAATAAAGTTATGGCCTCTGTCTTCTGGGATGCTCGTGGTGTAATATATGTTGATTACCTTCAGAAAGGTAAAACGATTATCGGCGAATATTATGCCAACTTGTTACAGCGATTTCATGAAATTTTAGTGGAAAAACGACCCCATTTGGCGAAAAAGAAAATCATTTTTCACCAAGACAACGCACGGGTCCACACTTGTTCCGTTGCTATGGCTAAAATCCACGAGCTGCGTTACGAATTGCTCCTGCATCCGCCTTATTCTCCTGATTTAGCCCCCTGCGACTATTTTCTTTTCCCAAACTTGAAGAAATGGCTTGGTGGAAAAAGATTTGGTTCCAACGAAGAAATCATCGCAGAAACCAATGCATATTTTGAAGGGTTGGAGAAATCGTACTATACGGAGGGAATCGAAAAGCTAGAAAAGCGATGGAAGTAAATAAATATTTACATTTACCAAAAAAAAAATGTTTAATTTTTTCCAGACTTTTTACTCTGCCCTCGTAGGTACATCTTGACTATATTGGTCCCCTTCATGATAAAATCCATCCTCTTATTTACAAAAATAAATGTGACTCCCTAGGCCAGTAGGATAAAATTATGGCAAGATCTAACGGCCAATATCGACCAACCCGTGCGACCAACATGGTCGACATCAAATAACATCGACTTTTGCTGGAGCTGTCTCCACTCCATTATCAATACTCGGAGTCAGAGGGTTTCTTGCAGTTTTTCCCATTTCTTATTATGCCTAATATGATTGTTATAAAAAGTAGAGAAAAATTCGGATTCAGACATTCACGTTGACTATCTCTTGCTGATACCTACTTATAGGTTAAGTTGTCTACTCATGCTCGAAGGGCAAAACTCACAGAAATAGGAGCCAATATATTTACCAAGTTTCTCGTTGAAATACGATCCGAATAAAACCATGTACCTATAATTTAAGGCAGGGTAGAGAAAACAGTAATAGAAACTTACAATCAAGGCGTACTTGGCAAGTAGGTAGCAGAGCTTTCGCCGTCGTTGCACTAATCATCAAAGCTAGCTATAAATCTTCCATCTCACGAGAGCATTTGCCATGCCTCCTATTACAAAGTATTGAGGTAGTAATTTAAATTCAAGCGCACTCGTGAGTTGCAAAAACTATAATTACCGCTCCAATTATTATTTTTTAAATATAATATTGGGAGACAGACGAGCAGGCGGCTCACCTGATGGTAAGTGATCACCGTCGCCCATGGACACCTGAAACACCCAGGGGGTTAAAGGTGCGCTGCCGGCCTTTTAAGAAAGTGTAGGCTCGTTTCTTGAAGGTTTCCATGTTGTATCGGTCCGGAAATACCATTGCAGGCAATTGATTCCAGTGCAGTCGTACGTGGCAAGAAGACTCTCTTGGTGGTACTCTGCCAGTCATCCAGGTGCTGTGGATGAAATTTTAATTTGTGGCGAGTATTTCGGTGGTGAAATTTTGCAGGAGCTAATGCTCGAACAATTCGTCAGAGCACTCCCCATGATATATGCGGTAGAAGATACACAAGGACGCAATATCTCTCCGCAGAGCAAGGTGGTCAAGCCGACCGGTGAGAACATCGTCGTCGACGATTCGAGTCGCACGGCGCTGTACACGGTCAAGAGGAAGCAGCTGATACTGAGGTGCCCCGGCCCAAAGGTGGCAACAGTATTCCATATGGGGCCTAACTTGTGCCTTATAAAGTTGGAGGCGATGTGCCGGTGTGAAATACCGTCTTGCTCTACCAAGGACACCCACATTATATTGTTCATTTGTTTATTTAAATTTAGAATAGACTATCTTTCAATTTAAAAACCGCATTGAACCGCGTTTGGGAGCTACGAAGCCGCAGACAGACAAGCAAACGTACTTCAAACTAAAAAGAGCGAAATAGAAATAGCAATAAAATTGCAGAAGTTGTTTGCTGTCTCACTCAAACCTTAGTTCTAGAGCAAGAAGCACAATTCCGCTGCCTTTTTCTAACTTTAAAGCTAGAGTAAGACAGAAGTGAACTTCTGCGATTTCTATTGCTAGTTTAACCTCGCTATAGAAGTCCTCTTTTTGGACGGACTTTAAAAATGTATGCGACTGACAAAACCTTACTAACAGCAGCACCACTAGTGAGCCTTATTGTAACGTAATAAGATTCACATTAGTTCACACGCATTGGCACATTTTTATGTAGTACACAAATCTAAAGGGCTTTTCTATGACGTTAAAAAATATTGCTTTTGATGTTTATCGTAATTTTACCCTCGGCCGTCATTCCTGACAATTAAATGAGAGCTATCAAAACGTTTACAATATGACAACAGGTTAAAAGCAATATTGTTTAACGTCGTGGAATAGAGGCCCAGGAGAATTAGCAAATGGCATTGGTAAAAATGAAACAAATGTTTCTAATATAACAAATCTTATAATAAAATATGATGGTTCTAGCTATACGCCAAAGGTCCGTTGCAAAACGGCAATTGAAATAAACTGACTTGCACCTTTACTATTTTACTGTTTGGCTCAAAAATAGAAAAAAACCGTTTCCATTTTGAAATTAAGGAAATGCTCACACTGAAGCAATCAGAGGGCCCTGCCAAGATGCATTGCGCTAAATAGCGTTTCTATTTGTTTCGTTTTTAAACCAATCGCGTCCCTGGTAGATGACGTGATACGAAAAGTCACGTGATTAACCAGTGACGCGATTGGTTTAAAAACGAAACGAATAGAAACGCTAGTTAGCGCAATGCATCTTGGCAGGGCCCTCAGGTTATTTATTCCACATTGGATGGATATCGTTATCAAATCACACTCACGGTTGATGTATTTCGAGAGAATAAGAACTGTCAAAACGTCGACAATGTAATTACGATACCGAATATAAAGATAGATTTACCATTTGGAGTAGAGAACCTGGGTGACGTTCAGCAAAAGAAGGCTCAGTTATGTGCATGATATTTTTTACTTCGGTATTAACAAAAAAAAAATAGAACCTCTTTAATTGAGGTAGGTTCATAACAATGTGTAACAAGTTTAAAAAAACTCCCGGTTTAGGTATAATCAGCGTCAAATCTCTAGCGTGTAAGAGCGAGCGAAAATGTAGTACCGATCCGAAAGCTTTTACAACACTTCTTGGATTGATTTAATTTACAAATTTATAAAAAAAAAATGTCATTGTTAGTACAAAAGTAATCAAAACGCATTTTGTATTAATTTTAATAATGGAAACAGTTCAAAGAAGTAAACATTAGTGACATTAGGTAACAAACAACATAATTTAAAGTCTTGTGCTAAGAAATAAACACACTATGGCCATTATTCCAATTTGATTTACCTCATCTTACTTCGATATTGTAATCACACCGTTAACTCAGGCTCTAGCTGTCAAATGAAAAATAACTGTCATAACGTCAACAATATTATTACGATATCATAGCAAGATAGCTAACGCAATGTGGAATAGAGACCCAGATCAATCGTGTAGCTCACAGGATCCTTAAGGTCAATAAACCGTGAAAACACTACAAATACTACTCGTATGTGAACGACACTCTTACAAACCTTTTGCAAACTATATAGTCATTATAACGTTAACACTACGCCGAGCGTCCAGTAGCGCCCTCATTACAATTATTGGTTTTCTAATAAATCAAGGTATTGTCTTGAAATCGAAGGATAGTTTTTATTGTACAAATTAATACACAACGTATAGCAAATATGACAAAGTTCAATAGCCTTTAACCTTCGTATAGTCAACTTAAGGGAAAAATGCAGCCATTTTTTTGCGTTATGTTACTCACTGATAGTTCAATTATTATTAAGTTATGTCATATACAGGGGGGGTTAGGTTCGTTAGGTAACTTCAGATGCCAGAAGAACCGCCCAGAGATAATAGCCCGTCAACTGTGCTAAGACAGTAAAAAAAAACACAATGTGGTAATTTTACGACTCACTTTTTGAAATGTAGGCTATGAGAGATGCATTTTGCGATTAAGTAATTTTGCGGCCTAGTCGTTCTACAGCCTTGGTCAAAAGTATTGAGCACCCCACTTTTTCCTTTGTAACTTATAAATAAAGTATTATTTTCTAATAGCAAAAAAACTAATATAATATGAGTTTGTACATGTGCAAATTATTAGTAGATTATCATTTTGAAGTAACTATTTTCGTGTGAAATGTGAAGCTCGAAAAAATCGGGTTTTACAAAAAAATTGTATTGTCTTGTATTTTTTTCCACGGAATTACGCTTAACGTCAATAAATATGACTATTATTCCGATGGGTATACAACTTTCTGTAATATAAGATATAAATGCACCTTTTAACGTTTGACTTTTATATAAAAAACGCATGGGTGCTCAAGACAATAAATTGGCCAAGGCTGTACAACTAACCCAATTGATACATATAGGTATAACAAATGTGGTGCACAGAAAAAAACAAACCGAAATCATAGCAAATTATGTAGGTAATAAATGGGGAGGTTCAAAAAATATGACCCTCTTTTTTAGATTTGGGAATAAAATTGTGTGTTGGCTGAGACCATCATGTTGAACAATAAAAAAAAAACATTAGGTACCGATATGTTCCCAAAACAATGTATGAAGGCTACCGTAGAATTTATTGGATTTTGGTAAGGATACTCGGGTGCATTTTTTAAACTCTCCTATTTTATAATGTACGTAAAAATGGTTAATGTAGCCATATTCAAAATTACATTAACTTCAACTAAACTTATTTACCACTACTTGAAAACTTTTGTTTCCTAAAATTTGTACCTATTCTGCCGCTTTTCGAGTCATTCAGTAAGGTAATTATTGTAAGAGTATCTGTTCTATACAGTCGTATCAATTGTTTTGACTAATGATGTTTTATTTAATATATTTCAGTGTCACAAATAGCAACCAAGCGGTGTTCCAAATAACAACGATTTTGGAATATCAACAAACACATAAATGTGATTGCGTTTAGTGCTATTTTTGTGCAAAAACAATAACAAAAAGAAAATTAAAAATTTACCTAATTACAATTCTACAGCACTCATGATTTTATAGGTTGACTAAATCATATGAAACAATAACGTCGCATTAGAATGAGAAAATGTATATAGTCACTTCAAACCGATTAATATGTTGCCTAGGTTTATCAAAACGTCAAATTTCAAGAGCTGCCGTACAGATGTTTGAATTGTAGCAATAAAATAATTTTGATAATTACCGTGTTACATAGTTTTATGGCATATCATCAGTTCAGCCAGCAACGCCTTTTATCGATGCCCAAGCGCATTTTTATATATGTAGCTCTGTCCTTCGCTATAGCTCAAGAATGTCACCTACTAGAGCGAGATTACCCACGGCTCTCATGCGTAGCTTGAATGTTTGCTGTAGCGAATCAAATTGGTAAGCTTAAGAAAAGGACAGATCTACACAAAAATGTGGCGTTATCTACGAAAAGGAACCTTATTATGGATGGCGCTTACGCCGCACTGCGTCACGCGACGTTGTGTTTAAATCGGAGCATCTTTAATAATGGCGGAAGCGCCATCGACAATAAGGTCCATTTTCATAGGTAACGCCACAAATTGGTTTTGGTTAGAGCCTTATACAAAATCTCATCCTTTAGTAGGAAACCAGCAGAAATATAAATCTATGTCACCTTACATACTAATCTATATAATTATGAGATGCATCATATGCATTAGGACATTGTATACGTCAAGGAATTGAGAACAGCCGCACTATATGCATATATAAATTACACTACTATTCATGTCGGCCTTAGACTTCAGTCATGTCAGCGAGCTTATTATGGTGTTTATCGTTATGGATAAAGCATCCGTCACTCTCGCACTTGCATGATTGTCAGAAAGTGACGGATGGACAGGCCCGCAGGTATCGAAATAGGTAGCTATAAGCACCAAACAATAACTTAAAACGAAATGTTAAGACTATGTACATAGAACAGTTGACAAAAATTAACAAAAGAGACACCCGATACAATAGAAAGAAAAAAACACTTTTTGGTATGTACCAATATACCGTTTTGATGGATAAATAGTTTTTTTCCTTTATTAAGTAAATTAAATGACAATCTCGGAGCCTCAAATAACTTATCTTTTTTAAATCAATACTGTCTAAATCCTTATAGATTTCGTTGAGTGTTTACTGTTTTATTGATATATATCTACTACCTATTTCGATATATTGTTACAAAGAGGGAAGCCGGCTGCGTCGCGTAGGCAAATTATCGGAATACACAACAATAAATCAACCAAGTACAAACGCTAGTACTAAGTTAGTGTACCTAACATTAGTAGGTCGATTTATATAGCTTATCATTGGGAAATTTTAACCCCATTCTTCATGCATGACGTATCCTCTTATCATATGTCCATCCTCCATTGATTTTGTCTACAAAAGCTTTTTTTACACAATATTTATTTATTATACTGATGGAAAGTCGGTTTTTTTAAGACAACAAATTGACTAGAAGCTGATAAACATTTCTACCCGTAAAGAGGGGGGGGGGGGCCAAAGATGACCCTTCAAATCGGCATTCGATAAACCTTATCGACCTCTTTCATTTACGAAAGAAAATTAGGGCCGGTTTCAGACGGACTGCAAAATAGCATTTCGAGTGCAGTTTTGGTGCAGTTAACGTAACTGCATCAAAACGTACGTACGTCAACTGTACTCGGAGTGCCATTTTGCAGCTGGGTTGCAGTTCAAATGCTGTCCGTCTGTACCGGTCCTCAATGTTATTCAAATTTTTCCCTCTCTGGTCTCACTACATTTTCCTAGTTAATACACGCCTTGAGAGAAGAGAAAATTGTACTAATGAAGGGAGTAGAATCGAACCACTTTCCCAGTGGAGTCGGGCATGCAGTCAGATCCGGGCATGCAGTCAGATCCGGTCTGCCTGTATACATGACGTATTTCCGCACTAAAAAACATTTATAGTTGCGCCCATTCTAGAAGGCCCAATTTAACAGCTGTCAATTCAGTACAAAATAAGTGTTTGATGTTATGCTTGGACTTGACAGAAGCGCGGGGAGCTAACCCCATGTGCTTCTGTTTAGTCCATTAGAGAAAATTCTCTTTTACCGAAGAATTGTCTTCGCGTGTGATAGTCATGGACTTATTTCTCTAATAAGACCATGGAAGTGTCTATAAATAACTTGACATTGGCGAATTACACCTTAACAGGAGTAAAAGGCATTAATTAAAATTAGAATTAGTATTAGAGGTCATGCTTTGTACTGCATTGACAGGTGTCAAATCGGGCCCCTTAGAAAAGCGCGGCTATAGTAATTGGAAAAACATTAAAGAAAATTTACTAATGTCAAAGAAGTATACGCATGCATGAAGTTTAACCGAAATCCCTCTTAAAATTGCTTCAGAACCTAGCTAATTGTTACTTAATATCGTAGTATATCATGTCTTTTAAGCGGTGTCTCGAATTCTTTACAAGGCATTTGTATATCGTAAGTATACATACTGCTTGGCTTTCAAATGCTAAAGAGATCGCCGGCGGAGGGCAGGGGCGCTAGGCCTCCGGTGACGTCCGGGAGCTGCGACACGTCCGGAAGGTTCTCTATGTGGGACTTCACTTCTGTTTTGACAGCGTAGATTTTTTGGAGTTTGACGTTGTATTCCTGTAAGGAAATAAGTAGACTAAGCTGGCTGGCCACTTTGAACTTTAGTTGTTTATGTGTACATATGTACATATGTTTAATTCAAATCCGACAACTTTTCTGGAGTTGCTGGTGTTTATGGGCGGTGGTGATTACTTCCCATCCGGTAACCCGCATGCTCGTTTATCTCCCTCCCTAATAAAAATAAAGCTAAGGTTCATTATAGGTCTGCATTATTGAGTCTACATTGTGACTCAATAATCCAGTATTATAGAATAGTATTTTACGTGACGGTTTCGTAATGCTAATTACGCAGAGTCTCGTACAATACTTTATCTACACACATATTATAAGTACTCTAAGATGGGTTCAGAAGCCGAAAGGCAAATGACCAGCCTTACCTTACCTGTGTTAGTAGGTGGCGGAAGCGCTATCAACAATAAGGTCCCTTTTAATAGATAACGTCACATATTATGAAACAAAAATCCACCATCTATCTATTACGGTACATGGGCTTTTTCACTAAAAACTGTACCCAATTAAGGACTGAAATTAAGGAACTTTAACTTTGTCGGTTTTGTGACAATATTAGCTATACATTGACGGCCGCAGTGTATGGCTAATTTTCGTCACAAAACTGACAAAGTTAAAGTTTCTTAATCTTAGTCATTAATTGGGTACACTTTTTAGTGAAAACGCCCATATAGCTGAATGGCTCCTATTTTCGCAGCACTACTATTGACATACTGTAAAAATATGTAAACATTAAGCGAAAGAAAAAAATCTATTCTATTTTAAAAGATACAGCTGTTTAAAGTTGGGGCGACAGACGGACGGACGGACACCGGAGGCATATTATAGGGTCCCGGAACCCTAACAAATAAGCACGCGCCCCACAGTTTGAGAACCTCTGAACTGGGCTGAACGATTTGTTGACTAATGAGCAGTAATCGGATCTAGGATGCAATTTCCCGCGGTAAGTCCGTTATTTTAACATGGATATGAATATGACTTACAATCCCGCAAGACTTTTTGTAACCTACCTTTATAAAAAGGTACATAACTTTGAATTTTAAGTAGTTTACACTATAAAATTAACAAAATATGTATAGTAGAAAGTATTTAAAATCACGATTTCCACTTGAGAACTTATCTGCGATGAATGGCATTGTTATCTTTTGTTAAACCCAACCGCTAATTACCTGTGCAAAATGAAATGCATTAATAACAAAAGATGGAATAAGAATTGAAACTTTACCGTCCTGAGAATAAGGTTCAAATTGGAATAGGACACACTTCACATAGAACCTTTTGGAAATGACATTGACTTACTAAAGGCTAGACCCTGTGGTCCTTATTATATATCATTTCCAAAAGGTTCTATGAGAAGTGTGTCCTATTCCAATTTGAACCTTATTCTCAAGACAGTAAAGTTGTAATTCATATTCTATCTTTTGTTATTAATGCATTCCATTTTGTACAGGTAATTAGCGGTTAAGTTAAACAAAAGATAACAATGCCATTCATCACAGATAAGTTCTCAAGTGGAAATCGTGGTTTTAAATAGTTTCTACTATAATAAGAACGTAACCTTGGACTTCTTATCTTTTATGGTACTTTTTTTCTGTTTATTAGTTAAACCCGCGACAAAAGTTATTAACTTATTAATTATTAACAATACAATAACCCATTTTCCAATCCCGGGAAATCCCGAGTCACATCCCAAGATACAGGCTTCGCCTAGTTTGGGGGCCTCTGTTTATTTCCTCCATAAGTCAAACTGCGTGTGTACCTCTAATTTAGTGTAGGTACTAATTTAGTGTGTACCTCTAATTTAGTGTAGTATTTAGTGTACTAAGATTTGATGTCGGTACCTTTCTCAAAATGTAATAGTGTACACATTCAAAGAAATGTATTTTTTTTATCAATGTTAAGCATAACGTTTGAGGTCATTCACCCCAAATTGCATCCTAGAACCTCCATCACTGCTAATGAGTATGGTGGTGAACAGGTATACCTCTAGCCTGGCCTCGGCCTGCTTGGCCAGGTCCCGCTGCGCCTGCGCGAAGTCCCGCAGCATGGCGGCCACCTTGCGCCTCTTCTCCAGCTCCTCCGTCAGCCGCAGGTTGTACTCCGCGAGCAGCTCCACGGCCGAGTTCACGATCGCGCTCAAGCTCAGCGCCGATTCTTTATCTATAACGGAGAATGTTTTCAACAAGGATAATGAAGTTTACAGTCTCTATTGTATTTTATTTTAATCTTTGCTTCTATCATAGGGTGACAGAACGAAGTAATGGACAAGACACCAATAATGGACACTTGATTCTTATTTAACAGAAGATAAGTGTTATTTTGTTTTAAAACAATCAATTTAGGACCGTATGAAATTTGAATTAAGAGTGAAGTGTCCATTACTGGTGCTTGTCAGCTAAAACTGCCCAACATTGGTGCCGTCACCCTATTCATATTGTTATTTATTTATTTAATCTTTATTGCTCAAAAACAAGTACGAATGACGGACCTAATGCCTAATGGCATTCTCTACCAGTCGACCAAATAACTAATCAGAAATTTACATAGTGGGTGCACAGAAATAGTAGACAGAGATAAAAACTTAAAAAATAATTATCCTATTTATTACTATTACATTTAATGGAGGAAATAAATAAATATCAAGGGACAATCTCAGACAAATTGACCTGGTCCCAAACTAAGCTCTAGGCTTGTACTATGGGTACTAGGCAACGATATAAATACTTACATAGAGAAATAAATACTTAAATAGATAGATAACATCCAAAACTCAGAACCATTCACTTGTGCTCATCACGCAAATATTTGCCCATACCGAGAATCGAACCCGGGACCGCTAGCTTCGTAGGGTCACTACCAACTAGGCTAACGCGTCGTCAAAAAAAGATATAGACAATTTATACATACATACACACATTAAATCACGCCTGCTTCCCAATTAAGTATGCTTGTGAGAAGTATATACTATAAGTCAAATTCCTAATACAAGTTTCACTAAGAAATAATACGTAATGATTAAGATTACGTCCGTTATAATATATAATTAACAAATAACAGAGAAAGAACACACAAAAACAGCAAAAGAACAGAGAAACTATAGCTTTTTATCACATCACGAAATGTTGATGTGGTAAATCTTATTTACTCGAGATTAATGTCGGAGCCAGATGGGCTAAAACAGAGTTAATAAAGGCCATGTTTGTTTGTGGAGAGAGGTTTGATTAAGGTAGGTGTTGATTTCTAAAGCGCAGATTCATTACCAATATGTGTATTTCTGTACATAGTGGAACCAATTGCAAACGATTTCATGTTACATTCAACCAATTTAATTCCTATGCCACCATAGAACAATGTCGAAGGAACGCAACAAATAAAATCCTAAGACTCCTTATGATTTGATTTGTTGCGTCACTTTGACATGGTTCCAAAGGGGCCGAGAAATTTAAATCTGTTGACTACAAATTAATTGGATCTCATATTCTTGCAAGTCACGTGCGGGTAGATTATTCTATTTTAAACATAAATCATAAACTGCCAACGCGTTTAGAAAAGAGTTATAGAAAACTTGGACATTGGAAAAACTTGAAAATATTTTAAATGAAAGTATTGTTAACTAAAAGTTAACAATTTAACAGATTTTAGTGTATGACTTGGTCTTATGTGGTGACAATGAATTTAAATTGTAACTATCTGTGTTGAAGCCGCATGAGACTAACAAATTCAGGTTCTTAAATTATAATTAAAATGAAAACTCAGTTTCTGTATCAATATTTATTTTAAGGTTAATAATCACATTATGGAGGTCCTGGTTACAAACATTTGCTTCACCAATATAACACCAACAATCAATAACCATTTGAGTATTAAAATAAAGAATTATAGCAACTAAATAAATAAATACTTCACCTATATTTTTACAGTCTTTGGAAGCATTTAATGTGTATACAAAACAGTTCAGATTCCTTGTCCAGTCTATGAATGTTGTGTAAGAAGAACTAACACAAATGCAGTGTAAAAGCATTAACAACGGCTCATAAACTGTCTAGAAACCATACTGAAGAATCACTTTGATAAAGGGTATTTTAAAATGAAACAAAAATTTGTAACCAGGTGAAGTTTTTATTATCTATAGAGGTAGTTGAATCTATGTTTTAGAAATAACACAAGCCTTATTATAACCCTTGTGAGTAGAATGTTTCTCGTATTACCTTCTAACTTAGATAATAATTGAATTTCGGAGACTTCTGGAGGGAGTGAGGCAATCCGCTCCCGGACTGCCTCATCGCTGGAAGCACTTGATTCTAATTCTAGGAGAGCCTGGAATGGGAAATGGAATCAATTACTTGTTAGCCATGAAACTATAAGCAAAGTGTGCAAATTTAATTATAATACTAATCAAATGTCATTAAAGTGCCAGTTCTGAACCCAGTAATAAATAAAAATCAAACTTATGGTGTAATATAATTGATATACAGTGGTGGTCACATAATTAGGGACACTTGTTTTTTTCCCATACAATTGCCTACAAATATGGCTTTTCAATTTTGACAACCAATCAAAAAGTTCTTAGCCAATTATATTTTTAGTTACACTTATCGTTAACTGATAAAGTAAAGTTTAAATATATGTACAATTTATCTCTGTTGAGATCGGATCTTTCATTTTATAAGGATTTGAAAAAATAAATATTCGGTGCTCATACAAAGTTGAAGAATTTTGTATGGCCGCGTCAGCACTTAGTTTTTAAATTCTTATAAAATATAAGGTCTGTTTTTAATATTAGTTCACTGTACATCAGTTTAAACCTTCGTTAATTATGTAAAGTAAAATGTATTTAGCAATAAAATTGGTCGAGAACTTTTTGATTAGTGGTCAAAATTGAAAAGTCATATTTGTAGGCAATTGTATGGGGAAAAAACAAGTGTCCCTAATTATGTGGCCACCACTGTATATAAATAAGGTCATGTCAATCAAAAAGTGGCCATCATAAGAACTTGTGGAATATTGAAACAAAGCGCCATGTAGATATTTTCTGTGATTATGTAATCTAAAAAATGTTTTGGTCTCAAGCACAATATGAAATTAACACTTTCATTGCCGCCAACCCGCTAGGCGTGTCGATTTTGTATGAAAATCGGAGACCTTGGTAATGAAAGTGTTAAGGACACCAAACCTCTTGAGTGGTTAGTTCATAATCTAGCCAGCACAAATCAGCTATCATAGACAATTGCAAAGTCATATGAAACATAAATGTTAATACATTAGGGTGATGGAACCAGTAATGGACAAGGCACCAATAATGGACACTTGATTTTTATTTTACAGAAGATAAGGGTTATTCATTTGTTTTGCAACAATCAATTTAGGACCGTATGAAATTTGAATTAAGAGTGAAGTGTCCATTACTGGTGCCTGTCAGCTAAAAGTGTCCATCATTGGTGCCGTCACCCTATGCCATAATAAAAAAATCAAAATGAAAAAAGCTTTTGGATGAAATACCTAGATTTTACCAATATTTTGTTGTTTATATGGAATAACGAGTCTATAACAAATGATTAAAGTATTACATGGATTTAGCAGTGTTATAAGAGCTAGTGTAGTAAAATATGGAGGAATATTGGGTAAAAGTTTTGTTTACATGTCCATGCGTAATATTGACAGTCACTTAAGTCAAATTTACTACATTACATTTAGAAACCAAATAGGTAACAGTCTGAGCATTTCACAAATGATGCTAAGTCACTCTACGGGTTTAATTCCGGGGATTATTTTATGAATACATTTGTTAGTTTTAGTTAAGATATAAGGGGATTGTAATTTGTTATTTTTTTAAACAAGCAAATGAAATGTTTAGTATCAAAACCGGCCATTGATAGCTGATTGAGATTCTGTATAACTCAATTAGTTGGTACGATATATGTGTGGGTTAACCAAGCGTTAAGGGTAGCTTGTACCTAATGAAACCTGGTAATTTGATATTGATCTAATGGAATAAAAAGTATTTTGATCAGTACTAATTATTTGCCTGGACAGGCTTAAAATATTAATTTATATAGTAAGTGGCATGAACTGAACAGTAAAGATATATTTTGGCACAAAAACGAACCACCTTCACCTTACTCCCTTGTACAGATATTGGAGCCGTACAGGAAATTAAAAATCTAAAAAACATCACTTCACATGGACACTGACCTTTATCAGTTCATCAGGCTCGGGTGGATCACCCGGAGGAGTTTTAGGGCTAAGTGTAGTGTGTGTCTCAATTTGTCCATCCACTTCAATCTTAGTCTCACTACGGCGTCTTTCTTTTTTATCCTTTTTGTCACTTTTCTCCCTCTTTTCTTCCTTCTCCCTCTTGTCTTCTTTGTCCCTCTTTTCTTCCCTTCTTGAGTCTAACTTGGGCTTCTTTTCAGGATCCTTTGGTTCCATGTCAACAGACTTGCGTTTGCTAACTTTATTAGGTATAGCATCATTTGGATCAACTGAAATATGTTTTGAATTAGTAGGTACTCCAGACAAATAGACTGCAGGTAAAATAAAGGTAATGTATCTATTACTTTCATCTTGACT
The DNA here is from genome assembly GCA_946894065.1 of Acleris literana. Lineage (NCBI taxonomy): Eukaryota > Metazoa > Arthropoda > Insecta > Lepidoptera > Tortricidae > Acleris > Acleris literana. The sequence continues at coordinate 6,433,447 of OX335681.1, forward strand.
TCAACTACACACATCAAAAACATCTGATGATCAAAAATATCCCTATATTATCATCTTGATTTTTTGACATGTACACAGTACAGTCAAAGCACTAAAATGTATACAGCCATTGTACTAAATATATGTATATGTAGACCTTAGTACCAGTGGCATGCTGTTTTTGATCCTTGGACATTTATGATGTGTATTATTATATTGAAGGCTTCTACATTTCTCGAAGAGTATGTGTATGTAATGGGTGATTCTACGGGCGTTTCAACCGCCGTCAGTCCGCTGTCCTAAGTATTTAAGAAATAGGCGATAATATAGCTCTGTGTGAATGTTAACTGCGTGATGTAGCTCATTCTTTTAATATTAATGACAGCGGACTGACGGCGGTTGAAACACTCGTGGAATCACCCTAATATTTATAACATTTTTAATAACTATATTATAGTGAACTGCAGGCAGTACTGTAGATATCCTCCGGACTGGCGTTCACAAGGTATGTATAGTGACTATATTGAAATGCTATCTATGTCATACTAGCAACACCATATGAAAAAATTAAGGGTATCAATGAAATGTCTCAATTTAAGTTTGTATCCAATTATCAGGGTGTTAATTGGAGTTAATAGCTTCTTGCTTAAGTTAAAGTACTCCTTATGAGTCAGTCAATTACAACAATCACTGAGGACTTATCTGGCCAAACTTAACAACATAACGAATTTGTAAAGTCTTTCTATGAAAAGCTATACTATTTTGGTAATGCTTGTAAAATCAAGTGGGGTTCAGTACGAAGATCATGGCAGTCTAACAATTGCAACATTCCTGTCACCTGTAAACCTCCATAAACTGTATTAATTACTTACCAGCTACTTTTAATTCCTGTATCTTCTGAGCATCATATACACCCCTCTCTTGCCATATATTCAATATTCTATGCAGTGAGTGTTTAGTCTTTGTATTTATACCAGTCTTAGCCATGTGCTTCAATGCGCCTTCTAGAACTTCACCAAACTCTTTGCCATATTCTGGGCCCTTCTTTTTGCTGTTCTGTATCACATCGTTGGCCAGATACATATACGTAAGCTGCCTCGCATCTTTAACTGAAATACACAACACTTATTAGTAAAGATACAACAAATATTTAATTAATTTTCCTCAAATGATCAGTAAATATGGACAACCGTAATTACCTAGTGAATTAATAGGCGTCATAAAATTAGAACTTGTTTTAAAAACAAATTTGGCACCACGTCCAATGTTTTCGGGTATTTTAAATGCCTATTTTTCATGTCAAATGTCTAAATATAAATAGCTTCTAAACGAATATTACATCTTTAGTAACGTGTTAACTAGATATAAATCAAATTAATAAGGTTTAAACTATGGTTACCTTTCAATAATTCCTTATACCAAGTTTTGACTACAGCGGCATGGTGCTTCCTGTGATGAATTAACCACAAAGATAAAGTCTGTATACTTTGTTGGCTTGAATTTAACTCTTGCAATTTACGGATTAACGCGTTTTCTGTAAAACCGGCCATTACTACTAAATTATTCTCTAACAATATCACCATAAACTTTTAATCGTCGTCTTGATTCACGAATGCTCGCTTTTCGACGCCATTTTAATAACTTTTTTTTAATGCCACAGTGTATGCAAATTTGCGTCAATAAAGCTGTGACACACATGAGGAACACAAATAAAACATAAGGATGTCAATCAATACGTATAAAAAAGTTTGTCTATCGACAGAAGAAATTACAGTATGCTCAACTGGCAAGGATCAGATATTAGCTTAAAATCGGATCCTATTGCCCTATTTTTTTCAATTTGGGTAGGGGAGGGGCTTTAAATAAACTTTTAATACTTACATTGTAAACCAGCCTTAAATGACGACTTGGGTGGCAGGGTTGGGCAAGAAATCACCCACTTAAATAGTTCCACCAAGATCATAGTAGAGTCTGGCCAGTATAAGTTGTCAATGGAAAATACCCCACATTAAAAACAAATTGATTGGCAACCCATATTTTTAGCAAAACGAACACCTTTTCTATTCCATTCATTCACAGGGTTACCTACCAGTGAAAAACGTGATGGTGACAGGTTTTCTTTTTGCTAAAAAATGGGCTGCAATAGCAAAATTTTAAATTTGCCGCTATTTTCCATTGCCAACTTATACTGGCCAGACTCTAACTGTTACATTACAATCTTTGCAAATTCCTTATGGTGGTGGAGGCGGTGGATGGAAGGCCTTGTGCAGGATCCGTCCGGATCGCTACCACCATCTCATTCTTAAACCACCTTAACCTACCAACCAGCAGCGCGGCGTGGGGTTAAGACAACGAGTGAACTCATGAACAGACTAGTTTTAGAGCATTCCATGTTTAGTCCTCAGGGTTGGTAACAGTTTTAGGCCTATACTACACGGGCGAATCTCCCGCCGCGGGAATGCACCGCACTAGACACAATTAAATACGGAAGTTGTATGCTGCACGTCTTCTGCATACTACACTGCGCGGTCGTTACTTTGCTTTATCGAGCGGATTCCCGTGGCGGGGAACCGCCCGTGTAGTATGGCCCTTAGGGCCGTATTCATCTCAAGACACGTCACACAGAATGAGAGTTTTCTAGTAGGTACTTACTTACTTGCCATTTTTTGATATATCTTGAGGCGGGCAGTAATTATTATGGCGGTTACATTAAGATAAGATACGATAATTTAATGATAATAGTAATATTTTACATGTCATCATCATAAAGGAAAAGATGGAGAAGGACTAAGGCACCCGGCACTCCGTCTTTAGAAACGAAACAAAATAGCAATTCGTTATTCGTTATTCGTCAATAGTTTTGGTATGCCGTTTGCGTGGCGAAACATTAGTTAACTTCCACCCGATACGCCGCCATCACTCGAAGAAGAATATCGATTGATTGATTGGGTAAAAATATTTACAAACAAAAATACGAGGGCGCTGTTTGGAGTATGTTTTCAACAATAAGGCGATTGCCAACCAACACATTCTTAGGTTATTGCTGTAGCAGGTATGGCTTGAAGTAAAAATAAATAATGTATTATCAATGTAATATTTTTTAATTGAATCGTCTTTTCTTATGAACTTTTAATTTAGTTTAGAAGAGGCAGAAGACCCATTATAATACACATCACGCTGACTTAAAAGAAGGGTCCTGAGTTTAACAAATAACAATTATATGTTTAGCATGTGGTATAACTTCTGATCTTTCATTCTAGGTCTTGGATTGTTTTTAAGAAATGGGGTGTCATTGTAGTTATTGTTCCAGAACTGAAGTTAAAGTAAGACTCAATTTCTACATTTTTGTTTTTCAGTCTATTTCGTGCTTAAGGTTGACTTCGGCAAGTTCGACATACTTAATCTAAATCCAGTTTGAAACACCAGTCAAGTTAACAAGGATTGCGGATTAGTGTTACGTCTGCGTTTAAGTACGAGCATCTTGTTTATAAGGAAATGGAATGCGAATTTGCTGCTCTGTAACTCGATGTAAGGAGGTTGTAGAATTCTTTGCTGTTGCTACTTTCACCCTGTTCTCATTCTATTCATTTTGCTTTTTGTTAAATTCAGAACAGTCAGTAGCTTTTCTAAACAGAACAAAGGTAAATTCGTTTATCTTCTGTACTTAGGTACTCAAATAACATTAAGTATTTATACACCAGTGTCTTTTTCAATGTCTTGCAGATCACTTAGTTCTGCATCCATTATTACTCTAGCTATATTAAATTTAGTAGTAACTTGTGCTTTATGCGAGAGTTTTTTATACGTATCTGCAAAACCCAGAAATAGCAAGTCCGCACGGTCACACCTCACTTCTACCTTGTCATCGTCGTTGTGAATGTTTCTAATACTTCTATTATCTTCTAAATGTGGAAATTCTTTAGGGTTCTGAACGTATACTTCATGTGAATCCAGGGTATCGATTATTTCAGTGTTTTCTTCAATTTGTTCATTTTGCATGTTGTCTGATGCGATGGTTGTAGCTTCTTGATCATTTTCAACTTCCTCGCTTTCTGATGTAACTTCTACTTTTATTGCCAAAGTTTGATTATTTTGGATCGAAATTGGTTTATCTAGAAAGCTTAAATGGCGTGCCCATTTCCCCTTTATGGGATTTGTAGAACCTACTCCATTTTGAATTTGTTTGCATTTTTTGTATGTATCCCTTAAATTTTTCCACTTTGTTTTAAGGAAATTGACTGAAAAAAAATGCAGCGTTAGTTGTAACCAACATATAAAAATTACAACACATCAGAGAACAAGATAGGTATACTATATCCATAGCTGGGCTGGTATATTAATCAAATAATTAACTTCGTTAATCACTAATCAGTTACTTAAAAAGTTAACTAGGTTAAACGGTAAAGCGTTACATTTCAGAATATTTAACGTGAGTTAACGTTAATCGTTAACTCGTGATAGAAATAGCATTTTACATATTAGGCGCTTTACACACAGCTACTTTTAGTAGCGATGCAGTCGCGCGTTTCGTATCGCTGTCACTTTTGCTCTCTAATGTGTGAAAGTGACAGCGATACGAAAGCGCGACTGCATCGCTACTAAAACTCGCTGTGTGTAAATCGCCTTATGGTTGCGTTACTCATTAATTTATTCAAAAAATATCGTGTGGGCTATGGAAATTTAGGCAAGGCATGAAAAATGAATAAAAGAAGGGTGTGCATTCAATTTGTTATTATGTTATTAGTTAATAAAAATTATTTAGGCACTCGCCGCACTTGAATCAGCACGTGTTTTTTTCGGGGCGGTATCCTTGGCAAATACATATATCATAAATCCGTGATAAATCCGTTGTCAATTTTTGAAGTTAACCTAAAAGTTAATCAGTTACTCGAAACTTTAACTTCGTTAACTAACGATTAACTGTTAATGCCTACCTTTGTTTATATCTCAAATAAACACATAAATTAATTAAAATGCAATAATGGGTTCTGGGTTATTATTATTAGCACCGGCCCATCACCTGCCATAGAAAGAATGTGTCTCAGACTCAGAAGTCTCAAAAAAATAGCGAGCATCCGAAATTGCGATTTAAATGTCCCGCGAAACATTAAATTGCAGTAAGTAGGTAATCTACCAGCGCTACATATATAATACACAATAAAGTATACAAATACGTGTACGAAATTCAAACGATAACAGTATTTGAAATCGAGTAGAATATCCACCACTTTAAAGCGCAACAAGCGCTGCCATCGGCTAAACACAAAGTAACTCTATTCAAACAATGATTATGACAACAACGTCAACAACATTGAAACCAAACTAGCGTGTGGCAAGGCTGTATAAACAACTTGTTATTATTTACTAACCTTAACGTTAATAAATCCACATTGAGTAGGTAATAAAAAAAAACTCACCATCTTCGTTCAATTCGTTCGCAATTGCTTGCCAAGCTAATATTTTTTTAGCATGATTCTTAGATTCAGGCAGATCAAATTTATAAATTACTGGATGTCTCTTCACAGCGTAAATAAGTTTTTTCTTCAAAATTTGATCCGCTAGCCTTTGTTTGGCGTCCATTTTGCGGGTGACGCTAACCGTCGCTAACGGTGAACTAAACGACGCCATACGACGCGGGCCTCGGTGCGCGGTGTGTAACAGAGATAGACATATGAGCAGGTTAATGTGTTAGAGTAGACTATTTTGCTTTGCGTGGCGGGGAACGGCGTTGGTAGCAGCGATAAGTAGCCGGCGGCGCGGCGGCGTTACCCTACCGCGAGGCGAGGTAGACGAAAATGTTTGTTAATAATGGATGTAAATCGTAAATCCTATCATTTTAAAAGTGGAATTTTGTGATGACATTTTAGAGGTTTATGTTTGGTTGTAAGTACCTATGTATGTGACTGAATTACGCAAGAACGGCTGAACGGTTTTAGATGATGTTGAGACCTACAGATTGGCCCTTTGGGAAATACTCTGACCCTGTAGCTCCTGTAGGATCCTTTGTGCAATATGGGAATATGCATGGATTTTTCAATCGCATTCTCAACAAAATATGAAAATACCGTAAAAGAGATCACCAAAAGTGAAATTAAAATTAATATCGGCCAAGAAATGCGGATGGTACAAGCATTTAAAACTGCTAATTAGCAGCGATTAATATGTACAGTCAAGTTCATAAATATGTGTACACTTTAGTACCTTGTCACATTAATCGCTGTGACAATTCATATTTATAGCTAAATCGTGACTTTAAATAAACAAGGTACTAAAGTGTACACAGATTTATGAACTCGACTGTACACAGAGAGATCCGATGTGCACTGTGACGTCATGTAACAGGTCGGCCATATAAACTCCTTGTTAAATACAGTTTTGCTAGGAAGATAGAGGAACAAATGTTTGTTGGCTTATATCTTGGTTATTTATATAGCTATTCAAAAAATATTTCTCTCAACTGTTTGTTACATGAATCAGCTTTTATTGAAGCTGTAAAAAAAGTCATGTATATTCCCTATTACCTTTCTTACATACGCACTGCTAGATCAAAACAGTATCAAGTCAAAATCCTTGCTAGTTTTGTTTCAAGTTCACAGAAGTTTTATTAAAGTTGATTTTTAATACATTTGTATTTTGAGTTACTAAAAAATTAATTAATATATATATATTAATATAAAACTATATAATTATAAATAAATTTATATATTTAATTTTTTTTAAATAATTTATATTCAAATTAAATATATAAAATATTAAAATGATTATATAATTTAAAAAAAATTAAATATAAATTTATTTATACTCTTTTGATCTAGCAGTGCGTATCAGCTGTTTATAACTGCAGGTTTCCTCACGATGACTGATTTGAAACCCTCTATCGTTCCATTGCGAGATCTTTATCTTCTTTATCTTTAAGTACATAGTACGAGTATATTTGAAGTCGCTCCCGCTGTCTGTTCGCTTAGATCTTTTAAACTACTCAACGGATTTTGATGCAGTTTTCAGCAATAGATAGAGTGATTCAAGAAGAAGGTTTTATCTATAATAAGAAAACTCACATATACCGAAGCGAAGCGAGGGCGGGTCGCTAGTGTTTATATATACTAGCTGTTGCTTGCGACTCCGTCCTCGTAGAAGTCGTTTATCGCGGGTAAATAGTATCGTATGTCTTTTCCCGGAACTCAAACTATTTCCATACCAAATTTCATCGAAATCGGTTCAGTGATTTAGCCGTGACAGCGTGACAGAGACTGACAGAGTTGAGGCATTTAATTTATAATATTAGTATAAAAGTATGGATTGGTATGGATGGATTCAATAAGATATACCAAACAAATGAGTTTAAGTAAGTAATTACTCCAATCAGAGATGGGCATTATTCGAATAATTATTCGAATAAAAAAATATTATTCGTAGTAATATCGCGAATCATTTATTCGTCGAATATTTTTTTTGCGAATTATTTATTCGCGAATAAATTATTCACGAATGAATCATTCGACTACTTTTCGAATAACGAATAATTTATTAATTTATTAGAGAAAAATGGAGCAGGTATTCCAGTAAGTACATAATAATTATTCGTGGCAATTAATTCGACGAATAAATTATTCACGAATAAATTATTCGCAAATAAATTATTCAACCAACAAGAATAATCATTCGAGAATTTCATTCGTTATTCGCGAGTGATTTGGTTATTCTTATTCGTTATTCGTCATTCGAATAAATTTTGCCCATCTCTGACTCCAATATGCTGCATGGGTTTTTTTTCGGGAAATATTAGTTATTAAATATATATTAAGCCCGATAAAACAGCGATCCTACTTTGAGAGCGTATATGTCTCTTAAACGTGAAATAGACAGGCAATAAAAAATGCAGAAATAGATTTCTGTCTCACTTTAGTTTTAGAAAAAGATGCACAATACTGCTGTCTTTTTCTAACTTAAAGATAGATTAGGATAGCAGTCAACTTCTGCATTTTTTATCTCTAGTCTAAACCTAGCTTTCAACAGCTCAACTGATTTCCATGAAACTTTGCTAAGAATAATTATTCTTAGCAAAGTTCTGAGAAAACTAGCTTTTTAAAATAAAACTGCGTCCTAATCGATCCATCCATTTCAATCAATCAATCGATACACAGACACACACACACACACAGATACATCTAACACGTCAAACTTATAACACCCCTCTTTTTGCTTCAGGGGTTTAAAAAATACCCATACCTAATTATGGTAGACACGAAAAATAAATAATTTAATAATACCCAGCAAAACTTTAAAAAGCTGTAAAACTTTGCTCAGAGGAATACTTTTAAATGGTGCCAATGACCTACCTTCTAGTATTTAGATAGCGATCATCCTTGAAGGCATGCAAGAATTCGGTGGCCACTTGTTACACCGAAGATGGCTAGCGGTAGCATCGACCGGTCGCAGTGCTCTTTTTGCTCGGACCGCTCAGCATCTCAGTCTGACTCCCAAATGCCGCCGCGCACGCGTGTTGAACGCGCCCGTTAAAACCCGCGCGAAAATGAAATCGAGTTCCTAAATTTGAAAATTAAAATTTGGTTTCGAAATTTAAAGTTTTGAATATTTTAGTAAAGCGCTCGTGTTTTGTTTTTTTTTGCTGACTTACCTTAATTAAGTGTCAAAATGAAGTTTCTTTTTGGTCACAACCTCCCTAGTGTGGTGCTTATGTCGCTGGTCTTACTGGCCAGTGCTCAAAGATCTTCGAACAACCTGCATAGAGATCTCGGTAAGTTCTTACAATATTCAACACTAAGCTAAAAAAAGGATAACTGCCGTGCTCAGATATTTTTTTGACAGGTTACTTGTTCCTTTTTAGAATTTTTATATGAAAAATCGTCATTACCTAAGGACCAACTTAATTGTTATAAATTGAGTGCGGCCGTAAATGACCTTTTTTAAAATTAAGTAATTAACTTTTACGGTTTTCGTTTTCGGTACGTAGATGACGTACCGAAAAAAACAGTGGAATTTGAGGGTTAATAATTTCATAGATTTTTACTGACTGTCCTTGACTGTAGTCAAGGACTTTAATTGTTATGCCACTATGGAACCCTGTCGCATAACGTTAATCATTCATTTAAGCGTAATTTCTCTCATGTGGTTTGACGCTGTCATTATTTTGATGACAGGGTTCCATAGTGGCATAACAATTAAAGCCCTTGACTGTACTATCGCGATCGTTAATTTGTGACCCATTTCAAGAAAAATAGGCTTGAAGTCGTCAATGTCATTAGAGATGCCAAATCATTTGTAACTTATAGGAGACTCAACCTTATTGTTGTAGAATGTCAGAATGACTTTGGACCTAAAGTGGGTCCCAAATTTAAATTTGTGACTGTAGGTACATAGCTAACAGTGAATTCATATTTTTGCTTATTTTTTATTTATTGTAATAAAGAGTTACATAATATACCTACCATACTTATAATTTTGCCTATGTCTTGACAACTTAATTTTAACATATACTTAAACATAAAACCCGCTACCCGATCCTAATTAATTTATCGGGATTGCAACTGCATTGGTTACAATGTCGTGCTAAACAATATAATTACTTATGCAGGAGGTACCTACGTAGGTTTAGTAAGACAATAGTAACAAGGTAACGACAGCATTAATTTACGTTAATATTATAGGCCCTGTCCTAGATACTTGAAATATTGACGGTGCATATCCTAGTAGAACATACTACCTATTTTAAATATAAGTTCACAATATTTTATAAAAAAGTTTTACATATCTATAAAAGTCTTTGCCCTTGCTGCAATCAAAAACTAAATTAATGTAATTAGGAATTAGGTACAGTCGACCACAAAGAGATTTATCCACTTTTGGACCTTACTACAATGCAATAAGTTGACAAATTTAAATTCAAAATCTTTATTGCATATCACATTTCAAATATAAGGTGGAAAACAAAATAGGTATCCATGTGACGCCCTGGAAGGGCACAGCATTTTTAGGGGGCTAACTAGGTATTTTAATATCATATAACATATTTGGTAGTTAATTGTATTATAAATAACTTAATCCTAATACGCTGGTAAACATCTTAGCCTAATTGTGCAAATTGTGGTTATAGAATTATCAACAAGTTTTTAGAGATGTTTGTAATTCTGTAGCTCTGCCTACCCTACTCTGGGAACGAAGGCGTGAGATTATGTATGTATGTATGTAATCCTAAACAGCTCTAAGATAAAATCTTAGACAAAATGGATACATCTCTTTGTAGCCGACTGTACATGGGGGAAAATGTTTTCAGTTCAGATTTTTTCTTACCAAAGCGAATTTTAAGGCATAACAATAAAAAAAACCGTCATCTCAAACCATCTTAACGGTGTTAAATAATTACTGGTCTTCTTGGAATTGCATATTAATATTTTGGTGCTTGCATCTAATGTTTCGTATCTACTTTTACACCTTATCTCAATGGAATTGTGTGAAAAAGTGGATAATAGTTTTTATAGATGACTGTACATTATATCGGTTAATAATCGTTTAATTAAGTCGGTTAATAAATAAAATAAACATTGTTTCAATACAATACAAACGAATTCAAACCAAGCCGCAACATACTCAAGAACTTATTTCGTTTGTGACGACGTCTTTTTATTATGGTAATTAAAAACTTGGAAATAAAATTATCACAGAAATGATAATATTTATAAGAAACGGGAATATAACGATCATTTTAATCTTTTAAAAGCGATACCAATCAACGCTTAAAATATGTTGAGTACACATTTCGAACGCGCATCGTCGGTACCACTTTTACTTTTTCCCGACAAGTTTTGGTTGGATGCGATTTCTCTCAGAGTTATTTAACGGACAATGTTAAATCATAAAATAAGTAAATATTTAGTCTATTGTTGGGTCGTTACCTCAATGTTTGTGAAGCACATCAACCGGCATGCAAATTCTATTTTTAAAATAATTCAATACTATCTTTCAGCTTTCAATATGAAAGACGAAACTGCAAAAAACAACCCTATTCTCTAAAATCTCCCACATAGGGACCTTAAACGTACTAGGGCATCATAATATCATGTCATCGTAAAATTCACTACGTTCGTCTGAACTCCAGAAAGTCGCATAGCGTCCTTGTAGCAACAGTGGCAAGAGTCAATAAATGGGCTGTTCCTGAACCTGTAAACTACAACCTCCTTCAGCCACGCTTCGCCTTCAGAGGATCTATATTAACCACTCACGTGCTTTGTGGAACTAGAGTTGCAAGTTGTTAAAACGAAAAATGCTTCATGCAACTATGGTACCTTTTTTCAATTTCCACTCAACGTGCCTTGTGCAACCCGAGTTGCAGAGTGTTTTGTACTCGAAAGGGTCTTCGCAACTAGAGTAGTTACTTGTATAAACGAAAATTGCCCTGTGCGTCTCTAGTTGCGGGCACTCAAGTGGTTATAAATCCTTTTTTTTCTCGTAATGATTTTTTAGTTTGTATCATCAATATTAAGTATCATTTATTCTTAAACAATTTCCACCTAAACGTTTTACTTTCTAGTGTAGTTATGACGCGAACTTATTATTTTATCTACGAAATACTTAATTTTCAACGAACGATTTTTTTCATCGCAAGGCATTTCTCGCCGCATAAGGTTTTTTTATAGTTTCAAGTCTATCCTAACCTAACCTACCTAATTCATGTTTAAGATATCCTGAAAGTATCATAGTTTCAGGGGAAAATAGCGTTTGATAAAATGATACAATCGATAAAGTGAAATTCGATGGGTTACCAGTTGTAACACATCCCTAGCTAATTTAACCGCAAAAAAATGGTAACGACGTGAGAAGGCATGGTCAAATTGGTCAGTAGTATTCTTTTGGCTGAAATGTTAAAGACGAAGAAAAAATATTTACTTAACTCAGCTGATAGGTAAGGATAACCTAATTTATTTATTTATTTATTTAGGAGATAACACAGAAACATACATAGAGTGTAACATAATTTGTAAATTGGTACTATAGATACAGATGCTTCCCTGAATGTATCTCACTATGAACACAGGAAATACTAAGTTAAAATTACAGCATGCAATGTACTTAATTAAGACTTAATGATAAAAATAACATTAAACAACAGAAACACAGTGATATATTAATGTTTATATAAATTTAAAACAGAAGCTTTAAACTGGGCGCGGCATTGTGAAAATTGAGTAAGCATAGTCGATCAAGAAACTCCTATTTGTAGGATGTTAAGGTCAAAAATTGGCAACGGAATTTCTTGGTCAACTATACCTAAGTAAGTTAACTCTTTATTGCATACAATTATACATTCATTTGTTTCATATTTGTGTATGCACATGCGCTCATATGAAGATGATGTGTTGTCAAAGGCGAACTTATCCCTTTAGGTATCTTTTCTTCCTCTTTAGGACAAATAATAATAACTACATTTGCATGAAAAAAAATTAGGTTCAACATGACTACAACAAACTCTCTCTCTCTTTACCATCACGAGGAATAAGAGCCAAAGTATTGATAGAGGTAATGCTAATAAATTAGAAACACATGACATTCCTTCATATTACGTAATCAGAAACTTAGTTAAACAAGTCGAGCTTAACAAATAAGGTGCTAAATACATTTATCTTTCTGATATAATTACATGAAAATTAACACTTTGTTACGTTAGCTATGTGGTCTGTGCGATAGATGCTTACGAATACTTAATTGGCGATTCTTACTGTTTAATTAGCAGTTTAAAGTGTTATAAAACCTATTATGTAAAACGTTAAAACAACAAAAACATAATGTCTGTTTGTGGAAAGTTTTTGATAAATTACCCGTAATTTGAATAAAATTGAAGATTAGTGTTTGTCACGTAAGAGTTATTTAATTCACATTTTTTAAACTACGCTTTCAAGTAATTAAAACTTCGTGAGTTAAGAAGGGAATGCTAGTTTATAATTCTCAAATTATTAAGTTTGATTTAAGTGCCAGATAAGGCTCAACTTTAAAAGTTAATGTATCGAAGGTTTTTTACATCGTATATTTTCTACTAAGAATTAACTTGAATAAGAAAGGCGAAGGAGAAGGGAAAAGATATTATGAAAAAAAATACAAGTCAAAAAAAATATCACCGAATGTCGGTTATGGTCCAAATATTTAAAAAAAAGTTACATGTAATATAATTCATAAGTATTTTTTTTTAGTTTCAGTAAGGAACAAATTCATAGTTTTATTTTATTATTTTACCTAAGCCCGAAAAAACAATTAGACAGGAATACGATCAAGCTAAATTGACATAGGTATTTAAAGATTTTTTCCTGTTACTAATGTTTCTGTTGCCCTGGGTATGAATATTGCACCTAATAGGGACGAATGACGTAAAAGAGGGAATGCCTTTGCCCAGCAATGGTACTAATACAGGCTTTAGCTTTATAGGAATTAAAAAAATACAATTTTGTGGCACGGTTTTTGTGGGGATGTCTGTGTTTGATGATCCAGGGCAGCATCGCCATGGCTATTGCTAAAATCATCTACCTTCCTAAGACGCTAGTTATCTTCCGACCTCTCACTATCAACAAAAGAAAGCAAATTAAATATCACAATTCATCAAATTAACGCAAAAAGGATATAAACGAGCGTGCAAATTACCGGAATTAATTTGCTTATTAAAAATAAACAACATTTTTAATTAGGCAGATTGACCAAAAAAAACGAAATGAAAATTTACGTAATTATAGTAAAACAATAGTTTTATACTTACAATACTTCTTATAGTACTTATATTTATTTATGAATCAATGGAAAACAAACACCTTTACTTTTTTTTTAAACGACTTCAAAAAAGGAGGAGGTTATACGTTCCACTGTATGTATTTTTTTTTTAAGTATGTTCACCGACTACTCCGTCAATTGTGGACCGATTTAAAAAAAAATTTTTTGGTTTGATAGAGTATACTTCCGAGGTGGTCCCATTGTCACCAAATCTGTATCTGATGAGGGGATCAGTGAGGAATTGAGGGAACTCGTCAAATATTGTAGGCAAACGTATAGCGATTTTAGTATTTTTAGTAACAAGACCAGCATTTGCATTCAGAAAGTATCATTTGGTGTAGTGGAACTGATGATGAAGACCACAGATGGCCACCGGAACTCCTCAATGGTACCGATTTCAAGGGTGGCGATAAGATATCTCGATTAAGATAGTTGAGCGACTACCTACAATGAATAATATTTACTTGTTCAAATATGACTATGACTTTCCCGCGGCGTTGCTTGCGGCGCGCTTGATATAAGTTAAAGTTTCATTTCAACTAAGAAGTGGGACTACGTAACAGCGTATTATGATCACTAAAAAGTATAAGATAAAATAAATGTTTTAAAAAACAAGAAACCGCCTTCAAAAAATAACTTCTTTAAAATTGTAGGCACCTAATAGGTTAGTCCAACTGAAGTCGGCGACCACAACATTTTCAACAAAAAGCCGATGCCTTGCCTACAATTTTAAAAAAGTTATTTTTTGCGTTTTTGAAGGCGGTTTTTTGTTTTTTAAAACATTTATTATTTATACTAACAACACATAGCGACTTGAGTGCTCGTACAAATTTGATCGACCTTATTTATAAACAAATTAGCAATTGACTATTTTGAAAAAGAAAAAGCCTAACTTACTTTACAACTATTACACCAAATATTTACTTACTGTAAGTAAATTATAACTATGCTAACCAGCACCTGATCCCGCACCCGAAAGATCTATCTTATATTATCCTGATTCTTTTTTTTGCGTACTTCCAAGAATGTAATTTAATAATATGCATTTGGAACAAAAATCTCCGGAGTTGTAAAAATATGTAACTAATTATGACATCACTTTAGAGACTAGTCAACATAGAGACGCATCTATAGAGGTGTTAGTCGGCAGCGGCGACTCGAAAGCGCGCATAGAGAAAGTTGTCTCACCTCTACTTAGCTATAATTATTATTCAAATATTTAATTTGGCGTATGCCTCTGGGTGCGTGAAAAAATCTACGCGCAAAAAACACGGTCCTTCTTTATTACAGGTTATGAAAGTAAGATTTCTCTATCGGTTTTACGAGTCTGAAGGATTATGGGGGTATTTCAGAGTAATCTAAGAGGGTATTTTAGGATATAAGTATCCA
Organism: Acleris literana; assembly: GCA_946894065.1. Taxonomy (NCBI): domain Eukaryota; kingdom Metazoa; phylum Arthropoda; class Insecta; order Lepidoptera; family Tortricidae; genus Acleris; species Acleris literana. Next base: position 6,448,585 of record OX335681.1, read on the forward strand.
GATACATGTTCGTGAACAAAACTAAATTATGATACTAGATAACATGCAATTTAGGTACGTCTACCCAAGCATTTCAAATGGTGTTTTGTATTTCATGAAATACATTGTGAAATTTAATCAGCTGTTCCATACAAATTTCGAGAGCTAAACAGCCGAAATGTATGGAACAGCTGATTTTTTTTCGCGATTTGGATGTTGGTCCCATAATAAAAGTTGATAAGTATGACCAACAGAGTTAGTCCCTAAAATTTGGCTGGTCATTCAAATTTCACTCTGTATATGAAATAATTATTTAAACTTATATAACTTGGTAATGGTACACATTGAAAAGTAATAGTTTAAATAATATTATTCATGGAGGCACGAGTAAAAGTTATCTATGTAAGATATCTTGATCCGAATACTCTAGCTTCAAATTGATCATGACAGGAAGTTGTCGTCTAATCATCACGATATGACAGATTGAAACATATTTTATACGTAATTAGCCATGGTCGAATTTATAAAGACGTAAACATTTAGATATTTCTTTATTTTTCCTTTTCTTCTTTTATTTGAAAAGGAGTTATTAGCCGAACAATGCGGACGGATAACGCGTGTAACGATCATTCGGTAGCTAGCCTAGCGTTCGTTTGTTATAAAGACGAAGTTTAGCGATCGAAAATTCGGTGACCTTCTAAGTATATACATCACCGAATTTTCGATCGCTAAACTGCCAAAGGCCGAGCTCTATTTTAGTCCCAATAAATCCTTTGTCATTCAGTTCTTGCATCAGTCAATATTGATGACTATTGTTCATAACACGTGCATGTTTTTGGTAGACACAGACGTTATCAAAGATACTGACAAAGTTTTGTAAAAGCAAGTCAACGATTGAAATTAACATGAATAAGTATCGATTTCATTAGTACGTCACTTTGGCATGGCGTACAATGCAAAAGCGGATTCAGTACCAATAACTTTTTATCGGCTCTAAATTGCATAGAAATTATGATCTTGGGCACTTAAATATTAATCAAACAGGTACAGTCAGCATTAAAAGTAGCTAAGCAGAATAACATGCTCAAAATACGTCTTGAGATCCTTTCGGCCACTGTATCGGAAATGGAAGCTGCTGACAGTCCCATGCATGTACATTTACGAAATCTACCTATTTGTAAAAACGCAGCCAACTTTGTTCAGAACATGTAAAGATACTTGTAATTTCAAAACTAGATATCCTGACAAACTATTAATACCACAAAGAAGGACCAAATTGTCGAGCAGAAACACATTTTGTATGGCGGTTAGTATTTATAACAGGCTACATAATGATATTAAAGATTTACCAATAGATAGATTTAAGATAGCACTTAAAAAATAGCTTGTACAAGAGACCTTCTATTCTGTGGGGGAATACTTTGATTATTATAAGTATAAAATGTGACTTAACATTCATGTACTCATATATGTTAGTACCAACTGTTATTTTTTTGCATGCCAGATGCTGGTGAAATCTGTGAAGCGCTGTAAATGTATGCAATCTTATGTACCACATTTTAAGCAAAAATAAAGATATTCTTATTATTCTTATTCTTCTAATGATCTAGACACGACGTATTCTCTTGACAATAGAGTCGAGCGCAGATCATTTTGACGTCTTCGGTTGCGTAGCTTCTTCTGCTGCTGACTGTACGTTTAGTATGACCAGTTTCTTAACAGCAATCGGCAATCTTCGTTTTCCAATGAAAGGGTGACAAACTTACTGTCAGTTGCGAGTGCAAATGTAATAGCGATAGCGAGCCGAACGCTGTTAATGCTGCTTTCACACGAGCGCAGAACAGTGAGACAGAACCAGTGGACAGCAGAGTAGTGCTACTGTGTACACACACGCCGAGACAAAATAGTACAGCGCGTCTATTCTAGGCGGTAAAAACGATATCGTAGTTTGCCTGTTATGGTATTGTTATGACGTCAGCCGCCATTACTGTCAAGATAATAAGAGCTATAGAAACGTTGAAAATACCATAACAGGCAAACTACGATATCGTTTTTACCGCCTAGAATAGAGGCGCAGGAGGGTTACCGCACGACATACTGAACCAGTTCAGTATAAATTGAGAGAAAGGGACAGAGCTAGATAGCAGTTATACAGCTCTGTCCCTTTCTCCCAACCTAAACTGAAGCCCTAGACAATATGCATTCGGCGTTCAATATCGTCATCGGATTGACGTAAGCTGTAATACGGTCGCGTCCAGCGCCTACGTCAATTCCATACATTTAGTCAGTTTTCGAAAATCGTTTACGTCTAGCCTCACTGAACTGCTTCAGGATGTCATGGTAACCCCCTGTTTTAACTCGGCGTGTGCGTTCACACTAGCAGTACTTTACTGTCCACTGTTCTGCCTCACTAGATATATATAGATATATAGATATATAGATACTTAACGGTGTTGAATTGCCCATCATTACAAATGTGTTGTGACGCCGAAAGTAGATAGCGGATCTTAAAAGCTGTTCTAATTAGTTTCTTATGACGCAGCATTAACCAACTTTCTATGGGAAAAACGATCATCGTACGAGTATGTTAATTTGCTATCCGCCATTTATTTTAATTGGGTACACATGCCAGCTGATGTTAAAGACTACAATCTCAAGAATGCAATCCTAAGACTACAAATGCGTTGCCAATCCTCAAGACTATAAGATGGAATTCCGCTATGCTAGGCATTTCTACTGTCGTGTATTCCTATGTCGGAACACAACATAGCGAACACTGCTGCTTGGTGGTAGGTAAAAAGATAAGATGCTGGTTGGTGGTAGCGATCTAGGACTTTTATCTATATCAATATTATAAAGCTGAAGAGTTTGTTTGTTTGTTTGTTTGTTTGAACGCGCTAACCTCAGGGACTACTAGTCTGATTTGAAAAAATCTTTCAGTGTTAGATAGCCCATTTATCGAGGAAGGCTAGAGGCTATATATCATCACGCTAAGACCAAAAGGAGCTGAGCACCAATGAAGAATGTTTCAACCTTCTACGTTAACAAAGTCGCGGGTTAAAGTTAGCGTTAGCCCAAAGTAACTATTCCACGGGGACGAAGTCGCGGGCAGAAGCTAGTCTAATCTAAATTAATGCCTATTACCTACGTACAATTACTTTTCGTCGTTCTTAAGTTGTCTAGTTCTTCATGAAATAAAGTTTCTAAAATCTCTACGGTTTCTCTTAAGTTTCACTCTTCTCTCGTTCTAAAAAGTTCCTTTTACTTAATTGTGTAAGGTGTTAAAAATAATTAAGTAAATCAGATTTCATAAAATTGCACGTTTCCAGACTAAATTTCAAATCGTTTACAATTAAAGTAAGAGATACATATTATTTACACATAATTACAAATATTTAAGTGACTCCGTTTGCAATATTTTGCAACATCCTGCAACCGTAGATTGTTAGTGTTTGAGAAATTATAATTACTTTAATTGTAACACTAACACGAAGTTGCGGAGCATTTTTTTATCATTTTTGACACTTCAGAAAATATGAACCACGCGTCACGGGCTAGTTAATCGGTGTTATGAAAAGCGATGTTTATTTGCTGATAATATCATACTTAAAAAAGCGGCCAAGTGCGAGTCGGACTCGCCCATGAAGGGTTCCGTGAAAGGTAAATTGCGGTTTACGGTTTATAACGTATTAAAAAAAAACTAATTATTAGATCTCGTTCAAACCAATTTTCGGTGGAAGTTTGCATGGTAATGTACATCATATATTATTTTTACATTTATCATTCCCTTATTTTAGAAGTTACGGGGGGGGGGACACACATTTTTCCACTTTGGAAGCGTCTCTCGCGCAAACTATTCAGTTTAGAAAAAAATTATAATAGAAACCTCAATATCATTTTTGAATACCTATCCATAGATACCCCACACGTATGAGTTTGATGAAAAAAAAATTTTTGAGTTTCAGTTCTAAGTATGGGGAACCCCAAAAATTTATTGTTTTTTTTCTATTTTTGTATGAAAATCTTAATGCGGTTCACCGAATACATCTACTTACCAAGTTTCCACAGTATAGCTCTTATAGTTACGGAATAAAGTGGCTGTGACATACGGACGGACAGACGGACAGACATGACGAATCTATAAGGGTTCCGTTTTTTGCCATTTGGCTACGGAACCCTAAAAATGTAACCCACTGTACGCAAACTTCTATCCAACGAGACCACGGACGGTTACCTATTGTTTTTTTTAACGCTGGGAAAAATGCTTTTTCCTCCTTCGCCAGGGGGCCCGACGTAGTTATGTGGGACTCACTACCTAAGAGTGGCAGTAAACCCACTAAAAACCAGATTCTCCCTCCACGCCGTTGTAGGGGTTGGCCGCAGGAGGCCCTGCCAAGATGCCTTGCGCTAACTAGCGTTTCTATTCGTTTCGTTTTTAAACCAATCGCGTACTGGTAGATCACGTGAATTTTTGTATAACGTCATCTACCAGTGACGCCATTGGTTTAAAAACGAAACGAATAGGAACGCTAGTTAGCGTAGTGCATCTTGGCATGCCACCCAGGTTATGCTTGCGCGCATTCGACTCTCACCGGACAGATACTAGGTATCAATAGTCCAAATTTTTTTCTGTCATAGTGAAGGCAAACGAACACACAGGTCACCTGGTAACTAGGATCTGAGACCCATAGACAATTGAATTCTCAAGAAATCAATCTTAAGACTTCAATCCTTAGAGTGGAAATGCGTTCGCCTTGAGGTCTAAGATGGCATGCCTATATGCTAGTAATTTCACCGGTTATCTTAACCCCACATCGGAACACAATAATACGAACACTGCTGTTTGGCGGTAGGTTAAAGTACAAGAGGCGGTTTCGTTTCCTAATTGTATCACATTTTGTAATATTTAAAAAATATATAAAAATACTTAGGTAATGTAAATATTTTCAAAATTTCGTTCTTGAGGTTTGATATGAGGCTATTAGCCTATTACATATTATTTTAGGTATATTTTACAAATAATGATTCAACCGTATCATAACTTGGTATGTTTTGAAAATGATTTTTATTTTAATTTAAAACAAAGTGACTGAAATATAATGATGAGATATATTTTTAGAATCGGCTTAAGTAGTAAGCCATTTCATAACCATACCACGCACGATAGGTTTCAGAACATTTTTATTTCCCATACAAAAAGAAGATGACGTCATGACTCTCCTTTTTTTTTTCTTGCAACGGGTCAAATTGATTCGTTCCGATTTTCATGCTTTTTTTGGCGTACCGCTAGGACTATATTATTTAATTACTACTTACGAGTTCATGTTATTTAGGTTAACTACTTTTATTAAAATTCTGAGAATTTTTAAGTTTCAGTAGAAAATGTATTTCCAAGTTATGAAAATCTGGCAATTAAAACAGTTGGGAAACAAAACTGCGGCCTTGCGATAGGTTTCCCTACTCGGATATATAGTGTATGTGCGATGTAATACTTGAATGATTTTGTTTCAAAACTTGGGCATATCTTTATAAATTCTGCCCCCGCGCTTGAGCAAACCCTTGGGTGACTGCCTCCTCCAAAACGAAAACCGGCCCTGTGTGACAAGAGGGTTTTCTCCCAAAATCGCTGTTTCCAGTTATTTTTCTCTTTAAGAATAGAGCTTTCGAAGTTTCTACCCCACCACTAAGCTCAGTAAGAAATCATGGGTCAAGAAATCATCTAAGGTGACGGCACCAATGTTGGACACTTATCTCTTAATTAAAAGAGCATAAGGTTATAAATTGATTGTATTAAAATAAATGAATAACCCTTATCTTCCGTAACATAAGAATCATGTGGCCGTCATTGGTCTTTGTTCATTAGTGGTTCCATCACCCAATGTACTATCGCGATCGTTAATTTGTGACCCATTTCAAGAAAAATAGGCTTGAAGTCGTCAATGTCATTAGAGATGCCAAATCAATTGTAACTTATAGGAGACTCAACCTTATTGTTGTAGAATGTCAGAATGATTTTGGACTTAAGGTGGGTCCCAAATTTAAGTTCGTGACTGTACCTAACATAGTTGATATGACATTCATACCACTGCAATTTTACCATCGTCCTAGATTCAGGTGTCACCATATGTAATTAAGCGTGAATTTAGCTAATCACAAGACTAAGTCGTAGCAGATTGCAAATAAAATATTTTGATTTGTAACTAACCACTAATCAAACCGTTTACCGCGTTACACATTAAGTTTAAAGTGACATACATAGCTTGAAAATTGGAAAATCGATCATTGCGCAGAGTGGTCTTACCAGAGACGCAGCTAAGTTAACCCACTTTTGGCGAACTAGCATGTTAGACCCGACAGCTGCGTAATTTACGCGTTTGCAGAGGTCAAGTTACGCAGGTTCGATGTAGAGCTTGGAGTTGCTACGGCTGCATTATAGAATGACACCACGAAGCGGAAATTTCGTAAAAGTATTTAGCATATAACATATAACATATTTCCGAACCAATACGACTTGGAAGCCTTCAAAAAACGAGCCTACACTTTTCTCAAATCCCGGCAGCGCCTGCGATTCCTTACCTGTGTTGCGGTTGTTTATGGGTCGCCGCGATGATCACTTACCAAAAGGTGGCTCGCTTGTTCGTCTGCCTCCATTTCACATTAAAAAAAAACATGGGTCCAATTCGAGAATATAACCTCTTAATTTAGACGTATCAATTATTAGATTTCCAAACGTTTCACGTGTCTAAATGTCATTTTTGACACAAATAATTAAAGAGAGTAAGTAGGACTTGACAGAAGCTTGTGGAGCCCACCACTATGTGCTTCTGCTTAATCCACCAGAGTATATACTCGTAATCTTTAACCGAACTATTGTCCTCGCTTGTGATATCCATGGACATATTTCTCTAATCTTCGACATTGGCGAAATACAACTTGTTAATACAAGGAGCGAAAGCAATAGGGAATATGAATGTTTTTTTACAGCTTCAATAAAAGCTGATTCATGTAACAAACAGACGAGAGAAATATTTTTTGAATAGCTATAAAAATAACCAAGATATAAGCCAACAACGATTTGTTCCTATCTCTTTCTAGCAAAACAGAATATTTCGTGGAGTTTATATGGCCGAACTGCACAATGACGTCACCGGTGCACATCGGATCTCTCTGTCTAATTAGCAGGTTAAAATGCTTGTATCATCCGTATTTCTTGACCGACTTTAATTTTAATTTCACTTTTAGTGATCTCTTTTACGGTATTTTCATATTTTGTTGAGAAATGCGATTTAAAAAATCCATGCATATTCCCTATTATCTAAGGAAATAATAGGAGAGTATGGTACAATTTTGATATGAAGGTATCTGTAATGATAACAGTACCTCGGTGTATTTCAATTTACAAAGCTGTCTCAAAAATAAAGTTATAATTTGGAAACCTGTGTGATGTGCATGTAAATATCACTTTTTTCACAAGCATGTAGATATCATAAGGTCACACCGTTCAGTTTGAAACAAAAGTAGCACCTGCACACTTACCATTACTTGACCTTTTCCTTTGACCTTCCATTGAAGACCGCTCGATACACTTCCATACACCACGTCCGAAAGAGTCGCAATTATAGATTAGATCACCTCTTTGCTGCAGGTTCATTAGTGGCCAGTGCCTCAGGCTGTATGATAATAAGGTTTGTCTATGACAATGTATAATCCGTTGAATAAAGAATTATGAGTTATGGTTATAAATGGATACTATTTTATTATTTTTAATAAAATGATTAAAAATGATAGTCAAGGACATTTAATATTACAGCATCACCGACAACAGCAACAGTAGTTAAATATTATGTGGTGCAGGCAGACTAGGCTATGTTTATGATGTTCGAGCTCAATTCGTTACTGCAATGCGTTTTTCTTCGAAAATTACGCTGTAACCCATAAAAAATTGTTCAGCCATTTATATTTATTTTATTCTTAACTAAATGTAGCAAATTTTACGATAACCTGTACTCGTAATAACCCGCGCCCTTTTGTTGTTTAAATAACAGCACAAAACATTAAATAGGTACCTACTTATTCCTCAAGATTATGAACATGCGAACGTCAAATTATTTTTGTTTAGTGTCAAACAAAAGCAAGATAACCGTTGCGTGCTTTATTTCATTAAAAGCAAAACTCAGATTGCCTAACTAAGCCTCGCCTTTAAGTAAGGTTTGAAAAGGAAATCAATCCACATTAAAAAAATAAATTAAATAATATAAAGTTACGTTTGTATGATACCTTAGAAATAGTGTATCGAGTTGTTTAAAAAATTGTTCTCCGAAGATTTTAAGACAATGCTATTGTTTATTATTAGAAAACATATTATAATATGTATAGTATAGTTGGTTCGTTCAAATAGTTTGCATGCTTTGATGTGCCGCCACAATTGGTACAAAGAAGCCGCCGCTACCCGTACCTATTACTTATTCTGTGCCCGTACAAAGCGGTGTCGGCGACACACACTATTTGAACGAACGAGCTATAATGCCACTGGATGTCAGCCATTGTTTGCGCCAACAAGAAGCCTAACGCTAACGTTAGCGATTTTCGAAAATTGACACAAGCGGCCGACGCGATAGAGCTTACGTCAATAGTCAATCCTACATTAAGGTCGGTTTACGGCAATCGCGAACGTTTGCGTTATGCATTAGATTTTTTTCTAGATACCTAATTGGCCTCAGGGCCTCTAATTAAATATTGAATATTGTGACGGTAATGGCGATCGAGTTAAAAACGATACGATAACATGTCAAAGGCAATATGGTTTTGCTCAGGGGTATGATTCTCTCAACAACGACGGACGGACGGACGAACGAGTGATTGTCCAAGCGGCGAGTTTAAGTAGTCCCGTCAGAGTGAACAAATCACATTTTAGCGCGTGTATTCAATTTGGCAGCATGACTTCTCGAACGTTTAAGGCTGCCTAATTGACAATGCACGCGCTAAAATGTGTTTTGTTCGCTCGGACGGGACTACTTAAACTCGCCGCTTCGATTCGCTCGTCCATCCGACCGACCACCGTTTTCTGAGAGAATAACACCCCTGTGCAATAGAGGCTCAGTCTACACAGCAATCTATGCGAAAAGCTATTGGCTTAGTATGAAACATATTTTTACACTTTTGTCGGTTCATTGTGTTCTTATTAGCTATCATTAATGTGGTAATTTATTGTCATTCTATTCCAACGAAAATGTGAACAAGTGGAAAAATCACTATAAAAAGGGAACAAAAGCTAACAAATACTTGAATGTAAACCATCTTATCTTATCTTATATTGTAGGTGGGGTCCTTACGGATACACTTCGACCCTATGGGATCTTTTGTGTAATTACCCTTCTTTTAGCAATTAGTCCAATGCAGCCTCCACCCCTTCCAAAAAGCGGATAGTGGAGTGCAATGGCAGTGCCTTGAAGTCGTTCGGTTCTGGGTAGCCACAACCGAGGATTTTCATTCTTACTCCGGCGAGGGCATCACATTCGCACAGTAAGTGTTTCATTGTTTCCTCCTCTTCGCCGAACTATCTTCAATCTGTGTTGTCATAGAGGCCCATCTTTGCTAGGAGATTTTTAACTCCAAAGTGCCCGGTAAACAACACTCCGATAATATATGAATGTAAACGATAGAAAAGATATATTTATTATATAGATGATTGGAAACCAAACACATGACATGAAATACATTTCAATATAACAGTTTATCGTTAGCTAATCCGCTTCCGCGAAAGGTACTTTCTCCGGACCTAAGTAAATGTTGCAGAACAACAATGCCTCTATCTGGACGCCATATTGAAGGCATGTAGATATTGCAATGGCTGCAGGGCACGCGAGTCTAGGGCTAGCATACCGTCTACATTTTCAGGGAGACCGGTGCCTTTGACACCGTAAGGTTAAAAGGTCCGACCTTTTATCAAATTAAACTTGTTATTTTTCTTAATGTTATAAAAGATTAAAGTTAGGCTTTAAATAATGAGAAATGAGGGGTTCTACAGTTCAGACTGGGTGAAAGAAAGACCAGAAGATTCTGTTCCATTACTAAAAAAAATGGAAATATGTAGCTATCTCAACTGCTAGATAGCCTCGAAGTGATTTATATGAGGTTGAGAAATTTAATATTTGTAAAGATTTATGACATGTTTTGCACAATTTATGCAATAGGTACGTACTTTACAGTCCGGTCCCGAAAACACTATATTTGAATATTGTGTTTGGAAGTTTGTTCTCGAATTGTACGAAGGTGACATGAATTGTTTATTGAAAAGCGGCATAAAATAATACATGAAGTAAAAAAAAAAAAGATAATTAAAACTAAAACTAAGTTTAAATAAGATTAAATCTAAGATATAAAACAAAACTAACATTATAATCTACGAATGGCCAATGGCCCGTGCGGCATTGTACCAAAGATGCTGGCAGCATTTCCTCGCATTTCCTCCTAATTCGTTGAGCGAGGAGACTGCCAGCTCTTCGGTCCCCAGTGACGTCAATGAGTCTCTTTGACAATTCCTTAAAAAGAACTCCACGGACGGGTCTCGACGCCGAGTGGAATAAAATTATATTGTGTTTTATATGGAAATTAGACAAATGATATTTAAAATCATAATGATGATTTATATGGTTCTAAAAAATATACTTAAATGTTAAGGATATCATTCGATATTCGTGATAGTAGTCCGTCAACATTCTCGTGATCTTTTGCATCCAATTTTTTTTAAATTAGATTAAGTTGTTTATTTATAATGGATGAAAAAACGTTTTTCTTTCACGAAAAATATCAACTTAATTTAAATGTTAAGTAAATGTCAACGTTACTCGTTTCAAGAACACCAAAATACCTGCATGTTACGAGAGCATGTTCAAAACCGAATTGCAGAATCGGTTGCAATTAACCGGGCATCTAGTGCAAGCCGGACTGCACTTTTCAAGGCGAACTTTATATGTAATACTCGTATTAAAATTGTAACAGCTGACAAGTGAAAAGCGAAAGCGGTGTGTTGCATTAGGGCTGAATTCACAAGGTTTTTTTTGGAGGAAGGCAAACGGCCACCCGGACCGCCTGGTGAGTGGTTCTTATAAAGAAAAGTAGTTAAATTTGTAAAGTTCGCCCAAATGCTTTTCTTTGTTGGCGCAATTCGCGGTTAAATTACAGAATGTATATAATGGTATTTAGGAGACGCATTTAACCTAGTTGGACCCTGCTTACGAAGTTAGCGGTCCTGGGTTCAATTTCTGGTATGGGTCAATAGGTTTGTGATGAGTGCGAGTATTTATTCCTGAGTTTTGGCTATTTTCTATGTATTTAAGTATATATTTCTCTACTTATAAGTATGTTTGTCGTTGACCTAGTATCTACTCATAGTACGAGTATAAACCCAAAGCTTAGTTTGGGACCAGGGGCCCGTTCCAGAAAGCCACTCAACTCTGCACTCCACAAATCCCACTCTTCAAACGTATTTCGTCCACAAAGCTATTGCAGAGTTGAGGAGGCAGAGTCAAGGAGTCAAATGCAGAGTGTGGATTTGTGGATTTGCAAAGTATTTCTGTTCCACGAGACAATTGCAAAGTTGGAGAGGCAGAGTCAAATACAAAGTGTGGATTTGTGGATTTGCAAAGTATATTTTAGGAACAGAATCTTTGCAGAGTTTGCAAATTACGCAGAGTGTTTTCTGGAACGCGTTTACTCTGCACTTTGCATTATCGTGTATTTGCAAAGTCCAGAGTGCAGAGTTGCAGAGTGGCTTTCTGGAACGGGCCCCAGGTTAATTTGTGTAAGATTGACTACATTTCGGAGTATCTACGTATAGACAAGGAGACTTTTTTCCCAATTTAAAAGAACGGCTAACACGACTTTTTTGTAGCTCTAATATATATCTTTTAGAACCACGTTTTTAACTATAAGTAGAGACGCATTGAGCAATAAGCGAGTAAAACTAAGCTGTGCTTGCCATTCATCTTCAAAATCGAAAAGAAAACGCTCTAAGCCTCTCTCTTGCACATAATGTGACACCGCCTTAAACATGCTATTTCTACATACGATCAAGACACGCGCTACTTTTCACTTATTTCAAGAGATTACTTATACGTTTTGTAATTGATTAACCAGCAGCTTAAGCCGCCTTTAATGGACACACAGACGTAAAGTATCCTGTGGACTATGCATACAGATAGGATAACTTAACATAAAATTATGGAGTAAGTGAATGAGATAGAATCAGACGTCCTTTTTGTTTCCTGTCGGTCGAATACTGAGGCAAAGAACAGGCTTCGATGCACAAAAATAGAATATAGATTAGCAAAAAGTATAACTAGGACAGTGACTAATTAGGCTGCGTTTTTACAAATAAAAAAGTGGCTTTTAAGAAATTCACGCTTATTTTTGACATAAACTTTTAACATAAAATGAAGTTGTTTAAGTAATTAATAAATCTGTGAATAGTTTTACTTAGGTAGTTTTAATCCTATTTTTGCCAAATTATTTCACGATAGAATTCATTCATTTCATCATTTATCTACTAAAGTCCTTGCAAAATTCACATGCAGGATGATTGGTAAATCGACGTATTCCTTTGTAACCAAAACTAAAAAGTCTTAAGTAACGAAAAAAATTCAATAAGGTCCGGTGGGGTAAGAGCATCAACGGGGTAAGTGCGACAAACCATATATTTTTAGGAGATATTGTTGGTTAGGCGGACTATTGCCCCTTAGACGCACTTACCCCGTCAGGGGGGTAAGAGCGTCTACGGGGTCAGTGCGACAAACCATTTATTTTTTAGGAGATTTTGTTGGTTAGACGGACTTGCCCCGTAGATGCACTTACCCCACCTTACCTTACCTATCTGAGAAACTGCTGATTAGAACAAAGTGATTTAGATGACATGAACGGAGAAGTATTAACCACTCTACATTTACATCTAAAACAAAAACAGTATTGTTTATTATTCATTTATTGCACAATGTCTGGACGTTGCTGTAAATAAATTACAAATTCAGCGATGAATCATGCATTAAGTTACGATTATAAATATGCCTCCGAATAAATATTTACTACCTTCTTTTTGCTATAGAAAAATATCCAAACTTGATGCGAATCTTTTCATGTCAGGTCTTTTTGCTCGCTTGATGATTCTGTATTTAAATTTAAGTGCATATTTGAATAAATGATCATATTGTTATGGAATATCGAAGCCTTATCCTGTTAATTATAGCTCCTGGCTATTTGTCTGATATGGCTACGAATAATTATGATTTATAAATTATTCGATTATTACTTCGTTTAAGATGGTCAGAATCGGTTTGAAATTGTTTTTTTACGAAATATGTCTATTTTTTAACATATTAAAAAAAAAGTTACAGTATCTGGCAGCTACTTTCAAACTGACGCCCATACTTTTAAACGAGAAAAGAAAAAATCTGATTGTAGTTAACTGAGATACCTACCTTAAATTTGGCAATACATATCGTTGCTTAAATACAAAAGCGACACAAATCAAAATGTGTTTGTTTTGCATTTAAATTCGGAATGCTATTTAATTAAAGTTTTAAATCAAACTATATTTCTTTTTGATTTGTGGCGCTTAGGGTTCACACAAACAGCATCACTGATGACAACTGACCTGACCACTAGTGAGCCTTATTGTACGGTGCGAAAATTCCCAGATGGTCAAACTACTTAACGAGTCCCAACTCGGCTGGTCTACATTTTGTAAGTAAACGGAAGATCCTGCCGCCACCCTCCAACTCCATAATCAGACCAGTTCTTAGATACCATAATTATTATTGTATTGTCATTGAGTTCACGTATGTATTCCAATTTTCGGCTCATTCCAATAGGGCGAACTGTTTTAAAATTGACTTGCGAGATTTGACCTAAACACAAACACGTGAAGTTGGATAAAAACTTGTAAAAAGTAAAAAGCTTGTGCGTAAAAGTTCCGAATTTGCCATATTCAGTGATAGGATTAGGTAGTGCTATTTGGGGTGAATGACCTTAAACGCTATCCATGATATGGATATGCCCTGCGGATTTCCGGAAATCCCGGACTCGTATTTTATTGACGGTTGATAATATGTATAACATAAAATTAATTCTAGGTTTAGGAAAATTTTATAAAATAATAAATGGTTATTACTATTGTACAACGTCTATTTAAAAATAATAGTCAAACGTAAGTTAACAAATTTAAAAACTTTTAAATATTTACAAGTGTTAAAGGGTTGAATGCAGACTTCAGTTTAATAAATAACACGTGTACATAAAAATAATAACACGTACGGCTGAGCACAGAAAGATAAAAAGTATATAAAGTATGTAACGAATTGTATACGTAAACTTTGAATCTTTAGTTTATAGGTATATTCTTAACTAAACATTTTCATTAAATCCCGTGCTATAATATAAGCACCTATCTACTTTTTTATAACTACTTACTAGTTATTTAAACTTAATAATCATACAAATCCCGGGATTAAGTCATATCCATATTAATCTTTCGCCACGAAGTCTCAGGTCATTCACCCCAAATAGCACTACCTAATCCTATCTCTGCATATTAACTAAGGAACCCTAGAAATTTAGGTGAAGCCAGTCTAGTGTTAGTAATAGGGAATATGAATGGATTTTTTAAATCGCATTTCTCAACGAAATATGAAAATACCGTAAAAGAGATCTCCAAAAGTGAAATTATAATTAAAATCGGTCAAGAAATACGGATGATACAAGCATTTTAAAATGCTAACTAGACAGAGAGATCTGAAGTGCACCGGTGACGTCATCGTGCAGTTCGGCCATATAAACTCCACGTAAAATTCTGTTTTGCTAGAAAGAGAAAGGAACAAATCTTTATATCTTACCCTCACCTGTTTGTAACATGAATCAATAGTCAAGACTTCTGATATATCTACAGCCTGATCTAAATTTACCAGCTAAATGGGATGACAGATAAAAAAAAAAATTAAGTATAAAAAATATCATACAAATGAAAATATCTGAATCGTTGCAATTTAAATCAAAACCCAAGTGACCTAAAATTTCGTATTGAAGCTGTAAAAAAAAAGTCATATTCCCTATTGAGAGCACTTATAGTGTGTTTTATTTATTAGTTTTATTACCGATAATCACGATGGATCTTATCACGATCCGTATCTTCGACTATGCACAACTGTCCAGCAACTTTCGCAACGAGCCGTAACCAAAGATGCATTACTAATTAATCTAGACAACTAGGCCGTCCTGCAACAATATTCTCTAACGTCGAGTACAGATAAATTCATAGCCAAACTGTATTGACACTTGAAGTAACGGGTAATTGTTAGAAATCGAGGACCAAGCGACTGGTTTACCAAGCAAGCGTAGCCAGCTTAGTTCGCTCTCCCATTTTTACCCGTTGCTTCTAGGACATGGATCTTAATAGACTGGCTGTATAGTTAATATAGTTAATTCAGAGATCCAATCGGTAACAGTCGCTTCGTGACTAGGGACCGGTGGTATGCAAATATATGTTTACAACCGCTCTATTTCATGGAAAAGGCATTACCAAACGCGCTGGGACCAAAGTAACACTTTACTCGGTGAATCATAGCTTTGAATCTTGAATAATGTGACGAATTAGAAACTCGGGGAGACAAATTTGAGGGCAACTGAGTAAGAAAAGTGACTTTTTGTCAAAGCGATACAAGGATTGCAAAGCGATAACAGTTTCTATTAAACTTGCCTGTACTGCTTTTTTGAAATGAATACTTTTAATTAAGAAGAATTTCTGCGAATAAGCAGCGAATAAAAGAAGTTTTGTCATATAAAAAACGTAATGCACACGTTTTTTTAGTTCAATTGGGTTTTGATTTAAATTTAAATTCAGATATTTTCATTTGTATGATATTTTTTTATAGATTTTTTTTTTAATCTGTCGTCCCATTTAGCTATATCAGAAGTCTTGACTATTGATGCAAATATTTAGAAAACAGAATGATCAATTTTACTCGCACGAATTCGTGTGAGAGCTCGTTAGTGAAATCAATAGCTTGCACATGAGTGGGTCAGTAGTATGTTATGTCATTCAGAAATCAGGTTTGTATGCAATCGGACATCGCGGCCATTGCAGTCTTAGCAATGCGTTAGCTATGACGTACCCATCGCGATTAGTCACAGTAATAAACGTGGCAGTTATCAAATCAAATGCTAATGTTTTGTTACAAACCATTTGACGTGTAAGATGATAAATAGTAACTTTCGAGTTAATCATTTGAATTTTAGGCATACAATTCCTCATCATGTACATGTAACTTTTTTGCCATGTAGAGTTGAATTAAATAGGGGTGTGTCCTGTGTAAAAAAAAACCTAGATAGTCTGTCAGTAAGATTATCAAAAAATATTGAACACGTATTTTTTCTTTATCAACTCAATCAAAATTGACAAATACAAACGCGCATCAAAAGTTCGGGAGTGGGGGCACGTGACGTCACAACGTGGTATAAAGTGTGCCACGGCGTGACGCCACACGAAACTTCAACGCACTTTATCTTCGGCATTTTTTGTTTAATTGACAAAAGAAAAAAGCATGTGTTCAATATTTTTTAATAATGTAAATGACCGACTAACTAGATTTTTTTAGGACAATAGCCTATTGCAGTTTCAGAACTTTTAGGAGCTTCATTTCTGAGCGTCCTTGTCTAACATCTTACCGAACCGTATATGTTATCCAGATGTTATGAGATGTGTCGTGTGTTGTGATGTGTTGTGTGTTGCTTTAAACACCAATCAAGGCGCATTGAAGAAAGTTAGACTGTTAATCACACTTTGCAAATCGATGTGCAAATTGGTCAATCAAATTTGCACAACCATTGTAGTGACACTGTGACACGAATTCAGATTGCTTTGAAAATGTCTTCCTTATAATAAACATACGATTTCGAAGGCATTGAATGCAGAAATCGATACGAAATCGCACGGAAACGTCATTAATGCCATAAACTGTTCCAGTTGGCTGCGGCACAGAGATTTTCACGCAAGTCGATGTCATTTTGTCGGCATCCTGGCTTGTTTACCGAGACCCTTTCACTCCAAGCAGAATAATCTATTCTTGGATATGTTTTGCTGCAATTTTTATGCATGTCTTCACAGCGGATTAAAAAGGGGCACATCTTTTTTTAAACGTTTAACTCCTCCGGTTGTTAATAATAATAATATTTTTTCTTTATTTCAAGTAACAAGACTCATAGGTACATTAATTAATTACATTGTGAAATAAAATAAATTGAACCAAACTAAACTAAACTATCACATCAAAAAATAATTGTAAAATAAAATCATGTCATGGATGTCAAAAACAATAATAATAATAATTTAATAAAAATATTCATAGTAATAATTAATTAATGAAATAAAATCATAATATATTAAAATTCCGACTGACACAATTTTACTTTAACATTTTACCGTACGATACCACTTGAAATCGCACCGCAGTAGTTCATGTACGGGCAATCTAACCTATTAGAGATCATCAGAAGCGTCAAGGCAATTGGAGAGAATAATTTAGATTTTAAATATTTAAATAAGTAGCAGCATAGTTGCCTACTTTGTAAATATTCCGCCCACCATTTAACCTTGAAATAATGATGTGTGAGAAAAAAACATCCTCTATGTATAGGTATTTGAACGTACGTAAAATATTTTACATAAATGTTTTTTCGCATCACGCATTTTTATGTTAATTAAAAGCTACATAATGTTACATAAACATAAACTTCCTTAACTAAGATCTGTAGGTAAATTAATTGTTGTTTTACTGGCAACCCGTACCATAAACGTCGGATCATTTACCATTCCGAGCTGGGGCCATAACTTATAAACGTTTTCGCACAAGGAAGAGGCATTTTGGTTGCGAAAGCCGTAACTGGAGCACGCTTATCTCGACCGTTAAATGGACAATTCCCGTGGACGTTCCCACACTGTCGCCGTAATATGGATTGTTTCTAATTAATGTAAAAGTTAGGCTACCGTATAATGAACAGATTAGCGGTAAAATAATTATAATGGTTTAGTTTATGTTTTGCTTAGACTTAAAGAAAACGTCTCTCTTGTTACCACTTATGGCGTTGGTATAGTGGGCATTATAAGTTGCTGCGCACTTTTATACCATCAAGGACTTATGCTAATCCACTATAGAACCTTGTCATAATGAGAGCGTCAAGTGACGAGATAGAAATTACATAGGAATTAATCGTTGGTTTTATGCGACAAGGTTCTATAGTGGTTCATTAATGACCGTACCTAGTCGGTTTCATGCCTTTGACATATTAGTGCAGCAGTTGAAATAATAATGGCGTTAAGTGACAGATCACTAGAGTTAGGACTTTTGACGGCAAAGTGGTTCTAGAATCCATGGAGTCGCTATTTCCTATTTATTATAATATAATACAGAGCAATTTGATTTTGACCTTCAGTATTTTAATATTTCAAAATTCATTAATTAATTAAACCGCTAAACCTAATTTAAATGAATGTTACAAACAAGCAAATATTAGTAGGCAGGGAATAACCGAACTAAAAATATATTTAGTTCATTTTGAAATATGACTTTTATTAGTATTATAATAATTAGGAAATAGCGACTCCACGGTTTCTAGAACCACGATATGCCACCAAAATCCTAACCCTACAGATCACTAAAGTGCGCAGCTACTTATAATGGCGACCGTGCCAAAGTATTTCGGTTTTGCTTTGGCCGCATCCACGTAAGGAGAAATAATATAATTTTGTTTAAACAAATCCTTTGTACTGCGGCACGCACCAACCCACGAGAGGATACTTGGTAAAAAAGTACAACTAGGTACCTTGAAATGTCCATTTATTATCGACCCTTCCACCATATAACGTATGCTCCTGTAGCTTGTTGTATGGCCGCAACATAATGACTTTGTGTTGCATAATTGAACACATGCTGTGCTTAAATAAAACCTATTGCACTGAGTAGTTTTAAATCACGAATAAAAACAAGGACCTACATGATGTCAACTAAAATAGTAGATTATGCACCGAGGGGATAAACCACTGTTTTATGTCACGGGCGCGATATTGAATCCTGAGCAAATGGGGGACTCCAGATTTAACTCCCGAGCGTAGCGAGTGTATTAGGAGTTAATTCCTGAGCGAAGCGAAACCACAAACCAAACCAAAAACGAAAACAGCTTTATCCCAAAGGAGAATACTCTACTTTTCTCACCTTTTACGAGACAATAAAAAGCAAGGCTACTTACTAGAAACAAAGTTTTATTAAAACTTAAAGTACCTTATTTAAAAAAAAACATCGAAATTGTTATTTTTCATACGAATTCAAATCTCATTAATAACCTGCGGGGTCATAATATGATACTGAATCTCATTATAACCCGCTGGTTAGCCGATGGTTATAATGACTTACTTTAAGTGAGGTTTGCATGATAATATAATTGGGCAATTTCGAGCATGTGGTGTGAAAAATAGATGGTTTCTTACATTAGTTATATAGTCCGGATTGATACATAGTTATTTAAGTTTAGTTTTGAATCATCAAAAAAGTTTCATACATTATTTAGCTTGCGTGTCAATGATAACAAGCTTCTACGTTTTTGTTTGCCTTTTAAGGCAAAGCTAGGTTTTTTAAAACCCAGGAGCTATTTATTGTACGAGTACATACGAGTATTGCATATGCAAGCGGGAGGTAGTGAAATGTTCCGTTCTTGCCTCGCTCGCGGCTATACACCGCAATTGGTTTCGGATTGGATCAGACCCCATTTCTCGCGAGATCATCTCGATCACAGGTTACCTTAAATCATCTTTATGTTGTTAAAGTGTCTGGTCTTGTTACAGCTGTGCTTGCAAGATTACCTATGAATCTGACCAGTGAGTAGCGACACAAAAAAATGGGGGCAAATTTAAAATATCACTACCTAGTCGGTCCTTAAGTTCTATCACAAAGGTTTTTTACAATTTAAAAAATAAATAAATAAACCCGCAGTACATCAATCAAAACCTTATTTTATATAGAATAAAAAGAAGCGTGATTTTTGTTCTTTACTATTGCAATAATTTGATGTACGAGCTTTAAGCATTCCCATTCGGGGCAGGAAAGCATGCGTCAAAACACGCACGACCACGATACTGATAACGGCTACAACTCTTGTAAGAGTTCTCGTATTCAGTTGAAATTTGCGTGACATATTGACCAGACTTTTATCTTTAAATTCTGATACAAATGTCTTCCAAGCAACTAAAGATCCGCTAATACACCGGTCAATCTTCATGTCTCATTAAATTTACCTTACGATTTCACATCAATTTGCAGAAATACGAAAACACACCAAATTTTGAGAGTCGTTAAGAATATAATGCTGGTCTCTAAACATACCTAAAGATGAGAGGCTTCACAATATTAAATAAAAAAGTTTCCTCGTTAACAAAGACTAACCTTTAAAGCGTTTTCAAAAAGTGAAATTTTCAGAAAACTCGTGCGTATTGTAGTCGGTGCCGGCCGTGAATGTTAAAAGATCGTATCGGAAATTGCGGCGACTATGTGGAATGATGATTAGTTCCTAAAAATGTACATTCATTAAGCTTTTACTTTTTATATATCTTAAAATTAAAAAATAAACAGAAGTTAGTTTTATTTGACTCACCTGTTGTGACAGAACTTAAGGACCGACTAGGTAGCTGGTAACAGGAAATGCATAACGACTGGATAGGTACGCATAATGTGACAGTTTGTTTCATAGGTGAAATTGTTGCCATTTGAAGAATAAGAAAAAAATGCTCGTGTCACGACTAGCTGGTCAGACTCTGCATTACATATGACGCGTGACGACGCGGTTAGTTGGTATTGACCCTGCCTACGAACCTAGCGGTCTCGGGTTCGAGTCACGGTAAAGGCAAATTATTGTGTGATGAACAAAAGATTTCTTCCTGATTCTAGGTTCCTTTCCTATCTACGTTTTATTTCTCTTTAATCGATTGGGAACTGACGTTTAAATCGCGTAGGTACAGTCAAGGAAATGTAGTCGCGTACCTTTTTGACTCTTATTTTCATTGTGACAAGAGTGAAAAAGGTACGCGAATACAATTCCTTGACCGTACCTAGCTCTCATAGAAAAAGTTTCGGCCCATAATGTTTCTCACCCCTTTGGTCGATAGCCCGCATGCTTGTAGCAGTCCATTGTCGGCATATTTGGACCTTATTGAGGCGGGAGCTATTGCAGCGATGCAATGTATTACGAAAAGTATGCGATGCAATGTATAATGAATGAAACTGAGCTGATTTTCACGAGTTTTGAGTATGTTGTAATTTATATAAAAACTAGGTCTATACGTTTCCGTTTTCTTCCGTGAAATATTTCTTTAAACGTACAGACCAAGGTTTTTGTAAATTATAATATCTACAAGATAATGCCACTTTTACTCCACTTGTAGCAACAGTTGACGGAGTATTCGCTCCACAAATGTCCGCATTTGTAAAACACCTCGGAGAGGCTATCGCCGATCGCTGCGAAAGATAGATCCCTTAGCTCAGTTATGGGATGGCTAAGATCTCGTATCATCATTTCAATAATCCGGGCCACCAGCATGTGTATTCGTGGTACGCGACACAAATTTAAACCACTTGCCAAATTATTTGGTTTTGAAGATGGTGCGGCCTTGCCACGCTGAGCTTGTATATTTTATTTTCTTTTCTTTTCTATGTTTTAATTTATTTATTTCAAATTGTAGTAATATATACTAAATAAATAAAGGTTATTTTTATTTACGCAAAAAAAAACAAGATATTCAGAAATCATAAAAATCTGACTCGGGTTAAGGTGAGAGAAAACTTATCGCATTTAGTATGGAAACTTTTAGCTTCACAACCCTCTTAATAAGTTTATCATTTTTCTAGTATCCTAGAACTTAATTTGGGACTAAGGTCCATTTGTGTAAGTATGAGCGATTTTTTATGGTGATGAATGATGATTATTGATAGAAGAACTCAAATTAAGGAACCTGAAAAGAATGAACGATTGTAACATATTTTGTAAAAGCTGTATGTACCTACTTAGTAAAAGTCGAAACAATGCGAGGGCCATATTTGGTAAGATAACAATGCATTTCCGTAAACATGACGTGACCGCCGTGAGGCGTGCTATGGTTCATTATCGCTGGTGATTTCATCGATAATTTCCCCGTGGGCATAGACAATGTGCATTCGGTGAATGTATCGATATCGACAATGTAATGTAAAGGATTGACGTAATCTGCCGTCGGTCGAGCGCTAATGTCAATTCAATACATTTTGACAGTTGTTAAAACCGTTTACGTTATGTTTACGTTAGCATTATGCATCAAACCTAGGCCTAGGTATTAAATTAAAATCAAAGCTAAGTAAGACAGTAATGAGATCATACAGCGAATTCTGAGACTGCTAGATAAAGTCTCGTCGGGATGTCTCGGAATGTAGGAAAAGTGAGACGTCTTTCGATGCGAGATAATTTTGCAAAAAGTAATCTAATACCAACCAGGACCTAATGTTAAAAAAATACTGTATAAGATTCACTGTGTTGTTTTGATATGGTTTTGATAAACCTTGATTTACATCTACTGTCATGATGGCGGCACCACACCACCCTTGGCTGGTATTTGTCAAACATTCTCTTTGCGTTTCTTTTATTCGGTATGTCAAAAAGTAAAAGACATTGAGACCAGTATTTGGCAAGACTTGACAGAAGCGCGTGGAGCTAACCCCATGTGCTTCTGTTTAGTCCATTTGAGAAAATTCTCTTTTACCGAACAATTGTCTTCGCGTGTGATATCCATGGACTTGTTTCTCTAATAAGTCCATGGGAGTGTCTATAAATAACTCGACATTGGCGAAATACACCTTGACAGGAGTGAAAGCCATTAATTAAGAATAGAATAGAGAATAGTATTTGGCAAATACTGCTGAATGAAGTGCCGCCCTGAGAGTACCTACTTAATCGTGAGAGGGGCGTGTATCACATAAAATTATCAAGTTTATTTTACTGACATTGACTACTAAGCCAATTGTAAATGTATCATGTAAGTGGCTTTAGCACAATGCTCTTAGATGTCATCAGCCTACAGAGATTGTTAATCTCAAAGTAGCGACAAGCCGGTCTGGTTTGTGACAATGACGTCTTGCGCAACAAACAAACATGGTGATCCGCTTTATATTAATGTTATTTACTCGTAACAATAAACTAAATGTCAAACATGCTAACCTATTTGTTTGTTGTATGTTACTTGTTACACTTTTAAATGCTACCTTTGGCTATGCTTATATCTATTCTGTTTGCCGTATTTTCGGGGAAAAAGGCATAGCATGTTATACCTTTTCTCCTCTAGCTGCAATTTCAATCTACAGTGACGTAATATTAAAAGTTTTTATTTATTTATACAGCAAGCAACAAGAGACCCGAGACTCTGTATACGTCGAGTTCGTTATTTCCTCATTTCTTCCCGTTGGGGCTGATTTGTGAAAAATCCTTTCTTAGAGCTAGCTCCTCTTGGAGAGGAAGAAATATTTCTTCCAAATTTAAAGTCCCTTAAGGCAGTCATAGATAGAAAATATGAAAAGTAGCCTAAAAACTATATACTCGTAACATATAACATACAATATGTATCACGAGCAATTAAGTTATATATGGTCAGTCATCATAAGAGAGTGATTCACACAATTATAAAGTGTACAACGGTATGATTATACGCAATCAAACACAAATTAGCATTATTAAAATCTTGATCATTATTAAAAGTCACAATAAAGCCTAATCTCAAAGCACTAAATCATTAATTGATCCCGTTGAAAGGAAATCATAAAGTATACCTTCAAGTGATCATAAATTGTACCTGGAACCCTTTCTAATAAATTACATTCTAATACAAATGTCAATGATTCACGAACTGAAGCAGCTAAGCAGCTGCAATACAGGCAAAGACGCGGTCACAAACCAGTCCCTGCTATAAAGCTGTATTAGCATATCTAATATCTACACGCTCCACTTTCCCGCGACAATGGCGGCCGAAAACAGTCCGACATCAGCCCACGTTGCATAAAGATGAGTTAACTTCGTTGTAATAGCTGTATAGTTGCATATGACACGGGAAGCTGTTTAGCGGTGCCCCTGTGGTTGTATTTATATCCCATAAAGAAGGCAAACGAGTACAGGCAACTTCAGAAGTGGGATCTAAGGCATAGACATTTGCATTCTCAATACTACAATCTCAAGACTGCAATCCTAAGGGTCGTATTAATAAACACATCTTGGCCGAGATGCCGGTCACAAGATACGTCAAAGTAAACGCCAAACCATAGAACACTGTCATTTTTGACGCATCTCGAGACGAGCATTAGAGTTGAGATTAGTTTATTACTACAGCCCTGAGACTACAAATGCGTTGTCTATCCTGAGGACTAAGGGCCGTATTAATAAACTCATCTTGGCCGAGATGCTGGTCACAAGATATGTCAAAGTAAACGTCAAACCATAGAACACTGTCATTTTTGACGCATCTCGAGACGATCATAAGAGTTGAGAGTCCTAAGAGTGACTGCCTATGCTAGTAATTTCACCGGTGGCGGTAGTCTTATCTCCACACCGGAACCAATGATATTTTATATAAAGATACGTCATCTGCGCGCAAAAACGTTGCTCAAAAAGGAAGGCAAATTGCCTTATTTTTTATCTATTTATATCTTTCTAACAATAGCGTTCGCTATGGATTGTAGTCTTTGTCTCTGTCAGTAATTGGTCACGGGTTTTGATGCGTTTAGTATGAGCATACGTATCTTAATATAAAATATCATTGTCCGGAACACAAAACAATGCCAAGCTACTGCTGATTGGCGACCGTTAGAGTTAGGGTACAAGGAACTAGGTTGTGCATGAGACTTCACCGGCAGCGATTTCGATTTTGTTATATCTTCGACTTTCGTCATTGTAGATCTGGAACAAAATATTTAATTCTAGTACTTAGCTTACATAACATAAAAGCATGGCCAGAGCCTCCTTTTAAGT
The DNA here is from genome assembly GCA_946894065.1 of Acleris literana. Classification (NCBI taxonomy): domain Eukaryota; kingdom Metazoa; phylum Arthropoda; class Insecta; order Lepidoptera; family Tortricidae; genus Acleris; species Acleris literana. The sequence goes on from OX335681.1 coordinate 6,473,638, forward strand.
ACTTATATACTTATTAGGTACTGAGATCGCTTGTGATAGAAGCCCTGCTCTGGCATATGTAGGATATTTGAAACAAACAAAAAACAAATAGTCGGAAATTAAAACGTTAATTTAGCCTCAGGGCACCGTAATACGTAACTGCATTTTTTTTTAAATGGTTGAGAAGAAGTGGAATATTTTTTTTAGTTCTTCGACACCAATCTTTTTACGTCAAGGGAAACAAAAAAGACAGAAACAAAGGACGTGAAGATATTTAATCGAAAATAATATTTTCGAACACAGATACTACGAGATAAAAACTGTTGTCCTATAAGGATTAAAATTTTATCGTTATGTACGACAGTACTATAGTAAAAATGTTAGTTACTATCAGTTAAAGCGACAAGTTACACTTTTGTACCTTTTCGCTTTAAAACCTTTGACAGATTAATGCAGCAGTTCAAACATGTCGTTAAAGTGACAAAGTTCTAAAGTGTGCAGCTACTTACATAACTTAGTTTTACAGAACAATGAGAGGCCAAATGTTTTTACCTTAAAAGGTAAGGTAAATGGAATCTAAGATTGAAACGTTACATGGAATTGGTTGCGTATCGTTCGGCATTCGTAGCATTATGGCTGGGATCAGAATGGTTGCAGAATTATTGAAATAGCGTGGTATAAAAAAGTATTTCATATATCTAACGTAAGCCGACGATCTCACGGACTTTAAAGTTTTTTTTGGATAAAACAACAATGACCGATCATGTGGCCGATTTTTGACTTTCGAGCGCTCGAAAGTTTCACTCGAAAGTGAGCAAAATCTTCGAAACCGTTTTTTGAAATACGAGCGGTAGAATTGAAAACTAATGGTGTGGACCACTCGTATTTAAATTTTCTATCGCTCGTAATATCAAAAATACGGTTTCCCAGATTTTGCTCATTTCCGAGTGAAACTTTCGAGCGCTCGAAAGTCAAAAATCAGCCCCCATGTCGATGACGACGCGCCGTTAACCTAAGTAGTTCATTGAACCTAATATTTATATGATAATGAGCATAAACATTTCTAAGTTCTGTATGATTCGTTTATAGGTACAGTCATTTAAAAATATGTACCTCTATAGAAATAATCCTCTCATAAGTAAATATGTTACGAAGTTCTTATTACACGGAATAAGTTGCATTGGGACATATTTTTGAGATGTTGCGTTCTTCCATATTTTTACAATTGACTGTACTTAAGAATTTATTTAAATACTAGCGACTCGCTCTCGCTTCGCTTCGGTTTATGTGAGTTTTCTGTAATACCCGTACGTAATCCAGAATTTATTATACAAAAAACCCATCTCTTGAATTACGGTAATGGAACCAGTAATGGACAAGGCACCAATAATGGACGCTTGATTCTTATTTTACAGAAGATAAGGGTTATTCATTTGTTTTGCATCAATCAATTCAGGACCGTATGAAATTTGAATTAAGAGTGAAGTGTCCATTACTGGTGCCTGTCAGCTAAACGTGTCCATCATTGGTGCCGTCACCCTATTCTATAAGTAGCTATTGATGAAAACCGAATCCATTGCGTAGTTTAAAAGATCAAAGCTTACATACCTACAGATGGACAGAAGCGGGAAGCGACTTTGTTTTATACTCTGTAAAGAAGATGACATGACTGCCTTACTAAACTAATAAGTAGTATCCCAAATTTAATAACCAAACTAGTTTTAATTCTCTTCTGTTAGTAATAAGGTTGATATTGCTGCAGGAGTTTTATTTGAGATACTGCGTATTGGATTAGCAGGGCAGATGTATAGGTACATAATCTAAGTCTGGTTCCAATAGTACACGCCTAAAGCTTTAGTTTCATAAAAAAAAATTTTTTAATTATTTATAATTATTTACACTTTTTAAAAGCTGGCGGTGCACTTGTGTTTCCTCTGTTGTTGCGGATTGTTTATGGGTCGCGGTGGTCCTTTACCATCAGTGGCCCGTTTCACGAAGCTACAAGTTACAAATTACAAGCGGAATTCTCTTTCTAGCAAAAGGAGTTTGAAAGAGACTTCCGCTTGTAATTTGTAACTTGTAGTTTCGTGAAACGGGCCTCAGGTGACCCGCATGCTCGTCTGCCTCCTTTCTCAATAAAAAAATGTAACCCAGTCTTATAAAAGGGTATGTCACTGCATTTATCCTTTTCTAATAATGAGAAGAAAAAAGTAAGGAAAACTTAATAAAACCTATATCGACTATTTCCGCTTATATAACGGAGGCCCGGTTTCTACCTCTACACAAACTGCACCCGATAGGGTGACGGCACCAATGATGGACACTTTTAACTGACAAGCACCAGTAATGGACACTTCACTCTTAATTTAAATTTCATACGGTACTAAATTGATTGTTGCAAAACAAATGAATAACCCTTATCTTATAAGAATTAAGTGTCCATTATTGGTGCCTAGTCCATTACTGGTTCCATCACCCTACCGTCTTTCGAGTCCTAGATTTAGAATTAGGCAATCGCGGTAGTTCAATAGGATTGGTCTGTAACGTCTGAGTTGAGGTCGCGTCTATTGCCTCGAGTCACGGTGTCACGGACGCGACCGTAGTACGCAAACATCGTATAGTAGTGCAATGTTTGAGAAACGTTTGCGTGACATGTGACATGTGACTTACAGTTGTTTTCTAATCTGACATTACAGATGCAATGGTCTGGGTATGGTCTGGGTCTTTGTTTGACAACGCTTTACCTAAATAAGCATGTTTTATATCATTATTGTACCCGGTCGATAAGAAGTTGATCTTGATATCCGTCAATCATGTTATTTAAATGTGATTTGTAAAGAGCGGCTAACCGATGCAATATGGTAACGAAAGCATAAGATGGACAAGACATTTAATCAATTTCGAGTACTATATGTATGGAAATAGGGAACGTATCATAATATATAAAGTTCAACATAATGGGTCATAATATAAATGGTTTTTTTTCAGGATTCTTTAAAAGTTCATTGGATAGAACTCATTAGGTTAATAAGTTAGGTCAATTTTATAACAATCCCGAAAAGTTTACGGTTTCAGAAAAAACACCATTATATGTTATGAATGAACCATTATGTATTATGACCCATTATACAGGGTGTAAGGCAGAAGGTTGGACAAATTTTAGGGACTAACTCTGTAGGTCTCCAACTTTTATTATGGGACCAACATCCAAATCGCGAAAAAAAAAAACAACTGTTCCATACAAACTTTGAGAACTAAACAGCCGAAATGTATGGAACAGCTGGTTTTTTTTTTTCGGGATTTCGACCTAAAGAGTTAGTCCCTGAAGTTTGTCCAACCTTCTGCCTAACACCCTGTATATTTTGAACTTTACATATACGTACCCATGAAAATATATTTTATAAATCAGTAGTCATATCCATATTACGGATATCGTTCGACATTATTTTGACGCAAGTTGCATCCGTCAGCCGCCCATTAGTGATTTGTTAGGCCCGATTTAGACCAAGCGAACGAACAAGAATTCTATGCATTATCTCTTACTTTTTCTTTGTAAAAATAAAGACAAAACATGTTCTAAAGCGCTCCTTCGCTTGGTCTAAACGCACCTTCAGATGAATTTCGCGAACGCATTATTCAGTTTCAGCGAATTTTAGAATCCCATTTTTTAGTGAAAACTTTATTTATGTTCCTATAATTTATTATTAGATGAATATCGCGACCTCCTTTTTTAGTTGCAGTGAATTTTAGAATCGCATTTTTTAGCAAAAGCTTTATTTATGTTCGTATGATTTATTATTAGATGAATTTCGCGACCTCCTTTTTTAGTTGCAGTGAATTTCCGAGTAGCAATTTAAAAAACCCGACTGTTGTTGCTAACCAACTTTAAATATATTTCGTTATAAATCCTAAATTATCATTCAAAATGAAAAATGATTAATGAAACCTAAAGATGAATTTGAAATACCTATTCAACGATACCCCATTTGTCATAGTTCGTCGACTTTCTTTTTGTTTTTTACAATATGCGGCGTCTAGTTGCCGCCATATTGAATTTTAATTACTGTCATATCTTTAGTGACACTCACGAGATTAAGATAAATCGATTGACATAAGAATCATCAAAATCGGTCCACGCGTTTAGTTTATAGAATGCCACAAAGGAACCAACATACATATATAGGCTGTGAAACACAATACCCTCCCGCAGTCGGGTAAATAAAAAAAAAGGTACCTATTGCTTTTGACATGCATGTTATCGTATTGCCAACGTTATGTATGATAGCTCTTATTTACTTGACAGTAATGGCGGTGTAATGGACCTTAATAGCGTTGAAATAGAGTCGAAAAGTGACGAACCTTTTCTTACCGTGACTATACAAACAATACGATAGCATGTCAACAGCATTATGGTTTTACCGAGTAGAAGAGACACAATCTTCAGATGAGTACAGTCGAGTTCATAAATATGTGTACACTTTAGTACCTTCTCTATTTAATGTCATGTTTAGACTGCCACATATGAATTGTCACAGCGATTAAAGTGACAAGGTACTAAAGTGTGCACATATTTTATGAAGTCGACTGTACTATCTACCAGCAGGGGCCTGTTTTATAAAGCTACAATTTACCATTTACAGGTTACAAGTTTCCATTTGACACAACCTCGACCATTGACGACCGGCCATTTGAGCAGTGTTGCCAGTTTACACCTGTAAAATTGTTACTTGTAGCTTTATAAAACGTGCCCCTGACGTTATTGTTTTCCTTCTCTGTGTCGTATAAAAGAAACAGACTTACAATTTATCTATCAGATACGGTATCTAGAGATTGTGAAACAGGCCCTCATATACACGTTCCGTCGACGTCAAAAATATCTACACGCCCCTATACAACTAGCAATAAGGTATATTTGGCGCGATGACCGTTTAGATATTAGTACTTTTGACTGTACTTGTGATTGGATATTATACAGGGTGGAGAATTGCGATAGAAGAGAGAGAGAAGAGCAAGTAACTTAACCGTTTTAATGTTTAGTGTAATTGTTCGGTTTAGTCAAGTAGAACTAGTATGTATGTATGTATGTAAATACTTTATTGTACAAACGGGAAAATAACAAACAACAAAATAGACAGAAACACGGGTATGTACAAAGGCGAACTTATCCCTTTAAGGGATCTCTTCCAGTTAACCTTTGAGCGATTGGGAAAAGTTTGAAAAAATAAATAGCCAAACGTACAACAATGAAAGGGACTAGATGTTTCATAATTACGTTAATATTAAATAACCAATTTAAAGTTCTAAGAATAAATAAATAAATATGAGCTAGATCTTAGTTAAATAATTTAATACAATGCCAAATAGACAGATGGATATATACTTAGTATTTTTTAAAGTTTTAAACTAAAGCGAGTCTCGTTTTTCCTAGCTGGTTCTTGGTTGCTTTTGGAATACAATAGATTTTTATGAATAATCACCATCTTCCCTACACGGAAATGTTAGTCATAGACATTTTAAGTTCTACAACAAATTATAGCTAAAATTAATGTTCACACCCACTTACCTAATTTAAATACATTAAATATTAATAACATTGCTAATTTTAATAGGAAGGCCAACACGAAGTAAAGTTTGTAATAAAGAAAGTATCTAACGTTATAAATATTGCGTTTATTGTTATTTAACTGCATTATTGAACGATTTTGGCAGTAGGCCTATTACAGTTTTATAAACGTAACGAGTTCACGTAGGTTACGTAAAAGTTGTGTGACGTCATTTTTAATTCAAGGACACCAAGGACAGTAAAAGTAGTTCCAAAAAGCTGAGTTTAACCCAGATTTTGACTTTTATATTTATTATGAAACCTGTCAAACCTTTTACGGCTTCCATGGCTGTGGCGTTTTTTGTTTTAATTGAGTATTTAAAGTTTTAAAGTACTTATCTCTGTCAATATTGTAGACCTTATATGACCTTTTATAGTTACCGTCTTGTGTAATTTGTCTTAATCTAGTGTATGAAGCATAAAGATAGGGTGTAAACTGTAAAGTAGTGTAAGTAAGTAATGTAACACTAAATGTTTTTATAGGTTTCATTATCATCATTCCCTGGTTGTCGGTGCTACGAAAAAAACCGGCCAAGTACCAGTTCGACGATATGCCTGTCTGTTAGTCTGTCTGTCTATCTGTCCATCTGTCACAGCAGATTTGCTCCAAAAACTACTGGACCGATCGAGTTGAAATTTGGTACAAATATTACGTAAGTCGGTGACTCAAAGACGGTGCGTAACGTAAATAAATGAATTTTGAACAAGGGGGCTACTTTTGGGGGATAAAATAGGAAATTTTAAAAAAAAGTTTCGCAAACCTTATTGTGTGACTAGTCAAATGAAAGGGCTTGTTGTGAGCATCTCAAATATATTAGTTTTATAACTTTAACATAAACAGTTTTGAAGTTATTTAAGAAAATACGCACAAATCGACCATCCCCCTTGTCCAAAATTCATTTATTTACGTTACGCGTCCGTCTTTGGGTCACTGACTTACATAATGTGTACCAATTTTCAACTCAATCGGTCCAGTAGTTTTGGAGCAAATCGGCTGTGACAGACGGACAGACAGACAGACGCACGAGTGATCCTATAAGGGTTCCTTTTTTCCTTTTGAGGTACAGAACCCTAAAAATCTTATTTTTATCCGTTGAGGCCCAGAAAAAACAGTTACTAAAACTAAAACGGACTAACCGTTAAAATAAATATCCGTATGGAAAAATTATCACCACAAAAAAAAATCTTCAAAAGAGGTCATGAATAGGTACATTGTCTGAGAATTTCAAAACATCATACACATACTAAATATTTATCGCTATCATTAGAGCGTAATCATAACTATTACATCATAATAATGCATAAATTAACCATTTCACACTTCCGCCTAAATTATAATTAATTGCATTATTAATAGTATAATTTATTACATAACTAAGTCGCTACCGCGGTATATGTGAAGGCATGTGCAGTTTCTATACTCGGTTTCATCTAAGATCAGTCCTGTGACAACCGTATTCCATAATTTCAATCATTTACTAAGCTCACATGCGAGGGATTTAAAAATAGGCGATTAATTATTTAAGCTCCTGAACCGGGTCGCTAGATGTGTACCAATGTAGTATTTATGTAAAGTCAAAAAAATAAGTGTAACACGTGTTTATATGAGCTGTCAGAGAACTCATCTTAGATTGAAAAGAGTGTAGTTAAAAAGGGACGAGGTATGTTAACTGTAGGGAATGCAAATTAAACGGTTATTATCCGTTTTTGTATGAAAATAACCGGTTAAAATCGGTTAAAACCGGTTATTTGCATTCCTAAAACTAAATAATAGAGCTAAAATATTCCGCGACTTCGTCCACATAGAATTCGGTTATCGTAATTCCCTGGGGAATAATGAAATTTTACGGGATAAAAAGTAACTTATGTGTTAATCCACGTTCTAAATTTCATCCAAATCCGTCTAGCCGTTGCAGCGTGAAGGAGTAACAAACTAACTCACACACACACACACACACACACACACACGAACTTTCAACTTTATTATATTAGTAGGATTACATTATTAATTGTATAATTTATTACAAAACTAAGTCGCTACTGCGATATATGTGAAGGCACGCACGCCGTGCAGTTTCCAGTGAAAAGGGAACGTGGTAAGTATGTTACCAGGAACTAAATATAGAGCTTAATTATGTGCACTCTATTTATACAATGCGCTATTTTAAACTCGACGATTCCTATATTTGTATGGTTTCAAGTTATAATTATGCATAGCTAGGGGATATTTTAGTAGTAGCTATACAATGTGTTGTGAACTTGCAAGTAATGGGGTTGACCGGGTTTTTCCGCAGTAGTCATCAAATATAAGAATAAGAGTAAGGTTTCTAATAAGAATATTCATTAGAAAACCGGTCAAGTGCGAGACGAGGTGAGGTCTATATTATATTTGTAAATATGGGCCTTGTTGCCCGGAATAAAGTTATTCTATTCTATATTAGTTACTTCTACAAGGTGTTCAAAAATGTCGAAGCAAGCTCTAAGGTCTTGAATACCGTACCGTATACCGTGATTCTCCATTAGGGGAGCGCTTTGTTTCACATAATTATATAATATATTCCGAATGTATTGTTATTCATAATCATCGCAAGTCATACAGTTTTTTTTACTAAAACGGTTTTTATTTCAGGATTTTTGAAATATCTAGCTGGTAAATGAGGTTAGGTTAGGTTAGGCTTGTTTTATAAAAACCCCGAAATAAAAACCGTTTCAGTAAAAAAACTTTATGATTTGCGATGATTATGTATAACAATACATTCGGACTACATTTTTTTATGTGACCCAATATGGACCCCGCCATTAGGTATATGGCGACTACTGTGATATCAAGTAAATACTTAGTTGCTTCAAAGTCAGATCTGAACTACCGCTATACATATGTACGTCTTTGTCAAACGATGTAAGATATTAAACTAACTTACAAATCTTTTTCCTTCTACAGCGGTGGTGGGACTTTGTGAGGGTCCGTCCGGATTCCTACCACCATCTTATACTTTAACCTACCGCTGAGCAGTAGATCGTATTTTGTGAGACTGTAGTCTTGGAATCTGGGTCTCATTTTTCACTTACCAGGTGGCCTATGTGCTCGTTTGCCTTTTCCGTGAATATAAAGGGTGTATCAGCATCCAAACCAGTATTAATTGTTCCGAGCACCCAGCCGTGTTTAAAAGCACTACGTTTTAAGTATGAATTTACGATACAACTTAGCAGGCGCACCTTCCGGCATTGGCTCACGATGTAGACTACACGATCCAGAGCAATGTTCGTACAATTCTGTAAGAGACTATTTGTCTCTCGGTACCGAGTAAGATACTACAGGGTGTAGATTATTTTTGACAGTAACGACTTTAAATTTGAGTTACTAATTAAGTCCTATGTTTGTGGGTACCGTAAAACGAACGAATAGGGACATAACCTAAAATAGGTCATAACTTGTTATAAACAAGAACAAGTGTTAAATGGACAACGATACGTCTATTGGAAATAATTTCAGTCTTATAATTAGTAACATATGCTTCATTTTAGGTTGTGTCCCTATTTACCCCATAATTCATATTTACCCCGTTTTACGGTAATACACAAATATATAAGTACATATGCATAGAAAACATCCGCGAGTCAGAAACACAAATATTTGCCCACAACGAGAATCGAACCTGGGGCCGCTAGCTTCGTAGCCAGGTTCACTACGAACTAAGCTAACGCGTCAAATTGATGCAGACTATACACTATGTACTCATAATAATATTAAATGCAAAGCAGTTAAAATAAAGATGACCGCAATAATAACATCTTGGTATTTGTACTTCTTTACCCTTCTAGTAGGTAGGTCAGCATTGAGAATTCACATAAAATTACCGATGCACCAGCAGGTCTGACCAGTTTTCGCTGTGGCCTTAGGTTTCTATAATGCATTAAAGGTATACGTGTTCCAGTTATATTATAGTCATCTTGGATAATTTCATCCGTTTGGAAACTTAGATGCACCTTTTAACGGGTAAAGTCACCTATACGTATACACCAAAAGGTCTCAAAAATTTGTACACAGACCTTATGACTATGGCAATAAAGTCTATGTGTAGGTACATATTTTTCCACCTCTGTGCGGATATTTATTTTTACCCTAGACTGTACCTATTATTTTATCGAAACACCTTTTCAACGAATGTATCATTAGATCATTAGGTACGCAGAATTTTCATTTCATTCAAAGGCTTTCTTTCCGCATAAGCAGGGCCGTCTTAACCTATGCTGGGGCCCTAGGCCACACAAGACTTTGGGGCCCCTTTTGGAAAGTAAAGAAAGCCAATTATTACTAACATTTTTCTACTATGATCTTCTATTTATTATGGGTAATAAATTGTCGGTCCTTCGGGGCCCCCTGTGGATGGGGGCCCTGGGCACGGGCCCCGTGTGCCCCTATGGTAAAGACGGCATTGCGCATAAGTTAATTTCTGTTGAGGGTCACAAGTCTAACCTAACCTAAAAATCAATGTTTGAGATATCCTGAAAACGTCATGGTTTCAGCAGAAAATAGCGTTCCATGAAATGAAATGATACCATGGATGAATTCAAATTCGATAAAATTATAGGTTACCCCTTTTAACATCATCAAAAAGTTGTCAGCAGCGGAATATACTTATAATAAGCGACAAACTACTACTTTACTCTCTATCTTACCAAACACGTTGCTTACACATCAGCGTTTATGGAGTTAAAAAAGCAGCAGTTATATAAGTATAGAATGCCATTTACGCTATACTGAACTATTTCCAGCAAAATTGGAAATTAAATGCGTTTAGCGGAATAGGTTTCTCGGCCATGCCCTTATACTTAGGTTATTAATAAAATACTGTGCAATGCCTAAGAAAATTACTTAATAAACTATACGACTTGATCTAAAGCTATTGCCGATAAAAAATATTAGCCCAAAACATACTTTAAACTTTAACTGAGACTACACAGTCACTTGGACAAAAAGATTTTTCGTACTGCATAATGTGCCTACAGTCGACAGGGATTAATTATAACACAATATTTCGTTTGAAATTATCAAATTAGGTACCTGTTTACAATATTCTACATTATAATATATATTATATTATAATATTCCCCTAAATATTTTTTTTAGAAAATCACGCTGTATATGTATTGTTAGGATCGTATCATATTCATAATAAAGGAATTTCGAAATACATAATGGGTCATAATATGAATGGTCATAATAAATAATGGTTTTATTTCTGTTTTTTTAAATAGGCCATTGTATAAAAACCCCTTACGTTAGGTTAGGTTTGTTTTGTAACAATCCTGAAAAGTTATCATTTTTAGACAAAAACATTTAATATTATGACCATGTATTGTGAACTATTGTATATTTTTAATTTTATATGTTACTAGCTTTATTATATATCAAAACCTTCCTCTGGGATCACTGTTCTATTGATGAAAATCGAATCAAAATCCATGGCGTACTTTGAAAGATCTAAGCGTACAATCAAACGCAAAAATATGTAACGAAAGAATCCTCTTACTGGAATAAGGTGCATTGGGACATATTTTTGAGATGTTACGTTCTCCCATATTTTTACTCTTGACTGTACATACATAGGGACAAACGGTTTTATACTATGTAAATATGATACGTACACATATCGTTACATCCGAGAAACGAATGTATAACTGTTTTAAAGCCGCATCCGTCCCAACATAATTATATTATTTAATTGTAACACTTTCGGTTGGTTCCGGTCGCCGCCACATGCTCGGTTGCTCACAGCAGCATCACTTTCACTGATCGTCTCGGCGAGCTGCTCGTATCACTTACACCCATTCATCGATAACTAGCTCTAGATATGCCGTTAACAGGTGTAGGGTGTTTAACAATAGTTTGCAGGCCTTTCTCTTGGTAGTTAGACTGGTTAGGGCTTAGTACTACCGATAAGAGAGCTAAGTCAAATTATAAAGTGAAAATGGTCAAGGAAAGAGACTTGAAATTTATTAAATTAAATTGCTTTTAGCTTACTGCGATCATAAAGTTGCGATATCGCATTTTATGAGAGCCAATGAAATATTTATAACTACTAAACTATTTTATACAGTAAATGAAAAAATATTAATGGATCGTTATAAATAATGCTTTCTTGTGCTTCTGGAACAGCCTGTATTACGTAAATCGTGACTGACTAAAAATTTTACTTAGGCCACATTTCACCAAACTGGAATAAGCTCTTATACTTAGATTAAACGCCGAATTTGTATAGACTAATCTCGGAGTACCTAAGTCTTATTCCAGTTTGGTGAAATGCGGCCTTAATAAAAATAGTGTGTGTTACTTGCAATAAACGAGGAAAGGCAAAGAAATGAAAAATTAATAAGTCCATTAATTTTTGTTTAATAGAAATTGATATTATCCTTACAGCAGACGGTTAGTGTTTTTTTAATCCATGAAGGCACGCCCCTCCAGTCAATTTTCGTTGCACGGTTGCGGATTTCTTCGGTTGAAACCACTATACTCGAGGTTAAGTATATCCTCAGGATGAAGTCCATCAAGATTTATTAACATGAGTAACTTAACGTCTTATTTTTTGTGACGGACTTTCTCGCGGTCGGTCAACCTTCATTCCGACGTCCAATCAACTTCAAAAAGCATCACCTTAATGCAAGTCAGTCTTAATTGCTTCAATTTATTAGGCATTATGTAGCAAGAAAGCCTTTACCAATTACATAAGCCTAAAATGCATAAGAACCACATTGCTCACTTTAACCTTTATACAAAAACTAAAATTTCACGTTTGAAACTAAAATGATTGACATTCGTTTTTACAAAAATTATATTATAAATTTCTTACATTCATGACAACAACAAACAAGGGTTACGTTAAAAATACAAAATTAATCATTATTATCCATATAAGCTTTGACTTGTTCTTGATAATGCCGGTGTTTCTCTTCAAGAGACCGCAATGCACTAGAAGGGGGAAGGCCTCCCAAGTTGACCAAGAAACTGATGTGTACTGGGGGGATCTCCGAGCCGACCGGCTTTATTTCGGTATGAATGGTCCTGCTGCGGGCACTGGACCTCACTGTCACGTTAACTGACTCGTCGTTACCCCCTGCCTCACCAATTTTAAATCTCTTATCTCGGTTCGAGTATTGCTTCTTTTCAATAGCTCTTTCGTTTCTTCTCAAAGCTGAATGGGTCTTCGCCTGCTCCTCCTTCCTCACATTAGACTTTTTCAATTTATGAACATTAGCAGACTTTGACTTCGCATCATATATCTGTTTAACTAATTTAGAATTTTTCTCATCCGTTGTTTTTTTGACTAAATATGACGCGTTCTCTTCGTTCTGGTGTTCTTTTGTCTTGCGCGCGAAATCTTTTTTTCCTGGCTCCCGTTCCTGTTTCTCCTTGGCGTCATCTTGGACAGATTTTTTATATATTCGAAGTCGATTTTCCATTCGGACTTTTTCAGAGTATCGTTGAAGACTTCTAGCTCTTTCTAATCGTGGTTTTATTAGCTCAACATCAGGCCCCAAACCGCCCAATTTAACGTTATCTATTGGCATTACAGTGGCTCGTCTGCGGCGAGGTGCAGAAACCTCAGAAACGCTTCTTAGATTGTCATTAGGTGTCTTATCTCCAATATCTTCATTAAAATGTAAACCTTCTCCAGAAGAGTCCTCTAAATAGTCTGCCAATTGTTGATGAAGCAGTTTCTCGTAGTATATTTCATTATATGACTCTGTATTGTAAAATTCGTCAGCGGGATTAGTAATTTCTTCCTCAAAACTGTCTCTTTCTGTGTCTCCGACTTCCGGCGATAGTGACCGTATTTCAGATTCAACAGGTTTCTTCTCTGAACGACTTTGTGTAAACTGCTTTCGGAACATCTCTAAGTATGTCGTCCGCTTTATCTTTTGCAGGTCCTTGTTGACAAGATAACTGCTAGCATTCTGGCTTACATCTCTCTTTGATCTGTCTGTAACTTTGTTTCTTCTGATTTGGTCTTTTGGTACCTTAATGAGCACGTCTTTTTCGTAGAAGGGCACGAGAATTGTTTCCACGTTATCGTCTGAGTTTGAATCTTTTATTGATACTTTTCTGCTAAAACCGTCTTCTAAACTGTCCATAGATATATTGCTATCAGTGAATGATCGTCTTTCCATTTCCATTGTAATTAATTTTTCTCTGCGCTTGCTTGTAAATAAATACGATGACGTTGTCATGATGTCACATTGATATTAGTTTTTTTTAACGTCTTGCCAGGATTTGGGTTCCTTATTTAAGTACCTTTTTATTACGAAATCTAAATCCGACCGTCCGTCACTCATGGCGACATATTAACTACAGAATAAGAACATATAGCATAGAAACCGGACTATAAGAAGTACTTTGCGTCAGCTATCTTTCTCTACTTTTTAGATTACGTGTTACATGAGAAAAAATTAAACAAAAAGTAGGCTGTTTTTTCTTCTTTAACTGTCATTATCATAACATTTTACACAGGGACTTCTTTGGCTTTCCAATACTATAGGTCCAAATACTATAGGTGCTTATAGGTCCAAATCACGCCTTACTTTTTGACGATGTACCAAATAACGAAAGAACAGCTATAGATGCATCTCTTTCCAACTCACTATGAAAACCATAAGTAAAAAGAAGTGAATTATAATGTATTTTCTGCTTATTTAGTACGGTTTCTATGCCTTTAGTCTTTATTCCGTGATTATTAAAAAAAAACTACGTTTGTAGTGAGCCATGGCAAAATCTTATACAGCCACTCTTTCTTTGGTAAAACTACCGAATCTTACTTTTATAAGTTTTATTATCGAGTTTCAGAATAAAGCATTTATTTAAAAGCCTTTTATTTTCATATTAACTTTATTTTTATAAATCACTTTTTATTTAATTCCTATTTGATTGCTTGCGTTTTGTAATAAAATAACCGCCTCAAAACTGCACCTAATAAATAACCCTTCATGGCAGTCGGGTAAAAAGGCTGGCACTCTGGTGCTCTAAAAAAAGTTTGTGTCAAAAACAAGAGCGGGAAAACAAGATACGATCTTCAGTACCCATCTAGGGGTCCATAGCATAATTTCGAAAATCAAATTTCCTAAGTACGATATTCCTAAAGACTAAACTGCGAATATCAAAATGTCTAACGTACGAAATTCCTAAAGATGCATTACCTAATACACTTTTGGTCGAATGATCGCATTTTCGAGAATCAATATTCCTTTGTACAAAATGACTAATGACAATACTTAGAAACTCAATATTTCTAGTGCTCAAAATAGCTACATACAAAATGCCTAATGACAATACTTAGAAACTCAATATTTCCAGTGCTCAAAATAGCTACATACAAAATGCCTAATGACAATACTTAGAAACTCAATATTTCTAGTGCTCAAAATAGCTACGTACAAAAAGCCTAGTGACAATTCTTCTTCTTTTTGTTTGATATTATCGGCTAATTAATTATGAATGTTGTTATTATTTGCTTGCATATCAGAATTTAATGTGTTTGGTATACCTTATTAATAGTGATCGTTATCAACGTGCTGTATTGGTAGCAAAGTATGGTTGACAAAAAAACAAATACACAAGTATTTTAAACATTCACCCCCTACCAATAAACGTTGAGTAACGGTGGTATCCTTATCTGTCATTGTGGCATCTGAATTTGAAAATTCGTTCGAAATTTTGCGCTTTATATATTTTAAACTTAGGTCTACTGGACGTAGGAAAAATGTCGTTCGAAATTTTGCACTTTATACATTTTAAACTTAGATCAACTGGACGTAGGAAAAATGTCGTTAGTATTTTCATGCACTAGCAGTATTGTACTATAGACATTTTACAAATAGGTTAATTAAACGTAGGCCATGCATCTTTAGGAATTTCGTAAGTTTACATTTTGATATTCGAATTTCGTACTTAGGAAATTTGATTTTCGAAATTATGCTACGGACCCATCTAGTTGTAGGTAATCTACGTAATATACTGCGTTCGCTATATTTTTTATAAGTCATTACAGATGTAGTGAAATATCCTTTCACATCGTATTTTCTCGGAAATGTTCGTGTTTATCATGCTAATTCAGTCTGACTCAGTACCCATCAAGACAACGTGGGGGAACGTCGCATCGCGAGAGTGATAATCGATACAGAGTGGTTAATACCAGAGTATTTTTTGTTACTTAAGATTAAGTTTGTTTTCAGTTCTTTTTAATAGTCATGCCGAAAGCATTAAGACCTGGGAAACGTTTAGATCGACAAGCCTGTGAAATTATTTTCAACATTTATGTATATTTCTTCTTGTTTACCTACACCTAATTTCTATATATTTGATCGTGGTGGTTTTAACATCTTCGTGTGATATACTTCAAACTAGTGTTTTGATATTTGACACTGATAACTAAAGTACGCTATGTATTTAATACAAACATGTCACCTCATAATTCAATAATTCATAGTCACGTCGGTATCATGCGGAAGTAGACGTGAGTTCCGAGTTTTCGCGATGTGAAAGGATTATTCACTAGATCAGCGCCTCTATTCATCACGGTAAAAACAATATCGCATTTGATCTGTTATCGTATCGTCAACGTTTTGATAGCTCTTATGTTCTTGACAGTAATGGCGGCTGACGTCATAACAATACCATAACATGCAAACTACGATATCGTTTTTACCGCCTAGAATAGAGGCGCTGTATTAGTGTTATTTATTGCATTGAGTTCCTCGTCTGATTCGGAGATAGATTTAACGCCTGATTTGATTTTAGGGAATAGGCTCAATCAGTGATGGAAAATCTTCTACCACCAAAATCAAACGAAAGATATTTTCCGTAACTAACTTTTTTTTACTTTCCTCCTAATTGAAATAAAAAGTAGAGTGTTTAACTCGGGTGAAAGTCATCATTTATTTCACACTCGAAATATTAGCGCTCTCGCTTTGCCCGAGCAATATCTCGTGTGATATAGGTGCTTTTCATCCCTTGGTGAACAATCTACTATTTTAAATGGAAGGCATGGGTACTTAGCTTTTTGCCAAATATCATCCTTATCTGCTCAGTCTTTTGAGTCTTTTCAGTATAGTTCGAAAGAGACAGCTTCGTTTGGTGTGAAATTAGGCAGGTTCTCCTTTAGTAACGATAACCATCTAAACTATCGAGTTAACGTTAGTTAACTTAGGGTCTCCCCAAATCTATCGACGCGGAATCGGCTTGAGCCGGTAAGAAAAAGTTTTATGTCCACGCAATAAGAGCGAAAACGACGTCGCTTGACTCGGCTCGGCTCGATTCGGCGTTGCGAACGGAACGACGTCGTTTTCGCTCGTCACAGTATTCCCAGAGGGCTCAGACAAGATGCACTACGCTAACTAACGTTTCTATTCGATTCTTCTTTAAACCAATCGCGTCACTGGTAGACCACGTGACTTTTCGTATCACGTCATCTTCCAGCGACGCGATTGGTTTAAAAACGAATCGAATAGAAACGTTAGTTAGCGTAGTGCATCTTGTCTGAGCCCTCAGGTTTTTAATAGCTTTCTACGGCTATCGCTATCACGCTTGCACTCCGTAACTGACGGTATATATGTTACTCGTGCGTCATAGAAGAACGAAGATTGCCGATCGCTAGCAAGAAAATAGTAGCACTGTATGTAATTCATGGTACTACGAGTTAATCGAAAACTATTCGAAAATCGTGTTTACTCGCTAGCAACTGTAAAAACGTATTTTTTTTCGTGCTTGTTATAGCACACGTATTCCAGAAACACTTTAGTATACTGTCGCTCTTAAAAACATTGGTACCTAAGTGCTTTTTATGTGACTTAACAAAACGATTTAGCTTTCCGGCGAAGCAGGAAGTGTCCCAGCATTTCACTAGATTTTAAGCCAATCCCTAAATTTCACTTAAAATCAAAGCCGTAAATCGTTTAGCTCGCTCACGCTTCTCAAAAGTTAGGATACGGAGTACCCTGGCGACGGGCCAGGGAGCGTATTACAATCCGCTACGGCTTTCGGCTCAGAACTCTCTTCTCGTTTTCGTTACATCAGTGGTATACAATTTTTTGTATAATTTTTGCATATAAATCAAAAAGTACGTCCCGAAATGTGCAGACTGAGCCCTTTCATAAGACACCCCGTTTGCTATAATCAAATAACTTTCATTTTTCAACCCCCCATTCTAGACCCCTTAACAAATACTTAGAAAAATAATTTTATACTTTTTTTACTAAAAACAGATGCGGGCAAGTAATTTATACAATTATGCCAAATTTCAAATTGATAGCTTCTATAGTTTCTGAGAAAAAACTGCTGTGACATACAGACAGGCAGACAGACAACGAAGTCTCACCATAAGGGTTCCTTGTTTACCATTTTGGTAGGGAACCCTAAAAACACATTTATTTACAACAATAACACAAATAAATATGACATAAAAAATAAGGAAAAGAAACGACATCGACAGATAGTGTAATTGTTGCGAAACGGACCCAACTCAGCATGTGCTGGCTGTGAAGCCAACGTTGGTCTTCCACAATATCACAAGTCAAAAGCAATATTGTTTTACTGAATAGAATAGAGCCCTGTCGCTTTATAACCACGTTAGCAATGTCAAACGAGTTTTTTTAAGAGCATTTTGTGCAACCTCGTGCCTATATGGGCTTTTTTTTTATGGAATAGGTATATGTATTTTAGACACTTTAAGGTGATATTGGTTAGGGATTAGTTTGCTTCGTTATTATGTCCTTTCCAAGGAAAAGATGTAGGCTCGGGGTTAAATCGATACAAAATACGATACTGTTTTTCTCCCTTTCTTTAAAGGCTTAAACCTAGTCCGATTTTTACTATTTTTGGATGTGTTGTACATATTATGAAGAACGGTCTGTAGGCTTTACGAACAAATTAAAAAGCTCAAACATATTCAAAAATCGTGACAATCGGACTTGATTAAGGTGTGAGAAACGATATCGCCCGGAGAATTTTAATGCGATAAAGTAAAAAGTGAGTATTTACTTAACACGTTGATTATACAGGGTGTACTTGGAAGTGTGGATCAAACGAAACAGGTCGATAGAGGACGTCTAGACCTATCCAATTCACCCCCATGTATGTTCAGCAATTTTTACTAATTTCGGAGATATTGATTTTTCTGACATGACATAAGGGAAAATTACAAAAATTAAGAGTAATATGATCAATATCTCCGAAATTAGTAAACATCGCTTAACATACATGGGGATAATTCGATAGGTCAACACGTCCTCTATTGACCAGAGGGCCCTGCCAAGATCAATTGCGCTAACTAGTGTTTCTATTCGATTCGGTTTTAAACCAATCGCGTCACTGGTAGATGACGTGATACGAAAAGTCACGTGATCTACCAGTGACGCGATTGGTTTAAAAACGAAACGAATAGAAACGTTAGTTAGCGCAATGCATTTGGCAGGGCCCTCTGCTTCGTTTGATCCACAATACATTCATCTATACATCCTGTACATGCGTTTCTTTAACTTCTTAGATGGGCGTTCGACTATGTAGTTCCGACAACAAGTTCAACGGCTGCAAAGAATAACGCCGCGGGAGGCGTCGTGTAATTCGTTTCTCTCCGTTCCCGGCTAAAACTGCAGTCGCTTTACAGATGCCGCAACACCCCTTTGCATGCAATTTCCGCAATGCATTTCAATCTATTGGAATCGTAATCCGATCCGATGTGGTTATTGTACAATTTTATTTATTTAGCAGTATAAAAATACAATACCTACATCCAATCTATATATTTAAAAGGCAAACCTGACTGACTTATATGTCAACGCGCAGCCGAAATTACTGTACCTAGAAACTTGAAATTTGGTACAGGGGTTCCTTTCATGATGTAAGTGAGAACTAAGAAAGGATTTTCCGAAAATCGACATCCAACGGGAAGAAATAGGGGGAGAAGCAGGAAACTAATTCTACGCTTATGAAGTCGCAGGCGTCCTCTACTACCTAATAATAATTAAGTAAGAGCAGGTTCCCACTTGTCGGATGGAGGATCCGACAAAATGTCGGATGTTACATTTTATATGAATCCGACGAACCGACAGATGTGAACCGCCTCATATAAAATGTATTGCCACTAGAACATTGTATTGTATTGTATTGTAATAGACTAGCAATAAAAGAAACGGAAGATGACTGCAGTCTTACTCTAACTTTGAAGCTAGATAGACAGCAAGCTTGGGATTATTGCTACAGTACTTAGAGAACAGTAGTTCTACTTTTACACCTTTTATTGCTAATCTAATCCGCGCTTCAGTCTTCTCTGACTGTAAAAAATAACCGTTCAAAATTCAAATGTAGCAGGTGCCGCACAAAACTCACGTATCTCATGTTTGCGATTCGAGAAACGGACCGATATGCACGTACGCTAAAACCTGTGACGTATTTTTTTTGCGAATTGCCGGTCGGAGGGTGATGTAGGCTAGATACTTTTTCCGAATTCTCTTGACGATTCTCGAAGGTAGGGATAAAGTATTCTATGCAGAAGGTATCGTGCAATGGGCAAGAGACAATTTATACAACTGGTACACGGAGTGGTAGCGCAGGTTTAAAAGACAAGGGCAATCTTACACCCATATTTATAGTCAAGAAAAGTAATTACTTGAGTATTAGTAAGTCAAAAGTCGTTTAAAAATCGTTACTTTAGTCATTACTTTTACTCAAGTAATTACTTTTCTTGACTATAAATACGGGTGTAGAGTTTCAAGCCCTCTGTAAAATTAGACCCATTCTTAAGGCACTTGACAGACCTCTGACGAGGAAGTGATTAGCTATAGACTATTTGCTCGCTCAAGAAACGAACTAAAGATATATAGATCCCGTCAAAAAAAGAGACGTATATATATACATATATTAATAGTTGATAGCTGGCTCTACTCGCTTCTCGCTCATCGTCGGCGGCGGGACACGTGCTTAAACCTAAATAATTAGAAAATTATTTACTGTTTCTTTTTCTATCCCTTAAACATTAACCTCTCTTTTTTTTATAATAACGTTAAATATAACATTAAGATGCCCCGCATTATAACTTTGATTCATAACGAAGAAGGCTACGGACTCAGTAACAAATACGTGTCAGAGCACTTTTAGTATTCAGTGCCAAATCCTCTGATTTCTACACAAAATGAACTCTATACAGTGTATTGGGCACTGACCACGTTAACCCTTTCCCGACGCAATGTCTTATTTCCTCCACTTAATACCGCACATGGCGCGACACGCTTGTTAGACACAAATGCATGAGACATAATAATTCTACCCTCAACAGAAAACTGGCTCATGTATCACTCATATCCTAAATTAAGTTCAACCTTCCCAGTTTAATAACAAAGAGGAATTTGCAATGTGTGCTATAATGGATGTACGCCCTGTTTCTTTAGTAGGGCAGTATTTAGCCCTCACGCTGGGAGCTTGTCTCGAGGAACATTATGTTCTTGGCATTAGTGGCCAGCACCCACTGTGCTACAGCCTTAGGACTAACCACAGTTACAATACAAGGACAGATTAGAGGCGTTATGCTGGCACTTCACTTGGCATTGCGTGTTCTCGTATTTGCTTTATTTGGCCAAAAACGACTATGAGTGGAGGATTCATTCGTCTATATTTGCACGAAAAAGCCAAACACGCAAATACGCAAACATGCGTATCCACCTGCTTGTCGGTTTTTGGGCACACATCAAAGGACGCAAATATGACTACTATTTGCGTTCACCGTCCACACATGGCTCGCTCAGTTCCATCCTAGCAAATTCAAATTAAATTTTGAACTGCAAACATATTCGCGTATTTGATATATTTTCTGTTGGCTTCACCAAGTGTGGATTTCGTGTTTGTTATATTTGGACTTCATACGAATACTTGGACAAACACGGCGAATACGCTACGCGAACACGCAACGCCAAGTGAAGTGCCAGCATTAGAGCTACACGGAAGTAAATACCTGTTCATTTTATTTGTGAAATAACTACTTATACAAGCTTTTAACTTTCCTTGAGTCAAATCTTGCAAGTCTACTTTGAACTACTTTCCGTTATCGTATTGGTCTGAAATTTGGAATACATAATGTGAACCCGATGACACTGCCAAGTTATGGTATCTAGTAGCTGATCTGATGGTGGAGTCGGAAGGACGCGACAGGCTCCGCCATACTTAACGTAGACCCACCATGTTGGGACTCCTTAGTTGATAAGCTGATAATGGGTTTGCAAAATTACAATAACAATCAGCAACAAAAGCTATTAATCTTAACGGATATGTTAAGTAACAACAATTTTGGCAATAATTTAATAGAAAAAAAAAATCCGTAGTTTTACCACACTATAGGTAGATAAATAGCTTGAACAAACTATACCGTTTTCTCATATCCGAGTATGTACATATAAAGTGTAATGGATGAAAATGCAGGATCACGCGTCTGTAGCCTGCGGCTGAGAGGCTGCAGGGCCCGCTAGTGTAATGGGGCTCTTAATGGGGGGGGGGGGGATTGTTTTCACCCAGACGTGTAGGTTAGACGACTAGGTTATTGTGCATGTTGTAAGAAACATTCGAGAACAATTACTAAGAAGACAAAGTTTTTATTTAAATAATTTCAATTGCGGTGTATTTTAAGTAACTTTTATAATACAATGTACTATTCATTTATTTTCCTATTGAATATATCGCGGTTAGAATACCTACGTTAATTGATATCCTTTCTATATAAAAACCAAATCAAATAAATGTCAAAATCAATAACACAACTAACTTATCGATCGAATTAAATGTCGCTCAGTCGGCTTACATCGTAATGAGTTATAGTGTACTTGTATGGTCTTTGTTTATTTAATGACGTGATAAAACGGATTGTTGATGAACATTACGCAGTGCCAGTCTAAGTTGAGCTCTGAATGCGTAAATAAGTCGTAACGACCCATCTTATGCACTAGACTGGTTCATCGTACGAATCAGACTCAAGTATTAAGCTAAGGATTTCTTATAACAAAAGATTAATTTACGTAACAGTGTTATAATCATCTTTATGTCATAACATAATATCACTTATTCATTAGATTCAGCTGTAACTTTACCGCCCGCGGTTTCGTATTACCGTCCATTACTACGCAGCAACAAGAGAATCTTGCTGCTCCAGATCTTTCCTAATTACGCTTAAGTGTAGTACGGGTACGTAGGTAAGAATGGAGCCGTTAGGCTGCGGGTAGGGTGAAGAGCAGAGAGTTTTAAAGGCTTCAGTCACATCGAGATGATTTCGCAACCGCTTCAAGATCCTTGATTAGCTACACGGCGTACCTACTGACTTAGCTTAACCCTTCAAACCCTTGGACTGTAAAATGTGTTAAACTTCGTCTGCGTAGATTTAGATTATCGTTATTCCCTTGAATGATGAAAAGTAGTATGAGCTATCTCCATTTCAAAGTTGATCCAAATCCATGAAGCCGTTACAGCGTGAAGTAGTAACAAACTAACACACACACAGACTTTCGCATTTATAATATTGGTAGAATAGAAGGTAAACGAATACGTGCGCCACCTGATAGTACTTACGTAGGTTCTGAGACCCATGGCCATTTGAAATCAATAGATATTTGTCAAGGCAAAATGCGTTACCAAGCCTAATGTAAGAGTATTCACTGAAAGGCAACCACTTCGCTGTGCCCCTCTGGTCAGGTTCAGAGGGCCCTGCCAAGATGCATTACGCTAACTAGCGTTTCTATTCGATTCGTTTTTAAACCAATCGTATCACTGGTAGATGACGTGATACGAAAAGTCACGTGATCTACCAGTGACGCGATTGGTTTAAAAATGAAACGAATAGAAACGTTAGTTAGCGCAATGCATCTTGGCAGGGCCCTCTGGTGGCCCGTCTGTTCGCTTGCCTTTTCGGCTATAAAATAAAAATGACATACCACAGTACTCGAAGATATTTTAGTGACAACTTGTTCCGTTTTCAAACTTATTTGTGAAAATCGTCACTAAGGACCAACTGAATCCTCAATATCGTCATTAACTAACTCAGAGTGCGGCCTCTAAGCTAGTTATTTCGCCGGTTGCCTTTTTAGGTGAACTCAGGGGCCACGGCATAGATTCTGCAGTCGTTTACTGAATGCAGCTTGGTAAATTTAGGCCTAAAATAGCTAAGCGTATCCAGGGATCAGAGTTTTATTATTATTATTTATTAAATCAACATTAAAATTTACAAATAAAACAAAATCCCTGCAAAACTGTTTAGGACATAGTTTGACTGCAGGAAGACTTTAAAAAAATCAGTAAGTGCTATAATCTTAGTATTATACATGTTCAGTATAGATAAGGCATCCTTCACCTTCTGACACTTATACTTATAAGTTCGAGAGTGACGGATGCTTTATCCACATTTGACACGCGATATCACAGCCATTCTAGGCCCGCAGGTAGGGAAAAGTTGTAACGTTCTAAGTAGTATGAAAATCCGGTAAAATCCGGCCGGATTGAAAATGACACCGGATTGCAATCCTAGTTGAATACTTATAACTTTTGAATTCGGTCAACTATTTTTTAATAAATTGTTTTGGTTTTATAATTGCAATTATTTGTTTTTTCGCTTACGACGCGACAATCGAGGACGCGCGATCTCTATTATCTCACATTATTCACGCAGAGGTACTTATATTCTTTTTATTTTTTTAAACAATTTGCGGGAAGGTGTAAAGGCGTAACATTATGTGGCCTCATAACTTGCGCTTATCCTAGCACCATAGACTAAGGCTGAGCCGACAGACTGGACGCGTGCCAATGTCCGGCGGAGATAAGGGATTGAGGGCAACCACCCGACTTCCGGGTATTGTCCCACATTATTTACATCCACACTTTTAAAAGATTTTATACAGCTTTCGGGAATTATGAGATTAGATTTTGATTTATCATTTTATTCATAGACGCGCAATAGCTAAATTGTGCTTGCAATATGCTGTGTCCTTATCTGTCATTATGACATTTGAATTTGAGAGAAAGGGAAAAACTTTAACTAAAATAGGTTTATTGTGCGTTTAATGTGAACGTTTGTTATTATGTTTGTCTTTCAAATAAGAGTGGCTGAATGGATTTTGATGAAGCTGGGCACACAGATGTTCAAAATTCGGAATTACTGTCCCCAATAGTTTTATAATTTCCAAATGATACCTAACTATGAACGAGTTTAATGCGAACGAAGTCGACCGCAAAAAGTTGTAGAAAATAATATCACAATAATTATCAAAAGCATTTAGTGACACTGTGTAGGTATACAGGTATAATCTCTAAATTTTGATTCAAAATAGTACATTTTAAATAGATTCTTATAACGTTTGCCCCGCATTCTGCCATGGGTAACTGATTATTACATTAATACATCAATAGTCATTTGAAAATGGCATCAGAAAACCGGTGCTGCGTCTTGTCCGACTAGCATAGTCAGTGGCAGATGCCGCAATGCTAAAGGTTAACCACTCTGTAGGT
The DNA here is from genome assembly GCA_946894065.1 of Acleris literana. Taxonomy (NCBI): domain Eukaryota; kingdom Metazoa; phylum Arthropoda; class Insecta; order Lepidoptera; family Tortricidae; genus Acleris; species Acleris literana. The sequence continues at coordinate 6,498,744 of OX335681.1, forward strand.
ATTTGTATAATCATCTTAGCCAAAAAAAGGGACAAAAAATACTCATTCTTACCTATAGGTATGGTAGCGAAAATGGATCTCTAAGATTATGTTATGTTTATTTCTCTTGACAATAGTATAGGTTGTTAGGATTGTAATTGCTATCTCAAACTCGCTACCTTTTGTCATTGACTGTACTTGATAAGCGAGGTGTCGTTGCCTGGCTAAAGTGACGAGACGAAATGTCACTGATAGATTTAGCCAAACCTGTGGAACTCATATTTTTTTTTATTACTGCCATCGATGGACAATGAGGCAGGCAGGCCACCTGATGAGAAGTGGGCACCGCCGCCTATGGACATTTGCAACGCCGGAGGCGTCACCAATGTGTTGCCAGTTTAGAAGAAATTTAATAACAACCTTTTTCAAAAATTGGGAAAGCCTCAGCAGGAAGTTCATTCAGAACCGGCGTGTAGTTCAGTGCAGTAACTCAAGAAAATGGGAATGAACATCGTGCCGATGACTGAGGAGAAGCGCGATAGTAGAATGAAGCCGTTGGCACCAGTCTAAATAGTTCCTCGGAACAATCCATTATACAGACGAATTAAGATTCCACGTGCCAACTTAATTTAATACTTACTCGAAACAAAACGCTACTCTGCAATAGTTACGTCCAAAAACCGAAAACTACTTTAATACACTGTTCATTTAGGTATATTTATTCGCAACTAGAATAATAAGGTATAAACACGAATTAAGAAAACCAATGAAGTTCGCAATGAAGAATCAAAGTGGTTAAAGCAAAATCAAGTAAACAAGGTTAACTTTAAAAAACTGACTCAACTTCTCGCATCTAAATGATTTGAGAATGGATCTTGTATAATATTTAATTAGGAAATAACTATCTTCTGCAATTTATGACCCCAATAGACATTTACAACTAATCACGACGAAAACATAATCTTTTATTCAGAAGTATATGATCCATCAACAAAATGCTAATCGGTTTACTAATAATTTAATTATTTATAGAACTAATAAACAAAAATGTCAAGTTAATAACCATCTGCATTGCAATCTAACGATTACATCAATAAAAAGAAATGACCAAATTCGGCATTTGAAAACAAATTCCGATATTAAAAATGAATAAACTGCTAAGGTCAAAAATATTAAGAAGTCCATTAATTCGTCATTGGATTGAAAGGTAAAATCGACAAAGTTTAATATATAAGAAGTCAAAGAAATAACATTCTTTACAATTTGTGGCTTATGCTCGTTTGTAAAGATTAAAAGAAAACTATAAAAAATAACGCGGCGATAAGGAACACAACGTAAACTAATTGCAAACAGTTAAAAGAATTCAATCCGTTATGGATGTCAAATTACCTACTTCAAGATCTACGATCTATGGTCGAAATGTATTTTCTCGAAGTGATTGCCAATCTCGAACTGATTCAATAACACATAACACATATGCAATTGGCATAGAGTTTTATTTTGTGTAGGTGTTTAAATATTACCTTCTTGATTTGGAAAAGTCCCGTTACAAAAAAGCAACATTTAATTATAATCGAGACGACAGACTGTCGTTAATTTTTCAAGTATAGCTTGGCTAAAAAGAGTTTGGGGAAAACTAGAACGCTGCTCAAAGTGTACTGGACGAAGTTACTCTTATTTAATCTGTGTTACTGGCAACATTATCGAAGTTAAGTCCAAAAGCAGCTTTTAATGCAGTAGTTGCCAGTTGAAGATATTTTACAACCACTGGTAACTTTTTTTGCCATGCGATCGAGTGCTAAACAGTCACCAAAGATGCTTTCCAACCTTGACTTCGATTTTCTTCTCAATGGAAAAAAATCAATTTCTGAACTTGACAATACTATTGGCGCAATAGTTTGTGTGTCGTATTTTCAAGTCCTTGAATAAGGTGACACGAATTAGGATGGTGCAGTGAACAAATGATCTCCATTTAGGCCAAGGTCTCATAAAATTAGTGCCAATCTAAGTTGACAATGCCTTTTGTTAGCCGAGATTCAAAACGTACAGTCGGTAAAAGTAAACAATTGTATTTTGATCTCTAATGTCTCTAAATAGAGGTGTCGGATGTTTTGTCGGGTGTACTCTGTGATGGAATAAAGAGTTGTACTTTAATGGAGTGGATGCGATAAGATCATCGTTGCGAGTTTGATAATGCCAATGGGACTGATTTTAAATGAGCTTTTAGTCGAATGCCATAACTTAAAAGCTTGGATATGATCCCTTGTAAATGTCATATTGTTATTTAAAAATTTCAAACAATAAACATATACCCATATAAAAAGTTAAAAAAACCAGAAACCCGCCTTCAAAAAGCAAAAAATAACTTCTTTAAAATGGTAGGTAAATAGGTCAGACCAACTGAAGTCTGCTTTTGGTTAAAATATTGTTGGATGCCGACTTCTGTTGGACTGACCTATTTACCTACCATTTTAAAGAAGTTATTTTTTGCTTTTTGAAGGCGGGTTTTTGTTTTTTTAAACTTTTATTTATTTTATACTTTTTAGTGATCATAATTATGCTGTCTCCCACTTCTCAATTAATAAGAAACAATAGAACATTTCAATCTCGCCGCAAGTAACGCCGTGGGAAAGTCATAGTCATATATTTAAACCTAAATATGCTTCGTCATAGTCGCTCAACTATCTTAATCGAAATATCTAGTCGCCACCCTCGAAATATATACCGTTTAAGAGATCCGGTGGCCATCTGTGGTCTTCATCATCAGTTCCACTTCACCAAATAGTGCTTTCCAAGACCAAATACACAAGTTACAATGAAAAATACCAAACTCGCTATAGGTATGCCTATAAATTTTGAAGAGTTCCTTCGATTCCTCATGGATTCCACCATCAGATCTTCATTTTGTTCGGGACCAATCGGGAAGCACCAGCTTTCAAATAAAAAAAGAATCATCAAAATCGGTTTACCCAGTAGAAAGTTATGAGGTAACAAACATGAAAAATTGAGAACCTCCTCCTTTTTTTGAAGTCGGTTAAAAACTAACTTGGGTTACCTGAAATCACTAAATTGCTTTTGTGTAGAATCAATAATAATAGCATTTTCTCCCCGTTCATGTACCCTGTGATTTTAGTTCTTTTTTAAAAACAAACTTAATCAATTGAAATTTAAAACTACCCTGTCCACCATTACTTAGTTACATAAGTCTTCTTATAATCAATATTTTCCTTATATGCACTTTTGAACTACACAAATGAAACTGAATTATTAGTTTAAGTCAATATAGTCGTGGTTTCATTTAATTCTTTAATCATTTAAGGAATCATAGCTTTTTTCCACTCATCATTTGTTCTCTCAGAACAGTACGAGCAGCCCAAATTAATTGCAAGTAGTCTGCAAAGGACAGGGCTTTGGCAGGAGGAAAATTTAACGTAATAATTAAAGTCGTTCAATAGGTTCGTTGGAATAAATTACACTTCAATTGACTTAACGAATTGACCCATTTTAATAACCTATATGGATAAGGCTTCCAAGTTTTGATACATATATGTATGTATGTAAACTCTTTATTGCACATAAACAATTACACGACATGTTTGCATCAATATAGATAATGTTCATAGGCGAACTTATCCCATATGGGATCTCTTCCAGTTAACCTTGGAGTACAATAAGCAAGTACAATGTAGAAGGATAGACAAATTAACAAAATTACAGGAAATAACAAATAGCTAGTACATACAATACAACAGAGAAACAGGAAGAAAATAAAATATATTCTTTAATAAAATACATACATAGATAATAGAATACATATATAAGATAAGATCGACTATTGAATAAAACTAACGTCTTACTCTGTAAAAAAGTATTGTTTTATTAATCATAGGTTACTTTGTAAGTTCCAAGTAGATACTCGTACTAATGTATAGTGGTCATTGATAGAGGTCGCTGTTATACATGTATAACACTTTATTGTACGAAACACAGAAATTTTAATACAATATTTACAGAATAGGAATGTACAAAGGCGAACTTATCACTTTAACTAAAATCCGAAAGAAACTACATGTAAAGTTTATTCTTCCTTTTGTCGATCTTTCCTTCAACCATGAATTAACAATGCCTTTTATATCACACCATATTCCAAGCTCCGCACTTGCAACATGAGAGCGCAGTGTTCTGTTTTACCGACTTTTCTGTGCTCTGCTTTACTCATCGAGCTGAATGTGGCTACAGTAAAAAATACATGGGTTTTCATATTTTTTTTAAGTATACAGGGTGTCCCATAAATCGACGTGAACCCGCCTAGGGCTGATAGAGCAGCTAAAAAGCTAAAACGCTGCTCTTTTGCTCGTTTTTTTTAATAAACTTTTTAAGTAATTAATTAAAGTGGTTTTTCCATACAAAGTGAAAAACAAATACTGAGACACCTAGTATGGAGTGCCAACTTTATGTCATTACTTACTTAAAAAGTTGTTTAAAACAAAAAAACGAGCATAAGAGTTTAAAAACTTCGCTGATTCGTAATGATTCTAATAATGTAAGATACTACTGAAAACCTTCTGAAATAAGACATTAAATTAAGTATTTTCCGTGACAATTACAAAAATTCAGATAAGAGAAAATTACAAAAATTCAGATTATAATGCTCAATATCCCCGAAACTAGTAAAAATCGCTGGACATACATAGGACTTAAATCGTTAGCTTTTTAGCTACTCTATCAGCCCTAGGCAAGTTGACGTCAATTTGTGGATTTGCCTGTATATTTAAAAATATCCGCGATTAACCAAAGTCTTCTAATTATTCATACTCTCTTGATTAATACCAAGGATTTTGGGGTCAAGTTCGGTATCGCTTGGAGCCACTCTTGCGCAACATCCGAACCAACATAGGCTCGGTAAAAACTAAATGGCTCTATGCAAAATACTGTGATATACTTATGATCCCATCGTCTTTGTTGGTAAACAAAGGCGATGTAACTCACTAGGGGTCACATTATTAACTTTTAGACCGGCCCAGGTACAATAACCAGCAATAATATATTATCAAACATTGGGCTCTAAAATATCTTACACGTCTCTGTTACTTGAGACATAACAGCGTGTCAGATATTTTTGAGCCCAATGTTGAATAATATATTATTGGTGGTGACTGTACGCCACGTGTAGGATGAGACAGATGTGACGGTAAATAGTATTTAATAGTAGTTAAGTGCATAGAAATAGTATACCTAAGCATTTTAACCTCTTGACCGCTACAGTCATCTAGTTGTGACAGCCAATGACCAAGCTCGAGTTGAATATTGGTCATCTATACATGAACAATATTCAACGCGAAATAAAACCTACGATGAAATTTAAAGATCCTTTTTATCTACAAGACGGTTTGTTCCATGGCGTACAGAGCACGAGACTTCATTCGTAGGGTGGCGGTCAAGAGATTAAATTTTATGTGGTTACCAATAGAGTACAGAATGCTTTGACTACAACATTGCGGTTATCCGCCTTCTTTGGAAGGGCGGCAGTATCATAAATGTTGATTTGCAGAATTATGATCTGTTTTTTTGTGAAAATGCAACGTATGAAGGTACATTCAAGTCATAATTAATATACACGTTCCCAAGACGTCAATAATATCCTCTCACGCGCCTCTGTTTCACTGACAATGCTTTTTCTTGCTTGACTTTTTATACTTTTGACTCTACCTACATGACAAATGTAGAGTCTATGGGCTATGGGTCTCAGATCCCACTTTACATCAGTTGGCCTGAGTTCTCGCGTGCCTTCTCGTTGCCATAAAAAAACAATATAAAGATTAATTCACTGATTAAATTAAAGTTACTGCTTCAGGCCGCAAGTTTACTTTCTACTTTAAATCCACAACGATATTAACGACAAGCATTCATTTGGTGCTTTAAAATAATTATTACAAGTTGAAAATTTTAATACAGGCTTCCATTTCATCTACCGATAGCATCAGATGCAATATTTCGTCGATTTAAACTCCACTGCGTAACTTTTGATAGGATCTTCTGTGTGCGTTTTAATACACATATCGACTCGGTTTTTGATATCTCTTTCACACTGTTATATTACGACCGCAGGGTAAGAGGAACGGAAATTGGGAAGTATTTCACTTTGTGGAATTAATCTACAGTATGAATAATAGTCGTTATCTCTCTCTCGCACGGTATCGATTAATTTTCAAGGATCGATTTGTCCGAGGATAATAATTGAAAATGACAAATAAGTCATTGCAGTAATGAATATACTCTTATGAAGGAATATTTGTCATACTGTTGGAGTCAGAATACTTAGTAATTTTTTCTTGTTAGTGTTATCATCGTAAGCTTATGTTAGTCACTTATTCTTATTTCTTGTAGCTTTTCTCCCTATTAATTTTATTTAATGTTGCCAGAGCACAGAGTTTTAGATTTTGCCAAGATTTATGCTAAAATACGAACAATAGTGTAACAGCATTAACAAACCAAACAACCAGTTTATCCAGTAGGCGTGTCATATCTTTTAGGTATTGAATGATTCGATGACAATCAAAGGTCAGCAGTTTCAATCTGTCATCGACATAATATCAAACGCCTGATTTTAATAAGCTTTTGCCAAACAAGACCTTGTTGATTTTTTGTTACCTCACTTTTTAGTCTCTCTGCCTGGTAAAAAGCCTTTCCTAGTTCTTCATTGGGCCCATGCATTGCTCTTTTTATCTCTCGTAAACGAGTTCAGGGGCCCTAATATGGTTGCGTTTACCGCGTGACAAAGTTTGGATAAGGCATCCGTCACCTTCTGACACGTAAATAAGCACGAGAGGGACGGATGCTTTATCCACATTTGACGCGCGATATAGACGCAGCCATACTAGGCTCGCTGATTACTTTAGATTCTCCCGCCATCTGCTTTTGGGTTAAACTCTACTGGGAAGTCCATCTCTTAGAGAATTGACAATAGTTGTTCCAGTCCTTGCTTTTTATTTCAACATCATCAGTACGACACCAGCGGGCTTATTATGATCATGTTTATATCGTGGATAAGCGTGGATAAAACATCTGTCACTTTCTGTCCCATGTCTAAGTGCGAGGGTGACGGATGCTTTATCCACCTCGATAAAGACAACTATAACACAGGCCCAGCTCCAATATTACCTATAGTCGTGTTCATCGCGATGGATTGTGGATAGAACATGGTCACTCTCGCACTTACTTACTGGTGGGAAAGTGACACATCCTCATCGATAAACACGAGCTATAGGCCCGCAGTTCTGGAACGCAGCTCTGTTCCTTCCTCAGCCTATCAAATTATAAGTGCCGACAGCATAAGTGTTTACATATTTTTTTATTACATAATGTTAAAACATGATCTTACCTCTATAAGTAAATCATCGTAGCATGTGATGAATCGTGAAGTGGCACTTGAACTTCCAATGAATAACACTTGAAACTCAACATTGACCTTACCTTTCAAACTGGTCATTCGTTATGTCATGAAGCATTCCAGACACGAACGTTATTAATCAGTGGCAGGTCAAAAGCAACCTTAATTGTCAGGTGATAACGGCGAAAAGTCGATTAAGCTAACGAACTAGGTGCGACCACGGCATGACCGACCAAATCAAAAAGGACCTTACAGTAGTTGGCAAGTGCGTTTTTGTTACACGAATAGCAAAATAACCGGAACTATCCAGGTTAACTTAATCCACCAGTGCGTTTAAAGAGGTTGGTAACGCGTGTCATCAGCTTAGCCGTACTGCAATGCGACTCAAACAAGATTGTAAATACCTAACGTGGCATGATGCTTGAAATCTCAGGGGTCAAGTTATATTTGAGCGATGACGTTTTCCAAAAGAATAGCGTAGAAGCCACCAGCTATAAGGTCCCTTTTAATTTGCCCTGAGTTTATTATCGGAAGTCACGAACAAGTGGTAGCAAATGAATAGTCGCAAGCAATTTATGTTGATGAACTTGGAAAAATGGTATTTAAATGCAAGAATTTCACGGTTAACATGTTGAGTGATTTTAATTACGGTGTCTGGTAAACCGTAATTATTTGGGATGAGATTGATGCTTTATAGTTCGATATCGGATATTAAAAAAAAACAAATACTTACTTAATTTACAATTATAATTATTCGGACGCCTTTTGCAAATTAGTCACCAAAGACAAATCTGCATTGAACACAGGTTCTGGTGCATATTCAGAAACGTAAAAGTAACGTTTCCTGTCCTAAATATTTTCACGTATTTCATGCTGTGCGATATCTCAATTAAAAAAATGCATCTTGAGGTCGGTCGTAAACAAAATGCTTAACACGTTCGGTGCCTAGGTCTCAATTTGGGGTCAACTTTGTATGGAAAAGAAAATCTGGTAACATCATAACCGGACATTCCCTTATGCAGATAATACATGGCTTTAAGTAGTTATGGGGCACTTCAAGATTGCTGTCTTGTCACCATCATTTACATTTTAAACCAAGAATGTTGCGGAAACGAAGATTTAAATTGTTGTTGATTTAAACATTACTTAACCTTTTCAGGGTACTTAATGATACCTAGCAATTTTAATTTAAGGTTAAAAGCTCAATTTACGCGTATATAAGGACTTTCTTTATGAGATTTATCAGCCTAGTCTACAAAACCCTCTAGCTGGCCGAATTTCAATAATATTGTACTAAGTCAAGAACTCGATTAAAAAAGACCTTATTTTTTCCATTTAGTGTCGAAATTTAACCAATTTACACAATGGTAGAAAGTTAACGTTGTCTCAAGCTCCTATGATAGGGTTTGTACTTAATTCTCAAAATAGACCTTCAGATACTTCACTATATCAGCAATAAGTAAATAAATTTGCTTCACAGTACAACAACAGAACTTCTTTTCTTTGGTGCCCTTCGATGACATACGAAGGTCATCTAAGATAACGAACGATTTATTATATTTAAGTACATAAACGACCCTCGGACTTACAAACGGAAGAAACGCACAATACAAATACAAATTCGTTCTTCAAATTAACATATCCTCCCTTTGCGTAATTATTTGGTTGCGAAACATCCTCACATTCACCAAATGGTTTGTACCTCTATTGTCTATGTTATGTATGGGTCTGTTAACAATGGATTTAGACGGTCAATTTGCGATCTTAGTAAATACATGGTATGATAAATTGTAGGTAAACAAACAAGACATCAATTAAGACTAAAGAAATTAGTTTGTTGAATAGTTTAATTTGCCAATTATCTGCCCACCACTCGGAACTCCATAACAATTAAAATTTACATGTAAAGAGGCCCTTTATCGCCTTACTTCCTTGCTTTTCTTCTTAGGATGCCATTCTGTTTGGTGAAAGGAGAAACGATAAAAATGACATCAATTTCAAAATTTCTTCCACAATTCACTTTGGGTATAGCACCTATGCACCCTATAATTAATCGAAAAAGGTGACAATTCCGAAAGTCATACTATTTCGGCACTGTCACAATTCTTCTGTAACAGTCATTTTTATCTACTTTTCTCCTTTCTCCACAGATATCGAAGAGTTGTCACGGCAGAACAAGATAACGAAGCAGATCCTGGAGGCCTTTATTCAGAAGAAGTTAGGGCTCGCAAAGCATAGTATACGAGCACCATCTATTCGTGATATTCTGCCGGTGGGCAAGCAGGACGCCAGGCCGATTCGGGAGTTAGCACATGAGAGGGATCAGCTGCCAGATACCCAAGAGTTGACGGAGGACGACAACCTGCAGAGTGTGGAAAGCGAGCAGATTGACTCAATCTATCCTGAAGGCACGTATCATACAATTCACAAATCGTGGTTTCTTGTAAACCTCATCTGCATCATGTCCTAATTTTCATTGCTCCAACTAACAATATGAAATGATTTGATTAGTAACTGGTAGAAGATTGGAGAACTCCTGAAGTTACAGAAACTTTTATTTTAAGGACATTAATAACGATTTTATTAATTTTTATTGTTCAGAAACCATGATAAATACTTGTCTCGTCACCTATCTCAAACCGACGTAGTTTTATACTTATACGATTTGATAACAGACTACAAAAAAATATATTTTTTGAAAGCTTAACCATCATCAATTATCAAATCAATGTAGATTTAAGTTACTTAAATTTAAATAAGTAATCGTAAACCGTAGGTTCGTACATAAAACCGAAGTTAAAAGGTCACATTTCACTGTGCATAATTATGCATCACTTCGTGTCAATTATGTCTTGCAGTTTCAGCAATTGCTTCACTTGGCACACAAAGCATTATTTGACGAAACTACCTAGTTATATTATTTGTTAGTGTAAAAGTGACCACAATTTCGTAAGTACGCCTTTTGTGGCTCCTATAAACATTTATTGAACATCCAATAATTGACAATCGGACAGCCATCGCTTGTTAAGGTTAAGTGTAATGCAACTTCAATACTGTTTAAATCTCTACAAGGGAATAAACAAGCATTTATATTTGCTACAAATAACAATATAAAATATGTAGGTTAGGTTAGGGGTATGTTAGCATTTACATATTAAGTTTTTCCTTTCTAGCTTTTTACAAGACACCATCAAGATCGTCGCTTGTAGGATGTTAGCTTACAACGATGCCACTCGAGCGTTGCCGGTGCGGTGCGTCGTCGCATCGCTCTGATTTTAACATAGAGCGACGCACGTCACGGTCTTCACTTATCAACGCATCGTGTGGCATGCTGGCATGTCGTTCTCATGTACATGTAGAACAAAGCAGCGGCGACGACGCAGCGCACCAGCAAAGCCCGTGTCGCACTTCTCAATTTCAAAAGCTGGCCTCTATTACAATTGTTAACATTATGGTGTAGCTTGATCACGTCTCAAAGTAAGATGGGCTTAAAATCAATTTGATAATTTGAAGAAAAAATTGTCTTAATAAAAGTTCGTGTTGCAATTCTCTCGATGCTCCTTCATACCCGTGGAAAACCTTCGAAAAACTTTTTTTACTTCTATTCCTTAGGGACCAACAAAAAAAATACAATCCAAGGTCAAGGTCATGGAAGGATGTTAGACCCTTAGTCCTTAATCTAAATCATAGAGTTACGTTTGAAGAACGTTTGTGTCCCAAAAGTCGTGTGCGTGTAAATGTCGCAAACGTGACACTTGCGAAAAGTAAACCTCAGTCAGTTAGACCGCATTTGCACCGAATTGCGATTGACTAACATTTGTCTACATACTACGTTTACACCTATATGATATTTACCGTTTAATTAGCTAGAGTTTGTCTTTCACGTGAGCTTGCATATGTTTGTGTAGGTAGGTACTTTACTATTCCTTGAATGGAGTAACGGCTTTGAAGAAATAGTGGATTATGTGATCACAATAATTTTAGTTTTAGTTTACTGCTAACAAATATTAACTTAATAATTAACTCAAGGTTTGTCGATTCTTTACGACACTGTAATGGGCAAATAAAAAATACTATGACTCGTCGACGTCTGTTGCTAAAGTTGCTAAAGTTAAGAGCATCAAATTATTACCACAGGTTGTTTTTTTTGTCTGATTAATAAGGCAAAGTTATAAGAAAACATTAAAAGCATATATAATCGTTACCGGGTTTTGACAAGAGTTAGACACTATTTTCAAGCAAAAAATACGAGCATAAAATAAAATTAAGAAATAGTTTCCGATCATTGCCCATGATCCAGTTAAAAACGCAGGCATTTTAACAAAAAAGCAAGGGTATGCGGCTCATTCTGCCTGTTTAACCTTGAAGAGTTTATTAACTCCAAGGGTTAAAGACCGGTGTAATGTCCTGTCGTTTAAAAATAACAGAAATATGGTCTCCGATAGTCTTTTGACTATTCAGTTCACGAGAAACAAGTTATTTGATTTGACCTTTCCCGCAGCGATAGTGGCTAATACCCTACTATTAATTTGATGAGGCTGCACATAAATGCTAATAAACTGTCTTTTTAACATTTAGCATCTGAGGGAATTTAAAATTAATTGAGAAATGTTTATGCTACAATGTTTTTTTTTTCAATTATTCTCATTAAGTATTTTTTTGTCAAGGGAGCTTACTTTTTTAAGTTTTCAATACAGTTTGCTATTTAATTAATTTATCAACGCAAAAGTGGATGCTTAACTGTGTGTATACGGAAACCTGGAGGTATTTTGGCTCCTATTGTTAATGTTCCTGGGCCCGACTATGGTCGCCTTTATCGCTATGGATAAAGCACCCGTCACACTCACACTCACATATTGGTCAGAAAGTAACAGTAGTCTTATCCACGTTTATCCACATCGATAAACACGACCATAATCGGCCCGCTGATTGTATTATGCATACTTAAAAGTACTGTGAGGCTGAAAATTTCCAAACAAAATGCGATAACGATTCTCTCTCCTTAAACCTTGTCCAATATTTACGATTTTTGAATTATGTTGTAGTATGAAAATTAGGTCTGTACGTTTTCCTTTCCCAGAAAAAAAAAACTTGGAAAATAAACAAATAACCAAAATCAATACGAAACGTATTAACCTAGTTTTTCATATTAACTACAACATATAAAAAAAACGTTGAAGTCGGACATGATTTAGGGGTTGACAAAAGTTACCGCCCGAAGCTATACGGAAAAAAATTGAAACTACGCGATTTAAGCGTCGCCTCAAATTTCTATTAAATCCAAAACCAAATAGCTAACCATATTCTTTGTTTTCGTTTCAGGTAGGAGTAAAAAGTACCCCGGCCCTCCATTTGAAGCCGAGTCGGATGCAAGTCGTAAGCGGGATTCGTTATTACTGCTTCAAATTGCATTCCGCTCACAGACATGGGAGACGTAGACAGCTAATCAAATTGTTTACACGCGGGAATACTAGGCTTTGATTGGCTGGCTACTGCTTTATGATAAGCATTGCCATAATAAACCGTTAAAAAGGTTGCTATTAGATATTCTGTGGCTTGATTCGACTTTGGCTATGTAAAATCAACCAAATACGATGCTCCTTTTCACTTGATTTAGTCGCGAATGGCGACTAAATTGGAAAGGCATCCAAAAAGGAGCACCACATTGTAGATGTCATAATTTATCTCTTCCTTGAATAGTTTTGTATAGTCCCAAGTAGACCACAGTCAAATTAAGTCTCTGGGGCCTGTTTTATAAAGCTACAAATTACAATTTACAGGTTACAAGTTTCCATTTGACACAACCTCGACCAATGACGACCAGCCATTTGATCAGTGTTGCCAGTTTAGACTTGTAAAATTGTAACTTGTAGCTTTATAAAACGCGCCTGGTCTCTATCTGAGTCACGCTTTTAAAGGTCAAACCGCTTGGGGGTAAGATGAACACCTGGGGAAAGACTCGGTAAGAGGATGGCAGCTATACCGACTATAGAAATCTGTCTAAACTAAAATATATAAAATTAAGTCGTTCTGCAGCGACGAGTTTTTCAAACACACTTTTTAAAATGTCTCTGAGTACGACGGTTGAACTTGTGTCGAAAACTTAAATCATTATGAACGTATGAAGTTGACATAAGCTCTCGTTCACGTTGATGACCCACATTTCTTGATATCTCTATATAGCATATAGAACGACCTCGCTTCCGCCTGTCCCTTCGTTTGTACTCTTAGATCTTTCAAACGACGCAACAGATTTTAATGTGGTTTTTTCATTAATACATAGAGAGATTCAAGAGGAACGTTTTTATATGTAATAGATTCTGGTTGTGTATGTATGATGTACGGGTGTTAGAGAGAACTCAAATAGACCGACGCGAAGCGAGGGCGGGTCGCTGGTATTATATATTTTCCTCATATTCATCGTATTTCTTTACACTATCTATGCTTATGTTGACAGTGTTATTAGCCCAGGCTTTACAGCAAAGGCTTAATATAAATTACATTGGTTATTAGGTCAGAATAATAAGTTAATAAGTTACACTTAAAATATAACTTTTGTCTATAAAATACCTTTATTGCATTTAAATCTATCCGCCTTTAAAATAGATCAGTGGATTTTTTTAACCGTTTATTAACATAAGCTGACCACTTTTGGCGGAAAAGGCGTATAGGTATTTTAATTAATGGCTTTACGGACTTGATTAAGTAACTTGTTTTTGGTAGAGCCCCCGACATTTGTGACATTTGCCTCAAGAAAGCATTGACATCATCAGCACGTTCGGGCAATGAACCCGATCAAATATAGTCAGGTAGGTATATCAAGAAGTTGAAAAATAGTTATCAAAATTCGAGCAGTACCTTAAGTTAGATTCAACTTAAAATTCATGAGGCACGCAAATTGTTTTGTACCTAAGAGGCTTTTAACAAGTATTTTAAATATTTTGTCATATTTACATTGTCACAAGTAACCCTGCAGCAAATAGTTCTAGTTTTAGTCTCATGTTCAGTTTGTTTATTTCAAAATGTGTGGAACTGTAAGTATACAACGAAATTTGCATTTGTAAATTTTCTATTTTGACCATGAGTCATAGAAACAAAAGAAAATCCACTCTATTTCGCTAGATCTTGATTAGGAGGTACATATAAATAGCAGTTTTGTTCTCGCTTCGAATATGTATAATGGAATAGAGATCTCAGAACCAAAAATATTATAATGTCGTGAGGCTCTTGTGTGTTGAGCTATAAATTTTAAGAAGACTAGAGCAGTGCAGTGAAGTGAAGTGGTCATCGCTATGCGGCTGACATTTGAAACTGAACCAGCCAAGGCCGCTCCAAGCGCGAGCGCATCGCTCCGTGATCACGATCAGGATCGATCTTCTTTCTTTTATTTATTCTTTGTAGGTTCCTTATATGTCTTCTCTTTATAATGTTGTTTGACATGATACAAAGTTTCTCAGCAAAAATAAGTAATTACTTAACCAATGATTCGTATTGTAGTGTAGATCTCCATTATGTATAATCACGTCACAAATAAACGAATGTTGTGCCGACGCTTTAAAAAACGAACGAAAAATACGTACAGTGCTAGTTCTTAAAGCGTCTTTGGGGTTCTGCTAGCCAAACTAAACCAAAAACTTTTAAAGAGCTATTGCACTTTACTCATTTATTAATAGATTTACAAATAATTTCACAACCGCTGATTTGTTTTTAGTGACCAATTAACGGACAAATCGTCAATTAGTACTAAATCTTAACAACTATCTAATCCACAAAAAGACAATAAAATAATAACAAACGTCGTTAACGCAACCGCGCATTCCAACATAAGTTCAAGTCTGTAATTACGCAACTAATCCATAAGTAGAATAATAGAGATGCGTAATCACATGTGTGAGAGTCCGTAATACGTACCTATACAAAAGTCAAGGATGAGGCAGAACTAATATTACCCGTGCGATGGTCGGTAAAAAATATATTTCGAAATGTCGTTAAAAGTGTAAAAAAACGTGATTGATTGCATTTAATATCGATTTTATAGCTATAGTGGAGTTTTTGCCGTCATCTGAGATGATGGACGCCTGTAAATATGACGTGAAGCGTGGTGAAATAAAATGTTTTTGTTTTACTTCGCTTGTTCGTAAGTAAATGTTTAACGTTTTTTCTCACTAAAATTTGGCCATATTTTAATAATTCGTGACTTTGCTAGAACAAAGAAATTTAGTTAAGAGATTATAGGGCTACTTGCAACAAAAAGATAAATGCCGATTTTAGCTAAAACTCAGAGGCCCTATACAAGATGCATTCAGCATCCGTTATCGTTATGTTTAGGATTCAGTTAGTACCTATTTCACCAAACAATGTAAACAACTTAACAGACGATTACAGCGTTAACAGCTGTCAGAATGTATGAACTAACAGTCGTTTAACATTGATTGAATTTAACATCTTTGGTGAAATTGGTACGCTATCAGACGGTCCCGTCGAGCGCCTACGTCAATTCTATACATTTGGTCAGTTTTCGTTTGTCGAGCCTTCTTTATTTGTGTCAAACTATACGGATTTGTCAGTTTTAAAGCCTGATATAAACCTAAAACTCCTTTTCACTTTTTACCGCTAGTGGCCTTTAAGGTCTATCAAAAAATCATAACTAACCCGAAGTCTAACCGATTTGATAAAATATCAGCCAGGGAATTGAGTTGAGGAAGATGTTTCATGATATTGTGCTGAGAAACTACATAAAAGGGTGTCATGTTATTTTGTTGAAGAAATACTAATGTCCAAAAATAAACAGATAAATGTTGAGAACATAAAAATATAAATTGCCAAATTGAGAGTATTTTAAAGCGGATATAAATATACAGAAAGCTTACATTTCATTTAATTGACTAGCAGACCTACCTATAAGTTGATCTTTGTTTTCGCAAGACCTACTGGGGTGTCCCAGAAGTAGAGACAAAATTAGGATAGAAATGTTTAATATAAAGAATCCAATAAAATCAAGGTTTATTGGTTCATAATAAATCTTGTATTATTTAAATGAAATAAACTTTATCGAATTGGCGCATACTTCAACTTTGTTACCAATTTTTGAAGGTTATTTGCTGTCTGTCTCATCATAGCTTTTCAAGATCTCAAAGCTACAGTTTTAGCCAATCTAGTCCACCAACGCTTAAATGCAGTGAAAGATTTGGGTTAATCCGCTTGCTTTTTAACATAATGACCATATCGATACCTTTAGACTCAATTGGCGTAAACGCCATTTTGGCCGAAATGAGGTTTTAATGCAGTTATACTCAATTTTTCATTCTCTATCGATCTGTGTAGTTAAAGTTGAGAAATTCCCAAAAAAAAGTTGAATACGACCCAGAATATTTGGCCCAAAAAACATGATTTTTGTAATTGTTTGGGCGTATTTACTGTATTTTTTTATTTTCTACATTTCAAGGTCGTAAGTGATATTGTTTTTTTAGTGAAAGGATGTATGATGATATATGTAAGTCTAACGTGGCTTATACGACCCTATTGTTTCTGCAAAAAATAATAAGTGGCTTTTACGACCCAACATAAAAGAGCCTCAAATAATTAAATTGAAGGTCGTACTTTATAATAGTCGTATAAAGTGGATACCTTTTGGCCTCTTATAACCTGATCAGAAATCAAAACCTTTAGACTCAATTGGCGTAAACGCCAAAACTCAACTTTTCAGGAGAGCTAGCAATTAAAAAAAAAATGACGAAACATTTTTATTGTTTGGATATTAAGTTCAGTTTATGATTAAGAATTATTTAAAGTAAACCCAGTATTTAAGAAAACGGAAGGCTTATACGCCGTGGAAAAATACTAAAAATGTTACTTACGCCCCAAAAAAATACTGTTTCTGTGATACGTTTGGGGTGTTAAAGCCAGGTGGACTATTTTTTAACTGTAATAGGGTGTATAAGAGTGACACTCATCTATTACCTCTGTCGATATAAGCATAAGAATAAATAATAACTACACGTAGGTGCGAATCTCCTTGGACCAGGCCCCAAATGTCGTGCTTTAAATACCTAGTTCTCCCTTCATCCCGCTACGCCCGTCTGTCTTCCGCGCCTAAAGTTAGGGCTGTCACTTGCGAAATATTTTAATCGGTTTATGAATGTGGTATACAAGTTTAGTCACGAAATGTTATTTATGTTTTACTTCAACGTGGAAACATTGTTGCAAAATATGTTTTTTACATTTACGTTAAATTAGGTAATAATACTTTTTGATGATATTAAGATTATCTTCAGAAAATTATATGGCTTATGTGGCTATTAATCATCTCTATAACACGGAAACGAGTCTATAAACAACCTTTAAAATATTAACTAAACACCTCAGGTGCCGCCAGGCGATAGGTATCTAACGCGCCGAGTGCGCTTCCGGAGCCGCCAGGAGTTTTGCTTCTACGTCTAGGTATTATTTATTCTTATGATATAAGGTGCTAACAACTGTTGTAGCACTATCAAACACTGGGACCCTTATCAGAGGGATTGCACTGGGCGTGTCACGCCGCCTTAGTAACCTTCCCGCTCGTCCATTCTGAGAATGGATATCAGTCCGGGGCCGGCACCGACCGAGCGAGCACGCGTGCGCCACGATCTGCTTGCCGCCGTCTTGAATGATCGATCTGGGGGCGTGCCGTAATACGTAATGAAGTTAGTTTTGTGAATAACCTTAAACTTTTTATTATTTACTTGTTATGTGGTGTTGATTGATAGTAAAACACACGATGAAATGAAACGCACTCCGAAAAGCGGTTACATTGTACTGTTGTGTAGGTAAATGGTTGTTTGAATAAACAAAAGGACGTAAAATATTGTTTTTTTACGTTGACTATGAAATTGAAATTGTATAACCAAGATTTGGGTTTTTGATGTCCCGCCCGATATTTCGACGATGTTACAATCGTATATACTATATTTATATATAGGTACTGCTATTATATTAAACACGTGGTTAAGGGAACATACATATAGAAATAATCCGACGAATGGAGAACGTCCTTTTTTTTGAAGTCTGTTAAAAACACGTCGATACGACCTTATTACGACCGCCGCAAGCGAGCGAGCGACATCTGGTGAGCTAAAACATTTTAGCCCTCATTGATGTATTCTAGGCGTGTGACAACCCTAGCAATACACGTGCCGCGTGCGAATAAATACAAGTTATACGATAGTAAGAGAGGCATACATGTGATTATAAATACAAGTGCTTAACTAATTATTAAATAAATGAAGATTAGCTGACTATAATGTCATTGGAATAAAGATTTTTGGTACCTAACTCATATTTCGTGTGTTTATTTCACTATCCTATTCATTTAAATGAATAATTAGGATATTCCGAAAAGATTATAATATATGTATTTATAAAAACTTAAGTTAAATGTTAAGTATGTGTTACTTTGTACAAAATATTAGTATTATGGCCCGCTAGAAAGAAGATGGCCACCGTAGCCTATGAAAGTTTACATCATTGAACCATCCATTCTAGGTCGCCGACCCTGCAAAAACCTTTTACTTATTCCTTTTTGAAGAACCCCATATTGTAAACTCTTCGAAAAACAACCGCTGGGAGCTCATTCCACAACTGAGCGTTCGCGGAATTACATAAAATTTCTCTTATACACCCTATTACAGTTAAAAAATAGTCCACCTGGCTTTTACACCCCAAACCTATCACAGAAACAGTATTTTTTTGGGGCGTAAATAACATTTTTAGTATTTTTCTAGGGCGTATAAGCCTTCCATTTTCTTAAATACTGGGTTTACTTTAAATATTACTTAATCATATTCTTTATCCCGAAACTATATTTATTATGTCCAAAACTGAGCTTTATAACTCAAAAAACAAAAATGTTATGACAAAAATAATTTTGACAAAAAAAGTTTTTTTGCTCTCCTGAAAAGTAGAGTTTTGGCGTTTACGCCAAGTGAGACTAAAGGTATCGATATCTATCTACCTCAAATTAAACCAATAAAATATCACTTGCCAGGAATACAACATGTATCAACGGAAGGCACGTCTAGTCATTAATAATGAGAACTTTCTATGTTTTTTTGTAGACTTTATCACCATCTGTTTAAGCGTTCTCCTCCTGCCCTTTTATATACTTTTGCTCCGTTAATATATCAAAAAATTTAAGGACTGAATCATTAACCCTCATCTTGGCCACACCAGATCTTGATATCTTTAATTTTACTGTGCTGTAACTATAACAGATGTCAATGGAACTTGCTCAAACGTGTTTTTTACCTTATTTATTTTATAAAACAATTTATATTTCTGTTACTTGTTCTTCTGGCTTCCTCTTCAATAAAATTATGTGTATCGTGTGCGTTTTCCCGTGAAATTAATAGTAATGAAAAACTCTTTTCTCAATTAGTTCTTGTTCCGCTATCCTTATTATTGAAAACAAGCGAAAAGTACGCGACTCCCGGCTTATTTGAAAGATTTAACATCGACTCTCGACATGAAAGTTGGTTTAACCTTTTTTGGATGCTCTTTAACCAATTTTGTCTTTGAAAATTTATTGTCTCTTTACTTCTGGGACACCCTTTATAAACATTCACAACCTTGTATTGTAACTGTTTTTGTCATTACAAATATAAATATTTTGACCATTAGTCTGGCCTGAGGTCGTTAATTAGTCTTTAAAGCCTTTAAACCGCTTGTTAAAAATAATGGAAGTTTTAAGACACATTGTTCCTCTACCATCAACCAGGTACAGAAAACAAGCAAAATTTTACGCGACAAAAGGACCTATCTGCACCCAAATACAATGTCAGATTCAGACCTTTAGAGTTATCCATAAGATCGCATATGCAATGAAAAATGTAAAACATATGCAAAAAAAAATCTTACAGTAGCAGAATGCGTTTTATATTCAGTACCAGGCTACGCGAGTTACATACAAAAGTGACCCTTTATTGAGTACGTGGCGTAAAAACTGTATAAGGTGAGAAAAAAGTATAGGTCTATGGTCTGCCTTGTCCTTTACAGGTCGTTTGCTGTAGAGCGCCGGACGGAACGACTAGTTTTATTTTTGAAAATATTCACCATTATATTTTAGTTATTTTACGGATGATTCATTTTAATCATTTTAATTATTGTTCATTCTCACAAGTTTATAATGGCTAAATTAACTAGGATTCCAAATCAGTTATCCAAACTCTTGTCCATGTTTAAAAAAAATCGCTTTATCCCGCCTGCAGCGCAATCAAAGCATTATTTAATATTATCTTCATCCAAATCTATAAAATCAGCAACCCGTTTCAGCTATAAAACTTAATCACGACGCTTCTGTTGATAAAATTACAATTTTCAATAGGATTTTATGCAAAAGGAGAACTACACAAGTTTATAAAAAATGTACGATTGATTGCCTTCGCATCGGTCAAGGTCGTTATTGAATGGGCGATCTGGAAACAATACGGCTGTATTGTAATAAAATAAGATCCTAATGTTGCCGCGTTCTAAAATCGATTTGACAGGTGTCAGTGCAGCACAAAATATAACCTCAAACACACATTTTGTACTGAGGTGACAGCTCAAGCTTTTTCAAGTCAAATCAAGCCTTTTAGAATGCAGCAACTATGTATACTATACTATACTACTCGTTTTTTAATCCTTGTTTGAACCTTTTGTTATTATTTCCCTCTGTCCAAATGAAACGCCTATCAGTTGACTTTTTGTGGTTTACTTATAGTTAAACAAGTTTTCACAGTTAAACAACTAAATAATCGTGATAAACAATTTATCAAGCGTACCTACTCTCATTTGAAAGGCCGGCAACGCACCTGCTACGCCTCTGGTGCTGCAGGTGTCTATGGGTGACGGTAATCGCTTATCATCAGGCGATCCGTCTGCTCGTTTGCCTCCTATACAATAAAAAAAAACACATCGTTATAATTGAGACAATTCAATTGAATTTTTCTCGGAATGGCTTCTGTCCATATGGACATCAGACACCAACGTTCTTCGCCCAAAACATATTGACACCTGCCAGTTTTTTTAATGCTATTTTACTTCTAGTTTATAAAGCCAAAACAAATGTCAAATATGACAGCAGACAGCAGCTAACACTTGTCTATCGGTAGTAGTAGGGCTGTTGCTTATGCCCCGGCCGGACACACCGGGAACTGTTGCATCGGTTTCGCCACACTGTTGCGGCACAATAGTCTTAGGCCGCTTTATTTGTGCCACAACATGTCAATACATTGTCGTGTCGCCTGTCGCGACATGTATCACAACTAGTTCCTTTGGTGTGAAAGTGTGTCGCATCATGCTTATTTTATTTATCCATTCAGGGTGGGAAGTTGGGACAGGGATTTTTTAATGTCTTATACTTACCCATAGTTTAATAATAAAACTTAGTTTGGTCACGCTATCATAAATCTATAGGGTTATATTTAGATAGTCTCACTTTCTTGCTTTCGATTCTAAACAAAAAGCGCTTCCTATTTTAACAACACGCTTGTCCTCAACTTTGTACCAATTGATTATGATTTACCAATTTCCAACATAGGTACCTTGTGCATAAGCTCACTAACCGATTGATCAGTCTGGCGTCCTGAATTGAAGGAAGCACAAACTAACACACTTTTACATGTTTCCATGACCTTCCATTTCAAAGAAATTATGTCACTATCAATCCCACTTTATGACATACGCATATATTCGAAAATTTTAGAATAGACACACCATCCGATTACGTATTTCTTTGATGCCATAGCATCCTTGTGCAATGCAATGCAAAACCCTCCGTTAATTTATTACTGACCAAATTTTGGTCAGTATATAAACCCTATCAAATCCCAACACTTATCTATATTCGAAAATGTTAGATTACTTAGTCATACCTCCCATTTACGTATACCTCTAACTCCGTATCATCCTTGAACAATTCACCTACATCTAACATTTGTCTTTATTACATCCCACTCTTCTATCACGTGTACATTCGAAAATCCTCGCAAAGGTCACTCGTTCGTGGAAGATGCGTTAGCGCAGAAACAAACACGCTTGACCACAAGAATGCGGCTTTCGTGAAGGTTGCATAAAGCTTCTCAATTCAAACCGAACATTGCCGGTTAGTAGAAACGCTACAACCGCGGCGCACGCGCGTTTCGTGCTGTGATTTTTTTTCGCCGAAGATTTCTAACTTTTTGTGGTAGTTTTTTGGTGACTAATGAGGTTGGCTTTGTGTATTTGACGGAAAAACGGTGCAGTTTTCTTTAGGGCCTTTTTTGTTTACTTACAATGTTGAGGTGATTGATATATTTTAAGAATGGTCTTTTTATGATCATCCTCATTGGCTTTCTCGCGTTCAATATTTTTGTAAAATTGAATAATTGTAGTGTCATTTCTTCCTTTGTTTCCCGTGACCCTGACATTACAAGGCCTTGTAAACCGCGAGCCCTAAGTAAGTCAAGTCTAGGTCCAGTTCATTAAATTATACGGACCACACAATCGCTTTCAATTCGATGTCACTCAGAAAACGTATATATCTATAACTATTACACTTATATATAAAATCAAAAGCAATTCAGTACCACGGAAATATCGCGCGAAAACTTTCTCTTATTTTTTTACGCCTTGTGTTTATGTGTACTCGAAATTAATTAAATTCGCGACGGGTGGTTCACACGGAAGTTTCTTGGTATTGTATACAATAAAGGATGATCCAACGATCTAGGTTTGTAGTAATCAGGCCAGTTACGAAAATATTAAATTATTCAAAATTGCCTCGTGTGGTTGCCGAGTTAGAATAGTGCCACTCCATGTCTTCCCGTGGATGTCGTAAGAGACGACTAAGGGAATAAAGGCTTGTAGTACTGTTAGGCGATGGGCTTGCAACCTGTCACTAATACGCTGGTAAACATCTTAGCCTAATTGTGCAAATTGTGGTTATAGAATTATCAACAAGTTTTTAGATATTTTTGTAATTCTGTAGCTCTGCCTACCCCACTCTGGGAACGAAGGCGTGAGATTATGTATGTGTAAATTATTCAATTAGGCAAAGAAACGTTACAATTAAACGTCATAACTTGAAATACTTGGGACCGTGAACAACAGAAACAATCAGACCCAGAGAATGGTTGTAAAAGTGAGATACGCGAGAGACAAGCGGAAATCGAACCCGATGGCTGGCATTGAAGTCGACCAGATTTACTTTGATTCAGGATATAATTATCCATACGCGCTCTCCTAGATGGACCCAAACGTGCGCAAGTATAACGTGGCTGTACGTGTCTCGGCATCAGTCAACGCTAAGTGGCGCTAATGTTGTAGACACGCATCGGCGCGTATACCTTACGCGCGCACACTTAGGGCTAGTCTCGACAGCGCGCACATAAGGGAATAAACTTACCACTACACGTTTATAAAAAATATATTTTAAGACAACTATTAGATTGACCAATAACTCGTGTTCTATTATTGATGTTAACTCATGATAATGGCTTAATTACCCACATTAGTAGGTAATTGTGCGCAAGTATTTCAAATTGAAAATAATTAAAAAACAACTTCACTTTATTAGAATTATTTTTTAACAATGATTGTTGTTTGAGTTTATATTTTGTACAACGATGACAGCTGTCAAGTTTGACTTCTTGACCTACTGTTAGTATAGGTCGTGTGATACTTTAATTTGACCTTGAACTCTAATAAAGCTAATTGATAACTAAAAACTAGGCACCGTGAAGGCAGGATCGTGAGTACCGTGACTACGTAACCTTAGGTCATGTGGCGAATGACCTTATCAGATAGGTGCTACAAAATTAGTGAGCACAGATGTCATACATAAAATTAATAAATTAAAAAAACAAATTGTAGTAGACGTTTAGCGTTCATAATCATCATCATACGCATTATAATCCGCGCCAATCTACTACTGGACATGCCTATCCCATTTAATGCGACTTCGCCAAAATTAACGAATAAATTAATTAAATTTGACCAGCATTAACAAAATGGTAGGTCGTCGTAGATAGGTCAATCGTGCTTCCCTTTCTATCGCAGAAACGTTCACGCGTTCGCATTAATTTGCACGCAACCCAGTCCATACAAAAGTCGCACCCAGAGATGCAAGCCGGTGACTTGTAGATTTGGCCTGAAGTGCGGAGTGCGCCGGCGATACCACAACAAACATTTTACCGTCAGGGAGTCTCGGTGAAATAGGCCCTTTTAACTGTAATCGAACCACTAAGGGTTCTTAAAGTTTGCGTCCCAGCACACTGTGGCGAGGCACCAAACTTATAGTCCATTCGCTTAGATAGTGTCGCTACACTCACAACGTACCTACAGGTCGATTCACGAGAGTTGGCACGAATGAATTGAATGAGTGAACGATAGTATACAAGTGTGTAAAATTATAACAGATTTTAGGTTTTAAATTCGAACATCGGTTCAAAGGACGGCACTCACACAGTGATAGGTGACATTACTTTTGTTCATTCCATTCGTGCCAACTTTAGTGAATGTACCTGTACTTGCGGTTATTGTCATAAAATACGAATATAATTCCATGTAAACTACCAAATTCTATTGCGGGTGTTACGCCGCAAGTGAATTTGGCAGTTTACTTCAAATTATATTCGTATTTTATAACAATAACCGCAAGTATGTGTGATTCTAGCGACACTATCTTACCGAATGGACTATACAGTCTAAATCGAACAATGATTAGTCTAATATATCAGTTTTAATTACCCAAAATAAAAATCCCATCTTGCATTTATTTTGCAAGACCGCGGATAACGCTATAAAATAAATACAGAGACAAGGCCGCCATTTCACCATTAAATCTAAAATTGTGTCGCATGCCGAAAAAGTTTGAAGAGCGCTGCACTAACCCCATTTTTTTATTAATTATACTTTCAAAGTGATCCAAGTGCAGTGTGCGATGCAGTCTCGCTCGGAACTGCAATTTCCTCTGCAACTGAGCCGGATGCACCAGAACGTAAACTAATTACTCAAGAATTAATATTTCCTGGATTACTTTACGTGATCCTTAACATGTTGCATGCCAGCCAGCTATGTGTTATGCAATATTCATGGTTAATTTTATTTGATTTAACTTTTTTTGTGTACATATACTTGTATTTTCGCAAAAAAACTCTATTAAACAAAATAATTGCTTTTAAGATTAATATAAAACTAAAAACTAAATGTGTTATGTATCAGCCTTCCTTTAAACACTATAAAAATGGCCATAAAACCATGATTTATTACGATAATCCAAAGGACAGGCTGACTTTGACGAGGTCAAGTCATGTCATTCAGAGTCAAATGCATGTCATAAAACGTCACGACATTTTTCAATCAACTAGAAAAAATATAAGAACCGTTTGCAAAACAATTCACAAAATAATCAATTACTTCTTGTTTCGTTCAACGTGAAATTTATAAATCGTTAAGAAGAAACTTATTTAGTTTATAAATCCAACCGTAAGCATGTTCTGTTGTTGATGTATCTGTTTCATGTATGAATAAAAAATGAAAATAAATATCAAAGGAAAATCTCACACAAATCATCCGAGTTCCAAACTAAGCTCCAAGCTATATGGGTTCTAGACAATGATACACTTTCTTATATAGAGAAATATATATTTAAATACATAGAAAACATCCAAGACTCAGGAACAAAACTCGCACTCAATCATATCTCTGTTACAAATTACTTTAACAATCGTAAAATGTGGAAATTCAGGCTTAATTTATGTCTAGGTACTATTGAATCTGGTCAATAGCTTCACAGGCGAAAGCATGCCTTAAAGATGTTCCCTTTTGAAATATATTTCCGTAATATGTATGTCTCAGAAAATAGAGAACTATGTCAATAGGTTTCTGTCAAAAATTTCATTTTTGGAACAAGCTTTTGCTGCCAACTGTACTTTTGTTTGAAAAATGTTTTCTGCTTATCAAGACCAAACGATTGAGTCCCAACACGGTGGGTCTACTTTAAGTAACTATAGCGGAAATCCTGTCGCCACCTTCCGACTCCATCATCAGATCATCTCTTAGATACCATAATATGGCATTGTCATCGGGTTTACGTATGTGGTCCAAATTTCAGCCCATTCCGTTGACGGGAAGTGGGTCAAATTTGACTTGTAAGATTTGACCCGTACGTACATACATTACATACATACATATGGTCCGTTCCAATAGACTTGTCTTATTTAGTAAACACTTTTATAACCTCAAAGTGCTCCCTTTTCGCCTAAAATAACAATTTTGTCGTAAAAAAAACTATCCATGATGTGAAACCAGGAAAATGGTGTGCGTGTGTCTCTAGTTGCTTTATTCAGCTGAAAACGGGCATTTTGTCCAAAAATGATGCATTTTGAGGTTATAAAGTGTTTACTAAATAAGACAAGTCTATTGGAATGGCCCATACATACATTGCAAGTTAGATAACAGCTTGTAAAAAACGAGCTCCCTCACCATCTCGATATGACCTTGCACCAAATGACAGTTAAGCCTTGTCTCACACGATGTTACATTTGAAATACGCGTCTCGAATACGGCTAAGTCTAATTCGTATGATCATTTATCATTTAACCGTCGCAAATGATGCCTTCATTTCAACATCGTTCAGACGTTTTGTTTTGGTGCCCGATCGGTGACACTAATTACGCATTGCGCGAACGAGTGGGAAGATTCGTTTTGCAATGTAAGTGAACATTAATGATAGGTCCCTTGTTAAATAAGGCCGGTACAAACGAGCCTTAATCGTATAATGACGTTTCAAGTTTCAATGTTGTTACTTAATATGGCTACTTAGTACAATTATTATATTATAATATCGTAATATCATAATTCACACATGCATCGGTCCTTGTGGCAAACCTTGGAGGAGGCCTATGTCCTGCAGTGGACGTCATGATGATGATGATGATGATACCATAATTATTAAGGAAACTCTACAAATCTCGAGCAGCAATCAATGAACCCAATCAATTTCCATTGAAACTAGCTAAGAAGCGTGATGACGCTTTAATTATTTGGCAATAAAAAAAACTGCATTGACATCGTTACATGCGTATGGGAACTAAAAAGACAGACAGATAGATTTACACACAGTCAAATACAAGGCGAAAATAATCGGCGCCAAACTTATATTATAACTTATAACTCCTATTAAAGTTAAGTTTTTTCAAGTCAGTGTTCGAAATTTAAACTCAGATTTGAAATAAAGAACATTTTATTAAGGGTCATCTACACGTTACCTCATTAGGAAACCCCGACGTAACCAGCAATTCAAGTTTTGATACTGGCCAGAGCGAATCGGACGTCAGTTGGCTCAACAGTCTAACTCACTCTGTACCTTTAAAACGTTAGTGAAGTGTTAATAATGTGTCAAACTCAGTTTCTGTGTGTCATCTTGCTGCTTATGAGCTGGATTGCGGATACGAAGACGGTGAATTTCCAGTCTTCGATTGGTCTTGGTGGCAAGTCAGGTAAATTTTAATATTATTATGTCAGGCAAGTAACAAGTCAATTTTGACAGGTTCCATAATAGACTGTGACAGTCGAGACACCTAGAGATACGATCTTAATAAATCATTTACTTTTCGCAAGAAGGTTCTATGATAGCTCAACAATTAAAGTCCTTGATTGTACGGCGCCAAAAAAATCTTGCAAATTAAGGTTCTAAGGAAGAGTCTGTTTCCTTATTTTGCTGCTAATATCTACTTGTATTATTTAATATTTGTATAAGTATTGACTTATTAATTTTGTAAATGTGTGTAGTGTAAAACGTAATTAATAATCTAGCGACGACTTAATTTTGTAATAACAATATTATTGTCGTTTTAATAATAATTTTTAGCACATTTATTAATAAAAATAACTTTAATTAGAAAGATTATGAATTAAGCATTGCCAATTAGACTTAAATTGTTTGTCGTCCTTTATTATTTTAAACAATAGATACATACGTAGATTACAAATCATAGATAATATTTATTACTAGCTTTTGCCCGCGACTTCGTCCGCGTAGAACTCGTTTATCGCAGTTAAGTAAATTAATAGGTTTAAGTAATTCTATAGTTTGACGTCCAAGAATGATCTTTCAAACACATGTAATATTGAGCTCGAAATTTACCAGGACACCAACTTTAACCATTAACTCTTACGGGAGGGCACTCCCGATACCTCGAAAGAGTTCAGGAACTCTAAGGGTAGAACGTGACTTGCTCTGTGTCTATGACATTGTCTACCAAGAGATACTCCACAACATCGCCTTCTACATGAGACATATTTTTATATTTATCCGCCCGACAATTTCGTTTGTGGGTGCTAATATCGCCCTCTCGCACAAACATTCTCTATTCTTTATATTGTTTTTTATTGTTATTTTTTAGATCATCTGTGTTTTATACAATATTACAGAATTCGCGGTTTAATGTATTCAAATCGTTACTATCTCTCGCCATACGATCTTCGCCAATTTTTAGTAGAGCTGCCGCATATATTCCCCCGACTGTGTATCATGGTGTACTCGTAGTTCCTGGCATATTTGTAGTGAGGTATATTTTTTATATTCATATACTCATATCGTAGATGCCGAAATGCATTTATTTTATCCGCTGGTGTGCCCCTAGTTATCACCGGTAGATGAGAATCTGTCTAAATTCGCCGTCTCAAAGCACCATCCCTCCCATGATAGTTTGATTACTCTTAAAATATCCATCATAGTTCAATATTACATATATTTATATTATGAGTCTTAATACTAATTATAATGTAGGTATCTATCATTATAAATGGTGGAACTCCCAAACATCATCCGTGGCCGCTGAAAAAAAAAAGACAATATTCTTCAAACGAATTTACCCAATGCCCATTAATCTAATTCGGTTCCGCGGTTAATCCGTAAAAGCGTAACAAACAGACAGACGACAGATATAATTGAATTGCAATTTTGAATTTCTACCTATACTTTCACATTATTTTCGAAATCTGCGTCCTCAAAATCTAAGAAAATGACAATTATGTCCACTTTTTAAAAAAGATCATGAATTCTAACTTTGCAATAATTTTCATAATCTGCGTCCACAAAATGTAAGAAAATGATACCAATGACGTCTTTTTCAATAAACATCATGACGGCCATTTTGAATTCCAAATTTGATATCATTTTCGAAATCTGCGTCAACGCAACCTAAGAAAATGACACCCATGATGACTTTTTCAAAAAACACCAAACATTGTCGTTATTCCCTCGGGAACTTTTAAATTTTCCGGGATGGGATTTTTCTATGTGTTAATCCAGGGTGCTACCTCCATTTTAAATTTCATCCTAATCCATCTAGCCGTTGCAGCGTTAAGGAGTAACTAACTAAAACCCCCTTTTACCCCCTTAGGGGTAGTTTTTTCTAAATCGCTGAAAGCAGTATATTTTATTTATAAACAGTAGCCTAAATATCAATTTCCTAATGTAGCCATTTCGATATCTCCCATACAAATTTCTACTCCCCATTTATCGCCTTAGGGGAAGTTTTACCGAAATCACTGAAAGATTTTATAATGTTAAACAGTATTAAACAGTAGCTTAAACACCAATTACTACGTTTCCAACTAAAAAAATTAACATAAATGACCAAATTGTCATACAAACTACCATCCTAAATCTCACCCCCTTAGGGGTAATTTTCGAGATACAAATTTAATCTAATTCAGTTCCGCGGTTTATCCTTGAATGCATAACAAACAGACAGACGACAGACATAATTACTTTCACGTTTATAATATTATTATGGATTTTCTTTCTACATCAATATCATGTATACCTATCGATGTATAGTTTTTTTTACCCCTTGAATATTGTTTGAAATGACATTTTAGAATTAAATAACCGACCAATTCGCCGAAAAATTAAATGCCTGTCCGTAATTATTTTCAAGTGATCATAATAACCGCCCTAATATTAAATAACAGCCGTAGAATTAATACGCCGTGAATAGTGAAAATAGCGGAAAAAATGTTAAAATCTGGATATGTCAACTCTGACAACTTCAATCTGACACCTCTCCTTTTGATAAAGACTAACAAAACTGAATGTAGGTACAAAGCCTGTCTCATGTTGTCACACTGGATGGCAAAAGCCATAGAGACATAAATTATTCAATTGCGCAATTTTGTCAAATAATTACTAATCTTATTCTATATAAGTAATTATTTGCGTCCCCAAAAACTAAGAAAATGTTACCCGTGACAACTTTTTCAAAAAACATCATTGCCGCCCGCTTGAATTCTAAATTTGACATCATTTTCATAATCTGCGTCCCCAAAATGTAAGAAAATTATACCAATGACGACTTTTTCAATAAACATCATGGCGGCCATTTTGAATCCCAAATTTGATATCATTTTCGAAATCTGCGTCAACGCAACCTAAGAAAATGACACCCATGATGACTTTTTCAAAAAACACCAAACATTGTCGTTATTCCCTCGGGAACTTTTAAATTTTCCGGGATGGGATTTTCCTGTGTGTTAATCCAGGGTATAAGCTATCTCTATTCTAAATTTCATCCAAATCCATCCAGCGCCATTGCAGCGTGAAGGAGGAACAAACTATAACTCCCTTTTACCCCCCTTAGGGGTAGTTTTTTCTAAATCGCTGAAAGAAGTATTTTTTATTAATAAACAATAGCCTAAATACCAATTTCCAAATTGCTTACTTTAAAAATAACTAATCTCCTATACAAATTTCTACCCCCTATTTTAACCCTTTAGGGGATGAATTTCCAAAAATCATTTCTTAGTGTACCCTTAGGGTACCCAAGGAATATTCCCTTCAAATTTCAAGACCCTGGGTCCAGCGGTTTAGGCTGTGCGTTGATCAATCAGTCAGTCAGTTTTACCCCTATCCATCCCTTCGGGGATAAAATTATCAAAAACGCTGAAACACGTATAAATTAATTTTCAATTTTCAACCTAAACACAAAATTTGAATAATCTAACTTAAACTAAAACTGACGGACTTTCATACAAATTTTCATCCCCTTAGGGGTGGAATTTCCAAAAATCCTTCCTTAATGGATCTTTACACTATATAAGGTATCTATATGCAAAATGTCAAGTCTCTAGGTCCTAAGGTTTGGGCTGTGCGTTGATATATCAACAATCCGTTTTACCCCTTTTCATCCCTTCGGGGTTGAAATTATCATAAACGCTGAGACACGTATAAGTTATAATTCAATCGCCAACCTAAACGCAAAATTTGAAGCGTCTAACTTCAAAACTGACGGACTTTCATACAAACGTTTTTCCCCTGTTTTACCCCCTTAGGGGTGGAATTTCCAAAAATCCTTCCTTAGTGGATCTCTACACTATATAAGGTATCTATGTGCAAAATTTCAAGTCTCTAGGTCCAGCGGTCTGGGCTGTGCGTTGATATATCAACAATCAGCTTAGCATTTTATATAATAGAAGATATATATATTTCATTGCAATCTTAAGCCTATCTAGATCAGAGACAAGTGAAAGGACTGATCAAAAACTCAGACAAAATGCCTCGCAATATATTTAATACTTAATCTGATCGTACCTTAATTAGGTTATCTCATAATAATGGCGTAGTAAATGATCTAGGTTTCAGGAAAATT
Organism: Acleris literana; assembly: GCA_946894065.1. Classification (NCBI taxonomy): domain Eukaryota; kingdom Metazoa; phylum Arthropoda; class Insecta; order Lepidoptera; family Tortricidae; genus Acleris; species Acleris literana. The sequence goes on from OX335681.1 coordinate 6,530,763, forward strand.
AACTTTTCCGTTATACGTAATACCATATTTTATATTAAAATGTATATTACCTAGGTATATACTAACTCAAAGTGAAATATAAATACAATTGTGGTAAACGAGCGCTTCGTCTGATATATTTTTTTTTGGTAAATGTCTGTGTTTCCCGTCCCGTGTGGTTGCCCGGTTAAAATAGTGCCTCTCCATGTCTTCCCGTGGATGTCGTAAGAGGTGACTAAGGGAATAAAGGCTTGTAGTACTGTTAGGCGATGGGCTTGCAAGTTGCAACCTGGCACTAAATACACTGGTAAACATCTTAGCCTAATTGTGCAAAATGTGGTTACAGAATTATCGACAACTTTTTAGAGTTGTTGGTAATTCTGTAGCTCTGCCTACCCCACTCTGGGAATGAAGGCGTGAGTTTATGTATGTATATAAGTATGTATTCTGAAGAAGTACATATTCGACTTATCTTCTTCTAATTGTAAAATAACTACGTTAATTAAGTTATTATTTAATTACGATGCTTACATAACAAGTTGTCACTGGCTCCCTTCACATCCGTCAGGCTTACTTCTTGCTCCGGAATCCACCAAGGACGAAATAAAGTTGGTATTGAAGGATTAACATACAGCTTTTTTCGTTTTGGTTTAACGTTGTCAGTCACTGCGGCAAGAATTTGTATTACGTACTTTTTTAATTCTTTGCTCAACACTACACTTAACTATTGTGAAAAAAAACCGGCCAAGTGCGAGTCGGAGTCGCGCACGAAGGGTTCCGTACCATTATCTATAAAAAAACACGTTTCTTGTATGGGGTCCCACTTAAATATTTATTTTATTCTGTTTTTAGTATTTGTTTTTATAGCGACAACAGAAATATATCATCTGTGAAAATTTCAACTGTCTAGCTATCACGGTCACGGTTCATGAGATACAACCTGGTAACAGACACACAGACAGTGGAGTCTTAGTAATAGGGCCCCGTTTTTACCCTTTGGATACGGAACCATAAAATAATGTTTTAGAAGAAAAAAAATTAACAAATAAAATATTTTTAATTCAAATAGAGCTCTTTAATTTATGTATTAGAATATATTTCGCCATCATAATTACCTATGTGAACACTTTATAGTCAAAAAAAATAAACAATAAAAACACACGAAACAAAAATCCAAATGTCACACCTACATATCAATTTAAATCTTTCATCGATGATTTCATACGCTACGCTTCGTAATCGATTCGCTTGCGAGTGCACATCGATTGCAGAATTCCCATGGCGATTGCCGCGATGCCGAAATGCCGTCACATCTCCGCGGCATGCCCAGAATTTAATTAATCACGCGGAATATCATTTTTATTTTTTATGGGAACTAGTCGTTACGTGATTGCTATTGCATTTTTTTTATCTATTCGGGCAAAGGCAGTTAGACGGGCTGCTTTTGGACGGAACGTTTTGGTTCCATACATATACCTACGTGTAGCATTTTACCGAAAAATAACTTCTCAAATTGTGAAAGTTTCTTATGAGAAATGCTCGGAAATTTCCAAGAATGTTCTTAAAATTTGTATGAAAAGAGGACATTCTCAATGCTCTCAAATGTTTCCGATAATATTCTCAGTAATTTCTTGAGAAGATTTCTTAACTTCTGAGAATGTTCGGCAACTTGTACATTGCTACCTACGCTACGTGTCATTCTGCTTTGTTTGTTCTGTAAAATACCGTGACCTGTAAAATCTTTTCATCCTTCACTCCCACTGCTGGACAAAAAACCATTTCAAGAAATAGGATCATTGGCCGACATTGAATTGCAAATTTTGGTTCTCTATTGGATGGCATAAAATTATTTGTAATAATATTGTTAAGCATAATTGCTTTTAGCCGAAATAGCGATGTGCATAATCATCTTTACGCATATATTTTTACGCATAACATTAAAAAGCATAAAAACAGAAAGCATAATCATCATGAAGACTAACGTCAAATAGCATAAATACAAAAAGTCATAATAATAAATTGGCATCATTACAAAATGCATAACAGTATTGTCCTAAAAAATAGTCATGTACAAATGGCACATAGCAATACAATTGCTATAGCGAAAGTCGTAGACGGACAACGAGAAAAGGTTAGTTTTTTTTTTGTGTTTATATATATTTAGGAACTAAGGCAAGGTCGACGGAGGTCCGCTTCGCGGGCCTCCTATTCTGCATTGCTTGGGCGCTTCGCGCCTGGATAGCATACTAACCTAACCCAACCTAATGTACCTAACGCGACCTAATTTAACCTTACCTAATATGTAACAACGAAACTGTGTTTTATTCATTTAGAAAACTGAAATTATGGTTAATGACAGATATAACAAATAATTATTAGCCCAAACAATAATATGCATAATGTGTATTAGTCTAATACAAATTAGTCCAACTGAAATTATTCTAATAGCGTAATATGCCAAAAAACTATTAGGGATTTATGCGTCGTTGGACTAAAAGTAAATATGGCGATGTATAAAAATGTCTACATATAAAATAAAAATTGGTCCGAGTATTAGAAAGTCAATACTTCAAAATGTCTAAGTCTTATCAAGTCGGAATATAAAAATGACTACTTTCAAAGTATACAAATGTCTAAGTCTTATCTTAGTGCCGCAACATATTTATATTTGGTCTAATATACAGGTGGACATTTCTATACTTCGTCGAAATTATATACGCACGAACTTATGCAAGTAGACATTTTTATACATCGCCATATTTACTTTTAGTCCAACGACGCATAAATCCTATTAGGCCAAAGTATTATTATGCGACAGTACTATTATGCCAATACTAATTATGCCAAATCAATTATGCGAAACAATAATAGTCTAAAACAAATTATGCGATCCAAGGGGATCCCGCAAATTTTATTTATCGGCAAGTGTTTCATATTTTCCTCTGTTTAAGATCTATTGAATTAAAGACATCAAAAATACTTGGAAGAAGTTAAAAAAAGTATTTTAAAACTGATAATTATTTAATTTTGTAGATATGCTAGAAACTCGATGGATAATGCTCATCATGGGCCAGCGTAGGGACGCAGTGATGCGTAAGAGTGAGATGCAAGAACATGTTGCTCGCTCTAAGTTGTAAATGCGTCCCTTACGTTGGCCCATGATGGGCCATTGTGTACGGGGGCCTTAAGATGGGCATTGTACCTAATATGTATTTTCTTTTGTTTTAATCAATAATTGAAAAAAAAAAACTGTAGGCCTAATTATCTCCCATTTCGCCTTCATAATTAATTAACACTCCTAAAAAATTCTTGAACCCAGTTCAATCAATAATATTTTGAATATAGAAGAAAAATGTAAGAGTCAAAACTGAGAAACTATAAAAATTAATACCGGCTATGCATTTTGTAACCATGAATGATGTGTTACATCGTGGTAACCTTTATGGGTGCAAACCATAATTTCCTAATCATATTGACGACTGATTGATCCATCGTCTATATAGCGAAAACGACAGACAACAGAATAATCATCGATCTACGGACCGTTTCATGCATACTGACGGGCGGTAAAGAGTCGTAAAGGTTTAGAAAACTGCATAATTTCACAACGCAAGATAAAACGGTGTATAAGTACAGCTAATTTATTACTATAAACGTGACTTTGCGCAGAAAGGTGTGCATATTTGAAGTGTAATATGATGTATATTAAAATATACCAAATGTACATATACCCAATTGGCCAGCTTTTAAATATAATGCTCCTGAAGCAGTTTTTAAAACCTGTCAAGTGCGAGCCGGACACGCGCACCGACGGTTCCGCACAGTCGATATTATTATAGTCTGAATTGAATTCGATTTCAAATCCAATCAGTGCAAGCTCAACTCTCACTTAATTATATTTTTGTAGGTATTTGTTATTTTTCTTCATCGGTTGTACTGTTACACCGATGAGTAAAGGCGTCTAATTTTCAGTCGTGGTTTTTGGTGCTTTAGAAGCGTTTACAGCTGGCTGAAATGTCGTTTCAGTATATTTCAAAGGTAAAGTCTGTACCAATTGAAATGGGGAAAGATGTAAACACAACCAAATGAACCAAGTTACCATTATAACTCGATAATCACGTGCTTTTAAAGATCAAGTGAGGTCTTGGCAATAATTTATACACTGCATGTTTACTTTTACATTAAGTTTAAGATTAAATAACTATTATTCTACGTTATTTTGAATAAAAACACGCTTGATGAATAGGTGGTTATAGGAGGTTATGTGTCAAACAGTACTAATTTGTTTACATCTTTGGTAATTTCAATTGACACAAGCCTAACTTGACGTTGTTTTCAAGCGTCTGAAATAAGTTTAGCTACAGCTCTTTAAAGTAAAGACGGACGGACGAATGGACGGACAGCGTAGGCTTATTGTGGTTCCCGGACTCCCTCGCCGAGATTTGCCATGCCATTATGTAGATTGAGACCTTTATTAGCGTTGTTCAGCAAGATACAGACAATATTTTTTATCCCCTAGTATGCTTAGGCTCGGATCCGTGCTCAAAATTTGGATATCTTTTTGTATTTTTTAAGCTTAATTTTATGGACTATATTGTAATCAGAAGAGACTAGAACTTGGTAGTTTTTTGACCTCCCGCATACGAGGGGTTAACTTTTTTTTATACGAAACAAAATGAAGTTACTTTTTTATTCTAACAGTATTATAGTCAGTTGTGATTGCTTAAGATTGCATAAGAGATTTTTTACTCGCTTTTTACTAAAATAAAAAGATTTTAATCATAATCGTAATTAATCAAACCCAACGCAAAAATATGCAAATTAATCAAATATTCAAACACAATGAGGCATCCAATTAAAAATGCATTAGTACCGGTTACTGTGTTATTACTACTCGGAAGTTATTACAGCGTGTGGTTAAAAGGGTATTAACTTGATGTAGAGGTATCGATCACACATTCTTGATTTATTATTTGTTACGATTATAGACACCTGATACTTACGAATATGAGACCACGCATCACGGTCAGGAGACCCTGCCAAGATGCATTACGCTAACTAGCGTTTCTATTCGTTTCGTTTTTAAACCAATCGCGTCACAAGTAGATCACCTGACTTTTCATATCACGTCATCTACCAGTGACGCGATTGGTTAAAAAGGAAACGAATAGAAACGCTAGGTAGCGTAGTGCATCTTGGCAGGGCCCCCTGCCCTGGTTAATTTTAACGCGCAGACAAAAATGTTTTTAGATTTATATTTTTTGAGTCGTTATGTAATTTCCACCATTCGTATATGTATTGCAGAGCAAGTATAAAACAATGAGCCGATTAATGAAAGATATTTTATCAAGACATAGTAAGTTTCCCTGTTTATCCAAACTGCTATTTAGAAAGCGAATCCATTCGCTATTGAACTTGCATTTAGAAAAACCGCAGCTAATATTAGGTACTCAAGATGAACTATACTGGACAGGCCACGAGTTCACGAATCCATGAAAGAAAACAAAACTGGTTCTAATGATAGCAAACGTTATTATCATAGCAGTTTTTACGACTATTATTGTAATACGGCCGTTTAAGAACAGTCAGGTAACTTCGGTTCATGCTTTAAGTATTCACCTCGACTTTTAGATTAAATTTCAACATATAAATGGAGCCTATTAATTTGATATCAATCACGTCATAGGTACTGTATTAGATCAGATAATATAGTCAACAAGTCTTTTAGTCTAACGCCCTATGAATACAAACTTATTCAAACGAAAAAAAACATAAAACTTATATCAGAGGCCCTTAAAATTGTTTTTACGCTCTGACGGGACAACTTTAACCCGCCGCGTTACAATTGCTCCGTCGAGTTCAGGTCTACCAAGAGGTTGTAATTTGTATTAAAACACCACACTATAAATAATGTTGTTTTTAAACCACGGAGGTGTACACGCCCCTGAAATTAATTTCTAAATTAGTCTAATCAGATCCTCCTCCTTTTACTAAAGTCCTTGAATATAGTATGAGAGCACAACACAAAACATCTCAAGAACAAACGCCACATCATAAAATCCTGCGTTACATTAATATATACCATTATTACCTTCATCGATATTCCCCACAACACAGCTCCAGCAATGTTTTCCAGCTACTTAAAAGTCCCCGCTTGTTATCGTATGGCTCCGGTTTGCAATTTGTTCGACACGCTCCAACGCAGCGAAGCCCCGGGGTGTTCCACCGGGTACATGTCAGGCCATCGTAATCCTTATCGTAATGATCGTAAGGTTCCAAGTGTTCAGCTATATTTCAAGCCCGGAGACTTTAATGTGCTGCTGACCTGGAAAAATAATGATGCAGTGCTGCATAATCTGTGGCTAAGGAAGGAAGGCCTGTCAACATTATTGCCTCGCCTGTCCTTGTCGCTTTCATTTGTGCTAGAACAACTGTGGAAGGTAGCGGATTAGGGTTGGAAAGTACGTAATTGATGCAACTCCGTTTACAAGTAGACTAGTATGAGTATTGATGGAGTAATGTGCTAAGGGGCTAGTAGCGCGAATCTCACTTTATGATTAAAATAAATGGTTGTAGTGAAGTCGCGAATAATTGTTTTTTATTTATTTATTGCAATTAAGTACATATGTATACAGTACCTCCCAGCTAGCAATGTACAAGTTGCAGAACATTCTCAGAAGTTAAGAAATGTTCTCAAGAAATTACTAAGAATATTATCGGAAACATTTGAGAACATTGAGAATGTTCTCCTGCCACACAAAATTTAAGAATATTCTTAGAAATTTCCGAGAATTTGTCATAGGAAACTTTCACAATTTGAGAAGTTACTTTTCGATACAATTCTACTCCCAGCTTCTTAGTAGCGTTGGGCTGGTTATCGCTATCCCACTTGCACTTGAATCTTCTATTATATTTGACACTCGATTCATAGAAAAACGAATATTACAGATATTTATAAGGGAACGTAATACTGAACATAAAGAACCTTATCCTAAATGTTGCTAAATTGTAAGGCAGTGTGTGTAGTAATTATTTGTAATCTATATCTATTTCTATCTACTACACCATCAGTAGGTAGGACAATAACAACACAACACAATAACACATTAGGTACTATGTTCACATAAGTTTTTAGGGGTGCCTATTATTTCATCGAAAAACCTTTCCAAGAACATATCATTTCGCAGAATTTTCATTTCATCGAAAAGCATTTCTTGCCGCATGAGTATTTTTTTTTTGGTAGTCTCAAGTCTAACCTAACCTAACCTATGTAATTAATGTTTCAGATATCGTAAAAGCATCTTGGTTTCAGTAGAAAATAGCGTTCGATGAAATGAAATTCGATGAAATGATACAATCGATGAAGTGAAATTCGATAAAATGATGGGCGATTTATGCTCAATATCCTTTTTTTGTCTACCTATCTATTTTGTTACGTTTTGACACAGATAGTTATGTAAACTAAATAAAATCACATCGAAGTTTAACATGGCTTAACCCCTCGTATGCGGGAGGTCAAAAAAGTACCAAGTTCTAGTCTCTTCTGTTTATGATATAGTCCATAAAATTAAGCTTAAAAAAAGTACAAAAAGATATCCAAATTTTGAGCATGGATCCGTGCCTAAAGCATACTACGGGTTAAGAGTGACAGCGAAACTCCCGAACTCGAATTTAAAGGTTTTAATTTAAACCTACATAACACTGAAATGTCGGAATTCGAGAAAGTAGATCTACTCCGGCTCGCTAAGGTCACAGTCAGCAGCTACAATGATGTCAGCATTACAGATCGCTTAAATAACACTTTCAAACCTACGATTAAAGACAAAGGGCTGTATGAAAACGCATAAGGTTTTGATCAATTTGACTTTGTTATTTATAGTCATCGTCGATAGTAAATCACTTTTGTACGTCGTCAATAGCAAGCATCTACTCAATTAGGTTATGGTGATGAGCATACTCCTTATTTGTGTAAGTTGTGAGACAGACGTTATACGGGCCTTTCCCTTGCAAATTCCGTCTCAAATTTTGAAACCGACACAGTTCTTTGGTTAACGGCCAAGAAATAATATGAACTATTATCATTTCATATAAAAAATATGCACTAGCAGCTATGCTATGCTATGTAGTATATGTAGTACATTACTGGAATTGCGAAGGTTATTTTCTTAGAACTTATGAAAAATCAGTACCTAAAAATAAACTATTTTGGAACCGGACAGTGACGAGCCAAAAATGAGACCAACAGAGACAAAGTATTAGTGCATACAATCGATTAATTGATGGCATGTGTCCAAAATTTGTCAAATTGGCCATTCGAGGAAAATGCAATATGTAAAGCGTCGATCTATGCATTGTTGTTGAAGCGAAATTGATACAATTAATAGTATACTTAATTCAATAAAACAAAAGCAAAATGTAATATTTTTTACCATCAAAATTGAGTTTTCGTTTGACCTCGGTCTCAACTGATGTTAAGTGACGAGACGAGGTCGAGGGTAGTACACTCTTACCCAGAGAAAAGCCTATTCACTCTTGCCTTGTAGTAGTACTGTTATGTTACATTACATTACAACCGCAAGGCAATCCTATCGCAATTAAATTAAAATTTTATCTCACTTTTGCGTGCAAGACCTAAATAGAGACCATTACACAAAAGCGTGTTGCAAATAATCCCCGACATAACCAAAAGTTACATTGTTTTGACAATACAATTACATCTACTTAAACTTTCTAACATTCCGAATGAAACCGAATATGGTCCAGTTCACGTTGGCGGAGCCATCTGCGTCAATGGACGAGTTATGTAACACACATAATAACAACAAACAGCCTACGATACATTTGTGTAACGAGGAGAATGGAACTTCCGAATTGAAAACGATTTGTTAATAATTTAACAAAGAAAGTCGGCGCAGAGTAGTTTTAAACTCCGTACGTCAATATTGAAACGGGACCAAGTTAGGTACTGCCTCATAATAAAACCAAGCCCGCTCTCTTCTTTCTTACACGACTCCCGTATTGTAAAAAGTTTCCTTACGTTTACAATAATATTAAGATGTTTTTTTATATCATAAATGCGTTTTTGTTGATGCTAGCGAAAAAAAGCGACATTGAGAACTGGTTGAAATTAATACCAGTTTGAAATTACTTTATTAATATAACCAGAACAAAACAATCATGCATCAGAGTAGATACTTGTCTAGTTAAAAAATTCCTTCATTACGTTTAATGCAGTGCTTAGGAGCGACGATTTGTTTTAAATATCATTTCGATTCTTAACATGAAAACATTATTTATATTCTGTTGAACATCAACAAGTACCTGGATAACTATACAGACGCCAATTGCTTTAGTTTATGACGAACTAAAGGACTTTAAATTGCAGTATCAAGTTCGCAGAGCGGAGAAAATAAATATGCTATATCCAAAGTTATAAGGAGCTGTTACACCGTACTTTAATTCGATGCCTTAAGTGACTGTATCGATGGAGCAGAGAAAAATAAGTATCTTAAAAAAAGCATTTTAAGTTCATGTCGTAAAAAATATCTGTGCTAAGATGAAAAACATATGTAGCGATACATTGCGGCAAATGTCCACAATTAAGTAAACTCACCCACCGACACTTTTCAATGTACTCGTTTTACTTTATGTTTTCCGCGTGCCATACCTTCTCGGGTCAAGCGGTAGAGGTAACAAGAATCTAAATGGTGCCTTTTCAGATGTCGTTGAGACGTTTTTGCCTTTTAAATGTTTACCTGCCAGTTATTTTGATACCATTTGGCTCCTCGTTATCCACGGCGTTTTCGGTTTTATTGTGCTTTTCGAGAACTGCAGCGGTAAGCCGGACTAAAGAATTCGTTTTTAAGGCTTTAAAGGCTCGGACCTGCAGATCATTAATGGTGCTTTATAAAATATCTATTTCAGAATGAGCATTTAACATTTCTGTAAATCACAAGCAACCTTTGAGCGCTCTTTACAACTTATGGTTAAGTCTTGTCATTCAAATTTTTTTGGCGCCATTTTTTTTTTTTTGTTGACATTTCATTTCAGATAAACTTCAAAAAAGCTAAACAACACGTTTAAAAGACTTAACTAGGTCTAACTAATGAGAACATTTTCATTAGGTACCTACTCCAAATTGAAAACATTTCATAGTATGTTTCACTTCTTGATGCAAAAGTCAACGTTGTGACTGGCGGCTCTTAATGTAGAGTAGCAGAATTAATTCTGAGATACATGAAACGGGAACGTTGACAATTCCAACTTACTATAGCTATTTTAGTTAATTGTACGATGTTTGTTGCAGAATGCACGAGTTGCAGCGACGACGAGCTGGGAGTGACGCGGTGGACGATGCCACTGCTGAAGACAGGCGAGAAGAGATACTACCTGGGAATATTTTTTAAGGTAAACATAGACCTTTGACCACTTTAGAACCAGAGCCTTAGAGCGGACGCCAAGGAGGCATGCCCTTCTTAAAACGGAAAAATTGTTTAACAAGAGACCTATGTTGAGGCTGGTTTACAACATATGTATTTTCTTGAAGAAAATGTTAGATACCATTAATATGACACTACGAACTAAGCGTTTTCTTAGACCAGTAAAAATTCAAGTGTATGGGAAGGCTGGCATCTAATCTAAGCTAAGAGCCGACATAGTTTGACTTACGGTTTTATTGAAGAGGTGGCTTTTCAATCCAAATGTTCAGAGTAGGTTTTGGTCAAGTACAGTACCCTTACCATGAGTTACAATTACCGTACTCGCTAGCGAGTCGAATGCTCTGTCCCTCGCACTCTTTATGACTACTGCGAGGTCTGTGTGGGACAGAGCATTCGACTCGCTAGCGAGTACGGTAATTGTAACTCATGGTAAGAGTACTGACTATACTAACATTCCTATACCTTGTTTCTACGTCGCAAAACTTGAATACAGATTCGGACGTTCTTTGACCGGGCTTTTTTGCTTATTTCCACATTTTTGAGGCGGAATTAGCATATTGAAAGAATTTAGTTGCTAAATATCAATAAAATTAACGATACCAGTTCATCAATGATTTAAGCTCGTGGCTTATAAACTAATGAAAAAGGAAACAGATCTTAAAGATTTTGAACAATCGAAAGTGTTGTTCAAAACTGATACAAAAAATCCGATGTCTAGTTTCCGTCACACTCTCAAAACTACGACCATATCGTTCTTACCAACATAAAATCGGGTCCCAAAGTCAGTCCCGTGGTCAATCTTGATGCGTTTGCCTGAAATCACGCTATAAGTCTTACCCTGATTGACCTACTTAGTCGACACAGAAACAATTTTCCCAGGAATTCATTCTATTACGGTAATAGTCACATCATGCAAAACCGCGATTCTAAATTAGCTGTGGCATTTGCGGTCAGCGACTATTACTCAAAACCGTGCCAGCAATGAACACACAATTTATTTTTTGATTTTGTCATCGCTACGGTCATTCCTATTACAATAGAAGGTTAAGGTGTGTGGGCCGATTACCAGAGCTATCTGTTAACGAGAAACTTCAAAAACGGACTGATTAATTGTTGTTGTTGCTATCTAAAACAAGGGATTCTGGTAATCATTTTTGGTCGTAGGATTTTGGTGCTATCTACTGCATTGGCATGGAACGTACTTATGGGTATATTAGATGTCAATATCATACGAAATTCTCAGACGCATTTTTTAGAATTGAGATGTACACTGTGCAAAAAGGCGGTAGGGCGGTTTTCAAAAAAAGTGTACATAGTTAATTAGTACTAAAATGAAAAAACTGTCATTTTAGCCAGGTGAGTCACAAAAATTAATCATTCATTTACTGCCCTCATAAGCTAATAGGAGGTATATCAAATTCAAATAAATAAACGAAGCAGATTCAAGCTTCGCCCGTTAGTAATATGGTCGCACTTGCAACAGGAGTTTTGCCTGAGATACCACCATTTGTTTTATAAACGGTATAGTTAATTTTTGTGACTCAACTGACTTAAGTTACCGTATCTTAATTTTAGCCCTTAACTATGTACACTTTTTTTGAAAACCGCCCTGTAACCGATTTAGTGTTTTGACCAGGAATTTATAAAAAATGAAAACCGTCCATTAAAGCGTCATTCTTATTCCTTAACGAGTTTCGTAAACAAAACAATAAGGAAAATCAAAGATGTCTCCGGAGTCATTGAGGCTCATAATCAAGCAATTACCTATACTGTTGTCCAAAAGAAAGAGGCAGTACAAGAGTATGAAGTCTATATGCACATATTACCTTTTTGCTTTGGCAGTATAATGAGTTACGTCAAAGATGCGCGTGCGACGGCATGTTGCAAGCGTTGATCGATGGCGGCTCTCTCCGGCACTCCCACTGTGTCCGCGCATTGTTCGGATATGTTTAAATTATTACTGTACTTTCTATCACTGTGACAGGTGCCACCCGACAAATTGCAAAGTCATTGTCTTTATTTAATTCATTTTGAACGGTAGGTACCTAATTGATTATTAAGCCTCTCTTTTGCATTGTCTTTTTACCTATTGTTTCATTTATTGTAAACGCTATGATAGCTCAATAACGATACAAATGCGATAGGGGAAATGCCAATGTAGAATAAGCGCCCTGAGTAATGACTAATGATGAAATGTTTAATCTAAAGCTGCATTTGGAGATTTCCTGACTGTCATTGCTGAGTCCCCATAAGGATTGCGTCCATTTCAGTTACTTACGTAGCACTATAACCACTTCTTAGCATTCTAGAGCGGAGTTTTTCGATCCATGTATGATATAGCTTATTAAAAAATAAAAGAAGAACCAGTTGATCATGTGACGGTTTGTTCAGATTAACAAACAACCAACGATCATATAAAAGGGGTTTTAAGCCCGTTCTTCTGAATATATACGATTTCTCGTAGTTCTAAGTGTCCGATCATGAGGATTCAGGATATAATTAAATGTGACCAAATCCTGTAACAGGCTTTTTTGTTTTTTTTTCGCGACCGGATCAGTATACCTACCTACTTAGGATCCGTTCATCGAATTCTGCCGTGTATTGCCAGATTTTCATAAATAAAAGTAGGAAAGTAGTTTTTGTAACTTTCTAGTGGTGCTGGATGGTGGCTCCGCACAGCCAGTAACCTGAGGCTGGATCAAGGGGAACTGGGGTGTGATTCTCTCAACAAGCAAAGATGAGCGAACGCAAGAGTGAAGGTCCAAGCGGCGAGTTTAAGTAGTCCCGACAGAGCGAACAAAACACGTTTTAGCGCGTGTATTCTCAATTAGGCAGCCTTATACGTCCGACCCATCGTTCACCAGAACTTTATCACGGTATTCAGTCGCCTGGGCGGAATGAATGGAGAGCCACTCGACCGCCCGCCTGTCTCGGCGGCGTCCCCGCTCATCATCATCATCATCATCAACTTTCTAGTTATAATTTTACAAAAACCGGCCAGGTGTTGAGTCGGACTCGCTCGCAAAGGGTTCCTTACCAGGTTAAGTAGGTACAATACAACGCCGAACATTTTATTTCTGTAAGTTAAGGTTATGGTGAAGGATGAAGTACTTGCATTGGTTAATTTTTCATTTCTGATAGTAATATTTCGCGAACGACTTAAAAGAACGTTCAACAAATTAAATTCATCTTTAATTAATGCAAGATGGTCCCAGAAATTTACCGTCCATTTAGATTGACGGCTAATTTCCGCTGCCATTATTAAGAAATCGATATTATTCGTTTTAACTCAGATGAATCAATTTCGTAAATTGCTGTGTCCCAATCGGTCCGCGCATCCAATATCATTATGTTTATAAAATAAAATAAAATAAAATAAAAAATAAAAAAATAAAAATTGTTTATTTCAGATTCCTAGGATCCATAGATGTTAGTGGGTTAGAATACAAAATTCCTTATACTATGTTATCCTATAACTATGTTAGTGTACACATTATTTAAGTGGAGCCTGGTCCAGTGACTCAGAATGCCACTGTCCATTCTGCCCACCACCACGGCCAGGAGGCTGTTGCAGCTGCCCCGCAGACGCCGCAGCGCCGCCGCGGAGCGCTTGCGTAGCGTCGCGAGAAAGCCGTCGACATGCGCATCCGCAAACATGCCTGACGCGCTGCAGCGGCGCGGCAGCCGCAACAGAATCCTAAACGCGTTATTAAACTGGATGCGCAGGGCACTGAGCGATCGTTGCGTGTATCTACACCATAGGCTACAGGTATACAGCGATGTACAGTACGCCCTGAAAAGGGTTATTTTAACCTGTGCTGTACATCGACTGAACCTGCGCGCGATCATGTTCGCTCTGATCGCCAATGCCCTGCGCTCCCTCTCGATGTCCGCGTCATCCCGCAGATCGTCCGTCATCAAGTGCCCGAGGTACTTGAAACATGTAACCCTACTTAGCTTGTTACCATTGAGATGAATGGGAGGAACATATGATGGAACTTTATTTCCCGCTTTAAAAACCATGTAGACACTTTTTATGGCATTGTACTTAAGGCAGTGTGTGTTCGCATAAGACTCACATATTTTAATTAGACGGTCTAGACCACCGACTGACGGACTCAACAGCACCATATCATCTGCATAACTTACATTATTTAGACAAACCCTGTCAATATGGCATCCGACATGTGTGCTGCTGAGTTCGCCAATCAGGGCGTTCATGTAAAGGTTAAACAAGTGAGGCGAGGTAAGCCCCCCCTGTCTAACCCCACACGCCAAACTGTACTCGTCAGATAGGACATCACCCCAGCGCACACTGTTTCTTTGACCAGAGTACCAACACCTGAATATGCGTATAAGTTCCCTGGGCACTTTCACCTCGTCTAGCTTCTTCCATAGTAAGTCGTAATTGACTAGGTCAAAGGCCTTCGAAAGGTCCAGGAAACACGCATACACAGGTGTCTTTCTTCTGGTGTAGTACTCGACGGTGTACTTCACAGACAGAATTGCGCTCTCGGTCGATAGTCTGGGACGGAACCCAAATTGAGCATCATGTAACTGTATGTATTTTTGCAGATGTGAATTGAGCAAACCGTCGAGCACCCTAGCCACAATTGTGGCCAGCGAGATGGGTCGATAGTTCGTTCCATCAGATAAATTCCCCGTTTTATTTTTAGCTATCGGAACAACTATTGTTTTAATTAAATCTTTAGGTAGGTATGAGTGGCTCACACATAGGTTGAAAAACATAGCCAAAACTCTGGCTAGGTGGGGTCCGGCGTGCTGCAGATGCTCGACACTCAAGTAGTCGTGACCGGGCGATTTACCACGCTTCATGTCTTTCAAGGCCTTAGCTATGTCCCTCGAACTAAAACGAGCCTCCAAAAACTCGACTGGGTAAGTGTGTACAGGGGCATGACCCAGATTTGGTAGGGGTTTTACACTAAAGAGATCCTTGAAAAGGTTTGAAATACCCTTGGGGTCCGATACATTGTTAACGCTAACAGGTAGTCCAGGCCTATTTTCCAGTTTTTTGGTAGATTTCCAAAATTTTCTAAAATCACTTTTAGCATGTTGAGAAGCAAGCAGATCCATTTTAATTTGTTCCTGGTTCTGCTGTACCCATTTAAGCTTTGATTTAAAAATCTTCCTACTGGCACACATAGCAGTGTAGAAATCACCCGTAGTGGGCTTACCAAATAATAGCCAATTTTGAAAATGAAACCTGGCCACCCTGTGCGCGTCACTCACATGCTTGTTCCATCCTATGACTTTCCTTTTCCTGAAACCGACAGTGGCAGCTTTGCTATACAAAGAGGCATTACAGAGTGCATTAGTTATATCACAGTATAAATTATCTATTATCTTATAATGTTCCAAATTACTATCACAACATTCATCACAACAATTCCTCAATTCTTTTTTATGAATCATATGCAATAAACATTGTTTCGTCCGGGCCATCCCAAGTTACGTGTTAACCACTTACTCTTACAATCTTACGCCACTGTTTAATAACCGTAGTTATGTTGAAGAAAATCGTAATATCCATTTTGTTTTAAGAGGTTTTAAAGTATCAAGAAGGTAGGCAGGAGTAGATTTTAGAAATTCGAGACGAATAAGTTTAGTGTAGGAAACCTTGGTAGGTATAAGTATTATTCGCCGGCTAACCGACTATATCTTAACAAAAAACCACGACAAAAGACAAACAATAACATTTGGTATTTTTAATAGTACTAAAAATTCGTATTTTGACCTCTTGGCCCACTTAGGTATGTTAGGGAAATCGTCATTCCGACGTTAATTGTTAAAGAAAAAATAGGTCACTGCCATACCGCAAAAAGTACAGTTTTCATTCTGTGATCGGAGTAACTAATACAAACCAAACATATTCGAAAGTGATCACGAATCACCTACTTAGTTATATCGGAAAACGAATGTAGTTATTGTATTAAAGCAAATCAAACTGAGAACACATTTACAAAGTACTTCTCAATAGATTGACCACAATGTAATAGATACCTCATTTGCTTTGCATGCATCGATTATGATTCTCAAGTTTCTTGTACGCATTTATTTCTCCATTGAATTCACTGCTACGCCACGCTATCTACGACCTATTCACATGCGTTTTTAATGGAGTTACCTACTCAAAAGATGAAAGAACTATGCGTTTTAGAAACTATAAAAAATGTACGTGATTGATCAGTTACCTTGTCGTGAGGTTAGAAAACTTGCATTCGTCCAACTTTACCGAGTGCAGAAATCAAAGGACATGTATAGCATTTCATAGTTAACCCAATATTAACATATGTCAACAGCTATACGTAGACAAACGAGTGAAAACCACAAATTACATAAATAATCAACTTATGTATGACATGACATGAAATAAAATACCAAATTAAATTAAATGACGTGGACCTTTTCATATGTTTGCATACCAAAACGTTGCAAATCAAAAGTTTATATGTTCAGTGGCCATATTATACAGTACCGGGATGACCGAGCTTTGCTCAGCATTTTTATTTTGGTAGGTAAGTTTTCTAAAAATGAAACCTAGCTATACTCGAAAATCTAATTTAAGACCAAAATCCTAACCTCAACGGGCGCACATTCGCTGTGATTACTGCATTTTGGTTTAAGTGTGGATATTTGTATCAATAAAACTTACCCTAATATTACTGGTTACACGAGTTCTCATTCATATTTTTATGAAATAATGTTAAAATAACGAAATAATCAAGATGGGAACTGTCACATTTTGGTCTTTAATTAGATTTTCGAGTATAAGGTCTGTTCATCCTTACTTGTCTTATATATCTTGTAAACAACTTTCTAACCTCAAAATGAACCTTTTTAGGCTAAAACCGCTATTATAAACAAAATAAAGCAATCACAGACACTAAATTAGCCAAATGATGTCCAAAATGTTTATTCAGTTTACTTTATTTACGACAAAAGAGCTGTGTTAGCCAAAAAAGGTTAATTTTGAGGTTAGAAAGTTGTTTACTATATAAGACAAGTAAGAATGAACAGACCTTAGATCGATTTATCGCCCCCGAAACCCCCTGCATACTAAATTTTATGACCATCGTTGGAGCCGTTTCCGAGATTCAGATTATATATACCTACCTATACAAGAATTGCTCGTTTAAAGGTATTAGATTTGACGAACGATAACGTTTTTGGAGATATGTATTGAATTTACGTTTCTAAGCTACCGGACGGTTCGTGTCGAGGGACTCGAGCGCTTATATCAATTCCATACATTGTGTCAATACCTACTTGGAAATCATTAAAACAAAAAATCCAATGGTTGGGCTAATCCTTGATCCAGACCACAATTTAATTTGGCAAACTCGTGTCGGTTTTATATTCTCTGATACTTTGAATTGTAATCCCGAACCAAATCCTTTTGATTGTTTCCACGCCCAAAATATACATAACCCAAATCTTCAATTATATTCCACATCAAAAATGCTGAACCCCTTCATAAAACCCCATCAGTATTCTGGTTAGCACCTCGCCGAACTGAATTAGCGATATGGCAACAAAAAACATTCTATTGAAGCGCACGTGACACCGCTCCACGCGGCCGTTGGAGATCATTTCACTTTCACATTGTCCAAATGTTTTGATTACGTTATCTCGGTACATTTTAGGTGTATTTGGTGAATAATAATTGCTGTCTGTTTGGTCCTCAATATGTTGAAGATTTGGAGTTTGTTTTGGAAGGCTAACGAACACACAGGCCACCTGATATGGAGATCTGAGACTCAGATAATCTGAAATTGGGCAGAGCAGGTACTGAGATCTCTTTATGAGAAATGGTCAAAGTCTGCCACCCCAGGGATGCTTAAAGAGGACCCCCCCCCCCGTCAGGTAGAGTTGGGAAGAGGACTTCCCAAGATGATGGAAAGAATGGATAAATATACGAAACGAACTAAACCAAACTAAACTCTCATCTTATCTTGTCATGCTGTCTGGTCTACAAATCTTGACATTATATTAATTACAGACGACAATGTAATGGGTTATAAATGTGATAATAATGATTTCTATTGTGACATAATCAAACCTTTGCTATTATGGTACGGAACCCTTTGTGCGCGAGTCCGACTCGCACTTGGCCGGTTTTTTACACATACTGTTCCATGTCAACATTTTAACCGAGGTTTAAATCGAATTAAGCCGGCATTTAATCCAATCCGCCGCGTTGCGCCGCGGCTACTTCGTCGACGGCTAGTTAATACGTAAATGACCTGTATTTTTTAAAAAGAGCTCCATATTTTTATAATGGTTTTTTTCTTTTAGGGCGAAAACGCGAATAAATGTCATGTTACAGTTACAGTTTACATATCACATTTTGTTTGTGCCTAGTAGATTTAAAAAGTCGACATTGCATGCGGTCGTCTACAATGTAATTTAAAAAAAACAAACGACAATTTCACATAAATTTACCTGATCCTAGTTGGAAGCTCTTGGCTTGTCCTATGGATACTAGTCTAAAACAAAAGCTTGTATGTCCTAACGGACTAAGTTTTTTGTCTAGTAACTACCTAAGAGTTTCATTCATATTTATAATGTTAAAAAAATATAGTGACCTGACAATAATAGTCTTCCTGACAAATTATTAAAATGAAACAATTTCACATGACAGCGACTTCTTCAAACGATTAAAAGTCATTTCCAAAAGTTAAACTTCAAATCCAATGACCGGTAAAACGCAAACTTCAGCCTCATGAATTTCCGGACAACTTGTCAGTTTCCGGGGAATTAGTTCCGGCGTCAATGTCCCGGAACTAACCCGGCCGCGGAAAATGTACTGGAAACTCAAAACTGACCACTGAACATCGGGTTTTGAGCTAATTTAACACTTGGGTAATTGGCGTAGAGTTTAAACTGGGGTGGATTGGGACAGATTTCCACCAGTAGCAATTTAACTTGATGACGGAACTGGGGCGTTCTCTTCGTACCTACCTATACTCTGATTTAAAAAAGCGCGGTTCAGATTCCTCCGATAGCTAGTCGTTATTCATTTATTGGATTTCTAATGTCCTTGACCTCTATTCTATGGGTAATAAGACCCTAATAAAACCCTATTGCCTTTGCCATGATATCGTAATATTTTTTATCTAGATCCATATCATAACTTCAATATAATATATTCAGAAGCGATAAGCAAATGGCCTATATTAAGCAACCTGTATCTGTGGTTGTACTTTAATGTTAACATTAGAGCATTACATGTCATTAAAGTATCGGTTATCGCTGTAGTTGCATCATAATGTTCACTTTAAAGTATTGGTGACCTATACTTTAATGTGAACATTAAGATACAGGGTAATGACAAATACAGGTTTCTCACATATTGTAGAAAACTTATGAATATGCATGTACAGGTCGATTCACGAGAGTTGGCACGAATGGATTGAATGAGTGAACGAAAGTATACAAGTGTGTAAAATAATAACAGATTTTAGGTTTGAAATTCGAGCATCGGTTCAAAGGACGGCACTCACACAGTGATAGGTGACATTACTTTTGTTCATTCCATTCGTGCCAACTTTAGTGAATGTACCTGTAGATAAAGTTATGTATGGGACTGTACGCATAATTAGGCATTAAAACACTCGTGTGATCTTATTATGCACCAGTCACATAAATAACTATAACTCGGCCGCCATTACTGTCACGTAAATAAGAGCTATCGTAACATTGACAATGCGATAACATGCCTAAGGCAATATGGTTTTACCCTGTAGAATACAGGCCCTGGTAATTCATACTGATATCATAAATGTTAAAGTAACTTTGTCTGTCTGTTTGTTACGTTTTCACAGGTAAACCGCTCAATGTTAATGTAATTAGGTAGCTTGAACCCCTTCCTTGGGGTTCATATACATAGGGTGGTTTTTCCCACGAGTAGTAGCGTTAAACGATTTCTACGCAGACGGAGTCGTGGGTAACAGCTAGTTTATTTTAATCAGATTATAATTGCAACTACATCGATCGTTTAGGCGTTTTCGAAGAAGCCACAGACAAAATACGAAAGAATAAAATTATGCTCTTATCGTAACTAAGCATCACATGAGATTATGATTATGGGACAATCGCCGACCTGCCTTACCAAGCAGTGAAATAATAAATGACCCAGCGTTACCAACGGAAGATTAAAATAAAGCTAATTACCATATTAAAGGTCAGGAGCCCAGTAACACACGAATCAAAGGTAAAAAAGTGATGTAAGACCTGTCCAAATTTCAAACTAGATTGTTTTTGTTGATTATCTCTAGGAAGGAGTCAAAAAGGATTCTACATGTTTGCGCTTTAAATATGTTATATTATTATGTTTATATTATTAGTTTTTTTTATAAGCGTAGATTTAGCCCATGTAACAATTTTATAATGCCAGCCTTAACACCGCGTTATGTTATAGAATTGACGTAAAGTGACGATCTATCCCGTCAGCCGCATAAATCAATTCCATACATTTTATGAGTTTTCGAAAATCGTTAACGTTAGCGTTATTGTTGAAGAGGCCCCCGGCCTGGGCAAAATCGACGATTCTTCCTAGCCTTTAACTATCTTGTCACATCATCATCGCGTTCATCACCTCAGCATTAGACTTACAGTCCACCGCTGTCTGTACACAATTACACATCCCTTTACAAATGCAAATAACCCTGTTTCTATACTATATCCCCCTCTACAAATCTCATCACTTCCATCCCATATCATTTCCCTCTCTATCACATCATTTGTCTCTTCCGCTTAATCACCTATGCGTCACATCATCACCCATTCGTGATTGGTTAGTCCAACGTCGCGTGCCATCGCTCGGCTGCGCCTGCGCAACTTTCTCAACCGGTCGAGTTCAATTATGCAACGATTAAAACTGCACATAATGCCGGACTTTGCGGATGCAATGTCAAGTTTGGCGGTCGGGGATTGAAACTAAAAACTAACAAAACCGAAAGTCATGATAATAATCGAGAGAGAGATCTCTATAACTCTATACTTGAATTCCTTTAGGTTAAGCTTCAAAGCCGCTCCTATAGGCTACCGTGGCAACTTGACCTACCAGTGGCGACATCCCGTCATACATTCATCGATACTCTAAAAATACATGCAAATTAAGTTTTTCCAATCCGCATATCGTAGTTGCAATATGAGTGTTATTTCACCCGGCAGACCATGATTTACAGTAGTTAAAAACGTAAAATAAAAACTTAAACAGACTGTGAAATAACGACTCAAAAACTATGAGTGCATGATGTTATGTTAAATGTGTTGTGTATTAGGCAAGACGTTTCCTAAGTAAACCATAGATATAAATAAACATATGCACTTATTATGAAGTAGCTAAGGTGTTGTAGCAAACAAACGTGATTATTGTAACGCAACAAAGCTTAGCCCATAATCAGCTCTCAAAATAAAAACAAACCATCAACGGTTAAATCTATCTCACCGTGAGAACAGAGAGAGACCATCGTTGTTTTTCTTTGATCTCTTGCAACTGTAAAAACTCTTACCTAAGGAACGACGACATAAATAGCCCCAATTCATCCAGGTATAAAAGGGCGCCTTTATATACATTTGAATACAGCAGCGATTTAATATCAAGTACAGAATCCTAAGCCGCAACCCGTTGCCTCTGAGGAGCGTAATTCTGCTCACAGTCAAGAGATTACGAGCCACCTTTGCACTGTAATTTGAATGTAAAAATCGTGAATAATAATAATCAACGTTAACGCGAAGCCAATGGAAGTGTAATATGATAAGTTCAAAAGTCATGTACGCACTGCTAGATCAAAACAGTATCAACTCAAAATCCTTGTTAGTTTTGCTTCAAGTACATATTGTATTAAAGTTGATTTTAAAATACAGTTGTATTTTGAGTTACTATTGTTTCGATTTAGCAGTGTGGTATGTATTGTGGTAACCCATACTTTTATCAAATTTCACTTCATTGATCGTACCATTTCAACGAACACTATTTTCTGCTGCTATCATGATGTTTTAACATTAGGTCTTAGGTTAGGTTAGGTTAGACTTGAGATCAAAAAAAAAATACTCATGGGGCGAGAAATGCCTTTCGATGAAATTAAAATTCTGCGTAATGATAATGATAAGTTTGCTGAAAGATGTTCTTTTAAATATCTTAAATTCATTCGTCGATGAAGTACTTCTTACCGGTAAACTAAAATTATCCCGCGCGCTCGTAGGCAAGTTAGGTTAGTGCCGCGACCAAATTAAAAACTCACGCAAACTAATAATGCTCTGACAGGTCTACAAATAGCCTCGTCGGTTAATTAATGTTAAAAAGTAAGTGGTTCTTATGAAAATCACTTTACTTAACTATTAGACCGATTTAAATTAATAGTGTTGTTGTGTTGTTGCCAATCGGATTTTTCCATCTTTTCGTTTCAAATGCAGACGCTTATAAGTGTTTCTTAAATATAATTTGCAATTGACAGTATGATAATGAAGCATTGCTTATAAGTTCATTTATAATAGATAATTATCATAGTCATCTATGCAGGAACTCAAATGTTGTTGCGAAATTTACAACTGTCTGGCAATTCCTACAAATGAAATGATTCATTGCCGCTTAGATAAAAGTTAAGTAACAGTCCTACCTTATCCTAACTTACGTGATAAAATGTGAAAGTACGTTTGTTTTTTTGTCCTTAAATAGTAGATTATACACCGAGGGGATAAAGCACTGTTTTATGTCACGGGCGCGATATTGAATCCCCTGGTTGTATCTTATAATATAAGAGTTATAAGTATAAGTTGGTGTTGTCAGAACCCTAATAACGTTATCCGGGCCTAAGATTAGTTGAGAGATTTGGTGTCAAATTTTCCTTTCTTAACCGCATTCTGCCCCCCTCCCTTCACCGTCGCCTAAAGCTCCCCCTTTCTTCCCTCCCGCGATGAGGATTACTCCTCAGCCTTCCGTAATTAAGGATCAAAGTGCCTCTTGTGGCGAATCTCAAATTTAATTCATTTATGGCCTCCAGAGCGAGATTTTCGCAGCCGTGATTGCCTGACAGAAATTACGCTGTTGATCATAATTGTATTCAAATTGCCATTTGGGGTTGCTATACTTTGCAACTTGTATGTGCCTGTTTTTTAAATTATTTAAGTGGAAAGTAGTTTCAGTGTGAATGTTATGGAAATAGTATTACTATTGAATTTAATTTTCTCCTTTCTTATAGTTCACTCTACAATTTACATTAAATGTAATCAAAAATATGAAACATTACCTTAACTATTGTATCATTTATAGTGCAATAAGTTATTATATTATGAAACCGTGATTAGTTTGAGATTGGAATATTAGCTGTCAATTCATATGCACTTTGGCGTAAGTATATGGTAAAACTGTCACCTCTAATCCCTTTCTAATCGCGGCTAGATAATAAGACCGGCGACACACTTACGATTTTTCAAGGGTTAGGTGGTGCCTTTACCGACTGCTTCTATAGTAAACAAAAGTCAGTGATAGTCACAAAATCCACCAAAATAATGAGAAACGTACCTACAATTAATGACAACTATTTATTCAAATGAAAAACCCCACTTTCTAATAGTAATAACTTATTATAAATAGTCGCAGTACTTTCTTATACATCGATTGTAATTCGCTGTTACGTGATACGGTAATAATAACCTTGTAGAACTTGACGCCATGATTGATTTTAAAAGTTAATTATCATGTATCTAGTTCTTAATGGAGATGAGACAAGTATTTTCGAGCCCGTGAGTAAGGCAGTTGGCTCATCGCTGCCGGCGAGGAAGTGATTATCTATCGATTATTTTCTCGCTCAAGAAACGAACAAAAGATATAATAGATCCCGCGTCAATAAAAGAGACACATATATCGCTGGCTGTTCACACTGACGGCGGAAACTCTCCCTTCAACAAAAGATATAGATCCCGTGTAAATAAAAGAGATGCGTATATTGATAGTTTATCACAAGCTCTACTCGTTTCTCGCTCATTGTCTGCGGTGGAACAAGTGCCTAATGCGCAAAAAAAATGATCTTGATTCATCTGGGGAAAGTTATCTTTGTCAATATATAACCGTAGTTTGGTACAGTAGCTATAGCACGAACCTTTCAAATAAATAATAATAATAATAATAATAATAATTTATTTCGAGTACTCGTAAACATAGTTACAACTCATATTGTTAGTGTTTGCTTAATCCTATAGGATATAGGACTTGTTAATAAAATACAGTTATACAAATTATCGTATTCAAACATACGTCAAGATTTCGAATCGCCTTTACTTTCTGAAAACGAATTCTTTTTACGGAATCCGTAACACAAATCGCTTAAACAGACACATCACCGTACCGTCATACCCCCCCCACTTACATTTTTTTTGGAAATAATTGGATATGTTTTATGTTTTGTAAACGGTCATTAGAGTGTTAATTTGATGTTCATTCGTTTTGAATCCATCAAATTATAATACTGGAAGTGGCAAAAAGTTGTCCTTACCCTAAATAAGTTCCTGTAAATAAACATTTTTCAGTTTTTGTTGCCGAATAACTTTTTTCCGCTGAGACATCATCTGCTTATCAAGACGAAACTAGCGAGCCCCAACTTGGCGGGTACATATTATAAGTACAGCGAAGTTCCCGTCGTCACCTTTATACTCTATCATCGGATCAGCTCGCATGCTGATTTCTCAATGTTTGTATTTTAAATCTTGTGGTAACTTAGTTCTATTAAATATCAAATATACGAGTACCCCTACCCCTATCGCCTAAACCAGATTACCGCTTGAATTAATGTTCACTTTACTAACTTATCATCAGTTAGATAAAAATCGACTTTCAGAAATCGGTATCAAATGACAATTAGTGAAACATTGGCCATAAAAATATGTTAATTCTTCAAGGTTAAGTTCTTTAAAGAACTCAACCTTGAAATATATCCACGCCATTTGATTCTGCCCCAACTTGTAAAGTCTGTTGTAAAGTGTATTCTATTTTATGGTTTCAGGCGAACTGGTTCAAGGCGCAGCAGTACTGCCGGTTCCACGGGATGCACCTCGCCTCCATCGCCTCTCAGCAGGAGAACGATCAGCTCGAGAAATACGTCAAGGACTCAGGTAACGGTTTATTTAACGGGTCTTAATGGATGCCATCGTAGGGTCCATAACCCTTACCTGAGTTACAATTACCGTACTCGCTAGCGAGTCGAATGCTCAGTACTCTTACCATGAGTTACAATTACCGTACTCTCTAGCGAGACGAATGCTCTGTCCCTCGCACTCTATAAGAATACTGCGAGGTCTGCGAGGGACAGAGCTTCCACTCGCTAGCGAAAACGTTAATTGTAACTCATGGTAAGGGTACTGTTCCTCGCAGACCTCGCAGTTTTGTTATAAAGTACGAGGGACAGAGCATTCGACTCGCTAGCGAGTACGGTAATTATAACTCGTGGTAAGGGTACACACAGCTTTTTCATGACATTACTAGCTGTTGCACGCGACTCCATCCTCGTAAAAGTCGTTTTCTACTCGCGGATAAGAAGTACTCTGTGTCCTTTTCGAGGCACAAGCTATGTCCATACTAAAGGCGTAACAAACAAACCGACCAATTGACTTCCTATTTATGATATTGGAAGATTTTTTTTATTCTTAATTAGCTCACTACAATTTTGTATTTTATTTAAATTGTTTATTCCCCTAATATTACTTTTATAAATCTCAAATTAAAATAAAATTGGGTTTCTGACAGACCGCCAGCAATTATTATCTAGCCGCGATTAGAAAGGGAGTAGATGTGACAGTTTTGCCATATACTTATGTCAAAGTGGATATGAATTGCCAACTATTCCAATCCCAAACTAATCGCGGTTTCATAATATTCTGTTACCTACCTTAGGTGTTGGTTAAAATGGCCCATTTCCCAATTCCAGGTTACGGTCGCGAGCATTTCTGGACGTCTGGAACAGACTTAGCCGAGGAAGGCAACTTCTTCTGGATGGCCAACGGGCGGCCACTTACGTTCGTCAACTGGAACGCGGGGGAACCCAACAACTTCCGCTACGAGAACGGGGAAGAAGAGAACTGCCTGGAACTCTGGAACAGAGACGACAAGGGGCTGAAGTGGAACGACTCCCCTTGCTCCTTCGAAACGTTTTTCATCTGCGAAGTACGGACGGATTAAAGAGCTGTCCTTATTTTAAATTAGTAGACTTAAGACAGCGTTATTGTCAGAATCTGCTGGAAGTGAACTGGTCCCTTTGGTTGGACTGAAAAAGCTATAATTAATCATGAAAGGAAAAGACGAATATGTAGCTTGGCAATAAAGAGTTTCGGCACAGTATAAACAGTATAGTATCGTCTTCAAACAAAGGTACATCGCGTGGCTTACATATGTACGTGTCTCGACCGTATGCGCCGTGACCCATCACAAGCCAACTTAACACGATGGAGCGAGCCGGTTTGGTCGGGTCCGCTCCGTCGCCCTAGCAACTGAACGGCAATAGGTAACAGAAACTCCTAAAGGGCCGGAAACAAACTAATTTTCTATTTATACTTTGGTATCGGTGAAGAATGCAACTACATTCTTATATCTTTCCAAACTCTTTTCTGCCAAAATACACGATAATACAAGAGCGTTTTCCGTTCTTGCAATGTAAATTTCTTAATCACATTACATGAAACTATAACAGTTACTCTTTCTAACTTAATTACTCTCCAATTTGGAAGATGAAAATACTCAAGTTTGTTACCAAGTTAGTAACGTAACAAAGACGAAAGTGCAGGAAGTTACTACTTACTCGCGAATTGAAACGCCGAACTTAGTTTCAAAAATATATAAAAATAACACTGAGCGTTTCTTGTAAACAATTGTTTAAGTATGTATTTATTCGAACACTTCAATTAAATTGTACCTATGTTTTTTAATTTTGTACAAAGGAAGATGTTAATCGCTTAAGGTAGATTAGAGAGTAGCTATGTCGCGGTGTAGATACGCGGTATCAATATTATAATTTGTTGCAACAAAGTACAAGACAGTAGATGTACAAAGATACTACTCAAGTTACCACTTGGCAACTGTAACTGGTTTGCCAAAGTTACCTAGAACAAAAGTTACCACTTTGTAAAAATGTTGAATGACTTTCATTCTAAGTTTTATGAAGAGTTACCATTTAATAAATTGTGTTTCCGCTCCACGGAAAGTAGCTTATTTAAAAAATAACCACTGAAAAAGATACAGTTTTCCCATTTTATTTTATTTAGTTATGTTTTTGAAGGGACAGAAAACCAGCTGTTCCGATTTCGTTGATAATCTAACCTAACGAGTGTATAGGTTCTCTGGATACCTTCCGAACATACTAAACGTGAAAATCATACTGGTGACACTACACGTGTAAAAAGTAAGTACAAGACGGAGATACCGGATGCTTTGTTCATGTTAAACGGTCGCACTCAGGCCAGTTAATGACAATTAAGTCGTGCCTTATAAAGATCTTTCATAGAAAAGTTTGAAAAAGGAATGAGTTAAGTCTAACATTTCTCTGTGCAAGGCGGTTAGTAGGTGCCCAGTTCAACATCTACATTGTTTAATCCTTATTTTAAAGTCTTGGTCAGTAGTTAATACAGAGTTTCGAGGTAGGTTAATGCTTGGTTATTTATTAATGTAGTATTTTGTACTAAAGGTTAAACAATGTCAACGATCACTGCCACATGATCATCAAAGCCTCGGGCGTCTATTCCGAAATTTATTCAGAGGGCAAGTTTCAGGCAGCGAAAAGGACATGCCTATTGTTATAGTTTTGTCCCGTTCCCTCTCTGGAACTTGACAAGTTTAAACAGCTCATGATGCAGCCTCTGCTATTTCATAGTGGTATAAAAAGGAAATTTTAGTGTTTTTGAAGATGGTCAGTTTCGGAATAGACTTCTGGTTAATGGGACCTCGAGTCCATAGTCAAACTTAGGTTATAGAATTAGGTTACCATAGTGATACTTGTAAAAATAGTTTTAAGAATAAATAAATCTTGTAAATCCCAATGAATTTATCAATAACGAGTACCCTCTAGCAAAATCCCTATAGCCCTAATATAAGAGATCACGGTAGAGTCTGAGTATGATAAGAAAACCATTGTTTTTTAATCATAAGGAAGCGATGTTGACATGTTGAACTTTACAATATTATTATAATCTAGTAATATGGATTGAAAAACTGGAAATTATAGTAAAGTGAAAACAAAAAATATAAATAAAATTATTTAATACTTCAAAGTTTCGAAAAAGATGTCTTTTTCTTTCTATCAATAGAAAATTCAATGGTACGAGTATTATCAGCACCCTTGCCTTTAAATAAAAAATAAAATGAGCTGCAACTACGTACTGAAACGCAGTTTTTACGACCAAAATTGCAAATTACAGTGTTTATCGATGTGTGACATCATAGCAATATAGGAATATCGGACTTCTGACTTGCAGTGCTCGGATTGCAGCTCTGCACTCCTTAGAAAAAAGGGCGCATGTCTCATAGAATCGCGTATGTATAAGGGACCTTATTTCTTAAGACAGAGGGTTAAATTTGCTTTGACTATCAAATTACTCATGCGTCCTTTTTATTTAGAAGGGCAGAGCTGATCCTATACATATCCTTACAAAAAACTAAATCGAATGGCAGCATTTTTTTTGTCAAATAGCCTATTGAGCAGGTTCCCTATTGGTATTTTTGTGCTACAAGCACAATAAAGGTGAAGGCTCGTACCGTACCAGAGAGTGAAGTAGTTGATGGAAGTCTAGAGTGGCATGTGAATACTTCAACGCCAAGAGCAAACTAATCCTATCAATATATTGGGACCGAACAATATCTGTCAATAGAAATAAGCTACAGGCGAAACACAAATAATCACTATCTCGGATCACCTTTGTCGATAAAAATGATAAAGGATGCCATATTTTAATGGCCGCGATAGTCAAAATTTCTTAAAAAGCGCAGGACGGTGGTTTTAGCTATTTTGTTTAGAGAGCGGTTATATTCCGTGCACGATTGATACCCTTACCATTCTAGGCCTTTATAGTTCCGTTACTGTTATTGAAAATGTATTGGATTGACATAAGCTGCCAGGCGGTCGCGTCGAGCGCTTATTTCAATTCCATACGTTTTGACAGTTTTTTAAAATTTGCATCTTTATACATCTTGTCCCCTCTGGGCCGCAGGGCTGTTAATTTCTGACCCGACAAGCCAGCGGGCATGTTTATCGACGTGGATAAAACAAGTGTCACTTTCTGGCCAGTATGTAAGTGTGAGGTGAGAGTGAAGTATGCTTTATCCACCGAGACAAAGGCGACCATAATATACGGGCCCAGTTTGACATCTTTTGCTTATTCCTAAGGGTGGGTTTAGACCAAGCGAACGAACAATAATTCTATGGCATTATCTCTTTCGTTTTCTTTGTAAAAATAAAGACAAAACATGTTCTAGAGCATTCGCTCGTTGGGTCTAAACCCACCCTAAATAAGTAAATAAATATTCATAACGAAGATCGATTTGGTTATGAACTTTTGAATATTAGGAGCAAGTCTTAATCTAGTTCTTAGTATTTTTACCTGTTATCAATCAAATATGGAGTATTAAAAACATAAAAACGTTAATGAGAAAGTCGTCTTACGAAATTATAACTAAGAAGTGGACATTTTACAGAGATGAGAAAAAAGAGGAAGTTTTAAAACCAACAAATCAATTCCTACTAAGTACCTACCTATCTATTCGACCAATGGCCGAACCCTATATTCAAACCGCGGATAGACAGGCTTGCTTCGTATTAAAATTTGACACATTTTGTATGGGCCAATGTCAAATTTTAACCCGAAGTAAACCTTATCCGTCCGCGGTTTGAATATAGGTTTCGGCCGTTAACCACTTGTAAAAGGTAACTTGACATGAAATAAATTTCAACAGAAATATTCAACTCGGTTCCCTGGTGGTTTTAACTGCAAATATACACCG
This sequence comes from Acleris literana, assembly GCA_946894065.1. Classification (NCBI taxonomy): domain Eukaryota; kingdom Metazoa; phylum Arthropoda; class Insecta; order Lepidoptera; family Tortricidae; genus Acleris; species Acleris literana. Next base: position 6,561,186 of record OX335681.1, read on the forward strand.
GGCCGACACATTAAGTATCCATGAGGCGCCGGTGTTTGCCGTTTGTGTGCAACATTCATTCTCAAACGACGGTGCGCATAGCAACTAGCTCTAAGAAATAGGCATAAAAATATAAAGAAGATTGGAAGTCGCTCCCAAAAGCCCCGGGTATCTAGAAAATCCTCTGGTAAGTAAAAGCAAAGATGACCAATCCTTAGACTCTTAAAATAAATTGGTTCTAAAAATTATGGAATTTGTAGTAATAATGCATTGAAGCTCACCTATATAAGACAAGTACTTAATAAGAAAAGGCTAATATGTTTAAGGTATAATCGGCCAAGAAGTTTCTTCCACAAAAATGAGTTCCTTTACAACTTTTGGATCTTAATAGAGTCGAAAAATGGTGAAGGAGTTTTCTACTCGACTATATTCTCCAAATGTAATCAAACTGTATCTTATATGATATTTAGCAAAATCTTAAATCCATTTGGATTTATTCTGAATTATCCAATTTAATTCTCAACTCTCGCATAGTGCACTCCTTTTTACTACGCCGCGCCGAGTGCCTGACAAAATTCACGAGAGCTTGCTAAATCAAGTTCGTGGCGGCTCTGTCGTATTTCTGTTTGCCTAGTACTTGTATTTTATCGCTTGTCTCCTAGTGCGTCTCTTTCGTTTTATTCTAGATAGAAAAGGATTACCGAGAGACAAACGAGAGAAAAACACTGGTAAGAGTGGTAATTTCTAGCCGCCCTGGCGAGTCACATTTCCTGAATCACTCCGACCTGTCTGAACAGCTAGCACAAGTTATTCGCGGCTTGTTTATTGCTCGTATATCCCTTTCTAACTAGTATACAACTACAGAGACGCACGGAGTGAGATGAAGCGAGAGAATAATAGATAGCTAGTTCTACTGAGCCTTCCTCAAAATGTTATTTCGCGACTTTTCAGAACGACTTTATTTTCGAGGCGTTTGGGGCTTAGGAGTCGCATTTTAAATTAACTCTCCCAAGTTTTAACCGAATGAAACACGTAAATTTTCACATGCTTTTATTTAACTTCATTTTTATTTGAATGGCAGGATGTTAAGTTCAAATCTTTCGAGTCAAATTTGAAGTTCCCTTTAGTGGAATTGGCTGACAAATAGAATACATATTATGCGCCCGATGACAAAGCAATTAAATGTTATTTTAGAGCTGGATCGATGATGCAGATGAAAGGTGGTATTGGTGGGTGATTTAGACTTGATAAGCAGATGATGATTACACAAAAAAAAATTTTTTTATTTTAAAGTCGATATTTCCATTAATCATTCTAAAAGACGAATTTTTAGACATTGATTTTTTACCTTAGGTATGCGTGATTAAAAAATCAATGTCATAGACACCTATGTACTTAGCTAAATGTAGTATTGCGATGATAGTAAGGATGGTGAAAAACAAACATAAAGCAGACGAATTCATGGGCAAATGCGAGACTAAAAGGAAGGTCGTAGGGAAATCAATCATTACGAAGCAGAAAAAAGCAAATGCAACTTCAATACGAATCCCGACCCTTCGAATGGCAAACACCGATCTCCGAACGCCTAAGCCGGTGGTTTTACCTTAATACGTGTACTTTTGAAAGAACCCTTGCTGCCAAACAGGCAATAAAGTAGCAATGTACCGTTCATTTCCCTCAGCAGCGGCGCCGATCCGCCTAAGCCGTCCCGGTACTAACTGCGTTGGGAACTTGGGGACAGGACAGGAAGTAAGCCATTTTGATGCTAGCCAACTTATAGATTTTGTTTTCCCAATCGGCGAATCATATTTTGAAAATAACATAAGTTTGAAGTTTTTAACAATTAAAATAATAAACTCATTCGTGCCTCAGGGGTGTGATTCTCTCACAAACGACGGACGGACGGACGAACGAGTGATTGTCCAAGCAGCGAGTTTAAGTAGTCCCGTCAGAGTGAACAAAACATATTTTAGCGCGTGTATTCAATTTGGCAGCATGACTTCTCGAACGTATAAGGCGGCCTAATTGACAATGCACGCGCTAAAATGTGTTTTGTTCGCTCGGACGGGACTACTTAAAGTCGCCGCTTCGATTCGCTCGTCCGTCCGACCAACCGCCGTTTTTTGATAGAATAACACCCCAGGTGACCATAGGACTGGCTCTTTCCTCGGCTAACGGCTAGCAATAGCATTATGGGCACCATTCCCGGTGCCAGTGGCCTAGGGGACATTTGTACATATTATAGTTACATAGAATAAGTTAATTTATATAAGTATTTAGTTTTGGTATGTATATTGTTTGTGTCTCAATAAAATAGTTTGAAGTAAAGTTACGGATGGAGGAGTTAGAGCGCTCTGCGGACGTAATCAAGTGGCATAACGCTAAATTCCTAAGCGATTTTCAAAAATGTATAGGATTGATGTAAGCTGATGACAGGTCCTGTTTATCGCTTATGTCAACTCCGTATATTTCGAGTCGATAGAAAACAGAAACATTAGCAGCGTTCGCATCATGAAACATGAAACTAATATTATAAATGCGAAAGTTTGTATTTTTATTGGAACTTCACGTTAAAACGGCTCAGCGGGTTAGCATTAAATTCGAAAAGGAGACAGCTTACACCCTGAACTAGCACATAGTGTACGTTTTATCCGGAAAAGAATACTGTTCCCGTGGGATAGTCAACGCGGACAGAGTCGCAGGCTAGGTGATAATAAAATCGCCAAAGTTCATTAAAAAACAGTTTATCATGCGATGCTGATTTTTAAACTGCTATTTTAAGATGCCGCCTAAAAACGCGATTACTCAAATCAACTTGCATCCAGACGCACTAAATCAATTCCCGCCCCCCGACCAATTACGTAAAAGCTATTCCTTTTCCGCTCGTTAAAAATCCCATCAGCAAACGTCTAATTTGTCCCAGTTCGCAGCTTACCTCTCAGTTCCCCCTCTCTAAATAGCACAAAGTTATACAAATGTAGATAGCCAGACAGTGAATACGATGTTCCGTGTGTTTGTCACCGGTTTCAGCAAGGTATTTAATGATGGACAAAAAATAAAATAATTATCCCGTGGTTAGGGAACCGATTAGTAAACCAAGCTTCTCCGCAATCAATAAACTGGATTATAACAAAAAAAACATCCATCTCTGTCGTCAGGGTTGGAAACGCATTTGCAGTCTTAGGATTGTATTCTTGAAATTAAAGAATAATAAATAATACAAATGTCTAAAAAAACGGTTTTATTTTACGAGTACCTAGGTACCTATCAAAACAAATTTTTAGATTTGTTGGATTGTTTTCACAAAAGCATTAATCATATTATTTTATTAGTCGCATTTTTTCCCAACCAAATATTACAGCCGACGGAGCTCCTATTTCTGGGTTATTTTGGGACTCCGGGCCTGATATAAAAACTAACCTAACCTAACCTTAAAATAATCTGCTGGTAAAATATGTACGAATAATGAACGCGAACATTATAAAACGCTTTATGAAAAATCGCTACATGAAGAAAAAATAATAATTAAATTTGCGATCATGAAAGAACGCGATGTGAAAATGATCTAAAAAACTAATTTTTACTCGTCATTCTGACCACGTATAGGTAGTTAGTTTCTATTGCTCTGATAATTTTCCGTGATTTACAGCAACCTTTAACAGTGTTACAAAAGCCAAAGCATAACATTTTTCGGACCGTGAATTACAATTGCACCGTAAAGATACAATTAGGCTAACAAAGGGAAGGGAAAGCGCCTTTTCCGGGCTATAATACTTATACAGGAAGTAGCCCGGATTCATTGCAAGTACGTAAAGGCGCGATCACAAGTGACGATTTTTTTGAGGACCTGGGTAGTCTAATAGGGAATATGCATGGATTTTTTAAATAGCATTTCTCAACAAAATATGAAAATACCGTAAAAGAGATCACCAAAAGTGAAATTAAAATTAAAATCGGTCAAGAAATACGGATGATACAAGCATTTTAAAATGCTATTAGATAGAGAGATCCGAAGTGCACCGGTGACGTCATCGTGCAGTACGGCCATATAAACTCCACGTAAAATTCTGTTTTGTTAGAAAGAGATAGGAACAAATCTTTGTTAGCTTATATCTGGGTTATTTGTATAGCTATTCAAAAAATGTTTTTCTCACCTATTTGTTACATGAATCAGCTTTCATTGAAGCTGTCAAAAAAAAACATGCATATTCCCTAGACCCTGCCTACCATGCTAGCAGGTTCTATGATTCTCGGTCCTTACCTTGCTTATTTGTTTGTGATGAGTATATTTGTTTCTGAGTCTTGGATGTTTTCGATGTATTTATGTTTGTATTTATTTATATAATTATGTTTATCGTTATCTAGTATTTAAGCTTCAGCAACGCTAATTAAATAAGAGCTGTCATAATGTTGACAATACAATAACATGTCAAAGACAATATGGTTTTATTTTGTAGAATAGAGGCCCTGATGTTCAGACACGTCACGCCTGCGGATGCGTAGTTAATTTTTAAAAACTCTTTGGCTCGGTGACAAATATCGTGCAATACACAAAATAAACTATAATTACTAAGTTACGAGTATCGTCACTTTTATGCTTAAGGAGCGTCCCCACTGAGAGCATTCGCGTGTAATGAGCATTCGGCGTGAACATCGAGTGGTGTGTAAGCATTGTAACGCTCGGACGGCTCAACGTCCACACCACTCGAATATTCACGCGAATGCTCTCAGTGGGGATGCTCCTTATAAGAGCAAAAGCAAAAAGATAAACTTACTTTAAACCTTTACGATATCATGACACGACGACATTATAAACAAAACTTATACCTACTACATTCCGATCCCAGAAACTATCCCTAAGTACGTTTATAAAACCTAAGCTTAAGTGCCAATGCAAGCAATGCCAATGCCCCGTTTTCCTGGCACATTTAGATGCAAACCAATCCTCGCGTGGCTAGACGCTGTCCTTTACGTTTTTGTCAGTTAAGCCAGGGAAGTTCATACCACTTTGGGTAAAGCGGATGCTTAGAATAATATTTCACTAGCTGCTGCCCGCGACTTCGTCTGCGTAGATTTCGATAAATCGTTATACCTTTTAAATTTTCCAGGATGAAAAATAGCCTACGTGTTAATCAAGGGTATAAGTTATCTCCATTTAAAATTTCATCCAAGTCCGTTCAGTTGCAGCGAGAAGCAGTAACAAAGGAACACACACACAAAATTTCGCATTCATAAACTCAAACTCACAACATTTATTTGACAAAAATACACTGCAACACAACAAATAAGTATAACATTAGTAGGATACATTATTAAAAAAAAAAGTTTCAAAAAACAAAAACCCGCCTTCAAAAAGCAAAAAATAACTTCTTTAAAATGGTAGGTAAATAGGTCAGTCCAACTGAAGTCTGCTTTTGGTTTAAATATTGTTGGACGCCGACTTCAGTTGGACTGACCTATTTACCTACCATTTTAAAGAAGTTATTTTTTGCTTTTTGAAGGCGGGTTTTTGTTTTTTTAAACTTTTTTTTATTTTATACTTTTTAGTGATCATAATTATGCTGTTATTCTCCCATTTCTCAAGAAACAACAGAACATTTCAATCTCGCCGCAAGCAACGCCGCGGGAAAGTCATAGTCATATATTTAAACCTAAATATGCTTCGTCATGGTCGCTCAACTATCTTAATCGAAATATCTTGTCGTCACCCTCGAAATATATACCGTTTAGGAGTTCCGGTGGCCATCTGTGGTCTTCATCATCAGTTCCACTTCACCAAATAGTGCTTTCCAAGACCAAATACACGAGTTACAATGAAAAATACCAAAATCGCTATAGGTGTGCCTATAAATTTTGAAGAGTTCCGTCGATTCCTCATGGATTTCACCATCAGATCTTCATTTTGAAAAAAATGGAACCAACCTGGAAGCACCAGCTTTCAAACAAAAAAAGAATTTTCAAAATCGGTTCACCCAGTCGAAAGTTCTGAGGTAACAAACATTAAAAAAAAAAAAATACAGACGAATTGAGAACCTCCTCCTTTTTTTGAAGTCGGTTAAAAAAGTGCAAGGTTCCTAAACGAACTAATTCTTAAATGAGCTTACTTATGAGTATAAGGCAATAATGATTTTTGATTGCAATCATTGGTGTAAAAATCGAATTTCTCAAAAACGGCCGAAAACAGAAACACTTGTATATTTTTAACAGACCGAAAAAAGGAGGAGGTTCTATGTTCCTACGTTTAATACAATTCCACATGTCTAGACCCACTACAAGGCTGGGGCTCAATTCTACTGTTTATCGTATTGTCAACGGTACATCATATCAGCCTGTTGCAGTCCCCAGCTGCCTTCTTCAGGTCATCGGTCCATCTAGCCGTGGGGCGTCCTACACTACGTTTGGCTAAGCGTGGTCTCCATTCGAGAACCTTCCTCCTGCTCCACCTCTTGTCGGTTCTTCGACAGACATGGCCAGCCCACTGCCACTTCAGCTTCAACGTCAACGGTACGACACATCTTATTTACTTAGAAACCTTGGTGTTTTCAAGGCAAGAGTGAATAGGCATTTTCTGAGTAAGCGTGTACCACGTTCGACCTCGTCGTCACTTAACATCACTGAGGTCAAACGCAAAACCATTATTGTTTAAAAAAAATGGCAGCCGAGTTAAAAACAATACAATAACATTTCGAAAAGCAATCTGATTTCATCGAGCAGAATAGAACCGTGTTTGCACGCCGCCGTCGCCGTTACGCATATAAATTCAGGCAATGCCACAATTTTGGAAGGCTGAAAACAGCAGACATCCAGTCGTGTCTGTTTCACGTGTGAATCCACCCTGACTCTAATCGTATGCAACTCGGTGAGATTCACCCCCGCATTATTTGACTGAATAAAACATGGACTCGACAAATAGCTTATAAACAGCCGCCCCAATTCAGCCTCTTCGTGGACCATAATTTCCACTTGTTACTCTTATTCGTGCCTTTTCAGAATCGAGAATATTTGCATGGCATTTGAATGATAATGCGTTTGAAAACAAGTTACGCTGTAGTTGGAGTTTTAAGTGGGTATTGTCTGTCTTTTTACAAGCTTTTATTTAGCTTGCACTGTTCGTATGCATGTTTTTAGGTCGTCCGTCAACACCAACCAATTTTAACCAGTTCCTGTGGGCTGAAATTTGTACGACATATGTAAACCCGATGACAATGCAATATTATGGTATCTAAGAGGTGATCTGATGATGGAGTCGGAAGGTGGCGACAGGATCTCCGCTATACTTATTGACGCAATGATCGGAATAGGTAGAGTATATTTACCTAAAAAACGCAAAAGGACATAATAGAGAGTGGGTACAACCGGGTGAAATATTAATTAATTTTTATTGAATTCCGGATTTCTGGTATTTTTCTGGTACTAGTAAATGTAGTTGCAAGGAAGTCTCCAGTTTACGTCTCTGTTCTACGAAGTTTAGGTAAATATACTCCACCTATTACATAATTAGATATAAGGAATGAGTTACAGGGCCCCTTTTATCACAAAATATTACGTATATTTACCATTAAAAATACCGGAAATCCGGAATTCAATAAAAATTAATTAATATTTCACCCGGTTCTAACCACTCTATATTATGTCCTTTTGCGAACTTTAGGTAAATATACTCTACCTATTCCGATCACTGATTGTTGTAGACCCACCGTGTTGGGACTCATTCGCTTGGTCTTGATAAGTAGATAATGAAAAAACTACAGTCAGTAACAAAAGCTTGACACAAAAATTATCAATTATTAAAGTATAATGACTAAGGAACTTTACCGGTAGGTACCTACTTTAAATATTAAAAAATCATCCTCATAGGCTTCATTCGTCTACAATGACGGTTCAAGCAATGAGTTTGGCACTGTCTTTAACACCTGTATAATATACAGTTAAGACGCTTAAAGCATAGCATATAACATCTGAATTGGGTTGGAACAAAATGGACGATAGGTCCAATCCGGAGTGAACACTATTTTTTAACCGACTTCAAAAAAAGGAGGAGGTTCTCAATTCGTCTGTTTTTTTTTTAAATGTTTGTTACCTCAGAACTTTCGACTGGTTGAACCGATTTTGATGATTCTTTTTTTATTTGAAAGCTGGTGCTTCCCGATTGGTCTCATTCTTATCAAAATGAAGATCTGATGGTGGAATCCATGAGGAATCGACGGAACTCTTCAAAATTTATAGGCATACCTATAGCGATTTTGGTATTTTTCATTGTAGCTCGTTTATTTGGTCTTGGAAAGCACTATTTGGTGAAGTGGAACTGATGATGAAGACCACAGATGGCCACCGGAACTCCTAAACGGTATATATTTCGAGGGTGGCGACAAGATATTTCGATTAAGATAGTTGAGCGACTATGACGAAGCATATTTAGGTTTAAATATATGACTATGACTTTCCCACGGCGTTGCTTGCGGCGAGATTGAAATGTTCTATTGTTTCTTATTAATTGAGAAGAGGGAGAATAACAACATAATTATGATCACTAAAAAGTATAAAATAAAAAAAAAGTTTAAAAAAACAAAAAACCCGCCTTCAAAAAGTAAAAAATAACTTCTTTAAAATGCTACCATTAAATAGGTCAGTCCAACTGAAGTCTGCTTTTGGTTAAAATATTGTTGGACGCCGACTTCAGTTCGACTGACCTATTTAATGGTAGCATTTTAAAGAAGTTATTTTTTACTTTTTGAAGGCGGGTTTTTGTTTTTTTAAACTTTTTTTTTATTTAAGTTTGTATTGCAACGACAAACTCTGTTCTAGAGTAAAATCGAGTCCGTGGATTCTATATTACTTTCAGTTCCTTCTAAATTTAGTGACCGGGTCCTAAATGCAATTTATTCAAGGCAATCCTTATTATATACGTGTTTGTTTAATCTCTACTTATTAAACTGTTCTTTACTGGCTGGCTGCTAACACACAATCCAAACTTACAAGCGCTAACATTTGTGAAGAAATAGTAAGTAAGCAGACACTTTCGCATATTTGTAAGGAAATGATACTAATTACGGAACCCAAAAAATGCATGCTCGACACCCGATTTACTGGTTTTTGGCCTAAATATTAATCAGCCGTCGTGTAGAATATATATAGCGCAAACAGCCAATCTTTAACAGTATTTTTGTTATGTCTACCGGTGCGTAAAAAAGTCTTGTAAAAAAAAAGCAAAACGGGATTTACCAAGACTTGTATGACCTAGGACTCGTAAAGCCGTATATTTGTAAATTCGAGAAACGGACTCAAGTAATCCCAGTCTTTACTATTTTACAAACAAATACCGTATCTTACAACCGTAGCGTGGTGAAACGTACACTTATGAACTTGTACAAGATATTAGTCCATGAACGGGTATTACAAGATTTGTAGCAGTATCGTAAGAGCATACCAGAACAGAATTTTTCGAATATTCATAAGGAAAGAGTACCTTTAATCGCAGGTGCTAAGTATTTAAATAACCTAGATTTATCTTAGTCCCACTAAATTACTAAAAACTCCAAAACTAGAACGTAATAAAGCAGACTTTAAAAGTACCTACGGCAGGATTATCCCGGGGTGGAAGTCCCGTTAACTCCCGAGCTCGCGGGAAATGTGCCTTTTCGGTGACAAAGGAAGCCTATAAGCGGGCACTACATCCGGCCGCGCTGATAAAGATGATAAACGTCCGAGGTACAGTCGACGCTGGCGATATTTAACACGAGGCTGTTGGCGTACTTTAGCTGGGATAACAATTTAGCCCCTTAGTGTGGTTGCCGGGTTAGAACAGTGCCACTCCATGTCTTCCCGTGGATGTCGTAAGAGGCGACTAAGGGAATAAAGGGGAGCGCCAAAATTCATCTAAAATTGAAACTCCGATTATTGGAACTCCGAAAATGTAATTTTTATACCGTAAACTTTTCAGAAGTTCTGAAATATTCGATGTGTAGATAAGACTAGGTAAGGTTAGGTTTGATTTATAAAAAAATACCTACGTTATGAGTTGCGATTATTATGACTTACAATACGTTATGAGTGAAAATAATTAGATGAGCCAATATGGACCCACATACATAAACTCACGCCTTCATTCCCAGAGTGGGGTTGGCAGAGCTGCAGAATTACCTACAACTCTTAAAACTTGTGATAACTCTGTAACCATTTGCACAATTAGGCTAAGATGTTTACCAGCGTATTAGCGACAGGTTGCAAGCCCATAACCTAACAGGACTACAAGTCTTTATTCCTGGTCCATATGTGGTTACAGAATTATCAAATTTTTTTTAGAGTTGTAGGTAATTCTATAGCTCTGCCTACCCGACTATGGGACCGAAGGCGTGAGTTTATGTAAGTGTATGTATGTAACAATTTGCGACGTTATTTATGAAAAGGGACCTTATTGTCGTTGGCGCTTCCGCCATTATTAACGATGCTCCGATATAAATACAACATCGCGTGACGCAGTGCGGCGTAAGCGCCATCGACAATAAGGTCCCTTTACATAGATAATGCCACATTTAGTGTTTGTACTAGCAATATCGTTAAAGAGCAATGCAGTCTGCTGCGTTTAAAGGTGCAGCTACCACCATCGCATCCTTTAATCTACTGCAAAGCAGTGTTTCCATAGTTGTGTTCTGGTAGGATAGAGGCATTCCATCTTATTCCTTAAGGCTGGCAACGCATTTGCAGTCTTAGGATTGCAGTCTGAAGATTGCAGTCTTGAGAATGCAAATGGGTCTCAGATTCCGTTTGCATTCACAATGCTATAAAAAAGCATAAGCTCAGAGATTCAAGGAAATTGAGGTGGACTGGAATAAATGACTAACCCTTATCTTCTTTAACATAAGAATTAAGTGTCCATCATCGGTCCTTGATCATTATTGGTTCCATCATTCTTGTTGCTCGTAATAAAATTCCTTATTTTTACTTTTAATTCTTGTTTTAGTAAAGCCGATTCGAAAACGTGACGTAAGTATGATTAAAACGTTTGTGCTTGAGCTACACAGTGACGTAAGGTTTAATAAACACGGGGGCATAAATGAACAACCGATACTCTGAGCTATTTCACTCGGCATATCTCCAGATATAGTGAAATGTACCCTTCCGCCCGCACCTGCGGCTCGACCTAAAAACGTGCGGTAAAACAAGAGGTGTTGCATTTGCACTCGGCGGTGCATTTCACTCAGAGCCGGGCGCTTCCCGATACGAACCATCGATACTCTGGATTAACTAATGCTAGCTCTGTCCGTTTTACGCTGAATAAAGACTAGAAATAGAAGGAGATGGGCGCCTTTCAAGTACCCTTATTACCATGAGTTACAATTACCGTACTCGCTAGCGAGTCGAATGCTCTGTCCCTCGCACTCTATAAGAATACTGCGAGGTCTACCAGGGACAGAGCTTCCACTCGCTAGCGAGAACGTTAATTTGTAATGGTACGGGTAAAGTTGTTGTTTTGAAGTTATTAGCGGCCTTTACACGGCACAGTTTTGACCGCGGGAAACGCTACGCACGCGCCAGTCCGAACCGTAGGTTTTTTAGGGTTCCGTAGTCAAACTAGGAGCCCTTATAGTTTCGCCATGTCCGTCCGTCCGTCCGTCCGTCCGTCCGTCCGTCCGTCCGTCCTTCCGTCCGCAGCCTAGCTCAGAGACTTTTAGTACAAAAAAGCTGTAATTTGGCATGAATATACATATTAGTCACGCCAACAAAGTGGTAAAATAACATCTTGGTTTTTTTTTTAGGTTTCCTCCCCTACACGTAACTTGAAGATGTATTTTTTTTTCTCGTCTACCCTATGTTGTGGGGTGTCACGACTAAGTAGACTTCATTGGTTCTTGAGTTACAAACGGTTTAAATGTTTATACCTACCGAAAACTTATTTGCAGTGTTGGTAAACTGACCGCGACGTATGTCGATGTATGGGGTTAACAGTTTTCCAACGGCAAAGTTAACTTTGTTGCGAGGTCTAATTTGTTTGTAGTAACGGCTTCGGAACCCTAGACTGAGCATGGTCCGATATGCTCTTGCCCGGTTTTTACTATTTTACTATTACAGTTGCATTTACACGTACGGTTCGGCGCGAAGATTGGAATGGCGAGTGGCGTTTCCCGCGGTCCGAACTCTACGTGTGCAGGTCGCTATTGTGTGCAGGTGTCTTATTCTCTCAAAAAACGGCGGCCGGTCGAACGGACGAGCGAATAAAAGCGGTGAGTTTAAGTAGTCCCGTCCGACCGAACAAAACACATTTTAGCGCGTGCATTGTCAGGGAGCCTTATACGTTGGTGAAGTCATGCTGCCGAATTGAATACACGCGCTAAAATGTGTTTTGTTCGCTCTGTCGGGACTACTTAAACTCGCCGCTTGGACCTTCACTCGAGCGAACGATCACCTTTGCTTGTTGAGAGAATCACTACCCTGAAGTGAAGAAGCTGGAGGTTCCGGGTTTCAAATCCCGACAAATCTGTGTAATGAGCGTCTATTTGCTCCTGAGTTTTGGATGTTTTCTATTTATCCGCATAAGTCCAATCCAAACTAACTATTGTTTATCTGAGAATCATCATTAATAATAAAATGTGTTATTTAGAAACCTTTTATTTAAACCTTTAATTAAAAACCGGTGTCAGAGAAGCGTAACATCACTAAAAAAGTTTTCAAATTTCGTAGCATTGTTCATGTTACTCTGTTTGCATCGATATTCCCAACAACGGTTATCCACTGCCCGTTGAAACGGTATTTTTTGCAGTTACTAAAAAACTAAAATTACTCACCATCTGGATTCAAACGCCATATAATAATTGAATGTCTGTGTTTTGTAGAGGTACAATAAAGTGTTTACATGGGTTACTTTTGTTTCATTGAAATATGTTTGCAAATGTATCATTTCCCAACCGTTTCATTTGCCAACCCGCTTTGTTTTCTGTAACCGTAAATATTTCAGGATTTTATAAAAACTAACACACACGATGGTACTGAAATAAATCCTAGCAATTTATATAACATTAGGTCGGCAAATGAAAAAGTTGGGAAACGATAGATTTGGGAAATATATTTTAATCCATAAAAACAATACGGCAGCAGAATTCCCCCTTTTAAATTCTCTATTTTTTTTTATCAAATGTTGTCAAAGTGGCAATAGGAATATACAGTCTTTTAAAATTATACTATATAATTATTATAACTATATATACCTATTACGGTTCACGAGATACCTACTGCGTCTAGCCAAAAGAAACGTAATGATAAACTCATGACAGACCAATTTTAATGATTCGCCATAAAAGTGTGTGTCAAAATGTATGTTAATTAGTTTGCTACCCTTTTTCGACTAGACTAATAAATTTGCATTATGCGAATGCTCAGAAATACACGAATGTTTATTAAAATCGTCCAATAGTTTAGGAGCTAGAGTAAAACACCACATTTTGACCACATAATTTTCACAGAGTCTTCAAAGTAAGTACCTTCGGGCAGTTCGCGTAATAATCTTGTTCTATACAAACCACATGGAGACTCAGTAGGCTCGATCTAGGTACTAAAATTAATGCAGTCTGGATTGACGCTGTCCTGCCGCTGCTGTACGAAGTGGAGTCGTGAAGGGAAGGACCCGGCCTCGTATCGGTGTGGATGGAGACCGATTGAAACAAATGACGCTCGCAGTTCCGACGTCATCTTTAACGGTTCGCGGATTCTAAAACACTACGCCTGAAAGTACAGTGTGGTTAATAAAAATGCATTTTGCGAGTGCAAAATTACGAATATTAATTATTATTAGTCCTAGTTTGGGAGCTATACTCGAAAATCTAATTAAAGACCAAAATATGACAGTTCCCATCTTGATTATTTCGAAATTTTAATATTATTTCATAAAAATATGAATGAGAACTCGTGTAACCAGTAATATTAAGAGAGTGAGTGAGTTTTATTGATAAAAATACCTACACTTAAACCAAAATGCATTAATCACAGCGAATGTTCGCCGGTTGAGGTTAGGATTTTGGTCTTAAATTAGATTTTCGAGTATAGGGCAGTACAATCGAGTTTATAAATATGTATACACTTTAGTACCTTGTCTATTTAATGTCATGTTTAGACTGCAATATATAAATTGTCACAGTGATTAAAGTCACAAGGTACTAAAAGGTACACTTATTTATGAACTCGACTGTACACCCATAGACAGTTCGAAATCCCGTCTTTAACCTTGGGGCAATTCAGGTAATCTTGTTCTTTACAAAGCACGCGGAGACTGAGTAAGCTTGGTCTACTAAATTAAATGGAAGTATTAATATTTAAAACAAACCTCGAACCTAAAAGAACTGAACTGCACGGCAAAAACCAATTGTTTATCAAAAGCGTATTTAGTTTGGTGTGCGTTTAGTTTTTTTGTTGTTCAGTATTTTTTACTGATGCAGTTTTTATTTGTGAAATAAAAGCTGTCGTGAAGGGAAGGACCCGGGCTGTTATCGGTGTGGATGCGAACCGATTGAAACAAAATGACGCTCGCAGGCCCGATGACATCCTTACCGCTTCCTCACGACCCTAAACGCTATCCCTGGATACAGTGGGGGTAGAAAAGTTGCGGCTTGCGAACGTAGATAAATGACTGCAGGTATTAAGAAATAAGTATATATAGGATTAAGTGATTGATTCATTGATTTAGTGGTGGTGGTCCGCCCGGATCGCTACCATCCCCGTCATCATCACCATCTTAAAGGGATAAGTTCGCCTTTGTACATAATTTATTTTCATCTAAGTGTTTTTGTAAAACTATTTTCTTGCAATAAAGAGTTTACTTACTTACTTACCATCGTATCGTATCTACCGCCATGCTGGAATGATCGCATTGTTGTGTTTTGTTATGGGATTAAAACCACCAGTGATATCACTAGCTAGAAGTAGGTATTCCATCTTAGTCCTCAGGGTTGCCATTAAGTGGCCAAAATTTGACAGATTGTAACGAGGTTGTTACAACCTCCTTTGTTTGCGTTCCTGGACACTCTTACATTTCAATCTAAATCTTTCTAAATTCAAAATTGTTTGAGATCTATTCGGATATCGATCCATAAGCTGAGTCTCTAGAAATTTTCAATAGAACCAGACACGGGATCTCGTGTCTCGGTGCTTCTTTAAAATTAATTATTTTATTTTTGTTTACTTATCTTCCTGTAATCTTATTATTAGAAAAAGTATTAAAAACATAATTTATAAAAGTGATTCATTTATTTACAACTTCAATACAACTTCTCTGTGTGGGTCTCAGCGATACTACCCTATACCGTTAGAAGATTTCTGGTTGGTTCTAGCTCAACAGAACTGGCATATTTATCTACTTAATGCCTTTATTTGACATCGACTAAGCGATCCCCGATATTCCATGGGTTTCTATACCGTTATAATTATTGTTCTCATTTCCTAACATTTCCTACCAAAACAATATACTACTTAAATAATGTTGAATATACGTAGATGGGCCCTGAATATGACAAGTGTTTTATAGATTTATAAAAATATTGTTTGATACTTTTTTGGTTAAACGTTAATGTAGTTTTCGTCGTGTGGGTGTGCTCACGTCATCGTCGGCTTGTTTACGTCACAAGTACGTCGCGATCGATCTTCCGTTCGGCACGATATTAGAATGTTGTTGGCAAACGTAATGACTGATCGACACCGATATCTATTAAATAATGGTGTTATATTATCTTTCATAACATTTTCATCGATAAGCTTTCAGGGGTGTGATTCACTCAAAAACGCGGTCGGACGAACGAACGAGTGAATGTCGCAGCTGCGGGTTTAAGTAGTCCCGTCAGAGCGAACAAAACACATTTTAGCGCGTATGCATTTTCTTGGGCTTCTGTCGATAAGATCGAACGTATAAGGCTGCCTCATTGAGAATGCACGCGCTAAAATGTGTATTGTTCGCTCTGGCGGGACTACTTAAACTCGCCGCTGCGACATTCACTCGTTCGTTCGTCCGATCGCGTTTTTGAGAGAATCACACCCCTGCATCGTTTGACTAGCGACTCACCAACAATCCGTCACGAAATTATTATATCAATTGGCTTATTTACCTTGATGAATGATACCTAATCAAGTGATTAGGCGATAGATTCAGAAGTCAACGTCGGTAACCCTTCCAACTTAAATTCTCTACTCGGTAAAGCCTGCATTTGACATCTAATCATATTGTCAACGATATCCCAGCTCTTATTTAGTTGACAGTAATGGCGGCTAAAATAAAAACAATACGATAACATATCGAAATCAATTAAGTTTTACCTGTAGAATAGAGCCCCGGATCAATTAGGTACTGCAAAATACAGTAATTGTATTAACTGCCTTCTCAGCCACAGTGTAAACAAACCAGTAAGTCATCTTTGAACAAGGGTACGGCGTATAAAGCGGTTTGTATGTGACAAGAAAGCGGTAGGGCGTGACATAACGCTGATACCACTGACTGGCCGCTGAATCCGTCGTGGCTACACTGTCGGGATGTACAAAATTAGTACCTCAAGCTCTTTACCGGAGTTGAATTAGTTTTCTGTATATACTTTGACACAACCGTGTGAAGGGATAATGAAGGTACACACATCAAAAGTGCATAAGGATATTTTTTATCCCTAGACAGTTTTGAACATTTCAATGCATATTACTACTGAGTCAAAACATCAAATTTGTCTAGGGATACTGAGTATCCCAAGACTTTTTAGATGTGTGTATTTAACAATAATATCAGGGGATAATGTCACAAACTAACTTAGTCAGAAAATAAGCTCTAGACTTGTACTGTGGGTACTAGACAACGATAAACATATTTACATAGAGAAATACATACTCAAATACATAGAAAATATCCAAGACTCAGGATTAATACTCGCGCTCATCACACAAATATTTGCCCATAGCAGGAATCGAAACTGGTACCGCTATTTTCGCAGGGTCTCTACCAATTAGGTTAACGCTTCGTCCATAACATAATGTATTACTACAAGGAAGATTTCCGACCAATGAAAACACGGTTTAAAGGCAGGATAAGATTTCCCGCCGAGTCACGGAGGAGCCGGCAAAACGCTCTTCCGGCCCGCTTATCTTATTTATGGGCCAGCAGATTTAAAAGACCTACTTAAGTGTTATGCGGATCTGGTCAAGTGGCAGTCTGATATGATACGGACATTGCGGCGGTGCGGGAAAAGATGTTAAATAATTATAATTAGTGAAGTTTCGATGAAAACACTGAATAAAAACAGTAATGTTTAACCAAAAATACACGAACATTCACTGCACATACTATATGAGCATAACGAAACGATAGCTAATTGTTACTGGTGCAATAACAGTTAAAGTTTGCAGCCATATTTTACTGTCTTGACAGTGGATTGAAATGTGTATGGTATTGTCAATATATTTTGCACTTATTGCCACTTCTCGTGATCAGTTACTCTAAGTGTGTTTAGTAGGACTGAAAATAAAAAAAAATTACCTTTGTAATATTGTACCAAATTCTTAAAACTCGTACCTATCTGTTGATGAGCCGTGTGCATCCACAGGTAAACATAAAAGGTTAAGTTTTCGCTTCGATAAAAAAAAAATTGCTCGTCATGCTGTACCTATGTACAATTTGTTCTCCATTCTGTACGTACCTACACGTTCTGTTGTAGTATTAGCAAAAAAAGATTGTACTGGAATTTATTATGCAGAACCTACCTAATTATTTCTACAATAAAAGACATTTAAAAGACAAAACAGACTTGACGCGACGAAAATCTATATGTATAGCTGATTTTATGTCTAATGTGTTGTAATCGGACTAACCGGAGTAAAGAAAAATAAAAATAACTTTAAACTAATTGAAAAATGTAACTGAATTTAAAGATGCGAATAAGTATGCAAAACACTTAAATGGAACTAGGCATGACATTAGGGAATGCAATTTAACCGGATATTAACCGTTTTTACGTAACACCTGGCCATAATGTGAGTTTTATCGCACGCTGCGCGCACGGTAAAACTCGCATTGTGGCCAGGTGAAGACGTAAAATTGTGTACTCATCACGGGCAGTAAAAAAGAAAGCCCTCTATCGCATATTTACAACCCTCGCCTACGGCTCGGGTCTCAAATACCTGCGATTTCGGGCTTTCTTTCTTTTACAGCCCTTGTTAAGTAATGTACTATTGTATGAAAATAACCGGTCATAACCCGATATTTGCATTCCCTACATGACATATGCTGAGAGAGAAATAATATCAGAGGTACCACTCCAAGGATGGCCAAAGAAGCAATAGGGCGACAAAAAAATAACAAAAGGGTTAACCAGCGGCTCAAATTTGTGACCATCCTTTTTTCACAAATTTTAAAATACTAAAGAAATAATTGATTAATTTTTTTCCAAGTTTTTTTTCAAAACTCCGTGTGAGACCACAGGTTAAGAGTTGGGATGATGACCTCAAAAGAGTTGCCGGTCCAGAGTGGATTATAGCTGCAAGAGAGAGAGGTGGGAGTCTTAGGAGGAGTCCGTGTCCAATGACAAGCGGTTGTTTGAAAACCGAACTTCAGAAATTAATGTAATATCTATGTAGTACATTATAAATTTATAGTGTATCATTATATTATATTTTATATTATTATGGGAGGCCTATGTCCAGCAGTGGACGTCTTTCGGCTGACATGATGATGATGATGTGTCGTAAACGCGAAAGTCTACAAAAATATCTACAATAACAGGTCCCTGACTTTTTCGACTTTGAAATAATATTTTATCATCTATTTTGTAGATAAACATTGAAAACAGTGAGACTAAGAAATCAAATTGTGTAATTATTTTAAATTTCTTAGTTGTGATAATAATATAATACTAGAAATAATAAGTAAAGCAACATAATGACCATTTGTTCTACTGTACCCGCAAGTAACACACTACATCTCTCATATAGTACCTAGAGGTGAGACGTTTTTACAGGAATAGGTTTTTGCTTGGACGTCTAAATACGCGATA
Organism: Acleris literana; assembly: GCA_946894065.1. NCBI lineage: Eukaryota > Metazoa > Arthropoda > Insecta > Lepidoptera > Tortricidae > Acleris > Acleris literana. The sequence continues at coordinate 6,580,172 of OX335681.1, forward strand.
CTTTATAGTGCGTCAACGCGTATCAAGTATTTAGGCGTATTGGGACGCGGAAAGATCGCAGCGTAGGTATAGGTATATAATTACAAAATGTGAGGGTGTATAAATTAATTTTATATTATAACTCGGATTAAGTCTGCTTCCGCACAATATAATACTGATTTATATACGTCCGCACGTATTACACACAATGTACTCTTAATCTTAACACTTGTAAAAACCCAGACCGGACGTCAACGTCCATCGTTATGAGCCAAAACTCTTAACTCTTTGAGACTCACAACTCGGAAATAGGTACTGAACAAGCCGCGTCCTTCTAAATACTCGTGCGTGGCACTAGTCTTTGGATCTAGTCTTTTTGTGGACGCGTACTTGGAAGACTTAGTGCTTACGCGATTAACCTAGTACGTCTCACCTCTAATAATACCTACCTATGTACATACCGTACGGTGGAGCAAAGAGGAAGCTCTTGGCCTGGTAAATATTCATTCGCACGATGTTTATGAACGGCCCTGTTCCGGCCGCCGAGGCGGAGGTGGGGGGGGGGGCTCTCTAAAGGAGCACTGTAGGGTCTTGCAATATGTATATTGTCAAGAAAATTGTTTTTTTTTGTGATGTTTGTGTAAACTTTTTAATCAAAAATCATTATCTACTTTTAATAACAGTACCTACCTACTTACTATATAAATTTCTCACTCTATATGTTTAGATACGAGTAGCTGTGTCCCTCTTGGCCCAGCAGCCCTCTCTTCGATTCACTCGTCGTCCTCACTGATCGATTGTATCTAATGCGTCATTTACCTAGACGCAAACCGTTATTCCTTGAGCTTAGTTTGGGATAGGCCAAATTACCCAGTATAGACCCCTGATATACCAAGTACTTATTATTTATTTATGAATTCAAGTGCGCATGAGACACACTAATCGATCGACGTCGATCAATCGGTAACAATCGATCGGACCTTGCAATGCGGGCTAAACAGTGATTGCGGCTTTGTGAGAATCATACCCTTATACTTAATCTGTTATGACTATTTAGTCGTTCCTTATGAGGGTTTTTTATACACAAGTTTGAAAAAGGAACGAGTTAATTTTCTCTAAAATGACTCCGAGTACGGCGGTAAGCATCAAACGCTGTGGAGCTTCTAGTTTCATCGACCAGTTCCCATGCCCCGTCTCATTTTTCTAAAATACCGAGGTAATAAGACAGGAAACATAAAAAAGCACAACACTTAATTGCCCGCCGACTAAGGAATAACGATCTACCTGAAACCCTGCTTCAGAATATCAAAGCTCGAATGTAATATCCATCTCTTTCTCTCGACCTAGGCACGAGTGCCCAGTAAAAGGGATGAGGTATCCGAAGTTTCTAATTGACTGATCGAAGTAACCACCGTAATTTATAAATCGTAGTTAGTAATACCTAGTTTCATTTTCTCTATTCCTTTCTCACTATTCAGTCTCAAATGGCGAACGAAAAAGATAGGGCATCTAAAGTTTCGAATGTAGTGCTTCATAGTAACCTACCTATAACCACCCCGTATTCGCCGGCACATTGAGCACTGTTATGGCTCTTTTATAACCCAAAACCTTCAGTGCCACCAGGCAGGTTAATAGCACGTAATTTTGGTTAGCTAGGCGTGTCGCCGGCACTCAACACTAAAAGCGCAGCCAAGCAGCTTAAGAGGCCACCTATGGTGCCACGCCCCCACAAGAATAAAAACGGATGGCTTTATGTGCTTCCGCGCGAAGCATGTGAGATGGAGATAGTTCGCGCGCGCCTTGACGGCAGCGTCAAATTCAATTAATTGCTGTTTACATTAAAATCACAACATTTATTGAAAAAATGGTTTACCAGGATTAAGAAGTTACATATCCTCAACCATTGAATCGAAAATCATCGTTAAAGATGATAGGGTTTCGAAGATTCAACCAAAAACAGGTGCAAAAAAGGTGTCATGTTTGAAAAATAAAAGTATCGAGGATTTTATTTCTAATCGTGTTTTCACGTTTGACAGTCTCAAGCAAATATGGTCAAGTTTAATATATCCAAAAACAGACACAAAGGCATTATGGTTATTGAGATCCGGATTTCGGAACTCTCCAGACTTTAGCATAGGTGGCCTCTTAAAAATACTCTGCGGGCCTATTATGGTCGTGTTTATCGATGTGAATAAACGTCGACAAAACAACTGTAACTCTCTGACCAGAGGCGCTATTGCCTAACGCACTCGCAATCACAATCGTTTTAATTTTGAAAATCGAAGGCTTGTCTGCATACAAAATGAATCCAATTGTTTTGATTTGAAGCCCATCGCGATTGCGAGTGAGTTACGCGAAAGGCCTGCAGTATGTTAGTGCGAAAGTGACGGATACTTTATCCACCGCGACAAACGACATAATACGGCCGGCCCTAATATGGCTGCGTTTATCGCGTGACATCTTATCTTATCCTTCCTTAGGCATCCATCACCTTCTGGCACATAAATAAGTACGAGAGTGACGTGAAGATGCTTTATCCACATTTGACACAGCCATACTAGGCCCGCTGGAGATCGCAAAAAAAAGTTTACATTGAAACTAGAAAATATAACATAAAATTTTCGTCACACACGTATTTGCATCGCTTTTCTTCATTAATAAAAAATGTTTTTTCTCAAACATGCCATGAAATATTGATGTTATGTTCCTTATAATAGGCCGCCAAGTATGACGTTTCAGGTGCGGCTAGGACCAGAGGTTGTTTATGGAATTTCATACAAATCGTGCAGGCCTAGGCCGGCAAAGTCCCCTTTTTTAATTTCCATTCCACATAAATTTGTGGCACAGACATCATGACATTCTGCCACTATGCGTATTAAAAAAAACAATAAACGTTTTTTTATTTTAGTGTAAACACGGCGGCTGTGTTTATGAACAGGCTAGATAGCTGTTTTTTTAATATACTAAGCCGTGCATCCAACCAAAGCGTTTGCATATTTGTCTAAAGTACTAGGAGAACAGAGGTAATTAGGGGTGCATAGCGCAATTTAGATCGCAGGCGGGCGCACACGATACAGCGCGGATGACTGAGCACTGTAGGTTACTTTTAATGTTTATGCATTCCTAGTAATTTGACTTTGTATTTTTTTTTTAAATGATTTATTACTATGTTTTGATGTTTGAGAAAAGCACTATACATACCTCGGCGGGAAATATGGGTTGCCTGCCTCAGACCTATCCGGCCTCGCTTTGCTCGGCCGTCTATATGTATGTCTTCGGCCGGCAACCCCTTTTTTCCCGGCCTCTGTAGTAATGTACTATTGTTCATTTTATTCCTTCCTGGAGATAAAGATGCAAAAGATATGTGGCGTAATTCAGCTATATTATAATTTATTGTACAGATCGCATTCTCCGTGGTAGTTAAGCTTCTTGAGCGCCGCCCGAAACGTAAGGTTATGTTTTTGGCCAGATCTTGTGGTTGACCGGACCAAAAAAAGAAAAACGTAAAGAGGCATCTCCAAAAGTATTTAGTCATATGTTACGTTCGTTTAATATATTAATTATAATGTATAAGTATTTCTCAATAACAAGCTAATTACAGTACCTATTCTTTTTTGGGGGGAAAAAAGATTTAAATCAAATTGAGTACTTAATCAAATAATTAACGATCAAAAAGGTGGAGCATTTTCATGGAGTAAATAAAGTTTTATTTTCGATTTCACTAACGACTACATACAATAAATGCCTACGTAATTGTGGAGAAACTGGAGAAACAGTAGAATAGGTACCATTGTGTAAGAAATACCATATTTAATTAATACCAATTTCAAACAACTAGTTACGAAGCTCTCTAAGGAGTAAGTTTTATTAGACGATGACGTCACTGACTGGGGTAACGACCTAAGGGGAGCGATGACGTCATAGCGCAACTGCCTCACTTAGATTTTAAGTTTTCTTTTTTTTATACAGGGTCCTAACCAACGATAAAGCGAAGATAGTGGTTCATGAGCTTTAGGAATTTCGACCAATATAAATGTAGATTTTCTTTTTTTGACCACCAAATCATGACAGATAAAAAATTACTTAAAATTTTGTAGCACTTCTTCTGAATCCCCAGGGTATCAAAAACCACGAGATTCATAGACGTGCCATTGTCTTGGAAACTATGATAGGTATTTTTACCAAGGTCGAAATTACTGGTAGCTCATGAGGCAAGCATAAGCCATTTTCTTTTTGTGATTGGTTTTAGGAACACTCTGTTTGTATACCACATTTTCATCGCAAATATTACAGTCAAAGTCATAAATGTATTTAAATTCTCAAGACGTTAAAAATATCTATATGACTTTATGCCAGTGAGAATAGTCTGTGTGTGTATACATACAGCGGTGGTCACATAATTAGGGACACTTGTTTTTTTCCCATACAATTGCCTACAAATATGACTTTTCAATTTTGACCACCATTCAAAAAGTTCTAAACTAATTTATTATTTGGTTACACTTATCGTTCATTAATGAATTAAGATTTAAATGTATGTACAATTCATCTCTGTTGAAAACGGATTTTTCATTTTATAAGGATTTGAAAAAATATATACCTCGAGTTCATACAAAGTTGTAAAACTTTGTATGGACGGGTCAGTACTAATTTTTCAAATCCCTATACAATAGGTATAAGGTTGGTTTTTAACAGTAGTTCATTGTACATAAATTTAAACCTTAGTTAATGATCTAAAGTAATTCTTGTATTTAGCAATAAAATTGGTCAAGAACTTTTTGAATGGTGGTCAAAATTTAAAAGTCATATTTGTAGGCAACTGTATGGGAAAAAAACAAGTGTCCCTAATTATGTGACCACCACTGTATATGGAGCGTTTGGTGTAAAGATATTCATGCTTTTGACTGAACCTACTACCTAATCTGTCATCTCAAAAATATAACTATAGGTACCATATATTCAACGTAGGTACCTGATTAAATGAATCCAAATGAAAAGACCATGTCTAACTGCCGCACTCAGAGACGTCAATTAAATTTAATGCTTGATTAAAATTACTGCTGACACTTTCTTTGCTATAGTAATAGAATAAGTCAACACGTCACTAAACAAGCATTAAATTTAATTGACGTCTTTGAGTGCGGCAGAAACAGAGACAGTTCTCAGCGTCCACAAACCCCGAATACTCATGTATCTCCAACTTTACAAATGGAGTCCTACTGCCGTATAAATCATGTTCCAGAGCAGCGTGTTTGTTCTTTTGCCGCGGCAATATGCTGAGTGGGGCGCCGCAGCCCCATTGTCATATGCTTTGCTTTCTTACTTTGTACATGCCAGAAAGTACTGTCGAGTGAAAGCTTAGTCGAAATTACGGTTTATTTATGCGCTATATATGATACTAGTGGACGCCCGCGACTTCGTACGCGTAGAATAAGTTTCCCGCTACTCCCCCTAATTTAACCCCTTAGGAGTAAATTTTGAAAAATCCTTTCTTCGTGTACCCCTAGACCTCGTAAGGAACCTACATGCCAGGAATGTCTAGAGCAGCGGTTTGGGGTGTGCGTTAATATGTCAGTCAATGTCTTCTTTTATATATTTATATCTATAACATTTAATTGTGAAGATAGTTTGTAGGTACTGAGTAATGTATAAAATGCTAACGTAATTAATCATAGTTTAATTAAAAAGAAATGTAATAAGATCGCCATTTAGTAAGATATTACTTTATTTTTAAAACAATTTTTTTACCGTTAACGATTGTCATTACCTGAAATATTATAAACTATAAACAGCTTTATCGGATATATGTAAATAATTTAACAAACAAATGTGTCAATGTTATCTAGTGACTAGAACAGACACACTTTACATCTTGTCACAAAAACCAGTATAAGCAAAGTGTTAGTGTAATAATACGCATACATAGGCTGCTTAAAATACATATAGCCACTACTAGTGGCTATAGGAAGCCACTTGCACAATATTGGTAACATTTAGATTCGTTAATTCCATTCCTGTGGGCTCTCGTGAAACCATATCAAATCAAGTCAAATACCCACTTAGAGAGGTCCCACACGGGCGTTGCCGATGCGCTTCGTCGTCGCCGCTGCGTTGTTCTACATTATAAATTGGAACGACATGACACACGATGCGTTGAAACACTTGCGTCGCTCTATCACAGCGTTACAACGCGACGCAACGCACCGACAACGCTCGTCTGGCAACGATGTTAACAATTTGAGTAGCAAACTTAACCTACAGGTTGATGTTGAAAATAATCAAGACTTTAAAAATCTTTATTTCTTTCTTTATAGTCTTCTTCCTCTCAGAAGCTTACAACACAATACAAGAAATCACATTTAAAAAAATAAGTACTACAAAATCTCAAATCACATCACAATAGAAGTTGAAGAAGTCAGAATAAAGACATAATCAGGTCTTATTCGAACCCGATGCCATGATCCGCTACTATCCGTCGACCTTTATCGACCAATCGAAACTTGAACTGTGACCTTTTCGACTCGCGTACTGAATTTTCCATTCGCTGGTCCCACAGATCTCGTATAAATAAAGAAGGTTCGCAATTATTTAAAACAATGGTGGTTGTAACACTAATGTGCCTAAATTATAATGACAATTATCATACCATTAATTAATCAATACTAGCTCGCAAACCCTAGCCTATGCAAATTGATTCAAGTGGATTATTGAACTGGAAATCAATATGCTACGTTTTAAGTGTAATAGAGAGTTTATATACACAAATAGTCCTCAAGACTTTGGGTATTAGTTTCTTTATTTTGTGGCCGATGTAAAGGTTGTTTAAATTGAAGGGCAGCCGCGTTCAGGGTGGAAGCTAATGCGGTGGCATCGGCAGGAAATTGGTTTACGATGGTGTAGATAGCATACATATAGCTGTATGAGGCGTTGAAAGGTGAACGCGGAAGACTACAATATTGTGTTAGTTTGTAAAACAACCTCATTTTGTCCATGTAATAGTAGTTCGTATTTATATTTACTTGGTACATACTTCATGTTTGAAGCATCAACGTATTGAGTCTAAGTCATGTTTATTTTTGTCTTATAAAAATAATAATTGGTAGTTGTTGTACTCAAAAAAGGTTGACGCCTAACATCAGAGTTTAATCTGCTAGGTTGTCGTACATTGCCCCTTACGGTACACCCTATCCGTCTCGCGGAGGCTTCTATCGTCGCCCCTTATCACGGGCTCTCGCTCCCCCTTCGCCAATTACTTCGCAGTTATTCAATATCGATAATCTTTCATCAAGTAGTTATTAATAAAGTATTAACGCTGCTGAATTTATAGCTCTATCATTTCGTTCTGTTTGGTAGTGAATAGCGATGAAAACTTAATAAATGGCCATTCACAAATCGAACTAGTTCAAAAGTATTCGCGACCGTTGTTATTTAACATTCGTATCAACCTGAAGCATGTGGGCGCGAAAGTAGATCTAAAAATATCCCGACACGTGGAAACACGCTGAAAATACCCGCAACCTGCGGCTCGGGGCAAATCCGCGCAACACCGGCCTTTGCGGCGTGAAACATCAAAGCTTAATAAAGCGTAAATTTCTGACATTCATAAAATGGCGTCGTGGAAAGGTAACCTTTAGGTGTTCAAGCCGGGTCCCGCGGGAGCGGCGCGGCAGCGGTCTCGCGGCGGGGACGCGGCGGCCGCCGGCGGCGCGCGGCGGCAATGCAGCCGGGCCGGCGCGGCGGCGCGGTCTGCACGCCGCGCGCATGCGTCCAGCCCAGTATTAAAAATGAATTCCTGGCTCCCGCACTGTGTGCCGCTCGGTCGTCGCAGCCGGCTCGCGCTCGCTGTGTCCGCGTGAGGCCGGGCCGCGCCCGTCGCGAGTGGCCGTGCAGTGCTGGTGCATGGATGCGGTGATCGCCGGGATGCCCCGGCCGGGCTGCTAGCGGCCGCGGCATGGCGCGCCGCGCCGCCCGCGCCCGCGCCCCCCTCCCACCATGAGCGACCTGCAGGCCACCTTCGAGTTCTCCGTGGAACTCTACAAGTTCTACAATGTCGACCTCTTCCAGAGAGGGTAAGGACGCGACAACTTTGAGAACCGGCCTGTCGGTAGACGTGATCGGAATAACGGGTCCACTAATCGTCATAAGAAGTACAATCGTAAAATAACTGACTTACGAAGCGAGGTTGTCTTCTAATGTAAAGTTCTAACGCTTAAAGACACTCTTTATAATATATTGCTAAAAATGCTAAAAGCTAAACTGACCATTATCGAACGACCCTTGGCAGGATCCAAGGCCTAAGAGCTGCTTACGCGCGGCGCTAGCTCACCCTGTTAAATATTCCAACGACCACCTTGACAATGTTGACTAATTAAACAGTAGTCGAATCGATACCGCTCTCATTCAACAACATCGTGAAGCTAAAACGACGCGATAGCGTAACCACATTATCTGCTAACCTAGTTCGGCTGTTACACAACCAGTAAGTATACACACAATGGTGTCAAATTCCTGCAGACGAGGTGCTATTCTAGCGAACTGTCCTAACTAGTTAGCGAGTCTAGGACTCCGAATGGAGGCCGAGGGGGAAATTGTGTTTACGGGTTACCTCGCGTCTGTCCCGTCAAGTAAACTCGATCGGATTTCTGGCGATCCCGGCGAATTTTGGCCAGTCTTGTTTCAAATTCTTAGGGATTTCATTTTCAGATTAAGATAAACCTTGCTTACATAAAACGAGTAGGGTAAGTCGTCAATAAGAAAGTGACATTTAGTTACTAGCCATCAAATTTATTTACTGACGCTGTTAGTGAAGATACTTGGACAGTACTCCGGGTAATAATTCAGGATCTAGGTATTCTAGTTTGATCGCAAAAATATCACTATATCTCTTGCTTTACACATATTATTGTAAAGTGGCCAGTTACCGGAGGGTGGCCAGTAATAGGCGATTTACCCTATGTAGGGATTATATGAAATAACATAGATCATAATTCATTCATAATTTATTATAGGTACAAACACTTTTTTCTAACGTACATATGTATGTAGTTATTCCATTAGCATTATGCACAGTAGTAATACATGTACATAATAACATGAATAAAAAACAAAAAATAGCCGTCGCGTCGGCCTTTCCCTCATGGACGACCTCGCCGATATGTTAGAATTGTTAAGTAGATTAAGAGTTTTTAGGTTAATACGTCTTTTTGTATGTACCGTTGCCCTTGATTTTTTATAACGCCGCAATGAGTCAGCAAGTTTTGTGTTGATCAATATTATGCCGGCTCTACTCAAAATTTCCCTAATTTAAATTTAGCCCTATCGCTTTTTTGGAGAATACCGTTTAAGTACATGTAGTGACTGGTGAGATTATGCTTTTGATATATTTGAATATTTTAAGGGCAAATAAATAATAAATTTGTATGAAATCAAAGCATAAGAACATAATCCATATTCACTTTATAAAATTATTTCAATATAGTTAATCATACCTAACTACGTAAATAACCATAACCTCTATTCTACAGGGTTAAACCATATTGCCCTCGACGTGTTATGGTATTATTATTAACTCGGCCGCCATTACTGGAAAGTAAATAAGAGGTATAGTAAAGTTGACAATACGACAATACGTCAAAGTCAATATGAGTCGCTTAACTTCAAATGCGGATATGTCCTCGAAATTTGGTATACGAATTTAAAACTTAATTTGTTTGAAAAAAGACGCAAACTCCGTTTTCCTTTTGCGTGCTTATCCATATTTGAAGTTAAGCGACTCATATGGTTTTAACGTGGTTGTAACCCAGGAGAATAGAGGCCCATTAATGTACAATAACCTTATTTAATTAATCTTATAAAGTGCTACGACGTCTACGGCGTAGCTTTCGTAGCGCACCATCTACAGGCTGTATTTTAAATACCTCTATGCTCGATAACCTTTATAGCTATAAATTGAGCCTAAAATCGGTGCGGCAGTTAATTGCAGTCGCATGCAGCATGCATCGCGTGTAAGAACACCCTTTACTAGGGGTTTGCATTAAGTTTTAACACCCTTTAAATGGAAAGATGACTTAGGTTTCTCTAGCTTTTAACTCAACTTTTAAATGTTAAAAACGAAATGTTCTGTAATTATGTTTAATTTATAGCTTAACCTTTGCCCTTGACTTAGTATAATACAAGAGTTGAAATTCGTTTGTAAGGCTCTTGATAATATATGTATACAGAACCAACCCCGCTTTTCAATTTATTCACTTTGTTGAGAGCAATTAAGTAGGAAGTAATTTCTAATTATATTGGCGTGGTTAAGACACGTAACAAGGAGAGACGAAGGACATAATAAGAAAACTAATGAGTATGAATGTATATGGATATAAGGGTAGAGGGAAATTAAAAAAGGTGTATGGATTGCATAATTAAATAAGGTGTACGAAAAGGAATACTGGTGATAGAGGAGAGTATAGTAAAAGATTTAAGAATACGTTATTTTGACATCTTTCCCCCCCTCAGGGTAGTGTGGGGAAGGGGTTGAGAACAATTCTGTGGCTCTAGCTAGGCTCAGTAAAACGAATATAATTCGTCTTAGCTCGTAATAAAAAAGGGTGTAAGTAAAAGGCAGTAGGTATATTTCATGGTTTCATAGTGTTTTACTCATTTATTACAATAAGCTGTATCATTGTTAAAAACCAATAAAGATGAATTGAATTGAATTGATGTATATTTTTGAAGTCGCGCGGTCTGAGGGCCGTATTAATAAACTACTTAATCTCAACTCTAACGCTCCTCTCAAAAATGACAGTGTTCTATGGTTTGACGTTAACTTTGACGTATCCTGTGACCGGCATCTCGGCCAAGATGTGATTATTAATACGGCCCTTAGAACCCCGACTTTTCAGTTCAACATATATGACAGCTGTGAAGTTTAAGTATCGTCTAGTTTTTATGTAAATTTTCTTTCACTCAGATCTAAGCGTTGATTGGCTTAAAAAAATGCATTCCTATGCAACTTTTTTCAACATACGGTTATTGGTACCATTGAACTAATGACGATAGAATAGATCGTCATAGGAGTTCTTTAAGGACTAATGGTTATTAGTAGGTCTGTCCGTATGGATACGTTTGACTTGTGGTGAGATAGCTACTAGAAAAGTGGGCAAGAAAGAGTGCCTATAAAACTTCACCCTTTATCTTAGGCCGTTAAATTGAACTTGTTACTAAGTATCGCTTACATGTATAAGTTTTTTTAAACTGAGTACCTACTATCGTAACGTTGACAATATTGCGTTTGCTAAAAGCAATATGGTTTTACGGAGTACAATACAGGCCTTCCACTACTTGAAACTGAAAAAACCAAATCAACGATTTCAAATTCACCAGCAAATAATCCACAATATTCGACACATATTAACTGTCAAAATAATTAACAGCTCGCAGTTAATTCACATTACAAGTATTATTTTGCCCTGGTACCGGCATTTTAAAAGTTAATCCAGCGTTTCCAATATGGCGCTCGCCTACCCGGCGTTCACATGGTTTACTGCCCGCGAGCTATCAAGGCAGGAGTGCTAAAAAATACTGCCCATAAAGTATTACCGTAAAACCGTGCTGCAATTTCCACGAGTCATGTGGAAAATAGCTATAGCAACGCTTCGGTCTTGTATGCGTACATGTATGTATGTTCCAGTTTCTTAATAGCCATTGACTCGCTACGCTATTCACTCACACTCGACAGTATATTTAATTTTGTCACGCGTGGTTCATAGAAATAAGAACATTAGGTACATTAAGTGCAGTACATCAAAATGTTAGGGGCCGGGAAAGACGTACAGCATTTGACCTGCAACCCTGTTGCAAAATGGCAGTTCGAATGCAGTTTGAGTGCAGTTGACATAACTGCATCAAAACTGCAAACCGACTGCGCAGTCCGCTTACAGTTGCCGTGCAGGCCTGTTGACCGCACCCCGACTGCGAGCTAGCTGCACGGCTGGCTTGCGGTTTTGCATCATAACTGCCATCGACCTGCCATTTTGCACCTGTTTTGCAGGTCAAATGCTGTCCGTCTGAACCGGCCCTAAAGCTGGGCATTCACGGACGGGCCATTTGTCTCGGCGACGGTCGCGTTCGCTTTCCACTGCCGTTTGCCGTTTGAGAATTCATACTATACACCGCAGTGGAAAGTGAACGCGCACGTCGCCGAAACAAACGGCCCATCCGTAAATTAAACGTCAGTCAGGTTTGACATTTATTTGTATACATTATACATACATACAGTATTCCCAGCTTCTTAATAGCTTTGGGCTGGCTATCGCTGTCACGCTTGCACTCGCAACTGACAGTATCTTTGTCACTCGTGTGTCATTGAAAAACGATGATTGCCGATGACTATTAAGAAATTGGTTGCACTGTATACGTTTATGGCGAGTGGTTCCCAGAATCGCTTGCGGTCGAGTGCTAATCTCTCCCTTGCCTTTCCAGCCCGTACCTCTAAAGCCTACTTCAAATCCTTATTGGTGCACACTCAGACTGTGGTCAGGCGCATCACTACAAGGAAGATTGAGGACATACTGGCTTGAATCCTAATAAATGTGTCCTTGCTGTCCTTTGATTTAATATATGTTTGTTTATTTATTTATGTTTTGGTACATCTTTGTTGTTTTTAGTTTTAAGTTTTGTTTATTTAGTTTACGTAAAGTTGACGACGTGTTGGCCTAGTCGGTAGTGACCCTGCCTACGAAGCTAGCGGTCCTGGGTTCAAATCCCGGTAAGGGCAGATTATCTATTATTAGAATATTTGATCCTGAGTCATGGATGATTTCTATGTATTTAAGTATTTATATCGTTGTCTAGTACACATAGTACAAGCTTTGAGCTTAGTTTGGGACTAGGTCAATTGGTGTCTCATTATTCCCTTATATTTAAGTATTTTACATTTATTTACATACATTCAGTATTTGATAGTACTAGTTTTTGTATAGCGTACCGTAGCGTATAAAATACGTGGTGCTCATTTGTTTCTTGCATAGAACTTGGTGTAGCAATTTATAAATCTATTTATATACATACAGGGTGTATAAGACGGTCTACCGAAAACTGATGCAGCTATTTCAAACCAATATTCTGAATTGAAAATTAGCATAATTTCCAAGGGAAAACATTCTTGATTTTTTTTTAATTTATAGATTTATTTGCAATCCACGTGGACGGGGTAGCGATCGCGTTTTAATCCACTTAAGGTGGGCATTCACGACCGAACCAACAAGCCGAATAGAGCAGCGCCGCGCTAAAATCGATCCGTGAATGTCAAAACTGTAGCGTTTAAAACTACTTGCCGCGGTCTATTGGATTTCCAAATGGACGGAAAGCCAGCGCGACGCGCCAACGCGCAATCCGAATGGAACTATCGTGAAAGTCGAAATTCAAAGTTGGAACACGCCACGGCTCCGCACCAAGCCAAATGGCGTCGTCGTGAATGCGTTCTCTGGCTACCATTATCTAATCAGTCTGCTCCGTGATGTCGCACCGTTGAGGAGTGGCGTGGCGCTCCCGTGAATATGGTCAAAATATTACGCCCATCCAGTTGTATACATTTCATCTGTCGCCGAGATAAACGACGCGTCCGTGAATGCCCAGCTTTAAGTCAGTTTAGTGGATGGTCAGTCCAGACCATTTTAGTTTTCGAAAAACTAATCGGTTATCTTTGGCTAATCGATCGACCATCATTCGACCACTAATCGATGATCGATCGATTGATTTAGTAAGAAACACCCTAAGGTTTTTGATGTTAATCAAATATCGTTTCCAGCTTTCAAATGGAGCTATTAATGTGACCACGTGTTGTTTCAATAAAAAAACTAGAACAAAAAACTAAAACTGGTCTATTTACAAACATCGTCTAAGGTTAGATTTACGCCAGTCTCGCTTTAAAGTCGAAACTCTAGCAAGAGTATATAAGCATCAACTCAATCAGTTTGCGTCATTAAATAGTTGTAAAACTTTTAATTGACTCTGCCACGATTGTTAAAGAAAAAGACAAATGAAAAAATGTATGGTCTTCTTATCTCAATTTTGAAAACAACTGAAAGTCGTGACTGTTAAACTATTTTTTTTAATGACTTAAAGGCAAACGAGCACACAGGGGAGTTACCATGATACCTATAGGAACTAAAGTAGTTCCGTTTAGGTTGAGAGAAAGGGACGGAGCTATAGCAGTCACAGTAGAATTAGTAAAGTTAGTAAATTAGTAGTAGAATTACTAAAATTCTACAAGAAATCTTATTATAATTTCGCACAGTTTTCGTAACCCACTAAGTGTAATTTTACTCAGAACGCTCAGTCGGGTTTATTGAACTAATTCCGCGGCGTGCGCGCACGGTGTCACCGCGCTATTTTTACACTGTTTACTGTGTTTCAACAACTGAATAAAATAAAATCTTAATTAGATTTTCTGATGAAACCCAAATAGATACTCCCACGTATCGAATCGGTTTGTGACCCAAATTCAAATAGATCCTACTTCAAATAATGTAATTCGTTTAACGACGTGTTAAATGTCCGGTTTGCTGCCAATAGGTACTCAGTTTATCTACAGAGAAGTTTGTTATTTCTTTTTCATCACACTTACTCGTAAATAGTGTCCTAACATGCTTGAAAAATCGACCGTAAATCCAAAATAATACCCTCGGGCCTTTTTTTACCATTAGGTACGCCCTATCGTAGGTAATGGCTTTTTTTTTAAATATAATAAGTGGACTCAAACTATCATAATACGTCCGGACCCCAATTCTTTTGCCATTCGATATAAAGTTTTATTCGAGAGGAAATGTCAGTTGCATACAATTTTCTAAAAATGTCGCATATAAACTATTGAATTCGACTGTCACTAGAATCGGACTCCTGAACACGTTTGACATTATCTGTGGTAAGTCATAGACAATGATGTAGTCTGCCGCTAATTTATAAATACTGATTATAAACTGTGTAATTCCAAAATAATAAGTAAAAGGGTGTCGTTGTGCATATATTCAAATTTATATATCAATAAAATACATGTCCGCATCAGAAGAAAGGGATAATGCGACTCCGCCGGACATCGCAAAATTATTAGTGACAATCGTAAGTTAAAAATATGATCTTTTGTCTGATTTTATTTCATTTCCTTGCAATTGTGATGAAAAACATTGTATGTTACACGGGTGGTAAAGGAAATACAAGGCTCGAGTCATTAAACTCTCGTTTGTAATTCTATCTTTACCACCCTTAATACACAATGTACTATTTGTATAGCAATTTCTACCCGCGTCTTCTTCCATCCACGTAGAGAAGAGAAGTTTTTTATGAATATTCCCTCAAGCGTAACTCATCATTATAAGGAATTTCACAATTGATTGTATCATTTCATCGGACGCTTTTTTCTGCTGAAATCATGATGTTTTCAGGATGTCTTAAACATTCATTACGTAGGTTAGGTTAAGTTAAATATGTCACTAAGTAAGTACCAATAAAAATTTACTCATGCGGCGAGAAAGCCCTTACGAAGAAATGAAAATTTTGACAAATTTTACGGAATATACAGAACTCTATGTCCGCCTTCGCGGGCTATATGCTACCTAAACAAATTTCACGTCGAGTATCGAGGCACGAGACACACGGCAAACAAATACACTAATGTATAACATTAGGATCGATTGCTGTATCTAACAATCTACAAGCGATAGAAAACCGGCTGAATGTGATTCATTTTAAAAGCGAAAAATAAAACCTCGTATAAGACACCCTTAGGGTAAAATGAATCCAACAAAACCTTGTAAGTATAACAAAATGGCTTCACAGGATGTTACAAAAAATGTTACTCTTTCTTGAACAGTCGAGTAAAAATAACTAAGTATTTGGCGATAAAAAGGATTATTTAACGTGTAGTAAATCGTAACCTTATTTTATGGTTTAACAATAAAATTCGGTTTCAAATTGGGTCACGACACGCTCACAACTCATCATATTTTAAAGGATTGTACGGTCTTAGGGAAAGCAAACCTGTTCATTATATGATTTTGAAGTTTAGATAAAATATCAACTAGAGTCTTTAATTTCAAAAACAGCATGACACCATTAAGGAACCTCGTTGTTAAAATATCAGTAGTACTGTTTCCCGCGACTCCGTCCGCGTAGTTATGGCTACTGGCGGTAAAAAGTGTCCTTTCTCAGGTTTTAAGCTATCTTTATACCAAATTTCATCGAAATCGTTTCAGAGGCTTAGCCGTGAAAGCATAACCAACAGAGAGACAAAATTACTTTCACAATCTTTTCTTTATCAGGGGACAATATGACACAAATTGACCTAGTCCCAATCGAAGCTCTAGGCTTGTACTATGAGCACTAGACAACGATATAAATACTTATATAGAGAAATATACTTAAATACATAGAAAACATCCATGACTCGGGAACAAATATTCGCGCTTATCACACAAATATCTCTGACCCTACCGGGATTTGTACCCAGGACTGTTAGCTTCGTAGGCAGGGTCACTACCAACTAGGCCAAGGATTCGTCAGTATCATGTAAGTCTTCATTTACAATTATTAATATGGACAATGCAATAGTACGGTCGCGCGGAGTTTATAATTTACCGTTTCTTGTATATTAAATAGCAGTATAAGGACATTAATTATCCATAGGCAAGACACGTTAATTAAATCCCCTCGTAATTAAACAGGACGTTGCCCTAGTACATTACCCGGGCACAATAGCCTTTAATAGACGCGTCAGTAAACGTCACGTCTCAATTGATTTGGGTCAAGAGTGACAGGTGTAACTATATACCCGCGCAGACTTACCAAGAACATATTATAACAATAAGGAATCTCAGTGTGTCGCTCTCTCACTAGTATCAAAGAAAAAGGAGCCATTGAGAGCGGATTTATTGTGTTCATGGTAATAGATAGTTTTTACGAGTGTGCAGATAGTAAAACGTTTATGGACGTTTAGGGTTACCAGACGTCAGAAGTTATCCTGAAAAGTCAGGAGGCTGAATTATTTGTCAGGATTTCGACAGTATGTCAAATGAATAAAAAAGTTTAGGATGTATTAAAATCTATCAATGGTCAAGTTACACTTAAAAATAATCCATTTTGTACATCTTAACATATATTGAGAGTACATTATTCGGAAGACCATCGAAAATTGGGAGAAGGGTTTTCCTGTAGGTGGAAAGAGATTATCAAATCTCCCATATGCCGATGACACCGTTCTTCTGGCAACATCCATGGAAGATATGAGTGAGCTGTTCTAAAGACTCGAGTTAGAGAGTAGCAACATTGGTCTCGCAGTGAACAGAGCGAAGACTAAAGTGATGACAGTGGATCGAGCCGGAAAGCTAACAAATGTCACCTGCAACTTTCCTGACATTAATATCGTCGACCGCTACATGTACCTGGGCTCCCAAATCTGCAATGACGGTAGCTGTTTCACCGAGATAAAGAGACGAATTGGGATGGCAAAGGATGCTATGACCCGTTGAAACAACATCTGGAAGAAAAGAGAGATTGGTATCAAAACCAAGATCAGACTAATACGAGCCCTAGTATTCCCCATCTTCTTGAATGGAGTAGAAACGTGGACAATCCTGTCCCGGGAAAGACAAAGGATTGATGCATTCGAGATGTGGTGCTGGAGATGAATGCTAAGAATACCTTGGACTGCGAAACGCACCAATGCATCGATCCTGAACCAGCTCCGAATAAAAACTCGCTTGTCCACCATATCCCAACAACGCATTCTTTCTTATTTCGCCCACACAATGCGCAGAGGTGACGTTAATCTGGAAAAACTTATTGTGGTGGGGAACACCGAAGGCAAAAGATCGCGTGGTCGTTCACCAACAAGATGGACCGATCAAGTGAAAAAATTGTTATCCTCCAAATTCTACACGGTTGTAAGAGACGCGCTGGACCGAAACCGGTGGAGGCAGATCATCCGCTCCAGATGTAACCCTGATGCTGACCACGATCCTCAGATATGAGGGACCGACCCCAGAGAGAGAGTACGTCTTATCTTATAGGTATTATCTTATCTTCAAGGTATATTTAGTGTAATTTTGTTTCTTTTTTAACTCTCCACTGCCTCTCTCAATTCAGAGTGTAATGGCAGTGCCTTATTTTTTCTTGGTTCTGAATAACCATTATCAAGGATTGACAGTCTTACTTCTATTTGTACGAGTCACACGCCATTGTTTTTATTGCAGCGTAATCGTCATTTTATCAGAAAGATGAAAAGCAAAAGCGAAAAGATTTTTTTCAAGATGTTTCAAATTTATACCTGGCCACCCTAACGTCAGAGATAGCGTGTGTAAACGGCACCGTGGTCGTAATATCGATCGGCATTTGTTTGGCACAACCCTTCGAGTGGGATTAGGTGGAACCAAATGCGAGTTTCATCGCTTAGTTGTTAGGAAAATGACGCGTTGGGCGGATGATGAGTGGCACATTTAAATAGGGAAAACCGTATTTGGTGGGTTACCTTGACATCGCAAACTATTAATTATAATCAGGGGTCGTACTTTTGATGCCGATGACGTAAAAATGACGAAATTTTACACACAGGGTGCTCTGCTTTCATTTGGCAGGTGTTTATGTATGCATTAACTGGTACAAATAAAAAAATTAAAAATAAGAAGCGGTAAAATGATTATATAAAATACAGCTTAATCGCAATCAAAATACGGATCACGGCAGCATCATTTTTTTTTTCACCACTCGTTACTAAAAATGGCCCATTGAGACAATTTTTCTTTTATGAATTCAATGCCATAATTAATTGTATTTATGACTATTTAAACATATAAATTTTTATTACATCATATAAACAGTTTTTTAAATGATAATGTTATTCGGTGATTTTTGCCAGTGATCCAGTGACCTTCTCAATCACATAGTTTCATTCACGTTTTATGAATAAGGTATTTATTTTTTTACGCGTCAAAGATTACTTAACTTATTTTCATATTATTAAATGATTGGCGACTAATGGTTAATAATTACAATAAAAAACCATTTGGAATCATAGGTACTCTAGGATGACGTCATTTTTGCGTCAACGGCATGAAAAGTACGGGCCCTGCTTATAATGATTAAAAGCCATAGGTATACCTGTTGAAGTTTATTACAAGTCAAATTACCCGTCTGTCCAAGTTAGAGGGTATTTTAACGTTTTAAGTTCATGACGATTACCTAATTCTAACTTAAAACACCCGACCTCTTGCGGGGATAGTCTACAATTATGTTGGCGGCGGCGCCCACCGCCAATGTCAGAGAGCTTTCTGTAGAAGGGGCTATGCTAGTCGGAGCTGATAGAAATCACTGTGGTCAAAGCAATGATGATTACTATATAATCGCGCTTCTAGATCAAAACAGCATCAACTCAAAATCCTTGCTAGTTTTGTTTCAAGTTCATAGAAGTTGTATTAAAGTTGATTTTAAAATACAGTTGTATTTTGAGTTACGTCTGTTTAGATCTAGCAGATATGTAGATATTTTCATAATTCGAGTTTGAACGACCCGGGTTTAGAGTGCCAGATGTCATCTATACTCGTAGAAAAAACGTAAAAGTACGTAATTACCGAGTAGGTGTCTAAACACACATTAATACCATATCCCGTGGGTAAAATTCCTGTCACTGATATTTCCCAATGAATGAGGTAAATACCCTGGAATACCTAGACACAGGTAGGTGAACATTTGATACCGCACGATAGTTTTATAAAAAAATACCATAGAAGGGAAAATTGAAGCAAAAAAGCAAAGGGCGATCCAGAAGAGGTTACTTTGAGGGAGAAAAAGAGAAAGTTCAGGTCATGTCAAGATGTAAAAAACCTAACAAAGAATAGAGTGGAATCGTGGGCACTCCCCTGACAAGAAGCTCTTAGGTGCTGATGATGGTGACCCGAATACATCCTCCAACCTTCACAACTGAAAGGTTCTCAACACTCACCAAACATAACTGAATCATCGAGCAACAATTTTATTCAAAAATAATGTAAATTTTGTACGTGGCTGTGGCGTTTCTTGAACCTCATGAGAAGAGCGGTCTAAAATAGTACCTATATCAAATCATTCCTCCACATAGTTTATTTTTGATCACTATAAATTAGTTGCTTACTTGCAAAATTGTAATTTGTTATTTAAGTTGATACTACAGTGTTATGATCTGGACAAAGCCTTTCTCATTTGATATCTTTACTAGAGATGTGTGAAGCTCTATAGGTACATTTTTATATGAAACAATTTTAACAATACGGACGACCTGTAAAGTTTATTCGGTTAGGTCTTACACTAAAACATGCGAGGACTGGAGGTTCTATAGAAAAGCCTTGGACCGATACAATTACCATTTTCACATCTAAAAATACCTCCGAAATAGCCTTTTCGACGTCAACAGCAAGACTAAGAAACACAATAAGTGGACTACCAGATCTATTTAGGCCCCTTAAAATACGCTGTCATTATCACCCACTTCCCACCTACCTACTGTGTCTTTAATAGGGCTCCAAACGCCTTGAATTATAAACAAAGGTGAGCTGCTGGCCTATTGCCTAACGCACTTGCAATCGCAATCGACTTCAAAGTGGAACAATTGACAACAATTCATAATATGCTAAGGTCATCATCATCATCATGTCCAAGGCTCTCCACTCAGACCGATCTTGTGCTTTTCGCATCCACCGCGTTCCCGCGATCTTTACAAGGTCGTCACTCCATCTTGTTGGAGGCCTACCTACAGCTCGTCTCCCGGTCCGCGGACGCCACTCAAGAACCTTTTGACCCCATCGGCCATCAGTCCTGCGAGCAATGTGCCCCGCCCACTGCCACTTAAGTTTGGCTATTCTTCGGGCTATGTCGGCGCATATACCTGTATGACCTTCAACGAATATCGTTGGGTCATTCTGAGTACAAGGCACGCTACCCTGCTCGACACGCTCTCGATCTTCACCACGTTGTTCACGAGGGACTTGTGGACGATAAACCCGACACCTCCCTGGGACTGGTGGTCGCCCTCCCGGAAATAGAGCAAGTTACCGGACTTCAGGGTTATCATGTCCTCCCCCTCTCTACGGACTTCTGACAACCCTATGATTCCCCATCGTAACCTGCTCAATTCCTCCTCCAGTTCCAGCAACTTTTCGTCGGTCCGCAATGTTCGGCAGTTGTATGTTACCAGGGCCAAAGGTCGTCGTTTCTGGTAGCCGGGTCTCTGCCGGAGATTACCTAAAGCACCCCCTGCCCCGCCGTTACCATAGCCGCTACCGGAGCCAGGAATAGCGGGGCCGCCGGGGACTAGGGGTCTGGGCTGTATTTTTAAATTCATAATTAATTAAGGCTTTTGATCTAGAACCGTTGGGGGGAAATGCCGTAGTCGCCACGCTTGGCAGGCGGGTTGGCGACCGCAGTTA
The DNA here is from genome assembly GCA_946894065.1 of Acleris literana. NCBI lineage: Eukaryota > Metazoa > Arthropoda > Insecta > Lepidoptera > Tortricidae > Acleris > Acleris literana. The sequence continues at coordinate 6,601,588 of OX335681.1, forward strand.
TACCATGTAGTCCGCGGAAGACGCTGCTGCCCATCCTCCGGTTTATCCCTTAGTCGCCTCGTACGACACCCACGGGAAGAGATGGGGTGGTGCTATTCTCGACCGGCACCGGCACCAACACGGCTAACACCGTGCATATGCTAAGGTAGTAAATTAAAATACCGTTTGTAGATTTTACACTACTGATTACAGTAAAAATATTTTTGGATTTTTTTACGCAGTAGTTTTTTTATATTTAGGAAAAAAAGTAAAAAAAGTTGGATTGTGAATGTTAGGAATACACTTATAGTGCCCTTAGTCAATTTATTACCATAGGAATTAAAAAAATATACAACTGTCATATCGTTTTTTTTATCTGTCTGACGGATTGCTTTACTTTAACGACACGCTTTCGATTCTCGTAATACTATTGTTTTGATATACGCTATTTAAAATGAAAGTGACTAACGGATTTGTAAAAGCGGATAGCCGCAATCAGCCCAAAGTCGACGAATTTATGTTGTTACAGTTGTTATTGTTGACAAGTGACATGACATGACAGTCAGTTCTGTTTCTGTTTAAAGTTACTTTTTTTATTTTATATTATGCTAAGATCACAACATCAGTATTCCTAACTTTGTATATACGGTCTTTTTAATGACTATTTCTTTAATAAATTATAAACGACGAAATTAAGTTAAATAAATAAAAACCGAGAAACACGGGTAGTCTAATTTTTAACCAGCTATTATAAACGCGAAAAAACAATAAAGCTTTTTTTTTTTTAAATTTTGTCTATTGTTTTCATTTTGAATGTAGACTCGCCTTCGGACTGTCAAAATGAAGACGATTACGATTACGAGTGCGTTACGCAAAAAGCCTGCCGGTATATGTAGTATCTAGTTCATACATTGTTGATTATGTGAGACTATCGGATTTCTCAGATTAATAGATCTAAGTCCTTTATTTAGTCAAGCGTGCTTTGTGTAGTCCCTTGGATATTTTACTAAGCACTAAAGGTAACTTGATACATCTGCTAATGGGGATGCGAACGGGTGCCACGTAGGTACGTTAGCAGTTTATATTTAACGTGTTCCAGGGGACTATTCTGCCCTCCTAAGCAAAAATGCAATAACTAAATTCAATAGCCAAAGCACATTCAACTCTCTTCTGTTTGTAACTAGGTTGCAATTTCTACAGATGTTTTTTCTGAGATATCGACATTATGCTTAGTAGGGCAGTATTAGTCATAGTCATACAAACACCAAGTATTGTTACGACTACGAAACAAAAAACGATTAAAAAAAACACGGTCAAGTGCGAGTCGGACTCGCACACCGAGGGTCCCGTAATTAAGATAAAATGTTTTTAAATGAGCAGATTAAGCCCTTTCATATGACACCCCAAACCACTTTCATTTTTCAACCTCCCATCCTAGACCCCTTTTCAATTATTTATATAATAAATTTCTTTTTTTGTTACCAAAAACAGATGCGGGCAAGAAAGTTGTACAATTATGCCAAATTTGAAGTTGATAGCATTTGTAGTTGCTGAGTAAAACTACTGTGACATACAGACAGAGAGACAGACAACGAAGTCTCACCATAAGGGTTCCTTTTTTACCATTTTGGTACGGAACCCTAAAAATGTATTCTATACAATACTCTACATTTAATGACTGACACTCAAAACTAATAGGCACGTTGAAAAGATAAACCTTCTTTTTCCTGTAAGTAGATAATTGTAGCGCTGAGTGGAACACCCTATTTACAGATTGTGTGCTATTTGATTTGACAGCGTGTTGCATGCCAGGTGAAAAGTTTCCTTGAAATAGGTTAGTGGATACTCTATAAATATCGTCTTATCGATTTTCACGATGGACTCTTTCTAAGTCAGTTGATATTGCACTCAGAATATAAGAGAAAATATTTGAAGTACTTAAATAAGATGTATAACATGGAGTAGGTATTAATGTTATTTATATGGATTATATGATAAAATATATAAATTAACCCTGAATGATTACGATGGTTTGCACTCAATTAATAAGTTTTTCAACAGCTCATTCAAGCATGCGCACGCCACGGGGATAGAATTTCCTAGAAACATTAAATATTTACTTATAATTTGGGAAACAAGATAGGTATCAGCATTATGTGACACAGCTAGCTTATTTACCGCCATTTCCTTGGTAACTTGAATTTTCCAAGAGATACAAAATTTTACATCAGGTCATTCCCATGGCGTGATGTAATAAACAGGTGAACCCAAATCTCTGAGTGTATTCATTTATTGAAAATAAATTGAAGCATTTGTTATTCTTTATTTGAATTGTCTAGTTTTTTATATTTCTATCCTATGTTTTTACTTCCAGGACACCACGCACGCCTTTACGATTGCCCAATAAAAGGGACAGGGCATCCGAAGGTTCTTTTTTTTTCGTATTTAGTTTTCTACCATCTTACCATCCTCAACACAGGATAAAACCTCCACATTAATTCGCCACCTTATTGCGAGAGGGTTCTACGATGATAATAATAAATATTTACTGACTACCAAGACTGAAAAGTGACAGGTCAATAATGTATGCCGAAATTATTTTGTATTTTGGATGACCATAAAATTGATCTTATCCCGAACGAAGCTGTAGGCGTGGTACTATGGTTAGACAACGATAAGCATACTTTTATTGAAAAATAAATACTTATGTATTATGTACACATAGAAGTCATCTATGACAGAAACAAAATACTCGCGATCATCTCAATAATTTAACCTCACTGAAAATCGGACCCACACTACAATCATACATACATACATACATACATACATACATACCTTCACGCCTGTAATCACTACAAAACAAACCTGAAAATAATTTCTAGTACTTACTTTAAAGTAAAGTGTCATATAGACATCAATAAGTACTAAAAGATACAACAATAAGACCCTTTAGGCACGGAAACGTAAGACAATTCATTAGGTACCTATTACAGCCGTTAAAGCAGAAAGCTTGAACTAAGTACTTCTTTACGGACATTATTGTTCTTCTTTGATCATGCCCTTACTTTACACGTATGTTCAGTACAGTCAGCTTCGCAACACGACAGTGTCATAAACTTGTTCGTTCCGGAAAGGAACTACGAACTGTCGTTGAGTTGCCGGCGTAGTTACTCGAACTGGAGCGGGGATCGAGACACTGGAAACTTTCTCAAGACTGTTGCAAGTACTTGTACAAGTCGGCATCAGGTATTGGATTGTGTTCAACATGTATTGAAACAGTAACCTTTTTTACTTTGAGGTTATCAAATAATCTTCCATTTTTAACTGTTCCGGATAAATTATAGTTGTAGAGACGTCGGCGTTCAGATGCTAATCCAAACCTGTATTTATACATTTTCGCGTATATCTTTTTTGATATTAAAACCAGGCATAACAAACGAACGTATTTTCAGTAAAATGAATTTACCCAAAATTCCGGTAATCACCTGTCTATACATAAAGAACTTTTCGTTACTGACTCACTGACTGACTGTCCGACAAAGATCAGCCTAAACAAACAGCTATACTTAGGGACTTGAGTTTTGGGGGAAATATTGCAGGGATACTCTAATAGCTGATTTAAGAAAATTTGCCCATAAAAGATTTAGGGGTATAAATGGGAAACAAATTCTGCGCTTACGAAGTCGTGCGCATTCTTTAGTAGTAGCTTCATTCATCAAATGTTAATCAATTTCTAAACTTTCACCTGACCAAGCATGAAATGCAGTCGAGCTTCCTTAACGAAGTGAAAATTCAAAATATGGATTCTAGAGAGCAATGCTAGCATTGGTGCAATAATCAATTATGCGCGGTGCATTTCATCGCTGCAGCCACTCCATCCGGGGCGCTGCTTCTGATTTCCCAAGCGGCTCCCGTCTATTAGTACCTATTACTACTTCCCGTGTTTTCAGTCCATTGTAAAAGTTTATCCGACCTCGTAATTAGAAGTTTCTTGAATGCATATACGAGATGTTTTTATTAGATTGATGGAAGGCTGCTTTATTAACAATTTATTACTCGTACGCCATTTATAATAAAATGCCTGCCGTCACGTTTCGTTGTCACGTGTTCACGTATCAGGATATACCTAATAATATAACAGTCGTCAAAGTGTGTAAGCGTTATTGGATCTCGGTCTTTCAATCACGCATTCAACGTCACGTTAGCCTAGTTGTTAGCGACCCTGCTTTCGAAGCTAGCTGTCCCGGGTTCAAATCCTGGTAAGGGCAGATATAAAATTTATCTGATGAGCGCGAGTATTTGTTTCTGAGTCTTGCATGTTTTCTATGTATTTAAATATAAATTTATCTATTTATGAAAGTTTATCGTTGGCTAGTACCCAAAGTACAAGCCTAGAGCTTAGTTTAGGACTAAGAAAAATTGTGTTTGATCGTCCCCAGATATTATTTTTATTTTATTTATGAACGGCTGAAGATGTATGGATGACCTCACTCAGTCAACCACACCCTGAAGCAAACAGCTTTTTTCTCATAAAATATGAAAGTTCTGATTACCGAGCTCTTCGCGAAAGGCGCAGCCAAACGCTGTATAGGAGGGTCTATCCATTCCATGCATGATCTCGTTATTCCAGGCTGTACCAAGTCCGCGTGGGGCTGCGCGTGGCGCCGAAGCTGCCGGTCCACATCGAGGTCACCGTCGCCAGCGGCAACGGCGCCGCCCGGACGGGCCGCCCCGCCGCCAACGCCTCGCTCGTCGGCGGGGTAGCGGCGTCCCGGGCCTTCCAGATCATGTACCGGAATGAGGAAGTCACCCTGAGAGACATCGTGAATTTTAGAGCGCTTATGCTTGGTGAGTTTGAGTTACTTCTTCAAGGTCCAGTAAAAAAAGAAAAGTTTAGAAACAACTGCTTGACAACAGGAACTTCATTAAAAGGTGTTCTGAAAAAAAAACATGCTTGTTTTTTTGCAGGTTTATCTCAAGAGCATGTACTATAATTTACTGAAAAACAAAGAAATTTCTGTGAATCGCCAAAAGCATAAACGCATCATGGTCTTTTCTACGTCACAGTGCTAGACTTAAAAAAACAAAGAGCGGTAAATAAAAAGACGTCATTCCGACCACTAGTGAAAAGCATAGCAAACACTGATAATATTCAATATCTTGTGAAACACAAACACAAAATTTCTCATTCCAGTTGATAGCCGCAACCTTAAAGAATCCTTAGAGCGTGCGGAGTGGAGCCTGGGCGTAGAGCTCTGGTGCAGCGAAGGTGCCCAATCCAGCACCTTGGCACCAGTGTCATGCCGGGTGCTCAAGCTGCACTTCCAGCCAGCACAGGGGCTGCACTACCACCTGCCCGTGCTGTTCGACTACTTCCACCTATCCGCTGTCTCTATAACGATCCACACCAGCTTGGTCGCTTTGCATCAGCCTTACATCAAGTAAGTTGGCTAAAGCAAAGTTGGTTTAAGATTGTCTTTATAAAATTAGGTCTTTAAGGGGATACTGCCGTCCTAAGCCAATATAATAGGCAGTATCTCAGAAAAAACCCCTGTAGCAACATCAACCTTATTACTAACAGAAGATAATTAAATCTGCTTTGATTATTAAATTTGACATACTACTTATACTCGTAGGCTTAGGAGGTCAGGATAGATATCTGACTTAAAGTTCAGTATGAGAAAATCTTGTAACTGCTGCATAACCAACGACATAAGTAGAAGTAGTATAAATAATTTGTGTAATTCTTCACTTTCAAGTGAAATTTCAAATTATGTTTAAGCGACAAATTAGATATGACATTGTTGTACTTTGCCACGGGGTGTTAATTTAACTTTATTAAATTTTTAGTTTAGTTTTAATTAAATTTTTTTTGCTTCAATTATTTTAATTTGCCATAGTTTTAATTTCAATTTGTAATATGTGTGTAACATTGTGTTATAGTTTCGTCATGATGTCGATAGTACTTATTGCAAATTTTTCAATTTCTTATAGATTTAAGGGAGCTTTCTAACCACTAATGAACACAATTTACCTGTTTGCATGACTGACCAAAGGAAAAGCATCATGCATTATGTACAAAGCTGGTAAGGTACCTTAATCATCCATTTCATTTCCCATTACGTTTACAAAGTATGTTATTCTAACCAAGTATATTCTGATTCCAGTACCCCTCGCTCGAGCAAACAATGGGGTAAGCTGATGAAGAGCGCGGGGTCCACCTTCAGCTCGTCGGGCAGCATGGAGAACGTCCTGTTTGGCTCTAGTGCCAAGTGCGCTGGTGGAAACTCCAGCAAGATCGCTCATGCTAGGTGCGTTCTATACTTCATCAGTCAATTCAGGCACTTTTTTAATTAGTTTGTTGAAAAAAATGTTAGTTTTTGTTTAACCCCCTCTTAACACTCTATTGACGCAGTCGGTAGAATTGGTGTTACAATAATCGTCTGTTCGCGATGTAAATCAAAATCAAAAACTTCAGCTATGTACTTTGCTAGATTAAATTATGTTTGTATTTAAGTAAATACTTATTGATTGTTTTACTGAAAACAAAAATAATTTATTTCTAAATATGTACAAAGACAAACTTATCTCGTCCAAATAACAGCTAACCTTTTTGCGATCGATTATAACAAAATCCTACCAGATTTTGCATCAAGTAGACTTAAAAACGTACAATTTTTTTTAAAAACTGAAGTTAACTATTGTAATTAACTAACGAACTAAATAAAACTTGATATTTATCCTTCCAGGCAAGTGCACGCGGAAGTCTGCGGGATTCTTCTAGGGTCTCTAGAAGGGCTCCAAAATGCTCTGTCGATCTGCGGGTCTGCGGGCGCCCTGCTCACACCAGAAGAGTCTGCATCCAACTCCATCGTTGGGGAGGTTGCTCAGAGGATCAAAGACCTTAGTGACACCGGCAAGGTACTAAAGATATTTTTTTAATAACAGTACGGCTAGAGGCGGCTGAAACCGATAATTGTTTTATGGGAATGCATATTCATGTTTTAAAGACTATAGTGATATTAGTGATGTTGAAAACCCATTCGCCATTTATTAAACATCATGAAACTAGCAATAAATTGAAAAATATGTCACTAAAATTCAAAATCAGCTATTATCTACTTATTTATAGACAATTCGAATCACTAAATTTGAAAATTCTGAGGGCTCAGACAAGATGCACTACGCTAACTAACGTTTCTATTCGATTCGTTTTTAAACCAATCGCGTCACTGGTAGACCACGTGACTTTTCGTATCATGTCATCTTCCAGCGACGCGATTGGTTTAAAAACGAATCGAATAGAAACGTTAGTTAGCGTAGTGCATCTTGTCTGAGCCCTCTGATCTCTATTAATCCATTCCTCAATCGAATCTCGTGGACGTTTCGCCTCGCCTAACCGGATGCTCATTCTCATACTCATTTATTATGAAATGCCGCCGCCCGCCGTCTGTCCGTCGCATTAAAAGCATCGGATTTTAATGCAGTTTTCATCAATAGATAGAGTGATTCAAGAATAAGGTTTTTTTTATAATAAATTCTGGTTTATGTACGGGTGTCAAAAAAACTCACATAAACCGAAGCGAAGCGAAAGCGAGTCGATGGCGTTATATAACATCAGATGTCACAATGAATTTAGAAATAAACTAGCGACCAGGTGAAGCTTCTCGTTATGTGAGTAAGTGACGTTGTTTTATACAATGTACCTATGAAGATACATGATAATGATGACGTTTCCAGAAGTCCCTGGCGGGCGAGGAGGAGGAGTGGGCGATGGGCGCGGCGCACGACATCGCGCGGCTGTGCGCCGAGGTGACGCTGCGCTGGCGCGCCTTCCTGCACCACACGTCCGACCGGCCGCACGTGCACCACGCGCTCGCGGCGAGGCATCACGCGCTGCGGTACGTACTAACTGTTATACGGTACGGACAATACTCGTAGCTCCACCGCAGGACCGAGTCGCAACAGCGAACCATAGGGTGACGGAACCAGTAATGGACGAGGACCAATGATGGACACTTGATTCTTATTTCACAGAAGATAAGGGTTATTCATTTGTTTTGCAATAATCAATTTAGGACCGTATGAAATTTAAATTAAGAGATAAGTGTCCATTACTGGTCAGCTAAAAGTGTCCAACACTGGTGCCATGACCCTAGGTACTTATCACTAAAGCCCGACCGAGATCTCGTTCTCGGCAAATCTCGGCCAAAAATCGTGCCCAGATCTCGGTCTCGGTCTTTGTTTTGTCGTATAATAATTATTGTTCTTTTCAATTTTGAGAATTAAGTTTGTTAAAACCATAATAAAACCTTTTTTTCATTATTAACGGGTTTTTTTATAATTAAAAAAATGCAAATATATAAAAAATACCCCTTTTTCCGTGTCTCGGTCTCGGTCTCGGCCGAGATTAACAAAGCGGTCTCGGTCGGACCTTACTTATCACTCAAACTTGAGTGATTTGACGACACGTTAGCTTAGTAGAATTATGTTTTGTATATGTGTTTAATTATTTATTTCTCAATATAAGTATGTTTAACGTTGGCTAGTACCCTACCCATATTACAAGCATAGAGCTTAGTTTGGGACTAGATCAATTTGAGTGACATTGTCCACTGATATTTATTTATTTATTTATGTATTTAATATGTTGCCTAATGACTACAGGGTTTTAATTATTGTTTACTAGCTTGGCTCCTTCCTTGTTGAAGCGTGTATCTACAAATTTAAATTACAATGCCAGGGTCCCCATAGAAGCTTTGGCCTAAGAAAAAATTGTGACGGATGATTATAAAATAGGGTTTATTTGATGTAGAAAAATATTTCAAAGGTATTAGTTTTTCTGAAGAACTTGTCTAAAAAAAATATTTAGAAATAATCGTAACAACACGTTTATCGCAAGATTTACAAAGTATCTTAATAGATGGCTCTATTTTTCGTAAAGTACCCTAAATGTGTAAGTAATAAAATACTGAATTTAAATCTCATACAAAACAGGTCATATCAACATCCTTCGTATCAGCGGGTTTTTTTTTAAAAGTGTTTTAAGCCAAGATCTGGCATTGCCAGATAAGGACTGACACCTACGTTATCTTCTTTTAACCTTTTAAATCCAGCCACCATGCTTCTTCGAATGTGTTAAGGTGGAACACTGTAGGGCTCCATCGCATCGGACTGCATGGCAAATCTACAGGGCCCAAGCCAAGATGCATTACGCTAATTCTATTCGGTTTTTTTTAAACCAATCGCGTCACTGGTATATCAAGAGACTCTACAAGTGACGCGATTGGTTTAAAAACGAAACGAATAGAAACGCTAGTTAGTGTAATCCATTTTGGCAGGGCCTCAGGACTTGTTACGCTAAATATGGACGGACAGTGTAAATCATGCACTCGGGATGGCTCAAATCATGACAGTACGTCGTAAAATGACAAATAGTGTCCCCATAACCGGTACTGACACGAGTTACTGACACGGTCACGGAACCATGTTGTAATGCAATGTCACAAATGTTGACCCACCTTTACTTTTGTACCGACCGACGCGGCCAATTGCTACTCAGTGTTTGAATACCCTGAATCCTCAATTCCAGTATCAAACGCTTCGCGGAATGCTTCTTCGTTCTGGACAACCCTCGGCACTCCCTGGCCGGCTGCTACGACAGCAACTACCAGTCGTATCAGAGCGTCGGCGAGACAGCGCGCCGCAGCCGATATCTGGCACTTCTGCCCCCCCTGCCAGTGCACTGCATCGCACTCGACGGGGATCCGCATATCATGCCCATCATATTTGAGGACCGGTGAGACTATTATGTCATAGAAATTAAGAAGATAATACTGTGGAATTAGGTATGAGCCAAGTAAAGAAAAAGGTTCTGTTGATTTGTGTTAGATGAAAGACTCCATCGAAATGAGGACGCAGGGTCTATATTAGAATTCATAACATCTCATCATCATCATTTGTCCTAATCGTCATTTGTCCTAATTGATCGTTTGTCCTAAAAGCCATTTCCGCCTGATGTTTAAAACTTTTTAATGTTGTTGTAACACAACTCTAACCTCACCTAAGCGCAAGTATTTTTGGAAAGTTTAAAAAGTTGTCTGACTCAGCTGAAAACCAGTTTAGCACAAACGATAAATTAGGACAAATGACGATTAGGTCAAACGATATTATGGATCGCAAATGACACCCGACGACGCAGTTAGCCTATTTGACTGTAACGATGCCTATGAATTTAGCAGCACTAGCTGGCCTATTGCCTAACGCACTCGCAATCGCAATCGACTTCAAAGTGGAACAATTGTTTTCATTTGGAAACTCTCACCTTCAGACTGTCAAAATGAAAACGATTGCGATTGCGAGTGCTTTAGGCAATAAGCCTGCTGGTTCTGAATGCGAGTAGTTGTCGGATGTTTTCCGTTTATCATAAGCATTAATTTTTTCAATATGAGTATGTACGTAATGTAAATTGTTGTCTAATACCCATACCATAAGCCCATACCTATAAATCAAATCTAGACGATAGCATAGTTGGCGGCTAAACCAGCACGGTTTAATTACAGGTATCAAGATACGGCCGAATTTGCGAGGCGACGATCATTTCTAAATTCAAACGCGAGTAAATCAGGAAGTGGTAAGTTTACCAAACTTACAACATCAAAATCGTGATTATTAAATCACAAATAACGTATCTTACGTATTGCTTTCGGTATTTTGTTCCAGATCCGTTCCTTTGCACGGAATCACTGGAAGACTGCGCCTGTAGTGTCAGCTCGCTGATGGATTCACGGAGACCATCATCTGAAGCGTCTCGAGTCATTCTCACGTTACCGAAAACCATCATTGACGTGCTAGAACCACAATTCAAATCCCCAAAATCTAGCGCCGGGGTTGTACAAGCCACTCTCACCCTAGCTCCCCAAAAATCAGTCAGTGGATCACCCAAAAGAACTCTAGTCAAACAAGTTGTAACAGAAATGAGTAAACCCGTTAATAAACAACTAGAACTCACTGGACGCAATAGATACATCGTGCAGAACAACCAAATAAGTGAGATCCAATTACCACCTAACAACGCTTTCGCCTCTTGCTCTATACAACAAGGACAACAACTGTCCAGATACTCCGCTTCCACACTCCTAGATATTAACGCATCTAAGAACAACCACATTTCTCGAAAAGGAAAGGAATCTATAGACGCAAATGAAGTATTTCATCAGAAACATGAAATCACTAGCGGAGTCAGCACCCTACCTGCCAGACATAGCAAGTCACTCGATCAGCTTCGAATGGCACAAATGACACCTCTGAATAATTCGCAACAAACGCTATCCAAAAACGCGCGCAATAGCTCTAATACGTCAGTGAACTACCCTCCTAAGCCATATCTACCACCACAACAAATCAAACCCACCACTCTGCCCCGCAGCGTCACCACCACCGCCTATCCCACCAGCACCACGGGCAGGTGCGGATCGAAAGGAGACGACTACAGAAGAAACATAAGTGAATTCAGAGAAAAGTACAAAAACCCATTTAATCCTAATGTAAACCCCCATGGAATGAACAATGAAGTATTTCATAACGTAGGATATAAGTACGACGGACGATCGAATCCTAATCAGGTGTATGGCTATACTTTCGGCAATCAGGGTACTCTCCAAGCGAATAATGTAATTCGTAATCCGTTAGAATTCCAAAGAGGCTATAGTGTAAATTTACCCCGTCCTATGTTGCCTCCTCGTAATTCTTACCCACCGGTTAGTGGGAAAAGTCAAGTGACTGATCAAGCTAGCTTAGTCTCTAGTAAACACGTTCATAGATCTAACTCTACTCACGTTTTCCATCAAAACATGGAGTACCAACATAATGATATAGAAGCAGCTCGGAATCAACTGAGGCACGAGTTAAACTACTATCTTCAAAAGGGTGACTGGAGTTATGACTTCAATACTGGTAGTTTAATTCAGAACTACCAAAAGAAATCAAGCAAAAGTAGTGACGACAGCGGATTCGTAATGAATTTAGATAGAAGTAGCGACGGAACTTCTAAGTCAACTTATTCAAAAACTCCGCCATCAACTCCACATTCCACGATGCCCTCGGTGAGACACAAGAAGAGTCGATCCAAAGAATCTAAATTGAATCACGCTACGAAAGAAAACAATAAAATAAACTCGAGCAGAGATTCGCTTAATAGCCATCACTCTATCAGATCTAGAGATAGTAAGTCAGATCGTTGTACACCTAAATCCGACCGCAGCACGCCGAAATCTGACCGAGGAATTTCTCGCTCAGGTAAAGCCACTCCCAAATCCGGAGCGATCACTCCGAGATCTGGTTTAGCGACACCTAAATCAGGCAGAGTGACACCAAAATCCGGTTTAGCGACGCCAAAAAGTGGACGATCTAGTGGAAAACCAGAAAAACGTTCTAAACACAGGGCCTCTGAAAAAATGACGCAACTTATGTCAGAAGCAGCTTCTTCGTCCAGCAGTGACAGTATTCCCTTTGAAATGAGACGGCTGGAGTCGTCAGCGAGTGTACCATATAGCTTGGGTCAGGGTCCCGAACTATTACGCCACTGCAGAAGTGCGGGGTCGGTATTGGATGAACCAAACATTAACAACACATTTGGATCCGAATCATTACCAAATTTAGCTCCACCTCCGGCATTTGAGTCTCCGCCACTTGATATAGCCGATAAAGACTTCAAAATATTACCACCAGAAAACTTTTCAAATAAAGAAAATAAGAGAAGCAGAAGTAATTCAACATCAAGTTTGAGTGAACAGAGCGGGTGGGTATCTAGTGGGCGTAGTTCTGGACCGTCGACTCCAGATAATGCCAGTTGTCAATTAAATAAAAACTTCCCCCCTCCTGTGAGCTCTGCAAGCAACGCGACGCGGCAAGTTTCCAACGGGGAAGGACCTTCCAGAAAAATAGATAGCGAAACGATCAGTGATTTCACAAGAACCGTTCTAAACGGCGATCAACTTAGAGAACGTTTATTGAAATTAGCTGTGAAAGTCGCTCAGAGTAATCCTAAGGAGAAAATCGAATGCTGTGATAAAGAAGTTTGTGAGGAATGTACAATTTGTAGTGACTCTATATGCACTGATAGCCAATGTGAATTTAACAAACTAATGCATAATAATGGAATAGACGCGGGTTGCAGTTCAGACACTTGCACAGCCAGTTGTTTTCAACAGGTTCCTGCGAATATGTCTAAAATAAACCAGAGGCACAATTCGTTTAGCGCTATTCAAGGTAAATCGTATACCTCTTCACCTAGGACATCGAGCGAAGGAACGGTTAAGAAATCTCAAACAATCAGCGACAACTTACATCCTCCTTTACGAAAGGAAAACTCTGGCTCCAAAAAAGCATCGCAGGAATCTGGAAAAGCTACCCCCGCTGTCAAAAAAGTATTAAAAGATAGAATAGAATATACAGAAAAATTGATAGCGGCTGAGATAAGAAGTTTGACAGTGGATCGTAATTGCAATAGTCATAAGAAACCCACAGGGCCGGCAGCTGCTGTGCAGAAATATAATAATAAAGCTAGGTCTGAAATCGATCTAGCTCAGTTTGCTGCCGAAAATGAGTATGAGCATTTACCTCCACCTCAACAGTTTAGAGACGCTCCACCACCACCTGATGAATTTAAGGTAAGGAAATTTAAAAACCACCAAGACTAAAAGTGTTCCGAAAAAATATAGAAGTAGTCTTAGACTCTTGAAAGTATTTATTTTATTGCAAATTTTGTTTATTACTTCGCCGCTTTGATTACTTTATCGTTATAGTACAATCAGCAGCAGATCTAGGTAGACAGTCGAAGAGCTCAAAATTATTATTCTTTTGATAACAGAATCGTAAATGAGATAATTTTGGGCTCTTTGACATGCAGATTATTGCAGATAATCCACGATATTACACATTGCAAAAAAATTAAGATTACACATAATTATTATTTTCTTCCAGGATCCACCGTCAAAGTCACCAAAACTAAGCAGACAAAGCAGTAGTAAAGCCTCTACACCTTCAAAAACGCCTCGAAAGCAATCAGCGCAACCAGCTACTTTGGAACTCGATAATCCTCTGTACCACGTATGTGAAGGTAAGGATACTTCAAAATATTTCAGTTTACTTCATTGTTATGCTTCTGCTAATAACTAACATGTCGGCTTCGCGTCAGGTATGAGGGAGAGGCGGAAACTGCGGCCACACCAGTCTATCAACTCAGCTCTTTCGGGAGGTACCCTAAACAAGAGCCAAAGCACCGGGGAATTGGCTTCTAGAAAAGAGAATGGTAATAACAAAGGTACGCTTTTATGTGCACTAATCACTTAACAAGTTGATGCTTACTTATAGCGATGCCAGCGTTTTGTGACCACTTTTTATGTGACCCCCCACCCGCAAAAACACGCATATTAAACTTTATCTTTCTATCACTTAATACTTGATTCTCAATAATACTTGCTCCAAGCTTACAAGTTTCCTGTGATTTTCTATCACTTTTATTTCATTTTTACAGAGCAACGGGAGAGCAATCTTGTCAGTATCTTCGGGTTAGCCGAGTCTGAGCGCCTGTTCGTGAAATGCAGAGAAGAGTTAAGGCAGAGTGTAAAGTACCCTGGTGGTATTTACTCAGACTTCCCTCCAGTCGAGAACTCCCTGCCGTACTTCCATATAAGCGACGAATACAGAATGTTTAATCCTGAAGGTATTCATTACTTATTTAATGTACATGTGTATCTACATTAAATATTCGTAAATATGTACACTGCAGGTACTAACACTTACAAAAAGTTGTACCTTGTAAATCCATGTGTAGAAATGATACTTTGTCGCTTTATTTTTCAGGACTCCATCTTATAATCTGCGTGCATGGATTAGACGGCAACGCAGCAGATCTGCGCTTGGTGAAAACATATCTAGAACTAGGGTTACCAGGCGCACGACTAGACTTTCTCATGTCAGAGCGAAATCAAGGGGATACCTTTTCTGATTTCGATACTATGACCGACAGGTTAGTTTAACAAATTATGTGTTTACGGAAAATCATGTGATATTCATTTCAACTCCACACTTAAGGAAGTTCCTAAAGTTAAATCAAGATTGGCCTCTTAAGCAGATGGCATGTGACTTAGAGATTCGAATCCAAACCACTAAATACTACAGATTTCGAAACATAACACTTTCAGCAGTTAGAACTTTTACGTTTTCATTACAGGCTTGTCCAAGAGATTCTGGCTCATATTCAGAATTCAAATGAACCAGCTCGGATAAGTTTCGTGGGGCACTCGCTGGGGACCATAATCATTAGGTCCGCATTGGCGAGGCCTCAAATGAAACCGTTTTTGGGGAAACTCCACACTTTCCTCTCATTGAGTGGACCTCACCTCGGCACTCTTTATAACTCCAGCGGACTGGTCAATGCTGGTGAGTAGCACTCGTTACTTAAAAAAAAGGTATGGTCTATGCCAAAGTGGTCAAAAACGCTACTTTAATTGTTTTTGCACGTTTATTATCTCCATAATCGCAACAATTTTGTGCGTTTAACCTTAAAATATTAAATTAGTAAAACATCTGTCGTGATTAAAGAGTGAAAGTAATAGGTAAGGTGATCGTTTCTTGAAAACGGAGATTAAAAAGCCACGATGTCATCTTCAACAAAAATATAAGTAGGACGCCCATAGAAATGTCGAGATAGTGTTAGACCTGCTGAATACAATCCTAATCGAGTTAAGGAATTAAATCACGCAGTCATCGTTAATCAACCACTTAGTAATCGTGGAGATATGTCAAAAACATGCAATCTAATAACCAAATAATCAATAATAGACACCAATTAAACAATAAATAATATGATGTTACACCTGTGATATGAACTTAGATCTTGCCATCACTGCTGGGTCGTTATACTTAAACAAACAAGACCATTTAGGCACCTAACTTTATCATCTGTGAGCAGCTTGACAAGCAGAATCGTATAGATCAACCCAGAGAACATAAAATACCAGTACAAGTACAGAGGGCGCTCTTCCTAACAAAATAGTGATTATATGCCTACTCTATGCTTTCCTTTGCCACCACGAACTTCAACGACAAATTGGGGTCGTCAATGTAATCGTCGCTTCGCTCCTAAAGTGCGTAATGCGGAGTGCTCTGGGCTTGACCAAACTAATTGTTTTCAGGGATGTGGTTCATGCAAAAGTGGAAGAAGTCAGGCTCTCTGCTGCAGCTGTCGTTACGGGACGCGTCGGACCCGCGCCGCTCGTTCCTATACCGGCTGAGCGAGCGCAGCCAGCTCCATCAGTTCCGGCACATCCTACTGTGCGGCTCCGGCCAGGACCGCTATGTGCCGTTGCACTCCGCTCGCCTCGAGCTGTGCAAGGCTGCGGCCAAAGATACGTCGCTGCTGGGCCAGGCTTACAGGGAAATGGTAAGCTGTGTACTAATAACATGAACCGTAAAGTTACAATCTTATCGCTTTGTTGCAATGTTAATCAAGTCATGAAGTGATGGCAAATTTTACCACTTTCTATCAGAGGGATTGTAGAGTCTGACCAGCGAGTCGTGCGTGACACAAGCATTTTTTTCTAATTCTTCACATGACAACAATTTTACCTATGAAACAAGCTGTGTACCTATCCAGTCGTTATGCATTTCGTGTTACCAGCCAGTTATATTTTAAATTTGCTTGTATGTTTGTCAAGTTTGTCAAATATTATCCCGTATTTACGAAACTATTTTGAAATTATCTCTATTTCCAATCGGAGCGCTCTGCTGTTCATTGTGTAGTGTAGTACGACTACTCCTTACTCAGGTACACAACATGGTGTCTCCGCTAGCGGCGCGTGCGTCATCAGTAGCTGTTGTACGATACGACGTGCAACATGCGCTGCCGCACACTGCTAGTGCGCTGGTTGGTCGCGCAGCACACATCGCCGCGCTCGACTCCGACCTCTTCATCGAAAAGTTTCTACTCGTCTCCGCCATGAAGTACTTTCGATAGAACACCGTGACTATTCTTTAAATTGTCTTCGGCTTTGAACATGCATTTGCTGTCTTAGAACCCGCAGCCCGCAGGCTTCACTTGGTCGAGTTATTTTGAACCTCTTGAAAGTGCAGACCATCGCCATAGAGAAAGTTTTGGTTATCCCTGCTACGTGGAACTTTCTATAAAAATGGCCTATCTATGTAAGAAACTAACACTATTTACATATAACCCGCACTACGTAGTAACATGAACCAATATGGCGGCTTCCGCGCAATTAACAATGCGGTCGCTATGGTAACGCGCGCTTCCCTTACACTGCGCAGCTTACACCTAAAAAACGACTTTAGCGCAGGTTCATGTTACGTGTTGCACATCATACTTGTATGTGTCAGGAGGACCAGACAACTATGGGGGTCTAACCTAACGGAGACAATTGTGGAGTAATTGGCTATGGAGTAACTTTAGACAGAACAGCGAAAAACACGCAGCAATGTGTGATTTTTAATTATCGTCAAAAGGATCTGTCTTACTTTGGTTTAAAATGGTTCCTTCAAAATTCTGTATCAATTGCCTAAACTAGTAATTTATTCGTGTTTTAATATTTAGTAACTCAATTGTTTGGTTTTTTTATTTGTTTACTTTTATGTTGCCATTTCACAGCGCATTTTTATTGCATTTCTTTAATAAATTTATACTTATTAAGCTTGATAGAAAAATACACACTATCTTATATCGATTTGCTTAGTAACACTCTCAAGAATATTGTATCTGTGAAATGAAGTCACAATATTATTGACTTCAATGATTTGGATATTTTATCGTAGACAGTAAAAAAATGTGGTTTGCTTTTCTGCTTGTTTGATATATTTTAAGTATGAAAATATACATTGTTGAACAAAGCGAGAACATTATCACACTTGGGGAAATATGATCTCAAGCAAAATTAAGATCGAATTAGACATTTTAGACCCCAGTACGCGAACAGGCATTGATAATGAAAACATGATGCCAACTACGCGTCTTACATACTGAAAGGTTTAACATCATCGACTAGGGCGCTGTAAAAAATATACTTAGGTACTTATGTCCTGCTACCTTTGAAGCTTTTTCAATCCAAAAGGTCCACCCGGGTAAATGGAAGAATTGTCAAACAAACTGTCACCGCGACACAGTTCTACTTGAACGCTGACTAGCGTTTCTATTCGTTTCGTTTTTAAACCAATCGCGTCACTCATCGTATCACGTTATCTACCAGTGACGCGATTGGTCTTGATTCATAACGATAGCTAGCTGATGACATGCGTCGGAAGCTTATGTCAACTCCATACATTTCGAGTGTATGGGAAACAGAAACGTTAGCAGCGTTTTCATCTTGGCTAGGCATTTTACAGAGCAATGTCAATTTAAGTAAAGATGGGAGCGTACCTTCGTGAATCGAAAACACTATTTTACCGATTAATTACACCAGTCTTAATAGACTAAATGCATTGAACGTTATGTCTATGGAGATCTTCCCCAAATTCTCATGTCCTTCGAGATAACACGTAAGAAACGTTAAAAGTGTCGTCTCTTTTGTTTCAAGAATTAGGGGTAGAAGTGAATGACACCAGAACAACGGAATGGAACGGATTCAGTTACTGATAATGCGAAACTTTAAATTGAAACGGCATTATAAATTGTTTCTTACCTCATTTGACTACACCCTATACAATTGAGGGTCTCGTTGCCCAAGCTTGCCAACCACACTGATGCCACAGATTAAAACGTCTTTAACTGTTGAGTACCTATGTAAACTAAGTTTAAATAAACAGAAGTTGCTACAGTGTAAGGAAGATAAAGAAGTCAAAGTATTCTTAGGTTTGAGGTTATAATTTGTACGAGGGTGACAGCTGTGATGATTGACTTCTCATCTTCCTTTTACTATAGTTATTTTTAGGAGCGCGTCTCCTGACGGCGCGATAATTTACGCAATTAAAGTTAACTGTACCGTTCCATACCGTAACCATGATTCGAATTGCAATAGACTTCTCGTGAAAGTGTGATACCTATAAACCTTATTGCAAGTGATTTTGAAGTTGATGATGAAACAATATTTTACTAGTTCTAAGAAGGATCTTTACACCAAATAATTTAAGACTATAATTTAGGTATCTGTAGATAATATATAGATGTTATTTGTATTCTATTTATTGTTGTGTATGAGCGGTTTAGGTAATAAAATTATCATGTTTAAATTAACGCCTAAATGGAATGTAACTTACGTTGATGATAACCCTGATTTTATAAATGTAGTTTTGAATTAAGGACATTCCTGTTGGCTTGATGAAGCCATCGAATTGTTAACGCATTTTGAAATCGGCAGCATTTGCCCAATGAGGCTTTTTAATGATTAGGTAGGTACCTACTTACCTGTCATGCGAACTGTCAGGGAAATTGAAATGTGCATTTTGTACAGATCCCGTCACGTAAAAAGGCCACTGAGCGGCAATGGAGGGGATGTGATTGTGCTGGGGTCATGGGAACAGCCGCCAACCAATAGCGTGCGCGCATCAGCATAGCGGCAGAGAACCCCCCGTCCCGCCCCCTTCATACCACCAATTTCGTCGATAAGTAAATGTGCGAGTTACGACTGCGCAGCGCAAGTACATCGCCAGTGGCCTTTTTACGTGACGAGAACTAATATCATTACGAAACATTGGGAATTCTGTGTGTGTGTGTGTGAGTGTGAGTGAAGAACTGACATGAAGATAGGAGTCACAATCATTGCAATCTCAAAAATGTCATACGTTGTTTTATTGCATGAAGTCACAATCAGTTAGCTGTAGATTTGGTTTTTGTAATTGCCTATTTATTTGTCTGGACCTGAAACGGAATTGTAGTCATTCGTAACAGTTAAGTAAATTCCAAAATATGTAGGGAACTTTAATTATTTAATAATTTTTTAAATTTTGTTATTTCGAAAAAGAATCTTATGTCAGTCAACTAAAGTCAAAAGTCACTTTGATAAATGTCCTAAATTTAGGACGTTGGGCCTTACGAGGTTAACATTAAGTTTATAGATGACAATGTACTTAAAATATGCAGTCAGGTTTTAAGAACTAACTTTTTGTCTAATTTATGTCCCTTGCTCGCTCTTGAAAGTGTTTTTAATTATAACTTACAAAATATCATGCTACATTAACAAAAAATCAAACACCTATCGCAAGCTTTGCTTTAAGAAGAAACGAAAACTCGATAGAATATTTGTAAAAGCAAAGAATTCCGGTCGAAAATTCGAGTGAAAGATGTGGCTACTTTATAAAAATGGCATAAGCTATAGTGCGTAAAAAATATTAGTGGACATTCTTACTATCAACTTGAGTCTCACTTAAGTACTAAATAAATGAAGTGAAAAAAAAAATCGGCACTCAAATCAATCGGGTACTTAATCTCACGCAATATCTAAGGGTTAAAAAAACAATGTGTGATTAAGGATCAGTGCCCTATTTCACCATCCTGATAGTGACAGGTGACAGGTGACATTTCAGCGTACCTACATGGCGCAGCTGATATGAACCCAACTGATGTGAAAGCTTGTTAACTTTGCAATGTAAGGGAGATAGGGGACCATTAGGCAGTCGTTATAAAAGTTATAAGGTACTCGTAGTTCCCGAACCTCCAGACTGCCCATGCCCCTACCTCCCATATAATATAGCGAAATGTCACAGTTTTTTTTATAAATTTATACCGGGCCCTTATTTCACAACCGTGACAAGTAAAGATGACGGGAAACAGTTCTTTGTGCATTAATTACGTCATTGCTGAGGCTAAAGTAACATAGAGGTAATTGTGGAGTTTGCAACGTAGGTATATACTTATTGTAAAGGTTGTGAAATAGGGGATAGATTCATGTTCTTTTTTACGTACTATGGTGCGTTAGGGCGGATTAGTGCAGGCATATGTAGTTCAATAATAAAATAACAAGAGTTTAAGCAGAAATATAAAGTACTAAAAACAAGGTCTCGATGCAGGCCATAGCCTTAATAAATATACTTACCTATTACCGACAGTTAGAAACTAAAGTTGTAAATTTTAACGAATGTTAGACTGATCTTTAAAAATATACGATCATTAAGATATTTGTAAGTTTCATAGATTATCTTTTTTTATGAATAGAAAATTTATTTCATACCTTTAAAATTGGTATCTTGCTCTGTCCACTCTTTTGATTCTCATATTTTTACGAAGAATTGATATAATGTGTGGCTTAGAATATGCAGCGAGCAGTGCAAGCAAAGAATCGCAAAAATAAATAATAAAATATATATTTCATTAACATGTTCAAACCGCTTCCTAGTATTGCAACTGATCTGAATCGCACATTATTTCAGTTATGGTTAGTGTACCTAATGTAATATCTAGATATATTCACGGAGCGAAGATAGTGTTAAATAATATACCTCAAATTTGCTCACGGACTTGCTTATTAACGGAATCTGTGTAGCTGGGTACGAGATGTAAATACAGGTAGAAAAGATCTTATTTGTAAATTGAATTCGTATGTATTTAATGGCAATGTGTCGATGTAATACACTTATGATGATTAATAAAATATGGTAACGCCTAGAAATGTTGTTTTATCAACAATCTTATCCTTTATTAAAACTTTAATTTATTTACGACGAAAGCAAGCATATTATCGCTTAAGATAACGATGTTTTTTGTGAAAACCTAGGTTTTATTTTAAATTCGTCGAAACCCAATTTGCACTTTCGCGTTGTTATCAGTCTACTACTAACCGAAAATAGGTACCTAGTAAGGTATGGTAAAAACATACCTACACGAAACATAGTTACATTACAGTTTAATTGTTACGATGCCTAAATTCATTGTAAAAATATTAAATCATATTTCTGGATTTAGGTAATACGAGCACTCGCTCTAATTAGCTATTTTTATAACTATTTATGTTAAGTATTTATCTTTTCATTTTGCGCGAGTTAAGTTTAGTGTGCTTCGCAATATTTGGCCAATAATAACTAATAACGTTTAGAGCAACGCAATTATTCATTTTATGATCGCAAACACGCTGTAATGTTTAAAAAAACGCCTTTGAAATATTTTAGAACGGCAACACCAAATAAATTTGTACGATGTTGGTGGTACTGGAGCCTGTGATGTACCATCGAATACTTTATCTTTATCGATTATTCTGTTTCTCCACCGGTGACGAGTTTAAAATAATAACATATTTAATAACGGTTAAAAAAGTATTCTCAAT
This sequence comes from Acleris literana, assembly GCA_946894065.1. Taxonomy (NCBI): domain Eukaryota; kingdom Metazoa; phylum Arthropoda; class Insecta; order Lepidoptera; family Tortricidae; genus Acleris; species Acleris literana. The sequence goes on from OX335681.1 coordinate 6,623,835, forward strand.
ATATATATATTGTCTTTATTACCTTTTATTTTTACACTTTAAATGTTAATAACAGTTCTTTGTTAGAATAATTCTCATGACATCGATAGACAAGTGTAAGCTTACACGAGTACCACCCCTTCAAATGTCAGTTTGACAGTTCATATTTGACAGTTCGTGCTCTGTCGGGCGGTTGTCGCAGTCGGGCTGGGCTGGGTCGCAGTGTGCGGTCCTTGCGTACGTTTGGGCGTAATTTACTTATTTTATAAATAAATCAAATAACAACAAATTTTATATTAAAGACGTTGCAGTCAAACGTCGCGAATAGACGTGTTCCATTTTTAAAACAGAAGTGCTCTTCCTAGAACTATAAAGGACTAAAAGGCAATGCTATCGTCGGAACCGATGAGTAATATTTAATAAATAGTAAAGTGAATTATTTTTATACGCAAAAATGGGGAAATTGTTGAGTCTTTTGGCCCGGGATGATTCTAACTGTTGTTCCTCGCCTCGGTACGATATCTTTTTGGATTTTGAGAACGCGGCACCTACTGAGACGGAGCGAGAAATTTACGAGGAAGTGCAGCGGGTCCTGTTGGAGTCGGAGAAGATATTGGAAGAGATACAGTGCTATAAAGGAGCAGGGAAGGAGATAAAGGAGGCTATAGCGGACCCATCCCGGGTGTCGCAGGAGCGCGCCTGGCGCGCGGTGAAGCCTCTCGTGGACAAGCTGTTGAGATGTTATGACCATTCCCTCGCCCTTCAGCGGGTAAGTGCCAATAGACAATCCTGCCCTACTATTAATTATTAATTAATTATTATAAATATTTAATAATATTATAAATGGTTCTCTATCATTTGCCCGCGATACAATTGCCATAATTGTATCACACACCATAAAGCCATTTTTTCTGAAACTGTGAACTACTCAGAATTGTTATAAAACAAACCTAACCTAACCTATTGGGCTTTATACAATGGCATGTAAAAATTACCTGAAAGGTTTACGGTTTTAGACAAAATGCCCTTTTGGCAAGTGATACAATTTATGGCAAATGAAATTCGGGCAAACGAAGTGATCTGATTATAAATGCACCACGCATGCATAAATTTGCCACACAGGTAGTGCATATTCTGGATTAAAACAGAAGACTTTTTATCCTTAATGAAATTTAGATACCTAGTGTGAGAACAATGTAATTTTACATTTCCATGCTGGTGAAGCTACAGGCAAAAGTTAGTAAATAATATAAATGTCTAAACATTTGGCTTATATCAAACTATGAGGTCTTATGCTATGGCAATACTGTTTTCCATATTTGTATTGCTGGTATTACAAAAACTAGAGATTAAAATACACTACATTCACACAACACACCACACTATCTATATGCTGGTACTCTGATATAAAAAAATAACTGGGGTACATAAGTCCTACACTGTTCATTTAATACCTTATAGACATTCCTAGCTCCTTACGGCATGCAAATAATCTTTAAAATATTTTACTATAGTCACAAAGTATTTGTTTGCATTATACATTATTATTAACAGTCAATAGCACTTCAAGGAAGTAAGAATCGATATGACGTGTCACCGGGCAACCACCATACCAAGATTATATATGGTGTATTTATTCAATATTAACATACATATAACACGGAAAAAAAACATTTTCCGTATTTTACAGTTTTGAATGTCACACATTTTAAAATGCCATGGCAAACTTACGGGTCATGTCAGATATCAACCTACTTATACACTCAAATTTAATAATATCCAAATAGAAGATTAAGCTTGAGTTATTATTGCCTATAATTTGGAGCTGACCGTAACAATAAAAAAAAAAAGTGTAATTTTAATAAAATATGATACCCTAAGTAAATAATATATTATTTCAAAGCCACTGCTTCCTTCTCATGAAATGTTCCTTATCAGAAGACTTATCATGTTGTGATTACATTCTGTCAAGTGATAAGCTCTTTAGATAGCAGAACACAAACAAACGGATCTCAGTGCATGCGTAAAACGAATAATGAAACATCTTTATCAGCTGAGTATCATGTTTATAAATAAATTCAATTTTCTGCTTCTATTCTAAGTAATTAATAACTTATTAATTATCATGCACTACTTGACTTGCGTGGCATGCGCCATAATAAATCATATTTAACTTGAATTTACTTCAATGCCTACCTTTACACAGGTAGGCTAAAATTGTGTTGATCTTAAAATATTATATTATTCTTCTAAGTCTCAAAAGTTTATAAACTTCTTATATATCACAATAGCTCTTATTGCTATTCCTAATAAATTTAGTTGAAGGAGAATATTTTTTCGTAGGTATTAAAGTGCATTTACTTAGACAATCGTGACTATGCGTCATAATAAAATTGTCACCTGAGTGAGTATATACTTTTTAACATTATTCTGTCTAAATTATAAAAAAAAACCTTTGTTTAATTCAAACACTGCTACACGTAACATTACTTACTTAATTATCAAAGTTCACACCAGGGGTCAGGTCTAAACTGTCAAAAATGAAAAACTATCTAGCTGCACCGTCATTCAATACGCATTGTTATAGGGACTTTGTCATTACTCGCAACATGCTTCCTCAAAATCTTCGTCTGTTATTAAAAAATACATTATTATTAAGTTAATTAAAAACAACTCAAAATTCACAAATGTTGCAACATTATGGATAGTGATGTACGTATCGACATCAAAAAAATATACGGCTGGGGATATAAAATATACAAGCACCTTGTTTACCTGAGGCCTGTTTTATAAAACTACAAATTACAATTTTACAGGTCTAAACTGGCAACACTGCTCAAATGGCTGGTCTCCATCGGTCGAGGTTGTGTCAAATGAAAACTTGTAACCTGTAAATTGTAATTTGTAGCTTTATAAAACAGGCCCCTGACCTTTCCGATGATTTATATTTAAAAAAATACATGGCTTTTAATACACATTCTGATGGCAATAGAAATAGTATTGTACAGGATAACTCAATTTTACCGATTCGATACTGAAATATCGACATTTCCTCGTCCCTAGTCATATTATTTAACGTGGCACATATTTATCAAATAAGTCCGCTTAGTTATGGTATCTGATTTAGGAATGTCTACTGCATGACGATGCATCATTATCTAAATGTCTAAAACAGTACCGCGACTAAGTGAATGACAACGCACATCCTAATGCACTGGATCTAGGGTTTTGAAATTTGGAGGGAGTATTCCTTAGGTACCCTAGGGGTGCACTAAGGAGGGATTTTCTGGAAATCGACCCCCAACGATAAGAAATAGGCGGAGTACCGGGAAATTAATTCTCCGCGTACGAAGGCGAAGGCGTCCTCTAGTATTCATTATAATTTATAAGGCACAGCTATTGCTATATTATCCGCAACTTATCATATTTCCTCGGAAACCATTAGAGTACAGTGTCATCCGCAACTCGCTTCGTCTGCGTAATTTACAGCTCACTATTGGCACCTATTTAAAAACCAGAGAGTACCCTTTGTAACCCTACATGATTGTAGGTACTGTGACGGGCGGTGAGGTGCTATCCGAATTAAACTTTAAAAAATGTTAATACATTTATTTAGATACACTTGGTTGTTTATTTTATACATTTCAGTTCCAAATTTGTCGTATAAGTCCATGACATCTATACATTATTTTCAGTCGTTCGTATTTTAAATTATCGGGTCATAGAGGCGACGTGAAGGTCTTCAACGTTCACAGTACCTACCAGTAGAACACGGTCAGGGATATGGGGAGAAGGAGAAAAATATACATTATTAAATAACTAAATGTGAATAAAAAGGTTAGTATGCTTTTATAGGAGGAACCTATCGGGTTGTGTACAATCATGAAAAATAAAAAGGTATTGAAGTCTACACTTTATTCATACGATTAAACTGGTTAAAACCCCTTGGTAAAGTTTGCAGGTTACCGCCATACTGAATATACTCAATCATTTATTGCATTCCACAATATTAGTTTACAGGAATATTAGGTTAAAAGGTTTTAGGCTTGATTTGTCAGGATCGTAGCAGGTGGAAAGAAGTGGTCTCTGCCTACCCCTCTGGGAAACAGGCGTGATTTAATGTAGTATGTATTTACAATATTAGTTTACAGGATATTAGGTTGACTTAAGTTTTAGGCTTGATTTCCTCCTACGCTGACATCGGTCGCTGACGTCTGTAGAGCGTACGAATAGGTATATGGCAAATCTGCCGCGGACGTCAGCGTCGTTCTGCGGTGTCCCATAGAACATGGTGTATATACGTACGCTCGACCAACGTCAACGACCGATGTCAGCGTAGGAGGAAATCAAGCCTTAGTTGTTATATAATAAAATTATAGCCATAGTCAGACAGAGACATTTTAGAGACAAATAAAATGACTATAGTGTAGCCATCATGCTAATTTTCTCGAGTGACACTTGCTTGTCTTGGTATTTGTAAAAGATTGAACATTACTTGCAAACTGTCACACATTCGTAACTGTAATTGCCAATGCATCCCTTAAGAAACTGCTTAATAAATTTTATATTAAATTCAGTAGTTTCTTAAATTTTCGGCTTACCAAATTTCAGCGGTCAGATTCCAGGTAACTGAAAATGACCTACATGTAGGAACATACTCGTACCTAAGTAGATACAGTCAAGAAAATGTATACGCGTACATTCGCGTTATTGTGTCACTTCATCACAACTGCGTGTAGACCTTCAAAGGTCATCTCATCCCAGAGTGGTCGATAGATCGATGGGTATTTTAAACCCATAAAGGCCACCTCTCTGACGAGTTTCTTCACGGTGTGATGCACACCCACGCAAGACTTCATTTTCCGCTATAATAGGAACTTATACATATACACCAATAGCCTCTACCTGCGACTTCGCGTAAATTTCGATTATCGTTATTCCTTCGGGATCTTTTGTTAAGGTTAGTGCTGCCAAAGGGGTTTGGGTAAAAGTGTTGTCATTTGTAAAATTCATACATTTTCAAGGTGAGCGGCCATTCCCAAAAGTGGTAAATTATGATAGAATTATTAAAAATAAACATATTTTGTTATGTAATGTAATACCTACTCTTAAGTGAATCGGAGCCGAGATATTTAAATATTCATACTTGGGCGCACTTTTGTACTAAAAACTGAATACTTAAATCTTTAAAATCTCCGCTCCGATATTATTTAATATCGGAGCGGAGATTTTTATTATATATATATTATATATATCTATGTGTATTTAGAGGTCCTCTAAATAACTATGTAAAAATCATCCGTGGCCGCTGAAAAAAAAAAGACAATCTTCTCCAAACAAATTTACCCAATGCCCTTTAGTACCAATTTCACCAATCGATGTTAACCATTTAACAGACGATTAGAGCGTTAACAGCTGTCAAAATGTATGAACTAACAGTCGATTAGCATTGATTAAATTTAACATAGTATGGTGAAATTGGTACTTAGTCGATTAAAAATCGGGACAGTGTTAAATAAAAATCAAGATTCGCTTTTACAAATCAGAACAGTAGGTACAAAAAATACATTAAACAAATCGAGCGAATTGCCGAATTACAGCCGTTTTGCAATGCCAACTACGACAACTCGTTTTGGGCCTCCGGTTGTTAGGAATAATTATCTATCTTGTATTATATAATCGCTCTGGCTATGTACTGAAAATCGGGACTGTCGGCGTCCCGGTCAAGGATAAAGAGGATCGTGTGGATAGACCCTTTGAAAATCGGGACGTCTGACAACACTAGTTACGGTGCATTTTAACATTTTCCGACTACCAAATGCCTATAATATGAAGAAAACGGATTAAAACAGCACAATAAATAAAATAAAAGACCGGGTCGGAAAGTAACCTATGTGTTATAAACTATACCCTTTCCAATTTCATCCAAATCCGTCCAGCCGTTGCAGCATGACTCATGCACTCCTTTACTAACAAATTGAGACACAAACTTTCGCATTTACAATATAGGAAGGGTTTAAAGGCATCATGAGGAATATTGTGTTGCGTTCAGAGTTAAAATAAGTGATTTTTCAACCACTTAACATTATTATCTGTACCAACGTACCTATATAGGTGCATATACCACTACCTTCATCTGTGGCCATTGCCTAACCGGTAGTAACTTCCCCGACGAAGTTAGTTGCACATGCATCGTAATAATTAAATTAAGATTGGAACAAGTTTAATTTGCATGGGTATTAGAGTATTCAAAAAGTATCATTTGATTGTTGAATTGCGTATATTATTATATAATATTACGTAGGTAAGTTATTGCGACGGGGAGGGCTAGGGTTGTTTGTCTTGGTTGTTGGAAGCTCTAAAAATATACAGTAAGTGTAGTAAGTAATAGCCGTCATTTTTTAGTTGTAAACGGAGTTAACTCTAATTTCTGCACATTTTCACCTAGACCAAGGGACAATAACCATAGATACATACATACATACATAAACTCACGCCTTTATTCCCAGTTTGGGGTAGGCAGAGCTACAGAATTGCCAACAACTCTAAAAGCTTGTTGATAATTCTGTAACCACATTTTGCATAATCAGGCTAAGATGTTTACCAGTGTATTAGTGACAGGTTGCAAGCCCATCGCCTAACAGTACTACAAGCCTTTATTCCCTTAGTCGACTCTTACGACATCCACGGGAAGACACAGAGTGGTACTATTCTAAGCCGGCAACCACACAGCTATCAACCTCAGCGTCTGCACCTCTGTCTTTACTTACATACATACATAAACTCACACCTTTATTCCCAGTTTGGGGTAGGCAGAGCTACAGAATTGCCAACAACTCTAAAAGCTTGTTGATAATTCTGTAACCACATTTTGCATAACTTTACTTTCTGTCTTTACTTTTATTTTATAATAGCTAGAATCGTTGAAAATTACAACGCTATGAAACTGCACTAAGTGAATCTGCGTGCTACTAAATTTCTGCAACCAACTCCAAACACCCTCACAATAATGACGTTACTACGATAGGTTCTAGTCGTCCTATAATATTATGATTGCTAACTACTATTATATAAACTAAGTGCTAACAGCCGCGCAGGCCGGCGGCATGCAGGCGATCACATCCAAGCGGATTTCATCACAGCGATTCATCGTTGATTCGTCCTCAACGCATTACGTAAGAGATTAGACTCGAAAACGGAAACAATAGGGATGCTCAAGCTAATGCCTAAGCCACATATGCATCATCTATTGTTTATGTTTTTAAGACCTTTATTCATTAGTCCTCATTTCTAGTATCGGACAACGATAGAATCCAAGAGTTTTTTTTTGCCCGTCTGGTCTAATGAAACATATAACCATATAATAAGAAGTGCCTATTTGCCTAAATTTGACGCATGTTCACTCATGCGGGAGTGAGATGGGAATACGTCATTGAATAAACTTGCACAAAATTTTGTTAAATTGGCGCTACCTATTCAGGCCCCTGCATATAACACCCATTTTTTTTTAATTCGATCAAATAAACTACTAGCAAATTACTAGCATAGAGGCTTTCCATCTTAGTCCTCAGGGTTGGCAACGTATTTGAAAACTTAGGATTGCAGTCTTGAGATTTCAAATGTCCTTGGGTCTCAGATCCCACTTACCATCAGGTGGCCTGAGTGCTCGCGTGCTTTCTACGAACATCCGATTTTGGATACATACATACATACAATACCACCGGTTTCTTAAGAGGATTGTGAAGGGATGCATGAATCGCCAAAAATCCATACAAATTTAGCTTCACAATCCTCTCAATGTTCTTTGCTCTACGAAACACGAGTGATAAATATACTGCCAGTTGCAAGTGCAAGTGTGATAGCGATAGCGAGCAGGACGCTATTAGGAATCTGAAAGTACTGTCATACAGTCTGTTAGCTGGCATACATTCCATAAAATACATTCACCACCGTCTGTCCGTCTGTATGTAGGGTAGAAGTACCCTTTAAAAGATAAAAGATAAAAGATGTTTATTCAGTAAGTAGGCCGCACGGGCACTTTTACACGTCAAAAATCTACCAGCGCTTCGCAAGAGACCACTGCTGAGAAGAAACGCCGCAAGAAACTCAACAGTCAGTCGTTTTTTTTTTAAATTACTTATACAATTATAGAACTTAACCTAGCATTATATAAAACAATGAATTTAACATTAAAATATATATATCATGCGTAGTTGAGCAGGAAAATGTGTCAAAACTCAGTATGTTCAGATGAACTCTTAAATTGTAATAATAATAGTATACATATACTTACCCATGACGGTGCAAAACAACCACATAGTTTTGATACATTCTCCTACAGAAACCGTGTCCCCTAGACAATAATTATACCTACAATGTTTAGATATTTTCCTGACTAAGCTATTACTAAGTTATTTAGGTGTTTAATTTAGGCCAAGCATTTTTATCTGTTAGATAGTCCTCGACCCTATAATAAGCTTTCGACATCAACGACTTTTTCAAGTAATTTTTAAGTGCTGGAAATGATAACTTTAAAACTTCGTCAGGTAATTTATTATAGAAATGAATGCATTGACCAACAAATGATTTATATACCTTACGGACACGAAATTTTTTAATAGCAATTTTATTTTTATTTCTTGTATTCAAATTATGTATTCACAATTCTTAACAAAAGAGTCTTGATTTTTAATGACATAAATAATATTCTCATAAATAAATTGTGACGCTACTGTCAAAATACTAATTTCTTTAAATAGTAATCTTAAGGAATCACGGGAGTTTAGGTTATATATGGAACGAATGGCTCTTTTTTGTAACACGAATATAGTCTGTATGTCAGCAGCTTTTCCCCAAACCAGAATACCGTACGACATAACACTATGAAAATAACTATAATAAACTAAGCGAGCTGTCTCAACATTGGTAAGTTGCCTGATTTTCCTAACAGCATAAGCTGCCGAACTTAATTTACCTGCTAGTACTGCTATATGGGGACTCCATTGCAAGTTTTTGTCTATAGTTATCCCTAAGAAAAGCGCCTTGTCCACCATCTCCAAACACACATCATTTAGAAATATACTAGATTTTACCGGTCTAACATTAGGCAAAACGAACCTAACACATTTAGTTTTCTTAGCGTTAAGTAGCAAATTGTTAATAGTAAACCAATTAAGTACTTTAACCAGCGTGGCGTTTATCCTACTTTATGGCCATATACCCTGTTTGCCTACTTTAGGTCGAATTAGTATCAATAATAATGTAAAATTAAAAATAATATTCATAAATAGAGAAGATTAATGTAAAGATAAAATATAAAAATATTTGTGTAATTTCATAATTTTTTACATATTATTTAAAATTTAGAGTGGCCAAAAACCGTGTAAATTATTATTACTGTAATACATATTAAGGTATTACAGAAACAGAAACAGAAATATATTATTATTATTATTTATGAATTGTACCTATCGAACTAATATCTTAGCCCTACCACTTTTACCCCTTATTATGTAATTGCGCAGTGAGCCAAGGTGCAGGCTGAAGATCAGCAGCGGTTTTTATAAATCGTGGCACAGGCTGAGCCTGAGCCTTTTGCCACCTCAATGTTATGTCTCTGTCTTGTTTTATTGTTTTCAGTTGTTTTTATTTTTAATGCTTGGATTGTATTCTGATTGTGAGATGGGTGGATGTGAAATGACTGTATGGCGTAATTTAGTTTATTTTCGTGAATGTCTAAAACTCTAATGTGATTAATGTAATGTACCTGTAATGTGGCAATAAATGTTTCTTGAATTTGAATTTGAATTTAAAGATGGCCAAAACCGGTACTTCTACCCTAACCTTAGATCTCTTAAACTGCGCAACGGATTTTAATATGGTTTTCATCAATAGAATAGGATTCAAGAGAAAGATTATAATGTATGTATAATACATTCTGGATTATATATGGGTAATACAGAAAACTCATACTAACCAAAACGAAGCGAGGTCGAGTCGCGAGTTACTTATATTTACAATCTTTAAGAAAGCAACTTTTTTTTTTGTACAGTGGGCTATAAAGAGACACTTCGACAAAAGCGTTTATCTCTTCCTAGTCGTTAGACAATCGATGGTGGCAACTACACCGGATATAATAGATAATTGTGGAAGCTTGGCGATTGATCGGGTGTCAACAGTATTGTTCAACCAAGCCAACTGACATGTTTGTTTTCTTGTTACGCTAATAACTGATAAGTAGGTATATTTTAAGGTAGATAGAAAATCCGTAGACTACAGTAGGATTAACACCACACTAGTTAAAGTACTTTTAATTGGTTTACTAGCAACAATTTGCTACTAAATGCTAAGAAAACGAAATGTGTTAGGTTCGCTTTGCCTAATGTTAAACCGGTACATTCTAGTATTTTTCTAAATGACGAGTGTTTGCAAATGGTAGATAAGGCAATTTTCTTAGGCATAACATTAGATAAATATTTGCAATGGAGTCCCCATATAGCTGTACTGGCAGGTAAACTAAGTTCGGCAGCTTACGCCGTTAGGAAAATTAGACAACTAACCAATGTTGAGACAGCTCGCTTAGTCTATTATAGTTATTTCCATAGTGTCATGTCGTACGGTATTCTGGTTTGGGGTAAGGCAGCTGACATACAAACTATATTTGTGTTACAAAAAAGGGCCATTCGTTCTATTTACAACTTAAACTCCCGTGACTCTTTAAGAGAACTTTTTAAAGAAATTAATATCTTGACTGTAGCGTCTCAATTTATTTATGAGAATATTATTTACGTTATTAGAAATTTAGATTCTTTCACCAAAAATTCTAATATACATAATTTAAATACCAGAAATAAAAATAAAATCGCTATCCGAAAATTCCGCGTCCGTAAAGTATATAAATCATTTGTTGGTCAATGCATTCATTTCTATAATAAATTACCTGACGAAGTTTTAAAGTTACCCTTTCCAGCACTTAAAAGTTACTTGAAAAGGTCGTTAATGTCTAAAGCGTATTATAGGATCGAGGACTATCTAACAGACAAAAATGCATGGCCTAAATCCGAAACTTAGTCAATAATAATTTATTCAAATGCAAAATCTTTATCTTGTCTAGGGGACACCGTTGATGTAGGAAAACATATCGAAACTTTTATGTGGTCGTCTCGCACCATCTTATATACACATAAGTATGTGTTTTTTTTTTCTCTCTATCTCTCCCGTAAGATTCTTAATTGGCATGTTTTCCTGCTGAACTACGCATGTTATTTAATACTATATTTAATTTAATATTTATAGCTTTATATAATGCTAGACTAAGTAGTACCATTGTAATAAGAAATATGCTTAAAAAATGACTGACTGCTGAGTTTCTTGCGGCGTTTCTTCTCGGCAGTGGTCTTCTCTTGGGAAGCGCTGGTAGATTCTTGACGTGTAAAAGTGCCCGTGCGGCCTACTTACTGAATAAATTTCTTTTATCTTTTTTATCTTTTTATATAACACCTCGTTTCCGTACATTTACATCAACCGTGTCGACTTCTAATTAAGGACAGGACCGGATTGTGCAGAGTAGGTTTTAGGGCCATAATATTTCTATTCAAATATCAGTGTCATTTTTTTTTAAATATGTATGAGATGTAGATCATTCAAACTCTATTTTCGTCGGATGATAATGGAATTTGATGTAACTTACCGTATTTTTTCGCAACAAAGTAAACATCCAAGGACAATGCCAGGTCCATTGAAGCTTTGACCTAAGAAAAAATTGTGACGGATAATTATAGAATTGGTTTTGCCGGTTATGTGTGAACGCGTCGATGAATCAAAACTTGGGCTGCTCGATAACGCTATCAATTACACCACCAGAGCATCTAATCACTTCTAACAATTCAATCACTGGAACAATCTGCGTATAAAGCCGTCGGGAAATCACTTTGCGAAGAGCTTTATTAACCACGAACTGGAGCTTTATTCTACTTTGGTTTCGCCCCTCTTGCTTTGATATCGTAATTAAATGGTGGACGTTATACATACGACAGCTCTGATCAGTTGAAGGAATTGAAGCGTTTACTGGTAAATAAAACAGTTCAAATTAGCCTGTGTCAAACTAAATTGACAAAGAGTAAAAAGGATAAGGATATTTTACGATCGTTTCGTGGTCGAATTAGGTGATAGCATTCGATCATTATTGTACTTGGAATAGGCACCTGAAAACCCAAAATAAATAATTTTATAAAAAAAGAAGACCATTTTAAGAAACTAATTTAACTTTTGTTCTTTACAAGAATATATTTTTTTAATCCCGTAATACGTGGTCAAAATACATAAAGTACGTGGATCAGCCTATTCTTTGAAATGCTTTTTTACATTGCAGATTCAATCTTCTCCTCTTAGTAATGAGGTTGCGATGGCTTCAGAAATTTTATCTGCGATACCGCCATTTAGGGGAACACTAATTCCGAATATTCTTTTTTCCGAATTTTCATTTTTCCTAAAGCTATGTTATGCTGGAACTAATTTAGATTTAATGCATGATTTAATTTCTATATGTAGGTTAGGTTAGGTTTGATTTATAAGGGCCACTTGCATGAAAAAAATAACACTGGGTTAAGACACTAACTCGAATTAAAATGACAGTTTTTGTATTAATCTGACGTTTACTAACCCGAGTTAGTGTCTTAACCTAGTGTTAAATTATTGGTGCAAGTGGCCCTAAGCGTTATTAAAAAATAAAGTCGTGTACCAAAACATTGCATTCGGAATAGGGAATATGCATAGATTTTTTAAATCGCATTTCTCAACAAAATATGAAAATACCGTAAAAGAGATCACCAAAAGTGAAATTAAAATTAAAATCGGCCAAGAAATACGGATGATACAAGCATTTTAAACTGCTAATTAGACGGAGATATCCGAGGTGCACCGGTGACGTCATCGTGCAGTTCGGCCATATAAACTCACGTAAAATTCTGTTTTGCTAGAAAGACATAGGAACAAATCTTTGTTGGCTTATATCTTGGTTATTTTTATAGCTATTCAAAAAATTATTTTTCGCACCTGTTTGTTACATGAATCAGCTTTTATTGAAGGTGTAAAAAAAAACATGCATATTCCCCATTATGAAAATTCGGGATTTTGATCAATTCGGAATTATGTAGTGGACCCGCCATTTAGCAAGGCAGTATACGTTGTAAAAATATGGTTTAAGTATCCCAATTGAACTTCACCTCTACCCCTCGTAACTTATATTTATACGATACATATGACAATCATTCAATAAAATCATCACTCGCATAGAACTCGCGTGAGAACTATTCGAGTGACGTATGCGCACACGCATCCTTTGGGGCAACGGATCCATCAATCTGTTTATTCAATGATATGTGAATTATTGAAACAATTAAATTGTTATCGGGTTGTTATGCTTATCAGACTCACTTCCTATTTATAGAAGTATTGCTTGCAGTTAGATATAGTGTATTATTATAAGAAAAGGATATAATTTATCGATGTTACCATGATTTTACTATGTATTTCTTTTGAAGAGTCGCCAGGATGCTTGGACTTGGCCGATTTTAATGGTTATTTTAGGAAACGAATTTTATTGGTTGGATAGTTTTTTTTCTTTGAAGTAATTATTTTTGGTGGCAATTTAATGTTCAACATCAAGAATCACTATCATTAGAATGTCCTGGGGACTCTAAAGAAAGCTGCAACTTACTTGTATATACAAGAGCTCCAATATCCGTCGCAATTATGGCTTTAGTATAAATTGGGTCTTTGTTTATGATGAATTCGGGTACGTACATATCTAATGATACATTTTAACGTGCGCAAGTAATGCGGAGATGACGGTAGAGCGTAATTAAAATGTGTATTTAAAATCCTTTCAAAATTATAGTAGTTCATTTAATACAACATATAAAAATTCAAAATAGGTTCCTGATTGCTTATTCTGAACGTTCTCTTCAAAATCTGCCCTTGACAGACATCTTTGGCCTGTTTTATAAAGCTACAAATTACAATTTACAGGTTACAAGTTTCCATTTGACACCACCTCGGCCAATGACGACCAGCCATTTGAGCAGTCTTGCCAGTTTAGACCCGTAAAATTGTTACTTGTAGCTTTATAAAACGTGCCCCTGTTATAACTCAGAAAGCAATGTTAAACCATAGTGTAAACGTAGGTATCTCAACCTCTGCAGAGTATTATCATCAAAATTCTTTAAATATTGGAGTACCACAGAACATACATTTTCTTATTAAACACTATTTGTACAAAGTTCTGCTACATGTAGTGTCTTGTTTAATAAGCATTATATTTTATATAAGCGTAAGCGTAACAATTTCCAGTAGTTATACAATTGGTTATTATAGTTTATGTGCCATTTCCTTCCTGCGTACTGGTAACGTCTATTATGACGATTGATTCGTTTCGATTCCATCATAATGCAAGTGGTTTTCCTCTAGTCTTAATAAGCATGGCGTAGGTATATGAACAAACAATAATAAGTTTCAATCAGGTTCAACATTTTATGTCCTTCACACTTACTTACTGGGATACCACTGAATACACTGATAGCATTACTACATTTTATCAATTACTTAACTATTTGTAATTTGAATATTTGAATATTTTAAATTGTAACTAACCGACTTACTGGCTCGTAACCCACACTCGTGTTTAATGCCGTTCATTATGTACAGTCACATAAACTACTATTACGGCAAACCTGTATATATTTTAATGAAAGAGAATAGGGAATATGCATGGGCAGGCAACATGGGTCGGGGCAGAAGCGACTCGGTTAGGTTAGGTTGTTAGGACTTTTATATTTTAAATATTTAAATTGACTTGTAAAATGTTATTGTATTCTGAATGCCCTATTTTTACCCCACTACCGAAGAAAGAGGTTTATTTTTTTAACCAATATGTATGCGTCTGTATGTATGGATCTTTTTTCCGTAGAGGCTAAACAGACAGTTCGATTTAGACTAACGACATATCTTTAGATTCGTCATAGCGTTGCGAGTGCCACTGGGTACTTTAATTTAAATAATATAATTATTAAAAACGATAAAGCACCCATTTAGGTAATGGCAACCTCTACTTTCAGAGCCGATACCTCTAAACGGCACAACCAATTTGCTTAAATTCTAGCTCAGAACCATTCCGATTATCCTCGCTCTCTTTAATAAGAAACCGCGTCCGAATTGGTCCATCCGTTTCGGAGATACGATACTGAATTAAGTCGTCAGTTTCTGACTGCCAATCTGTTATTGTTCCGAACATGGTAGCTATATGACTAAACTGTCTTATATGTCGAACCTAACATATGAATCACCGGCTTTCCTCGCGTCTATTATAGACACGATTACAATTGATTGCCGATGGCTGTTAATAATATAGACATGCTGTACAAGTTATATTTTGACATCATCATCATCATGTCAGCCGATAGACGTCCACTGCTGGACATAGGCCTCCCCCAAGGCTCTCCACTCAGACCGTATAAACTAAATCACCTGTTACTGCTATTTGCATTTCTAGATTATTAAATGCATATTAAAAGTTACTTCTCGTATGTTCCGACGCCCACGATATATGCCCACTGCCCAGCCCAGTGTGGGAGCTACCGATAAACTGTAAACGTTCGTTCTTTCTTAGTCTTTTGGTAAAAAATGATTTTATTAAAAAAACATTTCCTAATTACTTCCTGAATAAATCTCACATTCGTGTACCTTGAGCACGAAGTTTTGGTTCTATCGAGGAAAATATGTATGGAAATTGGATTGGCGCCCAGGGTCTCTTATGCTACTGGGTAAAATATTTCCTTTGACGCAATGACATAGTATAGTAAAAAGAGGTATATATGTTATACGCACTTCGATAGTGGCACCCTAAAACCAAGCCAATTGGTACACCTTCACTTAGTCTTGCGCCGTCAACGGAACCGTGAACTAGTCTGCAGAGCACCATACCTACACTCGTCTCTGTTTCGCTCCCGGCAATTAGCATACCATCTGCTTTCACTTGTCATTTATGAATTAGTTTGTAATTGAAATACGTACTATTATGGTTATGTGTGCGTAAGCCGGGCCATTTTTACACGCGGAATACCGTATAGGTAACATATCTACCTCTTTTTATATTATATCATTGCTTTGACGTGTTATTTTTAACTCGGCCGCCATTACTATCAAGTAAATAGGACAATACGATAACATGTCTAAGACAATGTGGATTGACCAAGTTTAATAGAGGACCGTTTATTTTATTTATATAATACTAAAATTGCCTTACATGATATTGACGTTCGTATCGTCATTGAGTAAAAGTTAAATAATGTATATCTTAGAACCATGAGTCTGTTTTATAGGTTCGTTTTATAAAGTAAAGTCCACGTTTTCGAGTAGGTACTTAGTCTTTCTTTCTACTGCAACTTCGTAATATAAGTCGTATACAATCAACCCCGATCTTCAGCCACCACTGGCAGCTTCTGCAGATTATATACCATTCATATAACTTATTTAATTATTCCACTTCGGTTATAAACATTACCGCAAAATAATTATAATTACCTTTCGCCTAAGAACAGTAAGCGAGAATAATTATATTTGTTATAAAACAACATTAACATAACATTACGCCACCGGAAATAAAAACATTTATTACGTAATTGTTACAAATACATGTATTGTTTATTTCATCACTTATATGGTATTTTATTTTAACCTAATCTTTCAGGATAATAACCGCTGAAATAAGTTTCAACAAATTATTTATAATTATTTATAAATTATTTTCTAAGCTAATTATATGTAACATCGCGACGCCCGCATTGAACAGCATTATACTCGTACAATAGCGAATCTTATTTTGGCTGACATGTTTAGTCATCCTTTTCCAGTAATCCTACATCCTATTCCTACCAAAGGATTAGGGTTTGCAATCCGGATCCATTTTGTATGGGAAGATCCGGATCTGAATCCTAATTATCCGGATCTTCCATACAAAATGGATCCGCATTGCAAACCCTACAAAGGATCGATCAAACCAAAGCTTAAAATACGCTGATGCAACCGATTTTCAAGAAACTTACCAACATAACTACAAATATAAATAGTACAGTTGGTCCACCCATTTGGGTTTTAGGCGATGATAGACAATTGGACACACAGAGACTTGTTTTAAACACATAACACTTCTTTCTTTTAAGATGGAAGTTAAAATTAAATGACTACTCTAATTTCTTTAATCACACACATTCACAAAGCAATCCCATCGCTAGAGCTCTTTTGATTTAATTCCGGTCACCATAACGCCTTGTCATACTGACGTTTTGTTTCAATTATTTATGAACGTCGTAATAAATTGTTAAATTGCTGCGGCCACGCTGTGGATCGTTGTAGTTTCTGTCATAGCTAGTTAACGATTTATCACGATGGTCTAGATTGTATGGTCCAGAGATCTCTACGAACCATGCGACTAATATATACTTCTGATATACACTCCATTCTGTTAAATACACTATTCGTGTATACGATCTGTATATAGTATTGCAGTAGCATAAAAAGTCCTATAAAAAGCGAACGCTGTATGTTTTGTCTGGTTTAACTATTCAGAGTAGTAAAGAACCCATTCAGCCTACCGCACCATCGGACGCATTGCGCCTAGTTTCGCAACGTGATCGTCCAACCATACGCAGCCATAATACCATAATATAGCTAAATTACTGCTGGTTAATGTATAGCTACTATACAGCTACATTCGCTCCTGCTATCCCGATTCCACGCGGTCCTTTTGCCTGCCAGGATCGTGCCTGACCGTGTGCCAAATTAAACAAAAAAAGAAAAGAAACCGCTGCATTCAAAAGCACTGCTGAAGTATGTTTAAAATCTACGTTCAAAAGAGGAAGTAAAGAATCGTCAACAGAGGAAATTCGCACGAATACGATCAATCCTAAATTTTGTAATGAACTCAAGGGTTTAATTACGGAAACGAAGTTGTCAGCTATCGCAGAATGCACCGACAACTCGGCTAAGGAGTTTCCGTCGCTCGCCCGAGTTAAAACCACCTGTCTTTTACTTCTTTGTATTTTAAATGTCATTTATAAATAACTGGACGTTTTAAGCGTAAGTTATTTAAAGCTATATGTACCTACGGACTGGTTATTTGGCTAGCAGCTGTTTACCGCATTGCTGCATGGCATGAGCGACTTGGCAGGTGCAACGTGCTTCAAATTTTTCATATGAAAGGCTTACAAGGTCCTATATAATACAAACTTCTCTCATAATGGTCCACCGTGCGCCCTTCGGCACAGTAATTAATCCATTGAATGCATTGTTGCAGCATTATTGCAGTCGCTGATACAAATCGCACCTGTCATATAAAATTGCTCTGGTAAACTGTTTTCGCAACACCGGCCCTTTACAAAGCCTTTATCTCAAAGTTCAGACGTCGACTTCTAAAATGGTCGCATTGTAAACCGTAATTTAATTACAACGCTGTCACAGACAGCGTCTTACAAGGCTTTTGTCATTTTAATACGAAACCCCTAAATAATTAGTGTCGTATTAAGGCACGAAATCCTTAAAAACAAGTCCCCGAGTTCATGATTGCGCATAAATTTATCATAAGCCGTCGTAAAAAATGTCGGCTCGGCCGGACTCGGCGTTATTAAAATGAATGTTTTCATCCTACGTAATGATGCTGGCTGTTCGAGCATCGTTCCCTACGTGGGCACAAACTGCGTCCCACTAGTTTGTTTGTATCCTTGTCACAACAGTCTTAGAAGTGTTTTAGTAGTAGGAAACGTGCCTTTTCTCAACTTTTGTTATTTATTGTTAGAAGGATTTTTACGCCTAAGTTTATAGTTCCAGTACAATCATTTCTCAAGAAATAATTTTAACCGTTTGTTATCTTTTTGTAGAAAGTATCTTCAATACTCAATACATAAACCGCCCGACCTATTGAACCTTTCACACAAACTACGGCTTTCTTGGCCAATGCGATTCCGCGCATTTGCAATATTGCCACCTACCAAGTCAAAGACGTCGGACGGAGCAGACAGTGTTTCCGCCTCGCCAACTTGTACAGACACAAGTTTACTGTTCAGTTAGGAATTGGCACTTGGCACCTAAAGCAGCGGAATATTAATGGGGCATTGTCAGAATTAAATGGCGGATCGTGAATGTAATGTGTAGGCAACAGTTAGACAAAGGGTTAAGTTGTCTTGCGCACACGCGTGAGTCATTTTCGATCATGTGGCCTGCGTGACCTAGGGTACACGTGATTAAGCAAAAAATACAAATGCGTCTATTTTAATAGTAAATGATAATGTTTAAAAATGTTTATTGAAATCTGCATCTAAATATGCAGATTTCAATAAATATTGTGAGTTCGCGTTTCTTTGCTTTGCTTTTTGCCAAATATTATATGTATATAATATTTGGCAATAAGTATATAGGTAAGGTTAGATAAGGTCGGTCAATCCATTATCTCAAAAAGTATACAATAGTATATTATGCGTAAAATAACTTATGCGATAAAATATAGAATATCCTTAGTGGTCCATATTTAGATATTTCAACCTTGTCTGTAGCTTATCATATCTTACAAATACCAGGTATTTCCTAATTAACTTTGACCACGTGTACAAAAAAAATTGGTCAATATCAGCGGTATATTATCTCCACACATGCGTAAACCTGGATGAAGTCATGAAGGGAAGTTCCGTCATGTTGACTAGTAATCTCAAATAAACAACGATAACATGTAATAGGACGCCGTGAAAATCGACAATCGTGCGATACGAGCAGATGGTCGCAGCGTGGAGTTAGTGGCGCGTGCAGGACGTTGCACCCGACGAATGCATGCTTTCTGCTCTCCGTAACCCTGTTCTGCATCAGCTCTGTTCCGGGACTTATACTGCGAAAAACTAGCAATGGGTCTAATATATTGCAGCAAAGCATTTTATGCTCTGCTGACTTCATCATTACGATAAGAATCTTGGAGGGTTTTTTCTGCGCGTCGATTTTTGAAGATCTAACGCTCGAAAGTTCCATTCGAAAATGAAAATGGGACGCTAATTATCGTTGTTTTTGAGTTTTGGGGTTGGTTGTAACGTTCTTTCTGATGTTTCTTATTTTTTATTGCTCGCCTGCCGTTTTGAGCACTCTTTTCTCAAAATATATCCGCTGGTCGATTCCTTTTAGTGCATCTGCAATATTCTGGAATGTACAGTTTATGCAGAATGTTGCAACGTGTATGAATTTTTGATGGTGTCTGTAACATTTTTATATCAGATCTTTTGCTGTACTAACTTGTGTGTTATTTGAAGGTGGTTTGGTGTAAATAGTAAAGCAATTAATATGCCAAGTGGAATAAGCTCATACTTTATTTTCCAAAGTAGTAAGTTATCCCATTTTCAGCTACAAATTTAGGTCCCAATTGTTTTATAGCCTATTTCTTTTTACAAATGTGCCACCAGCGTGTCACCTCCAACGATAGACATAACTAAAATGTTGAATACCATCTCTTTAATGACTCACCTCGTATTTATATCGACGTCATCCAAACTTCCAGTACTTTAGTTTACTTTACGATCGTTCTTTGCAAGTTCAATCAACATTTCGCACGCTTAAAAATAAATAGACATATACGACCCAATGAATTCAACATTCAGGACTTTATATCCACAAGCCAAGATGTAAACTGGATTGTATTTATTTTTCGTTACGTCTTTTTTTTATTCGGGTGTTATAAATAGGTAATGCTCCCGCAGTGGCACGTGGGTCGGCGCGACACGTCCTTAATCTAATCATGGAGGATCATGGACTCTGTTGACATGATTCATAGATGATGTAATTAGATAGAAGACCAGCTTTATCGGACCCATGCCCCGTCTGTCCTTTATCGCGGAGAATAAAGCATCCGCCACTTCTCGCACTTACGTACTGGTCAGAAAGTGACAGATGTTTTGTCCACGTCTATCCACACCGATAAACACGACCGTATTGCCCCCTGTTATTTTGATTTATCGTTAATTTTTAACCGACTTCAAAAAAAGGAGGAGGTTCTCAATTCGTCCGGTTTTTTAATGTATGTTCCCCGATTACTCGAAGACCGCTGGACCGATTTGAAAATTTGTTTCGTTGTTTGAATGGGTATACTTTCTAGTTGGTCCCATTTTCAACACGTCAGGATCTGATGATGGGATCTTGGTGAAATCAAGAGAACTCCTCAAATATTATATGCACACCTATAGCGATTTTGCTATTTTTCACTGTAACTCGTGCATTTGCTTTTGAAAAGTACTATATGGTGAAGTGGAACTGATGATGAAGACCACAGATGGCCACCGGAACTCATTAACGGTACCTATTTCAAGGAAGGCGACAAGATATTTCGATTAAGGTAGTTAAGCGACTATGACGAAGAACATTTAGGTTTAAATATGACTATGACATTCCCGCGGCGTTGTCTGCGGCGAGCTTGAAATGTTCTATAGTTTCTCATTAATATTTAGAAGTGGAGCTAATACGTAACAGCATAAATAGGATCACTAAAAAGTATAAAATAAAATAAATGTTTAAAAAAACAAAAACCCGCCTTCAAAAATGCAAAAAATAACTTCTTTTAAAATGGTAGGTCAGTCCAACTGAAGTCGGCGTCCCATAATATTCTAAACCAAAAGCCGAATGCAGTTGGACTGACCTACCATTTTAAAAGAAGTTATTTTTTTATATTATGATTATCAAGAAAAAACAATAAGAAGAAGAAGTAATATGTTGTTATTTAGTTTGAAAATAACCGTTTCAAGCGTCCAATAAAACAAGTGCGCGTGCAAATCGAAAAGCCACCATTTTACATCAAATTTTGTTTAACAAAAGAAACTAACATGCTTTGGTCTCCTTTTTGAATATGATTGTCATTTTATATTCGTAATAACAAGCCAAGTAGGTACATTGATGAGGCCTTGACCTAAAGCTTTCTACTCAATGATAAAAGAAAATAAAGACACAATTCTAGCTTAATAAACCACTCCAATCTCCAGCAAGTAAATTAGCTGTAACTGGTGTTAATTTAATGAAGCCCCGCGTGCGCGAGCGCCGATCATGCGTGCTCAGTACCCTTACCATGAGTTAGTTAGTATTACTTACTCGCTAGCCAGTCGAATGCTCTGTCTCTTACAGTATTCTAACAGAGTGTGAGGCACAGAGCATTCGAGGCTAGCGAGTACGGTAATTGTAACTCATGGTAAGGGTACAGCTCATACAGTAATCTAAATTACACTTTACAATGCTCTGTGCTTTCTAGGGTTCCTTATACTTTCGCCATGTCCACGGACAGACGTGGTCTAGCTCAGAGACTCTTGGTGACCAAGCTGTGATTTATAATAATAATAATGCCGAACTTTTTACTTTACATCTTTATGTAAAGTAAAATCTTGAAATAAAAACGGGTAGCTCCCATACGTGTAAAGCAAAGGAATTTTTTTTACATTATTTATATTATGGAGTGAGGTATCATTCGATAGCTCTTAAAAATCATTATCATGTTTTATCCATTTTAAGATTTAGGGGACCGTTAAGTAAATATTGAACTCGAAAAGTGTCAGTTTCGCTAGAGTTGCGTAAAAAACCAAAACTACAAGTAATAAAATCACGTATACCTAACGAATTTTAAAGGAAAACTATCATGACTAATGAAACTTGATTGGTACCTGAGACACAGCTGGCGGCTAAAGTGATTCATAGCTAGGTACTAAAAACCACCAAATAACTTGAAATAGAAAATTCGTGTGGTTGTTTTGGAATGTTTTTTGTATTTGTAGTTACATCTTCTGTAAATCGGAACCCAACACCGAGCATGGTCCGATGCTCTTGCCCGGTTTTTATTACCATGTTAATACAGTTAATTTATACGTCGGAATAGGTAATTATAGTGTTGTGGTTTACCCATAGACGTTAATAACCATTTATCGCGTGTGCAAGTGATATATTTACGAGTAAAACTCTATTGTCTAAGTCTATAGTAGGGTGTTTCACATGAGTATGGAAAGAAAGCAATGTTTTTTTTTTGAATACTTCGCTTACGCCCTAACATTATAAAATAAAATAATGAAAATGTCTAATATCAAATTGATAGGACAATATTTAGACGTTGCACAAATTGGCCACTTATGTGACAACACTGATAACTGATTTTCCATGTTTGTTGTTCCAAAAACACTGTTGTAACTTACTTTCTTGTCAACTTATGTCGAACACTAATGGTATCAACCATCATCATCAGTTTTTCCTTGCGGCTTCCATGAATTGCATAATCATGAAAATTTATTCAAAAAGCTGTCGAAACGCCCCCCCTAAATACTAACTAATTTTATTGCAATTTTAAATACTGGTCTTTTAGATAAGTAGGGCTTAGAACTCGAGCAAATTCATTAAAAATTCAACGTCGTAGTCTATACTTTTTCTTGGTGAACATATTAACAGTTGAAAGTTTGGTAACATCTGGAAACTATTTGGGTGTTCATAAGGTGTGAAACGTGGACGCAATGGGGAGTCAAGGATCTAAAATATCCCCGGCCTTGGCCCACTTTCGCAGCGACCGTATCTAAACACGCGTTTCAGGGAAATGAAGCTGGGTTACGTATCTGCCCTGCTAAAAAAAATGGCAGCATCTGAGATAAAACTACCGTAGCAATCGCAACCTCATTACTACCGAGCGAGGGGTGAATCTGCTTTGACTATAGAATTTGAGATATAGCTTTATTGGCTAAGGAGGGCAGGTATGTTCTTGTAGAATTCCTTGTGTGTAACAAGCATTTAATTAGTTGACGTGTTTCTTATAGATTGTCTGATTAACTTTACCTCCGTCATGTAGCATTCCGACTATAAATGTGCTCTTGGATAATGTCACCACATTCTTAAGATTCTTAACTCAAGAAGTTGTTTCTAATCGTTGTGTCAACAATGGATGATTCTCCCAGAAGACAACCCCAATTCTCTGTAATGAAAGTTTTGTAGCTAAATATGACTCTGTAGTGTGACCTCATCTCGGAACTATCACAGACGCGATGTTGAAAAAAAACCGACGACACGCTTCTTTGTGATTCATATCACATGTTGGCTTACATCACATTTTAATTAAGGACACAAATGCTCTTAATTTAGTTTGCTGTATTTGTATAGGCTTAAAAGTACATTTTATACGAATGACACACCTATTTCATATCTAAATACGGAACAATAAACAATATGCAATAACTTTAAATAATAAACATCTAGTATTAAGCAGGAAACATTGTTAATGGACTCAATATGCATATGTAGGGACGAGTGACTGCAAATTAGCTCATTAGTTATCACCAAAGTGTCACACTGCTTATGGCTTTGGCTGGTTAGTAAGTCCAGTTCGGCATTTATTCTCAACTCGTAATGAATGAAATTAAATAATTCTCAGAACTTTATTCTGTAAGTATCCGTACTTTAATAATTCGTGAGTGTACCAGGGCTTTCAAGAGAAGAAACACAGCAAAAAACTCACATTCTTCACATTACTTATTTATCTCAATATATCCGTTTTCACTACAATAAAGTGTACAATTAGGTACTCTTTAATTAAAGATCGTGGAACGCTTTTAAGCTATAAAACATTATTCGACGAAAATCCAGTTGATCCTATCCTATACTATTTAACGAGCAATATTTATATTGGTAATCATGTCCTCGAAAACGGCTTTAATGATTTCGATGAAATTTGCTTATATTGCGTAAACGGGGGCGAAAAATGGATCGTCAAGTTGTAATTTTCGGGAAAATTCGTTTTCACCCCGAGCGTAGTTCGGTCTTCCAGATACTGTAATACTATATGAGCATCTTTCCATTTTGCCTGGGCTTACTTGCGCGACCTACCTCCCGATGAATCATCGTATCGGAAGCATTATTTCATATTTTATACACCCTTCGGCGATATGGGTCTTGAGGGCAACGCACGACGCCACCTTACTTCGTATATTGCTGGCGTGACTCACGGCTCACTTAATTTGAAATGAATTCATTTTCGTAATACGTCAGAGTAACGGAAGGTAGCTATTTATTATGTAGTCTTCGTTCGCCACGTGTTTAAAACATTAGGTTCAGACGAGTTTGGAACGTCCTAACCTAATTAATATGAAAGGAAAACCTTGTCAAGGGCTTGATAATGCCGCCGGGTCGCAAATTAGATAAACTTAAGAAGTTTCTGTAAGTGCCCTTATGTGGCGCGAACTTTCACTCTTCCCAACAGAAACCATTGCGAAACAAAGAAACTGTTTTGATCTGTTGCAGAAAATGATAACTCCCCGGACCAGCAATAACTTTCAAAAGCAGAATGATATAAATTGGCGATAAAGGATATCGCCGTTTGACCCATTACGAAACAGGAACCGAGGGAATCGGCATAATTGCTTACGTTCCATTCGTTAGTACCGGTCCTCGATTGCGAATCCCTATTCAGGACAACTCTACGACTACGTAGTCTAATTGAATCTCCTGCCCTTTACCAACGTGCGCTTTTACCCATTGATCGAGGTGAATAAGCTTGATCCAAGGGCTCCCTTGTGCACTCGTACCGTTCAGAATCAGGGTGTATGCAGCATGGCCGAATAAATTACAATTGCTTCCTGACATTGTTTATAAACGTTCGCAGTGAAGCCCGATTTCACTAAACTGTTTCTATAACAAAAAGTTAATTGTTTAATGTTATGATTAGAATTAATAACACTATTACCGCTGATTACGAACATGCTAATAGCTCTATTGTAATTACCAGCTTGTAAATTAATTACGTTTACAATCATAACTTTTGCATTACCTATATTTGACAATGCACACGAATAAGACAAAGTTTTCAACTATTATCGGCAAAGAGTTGTTAATATCCGATAGGAATAATTCTTTATTAGCGTTATGGGAAAAGTTTGGGGTTAGATTTCTTTATTTTAATATCCACATCTAACTTCACGTTACCACTTGTTTACTGCGGATAATTATTTTCCTCAAAGATAGGGCAGTAACTATGTTCTTGTATTCAGTTCAAAGGAACATCTCGAAGTATTAACTTAACACGCGTATTTTGAGTTCGTATAATTATCATTCATGTAATAACAGCACTGTTAATTAATTTATATACGTATTCCTTCTTTTTTCTTCTTTTACCATTATGTACCTAATCAAAACTCTTGCAAGTTTTCAAACCATGCCGGACGACGATATTTCTGAAAATACTGCAATAAATGCATAATGTAAAAGGGAAAAGCTACATCATTGTTATAAAATCGATATCAAACTGAAGCCTGATCCACCTGACCTGATTAAGTTTGAAATCGAATCAGAACTTTTAAATACTACTTCACTTAAGGTTTTAACGAGGTCTTAGATACTTTCATGAAACGAACTTACTTAAAATGCTCCTTCAAAATGGATTCTCAATATGATTGCATTGATTAGAGATTTGTTGATTCATGAGCAAAGTTACCAATAAGACAACAATGACTGAATATAAGTGGATAGCCTTTCCAGAATTCCGAGTTACTAAAGAAAGTCAATTTAAAGGAGTTATATCGCATCCTTGACACCAACTAAGCGGTTATTAAGGTCAGCGTTACATCCTGGGTCAGACAATTCTTGCTCCACCCACATCATTCTGAAACTTAATGCAGGTCTTTTGTTTGCTCGGAATATTACACAATTCATGTGCACCTACTCGTTTATAGGACCTCCACTCATATGAAAATGTAGGTACCTATACTTGTTGTTTTATTTTTGAGGGGCATTTTAAAAACTGACATGCCAGTATTGCCAGCCTGCCGATAGCAGAAACAGGAATTTAGGTCGAGCTAGGTGACGTTTTGCTCTATTTGCTGTTCCCCGTCTGCAGAAATAACACCCCTTTCATAGTCCGTCAGGTTTCGACTAGACGTAGTTTTTAATTTTCCATAGTGGCATCAATATTATAATGCCTATTCAACACGATTATGGGAATTAAATTAAATTTAAAATATGACAGAGAACAGCTTTTCTTGTACTTGTTGCTAGGTTAGGGCAGGAATTACGTAAAAATAAAAGAGTCAATTAATTCTTTATCCTGAACCCCGCTAAAGCGAGTTACTACCGATAATAAAAGCTTTTATTATGTATTTTTTTTATTGTTTGTGTCTTCTATCGCCTAATCATTCACGGAATCCTGGTTCCTCAAGAGTGGGTGTGTGTGTCCTTACACACATATACGTGTTCAAATAATATCACACGGTCACACCTAAATAATTGACAACAGAATCTATTTTAAAAAGGTCTTCTGAAAAACTCATGGTTAAAACACCATAGGTACAAACCAAGAGGTACAAATCACAAGCATTTTGATTAACCTTAAAAAAAAAATGAATATTAGGATGTTTTCGCTACGCTCGCTTTGGACTAGTGGTCGGAATGACGTCATGTTGTTTGTAACTGTTTTGCTAGCACTAGCTGTACCGTAGAAAATACCATGTGGCGTTTAAGCTCCTTAGCCATTAGCAAATATTTGTTTATAATTTTTTCAGTAATTAATGAACAAAAAAGTTTTAAAAAAGAATAGTGTGTTTTTAAGACCTCTATAAGCATGATAATATTTCTGATCACATTTAAAAAATAAAATCCTTTTGTCAATATGTACCCTCACTATCACTGTCAAAGTCTTCCTGGCTACCAGTAACCAATGTTGTTTTGTGCAGGTGGTACCGAGACTGCTGGGGGCCCTGGTGGGCGGCTCCATGAGTCCCACGCAGCACTTGGAGCAGCAGCAGGCGCTGGTCAAGCAGTTCGCGGAGATTCTGGAGTTTGTGCTCAAATTCGACGAATATAAGGTAGGTTTTACATATTCCGTGCCATTGACGCGCTTGGCGTGCTGTCATTATTATTATTATTATTATAGCCATTTAATCCAATAGAAAATAAATAAATTGATTTAACAAATTTTAAATACATGCAACATTAAAAATATAATTTCTTATTCTATTGGGTTGTCCATTTGTGGACATAGGCCTCCTCCATCTTGTGCCATGCGCCTCTGTCTGCGGCGAGCCTCGTCCAAGCGATGCCGGCCACGGCCACTAGGTCGTCGCGCCAGTGGCGGCGCGGGCGGCCGCGCGCCCGGGGCCCGCCCCGCGGGTACCAGTGCATCACATGCTCGCTCCAGCGACCATCTTTAGTCCGCGCTGTGTGTCCTGCCCATCTCCACTTCAGTCGGCAGATTAGCTCTACCGCATCTAGGATTTTAGTCTTATTACGGATGTCTGTACTCTTTATTTTATCTAGCAGTTTAATACCAAGCATACTTCGTTCGGCTGCTCTTTGGAAAACTTGTACTTTATTTATTAGTTGTTTTGTTAGAGCCCAAGTTTGACATCCGTAAATTAGAGTGGGTGTGACGATAGAGTCCATTGCTTTCTTTTTAAGCTTTAAATCGAGATTAGATTTAAATACTTGCTTCAAGGACCAGTACGCACTCCAAGCCTTTTTTATGCGTCTTTCAACTTCGTTGATCTGTTGTTTTTTGAGGGAAATGTTCTGGCCGAGATATAAGTATTCGTCAACGTATTCGATGGTTTCTGATTGTAGCGTGATGGGCTTTGGGTCGTTGTTCGTCATTATACGAGTTTTATCGGGGTTCATTTTCAATCCACATTCTCTACTTTCGTTATCTAGGCTTTGAAGCATATACTGGAGCTCCTCGTGGCTTTCCGTCATCACAACAACATCATCAGCGAAGCGTAAGTGGTTAAGTAGCTTACCATTAATATTGATACCGCACTTTTGCCAATTTACTTGCCTGAAAATATGTTCTAGCAAAGCTGTAAATAGGTTCGGTGAAATTGGATCGCCTTGTTTTACTCCCCGCTTGATCTCAAATGTATTTCCATTTCTTTCCAATTTGATCATAGCCTTGCTATTTGCGTATATTTTTTCCAGTATGTTTATATACTTAGTCTGGATACCTTGTTCCTTTAGTGCATTCCATAAAGTCTGGTGGGAGATAGAGTCGAAGGCTTTCGAGTAATCTACGAACGCTAAGTACAACTTTCTGTCGTATTCTCTATATTTTTCGATAACCTGCTGCAATGTGAAGATATGATCTATGGTAGAGAAATTACGTCTGAAGCCTGCTTGTTCAGTCGGCTGTTCGGACTCTAGAGTTTGTTTAATTCTGTTGAGGATGATATTTGTAAATAGTTTATATATTGATTGCAAAAGGCTTATAGGGCGATAGTTGGTGATGTTTAGTGGATCGCCTTTCTTGTACAGTAGAGTAATCACAGAAGTTTCCCATTCTTGCGGGATGTATTCTTCTTTTATAATTCTATTAAATAAGTCTGTCAGTATTGGCGTTATTGGCACTTGAACGGCTTTAATGACGTCGTTTGTAATGCCGTCCTGCCCTGGGCTTTTCATGGATTTTAAATTTAAAGACTTAATAGCGTAGCTTACTTCGCTTTGTAGTAGGGTGGGTACGTCATCGGGTTTTTCAATTTCTCTATTCGGCGTAGTATTCGATTGAGATTCATAGAGCTTCTTATAGAAGTTTGTAGCTATTTTTAAAATTTCCTTTCTGTTCGTACTTTTTTGTCCTGTGGATTTTGTTAGAGATGGTATCCAATTTTTTAAATTGTTTTAGTCTTGTATTAGCTCTTTTTGCTGAACCGCGTTTTTCTAATTCTTCCTTGATAATATTCGTTCTATAGCGTAGTTTATTTCTTTTAATGTTATTCCTAATTTTTGCGTAAAGTGATTTCAGTCTTTTCTTTTCCATTTCAGTTTTTAATTTTTTTTTTGTCTTTTAAGGTAGTTCGCTCTAAGATTAGATTCTTAATTTTAGTTGTAATTATAGAGTCCATTTTTTCGTCTTCCTTTTTTATAGGTAACTTTCTTATGGAATTGTTGATGGTTTTTGTTAAACTCGTGTAGGTTTTTTGAACTGTAGAGCCGTTTAGTGTCAATATCTCTTTAGCAAAGATGTTTTTGATAGACTCTTGTTCCAAGGGGTTAAGACTTTGATTGTTTTTAATATTGAATGCTTTTCTAGATTTCTTGTTGCTCTGCTCCAATATACACGTCGCTCGGACTAGTCTATGATCGGTCGGGTGGGTAGTGTTCAGTACTTCTACATTTTCAAAATATTTTACCTTATTTTTTTTTGTTATTATGAAGTCTATTTCGTTGAGTACTTTTCCGTCCGGCGACTTCCACGTCCATTTCTGTTTTGGTTTTTTCTTGAAGTGGGTGTTAAGTACGTAGAGTTCGTTTTCCAAACAAAAATTGGTAAGAGTTTTTCCTCTTTTGTTTGTTTTACCGTAACCCCACGGTCCGATACATGCTGTGTCTTCCGGCGTGGAGTTCCCAATTTTGGCGTTGAAGTCACCCATTAGTATTGTATTAGAGCTCGTGTTGTCATACAATTCCTTATTATAGCAGTGAATGTGTATCCCTTAACTATTGTGCGATGCTCCTACTTCCATATATAATATACCCATCAACATTTTTAACTCATGTCAACTAAATTAGAGTCGACCTTATCTCCACGATGTCACCCAAATCCACGTTAGGACTTTTAAATTACCACTTTTACAATAATCGCTATCGTATAAAAGCGATTTATTAAAATATTAAGGTTCATTTGGAATTCTGTAAATCATGCATGATATAACGCACTCTTAGATCTAAACAGTAGCAACTCCAAAATACATCTGTATTTTAAAATCTACTTTAATTTAAGAACTAGAAACTAGCAAGTTGACTTGATACTGTTTTGATCTGGGATAAATGAATATAGATGAACTACTATTGAATTCTAAAAGCATTGTGCAGCAACAATTCTCAATCTATTACACTTCGGACTGCCTCTGAATACACTAAAGCCTCCTATTCACTCCAGTACGTGATGCTGGACGTGCTGGATATCCCGAGCAGGCAAGGATTAAAACAAAGCTACGCCCAGTGCAATGGGCTGACCTCGATTGCCTTTGTCTTCGCACTCGGCTGAACCTGAAAGCTACCATTCTGTGAAATCTACATCTGATGAGTGTTTTCCGTGGCGTTATAACCAGGCGATTTTGATGCTTTGATGCGCATTAAATAGACAGTGTTAAATAATGAAAAGACACAAATAACTTTATGTAAAGTACTAGCGACTCGCCCTCGCTTCGCTTCGGTATATGTGAGTTTTCTGTAACATTAACATCCGTATCTACACAAACCAGAATTGATTATACAGTCATTATAAGCAGAATAACACGCTCAAAATTATCTAGACACGACGTATTCTCTTGACAATAGAGTCGAGTGCAGATAATTTTGACATCTTCGGTTGCGTAGCTACTTCTGCTGCCTTCCGTGGAAAATTATCGAACTGATGGTGAAGCCCGTATAAAAATCCGTTCTGTAGTTTTTATTGTCGCGTACTTGCAGAGGGAGAGACGGCGGGAAGCGACTTTGTTTTAGAAGTACTATGTAGAATTGTAGAGATAGATGAACTAGTGACGTAGTGAGTAGTCTCACAACGCGTATGCTTTAAATAGTGTAGATTAAAAAAAATACAAATATCAGAGATCTTACACAAATTGACCTAGTCGCAAACAAAGTTCTAACTTGCTTGTTGACTACTTTAAGTTGCCTTGTCATGGTTGTCATAATAAACAGAACTTTGAACGACGAGCAAGAAGACAGTGACAATGGCTGGCAGAGAATGCCATTCGGTATTAGTTAAGCTTTTGTGCTCATTAAAGATTTACTAAATAAATGACAACTACAGTGATAAGATTTAATTCTATGTATCTACTCTTGAAATTTTACCTTCCTCTCTAGGCTTAAAATATGTCCATGTCACTTAAGCGGTCAATCGACATCTCGACTTTATCGAGTGAAAATTTTGAATGCCTATTGGCGCTCAATTTTCGTGCGATACTGCCGACAAAATGCTTCTGACACCCTTTTAGGGCGAGCATCCATCTACAATTTCGTAGCGACTTGTCACTTGAGGCTCGTAGAATAAACACAATGGCGTCTCTAGGATTTCATTGGACAGCTCAGTTTCTTGTCTTTGGTTGATGGTTGAAAAATCTTCTGTATTTATTTATCTCCCTCTAGTTTATTATTTACGAGTATACTTCTGAAGCTGTCACAGATAAAGCTAGCAAAAATATTTTTTGGAAACATTTTTTATTAGTACCGCTACCGCTATAATAGGAAGAACGCGTCGTGATCCATTTATGAAACAAAATTCAATAAGCGGTTATTATGTAGATGATCCTATTTGTTGCCATAAAGTATGATGTTTAGGACCTCTTCATATCCAAGGGACTGTAAATGTGCTTATTGTTTTATTTCTACGCATACCGTATCGTTGTTAATAAAAGACATTCACAGTCTAAGTTGTGTGTTCATCACATGTTTTAGCGAGTATACAATTTACGCAGTGACGATCCCAAAATATCAGTTGTTTGGTAAAATAATATACTTAAAGACAAAAATTCAGTCTCTATAATGCTTTACAGCTAGCTGTCTGGCCTGTCTGACCCTTTAGCATGTACCTATGCATGTTTATTTATTTATAACATTTTGTCAACCAGCAAATACTTAAATTACTTTACTTAATTTGATATGACGTAAATGCTGACATTTTCTATAAGAACTTGTTACAATTGGCTGAAATTCTCAAATAAGGAATACTTAAAGAGATGATTAAAAGGGGTGATTCCCATCTGTTACCATCCAGCTCTTTTTGTTGCCATTTTGAACGTTATTCTTCTGTAATAAGTCAGCAAAAGCATGCGAGGAAATTGCCCATTATAACTTAAATACTATCCCATCAACCTATACTTTCCTAGCAATATTTTCCTTTACACAAAGCAATTAGCAATTGATTGATTATAAAGACACTACAGATTATCAAGTGTTTATTCCTCTTGAAATAAAACGTGTGCATGATTGATGTTTTCCACATCAACATAATTGATTGTCAATATATTTGATGATGAGCGCATTTGTCTTGTTGAGTCAGTAATTGCTGAGCACTGCTGTGCTGACTGCTGACCCCTCGCGGAGTCGTTGCTCCCTGACTCATGACAGGAGGAAACGTGGTTCGTGTACCTACACGGGATGCTCAGAAGCTGAAAATTGCTATCAATTCACTACCGTGGCTTAGGGAAGGATGGGAAGGATTTTTGCAGTAAAATGGCGATGGTTTAGCGGCGTTCACCTACAATAAAAAAGCTCGTTCGTTTTAAACGTTTACCGGGAGTTTTAAAAGCCGTAAATGATGTTTAATCCTCTGTTCCTAAGTTAACATTAACAGACGGTTGAAGTTCGTCGTATAGTTAGAATAGTTTTAATTGACAAACCTTTTAACCTTAAGAAATAAAAAGCCATTTAAGTTACTTATTATAATCGCTATACAAACACGAGAAATATAACTTGTATACCTGTTTGCTTGAAAGTTTTTTCACATTAAACATACTAACTAAACACTGAAAATTTAGAAAAACCGGAGCAATTATGTACTCAGAGCAAAACTAATAATAAGCATGGCTGCTATAACATTTATTTTATCTCTATAAATGCCGATTATCATATATTCATAACTTAAGAAAGCCAGCATTGTGGTTTCACTTATTTATTCAATATTCACAAGCAAACCAACTTTAAACATATAATTGAATAATTAATACTATACCAAACTGTTTCATAGCACGAACCGTTTACAAATGCGTGATAACTAGATACCTAATATCATTAGTCACTCGCTAATCATCCAATAAGGACATTATCTATCAGCGAATTCGAGCCAATAGAAAGTCGACCTTCGCGCGACCTTGCATGACTCAACCACGTTTTTTATCTATTAGCTGTTATCCCATAAAGCCCCGTCGTTTATTTGTTAGTGTTTTTTTGTGGTTTTCTTTTGGCGGAAACACGGAATTTATCGGTTTTTTTAATACGGAATTGACCTTCAAGGTCTTTAGTATTTACTGTACTTTCTATAGGATTTATTTTATTTTGGTAAGTATATAATTTTACCGACATAATTCTAAGATTTAAAACAAAATAAGGTTAAACTCACAGCGAAGCGGACGTGTCATCTTCGTGTGTAGCCTATGTGTCAATTCTTTTAATTTTGTTACAGTAGTGCCCTAGCCAAGATACAAAAGGTACTAACGTTTTTGTTTTCTATTGCTCAGTATGGGATGACGGTTGACCACGTGGTTTATTATCGCAACGCATGAGTACGTCTCATGCCATACCCTCGTAAGGCCCACCATACTGCAAACAGGGAGTTTTTTTATGAGTGGGACTTTGAATCTACGATCAAGGCAATAAAGTTCAATTACGTTTGTTCGATAATGCCATTTTCAATTTATGAACATAGGAAAATAAACCTTATTCTTATTGCAACACAGTTAAAATTCAATCGTCTTGATTATGTACATCCTATTGCACACTGGGCCTTACGAGGATACAGAGAGCCCAGCAAAGATGCACTACGCTAACTAACGTTTCTATTCGATTCGTTTTTAAACCAATCGCGTCACTGGTAGACCACGTGACTTTTCGTATCACGTCATCTCCCAGTGACGCGATTGGTTTAAAAACGAATCGAATAGAAACGTTAGTTAGCGTAGTGCATCTTTGCAGGGCCCTCAGTTTGAGTGATAGAAAAGAACAACGTTAGTAGCGTTTGCATCTTGGCTCGGGGCCCCAGATTTCTACAGCATTTATCAAGTAACTGCTTGGTGTTGGAGATGTCTCCCACAATAACGTATACTATTTTACTTTATATGTTATGAAATACATTGTTTATAAAATGTACGTAATAACAATAATATAAAATTAGTTTTATCCTTATTTACACACGTTTAACGTCCTCCCTGCGCCTTTTCCCGTATTTCGAGGAATGCTAATATTTTAAAAAAATGCGTTGAATTTAAATTACATCGCGTAGAATTCAAATTATATTTAATCTTTAATTTAATTAGGGATACTTTAACTTGGAACCAGAATCTTAAGTTTATGATAAAGATAGAAATAAAAATATGAAAAGTCGTTTATGGCACAAAATCTTGGTACAGTCAAGTACTTTAATTGTTATGCCACTATGGAACCCTGTCATAATGACAGCGTCTAACCACATGATAGAAATTACGCTTAAATAAATGATTAACGTTATGCGACAGGGTTCCATAGTGGCATAACAATTAAAGTCCTTGCCTGTACAACATCATGTAGTATAAAAAGTAAGAAAGCAAATTCGCAGAACAACAATTATAATAGGAGCAGCTTTACCGGAGTCTCCACACTAGGATATGCCTGTATCGTGTTGAACCAGTTAATGTCTTGTGCAGCAAAATTACTAATGCTTACGGTCAAAGATTGAAAACCCACTAAAGATAAAAGATTCACATTTCTCAATAATATTTTACCCTTACTGCTAAAACCAATTATCTGCATATTTTTACCAAAATTAAGTTTTATATCAGTGGTTGTCATTTAAATAAAAATGAACTTTTTCACATACTGCATGTAATACTGGAAGAAAACGGCCTAACCGTACTAAGAACCATACCGATTGAACTAGCTTTCCTTTGAATCCGCATCCAAATCAGTCCACCCGTTTGGGAGCTATGATGCCAGAGACACACAACACACGTTAATTTTATAACTCCCCTCCTCTTTTCTCGGGGGTCAAAAACAGATAGCAAACGCTTTGTATGTCACCTTACCTTTGTATACTGTTGCCTCATGTGTGCCGGTGGACAGTATAGAATTTTACAATAGACTTACGTCGATCAATCAAACCAGCCTCTCACCCACGTCTACCCACTCATACACAAAGTTTCGTTTATCATACAACTTTAACATCGTAGCCTATAGATAAATGAATAAGAGTGGGTTGCTTGTTGATTTATTCGATCGTCACTCTTCTTTCTTCCGATTGATTAAGGGTGTTTTGTACATTGCGATAAATGTAAACAGACAGACTGACATATCTTTAGTTTTATACTAACCTTGTATAACAAACATCAAGTTTTGAAAACCCAACTGCTTTTGTTAAATACCAGTGGATATTGACCCCTGTACACTGAAAAAAATAATTGATCGCTTGTAACAAGATTGTGATTGTTGTGCATAAGCGTTTTGATCCCATACGAGCCTAACAAGACGATAGATACATCAACTAAGATGTTAGTTGAATCACTAAAGAAATTGCTGTTGTTACTATCAGCTTTGGTTGACATAACTAATATCTTAACTATTGTATGAATTTTTTGTAAACTAAGTGAAAATCTCTCTTTGTTGGCTCTCATTTTTTTCAGTGTAGCGTAGGACTGAAGAGTTATTACTTGAAATTCACAAAGTCAAGTCAACTCACAAGTCTGCTTGATATTTTTGACGTGAAGTTAAAATTAATAAACCCCGCATTTTAGATAGGCAGTACCTCCACCGCATCAGACAATAATGACTTCTACGTAATTATTTATCATGACTTGACGCTATCATTACAACAGCGGATCGACTTTTGAGAATAGAATCGTTTGCTCGAAATTAGAAAACAAATCCCATGCGAGGGAACGTCACGTTCAGTTTCGAATGACGTTCGACAGTTCTCAAAAACAAACCTGCTGGATTCTATTACGTTACACGCAAAACGTTGTTGTAACAAAATATTTAATTCCAGATGAAAACGCCAGCGATCCAGAACGACTTCAGCTACTATAGACGCAGCGTGTCCAGGGGCGGGCTGATCAACCCTGACCTCCCGCCAGGAGACGAGTACATCTGTGCCGAGGTCGCCAACAGAATGTCACTCTTCTACGCCCAAGCCACGCCCATGCTTAAGGTCCTCTCGGAAGCAACCAGCCAGTTCGTCAATGATAATCAGCAGGATCTGGAGAATACCACCGAAACCCTCAGCACTATGGCCAAGGTGTGCTTGAGGATGTTGGAGAATCCGTAAGTATTTTGTAATATTAAGAAGCTTCATGATGTTTTGTGACTCTTCTAGTTTGTCAAAGTTATGAAAAAGAATCGAATATCCAAAAAATATATCTGACACGCTCTTTTTCCGATCGCCGATTTTTGAGTCCAATGTTTGATCGTATATTATTGCTGATGCTGTTACTGTACCATTAAAAAAACCGCACCATAAACATATTACATTTGTAGAGGATCATGTATTTATTTTAAGGGGTCAAAGTCAGGACCGAGTCACCGGTTCCTGTCCTCTAACACGCTTACATTACCATCCAATTGCCGCCCACGCAGGTTATTGATACCGTTCCATACACTAGCTTAAGCTCTGCGCAAACCTGATCGTCAAACAATGGCACATAAATCTCAAGTTTCTCCGCGGCAAACCAGATTTCCTAACTGCATACAAAATACAAAGCCATCTAAGCCTGTACCAACAAGCTCAGCGGGCATATTGCTAGCGACAAGGGCGTATTTATTACAGGATCGTATTTCGTACCACTCGCGCGATATCGATACGCTGCCCAGCGAACCGCTATCTTTAACACAAATACATTATGATAATTCAACTGTCACTCCGATGATGGTAGATGTGGGTCGACTGCGCCGAAAACAGTGCAGCGCAACGTAGCGTCATGATGAGTATTGGTAGCCCATACATTAGATTAACGATCATTGACAGATTTAAAATTTGGAGAGTGAACAAATTTAAAAACCGAATGGAATAGAAAATATTTATTTTGCTTAGTTTTTTCATGTTTTACATTGTCTGCTGCAAAATGTTCTTAAATCTAACAATTAAGAATTAATAATAGTTCAATTGCAGTAATA
Source organism: Acleris literana (assembly GCA_946894065.1). Lineage (NCBI taxonomy): Eukaryota > Metazoa > Arthropoda > Insecta > Lepidoptera > Tortricidae > Acleris > Acleris literana. The sequence continues at coordinate 6,661,686 of OX335681.1, forward strand.
ATAGTGTACCACATATTGGGAGCACGACGCTGGTTTTCTGTGGACCTACGGACTGGTTTAGCTAGACAACATACATCACATTCGCTTCTGCCCTCTAGAAGATAAACCTGAATCCAAAAATGCAGCCTGACACTCCTAAGATAAAAGATCAATCCAACGATTCCTCGTACTTCGAAATCTGTCAACCCATTGCTTCTAGTCTACAGGAACTTAGAAAGAAACAGACTTGAGACACGAAAAATACCTGAGAAGTCCGGTAAAAACCTGAAAACCCGTTTCTATCATGCCTATATCTCTTCAGTCTTATGTTACGTGTGGTGTGTAAACAGTCATAGGATAACAAATATTACAATCGCAACTGACGTAACTGACGTCCAATCTCACATGACCAGTGTGCGATTCAATTTTGCTTTGAATCATTATTATTTTGGTTTGACTACGCAGACTGAAAACCTCGAGCTGTTTACCAATAGGGCCCTGTTGTTTGATCAGTAGTTAAACTAACTAATTGTTAAAATTCGAAAAAGGAATGGAAAATTTGATACATTTCCTTGAGATTTTAACCATTGGGTCCCGTTGTTTGATCAGTAGTTAACTCAACTAATTGTTAAAATTCGATAAAGGAATCGAAAATTTGACTCATTTCCTTGAGATTTAACAATTAGTTACGGTTTTTAGCGATTAGTCAGTTTAACTACTAATCAAACAACAGGCCCTTAGGCCCTGTTGTTTGATCAGTAGTTAAACTAATTGTTAAAATTCGAAAAAGGAATGGAAAATTTTACACATTTCCTTGAGATTTTAACCATTAGTAACGTTTTTTGACCATTAGTTACTTTAACTACCGATCAAACAGAGACATAGACTACTTACTACAGTGCAACCAGTGATCGGCAATCTTCGTTTTTCTATGAGACACGAGTGACAAATATACTGTCAGTTGCGAGTGCAAGCGTGATAGCGATAGCCAGCCGAAAGCTATTAAGAAGCTGGGAATACCGAACGCATAATTTTAGCATACAACCGTCGTTCTGAACCTCATTTAAATGTCTAGACTATAACTTAGAACCTGAAGGTTACCAAAATTTCGCTATGCTTTCTGATATCTTATCCGTGTCTTATCCACATGAATGCTCGGCCCGGCTGCCCATGACGTTCGATTATTATCGCCTAAATCTAGATATTTACGTAGACCGATATCATGGATTTTGTATTTTTTATCAACCTTCGACGCAAACACAACAGAGTTGTAATTTTAACGTGTCTATCTGCGTGCTGGTTTGTGGCATCATAGCTCCCAAACAAATGGACCGATTTGAATGCGGATTTATTTAATGGAAAGCTGGTTTAAACAGGGTGCTGATGGTGTGGGATCTGAGACCCACGGACATTTGCATTCGCAAGACTACAATCTATAGACCAATCCTAAGACGCCAACCCTGAGGACTAAGATGGAATGCCTCTATGCTAGTAATTTCACCGGTTGTCTTACCCCCGGGACAGAACGTCGGTGACCTAGTGGCTCAGGGGCAGTCAGGGGGTTGACTCGTGATCGTAAGGTACCGAGTTCGAACCGCGGTCACCTTGTACCACTCACTGAGTTTTTCTAACTTAAGTACTTTACCCAGTGCTGTTACGGTGAAGCAAGAACATCATGAGGAAACCTACACATTCGAACAGATGAGTGTTGTAAGAGCCCAGTTGCACAAAAGATCCTAAAGGGGTTGAAGTGCATCCAAAAGGGCCCATCTGTAAGATAAGATAAGATAAGATAAGGATAAGATGTAGCTATGGAGATTTCACCATAATTTCCACAATCTATACATATATATTCATTTTTTAAATAATCTTACAGAAACCACATATCCGTGGATATATTTAAATCTGAAAGTGACTCAGCCTTTAAAAGTACGAGTTCAAACGCAATCCGTGAATTTATATTTATATGGGCAGTGACATAAATTCGAGGAAAGATATTTTGAAACGAACGAACAGTCATCCTGCTTTTTAGTTCATGGTAAAGTTGTTATTTTTTCCCTTATGTAACATTATGCTGAATCATATTAATGGCTTACATTTTTAAAATTCCCTAATATTGTCAAAGGTAAAATATCATACTGCTTATTATAGAAGCAAAACTATCGTTATACACACAAACTTTTGGAAGGTATCTTCTCAAGTGGTAAATCCTAAAAAAGAGTCATATTAACATTTAACATTTAGAAACTGAAATGTATGCATTATGGAAAAAAACCCTGTAGGTAATACTGCGCGCGTAAACATTTTCCGATCGCTACTACTCGTACATCATCCCGCGTTAAAAGTAAGCAAACTGTAGTGAAGTTAGTTGCTATTTTAGTAAAATTTCCGCAATAAACACTGCTACCCAGTGGAGACTGACGAATTTAACGAGCGCGAGCGAATATTCTGACGAACGGCGTGCACCTTCAAACAAAGTTAAACAGCCCTATGAAAAGCCCTAAAAACACCGCATTAAACGTTAACTTTACCTAGCTAGTCTTGCTACAGACAGACCATAGATAGAATTGTAGCAGAATATTAACCTAACATGTATGTAAGCTACACACAGCACTCCACCTATAAAACCATATTTGGCAAATAAATAATCATCCTCTTTAATTTACAAATAAATAAAATTTAATAACCAAATTTGAACAGCCTACAATGGCTTTTCAGTCTTACTTTGCAATAAATATAATAAATAGCGCGGTTGCAACTTACGTTATTTTTTATAGTGGATTGTTAAGTAGACCTTCCAAAGAAGTCCCCAATCCATATCCAGGTTTGGAAACAGCTTATCGTTGTTAAATATCTTATTAACGGTCATATTCGCGCCTCTGTCACGTCCCCCCGAGCGTGATTGCCGGCTTCCTTACTCGCGATATCAACGACTATTGAAAGTGACAATGCGATTGTACGCCGTGAATAGCAATGCCTAATCGGACGCAGGTTTCGGTGGCTCGTACCGGTATAGATGAACGTTAACTGTGTTTTGGTATTCGATATTGGTATCAATGAGTAAAACAAAACCAACAACGCCTTCTTACAAGCTTCTTTATTGAAATATCCTGTAAATGCTCATTGTGTTACTTACAAGCGACCCGCCCAGTTCGATCCAGTTTATTTGAGTTATCTGTAACACCCGTACACAAACCAAAATGTATTTATACATATAAACTTTCCGTGATAAAATACCTAACTGATTATAAAAAAATCATTAAAATCCGTTGCATAGACAGAGAGACAGACAGACGGGGAAAGCGACTTTGTTTTATAAATGCTATGTCAAGATAAATAAGGATGGGTGTAGACCAAACGAGCGAATGCTCTAGAACATGTTTTGTCTTTATTTTTATAAAGAAAACGTAAGAGATAATGCCATAGAATTCTTGTTCGTTCGCTTGGTCCAAACCGACCCTAAAAAGGTACACGAACGTCTAAGAACATTTCATGACCCAGCGCAAAGAGTAAAGCTATTTAAATTAAGTATTTAATTTAACTAATGTCATTCTCGAGGACACAATAAAAGGTAGGTCACAATAACTTGTTTCTTTTAACAATGTCCGTATAAATTCAGGTGCGCCACAAGTAGACCTGGTTATTAAGAAAACTTTAATTGTGTCACGTTCTTGACCTGTTCCTATTATTAACTCTGCGTGTGCTTGGTATAATTCAAGGAACGGCCAATGGGCACGATCCATTGTCAAACCTACTTATGCTCGTTTCCAATATTCAGAACGCAAATGGGTTTGGTTACAACATTTCCGACATACAATATGCGTCAAATTTTAACTCAATAATAATGCTTGTTCTGATGATCTCAATTTGTATCTAGGGTAAGTCAAATTTTAACCCCACCGAAGTTGAATTATTACGAACGAGCTATAGATGTTGTAGGTAGATCCATTAATTTCGTTATGTGAAGTAATTGAATATCTTCGTCAATTAACACTAATCGGCCCAAGTACACGGTAACAATACTTACCTAGAAAACCTACCTATAAATATTATTATTTATCTATTATCTATTTATTTATTTATTATTATTTATTATTGTTTTATCTGCTCCCGTCATCGTAGCGTGATATATAAACTTACCTAACCTTCTTATTTATAAACGCACAATAGCTAAAGATACTTAAAATGTGCTTTGGCATTGTGTCATTTAAATTTGACAAATAGAGACAAGGCACACTTTAATTAAAATAGGTAGGTATATTGTACGTTTACGAATAAGGGGGGTAGTCTTTGAGTCTAATCATCAGGTTTTTTTTAATAAATCAATTGTAGCAGACAAACAATTCTATTCGATGATTAATTCAGGGACACCTAAACACCTTTTACCTTTTTGGAATTAGAAAAAAATGATTTACACGCATACTTTTTTTACAGTGTTATTGTAAAAAATATTGTTATAGATTATTGACTCCTGCAAGCATTCGCGGTAACTACACAAAAGCCCTGGCAAGGTTTAAACCCACACACAACGTTTCACAACCTTGGACCATCGACCCAATCAAATAACAATTTAATATTTAAGTGGTATATAAATACTAGTTGTAACTTTTAACAATATACTTTGCTTATCTAGTCTTCCGCTTGCTTCACGCACGGGATACGTCGACCCGAATCCAGCGCTAGTTTTATTGTGCTGTAAAGTTCCCTGGCATAAACACGAGCTGACCTAAAACTCCTTGAAACAGATATTTGTTTAGAAAATATTTACGCAATTGGCTAGTACACGAACTACTGCTGACCCGGCTTTGTCCGTGTTCATAGATCATTCCTGCATTTGCGCTTGCGTAAGTCATAAAAGACGGAGTAAATTGTTTAGCCATAGAAACTTACGCAGAAAGTCAACGACACTTTGATGCCTGCTGTACACAATCGTCGAGACATCCCGAGACAGGCCAAGAGCGAGTGTGTACTTACTTCTCGCGTCTTAACTTGATCACTATTTGTGTCGCTCGGTCTCGCCTCGTGTCGTCGTGTCCCGGTCGCGGTCGATTTCGGCCCGAGACTCTCGGCAAGGCATGATACATAACTTGATTCATCAGATTTGACGTCACTCTATTATGACAGGGTTCTAGGGTGGCGTAACGATTAAAGTTTGTGACCACATGAATGTCCGTTATATGCAAGAAAGCAACGGATTAACAATTTAATTGGTGTGTCTGTGATTAGGTGATTTCAGTATTTTTTGCTCAAAGAGGACAAATGCGACTCAAGCATATTTAATTATAAGTACTTTCCATTATCAACAAGAATCAATAATTAGGCAGATATTTCAAACTCACCTTTCTCATTTTCAGAAAACTGGTAGCTCAGTTCAGCCGCGAAGAAACCTCGCTGCTCGTTCTCCGTGTGATGGTAGGTCTGATCATCTTGTATGACTGGGTGCATCCATCGGGGGTATTCTGCCGGTCCTCGTCCGTGGACGTCAAAGGCTGCGTCAAGTTCCTTCAGCAGCAGACTCCGGCCAAGGCCGAGCCTCTGCTCAACGCTCTCCGATACACCACGAAACACCTTAACCACCAGACGACCCCGAAGAATATCAGGTCGCTACTAGCGGCGTGAGGCCAGCATTCAAGCCTTGCATGTTGCTGTGGGGAATGAAATGACAATAATAGGGGATTTCTCATCGCGCGTTTACGTTGCTGTAGTCTAGTGGCGTTAGGAAAAGGTTGAAGCTAAATTTCAAGCGTTAGTTCTGACCTTGTCACATTAAAAGTAGGGAAAAGTCATTAAAATGCAGAAAGAACGGAACTTTAACCTCAGTCTAAACGCAGAAGGTTTAATTCTATTTATTTATTTAGGTACCCTTAAAGTCAAGTGTTCCTATTATAATGCGCTCAGTGAAAGTATTAGAATTTAGAATCTTGCGTCCGTTCCAAAAGTATATACTTATTAGAATTTGAATTCATAGAGTCCCAAAACAATAACAAAAAATAATGTCCGTGGCAGACAGACACACGCGAGTGATCTTATGAGTGTTCCGTTTTTACTTTTAAAGGTAAACCATCAATGGCCTCCCTAAAAACCAACCGTATTTAGTATTTAAGCAGTCTGCTGCTTTAAACCCAATTTTCAGAACCAGTTCATTCCAATTAAAGTATTAAAGGAACGGAAACGGTGGAATTTTGTATTAAAAATACACTACAGTTGGCAAAATTGCTTAGTCTCTGGATGTTATTAAATTCGTTGCGTGTTTTTAAGGGCCACAAGACCCGAGCGATTTAAATTAGGCAGGTAAAGTTTTTTTTACCATTTTTATAATAATAGCACCGAACCACTTTGTACCTAGTTAATATAAAAACGGTCATCCTAAGAATTCACATAGTATAGACCTTTAAAATGGTACAATTTTATTTCAATTTTAAGAATGAAAAATGTAAAATACCTTAAAATTATCAAAACTTACCCTGATTAACCAATTGTTTGTTTTTGCTACCATACGGCCCTATATAGAACCTATAGTAATAAAATCACACTCTACAAAATAAAATTCTTATAAGCTTCGCACCTAAATCTAGGGTAAAATCTTTCACGAGTGCGCGGCAAACTACAGATAGGTAAACTTATGATTAGATTGCTTCGTCGTCGAAAACTCTTCGGAGAATATTTTTGAAACGTGTACATAAACTTGTTATATGCAGTAAGTTTCATAGAACAAAATGCTTTACAAGCATAGGCTATGAAATAATATATATTCTGAGAAATCTTACCCCTTGATCCCCCACATGCAAGGTTATAGAACCGTCACAAGTAAACTTATACTTATAGCAGTCAGAGGCAAATGTAAATCAGCTTTTACACCTTTAACTTTAGGAACTAGTATGTAGATAATAAAGAAGGAAGTATTATTTATATTACGTTGAATTCTACTTATCTTATACCATGTATGATGCCTTGGAATAACTTTTTTAATTCGTTACCACGTCGTGTGCAATATTTACCGCGGGCTCCGACCGACGACCTATTTTCGTCGTGGGGCTTGATACCTACTTAGAAAACAATTTACTTACTGTTATTGTATTGATGACTTGAATTTAAACCACGATAGATAATATGCGTTACTTATACAATCAATCAATATTAAAAGTCAATATTTAAATAAATGAAAATTTTGATTGTAGGCATGCAACTAATTTGCCGGATCACCTTTCCGTTTTATTTGAGACTGAAATGATTAGATTCTCTCAAGTCGATAATTCCTCTCGCATAATATTCAATGGCATTTTATAGATTTTTAAACAAATATTCTTAAGAACTACCTTTAATATTTATCTAAAAGGAATGTGAAACTAATCTTATGGCATAATTATGAATATTATTATCTATTAACTTTGTAAAGAACTCGAGTTCAATGAGATACCTATGCGAACAAATAAATGTAAGTAATTATTGTAATGGTCAAAAAATGCCTTTCTTAAATGTATATAGATGTTAAGGACATCGTGTTAACATGTTATATGTATGCATTTACCACTGCCTTGACGTTATCAATCATAGTAAATTTAAAAGGATTTTTTATAATGTGTTTCACCATTGATAATTATGTATAACTTAAGATAAGTAAACTATGTCCTAGTTGTTTACAACTTATTATAATTGTTAAGGATATTTAATGTACGTTTTCCTTTAATACAACTATCGTAAGTTATTCATTATATATATTTTCCAAATATTTAAAGCCGCTGTTATATGCTCAAAACCACATTTGGTGAGTTGTGAACTTCTGTCCTATTTAAAAAGTATTGTTTACTCTTCCTAAGATCTCAATGAAAAAATTATACCATAATTTACGGTAAAATAATCGAATTTAAATGTAGTGGTTGGACACTCTGCACGATTTTATTATGTACTTTATGCGGGTACTCTTTGGCAGACTCTTCCCGGACCCCCGCTGTCTAGGTTTTTATCTTCAGCCTAGATGTGGGGGGGAAGAACGATTATCATCTTATTAATAACATAGTTGTGTAGGTAATGAAACTTTCTTCGCACAGTGAGCACAATCTTTATTACTCATTATCATTAATAACGTTATCGTTGTTGGGATGTGTAAATTTTTATGAATACTTTGTGACTTGCTTACAAAATCGAGTGTAAGTCTAGAAATAGTCGCATTGAATGTAAGGAATTGATTGAGATGGAGTAGAGAGTGTTGTGGAAAGGTAGATTTTATGGTAATTTTGCATGCATGATGCTCAAAACTCTCAAAAGCGACAGAGATATGTAGTAATCGCTCGCGAACTTTTATTAAAAGCAATAAGGCTAATAAAATTTACTTTTGCGCACGTTCATGTGGATTGCTGGATTAAGACCGATAACTATACAAATAAGGCATAAATTCCAAAGTGTACACTGCCCAGAGTCATAATTTTATATCTATTTTTATAGTCGAAATAAATTTTCGATAAAGTATTCCATTTTAAGAAATTCCAAATAACGAATACTCCACGTTGAGTCTAAAATTAACTCTAGTGAAGTGAAAACTTTGTTTGAAATAAGATAGAACCTAGAGATTTGATTTGATTGGGTGTTTTCAGAGATTTTTGTATTGGTTTACAGTCAATTTGTTTGACCTGGGGATGAGGCCCACTGTTACAATTAAACATCATTTGTACACTTATTGTTATTGTATTATTTTAACTTGGTAAAAAAGAGGTCTTATTACGTTGACGATACGATAGCAATAGGGGTAAAGATTAGTAAAATAAGGCCCCTGAACGAAATCAAGCCGTAGAGTTGCAAACGTTGCAGCGTTTGCCCCGCTCGACTATTGAATGTTAACACAACCTAGAAAATTTTCTAGCAAAATTTTTGTAGAAAATAATGCAATTTGTAGTTATCTTGATTGTTGTTCATTGTTTGATTCGAGTCACATTTGTTTATTGCGATTTGTATAAAACGTAGTACCTACTCATTATTTGTAGTATAATAAACACACCAAAGTTATGATTAATAAACATAAATAGACTCTCACAGTGCCTAGTTTTATTTGGTCAGTTGATAAGGTCCCTTTTTCAGGCAGAGGCTTCATTTATATAAGCAAATAGGTTTGGTAACAAATCCAACCTTAGTACGTACCTTATTTTAGGGTTCAAATTTGATTGAATTTACGTGAAATGTTGCTGGTTCAATTCCCAATATGTAAATAACTTGAATATTGTGGTCTTCTACGGGTTAAGTTAGGTTAAAGGGTTTAAAAAACAAGACTAGAAAGAACGAAATAATATATTTCACAAAAAAAAATTATAAATATTATTGATAAAATTGTACACCGACCAAGTCAAACAAAACGTAATGTTTTTTTAAATAATTTAATATTTTTCCCTCATTCAAGCTTCCTCAATGACCGCCACATGCGTTGCCTGCAATAGGTGGTCACCAATCCGGTGGATGGTGTGTCATTTGGGTATCCCCAAATGTCATCGAGCTAATTTCGTATACATTTTAGCAAACTAAGAGCGCAGTAAGCGCAACCCAGGACCAACGTAACTTGACCAATTTCGATAAGACCTGTTACTTCCCCATCACACATTGTACTGCACGTTGTTTCCAAACAAATATATCCGTATTAGGTTGCTGTTTGATATTAGTAGAAACCAGACTTAGTACCAATTTCACCATACGATGTTAAATGTTAATGGACTTTTAGTTCATACATTTTGACAGCTGTTAACACTCTAGGTAATCGTCTGTTAAGTGGTTAACATCGTTTGGTGAAATTGGTACTTACTCTGTTACTTATGAGTTATGAGAAACATAATTATGTTTTTCCTCGGTTACTCACTGCGGTATAAGTTTGCACGACAGATATAACTGACTGAGCACCGGACAAGCCCCAAGCAAGTTAGTTTCAAGCGGATGCTTCATAAGCATCTGCTAGAACAAGCTCAGACGTAAATCGATTTAAAACACATCGCCTTATCTGTTTATTTATATACATATGTATTATTATATTTATATAAGTATGGGATGAGGGTATATTTTATTGAAACAATTTTTTTTTCAACGCTATTTTTCTTCGCACCGACCTTAGTTTTTTTCTGTTTCGCCTCCTGGTTGACTGGTAGAGATTGCCATTTGGGATTAAGACCGCCGTTTATACTTTATTGTATTTTGTGGAAATAAGTTTAAATAAATAAATAATTATAACGCCCTGATTTCTGGATGACTTTCAATAAGGACGTATTTTGCCCCATCTAGAGGTGCGACACAAAACAGTGGAAATTAAATATAATGGAACTAAAAAAAACTCATACTAAATTGTTGCCATGTTTAAGCATTTTACGTCAAAAATGTGACCGTTATGTAAGAAAGTGGCGCCCTCATTTAAGTAAATTCTACTCTTTTGTGTCGCACTGTAAAGTAAATTCACAGGATGTGCATGCTCACTGGTGGTATCATAAATAGCACCTTATGCAGGGTCCGTCCGGCTCGCTAACACCATCTTAAACAGTGCCTACCACTAAGCAACAGCATTGCATTTGCATTGCATTGTTGAGTTAATACAACGGGTATTATAAACATTTGTAGTTTTGAAACAGTATAAAGTCTTGAGAACTCAAACGTTCATATCATATCATATCGGGTACGTATCAGAACGCTTAAATTTAATAAGCCTAATGTATCATAATCCCTAAAAGTTCATAATACCTAAAAGTTGTTTTTTCTGAAACCGTAAATTTTTCAGGATTGTTACAAAACAAACCTAACCTAACCTAATGAGTTCTATACAATGGCGTTTTCAAAATTCCTGAAAAGTTTACGGTTTCAGAAAAAACAACTTTTAGGTATTATGAACTTTTAGGGATTATGATACATTAGGCTTTTTAAATTTAAGCGTTCTGATACGTACCCATCATATCATATTTATTCATTGCTTTACACGGGTATATAGTACAGGAAGTTGTTATTCTAATATAAAGTTCAGCCATATAACACAAAAACGAACAAAAACACGTACGTACAAAAATTCACTTACACTATAAATAAGTAAGCTAAAATTTATCCAAATAAAGTTATAAACATCAGAGCCTACTCACCATTAGCAATAGGGAATATTGTTGTCTTTTTTTCACAGCTTCAATAAAAGCTGATTCATGTAACAAACAGTGGACAAAAAATATTTTTTGAATAGCTATAAAAATAACCAAGATAATAAGCTAACAATGATTTGGTCCCATCTATTTCTATCAAACAGAATTTAACGTGGAGTTTATATGGCCGATCTGGGGCCTGTTTATCAAAAGCTTGTAACTTGTAATACAAGTAATACAAGTTACAAGCTTTTGATAAACAGGCCCCTGTTATATGACGCAGTGAATATTGGATCCCTCTGTCTAATCGATGTCTAATTAGGAGTTTAAAATGAATGAATCATCTGTATTTTCTAGGCCGATTTTAAATCTACTTTTGGTGATCTCTTTTACGGTATTTTCATATTTTGTTCAGAAATGATATTTAAAAATCCGTACATTTTGACGTAGGAACATGCATAAAAAGATCATAAGGTAAATGAAACAAAATATATGTATAAACAGTATATTACAGTATGTACACTAGTTGTTGGCAGGTCGGGGCTTGAGGATGAGCTTGCCGGTCTCGTCGCAGGACATGTTGAAGTCGTTGAGCACCGCGCGCGTGCGGGCCGTCATTATGCTTGGCGCGATCACCTTGCGATGCACGCCCGTCATGAATAGCAACACTGAAAAAAAAAACGATCCATAGAGTCTAGCCAGCCAGTTAAATGAATAGCTTGGGTAATGCGGTTACCACACGCACAAGCTTCACCACAGTTTGGCCTGCGCAAGCTTCTCGCACGATAAAACTGAACACTGCGTGTGCTACCACACGGCACAGTTAAGTACGCGCAAGCCACATTCTTGTCGAAATCCTTGTCGTGGAAACAATGTTTCAACACTGAACCTTCAATGGCTTGAACACTGAACGCCCAACCACACGCACAAACAAGTACGCGCAGGCTAGGCTTGCGCAGGCGAATTTCAAGCAAGTCGAAAACTGCGCAAGCCGCTCCGTGGGGATGGCGCGTGCTACAGTTTTACCAACCACACGCTCCGTGTTCCGTGTACAAGCCGGCCTGCGCAGTCAAAACTGTGGTGAAGCTTGCGCGTTTGATGTGATGTAAGATGGAACTACAATATTCTGAACTGGCAACAATCAAAACAAACTACAGTTTTTAGGTAAAAATTGGATCATATTGCCAATTTCACAGAAATTGTGTTTTATTTGTTATTTTTTTTGTGTTGCGATGTAAAACATGTTTTTTTTTACTGGTTTCAGCTCAGTTGTCAACTGTGCATTTTATTAAATCTTGATTGGTCTGCATTATGTGCAGCAGAGATCTTGTGGAGACCTTCCAACTCTATCATCATATCAGTTTTTATAATTATATTACATTGTAATATGTGATGTGCATCAAGACCAATAATTTTAGCTGCAAATTGTAGCTTAATTAGATACTGTTTGGTGGATTATAAATAAAAGCTGATTAAGCACAACTTGACATCGTAATAAACTTATTACTTTTACATAAATAATTAGTAACAGATGCTGCAGATTCAGATACTAGATGTCTAGAAGCTTATACTAAAATGCTAATACAAAAGAATGTATATAATTGGGTTAAATTATTGGTGCAGAAATAGGAGAAATAGGGCCATATTAATAACCTTAAGTAAGACGCCTATCTCGATATCATCAGATAAAATCATTTTCTATGACTTAAAGGCTACTGGAATGTGTCTTGAGATTATTAACATCTCACTCGAAATCAGTTTTAATAATACAACCAATAGACTCTTAAAGTTAATAAATAAATAAGTACCTAAAAAAGTTGATGTGAAAGCGAAGAATGGATGGTTCCATAGGGATTGTGTGAGCGAGACCACAGGTGTGAGTGGGTCAGTGAGCCAGTGCCACGCTGCAATTGCTGTGCACACGGACACTACGGCCAGCAGGACTGAAACAAAGACAGGTTTTGTTAAAATAACATTATCTTCCAAATGCAATTAAGTGTAATGAGTAATGACACTATTCCAAAATTACGCAGCCGGAGCAGCAGGTTTAATTTACCCGCAAACACATCTGCTGAAAATTACCCTGATCCCTGGAGAGCCGTATTTGTAATTTCAAAGTTCACTTGAATCATGAGCATATTAATAAATTAATGTAAGGTTTGCATCAATGTAGTATTCATAAAAAGTCAAAGTTGAGTATTACTTGTTGATATAAGCTGTCACAGGGATCACCCTAAATTGACCCAACTATAGCCCTTTGACTATCTCAGTCTTCTTGAGGTTAAACATGGTTTTTAAAGAATAAACTGACAATATTGGTACAATGCAGGTTTTAAATAATAGCACTTTGGATTGAGATATTCTTATCCGATAAACTCATAATTCTAATGCATTGTGACTAAATACTTATATAAATAATGACACTTACTTCGCCATCTAGTCGTAGCAGGCTGCAGACACGCTATCACCTCAGTCAACCGACGTTCAAAAGCTTTCAGGTCTGCAAATTAAACAAACCTATGAAAGAAACTAATGACAAGATTTAGTTATTATACAGTATACTTTGCACATATAAAAGCATATCAGCAACTCCAATCTATCATGATTATATGTACACTTGTGTATATTAACAAATTAGGACCAATAATAAGACGATAATACCGTAAAACCGGCGTTTAAACACGCTATAACTATACAGATGAAAGTAAAGCGTTCTTTCAATACAGGTTACTTTCCGACTCACCATCGCAGGCTGTTTGTTCGAGAGACATCTTATAATATTCAATGAACTGCACTTTAATTCCAAAATCACTACATGTTTATAAGAATTATCGATAAAGTAGCTGCTGCTATTTCACGCACAGGAATTGATTAAAATAATATGTCAAATTTGACAGTACGAGAGCGTTTACAAGTATTGTTAGGTACACATTTGACAGCTACGTTGACGTTAAGGGTGGTTAAGATGTATTTACACGCCAATTGATAGGAATATCAAGTGGCTGCTTTCATATCAATCTTTTCAAAGCTAGGTATGTCAAAGACCCACTCACATGCCAACGACAGCTTAAAATCAGAGTGAATGTCAACCTTGCGCCGTCGGTATTCAGGTTTATTTTGCGCTGGCAACCATGACGGAAATATCCTTCGTTAGCATTAGATTAGACCCGTGGTGCGGATATATCCATCAATGGCGTTGAAAAGACTAAATAGATGACACTGCAAGACTGATCACTCTCTAAATTCTTTAACAATTCAGGTTCTCTATTCTAATCGGAAAACCAAAAACCAAAAACCATTCTAATGGGCAAAATTACATAACTTGTAGACGCCATTAAAATAAATAAATAATAATAATAATCGGAAAACCATAGGTAGGTATTGCTTTTGAGATATTATCGTATTGTTTTTAACTCGACCGGCCGCAATAATTGTCAAGTAAATAAGAGGTATCGTATAGGTGAAAAACTTAAGTAAATGACCTCTTGACAACTGTGTACAAAACTAATATGGAATTTACGTCAAATTTCAAATATAGAATGTCGAACGGTCTATACAGATGTGTTACAACTACATGCAACAGGTCATTTAATTAAGATTTTCTCCTATAACGTTGATAATACGATAACGTGTCAAAAGCAAATTGGTTTTACCAAGTAGGAGGAAGGAGGAGTCCCAGTTTAGGTATTTTAGAGCACATTGTCTGCTCAAATAGGTATACTTGATGGCAACAGTAAAGGCCTCCATACATGATCGGTTTTGCCTTCAGTTCTAACTGACCGGATGCAAAATAGCAAATTACACATACACGATGCTTTTTTGCATCCGATCATAGAGTTCTGTCCGGTCAGGAAAATCGTTCAGGCGGACGGATGCGATTTGCCTTCAGGCCAAATTACACATACACGATGCTATTTTACATCCGATTAGTTAGAACTGAAAGCAAAACCGATCATGTATGGAGGCCTTCAGTCAACGATTCAATAGTACACTTCACTTTTCACTTTGTTTATATTTAATAAATACATAAAATCAGAAATTTAAGAATATGATAAAATTATAATCGGTTGTTTTACTTAATAATTTATTCAAGTACCTATTCTTCAAAAAACCGACAGGGTCTTACAAGGGTCACAGAGTTACTTTTCAGACTTTTTCTTGAGCTTCTGCAAGTAGACTTCTAATCCTTTCCTCACTTGTGGGTCTTTGACTATCGCTATGAAATCATCGATATCCTTCTGGCGGTTCTTCTGCAGTTTCATTAATGGTTCCTGTCTAATTCGCAACTTAGTCAAAGTGCGGGCGTGCGGCGGAATTCTATCAAACTTCTTTATAAATGATTCGCACTTTTTAATAGCATCAACCTTGTCGACTGCAATTTCGTCGATTAATCCAACCTAGAATACAATAAAAATAATTCTTCATTTGTGCTAAATTGAAATAACTTTTATTGCCACTAAACAAATGTTTTGTTGATAAAAAATAAAAGGACTTGGACGGCGGTACAAAGTTTGCTCTGCTTAAGATAAGATAGACGCAAGGTTTATCAAAAGGAGTCTTACGGCTTTTGTTTTCAAGGTTCCCTTTCAATTAGTAGCACTCTTTTATCTAGTTTCTTTGCTGTAAAAGTATTATCACTATATAAAAATTGTACTCCAATGAGACAAACTGCGTCAGCAAAGTAGATTCGAGCTCCTGACCTAAAGTTGACATCAGGGTGTTGAGCTCGAAATGGAGGGTAATCAACTCAAACATCACCCTATCCCCACAGAAGCATATTAAACCAACGAAAGCTGTAATTCCACCGTTGAGGAGAGGCGATACGAGAATTTTGTGTTCAAAAGAAAATAATTCCATCCTCGCGCATCTTCGGTAGAAATGGTTTTTAATAGGTACTAATTTAAATTCTTGCGCCGCCTTGTCTCGCCTCGACTCGCCTCGCCTTGCCGGTATAAAGGCACCTTAAGCAAAATAGTGCAATAGGATGACGGCCCTGGGAGCACTGTTTTTTTACCTTCAATGCTTCTTCTGCGGTAAACAATTTAGCGGTAGTGAGAGCCAGCTCAGCGTCTCTAATATGGATAGTGTGGCACATGGTGTCCATGAACCATGGCGTCGCGACGATGCCCAGAGCGGATTCGTTCAGCCCGATGGTATACTTGCCATCGCCGTTGACCATGGCTCGGTATTCACAGGACATGGCGAGTAGGCAGCCTCCTGCAGGTGCGTGGCCCTGGAATACCAAGAAGGCTACTTTCAAATTACCTTATTGAAAGCATCGTTTACGATTATCTGAAACGGTAGGTAGACAGTTACTATTAGGGCCGTATTAATAAACTCCTCTTGACCGAAATACCCGTCACAAGACGCTATAGAAAATTGACAATTTTAACGCACCTTAAGACGAGCATTACAATAGAGATCGGTTTGCTAGCCTTGATTGCAATCAATTGGTTAGAAGTAATTTACATTTTTATTAAATAAGAGATTTGACACAACATAATATTACAGCAAATAAAACACCTATTAACACTATTTATCTATTAACACTATTTAAAACTCTTATACCTACCTAATTTGTCTTACCGCCTTGCCATGGCGTGGCGAGCCACAACACAACCCACCACGCTAGTTTTTAGTTTGTTAGTAGTTAAATTATTTTTTCCAGGCAACAGTTACTTACTTAGTCAATAGATAGTAAAATAACGCTACAAAGCAAATTTTAAATAAATAATGAATCAGTCAGCATTCGGGGCACCCTTACATTTATTGCTGCAGCTGTAGTGAACTTGTAGCCAAACAACTTGATCCAGGTATCCTGTAGGGTTCTCCGGAACAGCACAAGTCTCTCCATATTGTCGAGATTGTATAATTCGGTAATGTCTAAACCAGCACTGAACACTGTTGGTGATGCCTGTAACAGTACACAGCTTTATAAAACAGGTAGGTAGTCTCAATTACGACTAGCTAGTTGACTACGTAGGCTCCCACGTTACCACTACTTTGTATAAACCGGTAACACATGGGTATTATTTAAATAAAAAGATAAAAGGATGGTGATAACTACCGGGATATTTTGTCCCATCTGTTACTAGTGGTAACTACTGGGAATAAAAATTCCTAGCTGTTACCACTAAAATAAATAAATTGGTTGTAACAACTGGGAATAAAGTAGTTACCACCAAATTTTTTTCATACCCGGGAATAAACTCCAGTCGTTACCAAGGGAAACACAGTAGTAACAGGTGGAAATAGCTCGACGTCGTACTTACAGAAGTTAAAATCAAGCCTTTAGGCTTGTTGTTGGCTATTTCGTCAAGTGATTTGTTAATGGCTTGGAGTAATTCGAGGTTGAGGCTGTTGACCGGCGGCCGATTTAAAGTTACCACGGCGACTCCATCATTGTCGGCGACGTCTACTAAGGTTCCCGCGGACGCCGAGATTGGTCGACATGCTGGTACAATCCTCGGCGCGAGCCTCGTGAGTTGCCTTAATGGAAACAATCTACGAAAACCAACTACAATTTTCTATTAATTTGCTGGTACGATTGTACCTATGCAACGCACAGAATAATGTACCTACTCTTGTAGGGCTATACACTTAGAAGGGATTTATCAGCGTTACTTGCGTTCTTTTATACTTGGAACTTGTAATTCGCATAAGTACAGTCGCCATCAAATATATAGTGAGAGCTCAAAAATATCTGGACATGCTCTAACGCCATTAAGAATAGAGTACTTAAAGTCCGGATATTTTTGAGCGCACGATATATTTAATGGTGACTGGACAATCCTAGTCAGTGGCATTAGCGATTCCAGATATGTTCGACGACTTCAAATGCTTAAATTTCTCGACACAAGTATATCCCATTCAAAACATACACTGCCCTTCTAAATGAAAAGGACGCATGCGCAATTTGATAGTCAAAGCAAATTTAACCCCCTTTCTTAAGAAATAAGGTCACTTATACATAAGCGGTTCTATCAGACATGCGCCCTTTTTTCTAAGGAGGATAGTACTTTTAACTTTCCGTTACTTCAGGCTGTAAGTCTTAAACGTATCAATTACTATTTTACGTTACAACAATAAATCAATTGACACAACACTTTCTTCATCTTTATAAATAAATATCTACTTACCGAATTTGCTGTTTGTAGTTTGCACTGAACTCTTATCAGTTAAACCAGACAACAAGCTGATACTATCTTTTAGGAGTCATAGAGAGATTAAACAAGTAATTTCGAAAGAAACTTTATTTACCTTATTTTCAAACTACATTCAAAGACACTTATTAATTTTAGATTTAGGCTCTAACTTAAAACGAATAAGAGACATACAAATTAAGTAATTAACAAAAAATTTAACTGCAATCATTTCAAATGGTAACTACTTACCGCTTGACCTTAAACCAACGATTGATCATAAAAAATAAATTGTAATGCAAAATTTATTCCTAATACGCCTTCATTAAAAAAACTCAATCTGACTATAAAATATAATAATTATTACAGTAAGTATAAACTGAAAATTCGTTTATCGTACCGTACTCTTATAGAAAACGATTTTTTGTGAAACGTTTACGAATATAGTTATCCACCAAATCGGACAAACGTCAAGTTGACAACCTGCGGTTGGGAATTGGGAAACAACACCTGCCATCTGCAATACATACAACCAACTCTAACATAATACGGGAGTCCAAAGGTCCAGGTTTAAATTATCGAATAGTTTCAATTTGAATAAAAGGTCAGGATTAAGCAATTGACTCAATTTAAATTTGTTGTGTAAATCAAAAACAATTGCTTCTTATATTTACAGTGGTATTTAAGTTTTAAACTTTTAGGCAAGTGGCCAGTCACAGTTCTATTTTCAAACTAACTTTTTTTTAGGATGTTTCCGTTGAGGCAGCTTGCGAGGCAGGTGGCCAGGGTTGTGCCAGCATGTCGACCGATGTCTGCGTCGGCGGGGCCCATGGTAGACGTGGCCGACAGTGATGGAGTCGCTGTTGTGACTATGCAGCGGCCACCAGTAAACAGCCTCAACTTGGAATTGCTGCAGGCTCTCAATAAGTCGCTCGACGATGTATCTAAGAACAAGCCCGAAGGCATGATCTTGACTTCCGTGAGTTAAAAAAAATATTTCTATATTTAAATATGTTCCCGTTTTATCTATGTACAATAAGCGTTAAAAGTAGCTGATCACTCTTGTACTTTTGACAATAGTGACATTGCTTACATGACTGTAAAGCAACAAGGTATGAAAGCTCATATCTACAGTACCTTGTTTATACATCCCTTTGCATAGGGGTGGTATTCCACTTGTCCAAGATCTTTGTTCAATGTGTATTTGCGTTTTAGTTTGCTTTAAAAAATGTGAGACGCAATGCACATTGGACAAAGATCTTGGACAAGTGGAATACCACCCTAAACTAAGTATGGCCCTGTTTATATGTTATAACTTTTTATTTGAAACTAAGACCATTAAAAAAAGTTTCATATTAGTTCAGCTTTTAATTTAGCAGTATCAAGGGTATTTATGTTATTCCAGGCATCACCCACAGTATTCTCAGCAGGCCTTGACATTATGGAGATGTACAAGCCGGACTTGAAAAGAGCTGAGGAGTTTTGGACTACACTGCAGGAAGTATGGATTAAGCTGTTTGGATTCAAGTTTGCAACTGCTGCTGCTATCAATGTAAGATCATTTTGTACTATAAACTCATTTTAATTAAGAACATGTCATGAGTTGGACAAGAACCTGTATATATCTACTTGATACAGATACACAATATTTCTACAGTGCAGTGTAATTAATGAGTTACGGAACTATACAATTTGATTAACCAATTGGTGTATGCTACTTGAAATGCCATTTCCAAATTCAAAAATTCATCCCTCGCTTTGTATGTGAGTTTTCTCTAACACCTATACATTAACCTATGAAAAAATATCTAACTGAGGGTGAGAATTGCCAGATGTGGAAGCGACTTTGTTTTATACTCTGTTATAAAGATGAAAAGATAAAGATAATAGGATGTTAATATTAATATTCATCCTTTATTGGTGATACTTATAGTAGGATATACATCAATGTCTAGTCTTAAACCATATTAAACATTTAAAAAAAATACATTTCCAGGGCCATGCCCCTGCAGGCGGGTGCCTTCTTGCCATGTCCTGTGAATACAGAGTCATGGTGAGTGGTAAGTTCACCATCGGGCTCAACGAGACTGCTCTGGGTATTGTCGCTCCTCTGTGGTTCATGGATACCATGTGCCACACCATTCGTACCAGAGATGCGGAGCTTGCCCTCACTACGGCTAAGCTGTTCACTGTTGAAGAAGCAATGAAGGTATAATTTTTTTGTGTGAACTATTATTAACAGTGATTGGGGAAAACGGTGCAAAACTTTACCAAAACTTGTAAAGCTGACATAAAGGAGAACTTGCAACTAAGCAAGATAAGAATATTATTGAAAAATAATAATATTATTGACAGATACTTAAAAATATAATACAAAGTAACAATTAAAAATTAAAACTAAAACTATGGCAAATTAAAAATAAATTAATAAATAAATTAAAACTAAAATAAACCTAAATATAACGAAGCTAAAAACTATAAAATTAAAACTAAATAAAAGCTAGAAAAGAAAGGGCTCCTATGGCAAAGTACCACAGATGCTAGCAGCATTTCCTCGTTGTACAGCAATACTTATGCGTTGGCCGAGGAAGCTGCCAGCTCTGTGGTCTCCAGTTGTTTCTATTAGCCTTTTTGAAATGTCATTTTCAATTTAACTCTATATCAGAGACTCGGATTTGGTATAAGGATATTAATAGTTTCATGGCTGTAATGTAAGTTTTGTTAAGTTTTGTTGAAGTTTTGCATCGTTTTCCCCGATCACTGATTATTAATTAATATCTTTGGGTTTGTACTTCTCTCTCACTTGCTCTCATATGTTCATATGCGAGTCTAACTGTCATTACCCAAAACTGAAAGACTTTTTAAGTGCTATCACACTGGATCTCAGCTGTATAGTCGGCCAAATATGTGGTCTTTTAACTTCCCGTCAAATACAGGTTCAGCCATTTCAGAGATAAAGTGTCTTGACAGACAGACGGCCAGAGGGACGGACGGACAGACAGACAGATGGACGGACAGTCATCTTATAAATGTTTCATTTTTCAGTAGGTACTTAGTACGGAACCCGAAAAATGATTAGCCTTCTCTAGGCTGTTGGTACTCCATGGGCTATCCATGCTGCGTTTTTAAGTATGCTTGGGCCATTATAGAACTCTGTTGGTCACCATACAATCTGATAAAAAGTTGAGCCCAATGCTCTTTCTTCCTTACACCTTTCTTCTTTACACGTTAGATTAGATACTATATCTTTATAGTACTACAAACAAACAAGTAAGCATGTTGTTAAAACTTGTAATAAGGTCAGTGCTAACCAGCGGGTGGCAGGAGGGTCTCTCTCTGCTCAGTCGAGGTTGGGGCGTCGCGACACGGTCGTCGCGGTGTGGTTTTTATGTGCTAATGGTACCCTGTAAGTTAAGCCTCCGCCGTCCGTCCGTCCGTCTGTCAGCGGGTTGTACCTCATGAAGCGTAATAGGTCGGCAGTTGTAAATTTCGCATCAAACAATAAATCACAAGTATGGTACGGAACGGTTTTTGTATACAGTCGAGGCATGGGCCCCTCTAATCTACCATCTGCAGGTTTGACCAGTCCCTATAATTTATAAAAACACATACTAGATATCTGTACTTCTTTTCAGGTTGGTATGATCGACGAAACGGCCACTGATAAAGCCGATGCCGTAGCAAAGTGTAAGAAATTCATTAGCAAGTTCGATAGGATTCCACCCCTAGCCCGCACCATGACTAAACTCAAAATAAGGCAGGAACCTTTACTGAAGATGCAGAAAATTCGTCAGCAGGACACTGCCGAGTTCCTCCAGTTCCTCAAGAATCCTCAAGTGCAGCAGGCTTTGGAAATGTACATCCAAATGATGAAGCAAAAGGCTGCTAAGTAATGGCCAGTGCCTAATACTAGTCACAATCCACAAAGGAATAGAGAGAAAGAAAGACAAAGAGAGATTAGATAATTTGAAAATACAATATTTTCCACTCTATACACGCTATGAGAATCGTCAGCAACGGATGACAACTGGCAACAGGCAAGGACGTGCAATATTTTAAATAACTAACAGTTTTATGTGTATTGAGGTTATACCACTAAGGCTTGATTCAACCAAATGGAAGTGAGACTTTATGAGAGTAAACTCTTGTTTGGTGAAACATAGCGGAACATAGTATCTTTGTACTTCTTCACTAGAAAGTAAGCAGACTGTATTGTGCCTTAATCATCTTGATAATAAGAGAAGCGTTCGAAAACTTGTGAATGCCAATGTTGAGCAGAAAATCGTTTTCTTTTTAAGGCACGGAGTATGCATACGGTCAACCACCCAATGGTTAGCGAGCTCACGGACGTATAGTGCTATACTGTGTAACTAATAAATTCTATAAGTTGTATAAATAAGATATTCTAAGAGAAGGCAAACAGTATTGCACCTTATTTGCTTTATTAGTTTCGTGGCAATTATCAGTATTATCACTGATGATTTTGAGCTTACTTGCACGTTTTCATTCACCATGCCAAGAAAGCAATCTTTAGATCGCAAATGCGTTTCCAACCCTAAAGAACTAAGGCTGCAAATACGCTTGCAATATAACTTCATAAAAATTACCGACAGTCTGTCCGACCCGACAATAGAGAGTGCGTCCCTCACACTTGCAAGTTTCTTGAAAGTGACGTGCAATACAATGCAAGTCGCTGTTGTCGGTTATTTCTCACAGAAGATTTCTTGCAGATGGAAATGTGGCGAAAGATCGAATGCGATGTAAAAGTATGCTAGCCATTTCACTGGGCATCCTATTCCCACCAAAACCACAATACTGGCTTCAAATCTCTCTTGGAGAATAAAAAGCTGAAAACTGTTTGTGTAACATCTTTAATTCAGATCTTGGGTATTTTTTGTTATTAATTATACCTAGTTTGCAATACATGTTTCAACTAACGGTATGAGTATATAGGTGCCAAATTAAAAAACGAATTCGAAAATACAATGTAGTAAACTGTGCATGTTATAATGCACTTTTGTGTCACTCTTTACCTCTGTGCAATCTTTATCTTACTGTATATTAGAGAGAAAATATATTTTATCATGTATACAATCCTTTATTTGGTGTATTTATTTGAATATATATCCCGTTCAGAAATCGTCGCCCAGTAATGCAGCTGTTTCCGGGTCTACAGACTCTGTGAGCTGCATATGCATATCCGTCCACTCCTCTCTCTGGTTGTCTATGAAGTAATTTATTTCAAGGATCCTGTCCCGGTTACGTTTGACTTCGTTGCTGCAAATAATAATTTAACTAGTTGCAAAAATTGGCAAAAACTCAGATTCCCAAGTTTGACGTCTCGTTCGAGTTTTGAAGTAGGAGTGGCGTTTCCTCCTGCAAAAAAACTTCCCGAGAAATATCCGACGATAACTTGAAAGTGTAAACTAACACTCACTAGCCGCTGTCGGATAGAACTGGCATTTTTCGCAGAAGTTTTCTTAGAAGAGGAAATGCAGCCTAAGACAGTCCTTCTGAAAGTTTTGTTCTAACTCAAGCAGGGATTTTACTTAGTAATTTCTTAGATTTTTAACAAAAACCGCAGGTTGAATAGCTATAACTCACTCATTAGTTCCCGTGACGAGTTCTTCTCGCCAGTTGTTGGAGCGCGTCATGAGCAGGTCCTCGCGCGCGTCGATGAAGCGGCTGTGGTTGTCCGAAGACTGAGCCACGTGATTCATCATGGCATCACGGTCCATCATTACCTGGACAATCAATATCATGGGCCTTTTATAAAACTTACCAGACACGTAATATAAGCCAGCGCAGTAGATACCTACAGTTTTCTACTAGTGTAAGGTACCGTATGGGCTAGTAATAATTGTAAAGCTTCAAGAAACATGCCTCAGCGCGGACGTCTCTCGACTACAAAGAGCTAAATAATACTTTAATTGAACATAAGGTAATCCTAACTATGTATTAAAACAAATACATTCTGCAATTGGGTGAATTTTTACATCCGGTTCGAAGGACCAGATTCTGATGTCTTCCAATTAACTTGGCAGATTTTAACTGTAAATACATAATCAAGTTAGTCTGCCTATCGCGATAACACTTGAATGCGCAACTCCGATCGCTATTAAGAAAATTGTAATAGGTACTGTAAGTACCTACATGTCTTACGGCCGCTCTCAGAGAAGGTAAATGACGATTAAATCGATCCTTTGAGATGACTTTTCGTACACAAGTTGGAAAGAGGAACGAGTAAATGTCTCTAAAATTACTCTTGAGTACGGCGATTATAGAAACTAGTTGCTTTGAAAATTTTAGTTATCTCTATTTCTTTTTTCCGAAATAAGGAGCTACCACACTGCTGCTCAAAATACGGTGACGGTCCGGAATCGCATTGACGGTCCGGAATCGCAGTGACGTGTCGTAAACGTCACTACTTTACCGCATGCTCTCCACACCGTTGCTCAAAATACGGTGACAGTACGAAATCGCAGTGACGTACCGTACGTCACGGCAGCTGAGAGGAGAGCATGCGGTAAAGACGTGACGTTTACGGCACGTCACTGCGATTCTGTACCGTCACCGTATTCCTAATCCTTTAATCTCTTATTTCGGAATCCGACTTTCGACTTTAGTGCATCGTAGTAACTGTATCCATAGTACCGTACCGTACCCACTGTAGTGAATCATTGATTGCATGTAGACAAATGGTCCCTTAAGCAGGATACCTATAACCCGCTGACAGATAAGACGTCTAGTTATAATATAATAAAAACGGTATTGTTGAAGTTAGAAAAAGACTTCGCACACTAGGTTTTGTCGCGCACATGAAGTATATATTCCTTTTGTACTACAAGTGTACCTATTAGAAAAGTACAAAATGGTATAGCTTTGGCAAGTAGGTGATATCGGAAACATTATATTTTTTTCCCGACTGCGGCGGAGCCCAAAAGGAGGGTTATGTTTTTCACCGTCATGTATGTATTTTACATAATTAAACAGCATCTCTCTCTACTAGCTAGGCTGACTGAATCACCACAATGCGTCTGCTTCACACTTCAAGCCGAAAGAGTTGCGGGACGCCTCCAGCTGCTTTGTAGGAAGACTTACTGAGCAAAAGTTTTTACGATCTAAATGAATATTTCTCTGTTACTTGGTAAATTTATTTAAAACTTAAACTATTAATATTGTACGTCCGAAATGGATAAACTGTTGGAACTATTGTAATGCATGACATCTTATTATAATATTATGTACACAGTTTTGACAATAAATGATTATCTTATCTTATCTTATCTTATCTTACCAATCACCCTCCAGGCAGGTGTGATGCCTGGGCTTCTGGTAGGAAGTTGGAAATATACCTACTGCCTGATGATGACTGAGCCGCGCTGTCAGATCTAACTGACGCTATCATCTCAACTCCATTAGCACAAGAGCTGAGAAATGGAAACAAATCGTATCACAGAGCAGTAAGACTCACCGCGAAAAGTTCCGGCGACGCGTCTCCCAACATAACCTTGTTGCCGAGGAGCTTGGTGAGCGTCTCCAGCTGGTTCATGCACCACAGCCCGTCGATCTCGCGCCACATGCCAAAGGCGTTGCGGGCCGCCTCCGCCAGCTTGTTGATCATCTCCGTCATGTTCACTGAGAACTGGACCCGGGACTCCTAAGGTTAAAGGGGGCAGGGTTACTATTCAAAAAGTATCAAAAACGAGTGTATCTGTAGCTAAGCAAAAGGAGTATGGAAAAATTAAGAAGCTGTTCTGAGTGAAATTGGCAACACGAATCGAATTTTTACCCAAAATATTTTGGGTAATATGGGTGTTATGAACCTACTTGACTAACACTAAATAAAGTACTACGTTCAAACTCAAACACTTTGCTGCATTTTAATCTGTAGTTCATAGGAAATAAATTAGTGATCAATAAAAGTATGCAGTGTGACATATAGTTTGCATGCTTAAATATTTTTCAAGCTGAAGATTTAAGTTTTTTTGTGGTAATAAAGATATTTACTGTGTTTAACTTGGTAAAGTGACGAGTCATTGATGCTATGACTGTATTTAAGTTAGTATTGAAATATATTTTATTTAGACACGGTAGTTCAGTTTACTACTTTTACAAATCGTGTAAATCATCGAATTAGATCACTATGTTCCTTATAGCGTACCCGTTAAAATTCAATATTCAACTGAAAAACTTGAAAAAAACCTGTTATTGCGATTTAGGGCCTACGTCAGTACCTAATGTGACCACTTCAACTCGGTTGTTCATTGCTAACCTCGTTCCGAATCCTATTCTTCGGACAAAATTAAGTTAACTATACCTCGCATTGTTCATACAGCTGCATCTCAGCCAACATGAGCCCCTTCCACATCTCGTACAGGACCTCGTTGAAGGCCTCGGTCAGGTCGATCACACCCGGCTCCAGTTGGTCCACAGTCGCCTGTTTTGCTTTAAACTTAGCTATAATCTCTTGCATCTGGGCAACCAGGGGTTTTTTCTTCAGTTCGAAATCTGCTATGATACTGCAATTTTATATTGAAGCTCGTGTAATATAGTCTGGATCAGTAACTAAATAAATCGAAATTGGGCTATCCGTTCAGCTTCCACTAGGAAACAAATAACCATAGGTACATATACCTACATAAAGGTTAAAGGTTGGCTTATGTCCATGTCTCGAACAATCATTAATTTCAAGTTTTATTTCATAAGTTTTTCAGTGTTATCTTACATAATTAGAATCATTACGAATCAGCGAAGTTTTTAAACCTATCTGCCCTTTTTTTTTGTATTTTTTTTAAGTAATCATCTGAAGTTGTTTTTTCCATACAAAGTGAAAAGCAAACACTGGGACACCTAGTATGGAGAAACAAACTTTAGGTGATTAATTTAAAAAAAAAACTGAAAAAAAAACAGGCAAATAGGTTTAAAAACTTCGCTGATTCGTAATGATTCTAATTATGAAAGTACCACTGAAAAATTTATGAAATAACACATGAAATTAATGATTGTTCGAGACATGGACATAAGGAAAAATTACAAAAATTCAGATTAAAATGATCAATATCTCCGAAATTAGTAAAAATCGCCAAACATACATGGGGGTGAATTCGATAGGTCTAGACGTCCTCTGTCGACCTGCTTCGTTTGATCCACTCCTCGTTTTACACCCTGTATATTCTGTGCTAGTACAGTGGAGTTCATAAATATGTGTACACTTTAGTACCTTGTCACTTAAATCGCTCTGACAATTCATATATGGCAGTTTAAACATGACATTAAATAGACAAGGTACTAAAGTGTACACATATTTATGAACTCGACTGTTACAGTCGACCCTCCCCTCCCTGCCCTCCTTAGAAAAAAGGCCCTGTCTGCCCTCCTTAGAAAAAAGGCCGTATGTCTCATAGAACCACGCATGTATTAGTGACCTTATTTCATTATAATTAAGGTTTAATTTACTTTGACTAACAAATTACGCATGCGTCCTTTTTATTTAGGAGGGCAGTGTACGTTGCTGTTGCCGTAAACATAGGCAAGTTACTAAACTAAGCAGCATTTACTCATTAGTATAGTCAACAACTTTAATTGTTTTTCTGGGACAGGGTTCTATAGGTGCTCAACAATTTAAATATGATGATCTCGATTGTTTAGTGTACCCTTACCCCTTGCTTTTCTCGACGCTATCAGCGAGCGCGTTCAGCACGAGGTCCTTGAACAGCTTGATCTCGTGCTGGCGCTCGTTGTAGGCATTTTGCGCGAACTCCACCAGCTTTGCCATCGTCTCCACATACTCTTCTTTGTACCTGCCAACGCGACAAGGTTCCTTAGTAAAAAAGAAACCCTTTTGTTAATATGCGTACGCTGTCCGTCCGTCCGTTCGTCCGTCAGCTAACTCAAAAAATCCGTAGGCGTCTTTTGAACCGTAACAGATAGCGGGTTGTTTTTTTAAAGAAAGTGAAATAATAACGGGGGTGACGATACAAATACAAGAAACGTTTTTTTTTACACATATTTTTATTTTTGTTGAATCATTAAACACATTCATTCACATAATTTTACACTAGTTTTTTAAGCTTATTATAACGAACTGAATATGGACCCAGAGTCCGATTTTTTATTTTTTTATTAAAACATGCTTGCGTAAATTTGGTATGCTATAGTAAAAAACCCTGAAGAAAAACAACAAATATTAAAAAAAACCGGACAAGTGCAAGTCGGACTCGCCCATCGAGGGTCCCGCACATAACACGGTTGACTCAATTTAAAATTTGTACCGCCGCCGTTCCTTGCATGAAGACCCTGTTTTTTTGTGATTTAATTAAAATTGTTGGGATTACTGAAATCCCCTATACTTGTAGTAGGTACAAGACGGTATTACTTGCCAAATTTCATAGTTCTAGGTCAACGGAAAATACCCTATAAATTTTGAATCCCTTGAGAGTGTCGAAATATACGTTTTTTGCGGCATAAACGGCCGTATATTTTTTTTACGTTAACTTAAAAGTTTGATTTTTTCACAGCTTCAAGGAATTGTAGACTTGGAGTGTATGGTTTTAATTTCAACTCGATACCTCCACGCGTTCCCGAGATAAAGGGTCTTGACAGACAGACGGACAACAAAGTGATCCCATAAGGGTTCCGTTTTTTCCTTTTGAGGTACGGAACCCTAACAAAGGACAAGTTGGGTTTGCGCTGGTTAATTTAAATCAAATTTAATATTAGCTACTGTGCGGCGGACGGAACCCTCGGTCCGACCCGCACTTGACCTGTTTTTTCGCTTTAGTCCAGAGGTCCCCAAACTTTTTTGTCTCATAGACCACTTAGCATTTTTTTCGGTTTTGAGTAGACCCCCTGTTACCTAATATCAAAAAATTATCGGGATCTTATACACGGATCAAGTGGGAAGTCTAGGTAGTCGGCTAAAAATTGACACAGGCTACAATTAAAATTTAGCGTGGTAAAATATTATTTACGAAATAAAAACTTAAACGCACAGAAAAAATAAATAGATATAGATATAGACAGATTTATAAATTTATAAGAAAGTACTACGTAAGTTAGTAGGTTCTGTAGCATTACCGCTACAAATCGCGTTGGTTCGCGTTATTTATTGCTTATTTATTTCGCCTTTTTCGTTTCTCAGCCTTTTGGTATTGCGGACTTGTTCATTGACCGGTTAGAGTTTGTAATTTCTACTGACAGTTTTGAATTTTGAATTCGTTTTTGTTAGATCCGTTCCTTGTTATGGGACTGTGAT
Organism: Acleris literana; assembly: GCA_946894065.1. NCBI lineage: Eukaryota > Metazoa > Arthropoda > Insecta > Lepidoptera > Tortricidae > Acleris > Acleris literana. Next base: position 6,691,151 of record OX335681.1, read on the forward strand.
TCATTCTCGTACTCTTGCCTTGATACACCAGAAAAATTGGATTGTCTCTACTCAACCCAAGTTTCTCTTTAACTGAAGCCAGCTTCGAGTGCCGCGTCCGGTTGTAATGTTACGTGAAAGCCTTATCTATTACGCCGTGGTCTCAATAGTGGGCCGATCGTGTTAGTGCTGTTGTCTTCTGTGTGTCCGGATAGCGGGTGAGTTGGTTTTTGTTGCCGATCAGTCTTCACAGCCCCCCATCTTTAGGAAGCCTTTCTTCCGTCCTTTTCGTTCAATTTTGTGAGTAAAGGTGTCCTTTGCAGCACCTCCGCTTACCCCATATCTCGCGACTCATCGCCCCGACTGAAGATTTGGACGACTGGTTTGGACATTCGGCGTGTGGTTCGCCATCGAGTTCGCTGGCAACGGGTCGTCGTGCGCGGCAGTGCCCGCAGGGTTTTTTCCGCTGCGACAGTTGTGACGAACGCAGCGTTACGACTACATCTTCATACGGCGGCAAGCGACGACGGAAGTTCACAGGATAGTCACCATTTCGTTGATTTTTATTTTTTTTATTAAATTCTAAATAGAGTCCGCGAACTCACCCCTAACCTACCTAAGGTTATTTATTCGGAATAATTTTGGCTATAAATGTTATTAGATTTCTAGATTTTTTTTTACCGATCAAAACCACAATTTGTTATCCCTGTTTCATAATACTCCGAACATATCAGGTTTAATCATGAAGCGCTTCTTGCATTTTAACAGATTCATGTCGTTATAGTTCGAATCAGATTTACCTATAAATTGAATACAAGTTTTGGCCTGACCGTATTCTAAGGTGGTCTTTTACCCTTCATTAGGCAATGTGTTTTAAATTAGAAAGACTTTATTAATGTGACAATCCGCAGACCGTTTCATATTAAATAGTTTTATTACCTAAGCTAAGTTCCGTGTCAGCCTAGTAATCTAGTTTTTATAGTTACCTTGTAAGTAGTTTGTTTTAATTTAATCATTGTGTGTTCCCCTTATTATATAACCTTGTTGAATTCGTTCGGTTTTATTTTACTTATACAGGTGAACAGGTCCAAATTTACGTGCTGATGGTTTTATCGCAACCATCCCGTGTAGTGTTCCGTACCTTTTATTTTTATGGAGCGCTACAGTTCCTACTATACGTGTATGTACATGGTTCATTCTATTAATGGAAACCCAAAATTAAAGTCACGACCTGCTTAAATGGGATCCACGATCGCGGACCCCCATTTTCATCTCATGGACCCCCATCTTCTTTTTCCACTCACATGGACCCCTTTCTGGTTGTCGTCGACCCCTGTGGGTCGATATAGACCACTTTGGGGATGACTGCTTTAGTAGATCCCGGCTCGATAATGTCAAAACAACTCGTCAATTGATTGCTACAAGCATGCCGGCTAAATCCTAATGCAACTTCGCCTTAACTGTAATGAACTTACTGTTCGTAGTATCCAAGCAGCTCGCCCCCCACTCCAAGCAAGAGCATCCCATCCACATCTTTCTCGAACATGGACACCACCAGTTCTGGACCAGTCAGGTACTCCACGAACGACATGGCATAGAACTCCACTTGTGCATCGTATTCCTCTTTAGCAACCCTCTCCTTTTCCGCTTTTTCGTCCGCATCGTCGAGTTTTCGGAGTAAACCTCTGGCCACAAAATCATTATTAAGTACATCCTAAGCTTAGCATGATAACACATGGGAACTTAGAAACCTAGTCCACGCACCAATGGATGCCACTCAAACTAGATCTTTTAGGGTTCCGTACCTCAAAAGGAAAAAACGGAACTCTTATAGGATCACTTTGTTGTCCGGCTGTCTGTCTGTCTGTCTGTCAAGACCCTTTATCTCGTGAACTCGTGGAGGTATCGAGTTGAAATTTAAACCATATACTCAAGTCTACAGTCCCTTGAGCTGTGAAAAAAAACTAACTTCTAAGTTAACATACAAAATAAATACGGCCGTTTGTGCCGCAAAAAACTTATATTTCGACACTCTCAAGGGAATCAAAATTTGTAGGGTATTTTCAGTTGACCTAGAACTATGAAATTTGGCAAGTAATACCGTCTTATACCTACTACAAGTATAGGAAAAATCTGAAAATCCATTTTTTTTCATTAAATCACAAAAAAACAGGGTCTTTATGCAAAGAACGGCGGCGGGTCAAATTATGAATTGAGTCAACCGTGTCATGTGCGGAACCCTCGGTGGGCGAGTCCGACTCGCACTTGTCCGGTTTTTACTTCTAATCTCTCTATTTAACAGTGGTTCCGGAACTAACTAGATTTGTTCAAACTCTGTACTTATTAGGAATACCAATACGGGTAGACGCACTTTACCCACTGACGACAAAGGAAATATTGATATTTTAGTAACGCATATACCTAGTTGTAGTTAGTAATTAATGACACACCTGAACAGTCCTACACCTCTCTCCCTCTCCTCTTCAGTGATAGTCTTGTAGTCCAGATACGTCACCTTGACGAGGGCCGACCGCAGGAAGTCATAGGTCATCGGATCGTCGCAGCACGGGTTGCCCCTGAAGCTTACTGATCGCAAGAAACGGAATCTTCGGAGATACGACATCTAAGTAAAGGTGATGTTAATGTTCACTTAAATATTTAATGATAACCATGCAGGAAAGAATAAAATCTAGATTAAGTGTATCGTACATAATTACTTGTGTTCAGGGGCCCTAATATGGCTGCGTTTACCGTGTGACAAAGTTTGGATAAGACATCCGTCACCTTTTGACCCGTAAATAAGTACGATAGTGACGGATGCTTTATCCAGGTTTGACACGCGAAATAGACACAGCCATACTATGCCCGCTGACGTACGGAACTGTCAGTTTTATATTTTGATTCATCTTTTTGCTGCAAGACGTCCTTTAAAAAATTACGTCGCTCGCTACAGCTTGGCAAATTTGTTCGGGACCGGGACACTCCCATGGTCCGCGGGAGACGGGGGTGTGCGCCGCGCCGTCGCTGTTGGCGGACTGGCGGTAGCTTGTGTACGTATGCGCGGCCGCACATAGCAAAATGGACACGAGATTACTACGCAAAAATATGTCCGCCGATAGTCAACGTTAGTGGACGACAAACCAAACAAATTGTATAGGTATTATGAAGGTATATAGCGGTTTTAAAAAACACAAAGAAGACCCAACTTCAACAGAACATCAACATTTTTAAACTTAGTAAGTACTTAATGAACTTTTTTGGTAAACTTAGTAGGTAACTAATATTATTATTAATGTTGTGGGATGAGACGATAGTGAATAGATAATTTAATTAAGTTTTGATGAAGTCTTTTGTATTGTAGTATGCTAATAAATATAATAGAAAAAGTAAAACAGTATTTATATCTCCAATTTGGATCCAATACTTACCATTAATAATGTTATTAATCGATATCACATCTAAACAATATTTATATACATAATACGTATGTAAGTAGGTTTATGTATACTAGAAATCGTAATTAAAGACCAACGTGGATTGCCACTAAAAAATATATATTATATTTGCCTTAGTATATTTCCACTTTTTAAAAGACCGCACTAAAAATATTTATTTGTAGGTAGTTTTAAACCTTCGATTTAAATAAACAAGTTAATTCAAGTTACTTACACAAATACAAGATGGCCTATTAAATATTTAACCATAGAAGATTTTTGGTAGCAAAACTGTTATTGCACTAGTAATACTTCAGGTATTAATAACATTTGGTACGATAAATAAACAATAGTTGTAAACAACGTTAGATGAAATTTAAATATTACATACGTTTAGCTATTCAACAAAATAACAGGCCAAAAGTGTGTAGCTCACTTTATATTAACAATCATCGGGCATTTTACCAGCCATGATACCATGGGGTCCATGGGTACCTGTCAAGTTTAAATCTAGCATAAGTGTAAGGCATCCGAATTTAGCTTGTCATATTGCTTTAGCTGATAAAAAAATCGCCATTGAACACACACACACCCGCCATTTAATGACTTAACACACTATATGAGAAAATATTTGTTTTGGGATATTTTAATGTTTTGAATATCGGGTAGAAAAAACATTGAAAGCATATTCCCTATTGTTAAATATAACTTTTGATATTGAAAATGTTAGAATGATCTAGAAATATTTACCTACAACAATTTGATTATCAATGCAAAAAGGTTGGCTAACTCTGAAATGTTCGATTGACACTGACATAATTGACTTTAACACTTATGACAGTGACGTATCTGTAGTAGTTTTTTTGGTCTTAAATTAAAATTTCGAGTATAGAATATTGTTAGGGATATCGGCAGACATATCCGTAACTTAATTCATATCGTGTGTAGAGGTGAGCATCGCGTCATCGATTAGTATGGTCCCCCGCCCCCCCGCTTGCACTATGGGAGTGTAACGAACGAATTTACCAAGCTATAGCATAGCATGCTCGCGGCCACATAAAAACATAGGCAATTAATTAGTTATTTACGTTTTGATTTTTAAACGTCTTGTCGAATTGAGCTGATACTTTGTTAATATACAGGATGCATGTATCTAATCGTTAAGTGTAGCCAGGCGATTATTTCGTAAATATAACCGGTCTCAGAAAACTTTAAACTGATATCGAAAGTTCGTTACCCGAGGAGTAAAATCACACTAATCACTTTTTTAAATAAAAGTAGTAATATTAAAAATATTAAGTTTGTACGCTCCCATCCCATATAATGCGACATTTCTAATAAACCATTCATGAATCATTAAATCATATGATAATGGTTAAATGCCTAAAGTATGTTCCTATTCAAACTGCCAATGTCAATAACAAGTATACCTGACGTAATTGTCTTTAGATAGAGGATGAAATAGTAATGAGAATAATGTTACCTCTAATTAGTTTATTAAAAAGGTTGGATATATATTCATCATCATCATCGTATGTTGGGTGCGACAGAGACGAAAACCTCGTTTATCAATCAAATTTATCAAACCTCACTACATTTTCAATGTCAGAAATAGTTCGAAAAAAAATATCTTTGTGACAAGACTCTGTCAGTGTAATGGTGTTTTCAGCGAATGTGCTTTTCATCAAAAAATACAATATTAAATAGTGATTACTACCTTAAAATGCGCATGAAGACAATGATAAAGTGTATAAATAAATAATATGACTAGGCTCAACTTTCAAAAGTACGGATATGGAGTTATAATGGTAAATTGATTTGTTTATAAGAGTGACGGAACGAATAGGAACAGACTTTAGGCCTTTTAAACTCAAGTCTCGACTCAAGGAACGGCGTACTAAATGTATGGGAGGGTTTGAAGTTATTATTTGGGATATTTCTAAGATTTATTAAAAAAAAATCTGGCTACACTTAACGATTATACCCTGTACCTATAGAGATATAGGTTTGCCTAACGGGCCTAACATGAATGAATCAAGGGCAAGTTATATCCATATTTTATCTTTTAGTAGCCTCCGAGTAATACAGGGGGGATAAAGGACAGGGGAGGGCAAACCTGTGATGCTTTCCTTTCCTCAATACCTGTTAGGTAAACTTAGGTACTGAGGAGGGTTAAGTTACCATTGACTCATTCTTTCTACGCCCTCTGTATTTGTGGCATTAGGTATCTATGTAAAGGGACCTTATTGTCGATGGCGCTTACGTCGCACTGCGTCACGTGACGTTGTATTTATATCGGAGCATCTTTAATAATGGCGGAAGCGCCATCGACAATAAGGTCCTTTTTTATAGATTCCGTCATATTTTTTATTCCTTAACCTCTTTGTAATCCTCAATGAGATTATCGCCAATGCTAAACACGAGCAATTTCTCTAAAGTCTCCATATTTTCCAACTTTCTAATTTTATTATGAAACAGCGTCAACACTTCAAGGTTGACCAGCTCCTCCAGATTCTCAATAACTTCTATGTAGTTAAAAGACAAGTCCAATTCGTTGAGACCTGTCAACTGTTCTAGGTGTTCAATTTTTTCTATGCAATTGTGCGCTAAAGTTAACTTTCTGAGAGATGTTAGCATCCAAAGGTGGTCGATACGAAGAATATTCTGGAACTCCAATCGAAGGATCTCGGCCTCGTCGAAATGGACACCTTCTTCTGCAAATAGTCTACCAGCTTCTTCTGTGGGACCTGTAAATGAGTGGTGAATGTGGCGATAGAGTACAATAGAGTAGGTAGGTAAATCACTTTCCGTTCTGTCTTTAATACTAGAGTCGGGCCATCGAAACGTCATACTGAAAATGACCGCGAAATTTAAAATTGTAGCTATGGTATGCCTGTATGGGCTAGAAATAAACAATGTTGATGCTTTTGTCATTAAGTATGAAGTTATAAGTTAATGACAAAAGCATAAAAAAAATTTAATTCACAGAGCACAGAACCGCGGCGCCCCTACTAGAGACGGTATGCTCCAAACTTTCCATACAAATCAAGCGAGTCAGTGGGCGTCACTATTTACTCACACTAGTACTCGCACTACTACTTAAATGATGTACCTATTCGTGTTGTCTTAGATGTCAACCAGTATATACAAAGTATCTCAGTATATACAAAGTTACTCTATGCTGCCGTCTCTAGTAGAGGCGCGCGGTGACGATTCAGTGCTCTGTCTGTGGTTTAATTGAAGATCATTCAGGCATACTATAGCTACAATTTTAAATTTCACGGCCATTTTCAGTATCACGTTTCGATGGCAAGACTCTAAAATACTTATCCATAATATTATCTACATCCATATCATAAATTCCCTGCAATATGTTCATAAAAGATAAGCAAATAGCCTATATTAACCGATTCGTTGCGTCTTCCATTTTCGAAAACTTTTGGCTGTGGCGGCGAACAATTATTTCATGACAAGCCAGGCGTGCCATACGCCATAGGCATCGTCTTAATAGAACGCGATTGCGCGATCATCGCAAGTTTGCGCGACTGTTTGTATGTAAACTGTCATATTAAGTCGCGCAAACTTGCGATAATCGCGCATTCGCGTTCTATTAGGACGATGCCATAGAATATGCCGCCATACGTTAAAAACATTTGATGACACGCCTGGCGTGTCATCCGCACTGAATCGGTTAAGAAACCTGTATCTGTGGTTGTATTTTAATGTTAACATTAAAGTATTGCATGTCATTAAAGTATCGGCTATTTTTATGTGGTTGCATCTTAACTTAATGTTCACATTAAAGTATCGGTCACCATTCGGTAAACATTAAGATATAAGTAGGTACATTAAGATACAGGGCCACCACAGATACTGGTGTCTCACATATTATAGAATAGTTATGATATCCACGTAGATAAAGTTATGTATGCGACTGTACGCATAATAAGGCATTAAAACACTCGTGTATAGGTGTATTAATGCGTCTCATTATGCACCAGTCACATCTACTATTAATCCATAGGTACTGTTTATAAATCTAAAACGGTAAATCGCGTAAAAACATTATGTAAACATAACATTATTATTACCGTACAAGTTAGGTACTTATTTTTATTATTGACATATTTTTAGGTTGATGTGTGAACATCGCGAAAGTTTAAAACAAACTTCTATCCCTACTAATCCATATCCATACCTAATATTATAAATGTGAAAGTAAATCTGTCTGTTTGTTATGCTTTTACAGCTAAACCCTGAACCGATTTTATTGAAATTTGGTACGTAGCTAGCTTGAACCCCGAAGAAAGACACACTTTATCCCGGAAAAACGAATATTATCATCAATGTCATAGTACCTAACTCTGTCTGTTAAGCTTTTACAGATAGACCCATTTTATTGAAATTTTGTAAGGAGCTAGCCCCGGGGAAAGACATATAGGGTATTCTTTATCTCGGAAATTTGACAATGTTTCAGGGGAATAACAATAAACGACTCCTACGCGGGCGGAGTCGCGGGCAACAACTAGTCCATGTATAAACTAAGCGAAGAATGTCTCTTTCCAATTAAGTAGAAATAAGTACCCGTACCCGTGTGGTTGCCGGGTTAGAATAGTGCCACTCCATGTCTTCCCGAGGATGTCGTAAGAGGCGACTAAGGGAATAAAGGCTTGTAGTACTGTTAGGCGATGGGCTTGCAACCTGTCAGTCCTGTCACTAATACTCTGGTAAACATCTTAGCCTGATTGTGCAAAATGTGGTTGCGGAATTGTCAACATGTTTTTAGAGTAGTAGGTAGGTAATTCTGTAGCTTTGCCACAGCTCTGCCTACCCCACTTTGGGAATGAAGGCATGAGTTTAATGTAAGTAGGTACCTACATAAGTACTTAATTATGTCGTATTTTTTTACCGTAATCCAAGATGCAGCGCGTTATCATAGCATTGTCTATGACGCCTGGTTCAACAGCTGGGTGAATAATGAGACTGTTCAAATTCTTTTTCTCAGGTTTTTGTTCTCCCATCTTTAATGTAATAGAAGCTTTAGTTCAGTTTTAGGAGGGGAAATGTAAAACTGCGTATTAATCGCGTGCTTCGAATAAGTTTTTCGAGCTATATGCCACTATTATGCTATAACGTCACAACGTTATTTTATTTATTTATTTATCATTAAGAGTTGCTAAGATACCTGAACCAACATTGAAAATTAGGTAATATTACACAGCCACCATAACCTACAACCAAAACATTTGAAATCATTTGAAATGATTACAACGAATGTAAATTGTATAATAATTATAAAAATATATTAACATAAAAATAATTTGCACGATTTTGCTTTTTTAAATTTTTCCGCCTTATAGTCTTCTAGTTGCTGTGACCAAAAGCAGAATCAAAACGCAGTTCTTTGACTCAAATTCTAGTTATTTTAGCCATGAGGTAAAGTATACAGTGACAAAATAAAATATGTCAATGCTCTTAGGCAACAAATAATAATTAATAACAAATAAAAACAATATATAATTAATAGAAATGGCATCGGAAAAACGAATGTTTGATTAAAAAAAATTGACCTTAACTTTCCATCCGAAAGAACCTTTATTGTGACATCTGCGTTTTGCAGTGACAAGTGAAATCGGTGGAATCCTTTTTGATAAATATTCGATAAATCCAGGAAAATGTCGTTCTTTGGGGTAGGAAATCCGTTTTCTACGCCGGTCGGTCAAAAAATAGGTTTGTCTCGTTTAATTTTCTACTTACAAGTTTCACAATCGATGGCATTTCAAGAAAAACTACTTGTGATCAGTAGTCCTTTCTTTTTTGTTGCGCACTATTTATCTGAGTATTACGAGTTTCTCTTTATGATAATAAAAACTGTGAATTTATGTAGCTTTTGAAAACAGGGAGTATCACGTTGCGTAGTAGGCATTATATTTGATGTTTATATATTGTAATTTATCGCCTTGGTACTAATAAGTTTGACCCTCGTTAATTGCTTGACTATAAATGTTTATATGAACTATATACACTAATTTTACAGTCTAGTTAGGAGATGAGCTATCGTTCCTCGAAAATTACGTAATATCAACTAATATGTTGCAACTATATATAAAAATAATTCATGTATCTGTCCCCCTAACATACTGATTGTGAGTATTGACAGAATAATGTGGTTTCAGAGCAAGCTACAGATGGCTCACTTCCATCAGAAAACTGGGGTCTTAATATGGAAATATGTGATATTATAAACAGTACTGCGGATGGGCCGAAGGATGCCATAAAAGCCATCAGGAAAAGATTAACACAGAGTGCGGGAAAAAACTACACAGTGGTTATGTACACTCTTACAGTACTGGAGACTTGCGTCAAGAACTGCAGCAAAGGCTTTCATGTGTTGGTGTGTAACAAGGAATTTATTTCCGAACTGGTAAGTTTTTAAAACTTTTAATAGTATTATGATATTATGTACAGTTACCTATCTTAAGTTCGGAAAACTTTTGTGCGCTGTTTCGTTTGTTCAAAATTTTCATTTGTCTGAAACGGTTTAACTTTCCTGGATTATTATAAAACTTACTATATGCATAGATGTGAATCAGCATGATGAATGTACAATAACATTAATGTTTGTGTGGGTTAGGTACCTACGGGAGTATAAAGTCACTTTAAATTTTACTTGCTTTATGTAATTTACAAAATGTTTTTAGAATGTAAAACTAATTATGTATCCTTTTTTCTTTGTAATAAACAAAAATTAAAAAGCAAAATATGTTGAAGATCCTTGGTGAAATTGATTAGTAACATAAAAATAGTTTTGCAATATTTAACTTTAAATTAATTCGTTTCGTATTTAATTAGGGCAAAACTAGAATAATCCAGTTATCGGGTTTTACTTGGTAACCCTCAATATATTTTTATGTTTGTATGATTAAACAAAAAAACATTTAGATGATATTAAAGTGAGAAACTTAATTGAATAAGTAAGAAAATATAAACTAACCTAACCTAAGCTAACCTGTTGGCTTACTCGGGGCCGTATTCAGAAACTGATCTTGACAGAAACCAATGTCTCAAGTCCTATCAAAAATGACATCTTTCTATGACTTGACATTTGGGTCAATTAACTATTCTTTTGAACAATTGTCCTCGCGTGTGATATCCATGGACTTGTTTCTCTAATAAGTCAATGGTAGGGAATGCAAATAACCGGTTATAACCGGTTTTAACCAGTTATTTTCATACAAAAACGGTTAATAACTGATTAAATTGCATTCCCTATTCAATGGTGATTGTCTAAAACTCGATACTGGCGAAATACACCTTGTTAAACACAAGGAGTGAAAGCCATTAATTAAGGAAAAAAAAAACTATTCTTTTTACACAATTTTTTTCAAGCTTAAGTATAAAGAAAAACTAAATGGGTTTTCCTTTAAATATTGCATGTTTTTATTACACAGATAAACAGTGAATTCTATGGCCTAAGGCCCGTTTCACGAAGCAACAAGTTACAAATTACAAGCGTAACTCTTTTTCTTGTAAAAGGAGTTAGAAAGAGACTTCCGCTTGTAATTTGTAACTTGTTGCTTCGTGAAACGGGCCTCTGGTAGATATATTTAATAAACAATTAGAATTTCTTCTTTCACTGGTAACTTAGTCGACCATGTTGTCCCCAGTTTTGTATGAAAATAGTGGTTTGCCCCCTAAGTTTCCAGTATTTTGGCAAAAATTGTATTCTGATTTGGATAACTTATTTCCACTTGTACTGACAATTAATCTATTGATTAAAAAATATAGTTTATACCGGGCTTTGGTTTAACAGTGTTGTATAATTAAGACATACTTAAATGTACAGAGAATAGTTGATTGACCCATTTACGTTGATGCTTCTTGAGACGGGCATTTCATCCAAGATAAATTATTAATGTTAAAATTATTAATGTCCCTCTATGTACAAACGAATTAAACCCAACTGTATTGTCGCACAAATATTTGCCTTGACGGGGAATTGAACCTGGTACTGCTAGCTTCATAGGCAGGGTCACTACCTACTAGGCCAACTACGTCATCAAATGTTATGTAAGTTCTGTGTACTTATAAGAAAAGAAAAGAAAGAAAATCAGAGGGCCCTGCCAAGATGCACTACACTAACTAACGTTTCTATTCGATTCGTTTTTAAACCAATCGCGTCACTGGTAGACCACGTGACTTTTCGTATTACGTCATCTACCAGTGACGCGATTGGTTTAGAAACGAATCGATTAGAAACGTTAGTTAGCATAGTGCACCTTGGCAGGGCCCTCAGTTATTTATGACAAACAACAACAAAAAGGACAGATAAATACCTATGGAAATACACACAAGAAGAATGTAGTCTAATCATGAAATGGTCCCAACTTAGCCAAAGCGAACTTGTGTAGAGAAAACCATGGTCCAAAGTTAGTTTAGTGTATAGTAGATAGAAATTATTTATTTATACATTTCTTTATCCTACTAATATTATAAATGCGAAAGTTTGTGTGTGTGTTAGTCTGTTACTCCTTCACCCTGCAATGGCTGGACAGATTTGACTGGAATTTGAAATGGAGATATTATACCCTGGATTTATTTATTTATTTACTTATTATTAAAAAGATATACTAATAGTATTTACACAATTAAGATATAAAAAAACATTCCATAATATTAAAAGCATGTGTGCAAGTATGTGGATTATCACATAGGCTACAGAGGCTACTAATTTTCATCCCAGAACTTTTTTAAATTCCTGAGTGAATAACCATATTCGAAAGCTACACTGACGAAGCTATTTGTTTATAAAGGTGCTTTGTTATTCCTAGGAATACCAAAGATGTTTGTTTTTTATTTAAGCTAGTAATATGAAAAATGAAGAAAATAACGGTTAGCATGGGTGTTTTGCCTTGTCTTAGAAGAAAGAAGCCTGTGTCTTAGGTATTTTGTACAGTATTGTCTATATATGCTATATGGCTTTGGCTATATATGCTAATGTATTTCTTCTTCTTCTTCTATATGGTTTCCAGTCATGTTCCACGAAAAATTATGCAGGCGTTTTCGAGTTCAAATCCTCAAACAAGTAAAGTCAAATTAAAATATGTTAATGTTAAATATGAAACCTGAAGGGTTTTTTTTTAGGATACTATAGACATAAAAAGTAAATCCATTCCATTCCATTCCGTTTTCCATTCAAACCTTACTTTGGATAACTTTCTTATTTGAAAACTTACCTTGACACTATAGTTGTCAATGCTGAAGTTACAGTGAACTCTACTTACTTGTGATACTTTTCCTTTTAATTTCTTTATTATATGCCTTCATTTGAAATATTTTCAAGATTTTTAGTATACCTGTGTGTAGGGCTGTAAAGGGTTTCAACATGTAGGTACCTAAATACAGCGTAACTGTCATATAGAGCTGAATGTTTCTGAAAGGTCATAACAAATAATCATTGTTTAGAGCTATCCAACGATACCCCAGACCTCATTGATTCATTATTGATTTATGTGCTCGATACAAACCTGTATGTGCACAATAAAGCAGCTTTGTGATTTAAAAGGTGAATTTACACTCACTTTTTCCAACAGACAGACAGACAGACAGGACCAGGCGAACATGGCTGCGTTTATCGCGTGACAAAGTTTGGATAAGGCATTCGTCACCTTCTGACATGTAAATAAGTACGACAGTGACGGATGCTTTATCCACATTTGACACGCGATATCGACGCAGCCATACTAGGCCCACAGGGCTCGGAAACCTGGTTATTTATTTCTTAACTAGCTGGTCAGAAACGCCATTCATTACAAATAGAGCATTTTCATTTCGCTCGAACATAATTTATATTATTTCGGTTTTGATCAAAGAGCAATATAACACTGTTCCTGCTCAAAATAACAGTTATAGTCCATTCGCTTAGATAGTGTCGCTACACTCGCACGTACTTGTGGTTATTGTAATAAAATACGAATATAATTCGAAGTAAACTGCCATATATTCACTTACGATGTAACACCCGCAAGTGAATTTGGCAGTTTACATCGAAATATATTCGTATTTTATAACAATAACCATAAGTACGTGTGAGGGTAACGACACTATCTAAGCGAATGGACTATAATTTCGGTCGCTAATTTGTTCGCATCGCCCACCACCACCACCCTTTTCTCGTGTTTCCTACCCTAATTGATAGGGCTTTAGTTGCATTTTCACTTGCTCAGCTGGAATTCAAGCAGGCCTTATCAATTTAAAACCCATCCAACGCCATCCAAGTAAAGGAAGAATGAAAAACGAAAAATGAACAGGTTAATCGCAGCGATGATAACACTCGCCAATCTATTCTTCCCCGAGCGAGCTTTTACGATGAACCTCGTTAAGAACCATAATTAACCGGTATTTTTCGTACCATTCCCAAGCCCTGGACAGGACATGGCTAAACAATAAAGGGTCTTGAAACTATGAAGTTTGACTCTGGAACCCAAGTTCGCCATTTCACATTCGTTTTAAATTGTATTTGATTGAATCCATCATTATCATCATTTAACTTGAGAATTAGGCTCTTGCCACTTTTCTCTATTCTCTGCCAGCTTTTTACCTCCTGACACGATTACACATTGGCCTTCTGTTTTATTTGGCTAAAGTAAGCCTAGTTCCCTCTTCCTCTTTTTCCCTCGACTTTTATTTCGTTATGGCAAATATATAGTGTTTACATACACATCAAAAATGTTTTTAATGAATGATGTAGCATAAACAAAAACCATGCCATTTCGCTACCAAGGATCAGACCTCTAATCCTTGGTAGCGAAATGGTATGATATGATAAGTATAAGACTTATCGTATTAAGTAGTTACAATTATAAAGTCACTGAACTGCCTGAACCATGAGCAATGCCTGATAAGTTGACATTGCTATCTCCGTATTCTGATAACTCTGATAATAAGAAAATCTTTTGCATAATAAACTGTTTACATACATACTTACATACATTATGGTTATTGATGATTTCGCTGTGGCACACATACATTCATTTTGGGCTTAGATCATGATCACAAGTAGTTTTTGGAATTGACTTTAAATTTGAAAATGGCAAAAAATTACACTGTATGTACAGTTTTCTCAGCTATGGCTCGACTCTTTATCTTCTGAACAGATTTTTATAGTACCTAGGTACAAACACAACAAACTAATTGGCTTTTACGTTTACTTTATTAGTTGAATGGATATAAAACTTATCCCTGCGCCAAGCGTTCTTATTTAATTATTAAATTGGATTATCCCCTAACAGATTTTCAACAAAGACTTATTGACATGTGTATTCAAGGATTACTTAAAATGTTTGTGTATTTAAGCTTTTATTATTTATAAGACTTTGTATAGACTATAGTTTGGTATTCGGACTTATGTATCGTGGAAGCCATGTATCACGCATCCCTCGAGAACTGTCACCTGGGCCTGTATTATGGTCGCCTATATCGCGGTGGATAAAGCATCCGTCACTCTCGCACTTACGTACTGGTCAAAAAGTGACAGATGTTTTATACACGCTTATCTACGTCGATAAACAGGACCATAATCGGCCCGCGGACCATATTTTCTAGAATGAAAAGTACCTTATGTCCGTCTCCGGGACATAATTTGTGTAAATACACAATTTTACATCGATTGGTTGAAACGTAAAGACGAAACTAACGAAACAACACACTTTCGCATTTTAATATTAATATTAGGATAGGTTTAGGTGACGCGCTTATTTGGTTTTCATTGTATTTCCATTCTTATATACCTTATCTAGAAGTTATCTTAACGATCTCTTTGCATCTTTACTTAACATTGAACAATGATTCACTGTCGCTCATCTGATATTAATATGCTCTTTTATAAATACTTGACTGTGAACGTCACTAAGTCCTCTTTGTGTTATTATCATAAAATACGCTTTATATGTTAAAATATTCGATAAAATTTTGTTTACTTTACAAGAGAACAATAATCAATGATTTAGATTATATTAGTCACTTTTGTATGAAAAATATCAATGTGTCTTTGTTTCTTTGTCTCATGCGTTCCGTTTACTACATTGCAATGAAATTTTATTGAGTAGTGGTGTGCACGCGCAGGTTTCTGTCGAGACAGCGGGGAAGTGAAATACACACGACCAAAGCAGGGATTAGGAACGTTTCGAAAAATATCAGCTAATTATGGTTATTAACTAGGTTCTTCGTAAACGTTCGCTCAGAGCGGAATCGATTCGTGAGCGCGGCGAGCGTAATGATCACTGGTATTAACCTAGTTGTTATTGGTTTTTGATTCTTCCTGCACTTTTTTTTTTAATTATGTTAGGAAACACGAGAAAAGTGTGGTGGTGGTTGGTGGTACGAACAAATTAGCAAGCGAACTTAACCGTTATTTCGAGCAGGAACAGTTTTATTTTACTATTTGATCAAAACCGAAATAATATCGATTTTGCTCGAGCGAAATCGAAATTAAAAAGGCTCTTTTTGAAAAGTATTGCGTTAAAGAAATTAACCAGGTTCGCGACCCCTGGACCAAATTAACACGAGTCAGTTACTTTAAAAATACTTAATCGATTAGCTATCTGTTATTCTTGTGTTGCACCAAATTAGATTCTATAATTGCCCGGGTGGAAAAAAACTTGTTTTGATAGTAAACTGGTTTTTGTTTTCAACCTAAATTCTTTGTGAGTTGTTTGCTTGATATTTATAAAAATTACGTAATGTTATCAATTCATATGAAATAGATTGAAAAGTTTTAAAATAAAACTAACTTAGTCAATGCCTGTGAATTGTTTTGTCCAGTGTTCAGATATAGATTCATTGTTAAATAAGTTACATTGAGTGCGTCAGACTTAGAAATAAAAATATTACACAGATCAGATTTTAAATTGTAACTATACCTAATTATAGAATTATACTTAAAGTGTAGATCTAACTTTCTAAAGCCACCATATATCTGTCAAAATGTATGGAAAAACGTGAGCTAATGAACGTACCACAGCTCATGTCAAACCTATACTTTTTAAATTCTGCATCGCAGCGCAGCTTAGAGGTATTTACGCTTACTAATGGGGCAGGAAGCTATGCAGCGATACGAAATATCTGAGAAACGTTTAATCATTAGATAAAAGTTAACGATGAATCATTAGATATGGAATCCCAAACAGCCAACTTAATGAAGCCTCCCGCCGCCGCCTTTTATTAATAAAAGGGCGGTTGGCGGGTAGTTACTACAAGTTCATACAGGCAATCTACTATTTTCCGGACCTTTGCAATAATGTACTCAACAGTAATTTAATGTGTGGTTTATCTTAACTGTTTACTACGTGGTAGGCCAAGGCAAACGTAGCATTGCACAGCACGGACAGAGTTAAAAACCCCAGCAGTGGGAAACCAACACAGGCTGATAAAAAATAAAACCATAAAGCCTCCAGTTTCATTAGTCAATAGCTCGCATGCTTGTAGCCATCCACCGACGAGTTGTTTTACCTTTATTGAGCCGGTAGCTATTACACCGATGCAATGTATCACGAAAAGCATGCAGGCTATCGACCGATGAAACTAAGCAAGGCAAGTCCCAGTGTCGGCGAGAAAGCGATTAGCGATCGACTATTTTCTCGCTCAACAAACGAACAAAATATATAGATCTCGTGTCAGTAAAAGAGACACGTATATTAATAGTTGATCGCTGGCTGTTCACACTGCCCGAGATGGCTCTTTCCACTAGTTTGTCGAAACATAAAATATAGATCCCCGGTCAATAAAAGAGAGATTAAAGTTAATCGCTGGCTGTACTCTCTTCCCGCTCATCGTCGGCGGTGGGACCAGTGCCTAAGTGGCAGTGGGCGGAGAACATTGCTCGTAAAAGTTTTAGAGGGGTAGGTAACCATATACTGGAAGGGGTAATGTTGGCAGGTCACAAGGTGGACCGAGGATGTGATAAGGGTCGCGAGAAATAGCTGATGCGAGTAACACAGGGCTGCACATGGTGGAGATCTTTGGAGAAGGCCTATGTCCAGCAGTGGACATGTTTTGGCTGGCATTATGATTATTTTTTATCATCCCTTCCTACCCCTTCATTTGATCTATCTATCGATAGGGAAACCCTATATTTTTTTAGATAGTGCAATAATAAGTCGAATGTCTTGCACGTAGATATTAAAATAGGTTGAAGCCGTTCAATTAACTTTAACTAGGGAAATACATAATAGGGTTTTCGGTTTCGGTAAGTGCAAAGCCGAATTAACTGTAAAACAAGTTTATGAAATCATCATCATCATCATCATGTCAGCCGAAAGACGTCCACTGCTGGAGATAGGCCTCCGCCAAGGCTCCCCACTCAGACCGGTCTTGTGCTTTTCGCGGACCAGGAGATGAGCTGTAGGTAGGCCTCCAACAATATGGAGTGACGACCTTGTAAAGATCGCGGGAACGCGGTGGATGCGAAAAGCACAAGTTTATGAAATACCAGATCGAAAACAACTTTAATGGTAAGCGGTTGCGGGCGGTCCCTGGTAACGTGCACCTCGCTGAAATTAGCCTTTTCTTTCAGGTTAGATATTATGGTCTGTGAATGAAGGATAGAATGGAAAAGGTTCACGTTTTTGATGATTCATTTTTGTTCCAGGTGAAACTTATTGGGCCCAAGAATGATCCCCCAACTGTGGTGCAGGAGAAGGTCCTCAGCCTGATCCAGTGCTGGGCCGATGCCTTCTCCAGCCAGCCGGAACTTCAGGTAAGACATGTTTTAGGTTACATGTTTGTGTTTGTTAGCAAGGGCGTGTTGCCAAGGGGGACAAGAGAATCGAAAAGTCTTTATTTTCTGTCAATGTTGACTTTCATGCAGTCCTCTATACTTCTACTAGCCCCCCCCTCTTGATCATCGGCTTGCGACACCCTTGTTTGTCAGTTAGTATATTTAAATCTGTAAGTCAATTTTGGACCAGTTTACGTTATTGGAATGGGCTGAAATTGGGAAAACATGCGGGAACCCGGCGACAATGCAATATTATACGGTTTATAAGAGCTGATATGATGATAACAGTCAAAAGGTAGCCATAGAAACTCCGCTGTACTTAACGTTTACTCGTCAACCTTGACCTCGTTAAGTATTGGTTGGAGACTGTGCCAAAAAAAATGACTTAAAAAATAAATGACAATCGTTGTTAACATTGACCGATAATACCAATCGTTTTCAGGGAGTCGGCCAAGTGTACAACGAGCTGAGAACCAAGGGCGTGGAGTTCCCCATGACTGACTTGGACGCCATGGCACCTATTTTCACTCCACAGCGGGTAACTATCAGTAATAAATATTATATATCGTCGTATTTATGAATGAATTGAATTGAATACCCGCGACTTCGTAGAATTATTTTACCGTCTTCCCGTTTTCCCTTAGTGCACCCCTACTAAGTGATTTTTAGAAATTTATCCCGTCATGTACTTTCATAATAATTTCGACGCAATTAGCCTAGTTTATAGAGACCCTGCGAAACTAGCAGCTTCGGGTTCGATTGACTATTCCTGGTAAGGGAAAAATTTGTGTGAGCGTTCCTGGGTCTTGGATGTTTTCTATGTATTTCTTCAAATAAGTGCAAAAATATGTATCGAAAGAATCCTCTTATAAATATGTTACGAATTTCTTATTACACTGGAATAAGGCGCATTGGGACATATTTGACATGTTCCGTTCTCCCATATTGTTTCACTTGACTGTACAAGCCTGGCCCTAGGCTTTTACACTTGCAAGTTATTGCTGTAAGTTTTGAAACAAAACTATATGCAAGACAGAGATGCTGATATTAGCCACTCACTCTTACCCATAGTTGCGTCTCAAAACTTACAGTAATTTGTGCTAGCGGTACACCCCGAAATTCAGTAAAATGCTGCAAATGGTGTTAAAAGCATGAAAATCGGAACGATTGATCTTTAGGCCATACGAATCAATTTGACCTGTAGCACGAAAAAAAAACAGAAGAGGAGACGAGTTATGACGTCATCTTTATTTTGTATAGGAAAAAAAAAATGTTCTGAAACCTATCGTGTGTGGTATCTAATGAAAGGGCTTACTAAGCCAATTCTAAAAATATATCACATCATTATATTTCAGTCACTTGTTTTAAATTAGAATAAAAATCATTTTCAAAACATACCAAGTTTGGGCTTCTCCAGACATGATACGGTTGAATCATTATTTATTAAATATACCTAAAATGATACGTAATAGCCTCATATCCAACCACAAGAAAGCATTTTTGAAAATATTTACATTTAGTTTTTTTTAATCACAAGTAATTGAAACATGTATAAAAAGTTAAATTTTAGACACTGAGGATGATAAATAATAATGCGAGAGGAGTTTTCAATCATATTTATATTATTTACTAGCTTTCGCCCGCGACTCCTTCGAGTTTTTATCCCGAAAAATTGGACAGTTCCCAAAGGAGTAGCGATAAACGACTTCTACGCGGACGGCATTTTTTGGCGTACCGCTAGGACTAAATAACTTGCAAGTATATTAATGTGGTGTAAGACTTAGTTTGAAACTAGTTCAATTTGTGTGAGATTGTCCCTAGATGTTTAGTTTGCTTGTTAATGTTAACGATGGTGAAGTCGTTCCAGAGCGTGCCCGACGGCGGCGACGTGACGGGCTCGCCGGCGCGCGCGCTGCACGTCTCACCCACGCGGACGACGGTCGAGGTCGCACCTTCCACTGTACGTATCAATTTATTTATACTATTTACATACATATATTTCCGTAACGTCGGCCGTGAAGCCTTAATTTTATCCGGGGATTTTATCTCGGTTCTTTTTAACTTGCTTTTTTTTGGCACGCAAGAAACAAACGAGCAGTAGACATTTGCTAAACAAACGTTGGATTTGAGAAACTGCTTCAAGAGCACTTATTGACTGTGTTGATTACAAAATTTCTTCGACTGTGTTTGAAGTGGAATACACCTGCTTAAATTTGGAAACCAAATCGCTGAATAGGCTTCCCGAATCAATTAGATTTAGCGCAGTTAGATTTTAATAGTATGTTAACATGAATAGTTTATATTGAAATAAAGAAATTTCACTCCGAAAAGCGGTCCGAATTCTATTTCGACATTTTTGTGATTTTATGTAAAGCATGTAAAAAAATCTCTACAGTATTTTACCTTATTAGAGTTATTAGTACAATTCAGACAGGTAGCTGACACCTTCGCTATGCTTAAGCTTCGTTTGTCGTGTTTCTTTTTTTTACAAAACTACTGTAATTTTTATGTTTAAATTAATATACTCGTGTTACTGAGACCATTTATCTTTTATTTATAGTTATCTGCGGTAAATAAAAAAAAAAGTTATTAAGGTTTTCCGAGAAGTTCAACACGACGGTACAGTCGAGTTCATAAATATATGTACACTTTAACACCTTGTCTATGTAATGTCATGACAGAGGGACAGACAAAGACCAGCAAGCACTCTTTTTAGATGTATTCCAATTGAGATATAGCAATAACTTGATTATACAAGTTTCGTTCATTATGTATTAGCTAGTCATTAAAAACTTTTCCCTCAGGTGCTTCTGTCGGAGAGCCAGATGGCCAAGCTCCGTGGTGACTTAGCCCTGGTGGAGGGCAACATGACCGTGATGAGCGACATGCTCAACGAGCTCACCGCGCAGCCGGCCGCGGCCACCCACCAGAGCGACATTGATCTGCTCAATGTGAGTATATACTCACACAGTTGACAGGTCTCAAGGTCGCAGGAAACAAGTAAATGAGAGTAACACAGGACCTATCATGGTGGAGATCTTTGTGGAAGTCCTTTGGGCTTTGTGACAGCGCAAACAGCGTACAGTATAACAGTACGCGCTGTTTGGACACTCCATTTAAATCTTATAGGGAGGCGAACCGGAGGTAAAAAAACAGCTACTCACTGTTTTGGTCACAGTGTTAGGCCGTTTGTCCACCGCCGTCGTCAACGAGACGACGACCATAACGAGATAACGGCGCCGAAGTAGCGACACATACATTTACTATGGCCGCCTGTCCACCGCACGCCCGTTGCCCGAGCGCCGTCACCCCGGCCGCCGATTTTTTGAGTAGATCGTCGTTACCGCTAGAACTCGGCCTGAGATTGTGACGGGCGGATGTACTGGCAATACAAAGCACGTTTGAACTTGTCCACCCACGCTGGCGTCGTGACGTCTTCTCATCTTGATCACGGCCAGAAAAAATTCGTTATGGTTGTCGTGTCATTGACGGCGCGCAGTGGACAAACGGCCTTATAGTTAAAAAAATATGAATGTTTAAAGTAAATGAATGAATGAGAATCGACGGAGCCTGTCTTTTTGAATGTGGCAGGAGTTAGCAGACACCCTGCACGCCATGCAGACCCGCGTGGCGGAGCTGGTGCCGCGGCTGGGCGAGTGCGCGCTGACGGGCGCGCTGCTGCACGCCAACGACCAGCTCAACAACCTGCTGCTGCGGCACGCCCGGCTGCTCAACAACAGGTCAATACACACATACACTCTAACTCGTTTATTTTATTACACTAACTGCCTCCGCACACGGCGTAGTGTAGTACGAGAGCGATACGACCACGTACATCTTGCTTTTCTACGCCAGTACGCTACGACTATAATAGAGTTAAAGATGTACGTGGTCGTATCGCTCTCGTACTACGCGCGTTACGATACGCTTACGATACGACGCCGTGAGCTTAGGCCCTAACTCATACGTACGCTCATAATCACACTTAGCACTTGCTCGCTCATAAAGGGTGTCTCAGTAACGATGCACTATTTTATACAAAAAAGCAAGTATTTTTGAGAGAGTTGTGATATTTTTATTGCATTGTTAAGTAGATAAGTTCCGATTAAGTGCGGAATTTAATATCCGGAAAATGGCCCCCGCGGCTTTGAAGACAGGCCATTGCTCTTTTCGAGAAATTTTCTATGACTTTTTGACAAAGATGTGGCTGTATCACACGGATGACGCGTTGGATCTCGGCCTTGAGCTCAGGGATGGTTACTGGTTTATTCGCATAAACCAGAGATTTCAATAACCGGAAAGAAAGAAATCGCACGGCGTTAAATCGCATGATCTTGGTGGCCAGTTAACTTGACAGTTTCGTGAGATGATTTGGTCTGGAAATCATTGCTGCAATAAACCCATTGTTTCATGAGCGGTGTTATGGGTTTTCAAAATTAAAACAATTCTTTTGAATAGCGTTCCATTTTTAATAATCGGAACAATCATAGGTGACAGCTGTCAAATTTCAGTGCTCTCTCACTAAGACACCGTATACTTAAGCAACCATAAGTACTAACAGTGCGATAGCTCCTGAACCAACCTTCGGGTTTGTTCTTGCCTCTCACTTGCTTTCATGCGTTTTTATGCGAGTCGGTTATAGTAAACTTTAGGACCCGGTGTGTCCTTAAAAGTAAATCTTGGCTGTTCAATGACACCTCGTCGATGTCATAATTAAAAAAAAACCCTTGCCTTAGTTATTTTTTCAAGTATTTCTTTTACAGATTTGTCGGTTTAATATCAAATCTTTCTATCCCACGTTGCAGCTTTGTAGCGGATAGAAGGATAGAGGGACATAACGAAACTAAAAGGGTTCATTGTTGACTACGGAACTCTAAGAAATAGGTTCTACTTATCTCTACTACTTTTTCGCTATACGCACATAAATAGAAGCTTCAATTACGATCGGGATTATACATTACATCCTTGGGGACTCCCGCTGGGATCGTAATGTGATACGAGAGGCCTCGGTAACTCAGCGGGAAGCCACTTACATCGTGCTTTAATACTTCGAAACATATATTTATCCATGAATATCACGATTATATTATGAATTTGTTAGTGTAATTATTGAGGTTTGTATTTATCAAGAAAGTATTTAACAAAGGAATTTCACATGAACTACTGCATTAAATAATTTACTTACTTCGAGCTGGGGGGTCCTATTATTTGTGCAATATAATAATCAAACATAGGAATGAATCAAAATCAAATAAGTTAATAAAATAAAACATAAATAGACTGTCGATCTTCCTCTATATACATAACAATTACATAAAAAGCTAGCTTAAAAATCCGACACTTATTGATACCGTCGTCGATATATGTGTTACTTAAAAACGATAAAACACATAAAATCAGATTGAAATATGTTTTTTTTAATTTTATGTACCTAGTGGCACTTGCGCCATCAAGACGACCCTAATAACGTTCCATTTATCAAAATCGGTTGACCCGTTGAGTAATTACGAGGGGACATAGGAACGGACATAACGGATATCCACTTTGTTGCATAAAAATCTAATTAGTTCTTTGGTTTTTAGAAATGCTGCTACAAGCGGTTCTACTCCTTCGGCCATCTTGGGAGCCGCCATGGGAGTACCCGGTTCAGATTCCCGTAAGCATTAGATAGTAACCCTTCTTCTATTTACATGTGGCATTATCTATGTAAAGGGACCTTATTGTCGATGGCGCTTACGCCGCACTGCGTCACGCGACGTTGGCAATAAGGTCCCTTTTCGTAGATGACGTCACATATATTCTTCTTTGTATATTTTTTAATAAGTTTGATAATATTTTTTTTAGCAAAGAAAAATGACGACGATGCACTGATTGATCTTAGTGACGACGTGCCCGACATTACCAAACTCAGTAAGTGCTTGAGGAATCTTTAGAAAGGAAAATCCTTTTAAGTCGGATGAAAAACGTTGCATTATACATTTATAGTTTTCTAAAGGATTTTTTTAGTATGACATTTTTTTTTTCATATTATAAATTAAAGCCACCGTCTATCTGTTTGTATGTTTGCGTTAATCTCTGCATATACTGGATTTTAAAATTTATGCATTATTTTAGAAATTATTAAAATATGATTAACAGTCATGAACTAAACTGTCAGTTTAATCCACCTGATAAAAAATAAATAAATGGTAATTATACTATCCTGCTAAACGAAATAGCAGCATCTCATATAAAGAGTGCTCCATACTTAACGTGATTTTATACGGACGGGACGGGGACGGGACGAGACGACAATATCGTTTCATAGAAAATGTATCGGTATGTGCATAAGTAACGATTGCACGTACGGGACGGGAAAACCAAAAATGTATGCTACCGCGTCCCGTCTTCGTCCCGTCCACGTCCTGATCACGTTACGTATGCAGCGCTCTTAAAACTCCTGTAGCAATCACAACCTCATTCCCAAGAGGAGAAGATTGAATCTACTTTAGCAATTGAATCTGAGATACAGTTTATTGGGTTAGGAGGGAAGTATATAATTTACTACGGTCATACACTCACTGGCAAAAATAACCACACACCACCCGTCTTCTGTTCGTACCATTGCCAACAAAAATAACAAATCAGAGAGTAACCTTAAAAATACTGAATTAATTTCGATGTACCTTGTAGTGTTTTTATGCAAATTAACCTAGGTCCAAAATGGCTACCAAATTGTTTTTAATGGACGCAACTCTTTCCAAAGAAACCCAAAAGCTCCATGAATTATCTGTTCGTAGTAAATTATTGTTTTGTACGACTTTTAAATACATGGATCTTTTGGGTTGCTTAGGAAAGAACCAGGACGTTTTAAAAAATATATTTGTTTACCATTTGGGACCTACGTTATTAGCAATAAAACACTACAAGCTACATCGAAATTCGTTCAGTATTTTTGAAGTAAATCTCTGATTTAAGAAGTTAGGCTTGTTAGCAATTGTATGATCAAAAGACGGGTGGGAGGGTATTTTTGCTGGCGAGTGTATCACATGCAACTGTATCGTGCCATCATTTTGATCGTGCCCTGGTGTATGCAGCCGTGAAGGACGCTCAGCCGGACAAGTCCCCGGGCTCGAAGGACGAATTCGACATGTTTGCGCAATCCCGCAACGTCTCCTACGACAACAACAAGACTGGGTATGTCTCACTTTATCAACTTTTTTTATTTGTTAAGACAGACAGACAAGACCGGAATGCATGGAAGGACGAGAGGGAGGCCTTTGCCCAGCAGTGGGCCACTTTAGACTAACGAATAACATATCGAATAATATATACCTTGCATTTCCTTTAGTATGCACTGAAAGACGTGGCTGTGGCTCTGGCATTGCTTAGGCGGCAGTGACTTCAGCGTCTACGTTTGTTCGTTTGCCGTATATGGCTTTAAAAAAATATATCTTTGCTCAAGAGATTTGTCAGGATCGTAGCAGGTGGAAAGAAGTGGTCTCTGCCTACCCCTCTGGGAAACAGGCGTGATTTAATGTATGTATGTATGTATCTTTGCTCATCTATTAGTAGTTTTTTAAGTTGCTCAGTTCCGGTTTTAAATTTGTAATCCATTATTCGACCTTTGCTGTCGTTCGATAGAGCTGAAATTTTGGCATAGGTACGTATTTCAAATTTCAGTCTGTTGAAGATTATGCAATTTATATGTTGCAAGATTATGGTGCAAGTCATTGAGCTGATCTGACGATGGAGTTGGAAATCGGCCGCAGGATATCCACCGTATTTAACATAAACCCACTGAGTTTGAACTTGAAAGTAATTTAGTTTTCAAGAGCGGTTGATGTTATCGACAAAAAAGCTTTTTGCAAAAATAATATTTGTCGTTTTTTTGGATGTATAGAAGCAGTTACGCAGCTAACTTGGAAGAGCAATCGTCGACCAGCCTGGCCTCCGCCGCCAGTCAACGAGCCTTGCAGGGACAGCCGGTGAGTTATTCTCTAAGACTGCCTAAAAATCTTCGCGGAAACTGGGTACCCATCACAAAAACTGGGATTGAAACCATTGTACCCTGGCTAGGAAGGAGTACCCACATACATACCCACACTCGAAAACTCCGAATATGACCCATTCGGAGTTTTCGAGTGTGGCTATGTATGTGGGTATGCCTGTTTGTTTGTAATTTCCTGTAGGGCTTAATGAATTTTAAAATTTTAGGTATCGGAAGGTTGTGCATAATCCTCGATATTTTTCCGTTATTAGTGTTCATAGTTGTACGAAAATATCAGGATCAGGCAGTCGATTTTTTAACGTTGGTTGTTTTAGATCTAGTAGATTTTCCGAATTCTGTTAGGTAATTCTACAAAAAGCCAACGATGTTTACGGACCATGTACAGTGCAACCATTTTCTTAATAGCGATCGGCAATCATCGTTTTTCTATGACACACGAGTGACAAATATACTGTCAGTTGCGAGTGCAAGCGTGATAGCGATAGCCAGCCGAAAGCTATTAGGCAGCTGGGAATACTGTAAATGGGTACTGGTTATTTTTTTACAGTCGTTAAGTCTTACGTCATGTTTTGATTTTCTGTTGTTTTGTTTTGTTATATTTATTTTACTATGATTTCGATCGACAGCCCGCGGAAATGGATCAAAGAGAGATCGATGAAATTGCCGCTTGGCTGGCTCAAGAGAAGGTGTGTTCTTATTTATTTTATTACACTTTTTTAGTTGTATTTTATGTTTATTTTCACGGAAATTTAAGATGTGCACTACTATTTATCATTAACATCCACAAGCACTGTTTTAATCCGATAATCCGCGTGACCGTCCCCCGAAGTTACAGATGGTAGTGGGGACGAGGAAACTAGGAGTAAACGGGGGCAACCTGGTGGCGACCAAGCGGGAAAGGAAAGCGTGTGTAACTGTGCACTATATATTGACTGTCACCTCTCCTCCCATTGTCTATCAACTCACGGGAAGGTCGCGTACGAATTCGTCGGATTATAGTAACAATTTAGATTCACCTAATAGGCATGTCTATACAATGCAGTAGAGCTCACTATTTTATGAAGCAGTCATTATCACACAGCTGCACTAAAGAGAGCACTATCTGACTATCTGTAAGGTATTAAATGATCTATAGCTTCCTTCATCCTTAAGCCTGTCTGAAACAGAGATTACCACCGCCTATTTCAATCCACGATGTTGCGCTTCTTTACTTACGATCGTGGAAAAATCAGGTTCATCACTTTACAGCTCTTATTTCAATGTTGTTAACATTCAAAAGTGGCGAATCTTGTCATTCCGTGACTATAGGTATGTACATTGACGCAATAGTGCAACGTATATAATGACATATGCGTCGTCCTACGTTCAATGTTTACTCCTGTATGTAAAGTTATATCCAAGTTTGATCACATTTGATTCGTGAACGTTTCAGGTTAGGTAGTCCATGGAATTACATTTTGCGTTTCACTGAATGAGGTTGTTCTGTTTTTTTTTCCAGTATTGTCGTTAACTTGTGTATGATGTGATGAAGTGTATATGACAATCCCAAGTTTTGCAATCAAAAAACCCTCCGGATGATAGTTAAACACATGAAAAACCTTTAAGTTTTTGTATTTTTTTATTACCTGTGTTACGGCAAAAGTTACCATTGGCACCGTAAGTAAAGTAGACTAAATTTCCAACAAAATGAGACCAATTTGGTCTCGGTAGACATTTTTTAAGATTCAGCTTAAATGATCCGGAGGGCTTTTTGATTGGAAAAACTTGGAATTGTCATAACTGGTTCATACCATACAACATAGACAAAAACCAAAACAACCTCATTACTTTTTCAGGACTTTGTAAAATCAACCTTTCTAACCTTACCTAGCCTTACATGTTAGATAAAATGACTCAATAATTATGTAAACAAAGAAATGATTACCGAAATGAATATAGAAAGCAACGGGCTCCCGTATTATTAGAGTGTAACTGAGGTATTGGTCAGGCCGCGTCGGAAGCCGTGGGCGCGCAGGAGAGCGTGACGAGCAGCGACTTCGACCAGTTCCTGGCGTCGCGCGCCGCCGCCGCCGACGCGCTGCCCGCGCGCCCCGAGCGCCGGGACGACCCCGACCCCGCGCTCGCGCTCTGATCGCCCAGGTGCCCGCGGGAAACAACACACCTGACACCCTACACATGTTCATTTCTGGCATCGAATCATGTATAATCTATAGTTTTCGCGACGTTTATATTCTGCGGTACTATCACTGTCCCCCTCGTATTCGTGCCGTTCGGTGCCTGGCTTTTAATAGTTTTACCGTGTAAGCTGATTAACACTACGATAGTATGGAATTAGTGTCTCTCGCACTCTTTTATATTTAAAGCGGTCGAGAAATATTTTGATACATATTTGAGGTTCTGTGACCGCTCTCGACTCCCCTGTAGTGACCGCGAGAGCTGTCCGACCTTTTTGCAAACAAATCGAGCTCGTCGGAGTGAAATGATAATAAGTATGGTTTATATATTTTTTATTTAATTATTTGTTCTTACTAGTATATTAAAAATGAATTACGATTTTATTTATTTTAACAGTGATACTTTTTTTCACTAGTTTAAATAATTGAGTTTTATAGAATCAAAGACAGCTACATCCACATAATTCACGTTGGATTTAGCTGTCGATTCTATACACCTCAATTATAATTCGATCTAAATGAGTACTCGAACCGTCTCGAAATTTTATTGTGCATGATACGTCCGATTTTTTGCAAATGGGTTAATTTTAATTAGAATAACTTAACATTTAAGGAGATTCGTTAGATATGCTTCATCACGGGAAGAAACCACATCTGCCGCTGAGTAATGATTTTATAAATTACGCGGCGGAAGCTTTACAGGTCCGGAACATAAATTGGAACGTAACTATTGTATCTGTTCACCGCGCTCGAAATTAAGTATTGTTATTTTTGTAAATATGCATGTCAAATATGTCTGAGGATAAACATTGTTACTATTTATTTCCGTACCAAACGTACGTACGTTCCGTAAAAAAAAACCTTTTAACGTATCTTCACCACAGTTTCCAATATTCAATCTACAGTTAACCAGAGATATTAGTTAGTAGACAGTAATAAGCTGATAAACGATTAAATACATTTTGCTAATTGTCTATTTTATTGACTGTGATTTCCGATATTTAAAATCCTCTCGTTTAAAGACCCATTAAAGATGTATTTCTCTATCTTTTATTTTTCGTCTCAAGAAACGGATAGAATGAATATTGGAACCCAAAATAAAATACAAAAAAAAAACTAAGATCGAGAATTGGGAGCAGTTTTTAATGTACGCTGACACAATGGTTAACTTATTGGTATGTGTAATAATATCCTTATTAGGGTGTTTTGTATCCTAAGACATGTTTCACGTGTGTAGCAACACCTCATTATGTCTCGACTAGAAATAGATTAGTTATAACTGCGTACGTTTAGTCCGGCCTGTTCATAAGTTATGTGTTATGTTATTCGTAATAACAACATCAAAGTACTCTCTTATAAACACTTATACGGATATAGTCAGTATGTTAAAGCGAATCATAATATATTTTACTTTGTTGTAGATTTTTCTAACAGACTGCATTTTAAAGTTTATGTTAGTTATTGAAGATTTAAGTTATTGACTGTTTTGATATTTATTAGTCTCGAAAATGAACTTATTAAGGATGGATTGGAATGAACTCGCCTGATTATTGGAATGTGCTACTCGTGAGGTCGAGTAGTGTAACATATTGGGCCATATTGACTAATTTTAACGGACTAAAGTTACCTCTTTATCGTTGTACCAAAGTAAATGCTAATGTACCTATGTACACATTCCATGTTTATCTGAATTTATTCGGTATAATTGTGATATATACTATACAAGCCGAACAAACCGCGTATTGGGTCGTCATCTAACAAGTCCTTCTATTCAAATTAACACTGTGTCCGGTGGTGCGGTAACTTTAATTAAGTTAATAAAACACCAGTGTTGGACACTTTAAGCTGACAGGCACCAATAATGGACACTTAACTCTTAATTCAAAGACCATACGGTCATAAATTGATTGTTGCAAAACATATGAATAATCCTTAACTTATTTAAAACAAGAATCAAGTGTCCATCTTTGGTTATTGTCCATTACCGGTCAATTTGCGAGAAACAAGATGTTGGTAATTTTCTTGAAAAGTAACCAAATATGGCTTCCCAGCGTCTAAAATGAAGTTGCATTGGTTATATTTATCACAACTCTGGACCCAGCCTTTCGTCACTAAGCACTTCCAAGCACAAAATGTTTATTAACATTTATAGAAAATGTTATTCTTGCCTATACGCAATCTGAAACACCATAGTTCATAATCTTATGTATAAATATTTATTTTTGATTAGATGGGGCTTGTTACTCGAGGTCTTTAATGAATTGTTTGAAAGTTATTTTACTTTGTAATCATTGTATTTAAGATAATAAAAAAATAATTATGATAACGTGTTTTTTTAATTATAATCGAATTACAGCTTTTTTAATATTAAGTTATCGACGTATAGGTAAAAAACTTAAGTAAAAGTCCTCTTGCATGTAGTTGTGTACAAAACTAATATGAAATTTACGTCACAAATTTCAAATATTGAATGTCGAACGGTGTATACAGATGTGTTACAACTACAGTCGAGGTTCTTAAATATGTATATACTTTAATACCTTGTCACTTTAATCGCTGTGACAATACATGTATGGCAGTTTAAACAGACATTAAACAGACAAGTCGACTGTACATACAAGAGGATCTTTACTTAATTTTTTTACCTATACGTGCATAGGTTGATGAATGTAGAGGAAGCGAAAGATTTATGTTTGGGCCGGTGCACCGGGTATTCCATAGTGTCTGCCTAATGGGGAGAGCGACGTGAAGGTATGTATGTATGTATTTAAGTTAATAAGGGGTGTTTGGATGACAACATTAACGCGGTAAGTATATTAACACGGTACGTATATTAGACTAGGCCCAAAACTGAAAAACGCGTCTATAAAGCATTGCAAGCGGCAAATCATGTAACAGTTGGGGTGACAACGTTATCAGAGGGTTTTGACCTTGCAGAATACGGATCTGCCTGTCGCCATTCCGGAATTTGAACCGGAATTATGCTACACCGGACAAGGTGCAGCCCATACAAAAATTTTCGTCGAACATTTTGTAAATCGTTGTTCTGGTACCCTACAAAAAGGTCCAATTGTTATGGATTTTTAATATGTTGTAAAAAACATTATAGCCATGGTAACCCAAATTTATCGTCCCTCCAGCTCTATTTATTTCTCCGCCATCTTGCAAAATCTGTCACTTCTTTCTGTTTTTTGCCGATACTGTCGTTGAAGTTCATTCTAGTGCTAATCATGGTTGGGCAATATTGTAGAGTACAAAATTTGCTAAAACTTTTGGGTTCAA
Source organism: Acleris literana (assembly GCA_946894065.1). NCBI lineage: Eukaryota > Metazoa > Arthropoda > Insecta > Lepidoptera > Tortricidae > Acleris > Acleris literana. The sequence goes on from OX335681.1 coordinate 6,722,786, forward strand.
AGATTTTATCCACAACCCCTAGGAATGAAGATATGGAATCGTCTATGGGGAGCTAGCGTTAAAAATTGCTACTATTTCTAGTTTTCCTTCCATATTTACGTTTTGGTGCATTTTAGCGCCAACTGTACTTCGGCAATATTGTAGGTCACAAAATTTTCTGTAAGGTTTGCTTGAAACTTTTTTCCACGACCGTTAGAGTGTTACCGTCAAAAATTGTTTCCTTTTCCAGTTTTCTTCCCATATTTACATTTTAGTGTATTTTTAACCGACTTCAAAAAAAGGAGGGGGTGTGTAATGATCGGTATAAAAATAATTAATATAATTTCATTTAATATAATAACATTTGATATAATTTTAAAGGATATAATCACTCATTTTATATAATAAACGATTGGTATATTATCAAAATATCTATTTTTATTTACTATAATTATCATTTGGTATATCGTTTATTTATTATAAACATCATTTGGTATAATCATCATTTTGTATAAAAATCATATTGTATAACTATCAAGTGGTATAGATATATTAATGTGCAAATTGCGTTTTATTTACCTAACCTAAACTACTTTTCTGGTAGTTGTTAAGTATATTTCTTTGGAATAACTTTTTTTGTCGCATGTTTTTTTGGTACAACGCTGACAGTGAGGCAAAGTCGACGGAGCTCCGCTTTGCGGAGCTCCTATTCCGCGTAGTTATGGCGCTTCGCGCCTTGACACAATTCTAACCTAACCTAACCTATACAGGGTGTTTTTTTGGTCAACAACTTCGACAATAGGGGTTACTATATTTTTTTATACCAACTGTACTTTATATGAAATTAGCTTTATATCATAAGTTGATTATAGTAAATATGCATTATACTTAATGCATGTTATATAAAATATTTTTAGAACAAGTGATCGTTATATAAAATGATAATTATATCATATTTAAATATATTAAATGTTGTTATATGATTTAATTATTATATCAAATGAGCGTTATATCGACTGATATTATAGAAAATATTTTTATATCGATCGTTACGCACCCAAAAGGAGGAGGTTCTCAATTCGTCGGGTTTTTTTTTTATGTATGTTCCCCGATTACTCGAAAACCACCGGACCGAATTGAAAAATTTTTTCGTTGTTCGAATGGGTATACTTTCTAGTTGGTCCCATTGTCACCACGTCAGGATCTGATGATGGGATCATGGAGAAACCAAGAGAACTCCTCAAATATTATAGGCACACCTATAGCGATTTTGGTATTTTTCACTGTAACTCATGCATTTGCTTTTGAAAAGTACTATATGGTGAAGAGGAACTGATGATGAAGACCACAGATGGCCACCGGAACTCCTTAACGGTACCTATTTCAAGGGTGGCGATAAGATATTTCGATAAAGGTAGTTGAGCGACTATGACGAAGCACATTTAGGTTTAAATATGACTATGACATTCCCGCGGCGTTGTCTGCGGCGAGCTTGAAATGTTCTATAGTTTCTCATTAATATTTAGAAGTGGAGCTACGTAACAACATAAATAGGATTACTAAAAAGTATAAAATAAAATAAATGTTTAAAACAACAAAAACCCGCCTTCAAATATGCAAAAAATAACTTCTTTTAAAATGGTAGGTCAGTCCAACTGAAGTCGGCGTCCCACAATATTTTAAACCAAAAGCCGAATGCAGTTGGACTGACCTACCATTTTAAAAGAAGTTATTTTTTGCATTTTTGAAGGCGGGTTTTTGTTTTTTTATAGTGCAAACCGAAGTTCAGCAATCTTTTAGAAGACAAAATTATCTACAAATTGAAAGTTTCTACGATACCTAGTAATAGTAATATGGAATGCTCAGGCTTAGCTCGTAAACCTTGTAAACATTTTGACTTTCAAACCCACACACACAGAACTACGAGGGCAGAGTGAGAAGTCTGGTAAAAATCATATTAGGGGTATTTTTTTCACAAATTCATTAATGTCAAGTTGTAATGCAGCCTTTTTGGAAGTAAATCGTATATTTTCAGCCAGTTCGCACGGCTAGTTTTTTTTTTGACAGCTATGAAAAACAAAACAATCACTTTGGTGTTTGCAAACATGGAGAAAAGTGAGTTTCGTGTTCTAATTAAACATTATTTTTTGCGAAAAAAAACAATTACGGAAACAAAAAAAAAATTAGAAAAATATTACGGGAACGCAGAGTTCCATCGATTAAAATGATCCACAAGTGGTTTACGGATTTTCGTTGTTGCCGTACAAGCACTGCTGACGCCGACCGACCCGGACGCCCAGTTGAAGTCACTACACCAGAGATGATCACCAAAATCCATGACATCGTATTGAACGACCGAAGAGTAAAGGTCCGTGAGATAGCTAATATTGTAAGCATTTCAGACGAACGGGTTCGTAATATCCTTCACACTTGTTTGGATATGAAGAAGCTCTCAGCCCGTTGGGTGCCGCGATTGCTCACAGTGGATCAAAAACGCACTAGGGTGACCCTGTCAGAGGCATGTTTGGCGAAGTTTAGGTGTAATGAAAAGGACTTCTTGCTTCGTTTCATAACTGTTGACGAAACCTGGATTCATCATCATACACCAGAAACCAAGGAGCAGTCAAAACAATGGATTGCTTCAGGTGAACCTGCACCAAAGAAGGCGAAAGCAGTTTTATCTGCGAATAAAGTTATGGCTACTGTCTTCTGGGATGCTCGTGGTGTAATATATGTTGATTACCTTCAGAAAGGTAAAACGATTAACGGCGAATATTATGCCAACTTGTTACAGCGATTTCATGAAGTTTTAGTGGAAAAACGACCCCATTTTGCGAAAAAGAAAATCATTTTTCACCAAGACAACGCACGGGTCCACACTTGTGCCGTTGCTATGGCTAAAATCGATGAGCTGCGTTACGAATTGCTCCCGCATCCGCCATATTCTCCTGATTTAGGCCCCTGCGACTATTTTCTTTTCCTAAACTTGAAGAAATGGCTTGGTGAAAAAAGATTTGGTTCCAACGAAGAAATCATCGCAGAAACCAATGCGTATTTTGAAGGGTTGGAGAAATCGTACTATACGGAGGGAATCGAAAAGCTAGAAAAGCGATGGACCAAGTGTATTTAGTTAAATGGGGACTACGTTGAAAAATAAATACTTACTTTTACCAACAAAACAAAATTGTTTAATTTTTTCAACACTTTTCACTCTGCCATCGTATATCGATCTAAACTATCTCGATATAGTTCTGTGCCCACACATCATAAAAAAATTGAGTTAAAATTCAAACATTGACGAAAACGGTGGCACAACTTGGTGCATGCCAATCCGTTCTTCATGCACGAGCACATGGTAGTCAGGTACTGGGATGAACAATTTAAAGATACAATTATCCGTGCAGGTTTTGAGGACGGGCTCGAGGATCATTAGAATGGGAATATATTGGTTTTGATGAAGTCAAGAAAGTCCGGTCGGGTATGATGAGCATTTTCCCATACGTTCACCTGAAAGACTAAATAAATATTCGGTACTTACCGCAAAAGCAATTGATTTTACACTAGCGCTCCATAGATGATTCCATATATTTTTTCCTAGAGGTTGTGGAAAAAATGATCAAGCCAAAACTTACATCAAATTTTGTGATCTACAATATTGCCGAAGTACAGTTGGCGCTAGAAGTAGCTCCCCATAGACTATTCCATATCTTCGTTCCTAGGGGTCGCGGATAAAATCTTTGAACACAAAAGTTTTAGCAAATTTTGTATTCTCCAATATTGCCAAACCATGATTAGCGCTACAATTATCTTCAACGACAGTATCGGCAAAAAACAGAAAAAAGTGACAGTATTTGCAAGATGTTGGAGAAATAAATAGAGCTGGAGGGACAAAAAATGTGGGTTACCATTGTTATATTGTCCTTTACAACATATTAAAAAACCATAACAATCGGACCTGTTTTAGGGTACCAGAACAACGATTTACAAAATGTTCGACTAAAAATTTTGTATGGGCTGCACCTCTTCCGGTATAGCATACTTCCGGTTCAATTTTCGGAATGGCGACAGGTAGATCCGCATTCTGCATGGTCAAAACCCTTGGATAACGTTGTCACCCCAACTGTTACATGATTTGCCGCTTCAAAAATGGTCCTAGACTATATTATGTATAGCTTAGCAAGAGATAGACATGGTGACAGATGGAACTACCATATTTTTTCATGGAAACCACCACATTTAAACCACAACAAGTTCTGTTCAGCCTTAGCTTAGCGCTTATGCTTAATAATAAGGGCTGATTTATCCAACTCAAAGCAAGGGTGCAAGTTATACACGCGAACAACTTAATGGAGAGCTGGGTATCCATGAGGTGCGGGGGTGAGGCACGATGAAGCTCGACTAGTCACCCTTCCCTTTTTTACCCGACTGCCGAAGGAGGGTAATGTGTTTATCAGCCTATTTATGTATGTTTGTTCCTTTGTGGCGCGCTAGAAAGTAAACGCGTGGACCGATTTTGATTATTCTTATAATCAAAATTTAATATGGCGGCAACCAGAGATCATATTGTAAAAAAGAAAAAAGAAGACTAACTATGACGGGTGGGGTATCATTGAATAGGTACTTAAAAATCCTCTAGGTTTCATTCATCATTTTTCATTTCGAATGATCATTTAGGATATATAACGATTAAAAGTTGGTTAGCAACAGTCGTGTTTATAAAGCTTGCTTTTTTCCGTACCTGATGCTTACCACGGCTACCAATTAAGTTGTACAGTCAGCAGCAGAAGGTGGACAGTCGTAGAACTCAAAATTATCTTTATACGATTCTATAGTAAAGACAATAAGAGCGAGTGTAGTTAATTTTGAGCTCTTTGACTGTCTACCCGCTGCTGACTGTACGCCTATAGCTCTATACTTTCATTCATATGACAAAGAAAAAAGGGAGTGGTAACTCTACGCAATCGGAGTCAGTTAAGGAGTCGTTCCGTAGTGAAGATTTTTCCCTTTTCCACTAGGATCCATTGATAGGATCAAGTGGACTTTTTGTATATTCAAATTGAACGAGTTAATTGTCTCTGAAATGTCTCAGAGTACGGCGGTTAGTCTGTTGGTATAAAATATAGTATTCGCTCATTGTAAAGAAAACAAAGTGTATGTATTATTTCATTTATTTATTTATCAATTTCTGTATCGACAATAAGTATTTCACAATACATATATGTACCCAGGCCATTGAAGGCGATTATACATATATAATATTTACAGTTTTACAACAGAAACATCGTGAATCCAAGTAATAAAATTCCGAACAACTATTAATCGAAACAGCAGGGTTTTAAACATTTTCCAATAGACGGTAAAGCACCTTCCTGATAACGCACAACACAACAAGTACAAAAATACATCAAATTGTTACAAAAATAAGAACGCCACAACAAACTCTAATTCTTGTGATGAATTAAACATTAAAAATATCGCCAATATGTCCCTTAAGTTAACGATTGTTCAACGAGTCCGACCTGCGAGTAGGACTAAGGAATGTGTTTAAATAACATATGATTATGATACAGAAATTATAAATATGCGAGTTGTACATGCACTTACAAAAGGCTGCTGAGCGCATTAAATAAATTATGCTTACCGATACGATTCTAACGGTAGGAGACACTGGACATATGGAATTATCTGTAACCGCTTAGCTAAGAACACCGTATCTACTCTAATTACCTTTTTTATTGAATAAATAAAAGCTCGAGATAGATCCCTTTAAATGACATGGAAGTTGGGACTACTTTATTATTATGTATATTAAAAATGTGAATCCTCTTAACTAAAAACGTGGTATCTACTCAAATTATCTTCGTTGTATAAATACAAAACTCGAAAGAGATCCCGTTGAGTGACATGAAAGTTGGGACTATTTATTATATGTATTTAATGAATAGAGTGTAAACAGTACAACCTCAACATAATTTAGAGTTCTTCATAAGTAAAGTAACAGTCTAGCAAACGAAATGCAGTTAGATTAAGTATAAAAGTAAATATAAATCTATACAGACTATGCTAGAGGATGCCCGGGCGGCGCCGGCGCTTATAACTCGTCTCTGGCGGGCAGCTCATCTTCCTCATCGAATTCGGTCTGAAATAAAAAAAAAGTAGGTGTAAGAAAAAGTTAATTTAGTCACTTGTAGTGGTGTACCGTTACCTGAAATTACGAGAACTGAGAGAATTTTAGGGTAACGTTCTCGGTAATGTTCTCCGTAACGGTAATTATCGAGAAAGTAGACTAAGTGATGTGCTACCGAGAAATTACGCACTTACGATCATTCTCATCGTGAAAAATTAATGTAAATTACCGAAAGTTCTCGAGAAACTTACTGCCGCACTAAGAGTCGATAAGAGATGTGTTGTCTTATTCTATTGCTATAGCAAAGAAAGTGACAGCAGCAACTTTAATCAAGCATTAAATTTAACTGACGTCTCTGAGTGCGGCAGTAAGTTTCTCGAGAACTTTCGGTAATTTACGTTAATTTTTCACGATGACGATGACCGTAAGTGCGTAATTTCTCGGTAGCACATCACTAGTCACTTGTCTAAAAATGGTCGCAAAAACAACGAGAAAAACCGAGTGACCAACATTTCAATCACTTCATTCCATTCACTTTCGGCACAAACGGCATGAAGCCTATGTCATGCCGATTTTGTAAAAGCCATACAAATTGCAATTTTGTGCGCTGAACTAGAGTAGCGAAAGTTGTTTATTTATAAGTAGGTTGTTTACAGGTTGCTCAGGTTTTTACTCAATTTTGGTACAGTCGACGTCATATGTTTATACTTTAGTACCTGTTGTACGTCATGTTTTACCTGCCATATGAAATTGTCATAGCGGATAAAGTAATGAGGTACTAAAGTGTAAACATATCTTTGACGTCGACTGTACCATACTATAATATATTATCTGGGCGTCTATTCTCCTGGGTTAAACGATATTGCTTTTGACGTGTTATCGTATTATTTTAATTCGGCCGCCATTACCGTCAAGTAAATAAGAGCTATCATAACGTTGGCAATACGATAACATGCCAAAGGTATTTTCGCATGTTGAATAGATTGTCAAATCAGAATCGCAAGCATTCTTTTTTTTATTGCTGGAAAACAGAGAGAGATTTATCAGCATAATCACGACTTGTTTTTTTTTTCTGAATCATCAAAACTCCATTAAGTTTTAGGCTCAGCATTTCGAATTAAATGAAAAACAAACTTATGCGTGAAGAATCCTTAATCCAAAGTCGTATGTAGTTTTTAACTGAAAGTTTATCAGAAGTAGCGAGTCCAAATGCAATTTGTCCCAGCCTTAAGCTAATCAATTTGATTCTATTAACAACTGACCATTTATAAACGGTTCAAATTTACGATAATTTATTGAATAACTTTCAACAAGTATTGGCCAGATTTTTTTACTACCTCGAAAACTATTCGAATTACTAGTAAAATATATATATTATGACGGTTTAAAAGAGTTATTAACTATCTCTATGTTGAGTTGTTGAATGCGGAATAACCGAATACCAGCATTAGCAATATTAGTACGGATAAGGAAATAAAGCAGGAAAAACAACGCACTGTATACTGGAATGCGCTGTCAATGTTGGTCTGTACATCTATATACCTCGTGTGTTCATAAGTTTTAAGACGAAATAAAATGTTCATAGAAAAAAATTTTTTTTGGGTTTTTCATAATTTTAAATTTTCAGATAATAATAAGTATACATTAACCAACAACTAGAAGCAATTATTACTCAAAATGACAGCCTCTATTCTTTATACGAGCTCTTTGACGCCTTGTTGGCAAAAATGGAGCGGAATGACACCTTCATACGAAACACCCCACCATACCATCACACTCACTGGAAAATGGGAACGCGATTCATTTCATGCTGGAGCTGGAACATCTTTGCTGCTCTTGGCATGAACTTTATTGTTTTGGCGGTTGAACTTTTCTTTGAATGTGAAGATGTTCTCATAGGTGAAGAGTATATTTTTGTAGCGTGTCTCAGAAGTAGCATCGGACAACGTTCGCATCGTAATTGACGAAGGAAATCATTAAGGAAGTGAACTTTCCTAGGATTGTAGGCCTTTACCTTGAGAATGTATTTCAGTATTTCGTTTACCGCAACACGCGAAATGTTAGTCTGCAGAGCACTTTTTACAGGGTGCGACATGAATTTCGGCGAAGTCGCTCTCTGATTATTTTGATGTTCGCAATCGTCTTTACAGACCGTGGGCGACCACTCCTTTAGCGATCTTTTAGAGAATCAGTCTCCTTGTAACATTTTATGGTGTAATATATAAAGTTGCGGCTAATCCCAAAATATTTTAGGACATGGAAAATATCCATTGGTTTTTTCCTGCCATATGTAGCGAAATGACAGTCGCACGTAATTCTTTTGCTCCCGCGATCACAATAAAATTAATTGAAATAAATAATAAAACTATACAAATAGAACACAAACATTCCAAAACTGAAAAAAGAATTAGACAGCTGCCACTATTATAATGTTTTATTTACGTAACACCTGGCCATAATGTGAGTTTTATCGCACGCTGCGCGCACGGTAAAACTCGCATTGTGGCCAGGTGAAGACGTAAAATTGTGTACTCATCACGGGCAGTAAAAAAGAAAGCCCTCTATCGCATATTTACAACCCTCGCTTACGGCTCGGGTCTCAAATACCTGCGATTTCGGGCTTTCTTTCTTTTACAGCCCTTGTTAAGTAATGTACTATTTTTAAAGTAAAAGTTCGTCTCAAAACTTATGTACACACGAGGTATATGGCATTACGTAGATGACCTGGTCATGTGATCTCAATAGACATAGCGAAAAGCTTACCGAAACGCTAGGTGTAGCCTCGGCGGCTTCACCGTCAGTCTCGACGAACTTGATCATGCCGGCGAGCGTCCTCTCGCCGTTGTAGTCGTGCACTTGGTTGTCCTTGGTGTAGAGCTTCAGGGTGGGGAAGGAGGTGATCTTGGTGTGCTCCAGCTCGTTGGCCGTGGCGTCGATCTTGGCGATCACCACGTCAGCGTCGGACGCGAAGTGCTCGCCCAGCTTGTCGAAGATGGGGACGAGCTGCTTGCAGTGGCCGCACCTGGGGAGATTAGGGTTTTATTAATCTAAACGAGTATATATAAAAGATGAAACTGACCGACATATCAACGTACAGCCCAAACCGCTGGGTCTAGAGATTCCAAATTTGGCGCGTAGGTTCCTTATGAGGTCTAGGGAAGCACTAAGAAAGGATTTTCCGAAAATTTACCCCCAACGGGAAGAAATAGGGGGAGAAGCAGGAAACTAATTCTCCGCGTTCAAAATCGCGGGCGTCCTCTAGAATTTACTAAAAAAACACACTGGCGACTAGTATGTCGCATCATTGTAATGTTTGACCCCCAACGCAGAAATAGGGATGTTGCAAGTTTAACGTGTGTACGTGTACTTGACTGGCATCGTAGCTCCCAAACGGGTTTTAAAAAAAAGCTACTTTGATCGGTTGATCTGGATGGTTTCATGAATATCGGATGGGCTGTTCACCCATTATATCGGTGAATTTTATCTATTTTATAGTTATGATAGTTGTAGTATTGACACTAACTTCAAATACCGGTAATTAAGCCTAGACCTGTCGATTACCAGATTCACTGTTGCCTTACATATAAAAGAATATACTTTTGATACACGAGGTGCGTCACCGGCAACGAATGCAAGCAAGAGACGGCAACAAAGTTAAGTTATCAACGATTAATAAAGCATCAAATATTTCTAGTCTGCAATGACAAGGAACTGGCAGCGTTCAATTTTGTTGTATTAAGATTAAGAGACATAATAATTATGCTATAGGTATTCAGTTATAATTAATGTCATAGTATAATTAGGTCAATGTGAGATGATCCATTTGACAGTCCTATGTCGTTATTTCAAATTACTATAGGCAAACAAATAAAGAGGTGATTTATCATTATTACTAAAAGTTGTTGCAGGGCTTGTACACAATATAGTGTTATGTTATGAGTCAGAAAAACAAGTGTAGGTAATACGTGTTAATATGAGCTGTCATGGACCAGTCCCAAATGGACAACTACAAGACATAAATGTTATCATTACTTATGATTTTAGCCATAAACACCTATTTATCAACACAAGTTTTCAATTAAATCAACTAAACACAATAACAATATAAACGCAGAGGTAAGGTATTTTGTAGAAATTGTCAATGTTCATCTACCTGACGAAACCTATGTTAAAGATGTTATTTGTATTTTTAAATAAATAATTACATTAAAAAAACGCATACTCTATCATACATACAACAACAAATATCATATCAACGAATACCAATATATCCAGATGTTTCAAGGGGGTACACTACATAATCTCGAAATATTTTATTCCGAATTTGATAAACACGAATTTCAGAATTCCCGATTTTGAAATTTCCGAATCATCACAATTCCGAATTTTAGTTTCACGAAGCATGAAAATCTCGAATTTTTTAAATTCCGAAAGTTCACATTTCCGAATTATTAAAACCCCGAAAAATATTTTTCCGAATATTACAATTCCGAATATTCCTATTCCGAATCCCGAATATTCATTATTCCGAAATGTTTGCAGCCCGAATTATCTAAGTTTATTTATTTCAAATCAGCGCCTGATAAAATATTGTATACTTAATACCGTGTATAATGTTTAACATGCATATTGCTTTAAAACTGTAAGAAATGTCATGTCCGACAAAGTCGACGGAGCCCCTTGATGCAACTCTAACCTAACCTAACCTATCATGGTGAGCTTGACTAAATTTAATAATGTGCTCGTCATCGCACCTACCTTTTGTTTCAAGTATAATACTTCAATTCAAGTGGTTAGTTTCATAATTCTGAATTTTACATCACCGATCTGGTTTGTTTGGAATACAAATATTCGGATTTATAATTTTCGTAAAAAAGAAAATTCGGAATTGTCAACATTCGTAAATATAATATTCGGAAAAACGTTTTCGTGATTTTCATATTCGGTAATATAAAATTCGAGATTTTGATAATTTCGGCCTTAATATTTTCGGCATTGTGAAAATTCGGAATTATGAAATTCGGTATTTTCAAATTCGGAATTAAATAATTCGAGAATTTAGGGTGTTCCCGTTTCAAGCACGTTCCAAGTTTAAGACAAGTATGACACGTATCCATCCACCTCACGATGATAGTTCCTATAACGCCACGTGGTGCTGAAACGCTGACGTCACTGCATTGTCAAACCGATTACTCACCCGACCTAGCAACGACATTAACATAATGCTTTTCCAAACCATTGAATTGACTTTTGACATGAATATTTGTATTAATTGCGGCCCAGTGAGTCCTAATGAACGCCTTCATGGGACACTTGTGCAAATTATAGGAGACAAACAGTTGCGTCATGCTTTCATAGCCGGGGTCACACTAACCGTACAGAGGTTTTATTCTCTTGATAACAGGGCCTCTATTCTAGGCAGTAAAAACTCGTCTTTGGACCTGTTATGGTATCGTTTTTAACTCGGCCGCCATTACTGTCAAGTAAATAAGTAAATGATGATGACGATGAAATAAGATCTACAAAACGATGACAATACGACTATAGGTCAAAGACTTCGAAAAACAGGTCGAACTGTCGATGTGGGTAAAGCAAAAGAATCATGTATCTGTGCTGTATGACTAACTATTTCGGGTGATTTTTCTAAGTTATGGAACAGGCGATCATAGACTAGCTCGATAGTCCGGCGTTGCAGTGCATTGCAGATATATGCAAAAAAAGAAAAAAGATCAAAGACAATGGTCGTAGCTATATGTGTCCGTGTTCCAATCATGTCTCAGCTATCAAGACGTATCCAATTTGAACAATCTGATCGGTCGTTTACTCCAAACGAGTGGAAATTCATTCAAATTATCAATTCGCTTTAATAAAATGATTACAGAACTTTTTTAGATGCAGGATATCTCATTATAATCTCACACTAAGAGGCGACCCTTGCTACCCCACGAAGTTTTTCTTAAGTACAAATAGTTCCATCCGTAAAATATTTTGATTGCCCATGCGGTTGGCGTGTACCCGGCTTATAGCGAGTTGTGAAATTACAGAGCACACCCACGTGTACGGCCTTGTCAATGTGGTGTATTATGCAATTTATGAAAAAACAATGTAAGGAAAATTAATGATTATATTATGAATTGAAACCAGATTGCCACATATCCACAGTTAACCAAAAGGAAAATAATTTGTATAGCTTGTATTGACTACTAAGTACCGACCGACAAGCCAAACATTTAAAACTTTAAAGATATTATCACGGAAAAGTATTAGGTTAACCAAAGTCGGTGTAAATTGAATGGGCAAAATGTTAACAAAACTAAAAGAACCAATTTAACATTATTACTCCCTACTTTTGAATACCCTACTAATCACGTACTTTTGAAGATCCAGTGAGGTCTTTCTCTCGATTACAATTTGAAATTATGTGTACTAATTTGTTTACATATTTGCCCACTTCAATTGTCACCGACTATAGGAACATGATTAATTACTTGAAATGAAAATCGTGCGATACGTTACAGTTATATCGCGATTCCAAACAAAATTTAATCACAAAATGCCATGACTTCAATAACAGAAGCAGAAAACGACGATAGACGATAACACTTATCAAACGCATTATCTTAACGATATGGATACTTATAGAGAACACGAAGACTCTTAAACCTGTTTCCAAGTTCAAAGTATTATTTTATCTTTTTCGCTCGACTTTATCGTCACATAAGCAGAAAAGAGACGAGGACTGACCAAGTTTCAACTTTTATATTTCTCAAACGCGGGAATTTATAACCAACAATCCAACAAAGCTAGCAAACAAACCGTAACATGTTCAGGGCCAGAGTATCTGGAACCCATAGAGAACTAACGCGTTATAAACATAGTAAACCCTATCGGTTTTCTACAACTACAAGGTATGATATCGGCGATCTGTGATGTCTCGCGGCTGTAAGTTTACATAACTGTCCGGACAAGTTTAAGAACAGTTAAAGAGTCAATGACACCGAGCGTAGGCGATTCGGCCATTACGCTATCGAGTATGCTATCTGAATACTGATGCTAAACAATGACGTATGTCGGACAATGCAGCATAAGTCATAGTTCGGTTCAGTAAGAGTTTTCATCTGACAAGCTTTGCTTGCAGGTGGTTCTCATAACAAGGGCCTCTATTCTAAGCGGTTAAAACCATATTGTCTTTGACCAGTTATCGTATAGGCAGCGTTTTGATAACTCTTATTTACTTGACAGTAATGGCGGTTTTACCGTGTTCAATAAAGGCCCTGAACTAGAGCTTTGCAACTCGACGGATAAATAAAACGCAGAGTTTAAGTTGTCCCATCAGAGCGTACAAACAAGATTTTAGAGAGCTTCTCAGTTAGGTAACACACCTCTCGCTAGTTGATAAAACCAAGACTTTGCAAATACATGCATCTTAGGCTCTAACTGTAAACTAGCGCTTGAGCTCTGCCCAACATTAAGCCAAGCTGGCTATCCTTTTGGGCTATATGGCGTACTTTTTTGTCATAGTTCCTACATCAAACGTTCTATAGTTACTGTTTGCTTTATTTTAATTACATTTTTGTATGATTTAATACAATAAATAGTATAAGCAAAGTAGACATTCAATGTAATGGGACTAATTGAGTGATAAAATAACAAAACGACCCAAACAGGATGGGTGACCGCCATATTCACTAGATATTACCAACGTGTAAAACGTGCTCTGATGTGGCCCGATAACTGAGTTTGAATTAATAACACAGATGACAATCTCAAGGCAAATAGACAACTAATTATGACTCGGGTTTAGCTTGGAAGTCACGCAGTGTAACCACAAGGAACACCGGATCCTAAACGTTCAGAAGCTTGACTATTATCTGCTAAAGTAATAAAACTATTTTAATGAGTTTTAAAAATAGTTTTCACTGGCTTGTCGTAAAACGTTTACAGCGTCGTGTGTAATTCGTGTTTAAAAGTCACGTGTTAATAAATACCGTTACCAATCGATCAACGATAAAAGAACAGTTGCAACGAAAAAAAGCAACCAATATTGTTTAATATTCCACTCACAGTGTGAACTTTTGAAAACGATCTATTGTCGATTTTTAACACTAAAATTTACTTAAATGTTTGTAACGAACCTATTAAATTCGTCAAAATCAATATAATAATATCTTTAGGATGATGTAAAGACTACTAATATAATTTTTAAGAATTTACACTGAAGCATAAATGACTAATCAGATTGCGTCGAACAATCAGTGTGTTACTATTATTGGTAAATTACTCAATGAAACCGAGCCTTTAATCATTTAGCACATTCAAACGTACTACATTAAAAACACCAGGACGGTTTCTAGTATTTTCACTGTGGTAAAAAGAAAAAATGTAATATTTTCAAATAATGCCTTCTAGAATAGAATAGAATAACTTTATTTCAGACTACAAGGCCCATATTTACAAATACCTTACAGACTAACATACATATCAATATATAACATAAAATGATCACGACTACTAATAAATTTTCGCGGTGTCTGCTAGACGGCGACCAAATACCCCACGATACCCCACGTGATACAAGGACATCAATCGCCGGCGACATCCTAGGGGGTATGTCAGGTAGAGTCTGACCGTGACACAAGCATTTTTTCTAATTCTTCACATGGCAACAATTTGACCTATGAAACAAGCTATGTATTTCGTGTTACCAGTTAGTGATATTTTAAACCTAAAAAAAGTATCCTTAAACTCACCAAGGCGCGTAGAACTCGACGAGGACTTTCTTGTCGGTGTCGAAGACGACTTCGTCGAAGTTGGTGGCGACCAGGACCTTCACTGGCTGCGCCGCCCAGTCCTCGGGCAGCTCCTCGCTCAGGAGGTGCTGCTTCAGGTTACCGGCGAAGAACGATTGCACGAATTCCTGGGGACAGCAGAACGGGCTTAGAATATATCCTACTGCCTACTAGTACTAATCCTAGTGTTTTAGTACCGCCCTGTTAAAAAGGCAGTTTTATACACAGATCTACTGTTACAATTGTAATATCATCACGGTAATGAGGTTGCAATTGTTACAGTGGTTTTGGCTACTAAATTGCCTTTTACCTTGGCAGGGCAGAGGAATATTATAAATATAAAAGTTGACCTGCATGTGTCTTTTAAACACACATAAGGCGCTGTACCAATTTGGAACACAGTTAGTCTATATTTTGGATTAAAATATAGGCTATTTTTATCTGAGAAAAATTGGCTGTTGCCTTGAGAATTACGTTAAAAGAGAAAGTAGTACGCGGACGAAGCCGCGGGAAGTGCTAGTCATACATACATAAACATAGCTAAATGCCTAATGGGTAAGCCTATTCCAAGTATAGTCCGCGCGAGATACGAGGAATCTCAAGAAAAGTTGACGTCAGGATTTAGTGTAGTGATTTAGTAAATATTATGTTATTGATATAGCCAAGTAAGGCGATAAGGCCACCTCCTCTTACTGGGAGAGACCTGTCTTGTTCCCAATCCCCGATTCCTTAGAGCTCGCTCGCAGACTATAGTCGCCTTGAAGGATCTGCTGGGACTCTTTCATTTTAATCTTTTTTTTTATTGCTGACTCACTCATTTAACTATACATAATAATTCACTTTGTAAACAATAACACGGTCAACAGCCTTACCTTTCAACTTTTGTTGTCGAACATATGTAAATTAACATATACAATATTTACCTATTCAATTACCATTTCGACAATAACATTACTTGTACACAGATGTTTAGTGCGTTGTAATTGTTTTTTTTACAATTCACTGAATAATTCCATTTAATTATATTAACAAATACTTTCAACATCTTTTAAACCAAAACATACTTAACTGTACATGCACTGTAGCAAAACCATATAAAACTTCTATTTTATGGGGCGTTCCTAATTCGATAGTAATGTGTTTTGAAAACACGCACTCGACTTGTCGTTTATTAGCCATACCACCGGATAAGCACCCGATCTAGCATAATGAGAATTGTTATAACACTAGTGATTGTAAATCTGTGTTCGTGGAACCTGTACAGGCTCACACTATATATATTTTGTGTTTTTTTAAAACATACTATCACTTGCATTTTAATAAAATAAACAATAAATTAATTAATTAAGACAAAAAAATATTATGCCATTTGATATAAATATCAGGGCACAAATCTCACACAAATTGACCTCCCAAACTAAGCTCTAGGCTTGTACTATGGGTACTAGACAACGACAAACTTACTTATATAGAGAAATGTATACAATGAAAACATTAGACGCAGGAGCAAATACTCGCGCTCAGCACACAAATATCTGCCCTTACCTGGATTTAAACCCGGGACCGCTAGCTTCGTAGGCAGGGTCACTACCAACTAGGCCAGCGTGTCGTTAATATACATAGGTCGTTATAGAAGACGCCTAAAGTTCTATGTATAAATACACAGAAGAGAGAGAGAGAGTGCATAAATGTATCATGTATCATCTTCAGTGATCGGATCTAGGATGCAATTTGGGGTGAACGACCTCAAACGTTATGCTTAACATGGATGTGACTCGAGATTTCACGGGATTTTGGGAAATGGGTTATTGTTAATAATTAATAACTTTTGTCGAGGGTTAACCTAATAAACAAATAAAAATACCATAAAAGACAAGACGTGCAAGTTACGTTCAGTTCTTCTATGCAGAACTGTATTTTTTTTTAGTTATTACATATTTTGTTAATTTTATAGTGTAAACTACTTAAAATTACGAGTTATTTACCTTTTTATAAAGGTAGGTAACAAAAAGATTCGCGGGATTGTAAGTCATATTCATATCCATGTTAAAATAACGGACTTAAATTGCATCCTAGATCCGATCACTGATCATCTTGCAACTCTCAAGTTTTACAGACTAACGGTCGTGGTCGTGATAATGACAGCATTGGAGTAATTAATGTCATTATGTCATAAACTCATATGCACCGTGCCCGGGACGCACCCGAAGGATTTTAACCATCGATTCTAGACCCTATTTGGAGTATATAATGTGGTATAACATGTAGTCCAATATCGCATAATTTCCGAGATTTTTATTATTTTAAAGTTTATTCCATAGTTAATTTAATTTGAACTCTGTCACCTTAACTTAAAGCATTATTTACTAAGAAATTGATTAAATTAATTTATGTTGTACTTTGATGATATTGCTACTTACAACATGAATCTTTCTTGGTAAATAATGCTTTAGGTTAAGGTGACAGAGTTCAAATTAAATTTACTATGGAATTGTTTTTTAAATAATAAAAATCTCGGAAATTATGCGTTATTGGACTACATTTTATACCACATTATATACTCCAAATAGGGTCTAGAATCGATGGTTAAAATCCTTCGGGTACGTCCCGGGCACCCTTATTGATAAACATGTCATGCCATTATTTGAATTTGAATTATGACAGATAAGGAAAAAGCATGGCTAAGCTACTCCACAGCTACTCCACGTTTATTTATAAGGGCAATAATTGTAATATAGCATTATATGTCGAGTAGTCATCTAAAAATCCCTTGCCGTACCGTCAGTTGGGGCAGGGCTTAATTAAATGGTAACGTTTTAGCGCTATAGCGGTCCCGAGGCCTCTTAAACCGATTGGCCGATCGCCTCGAGGGTAATGCGTGTAAGTTGGTCATAACCCCCCGCTGCCCCCGCTGGGGCGGGTATGGATAGGAGTTGTAAGGGAGACGGGGGAAGGGGGTGGGGGAGTTACTCGGAAACACTAAACTCAAAACAGAAATTTTATCTTATCACTTTTCATCTACCGTTACTACGCGAGAAATAGACTACCGTGACTCCTTAATATGGATTTTAGAGAAGGGACTTACCTCAATAACGTTGGCAGAGAGCTCCTTGGTGGGGGGCTTGTACTTGGCCATGTCTTGTTCGAGGGCGATGAGGCGCGCTGCGGGGATCTCTTCCTTCTTCATGCCGAAGAACTCCAGAATTCTGGGGACATTAGCGATATTTAGTGACTTTTAATGCCCATATAAAAAGAGAGAAGAGAGTGTTGGAACTTGACATTCCAGCTGTACTTATACAAATATAAATTATAAATCAAACATAAATATGATAGAAAACCATGCAACAATGCATTTAGATACCTACATAAGAAATAAGAAAACATGAAGTCGTAAAACTCGTGAATGTAGTAATATTTTATCTACAGCAACATTTACTACTGACAACTAAATGTTAAAATCGTATTACAAAAATTCCAGGCGCATAGACTAATAAATCAGTCTACCGGGCAAAACAAGTTCAATAAACTATAGTAACGCATGTTTAGGTATACATTGGACCCGATTCTACGTGCACATCGCTTAAATAGCCTAAAACTAAATTGTCTAATTTTTAGACATAGTTTAGACGGCAGATTTAACAAGTGCTATTCCAGAATGTCAATGTAATATTGAATAGACTGTCTAAAATAAGAAGCGTCAGATTCAAATTAGCGCTGTCATTTGATTATGACAGCTGCAAAGTGTTTTAGCGACACCTAAATAAAATTAGGAAGTTTAGCGGCCGCTGTAGAATCGGGTCCAATCTAAGATTAAATTTACACTATGTCAGTAATTGCAATGATAAGTTTAATAAAGAAAGAACACAGCACGGAAAATTGAAAACTTCTGCAAGGACCTTTTTATTTTTTTGTAAAATGCTACAGTGAAAAAAATGATTTTTAATTTTCTTGAAAGAAGTTTTGATACGGGGGCATATAATCAATACTCGTAAAAAAAACACGGTTAATTAAAAAGAAAGAACTTCTTTCGCGCTTCAAGTTGCGAGAAAAACTTGAGCTACGTTAATTCGAGTGTGGAAGAATTCTTACCTCTGGTGGTCGTCTTCATCGGTGTCGATGGCCACAGACATGATCCTGTCGCGGTAGTTCTTGGCCACAGGCTTGATCTCCTCCACGTATTTGTCAAAGTCGCCATTTTTCTACAACAAACGAAATTATTAAGTGTCAGA
Organism: Acleris literana; assembly: GCA_946894065.1. Classification (NCBI taxonomy): domain Eukaryota; kingdom Metazoa; phylum Arthropoda; class Insecta; order Lepidoptera; family Tortricidae; genus Acleris; species Acleris literana. Next base: position 6,741,910 of record OX335681.1, read on the forward strand.
AAGTGTATGCTATAAAAATATATTTAAGTAATTTAAGCATGACCTTTTAGTTTCTCCAGCACAAAGTTAACAAAAGATTAGCTGTCTCATAACAGTCATAATATCATTAACTTTCGCATATGGGAACTTTCTATATAACCGGTTTAGGCATCAAGATATTTTATTAAATGTTTTTAAGAAGTTTTCGTAATCTTAATTGAGCCGGAAATTGACTATGGCTGACATTACTAAAGTCACCTTGTACAATATCGACTATTTAAATAAACCATAACCGGTTCCGCCAAATTCGATCGATGACGCGATTAACGCAAATAATTTAAACAATACCTACATCAAGTCGCTTAAAAACGGAAAGAAAACTTTTTTTCATTACATGAATACGACAAAAGACTACATACCTACCTTCATGCAAAAAGAACAACGTTATCTTTAATGCCTATTCAGATACCGTTTTTAAAATTCCAAAATGATCATTCAATATGCAAATGTTTCAGAAGATTTCCGAACTTAAATACCTATAGCACTCTAAATACTTAATTAACATTAAACTGTCGATAGCCGATACACAATTATCCCAACGAGAAATTAACGGTACGCACTGACCTACTTATCAACGAGATACAGTCACAGAACACGGTACACTTTTTTTGTGCATAACAAACTGGATTTACTTTTTGCGCTGATAGTACTTTCACAGAATCACGAGCAACGTGGAGCCACGGTCACTCGGCTCGACCTACAGAACAGACGACCCAAGTTGAACTTTCACCATTCATTGAAGTTCACACGCCGTGTCGGGAAGGGATCTCTATGAATCTGAGTAACTATTACTTTATACTGAAATCTGGAACTATTGTGTATCTTTTTAAACCACGTGTGAAAAATATGCCAGAAAAAGAGGACAGACATTAACCAAGTACATTAATACCGCTTTTAACGATCGTTTTGTTGAATTCTGTGTAGACGCGTTAACACGATTTTTTTTGTTACATCTTACTTCAGATCAGATATTCGTGTCTATATTAATTAGTAAAACTTTGTGTAGATGTATCAGAGAAGTTATTTTATTAGTCTACTTATCGCGTAGTCTAAAAAATTATCAAAGGGAAACAGTGTGTTGCTGTACAAAGTGAACTGATAAGGCTGTTAAAGTATACAATCAATTTATCTCCATGCGAGAAATACATTTAGGCTGCTGTGATTTTAATTACGTCGTGGTTAATAAAAGTAGTCTATAATGTTATATCAAATTAAGAGAACAGGTTTTTTCTCTGGAGTTGTTTTTTTTATAACCATATGGAGGATATGATAAAGGTTTAAGGTTAACGTCCATGGGCGTGGGTCGCGGCCGATGCAACAACGTGCGCCTACTTGATATAATAGAGCACTATAAAAATGTATGGTGCTAGTGCCGAGGTCAGCGGCTTGCTTATAAAATAAAATTCATTTTAAATTGCTGGTAAAACCGCATCGAAATCTGTTGCGTATTTTAATCAAAATAAGTGAAGCTCGCGGAAAGCCGATGGAGGAGAGTAGCACAAAAGCGGGCGTCATGGAGATCTTTGGGGAAGGCCTATGTCCAGATTGTCCAGCGGTGTACATCTTTCGGTTGATATGATGATGATGAATCAAAAGAACTAAATGCACAAACAGCAAGATGCAAAGAGACTCATTTATACTATTTAGAGATTTATAATTTTTTCATTATACCTGAGACCTTTCTTTGACTTTTTTTTATAAATAATACATTGATATAAACCTTGCACCAATAGGGTATTTGCCTAATATTAAATTTCATATATTCATTTGGATAACATATCAATATACGTAGTATGATAAAATAATTCAAAATCAAATTTGAAATTGGTAATAAAATAAAAAAGTTATAGCCTTTTGAAGTTCTTTGTCTATGTCTTTCTCATGAAATGATGTTTTGCGTGTAATTCATATGGCGGTTGAGTAATATGACGTCATATTACTGTATTTTCCTCTCTGTCTAAAAGCATGTTTTAAACATTTATATCTTTCTTATTTTTAAAGATATTAAAAAACTATTTATACTAGGCTATTCGGAAGGTAAAAAAGCTTCAATTTAAATTCTAATAAATAATTAGGCAAATACCCTATTCTAAGTAATTAAAATTATAATTTATCTGATAACATTACGAAATGCACTCATCAGAGGGACCATCCTACATTGACCCTGGTATAAAAATTACCATATATACCTAACTAGCGACCCGCCTTCACTTCGCTTCGGTTTATGTGAGTTTTTTGCAACTCCCATACATAATCCACGATGTACATACATAACACAGTACAAACTGACAAATGTCTTTCGCTTCTTCCACATCATCATACATCGAGTCATGTCATCCAGGATGTATTATACATAAAAACCTTTCTCTTGAATCATTCTATCTATTAAAAACAAACTGCATCAAAATCCGTTGCGTAGTTTTAAAGATCCAAGCATACATAGGGACAGACAGCGGGAAGCGACTTTGTTTTATACTATGTAGTGAAATAAAAAATACAGGCACCCATGAATTATCTTACCTTGGATAGGAACAACAGGAGGTGGTATTTGATCTGTCCTCCGAAGATCTTAGAGGCAGTCTCGTGGGAGAACTCAACAATGAGGGGCATGCTCTGGACGAAGACCCATTTCTTCAGCAGATCCTCATCAAACAGTTCCTCTGCATACTTAACACGGGGCTCTTCGAACTATTGGCAAAGAAAAAGGTTGTGTTAGGGATAAAAATTATAAATTATAGAGTTTTTTCAATAATTTTCCTCATTATGAAAAAGGAAAACTCTTAACAAACAATATGCTTCTGTAATAGCCCAGTCAATGCCAATATCATTATAATTAGATCCTTGCAGTTTTTGCCTAAAAACAATATATTTAACTCCTGACGGGAAGCTTCCTGCGATTTATACGTACAGTTAACACTTTCATTGCCAAGGTCTCCGATTTTCATACAAAATCGACCCGCCTAGCGGGTTGGCGGCAATGTAAGTGTTACGTAATTCTACATTCTTATTTTGCACTAAATTCTAAAATAGTAACCACATCATTCTTTCACTGGCTCAATTGTGATTTAGAATGTAGCAAATAACAATGAGATAAAAGAAGTTTAAATATAGTCAAATGGATTTGACTGGATGAATTTTGGAATAGATTTTGGAATTGCATATAACTTGTTATTTAACACATGACTAAAATGCAGCCACGTAGTTGCATAAAAACTTGATCTCCAGGTCAATGTCACGTTATCAGTCGGTCTTATCAGTTAAAACTTCAGATAATTTCTCTTACACAATATAATCATGGATGAAAAAATTGGTAATTATTAAATGTTCAGTTGTTACAGACACAAAAATGTAGATAAAAATGTATATTACTTACGTTCTTGAACAGAACAACATCTTCTTCTTCTGCTTCCAATTCCTTGATGACCTTCTCATCAGTGACAATGACAAAGACTTGGTCATCAATGAGGCCAGCAGCGTTCAGGTAAGCCTTGGCTTTAGTGGTCTCCTGGTCAGGGAAGAAACCAAACACAATAACAGGGCTGGCAGCAATGAGCTCCTTGGCTTGTTCAGCAGAGGTCACCTCCAAAGCCGGAGGGCCAGTCTTCTTCTTCAACCAGGCAACAATATCTTCAGCCTGGCGACCACCTGTTAAAGTTCACATGTTTCTCAAAATCAACATAATAAAGCTTAATAACTTGATTAAATCATCAATTAGTCACACTTCACCATATCACAAGTAGAACTAATCAGATTAGGTTGACTTTAATTGCATGAAATTATTTAATTACTTATAAGATTTTTGTTATTACCTGAGTAGTCAATGGGGCTTCCATTTTTGAAGAATTTAAGGGTAGGGTACCCTCGGACACCGTAGTTTTCGGCGAGTTCCTGCTCCTGGGTGGCGTCAACCTTCGCCAATTTAATGGCAGATTCTTCCTGTAGGAGTTTAGTGGCTGCCTTAGCGTATTCTGGCGCGAGCGACTTGCAGTGACCGCACCACGGAGCATCTATGGCGACAAAAAACACGTTTACATTCTCGGACACGATACGCGCATGCCGGCTGACTTATTGACGTGTCAATAGCCCCGATGCACTTAAATGATAAAAAAATGACACACTATTTTCCCATGCGGTACTCAACCATAAAGTAATTTAGAATTTAGGATAAAAACTTACAGAATTCTACCAGGATGTAGCTGTTGGATTGGATTGTGGTGTCAAAATTAGATTTGCTCAGCACGAGTACATTCTCCTCTGTAGGCACATCGTCTCCGAGAGCGGCACCCAGCAGGGCTATCGCTACGGTAAGTAATAAAAATCGCATTTTGTACTAGTCAGTCACTTAAAACCTACTCGGAAGACGGGGTACTACCAAATGCCGACAAAGCCGAAATTTTATGCTTCTTCATTCACTGAGACCGACTTGACGTTTGACGTGGCAGCGTCGATCGTTGTGTATGGCCGCTATTGGTTGATATATTGTTTTAATTCATGTGATACAACAAACAAGACTATGAAAACATTTCATTCAGCCTAGTGCATATATAAGACCTTTATTTGAAGGACATTATAGTCTACGATAGAATCGTATGCTTTAACTGTAGTATTATTTGTTTAAAAGTATCATATTGCAATATTTGCAATCAATTTAAATAATTCACTAACATTTTTTATTTACTTCGGCAACGTTAAAATGATGTGACAGGTACGTATACAAGAACACACCACACTTATTCATTTTATTCATTGTTTATTGGTATTTTGACATTTAACCGTACAACTGCCTCGACCTTATCAACTAATTTATTTTAATCTAAAATAGCTCATGTTTTGTGATTGATGTTTGGCATCTCCATGTCGTTTGTAGAATTTCTTAGCATCATTTCGATAGACAGTTGACGAATGACTCTAAATATGTTATTATATTTAAAAATATATTAACTAAAATAGGGACTGGATAGGTAACTACTACAGTGGGTACCATTAAAATGATTAGCTACTACGTTTTCAGTTCCCCAAAAAGTCATCAAACTGAAATAATGATATAATGGAGGTAGGTACTTAAGAATTTATAGCCTATGTCACTTTCAAAATATTTATCTCTGAGGTACACACATACAGATAAGTTTTATACATTTTCTTATATGACTGTACGAAATTAATGTACAAATGAACAAACTTATTTATTACCGACGAATGCTGGCACGCGCACACGCGTCAATTATACACATTTATTTTAAAAGTTTAAAAATTGGATACCATCCAATTTTTATGCCCCTGTCCTTCGTCATTGAGATCAGTTAGAAACAAGTTCACACATAAGTGATAGAGCAAAGGTGTATTTCGCAATTTTTATTGAATATTCATATATGTTATAAGTACTTAAGTTAATATTGGCTCCTTTTATTTGGCAACTGCATTGAATCTAACAATAAAGTTTCCTTGAGACAGTTTTAGTTATTCCACAGAACATTATCTATCATTGAACGATAAATTCACTTCTGGCTAAGTGGCGGTGCAGTGCTAGTAATACAGTTTAATTTATAATTTAATTTTTAGATGCCGGAGCTTACAGTGACTTCAGAGATATACGGGGAATATAACTATAATACCAAAATTGCGCCTAGTATTGAAGGAAGTAAGTCTACTAAACTACCTATAAATACGTTTTTACTTATGAGATAGGAATATTTAAAGTACATGCCTTCATTGTTATAAAATTAAATTTCAGATGTTATCTCGGAATTTCCTTTTCTTCTACCAAGGGGTGAAAACAGGATTCAATTTGATGAAGATAATGACTTGGACATTGAAAGACCTCAAAAGCAAGTGATAAGAATTGGTAATTGTTTTTATATAATCAATGAATAATAAATTGTTTTAGTAAAAACTTTGAACCAAATGTGTAAAATCTAAACAAAAAACCATAGACTAGGCCCAAAACTGAAAAACGTGTCTCTAAACCATCGCAAGCGGCAAATCATGTAACAGTTGGGGTGACAACGTTATCCGAGGGTTTTGACCCTGCAGAATACGGATCTGCCTGTTGCCATTCCGATATTTGAATCGGAAGTATGCTATACTGGATAAAGTGCAGCCCATACAAAAAATTTCGTCGTACATTTTGTAAATCGTTGTTCCCGGTACCCTAAAAAAGGTCCAATTGTTACAATATGACAACAATACAATACAATATGGACATTTTTTTACATTTTTGTGTACGCTTAGGTTAAAGCTTTTCCCAATTTTAAATACCTAGATAGTTTTTGTAGATACGTCACGTTAATTGTGAAAGACGGACAGACAGATAACCGGCCGGCCGGACGAAGCATGGTCGGACCGACGCCGAAAGAGTTCCCGGTTTACGTTTTTGGCACGGACGGAACCCTAAAAATATGATGGGCAAGTTACAATTAGTTATAATTTTCTAGAAATAAAAAAAGCAACCCAACACCCAACGGGATTATTACATGCCAAATAACAAAATTAACTGTGATAGGTAAATTCTGTTTTGTTTTACCAAGGCTGTTTTGTTTTTTTTTATATATAAGGATGATTTGCCTGATTTTTTTTTCAATAATACATTTAATTACAAATTTCAAGAATCAAACAAACAAGTTTAAAAAATCCTTTTTTTTTCAGAACACAGCTCTAAGACCAAAATTGCCTTAGTTGGGCTACAAGTATGGAGAGGGGCGTTCCTTATAGGGGACTTACTTATCCATTTAGGAGTTAAAGGGGAACTTAAAGGCAAAACGATATTAGAATTAGGAGCTGGTACTGGTGTAACTAGCTTTATAGCTGGAATATATGCCAAGAAAGTTATTTGCACAGGTAAGCACGTTTTTTTTTAAATCAACCTTTCTATCCGGGTTTTATCTGTTTAATAAAAGTCTTTTATCCGACGGTTTTTTTTAATTGTGCTTCGTCACCTATTAAAATAATTTATTATGTATTGCTTGCCATACTTGCTAAACACTTATTATATAGAGAGAAGATAGATAAGTTACTATATAGATATTAACTTATCTACTGAGTGCTTTTAAATCCTTTAATTTAGTAAATTTGTTCTATGAGCCTACTAGAATCACAGCAACTAGTGCTACGTGTATTGATAATATATTTAGTAATTTTGACCCTACTCGGAAATCCATAATCAACATCTTAAGTTCGGATCACTGCGGCCAGCAAGCTTCGTTTAAGGGGAAAACTGATAATGCGCCCCACGAGTTTATATTTAGACCGATTTCTAAAAATCGATTAGAATCATTTAATACTAAGGTCACTAAACAACTGAATTATATGACGTGCACTAGGGAAGATCCGGACAGTTTATGTACTTCGTTATTTAATTGTATTATTAAAGAATTCGATGCCTGCTTAAGTCTGAAAAATGTTAAAGTCAAGCAAGGTACGAAATTTAGTGATTGGGCTACACCAGAGATTCATGAAAAGAGGTACAAATTTTATGAGTTATATGCTACTAGAGCTGTCGATCATAGGCCTGAGTACGTCAAAAATTATTCTAAAGAGTTCAAGCAGCTTTGTGCTGCCGCGAAGTCTAAGTATTTTTCGAATAAAATTTGTAACTCTGACAGCAAGATTAAAACCGTGTGGAATGTAATTAACACTGAAACTGGTAGAACTAGAATTAGAGACCCGCACTACAGCCTGCAAGTTGAAGATACTCTAGTACGCTTGGACCTTGATGTAGCTAAACAATTTGAGCGGTTTTTTACGAACATACCCTTGGAGACCACTAAATCATTACTATCATCTCCTGATAAGGCTGAAACATTATTAAGTTCCAATGTTAAGGAATGCACAAATTTGTTTATATTCTATCATGTCACCTCAAAAGTTGTGATTAAAACATTTAGGTCCCTTAATATCAAAAAGACTGAAGATCTTTGGGGCCTCTCTGTTTCAGTACTACACTCCATTATAGAGTCAATTGCGCCTTACCTAGCTACTATGTTTAACAAGTGTGTCGATGTTGGAGTATTTCCTGATCTGATGAAACACAGTAAGCTCATTCCCTTGTTTATGTCTGGAGCAAAATCAGACCCCAAAAATTTTAGACCTATTTCGATACTACCAGCATTAAGTAAAGTTTTTGAGAAATTAATTCTTAATCAAATATCCTCACACTTTAATCAGTACAAGCTACTTCATAGCAGTCAATATGGATTTACCAAGAGACGGTCTACAACTGATGCCGGTTCTACTTTGGTGAAACATATCTTTGATGCCTGGGAAAAATCACTGGATGTAATTGAGGTTTTTTGTGATCTTTCTAAAGCTTTTCATTGTGTTGATCACGTTACGTTCGTGCGGAAGTTAAGCTACTATGGCTTCAAAAACATTGCACTAGATGTTATTACATCTTACCTTGCTCACAGAACTCAGCGGGTAGACATTAAAAAAACACAATCTTCTGGGTCATCTGTTGCTATGGGAGTGCCTCAAGGCTCTATTCTAGGTCCGTTCTTGTTTTTAATCTATATTAACGATCTCCCATATGTAGAGCGCGGTAAACATGAAATAGTCTTGTTTGCTGACGATACTTCACTTATATTTAAAGCGGATAGGAAACAGGATAATTTTAATGACATTAATGATGCATTATCTACAATTGTTGACTGGTTTACGGCCAACAACTTACTTTTAAATGCCAAAAAAACCAAGTGCATTAAATTTTCATTGTCCAATGTGAAGTGAGTGAATGCGGCTAGAATAAGACTGAAGGATGAGACACTGGAATTCGAGGATAGAACAGTATTTCTAGGTGTCACTCTGGACTCAAAACTGCAATGGAGTGCGCATATATCCACCCGTGCAGGTAAACTAAGTTCAGCGGCTTATGCGGTAAAGCGATAACGACAACTTCTGACGTCGAGACGGCGAAACTTGTGTACTATAGTTATTTTCATAGTGTTATGAGTTATGGAATTTTACTGTGGGGAAAAGCGGCTGACATCCAGACCATCTTTGTATTACAGAAGCGGGCTGTACTTTATATCAATTGGGGTCTCGTGTTTCGCTTAGGGATAAATTTAAAGAAATCAATATAATTACAGTCGCGTCGCAGTATATCTTTGAGGATATCATGTAAATATGTACTCAAACACATACATGAGTTTAGGCATAACCGCGACGTTCATAATTTAAATACTAGAAATAGGGATAAGCTCGCTCTTCCAGGTCACCGTCCCCGTAAGGTAAGCATTTCGTTTGCGGGGAACTGTATACGTTTCTACAATAAGATACCATCTGATATCGTCAATATGCCGTTCAATAAATTTAAGTCTCACATCAAGCGCTGCTTGTTGGGTAGGGCATACTATACTGTAAATGACTTCATTGGTGACCAAGATGTATTTAAGTAGTGTCTAGGCTATTACTTATTTAAGGTAATTTCTTAAGTCTAGGTTATTTCTGATATTTCTATCTTGATAAAAATGCCTTTAAGCAAACTGTGTATTCAAACACGAAATTGTATGTTTACTTTTGTACTTTATCTTTATTAGTTCTTGTGTATACAAGACGCTTTTAAATGAGAGCACACTGTGATGTTTCTCGCCGGACAGCTATATCACACAATATTACTTTTATGTTGTCCGGCAGCATGAGCACGTCATGCTCGCTCAAAGGTCTTTGCTTACGGCGGTCGTTGATCGGGTCGCCACCTTCCCGAACACATGGTTGAGGGAGGCGATGGCCGAGATATGCGTCATACTCGTGAACGGGTGCTGTTTGTGGGGTCCGGTCTGTTCACGTCTGCAAGGACTTGTTGCTCAGTTAATTATTCCAGTTATGGCTTTTGACGTAGAGACCTCGTCGTGTTGTTCTCCTAGTCATTATTTTTAGTTTAATGTATTTGACATGTAATATTTTTAATTTTTATATTAATTTGTAATGTTTTTAATTTGTAATGGTGATTTGTGATAGTTCTAATAATTTATATTTGTTGCTTTATTACCTTCGAATGTAACTTACTTTTAAGTATTATTGTATTTTATGTTTGAAAAAATGACCTTCTGCTGGAGTTTCTTGCGGCGCTTCTTCTCCGCAATGATGGTCTTGTCTTGTCCGAAGCGCTAGTAGATTCACTTTATATTACCGACGTGTTAAAGAGCCCGTATGTGGCCAATTTACTGAATAAATATTTTGATTTTGATTTTGATATTATAAAAGATAATCTTGTAAGACTGCATTTAATTTCATTACATGATATCGGGAAATTAAGCTAAATATTTAGGTGAAAATTATAGAAAATATTAATATACGTTTATATTATATCTGCCAATACATATTTTTTCATTACAGATATAGATCTTGGTGGTATAATAGAGCTCATTAAATTAAATGCGAAGTACAACCAGAAATTGATCAAATCGCAGTTCAATGTAAGCACGCTGAATTTCACGGACACTACTTGGAGCCAGCAACTTACTAAGGACATAAAAGACGTCGACATCATAATTGCTGCTGACGGTATACTATATCTCTTACTAGCGACCTGACCTTGCTTCGCTTCGGTTTATGTGAGTTTTCTGCAACTTCCTTACATAAAACACAATGTTTTATACATAAAATCTTTCCTCTTGAATCACCCTATCTATTAAAACCGGGCAAGAGCATGTCGGACCATGCTCAATGTAGGGTTCCGAAGCCGTTACTACAAACAAATTAACTTTGCCGTTGGAAAACTGTTATCCACATACATCGACACAGGTCGCGGTCAGTTTACCAACACCGCAAATAAGTTTTCGGTAGGTATAAACATTTAAAACGTTTGTAACTCAAGAATCAATGAAGCCTACTTAGTCGTGATAGTTTTCCTATTAAATTCATTATATGTGCTTTCATTTAAGATATTTTTCAGATTTTTAGTATTTGTAGTTTTGGCTGTAGGGGGGGGGACGACACTTGACTCTACCAAATATTAGCGCTTTAAAGCTTAATATTTCATAAACGGATACCTTAATCGAGGAATTGTTTCCACAAACATTTAATATAATAAATATTTTTGAAAGACCTATCCAACGACACCCCACACTATGGGGTAGACGAGAAAAAAAATTACATCCCCACGTTACGTGCAGGGGAGGTACACTAAAAAAAATTATTTCTCAATATTTTATTTTAGCACTTTTTTGGCGTGACTAATATGTATATTCATGCCAAATTACAGCTTTCTAGTACTAATAATCTCTGAGCCAGGCTGCGGACGGACGGACGGACGGGCGGACGGACGGACGGACATGGCGAAACTATAAGGGTTCCTAGTTTGACTACGGAACCCTAAAAACCGCATCAAAATCCGTTGCGTAGTTTTAAAGATCTAAGTATACATAGGACATAGGGACAGACAGACAGCGGGAAGAGACTTTTTTTATACTATGCAGTGAAGTATTAGATTATCAAAAATTACTTTATTATCTAGGTGGGGACCAACCTCGTAGACCTTACTATCTTGCTAACGATGTCTCAACAGTTTGCTTTAGAAAAATATGAAAACTCAAATAACTAGTTACTGCACATTGTTTTAAACTAACACGATTTTCACACATATTAAATTTAAATATTAGGACTTAACCTTTTCAACGCCATTGACGGATATATCCGCACCACTGGTTCAACGCCAACGACGGATATTTCCGTCGTGGTTGCCAGCGCAAAATAAACCTGATGTCTATGAGGCAAGGTTGATATTCGCTCTGGTTTTAAGCTGTCATTGGCGTGTGAGTGACGTCTTTTGTATTTGACATAGCGTTGAAAAGGTTAATCGCGTGATAAAATAAACATTTACCTTGACGTTCCGTCTCTTCTTCCCGTGACCATGGCTGCTGTAACACAGTCGAAATGTCGGTCTTTTCCCACTAGTTCCCTTGTCAGTTAATTAAATTAAATTAAATTAAACTGTTCAGATAATGGAACTAGTGGGAATGATTTTTTCCCAGTAGGTAGTTCTATTTTATTAAAAAATAATTTAGTCCCACTGAAACATTCAATAATATTATAATATAAAATATTTGTAATAATAAAAGATATATTTTTTTAAATAAAATGGTAGTACTTACTGGGAAAAAAACATTCCCACTAGTTCCATTATCTGAAGTCCTTTAAATAATGGAACTGTCAATGGCACAAGTGGGAATAGACCGAATGTCGAGGTAGTTGTTTATTTTACTACGCGATAAAGTCCCGATTTAAAGTTTTAGTAACACAGGCACTCTTTTCTCCCAAGTAAAACAATATTGCTTTTGACAAGTTATGGTATTGGTTATATTGTTTAGTTTTATTATTTATTGGTAGGTCAAGTCAATAAAAGTTATCGTGACGTTGACAATACGATAACATGCCAAAAGCAATATGGTTTTGCAGAGTTAAATAGAGCAACAGATGTAGAATACGTCTCAATCTACAGGGTGTAATCGTTAAGTGTAGCCACTTAACGATTACACACATTATCCGTAAATATAACAGATATCAGAAAACATGAAACTGATATCGAAAGTACGTAACTCAATGAGTAAAATCACATTAAAACTTTTTTTTAAATGAATGTAGTAGGTAATATTAAAAATATTAAGTTTAAACACTCCCATACATTTAAGTAGTACGACGTTCGTTGAGGCTGTAATTTCCCTACCGTAAGAGATAAAACTGTTTAAGATTCATCATTTACACAAATAAACTGTAATAAATAAAACAATTAATGAATCATATGATAATGGTGAAATGACTAGGCCTTTTAAACTAAGGCCTCTCAACGAATGGCGTACTAAATGTATGCGAGGGTTTGAAGTTAATATTTGGGATATTTCTGTTTTTATTAAAAAAGTTATTGATGTGATTTTACTCATTGGGTATCGTACTTTCGATATCAGTTTAGAGTTTTCTGATAGATATCTGTTATAGTTACGGAATAATCGCCTGGCTACTATTAAAGATTACACCTGTATATCAATGGGGGTGTGTGGTTGTATCTTACTTTCTCAGTTAGTTTATCGATCGGCTAAGCTAACTGACAAACGAGATAAATACGAACTTACTGGACAAAACTCGGTGCCGTACGATTATTCCACTACATCAAGATAGTATAAAAGCAGACTATCTGGTATGTTTTTAATTACGTCATGCCATGTATCTCGGGTAGCGTTGAAAATTTAAGAAAAAATGTTTTTTTCGGAAGTTTATGAAATTTTCGTTTTTTTCGGGTTTTTTATGAAAAATAACAAATGAATACGACAAATTATTCATAGTAAATTACTGTCACCTATTTCAATTGCTTCAGCCTCCATGTCGTCGATGTCGCCCTTTTGTAGGTGCAAATAAGACCGAACATAGATTAAAACAAGAGCAGAAATTTTAATTGTATTTTTACATAAAACTCGAAAAAAAACGAGTTGTTTGGAAAACAAACGGGTTTTTTTCCGGACTTTTTCAACGCTAATCTCGGGAATCAGGTATTTTGACCTTTTCGAAAGCATTCGACAGGGCGCCACACAGGTTTACCGCCAACGACGGATAAATCCGTCACGACTGAAAGCTCAAAAACAAAGTATAAGTATCAAGTCGAACCCATTAGGTAAGATTGAAACCTGCGCCAATTACCAATTTCTAGCTGCCATAGCGTGTGAGTTAGCTATCGAAAAGGCGTGGAAAAGGTTAAGCTTCTAGAAAAATATTTATTCGATTGGCATAAGGTTCATATGACTTTTTTACTACCAATAATCTACTTGAAGTTTGTTTTTCTTGGTTTTTTCAGTGGTTTACGATGACGATGTCACAGCTGGTTTCGTGGCCACCATACAGAAGATACTTAATATAAACCCGCCCAAAACTCTGTACATGGCTCTAGAAAAGCGTTTCGTATTCACGATAGAGCATATGGACTCTGTCGCTCCCTGTTACGAGACATTCCTCACTCTCCTGGACAAGGTTAAAGCTGATTGCGACTGGACTGTAACACAACTGCCTCTAGACTTCCCCAAATACTTTACGTATGAACGTGTCAAGGAGTTGGTGCTATGGAAAATATCGTCTAACCCTAATTGAGAGAAACATCTGTGATATTAAATATCTATTTTGTTTACAGCAGTTTCATTTGGAAAAGAAAGACTTATTTATTCTGTAAATCTCTATTTCAATTTGCTTTACTGAATCTACAGGGTACAGAAATACTTAGCTAACCGAATGGTTTCAAATAGACAAACTAACATTAGTACCATGAACATGTACAAAAGTTGTATAAATTAATAAAAAACATTTAGAATAACTTATTAAATAATAGTCAGGCTCGTATTGAAAAATGGCCAGTAAATTTCAAAAATTCTAATCCGGACGTTTTTATTAAAAAAGCCATCAACAAGATCAATTGACAAATTGACAATTAAAATTCAAAAAAGGCATTATCAGTAGTACGACTCACTAGTACTTTCAAATTGACCAAGATTACACACAGAGCGCACACATGAAAAGTTGCCTATTTGATGAACTGGATTGCACGTCTGAGAGCTTGGCAGGGCCTTTGTTAATGGTACTACTGGCAACGTCAAGACATAATTTGCATCGACGAGGGCGAAAACTGTGCAACAGCTCAACTATCACTAGGGACAAAAGAACTTGTGCAATTATATCTAAGCTTACAATTATTTTTGCGTGGGCCAGTGTTCATTGTACTTGGTGAGGAAGGTTTTCCGCAGTTCCGAGTTTCGAGCCTGCTGGTCCTTCTCTTTGCTGAGGGTCTCAACGCTTTGGCCGACGCAAAGGTCGCCGGTAAAGTGTATGATCACCACTTGGGTGTTGAATGTCACATTTTTGTCCGGATTCTGTTTCGCGTAGGTGCTATAAGATGTCGGCGGGCCAAAATCCATAGTGCAGGGCAGCGTTAGGTCTTCAACTGTAAATGAAAACGTAAATGGGAAGTGGATATCGCTATGCGTTTTGGTATGAAGTTAAATATCCAATCTTTGAAAGCCGCAGTACCTGGCTCACCTTCTGCGGATACGCTAAGGTTTATACAGTACTATAAAATAAGGCCGCGGTAGGTTACCTACACTACCTCCATTATGTTTATCATGCCATTTTATGATGTCATGCTCCCTGGAAACCCCACCGTCTGTTTGTAATTTTTTTAAGCATAACGCTGATGTATACAACATGTACCGAATTTGTACATAAAAAAGATTACCTCAATAGATCGAGGGTACAAATTAACTGATTTTGCAGTTGCTGTGGAGCATTCCCCCAGCAACCCCAAATTCAGATAATTTGTACTTTCGATTTACGAAGGTACATTAAAAAAAAAGCATGTACTAATTCAGCACATATTGGGTACAACAGCGTAATGTTTTAAATAACTTAAATCAATCTTTGGGGTTGCTGTGGAGATGCTTCACAGCAACCCCATATTCAGTAAATTTGTACTCTTGATCTATTGAGGTACATTTTTTAAATATGTACAAATTCGGTACATATTGTGTACATGAGCATTATGCTTTAAAAATTACAAAACAGACTGTGGGGCTTCCATGGAGTATGACATATTTTATGGTGGTAGAATAATGTACGGTACGTATTAAATACACTGCCATTGGGCTGTGAATTTGTTAAATATACAGTATTAACGCATTCACTGCCACCAACGCATATATGCGTTCGCCTTACTTTCACCCAGTGCCCTCAACGCATATGTTCGTTCTTACAGTAGGCAGGCTCCGTATGAAACAAAAGATGTGGCACCTGGCGAAAGTTCGTAAAACAGTACTGGCAGTGAATTCGTTAACCGTAGTTATTAACCGTTGTTATATCTGTTGGCAAATTAACCCTTTAAAAGGCAGAGGCGATTTAGCGACCACATACATTTATTTAGAATTTCAACCTTACGAACTACAGAATATGATACATAGTCTGTTATTTTTGCTCGAAATATGGCTTGCTTTTACATGATTTCCTAGGAAGTGTCAAACATGAAACTGTATTTGAATTTTATGTACCTAGCAAAACTATAATTGGGGCCCTTATAAAGGGTAATTAATAAATAAACCTTTTACGCACTATATTCCACTAAGGTATTTAAAATTTGAGGCTATGCATTTATATAACCGTCCCGCTTAAGGCCCAGCCATACCGCCTGCGTGACGTGCACGTGCACGTGCGCGTTCGCTTTCCACTGCGTCGTATAGTATGAATTCTCATTACGACATGTCGCTATACAACGCAGTGGAAAGAGAACGCTCACGTGCACGTCACGCAACCAGTGTGTATCGGCCTTTATTCAGACATTCGGATGATATCGGACCAAATGGCGCACTGGAGCCTAGGTCGCGACCAATCACAGCGCTAGATTCCACCGCACTAAATATTTCAAGTTCTAGTCTTTCAGACATAGCCCAAACAAATACAAAAAGATATCGAAATTTTGAGCACAGATCTGTGATAAGACATAAGACATACGAGAGAGTACATACAGTTCGACAGCTCTTAGGTGCTTCGGATTTGTACTTCTCTCTCACTCACAAGAGCGGACGAGAGCGAGTGAGAGACAAGTACAAACCCGTAGCACCTTCTAAGTGCTCACAGACTATAATTTTTTTACTCGGGCAGCTGTTGTCGTCTTATGTGCTTTCCCGCGCAAAGGAAAACTGTCGAATGGCATTTTTCGGGTAAGTAACCTGTACAAATTGGTTCTTCTAACATCTTTACTAACACTTTGAAACCCGGCTTAAATTAGAAACGCACGTGCGCTAAACTCGTCTTGGCCTTGCACGGAGTCGCCGGTACACTCCGGCCCGCAGCGGCCGTCCTTCAGGATGCCTCGCATCGTCGTCAACTTACTGATCGCCTTCTCGTTGCTCTTGCCCTGCTCGCTTTTGTGCTTGTCGATGTTGCGAAGGAATTTCTTCATCTAGCAGACAAAGTACCTTGTGAATTTGTCATGTCATGTCACAATGGCAATCTATAGCTATGCAAAAAAGAGTTTGGATTGGAAAACTAAGGGAAAATGGCACTATGATTATTATTTTACCTAAAAACTGAGTTTGTTGTCACCTGAGAATATTAAAGTTGTACTTGTCACCACGGAAAACTCTTTTTTGCCAAGCTTTTTAATTACTTGGAATCTTAGAAGTGTGCCCTGGTCATTGTATTTTATTTCGTAGAGCCTGTCTAAGTTACAAAGCCACGCAAACCCCCCAATTAACTTTATATATAACACAATGAAACTTCTAGAGGAGAGCCTATCCTTTCCACTTAGATAATCTCTGCCTACTCTCTTAACACCATGACTACAGTCAACTTCATATGTGATCAGTCAAATCTGACATTAAAGCGACAAGGTACTAAAGCGATTATCTACTTATGACGTTTGGTATAATGCAAAATTAGAAGTACGTACTTACATTCTAAGATTCCATGTAGATACAGTGGGCCATTTAAAGCATTATGATTTTGCATGGTAGGTAGAACCTGCGTTACGCATACATAACTATAAACTAGGGAAGCCTGCAGAAGGTATTTCTCAGAGCGTTGAAACGCTGTCACAACCGTGGTCGCATTATTGACGGCTTCCCTGTAGGCCCGAATGCCATTTGGGGCTATTCTGTAGAACTCAACCTCTACTTACAATTCTTATCAAATTTGTTTAGCTTTTCCTCAGAAAATCGTCAAAATTGTAGCCACGGTTGTGACAGCGTTTCAAACGCTCTGAGAAATACCCAGAAAGGCTATAGTCGGGCTTCCATAGTTGGCCCTTGAATCAAATGATCTAAGTGCCCGTCTCAATTTCTTAAGTTCGTCAGTTTATTTATGATGTTTTCAATGTTTTTATACGAATAATACAAATGTTTACTATTTGCTTTACAAAAAAAGTCAAAGACGAAATTTTAATAAAAAAATATTAGGAAAAAATAATTATGTTGTCCCTGCCTAAGTTGGGAAAAATAATAGTCACTGGAAGGGGTACTTATTTAAATACATGGGTGAGGAACAAAATGTTGGACCACAGCTAAGCGCAGTTAATCATACAAACAAGGAAGTTGAAAAAAGTTCCGTTGTGCGACGAAAAGTATCCCTACAATTGTACCTATAGCTAATTGTCGTGTCACAACGGAAAAGTTTCATAGAAATTTTAATTGAGTGAGTTAGCGTGCCCAACTTTTTGGTCCTTACCCACATACGAACAGGGCAAGCTAAATAAAAGCTAGTAAAAATAGAGCACATTTGATTCGTGGGCCGCACTAGCATAGAAGTCCGACTACGGCCTTTTATTACGACATCTTTCATTGGGTGACTGTAATATAGTATTAGCGGTATAGTCAAGGACAAGGCTCATATGTACATAGACCTTAATACTATAGCAATTAGGTCTGTACATATTTTTGTAAAATGTGCGGATATTAATTTTTACCCTTGACTGTACCATAATCCGGTTCGTTTTTGGATCAGCTAAGGCTACTTTTGCAACAGTAGGATCCGAACGGACAGTCTACATTGGAGCTTATTTGAAAAAAAAAACGGGCAAAAGCATGTCTGACCGTGCTCAGTGAAGGGTTCCGAAACCGAAGTTACTACACAAACACCATCTCAAAAAACAACAAGTATGAACTAATTCTCAATTTCAAGTTATTTGGTGCTGTCTTAGTTAGATACCTAAACATTCTAGTCGCCTGTATCTCAGGATCCAATCAAGTCTACTAAGGGCCGAGTTCACCGACAATTAAACGGACGATTAAGTCTTAATCAGCTGTTAATCAATACATTTGACACCCGTTAAGCCGCTAATCATCCGTTTAATTGTTGGTGAACTCGGCCCTTAGTCGTAAAAGTTTTTCTTTAAAATTCGTTATATATACCTATGTACTTTCATTTAAGATATTTTTCAGATTTTTAGTATTTGTATTTTGGCTGTAGGGGGGGGGGGGACACTTGACTCTATCAATAATTAGTGCTTTAAAGCTTAATATTTCACACACGGATCCCTTAATCGAAAAATTGTTTCACAAACCCGCAATATTTTTAAAAGACCTATCCAACGACACCCCACACTATGGGGTAGACGGAAAAAAAAACCCCACGTTACGTGTAGGGGAGGTACACAAAAAAAAATTTTTTTAAAGATTTTATTTTACCACTTTGTTGGCGTGAGGTGTGACTATAATATGTATATTCTTGCCAAATAAAAGCTTTATAGTACCTACCTACTAAGAGTCTCTGAGCTAGGCTGCGGACGGACGGACATGGAGAAACTATAAGGGTTCCTAGTTTGACTACGGAACCCTAAAAAAAAGATTTATAGTATCGAATTACATTATGTAAAAGGGATAGGGCATCCGAAGTTTCTAAGTAATAAAATAACTATCTAGCTCCAGAAAAATACACATTAGGGCGCGTACACATAGAACGTCCGTTTTTACAGGATCCGTTATAACGTATCATTTCACCTTGTAATCTTCTTTTTTACTGGATCTAGAATACTGTTTTGGGTGTGAACTCGCTCATACAACTACATACGCCATCAAATAACGGACCTGAGGGCCCTGTCAAGATGCATTGCGCTAACTAACGTTTCTATTCGATTCGTTTTTAAACCAATCGCGTCACTGGCAGATGATGTGATACGAAAAGTCACGTGGTCTACCAGTGACGCCATTGGTTGGGAAACGAATCGAATAGAAACGGTAGGTAGTGCATCTTGGCAGGGCCGGCTCAGGGCGACTTTGTCCACAGTCCTATTTCGTCACCTTCTCAACTCGTCCACAATGCCATGTCGTCAGCATGTAATTCCTAAATCGTCACCTTCCTAACTCGTCCACTTTCTGCTATCGTCAATACCCCATTTTGTCTACATTCCTATTTTGACCACAGTGCCAACTCGTCCACGTTCTTTTATCGACCTCAGTACTCCTTGGTCAGCAGTGTCAATTCGTCCGCATTCCTGTATCGACCTCGGTGTCAACTCGTCCGCATATTTGTACTCGACTCTGGGTGTTCAATATTTTTACTATATAGTTGACGAGTTGGCACTGTGGTCTAAATAAGAATGTTGACGAGATGACATTGTAGACTAATTAGGGATGTTGACGAATTGGCACTGTAGTCTAATTACGAATGTGAACGAGTTGGTACAGTGGCCCACGTAAGAAAGAGGACGCGATAGGGAAGTGACGATATAGGAATGCTGGTGAATCGAAACAGTCGACCATATGCGAATGAGAACGACTTAAGAAGGTGACGAAATGGAACTATGGCCGAAGTCATCCTGAGCCGCAGGGCCCTCTGTAAAACGGATCGCTATGTTTACCTACCTACGCGCCCTTAGGTATTGACAGAGGCACATCTTAATATTTATGTACATTGTTCACCGTTGCCCGGTCTTTACGTTTGCGGCGTCAGGCAGAATAGCAGGGTCCTGAGGCTCTACTTTGAAATTCGAAGTTTGAAGTTACGTTAGCTCCATCCCTTTCTCTCGATCTAATCTCAAATGACGAGTGACAGGGATGGAGCTGACGTAACTTCGAACCTCGAATTTCAAAGTAGGGCCTCTGTTGGGTGTATTAGTTGAATATACATATTTACCTATATGGTTAATTACAGTATAGAATACGCGCAACATTTCGCTTTTGGGTTGATCAACTTTTTGCTGATGGCATTCTGTCCCGTAAGCCAGGAGACAACAGTGAGTGTCTTAGAAAAAATGTTATAGACTTCAAGCACACTCAGGAGAAAACCCGTAAAATAATGGGTTTGTAATTGCCAATATAACTATTAGATAAATAAAAACACCAGATATAATGGTGACCCCTTCTTTCCGAGCTGATATTTTATTTTCTTTAACAACCCAACCAATGTTCATAAAACCTAGCTACCCTACCACCTAGAACCGCCGCTAAAAAGCCTGCTTTCAAATAAAAAATATAG
Organism: Acleris literana; assembly: GCA_946894065.1. Classification (NCBI taxonomy): domain Eukaryota; kingdom Metazoa; phylum Arthropoda; class Insecta; order Lepidoptera; family Tortricidae; genus Acleris; species Acleris literana. The sequence continues at coordinate 6,762,877 of OX335681.1, forward strand.
GTATACTCGTATTTTGTTTTTATCTACTTCATTTCAATTGTTATTAATTTTTAACGATTTAATGTACAAATTGATGATGACTGATATCCGGACTGACCGTTATAGCGTTATAGAACTGTTATTACCATGGCAACGCTCATTATATAATTGTTTTCACGCTTCGGTTACGTTATAGGTACCACCTGGTACCGTTAACGATATCAATACTAGCGGTTTATAGTACGTGAGTAGAAAATGGTTAATTTTAGTGTAAATCATCGTTTTAAATAGTGACCCTAGAGACGTTATCATGGCAACGGGGGACAGCGAAAAGTTGATTGACCCTTTTGGGGGAGGCCCGCACGCGGACGGTCCGTTCGGTTTGGAGCGCCCGGTTTTTTTTTGCCATGAAGAAGGCGAACGATCAGGCTACCTGATTGAAAGACTGTTAATATGCGTTGCCAATCATGAGGACTAAGATGGATTTGGCACTGCTGTCAAATCAGCGTAAAGTTTCTGCACAGATACAAAGGTGGTAACAACTTACGGTTTTAGATATTTTCTTCGGCGGATCCTGGTAGGACATCTTAGGCTCCCCCGGATTACTCCCCACCACATACATCGTGTTTTTTGGTATATCAAAGTCCGAGTATACCGATGGCTGGCCCTCTACTGTCTCCTTCGGACGCCCTGATCCCGTAGACGACTTACTGTTGGTCGGAGCGTACGTAGACTTTTCTGGTATACATTTAGGCACGGGTGTTTTCTTATTGCGGGTCCTTTCTTTCTTCTGAGCCGGTCGTTCATCCTCGTTAGACAAACTTTCTTCTGACGTGGAAGGGAATACTTCGTTGAGGCTTATCACCTCAACGTTGCACTCCTCGAGGTTTGCAGGATTTTCGACGTCAGCCAATTGACAGAGTTGGTCGGTGGAATGTATGCTGATGAAGGATTTCTGTCCCGAACACAGGGTGGCTTCTTCTTCGGCTGCTGAGATAGGCTTCTTAGAGACTGTCACTGAAAAAGGATTTTAGTAGTAACAGCTCCCGGTAGTTGCTTGAAAGGTCAGGTTGACTGTTTGGTCCGATCCAAAACTGAGGTAGGTAGTTGTGATGTATTTGTATACGTATACCAGAACACGTCTTATTTGTCCTACTAAATATCATTGTTTTTGAAGAATAGGATGCTTCTTATGCTCATAAATCTTTCCTTAAAGGAGCGTCCTCACTGAGAGCATTCGCGTGAATATTCGAGTGGTGTGATTGTTGATCGCGAGCGTTACAAAGCTTACATACAGCTCTCGATGTTCGCGCCGAATGCTCATTACACGCTAATGCTCTCAGTGAGGACGCTCCTACCTACGCATGTGTAAGGTTCTCCAAAGTTCAAGAGCTGGATCTAATTTTGCCAATAAGAAATGAGTCCGCGGAAAAGAGAAGGCAGAAATAATATCAAAAGATTTAGTTTTTTTTACGGTTTCATAATTTTAAAATTCGACAAAAAACCAATTTTTTGAATTTAAAATGTTGACTGTATCCAATTTTTAAACCACGGTATATTATAAGCCGAAAAGACAAAGGAAATAGGAGAAAACCAAATAAAATCTATTTTGGTCAAGGCCAACTAATGTCACATCTCAGTATAGATATGTTGTATTGCTGTCCAGCTTTTTCTATTTTCTTCAATCAAATGGATAAATTCTTTCCCCTTGTGCGTAAGTACAAGGCTCTTAGGTATGTATAACCGATTGATATCAATTTAGTTCTGGATGTTTTTAACAAAACTGTAAACAACACTCACAAAATTATGAATCACAGGCAAAAATTACGAAAATTAGGGATTTTGAATATTTTTTGGTTTAGGCATCTTCAAGGGTACGTAACATTTTGAAAGGTAGTTTTTTACTCATGCTTTTACACTTCGACATTCACCCATTCCAATAACAACCAGTTCAGAGAGCCGCAAACAAATGGACGGGATTGCATTGAAGGTTTTAAGTAATAGGGCTCCGCTACTCTTTGGGCACGTACGGAACAACTAGGAGTCTCCTATAGTAGGCATGTAAGAACCGACACCCCGCCGTGTGCCAAAAAAGTAACATTTGTAAATTCACAAATTCAAAACTTTCAGTTTTAATTATTTAGAAGGAAAGAAAAGCCCTTAGCGTCATCGCAACGTAATTAAATGTATCTTACCAGCGTATGTGCAACTCTCAGTGGCGTTACAAGCAATTACTTCCCCTACAAAGAAACGTAAGTTAAAGTAAAACTGAATGCAGAATTGAACACATCAGATAAGCGATAGAATGCACTGTTACCTTCCTCAACATGTTTGTCGGTCTGTATAGTTAGTTTACTTAAATCGGGTATTTTGCGGGCATTCTTCGAGTTTGACATATTTAAACAACAAATTTCAGTTTGTGAACTTTGTCAAATGGCTTCCCATTTTTCTCTTTATTTGTTACAGTTTTGACATTCCAATTTTAATATTTTCAACGACAAGAGGTTTATCAGGTGCGCCTTTTTTATGAAATAAAACCAAAAAGTATTGAAAATAATAATTATTTCATTTCATAAGTACGAGTAGAATCGATATAGAATAACAAAATTATTCCATAGAAATTAAAAAAAAAACAGTGAAAAGTGTAAAATACAGCAAATAAATGAATTAAACACCTCGTAATGACTAAATATAAATATTGAACAGTATTATTGTAGCTACTAGATGTAACAGTCTATTTTGTTCTAAATGTATTCGAAATACTATTTATAATTACATCGTGAGGTTATTTTGAGTGGTTTTAAGGCAACTGGACACCCTGCAGTCTTGATTGTACGTGGAACACCAAGTTGTATCCACATTCGTAAGTTCAATGTGAATTAAAACGCCCTGAACCAACAAATGTGTGACAAAGGTACACCTTATTGCTTATTATCAAAATGGAACATAGTCTCGTTCTTGTTGAGTTAAATAAGTCTTTTTCTGAAACAGCAGCCAAGTCAACAGCAGCAGCAACCTGGTTAATGATATAAAAAGACCGCCACCGATTTATCTGTGAAATGGCAAGAAATTAACCTATCCATCCAAGATCTTAATGGTCAGTCAATACGGATCGGACCCACATTTCTTATGCTGCTTTCCTATTAAGGAAAACTTAGGCAGTTTAATTTTTCAAAGCATAGTAAAAAGTTGTTTATAATCGTCTTAATTTTTTAACGCCATATTTAAATAATTTTACAGATAGGTTTGTGGGTGAACCTGGGCATAGTAACATTTTTAAACATAGAAAATACTTACAGCAATTCAAAAGCCATATTGTAGTACCTTTGTTTTAATCGATGGCTTCACCATTAAGTTATTACGTGAAAGGGACAGAGCTATAGCTGTCTCATTCACTTACTTTAAATTGTTCTGTTTATGGGTTTACGTAGCTACTTTTACCAAGACATTTGAATACATTTTATAATCAGCGAGAATCATATTTTTACCTGAAACGCACATGCAACGTTCGTGAGCCTAGCTTTATTCTTATTTACGTGTTATATGAAATGTATACAAAACAATTAACAAACCTGTTGTCTGTTCGACGACTACAGCGTATTAAAAATTCATTGTAAAGATGTTTGCATTCAATTCTGAAGCAAGGCAGTGCTGAGGCATTACATTACAGTACGTACCAAATAACTTTACTGCTCTAAAGTTAGGCGCAATACCATTGCAGACGTGTAATCCATAAGGTACCTACTATAATTCGTTTGCGAATGTGGATATACGAAGCTGACAAGTAACAAATAAAAGCAACTACTTTCGCCATCGTTTGGCACAGAGGGCCCTGCCAAGATGCATTGCGCTAACTAACGTTTCTATTCTTTTCGTTTTTAAACCAATCGCGTCACTGGTAGACCACGTGACTTTTCGTATCACGTCATCTACCAGTGACGCGATTGGTTTAAAAACGAAACGAATAGAAACGTTAGTTAGCGCAATGCATCTTGGCAGGGCTCTCAGTTCTGGTGACATACAAAATCAACCTTGAAAAAAAAACGTGAAGTGAGAAAGAAAGTAAAGATGCTGTCTTCTTCATTTATGTCTTTCCGTATTGATCCTTCTCTTTCACTCGTTGTATTAAGTTTTCGGGTCCCGTCTAGGTAATACTCTGTCTATGATAGTTAGTTAAGCCTTTTTTATCGTCATAACATCCACAGCGTACATTATATTACAGGTTCCAAGCGCAATGCTTGGCTCCAAGATTCGACAACGAATACACGTGAATTCTTAGAGCAGAAAAGTGGAGACGCTCTTTTGTACCGCGCTATATATTAATTTATGATCTGCGCATCTGATCTGCTGTCGAGCTAACATCAGAGCAGTAAAAGTTAATTGATGCTTACTGTCGTTGACTTATGCTACATTTTATAAAGCTTACATAATATTTAAGGCCAGTTCTGACATTAACTATTTTAAATCTGGAGCATTTCACTAATTAACCGATACAATGCTTGGTGGGTTACTCTACTCCGAAGAAAAGAAACATTAGACACGCAACGGATAGACGTTGACCGGATACCGCAAATCCGACTTGGCAATACGGCGGGACCCCGGGCTGGAATTGAACTTAAGAGGGCACATATGTTTAAGTCGGTAGTGTTTGGCGATCCTGATCTCAATACCTATAACGAGTACCGACCAAGTACCGAGTGTCTGTTCTTTGGATATATTAATCTTGATAATTATTCTTTGAACTTGTTAAACGTGATAACACGATTTGTAAGTAAAGCCTCGACACTTTCCTGTTTCCATGACATCTTTTTGCATGATGTTAGTTGAATCTTGGACATCCTACATTCGTTTTTGATTTAATAGCAGTACTAATAATTTCTCAATACTTTTAAACCATATTTTAATAAATGTTGTGGCTTTATAGTATACAATGGGTTTGGCGCTTACGAAGCTGGAATCGAATAATATTTTTGCAATTTGCCTGGATGTTTATTTTACGGTTGACAGTACAGTGAAGCAGAGTATTAATAGAACTATAATATTTGTTATGCTAGAGAATGTGAAAGTGATAGACGAGAACTATTAAGCCAGAGATTCACTAGGGGACAAATATCCCGCGACACGTGTCGCCTGCGACGTCCGGTGTAGTGGCGCAACATCGCCGAACTTCGGACGATATTTCTGGCGACATCGCGCGGCAGGTGTCGGCAAGCTATGTCAGGCGAAGTCGAGAAACTTCGCACGACATACAGTGGTTGTCACGTAATTAGGGACACTTGCGCTTTTCCCGTACAATTTCCTACAAATATATATGACTTTTAAATTTTAACCACCAATGAAAAGTTCTTGACTAATTTTATTACTCATTAGTTCATTACAATTTACTTTAGATCATCAACTAAGGTTTAAACTTATGTAACTACTGTTAAAAACGGACCTTATATTTTATAGGGATTTAAAACTTAGTGCTGATGCCTCCATACAAAATTTTATAACTTTGTATGAACGCCAAAATTCATTTTTTCAAATTCTTATAAATTGCTAATATAGTTTTTAACATTATATAAATTGTAAGATTTAAATCTTAATTTATAACTAAAAATAAAATTGCTTAAGAACTTTTATATTGGTTGTCAAAATCGAAGTCATATTTGTAGGTAATAGGGAAATGCGTGTTTTTTTTACAGCTTCAATAAAAGCTGATTCATGTAATCAACAGGTGAGTTTTTTTTTTTGATTATATATAAAAATAACCTAGATATAAGCCAACAAAGATTTGTTCCTATCTCTTTCTAGCAAAACAGAATTTTGCGTGGAGTTTATATGGCCGTACTGCACAATGACGTCACCGGTGCACATCGGATCTCTCTGTTTAATTAGCAGTTTAAAATGCTTGTATCATGCGTATTTCTTGACCGATTTTAATTATAATTTCAGTTTTGGTGATCTCTTTTACGGTATTTTCATATTTTGTTGAGAAATGCGATTTAAATAATGCATATTCCCTATTGTATGGGAAAAACGCAAGCGTTCCTAATTAATTATATGACCACCAATGCATATGGCGACATCGCGCGACACGTGTCGAGTCCGCCACATCACGGCGACAAGTGTCTCGCTCGACTTCGCTCGACATGTCGCCGACACGTGTCGCGGGACATTTGTCCCCTAGTGGAACCCTGGCTTTAATGCTCTGGTTTTTCTGTAAACATTCTCACATTTTTTATCAGCCGATTGTAACTTCGAAATTTTGGAGTAGAGCCCATAACACTATATCGCGTTTAGCCGGCTAACCTTTTTCAATCACTTAGTTACTAATATTTTCACTAGCAGTAAGAGTACACTCCGATTTTATACATTCCATTAACAACACATGCAGATGCTATGCTACATACAATTTCCCAACTATGCATACCGGTATACCTATAACTGCGTTACTATATCTTTATCCAGAATAATTTAACACTATACAATCTACAACACTCAATGAACGAAATACCACATAAAGCAGACAACCTGCAAGCCAATATAGGCCTTAAAAGTAAATGGTGTAAAGTTTATTTAATCTTAAGACGATTGAGGTGCTATTAGAATCATCACAGAAGAATTGATGAATATTCATCAAAGAAAACTTATTTTACGATGATATATAACCCTAAATTGGCAATGATCGTTATGTTGACAGCCTTTATTCACTTATGAATAATATTATGGACTTCAAACTACCTTTTGTATATTTTTAGTACTTAAGAGGGCTGAAAAAGCCGCAAAATATACCTCACGGTTTCAGCCCAGCTAAAGAAAATCCAGGTAAAAATTCAAGACAGCAAAGTCTTTAGCCGCTTTCAAATGTGAAATATCGATATCGATTCTCGAATTAACATCGAACGTGGCAGTTCAGGGAGTGCAATCTTGCAGCACCAGATATACCAAGGTATTTTTTTTAACATGCATACTTTGCTATCTATATTTGTATATAATTCAGCCAGTATTTAACATTATGCATGAATACAAGAGTAAAAGAGCTCACTGCATGTTATTATGATAAAATGACAAGCAGATTAAAGAAAGCGTATGTTACGAGCATTAACAAAATATTTGGGTTGATTTGATAAGGTGATATACACTTTTAATTTTTGGAATTAAAATAATACCAGCCACATCTTTAGTTCCAAACGTCGCTTGCAGAATCGTGCAAAATCATTTAACCAACTTAACAACAATGTCATCCATTTTATGGACATTGACTAACACTTATCAGTTACATCTGTTAGGCAGTAACGAAATTATATCACCTAATCAGAGCGCTAACACATAATTTTTGTCAAAATTAATTCATCAATTGATATGGCGCCAATTTTAAAATTACGCAAGGAACATGCAAGATCAATTTATTTCTACACACCCGCCAATTATATTATAATAAAACAATCATCAATAATACGCTCGAAAAACTAGTAAGCGTCATTAAAAAGTGTAAATCCGACATAAAAGTTGTTAGTTTCTATCGTTCCCAGTCTTGACAATTTTATCTACGTACAACAGAACTTCAACCTTCAAGGAATTTCACTTTTCAATAAATCTTCTATCATTTTTGACATTGTACTTTAAGCCTCGATCGCGGAGGTCATCATGTCACCAACGAACGAGAGAGTATTCGCTATACGGATCGTTTCCTCTCCGATATGGACGATCTTTTGCGGCTTTGGATGCTACCGGAGGACATTTTTCTTTTGGTGTCACTATTGGTAGAAGTTGATGGAGCATTCTTGTTGTAATTCGTAGGTTGGTTAGCCATTCTGTTGTTGAGGTTGGAAGTCTTTCGGCGGACGGAAGGCGAGGCTTCGACGTTGTTGAGCTTAGCGGTGGTGGTCTGTGGCTTGGGCTCGATGACCGCGGGCTGCTGGTACTTGCCGACGGCGTTCCAGTGTTCGCGCTGCGCTTTGAGCGACGCGCGCATCTTTTCTTTGGCTTCGGCGTTATCCGCCAGCATCTGGTTGAGCATCTGCATCGTCTGATACAACGCGACGGGACTGAGCAGTCCGAAATCGTGCAACGAAGACATGTGGAGTATGAAATTCCTGTACAAGTTTTTCTCTAACAGCTCCTTACCTTTCATTTGTAGGAACATTTGGCAAGCGAGCGGGATCTGGCAGTCCCCGACGTAGTTGTATTTCATAACGTGGAGGTTCCACATCTTCATGAGTTCTTTCTCTCCCTCGTTGACGTCGGTGAACTCGTCGATCATCATCATGGTCTTCTGTTGCAGCCACAGCGGGTCCGTCTCGTCCTCCGAGTCGATGTCAAGTTCGTTGGGGTACACTGGCAGGCATGTGATTGTGTGGTGGTAAAGGCTGGAAGAAGGGAAATTGGGTTACTTGAGACAGAATGCATGCTTTAGCGGTAGAAGTTGGTGGTTTAAAGGTGGCGGCGACGCTTGGAAGAGACTTATGCCCGGCAGTAGGCATCTTTTGGCTGACATAATAATGATGAAGGTTTAAAAAGGTCATTGCAAAAGTGCCCATCACTAGTTACGGCGTGGAAGAGTATTTAGTGTCGTAAGGTCGCCGCGTGGGCCGGCGCGGCTGCTGAGTAAAGTTACCGGTTGTGTCCAGTGAGATAGGGGCGCTGCGCCTCGACGAGCTCGCTGTCGTCCAGCTCGAGGAACTCGGCGAGGCTGTGCCGCTGCGGGCGCCGGCGCGCGCGCGGCCGCCAGATGAGCACGCGCGTGAGCGACGTGCGCCGCGTGGGCCCGGCTCGCGGGCCCGCCGCGGCCGACCGGCCCTGCGCCGCGATCAGGTCGTGCGGGGAGCCCGTGTACGACCCGTCGTACAGCTCGTTGATGGACACGTCGATGCGCGCGCCGCCCGGGATCGGCTGCCATAAACCACGGGGACATACATTCAACCATTTATACACAAGTACAACTAAAGTCGGTGATCGAATTCGAGATCAAAAATGTAAACATACAATTGTCAATGTCAAAGTGACAATCCAGGGGTATACAATCTTGTTTTTCAAATGTAATTTTTTAAATGTATAAATTTTAATCAGCAAATATAAATACCGATACCTACCTACATGCTTTTCAGCAAGATAGGTATTGTCTGGAAGACTTTTGGACACCTAAAGTTAGTCTATTCATAATAATAATATTAATTTACTCAGACTGAGCTGGATGCCCTGGATAGGAGGGTCCATCTACTGCTTAAATCACATCGCATGTTGCTCATCACGCTCATCTGTTATGAGATGAGCGTGATGTTATTAGATTAGATATCCCGAGGAAATGTGGAGATGGAGGCATGTTAAATGCTAAGAATCTCCACAACCGCGAGGTGTGCAATCTCAGGGATTATTTCCTTAGCAATGAGTGTTGGATGCATCGTGAAATAAGAGCCTCACACCTCTCTCCTTGGCAAACGAGAACTGGCGCAAACCAACGGTGTTGAGCACTGAAGACCGCAAGAACGTATGGAAGAGCAAGGAGCTACACGGACGCTTCTACCGGGCCCTAACAAGGCCCCACGTAGACTTTTTAGCGTCCGTGAACTGGCTACGATTTGGTGACTTCTTTGGGGAAATCGAAGGTTTTGTCTGTGCAATTGCTGACGAGGTCATAATGACGAACAATTACCGGAAATTTATTCTGAGGAATGGCACGGTCACATTTGTCGAGCATGTCGTTGCCCCGGCGAGTCCCTCAGACATATAATTTCCGATTGTTCGCATTTGGCCGCAAGCACTGACTTCAGACTCAACAAGACCATATTGAAGAGCAAGTTGCTGATGGATGATCCTGGCCACGAGGTTATGTCTGTGCAAGTACCCACCGTTGGCCAAATTAATGCGAACAACCAGAAATTGGGTTACTTTTGTTTCGGCGAAATATGTTTGCCAAATGTATCGTTTCCCAACCGTTTCATTTGCCAACCCGCTTTTAGCTTTTCGTATTATTATTATTCTTTTTTTTTCTCAGTTTTCACTGGTGCATTGTTACGCACGGGCCTAAGCCAAGTGCATAACATTATTATTATTATTCGAAGACAGCAGTTGTCATGTGCAATTTATTTGTTTACAAATTGGCTACAATTCCTATGATTTAATTAATATATTTATGAGACCATTTCTCTTTTAAGTTATATGTGACATATATTATGTTAATAATTTAAGTGCTGAGGTTTTCCAAGAGGTTCTACACGACGGCATAAACATCTATTGTAGAATCTCATGATTAGAAGTATAGAATCCCTTATCAATCAATTTAATGTGATTGTGTAAAATCTACTCTAGAAACAAAGGTCATGCAGGAAGTGCGGTATTAATTGAAGTCAGGTAATAAGGAATGGTCGAATGCTTATACTTTAAAAAATACGTATCTGTAGTAAATTCGTTTCAAAAACAATGATTATTGTTTTACGCATTTTTAAAAATAAATTTTGAAAAACTATGGACATATTTCATGGAAGTAAAAACAAATTAATTAAACTAATTTGACTTCCTATATGCGAAACAGCCCCTTAACCTTTCGTATGGACAGATCCGTGCCAGCCTATGAACTGCGTAGGCACGGATTCGTTCCAATGCCCTCCGTGCCTAGCCGCATTTTATTTTAAACCTTTTTACATAGCAACGTAGGTTAAAAATCGATTGTAGGCTAAGCCAATAAAGTATTGAAATTAACAAAAAATAATGCTACTTTCATAAAAATATTCAGTATGGCCGCCATTTCCGTGGGTTTGATGTCACGTGACCGCGTCGCCGTACTGAGCCGTCATTTTTTTTTTATGCCTACCGCATACGAAAGGTTCATAGTGTTACAATAACCATAAGAATAAATACTATTATAAGGGTAACTTCATCCCCACCACGCGCGCTCTCGCTTGGCCTTTCAACAGTCCAGGATTACTTATCGCAGCAAACACTAGCGGGTTACCACACGGAATCGGCGCTTGGAGTAAACATGCGACAATATTTCAAATGAAGCTCTCTAAGGCGCCACTGTCTACGCAAACTGTGGTTTTACCATACGAAATTGTTAGTTCCGTATTTGACCACGTGCTTTACAATAATAATTTTAGGACGATATCAACGAAGTTTGAATCTTTATTTAAGTATTATTTGTAACATAAACACATTAAGTAAAGAGCGTTAAAATGAAAGATTTAAATAAATACATTATTTACATAAGGACTTTATGTTTTATCCAATATTAATCGTAATTAAGTAAGTCTAAGATAGTATTTCAGTGGTTATGTTATAAAAGAAGGAGTTAATAAATTAATTAATAAAATGGACAAATACGTCCTACATATATAAATTAGTTTTATTGGCTTTGCGTTTGTTCTTACAACTTTATATCTGATTTAATTGTAATAAAAGTACTTTAATTTTTACATAGACTAGTTAGCGCAAACTTGTGCTGCTGTCATCCGCTGTCACACTCATACGTTAGTGGAACTATTGGAAAGTCTTACAGATTTGAAATTTTACGTACATTTTAGTTTTATTAAATATATTTTATTTTATTGTATAGTTTTATAGGTAAATAAACTAATTCTACGCGAACGAGGTTGCGGGCTCAGTTAGTATTATATACTTGTTACATCCCTAATTTTGCGACAGGCGAGAGAGGGGTAAGGTGGGGCGTGGGGAGCTGCAGGTAATTATTTGACGGCTTTGCTGTCAAATCCATACAACGACGCCGAAGATACCCTTCTAATAGTATTTATTCTTATGCAATAACCTCGTTCTTCGACCCAATCCAGTTACCGATACGATTTTAATCATTTAATGTCTTTGCGTTTTATTTTACCACATAAAAACGGTTTACTTTGGTTTCTTGTAATGGTTACAAGTCTAACCTAACCTAACCTACGTAAATCATATTAAAGATAACCTGAAATAAACATGTCTTCTGCGCGCAAAAGCGTTCCTCAAAAAAGTAAGGCAAATTGCCTTACTACCGTTCAGTCGCGCCGCGGCCGCTGACACGCACGCGTCGAAGACAATAAAATTGTATCACCAAAACGTACCATCAAAAGTGACAATATTCATAAAAAAATCTGTCTTGTGTTTTTCGTTTCTGCCGAAATTATACTGTAACTGTAAAAGGAAGAAAGGATGTCTCATTTCATTCGTAGGTACCGTAAATATTTTTTACATTTTTTTGTTTATGTCGCCATATTTTGTGGCGGCCATCACGCGGCCACGAGCGGGCACGCCACGTCATTCGGGTACGCAATTTGAAACAACTATTTATCTCTTCCTAACAATAGCGTTCGCTACGGATTGCCGTCTTTGTCTGTAGAAATACAGTAACGTAGCAACTGTCAGTAATTGGCGACGGGTTTTGACTGCGTTTAGCATGAGCTTAACGTATCTAAATATAAAATATCATTGGGTCCAGCAGAAACTTTACATGAAACGAAAAATCTGCGAAGTGATAGTACGTTCTATGAAATTAGTGTCGGTAAAACAAGGGGACACCCATAAAAACACCCATCTAGACTTAACCATACGATGGCAATATAGTTCTACGGTGATATTACGAGGGCGGGTTGATAAGTTTCCGAAACGGCACAGAAATAATACAATATATATAAATTTTATGTTTTATTTTTCAATTGGACTTAGAAGGTACCTAACCTTCTAAGTCCACGCACTTAGCCCAACGTTTCTCCAAGGTCATTATCCCATTTCGAAAGAATGATTCATCAAGTCCCTCAAAATACCCATTTACAGCTTCTATGACTTCAGTGTTCGGGGAATATTTTTGTCCACCTAGGCACTTTTTAAGATTTGGGATATAGTTAGTCTGTGATCGAATTCGAGATCAAAAATGTAAACAAACGGATTGTCATCACAAAAAAATAAATCTAAGTGATGGTTAGTTTAAAATAATTGAAATAAAAATAATAATAATCAGAGTTATATAATATTGTGTGAACAGTTAAAAATATTACACTTGGGTAAACAGTAGGCAAGTACACTTTTTTTATTCCGTATTTGTGTTGTAATATATGGAGTCTTAATTTATGCTACTGGCAATGGTAAGAAGTTTTAAACATTTGGTTCGTTATTATTATAATAATTTCGTTATAATTGTTCGTTAATATTGTCTAATATTCAGAGTCATTGATAGTTTTTTTATATTTCTAAGGTGCAATAAGGACATACGGCATTCGTTTTCTGACATCTGTCGAATAAATGTGCTTCTTCTCGTTTATCCTTTGGTATCGTTGCTTTGTTGTTAAGTTTTCGTTTCTTATTATTACAGGTAGATTTATTATTATTTTTACAAATTACGATTCAGACACTACAACAACTTCGTCAATTAACAGATAATAAATTAAAAATAATAATTTAAGTGTTTAATTTCCACCCATGGTCATAATGATTATACGAACTATTATTATTATTCATAGATATTTATTATTTTTTCTGTAAATTAGGTTTTTACAATAAGTATTAAATATAAAAGTAAAATAACAATACTAATACAAAAAATAAACATTATAAAAAACCTAACCTAACCTAACCGCCGGCAGCGGGGCAGGTCTCAAGCTACCGGTGGTTCGGGCTGCAGAGAGAGGAACCTCCTCACAATGCGTGCCGTGTCGAGGAGTACTGCCCTTTGTATATGTCCCTTGATCCAGCCATCTAGCGAGAGTCTTTTGAGGTGTTGGTCGAGATTCTTCGCTATAAGACCTTTTGCCGAAACAACTATCGGAACAATGATCGTCGAGTCAACATCCCACATGACGGTCACCTCGTAAGCCAAGTCAAGGTACTTGCTGAGCTTGTCGTTCTCGGCCTTCACGAGATTCTCGTCATGCGGGATAGTGACGTCAACGAGCACTGCCCGGCGTTTAGATCGATCTGTCAACACGATATCAGGTTTATTGGCAACAATAATCCTGTCCGTGATGACAGATCGACCCCAATAGAGCGTAGCACGACCATTTTCGAGAACTGGCGCCGGTGTGTACTTATAGTACGCTCTATTGGGATCGATCTGTCATCAACGTCACCATCCCGCATGACGAGAACCTCGTGAAGGGCGAGAAGTACAAGCTAAGCAAGTACCTTGACTTGGCTCACAAGGTAACCGCCATGTGGGATATTGACTTGACCGATAGTTCTTTCGGCAAATGGTCTTATAGCGAAGAGTTTCGACCAGCACGTCAAGAGACTCTCGCTACATGGCTGGATCAAGGGCCAGATACAGAAGGCTCCTCGACATGGCACGCATTGTGAGGAGATTCCTCTCTCTGCAGCCCTAACCACCGGTAGCTTGAGCTCTGCCCCGCTGCCGGCGGCACTCGTAGGTTAGGCTTTTTATAATGTTTGTTTTTTGTATTAGTATTGTTATTTTAATTTCATATTTGAATATTTATTGTAAAAAACACAATTTACAGAAAATTCAATAAATATCAAGAATAATGTAAGTTTAATGTTCAACACATCCTGAAAACATCATGGTTTCAGCAGAAAATAGCATTCGTTGAAATGAAATTCGATGAAATTATACAATTGATGAAGTGAAATTCGAAAAAGTCAAGAACACTTACAAAATAGGTGAAGTTGAATCTGGAGTGGCAAAGCTTGAGGTGTTTCAGCAGGGAGTAGAGCGCGCCGCAGTCCAGCGAGCACCACGGGCAGTGCAGGTCGTCGCACGCCTCGGTCTGCTGCCGGGAGTTGTTGTTGTACAGGAACTGGTATATGATCTGTTGCCGGTTCTCGTCTGAGGAATCCTTTTTGTCTGAGGATGTAATAAAGTTACAGGTGAGGCGAGGTTGGTTTTAGCTTGCTGTTAAATATTTTGAACTGGGGCTCTATCCTACCCGGTAAAACGATATCGCTTTAATGGTGTCCTCTTGTTTCACCGACAATCATTTCATAGAACGTATCACCTTCGCGGAATTTTCGTTTCATAGAAAGCTATTTTCTGCTGAACCCGTGTTGATTTCAGGTTATCTTGTGCTGGTTACAACAAGTCTAGCCTAACCTTACCTATGTAAATCATATTTAAGATAACCTGAAATCAACATGGGATCAGCAGAAAATAGCTTAAAACATCAAAACATGCAGGGCATGTCAGGTTTTTAAAGCTCGTATTTTGTTACATCTGTATATGGGTAAGGTCCAAAAAGTTGGGCATGCTAACTCACGGAATTAAATTTTCTATGAAACTTTTCCGTTGTGACACGAAAACTTTTTTCGCTTTCGCTGTTTGTATGGTTAACTACGCTAACTATGGCCCAAATTTTTGGTCCTCGCCCATTTGCTGTTCTTTTGTGAGTTTTACTCTGTCTTGCACGAGTGTGCGTGTGAATATGCAGATTTCATTTGGGTGGCAACAGGGCTATTTAAACCGGTTTCGGTCATTGATCCCAAACCTGAATCGATTAGGGTTTGGGTTGGGGTTACCGGGGAATTGAAAAACCAGTTTTCACAAACTCCGTTCTGTTGAGCAAAAATAACCAGTTAATTTGAACTTGACACTGCGGTATACATAGATAGAGCGACTTATGCTACCTCTGTTACACACTAGTAAGCTCTTTTACGCCCTACTACTTACTTTTAAGTAAATATACGCAACCCTGCAACGTCAATGTAAGTATCGAGGAGTATTTGAGTCGCTTAACTTCAAACTCGGATATGTCCTTGAAATTTGGTATACGAATTTAAAACCTAAGTTTTTGAAAAAAAGACGCAAATTCCGTTGTCCTTTTGCATGGATTTATCAGATTTGAAGTTAAGTGACTTATTTAACTCTTACAATTACCTTAAGTCACAGTTGTTTTATCTCACGAAAGCGTGTGGGCCATACTTGTAGTTGTAATACGTATAGACACGCACACTACGGCGACGACAGCTACGCACTCAGAGACAACGTGCACGTGCATCTACACACACAAAACCTATCCGCTGTAGTGAAATAAAACAACCGTACACAAGATTGAACTTACTATGTTTTACATCTAGAAACTGACTATTTTTACTGCTGGAAGGCCGCTCTTTGCAAGTGACGGTGTCCTTTCTTGCGCCGTTGGTTTCCGTCTGCTGGTACAGCTTGGGGCGGTTCACCAGGCCATTGGTTGGCTCTTGACTCCAGCTCAGCTTCAGTTTGAGCAGAGGCCTTACTTTGAATATGTCGAATGGATTTATGTCTGTTTGGATGTCGTTTTCCTAGAAGATTTGAACAATAAATGTGTGAATTGTATTTTTTAGCAAAAAATTTGCAGCATCGTTTTGTAATATTAGCTAAAAATCATTAAAAAATAATGAATGCCTGAGGTTTTACATTTATCTTTACATGACATATTTTTGCTAAAGTTGGGTAAATAATATGTAATAATAAATAAATGTTCATGTTTTTTTCAAGTTAAATAATAGAAAAAAATCGACTGAGTGCGAATCGGAGTTGCGCACGGAGGGTTCCATACCATTATCGAGCAAAAAATGGCAAAAAAAAACACGTTTGCTGTATGGGAGCTGGGAGCCCCACTTAAATATTTATTTTATTCTGTTCTTAGTATTTGTTGTTATACCGGCAACAGTAATATAATCATCTGTGAAAATTTCAACTGTCTAGCTATCACGGCTCTTGAGATACAGCCTGGTGAAAGACAGACAGTAGAGACTTAGTAATAGGGTCCCGTTTTTACCCTTTGGGTACGGAACCCTAATAAAAACATTTGCGCATGAATTATTGTAATGATCAGATTATTGTTATTACAGTATGCTAATTCTAAAATTGATAACTTGATAACCCTCCTTCGCACAGTCGGGTAATTAAGATACTGTATGGCATTTATATTAGTGATTATGAAACTACTGATAGCATTTATTTAATAAATAAACACAAGCTTATCTAAGAGCCATATGCAACTCTGCAAGCTAATAAAAAAATTGTAGTCAAGCAAGATGCATTCTGTGAAAGTTTATAACAATACACGACACATTTTGACGACACGTTAGCCTAAGTGTTAGTGACCCTGCCTATGAAGATAGTGGTCCCGGGTTCAAATCCTGGTAAGGGTAGATATTTGTGTGATGAGCGCTAGTATTTGTTTCTGAGTCTTGGATGTTTTCTAGGTATTTAAGTATGTATTTCTCTATATAAGTAAGTTTATCGGTCTAGGGCTCCTATTGAAAATAAAAAACAAGCTACCACACTCTTTCTATCAATCGCAGGAATCATATCTTAATCAGCACTTCTTTGAAGTAAAATGCAACAGCCAAACATCCCAACTGTTCCAATTAGAATTGGGAGTACCTCAAGGGAGCATCCTAGGGCCCATCCTATACCTGATCTTCATGGCTGACATACCAACGCATCGTCATAACAACACTATTGCGACCTACGCGACTATTTGTATACATTAGGCCTAAAACTGGAAAACGCGTCTCTAAACAATGCAAGCGGCAAATCATGTAATAGTTGGGGTGACAATTATTACATGACTTTAATCAATGCTGTAAATCTTCGTCGATATCTTCAGCTGTTAAAGGTCACAGAATATAACAAGTGTAATCAATTGCATGGCAGCGCAGTATATAATTAGCCCACTTACATTAGGTATAGTTTCCCACTGAGCCATCAGGGCTTTATGCGGAGACCGAGCTATAGTGGCGCTTCGGCCGCCAGGAGTCGCATCATGCAGCACCAGGTCATACTCTCCGTTGGTCAACAAGCAGCGGTTATGTTTGTCATATACAATTAATTCGCTGCCATAAAGTTTGGTCCATTTACTGTCTGGTGTTGAGTTGTGATGATCTGATGATTTTAAGCGTTTTGCTGCTGGCTCTGTGACATTTAGAGAAAGTAATTTTAAAGTTTGCTTTATCATTCAAATAGGGTTAAAGGAAATAATGTTAAATTAAATTTTATAGAGACTTGTCAATATTTGATTCAGGCATCTGGTACGTACTAAACAAATACATATCATCAGTGGCCATATTATTATAAACACTTATGTTGTTTCCATACAATTGCCTACAAACATGACTTTTTAATTTTGAGAATCAATTAAAATGCTCTTAACCACTTACATATATTGATATTGATTATATATTGATGTTGTGAGTTACACTTATCGTTAACTAATAAATTGAAGTAAAATTGAGTACAATTTATCTCTGTTAAAAACAAAGCATTTAAATTATAATAATTTGGATGAACGCCTCAGCACTTATGTTAAAATCCCTATAAACAAAATATTTGTTATTAACAGAGGTTCATTGTACATCAGTTTAGACCTTAGTTAATGAAGTTGATAAGTGATATTTTTAAGCAATTGTATGGAAAATATGGCCAACAATTATATATGTATACATTATGACAAAAGGTATTAAGAGTCAAATGCATGATTAAACATGAATTAAAGGCAAGAATTAAAGAAATGATATTTGTTTAAACATTTTAAAAACAAGTTTGAATTACCAGTTTCATTTGCCAGATTTTTTTATTATTTCAGACATCGACACCTGCAAGGAACAACATTGTATCTCAAATTTTGTTAGCTTGAGATACAATTTTGTTCATGCTGAAATACGTTTGAAATTAGAAGTCACAGTAAATTGAGATACAATGTTTTTCCTTGCATGTGTTGACATGATATAACATAACTTTACTTATTTAAAATAAGTGCCCCAGATATATAAATAATTGTCTATATCACCTTCAATATCAGTTTTCACCATATCTGTAGAAGTTCCTAAGCCATTCACATTGATCCCCAAACTCTTGGTGACTGTGACTCTCAGCATGAGCATGTAGGACTTGACATTGGGGCCCTGGGATGGGCTGAAGGTTTCGCTGGAGATACTGACGGCAGATGCCATTGCTGGTGGCTCTGATGTGGACGGGTTGAGAGGCAGTGAGCAGCTACCGACCTGGGCCATTCATAAATAATATCACAATCACTTGTCAGTTTAGCTTGCTAAGTAGTGCAGAAGTGTCATTGGGAATTCTTCGAACCATATGGATACTGACAGTAAAACACTGTTGCTATTTTTGCAACCCCTTTGCTTTGGATACTATGTTATCCAAGGGCTATTGAATATCTATTAAAAATATGTATTTAAGATATTGGGATGGTTGTTACTAAATACGCATAAAGAGGGGAATGGGGTGAATTTTGTGTTACATGTAAATAGGCTATTCTTAGTCTTAAAAAAAAAT
This sequence comes from Acleris literana, assembly GCA_946894065.1. Taxonomy (NCBI): domain Eukaryota; kingdom Metazoa; phylum Arthropoda; class Insecta; order Lepidoptera; family Tortricidae; genus Acleris; species Acleris literana. Next base: position 6,782,048 of record OX335681.1, read on the forward strand.
TCTGGTAAAAGACTATTGACTGTAAGGGATATGGAAATAAACTTACTTATAGGTTGTCTTTAACTTACACAAATAAAAAGAATTAATTGTAGTGAAATATTAAGGATTGGAATTTAAGAGAATATAAATTATTCTGCTATTTCAGCTATTATTTTACACTTTTAAACATCCAAGCCCTGAAAGAAAGTAGTCCCTTTTATAATCTAATAGAGAGTAAAATGTTCAGGATATGCTTCAGTTAGCTTCAAACAAATTAATTACTGACCTAGCACTCTCAAAATAAAGAACACTCTTTGTTAAATAAGGTTAGATATATACTATTATGAGCTCAAATTAATAAATAGGATGGTGGAACCAGTAATGGACAATGCACCAATAATGGACACTTGATTCTTATTTTACAGAAAATAAGGGTTATTCATTTGTTTTGCGACAATCAATTTAAGACCTTATGTAATTTGAATTAAGAGTGAAGTGTCCATTATTGGTGCCTGTCAGCTAAAAGTGTCTATCACTGGTGCCGTCATCCTAACATATGTTACTGCAAATATTGCCGACAAAAAAGTAAGAAGCAGTTAGATTTCCAGTATATAAAAGAAACTAATTTGTGTTAATCTTACAGTACAACTTTTAATTGGACAATTTATACCCAACGAATTCTAGATTGAAATAACATTCCTTCTAAGCCTACATGCATTATGTCAAATTCTATCTCTATGTATAATGGCTCCTGATATTTATTTATTTATATTACTTCTTAAAGCCTTGATACTCACAGACACCTCCACAATGGCAGATGAGCTCTCTTTCCTCTTTTTGTGACATATTTTCAGGAGCAATGTTTCTACTTTAACTTGATAATCCCTAGAGTCCACCAGGCTCTTGTCATAGAAGCCGAGGAAGGTCAGAGTCATGTACCCTCCCAAACTATTTGGCTGCAGCTCAGTACTTTTCTTCAAAGTGATTTTCTCCAATAAAGAATCAACCTTAAAACCCACGCGACTTTTGTTGCTTCGGGACATCCGCCTCTTCATGTAAGACAGTGTTCTATTCAAGAAAATCGGCTGGAAACAAAGCGAAACGTGCATTATCCAGAAAGGCATTTGAGCATTTAACGTTTTTCTGATATAAATATGTACTGTACTCACCGATAACATATTACGGGTTCGTAGAAATCTATATATTTGGGTTGGTTCTGTAAAACACAAAAAAGCATTATCAACTAACAATTATTATTCATCACTGAAAGCTTACTATTCAACTCTGTAACTTACTTTCGAATGCTTGCAGAAACAACTCATGGTCTGCTTGAAGATGGTCGAGTTTGCAGCCTTTATTACCATCATTGTCTTTATCGCGCTTTTTAGGTGGCATTTCTGCTTAGTTTAATTAATTATTAACGAAACCGCCAAGATCATCGGTTATCGGTTCGTTGACTTGCCTAACATACATGACATTTGACAGGTGGTCGACCGACATAGCGGGCGGGCAGCGTCAGTGAGATCATAAACAATTTGTTAAGGTAGTGTCACATACTGAGTCTGTAGAATTCTACTTCCGGTTTATAATAAATCATAATAAATAAAATATAAATAAATAAATTATTTTGCTGAATGTATAAAATAAACAAAATCTCTAAGCTTCCATAGTTTTATGTCATCGGGTTATCCTTTAAAGGGGTGATAACGGGGGAGTAATTACGCCGTACTTGGGCATTTTCATGAAAAAATGAACCCAATTAAGGACTGAAATTAAGGAACTTTAACTTTGTCAGTTTTGGCGGCCGTCAATGTATAGCTAATTTATGACATAAAACTGACAAAGTTATAGTTCCTTAATTGGGTACACTTTTTCGTGAAAATGCACAAGTACGGCGTACATACTCGCCCGTCTATCACCCCTTTTATAATCTAATAATGACATATGTTTCCCGGCTTTAGGTTAAATGTTACCCTTTAATGGAAGTATTTGAGACCTGTTAAAAATCGGTACACCTTAACTAGTGTTATAAGGATATTAGAGATAGAGTACCTACTTTTCGATAGAAACGTCAATGTCGGGTTATCGCGTAGTCGCGTAAACAAAACTAGTAGGTAATTGAGCAAACTATTTTTACATTTCAAACTTTACTCCTATACAGTTTAAAATATGTGAAAGTTTTAAAAATTCCATCATAATAATGCTAAAAGTGCCCCTCAGAACTAGAGCTTTAAGAAAAGCCCTGAGGAATACGCAAAGAAGTGCCATAGAAGGTGGATTGAACGCGGTTTTACTAAAACAGTATAATTACGTTTGCAATTATAATTATGAAGCTGCGAATAAGGCAAAGAACAGAAAGTTTGTGTTGGCGATAGTTATAATTTTTCTGACAGTAGTGATAACCGTGAGTTTGAGGAATAGCGTTTTAAGTGTGAGATGTTTATTACCTAATAATTACCTAGTGTGGGAGGCGATGCGGCCGCTGGCTGATTGTAGCTATTGCGCCAACGTTACGAAACCCACTATACTACGGAACGTGTCGCGCCGAGACTTTGCTGTAAGAAAGCTATTCATATCACATCTTTCACTTATCTAATGTCTCTGTTTATAAGTCATTATAAAACTCTTCTATTTTCAGAGTTATGCCTATTCATCTAAACCTATCATCATAAAAGGTGCCATACGCCATTGGAGAGCTACAAATAATCTAAATTTTTATACATTTAAGAGGCTTTATGAAAACACTGTCGGCAGCTATGAAAGTATTGATGAAGGTTGCCAATTCCTAAACTTCAAGACAGATTTGTTTACTTTGAAAGAAGTTTTTAATATGCCCGATGCTAGAGCTAGAAACCAACCAGGACAGAAACCCTGGTATGTTGGTTGGTAAGTATGCTTCTTGTGACATATCTTATTTTTAATATTTGGAAATAGAAATTAAACTTTCTAATATGAATACAAGTCATGCATGTTAGGTAAAAAGACACAATGTACAATATGACACAAGGTGCATAAGTTAATTGACTTTCGCTGGGTTGCCAGGTTTTACGGGGAAAATAAATAGTGTTGTGACTAAAACATTCTGATACTCACTTATTTTAAACAGTATTGTGTACAAAACTTATATGGAATTTGTATCAAATTTCAAATATAGAATGTCGAATGGTCTATACAGATGTGTTACTACTACATGCAAGAGGAGCTTTACTTAAGTTTTCTACCTATATAGATTCCTACCCCATGTAGAGCAATGAATAGATAATCTAATATTTTGTATTACAGAAAAGTGCATTTTCATACTTTTCAACATAATTTTTATAATATGTGAGCAGCATCTTGGCATTGACACCTGTCAGTTTACTTTATTATTATTTATTTATTTTAATGGCATCTACAAGTTATGTAATTTTGCCAATGTCAAGTATATATAAGCAATTGTACGGTGAATCGTCAGTTTACTTGCCTAATTCAAAATATGACATTAAAAAACACTTTTTTTCAGGGGAAATTGCCATCCAGATATTTTAGCCAAAGTGAGGCAATACTATGGCATACCAGATTTCCTTCCGGAGGATGCAGAATTTCCAGCAACTGAAAACATATTCTTTGGATATGAAATTGGAGCTGTTATGCATGTAAATAAACCTTATAACATACTCATAAGCATCCACCGATTTTATATACTTACTCAACGAAATATGCATATGCACCAAAAAAACATTTGATACTCTTTTTCAAAAGAGTTCATTTTACTTGACTATGGCAGGTGACGGCACCAATAATGGACACTTAACTCTTAATTCAAAGACCATAAGGTTACAAATTGATTGTCTCAAAATAAATGAATAACCCTTAATTATTTTTACACGACTGCCCCAAAAAAGGAGTGTAGTGTTTTCAGGGTTCATGTTTGTATGTATGTGAGTTTCTTTATTCCACTATAACTTCTAAATCCCTTGACCGATTTAGATGTGTGAGGTATCGTTAGAATCCTTACGTCATCCCAAGTAACATAGGCTATGTGACGTTAAAATAAAAACAAAATGGCGGACTATATACTCCATATTGTGGGGCCGAAAGAAAAAAAAAATTACAAACCTATCAAGTGGGGTATCAAAATAAAGAGTTTTAACCTTTCGTCTGTGTTTGATAAGGATCCTGACCAAATTTTGGTATCACTTTTTGTACTTTTTTTCGATTTCTTTTTGTGGATTATTCCAAAATTAGAAGAGACTCGAATTCAGTATTTTTTTACCCTTCCACAGACGAAGGGTTAAAAGACGATTACAAAAACATATACAACTTATGTGTTTAAAGCTTGTTTTATTACATTAAAACGCCCATAAAAAAAATGGCATCTGTACCTATTGAGTGTGGTATCAAAAAAAAGCACTTTGAAAGGCAATCATAGAAATGTATGATACTCATATGTTTAATTGTACCTTTTGAGAGGAAACACGAAATGTTCTACATCGTGCTATTGAAGTTTTTCTTGGCAGCTATATAAGACGTGACTGCGCACGCGGCGCTTACGATATTTTTCAACTGAGAAGTGTAGATAATATTATAACAAGTATATGACTCAAATAACTTTTGGCTATGTTAATTCTTAAGTTCGTATTGTCTGTCACTAAAAGGTATAAAATAAAAAATAATACTTATAAAATTAAAAAACACGACTGCTGTTTAAAAACAAACTGAAAAAAGTTACAAATAAATTTTAGATATGATAGTTAATTTAATAAATGTAAACTAGAATTTATGCACTCACATTCACTTCACTCGCCTTGAAGCGAAAGGTCCCCCGAATGCAATCGAAATAAATATATATGTGGACTTTTTCGCCTTATGTCATTGAAATATAGAGAAAATGTGTAGACATGTTTATGACTGTGACTGTACACTTATATTCTAGTTTACATTTATTAAATTAACTACCATATCTAAAATTTATTTCTAACTTTTTTCAGTCTGTTTTTAAACAGTAGTCGTGTTTTTTAATTTCTTAAATCCATCATTGGTCCTTGGTGGTAAAACAGGGTTATTTATAATTTGAGCAGTCATGTAATGCATGTTTTTTTGTCAGTATATTCATAATATTCCTGTGTGCTTAATGTAATTTTGCAAGTTTTTTATTAATTTCATCATTACTAATACTGTAGTAAATGCTAGTTTGTAATAGAAATTTCACTCCATATTACCGACATTTACTCAAAATATATTTTGAATTTTATTGTTATTTTATTACTGGCAAATACTAAAAACTAATCAAAACACTTCTTAATTTTTTTTTAGTTACATTGTTTTACAACGGTTTTTTGTGATAACTAACATACGGTGTATTTAAAAAAAAACCTTGAGAAAGTCCCCCTCTCCCTAATTCCCTATATGCCTCGGACTTTAATGCCTAAAGCAATAAAATCCAAGCCCTATATACTTTTTACATACTTTATTAAATCTTTCAGTGAAATAGCAGTTTTATTTGTTGCAGTTAGACTACATTTCAAGACTGATGTGGCAGGGACAAGTGAAGGGGCTCAAAAAGTGGTCTATTGCCCCTGTTCCGGAATGTGATGATGTTTGCCATAAACTCGAGTATTATGTTGAGCCAGGAGATGTTGGTAAGGGCAAAAGTAAACTATATATTTGTTAATTTAAAATAATAATTATTTTTTGCAGTCAGTGGCACCGCGGTACGTGTTTGTCACCATGTTAATACGTAAAAACCGTTTAAAACACACTGTTTTTTTTAGTTTGCAACACAGTTTCTTGCTCTTGACACTAAAAATATTTTTTTCTAAAAGCTCGGGGTTTTTGCTATAAAACGGAATACGCAACCGTCCGCCGTCAACAATCTGCGTAATGTATCAAAATCACCAGAAAGTGTCAAATTATACTGAACAGACCTTACTTACTAACTGTACTTATTTTACTTATTTTTTTTCAGATATCAGAATAAGAATCAGAATTTCTTTATATATTTTTTCGGTATACCAAGAGTAAAAGGATTTTATCTATTTTTACCATAGACTGTGGCCACGTGCTGGTCTTATCCTGATAGTGATCTGATATTACTTTATTACCTTGTAATGTAACTTACTTTTAAGTAACTATTGTATTTAATAATTGAAAAAATGACCTTCTGCTGGAGTTTCTTGCGGCGCTTCTTCTTCGCAATGATGGTCTTATCCGAAGCGCTAGTAGATTCACTCCATATGACCGACGTGTAAAAGAGCCCTGATGTGGCCAATTTACTGAATAAATATTTTGAATTTTGATATTTAAATATTTTGTTTTTTACAGTGTTCCTAGACACCAGACTCTGGTATCATGCAACGAGTATTCCCAAGGGTCAGTTCTCCCTGACCGTGCAATCTGAATATGGATAGACTAAGGACCAATTTATTTAAGTCATGCATAAGTACAAAATAAGCATTCTTTTTTACATATCGATATGCCAAACTTTTACAATGTTTTTATTTATACAAACTATTTATTACTTTCTCTATTTTTTATTGTAAGGTGCCATTTTAAATAATGTAGTGCAACTACTGTCTTCTGCCAAATTAGCCTAAGGTATTTGCAATATTTGTTTTTAGTGCAATTTTACACTCTTCTTTTTTTATATTCTAAATAAACTTTTGTAAACTTTATCTGTTATCGTTTCATTACTTATTCCTACTTAAATATTAGAAATGCGAAAGTGACTTTGTGGGCTCATCCGCAGTAGTTCCGTTAGCAGTATGTATGTACTACCTTATAGTAGGAAATTAGTAGTAATTTTCCTTGAAAAGTTACTGCTGCGAAAAATCCAGTTTGCATTTTGGGTCCATTAGTTAGGTGGTTGCGGCTAAACGTAACTGATCCGATTTTGATAAAATTTGTCTTAAAAGGTAGTGGGTGAAAGAATATTTAATATCCCGAAATTGTAATGTCCTGACTTCATGAGGGAAAAACTAGATTAAGACCCTATTCTTATCTTGTTAGAGCGTCGATGGCCTAGCCGCTAGCGGCTCATTGCATTAGATAGGGTGTCGACACGTGATCACAAGGTACGTAATTTGAACCCCAGTGGTTGCCATATAACGGTGACCCACCATAGAACGTTGACACTCAAATTATAAAACTATTTGACACTTTACGACTTGAATCATAACGTCACTGTGACACAGTTCTATGGTCAGGGCACCATTGGGCTGATAGTACCATTGACCTTTTTGCTTAAGCACAACCCGGTGAAGGGAAACATCTTGAGTAAACCTGCACATCCGAACAGCTGAGTGAGAGAAGGTGCTATTCGAACGGCGACGCGAGACGAAAATATAAATTAGTACTGAAAAAATTACCCTCGTGCATCTTCGGTAGAAATATTTTTAATACAAATTTGAATTCTCTCGCCGCCTCGCCTTTTTTCGCCAGTGGAAAAGCACATTAAAAGGGGTTATCACATCAAAGATCCTACATGGTCCAAGTAACTATATCCGAAAGGTGCTTAAGTACTCTGTGATCTGTACAAGGTAAGACCCTATGCCTACCAAGGTCTGTTCATCCTTACTTGTCTTATGCAGTAAACTACTTTCTAACCTCAAAATGAACCTTTTTTGGTTAAAACAGCTTTTTTTATCGTAAATAAAGTAAACTGAATAAACATTATGGACATGACTTTGCTAATGTATTGTCTGTGATTGCTTTATTTTGTTTAAAATAGCTGTTTTAGTCAAAAGACTGATTTTGAGGTTAGAAAGTTGTTTTCTATATAAGACAAGTAAGAATGAACAGACCTTAAGTGTACAGTCAGCATCAAATATATAGACACAGTAAAACTTGCAAAAATATGTAAACACGACTCTGTTGCGTAGGAATAAGGGTGTATATATATTTCCTTGGAACCTTGTTAACGTATATATATTTATGACGCTGACCGTACTAGCGATCAGCCGCGTGCGCGTCTACTCTAGCCGCGCCGAATTATGTTTTTTTTTTTTAGCTGTTTAAAAGTTCGTAAAGCAATCAGTTGCATATAAAAGACCGCCTAGGTTGTTGAGCGCTAGTTCGTAAAGAGCTTAATACAATCTATTCACTCTCCAATTCAAACTTGGTGAAGAAGCACCTTTATGGCTGGTATGATTATTATGATTGTTGAACTAAAAAACAATGGGGTCAACTGTAAAGGAAGGTATTAAAGAACATCATTAGTTTAAAACATTGTATTTTCTAATGCTAGGTTCAAAAAATTCGTGAAGGATCGGCTTGACTGTAAACTTGCACAATTTATTATTATGAGCCACTAACATTTACGAGATATACACTAAACACCAATGAGTAGCAGTTACTTATCCAATCCTTCACTCAAGTGACTGATTATTGTAAACTTCACATAAAGAGATCAGTTTTGAAACTCGAGGGCACATTAAGCTCGTAGCGGGCGTACTGACAGTAGTATCGCCTCATAGAATTTAATCTAAGCACTGTGCAGATGTAGTAAACCCAAATGCATGAAATGCAAACTTACAATAGCAATAAATAATACCTTTGACCAGATGAATGCCAGAATTTGATTGGATAATTTTAATTGACATGGCATTGGATGTCACAAAAGAAATGGTACGTCTTCAGTACCAAGGATTTGGACATTATTAAAATATTGCAACTGCCCGAGTGGCTAGCGGGTAGGTAGACATCAACTGGACAGGGGGTTCTGGCTGCGTGATTAGAAGAACTGCCACACACCAAGTACGGCATCCTTTATCGCCTCTACGTACTGTGCAGGTACCCAGTACACCCAATATCTAGAAGCTTCTGTAGGTCCAAGTTGAAGACCCTGCAATTGTAATGTTATTTTATGAGTTGTTTTACAGAAGTATAGAGGATGATTAGTGTCAATGGCTTTGGGTGTCCAGTCATGATCATAAGGTACTGAGTTCACACCCTTGCGGGCACCATGTACCAATGAGTGAAGGAAAAACCTAATGAGGAAACCTGCAGCTAGTATGTGTATATGATAAGATATGATAAGTTAAAGGATGATTTCTTATGGTGATAAGGAATTTTGTTTAACTTACCATTATGTGATACTCTTCATGATCTTTAATTGGTTCGGATGTGATGCCTAAAACATAAAATATAATCATTTAATTACTTAATTATTTAACAAAGTTGGCAAGTCACTTTAACAATACAATAACATGTGCCATTTTTTATTATTATTATTATTTATTTATTAAAAACAAACAACATGATACAATAATATTAAAGGCCCTGCAAAACTGTTACAACAGTTTGATTGCAGGAATGTGTGCGTGAATAAATCTGGTTTTTTTTTTTAAATTTTAATATACTTAGCTATGTCTTACAGTATGTCTATTATGGAAGGGACTCTAATAAAAATTTATTGACTAGCCTCTTAAATCTACGTATATTTGGCTCATGCCGGATATCCTCGGGCAAACTATTCAACACATATGGCACACGTTTCCTTAATGTTCTATCACCAAAGTAATTATTCACTCTAGGTACCTCAAATTTACCCGCAGATACCGACCTTGCGCCATGGGTATCATACTGTTAATTTGATTGTTGTATGAGTATCGTGATCGTTAATTTGTGACCCATTTCAAGAAAAATAGGCTTGTATTCTTTGATGTCATTAGACATGCCAAATCATTTGTAACTTATTGTTGTAGAATGTCAGAATGACTTTGGACCTAAGGTGGGTCCCAAAGGGGTTTGGGTAAAAGTGTTGTCATTTGTAAAATGCATACAATTTCAAGGTGAGCGGCCATTCGTAAAAGTGGTAAATTATGATAGAATAATTAAAAATAAACATATTTTGTTATGTAATGTAATACTCTTAAGTGCATCGGAGCCGAGATATTTAAATATTCATACTTGGGCGTACTTTTATACTAAAAACGGACTATTTAAATCTTTAAAATCTCCGCTCCGATATTATTTAACGCCATAAATTATATATATCGATGTGTATTTAGAGGTCTTCTAAATAACTATGTAAAAATCATCCGTGGCCGCTGAAAAAAAAATGACAATATTCTTCAAACAAATTTACCCAATGCCCTTTAAGTTTGTGACTGTAAATATTAATACATTTTCGGCTGCGCTAAGCTAAATTCAAGTAGTAAGTAATATTTTTTCGATTTTTTGTTGTTTAGTCCGTTAGATTCCTATTAATTCGGCGCATAATTCTACATCAAAAAAACCTCATATTTCCTTTTAATTTTAGACCTATTGTCAAAAGAAGTATACAAGTATCTTAAATCAGACAAAGAAACCAAGCTGAAATTTTCGCTCTCCTGTAAAATTTGCCAAAATAGACTTACTTCAATTTAGCCAATGCAGCCAATTTGTATTGATACCATAATTTCTAATGGTTTACTCAGGGCCTCCCTTCTAAATGGAAAAAGTCACAGGCTAGAGACACTCACTGAAAGATGATCTAAAACCATACATAGAAAATACTTACTCTTGATAGAAGTCATGGCAAGTTTTTCTGTGCGCTCTTTTGTGCCAAGCCACAGTTGATCCTGCTCTGGCTTGAATGTCAATCGGACCTTGCCTCCATGTTTATTAAGCATTCCACTCAAAGGCACTGGCGGCAGTGGCTCCTAGAATTTATCATTTTTATGTTATTGTTAATTACAACTTGCTAGCAGTAAGAATAGAATAACTGCTCCTTGTGTAACGCTTTAACTATCTTATAAGAATCTTTAACTTTGACAATGCCGATATTAACATATGTTAAGGCTTAACCTAAAAAAAACTTAGCAAGTATGGAATTTACACACACATTGAACATGTAGAAAATACTATTATTATTAGAGTTGGAAATGTACCTTAGCCCCTTTGAGTCCTGGCATGGCATCTGGTGGAATTCCTTTGTCCAATACTTTACTGTGCAATTTTTGCAAACATAGTGGCTCCTTACTTGACTGACTGCCAGCTTTCTCTTCTAATATTTCCTAAATAAAAAAAAAGGATAAGTCTATATTTCAATTGGAAAAATACCAATAAGAAACGTATTGTTTTGATACACACCTTTGGCACACTCTTTACTGCTAAAATATCATCCATCTTAGACCCAACCAGCATCACTTTTCCTCCTTTGACAACTCCAGCTTTTCTCAAAGTCATATCGTCGCGTGCCATTCCTTTTATTAATAATTTTTGTGCGGACAGTGGAACGCCACATATTCTTTCCAGATGGGCTTTTAAATCTAAAACTGAGGCATCATATGCGAAGGTAATGTCATGCTTAACTTTGTTAAAGAATACGGTAAATTCGATCTGTTCGGGGATCTCGCAGAGCCCCGTGTCGTCCGCGCTCTCCGAGGAGCATGCGGCGCTCTCCGCGGGAGCTTCCATGAGCGGTTGGTCAGCATTTGATTTACTTGCTAGAGCAGTCTTCGCGCCATTCGATAGTAAAGAGTTAGGATCACAGTTTTCTGTAGAATCTCCCTTTTCGGAAGCTGGTAAATAAAAACAAAACGTGAGTTTGCAAAAATTCTAGAACAAAAGCTCGATGCATTTTTGTAACAAAGAAATCAACTACATTTTTAAGTTAATGACGCATTTCATGACTTACCAATATAATCCATAATTTATATAAGATTTGTAAATGAATAAGAATCACCAAAATGCTAAAGTTGTTTTGAAAAATAATTAAAATAGAGCCGACCGAGTGACAAGAAGCAACAAATTTTTCGTCACCATTGTGCTGCGTTCAGAAATAATTTGTTTTTGTTTGTATAGGAGACATGAAAACATCAATAAAAATGTGTGCGACTTCATTGAAGGATAAATTTTATTAACTTATTAAATTTTAACTTTTTCCTAATTTTCTGAAGTTTGATAAAGCAAACATACGATAAATCTAGCTTATTATGAAAATAATATATACACAGAAACAGTGTAAAACCGTCTTAAGTAAAGATTTAGTACTCTGTGGTATTATTGTTTCTATGGCGGCTAATTTGTAAACAAACGAGCGTGGTTTTTTATTAATTGCGAGACCGAGTGATTTTTTTAACGCCAGAAATAAAGAAAAGTGAATAGATTATTATACTTTTTCAATGAGTTTTAATCTAGACGACCCATTAGCGGGAATCCTTAGTGACGGAAGTGATGATAGTTTCTTTGACGACGATGTTCTGGGGAAAAAAAAACCCACGAAGAAGAAAAGTACTCCTTTAGCAGAAAAGAAAAATGCGTTATTTGATCTAGGGGCTAGCGAAAAACTCAATTCGCAGTCAGTTGATGATAAAAAAGAATTTCCTACTTCAGATTTTAAGGTAGATAAACCGAAACCCCAGAGTCCGGCTACTTTCACTCGCACAGTTTCTAAAGATTCAAAAAGTAAGTCGGATAACGATAAAATAAGTTTTGGAAAATCACCAGCTAAGGCCAAACCTGCAACAAGTGCGGAGTCACTAGACATTCTAGGTGATTTAATTCCAGAGACAAAAAAAGAAACCAGTAAACCTTTAGAGAGAGGGAAGAGCTCGCAGTCACTTCTAGATGATATTCTCGGGGGTACTTCGACGAAAACCGGTGGGTCCAGTGTAAATGCACGTCCAGCTACTGCCGTGAAAAGTCAAGATTTTGATTTAGACTCGTTTCTTGGTAAGAGCGAATCGAAACAAACAATTGTTTCGAGTAAGACTAATATACCAAAATCAATTGTAAAAGAAACAAAGAAGGAGCCACAGAAAAAAACAAAAACCAGTGAAGATTGGCTTGGCATTTTTCAAAAAGAAGATGAGTACGATGAAGAAGATGATCCAGGGATGCCAACATGGCTTGCCGGCGGGGACACAAAAAAGAAGAAAACTGCTAAAAGTGAAGATAAACCAAAACCGAAACAGAAAGTGGAAGAGACACGGGCTGAAAATGACGAGCAAGTAGAAAAACACCATGTAATTCCTTCTGTTCCACAACTCGATCCAAAATTAGAAATGTTACCAAAGACGGTGGCGAGTAATAGCATATTGCAGAGTGGCAGCGAGGATATCACGGCAGAAGGGGCGGCGATGTACTTGCAGCAACAGGAAGCGCAGCTAATGGTCGCGTTGCAACTGAAAGCGCAAGACGAAAAACTAGCTGCAATGCAGAGTAAGATTTGTACATTATTATTTTTTACTTTTCAAAAGCTTTTTTATTATGAAGGGGTGACAGATGTCTTAGAGTACTTGAGACTAAAACAATTGACAAGGCCAGTGCCTAGCTTGTATAGGTACTTATGGGTTGACTGGGATGGACTCATAGCGAGTAGGTACAAATAATATGATCGAGCGTATCTCGACCATAAGGTCAATAACCAATCAGTGTATCTTAGTCGACAAGTTCACCAGAAAGCTTATTTAAGAGCGATCACACCGCTGGCGGATAGGTACATACTTGATTTATCTTAAATTAAACTTTGATGTTGAAGATCAGTATTATTTTTATTCAGATAAGTATTTATTTAATTTCCTTTTATTCAATTAGGTTTTTTATAATCAATATTCAAATATAAAAGTAAAATAACAATACTAGTACAAAAAATAAACATTATAAAAAACCCAATCTACGAGTGCCGCCGGCAGAGGGGCAGGGCTCAAGCTACTGCAGTGGTGGTTAGGGTTGCAGAGAGAGGAAGGAACCTCGTCACAATGCGTGCCGTGTCGAGTAGCTGCCTTCTGTACCTATTCAGCCCTTCATCTAGCCTAGTCAAGGTACTTGCTAAACTTGTCTTTCTCGGCTTTCACGAGGTTCTCGTCATGCGGGATGGTGACGTCGACGAGCTTTTTATTCGACACCTAAAGCGGCCCACAGATCTGCTAGTAGTCAGTTAGGTTTAATGTAAGTAGGTATAGGTATTATTGTAGAGGTGCATTCATTCTTATTTGAACTACTTACTGTTATACAATTGTGGTTGTTGTTTTGTTTATGATAAGGTACATACTAGGTATAGTCGCGCCGCTCGCGCCGTTTTAAAAGGCCCATTTTCAGCTCTCAATTCAGTACAAAATATGTGTTTGAGGCAGGTTTGAGATTATATTTTGTATTGCGTGGACAGCTGTCAAATCGAGACTCTTGGAACGGCGCGACTGTAGCGCCATTTAAAGTTAGAATCATAAACAGAGATGGGACAAATGGGCGTCATTACTCTCAAGAATGTGGACATGACTCCAAAGATTTTAATTAAACAAATTAAATTACATTAATTGATTACTTACCCTAAAAATAATTTTGATTCTTTGATAGGCAGTAATAAATAAATAATACAAAGACTAGTTATTGTGTAGATTTATTAAAGCAAATAAACAGTATTTTTTATAATTTTTCCGTGGTTAGTTTATTCCTTTTCACGGTTAAAATAAACTTATGAGGTGAAAAGCTCCTTTCGCAATCCACGGAGCTAACTTAAGTAGATTAATATTAATAGCCACTCCTCACGTCTTTGCATTATTTATTTATTACTGTCCTGCAAAGGATCAAGATTAGGGTTCAGGTAAGAAATCAATTAATATAATTTAATTCGTTTAATTAAAATCTTTAGAGTCATGTCCACATTATTGCGAGTAATGACGCCCATTTGTCCGATCTCTGATCATAGGATTGTCCACGCCGTAGCTTAAAATATGAAGCTTCGTAAATTGAGTTGCGGCAAATTCACGAAAATTTATTACATGGCGTTCTTTTGAACGTGACGTGACCCACCGGTCGGTCTAGAAGACGCGTTAAAACGTGACCGAGACGCGAAGACCAGAGGCCCTACTTTGAAAATCGAAGTTCGAAGTTACGTTAGCTCCATCCCTGTCACTCGTCATTCGAGACTAAATAAAGAGAAAGGGATGGAGCTAACGTAACTTCGAACTTCGATTTTCAAAGTAGGGCCTCAGCTTCGGCGAGGTCGATCTCTAAAAATAATAAGTAATCCTACCATCGAATTAAATTTGGCGATGCCGATTTCATGGGTACTCGTGGACACTAGTTTCACGAATTATCAAATTAGCAATATGATTACTGATTACCTACGGGTTTTTTAAACTTAGCATGATTACTCATTAGTTCCTATCACTAAATAATCCCACTTCTGACAGTGCGTCAGAAGGACACCCAGCGCGTTCAGCGCGAGTCTGCGCTGGCGCACAGCGCGCAGCTCGACGCCATGTTGGCGCGCCAGGCCGAGCACCGCCGACAGATGCAGGCGGTCATCGCTGCACACCAGGATCGCATCACACAGCGGATTCAGGTAACTAGTACTTAGTAGGTAGCTTATGTGTTTTCAATCCACGATGTCGCGCCACTCGCGCCCCTCTACTTAGTTTTACGTACATTGACGCACCGGTGTGCTATGTCAGTTTGATTGAATTAATAAATGATATTTATTTTCCAAAGTAAGTCACAGTATAAATTGTGTGTTATGTCAAAGTACAAGAAATTACATAGGAATCGTCAAAAATATACACTAAACTATAATCAAAAATAATTGTCATGTACAGTCCACCAAAAAGTTGCGTTCCACAATAAGGATTAATATCGTTTGCAAGTAAATCAATAACTATACTTCCGGGGAAGCCTGCTGATAATTACCATTGTGTTAGGCTTTGAGAGGTTACATCTCATGTTGCGGTTTGCAGATTGATGTACAATCGGCAAAATGAAACCCACCATATAATGGTGTCACAGTGACGTTAAAATGAAATCGTAAGAAGTGCCAAACATCTTTTTTAATAATGTTACTGTGACACAGTTCTATGGTGGGTCAGGGTAGGTACTCACGGTTTCATCATGTCAATTGTACTTCGTACATTCAAAAGAACATTAAAATCCATTTGTATTTGTCGTCTTTTTGACAACATCATATCATTGAAACAATCCACTTAGGTAGCTACCTACGTTACGGCAAATCGTCGTCGGTCCGTCTTGAGGGCCTACCCTGCGCCTTTTGGTACTGTCGCCAATCGCCATTAAAGAGATTTCTCCCTGGCTGGTTATGGCTTACGTTTGCGTTATCTAGTCAACTCAAACTGATTTAGTCATGTTTTAACATTCCTTGTAGTCTTTGCTGGGTACACCTGACATAAACACAGAAGATAGGGATATACCGGAAGGCGATTTGGATACTAATCCAACTGTACGACAAGAGAGCCCGCACATGAAGGAAAAGAAGCAATTACTGCAACTTGTGCAATCCTTACAAGAAAATCACGACAAAGAAATAGACCTTATGGAGACGTCTTACAGGTACCTATTTTGTAAAAACCGACCTATACTAAATTGGTTATTTCAAACTCTTTCCGTGTTCAAGAAAGTAGTTAGAGAATATTTAACATAATTTTTGACATACTTACATAACAAGGCCTGCTAATTAATACATTCCCTTGATATTTCCTATAATCCCGCACAACCAGACTCGAGTATGTAAATTTAAAAAGTATATTTAAGTCTCGGTACTAGGTACAAATGAAATTGCATACTTTCAGACGACAACTAGCATTTTTGGAAGTATCCGTAAGCCAATCTGAGGAACGAATGAAAGACGAAAGCGACAAACTGATCAAATTCTATTCAGATAAAATAAACTGGTTGGAAGAGCATCATTCCCTTCACAAGCAACACGCTGAGGATAATCTGAACTCATTAATAGAGCACCATAAGGAAGAGATTGAAATGCTGAGACAACAACATATGGAAAATATCAGAGTGCTGCAAGAACATCATTCATCGTTGATGGAAAATATAAAGTCAGTGAATGCCATATCTTTACAGTTTTCAAAGTAAAGAAAGAAGAGTAATATTCGTTTTTTTTTAGGAACGCACTAAGACACGAACAAACTCTTATTCAAGATTCTGCTGGGTTCTCGTCTGACTTGCATGAATTGGTTACAAATGTGAAGGAAAGTAGAACTCAGTGTGTGATGCTCGTTGAAAAAGTTCAAGCTATGACAGATAATTCCAAACACGACAGTGAAAAGAGTTTACAGATTAGGGAAGCCCAAATTGACGGTAAGAACCTAAGAACCTTGATTTTAATTTTGTAGACACAATTTATTATTAATATTAACGCAAGGTGCGTTTCGTTTCTTGTTGGCTCCGTAGGGGGAAGTGTACTTTTGTGTTTCATCTTAAAATATTTTTTATAGTGATGATCCAGCAATTGAAGAAGGAACGAGAAAACTTTGATAATGAAAAGTCAGAAAGTAGAGATATGGTAAAGATGCTGGAGTCCAGACTCAAGCAGATGACTACAGTAAGTATGTCTCAACACGCTGCATTACAATTCGCTTCTTTACTATTTCCTTATACTTAACTCGAAATATTTATTTGCATTATTTTAGATGATAGAGGATGAAACGGCTACTTTAAAGCAAAAGAGAATGGAGTTTGAATTTGAAAAAGCAACGTTCAACAAACAAACGGAATTCGCTAAAAATGTTCTTAAACGGCAGGATGATGAAATAAAGGTAAAAATACACCTAATACTTCAGAAGATTTAAAGACAATCACTATAAGCTTCACACATTTCTTGCGTAAGGTTGTAAGTGACGCCTTGACTATAGGTAAAGGGAATTAGTTTCAGAGTTTGTGATGTCGTTAGTGTCGTTACAAACTTTTGTTGTTAACTTTTATGTACTTACACAATTTTTAGCTCCTGAAAGAAGATATCCAGAAGGAATACAAAGAAAAGATTTCCATAATAGAAGAAGAAAAACAGAAGGCCTTAAAGGATACGGCTTTGTTAGCTAAAGAAAAAGTTTCAACACAAAGTTTAAAACAAGAAATTGAGGTAAGCTAGCTAATATGCAGTTGAGCACCCAAAAGAAAGAAAGAAGATACTTACGAAATGGCAAGGTATGATGTTTTTATTTTGTGTTTCAGAAGTTAAAGGCTGATCTTCACGCTCAATTAGAAGAAGTTACTGAAGAGAGGTCAAGATTAAATATAGAGAAGCAGCAAATGCACATGGAAGAACAAAGAATAGTTGCAAAGTAAGAAAATAATTACTGTCATACCTACCTAGTTTTCGTCCAAGACAAAATATTGTACAATGCTAAACGTATTCTTCCTGTTCTGGTTCTTTTTTAAGTTTTTTATTCCGCAAATTTAATTCATAATTAACGTCTTACTTTACGAATTACAAAGTAAAATAATAATTATAATAAACCTTTAGACTACGATGCGTGATCTTTTGCTAATTCGACAGAAGCTTTCTTCGACTCAGTCATTTATAATAGTATCTTATGTTGTATTGTATTTATTATATATCCCATTATAATGATCGTTGGATATTTCAGGAGTCGAGATTTAGATTTACTAGCGAAAACGGCCATAGAAAAGCAATCGCAGGCTGATAAAAAGTATTCAGAAGCAGAATTTATTCAAAGAAAGTACGAAGAAAGAATACGCCGAATACAAGAACATGTGGTTTCGTTGAACAATAGAGAGAAACAGATTGCAAAGGAGAAAGTTGTTTTGTCCAGGGAAAGACTGAATCTTCATAATGAAAAAAAGCAGATGGAAGGCAAACAACAATGTTCTCTATGCAAATCTGTCCATAATGTGCCTCAATATAATTTTGATCAAGCGTTTTTGCCGGAAACATTTCTAGAAGTTCCGGTTTCGAGAGACTTTAGCGGTACACATGCGAATTCTGCTATGAACGCGATTGAGCAAGAAATGGCGCATTTCATGGGTCAGAATTTTAGTCTTAGACATACTCCTGTTTTAAGTAATTTAAGTCGTGAGGAAAGGCACTTTAATGCTAACAATGGTAGGAATGGAGAGGAAAGTGTGCATCCTATGCAAGTGACCTCTGGAACTTTTAAGGTTAGTAACAATGTCATTTCAGTTGGTGGTTTCCTTTACACAGAAGCTTTCCTTTGCAGACCGGACCTACATAGATACATAGATAAACTCACGCCTTCGTTCCCAGAGAGGGGTAGGCAGAGCTACAGAATTACCTACAACTCTAAAAACTTGTTGATAATTCTGTAAATAGATTTTGCACAACAGGCACATTTTGCAGACCGGACTTACAGCAACTTAAACAAAACTTACCCACAGGGAAGTATGTTATGTAGGAGTAGCTATGTTTTTCGAAATTGATGTCGTTTATAAGACATTGGCAGATTATTGTTTGCCTTGTTTCAGTTCATTCGAATAATTCATTTCTTGTTAGGGTGGAGTCACATCTATCAGCATCGAATCGCATTTGGCTGGACGATTTCAGACACTATACGCATTCCTGGTGAGAGTATGCTATCACATGCTTTCACCAGCTAAATAATGCCATCGCATGCTGTCAGCTGCTAAAGGATGTCATCGCATGCTTTCAGAGCTACTAAAGGATGTCATCGCATGCTTTCAGCTCCTCCCCCATTCACACGCGTGAGCAACCATTCTCGTGCGTTAACATGACTTAGTGATATGGGTTGCTACACTTACTTATAAGCATTTAATGCTGAAGCTGATGATGCGGAAATGTGATTGATGCGGACGCCTCTTCATACAAAACAACGATTTTCTCGATTCGATTCTGATAGATGTTACTCCACCCATAGCCAATGTCGGAGTCGTAACACCGTCCCCTCCCCCACCCATAATCAGGCAATTTGAACTTTTGAACGACTTACTTCAAATACAAAATGTATCACTCACACGCCAAATATGTTTTTGCCAAATTTATATATATATAAAACAAAGTCTCTTAACCTTTTGAACGCCATACGTCGAATACAAAATGTGCCACCCACACGCCAAACATGTTTGCTATGCTATGCAAATTACACCTTATTGCCACCAAACAAAGTCTCTTTTAATCTTGAATTCTTGTCGGCTGTAGCCGACGTGGCGTCAGTGGCACGACTTTTAGTTGACGGCTAGAGCCGACTGTGGCGTTGAAAAGGTTAATCTTCAACGTGTGGCTGTGACCGACGGTGTGGTCAGTGGCACGACATGTGGTGTTTGGTGTTCAAAAGGTTTGTATCTTGGATAAACCTGTATTGAGTGCTCGTACTGAGTCATGGCGTACTATTCGTAGTGAGTTAAAAAGAAGAAAAAATTGTTTCTAGGACTATTCGGATCCAAAATTCATGATGCTACGCTTAGATGTCCAACAAGTTATCAGCAATTTGGACCAAAACAAGACAGAGCATACGGATGCACCGGATGATGAAAACAAGCAGGAATAGTTTTATTGTAAGCAGCGATTTTCTTATGAACTGAGAAATAAAAGACTGAATAAATATTACGTTTCATTTAATTTAGGTCGATGACTGTTACATGAACGAACATCTGTTAGATTTACATTATTAATCGTGTTATCAAAATGTACACAAATGCTTAGCTTAATTTCCCTAACTTACACTACATTTAAATATCTCATTGTAAAAATATAATACACAATCTTTTAAGTAGGTTAGATATAATATTTCTATCGACGCCCTGCGGTATTTTAGATACACAATTACATGGCGTATTTCTACAGAAATCTCTTCAAATACAAATTATAGTAAGTAAAATGAAACTAAGGACACTAATCGCACCATTTACCATACACTCCAGTCTTTCATAAATTGCTTTGAATATTAACTAGTATAAAATCTTCGTGGACGGCCTGGCCTTGCTCGAATTATAATATTTATTACAATTTAACACAGATCTTTATGTCGATTCAACACAATTATCTTAAAGAGACAGGAACAAATATAATCTATACATTACATACCTATCCTAAAATACATTTTATACAATATGTACACGTTATACGCTATGAAATTTATACTTGCGTTCATGGCATGACCAAAAAGTGGAAGAGCACGTTCAGGAATTTCAGAGTTCTAATCGTCAATAAAATAATAAAAAGTTTACAATAGTACCGAAAACATTAGCACAGACTGTGCCCAAATCAAAAATTCTATTGTAACTTACTTGAAGAAATCGATAAAATATTATTTTTGTTTATCACAGTATTTCATTATAAAATCAAGTTCAAATTAGAATATTTATTTGAAAAGTCTAAAGTTTTAAAACAGTAACCGCGCTGTACGAAACAATACTAGTTGTACCTATGTTATGATTTCATGTCGATAGGTTTGGCGCATTTTACTTCGAGTAGTTGCGGGTAGTTCTCTACTATCGAGAGGAGAATACCGTCGATGTAGTTTCTCAGTTGAAAGTTGACGTCTTGTTGTTCTTTCAGCGCCTTTTGCAACTGTAATGTAAAGGTATTGTTAGTTATGTGGACATTTACATGGATGACGTTCTAATGACTTGACTAAATCGAGACTATACGGCTAATATCTAAGAAAACCTGAAACCCAATTATGTTAGTAGTATAAGGTAGGATGACGTGATTCGAGTTATGAGTGTGGTGTGGTAACCTCTTGTTCACCCGTATAAAGCAAATACGTTTCTGGCATCAACTCTCATGCTCCCGTAGGTGCTCCAATTGTTAATATGGTCACCAGGAAAATAGACATAGTTATACGATCGAGTGAGAATGAATATTTTTGACATAGCTGCGCCTATTACAGTGGTATTAGTAGCCAAACGCCTAGCACCACTTTATAAATGATTTATTATGGTGTATTGTAAGTAAAGTTAGTGAACATGGGAACATGGAAACACAGATTGAAAAAGGTACAAATTCCAACCCAGAAGCAGAAAATTAGATGAAGGTTAATGTAACAAGCATGCATGAAGCCTAGAATTCAAACACAGTTAGTAAAAATGCGTACCTTTTCCAACTCTATGCTGTGATCAGTTTGTGTATCATCGAGCTGTAAAAATGATTATAAACAAAAATAAGTTCCGGCGCAAATAAAGCGAAAAGCGAAATAGCTTCAGAGGCTCTTTTTGAAAGAGTACACGTTGCAAATTTAAAAAAAATAATACAACAAAATTAAATTCAAAATGTCAATTTCAATGCCAGAAAAGTTCTTAAATTAGTGGATATCAGTTTGAGAAGTTTGCAACTTGTCACACAGTTAAATTAAACACTGGTGAAATGCATACACAACACAAATGACAGCGAGGTGGTTATTGACACGGTTACAAATGGCAAACAATTTATACAAAAAACTATGGTTTAAGTTTAGGTACAGAACAGTCAGATAGAACAGGACACTGTTGTATTGTTAATGAGTACGGTTATTCAATGGAGCTAATATTGATTATGCAATTCAAAACACAAGGTTAGCTCATACTTGCAGAAGAATCCGATACGATCTCTTCAGTTTTAACGCGATAGCAGCAGCATTCTATCCGTTTTTACCAAGAGCAATATAACGACGAGATATAATACCAAAATATATTTTATTCTGCAATATCCTTCAAATTTTGCTTTCGAAGCGAGTTGCGGGAGCATGCACTAAATAAGGAAAAGAGTGGAGGTCTTTGCTCAGCAGTCAGTGGGACATTAGTAAAAGCTAAAAACAAAAAATCCTTCAAATGATTTCAACATAATAAAAAATGACTGGGCAGGAAAAGTACGTTTTGTATCCTAGAGGAAAATTATGCATTACACATTAAGCATCTTTAGTTCCAGCCTAACACAATCATCTGATATCTGACAGTGAACAAACAGAGCCATATTAAAGCCTTTTCAAAAGCTGAGTGTTGTAGGCTTTAAGGCATAAGCAGTTAATCTAATCTTATACGATTTCAAAAATGATAATAGTCCTTATGTGCCCGGCAGTTAAATACTTTGAAATAATTTTTATGCTTTAAAGTATTTATTTAAGTACTTCTTTTAGTCTGTATGAAAAATATATAAATTAAAAACCTTCACACTGTTTACTATTTGGACCAAAAGGACTAATTTTGAACCTACAGCTGCATGATCATGATTATAGGGTGTATGATGGTTTTACAAGCTTTTATGTAATGTAAAAAGCGGACTAATGAGCATACGTGTCACATGGTGATCAATGCTAGCAATGAACACACCTGAATCACAGGTTTTACCTTTCTGGGACCGAGTGAAATGAATGATCACATTCACATTGAAGTTTTGTGAGAGAATAGTACCCTGGTTGTGCTACGACCACTGGTTGATCACAATGATCACAGCAGCGTGGTTCTATTACTATAAAGTTCGGTTCCATGAACTCGTAGACACAATTTGAACGGGACACAACTCTAATAGGAACCAAGTGTATCTTCGAGTATAAAAATGTCCGGAACTTATCCCGATTAGCGCCATTAAAATAATATTGATTTAAGAATTTATGAATCGACTGAGCCCCGTTGGAGCTCCTTTTCTGGAGCGGTTTGCCTTTAGGGTATGAGAAGCAATTTAACGAACCTATCCTTCCCATTTGTAATTGTGAATGGTTTCAACTGCCTGTTGTCATTTTGTAACCGAGTCCTGTTAAAATTGTGTCCGTATAAACTAAATAAAGTATACGGGTTGTGTTTACCTGGTCGTCGCTCATCTGCGAGAGCTCATGGGCGAGAGAGTTGGCGACCAGCGGGCCGCTGACTCCGTCCAGCAGGCTGCGACCCTCCTCTACGCCGCGCGTCAAGATCTGAGCCTGCAGCTCCTCTTGCGCTTCTGACAACGCTGCAATGGAAACACTTGGGTTTGAGGATGCTGTGCAGATGTTTGAGGTAAAACTTTGCGATATTTTTCCCCGCGACTCTGAAACTATGTATTTTTTGGACAGCTACATCTCGTCACATATATATTATGTTAAATCATGTTATTTGTATATCTAAGGGAATTCCAGAAGCAAAGTATGCTTTAACAAAGCTATCTCTAGGTTATCATCTATGATTCTAAATATTTAAACTTGGGAGGCTGTATAAAGAAGTCTAAACAAAGGTGACGTTTCCCTCAATGTATCACTTTAACTTCTTCCTTCCTCCTACAGCTCTTTGTGCTGAGCTAGCAACCACTCACTATAGATACTTACATTTGTTCTGAGTCCTGAGCAAAATCAGCTCCTGCCGCAGCTCATCCAGCCGCGGGTCTGGCGGCGGCGGCGGCGTCTCTCTCATATTCTGCAGCTCCAGCTTGGCTGCGGCCAGCAGGCCGGTGGCGGCGGCCGCGGACTCCCGCTCCTTCCGCTCGGCCTCCCGCGCCGCGCTGAGCTGTGCCACCAGCTCGCCAACCTGGTCCTGGGCCTCGCGGTGTCCCCTCTGCGCTGTTTCCGCGTTTGCGCGCAGTGTTTCTGCTACGCCACGGAGTCTTCCCACCTGAAGCATCAATTCAGATGTTTGAAAACAACGTCGAGAATGTATATATAGAATGTATAAATAGCTTTTAACATCCGAATTTTAATATTTTTACTATTGATTTAAAATAATCAGCATTTATATTTAAATTTTTTTTTTTCTTTGTAGATAGTTAGTTAGTTGTAATTATGATGACATGTTTGAATTGAATTAGTTAATAACGTCGTTTCTTTGATTCAATTGCAGCGCCCTTGCAGGGTTTATGTTTGGACTAAATATATTTTTAAGATCATGTATACACATAATGCAATAAATAAATGAGTATGAGTATGAGTATATAGGGTGATATTAATTATTTCTATGGGTGACCTAGCGATTTTGCTTATCTACGAAGTAATGACCTACTTTTATTTGTTTCGAGGCCCGGTCGTTATCGTCTTTTTGTATGTGTTACCCAAGATACGAAACCTTAATTGTTAGGGCCGTTGAGCGTAACGTTGTTAATGTTCACGACAAAATTACCCATTTCACTATATTATATAATTTTAGATTCAAATAAGTTACAGGATTTAAATTAAATATTGACTTCAAATACAAAAGCAACGTGTTGTCAACATAACGAAGACATGTACTTTGAGCTGGCAGCCTTGACGGATTTACCCGTCGTTGGCGATGAACCTTTGGTGGGATATATTCGTTGTATGGCCTTGAAAGCTTTAAACTTGTAACATTTTTATGTGTGTGTAACGTAAAACGGCGGTCTTTATATGTCACGTTCGGCATGACCCGGTTACTACTTTACTGATTGTTTATTGTTTTCGTAAAACATTATTTATGCCTTCTGGGTAGCTAATTCTGATACAAAAAAAACATGAGACATGCTCAACCGCGAAGTGCGCAGGACCGACGTCACGTTATGTCGGGTTAAACTTGAGGTTTTCCCTAAAGTGCCCGACTAAGCTTGGATTTTTGTTAAATAGGGAAATACCGGGGTAATATGAATAATTGCTAAATTATTAACTGTATTTATTTTATTTTTGTACGCGGTATTAAATGTTTTCTACGATTTCTGTGGTAGGCACTTTACAGCATCAGTGTGCCCTATTATAAGATGACAAGATTTACGAACGGTCAGTTAACTATGTTGCTGATAGAGGTTCTGGACTAGGGTTAGAAGTATGAATATACTTAATCGCAAAATGACCACATTGCTTGTAGTCTAGATTTCGAAAAGTCTCAGTCACAAAATGAGCAAAATTGTTTTTTTTTTCATTTTATGACTGTCTTAGCAAAGTTGACGGGGCGGAGCTCCTATTCCTGGGCGGTTTGCCCTTCGGACATAAGAAGTTACCTAATAAACCTAACCTACCATAGTAACACAAACGAAGTGGTCATTTTGCGACGCGGACATATTAAATGTAAAAGCGACGAAGTGATGATTTTGCCGAGTCGTTGATTTTGCCACTTAGTCCATCCGTTTCTGGGTTTTGGTCACTGTATAGTAGTGGTTTTGGTGTGTAGTAGTGATTATGGTGTTACCTCCTGTTTGAGGTCGGAGGCCTCCGTCTCGGCGGCGGCCAGGCGGTCCCCGAAGGCCGCGAGCTGCGCGTCCCGGTCTCGCTCCACGCGCGCTATCGCCTCCCGACACCGCTTCTGCTCCTCGGCGATGCGCTCCTCGCAACGGCATTCGATCTAAGACAACATAAAGGTTAATAAACGTATAGCATAGGAGCCAGATAAAACTTAATGTGTCAAATAAATGTGAAGCTCCTTCCAAATGAAAAGAAAAATGATTACTTGAACCGTCAGATAGGTACTTTAATTTGGGGATTGGAAAAATTGGCCTTTAATTATACAGGTGATAGGTAACTCGACCTATTCCTTGAAAGGGGTTATACTAGAGCTAATTTGCAATAATTTTCCCAGTAAATAGGGAGTCTACTGTCAGGATCGGAATATAAAACTTCAATGACGCCTAAATTAGGTACCTATTTAAAAAAAATAGGCTGGTAAATATAATGCATTGACAAGATCCAGGCAGTGAAAGGGACTACAGACTCATTCTAGAAAAACATTTTTACTTTATTGGATGTTAAATATGAAATAATGAACTGGGTAGGTAAGTATAGCAATGTTTATACAAGTCGATTTTCTCCCCCTTGAAGTTATCAACTGCCGCCCCCTATTCTGTCGCCTACTGATAACTTGAGTTCATATAGTTAATTATACCAAGAAGTTGGAGAAGGTTATTGCGAAATGGATGGTATTTGTGATTAGACATACATAAGCTACATGACATTTTACCGTAGGTAACCATACGTAATCAACATCTTCCCCTTTTTAAGAGTCGCCCTTTAGTCCCCTTTGACCCAGTTATCTACTACCTAAGGGTCGTGGTTACCGACATAGCCCGAAGAATAGCCAAACTTAAGTGGCAGTGGGCGGGGCATATTGCTCGCAGGTCTGATGGCCGATGGGGTCAGAAGGTAGTTGAGTGGCGTCCGCGGACCGGGAGACGAGCTGTAGGTAGGCCTCCAACAAGATGGAGTGACGACCTAGTAAAGATCGCGGGAACGCGGCGGATGCGAAAAGCACTAGACCGGTCTGAGTGGAGAGCCTCGGGGGAGGCCTATGTCCAGCAGTGGACGTCTTTCGGCTGACATGATGAAGGGTCGTGGCTTAGCAGATCATAAGGTCTGAATCCGTGCTATTTTTTCAAAACCGGTAAGTAAGCATGTCTTATTATAGAAATAATTATAGCGATTAAGAGTGCCAGAAGAAAAATGGCAACGATTTATGACGACCTTTGCGGTAGCATTTGATGATGGCTTTTAATTCTGCTTAATTCGCATAGTTCAAATATTAAGGCAAATACTTATCTTTAAAAGTGCTAGCGGATGTTTAAATGTAATCTAGTAACATTTCTTACATTAGTTAGCTACTGGTTTACGTTTAATATGGATTGGTACCGCAATAGCAAGTATTTAAATGTACTAACTTCTTATTCTAAATACGTAACAAACTTCGAATACTTGCAACCAACCAGTTCCACTTATTCCGAGTCCTGCCAAGTAGTTCAATTAACTCAATCCGATCTTAAATGCTCGGTCATCGTCTGTCAATTGAAGTTAGTAGGTGTTTTAAATGAAGTGGATCTTTAACTACTTCAAATCAAGACGACAAACTGATACAAATAGGTACCTACCCATGTTTGTTTACAGGAAATTTGGAAATTATAACGTTGATTATCTATTGATATTTATCTAACAACCCACTATAAAGCGCTTATCATTAAATTGCATTAAATTGCTGTGAATAAAATGTTTTATCCACATAAACTCGACCATAATAACAGAGGGCCCTGCCAAGATGCACTACGCTAACTAGCGTTTCTATTCGATTCGTTTTTAAACCAATCGCGTCACTGGTAGACCACGTGACTTTTCGCATCACGTCATCTA
This sequence comes from Acleris literana, assembly GCA_946894065.1. Classification (NCBI taxonomy): domain Eukaryota; kingdom Metazoa; phylum Arthropoda; class Insecta; order Lepidoptera; family Tortricidae; genus Acleris; species Acleris literana. The sequence goes on from OX335681.1 coordinate 6,809,668, forward strand.
CCAGTGACGCGATTGGTTTAAAAACGAATCGAATAGAAACGATAGTTAGCGTAGTGCATCTTGGCAGGGCCCTCTGGGCTGTACTAATAAAATGTCTTAAAGGGGTGATAGACGGGCGAGTAAGAACGCCGTACTTGGGCATTTTCACGAAAAAGTGTACCCAATTAAGTACTGAAATTAAGGAACTTTAACTTTGTCAGTTTTGTGACGAAAATTAGCTATACATTGACGACCACCAAAACAACTTTAACTTTGTCAGTTTTGTGACGAAAATTAGCTATACATTGACGGCCGCCAAAACTGAGAGATGAGTTTATTAATGCGGCCCTAAAAGTTACAAGTCACGTTACGCGCAACGCACCTCTCGTATCTGTTCGTCGAGCATGTGCACCCGCGCTTGTAGCACCGCATTGTCAGCCTTCGCGCGCGAGTAGCGGTCATCTGCCGTGCTCTGCGTGTCAGCTAGTGACGTCACCTGTTGCTGCAACAGCTGCACCTGTAACCAAAGGAGGATTAGGATTATTTAAGAAATATATCTTTATTGTTATTAAACTCTTTACGTTAAGTTCCTATATGGAAATGTTATTCTCTACTAAATGCATATTACTTTATACTTTTGTGTTTTGTTTTCTTAAATGCACCGTCAGCAGCAGAAGTAGCTACGCAACCGAAAAGGTAAAAATGATCTGTACTCGACTCTATTGTACAGAGAATACGTCGTGCCTAGATCATTTTGAGCATGTTATTCTGCTTAGCTTCTTTTGATGTACCTGTGCTTTTCGTTTTTTGTTTTTTTAATCGCCGTATAAATGATTCTATTCCATTCTATTCTACTCTATTATGTAAATATTCGCCTGTCTTATTGTGTTGTCTGTTTTATTGTGCGTGTGAAGTACCTAAGTACCTAGGTACATTGAATGCGTCTTGTTTTGGCTTATCTTATGTAAGCACTTCCGTACTTAAAGAATTATAGTGTTAAGTGTTATTAATCCATGAAATCTCACTACTTACAAGTTACCACCTACCTACCGTTATACGACTTACTTATGTTATGAACTTATGAATATACTGTGTCAGTCAGTACCTACCTAAAACCTTGAATTGCTATCAGTAATGTCAAATTTGTCACGTTAAGTAGGGCGTTTTGATTAAATAATTAAAAAAGTATATTATGGTATTTATTGACTGAAGTTCTGGCATTAACCTATAACTATCTACGAGGGGCGGCTGAAAAGTAATCTACCTAACAATGAAACAAAAGACTGTCGTGGCTAATTTTTGTTTATTTTTCTATATAGTCCCCTGCTAGTAAAATGCACTTATTAAATTTTTCAAATATTGAATTTAAACCATTAAAAAAAAAATCTTTCGGTTTGTCGTCAAAAAAGTCAGTAACCGCAGCCTTCATTTCGTCATCGGTCATAAACCTTCGTCCCCTGAGGTCTTTCTTGAGAAGTCTAAACAGAAAATAGTCACAGGGGGCTAAATCTGGACTATAAGGGGGGTGGTCAATGGTTTCGAAGCCATTGTCTTTAATTGCTAGCTTCGTTGTGCGGGCGGTATGCACTGGTGCGTTATCGTGCAAAATCAGAATACCTTTGTTTAGTTTACCTCGCCGTTTTTCTTTTATTGTCTCTCTTAGTTGGTATAGTAAGTTTGAGTAATAATCAGCATTCATTGTAGTTTTCTTCGGTAAATAATCTATGAGCAAAATCCCTTCTGTGTCCCAAAAGATTGTAGCCATAAGTTTACCTGCCGATGGACAGACCTTGAATTTCCGAGGCGGCTTCTCATCCTTAAATTTCCACTGTAACGACTCTTGCTTACTTTCCGGGTCCCATTGTCGAATCCAAGTCTCATCACATGTTACAATTCTAGAAATTATTTCTTCCTCTTTCCCTCGACTCATCTCCAAAAACTCTTCGCAACATTTGACACGCCTCTCCATGTCAAATGCAGTCAACATTCTGGGGACCCAACGTGCACTAACCTTGGACATGTTCAAATGCTCATGAATTATTTCATTGACTCGCTCTTTACTGACGCCCACATCTCTAGCTATCTCCCACTGCTTCACTCGTCGGTCCTCTAATATAATTTTTTTCACCCTGGCTACATTTTCATCGGTGACGGCCGAAACTGGTCTTCCGCTACGAGGATCATCTTCCAGACTCTCACGACCTAACTTAAACTGCTTTGACCAAAACTTTATAACAAATTCGGAAGAACACAAACTGCCAAACACACGTAACATACGCTGTCTGATCTCCGAAGGCGTATTCCCTTCTTTAGTCAAAAACTTAATCACCGCACGCTGCTCGATTTTATCCATTTTCACTTTTTCTACCGACATGTTTGAAACAATTGTAGGAGACAAATAAACGTGATGCAATAAACAAATGAATGTAATACATTTTGAAAATAGAATAACAAACGAATATAAATCCATACCAGCCAGCATTATTTTTGTATATATTTCTGACCAAGGAGATTACTTATCAGCCGCCCCTCGTACATCTTTCCGATTGGTACAGTCAATGTCGTTTGAACTGCCACACGAAATGTTTTTAACGATTGATTTTGAACGAAGGAAAGCGATAAGATACGAACTGGTAATAGTTTTATAACATAAACTATACCTACACCGTTTAGTTTATTGTAAGTATAAAGTAAGACGAGACTACGAAAGCATGTTACAAATCCAGGTGTGTTATTCTCTCAAAAAACGGCGGCCGGTCGAACGGACGAGCGAATAAAAGCGGCGAGTTTAAGTAGTCCCGTCCGACCGAACAAAACAAATTTTAGCGTGTGCATTGTCAATTAGGGAGCCTTATAAGTTGGTGAAGTCATGCTGCCAAATTGAATACACGCGCTAAAATGTGTTTTGTTCGCTCTGTCGGGACTACTTAAACTAGCCGCTTGGACCTTCACTCGAGCGAACGATCACCTTTGCTTGTTGAGAGAATCACTACCAGACAATCCACTTCTACTTTCTCCAGTTATCGGACCTATTTCACCTTTATCGTGATCGATCAATTTATCAAGTAGTGATAGTCTGTAACACCTAATTGTGATTGATTTAGTTTGTTATTGATGTGCAGGTGATTCATATTTATTTTCGCGCCCGTCCTTGTAACGTGCGGATTCGCGGATGACGGCAAAACTTATTTAAAACGCTTCACAACGAATTTACTTCCAGTAGGCCTAGCCAAGATACAAACACCGCTAACGATTCTGTTTTCTAACTCGAAATGTATGGAGTTGACATAAGCGCTCGACGCGATCTGTCAGAGGGCCTAGACAAGATGCGAAAGGTTCTGGAGAGGCGACCACGGACCGGAAGGCGCAATGTTAGCAACAATGCCGTCTTTACCATAAGGGCACACGGGGCCCAGGGCCCCCATCCACAGGGGACCCCGAAGGACCGACAATTTATTACTCATAATAAATAGAAGATCATCGTAGAAAAATGTTAGTAATCATTCGCTTTCTTTACTTTCTAAAAGGGGTCCCAAATTCTTGTGTGCCCTAGGGCCCCAGCATAGTTAAAGACGGCCCTGGTTAGCAGGCCTCCCCGAAGGCGGACCGACGATCTGATAAGAGTCGCGGGAAACTGTTGTATGCGAATAGCACAGGAGCAATGATAATAAGGAAATATGGGTAACGCTTTTAGCGAGCAGGATGTGTTTTGGCTGACATCATGACGATGATGAGGACAGGTACAGGTTGTCGTGCAATAACGAGCAGTAATGTAAATAAACAATTGGGATACACCAATGTTTGACTATCTTCTATGAAAATTTAAAAACCATTACGAATTCTTAACTCACCGGCTTCTCAAATCGATCCCAGTAGTTAGATTATAGGTACAATGAATTAATTATAATAACATTGGGAATTGACCTTTATTTGACCCCTAGGTAAATGCGGTCTCTCTTCTCAACCTCTTTTGTGGTTTTATATAAAACATATAAAACCTCTCCAATATTTTATTTTATCAGTACAATTTAGATATCTAGCTGACACCTACGTTCGAAGACAGCAGTTGTCATGTCAAAATTATTTGTTTACAAATTGACTGTATATTCTTATGATGAAATTAATATTTTAATGAGACCTTTTGATTTATGTGTGTTGAATGTTAATAATTTATGTTGTGTGGTGAGGTTTTCCAAGAGGTTCAAAACGACGGCATCAACATTTTTTATAGAATCTCATGATTGGAGGTATGGAAACCCTTTTCAACAAATTTAATGTGATTGTGTTCAGTGAAGTCTACTCTAGAAACAAGGGTCATGCAGGAAGTGCTGTATACATTTAAGTTTAGGTAATAAGCAATGGCCGAATGCTTATAATACTGTGAAATAATAAACATATTGTAAGGCGATTGTTTGTTTACATTGTTTGAATGACGTTCGTCTATTATGATTACAAACAGATCACAGATAATAAAAAAACGTATTTCTACATAACTCCGACATTTTTTCACAATAAGTAGGTGAGGTTAAGAGGATTGTGAAGCGACGCTAAAATCGCGTAGCTGGCAAATAAAATCCATACAAATTTAGCTCCGGGCGTTAACGTTTCTCACCCCCTAAATCAAGTCCGATATTTACGATTTTTGAATTTGTTGTAGTTATTATAAAGAACTAGGTCTGTTCGTTTCTGTTTTTTGTTTTTTAAATTTGTTTCATTCTAAGAAATATATTCGTGTAAAGGAAAACGTACAGACATAGTTGTTCATGATATCTACAACTTATCCAAAAATCGTAAATATCGGAGTAGGTTTAAGGGGAGAAAAACGTTTTCGCATTTTGTATGGAATTTTTTAGCTTCACAATCCTCTTAATAAATTGTATTTAATAAATTATTTTAAATAACAATAACACAATCATGAAATGCTTCAAATTAGAGCCTTAGAAAAGGCTATCCTTTCGAAAAAAAAAAAGCAAGTAGTTATTTTTTTTGGTGTATCCCAATTGAAGGTTGTTATAATTTATATTTTACCTTTGCGTTGCGGGACGAGATGTACAATAAAAAGCTTTTATGATTATTAAAGAATAATCATACAATCAATAATGGATTCTTGCAAAGGGAAATAATTTAAAATCAAAGAGCAGAAAAAATTATCAGAAATGGTTAATGCTCTCTTGCTTGTCAATTTTACGAATTAACTTGAGCTCTGCCTGCATTGTTAGATTACGTGACCGATTGTGACCAATTATATAATTAATTAAATAAACGAATAGAATTACTGGTGCGTCCCCAATGTCCATTCGTAGAAACAATTAGATCAATTTTCCAAACTTGATTCAGGTAATGCACGCAATTGCATTATTTTATGCACCGATGCTTACCCGTTAGGATTAGTAAAATTCTATGTAACAGATAGATATAGCTTGTAGTTTGGATTGTCTTGTGATAACATCTTTGACGTATTGTAGTCCAAGATTGACTATTTATTGCTTGGGTTTGAAAATTATGCTGAATACAGGGAGACGGTAACTCGACCAATTCCTAGAAAGGGGTTATACTAGAGCTAATTTGCAATAATTTTGTCCCAGTTAACTGGGGATCTAAAATCACTGGTTTTAGAGTTATTTAAATTTACAACTTTTTTTTCCGTTTTTTGATCCAAAATAATCACTCGGGGAACTGAAAATGCATTTTTCTAATAGCCGATGAACAAGCAAGCAAATGCTTCAAACAAAAACACTTGGCAAATGTCCAAAAACTTCAGAAATAAAAGGTTCTTAAATAAAAAGTCGATATTTTTTTTGATTTTTTTTTTTCGAGGGGGATTACTCCAAAGAAATGTATGACACTTGGCATACAAATAACGGAAATAACTTCCTCATGAATTGAGCTTTCCAAAACAGTGCAAATGTTGTCGACTTTATCACAGGTTTGAAAAATTAAGCTTATTAAACGAGCAGAAAGCTCTTTGTGAATTTAATTCAGAAAGCGCTTGGTTTGTTTTATTTACATTAAATTTTTTACATTCTTAGCCACACGATACGGAGCGCAGGTACCACTGCTGAAGGTCACGATATCACGATTCGAGTTGTCTTTTACCTACTCTATTGCAAAAAGAACAATAGATGCATTTAATATTTCTCGTTATTTGTTAATATGTTATGGCAATTTAAATTCGTTTACTTACTGGCCAGTAATAACAATATTTTTACATGCGAGGGTTTATTTCATTCCTTATATCAGTGGTTCTCAAACTTTTTTAGCAACTCTTTAACAACTTTTTTTTTATGGAGCCCCAAATTAAGCAAAACCTGTCTTCTTTGTAAAACAAAAGGTTCCTTTGAATTGCCTACATTACGATTTGTTTTCGAAGGAGGCTTGCAGAGGCCTTGCGGAGCACACTTTGAGAATAGCTGCCTTATGTTATAGTGCAATTAATGTGTTTTTCAAAACAGTGTGACAAATGCAAAGATCGTTACGCGCTGGTCATCTGTTATGCATACTAAAGTGACTAACAGCTCTAGGGTATCGTCACCGCAGGAAGGAGCTCACTGACGAACAGGAAAGGCTAATTCAATGTTCTAAGACTAATAAAATTAATACACCGAGACGAGACGTACGCACGACACATGCTCGCAACATGTTCAACTGACGCTTTGAAATAGTTTCCTTTGCTCTGATATTAATGAAGATGGGATGGAAATAAGTATGATTCATACGTTTTCAAAGATCTTATTTTCAATAAGATGTATTGCTCAAGAATCTAAATTCGACGGCTCTATTGGCATGAAAGATCAACATAAACAAAAAAAAAACACCACCGATTCATAAGTTTCTGCTCTTCGTCAGATTTAATAGCCACACTAAAAACTAATGAGTAACGGCAGCTGAAATAATAAAAGAAAAAATATTTGAAGTTACAAAGTTGAATGTACGCCAAGAAATGATTCGACTTTCGAAGAACAGTGATGACACGTTTCTGTTCAGAAAGGTAACACGTCACGTCATACCTATAACCCAATTGTTTGATGTTTGTTTCAGATTTTTAAGAAGAAAAGACGTCTCGTCTTTGTCCATCACGATTTTTGTGCACGTGTGCGTAACGACACTAACAACTTATTCGCAAATTGAAAAAGGTACACCCATGATTAATAATTATAATCTTAATAATGTTTCATTCATAAGCAGCGAATGAAATGAATTAAACATAATTGTAACTCTTGAGAACGCATACTAACGAAGCGAATCGTAACCTACCTACCTACTTAATAAATAATCACAGATCTGCAAGAACTCCAATTCCAATGCTTGAATTCACTTTCTCATCGACTTACACGCATCCATTTCTAGTAAGTGGATGATTGCTATTACTGATACAATCAAGATAATATAGGGTATATTATTTAGTACACTTTGTAGACATAAACGATGTATAAATCAACTTAGTATAATCGTTTCACGCTTGAAATTATTTGCTCCAGCAGCGTGATAATCTAATTCTACCGACATTCTATAAACACGCTAATGCAAAGTACATAAGTAGCGTTGGAAAGTTGTAGACGAATAAGCATATTGCATTTTATATTTAAAGCTATAGATAGCAATGGATATGTCGATACTCAATTAGAATAAAATAAACGTACCTACATATTATTCGATTAACGTATGATAAAAAGCCCATAAAAGTTAAATTCGTTTTGCCACGATAAGAATAGATATTGGTTACATTATACCTATACTAAGAGTAACATTAGACAAGTACCTAAAGGATAAAATGATCTATATTGACAAAAAAGTTACCACTAAAGTAAATAAAACTAGAAAATTAGAAATTCATAACGACAGAGTTCTTTTTCCTGAATATAATGAAATGTTTGGACACGTAGAGAATGCAGCCGAGTAGGCCGATGCTTGTAAACACTACTGACGAACAATTACGATTAACATGCTATTAAATCGAACACGGCAAGTGCGTGGGCCACATGTTAATGTGGAATTAGTGGCAATTAATGAATTTGCATGAGCGTAGTCCTTGCAGATTCCTTGAACCTTAAACCACTTACGACCGCCCTCGGAGTCAGTTGATGACGATTAAGTCATTCCTTACTTTATAGTGACGATTTTTCATGCACGAGTTTGAAAAAAGAACGAGTTAACAGTCTCTAAAACGTCTCTGAAGTACCTACAGCGGTTAATACAATAACTAGTTTGAGATGTGCTTTGTTATGAATTGATCAATAATTTAACTCTTTAATCAATACATGTTCACATATCTTGCAGAGACGGAGATGGTTTAATGCGGTTCTCTTTTTTTTAGCGACGGAACAGTTTTGAAACATTAAGGGAGACGGAGGGCTCCGCGGAGCACACTTTGAGAACAGCTGTTAATGTATTACAGCCACGCGGAATCTTTAACGCCTATGCTAATGAACAAAGCACAGGCATTAAATATCCCGACATTTAAATTATTATTGCACTGAGTACAACATTAAGTACTTAGGCGTTGAGAAGTTAGCGGTTCTTGGTGCACTAAGAAATGCGTTCCTTTCCTTCTTCTGTAATAAGAGGGACAAAACCAATAGGCTAAATAACAAGTAATACTAAAGTAGCTGTACTTGTAGTTGGCAATAAACGGTTTTATTAAACTCAGAGCATGTTAGAATGCCGTATTTCCTTATATAGAAAGCTTTCTATTTCGTTTTCCTTGAGGTTGACAGACTAAACATTAGATATCGATATCACTTGAAACGTTTTGACTTACAACTCTTACAAGTGACATTGCCTTATTGTACATTTCATAGCGATCGAATCCTGTATTTATATCGGTTTAAGCCTTGTAAGGTTTCAGCTAATGCATCTAATACTACAACACGTGTTATAAAGCCACTTTATAACACTACATATGTTTGTATACCTATACTATACAGGTACACCTAAGTGTTTTTATTATGCAACTGGAGTATTGTCACGGTTTGCGGCACGTTTCGATACCACGATGATTATCGAATTCTCGAAATTAAGTGATACTGGGAACATAATAAGGCGTGTAAATTTAACATTTTGCTCAACTTTTGACATCATCGTTTCGAACAGAATATTAGAAACACTCGAGTTTTCAATTAGACAATAGTTTCAGTTAGTTCGGGTTAGTTAGACGGTTTGCTGCTTAATTTCTAATTCGCACTGCCAAGGAGTGGAATGATCTCCCAGAGCGTCTCTATTCCCAAGGGGTTTTCGGTTGGGGTTTTCAAGGCAAAAGTGAAGAGGATTTTTTCTGGGTAAACGTGTACCACCCTCGACCTGGTCAGGTGAAACTGAGGTCAAGCACACCCGTCAATGATAAAAAAAAAATCGCTGATGCTTCGAAAACAGTTTTTATATACCTAGGCCTGTGGTCTTGCTTGATTCAACCAGAAATCCCAAAATAACCTTACGGTATTAAGTTCGCCATTTGTATTCTGTATTATTTTGTGCAAAAAGCACAAATAAATAAATAAAAAGCACATTAACCGCTTCCCCAGCTTTACTACGTACTTTATTATGAGATCAAAGGTTCTATAAAGCTTTCTTAGCGACTTGGCATTATGTAACCGTATGCGTTCCGCCTCCAGAGCCCATTTAATAAAAAAAACAAATTGCTCAGGTTACACACAAAGAAATGGATTACGTTTTGCAATTGAGTAGAAGCTCGGGTAATACAACCTCTGGCAGTTATAAATGGCCTCATAGGCCGGTTTAGATCAGAAAAAGCCAAGACGTGTGAAGCAGTAAACATGGGTGAAAGTGAAATTGATTTAGTTATCTTTTCGATTCTGGGTTGAAAATTAATATTGATAGCCGTAAAAATTCGAGCGTGAAATTTTGATGCTGGCACGTTCTATAAACTAAAAGGAACATATGAGCAACATTGATGTTTAATGCAGAACCGGTCAAGTATAGATTAGAAATAAAATACTCGTACTTTGGAATGTCACTTGACATTGACCTCTTAGAGGCGTCACTAGTGTGTAACGTGTTAGTGGTTAATCTCTCTGGTAATTTAGAACTCTGCAGTAAACATAAAACAATAATTATGACATGTGTTCTAATACTTTTAATATAAATATAAATGCTGCTTGAATATTTAAAGGTTTACTCAAGTTTCTTGGTTATCCGTTAAGGTCGTTTGCGATAACCTCATTAATGAACGATTTCAGGATTATGGTATGTAATGTACAGCAGACTTTGAACATTGAGATCACGCTAATTGCTAATTCTATACTTTTAAGTGTAGTATAAATAAGCAGACTTAAGATCATCACAACAAAACCTACTAAACATAAAAGACAAGCGAAAATTACGGTAGTTAAGTAAAAGATTGTGATCGTTAGGAGCAATCAATGGCCACTTGAGTTGAATAGCGCGCCGCGTGACTTCCTAGAGAACATTTTCTTGGCCCGCAGACATGTCTTGTAACTTTCCAGCTTTAGTAAACAGTGTTACGTTTACCTATACTGATGGATTGTTACTGGGTACCATAGAAAACTCTCTCACGTACAACACGGAGAAAGATGTACGTGTGCGTAGGTAGGAAATAAGTGGGGAAAAAAGAACTGGTACCTAGTATCTTCCAAATCGAAGAAGATACAAATTATTACTGGCCAGCTAAGTACCAAGTTATTTTTAAAAGTGAACAACTCCGATAAGAAGGTTTAAACACAAGTGTCACTGGCCGAAAACAAAACAACAAGACATGAACGGATGCTGTGATACCTACTCTAATTTTAATTTTATTTCGAAACATCCTCTGTACTTAATTACTAATAATTGTTTTTAGATTTGAACTAATTAACTGCTTGTTGCATTTTACAAATCCTTCCGTATTAATCAAGGCTTCCTTTTCCACTGCGAATTCTATACGTTAAGCTACATTTCCGTAAATACACTACTGTTTGTCTGTTTATTGTTTTTTTACGTTTTGCGTTTTTAATTGTCATTCTTTGGGTCACAGAACACTGTGAATTCCCATATGTCACACTTGAATAGGCATGAGCTACTGGGTCGGCTTGCGGTTATTAAACACTTCCTCATTTAGACTCTATGTCTGTTCTTTTACGGTTCAAATATAAATGTTCATTGTACCTATCAGTTGATACGTTTGTTTGTCACACTGTTTCCAATTATACCTAAGTGCTAACGGGCAACTGCAGTCCACTCGGAACATGCACAATAATTGAGTTCATTAAACAGTTGGCTGTTGTAATGTACAGTGAACCGATAACAACCGTACTAAAGACTACATTGGTTTTAAAATTTAAACCGGTTTTGGTTTTGAAAGAAATATTGTAGCGTTTTGTGACATTTTACCTCATGAAATCACCGTGTAATTAGTATGTGTTAGTTTTCTTTAATTCTAAATCATTGTGGTATTGGCTTTATTTATCACTACTACCAAAACAACGCGTCCTCAAGTGATTCAATTATAGACAAGATGCCCGAAGTAAAATTAACGCCTTTGGTCCACACATGACACATTTATAAATTATCGTCAAGGTATAAGAGCGACGAGTCACTTCAGGGCTGGGTATTGACGTCATTGAGTACTTGTTATAGGGGAAGTATAAATGCATTGCAAGTGCAGTTGCACACGTTAACCTAATTATTGAACGCCTCACGCGCAGGGCCGTCCGTGGCACAGTTCGCAAATACCCTTAATTAACATTGTTGAACAAATATAGAAAATGCTTTTTTTATTTATCTACTCGTGTTACACTCTTTGAAATTATGAGTATACTCATTAATGCTTATGGCATAACAGGTTTTTTTGGCGTGCAAACGTACCTTTACACGTTTCAAATATTCAATCAAGCCACAGATACTAAATTTTATTACTAATAAATTTTGACGTATAAATGTTTCCTAATTTGAACCCGACCGTAATCAAATTTATCCGCGTTCTAAATATTGGGAACGAGCCTTAGATGCGAAAAATAATGAAATCAAACGTAATCTATCACCTGGTTTTGCAACGCCTTAAATCATAGCGTGAAATTACTATGAAATTAATTTGTACTTACTTACTGCGATTACTTCGCCACTGTGGACATTAAAATTGCTTTATGGGTTACTTTATGTTAGCTTTATAACAAATTAACAATACATAAAGTGACAATTTTAAGGACAAAAAACAAAAAACACACTTCCTAAAAAATTGACTTGATTGATATACATATGGTAGGTATAGACCTCAAATGTGATTAATTCCAGGGGTGTAAAAGGGAAGGCTATTACAGTTGTAAATTGGATATAGGGAGGGGCATGTCCCGAGGGGATTGTTAGGGAAATCAACTAAACGAGATTAGAGAATTCTAGAGAATTAGTTGAATAAGACAGTAAGCTTTCACTGCACACGTAAGAGCCTGCAACCGCGCATGGTATCTCTAACTCTAACAATTGTTCGCAGGAATAAATTAAATTATACTATTGTTACCATGCTAATCTTAGTTGGAAATACAAACGTAAATGTGAGAAACAACGTATTCGAGATAATCGCGGTTTATCTTAGTAGAACGTAAGAATGATTTATGTGACACTAATAAGCATTTCTTAATTTAAGTTCATGAGCATTACGCAACTGGTTCAAAGTAAAAAAATATACATTGCCATCGATAAACACAGACTTTGAAGTTCTGACATGAAAGCACAGACGATACCGATAAACGATCGACAATCACGAAGAGATAGCAGGTATTGATAATCCAACTGACTTTACTACCTTTGTAATAAAACACGAAGTTGAAGGAAGTTTCGTGGATGTAATACCTATGATTTAAGCGGGGTGGGTACCGGATCGCGTGACATTCGCATACAAATCTGCCGGCGACGGCACGGGCAGACCGCGGAATAGCGCTCCAATCGACCGAGTAAAAAAACACTTGATTTCGATCGAGTTCCGTTGCCGGAGTCGGTTACGCACCGGCTACTGTAGTGCTGTTGAAATTTAGATCATTGTAAACGAATTTAACTATCAATGGCTATTCACAGAACCAACGCCGTCTGGTCACACCCGGAGTGACGCTAGACGAATCTCATCAACGCTAGTTTTTTAATCTATATGACTTAAACGGCCGCTTATTACGTAAATCTTCAAAAACAGTGTGTGGCAGACTAATATTGGTAGGGCAAACAAAAGGAGGATGACTTGATGCAAAATTAAACGTGACTTGAAGGAAACTCCAATGACAAACAATAGGTTCTAGGAGGACGTGCGCATCAAAACTAGGAAATATTATGACATTAGACCAGCTATGGTTCATAGCTTGTCATAATATTTTCTAGGTCCATAGCCTAATGGAGCGTCTGTGATATAAGTAAGTACATAAATTAAATGGAAAACCAATCTCACTTGATCAGATAAATTGTCGCACCACTGATGAGCCACAGTTTTCTTTCCTCCGTTTAGTCCATTTGGCAAATGAGGGGTGAGAGGCGCTCCTGTGAACAGGTCCTCAGTGATGCTGGTGTCGGACGTAATACGCTCGCGGGGCTCCGGTGGCGGTCCCTGCGGCCCCACGAAGTCAAACTGCCCGTCCCACATATCGTACTCCAGCTCGAGACTGTCCTCGACTTCCACTGGTTCCATGGCGCCGCCCGAGCGGTTAAAAAGGCCCGATTTAAACATTCAGCCGCTATGTTACCCCCAAACGTGTGCGCAAATTTTAACCTTTAACTTATATTTCACGACGTCATAAGTTTCGTATCAAAAGTCTTAATAATAATGGCACACTAGAATGATGTTCCGAGTATCGACTACCACTTAGGTATACGTAATGATGCGACTATTATTAAATTTGCACTGCATATACACGTAACACTGCGGGACACTGTCACATCGTTCACGTAAGCTTCGCAAATACGAGTCCTTCACTGGAACAACGCCGGGGCAAGTCCGATCTTAATTGTTATCATACAGGAGAATTAAAATGATGTCGACTAAGACGAAACTTCGGCGGAGTTTGAAATTCTCTAACGGTTGCGTTGACATCGTCTTGTCTGTGGTGTCGGGTCGCGAGGGCGAATGTTGGGCGTTTTTGATAAAATCGGAATGTTGGAATTGGTTGCGAAATCGTAACGCTAACAGCTGTAGTAGAAGAGCGGAGTGGCGAGGCGCGTGGGGCCGTTACTGGCTCGCGATTCGAACTAACTAACCGGCGGCGGCGCGCCCCTCCCAGAGTGCCTGCTATCAGGCGCCCGCCGCGCTATACAAAATACAAATAAACTTTATTCGCTCCCTGCACCGCTCGTATGCAACGTCTGGTACCCAAGCCAATAACCCCTTTCAGAGCTCCCCCAGTCCACTGCATGGGCGCATCTCGTAATTTAATGGATGAAGGCCTACCATTGTGCGTTGGTCGGTGGCCGCCAGATGGGAAGCGATATAGGCTCAAAACAGTTCGTACTGTTTCATTTGCAACCAAAACAATGAGAATATATACAATAACAAACTAGAGTCTAAACTCAGTAATGTAATGTTTGACTAACATAATCATCATTATGATTATAATCGTGTTTCCCCTTCTGTGCCTAATAGCACATTATCTAAGCCTTAGAATGTAAGAGTATTGGACAACGCAACATAAATCTTTGCCGTAGTCAAAGAACAAGAAGTTTGTCTGCATTACATTAAGACGAGTGCTTAAGTAATGCTTTATCGTTAGCTTAATTACGTAAAGATCCCATATGGCGCAGGCGCAGCTCTTGTAAACACGATGCCATTCACCTTATCTTCAATGGAAACTGAAATAGACAAAGTACGTAGGAACATAAAGATAGGATGTATATTTTTAACGCTGATTTTTTTTCTTTAAAATTATATTTTAAAATAAACCACTAAGAACGAGTAAGCATTCATTAAGATTGCACGCTATACGGAATGATATTGAAACGTTATTTATATTTACGTAATAACAATAATAGATAAACTGTCAGCTGTTAAGAAAATGCTACAATAAGAGCGTGCTAAGTTTTAACGCAATAGGGCGTCTAAGACGACTCTGAAGGTTTTAGGAATTAAAACTTTAGAAAAGAATAAACATTATATCATTAAGACAAACTAAAAATAGGCAAAACAGTGTTATACAACGAGCTATTCAAACAATTGCGAGCAAGGAACAATGCGATCTCATACATTTTAATACTGTTTTTGTGCCGCGCCGGCGTGGTAAAATGGTAAATCGCTCGCAAACAAGTGCCACTCAACATTAATGGAATTCGAACAAGAAGCCTAATTGCGGTGTTTCGTGACAACAGACACAGTTAATTACGAAATGTCCATACGCGTTATTGTTAGTATAATTTCTTTAGTCTAGCTCTACTAGACTTTTGAGAAGTCGTTTTGTATACTGTGCGAGAAAGCTGAACGAATTTAAAACGTCTATTTGACATTTATACCTGTTTACTGTCAAAATAAAATACAAACTCCTTGCTACTTTGAAGTAAACTCTAGGATAAATGTTTCGTCCTGGCACAAAGCAATTTATTAAAAGAGGGTCATCTACTTCCATAGATACCCATCCAAGATAGCGTTCTACAAAGGCGTTATCAGCATCAAACACGCAACGCTTTGCTTCCATTTGGTAGATTTTTCCCTACAGTAGTCTACTGGTTATTTACGTAGTTTAATACGAAATTAGTCATACGAATGGGAAGGATAATGGAATTAATTGAGCAGGGCGTGGTCTAACAACAAGGAATGATACCATATCCAACACCTGGCGTGTTAAAATAAAAACAACTGCTATGCTAAATAGTGTCGGGAGGTGTTTTAATTGAAGCTTTTAATGATGTTGATCCTATCCTAGCCTAGCCTAGATCCTAAAGTATATCTATTAAGAAACTTAACATGAAAATGAAAATATTAGTTATTTTATAAGAAGAAAAGTGTACTCTTAACTTTTATTGACGTATTTTGATTGTAAAATTATTCTTGTTAACACTAAGTTGGTATTCCATATTAAGTCATACTATTCCACCACAAAATTCAAATTTGGCAACGTTCGATTAGTAAATTTATAAAAAATACAACTAGCAAACTACACAAATTGGGAAATGAGGTCTTAAAATCTCCTTGAGCTGGGATACTGGCATCGTTACGTAACGCTGGCTCTCTTGATCACGTTGAAAACTTAATACATTTGCCTTAAGAAATGCGCAAGCGGCTCGGTACGGTTTCAAATCGCCGGGTTCATGCGCCGTGGGCACAGTGATGACAAAATGATGATAACTGCCCCTCATGCGACAGTTCCGCACTCAACCGTAAGATCAGACCCTCAGGGTCAAGGCAAACTTGTTGCTTAAAATATTCAAATACCCTATACCGGTGTTGTGAATATGTATTCGTTGATGATTTTCAACACTCGTTTGGGATGCTGTAGGTGGATTGTGTGCATTATGGGACCATTTGAATAACCGACAAACAAGGTTGCATCATTTCACTAGAATTTCGTTTCACCGAGTACTAGCTCTTGTTGTTTTCAGGAAATACTTATCATTATTTCCGTGGTAGCTAGCAGCTAGGGAAGTCAATCCTGAAACATAGCAAATCCGTCAGGTTTCTGAATATTGATAAAGCAATGCTGCAATCCTTCACACGCCACACATAAGTTAGGCATTGTTTTACTGCTGTCAACACTACTAATATTCGGAAACTTCATGGTAATGTCAGGATTTTCTTATCTGCCTAGTACTATTGAATTGACTTGACTTGTGACTTGAAAAATCATCCGTCTTATTTCGAGAACTCTTGTCACGAGTCAAATGTTAAATATGATAGAAAAACATAACTCAACGTTTAGTCACATTTCCGAAATTTTCTTTGAGATACTGTAACTAGTTGATTGGGTAGTGTTAGTATAATAATACCCGTGCTATGAGAGCCATAAACATATCGTTATCCAGGCCATCTTAGTCTTTTTACGGCTCTTGGGTTCCCGCGGTGTCATCTCACGCCATAGTTACTGGGGTATTAATTACAATTAAAAATATCTGGTCTAGATCTCCCAATATAGCGTTCCCAACGCGTTGATCTTCGTGCCCTAAAAACTATTGGAACATTTCTTTCACTGGCTGTTTAATACTGGTGTGTCCCCGATGTATGGCAAAGCCAATGTGTGCTTTACCTATTGTGCCAACATTATTTTTAAGTCTCTCTATGATAGGTATACTTAAGACATTATAATTTAAAGACTAATAACTTTTGAAAAAACCATTGAATGTGGATTTTTCTGGATTTTGAACACTTTAGGATGGTATTGCTAAAAGTGCACAAAAAATACAAGGATATATCTTCGATTGGCACTCTTATAGTCAAAAATAAAGCAAGTAATGATCGGTGTAATCGGCAAAGCCGCGAGAAACAGGTCGTTAACGTAATACGGAAATTAGGTGCGTAGTTATTTAAACGCACTACATCTGTATCGGCCTCATCTGCACACAATATGCTGTTCTTCGCACGCGTTCGTTCGCACCACTTTCCGTTTCGCTTACAAACTTTTTTGTGGCTAGCGTTAGATAACTATGTTGACGTTTTATTGAGACGATATACTGAAGAAATAACCCGTGATTTAGACAGGTAACGCATTGACACCCGCTTTAGTTGGGTCGTTACGCAACGATAACTTTGTTGTTTATTCGGGTCATCCATCATTGTAAGATTGTTAGACACTGATATCAGCGTCCTATCTGATCATTTAAGATTATCTATTCTTAGTATGTTCAAAAACATACTTATATAGGTTTGAAGGAGAGCAACAAAAACTAGTCTCGTCTGATTAAAATTTAGATGATCCCAAGACCCCATCTAGATTTTTTAGGAGTCTATTATCTTATCTCTTGTATTATTTTTGCTTGTGACAACTTTCTCTCATTTAGCTAAAAAGGGTGCATTTTGATCTACATTCTGATCAACAAAAAGTAGATGCTTCAGAAATAAAAGTTTAAAAATTGTTCAGATAAAACAAACTAAAAAACACTGCGAAGTTCCTATCAAGCGTGACCGACAAGATTGAAGAGACAAAGTAGCAATTGATTCAATAATTGCTGACATGTAGGAGAAGCTAGCTCCCGTATCCTTGGCACACTTACCCCACGCTGTACCCGCCTACTGCGGAGATTATTATTGTTCGCTGGTACCCACTGATATGTTGATTCGGACTTCACTTTGGCGCTGCAATATGTGCAAGTGTGAAATTGCATAAGGTCACAAGCAACTGCTATATTATGCCTTATACTTAGTAGATCTTTGTACACTTTCGAAAAATAGTTCATTTCAATTGACTGCTAATATTCTTGTGATAATTTGGCGACCTTCCATACTCAGCCACTTTACTAAGTAAAGTATTTAACCGTAAATACTCAGATAATTTGACTAGGTATATAGTGACTGACTGATGCTCTTTGGAACTGGTTCTTCTTAACATGGTCGCTCCTGTTGCCATAAGGCCCATAAAAGATATACTTACTACAAGAACAAAGCTGACCGAACAAGGTGCTAACACACCCTAAGCCGCTACCATACCACGGGAATCCGGTCTAGTAATGAAAGCTGAATGTACAAGGAAGACAACTCATATACAATCAGCCTAACACACCCAGAGTAATTACGAGCAAGCCCTTACATAACGTCAAGTTAACAGTGGTTTCTAATTAACTTTCACTATTGTCCCTAGAATTACCAATTCTGTATAGAAGTCTAGATTACTAACTCCCTTCATAGTGTCAACTACGATTGGCATGCAGTTTCTCTTGACACCCATTGTGCATTATCTGCAGCGCTGGTTGCAACTTGATTTGAGCTTGGGAACTTAGATTTGATCCTTATTTCGTGTAGATAAGGGTTGGGTTACGTGTATGTGTAAGTTTGTTCGGGAATACAATTGGAACATAGGTCCGCCCACGCATGATAGATTGCCTGGTTCTGGCGTTCATTGGTCCAGTCAAAGTTGCTGGCACTTGGTGTAAAACTATTGACGTAAATGGAACGAATTAGGACGGAAGTCTACTAATACGGTTATAATCTGACCTAGATGTTTATTTGTTCAATATTTTTGATAATTTTGTTTGTATATTGATTACGGAGTGCGTTGTGGCTCACTAGAGGAATTTCAAATATTTTTCTAACGCTCATGATCATCATACCTATACATCAGGAAAGACGGACCTTCAGTCACTTTATTAGTTTTCGACGCATCAGAGACGTGCTTTATTCATAAGAGTACCTATTTATTAGTCACGTCTTGAACTTTAATTACCTAAATTAATTCAGATGGGAGCTATCATGGCCGGATGGCGCGCGCACGCGCAAAGGGCGTTTCCGGCCATAGCCACTAATAAATGACGCGGCACGATCTATTGTCCGTGGTGCCCAGTGCCCATACAAAGGGTCATTGGACAGGAATTGATATGATTGAACCTAGTTGTGATTTGTTTTAATATCCTGGTTGGAGGAGATACATATGTCATGATTACTTTACTTTGGTCTTTTCCACTTTGTTTATGGTAAATTCTATTTGATAGTGATGTGGTGGATGTGGAATGGTGGCAGTTTGGAATCAGCGTGTTATTTGATGTGTATTGTATACGATAATGTAAAGTAAGGTACCTCAATTAAATATTTAACAGCGCGAGATACAGGCAGCCTAATTTAAGACATTATGGTTTATACAATTGCAAAAAAACGACTGGAATGGCCTAAGGATATGGAACGAAGCCATGTTTGCAAAAGGTTCTTATCTAAAAGTATTCCAATCTTCCAAGATGAAAGATGTTAGCGGAAACATCGCACTATTGTTAGCTATTCCGAAGTTTAATAATAGAAGTTTTTATGAGCAGTTGGTTGAATGCCAACTTGACCTTGATCTTATGATAAGAAACATACCAAACACGTGACATGTTTATAACTAGATGTAGAATTTACTTATCGATATTGTCCCAGAAGGGAGTTTTTCTGGGAGCTAAGTACGTAGTAGGTATACTGATATTCTTTAATTTATGACATTCAGCAATGGCTGATATAGCTCCAAAAATCTAAAACCGAAGTTTTAATTGTCTCTGGGTAATCCTACCAGTTGAAGTACCTGCCTATTCCGTCCCATCGAGGGGGCATCTTCAACGCGTCAGCCGAAAATGTCTAATGCTGTTTCCCGCGAATCGTATAATCATTGGTCTACGTCAGTGATCCTCAAATTGGTCTATATCGACCCCCAGGGGTCGACGACGACCTGTAAGGAGTCCATGTGAGCGGAAAAAACAAATAGGGGTCCATGTGAGGGAAATGGGGGTCCACGATGGTGGATCCCATTTAAACAGGTCGTGACTTTAATTTTGGCTTTCCATTAATGGAATAATCCATATTCATACACAGATAGTAGGCACCTACTTAATTACGTAATACTTTCTTATAAATATATAAATATACAAATATGTATCTATATTAATTATGTTTTAATTTTCTCTGCGTGTAAGTTTGCATTTTGTAAAAAAAAAAAAATTGCGCTTAATTTTTATTGTAGATTCAATTTTTAGCCGACTAGACCTCCAACGTTATCCGTGCAAAGATCCCGAAGATTTCTTGCTTAGTTTTTACGTGAAAACGTAAATATTAGGTAAGCGCCCTCCGGTACCTATGTGGCGTAGTGTTCACTATAGAGAGTAACAGAACCCTTTCGCCCCAACGGCTATCGGTATAACGACGGGTGTCGGTGTATCGGTGTAGTGACTAAAAATAAGTATGGCAAACGATAAAGACCCAACCGTACAACTAACCTTTTTCGTCTTCGTTATCTGTTCACAAAGCACTTAATTTGTTTATTCGTACGCCCTGTCCTAAAAAACAAGTGCCGGGCGGGGCACAATTGCTCGTAACACCGATAGCCGTTGGGGCGAAAGGGTTCTGTTATTCTCTGGTGAAGACTACGCTAGGTCTATATCGTTTGCCATACTTATTTGAGTCATTATGTGCTTTAGGTCATACTTATTGCAAGTCATAACGTATTTTTTTTAAGAAACTGTTACTCTTTCAGGATTTTTATAAATCAAAACTAACTTAACCTAGCCTTGTCTACACGTTAGACATTTAAGAATATCTGGAAAGTTTACGGTTCCGGCGATATAAAAATTATGACTATATATCAATAATTATGTCAACAATGACATTATGACCATAAAAATATGGGAAACAACGTTCTCTCTGTACGATTACATAAGGTTTATCTCCGAAAGACTAGAATAAAGAGTTGGGTATGGTTTCTTTTATATTTTGCATTGGAAATCAATTTTACTGGGCTGTTTGCGAATTCAGAGTTATTTCAGAGGGCATGAGTAACGGCTGCGGGATATTTCGCCAAACCAATCATCGCCTGAGGCATCCTGTGCCACTATATTGTATAAATAAGATAAAAGCTAAATTGGCGTATTGCCAATGATATCATCATGCGTTAAATGTATTTATACGAACAGTGTCGTCATATTTTAATTATAAGCCTGTCTGGGACTCCATAAATTATAAAATTTAAGTTTCAGGATCCAAAGTAACTTATCTATATATGAAAATTCATCTTCTTTTTAACAAATGTCATTCACTTACATAAATGTACCTCTATTTATCTTCTAAACCCATCACTAATACAATAGTGGAATCGACCCCCTTATAAGCTGTTCATATCCAAATCTGGAAACTTTCGCATCTATCAGATGTAGGTAATCTATAAATGTGAGAACTATCGGAGGAAGTGGACATTTTACTGATCATAAAAGCAAACAATGACTGATTGTTTACTACTAAACGGAACATACGTAACGTAATTTTCTTAAAAGTCGGTTAAATATTCTTAGAATACTTAGTTATCACTTTGTCAATAAGTATTGAATAAGCGATGCGATGTGGTCATGGTGAATCACGTTACATTCATGATTGCGATGTGACCAGAGCATGTCTATGTCCAACGTTCAACATTATCGCTGCCGACAATCGGCGAATGTATGTACCAAAAAAAAAACGCAGATGTGTTACTGGGCCTAGCATGTATTCATTTTTGGTACTGCCCTCTTGAATTTATTTACAGGATGTGTATAATAACTATTCAATTACCTACGCATTTAAAATCCTGGCTGGATTTCTGGATTTTTTGTTGACGTAACTGACTTAATCCTTGAGTTCCAAGTGTAAATTCCCAATTGCCTTTTTCTACCAATGCTTATTACTGGACATATAATAAAAAAATAATAAAAAAATAAAAAAATGCGCTTATCAAGAGCAAACTTTTTTTTTGTACTTACCTAGCTTTGTGAATCATATCTACACATCGAGATTGTTCTCACGAGAGCAGAAAAGTAATACTTGAGTCAAATTTAAAGTCTTTTTAAAAACAAAAGTTGAAACATTAGCATTATCGGTCTTGCCATTGAGTGTTAATGTTATGCACTAAAACGCGAAGTCGAAAAACAAATTATCGTTTTAAACAAGTAGGTAGACACTGACCTTATAATTAAGACCTTGGACATCCTCTTCGAGTGACACATCGGAGTACATGTCATCAGCAGGCTCCCCTCCCGAGCCGCAGCCCGACGAGTTAAATGAGGACGAACGGTATAATTGGCTAAAACAAAACAAATGAACTTATTCGTTGTTCAATTTTATAAATTGACTTCAATTTAATTGCAATAAATAATGAAACATTACCAAGCATACCGCTAGCGCCATCTATAAACCAATGGCCAAATTAGTGACACATCAGCGCACTAAACTACAAAGGCACGATTCGTGCAACGCTCGCTTTTATTCTGCGTAGTTTTGCCACTCGTCAATAGATGGCGCTGTCACCGTCCCTTTTGTTTCGGTGATTCGACGTCAGAACAGTAAAGTGTAGTAACTATTAAGTTCGAAAAAACGGTTTTTGTAGTGTGATAACTTTGCCTTATTAGTAAAATATTTACCTAGCTAAGACATTTGACCCCAGTTGTCGTTTCCCAGAGCTGAAACAAAAAAACGGCAAATGAGCATGTTATTATTGTTAATGATACCTACTCGTTATACGGGTTAGTACTGTATCATGCTAATGTAACGTGTGCAAATTATGACAAATATTCGTACAGTTCATAAAGCATTACGATCACGCGCGAGTGTGTTACCGAGGTAAAAGTATTTGTTCGATGGTCTACGGATATGTCGGACATCGTACTCGTTAAGAGGCACACCACACCAACAATGAATTTGTGCTAACCTAAGCCTATTTTTATGGGGAGATAAAATGTATATTGAAATGAAAAAAAGGGTTCTAAAGGGTATCTTTTAAGCGCCCTTTGTGTCTTTAGCGTATTTTTTTTATGACATGGTTAAGGCGGACGAGCCCACAGGCCACTGTGTGCCATTTGTAATTATGCCTCTTTTGCGTCTAATAATACATTCTAAATTTAAAGTTAAGCCAATGACTAGGTAAATGTTCATATTTTTTCTTCATTTTAATTGCAGTACTCATTTTTAGTTATTAAATAGACCATCCGACTAGTATAACTCCAATTATGTTCATTACTAACGCGTGTCCGGCTGTTCACTTCCCAATTTTAAAAGGTATTATGCGTGGTAGCGATGCTAATGAACATACGCCTCTTTAGATTGGATGTTCATTAGTTTAGTGCGCATTCTCTCGGGGAAAGAAGGAAATATGTAACTACGTAGATGTTTACCTCTATATACAATACATAACGGATGTACGAATCGTTTTATTACTCGAATTAGTTTTAACGGACGAGATATTTTACAAAGGAACTTTTATATTTAATTTAACCGTGATTTATCATATTCGCATCTGTTCCGCGTTTTTATGTAAGTATATGCATATTATGCATAAGTGAATAGGGGTTTAATTTAAAGTTATTTCTAATGTTTAAATGTTCTAAAAATATATTTAAAAACCTTAACATCATTTTTACTTTATGGGTCTCATGAACGAAAAATATGTGGAGAAGGTAATATGGTCAGTCACGTCACGATGTAAGGAACTGTCAAGCTTAAAAATAAAAACACCTTTCGCAATTATAATTAATAAAACCTATTTAACATCGCGTTGAAAACTATCTGAGATTCTCTAATGACTCAACAAGAGACATGTCAGATATTAATATTAGCTAAGATATTGGTGGTGACTGTACCAGCCACAATCGATTGGAAACTCATGCGGTGCCATCGACAATACCATGTAATCAGCAGGACGTCCGAGGGGAGTGACGGAGAGAGCGCGATGCGAGCCGTGACGCTTATGAAAGTGATGCCTGTGGCGAAATCTTGCCAGTGATGCTACCAAACACTCTTGAAAAGTGACTTTTCTACATATAGTTGTAGAAGATTTGGATGCCTCAAAACAAAAGAAGGATCAAAGTAGCCAATCTCCGTTATCTATATTTTGTATGGCGCTGGCGCCCCTAGCTTTTAGATTGGTGTCGGAGCTGGCGGGGCTGGAAAATCGACTTAGATATAGGTGGAGTGTAGAGGGAGGAGAGACCCTTAAAAGGTAGAGTGAGCAGTATATGCTTATAGTAAAATTATTTGTCGACGCTCAGAATTCTACCTAAGAATCCCTTGCTCTACTAAAGATTTCTTCGTTTTGCTTTAGACTTATCCCTTGCCGGAAATGGAAATGAATCAGTTTTCTCCCTTGTGACAATAATACCTAACCCCTTTTGTGGCAAAATACAAAAGTTATAGATTCTTTAAACATTAAACAGCATAAAAAATGAAAAATGTGAATGTTATATGGTGATCATACTAATTTTATTAGAATATGATACACAATGTCATCGCCAAATAAAAGAGGTTGTGAAGTCCCTTTCGGTTTCACAGTCGCGATAAAAAGAAATGTCTCCGAATTGAATTTACACTGCATTAAACACATAATCCCACAAAGTCCTATATATACCTGCTGGGGCTGATGGTCGTGATCGTCACTCAATATTAGTCACCATCACCATGTGACTTTCCGCGACCGTCATGTTCCATCCCGCCTATCCTTTCACCAATTATAGGTTTTCCTTGTTCCGAACTCCGTTAGTGCCACGCCCTCTTGTTGCGTACAATATTAACGGGCCACATATAAGAAATTCGGCGACGATTCGTGATGGCGTCTGTTACTTTAACATAAAGAAAGAAAGCGAGACGCCAACACAAACATTCACGGAATCCCTTAGATGTGACCTCAGCATAAGAAGTTTATGGAATGACGACGAAATAATTCAAAATTAAAAGAACGTATTAACCTGACACGACCTATGATTTTGCTACTTAAAGTACCGGCAGGGGATATACTATCCAAGACCTGGAAGATAGGTGCGCAGGGGAATATTTAAGCTGTGGATGGTAAGTAGTTGTGGCAATTCTTGGAAGAGTCCTACATGTCTTACACAAGTTGCATTCTAGAAAAGCTATCGACTAGAAAACTGAAAAATTTAGCTGATATATCATAGGCGACCGACGCGACTACGGCAGCTTACGTCAATCCTAGTAATCCTACACATTTTCATTATTTTTGGCAGTCGTTCTGTCTTTAAATGAAGTCTCAAATATTTCAATTTTCAAATAAGTACGTATATATTTTTTTGTCTACATCCTGTGTCCAGAGACGGACGCCATTTTCACCCGACGTGGTAATATTTTTAGATGTGTATAAACAATCTTATATTAGCTGGATCCATCATATTATTCATAATTGAATCATCGGTTTTGGTTAAAATTAATGTAACCTATCAATTCTAACACTAATTCATTTTAATCACTCGCATTAAGCGAATCTGTTTCTCATAACTGCGGTTATAACAATTATTATTCAGCTGCGCGTAATTTGACCGTGTACCCTTGATTTGAGAAAGCGCCGAGATCTGCGGTTTCTGTCACGGATTGCGTATCACAAATAAACGGATTGTTGGGCATAACAGGCGTAGTAAAAAGTGTACACGAATATTTAGATCATAGTTACAAGTCAATAAAGTACTCTTATTAGACCGTTTACAATTGCACCGTCTGATGCGATTTCGACAAAAAATAAGACCAGTAGGTTTTGAACTTTTGACAAATTTATTGTTCTGCATTCATCAGAAAATTCAATAGGTACCTATAAAATATCCTTACGTTATTTTGGTATTAGGGATATGTAAGGATATTTTTATCCCTGGACATTTTTAATGTGTTTATAACCAAATTTTGTTAGGATCGTAGCAGGAGGAAAGAAGCGGTCTCTGCCTACCCCTCTGGGAAACACGTATATGTTTCCTGAATTCAATTTTTATCACTCCCTGACAAAAAATAGGGGTGTTACCAGGTCCGGATTAACCATGTCAGAGGCCCGTAGCCAATGCATTTCTGGGGGCTCCTCTTTCATTGTTCTTGCTTCCTAAAACACATTTTTTCCGGTGCGCGGGGCCCCTAAGCCGATGCGGGGCCCCTAAGCAAATGCGGGGCCCCTATGGGCAGTTGCCTAACCCGCCTTATGGATAATCCGGCCCTGGGTGTTACAAGTTTAACGCGTGTACCTATGTGTATCTTTTTGGGAAGCGCTGATAGATTTTGACGCGTAAAAGTGCCCATGAGCCTAATTACTGTTTTTTTTGTCTGTGTACGGTGATGGAACCAGTAATGGACAAGGACCAATAACGGACACTTGATTCTTATTTTTTAGATAAGGGTTATTCATTTGTTTAGCAACAAACAATTTAGGACCGTAGGATCTTTGAAATAAGAATTAAGTGTCCATTATTGGTGCCTGTCAGCTTAGTGTCTAACACTGGTGTCATCGCCCTATCTTGTATCTATCTGTGGCATCATACCTCCCAAACTGGTGGAACAATTAGGAACGAATGCTAGTTTAATCGGGATAGTACTTATAAGAAGAAAAATACTGGGGTCCTAGTGAAAAAGGGTATAAGTCTTCTGAAGATCAAGTGAAAAAGAGTTTAAGTCCAGTATACCCCGTTCATGTGTATACCCTTTTTATTACGAGTTAAGTCGACTTGTACCCCTTTTCACTAGGACCACATAGGTTTCATGATAATCGAATGAGCCGTTTAAAAATATCAGAACCGAAAAAAGGGGGGATTTTATCTAAGTATTTTAGTTTTCTACACTAATATTATAAAGAGGAAATATTTCTATTTTTGTAACGAATATACTCAAAAACTGCTGGACCGATTTCGAAAATCCTTTCACCATTAGAATGCTACATTATCCCTGAGTAACATAGGCTAATTTTCCCGGAAAAATTAACGGTTCCTGCTAGAAACTAGTAGTTATTAAAATAAAGTGACAACGACAAGTTTTAATTTGTCTTGAGTGTAAATCGAACCTTTGTCACTTAATCTCGTTATTCATACTGCCAATAATACAAACTAATCTCAAGAGTTAACTGGAGCGTAAAGAAAGTATGGCCTTTCGTTTTATTACCACTATAAACGTTAATATCGCAGAGAAAATGATCTGAGAAATAAATATAGCCTTGTCAGTTAGCACGTGCGGGGAAAAAATCGCGTGTGTGGAGTTAATCCATCACATTACAGCTAATACGTCTATCTGTCCACTTAAGAACTCAATACGGGGTATAATAGGTGTTTTTAGGTCTTGGATCTCGTAAATTCTATAGTTACGAAGGTATTCAGTTATATACAGTCCCTGGATAAAGTGCACAAACGAATGGGGATGAAACTAGATGCAATTTCACCAGCAAAAAAAATATTTTTTTTAAAGATATAAATAAAAATCGTTGATTACTGTGTGTGAATCTTATCGAAACAAAGTGAAACATCTCGCTTCATGTGAGGTCTATTGAGATGAAATAAACGGTTTTTTTAATCCCAGAGCATTTCCAACACAAATTAAAAAATTGAAAAAATACGCTAAAGACAAAAAAACTGGTTTACGAGTATTAGCAACA
The DNA here is from genome assembly GCA_946894065.1 of Acleris literana. Classification (NCBI taxonomy): domain Eukaryota; kingdom Metazoa; phylum Arthropoda; class Insecta; order Lepidoptera; family Tortricidae; genus Acleris; species Acleris literana. Next base: position 6,837,591 of record OX335681.1, read on the forward strand.
CATAGGTACTAAACGACACAATATCTTGAACCGCTTATCAAAAATGTCGTGTTTGCATTAGACACGTAATTCATTTTTTGATTAAACAATGAGTTCACAAATAATTATAGCTAATAATAACATAAGGTGATATGGGCATATTTTTATGTAATTTAAGGAATTATCAGGAATTTATTAGAAAAATAAAGACATCTTGAAGAAAAGCCTGTTTTTTTTGTGTCTGCAATATTTTTTAGATTTTTTATTTTATTTGTATGACACAGAAAATGCTCTGGAATTAAAAAACCATTTATTTCATCTCAATAGACCTCATATGAGGCGAGATATTTCACTCTGTTCCGATAGGGTTCACAGCAATCAATGTTTTTTTTACATTTTAAGAAATGAAATAATGACTCCAAAAATATTATTTATTTTCTTTTTGTCGGTGAAATTGCATCTAGTTTCATCCCTATTCGCTTATGCACTTTATCCAAGGACACACTGTATTTATTTGTTGAATGAACAAGTTATAGGAGCGAACAAAACACATTTTACCGCGTGCATTTTCAATTTGGCAGCATGGCTTCTCGGATCGAACGTATAAGGCTGCCTAATTGAGAATGCACGCGCTAAAATGTGTTTTGTTCGCTCTGACGTGACTACTTAAACTCGCCGCTGCGACATTCACTCGTTCGTTTTTCCGACCGCGTTTTTGAGAAAATCACACCCCAGATGGCCTGTTTGGGCTGAGTGCTCGCTTGAATTCTCCACGCCATACATTTTCTATTGTAACCTTGGATGCTACTATTTTGTTACCTGACTGTACATTGGATATAAAATGTTTCCCAACTAATGAGCCACAGTAAAACTGCGAAACAGTTGTTACTTCAATTGCACAACTTCCGACGTCTAATGTCTCTTATTTGCCATGAATAATGTTAAGAAGACAGAAATAACTAGGTTAATGCATGTTATGGATAATTATGTTCATATTTAAATAACGGTTGGTATTCGATTTGCTGAGTTGTATTTGGTTTCATTTTTAGCTCCATAAACACATTTCAATTTCAGAATTGCGACGGTTTCAAATAAACCATTTATTTTGAAGGCAGGACGCACACAGATCACCTGATGTTAGGTAAGTAGGTAGGACCTGAGACCCAAGGGCATTTTAATTCTCGTACCTACTACAATCTCAAAGCTGTAATCCTAAGACTCCAAATACGTTGCCAACCGTGATGACTAAGATGGAATACTTTTATACTACTAAAATTATAGCCCCAGTACTATAATATTAGTAGTATAAAAGTATTCCAGGCGAGCGTAAAGGACAGAGCTATAGCAGTTATATAGCTCTGTCCTTTTCTCTCAGCGTAAACTGAACTGCATTGCTATGTCATGATAACCCCCCTGTTCTTTTAAGGTCTTCCTGCAGCAAATTGTCCAAAAACAGTTTTGCAGGGCTTTTGTTTATACATATTTGTAATTTTTGTTGTCGGTTTAATAAATAAATAAGTAATAATAATAACAAGTTGGCTTTTTCGCACTAGTGTTATTTTTTCGCAAATGTATTAAAAAACATCGTTTGATACACGTGCGGAACTGCCATTTTCACTTTGGACTCGTGTAAAATGGTAATTTCCGCACTTGCGTCAAAATGCACTATGAAAGTTTCTTTGGTGCGTTTGAGAATTTAATTACAATACCTACTTACCTAAACTACTATTTGGAACACATCTAGAAAATTATACCTAGTAAAGTACTAACTCCTTGAGACCTATCAATGATTATTGATAATGTCACAGCGCCAATAATGGTTATTGTGGTGAAAATGTTTATTGTAGCTGACCCATTTTACCTTCAAGCGGAACAACAAAGCCGCAGGCCATAGTGATGTAAATAACACACAATGGACACACTGGACACAATAAATACCAGCATACTGGCCAGAAATATTGCGTAGGTATGCCATTTGTTGTACGGTAGTGCGGGGACAATAAAATAGCCGCGTATCTAAACAATCGGATAATTATGCTTATTTATCTCTTAGGTAACGTTATCACGTCACTACGGGTAATTTAGTTACGACTCCGTGCAAATTGTGTGTGCAACCTAGGAACGGAAAATTGGTGTTTGTAAGGTCAATTTACAAGGATGTTTTCTGTAATTGTAAACTATTTTAGTTACGTAAGGTTGCCTTTCAATAAATTAACACAATGCCATGTGACCAACCAACGTAAATGTTGGTACGACAGACGGCTATTTTGAGTCTTTTGTTTCTAAGTGATATAAAAAAATTGGGGTTCTGAAGTCAAACTAGGAACCTTTAAAGTTTCGCCATATCCGTCTGTCCGTCTGTCCGCGTTTTAACTTAGAGAGCCTTGGTACTACAAAGTTGTAATTTGGTATACCTAGTTATACATTTAAATTACGCTGGTAGGGTCATGTGGGGTAACTATGCGCAGCGGGTAAGTGTATGTAACCCCTTTATTTAGGAATGGGGATGGAGAAGTTTGTGATATGTGTAAGCAAATTAAAGATATGTTGGTGTAGAATTAGTTTATGCAAGAAAACCCAGATAGTATCATTCATTTACTTGAAAAAGAAAATATTCAGAATCCGGTGCCGTAAAGGTAAAATTTGCTGTCATGGCAAAAATCGACACGAGTAAATGAATTTTATTTCTGTTTGTAATTTATTTAAACCTTCAATATTGCATAAAATTTGAAGCTATGTTATGCCTCAATAAAGTGAGGTAAGTTTGATCAAAATCAGTCTGCTTGGTATAATAAAAAATCCACAAACTTCGCTTAGCTGCGCACACTTACCCACAGTATGGGTAAGTGTGCGCATTTTGGGCTGGTTGAATTAAGGCAATTTTTCTGCGAAGTGGCAAGGTTTTATTGATAATTTCTTGATTTATTTATTACCTTAATAAATGCTTCGCCAGATACATATTTTCATTTTCCTTTCATGATTATCGTAGTTAATTTTGATACTAGTTTTAAAATAAAGTGCGCACAGTTGCCCCACATGACTCCCAAACATGTAACAACAAGGGTATTTTTTTTTATTAACGAAATTAAAAGAAAAAATATCACGACTAAAAAGACTTGATTGGCTACTGAGATACAGGCTACTAAATTGTTTAAAATACCTACTCAAGCAAAACCATCTAAGACAGCCCCATATAACTTAAAATAGAAAATTAGTTCATAGTTGTTGTTTTTTGCGATAGTTTTTTGGTTGTAGTAACGGCTTCCTAACTCTACACTGGGCCCAGTTTTTTAAAATCTATTGTTGTTTGTATTGATTAAATATCCTTTCTTCATTTTATTTTCTCTTAAAAATCGCAGCTGCAGTGGGGCTATAGTTTAATCTTGCTAACTAGCGTAAACGGGGGTATACCTAAATCAAATCATTTGTATAGGGTTAACGTAAGCTATCAGGGGCCGTATTATGGACGCTTTTATCACCGTGGATAAAGCATCCGTCACTCTCGCACATACTATACTGGTCAGAAAGTGACAGATGTTTTATCCAAATCGATAAACACGCCCATAATAGGCTCACAGGGCACACAGATAGGTTTTCAGGTTTTACGCGGCCAAAATTATTTTAATTGATATAACTATTCTAAATGATATAATTGATAATAAAAAACAATTTTCTGTTGAAATTTTAATTATGTATTAAAAAAAAAACATTTATGAAAACAAAAACAAAAACCGTATGTCACAGACGTAAAAAATATATTTTATATATGTAAAGACTAATTAATTCACGTATCCCGTAGACATATACCTACTCCATGCCTATTTGTTACTGCAGATCCTCATCGTCCGAAGATTCTGGTGAAGCGGAGTTAGGTTTGGTGGGTAAAATCATCTCTAAAGTTTCCGGAGAAAAGGATTTAGATATTTTTTTTCTCCTTCTTTGTTGTATGCTTATACTACTTATGAGCGGATCAGAGCTCAATATTAGTTTATTATAAATGTCGCGGTTACACTGCTCGCGGGAAAATTTTCTGGCGTAATTTTCTCTATACATTCGAAAGTGCTTATTTCGGGCCTCTTGAGCCTCCTCCGACAATTGGCCTATTGGGAGAAGTGAATTGTCTATTATAGCAGCACCATGTATGAGCACTTTGTGCAAAGTAGGGGTCATCGGGTGCCAACAATAATGCTGCACGTATAATTTGGCGGTATCAAGTGCATACTCATCATATTTTTTGGCGTCAATAACGTATCCACTTGAAATGGTTTCTAAAATTACTTTTAGTCTGTAAATTAAATCGAAGTTCACTCCAGTTATGTCGGAGGCCAATTGGGGGTTCTCGAAAAATCTACGGGCGGTATTTCCGTCATTGGTGTTCCCAAAGTTGGACTTGGGCATGTCAATGAGTAACCCGGTTTCAATTTTAAATCTGTCTTGGATTTTTTGTTTAGCGGCCAATTCCAAGGCTTTTTCTTTCGTCGTTTTTTTTTTTCTGTATTTTTGAACTTCTAGTTTATAGCCCAAGTGCAAAACACTCTCAAAAATTCTGATTCTGGCATGTAGCACAGATATTCCAAAGTCTAAAGTTTCAGGACTTACATCATATTTTTTGCTTAAATTGTTAAAATCTTTTGATGTGGCTTTACAAATAAAGCATCGACTGGTAGACTTGTTGTCGGTTGCTGCATTGCAAACCTTGCCGTCAACCATAGTCATCTTGAAAATGTGCTTGTACGTAAATTTATTTCCATTTATTTCGATTTCGGTAGGAACCAAATTTTTTACCGATTCTTCAACGTAATTGATTTCGTCTTTCGTCACATCCAAGGATTCTTTCAGAAATCTGAACCTTATAGGACGGCAATACCGGGGGGATGATGGAGAAGGATTCTCCCAAATGACTTTTTTGTTATCCTTGCCACAAAATATTTGTAAAGGGACAAATGAGCTCAAAAATATATTGGCGTCCGAATCAGCAGGGTTTTCATACTTTTGTTTATATCTAGCTTGCTGGGAGCCATCACATCCCCATTTATTTATAATAGTTAAAGTTTGTCTATCTTCTTCACTAGCAGTTAGAAGTACTTCCTCTAAGTACATTGAAAGGCGCATAAGAGTTATATCAATAAGACTTTGCAAAGTACTTTCTGCATACAGACTGGTCACTTTTATATCTTGTTCAGGCGGATAGCATTCTTTTTTGGCCTCTAATAATCTGTCGTAGCAAGGATAAAGCGACTTATTCGTCTTACGTATGATTTCATACTGCTGTCGTGTAAGGTCGGCTTCTACAAACATTGCCAATGCTTCTTGAGGTGTTAATATATTGTGTTTTTCGGGTTCACTCGATGACTTGTAGGCATTTCTGTATTTTTCTGCCCTCGTTGGCGACTTTGTAATTTCTTTAAGGATTTCTGATGCATTTCGAAGTCCCTTAGCTCTCAAAGTTGACTGAGCAGCATGAATGATAACAGAATCGTCTTCTACGGCCGAGCGTACCACTTCAATTTTGCGACGCTTGCTTCTTTCACTTGACTCTTCAAATGATTTTGAAGGGCGGCCTGGATGATTTTGCGCTTGGATTGGGATTTCAAACTTCCCATTTAACCATGACTGGTTTGATTTTAAGAAATTATCTTCTTTTCTTTGTGCTCTAGACCATTTTTTCTTTATGGCAGTCTTGAAGTAAGCAATATTTTGCTTTAGTTTTTTTATATTTTCTTCTCTGTCACCATAGGAAGAAAACAGGTAATTTTCTAAATAGGCCAATTTTTCGTCCATATTTATTAAATTCTGGCTTTGCATTTTATCGTAAAGAAATTGACGGGTGACTAATTTTGTTCCGGATGAGGCAGGAGAACCTACGACGAAAAAGAAAAAATAAATTTTTTTTGGTACATATTTCAACATCATTTTTTTTACCCTAACTGCACCTAACTGCAGCTGATTTTTATCAGAATCATAAGAAAAGAGTGTTAAGTATTATGATACATAATAATTTATGGGCGAGAGGAAGCGATAACATAACTAAATTGCTTTTAAATTGAAAAATCAAGAATATTTTTTCAAGAAAACGTAATATGTTTAGAAGCTTCAAAATAAAGGTGTTTTTATTGTACTAATTTGAAATTTTTTGTAGTAAATAATGTTATTTACCTGAACCACTGGAATCCATATTGTTAACTTTGATAACTGTCTTAAAATTAAAAATATTCACGTCGAAAAATAGGTCACTTTAAAAGCGTAAACAGCGGGAGCGCGTGCGTAGCGGGAGACTAACAAGTTCCGACTACCTGCGCACGCACCCCGCGCAGGTATCGAAGCCAAAAGGACCGGTTTATTATCGCCTGTTCTATTGTTAACGTAGAGAGATATTACATTTTGTATTTGTAACTACTTTAAAAACTTCAATTTTGGCCGCATAAAACCTAAAAACCTATCTATGTGCAGGGTTAAGCTGGGTTATTTCCATTTATTTTAACAGACTTCTGCAGAGGTTTACTTCGGCGAAATGCATCCTGTTTACTATTGTTTATATTGAAGTTTATTCACATTCCGTAATGTTTTGATGACTCAATAAAGTTATAGTAGTCTTTATTGCACATTATTACAAAATTAACTTTTCTAACCTGTACGGCCGCTTTCTGTAATGCATGTAAACACCCGTTTCGCTCCAGCTTTACTAATTAAAATAGCACTTAATCAATTTCACTGTACTCCGTCACAGGTCACATGAAACACAATTGGTATATCGACATACTTGCGATTGAATCGTAAAAATCAAACTAATGCACATCACTATTTTGACTTTTGTTTGTGTTCGAGATTCGAATTTGAAATTTAAATTTGGAATTTTTTCGCGCGTGTATTGTTTGGCGCGGGCGGCAGAACGCGAGTGGTGGCGGCGAGGCACTGACGCATCAACAAACGCAACGACGGACCAGCGGGCTCGCAGCGGCCGCGAACCATCAATTATCCACAATGGCCAACCGCGAAACATTCGCCTTTATTGAATTATGTAAGTCAAAATGTGGTGGGTTTTGGCGAATTAGCGCATCTGTGACAATGGAACCAATTTGCATGGGGTTTATGAAATAGCGGTTTGTGGTTCAAGTTAATTAGCATACTTATTAGGTTATTAATTGACGAATAAGATAGACATTGTCGTAACTATCAAACAGATCTCAACAGAAAATGTGTTGAAACAAATTCGAGTTCACAACATTTTATTTGAATAAGCCACATCGCAACCTAACAAAAAGTAAATAGCACATATAGATATGAAGATAACAGATAAAGAATTTAGAGCCGTTGCGCTGTAGTATTACGAGGTCAAAAAGGACTCCGCTCAGCTTGTGCTACAGCCGGAGCCATAGCGCTGGTTTTCAGAAAGAAAATAAAGAAAGAAATAGTCTATTCTAGGTCGAATTAATGTGTACACTGTGACAGACCATTTTAACGAGGTGTCTACATCCGTCAGGTCCGTTACTCGGGACATCCTGTATGTTCTGCTATCGGTTAAGGCATCTGGGTCAATTCGAACTAATAGGCACACTATTAAGCTAATCAATAGCTATTGGAGAAAACAAATGCACACGATTTATGGGCCAGTGTGTCCGAAGAAATTTATAAGACATCTAAAATCACGGTTCGCAATCCCCTATCCAAATGGTACAGTCGAGTATATCTAAAGACGTTTGCAGCTAATTCTATTGAAACAAGGGTCACAAATATAAACATATCTTTGTAGTCGATTGTATTACGGTTACTACGGACACAGTTAAAAAACTGCTGATCCGAAATGGTCTTTTAGTTTTTTTTTACAAAAAACATCAACGTCATCAACGCGTCCCAACTAGTTAAATATAATTAAAAAAGAATGAATGTGTAATGGATGAAATAATTTCCTAGAAATGTTAAATTTTTTAAATATGTTTTAATAACTGGGGTTAATTTATATCATCGCAATTGGACGTGCGGTGAGGATGCCTAAAAACAGTTTAAATACTAGTTTTCTGAAATTTTATTTTTAAAATGCACGGTCCATACGCTGAAGCATAAATAATGAAAATGCATAGGATTCATACAGACAGGATGCCGGTAAAATTGAAAGGATAATAAATTGTACCGAACAAAGGCTTCATGAATTTTGCTTCGCAATCGTTGGTAACAATGGAAACTACGTGTGGTCAGTGGACGCAAAGAACGATCAATAATAAAAGGAGGCATGCTGAATTAAAAAACAAAGATATAATGATAATTGAATACACGCCGTATATGGCGTAAACATAAATAAACATGTAGAAGGAACTCAGCAACGTCTTCATTAAATTTTAGAGAATTAGAAATTGGCAAATGTTTTAAGAACAGTGAACTGGTGATGTATACAAGTGATTTGTAATTTAAAGTCTAGCTTACAGCACGAGATAAAACAATAAACAGCGGCTTAGCCGACGTCAATGACAGGATAATTAGTTGAAGACACGACACGGCGGCATTTCACGACGAATGACAGCGCGAGTGATTTGTTACGACTTACGTCATGTTGCCATCTCAGGCCAACGTTACCTGAACCACCATGGACATTGACTTCCCTTTTCAAATTAATGTTGTGAAATACACTTATAAGGGTTCATCTTACATTTGTGTGGTTACAACTTTTAAGATTCGGTCCCACGATTCCATTTTACTCGAATTCAAAGTGTCGAGATAAAAACTTAAGTAGTTTGATGCGTGTTCCGCTGTTTTGATGGAGGTCGTGTATTTTTTGTTGCCTAACAATAAAATTGTAACAAGTGCAAAACTTTTTAAAGCCCGCTTTAATTAGTCATGACGAAATAAAATTGGGTTCGATGATCGTTGTCATTTTTTTCGTTAGCAATACAATCTCTATTCTATCCGAAGTAAGGAACCCCGCCATTTTGATTTTTCGAAGATTCATAGACAATTTCTCGCTACAAAACGTCATCAGGTCGCTTATGTTAGACGATACGTTTCTGTTAACTGAAAATTCAATTTGTCCATTGGTTATTTAATCTACCAGACTATTAGTTTAATGAGAGGCTGGCCGCGTGTTCACTGTTGGGCAACTGTGGAACGCGGCGTCAGCCAGGTGGAACACCAGTTCACTTTCTTGAGGAGAATCCGCGATACTAAGCCTGTAAATTTGCTCTATATCCATATTAATCACACTTGAAAACTAGAAGAGTAATTTACATTTTAATTGGACGCGTTATAGGTGCTTTCTTTAAGTGCTGTTATGTTGTGCCTATCCAACGGTAATTCCTGTAAAGTTCGCTACGTTATTTTACTATTTCTATTTTAGGGCGCTAGAGCTAGAGCGAGCGATTCTTCCTCTATTGTTTCGTTTAACGATTTCGATACATGCCACGAATTGTACCTGTTAGTTTTAAGTTCTACATCCGCGAGGAATCTGCGGTAGGTACTGCGCTGTCACGTTAACGAACAAAAACAAATAAACAAACGCATCCGATGGGTACTGGTATTTTAGTCAACATAAATTTGATGAAACTATATGATGTCATTTAAGGAATTTATTTTTACCACTTCAATGGACTGCGGCTCTATTTTACTCGGGCTTATTGATTTCGATATGTTATCGTTTAAGTTCTGACCCAGCTGTCATTGCTGTTAAGTAAATAAGGGCTATCATAGCATTGAAAATACGAAAACATGTCAAAAGTAATTAGGTTTAACTGGAATTGTAGATAGAGCCCCAGGACAGTAAAAACTTAAATTGCGAGATCCGCTTTCAGCTATTTTCGAAACGCCTCGATAGTAACTACGATAGAAACGGTTGCGTTTCGTCGCTCTTTTGTTTTTGGCGGTTACTCGCTGCAAATCAAAATTAGAATCCTTTCATTTGCAACGTTTGTTGCTCTACTGTTGCGGTATTTAGCGAGTTTCCAGTTCGCCACAAATTGCACGCTACTTGAAAGTGGCGTAACCGAGCCGGCACTTAAATTGGAAGCGCAAGTTTTTAGATGTTAACGTGACAGATGTGATTCTTCAATCGATACAACGTGAAAAGCGAACTACGCAGTTTCAAATGTGCTGAATATTTAGAATAAATGTGTGGGCCAGCGCTGTTGATAGTTGACAAGATGTTTTGATGTTTTATTTTTAGAACATATATGTTAAAATACTTAATGCTCATTAATATAGTAGGTAAAGTCAACCAATTTTAATTTCTAGTCCACTATGGACTTTGCCAACGTGACGTTGTAAACCAAATCATAGGAAGTCTCCTACGTTTTGGTTGACATAGGGCATCCTCTCGGGAAATCCCGGGAATTTCACAGTGCCTAAAGAACCGGTACTGGAGATTACATCCCGGTTCTCCCGGTTCTTTCCATGAATACCAAACAAATATCGTGGCGCGTATCACATATATCCAATTCACACCTGAGCGACGACGCCGGCACAAGCGGCAACATCGCATCAACATCCATCATATTTTGCGGCATATTTGCAATAATTGATCTCTAGATTTGTAAAAAGGAAGAACGAATAACTTTCTAGTAAGTATTTTACTTAATCAAGATATGATTTTTTTGAAGAAAACATTCATGATTTTATTGCATATTAATAAAAAGAAAGCTTCCTAATGTTTTTCAATCTTTTTATATCTCAAATGTCCATGATTGCGGTGATTTGAAGTAAAATATAAAGAACCGGGAAAACCGGGAATCCCGGTACCGTCCCTGCTTAAAACCGGGAAATGGAAGTCTCGGAACCGGGCCCGGTACTGCAAGCCCTATTGACAACGTCACTATAGTCCAAAGTGGCCTAGAAATTAAATTGGTTGACGGTACCTAACACGATTCGTTAAATTTGGTAAAGGTTGTATTGTTAAAATATTATGAAAATAGTAATAATCTATATATAAATATATATATATATATATATATAGCTGTGTGGTTACCGGCTTAGAATAGTACCACTCCATGCCTTCCCGTGGATGTCGTAAGAGTCGACTAAGGGAATAAAGGCTTGTAGTACTGTTAGGCGATGGGCTTGCAACCTGTCACTAATACACTGGTAAACATCTTAGCCTGATTATGCAAAATGTGGTTACAGAATTATCAACAAGCTTTTAGAGTTGTTGGCAATTCTGTAGCTCTGCCTACTCCAAACTGGGAATAAAGGCGTGAGTTTATGTATGTATGTATGTATATATATACCTATATAAAAATGAACCCCTATTTCTCCTAGTCACGCTATAACTTGAGAACGGCTGAACCGATTTGGCTGATATTTTTTTCGTTATATTCGTTATAGTCAGGATGAGGTTTATATGTAAGAAAAACATTCAAAAATCCAACGGGAAGGTCGGAAATTTGCAGCGGGGCGAAGCGAAGTAAATAATAATAGCAAAGTCAGGTTTATCCAGTTGTGTATGTATATCTATTAAGAATGTCATTTAATTAATGCTTCTCTATTCAGTTAAATATTTCCGTTAAACGCAATCAGCATTATTCAAAGGAAGAAAGCGAATTGAAATAATCAGATGCATTTGCATGCAAATATATGCCGAATGAAAACAGACGTCAAGTTTTATTACAACTGTCACCAGAGCTGTCACAACTCACAGGTAGTTTTTAATTGCGCGACAAATTAACGTTATGTGCTTAGCATATAGGTAGCATAAATGGATTATCAAGTAGAAATTTCAATTAGTTGAACTAGGTAGGACCTATGCCAAATAAAGTACATATATTAAATCACGCCTGTTTCCCAGAGGGGTAGGCAGTGACCACTTCTACGATCTTGACAGATCTCTTTCGCTTCTTTCACATTCATACATCGAGTCATGCATGCATGTCGGTTTCGGGTACCTAAGATTCGGCCCTTTTCCAGTATTTCTCCGATTTGATTCGGAAAAGTACGCCTACGGCGGCCCCTAACGATATTTCGAACTTTTTTCATCATCGACCGCTGAAAAGAGTACACTCAAAAAAATGAGAGCCAACAAAGAGAGATTTTCACTTAGTTAACAAAAAATTAATACAATAGTTAAGATATTAGTTATACCAACCAAAGATGATAGTAACAACAGCAATTTCTTTAGTGATTCAACTCATATCTTAGTTGATGTATCAAACGTCTTAGTTGGTGTATCTATCGTTTTGTTAGGCTCGTATGGAATCAAGACGCTTATGCACAACAATCACAATCTTGTTAAAAGCGACCAATTTTTTTTTTCAGTGTACGTATCATCGGAATATTTGGGGCTTTATTTAATAAAGATATAAATAAATAATTAAACTGTCAAACAGCCGTGTTCTCTCCCTACAACTTGTCAAAAGTCGCCCCCGAAATTCCGGGTCCTTTATAAAAAAAAAAAAAAAAAAAAATTGTTTATTTCGTGTAACCCACAATGACACATTATTTTGTTATTAAGAATACTTAATCTAAGGTGTTAGTAATACTTATTAAACTAAACAGCACTAAAACAATATAACACTAGTAGGGCAATGCAGTCCCCCGCGGTGAGACATATATGGACAGTCTACTCTGCCCGCTATCATGCGCAGGATGGTGTTGGGGCTGTCGCGCACCCGGCGCACCAGGGAGGCGCCGCGCTTCCGCATGGCCGTATAGAAACAGTCTACGCGCGCCTCCGCGAACATCCCTGATGCGCTACAGAAGCGAGGCAGCCCCATCAGCACCCGGAACGCATTATTATACTGGACCCGGAGGGCCCCATAGGCCCGTTTCGTGTACCGCTCCCACAGGCTGCCGGTATAAAGAGAGGCACAATAGGCTCTGAATAGTAATATTTTCGCCCCTCTAGAGCATCCGACAAACCTGCGCGCAATCATGTTTGCTCGGACCGATAAGGCCCTTCGCTCCCTCTCAATGTCCATATTATCTTTGAGATCAGCCGCAACCACATGACCCAAATATTTAAAATGGTCCACTCTCTCCATTGGAGTACCATTAAGGCAGACACGGGGAACCTCAACTGTCTTATTACGACCGTTTTCAAAAACCACATATTGGCTCTTCCCAGTATTATAAATTAGGCCATGGCTAGCCGCATAGGCTTCACAAATGTGAAGCAACTTACGCAACCCACAAACCGACGCGCTCAGCAGCACCATGTTGTCCGCGTAACTTATATTATTAATACACGTGCTATCAATATGACATCCTACATGGGTGTTGCTGAGCGCCTCGATCAGTCCGTTCACGTACAGGTTAAAAAGTGTTGGTGAGGTCAGCCCACCCTGCCTGACCCCACACTCCAACCTGTATGCGTCAGAAAGCTCGTGCGCCCACCTAACGCTATTGACCTGGTGTCCATACCAGTACTTGAAAATACGTAGGGTCTCCGGAGGAAGGTTAGTACCCTCTAATTTTTCCCACAGTTTATCGTAGGACACCAGGTCAAAAGCCTTAGATAGGTCTAAGAAACACGCGATCACTGGAGTCTTCCTGTTTACATAATATCTGACAGTATGCTTCAAACACAGTATTGCAGACTCTGTAGAAAGTTGCGGTCTGAATCCGAACTCGTTATCATGTTATTTTATACTTTCATCTTGGCTACTTGCATCCTTACTCATGCTTAATAAATTGTTACCAGATATCCCTGATTCAAATAATTAATACATTAGTATACATCAAAGTCGCTTCCCGTTGCTGTCCCTCTGTATGTATATATGTTTCTTTTCGTTTGCGTTACTTGGATTGCCATTTCAATATCATTGTTACCTTGATATTAATTTCCTATTATTCATATTGGCATTTCGATCACTCTTAATAACATGCTTCTCATACTCCAATGACAACAAATTTGTTAAATATAGCGCAGTGTTCCAGATTTGCTATAGGTGTATATTTTACCAAGTTATGAAATCCCCTTAGGCCCCCTTAGGCAAAATGTAAAATATTCAGGATATGAAAAAAATATGTTGTCTTCGACTGTCTTTAGTGGTGGTAGGACCTTGTGCAGGGTCTGTCTGGATCGGTACCACCATCTTACAGCCGAGCAGCAGTGTTCGCATTGTTGTGATCAAGTGTGGGGATGGGACAACGGGTGAAATTTCTAGCGTAGAGGCATTCCATCATATTCCTGAGGGTTGGCAATGCATATAGAGTCTTAAGATTGTAGCCTGGAGAATGCCAATGTCTATGGGTCACAGACACCACAAATTAGATGGTTTGTGTATTCTCTATCTATGCCATAAACAAATAAAAACTTTTAAGAATGTCGATATAAAATATATAGATGTAATTAACGCGTTAATTATGTTTATGTTAGTCACTTGAAAGTTTCGCTAGCATGGTCGAGTACTTCATGCCCGTTTATGGCCATAACTCACAACAATAATAAGATAGCACATTATAATCTACTTTCTAAACACACAGAGAAACTTGATCTAAATCTTGTAAGCGCTTTTTAATGAGAACTGTATATTAATTTAACCGTAATTATTACCTAACCTGCGGATCTACCTGAGAGATAAACGTATGGCTTTGTATTAAAAACATGACTATTCGGAAAAAGTTGGTATATTAATATATTGCTGCGGGCCTAGTATCGCTGCGTCTATATCGCGTGTCAAATGTGGATAAAGCATCCGTCACTGTCGTACTTATTTACGTGTCAGAAGGTGACGGATGCCTTATCCGAACTTTGTCACGCGATAAACTCAGCCATGTTAGGGCCCCTGGTCAGTTAACGGCCGCACTTAATTGTCAGTTAATGACGATTAAGTCGTTCCTTAGTGACGATTTTTCAGGCACAAGTTTGAAAAAGGAACAAGATAATAATTGTACCTATCTAAGACGTCTTTGAGTACGGCGGTAAATCTTTGTTTTGTATCAGACTTAAACATTTCTTCAAAGAACCCCTACTAACTCATTTCAGTATAAACAGGTGTCTAGTGATGTGTAAAATAAATGTATAAATTGATAATTAAAAGCCGGGCCGGTATCCTGCCTTTTGGCCGAAATACGTTTGGTCGAATGTATCGTTTCCCAACTGTTTCATTTGCCAACCCACTTTTATTTCTGTAACTGTAAATATTTCAGGATTCATTTCTGTACCTTCGTGTAGACCCTATAGGTTAGGTTAGGTTAGTTTTTATAAAAATCCTGAAATATTTACAGTTACAGAAATAAAAGTGGGTTGGCAAATGAAACGGTTGGGAAACGATAGAGAAGTTTTTAGTGGTATTTTACATTAAAAACTTCACTGATTTGTAAATTTTGTAATGATTCTAATAATTTTAAATACCACTAAAAACTTCTGAAATAAAACATGATAAGGGAAAATCACCAAAACTCAGATTAAAATTATGAATATCTCAGAAACGAATAATTTTCGGTCTGGGTACTCCATGACCTAATTTGATCCAAATGAGCTCTACTATGCCTCCTTAAAAGGTTTGTATCGAATATCCTGTCACCCTGTATACCTACAAGGCCTAGACGTTAACCAGGCAAATGGGCACATATACATAAGGCTTACAACACATATTTATTTAATATTTCCCCCTATTTTGGGTCGGAGGTTAGAAACCATTCGTTTTAAACAAGCTAGTCTATGATTGTTTTGTTCGAGGACACTTCTAAATCTGACGTGACGCGATGAGTCATTGACAATCTGAAAATAGTTGCATTGTTCCAACTGACAATTGTATCCACTGCCAATCAACTTTAAACCTGGCCAAGTCACAGTTAACTCATAGGGGGATAGGTATAAAGTCTAGAATGCTTTAGCGATTGGTTTAGTAGCTGTAAATATAAGTCTGGTAGAAGGCATACTGCCATTTTAACTTTATAGCTAAACTAATTACAGATAGCACTTGGTTGTACAAATATAAAGTCTAGAATGCTTAGGAAGTTCGTTTTGTAGCTGGTAATAGTATCGTGGTATAAGTCATACCGTCAACGGGTCCGAGTTGTCGATTGACACGCACTTCTCTCCTATCTATTTGCGAGTCGTTGTCTAACAATAGTTTTGTTAGCTTCCTACATTAGAGTTAATGCAGTGTGAAAGTTTATTGTTATTGTTAAATTAACTGTACTGTTACTTTGATGATGATAATGCTCGTTATGGTTGTTTGTTTATATAAGATTTATAATCAATGTCTTGGGAAGATCGTAACAAAACAGACGAAAGAAAACCTACTGAAGTTTTTTATCCAGCATTCTATCTTAGTCCTTAGGGGTGGATATTGTGGTACTATTATGAAAGCTCTAGGTTTGTACCATAGCATAGGTACTAGATAACAATATACATACTTATATAGATCGTAGCAAGGGTCATTACTGACTATCGTCATTAAATGCGTCATGATCTCACGGAATGTTATCAAATTGTTTCTAGTTACCAAATCACTAGAACTATTAAAATAATATTCCAAAGATTGTCTGTTGTAACCTGACCTTGCTATAGCGACTCTAGGTACCAGTTAAACTTGAGCAAGTCGCAGTTAATGCATGCGTCATCAGAACTCGTTTAGATTGCGTACAAAATACATTGGTCGTTTCTATAATTAATAGAAATAATTCGGGGCAGGAAGATGGCCAATTCAAAAATGTGCTGATTTATTTTCTTAACTGATTATACTTTCAGTTATTTGACGTTGGTGAAATCACTGAGGAACCAAAGTGGACTGCCATAAATTAAAAAGATGAAGAAGACTATCGTGGGGTACACAGTTTTGTTTTGGTCAAATGTCTACTGCGCTCGTTTTCAAAATATCAGAATTTTAAATCATCTCATTTTCCAATTTACAGCAATCACAAAATTCTCAGTGCCATTCAAATTACGGTATCATTTCAATAAACAATACTTTAATATTTCCCGATTCCCCCAACTCTTTACTCAATACTTTGGAATTGGTGTTTTGGGAATCTGGTAAAGAAAGTAAATAAATATCACGGGGCAATATCACACTAATTGACCTAGTCCCAAACTAAGCTCTAGGCTTGCACAGTCGAGAACTTAAATTTGGTACCCACCTTAGGTCCAAAGTCAATCTGATATTCTACAACAATAAGGTTGAGTTTTCTAAAAGGTACCAATAACTTGACATCTCTAATGACATTGACGACTTCAAGCATATTTTTCTTGAAATGGGTCGCAAATTAACGTTCGCGACTGTAACTTATATGGGTACTAGACAACGATATACATACTCATATAGATAAATATATACTTCAATACATAGAAAACCTCTAAGACTCAGGAACAAAATACTCGTGCTCATCACAAAAATATTTACCCATACCGGGAATTGACTCCGGGATAGCTAGCTTCGTAGATAGGCAGGGACTCCTATCATAAAAAATAACTTTATAGCTTAGTCTGTTTTTCTCAATTTTGATACGAATTTAAAGCATAAATAGTAAAAGGCAAAAGTAATTTTGGTTAAGCAACGAGATTCGGAGTAACTCTTCAGAGCCCTATGTTTTTCATTGCCTGATAAGTCCAGGGTTCGTAAAATGCGAACCCCCAAAATTTATTGTTCTTTTTCTATTTTTATGTGAAAATCTTAATGCGGTTCACAGAATACATCTATTTACCAAGTTACAACAGTATAGTTCTTATAGTTTCGGAAAAAAGTGGCTGTGACATACGGACGGACAGACAGACAGACAGACATGACGAATCCATAAGGGTTCCGTTTTTTGCCATTTGGCTACGGAATCCTAAAAAGCCAGTAAACTGAGTTTCAGATTGTGTTCAATTTCATCAGTAAAAAAAATATTTATTCGTATTATTTTATTACCTTATATGTATTTTAGTTCATAAATTTAGAACCATCGCCAACCCTAACTGGTTGTCATACGTTATTTCAATGGATTTTGCTCAAATTTTACGGATATTTCAATGGATAACCCTAACTTTTTCTTATTGTTTACTTCTGTCGCCTAGAGTGGTTTCGGTTTACCTCAATATATTTTTCTCGTATGATTTTCGTTTACGTTGAATGTTTTCGGTTAAGAACGAGCGAAAATCAGTTGGAACACATTCAGAAAGCGGTGGGAGTAATATTTAGGCACCTGTTCCACGCCAACGATCTGAAAGCGAGTAGAGCCAGCGATCAACGATTAATACATGTGACTCTTTTATTGACACGGGATCTATATCTTTTGTTTCGACAAAATAGTGGAGAGAGTTCTCGCCGGCATCGGCAGTGTGAACAGCCAGTGATCAACTATTAATATATGTGTCTCTTTTATTGACACGGGATCTATATCATTTGTTCGTTTCTTCCTCGCCTCGCCTTGCTTCCTCGCCAGCAATGAGATAAGTGCCCTTCCGCACACTAGTCGTGTATATGTATAATATATCTAACTTTAATTGCTAAGCCGAGCAGTGATTCATTTTGACGTAAGTAATTTTTTCTCGTGACTTGACGCTGTCATATAATTATGATGTCGTTCTAAGCAGCTCTATAATTGCAGTTGCTGACCGTACTCAAGCGTGTTAAAATACGTGGTGGTTTAAAATGGAACTAACTTCCTATACAACTGTGACACTTTGACGTAGATGGCGCCACTAACATTTCTTTCAATCGCTTGCGTACTTAACTACTCGTAACAACAGCAAGTTCATATTCGATTCAACTTACATCTTAACAAGTATCTGGGTCAATCAACTTTTTCACCCACACATTTCTGTCTGTTGCCCACCGTTCAGATTTTAATAAATAAAATAAAATCTGGGGACTTATTTTAAGTGAAATTATTTTTAAATTGTAGTAATATCATTAACTCCTTTCATAAATCAAATTATAATGTATGGTTTAAAAATGTATGTAATAAAAATGTGGTAACTCAGTTGACAATTTACTATTTATCACAAAAATTCGCGGACAGTAACTCAGTAGACACGTAATTACCCAATTTCCACACATTTTAGAAATTAAGATATGGGTAGGTATTTGAAAAAGATAGATTGATAAACTAGTAAAATTACTACATCATTAAAAACGAAAATAAGCAGTGATATTATATTTAAAAACAAACATGTTTGTTGAAATCCGGTAAAATAAAAGTGAGGGTAAAAAAGTTGATTGAGCCATCTAACGAAGTTTGTAAGGAATTAAGGCGCTTATAGACTACAATCACTTTTTGTATAGCAATGATGACTTGTAGGTACCTAATATGAGGTAAACCACTTAAGATTGTTATTTACATTAGACAACTAATTGATAACATTATCTGTGTAAGTGTTAAGTGTCAATTTGACACAATACTATATAAAGCGCGCATTAGACTGGCAATAAAAATTGCAGAAAGGCCGATGTGGTCGCCCAGCGACAAAGCCCTTTTCAATAAATAATAATAACTCCTCTAATTGCAGAAGTTGATTGTTGTCTTTAACTTTAGTTCAAGCAAGAAGCACAAATGCTGTCTTTTTCTAATTTAAAAGTTAGAGTAAGACAGCAGTCAACTTCTGCAATATTTATTGCTAGTCTAAGCTAAAACTCGCTTAAGAGGATTGTGAAGCGCCGCTAAAATCGTGTAGCTGTCAAAAAAAATCCATACAAAACTAGCTCCGGGCGAAAACGTTTCTCACCCCCTAAATCAAGTCCGATTTTCACGATTTTTGAATATGTTGTAGTTATTATAAAGACCTAGGTCTGGATGTTTCTGTTTTTTGTTTTTTAAATTTGTTTCGTTCTAGAAATATTTTCTTGGAAAAGAAAACGTACAGACACAGTTTTTCATGATATCTACAACATATTCAAAAATCATAAAAATCGGACGATGTTTAAGGGGAGAGAAACGTTTTCGCATTTTGTATGGAGATTTTTAGCTTCACAATTCTCTTAACACTCAAAGAACAACTTCTTAAAGTGAATTACGTGTACCTACCATTGACTATAGCACAAAAATAGACTTTAATTGTTGACCCGAAGAATTTTGCGGCTTAATTTCTTTCTAATAAATAATTTCTACGTTAGTACAAAAAAAACAAAAGCCAATGATGAAAGTCAACGTCATAAGTAAGTGATCAGGGGCTTTACTCTACTTTGGGGAAACCATAATGCATTTCACATGCTATCGTATCGTCAACGTTACGATAGCTCCTATTTACGTGATTGTAATGGCGGCCGAGTTAAAAACAATATACCCTCTTATACAGTCAAGGGCACCAATATGTATACACCACAAAGTCTCAAAAATATGTACACATGACCTTATTGCCATAGTAATAAGGGGTGACACCTTTGTGCGGATATTTATTTTCACCCTTGCCTGTACAAAGGTTTATTAATTAAAGTTTTTAGGCTTATGTTATGTACCTTATTCCTATAATATCCTTTGTGAGGTGAAATAAACGTTTTTATTTATTTATTTATTTATTCATAACGTTACTATAAACCTATTTTAGTAAAAATATGCTTTATCACTTTCTGTCAAATACAAATGTCACAATTGCAGATAAAGACAAAGCATATTTTAAGCATATTATTAGCTATTGTGTGACTTGACAGAAGCTCGTCCATAAGGGGAAATACTCTCAAACGAAAAATTGTTCTCGCGTGTGATATCGATGGACATTCAATGGACGTATTTCTCGAATTAAGTCCAGTGAAAGTCATTAATTAAACACAGAATTAGAATTAGCTATTGTACGTTTATGAATGAGACTTAATGGAGTAATAAAATAAATAAACGTCGAGGTAAATATTACTCTATTATTTTATTACGCTATTTAGTTGCCATTAAAAGTTTTAGTCTGTGTGGAAATAATGTAAGTTTAAAACAGGGCCCTGCCAAGGTGCATTGCGCTAACTAGGGTTTCTATTCGTTTCGTTTTTAATCCAATCGCGTCACTGGTAAAGGACGTGATACGAAAAGTCACGTGATCTACCAGTGACGCTATTGGTTTAAAAACGAAACGAATAGAAACGGTAGTTAGCGCAATGCATATTTGCAGTGCCTTAAGGTAATACGATAAAATGTCAAAAGCAATTAGGTATTACAGAGTAGAATAGAGTTTTAGAAGAAGACGGTCACAGTGTATCTAACTAATGTCACCTTAAAATCAGCTTTATACCTCCAGCTGTTTTATCTCACAAAACAGGGTGGGCCCTACTTGTGTGTGTACTTGTGCAGATGCACGTGCACGTTGTCTCTGAAGGAGTGCTTAGCTGGGCCCTAATATAAACCGTCACTAAGGAATGACTTAATCGTCATTAACTGACTCTTAAGTGCGGCCGTTAACTGACCAGGGGCCCTAATATAGCTGCGTTTATCGCGTGACAAAGTTGGAATAAGGCATCCGTCACCTTCTGACACGTAAATAAGTACGAGAGTGACGGATGCTTTATCCACATTTGACGCGCGATATTGACGCAGCCATACTAGGCCCGATGTCGCCGCTAATCGCCGCCGTAGTGTGCGTGTCTATACGCATTACAACTACAAGTATGGCCCACACGCTATCGTGAGATAAAACAATACATAAAACTGATAAAGATACAAATCTGATCGTTTATTTATCACGTTAACTACACAAAGCGAAGCAAACATAAAAGAAAAAGCTTACTGTCTCATGGATCCCCATCGCCGATGCGGCAAGTTCTCCTGGTGGCTATAAACAAAACACAGTGTAAGCAAGCAAGTGCGAGAAAATACGGAGTTCCATTAAATACACCATTTAGATAAATAAAATTAATATCAGGGTATATTCTCAAACAAATTGACCTAGTCCCAAACTAAGGATTTTACTATGGGTACTAGAAAATGATAAACATGGACAAATAGACGGGTACACTACATAATTCCGAATTGTTCAATATCCCGAAAACAATGTCTTGAAAGAAGATTTAATTTTTTGTTATCGCTTACGCTATCTACGTATAGCAATTATATTATGTATTTAATCTAAAATAGCTCTTGGAAAAATTTAATTTCGGACAAATGAATATTCGGAAAAAAATAATTCGGAATTTTATGGTATTCCCCATATATCAATATCTAATGAATTGTGAGTGCAATACTTTACTAGGTATACTTCGTGTCTATGGAACAGTCAACAGAACAGCTACAAAAGGGTACGATCGATTTCCAAAGTAGCTGTACATGTAAGTATCTTGTCGCAGCTATTATAGTACTCTAATAAAACCACTCTCGCTATGATGCGTTACTGCGACAAGGTTCTACAGTGTACAACTACTTCTGAGTTGTAACTACGATTTGTATTTTGTTCAATTTCTAGTAGAGAAATGAGGGAGAGGCCCGGCTGTAAGAGTTGTGGGACAATAAATTGGTTAAGATTAAAGATAATTAAATAGGGATTTTTTTAATGGAATCCGTTCAAATAATAATAAAAACTACGCAACAAATAGGTAATGTTAACACCTTAATAGAGGCGATGTCAAAGCGCGATGTACTTAATGTATAAAACAATGCTTCAAATAACAAATCTTAAACATCATTATAAAAAACAAGTCAGTTTAAGTCAGTTCGTGTTAACCATCATCACGTTTGTTTAGCGTTATGCACACAATGATAATAAAAGCCACTAGTGACGAAATAAGACTAAAAGTACATTAATTAAGACATTAATTGACATAAGTGGTTAGTCCCTAATTTATCCTCGTGTTTTGTAGTCCTAAAATACTTTGTGAAGAGTTCTACGGTAAGTATCACGCGAGAATCGCTTGGGATCTAAACAGAGAATTAGTAGTTTTGCTCGTACTGTGCTTTTCATATATTTTTCTGCTAAATAAGCGAATAGTCACCGTTTTTTTTAAATTCTATATTTTGATGGATGCAAGCGGCGCATGACCGGTCCTTGTGGCAAACCTTGGGGAGGCCTATGTCCAGCAGTGGACGTCTTTCGGCTGAAATTATGATCATGACGATGATATAAGCTTAGGTACATACCGTTACTTTTAACTCATGGCTAACTTATACGAGTCAGAACCATCTGACGGCTTGGACTAATGAATGATCTTTTTTTAATGCTAGAGGGGGCAAAGGAGCTGTCGGTTCACCTGATGTGAAGCTCATGGACACCCGCAACACCAGGAGAGATATTACTGCTGTGTTGTCGTCCTTTGAGAAAAGAGTATGCTCGTCTCTTGAAGGGGGACCTGAATTCTCAGCAGGTTTTTAAAATACTATGTTATAGCCTGTAATCATTTTGAATCAACATTGCTCTCCTGACCTGTGGTACAACTGTTATGTTCAACTGACCAATAATTTCTATCTGAATATCAAATTTAACAGGGTCGACGACACGGTGCCGACCGCGACAGCGGAGCTCCTATTTCTGAGTGTTTTGGCCCTTCGGGCCAGCGTAAGTCCTAGTCCTAAACCTACCTCATGTTTATGATACTAACTTTGGTCAGTTGAACTTAGCATTTGTACCATGGGTCTGGGTCAGTCACTCAACATTGAAGTCCAAATGTCTCTTATGTTAATTTGACTCAAGTGCATGCTATCGCGTAAACATGCAATAGTGAAGCGACGTCAAGTGCACCAACCTTGGCTGCGTCCGCCGGAGGCTCGTTCTGGTCCAGGAGTGCCGGTTCAGGTTCCCTGGGCTCCGGGACCCGTTCTCAAGTCTGCAACAAGAGTCATGGTTAATAATAAGCTGTAATTGGGTCCCCTTACTGCCAACGTGGAAAAAACTGCCCTACTAACCACAATGAGTAGTATCTCAAGTTCAATTACCAAAGCAGTTTTAATTCTCTTCTGTTAGTAATGAGGTTGATATTGCTGCAGGAGTCTCAGGACCCTTACCATGAGTTACAATTAACGTACTCGCTAGCGAGTCGAATGCTCTGTCCCTCGCACTCTTTAAGAATAATGCTAGGTTGTGAGAGACAGAGCATTCGACTCGCTAGCGAGAACGGTACGGCCTTAGGAGGGACGAAAGCTTAACACATGTTCGTCGGTATTTTCTGAGAACTTTCGGTTACCTTCGGTACTGGCCCTACATATGTGTAGGTACCAAAAATTACTCGGACCGCAACGTCTAGTAATACTCCTAGACTTTAGCAAGCCTTAATTTGCTGCATTGTGACATGATTAGCTGACCAGACTTTTGACTTGATTGTTTAAACCAATTTTATATGTAGTTTCAACGAATATATAGTTCCTTATACTTTATAAGACTTTGTAATACATTAATTTTGTTATTTTGCATTATTATTTTATTTAAACTTAACAGTTCCGACGACCCCGTTTTAATATTTTGTAATGTTCAATGTTTATTTATTAGTTTATTTTATGACGGCTTGTAAAACCACCGTTTGATGTTTATTTCAGATAGGTAGTAATGTTTATTGACGGAATCGTAACTAAACACGAACGTAAAGGCGATGATTACAGTAAAGGGGTTAATAACTTTTTTATTGGATTTAATTTTTGTTTCAAGTCAGACACTGATTGTTTGTGTGGAATGTCAAATTGAAAGGAAATTATGGTGCGATAGATGCATTTTTTTTTGTTCGTTAATGAATAAAATTAATGATTGAGAAAATAAATAAATACATTTCTGCTATTGGCTTAAAGCTTTAACGCCACATGGTCTTTCCTACGTCATAAGCTCATAGCTGGTGGTTAAAAACCAAAAAGCGTTTTCAAACAAAATGACGTCATTCTAACCACTTTTCTGAAGCCAGCGCAGCAAAAACTGATAAATGATAATATTCAAGTTTTTTTTTCATAATATTTAATATAATTTTGTCAGTACAATAAAAATAAAATAATAGTATGCCTTTGAGGCAAACCAAAGCATTTTTTTCAGAACACCTTTAAAAAAAAACTTGTTTTCAATAAACGATTTAGTTCCCGAGCCCTTCGTCAAATCGAAAGTAAGTCCATGATATAAGTTAGAATTCTTGTTTTTTTTGTTGTTCTAACTTTTTTTAACCCTCATCGCAAATAGAGGGATGTTATAAGTATTACGTGCGTAGATACACACGGTGTACCGTTTGCAAGATCTCTAGAACTTAGCACTGTAATTTTCGTCTCGTGCGTGAAGCAACATCACTTTCCAAGGAGTTTGCATGTATGAAAGGGGCGGTCGCTTTTAGCCATTAAAACGCTTGGATGAGAATGGGAGTAACATGAATTCAGGGGCCGTAGCCAAGATGGAAACGCTACTAACGTTTTTCTTTTCTATCACTCTAAATGTATGGGATGACAGTTGACCTCGTGGTGTATCGCTACGCACGGGGTCCATATTGGCTCATATAAAATTGGTCTATAGATTTTTTATACAAATAACGATTTGTGTCTATACTCATCATTTCTTAGAAAAATTTTGCTCATACTTTTTTGTTCATACTTTTTTTAAGTCATAATTATCGCAACACATAATGATTTTTTTAAGAAACTGTTACTTTTTCAGGATTGTTATAAATCTGACCTAACCTAACCTAATTTTATCTACACGTAAGATATTTAAGAATTTCTGAAAAGTGGACGGTTCCATGAATATTGGCGTTATAAGTTCAGATGAGTAAAGGTTCCGATCATTAGTATTAAAAAATATTATGAAGAGTATGAGGAGTGATCGTATGATGTAAAATGGTATGAGAAAAATTTTCGGAGTTCCAATGATCGGAGTTGCAATTTTATATGAACTTTGGCGCACCCCTACGGCACGAGAATGTCATCCCATACATTTTGAGTGATAGAAAAGAAAAACGTTCGTAGCGTTTGCATCTTGGCTAGGGCCTCAGGGCCTCTATTCTATGACGTTAAACAATATTGCTCTCGACCTGTTATGGTGTTGTTTTTAACTCGGCCGCCATTACTGTCAAGTAAATAAGAGCTATCAAAACGTTGACAATACGATAACAGGTCAAAAGCAACATTCTTCGTCGTCGTAGAACAGAGGCCCAGTTAACATAAACTTTTCGAGATGTGTCAACAAGCAAAACCTAAATTGAGTTGATAAATATCAAACTCCAATATGTCCTTGAAGTTTGCTATACGAATTTAAAAACTTAATTTTTTCGAATTAAGTTTTAAATTTTTTACAAAATTTCAAGGACATAATTTGAGTTCGATATTTATCAACTCAATTCACTGTCGAAGTGTCGACACATTATTAATACTTGGGTTCTATGGACCACTTAGGGTAAATTCTGGGGTCCTAGTGAAAAAGGGTATAAGTCTTCTGAAGATCAAGTGAAAAAGTCCAGTATACTCCGTTCATGTATATACCTTTTTTTATTAAGAGTAAAGTCGACTTGTGCCCTTTTTCACTAGGACCACAGAATTTTGAAACGATCCTAGACTCCAAAAATTTCAAAAAATATTCTTATTAATCATGCATTCTAATGGAATGAAATGAAATGAATGTTTATTTGCTAGAATGCGATACATAGGTGTCAGATAATTAGGTAGAACAGGCATTCAGTCGATAAAACGACATGCAAATTTAGGTTAGGTACATAAAGTCAACTTAAAATCTATCCAATTATTGATGTCCAGATAACCATTTACAAAATTAAATATCGGGCTACAATTATTAATTTAATATCAACATATAACACACAGTGAAATACATATTATAGGAGTCTAGGTTACCTATAGGAGGATTACATCGTACAAAGTGATCAAAACGACTTTATTTACTGTCCATTGTTTAGAATATTATTATAATTATTGCATTTTAAATCATCGCAATAGGTTATGGATATTCTGTAGGTATCCTTAATTAACGTTACATGTGTCAGTATAGTATAATATAATATAATATATAATATTATAAATGTAATATATAATAATATGATAAATGTGAAAGTGTGTATGTTTGTCTGTCTTTCACGCTTCAACCACTGAACGGATCGAGATGAAACTTCGCACACATATGGTTAGGTCCTGGAATAGGACATAGGATAGTTTTTATACAAGAAAATTGGACTCCCGATGGAGCAGCGATAAACGACTTCTACGCGGACGGAGTCGCGGGTGAAAGCTAGTAGTATAATAAAGTACAAGTAATTAGCTTTCGGTTGAAAGCTAACGTCTAGGTACTATTCTGCCCTCCTAAGCAAAAATGCAATAACTAAATACAATAGCCAAAGCAGATTCAAGTCTCTTCTATTTGTAACTAGGTTGCAATTTCTACAGATGTTTTGTTTGAGATAACGCCATTATGCTTAGTAGGGCAGTATTACTCTATCACTTTAATTTGTTAGACATTTCCTTTCACAGCGTTCAATAAGCGATCACTTAGTTATACGACGTTAACTTAATTTAAATTGATCGGATAACAATCGATCAACGGCGACTAAATAAGTTCACGATCATTTTCTTCCCTTATAGGGTTTAAACTGGGCTTAACTTATTGGATTACTTCGTAAGCTTATAGTCCGTTTGATACACGGCGTGTCCTACGCGTGGACATTGGACATCGCTGGTATTGATCGAGGCTAAAAATAAGCTGCGGCTGCCCGCGCATCATTAGGACGATATAGGAAGACCGGATAATCTTAAGACGATGTTTAATTCATTTATAATATTGCTAACTTGTTTGACGACACGTTAGCCTAGCTGATTGCTGACCCTGCATCCGAAGCTAGCGGTCCCGGGTTCAAATCTCGGTAAGGACAGATATTTGTGTGATAAGCGCAAATACGTGCTCTCTATTGTATGCTATTTCTAAGAATGTATGTATCTTTATATGTAAATTTATCGTTATCTATTATCCATTATAAGCGTAGAGCTTAGTTTGGGGTCAATTTGTGTGAGATTGTACTCTCATATTTATTTAATTTATTTTATAATAATTCAATATGATTTACCAAATTCCTACTTGACAAGTATTGATAGATAGACTATCGTGTCTACTCGCTACCAGTACAGATTGAACATTGATACAATTTTAAATTACATACGTAAATACATGGTCAATGCGAGGTGGTGCCGACTGGTTTAATGTTTCGGCGTACTTAAAAACTGCTACAAAATAATATTAGTCCGGACTTAAATATTTGTTGTCTGGTCAGCAAACACCACTAGGTAAAGACTAGGTCAAAAAGTAGGACAATACCTAATTGTCACGGTATGCAGTTGAGTTCAGACTAAATTGCTTACGTAAAAGCTGCAATCGCACTTTTTACACAAGTGACACAAACGGTTATTATTGTTTCGCTGTTTATTTCATTTATTTTGTAACAATAATAAACTTAACATAGTAACTTATTAGATTTTTTTATATTTTCGTATGCAGAATTTTATGACTGTAAAACAGACAGTAGTTTTAGGATAAAAATATATTTGTAATAATGAGATGCAAATAAACCATTAAGTATACATATATTTAAATGATGTTAAAACCCAAATTGTAACGCATTAATTATCGTTAATTTCTTTAGAATACCACTGTCTGTAAAACCCAAACTTTGAAATGTATTTAATAAAAACGGAGGCAACGTCAAATCGTTGTTTTATTGACATGGAAGAGCCCGCGGCAGCACCCCTGTATTTTTCATAAAGGCATCAAAAGTGTAGAATATGTCCAAAAATGGGAGATATCTAGCAGACCTTTTGCAAGGTAGGTATCATACACATTTAAGGAACTGTAACGTCAGCTGACGTTCATTTTGTCGCCCGCTTAGTTATCTATTCAAGTTCTACGACCTACCCCAACTTGCAATCCAGTCGTTCATTTAATCTACACGAAGCAAGCCGCATAATCCTAGTGCTCTCAGCCTCTGATTGACACGCAATCATCAACAATTCAGACGATCTGCCAAACAGTGCACGCACATTTAGAGCGTTAAATAACGTGCGTTAATTATCGCACTTTCAATTTATTATCTCTCATTAAGAAGAGATTCAATACCGTGGACTGTTAGGGTCAATTAATGATTTATTGTTCAAACTAGGGTGATGCTTTTGGGCTTGGCTATGTTCGTGTATAACGCAATGGGTTTGGGTATTTGGTATATTACGATAAGGTTTTTTTTTAAACTTTTGACCTCCGTTTAGAACATAACTCTGAATTTTATCTTATGAAAAGTAGAATTAAACTATAAGTAGCTCAAACAGTGTCGCATGGCTCTGGAAGTTCAAATTATAGGTGCTGAACAACTGAATCTTAGTAGCATAATTTTATGGTAATTTTGATACTTTACCTACATTAATAAACATTGCCACAACTTGACATCATTTTGTCCTCTAATTCCCCCCTTGTACGGTCATGGCTTTTGACGGGGCACTACCTTACCTTAGTTAGTTTACAAAATTAATGTCGAAATTTTAATAGATTTGTTTATAAAACGAACTCGTACGAATACTGTAGCTTAACCAGCATCATAAATAGCTCTACACTTAAGTACCTAACGTTATATTTGAAACAGACTCGCAAATCTGTTAAAAGCGTTATATCGACAAGGTATAGCCTCCATCAAATATCGGGACATAATGGCTCTCAATAATAGGTATCTAAATTTGACTCTCTTGTTATAATCATTAAGCGTGATCAGATCTTTTAAACACCATATACACCACCACTAATATATTTGAAGGCGACTGTGCTAAATTGTATAGCTATTTTATGGTTCCGTTTTATTGTCCCAATTCTAATTAGGTATTTGATCGATGTGTATACTAACGTGTTAGAGGACACATCGGCGTCTGCCTCCCCGTAGCACTCGAAGTTTTCCACGTCGGAGATGGAGTTGCCAGGGCTGGAGTCAGCCGGCTCCTGGCTGGACCCTGACCCGTTCTGGAACGTACGAGAACATTCGATTAAACCACGTGCTAGCAACTACATGTACCTTGTATCGTCCAGGTATAGGCTAGCAATTCGATGACAAGACTTTGTGCAGAATAAATTAATCACATTTGATAATGCGGTGTAAATATATGCGAATAGGTGGCAATCGAATTGTACAGGCGCTGATATATATGAAAATAATTGCGTAGGCTAAAACACGTTGAAAACTCTGCGATCCAAGGATTGGGTTAGCAAATACATCGCCACGATGTCTAAATAGTCGCAGGAAAGGGACCACATATTCTTTTTCCTTATACGAACTCGAAAAGCCGAATAACGTAAAATATTATGGCCTCATCTAACTAAAGGAATTTCTCAGGACCGCTCTCTCACTAAGAGTGCTAATGGGCTATCGCAAACACAACATACACAAACAGCTATAGGTAAGTGCGCCCGCAAAATGATTTCGCAATCGCTCACTAGAAGGAGAATTTCTATAATGCCGATGCCGCCGTCCCTATACTACAAACACAGACGAAATGCCGATAATATTAACCCAATTAGCATACACGGATCAGAGCAAATTTCGAAGTATTGGAACACTTACTTCTTACCTTTGTTAGGAAAAGTTAAAGAATACGGTTAGTTTTGGTTGGTTCAGTGTGAAGATAACTATCTTGCGGAACAAGTTTGGCCTTAAACCTCGACAGATATTGCTCGTACGTCTATCTCCACAAGTGACAAGCAGTTGCACTTAGAGATAAGTTTCAAAGTGAATTGGCGATTTCGGTATTTTGTAATCACTTCCGTCGTTGGGTTGTAAAAACTTTTTACTGTAAACTGGTTAGAGATAACTTAGACCTTGGAGCTGGGATCACTTGATACAAGTACGAGAAGGTGTTTGTCTAGAATGTTCAGATGTACGAGTCCATTCCATTTCTCAAATAACTTCGGGGACACCAATCGATTGTGATACTCAGAGATCTCTTTTGGCTCGACTTTGTAACGGCTACCTGTCTTGGTTGATATCTTGTCAGGCTGGTATGGAATCAAGCCGCTTTATCACAACAATCACAATATTTTTTTAGGTTATTGTAGGTACCTACCTGCAGTTTGCGGGGCACCACGGGGGGCGAGCGGGGCGAGCGGGGCGACTTGGTCCGCTGCAGCACGCTGGGCGCCATCATCGCCGGCACCTTCAGCTCTGGAAACAAGCACATGGACCCTTCAAACGGCTGTCATCTACCCATACCCGTACCCATAGTACAAGCCTAGAGCTTAGTTTGGGACTAGGTCAATTTGTGTGAGATCGTCCCGTGATATTATCTCATCATCAATAATCAGGACTCAGTATAGCTTTATTTTTCTCTATTAATGATGGGTTCGCTCTAGACTAACTCTTGCTCTAGGAGGACGAAGATTTGATAATTTCATTAGATCTGTATAGCTTGGCTCCTAGTCTAAACTATTTTTCACCTCAGCACAAAAAAAAGGCAGCGTGAGTCAAAGTAACCTTGTAATAAATAAAAAAATGATAAATGTTTTCGTAGTTATATTCGCAAAACTTAAATTATTGTAGTAAATAGATTATTATTTTTGAGGTGACAAAGATTTTGAAATGGCGATTGTAATGTATATTGACTAGAAAGTTAGAATTGTTAAGAACTTGCCAATTATAAATGGCTTTATTACTCCCATATTTTTATATGCTACATGACAAAATTGTTATTATTGCTCGATTGAACACTACCTGGTTCGAAATGCGCCTATTCTAGATTTGTAAATTAGTCTGTTATTTCTAATATATCACGGCAAATCGTACGAAATACCAGATGGCCTCTTATTCTCACACAAGTTGGAGAATAACACCGCAAGTCGTGACTTCAATCCGTTTCCAAGAGCTTACATTTGGCTAAGAGGCTTGGAATGTTGCGCCATGGAAATTGCCGTGGCTTGGATTCACGAAGAAACCCGTAAGTGGCTGTTTTACACATGAGTTCAATTCGATGGGTAATTGATACATTGGAATATTTTATGATGAAGATTTTAGTAGCAAAGACCCGCTAGGGTGTCCATGCTGAATAGAAACATTACATTGAAAACCAGGATGACTGACATTGGAAGACGGGTACGGGTGTCGATAAATCTGGCGTTTATCTCAATTCAGAAACCAAATGGGATGGAAGTTTGGTTGTCAGGTACAAAATTAAAAAAGCTGGACACAGATTAATTCGCTAATGAGCGATAAGACAGCCTGCTGTTTACATGTATTACTTTTAATTGTGCAGTTTCTCTGTAATGTTTTTGATTGATGTACAAAAGTGTTTTGCATTATATTGTATTATATTCATATTTAACCGGTCATTTTTCTCTGAAAGCAAAAAACAAACTGGTTCTCTTCATTACATGTTACTAATTGTTATGAATCAAATTGGGCCCACACCGCGCCATCGCCGCCTGAGGTTCCTGCGGGATTGCGGATCGTGCGTGTCCGCGTGAGTCGCTCGCGCTGTTTCGTTCGGCATCTTTCGCCAGGGTGGGGTAGACCAAAAGACCAAGAAAAACCGGACAGGCCGGACTTGTATATATTTATCCGGACACTATTGTAAACACTAGTTTGTAAGTACTAGGCAAATAAAAAGTCAAACCTGACATATATTGCACCGCCATGAAGTTTCTAAATATTGGTAAAGTTTACTGCAGTAAAACAATGTCAATATATCATGTGAATATATCAGGGGACAATGTCACACCGATTGACCTAGTCCCAAACTAAGCTCTAGGCTTGTACTATGGGTACTAGAAAACGATTTAAATACTTATATATAGAAATATACAGATACTTAAATACATAGAAAACATCCATGACTCAGGAACAAATATTCGAGCTCATCAAACGAATATCTACTCTTACCGGGATTTGAACCCAGGACCGCTAGTTTCGTAGGCAGGGTCACTACCAACTTGGCCAGTGCGTCGTCGAAGTCGTCGAAGGAATAGTACCACTTTTTTTTTATTGCTATCAGTAGTCAGGTTCTATACCTATTATAAGAATTCAAAAAATTGTAGAATTCAAGACATGTGTTATTCAGTCAGTTGCTTATGATTTCATCGAGGCGATTTTAAATAAATAGAGAATGTACAATGCTAAAGATATTTCACAGAATCAACAATCACAAAGGATCTACAGGATTACAAAGTGTGGACTGAATCTACATTAATTTCTTGATCGCTCAGACGTTACAATGCACCTCAATTTTTACGTCTCGAAGATAAAAATACTTAACCAAAGGTATAATTTTATGATAAGCACAGTTTTGCTTTGTGAATTTTATTTAAAGCAAAATTCTGTATCTTAGATAGTTTTAACTTTTCTTTGTGGTTAAGACGTAATATTTCTTCGTAAGTAACTCCAACATTAAAATGGGACTTTATTTTCCTCATAGCAAACCGGAATTATACACCACTCACGTTCATCTATTGTAATAATAAGTTAACAAAAAACTCAGGACCGAGCTCAGTGGCGTGGCATGGGAGAGGCCTATGTCCAGCAGTGGACGAAAGTGGGCTGATGATAATGATGATGAATAAGTTATCTAGGACGAAAGTAAAATCCGGTTTGATAACTAGGCTAACCTACGACGAAATATTTCCTTAATAAACCATTTTAAAAATGTTTTCGGTTTTCTATGAGCAAAATAAAATGCCATTTGATATCTGGCTCAGCATCGGAGAAATATTGTTTCTTTATAAATAACCAGTTATCGAACTACGAGAAACGAGTCCTCTTCTAATACCGAAACACAACAATGCAAACACTGCTGCTTAGAGACAGGATAATGGTTTAATCTAACAAAAAATAATGTTATATGGTGTAGTTTCCGAAGTGTTGCAAAATCCATCGACGGTCATTAAAAATAATATGGCCAACATAGTCAAGTAGATACCTACTACTCGTGATTAACAGTGCACAGGAAGAAAGTTATGTATGAACAAGATTCTTAACAACTTCCTTCCAATCAATAACCTGTAGTAAAGCCATCAAACTAGCCAGTTGCTTTAATGGTTATTGGACAGTAAAACAAACGCTTGAATTCCTAGAAATAATTTCACAATGGTGTCGGTAATTGATTCGAATTCCTCGAAGCTAGTGAGACGTAATCCACGGTGGAATTTCGCAAATACAAGAGAATTTAAGCGAGTTATGTACTCGTAGTAAAAATTCATTTGACTACGTAAACACATCAACGCGTTACTGGCATGAGGACTAAGATGAAATTATTTAAAATTACAGTCATCAGAGATACCGAATCGTGATTAAATATATTTAACGATCACTCACAATCTCTTAAAATATTAATATGATCAAAGACTATCTGTTCACTCATCATCATAATATTCATAATGTATACTTATTACCAAATCAGTGTTTTGATCCTTTTCTAAAACTAATAATCAGTTTTTTACGGAAATCATTTGTTATATTAGTACCTATCGCTAGCATACTGGGCGCTGGACGAAAAGGCGCATAAATCTAAAATATGCAGATACAACATGAATCGTCATGTTTTAGATTTCGACGCTAAAGGTTCAAAAAAGTAATCAAGAACTTTATAAAAATCCCACCATATAAGGCTTGCTGAAGCAACCGGCAGTAGCACAACAGGATCTTCGCCAACAGCAGAGCTCCCTGCCACCAGCCCTCCGCCAATCGGATGGCTTCTAAGGCATCGCTTCGCAGTACCACTACCACCTCCGACAACCTTAACTTTTGGATATCTGGCATTAGGAGGCCAAGAAATTCTGTGTCTATTTACGTTTTGTTAAGCCAGGTCTGTATCTGTCTGTACCAGTTACTTTTATTCTTGTTTTATTCCGCTCTATTTAATCAAGAATGATGAGAAGATATCTAGGATTGTTTCTATTTTTGCGAGCTCTCTATTTCCAGTTAGATTGTTTTCTTACTTAGGTTTTCTTTCTTAGAATCCATCCAGACATGTTAGTGCATCATTTTTGCATTGCGCAAAACTAACAGTACAGATTTCACAATGCGTTTCCAAACGGTTTCCGTAAAACCTTTTTCAATCAGTTTCTTTTCACTTTTTATTTTTATCGTATGAGGGCCTTATCTTAAAATTGTAGGCATTTTAATTGTTTTCCGTTTATGCGAATGTGATAAGAAAATGGTGTTAGTAGTTCTAGCGGTACCACGAGGTACGCAGTGTTGCCGTTACTATGTAAATTATCATGCGTGAATGGGTTATAGCCATTAGATTTTTTGCTTTATAAATTGAAACAATCAAACTACTTCAATCGTGTACATTATCTTTTATATTATTTTAGTCTTTGAGAGTTTTTAGAGCAGGAAATTCAAACATTTTAATACTGTCTAAGTAGCCCCAGACTTGAACGAACTGCTTGTAAGAGACGGAACTTAAGTGGTTTTAGTTCCTGCTTATTGAACCAGATCTGCTAGATATACCTGTTTCACTTGCGGTCAGGTTTCTTATTTCCATCTCCTTCATTACACAGTCGAACAAAAAAGTCAATGCCTTAAATCTGATAATATATTGATAAGGTTTCCATGTCTTCATATATTTCCACATCAAGTAAAACTTGCGTGTTATATTTATGACGCAAATCTAGTGTCACTTTCATAGGCCAGTTAAGGTTACACCTATGCAATTATGAACAAAATCTGTACACTTCACGCTATCTGCACAGTTATCTCGAAATATTTAATTGCACACGGTTGCATGTGAAACGATTTGAGAGCAGATGCATTGATACGTAAACGAGGAGGTACCTTGTCACACTCGCTCCAGTGGTTCTGATAGCAATCTGATACGTTGCAAAATACGTTCATGTATGTGTATTTAAGATTTCACACACGCAAGTGAAAATACCGACAAACGTTTCCAGGCTGATTGGTTGATATTGGGCCTTCGAGAACTATTTGCTCAGTTTTATATAATGTAGTAATCAGAAAGTTAAAAAGAACACATCCGAGGAGCTTTTTACGCAAGATAGGGAGAAAATCTGAATTTTCACTACCAATGTTCAATGATGTAGGGGCCCTTGAAGAATTTAAGAAGATTCAGACACGTCAATAAAACTTCTCTGGTCGTCTTTTGTTAATATCGAATGCATTGTCCTCAAGAATAAATAAATAACATGATGTTATGCCACTGATAAACAAACAGTTAGTATCGATAAACCACATCACCGCATAGGAATGTCAAGATTCCAAGCAGTTGTGTAAACTTTCTCGAACGTATCCACAAGTTAAATAATGTTTTGTTACCCTTGACGCACTTGATAACGACTTATGAAGTCACTGTTTTTTTAACTGGTTCTCAAGTATTATTTAAGCTAGTTGAATAGGTATGATAGTTGCTAATTTCTCGATTAAAGGCCAGGACCGACGAGGCCCGCCCGCCGGCGCAAACTGGCCCTGCAGCGCTTCACTGCTTGTTTTATGCAACTAATCGCTATTATAGGTAACAATCGCACAAGAAGCTGGCAAAAAGGCAATATTAAAGCTATTGCGACTGGTGCCAAGTTGCGAAAGTTGATAACAAAATGTAACAAATGGTAAACATGGTTACGGTAGTGTCTTGTTTAAGATCTAAAATGCAACATTGGCTATGTAGCATGACTTTAGCCCTGACATCAGTCAAACAGGTCATTCCACGTTTGACAATGATTATTATTTTTCAACGAATGTTTTTTTTAATTGCGACTGCCGTATGGGAAGCCAAGACTTAAAAATGAGTTTAATATCTGGCCAGATGTAAAATTAAGAATAGGAAGGAACGTAGAGGAAGAAAATACACCGATTATGAGAAGGAAATGACAATTTGCTACACGTGATTGCAGTGTGCTACTACTGCATTCCGATAAACCAGTAAAAGGAGGAAAACTAAGATTTTCTCGCTCGTGACTATATTTTCTCCAAACATAGAGTAACCATAGGTTGTGCTTCACAGATAGAGCACTCTGACGCCGCAAAGTTGGCTCTATAGCTTTAGGAATGTATCATGTTATAAGTACAGAACTATTAATTGTACGTTATATTAATGGATAAATTATTAGTAAGTTTACGATTAGATAATAGCAAGTAAGGGGAAATTGTCATTGCGTAGGCAGTCTTCATATAAATCACTGAAGAGCCTGAATGTATCGGTAACGGAATCTCTCACTGACGGATGACGGATCCTGACTAACATGATGCATAAGTTATGGACATGAGGGCATCACTCAAGTTTGAGTGACGTAGCCTGTCAATGTGACGAGGTTCTACGGTGTTACGCGAATTTCTTTGACTGTTCATGCAGATTGCTACCAATTTATTCTCGTCCACAAAGAACAAAACCGTTTCTCTCGACTGACAGCTGGGTGCGTTTGGCCAATAGGTCGCTGTATTGAGAAATGCAATGTTGACCAAATAGAGCGAGAACACACGCTATTCTTACTCATAAGCATGCAGTCGTTACTTAAACCGGCCTTGAGTTATTTAATGGCAATTAAGATTTAAATTGAAATCAAAGACTTTTGGAATTAAACCTTCCCTCCCCTCAGTTGCTGCATCTTATCACTCCCGACGTAAAAAGAGGGGTGTTAATATTAGTTTAATAAGTGTATCTGTGCTGTCTGCGTCTCTGTCTGTAGCACCTAGCTTACAAGCGGATGGACCGATTCAGACGCTGTTTTTTTTAAAGAACGTTAGATTATTCGGGATGGTTCTGGGTTAGGTTTTACTTTTATGTAAATCAGTTGAGCCGTTTACAAAATATCAGCTGTGAAAGTAGGGGGCCATTATATCGATGCGAAACTCGCTTTCTACTAGAAGGTACCTATTATAAAACCCTGAATTAAATGAAAGTAGTGAATTCATTACACAGTTACAGGATCATTAAGTAACTAAATGAATAGCAAGCTTTACAAAACCCGACTGCATTTTTTACATTGTCGTCGATATACCTATGTTAATAATTGTCATTTTGCCATTGTTATTTAAATTTTAACAGTTTAGGTATTCTATATCACCCGGGATGGTGAAAGGATTCTACCGATACTACACATATCTAAATCGGCTCAGGCGTTTAGAAGTTATGGTGGAATAAAGAATCGTGTATACATACATATATGATCCCTGAAAACATTACACTTCTTTTTTTGGGCAGTCGTGTAAAAAATGCAGATGACATTTATATTAGGTACCTATACAAATTTCTGTGCACGCGCACGAGCGCCTTGATGATTTTCGTGATGTCTTTCGACACAGCATCAGCTCAATGCCCAGTAGCCAGATTTTCATTCAAAATGGACCCCGCAGTGGGTGTAAAGCACTGAATGACTTTAGGATCTATCTAGCCACTGAACCATTCGGTTTCGCAATGTATTGTGACCTTTTAAATATCAATAGAGTCTTTATTATAATTGGTTATTTAAGCTCTATCTCAGATTTAATGGTAGCTATCAAATAGATTTACAAAAGTATAGTTTACATTGATTATTAAGATTTTCAACTTATACTTAACTTTATGAAGAACTTTTAGTTATTATTCTGTAGTAGGTACGTAAACAATTATGTGGAACCATTGTAAATATTTGTTTGTATAATGTTTTACTTTATTTTACGTAGTTTTTGCTTAATAATCAACTATATAAATAAATCAGGATGACACAGACGTATTTATACAAGAAAAAGAAAAATTACAATTAAAAAATAGTGGGGGAAAAAATGGAAGAAAACGGCCGCACTCACAGTCAGTTAATGACGATTAAGTCATTCCTTAGGAGACGACTTGTCTCTAAAATTATCTCTTGTCGCGAAATCCTTTTTTTATGCGATTGGAGGCACACAAGCTAGCCGGTCTCCTATACTGTTATAAGGGAGTTATCCTATAGAAAAAACTGAATTTTTGTCCAAGTTTTTACCAACTTAGAGACCTCCCGTTGAACCGGACGGATGTGGGAACGTGGTTCGCATACCGACGTTACTCCATAATGATGTAACGACCGCCGAGAGACATCGTAAAAACTTGCTTACCGAAAGTAAAGTCTGCTTTCCTTGTTAAACTCCCGGGTCACGTCTGAAAACAAAAGAGAAGGTTAGAACCGAATACGTTTTATACTTTACACAGGGTCGTACATAACGATTTGTGAGTACATAACCACGAAATAAATATACAACTGTCCAAAAATAATTTAAGCTCGAAGCAAAAGGTAGGAACTAGAAATTCAAAGTTCAAGTTTCGCAATACTAAATAACCGATCCGAAAATCATAACTTCGATTCGTGACGTACCCGACTAAAAGGTCATGGAAGCACAGAATTGCCTTTTGGCACACCAGAGTCATTCCGCGATTCGCCACACCCTGTAACATTGGATAAGGCTTGGCTTCGCTTCAAAATGTATGAATGTTTATGTTTAGCAATCCTTGTTTATAGACCTATGTAGCAAGGCAATTTGGAATAATAGTTGCACAAGGCCAGCTCAAATCTGAAATTGTTAAAAAATAACGAGTAACGTTGAGTTATCGCTGTTATTGGATTTAAGTTTGACTTTGTTTGTTTGACGTCAATTCCCACGTGTTGCTTAACTTGCAGTCACGTTCGAGCCACGTCTGGTCTTAATTGGCAAACGCGTGCAAAGACACTGGCACATGTCCACGAAATCCGGCATTGAGTTTATTCGATTATACGCATGCTTCTTGGTTTATAAGTAATGTAATTTGTATTCCTACCGCTTTTATTTCCTCTTTGGTTACATTTGGCTTTTCCGAATTGCTACACGCACAGAATATTCCTGCCATTATTTGTAAGGCATACATTGGCTTGGTTAATAGTTGCATAGGTATTTTGGCTCTGTCTGAATTATCGGGTAAAACAAAAATGACATGAGGATAAGTTACCTGATCCTTATCACAGTTATCACCCCATGCCTACCATTTTTTACAATAATTAACGCATTCACTGCTACAGAACTCCAAGTAGCTACAGAATTCACGACAGCTTTAACGTTATTATAGCTAATAGAGATAAAGAGGTTAATCTGAGGGATAGTTTACACCTGTAGGTAACTATCCTTCCCGGACTACTGAGAGATCCGAGAGACATTCAAGGCGCATTTGTTATTCCAAGAACGTGATCAACTCTAGAGTTCAAACACGGTTGTTGCACTGGCCTACGTAATGCAGTGCTCGTCAATAAACCAGTCTAGATTGTCTATTGCCCACGCATTACGGCTAAGGTGTCATTACGTACGGTTCGCGGCCTAACGGTGCTTTACTGATACCGACAGGGAAGAGACTGCACACGCAATAAACGATTAATTTTACGCCTTAGCCAGTAACTGTTCATAAGGGTATGGTTATGGAAGTAGCCTAAATACAGACTTAGTTCCAGGAGGTTATTTAAGCGGAAAAGATTCTGTAGAGCGTGCATTTAAGTGGTAATTTAGGTTTACGGAGTTCTCTTTAACTGGCTTTGGTTTGTGTATTGTTATACGATAGCAAGGTATTTGCAACAATAAGGAACCTTCTTTATCCATGTATGGCGAGTTAATATTTGATTTAGATATTGTTTTACTTGATAATAATGACTGGTGCAGACAACACAGATAATAAATATGATACGATATCAAAAGCCAATTTACGTGACAGTGTGAAAGCATGACTTGATAATTTGGGATTAGTAATAGATATTGGTATATTTAATTCTGTACCAATTTGTTAAAGAGCCCTCATATGGAGAATTTACGGAAGAAATATTTCTTTATTTTTATTTTGTAAATGGTTATAGGTTATGGGTTATTGTTATTCCGTAGAATAGACAGACATAGAGTGAAGGTGAATGATGATGACATTAATGACAATCTACTAACGGTTAAACCGGATGTAGTTCCAAAAATTGTTAATTGTTGGTCCACTTGTCTAATACTTATTATTTCCATTGGTTTAAAAGGAAAGTAGGAAATGTTTGACCTCTAAAAGTAACTGTCCGTAGCAAGCGGAGCAGAGGCCGGTCAATCAAACGGAATGGATAGGCATTTTGTTCAAATCAATATCTCTGTGCCGTGCTGTTTGAATACCTATCACGTTGTATTCAGTGTTATTAGTTATAACCACGGTGTACCTAGTCGATATGCGGTTGTTTTAGGAGGCGAGCGGTTATTTCGCTCGTTCCCGAAACATCACAATTTCAAAGTTACACTTCTCTCTTTACGTGATTCCCAAAACACCGGGCCTTAGACAAGATGCATAAAGTTAAGTTAGCTATTTTAGAAAATCGTCAAAATGTAGGGTCAAGCGGGGCTATTCCGACAGAGGGGTACCTAAATACGTCACTTAATTTTGTCAAGGGAATTCCACGTTTTGAAACTAAGTATGCTTCCTTTTATAGAAATTAAGGTACTTAAACTACTATAAAAGGACGCAAAAATAAGTTTAAAACCTGGAATTCCC
The DNA here is from genome assembly GCA_946894065.1 of Acleris literana. Taxonomy (NCBI): domain Eukaryota; kingdom Metazoa; phylum Arthropoda; class Insecta; order Lepidoptera; family Tortricidae; genus Acleris; species Acleris literana. The sequence goes on from OX335681.1 coordinate 6,878,733, forward strand.
TTGAAAAAAATTCAGTGACGCATTTACAGCTCTGTCGGAATAGCCCCGCTTGACCTTAGGATTGACATAATCTGATGATGATGATTGATGACAGAAGCGTCAACCTCTATGTCAACTCCATGCATTTCGAGTCTATATAAAACATAAACGTTAGCAGCGTTTGCATCTTGGCCACGCCTACTCATTCAAAATATTTGGTACTAATCAACGGTAATGTTGACATTCATATTTTCTTTATTATTATTTTTTCAGTATCTTTTGACAATTGAGTGTAATAAAAAAATTAAGCCCTCAATTAATTAATTAATTCATTTTTGCACGCCTGTATGTAGGCTGAATACACAGGACATTTAAAATATAATGTAACCACCCTGTACAACTGTATTCAGCAAATAAAACATTTTGATTTGATTTGATTTTGATTTAATATATCTTAATTTGAATGTTAAGTTTTGAGTTGAAAGTATATTGAGAATCTGGTGTTTTAAATTTCTGGTTCTACGGGAATTTTCGGGTTAATTCTGTGTAAATGTTACGTGGTAACGAAAAAACTCAGGTTTAGAAATGATTACAATCAAGTTTTATTGGTGGGCAAATTAAGTAACACAGATTAAAGTTTCTTATTTACACCCGTTGACGTCCTCAAAATAACATACTTACGTAGATACGCAAACTTATTAGAAATTATTATGTCCATTTAAAACTATCATAAACTGGGTTTATCCTATCTACAGGTGCACCCATGTTATAAACTCGCTTGTAACATCATAATAATAAACTTCCTATATAACTGGTTATTCGATTAGTCATTTCCAAAGCCTTTAAACATTACAAAAGGCAACCGGCGCCCACGTGCACGCATCGGTCCTTATTTGGCTAAACCTATTCAATGCCACAAACTGACAATCGTATAAACTGTGAACACACGAAGCGTGTCACCGGCTCTGATTGTGCTAATGCATGTTCATTGCCAGGCTTACCGATTTCATAGAAAACGGAGCCAATTTTCTTGGCACTGGCTATTTTAAGGTAATATATGTAGCGCGAAGGTGATTGTCATTAACTTCGATTGTTGCAGCTAACTACAGTGACATTGAGTTTCACTATCTGCCATTTGTGCTTTCAGTGCGCATAATTACTCTTTCAAGCGTTAGAATTGTCGACATTCAAGATTCTCAACGATATAAGCGAGTGCAAGAGCCGCTAGACCACAAATACTTATATTGGCACTCGTTTTAAATGTCGGTATGTATATGTGCATAATACCTTTTGCTGTGGTATACGGTATATAACTAACATTCACACGCCTAATCTGTAACGGTTCACAAACACATTCAGTGTAGAAATTGTCTTCAACAGAATCGATTTAGAACAATTTATAGCGACCGCAGCGGCAGATAACCTACATTTGGAATAGGAATTAAAATACTCGTTAAAGGAAATACGATGTTGTTAAAGCTTTGATGTGACAACTTTGATCGTTAATCTGTAAAACTATTTAGCTGTAAAAATGTAGCGACTACTGAGAAAGCAATGCCCTTTGAAGAAGATTAGCTGTTAAATGGCTACGAAATCGATTTCGTAGGAGCGAAACGAGATCTAAAGCATAAATCTTGTTAAGATCAGATTATAAACGTAGCTGTATAAATAAACACGAATGACTACGTTTTAACTGTTCATTTGATGTTGATAAAGATGTTTGTTTTGGGGAGCATGTAATAAATTTTGTTGCTAATGCGGGTTTTAAAGAGGGACGCTTTAATGATTGATATTACTGAAAAGATATGTCTTTACTATCATAATAATAACCACGTGTTGATAACTAAGTTTATATTAAAACTTTTAAACATAACAAGCTACAAATAATGATTTAAAAATACAAGTAATGTCTCACCTCACCTACTACTTTAAAATACCGTTGCCAAAAGTACATCGTCATTTTTTCTATTTATTCTTCTACTTATAAGAAATATGTAGACGAGATTGTTCTTGGTGGGGAAGATCCAGAAGATAAATGCATACTTATAAATATACGTCTTCGATAGATTAGTCTAGCTAGGCAATCCATTAGTAATCTCTTCCAACCCCATTTTATTTCCGTGGAAGGAGTTGGCTGCTATCCAGAGCCGAGACACATTCGCTCGTATTTCACTCAAAGCGAAATAGTTGTGTATATAAAGTGTACTATTAATGTCGACTACTGGAGCGAGGCGTCCCATAGTCTGTACATTGCGGCTAATTTTACTTGGGTTTATAATAAACCCAGAACTTAGAGCATACGTTGTTACGTTGTTAAGTGATATGCGAAAATATACGCCAAGTAATTAGACATGTGTTGAAAGAAGCTCAAAGAAACTGTCTTAGGTTGCAGGCATTACACAATAAAGTCACATCACAACAAGATTTATCATACTTTATAATATTCTATTCCGAGTAGTCACTAGTTTTTCAGTTTGAAAAAGGCAGATGAAACGTTCGACATGACATCAAAGTATGTTCCGATTAAGAGAAACGTTATATTTACTTTGTTGACAGACTTTGCTAGCCGTTAAAAATATGGGAAAATCCCAAGTACACAACAAGTTTGGAGTCGGCACGATTATTTCTCATTTCTAGATACAAAATCCATGAACACAGTACGGTTTTTCCTTATTACCGGACCGGTTTCTGAAAGTCTTTTTATTTATACATAAGGTAGTCGTCTCTAGTAAGATGAAAACAGAACAAGGCATATGTTTATAGCATTTTAGCTATCTGACGTTTACGCAAACTGTGAACTGTGTGAACTGTGTATAGGAAGTAGACTATAAGGCAGTTGTAATGTAGGCTACCCCACCGTATTACTATACTGAGCTGACTTCGAGTGACTCAACTTACATAACACAGGCTCAATTAACAACTGCGTGAATAATCAGAAAAATCATAACACAGACAATGATTCATAGTCTACTGTTCCTAAATAATGAAGACAAGCCACTTATAAAAAATTTGCTTCTCTAAAGAGTTTACCGAGTTGTCTGCATGCCTACACGATATTTTGGTGAAAAGATTTGACCTAGGTCAACCAAACACGACAACCCTTTCGAGTTAATAGAGATTACGTGTCAAATAATTGCGACAGATACTTCGCAGGCATGGTGTTATTTTTGGGCCATTGAACCTGTATCGATTGGCGAGGCAGTTTTCTAGGGCAGACGGAAACGGACCGCGGCTCTACGCCATTCTAGGGCAAGAAGGCGTACCCAATCCATAGCTTAAGGCCTAACTGTCACTTTGGAATCCCTATTATGGGAATTCCAAAGGGTTTTCCTCGTCCCATTATGTACCCGTACCGTACTGTATCCATCCTGGTTTATACCTCTTTCTTTCTATAACCATATGAAAAATCCTTTTCATGGGAATATTTCTATAATATCTAGAACTTCTCGTTTCTTTCTATGTTAAGTAGCTGCGCGTTGTCTGTTAGTTAAATCATAAACGGAGTGGTTTTTTTTTGCTGACGTAAAGCTTTTTGTCTAGTCTTATGAAAACCACTCTAAGCGTTACTAAAACATAATGCTCCTCGAAATGAAAGTATTTTACAAACTGCAGTAGTAAAGGTTTCATTTTGTTGAATGCAATGAGATTGTAACCGTTTGCGTCGTGAGGTCATCGTTATTTTAAACAAATTACTTAGAAAGGATAGCTTACGTCATTCAGAATCGAGTTTCTAAAGTACATCGGTTTTGGATGCATACTTAATGACTTGGTGAGTACCTAAAGTAACCGTTATAATGTGTTCATTTTGAACTCTTTTTTGGATGAGAAGAGATTCCGATAACTTTCGAGGAGGTAAGACGACTGATTGAAAAATGTGCGGCTTTTACTTTTGATTTATTATATTTACTGATTATAGTCTACGTCAGAGATGGGCATACTTTTTCCATCAGGTGCTAGAAAAATGTAGAAAACCACGATGTTGTCAAAAACTTTCGAAGTCCTACGCTCTCACTTTAGAAAAAAACGTTGGTGGGTCGGATTTTAGCTTAAAGCCTACTTATTGTATAATGTTTTGGCTTTCGGGTTGTTTCGGGAGTTTACTCCCCGCTGGCCTACGTCATGATTCTTGGCTTTTGTTTAGGATTTAATTAAAGATATGTGTAGGTATGTGCATCACGTTGTTGATATATTTGGCACGTTCGGCAGAACGTCAGATCACGTCATCATGACACGTCTGTGAGATCAAGGCCTTTGGTAGTTCAATGTCGCTTCATGGCCGGAAAAAACATAATTAATACAGTCTTTTCATACATCACGATAACGATAGCTTACATTTTCCTCTCACCAATGCAACATACCTACAGAATTAGCTCTGGCTAGAAACTAATTGATATATCCGCTGTACATGATAACTTTAAAAGCGAGTTAGCAGCGCTGATGAAGGTCAGACTACATGTCGTTCCATTCAGTTCGCGGGAATATACTAACCAGATACTAAACAGCATGACCTAGCATTATGATGCAAATCTACTTTATTTATTTAATACACAATGGTTGGAAGTGGAAAAATACTGGCTGTAAGTTGCTAACTTACGTGTCGTTCACGACAAGTTAAACTGTTCTATAGATGTAAAGCGTTGGCTTCAGAAACGAATAACACCGGTATGTATCAATATTGACTTTTTTGCAGACAGCATTATCTACAGCAGTCATGCAAATAAGGATTATAAATTGTAACCGTACTCAGTAGCTGTATAGCGTAAGTTATTCACATTAGTGGCACTTAACAGATGTTACTAATGGTAACTATTCACATCAGGTTGATATATGGGGCTATTTAATCACGAAAGAGGAAAGAGACGAGGAATAAATCAGAAATGTTTGGGATGTCTCACGTCAACTGGTGGTTTTCAGCGACATTAACTTGTAACAGGGAGTTAATTATTTGTATCGAAATAACTTTGATGATTGACGTGGACTTTAATGAGATATTGCTTGGGATTGCGATTAGAAACGGTTGTGAAGAAAATGTGAAATGGGATGTTAAGATGTTGAGTATACTAAAAGTGATGACCGAAAGAAGCGCGTAGGTTTTGTTTTCTTTCCTTTGGCGCAGTTGTGGTGGTAGGACCGCGTGCAAGGCCCGTTGGGAGCGCTACCACCATCTTATTCTTTAATTTACTGCCAAGTAGTAGTGAAATTACTCAGGGTTGCCAACGCATTTGCGGTCTTAGGATCTTAGGGTCTAAAGATTGTAGTCTTGAGAATACCAATGTCCCACACACGTTCCCACACACGATCAGGTAGACGGTGTGATCGTTTGCTTTCTCTATGCCATTTTTTTAAATGTTTAAATCCTACAGTCAATGAGTGAAAGTATTGGTATAACTTAAACACTTCAAACTTGCATTTGTAAATGTAAACATACATAACTGATGAGTGTGATGACCATCACATTGAAGTTATCTCACTTAGTCACCGTGACGCGCGCGCGTTTTTTTTTTCAGAATGATTATTGTGTTGTCTTTACTATTTTACCAAAAGACCACGTGGTTTACCTTATCCTCGTAAGGCCCAGTGTGCAATAGGATTTACATAATCAAGCTAATTTAATTTGAACTGTGTTGCAATGAGAATAAGGTTTATTTTCCTATCTTCATAAACTGAAAATGGCATTATCGAACAAACGTAATTGAACGTTAGTGCCTTGATGGTAGATTCAAAATCCCACTCACAAAAATCTCCCTGTTTGTAGTATGGTGGGCTGGCTATTGTGCTTTTTGGCATGCAATTTTGAAACTGAATGAACTAGTTCCGGTATTACATACAAACCAATCCCAGGATCGCATGCCCTAGTCTGCTTGTAATAGCAGTATGACCTGAGGCCAAATTAAGCTTTCAGATCCAGACAAGTTTCAGGCAGTGAAACAGCGCTATAGCAGTCACATAGCACCTCTCTCTCTAGTGACATACATTTAGTTTAATAGTTAACGATAAGTGTAACTAAAAATAAAATTGATTAAGAAATGTTTGATTGGTTGTCAAAATATAAAAATCAAATTTATGGGAAAAACGAAGTGTTTTTCAAGAATTTTGCACGGATTGCTCTTTCGAGTGCTTCTAAATTTCTTACATAATATTTAACATTATTCTTTCTAAACATCTTTCGCCTCAGAACTATGATTAACGTTCTTTGAAAAAGTTACAGCAACCACAGATTTAAAATAATAAACTAATTAATGGTGAAAGTTAATTTATTTTTGTTACACATTAAATACATTTCTATTAAAATACTGCGTAATTTCGCCTACAGTCAAATCCAAATAAAAAAAGTACACAAGGCGTTAATTTTCCTACGTAACTGTTGACTTAAACACTTAATATTGTCACTTATACTGCCTAAAATGGTTCCACCTTCCGTGGTTTCATCTGATGCTTCCAACGGAAGACCAGCACTGCCTTTAATGCTTACGCTGAGTTGGGACTATTTCGTCTCTACATTCTTCTTGTGCGTGTTAGTTAATGAGTCTTTTTATATGTCACGAATAAATTTCTTTCTTTTTAATCTTGTAAGGTTGGTCAGGGTTATTTGTAACAAACGTCAGTCCAACATTTACTATGAAATAGCGTGTTAGCGTTAGCGTTTTCTTCAAGCTATTGTCTCTCGGCGAACCGTGTTTATTGATTTATGCCAGAAACAACTGTCGGAACAATGAGCGACGCCGCCGCTTGAGCTAGTGTCTCAAAACACCGCACAAAGTCGAGCGGACAGTCCGTCAAATATCTAAGATTTATTTATGAATGGTTGGTTAGGGCAAGTGTTTTGTGTGATGAGCGGTAGTTGTTACTGATCCTTAGATGTTTTTGTTTCATACATTTAAGTATTTATTACCTAAGTATTTCCGCATATATGCTTCTCTTTTACTCGTTGTATTATGTCCCGTCTAGGTATAAGGAATATTAATTTAGCATACAGTCTATCCACTTTCTACCTTGTTAAGGTGTACATACAATATAATATATTTTTTCGCATTTACGAGTATAATATTAGTAAAATTTTATTTAATTATTTTTTATTTTATTTTTTCATTATAATTAAGTTAATCTAAGCTTAGCTAAGATAAGCTTAGTTTGGGGCTAACTGCCGTACTGAGAGATGTCAATTAAATTTAATGCTTGTTTAGTGACGTGTCGACTTATTCAATAGAATAAGTCGACACGTCACACGGCACGTCAGTTTCTTAAGTTTCAGCAGTAACTTTAATCAAGCATTAAATTTAATTGATGTCTCTGATTGCGACAGTAGGTCAATTTGATTTAGTTAATGACGATTAAGTTGTTCCTTAGAGACGATTTTTCACACAAAAGTTAAAAAAGGAACGAGTTGTTCGAAAAGTCCTTAGTACTCCTAAAAATGGAGCTAGAAACCTTTTTCAAATCCCCAGATATGCAAGATATTTTCTATATGTTCAATGGAAGCCAGACACAAAAATTTCCAAGCCACTTTGTAAATAAAAATGACAACTTGAATAAATGGAACTCAGCTGATAAAATGCAAAAACTTGAAATCTTGAAGTATTAAGCATTAGGTAAACGACCATTTTCCAACAGTCTTGCGTAAGGCAGGCAAGATCACGCCACGCCGTGCTGTAAAGCCCGGGTGTCCCCGTGCCTGCGGATGTGGGTACCGTGGTGGCACCGTGTTCGTTGATGCGAGTAAACCAGTGCTAGTTGGAAACAGTTGGCAGTTTTTCGTGACGACGTTCAGTTGTTTCTTTTTGTGATTTAGCAGCCGTTGACGTAATAGCGTAGCATGTAATTGGAATAGAATACACTAATATTTTTTATCGGAAGCTTACTTCGCTGTAATGAGGTTAATATTTATACGATTATCTTGTATATCTGTCTGTAATTATGTATTATATTGTTTTGATGTAACAAAATGCTATCATGGTCGATGTGCGGTAATATAAAGACTCTACATAACTACTATTTATACCCTTTCTTCTACATGTTGTTCTTGAAAAATATTAATTAGTTTGTACTTCTGAAATACTAATTAATGTCCTTTTTTTACCATAAATGATCTAAATATAAATGAAAATAATCACAACAAAACGTTATACATTCCAGAATGTTCATATCAATTGAATTATTGGATCTAGTACGCAAATTGATGTTCCAATTGGGTGACTTCACTGAGCGTCAAATAACAACACCAAAACAATGTGGCATCGATTACTGACAACGAAATTATCAATGAAACTCAATCAGGATGAACACCAGCCCCGCTCCGCCCCTCTGATCGCGTTTCAGAACGGAAACACGTAGGTTAGAATTAATGAATAAATGAATAAATATCAAGGGCAATCAATCATATACAATTAACCTAAAACCTAAACTAAGCCAGGCTTGTATTATGTATCGGTAATAGACAATAATAACATGCCAATACATACAGTGGTGGACAAATAATTCGGAAAGCTTGCGATTTTCCGACCTTTTATTGGCTATCAAAATTGATAAGTCATATTTGTAGGCAAATGGGAAAATCGCAAGTGTACCTAATTATATGGTCATCATTGTCCCATAAATTGGCGTCAACCCGCCTACGGCTGATAGAGCAGCTAAAAAGTTATCGATTTAACCCCAATGTATGTTTAGCGATTTTTACTTGTTTCGAAGATATTGAGCATTATAATCTGAATTTTTGTAATTTTCCCTAATGTCCTTGTCACAAAAAATCCTTAATTTCATGTTTTATTTCAGAAGTTTTTCAGTGGTATCTTACATTATTGGCATCATTACGAATCAGCGAAGTTTTTAAACTCCTTTGCTCGTTTTGTTTTGTAATCAACTTTTTATGTAAACACATGACATATAGTTCTTTTTCATACAAAGTGAAAAACACACACTGAGACACCTAGTATGGACGTTTTCGTGACAAAGGACATAAGGGAAAATTACAAAAAATCAGATTACAATGCTCAATATCTACGAAACTAGTAAAAGTCGCTGAACATACATAGGGGTTAAATCGATAGTTTTTTAGCTGCGCTATCGGCCCTAAGCGGGTTGACGTCGATTTATGGGACAACCGTATACATAAGTACTAAGAACATATAAAGATATAGAAAAATATCCTCCTGCTTATCAAACAAATATTTGCTCTTAAGAGTATCGAACCCAAAAGCGCAAGCTTCGTAGCCACGGTCTCTAACAATTCGGTTAACCGCGTCTTGCAAACGCCCCTTCCACTGAATAGCTAATACTAGTGCTTATTTAAGAACAAGGTAACATATCCAGGTCAAGTTGAGCGCTAACTCTCAGGCTCTAACTCGTTCGCGATAATTGCGACTCATTGAACGGGTCCCATGATCGCTAAGTGCAGTGAAACGAGGTATTGTCGCTTTTAAAATGATTGCATGTTTGATAGTAAAACAGAATCATCCGTCCGTCAACTCAACTAGGTACTTTGCTTTAATGGCATGAAAAAGCCTGGGCCTCTATTCCGTTCAAACCATAATTCGATACCTTAGTTCACAAATTGTACTAATTACATTTGAAAAGTTATTGTAATTAGTATGTTTGTGCACAAATAATAAGTTCGTAACTTTACTGGCAAAAAAAAATCATTTAGTACGATTGTGCACTAAGGTATATTGACGTGATAAATATGGTATTGTTTTGCATCATTGTCAACCTAAGTTGTGTTTGGTGGTGAGTACGTTAAATGATGAGATGGTGATGGTGATCTGGACGGGCACTGCATTATTATTGTTACTACTTACAACTATTGCTTTTATGTTAAGTATAATTTAAAACTTTTGTCTGAATCCATAAGCATATTTTTTTTCAATTTCTACACTGATTTATAAGCATATTTTTTTTCAATTTCTACACTGATTTTTTAAGGCGGCTTTAGGTTATTTAGTGAAAACGTGGTCAGTATTTTGCAGATTCACAACATATTAAGCATTTATCGATAAAACCAAGTTAAATTCAGAAGCAAAATCGTTTTTCATGTTTCACATAACGTAGACTCGATTGCACACACCATAGAACACGTTATCACAACGTAATGTCGAATTAGGCAACTATTGCACGTGTAGCCTCACTTAAACGGTGGGATTTACGAACAGTAAGACAATGGGTGATATTTGATAAGAAACCGTAGAAAGCGCTGAGCTGCGTCATGCGCCGGAGCGATTCCTTTGTCACAAAGAAAGCCATTGAATTGTGCTTTCTTGTACACACAGATGTCACCGACGTCAAGTTCACGAATGTGTTATGGAAAGCGGTCTTCTTTTATTGGTTCCGTATAACTAGGCCGTTTGTTGTAGGTACGGTCGCTCAAGAAAAGGTGTTTTTAAATTCTGATACAATTTCCTATGCAATCCGATTAGAAATTAAGCTGTTTAACCTTCAAATTGACACTTACACCATCGTACATCGACCTTGTTTCAAATCGAATTCGCCTGTTAAGTAGCAGACCACGTTCCTTAATCAGTATGTTTGTCTCTAGGAGCTTTGATGTGTTTGTGTACACACGTTGGTTTAGGTATATTATAATTATATTTGAATACTTCTGTGGCATAAATTATTTAAAAAAAATGCCCGAAGGGCTTAACGAACCAGAAAAAGAAGCCCCGGGCGAATTGTTATAGTCTGTTTTGCAATTTAGGTACTTTACAAATTTCCAGTATATGTTACTAGAGAATGCCTGCGACTTTGTACGTGTAGAATTATATTTAAAATCCTTTTTTCGTGCACCCGTTTTAAGAAGGGTCACGGAAGAGTGTTGTGTGTATATAGCATTTACTAAGGAGGGTGTCCCCTTGTTTTACAGACAGAAAAATTACAGAATTTTGTTTCACAGAAAATGTTTCATATACTATTTGGTCCTTGTATTTTTGCTTCGAATATTATTATTTTTTAAACTATTCACTTGAAAGAAACACATTCCACAGAAAATCAATTCAATGAATTTTATAATTTTATTTTTTCATTACACAAACTTATCAAACAAAATATTTGTTTTTTAGCGAATAGCGACCAAGACCTCTCTGGGCAGAACCGACTTGAATAGGTTAGGTTAGAAGGCTATGGCGGGAGCGAAGCGAAGCAAGCTCCCGCCTTAGTCTTCGAGGTTAGTTTTTTTTTATATTTTAAATAAATAATATTAGAACAAAGAATATTTAATTTGCTATTCTATGATATGAAAAAAGAAACATTGATTTTTATTTGAAATAAAAAACGATGATTTAAATGTCTTCAAAGTAATTATTCTACATATTGATTATTCTATGAAATGATAATACGAGAAAAAATTTATATGAAATGAAATTCTAAACAAATTCAGTCTGTAAAATAACGTACAACCACTAAGGAGCTTAGGCAAAAAAATATTATCGTGGACATACGGTAAAATAGCTCTTAAAACTAAGAGATTTCAGTATAGATAGGGATCTTTCGTGCTTTTCAACCGGCGAGACCAGGCGGGCAAGACAAGAATTTAAATTTGCATTGAAAATTTTCAATTCTCGCGCGTCTTCGGTGGAAATAATTAATACAAATTAAAATTCTCGCGCCATCCGGGCTCGCCTCACCTCGCCAGCCGGTGGAAAAGCACCCTTACTAGCCTAACCCGAAAGATTTTTTAAAGCAATTGCAACGTACCTACCTGTACTTTTTAAATCTAATCAAGCAGTGTTTAAGCAGTTACTTTGTATAATAAAACCAATAATATTGACTCTACCTTCTTCAGTGACTTAGGAATGTGGGCCGACCATAACAAGAAACCCAACATTTGTATTTGTACGACGGTGTCGAATCACGAATGCCAAGCATAAATAATTAGAGAAATGCACGTTAATTACGGTTCTTTTAAGAGAAAGCCTTTTAAGCGAAGACTGACCGTTTTTATCTCGTACTTAGAGCGATATGAGTATATAAAGAGTCACTAAACAGAGCTAAAGAAAGTGTAGGCGACAAGACAAATTTTATACTTTTTCATTATGTATTTTCTTATAGATTTAGTATGTAAATCACGGCATCCAGCCCGTAGTCTGTAAGCATGCATGCGTCAGGATTCCCACTCCGCGACTCACATAGCTATAAGTCTCCCCCCCAACCCAACCCCCATTCCGATCCCCCCTCTTTGGAAAAATCCCGCGGATGAGTAAACGGAGGAAGGACTTTCTCCTCCGGCCTTTCAGCACTGGCTGGGGTAGTATCCGCGGGAGTCTAAATTCTAGTTGGTAATAGTAATGGTTGGGGCATTGGTGTTTTTAGCCGTTGCGAGCCCGGCCGTACCTGGGCCCTCCATTCGCAGGTCTCTGGAAAGGATTTTCACCTCGGCCCCTTTTTTCTTAAAGTAATTCAAGCAGAAAGCAAACAAAAGTAAGGACTTTTACTTTCGGCCCCTCAGGCGATTACCAAAAAAAAAACAGGGCATCCTTTCATTGATTGAAGGCATTGTGAGAAAACCTGCCCATTAGTACACATCTGCGAAGTAACTATGTAGCTACATATAAATTGTGTGAATACATTTACCTGTATAATGTTAGTTTTAAGTAACGAAGTGCATAGCAACGCCATCTGTTAATTCCCTTGCCTATTATGTCGTAAATGAATCTTAGAGGGCGCTCGTGGACAAAATCTCTTCCAAACTATATAACCTCAAAAATACTAGTTTCTCCAGTTCCATTTTGTTCTACGATACGCGGACGCGAGCTCGTTGTAATCCAGTGTTAAATTTATGTTGGTGTTTCATTTTCGGCCTCCATACACAATAGAAAGTAACGGTCTCATGGTGGACACTGACGACGGAAGAAATATTTTCTATTTTTCAAAACGAAACATGTTACGTTACTATAAAAATATGTGCATTATTCTGTTGCGTAATTGAGTTTGAATGTTATCTTCATCTTGGTTATGATGCGCGTTTTGATGGTTACATTTAACTATGTGTAAAAAACTTTCTATGCACAATGCTGGTGTCCGAGTGAAAAAGGTTGCAAGTCGTCTTAACTCGTAATAAAAACGGAGTATACCAGACTTAAACCCTTTTTCACTTGATCTTCAGAAGACTTATACCCTTTATCACTAGGACCCCACTTTATGCTTCTTGAATTTTTGGTTACCGTAAGTTTGAGCTACTCAGAGGAAGGCTAAAATGCTTCTGTTCTGTAGCTCTATTCTACTCGTTAAAATAGTATTGTATGGACATGTTATCGTATTGACAACTTTGTGATAGCTCTTATTTACTTGATAGTATGGCGGCCGAGAACAATATTCCACTTTGTTTAAAGCTATCTTGCTTCTATATTGTTATTATCTTGTTGTCGTTATGGTACATAGTAAGAGCTACGATAACGTATAGGTAAATCAAATCATAAGAAGTCTCTTACGTCGATAACTTAGTTTATCATAGTTCATAGTGACTAGGAATCAAAAATGGTTGACTTTCCGATGTAGAATTGAAACTGGAATAGTGTCGATATTGAAGAAATCAAGCGCTCAAAAGTAGAAAATAAATCGTATGCGAAGGATCGTTACAACCATCATCGAACAAAATAGAATTTTTAACGTTTCACGTTTATATTAGAATGAAATTTTCGAGTGTTCGCTTATCAGTTTGCCATTATCCCCCGACATTTTCCTACAGCCGTTTCTTTCACAATAAATTTAATTAACTTATACCTAACCTCAAACCCAAAAATTGGTTTAAATAATTCTGCGATGACAGGTGTCAGAATTGACTACTCATCGGCCAGTATTACGAACTATAATTTATTTATAACGACCGCGCTAGGTGGTAGCGTATTTAAGGTTGCTTTAGCTAGCGCAAAAAATCTAGATACTCTAGACAAAACCAAGTAACTAACAAATGAATATAACTAACCTAACTGCTATAGGTAGCTATTTTAACACCGTTAAATTAGCATTTAAGTGCCTTTCGATTGTGCCTCTGTAAAGGACCCTTCACACCGTGATCATCGTTCCGAGACTCTTTCCTGTCGTGTGAAGTGTGAATTCACGGGAGTTCACGGAGGAAGGAACTTTAGTTTTTGTTCTGTGGCTTCCTAGCACGACAGATGGCGTGGGAAATGGCTCCCACACGTTCCTAGGGGACCATTTGGAATTTAATAAGGTGTAATTAATGACAAAGTTTATGTTGTTTTAAGTGGCTTGTGAACTTGGTATTTTAACTTAACGATGTCAAGTTTTACCCCCTTATTATATAGCAAGCATTAGCTAGAGTATGACTAAAATATGCTCTGTCCTTTTCTGACATTATGACATTCGAATTTAACGGAAGAGACGAAAAATACTTTAATTAAAAAGTTCATTGTGCGTTTATGAATAAGGGGGTTAGTCGTTAAAGGTTTCTGATTTCTGACTGAAATATTAAAATTTACGTAAATACCTACTAATTGACTAAGGGAAGGCTTGCCTACTGTTAGGCGATAGGCTTGCAACCTGTCACTAATACGCTGGTAAACATCTCAGCCTAATTGTCCAAAATTTAGTTACAGAATTATCAGTTATCACCAACTTTTTAGAGTTGTTGGTAATTCTGTAGCTCTGCCTACCCCACTCTTGAATTAAAGGCGTGAATGTATGTATGTATGTATGTATTGACTTCCTACTAAGTGGTAAGTAAGTAGGTAAGTATCACCACGTGGTACTAAGAGGAAGGGCCGCACTGAGAGTCAGTTAATGACGATTAAGTCGTTCCTTAGTGAGGTATCATTCACAAGTACGAAATAGGAACGAGTTCATTGCCTCTATAATATTACTGAGTACGGCAGTAAGTGTATACAAGAAGATCAATCATCCATGTAATATGACAAACTCGTTGGTTCAGGGGTGCAACCTTACCTGTACCCTTACTATGAGTTACAATTACCGTACTCCCTAGCGAGACGAATGCTCTGTGCGAAATGCGAATACAGTATTCTTATAGAGTGCGAGGGACAGAGCATTCGACTTGCTAGCGAGTAAGGTAATTGTAACTGATGATAAGGGTACTGAGGGCCTACTTTGAAAATCGAAGTTCGAAGATACGTTAGCTCCCTTTCTCTCGATTCGGTCTCGAGTGACTAGTGACAGGGACGCAGCACCCGAAGTTTCAAATTTAGTCTTTCGTGTTAACCATCCTGCCTATTATGCGAAGGTTTATGTGCTTAATTTCCTTTAAAAAATTAAATGATTCTTACATCGACTACAAAAACTTAATACGTTCTTCACGTCAGCTTTCCGCGTCTGATAAAAAATGTATAAATATGCGGACGCGATCTTCATCAAGTGTAAATGTTTTGCTAATTTCGCAACTGGGTCTATCTTGTGCAACGGCGACCCATCAGCTTGCATAACAGTCAGCGCTGGGAAAAATACATGCTTTGCTTTAATTGAAATGCAAACAACAAAATACTATCTCGCAAGTATTTAAAATACGAATTACAAAATATCTTTAAGTAATGTATTTGAAATATAAAATACAAAATACAGTATTTTAGCTATTTTTAGTTGAAATACAAAATACAAATTACAAAATACTATTAAGAATAAATGTAATCCAGCCCAGCATGGGCTAAAAAGCAGAGTAAAAGAAGATTTACGTACAGTAACAGGCGCAGTGTTGCCAACTCAACTCCAAAGATCAACATCTTTAGCGGTCGTCATTTTGCTTGCGAAAGCTATCGAGCGCTATTTTCTTTAGAACGCACCCATTAATAAGATCGCTAAATGAATGTTAAATGTATTTAAGTTAAAATATTTTGAAGCCATAAGTATTTGAAATACTAACTACAAAATACCTCGGCTTCCGGTATTTGAAATACGAATTACAAATTACATTTTAAGCAAGTAATTGAAATACAAATACCAAATACGTATTTGTATTTCAAACCCTGCCCAACCCTGATAACAGTGCTCCTTATGAATATTTTAGAGTCTTTTAACTTCTTTATGGTGAGTCTACCTTAAGGTTCTAAACCAGTAAGCATCATAAAACGCCATATTTTTTAACAAAAAGTAGTGGTTTGTATGAGGAAGTGTTTTTCTTTCTTTAGCGAGGTAAAAACTTATGCAAGAGAGTACTTGCATCCAGTTTCACGATGTTTAATAAGATTTACATTTTAAAATTTGTTGCAACCTTTATGATAAATTCTATCGTTTTGTTTGTTTGTCTTTACCAATCACGGGACTATAGGAATCCCGGACCTATGGAAGGTGTTCATGGATCCGAAGCATAAACTTCAAAAGCACTTTGGAAGCACTAAGTATTGTGATGAGATACCACCTATTATAGTGTTGTTTCTCAAGAAATCCGATGTTCACACTAGATCTCAAAATCTTAATTGATCTCTCTAAAATGATCTCAAAATCAGAGCGATATTATGTAAGGATTGAATGTTTTGCTTTTTTTTTATTTTTAACGACATCGATCGCCAACTCTCCCTGAGGGCTTAGACAAGATGCACTACGCTAACTGACATTTCTATTCGATTCGTTTTTAAACCAATGGCGTCACTGGAAGATGACGTGATACGAAAAGTCACGTGGTCTATCAGTGACGCGATTGGTTTAAAAACGGATCGAATAGAAACGTTAGTTGGCGTAGTGCATCTTGTCTGAGCCCTCTCACTGAAAACCAGCGTCACCATTGACTTATAGCGTAATTTTGAAATCATTGAGCGTCACTGAACAACATTCAGAGGCATATAGCTGAGCGGAGACCATTTTGGGTATAATAAAAAATATATGTATTTAGTTTAAGACATTTTTTTTATGTGCCAAATAAGTTATTTTTCATTTTCATTTTTTTTCTTTAAATATTACCTCGAAACTTGGAGATCGTCATCTTAACTTCTGATCATCAACAGGAATAAAAAAAACCCGTTTGCAAGTGAGAAGCAAATAAGAAACCTTTTTTAACGTAATGTCATGGAGAAGGCAAACGAGCACACAGACTACCTGATGGTATGTGAACTCTGAAGCCCAGATATTTGCAATCTCAAGATTGCAGTCTTACGATGAAAAATCTCAAGACTGCAAATCCGTTGCCAACTCTGAGGACTTTGATGGAATGCCTTTAAGCTAGTAATTTCACTGGTTGCGAAAACTATATGCTACTTAACGGTAGGTAGGTTAAAAGGTAAGATGGTGGTAGCGACCCTGCACAAGGACCTACCACTAAAACCTGTTTGTTTGTTTTTTCGCTTGCCGGGTTATACGAATATACGTTTTTAGTAACCAAAAAACCTTCTGGCAGCCTCGAGGTCGACTACCTCCCACTCCTACACCCAATCTTCGGTCACGGCTAACTTGCCTTCGAAGAAGAATTGCCTGATTGCGCGATCGATTTAAAGTTTTAAAGTGTTTCTTAATGAATTTAACAGTCCATTGTTCGAAAAAGGCTAATAACGATATCGATGAAATTTGAAATGTAGCTTACGGGGACGAAAAATCGATCTCTCAAGTTGTCATCTTCGGGAAAATTCGTTTTCAACCCGAGCGATGCCTGATCTTTCGGATTCTGTATGTAATTATTATGACATACATTGTTTGTCATTGTCAAAGAAGTTAGCTGAGGAGTTTTAACGGATGTTTAGCACTTTTAGCAGTTAGATATAGAGATATCTTGTTACAGTAAAAAATACAACAAGTGATAACAATCGCATTGCTATTGTTAGTATATTGGTAGTAGAGTAAGAAATAAACAACGGATAATCTCAAGTGTAAACGGTTTACACGCAGTTTCACGGTTTTTGTTGGCGAGGTGTATTGTCTTGCATCCCGGATGTATGGTAACCGATCAATTCCAACACAATATCTCATTGTTAGAGCCATCAGCTATGGGAAATATCTCACCGCTACTACAGCTTCTTCGTTATAATCAATATACAATATATTAAACAAGAACTAATGGAGATGAAAGAAAACAACGCAACATTTTCAAGTGTGCGCTGCATGAGACGTGAAAACGCAACTGTCTACGCTTATTCTTTTAATGCCTATTATTTTTCTGTATTAAAAGATTTTGGAGCATTTTGATAGATACAATACATATATATTACAGTGGTAGTGGAAGGTATTATTATACGTATCTAAATTTAGCTTTATGATAAAATTATACCTTTTGACAATGTGGTTTCAGAGCACTCCCAAAGTAAGACTTAGGCTATGGCGACATAGAGTTCAAAATAATAGTCATGACGTCTGTGAGATGTATACCACGTCAGAACTAAAGGTTAAATAAAATACCATCTCGATTATTTACAACGTTTCGGTCGTTGCCATTCGTAGGAAGTTAAATTTACCCTAATAATTTTAGGGTAAATTTAACTTTACTGGGGTTCTATTCTGCTGGGTAAAATCATATTACTTTTGATATATAATTTTATCGTGTGGGTGACCACACTCATTATAATTATTTATTATAACTTATTATAACTCAGTTCATTGCGGCCGAGTTAAAAACAATACGCTAACATATCAAGAGCAAAAGCTATATGGTTTTACAAAGTAGAATATACCCTCAGCCTGTAGTGTTCTTCTACATTAAGGATATACCTAATTAATATCTGTCATAAAAAGTACAGTTAATTCAGTTAGCTTGAGCTTCGCATTCGATCAATTAGTTCCTTCGGATCAATGTAAGAAATCCAACATCGAAGAATGTCCATTGTCTGTATTGTTTAACAAAGTAATACTGCGAAGCACGTTCTATTTGTTATTCATCGGTTCTACGTGCGAAGTACTACGAAGCTTCATCGATGGGTATCGCACTACGTACGTCACCGAGTCAACGACTTCATTATAAAAGTTTAATGGAAAAGCGTGAAGCAGAAAAACGTGGTAACTATTTATTTATGAGGTCAAAGCACCATTGCATGTAATGCACCTTATTTATTCAGCGAGATAGAGCAGAGAATGCGGGCGTAGTATCGAACTAATATTTTTTAAATTCAATTGACTGCTACAAAATTACAACCTTTTTGTAGGCTAGTAATGTGCAAGTTGCAGAACATTTCCAGAAGTTTGGAATTATTTTCAAGAATTACATGAGAACTGTTTTGGAAACATTTTAGAGCATTAAGAATGTCCTCTTTATAAAAGTTACCAGTAATTTCTGACAGGAAACTTTCTCAATTTGAGAAGTTTTCGTGGGTACAATGCCTAACCAGGGTTTTGTTAGAATTTGTCAATAACACAGTTTGAGTCCTATCGCAAGATGTTTTCCATTTTTTTCGTGAAGGAGAAGCGAGTAAGGTAAGGGTATGCGGGAGCATTTATTTGAATAATTCTGGATGTCGTATTTCGTCGCCTCCACAAGCGACGAACTGGCGCCAAGAATCTAATAAAATAACAATCTAGTCGTAGGCATAGGCATCATTAAGCATGATATGATATGTAATAAAAGTAAGTTATATATTTACTAAAAGAAGAAACTGACATGATATTATTCGATGTATAGCCTCAGCCAGCCATTGTATTGTGGCGCAAAAAGATTTATAATGATTTCTGAAAATTCTAACCCTAGAGAGATGAGAAGATGAAAGAGTTCCATGAGGACGAAGTCGCGGGCAAAAAAATCCTAAGCATTTGGGTTTTAAAGCAAAGTTGTATTCTATAGAAATTGAGAAGACTAAATACTGTGAAGATTGAAGACCTCCACGTCGCCTTTATGGCCCGATATTTAAAATAGGAACACATCGGAAAATAATAGATAGCTGACTTTGACAGCTTCTTCGGATTTTGTAACGGAACCTCGCAGTGTTTTAACCAATAAGCAGCCACAATTATATTTTAATAGAATGTACAAACATATCAAAAAAGTTTAATTTGGGGAACACCCCCACCACAACACATAAAATGTATTATTTTATTGGTTTATTAGGGCACTTTTATTAAATGGTCTCGTGAAGCCCAAAAAAATATACAAATACCTAAGTTGGCTTGCTAAACTGTTTCCTTGTTATACCACACCCATTTGTTTGTTTTTTATTGAATTCATATTCATACCAACAAGTTTGGGTTTCGTTTTCCTTATCAGGCCTGTAATCTGCTCGTTCTGAAACCAAACCACTTTGACCTAAAAACTAAGTGCTTAGACATACTCATCATGTCAGCCGAAAGACGTCCACTGCTGGACATAGGCCTCCCCCAAGGCTCTCCACTCAGACCGATCTTGTGCTTTTCGCATCCACCGCGTTCCCGCGATCTTTACAAGGTCGTCACTCCATCTTGTTGGAGGCCTACCTACAGCTCGTCTCCCGGTCCGCGGACGCCACTCAAGAACCTTTTGACCCCATCGGCCATCAGTCCTGCGAGCAATGTGCCCCGCCCACTGCCACTTAAGTTTGGCTATTCTTCGGGCTATGTCGGTAACCTTAGTTCTACTGCGGATATCATCATTTCTGATTCTATCACGCAGAGAAACCCCGAGCATAGCCCTCTCCATAGCCCTCTGAGTGACTTTGAGCTTCCTTATAAGGCCCATTTTTAGCGCCCACGTCTCAGATCCGTAAGTCATCACTGGCAACACACACTGGTCAAAGACTTTTGACTTCAGACACTGCGGTAATTTGGACGAAAAGGTGCTACGAAGCTTTCCGAACGCTGCCCATCCGAGTCGGATTCGACGAGTGACCTCTTTCTCAAAGTTGGACCTACCTAACTGGACCGTTTGTCCCAGGTAAATATAGTCGTCAACAACTTCGAGCGCAGAGCCTCCGACTATCACGGGAGTTGGCGCGACATGGACGTTGGACATGACTTTCGTCTTGTCCATGTTCATCCTCAAGCCAACTCGGTCGGAAACTCCACTGAGGTCAGCGAGCATTGCACTGAGGTCCTCCATGGTCTCAGCCATGACTACGATATCGTCAGCGAATCGAAGGTGAGTAATGTACTCGCCATTTATGTTGATGCCTCGTCCTTTCCAGTCCAGAACCTTAAAAGCATCCTCCAATGCAGCGGTGAACAGCTTCGGAGAGATCACATCTCCTTGTCTGACTCCCCGCTGCAGAGGAATAGGCTTCGTGCTCTGGTCCTGTAGTCGGACGGACATAGTGGCGTTTTCGTACAGACACTTCAGCACTTCGATATATCGGTAGTCAACTTGGCACCGCTGGAGAGACTGTAGTACAGCCCAGGTCTCGATCGAATCGAAGGCTTTCTCGTAGTCCACAAATGCAAGGCAAAGGGGGAGGTTATACTCTTCGGTCTTCTGTATAACCTGCCGCAACGCATGTATGTGGTCTACGGTACTATAGCCTTTTCGGAAACCGGCTTGTTCGGGAGGCTGAAAATCGTCAAACCTGCGCGCGAGACGATTTGTGATGACCCTCGAAAACAGCTTGTAAACATGGCTCAGAAGTGAGATGGGTCTATAGTTCTTCAACAAAGTTTTATCACCTTTCTTGAAGAAGAGAACCACCACACTTCTGTTCCATGCTTTCGGCGTTCTCCCTTCGTGGAGGACGGAGCTGAACAGCGTCTGAAGGGCCCTAAGGGTGGGTTTACCACCCGCCTTCAGGAGTTCGGCTGTAATTCCATCCTCACCTGGGGCTTTGCCATTCTTAAGCTGTTTGAGGGCCATACTAATCTCGTACAGGCTGACGTCGGCTTAGACATACTGTGAGAAAGTAATTTCTGTTTACATTGCTATCTAGAAGGACGTAGCCGTATTAGTCACAAAAAGACGATGATGTGGGACTTTCGGTTATAATTATCAGGAAAGAGAGACTTCATTCAGTTGTTTTATCTCAGGAAAGCGGGTGTGTCATACTTATGTGTGTAGATGCACGTGCACGTTGTCTCTGATTGTGTAGCTGTCGTCGCTAAGCGTGTGTCTATACTCGAAAATCTAATTAAAGAACAAAATATGACAGTTCCCGTCTTGATTATTTCGTTATTTTAACATTATTTCATAAAAATATGAATGACAAAACTCGTGTAACCGGTAATATTAGGGTAAGTTTTATTGATAAAAATACCTGCACTTAAACCAAAATGCAGTAATCACAGTAAATGTGCGCCGGTTGAGGTTAGGATTTTTGTCTTATATTACATTTTCGGGTATATACGTGTTACAATTTATATTATGTTTTGCAGTTTAATCGGGTTGGTTTTGTACGGACACTAGAAAACTTGGTGATTGGGTTAATCTAGTTTTCATCATCGCTCTAACAGCTTTAAATAAATAATAATAATTGAGATAAATAATTTGATGCCAACTTACCGCGTTAAACCCAATATGTGGTTATAGAATCACAACAATGGGAATTTGTCAACCTTAATAATTATAAAATATATATTTATATATCGTCATTGCTTTGAAAAAAACTCGTATCTCATATTTCGTGAAGTATTACGATTTTAAACTTAAACGTGAAGAGTATTTAGTTTAAACTCATACATCTCGAAAAATCAGATACGAGTTATTTACAAAGTAGTAGAGATATAGGTATCAGTAAACAATCTCATTCATTCGGTATTCGTCTTGTTCGATGCATTCGTGTTGAAAAACACGGGCACATCTCAGTTGAGAATAGCAGAGTGTTTACCAATTGGGCGCGGGAGTTTGTAAACCGCGCAGCGCGCGCGCACGGCGTGTGCCGCGTGATGAGGACAGCGGACATTCCGTCCACTTAGAAAATTTGGACGACCAAGCCACAAAACACCGTAATTTTAGAGATCGATCTTTTTTAACCCCCTACGCAAAAAGAGGGGTGTTATAGTTTGACTGTGTTATGTGTGTGTTTGTGAGTCTCTCTGTGACACTGTAGCTCTTAAACGGGTAAACCGATTTGGATGCGGTTTTTTCCTTTGGAAGCAGGTTTTCTAGCAGTGGTTCTAAGCTTTCATGAAACGCGGTCGCTTTTTTCTAGGTATCTTATAGTTATTCGTTTTGTCTTACTATCCTATGACTGTTAAAGTGTGCTCTACCTTTGTCAATTAAAATTGGGGAATTCGATGAGTTTTACGCCAAGGTACAAACTACCTACACATACACATCTCGCAAAATAAGTTGTACTCTTGTATAATCTGTGGTTGATGTATAAGTATCGGGCCTTCTCACGATACCGATGGTAAAGTCTTTACCAATACGGACTCTGTGAACCAGAATGGTTACCACGAAACACTAAATTCGAAACTGTTGCCGAATCCCTTTCACTCGTCATTCGAACGAAACTAAATCGAACGAAAAGGATGGAACTAACGTAACTTCGAACTTCGATTTTCAAAGTAAACAAACGACTTACGAAACTTACGAAAATCTATTTAGGTACTTCTGCTGTCGGAAAGCATGTTCTTTAAAGGTACATCTACGATTATTACGATTAATAATTTAAAAAAGGCTGTTTCGTGTAAAGAAATCGTCAACGTTTACGTAACGATAACCAACAATTGGCATTCATTTGCAACAAAAACAAGAAACCGATCGATTACGAACAATGCTCACGGTTTACGTCGGCAAATTGGGATTTGAAGACTATGTAACTTACCTGCAGTGTTTAAACGGGCATTTCTTTGATCGAACAGTGAACCTAAAAATTTATCAGTCAGAAAATCAGTTGGACTTTGCGTACAGTAAGAAGAAGTTTTAATAACGAGCGTTATAGAAGTTATTTCTATTTTAAGGCCCAGCCACATCGCTTGCGTGACGTGCACGTGCACGCGCGCGTTCGCTTTCCACTGCGTTGTATAGTGACATGTCGTAATGAGAATTCATACTATACAACGCAGTTGAAAGCGAACGCGCACGTGCACGTGCACGTCACGCAAGCGGTGTGGCTGGGCCCCTAGTTGTCTATGCCTGGCTACGGGACTAGGTAGGAATACCTATTACGACGAACTCATTCAAAACACAATGTAATGCAATGAAAAGGATTTCAAAAGTGATTCTTTTTGTTAATGGCGCCTGACATTTTTTCTCAATGACTCGAGGTGAGTCAGCGTTGTCGGCACAGTGGTTCGGTCATGGGCATCGGAATTTGGCAGCCACTGAAATTTTAATCCTGATGTCAAGAAATTCCTAGAATATTTGACAGCATAATTGTATACGTTTTCCATGCTTTGTTATGGAGTTAATTAACCAGCAGTAACAGTTACTTATGTAGAGTGTGTGTGTGGTGTTATCTACCCAATGGTACCTACATAAAAGGTCATTAAATCATAATCATTATTAGGGGTCGGACAAAAAGTGCGGATGACGTCAAACCACTTATAGGTGATTTCAACTAGTATTTTTGATTTTCATAATCAATTATTATTACCTGTGTGGTCACCGGGTTAGAATAGTGCCACTCCATGTCTTCTCGTGGATGTCGTAAGAGGCGAATAAGGGAATAATAAAGGCTAAACAAACTTATTAATCTTATGGATACCGCGAAATTGTTGGCAATTTTTTTTTTCCCTGTTCACTCAATTGAGGGAAAAAAAATCATTTAAGCATATTTTCAGTCTGTGACAACAATAATAGAGTTGTTAGAAAAATAGTCATTATTATGCATAATTTCATTAAATAATAAGTATAATAACATCAAATTATCTTTTTTTATTTTTACTAATCCTACTTACTGTTCCCACCTTTGAGTATTACACCTATTAATCTGAGGTTCCCACAGATTTGTCCTAATTAATTTTAAACAATCGTATCTTATGGTGACAAGGTTCGTGAAATTTATTTTATTCACTACATCACCCTACCACCTGTATTATTAATTCCATGGATTTATTTACGATTATTTTGTTACTTCATTAATACTACTTCCTTACTAGATGTCACACGGAAGTTTAAATACAAACATCATTCTGTGTGCAAGATTAGTACGTCATTTTTACGTCATCCGCACTTTTTGTCCGACCCCTGTGACATTATCATTAAACAATGTAAAATTAGACTAATTTAGACTTATCATTATCATTCATATTAATCTTATCATTATATGTATAAACTAATGCTTTAATCGTATAAACATAGGTACTTAGGCGGGCGGACCTGTTAGAGGGGGTGTTCTTTTTATAGTTTTGTTTGGATTAATATTATTTAAGTAGCTTAGTTTTATTTTCATTTCAGCAAGTACGTTTAGTTTTAACATGTTTCTATAATATGTAATATACTGTTACATTTTCTGAACTGAAGTTAATTACGTAGGTATAACAATTTGTAAATAAATAAAACTAAGAAAGTAGGTATTCTACGTGAAAATTATTCTACGAGTAACGCGAAAACTAAGAGTTTTTATTGTGGGATCTAGCGATCGTCGCCGTAGCTCTTTTATACCTATTGCAGAATTTTAAATTCATCTCTACGTTGGATTGTTTAGAAAACTCTAAATATTTAACAAAACTCTGATAAAAGCAAGTTGACTAACGACAGTAACTGTACTTGTGACGTTGCGTTTATTAGGTTCTCGTACCTATCTATTAAGCCATCATTTCAATATTTTAGACCAGTCGTCAGCAAACACGTGATTACAAAAAACAACCGCAATGGCACTTACTTTTTAAAAAGACATGCACTAATTACCGTATTCCAAGAACCATACTTTCAAATGCAATTAATTAAGCATTCGCAAAAAATAATTATAACACCCCGAATTTTAATTATAACATAACAAAACCTTATACGCTTAAAGAAAGTCAGTGAAGAGGTTTGTGATGTAACCAAATAATATGTATGGTGGTGACTGATGAAAAAATAAACCTTTAGTAAACAGCAGGTAGTTGTCAAACATTGGGCCCCATTTTTAAATCCGTTGCACCTGACTGCACCCCCACAATTGAAGCACCTGATGTTTATCAAACGCGATTTTTATGAACAAAATTCAATCTTATCGCTTTGTCAACAAGATGTAATTTAATTTATCATAGATTCAGAAGGCAATGTTTTGGTTGCTCAATATATTCGTGGTACTAGGTACCTACGTATGTCAATACATCGGCTGTCTAAACTTATAATTAAAGTTGTATGGTAGTAAATGCTATTTATAAACACTATTGAATACTAAAGCTGTCCGGTTCGTCGTCAATATTACCTATTTGAATACGCAGCGGATTAAAATTTTGGTATTTCGGTACCTATACTTATTTAACTTAATCGGTTCTTTTTTTTGTTCTGGAAATTTAAGCTAAATATCCGGTTTCAAAGGACCAAATAAGATGAATTATTGACATGTATTATATTATAGTAAATGAGAATAATACATGCCATATTATATTTAAAGGAGAGTATCTAACAGTAGGTATGTGTGTTGCCGCTATGTTAGCGTTATTATTAACAATTGTTTTTAGCATAATACCTTGAATTAAAGCGATATCAAAAACTATAAAAACATTAAATCTCGGACTCGTTCCGAGGGCTGCATAAAGAGCATAGAAAAAAGATAAAGCGCATACCTTCGGCGCTAATCGTCTCCAAAACGAAAAAGAAACGGAACCAGCGAAGCCTCCCACTCAAGGACCGTAGTACACAACACAAGAACTTGTCACTGTTTCGAAACAACACTTAGCACACTTATCCAAACGAGACGTGATCACCTCTTATTAAATATACTTTACTAATATCAAATAAGTTTACGTTAAACTTGTTGATAAAACGGGTTTGGGTTTACGAGATCGTGAAACATTATTCGCGGGCAGCACACCTGTGACTCGCTGGCGCTCCGCGCTGACTGACTGTGCGGCGCGACAGAGACGGCGCGATGCCGTGAGAGAGAGAGACACGCTGTCGCGGGAGGGACGGATCAAGAGCGCACACTGGGCCACTTTCATCAAATACCGAATAAATAATTCCGATGCACAACATGCTCGACATTTCTCTTAACGATTGGCCTCAATGCGAAAAACGCAGTAATGCATTTAGTCATTAATATTAAACAGTAATTACTTCTTGTAATTAGAAATTGAAATGGTTATTACTGCACGCAATTAACTCGTATGTATTTGGTAATGGATAAAACCATGAATTATTGTTTAACAAAATATAATTACTGCCGCAAACTATTGGAATTACGCAAATATGTTGCCTCATTTAGGTATTTTATCGCAGGTCTAATCAGCTATTATAGTGATTGTAAAACTACTTTAGGTACTAAACGTGTGTTTTCTTAATTACCTAATTTGTTCTAAGTGGTGTTACAATAATTATAATTACTCAGCGGTAGATAGGTTTAGTATTATCACTTAATGTACATAAAAAAATCTAACAATACAATCGTATATCTTTTAAATTTGGGATAGGTGCAGCCTACGTCAGCTGTAAATACGTAAATACTTACAGTGGAAGACTTACTTAAATTTCCGACCCATCTTAAGTCCAAAGTCTATCTGACATTCTACTGATTTCGATTTGAAAGCAATTAATACAGGGTTTTATGCTGTTTACGTAAACCATGTTGAGGCATATTATTATGTTCATTGCAGTAGTGGACGAGTGAATGCAGTGAAAAAGATGAAGAAGAGGATTCAAAGACATTTGACAAGATTTCACGCAAGATATTATTTTCAACGCTTAAAAAATGTTGATCTGTTGAGAAGGAATGCCAAGCTGTATGTGTCAAAGTAGATATTTTTAGTTTTATCCCAGGTCCCAGTCAGGCGTACCACAAGGGTCGTGGTCACTCGTTGTTAAATTTATATCTTTATAAATGTAGCAGGTGGAAAGAAGTGGTCTCTGCCTACCCCTCTGGGAAACAGGCGTGATTTAATGTATGTATGTATGTATAAATGTCATGTGTTTTTATTATTTTTACGTTTTAGTTATGGCCGGTAATACAAATTTTTACGTTTGGCGAACTAAGAAAAGACATTTAGGTATGTAGTATTTTTAGCAAAATTATAATAAATTATGATGACAAAATTATTTAATTTAAAGCTTTGAAGGCCTGGCCTTCGGCATCGGATAAATCGGCTATTATTTGATTGTTGTTAATGTTGCGATCCCGCCGCGCTGAGAAAATAACGAAGACGTTTTTGTTTATGTTACTGAACCATTCAACTGAGACGCATGTCTCACGATTAAATCTGACTAATGTCCAAACTTTTTTCAACTCGTACAATGCTTTGTTTGCTATTCCATTCTCTGAATTCTCTCTCACGAAATAGTTTATGGGTTCCTTTCCTGTTGAAGTATGTTTGACATGCAATTACAAATATTTTCATAATTTCGTTTAATTAGAATGCGGCTAACCGTTCTAACTCTGTTTTAAACGTTTATTTGAAACTGTTGTAGGTCATGAGTAAAGTAAATCTCCAATCGGCTCAAATTCGGGTCAGCCCTTTATACCCCACATTTTGAAACTGAAAAAGGCTTTTTATCTTCCCCAGTTTAAAAAAAATAATTAAAGCGCCCTGTTTAAAACTGTTAGTTAAAAAAAAACAAAAAAAAACAACCTGCATTCTACATTAACTAAATAGCTGTTCATACTTTATTTTTAGTAGCTAACTGTAGTCTTTCCCTAATTACCGTCGTGCGTGAATTAACCAAAAAAAAGTTTTACACGAAACTTCACCGAAATATCGGGAACTCGTAACAAATTTTAATCTTGTTCCATATTCCGTAAAAAAATCTGTGACCGAAAATATAAATATTTATTATTTTTGTCCAGCTACGCGAGCGCCGACTCACTGTGCGACCGTACCTCCTGTTACCTGGCACGGACCGCGCCGCGCCGCGTCTCGAATTTTACTACTTCAGAGAATGGACAAGACTTATATGAAACTTTATCTTAAAGTTAATTTTCTTCATACTTTACATAGATGTATGTTAGTTATATAAAGCTTAGAGGAAAATATGCCTTTATAAAGGTGAAATGATAGAGATTCTTATTGTAATGCATCGTCTTGACTTTAGAAGTTGTTGAAGTTGCTGTTCAAATTGTTGATGCTGTGTTTCTATTGGATGCGATTAAATAGACGCCTGGAAATCATCTCTACGCAATACGCGTCGTTGATAGTTGGCTCGAAGACTTTCCGTGATTAGGTCTGCGAGTATATTTTAACAAGGTTACTGTGTAATGCGTAAGCACAATACAATACAATAGTAATAGTGGTCTATTGTACTCGGCAAAACCATATTGCTTTCGACTTGTTATCGTATTGTCAACGTTACGATAGCTTCTATTTGATTGACAAAAATGGCGGCCGAGTTAAAAACAGTTCGATAACATGTCAACACCTGATGTGCAAGTTGCGGAAAGTTTCCAAAAAGTTGGAAGATATCTAAGAAATTTCCGGAAACTTTCACTAGAATTATAGGAAATTGAAATTTAAGAAACGGAAAGTTTCAATTGTGAGAAGTTTCCGAAATTTTCCTACATTAAATGTTCCGCAATTTTGGAAAGTTTGCTTTGGCACATCAGTAATGTCGACATGAGAGGATTGCGAGGCGACTCTTAAATGGCATACCTAGCAGCCAAAAGTGTTCCATACAAATTTAGCTCCAGGCGATAACGTGCCTCATCCCCTTAATCAAATCCGATTTCCATGATTTTTGTTTAATTAGTAGTTACTATGAAAATCTATTTTCTATTTGTACGTTTCCGTTTTTGGGTCGTTTTTAAAAAAAATGGTACATAGTTAAGGGCTTTAATTAAAACAAAACTTAATTAATTCCTTTGTGTAACGAAAGTTACCCATATAGTTTGTATGACTAACTTTCGTTACACAAAGGATGCCATCGTGATTTTGTTTTTTTAATTTCGTACAATATCTTTGAAAACGACCGTTTTATTTTATTAATTTGTATCTTTCCAAAGCATTTTTTTTTTAAAGGAAACTTACAAACCTAGCTTTTCATAATATCTACCAAATATTCAAAAATCATACTAATCGGACTAGGTTGAACGGGAGAGAACGTTATCGCATTTTGTATGGAAATTTTAGCTTAACCATCCTCTCTTACTCGTTTTTATGACTTCGCTCGCTCGATCGACTGTTCGACAAGAAGCCATTTGAGAATAACACTTCAATACAGCGCCTCTATTCTAGGCGGTATAAACGATATCGTAGTTTTCCTGTTATGGTATAGTTATGATGTCAGCCGCCATTACTGTCAAGAAAATAAGAGCTATCAAAACGTTGACAATTCGATAACAGATCAAATGCGATATTGTTTTTACCGTCTTGAATAGAGCCGCTGGCATACAGGCCTCCA
This sequence comes from Acleris literana, assembly GCA_946894065.1. Taxonomy (NCBI): domain Eukaryota; kingdom Metazoa; phylum Arthropoda; class Insecta; order Lepidoptera; family Tortricidae; genus Acleris; species Acleris literana. The sequence continues at coordinate 6,908,887 of OX335681.1, forward strand.
TTCAACACGGTAAAAATCATATCGTTTTGATACCTCATTTACTTGACAATAATGGCAATACTATGACAGGCCAAATACAATTTGTATTTTAACGCCTAGGATATAGGCGCAGGCATGAAGTTATGTTATAATACCAGTCGAGTAAGCGTCGTTGTGTCAACTTTCTGTGTTCCTCTTGACACACGACGATGTGTCAAGAGGAAAGCACCCCGCCAAAGTAGTCTGATCCTAATAATAGCAAGGAAAATCCAACAGTGTCATTATTCAAAAAGGAACTCATACAAAAATAGTTATTTTTAATCGCAATAATGTCACTATTAAAAAAACTTTTTTCGTAATTTACAGTCACTGTTGGATTTCACGTGCGCTATGATCTGTCATCGTCAGGCCAGACCTTAGAGACCCAGGGCTCCTAGGCACTTGACTTGAGCCAGGCTTTTTGGCTTTAATGATGGGCCACGGGGGCCCCTAGGCTAGCTGGGCCCCTATGCTGTGGCCCCTAGGCCTGGGTGGAAATCCGGTGTTGGCCATCGTCCGTCAAACTTGGAAACTTGGACTTCCTGGGTACTTGGGAGTTACTTATGTAAATTACACCCCCCTTAGACCCAACGCGTTCCGGTGACAGATGGACCATAGACCAAAGAACTGTATTGCCAGCGTAACTTCTAAGCCCACACTGGCCCAAGTACCCGGTACCCACACTGTCCCAAGTATCCACGGTGTCTCAAGTATCCACGTTTGACGTATGTAAATAGATGTAGTAACGACATTCTATTTTGTCAGATAATCATATGCATCTTGTTTTCTCGTATTAATTTCAGTATCCTCCTACTATAAGCTAATTGGGAAAGCGAGAATGCGATTTCGTATGATTGTTATACGTGCAAAACGGCTTAATCGATAGCGTGTTCCATTCATAAATGTTGTAAAGCTAAAATTACTCACAAACAGCTATTTTAGTATAAACCGTATAACTCTACTAAAGGTCACGACAAGCCCAACGTCACTCTATCATCAGTAAGTTTCTGTCTAACATTTCTATTTTGAAACAAGCTTTATAATTGTGTCTCTACTTTTTTTTGTACAGTCGTCACTTTTCAACTCGACGGACGAATTATTAACGACGAATTTAGGTTGTTCCGTCAGAGCAAACATCGACAAGATGTCGTTTTTAAGACAATAGCACCTCAGTACCTAAAGTATAACCTGTAGTATAAACCATGAAAAGCTCAAAGCCACTCTACCATTAATTACCTACTAAATTTCTATCAAACATTTCGTTTTTAAGCCATCTTCTATTGACGTCTCTACTTTTGTGCACTGTCATCACATTACCTGCGCCTCTATTCTAGGCAGTAAAATCCAAGTCGTATTTGACCCGTAATGTTACGGTATTGTTTCTAACTCGGCCGCCATTACTGTCAAGTATATAAGAGCTATCAAAACGTTGACATTACTATAACAGGTCAAAAGCGATATGGTTTTTACCATGTTGAATAGAGGCCTTTATAATCAGATCCATAATTTCGGTGGGTCCTGTAGGCTAGGTACCTTCCAACTCCATCATGAGATCAGCGCCTCTATTCTAGGCTTTAAAAACGATATCGTAGTTTGCCTGTTATGTTATTGTTATGACGTCAGCCGCCATTACTGTCAAGAAAATAAAGACCTATCAAAACGTTGAAAATACGATATCAGATCAAATACGATATTGTTTTTACCGTGTTGAATAGAGCGGCAGCTCTTAGAACACCGTGATAAATAATATTATTCCATTACCATCGGTATTGCTATATCACACATTAAATTGTACTCAAAAATAAACAGCCAATAGAATGTAAAACGGAATATCGAAAAACTTATTCAAAACTGTCGTGAAAGATTTGTAAATTGACACACAAGCAAACGTACTAAGATGAATAAAAGCTAATACAGTGCAATAGCTCTTAACTTAAAGAATGGAAGAACAAAACAATCCGTGGGATCATTAGTTAAAAAATTTCACATTCCACGTTCAAATTTGGACGCGCCAATTGATGTGATGGACTAACCGTGTGTGCCCACCCTAAGGATATTTTCTGATTTACGTGTTTAGTGGACTAGTGTAACATTAGTGGCTTGAGATAGGTCAGGGCAGCGCTGCAGTGGGGCGCAACAGGTGGTTAGCAGGGGGAATGGCGGATACAACCTTCGTTGTGACCGTCTCAACGGTATTGAAGATAACATTCTTTGACGACGCCGTTAAAACTAGGTCTAGTTGGTAATGGTAAGTGGCCCAACGAAGCTAGCGGTCTCGAGTTCGGTTCCTGTTATGGGCAAATAATTGTGTGACGAGGATCTTCGATGATTTCTATGTATTTAATAAGTATGAATTTCTGTATCTTCATATTCTTCATATATTATGTTATCGTTGCCTAGTGCATAGAGGTTACCTAGCGGGTGTAGTTACTCTGTCTCTGTCTGCAGCCTCTACAAGCCTCTAGAACTAATTTGAGACTAGTTACATCTATGTGAGTAGGTGCCACTGGTAATTATTTATTTATCCTTGGGAAATTTTATGTCTTATTATTTAATAAAGAAGTTTTTTTGCATGTACGGAAAAAAGTTGCTCGCCCTTAGTAACGTATGGTAACGTTTTGATTTTACAAAATTACCAAGTGTTAGCTATTTGACGACAGATGGCGCCAGTTGTACTCCTTTTCAAATCAAAACAAACATATGGAATTAAAGTATTCGATATGGAATTAAAGTATTTTATACGAGAATGAGTGCGGCTTAGCCCAGTCTATAACAACACAAAAAAGGCAAACATCGCAAACCCGCATTTAACTACGATTTGCTTATATGTTTTTAGGTCCGTTGTGAGTATTTAACATCCAAGTTTGCAACCTCGAAAACCCTGTGCTACCCCCATGGTGCTCGAAAAACTGCGAATTTTTGGCACTTGTTTCAGTTTTTATACTTTTAATAAAGATAAGTAAATTTGCTACAATTTGAGCGTAACCTGAGCTCACTATGTCCATTAGTTGCGAAGATACAGCAAGTCGAAGATGGAGAATGTGCGCAAAGCTCGCTCCTCAGACCTTGCTTAAAATGGTGACTTGCGAATGCAAAAAGAGGTTGCTTAGGGTCGTGCACTTGCAGACAAGCTAAGCCATCCCTATCGTCCTGGACGAGGAGGACGAGGATGTGGACCACCCAACACCATGAGCCGGCCCGCCTCCACTTTAGTTATCTTTACCGCAAATTTAGTTATCTTTATTAAAGTACACCCAAATATTTTTGAAAAACGATTTCTTAGGGTAATTTTTTCGAAAAACTGAAACAAGTGCCAAAATTTCGCAGCTTTTCGAGCACCATGGGGTTAGCACAGGGTTTTGAAGGTTGCAAACTTGGGTATAAACTACTCTCAAGGGATCTAACAACATATAAAAAAAACGTAGTTACATGCGCGTTTGCGATCTATGATGTCGTTATAGACTGGGCTAGCTAGCGTAAACTACAATACAGATTAAAGTAAATTTTATTTCTGGCGCAATACATGGCAAAAATTCATTCTGAATCAAAACAACGTGATTGTTAAGAAACGTAATTTAGCTACTCGACGACAGATGGCGCCAGCAGTACTCATTTTCGATGTGACTTAACTCGAAGTTTACCGTTCAACAATAAACACATTTTATTTGGATTATCATAACAAGCGAACGTAAATTAAAAAAAAACAGTTGATAAATATTCGATCATGGATCTTGCTAAAAATGAGAAAGAAACAATGATATGTCTCGTTTTATACAATAATAATACAATCGCCATTCATCGTTGTAAAATAGCAAGATACATTTATCCATACCCATACTTAATATTACAAATGTGAAAGTAACTTTGTAATGACTTATGTCTGTTTGTTAAGATTTTACGGTAAATCACTGAACAAATTTAAAAGAAATTTGGTATGAGGATAGCAGGACACCTGAGGAGGAGTGTCCTCTAGAGTTAATATTTACACACTAGCTGTTGCCTACGACTCCGTTCGCGTAGAAGTCGTCTACCGCTACGGCGGTATAAAGTATCCATGTTCTTCCTCGGGGTCCAAGCCTATCTCCATACCAGATATGATCGAGATCGGTTCAGCCGCGAAAGCGTAACGGACAGATAAAGAGATACTTTCACAGAGGGACCAATCAAGTATAGTCGTGATAGTTTTTCTTTCAAGTTCGTTACATGTGCTTTCATTTAAGTTATTTTTAACCGACTTCAAAAAAAGAAGGAGGTTATACGTTCCACTGAATGAACTTTTTTTTTATGTATGTTCACCGATTTTTCCGTCAATTGTGGACCGATTTCAAAAATTATTTTTTGGTTTGATAGAGTATACTTCCGAGGTGGTCTCATTGTCACGAAATCTGAATCTGATGAGGGGATCATTGAGGAATTGAGGGAACTCCTCAATTATTGTAGGCAAGCATATAGCGATTTTAGTATGTCTAGTAACAAGTCTAGCATTTGCATTCAGAAAGTATAATTTGGTGAAATGGAACTGATAATGAAGATCACAGCGGTGGCCACCGGAACTCCTCAAGGTACCTATTTCAAGGGTGGCGATAAGATATCTCGATTAAGATAGTTGAGCGACTACAACGAAGAACGTTTTATTGTTTAAATATGACTTTGACTTTCTCGTGGCGTTGCTTGCGGCGAGCTTGAAATGTCTTAAAGTTTAATATCAATTAAGAAGTGGGACTACATAAGCTTATTATGATCACTAAAAAGTATAAAATAAAATATATGTTTTAAAAAACAAAAAAAACACCAACAAAAAAGCAAATAATAACTTCTTTTAAAATACCTACATCATTTATTCTAGTTTCACTTTGACTACTAATCCCTAAAACTGTTTAAAGGCTGTTGTTATGACTTTATAATAGTATATTCATGGATTTTAAAGCGGCTCGGTCTCTGATCGAAATATTTGTAACCTCAAAACGATTCGGCACCGCCACAAACTAAATAGAAATAAATAGGTGACTAAATTACCCATTCTATTGAAGCCAATTGAATAAAACGAAGCAACGAAGGGCAGTGCGCATCCACTCCCGGCACAGGCGAGTCTACTGCTGTAATCATTCTGTAAATACGTAATCTATAGATAAAATAATCAAATCTAGGTATATAACTATTGTAACATCTCGTGTCACTAGGCGACACAGAGTTATACAGAAACTGCCATAGTTGAGTTTTAAAGCGCGAGTTTTATTCTAAAGTGATTTATTTTATGAGGAATTGCGCGCAAATTTTCAAGTGAGTATCTGTTGTTATTCGTTAAGAAATTAAGGGATATATACTTTTTTTGTTAGGTATTTATGATAGCTAAGTATTGTAGTGATGTTTTATTTACTATTTGTTCATGTCAAGAAGAAGAAAAAATGAGCTTACGGCCACTTGAAGATAAGAGGATCTCAGTACCTAAGTATAAAGTGGAATGCCTCGGTGCTAGTAATTTAAACGATTGTGTTCCCACACCGGAACACACCAATGCGAATACTGCTTGGCTGGATGTATCCAATTTATTTAAGGAAACCTGTACAAATGAACACTAAAATAGAAAAGCAACAGCAATAAATTATCATCATATCATAACTATTAGAAAATGACTTCATACTTATGCACGTTTAGTGTTTTGCAATTCGAATACAACTGTGTATGGAATTTATTCAAATCAAATGCGCAATTAACACGTTGACTACAGCTTCATAATTAATTGACCCTTGTTAATTGGTAGGTATTCCATTTCCTTTGAATATACTTGTAGGTAATATTACGAAAAATTAGCGAATAATGAAGAAGGAGCTAAGAAAACGCGATTCAAAAGTTAAATATAGCCTAAAATACCTCGTATTCGTATTAAAACCAATCAAACGATCCTTGTATTTAAAAAAAACGACCAAGTGCGAGTCGGACTTTCGCACTTAAGGTGCTTTTCCACCGGCGGCGGGAGACGAGACGAGGTAGCGAGAGAATTTTTATTTGTATTAAAACACCCATTTCCACTGCGCGCGCGCGTCGAGCGTGCGCGATTTTTCAATACAAATTTCAATTCTCGTCTCGCCTCCTCTCTTCTCGCGCCGCCGGTGGAAAAGCACCTTTAGGGTTCCGTACCATTATAAAAAATTACGTTTTTTGTATGGGCTTAAATATTTATTCAATTTAAATTTAATTACAAGTGAATAAAATTAAATATGCTGTGAATATTTCAAGCGTCCACCTATTGTCGTTATTAATATCGAGCAAAAAACGGCTAAAAAATCACGTTTGTTGTATGGGAATATTTATTTTATTCCCATAAGCCTAAACCTTAAATATATTTTTTATTCTGTTTTTAGTATTTGTTGTTATAGCGGCAACAGAAATACATCATCTGTGGAAATTTCAACTGTCTAGCTATCATGGTTCGTCTTGTGACAGACGGCCAGACATTGGAGTCTTTAGTAGGTAATAGGGTCCCGTTTTTACCCTTTGGGTACGGAACCCTAAAAATCGTCAAGTTATTTAGTCTACGGGTCCCAACATACATACATACATACATAATATAGAACCGAAAAAATCCGCCCTCTTTCTTGAGCAGTTGTATAAAAATAAAAATACATCGTTGTGTCGATATGTAGGTAAACAGTGCTATGACACGTCTCACCCAAATGCATAATGCATTCCAATTGCGTTCTAACTCTGTGCATAGGTGGACAGAGTTAGGTTAGAACGCAGTAGATGTAAATAGGAAAATTAGGAAGTTGTAGAAGTGTGTTTGTAATTGTATTTTATTTATTTATTTTATTTTATTTAGTCTTTATTGCACAAATAATACTCTTAATATACAAAAGGCGAACTTAATGCCGTAAGGCATTCTCTACCAGTTGCAGTTGCAGTTTACGAAAATTACGTACCTACAATATTTTTGAATTTCACCCACCTTCGTATCTGTTTCTGATTTTATTTATTTATTTATTTATACTTTTTTGCACAATACAAAAGTAAAAAGTACAAATGGCGGACTTAATGACTAAAGGCATTCTCTACCAGTCAACCACATGGTCATTTTATTATGTAGAGTCAAGGTATTACGTGATATGTGGAGCACAGAGATAAATATCTGTGGTGGAGCATAACCCCATTATTCGCACACTCACAATGTCACTTTCTGTCAAATAAAAATGTTCCAATGAAAGTCAAGGACCAAGCATACTTCAGGTATCTAACAGCGCTTATTGGGCAAGAACATCATTGCGGAGAAAAAGCGCCTTAAGAGTAGCCCCGCGGTACGATTCAGGGGGTAAGTTTTCAGCCGGATGAGCGGGGCAAGTAGAAATTATACAGTGAAATTATCCCTGTGCCTAAGCAGTCAAGATAGAGTCAAGTACTTAGAGATAAGATTAACATAACTTCAATCAATGATATAATATAAAAAGAGGCAGATATGTTACCTATACGGTATTCCGCGTGTAAAGATGGCCCGGCTTACGCACACATAATCAGTAAATATTTCAATTACATACTAAGTCATAAATGACAAGTGAAAGCAGGATGGTATGCTAATTTCCGAGAGCGAAACACAGACGAGTGTATGTTACTCTGCAGACTAGTTCACGGTTCCGTTGACGGCGCAATACTAAGTAAAGGTGTACCAATTGGCTTGGTTTTAGGGTGCCACTATCGAAGTGCGTATAACATATCTACCTCTTTTTACTATATTATATCATTGACTTCAATTAAAAAAATAATTGGTCGCTACCAAGAAGACTGTGATTGTTGAGCATAAGCGTCTCGATTCCACACAGTTATATCAACCAAAGCTAATAGTAACAACAGCAAGTTCTTTACTGATTCCACTACCATCTTAGTTGATGCATTTAACGTCTTGCAACCTAACAACAGTTACATGCATCAACTAAGATGTTAGTTGAATCGTGGTTGAATCACTAAAAAACTTGATGTTAAATTGTTACTATCAGGTTTGTATGCATTTTTCATCAACTACCTACGAGAAAATCTCTCTTGGTTGGTTCTCATTTTTTAGGGTTCCATAGTCAAACTAGGAACCCTTATAGTTTCGCCATGTCCGTCCGTCCGTCCGTCCGCAGCCTAGCTCAGAGACTCTTAGTACTAGAAAACTGTACTTTGGCATGAATATACATATTAGTTACGCCAACAAAGTGGTAAAATAAAATCAAGTTTTTTTTTTTAGTGTACCTCCCCTACACGTAACGTGGGGATGACTTACTTGCGCTGTTGGTAAACTGACCGCGACCTATGTCGATGTATGGGGATAACAGTTTTCCAACGGCAAAGTGAAGTTTGTCGCGAGGTTTAATTTTGTTTGTAGTAGCAGCTTCGGAACCCTACACTGAGCATGGTCCGACATGCTCTTGCCCGGTTTTTAGGGTTCTTGCGGCGAGAGGTTCTTGCAATTTACAAAGGATTCGTCATGAGTCTCTACATTTGCAATCTGCTCCCCTATCCCACAAAACTTTATAAGCGCACAAGTTACCAAATTTGACCTTTTGTTTATGAGAAACCTTACTCCTTCGTCAAATGAAAAGTTTACACTAAGGGCCGGTACAGACGGACTGCATTTGAACTGCAACCCAGCTGCAAAATGGCAGTTCAAGGGCAGTTCTGATGCAGTTGATATAACTGCATCGAAACTGCAAACCAACTGAGCAGTCCGCTTAGGTTGACTGCACGCCAACTGCAAGCGGACTGCGCTGATTGGTTTGTTGTCTATATGCCCTACGTTGTCTATATTATTATACTTTTTGTTACACTTCCTTAGCCAATGGACTCAGAGCTAGCGACCAAATCGTTCATGTGGCTTCAGCTGTATTGAAACTCCGTTAGCTACTTCCCTGAACAACCTTTTCCGATAATCTTCGTGCTGGCAGGCCGCGGGCGGTGGGTGCGGGTGTAGTGGGGTGGGGAAAAAAAAGAAAAAAAATGTGGGCTCAGCGACTTTAATTTTTTTTTCAAACAGTTGCTCTGTACTCCCTGTACACCCAGTACAGTCATGTAGCAATAAAAAACCGGCCAAGTGCGTGTCGGACTCCCGCACCGAGGCTTCCGTACGTTCGCACAGTAGGTTATTCCGATCTGAATTTGGTTTCGAATTGAATCAGCGCGAGCCCAACTCCTACTTGACAATCTTTTAGTATAATTATGATGTCTTCTTTTCAGGGTTTGTACTATTATCATACCAAATCGGACGCTTGTATGTTTTACCGATTATACGATAAAAAAAAATATGTTGAAAAAAAAAAACGTTTTTTGTACCTATGGGCAGCCCCTTTACAACTCACCTTCTTTAAGAAAATGTGAATTTCGCCGCAATAACAAATATGCTCAAAAGAAATATCAACCCGCTATCTATGATATAATGGTTTAAAAGATACAGCTCTTTAAAGTTACGACGGACGGACGGAAACGTAGGCATAAAGCCGGTTATTCCGGTGCTGACCCTCGCCGATCGTTATGGGCTGATGTTGGTAGCACCGATTGGCTCTTTTACCCTCTTGCTTTTATTTTTCTCCCCACTTCCATTTTTCTTGTGCTCAGTTGCCTTCCTTTATATTTTTTGTACTAATATTCATGACTGATTTATTATATTTTACTCCTCTATTCATTCCCATAGTAAAATATTAATTTATTACTTATTATTCCACTTATTAAACTACTACTATATATTGTATTCTCTTATTACTTAAATCACTGTTTATGTAGTCAACCGCTGTCTCTTCGTTCGTGTCACGTTGGCGCCACTGAAAATCAGCGTCGCGGTTCATGCCGTGACATAGTGCTAAGTGGAGTCAATTTCGACGTCACAGAATCACCCATGGCAACATTATGCTACAATTTTTACATTCCATTTCTTCATTGTTTAATTTTGTTTTCTGTGTTGCCATTCTTTGTTTTATGTTCAATTTATTCTGTTTTTTTTCTTGTGATCGTCGAATAAATGTTTCTATTTTTTTAATAGGGTCCCGTTAGGAACGCTATAAGTACCAATTTCACCATACGAACAGCTGTCAAAATGATGTATAACAGTCGATTAACGTTGATTAAAAACTACGTATGCTAAAATTGGTACTAAATATAGGAAATATCATTGTTGAGGCGGTCCGATCCGATAAGCATTGTTAAATAATTTGACACTTATTGTTAGTAATTTTTTTACGCAAAATTTCGATCGACGCACACGCGTCTTTGGCCAAGGTCGAAGAAAAAGCCGAGCGATAGGTCCTGCAGTGTATATATTTTTAAATTAGAACATGAACATTGTAGTTTTATCTATTGTAACGAAATCAAGCACATGAAATGTATAATAAAATTAATAAACGTCTTAAAAATATTTTATAGTACAAAAATTCGTAACATGACAATTTCAAAATAAGGTTTGTTAAATTCTACCGAAACTCTTTTTATAAAAGTGTTTATTTTTCATCTTTTGACACTTCTTCAGTTTTTAATCAATGTTGTTGAAAATGTCAAATAGAAATACGTGGTATGTATGTCGGATTGAATAGCAGCGGTATTATTAGTAAAGTAAGGCCATAGCCCCCAAATGTGCCTGTGAAGATTACTAATAATGCTTTCTGGTCATGTGCACTTGAGAATTAATTGTTACTTCAGTCGGTAGCTACAAAGGTAAGTTTATATTTAATACTCCGAAGGATTCCCACTTACTAATACTAGAATAGAGCCATCAGTTCACATCAATCCAGATTTCAAAAATCCCCAAATACCCAAAGTCCAACACTAGAACTTAAGCCGGAGCCCCACTGCTGCGCACGCTACGCACGGACACGCTATCCACGTCGCCCTCGTGGGTCCATTGGTCTGGATGCGTGTGTCAACATTTTCACAGCAACCAATGCACGCACACGTCAATCGTGTGGGCCACGTGGCTACGTTGGTCAGCTGCGTGTGTCTACATTCCCCAGGCCACGCACATCCACGCGCGTGCGGTGGGTGCGACGCCCTTGCAGCCACCTTTCCACTGCAACACACGGGCAGCGTGGGTCGCCATGGGGTTTTGCCAGCCACGCGCGCTAGCGTGTGCGTGGCAGGCACTTCCGAACAGACCACGCGAGTATCAGTGACGTCATTTCGTGCGCAGCGTGCTCGTGGACTTCTGTGGAAGTATCTACCTGCATTTTCATACAAAGCGTTTTTGTACCCACGTGTGTAGATTCACCGTGCGCAGCAGTGGGGCTCCGGCCTTAATGTTGAAAAACACCTGTTTTGAACAGTCCAGTCAATATTTGGTGATTGTGGAGCTACTTACAAATTAGTTTTGTTTTAATATTATACGATAGGTTATGTTTAGCGTTGAAAAAGTCCGGAAAAAAACCCGTTTTTTCCAAACAAATCTATCTTTTCGGATTTTTATGCAAAAATACAATGATATTTTCTGCTCTTATTTTAATGTATATTCGGTCTTATTTTCACCTACAAAAGGGCGACATCGACGACATGGAGGCAGAAACAATTGAAATAGGTGGCGAGAGCGACACTAGTGACAGTGATTGACTATAAATAAATTGTCATATTCATTTTGTTATTACCCGACTGCGGAGGAGGGTTATGTTTTTCACCGTCATGTATGTCCAGTTCTATGTTCCCCGCTACAGCAAAAACGGCTTGGACGATTTTGACAATTGAGGTATCATTGGATTCGTCTTCGCAGCGAGAGTGTCATAGAATACCTAAACTGTAAAAATTGAAATAACAACAATGGCCAAATGACAATTATTAACATATGTAGGTATATCGACGACAGTATTAAAAATGCAGTCGGGTTTTTAAAGCTTGCTTTTCATAGAGTTATTTTTCCTAAAAAATCCGAAAAAAACGGAAAAAATCTAAAATTTCATAAACTTCTGAAAAAAATAATTGATTTTTTCCACAAATTTTCAACGCTAGGTAATGCTCCCATCTTCATATTCAATTTGAACCTCAGTTATGTTATCTTGTATTTTTTTTATTTATAAGATGGATTTTGTAGGATACCTACACGTGCGATTATTTCCCTTTTTAGGGTTTCGTAGTCAAACTAGAAACACTTGAGTATTTAGCTCCCTGTCTTGCAAGCGGATAATGTGTCTTATTGGCAGTGCCGTAAAGTTACTTAGTTTTAATTAAACATTTCCTGTTCTTTCTTGGGCGTGATAAAATGTGTTGTTATAGCTCCCCCTTCTTGGTTATAAGATAAACACATTTATTGATAGAACATAGTAAGGTCGGTTCATTCTGAATTGTCTTATATAGTAAACAACTTTCTAACCTCAAAATTAACCTATTTTGGCTAAAACAGCTCTTTTGTCGTAAAGTAAAGTAAACTGAATTAATATTTTGGACATCATTTGGCCAATGTATCGTCTGTGATTGCTTTGTTTTGTTTAAAATTGCGGTTTTAGCGTGAAAAGGTTCATTTTGAGGTTAAAAAGTCGTTTACTATATAAGACAAGTAAGAATGAACAGACCTTTTATACAGATCTTCGTGGAACAGGATGTGCTTATGTTCTACCTTAATAGGAATAAGGCATGCAATGTTACAATACAGATCGTTTTTCATCAAGAAACTCCCGAACAGAGTAAAAACATTGGTAGGCCAGCCACCTTGTGATTAAATGGTTACATTTATTAAAGGGGCATAGGCAGTTCTTCCGTGGCTTGGAATAGAGGTTTACACGGAGTTAGAAAATGAGTATTGCATACAGCTCTTATCCACCTCTACTGGGCTAAAAATGCTTTCTTTACGTCGACGAAATCTCCATAGGTTTATACCCCAGCCCATACAGTCCAGTGGAGAGTTAACCGTCAGCATATTTAAAAAAAATGTTTGTTATGATGTGCCATTTGTATTAAGTGGTCAAATGGCAACAAATTGTCGATTAACATCGATCCGATAGTAGAGGCAGGACCTTGTGCAGGGTCAGTCAGAACCGGTTCTTGCAGCAAACCTTGGGTGAGACCTATGTCCAGCAGTGGACGTCTTTCGGTTGAAATTATGATAATGACGATGATGTCTTCTGTCTCCACCTAGCCTAGGTCTTACATCAGAGTGCCAGGGAATCAAAAACAGCATGGCGAGGATGCTCAAGACGTGTCTGAAGCGGTGGCCGCTGCAGACCAACGTCGGCATCTACGCCACCTTCTACACCGCGGCCGAGTTGTCGCAGCAAGCCTTCAACAAGTTCTATACGGTAATGCACCTTCTTTTTTCTCGTTTCGGAACAGCGGCCCATCCGTGTCACTCGTAATTCGAGGCTAAATCGAGAGAAAGGGATGGAGCTAATGTAACTTCGAACTTCGATTTTTAGAGCCTCAGGGGACCTAATCAAGACCCATAACGCTGTTAGCCATTTTATAAAATTAAAAATGTATAGGATTTACTGATGTGCCAAAGGAAACTTTCCAAAATTGCGGAACATTTCATGTAGGAAAATTTCGGAAACGTCACACAATTTTGTATGGGGATTGGAACTTTCCGTTTCTTAAATTTATATTTCCTATATTTCTAGTGAAAGTTTCCGGAAATTTCTTAGAACTTTTCCGACTTTTTGGTAACTTTCCGCGACTTGCACATCAGTAATAGGATTGAAGTAAGCTCGCCCGCGTATGTCAACTCCATACATTTCCGAATCGATAGAAAACAGAAACGTTAAAAGCGTTTGCATCTTGGCTAATAGTAAAGTAACATAGAGCCCGTAAGAGGATTGAGAATCTGAAATGTTTATACAAAATGCTATTATGCTTCTCTCCCCTAAACATAGTCATAGTCATAGTCATATTCATAATCATTTATTGCTTTATGTTGTACAACTTAACGAAGAACATTTAAGGCCCAGCCACACCGCTTGCGTGACGTGCACGTGCACGTGCGCATTCGCTTTCCACTGCGTTGAGTATTGAATTCTCATTACTACATGTCACTATACAACTGAGTGGAAAGCGAACGCGCAAGTGCACGTGCACGTCACGCAAGCGTTGTGGCTGGGCCTTTAAATGTTTAAATATGACACCCGGCCCGCCCGGATCACTAGTATACGAGAAATTTAGGCTACTACAAAACAACGTCTCGGCAACTCTCGAGCGGCGTGAGATAGCTAGGTTATTTGAAAATACGTACCTACACACGCCGCGGGGCGGGATTTCACGAAAAAAGAAAAAAAAAAACTTCCCCCAAGGCACTCGTCCCACTGCCGGCGAGGAAGCAATTAGCTAGATATAGATCCCGTGTCAATAAAAGAGACACATTATACTCGTATTAATATAGTTAATCGCTGGCTGTTTACACTGCCAGCGAGAACTCTCTCCACATGTTTGTCGAAACAAAAGATGGGTGATTCCACGGGCGTTTCAACCGCCGTCAGTCCGCTGTCATAAAATATTGAAATAATGAGCTACCCCAAGCAGCTAACATTCACACAGAGCTATACTGTTATCGTAATTCTTGCCACAACTGATCGAATTTTAAGTATGTTATCGCCTATTTCTTAAATACTTAGGACAGCAGACTGAAGGCGAGTGAAACGCCTGTGGAATCACCCAGATATAGAATAGATCCCGCCCCGTGTCAATAACAGAGAAACGTATACACACATAGTTGATAGCTGGTTCTTCTCGGTTCCCTTTCATCATCGGCGGTGGGACAATACAAGAGCCTAAAATGCCGTCAACGGATCTAAAATCTAGATCCCTTCTTGCAACCGGCCAGAGACCCTAGCGAGGATGCACTACGCTAACTAGCGATTCTATTCGTTTCGTTTGTAAACCAATCGCGTCACTGGTAGATCACGTGACTTTTCGTAGCACGTCAGCGCTATAGTTAGCGTAATCTTGGCTAGGGTCTATGATGGGTGGCGGTGATTAGTTCCCATCAGGTAAATGGCATGCTCCTTGACCTAGCTCTTTTAAAAAAACCTCACATGTGTGTTTGTCTTAGTATGATTGTTGAGTCAAATCTTGTATAATATTTTTACGCCCAATGTTGGATAATAAATATTGCTGGTGACTGTACAACCTGACAGTCCCGACACACACTTGGGTTTTATTACTTGTTAAGTATATTTATTTGAGATTTGAACTATAATCAGACCAAATTTGAAGCTTGTATGTATTATACGAATAGAGCAGGAGAAAAAAAAAACGAAAAAAGGTTGGCAGCGGTGGGATTCGAACCCACGCCTCCGAAGAGACTGGTGCCTTAAACCAGCGCCTTAGACCGCTCGGCCACGCTACCGTCGACGTGGCGAGCGTAAGTTAAAATTAGTTGCTGTTGTGGGTTATGTCATGATGTGAAAGATAACGTGATGTAATGGGAACACGATAATAATAGCTTCTTTCAAGTATAATTAGGTGTGTATGTACCAAGAAAGTAGATTATGTTAATCTATCTATTAATAATAATTATTCTTATCTTGTTTTAGCCCGAACGTCCAGATATTGACTTCGCGGCAGCGACCCGTATAGTTGCTGTGGGCAGTTGTCTATATGCGCCAACACTGTTTTATTGGCAAGTATCAGTTTTCAATGGGCTTAGTACGTACAAAGCCATAGTACCCACATTGTTCCAGAGGGTAGACAATAATACGCTATTTATGGACGAGTACCTAGAGGGCCGAAACGAAGTTTAGCTCTAGTGTACCATAAAGGACTTTAAATGTTGATCCACCATGGAACCTTGTCATAATGGCAGCGTCAGGTGACGAGATAGAAATTACATAGAAAGAAATCGTTGGTTTTATGCGACAACGTTACATATTGGTTCATCAATTAAAGTCCGTGACCGTACGAGTCCAGTAATTGCTCCTTCTGCCGAAGCAGACAGCGCTTTTCTTAACTACTGCGAGGAAATAAAACTATTTACATATAATATAATAAATGTGGCATACCTTACTTATTATCACAATAATCAAAACAATAAAAGCCCCATATCTTATACCTATACGTAGTTTGATGAAACCAGTGATGGACACGGAACCAATTACAGCAGGCAGGGGTTATTCTTTTGTTTTGCAACAATCAATTTAGGATCGTATGAAATTAGAATTAAGAGTGAAGGGTCAATTACTGGTGCCTGTCAGATAAAAGTGTCCATCATTGGTGCCGTCACCCTAGAAAGCTTAAGCTACCTACTTTGAAAGTATGGAAGTACGATATAGGTACGATTTGGGGGCCTTCAAAAAACAAGCCTACTCTTTTCTCAATGGCCGGCTGCGCACGATTCCGCTGGTGTTGCGGGTGTTTATGGGTCGCGGTTATCACTTACCATCAGTGGCACGTTTTATAAAGATACAAGTTACATTTTTACAGGTCTAAACTGGCAACACTGCTCAAATGGTCGAGGTTGTGTCATATGGAAACTTGTAACCTGTATATTGTAATTTGTAGCTTTATAAAACAGGCCCCAGGTGACTTGCTTCTGCCTACTTTTTCCTATAAACATTGGCTAGTAAACATTTTCATTAAAGTTTTGCTTTTTATTAGGATTTCATGGGATTAAGTTCTCGTAAAGTAAACTGTCACATATTTTCCAGAGATTTCGGTTTTGTGAATTTATTCTTGTTGGTGTGAGTATGTTTGTATCAATATATCACTAGACGTAGGTACCCTATTAATGTTTGTAATCCACTCTCTGATTTAATGTCTAAAACGGCCCTGCCAAGATGCTTTGCGCTAACTAGCGTTTCTATTCGTTTCGTTTTTAAACCAATCGCGTGATGCGTCACTGATAGATCACGTGGCTTTTCGTATCACGTCACCCACCAGTGACGCGATTGGTTTAAAAACGAATCGAATAGAAACGTTAGTTAGCGCAATGCATCTTGGCAGGGCCCTCAGTACTTAGTAGTTGTTTGATGATTTTATCCTTATAAGGTAGTATCCCGAGAGTATTCCCTGCCATGGACTGGATTCCTTTTTTTTTTAATTTAACTTTTAAATTATAGTTCCCTTTCAATGATATAATATAGTAAAAAGAGGTAGATATGCTATACGCACTTCGATAGTGGCACCCTAAAACCAAGCCAATTGGTACACCTTTAAGTACTTAGTATTGCGCCGTCAACGGAACCGTGAACTAGTCTGCAGAGCAACATACACTCGTCTCTGTTTCGCTCCCGGAAATTAGCATACCATCCTGCTGTCACTTGTCATTTATGAATTAGTGTGTAATTGGAATATTTACTGATTATGTGTGCGTAAGCCGGGCCATTTTTACACGCGGAATACCGTATAGGTAACATATCTACCTCTTTTTATATTATATCATTGTTCCCTATTGTCCTGGATTTTTCATTCGAGATTAGGTATATAAAATTGTGTGTTGACAAATCTCTCTTAACGTTTAAAAATACTATACTGACAGTATTTTCTGTCTGTATGTCTTTGAGCAAAATAGGTAGACCTACTTAATATTTTACATAACAAAATTTTGTTTTGTAATTGGTTGGTTTCATTATTTCACTATACTTACTCGAAAATCTAATTTGAGACCAAAAACCTAACCTCAACCGGCGCACATTCGCTGTGATTACTGCATTTTGGTTTAAGTGTAGGTATTTTTAGCAATAAAACTTACCCTAATATTACCGTTACACGAGTTCTCATTCATATTTTTATGAAATAATGTTAAAATAACGAAATAATCAAGATGGGAACTGTCAGATTTTGATCTTTAATTAGATTTTCGAGTATATATGTAGCGCTATGGTATGAAAGTTTATTGATTAAGTTTAATTGGTTCTCAAGACTGGACAACAATGTTGTCGACCAATCAGCGAACAGATCGACGAAAATGTTATTGGCCAGTCCATAAAGGTGATGTTTTGGGCCCGAAACCATACCATACTTGGCAATATGTCCGAGCAGTATTGAGAAAAGTATATACCCACCCGAAAATTTGGTATTTATTCGCTCCCCACCTCTCAACGTGATTTAGCTATATTATTATGGGATTTTCCGGTACAGGTACCAGTTTTTGGATCGGAAGTTCCCAGGGAACGCGCGAAAGATGGTCGCTACGAAGGTGGTGCTTGACCAGGCTTGCATGACACCCTTCCTTCTCGCCCTATTCTTTATTAGTAAGTTATTGAATTGAAATTTGACGATTAAATCTCATTCCTCATTTGATTCCTACGCTGCGAGGAAAGAAAACAGCAGCATCAAGAATCTTACAGTCGTGTTTTTATAACCTTTATTTTACTTCATTTGTATGCTAGTATGTATGTTTGGGTCACAACTCGAAATTCAACTTTAACCCGGTTACGGTTATTGGAATGACCTAATATTTGGTATACATATCGTCATTACTTTGAAAAAACACCTAGTATCTCATTTTTCGTGACGTACGATTTTAAACTTAAACGTGAAGAGAATTAAGTTCAAACTCATACATCTCAAAAGATCAGATACGAGATTTTTAGAAAGTAGAAACGATATGTAAAGCCGATAACAATGAAATATTCTGGGGTCCTAGTGAAAAAGGGTACAAGTCGACTTAACTATAGTAGCCCTCAACCAAACTGACGACTGGGGCCATAAAACCCTTGAGCTCGCGTTATCAGTTTCCCATTGTCTTGCATTGTCCTTGTCATTGTCCCTTGTATTGCACCTCACCCGAGTTTTATGGCCCCGGTCATCAGTTTGGTTGTGGGCTACTTTAGTAATAAAAACAGTATACACATGAACGGGGTATACTAGACTTAAACCCTTTTTCACTTGATCTTCAGAAGACTTATACCCTTTTTCACTAGGACCCCAGTATTATGGTGTCTTAGGGCCGGAACAGACAGACTGCATTGGAACTGCATCCAGCTGCAAAATGGCAGTTCGAGGGCAGTTCTGATGCAGTTACATCAACTCCATCAGAACTGCGCAGTCCGCTTAGGTTGACGCCACGCCGACTGCAAGCGGACTGCGCAGTTGGTTTGCAGTTTTAATGCAGTTACGTGAACTGCATCAGAACCGTTTGTTAGTCCTTTACCTCAAAAGCATAAATTCCTTGTAACGATTCACCGAATCGCATTTCACCTCGAATGAACAAAATTTCAATAGAATCTTTTACTTGAAGCAATTTTTCGCGTGGTTTTTTACATTAGTATAATTAATTTGTAGCATTTCATTTTTCGTGTAGTATTTTACCCTAGACGCATTTCGTCGCGATCGATGTTTGTTTGGGACGCTATTTAATGTGACGCGTTAATCGATGTTCGCACTAAAATTCTGTAACATTTTTTTTGAAACGTGTTTTGTACCTGTAGTTTCATGTCTTAAGTGCTATCAAACTCATTGAAATATTATCTTTGTGACTAATAAATAATAGATAATACTCTGTCATTGCGACATTGAAGTACAGTGACATTGATTTCAGATACAATAATTATATATTGCAATATTTGTGAGAAAATATGGAGCTTGAACCTGGCTAAAAAAGACGAAAAAAAAACGAAAAAGGTACATCGCGACTAAAGATATTGTCTCATACTGAATTAGACGATTAGGATACAAAGCGAAAATTTATCGCACGATCGAGGTGAAATGCGACAAAAATTAATATCGACTAAAAAAAAATACGATTGAGACACAACGCGATAGTTAAATGCACGATCGAGGTGAAATGCGACTAAAACTTATAGCGACTAAAAAAGTTAACGATCGAGACACAACGCGATAATTAAATATAAGTTCGAGGTGAAAGGCGATTCGGTGAATCGCTACAAGGAATTTATGCTTTTGAGGTAAAGGACTAACAAACGATCAGAACTGCCTTCAAACTGCCATTTTGCAGCTGGGATACAGTTCAAATGCAGTCCGTCTGTATCGGCCTTTAGAACTGATTTTATGGTGAAATCGGAAGATGGCAAAAGAAAGAATTGTATCTCTTTTTTCCATGCCTTAACAATATTCATTAAAAAAAAACAATATCCCCCTATATAACCCTATAACAGACGACTAGTACTTGTCCTCGTAGTATGAATTGATACTATGTGAATAATTGTCTGTATCTACACTATCTACGTGTTTGATACATTCAAGGAAAGGAAGGTGTGATTATGTGACAGGAGTTATTAATAAATTGATAAATAAAGCTTTTACGGTTATCAAGCTAAATTTATTTGAATTTATCAAATGCAATCTATTAATTTTGCGCATCGGGTATAAAAATAAAAAACTGAAAACTGATTAAACTCGTAAAGAATTATCTCATCTTCAAAACTTTATTAAAAGGACGTGTTTGTTCCAGAATTCAAAATAGAAGGTTTTAAACTATTGATTTATGTGACTAAGTAGTTTTTTATTTCCAGTAATGGGTTATCTCGAGGGCAAGGATGACATATACAGTGAGCTGCGAAGTAAATATAAGACAGCGTTTATTTATAACCAGTGCTTCTGGATCCCTGGTCAGACCATCAACTTTGCGCTAATGCCGCCAAACATGCGAATCGTGTTCATCTCCTGCGCATCTTTTCTCTGGATCAACATGCTGTGCTTTATCAAGAGACAGAAGGTGGTCAAAGATCCGATAGGGAAAACAAAGGCTTAGTGAATTATCGGATTCGGATTGTCGCCTTCGTATCGAAATGAGCTAAAAGTAAATGATAGTAGCAAAATGTGTTTAACCAGTGGCGCGTCATGTGACGGTGGTCCAAAAGAACGTTTGAATTTGGAACTCTAGTGGTTTGAACTAAGATTGATGTTATAATACTTATATGGCATGGCGTTCAACGGGTTATGAAATAATGTCCTATTAGCAAAATTTACTAATGGTCATATCGCCCTGAAAGTTAGATTTTCCAAAAACCAATCTTTATAACATCTGAATGGCCTAAAGTGAGGATTAGAGTAGCAATACAAATAGCAGAAGTCAACTGCTGTCTTACTCTAACTTTTAAGTTAGGAAAAGAAAGCAAAATTGTGTTTCTTGCTCTATTATTGAAGTTAAAGTAAGACAGCAATCAACTTCTGCAATTTTTATTGCTTAAGAGTAAAATAGCCTAAAAGAAGAACCCTTAGTTTAGAGCAGGACTACGTAGCTTTTCCCTGATAGCGGATTTGTTCCATAACGAAATTTTAAATGCTGGATTTGTCACAAAAAAGGGTTACAAAACAAATTGTTCGTTAATTAACCTTCAAAGTTGCTTTTGATAGATGAATGCTTAATAGGGTGGATCACTGAATGTATGAAAAAAAATATTTTTGCCTCTGTCCTTTTCGGCTGCTATGAAAAAGTTGTTACACATGTTTCACATTCATAATATAAAATATAAAAGATACATTAATTATATAGTACTGCCCCAAGCAAAAATTTTTTCATACATTCAGCGATCCACCCTAATGCTTAAGGTCTAAACATAATGTGAAATAGTCAGTCAAACATTTAGGTTTTTCTGATTGGTTGGTTTGGATGAATGGTGATTTCTTATAACGCGGGATTTCAAAATAGGGAATTTGATCCGTTATTCAGGGTTTTTTAACCTCCGGTTTTTTTAACGCAAAAAAGGTGTGTACAGTCTTCTCAGCTTCTTTATAGCTTTCGGCTGGCTATCGCTATCACGCTTGCCCTCGCAACTGACAGTATATTTGTCACTTGTGTGTCATAGAAAAACGATGATTGCCGATCGCTATTAAGAAAATGGTTGCACTGTATCCGTGTATCTGTGTGACATCGTAGTTCCGTAGTTCCTAAACGGATGGACCAATTTTGATTTGTTTTTGGTTAGAAAGGTGGCTTAAGGGCGCTGCCATAAGAATAAACAATAACTACACGTAGAAGCGAAACTCCCGGGTCCCGACGCGCGCTCGGCGACCTGAGGTGTCTAGTCAGTCAGGTGCGTCACACACGGAATATATATTAACCAAGATATTGATATTCTGTCTTGAATTGGTTTTCGTATTTGTATTGATTTTAGTGTTTATGGTTGAACTAAGATAGTGTTTTAAAAAGTGAACGACTATTTACGGCAAAATAATTAGAAATAATTGATCGAATAAAGGAGTTTTATGAGATAATCTTAATATCATCAAAAAGTATTATTACCTGATTTAACGTAATGTAAAAAACTCATTTTGCAACAATTTTTCCATGTTGAAGTAAAACGTTAATAATAATTCATGACTGAACTTGTATACCACATCCATAAACCGATTAAAATATTTCGCGAGTGACAGCCCTAACTTTGGGCGCGGAAGACAGAGGGGCGTAGGGGGGCGAAGGGGGAAGTAGGTATTTAAAGCGCGGCATTTGGGGCCTGGTCAAAGGAGATTCGCTTCTACGTGTAGTTATTATTTATTCTTATGGCGCTGCATAGGTACGTAGGTAACTTGATTTGACACGGACGGGACGGGGACGGGACGAGACGACAATATCGTGTCATAGAAAATGTATCGGAATGTGCAAACGTAACAATTGCACGTACGGGACGGGAAAAACAAAAATGTATGCAACCACGTCCCGTCCCCGTCCCGTCCACGTCCTGACCACGTCCTGACCACGTTACGTATGCAGCGCCCTTTAGTCGAGTGTTAGCTTTATTTGATGGAATTCCGTTAAGCCGTTAAGTTATGACCTCTGCTCCCGATTTTATCGGGAGTTTTATGTAATACTTAGTTGAAATCAGTGACAAAGTCCCTCCAGTGAAAATGTACGTGCTCGGAGCCTGATGAAGTTTTCGCTCATTGCAAGGATCGGAAAAACGCCCGTCATTTTGAAAACATAACCCTGTTCCGTACAGGTGAGACTTCCTTCTGATGTTAATTAAAAATATTATTAGGTATTTTAAGTAGTTAGGTAGTATAAAACCAAAATGGTTATGGGAAAAAAACACTTTCGCCAATCAAAAAGAATGTCTTTTTTTTTATTTTCGCATGTTATTCCATAACGACGTGAAATTAGGACCTATTTATGAGTCGAAAAAGTTTGTTCACGGAGGACATTGGGGCAATCGTTGACATTGGTTTACTGTTTGTATGTGTGTTTGTGTTTTCTAATTAACATTTCGGTGTCATTCATTAATAAAATTGTCGCTAAGTACATATAAATTATTGTATAATAAATCTATAAAATACCTAATAATATTTTTAATTAATATCAAGGAAGTCTCTGCTATACGGAACAGGGTTATGTTTTCAAAATGACGGTCGTTTTTCCGATCCTTGCGTCATTGCTCAGAGGTTTTATTAAGGCGTTCCACAAAAAATAGGCAAATCGTGACGCGGGTTTTTTTAAAAGGAAAATAGTTAACTCGGAATGGATCTTAGCTGGGTTTCATGAAACCGATTGTTTGAGCCGTTTAAGAGATAACAGGGTCGCTAATTGGGGGGTTTTTGTCTATCTATGGAATAGTTAATGATAATTTCCGATGCACTATCTACGGATACATACAGTTAGGAAAGTCTTGTAGTATTATATTTTATAGTTGTCGTAAGTCTTGCAATTAAGTTTTATGTTTTGAAGTGTTTTAAGTTTTGTCTATTTAAAATGAATTGACTTCTGCTTTTTTAGCTTTTGGGATATTTTAATTTTAAGGCAAAGATGCTCGGGTTGGATGATTTTGCTAATAGGACTTAAGGAGGTCTGATTGTAAACCTGTAATACTGTAAATTTGATCTAAGTAAAAGCATTGAGAAACGTGGACACATTTTAGATGGTTAAAGTGCTTAGCGCTTGCGAGCTAGTCTTTGAATGGAAGTATCGACTCTCTAAGCAGAACTTATTTTGTTATAAGGTCAAGTTGGGTAAGTGAAACATACTATATTTGATTCTAAAGAATATCAACTCGATTTACTAAAATGTTAGAGGTCTATCACAGTAACAATATCTTTGCAAAATTAATATTTATAAAATTAACAAAATGTTACTCTAGATGCCTTCATAACAGGCATATACTGCCGTCCAGAGAAAAGGGCGTATGTCTCATAGAACCGCGTATATATAAGTGACCTTATTTCTTAAGATGGAAGGTTTAATTTACTTTGACCATCAAATTGCGCATGCGTCCTTTTTATTTAGGAGGGCAGTATAAAAGAAACTGTACGCACACAAAAATGTTTCACTTGCTTCGCGATCGGGGCAAGTGAAACAGTCGTGTTTGTCGTTCAGCAAGGGTAGCACAACTTGTATTTTCTCGCTTGTCGCTCAGTGCGTCTCTATTGTTACTAGATAGAGAGGGAGATCCGAGCGACAAACAAGTCGTAGGCAACTTGTGCAAGCCGTGCAGTACTTGCACTAAAAGTTATTTTAGATGCAAAAGACGTTTTGAACGAAAGTAATTAAGCTATTTTGATCTTTGCAACATAAAAAAAGTTGGTGTTTTATATTTTATAGAAAAGATAAAAACGTTATTTTGGGGCAAGTGAAACATATATCCGTTTGTTTACTTTACCCGCAAACCGCAGTGATATCTTTTTTTTGAATCCAGAACTATCATGACAGTAACTGCTTTACCGCCACGTCTCTGTTTATTAAAGCTATTATTTTAAGAGTTATTTGAAAGTGTTCCACTTGCCCTGGTGTTTCACTTCCTACCTACCCAACATGACCTTACTTAAAATAAAAAGCTTACTTCAAAGTAGTAAAATAGTAATTTATATTTGAGAAAATATGGTCAACGTCAACGCTTCTATTCAAAGACCCGAATTTCATTTAGGTAACCTATTTAACACGTTGACAGTCCCCATACAAAATGTTTCACTTTCCTCGTAGGTAAGTCCGGCACGTCATAAGTGCGTACCTGGTCTGGTCATTTCTTAGTGACCCATATGTGGGGCACTGGACTGTGAAGGTGTAAAAAAATATGGTGATATCTTATGAAAGATGCGCTTCCGTTTATAGATCACAAGTTTTTTTTATGTAGAAACATAAAGAGCAATTCATTTGAATCTTGTCCGAAAACATCAACTTTATAGAAAATTCATAGGCTAATGCAAATATAGGTTATTTATTGCTTAAGTTATTTTTGTGGAGCAATATTAAGGCACTTGATTACGTAATATAAAAATAAAAATATTTATTGTTTCCACCATGATGTTTCAAAAACGCTTCCTTGAAAGGTATGATGAAAGGGGGCGATGACAACTGCAACATTTTACCTAAGCCCTTTGATTTGTAGAAAGGTTTTTAGAAATCGTAATTTAGTCAAAATTAATACTCAACTCAATATGTTTATTGCGTTTTAAAAAGACAGCTTTAGGGTGCGGCTCCACTGAGGCGGAGACGAGAGGAGCGGAGCGGAGCTGTGCCAATATTAACCAATAGAAGGCGCATGCGGTCACGTCGAGCGCGCCTTGCGCACGTTAGTTTATATTCTATTGGTTAATATTGGCACAGCTCCGCCCCGCTCCGCTCGTCTCCGCCTCAGTGGAGCCGCACCCTTAGCATGTTACAGTGACCGGCCGATAACAAGTCAATCCGGTCACATTGCACAACCATAGAGTTTCTGAATATTGAAAGCAGGAAAATAATGCTAAACTTATTTGTTGCGTATGAAGGAAAGTTATAACAGCATTGTACTTCCCAAGTAGCATTTCAAGCTGTATTGTAGCTGTAGAAGCTGTATATAAGCTGTATTTAGTTCATTCGTATACTAAAAGCTGTATATTATATTGGCTGTATAAATGCTATATAAGCGATTATACAGCCCTTATAAGAGGAAAAGGGCCCCAAATAATACAGCTTTTAGCCTTATTGGAGCTGTATTGTAGCTGTAGAAGCAATAGATAAGCTGTATAATAGCTGTATTCGCTCACGTCTTCGTTCCCAGAGTGGGGTAGGCAGAGCTACAGAATTACAAACATCTCTAAAAACTTGTTGATAATTCTATAACCACAATTTGCACAATTAGGCTAAGATGTTTACCAGCGTATTAGTGACAGGTTGCAAGCCCATCGCCTAACAGTACTACAAGCCTTTAATCCCTTAGTCGTCTCTTACGACATCCACGGGAAGACATGGAGTGGCACTATTCTAACTCGGCAACCACACGAGGAAAACTATAACACTACATAATATTCTGTTATTTATTAGTTATTCTTAAAAGATACTTATCTTTTAAGAATAACAGTTTTAAATAAGGTTTTGAAGAGAATTACAAAAGAATAATAATTTGAGAATTAACATGAGTGTAGAGTTAGGACTTTTGGTGGCAAATCGTGGTTCTAGAATCCATGGAGTCGCTATTTCCTATTTATACGTACATACCAGTTTGATTTTCACCTTCAGTATTTTAATATTCCAAAATTCATTTATTCATTAAACCGCTAAACCAATGTAAATGAATTTTGGTATGGAGGATATCTCTGCTGTGAAATTGTTACAAACAAGCAAATATTAGTAGGTATGGAATAACCGAACTAAAATGTATTTAGTTCATTTTGAAATATGACCATTCTGAAGGTCAAAATTAAAGTGTCATGTATTACAGTAATTAGGAAATAGCGACTCCATGGAATCTAGAACCAGGATATGCCACCAAAATCCTAACCCTAAACATGACTGTCTATACAAATTGAGCATTGCTTTTATTGTTACTACTGTCAACATTGTTAATATTCAGAAACCTCATGGTTGCGCGCTGTCTCAGGATTGACTTCTTATCGGCCGGGCCAGGCGCGGCTCACTCCGCGGTTTACGTTCATCGCTACAAGTACATGCCGGTTACCCATCTGATGGGTACTATTAAGGGGCTGTCACCAATTTTATATGAGTGCGATAAAGACGGGTAGCTAATTGGCCGCCGTGATAGATAGGCACGCCGCGTCATTCGGGTACGCAATTTGAAACACGTATATATTTATCTCTTTCTTACAATAGCATACGCTACGGATTGCCCTCTTTATTTGTAGAAATATGGTAACGTAGTAACTGTCAGTAATTGGTACCTAATAGATTTACTATTTTAGAGATAAATAATGAAATAATGTAAGTATATGATGTATGAAGAATATACATTTAGTGCTCTCTATATTGAATGCAAGAAATAAATGGGCAACACATTATTAATTTATTTGTAGTCGTTGACAGCCCCCACTATCGGCGACGCGGCGACTGAGCCAATTCATTTTCACCGTTCGTAGGGGAAGATGGGGTGGCTTCGTACACTTTCTACTCTAAGCCTTGTAAAAAAAAACTAACCGCTATTTTTAAATGAGATGAATATTACTTCATCTTCCACTTCAGTTTGGATACAAAGCAACTGTGCCAAAATATAATGGTTTTCCCAAAAAGAGGCTTCGTACACTATTCGTTTTTTCCCACAATTCATTGGATTTTCAGCTATTGCACCTGTTTCAGTCATCTTTTAGGCATATCTTACTGACCTGGTTTTGTGATTATAATTATTCTTGATATACATTTTTTTAACTTTCATGGTGTGCATTCGTACAGTATAAAATGACATACATTTTTACTGTACGAAGTTACCCCAATCAAAACGATCCGAAAAATAATCTAAATAAAAAATAACTGTTAAAGTAATCCCAAAACTATTGTTTACATATTAATCTCAAGCATCTAATCACAAACTATATAAAAATATTTTTTCTAATTCGAGTAAAACTTATTGCAGACAGACGCATTCAAAGGAGAACCAAAAATTACTTTCGGGTCGCGACAACACATATTATTTCTGGCGAAATCTGCTGCCGCACTGCCATCGCTTTTTGAGGGTAGCCTATGCATATGAGCGGCAGTCACGCATACAAATATGAACGCTTCAGCATGTTGGATAGTCGAGATACGACCACTGAAAGAATGCTCCCTTTGTACGAAGCCACCCCATCTTCCCCTACACATCCTTAACGTTCCGTTCCGTTTGGCTTGCGCTGGAGTCGACGTCAGAGGGCCATGTTTTGGCTAATTGTAAGAAAAAAGCGGCTTTTGTGAAGATCAAGGGAATGAGCCTTCTGTACTTGTACTATTATCTATTCTGTGGCCGGGCACTAAGTTTGTTAATACAGTAATAAATACAGGTAGCTCAATTGTGGACCCTCTTCTGCTGCTGTTATCGTATTGTTTTTAACTCGGCCGCCATTACTGTCAAATAAGAGCTATCGTAACGTTTACGATACGATTACATGTCAAAGGCTATCGTTCTTACTCATTTATTTAAACAGCATCGGTGGTCGACGAGACATTCAACATTGAAATGCCGCGCCATATATTTGGCTAACTGTCTTTACCATACGTAATAAATTTCGACATACCACGCAATATTGCATAGTGTTAGCTGAAATATAATCTAATAATAATTCTAATCAAATTAGGCTGAACATTTTTTATGACTACTAGGGCTTCGCTGCTTTACAAGTCCGAGGCGCGACTGAGGCCTCTCAGTTGCATCGTAGAATTGAAGCATGCTGCAAGATAAACCATATACAATACGCTGTTAAATATGGAGAACTTTGACTATTTATTAAAGTGCACCGTGATAGAAGAGATAAATAACTTAACTTTATTCTCAAGTAATGTGTCAGTAAGTGTTCCCTTGGAAGTAACGAAATCGGCTGGCTGTGGTGCCATTTTTGGGATTGTGACTGCAGTGTTGGCTTATATGTTCTTAAATCAAAAGGTAGGTGTCCGCATAGTGTCCATATCCTATTGAACACTTGTATGATGTTTAGATTTTTGATTTGATCACAAATATGTTGATGTCTTTTTCAGTTCCACGCGATATTAACTGCTCCCTCTTTAAAGCTAAAGAGTGATTCAAGTTTAAACGCCAAAACTCTACCAAGAGCCATAGCCCTCTCTGTGCTAGTGTTAGTGTTGCCACTTTTAATTGCATTACTTCTCGTAGCATTCAGTTGCAAACTTTTGTGCTCTGTACTCATCAAGAGAAAGGACAAACACTTCGCTGGCTTTCTCGACAGCTTTGACGTCTTCTGGAGCCTAGAAGAAGACTCTTCGAAAAGCGTGATAAACGTCCTCGGAGTCATTGAATCTGATTCACCATATTCTCTAACCAATAATATCAAAGAGAAGCTACAGAAAATTTCCCCTAACAACACGACCGACAAAATTTTCTTCAGAAGAAATGAAGAATACGGATTTTATTATTGGAGAAAATACAGCAGAATAGATATAAATCAATACGTAGAAATAATTGAACTTCCAGCAAGTCGCAATTCAGCAGATATGGAAGATTTAGAAAATCTGATGACCGAGATATCAAGCCAATCTTTGCCATACAACGATAAGGGACTATTTAAAATTTTGATCACCAAGCAAAGAGTCGGCAATTATGACAATGTCAGGGGCGAATATGGGATCGTTTTCAGGATACATCACTCTGTTGGAGACGGAGTCGCTCTGATAGAATTTTTATGTAAAACTTTAGCTGATAATCAGGAGGACTGCCCAGTCAACATGTTTTCGAAACCAGAATCTAATAATATGAGAAGTTTAGACTCTCCTAAAGCCTTGGTAAATATGATCGAAACATTGTGGGAATTACCGATTTGTTTCATTGATGGCATCCTCAGGAAACCTGATGACAACTCGCTGCACGGGACAGGATTACTTAATAAAAGATTATTTAAATGGACTAAGTCCGATGAAAACTTGTTGATAATGGTGAAAGACATTAAGAATAATGTAGATAAAATGAAATTCACCGATGTTTTAGTAGCGGCTTTGTCTAGGGGTTTGCACAATTTCTTTTTGGAGGTAAATTGTGCTCAAATTTAAACTTTTAACAACTATTTCAAAATTACTACGCATTAAAATTATTTATTTACGCTTTTAACAGACGAAAGCGCGTATCCCTGAAGAAGTAGCGGTAGTGTTGCCAGTTAGATTCTCAAGAACATCGAAGGTAGACAACGACCTCAAATTGGAAAACGATTTTAGTGTAACTATATTAGATTTACCGGTAAAAAATCACAAGGTAGAAGAAGTCATAAACCGTTGTGGTGCCTTGCGTAAGAGTGCTGATCCCCTGGTAAGGAAATAGTTAATCGATCTCGAAATTAAAACTTAAATTTTATTTTTTGTAGTAGTTGAAATGAGAGAGCATATTTATGGAGCCGATGGTTAGTTTTTTATTAATTGTTCCTCTTTCAGACCAATTATTACCTCCTGAAGGTACTAAATAGTGTTCTTCCAAAGCAAATACTGCAGCCCCTGTTGTACAGCAGACAAGCTACCATGGTATTCAGCAATTTGCCTGGGCCGAGGCGCTTGAGCATTTGTGGGGGAAATGTGCTCAAGAGACTGACGTTCTTCGTGCCTCAGAGAGGAAATACTGGTCAGTTTAACTTATGTCAATAGTAGTCGTGTTTTTTGCTAACCCTGCTGAATACATCAAACGACAGGGAACCATCAACAGAAGTGTCTCAAAGGGGCAATGACAGACTGATGTATGGACTCTACCTATACGAGATCTTGGGCTATAAAAAACCCAAAGTAAACAATGTTGACTTCCTATTTTCCTATTATGGAGCATCTTCGGGCCAAATTAAGGGATATTTGGCTGAAAGCTGCTATTCCTACTTTTCCCCTCACTTTTGTTGACACTGTGGTTAACGTCCCACTAGTTTGCACACAAAGTTGAAGTCGTCGTTGCAGTGCGGTGCGGACAACTGGAAAAAACCGACTACTTCACAATGCGAACAAAAGGGTGCAGACAAGTAGGAATAGCCCCATTCGCCTGCTTTGGCCAGATATTCCCACTCTTTTGTCTTCCCAGGTATTGGAGTGACAGCGCTGTGCTACGACGGGGTCCTCCGCTTCGGCGTTGCGGCCGACACGGCACTAATCTCTGACCCTGCGCACTTAGCCCTCATTTTGGATGGCATGGTGGCAGAAATAAAGAGGATTCATGGACAATTCATCAGATAGATGTTGGACTTGAAATGCGGCTTTGTTCTGACGTTTCAGTAAAAGGTGCGCATCAATAAATAAAATTAAATGCCTGCATTAATTCGTGCTACGTAGCTAAGTAGGTTTTTTCTTAGGGTACCGTACCTCAAAAGGAAAAAACTAAACCCTTATAGGATCACTTTGTTGTCCGTCTTTCCGTCCGTCTGTCTGTCAAGACCTTTTATCTCGGGGACGCGTGGAGGTATCGAGTTGAAATTAAAACCATACTATACTGAAGTCTACAGTCCCTTGAAGCTGTGAAAAAATTAAACTTCTAATTTAACGTAGAAAAAAGATAAGGCCGTTAATACCGCAAAAACGAATATTTCAACATTCTCAAGGGATCAAAATTTATAGGGTATTCCGTTGACCTTAGAACTATGAAATTTGGCAAGTAATACCGTCTTATACTACAAGTACGGTCACGAGCGTTAATTTGGGGCCCATTTCAAGAAAAATATACTTGAAGACGTTAATGTCATTACAGATGTCAAGTTTTAGGAAACTCAATCTCGTGACTGTACCTATAGGGAAAAATCAGGAAATGCACGGAACCCTCGGGGGGTGGGCGGGGAGACCTACTCGCACTTGTCTTTTTTTTAAACTTATTTCGTTATAAAGAGGGGTTATAACGAGGTTTTCTGTTTTCAGCTTTCTTTCCTACTAATATTATTTTGTTTGTTAGGTGCTCTTTCATAGTGGACATATCTTTTATACCAAACTACATAATCAATGAATTTCGGTATGGAGGATATCTTTACTGTGGAAGAGTAACAAACCTAAAAACGTCGTTAATATACTTTAGATATGACAAAATCAAAGTGATAGGGTGTACAGGGGGATTTTTATTTTACAGAAGGATTAATCAGTTGTTTTGCAAAAATCAATATTAGGTATAGCAAGTTAAGTGCCTATTATTGGGGCCTTCGGCTAAAAGTGTCTAATATTGGTGCCATCAATTTATTATGTGTACATAAATAAGTGATAATTTATGTACCTTGTCGCTTTCAATCGTTTCACAATTTTGTATGACATTTCAAACACGACGTTAAAGTGACAAGCTACATAAATGATCACTTATTTATGCTGTTGACTGTACAAGAATTAGGAAATTAGCGACTACATGGTTTTAAACCATTGTGTGCTATAAAATGTCCTAGCCCTAGTGACGTGAATTGTTCTTATTAAAGTTGCCTTTATTTCATAGGGAAAAAAACAATCTGTATGCAACATACATATTTATTTTACAGGTATGGAGACTGGCAACCTGTAGCCGCTGCATAAAGTATCTACCTCAAGAATTATATTGCTTTATTCTACTTTGTATAAAAGACAAATTACATACTTACGTTTATAAAATTAAAATGTTTCCTTACTTAAAATATGTTAAAGTTTGTATAAAGATCATTATTACAATACAAAACTGTTAGGTGTCAAAATCCCACGGATTGGCTGGCGGAGCGAATTCCTGGATTTGGGCCTTCAGTCGCAGGTTTTCTAGACACAATTGGTTGCATTTTCGAATCTGAAATGTGATATGTATTAATAGGGATTTTGGGCGATAGGTCGAAACAAAAACCTTTATGAAAGGTCGAAACGAGACCTTGTATTGAATTTTACATACCTAAAGTACGGACCTGTGACGTCATATAAGTCTTAATTGTAAAATCATATACTATTACGAATAATATTTGTATACAACATGTTGCAAAAATATCTAAGAAAATAGGTAATATAAGAACTACCTATGTCATCCCTAGTATGCTGTCATCTCAATCGTAGAATTTGTACCTGTGACTGATATGATAGGTATATAGGATAGGACATTATTTGAATAATTATTTTTTGGAATATTTTTCTCACACGTATAAATATATTAATACGTTCTCTAAAACAGCTCTAACGATTTCGATAAAATGTTCAATACTTATAGGGGTTTATGGGGGTGAAAAATCGATCTGTTGAGTTGTCATCTTCGGGAAAATTCGTTTTACACCCGAGCGTGGCTCGGTTCAGGTACAATTCTTTATGTTATGGTATCCAATTGGAATACACCAAAATCATTATACCCGGGATCTTGAATTATATTATTAAAAAACACACCCTTTATTGTAGAAACTTTATTTTTTTAATTATTTAATCTTTCGCTTCTTGTCAAATTCAGTAGCGTTGATATATCTATCTATCTATCTATCTATATATATAAAAGGCAATGTCCCGGGTGACTCATCATCGCCCAGCCAAAACTACAAATGCTAGAAATATTTATTTTTATGATGTAGAGTATTTGTTTTTTGTGATGTAGAGATCCACTAAGAAGGGATTTTTTGAAATTCAACCCCTAAAGGGATGAAAAGGGGGTTGCAAAGTTTGTATGGGAAAAAATATTGTTATGGTCCAATTTACTTGAAACTTGTTAGAAATGCTCTTCAGTGAAAATAATGAGACACGTATTTCAGCTATAACTAAAATTTCAACCCCTAGAGGGATGAAAGGGGGTTGCAAAGTTTGTACAGAAAAAATATTTTTATAATCAAATTTACTTAAAACTTGATAGAAATGTTCTTCAAATAATATTTTGAGATACGTTTTTCAGCGATTACTAAAATTCAACCCCTGGGGGGATGGAAAGTAGTTGCAACGTTTTTGTGGGGATTACTTTTATGGTAAATTTTACTTGAAACTTGGTAGAAATGCTCTTCAATGCAAATATAATCTACCTACAAAGGCAATATACATATAAAAAATATTACTTTCGGTGATTCAGAAAATTAGGTGGTAAAATGAGGGGTAGAAAATTGTATGGAAAATATACAGTTTTGAAGTGAGAAACGTGGCTAATGAATATGAATTAAATATACTGCTTTTAGCGAATAAATTGGCGGTAGAAGTTTGTATGGCATTTTAGACATGTTTGAAGGGAGAAATGTGGTGAGACTACTGTTATTATAAAAAAAATGTTACTTTCGGCGATTTAGGAAAAACTACCCCAAAGGTTGTAAAATGGGGGGGTTTTTAGAAGTTTCGGACTTTGGTCAATTTTAAAGTGAGAAATGTGAAAATTAGTACTCAGGCTACTACTTATAAATAGGAAATACGATTTTAGTGTCTAGCGAAGTTAGTAAATCAGCGACTTCGGTTATTGTTTAGGTGAGAAACGTTTAAATAGGTGTCAGCCTGTTAGGGCTACTAAATTGCTTTCGTAGATTTTGGAAAAACTATCTCTGTAAATGGCGGTTGTAAATTGGCGGTAGAAGTTGAAGTTGTGTTTTAAAAGAACTGTCGAAATATGTTCCGCACGATGATTTATGGTGATTTTTTTTTTCACCAACAGTCACATATTTTAGGCAGTGCCCAACCTAGAAATATTAATTTTTGTTATTTCACTACCAAACTAAGTAGCGGCTTCTACAAGACACCTATTCCTACTCCAAATTTCATCAATGAACCTCTGTAGTTTTCGAGTAAAATGCGTGTGACATACGGACGGATGGACGGACATGATCAAAACTGGCCAATTTTTTTATACAAAGGTTTTATGATTGGGTATATTTCAGGTAAGATGTACGTACATACATACATATGTCATACTGGACAATTTTACCATGGGACAATATTACATTTCAGATGTTATGTAGATTGGAATTTTGGCGATGTATATTTCATTCAGCGTCGCTCACACGTCAAACGTGTTTGCTAGCTATGCAAATTACAACTTAATTCATAAGAAAAAAAGTCGCTTTTAATCTTGATCTTCCGAATTTCCGATGACGTGACCCAAATGACAGTAAATAAAGTAAACGCTGAATTCGTGACCTACAAAAACCCGCCCTTAATAGCTTCATAAGAGCGATTAATTGTTGGTTTAAAATAGGGAGGGTTGTAAAGTATACATAGTACCTACTATTATGGTTTACCTCGGCAAGTAATAGAGCAGTACTGCCAGTGCGCACGCGCTTCATCGCTCGCGCCAGTCGCTTGTCCAGTTCGAGCCGCGCCCGGTCCGCCGCCGCTAGCAGGCCCTGCACGGTGCTTCTCAGTCGGAACACTCGCTTGGAGTACCAGTAATTCTGTAGTGTTGAAGAATGAACAGTCATAAGCAACTTAAGATAACGGGAAATTTCTCTTCAACTGCTGGGGTATCTGGAGGATCATCAGCCGTTTAGTGACCACCAATATGGCTTCCGCCGTGGGTGTTCAGTGGTGATCTTCTAGTTTTAGTTCTTCAAGTTCGTGGGGAAAGATGATTTTTTCGATTTTACTGCACTTGTGTTTTTTACCCTTAATTGTTTAAATTGCCGTGATTTTTTATCAGACTAAAATGAGGTAAAATTGTCTCTTTTAATTAATTACTGTTTTACTTTGGTTTCATTGTCCGTTTTTCGCAAATGTATTTAAAAAGTCGTTTGATACACGTGCGGAACTATATTTTTCTGTAAAATTAAATGACATACCTACTTTCCGCGCTTGCATCAAAATGTTCTATAATTATACAAGATTTTATGTGTCCTGTAAATTTCAAAAGAATTCTTAAAAACGGCACTGTTAAGGAGATTCTCATAAATCCTTGGGAACATATCGTCTAGCTAAATATACACACGGACTTACCTGCGCAAGTTTTCTCTGTCGTAATGCCAAGTACTTCTCGCCGACGGCCAGCAGCGCCCTGTGTGCGTCGTCGAGCTCGTCGCGCGCCGACGTCGCCAGCTGCCGCTCTTTAGCCAGCTCCAGGTCTTTGGCACTCGCAACGCTGCACCGCTCGTCGTACGCCTCGAGGAGAGACTTGTACCGCTTGGCTAGCTCCTCGTACCTGGTCAGAGGCTTTATGAACTGTCAAAACCTAAGGAGGAACGGCACTAAGGTGCTTTTCCACCGGCGAGGCGGGGCGAGAAGATGCGAGACGAGAATTGAAATTCGTATTGAAAACAATCAATTCCCTCCTCGCGCATCTTCAGTGGAAAATATTTTTTAATACAAATTAAGTCTCGAGCCGTCTTATCTCGCGTCGCCTCGCCGGTGGAAAAGCAGCTTTATTCATCAACATTTTATCTACAGCGATAAATATCAGCCAGTGAAAAGGACAAATATATGCGACTCGTATTCCTTTTCACCGGCTGGAACTTAGCACGGTTTAATAGGTAAGTAATTACTGTAATTAGGCTTCAGAAGTGGTATTACGAGTAATTATCAGGGATAGCGGGATGTGTTAAAAAAATGTAAGTCAATAATCCTGAAAGAATTTAATCACACATAAAATTATACTTTTTCAAAGGTGCCTTCGCCTAAATGGTCCAGTGCTGAAAATAGGCCTCTTCCATTTCACTAATAATCTATAAAATCCATTCCTTAGAAAAGTATTTTTTTATGCCTTAAAGTGGGAATCCCCTCGACCCACCTACACTCATTTGACCGAAAAAGCTAATTTCTCCTGAAACCTCAGTTTTTAGGTTAGGTATCTCAAGCATGGGTTACGCGTAGGTTAGGTTAGGTTAGACCATGTTTTACGTTCTTCAAAAAAAAACTCCTGCACGTGCAATGAAATTAAAATTCGGCGAAGTTAAACAATCTATGAAATGAGTGTCGGTGACCAAATCATAGTCAAAAACAAGCTAACCATGGTAAAATACGTATATGCAGTTTTATAACTTACTGATATTGTAAACACACGATGCTCATCGTTGACCAAGACTCCGCTAACACACTGTTACCTTGCACTTTCGTGTCTAGACAAAAAAAAATATTATCATTTATAAAATAAAACCCGACTGGCGTCTAGTCACTAGTCTGTATCATCTTTAACCTCGTGCCTACCAGGGGAACTTTTTATGGAATTATTTTTGAGACTTTAAGATTAGGTGTTACTGGTGTTAGACAGGGCTGTGTTGCCTTACCATGGCTGTTCAATCTAAGTATTTATGGACAGTTGTAAGCTGGATTTGATAGATGGGCCATTCTACTTTTCAATGCCTAGAATAGAAATGAAAATTTAAGATCCATTTAAAAAATTCGTAGATATCTTGAGATTATTTTAAAGGATTTTTTTAGCCCCACGTTAAGTCTTAACCATGTCTCACTTTTTACTGTAAATTTACCCGCTATTTTTGTTATTTTTCTATATAAAACAAGAATTTTCTGCTCAAATCACCACTGCGGTACCAGTCTCCACGTCCCCTTGCAAATGACGACCACTGCATTACTATATTAGCCTTTTTTTACCCAACCCCACACAATTTGGTATAATAGTACATTGTGTATTAAGGGTGGTAAAGACAGAATTACAAACGAGAGTCTGTTAGAAGCCCGAAGCCGAAGGCTGAGGGCTTTAATGACTCGAGCTTTGTATTTCCTTTACCACCTGTATAACATACAATGTTTTTCATCACAATTGCGAGAAAATGAAATAAAATCAGACAAAAGATCATATTTTTAACTTACGATTCTCACTAATAGTTTTAGCCGCGTTGTCGATGTCCGGCGGAGTCGCATTACGAGTATCCATTTCTTCGGATGACGACATGTTTTTATTGATATATAAATTTTAATATTTGCACAAAGACACCCTTTTAATTATTATTTTGGAATCACACAGTTTATAATCAGTATTTATAAATTTGCGGCAGACTACATCATTATCTATGACTTACCACAGATAATGTCAAACGTGGTCAGGAGTCCGATTCTAGTGACAGTCGAGATCAATAGTTTATATGCGAGATTTTTAGAAAATTTTATGCAACTGACATTTCATATCGAATGGCACAAGAATTGGGGTCCTAGCGTATTATGATTTTGTATTTACGGTCGATTTTTCTAGCATTTTAGGACACTATTTACGAGCAAGTGTGATGAAAAACATTATACAGGTACGTAGATCTGAAAATTGTGTGCATTTCTAATGTCATCTAATTTTGTTGAAAATTATTACTTTAAACAAAGGTTCACGTTAAGGGACGTTTTGTTAGGCATCAAAAAGAAGAATGGCCCAGATTATGATAAGGGTTTGCGTATGCAAGGGTTGCTTATCAAATGCCTCTTAGATATATGCCGATGATCAAGTTATACTTGCTCCATCGGTACTTAGTTGCAGATGATGACAGTGATGAACAGGGTTCGGAGCTTTACTCAGGGGCTCAGGGCGAATATAAAAGCATTTTGTAATTAAATATACAAATTAGTATGAGTCTGAGTAAGAGTTGAATTTTAATGTTAATGTCGACTGCACAGCTCTCATTAGTCTTACCATGCTACGAAAACTCTGAACCCTGGTGATGAATGAGGGATTTAAGCAAAAGGGGAGGAAAGTAAATGTTGCCAAGACCTAGGCCATGGTGATAGAGAAGGTGCCAACATCGAAATTAGTGTTCAGCAGGTCCGAATTAGTAAAAAAAACACAGTTGGCCATATGTTACCCAAAATACCGCTAGAATTGTTAAAATGGCTATCATAGAGAAAAGTGAACCAGTCTTAAGCCAGGGATACACTAGGCGACAAATGTCCCACGACATGTGTCGGCGACATGTCAAGCGAAGCCGGCCGATTTCGCCTGACATATCTGGCGACAACGCGCAACATATGTCCGTAGTGACATCAGGCGAAGTCTTGCGACTTCGCGAAACTTCGCCTGACACATCTGGCGACATCGCGCGACTTATTACGTCGTTGGCTATACGTGTCGCGCGATGTTGCCAGATATGTCGAGCGAAGTCCGGCAACGTCGCGCCATTTCACCCGACGTCGCAGGCGACACGTGTCGCGCGATGTTGCCAGACATGTCGAGCGAAGTCCGGTAACGTCGCGCCACATCACCCGACGTCGCTGGCGACACGTGTCGCAGGACATTTGTCCCCTAGTGTATCCGTGGCTTAAAACGAGATCTACGCAATATAAACGCGTCCAAAACCTATAAAAAATACACGAACCTGTGTTACTGAACTTCATATACTCCTCTTCCTGGTCACTTTCCCACCACTCGGAAATGCCGTGGGAGTGAGCGTGCGAGCTGCGACACCGCATCAGCTGTTCCTCGCACTTCCTGGTTTCATTCAGGCTTTGCTGCAGCTCCTCCAAAATGTTCCTAGCGTTTTGAAGCCCATTCATAAAGTTCTTCTGGTTCGAGTCGTTTTGCTATAAACGAGGAATTATGTTTACCTGGAAGCCGCGCCACGTCAAATAGGTACACAATTTCGGTGATACTGCGAGTCCGCGTAACTAAGAAAAATCATTAAGTTGCCAAATAGTACATTACTACAGAGGCCGGGAAGTAGGGGGTTGCCGGCCGAGTTCATATAGACAGATTGTTGGCTGGCAACCCCACTTCACACCGATGTTTGTATAGTGCTTTTCTCAAACATATAAATAATTCATTAAAAAAATTAAAACGTCAAATACGTACTAGGAGTGCATAAACATTAAGAGTAACCTACAGTGCTCAGTCATCCGCGCTGTGTCGGGTGCGCCCCACGGCGCGCAGCCCCGTGCTACATTGCCTGCGATCTAAGTTGCGCTACGCACCCCTAATAACTTCTGCCCTCCTGGTACCTGGTGCCTTTATGCAAACGCTTTGGTTGGATGCACGGCTTAATATATAAAAAAAAGCTATTTAGCCTGTTCATAAACACAGCCGCCATGTTTACATGAAAATTAAAAAAAAAACTACTTCCCGGCCTAGGCCTTAAATTTTGTATGAAATTCCTTTACAGTTCTCTCGGGGTGTTCCGCCCGCAACGTGATACTTTGAGGCCTAAAATAACTAACATAACGCCAACATTCCATTGCATGTTTGAGAAAAATACCTTACTGTCTTAATTGCTAAGCTGTATTTTGACCCTAATTTATGTCACCAAAGTCAATCAGGCATACGTAGGCATGCTTTTAATGACGGCTTTAACCGTTGGCGATTTAAACTGTGGTGCGACTAGGGCTTTGATTAATAGTAGATTATACACCGAGGGGATAAAGCACTGTTTTATGTCCCGGGCGCGATATTGAATCCTGAGCAAATCTGGAGGGACTCCAGATTTGACTCCCGAGCGTAGCGAGGGTGTTAATAGTTAACTCCTGAGCGAAGCGAGGGAATTAATACGGAATCCTGATTGCAGCGAGGGATTCAAGCTCGCCCAGGACGAAAAAAGCTTTATCCCAAAGGAGTATACTTTACTTTTCTCACCTTTTGTGAGACAATAAAAAGCAAGGCTACTTACTAGAAACAACGTTTTATTAAAACTTAAAATACCTTATTTA
Organism: Acleris literana; assembly: GCA_946894065.1. Classification (NCBI taxonomy): domain Eukaryota; kingdom Metazoa; phylum Arthropoda; class Insecta; order Lepidoptera; family Tortricidae; genus Acleris; species Acleris literana. The sequence goes on from OX335681.1 coordinate 6,949,031, forward strand.
AAAAAATACGTACAAATTGTAATTTTGCATAGGAATTCAAATCTCATTATTACCCAGCGGGTTATAATGAGATTCAGTACCATATTATAACCCGCCGGGTCATAATATGGTACTGAATCTCATTATAATCCGCTGGTTAGCCGATGGCTAAGTATAATGAATTAGGTACTTTAGGTGAGGTTTGCATGACATATAATTGGGCAATTTCGAGCATGTGGTGTGAAAAGTAATGTATATAGGTAGTTCTCAATGTACCTAGTGCGAGTACCATAACTAATTACGTTTACTATACTTTATTAACATTGAGAATCGCACTGTATTGTTGTTTAATTAAGGCCAAACACCACAACGAGGGTAACACGACGGATAAATTTGTACGCGGCGAAGTCGGTTCCCCGAGGTAACAGAGGTAAGTATATGAAATTAATGAGAATTATGAACCGACCTAACTACTACTTATTAGACAAAACACGAGGGATGTTACGGAGGTTCGATTTCGATTCTGAAAAGTCAGAACTTCTGATATGAGGTACACGTCCGATTCCGACTTAGACTTTTAAATCGGAGGTAGAAACGCAGCTGCGGCGCGTAAGGGTCTCCCCAGACCTATCGACGCGGAATCGGCTTGAGCCGGTAAGAAAAAGTTTTATGTCCATGCAATAAGAGCGCAAACGACGTCGTTCCAGTCGCAACGCCGAATCGAGCCGAGCCGAGCCGAGCGACGTCGTTTTCGCTCTTATTGCATGGACATAAAACTTTTTCTTACCGGCTCAAGCCGATTCCGCGTCGAAGGGTCTGGGCTCTGGGGAGACCCTAAGAGTTATTTTATGCTCGTCGCCCGGGGTGCTCCCCTCAACACGTCCTTTCAGTTGATTACCTACTTACTCTTTTTTAACAGTTACCCACTCACAATTCTCAAATCTTTTGCCTTCGCCGTCGACTACACTTTCGACTGTGGTCTGCGACAAACCAAATTTAAAAACTCCGATTCCGACTTCGCAGCTTCAGTCCTAATAAAACCACCCCCACAAAGAAGTTCAAGTAGGTAACATACCGGATAGCTATCCACAGTGACACATTTTATATTATCAGCGGTAAACGTTTCGTTATTTATTCTACAGTCTTCCATTGCTAGTTGGGTCTAGAAGTCTTCTTATTTATCTTTTGATAGCCAGTTCAAGGGTCAGATAACACTATTCAAATATTATGTATATTTTGTAGAAAATTCTTAGTTATGTCAATTCTGCTGTCAGCCTGACACGATTATCAATAGGTTATCACACAAATTATAAGCGTATATCTAGATTATCACATTTTACCATACTTAAGGCTTATAACACATTTATTTATTGCTATTTTGCAAACGAGTGCAGCAATAAGTATGTTTAAACGAGACATAGTAGTGCGACGAAAAACTCTAAAGTAGGTACCTATACTAAAAAACTTAAGAAGCCTCTAAAAGGGGTGATAGACAGGCGAGTAATTACGCCGTACTTGGACATTTTCACGAAAATGTATAGCTAATTTTCGTCACAAAACTGACAAAGCTAAAGTTCCTTAATTTCAGTCCTATGCCGTACTTACTAGCCCGTCTATCACCCCTTTTAGCGAGTTCTTGAGAGCTGCCACACCAAAACCATTTTGTCATACACAGTGGCGCTCTCATTAATTTCTACGCTTTTATTACACTGTATGAACTGTGTGTATTTTACACGAACTGCTGGGCTAGCCAAGATGCATTCGTGATGAATTCTAAGAAAAGTAACGAAACGAAGATAATGCAAAAAAATCTGAAAGTAGGCCATGGATAGGCGTGCGCACGAAAGCTTATCGCAATAGTATTTATATTCCGTGCAGAATGGAACGTGTCTTCTAGGACCTTCACCCACATTATTACGATACCGAAGCGAGATGGGGTAAAACAAACTGGAATAGAGGCCTCTGGCCTCTGGTCATACGCCTCTAGTGTTCGCTGCAGGGACCGGAAAACCTCTTCATTTGATTAAGCCTATAGATGCGAACTCTATCGTTTGTCGACCCAATCGTTAAGGTTTCCCTATGATTGTGTTACCGTAACGTTAGGGAAACCTTTTCGAACCTGTCAACCGCGTCTATTGTGCACTTCCCAAAACCATGTTTTTATATATATTTAAGCACCAAGCGTTACCTGGGTATTATTACCCTATTGATCGCCTGTTTTCACCTTCAGCAGATCTTACTTACTGCATCGCAACCTGCCGCTAATTTTAAGGTAGTGCAATAAGTCGAATGTCTTGCGAGTGGAGCTTTAAATAGCTTGAAGCCGTTCGATTGACCTTAGGGCGGTTTCAGGCTAGCGATTTTTCAACGCATAGACTCGTTTTTGTACGCTTGTAAACGCGCAAATTTGCTTCACGCGCATCTCGTACGAGCGTAGGCGGGTTTGAGTTTGAAAGCCGTTGATGCGCGAGTGTTGTACGAATGGCATATACGTAGAAGTGGTTAAAGCACTGGTGAAAACCGGTTTGGTTGATGACGTCTAATTCCCTGAATGTCTAAATCCGCGAATGTCTAAATCCGCGAATATCTAATTCCCTGAATGTCTAAATCCGCGAATCTAATGACTATACATATACTAAGTAGTATGGAGGGTAGAAGTAAAGGATGACAGACTTATGACAGCCTTGTATGGGATGACAGCTATTCGACGGAGCCCTGCCTGCGGCAGGGCTCCTATTTCTGGGCGGTTTTTCCCTTCGGGCATCTAAAGATACCTAACGAACCTAACCTACCTACTTTGGACTAGCGGCTATTAGACATTCAGGGAATGGACGTATGGCGACTAGACATTCGAGGAGTGGACGTATGGCGACTAGACATTCGGGGAATGGACGTATGGCGACTTGACATTCGGGGAATGGATGTATGGCTACTAGACATTCGGGGAATTAGAGGTCCGCAACCAATCCTGTGAAAACGTAGTAGTTACATTCTCTTTGGCACTGTTTACACAATTTGTTTCAACTTTATATTTTCCACTAGTTGCACTGATAAACATAAGGGAGATGAGGTTGAAAAAAATAATCACACAATCACTAAACTTTGAAACAATTTATTCAACTACAACAAAAAGCATAACTTTTTATAACTAAATCAGTCTAAAAATATTCTATCTCCTGCAATGCTAACTAACTATGACTCAAATATTTCATTTAAAAAGAATAAATCCAGCTACAACCTACAGAGTGCATTTATTGCTGTCGTTTAGCAGTATCATATCTTGGGTTGTTCATATACTTTGAAGGCAATTTCAATATGAAACAATTATTCGCGAAGACTTAGGCCTATTAGGCACGTGTGGCCGTCGAACTATCGTTAACCTAGTATTCTGTTCAATTCATATGAATAGCGCATGTATATGTACTATTTTAATGATGTGTTTCATACAGTACTCCCAGCTTCTTTACAGCGTTCAGTACATTTCGACATCGACCGTATATTCGTCACTCGTTTTCCATATAAAAACGAGGATTGTCGATCGCTTTTAAAAACAGTATAGTGATATTTTTCTAAGATGTCCGAATGGTCATAAAGAGCTTATGTTTATCATTTTAGAACGGATGGAATTACGTATAAAGATAATCCGCTCAACGAGCTACCTTCCTTTCTAAGCTATAAGGTTCAATTTGAAATGGTTCACCCAGGTAGACGGCCGGAGTGGCGTGTGGCAAAGACCGCTACTGTTTTTAATGTGAAGCCATTACAACTTGAACCTTATAGTTTAGAGCGGAAGGTACCTATTTGGTCGGATTATCTTTTTACATATTTCCTTTCGTTCCGAACTACTAAAGGTGGTCTTTATGACCATTCGGATATCTTAGAAAAGTACCACTTTTTTATACTACACCTACCTGCTGCTGTAATACCAAAGAATGCGGCTAACTACAATGTAGTAGTCGAAGCATTTTATACTCTATTGGTAACCAAATAAAATTTAAAATGCTTATACAGTGCGATAGCTCTTAGTGCTTCGGGTTTGTACTTGTCTCTCACTCGCTCCCATAAGATCTTATTAAGAGCGAGTGAGAGAGAAGTATAAGCCCGAAGAATCTTCTAAGTGCTCAAGACTGTACTATTACTGTGCAGTTGCCTTCTTTGGTGTTACGGCAACATGATACTCATAATACACCTCTTCCAATAGGTACACAATGTATTGTCTAACTGTCAATTTCAATCTTCAATTGGAGCATGAACTAGTATGCATGCATTAATTTAAAATTGTCGATAATGTATACAATGATTGATTTTTATTTACAAATGGCAGCGATTTGATTGCAATAATTTAACAAGTGTTTCATCTCGCGCACTAAAAAATTTATACCCAAAAAGGTACTATTAATTTGTCAGTATACAGATTATATCATTAAAAATTATACAATTGATTTAATAAATTATTTTGACACTTAAAATGATAGTGCGCCACTATCTAACAGTAGTGTCATAGAAGCAGAGCTGAAACGTGGTGGTATGTGATATAGCCGAACGCATTTTCTGATTAGTCGGCCATGACATTATTTAATCACATTTCAACTTTATTTTTACGATCCTAAGTTCAAAAGTGGCAAATTACATCGTGATATTAACAGTTTATTGTAAACAACACCGCTAATCGATCTCCTAACCAGATCAATTGCTATAATTATTGGCCATTTTTAGCTGGTCACCAATAACGGTCAATTCACACCGAGACGCGACGCGACGCGACGCTGCGCGTACATACGACTCAAAATATACTTTATTTACTACACAAAAAGGTACACATTTCGTTGTGAGAATTCAGAATACGTTTCACCACGCAGCATGAATTCGCACAATGAAATGTGTACCTTTTCGTGTAGTAAATAAAGTATATTTTTGTAGCGTCGCGTCTCGGTGTGAATTGACCCTTACGGACACAAAACTCTGATTATAAACATGATTGTTGCTAAAAAATATGCATAAAAACATACATAAAAAAACGATTTGAGAACTTCCATCATTTTTGAAGTCGGTTAGCAAATGGACCCTTATCTTCTTCGACATAAGATTCAAGTGTCCAACATTATTGGTTCCTGGTGGTAACCTAGTTTAGTGGTGTCGTCAACAATGAACTAAGTATACTTTAGCTTGACTTGGTTATGTCAGAAATAGTTTCACCAAAACCGTAACTATTATTTACACATAATACTTAAGGTCTGTTCATTCTTACTTGTCTTATATAGTAAACAACTTTCTAAACTCAAAACAGCTATTTTAAACAAAATAAAGCAATCACAGACAATAAATTGGCCAAGTGATGTCCAAAATGTTTACTCAGTTTACTTTATTTACGATAAAACAGCTGTTTTAGCTAAAAAAAAGGTTCATTTTGAGGTTAGAAAGTTTTTTACTATATAAGACAAGTAAGAATGAACAGACCTTATTTAAAGTCGCTAGTGAGCCCACGTCAACATGAATAAAACAAGCGGAGTTTCGTTTTAATCATATTTTCACGAGTGAAATACAATTTCGATATTACAATGAAATAATAATTATTCAGATCGGAAATTACATTTAAATGATAACAGAAAAAAATACAGCGCTTTAAGTTTCTTGTGAAACGTTAACTAATTAACTTTTTTCTGGGAAAAACCAATTCCCAATCTAGTCTATCTAGTCTGTTTTATATCTTTGTATTACCAAAATCACATCCAAATCCATCAAAGTTATTGTAAATTAAAATTGAAACTACGTGTTAACAAGAGCTAACCGGCGACTTTAAAAGTTGCGACTTTTTAAAATTCAATACAATCGTTCTGAACGTTGTTGTATAATATTAACCTATTATACTTGCCTTGATATATAATGATTTATCCGTGATACGTGGATTATGTAGCAGTACATATTGACATAACCAAGTCACACATTCACAGCGCAGAAGTCTTAGTTTTTTAAATCTGAAATTCATGTAACATGATGGAGACATAATACCTGTCGTTTAAATATCGATTAAATATCTGTTTCAAAACGCAGAAAAAAAACTTTTAAAATATTAGTGTAAATAAATAACATCACAATTTAAAAACAACTCAATAAAATCTGTTTGTTACAAAATATGTTTGGGTATAGGGTGACGTTGGGTATTGGGTACGAAGCTTGCTACAAAATGATAGTACTATGAACTTTTATTTCATATCAAGCCCTAGGTATATACCCGCGCCAACAAACAATGAATTAAGGCCATACCTTCCTAGGAGGTGGCAACGTCGGCCATCTTAAACATTGTACAAAAAGACAGCAAATGAGACTCAAATTGGGTAACTAAGTTTCCCAAATTAATAAATTTTCTTTGCTAAACAGTTCTTATTTTGTATGAAATAAGGTTGCATCTTTCGCAACACTCTGAACAATAACTTTGTGTGCTCAGTAGGGAATGCAAATAACCGGTTTTAACCGATTATTTTCATACAAAATCGGTTAATAACCGGTTAAATTGCATTCCCTAGTGCTCAGCCACCCCAAATACAATCAGGAGTTTACGGTACCTGTTGTTTAAATAAAGCATAAAGTTAATTCTAACTAAGATGTTGCCACGTCGCAGGACAGTATCGCGTTTACAGATATAATTATCACAGAAACTAAACGTTCTTGTGATGACATGTCAGTTTAATTTAAACTGTATTGCGCATAGAAAACACTTCTCTAAAATATGGCTATACTTTAAAAAAAATAGTTATTCGGAAGACATTTTAACAGGCCTCAGGTGATATAAGCTATTCTAAAGTAAACTATAACTAAAACACGACCCGTCGTCACGCAACGACAACAGTAACAATGATCGAAATGGCGTATTGTGCAGATAACATGACCTTAACATGAATACTGATCGTTAACAGCCGTATATATTTATTACACGTTGATAAAATTTCTCACATATCTATTTTGAATAAAGAACGAGGAAAAAACATATCAGAAACAACTACTACTAATATAGGAGATAGAAAGTACAGAAATAAAAAATAAAACTTACTTTCAGAAAAGCTGCAAGCCGTAGGAAAGGCCTAATCTAGTTATTATAATATAATAATATCTACTTGATCCTATTGAGTAACTATATTGCTGTATGGAGGCACTTATAACAATCGTAATTATTATTCAACAATTTGTGAATAGATTTGTCTTTTCATTATAAAATGTGATGGTCTATTTACAGGCTAGCCTAAGATTGTTTGCTCTGAAGTTAATGATTTGATTGGAGCAAAAAAGAATATATGCAATATAATTAAATATTGATGAAATTTGTTCTTCAAAACTGCCAGGAATTAAAAATACAAGATATAGAAAGTAAAGCTAAGAAGTCGTTAGAAAATCGCGTCATTTAGTGGTGTATTTGTAGGCCAGTCTATAACGACATCATGGATCGCAAACGCGCATGTAACTACGATGTTTTATATGTTGTTAGGTTCCTTGAGAGTAGTTAACACCCAAGTTTGCAACCCTGAAAGCCCTGTGCTACCCTGTTGCTCGAAAAACTGCGAAATTTTGTCACTCGTTTCAGTTTTGTCGAAAAAATTACCCTAAGGAAGTGTATTTCAAATATCTTTGTTTATACTTTAATAAAGATAACTAAATTTGCTACAATTTGAGCGTAACCTGAGCTCACGATGTCCATTGGCTGCCGAGATACAGCAAGTCAAAGATAGGAAATTTTCTTCAAAAAGTAAATGTTTTGGTAGGGTTATTTTGAAGACACGTACCGGCTGAACTAATTAATGCTCCTATGTAAAAGTCATGTCAAAAGAATTTTTAGAGAATTAAATTAACCTCGATTTAATACCAAAGTGATGCCTATAGGCCTCAGTTTCATCCAAAATAAAAAAAATAAAAATGACGGATTTTGGCTAAATAATAAAAACATTCAACGTTGGGATGATTTTCTTTAAAAAAAAACCATTTTAGATGTAATCAGGCTTCAAATAAACATACACTAAAGAAATGAACATACTTCCACGTTGTTTCGAAAACTGCGAAAATTGCAACTTCTGTCAACGGGGGTTTTCAGGGTTGCAAACTTGGATTTTAAATACTCTCAACGGTCCTAACAACATATAAAAAAAACGTAGTTACATGAGGGTTTGCGATGTTTGCCTTTTTTGTGTTTTTATAGACTGGGCTATTGGACTGATCAAGAAAATTAAGGTTTGCTATGTATCAACTGCTATAAAATATCTTTGGCATGGAATTGTTTGAATATACGAATTCAAAAAATTCTGAATTACAGAAAATCCTGTAACAAATCGGAAGCATTACATCCATAACAGTTCATCAAAAATACGAACATTTACACAAAACCAACAACTTAAAGAATATAATATGATTCACAATAACAATTCTCGAAGCAAACGTTTTGTTGAGCTTTTGGAATTTTTCACTTAAGATATGAAATAATGAGATCCGCAATCGAGTATAGATTACTAAATTCAACCGTCATAAGTAAACATAAAGTCAATGATACGTTTCACAAAAATATTACAATTGTAATTTTATTGATGTTTTCGTTTGTAAGTAACTAGTATATTCAAATGGTAAATACCTTCCTATGACACGAAACGTGTTCAGGCCTGGCACGTTTAATATATATTTTCATATAAATATGTAGAAAATTTAGTAAACTGTACATGATCGGGACTTAGGCTACGGACCTACGGTGTTCCCGCGGGACTTTAGAGGGAGTTGGTGATGTTCTGGAAGAGCCGCTTGCCCCACCACGTCTCCAGATCGAAGGGCTGGAAGTCGCGCAGCCCCGCGCTCGGCGCATCGTGGTAGTACAGGCTGGCCGGCGGCGCGGGCGATGAACTGCCGGACCCTGCGACAATACTTTTTTTACCCGGAGAAAATGGCTACACTATCACTCTGCCTAACGGGAGCAAAGTCTGATTGTGTCCTGCATGGACAGAAACTACCATGCATCCCCTGGCATGGTTTGGGGTTACGGAATCGCTTTAGCGGCAAAACATCTAAAGTAACCGTGAAAAAGTACACAACCCTATTTATTACAAACGCAATAATTCAAACTCGGTGTCTCTTCCTTATTTCCAAATATAAACTTGAACAAAACTTTGAAGTTGACTAAATAGGGTAGACATCAGTACTTTCTGCACTTATGCCGACGTGGGAGTGGTGAGAATCCTTCAAAAAATAGGTGCCAGTCCGGTTTTTTGGGTGCCAAATCGTAAAGTTTTTTATTTCTTTAGGTGCGTAAAGTAAGTTGAAATGCATTTAATATAATAACACAAAAGCAGTAAAACATACAGGGCACGGTTATTTCCAGTAGTAATTGTAAGGAAATGAAATCTTATACTACAAAATATATTGTTTATTAAAATTTAGACATTTATTTATTTTTCTGTGAGTTAGGTTTTTACAATAAATATCCAAATGTAAAAATTAATACAACAATACCAATACAAGAAATAAACATTATAAAAAACTAACCTATTGGTGCCGCCGGCAGCGGGGCAGGTCTCAAGCTACCGGTGGTTAGGGCTGCAGAGAGAGGAACATCACAATACTTACCGTATTGAGGAGTGCTGCTTACTGTATCTAGCCCTTGCCATCCAGCCATCAAGCGAGAGTTTTTTAAAGTGTTCGTCGTGACTCTTCGCTATGAGGCCGTTCGCCGAAACAACTATCTGGCCAATGATCGTCGTGTCAACATTCCACACGGCGATCATCTCGTGACCCAAGTCAAGGTACTTGCTCTGAGCCTGTCCTTCTCAGCCTCAACGAGGTTCTCGTCATGCGGGATGGTGTCTTCGACGAACACTGCCCGGCGTTGAAATTGATCTGTCAACACGATACCAGGCTTATTGTCCACGATAGTCCTGTCCGTAATGACAGATCGATTCCAATATTACGTAGTACGACTATTTTCGAGAACTGGCGCCGCATCGAAGAGCAAGTTGCTGATGGATGATCCTGGCTACGAGGTTATGTCTGTGCAAGTACTCGCTGTTAGCCAAATGCGAACAACCGAAAATGATATGTCCGAGGGACTTGCTGGAATGACGGCACGCTCGCCAATGTCGACCGTACCCTCCATCAGAATATACTTCCGGTAGTTATTCGCTATTATGACCTCGTCAGCAATTGCACAGACAAAACCTTCGGTTTCCCCAAAGAGGTCGCCACATCGTAGCCAGTTCACTGATGCTAAATAATCTGCGTATAGCCCTGTTAGGGCCCGGTAGAAGCGTCCGTGCGACAGACTGGACAGAGAGACTTACACTTACTTTGGGTTGGGGTTTGGAACATTCCAAATGAAAGGGATGCAGCACCAGAGTGCACTGTGCTTAATAATATAATGGAAGGTACTTTTATCATGGAAACACTCACCAGAACTGGAAGGTGTTGATGGTTCACTGTCGCCATATGCAGACTGTGCCCAAGCTGAAAACAAAAAAATACAGAGGTAATCATAATCAATCAATCAATCAATATCAGGGGACAATCTCACAAAAATTGACCTAGGCTTAAACTAAGCTCTAGTATTGTAGGTAAACTTTGTACTATGGCTACTGGACAATGATAAAAATACTTGTATTAGTTTCAGGAACAAATATTCTCACTTATCCATCACAAAAGTGTATTTGCCCCCGCAATGAAAGTTTTAAATAAAATAAGATTTAATATTTTTATGGGATGTTTAAAATGTTGATTGAAGAGAATTATATTACAATCGCGGTCTTGCATGATGTGACTATTACCGTAATAGAATGAATTCTTGGGAAAATTGTTTCTGTGTCGACTAAGTAGGGATATATCAAGATTGACCATGGAACTGACTTTGGGACCCGAGTTTATGTTGGTAGAAACAATATGGTTGTAAATGATTGTTTTATAGTTACAGTAGTTTTTAGTTTTGGCAGTGTTACGGAAACTTGATTTTGGATTGTTTTATATCAATTTTGAACAACACTCGATTTTTAAAAATCTTGAAGATCTGTTTCCATTTTTATTAGTTTATGAGACACGAGCTTAAATCATTAATGAAGCCGTATCGTTAATTTTATTGATATTTAGCAACTAAATTGCCATGACGATATGCAACACTGTAAGCAACACTGCAAGAAACACTGGGTTCTCGTTGGTTTCATAATAATTATGTAACTAGGAATTTTGTATAAAGATAGGGCTAGAGAATTACTAGTTTCCTAGTAATATAATTCATATTTTCCCAGTAATACTGGCCATATTCCTCTTATAGCCAACTAAAATTATTTAAATATTATTCTCCTATTTGCATCAGTTGATCATTCAATATAACTTAAATACAATATTTCCAGCTGTACATAAACTTGTCGAAAGGCTCTCACCAATACTATCGGGCTGAAACCCGGACATGGCGACACAAGACGAAAGCAAGCAAGACAAGATGGGAGGAGTATTAACGCACTCGCTTTTGGCCTGTCTTGGTGTTTCTAGACGAGTGTATACAGCCGCATTACATTCTCTCAACACGGTCTGACTGGGTCTATACAACAATTGGCATTAGTAAAGTTTGTGACTAAATAAAGCATTTAAAAGATAAAGAGCTCAGCTTCAATTATGCAAATTGATGTTCAACCACTGAAGAGACTGACTGACTGAATAGTGACATCACCAGAAATAATGTGACCCATTAGAAAGTCGCTGGCCTGATGCCTAGCGCACTCGCGATCAACTTCAAAGTGGAACAATTGTTTTCATTTTGAAAGTACTCGATGTCAAAATGAAAACGTCTTAAATGGAAAAACACACTGCAGAGACTGATGTATCTTATAAGGTCCAAAAAGAAAAAACATAGCTTGTATTTGACGTAAGGCATTCAAAAGGCTTAACTTGTCGTGTGTCAGACAGATTTTAATTGCAAAATTAAAGTTCGAATTTTTAATCTTTTGTCGGTAAAAATTACATTCAAAATCTTAATTAGAATGGCTGACGCACTAGTAGGTCAAAGGTAGAGGAGAGGTTAAGATAAATAATAAAAAGGAATGGATTGCATACAAAAGCAGAACACATCAACAACACATGTTTTATCAAGTCATAATTTAATAATTAGTTTATACTCCTGACAAACCCTGTGTTGTGGATGTTATTAGTAGCTTTGAAGTCTGTTTTTTAAATAAATTGATTGATAAAGCTAGGTTGGGAAAGGTTCATTTTTAAATGGTAAAATATAATTGTTTAATCAAAACAATACTTAAAAGACTAGCAATAATTATGATAATAGACTTGGTCTAACGTTCTAACCAACCTAGGGTTACTGTTTAGGAATTTGAAAAATCCTAAAAAAGCCCCACATTTCGATAAAAGTCTGGACTGTCACAAAATGGAAACATTACTCACGTGTAGTTTTATTACTCATATTCAATGTAATTAAAAAAAAAACAGAAAAATTAAGGAGCTGGACAAAGGCTGGACTAAAGTCTAAATATCTGGACATGTCTGGACTAATCCGGACAGATTGCAACCCTAAACCCAAGCTACCTTTTTTTTGACAGGGTAAACCCACCCTACCTATCCTAACCTATCCTAAGGATAAAATGTAATGAATTTTATAAATATTACCCACTTCATCAATAATTTAATATAGAAAGTTCTAATATACGTTACGGTAATACTATTAAGTAAAACAAAAACTTACTTTCACTTATAAACCTGATCATTTCTTCATGTTGCGGCGTTATCACGTGGTGTTGTATTCTTTGATGTACAGTTTTTTTACCATTGGAATGAAATACTGGTTTAGGCATGCTGAAAGAATACAATGCTCATAAGAGATTGATTCATAACAAAACAAAGTAAACGCATATTATTAAATCTATCCACATTTTTTGCTCAATAATATGAAACAATAATAGAATATTGCAATCTAAAATGAAATAAACACTGCACTTTCAGGTTATGTAAAAACACTGATGAAATAATTTGAAACAACCATCTTCACCAGGATAACATAAACATCAACGTACTTGATGACTTCTCCATTATCGGATTCAGAAGACTTCCTATTGAGATCTTTACGACTATCTAGTCTATCCAAATTCTGTGAAAGACCTGCAAATAAAAATACTCAAAATGACACCTATGTCACGAGAACACGGCATTGCCGCTAAGTGTGTAGAAACAAAATGAAGATCATTATTATTACCCCTTCTTGTTTTGGCAACAATTTTGCTGGGTCCTTTTGAGACTGTATACATTTTATAATTTTGACCCGCAAGTAAAAAAACAAATGGAAAAGTCGCGCTCGGCACGAGTTATGAGACCAATCCAACCAACCAATCATAAACTAAATGTTGCAATATGAAAAAATATGTCAAGCTTTTGATTTTTCATCGACTCAGTCTAAATGAAAAATTGAAGACCTTAAAGCTTTAACTTAAACATGACAAAGCGTTCTCCAAATACTGAAACATCCTATGAATTATTTAAATAAAATGTTATTACTTGTAATGAGTTTAAAGTGTTCCTGATAAAATTATTAAATGGCAACAACTTTAATTTTAACGTTCCGTTTTACACATTCTTATTTCTCTCGTTTTGGAAAATTTAATAATTTATAAAACATACACTGTATTATAGATGTAAAAAAAAACATGATAATTATTTGGCATATCAGTAGTAGTGTAGTCAAATTAGTAGGGCTTTCTGAATATGGTGTGAAAATTGAAAATCAAAGTTCGAAGTTACGTTAGCTCCATCCCTGTCACTCGTCATTCGAGACTTAATCGAGAGAAAGGGATGGAGCTAACGTAACTTCGAACTTCGATTTTAAAAGTAGGGCCTCTGTGTTCAGTATGTACTCTCTACAAAATGAATTTACTATCGTAGGACGCTGTTCTACAGTATCTACTTAAACTTGAGTGATGTGATGTTTATTGCGACGACAGAGTTCTATAGTTATGCAAATAGGTACATTTGGTTCAGAGCCAGAATCGCGCCCGCTCTAATTTGACCCGTCCAGTTTGTCTTTATAGTCAATTGATCACCTGTCACTTATCGCCGAACCCTATATTCAAACCGCGGACAGATAGGCTTATAAGGTAGATGCACTAAAGCTGGCACGAATGGAATGAATAAAAGTAATGTCAGTGATAGTACCGTCCTTTGAATCGATCTTCGAATTTCAAACCAAAAACCTGTTATTATTTTACACACTTGTATACTTTCGTTCACTCATTCAATCCATTCGTGCCAACTCTTGTGAATCGACCTACTTCGGATTAAAATTTGGCATATTCTGTATAGCAAAATGACAAATTTTAACCAGAAGTTAGCCTTATCTATCCGCGGTTAGAATATAGGGTTCGGCCGTTAGCCCACAAACTTACAAATTTCTACCACGTCTACTTAACAATATGCAACGAACTTTCGCTATTGTTCAGACCTCACTACTTTCACCGTTTAAAAGTCATTAATGCTGCCATGTTCTAAATACTTAGGCTTTAGCGTCCTTAGTTTCTATAGCTGTATACCTACTTACTTAGTTGACTAAATAGATTAACACTTCTTGTAATTATCCACGGCTTAGACGGACGGACGGACGGACGGACAGCGTAGGCATACGAGTATCATAAAAACGGCATACAAGCTCGCTCACTCGACAGGTAGACCGGGTAAACTAAAGGGGCGTGCTCTGTCCCTCCTACTCTATAAGAATACTACAAGGTCTGCGAGGGACAGAGCATTCGACTCGCTAGCGAGTACGGTAATTGTAAGTCTAAGTTTTTTTGTTCCGGACCCGAAAGTGATTCGATTGGAAATCGAATTCAAATTGGAATAAATTAAAACCTTAGTACTGTGCGGCGGTTCGGATCCCTTGGTGCGCGAGTCCAACGGACGGAACAACTTCAACTTGCCGGTTAATAATTGGTGCGTCAAGTTCAAGAGAGAGTTATCAAATAGCTAGGGTGATGTCACCACGTTTAGCTGACAGGCACCAGTAATGGACACTTTACTCTTAATTAAAATTTCATACGTCCTATAGGTATTGATTGTTGCAAAACAAATGAATAACCCTTATCTTCTGTAAAATAAGAATCAAGTGTAC
This sequence comes from Acleris literana, assembly GCA_946894065.1. NCBI lineage: Eukaryota > Metazoa > Arthropoda > Insecta > Lepidoptera > Tortricidae > Acleris > Acleris literana. Next base: position 6,964,122 of record OX335681.1, read on the forward strand.
ATCATTGGTCCTTGTCTATTACTGGTTCCGTCACCCTACCAGTGGCCCGTTTCACGAAGCTACAAGTTACAAATTACAAGCGGAACTCTCTTTCTAGCAAAAGGAGTTAGAAAGAGACTTCCGTTTGTAATTTGTAACTTGTAGCTTCGTGAAACGGGCCTCAGAGGGCCCTGCCAAGACTAACGTTTCTATTCGTTTCGTTTTTAAACCTATCGCGCCACTGGTAGATCACGTGACTTTCCGTATCACGTCATCTACCAGTGACGCGATTGGTTTAAAAACGAATCGAATAGAAACGCTAGTTAGCGTAATGCGGCTTGGCAGGGCCCTCTGATCTTAAGTACTCTGAACCCAACGACGATTCCATCAGCCCCTATTTCACCATCTTGACAATGACACGTGCCAGGTGACAATTCGGTATACATTGCAAAGTTAACACGCTGGTAGATACATCTCTGCGTTTCATATAAGTTGCGCCACGTACACTGATGCCCGGTTCCAATATTCAAGAAACGAATCGTTTTCCTTACGTCTCGTTAACATTTGACATTTGCTACGTAAAATTTTTAACGAGACGTATGGAAAACCATTCGTTTCTTGAATATTGGAACCGGGCATGAAATGTCACCTATCACCTGTCGTTATCAGTAGGTATGGTGAAATAAGGCGCTGGTCTCTTGCGGTGATATTAAGTAGGTGCTACAATTCCTGTCTATAAGTTGACCGGCCATTGCCCCCAGTCAGTTCAGTCTGGTAAAAGTCAGGTTCAAATCCAATTGTACCATTAAGCTGTCCATATGTAATTCAACTCAATAAATGATGACGAATGAAACCCTTCACGATGCGAATGAATGCGAAGCAACTAAACTGACTAGCTCAATTGATTTCCTTTTGCAGCCGTTGTAGCTACTCCTTTTTGGGGTTCCGTATAAATATTTTGTAACTTACACAAAGTAGCAGTGTCTAAAAACCCGACAACCTGTTTTTATTATTTCTGTGGTAATTAATATTGGCGCCGTTGTTGATATTTGAAATCGTCCGTAAATGCGACAAGACAAATCTTAGTTTAACTAATTCGTAAAGATCGGGCCATCTGAGGCCCTAGCTAAGATGCAAATACTAATGCCGGTACCACACTTCGCTATTCGCTATTCGTTATTCGGCTTATGCGCCTACATTCGACGAAGTGTGGAGGGTTTATTCGTCTATGTTTGCTTTATTCGCACGCATAACGCATAAGCGCGATAGCAAATATTTTACAAATACGGCGCACCCGCATAACAAATAGCGAATAGCGAAGTGTGGTGCCGGCATTACGTTTTTCTTTTCTACCACTCAAACTGTATGGAATGACATTCTCGTGCGTTGCGATAAACCACGTGGTCGGCTGTCATCCCATACATTTTGAGTGATAGAAAATAAAAACGTTAGTAGCGTTCGCATTTTGGCTAGGGCCTCTGAGGCCCTAACCAAGATTCATTACGCTAACTAGCGTTTCTATTCGTTTCGTTTTTAAACCAATCGCGTCACTGTTAGATGACGTGATACGAAAAGTCACGTGGTCTACCAGCGACGCGATTGGTTCAAAATCGAATCGAATAAAAAGGCTAGTTAGCGTAATGCATATTGGCTAGGGCCTCAGTTCTGTAACTTACTACATAATCTGTGTTTCTGCTCCTACGAGGGAACAACGAGGCATACAGTGCAACTATTTTCTTAATAGCGATCGGCAATCTTCGTTTTTCTATGACACATGACTACATGAGTGACAAATATACTGTCAGTTGCGAGTGCAAGCGTGATAGTGATTAGCAAGTCAAAGGCTATTAAGAAGCTGGGAATACTGTAAGTTGTTTGATCAGTAGTTAACTCGACTTAGGGACGAGTTCACCAACAATTAAACGCATGATTAGCGGTTTTACCGGTGTCAAATGTACTGATTAACAGCTGATTAAGACTTAATCGTCCGTTTAATTGTTGGTGAATTCGGCCCCAATTGTTAAAATTCGAAAAAGGAGTCGAAAAACTTGAAACGTTTCCTTGAGATTTAACCATTAGTCATGGTTTTTAACAATTAGTTAGTTTAACTACTGATCAAACAACAGGCCCTAAACCGTACCATTAACAAACCTTTGTCGATGGTCAAATGTTTTTGAAAATAGTTTTTAAGGACTATGTTTATGGATGTTTGCGTTCCAATAAACAATTAAATAAGTAAATAGGCCCTATCTTTTGACAGTTATAACGGCTTAAAAGATATGAATCTCACATTCTTTAGGGCTGAGTTCACCAACAATTAAACGGACGATTAGCGGTTTAACGTGTGTCAAATATAGTATTGATTAACCTAGCTGATTAAGACTAAACCGTCCGATTAATTGTTCGTGAACTCGGCCCTTAATAATTTAACCTGGGGTTAACGTAGAGTTAAATTTACACCATTACTGTCAAGTAATAGAGCTATAATAATAATGGGATGTCATATGAAAGGGCTTAATCTGCACATTTCAAAACCATTTTTTTTTTAATTTTCTGTCATGTGCTTTTTGATTTATAGCCAAAAATTTACAAAAAATGACGTTCCGCCCCCTTATCCCCGAATTTTATTAATCAAAAAATCTAAAAAAAACATGACATAGATAATTACTTATATTTTATGGGAAAAAAATGAAGTATTAATTATTTACAGTTTTTGAGAAATATCAAAAACTCTATAAAATCTGTATTAAAATTTAGGCTAGTCAAAATGGACGTTATTGCATAGAAAATAAAGTTCATAACAAAATGAGTACGTTCTTTTGCGGTTATCAAGTATATTATCTTATATACGGAACCCTCGGTGCGCGAGTCCGACTCGCACTTGACCGGTTTTTTAATTTGGTAAATTATGACTTAAACAAACATTATTTTTGAAATGAAGGTAAAATAAACACCGTAATAATGTATTCGCATATTTGTATAATGTAATTAAGTAAACTTTTTCCGGTTAGACACAAATACTCGTGGAATCATTGACCGCCACTCCAACTCGAACTCCGGGTTTTTTTACAGAAACAAAAAACGGTCAAATTAGCGCACGTTTCCTCGAAGTACGGTGACATGTCGGAAAATAATTATAAATGGACGGTTCCCCTCGTTAATCGTACTAATATGTATTGTGAAATCACATCACGCTTTTTTACACAGTAAAAAAAAATGGTTTCCGCCGTCCCTCTGTTTATATTTACGCTTATATTTTTCGGATTTTTCAAACTGCACAACGGATTTTCATGCGGTTTTCAATAGATAGAGTGATTCAAGAGGAAGTTTTCTATGAATAATAAATTCTGGATTATGTACTATCGCGATCGTTAATTTGTGACCCATTTCAAGAAAAATAGGCTTGAAGTCGTCAATGTCATTTAGAGATGCCATATCATTTGTAACTTATAGGAGACTCAACCTTATTGTTGTAGAATGTCAGAATGTCTTTGGACCTAAGGTGGGTCCCAAATTTAAGTTCGTGACTGTACGGGTGTAACTCACATAAACCGAAGCGAAGCGAGGGCGGGTCGCTAGTAAAATGTGAACTATTGTGTGGATGTTTTTGTTACTGTATCGCTTTTACAAGAACCGTCACAGTTTCAGTGGTTGGGATCTTGAGTACAGTCGAGTTCATAAATATGTGTACACTTTAGTACCTTGTCTATTTAATGTCATGTTTGAACTGCCATATATGAATTGTCACAGAGATTAAAGTGACAAGGTACTAAAGTGTACACATATTTATGAACTCGACTGTACAAGCTCCGTCCGGATCGCTACCACCATCTTATCCTTTAACTTATCGCAAAGCAGCAGTATTCGCTTTGTTGTGCTCCAGTGCATTCCATCATAGGTAGTCCTCAGGGTTGGCAACGAATTTGTGGTCTTAGGATTGCAGTCTTTAGATTGTAGTGTTAAGAATGCAATGTCTAGGGTCACAGATGCCACTTACCATCAGGGGCACGTTTTATAAAGCTACAAGTTACAATTTTACAGGTCTCAACTGGCAACACTGCTCAAATGGCTGGTCGTCATTGGTCGAGGTTGTGTCAAATGGAAACTTGTAACCCGTAAATTGTAAGTTGTAGCTTTATAAAACAGGCCCCAGTGGCCCGTTTCACGAAGCTACAAGTTACAAATTACGAGGGGTGCCTTTTAAGTTCTGTCGTTTGAAAAAACTAAAGACAATTTAAGTGTTAAATGGTATTTATTGTTTTTCAAAGTAATCACCGTGATATGTAATACACTTTTTCATTCGATCGAACCAGTTTTCGAAACACTTATTCCATTCCGAAGTCGGGGTCTCCAAAATGGCCGTTTTGTATGCCTCAACCGCTTCTTCAGGCGTCCGGTACCGTTGACCACTAAGTCGTTACTTGATTTTTGGAAAAGTGAAGAAGTCATTAGGGCTTAAGTCTGGACTGTACGGCGGGTGATCCAAATTTTTTCTTTTAAAAACGCAATTGTCTGCCGGGCGGTGTGCGAGCTAGCATTATCGTGGTGCAGTACTATACGACGTCTTGGGTTATTTTTTCGGAACTCGCCGATAACTTCTGGTGAACAAACAGTGGTACCTATACCAGTCAGCATTAACTGTTTTACGATCTTCGAGCACGATGGTCGCAACGTGGCCACTTTTCGCTACAAACGTGGCGACCATTTTTTTCGAAGTGCTCCGTGAGCGTATTACTTTGGTCGGTTTTGGCTCATCTTGAAACACCCAAACAGTCGACTGCTGTTTAGAATCCGGATCGTAGGCATATATCCAAGATTCGTCACCACTGATAATGTCATAAACCTGTTTAGAGTCTCCTCGGTTGAATTGCCGCAGAGTTTTGCGGCACCATCTAACGCGAGCCGTTTTTTGGTCTTCACTAAGTAAATGTGGTATCCAGCGTGAGATCAATTTTTTTACACCCAAATGATCATGCAATATATTTTGAACACTGGTCCCTGAAATGCTTAATGAAGCTTCTACCTCGCGGTATGTCGCATGGCGATCTTCGACGATCAGTTGCCGTACAGCATCAATGTTTTCCTGGGTTACAGCTGTTTTTGGTCGGCCTTCACGATGCCTATAACTAAGACTAGAGCAACCACGTTGAAATTCCAAATACCAACGTTCCACAGTCCGGATGCATGGTGCTTCATTTTTAAAAACCGTAGTCAGCTCTTCAAAGCACTGATGATGCGTTAAACCCCTTTTAAAGTTGTAAAATATTATCGCACGTAAATTTTCCTTCGAAATTTCCATTTTCACAACCGACTTGTCAACTTTGAACCGACGCTGTACTAGAACGAATCGGCCGATCTCGAGACATTCTTTTGTTTTTGAATTCTAAATTCAAATATTTTAAGATGATACTAGTTTTTTTTTTAATAATCACGGAGTTTTGCAAACGACAGAACTTAAAAGGCAGCCCTCGTACAAGCGGAACTCTCTTTCTAGCAAAAGGAGTTAGAAAGAGACTTCCGCTAGTAATTTGTAACTTTTAGCTTCGTTAAAAGGGCCTCAGGTGGTCTGTGGGCTCGTTTGCCTTCTCCATGCTATAAAATAAATAAATAAATAAAAATAAAAGTCAACCAATTTGATTGCCAGTGGCGGCTTCCGGATTTCCTACTTTGACAAGAGATCATAAATCATAATATAACAGAGAATGCGTTTTTTTTTCCCTCAACGTTTTACGCGAATAAGAATGCGACCGCGACTCAGGCTGTTTGCTTCTACCCAGAGCGTAAACCCTCTTACATGGTCTTCTAGACATGATCCAGGATACTGATATTTTTGCGGATGAGTGGCATGTCATTGTGTATCTACGCAAAATATATTTATTTTTAAGTTTAACATTGTGCGTGCTTTGGTATTTACTGTAAATTGTGTTCTTTATAAATAAATAATAAATTAAGGCTGGTCTATTTAATAAATAGAAATAGAAATAGAAATAGAAAAAGATTTATTGCCCTCTCAGCACAGTAGTTTTACATATTATTCCTTACTAGCGACCCGCCCTCGCTTCGCTTCGGTTAAATAAGTTAAAATAATCCAAGTTCATCTGGAATAATATACTTTTCAAATTATAGATAGGTGCATTATGCATAGAGGTTTTATTTCATGACAATTTTAGAAAGACGTCCAATTTTGCGAAATTGTGTTTTTGATGCCGTTAGATTTTAAATTCAATTCAAATCCTGACTGGCAGCTTTCACAGAACTCCTCTATATACAATGTATGGACTTCTCATTGCACAATACAAACAAATTTTGCCTGGAAGTGACGCGCGAAAGGGCTACATACCTCTATGGGAAAAACACTCAATGCTCAGGCCAGTAGCATGGCTGCGTCAATATCGCGCGTCAAATGTGGATAAAGCATCCGTCGTCACTGTCGTACTTATTTATGTGTCAGAAGGTGACGGATGCCTTATCCACACTTTGTCACGCGATAAACGCAGCCTTATTAGGCCCACAGGTCTAAGCCCGCAACTTTGAATGTTTGACCTTGTGACTTGTAAATTGTCATTGCAGTCGTTTAAACTGGAAAGTATGGAATCCGGGGAATTAAAACGACTTTTCCAGCCGCACATCCGGTCAGTATTGTGCACTCTATTATCAACGTTTTTAAAGATGTTATTTGGGTGGATTAAGGTTCCGTTGTGAAATAAAAGGACACCCTTCTTTCAAAACCAATTTATGCGGGACGATCCAGAAGGTTGTAAGGAATTGAGAAATTCCGTTGGGTATAGCATAGCCTCTTCCAGGTCGAGCACAGTGTCTACAGAGTAGTATGTTTGTGTCGGTGCATTGATTTTCTATACAGACAAAGAAACTCATATTTGTTATGAGTTCTAATCTATGTTGCGCGTAATTTTGAATCTGCCATATATTCTAAAGTATTTATTTAAATAATATATTGTATGGGACAATATTAATCTACATTAAATGCCCAAGGTAACCCAAATTAAATACTGAATCGGACAGAATAGTTTCGGTAATACCCTAATATTTTAAAATAAAATCATAAACATAAAAATGGTTACTGTGAGTCAATCTTAGGAGATAGACATATGGCATCGAGGACGTTTCTCTAGTTTTTTTTAGAGAACTCCGATTCTTCAATACATTATTTTGACACATCTCTTAAGGTTTAGCCAGCGTAAGCTATGTAAGGGCCCGAAAGACGATTTTTGACGGCGTGGTAGAAAAGCATTGAGTTTTCTCAACTATATTAAAACTTAATTAGAATGAAATGTACATATAAACCGTCAAGAATAAATTCCCTAAATGACAGTGAAAACCGTATTATAATACGTTGCGTGGTTTAGAAGGAGTTAGCGGAGGAACAGGCAGACAACGCGAAGCGACTTTAATTTATACTATTTAGAGAAGAGATTAGAGAAGAGATGCATCGTTTTGGTTAAATTATTAGATACTTAAGTAATAGATTTCTCATCATCACATACACTCTTGAAAGTGAAAAGAAAGAAGTGGTCTCTACCTACCCATCTGTGAAACAGGCGTGATTTAATGTACTGTGGCGACCTAGCGACATCTAACGGCAACTTGTATCAACCAACTCGCTACCTCGCTAGCGCCACCAGCGTCAGACAGCGCAACTTAAGTGTTCTACAACGCGCTAACGAAGTTTCTCCAGTCAGATGACATATATACAACTTCCAACTTCATTCCAATGGACTTCGGTCCCCAGGCATAACACCCGCCTGGAGAGAGATCTCTCTATTGTCCTCTCTTCCTACATTGGTGACCCCGACGTGATCGTCTTCCTACAGTACCTATGTAGGTATGTCATACACTCTTTGATGCTCTGCTGACTCATTTACACAATATACAGGAACCATTAGCCAAATTTTACGTGTCTATCTATTCTCTGTTGTAGATAAAACCAATTAAAGACGCTTAGAGGGCTGTTTCAGCCTGTTTCTTATATTTCAATTTTGATAATTATTACATTCATGATAACTTTTGAATGGTATGTCCGATTTGAATAATTCAAAAAGTAATTTACAGGTACTGATATAGCCTTGAAAACGAATTTATTTGGATACGGATTAATACCAAGGTACGAATAATGGGGCCTAGTTAGAACCGGCGTTACCATTGCATATTTTAACATAAAAAGTAGTTATTGTGACATAACTGTAATAGTTAGACATATATAATAACATATATAATGTAATAGTTAGAGTAATGCAAACTTTTTTTTAGAAATTAATGTCTTCTATAAAACTGTAGTACATCACATTGCTCTATTGTCAATAGTTTCCGCAGCGTACGCGATATAAGGATTTTTTTTGGTATATTTTTCACACCTTGGGTTACATTATCGAAGCTTTCATACGGATCCCTAACTTTTCTGAAAATATAATATATCCTATGTTCATCAGGGATAGTGTAGGATTCTAATGGTGAAAGAATTTTCCAAATCGGTCCAGTAGTTTCGGAGCCTATTGTAGAAGTGTAGACAACATAAAAATATCTTTTAATCAAAACAAAAACTCAATCGAACTACCTACCCATTTCCCTAATTTAACAATTTGAAAAGCTTAATATAAATATAAGTACCTACGTAACTAACAGGAGAGCTCCGGTGTTTGATACTATGTGATACTGCAGGCTGTAGGTACTAAAGGGCGAAGCGTGGCTATACGTGGCTATAGGGCCGGCGGCGACCAAGCGTTACGATAATACAGATTTAGGTTGCGCGTAATTTTGAATCTGCGATATCTTCTAAAGTATTTATTTAAATAATATAGTGTAAAGGACAATTTTAATCTACATTAAATTCTCAAGGTAACTAACGTATTTATATGGATAAGAACAAATACTGAATTGGAGAAAATAGCTTCGCAAATAACCTAATATTTTTTAATAAAATTTTAAAGATAAAAATGGTTACTGTGATTCATCCTTAGGAGATAGACATATGCCATCGCGGACTTTTCTTTAGGTTTTTTGAAGAACTATAATTTTTCAGTACATTATTTTGATACATCTCTTAAGGTTTAGCCAGCGTTTGAAATGTAAGCGCAAAAAAATGTGTTTATTTACGACATCACATTAGAAACCTCTAAAATTATCAGTGTTTCTGTACTATATTTTCTGTATTTCTGTATCTATTAAAAAAACCCGCATCAAAATCCGTTGCGTACCTACTTTTGAAGATCTAAGCATACATAAGTACAGACAGACAGCGGCAAGCGACTTTGTTTTATAATATGTAGTGAAGATAGATACAGAAACTACAAAAACTACAACAAGTCTTCACAATGTCTACGAAAGTTATGGCAAAAGGTTCAGAACTCAGCATATGCTGTGAGACGGGTCTGCACAGCGCTGTTTTTCAGCCTGTACCTGTCTCTCAATGTGTGAATAAGCCTTAAGGGCACACTGCATACATCACGACGTACTAAAAAATAAAACAGAAACTTAACACAGAACAAGGACATACTATGGGACCTACATTAAGTCGGCGACTTTTAAGTACAAAACGGGGTAGTTAACACTTATTTAGGGACAAAAACTTATTTAGCATAACCATTAGTTTATGCTAAATAACACAACCACTTAATACAACAATACCTACGTTTTTTCAAATTATAATCAAATTAATCATTATACCTACTTACTACGCATATTAGTTCCATGCGCCTCCCCCTCTCCCTAAGTTGATTTGTACAGCTTATGTCCGGGCTACGTTGCGAGGCTAGTTATTCAAGCTAGGATAGCAAGGTAGTGTTAGTAAGCTAGCAAGCTAGTACTTCTGACTTCGTGTAGACAATACTGTCTTCATTTCTAAGCTAGTAAGCTAGTAAGCTAGTTTACAAGCCAGGACAGTTTTTAATAGGATGGAGTTCTATTTTTAGGCTAGTAACGTCCCCCCACCACTGATTTTACTATCCTGGCTTGTTTACTAGCTTCATGTGGCCGGCGAAGCTATTATCCGTTCGGCTAGTGCGCAGTGACCATCTGCTTTTGTTCATTACATATTTTCTTGTACAAGATGCCTAAACTTACTAACGAGGTTAATTTTGAAGTTTGTACAATTATATCGTGAGAAGGAATGTCTATGGGCTACCATTCCATCTTATAAAGATAAATCTATGCGAGATTCAGCACTACAAAAAATATGTGGTGTCCATACATGTTTTTCTAATACATCTTCTAGTAATTCGTCTAATACAAATTGACATAGTTTCCGAAGTACCTGTTTCAGTCGTATTGTGTTTCTTTTACGAATGAAGTTCATTTTACTACCGGACCGCAGTTTTTTTTCCACTAACGTGTTGTTACTGTCACTGCAATGGTACCTGACTGGCTTAAATTTACTGGCATCATGTAGACAGCACTAGCATGTGTAGCATACGTGCGACGACAGTATTACCAGCTTACTAGCAAGCTATCTAGCTTGCTATCCTGGCTTGAAAAACTAGCCGCGTGTATCCTAGGCATTACGTAAGTATTCGGAGTAATATCTATCACAGTGGTGCAATAAGTAAAATCGTAAAAATTTGCTTTATCATGTCACTTTATGAATATTCTAATTAATTTATTCTTATTATTACAAGTAGGATGTTTTAATGTATAGATTATTATCTTTCAACCACGCATAAACTGCGGAAAGGATGTGTGCAGATAGCCTATATTCTAGATTATAATAAAGGATGACTGGTTTACTGCAAAACATTATTGTTATCAAGGGCAAATGCATAAATGAGCTCGCGGCGGGCAAAAGTGAAGCTTTATTCGATGGTCTAGCCAGTCTTACTTTTTGAATTAAAAAGAAAAAAATAATTAAATAGGTATTCGTGACAACAAGAAAACTTGGGGAAATACGCACAAGAAGAATGTAGGTAGGTAGTCATGAAATGGTCCCAACTCAGCGTACCTAATGAAGGCATTAAGCGCTGAGACCCTACTTTGAAAATCGAAGTACGAAGTTACGTTAGCTCCATCCCTTTCTCTCGATTTAGCCTGGAATGGCGAGTGACAGGGATGGAGCTTATGTAACTTCGAACTTCGATTTTCAAAGTAGGGCCTCAGGTATTCCATTGGAACCATCATGTGAAACCACACACGTAATTACAGAACACAAAAACATAGCACATAAATAAGATAAATGAAAAATCAAACATAAATTACAAAAAATAACTAAGCTTATTCCAGCCTTAGTGCTCGCTAGGCGTCCCGTTGCGCTGGCGCGGCCCTTATCGGGCCCCATTATCTGCGTCCCGTTACCGCGTGGGAGCACTGCGCGTGCGCTTGCTGCGAACCGCCATTGTTCGCGGCAACAGAAAACTATCGCACTTGTACACTGGCGAGCCAATAACGGGGTCATGTTGTACTGAGATTATGACAGAGCAACACTTTATTTTGCTCGTCAGTGTAGTTGTACTAAGTTGCGAACCATTGAGGTTCATGTGTTTATGTGTAAAACGGCTCTCTTTTGAATGGTTCAAAACTGAATTGAGAATGCACGTCCTTAAATGTAGTTTCTACCCTCAGACGGCACAACTTTAACTTGCTGGTTTACAATTCGTCCGTCGGTTTAAAGACCTAGTTGTTTAAGATAATCACTTAGGGCCTGTTGTTTGATCAGTACCTAGTTAACGCAACTAAGTACCTACTTAATTGTTAAAATGCGAAAAAGGAATTGATAATTTGACACATTTCCTCGAGATTTTAACCATTAGTAACGATTTTTAACCGACTTCAAAAAAGGAGGAGGTTATACGTTCCACTGTATGTTTTGTGCACGTGCACGTCTCGCAAGCGGTGTGGCTGGGCCTTAAATATGTATATGTTTTCACGACACACTTCGCTGCCAAATTTACTTGTTTCACTGATAACGAACTCACTATTATTAAGAGTACAAATTCCACTGACACTTATTGGCCACGAGAAGTTCCTCTACTCATCATAACAACGGGATGTTAAATCTATTGTTTCATCGTCGGTATTGCAGGAATGTAATTATAAAAGGCATGGTACATGTTTACATATTTTTTTAAACAGATAACAATTGCATAACTTTATTAACCGGATTCTTGTTACATGACATAACTTTATAAATAAAATGAAAAAATGCGCCCTGTATCCATCGACTTCGTTCTACCTTTATTAATTTACTAGCTGTTGCCCGCGACTCCGTACGCGCAAAAAAGTAAAACATAGCCTATGTTACTCAGGGTTAATGTAGCATTCTAATGGTGAAATAATTTTTGAACATACACACACACAAAAATACAAATCTTTCCTCTTTATAATATTAGTAAAGATTAGTATATTAGTATTAGTATACTAGTATTAATATATAAGTATTAGTATTAGTATATTAGTATATTAGTATTAGTATATTAGTAAGTATATTAGTATTAGTATTAGTATTAGTATATTAGTATATTAGTATTAGTATTAGTATTAGTATTAGTATATTAGTATTAGTATATTAGTAAGTATATTAGTATCAGTATATTAGTAAGTATATTAGTATTAGTATTAGTATATTAGTATTAGTATATTAGTAAGTATATTAGTATTAGTATATTAGTATATTAGTATTAGTATTAGTATTAGTATATTAGTATATTAGTAAGTATATTAGTATTAGTATTAGTATTAGTATATTAGTATATTAGTATTAGACTCAGAAACAAATATTCGTGCTCATCAGACAAATATCTGCCCTTACTGGGATTTGAACCCAGGAGCGCTAGCTTCGTAGGCAGCGCACTAACAACTAGGCCAGCGCGTCGTCGTTAAACGGGCAAAGGTAAATCCGTCATTGTTAAAGGTAAACGCACCTATCAACGACCCATTGAAAATCTGCAGGTATTACCGACCCATTAGCGTAATTCGAAAATTTTAACGTTTCTGAAACTACTTAAGCCACGTGCACAGGTAAAAGAAAACTATATGCGTTTTTTCCTTGAGTATCGCATAATTTTACGTTAGTGTGCTTGGTGTAACGTTGCATTTATTGCGTGAAACGGAACCTAAAGACTGGGGAAATATTTAAGGTGTATATGGCAATACTGTTCATAACTTTTTTCAAGATTTTATTTTACCACTTTATTGGCGTGACTAATATGGTTTATGCCAAATTACAGCTTTCTAGTACTAAGAGTCTATGAGCTTGGATTTGGACGGACAGACGGACGGACGGACGCACGGACATGGCGAAACTATAAGGCTTCCTAGTTTGACTACGGAACCCTAAAAAACGTCACTTTATTTGATAAAACTTTAAGTGAAAGTAGGGAGGTGATAGCTTCTTCAGTTTAAGTAGTTGCACCTATCACTGACCCATAAGTCGGTAATGGCCGCCACGTAATGTTCCGTTTTTATATATTTTCTGTTGAAATTTAACAATTATACAAGTATTTGTAAATACCACTTTAATTACAACCAAGTTTTTGTACAAATCTATTACCAATAATTTCACCAATAATTCTAGTTTTCTTGTTTTGGTGTAAATTTGCCGAAAATGACCACATTATTCATAGATCAATAGAGGTTAGAGAAAATAATGAATTAAACATAAACATTTTTTAATAAAACTCTATGTTAATAGCTAAATGTCATATAGCTTTAATCAATCGTGGTCTCTTTTACAGTCAGGAAACCACCGATTGTAAACTATTACGTATTTTTTATAAGTCGGTAATACATTTTACTAAATATTATACCTACCTTCATATTCTATCACCGACCCACGTGAGTCGGTAATAGCGACAATGAGTAGCTATTAGCGATCCTACACAAATTATTATATTTATTTAACGTTATTACAATATATACTCGGTGGTCCACGAGTCGACGATAAAATTGAAAATTTAGATGCCTAAATCCTAGACCGATCCGAAACAAGTTCATCAATTTTCATTGGTTGCATTTATTTTCACCATTTCAAATTGTATCTTATCATGATTGATTACTCAACTCTAGCTGAATGCTCTCGGGGTTTTGGATATGCAGACTACGATATTGTACGCCAGAGCTATTTTAAATAAACTTACCTACTTACATTTATTACGTTAGGTTAGAACTCTGAGCTCATAAAAAGTCTTGAACCGAAAAATTACGGGTAATATGAAAATTCGGAATTACGATCAATTTTGAAATTAGGTCTCTCCGGAATTAGGTATGTAGTGTACCTACTATTATCTATGAGTTGCCTGTAAGTAAATATGTACCTTACCAACTTGCTGAGCCACTATGGAACCTCGCCAAAAGCCAATAATTAATTTTGAGGGTATTTATTTGCCGAGACTTGACTTGACGCTGTCATTGTTATAAGGTTCTGGGGTGACTTAACAATTGACAATAGGATTTCTTTTAAAAGGTGTTCTGATAAAAAGCATACTTGTAGAGGATTGTCTCAGAAGCATTCGTCAGTGATACTGCAATACCGCGTAAGTAACAAATTCTATAAGTTGCAAAATGTACCTAGTTGACGTGCATGCTAAGGTGTATTTTGTTTTGTTTGCTACGCCCGCTTTGGACTAGTTTGGACTGGTGTTCGTAATGACGTCATTTTGTTTGAAACCGCGTTTTGTTTTTTCAATGTTAAGTACCAATTTCACTAAACGATGTTAAATTTAATCAATGTTAATCGACTGTTAGTTCATACATTTTGACAGCCGTTAACGCTCTAATCGCCTGTTAAGTGGTTAACATCGTTTGGTGAAATTGAAGCAAACAACAACGAATATTTTTTTAAATAAAAGTACTATGCCTTTGGGACAAACCTCTACATATGTAAGCATTCTTATTTTGCAAAACACATTAAAAATATTTCTTTTACCAATTAAAGGTTGTTGACCGTACATATAAATCCTAATCTAATCAATGAATTAAATTGGGGTTACAATAAGTTACAATGTCTATTGGGGAACCGTGATAAGTGATAAATGATAATGGTACTTATAGTTAAGTATAACATACTTAGTTAAGTACCTACTTTAAAAACCAAATAAACTAATTAATAACGCAAAGAACCGCTCTCATTAATATTCATTTAGATCAACGACAAGCCGTCGTACCTATTTTTAAACATTTGACACCATTATAAAAGTGATGGGAGCCTAGTACATTCAATACCTAAAGTGCAAAATCGTGTCAATGATGCATTGAAATTAGGAAGTTTGGCACTTGAGCTACTCAATTAGTGTCAAAGCGTTATGTTCCAGTTTTGTAAGTCGTAGAGTTGATTTTACCATGGCATTGAGGTCAGAAGGAAGGGCTATTCTATTCGTGTACTGCTTCTAAAATAATCTGCTACTTTGAAGCGGCCGAAAGCATAAAGGTAGGCAAATACAGTGGTCTCGGCCCAGAATATATGTTTGTTCCATTCGGCGTCGAGACCCTTGGTCCGTGGGGTCCTAGCGCTCAAAGCCTCTTCAAAGAAATTTCGAAGAGGCTCATTGACGTCACGGGATACCGAAGAGCTGGCAGTTTCCTCGCTCAACGCATAAGTTTAACTATCCAGCGAGGAAATGATGCCAGCATCTTCGGGACAATGCCGCAGGGCCGTTTTTTAGATTATAGCTTTTTACTTTTAAAATATAATTAAGTAATTAAGTTGTAAAAATGTAATTTTAGTTTAGTACCTAAATAAATATAAAGTATCTGCTACTTTCTGACGCAGTACTGTTGCAACTGACACCGTAATTCGACCATTATATCGACAGCGACACTCTGTTCAGACCCATAAGCCGTTTCATGTTCGCCGGGTACACCATACCAGAGGGCCCTGCCAAGATGCATTGCGCTAACTAGCGTTTCTATTCGATTCGTTTTTAAACCAATCTCGTCACTGGTAGATGACGTGATAGGAAAAGTCACGTTATCTACCAGTGACGCGATTGGTTTAAAAATGAAACGAAGAGAAACGTTATAGTTAGCGCAATTCATCTTGGCAGGGCCCTCTGCCCTCTAGTTTCGATCAGTCTCGACCGTTTAAAGGTCTTAGGGTGAAGCCTAACGATCGTAATTTTTTGAGTTTTGAGCCGCATTATTTTCTGTCGAGTAATTTGTGCCTCATAGCACAAAAAACCAACTCATTTTGCGACGCTGTGTGAACTCAACAGGGGATTTGTATGAAACACGATGCAGGTGTGTTATTCTCTCAAAAAACGGCGGCCGGTCGAATGGACGAGCGAATAAAAGCGGCGAGTTTAAGTAGTCCCGTCCGACCGAACAAAACACATTTTAGCGCGTGCATTGTCAATTAGGGAGCCTTATACATTCGAGAAGTCATGCTGCCAAATTGAATACACGCGCTAAAATGTGTTTTGTTCGCTCTGTCGGGACTACTTAAACTCGCCGCTTGGACCTTCACTCGAGCGACCGATCACCTTTGCTTGTTGAGAGAATCACAATCTTAACTTCAAAACATAGATAATTGGTTGTGGAAAATAGGTTTCGTTTGACAGTTTGAAGTCGAGTGATATCAATTTTAACGTCTAAATAAATTCGCTTCTCGCGTGTCCTCTTGCGCTGGCGGTAAGTGCCACGGGTAAAAGTGCTCGTCGTACTGAATAAACATGTTATAGATATCTTGTATAGCTTATATTTAAAATAGTGACCCGCCCTCGCTTTGCTTCGGTTTATGTGAGTTTTCTGGAACACCCGTCATCATCATCATGTCAGCCGAAAGACGTTCACTGCTGGACATAGGCCTCCCCCAAGGCTCTCCACTCAGACCGGTCTTGTGCTTTTCGCATCCACCGCGTTCCCGCGATCTTTACAAGGTCGTCACTCCATCTTGTCGGAGGCCTACCTACAGCTCGTCCATAACACCCGTACATAAACCAGACTTTATCATACATAAAACCTTCCTCTTGAATCACTGATTGCTAAAAACTGCAATAAAATCCGTTGCGTAGTTTAAAAGATCTAAGCGAACAGACAGCGAGAGCGACTTTGTTTTATACTCGTACTTTTATGTAAAGATACCAGCAATGAGGCATTTCATGCATTTTCAGTCTTGAGATTGCATATTTATTGCGGAAAAATGATTGAAACTAATTATTATTTATTATCCTTTTATCTACCGCCAAGCAGCAGTGTTTGCATTCATCAGGTGTGGGGATAAGGTGAATATACTAGTATAAAGGCATTCTAAGGTACCCGAGGGTAATATGATCATCCGGTTAATATGGTCACTTCGATAGATTTCAAAAAGTACAACACATTCTGGATAGATGACACTGTCATTAATAGCGTCAGGTAGTTACTCAAACCTTGCAGAGTTTCATCGGGACTGCTTTACCGACGGAGTTTTGACAGATCAAAAATAGCATTCGATTCTCAACTGAAATCAACCTTCTAAAAAACATGTAAACATTAAAATCTCGCAAAATTCAAAAATATATGTGTGAACTTGTTATTGGAGGTAAGTGAACAGATAATTTATCATATTTTAAAGTAATGGTATGCACATAAAGAGGTTAAAAAGAAAGATTTTGTATGAGTCGTATAAAGTTAAACAAGTACGCACCTGTTACATCAAGTGTCAAGTGTGCAAATGAAGACTTCTCCAGCACCACCGCCTCCAGAACAAAGAAGCTCTCGGCAAAGAAAGATTTCTCAAGTAACCAGTGCTCAATTAAAAAAGAATTCAAAGGGCCCAGGTGCCAATACGTCATGGTACTGGTTTCTCTGTCAAGAAGACAGAGTGGCAGATATGAGGCTCTTCACCTCGAGCTGTCAATACGTCGACGAAGAGTGTGTAGGGCTCTCAAAAGACGACGAAGGCCATTTTCTGTGCCCAAAGTGCGAGCGATAAATGGAGTGGAGACTCACTTCATACCGTAAATAACGAAACCATGTGATGGCCATAATAACCGCACGTGCCGAAAATATGGACATTTACCACTTTTTTTTAAAGTTGATTTTTTTAATGGTTTGTAATTATTACCAAAGTTAATTTGTTATGTTTTCCTTAGTATATTAGTTGAAGTATCCAACCGTATATTTTTTAACCCCACCCCTATAGCCTTTTTTTTTTAAAGACTCAAAGCTTAACGTGACCATATTACCCTCGGGTACCTTACCTAAAACCACCAGGGTTGGCAATGCAATTGCAGTCTCAGGATTGCAGTCTTGAGAATGCAAATGTCTATGGTTCTCAGATCCCACTTACTATCAGGGGCCTGTTTTATAAAGCTACAAATTACAATTTACAAGTTTCCATTTGACACAACCTCGACCAATGACGACCAGCCATTTGAGCAGTGTTGCCAGTTTAGACCTGTAAAATTGTAACTTGTAACTTTATAAAACGTGCCCCAGGTGGCCCGTGTGCTCGGTTGTCTTCTCCTTGCCGTAAAAATCCCTAGAATTTGATATAAAATATGGCGCCGCAAGCTACAAGTAGGTATTTACATTACGTATGTAAGTACAGTGGGTACAGTGCTCAAGTCGTATGACTTTGTAATGGGGTCAATTAGCTACGCCTTCCTTTGTTAATACGCGATAATCGTTGCGACGTCTGTTTACTTACTTCTATAGTATTATAATTTCCTTTTTAAATTACCGATTCAAAGACACAATATACGTACTTACTCATAACACCTAGCATACCGTGACATGAAACACGCACATGCCACCAACAACGCCTATTATTTTACAGAAGTGATTATGAAATAAATAAAATTTATTTCCCTTTTAGTTATGAGAAAAAATAAGTAGAAGGGGACAATATGATACATTACATCGATCCTAAATACAGGGTATTTTTTTATCAGTGCACACATTTTAGGGACTAACTTTGTAGGTCATACTCATCGGCTTTAATTATGGAACCAACATACAAATCGTGAAAAAAAAACAGCTGTTCCATACAAACTTCGAGAGCTAAACAGCCGAAATGTATGGAACAGCTGTTTATTTTTCGCGATCGTACGATTCGTACGAGTTAAGTCGACTACACCCTTTTTCACTAGGATCCCAGTTCTTAGGGCTGATTTTTTGATTAGTAACAAATGATAGTTAACAAATGCTTAACAGTCGTAACCAATTGTTAACTCTGAACCAAATGTGTCTCATTTTCGATTCGATTTTCGAATTTGAACCATTCGGTTAACTACTGATCAAAAAATCAACCCAAAGAAAAGTTAAAAAATCTAGGTACTTCTAGGTATTTTATAGGTTGTATTATAGCAATTTATTGTTATTCTTTGATGGTAGTTTTTGTTATAGGGCCATTAGAAACCTGCAATTTCGCAAAGAAAAAGAGGCAATAATGGAAATTACTAACGTTTTACGGGTACTACCTACAAACCATAACAGTTTAAGGCATGCTAGAGCCCCAAATCAAATGTACCTATGGATAACAGGAAGCCTGGAACTGTATGCAGAATTCTTTAAGATTTGCAGCGTAAGGCGCAAACCCAAAAGCATGCGGGTGCAGACTGCAGCGTGCAGTGAACAGATCTCCCGCCAAATCGCTCTGTTAGGGCGCTCACGCCGCTCAGTCGTCCAATCAGAGCCAGTCGTGCTATACGTACGCGCGCGGCTTTATTAAAAACGATAATGCTTCCTGGCTGTAGGCGTTCACTGAACAAAAATAAAATAACTTAAAATCAACCATTTATCTTCCGCCTGGCACAATACGGGTGACGTTCGAGCCGCGAGCACATCACGATTGTAAAAAAAAAACGAAAAAAACTGACATAAAAAATCCGCGGTCCGGTTTCGTTCCCGCGTTTGTTTCGGCTTCAGCACGATGAGGACGACCAAATAGTTTGCTTTCGGGAACATTAAGCGGTGTGTTTGTAAACAATTCGTTGTTTTGTAATACTTAGAAGTATTAAGATGCCGTTAAAAATTGCGTGTTTATGTTTGCATTCTTTAAAGTGTTGATCAGTTAAGTTGGCGAGTAGAGCGGGACTAATAGCAGTGTTAACGACTGAAAGCGACAGTAATGTGTTGCGGGAGTGTGCATTAACAGCAGTAAATCTAACCTCGATTATAGTATCGGTAAGTACCTACTACCACTTTCGTTTGATCGAGTTTCCGGCCGGCCGGGCCAATACCGTAGAATTTAAGTGGGTTAGGCCGATAAACTACTAACTTTTTAGAAATTTTACTACAATACTCCTAAGACTGTCATGAATACAAGCACACAATAATTATAACATGAAAAGGTGAATTTTCTGTTCATTCTATTGGTAACAAATATTAAAGCTGTCCCTTTGCTTGTTTTTAAAACACAGTGACCCGGCTTGGCTTGGTTGGGATCTATTAATATGATATTAACACTTTAAAATACATTTCAAAAATCCCTAAAAGTTGGTAAAATTGTAGCATTCAGAGCTCATAAACAAACAAGGGAAAGCCTTTTGTGTTAGGTATTCTAATTTCAAAACAAATACCGAAGTAATTAATATCTGTTAGTCGTTATTTCAATATTTGCTAAAGCAATTCGCTGTTTCAACGTTGTTTGAATTAAACTAGTGCATGTAAGGGCTAAAGTGGATCGTTTAAAGCAGAGGTCTCCAAACTTTTTTGTCTCATAGACCACTTGGCATTTGTTTCGGTTTTGGGTGGACCCCCCCTAATCATCGGGATTTTTTGCACGGATAACGTTGGAGGTCTAGCCGGCTAAAAATTGACACAGGCTACAATGAAAATTTAGTGGGGAAAAATATTTTTTACAAAGTAAAAAACTACTCAATTAAAAAAAAATATATATAGATAATATTTGTTCATTTATATATTTATAAGAATGTGTTACGTAAGTAAGTAGGTAACTACTATCTGTGTGTGTATGAATATGGATTATTCCATTAATGGAAAGCCAAAATTAAACTCACGACCTGCTTAAATGGGATCCACTATCGTGGACCCCATTTTCATCTCATGGACCCCCATTTATTTTTTCCGCTCAAATGGACCCCTTGCAAGTCGTCGTCGACCCCTGGGGGTCGATATAGACCACATTGCGGATCACTGGTTTAAAGTTAAAAGAAAGTAAAATTTATGAAATGAAAAGCTGGCAGTGAAATAGGTAACGTCGCGAACCGTAACTTCGCCTTTGCTATCTCTCTCGGCCTAATTTCATAAAAACTGAAGTATCCAGAATATTGTTCTAGGACAAGCTGCGCAACATTGCTTAATAAACCTACCAAGTGTTTAATAAATTTATCGCAATATTTTGCAGATAATTGTGGGTCTTCACATTGTTCGTGACCAGGGGCTCTATTCAAGACGGTAAAAAAAATATCGTATTTGATCTGTTATCGAATTGTCAACGGTTTTATAGCTTTTTTTCTTGACATTAATGGCGGCTGACGTCATAACAATACCATAACAGGTAAACTACGATATCGTTTTTACCGCCTAGAATAGAGGCGCAGTGCATTTTTTCCGCGGGTCATTTGACTGTATTTAGACTAAAGGTTGTGTAGACAGAACTACGGAACAGATAGTGCTAAACTTTTTATTCGATTATAACCTACAACTAATTCTTTTTCATGACATTTTTTTATATCTAAGTTACGTGTTGTTAAGGGGAATGTGCCAGTTACATTTTTCCCAAGCTTCGCTGCCCCTTTGTCAATTCTGTTATGTCATGTGTATGTAAATAGAGTGGGTGACGAAGATCGAAGTAACAGGTTTTTGTGATAAATAAATTGATTGTTAATAGTACAGACAATGGCAAAAGAAATGAACTAGCGAAGAAACTCTAAAACCCAATAGTTTGCTTTATACCTCTTTATACGATGAGTGCAAACTTACGTTGCGTTTGCGTTTGCATATATTTTTTACGTATTTCAAAGTAAGACCTAACTTACATGATTGTTGGCAGCATTATCAACATTGTAGCAAAATTTGAATGAAACCAACTTCCGACTGCTACCCATTTTCTTTAAAAATGACTTTCTTTTGTCCTACAATAAAGGTTCACATTACTCTGTCGGTAGTAATGTTAATTATTTAACAATTGTTTATTATTGATGCTATGGCATAGGCGAAGGTATAGAATAATCATACTTCTGGGTCTTCAAACAGCTGCCCACGTAATAAATCCTTTATTATGGAATATGTACAGAAATTGCTCGTGCCTCGTGTGGTTGCCGAGTTACAATAATGCCACTCCATGTCTTCCCGTGGATGTCGTAAGAGACGACTTAGGGAATAAAGGCTTGTAGTACTGTTAGGCGATGGGCTTGCAACCTGTCACTAATACGCTATTAAACATCTTAGCCTAATTGTGCAAATTGTGGTTATAGAATTATCAACAAGTTTTTAGAGATGTTTGTAATTCTGTAGCTCTGCCTACCCCACTCTGGGAACGAAGGCGTGAGATTATGTATGTATGTATGTACATACCTATGTATGTACAGAAATTTCTATCACTAACTAAAAACACGAGTGTCTTCCGAGCGGTGTGCGAGCTCGCATTTATCATGATTCATGATGTACCTAGTATGAAATGATGCGTCGTTTTACGTTGCTTTTATCTAGGGAGTTATCGATAATTTCAGATAAACTAACTATGGTATTACACTTAGCGTTATCAGGCTTCTCTTCTCGGCGGTAGAAACCATATCTTTGACCTGTTATGGTATTGTTTCTAACTCGGCCGCCATTACTGTCAAGTAAATAGGAGCTGTCAAAACGTTGCCAATACGATAACAGGTCAAAGATAATATGGTTTTTACCGCATAGAATAGCAGGGCCCTGCCAAGATGCATTGCGCTAACTAGCGTTTCTATTCGTTTCGTTTTTAACCAATCGCGTCACTGGTAGATCAAATGACTTTTCGTATCACGTCATCCACCACTGACGCGATTGGTTTAAAAACGAATCGAATAGAAACGCTAGTTAGCGTAATGCATCTTGGCAGGGCCCTTAATGGAATCGTGGTAACAAGTCCCTTTTCTGAGACAAACGAAGCAACCACTTTCGTCGTCACGCTGCAGAACACACACACTTTCGTCGGCTTCACCTCGTCTTCGAGGGCCCAAACTGCCGACTGTTGTTTTTGCCGTCCGAGTATAAATTCTTGTTACGTCGGGTTTAACGATAATATACGAAGCATTCGACTCTCCTCCATTAAAGCGTTGTAGAACTTGTAGAGTTGACCTGCTCCAATTAACACGAGTGGCCTTTTGTTCTTCGGACAATATAGGCTACCCAATGAAAAAGTCGTTTTTGGGAGATGCAAGATAGTTTGAATTTTAGACATTCTAATACGATCATAGTTGCATTAATCTGCTTTTACGAGTATATACATGGAATGGTGTTCATCCTGCTTTTTTTGCACCGCACTAGCAGACGTGAGAGCTTCATATTTAAACCCCGATGCAAAAAGAGGGGTATTATAAGTTTGACGGCTATGTGTGTGTGTGTTTGTCTGTGTGCCTACTCACCTTAGCGCTTAAACGGGTGAACCGATTTGTATGCGTTTTTTATTTAAAACAGGTGTTCTAGCGGTGGTTCTTAGCTAAGTTTTATGAAAATCCGTTGGGCCTTTTAAGATATCAGCTCCGAAAGAAGCGTTCACCTTATCGTAAAATTATCGGGGTTTTTTTATCTAATAGTTATCTTCAATTAAATTAGCGTTTTAACAAGCAATAATTTTAAAATAAATCCCACTCCTGAATTTCGATATTAACACCTTTTCAATTCCGGAACTGTAATACCTATCGGAAAAATTGGTGCGAGATTCCGGAATGCATGCCCTAGAAACGGACGGACCAACATACATATAGTGCTGTTATACGACTTTGTTTGCGCATCAAGACATATAGCTCATTGATTTACTCTTAGAATCTGCTTTAAGAGGACGTTTACCGTCCTTTATTAAGTTATGTCATGAACTGTGTATTCAATAATACAACAAAAACCGCGCAAGAGCGTATCTGACCATGCTCAGCGTAGGGTTCCGAAGCCAAGAAGCAAGTTACTACACAAAAACTATCTCAAAACACAACAATGAACTAATTCTTTATTTAAAGTTATTTGGTGCTGTCTTATTTGATTTTAGTAGGTATTAACAATTTAGTCGCTTGTATCTGAGGAACCAATCAAGTCTACTTAGTCGTTTTCCATTTCAATTCGTTATAGGTATGTGCTTTCATTTAAGATATTTTTCTGATGTTTAGTATTTGTAGTTTTGGCTGTAGTGGCACTTAATGACTTGACTGTAACAAAAATTAAAACTTTAAATCTTAATATTTCACAAAAGCATCCCTTAATCGAAAAATTATTTTCACAAACCCGCAATATTTTTAAACGACACACTGGGTTAGACGAGAAAAAAAATCCACAGGGGAGGTACCCTAATATATATATTTTTTGTATTTGTACCACTTTGTCGGCGAGACTAATATGTACTCGTACATTTATGCCAAATCACAGCTTTTTAGAACTAAGAGACTCTGAACCAAGCTGCGGACGGACGAACGGACGGACGGACATGGCGGAACTATAAAGGTTCCTCGTTTGACTACGGAACCCTAAAAAACATTCTTCGATTTCAAGACAATACTTTGGTTTATTAAAACAGACAGTAATACTCGTAGCAATTAGTGACGCTCAGTGCAATCTTAAAAATGCCATTGAGTGCTTCGAATAATGATAAGACCGAGTATTCGTTACTGAGTCTTGGATGCTTTCTACGTATTTAAGTATTTATTTCTCTGTACATATAAGCATGTTTATCGTTGTCTAGTACTCATATTACAAGCCTGTAGCTTAGTTCGGGACTAGGTTGATTGGTGTGAGATTCTCCCCGTATACACTGGCCCACAAAACTAAGTAATACTAGCTAGTATTAAAAGTGTAATAGGGTAAACTGTTATTGCCCGCGACCAATGATTACCCACTACATTTTTTAGAGACTGCAATCACAGAAAAAAACATTTTCTTACGAAGAAACATAGCTTTGTTACTGCTTGTTACACGATGTGTAGCAAATATTTTTTTAAGTGATTGCAGTCTCTAATAAATGTAGTGGGTAATCACTGGTCGCGGGCAATAACAGTATGGTTTACCCTACTTAGTTTTGCGGGCCAGTGTTATATATGTATCTCTTATCTCTTATTTACTTGAGAGTAATGTCAGCCGAGTTAAAATCAATACGATAACATGTCAAAGGCAGTATGGTTTTTCCCAGTAGAATAGAGACTCTGGAGTTACGTGGCGCGTCTTCGTGGTTTGAAAACAAGTGGAAACGGACATAGGATAGTTTAAAGTTTCGATATCCTTTTTTTAGCTGTGAAAATGCTTTGACGCATACCATCTGGGTTCGCTGGAGCCTTAGATGGTTATCTGGGACTCACCAACCGAGAGTGGCCAGAATACCAATTAAAAACCCAGAGATTCTCCCTCCTCGCCGTTGTTGGCGAGGGCTGCAGGTTCTGCTTGTGCATTCTACGAACGATTACGAACCTCACCGGCAGGCCCGTGTAGTGCAGGCTCCAACATTGAAAGAGTGTCCCTTGAGAATTCAGGGAGCTCATAGTCCAGTGGACCAAAGAAGGCGACAGGCTACCCGATCCATCACCTGCAGGTCCACATGTTTCGGGCGCAGATGATAGGGAGAACCGCGTACCGTAATACTGGCACTCCTCTTCCTCTACGGCCCCACCACGCCACAAACAACGATGCGGCCCCGCCAGATTGCGTAGGGAGAGTAGCAGATCTATATACCATCACGACTCTCCCCCGCAATCCAGGCCACACAGGATAGGGACAACGGCTCACCGTAATACCGGTAATCTTCGTCCTCTGTGGCCCCGACCTAACTGCGGGTAGAAGTCTTCCTCACTCGCAGTCAACACAGTCAGTCACAGGCAAGCTCAAAGGAGCCCAACTGGAGCGAACTCCATGGGCTCCAACTCCAGGTACCTCTTAGCTTCACCGTGGGTGGGCTCATATAGAATAGAATAGATTAGAATCATTTATTTCGATTAAATTTACACTCATATATTGTTAGTAGTTCCTTAATCCTAATTGTTAGTAACTAATAAATAAGACTAATTGTAAGGGGCATGTAGCCCACAACAATGACGCATGGAAGGGCAGTCTACCCAGGGCTGGCCCGCACGCGGCACACCAGGGACGCGGCGCGCTTGCGCATGGTGGTGTGAAAGCAGTCGACCCCGGCGGCCGCGAACATCCCTGACGCGCTACAGAAGCGAGGCAGCCCCACTATCACCCTGAATGCATTGTTGTACTGGACACGGAGGGCTCCATAGGCCCGTTGCGTGTATTGCATCCATAGGCTGCACGTGTAAAGGGATGTACAGAAAGCTCTAAACAACGTAACTTGTGCCTACCTTGTACAGCGCGCAAACTTACGAGCTATCACATTAGCCCTAACTGGGTTGTGATTCTCTCAACAAGCAAAGGTGATCGTTCGCTCGAGTGAAGGTCCAAGCGGCGAGTTTAAGTAGTCCCGACAGAGCGAACTAAACACATTTTAGCGCGTGTATTCAATTTGGCAGCATGACTTCTCGAACGTATAAGGCTCCCTAACTGACAATGCACGCGCTAAAATGTGTTTTGTTCGGTCGGACGGGACTACTTAAACTCGCCTCTTTTATTCGCTCGTCCGTTCGACCGGCCGCCGTTTTTTGAGAGAATAACACACCTGAAAGAGCCCTCCTTTCCCGCTCAATGGACCTTGTCGTCCTTGAGGTCGGATATATACACTTATAAAACTTATTCCTTGAACTTTGCATAATTACTACATTGGTACAAACCTAGCGACGCCGTTTAGGAATTTAAATAATAGCGTCCTGCACACGTAAAGTTCGGACAGCGGGAAACGCCACGCGCCATTCCAATCTTCGTTTCGAACCGTACGTGTAAATACAACTGTAATAGTAACATAGTAAAAAATGTACAGTTCGGAACGAAGATTGGAATGGCGCGTGGCGTTTCCCGCGGTCCGAACTTTACGTGTAAAGGCCGCTAATGAATCGCCTATTTTTAAATACCTTGCTTGTGAGTATAGGTAGCAAGTGATTGAAATTACTAAATACGGTGACAACTATCATCTTAGAATAGTCAGAGTATAGATATGAAAATCAGTTAGGCCGTTATCAGCTCGAAAATAGTGGGTCGCTATTATATCGGGGTTATTATCTATTTAGGTAATAGTTATCTACTATAAGGATGACGTTGGCCGAATCTATCTTGTCTAGAGTGAATGACGCGCTCTACCTACTCGTAATGTCAATTGCCTCTATTAACAGAGACATACCTACGAGTATGTATTTTCCAGCTCACTGTCTGCTAAGATATTATCGCTGATGACTGTACTTAAGTGCATAGCTATTTATAATGCTGACTAAACAAACCAACAAAGAGTTTTACTGGTGGATATCCGGTTTAATTGAACAATAAGCATATTGAAAATTAAACATTAATATGAGGAATTATAGCTAAAATGATTTTATTTATTTTACCTAATGGGATGCGACCTGCGTGAGACCTTTTGCCGCTTATTTTCGCATTTGAGTTAGTATGAAGATGAAGCACTCAAAGGAGGTACTCTGCCTAGAAGCCGATGTACGATTTGTCCCTGTCGCGGTGGAGACATCAGGTCGACCTTGATGGTGTTAACATGTCTGAAAAGTTTAGTGGCGTAAAATGTCTAGTAATCCAGTTCCAACCGCTCTAGCCTAAGACGCACAGTAGACGGTATGGAACCCTAAGAGTCTATAGGGTTCCATATCCGAAGGAAGTCAAACGGGATCTTATTACTAATTAAGCCTACGCAGTCCGTCCGTCCGTCCGTTCGTTTGTTCGTCTGTCCTAATGTTAAAGAGCTTTACTTATGAACCGTAAGGATAGCTTAGTATGAATTTTACAGTATGTGTTATTAGGGTACCCTTCATCAGACATAACTTTTTTTGGCATAATCATCATTTGACATACTTATCATTTGGCATAATCATCATTTGGCATAATCATCTTTTAGCATAAAGTTTTTATATCTGAAACCGTATACTTTTCAGGATTATTTAAAATATAATTGCATAGAACCCATTAGGTTAGGCTAGGTTTATTTTATAACAATCCTGAAAAGTATACGGCTTCAGAAAAAAGACTGTATGCTAAAAAATGATTATGCCAAATATTGATTATGCCAAATGATGAGTATGCCAAACGACGATTATGCAAAAAAAAGTTATGCCAGATGAATGTAAACCGTTTTATTACGGTGGATTTGCTAACAAAATAAATAAATCAAGAAAGTTAAAAACGAAGGAATTGGATTATTTTAGTTTGGTCGTAAAAATGGATGAACATACAAGCGTCATTCGGTAGCATATAGTAAAAAAAAAACTCTAAAAACTGATCAAGTGTGACTTGGGCTCGAGATTTGGTAAATTTGATTAAAATTGAAATATAATATTTTTTAATTGGTAAAGAAAATACAGTGCGGCAGTACGGTACCCTCCGTGCGCGGCTTTTCTTTAGCGTGTGTTTTGATAAAACATACCCTCAGCGGGATTGGACCCCCCTCCAAACCAAAATCCTGAGTACGACACTGATGTTACCTTAGGCCCGATTTAGACCAAGCGAACGAACAAGAATTCTATGCATTATCTCTTACGTTTTCTTTGTACGAATAAAGACCAAAACATGTTCTAGAGCTTTCTTTCGCTGGGTCTAAACGCACCTTTAGGAAGAGGGGTTCGGCTTTACTAATACTAACCCTAAGAACTAAAATGAAATGACTCTATGCATACAAAATATTTGTTTTTTTTATAGAATATAATTGCACTAAAAAGATTTCGTTACAAATGGTTTTCCAAAGTAAGTCGGTTAAAGTGGTCTTAAAATTTTGACACAACTTTCTATCAAGTAAAAATGACGCTACACTGCCCTCATAAGCCAAAAGGCGATATCTTTAACTTAATACTCAAAGCAGATCCAACCCTCTTCAGTTAGTAATAGGTTGCACTTGATACAGGAGTTTCGTCAGAGATACCGCCATTTGTCTTAGCAGGGCCTTACAGTCTTCCCTTTAAGCAAATTTTCACAGTACGCATCTCACCACGGTGATCGGAATAGGTAGAGTATATTTACCTAAAGTTTGCAAAAGGACATTATATAGAGTGGTTACAACCGAGACAAATATTAATTTATTTTTATTGAATTCCGGATTACCGGTATTTTTAATGCTAAATATACGTAATATTTACTCACGGTATGGGATATTTTATGTTAGTTTGTGATAAAAGGGGCTTGTAACTCATTCCTTATATCTAATTATGTAATTGGTGGAGTATTTTTACATGAGACATAAACTGGAGACTTCCTTGCAAAATTAAAATTAAAATGAAAATTTTATTAATAACATCTGTTATAAGTCAAGTCAAGAACACGTATTACTTATAATAAAAAATTATAATAACAATAATAGGTATGAGACATTAAAAAGGTAAATAATATTATATAATTTGTTCATTTAAGTCATAAAATTACGACTAAATAAAAATACCGGAAATCCGGAATTCAATAAAAATGAATTAATATTTCACCCGGTTGTAACCACTCTATATTATATCCTTTTGCGAACTTTAGGTAAATATACTCTACCTATTCCGATCACTGCTGACAGACTGAGACTTTTCTTACATCACAGAATAAGTGTACAAGTAATCCAGACCACTTATTTGGCCAAACATTGTTAACATAAATGCGTTTGACAATTCGGAAATTATAATATATTTCCGCTCAACAACCGACATACAAAACGATACGGTTCTGAAAACCAACTAAGTTGTATTTAAAAGTCAATTTAGGTTACTACCTATTTACTCGTTGATAAGGCAAAATGAACCACGCTACAACGAGGTACCTAAGAGCAAATTACCATAAAAATTAAAACAAGTTTTATGTATGTTTACTTAATAGTTTTTAAATAGGTACGTTAACCTAAATGAAAATTGATAAACGAAATAGTTATCTGTCTTAAAGTATGTAATGGAATGACTACTTAACTACTAGATATTTAGATTGTCCCTCATTGCTGTGTAGGTACTTAATTAAGAAAATAAGAATAGGTAACAATAACCTAAATTTAATTAGAAATAAATAGAGTGGCCGTAGCAATAGACATCTTTTTTTGTTAAACATTTGCAACGGTGTGACAGGGACAACGGCACAAAAGCAATCACCTACAGATTTAGTGAGTTATCCTTTCACATCGTGAAAACTCGGAACTCGCGTCTACTTCCGAATGATGCCGACGTGTCTATGAATTATTGAATTATTAAGTGACATTTTTGTATTCAATAAATAGAGTACTTTAGTTATCAGTGTCAAATGTCAAACCACGAGTTTGAAGTATATTACACCGAGATGTTAAAACCACCACGATCAAATATATAGAAATAAGGTGTAGGTAAACAAGAAGAAATATAAATAAATGTTGAAAATAATTTCACAGGCTTGTCGATCTAATCGTTTCCCAGGTCTTAATGCTTTCAGCATGACTATTAAAAAGAACTGAAAACAAACTTAATCTTAATTAACAAAAAAATACTCTGGTATTAACCACTCTATATCGATTACCACTCTCGCGATGCGACGTTCCCCCACGTTGTTTTGATGGGTACTGAGTCAGACTGAAGTAGCATGACAAATACGAACATTTCCGAGAAAATACGATGTGAAAGGATATTTCACTACATCTGTACATTAGAGTATATCTACCTCCGGCTTGTGCTAGCAAATACAAACAATTCAATTCAATTCAATCATTTATTCATGAAAATATTATTTATTTGATAAGTATATTATTTTTTTTTTTTTAATAAACACATCATAATTCATTAAATATGTATACCATACCTGTCACATTTCAATCATCAAAAAACCCGTCAAGGAGCACAATGCATCAGCAATCAGATTCCCCTTTAGTAGGTACAGTCAAGGAATTTAATTTGTGACCCACCTTAGGTCCAAAGTCAATCTGACATTCTACAGAAATAAGGTTCAGTTTCCTATCAATTACAAATGACTTGGCATCTCTATTGAAAATGACATCTTCAAGCAGATTTTCTTTGAAATGGGTAGCAAATTAACTTCCGTGACCATACCTACAAAAGGCCAAAGGCAAAGGCTTTGGTCTTACAAAGGGCCGTAACTTAACCTAGTTTTTTAATGGCTGGAGGGATTTTATTGTAGATCTTGGGACTTTTAAACTTTTTAGTTTTTGATTTAGCGAGTCGCGTAAAAGGCAAAAATGACTGCCGCCGGATTTATTTATGCTGTTATTTACCTATTACCTATCTTCGTTGGGAATTGCTAAAAAGCATTCATGCAGGTTTCACACGAAGGCAGGGTTGTGATTCTCTCAACAAGCAAAGGTGATCGTTCGCTCGAGTGAAGGTCCAAGCGGCGAGTTTAAGTAGTCCCGACAGAGCGAACAAAACACATTTTAGCGCGTGTATTCAATTTGGCAGCATGACTTCTCGAACGTATAAGGCTCCCTAATTGACCATGCACGCGCTAAAATGTGTTTTGTTCGGTCGGACGGGACTACTTAAACTCGCCGCTTTTATTCGCTCGTCAGTCCGACCGGCCGCCGTTTTTTGAGATAATAACACACCAGTTGACAGCGGAGTACCTACTGCTAGTCTGCTACTGTGTGAACGCACAAAACAGTACTGGTTCTGCCTCGGCTTATACGTTCACACAGTATCACTACTCTGCCGTCCTCTCTGCCTCACTATTCTGCCTCCGTGTGAAACCAGCATTAGCTATATTTATTCTCAACAATACTTAACTATAAAGGTGGGTTTAGGTGGCTATTCTATCCCCATCTACCAAATTATTTTTGTGTAAACAGACACAGAGCATTCTTTCGTTGTTCTCCCTTTATTTGCGAAGATTCTAAGAATGCTCGCTCACTTGATGTAAACGACGGATGAGCGTGCGAACAGTCGCCTAGAGCGTTCTTTCGTGTTCGAATGGGCTCGCTCCCGGGGCGATCTTTTCAAAGCGTTCTAGTGCCCGATTCTTGCTCGTTCATATTCGCGTGGAGTAAACGCTGAAAACGAACTTTTGTTTACACTAAAAGATCAAGAATGAATGCTCTACTCTGACTCTAGCTCTTTGTTTGTTTGTTCTAAACCCACCTTTAGATGAACGCAAAAACTGTCACATGGGATTGCGTGCGCGGAAGCAGGTCCAAGTTCCGCCAACAGGGATCGCCCGTGTTACTGTTAATTCAGTTGCGATGCAGTGAAGGGGACGGAACTTTGTGACCGCTCGCAAACTCGCGCGCCGTCAGCCGGCCGATTTTGAGCCGCAAATCGGCGACCTTATAATGGCACCGGGTCACTTTATGATTACATTATTGTGTACTTATTGTGGAAGTGGCTGATTAAGCGAACTGGCATTAGACTAAAAATGAATGCACGGTTGCAAACCTTTTTGGCAGCTTATGTCTATTGACGCCGCGTTGGCATAGTTGGTAGTGACCCTGCCTACGAAGCTAGCGGTGCCCTGGGTTCAAATCCCGGTAAGGGCAGATTTTTGTGTGATGAGCGCGAATATTTGTTCTTGAGTCATGGATGTTTTCTATGTATTTAGGTATATATTTATCCATATAAATATTTATATCGTTGTCTAGTACGCATAGTACAGTCAGCTGCAGAGATAAGTATACCTCCCTGCATAGGAAACTTATCACGCATATAAAGAGACACACACAACAATAGAGACAGACATACAAATACACAAGTTTTTATAATCCCGATTTTTGTTTTGGATTGAGTATTGATTGTTGACTACTAGCCTAAACTTTAGACCTAATGTCGACGCGACCGCTCTCTCTTCCGCTGCCGGGATCAAAACACTGTCACTGTTCGTTTGCTGCGTTCTGTTCGCGTTTGGAACGCGATCTAATTATGTTTAATTTTTCATGAATGCAATATACCTACCTACTTATGTGTAAACACATACGGCGACACGCATAAAGTACTCAATTACTGTGTAATTGTTTTGACCGCATGAAAGCGGGTAGCGGTCGAAACCGCCGTGGCGTATCCACTTGGACACGGCAAAGGTCTAACGGTTTAAGATTATAGTTAGGTACGAACAACGAACTAGCAAAACTCCACTAGTGTAGAGTTGTATTAAGAGGGACAATACTAGCATATTGCACAGCTAGCGTGTCTTGACGCGGCAGAAAATGAATGGGGCTCACAAAAATAATAGTAGATTAAGTATACATCGAGGGATTCGAGGGGATAAAGCACTGTTTTATGTCACGGGCTCACGGGCGCTATATTGAATCCTGAGCAAACGAGGGACTCTAGATTTAGCTCCCGAGCGTAGCGAGGGTGTTACGAGTTAATTCCTGAGCGAAGCGAGGGAATTTAAACGGGGTCCTGAGTGCAGCGAGGGATTCAAGCTCGCCCAAGACGAAAACAGCTTTATCCCAAAGGAGAATACTCTACTTTTCTCACCTTTTGTTTTATTTTCTTTGTTTTGCGTATAGGTGTAGTGGCCAGTTCGATTTTCGAATAAGTTCTGTTTGCTGTAGGTTCAACTTTTCATACGTATTCAAATCTTATAATATTGTACTGAATCCCATTATAACCCGCTGGTTAGTCAATGGCTATCATCACTTACTTTAGGTGAGGTTTGGCAAATTTGGGCAAATTCGAGCATGTGGTGTGAAAAGTATTTTATTAATTGAAAAGGTAAAAGCTCGTCTTCTTCTCTTTTTTGCCTTTCGGTGTAAACTTCACTTATAACTCACTTTTCCGATCTTACAACTCATTTCTTAAGGCCACCATTAACAACCTAAATCATTTCTCCTCTTTAACCAATGTATGCCAGGGGCCTGTTTTATAAAGCTACAAATTACAATTTACAGGTTACAAGTTTCCATTTGACACAACCTCGACCAATGACGACCAGCCATTTGAGCAGTGTTGCCAGTTTAGACCTGTAAAATTGTTACTTGTAGTTTTATAAAACGTGCCCCTGATAACTCTGCTCTACATTTGCAATCTCAAGATTGCTATCTTACAATTGGTATCTTACGATGTCAATCTCAGGACTGCAAATG
The DNA here is from genome assembly GCA_946894065.1 of Acleris literana. Taxonomy (NCBI): domain Eukaryota; kingdom Metazoa; phylum Arthropoda; class Insecta; order Lepidoptera; family Tortricidae; genus Acleris; species Acleris literana. The sequence continues at coordinate 6,998,224 of OX335681.1, forward strand.
CGTTGCTAAGCCCGGGAACTTGGATTGAATACCTTTATAGTCATCATTTCATCAGTTGTTTTTTTTAGGGTTTCGTAGTCAACAAGGAACCATTGTAGTTTCCCATGTCCGTTTGTCCGTCGGTTCATCTGTCCGCAAATCATGTAAATCATCGAATGAGGTATCATTGGATAGCTATTAAAAAATCACCACCATTAACAACCTAAATCATTTCTCCTCTTTAACTAATGTATGCCAGATGTAATTGCCCTCTTTATCTGATGGACATTTAATATCATATTGAAACTGCCATTTATGAATTGTCCGCAAAGTTAAAGTGGGACTGGGCAGGCCATATCACCTTCATGCACGATGGGAGATGGACCAAAAATATCACCCATTGGCTTCCACGCGACGGACATCGTAGCAGAGGTAGGCCCAGAAGGAGATGGCGAGCTGACCTAGAGTCTTTTGCGAGGGATTGGCAAGAGTGCGATTTGGATACGAGTGGCGAATAAAGAGGGGATGCCTTTGTCCAGCAGTAGAACAGAAAAACAGGCTAGCAAGAAAAAATAATTGTCACAGCGATTAAAGTGACAAGGTACTAAAGTGTACATATATTTATGAACTCGACTGTACTATGAGATACTAGTAGTATAACGTAAACATAGTTTGCACTCTGTAAAATTGTATGGAATCGATTTAAGCACCCGTCCGCTATTCTTGGCGGTAAAAACCATATCGTCTTTGACTTGCTATGGTATTGTTTAACCCTGACGCCATTACTGTCAAGTAAATAAGAGCTATCAAAACATTCCAAAATAGGTCAAAGACGATATGGATTTACGGCCTAAAATCTCGGCCCTGTTTTCGTCTATCTTAGGGGTCGGCAACTTTTTGAGTCGGAAGAGTCAAAAATGAAAATTTACAAAATTTCAAAGTTTTTAAAGAGCCACAATTTTTTTTCTTGCCAACAATAAATAGTACTTGCATAAATAAAGTATTGAAGTAAAGAGCCGCAGCTTCACATCCAAAGAGCTATATGGCTCGTAAGCCGCAGGTTGCCGACCCCTGGTCTATTTTATTCAGTTTCGATAACGACACCTCGCATAATGCATCTTGCCTAGTCCCACGGCCTGTTTCTGATGAATCTTACACACTGTTGCACAGCTACATTATTCTTGCTCAAGTGAATTCGTGAGACAAAAGCTAGTTATTAAATACATCTAACCATATACCACGTAGACAATGATATCATTACAATTGCAGTGTAATTCCGCTTTGTAAGCTAGTAAGCCTTGACTTGCGCACGGTCATGAGTTGACGCCTTTGTAATCATAGCCGCAGCATGGTGGGACGAGACAAGTTGCATTCTTTGAACATAAACAACGCAGTAAGCCTAGATAGTTGGCAGTGACTGCCTACGAAGCTAGCGGTCCCGGGTTCGATTATCGGTCAGGGCAAATATGGGTCAAATCAAACAGGGACATAAAGGCGGTAATTTCCAATAATTTTAACCGATAAGTGCTGATTCGATTCTTTACGGTTAAAAAGTTATGATTTCTAAAAATATCATAAAATTGTTATTTCACAGAAGATTTTAAAAAAAAACTGTAACCCTATCGGCTTATTTTATTTTTAAATAGGTTTTGGGATAGTTTAACTGTTCTAACATGGTACTTTCAGCTGAAAAAATATACGTTGTGTCAGAAAAATAAATGGTTTCCTACAAAGAGTTCTGTCTAACAAAATCTTTACTCGTTAATGCAAAAAATATCCTGAAAAGAAATTACACTATCAAAAGTTAAAAACCACATATTGTTAAAACTTGTCCGTTTAGTGCTGATTCTAACAACATACTAATTTATGATAGGTATTTTTGTTTATTATCGAGGAGTCTTTTTAACCGACTTCAAAAAAAGGAGGAGGTTCTCAATTCGTTTGTATGTATTTTTTATTTTTTAATGTTAGTTACCTCAGAACTTTCGACTGGGTGAACCGATTTTGATGATTCTTTTTTTATTTGAAAGCTGGTGCTTCCCGATTGGTTCAATTCTTATCAAAATGAAGATCTGATGGTGGAATCCATGAGGAATCGACGGAACTCTTCAAAATTTATAGGCGCACCTATAGCGATTTTAGTATTTTTCATTGTAACTCGTGTATTTGGTCCTGGAAAGCACTATTTGGTGAAGTGGAACTGATGATGAAGACCACAGATGGCCACCGGAACTCCTAAACGGTATATATTTCGAGGTTGGCGACAAGATATTTCGATTAAGATAGTTGAGCGACTAAGACGAAGCATATTTAGGTTTAAATATATGACTATGACTTTCCCACGGCGTTGCTTGCGGCGAGATTGAAATGTTCTATTGTTTCTTATTAATTGAGAAGTGGGAGAATAACAGCATAATTATGATCACTAAAAAGTATAAAATAAAAAAAAAGTTTAAAAAAACAAAAACCCGCCTTCAAAAAGCAAAAAATAACTTCTTTAAAATGGTAGGTAAATAGGTCAGGCCAACTGAACCAAAAGCAGACTTCAGTTGGACTGACCTATTTACCTACCATTTTAAAGAAGTTATTTTTTGCTTTTTGAAGGCGGGTTTTTGTTTTTTTAAACTTTTTTTTTATCCAGCATGTCGAGTTTTTACTTCAATTTTTTCTTTAGTGTGAGTGAATAGCGGACAGGCTGGACTTAAATTTCGAAATTTAACATTTTGGAGTGCTTCCACTGTTGTTCAAAAATTCATACTGGAATGGAATTCGATTGTTCCAATATTTAATTTTAAATTTAGAGGCTGGAACCTTTTTCACTATTTATGGTTATTGTGGTGGAAACGCACGGAAAGCTGTCCGCTTTCGTCTCGTCGACTCGCTTTCGACTCGCTTTCGTTTTGAAATGTGTAGACAGAGCCCTTTCATACGAGTTTGCTATAATCAAATCACTTTCATTTTTCATTCTACACCCCTTTTCAAATATTTAGAAAAATAATTTCATATTATTTTTACTAAAAACAGATATGCGGGCAAGCAAGTTATACAACTACCTATGCCAAATTTCAAGCTGATAGCTTCTATAGTTTCTTAGAAAAACTGCTGTGACATACTTACAGACAGACAGACACCGAAGTCTCACTATAAGGATTCCTTTTTTACCATTTTGGTACGGAACCCTAAAAATCATGACGTTAAAATTGTATAATTAAGTAGTGCGTTAAAGAGAAGAAATGCACAAAAGTACCTAATATTTATTACGGCGTAGTAGCGTAAAACAAACTTGCAATTTGCCGCTTCCGCACCGGCGGGTATACTTTGTTTTTTTACGCACATTTAATTTAACGATGATTGAATTGCAAGTAGTTAGGGTGCAAATTAAATAATCGTCAAAACCGTGATAACTTTCGAAAACACCTGCAGAAAATATCATGTTGTGAAGTTACCAAAATGAATCATCTTATTATAGGAATAAATAGCATGTGAGCGTGTCACTGCTGGGGCTCTGTTCTAATCGGTAAAGCTATATTGATTTTGACGGTTCCCCTTGTTTTCGCATAATCATAAATTGTCCGAATGTATGATTTCGCAGAATATAAATTCGCATAATTGTTATTCTTTGACTTTGACTTTTTTGAAAAGTTATAAAATAAACCTAACCTAACCTACTCTATTCTACCAGCATAACACAAAACATTAAAAGAATATTGTCCGTTTAATCTGGAGAAAAATTATGCTAAAACAAAATTCTGGGTAACTATACATTCGGCGTAAAAAGTTTCGGCGAAATAGAGGGAACCCGATTTTGTATTGTCAATGTTATGATAGCTCTCATTGCCTTGACAATAATGGAGACCGAGTTAAAATCAATATGATAACATGACAAAAGCAAGAAGGTTTAACCGATTACAATGGAGCCCCAGATCCCCGCGGGACGTTTCCATGTTTAGGTACGTTAATATCCAAAGTTAAAACAGCCAGCGCTGCAGCGCCCGTATGCACTTTGTGCATAATTCTGTTCCTTTTTACCATTGACGAATTCAGTCCAATAAAATCTATTTCTACAAAGTTCTTAAATCTGTCTGTTGGTGAACTAATAGATACCCGGCGTTGCTTTTTAGGGTTCCGTACGCAAAAGGTAAAAACGGGACCTTATTACTAAGACTATACTGTCCGTCCGTCGGTCTGTCCGTCCGTCTGTCTGTCTGTCACCAGGCTGTATATCATGAACCGTGATAGCTAGACAGATGATGTATTTCTGTTGCCGCTATAACAACAAATAATAAAATAAATATTTAAGGGGGGCTCCCATACAACAAACGTGATTTTTTTGCCGTTTTTTTGCTAATATTGTATAGATAATGGAACTCTTTTCTTCGTGCGCGAGTCCGTCTCGCACTTTGCCGGTTTTTTGTTCTTACAGAGTCGAGAGCCACGATTTGGGTATCATTTTTGTAAAACCCTCTATATAATAAATAAATAGAGTAGTATTGAGATAAGTTGGATAGATCTTTCAAAAATATTGCGGGTTTGGGAAGACAATTTTTCGATTAAGGTATCCGTTTATGAAATATTAAGCTTTAAAGCGCTAAACTACAAATACTTAAAATATGAAAAATATCTTAAATGAAAGCACATATAATTATGACAAATATTCAAGAGACAATCCCTTTGCAGACATGACGAGTCCCTGGGTGTGGTTGGTGCTCTTGGTGCAGCTGGTGCGGTGCAGTGAACCCGGAGATGACAACAATGTTGTGGAGTAAGTTCTAATTTTCTTATATAACTACTTACTATCTGAACTTTTTAATTTGGAGGAATTTTGGCACACCGCGCACCGTTCGTCGGATTATTTTATGGTAGCTTCACTTGACCATGTTTGCCAAATATTTATCTTAACATCTCCTATACATACAGGGTGTTATGCAGAAGGTTGGACAAACTTCAGGGACTAACTCTCATCGGTCATACTCATCATACTCATCAACTCATCAACTACTCATCAACTTTTATTATTATTATATCAACTTTTATTGTGGGACCAACATCCAAATCGCGAAAAAAAAAACAGCTTTTCCATACAAACTTTGAGAGCTAAACAGCCGAAATGTATGGAACAGCTGTTTTTTTTTTCGCGATTTGGATGTTAGTCCCATAATAAAAGTTGATGAGTATGACCTACAGAGTTAGTCTCTGAAGTTTGACCAACCTTCTGCATAACACCCTGTATAATGCGCTTATTACACCTTCCTAAATTAGTCACTAACAAGAGGGTCGCAGCAATACGTTGGAACGGTATCTAACGTATTGCGGCATCCCAATTGTTAGTAACTAATTTAGGAAGATGTAGAAGCTCTTTAAGACAAAATATTTTGCAAAATAAATTGAAAACATTATATATGTATAAATAAACCGGGTAAGAGCATGTCTGACCATGCTCAGTGTAGGCTGTGTAGGGTTCCCAAGCCGTTACTACACAAAAACTACCTCAAAAAACAACAAGTAGGTATATGAACTAATTCTCTATGTAAAGTTATTTGGTGCTGTCTTACTTAAATGATTTTAGTAGGTATAAATACTTAAGTCGCCTGTATCTCAGGAACCAATCAAGGGTACAAAGTAGTGATAGCTTGCCTTTAAAATTCGTTATAGGAATGTGCGTTAATTTAAGATATTTTTCAGATTTTTAGTATTTGTACTTTTGGCTGTAGGGGGGGAGGGGCACTTGGCTCTAGCAAAAATAAACTACTACTATGACTACATACATTTAACTTGCAATGTATGTATTTATGTATGGATGTATGTATGTATGTATGTATGTATGTATGTATGTATGTATGTATGTATGTATGTATGTATGTATGTACGTATGTATGCATGTATGTGTGTATGCATGTATGTATGTATGTACGTACGGGTTAAATCTTGCAAGTTAAATTTGACCCACTTTCCGTCAACGGAATGGGCTGAAATTTGGACCACATATTTAAACCTGTGACAATGCAATATTATGGCATCTAAGAGGTGATCTGATGATGGAGTCGAAAGGTGGCGACAGGATCTCCGCTATTCTTAACGTAGACCCACCGTGTTAGGACTCAATAGTTTGGTCTTTATAAGCAGATACATTTTTTTGCAAAAAAGTACAGACGGCAACAAAAGCTTGTCCCAAAAATGATTTTTTTTACAGAAACTTAACAATTTCAATCTATTTTGTTTCAATGGATTCTGACACAGCGATGATTGAAATCAGACACTCCCTCCGTTGGCATTCTGTACATCTCATTGTAAGTCTTTGTTTTCAATTATTCATGTCTCGTTCAATTGACTCTAATAGGATAATTAGGCGAAGGATCCGGGCGTTTTAAACTGCGCAGAGAGTTATTTGTTTTTTTAATTGAAAGAAATAAAAGGAAAAGGTTTCATTGCTTTTTTTCACCCGGATTGTGTACTGCTAAGGCATTCGGTTAGGGCCTGTTATTTGATCAGTCGTTAACTCAACTAATTGTTAAAATTCGAAATAGGAATCGAAAATTTGACACATTTCCTTGAGATTTGACCACTCATTATGTTCTGTAGTTTGATTATGGGCTGTTGTTTGATCGGTAGTTAAACTAACTAATGGTCAAAAAACGTTACTAATGGTTCAAATCTCAAGGAAATGTGTGAAATTTTCCATTCCTATTTCGAATTTTAATAATTAGTTAGCTTAACTACTGATCAAAAAACAACAGAGCCTTAGTCGTTAACTAAACTATTTGTTAAAATTCGAAAATGGAAGGAAGGAATCCTTGAGATTTAACCATTAGTAACGATTTTTAACTATTAGTTAGTTTAACTACTGATCAAACAACAGGCCTATTGTTAAATCAACTCACGAGGGTAACCCATCATTTTATTGAATTTCCGTTCATCGATTGTATCATTTCATCGATTTTCAGGATATCTTAATCATTTAAGGCCCCGACACACCGGATGCGTGCGCGTAGACGTGACGTGCGCGTGCGCTTTCCACTGCGTTGTATAGTGACATGTCGTATGAGAATTCATACTATACACCGCAGTGGAAAGCGCACGAGCACGTCACGTCTACGCGCACGCATCCGGTGTGGCTGGGCCTTTTTACGTAGGTTAGGGTGGTATTCCACCTGTCCAATATCTTTATCCAATGTGCATTGCGTCTCACATTTTTAAAGCAATCTGTGAGACGCAAATACACATTAGACAAAGATCTTGGACAAGTGGAATACCACCCTTAGGTTAGACTAGCGACTACCAACAAAAAATAACTTATGTGGCGAAAAATGCCTTTCGAGGAAATGAAATTTCTTAATGATACTTCGTTCAAAGTTGTTTCAATAAAATAATATTATGTACCTACCCCATAATGAGCTCTATTATATTTATTTATTTACTAGCTGTCTGCGCCCGGCGCTGCCGGAGTGTAATTTTAATTAATGTAGTTAATGTAATTATAATTCATACAAACCTTATGAAATATACTTTACGATCTATTCTCAGACCTAGTGAAAATACACACAAAATTTAATAAGAATCGGTCAAGCCGTTTCGAATGAGTTTTGCACAAACACCGTGACACGATATAGGTATTAGATTTATTATAAGAAAACCAACAGCTGATAAATTACCTTAAACATAACATAACACATATAGAGCCAATTACAGGTTTTCACAGATAGATATAATACAATAAAAAAAATACGGCCCATAATGACAAATACTTTGCAATTGCAAACTAACACACATAACAATATAAAACTAGCTCCGTCTCCTGTTCTGACTGCAACTTACGGCATATCTACGACTTTAGTGACCTTCCACGATACTTGATACCCTGTGTGTACCCGTTAGACAAAACTATCCCTTGATAACCGTGATCTTTTACTTAGTCTCTTCCAAGAAATGAATGCAATCATGTTATGATGATAATATTACTTACTATAGATACTTACTTCTTTTCATAATACTAGCTTGTGTCCGCGACTTCGTCCCCGTGGAATAGTTACTTTGGGCTAACGCCAATTTTAACCCGCGACTTTGTTTACGTAGAAGGTTGAAACATTCTTCATTGGTGCTCCGCTCTTATTGGTCTTAGCGTGATGATATATAGCCCATAGCCTTCCTCGATAAACAAACAAACTCTTCAGCTTTATAACATTATAATATATAATATAATAGTAATTAATAATAATATATATATATCGACGACTTCGCGGATTTTTCTCTACAGATTATCTATCCTGACTAATGTTTAAAACATTTAAATTGATACTAAGTTTTTTTAGGTGCTAGCGGAGATTTTAACCAAGTTAAATTAAGGACTACTAGAAATATTGGGTCATACACTCCACTTGAATCGCGAGATCCCTTTTCGGAGCGAAGTCACCGAAAAAAATATTGGTTGCTTCTTACAATATTGTGATTGTTGTGAATGCGTTTGATTCAGTACGAGCTAGGGAATGCAAATAACCGATTATAACCGGTTTTAAACGGTTATTTTCATACAAAATTGGTTATAAACCGTTTAAATTGCAGTCCCTAGTACGAGCCCAACAAGACGATAAAAGCATCAACTAGAGTCCGACCAGCGGGCCGAGTATGGCTGCGTCTATATCGCATGTCAAATGTGGATAAAGCATCCGTCACTATCGTACTTATACGAGTCAGAAGGTGACGGATGCCTTATCCAAACTTTGTCAAGCGATAAACGCGGCCAATATTAGGGCCCAAGCGAGTGGTGACACAAAAAAGGTGGCAATTTCAAAATATCACAAGGTAGGTAACACGAAACGGATAGCGACTGGATAGGTACAGTCAACAGCATATATAAGTGATCATTTATGTACCTTGTCACTTTAACGTCGTGTTTGAAATGTCATACAAAATTGTGATACGATTGAAAGCGACAAGGTACATAAATGATCACTTATTTATGCTGTTGACTGTACTCATAATGTGACAGCTTATTTCATAGGTTAAATTGTTGCCATATGAAGAATTTGCGAAAAATGCTTGTGTTTTACTCGCTGGTGTAAAATGATAATTCAATTGGTTATATCACAAAAGAAATTGGTCTTCTTACAAGCTTTGTTTGATTTAACATTATTGTAATAACTAGCATAGCTGTTTTATTTTATTACTTTAAACAAAGATAACATCTCTTTTTATGGTATACAGAAGCCAAACGTACACAAGGCCGCTTGGGGCCTGTTTTATAAAGCTACAAATTACAATTTACAGGTTACAAGTTTCCATTTGACACAACCTCGACCAATGACGACCAGCCATTTGAGCAGTGTTGCCAGTATAGATCTGTAAAATTGTAACTTGTAGTTTTATAAAACGTGCCCCTGATGGTAAGGCTGCGGCTCCACTGAGGCGGAGACGAGCGGAGCGGTGCGGAGCTGTGCCAATATTAACCAATAGAAGGCGAATGCGGTCACGTGGAGCTTGCCTTGCGCACGTTAGTTTAGATTCTATTGGTTAATATTGGCACAGCTCCGCACCGCTCCGCTCGTCTCCGCCTCAGTGGAGCCGCAGCCTTAGTGAACTCTGCTCTACATTTGCAATCTCAAGATTGCTATCTTACGATTGCTATCTTACGATGACAATCTCAGGACTGCAAATGCGTTGCTAAGCCCGTGAACTTGGATTGAATATCTTTATAGTCATCATTTCATCAGTTGTTTTTTTTTAGAGTACCGTAGTCAACAAGGAACCGTTGTAGTTTCCCATGTCCGTTTGTCCGTCTATTCATCTCTCCGCAAATCATGTAAATCATCGAATGAGGTATCATTGGATAGATAGTAAAAAATCATTTAGGAAATACTGAACTGGAAAAGCGTCATTTCGCTAGAGTTAACGCATTCACTGCCACCGACGCATATGTGCGTTCACTGTCATACAAGTTTGTTCCTAGGCCACGCCCCCTGGCAGTAAATGCATTAAACTTGTCAGTACCTAATGAAAATCTGAAAAAACATCTTGATAAAAAAATGTTATGGGACAGTTAAAAAAAAACTATAACGACTAAGTAGACTTGATTGGTTCCTGAGATACAGGCGACTAATATGTTCATACCTACTCAAAATCATCTAAGACAGCACCAAATAACTTTAAATACAAAATTAGTTCGTACGTTTTATTTTTTTGAGTTTATTTTTGTGTTTATACCCAGTAACGGCTTTGGAACCGTACATACACTGAGCATGGTTCGACATGCTCTTGCCCGCTTTTTTCTTTTTCATACCCCGTACAAACACTTGTGTTTGGCGGTTAATTTGCTTATTATATTATAAATGAGAAAGTTTGGATGTTTGGATGTTTGTTACTCATTCACGCTTCAACTACTGAACGGATCGGGATGAAACTTGGCACACATATGGTTAGGTCCGGAATATACTTAATAGTGTGTTACCGGCATGCGGGCATTTATTAAAACTGCCGATAATAGTTGCTTTAGCAATTGTTTGCAAGTATATCAATTAAAAAATTATTAAAATAACTTCACAATTATTTTTCTTAGATACTGTCCATTTTTAATGTAGTGCATGTGCTGCTAGTTCGTCGTTATTAGTATCGCTGTTGCTTAGTACGAGGCATGTCGTGGTACGGGGGCAAATCATTATAATCAAAGTATCCGTCGACTGTCATTTACACTTGTCAAATTGCTGAGCTTTAGGTACATTGCTGGCAATTAAAATTTTGTTAGAAAATTAACAAAGCCTGAAAATTTGTTTATTAATTAAATTAATGCAATGGTTACGTTACAAATATACGTTATTTTAACCTCCTTTAAAAAAAGCCAGGGTGCTGGTAACACGCTGTATATTCTGGGCACAGGATAGTTTTATCTCAAAAAATAGTTCATTCCTACGTGAAATAAAATTGATCGGTAAAAGCTGTGAATTTGCTCACAAGGAGGCGACACTTTGTATGGCTGAGTAACAAAATTAAAAAGGTGAAATATTAGCTAGCCAGTGTGGGTAGTGTGTTTTTATTTCTGTTTACGTTTGTCATCCTGTAATCCTTACAGTTTGTATTCATGGATGTGGGCGTAGTTACACAAAATTTACTAAAGAAACGCACTTTTAGTTCTCCATAACAGTGCCGTCGTCCACGCAGACGAAGTCGCGGGCAGAAGCTAGTTTGTTTCGGCTATTCACGGTTGTCCGCCCCCTTTGTCCACATTTTGACAATAAATTGTTTGTTTTAAATGTAATAAATGAACCAATGCTTGTACTAATTAATGGTCTTTCTCAGGCCGTCATGGAGCTACCAATGCGTCGACAATGTCTGCGAGCGCACAGCGCTGCAGCGCGAGGCCTCCTCCTCCGCGACCACGCCGATATACGAGAACATAGCGCTGTGCCGCACCGTGTGCGGTCGTTTCGGCGGAATCTGGCCCAGGCCCGTGACCGTCTCTCTCAGCAAGCAGATGATCGAGATACATCCCAACTATATCAGGTGAGCACTCCACAAAATTATAGCTTGGCAAATTCGTTTGTGACACTCCCATGGTTCGTGCGGGGGGCGGGGGGCTGCGGACGATACTAGCTGATGACATGTTGCATGTTGCTCTCTACAAATGATATTAATTACGTTACGGATATGTCTGCCGATATCCATAACAATATTTTGCATTGACTTGACTGAATATTACTAATTGTGTAGACGTGATATCGATTAATAACATTATTATTATTAATGGTAAGTAATGGATCAAAATTGGAGAGATAACTCTTGTTTTAATGTGTGTATTATATTTAACTAGAGGACGGCCGCGACTTCGTACGCGTAGAATAAGTTTCCTGCTTCTCCCCCTACTTCTTCCCGTTGGGGGTCGATTTTCGGAAAATCATTTCTTAGTGCTCACTTACATCATGAAAGGAACCACTGTACCAAATGTCAAGTTTCTAGGTACAGTAGTTTCGGCTGTGCGTTGATATATAAGTCAGTAAGTCGGGTTTGCCTTTTATATAATATAGATTTTTCGAAAAAACCGAAACAAGTGCCAACATTTTTTTGCAAGTTTTTCGAGCTGCATGGGGGGAGCATAGGGTTTTCAGGGTCGCAAACTTGGGTGTTAAATACTCTCAAGGGACCTAACAACATATAAAAAAACCTAGTTACATGCGCGTTTGCTATGTCTGCCTTTTTGTGTTGATATAGACTGGCCTATAGTATTTGTAGTAAAATATACAGTGTGTAACATCCATACGAACATATATTTTGACATCAGTTAATATGCATCCTAATTAAAAAGACGGCTAACTGCATATCAATAGTATAAGCATTTTAAATTTAATGTGATTACTAATAGAGTATATAATGCTTCGGCTACAAGATTGCAGTTAGCAGCCTTGTTTGGTATTACAGCAGCACGATTCGGTCGGTCGATCGAGTGAACGCGTGAACGCGGCGCAGCGGCGAGTTTAAGTAGTCTTCCCGTCAGAGCGTACAAAACATATGCGTGCATTCTCAATTAGGCAGCATTTCTGTCGATAAGATCGAACGTATAAGGCTGCCTAATTGAGAATGCACGCGCAAAGTGTGTTTTGTACGCTCTGACGGGACTACTTAAACTCTCCGCTGCGCCGCGCGCCGCGTTCACTCGTTCGACCGACCGAACACCGTTTTTAACAGCAGCGCAGTGGAAGCGTGCTGGGCCCATAACCAGATGAAATCTACGTTTATTTACTGTAATCTGAGGCTGATTATTAAATTAACGAGACAAATTACGAAAGCAATGCATTAATAGGTAATGGACAGATAACATAGCGAGCAGTATGTAGATAATAAAAAAACAAGTTACGTTCCGTTTTTGCACTTTATTCAACAGAATAACACTTTAGTCTACGCGGGTTATTCCCGGCGTCCTCGAGATGTGTGGATCCATTTCGCAGCAGTGGATCCATTTCCTAAAATAGTGGAAATAGCAAATTAGGAAGATGTTTTCGAGACTAAATAAACATTATCTCATTACCTCTATCAAAAAGGATTGTAATTGTTTTCATGTTATTATAACGAACGGCACGTGATGATATCACAAGGGGCACACGATTACGCCCCAATTGTTTACATCATCATACTCTCTAAGTAGGTTTTCTTTATGTTATCTAGGTTCCATATCTCAACAAAAAAAAGTAACTTATAGCATCACTTCGATGTCCGTCTGTTTGTCTGTCTATCTGTTAAGACTCTTTTTGGCACAGAAACGCCTGAAGATAACGAAAGAACGTTATCAAATACTTAAGTCTAATACTCCATTAGATATGTCATCTGAAAACCGGTACTTAATAGTTCTTCCAAAGACCGAGAGGGAACCGAAATTTCCAATTTCGAACCCACTTAAATCATCAAGGTAATGCCGTTTGAAGGCTGTATAACGTACGATCAGTGATCGATTCGCTGAAAACCCGTTCTTTCCAAAAATACCAAGAACTCGTAACTTTTATAGATCGTTTTCCAATAGCTGGTGTTTATAGATGTGATTTGAAAGGGCGGTTGGCGGCTGGGCGCCATCCAAGTGTGGATTCTCTAAATATAGCGCGAAAACAAAAACAAACAAACAGCGCGCACGCTACGAGTCGAATGAGCGCGACAAGTGGCTCGGGATTGAGTTATTAGGTAATAGCTACACATACAATCAAAATGTTTTTTTAATTAATATTTTGGACACTTTATTTTAAAAATCGGCCTTCAAGAGCTGCACAACCTACGACCCACATTTTTTGGGAGTCCATTAAAAGCATAACTGTTTAAATACGGCAAGATCGCATCTTAATTAATGAAGTAAGATGTTACTTGGATTTTTTTTATTTGTAAATTAGCCGACAGCCGGAATATTGATCACGAGAGATCTATGAACTTTGATAATAGGAGAAAGGCTCTGAAAGAAGCCATTAGTTAAGATATACAGTTGGTCAGGAACAGTCGGATTAGGGAATATGCATGGATTTTTTTAATCGCATTTCTCAACAAAATTTGAAAATGCAGCAAAAGAGATCACCAAAAGTGAAATTAAAATTAAAATCGGTCAAGAAATACGGATGATACAAGCATTTTAAAATGCTAATTAGACAGAGAGATCCAAGGTGCACCGGTGACGTCATTGTGCAGTTCGGCCATATAAACTCCACGTAAAAATCTGTTTTGCTAGATAGAGATAGGAACAAATGGCTATAGCATAGGCTTATATCTTGGTTATTTTTATAGCTATAAAAAAAAAAACTCGCCTGTTTTTACATGAATCAGCTTTTATTCAAGCTAAAAAAAAACCATGCATATTCCCCATTTAACCGGATGCTTGGGGTTACATTACATTCCTTTTTGGGGGCGGCAGCTCTAGCTGCCGGTGGGGCACAAGCGGTTTGAGCCTTGCACCCGCTAGGATTGCATCTCGATCCGTGTCCACGGTTACATATCAGAACGCCTAAAATTAATTTACCTAATTTCAAAATACCTGAAGTAGGACGATCACGTCGGGGTCACCAATGTAGAAGGACGATCACGTCGCGCGCAGGCGTATGTCACGGGTGGAGCTGAATAGCCTTAGCCGCCACATACCTAAGGTCGAAATACCTAATTTTTAAAACGCCTAACGAACATCTCGCCTAAGTAAATAATACCTAATGGACGAAATACCTAATGGATGATTTACCTAAAATTGATTTTCCTAATGACAAAATACCTAAGTTTGAAATATCTATTTTTTAAATACATAACGGTAATTTCGCCTAAGTGTATAATACCTAATGGAAGAAATACCTAACCGATATGTTAGGTTAGGTTAGGTTAGAGTTGCGTCAAGGCGCGAAGCGCCAGAACTACGCGGTATAGGAGCTCCGCGCAGCGGAGCTCCGTCGACTTGTTCGTACACCTCTTTTTAAGTTACTATTTTATATATTTTTAGCGTTAATTTCCTCCTTTTTTGTAGTCACTTAATAAAGAAGTGTACTAACAAGTCGACGGAGCTCCGCTGAGCGGAGCTCCTGTTCCGCGTAGTTATGGCGCTTCGCGCCTTGACGCAACTCTAACCTAACCTAACCTAACCTACAAATTCGAGGGTGACCTAATTAGGCAAGTTGGTTTGCATTTTCTAGGAACTGATCCTATTTATTAGGTGAGATTTAACTATATCGATATAGTTCTGTGGATTTAACCCTTGTGAATCCATTCATCTATTAGGTATTTTATCCATTAGATATTTCATCCATTAGGTATTTCATCCATTAGGTATTTCATCCATTAGGTATTTCATCCATTAGATATTTAGTCTATTAGGGGATTTAAATTTAGGCATTGTAAACTTAGGTCATTCAATATTTAGGCGAAATGATGTTAGGCGTTTTAAAAATTTGACATATTAACCTTAGGTATTTTGAAATCAGGCAAATTAATTTTAGGCGTTCTTATACGTAACCATGTCCACGGCCTGTGACGATGAATTCAGTCATATTTCGGCTAAAGAGCCTGGTTAGACATCGGGCGGACTTGCTGTGGCGCCACACACTAGCCACAAACCATTTTATAGTTTAGAAGAGACCGCACACAGCTGTAGGATATACATATCACATATAAATCATAGTAATAAAGAAATAAAACACCGCTTTTTAAATATATGATAGCTATATAAGACACCAAACAGAGTTCAGGTTTTATGTTTGCATAATTTACTTACGAATAATTATGACTTGTATGTAACAATAAATAATTTAGTCTCCGCTGTTTTTTTTGCTCGTAGGAAGTGACAGGTAAATGTGAGGCCATCGACCGGATGAGCACACATACTTATCGATATTTGCGTGTGAGTTATAGCATATTGGTTAACCATTTGTTGTGTAAGGTGAACGACCGGTGCTCGGGATCTAACGGTATTCTGACCCATAACCCGGCGTACTCTGGTGTTATTCTCTTTCGAAGCAAATTCGAGGTCGTTCGACCGAGCTAGCCTAACTTGACCCATGAGTAGATGATGCGCATCTACGTCGTTGGGTTCTCGAGACTGTGGCTAGCTGACATTGTAGAACTATACAAACTTCGCAGCGTGCAATAATGTTGCTCTGTATGGGCACGACAACGAACGCATATCACAGTATATAAAGCAGTAAAGAAACTAGGCCTTGGTACTTGTTGAGATAAATACCTACTCGCCAGTTGAACGTTAGGGTTGTCCTCTTAATTTTTGTATAAAAAGTTGTTTGTTTAGTGTAATATCAGATAGTTAGGTCAAAATCTTTATATGGAGATCTGTGTGGTCTCCGTCAACGAATCCGATAACAGAAGAAAAAGTAGCCACAATCTTGAACTGAAAACAAATATCGAATAACCGAAAAACTCAACATGGCGTCAACTTTTTCTCAATTTGTTTACGGATTCTTTGTCGGAGACCACGTACATAGGTCTGCTGAGGCCCTTGCCAAGATGCATAACGCTAACTAGCGTTTCTATTGCGTCACTGGTAGATCACGTGACTTTTCGTATCACGTCATCTACCAGTGACGCGATTGGTTTAAAAACGAAACGAATAGAAACGCTATAGTTAGCGTAGTGAATCTTGGCAAGGGCCGCAAGTCAACGTCAATAAGGTATTTAGAATCAACTTAGAATAGTATGTACTAGTGATGGGCGATTTCTGAAACATTGCATAACTTTCCTTAACTGCGAAAATTATAGCTTCTGAAAGTTACATATAGATGGAAATAATTCTGACACAAATAAATTTCATTTAACTTTCGTGAAAGGTTTCCGTTACTTATGTTACATGTCAAAACTATAGTCATTTTCAGAAATTAAACGATTAGACTTTGGTAACTTTCAGATTATTGCATGAAATTTTAGGTGAAAGTTTCACTTTTGAAACTTTCAGAATATTGCAGGTATTTAAGTGAAAGTTTCACTTTTGAAACTTACAAGCCGCCCATCACTAGTATGTACATCGTGAAATAAAACTTAGAGACTTTTACTGGAATGCACACATTCAAAACGTCAAGCAACCATGAGGATATAGACCGAACATTAGAGAATACGCCAATGTGTAGTACTAAAATTAGATTGCCTACTTGGCTTTAAAAACGTGTCCGGCGATTATTCAGTTATGACCCTAATTAAATTAAAAAAAAAAATTACACCAAAAAATTAAGACTGCAGCTCTAATATTACTCGGTAGATAAAGCAGTCATTTAGTTAAGTAATATCGTTTTTGATTTACAAACTACCGTTTCCCTTTCAGTCGCGTAGCCAGAGACAAAATACTCATGATAATACTAAAAGTTTTCATTTTTGCTGTGTGGTAGATAAAAGTGTAATAAGCTATTTTTAGAAGTTTTACGGCTGTGCTTTATGTATTTAATAATATTGTGTTTTACGTAATGTATAAAGCATTAAAGTTTAAAATGCTCATTCAGAACTATTTTAGCATCAAAATACTCTTTTGTCATTCTTACTACTTTATTGTATGAATAATGAGTAATTTCGTGATTTCCGTAGTTCCACATAATTATAAATCTAAAAATTTTACAACACGACGTTAAGACGGTTCTAATTAGGATTCAATAAACATAAACTTCTATTTTTTTAAATAGCTCATTATCCACACAGCAATAACGAAAACATTTAGAATTCTCAAACTCTTACATGAATTTTAATGTCCCACGTCGCGACTATTTCCCCATTGTTCCCTTTATCCCTCCTGAGTCCTGATCGTATAACAAATAACGGTAGGTAATGTTAAATTGCATTCCAAGTATAAAATGATATAGAAGCAAAGTCAGCTGCATCCATTTTTTTTTATGTAGCAACCTTGAATGTAGTCTGGTATAAGGTCTGTTCATCCTTACTTGTCTTATATAGTAAACAACTTTCTAACCTCAAAATGAACTTTTTTTGGCTAAAACAGCTCTTTTATCGTCAATAAAGTAAACCGAGTTAAAATTTTGGACATCCCATGGCCAATGTATTGTCTGTGATTGTTTATTATTTTGTTTAACAGCTGTTTTAGCCAAAAAAAAAACATTTTGAGGTTAGAAAGTTGTTTACTATATAAGACAAGTACCTAAGGATGAACAGACCTTAGTTAAAATGCGGTAAATAAAAAATATCTTCTATAAGATTTTCAACCATATTAGATGTTGCTGACTTTACGACTCAAATGGGATATGTGATACTTTTATTATTTACTAGCTGTTGCCCACGACTTCGTCCGCATAGAAGTCGTGTATCGCTACTCGCGGTAATAACCTGCAGCTGCAGCGTGAAGGAGTAAGAAACTAACACAAAAACTTTCGCATTTAAGAGGCCACCTATGCTAAAGTCTGGAGTGTTCCGCGATCTGGATCTTATTAACCATAACGCCTTTGTATCTGTTTTTTGGATCTATTAAACTTGATCATATTTGCTTGAGACTGGCAAACGTGAAAACACGATTAGAATTAAAATCCTCGATAGTTTTATTTCTCAAACATGACACCTTTTTAACATGTTTTTCGTTGTATCTTCGAAACCCTATAATCTTTAACGAAGATTTTCGATGCAATAGTTGAGGATATGTAACTTCTTAATCCTGGCAAACCATTTTTTCAATAAATTTTCAGGTTTTAAAGTAAACAGCAATTAATTGAATTGACTTGACGCTGCCATCAAGGCGCGCGCGAACTATCTCCATCTCACATTCTTCGCGCGGAAGCACATAAAGTCATCCCTTGTCATTCTTTTGGGGGCGTGGCACCATAGGTGGCCTCTTAAAATATTAGTAGGATGGACGGATTTGAAGACAACACTTTCCATTTCAATTTTTATTGACATACTAAAGACACGCATTTAGTGTGAAAAAATTTATCCTTCGGAATAAATCGAATCAATTAGTAATTAAAATAAACTAGGCGCAACACGTCTTCTACATTTCCAATACTACCACTACTAGGCTACTTTCTGGAGTAGAGGCAAATTTCAGATAGGTATTTATGAACTTCATAATACAGTGTGTGACATCCATACGAACATATATTTTGACAACAGTTAATATGCATCCTAATTAATATAAAAACATGTGTATTGTTAACATAAGGTGTACTTTTTTTTTTCATACTAACTAGTTCAATTATCCCTCAATGAACTTAGACTTAATGTTATACATTGCTGCTCGATGGACACTTTAAAAAAGAATTACACTAAATTTATTGGAGCTATTAACTTAATTCCATCTTTAAACGGTTCACAACACTTAAAGCTTACTTAAAATTTATGTTCTTATGGATGTCACACTGTGTACTTCTTACTAAAACTTCTTATTTCTTGCGAAATGCCAGCCAAGTTCTAATATGATGCTTCATCGTTCAATCGTTTCGCAGGTATGACCTAAACAACGTGCCAGGCGAAGCGCGGCCGCTGATGGTGCAGATGACTCAGGTGGCAACAAGCAACCTGCTGGCAGAGTGCCGCGGCAACGTCACCCGGCTCGTCCCCACGCCCGTCGTGGTCTACATCTCAGTCAAGTCCCCCGACATCACGCTCACTTGGGACACTATTGAGCAGTATGCACTGGATGTGAAGACGAAAGGTTACGCTTGACAGTAATTTTAATGATTAATGCCGTTTCGAAAAAGAAAAGTGACTTAATTGCTGCGGAGAGCTATTTTGATACAAGCCATTTATCGTGTCATGTATAAAGAATGTACTCGCCAGGTCTCTTGAAACTTGGCTTGCACACTGACGTGCAAGCGCTTCAATTATTTGTTACATTTCTTCACAGTAAAATAAATAAGGATGGCTGCGAAAATATTATACTTAAGTCTAAAACGCTTACCCATACCGCTACAAGAACATTCTAAATTTTATTTAAAACATTACAGATGGGTCGGTCTCAGTTCATATCTTCACAGACACGGTATTCGGCGCTCGCCACGCGCTTGAAACCTTCACCCAACTGGTAGCACCAGATAGTTCGGATTTCTCCCGTGACAGCAAATGCGGGCTAAGACTAATTGCCGGTGCCAAAATCATGGATAATCCCGTCTTCAAGCACAGAGGGCTGAATCTCGACACATCCAGGAACTTCATACCTTTGAACGATATCAGGAGAACGCTGGATGGTATGGCAGCCACTAAAATGAATATCTTTCACTGGCACGTAACTGACTCGCAGAGTTTCCCGTTGGAGTCCAAACGGGTCCCACAGTTAACAAGGTATATTTATACTTACATTTCTATTGTAAGTTTAACCCAGAACATGCCAGAACCAATCACCTACAACAACCGATAAACTAAACTAAAAAAAACCTTACTATTACCAGATATGGTGCATATTCGAAGTCCGAAATATACAGGACGGAAGAAGTGAAGGAGCTGGTCGACTACGCGCTGGTGCGGGGCATCCGCGTCGTCATCGAGATCGACGCGCCCGCGCACGCCGGCAACGGCTGGCAGTGGGGGAAGGTAACCACGACAATACGAGAGATAAACTCAGCACCTCAAAAAGGCAGCTCTTCCTGTATAAATACAGTGAGCAAAATTTGATTTTGCTGTGAGCGTAAGATAGTCAGCAAAATTTGATTTGACTGCGAGCGTGAGACAAATAAACTTTGAAATAAAAACAGTTATGCCGATAACCAAGCATAGCCGATAACATCTGTGCTCGTGATTTAATCATAGAGTCCTTCGCTCACTCGGGATTCAAAATCAACACTATAACAGCAAAAATCAACTTTGCTAACATTTTCAAAAGTTAATGTGTTCAACTTATGAATTTTCGTATAAATGGAATAGTTGGGAAACATATCTTCTGGCTTGCGAAAGACTATTCTTTTTAAGCCCTATTGCAGTGTAGGTGCTAAACAAATTATTTTAGAGCCACTGTTTTTCCCATTCCAGGAATACGGCTTGGGAGACTTAGCAGTATGTGTAAATGAGAGATACTGGCGTCAGTACTGCGTGGAGGCTCCATGTGGGCAGCTCAACCCCGCCAACCCTGCTATGTACGAAGTACTGAAAGACCTGTACAGAGACATTGCTGAACTACTCCCCAAGCCAGCCCTGTTCCACATGGGGGGAGATGAGGTGAGATCTCAGCGGAAAACAAAAGCGTACGGTAATTTGCAATGAACTAAGTTCGGTGCACAGCACCTTACACGTGTATTTTAAGTAAAGTCGTAGTCGCCGGCGCATCGAGTGCGGACATAGAGTAATTATAAGTTAGTGCATATTTCGGAACTGCTGCGACCATAACGTTTATAAAATTTCAACATTTCTTGAACATTTTTCACTAACATAGTTTCTAGCGACTCTTATGGTCATAACAGGTAGAACTTTTAAGTCAATAAACATCCATTAAATTCCTTTCTTTTTTCAACATTCACCGCAAGCACAATCCGAACATTGGTCCTTCGAACCGGATCTGAACCAGTGACCTATGGATACATAATGACTTCGTCTAGAGCAAAATTAATCATTGGCTTTCTGTGACAAGGATCAACAATTAAAATTATTACACCTTAAAGGTACACCGATAGAAATAAAATTCCTTTCGTCGATCCTTCATAAGTCTAGTCATATCTAAGGTCTAGGGTTGGTCGCCTAGCAACGATTTAAACAGTAGCATGCATAGGCAGATATTCTAAGCGTTAAAAACCATATTGTCTTTGACCTGCAGGCCTTTTGCGTAACGCACTCTCAATCGCAATCGTTTTCATTTAGCAGTCCGATGGCGAGTCTGCATACAAAATAAAAACAATAGTTCCACTTTGAAGTTGATTGGGATTGCATGGCCGCCATACTCTCAAGTAAATTGGAGCTATCAAAACTTTGATAATACGGAAACATGTCAAAAACAATAAGGTTTAACCGTGTAGGATCTCAGCCAATGGAAAACTGGGCCTCTATTCTACTGGGTAATACCGTATCTTTGACACAATGACATGATATCGTATCGTATTTTTCTATCTCAGCCGCCATTACTGTTAAGAGCTATCGTAAAGTTGATAATACGATAACAATGTCAAAGGCAATATGCTTTTACTTGTAGAAAAGAAACACTGATGTTTTACATATTATTATCATTTGGCAAACTGATTTAACTTAAACAAGATGACTCTTCCCGACCCTTTTTTATGAAGTATAAAATTCTAACGGTCCACTCTTATATCATGGAAGTGTGCTCTGTTGTTTATAAACATCAAGTACTGTTTCAAAAATTTCAGGATAAGTCCACACGTACATTACGACCTCAATACATGCATAAATTGTATAAACCTGTTATGTAATTAAAACTATCATCAAATAATTGTTACGGCATGTGTATTGCCATCTTTAATAGTCTACCGGAGTCGTTTAAGAAAATAGACAATCTAAATAAATTTAATAGTGCGCTTAAACAATGGCTCACGGAAAAATGTTTCTATAGCGTAACAGATTTCATGAACAAAATATATTAACAATTAATTGAATTCTGGCATGTAGGTATAAATTTAAATTATTAATAGGGTAAAACACCTAATTATTGGCCTCTAAAATACCAGTTACTGGCACCTAGTGATTGTTGAATTATCGTCTCTGTTACCTTATGTTAAAGTTCAGGGGTTATGTGTAGTTTTTTTTTTCTTTGACTTAATAATCTAGCTAGCGTGTATTTTATGTAAATTTGTGTACGTCTGAAAAGACAGGTTTCGGTGAATCTAGTTTTAAGCACAAACACTGTGCAACCCCACCCAATTCCACGGAATAAAGATATTACTTACTTAATTTATTTTAAAAGTCTTTAGATGTTAAAATGACACACCCTTCCACCGCAACTTACATAAAAGCCTGTCGTTTTTGGGCGAAGGGGCGCGTCGTTTTAGCTCTATATTACTCTACCACAACGGTACGGCTTGCCAAATGATGATAGAAACATTATTTAACCATCCGGCATACATAAATATATATTTGGCACGAATGCTGCGTTTCGAATGGCTGGCGACCGACCCATGTTTTTGGCAGGCATGACGGACTTTCATTTGTTAACTTGGTGTTCTCATCACAAGTACCTACCTACATAAGTATATACGAATCAAGCCTGTTTCGATCCTGACAAATCTCTTTCGCTTGTTACACATTCATACGTCATCGAGTTATGCAAGCACTTCGGTTTCGGGTACTTGGATTCAGCCCTTTTCCAGTAGTTCTCCGATTTGATTCGAACAAGTACGCCTATGATTGGTACCTATACCTACGTACATATTATATCATTTAATTGCTTTGTGTCGTAAAACATTAAGTATAAAGATTTTTCCATCTGATTCCTTCCAGGTTGTCTTTAGTTGCTGGAACTCCTCAGCGGAAATCGTGAGTTACATGAAAACCGAAGGTATGAAGGTGAATCAGGAAGGTTTCATGAAACTCTGGTCAGATTTCCATGCACAAGCTTTGGAGGCCTGGGATGAACAGCTGACTGAAGCCACGGGGGTGCACAAGCAGCCGGTCATCATGTGGTCTTCCCAGCTCACGGACCCCTTCACAATCAACAATCATTTGGACAAAGAGAGGTAATATATCATTATCATTAGGGTTCCGTACCAACATGGAAAAAAGGAACCCTTATGGTGAGACTTCGGTGACTGTCTATATGTAAGTCACAGCAGTTTTACTCTGAAACTATAGAAGCTATCAACTTGAAATTTGGCGTAGTTGTATAACGTGCTTTCCCGCATCTGTTTTTAGTAAAAAACATATGAAATTATTTTCTTAATATTTAAAAAAGGGTCTAGAATGGGGGTTGAAAAATGAAATTGATTGATTTATTATTTATTTATTTATTTATTCCTTGTTAAAACAGAGTTTTTCATGTCAAAACACAATAATTGTATACTAATTTCTATAAATATCAAATTAAATGAATCTATACTAAGTCTAGTCTAGTCTAGTCTAGTGTGTCTTACTGAATAAATATCTTTTATCTTTTTATCTTCATTTTTTTTGTCAATTGTTTGGGCAAGGCAACGAACCAGTATCAAGTCAGTTCAGCCGTTGAGAAAGTCGTCAATAGAGTAATA
Source organism: Acleris literana (assembly GCA_946894065.1). NCBI lineage: Eukaryota > Metazoa > Arthropoda > Insecta > Lepidoptera > Tortricidae > Acleris > Acleris literana. Next base: position 7,022,247 of record OX335681.1, read on the forward strand.
TGCGTCAGATACTAGTTTAGCCTTTAATTTATTAACAAAACGCGTCATATTTGGTGCATTTTTAATTTCTGGGGTATCTTGTTGTATATCATAAGGCCTATTTAGTGGAGACAATTTTTGGACTAAGCGAGACGTGTGGCGTTATAGTCACCGCGCGTCGGGAATTGTTCAAGGTTACCCCTCACGTACGGTCAGCTGCAAAATTGCATGGACACCTTAACGTCTATAATCCTGTGAACAGGTGAGGTCACGTTCGTAAGAAACAACCTAGATGGCGTTGTTATTTGCTGACCAAACCACTCCCGCACACTACGTGAACGGTGTATGGGACAGTTATTTTGCACAAACGTTATCACCGGCAACTCCTCCTCTGGATACACATTGCGAACGGTGGGCAACATGGTGTCCTCCAGCATTTCCACATAATGAACACTGTTCGCTCGACTGGGAAGTCTAACCAGTTCTCATGGGTCAGCCGCACTCATCCATCCCCACATATTTACGATTATATGACCAGATTCCATGTTAGGCACTACGTGATCATCATTATACCGTGTATTACTCCTGCGCCACAAGCTTAGTCTTCCGTGTTGGCTGGATTTAAAAGTATTTTTATCCGTAAAGATGACATTGCTCCAGTCGAAATCTAGATACTCCAAAGTGAACTCTAACCTTGCTCTCTTATGGCTTTCTGTTAGCAAGGGTTTGACAGCGTGCCTACGATGATGCAGACCCTCACTATGTAGAACACGACGTATAGTATCCAGACTAGTATTAAATAATCCAGCGTAGTGGGTTGTTGATTTAAATCCATTTTCCTCATAATCCCTCACCATGGCTTGACGCCGGGGTGTGCTTATAAGTCGGGGTCTTCCCGTTCTCTCTCCCTCTTCCATCCTCTTCAAACCGCCGTACCTATAAAACAACAGTTTGCCTCTGTAAACAGAAATTTATAATAACAATTAAAGATATAAAATTAAATAAATAAAGACGAAATATAAATTATTTTTATAAAAATATGAGTAAAAAAGTTACTACTTACGTTCACACATTTCTCTAGCAATTTCTGTCAAATTTCTGCCTTCACTATTCAAGGCAATTATTTTAGATCTTTTGACCAGGTCAATATTGCAACGAGAAGTCATTTTTTAAGGAAAATTCAACAAAAGTAACATCTACACAAAAAAGGCAATCGATTGAGCAGTTAACGAACGAACGAGCGTAAGTCTTTGTAATAATCAGTCTGGTATTTATTAATCTTTAGTCTACCATCCTAGTAGTAATACTAAGCGTGTTTCTGTTTCATGCGAAAATAAGCAAATCATAATAAACTAGTAATAAAAAGGTTCGATGGTGCAATGGCATATAACGCCGCACTCACTCACGACCCCGAGAGTCCCGGGTTCGATTCCACACCGTGGATAAGAAGTGTTTTTGATAATTTAACCTCTTAGTTTGGAATTGACTAACATTCTATATCTACTTAAATCTTCTATACTAAAATATTAAAACTATAAAATAAAGAAAAAAATGTTTGGTTCTGGTATGAGGCAAGAAATATTTTTTTCATATTTTAATATAATTATAATACAACATCGCCATCTAGTAAGATCTTATTGAACCACTACGAGCAGATAGATGACATCAGTTTGCACCTCAGAGCATTATCTGTATGAACTGTCCATGCACTTATGCGGCCCACTGTACTTGGCTAGGTAATTCAAGGAAAGGCTCGGGAGCGTGAGAATTTTGATTTCACTGAACAATTCACGAGCTGGGTGATTCCAGGCGACACCACATATACAGAGAATCGCACGTTTTTGAAGCCTAAAAGGTCAATCACGATTGGCTGAATTTGCTCATAGATCAATGGATTTGATTATAGTAAACGGGGTGTCACATAAAAGGGCTCAATCTGCACATTTTTAAACGATTTTTATATTTTCCCGTGACGAACCTAGCTATAAATCAAATAGCCAAAAATCTACAAACAAATGACCGTTCCCCCCTTATCTCCGACGAAATCTTATGGACGGAAAAAATTGAAAAAATCCTTGTAGAGTCAAGTAGAGCGGTTCCGCTTATCTAATATATAAGATTCTCGTGTCACAGTGTTTGTAACAAAACTCCTCCGAAACGGCTTGAACGATTCTTATGAAATTTTGTGTGCATATTTAGTAGGTCTGAGAATAGGTCGTAAAGCATATTACATAAGGTTTGTATGAAAAAAAAAATACACTCGGGCAGCGCCGGGAGCGGACAGCTAGTCTTCATATATAATAATAGCTTTTCAAGAGCAATGAATACGGGTCACTTTGTATTGTATTATCATAGAAAGTGACCCGTTTTAATTGCTCCTGAGTGCATACTACCTATGTATGTATTTATATGTATATTAGTGCAATTTTTTTATATGTAGGTATACAGTGTGTTACCAGCACCCTGGCTTTTTTTAAAGGAGGTTAAAATAACGTATATCTGTAACGTAACCATGACATTAATTTAATTAATAAAAATAAAAAAACTTTCTAACAAAATTTTAATTGCCAGCAATGTAAAGCACAGCAATTTGATAAGTGTCAATGACAGTCGACGGATACTTTGATTATTATGATTTGCCCCCGTACCACGACATGCCTTGTACTAAGCAACAGCGAAACTGATAACGATGAACACGGAGCATATGCACTACATTAAAAATGGTCAGTATCTCAGAAAACTAATTATGAAGTTATTTAAAAAAAAAAATTGAGAATACTTGCAAACAATTGCTAAAACAACATTATTATCGGCAGTTTTAATAACTGCCCGCATGCCGGTAACACACTGTATATTATTTATTATGTATAGTTAGACTGTGTTGCACCACCACTACAATCTCTGCTTTGCCCAAAGGCTAATTGGTAGAGGATGCGTTCCAGCATTAAGTTCACATTTTGTATTTATAAATAATTAAATAAATAAATCCGCTGTGAATATTCAAAATTATTTTTACAATAACAATGAGTCATCATTACATTCACTAAAATTATTCCGTATTCATAATTCAAGTGGGCTCTGCTTGCTTGCGTCTTACCTTGACCTTGACCTTGGTACTTCGAATTTTAGAGTCGCTTATTATTCTTAAGTGCCAGTCCATGGTCTTCTATACAAATGGAGACGACAGAATATGTTAACTCCGTTGATATTGTAATTATGGCGTTAGTTAGTATCTCAAATTACTTTTAACGATCTACAGTAGGAAAGGGAAGCTGAAAGACGTACCTTCTTATGCCTTATTCACATTGTGACAAGAGCCAAAAAGGTACGTCTTTCAATTTCCTTGACTGTACAGTAAAACCATAGTAAGTACCTATTAATATTACTCGGCTGTCTATCTGACTCAATCTCCCTGCCAGTCAGTATATTTTTTACGCCAGAGACAGTTTTTTTTTTATAATAATAAGATGGCAAACAAGTATATAGGGGCATTTCTCAGGCAGATTGTACGTAGTTAGGACTAAAATTAAGAAACGTTAACTTTTCCGTTGCGTTACGGAATCCCTATCATAGCGTTATCTTGACTGTGAGTCTATTATGGTTGTGTATATCGATGTGGATAACACATCTGTCACTTTCTGACCAGTATGTACCTAAGTGCGAAAGTGACGGATGCTTAATCCACAGCGATAAAAGCGACATTAATACGGACTCCGGGTTTATGTGACTTATACCAATTTCAGATACGTTATCGAAGTATGGGAGCCTTTAGAGAGCCCAGTTCTCGACGATCTCTTGAGGCTCGGCTACCGCGTCATCTCCTGCCCCAAAAACGTCTGGTATCTGGACCACGGGTTTTGGGGCAATACCCTGTACTCCAATTGGCGTCGTATGTACACTTATAGGCTGCCCTCTGATCCTGGTGTGTTGGGTGGCGAAGTGTCCATGTGGTCGGAGTACGCCGATAGCTACAATTTAGGTATGTATTGAGAATAACAATATAGATCCACGTTAAGACGATTGTGAGGCGATGCTTTAATCGCGGAGCTGTCAAAAAGCACCCCCTAAACCAAGTCTGATTTCCCAAATTTTTGAATATGTTGTAGTTTTTATGATAAACTAGGTTTGTAAGTTTACTTTTATTGGTTTTTTTATTTGTTTCTTGCTAAGAAATATTTTCTTGGAAAGGAAAACTTGCATATTGAGTATATCTGCAACATATTCAAAAATCGTGAAAATCAGACTAGATTTAAGGGGAGAGAATCGTTATCGCATTTGCTTTGAAAATTTCACAATCCTCTTAACAAACACTTATAATTATTGTTCTTAGATTCAATAACTACATCAAATAACAACATAACACAACCTTCACGAAGTGTTGCCATTTAGAACATTTAATCATCTGTGTTGGTATTATTAGAACTAAATGGGTAGGTAATGTTTAATTTAATATTTGGTAACACTGATGCAAAGGAGTATAGTGTACGGAAAAGTAAAATAAACATAACTTAAGTGTCTTAAGTATTTACAGTATTTTTTCTGTAAGTCATTTTGTAGCACAGTGACAACTGACAAGATGTATGGAATTGTATGTATATAAACTATTTATTGTACAAAACTCATAAATCTAGTAAGTATATAGGTTTGTTTGTATTATTGGCCATGATGTTGATCTATAGTTTGTGCAAATTGAAATTGGCAAAGATGTAAACACAACCAAACGAACCAACTTACCATTATTACTCGATAATTACGTGCTTTTCAAGATCAAGTGACACATTACAATTATTAATTATTTGTTTCACATTAAGTTTAAGGTCAAATAACTAGGTATTAATTATACGATATTTAAATAAAAACACGCTTGATGAATACCTATTTCACACAGTGCTAATTTGTTTACATCTTTGGCAATTTCAATTGACACAGACTATACATAAACAACGTCAAAAGACGGCGGCCATTATATCACTGAACTGCACCTATTTACCCTCGTCGCCAATCGCTTGTTTGATTAATTCCAGACACGCGCACGTGGCCGCGCGCGGCGTCGGTCGCCGAGCGACTGTGGTCGGATCCGAAGTCGAGCGTGTTTTCGGCCGAGCCGCGCATGAACCAGATGCGCGCGCGCCTCATCGCGCGCGGCCTCCACGCCGACGCTATCGCGCCCGCCTGGTGCACGCAGAACGACGGCCGGTGCTACTAACGAACATTATGAACAATCCTTTAACGTTATGACGACATGAGTGCTTGTACTATAATTATTAAAGCGGTAAAAAAAATAGGTAATAAATTACCAGTCACAAATATCACATATTTACAGACTGTCTGTGAGCTACGAGCTTAAAATGCGATGTATGATAGCATAATTTAAATTATTTGAACCATTATTCGAAACTAATGGCCTGTTGTTTGATCGGTAGTTAAACTAACTTATGGTCAAAAAACGTTACTAATGGTTAAAATCTCAAGGAAATGTGTCAAATTTTCCATTCCTTTTTCGAATTTTAACAATTAGTTAGTTTAACTACTGATCAAACAACAGGGCCTAAGATTGTAATTATAGTAGTAGTTGTACAATACAAAGTTAAGAATTTCCATTTTTTAAATTCACAAGTCATAAATGTCATTTCTGGACCCTAACACAAAAGCTTAGGCCAAACAATAATTGAAGTTGCCAATGTCTTTTCGGATGTTACCTACTTCATATCTCGTCAGGTTGTAGTCATACCAGTAATTCCATCTTAGTCAAAGTTGGACTCAAAAGAATTTGATACTTATGCCTATATAGCAGTAGTACATAGTACACGACTATTCGTGCTATTTTTAAGTATAATTGCATGTTAAGTAATGATGATGACCAGCTAAGCGGAGCACTCACTAGCGGGCTGTTATTGTAACCGTTATTGTTACAGTAACAAGCTTTTTGTAGAGGATAGGCTCGCGGGCCGCGTCACATCAAGATGTTACGTGCAACAGAGGGTCCTGCCAAGATGCATTAAGCTGACTAGCGCTTCTATTCGTTTCGTTGTTAAACCAATCGCGTCACTGGTAGAGACATGGGAACTGATATGTTTTTCTCTAAATAGGTTAAACATAATGTTGCAAGCTTTCAAAAATGACATGACGGCCAGGTAACTAACAACCACTGTAACTTGTAGCTTTGGTTATGTTCTTGTCCTTATTGTTATAGTTCATTTCATATACGAAGGCCCGATACCACTTGAGACGGTCATTAAGGGTGATAATAAAAGATGAAGAAGAAGAGAAGAAGAGAAGAAAGAAATTGAAGTGCTCAGGTAGTAAAGCAATTATACTCGAAAATCTAATTAAAGACTCGAATAAGACCAAAATCTGACAGTTCCCACCCACACTTAAACCAAAATGCAAATCACAGCGACTGTGCGCCGGTTGAGGTTAGGATTTTGGTCTTAAATTAGATTTTCGAGTATATTCAACAATAGCTAAACATTATGACTCTCATTGTTAAGTCTCAAGTGGAATCGGGCCATGGTATTTGAAATGAACTATACTCCGTGTGTAATATACCTTAAGTACTTACATAAGTACGTTATATCTAAGACTATTGTTCGACATAAAATATGATAAACAAGGTCAAGATGACCGGACTGAATTTATTAGAGGTAAGTACATAATACAAAACTGTTTATTATTATTATATTAGAGGATGTATACAATGTGTAGGTAGGTACTTATATTAAAACAAATAAAATACAAAATGTTACTTTGGCGGTTTTATTCAACCTTAATATAATACAATACTGTCTAAAGATCAAATAACGACTAGACTAGTCTCTAATTTAAATAATCAATTTTGTTCATGTCATTTGAATCGTTTCATTTTTACATCGACGAGACTATAATATTTTTCACATGTTATTTTGCCTGTGACAGATGTCATTTGGTAAATTTAGTGATCCTGCTAATTATAATCGCATTTTTGTTCTATTATCGATAAGGTTAATAAGGGAAATGTAATCGATTTATATTCGGTTATAACTTTTTTAACTTAATTTAATTTACCTACTAATATGTATAATAAGGTATCATAAATCGTCTACATCACGCTAGAACTATTGCCATCCATGTACAGTCTAGATAGGTGTTTTTATGTGGTAAAACAAAACGCAATGACAATCATTAAAACCGCATCGGTGAATCGATTCGGTTGAAGAACGAGGTTATTGTCAAACACTCTGTTAACGGTCCACTTCGCATATAGGAAGTAAAAGTACCTAGTTTAATTATTTTGTTTTGGTTCCATGAAAACTGTCCATAGTTCATCATTTTTTTTTCTAAAAATTCGTGGTTCGTACAATAATTATTGTTTTTTGAAACGAACTTACCTACTAGATAGTTTTTATGTATTAATACGGTTTCGAAACCCTACACTGAGCATGGTCAGATATGCTCTTGCCCGGTTTTATTTTTAAGTTACTTGACTACTTAATTGTTAGGTAGGTACCGTTCGCGTGAAATGTAAAATTTCAATCTGTCACAGGCACCATATAAAAATATTATAACTATAATATATTAAAAACTATTTAAATAAAAAAATTTATTTTAAGTTTGCCATTCTATTATTTATTATTATTTCTACTGTTATTAAATGTTTAGAACATGACTAAGTGCCTATATTAGCGACAGTTAATACTATTTACACTTTTACACTAAGAACACTTAAGCTAACTATTGACGAGACTAAATGACTCAATCCATGCTTGGTTGGCAGTCCTAATTTACAGTTGTTATTAATTTAAAGCGAAATGGACAGCATCTATAACGTCCACTTACCTACATCAACATCTTCCAACCAAAATACGTCATCTACTGGACTCAGGCCTGCCATAGAGACTATCACAACGACCGACCCTGGCACCTCCTTAGATCCACGATTCCGGGTTCTGCCGATTGGCCAAATTATTTTTCGTGAAATGTATCATTTGGTCAAACGCTTTTTTTTACAAAACTGTAAATATTTCAGGATTTATTTCAGAACCATCGTGTAGAACCCTATAGGTTAGGTTAGGTTAGTTTTATAAAAAATCTGAAATATTTAAATTTTTTGAAAAAAACGCGTTTGGCCAAATGATACATTTGACGAAAAATAATTTGGCCAAACGGCAGATAACCCTATGATTCACGTACTCAGCAGAAGGCCTGCCCTTTCCATCATGTTTTGTCTTGAGGCAAAACACTTTTTGAGGGACACTAAAATTACCGGACCGACACGCCACCAGGGGCACGTTTTATAAAGCTACAAGTTACAATTTTACAGGTCTAAACTGGCAACACTGCTCAAATAGCTAGTCGTCATTGGTCGAGGTTGTGTCAAACGGAAACTTGTAACCTGTAAATTGTAATTTGTAGCTTTATAAAACAGGTCCCTGCTATTCTGCCGTAAACTAAACCAAAGAAGGCGGCTACCTACTATGTAGTAGCCGAAGCATTGTATACTCTATTGATAACCACATTAAATTTAAAATGCTTTTACTATTACCGTGCAGTTAGCCGCCTTTCGTATGATGGAAGTATTATGGAAGTCCCGCATTGTTCGTTAGATCAACGATGTGTTCTAGGAGGTCTATTATCCTGATTGTTTCGAACAACGGGCGAGAGTTTACTTACCTCGAGCACGCGCAAGGATTACGTAGCCATACATGTCTAGACTTTGGTTCACTCTAGGCTTTGCCAACAGCAGTGTAGGCTCATAGGGAAATACTTGTTCAGTGTGATCTTTTGGAAAAGCATGTCTAGCAGTTGTTGGACATTCAGAAATTGACAGACGCGTCTTACCGTCCTATTGTTTCATGACGTGTAAACAAAAATCAAACTTAAGATGGCAATTATTTCTTTGTCTGAATATACATAACTTAAAATGGTGCTAAATGAAACATAATATGTACACTATTTACTATTTACAGGGCTTCTTCATCACTAGAGATGGTGCACTACTTGGTGACCAAATGTTTTTTCTAAGTAGACGACGCGCTAGCCTAGTTGGTAGTGAAGCCCTGCCTATGAAGCTAGAGGTCCTGGGTTCAAATCCTGGTAAGGGCAGATATTTGTGTGATGAGCACGAGTATTTGTGTCTGAGTCTTGGATGTTTTCTATGTATTTAAGTATTTATTTATCTATATAAGTATTTATATCGTTGTCTTGTACCCATAGTATAGCCTAAGGGTGCGGCTCCATTGAGGCAGAGAATATTAACCAATAGAAGGCGCATGCGGTCACGTCGAGCGCGCCTTGCGCACGTTAGTTTATATTCTATTGGTTAATATTGGCACAGCTCCGCTCCGCTCCTCTCGTCTCCGCCTCAGTGGAGCCGCACCCTAAAGCTTAGTTTGGGAATTTCTGCGAGATTGTCCCTTGATATTTATTTATTTATTTATTTAACTACGAGCTGCCAATGGCTTTGTGCCTAAACATCGAGAATAGCCACAGTCATGTCAGTCACGTGAATATCTATGGTAGTATGTGCTGTTTAGTAGCCTAACGAAGCAAAGCTACTTAAAAAAGTTAGGTATGAGATGCTAAGCCAAATAGAGCTATGGATTTTAATAGTATTCATGTCGTGTTGCTTGTGTATCGCCCGAATGAATGACTGACCTCAGCCACGAAACCAAAGAGACAGACCTATGCATAAGTTAACTAAGTTCACCACACATACTAATGACGAATTATTATAAGTAGTCTTTACAAATTATTCCTACTAATACTCCTATCGCTGCTTGTATTTTTGACAGCTCCCAGACTGAGATCATTTGGAACTAGATCGTGCAAAACGGTATCACTTCTGAAAATACTGGTAGCTATTCTGTTTGCCAGTCTCTCAGACTCTCGCAAATCATCGTCTTTCGAGGAGTGAGAAGTCAGATCTATTTCTGTGTCACTGTCGCTTTCACTCTCCTTTGCTTCGAATCTTTGCGAGCGATACGCTAAATTCTGAGGTTCTTCCATACCTGGAACGGCAGTAGCGCAAGGGCAATTCTTTGACGTCATTCTAAGATCTGTCGGTACGTTCTCATTGTCCATTGGCTGTGTCATAAGCAAAGACGGAAAAGAAAAGTTCGGCTGCTGCAGCATTCTCTCGTCGTTTGTGTATGGCATTGATGGCGGAATGTCATGAACTGGAGGCATGGGAGGCATGGATTCTTGCATGGTATTGTGGTGATATGGGTCCTGGCGGGTTTTTGCTTCTGTATTCTCATTGGACGCCGGTAGCTCTGGTGATTCCTTGCCTGATGGGGAGTCTGGTCCTTCCGGTGACGAGTCTGGAGGTTTTGTGTGACCTGTAAAATGAAAATGTATTTAATGCTTAAAAGCTCCCAAATAGATTTAAGAACTGGAATATGTATGTACATATATCATGTCGTTTAGATGGGCAAGGGCCTAGATTCAACCAGTCAATTCGCGAGCATGTGTGTTTGGTTGAAGCCCTAACTCCAATCGTCGGCTCAGCATTCAATCTTTGTACACTTTGTGGGTGACATTAACAGTAAGATAACTGACACACTCAGCCACCGGAGGCAAATTTAGCTATAAGACACCAGCGGCTGCCACAAGTTGTGAACGATGTTTGAAACGTCTGAGCCGCGTTCGAGCTACAAGCTGCGGGACTGAACAGAGGCCATAAACTAGACAAGATGAATTCGGCGTTCGTTATCGTTATCCAAAATGTATAGGATTGACGTAAGCTGTCAGACGGTCGCGTTGAGCGCCTACGCCAATTCCATACATTTTGTCAGTTTTCCAAAATCGTTTACGTTAGCGTTAAGTAACTTGTCTAGCCTCACAAGGCCTCTATTCTACGACGTTAAACAATATTGGTTTTTGCGTGTTATCATATTATTTTTAAAAGATCAAAAGAAATATTGTTTTACGTCGTAGCATAAAGGCTTGGGGGCTTGGAACTTGTACAACAACAGCAGTTCTAAACAGCAAGTTAATTACCAGGCATCAGCGACTGGCTGCCAAGGCCAAGGCAGCGCATGCGCCAAGCATCCTGCAGGAGCTGCAGTCGCGCCTGCTTGCGCCACTTGGCGCGCCGGTTCTGGAACCATACCTGCAAACGAAACAAACGATTTAAAGCTAGGGTGAAAGGCATCTTCTGGGTAAGGTCCTTTCATCGTCGACAGAATCCAAAACCACCATCAATAAAAAAGGAATGGCATATAATTTCCATAAGCTGTTTCGAAACTAGTAGACGAACTGAAAAAACAGCATAACTTTGGTTTGGTTTCTTGTTCCCAGTGTGTCTCTTTCGTTATAAACAGATTGAAGAGGGATCACTGAGCACCAAAAGTCGCCGGTAAGTTCTCCTAGAGGCCCTGGTTCTAAAGTTTCTAAACCCTCCTATTAATTAACGACATGTTGGCCTAGTTGGTAGTGACCCTGCCTACGAAGCTAGCGGTCCCGGTCAAATCCCGGTAAGGGCAGGTATTTGTATGATAAGCACGAGTATTTGTTTCTGAGCCTTGCGGGCCTAGTTATGGTTGCATTTATCGCGTGACAAAATGAGGATAAAGCATCCGTCACTCTCGTACTTACGAATACATACTTGTCAAAAAGTGACGGATGTTTTATCCACATTTTGTCATAAACGCAGCCATATTAGGCCCCTTGGATGTTTTTTGTTAGGTGATCAGGCCTAGTAGCATGGTTGCATTTATCGCGTGATAAAGTTTAGATAAGGCATCCGTCACCTTTTGACACGTAAATAAGAACGACAGTGACAGATGCTTTATCCACATTTGACACGCGATAAGGACGCAACCATGCTACTAGGCCAGGTACCAAATTTTCTAATTCACTAATTAATGGCGTGGCCATAGCAATCATGTTAAAATGACCAATAACGACAGTGTGAGTAAGAATAGCTGATTGGGCGTTGTGTGACCAATAGTAGATGTTGTTTAAACGTAGCCATAGCAACTATCAGCATTCGCATAAAATCGTGGGTTTTTCGTTTTTGCGATGTCGAAATTACCAATAAGATTTTTTCCCTTACGATAACAAATCGCAATCGGCTTCAAAGCGGAACAATTGTTTTCATTTTGTATGCAGACAAGCCTTCGATTTTCAAAATGAAAACGATTGTGATTGCGATTGCGTTAGGCAACAGCGACGCTGCAATTGGTTGACTTTGGGTGAAGTCATTCTTTTGTCATGTTGGGTTGGTATATCTGGCTCTCAAAAATAGTTTATTGACATAAGATCTGTCAAATTCCCCGCCAAAGCCAAGGCACTTGACGTGTCACCTACTTCACTTCAGTAATTAATATTGATTTATTTATTACTTGCGCACTACATCATTCAATGACAAAATATCTAGATATGATGATTACGTTTCATATTAAACTACGTAAATAAAAATAAATAATAAACTTTCCGATTGCAATATTTCAGATGTCGGAAATATTCATATCAATAGCCAATCTCTCGTTCCAACTGACAAGAAGATGAGAACACAGCTCACTTGCCTGCTCAAGTGTACAAATGCGGACCCTAAGGATTAAGAGGTCACCTATGATAAAGTCTGTAGTGTTCCGCGATCTGGATCTCAATAACCATAACGCCTTTTTATCTGTTCTTTGGATATATTAAACTTGTTCATATATGCTTGAGACTGGCAAACGTGAAAACACGATAAGAAATAAAATCTTCGATAGTTTTATTTTTCAAACACGACACCTTTTTTGCATGTTTTTGATTGAATCTTCGAAACCCTATAATCTATAATGATGATTTTCGATTGAATAGAGGAGTATATGTTACTTCTTCATCCTGGCAAACCATTTTTTCAATTAATATTGTGGTTTTAAAGTAAACATCTGTTAATTGAATTTGACGCTGCCATCAAGGCGCGCGCGAACTATCTCTATCTCACATTTTTCGCGCGGAAGCAAATAAAGCCATCCCTTTTCATCCTTGTGGGGGCATGGCACCATAGGTGGCCTCTTAAGATGGACTGCTTCTATAATCGCTAGTAGTTTTACTATCGGTCTTACTACCCCCACATGAGCTACATCGAAACAGAAATAAATAAATAAACACTGCTTTGTTGTGGCAAGTTACCGGACATGTTAATTTAAAGGTCGTCTTATTTACACCTAGGGCACGTTTTATAAAGCTACTTATTACAATTTTACAGGTTTAAACTGGCAACACTGCTCAAATGGCTGATCGTCATTGGTCACGGTTGTGTCAAATGGAAACTTGTAACCTGTAAATTGTAATTTGTAGCTTTATAAAACAGGCCCCTGAACGACTATCTACTAATCGATCAATCAAAATGCATCTACATTTAAGCGATACACATTCGACAGAATCCAGACGACGTCCTACCACCTGCTTTTGGGACTGCTGCAAGATCCACCCGAATCGTTACCACCGTTTTAACCTTAAACCTGGCTGCTAAGCACTGTCTTCGCAATGTTGTGTTCCGGTTTGGGGATAAGAAAACCGGTAAAATTATTTTAGAAGAGGGCATTCCGTCTTAGTCCTCAAGGTTGGCAACGAGTCTCGAGATTGTTTTCGTAAGATTGCAATGCCTATGGGCTTCAGAGTACCCCAAGCTATTCTGATAGAGACAAGTTTAACGATAACATTTAATAATAAAACGCAAGCTTTAAAAACCCGACTGCATTTTCTGACATTGTCGTCGATATTAAAAACATTAAACCCGTCATTTTGATTTTTAAGAATTTTATGTACCCAGTGTTACTAGCGCCATCACAATGAATCTCATGACCTATCATTTATCAAAATCGGTTGAGCCGTTAAGTAGTTACGAGCGGACATACATATATACAGATCAAACACATAACCCTTTTGGGCTACGCCGTAATCGGGCAATGACCAACTCAAGTCAACTCAAATTGTCAACTCGATAATGTTGCTGATGTTTTTGCATCCACAATAATCTATGCGGAGCTTATGCGGTTGCGGAACTTGCGGATCTGTGTAAGTTGCTGTAAGACCAAGACGAGGTGCGTGATACGTGTGTGTATGTTAGTTTAGTACTTTCATCGATTTACGTATTTCGAGTCTTTTTACTAGCATTTTCATGGATATAATAAAACTTTCTATGCTTTTTTCTTTAAATACAAATCAGTCTTGAAACATTTTTTTACCCACATGCGCATCTGAATCCGCGGATTTGAGTCTCGAAATATCTGCAACCGTAACATCCCTGGTTGTATTAACGTTTGTTTATTTAGATATAGTTTTGGAATAGCCCCTGGATAACCCAACCGTTAAAGATCTTTTTTTTAGATACAGATACATATAAGTCATTTATGGAATTTTTTGGGCTCCGTCGCCATATGGCACATGGGAATCGTTTTGTTATCTGTTCCTGTAATCAGCTACTTAAACAACTATTCGTTGAAATCGTGAAAAATGCTCACAATTTACATTAAGGTTGGGAATACCCGCGTACGACCAAAATTAGCTGTTCAGTATTTATAATTACGTTTCAACCATTAACTATGCCCTTGCTGTATCAAGTCAACATTGGAATTAACTAACAAATTAGAAGGAGGAATCGGACGTATATTTAATATCTTTGCATATTACGACAATGGGACGGGCAATAAAATAACGCAAAGGTGATGCTTCCGAATCAGATGGCGTCAAGGACTTTAATTGTTATGCCACTATGGAACCCTGTCGCATAACGTTAATGATTCATTTAAGCGTAATTTCTGTCATGTGGTTTGACGCTGTCATTATGACAGGGCTCCATAGTGGTAAAGTCCTTGACTGTACGATTCGAGTCAATTCAATTCCATATAGGAAGTATGTATATTGGGTGTTCAAATAAACATTGTCCGAAACGGACGGGCGATCCGGTATCGGAATAATCAAACAAAATGGCTTTTGGGCTATATGGGCACTCCAAAACTCCAATGGAACGTTCTGAAAAAATTAAACTGCTTTATATCATTTAGTAAACTATATTAAAGCGAAAAAATATCGTCGGTCTTAGGCAGGATTCGAACCTACATCTCCTCTGGCTCTCCGGGCCGATGCAGGCGCATTCCCAATTCTTATGCCACCCAGACCCTACTTAAGATCCACGAGAGCCAAAGAGATGTAGGTTCGAATCTTGCCTAAGACCGACGAATTTTTTTCGCTTTAATATAGTTTAGAGTTTTGTAACACACGTTTCTGTTAAATTTAAAAATCATTTAGTGAATACATTATTTACGTTTTGGAAATATAATTCTTTAGCATATAATGATAAAATAAACATTGCGGAACCGGATGAAGACAACAGACACGTAAACATTCGTACATACATACATACATACGGATCAAAGTCTTTCCCCTGCTTTTGGGACGGCTGAAACTTGCTTACTTGGACAGGGGCCCTATACGGCTGCGTTTACCGCGTGACAAAGTTTAGATAAGGCATCCGTCACCTTCTGACACCTAAATAAGTACGAGAGTGACGGATGCTTTATCAACATTTGACACGCGATGTAGACGCAGCCATATTAGGCCCGCAGTTTGCGTAACTTTCAACAAATGGCAATAAACTGTTTGACAGGCCATGTGCGTTATGTCCGCCATCCCTGTAGGTCTTTATTGTCCTCTGAAGACGCGTTGAATCTATATCATTTTTAGCATGATAGGTTATAACGATCATATATCAGATTCGGGTACTTCTTACGCAACCAGCCCCCGTATTATGGTCGCCTTTATCGCGGTGGATAAAGCATCCATCATTCTCTCACTTACATACTGGTCAGAAAGTGATAGATGTTTTATCCACGTTTATCAAATATCGATAAACACGTTCATAATAGGGCCCGAGCGAAAAAAACGCCATTTAACAAAGTGTGGTCCAGTGGATGTCCCACAGTGAAGTAGACAGGTGGATTTCTAAAGTTAGAACGGAACAGGAAGATAGCTCTTCGAGACGATCTACTCTGACTGGAATAAAGCATCCAGGTACACTGTATGCCCTATTTGAGACTAATTTAAAACTAGCCGGAGTTTCTAGTCAGCCCGAAGAGATAATCTACGTCTGAACTAATTCAAGGTAGATCTAAGCCATATAACTAGTCATACTCAGGTCTCAGACATATAAGACAAACCTGTAAGCCATAATATATAAGCCATAAATAAGCCATTCGTGTTTGTCCCTGACTCCGTCCGCGTAGAAGAAAAACGTTTATCGCGGTGCCTACACTGCTGGGTGTTCACACTGCCGGCGAGAACTCTCTCCGCTACTTAGTCAAAACAAAAGATATAGATACCGCGTCAATAAAAGAGACAAATATACGAGTATTAATAGTTAATCGTGGCTCTACTCGCTTCCGCTCACCATCGGCGGTAGGACTAGTGCCTATATAAGTCATCGAACCTAATTTAAGATTACCAGCGGGCCTAGTATGGCGTCAAATGTGTATAAAGCATCCGTCACTCTCGTACTTATTTACGTGTCAGAAGGTGACGGATGCCTTATCCACACTTTGTCACGCGATAAACGCAACCATATTAGGGCCCCAGTTTCATACATTTTGACACAACTAACCCAAAGTGTCAAAACATCGGGATGTTATTGTTAAAAGGTAATCGAATCGCGGTTTACTTACTTTCCGTTATTTGTGTAACTAAACATTTTTATTTTCGTGATAACTAGGTATTTGTGTTAAGGTAACAAATCTAGGGATAAAGACCATCTATAAAGTCCGTCATAAAGGAACAGACAGGGTTACACACCTACAACACAACACACTCCACCTCCTCATGCAGTCGAGTAAAAAAAACATCACTAGTGCGTGATGAGTTAGCCAAAGTAGCGCGGAAGTTGATTTTATTTATATATATTTTTCTTTCGTCTTTCTTAATGATCCCCTAGCCCTCTATCTCAAAAGCAACTTCAAGTTCGTCTCAGAGAGTCACTGTCAAGGGATGATATTTTTTCCGTCTGTGGTTGAGTCACCAGCTTTGCTGCACTCTTTCTCATACCCGCTTTTTTCGGACTCTTTAGCAGTTGAAGCAGCAAGACTCTGGAATGTTTTTTTTTACCTTTGCGTATATAAGCTCCTAATAAATATATAGCTTTAAGGAATAACTTCGTAAATTTTACCTTTCATCCCTTTTTACCTTAAATATCATCATTATTTCTGCTAGCTAGGCGCATATTTGTAAATATTATGTATGTATATATTTCATTGATATATAAGTACGTATATTTATGCTATATTGTTGATTAATAAAATCAAATAATAGTTCAACGTTTTTTCAAGATTTAGTTAAAGAGAAAAGATTGACATTTTATTGCACCTACCTACTTTTTGATTTCTGATGATAGAAACACTTGTAGCATACACACATGTCTGTAAACTATTTTAATTTTGTTTAATATAGTATTAATAAAAAAAAGATGAAATTTTTATCAATTAGGTACATAATTATGTTTCATGCAAACAGGGTCGAATTGATATCAAGATCAAAAGCAGACTAAAAACAGACGGAAGCGAGAGACGAGGGTCCAATTGAACCGGAGGGTCCACTCGGCTCTTTTGATCTTTTTGCGGCGCTACTCTTGAGTCACCCCGTGACACGGATAAGGGTTTGGAGAGGCAATGCTAAAACACCTATAAGTTGAATTGGTAAGGATAAAAAACAAGTAAAATAGTTATATAAGAGCATTTGTACTCGTAGTAAGGTACTAGTCCAAGTTCATCAATCACAGTGGCAAAACTTTAATTCACAGCTGAGCGGCTAAGGAGTACCCTTCCCTCCTAATAGGGAATATGCATGTTTTTTTCACAGCTTCAATAAAAGCTGATTCATGTAACAAACAAGTGAGAATTTTTTTTTTGAATAGCTATAAAAATAACCAAGATATAAGCCAACAGAGATTTGTTTCTATCTCATTCTAGCAAAACAGATTTTTACGTTGAGTTTATATGGCCGTACTGCACAATGACGTGACCGGTGCATTTCAGATCTCTCTGTTTAATTAGCAGTTTAAAATGCTCGTATCATCCGTATTTCTTGACCGATTTTAATTATAATTTAACTTTTGGTGATCTCTTTTACGGTATTTTCATATTTTGTTGAGAAATGCGATTTAAAAAATCCATGCATATTCCCTATTGTTTATGTTTATGTACTGGTTGTTTCTGTGTAACGAGGTTTGGTTTTTTTCTTTCGTTTTAAACACATTTTTAAGAATACATTAAACCACTCTAATTGCGGTGATAACTACATTAAAGGTAAAATATTAAAAAAAAATGTATATTAACTTTTACAATTGGGGGATTGGTTTAGGAAATAAACAACTCGAAAAGTGTCATTTTCGCTAAAGTTGCTTGTCCCCTCCCTACAGTTAAAACTACAAGTAATAAATATGTAAAAAATATCTTAAATAAAAGCGCACATAAAGAATTTAGAAGAAAAACTATCAGAGCTAAGTAGACTTGACTTGATTGGTTCTGAGATACAAGCGAAGCGACTCACGTAACTTTAAATAGATACCTGATTTTGTTTTTAGGTAGGTACCACCTACCTGTGGTTTTTCGTGACCGTTTTTAATTTATGTTTGTAGTAATAGCGTCGGGACCCTACTGTGAGCTGGCTTTGTTACTGTTAAACCTGCCAGCTTTCAGGTGGTACCTTTTCTGTACTAGTCAGTAATTTAGACTATATAAAAACACATTAAGGATTGAAAACAAGAGTTTACTTAATTTCCTTTAATACCATGATCGTCATTTTTAATGGGTATACTCGTACAAGTATAATAATGATTTAGAAAGCAGTGGAACTCCAAAGCTAATCCTTTAAAAACCTATAGGAACAAACAGCATCACTGTTAACAATTAGTAAACCTTATTGTAAAGTGACAAGATTCATAAATGGTCAGTTAACTTCAACGAACCCTTCATTCTTCAATTTCAACGAACCTGCACTCTCGCCTCAGACAGACTGATCCTCAAGGCCACCTCCTCTCTCAGGAACACGTCAGGGTAGTGCGTCTTCTGGAACAGAGACTCCAGCTCGCTCAGCTGTTGGGGAGTGAAGGTGGTCCGGTTCCGCCGCTGCCTTCGCCGCCCGAACATGTACTCGGTTAACAAATCGCCTGGCAACGGCGACAGGTATGGACCCGCCATTGCTCAAGCAATTTTTGAACTGATATTACAAAGATTTAAATACGCAGTAGGATAAAAATCACTTGAAAGTAAACTTCGAAAACTCTATAAAACTTCATACGTAACGGAGGCAAGAAGTAAACTAGTGCTCTATCTGTCACCAACTCTCGTGGACTGTACAAATTCGCAAAATTCTCGTCATGAAACCCCTAAAGCTCCTCCCCGTAACTTTAAAATGAGGGGCTGTGATTGGACGAGCGCGCCAGGGGATGCGAATCCCGGCCAATCAGATTGCGGGTTCGCGGGGTAGTATTCGATAGGTGTAGATTAAGTTATAGAGTTATCTGTAAATACATTTTATATAAATGTGGTTAATTTTGTGCTGAGAGCGTTAATGAGATATTGAAAGCGCTGTGCGGATTCTCATTAAGGAGGTTTGCAATTAATTTGGTAGTTGGAAGTAGTCTGTGTTTATAAAATACATAACGTTAGTTTTTGTAAGTTTTAAGACATATAAATATATTATAATTGATTCCTAGAGCACTTTGGATTATGTCAAAGTGACGTAATCAATGAAAACGTAAGAGACTTCTTATGATTTTATTTACAGTGTCACTTTGACATAGTCCAATGAGGTCTAGGAATAAATTTCCTTCACTGTACCTAGTAATTCTATTAATGCTCTTTTACTATTTATAAGGTGTAAAACATAACGAGATGATTTATCAAAGGATATGTTTGGATAACATCATCGAAAGTTAAACATAATTGTAATATTCGATTTTGATATAACAATGCTAAATAAAATAAAAACATATTTTTTTATGTTTAATTTGTACTTCTTTCACTATATGATTGATAATACCTATTTAAAACATCTCATTTTTTTCATAAAATAAAAAGCGTGTACACGTGAGGGTTAAGTGAAACATAATTATATTTATTAGCGAATGTACCTGAAAATGTACTCAGACGGAACTTAAGATGACAGAATACTTCGTAATTACATTAAAATTAAAGAATGTCAATCACTTAATACAATTTAATGGCATTACAGTAAAGGAGGCACAATAACCAATGGGGGATGCCGGATAAAGTGCGGCGTCCGCGGCTCTAAACGAGTTTCCGCAACGATTTTAATGAATAAGTAACACCCTCCTCCCTCCGGGGTGACCAGCCATGTTATTCTGTTAAGGACTTAGCGGACAAATTTTAAGTAGCGAATTTTGTCAGAGGCATCAATCATAAAACAAGTTGAGTAGTGGTAGGACCTTGTGCAGGGTCCGTCCGGATAGCTACCACCATTCACCCACCACCGCCAAGCAGTAGTGTTCGCATTGCTGTGTTCCGGTGTGGGGATAAGACAACTGGTGAAATCACTAGCATAGAGGCATTCCATCTTAGTCCTCAGGGTTGGCAACGCATTTGAAGTCTTAGGATTGCAGTTTTGAGATTGTAGTCTTGAGGTTTCAAATGTCTATGGGTCTCAGATCCCGCTTACCATCAGGTAGATTGAGTGCAAGAGTACCTACCTTCTCCTTGCCCTAAAAAAATTTTTTGCCCATACCGGGAATTGAAACCGGCACCGCTAGCTTCGTAGGCAGGGTCACTAACTAACTAGGCCAAGGCGTCGTTTAAGATATCAGTCCATAAATATTTTCTATAGTTTACGATAATCCATAAATATTTTCTGTAGTTTACGATAGTCTATAAATACTTTCTATAGTTTACGATAGTCCATAAATATTTTCCATAGTTTACGAACTAAAGGCTCTGAAGGCTGGTGCCCCTAGCCGCCGCGGCGCAGCGCTAATTAAGCATTCCAGTCATATTGTTTTAGTTGCCGGGGATAGTTGTTGCGGCTCCGCTGTTTCGTAATTATGTAACGAGCTACATAAATATAAATATATTTTCATCTCTCCTATTTGCAAAGTAAGGATTTCCATCAATAGCTGGTTGAAAATGGCATTTCTATCCATAGGGAAAGTGTTTTTGGAAAAATAATTGGCCATCACTCCGCCAGGTTTGACTCATTACTAAATCATGGAAGAGTCTTTTAGAGCCATTACGAAATAACCTTGGCTCTTGTTTAAACTCGTTTTTTAATATTGACAAAAATAATAAAATTACTATAATAATCTTTGTATAACAATAATTGAGACAAAGTAAATTCGACTTTGTTGTTCACTTTGGTCTGAGTCGAAATAAAAAGTAGTGTGTTTTACTCAGGTATACAGGGTGTAATGGTTAAGTGTGTCCAGGCGATTATTCCGTAAATAAAACAGATATCAGAAAACTTTCAACTGATATCGAAAGTACGTTACCCAATGAGTAAAATCACATCACATTTTTTTTTAATAAAACCAGGAATATCCCAAATATTAACTTAAAACCCTCCCATACATTAAATACGCTGTTCGTTGAGGCTTTAGTTTACAAGGTCTAGTTTTTTCACGATTATCATATGATTCATGATTTTTTTTATTTACTTATCATAGTTTATTCGTGTAAATTATGAATCTTAAACAATTTTATCTGCAGAAATGGGCAAAATTTATTCGAATGACGAATAACGAATAAGAATAACCAAATTATTCGCAAATAACGAATGAAATTCTCGAATGATTATTCTTATTCGAATAAATTATTCGTCGAATAATTGAACAACTTGACGAGGTTTCTACGTCAAAAGCAATGACTATAGTAATAATTGACTGTAAAAATTTCGTAATGCAATTGATCGCTTTCATCTCTTTGCTAATAAAAGGTATATACTACAATCTGGGGCAATGAAAACGAGTCACTTTCTAAGAAAATTCAATAGAAAGTGACCCGTTTTCATTGCTCTTGAGTATATTAGTTTTCACTGTTGCTTATTGGTAAGCATGGAAATATGTGCCTCAGAAATGGTTATTACTGAATCTAAATATATAAGAGAAGAAACTGACTGACATATCAACGTACAGCCCAAACCGCTGGGTCTAGAGATTCCAAATTTGGCACGTAGGCTCCTTATGAGGTCTAGGGGTGCACTAAGATAGGATTTTCCGCAAATCAACCCCCAACGGGAAGAAGAAGGGAAACTAATTCTACGCGTAAGAAATTGGGGGCCGCTTACCAACTATGCTACTTTTCCAAATTGTTTTGGCCCATACCGTACCTCCCCTACACGTATCGTGGGGATGTATTTTTTACACGACCGCCCCAAAAAAGGAGTGTTATGTTTTCAGGGTTCATGTTTGTATGTATGTATGTATGTGAGTTTCTTTATTCCACTATAACTTCTAAATCCCTTGACCGATTTAAATGAGTGAGGTATCGTTAGAATCCTTACGTCATCCCGGGTGACATAGGATACCTAAACTGTTAAAATTGAAATAACAACGATGGCAAAATGACAATTATTCATATCTGTAGGTATATCGACGACGGTATAAAAAATTCAGTCGGGTTTTTAAAGCTTACTTTCCATATAATTATTTTTTCTCGTCTACCCCATAGTGAGGGGTGTCGTTGCTTAGGTCTTTAAAAAATATTGCGGGTTTGTTAAAACGATTTTTTGATTAAGGTATCCGTTTATGAAATATTAAGCTTTAAAGCGCTAATTTTTGTTAGAGTCAAGTGTCGGGACCCCACCTACAGCCAAAACTACAAATACTAAAAATCTGAAAAATATCTTAAATTAAAGCACATATGATGACTATCACGACTAAGTAGACTTCATTGGTTCTTGAGTTACAAACGGTAACGAAAACTTATTTGCGGTGTTGGTAAACTTACCGCGACCTATGTCGATGTGTGGGGATAACAGTTTTCCAACGGCAAAGTTAAGTTTGTCGCGAGGTCTAATTTGTTTGTAGTAACGGCTTCGGAACCCTACACTGAGCATGGTCCGACATGCTCTTGTCCGGTTTTTTAAAAGCAACAGGGGGGTTATCATTACATACCAAAGCAGTTCAGTTTAGGTTGAAAGAAAGGGACAGAGCTATAGCAGTTATATAGCTCCGTCCCTTTCTCTCAACCTTAACTGAACTGCTTTAGTATGTCATGGTAACCCCCCCAGATCGTTTTAGATAATTTGAACCACAAAGACAATTTAAAAGCCTCAAGATAAAGATGAATTACTTAAGGACAAACCCCCTCATTCATATACATACTAAACCAAGTTTAAACCCCGAACGTAAAAAGCGGTATTTAAAGTTTAACCTGAAATCTGTGTGTTTGTCTGTGGTATCGTAGCTCCCAAAAGGACTAGCCGATTTAAAAAAACCTGGTTTAATCCGGAGTTTCCTTAACTAGGTTTTACTGAAAGCACGGGGTCGCCATCATACCAGGGTTTTTTATTTATTTAATATAGGTAGTTATTTCGTTATAAGAACTTTATATGACTAACTGTCAAATTACAATTAACGGTGAAAGAAAAGGCCATTGCATATTATAAGCATATACCTAATTTTGTGTGTTTATTAATATTTGTCATAAGCAGACATAGGAATCCAGGGGGCAAAATTTCATGACAGGTAGGGAGCTCCTGTATCGATAAACTCAATTATCGGTACCTTTTCCATATACTAGTGATCGCCCCCACCATTGTATGTACCTACTGCTTTTGTAAGTTTTGTTCTGAAGACGAGTATGAAGTTCGCACAGCATTTAAAAAAAAATATGCCCCTGTTACCTCTACAGAAATTGAAATGCTATTTAGCCACCTGAAATGGATTTATCAGCCAAGACGGAGACGTTTAACGCCCGAAATTTGGAACAAATTCTGATCGTGTATTCTAACAATAGTAGATCTAGATGGGACAGTAATGAAGAAAAAATTATGACGAGTAAATTTCAAAAATCTTTTTGAAAAAAGAAGAAGAGAGTTATGTTATTATTTTGTTGAATGTTTACACTTTAAACAAAAAATATTTTTACAAACAAAACTTGGAGTGACCACTAGTATATAGAACAAGCATCGATAATTCAGTTTATCGATATAGGAACTCACTACCTGTCATAAAATGTTGCCCCCTAAATTCCTACGACTGGTCATAAGTTGGCTACGGCGTAGCGCTTTGTCGCTACGAGCGAGATATCGTAGGCTAGCTTTCGATAACAATTAAACGATATCGCAAGCGATCTGGATATCAATAGAAAGAAAAGAGAAAAAAGGCATGTAACTAACACTTATACAGTATTTACCTACATCTAAAGTACGGTTCCAACGGAAAGCCCTGATTTTAATGCCAGCATTCCGCTGAGTTGGGACTATTTCATGCACTCAAAAAAATGAGAGCCAACAAAGAGAGATTTTCACTTAGTTGACATAAAGTGAATACAATAGTAAAGATATTAGTTATATAAACCAAAACTGATAGAAATAAACAGCAATTTCTTTAGTGATTCAACTAACATCGTAGTTGATGTATCTAATGTCTTAGTTGGTGTATCTGTCGTCTTGTCAGGCTCGTATGGGATCAAGACGCTTATGCACAACAATCACAATCTTGTTACAAGCGACAATTTTTTTTTTACTGTGTTGTTGTTTGTCACGCAAACATTTTTCTTTCTTTCTTTCTTTCTTTCTTTCTTGCTTTCTTTATATCTTTCTGAAGATTGAAAAATGAGACCTTAGTGTATGGATTACTCGTTATATCGTAAAACATAGGTATAAAATCCGGATTACATACATACATCAACTCACGCCTGCATTCCCAGAGTGGGGTAGGCAGAGTTCTTTACAGAATAGGGAATATGCATGGATTTTTTAAATCGCATTTCTCAACAAAATATGAAAATACCGTAAAAGAGACCACCAAAAGTGAAATTAAAATTAAAATCGGTCGAGAAATACGGATGATACAATCATTTTAAACTGCTAATTAGACAGAGAGATCCGAAGTGCACCGGTGACGTCATTGTGCAGTTCGGCCATATAAACTCCACGTAAAATTCTGTTTGGCTAGAAAGAGATAGGAACAAATCTTTGTTGTCATATATATCTTGGTTATTTTTAGCTATTCAAAAAATATTTTTTCTCACCTGTTTGTTACATGAATCAGCTTTTATTGAAGCTGTAAAAAAATAAATGCAAATTCCCTATTACCAACTCTAAAAATTTGTTGATAATTCCACACCACCACATTTTGCACAAATAGGCTAAGATGTTAACCGTGTATTAGTGACAGGTTGCAAGCCCATTGCCTAACTGTACTACACAGCCTTTATTCCCTGTTTGGTCGTTCTAAGAGGGCCGATTTGATAGCTGTCAACGCAGTATATAATATAACCTCAAACACATATTTTGCACTGAGTTGACAGCTGTCAAATCGGCCCTCTTAGAACGACCAAACTATAGTCGTTCTTCGTTCGTCTTACGGCATCCACGAGCAGACATGGAGTGGCACTATTCTAACCCGGCAATCACACAGGACTGGACCTAGTAATAAATTGTTCTAGGCTTGTACTATTGGTACTAAACAACGATAAATATACATACATAGAGAAATACGTACTTAAATCTCTCTCATCAGTCTCAGCACATAAATATCGGCCCTTGCCCAATCATTGTTCATTTAACAGGCAAATGTCTCATACCAACCAACGCGACAAAAGTCCATGCCTATCAAAAAAAAAATGCCTATGATTTCCTGCAGTTGCAGAAAGTAAAACTGCAACGCCGGAGCTCGAGCTGCAGTCCCCCCCCCCCCACCCCGAACGTGAAAGCTCAATTAGTTAATTAATCTTTTTTTCCGCGTTAAAATAGCATTTATAAGCGCGGCGCAAACCGGTGGAAAATGCCTCCCTAGTTACCCCCAGCCCTACTCGCTAGGGTTATCAACTTAGTTAATTAATGCATTATTTACTTATGAAAATATTAGCATTTATATTGGTTTGTTGATGTTATGATAGGTGTATTGAGTAAAGAATAAAATAATGAACGAAGATGTAAAAAAACTGATTAGTACATCTGCCGTCCTAAGCCAATGCGTAGTAACTACGATAAAGTTCCTGTAGTAATATCAACCTTATTACTAACTCCATAGAATTGAATCTGCTTTGTTAATTGAATGTAAGATACTGCTTAGGAGGGCAGAAATAAAAAAAGTCATTTCAATAAATGACTTTTTTAATCAGTTTTCTTATTTATTTCGCCTCCCTTATCTTAAATTGTAGTACAGGATGTTTTTTCTTGTTCTGCCTTACCTCATTGCTAAACTATGTTTGAAGATATTTTTGACCAAAACAAACATTTACTTTATAAAATGTTTGAATTTGCCGAGAATTCTGCTTACACAAGCTACTGTTTTGAGTTTTGTTTGATGGCTTGTTTTTTTCCTTGTGCTAGTCAATAATAAGAATAATGTTTTCCTTCTTTTAAATTTGTTCTCGTTTACGAATTATGATTTAATAACGTTGTGTGTACAAATGACTAAGAAATAAAGCGTAATATTTCGAAGTTATGTATAATCTTAATATTTATAATAATAACCGTTAAGTTCAGCGTGCTTTACGCTGAAATTTTAGTAACTT
This sequence comes from Acleris literana, assembly GCA_946894065.1. Taxonomy (NCBI): domain Eukaryota; kingdom Metazoa; phylum Arthropoda; class Insecta; order Lepidoptera; family Tortricidae; genus Acleris; species Acleris literana. Next base: position 7,048,883 of record OX335681.1, read on the forward strand.
TTCAACGTTATACCTAACCATTCATTTTAATACGTGTTACAGTGTTTATCTTGTTGATATGTTTCTAATAACCTAATTCCAGTTAAAGTTTCACCGGATACAAGTTAATGTTCGACTAACAGACGGCGCAGCCCTAGCTAACTATGTTTATCTTGCTCTCGACACCATAAGATGTTTTAAACCTTTCGTTGATGAACCGTTAATTGTAGGTACAGTAATTCCCGTATACAATTAATGTTCGACTAACCGACGGAGCAGCCCTAGCTAACCGTGTTTGCTTAATGCGCGCGACACAATGCGCGGACGCTGCTTCAAACTGTTCGTTGATCAACTGTTAATTAGCTGATGGCGACAGCCCTGTGGTTAACAATGTTCGCTCAGGGCTGTACGTAAATGCATGTGGTGTATTTTTTTTTAGTCTTTGATTTAACTTTCCCTGTTAGATAATACGTTTGTAGTATAGATATTATAAGAGGATTGTGTTGTGATGCTGAAAATTTCATACAAAATGCGATAGCGTTTTTCTCCCTACAAATTACTTAGTCCGACATTTACAATTTTTTAATATATTCTAGATAGTAAGAAAAACTCTGGTCTGTACGTTTTTCTTTCCAAGATAATGGATAGAAACAAATAAAAAAATAAAAATGGTAATGTACGAACTGGGTCCATAATTGGCTCATCAAAATATTTTTACTCATAACGTATTGTAAGTCATAATTATCGCAACTCATAACGAACGTATTTTTTTCAGCAACTGTTACTTCTCAGGATTTTTATAAGTCAAACCTAACCTAATCTACTCTTATCTACACATTGAATCTTTCAGAACTTCTGAAAAGTACTGTTTCATCGGTATAAAAATTACATTTTCGGAGTTCCAATAATCGGAGTTGCAATTTTAGATGAACTTTGGCGCTCCCGTACAAACTTAGATATTCATATAGTAACTAAGTACAAAATATATTCAAAAATCGGAAGTATCGGACCAGGTATAAGGGGAGAAAAAGAAATGTTAGTGTCAATTTTAATTTGCAACTAATTTACGATTCTCAGTTTTACAGTAAAATCTATCGATTAATCTAGTGAACAAATGAGGTTTATACTTTTACAAGTATTATGTATGACGTATTTGTATGTGCGTACTTTTATTTAAGAAATGATATGTTTTGTTGGCTATCCTTCATTTGGCGATGTGGATCACAGTGAACATAGCTTAAGTTTCACTATTTAAAATCATCATTTATTTTTATCTAAAGAGGTTTGATGTCACGACTTTTTTATAGTCAAATTAAATAAAACACGTAAACACCGCAACTATAAACTTAACAACTTAGTACCAATTTTAACAAACGATGTTAACCACTTAGGCCGCATTTCCCCAAACTGGAATAAGGTCTTATACCTATATTTAGGCTGCGGCTCCACTGAAGTGGAGACGAGCGGAGCGGCGCGGAGCTGTGCCAATATTAACCAATAGAATCTAAACCAACGTGCGCAAGGCGCGCTCGACGTGACCGCATGTGCCTTCTGTTGGTTAATATTGGCACAGCTCCGCGCCGCTCCGCTCGTCTCCGCTTCAGTGGAGCTGCAGCCTAAACGCCGAATTTGTGTAGACTAATCTAGGAGTAAGTCTTATTCCAAGTTTGGTGAAATGCGGCCTTAACAGACGATAAGAGCGTTAACAGCTGTCATAATGTATGAACTAACACTCGATTAACAATAAGTACCTGGAAGACCGAGCATCGCTCGTGTAGAAAACGGAATTTCCCGAAGATGAGAAATTGACAGATCGCTTTTTCGCCCCCGTAAACCCCCATATCATTTTTTTCATCGAAATCGTGGAGCCGTTTCCGAGATTCAGATTATATGTATATATATACAAGAATTGCTCGTTTAAAGGTATTAGATAGATATACAGATAGATTAAATTTAACATCGTTTGGTGAAATTGGTAACTAATACTCATAACATAACTAAATCACAGACAAAATAACCTCAAGAAGACACATGCAACAACAACGTCATCAAAACACTCATACCCAAACTCGAAAATTCAGTCGCTGCGAAACAATTACGCGTCTAGATCTAAAAAAACTTCAAACAATCCCCGCTTTAGCAGACGTTCATTAATCAAACATGTTTAGGTATCCTAAGTCTCTTGTTATCAAAAGGCCCGAGTCCTCTCTGCTTCCTTCCTTTGTCCGAACTCATTCGTTTTGTTTTAACACCCCCTTTTAACTTTCATACGTGTGTACATGCCTTAATATCAAAGAAGGCGTCTAAGTTCAATGTAGTAGTCGAAGCATTTTATACTCTATTTGTAACTGTCTTAGGTTCGAAAATGCTTGTTCTATTGCTATGCAGTTAGCCTCTTTTAACTTTCATACGTGAACGTGCGCGCGCGTTGCACACACTGTCTTGAGATTGTTGGTGAGTAAAATGTGTTATTAATTCCTCGGGGCTCTAAAGACGCTTTGACTTATTATTGTGTCTTTATTATTTTATTGTCTTGGGCTATTACGAGCTTGTTTATATTTGTAACTAGCTTCTGCCCGCGACTTCGTCCGCGTAAATTTCGATCATCGTTATTCTCTCGGGAATTTTTAATTTTTCCAGGATGTTAAGTAGCCTTTATGTTAATCCAGGGTATAAGCTGTCTCCATTTCAAATTACATCAAAATCCGTCCAGCCGTTTCAGCGTGAAGGAATAACCAACTAACACACAAACTTTCACATTACATACACATATATTACTAGCTTCTGCCGGCGACTTCGTCCGCGTAGTTTTCGAGTATCCTTATTCCCTCGAGAACTTTTAAATTTTCCAGCATGAAATTTTGCCCATGTGTTAAATAAAATAAATATCAGGGGACACTTTTGAATTTTGAATATTATTGTAGGTACTATAAACCTAGGATTGCGCGTTTCTTTTTTGCGTAGAACATATTGGAAATTGTATGGAAGTTTCAGCTTCACAATTGACATTTCAGCCGTGGGAAGCTAGTAAAAAAATGGTTTCTTTAACGGTTTTTTTTTGGTCCATATTAGTTATATGGACCAAAAAAAAACCAATGTCAATTGCAATGTCTCTTTGATACGTCTACAAAAATTGTAGTTAAATTTTTGTAGACGTATCAAAGAGACATTGCACCTATGCTGTACTTATAAAAATAAACTAACAAAATAACGTCTCGGTTGCAATCCCCTATCTTCCCTATCTATTCCATACTAGCCGTTGCCCGCGACTCGATCCACATAGAAGTCGTTTAAAGCTCTTCTTTCGGGAACCATACATTTGTTTGGGATAAAAAGTAGCCTTTGCTATTCCAGACTACTTATTACCTACCCTTAACCAGACAGTGATCACATAGTGAACAAAAATACATAAAAAAACAAGAAATTACTATTTTTATAACACTTTGATCTACCAATATACATATTCAAAAGAAAATAAATCGCTAGGCCTGGCTATGAGATAATCTATCTCTCATCAATTTCATTCAAACTCGTTTAGCCGTTCTGTCGTGATTAAGTTTTTTTTTTATGTTAAAAATGAGGCAGACGAGCATACGAGCCACCTGATCAAGCAACAAACAAACATCCAAACTTTCGCATTTTATAATATTATAAATAGTAAGATTCCAGAGGGCCCTGACAAGATGCATTGCCTAACTAGCGTTTCTATTCGTTTCATTTTTAAACCAATCGCGTCACTGATTGATCACGTGACTTTTCGTATCAAGTCATCTACCAGTGACGCGATTGGTTTAAAAACGAATCGAATAGAAACGCTAGTTAGGCAATGCATCTTGGCAGGGCCCTCAGGGGTGTGATTCTCTCAACAACGACGAACGGATGGACGAACGAGTGATTGTTGAAGCGCCGAGTTTAAGTAGTCCCGTCAGAGTGAACAAAACACATTTTAGCGCTTGTATTCAATTTGGCAGCATGACTTCTCGAACGTATAAGGCTGCCTAATTGACAATGCACGCGCTAAAATATGTTTTGTTCGCTCGGACGGGACTACTTAAACTCGCCGCTTCGATTCGCTCGTCCGTCCGACCGACCGCCGTTTTTTGAGAGAATAACACCCCAGTGTGCGTGTGTACGTTCCTTTCCGCGTCTCCACTTGATATATTTATGATTAAAGCGGGCCCAAAGCGCGACATTGTCTTTGCCCGGCCCTCTGTGGCGCCCCTCCGTCTTGCTTTCGTTTCACGCCACTTCCCCCCTTTCTTTGCAGGCACGAGATTTTTTTAATTATGACGTTGGGCCTTTTTGTCTTCGCTACAGCGGGGTGGTGGGCTGGTTGGTAAGAGCCGAGGACTGTGGCGGTTCGATTCCAATCGCAAATAAAAAAAAATGGCATTTGGATTGTAAAAAGTAAGAGTAATTGATTGATGATTTGATTTAATAACAGCGTAGTTAATATTAAAAAGTAGCGTTTGACGGTTAAAGTTTTATGTAAAATTGACGTATAAGTCAGGTTAAGTTATGGAATATATCCGCCTTAAGTAAGTAACTTTACTTACCGTAAAGCTGTTAAAGGGTATCTTGTCCACCGTCCATTCATCATGTCCATCTTCAAATGTTATCAGATATTTTATGAATAAGTGACATATCCTAGTCCCCTAAAGACGTTTAAATATGAAAAAAATAGTTTTTTTACAGGTAGACAAAATCATAGAGCTGAAATTATTAATTAATTAATAATTAAGTAACCACAGACACACACACATACGGTCACTTATAATATAAACGTGAAATGCATAGAAATCACCATAAGGTGTGCGAGCCCGACTCGCTCTTGACTTTGCTCTTTTTTTAAGCAGAGATTGTAAAACAATCTCTGTAGTAGTGACAAAAAATTGTAAAATCATTTACAGATCCTGATTTACATTTCGAGACTTTTTGAGGGGTAATTACACAAAAGATCCCATAGGGTCGAAGTGTATCCGTAATTACCCCACCAAATAAGATAAGATACATTTCCGGACCAGTTACAGATCCGAAAAATATGAATTGTTCAAAGTTTACTAATTATAAACAAGAACAATAACTTAAACTTAGCAAAACTACCGAACCCAGTGACTCCCATTTATTTCGAGAACTTGCGCAACTCACGACGGACCTGACAAAGTGAAGCTACCGCAGTGCGCGCGGAAGTTCTGATTATGTAGAGGAATTAATTTTCAGACGCGACGAAACTACAGCGGCGGAGGGGGAGGTTGGGAGGGGGGGAGTCATCCGCACCTGAGCGGGTAAACCATTTTGAGTCTGTCGCTGTTTACAGGAAGTTACGGGGAAGATTTAGCTGGTTGAGATTGTGTTTGTTATTAAGACTGAGCATTTTACCGGTAGCTGTTTTTTGACTATTTTTGGGAATCAGTTGTTTGCATTGGCCTTTAGCTAACACGAATAGGTATGCTTGCATGGTTTATGGATTTTAAAATAAAACAATTGAAATGCGGTTGAATGACGCTTTTGCATAGTGTAATAAATTTTGCCCAGCTGTGGGACAATAGATATAAATTCTGAATTTTATTTCAGGCTCAAAAATACATTTTAAGCAACATCATTCCAAATAAAGCACCGCAGTTGAACTCGAATCGAATTTAAAACGTACATTATTTTACGATAGATTATTTTATGAATGGCAGCGTCTTAAAAAAAACTCATGTATTAAAAGCATGGTAGTAAAGCCTAGAATATGTCGAAAAGTAAAGTATAAAATGCCTCTTCTAAATGGTATTCGAATTATAATGTCCCATCTAGTCACTAATTAAACTTCTTTGTATGTTCTTTGTTTAACAAATGTAAACAATAACTAATTAATTAATTAATGATTAAAGAACCTTTTAATAATTTTAGCTCTATCTTTTTCATATGAAAAAGTAAAAAGGTAAGTCTTGTCTTCTCTATTTATTATGTTACCTATTAATTAAGTCGCTATTGTATGTTGCCATGCTCAATTTGTGATGTCGAATAAAGTTTTGTCATTTGTCTTTTTTTTGTTATAATAATATCCTAACCCGCCAGATACTTTTATCTTAAGATTAAAAAAAACAGCCCTAAGTAAAAGTCAAACACCATAATGTCCATAATTCAGATTCGGCGTCAGTCAACTCCGGCATCACCGCGCCGCGCGCGCAGGCTGGCTGAATGGGTTACGTTACGGGGGCTGTGCCTTTGTGCCGACATGCTATTAATACGAAAACAATTCGTCCCTCGTCAGTTCGCGTGTATGCACTGCGGGACAATTTTATTGGTAGACTTTTAACGCATAGCGGTATTTAAGACTACGAGTTGCGGAAAACTATCTCGCTACCTATAACCGGTACTGTAGTACCTGTAGGTACTTTTTATAGCATGGAGAAAGCAAACGAGCACATAGGTCATCCATCTGATGGTACAGTAGGCACTGAGGCCCATAAAATATTTAGCCGATTACTACATACTTTACGAGTACTATAATCAAACCGTTTCATATTCCATGTTTAATTGAGCGCAGAATAATGTTAATGCCATAAAGATTTTTATTTAACTAAGCTTTGTTCAAGTCTAAAATTAACCTACTTAAACGAAGAAAGAGTGGAGTTGCTTTAGATTAGCTTTGCAATAAACTTGACCAAAAAGTAACAAAGGATCACGCTTATTTTAAACTGTTGATTTAGTTGACTTACTCATTTTATTTTTTGTAGTCATCATTTTATTACAAATTCGCCCTAAAATTAATAAAGCGATAGTAACAAGTAAGTAAGCCTAGCCAAAATGCTAATATTGCTAATGTTTTGTTTTCTATCGAGTCGAAATGTACATGGAGTTGACATAAGCGGTCGACGCATTCAGCTGACGTTAATCCTACTTATACATTTTGATGATTTTCGAAAATCGCTTGCTTAGCGTTATGCATTTCGACTAGGCATTGACATTCCTTTTTTACCCGACTGCTGAAGTAGGAGGGTAATGTGTTTATCAGCCTATAGTTATATGTTTGTATGTATGTTTGTTCCTTTGTGGCGCTCTAAAAACTAAACGCGTAGACCGATTTTGATGATTCTTATGTCAATCGATTTGTCTTAATCTTGTGAGTGTCAATAAATATATATGATAGAAATCAAAATTTAATATGGCAGCGACCAAACGCCATACTGTAAAAAAGAAAAAATAAGTCGACGAGCTATGACAAGTGGGGTGTCATTGAATAGGTATTTAAAAATCATCTTCAGGTTTTTTTCATCATTTTTCATTTTGCACGATCATTTAAGATTTATAACGATTTAAAGTTGGTTAGCAACAGTCGGTTTTTTAAAGCTTGGTTTTTGTTATTCCTATTGCGTAAAAAATAAAAAATACCCACGTGTACACACATTAGTGTCCCGCAGTGCAGGCTAAGCGATCCCCAAAGACATGCATATGCGCTGCAATCAGTGATCGCTCCCATTGTGCCGCAGATTAAAATTTTAGGGTTCAGCCGCTAATGTGATTGCACTCTTCCGCGGAACCACGTCGATGTGATTATTGTGATCACGACTATTATACGGGCGGTGTGTTAGTTTTAATCAGGGATTTGGTGCGAGTCAATGGAGTTTTGAAGGGTAATTTGCATGGAGGTTTATTAATTTTGTTCGTTGATTTTTGACTTGTATTAAGGTACAAAGATTGTTTTGATTAACAATGTGTGTTGTTTAGACAAGTAGGTGCCTATAGACTTAGACCACAATGCTATTAGGTGTTTTTTTTTTAAGTTTTAAGGTTTTTTAATCATAATCTTGAACGAGGTGTATTTCTATACTTACATATAGTGCCCATAAGCGCACGCTTTGTTAATTTTTTTGATTATTACTTCTGCAATATATTGGTAAGCGAGTTATTTAAGATAGCTTGTCCCCGCGACTTCGTCTACGTAATATTCGATTACTTTTAAATTTTCCCGAAGGAAAAGAAGCCTATGTGTTAATCCTGGGTTAAGCTATCTACATTCCAAATTTCATACAATTCCGTCTAACCGTTGCAGCGTGAAGGAGTAACAAACTAACACACACACACACACACACCCACACACACACACACACACACACACACACACACACACACACACACACACACACACACACACACACACACAAACACACACAGGCACACACACACATACGCACACACACAAACTTTCGCATTTATAATATTAGTAGGATAACCCCTAAAGCTAAGTTTTTTGACTGCTACGTAAGTTCGATGTCTGGCAGATGTGCACTAGTGTTATCGTTTTACGTCTGACCATATAAATTATGTGTCATATTGTTCACAATACGAGAATAAGTACATAATATTTGTTTGGACCGATCTATTACTTTTAACATCACACTTAAGACGTTTGTCACCCAATCTATAAATCGGTTCAACGGTGTTGATTTATAGATAATATTAGTTTATGATATATTATTTAATCTGCTTTGATATGTAATATCAATCGAAACAACGCACGATACGGTATCTGTCTGTGAAGATCAGATACCAGATACCTGAAGCAAATCATGAAGTATCGGTTGCGTGATTGGATTGAACATGCTAACTAATTGGTGAGGGTGGCTCAGGTCAGCGCCAAAGGCGCCAAATAGGGTCCGGATATAAAGCTCACAGAGGTTGTATTAAATATAAAAAATACAATAAAACAGCCTGTTATTAATTAAGTACTCATATTTTTGTACAAATCTTAATTTATTAAGTATGAGTATATTTATATATAATTTTTTGAATACATGCAGATCTCGATTTTTTTTGAATTTTTATTTAGCTTTTTCACATTCCGTTTCAAACTATTTAAGTATTTTTCTATCTAACTATAGAGGTTGTATTGCGAGCTATTAACATGACACGTTCCACGCAGCAGTATTGACAGAGATATACAGGTTGTCCTGTTTTTACACGACTGCCCCAAAAAAGAAGTGTTATGTATGTATGTATGTATGTATGTATGTATGTATGTATGTGAGTTTCTTTATTCCACTATAACTTCTAAATCCCTTGACCGATTTAGATGTGTGAGGTATCGTTAGAATCCTTACGTCATCCCGGGTGACATAGGATAACTAAACTGTAAAAATTTAAATAACAACAATGGCAAAATGACAATTATTAAAATATGTCGGTATATCGATGACAGTATACAAAATGTAGTCGGGTTTTTAAAGCTTGCTTTTCATAGAGTTATTGCTCTATCTAATCAACCTAATATATAGGTCTAGTAAGACTCGACAGTCGATGTTCTCGTAAATTAATGTTAAAGTTGCAATCTTAATATATCAAAAAACTTAACCGTATTCTGTACAATGTACCTACCGCAAAAAAAAACGTCATAACATCTTATTTACATTTATTCTAATCATTCAGAGATCTCTTTTCTCAGGCACGTTATTAAATAAAGCAAATATCTCGTCCCAGCAAATCTCCCGAGTCTTCAGCTCAATATCGTTCGATTCGCTCGGGCCTCGCGCATTCATCAAACATTCAGCAAATATTCGATATTTTGATAAATGTATTCAATATTTTGTAAATACATTCGATATTCGGCTGTAAATGTATTCAATATTCGATATTAATGTATTCAGCGGCGCCGGGCCGCAATTTTCATTTTGTAATTTTTACCGAGTGCGCAGTCGAATCGGCAGTGGTTGTCAACATGTGGCTCGGTTATGATGTTTTTTATATCGACCAAGCAAAGTCAGGTTTAAGAGTTAACGGATATTTTATATACAGCATTTTATATGTTTTTTTGTTTGTCCGTTGTTTATTACAATAAGTAGTTAGTTAAGACAAATACAATGTATTAGTTAGAATATGAGCAAGATCGGTTAGAGAATTTAGAGGAGAATAAAATACAATCGTTCATTTCAGGCATTTGTTAGTTACAAATAATAATAGAATGATAATAGTAGATTTCCTACTTAAAATAGGTTAGGGACAATTTAATTACATAGCGACAGCAACACAAAACAAAAACAAAGGAATAGAGAACACAAGGTAACACATACGCACTGCTACATCAAAACAGCATCAACTCAAAATCCTTGCTAGTTTTGTTTCAAGTTCATAGAAGTTGTATAAAAGTTGATTTTAAAATACAGTTGTATTTTGAATTACTTCTGTTTAGATCTAGCACTGCGTATATGCCTATGTGTCCTGCCTTGAGCTCAGGGAGTATATCTGGCCAGAATTATTTGTTGTATCTGAGACCCCTAGAGACCTGTGAAACCAGCAATCATATTCAGAATAAGGTGAGAACTATTTCTGACGCGTCCCATGTGTGAAGAGAATATTTTCCTCATCATGGCCTGGTTAGTTTAGGGGTTTGGGGAAAAATCGTGAGACCCCTGTTCGGGCGAAAGACTAGTGTGGTTTTAATACTAGTATTTACTGGAGTACAAAACACAAGCATGTAGTAAAGCAAAGTAGCTACTAGGCTGTCACTCTCTGGCATCCGTCAGTGTATTTGTAATGCAACAAAGCGATAGACAGTCGAGCGAGCACTATAAATACTGTGGTTTTACTGTAGATATACTACCGTGACACTTACATTTCTTTCAAAAGCCAAGGATCACCTTTTTCAGTTGTCTGTATTCAGGGGTAACAGTGATAAGTTCCTCCCATAAGGTATCCTGCATGCTCATTTCCCTCCCCCTCACCTTTACAATAAAAAAATATGTTAACCCAGGCAAGACGCGTAGGGGACACCGTTGATGTAGGAAAACATATCGAAACTTTTATGTGGTCGTCTCGCACCATCTTATATACACATAAGTATGTGTTTTTTTTCTCTCTATCTCTCCCGTAAGATTCTTAATTGGCATGTTTTCCTGCTGAACTACGCATGTTATTTGATACTATATTTAATTTAATATTTATAGCTTTATATAATGCTAGACTAAGTAGTACCATTGTAATAAGAAATATGTTTAAAAAATGACTGACTGCTGAGTTTCTTGCGGCGTTTCTTCTCAGCAGTGGTCTTCTCTTGGGAAGCGCTGGTAGATTCTTGACGTGTAAAAGTGCCCGTGCGGCCTACTTACTGAATAAATTTCTTTTATCTTTTATCTTTTTTTTTTTTTTTTTTTTATTTATTTATTAGGGCCTTCAACAATAAGTACACTGTTACATAAATATTGTGCATGCACACTTACAAGTTAAGCGCCTTATTAATTACAGAAGGTCACAGCATGCACAGAAATAAAAGTAAAATGCACTTATTTAAATTAATCTTAGTTTGCTAATTAAATGCTATGGCGTAGAACTACTTATTATTAAGCAGTTCTTTTTTTATTTTTGGAAAGGAAGTTGCACTGAGATCAACCTCTTTTTGATGTTGCTTGTAAATGTTATACATGCGTGTCAGTGGGCAATGTCTCTTGAGATTGGTGCGACAATTTGGCAGACAAAATAACCTAATATTACATGGCCTTGGTATCTTTGATGGAATGTAGAAGTTGATTTTTTGTAGCAACTCCGGACAGTTGAAACTACCAGTCACTATCCTTTTGAGAAACACCAGGTCAAACATGCGCCTTCTATCAGATAATGCACCTATTTTAAAGTACTTCAGGCGCGCATTATACGATTTAAGCCTCTTGGAGTTATTAGTGCTGTAAGTTAAATGAGAGACAAATTTTTTTTGTATCCTTTCTATCCTATCAATGTGAATGTTATAACATGGTGACCAGACTACGCTACAATACTCCAAAATACTTCTAACCAGCGCATTGTACATTATAAGTTTAGTAGCAGGCTTCTTAAAATTTTTACTTTCCCTAATTACAAAGCCCAATAATCTCGACGCCCTCAGAATTATCTCGTCAACATGATCAGAAAATTTAAGCTTGCAGTCGAACTTGACGCCAAGATCACGTATACTCGGAACTTCCTCAAGGACCTCATCGTTTAACCTGTACTTGGTTTGAATTATATTTTTATTCCTTGTAAATTTAATGTGTTTGCATTTTTCTACATTTAAAGACATGGCATTCTTTGAGCACCAGTCAGACAATCTGTCTAGATCACTCTGAAATGCCATGAAATCCGATGCATCCCTGATCTCTGCTGTAGCTTTAAGGTCATCTGCAAAAAGATATATTCTAGAGTGATGAAAACATTGGTTAATATCATTAATGAACATTATAAAGAGGTGGGGGCCAAGATGAGATCCTTGGGGAATTCCAGACGTTGCTTTGTAGGGCTTTGAGGAGAAACCGTTGACCACAACTTTGAGATTTCGGTCACAAAGATACGATTTAAACCATCCGAGCAAAGGTTGAGAAATGCCCTGCATCTGAAGTTTTTTTATTAGAATCTCATGGTCAACCTTGTCGAACGCCTTGCTAAAGTCGGTGTAAACCGCATCGATTTGTATGCGCTTGTCAACTGCCTCGACAAGATCCTCCATGTAGGTAACGAGATTTGTTGCGGTTGACCGGTTTTTGATGAAACCATGTTGGCTACTCAATAGCACCTGTGAAGCGTGCCACGAAATAACTGGACAGATTAAGGATTCAAAAACCTTGCCCAGAGTAGGCAAGATGGCAATAGGCCTGTAGTTATTTATTAGCGATCGATCACCATTCTTAAATACTGGAACAATTTTAGTGTCTTTCCATACAGATGGAAATATACCACATTGCAGAGATTTATTAAAAATGTACGCAATAGGGGCCGACAGTTTGTCTGCTGTTTTTGTCAAAAAAACGGCAGGAACATTATCGGTTCCAGCGCCTTTACTGACATCTAATCGTTTTAAAGCACTTTTTACTTGACTTTCTGAAAAGACAATGTGGTTAAGGTTGTTATTATTAGCACTGTCCTGAAACTGAAAAAGACTGTTATTTCCAGGGGAACCTTGTCGGTAGCTGTTGAAAACGCTTGAAAAATGAGCAGCAAACAGATCACAAATAACCTCACTATTGTCAGAAGTGTTAACACCGTTCGACATTCTATCTGGATAACTACTGGCACCTCCTCTTTTCAATTTCAGGTAGCTCCAAAAGTATTTTGGATTAGATGCTATTTTTAATTCTATGGAAGTTATATAAAAATTGAAACAAATTAATGCCATTTTGTCGCACCTTTTTTTAAGTAGTTTAAAAGACAATTCGTCCAGTGGATTACTATATTTTCTAAATTTTAATCGAATCTTATTTTTTTCTTTTAACATTTTTATTAATTGCCTAGAAAACCAGTGGGGGTAGTGAAACTTTTTAATTTTAGTTATTGGGACACATTCTCGAATGATACGACGAATCTCTGAATAAAAAACATCAACAACTAAGCCAACAGATTCCAAAGGCTCAAATATTTTTTGCCAGTTAATAACATCAAGTTTCCTATTAATAGCATCGTAGTCTGCCCTGAAGAAATTATAATTCTCCCTTGGACATGTGTTTAAGGTATTTACTTGGTTTGATTTCAAAATTTCTATATAAAGTGCCGGGTGATACTCATCTATTTTGGACACAATGTCGGTTGGTGAACTTATATTTACACATGGTAGACTAGTCAGTACAATGTCGAGAATTTTCGTGTTACAATTATGTATGTGATTTACCTGCTTCAAGTCATTAAGTGTGACAAAGTCCCAGAAGGTGCGTTCAATATTATTGTTTATGTGCAAGGGGGCTAAAATTACATTACCGTCATCGTTAATCCAATCAATAGAGCTAATATTAAAATCCCCGATTATAATGCACTTATTTGATTCTCCCAGTACATTACTTACATTTTCTGTAAAATGATTCAATATGGCAACATTAATTGGTGGTGGCAGATACACCGCACAAAGACAAAATTCCTTAACTGAATCATTTATTGACATAGAAACGTTTATCCAGAGGTCCTCACAAGAGCTTTCCTTGTTGTACAACCTACGCGACTTAATTTTCTTGGAGACCGCGATTAGGACTCCTCCGCCCTCTTTTTTAGTGTTAAAACAAGTGATCGTTCGATCTCGCCTGTACACATCGTACCGCTCGTTAAAGATCTCGGAGTCATTGACACTACTGTTAAGCCAGGTTTCTGTAAATACGAAGATATCATAGTTATAACATGCAACTCTACAGTACACATCCTTCAATTTCGTTTTTAACCCTCTAACGTTTTGGTAGTATATATTAAACTTATTGAATGTTATAATTTGTAAATATGACTAAAACATGGGTTAAATCTAGATTAAACTTAATTACTCGTAAACGTTACTCTAATCTATCTAATGTTTCAAGGTCCTTTATGTACTTGTATTCGCTACCCTCTGTTTTTCTCATGAATATTTTTCCGTTACGAATCCAGACGAATTGGTATCCTTTTTCCTTAGCCTTAATTCTCGCGGCGGCATGAAGCGCTTTATTCCCGGGAGAAAGGTGCTCCGCAATGTACACATTCTGCTTTGTGCCACCAATTCCAAGAGTGTGACTGTTCAGTTTGTTGTCTGGATTATTTTTGTTGAATTTTATAGAGGCCGCTAAGAACTCATCGCGCGCTCTAGGGCTGTTAAATTGAACTATGATCGATTTCGCTCGAGTGCTACTAGGGTTTAGCTTAGCGATTCGTGTAACATTATGTATATTACTCTCTGTGATGGCACTTGATATAACTCTGCCTATGTTCGATACAGTGGATACCAAGTTCTCACCCTTATGTTCCGGTAAGCACTGGATCTCTATATTACAAGAGTGTGAATGTTGTTCTATTTGGTTAACTCTCACATTTAACTCTTTTACTGTGGCCTTGAGCTGCAAATTTTCTTTTTGTAATTCGTTGACCGTATTAAACTTTGTTTTCAATTCCGTTCTCATTTCTTCATATTGATCATTCAAGAACTTCATCGACTCGTTCACGCTAGTAATTTCATCTTTGATTGACTTAAGCTGCTTGTTCACAATATTCGCCATTGTATCATTTAGATGCTTAAGCAGGCCCATGATTTCATTTTTTACGATGTCTCGTACTGCACTAGCTGTCACGGGACTATTATCCTTATTTTCCACAGAAGGTGAGGCAGCGGGCGTGCGTTTACGGTGCGTGATGTTAGCTTCCTCATTGTTTTTAGACCCCGTGTTACTGGCTCGTATCGGAGTACTGTCGGCATTAGAGGTTTTCGGTTTGCAGGCAGGACACCTCCAAGAAGATCCCGGTGGTTTTGATATGTCGAGACACCCAGCGACACAGGCGGCATGGTAGTACGTTTGGCATGCCGAACAAATCACAGTATCTGAGTTGTGTTTAATAGGTTGTTTACATCCGCCACATTTTTTATCCAAGTAGGGAGACATGTTGGAAATGAGTTTATTTTATTTACGCACAGTAATAAATGCTCAAGGAATGTTTGCGAACTGCACGCGCACTCTAGATAAAGCTCCGTCTAGTATCACCCAACGCTGCGAAACGTCTCGGCAAAAAGGTCGCAAGCGCCATGTAAATCGTGGCGCTTATGGGTTTAGGTCAAAACGGTATGAAATTAAGAGTTTTGCCGGTAGATCGGTAGATTGTTAATATTATTGAAATTGTTCATCAGAATTACGTCTATATATAGAAATAAAATCCACTTAGCTGTTCACTATCACTTTCACAGTAACACATAGTACATATTTATCGAAATTAACTGAGTTTGATTCACTTTTTCCCAATATTATAAATTAAAAGTGTGGAGCAAACAAACGTTGATGTTACTCGTAACGCGGGTCGTGCGGGGATTTTAAAAGCTCATACATGCATATTTACTGTAAATATCTCAAAAACTAGTTTTTAGGAACGTATTCAAAAGTACAAACACACCACAGAACAAATTAGCACAAGTATACTATACACGAGTTTTTAAAACTTCAGCGCTGCTTTGAAAGTTTGAGAGCCGCCGCCGGCCGCACGTGGATTGTTCCATATAATTTTATAGGGGGCGGTAGGGGGGAGTAAATGAAAAGTCCGGTACTGGCGGAACAGTTAAATATACTCTCAAACAAGCACAAAAGAAACACATTTACGTAATATATTTCATTCTTTCATCGGCATTTATGCTCTCTGATGGATTTGTCATGGAAAATACTCTACTTTATATAAAACAAGGTTACAAAAAACAAGCAAATTCACAAAACCGGAGTGGCTTTGTAGGATATCTGCAGTAGGTACCAGGACTGGGTAGTCTGGGTACTTACGAGTTGTTGTTGGAACTTAAAATGGAGCAAAATCTTTGCTAAATATCTAAGTTACCTATTAAAATTATCGAAGCATATTTTATAATTGGACAGGAAGTAACCATACAGGGGGTGACCCCTTATTAATAAACGTTGAGTAACGGTGGTATAGCTATACAGTGTTTAGTCCTTATCTGTCATTGTGACATTTGAATTTGACAGATAAGGACAAAACACTGTATAGCTATACAACCGTTGCTCAACGTTTATTAGTAAGGGGGTCAGAGTTTAAGGATCAAAGATAAAAGTTTAGCTATAGTGACACTCAGTGTATAAAGATTTAAACAAAAAAATACGGCATAAGTTATTATTTTATTTAGGTTTCTTTAAATAGGTTTTAGGGGCCTGTTTTAGATTTTGCCCACGAATCTGCTTTGAGAGGTGTTTATTGCTATTTTCTAGGGAACAGTTTTATTTATTTTAGTGTATTATCTGTAAGTTTATTGTACCGTTTGTACCCAAATATTATTTTAAAAAAGTACCTTATGTCCCTCTCTCGGCTTTGTACTGTATCAGTATCAGTACCCATACCCACTACAGTTGGTTAAAGCGTTATACCAAAAAACTATGAAACACCCAAACACATTCTTGCATAAGAAGGAATATTCTTTGTTTTTTATTATTCCTAAACTCCTAAAAAAAAACACAAACATTAAACTTATGCGAATGTAGAGTTTATGGGTCTCAGATCCCACTTACCATCAGGGGCCTGTTTTATAAAGCTACAAATTACAATTTACAGGTTACAAATTTCCATTTGACACAACCTCGACCAATGACGACCAGCCATTCGAGCAGTGTTGCCAGTTTAGACCTGTAAAATTGTTACTTGTAGCTTTATAAAACGTGCCCCAAGTGGCATGTTTGTTAGTTTGCCAATTGCCACAAAAAAAACGTAAAACTAAACAGTTACAATTAAGTTTGACAATTGTTAACATTTTAAATTTATTATAAATCGGCATAAAATAATACATGAAGTATAACAATAACTGAAAATCGTCGTAGTAGTCGTTACTCAGTACAGTCGAGTTCATAAATATGTATACACTTTGGTACCTTGTCTATTTAATGTCATGTTCAACCCGCCATATACGAATTATCACAGCGATTAAAGTGACAAGGTACTAAAGTGTATACATATTTATGAACTCGACTGTACAAGCCTAGAGCTCAGTTTGGGATTAGGTCAATTTGTGTGTCATTGTCCCCTGATAATTATTTATAAGTTATATTATTTAAATTAAAACTAAAATTAAACAGGTAAGACTAATGGCTTGTTGTTTGGTCGGTAGTAAAACTAACCCATGGTCAAAAAACGTTACTAATGGTTAAAATCTCAAGGAAATGTGTCAAATTTTCCATTCCTTTTTCGAATTTTAACAATTAGTTTAACTACTGATCAAACAACAGCGGGCCGATTATGGTCGTGCATATCGACGTAGATAAGCGTAGATAAAACATCTGTCACTTTCTGGCCAGTATGTAAGTGCGAGAGTGACGGAAGCTTTATCCACCGCGATAAAGGCGACCATAATACGGGCCCTGGCCCTTAATCTAAGACTTACGATATAAAAATAATATAATATTAACAATTTATCCACGGTTTTATTTAATTGTTACAGACACAGACAGACAAAAGTCTAATGTTTTTTTTAAAGTTGATGTACTTTCCCGACAGCGAAGCCGTAGTCGCTCAACAAGGAGCCTTTTGTGTCTCGGCCCGGACATATTAACTCAACTCGCGACTAATATTACTCAAGTGTCGACTCGTATTCGCTTCCTACAAAAAATCTGTCGAATTCATTTAGTATTTATTTATTCAATCTTTATTGCCGTAAGGCATTCTACAACAGTTAACCTTTGGGCGAAGCAGAGATTATAGTGGCGGTGCAACATAGGTTCTAAGTACCTTTTTAATGCCTGTATCAAGTATTTTGAGTGGTTTAAACAATGTGTAGATTAATATTATGTCTGTAACAGCTGAAAAAACATATTTTTAATAACTTAAGCCGCACTAACAGTCAACGACCATGATTCAGTGACCATTTAAATCATACACTAGTTTCAAAAAAAAAGGAACGAGTTACCTAATCGTCCCTAAAATGTCTGAGTATGGCGATTACTCTTTACTATCTTACAAGTTCAGATTCACCCCTTCCAACACCAAGTCCATAAAACCATAAATAAACCATCCCTCCAAAGCTATCCAATCACGGCGCCTGGGGGACGTTTTTCTAGTCACTAACATAGAATACTAATTGTACAAACAAAACGGCAACGGCATTTTTCATTACACCTCGCGCGTCTAAATGGTGGCTCCAATCTTTTAAGAGGAATTACCACACGTGACAATGAGGGCATTGTCAGGAGCTCGTTACGGAGGAGCGGCAGCCCGTGACGTCATCAACTAATGCACTACAAGGTGAGGCTGTGCTCATCATTACATATATAATTTTAGTGCTGGAAGCGACAGTTATTAGGCTCAGTTTCATCAGTTTGTGGGATGGGCAATTTGTAAATTAACACGTTCACTGTCCCCATACAAAACAATCTGACAATATCACAAGTCCAACTGTGCATTCAGTATGGGGATGTGACCCCATAGTGGAAGCACGGAGTCCTGAAAAGCTTCATGACCCCACATTGGGGCCACCCGGACAGGGAACGTGTTAAACTAAATTTTGATGTGGCACTTCATCATCATCCAGTCAGCTGTTTATTACCTACTGCTCCAGGCGGTGTAGGATGCCACGAGAATCCTACGTCATTGCAACTGTAAATTACTTCTCATGTTCTTAAAGTTTTTGCTATGGCACATAAGCGGACTAAAACGTTTTTTTTATGTTGTTTTGCATAGGTGTTGACTTTTTCTAAGACTCATCATCATCACCATTTAAGCCGAAGGCGTTCACTGCTGGATATAGGCTTCCCCCAAAGTTTGCCACAAGGACCGTCCTGCGTCACCGCCGCACTGCGTTTCTGAGACTTCCCATCGTAATCAGAGATAATTCGGTCATTCTCCAGAATTGTGTTCTCAGTCTAATTAACACCGCCCTTTTTTTCCACTTGGTTTTTGATAAAATTTATGCAAAATGTAGTAACATATCGACCATTCAAACTTTAATATTTATTGGGCACTTAATTATTATTAGCGGTTAATTAACTAGAAGGGTTTTAATATTTGCGTGACGCGCGAATTAGAAAAGCGATGCGTTAATTAGGTTTACTTGCTTGCGAATCAAAAAAACTACGCGTTTATTAGATAAATGTTCATGCCAAATATATATATTTTTAGGAAATAAGACAAAAACTGTCAGACTGTCTATTAATTTTATCATATTTATTATATTGCAACGTTGAAACTATTAGGAACATAAAATATCCATACATAATAAGCTAACTAATATTTCACTGAAATAATCGTTCTATAATCAACAATGAAAACGATAAAAAAAAACCAGAATTAATAACTTTACTAACATAATAACTAAGGTATAAACCTTAGGTATTATGAACAAACGATAACAAATAAATTGCCGTATCTGCTAAAGAAAAAATAATACTTCTTCCTCCTACTTTTTACATTCCCTATCCATCTTTAAAAAAAGTAATTTAAAATTTAAAAACCCGATGAACTAAAAAGATATAAATAAACTAGTTAATTTTATTGAATCTAAGGACACCTCATAATTCATGATGCTAAAATCCGTCGAGCCGTTTAAGCTTTACATACATAAGTTATGTAACATAACATACAGACATTCAACTTTAAGTATGTAGTTTAATTATTGCGGGTAGTTTTAATACATAATTTATACAAATATGAAGAATGATGCCGGGTCCCTAGGATTTTCCTTACATGATTAGAATTACAGTTATCACTTTTTGTCAAAATGCAACTTTTTAATGCGGTCAGCAAAATTTTCATGTTTTCCAAGAGAAATAGGCTAGGAAAAATAAAATAACCTCTAAAAAACATATTGTCCAAACACTTAAGCACACAGATACGATCATAAGGATGATTTTAAGGTTAGGGCCCCTCTAATAACATCAGTTTGACATAATATATGTCATTCTAATCATGCCATCATTCATCCGGGAATTACATTTTTGTAAAAAGATTATTCCTGTAAATTAATTTAAACTGGTTTAGCTTAAGCGAGCAATTAGAAATAAAATACTTTTATGTACCAAAAACCTTTTTTACTACTCTTAAACTAATTAACGCGTTCATTTTTGACCCGTGAATTAGACGTGTGTATTAGGGATTCTTGATAAAAAAAATATAACTTCTTTTAGGTACATGTGATAAACTACATAATCCAGTAACTGTTAAATACTGAGGTTCTTAATGTATACAATAATTTACAGAGCTATAGAGTTATTGGCTGATTTTAAAAACGTGAACGTGTTAATTAGCATTTACGAGAACCAAAACATGCGAATTAGATACTTACATTCGTAGTGTGCGATCCACATAACATTAACACGTCTTTCTCTCAAGAGGGTCTTGACATGAGTGTCTGCTCACGCAAAATGCATTACAGACATCTGTCTATTTCTTCAATGGCCTTGCACGGACAAGAATGAAAGCGGCGCGTGAATTAGTACACGTATCGGGACAAAGTTTCTTTATTTTATATCTTAGTGATATATTACTAAATAAATTTGGTATTTTTTTTGTAATTTGGATATCTTATCTTTCAATAAATAAAAATACTTTCATTCATCTTTCCTCTTGTATATGATCGGGGAAAATAGTTATATTAGTGATTTCGGAAGTGGGACGCGCGGTGTTAATTAGGAGAATGGGGTATTGTTTTTTTTTTTCTCCTAGAAAGGTATTGAATATTTACTTGAAAATTCATGTACACCTCAATACGAGTACCTTCTACGAACAAAAAATATAAATTATACCAAATTCAATAGTTTTATATTTTTTAAGCCCGAGGACATACAGAAATGGCTGTCTGGAGAATGACCGAATTATTCCTTTTTCAAACTTGTGTACAATTGCGATAACGTTTTTCTTCCCTTAAACCTAATTATGAAACATACAAACCTAGTTTTTCATAACAACTATAACATATTCAAAAATCTTATAATCGGACTAGATTTAGGGGGTGAAAAACGTCATCGCCCGGAGCTAAATTTGTATGGGAAAACTTTGACAGCCACGCCATTTACGCGTCGGTTCACAAAATCCTCTTCCGAAGATATTTTGATAGTTAACGAGTCGTTCTTTTGGTGAAAGTTTGCTGTTTTAATACATTATTTATAATTACTCATATTTATTTTAAAAATTAAAATGGCTATTATTTAAATAAACCATATGTATTCACGTTTTGATGAATTGCATTTAGATAAGGCATCATCTGTAGGTGTATCTAGCCGCGCATTAGTTAAGTTAGTATTGTAGGTATATATACACATGTGTTATTGTAATTAAATTAGAGTGTAACTAACTGACAAATTGATTATCTCTCTCACCCCAACCACCATGGACATCTCCGGTAAAACGTACATTAACTGTCAGTTTAATTCATCTAATAAAATTATAACTTTAAGACTGGCGGAAATGTCTCGGATTAAATGACTGGTTTCATCCCCTCGTTGTACAATCTAATTATTGAAATTAATTAATATTATTGTGCCCTTTCCATAATCTATACATCAGCGCAGACAGGTGCAAGACTGATTACTTCTGCGGTTCGCGACACGCACCTCTTGCCTGCGCTGATAAACGGTGTCACGTGATATACACGTATCGTCTTTGACAAAGAACAACGACGTATCTATTATCATTATCACACCGCGATTAGAGTAGGATTGAGTAGAGTACATATGTCGTTTTTAAATGAATACATGAAATAACTTCGTCTGCACACTCTGGCAGATAATAAAAGTAATTATTTCAGTACGATGACGTTCTAAAGCTTGGAAAAAACATTATGATAAGTAGGTATTGCAAATATCTATACTTTTCCACGATTCTTATTTTGTAAAATAGTATTTTTGATAGGTACAGCGATTCGATAACGTGAAACAATCATACAAACACGTGACATAAATTTTGAATTATTTTGTAAAGTTTTACGTGCTGCCGCGGCGGAAAACGTGCGTACCTACTTAATTAATTAATCCTAAGACCTGTATGTATGTGTATACCATGTTTTTCATTTTTCTTAAACAAACCACACAACATTTTCCAAGAATAGAGTTGAAATATGTAATGCCTGTTTATGGTAAAGTATACTTTGTAAATCTATTATCTATAAGTATATGCATTTAAAGTATGAATATACGTTATTATTATATTGATGATTTATAAGTACTGTTGTTCTAACGGTATATTGGAATCTTTGAGGTTTAATAATCGCAGTAATGACATCGATGTATTGACAGAGATATTGGCTGGAGATAGGCACACAATTGAATTAATTAAGACTGAGTTTGTAGGGTTGCTGTACCTATTTTGTGGCCTGGCTTTGACGACGAGCATCACTGTGTCTAATACGTAATTGAGCTGTACCGATGGATTAATCAAGAGATTATTAATCGGAGATAAAACACACAATTGAATGAATTAAGACAATTTTTGAGGAGAGGAGGATATATTAGAAAAATAAAGGACATCGAAGAGCTGACAGTGTCCTCGCTCAACGTATTAGTTCGATAATTCAGCGAGGAAATGCTGCCAGCATCTTTGGGAAAATACCGCAAAGGCCATTTTTAGAGTAAGCTAAGGTTATGCTTAATTATATATCCTAAATATAGTAAATAAAGTTTTTAAAGTTTTTTGTGAATACTATTTTTTTCTAAAGTAGACAGAGTTCATTTGGTGTTGCAAGTGTCCATGGGCAACGGTGATCAATTTAAATCAAGTGATCCGAAAGTAGTTCGCTTTCATTCTAGCATTAAAAAACAGATAACAATAAGTTAACATAATTATTTTATAAATAATGATTAATTACAATACCGTTCATTAATTGTTAGGTGAACAAAATGTCTAAAAAATTGTGTCAATGCAGTAGAAACCACACTAACAAAACCCGACTCAGAATCCTCATGTTCACGTCCAATATTTTAACAAAAGCGAAGGCATGACAAAATCATAAAACTCCACGGAAAAAGAGAAATTATAATGGCTAAAACGAATGAATGTGCAGCCATTGTTGCTCCAACAAAATATACCAATTACGTTGCGGCGGCGGGAAGGAATATAATCAGAAGTGATCTCAGCCCGCCCGGGTACTCCCTACCGGCTCCGCGCCACAGGACTATTTACGATTCATGTGATTTATTCATTCCTTTGGTATAACTTTTCACGAGCATATTTCATCTCTCGCCACTAGCTGCTTTCGAAGACTGGGTTTCGTAATCCGAAACCTTCGCCATTTTCATGACCCAGTGGCCATAAAAATGGTTTATAATGCCTTAGTGAGGAGTAAGCTCGAGACTTCGTCGATCGTATGGAATCCCTACGAATCGACGTATGCCTTACTTCTTGAGAATGTTCAGAAGGCGTTTTTAAGGTTCCTTTACAAAAAAACATTCGGATTCTACCCGTATTTGTATCCAACAAAGTATCTTCTCGGCTCCCTTGGGTACAACTCCTTGGAGGTAAGGCGGAATTGTCGACTTATGAATCTTATGATCACGGCATATTGAGCCTTGCGTGGTGAGTCGGACTGCCCCGAACTGGTAGAGCGTCTCTTGCGACTGCTTGTCCCGGATGTCCCGAGGATCACCCTCAGACTACGACGACGTGACCTCTTGGCCGTGCCGCCGGCGCGCACCGTGTCGTGCAGGAACTCGCCGCTGCCCCGCGCCTGCGCACAGCTTAATGCGCTCCTGGCATCGACACCCGAGTACGACGTGTTTGCGTGGCGACGGGCGGCAGTAAGTATGTAGTGAATGCTTGAGATTCTGTGAGGCGATGGATGCTAGGTGTTTAACTATTCCAATATGATTTTTACTTGTTATTGTGAAATTTAACCTTCAATTGTTAATTTAACTCTAGTGACGCATTGGTTATTACTGTAATGTCATGTGAATGTTTTTATCAATAAATTAATAAATAAATAAATAAATATCTAGATTAAATTAAATGTTGATTCAAATCTAAATAATGGCTGATCTGCGTCGAAGCATTCCTGTAACTACATGCAAGAGATCGACATTAAAAATTAGAGATTATATGCTAAGTTAATTCTTTAACCACATTTTGCACAAAACAGGCTAAGATGTTTAACAAAAATTTTGAGTAGTTGGTAATTCCCTAGCTCTGCCTACCCCAGTCTAGGAATACGCCAAGCAACTTTTTCTATTTCTAATTATGGATTCGTGAAAATGAAGGGCCTTTACCCTTGAGGGGCTGGATGTTGGCTGAAATGGTGATCATGATGATGAATTGATGAATCTTTTATTTGATGACTGGAATCATATAATTTGATTAGTGACCAGATTGTAGATATTTCATTTTTTATTTTTGGTTACATATGGTCTTTAGACTATGTTGAGACTTTAGCACAAAGTCTAACGTGATCATACAACCTTACAAGTTCTTACCATCAGCTGGCCACCAACATCCCAAAAACCTCGCAATAACAGTTTGCTGTTTTTGAATGCAGCAAAACAAATCACTTTAACAAGTAAAAAGCTTTGGAGGGTATAAGAATTATCAGAAGATTGTTCTCCCAATTCATTTCATGTATCGTGTCGACGCAACGTCATAGGTTTCGACTTCGTGAATGATATCGAATCACTACTCCAAGGACCGAGGATGAGGGGGGCGTGGAATGAAAATTTTTAATTTCGAATGCAGTTTGTTAAAGAGCACACAATAATAGGTACGCCGGGATATTTTCTGAAAGTAGATAAAGCACAAAAGGGTTCCTGACTTTTTGTTTACGCTTGTTATTAGGTACTGCGGGACTTGTACATTATATTTTTTGCGTGACTATTGTTTTAAAATCTTTTAATTTATAATTTGGTCGTTGTGAATATATTTATGCGACAAACACTCCCGGCTCAGGCCTTCTTTAGATGGGCAGTCTTTTTACCCACATCGGCTATGCCTGTCTTGGAGCGCAGGGTGGTGTTTCGATCTCGGTCCGATCTTTTTACACTTATTTAATAGGCTACGCTCCATCGCACTTAACCCTAATAAAATCCCCTTCATATAATATAATTTAAAATAAATGTATTCATTCATTGCTCTCTTACTCGACAGCAAAATAAAAAGGGTCTACCAAAACCCGGCAAGAATTTTACTGGAGTGAAAACACGAAAACGTGAAAAAGAGTTGGTCAGGCCCACTCGATCCCGTTTGATCCGACTAATTAGATACGCGTAGCACGGACAACTTTCAGACCTGCCTCGAAAAAATGGGAACCTAAATAAAATGGGGTTAGCTGGAAGAGATTCTTTAAAGCTTCGCCTTCTTATCTTCATTATACTTATTGTTTTTGTTTTTCTTCCGTGCAATAAATTGTTTACATACATACAAAATAGTAATCCTTTTGTTAAATACATTAAGATCTACCTCTAGAGTGATAGCAGACTACCAGTGTGTTGGACACCGTAAGCTGACAGGCAATAATAATGAACACTGGACTCTCAATTGAAGGATATTACGGTCATAAGTTTATGGTTGCAAAAAATCCTTATCTTCTGTAAAATAAGAATAAAATAACCATGATTGGTGCTTGTCTATTACTGGTTCCATCACCACAATATTTAAAATTGTTGTTTAAGTCTACCTTATAATACTTAAGCATTGCTACGAGCAAATGCTGCCAGCATCTGTGGTTGGTACTATGCCAGAGGGGCCTTTTGCCTTCAGTTCTTATGCAGTAATAATTATTTTAGTTATGTTATTTTGCCATAGTTTTAGGTATGTTTTTAGTTTTAATTTGTAATATTTATAGTTGTATTTTCTCTGTTGGTTGCTTTTGTAAATAAACTGTATAATGTAGATTCGTGACGTATATAAGCGATACGTATTCTTCCTCAGACTTACATACGCGTATTTCATGAAAAATTTGCATTTAAAATTACTTATTTTCTGTTTTTCTGCTGAGAAAGTAGCGGGCGGAAAACTACTAATTCATATAAATTGGGTGCCTCTACAGACCATCATCTTCCGTCACTTAGAGCCATTACGCTCTGTCGACTGGTCGCCGGCGACTCGGTCTCTCGATGACCAAAACATAGGCGACCAAGTGCGTAAACACCTATATAAACTATAGAAAGTCACAGTCGCCGTCGACCGAGTCGCCGGCGACCAGTCGACAGTGCGTCTGTCATCTGTTAATATGCTTTGGTCGGTGTTATAATACTGACCATCTAACTATAAATCCCAGTCTTTTAAATGCATTTTTATTTTATTTTATTCTTAATAAAAAAACTTGGTGATGCCTGGCTCTACCGGCGCAAATTCACTAGCTAGATAGCGGCCGGGCGATGCTGCGGCGCGAAAAAACGGGCAATCCTTTAATTAATCCTGCGCAGTGGCCACAGCAAGACAGACGGGCCAGGGTGGCTGCGCTGGCACACGCTTTAGGACAATATCTTGCGCAAATTCTCACCCAGATACCTATAGTCCTTCGGGACATCCTCCCCGGGCCAGGGTGAGGGTTTCACTAAACTACCTTGTACATAGAAACATAAATTATTTCCTTTCTGAGGTTAAATTAAGGCCAACCAATAGAGTCTTTCTTTTAGTTGTCAAGTAAACAGTGTTTAGCGAATCGAACATTCTGCGAATTGAATGCATAGGTACTGCATGCATAGGAGCAGTCGACTACGAAGTAACTTTTTTTCATACAAACCATGCCCTAACAATTACAATATATATTTTTTTCAAATCGGTCGTGCCATTCTGGAGTTTTTGCTAGAGTAACCAATTGATTTTTATTTACATACTAGCGGCCCGCCGGCGGCTTCGCCCGGCTGCAAAATTCCAACCTCATCGTTCGATTTTTCAAAAAAAATTCTTACGTATAAACCATATCCTGACAATAATGAACACAACAAAAAATAAATCAGCCAAATCGGTTCAGCCGCACTCAAGTATTATGACAAAATTAGTGGATATACAGATGGACAGAAAGACAGACAGAAACGGAAACAGTGAAAAAAAAATGTTTAACCGAAAAAACATGACCATGTCAATTTGCACCGTTGTTACTAGTCCAAAAACAGTAAAAGGTTGCGGTCAAATTTTACTGTCTTGACAGTAAATTGAAATGTGTAGGTGTAGCATTGTAAATATTGTAAATTAAATAAAATAATAAAAATAAATATCAGAGGACAATGTCACACCAATTGACCTAGTCAAAACTAAGCTCTAGGCTTGTACTATGGGGGTACTAGACAACGATATAAATAGTTATATAGAGAAATATATACTTAAATACATAGAAAACATCCAAGACTCAGGAACAAATATTTGCGCTCATCAAAAAAATATCTGCCCTTACCGGGATTTGAACCCAGGACCGCTAGCTTCGTAAGTGGGAACGTTTAATCACTAAACGTGAATGTTGGTCTTTTACCGTTTTTTTAGCAGTTGATGATTATTTTCGTGATCAGTCACTCTGTGTTTTTTGCTCTACTGTAGGTAGTAGGAAATTATTATTTTCAGCGGAGTGACTTCGTTTTATGCTATTTAAAGGTGAGCAATTAGAATTTATTAGATTTTCCCAGCTCCAGCAGCATGGTGTCCCTCCCTACCTAACTACTTCACACAGGCCCTCACCCGGAGTAATTACTTTTACTCACTTTTACTAATTCGCAGCGTTTCGGGAACTCGCTCAAAGCTATCTGCATCGCTTCATTTATCTTAATTAGTTCCAATTTAAACTGGAAATTAATTCACATTTCACTGCTGCCTTTTATTGAAATTGAAAAGGTAATGCCGAGTACCTGTGACAAGTGTGGGTCGTTAACTCGTAAATTAATAAAATAATGAATTGTTAATTTTCAGGCGTATTAAAAATTTGTCGAGTTTTTCACATCTCCAATATTATAATGCTGTAACTAAAATGTCACGTGATTACAACAGCCGAACCTTACTAAGATACAAAAAGCGGCCAAGTGCGAGTCGGACTCGCCCATGAAGGGTTCCGTTAAATTGCGGTTTACGATTTATGACGTATTAAAAAAAAACTACTTACTAGATCTCGTTCAAACCAATTTTCGGTGGAAGTTTGCATAGTAATGTACATCATATATTTTTTTTAGTTTTATCATTCTCTTATTTTAGAAGTTACAGGGGGAACACTCATTTTACCACTTTGGAAGTGTCTCTCGCGCAAACTATTCAGTTTAGAAAAAAATGATATTAGAAACCTCAATATCATTTTCGAAGACCCATCCATAGATAAACCACACGTATGGGTTCGATGAAAAAAAATATTGAGTTTCATTTCTAAGTATGGGGAACCACCATATTTTTTTTTTCTATTTTTGTGTGAAAATCTTAATGCGGTTCACAGAATACATCTACTTACCAAGTTTCAACAGTATAGTTCTTATAGTTTCAGAAAAAAGTGGCTGTGACATACGGACGGACAGACAGACAGACAGACATGACGAATCCATAAGGGCTCCGTTTTTTGCCATTTGGCTACGGAACCCTAAAAATGTATGACTCGACTAACCAAGTGTTATTTAAGGCAAGAATAGAGCGTACAGTCTACTTGGGTTGAGATACTACGCGATAAAACCTTATTGCTTTTGACGGGTTATCGTATCGTTTTGATAGCTCTTATTCACTTGACAATAAAGGTGGCCGAGTTAAAAACAATACCGTAACTGATCAGAGGTGGTTTTACGCTTACGCTGTAGAAAAGACGCCCAGCACGGGTAGCACAAGTTCTATTTTCTCGCTTGTCGCTCAGTGCGTCTCTATCGTTACGGACTAGATAGAAAGGGAGATCCGGGCGACAAAGAAGTCGCGGGCAACTTGTGCTAGCCGTGCTGGGGCACGTTTTATAAAACTACAAGTTACAATACAGTTACAAGTTACAAAAACGAAGATTGCCAATCACTATTAAGAAAATTGTTGCACTGTAAACTCTTGTTTTCAATCCAATGTGTTTTAGATAGTCTAAATTACAGGCTAGCGCAGAAAAGGTACTAACTGGGGCACATTTTTTAAAACTACTAGTTACAATTTTACAGGTCTAAACTGGCAACACTGCTCAAATGGCTGGTCGTCATTGGTCGAGGTTGTGTCAAATGGAAACTTGTAACCTGTAAATTGTAATTTGTAGCTTTATAAAACAGGCCCCTGATGGTAAGTGTAATCTGGGATAATCAACATTTGCAATCCCAAGACTAAGTCCTATGATACAAATGCGCTGCAAACTGTAAGGGCTCAAATATAGGTATAGTCTGTGCCAATTGAAATGG
The DNA here is from genome assembly GCA_946894065.1 of Acleris literana. Taxonomy (NCBI): domain Eukaryota; kingdom Metazoa; phylum Arthropoda; class Insecta; order Lepidoptera; family Tortricidae; genus Acleris; species Acleris literana. The sequence continues at coordinate 7,078,531 of OX335681.1, forward strand.
GGAAAGATGTAAACACAACCAAACGAACCAATTTAACATTTTTACTCGATAATTATGTGCTTATAAAGATCAAGTGAGGTCTTAGCAATGATTTATACAATCGAAGGGATGTTTACAAAAACAACATAACTATACTACTTAGATATGATTTTACATGAAACATAAATAAGTAAATGTCTCTTTAAATACTACCCCCCTTACTAATAAACGTTGAGTAGCATTGGTATAGCTATACAATGTTTTGTCCTTATCTGTCAAATTCAAATGTCACAATGACAGATAAGGACAAAACATTGTATAGCTATACAACCGTTACTCAACGTTTATTAGTAAGGGGGTACTTATTACAGAGATAAGTAAATATTTTATAGGTGATTTTAGTAAGTGGCCAATAGTTCAGAAATATACCATTACACATTTCAAAGACTAGTATTTTTTGAAAAAAATTGTAAAATAGGTTCGTCACTTATGTGGTTTTTGTAAAATTTTGTTAGTTATGTTCTTTTTGTACAAAAATAAAACAAATTTGTCTAGAAATTCTCTTCTTATTCTAAGAAATAAAGGCTTATTTTACTTAATTATGAATGCTTTATAAGGAATACATACTACACAAGTATGTTGGTAAATATTGTATAAAAAAAGACAAAAAGATTATATATTTTTAGGGAACGATTTTGGACAAATGGGGTCATTTTTGGACAATATCTTTTGCATCACTTGTAGCTCCTTCTTAGAAGAACACTATGATACCAATAACTCAAATCCGCAAAAAAAATTAATTATGTTGTTTTTGTAAACATCCCTTCATTGATTTCACATTAAGTTTTAGATTAAATGACTATTAATTATTTATTTTAAATAAAAACACAATTGATGTATATTTGACGTTATGCGTCAAACAGTACTAATTTGTTTACATCTTTGGCAATTTCAAGAGACACAGAAAGGTAGGTTAAAAAATAGGATGGTATAGCGATCCGGATGTAAACTGTACAAATTCCTACCACCACTAAATACGAGTATATTCTTCGGGTTACCTTTGTTTCGGCGAAATATGTTTGCCAAATGTATCGTTTCCCAACCGTGTCATTTGCTAACCCGCTTTGTTTTCTGTAACCGTAAATATTTCAGGATTTTATAAAAACTAACCTCACCTAACCTATAGGGTTCTACACGATGGTACCGAAATAAATCCTGAAAAATTTATATAACATTTGGTTAGCAAATGAAAAAGATGGCAAACATATTTTTGCCAAACGGCAGGCTCCCATAATTTTTCCTTTGTAAATCCCTTTTCAGCCTTCGTATTTAGTATGGTCTTCTTCTAAAACTATTTCGTGAATATGTAACCGAGAATTGAAATCTACACAGTTCTTCTGCACTATTTCCGAAAATAAATTGAAATACCATTTTAATTAAAGCCTTTGAAACAAACAGCGGTACCGGATTAATCAACCGCTAGGATTCGTACCATCAAAACGATTATTTGCTGTGGACGTATTATTTTAGAAAACTTCGTCGCTCGCTTCGACAATTATAAGTTAAACCCCAAATTCACAAGCATTTGATCGGTTTAGGGTATCTACAGAATTGGTGGAGTGTTCGAATTTCGACCGAGATCGAGACACTTACTAACAAGGACTATATACGCAATGGCGGGTCAACTTTACTTTGCCAGTGGCTGTTCATCGACAAACTTGCAGATAAGTTACTTGAGAGAATAAACTCCTGCCCCCGTATTATGGTCGCCTGTATCGCGGTGAATAAAGCATCCGTCACTCTCGCACTTACATACTGGTCAGAAAGTAACAGATGTTTTATCCATGTTTATTCATATCGATAAACACGGACATAATAGGTCCGCTGTTCGGTACCTGTGTGTAGCCAACCCGGCTTTAATCAAGGCCGGTAATGAATTGATGTCCGCGAATCCACTATACCAGAGGCTTACTCTGAAACACGGTATTTAAAACGTCATCACTTCTATCTCTTTCACTCTTAACACAACACACGATGTAGAGAAAGAGTTAACAGCAAGGTAAACTCCAGACATTGAATTTGGGTATAGGTTGGTTTATGTGTCGGGTCTTTGCCTGTCGTCAAAGTGGATTTGCGGTGAACGTGTTTTATTGGATTTAATTTGTTTAAAAGGGTTTAATGGCTTTTCGAGTGGCAATTTCTAGCCAGTTGGTCGCCTGAAATTCTTTTCGTCTTATTAGCTTAAAATGAGGGTAGGTAAATGTTTATTCAGTCGCGATTGTAATTTATGTTTTTTAATAATGAGTATCTTTGTTTATTTCCTATGTAATTAGGTTTTCCTAAAATAAAATTTGTTATGGTGTCATGTTGTGTGTGTGTTGTTGTAGATTTAGCGTATTATTTATTTATTGGTGCCAATCAATGCCAACTATAGGTACTTATATGAACAACTAGCGTCCCGCCCTTGCTTCGCTCCAGAACGGGATCCCCTTGGAACGCATAATTTTTTTACGCATATTTACTTTTCGCATATTTTTTTTTCGCATATCTCCCTTTTAGGCTGCTGTTACAGAATTTAGTAAACGTCTATTTTATAGATTAGGTTAGGTTATTTTTTTATAATAATTAAAATAAACCGGTTTCTATTGTAAGAACCGTTTTAGGCCAAACGATTTTATGCGTAAAGATACGTTATGCGTAAAAAAAATATGCAATCCAATAGGGATCCGTTTAAACAAATATAAAATAGCCTGTGCCCATCCGGAATTATGTAAATTTGTAATACTTCTTTATCCATATCTCAAACAAGCAATACTTAATAATAAGGTAAGGGCACCTATTACCGCTCCCCCCAAAATCGGCACCCATTACCGCGGTATTTTTAAAACTGCGTTTTATGAACAAGTCGATTTACTCACTAAGAAACTTATTTTACACGAGCAAAGCTATAAGCCATAAGGCTAATGTCTAGAGGTAAGTCCCCGGGCCATGACGAACTCAGCATTGAGCACCTGTCGCACGCTGGGCCACATATTGCTAGGGTGTTAGCTATGTTCTACTCGCTGTGTGTGAGCCACTCCTACTTACCAGACTAGTTCATGAAGACAGTGGTAGTGCCTGTAGTGAAGAATAAGACTGGTGACCTTGCCGATAAAGGTAACTACAGGCCTATATCTCTTGCCACTGTTATAGCTAAAGTCTTTGACGGGTTGCTTAACACACAGTTAAATCGGTACGTGACATTAAATGATAACCAATTCGGGTTTCGTCCTCGGCTGTCCACTGAAAGCGCTATACTGTGTCTGAAGCAAACCGTCAAATACTACACAGACCGCAAGACGCCAGTGTATGCTTGCTTTCTCGACTTGTCTAAGGCCTTTGACCTTGTCCAGTACGAGCTACTATGGGACAAACTGAGAAACATGGACTTGCCTCAGGAACTCACTAGCGTGTTCCAGTACTGGTATGCACACCAATCCAATTGTGTCCGGTGGGCGGGGGCAATGTCGAATCCATATAGGCTTGAATGTGGAGTTAGGCAGGGTGGATTAACATCTCCAACTCTGTTTAACGTATATATGAACGAACTGATAGTCGCGCTCAGCAGCCAGCATGTCGGCTGCCACATAGATGGTGTATGCGTCAACAATTTAAGCTACGCAGATGACATGGTGTTGCTGAGCGCGTCCGTCTGCGGCCTGAGGAAGCTTTTACGGGTGTGTGAGGACTATGCAAGTAGTCATGGATTAAAATATAACATAAAAAAGAGTCAATGCATGGTCTTTAAGGCAGGTAAAAAGTGTCACGAAAATGTACCTCCGGTACGGCTAAAAGGTGTGCCGCTGGAGATGGTAAGTAAATTCAAGTACCTGGGACATATAGTCACTCCTGACCTTAAAGATAATGCAGACATTGAGCGGGAGCGGAGGGCGCTGTCAATAAGAGCCAACATGATAGCTCGCAGGTTCGCACGATGTTCACAGGAGGTCAAAGTTACACTTTTTAAAGCGTACTGTACATCGCTTTATACTTGTAGCCTGTGGGCTGACTATACAAAGCGTAGTTACAGTGACCTGCGAGTCCTTTACAATAATGCGTTCAGAGTGATTGTGGGGCTGCCCCGATACTGTAGCGCCTCGGGTATGTTCGCGGAAGCGCGCACCGCTTGCTTTCATACGACTATGCGTAGGAAGAGTGCGTCCTTGGTGCGCAGAGTGCGGGACAGCTCCAACAACATTCTGAAAATGATAGCTGCCAGACTGGACTGTACCTATATCCGGCACTGCTGTGACAGACATGTGGCAGTTGCCTTATCAAAAAGAAGTCTGTGATTATTAATTTTAATTTTATTTATTTTATTTTATTTGTATTAAATTTAGTGACATCTTTTTAATGAAATTGTAATAATTTATCCTGTGACTTTTATTTTATCTAATTTTATTTTATTGTGATATTGTAATTGATTGTTGTGTGTACACTGATTATGGATTTTTGTTATCTGAAATAAATGATTATTATTATTATTATTATTATTATTAAAGCTCACTTTGTAGAGTATCGGTTTTTTTGGCTCTAGTGTTTATGCATCAAATAAACAACTCGCAAACCGCCAAAATCCGCGACGCCGGCACAGCTATGGCTCCTAAATCCGAAGTATACCACGGTAATAGCTAAAATGGTACTTTAGGTTCAATGGCCTTTATTTTTTATATCTGCTGTCGGTTATTTACTTTTTTAGTGTTATAAAAAAAACTTTATCTATCTAAGAAGTTAAAGAGCAATTTCCGTGGTATGAAAAATACTAATAAAGGCCTTATTTTTTATTAAAAACTAGTGCACTATACTACTTGTTTCCATAGAAAGCCCTAAATGTTTGAGTCGTTTAAATATAAAGATATATTTAAAGATATTCTTATTAGTTTTATGACTTTAGTTTTATTAGATGGTTAAAATGTTAAGTATTTATTTTTTTAACCAACGTCACGATAACTTTATTTTTTTATGGGTCGTAATTAGGTTTTATAGTACCGTGAATTTATCCTATTACCGAGGGTTCTAAATGTATGGGAACCTAGTTCCGAGTTATTTAGGTTTTTTATGGGTCGGAGTTAGGATCCCATACTATCTCCTATTACCATGTGACATTAAATGAAATAACAATGTTAGGGTACTGTAGTCCGGATTCCTTAATAAAATTAAGATTTTTTTTGATAGTAAAGCTAACCTGTTGGAAACTGTTGTACTAACTGATGGTACAACGCTAAATCTGGTAGCCTGGGTTTTATGTTAGTCGGTCGAAAACTGGGATAATAATACTAGGCGTATGGTTATTCTGTATTTCAAAAATTTCGGTAAAACTTGCTCTTTTTATAGTTTTATTTTATGTTTTGTACTGAGCGGCATCCATAATTTACTTATATTATGAACACAAGTACTAATTATTTTAAACTCACTATCAAACGTGGATATTCATAGCTACGCACGAGAGAGTATATCGTTACTACTTAAGAAAAAACGCGTATCTGATATTTCGAGATGTATAAGTTTGAACTTAATTCTTTACTAATGTGGTTTTTCTTGTTAAAAATCAAACAATAAAATAGTTATTTTTTACATGACAAGCCTGTTAGTTAGCCAGTTTAGGGTAAAACAATGTTGAATAATCCGCTTCCAGGTATCGCATTGATTTGACATTTTTATATACATAATTATGTAAATCTGATGACAATACAGTCATCTTGTACTTATCGAAATTGTTATATTTTATTTAGCAGAGATTGGCTTTATATTGTATTAAACAAATATGTTAAATATTAAATGTACGGAACCAAAAATAATTTAATCCTCTACCCTCGGTAATAGGAACCTCATCCGCGGTAATAGGGTCAAACCCGTCCAATACCTCGGTAATAGGAGAACCCGACTTTTTGAATTTAATATTTATTTTATCCCATATAATCACCTAAAACAAGCCCAAAAAGGTGCAAATTACAAAGTTCAATCACCACACTCTTATAAAAAAAATCCTTTTGATCGTTAGGGTGTCTTGATACCCTTAATTTGTGGCTCTTATTTGAAAACTAACTTAAGTCCCACGGTAATAGGTGCCGTTACCTTAATATAACCTCTAATACTACAGTCGTTTTAAAAAAAGACGATTGTATTCAAAAAGGCGCACGTCGATACTCTAATTTCAGTTTTCCACTTCGCAGCAAAAAAATAATCAAAACTCAAACCATAACGGTCGTATGAACAATCGTACAATAGGCAACATTAATCTGATCTGTACCTGAATGGGGGTGAGGGGCGGCGCCGATGGGGGGAGGCGGCAATTATTGAGCAAATGTAATAGCGCCATTGTTATAGAGGGCGCTGCGCTCAGACGTACGGCCGCGTTGATTAGTGCGCAGGAGTTGCGTGGAGTCGCTGTTGACACTATTTTTTTAAAGATTAAAATAGTCCACTTGAGATGTTGTGCTAGAATCGGCACAATTTTTTCTTTCTTGTTTATTGAAGTAAAATTAAGATAGCTAAATCAAAATACTGAACAAAAGATCTATTTCTTAACCTGTGCATAATTTATGTATTTATATGTGGTAGTTTTGTCATAGTAGGGTTCGAAATTAATCGCAAAAAATAGAATCAACAAGGCACACATTTACAACGGATGCAAAACGTTAATAAACTACAATGAAGAAGTTTACTCAATTTTACATTCCTAAAACCGTAAAAATCTTATTGCTTCGTTTTTAAGGTTCCCTACCAAAATGGTAAAAATAGAGCCCTTATGGTGAGACTTCGGAGTCTGTCTGTATGTCACAGTAGTTTTTCTTTGAAACTTTAGAAGCTGTCAACTTGAAATTGCAATCTGGCATAGTTGTATGTCTTCATTTTTTTTTGGAAGTTAAAAAGAAATGAAGTCATACAACTATGCCCAATTATTTTCCTAAATAATTGAAAAGGGGTTTAGGATGGGGGGTTGCAAAATTAAAATGATTTGATAATAGGACACGAAATGCCATATGACAGGGCTCCATCTGCAAATTTCAAAACTATATTTTTTTAAATAGAATAGAATAATTATTTATTTGCAAGAATTTGGTCATAAAAGTTGGTGTTAACATAACTATGAGTACAGCATTCTACCGACAATAATTAACCGTGACATTATACGTACTTTTTGATTTAAGCCAAAAATGTTTTTAAAAATTGCCGTTCCTTCTCCAAGTTTATGAACCAGAAAATCTGAAAAATGCCTGAGTTAAAGATAAGTATTTATATTTTACGCGAATAAAATGAAGGTGTAAAATTCTACAGTTTCGGAAAAATTATCGAAAAATCTTTAAAAATCTGTAGGTTATTAAAATATAGGATTGAAAAAATTGACTATATTGCATAGAAAATAAAGTTTATAACAAAATGAGTATTTCCATTCTAGACCCCTCTTCAAACAAAACAAATCGCACCATGGAGCCCACAAAACTTTACAAGCTCCACGAAATTGTCTACTCCGACATGGCCTGGTCTGATGATGGAGTCGAAAGGTGCCCATACAATTTCCGCAACATAATTGTAACTTAAGAAAAAAATGTTTTCCTTATTTATACTATTTAACGTTATACTACGCCTCATAGCCATGCTCTTATTTTTCTGATATAAAATATTGAAATTCTAATCGAAACGAACTTACGAGATAAATATGTATATTTAAAGATCCCGAGGTAATGTTAACTTGGAATTGCTTTGTTTACCTCAAGTCCGTGTAAACATCGCACAACTCACACAACAAAATCAGATGTTAGTAAGGGCGCGTTCACATAGAACGTCCGTTTTACAGGATCCGTTATAACGGATCTTTTCTCCTTGTAATCTTATTTTTTACTGGATCCAGAATACTGTTTTGGATGTGAACTCGCTCATACAACTACATACGCCATCAACATCCGTAAAACGGATCCTGTAAAAACGGACGTTCTATGTGAACGCGCCCTTACAATCGTCCTTAGTGGTACCTATTTAATTTTAAAAACAGCTATTCCATTCCCTTTTCTATTCTTGATTATATTTGCGACGAGCCACGAACACGCCCCTTTCCATCCCCTATTATATTAGCATCTGGAATCAAAACGACGTATCTTGTTCAAATTTTCAATCAATTATCAACGTTATCGTGTTTAAAAGAGGGAACAGTTTGAATTTACCAGAAATCGTTATATAAGTGTTTAATTTTATCATGTTTCGATTTGTCTATAAAATAATACACTTTGAGCTTTGTTTGGATAGCATTGAATAGCAAGTGATGTTTTAGCATTCAATGAACTTAATTAATTAAAATCTGCTCGGAGATGATTAAAAGATTGATTTTTGTGTTTGTTGTACTTGCAATTATTTAAAATCACATTAAGTATATTCATTGTCTTTGTTATTTAAAATTATAATTTAATATGAATATAATTTAATTATTATATAATAAGATTAATAAGTAATTGGTGGGTATCCGAGTTGAAACAAAATTAATTAAAATTATATAACTTAATTTAGTAACAAAACAAATGCTGTAGTAGTGATGTCAATAGGGTAATTAATTATCATTGTACCGATGAGAATATTTCTCATTGTGAAGTTTTATTTTGAGAAATTCTCTGTAATTTCTAAGAATGTTCTTAATGTTTGTATGGGAAGAGAATAATTTCATTGAATTCGGATGGACAAAAAACTGAAAAAAAAATGATGTCAAAAGATTTTATCAAAATTTATAAGCGGAATCATTTGATTATCTCGCTGTTAGTGATGTGGATGCACATTTCAGACGTTTCGTTAAACAGAGTAGTCAATTACACCTATTATTGCATAAAAAAATATAGACTTATATTAAACACATACTCGTACTTAATTATAGTTTGCAGATTTTTAGAACAATTGACAAAAGATTTTTTTGAAAAGATGTTCTAATAATTTTTTTTTTACTGAGAAAAAATATTGAATATTATCAGTGTTTGCTACACCCGCTTTGGCGTAGTGGTCGGAATGACGTCATTTTGTTTGTGACCGCGGTTTGTTTTGTTAAATCTAGAATTAGCTGTGACGTATAAATGGACGTATTATGTGGTGTTTAACTCTGTAGCTATTAGCAGAAAGTTTATTTATTTTCTGAGTTTAAAATGTTTTTTTTAATACGTACTTTTGTGGCAAATATCTATAAATATGATTTTTTCAGAACACCTTTAAAAAAATCTCCTATTGGCAAATGGAAATGCAAAAACCATTTGGAGAAAGGCTTTTTTTTATCACCAGATTTTATAGTTTAATTAACTAAGAAAAGAACAAATGTTTGTACAAGTAAATCTAAATATTGACGTAATTTCAATTATAATTGATTGATATCTAGAGTTGGAATATGATAATTTGACAAAGATTTTGGAGGATCAAACATGAACAGCCATTTCTACTAGTTCCTCATTATTCGATATCATCAAAAAAAAGTTATTTATAAGCAAATTAAAATACATGGCCATAAAAACGTTATTTAAACAGCTAGGTACTAGATTAAATGCAAACTTGGTAGGTACCTAAGCATCTAATAATTGCCTAATATTCTTACAAAAAATGACCACTAATAGTATATTTCAGGAAAACACGGAAAATTAAAAAGCATCACCAAAACAGCTAACCAGTTATTTCAGCATTTAAAATCGAGGTGTGCCTATTCTCTTCCAAAAGTTGGGCATTGTCCGCCCGGCTACAAGTCCATTGTCTTCGGGCAGTATCTCTCGTATAATTTATCGTCTGAGCCTGCCGCAGAAGCACGTATCGCTAAGAGGTTCTATTGTTTAATGCCACAATTGGCTGTGAATCTACGGATGAAAGAAACTGGCCATGTGGACGTGGAAATAATAGTCTTGGTACTGAAGATATGACAAAATTTATGAATTTATGATCCAGGGAATTAGCAATTAGGTTAGGTTATTGTATTTAATAATTATAGGTACTTTTAAAATATTATGATTGTGCAAATTGAGGATAAGTAAGATATATGAGATACGTGAAATTTTAGTTTAATCGTTAAAATATTAAGTTGATGGAACTAGAATCATAAAATACTTCCGTTTTTATAAATATCATTAAACACTACTGGGGTAACTTTGTTTAGGGTGTAGAAAATATAAGGTTATTAATTAATTACAACACTACAGTTCTTTCAAAAATAATGTTTTCATTGTCTATATGAATAATTTGGCTAATTCGTATCAATTTCTCCAATTTGAAATACAATGTATCTACTTGTACCTTATTTTATAAAAGTGGGATCGATTTTAGTTTAATAAGAATAGAGATTGACGTACGAGTATATAAATTGAGATTTACAGTAAATTCATTAAAATTAAAGAACACTGATCCGAAATGGCCCCAATTAATAAAATATCATCAATTTGAAAACATATCGTCGACATATCGGTGATTTTGTAAATAAGTTAAATATTATAACATTCATAACGATAGCCTAAGTACCAATTTCACCAAACGATGCTAAATACCAATTTCACTAAACAACGTTAAATTTAATCAATGTTAATCAACTGTTAGTTCATACATTTTGACAGCTGTTAACGCTCGAATCGTCTGTTAAATGGTTAACATCGTATGTTGAAATTGGTACTTAATCTTGAAATTATTCAGATTAGTATCTTATAAAAGGCTATTCTTTTGATTAAAAGGGAAATAAGTAAGTAACTAGTAGTTTTTTATTTCATACAACGGGACTACCTCAATAAAGAAAGGAAGCTCGGAGAGATAACCCAGAAGCTGAGCTGTCGCAGAACTATTATATCGTAAATGCCGAGTTAAAGTATTATTATAATCTCGTACTCACACAGTGTCCCGCAGGGTTCTATTTTGGGTCCTCTACTGTTCACTTTGTACACGGCGTCCAGTCAAATGTTTATTTAACATTAACATAGCTTCGATGCAGTTCATTGGATATAGCATAGGAATCCTATGGATTTAAAGGTCATATGTAATTACACTTACGTAAAGGTAATAGTGATCTATTTTTCTCCGTTGAAAATAAGCAGTAGGTAATTCATTCAAAAGTAAGAAAAGTTTATATAATTTTCAAGCTAACCAATTTCGTATCAGCTCAATATCTGCAAGTGTTGAATGGGTGAGTTTATAATTGTTATTCATTTTTAAATCCTAATGACCAGACATAGGAATCCAGGGGGCAAAATTTTATGACAGGTAGGGAGTTCCTAAATCGATAAACTCAAGTATAGATGCTTTTTCTATATACTAGTGATGGCCCCCAGCATTGTATGTATTATTTGTAAGTATTGTTCTGAGTAAGTATGAAGTTCAAAAGCATCTTAAAAAAAAATGTTCTGCCCCTATTACCTCCACAGAAATTGAAAAGTCATTTAGCCACCTGAAATAGATTTATCACTTTTATCAGCCAAGACAGAGGTTTAATGCACGAAAATTTGGAACAATACTAGATGGGGGACAATAATGAAGAAAAAAAAATTATGATGAGTAAAGTTTCACAATTTTTTTAAGAAGAGAATTACGTTGTTATTTTGTTTAATATTTACACTTTTAATAAAAAAATGTTTTTACAGGCAAAACTTGGAGTGATCACTAGTATATAAAACAAGCATCGATAATTGAGTTTATCGATATAGGAACTCCCTACCTGTCATAAAATTTTGCTCCCTGGATTCCTATGTCTGGTAATGACCATAAATTTACGTAAGATATAAAGATACGCTAAAGTATCAAGGTGCGACAGCCGCGGTGCGATGTATTTGGGCGGAGAGCGGTGGAGGCGGCGGCCGAGACAAATAAAGCGCACACTGCGGTTGCAGCCGACTTCTAACTTCAACCCGATTTTACTTTAGTGGTTGTGTTCCTTTGGGCATCCTTACTAATACTTCCTTACGAATTTTATAAACCGAATGTGTTTTTATTTTTATTTGTTCCACCTAAACGCCTCTACTGATCGACGTGAATTTTGGTACAGAGATAGAATATAGCCCGGAAACGGAAATGGGGTAGGTACTTTTTCCGGAAAAAAGGGCAGTTCTCAAGAAAAAAGCGATAAACACAAGTGGCGGGCCAAAGTTAGTACTGTATATTAGTAACGAATTAGATTTTCATGTTAAGATAGATCATTATTCATTACGCATGTATGATTCTGTCTGACTTTGTTTTTTATCTATAGGTACCTATGTGTTTTTTACCATTACGTAGGTCGGCATACCTGTGTGTTCCTGGAGGCCAAAAATTCGATAAAAAGGAGTTTTTCCGAAAATTACAACTTGACCTCGTACGCCATTATCATGCGTCGGACATGACATGAATAAATTTCACATTATACAGGGTGTTATGCAGAAGGTTGGACAAACTTCAGGTAGTAACTCTGTAGGTCATACTCATCAACTTTTATTATGGGACCAACATCCAAATCGCGAAAAATAAAACAGCTGTTCCATACAAACCTTGAGAGGTAAACAGCCGAAATGTATGGAACAGCTGTATTTTTTCGCGATTTGGATATAGGTCCCATAATAAAAGTTGATGAGTATGACCTACAGAGTTAGTCCCTGAAGTTTGTCCAACCTTCTGCATAACACCATGTATATTTGTCAATGTTCTTTGGCCATATTAAAAACGGATATATTATGTTGATATAACTCGCAATAAAAATGTATATAAATGTTTTATAGATTTACTACACTTATTCTCTTTTCACTTGAACCTGAGATGAATACCCTTTTTCACTAGGGCCACATTGTCCTTATAAAAAGAATTGTCACTCGTATATATTCCGCGCGCGTGCACAACCCTTAACCCAAAACTGCCTATTCCACGTTTAGGCATCGCGCTATTGTCCAGTTATGCCAAAAAAGTTTCCACCTGCCATTGTCCGAAGCCTTTGTTTTATGTAATACGGGTTGGATACTCGGTTGTAAATTGGGGAAGAGTTTTCGTTGCATGCAAGCGGGAAAGGCACGTTAGGAAATGAATACGCCTGTTTCTATTTGCTTCATGTCCAACAGTTTATTTTGGCAACGAAATATGTGCATTAGTTTGCAGTACAAATATTATAAGGATTTTTATTAAATTTAACAGAAACGTCTGTTACGAAATTCTAAACTATATTAAAGTGAAAAAGTTGCGTCGGTCTTAGGAAGGATTCGAACCTACGTCTCCTCTGGCTCTCGGGGCTGATGCAGGCGCATTACCAATTATGCCACCAAGACCCTTATCTTAATCCACGAAATTAGTAATCGCTTGCTTTTCATACTCGGAGGGTATTCTGACGCCATCTATCTTTGTTTATTAACAAACGACACTCATGTTTCAAGTTACATTGAAATTATCATGGGCCACTTTATTCCAAAGATTTGCAAATTTAAAAGAATCGTCTGTTACGAAATTCTAAACAATATAAAAGCGAAAAAAAAAATCGTTGGTCTTAGGAAGGATTCGAACCTACATCTCCTCTGGCTCTCCGGGCCGATGCAGGCGCATTATTAAGTATTTTTTCGCTTTATTATAGTTTTAAATATTATAAGGATTTTTAGTAAAAAGTTGGGTAAATTGTAGTTGGGTATTGTGGGGATTATTTAGCCAGTCTACTAGGGTGTACAGCTAGGCGGACTGGCAGGTAAGCTAAATTACCTAAAATAATAAACAACTGAAATATTCCCTTTGCATGGAAACGGGCACTATTGTTTTAAATCAACTTTTAAGGTGCTCCCCATTTTTCGACATGTTTCACAAATTATATGTTTTTAGAAAAACTATGGATTTGCTTACGACGTGGCATACACACTTATTAAATCAGACAAATAGGCTAACATTTGAAATGATTTTATTTAAAATAGTACAGCTTTAAATAATAATATAGTTGGTAACGCAGGGGACGATGTTGTCCCTAGGTTTTGTATGAAAAATGTGCATTTTCCCCTGAGTTACCAGATTTTTTGGAGGATTAAAAAATATTTGAGGCGTTTAACGGGTAAGGTCTGTAAATTTGGTGGTCTGATTTTAATATTCATACACTATTATTAATCATAAGTCACCAGAAAAGTATTAATACCGCAAAAGAAAAGGAGTAGCTTAAAAGTTGATTCACCCAAATACATAATTTTGCCTCGTGTGGTTGCCGAGTTAGAATAGTGCCACTCCATGTCTTCCCGTGGATGTCGTAAGAGACGACTAAGGGAATAAAGGCTTGTAGTACTGTTAGGCGATGGGCTTGCAACCTGTCACTAATACGCTGGTAAACATCTTAGCCTAATTGTGCAAATTGTGGTTATAGAATTATCAACAAGTTTTTAGAGATGTTTGTAATTCTGTAGCTCTGCCTACCCCACTCTGGGAACGAAGGCGTGAAATTATGTATGTACATAATTTTAATATACTGTTAAGAAATTTAAAAAAAGAAAGTAGGTATTATCTACGAAGTAAAATAATAATGATATGCGGTACCTGGTAGGTATACAATCTTTTTGACTTTCTTTCACTATAATTTAAGCCACTTAAGGGGCTGCAATTCATGTAGTTACGGCGACAATCAGAATCAGTTAATGACCATTAAGTCGTTTCTTACTGCCGCACTCAGAGACGTCAATTAAATTTAATGCTTGTTTAGTGAAGTGTCGTCTTATTCTATTGATATAGCAAAGAAAGTGACAGCAGCAACTTTAATCAAGCATCAAATTTAATTGAAGTGTGGCAGTTAGTGACGATTTTTGATACACTAATTGGATAATGGAACGAGTTAACTAGTCTATATATCTAATAATAATAACGATGGTAAATCATTAAGATGATGTTTTAGATGATGCTAAGAGTATCAAAATGACACTATTTTGATGTTGTTTTGGTTGTTGCTCATACATAATTATCTATAAAACCGTAAATAATACTTCAAGGTACAATTACAAGTATTTCATCAGCTAATTGGCCAATTTACTGCTTAATGTTTGATTTAATTTAAGTAAATATAAATGGCGATCACGGGCATTGATATAATAAACCGAAGACAAAGTAACAAACGTAATAAAGTATCTATATTGGGTCGATTCGCTTTAGCTCATACGTGCTCGAAAAAACCAACGTAGCACGAACTTATAGTCCAAGATCCAATCTCAGTCTATTTATACCTTTTATCGAGTACGTATTAGTACTAAAATTCGACCGATCGATTTAGTACGAAAGTCAAGGTGAATGTCAACTTGCTGACATTGACCTTGACTTTCGTATATTCATCGAATAGTTCAAGGTGTAGAAAAAAAAGTGTGTGTGTGTGTCTTCCATACGAACATAAATTTTAACTACCGATGGCTTTAATACTGTTAACGATTTTATAATAAAAATATAACAATTACGCTTGGTAATTTAACGTATCTAATTTAAAGTTTTCTCGAGCAGCAATGCAATGCAAAGTTTTTTATGACACTTCTGACACGCAAACTTAGTTTCATTTAAATTTGTAATGTTTATAGTAGGAGATCCGAATAGGAGACGATTTGCACCGGGCTGTGTTAATTGAATATGCTAAGTAATAAATGGCGAATAGGTAGGCGGAAAGAAATCATTCCAGTATATTATAATTAATTAAAACTTTAAAAATTAAATTGGTTTAAAAAAAATGCTATAGCTTGTTTAATAGACAAATTACATACCAATCGAAAGTATGAAGCCTATACGAGTAGAATATGCAAACGTTTGGTTGCCTATTTTTTTCCCCGTCGAACTATTGGGTAGGCAGGTATAAACAGGTAAATCGGTACTAATAATTTGCACCAAACCTAACGTTTGCATATTCTATAGACTTCATACTTTCGATTAGTATGTAATTTGTCTATTAAACAAACATTTGCAATTTTTGAAAAAAGTTCATTTTTAATAAATTTTTAATGATATAAGTACTGTACTGAAATTTTTCAGCCTACCTATTCGCCATATATTATTTAGCATATTTAATTTGATATAGAATACTTTTCATCGAATAAACAGCCCGGTGCAAATCGACTCCTATTATCTTATACCATTACCTTATAGAGTGATATCAGCGGGCCTGGTATCGTTGCGTTTATCGCGTGACAAAATGCAGATAAAGCATCCGTCACTCTCGTACTTATGTACATGTCAGAAAGTGACGGATGTTTTCGCTGCGTGCATTACTTAAGAACGCCTCGACAAATTTGCTTTATTTTTTTTGTAGTGTTCATAATTGTTAGCTAGTAATGTATGAATGAAAACGTGACTCTATTTTAGGGGTTCGCTCTACAGATACAGGTCTCAAGACTCTCAAATAGACCGAAATTGTCAATGTCATTAATAATAAATAAAACTGCCTCAAAGGCGAGTCGGACTCTACATAACTTATATATTTGGATATAATAAAACTCACCAGCTCTCTACAACACCCGTGATTGGTCGTGATAAGAACCGCTGGAGGGCCACCACCAAACATAAACATATATTTCCAGAATGGGGTAGTTAGAACTAAAGAATTACAAACAAGTCTAAAAAAATGTTGTTAATTCTGTAACCACATTTTGCACAATCAGGCTAAGATGTTTTTACCAGTGTTTATTGTTGATGGGTTGAAAGCCCATCGCCTAATTCTCAGCCGGCAACCACACGGATTTACCAAACACTAAACATTCAAGTAGCAAATTACTTCACTAATATATAAAACGATTCAAACATTTATGTATTAAGTTACTGCTTAAAACAAACGTTACTAAATTAAAGGGCATTGGGTAAGTTATAATGAAGAAAATTGACATTATTTTTTTCAGCGACCACGAATGATTTTTACATAGTTATTTAGAGGACCTCTAAATACACATAGATATATATAATTTATGGCCTTAAATAATATCGGAGCGGATATATTAAGGATTTAAGTATTTAGGTTTTGGTACTAGAAGTACGCCCAGGTATGAATATTTAAATATCTCGGCTCCGACGCACTTAAGAGTATTACATTACATAACAAAATATGTTTATTTTGAATAATTCTATCATAATTTACCACTTTTACGAATGGCCGCTCACCTTGAAAATATATGACTTTTACAAATGACACTTTTACCCAAACCCCTTTATGTACCTATACCACAAGCAAGACTATTTCTTCATTTAGCACCATTTTCCTGCCGCCCGTTTGGTCGGCATTCAAACCCATAATGTGTATCCCCACCAGCTGCCGAATATAATTAGTGACGTCCACATTCGTGTGCACTATGAGCTCGTAAATCTTCAGCATCTCTCTGGCCTTCCAGTCATCCCTGTGCTTCACCGCGACATTGAACAGCTCGGACATCGTCGAGCTACATTTCTTGATGACAGTCAGTAGCAATCCTATCTTGTAATCGGCCTTATCTTTAGTTCTGTCTTTTAAGTCTTGTAATCCATTGATCGCGAGCTCAGTAGAGTGAACCGCTGCGTCTATGAGGTTGTCTATTTTGGTTTTCAAATAATTTTCCTTTTCGCCATCTTCATCTTTCATCCCCTCTCGTTTAACCTGTTTTTCATATAATATTTCTCCAAAGTTTTTGTATAACTGTCTGCGGGCTGGCCTGTTTGAATGTTTCAGGTGCTTTTCTTTACTCTTCGGTTTTGCGACATTGATATATTTAATTCCATTGCATAGTTCCGACGTGATGCAAATTACACCTAAGAACGAAGAAGAAGGTCTTAATTTTTTTTTTGTTTCGAAAGTATTGTTTCCTAACAATTAGGTACTCTGAGAGTTCTTCATCGAGTTTAGACGTAGTCACCAGCAATAATAAATTATGTAAAATTCGCTTCAAAAATATCTGACACGACTATTACTGCAGGCTCAAGGGCATGTCAGATGTCAATAAACACAATGTTAGATAATTTGTTTTTGGTGGTGATTGATACCAGCCTATTTTGACCGTGGCACTAGCTTGCATTTGGTATCTACTATGGTTTAGCCCAGTGATCCCCAAAGTGATCTATATCGACCCCCAGGGGTCGACGACGACCTGTAAGGTGCCATGTGAGCAGAAAAATAAATGGGGGTCCATGAGAGGGAAATGGCAGTTCACGATAATGGATCCCATTTAAACAGGTAGTACCTTTAATTGTGGCTTTTCATTAATGGAATAATCCATATTCATACTCAGATAGTAGGCACCTACTTACGTAATGCTATCTCATACACACACATATCTATGTATATAAATTATGTTTTAATTTTCTCTGCTTTTAAGTATTTATTTTGTTAATTGTAGCTTTTGTCCATTTTTAGCCGACTAGATCTCCAACGTTATTCGTGCAAAAATCCCGCATATTTCTTGCTTAGTTTCTACGTGACAACGTAAATATTAGGTAAGCAAGCAGGGGGTCCACCCAAAACCGAAAAAAATGCCGAGTGGTCTACGAGCCAAAAAAAGTTTGGGGACCTCTTGTTAGCCCATAATATCTTGCTTCGATACCGCAGTAATCAATGATATTCGGTATTGACATTATGACAGCCCTTAATCACTTGACAGTAGGAGCTGTCATGATGTTAACTGTGATAACGATATCGAAGCAAGATCGGCTAAACCATCATAGAATAAAGGCCCAAGGCCCGTTTTATGGTCGCATTCATCGCGGTCAATAAAGCATCCGTCACTCTCACACTTACTTACTGGTAAGAAAGTGACAGACGTTATATCTACGTTTACATACATGGATAAACACGAACATAGGCCTGCAGGCCAAATTATGGGCTTAGACAAGGCTTAGACAAATCAAAGTAACGCGAAACTCGAGCATTATTACAAAAGCAAAGCTGAGCACCTATTACTTCACAAACAGACAGATTTAAGTATGTAGAAATAGATTTTATCAGACTGAACTCGTCAATGGTAAAAAATAAATTATTTAAAACCACAAAAAACCCGACTGCAATAAAAAATTAACTGAAAAGCGAAACACAAGCTCTATAAACTATAGAAAATTGTAAGAGGAATGTACTTATTGATATTTAAGTATACTTAACAATTTAAATTTAACTTGAATATTGGAAAAGTTGTTCCAGGCAGGGAAAAGCTAGTCCAAATGTTAATTTTTGACAAGAAATAGGTTTTGGAATTCATTGCTTGTCCCCCCCGCCTGGAATACCTTTTCCAATATTCAAGTCAAATTTAAATTGTTATAAATATCAATTTGCTCTTAAAATTTTCTATAGATTATAGAGCTTGTTTTTCGCTTTTCAGCAGATTTTTTTATTGCAGTCGGGTATTTTGTTGTTTTAAATTATTTATTTATTTCACTCTTTTTAGTTTTTATTAATTAATAATGTATTTATTTGTTCAAGTTTTTTAGTAACTTTTTCTATATGGCCAA
Source organism: Acleris literana (assembly GCA_946894065.1). Taxonomy (NCBI): domain Eukaryota; kingdom Metazoa; phylum Arthropoda; class Insecta; order Lepidoptera; family Tortricidae; genus Acleris; species Acleris literana. Next base: position 7,097,893 of record OX335681.1, read on the forward strand.
TATTGTTCGAGTTTCGACACTTTAAAGGTTAAAGTATAATTACATTTTGATTTGTAATTTGCTTTACCAAATTACATTTAAACATATGAGTTGAGTATATTTTTGTAATCGCCGTTTAATATTCTTCATTTTGATTGGATTCATTTGATAAAACGTTTTTTTTTTCGAACTACACATTATGGCACCTAAAATCCGCCATGTTGATTTTTTTGACGTCACTTATCCGAGGACACTTGGGTTGCCGAGACAAATCCAACGATACCTTAATTTTTAAAATCCGTCCAGCCGTTTGGATGATACGAGGTAATAATTACATACATACATACAGTGCTACCATTTTCTTAATAGCGATCGGCAATCTTCGTTTTTCTATGACACACGAGTGACAAATATACTGTCAGTTGCGAGTGCAAGCGTGATAGCGATAGCCAGCCTAAAGCTATTAAGAAGCTGGGAATACTGCACGGTCGACGACAAAGATATGTTTACACTTTAGTACCTTGTCACTTTGTCCGCTATGACAATTTCATATGGCAGTTAAAACATGACGTTAAATAGAAAAGGTACTAAAGTGTAAACATATTTATGAACTCGACTGTACATACATAGATACGCGCGAAAAACATTACCCTTCTTGACAGTCGGTTAAAAAGGAACAGATCAGAATCAGAACAGATCACATGCTATTCCTATAATAAAACATTGCGATACAAGGCTTCTGCTCAAACTCAGTTGATGGGTCAACTGCCGTCACCTAGAGTTACACCAACGAGACCCTTTAAGTTCTGTGGTGTTGATTATGCTGGGCCTATTAGTTTGAGAACTACTAGTGGTCGTGGTCACAAATCCTACAAGGGTTATATTTCTTTATTTGTATGCATGTCCACGCGCGCAATACACATAGAAGTGGTCAGTAAACTTACTGCACAGGGTTTTATACAAGCGTTTAAAAGAATGGTAGCCCGACGAGGGCATTTTCAAGAGATGTGGTCTGATAACGGTACCACTTTTGTAGGTGCTGCAAAGGAGTTAAATGTTTTATTCGGATCGGAGAAATCCACTATTGTTAAAGAAATTGCGGATGAATTATCAACCAATGGTACTACATGGCATTTCATTCCACCGCATGCTCCGAATTTCGAAGGAATCTGGGAGGCTGGAGTGAAATCAGTCAAATACCACCTGAAGAGGGTTATAGGTAACGCTACGTTAACCTTTGAAGAGATGACCACAGTATTAGCACAAATCGAAGCATGTCTTTCAAGACCTCTATCACGCATGGACATGGATCCTTATAATACCGTAATGACCCCAGGACACTTCTTGGTAAGCGAACCTCTGGTGACGGTACCTGATCACGAGTACTTGAAAAAAACGTAAATGGCTTGCGAAGGTGGCAATTGACACAGAGAATTGTACAAGATTTTTGGCGAAAGTGGTCAAGGGAATATTTAAACAAATTCTTGCAGAGATACAAGTGGACTGAACGAAATCCTGAACCATCAATAGGTGATATCGTTTTGGTAAAAGAAGATGATTTGCCGCCTAGCCGTTGGTTACTTGGCAGGGTATTGGAGAAACACCCTGGTAAAGACGGAGTTACACGTGTGGTAACATTGCGAGAGTAGGGCATGCAGTACCGGGCCCGGTTCCGAAACTTCCATTTCCCGGTTCTAAGCAGGGACAGTACCGGGATTCCCGGTTCTCCCGGTTCTTAATTTTTTACCTCATATCATCGCAATCATGGACATTTGAGATAAAAAACGATTAAAAAACATTAGGAAACTTTAAATATAATAAATATGCCATAAAATCATGCACGTTTTCTTCAACAAAAACATATCTTGATTAAGTAAAATACTTATTAGAAAGTTATTATGTTCTTCCTTTTTACAAATCTAGAGATTAATTATTGCAAATATGCCGCAAAATATGATGGATGTTGATGCGATGTTGCCGCTTGTGCCGGCTTCGTCGCTGGCATCCGCTGGTGTGAATTCGATATAGGTATGTGATACGCGCCACGATATTTGTTTGATATTTATGGAAAGAACCGGGAGAACCGGGATGTAATCTTCAGTACCGGTTCTTTAGGACCTGTGAAATTCCCGGGATTTCCCGGGAATTACAGAACCGGGATTTCCCGGGAGCATGCCCTAATTGCGAGGCAAAAATAATTCTATTAAAAGGCCTACCTGTAAATGATGTGTTCTTCCTATTACAGAATAATATGTAATTATTACTTAATTGTGTTTTTTCTTGTTTTTTGTTAATTCTGTCTATGTTTAAGTTAGATTTTAATGATGTTAATGTTGGTTTTATTAGTGTTTAGTTTGAAGTGTAGACTATTATGAAAGTTTTATCATAGCGCTCATGGTAGGCCGTGTTAAGGCCAAATAGTTGTCCTTGGTGGGCGGAATGTTCGACCTCTTTGATTAACTTTTACATGGCATGTAAAAAACACAACGAACTTTACTGTCACTTTTCATATATGTCAATTATAATAAATGTCTGTAAAAATTGGTAAATAATATTTTATTAAAACGTACACTAAATCATGCTTCAACATCAGCTTTAAACAAACTTTAAAAATCTGCATTAAAATTTAGGCCAGGCAAAATGGACCTTATTGCATAGATAATATAGTTCATACCAAAATGAGTATTTTCTTTTACGTTTACCAACCATATTATCTTAAATACGGAACCCTCGGTGCGCGAGTCCGACTTCCACTTTACCAGTTTCTTTTTCTTTTGTAGCGTGATAATAATTTAAAAGGTCTTCCAGAGAACATAACAGACAATCTCATGCACTGCGACTCACGTAGGTAATACAATAAAAATAAAAGGCATGGAGAAGGTAAACGCGGTAAACGCGTCGTCCGCGTAGAATTCGTATTTTAGTCATCCCACCGGAACCGTTCATTTTTCGTCGACGGTTCTCTCTCGTGGGATTGACAGCTCCGAGGTGAGTCGCAATAAGGTGGTTGGTGCTCTGCGCGTTCTATATCGATATAAGAATGTTCTTCCAGTCACCTAAACATTACTTGTTCAGGCGCTTGTACTGCCTCTCATCAATTATGTCGACGTGTGTACCACTAACATCACAATTTTTTTAGTTTTATTATTGGTCAGCGTAAATTTTCGTCTTTGCGGCGTCAGCTTCAGTTGCAAAGGGGCCGTATTATGACCAAAAATCAACAGATTTATCGTAAAACATCACTTACCTGGGAAAGCTTATATTTTGAGCATCATTTTCTTTATTTCCCATTCGGGATTTGCACCCACGAAACACACAGGCCATCGCACTTAAACTACATTTTAATATAACACTGTTAACTAGTCCAATTCATCTATTTTCTGCGTATTATTTTGAAATTCTGACCTATGGGCGAACAGACAGCAAACAACAACAGTAATCCGACTAAATTAATGACACTTTATCTTAATTCTACATCCGACTAGACGCTTATTCTATCCATTCGTCTTTAATTTAGTAGGGTTCACATGTCCGGCATTGACCAATGAGCATTGGCTACAAAGCTGTGTTGTACACAGAAGAAAAAGGTGGTACGCTTGAAAGTTGGCTACACGGAATCTATGGTTTCCTATATCTATGGTTCTAACCTAACCTAACCTACTTTTCTGGTAGCAGTAAGTACGTCAAGTAAGTTTTGGTCACTCGATAAACCTACCCTACTTTTGAATTATTCGTAAAAATTATCGGTCATAATAATAGTAGTATGCGAACTTAATTTCAGGCTTACTCATTTTCGTGTATAGGTCAAATGTGGCCTTAGATTTCGGACCTAGTGTACAATCAGGGGCCCGTTTTATAAAGCTGCAAATTCCAATCTACAGAGGCCCTACTTTGAAATTCGAAGTTCGAAGTTACGATAGCTTCATCCCTTTCTCTCGATTTAGTCTCGAATGACGAGTGACAGGGATGGAGCTAACGTAACTTCGAACTTCGACTTTCAAAGTAGGGCCTCTGGTTACAAGTTTTCATTTGACACAACCTCGACCAATGGCGACCAGCCATTTGAGCAGTGTTGCCAGTTTAGACCTGTAAAATTGTAATTATTAGTTTTATAAAACAGGCCCCAGGTGGCGAGTGTGTACCTTATCCATGCCTTTTATTGTTATTGTGTTTCCTACGTGAGTTGCAGTGCATAAGATTGTATTATGTTCTCCTGAAAGACCTTTAAATAATTATCACGCGACGAAAGAAAAATGATGATTAGATTACCTAAGTGTAAAGAGAAGAAATGCACAAAAGTAGTAATATTTATTACGGCGCAGCGCAAACTTGCAATTTACCGCTTCCGCACCGGCGCCGGCGGGTACTTTGGTTATTTACGCACATTTAACGATGATTGAATTGCAAGTAGTTAGATTGCAAATTAAATAATCGTCAAAACCGTGATAACTCTGGAAAACCCCTGCAGAAAATTACCATGTTGTGAAGTTACCAAAATGAACTTTCCTATTATAGGAATAACACACAATGTAAGTGTCATTGCTTATTTATTTACACTCCAGGTTGCTTATTACGATACGGGCTAGTATAGGTACAGTCAGCGTCAAAAATAGATAAGAACTTTTGTAGGTACCCTTGTCCCTTCACAGTTACGTAAGCACTGAGAAACAAGATTGTCAAATATGTTAAAGCGATAAAGTATAAAAGTGACACACGGAGCACTTGTGATAACACGTTAATTTTTTTTTTCTTTTAATAGTAAGCACTTATTTCACTGTCGCGTCGGCCGTTGTCGCCATTAGCCGGGTCATTATTTGGGCGATTGTTCCGAATCACTTTCGTGGTCACATTTTTGTAGAAGTGGCTGCAGATTTCGATTTCGATTAGGTATCTAAGTTTACCGGACATCTAACAAATATCCAGAAACGGCATCAAAATATACGCCCAATTCTTCAAAAATATGTCCACAAAAGTGAGGCGGTTGAAACGCTCGAATAATGACCCACTACAGGCCTCAAGCAAGTGGCACCACAAGTAGCCAGTCTAAGGAATGAAAAAAAAACAACTAACTTACTTTATCATTCAGGTGAATTCTACATGTCTTCGAAACCCTGTTATGGAATTGAATTTATCGATATCAAGAAAGTGGAATCTAAACTACATCATTTTAAAAACTTAACCTGGAAATATTGGTACAGGAATTTCGACGAATTTAACCCAGAAATGACAGGACCCGATGAGAAAGATGTTCATTTAAAATTAAAAATCTACAACCTTATATACCAAACGGTTCATAGTACTGAGCAAAAATTGCAGAATTTGAAGCCGATATAATAGGAGCGCAAATCAGAACCCAACCCGGCTACAAGTTAGGGATACTGCTGAGCATCATAAAGACCTGTAACGGAATGATGGGGGAAATATTTAATGTCGCCGTTAAGCACAGAGATGACTGGAAAGCTATTGAGATGTTGAAGACATACGAGATTTTAGTGCACACTAATGTAGACATAACTAATTATATACGTCAGTTGGTGGAGATACATATTCAGGCCTTGATCAGTCTCAGACGGGAGCCAAAAATTTCGTGCAGATGAAAAATAAGGGAAAATAAATAACTTCTTACACACACACGCACACACTCTTCTTCTTCTACTTATCTTTTCTTCGGTCACATGCTAAAAGTTGCAGGTATTTCATCTATGCAGGTTAATTAATTTGTAGGGAAGTCGTATCTTTCAGTGCTATATTTTCAAGAAATGATACTAATCTGAATCAGTATTTGTTGGTGTGTATTTCTGGGTAAGCACTTATTATCTCAAAATCGACTGTAGCGCCTCAATTTATTTATGAGAATATTATTTTTGTGTCATTACTAATCACGGGACTATGGGAGTCCCGGACCTTTGGAAGGCGTACATGGAGTCGAAGCCAACACGCAGAGCCCTTTAGACAAGTTTGATTTAGTAAAGTGATGGGATACCAACCGGAGATTGTCCCGAAGTTCAAACTATAGAAGTACCTACGCTCCCACGGACAACCACCGGTTAGTGTTAAAACTATTTAAGAAGGATGGGAACATTAATAAATATAGGCTTTAGGAATGAACTGATATGGATTGGTGACCTAGGCTATTGATGAAAATACGGCGCCTGCCTGTCCAATGCTAATTATTTTGGTTGAAATGGCAGGCGTTGACTCGCCAACTCAATGGAATGGGCCTCCGGAAATAGCCGCAGATACATAGCAGCAGGGAGGTAACGATTCCTACAAGACTAACGAGGAACAAGACCTACCCTCGGGAGCACTCAGGTATCCGTGGTGTCGCCACTCACCCACAGCTCGCCACTAGCTGCCCTGTGGCCTTATTTATGATATTATTATTATCGACTTTATTTTAAGAAACCCCATACCTTTTAACTTGTTTTTTTTTCAATAAATATATTTGACCACTTTAAAACCTTTTTATTATCATAACATAAAGTATCAATTGACAAGATGATGAAACGTGGGTCAAATATAATGTGGGAAAAAGTATACTTCAGTTTGCAGATAGTTTTGTTTTGCAAAAGATAAAAAATAAGCGGATTTTGATTTAAGTATGTTGTTCATTAGGTCTTGATAAAAATCCATGTTTTCGGCCATGCGGCCCTTGCGGCGCTCCCCCGAAAGCAGTCACTTTATTTCCCAAAAAGAGTTTTCATACAGTAGGTATGAGATTTTGACCACCACACTTGGCATAGCCTGTCAGGTGGAGCCAATTACCGTGAAACCGTCTAACTTTGCTCGTTTTTATGCTATTAAGTACATTGATTTAAAAAAAAAAGTTTCGCTATGCTTTTATTTCTAGGGTGGCCTTTTGACCATGTTATTGCGTTACCGTTGTTAATTCAGTCTTATTTATAACGATTACAAGCAAATTATGATTTTCATGGCGAGCAAAACTTACCTTCACTTGCATCCATGTTTTCCCATACCCATTATCTGCTAAACTATAGCTCTATTGGCTTTCTTGTTTAAGGAGAAGTAAATATTTAAGGCCCAAATTGTCGTTCTATCATAATATCTAATGCCTACTATTGATGGATTCGTGTAGATATCCACTTGTTTTCATACAAGCAGTTTGTAGTTGTTAGGGTTGTCAACTATGGTTAACAGCTTAATAAAAAAATAGTACTTTAATAAACATACATTGTGTCCACAGCTCTTTTAGATAAATATCTCGGTCATAAATACGTGGCACTTATTAAAATTACACATCAGTACCGACTTCCATACTGGTTTAATTCAGCAAACAAACGAAAACTTAGAAACTAAGTTTAATTCTGGGGTCCTAGTGAAAAAGGGTGTAAGTCTCCTAAAGATTAAGTGAAAAAGGATTTAAGTCTAGTTTACTCCGTTTATGTACATACATACCCTTTTGTAGGACAAGTTAAGTCGACTTATACTCTTTTTCACTAGGTCCCCAGAATTATTGTACAGCTAACATAATATTATTGTCGTTAATAAAAAAAACTCTTATAAAACGTAAAAATGTAATTTTGACCTTGACCTCGTAAGCAGAACAACTTATGATGTTGCGAAGGCTCCAGGTATTGCTGGAATCGTCTTGCGAAGCCAGTTTTAGTGTTGGGGGTTGGCAATGAAAAGATGGGTTTACGCATTTTACTCTCATTACCCCCGCAAGTGATGTCTGATAACCCTGCGATGCCTCTGGACGCCCATCCTTAGGATGAATGGAATATAGATTTAAACTAATGTCTGAATGATTGGTTCTATCACAAAATATCTGTGGAAAACGATCATACCCACGCAACTATAGACACTCCCGTACAGAATTTAGTTTTTTTGCGTTAGTTTTCCCTTGAATCACCGACTTATTTACGTTTTACTTCGCCGAATTTTCATTTCGTCAACAGGCATTTACACGTGCAGGAGTTATAACCAGAGATCGGAATAGGCAGAGCTTATTTGACGCATATTCATTCATATGTGAGATGGTACATTATTGAATGAATATGCATCAAGTTTAGGCAAATTAGCTCTACCTATTCCGATCACTGGTTATAACTTTCTGGTGGTCACAGGTAACGTAACGTAACCCATGCTTAAGGTAACCGAAAAAAAGTTTCAGCAGAAATTAGCTTTCGATGAAATGATACATTCAATGAAATGAATGCCGGTAAAACAAGGGGATCAATGCTAGAGATGGGTTCATACGGCAGCGGCAGGCTGAAGAAAATCCTACTAGTATAAAAAAAGTGTAAATAGTATATAGTGTAGCGCTCCATAAAAAATAAAGGTACGGAACACTACACTGGATGGTTGTGATAAAACCATCAGCACGTTAATTTGGACCTGTATAAGTAAAATAAAACCGAACGAATTTCAACAAGGTTATATAATTAGGGAACACACAATGATTAAATTAAAACAAATTACTTACAATGTAACTATAAAAACTAGATTACTAGGCTGACACGGAACTTAGCTTAGGTAACAAAACAATTTGATATGAAACGGTCTGCGGATTGTCACGTTAATAAAGCCTTTCTAATTTAAAACACATTGCCTAATAATGGGTAAAAGACCACCTTAGAACACGGTCAGGCCAAAACTTGTATTCAATTTATAGGTAAATCTGATTCGAACTATAATAAAATGAATCGGTTGAAATGCAAGAAGCGCTTCATGATTAAAACTGATGTGTTCGGAGTATTATGAAACATGGATAACAAATTGTGGTGTTGATCGGTAAAAAAAAGGTCTAGAAACCTAATAATATTTATGGCCAAAATCTGTCCGAAAAAATAACCATAGGTAGGTTAGGGGGGAGTTCGCGGACTCTAATTTGAATTTAAAAAATAATAAAATCAACGAAATGGTGACTAATCTGTAAACTTCCGTCGTCGCTTGCCGCCGTACGAAGATGTGGCCATAACGCTGCGTTCGTCGCAACTGACGCAGCGGGAAAAGCCTGCGGGCACTACCGCAGACGACGACCCGTTGCCAGCGAACTCGATGGCGAACCACACGCTGAACGGCACATCTGGTCGTCCAAATCTTCAGTAGGGGCGAAGAGTCGCGAGATATGGGGTAAGCGGAGGTGCTGCAAAGGACACCTTTACTCACAAAATTGAACGAAAAGGACGGAAGAAAGGCTTCCTAAAGATTGGGGGCAGTGAAAGCTGGACGGCAACAAAAACCAACTCACCCGCTATCCGGACACACAGAAGACAACAGCACTATCACGATCGGTCAACAATTGAGACCACGGCGTAATAGAAAAGGCTTTCACGTAACATTACAACCGGACGCGGCACTCGAAGCTGGCTTCAGTTAAAGAGAAACTTGGGTTGAGTAGAGACTATCCAATTTTTCTGAAGTATCAAGGCAAGAGTACGAGATTGAATGACAGTCCCATAACAAGGAACGGATCTAACAAAAACGAATTCAAAATTCAAAACTGTCAGTAGAAATTACAAACTCTAACCGGTCAATGAACAAGTCCGCAATACCAAAAAGGCTGAGAAAAGAAAAAGGCGAAATAAATAAGCAATAATTAACGCGAACCAACGCGATTTGTAGCGGTAATGCTACAATAGCCACACATGCCAGTATGTACTTAATCATTGTTCAACTTTTTTCACAATAGCTAGCTAACATTTATTTATTACTTGCAACAAATTTGTTTCTGAGACTAAAAAGATGTTTTCAACATGTCGAAGAGAGCGGTTTTCAAAAGAAGTGTACAAACGAAGGGTTTTCAGATTATAAACCGCAGCCCCAAGGCCAGAGGCACCCTGTATATACTGATCGCAAAACGAAGCTATCACTAACTAAAAAGTTGTCTGTCGTCCTTGACGTACGGAACCCAGAAAGGGGTAGCACAAGACTTCAGGAGCTCTATTCTACTCGGTAAAACGATATGAGGGCCCTGCCAAGATGCATTGCGCTAACTAGCGTTTGTATTCGATCCGTATTTAAACCAATCGCGTCACTGGTAGATGACGTGATACGAAAAGTCACGTGATCTAACAGTGACGCGATTGGTTTAAAAACGAAACGAATAGAAACGCTAGTTAGCGCAATGCATCTTGGCAGAGCCCTATGCTTTTGACATATTGTCATATTGCACAGGTCAAAATTTCCGTGCACGACCACTCGATGTAGTATTTCCGGCAATTTTTCTTTATGGAGCGCTACAATACATACATACTCGTACATACACAAACTCACGCCTGCATTCCCAGATTGGGGTAGGCAGAGCTACAGAATTATTAACAACTCTAAAAACTTGTTGATCATTCTGTAACCACATAGGCTAAGACGTTTACGAGTACCAACTCGAAGCACACAGCCACAGCGAACTACTGGGAGTTTTATTAACACACGTTAACATAGTTGCATCAAGTAAATTAAACAACAGGTATAAACACATTGCGTGAAATAAAATAAAAGTCTGAACTTAATTTCAAGGGTGCGAACTAATGGGATATTTTCCCATTTGTTCGCAGTGCGGGCGTGGGGGATACTTGATACGCAATTACGCAAGCAACCAAATGGAGGCGAGACTGCGCGGCCCCGACTACACTGCACTGTGGTCCCGTAGAAGGTCATAAGTCCAGATTGTTGGTATAGCCCAGACATAATTTATCTATACCTAATTGACAACAATTCATATGTGCTAAGGTAGTAAAATAAAATACCGTTTGTAGATTTTACACTACTGATTACAGTAAAAATATTTTTGGATTTTTTTATTCCGTAGTTTTTTTTTATATTTAGGAAAAACAGTAAACAAAGTTGGATTGTGAATGTTAGGAATATACTTATAGTGCCCTTAGTCCATTTATTACAATAGGAATTGAAAAAAAAATATACAACTGTCATGTCCATTTTTCAACTGTCTGACGGATTACTGGATTCTAACGACACGCTTTCGATTCTCGTAATACTATTATTTTGATATACGCTATTTAAAATGAAAGTGACTAACTGATTTGTAAAAGCGGATAGCCGCAATCTACCCAAAGTCGACGAATTTATGTTGTTACAGTTGTTATGGTTGACAAGTGACATGACATGACAGTCAGTTCTGTTTCTGTTTAAAGTTACTTTTTTTAATTTATATCATGCTAAGATCACGACATCAGTATTCCTAACTTTGTATATACGGTCTTTTTAATTAATATTTATTTAATAAATTATTAACGACGAATTTAAGATAAATAAAGAAAAACCGAGAAACACGGTTAGTCTAATTTTTAACCAACTATTATAAACGCGAAAAAACAAAATTGTTTTTTTTTTTTAATGTTGTCAATTACTTACTAGTAGGCCTACATCCGTAAACTATTAATAGTTTGCAAATTATTTGAAATAATCATTACATTTCGGACCTTCAAAGTGAACGCATCTGCCACTCGTAATTAGCGTTGTCAGTAAGTCATTATAATGAAAGTTTATTTAAGACATATATCTCAGGATCGTGTGTGTCTCTATCTTTTACATTCATTATGAAAGTTGTAGACAAAGGTACGTATTATTATTATCAGTACTATTTTGTACCTAGTTTTTATAAAAATATTAATTGTTTGAGGTCTACGTGATGCTTAATTACAAACAAAGTATTTGTCTACTATGTACGTTCACATAAGGTTTTAACTTTGTTGTTAAAATAATCTAAAGGACTATATATCTAGTAGAATGCTCATAAAAGCTAGTTTATTATTTCATATTGTCTACTGGCCGGTTTTTGCCGGACCCTTTTCCAGAAACCTTCTACGGAACTCGTAGCAGTACAACGAGATTGCTTCCCACGTAAAGAACTATTAACATCCATTCCTAAGACATGCCCTTTTCCTTATAGGTACTTTAATTCTATGTAAATTTTCAAGAATGCATTATATTTGAGTTGTGGCACCTTGCTCCTGGTTCGCAAACTGAGAAATCAAAGCCACGTACTTCAGTTACTTCTATAAAAGATTGTGCCGGAGGATGTTGAACACGTTGATATTGGGGATCTACAAAATTGCATTAAATATATTTGCAAGCAACTGTGGACATAAAGAAGACACTTATACGTTAATTTAAAACAAACATAAACAAGTTAGGATTGATCGTTGACAGACCACGTAGTGGCGGAAGTGCTACATCAAACTATGGTAACATGGCAGGTAGGTTTTTGATAATTCCCCTCTTTCAGCTGAAATTACTGGCATCAAAAAGGATCTCATTGATAGGTGTGGCACAATTTTGAACTGTTTAACTATGATTATAAAATCAATTAAGATAGGTTTAAGATTTATGCTTAAGATACGGCTCGGCAGCTTGTTCATGAATATTAGTGGTACAATTTACCGGCTTCTGTACATAAAGTCCTTATTCATGGGTCTGAAGTTATCGACCACGTATTTTTATCTAAAAGACAGATTTCAGAAGAAGCTACCGAGGCCACAAATAAAAATATAAAATCATTCAGACTAAATAACACGAGGAAGATCTCACGCGTCTTGACGAATACGGATCTCATAAATCGCCTTTTGTTAAACTCAGACCCACTAATTACGAGTCAAAAAGATAGCTATCTAGAAAGAAAAAAATCTGTTTTGTCCAACTCTGTTCTTAGTCTTTTAGATGTCTAGAGTAAATTTAACAGTAATTATTATATTCTTAAGATGACAACTCATAACGTGCAATTTTTTGTATCCCATAAATAGCAAGTTTCGAGGAAACTTTTTAAAGATATTTTTGTAGAAAAGGTTTACTGTTTTTAAATTGTAATGAATATGTATTCAATTTGGTTTTTTTGCTAGGTTTTTTCATTAATCATTTTTATTTGTATTTTTTATAAAGGATTGAAATAGCGTGAATTTTGCTTTAATTTTTTTTTTCGTGAGATAAATAAATTCGATTCATATAATTTTCTGTTTTTTAATACACCATTTAGTAATTAGTTCTATATAAAGCTAAATAATATATAATATACTTGTACTTTTGGAGAAATCGAATTTTGACACTTTCTCCATACCAGCTGAATCACAGTGCACTGGATCGGTCCTTCTTGGGTGTTATTCTCCCAAAAAACGGCAGTCGGTCGGACGGACGAGAAAATCGAAGCGGCGAGTTTATGTAGTCCCGTCCGAGCGAACAAAACACATTTTAGCGCGTGCATTGTCAATTAGGCAGCCTTATACGTTCGAGAAGTCATGCTGGCAAATTGAATACACGCTCTAAAATGTGTTTTGTTTACTCTTGCGGGGCTACTTAAACTCGCCGCTTGGACAATCACTCGTTCGTCCGCCCGTCCGTCGTTGTTGAGAGAATCACACCCCAGTTGAGTTTGCTTGTGGTGGCTCGCGACGCATACGGTCGACGCACGCACACATGCAAACCGCGCAATTTACCCTTGATTGAGATGAACTACTGTTTATATTGTGCCATAGTGATCTAAAAAGCTACAGGCTAAGTGCTTGTTGTTTGTTGAGTCCCCGTAGTAGAGTTTTCAGGGGTCGTGACACCATCTGTCGTTGTCGCTTGTGTTAGGCCTTCAGGATTATTAGGATCAGGCTGAGCATTTTGCTCGTCGCGCCATTCACCCAGCAAAACACCTTCATGTACATCTAATAGTTGCTCAATGTAAGAATTCACATCTACACTTGTACGGACTATAAGTTCATAAATCTTCAGCTCCTCCAAAGTCTTCCATTCGTCTTTGTACTTTACGGCGATGTTAAATAGGTCACTCAATGTTTTTCTGTATTTCTTTACAATGCTCAAAAGAAATCCTATTTTATAACTCGGCTTGTCTTTATGAGCTGTTCTTAAACGTGCCACACTGTCCATCCTCTCAAGGGTTTTCTCAAATGTTTCCTCCACAAGCATTCCCATCTTCAGTTTTAACTTTATGTCCCTCTGCTCTTCGTAAGTAAAAAAACCTTGTCTTAATGGGGTACCAAATTGTTTTAAAGCATATCTACGAGCAGCGTCAGATTGCTTTTCATCGGAATGCCGTGCTATAGGTATGTATTTGATAGCACTACAATTTTGCGTCACGAAGTAAATTACACCTGCGAATAAATCGTAAGGTCAAATTCCATAAATGTAGGAATCTTGAAATAACACACAAGAAATATGTATTTATATGACTTTTAAGCTTTTTAGAGTTTTGGCGTGTCGGAGCTTTTAAAAAACATTTAATGCAAAGAAAAAATTGTACCAAAGTAATTTAAATTCGTAATGGATACAATACGTTTTTGTCAAATAAAGGTACTGAGTTTGAGTTGAGTTTTTAGTTGCCTAGAAACGCTAAGTTTAGTTATGTGAGTAAAAAATAACTAAGTTTACTGCTATAAGACAAATGGTGGTATCTCAGACAAAACTCCTGTAGCAAGTGCGACCATATTACTAACGGGTGAGGATTGAATCTGGTTCGTTTATTGAATTTGAGATACCGCCTAGTGGCGTATGAAAGCACTATATAAATTATGATAATTTACTCAAATGACTAAAACTGTTTCTTAATTTTAGTCCTTAACTAAATACACTTTTTTTGAAAACCACAAGGATTTGTATTGGCATATTCATCTGATTACGGCGAAGCAAAAGCAGTCTAAGTATGTATGGCAGTAAGATCATCCATTTGTTCCCGTGAAACTCTTAAACTATCCATCACATTTTCACATATTAGGTAACTTTTTAAAAGTTCCGTCCATGCAAGAAAGGAAGAGATCAGCGTTATAACTGACGTCACCCTGTCCGTCTTGAAAACAGAATGAGTAGCAGACCTGAAATTTGGATATCCTATTTAAAAGATTTAGCCATACCCGTATATTGAATTAGGAAATAAACTTAATTAATTTCCAGGGGGAGTCCCATGCATACATTACACTATAGCGAAGCTATAGTTCACATATACATAGGTATAAATTATATATCTGTACTTACTTAAAACATATGAGCTTTGTGAGTTTAGCCCCCTTACTAATAAAGGTTGAGTACCGGTGGTATGGCTATACAATGTTTTGTCCTTATCTGTCAAATTCAAATGTCACAATGACAGATAAGGACAAAACATTGTATAGCTATACCACCGTTACTCAACGTTTATTAGTAAGGGGGTAGGAGTTTTTGAAAAAAGTGACAGTTACATACAAACGGACATGACGAAACTAAAACGGTTCCTAGTTTGACTATAAATAAAATACATACATACATACATAATCTCACGCCTTCGTTCCCAGAGTGGGGTAGGCAGAGCTACAGAATTACAAACATCTCTAAAAACTTGTTGATAATTCTATAACCACAATTTGCACAATTAGGCTAAGATGTTTACCAGCGTATTAGTGACAGGTTGCAAGCCCATCGCCTAACAGTACTACAAGCCTTTATTCCCTTAGTCGTCTCTTACGACATCCACGGGACGACATGGAGTGGCACTATTCTAACTCGGCAACCACACGAGGCTAAATAAAATAAAAGAATAAAAACAACTTTATTGAGTAAATTAATGTTACAACGCTGCTTACATGTTCCAATTATGTCAAAGTGTCTTAGGGAGTCACATATTTACATTGTTTTTTTAATTAAGATAATAATAATAATTTTAAAAAAAAGAACACCTAGTCCACCTACAATAGACCCTATGTCCTTGCCATATGGTTCGCAGATGGCCAGCACAGGTGCAGGACTATGAAACCCTAATAATTAAGAAGTTCCAGGTACAAACGCATTGTTAAAAAGTCCTACCAATTTCCTTTGTTGGTATTTGTAAGTTAAATAGTCAGGAAGAGGGCCCTAGAACACTTACATGTTATCTCTAAAATTCGAACCTTCATTTTTGATACATGAAAAAATACTTGTTTTTCCACGTGTTAAAACACTTTCCTATTTCCTCAATAATTAAGCTTTTGCTAATAAATAGCCGAGAAGGATTTACTGCAGCTATTAAATATTTCATTATCGTTAAATGTAGGTACCGAATGCCTACATACCTACTGTTAAAATAAAGAAAACACACTTAAGTATGCCAAAATATTTATCACAAAATAAGATCTGAGGGCTTGTTTACGGAGACGCGCAGCGTGGCGTGCGGCTTGGCGTTGCGCGCAGGGTGCACAATCTCAGTACTGGCTATTCGGGTTGAAGTAACGGATAAGTATGTCAAATTAAAAAGGAGGCTAAAGAGCAACGAATCCTATGGAACTAAATGACGTTTTCTTCGGCAGTATTATTTTCGCGCATCTTTAAATCACACGTATAGATGGCACTTTACGGCATCTGGTCTGTTCTTTGAGTACCTGATAACAGAAAACTGCGATAGATGGTGTTATTGCTCGAAAAAGAACATCAGTAGGGTAGTATGACCAGCTCAAAGACATTTTTATATTTACAGTAGATTTTTTATTATGACGCGAAGGTGTTTTCTTTCATTTAACATTCAAAACTTTAAGATTACACCAAGTATTTGCATAAAGATAGTAACAGCACACGAAAATTCTAAAATCACAAGCACAAAAAAAGATACATGTTCTAACGGGAGATATTTTTTTTAATGTATTGCAACACATTGTAAAATTTGGTAGCTTCTGGTCGATTCACGGTTTGACTTGAGTTTGACACTGGCGGCACATTTATATATACTGGGCTAATATAATATTTTGGGCTAGTTTCTTTTCATTCAGGATCCAAGGAGACTTTACATAAGTTTCCGAATCCGGGAGAGGATAAGGAGATGTTTAACACGTGTGTCTACAATGTTGGAGGTCCCATATTAGGACTTGAAAATAGTCATATTTTTAAGTACCGACTTGTTTGTCATATGCACTTCGAAGAAAAATATTCGTGCCAGAATAATCGTATCAGCAACATAGCTGTACCGACAAAAAAAAATGCCAGGTTAGTGAGAAAATTATATTGTTATTTAAGTACCAATTAATTACGCCCTGAGTTATTCTTTACCACTTCCATGTAAAATTTCAGGGCCTGTATCATGGTCGCCTTTATCATGGTGGATTCACTTTTGCTCTTACATACTCTGGCCCGTTTCACGAAGCTACAAGTTACAAATTACAAGCGGAACTCCTTTTCTAGCAAAAAGGAGTTAGAACGAGACTTCCGCTTGTCATTTGTAACTTGTAGCTTCGTGAAACGGGCCTCTGTCCAGAAAGTATCAGAAGTTTTATCCGCATCTATAAACACGATCATAATAGACCCGCAGATCTGTTATATGTATGGATGTAATGCTAAAGTTTGTTAACAAAAAATAACCGACTTTATAATTTTCAACGGATAATAACTATTATTTGGTTGTGTTTATGACTTGCAATACCTATAGTCACCCCACATACTAGGCACAGTGCCTACCATGCACTGGTGAGCTAGCCGAAAAAGTCCAGTACATTTAAATCCGGATAACTTGGGGCCATTCATTTTTTGCAGTGGAAACCATGGGACCTTGGTCAGATGATATGAAAAGCTTTATTAAGGCCCTGTCCTCCCGGTTCATAGAATCCTCCGGAGATCCTAGAGCTGGTGCTTACCTCTCCCAAAGGATTGGGCTAGCTATCCAGAGGGGTAATGTAGCCAGTGTCATGGGGACCATGCCGCGAGCGGACCTGCTAGAGGGGGTGCCCTTTTTATAGTGGTGGTTATTATTTATATCTTTAATATTTGTGTAGCTTAGTTTAATTTTAATTTAAATACGTTTAGTTTTAATTTTTAATTGTATTAATGTTGAATTCTGTACTTAGTTGGATGTAAATAAAGCCTGTAATAAATAATAAAATATTCGAAGTGTTATTATTTAATCATCTTTAGCGTGGGTTACTTTTTTGCTGGCATGATCTATGTTATTAAATCCAAAATCAGCAAAAAAGTACACCACGTTTAGAATAAATTGAAAAGAGTAATTCAGGGTGCCTATGCTTGTGTGTATATATATAGGTATATGAATCTGACAGATAGTTACAAATCACAAGTTCAGAGGGCGACACTTTCGCGTTACCTTTTCTGACCGCGGAGATAGGTCTCTATTACGGTATATAAAAAAGGTACTCTGTGAAACGCGCGTAAAACCGCTTCTCCGTAAACAAGCACTAATGGTTACTAAGCCTATTTCCCTGTATCTCCTATGGTAGCTAAATTCCCAATAAGTACTGTCCTAGTTAAGTAAAACAGTCTGTCTAGACCGCGGGCCTCTAAACATTGCATGCCGATCAACATCGTGGTTAAATAATGAATTGACGACAATTTGTGTCATTCACTATGTCCCAAAAAGTTTTCTACCTACTGTAGGAGTAACATTACAGAAAGTGGTTATAACGTTATCTAGTTTCGAGTTCGGAAGTAAACCCTAAACACATCAAACCTGTTCTAATCAGTTTCTAACTGTCGTACATCAAATCCAAACTGCGATTAGGTTGTTTTAATTAGAATTTAGAAAGATTTTCAGGAAAATGATCTGCTAACTTCACGGACATAAAAAACCGGTCAAATGCGAGTCGAACTCGCGCACCGAGGGTTCCGTAGCGAACTTTCTCCCTTTCGTTCTTGATGGATTTTGTGCAGAGCAGATTATAAGCCGTTGGCCTTTGGCAGCCTAGTGTAACGATGCATTTCTTGCGTGAAACGTCAACGTATCATTTTAATAAAAGTTTTTGAAGGCGGTTTTATGATTTTTAAAACATTTCTTTTATTTTACTCTTTTTAGTGATCATAATAAGCTTATGAATTTTACAGGTTTAAACTGGCAACACTGCTCAAACGGCTGGTCGTCATTGGTCGAGGTCGTGTCAAATGGAAACTTGTAACCTGTAAATTGTAATTTGTAGCTTTATAAAAATCGTTCCTTTGTCCATTAGAACAAATTAAAGGTATCGACATCCATATTATTGTCGATTCAGCAACATCACTAACGTTGACGGATAGGAGTCAGATCAAATTCGAACCTTGTGACAACATGATAGATAACGAAAGAATTCCTATAAGCACATCTTTTTCTAACTCATTATAAATGCCATAAATAGAAAAAGGTCAAACATACGTCTCTCGTTGTTCTTTTAGTCCGGTTTCTATGCTTTATGTTCATATTCTTAGGTCAACACCATAGTTTTGTAGGTTGGTGTTGCCGCGTTAGGGTAAATTACTATAGGATTATTATGGAGTAAATAGTTAATTACATTTATTAAATAAACAAAACAATTCAAAGATTTCTTTTGGCAGTAATGGTAAATACAAGAATTAAATAAACACATTTCAGTCAAAAGAACATTTAATGTTAGTACCTAGGTAATTTATTCATTAGGTACTTAATTACCCAGACTACCTAATTTGTATAGCTACCTTCTATGCATTTTGTTGCATCTATGTTTTGA
Organism: Acleris literana; assembly: GCA_946894065.1. Lineage (NCBI taxonomy): Eukaryota > Metazoa > Arthropoda > Insecta > Lepidoptera > Tortricidae > Acleris > Acleris literana. The sequence goes on from OX335681.1 coordinate 7,117,251, forward strand.
CTAGCTAGCTTTTTTAATTATATTATATATATTTACACATGTTTAAAAGTAGCGACACCGGGTCTTGTACGAATTTGCGCACATGACATATTAAAAAATGTAATGCCTTAAAATGGTGCCTGCAGCTGTCGGATTTCTGCATTAGGAACAATCACTCGCACTCGTGCCATTGCCCCACAGGGTGACGCCGTAGCTCTAATATATGTTATAGCAAGGTATCTTAAGATATTTATTTATCTTTCCCTCGCCACTGTAATTAATGGGATGGATTTATATTTTCATATCTTAGTATTGTGTGGTCCTTTGCTATCATCAGTCATATTGTCGTTTTTGATGGGCTTTTTTAGGCAGTGCAGCGCGGCGCGGCGCGTTAGTTGTACTTATTTGTTTCACCGATTAAAATATTTCGCAAGTGACAGCCCTAACTTTGGGCGTAAGACAAAGGGGCGTAGCGGGGTGAAGGGGGAAGTAGGTATTTAAAGCGCTTTTCGCTTCCCTTATTTATTCCTATGAGAGAATATAGTGATTTCGTAAATCCGCAGTGTTGGGTATAAATAAACACTGGCCATATCATAAAAATGTAATTTTTGAATTTGACTTCATAATCCATATTTTATTGTAAATAGGTTAAAATAGATTAAAATATGGGAGTTTCGCTTCTACGTAAGTCAAAGTCAAAGTCAAATATCTTTATTTTGCATAAAAAGTGGTGCAGTACGGATCGCAATGTTGAAAAAGATTGTCTCACACAGTTTGCCATTGTCAGGCATGCAAAATGTTAATTAATAATGAATTTACATAATAGAAATAAAATTGAAACAAGTCAAACCGGACCAAGAAGCAGATTTAACATACCATAAAAACTATTAAATGTGTCATTTATATTATAAATAATAACTAAAATAACAATAAAATCAACACGTCACATTTTTAACCTATGGAAATGGTCAAAGAATTCGTTAACCTTTTCAACGCCACAGTCGGCTCTGGCCGTCAACTAAAAGTCGTGCCACTGACGCCTCGTCGACTACAGCCGACAAGAGTTCAAGATTAAAAGAGACTTTGTTTGATAGCAATAAGGTGTAATTTGCATAGCATAGCAAACATGTTTTGGCGTGTGGGTGGCACATTTTGTATTCGACGTATGGCGTTCAAAAGGTTAACGGAGTAGAAACAGTGCTGCAGTAGCCAACTTTTAAATTTGCGTTTGAACATTTCAAGGGCAAATTTTTAATTTCATCACATAAAATATTGAAAATAGAAATGCTCATACAGTAAGTGTTTCTACCGTATAATTTTGTCCTTTTAGCTGGCATTACCAGACGGTTAGGATACCTCGTGTTAAATTGACACATTTCTTTACACGTTTTGAACAGCCGTGGATTACTTTTAACTAACAAACAAATTTCGTAGATATACATACACGGTACTGTCAATAGTCGCAGATCTAAACAAGGGTCTGCAAGATGTTTGAGCGTTTACGTTACATATTACGTAGTTTTTATTTATTCTTATGATTCTGATAAAAAATATAGTGACGTTTAGATATGTTTAATTTTGATTGACGACGCGCTGGCCTAGTGGTAGTGACCCTGCCTACGAAGGTAGCGGTCCTGGGTTTAAATCCCGGTAAGGGCAGATATTTGTGTGATAAGCACGAATATTTGAGCCTGAGTCCTGGATGTTTTCTTTGTATTTAAGTATATATTTCTCTATATAAGTATTTATATCGTTGTCTAGTACCCATAGTACAAGCCTAGAGCTTATTTTGGGACTAGGTCAATTGGTGAGACATTGTCCCCTGATATTTATGTACCTATATTGAATTGTATATTTTTATAACTTTTATTTAAATTCCGCGTGACTGTAGCATATTTGAGCTATATTTGTTTTTTTTTTTACTGTCTTTTTTTTTTGGTTGATTATTATTATTACTTTTGTACCTACATATTGAAATTATTTGACTTTGACAAATAGCAGCTGCAATGCTGCGTCCTCTTCTATCGCACTGGATTTTTTGCTGGGATCTCTCTGTCGCACTTATTCAATCGCAGCAATATTTCGTTTTTTAAACCTCGACAACCGGAATCGGGACTGATTTTTTGCAGACAACAAATATCACCGTGTTCGAAATGAAATGATATTCATTTTGGTTTAAATTTTATTCAATAAACAGCCCGGTGCAAATTATTAGTAGGTGGGTAAGGCCGCCAAAATTATCAGTTTTTGTCCGAACCAAATTTTCCGGGTTGATAACAAAAAAAGTATAAGCATTACAACCCTTGTAGTTATTTGATTCTATAAAGCAACTATTGAGCTTGTTGGGCCATATCGCAAACTGAATAAAAGTGGTTTGTTTATTTAAAATTTATGTAATTATGTTCATCAAACCCCCCTAATATTGGTCGAGAATGGCGTGTCCTTTTTTTACCGCAACTTGAAAAGTATGTAACTTTTTATTTTTTTAACATATACAAAAAAACGTTTATACGTTTGAAAGAACAGACTATATCCCTCTGTTTAAAGTAATTGTGGTGTTTAAATACTTTTAACTGAGTATTTTATTGATCTTTAGATTAGTTGATAGAGATTTCACTTTTGTGTAACAATTTTTTGTGTTACAAATAACTTCCCCTAAAGATTACCGAAAAACTAAGGGAAAAACGTGTTTCGATACAGCAACACTGTAAGATAGTAATTGTTTTTAAAAGTTCACTTTACTATAATTATATGCGTTTACGTTGAAAGAGTAAACGATAATATGAATTTGCGTCTAGTTTAGCTTATTTTCCGTTTTATAACCTAAAACTTTTGTAAAAATCTACGTTACATATAAAAAATATGCGTTACATATTTGGTGCTTTTGTATCACTTTTGTGTTAACCATAACACAAATTTTGTGTTTAGTAACACAAAACATTTGTAAAGGTTCATGCAGATTGGGAATACTATAATATTGTTTTTTTTTTTTAATATAACGGTGAGATTTATTAAAATTTTGAATTCAGTGGTGAATTACATTATGTACAACCTTATTTCTGTTAAACCGACTGTGTATAAGCTCCACATACTCTCTATTATTATCTATGAATGATTATAACGATATAAAATCTGCATCTATGGTCGCCTCTCTCTTCCCTAAGCTGTCAAGCCGGCTGCCTGTACTTTTTAATGTCCTAAATGTGTTTTATAAATCTAATGACATCAAGATGCATTTCATGCTATTTAGTATTAATATTTAATGTTATAAAAAGGTTTCTCTTTGTGGTAAGCTTTGTAAGTAAAGTTCCGTTCACCGCACTTACTGTTTTATTTCATCGCTAATCCACGAGCCTCTCCACCAGGCTAGGACACCTGAGGAAACCTACGAGTGCTGCCTACCCTGGATGGAATACAACAACAGGTTATACGCCCAGATTGCACAAGCGAAGAAAAGGCCCCGATTGATTACAAATAAAAATTAACGGTCATTTTACAGTGTAGCGGTGAAAGATGGCAAACGAGAATGGGCAGACGCCTCATGCCTCATTCTCATTTGAGAAACTCAGTGGAGTCGGTGATTATCTAAATTGGAAATTTTGCATTCGTCATGCCTTAGTCATGTAAGGCTTGTGGAAATGTGTCCAAGGGACGGACACTGATGCGCGGCGCGATCAGCGTGCACTAGCGCGGATCTGTTTATCGGTAAAATTACACTGTATTCAACACCTTAGATCGGCCAAAACTTCAAAGGAAGCCTGGACTAAATTGGAGGAAATTTTCGAGGACAAAGGTCTGTTTCGACGTGTCGTACTTTTAAGAGAGCTGCATCGTGCCACCAATGCTGATTATAGTTCTATGAACGAATATGTCGAAGCGATTACCACATTGGCACAAAAATTGGACGATATTGGCCGTAGCATCGCAGACGATGAGGTTGCAGAGCTGCTTCTGTCTGGATTGCCGAAGGAATATGACGTTCTGGTGTCAAGTCTTGAAGCTGCTAACATATCCGGAAGTTTAACCACATGAACATTGGTTTAAATCTTTAGATGATAAGTTTAACAGTGAGATAACAGTTCCTAACAATGCCTCTTTGCAATGCAAAGGTCTCGGGTCTGTCGAGGTTCTTATGAATAATAATGTGAAATTACTTATTGATAATGTGATGTATGTCCCAAATTTGTCCACAAACTTATTATCAGTGAATAAATTAACCCAAAAAGGTTTTAGGGTTGTATTTGAGAATCAGTGTCACATTTATAATAGTATCAAACAATGTATTGCTACTGCTTCAAATAGGAATGGTGTTTTTGTGTTGGATTGTGTTTCTAATTCTATTTCACAGAACAAAATTGCTTCCGCGTGTGTGCAGAGCCACCACGATACCACATGTACACAGGATTCGTTCACTTCATCTGGTGAGTCGTCGGTTACCGTGAAAATGCAACATAGTGCTCATTCCGTGTCTGATGTACCTATGCATACTTGGCATCGACGGCTAGGACACCTAAGCAAAGCTGATATGTGTGAACTTCGTAATATTTCCTGTGGTTCGAATTTTAGTGGTATGGACAGTCAATTAAAAGACTGTGAAACTTGTATTCAGGGGAAGCAAACTGTCAAAAATTTTCCTAAGGGTGAAGCAAAAAGAGCACATAAACCTCTAGAATTAATACATTCTGATGTATGTGGTCCTATGGAAGACTGCAGCTGGGGTGGTGCTCGTTATTTAGTGACATTCACTGATGATTTTACACGTAAAACATATGGTTACTTGATAAAGAATAAAAGTGAGGTTATGTCTAAATTTATTCATTTAAAAATTACTGCGTTTGCAGATGCTGATTGGGGAAATAATTTGCTAGACCGGAAATCCTATAGTGGTTTAGTAATAAAGCTAGGTGATAATATAATAAACTGGAAATCAAGGAAACAGAAATGTGTAGCACTTTCAAGTACGGAAGCTGAGTACTTATCAATTGGAGATGCATGTAAAGACTTATGTTTTATTAAAAATTTGATGTTTGAACTTACTAGTAAAACTGTAAAAATTGTAATTTATAATGATAATCAAAGCGCACATAAACTCCTAGAATGTAAAGAATATTGTCACAAGAGGAGCAAACATATTGATCTTGGGTATCACTTTGTAAAAGATCTAATTAGAAATGACTTTGCTACTGTTAAATATTTGCCATCTGAGAATATGATAGCAGATGTTCTTACGAAGCCATTGGGTTAGTTTAGTTCACTTTATCAATGAATGTAAGGCCATGAGTTTAATCATATATGATCTCGTAGTATGTAGAGCTTAAGGGGAAGTGTTAAACCGACTGTGTATAAGCTCCACATACTCTCTATTATTATCTATGAATGATTATAACGATATAAAATCTGCATCTATGGTCGCCTCTCTCTTCCCTATGCTGTCAAGCCGGCTGCCTGTACTTTTTAATGTCCTAAATGTGTTTTATAAATCTAATGACATCAAGATGCATTTCATGCTATTTAGTATTAATATTTAATGTTATAAAAAGGTTTCTCTTTGTGGTAAGCTTTGTAAGTAAAGTTCCGTTCACCGCACTTACTGTTTTATTTCATCGCTAATCCACGAGCCTCTCCACCAGGCTAAGACACCTGAGGAAACCTACGAGTGCTGCCTACCCTGGATGGAATACAACAACAATTTCAACATACGGCCGCATTCAACCAAACCGAAATAATGGTCTAAGATCCGAATAGGAGACGATTTGTACCGGGCTGTTTATTCGATAAAAAGTATTTTATATCAAATTTAATATGGTAAGTAATATATGGTGAATAGGTTGACTGAAAATTTTCAGTCCAGTATATTATTAATTCAAAATTTAAGAAGGATTTTTTTTCGATAATTCTACCGGCTTGTTTATTACATAAATTACATACCAATCGAAAGTGTGAAGCCTATAGAATATGCAATCGTTAAGTTGACTATTGTTTTCCCGTCATAACTATTGGGTAGGCAGGTATAAACAGGAAGTCAGTATTAATAATTTGCATCGGTCTGTTTATTGAATAAAATTTATACCAAAATGAAGATCACTTCATTGCAAACACGGTAATTGGGTTGACTGCGAAAAATCAGTCTCGATTCCGGTTGTCGAGTTTTAAAAATCGAAACATTGCTCCGAATGAATACGTGCGACAGAAAGGTCCCAGCGAAAAATCCAGTGCGATAGAAGAGGACGCAGCATTGCAGCTGCGTGTAGCTCAGATAGTGATAGACTCGTAAATGATGCGCATTATTGCAAGTGGCAATAGATTTTACTTTTTTGAAATTTAAAGTATCGTTATCTTGCAAAGCATGAAAAATTCAAAAAAATATAACCCTAGTTCATTCAGATTGGATTGTTTATCTCATTCCCCTGGCGTTTTTTATTTTAATAAATTTTAACCTAGTTACAATAAAATATGAAATTTTAATAACTTGGTCGCCGGCTTATGGTAAGCGTCCATATGTCGGTATCATACGCATCGGACGCATCGCATCATCGAAAGATTAAAATTATACTGGTCATTTTCCGTTACCCAACCATTATTTTCAGGACTGAAAGTACTTGGATTTTTCATGTAAGCGTTATTCCAAATACTTGCAATTTAGTTTGCATTTTCCAATAGCTCAAAGGTTAACTGGAAGAGATCCCTTAAAGGGTTCGCCTTAGTACAAACATTTTGTGTTTCTGTCTGTGTTTGTTATTTTCCCGATCGTAATATATTTATATACATATATAAATAGTTCGCGCGTGCCCGCGTTTAAAGCGCGTCGCTCCTGAGCTCCTGACACGCTTTTGGTGTGCCGGAGCCTCGAATCAAGAGTAGCCACGAGTTGTAAGAGAGATATTCACGAGTCAGAGTGTATCTCACTTGTACTTAATCCATTGAACAATGCTCTAATGCTCTCGCGTTTCCTCGCACAGCGGAACTTTTAACGAGTCTGGCAGGATGTTTGGCCCGTCAGATTTGTCTGGCTCTTTGGAAAATAGTTTAAAATATAATTCTTAATAATATATATAAAATTCAGCCTTCCTATAATGACGTAAGGTCTGTTCATTCTTACTTGTCTTATATAGTAAACAACTTTCTAACCTCAAAATAAACCTTTTTTGGCTAAAACAGCTATTTTAAACAAAATATAGCAATTACAGACAATAAATTAGCCAAGTGATGTCCATAATGTTTATTCAGTTTACTTTATTTACGATAAAAAAGCTGTTTTAGCAAAAAAAGGTTCATTTTGAGGTTAGAAAGTTGTTTACTATATAAGACAAGTAAGGATGAACAGACCTTAAGTTCCCCCATTTTTTTAGGACTTTTAAAGTGTCTGTCAAAAGTTATGGCCCACAGGAAGTGTCTTGCAACTGTATATGTTTGGTTATAACAGTATCATATATAACATATGTAAAAACCAGCCTTCCTACTTTGACGTAAGTTAGCATTTTTTTTTCCACCTTTGGTACAGTCAACAGCATAAATAAGTGATCATTTATGTACCTCGTCGCTTTCAATCGTTTCACAATTTTGTATGACATTTCAAACACGACGTTAAAGTGACAAGGTACATAAATGATCACTTATTTATGATGTTGACTGTACCTGCTTACCTGCAAAACGGCCCCGCTTTCAGCTTAGCAAGTATCCATTCCTTTTTAAGTTTATGTTGTTAAACCGATTCTAAAAATTTCATCTTTCCTAAAATTACGTAAGTCTGGGGTGACTGGGATCTCGAACTAGGAATGCGGGAGTCGCAGATTGTTCCCGTGACCTGCAGCCATTTCATCCATCCAGTGTTAATTCTGTGCTTAACAGCCCGATCTACTTTGCCATCGCTTTGTACAAGTTAACCGAGATTCCGGAAGTCGGAGCAGATTGGGAGAAGCGCGCCATCAAGCGCTATGGCCCCAGAACTGGAGAGACCGCCGAAATCGCAGAACATATAATCGGTTTTGGTTCTGCTGATTTTCAATCCGACATTCTCCAGCTTCCGTTGCCATTTCTCCAATCTGTTCTGGATCTCAGGTCCATCTTCACCAACAAGAACATTGTCGTCGGCAAATAGCATACACCAGAGTGCCTCTTCCTGTATCTCCGACAACAGGAAGAGGTAAGAACTTAAAGCCGACCCTTGTTGCAAGCCTACCGCCACACTGAACTCATCGGTGTTGCCAGCAGCCGACCGGACGTACGTACAAGATTGACTGTACATAGCACGAATTAACTTCACATACTTTCCGGGCAAACCTTTCTCTTTCAAGGCCCACCACAAGACATTCCGAGGTACCCTATCATACGCTTTCTCCAGATCAATGAACACCATGTGCAAGTTCTTGTGTGCACGTCTGTACTTCTCGCACAATTGACGGAGTGCAAATGTGGCGTCCACTGTTCCTCGACCTGGCATAAACCCAAACTGGTTTGGGGTAATCTCACTCTCCTCTCGCAAACTTTTCTCTATTATTTTCTCCCATACCTTCATACTATGGGACATGAGCTTTATCCCTCGATAGTTGTTGCAGTCCTGTAGATACATCACCTTTATTCTTGAAGATGGGCACTAGTAAACTATTGCACCATTCTTGTGGGATCGCTCTTTCATACAACCACTTATTGAAGAATAAAGTCAGCCACATACATCCATCCTCTTTTAAACACTTCCATATTTCTACTTTTGCCCCTACCTATTATTTTGAAAAACTGCTGCCATAATAGATCAAGTTAGGGAAAGGGAAGGGGGAGGGAGGAAAGAGGACAGAGGGAAATGTGCCACTGGCACTTTCACTTGACCAGACGAAACGCAGCAGAGGTACTACTACTTCGCGTCGGTATTCTGTGGGAGGGAGGTACTACCCCGGTCGAGCCGGCCCATTCATACTGTACTCAACCTAACGATTGAACAGAGTGGTGCTCTACCACTACTTGTTGCATTTGGCCAACGGTGAGTACTTGCACAGACATCCTCGTGAGGTGGCCAGGATCATCCATCAGCAACTTACTCTTCAATATGGTCTTGTTGAGTCTGAGTTGAAGTGCCGTACTAAAAGTAACACACCGGCGCCATTTCTCGAAAATGGTTGTGCTTAGCTCTATCGGGATCGATCTGTCATCACGGACAGGACTATTGTCGCCAATAAGTCTTATTACAAATTGTTCCTACTCACCCAATAGTTTTGTTAATTAGTGATTTTATAGATTTTGATGTGTTCTTTCCGAATTTCGACTTTGCCATCTCGTATTTTTGCCGCTCGCGCCGCCATATTGGCAAGATGGCAAAGCCATTTTACGATAATAGTAGATTGTTCCACAAGGGACTAAAACAAGCCATAATGACAAGAGATATTTAGCCACGCGAGCGAGCGAGCGAGCGAGAGTGGCTATAGTTCGAGTGTCATTGTGGTTGTTTAGTCTCGTGTTAAACACTCTACTTTTCACTTTGAATGCGAGGAAAAAAAACGACGTTCACTGCCGCGTTACCCACGTAGCAAGAGTAGCAAATGCTACGGGCCCCGCTCATTGGGTGGCCCCGCGCAACCACGTCTAACCTCTAAAAAAGCGGCCTGCACACGTAGAGTTCGGACCGCGGGAAACGCCACGCGCCATTCCAATCTTCTTGCCGAACCGGACGTGTAAATGCAACTGTAATAGTAAAAAAAACAAAAAACCGCCTTCAAAAAGCAAAAAATAACTTCTTTAAAATGGTAGGTAACTAAATAGGTCAGTCCAACTGAAGTCTGCTTTTGGTTAAAATATTGTTGGACGCCGACTTCAGTTGGACTGACCTATTTACCTACCATTTTAAACAAGTTATTTTTTGCTTTTTGAAGGCAGTTTTTTGTTTTTTTAAACATTTATTTTATTTTATACTTTTTAGTGATCCTATTTATGCTGTTACGTAGCTCCACTTCTAAATATTAATAAGAAACTATAGAACATTTCAAGCTCGCCGCAGACAACGCCGCGGGAATGTCATAGTCATATTTAAACCTAAATGTGCTTCGTCATAGTCGCTCAACTTCCTTTATCGAAATATCTTATCGCCACCCTTGAAATAGGTACCGTTAAGGAGTTCCGGTGGCCATCTGTGGTCTTCATCATCAGTTCCACTTCACCATATAGTACTTTTCAAAAGCAAATGCATGAGTTACAGTGAAAAATACCAAAATCGCTATAGGTGTGCCTATAATATTTGAGGAGTTCTCTTGATTTCTCCATGATCCCATCATCAGATCCTCACGTGGTGACAATGGGACCAACTAGAAAGTATACCCATTCGAACAACGAAAAAATTTTTCAAATCGGTCCAGTGGTCTTCGAGTAATCGGGGAAAATACATAAAAAAAAAAACAAAAAAAACCCGACGAATTGAGAACCTCCTCCTTTTTTTGAAGTCGGTTAAAAATAGTAAAAATGTACGGTTCGGAGCGAAGATTGGAATGGCGCGTGGCGTTTCCCGCGGTCCGATCTTTACGTGTAAAGGCCGCTATTCTCTTCTTTTGGTACTTACATCAGTATGCGTGTAATCATATCCATCAGGAACCACACAAAATAGGCGCATATCTAAGTCGCCCAGTTGCAGAAAAGAGCCCGCCACAACCTGTAACCTAAAGCGAACCGGGGGGTCTCTTTATAGAATTTGCTACGGACCCCGTGCTTGCTCAATCCGGCACTGACTACGTTCTTTACAAAACTACAATATTGATTATAAGAAAGTTTCTTACTAATTCGTTCCGCGTTTTTTTTTTTTGTGCCGCTTTATATGCTTGCATATTTAGCCAACAGGTTCAAACTTGAAAACTATTTTAATACTAATTGCACCATGCGTAATAAAATGAATTCATCCTTAATATAATTAAATATATTCGTATTCGTAATTATTATTCGTGTTTCACGAAACTAAATCGTTTTTTTAAATATTTTTGCACAGTTGTAATTTTAAGGTTATTTCCATGGCCTAAAAATGGTCCATACACAATCACTGAAAATGGCAATAAAGGCAATAATCCTCCATTCACAAACACTGTGATTGGCTGTTTAGGGGTTTCCAAAGTAAATTAAAAAAAAAAACTTTAATCCCTAGAGATTAATAAGAAGCTTTAGTCCCGATGTGCAGAGACTAAAGTAATATTTTAAGAGCATGAGAAGTGAAAAAACAGTTATTACAAATTAACAAGAGACGATTACCTACAATTTATGTGTTAACTTTTTTCTCATAAAGTCAATAGTTTTGGCGCACGAGCGCCGCAAAGTGTGCTCCAACACGCGTTTTGGTCATTACTCATTCTGTAGGTGAAACATAACACTTTGATCACAAAGTGTTATGTTATATCAATCAGCACCAAATTTTAGTACGTACTTTAAAAATATTATTTTATCTTAGAAACCGTCGGGACCCTACCTTTAAAGTACCTGGATCCGGAAATATGACATCATCAAAATGGCGGCCGCTGTATTTTGAAAGTTGCGAATAATTCTGATTCTATGAACCCTTTATACATGTGTGGGGTATCAAATGAACAGATATATTTTAAATTCCGCGGCCTGGAAAGCGAATTGTTGGCAGGCCTTGCACAAGGTGGACCGAAGATCTGGTGAAGATCGCGGAAAGCCGGCCGTCATGGAGATCCTTGGGGAAGGCCTATGTCCAGCAGTGGACGTTTTTCGACTGATATGATGTTGCTGATGATGATGATATGAGAAGTGTCCATTTCTATAATCCCCGCTTTTAACTGTACAAGTACCTACTATAAATATAAAGCAAAAATCAATGAAATACAATTATTTAATTGATTATATGTAGATTAGTCACTATTTATTTTACACTCGCTATAAATACGCACATAATTAGTAACTGAATTTTCCCCCTCGAAACCGATACAATTTTTTTTTGTATTTATTAACTAGGTAGTAGTAGTAGCAGTATCGGAAACCGTAGAAGCAGTGCCAGTAGTATTATCAGCAGTATTAGAGCCAGTAGTAGTATCCGTAGGACCAGTGGCATTGTCGGTACCCGCAGCTTGCATAAGGTCAGCCTGCGTTTGATTTTCAATTGCCGCCGCCGACGTTTTCTTATTTATATTCACCAAGGTATCAATTAAGAGATTTGTGTCCACACTTACGGTAACTATAATCTCGTAAAACTGTAAGACATCTATAGTAGACCATGTATCTTTGTGCCTCACTGAAGAGTCAAATATTTCATTAATTATATCTCTATTTCTCTTTATCTGGCTCATAAGTCTTCCTAACTCGCGGACCAAGGATTCTCGTTGAGTCCCTCCTTGTTGCAGTATGAGGATTTTTATATGTGCAATTCCTTGATCAGTGTCGTAAAGTATTTGGTCCATTAGTGTAGCTATCTTCGCTTTTATGGTGAGGTCTCTTTCATCTCCGTACGTTGCTAGTCGGCGAGCTGATCTTTTAGGGTCGATGCTTCCAAAAAGATTTGGCATGAAGCTGCGTTCGGTAGACGGCTGTGGCGGGGAATTATTCACAATCCCGGGGATGTCGATGTAACGGATTGCACTACATTCTTGTTTTGCGATACAAATTGCATCTGTAAATGTAACAATTAGTAAGAGGATATGTGGACGTCGTTTAGTCCATACAAACTTATTCCTTTGTTTCCTTTATAGATTATGACCTTATATACCTAGACCAAATAAATGTTCACCAAACAATATATATACTCGTACTCGTACAATGCAATGCAATTGCAATCAAATGCATGTGAGTAAATATTTTAAACGTTATTAAAGAGCTTTAGGTACCTACTTTCTGTCGGGGTATTTACTCACATGACCCGATCCTCTAAGAACTTACATGTTAGTCCTAAAATTAGAATCTTCATTTTCATTATTTCACAACATTATTATTTTATGTGTTTCCGACCAGGTGTTATTTACTTATACGTTATTTACTGCCTAAGAGTACTTACTATTTAATCAGCATTAAATCTAAGTGCTAAATCTGCCTACCTATAGCAAAAATTAATAACATGGGTTGAAACTTAGTGGGTACAGTGGGCTTCATAAGTGCATGGACACCTTAACGTCTATAATGCTGTGAACACGTGAGCCCGCTTTCGTAAGAAACAATCTAGATGGCGTTGTTAACTGAGGCAGTTCGATTATTGTGTGCTACAACTATTTGACGTTTTAGTATTAGAGCCGATTATTTCGCCAGTTCACCAGAAGGGCCGCTGGTTTAGTTAGTTGATACCCTGCCTAAAGCCTTAAACACAGGGTCAGACCCGTGGGTCGGGAGATCGATTCTGTCTATTATATTTTTTAAACTAATGTTGTTTCATGAAATAAATGAATGTATTCTTTTTTTAATCATTAACGTTTTCAAAAAATGATACTTTTGTTATTCAAAATAAAAAATCTTTATTTCTTATAAGTATAATATTTATTTCTTAAAAATTTCTATGTAGTAAATTGTAAACTTGGATTGTTTAATCTATTACATTTGTAACAATAAAACGACTACCTATTACCTACCATATTGAAGTAATAGCTTAAGTATTCGTTTCCGAAATTGGAAAGAGATTGAAGCTTAACCACAATAAAATAGTAATTATTAACAAATATATTGTTAAGAGGCTACCTATGCTAAAATCGGGAGTGATCCGCGATCTGGATCTCAGTAACTATAACGCCTTTGTAACTGTTGTTTGGATATATTAAACTTGATCATATTTGCTTGAGACTGGCAAACGTGAAAACACGATTAGAAATAAAATCCTCGATAGTTTTATTTTTCAAACATGACACCTTTTTTGCATGTTTTTGGTTGAATCTTCGAAACCCTATCATCTTTAACGATGATTTTCGATGCAATAGTTGAGTATATGTAACTTCTTAATTCTGGCAAACCATTTTTTCAATAAATGTTGTGGTTTTAAAGAAAACAGCAATTAATTCAATTTGACGCTGCCATCAAGGCGCGCGAGTACTATCTCCATCTCACATTCTTCGCGCGGAAGCTCATAAAGCCATCCCTTTTCATTCTTGTGGGGGCGTGGCACCATAGGTGGCCTCTTAAACTAGAGACCGGGTTACCTTAACAGTCAAACGCATTATATTTAACTATGTTACTTATATGGTTTTGACCACTTATATTATATTATATAATAATATTAACTGAAAAGTCGTGTATAAATTAATGGTGTGATTTGTTTGACCTTATATTTAAAGTAAGATAATTATTTATTGTCACAAAATAGTATAAACACGAAAAAAAAGCGAAAACAATGTTTAATTGTGCATTCGTTACTTACGTTAACCCGATCTCCAGTTATCCACTCGCATCACTTATATACTAAACTTCAACACCTAGTGTAACTCTTACAGAGATTGGAACCACGAATACTACCCCAAATGTTTGAACACTGATCTTCTAAGGCTTTCGGAGTTCGTTCATTCTGGTGATTATGTTGGACAATAATACCCCATACATTTTATGCTTAATTATATGCTTTTTTATGGGTTTGGCAGCATGCCTACGATGATGCAGACCCTCACTGTAGAACACGACGAATAGTATCCAGACTTGTATTAAATAATCCAGCGTAGTGAGTTGTTGGTTTAAATCCATTCCTCATAATCCCTCACCGTGGCTTGACACGGGGTGTGCTGTTGCTGTGCTTATGAGTTGTGGTCTACAGACCGTTCTTTGCCGGGGTCCCTCCTCTTCAAAGCGCCGTACCCATACAACAACAGTTTTCATCTGTAAAAAAAATAGAATTTGTAATAACAATTAAAGATATAAGTAATATAAAATAAATAAATACAAAAATAAATTATTTTATATAAAAAGATGAGTAAAAAAATACTACTTACGTTCACACCGGTTTCTCTAGCAATATCTGACAAATTTCGTGCAAACCAATCATTTGCTTTATTTTGTCCATGACCAGGTCAATATTGCAACGAGAAGTCATATTTTTAACAAAAATAAAATCTTAACATTAAGCAGCTAACGAACGAACGAGCGTAAGTCTTTGTAATAATCAGCCTGGTATTTATAAATCTTTATTAGTTTACCCTCTAGTAGTGATCTTACTAATCGTGTTTCTGTTTCTTGTAAAAATATGCAATTCTTAATTTATAAACTATAATGAATTTCGTCTTGTCAGTAAATGGCTCGATGGTCCAATGGCACAAATGGCCGCCTCGATTCACGGTCCCGAATAAGTCCCGGGTTCGATTCCACTTCATGGATGAAAGTGTTTTTGATAATTGAACCTCTTAATTTGGAATTAACTAATACTCAAAACTACTTCAATCATCTATTATACTAAAATGGTAAACTTATTACATGGTGGGAAAGTGTGCCCTTTCAATAATCTGACGATTTGAGTGTGACGTAAGGGAGTGAGAGAAGGGCTTCCAAATACCGATCATTTCCTTAAATTGGGATTGGTTGCCGGTATTCAATTTTCAATACCGGGATCCCACTCGGTATAACAAATATACGGTACAAAAATATGAATACTACAATGGGAAAAAACTACAACGAGTGCACATGTTAGTTGTAAAAACAACGTAAAATTAAATTTTAAAAATTTAATAGTTTTAGTGTATGCATGAATGGGATTGGATACGGTTTTCAACGCGGTCTCTCTTCACTGAAAACTACGCGCGCCCCAGGCCATATTATGTTTTGTAAAAGGGTCATAGTGCGCGCCTTTTTACCCGACTGCGTCAGAAGGAGGGTTATGTTTTTCGAGCGTATGTATGTATGTATGTATGTATGTATGTATGTATGTCTATTTCTGGGCACGCTCTGCAGCCTAAACGGCTTGACGGATTTTAACATACGAGGTGTCATTCGATTCTTCTTAATTGCCGAAGTGACATAGGGTATATAAAATTTCAATATGGCATCCGCGGAAAAAAATATGGAGGGGGAATAAAAAAAATATTTTTATTATAACAATATGGGTATCAAATGAAAGCTATTAAATAGCCCATTCCAAATATATATACACTAGCGACCCGCCCTCGCTTCGCTTCGGTAAATATAAGTAGAAATAACCCAAGTTCATCTCGAATAATATACTTTTCAACTGGTGAAATATTTTTTAGATAGGTGCATTTGCATAGAGGTTTGCAGAGGAATGCAGAATTCACTTTATTTGGCCATAAATTAGAAGTACTTGTGGACCCACGTTCATGTTCAGTAGCAGATTCTCTGGCTCTCGGAGATCTATACCTATCCATCCCTGTCGCCTATAAGCCGAACGTCACGTTCAGTAGAAGATTCCCTGGCTCGCGAAGATGTCAATCCCTATCAACTATAAGACAAACGTCACTTTCAATAGACGATTCCCTATTTCTTTGCAAATAATTACTTTCTCTTCTATTACACGGCCTGATTTCCCTTTCTTCTTTGATTTCATCTTTAATACGTAAATTGTTTCTATTATTATCCCTAATTCTACGATCTATATTAAAACGACTTCTTCGCGTCATAGGCAGTCATAGGTAATTCATTTTGTTTTTTCCTTAAAAAAAAAACAAACAATACCTATTAACCCCAATTCACAAAATTAACTACCTGCTTCATTGATGGGACAAATAGGGTAGGGGCACCAAAAGATGAACGACACCCAAAAGGTGAACACTCGATCGAAATAATCATATAATTAAATAGTGACAAATGTTACATAGTTCGGAATTAATTTTTCTTAAACAGCAACTCTTTGCTTACACCTCCATTAAATCTTAACATAGTATTATATTCTTTTTGGCCGTGATCGGTCGTCGTTCTTGAGCATCCCGCCGAAAACGTCGATAGTATGGGAAAATACATAAGGATAGTGCTCTCCAAATTTAAGCTTTTAATTACGTATAAAATTCAATAATTGACAGTCTTAGACGAATTTGCTTGGTATGTATTCTTGATTAATTACTCTTTTATTGGAGTTATACGTTATTTCTTTTTTTTTGTTAGTTAACGAGAAAAAGCCGTTCAAGTAATGGTTTCAAAAATGTATACCTAAGCCAATACTTGAACGGTGTTCAGCTACTAGGCAAGGCGTACTTTTTTTAAAGCTTCTTAATAAATCGTACTGAAATGACAGATGGAAAGTTTAGAACTTAAAATGATCGTTAAATGCTCTTGTATTTTTAAACCAAAAGATGAACATAGCTTTTGATGTCTAAGCCAATGATTTTGGAGTTTCAATTACTATGAAAACTATCACTGTTCAATAAAAAATGTATGCCTAATACTTGAACGAATTAAATTTACTAGTTCATGTTTTGGATTCTATTCCAATATGTGAACACTTAATTGATTTGGTTCGTTCATTTCATAAATTGTGTGTCCTAAAGTTGAACTGAGTAAATTCAGTCGTTCAACTTTTAGGCATAGTTTTATAATATGAACACTACTAGTATTTATGGAAATGTTTACTAATATTATAAACGTGAAAGTAACTCTTTTCGTCGGTTTATCTGTTTGTCAAAAGATAAGTAAGTAGTTTTGCTAATGATTATTGATAAAAATACTAATTCGATGTTTTTATGACACATATAAGCATAAAAAATAGGAACCTCATGTACGTAAGTAATATTAAATAAATGTAAACAATAAAAAAAAAATTCGTTAACTTGCATTTTATTTCTAAAAGTGCCTTAGAATTACAATGATATAGGTTTTTTATTATGTTAGTTCAACTTTTGGGAACAAACCGTTCAGAATTAGGGCACACTATTCATCTTTTGGGCAAATCGGTGCATTTTTGGTTTCAACTATTTTTAGAAAAATACGGTCATATAATAAGAGACTTTATAATAGTCATTTTCAATCTAGACCATATACTGTACCATATAAAAAAATAAAATAAGGTGAAATTTGTTAATTTCACTGAGAATAAACTGTCTAAAGTTGGTGTAGTCGCTTAATCGTTCATCTTTTGGTGCCCGTACCCTACTAAACTAAAACCAGCCAGGCTAACGTAATGTGCTAAAAGCATAAAAGTTAACATTTATTTTTAAATTTACAACAGGAAATACGCAAGTAATACTTATTCGAAATATTTACAACACAAACAACCTTAAAATAACAAAAAAAACTAACATTAACAAATCAACACACTTTCTCATTGATAACGAAATAGGAAGGAAATATGTAGGTACTTAAATATTCTGAATATTTACAACACAATTAAAATTAGAAAAATGAAGTTTTATCCCTTAAGCGCAATTCACACAGCGTGCGGGAGCGGGTCGGGCGCCGAGCATGTCGTTTTCATCGCGGGACCCGCGCAGGTCGTCCTATTCACACAGAACGCCGAACCGCGGCGGGCCCCGCGCGGGTTTGCGCGGGTGATCGCAGGCGGGCATTCGGGATCGGATGTTAGTAGAATTTACAACATGCTCTGTGAGAATGCCTATCGGAGAATGCGTGTTATTACGATCAAGGACGCCCGCGACGGGCCCCCAACGGACCCGTCGCACCCGCGCGCTGATAGTGGCGGGTGCGGCGGTCCCGGCCCGCGCCCGACCCGTCCCGCCGCGCGTGTGAATGATTCCATATAACTCCATGTTAAAGAACCCGCCGAACTCCCGACCCGCCCGGCGCACGACCCGCTCCCGCCCGCTGTGTGAATTGCGCTTTAAGTCCACAAAATTTAATAATAAACACTACCTCTCGTTGATAAAAACACTTAGGGAATAACTATATGAAAAGCAAGCTTTATAAACCCGACTGCATTTTTTATACTGTCGTCGATATACCTACATATATATATATATATATATATATATATATATATATATTTATGTTGTTTTTCATAATTAATAATAATTGTCGTTTTGCCATTGTTGTTATTTCAATTTTAACAGTTTAGGTATCCTATGTCACCCGAGATGACGTAAGGATTCTAACGATACCTCACACATTTAAATCGGTCAAGGGATTTAGAAGTTATAGTGGAATAAAGAAACTCACATACATACATACAAACATGAACCCTGAAAACAATACACTCCTTTTTTGGGGCAGTCGTGTAAAAACTTATTTTATTTACCAATATTAATTTATTTACCTATTACCTTTATGAATTTACTTTGTATTCAAAAATTATGAAAAACAACATAAAAATAACTTTTAATCAAAACCTAAACTAAATCTACCTACCCATTTCCGTAATTTAAAAATATTTCTTTATCAATATAAATATAAGTAAGTATCAGGAGAGCTCCGGTGCACTATACATCCGGTGTTCTATGGCTGCTGTGCTGTAGGTACTAAAGGGCGATAATACAGATTTAGGTAGCGCGTAATTTTGAATCTGCCATATCTTCTAAAGTATTTATTTAAATAATATAGTGTAAAGGACAATTTTAATCTACATTAAATGCCCAAGCTGACTAAGGTATTTATATGGATAAGAATAAATACTGAATTGGAGAAAATAGCTTCGCAAATAACCTAATATTTGTTAATAAAATTTTAAAGATAAAAATGGTTACTGTGAGTCCACCTTAGGAGATAAACATATGCCATCGCGGACTTTTCTTTAGGTTTTTTGAAGAACTACAATTCTTCAGTACATTATTTTGATATATCTCTTATGGTTTAGCCAGCGTTTTCAATGTAAGCGCAATTTTTTTTGTTTATTTATGACATCACATTAGAAACCTCTAAAATTATCAGTGTTTCTCTACTATAGTATACATGGATTATACATAAAAACCTTCCTCTTGAATCACTCTATCTATTAAAAAAACCCGCATCAAAATCCGTTGCATACTTTTGAAGATCTAAGCATACATAAATACAGACAGACAGCGGCAAGCGACTTTGTTTTATAATAATAATATGTAGTGATTATATTATAACACTTTTATGCTACTATTTTGACAGGAAAGTCAAAAAATACGTAAATGTTAGGTAATAAACTCCTTTCGCTAGAAAGAGAGTTTCGCTTCAAATTACAAGCGAAATCACTTGTACACTTCGCGACATTAAAAATTTAAGCTCCAGAGCTCATATATTGCTTAGTAATAATTAATTAAACCACTATTTTATTAATAAACACTAAAAAGAGTTAAATAAATTAAATTATTAAAAATACACAAAAAACCCGACTGCAATAAAAAAAACAACTGAAAAGCGAAAAACAAGCTATGTAATCTATAGAAAATTGTAAGAGCATGTACTTATTGATATTTATAAAAAAATTAATTTAACTTGAATATTGGTAAAGGTATTGTAGGCGGGGACAAGCAATGAATTTCAAAACCTGTATCTTGAAAAAAAATATCATTCGGACTAGCTTGTCCCCGCCTGGAACACCTTTATCAATATTGTTTTTTGCTTTTCATTGTTTTTTTAATTGCAGTTGGGTTTTTTGTTTATTTTTATTTTCCAAATGAATGGGGTTTGATACGAGGTGAAAGCCATGTGGCGAGAATCCCAATAAATAATTCGTGTGCCGTGTACTTCGAGACATGCATTGTGCACCGCCTGCGGCCCGGCCGGAGAGATAAGCGAGCAGCCATGGAGCAGCCTACGTGCACCGCACGCGCCGCGGCGCGCCAGTACGAGCCAGACCCTTTCGACGGACGATGTGGACTAGCAGACTACCCACTAATATACAAACAATTCTTGCTTGTCAGGAGGATCGTATCCATGAAGTCGTGGCGCCGCTGACGTCAGAAGTCGCAGCCGCTAGCTCCCGCGTGCAGGAAGTTTCGCCACAAGGTCATTCCGCAGCACAAGCAGCAACTCCTCCAATAGTAGTGTCTACTTCACTGGGGAATGACGAGCTCTTTAGGCAAGTAGCAGAACTGACCAAACAGGTAGCATCTCTAGTAGCAGAGAGACGTGGCACACCATACAACCGCTCCCGCAGTAGGCAACGCGGAAGAGGCCGCAGCTGCTCACGCTCCGGCTCCCGCGCAGGCAAGGAAAATCCAAATCATTGCTGGTACCATAATAACTTTGGCGCGAAGACCACCAAGTGCACGACCCCCTGCACGTACCTGTTGGAAAACACCAACGGCAGTCGTTAATGGCCGTAAACGACTACCCGCAATCATCTGGCCGCCTCTTCATAACAGACCAGCAAAGAAAGGTAGGTACAGCTCCTGATTGACACGGGATCAGACCTGTAGACCAATAGTGGGACAGGATTTTTGCCCTAAAACTTTTTACAATTCTAATGTTGGAAAAATGTTGCTTATATGGCATGAGACATATTTCTAAGCATATTTGTAAAATATAGCGAAAAGTTAGAACGAGCTTTAGGTATAAAATTAGGTATTTATATTTTTTTATTGCTGATTAATGAATATGGAATGAGTGTGCAAAACTTTTGCTTCATCGTTTATGATATTATGCTTGTCGCTTTATGCTATTAAGTAAGTCGTTAGATTTTTTTTAGCTTGGATCTTTGTCAAACGAGAATTAGTGTATAATTGTGCCAATATTGAATTAGAGTTTGAAAAATCCACAACAATATCTCTCAATTCTTAAGTTAATAAACAAAGCCAAAACTTTAGAACAATATATCTGCTTTAAAATATATATGCGTTTGCTGTCATAATACATCTAGTATTGAATTAGAGTCTGTAAAGATAAGTCTACTACAGTAAAAGAAGGTATGCAGCCATACTACAGAAATTTAGAAATTTAAAAAGGCGCGAAATTCGTAACCGCGCCGCGCCGGGCCTTAAAGGCGCCGAGCCGTCGACCGAGCGAGCGATACCTCGTCCCCCGCATTGCCGCGCACGCTCTGCGTTCGTCAATCATTTCGCAATAATTTGTTTGTTTACGTGCGCATATTATTAGATTAGGTCCCTTCATAATGTGAATTTAAAAAGTTTTTAAGTGTATGTCGTACCTATTACGAGCTTTAAAATGAGTGATAAATGTTGATATGTGGACTGGTTATTTGTAGGTACTTATTAACTGTAAAAAAACTAGGAATCGAGCGGTTAATAACTGCGAGCAAAGAAAGAAATGATGGAAAAGAGAAAGATTTCTACGGGAAGGAGGAACCAGGGATGACAACCCCTTCCCGTAAACGAAGTGTTCCTCCTTTGTCCGTCAATGTGGATAACAAACTTATCACCACTTTCGACAAAGTAAAATTTCTTGGAATTTTTCTGGATTCAAAATTAGCTGGTGCCATGAAATCCTCCCCGATAAATGCTCTACAAGTGGAATGCCTTGATCCCCCTCTGATACTTCGCAGACAGTATTTAGCTGATAGGTTCCTTTTAAATGTGTCCCAATTCCCCTCCCATCCTATTAATCAAAAATGTACCTAAAACTCTGTCTAACCTTGCAACTTCCTCCAATTACTGGTCTCATAAAGACCTTCCTCCTCTTATTAAATCCTTTAATAAATTTAAATATATTCCCGTATATCGCTTTAGTAAAAATCCCATCTTTTGTTTTGATTATGAAACCTTAACTTTTCAACCTAACGTAATATTTGATCT
The DNA here is from genome assembly GCA_946894065.1 of Acleris literana. Lineage (NCBI taxonomy): Eukaryota > Metazoa > Arthropoda > Insecta > Lepidoptera > Tortricidae > Acleris > Acleris literana. Next base: position 7,139,729 of record OX335681.1, read on the forward strand.
GGGTGTACATAAGAAATCCCCACTCGCTAATGCTGAGTTTAATGAGACTATGGATGGAAAATGGAGTGGATGGATCAGAATATACACTGATGCCTCTAAAATTTCTAGGGATACAAATGTAGGCTCTGCCGTTTGGATCCCCGACCGTCAAACGATCTTGAGTTTTAAGTGTCCAGCTCTGTATTCTGTGTTTACCGGAGAGGCTGTGGCTTTGTACGAGGCAGTGTCAAGAACTACTTGAAGATTATTTTGTTGGCAGTCTCTTAATTTTTCCTTAATTTTTAAAGTTAAATAGAAGTTTTCTTTACAGTGAAAAGGCAATTTGACCAAGTCCTTTAAACAGCTCAAAGAATCGGATAAAATTATAGACACATTGAGTTGGTGAGATATTATATATGACACTGCCTCGTACACAGCGAAGTCTGCGAAGTATCAGAGGGGGATCAAGGCATTCCACTTGTAGTGCATTTATCGAAGGAGGATTTCATGGCACCAGCTATTATCCGCAGACCCCTAGTCTGCATTCTATCAAGTTTTACAAGAGCTATCTTGCTGCAAGGCTCTAAAATAAAACTACCATAGTCAAAATGACTGCGAACAATAGCATTGTAAAAATTTTTTTGGCTGTATGGATGGCTGCCCCATCTAACACCAGAAAGAGACCGCATTACATTTATACTCTTTTCGCATTTATTAACTATGTAATTCAGATGATACACCCCAGTCAATTTTGAATCCAGAAAAATTCCAAGAAATTTTACTTTGTCCAAAGTGGTGATAAGTTGGTTATCCACATTGACGGACACAGGAGGAACACTCCGTTTACAGGGAAAAAACCACTACGGTAAATTTAGGGACTGATAATGACAAACCATGAAGATCTAACCATTCATTTAGGTATTTAAGAGCTGTATTTAAACTAGATGAACAGTCTTCCAAGGAAGGAGGGTTACTATACAGGACTATATCGTCTGCATATTGCAATATATTACAAAAACAATTAACTGACAACTCTAAATCAGACGTATAAAGGCTGTACAATAACGGGCTTAAGACTGAGCCCTGGGGAAGGCCCTTCCATACTAGTCGAGAAGGAAGCATGAATCCATTTGTACGCACAATACACGCAGATAAAACGAGCCATACATAGATTACATATAGTATTAGACAACCTCAACGGAATACTCAGCTGATGCATCTTCTGGCTGTGTATGGAGAGGTTGACATCATCATATGCAGAAGATACATCCAGGAATACTCCTACCAGGTTCTCGTTCTTGCTGAAGGCGATACGAATATCCGTAGTCAATATACTGGGACTGCCCATGGTTCCCGATCCTCTTCGGAATCCAAATTGAGATTTAGCCAGGATATTTCGGCTTTCTAAGAGCCACTCAAGACGGTTCTTGATCAGATGTTCCAGAATTTTTGCCAGGACTGAAGATAATGCTATAGGGCGATATTCAAATATTCAAAAAATTCAAAATTCTTTATTCAACAAAAACACGTAAAGTATGATCTAAGGGATGGAGCCTCCCTGTAAGCAAAATAAATGCCTGTGTTGGGAGACACCGCTCTTCCTTAGGTGTAACTTGAGGTAAGTACAGTAGCGTTTAGGTTTTTACAAGTATGTTAGGATAATTAAAACAGATAACAATACAGAACTAATAACAATATAGTAGGAGATAACACATTTTCTGAATATGAATAAAGTGCGTGTGTGTGTGTGTGTGTGTGTGTGTGTGTGTGTGTGTGTGTGTGTGTGCGTGCGTGCGTGCGTGCGTGCGTGCGTGCGTGCGTGCGTGCGTGCGTGCGTGTGTGTGCGTGAGTATATGAGTGTGTGAGTGTGTGTGAATGATTACCTAATTACATTCTCTGTCTCATCGTAAGTTTTTGTTTTTAGCCAGTTTAATATGAGCTTTTTACACTCATGATGTGGTATGGAGTGTATATCTAATAGTTTATTTATTTTGTTATAGAGATGTGAGGATTTTATCTGGTATTGAGAGCTAGCAAATTTGGTTCTAATCATTTTAGGTAGCTTAGCTATGTTCGCTATTAGTCTCTTTTTTTATAGTTCGGGTTGTATGGCAGGACCTTGTGCTTTTTTAAGGTTGTTTGTAAAATATATAGTTTCCGAACCGACAAGAGTCCACTGATTTGGTACAGTAGATCAGTAGGAAATGTAGTCTTTTTAAAATACATGACTTTAACTAATGCCCTTTGTGCTCGTTCTAAGTCTATAAAACGGCTTTTAGCTGCACCACCCCAAGCGGTTATGCAGTACACCAAGACAGACTGTGCCAGAGATGTATATATTTCGTTGAGTATATTGCGAGACTTAGTCTGTGTTGTTGTTATTGTCCTTGGCACAACGTGTCTTAGTGCCCTAAATATCCAGAGCAGCTTCCTAATTCTACTAACGATCTGATCAATATGTGAGTACCAATTTAAATGCTCATCCAATTGAACTCCCAGGTACTTCATTTGGGCAATTTTTTCAATAGATGGGCAGACACAATTAGTCATATTACAAGGTTGAGACTCGTGTATTTTTAGGCCCATATTCCCAAAGGGTACAACTTGTTATACTAAAGCACATAAATTTAGTTTTACTGGTATTAAGCGTTAACAGATTCATTCTTAACCATTTCGATATATCAGCCATTCCAAGTTCGGCGTTGATTTTGACATCGTCCCATGAACCCCCTGTGAAGACAATCGCTGTATCATCAGCATAAGAGAACAGTTTTGCATTAGGGATAGTCATGTTACATAGGTCATTAATGTAAACCAGGAATAACGTAGGACCCAAAACGCTTCCCTGTGGTACACCGTAAGAGACTTCCTCTTCCTCACTGGTGTGTTGTGAGAGTTTTACCCGCTGCTTCCTTTCTGTTAAATAATTTTTAAACAAGGAGAGTGGCGTTCCCCTAACACCAATTTTCTGAAGTTTGCATAAGAGGATCGGAATAGAGACGGTGTCGAAGGCTTTTTTCAGGTTGAGAAAGACAGCTAAGGACTTATTTTGCCTATCCAGGTTTTCAACAACGAGAGATGTGAGGGCAATTATTGCGTCATCCGTTGACATACCGCGCCTGAATCCGAATTGAGCAGCCGATAGTAGGTTGTATTTATTTAGGAAGCCTAATAGTCGGGTATTGAGAAGCTTTTCCACAATTTTAGAAATTGCGGGTAGGACTGAAATCGGCCTATAATTACTGATGTCTTCTTTGTCCCCACTCTTATACACTGGGGTGATGAGAGATTGCTTAAGACATTTTGGGAAAATACCTTGGCTAAAGCTCAGGTTTATCAAATGCGTTATGATAGGGATTACTTCCTTAGATATATATTTCAGAAAACCGCTAGATATGTTATCCCAGCCAGGGGCGCTGCTAGTTTTAAGATTTGTTAGAGTATTATAGACTTCATCTAGCGTGGTGGATAATAATACAAATGAGTTAGATTGTGTAGGGAGGCGTTCGAGGAACAGGTTCAGATCGTCTTGAGGGTTTGCGGTAATTTGTTGGGCGAGCTCTTTTCCGATATTAGCAAAGTATTTATTTGTGTAGTTGGCTGATTCAGTAGGAGTGTTTTTAACATTCAATAGCTCTATATTAACTTTATTACACCTGTTAGTATATGTTAGGTTTTTTATATTTTTCCAGAGTAGTTTATTGTCATTAACAGATTTAATCAGGAGTTCTCTTTCATACTTTCTTTTTAGTTTTTTATAAGGTTATTACAATCGTTTCGATAGCGAGAGTATGTTATTTTAATAATTAGGTCATCAGGTTTTCTACGTATTTTTTTTTGCAAGTTGTTACGGTTTCGTATACAACGCAATATCCCGGGAGATATCCATGGTTTTATAATGCGCTTCGTACTAGGTATTGTGGTAGTTGTAGTATTTTCCTTTATAGATTCGCTTAACATGTCAGTCAAACGGTCCGTTATAGTGTTGGGGTCATTACAGAACATAAGTTCAGATATTTTTTTTTCTTGAAGATATTTCAGAGCATTTTTAAAGTTTATTGTGGTTTTAGTTTTACAAGCAGGTGATGATTTCATGATTTTAGATAATGAGAGAAATGTAGTAAAGTGGTCTGTTATAGTGGTTTTTACGATAGCAATAGTGGGGGAGTATTTAATTTTATTTACCTTAAGCATAAAATGGTCTAGGCAGTTTTTTTCTCTCGTAGGCTTAGTATGTCCGGCTAGTAATCCAAAGATCGATAGAGTATTTAGATAGTTGGTCCTATTTTTGAACTCATGCGAAGGTTCTAGCATTTTTGGTTTGATGTTGATGTTAATATCACCTGCAATTATAATACTATTTCCGTTATTAACAGTTTCTAAGTGCGTTTTTAATGAGTCTATAAACATTTCGGCGTTAGTAATAGCGGGAGATCGATATATACATAACACCGTATTATTTAATACGTCTAGCTGAAGGCATGATGCATGCTTTATGTGTATCTCTTTCACTCTATGTTTTAGTGTATTTTTAATATAGACAACGACCCCATCATTTTGGTTTAATTGGCAGGTAGTGAAGTACGAGTCGTAGTCAGTGAGCTGAGGTAGGGGCTTGTCAGGATTTAATCGACATTCGGTAAGAATAATTATGTCGGGTTTGAAACTGAGGCCAGTTAAAGTAAGTGCGAAGCCATCAAAGTTGCAATAAATGCTCCGTATGTTTTGCGATATTATTGTGAGATCGTTCTTTTTTAATTGTACCTGTCGCATAAATTCATCTATGCAGTCACACTCAATAACTCGCGCTATCTCAATGTCATCTATCTCTGTTATGGCTTGTAAAGTGCTACACATTCTTGTTAAGATAGATGAAACACGTAGTTATTAGGAAAACGATATGTACTTTGCATGTCATCTTAGTGAAAATTGAAAGAGAAAGTAAACTGTTAGAAACTGATATATAGATGGCTTGTGTCGAGCTATGTAGAGGACAGAGAGTCAAAGGTTTTATAATTATTGATACAATTTGAGTGTATAGGTATGTGACCAGTTTGTGTAAGTATAAGTGTATGTGTGAGTGTAAATGTAGTAATGGTAGGCACAGAATAATTATAAAATAGAACAAAATGAGAGTACTAAGAACATTATGTGAAGTAGGTATAGAGATAAATCGCAGCAAAGGCAGCATAACCCAGGGTCACATACGGCTGACTCAGTCATGCAGCAGGTGGCGTACTTGATTTTCAGAGTTTATTTGTATAATAGGTGACTCATCGGTCTTTCTTACATAAACCTTGCCGTAGGACGTCCAGCAGTATTTATAATTTTTGGACTTCTTCAGGTCTCGTGCAAGGAAGTGTAGGCGGGAGCCCTTTGAAGTCAGGTGCTCGGATATATATACTGGAGTTTCCTGGCTTGTAGTAAAGCCTAAATGCCTAGCACACAGTTTCGGCGCATGCTTGCCGTTGAGAGTTTTAGCTGCTTTGATTAGATCAAGCTTAAGTAGAGCAGAATTCGTTTCAACTATTATAGGCGTACTCTGGTGGTCCTGTTTTTTTCCTCGCACCCTGTAAATGTCCCTTTTGTCAGATTGATTTACCTTACACTGCAGGCTCTCGGAGAGACACATCACCATGCCGAGGAGGTCCTGCTTGGTTTCGTTGTTTTTCTTAGGTACGTTTCTGAGTTCAATATTGGACTTACGGGTCCCTACCTGCATGTCTTCCAGTTTGTTTTCCAGGAACAGGATGAAGTCCCCATCATCCTTAATTTGCTTTTCTATAAGGCGCAGTCTCTTCGTTATTTCTTCATTCTGCCTGCCCAGGTCCGTGATAGAGGCCTATGATGGCCTATGAGGCCTATGATATGAAGATGAAACATTAGAATCTTTACCTGGTTTAAGGATAGGAATGACAATTTGGGTTTTCCAAGAATCAGGAACCACTCCAGCTATAAAGATCTGGTTTATCAATTTTAAAAAGAATATTTTAGTTACACGAGATGCATTAATTAAAAAGGAATAAGGGATACCATCGATCCCCGGAGAAGAATCTTTAAGGTAGTTTAAGGCACATAAGAGCTCAAAGAAGGGAAAAGGTTCATTCATACTATCAAAAGATGGGAGGGGATAAGAATTTGGACTTTGTTTTTGGAAAGCAATCTTTTAGGTTTTGAAATATAGTTGTCCATGGTAAGATTAGCAGAATGTTGATTCAGCCTGGTTTCACTCATGGATGATCTTAGTGCACTTTGAATCCCACCAAGGAAGCGAAGGAATTTTATGGCGAGCAGTATTTTTAAGAGGAATGGCAGAATCAGCAGCAATAAAAAGTTTTTCAACAAACTTTGAGTATAGTTCAAGGAAGTTGTCATAACCAGGCTCATCTAAACTGCTGATCTCATTTTCTAAATTGCTGGAGAATTTACCCCAATCCGCCTGGGCAATTCTGTATTTTAAAAGGGGAGGAGAAATTATAGAGGAGGTAGAGAAGTTTAGTATAGTGCAGAGGATAGGGAAATGATCACTGCCAAATGATCGCTCCAGTACTTTCCAATTAAATGAGGAACCCATGCTTGAAGATACAAGTGTTAAGTCTAATGCACTAGTATTTTAAAGAGGAGAAACCGTTCTAGTAGGAGACCCATCATTTAGAACACATAGATTAAAATCATCAAGAATATCTATTAATGCGGAAGAATCCAAATCACAAATGGGAGAGCCCCATAAGGTATGTTTAGAGTTACAGTCTCCTAGGATAATATAGGGACCTGAAATATTCAAAAGGATGGATTTTAACTCTGAAAATAAAACTGAACTTGGATGAGGAATATAAACTGATATAATTGAGAAATTTAGTAGCTTAACTGCAACAATATTAATACCAGGGCTATGGTTAGGGACGGTAATCAAATTATATACAAAAGATCTGTTTATAAGAATAGCGCAGCCTGCATAACCATCGCTCCTGTCATCACGGAAACATACAAAACCAGGGGTCCTAAAAGTGGACCCCGGCTTCAACCATGTCTCAGCAATGGCGCAGGCAAGATTTGTTCCCGATTCGTCGTATTCCTGTTTCGTCGCATTCCCGATTCGTCGGATTCCTGTTTCGTCGTATTCCCGTTTCGTCGGAATTATTTATATAAAATCATTACAGATAATGGACCATTATTTATCCGCCTTCCCGAAGAGCAGTTATACATATACAACATACATATATAGTTCTACATAATATGTATACATATAGGTACCGGGTGTCCCACGACTAAGAGACATGAAGGAAAAATGATCTAAATATTGAAGAGCCAGTGTTTTACCGTAAGAAGACAAAATTTTATTTCATAAAATAATAAGTACAGTCAGTGTTAAAAGTAAGTTATCACTTTGGAACCATATCGCTTTAACGTGAGGTTCCAACTACCATATGAAGTTAGCAAACATCTGAAAGCGACAAAGTAAAAAAATAATCATTGACTTTTGACGCTGGCTGTACTGCATTCAGGGAGAATTTCTTTTTTCGTACTTTGTATGAATTTACGCAAGGTCAAATCAGTTTTTTTTTCACATTTGAGTCATTTCGATTCCCAGGCGGCGAAAGTCATTTTTCGTAAATCTTTGAATGCATTAAATTTTTAAAAATAAATTAAAGTCTCCTTTCAGCAAAATGTCCTATCTACAATATTTAAGGCACTTTCCCTTCATGTCGCATAATCTTGGAACGCCATTGAATGTTTAAATAGGCTTTTTTTAATAATATAATACCAATATAGCATGTGTGTAAAAAATATCTTATATTAAAACGCGTTTATTGTAAAAAAAACTTTTCATTTTTAAAACGTAAGTGGAGCCGTCGTAATTGCATAGTTTCATTCGATAATAAAAATCCGACGAATCAGGAATACGACCAATCAGGAATACGACGAAACAGGAATACGACGAATCGGGAACAAATCGCAGGCAATGGGTTTAAATTTATTTAATAGATAAATTAGATCTGATTTCTTATTATTAACACTCTGTATGTTCCACTGAAGGAGATTCTGATCCATTACTAATAAGAGGAATGATACTTTGCAACTGTGACAAGACATTGTTCGGTAGTGAATCGCTAAACTTGAGTATCATATTCACCAGCAGACCAGTGAGGAGTTCCAATAGGTTGTCATTTGGGGTTGTAGTATTGTCATTTAGAGCACACCCATTGGGCAAACACGATTGGGGGTCACTTACAATTTGCTTGTGAACTTGAGTATTATACATTTTCCCAAGAGGGCGGGCTTGTTTTTTTTTCAATGTATATGGTTATTTTATAAGACTTCTGTGTTGAAGGAGAAGTTACTTCAATATAATTAGGGGAGGGTGCTACGAGCCTAGTGGGAGGCACTGAGGGAGATGGAGATGGAGATGGAGAGAAGAGTTTTTGGGATACATCCGCATAGCTTGTTCTAACAGGACGGTAACGTTGGGCAGCCTCAAGGTACCCAATATTTTCTTCTGCCATGACTAATTTAATGGCTTTTTGCCGGCTATGTTCAGGGCACTTTTGATCTGTAGCTTTGTGGGTTCCAGAGTAGAACACACAACTTACTTTGTCTTGAGACACAGTGCAGGAATCACCAGTGTGTTGTTGGGAGCAATTATAACAACATGGTCTAGACCTACAATTTGCAGGGATGTGACCAAATTTACAACAGTTCCTCCATTGTATGGTTGGAAGTTCATATGCAGTGACAGGGATGGAAGTGTTATAATGTAGATCTTTTCTGGAAGTGATTGAGAATGGAATGTGATAACCACTGTGTTTGAGGGAATCCATTCTGGCGCTTGACCTTCTTTACGAACCTTTCTGAATAATCTGCGTGCTTTAATTATATGCGTAGGTAAATTACCTAAGCCGCCATAGCTTGTAGGGAACTCAATGCCTGAAACTAATTCCTCTAATGACCAATCAGTTGGGATGTTTCTCACTACTCCCATACGAGAAACTTGATACCTGGGAATAGAAGCCGCCAATTGTCTGGGGACAGAAGTTTGCATGTGTAGATGTAAAAGTTTTTCCTAGGCGAATTTTTCTCTTAGGAACAAAATCCTTACTGGAGAAGGGGGTACTGAAACAATGTAGTTGTTACGCTTCTTACCTGTTTTGCAATTTATACACAAACTAGCCGTAATTTCACTTCACTTTCACTTAAATTCAGGATAATAAAACAGACCTTGTTTTTTTTTTCTTGATTAATGGCTTTCACTCCTTGTTTTTAACAAGGTGTATTTCGCCAGTATCGAGTTTTAGACAATCACCATGGACTTATTAGAGAAACAAGTCCATGTATATCACACGCGAGGACAATTGTTCGGTTAAAGAGATTTACTCTGGTGGACTAAACAGAAGCACATGGGGTTAGCTCCACGCGCTTCTGTCAAGTCGTTATGTTTGTTGTTTACTAATAACTGATAACTTTCAAACAAACAGCACATTGCCATAGATTATTTGGAAATGTGATTGTCATAGATCGACTTTGTCAAGTGTTAGCGACGCTTAACCTGACAGACGGCGTTGCTAGCCATTCTTTGTTATTTTTTTTACTTATCTTAAAATATTTATTAATTAACAGTAAACTTAAATTTAAATAATCTTTTAATAGTTTAATCATTGTTATTGTAATTAAGTATTTTATAAAATTATTTTCATTCAGCGCGTGAGAAAATAATGTAGGGTATGATGGTATGTTACCTACATGACCCCATATTTTTCACTCATGACGCGAAGTGGCTTTCTAACATTTCTTTGTTCGCCCTACTCATATTCAAAATTAACCGAAAGGGGCGAAAGGTTATAAATAGGCCGCGCTCATTTGATTCGTCCTCTTTACCGGCTCAACGTCCACGGCTTGGGGTACCTACGTCCACGGTTTGGAGTATTCCACGGCTGGGTCTACCTACATTCATTCACCGCTACCTACTGCACCGCTTAGAGCATAACGCGTATCGTGTTGTACACCTGACTACTCTTCTACTTGGCCTAAGCGGGCTCTACCTTCGGTGACCAGGATCGTCGAGTGGGTTCCGGTGCCACACACCGGGTGCTGCCCTCGACGCCAGGATCCTGTCATCGCACCCCGTCGGGCTGCCAACGGGTTCTTCACTGCTACTCCACGTCATTACCTGCGAGGGAAGTGTCAGCTCGCTTCGCAGAACCAGACCACCCCCTACGAACCTACTACCCTATTCTGATCACACTACCAGAGTTCTTTTTAAATAAATGAATTTAAACTTCTCTTGAGTCTTTACTTGCCACCCGGTAGGACGTGACACCGTACAAAAAATGAAAAAAACGGAACCCTTATAGGATCACATGATCGGAAATACAGTTTTTGAGTTTTTGCTGAAAAAGTGCCATGAAGATACGCTCGTATTTTTTGAGATATATTTTTGTGCTTGTAGTAACTGGCTTCGGAACGCTACACTAACCATGGTCCAACATGCACTTGCACGGTTTTTTTTATCAATTTTCGTTAATTATAAACATATTTATCAAATGCATCACTTTAGGTCAATCTGATACATAAATGTGCACTTTAAATTTTAGCTGCCAGGGGAATGAAAAAAGATCTTAGGAAAATGATAAAAATGACAAGGGAACGAAAACTTTAGGAGAATGTGATATTTAGTCCTGGTATAAATGGAATAAAGTTTTAAATTAATTAATTAACCATTTGCAATGCGCATCAAAGGAAATGTTGTTTTTATGTTTGTCATGTTTTTATTTGTAAGAAAATTATCATCACCCTATTCAAATGCCAATGAATGAGAACCCGGTTATGAAAAAAGTATGTTTCCTGTCGGTTATGTCGAAACTGTTATTTTTATAGGAATTTATTTATTTATTTAAACAATGTCTTGTGGACTTAGAGCGTCAGCCAAAGCACCCAGCAAGATAACTTAAAAGCTACACATTTAAGACAAGAACTAGAAATAACATTTATCATTTAACATTTGGCTTTCGTGTCAGGCTGGATAGCCAGATTTGAATGCCCGGCCCATGTGACAACAGACCGCGGACGACAGTTCGAGTTTCGACTCTTCAAGGCCATATCAGACATAATGGGTACCAACATCACACAACTACCGCACACCATCCAGCTGCTAACGGGATGATCGAAAGGTTTCATCGGCAACTTAAAGCAGCCATCATGTTTCACAACAACCCTAGTTGGACAGAAACGATGCCCATGGTACTACTAGGCATACGCACAGCCTAGAAAGACGATATACAATCGACAGTAACGGAGCTTGTTTATGGTGAATCACTCCGACTGCCAGGACAATTCCTTCATCCTAAAGACGACATCACCCCCTCTGGGGCCTGTTTTATAAAGCTACAAATTAAAATTTACAGGTTACAAGTTTCCATTTGACACAACCTCGACCAATGACGACCAGCCATTTGAGAAGTGTTGCCAGTTTAGACCTGTAAAATTGTAACTTGTAGCTTTATAAAACGTGCCCCTGACGTAACAGATTTTACATCTAGGCTACGCGACCACATCACCAAGTTGTCGCCACAACCGACAAAGTGGCACATAATTAACAAAACTTTTTATGTTCCCAGGCAACTAACAACGGCCTCCCATAAGCACCTGCGCCAGGGGCAGACCCTCAGATCTTGAGCCCCCGTACTCCGGCCCACACAAGGTCATTGCTAGAGGGAAGAAGACTTTCGACATCGAGGTCCAGGGAAAGGTCGTACTACCAGTCCCAGCAGCAGTACCAGGCCCATCAACTACACCATGCCAGCAGAGAACAACGCGTAGCGGCCGGCGAGTCAACTTTCCAGACTATTATCACTGTCGACCGTTTGTCTTTTTTTAAATTTTAGTTTATGTCCTTGTATTATGGCTGGTGAAATTCAATAAAAACATTTTTATTACAAATCTAGGTAAAGCATAATTGCTGAAAAATGTCGCCTCTTTAGGGTGCAACTACCGGTATACGTTTCGTATGCAAAAAATTATACCACACTAGGTAACACACTATAGCCTGATATCGCAATACGCAGAACAAGCGCGCAATGTCTGACTATAGGAATGAATAACAAAATGAAATAACACTCTAACAGGCATAGGTAATTTACTGAAAATAATTAAAAAATTTAAAACGCTTATTAATACCGTGGAATCCCGGTATTGCTCATTTAATACCGTATTGAACAGAGAAACGAAATGTGGGGGAGCCCGGGATCCCGGATTTGGAAACCATAATATGGGAGGGTCACAAACTTGCAGAAAAAAGTCACCTCGACATACGTGACGATTTTCACAACCCAAAGTAATAAAAATCGGCAGTAAAGTTTATAATACAGTCGGGCAATTGTGCCGACTATAATATAGTTCAGTAAATCTATTAATAAAGTTTTAAACCTTGTGTGACATGATACATTTGGGTGTGGTGTTTCAAGTTCACTACTCTCCCACCCCCTCCCCCTGACGCTTCACGCTACACAATTACGTTCGCGAAAACGGCTGTAAAAGGGCTGTAAAGATTTCGATGAAGATTGCAATATTGGGGTTAACGTTGTCGAAAAATCGATCTACCTACCTAAGTTTATATAAGTATGTATGTATGTGAATACATATACCTACATACTTATATAAACTCACGCCTTCATTCCCGTGGGGCAGGCAGAGTTACAGAATTACCAACAACTCTAAAAACTTGTTGATAATTCTACCTGGGAAAATTAGTTTGCTCTATTTTCACTTAACCCTTAATTTGGCAAAAATAAAAAAAGTCGGGAATTCAAACCCTTTTTGATTTTGAATCAGAAAAAAAATAAAAACACAAATCAAACAAAAAATGTGAACCTTATGGTATGTATGGTATACCATACACTGCCAAATTAAGGGTTAATCTGCACGGGTTGCACAAGTTGCATTTTCTCGCTTGTTGCTCAGTGCGTCTCTATCGTTACTGACTAGATAATCCAAGATCCAAGCGACAACCTAGTCGCAGGCAACTTGCGCTAGCAGTTACTAAATATTATGTTTAAAATTTCAGGTTTTTGACTTCGATAGTTAGAGATAAGATGAAAGAATAAGGAATCCTACTATGACAACAGCACCCTAAAAAAAATGTTAGCCCCCATTTGAGGTGTTTTATTTGTGTTATAACTATAAATCATAACCGACATTATAAAACTCTTTAATGCGAATATAAATCGCTCCATTGCAAAAAGTTCTCCACTACATCATTCTACATGGATATAGGTATTTATTTCTTTTTCCTAACCACCTTTCAAAACGACAGCAATCGAAATTGACGTTGATTGTTATATTTTCTATTTTTACCTTTGTAAAATGGTGGCCCATTAGTCCCATTACATTATTTTTTGCATAAAATGAATTGAATTGACCTTCGCCGATAACTCCTACATTTATCCTTTAAAACAGAGAGTAATAATTATACCCAAATTTGTTGTATTTTAAAATAAAGATTATGTCGATTTCAGTATTAGGAAAGTGGGTTCTTACATTATCAAATGTTTTCGGTACAATACGAGTCAGAAAATGCCACAGTGTTTTTCAAATAAACAAGTTGATACACCAACAAAAGGTACGTTTCTTGTGCTTTCTCAATACTAAACCACTTAGTACCTATGGCATATCCTCGTCACGTCAGCCAATCCACGTCCTCTGTTGGGCATGCCTTGGTTAGAAAATACGATTTAGTTATTTAAAAGCTTTCCGCAATAAATGCAACCGCTTTCCTCATGGACCAACTAGGTATGCACAACTAGGTAGTTCAACTGACCAAAATTTATATCATAAATATGTTCTTTAGCTGGCTCGATGTGCCAAAACGTTAAGAAATAGGTACTCAGGGTCACAGTACAATACAATACAATACAAGACAAATACTCTTTATTGAACACCTAAACGTTTGGCTACTTGCTCATTTTAATTCTGAGCCATCCTGCTAAATTGACACTTTGCTGACTGAGTAGGTATTCTACTTTCATGTCGTCCAGCTGAATTGACTCTTTGCTGACTGTGTATTTTACTTTTATGTCATCTAGCTGAAATGGTCCTTTGGCGATAAAGTTAATTTGATAGTAACCCATTACAGGTACGGTTACGGTCATAATTGCAGCAAATATGGCCTCGACCGTACACACAAGGTGGTGAGACCGCTAAATACTTAGCTAACTCTTCCAGACAACTGTGGACGGAGAAATAGCTAAGGACACAAATAAGTTGCAGGCAGTGTAATTTAATTGCACGATTGCAGGTTTCAAACAGAAAATTGTCGTAGGCGGTGTCATATTGTACGAGTGAAAGTATTGGTGCCCGATAGATTACCTATCATTATTATAAAGGGCCCCATACACGGTACGATTTGTTTGTACGATCCGTCGCTTCAGACCGATCGAAACGACTAATCGATAGTGTATGTCAAGATCGTTAACGATTTACTTCATCGAAGACGATGTCGGAAATCGCAACAAAAACCCATGCAATCATGAATATCGTAACGATGAATCGTCAGTGTACCTATGGCTTTTTACGATCAAAGATTCGATTTTGTCTCACTCTGAGTCGAACATTTGAACACGTCACGTCTTTATCCTTCGTTTCAAACAAGTAAATAATAATAATAATAATAATAATAAATGTTTATTTTCAGACTTTACATCCATAGGGTTAGTACATACAGCATCTTAGTAATAAAATTTTAATATTAGGGTTAGTAATACATGAGATAACATCACAATTCACAATCAAAGCCTGCGCGCTGGAGCAGCGGGCGGCGCGTGCAGGCGCACGTGTCGCTGCAGCAGCGGGGCGTCCAGGCGCCGCGCCAGCGTGCTCAGGATGCGGTTCGTGCTGCCGCAGCTACGGCGGAGCAGCGATGCGCATCGCTTCCTCATTATGGCGTGGAAGCAGTCCGACCGTGCTTCGGCAAACATCATTGAGGCACTGCAATATCGCGGCAGCCCGAACAGCATCCTGAACGCGTCATTGTACTGGACGCGCAGCGCGCCATATGCCCGCTGCGTAAAGTTAGTCCACAGACCACACGTGTAGAAAGTTTGACAGAAGGCTTTAAATAGAGTTAACTTAACTTCTTTACTACAACGTGCGAATCTGCGGACCAACATGTTACAGCGAACACAAAGCGCTCGACGCTCCCGCTCGATGTCTGCGACATCAGACAATCCTTCAGTGACCCAGTGACCCAGGTACTTAAATTTGTCTACTCTCTTCAAACGAGTCCCACAAAGCTTAACCGGTTGCATACTGTAGCTTTTGCTACCAGCTTTAAATTGTAAAACCTCGCTTTTAGAAGCGTTGTACCTGAGCCCATGGGTCTCAGCGTATGTTTCACAAATTCCTACCAGTTTTATTAGACCCCCCATCGAGGGGCTCAGCAACACCATATCATCAGCATAGCTTAAATTGTTCACGCACACGTCTTCTATGTGACATCCGACATGGCTGCTGCTGAGCTCCTCAATAAGGCCATTTATATACAAATTAAATAATTTAGGCGAGCTCATACCTCCCTGTCTAACCCCGCATGGCATAACGTAATCATTGGAGAAAGCACCTGCCCACTTGACACTATTCCTTTGATTGCCATACCAATGCCTGAACAATGAGGTGATTTCGTGCGGTACGTTTGTATCACTGCAGAGCTTTCTCCATAGCAGATCATACGAGACCGTGTCGAAAGCCTTCGACAAATCCAAAAAACAGGCGAACACAGGCGTCTCACGTGATGTGTAGTAATGGACAGTCTGCTTGAGACAAAGGATAGCGCTTTCAGTAGATAAACCCGGCCTAAATCCGAATTGAGCATCATTAACATCGATCTTTTGCCCCAAAATATCATCAAGCAGACTATCCAGCACCTTCGCTACAACAGTAGCAAGCGATATTGGCCTGTAATTGGAAATGTCAGAGGCATCTCCCGTTTTATTTTTCACAATAGGAACAACTAATGTATACATAAGCTCATCGGGCAAATAACTGTGACTAATACATAAATTGAAGAACATCGATAAAACCCTTGGAAGATGCACACCCGCATATTTGAGATGCTCAATGCTGAGACCGTCATGTCCGGGAGACTTTCCTCTCTGCATTTTACTAATTTTACTAGCAATTTGCATTGCCGTAAACCTTACGGACGGACTTTTGCCTTCAACCTCAGCATCGAGCACCCCAGCCGTCGATAGTGGAGACTCTACTTTAAAATACCGCTGGAAAGCATTCGCGATATCAGTCGGCTCATGAAATGTAATGTAAATGATCGATCGTTACTACCAATCGTTTCGTGTATGGACGTCATTTTCGATGCGATCAATCGTCACGATTTTCATCAGATCGATCTTACAGACGAATCGTACCGTATATGGGGCCCTTAAGTGATAAAGTTGCCGGCAAACTTCTTGAACATGTGACCTTGCCTGCGCAGAAGAGATTTTTAGGTGTCGTTGGGAGGGGGGGCCGCCGAAAAAGACAAGCTCGGAAGATGGTGTACGATGTATACTTGTTACGGGAAGAGTTTTGTGGAGACAGTAGATAACACTGCCGATGCTACGAAAACGTCTGTTACCACAGTCAGTCGAATTATTCAGGAAGCGAAGGGCTCCGACCTGCTCACTCTATTTGTATTTCGCACCCCGGGAAAAAAAAGATCTGGGCAGAAGAAAGTTACAAGAAGCAGTAATTCGAAGGTGCGTTTATAGCTATCACAAAACAAACAATGAATTGCCAACCGTAGAAAAACTGAGATGATAACGTCCGAGGTATAGGTAGGTAGGTACTTTTTTTTGCACGTATGTGCACGATGCGCGATTTTCCCCCCACCAACTGGCCTAATGTTAAAGAAGTTTGACGTCAACTGTACCGTTATACCGGGGAGGGTACCGGTATATTTGTCGCGAATTCCAAAATATACGGATAACTCGCAAGATATTTATTTATTTAATCTTTATTGCACAAAAGAATACACTTAATAGGCGAACTGATAGGTACTATGCAATACGCAACAATATTTATATACCTAATGCCGAGAAAATACATTTGTAAACATACATACAAATAAATACATAAGTATAACTACGGTACAAACGATAGTTGGATATACTGCGCTAGTTACTTTTATCGAAAACAAACGAACACCGTGTTCGCAAAATAACGTTTCTTTGGAAAACGTCCCTTTCGCAATACGCACGGTTATTTAAAGCTCTTCATTAGTTTTGATTACCACCTACGCACTCTTTATATCTCAGAAACATTACTTATTTGAGGCATTATCTATGTAAAGGACCTTATGGCGGATGGCGCTTCCGCCATTATTAAAGATGCTCCGATATAAATACAATGTCGCGTGACGTAGTGCGGCGTAAGCGCCATCCCTTTACATAGATAACGTCACATTATTTGTACAAAGTTAAGTTAAGACTACGCCGAGCGAGCAGGGGCGCCGTCATTACTATTAGTGTTTTCTAATAAACTAGAGTATTGTCTTAAAATCGAAGGATGGTTTTTTGTTGTACAAATTAATACACAATGTAAAGCATATATGACAAAGTTTAATAATCTTTTCACCTCAGCAGCTCAAACAAGCATGTTTTGCTGCTTAAAAACAGTGAGCAAAATTCGGTTTTGCTGCGAGCGTGAGACAAAGTAACTTTTTAATTCTTTTTTTTAAATGCCGAGAGCAGTGCTGGGTCTATTCACAACATACGAAAGAATTGAACTTCACTTTGTTCTGTCACTTTCACTTCGATACAGAAAAAGCGAGAGATAGCAACAAGTTGATTCGAAGTTCGATTTTCAAATTCGATACCTAGTAGGCCCAAAAAGAATCAAACAATAAAACGTTCGGATACACATATAACCGTAAAATTGCAAATTATCTGTTAAAGTTTTAAATGTGATTGATTATTATATTTCTTTTATTCATAATCGGATTATACTTTTTTTTAAATGAAATGAAGAAAATATTTATGAAAAAAATACGAAGTTTAACATGTATCTACATATTATTTATCGCTCTAACAATCTTGAATTTTGTGACATAAACCGCATATCAGAACGCATCCTTAAAAAATAGCGGGATTATTTTTATTGTTTTTGTTTATTCCCTTCGCCTTCCCCGTGTGGGGTAAATTAAACTAAAAAAAATAATGTTTTTGTTTATTCTCTTCTGTTACGCTACCTATCTACTTTCGATACACTTTGGATATTATAAAAGTAATAATAATTAAATATGAGTGAGTCCAGTGACAAAGTCTGCTATTTAACTCCGGAAGCATTGAAGCAACGTGTAAAAAAGTTTCCTGCCTGAAAAGTCTCGCAAAAAATATCTAAAAGCTTATGATAGTTTTAAGCAATGGAGACACTTTTCTGAGACTGTTAGCGTACTTGATAGAATTATCAAGAAGCAACCATCTTTAATGTGGAGTATTTACTTAATGTTGAAAACCACAATAAATACAAAAGATGACGTGCACTTTGAAACCTATCCCAAACTTATTGCATTTTTGAAGAGAATGTCAGTAGGGCACAAATCCAGAAAGTCCAAATTTTTTTTGACCGCTGACTTTAAAAAGTATATTTATTAGGCTCCGGACTGCAATTTTCTCGCTGCAAAAGTAAATCTTCATTAGTATAAAATTAATCATTTAATATGTTCTCGCTGCTGAGGTGAAAAGTTGTATGTGTCACACGAGACCAAAGTTATTTACATCTCGTGTCTTTGAATCCCTCGCTACGCTTAGGATTCTAACCTAGAATCTATTATAGAATCCTTCGCTTACTCGGGATTCAAAATTAACACTCGCAGCAAAAAACAACTTTGCTCTCTTGTTGCACAAATAACTATTAACCTTCGTGTAGTCAACTTAACGGAAAAAGTTAGCCACTTTTTTCCGTTCGATCGCCACTGGACGCTCGACGTAGTCTTAAAGGTTCTCTTAGTTCTCGAATAAAAAGCATGAAATATAAGAAAAACATGTGTTACACAAAGATGCCGTCTGTTGTTTTTCATTTTTTCACATGATAAAATTTATTCTAGCCCGAAAGTCTGAAGATAAAGCACATTAAGCTCGTCCAATTTAATGAGGCCATCTCAATGTTAAAGAAGCACTTTCTCAGCGAGCACGTGATGGTGCGCGCGCGCAGCATGAACCTTCACAACGACCAGGCGCTCGACGAGTACCTCCACACTCTACTTAAACAGGGTAACCTTTATACTAATCAGTTAGGGGGATAAAAGCTAACCAAATACCACTAATACTCGCGAAGCCGGTCATTGGAAATTGGACATTAACGCCTGTTTTACGAGTACGAGTATATGAGTATGAACCGTGACGCAATATGCAGGTACGCCCTATTCCCTCCCTACATATATAGATATTCCTTATCCCCCCTATCCCTATTTCTTAAACATTGTATTTTGTTTTGCGCTTTGTAAGTACCTACAATAAAATATTTACAATATTTACATACATACTACGAGGAAACGGATAAACGAACGGAGACAATTTATGCATACTCGTATTCTCTTCTCATTGCGGACCACTCAAACGCAACTGAAGTATCTACTCAGGGCAACAATGTTGGGACCTAGAAGGGATGCATTTAAGTGCCCAAAGCATCGGAAATTCCCGGACATAAATCGTTAATATTTAACGTAAATTCGGTGCTGCCTCAATCGATTATTATGGTCAAAGTGGCATGTAAGTACCTATGTATAGTGAGATTAAGTATTCCTCTTTGGGCTATACCACGGCTATACCCAACATGGAATGTACGTACAGTCAAGGAAATGTATTGGCGTACCTTTTTGACTCTTATTGTCATTGTGACATGGCGAATACATTTCCTTCACCGTACGTACGGAAAAAATCTGGAAAGGAATAAAGTTGAATTCAGTTCTTTTATGATCCACGATGTGAGTAGAAATGCAACTTTACTTTTTACTTTACTCTGAGTGCCGTTCTTTTTTAATCGTTCCTAATTCCATTAACACATTTCGTTGCATGGCAATAATGAGGAAACGAACGCGTTTTTCCATAAGGCTAAGTACATTTCGAACCACATTTTTTTGATGTATTAATATCTATTCTTATTTTCTGTCGCTTTTCGTGATCAGGCAATTCTCTGACCGCAATGACAAAGGACGATGAGATGGCCGGCATTTGCATAAACTTTGCGAGCAGCCCCGTGGACCCGAAGAACTTGAGGAATTACGCCTTCTACCGACAGGTCAATAGCCTTTGAAATCTTAATACGGACAGTTTGATCAAACAGTCGTATAAAATTAAAAATTATTATTATTAGCTTTCGCTGTCACACTTGCTGTCGCAACTGACTATATTTCTCACTCATCAATCATAGAAAAACGAAGATTACCCGTCGCTATGAAGAAAGTGAAAGTACATAACTGGGTTGTTCTCACGAAATCTCGAAATTCGGTTCTGATAATACCTAAAATTAAAAATAATATGATGATTTCGATTTTTGAAGTGATAACTTCTTTACGGAGGGTAAACCATTTCGTTACGTAACGCGCGTTACTAGACAGCCTGTCTGGCTTCCCTTTCTCTCACGCATACGGCAGAGCGGTAGTATAAACTTTTTAAACAATTTTTTAAAACAAAAAGATACTGGAATCGGATGGGAGAATAGAGATACTGGAATCGCCTCTCAGCCGCTAGGCCAATCGTAACTTACAGGTGTGGACGAAAATGGTAAACGGTATTTGATCATACCTGCTGACGTCACCCCGTATTGCGTTTCTAAGCATAAATACTGTTGACAGTGAGCATAATTATAACTTATAACTTAAAACTATCACCGTTTTTGAAAGTGATTAGTTTAAGTTATTTGTTACTGGTTCGTTTGTCTTGAAAATCGATATCTGAGGGCCCCTTGGGACAACAAATGAGAACCCGTAATCAGATTTTAAAAAAGTGGCCGCTATTTTGAACTTTTTTGTTACTGGTTCGATTGTCTTAAAAATCGATATCTGAGGATCCGTGGGAACTACAAATGCGAACCGGTACTCAGATTTAAAAAAAGTGGCCGCCGTTGTGAACTTTTTGTTGCTGCACGTCGATTATCTTGAAAATCGATATCTGAGGATCCGTCGGGACAACAAATGCAAACCCGTAATCAGATTTAAAAAAAGGGGCCGCCATTTTGAACTTTTTTGTTACTGGTTCGATTGAGTTGTAAATCGATATCTGAGGATCCGGCGGGACTACCAATGCGAACCCGTAATCAAATTTTTAAAAAAATACCGCCATTTTGAACTTTTTTCTTACTGGTTCGATTGTCTTGAAAATCGATAGCTGAGGGCCCGTTGGGACTACAAATGCGAACCCGTAATCAGATTTAAAAAAGTGGCCACTTTTTGAACTTTTTGAAGTGATAACTTCTTATTATTATGGGAGGGCAAAACCGCTTTATTACGTAACGCGTTACGGCGCCAGTCTGTCTGGCTTCCCTTTCTCTCACGCATACGGCAGCGGCAGGCAGGCTCCACCTCTCTCACTCTAACCCAGAGTTTTAGATCACTTCTGTCGGGCGTCCCGAGACGCACACGATATATTTTTTTTATATGGATTTTGTAGTAGTCATGATATTAAATTTTGGTTTTATAGTGGTCCCTAAAATAAGCGTTTTTTTAAGTATTACAAGGCTGTTTAAAAAAAAAATTGAGGCAATGATGATTTAGGTGAAGGAATGATTTTTAGGGTTGGGTCCTGAAGGCCTTACTTGTATTTAGCCTTGGCGAGCAAAGCACCTTGGTATAATATTTGTCCGGGTAGCAAAATGTCTTCGTCTGTAAAACGCCCTCATTGCTATAAGCCATAGTAGACGGAATGACTTGGCTGTAAACCGAATAATGGCCCGTTGTTTGATCGGTATTTAACTCAACTAATTGTTAAAATTCGAAAAAGGAATCGAAGTTTGACACATTTCCTTGAGATTTTAACCATTAGTAACGTTTTTTGACCATTATTTAGTTTAACTACCGATCAAACAACAGGCCATTAATGTAATAATGTTCTAATAGGCAAATGGTCTGGATAATCTTCACGTATCAAGACAATACAATAAAGACATTACACAATTGAGTCATTCTGCCTACTTGTGCATTTCACGAGCTAGACGTTTTGCTAACTAAGTCTTCCTGAAACTAAGACAATTTTGTAACCATGTCATTAGATAAACAAGTCATTTTGCATACTTGGTCAGTGAACTACTGAGATATTTTGAATGCCCAGGCTAAATGCAAACAAGTAAGGCTTTCAGGACCCAACCCGATTTTTATAAGGAATGATGTACCTACATTTCAACATAAAAATGCGTAGTTAATTTGTTAAATATTTTGTATTGCAATATAAAATAATTAATTAAAATTATTAGGAACTATTGTCCAGAAAACCACAAACAGTTTACGCTTCTTTAAAAGATCCGGTAGTAGCATCTGAAAGTATCTCTTCTTTTCGATATGTTTTTTCAGGTTTGTGTGTTTGTCTTTCAGTTCAATCATAACTTCCGACAGTAAAAGCTTCTTTTTCACAAGTTCAGGAACTTGGACATTTTGTAAGAGCGCTGATACTTTAGCTTCGGGAGACGTCTGCACATTTTTGAATAGTCTTTGAGATCTTTTACGATATTTTTCGTTTTCTTTCATTACGTATTTCAGTTTTGCTTGTAATTAAGCTATTTTTGCATACCGTAAAACGGGGTGCGTAGGGATTAAGGAGTGTGAGTAGGGACACAACCTAAAATGAAGCATATGTTACTAATTATAAGACTGAAATTATTTCCAATAGACATAACGTTACGAGTATTGTCCATTTAATAATTATTCTTATTTGTAACAAGTTATGACTTATTTTAGCTTGTGCCCCTACTCACCCCTTAACCCCTTCTCACCCCGTTTTACGGTACATCACTGCCCTACATTTTCTTTGTTGCCGCCTTCTAGCAGTTACAAAATTCCTATCTTCATTATTATTTTGAAAATCCGCCGCAATGACGGGTCCTGAGCAACGAGGTGTCTCATCACAGTCTTATTGGAATTTTTATGGCCATTTTTCTTCCAGTTTTTCCTCTTATTCCTTCTTTTTCTGGAACTCATGCTTAATATCGGTTTTACTTGGCCTTTCTCTTTCTTATTTAGGTATTCAAGTTTTTTTCTCGGAGTGCCTCAAAACTTATAGGGTCAGAATTCATTTTTTCCCTTAGTTTCCTATCATGTTCCTTCTTTTTTAAATTTAGCTTCCTCTTCACTGATTTTCTTTTTTCTTGCCATCATTGTGCCCTAAAACAAGATGTTAGAGTTAAATTGAAGGGTTTGCTACAGCATGCGACTGTAAAAAAGAATTCCAACACAGTCAAAATCATTACCTCCTTAGTCATCATTCCCTCAATGTAAATCTATATGAGGTAATGATGATGATGAGGGAATGACGAAACAAAACATAACCTAAAAATACTAGTGACACGGCCATGCTTTAAACAAGGTTATCGTGTAAGTGAACTACTCCCAAAACCCTACTTCATCGTGCTATTAATAATTGTTAAAGTACTTACCTTCCTTTTTTCAAGGACGTGATGTAATAACGAACACAAACGTAATTTAAAAAAAATATGCGTTCTAACCTTTTTCAAAAAAACCTCGACCGCGTACACAATTAATTCGCCAAATTGGTAAAATGACAGTGTTGCCAGCTATCAAAAACAAACGGTAGCGTTCACGTTTGATTGAAACAGCGTTTATGAATTAATTGTTAGTAAAGTTGTGAGGGAATGATTTAATTTCATTGCACATGGTTCAAAAAACAACAACATTTTTAGCTTTTTTATCTTAATAATAATATGTACATTTATAAATCCATTGTCTTTAGAACAGGTTCATGAAACTTTCATCACCTTTACTTTATTAACTTTTTATTAAAAAAAAAGTATTTGATAGTGGGACTTGGGACGTAGTGAGGGAACGGGTAACGACAATATAATATATATACAATTTTTTTATTTATTTACATATATGACACAGAAATTATAACTAATACGCTTAGCAACGGTGATGTTTATTGCATGGAAATAATACTTGCCACTATATATTTACTATTTTTTTGTGAAAACATAAAGGACAAGAATTTCGAGATTTCGTGAGAACTACCCAAATATGTTTTTTTTATTGGAGTTACAACAGTAACAAGTTTATGTGGGGAATCGGAAGGTATTGCCTAAAGGGGTTGTTTAGTTTCTTAGTATAAGAGGCCTTGTGCTGCAAATTCGTTACTGGTATTTGTGGATTAGCCGCTGTTTATTGTAACGACCTGGTCAGACTATCCACTAACCCATATGAAATAGTTTTCTGATATTAAATCACAGGTTAATAATATATTTGTCCTATTAGGATCCCAACACGAAAGACTTTTTGTACTTCACAGCGAAACTGCAGGAAACTCCTAATCTCTGGGAGATGTTTAAAGAGCCGAAAGTATTTGAGGTAAGTCATAACTTAAAGTTGACAATCTAAGTCTAAACCCAACCAACGAATGACGGGTTATAGAAGTAATTAGTTAAGTTAGGTACGTTCTAATTAAATTAATAAGTACTTAATATTTAACAACCATATTGTGGTTCCTATTACGCGAAAGAACGATGGATTTTACACACTTTCTCATCTTAGTTTTCCGCACATCAACTCAACGATTCACGGTAGGCACTTGACTGCTTAAAACAAAAGATGGTCAATTTAAAAACCGTGAGAATTGCACCTTGTAACAAATGTTGCAGAGAGAGTATTGACGTTACCTTTACATTGAACATTTGGCAACTCTAGTTGCCAAAAGCATGAGTCGGTAGAAGCTTTATTATTAACTAGCGACCCGCCCTCGCTTCGCTTCGGTAAATATAAGTAGAAATAACCCAAGCTCATCTCGAATAATATACTTTTCAAATGGTGAAATATTTTTTAGATAGGTGCATTTGCATAGAGGTTTGCAGAGGAATGCAGAATTCACTTTATTTGGCCATAAATTAGAAGTACTTGTGGACCCACGTTCATGTTCAGTAGCAGATTCTCTGGCTCTCTGAGATCTATATCCATCCCTGTCGCCTATAAGCCGAACGTCACGTTCAGTAGAAGATTCCTTGGCTCGCTAAGATCTATGTCTATCCCTATCAACTATAAGAAGAACGTCACGTTCAATAGACGATTCCCTATTTCTTTGCAAATAATTACTTTCTCTTCTATTACACAGCCTGATTTCCCTTTCCTCTTTGATTTCATCTTTAAGACGTAAATTGTTTCTATTATTATACCTAATTCTACGATCTATATTAAAACGAAATTAAATTTTTTCGCGTCATAGGTAATTCATTTTCTTTTTCCCTTAAAAAAAAAACAAACAATACCTAATAACCCCAATTCACAAAATTAACTACCTACTTCATTGATGGGACAAATACTAAACTAACGCCAGGCTAAGGTAATGTGCTAAAAGCATAAAAGTTAACATTTATTTTTAAATTTACAACAGGAAATACGCAAGTACCTATATTCGAAATATTTACAAACAACCTTAACAACAACCTTAAAATAAGAAAAAGTTAACATTAACAAATCAACACACTTTCTCATTGATAACCAAATAGGAAGGAAATATGTAGGTAGGTACTTAAATATTCTGAATATTTACAACACAATCTTAAAATAAGAAAAATGGAGTTTTATCCCTTAAGCGCAATTCACACAGCGTGCGGGAGCGGGTCGGACGCCGAGCATGTCGTTTTCATCGCGGGACACGCGCAGGTCGTCCTATTCACACAGAACGCCGAACCGCGGCGGGCCCCCCGCGGGCACCGCCGGGTGATCGCAGCCGGGCATTCGGGATCGGATAGTAGTAGAATTTACAACGTGCTCTGTGAGAATGCCTATCGGAGAATGCGTGTTATTACGATCAAGTACGCCCGCGACGGGCCGGGTGCGGCGGTCCAGGCCCGCGCCCGACCCGTCCCGCCGCGTGTGTGAATGATTCCATATAACTCCATGTTAAAGCACCCGCCGAACTCCCGAATTGCCCGGCGCACGACCCGCTCCCACCCGCTGTGTGAATTGCGCTTTAAGTCCACAAAATTTAATAATAAACACTACCTCTCGTTGATAAAAACACTTAGGGAAAAACTTATTTTATTTACCAATATTAATTTATTTAGGTACCTTTTACCTTTATGAATTTACTTTGTATTCAAAAATATGAAAAACAACATAAAAATAACTTGTAATCAAAACCTAAACTCAATCTAGCTACCAAGCCATTTCCGTAATTTATAGTACATTGTGTATTAAGGGTGGTAAAGGCAGAATTACGAACGAGAGTCTGTTAGAAGCCCGAAGCCGAAGGCTGAGGGCTTTAATGACTCGAGCTTTGTATTTCCTTTACCACCCGTGTAACATACAATGTTTTTCATCACAATTGCGAGGAAATGAAATAAAATCAGAAAAAAGATCATATTTTAACTTACGATTCTCACTAATAATTTTAGCCGCGTTGGCGATGTCCGGCGGAGTCCATTATCCATTTCTTCTGATGACGACATGTTTTTATTGATATATAAATTTTAATATGTGCACAAAGACACCCTTTTAATTATTATTTTGGAATCACACAGTTAATAATCAGTATTTATAAATTTGCGGCAGACTACATCATTGTCTATGACTTACCACAGATAATGTCAAACGTGGTCAGGAGTCCGATTCTAGTGAAAGTCGAGATCAATAGTTCATATGCGAGATTTTTTGAAAATTGTATGCAACTGACATTTCATCTCGAATGAAACTTCATATCGAATGGCACAAGAATTGGGGTCCTGGCGTATTATGATAGTTTGAGTCTACGTATAATTTAAAAAAAAGCACGATAGGGCGTAATGGTAAAAAAAAGGCCCGCGGGTATTATTTTGTATTTACGGTCGATTTTTCTAGCATGTTAGGACACTATTTACGAGCAAGTGTGATGAAAAAAATATTTCTTTATCAATATAAATATAAGTAAGTAACAGGAGAGCTCCGCTGCACTATACATCCGGTGTTCTATGGCTGTTGTGCTGTAGGTACTAAAGGGCGATAATACAGATTTAGGTAGCGCGTAATTTTGAATCTCCCATATCTTCTAAAGTATTTATTCAAATAATATAGTGTAAAGGACAATTTTAATCTACATTAAATGCCCAAGGTGACTAAGGTATTTATCTGGATAAGAATAAATACTGAATTGGAGAAAATAGCTTCGCAAATAACCTAATATTTATTAATAATTTTTTTAAGATAAAAATGGTTACTGTGAGTCCACCTTAGGAGATAAACATATGCCATCGCGGACTTTTCTTTAGGTTTTTTGAAGAACTACAATTCTTCAGTACATTATTTTGATATATCTCTTATGGTTTAGCCAGCGTTTTCAATGTAAGCGCAATTTTTTTTGTTTATTTACGACATCACAGTAGAAACCTCTAAAATTATCAGTGTTCCTCTACTATAGTATGCATGGATTATACATATAAACCTTCCTCTTGAATCACTCTATCTATTAAAACCCACATCAAAATCCGTTGCGTACTTTTGAAGATCTAAGCATACATAAGTACAGACAGACAGCGGCAAGCGACTTTGTTTTATAATATGTAGTGATAAGTTTTATTATATCTTTAATACATTAGACTGCCTAGTCTGACATCTCAAATTGCAGGAATGTTGTTACAGAATGGGTAGAGCTTGTAACGAGGTTGTTACAACCTCCTTTGTTTGCGTTCCTGGCCACTCTTACATTTCGATCTAAATCTTTCCAAATTCAAATTTGTTTATGATCTATTCGGATATCGATCCAAAAGCTCATTCTCTAGAAAATTTCAATAGAACCAGACACGGGATCTTGGTGCTTCTTTAAAATTAATTATTTTATTTTTGTTTACTTATTTTCCTGTAATCTTATTATTAGAAAAAGTATTAAACACATAATTTATAAAAGTGATTCATTTATTAACAACTTCAATACAAATTCTCTGTGTGGGTCACAGAGATACTACCCTATACCGTTAGAAGCTGTTCGTATCGATATTTAAAAAGTTTACGGCTTGCGATACTAAATATATTATTTGCTAGTTCGGCACTGTGATTTTATGTATACTTAACTTAAAATCACTTAATAACTGCTAATTTCCTAACATTTCCAATATTAGCTCGTAAATTTCTTACATATCCGGCAACACTTAAAGTCCGTTTAATTATCAATATGACATTTTCACATTGTGTTCAGATTAAAATGCTAGCGGTGCTCCCCGAATATCGGAGGCGGGGGCTGGCAACTATGATGGCGGAACAATCTATCGACCTGGCACATGACCAGGGCTACAATATCGTGCGGATGGATTGCATCAATCCTTACGAGTAAGTAATAATTACATAATCAAGACGACGGACGTGAGAGGTGTGATCATAGAATGATGGTGTCTCGAACCACTCTAATCTCCTCGACATATACCTGCCACTGCTAAACAAATAGCTACCGTCTTCTACAAGTCACAAGGTTGAAATTGCAAAATCATAGCACATTTGATAATGACACTCGGATATTGAAAGCCGTATATACTCGGGTAGATCGTCGCTGTGTAGTGCGTCCACGACCGATTGATAATGACGGAAGGCCTTTCTTAATGAGTTAAGCTTTTGCAATTTCAACCTTGTGACTTGTAGAAGACGGTAGCTATTTGTTTGCATTTTTTGTTACTTGCTATGATTTATCTGCGGTAGCCTTCAACAAAAGAGAACAATTGCATTGTGTATAAGATAAACTCTCAAGTGGATAACTACCAGCTTATAAAATTTCTTCTATACCTACCCAACAAAATTAAATGTGGTCGCTCAATGGCCATAAAGTTGCGCATGTCTTTTATCAATGCCGGCTTACGAGCGCTATTAACGAATGACTGTTTTCGCACGGACACTATGCATTGTACAAATGGTAGAAGACGTAGAAATATGCTAAATTTCTTCTTTTCAAACGAGACCGGGAATCAAGATAATAACCTGCGGTACAGCAAAGTAAAGATCTTAACATTACTCCACTTTGTAAAGCACGAGGCGCTCCCGTGGAGAAAAACCGCACCTCTTTAGCACCTCCAGCGTTTTATGTGGCAAGAAGCCAGTTCCAGAGACCTCTAATTACAGATAAAGTTCCAAACAAAATTCTTTTATATGTAATGCCTGCACGGATTAATTAATCATCATTGTGCAAAGCAGCAGCCATCAACAGCTGACTTAATGCTGCGCCCATCGCAGAAAACTGGCTCCAGCCATGTTTCCCTCGGGTATGCTGTGACATGGAAAGTACTTTACTTCTTAACAGTCAACTCATGCCAAAGTATATTGATGGTTACTGTTAAGCTGCAGATTTTTCCTTGTCCCCAATTTCTTCATTACAGGATAAATTAGATCACAAAAATCACCCCCCATCAAGGTGAAATCAATATCAACAGTCGTTAATTTAAATACAAACAACAGCCGACAATACTCTGATTAACCCAAAAGCTGCGACTTGATGCTTCACTCGATAAACTAGCTAGAGCAAAGAACTCGTCCGAATATTATGTCGCGCATCACGTCTTCCTCCAACTATAAACTGTTACACTAAGCGTGTTACACAAATGCGAAATATTTATAACGTAGGTGATTATTGGTTACAATGTTTCCGGCAGTTACAAAGTCGCGGAGCGGTGCATGCTGCACTGCGTGGTTAAGTTCCCACTGCACAAGCTGCGAGGTGCGCACGCGCCGTTCATCAAGCGCGACTGCGCGCACAACTGCGTGGTGCGCGTATACGCCGCCGCAAGCACTCGCGACTCGCCCGACACATTTATTCGGTGTGTGCGCCAGGGCCAAGCCGAGTACGCCAACCTCATCGAGTAGGGTGGAGCCGTGTTATTTGTTGCACGACATTGTTGTCACATCGGTAGATCTTGCAGCTGAATTGGCTCATTCGATGCGCTTATACGGGGCTCAAACTAGAAACCATGGTGAAACACGATGCGGATTCGAAACGCGAACCTTGTTACGATGCAATTCTACTTCGCAACCAATTCACGTCGTGCTGCGGGAATGCGCGAAACTTTGAAGTCACAGATTTTGAGTCTGAGCCTTAATTTAGTTCAGATGCGATGCGAGCCCTTCATAGCAGATGGTCACAAAAGAATTTCGAATGTTTGACGGTTACATATGCAAAAAAAAGTATTCAACTTTTGCATGAAATATTAAACCGTATAAAAGTTAATGTGATTTTGGCTTATTTAACGAAGTAGGTATCACCTACGTACTTAGGTGTTACGTATGTCGTACGAAGTTTTTAAAAGTATTCAAAGAATGTGTGTAGGTACCAGCTGTGTTTCTGACTTTTCATGTGAGAGCAATGAGTGCGATTAATAATATGTGTAAAAAAATAAATATAATTCATATGTGCTGTCGTTTTTATAATTATTTGCTCGTGGTCTATAGGTATTTGTCCTATTGCACAAAAAGTGCACCTAGATTTGATCACAACACAAATAAAATTGTGGTCGAAGTACCTTATTACGTTTAATCTGTTCTCTTTATTTATTGTACAGTCTCCAGCAATAATATATTATCCAACATTGGCGGCAAAAATAGCTGACACGCTCTTATGCCTCTAGTAATATAGACATGTCAGATATTTTTACGTCCAATGTTGGATAATATATTATTGCTTGTGACTGTACCTACCTATATCCCACATGAAATGAGATAGCGTCACTGGTACATGACGTGATACGAAGAGTCACGTGACCTACCAGTGACGCGATTGGTTTAAAAACAAATCGAACAGAAACGCTAGTTAGCGTAATGCATCTTGGCAAGGGCCTCGGTTTACCGTAGGTATCTATCAAAGCCAGGGCCCGGAAAACTCGTATTTTTTTTAAACAACTCGTCAGAAACGCCACTCTGTTCAAATAGAGTATTTTCATTCCGATTCCGCTGGAATAGAATCGATACTATTTCGGTTCTGATCAAAGAGCAAAATAAACTGTTCCTGCTCTACTCGAAATAGCGATGTGGTTTCAAGGAGACACAGTTGCAAGGGGACACAATTTCAAAGAGACACAAGCCTAAATAGACACATCAAATATTGTACCTACTATTGGTTACGGAAGTGACTGGATGGTGATCGTTGATAAGATATATTTAAGATACGAGTATATATATATATATACCTAATGTATATACCTGGGCATTTTAACAGACCTTAACGAAGTCGACGGTGCTCCGCTCTCGCGGAGCTCTTACTTCTTGGTTATTTTGGCCCTTCGGGCCCTCTGAAGAACTAACATAACCTAAACCTACCTGTTGATTTTGTCACGTCTATATATACTCTCCGTTATCCACATATGTGGACAACATATAGACCGGGAGATACTGACACAAAATTTCCGGTCATTTGTACCAAGTATGGCGACCCTTCAAGGACCCTTTAAGTAATGACGAAAAGGAAAATGATGATCATAGTGCTGGTACCGGCGGCCCAATCGCGTGGGCGTTAATCCAACGTGACGGATAAATTACGAAAATTCTTGTATTTTCCGATAGTTGATGAAAAAATAAGTAGGCGGTAGCGTAATGCCATACTTCTCCGGTGTGGCTTACAGCCCGCCATACCAACGAAAACACATTATTTAAAAAAAAAAAAATTCTAGTTTATTGATGTTTAGGGATTGCTGAATAGATTATCGTAAATTTGTTGACAATTTTTCCATACGCGGCGAGCGGCTTTTCAAACTGATTGTACGGTGCCAGTTTACAACTGTGTACTTTTGGACTTGTGTCTCTTTGAGATTGTGTCCCGTTGCAACTGTGTCTCCTTGAAACTAAAGCGATATAACGGTGAATTTCGTTTGCTAATTTGTTCGCACCGCATAAGCTAGCTCTTTAGTTGCATTTTCACTTACTCAGCTTAAAGTTCAGCGAGCCTTATCATTTTAGTCGCGACGCCATCCAACTGCAGGAAGAATCAAAAATACCAGGTTATTCCAAGCGACCACAACGCTCGCGAATCGATTCCGCTCCGAGCGAGTGTATACGGAAAAACTAGTTAAGAAGCATAATTAACCGGTATTTTTCGAACCGAACAAATACTAAAAAATGGTCAAGTGTGATTTGGGCTCGCGCAGATTGGATTCGAAATCGAATACAAATTGGAAAATAACAATACGTAGTGTGCGGTGGTACGGAAACCTCGGTGCGCGAGTCCGACTGACTAAGGGCCGTGTTAATAAACTTATCTTGGCTGAGATGCCCGTCACAAGATACGTCAACATAAACGTCAAACCATAGAACACTGACATTTTTGACGCATCTCGAGACGAGCATAAGAGTTGAGATCAGTTTATTAATACGGCCCTAAGTTTTGTATTAAACGATACTAAAATAAATGGACCGTATTATTATACCCATCTTCTGTTAGCAAGTATGTGCACATACCTATATAAAAACAAACATACATCCCAAAACTAAACCTCAATTCCCAATGGTCAATTGGTCCCAGCAAAAAGTGTATTAGATCTTTTTTGTAGAGAAATTTATGTAGATTACTAATGTAATAGTTTTTTTTTTGTTAGGGTGAGTTTAGAACAAACGAGCGAATGCTCTAGAACATGTTCTGTCTTTATTTTTTACAAAGAAAACGTAAGAAATAATGCCATAGAATTCTTGTTCGTTCGCTTGGACTAAACCCACCCTTATGGGACACCGTTTACGAGTTATTTACGAAAAACGAAATAAAAAGGGACCTTTACACCCCTCCCTCCACCCGTTAGCGTCACCCGCACCCATCAGTACTTTTAGTATGTGGTTTAAAACACCATTCCCTACAACTATGCCAAAGAGATTTTTCCCCAATTTTCGTTCGTTGGGTGGGCTACAGCCCGAAACAGCGGGATGGCCATCACGAGTCTGTAAGTTGATAATTTTTTACATAGTTCTAATAAATAATGGAATTTGTTCAACAAATACAAGTTTATTAACAGTTAATAGTCCCTTATAAAATAAATGGTTTTCTAATTCAACAATCTGATCTATGATATGAAATATTGCAAGTCTTATTATAATAATAGGCATAGGGTTACCCCGATTTGTTTATACATATCAACATTTTCCCTAGTAATTCTGACACACAGCAAAATAATATAACTAAATAAAAAGCAAGTTTTGAAAACCAGACTACAGAATCTAATAAAGGGGACATAGGAACCGACATACATACAGGACAAACACATAACCCTCCTTGTGGGCTTCACGGCAGTCGGGTAAAAAAGTAGTAGCGGGATGGTACTATGTTGAGTTTTCATATTTTCCGCAAATAATCAACCCTTAAAATAAACTAAAATGCTAACATTAATCTCAATACTAACGGTGACATGATAGATAAAACATTTACAATCATTACTAACTTAACTAGAGCAAAAACTCCTCCAAAGCTATTAGAAATTAATGAGTAATCCCGATCATGACAATGATAATGAGATTCATAATTACATTACCTTAACAACTTTGTTCAGTTTGTAAATGAGATGTTTGTTAGTTAAGCAGATAAGGAATAATGATGTTTTTAATGATCCACTTGGAGTTGAAGTGGAGGTGGTCCCCGGGTTCTGAGATGAACGCTAGTTTACCAGCTTTGTCCATCTTTTGTAGCCCAAGGCGGTCCTGGAATGTAGTAATAACGGTATACAGAGCCAGTCAGTTCTTGTTTTTGTTGATATTGTCAGAATCATGACAATACCACATTATCACATTTTTAAAATAGAACGGAACAGGACTTCGATTTAAAAAAAAGAAGTTTTAAAAAACAAAAGACTGACCTACCATTTTACAAGAAGTTATATTTTGCGTTTTTGAAGGCGGTTTTTTGTTTTTTAAAACATTTATTTTATTTTATACATTTTAGTGGTCATAATAAGCTGTTATGTAGTCCCACTTCTTAGTTGATATGAAACTTAGACATTTCAATCATTGCAAGCAACGCCGCGAGAAAGTCATAGTCATATTTAAAAAAAAAACTTCGTTATAATCGCTTAACTATCTAAGTCGAGATATCTTATCGCTACGTTAACCCCGGGTAAACAGGTTAATTTGTTAAAATGTAGAGTTCTTATATGAATCAGACATTCTTAAGGGTTTAATTGTTCACCAACAATTAAACGGACGGTTAGCGGTTTAACGGGTGTCAAATGTATTGATTAACAGCTGATTAAGACTTAACCGTCTGTTCAATTAGTTGGTGAACTCGGCCCTTAATCATTTAACCTGGGGTTAACCTAGGGTTAAATTTTAGTTTACTATAAATTGATAACTAACTAACATACTTTCATGGTAGCAGTTAGGTTTTGTAAGGGTCGCAGTTCTAACCTAACCTAACCTACTTTCCTGGTAGCAGTTCGATTTTGTACGGGTCGCAGTTCTAACACATATTAATTTTTTTTGTAATAAAACGTCGAATAAATGAATATCGGTATTTTGTAATTCCTCCATTGAAAAAAATGTACAAAACAAATCATCGACCAAATAATATTCCATGATCAGTTTTTGTAAGAATTAATAATTAAAAAAATGAATTGTCGATTAAACAAGATTACACTAAATGACAATACGAGAACTAACTATTCGTTGAAACGTTGTCAGTGAAATGATATTCGATGAAAAGTTTGTCGGCAAAACAAGGGGCATCCGATACTTTCTGAATGCACATGCTGAATTTGTTACTAAAAATACTAAAATCGCTATATGTTTGCCTTTAATATTTGAGGAGTTCCCTCAATTCCTCACAGATCCTCTCATCAGATTTAAATTTGGTGACAACGAGACCACCTCGGAAGTATACTCTATCAAACAAAAAATATTTTTTAAAATCGGTCCGCAATTGACTGAGAAATCGGTGAACATACATAACAACAAACAAAAATACATACAGTGGAACATAGAGAACCTAGACCATAGAGGCATAGAGTATTTTGAAGTCAGTTAAAAATGAAAGGCTTTCGTGACTAACTAAATGACAGACAACGCACAGCCTCAACTACTGGACCTTGACAGAAGGTACCCCTGAATACCCAAGGCTAGGGGACCGCTTCACTATTAAGACCTTTTTGGATAGCTAGATAGAGATATGGATGTGGAGGGGTATAGTGGAAGGGGAAGACCTAAGAAGAGATGTGGAATGCGTGAAGAGCGATAAGAAAAACAAAATACTAAGATGATGGCTCATAGGGATGTTTGGAAGAAAAGACGTGCTGCGTAGACTCCAAATTAATGGGATAAGGGCAAGGTGATGAGATATATACCTAGATTTCTAATCTACAACTACACTCTACAGCTACACTAATATAGTAAAGAGGGAAGATTAGTATTTTGGCATTTTCGTTTGTTATCAATAAGCAAACAAACTCAAAAACGACTGGAGCGGTTTTGAAAATTCCAGTATCAGTAGAATACTATATTAATATTATCATTCATCACTGAGTAACATAGGCTATGTTTAATTTTTCTACGCGAACGGAGTCGCGGGCGACAGCTGGTCATTTATAAGTACATGGTTAAGTTTTGCCATTATTCAGTTAAACGGTGTTATATTTACCTCTAAATATAATTGTGACTCCTGCAATGTCTGTAGCTCGCTCCCCTGGCCCGGCTTATAGAAGCCAAACCACTCCGACTCTCTCGGCTGGACCATAGAATCGTTCTCGAACTTAACCATCACGAAGTGTTCCAGCTTAAGCAGATTGTTTTTGTACGTCTCGTTGATTCTCAACTCGTTGTTAATGTCAGACAGGAATAGGCTTCCTTCTTTGTATTTCTGTTCGTGCAATGGGTCAT
The DNA here is from genome assembly GCA_946894065.1 of Acleris literana. Classification (NCBI taxonomy): domain Eukaryota; kingdom Metazoa; phylum Arthropoda; class Insecta; order Lepidoptera; family Tortricidae; genus Acleris; species Acleris literana. Next base: position 7,175,691 of record OX335681.1, read on the forward strand.
GCCAGTACGTAGCTTGCACCAGAGATCTTTGAACGTACCTGGAAATTTAAACGAATCAAGTCAATCATTTGCAGGCCCATCTTTTCCATTGGCCTCGCGATCGATGGGGCTCCAAGACCTAGTGTTGTTAAGACTCGAGTCTTTCGAGTCTAAATTTCAAGAACTCTACTTATATTTACAAGACTCTTCGTTTAAATAACTTGAGTCTATTGGATCGTAAACCGTGTTCAAACTTACTTGTCTTATAAGGTAAACAACTTTCTAACCTCAAAATGAAACTTTTTTGGCTAAAACAGCTCTTTTATCGTAAATAAAGTAAACTGAGAAAACATTTTGGACATTACTTGGCCAATATATTGTCCGTGATTTCTTTATTTTATTTAAAATAGCTGTTTCATACAAAAAAGTTGCATTTTGAGGTTAGAAAGTTGTTTACTACTTAAGACAAGTAAGTCTGAACAGGGTTTAAGTCGACTCATTTTTCGAGTCTTATGGAGTCCAGTTTACGAGACGCCAGTTTTCGTATCTTACAGCCTTGACCTTTAGTCGCACTGAATGACTAGAGTCCAATAAAAAAGACTCACTTTTAAAGTGTCTGTTAACAGGTGAGTAATAAAAAAACCGACCAAGTACGAGTTGGACTCGCGTACGAAGAGTTCCGTACCAATCCATTCTATATTTTTATTATTTATGTGTTATAGTGGCAATAGAAATACACTCTGAATAAAAATTTCAACTGTCTACCTCTCCGACTTAGTATTACAATAGTAAAACTAAAAAGGTCTAGCTAGAGCTAATATAGCTGTTTATAAATCCTATATGCAATTATAATAGAGTTATAATTTGTTTTAATTAGTCGTTGGACTTTGTAATTAGCGATAAGTATCATTCATAATAACTAAATTATATAAATCCTGATGGCCGCCCTCGTTTCGCTTCGGTTTATGTCATACTTCTATAACACCCGTATATAATCTAACATTTATTATACATAAAAACCTTCCTCTAGAATCACTCTAAGTGAAGATAATACCATTTCGCAACTAACCTAGCCGGTACACAAAACAAGAAAGTGGAGACCAAATCAAGTAATTGCACTTATCTACTTAACCTTTGCCTTCAATGATAAATGATTTAAACCTACGACTTGAGATTATTCTGCTTTAACATAATTATACTGTGACAAATATTTATTTATTAATATTTCAAAGTCATGTCTATCACATCAAATTCTATAAGAAATAACATATTTAAAAAGTAACTCTTAATGTTTATTTACTACTGACAAAATTATACGCTATAGGTACAATAAAATATAGAAAATAATAATTGGAGTAATTAAAAAGTAATGTGACCTATTATCTACTTAAAACTAAAATTATTAAATATATTTGTGTACACAATTACAAAAAGAATTCCCCCTCTAATAAATCCGTTCGCGGCATTGTACCCATGATGCTGGCTGCGTTACCTCTCTGGATAGTTAAACCTATCCTTTGGGAGAGATAAGCGCCAGCTCTGGGATCCCTGGAGGCGTCAATAAGTTTGGCAGACAGGTTTTTTATAAAACATTTCATGTCAGCAGACCAGGGTCCTAGAGTCTCCACAGCAAGCGCCGCAAATTCGTAATCATTAAATTAATGATGAATATTTGCGACGCTTGACGGTCTGGGTCTGATACTTACTCGTCATTAAACGGGTTAATGTATAATTTATAAATAATTTATAATGGAAGCAACAGCATTTATATAAACCTCTAGGTATCTTAAAGGATTAGCAAGAGGTCGTCATAACCAGTGTGGTAGGTCTCAGTTCTTAGGAATTAGTTGTTTGATTTCGAACAGCGATATTGCCCCATTAAATCATAACTACGCAATTTGAATATGTATAAACCCGTCAAGGTTTGAAATCTAGTAAATTAACTAATTACAGTCGAGTTCATAAATATGTGCACACTTTAGTACCTTATCTATTTAATGTCATGTTTAAACTGCCATATATGAATTGTCACTGCGATTATTAAGTACGAAAGTGTACACATATTTATGAACTCGACTTTACATAACTCATCATCATCATCAGCCCGTTGCAGTCCACTACATAGGCCATAGGCCTCTCCCAAGGAACGCCACAGAGCCCGGTCTAATGCTTTTGGCCCTCTTATGCAAGTCATCCCGCCATCTGGCCAGAGGGCGTCCCACGCTACGTTTGCCAAGACGCGGTCTCCTCTCCAGAACACGCTTACTCCAGCGGTTATCCGTTCTGCCACATACGTGACCAGCCCATTTCCACTTCAACCTACTAAATTTCAGAGCTACGTCGGTCACCTTGGTTCTCTGACGGATCACTTCGTTCCGAATTTTGTCCTTCAGAGAGACTCCGAGCATAACTTTTTCCATAGCACGTTGAGCTACTTTAAGCTTATGGACCAGCCCCGCAGTCAGTGTCCACGTCTCGGCTCCGTACGTCATTACAGGTACGACGCACTGGTCAAAGACTTTCGTCTTCAGGCTCTACGGTATATCCGACGAAAATATGTTGTACAACTTCCTAAACGCTGCCCAGCCCAATTGGATCCTCCTATCGGCTTCCTTTGCAAAGTTCTATTTACCCAAATGCATTAGTTGCCCGAGGTAGACATATTCCTTGACAACTTCGAGAGGCGTGCCATCGACGATTACTGGTCCTGGAACGACGAGGTCATTGAACATGACCATAATCGTTATAAAAAGAGACTATCAATATTGGATGATCTCTGTGACAGCTAATATAAACGCATAGAGTCTGTCGAGAGAATGGTGACCAAGACCGTTTAGCTGATTTCTTAAAATAGCAACACTTTGTATTATCTGTCAAACGGAAGATAAATTGTAGTGTTTTACATACAAGCTACAGGCTACTAATACAGAATACAACACATTAACCAACTAAAAAAATACAATCGAAAAGACCTACAAAAAAACTTGTATAAAACATAACTACATAAGTTTATCAGTGTTGACACCTGTAAGATTTTTTAATTTGCCGCCTTTTTCATGGGACACTTTTTTTTTACTTTTATAATATACATCGAAAACATAGCGACGATATTTAGTAGCAGATTTAAATGCTTTTATTTTAAGAATTGATAAACGCCCCATCAATCTAATAAGGTATCATTATCAAAATCGGTTGAGCCGTTGAGTAGTTACGAGTGTACACAAGAACAGACATACATAAGTACTTAATATACAAATATCTAATCATTTATTACAGTAAAGTATTTACAGAATTAAAAAATAATACAATTAAAAATGAAAACTAAACGTATTTAAATTAAAATAAAACAATACATACAGGACAAAAACAAAACCCTTTTGGGCTTCGCCGCAGTCGGGAAAATGCAGATGTCATATTGTTCCCTTAGTTAACCCAAATATATTGTCGTGACATTACTTTGTAAATGGTCGACGAACATTAATTAATATAATGACATACGCGTATTAGAAACTGACTATAAAGTGATTAGTAGGCTTTAATTGCAATAGGTATACGGTTTAAATATATTAGTTTACAGTATTTTGCGACATTTCGTGTACTAACATACATTAAATATATTTTTTATGTAAGTATATAAGGTTTGAAATGTATCTACTTACATTATTTTGATATTAATTTGCAATGTAAGTACATTTTGATACCAGTATGTATCAATTCAATTTTAACAATAGTAAGAAGTGATACTTTTGCTTATTACAGTTTAGTTATTACAGTCAAGGAATTTAATTGGTGACCCACCTTAGGTCCGAAGTCAATGTGACATTCTACAGCATTAAGGTTGAGTTTCCTGTCAATTACAAATGACTTGGCATCTCTATAGACAATGACATCTTCAAGCAGATTTTCTTTGAAATGGGTAGCAAATGAACTTCCGTGACCGTACCATACCACTACCCAGAAGCGGGCCAAGAGGGTAAAAAAACTGGTCAAGTGTGAGTCGCACTTGCGCACCCAGGTTTCCATTTTTAAGATGCGTGAACTTAATTTCCAATGCAATAACGTCCATTTTAACTTGCCTAAGTTCTGGAAACCTTATGAAAAAGGTTATAAGTCGACTTAACTCGTATTCAAAAAGGGTCTTTACGTAGACGGAGTATACTAGACTTAAACCCTTTTTCACTTGATCTTCAGGATTCTTATACCCTTTTTCACTAGGACCCTAGAATTTGAAAATAGGTATACAGAATTTACTATAAGTACAGATTTTTAAGACAACGGCGTTCTTATAAACTTCTCGTAGATAAAGGGGGGAACATTTTTTTTTAAAATAAACAACGCATTCTATTGAATGTGAAAATTAAGCTCATTCATTTAAAATCCCATTGCTATAATAGATAAAGTCACTATAATTTTTCAAGATGGACAGATTATGACGCGTTTTTTTTTAACAAAGCTAGTTTAACCGGCATGGTTCTTAGTTAGCTATTAGCTCTGAAAGTTGTCGCCTTGTTGGTAGTGACCCTGCTTACGAAGCTAGCGGTCCTGGATTCAAATCCCGATAGATTTTTGTGTGATGAGCGCAAATATTTGTTTTTGAGTCATGGATGTTTTCTATGTACCTATTTAAGTATATATTTCTCTATATAAATATTTATATCATTGTCTAGTACCCTTTGTACAAGCTTACAGCTTAGTTTGGGTGACTAGGTGAATTGGTGTGACATTGACCCATGAAATTTATTTATTTTATTATTTATAATACCGGGGTATTTTTTTTATTAAATACTTATTCACCACTTTGATTCGCAATTCTAAATACCAGCCAAAGTATTTTGGTAGCATTATGGCCATTCTGTATGTGCCACGAGGCACTAAATAATAGAGAGACCGGTCGTGGATTTCGATCGATTCCACTGTCTAACGAACTATCGATGCGTTACCCTCGCAAAGGTTAGGCACGGCTTATAGACTGAACTTAATAGATTCCCGCTTCGGTATAGCACCGTGACAGTTATATTAAGTGAGACTAACAATGGGATCGTAATTCGTAACTACCTAGCTAGTTAAGAAAAAATGGTTTTAAAAACAAGACTAGCAAACGCAACAACCTTAGCATGCCAGGCTGTACATACATATATACAATCATATTATAAATGTATACTCCCACCCCCTTCCCCCCCTCCGTGGGCAGTCGAGTATAAATAGCCACCATTATCATTAAATGCGAAATATCTACGTTTCAATGCCCTGATATATTGTTTACTGGCTTTAACTTTCGTCTGCGTATAACTCGTATATAGCTATTCATATTCAATAAAATTATCCAATGCCCTTCTCGGGGCTAAAGCAATTTACGATATGGTTACAGTCAACAGCATAAATAAGTGATCATTTATGTACCTTGTCACTTTAACGTCGTGTTTGAAATGTCATACAAAATTGTGAAACGATTGAAAGTGACAAGGTACATAAATGATCACCGATTTATGCTGTTGACTGTACTAATTGGTTCACGAGTTTAGCCGTGAAGGCGTAACATACCAAGAGACAAAGTCACTTATTATCAGAGATCGGACCAATGGGCGTCAATACTCGCATTAATGTGGACATGACTCTGAAATATCTTTGATTTTAATTAAACAAGTTAAATTACATTAATTGATTTCTTACCTGAACTTTAATCTTGATCCTTTGCAGTAATCACTATTCACTACACAGAATAAAACAAAGTCGCTTCCCGCTGTCTGTCTGTCCCTATGTATGCTTCGATCGTTAAAACTACGCAACGGATTTTGATGCGGTTTTTTTTTGTGATTCAAGAGGAAGGTTTTTATGTATAATAAGTTTTGGATTATGTACAGGTATTACAGAAAACTGGCATAAACCGAAGCGAAGCGCGGGCAGGTCACTAGTAAATAAATAATACAAAGACGTGAGGAGTGGCCATTCATATTAATCTACTTAGGTAAGTTTGCTCCATTAACATCCGTGAATTGCGAATTTCAAAATTTTAGGGTACCCACTTAAGTAATCAATTAATGTAATTTGTTTAATAAATATCTTGGGAGTCATATCCACAGTATTGCGAGTAATGACGCACATTTGACCGATCTTTGCTTATTATATTGGTAAGGATTAGGGATTCGAACACGTGTGCAACCTCGTGTCATCTGACTATTATTGTCAATGACAGGAAAATTGGTATAAACGCGACAAGTAGGGTACCTACATTCAAGAGCATTGATCGACCTCATGCATGACCGACACGACATTTCGTGATTAGTGAGTCCGATGAAAACAAATAAAAACTAGAGATGGGCCGACTAGTTGACGATTAGTCGGGAAAGCCGACTATTCGGCATCATTTCTAGTCGGTGATTAGGCGGCGACTAGTCGGCAAAAAATGCCGAATATTCGGCACTTTATTGCCGACAGGAAATATCGTCAAAAAAATGTCCACACACGCGATTTTCATTTCGACATAGTTATAAAAAGCACTAGGTAGTTCATTTTAATACTATAATTAGCGTTCTAATTGTTTTTTTTGTCATGCAGAAAAAACGTAAACAAAACTGGTCAAAGGTAGGTAACAAAGCGCGACGGACGAAGCGAAACGAACGTTTCCAAGTTCACCCGAACTTAGCAAAAACCTACGATCGGCATTGCCGACTAGTCGGCCGATTAATCGGCAAATTGAAAACCGATTAGTCGGCCGACTGGCCAGTAACAAAATCCGTAGTCGGCCCATCTCTAATAAAAACTGTATGTGACTTCTGTAAGTCTACGATATGATATATTAAAGAGAATTGTTATGGTTTTAACTCCTGTCTGCTCGAGGAACTCGAGAACTTTTGCGGAAACTGCTTGACAAACGATCCTGGGAATAGACAATGTACCGCATAACATTTACTTACGTTCGTTGTGCGTCTATGTATGTAAACAATCGGACGAGTATGTTGACAGTGATTCGATACAGTATAATCCGAATATTACTTACATCATCGATGCAATTCTAGATGTCCTAGAACTTGACTTAAATATATTATTTAGGGATAAGAATACGTCAAGTTCTTGGATACCATTTATAATCCAGGCTTATTAGCTAAGTAAAGTAAAAATAATTAACCACATACAGTTAATACCTACTTGCATAAGGTTTTTTTTTAAAGAAATGGAACGAACAGTCACCTAAATAAACACTTTCTCCACAAGTAAATAATCCACTTACCAACCAGTGTAAGTAGTAAGGAGGTATATTACATAATATAATTTCCCACAGTGGTCACCCGGTCTAATAGTAAGGTGACCCAAGAGACACATGAAGACATGACTTACAAAAAACTTCCAACCTCACAGACTTACTCGTAAGGATGATAATTGAATGAAATGTGGATAGGAAGTGAGCACTTTCATTACATAACACAAAGAGATGACTTCACACTGCGAAGTTCACAGATCTGGAAGGCACTATTAAGGCTGCGGCTCCACTGAGGCGGAGTATTCATTCAATATCTATCATCATATTCTGTGTACAGCCGACTACAAAGACATGTATCCACTTTACTACTTATTTCAATGGTAGTGGACGTAGATAGGGTGTTTAAGTTGCAGAAAAAGTGTGTGCGTGCAATAAAAAATGCATGGTTTATGGACAGCTGCAAACCTTATTTTAAACAACTAAACATATTACCTTTGGTGTGCATGTACATACTGAAGGTTTGTTTGTTCTGCAAAGCGCATCCTGAACATTTCAAGGAACGGCACGACATTTTTGTAAGAACAAGAATGCCCAGGGTGCAATACAAACATCTCTTACATAGACCACTTTGCCGCACTGATATTTATAAAAGAAATGCCTATAATATGTGCATAAAGATTTATAATGCTCTTCCTACTAAAATTAAATTACTGAAGGGAACTACATTTAAAAATGAGCTTAGTAGATGGCTTCTTTCTAATTGTTTTTACAATTTAAATGAATATTTTAATAACGGAGCTAAGTAGTGGATAAATTATAAATGGCGAGAACACTTGTAGATAAGCCTATGTCATGTAATTATGTTAATTGATTGTATGCATGTTTCGAGTAGACGGTAATACTATTTATATTGTTTTGACATGATTTGTAATGACCATATAATTAAAAATTTGCATGTCGTACTGTCGACACTGAATGTACGATCTAACCCATGTTATTTTTTAAGACCCTGTAAAACGCATTCTAGCAAATAAAATTTTCTATTTCTATTTCTATTACTATAAGGTACAAAAGTGAATAAGTTTGTGCATGTCTTTGTAGTCGACTGTACTGTAGGTACTATAATAGTCAGATTATAAGCAAATAGCACTACCTACGATGTATGGCATAATAAGGTAAAAAAATGTGAGCCCTAGGGTCTTACAACTTATCGTATGAGCAAACCCTACGAGTCTTCTACCCAGTGTGACTATTACCTATCCCAACTACCTAGAGACACGGCAGTCTGTCAGTCAAGATCGTAAAGCAAATAGGCGACACACAGGCCGTTACACGAACCATTTCGGACCACTTTTGACCCCCTATGACTCAAAATCTAGTTGAATTTAGCATAGATTAACTAGAACCCCAACATCATTTTAACATTTGAACGTTATTCATGACAGGCACTGTAATCTAAGGAGCTTTGGAACAACTTGGTTTCCAGTTAGATCTCACTTCTTTTATTAGCGAAACCGTTTACGAACTAGGCAATTATTCACATCAGTTTTTGATGGGATGCAATTCTTTAAGTGTTTTTGTTTGTTTGTTCCACATCTTCACGGGAATAATTAGATCGGTTCCTCAAACTGTTTAATTCCGCGTACTCCGCGTAGCAAAGGACACCGCACGGAAAGTATGGAACAAAAACTTCGGTGAATTTTGATTAAAAAAATGTTACGCGTCTTGGGGCACGTTTCTCAAAAAGTATTAGTCTAATAATATTAGTGTTTTGTCTCGTAAATAAAACTAAAAAATGAGACAAATCACTAATATTATTACACTATACTTTTTGAGAAACGGGCCCCTGGTCAATATATAAAAATACTTGGTGCGCAATTAAATCCTATGACTAGTTTTTGAAAAAAAAGTATTTAGTGAAATATCATAATGACATTGGTCCCATAGAAAGTTGTATGAAAGAAAAATAAAGTGGCCAGTTTTTTTTCCATACTTTCCGTGTGGTTTCCTTTCCAGTCGCATTTTTCTCCATTTTAATTTTTCGACGATCGCATTGTTTTCCATTTTGAATTTTTAGCAATCGCATAATTTCCATTTAGGATTTTACCCACTCGCAAAATTTCCCATTGTAATTAAGTCGAAATAGATCGAAATAGGTAGATATGTGTAGGCTATGTTAGTTTTGCAGCACCCAGAAATAGGAGCTTCGCGTCCGTTGACTCAATGAAATTGATTTTGAATTGAGAAAACATGCAACTGGGGAAAATCCAAAATGGGAAATGTGCCATTGGTGAAAACAAACAATTGGAAGAAATGCGATTGGAGAAAAAATAAAGTGGGGAAAAATGCGAATGGAAAGTTTGCTACGCGGAATTAGTCAGTAAGGGTAACCGATATATGTTCTCCTTCACGGTTTAACGACTCAAGCGAACGACGAAAAATTTTCTAATTCATTTTGGAAAATTGGACATATACAGAGGGAATAGCGATACACAACATCTACGCGGAGTCGCGTGCAGAAGTAAGTAAGTGATAAACAGAGCGAGGTTGAGAACGTCGGAGGAGACTTGCATACATATTGGCATAAAGTAGTATTATCCTTGTCATTGGTGTTCTAACAGGACACCAGTTATACTTTAATTGACAACAGGGACGTTTTTTTAAAAGATATCTAGTAAAAATATAGCTTATAGAGGTTTGTCTCAAAAGCATACTATTTTTTTTGTTCATTATTTATTACACGCCACTTGGTTCTACGTCACAGCTAGTACTAGACTTAAAAAAACAAAACGCGGTTACAAACAAAATGTTCCGACATTTCCGACCGACATATGTTTTTTTTCAGCAAATAATAATTAGAAAAAAATAATTAAGACTCCAACCCTAAGACTGCAAATGTGTTGGCAACCCTGAGTACTACAATGGAATGCCCTTTATAGATACTACCTATTTCCCCATTGCCTTATTGCCAGTGCTGCGAAGAACTTGAGCAAGAAGAATCCTAGAAGTAAGTAATTAATTAAATAGAGTGTAGATGTTACCTTCTATATGCCGCGAAGTTAAGAACTTCCCGTAGGTAATCACAGGTTTTGTGTTCCATTGCGAAGCAGTGAGGGAGGCCGTATACTCCTTGATGTTGCCCTCCAAGGGAAATTAAATTTTTGACCGGTGGCAATAAGTGTCCACAGCGTTGGACCATGCCCCTCCTACAAATACAAAGTATTAGAAATCTTTAAGTGACCTTATAAACAGTAACCTTTTCTTTTTTTATAAAAAATCTTGAAGAGGTCTCTGCCTACCCCTGTGAGAAACAGGCGTGATTTAATGTATGTATGTATTTTTAACCCTATCATTATTAACATTTTTAATGGCACTGATTTCTATAGAGTATAGATATTCGTTTTCTTCCTTAGAAGTATGGCTAATTGATCTTAAGTGGATAACAAAACAATAATACAGACAAATCAGGAGTATTGATGTGCCTTTCTCGGGAATTTCCGAAATTTTCCTTACAAAAGAAGAGTCGGCACATCTCTAATCTGGAGGCACGGCAGTACCCCCGCCAAGATTGAGCAAGCTAGTACTGGTAGACCGTCCTTTACATACAGATATACACATACATGCAGTACAAATATTATGTCATACAAAATGTTCAATATTTGGACTACCAATTATTGGCAATCTGTTCAAACTACGAATAAACAATCGAGTCATCCCACAGCTTACATCATCTTATCAAGTTAAAAACCATGTATCACCAAAAAAAAGCTTCACACAACTTAAATTAATGTAAATGTGACTTACTTCAGTCAAACACTTAATGCTTAATGAATCTTTAATATAAAAAATGTGTGCTTTAATTTAGGAAAACTCACAAGAACTGACTCCCTTGTGAAAAGCCAATAGCATTGAATCCATTGCTCAATTTATCATCTTGTGCTAGTTCTTTGCATACGAAGTCTATTTGGTCATTTGGGTTCATGAAATATCCATTCTCCAAGTCATCTAAAGTGCTATTGCCAACCCGAATAGAATGCACATAAATGCCGGGGATCTGTTGGGTTATGAACTCTCCGAATACACCCATGCTGTATCTGTTACAACAGGTGTCACCTGAAATAAATATTATAATATTTATTATTTTGAAGTACGCTTAATATGAGATAAAACAGAAACAAACAATTTATTACTTTTGGCATTACTTATGAACTAATTTACAAAGTAGGTAGTTTAGACACAGTTGTTTCACACTGAAAAACCAGAGCACCAAATAAATCTAAGTACCTACATAAGTAAAATATAAGTCAGTTGAAATAGCCAAGATTTGTCTTTGTAAATATAACCATTCAATACCTTAAATTTCAATTTGTGTAAAATAGAGAATATGATGCTTCGTAATTAAATTGAAGGTAAGTTAGCATTGATTTAGTTTATTGAACAAAATCCCATTGACCATTATAATTTATTTTCCTGCAGGCCTATTGCCTAACGCACTCGCAATTGCAAGCGACTTTAAAATTGATTCAACTGGCTTCAAAATAAATGTGAATTAAACTGTATGTGAAACTCAGTAATGCTTCGTAAACTTCTCATCTCTCCTTCATCTAGTCATGAACTTCTTTATACAGTCGGGTCCTATTCAGTCTACCATTGATAATAACAAGTATAAAAACGAAAATGATTGCGATTGAAAATATTTCTACGGTTGAAGACATCTACATAAATTATCTATATTAAAAAATGAATTATTAAATTAATTTATTTTAGTACTATTTAGCCCTAGTTACGATTTTATTAATTTTCTGTATATTGTTTGTGTCATAATAAATCTTTAATTAGGTATTTTTTTAAACTCGAAAATAAAAAGAATCACCGAAATGTATGTACGCATAACTTCTGAAAGACTACACCAAATTGAATACTTTTTTTTTGTTGTGTTTGTTATTGTCAGTGCAAGGTTTGTATTAAAATTAAATAAAAATCCGCCGAGAATGTCGGAAATTTACAGCGGTGGCGAAGCCACTGGCAGGCTAGCTAAGCTATAAGCTAGTTATTTAATAAATTATCTTACCCATTCCATGCCATAGTACTACAGGCGTCGGTACTGCGTGGACAGTACCAAATATAATTTCGTTAAAAATCACAAAACAAATTATCAGCCTCATTGTTGTTTTACCGAAGAAACACGGATCTAACAATGCACTTTTTGCACGGAGTTACGCTAGAAAATAAATGAATTAAATGAATAAAGAGGAGCGATTTGCTTGAAAAATAATAAGCGCATTTTCGATTTTTAAACACAAATTAACACCTAACAAACAGTTCCTGATACCCCGTCCGAATACGATATGACTGTCTAACGAAAGTAGTGTTCAACCAAACATCACAGCAAATCAAATCAACTGTCATGAACTGTCAATGTCAAACTCGGTGTTGCTAACTCCGAATTTCATTTAGTGCTAAAACTTTGCTGGAAAGAGTGCTAAAATTGTGCTAAACCCTGAAAAATTGGTCTAAATAAAAAACGCCTTAATCCTTCGAATTGAACGTTTTGATAATTATAACAGGGGTTCAGAGTTATACAACAAGGCTTTTTAAGGTCTCCTAACCTAACTAAACCAAAATAACTTTTTTAGTACAGCGTACCATCAAACATAGCAAAATTGTATATGTATGTTAAAAATCAAACGCGTAAAATATACAATTTAGCACTAAAAGTGGTAGATTGGCAACACTGGATAAACTGACCTGACTGATCGAATTGAATTTCATTTCATTGAACTGAAGTTAACTGAACTTACTGAACTGTCTGTCAGACACATAGCTGCACAAATCATGCGGATTGAGCCCGCGCTTTTTGATAAAATTACCATAGCAAAACGAGTGTTGCCAGAAAAGGTTCGTTGTTTCGGTTAAAGTGAAAGGTTCTGTAGATCAAGTTCTGTATTTAAAAAAAAAAACTTTAACAAATTCAGTTCTAAACCAGTGACCCGTTTCACGACGCTACAAGTTACAAATTACAAGCGGAACTCTTTTTCTAGCAAAAGGAGGTAGAAAGAGAATTCCGCTTGTAATTTGTAATTTGTACCTTCGTGTTACGGGCCTCAGGTCTTCATTAAATAATCGGAGATCTGGTAACCGCATATGAAGCAGCGGTGGCGACACAAGAGATTCGCAGCGCGAGCACTATGCCAGGTTTAGTGCTGCCATGCCCGGCCATGCCAGCCGTTGGAAGGTGAAGGAGTAACAGACTAACACACACAAACTTTCGCATTTATAATATTAATAGGATTACTTACCTATTTATTCCGTCCGTCGCTGGAAGAGGGGACCCTCCGTGATAAAATGTTTGGTGCGTTACTGGGCCAGACATGTTTTTTTTTTTAAATCCAACAGTTGTTTTTTTTGATCCCCAGTCTTAACTGGGGTTGAAATGACACGTTTAGGTACCAACTAAATATACACGATGTAACATTTAATTTTCCTAGTTTTTTTGGTTATATTTTACACAACTATTTAACCCTTAACCAGGCTAAGGGATTCGTGTTTCCCACATTCATTAAATCTCCTCCTACGCACTCAATAATAACCACTTGTATGTTAGTAACTTGTTAGTAAGGCTCAAGCTCTACTGTTACGTGTGATCTGTCAGTCTGGTGATCGAGTGGGTGTTTGCAGGCCAAATAATGTAGTTCGCACCTGGACAAAATGCAAAGAAAAGCTGGGAAACACCTGGGTAGGGAACGCATAAATTGCTAAAGGCGCTGAAATCTCTTTCAACACATAATTACTCATTGGTTTAATACAGGCGTTATGTAAATATTTCCAACTATTGACTTGCTTCGCTTTAGCACAGTATATATATAGCTAAAGCAGTAATGAAGCTCCGAACAAACGCTCGAAACGACGCACTCACACGGACGCACGCCTCTACGAGACCGCTAAGCGGACATGGCGGTGCTGTTAGACACGAGTGTCGCGTCGAGACGTACGGTTTCCTTTGCATTTTATATTATTTCTTCTTTCTTTAGTAATTCGACTTATTGTTTCCAAAGTCGATATCTGGGGATCTGTGTGGTCTCCGACAACGAATCCGTTGACAGATTTTTTTCAAGATTTTGTATAATGATTGAATGTAGGTAAATGATTTCTGTATGATATGTATATTCACAAATTGCAGCTTTCTAATACAAATAGTCTCTGAGCTAGGCTGCGGACGGACGGAAGGACGGAAATGGCAAAACTATAAGGGTTTCTAGTATGACTACGGAACCCTATATTGCGGGTTTGTGCAAAGAATTTTTCGATTAAGGGATCCGTTTATGAAATATTTAGCTTTAAAGCACTACAAAAATTAGCGTTAGAGTCAAGTGTGCCCCCCCCCTTACAGTCAAAACTACAAATGCTAAAAATCTGAAAAATACCTTAAATGAAAGCACATATAACAAATTTTAAAGGAAAACTATGACGACTTAGTAGACTTGATTGGTTCCTGAGATACAGGTGACTAAAGTGTTTACACCTACTAAAATGACCTAAGACAGCACCACATAACTTTAAATAGAGAATTACTTCATACTTGTGGTTTTTTGAGATAGTTTTTGTGTAATAAAATAACCGGCTTCGGAACCCTACACTGAGCATGGTCAGACATGCTCTTGCCCGGTTTCTTTTTAATAATATAGCTAAGTACCACTTATACTTATGAAACATTTAATACTTTTCAATTGCCTTTGCTTAAGTCGAAAACAATTTAAAAAATATAATACTAAACCAAAAACGTATGCACGATACCTACAATTTGGTAAGTAATTATTATTTTACCTTCTTTACCTTCTAGAAAATAAAAGCTGTCTATTTTGTCTTACCTACTTTGATTTTTATGTTGTCTTGGTCATTCATTAAATCAAGTTTTTCTCTAGCAAAAGACGTCAATCAACTTTGCAAAGTAAATGAAAAGCCCGATTCCCAAATTTTTAAACTATATGTCAGTAAATTACCTTAGTTTATGCCTCTTTTTGCGTTAAAACCAACAAACAACTCCTCAATTACTAGCTGGAAGAGATCCCTTAAAGGGATAAGTTCGCCTTTGTACATTCCAATTCTGTCAATATAGTATTTGATTGTCTGTTTTTTGTACAATAAAGTGTTTACATACATACATACAACTTAAATTTGAAAATAAAAAACGCAACTTTGTTTCATATTATTTTATTGTTTAAAAATCGATTGTGACTTTTACGTTCAGATACGGGACACACTTTTTTTAAAACCGGTGAACATTGTGAGAACTTATCAGATCATGTGTTTTTTCACTGCAAATAGTAAAAAAAGGGCTCATTTAAGTAGTTGGAGTTTTATTGTCTTCTACAATTACCTACTAAGAACAATGTAGATTGCACTAATCAGTTTTACGAGAGAGAAAACTGATAATTTGCTGTCGTAGACAACGATGTCGTTATTAGATACAAAGAAACTTAAAAAACAACATATTCTTGATTAGTGCAAAGTACCTTTGAATCATCGACTAACATTTTATAGAATTTTGGTCTAGCTAGACCTTCAGTCACCCTACACAAGTACACAATATAAAATCTTACGGTAGAAATTGCCCGTTAAAATAATGAAAAATCTGCTAATTACAGGTCGATTCACAAGAGCTGGCACGAATGGATTGAATGAGTGAACGAAAGTATACAAGTGTGTAAAATAATAACAGGTTTTCGGTTTGAAATTCGAAAGGACGGTACTCACACAGTGATAGGTGACATTACTTTAGTTAATTCCATTCGTGCCAGCTTTAGTGAATCTACCTATAAGTTATAACCAAGTAATTTATGAAATGAATGTCGATGTAGCAAAGTCTGTTCTTAGGTTTCTGCTTCAAGAATAACCTATAATATAGTAAAGATAACTTTCTGAACCACCATGTTTTGCCTTAGTCTTGCTTTACCAGCGGGCATAGTACGGCTGCGTCTATGTGGCGTGTCAAATGTAGATAAAGCATCCGTCACTCTCGGACTTACTTACGTGTCAGAAGGTGACGGAAGCCTTATCCACACTTTGCCACGCGATAAACGCAGCCATATTAGACCTCGGAAAGGGAAAGGAAGAAAGTTACAAAATATAGCAATAAACTGGCCCTACAACTAGGGTTGCCAACTATTTCTTGGGTAAATATAGTATTTTCCAGCCCAAGGTATAAAAAACATAGTACGCTGAAAGAAAATATGGTACTATGAAGAAACCCTTTTTAATAAGTGTGTAAATTACATCATTAAATATAATGCACAATATTTACTACTTACTAACATTCTGCCTGCTATTGGGGCAACTATCTGAGCTAAAAAAAACCATTCTTCCACTTCAACTATGTACATTGGTGCTTAAAATCAGGTTGAAACGGCCAACCCAAACCGCACATGTACCTATAATAAGGACTGACCGAAATATAGTATTTTTGCGTACTACATATTTCTTCAACAGTATATAGTACACAGAGTCAAAATATAGTACAATACTACCTAGGTTGGCAACCCTACCTACAACATATATCAATTGAATAAGTTGGATATTATAGGTCAGACATGTTTATCTTCGGGAATTGGAAGGGGTTGATTACAGTACTTAAAATCCCTGAGTCTGCCATGCCCATTGCCCATAATAGTCGTATCATAGTCGTCAAAGTTCTGAAGTTCTCGTTTTCGTTTCCGGTAATTTTAGGCACAATATTTATCCATAAACTTATTGAACGATTCTGGTTCTTTTCTTAGCTTAGTATGGCTTAACTTAACTATTTTAAGGAAACATAACTTGATACCGCTATTTTTGGCGTGCAAGCATGTTTGTGCCTGTATAGTAACAATTGAAATTAATATAACTTGCTTAAGTAAAAAAAAGTAGCTTATTTTAATCTTGTGCGGAAATAAATATTTAAAGAAACTTAAAAGTAACATCTGTTAGTGACTGAAGGATTTCAGTGAGTCGTAATCATAAAGTAACATAATACACATAATAATGTTACCTATTATATGCCACTATGGAGATCGTCTAAGTTAGGCACTCAATCCTTTATTAACATAATGCAAGGCTATTAAATATGTTGAAGTGTTTTACAAAAGTTCCGAATAACCGAGCCCGCATGAGCTGCTTACGCAGTGCAACAGGTTAACGGGTCCACAAAACTAAATTAAATGGTAGTGTGTTCGGGCACATTGTTGTACATACTAAGGAAAGACTAGGGACACAAGTACGTATCACGACTTCTTTTTTGACGACGTTCTACACACACCGTGACTTGCAGTGTGGAATGTAGTGTCGCCGCGTATACTTTTAGACGGGGTTGTCTAAAAGTTTACACGGTGACACTACATTCGATCCTGCAAGTAAGAAACAAAATAATCTTCTTTCCCGTTTAAGACCACCGGTTTGAAATTTATGTCGATACTAAAAAGTGATTACAAAACGGACATTCCAACAAGTATTTTATATACAATCGCGTTTTAAAATTTTATTGCTATCGTACACACTAAATCACATTCAGTAGCTAGGTATTCTGTTGGAATAACTCTTATTCTTACATAAACTTAACCATAATTATTCTACTTCAATCACAGTCTCATGAAGGGAATCACAAAAGTCTATGTTTTCGTGTTGAATCACGCGGGGCTTTGACCTAATTTGTGCTTCAAGCATTACCCTTTCACCATGTCCTATAGAACACAGCACTGTATAATACAACCGCCGACGTGACCAGATCTAGTGGAACTAGATTGTACAGCCTCATTGTTGTAATACATCAGATCCAGTTATAGGATTCTCATAGAATCAGAGTGCTTGAGTATGTTGTGTTCTATGCTTCGCAGTTTCCTTGGAGCTTCCGTGTAGTCACTGGAGTCCGAGGATTCTTGCTGCTTGTGAAGGTTGTAGGATCGGATCCGTCTCGCTCGCGTGTCGGAGTCGTACATGAGGGTGTGGGTGCTGCCCTGCCTGGACCGGAAGGGCACCCGGTACGGGGTGCTGCTCTGGACGTCGGACATCGACCTGATGTGCCTTCTGAGCTTGGACTCCTTCGTGAGCGGCACGATCGTGAAGATGGTTTCCTTCTTTGCTTCTTCTACGGACCTGGAAAGAAGAAAGGTAACAGTTGAGAAAGTGTTAAGTTCATGTATACACCCATAGGTCGTTGCGGAATTTTTATCGACGCGCTGGCCTAGTTGGTAGTGACCCTGCTTACGAAGCTAGCTGTCCTGGGTTCAAATCCCGGTATGGGCAGATATTTGTGTGTTGAGCGCGAGTTTGTTTTGAGTCATGGATATTTTGTATGTATTTAAGTATATATTTCTCTATATAAGTATTTAAATCGTTGTCTAGTGCCCATAGTACAAGCCTAGAGCTTAGTTTGGGACTAGGTCAATTGGTGTGACATTCCCTGATATTTATTTATTATTCATTTATCTTTTATAAGTCCTAATATATCGTTAGTCCGAATATGGTTCGATATAACGTTTGTAATACTAGAGAGTTTTTTTTTTGCCATAAATGTCTCTACCTTATCTACATACATTTTTAGTACAAATTCCGACGAGCAACACCTGTACTTATTAGGACTAATATCGAACTCACGTAGCCGAAATATTACCAAAACGTTATTGTTATAAGTATCTAGTTTCCGCATGTATCTCGAATAAATGTTTTAAAGCAATAAATTGAACCAAGCTTCATAATACCTAGCTATCCCAGGTCATATATATAGGTCATCCAATTCTCTACTAATTTGATCGCACAGTACTACATACCACAGTCTTATTATAACTGTGGTACTTACTATACTACCGTCGTCACAATGGATTCCGCTAAAGTCGCAGGGAAATTTATAAGTATTTCTGGCGAAGCGTTCGACCTGCATGGATGTTATGTTATGTCATTGTTTACCAAGCCCTGGATTGCAGCTGTACTAAATCACTTGGATATTGCACTTGGATGTATGTGTGTTAACTCGTATAAACAAATGACGGTAGCAATTAACATTCAATTTCACACAAGAACTGTCACGTGTGTTATGTTCTGGTTCTGAAACATTGTTACGCTTTACCACTACATGCAAAGTCTCCGTCCCTCAACCTACACTGCCCTCCAGAAGAAAAAGGCAGTATGAGTGTGAAGTCCTTATGCTTATACTACCTTTTTGCTTTGGTCGGGAGTATATACACTGTCGGAGAATTCACAGTAAGAAGTCGGGTGTCATGAGGTGAAGTAAACATATAAACCCCGGGCTAATGGTCCGTCCGTTGGCTCATTGTGTTTACAGGTTTACGATTAGATTTATGATATTGAAATAAATTATTCGCTTATTACGCTACAATGCTGCATGTACAATTATATTATAACATAACATGTTTTATCATGTGTTTAGTTATAATAGATCCTTATGCCATCAGAACATCACCAATTAAATATAGGTAATGAATGCCGATCTTGGTATTCCTCTTAACCGTTTTCCTTCGGTTTTGCACGCTTTAAAACGTTTAAAATCAAACTGATGCCAATATCTAATCCAGCCGTATTAGGATAAGTTACAAATGCATTTTTATTTAAATACATTAACTTTACAATACGTCTAAAGAGATATTAGCGGCTTTTACACGGCACAGTTTGGACCGCGGGAAACTCCACGCGCCATTCCACGCGCCAGTCCGAACCGTAGGTTTTTTACTATTTTACTATTATAGTTGCATTTACACGTACGGTTCGGAGCGAAGATTGGAATGGCGCGTGGCTTTTCCCGCAGTCCGAACTTTACGTATGCAGGCCGCTATTATTAAAACCCATAAAACCGGTACGTTAGGTTAGGTTTGTTTTATTTCATAACAACCCTGAAAAATAATACCGTTTCAGAAAAAATATTTTCTACCTAAAGCAAATTCGGATAGATTAAAGAGTTGGCTATGAAAATTCGACCTTTAATGAGGATAGTTGGGTTTTGAATCAGTTACGTGTTAAATATATTTATGTAGCAACATTCTAGCCAGACAACAATACCGATTCGTATTTTCCTCCGTCTATTTATGACTGCCAAGAGCATGATAATGAAACGCTATTTTTGTTTTTGAATAGGGTTTGATGCAGACATAATTTCAATTGTGGCTAATGAGCGTTATTTATGAACACTGGTATGAACAACAACTAAATTAACGGGCAATGCTCCTTATATAATATGACTTTGATATTTATGCTGAATGTCTCATAAGTTACATAAGGTTTTGGGTACTATTAAATTTGTTTTTGTGTATTTATCGTAGTAGCGATAATATCAAGTCTACTTAGTCGTGATAGTTTTCCTTTAAAATTCGTTATATGTGCTTTCATGTAAGATATTTTACAGATATTTAGTATTTGCAGTTTTGGCTGTAGGGTGGGGGACACTTGACTTTTTAGGATTTTATTTTATCACTTTTTTGGCGTGACTAATATGTATATTCATGCCAAATTACAGCTTTCTAGTACTAAGAGTCTCTGAGCTAGGCTGGGGACGGACAGACGGACGGACGGACATGGCGAAACTATAAGGGTTCCTAGTTTGACTACGGAACCCTAAAAAGCGATTTTGAGGGCATTAATAACTAAATTTCGACCATTTTGCTAGTCTAGCTTCCGCCCGCGACTTCGTCCGCGTAGATTTCGATTATAGTTATTCCCTCGGGTACTTTTTTCCGGGATGAAAAGAAGCCTACCTATGTGTTAATCCAGGATATAAGCTATCTGCATCTCAGCCGTTGCAACGTGAAGGAGTAACAAACTAATACACAGACACACACTCTTTCGCATTTATAATATTAGTAAGGGGTACCCCCCCTCTCCCTCCCTTAATATAAGTAGGTAGGATGATTAATACGAGTGATAATAGCGGCCTGCACACGTAAAGTTCGGACTGCGGGAAAAGCCACGTGCCATTCCAATCTTCGATCCGAACCGTACGTGTAAATGCAACTGTAATAGTAAAATAGTACAAAATGTACGGTTCGGACTGGCGCGTGGCGTTTCCCGCGGTCCGAACTTTACGTGTAAAGGCCGCTAATATATCATTTTTGATTCGAGCCATTTGCCCTTTCATCAATTACATTTTTCTATGCATAATATTTTAGGCGTACTTTTTCGAATCAAATCGGAGAAATACTGGAAAAGGGCCGAATCTTAAGTGCCCGAAACCGACGTGCATGTATGAATGTGGAAGAAGCGAAAGAGATTTGTCAGGATCGTAGCAGGTGGAAAGAAGTGGTCTCTGCCTACCTCTCTGGGATACAGGCGTGATTTAATATATGTATGTATGTTATATTTTACCGATCAGAATGTTCTAAATCTAATGTGTCCCTTACAAAGAACACTGGGCAGGACGAGGATATACTTTATATTAACCAAAGCGTATAGTAATGACAGCAAGTATAATTGTGTTTTAACTACCGTCTTAGTTAATGCGTCTAATAGTATGGCTCGCATGGAATGAAGGCTTGTTCACAACAATCACCAAATAATTGACGACCGAGTTGGCCTAGTTGGTAGTGACCCTGCCTACGAAGCTAGCGGTCCTGGGTTCAAATCCCGGTAAGGGCAGATATTTGTGTGATGAGCGCGAATATTGGTTCCTGAGTCATGGATGTTTTCTATGTATTTAAGTATATATTTATCTATATAAGTATTTAGATCGTTGTCTAGTACCCATATTACAAGCTAGAGCTAAGTATGGGACTAAATAGGTTAATTGGTGTAACATTGTCCCATTGTATACATATAAGTATCATAAATAATCATAATTTTTGAAGAAAAAACAATTGTTATTTTCAGTATACTTTTGGTGATCGACCTTTGATTTCGTCCTTTGATAGCGTAAGTAGAGTTACGTTGTTACTGGTAGGTATTAACGATAAAAGAACTTCAGTTCAAGGAATTACCTTGAATGGGTAAGATAAGTGTTTCAGTAATAATTAATATGTAGGTAAATTATTGTTATTGCCTTTACATTGCCTGCGACGGTCGCGCTCGAGGTGTCTTCAATAAAATGGCCATAAAACTATATCTTGGGTCCATTTAATATTGCAGAAGGCCTCTCGATCTTTAAGCTTCGTTGGCTCCGACAATATTTAATAGATATAACCCCACTTTGCGACTAAAACATCCCCTAGCTAAGCTAGCTTAAAACCATCCCCTGTTAAACGAGCTGTCTATTAAAAAATCGGATCGGATTATTTTATCCTTCTAAGGCCATACAACAAAATTTACCAATATAATAATTTACTAATATTATAAACGTGAAAGTTTTTATGTATGGATGTATGGATGTTTGTTACTCTTTCACGCTGCAACGGCTTGACGGATTTGGATGAAATTTGGAATGGACATAGCTTATACAGGATGTAACAGGAGGAGTGGATCAAACGAAGCAGGTCGTTAGAGGACGTTAAGACCCATCGATTTCACCCCCATGAACGTTCAGCGAGTTTCTACTGTTCCAAATTTATTTAAGTTTTTGTAAAATTTTACTAACACCCTCTGTTACCACCTATCGTTGCTAATACAATCTAAACAGTTGAATCCACAGCTGTGATTTTTGTTTTATGAGTAGTCGAAAACCTACTTGGTCTTGAGTCTCCAATTAACTTTACGGTAAAAACCAATTATTAATCAGCTGTAAATTCAATTATTTAGATTAAATTAGCAAAGATAGGTGGTAAAATAGGGAGTTAGTAAAATTGTACAAAAACTAAAATAAATTTGGAACAGTAGAAAATCGCTGAACATTCATGGGGGTGAAATCGATAGGTCTTAACGTCCTCTAACGACCTGCTTCGTTTGATCCACTCCTCCTGTTACACCCTGTATACTGGATTAACACATAGGCTACTTTTTGTCCCGGTAAATTTGAATAATGATAATCGAAATTTACGCGGACGAAGTCGCGGGCAGAAGCTAGTATGATCATAATTATAAACACAATAGAGTCAATTTTCAAATTTGATTGATTGTCACTAAGTCAAATAATAATAGAAGGAAATCGAATATTTATATCAATATTAAACTGAATATTGTGTAACTTTGCAAATTACCTACAGTGATTACTTATTACCTACCTCTATATTTACAGTGTATACCTAGTTTTGTTATTGGAAGTAGGTACCTATAAAATAATATGTTCACGTTCTAATTTATTTGTGTTCTTGTTGGTACAACATGCATATACTCGTTTGTTACCTATGTTTAGTAATTTCATCCCAGACCGCAACAAAATAAACCTAAGTAGTCTCATTTCACAATGTCTAACCAGTTAGAACTATTTTAATCGAATATCAAATTGGCTCATTAAAAACCAATTTTGTTCTTAATTAATTAAAGTCGAAATCAAATGGATAGATGTCGCTGAATCGAGACAGGGTTCCTAATTCGTCCGCGCGCGCCTCGTTACAGTTTTACAGTTATTTATAGACAATTGTTATCGCCGTCTGTAAATAGTTGCCCAAGAATTAATATTTGTGTCGGCACTTATTTTGAAATTTTCCTTTACGTACTTAATCGTACCAGCTCTACGTAAATATTGCGACAAGTGACAAGCTTCAGTTTGCTCAGTTTACCGAGATTTTACTGTCATTGTTTAAATTATAATTATCTAGAATTCTAGAGACTGGGAAAAAAGGCTTAATTTAGAACGTAAACCCAGTAAATTGCCCTACAGCAGCTAAAAAGGAGGTAAAAACCGAACTTTTTCGTCTTTATCGCGCTGGGCTGGGTTAAAAAAGGTTGTTTCTCGTATTGTACTCTTTACTAATGTTATAAATTTAAATTTTGCCGAATACTTTTAAATATTTATACCTACCTATTTGGATTTCAAAGCTAATCAATGGGTAGGACTGAATCTAACAACACTACTACAATTAATTGAGAAAGCAAGCAAGATAAATTCTTATCCGATCCGACCAAATGAGACCGTTATTTAATCTTCATATCCCCAACACTATACCTTCTATACCTTCATGCAAATATTCCTAATAAAGTAGACGTAAATAAAGCATTCCCACACTAATTATTCTTTCTCATTCTCAGGGGCCCATTTCTCGAAAATCACTAGACTCATAATAATAATATTACCTCACTCAAAACAATTTTCTACGACCCTACTAGTGAAATGTAGGTAAGTTCATTTCAACTTATACTTATTATTTGTCTATGCGTTTCGAGAAACAGGCACCTGTAAGTAGGGCATCATTTCATTTCAGCCCACATCCACCCACTGCAGGGTAAAGGCCTATTAATTTTCACCCCATTTTGCCCGGTCTCGTGCTAACGCCATCCACCCTTTCCCAACTGTCTGCCAAATGTCATCAGACCAACGAGCTCATGGTCTGCCTACTGATCTGTGACCTAATCTCGGCCACCACCTGTTAGCTAATCGCTGGAGTTATCGTATTCTTGATTGGAGACCGCGAATCGGCAAACGTAGTGTAGGACGCCCTCAGACTAGGTGGAGCGACGATCATCGCAAGGTGGCTGGTAAGAGCTGGATGAGAGTGCCCACGAATCGTGCTCGTTGGCGTGCAATGGGAGAGGCCTATGTCCAGCAGTTGACTAATATAGGCTGATGATGATGATGATGATGATGATGATGATGATGATGATGATGATGATGATGATGATGATGATGATGATGATGATGATGACTCTGTTAGCGCCCTCGACCACCTGGGGGATGTTTTATAAAGCTACAAATTACAATTTACAGGTTACAAGTTTCCATTTGACACAACCTCGACCAAAGACGACCAGCCATTTGAGCAGTGTTGCCAGTTTAGACCTGTAAAATTGTAACTTGTAGCTTTATAAAACGTGCCCCTGCCATCGTTTCGCCTAGCCAAGTGACCCGCCCATCTCCTCTTTAGTTGCGTTATCCTTTTGCCGACATAGTAGTAAGTAGGTACTTAATTGTTATTGTGACTGCCAAATATCTTCGAAAACAGAGAATTATTTGGTACCTATAACACAAACGTTCTCCTACTTAAACGGTCACCTTAAAGAATTTAAATAGAGGAATTATTGCAAGCAACTATAAATAAATGTTTCGAACAAAACAACATGTGTAGGTTATCTCACCAAAGAATTTCGGCCTTTGTCCGTCTACTTACCTACATACCTACGTACCTTGTTATCGTATCAAATCGTAGATCAATCGGTTGCTGTCTTTCGGATTCTTACTTAACACAATACCTACTGTTGATATAATATAATATACGGAATTTTTAAGGAAAATATTTGAAAATATTATACCTACCTAGCACTGATTTCCTTTTGTCTTAATCTTCTTTCCTTGGCAAAGAAAGAGTTCCTTCTTAATGCCCGTTTTCACCAAGTTATAAAGAACTTCGACAACTTGTTCAGTAGCCCCTTCAAATTTATTATAAATGGGCGGACTCGTGCCTAAAGGTCACCACTGACTTAGGGCCTCTATTCTAGGCAGTGGAAACCATAAATATTGTCTTTGATGCGTTATGGTATTGTTTTTAACTCGGCTGCCATTAATTACTGCCAAGAAAATAAATAAGAGCTATAAAAACGTTGACAATTGAGAATACGATAACAGGTCAATATGGTTTTTACCGCCTAGCATAGAAGCCATGGTCGTCGGCCATCGTTCAACTGATAACGAAGAGACAAGACTATTTTTGGCTTATCTGTTTAATACTATACCGATATCGGTAATGAAGAAATAATACGAAGTAAAAAATATTAGGGGACAGTCTCACACTATAATAGCGGCTTGCAATCACGTAGAGTTCGGACCGCGGGAAACGCCACGCGCCATTCCAATCTTCGCGCCGAACCGTACGTGTAAATGCAACTGTAATAGTAAAATAGTAAAAAACCTACGGTTCGGACTGGCGCGTGGAATGGCGCGTGTCGTTTCCCGCGGTCCAAAATGTGCCGCCTAAAGGCCGCTTATGGGTATTATGAGTACCCACTAGACGACGATATACAAACTAACATAGAAAAATTAAAACTGTATGTATGTACATACGTATACATAGAACAACCAGGCTACTGTAGTTGAAATGCATTAAGGGATTTCGTTCGAGAAAAAATAATCTGCTGCATAAAGGGCATTGGGTAAATTTGTTTGAAGAATATTGTCATATTTTTTTCAGCGGCCACGGATGATTCTTACGTAGTTATTTAGAGAACCTCTAAATACATATAGATATATATAATTTATGGCGTTAAATAATATCGGAGCGGAGATTTTCAAGATTTAAGTGTTCAGTTTTTAGTACAAAAGTACGCCCAAGTATGAATATTTAAATATCTCGGCTCCGATGCACTTAAGAGTATTACATTACATAATAAAATATGTTTATTTTTAATAATTCTATCATAATTTGCCACTTTTACGATTGGCCGCTCACCTTGAAAATGTATGAATTTTACAAATGGCAACACTTTTACCCAAACCCCTTTGTACTTAATAGATAGCAAAAAATTACACCCTTTTCTGTATTGCTGTAGTTAATAAACCAAATCAACAAATTTCCCTGCAAAATAAGTGCTTAGTTATAAACAATATAAGATTTGACCGCCTAAACTCGTTAAATCGTGATTCATTTCAACGATATTGAACAACGTTTTAAATGTTTTAATTGAACTACGTAATAAACCGAGTCCCTGCGATAAAACGTACGTTTCTTTGTTGTTTGCCTTCTCGCTCGATGACGATGACGACACGTTTATTTCAAGATGTACTTAACTACCAACCGGTACATAAGTGTGGGTGTAAATATGTGTATAAATGTTATTAATAACTACGAACGTGCTAATCAGATCGTTCTATGTTTTAGTATTTAACGCCACGTTCACATTCTTTGAATTCCGAACTTTAAAGTCATTAAAAAGTTAAAAAATATATATTTAAAAACCATAAAAGACACCAGCGGGCGTGTTTATCGATGTGGATAAACGTGGATAAAACATCTGTCACTTTCTGATCGTATGTAAGTGCGAGAGTTATGATGATGAATGATTTATCCAGCCCGATAAAAAGATCATGATATGGAGGCAGAGGAATTATTATCTTAAAAACGGCGCTCTGTTAAACGGTCCATGGAGTGAGCGAAGTCATAGGAGCTCGCTCAATCAACGAGTAAAGCGAGTAAGCTGAGAATTCACGCCCTTAAATTTTGTTTTTAGTGTTTTTATGTAACTTTTTACGATGCGAGCATTTTACTCGCTGGTTAAGTTATCTTGGTTTTATCTCTCACTGCTTAAGTAGGTACTTGTTTCAATGAAACGGGGACATACAGTTGACCAAATAAATGGTCCTTTAATTTTGACACAATTTCGTGTTAAATTAATATGTCACTTAAGTCACACATGCTTAACGGTCCTTTGATGACGCGGAAACGGAATTTAACCTGAGAGTGACAGTCCAAATAAGTTGGCAAACTGTTCCTATTAGGACATACCTAATCGTTGTACCATTTCAGTGGCACAAGATTCATTCAGTAAACGTTTTCGCTATCGAAAACTTATAGGTTTGACTTAATCTGCCAGACAGTCGCGTCGAGCGCTTATGCCAATACCATACATATTGTCAGTTTTCGAAAATCGTTTACGTTAGCGTTAAGTATCTTGGCTACGGCTCCTTTTTAAACACAGCACTCACATCAATATCAATATTTTATTATAGTGGCTTCTATCAACAATAATCGACGACCACGATTAGTTTACAATTTACAATGTGAACTAAATGACATCAGAGTTATAAATCAAAGGTACCTTTAGGTATTTGTTTTCAATCAACGTGAATCATCTTTCGTTATGGGTAAAGTAATGTTGAGTCAATAATGTTTAGCACGGCTAACATGATTAACAAGGATAAAATGTTACCACAGAATATACATATAATAGTACTATATAGTATGACAGTAACCAAAAGTAAATAAATCTTCTACAAACTGCCATTATAAATTGAGTAAGTACAAAGGTAACTCTAGTAGCATTTTTTACCAGTTGACCTTTGATCAAAGAATAATATTGTTGGTGAGCGGTGTAATATTGTAAAGGTGAATTACCTATACTAAGTAGTCTCTAATTATGCTTTTTAATTATTTCATACGAAGTTAACAAAAAATACATAATTATGATTAATCTTTAAAGCTATAATAAACGAGGTGTTAGTCAAACAGCGAAGGTTTACGATATTTTTCTGTCTATTGGCTGTAAGCTAAAATGAATGATCTGGTACTACAATAGGAAACTATACTTACCTACCCCATTCCTACATCATGTACCTATTTTAAATAAACAATGTTTTTAGAAAATATATTTTCTATTCGCACCTCAAATCATTAAAAAAACTCGAATAATTAGATTTAAGCGCACTGCTTGGGTCTTTAAAGTTATAGGTAAGTACTTAGATCATTTTATGTGTTGACTCCGTATAGCCACCAATAAATAACACGTTATTTATTAATTATTCCACAAGCAGTTTTGGAATTTCCAACGTGAACCGATGAAAAATGTATCCGGCAAAGCACTCAAGATAAACACTTCGCTAAAAGATTATTTACAACGGATATGCATGTTTTTGTTTGATATCTTTATAGGTTAAATATTTAACATGCAGCACGTTTTTACGAAAAAACTGGTTAGGTCATGAATAATTGAGGAGAATATACATGATGATGTTTAATCAGTTTCGAGTTAAAGTGTTTTGAACCTAGGAAACGTTCTGTTGCATTTATCTTCGTAGATTGTAGTCCCCACAGTGTATTTTATCGCTATTAGTTATGAGAAATTCAATGCAAAATAAGGATATAAATACCTTATCTGTATTTAATGAGAATTATGTTATGACACTATCTGCGTAATTTGCCCCACGTGTTAGGTCTAGACAAAGAGAATCAGACGGGAATTTTCGTCGTCATCGTAATAAAATTCACCCACAAGTTATCAATACCCTTACCACGAGTTACAATTACCGTACGCGCTAGCGAGTCGAATGCTTTGTCCCTCGTACTCTAGGTATAAGAATAGGTACTGCGAGGTCTGCGAGGAACAGTACCCTTACCATGAGTTAAAATTACTGTACTTGCTCGCTAGCGAGTCGAATGCTCTGTCTCTCGCACTCTATAAGAATACTTGCGAGGTCTCCGAGGGACAGAGCTTCGACTCGGTAGCGAGTACGGTAATTGTAACTCATGTTAACTTGGCAAGGGTGCAGTACAATTATCGTACTCACTAGCGGGCGAATGCTCTAAATATTCCTCACAGTATTCTTATATAGTGCGAGAGACAGAGGCCAGAGCATTCGACTCTCTAGTGAGTAGGTACGGTAATTGTAACTCATGGTAAGGGTTAACAGTTATCAAACCTTCACTGTTTGACTCACGCCTTGTTTATAGCTATATATGTATATTACACCTTAAGAGGCCACACCACACAAAAATGAAAAGGGATGGCTTTATGCAGTTCCGCGCGAAGAACGTGAGATGTGCACAGTTTGCGCACCTTGATGGCAGCGTTAAATTCAAGTACTTAATTGCTGTTTACTTTAAAACCTCAACATACAGGGTGGCCGGAACATTGAAGTCCAAAAAAATTTTACCCTATGTTTGTTTTTCACCTAGTATGGACAAACAAACTTTGTGTGATTACACAAAAAGTTGTCATGAAAAAAAACTGGCATGTAGTTTTAAAAACATCCTAAGTTCATAATTATTCTATCAATGTAAGTAACCACTGAAAATATATTATAATAATACATGAACTTAAGGGTTTTTCATAACAGGGACATAAGGAAAACTTACCAAAATTCTGGTTAAAATGATCCATATCTCCGAAAATACTAAAAATCGCGGAATATACATGGGGGTGATTCGGATACCCCACGACACGAGGGACTAAAATTTTTTTTTGTCGTCTATGTTCCGGCCACCCTGTATATAAAAAAATTATTTGACAGCAGTAAGAAGTTATAAATAGTCAACTATTGAATCAAAAATAATCGTTTACGATAGGGTTTCGAAAATTCAACCAAAAAAATATGTGAAAAAGGTGTCATGTTTGAAAAATGAAACTACCTATCAAGGCTTATGTATCCATCGTGTTTTGACAAGGTCATTATGATCACGTTTATATCCAAAGAACACACACATAGGTAGGCGATATGGTTATTAAAATCCAGATCGCGGACCACTATCTTACGAGGGGCGGCTGATAAGTAATCTCCTTGGTCAGAAATATATACAAAAATAATGCTGGCTGGTATGGATTTATATTCGTTTGTTATTCTATTTTCAAAATGTATTACATTCATTTGTTTATTGCATCACGTTTATTTGTCTCCTACAATTGTTTCAAACATGTCGGTAGAAAAAGTGAAAATGGATAAAATCGAGCAGCGTGCGGTGATTAAGTTTTTGACTAAAGAAGGGAATACGCCTTCGGAGATCAGACAGCGTATGTTACGTGTGTTTGGCAGTTTGTGTTCTTCCGAATTTGTTATAAAGTTTTGGTCAAAGCAGTTTAAGTTAGGTCGTGAGAGTCTGGAAGATGATCCTCGTAGCGGAAGACCAGTTTCGGCCGTCACCGATGAAAATGTAGCCAGGGTGAAAAAAATTATATTAGAGGACCGACGAGTGAAGCAGTGGGAGATAGCTAGAGATGTGGGCGTCAGTAAAGAGCGAGTCAATGAAATAATTCATGAGCATTTGAACATGTCCAAGGTTAGTGCACGTTGGGTCCCCAGAATGTTGACTGCATTTGACATGGAGAGGCGTGTCAAATGTTGCGAAGAGTTTTTGGAGATGAGTCGAGGGAAAGAGGAAGAAATAATTTCTAGAATTGTAACATGTGATGAGACTTGGATTCGACAATGGGACCCGGAAAGTAAGCAAGAGTCGTTACAGTGGAAATTTAAGGATGAGAAGCCGCCTCGGAAATTCAAGGTCTGTCCATCGGCAGGTAAACTTATGGCTACAATCTTTTGGGACACAGAAGGGATTTTGCTCATAGATTATTTACCGAAGAAAACTACAATGAATGCTGATTATTACTCAAACTTACTATACCAACTAAGAGAGACAATAAAAGAAAAACGGCGAGGTAAACTAAACAAAGGTATTCTGATTTTGCACGATAACGCACCAGTGCATACCGCCCGCACAACGAAGCTAGCAATTAAAGACAATGGCTTCGAAACCATTGACCACCCCCCTTATAGTCCAGATTTAGCCCCCTGTGACTATTTTCTGTTTAGACTTCTCAAGAAAGACCTCAGGGGACGAAGGTTTATGACCGATGACGAAATGAAGGCTGCGGTTACTGACTTTTTTGACGACAAACCGAAAGATTTTTTTTTTAATGGTTTAAATTCAATATTTGAAAAATTTAATAAGTGCATTTTACTAGCAGGGGACTATATAGAAAAATAAAAAAAAATTAGCCACGACAGTCTTTTGTTTCATTGTTAGGTAGATTACTTTTCAGCCGCCCCTCGTATACTTAGCTTACTTTATCAAAGGTATGTGGCCTCTTAAAGATAATTCAATTCCACATATAACATTATAGCTGTACCCGTTCCTACTTCGTTTGGCAATAAAAAAAAAGTAATAAATTTGGCAATAAATATTACGTATAGCATATGACACTCACAAATAACGTGGCTTTCTACTGGTAAAAGAATTGTCAAAATCGGTTCAGTAGATCCAGAGATTACCCCCGACAACGTCACAAACTTTACCTCTTTATATTATAGGTAAAAAACTTAAGTAAAGCTCCTCTTGCATGTAGTTGTGTAAAAAACTTATATGGAATTTACGTCAAATTTCAAATATAGAATGTCGAACGGGCTGTACAGATGTGTTACTACTACATGCAAGAGGAGCTTTACTTAAGTTTTTCACCTATATTAGTATAGATAATAAAATAATTCAACAAAGAATAAGTTGCATGGTATCCACGTTATTCAGCAACAACCAGTTGACAGGAGAAAATACAATACCTAAGTCCGGATACGGTGTGACACGCGACGCTTTACATTTACATGTATTATAGCGTTTTAATGATCCTTATCAGCTAGGACAAAGTAACTATGTATCGTGACATTGTACTCGACACGGCCGTGGCACCGGTCAATTCTAATTAGTGGTCACACACTAATTCATCCGACGGAGTCCATTTCTTTTACCCGACAGTTAAAGATGATGTTTTTTATGTATGTTTCCCGCGTAGTTTCATGAAAAGTGAGTCTCAAAAATGGCGAGTCTTTTACGGCCGCAGATTAAGTACCAATTTCACCAAACGATGTTAAATTTAATCAACGTTATTCGACTGTTAGTTCATACATTTTGACAGCTGTTAACGCTCTAATCGTAAGTTAAGTGGTTAACATCGTTTGGTGAAATTGGTATGAAGTCATTCCTTAGTGACGATTTTGAATAGACAATTTTGAAAAAGGAACGATTTAATTCTCTAAAATGTCGGTGGGTTACTTAAATTCAACAAAAAACAAAATGTCCAATTAAAAACCTAGTACCTATTAATGTCTATCTGACTGAATTATTTTATTACAAAACATTTGTAGGTTAGGTACCTATTATCTACATTAATTCGTAGTTTTATTTAAACTTAGTTTTTTAAATTTAAAAAAGAAATATCAGCGGAAAATATTACACAAATTGACCTAGTCCCAAACTAAGCCCTAGGCTTGTACTATCATATGGGTACGAGACAACGATATAAATACTTATAAGTACGGATAAATAAATACTTAAATATTCATTTATTAATTTTATGTCGTTTGTTAAATAAATTATTTCCATGAAAAATACACGAAAATATCAAAACGTATGCAGTTCGGTTTTCGAAACTTTTGTTAGGTTTCGTTTTCAATGGAACTTTTAAATGACGGCGAGTTCTCACTATAAAAATGCATGCACTATGCAGCTAACAAATACGCACTAATTACCCATATAAGTTAATTTACACATATACTTACGAACAATCATTATAACAAACAAGCGATATGCTACGGTTTCAATACAATAGTTAGCACGCATGCTTATTGCT
The DNA here is from genome assembly GCA_946894065.1 of Acleris literana. Taxonomy (NCBI): domain Eukaryota; kingdom Metazoa; phylum Arthropoda; class Insecta; order Lepidoptera; family Tortricidae; genus Acleris; species Acleris literana. The sequence continues at coordinate 7,208,971 of OX335681.1, forward strand.
ACTAATTTATATAATAATTTAATAATACACCCAAGTGATTCTTGAACGCTAATGGGTTTCTTGAGCACCAGGAATATTCCTTGCCTTCTTATGATAACTTCTAAAGAAACTACTTCGGAGACTTAAGATTAAGTAATATTTATAAGTAGGTATTTACATACTTACAATTTCTTATCTTTACAAAGAATAAGCATGTCAATGTTTTTATTCTAACCCACGACTCAAAAAGGAGCATGTATATCTGTATATTTTATCTGTGATAACCAGAGATCGAACAATTTGGCGTCATTACTCTCAATAATGTGGACATGACTCCTAAGATTTTAATTATAATAATTAAATTAAATTAATGGAACAAATACTTTATTTACATCCAACTAAGTACAGAATTCAACATTAATACACTTAAAAATTAAAACTAAACGTATTAAAATTAAACTAAGCTACTCGAATATTAAAGATATAAATAATAATCACCACTATAAAAAGAACACCCCCTCTAGCAGGTCCGCTCGCGGCATGGTCCCCATGACACTGGCTGCATTACCTCTCTGGATAGCTAGCCCAATCCTTTGGGAGAGGTAAGCACCAGAAAAATAATATTAATTAAATTAATTGATTTCATACCTGAACTTTAATTTTGATCCTTTGCAGGACAGTAATAAATTAATAATACAAAGACGTGAGGAGTGGCCATTAATATGAATCTACTCAAGTTTGCTCCATGAACAGCCGTGGATTGCAAAAGGAGCTTTTCACCTCATTAGTTTATTTTAGCCGTGAAAAGGAATAAAGTATAACCACGGAAAAATTATAAAAATTACTGTTTATCTGCTTTAATAAATCTACACAGTAACAAGTCTTTGTATTATTTACTTATTTACTGTCTTGCAAACGATCAAAATTATTTTCATCTCACTAGCTCGGAAAGCCCTTTTTGTTTGTTTGATATCTATAGAGAAAATCGCTTTTTATCCACATGTGAAGAAAGAGTTTTGACATTTGAAGGCAGCTTTAGTGATATTTGACAGCTAATAAAACGTAAAACGTTAAAACCACTGAATTTTTAATATCATCAGTCATCATCTATCAATAGGCTAGTGTCCTAAAAAAAATCCAATTAGTCCGTAATTTACATTATCAAAAAATATTGAACACATATTTTTTCTTTTGTCAATTAAACAAAAAATTACGAAGATACAGTGCGTTGAAGTTTCGCGTGACGTCACGCCGTGGCACACTTTATACCACGTTGTGACGTCACGAGCCCCCACTCCCGAACTTTGATGCGCGTTAAATTTGTCAATTTTGATCGATTTGAAAAAGCAAAAAATACGTGTTTAATATTTTTTGATAATCTTACTGACGGAATAATTAGAATTATTATTTTTTTACCCAGGAAACACCCCTATTAATGAATTGCATCGAGTAAAAAAATACTAAATACAGTCTTACAACTTTATTTTAATTCATAAATATCAGCATTCAACATTAACCTTCATTCTTGTTGTAAAAACAGATAAAATGTTCTGACAGTCCAAGTAAGTCGATGTGCGAACAAAACGCATCCGAAATAATAAAAAAAAACTTATGTCAAAACTTTTTAATTAAGCCGTCAACGCATAGAGGTAGTAAAGCAGTTTTCCTTCATCTTTGCGTCAACGTTAAATATTCGCATGTTTTTCTAGTTTGTTTTGTTATTAAAAATGAGTGATTCGAGTGACGAAAGACGTATACACCTGTGGAATTACGGGAAACCGACCAAAATGCGGAATTGAGCTTATTTTCCTCGCTGTAGTGAGGTGAAAAGTTTAGTGTTATACACGGGTGAAAAGTTATTTTACGTCTCGTGTGGTAAAACACTCCCTACGCTCATGATTATATTTTTGAACCACTCGCTGCGCTCGTGGTCAATAATAGAATCCTTTCGCTAGCTCGTGTTTCAAATGAACACTCGCAGGTAAAATACAACTTTCCCCCCTTGTATAACAAATAACTATTTTAGGATAAGTATTAATTTATAAATTATTGTAATTTAATTAGTTTAATGACGCCCACTTGATGTCCGATCTCTGGTGATAACGTAGCTGCCAAACGCATGGACCAATTTGATTGAAGGCTGGTTTATAAGAAAGGTAGTTTAATTGGCTGGGTCGTTTAAGAGATACCAGCTCTAACAGTAAGGACGCCATTTTATCGGGGATTTTTATGTATTTAATTCCTTAAATCCAAAGAGACTAAGTCAGAAATGGGAAATTCTTACCACAACATCCCACTATCTAATATTATAAATGCGAAAGATTGTGCGGTTGTTTGTTACTCCTTCACGCTGCAACGGCTGGATGGACTTGGAATGGAGATAGCTTAAACCCTGGATTGACAACAAGTTACTTTTTCTGTGGGAAATTATAATCGAAATCTACGCAGACGAAGTAGCGGGCAGAAGTTTATAACAATAGTTAGCGCCTCTATTCAACACGGTAAAAACAATATCGTATTTGTTCTGTTATCGTATTGTCAACGTTTTGATAGCTCTTATTTTCTTGACAGTGATGGCGGCGGACGTCATAACAATACCATAACAGGTAAACTACGATATCGTTTTTACCGCCTAGAATAGAGGCGCATTTCAACGCATTAAACAGGTAAAACATGTTTTTTCGCAGGTAAACGAAATACCCACGTTTTCGATATCATGATTATTCCTACAAAAAAATCAAAGGTTAGCAAGCGGAAATGTTCTACGGCTCAACCGGTCTGCGTATCGTCTAAGCAATTTAATATATGTTGCATTATAATTACATTACGCATCAACGTGCAGAGTTTCATAACATATTGTAAACAAACTAAGCGTGCACCTTGGACTTAGCCATTAAATGCTAATCAGTCAATACCGTGATTTACGATGACAAATCACGTGCATTTTTTGCAGACGCTCTCGTATGTATTTACGCGTAATTTACACACCGTGTATGCTTTGTCGCACGCTTGCAAGGCAAAACATACAATTTGTAAGCGATATTACTACCGGGCGGTTTGTAATAAATTTTCCTTTCCTTTCTTATATACTTACCAATAATACTTATAAAAGAATAACCTCTAATCTTGCAGGTTGTCATTTGTATTAGGCTTGATTTCCTCCTACGCTGACATCGGTCGCTGACGTCGGTCGAGCGTACGAATATATGGCAAATCTGCCGCGGACGTCAGCGACGCTGTGCGGTGTCCCATAGAACATGGTGTTTATTCGTACGCTTGATCGACGTCAGCGACCGACGTCAGCGTAGGAGGAAATCAAGCCTTAGGATAAGAAAAACAAACGTTTTCAAACTGAACATTCGAAAAAAATAACTTGCGGTCACACGTCATGTATTAGACTTCTATTTTTCCTGCATTGGACAATGACATAAGTTACTCGAAAGCATATCACACGTCTTGGCACTCCGTTAAACCTTGACAGTATTGCCTATAGAACAATAACAATAACCAAAAAAAATAAAAATTACTTTCGAAATGGCTGAAAAACAAATTACATTTGACTTAAAATATTCCCACTACCTACTAATATTATAAATGCGAAAGGTTGTGTTGTCTGTTACTTTGTTACTCCTTTACGTTGCAATGGCTCGATGGATTTGGATGAAATTTGGATGAAGATAGCTAGCCTGGATTAACATATAGGGTACTTTTCATCCCGCAAATATCTGATAATCAGACATAATAAAATACCTATCAAGAGAAACAATCTCACACCAATTGACCAAGCCCCAAACTAAGCTCTAGGCTTGTCCTCAGGGTTACTAAACAAAGATAAACATTCCTAATTAGGTACCCCTTAGTTGAACGCGTGGATATTTTTGGTTCTTAGACATTTTTGATGTGTGTAAATAAATATTAGGCACTAATCTCACCCATAGATTTGATTGAGAGCCAATACTAAGTTCTAGGCTTTTGCTACGGGTACCTTCATATTCTTTTTAATTACATGTCCACTAATACCCTCGAGGAATTACCAACATGTTATTGTTCAATCGACTCCTGATCGATGCAAGTACAACATTTCACGGCTGTCACACACTGTGTATAATCGATGCCAAGTTGGTTCACATGAAAGAGCAACACTGCTGACCTAAATTTTCCATTGTAATTATATTATCAACAAACACTTAGGTACTACGCCAGGCTTGGATCTCGTCCTGATTCTATTAAAAGAGCTTCATCATAAAAATAATTAAGAAACAAAGTACAATTAGCATGAAAATGTCGAGTCTTCTGCCAAGTATTTATGTGCCGTATTTTGATTTGATTGGACTTTGGCATTGGGTTCAATCTTGCTTGCAATGCATTGCTAGTTTTGGTACAAAGGTCAGCATGAGGTAGTTGCGTGCACGCACGTATTGTTGGGACATGTGGTTAAGGTCCAACGTACAGGTCATGAAATACTTACCTAATGTAGATTATGTAGCAATAAATCGATCCCGTGGTATACGTGGCAGACTGACGCTAAAACTTAATCGAAACAAACATAATTTACAAGAAGGAAGTAATTAATGCGGAAGGAAATCGACGTCTACGCGGTTTGTCGGAAGAAAAGACGCTATCACACAACCGAACATACATAGATAATAATGACAAAGTAATCTTAAGCTGGTTCAGACTTCAGACGTTTAATTGGGGAAAATAATAAATGAAGTTTAACAAACACAATATCGCACCTTTAGAATTATAATGACCTAAATCAAAGTTTCAGCTGTCGATTTCGAAACATATATTTATTACTATAGAGACCTAACCCGAAATCCAAAATTTTTGAGTTAGGTCACTATAATTCTAAAGATGCGATATTGTACGACAGTGAGATTGAAATATGGCTAAGAATACATAACAATGTTTTTAAAAAAACGTTGTTTTATGTTCTCATTTTTTTGTCCACAAAGACCGACATTATGGCCGACCCACTTGTAGTCATTTATTTATTCATAATTGCTGTACAGTCGAGTTCATAAATACGTATACACTTTAGTACCTTGTCACTTTAATCGTTATGACAATTCATATATGGCAGTTTAAACATGACATTAAATAGATAAGGTACTAAAGTGTACCTATACATAATTATGAACTCGACTGTACCACATTTACGTATCAGTTAAAATAGAACCTACGTCAATGTAGAATTATATTATAATAATGTAGCAGTGCACTGAACACGTTTCAGATTCCTTACACATTACATTACAACCTATTATGCAATATCGAATTACGAGAACATGAAAACAATACAACACAGAAATACTCTTTGCCTCTAAGACGATGTGGTGCGTGATGTGCGTCTTAGATTAAGAGCTACCTACGTGTAGCCTATATTTACTATTAAACGAGCAATATTACCTATATCAATGATATAATATGAAAAGAGGTAGATATGTTACCTATACGGTATTCCGTGTGCAAAAATGCAATTACAGGATGCAGGATGGTATGCTAATTTCCGGTAGCGAAACAGAGACGAGTGTATGTTGCTCTGCAGACTAGTTCACGGTTCCGTTGACGGCGCACGACTAAGTAAAGGTGTACCAATTGGCTTGGTTTTAGGGTGCCACTATCGAAGTGCGTGTAACATATCTACCTCTTTTTACTATATTATATTATCATTGACCTATATATACATATTTGCAACAAACTCCACGAAAACGGCTCTAACGATTTCGATGGAATTTGCAATTCAGTGGCTTTCAGGGGCGGAAAATTGATCTGTCAAGTTGTCATCTCCGGGAAATTTCGTTTTCAACCCGAGCGCCTCTACTACTAGTAAAATATAATACTGCTTCTCTGGTACAGTCAAGGACTTTAATTGTTATACCACCATGGAACCCTGTCATAATGACAGCGTCAAACCACATGACAGAAATTACGCTTAAATGAATAATTAACTTTATGCGACAGGGTTCCATAGTGGCATAACAATTAAAGTCCTTGACTGTACGTACACTTTTACAGCTTTTTATACGGAATTTATTGGTATAAACAAGTGCAATTGCAATTCAAAAATTCATGTGGTACGTATTCCTAAGAAATTCCTTTACCAGATAGGGCTTATGGCGAAACCCTCATCATGAATGTCCAACAGATGCGCATATAACACGTTAAGTAATGTATGAACTACGATTATGTATTGTTTGCTTGGGTAATTGGAGATCGGGTTCGTAAACATCGTCTAGTGTTGTAAAACCTTGTCAAGTCGGATGCGTGACCTTCAACGCAGAATCTTTAGCTATGTAATGTACCTAATCCGCGAACCGCGCGCGATTTAAGTTGCATAGACTATTATAGTACGTTTCTGATGAAAAGTATTGTAGGTTATAAAATTAGTTAAGCTTTATAGTATTTTATAGGTACTTCATTGATAATAAACTTAATAATAAAAAGAAACAAAAAAAGGTCTTGCTACAAAACAAACGGAACTTGACATGATCATGCCAGTTGGACTTTCCATTCGTGCTCTGAGGAAAACTTAATCAGAATTATCAATTAAAAATGAATTAACCTAACTAAGTATGTTTCGTTTCTAGGTTAGGAAACCCAAAGACACTAAAATTGTTCATCAGTTTCAAGGGCATTGGGTAAATTTGTTTGAAGAATATTGTCATTTTTTTTCAGCGGCCACGGATGATTTTTACATAAGTATTTAGAGGACCTCTAAATACACATAGAAATATATAAGTTATGGCTTTAAATAAAGCGGAAATTTTAAAGATTTAACTATTCAGTTTTTAGTACAAAAGTACGCCTAAGTATGAATAGGTATTTAAATATCTGGGCTCCGATGCACTTAAGAGTATTACATTACATAATAAAATATGTTTATTTTTAATATTTCTATCATAATTTACCACCTTGAAAATGTATGACTTTTACAAATGACAACACTTTTACCCACACCCGTTTGGAAGATGTAGGTGTACCTAATTGAGTGAATGTTATGTAACATTAATATTATCACAATATTATTTATTTATAGGTAGGTAATTAATTCAGAAACAACAAATAATCTGTCTAAATTGTTTACTGTTAAAAATTATCGTATCCGCTAAATTGACCTCAAAATTATCTACAATTCTTTGTCATGTCTAAAATAGATAAAATAAGATTACATTATGTATTACTTTATAACTTTTATAACATTTAATTTGTTTATAATAAAGCACTCGTACGCATTGCCTTACGTACAACACTACATTGTTCATGTAGGTTAGGGCGGTAATCTGAGCTAACCAATCTATTGTTCCCAGTGGTGCATTATAGTATCTATAGGCTATATAAAAATCTAACATAACTTATCTAATCTACATAGGTTTCAGCCTAAAAGGATATTACGAAAAAAGATTTAAATCGAGGTAAAATGTCACGTCACCTGTCACTAGGGTTGCCACCCGTACTTTATTAGTATTCTACTCTATTTTAGCTTCCCGTACGTTATATTTTACGCAACACAAAGTACGGCAAAGTACTTTATTTATGACATTCGGTTTTTAATTGTCATTTTTTTCTAATAATCAATAAATTTCAACGAAATTGTACCTGAACGCAACCGTCAAAAACCCTCGACAAAAGCTTTGTTTTGCCATGTTTGAACGCGATTGATACTTTAATTGTTGCGAAATACGCTGTTAGAATTAAACAAGGTCTGATGAGTGATAACTTGATGCTATGTACTTAAAAATAATTAAAAAAATACTTTACATTTATGCAGCGTACTTTATTTTTATTCCACTTTTGGTAAGTAATACTTTATTCTGTTAAAAAAAAGTGGCAACCCTACCTGTCACTGACAGTATGGTGAAATATGGGCAGAACGTTACTTCTAAAACTATGCTATGCTACGTTTAAAATAACAGGGTTGTAACTTGTAAGCATGGTCAACATTTTGACTGACTACTTTATGTACCTACAGTCAAGGGTAAAAATAAATATCCGCAGAGTGCAAAAATATGTACACATAGACCTAATTGCCGTAGTAATTAGGTCTATGTACATATTTTTGAGCCGTTGTGGTGTACGTGTACATATTGGTGCCCTTGATTGTTCATAGGTACTATAATTCTCCCATTTGTCTAGTTAGCTTTTATTAAATAGGTAGATATGCGTTGCTCTCTTGTGGTATTTTAAATAAAGTTAAAACATGTATACTACTTATATGTACAGAATAATATTATAATTTTATTTTTGATGATTATAATATTCATTATTAACGCATAAAACAACGTAGAATAACTTTGTTGAATAAACCACTTGTATAAATGTCTCAAATCTTATCTAAAATAGTATTTTACGTGACGGTTGCGTAATGTCAATTACGCAGAGTCGCGTAAAATACTTTATCTACACACGTATTATAAGTACTTAAGATGAGTTCAGAAGCTGACAGGCAAAAGACCAGCATTACCTGTGGTAGTAGGTGACAGCGACGCCAGCTGTACCGTAATTTTGAAATTACGTTATCGAACATTGTAAGGTAATGAGATCCAAATTTGGAACATCTTCTAAAATTAACAGCTGTCATCGCTGTCACCTACTACTACAGGTAATGCTGGTCATTGCTGGTTTTGAACGCATAATAGAGGACTTATGTATTATATATATGTATATGTAGATAAATATAGGTACTTACGTTACCAAAACGACAATAGTTATCTAATCTCAAGCGATTAAAACATATGCTCGTAAAGTTTTACGATTTATTGGTAAAGCTTAATAATGTAGTTTTACTATCGCTAACTCGGAGCATTGTGCCTCTTTTATGAGTATTACGGTTTTTTAGAAATACAAGTCACTGTGTCTTTGCAATTTTTACGTCTCCTTGTGGAACGGTAGAATTGGTCGAGAGAAGTCATAGGTTCACTACCAGGCAGCGATATTTAAGCCACCTATTGAAAATGCAAGCCCTAAAATGTTGTTTGTACTCTCCTACGGGACAACATAAACTCGACGGTTAATACCTACTGGTAATTTGTCTGTCGAGTTGAAGAGCCTGTTAAGAGGCTCTGTACTTCTGTAGTACTCTGTACGCATATTTTTTCAAAGGCTGCGTTTTTAATTAGAGAAAATAAACCTTTTTAATTGCATTTTTTGGGTAGTTAAGATAACAAGCAGATTGAATAGACTTGTGGCGACCTAACGATATCTAGCGACGACCTGTAACAACCAACTTCACAGCGCCACCATCGTTAGCGCATCGCCCTAAATCGCGCAAACAAAATTTTCCCAGTCAGTTTCGAGTTGTAAACAACTTCCAACTTCATTCCAATGTAGGTACTTCGGTCCCCAGGCTTAACATAACTAACACCCGCCTGGAGAGAGCTCTCTCTAATGACATCAGTCTCTTCCTACATTGTGTACTCCCGACGTGATAATCTTCATACAGACTTTTTAGCACCTTTTACAAAATCTTGTATCTATTATTTGATTTTGTAAAAATTGGGTCCTAGAATATACATTGTCGATTCAATAACACGTCCCTATGCGAAACTATAGGTACTAAGGGTACATTTTCATCGAAGTTGTAGGTACGAGGAAAATGTGCAAAATGTGGTTACAGAATTAGCAAAGGGTTTTTAGAATTGTTGGTAATTCTGTAGCTCTGCCTTCCCCACTCTGGGTATGAAGGCATGAGTGTATGTATGTATATATCTATGTATGTACAAGGAACTTGACCGTTAAAAGAAAAATACACCAATAGCATAGCTTCGTTCTGCAAGGCTATTTAAATGAACTAATTAACCGAGCAAGCGCGAAGCGTCTCCGTTTCAGCTTGGGCAAAAATGCTTGCGTAGGGATGTTCGATGTCTCTGTTCGACGTCTGTTTGTTCGTTCGTTTGTCCGCATGTGCTCTCTTCTACCGGTCGCATTTCTCAACCGATTCTCGTGATTTTTTATGAGCAGGTTCGAAAATTACATGGTTTTTTTTATCGACCCAGTTTTTCGAAATTTTTCAAAATGGCGAAGACATGGGGGTTTTTGCGATTACAAACTTATTTGCGGTTTTGGAAAACTGACCGCGCTTATGTCGATGTATGGGGAAAACCGTTTTCCAATATCAAAGTTAAGTTTGTTGCGAGATCTACAGCTCACAGAGCCACTAGTTTTACTATTGATGGATTTTCTCTCGCGCACAGCGTAACTCTCTCGCTACTACAGGCATATATCGATTCATCATCATCAATTACTTAATAGCCATGCTCTTGTCGGTGAAGTAATTCCCACTATTTCCTATTTCGAGCCTTCTCTATAACACAGCGATACGGGACGGGGAACGCCTACTTTTTCTTATAATGGTCTAGGTAAATTCTTCTTGGGCTCCCTCCCTCTTTTACTTCTATTTTCCCGTCAATTATAATCTTTTGTACACGTCGTGATGTAACAGATGACCAAACATCTTTCCTGGTTTATTATCTATTGTCTGCATTAGATTTCTGTTTTCCTTCACAATGCTACGTACTTCCTCATTCGTCTTATTTTCAATACAGCAATTTTTTTCCATCTGATATACCGATTTATTTGTTATATTTTCATGGGACAAAAACAACTGAACAAGGTATGTAACAGAATAAGAGTTACTATAAATATAGGTCATGTACAGTCTACTACATTATCCACATATTGATTTACGATCCCTGTTTTCACGGATAAGGTGCAAAACGCCATCCTACTTTGACTATGTGATTCAAATAACTGAACGTCAAGATTCTTGCGATATTCCTGAAAAGAGGTCTCTCAGGGAACGCTGGTAGACCCACACTTGTAAAATTGCCCATACGTCCTGCTTGCAGCATAAAACACATTATTCATTGTCTTTATCGAAACAAGCCACTGCAGAAATTAAATATTTTTAAACCCAGTCACCCACAAACATGGACTTCGCAGAATTTGTTCAGTAAATCAAACATAAGATTTTCACTCCCTCCTCAGTCAAAACAGACTATTCTTATCCTATGATAACTAAAACAATCGGCATAACAAGAATGGTATGCGTAGGGCAAAGAGTAAACAAATGATTTAGTTATGATAGTTATGATTATGAGTCTTATAGATTGGAATAGTACCTAGAAAGGTTTTATAAATATTCCAACTTAACCCGTATTAGGTATATGTGACGTTCCGCGGGTAAAGGTACCTTATGGTCGGTATGGAGTTATGAATATCTCTGTAATCTACAATTCATAAGCAATCAATAACAAAAACAACCAACTCCCTAAGTTGTGCAGTTACGGAGATATTTTTTTTTGAAAATATTCTTCAAAATACATTCTGAAAAAAAAAGGACATTTTTAAATAACTTTTTGGCTATATTTTTAGCTGAATAACATAAATCAAACATTGAAAAATATATAAAATCAAACTTTAAGCCTTCTATACTTCGAGAATAAGCAAAAAAGACCAAGTTATTTTCGTACCATTTTATAAAACACTTCGTATCTCCGAAACTAAAACCCGCCATAAGGTACCTTTACCCGCGGAACGTCACATATAATGCTATGAATGATTACATACCTATCTGCTATAATTATAATAACACGGTTAACTTTGTAGCAGGAAGTGGAGAAAGGTAAGGGTAAATATTTGGTTGATGAGCAATGATATCTAATAGGTATATAATATTGATATTAAGTATATTTACAGTCTAGTACGTACTTAAAGAGCGAAGTGCGTAATTGGAACGCTTTTTAGAATGCCACGCCTCCACTTTAGAGTTATTTCGAGTGTTTGCGGCCTTGGTTTGGGACTATTGGGACTAGGTCAATAATTGTAAGATTATTCCCTGTTTCTTTTATTATTATTGTCATGTCAAAATGAGCTAGTCCGGCAACGCTCCACGTAAAGCCAAAAATAAGGTGTCACTTTTTATAAAAGTTGTTTACATGTCGTCCGGCATTGTTGCTCGGTATTGTAGTTTACGCATAACAACAACAACAAATTGAACTGTTGATCGGATAGTACGCAGCTATTCTAAATATTGCGAATACCTGAGCGCTGTATCGTGTAACTAACGCAGAAGTTGACAAAAACTCTAACGAATTCATAAACATCTGATAATACCTAACAAAGGTTTACAAATAAAAGTTAGTTATGCAAGTAGGTATTAAGGTGAAATTTCAAGACAAAATAATTTAACTACCTCACAGCCGTCATTCTTGGGGGACCGCTGTCATAAATGCGCACAAAGAGTCAAAAATATGTCATTTATTAACACTGGTTCAGTTAAGATTGCCACGTGTCACGATTTTTCAGAACTCTGGACAACCCTTGACTTTGACCGAAATTACAAAATCTGATATATAAAATTCTCGTGTCACAGTTTTCGTTGCCATACTCCTCCGAAACGGCTTGACCGATTTTGATGAAATTTTTTGTGCTTATCCGGTATCTATGAGAATCGGCCAACATCTATTTTTCATCCCCCTAAATGTTAGGGGTAGTCCACCCCTAAATTATTTATATGGCAAAACAACGTTTGCCGGGTCAGCTAGTATAAAATAAAAAATAAACAACAGGGGCTCCATTCCACTCGGTAAAGCAATATGGCTTTTGAAATGCTATCGTGTTGTTTTCAACTTGGCTACCATTACTGAAAAGGGCAAGTACCTTAATAAGAGTCATAACGTTGACTATACGATAGCATGTCAAAAGTAATATTGTTTTAAAGGGTAGAATAGAATCCCTAAAGTAGAGGAAAAACGCGATCAAAATGCTGTCAGGATTTTCCGTTAGGTGGTCATGAAGTTTTTATGATACATTTAGTTTTTACGTATGACAACCCTAACCACGAAGACCTACAGCTGGATCAAAGAAAACGATATTCTAACAGAACCATATACCTAATTAGTAACTTAGCGTTTATAAAAACGCTTTGAAAATTCTGAATATAGGTTTAAGTCCATTAACAAATCTACCATTGACCAGTTAATATTTATAAACATGGCAAGACATTGATAGTCACAGCACGAACCGAGGTCTGTTTTACAAAATAATAGGCCTTGCCGCGTGCCGCCAAAACAAACTAAAATGGTCGCCCACGTGACTAGGCCATTTACAGTAAGTCTATTATAACAGGGCGACTGCGGGATCGTGTACAAACAAAACACACAACAAAGTAAGTAAACAACACTACACAATTAGGAACATATCGCAATAGATTTAAAAGTGTTAAGGCAATTACTTTCATTTTTTTATTTAAATGAACATTAAATGAAATCTTTTTACTCAGGATCATGGCCACCCTACCTACTCAATTTCTTATTCGTCTGATCGGTTGATTTTCAAACATTAAAATGTTAGGTGACCATAATTTTGGTATAAATGAGGGAAACATAAGAATAACATTATTTTAATAAAATGCTAAACTTTAATTGTTTCAAAACCCACTATATTAATACAATCTCAATTATTTCGTGAGTTAGTGGACCCGATTCTACAGTGGCTTCTAAACTTCCCAATTTTATTTAGGTGTCGCTAAAACACTTTGCTATTCTATGAGCAGCTGTCATAATCAAATAACAAGCGCTAATTCGAATCTGACACTTCTTATTTTAGGCGGTCCATTCAATATTGTATTGACATTCTGGAATAGCACTTGTTAAATCTGCCGTCTAAACTATGTCTAAAAATTAGACAATTTATTTTTACGCTATTTAAGCGATGTGCACGTAGAATCGGGTCCAGTATCACGACGCCGCAGTCACTCTGTATTTTAATGGACGTGGCCTGTCTACCACTATCACCGTTCTTGCAGGACATAACTGTCATTCCTGTTAATTAGTACACTAATGGCCGTATTAATAAACTCGTCTTAACTGAGAATCCCATCTCGAGATACGTCAAAGTAAACGTCAACCCATAGGAAGCTGTCATTTTTGACAAGTTTTGTGACTGACATCTCAACTAAGATGAGTTTATTAATACGGCCCTACGAAAGACTATGCTAACGGCCGCACTCAAAATCAGTTAATGACAATTAATTCGTTGCTTAGTGACGATTTTTCATTCCAACGTTTGAAAAAGGAACGAGTTAGTCTCTGAAATGTCTGCAGTACGTAGGTATATAAGTACAGTTCGCCAATGGAATCTTTGAGCATTTTAGTGCCTTGTCATAACAAACTTCAAAGTGAACAAAGAGTTACGAGAACGATTTAGCCAATGGCATTTATAACGACAGGGTTGTAAGTACGGTCAACTACGCACGACTACGTACGACTGTATGTATACTCGAAAATCTAATTTAAGACCAAAAAAACTACGACAGATACGTCACTGTCATAAGTGTCAAAGTCACTTATGTCAGTGTCAATCGAACATTTCGGTATTAGCCAACCTTTTTGCATTGATAATCAAATGGTTTTTAATATTTGTAGATAATTCTAACATTTTCAATATCAAAAGTTATATTTAACAATAGGGAATATGCATTCAATGTTTTTTCTACCCGATATTCAAAACATTAAAATATCCCAAAACAAATATTTTCTCATATAGTGTGTTAAGTCATTAAATGGCGGGTAAGTGTGTTCAATGGCGATTTTTTATCAGCTAAAACGAAATGACTAGTTAAATTCGGATGCCTTACACTTATGCTTGATTTAAACTTGACAGTTACCTATGGACCCCATGGTGTCATGGCTGGTAAAATGCCCGATGATTGTCATTATAAAGTGAGCTACACACTTTTGGCCTGTTATTTTGTCGAATAGCTAAACGTATGTAATATTTAAATTGCATCTAACGTTGTTTACAACTATTGTTTGTTTATCGTACCAAATGTTATTAATACCTGAAGTATTACAAGTGCAATAACAGTTTTGCTACCAAAAATCTTCTATGGTTAAATATTTAATAGGCCATCTTGTATTTGTGTAAGTAACTTGAATTAACTTGTTTATTTAAATGAAAGTGTTAAAACTACCTACAAATAAATATTCTTATTGCGGTCTTTTAAAAAGTGGAAATATACTAAGGCAAATATATTTTTAATTAGTGGCAACCCACGTTGGTCTTTAATTACATTTTCGAGTATAGCTACTTAAACAGTTTGTTAATCTTAATTACTTTTACTCGTAATTTATTTATTTTTATACCGACCTGTTATAATAAAATCTGTATTACTGACTTACTGACAGACAGATAGGTACCTTTACTGTTACACATTTCGTCTATTAAGTTTGTTAGCGTAATTCTAAATCCATTGTCTCTTCTGTTTTGCCCTATTATCAATCACAATCTAGGCCTGTACTCCGCCTTAGCCCATCTTGCTTCCACATCGTAATCATGTTGTTAATGTTATAGGAACTCCTAGGTATTCTAGAGTGAATAAGAGCTACCTTAAGGTCAACTGCATGGATATGATATCTATGATTTAGAGATAAGATGGGCAATACCAATAACAAAGCGGAATAAAGACCAACAACGCCAGTAAAACGCGATTGGAATACTTAAACCAAACGGCATAATTTCAATAGAAAAAACTATGATTAACAAAGAGGTTCGTACCCTGCAATATCTCACGTGATGTTGTTACTTCAATAAACGAATGTTGTACGACAAGATAAGAACAAAACGTACACTCATTAGTAACCCTATAGACGTGCAAATAAAAGAGAAACCTTATCGTTATAACTTTATAATCTAGACGAGCACTGAAAGCAAGCGATATGATTATTTATTGCTAATTAACTTTAACCATGGTACAATTTAATCGCTATGCCGTAGGTACAAAACATTTCACAATAAACAACTTAGGAAAATAATTGCTAAAAAAATCATTATTGTAAAATATCGACAATTCAATAACACTGGGAATAGACGGAGTTAATAGGTAGGTACTTACTTTTCCTTGAAAAAGTCCGATATTTGGCTCATCTTCCACAATATTTGGAGAAGGAGCATGAGCACCGTGTGGTTAATCCAGGAGTATAACTTATGGCAGCTATCCATGGCGCCTGCCTCCCGCTCCCACAAGAACTTAGATAACGAAAACTCACTCATCCGTCACTCTATTTAAAAGTATAATTTAAAAAAATACACTTCAAGCTTCGAACGCGCGTTCGAATTCGAAAATATTCAAATTTTCAAATGGGGAAACAGTCGGGGGAAGAGGCTCGGGGACGTGAGCGTTTGTAGTGAAATTGAACTACCGAATGCCGGCTTATCAGAGAATATCGACGAGGTTTGACCGCGCTCGAGCACGAGTGCACGCGAACTGGGCCCGCACTCGGCCGTGAGTGCTACCGCGCGGTGACGAAAGATGACTCAGTTACTGTTGTATCGGCGGCCGGGTGTTTCGTATCTTGTGGCAGTTGACGGGGAATGCGACCGCGACACGACAACTCCACGCCACGATCCAGTTTTTTTAGGTTGACAATTCGATCCGTTGGTCATAATGTATGCAGCTGTGTTATTGTTACACGTTGAAGTAAAAATAAATCAACCAGCATCGCAAGAAGAAAATCATCATCATTAAATTTAAGAGCGTAGCTCTCGTCGGTGTAATTCTCTCCACTTATTTCTGTTTTGTGCAAGGTTCAAGGTTATGATGGGACACATATTTAGACACGATAGCTTTACAATTAACATAATGGAAGGGCAGATGGAAGGAAGACGAGGCCTGGGAAGACCGAGAACTAACTATGTCAGAGAGATTCAAGAAAGAGTAGGAGCAAGCGGATATCAAGAGAAGAAGAAAATAGCTGATTATAATTTTAACTTAGTTCCTTCTATATTCTTTACCTAGTTATGCTTACATACCTAGCGTTAGTACCTAGAATAAGAAAATTTCCGGCCTGGCCAAGGACAAATGTAGGAATACCTGCACCACACTTACAGCCAAAGTCATAAATATAATATACGTTCCCAAGATGCCAAAAATCACGCCTCTATACCACTAACAATAAGGTCTATGCATACATATACATATATTTACGCGATGACTGACTGTACAGCATAAGCAATTTATAAAGATGACAATGAGTGTGAGAACATAAATATTTACATAAGTATTTTAATACAGTCTTCCTTTATTTTTATGCTGTTTTCGGATTCGGACCGCTTTTGCAAGAAAAAAATTAGTAGAACAATTTGCATTCAGTAAACGATTGCAGAAATCTTAAAAGGAAATTGAATTAACATAGGCTTGCCATTAAACGCACGACAGCATACGTCAATGTTGTACTATATTTAAATATAATTTTTGCTCATTACTAAGCGGAATGCACACCTTGTAAATTTAGTGAAGCTTTTCATGTTTTTTTATTAGGGGAGCTGAACCAGCCCGCGGGTCATATGATGGAAAGTGATACCCGTCGCCCATGCACACCCACTACACCAAGAGGAAGAGTTTTAAATGCTGGTTTCACACGGAGGAAGATCAGTGAGACATAACAGTGAACAGCAGAGAACTACTAGATGCTGCTGCTACTGTGTGACCGCGCAAAGCAGTATAACAATACTGCTTTGCGAGATAGAACACTATCTCGGTGTGTGCGTTCACACAGTATGCTGTCCACTGTTCTCCCTCACTGTTCTGCTTCCGGGTGAAACCAGCATAAGTTACCTTTCTATATTCCTACCCACTTTTTAATCTGACATTAAACAATTGTTTACTCGTTTAAGAAAGCTTCAAGTAAACTCTCAGAGGTTAGCGGAAACATCTATTTCCGTTGAGTTAAAAATATGCCAAACATCTTTGTGCCTAACGTTTTAGTATACGGATCAGTTATTCGAGCAGTATTTTCGATTTTACTGTCAAATAGATTTAAAAAAGAGGAAGAGGAAGATCTAAGCTTACTTACTTCAGCCAAATAGGAAGAAGGTTAATGTCTTGTCGTATCAGGATGTGCAAAAGCTGGTAGAGACCAGTGAAAAGTGGTAATAACTCCAACGATAAGAGCCTAGCTATTATTTTAAATTTAAATGATGATGAGATCTAAAATGTGACTCGGTTTTAGAAGAACCAGTTATCAACCTATACTTACTATTAATGGCATTTTTTATGCATAAAGTTAAAGAATTTCTTTTAAAATAGTTGATAAAACACAGTGAAAATTTCTCATAACTATATTAAACAAGCAATTTAAAACAGACATTTATGATGGGCTCTAATTAGCGGCTAATTACGTCAGCACGTTGACGACAACGAGTTTCTTTGAATTCTTAATAATTATGTTACTGATAAGTGACAATTTTGAAACAATAAGATCTAGTTTTACTGTAGTCATTCAAAGTACCTACGCCCTACGCACTCTTCTTCCAAATGACAGTTAGTTTCATTAATTAGCCGTTTTACGTTTTGAACTATATGATTGGTTAGGTTAAGCAGTTTGCGAAGCTGCCGAAATGTTTTTTATACTTCATGCCAAGACGATTTATTTTTCCCATAAGAGAATATCCAGCTCTAATATACTTACTAGATTATGGATATTGATGATAGATTAAGTATAAAGCATAAGATTTTTGCTGAATTACTTACCTACTTTATTTTAAATAATATTTGTAGGAGGATTTGATGTTAACATAGTGCCTCTAGTTTAAAATGAAAATAAATTACTTGGTCTACATAATTATACGTTCAGTCGACTACAACCATATGTATGCAATTTGGCACCTTATTCAATTAAAATAAGCTGCAAAGGTGTATACATACTTTTTTCGTAAACTGTACCATTAAAAGTTACAGTACAGGCAGGTAGTCTCTTGTTTGAAAATATAATACATTTTTATTGTCAAGGGTGAATGCTGCACTATAGAAGATCTGACTTTCAAGGTTTTGTAAATAATTCTCAACATGTGTATGCTTTACAATATAGGACCTAGGACACTTCCTTGTGGAACAGCATAGCCTCCCTTACTGTGTTACATTTTTTCTAAAGTGTTATTGTAAAACAGCAGTTTTCGAGATAAAATTTCCTTAAAGTGGCTAAAATTGACGTGAAATGGTCATTTAATTTACAAAAGAGTCTATCGTTTTCATGACTAGTGATGTGCCGTTACCAATTTCCCAAATTCCCAGAAAACTATTGCAATATTGCCGGCAACATAGGGAAGTTTCCGGCAATGTCGGCAAAATTGCCAAGGCCTTTTTAGGGATACCTCAAAAGGAAAAGAGGAACCCTTATAAGATCACTCCGTTGTCTGGCTGTCTGTCTGTATGTCTGTCTGTATGTCTGTCTGTTTGTCTGTCTGTTTGTCTGTGCGTCCGTCTGTCACAGGCAATTGGCTCCGAAACTACTGGACCTATTAAGTTGATATTTGGTACACATATGTAAGTCAGTGACCTAAACACGGATGTGTAATTTAAATAAATGAATTTAAAACATGGGGCCACTTTTGGCTATAGAGATGTTAAAGAAATACTTCACAGTTGGAACTGCCATTCTAACTTTCAAAAACAACTCTGACAATGATTTTGCCAAATAACATTTCTTGCTTTCAGAAATGGCACTTCTCGCCTGTCAAACACGATAACAAAAATGAAATACTTGCCTGTGATTTTCCTTGTCTGGATATACGAGTAAAACCGACTGAACCCGAATTGCATTACACGGCTAAAATATGAACAGTGGCCAGTGGTTGATCAATTAAAGTCCGTGATCGTACTGCACTGTCTGTACCCTTCTTGTGCATGAATCTCTTAAGTGTTTCCGGCCGCCGATTATTGAAGTAGTTCGTCACTACGAAAACGTCGATAGTATGGGAAAATAGATAAGGTCAAATTTAATATTTTAATTAAGTACATATAAAATTCAATGATTTACAGTCTTAGAAGGATTTGCTTGGTATGTATTCTTGAACGAGAAATATAATTATATACCGTTCAAGTAATCATAATAAATTACGTTCGCATGTTTTTATTTATTTATTTGTTGCTTATAAGAATTGTAGTAATAAATTATCAATAAGTTAAGCGCCCACAAGAGTATACTTACCGTTTCGAAACATTTACAAATTCATCTAATTTTATTTATTTTATGGATGCACGAAAATATTGAATTCCCATGAAAACTCAGGAAAATTAACGATGTATTACTTACTACACTGGGCCCAAGAAAATACTATCTCACATTTTATCGATGTTTTCGTATTAATTGCATTAATTTTAACCTGGAAATAAATAAATAAATAAGATTGTGCCTTAGTGTGTCTTTCAGACTTTGATAAGCGCACTTTCACCGCGTATTTCCCCATTTTTCGCAGCTTGTTTTACGGTCGGCGTCCGTTTGACAAATGGCTGATAAGGGCCTGCAGGCTCTTATAACGTGACACGGGTTATGCATGGCTACTGCCCCTATAGTTATTAAACCTCAATGGGCCCGCAGGATTAATTTTGTTTGTCCACTACCGCCGTCAACGTCACGACAACGCACGAGACGATGGCGCCGAAGTAGCGACACATATATTTACTATGGCCGCCTGTCCACCGCACGTCCGTCGCCCGAGCGCCGTCATCCCGATTTTATGATTCTATTTATAATAACTATTGATAAAACAATGATTATATCAATCGTAAATCGAGTACACCAATTCAGAGTACCCGAAGCAGTCGCAGACCATACCACTCATTCCCTAATTTTCTCGAAATATTACTGGGAATATTGCTGGCAATATCGCCAGTAGCGTATCTCGGGCAATATTGCTGGCAAAACTGGGAATGTTAGTGAAGATATTGCAATAGTTTGATTATTGAATAATGTATGGATGCGAAATACTTAATATAGAATCTTTCAACATGTAACTGTGAGAATATTTAATTATATGTTAACGATTCCCACTACGAGCAATATTGCCGGCAACGCTTACAGCAATATTCCCACGCTGGGCAATATTGCCGGCCACGGCACATCACTGTTCATGACACGATCTATTAATTGCGTGTGGCTAAAAGTTCTAAAATTACAGCAGAGTATTTTTTGTTGTATTTCTTGTCATAATGGTAAAAATATAGCATAATGTTATTGCAATTGCCAGTTGGAGAGTGCGCAGTTAAAAACGTCATTTTGTTGTTATCTTTTCCAAATTGACTTATCGCTAAGTATTATGAATTTCTTATCTCTTTTAAGTGGGAGCATTCCAAGTATTTAGATTATGGCTGATATAACAAATATGACTAAACGTACTTTTATTTAGTCGTCCTGCGCTTTTTGTCATTCAATGTTGTATATAAAGAACTTAACATTACTTTTTAATTGTTGTACATATTAGTCACCACGTTAGACTATGGAATTGATGGTTATTTTTCAGTGTTGTATAATTATGATGAAGTGGTTATGACAATCCCACGTTTTTCCATAACTCTAAAGTTACCTTTCTTTCGAAATTTTGTTTTTTTTTTTAAAAGCTGTACTTTAAAAAAATATAAGCAGTAGACTAAATTTGCAAAAAAATGCGACAAATTTCTGCACCAAATTCATCTCATTTTGTTGCAAATTTAGTCTTCTTTAAGATATACCTACACTCAGCCAATTTGATTCATAGCATAGGCCACTATGGAAATATGTCAAAGTCACGTTTTAATTCAATTCTTAAGAAGTCTATTACGATTTGAACCATTAGATCACTATGACATAGTTCCATAGTGGCCTAGGATTCAAATTGGTTGACTGTGACATACGGTTACGGCAAAAGTGATAAAAAACTATAGAAAACTTCAAGGATTTTCAAGTACTTAACAATAATCTGGAGGCCTTAAAAATACCTTTGGAACATTTTGGGATTGTCATAACAGCTTCATCACATACAACCTCAATCTGTGCAAGGCAAGGGAACATCTCTTTTATTGTACGATTTGTTCGAAAATAGGTATAGTATAAAAACACGCTGTATAACAACATCATGAAACTTTCATAATATAATAAATTATATTTCATTAATACGATTAAACAGCAATTTTCAACTCTGATTATGGCCTACGAGATTAAATAAGAGTAACTTTATATGTACTACAGCATGCATTTGGCTGGAATATAATTAACCCAATCTAAAACGTGAAATTTCAAAACTGGTCAAGTGCGAGTCGAGCCCTGCACTAAGGGTTTCTACAGATTTTAATTCACTTTTTTAACGTAACCAAATCTGAGACGTGGGCGCTAACAATGGGCCTTATAAGGAAGCTCAAAGTCACACAGAGGGCTATGGAGAGGGCTATGCTCGGGGTTTCTCTGCGTGATAGAATCAGAAATGATGATATCCGCAGTAGAACTAAGGTTACCGACATAGCCCGAAGAATAGCCAAACTTAAGTGGCAGTGGGCGGGGCACATTGCTCGCAGGACTGATGGCCGATGGGGTCAGAAGGTTCTTGAGTGGCGTCCGCGGACCGGGAGACGAGCTGTAGGTAGGCCTCCAACAAGATGGAGTGACGACCTTGTAAAGATCGCGGGAACGCGGTGGATGCGAAAAGCACAAGACCGGTCTGAGTGGAGAGCCTTGGGGGAGGTCTATGTCCAGCAGTGGACGTCTTTCGGCTGACATGATGAACGTAACCAAACTTACAAATTTAGTTCTCCAGACCGGTCGGATGGTGATGCCGATAACATTCGACAAATTCCGCATTACTAATCGCTGTAGCCCATTAAGAAAGAATGTAAATCGCAATTAGTTTAGTTATCTTTAAGAGTGAGCTAACTATTTCTGTACAAATCACAGACAAATGACTTCCGCCTTTTAAACTTTTTATCTACATTTACAGCATTTATAAATAATTCACACATCAGATATTGTCTGGGGATAAAAATAACACTACATTTGATAATGACACTTGAGGCTAACGAAAATGACCACTCTAAAGCTTCCCACACTCGTATTTCGCAAACGGATCCTTGAATCGAAAAATGTTCTGAACATACCCCCACTATTTTTCTATTTTATAAAGAGCTGTCCAACGACACTTCATCCCCATTTAACGCGTATGGGGGGCGCGTTTTCTAAGATTATGTTTTAAATCTTTCCTGGCGTGATTAATAGGTATGTATAACCATGCATGGGACCAAGAGTCTCTGAGTTAAGCCGCAGACGGACGGACGGACAGACGGCATGGCAAAACTAAAAAGGGTCCCTTGTTGACTGCGGAACCCTAAAAACAATATCCTCCAAGTTGTAAAAACGTTAATAAATCCATTATAATTCGTTCTATTCGGTGTAAAAACGTTAATAAGTAAATCAATTTGGACCTATAGGAAACAATATTTCTAATGACTCGAGTAATTGTTTTCAGCAGGTTAGTTTAATCATTGAGCAACCATTCCAATTAATTCCTTTACGATATTGAGTTCATTATACCCTGCCCACGCGGTATAATTTGATTGATTGGTTTTGTTTTCAGGCTTAGTATTTTTTTTCGAACAATTGATCGACGAAAAGAGGTTAAAGACCTGCGTATCAAAAAAATGTCAGTGAATTTTTAATCCGGATAATTGATCGTGAATGGTACCGCACCTACCTACAGTTAAATTATTAAGTAACTTAGTAATCACTAATTAGGACCTCTATACTGCTGGGTAACGGTAATAATTTAGGTCTTATTCAAGAAAATCAAACTACTCATACTAGGTACTACTTACTTTTAGTGACAGTGATGCATAGTTAATAATAAAACATGGGTAGACTTTAGTGAGTGGCTACACTTACGTTAAAACTCGAATCATCTATGCGTGCGATCCGAAACAAAATATTCCTTTTTGATAGAGATGAATGTTCTGCGATTGTAGTTGATATATTTTTGCTGTGGAACAATATTATACCGTGTCATTCGCATACTTCATTTCCAATTCAATCTACAGGATACCTGGCCCCTACATAATTAACGGTTAGCGTCAGGATACAGGTGGCAATATTCCGTGTACATGGCATGGCGTATATAAAGCCCGAAGACCTAGGAGCTCGTCGACTTTGCAATGTACATCAAATTATCGGGAACACCTTAAACTTCCATCTTTTTCCGAATATTCATTTGTTCGAATTTAAATTTTTCCGAAAGGTTATGTTATGCCGGAACTATTTTAGATTAAAATGATTTATAAGCGATATTCAGAAATAAAGTCCACTGTCAAATTGCATTCAGAATTTCCATTCGGAATTATGTAGTGAACCCCAAATTATTACCTGTCAACTGTCACTGTGAAATAGGAGCCTGGCTGTTTGCAGACACTTAACAGGTGACATTATCAACAACTATATCAAGGTCGAGGAATACTAAAATCATATATTTAACTAACTGACGCAGTAATTACTCCAAGTGATATCAGAAAACAAACAACGATTAAAAACGGTTGATATCGTTTAAAGGTGTGACTTGTTTTATTTGTGAGGTCGTCAACATAGACGGTCAACGGCTTCCGCTCCGTAGGGAGAGTCTTCAATGTCAAGCAAATTTAAATGTGAATATATTTAAGTCTTCGACCTCTGCAGAATTATTTGCTCAACAAAACAGGGGTTCACAATTTCAACTTAAATAAAATTGTGATTTCATATTTCTATGGGTCCCAGATCCCACTCACTATCAGAGGGCCTGTGTGCTCGTTTGTATTTTCCATGTTATAAACTGGTTTTTTTACATGGTTAAGGGTTATAACGTAAAGAAACCACTCAAATTCAAAAAGAAAACCACGTAAGAAGCTTGTTTGTCAACCTGGTCGGCTGGAAAGCTAACTCATAAAAAAATTACAATGTCTTCGCCGCTGTCTATATTATTCAACATTTGGCATTATTTCCGCACTATGGCGCAATTACTGATGGCTCCATAATTATATAATTAACTAGGGGCAGCCGGTTTTACTATTTAGAACGCGATTGACGAGTACTCGAAAGTTTATCAGGGGCGAGTTTCGCTTGGTCAAACTGGAATTCTTGTTATGGGATTGCCACCAAGTTGACAGACACGCACCTAGAGATTATAGCCACTAAAACAATAGGTCGATTTCTTAAAATAGGTTATAATGGTTTGTTGTGTTGTGAGAATAATAGAATACGTATTGTTAAAGGTTAAATGTTAATTAATTAAAAACGAGTGCCAATGTTCTGTTTTAGGGATTTGAGGCCGTTTTTGTATGTTCTTGTTCTCATTACTAAATGAGAACAAGAACGAAGAATTGTTTGGTGCTTCAGTAACTAGAACCCTTTGTTAACTATTGATCAGTCATTCAAGTGACTGGCAGGTGCTCCCATTTATTTGAATAGGCCCTTGGATTCAAATTCAGGTTATTTAGCATTCAATAAATAAGTTACGATTCATGTTTTTTTAACAAGGTTAATAATACGCTTGTAAATTTAGAAAAACACTGACTACTTAGGTACCTCTTTCTTACCTGATGATGAATATCCTAAGTGACGATGATGTCCAGGTTGCAGTTTAGTATACCAGCGAAGCCCAAGGCCTTGAACTCTTCGGTAAACGGCGACAGTCAGTTATAAATATGTTCCCTAGACGTCAGTAATATCAACCACACTGTTCGCAAGACCTCAGAAAATCTACAGGCCCCTATGCCACTGACAATAAGGTTTGTGTATACATGTTTGACGGGACCGGCGTATTGATAGATATTAGTGCTTTCGCCTGGACATCGTAAGAAAGCCTGCCCACCTAGATCCCTTTCGATATTGAAAGGGGTCTGGATGTTCTTGACGACAAGCTTGAGAGAATTCAAGCTTGTCGTGCGCTTCTACCTCTTTCTTACCTAATAATGAATATCCTATCCTAAGTGACGATGAAGTCCAGGTTGAAGTTTAGTGATAAATCAGGGAAGCACAAGCAACGCCTTGAACTCTTCGGTGAAGGACAGCCAAAGTGTTAAGTGTATGTTCCCTAAACGTTACTAAAATTAACCACTTATTCCCAAGACCTCAACAAATCTACACGCCTCTATGCCACTGACAATAAGGTTTGTTTATACGTACATTTGACTGGATCGGTGTATTGATAGATGTTAGTGCTTTCAACTGGGCATGTATCGTAGGAAAGACTGCCCACCTAAACCCCTTTTGGTATTGAAAGGGGTTTAGGTGGGCAGTCATCAGTTAGTGGGATATTCTTGACAGGCTCGAGTTCTCACTTCTCAATGCTTACTGGGATCAGTTCTTCCTTTCCACCCAACCTTTGTAGGTTTTATTAATTACACATGTATGTTAGTATATCAAGGTTGAGATTATTAAGCCTGTTATTTATTTGTATTATGTCTTCAAAGTAGACTTCTATGTCAGAGTATTTTTAAATTAAACGAAGGAAAATGAGGTGACAGGTGTTTTATCAATAAATATTTATCAAAAACTCAGTCTGTAGTTTGTAAATGTTGTGAAATTGTTTTAATTGCGGGAAGTAATTCAGTGGAGCGAGAATCTAGATCGGAAACAAATCTAGAGCATTTTGCAATATTTAGTATTATTTAATCGTTCACGCATGCGCAACACCACAAACTGTTGCAAGAAGATCTAGGTATAAATAAACAAGCTAGACTTTGCTCCTGATTTTACTCTCGGAATCAATAATAAATTAACGTTTAAAAACAAGTTTATTATAATAGTAGCTGTAGCCCGCGAGCCCGTGACTCCATCCGCGTAAATACCGTCGGCGTAGGTTATCGCTATTCCCTCGGGAACTATTCATTTTTCCGGGATCAAAAGTAGCCTATTCCAGGACCGAATCTATATAGAATAGAATAGAATAGAATCATTTATTTCGAGTAAATTTACACTCATATTATATTGTTAGTAGTTCCATAATCCTAATTGTTAGTAACTAATTAATAACACTAATTGTAAGGGGCATGTAGCCCACAACAATGATGCATGTAAGGGCAGTCTACCCTACTCCCTATCATGCTGAATGCTGCATGTTGGCCTATGTGTGCCAAGTTGCCAAGTGCCAAACATCCAAACATCCCATTTTTCTCAATTATAATATTAAGTAAGATAGGCACGGGCTTACTTAGGCTTCCAATTAATTAGGTAAATGTAAAAAAAAACATACTAATATCTAGGTATTTACATCATGTTAAAAAATCGTATAATCGGACTAGGTTTGAAAGTTACCGCATTTTGTACGGATTTTTTTAGCCTCACAATCCTCTTAATTGAGGCATTTAAATTAAAGTGCTATAACTGATAAAAAAAAGCGTAGACTTGTTATATTTTATGGTACTTAATGAATTGCAAAAAAAGAAAGATAATTTATAGATGACAATGTGCTACTCCATAGTTAAATTATCTATAGAACAGATTGCAACTTGCTTAGGTCCATTTTATCTACACATTTACTTTCTAATGATCCGTGGGAACGTTACAACCCAAAAATTACATGTTTTGATAAAACTAAACGAATCTTGTGAGCTAGCTATAAGTAAAT
Organism: Acleris literana; assembly: GCA_946894065.1. Classification (NCBI taxonomy): domain Eukaryota; kingdom Metazoa; phylum Arthropoda; class Insecta; order Lepidoptera; family Tortricidae; genus Acleris; species Acleris literana. The sequence goes on from OX335681.1 coordinate 7,236,346, forward strand.
ATAGAATACAGAAAGATAAACAACTAAAGCATGTTGCTGGGCACATTTCCTATAAAGAGTTCACGTCCAAGGCAGTCCAATCGAGGCGCCAATGCTCGATTCGATGCCAAAAAAAAATTGGCTCAATATCCGTGATTTAACTTTGGCTATGATAAAATATTTTCATTGCATCTCTTTCATTTGGCATGTAAAACAAACGAGATGTAACATGCATGTCGGTAATATTGCCAAGAACAATAAAATGCAAAGTTTCCGTGACGTTGTTCTAACGTTCCTGTTTTCTATCGAGTCCAAATGTATGAAGTTGATATAGGCGGTCGACGCGATCTGTCATCAGCTTACGACAACACATTACAACACATCCTATACATTTTGTCGATTTTCGAAAATCGCTAACATAGCGTTATTGTTCTTGACTAGGCCCCGTGTTGACACGGTTTTGTCTGCGTTAGAAATGATACCTACTTAATGATTATTACCTGTCGATGGCCCAGCGTATCACAAATATAAATACAACACCTTTATTTAAGGTAACGAGGCCCATATTTATAAATATCTCGTCACAAACCTAGGGAAATCTGAAGGACTTAACATTTTATGTCTTATGCACGTTTTGTGACAAGAGCGAAAAACGTACGTCTTTTAGTGTTCCTTACTGTACTCGTAGCTGTACATCGGTTTGTATCTCTGGGTGTGGTAGAAAGGGAAGCATATAACATGTTTGACGTAGGTACCTAACTAAAGGCTATTCATTTTATAGTTCGGAAGAGCGCCTTCGTAGGTAATTGTCAATGATATAATATAAAAAGAAGTAGATATGTTACCTATACGGTATTCCGCGTGTAATAATGGCCCGGTTTTCGCACAAATAATCAGTAAATATTGCAATTACACACTAATTCATAAATGACAAGTGAAAGCAGGATGGTATGCTAATTTCCGGGAGCGGAACAGAGACGAGTGTATGTTGCTCTGCAGACTAGTTCTCGGTTCCGTTGAGGGCGCAAGACTAAGTAAAGGTGTACCAATTGGCTTGGTTTTAGGGTGCCACTATCGAAGTGCGTATAACATATCTACCTCTTTTTACTATATTATATCATTGGTAATTGTGCTATTATTGTGGCTGGGTGACACCAGGGCATCTATTCTACTCCGTGAAACCATATTGTCGCTTTAACACCTTTGACAGATAGTGCAGCAGTTTAAACACGATGTTAAAGTGACAATGCACTACTTAACTACTTATAAAGCCGACCTAAAAAGGGTGGGAAAATGGTATTAAAAACATAAACGGAGTACATACCACACTTAGGACCATATTAATAAACTAATCTCAACTCTTATGATCGTCTCGAGATGCGTCAAAAATGACAGTATTCTATGGTTTGATGTTTACTTTGACGTATCTTGTGACGGGCATCTCGCCCAAGATAAGTTTATTAATACGGCCCTTAGACCCTTTTTCACTACGACCCCAGCATTATCGATGGATTTGGAAGTATACAGGATAAGTAGGTGCCTACAATGGAAGAATTGAAACAATAACATTATGCTTCTCTCAAGTTAATTGATGATGAAGTAAAGAATGAAGTTTGGTTGTTGAAAAACAAAAGAGAAGAATTGAATGCGTTTACATTATGTGGTCAACAAGATGTACGTGGAATTCGCGTAAGCTGTAAACACCGACTTAGGTGTTTTAGTGGAATTTCAAACTTACAAGTTTAACAATATTTTTATAAGTCACCGGCATCTCAGCGTTTATATCTTGGCTAGGACCCGGGGCATTGAACACGTTTGGCGTGAGCGTGTAAAGGATCCGAACCATAATAACCAATTCGATATCGATTTCTTGGCTACACTTTAATTATCATGAACGTTGATCGCATACGCAACTAATCATTAACTCTTCCGGTTTCGCTACGTGAAGACTATTCTGGCGCGTAGCTAGTGTATTACTTTCTAATTAGCATAGGTAAGGCCACATAAGTAGTCAATTGGTTTTCTAGCATTTATGAGCAGACTATAATGTAAGTGAATAGGTATGATATTATATCGTCTTGTAGACCTCAGCGCTCTAATGCACTTGGTACTACAAAGCTATAATTTGGCATAGAATAAAATTACGCCGACAAAGTTATAAAATAAAATCTATATTGGGGGAGTGTTTAAGAAATATTGAACTCGATAACTGTTATTTTCGCTAGTCCCAAAGCAGCCAAAACTGCAAGTAATAAAAATGTAAAAAATAAAACTTTAAATAGAAATTTAGTTCATACATGTTGTTTTTTTTAGAGATAGTTTTTCGTGTTTGTAATAATAGCTACGGAACCCTACACCGAGCATGGTCCGACATGCTCTTGCCCGGTTTATTTTAAAGCGTTTTTGAGATATGAATACATACCCGAATTCCAATACCTACTCTTAAACACAAAACAAGATCAGAAGTGACGACTGGTAAATTATAAAATTCCCAGTAATGTCACTTATGTTGTCACTACACTTATCTTGTTACTTGTTTATCACAAAAGATCCCACAGGGTCTAAGTGTATCCGATCTCATCTTATCCCATTATTGTTTTCATTTCACATGCAGATAAGAAATGCTTCATTTTAATTTCTGGTTTAATAAGTAACCCTAGACAGAGGTAACACAAAAGACGTTTCTAATATGAAGAAAGTGCTTATAGTGTCTAAAAGGGAAAAGCTCTTAGTGGTCATTCCTTAGTGGATAGCCGATAGTTACGGCGAAGTGATATCGACCATAGTTCAGGGGTGGAATACTTTTATAGAGTTCGACCGACTTGCCTCATGGCCGCTGTATACATTGGGCCATGCTTGGGGCCAAGGTATTATTATATTAGCTTGTTTGTAGTTATCTACCAACACTAGCCAGCCAAGTGTCGGTGTTTCGAGCACACATCAAAGGATCTTTTATCAAAGCGCCAATGCAGAGTGATCCAATACACTATTGTGTAATTGTGATTCTGTATTTTGACCCAATACCTTGGCCCAACGCATTAGCCCAAAGTATTCAGCGGCCATAAGATGACGTGTAACGTGTAAGTCCTCTAGAATCGCATGGATATCCACGTCTGCTGCTTCGGGACAGCCTACCTAGCGACAGTAGCGACGCAGTAACCGTTTGTTTAGAATGAGAATAGCTACAGAATTTCGATGAGCTTGAAAATACCTATTAATAGAATATCGAGTTTCATTAAGCCTTTATACACGAGTGGCCTATGGGCAGATTTCACGCGAAGGCAATTTAATGAGCTTCGAGTTCAGTTCAACAACGCGTTCAGGGTGCTGATGGGGCTGCCGCGGGTCTGCAGCGCGTCAGGGTTGTTCGCGGATGCGCGGGTAGACTGCTTCGACGCCACGATGCGCAAGCGATGTACGTCTCTGGCGCGCAGGGTCCGGGCCAGCGCCAACAGCGTCCTGGGTATGATTGCTGACAGATTTGATGGTTTGTATCTAAATCACTGCCGTATGATACATTTAAACACGAAGTGTATTTATACTGGATGACATAAATTTAAGCGAATTGTATATTTTATTGATTTAATTTTATTAACTGACATTCTCATTGCAATTTATAACTTCAATTTTAGTTTAGTTCTGTTATGTTTAGTGTTGTTGTTAGTGTAAGTATGGACTGTACATTGTCTGAAATAAAAAATGTTTTGATTTTGATTTTTGATTAAGAAGCCGCTTTACTGAAAACGTTTAAAGAGGAAATCCGCGTTCGCAACTTTCAACGCAGGCAATTTTCAACTTTCAATGTGGGGAAAATTTTGATGCCTATTCTGCTTTGTTGAATTATGCTTATAACTAAATGTTAACTAGTTTTAAAAAGTTTAAGATGTTGTCTTCCTTATTTAATTGAGCAGTGCACTCTCGTGTTAAAAAAGGTCAACCACAGTTACTTCTGTAGTCAAGATTAGGTACCTACCTATTGTACTACTATTTCGACTATTTGTGTACGTATTACTATTCTTTATTTCTACATATAGAACGAAGTGTACGGACTAACATGCTATTAACGGAATCCTAACTGAGTGCACGTGTCAACCAAGTTTAAAACCCTTTCTAAAATACATTTTTCCATTAAGGCACTGTATGCCGTGGGTGTGGCCCGTAACGTGCCCCCGATGCGGGACAATGGTATTCTTTACTTGATTAAACTCTTGCATTATACAGTCGTTCCCCTAATAGGCCAAATTCTTACAGGTGTGGCGCGGCACGGAAGCATGCGTGATCGACATTTATTCTTTATTAATGGTGAACTTACAAGCATAAAGAAATATTTAATTTAATCGATGTTTGGGTTATTTAGCCTGGTATAAATTATAGTTACTAAAATGCTTGTTTCCTTTCGGTTGGATTTCCCAAGACACCAAATTGGTCAAACAGGCCGACGGCCTACCTAACAAAACGTAGATAACCACCGGCGTACATTTAACATTTGCGATAGGTAGGTACGGTTTGCGTTTATCGCGTGACAAAATGTGGATAATGCATCTGTCACTCTCGTACGTGTCAAAAAGTGACGGATGTTTTACCTATCCACATTCTGTCACGCGATAAACGCAGCCATGTTAGGCTCCCTGGTGTTGCATACTGGGTAGCACATTATATTTTTACGAGTAGAACGTCTTCCATGTAGATGTCGTCTGTATAGACCGTTCGACATTCTATATATATATATATTTTTTTTAATTTATTATTCATAATATTTATAAAAATTACAAAGATCTTGGCTTAATACAGCGAACGGAAACCGTATGCGGTTTATTTGTCGCTGCCATCGCTCAGTACTATTTAACTTATTTTAATTTAAGTAAGGAAACACTAATCTAATCGCCACTTTTATGACCAACCTGCAAATACATTTGTTTGAGATTTTTTTTACATTTTTGAGGATCATTTCGAATCTTATCATACTCACAAGAGGGTATGCTATTTAATATTAGCGGTAGAAGGTACTCCCACGTTCGCTTGCCGTAAACATTATTAGACGTTGGGAGTATGTACCTTTGCAAGTAGGATAAGCTTCGCAACTGTGTGCCTCTATTTCTTGGTTTCAGTTTATCCACATTTTGAATTTCACCGCAGGTTAGGGCGATATTAAACTTATTATATACACTAATAACATTACAATATTTTAACAATTCTATATCATTATTTTTATACTTCTCTCTAATAGACGTAGGTATAATCGTTTTTAGCAGCCTTAGTTGTAAGTTGTAAATATTTTCAATATAGGTTTTATATGTCCTACCATAACTGCTCAGACTATAATTAATGACAGAGTCCGCTAGTGCCATGTACAACATTCTTAGGGTGCTGTAAGGAAGTTTATGTTTTAGTATTGACAATTTGGCGAGAACAGCTCTAAGTTTTCGGCATACATAGTCTATGTGTGGACGCCAGTTTAATTTATTATCTATTATTAATCCGAGATAAGTGTGTTTACTAACTAATTCTAAAGGTTCACATTTACAGATGTTTTTAGTATTATCACAATGGAGACACAAATGGCTGTGTAACATGACACTAGGATTGGTACAAACTTTCTGATGGGCAGAATGAATATGCATCAATTTTGTTTTTTGGCAATTGATTACTAGGCCCACGTCATGGGCCCATTTACTGAGCAGGTTGAGGTTATGTTGCATTATTCTTTCCGCCACGTGAATATCTTTTTGCGCTGTGAGTAGACATGTGTCGTCAGCAAATTGGTATACTGACCCTTCTGTAAAAATATTACGCATGTCATTCACATACATCAGATATTCAGACGGTCCAAAAATAGACCCTTGTGCCGTGCCTCTTTCCGTTAGAGTCATGTCACTGTACTCGTCACCTATCCTAACAGTTGTAAAGCGGTTTGAGTGGTAGTTTCTAAAAAAGTCTAGGAGGGGACCTTGAATACCACTTCTAGATAAAGTATCGTATAGAGTGTTGTAGTTTAGGGTATCAAAGGCCTTACTGAAGTCAACGAATATAGCTAGCACATGTTTTTTCTCATTTAAATAACTATTGACCTCATTTGTGAATTGGCTAAGCAATTGTGATGTGCTTTTCTTTTTTTGAAAACCGAATTGTTTGTTGTGAATAATATTATTATTTGTTAGAAATTTGTTAATGTTAAGTCCGAAATATTTTTCTATTATTTTATCCATGCAGGGCAAAATAGTAATAGGCCTGTAGTTGTTAACATCATTGAAGGCACCTTTTTTATGTATCGGCCGGATAGTACCAATTTTTAATTTTTCTGGATAAGTATATGACTTTGAAATACGTAAATTAAATACGTAATTCCCATATTCGTTTTGTTTACAACTACATGCAACATTGACTTCACTTTAGTTTTTTTTCTATATCCATATTTATTTTTGAAGACCATAGGCTAAATGTCTTGACGGATTTTAAAGTGCGGTTTGGTTAGATTGGTATTCACCTGATCGATCAACGCACAGCCGAAACAGTTGGATCTAGGGACTTGAAATTTGGAGAGAATATTCCTTGGATATACACTAAGGGATTTTTGGAAACTGGAATCATCGCCTAAGGGGTTAAAGTAGGGGGGTAGCGCGAAACTAATTTTACGCGTAGTCGCGGGCGTCATCTATTGTAACGCCCAACGTCCTAAATTTAGGACATTTGTCAAAGTGACTTTTGACTTTAGTTTACCGACACAAGATTCTTTTTTGAACTAACGAAATTTGACGTCAGCCTTACGAGGTTAGAACCTCCTCAGCCTTGATGTAGCAGGGGTAGTCGGGTTTTAAAAGATTATTTTTTGTTTCACTCGTTTTGCTTGTCAATCGGCTTAAATTATAGACTGAGTAGAGACGAGGGCTTACCAAGCGACAAACGACTCGTCCTAGGCGCCCGGGCACTTGTCATGTCTTACCGGTCTTAAGAAGTTTTTAAACGCAAAAAAAAAGTTAAATACTCAAATAGGTACTTTATACGCACCAAACAGGTATTCGAGATCCGCTTTATGAATAAGCGCCAAGCGCATACCTACACTTGAAAATAGACATTAACGATTTTCCTTATCTTTTGCATATTAAAACAAAGTGATTTTATAAGGGCTGCCTGTTTGCTTCAATGAGAAAAATAATTCAATATTATCAGTGTTTGCTATGCCCGCTTTGGACTAGTGGGCGGAATGACGTCATTTTGTTTGTCACCGTGTCACGTAGCACAAACTGTGACGTATAAATGACTATGTGGCGTTAAAGCTCTTTAGCCACTAGCAGAAATTTTGTAATTTATTTTCTCAGTATATAATGAAAAATAAACTAGTAGGTATGCTTTAAACCTCTAAAAGGTTGCCTGTGCCTGTGCTTAGGCACTGAATTTAGATTAAACGTTGTAGTTAGGTCAAAATGATGATTTACAATAATTAGTCTGTTCATTCCCCTCTGGCGACATGGTCCTACATTCGCTCGTTAAATTATTAGGTTCATTTAAGAAACTTGCAGTTGGCCCGGTTGGCCGATCCTAAACCAACGGTGATATCACCTCTTTAGTTCTTGACAAAGTTAATAAGATGCACTTCGTATTCGCCAACCCGTTTATTTACGACAAATCTAAAACCGACGCATCTGTCTCGTCTCAAACTAATCATAAAACTCACAACACGTTCAAAGCATATTGGTTAGGCGGAAATAAACAGGATTTTTTATGGGGAGTTGAAAAACTCACCAAAGTTCGTTAATAAACACTTTTATGAGTGGCCACATGTGTTCATTGCAGACTTAGGGTCGGCACTATAGCCGTGTTGTAATGTAAGTCTTATTCTCTTTAATACCTCGCTCCCGGCGTACGTAGAATATCTGTTCGTACGTAGCTCAACTTTATACAAACCAACCTTAAGTAAAGTTTTATGTATTAGTTAGAAAGTAGACTTACCTAATAATCTAGTAGTACCTTATAATTGATTGCCAAGCGATAAAAAAACATGATTAAGTGAGCGAAGCTCCATTCTTACCCGATTCGGATTTTCGTTTGTCATTTGTGCATACTCCTCCCAAACTATTAAAGATATCAGGATCAAATTTAGTCCGTAATATGACATCTAGCCATAGATGGATAAGAAAAAATAAAATTGTAAATCGGACATACCACGGAGGAATATTTAATCACCATAAATCTGTTCCCATACACTTTCAATGGAAAAAGTGCCGAAACTTTGATTTTAAGCGGCGCTCTTCGCTCGTAACCTTTTTGAAGCTTGATCTTTCGCTTCGCTCCATTTAGACTTGCCCGGGGACGGCAAGTGCACCTAGTTATTTAGTTTTAGGCTCTGTGTGGGTTTCTAATATAGGTAATAAAACGAGTAAGTATATCGACCAGCTCGGCAAAATCTCAGCTACGAGTATATCCCTGACTCCTGGCCTGTATTTTTTATCCTGTCGGTATATTTATACACGTGGAAACAGATATTCTTAGTGTTAACTTTGCTTGTGTTATTTATTCTGTAGTCTTGAGTCTGAATTACAAATGGCTGTTTGTTTGCAATAGTTGTCAGAACCTGATACTGAGGACACAATTATCAATGGGTTAGAAGGCAACTCGTAGGAGGTTGCAGACATAGATGTGCCTATAGAGGTCTTCCCTGTATGTTCTTCGTGGATTTTGGCACGTCGGTATATTTTGCATTATCATAAGCATGAAAAATACTGTGCGGCATATTGCCGTGTGAACGGGGGGCGGCAATGCTGGTCGATCGATGGTCACACGATAATGGTATCGTGCTTAACGTTGATAAAACTAATCTGTTATTAATCCGATCACCCTATTTAAAAGTATCTAACCTGTCAACCCCCATTATAACCCATGATTTTTCTTGTATGCATAACCATATGTTAGACTGCTGCTGCAACCCCATCTCACGCGTCAAATGTGTGACGTATTTAGGCGTCAAGGTGGATGAACACTTTTCTTGGACGCATCATGTAGATTTTATTTATAGCAAACTTAAAGTTCTTTTGGGAAGATTTTATTACTTAAGATTTAAAGTGCCTTTGCATATACTAAAGTATTTATATGTATCCCTAGTGGAATCAATAATTGGTTATGCTCTTGATTGCTATGGATTAACGACTAAAACTAATTTAAACAAGCTAGAATGTATGCAAGTAAGATTCCTAAAACTGTTAGTTACTAATAAAATTAAAGATAAGAATAAGAAGGATTATAGGAATTTGTTCAAAATTTGTAATATTTTACCAGTGAGCCTTAAGCATAAATATTTATTAGTGTTAAATAATCACGGCTGTCGAGAGCATACCCAATTACAATTACACCGTAATGATGCTTGTGATACCAGGTCGATGTCGGCTGGCAAGTTTGTTGTGCCGAGGGTGTTTAATTACTACGGCGATAGGTGTCTCCAGAAACGCCTACCCTATATACTCAACAGCCTGCCCTCTGACATCAGGCAGGAAGCCACTAAAGCAAAGATTGGTAGAAAGCTGTATAGTTACCTTATTAAAAACATAATGGTAATTTAGGATACTTTACCTATATTGTGTTTAGTTTAGATTCATAATAGATTTAATAAGAGAGTAGAGACTGATCGATCCTACAGTCAAACTGTGCAAACGGTTTTGTGGGACATATGTTCCTATATATGTTGTAATTTCATATTTTTAATAAAAAAAAAAAAAAAAAAAAAAAAAAAAAAAAAAAAATGCTCGTCTGTGTGTAATTATGATAAACTATAGGCTGTCCCGGATGTTCGTCCGCATAGAATTCGTTTTCCGTGACTGATCACTGCACAATGGTTGGTTAGGGGTGAATTTTGAAAACGTCCTCCCTTCCACCCTATGATAAACAACGAGAATGCCCTCCAAATTTCAATTCCCTATCCCTAGAACCAACGGTTTAAGCTGTGCTATGTGGCTATGTCTGTCATTCTCTAAAAAGAGGCTCGCGTTATCTACGGGACTTCAATCTCTGCTCCTCAATACCAAGAACTTACGAGTACTTTTCAATTTGTAATGTTACGTACTTACTTCTTAAAAATACCTTCTCAAATCATGGTGAATGTATGTTACACAATCCCCATCGCCGCGGCCGCGCGGGCGCCGAACAAGGAAGCACTTGACCCCGATAGACCTTCAGCAGATTGGCGTGATTCGACAATAACTCTCGATACATTTTATTAAGCGGCTGTGAGTATGTAACGCAACCGCTGGGAGTTCATTGACGAATACCAGCGTAAGTTGAACGCTGATTTTGTTAGCTACTCAAAGCGGCATGGGTTATGTATGCTAGTTCGCTAGTGCCACAGTATAAAAAGTAGTTCGTCTTCAAACACAGGTATATCGCGCCGTTTGCATGTGTGCGTGCCTCAACCGTACGCCCCGCGAGCCACCACAAGCAAACTCAACAGGACGCACCAAGCCGGTTTAGTCAGGGCCGCGCAATTGCCGCGTTACGTATCGAATGATGCGCATCGTCACAAGAGAAACTCCTAAAGGTTCAAAGACGAACTAGTTTTTGATTTATACCAACGTAGAATGTATCATTCATGACATTGTTCGTGAATATTTGATGTTCAGCGCCGATGTTCAGGATTTTAGACTGACTCTTGCACCATTATTGAGCCATACGAGTAGAAGATTCGACGACACGTCTTGGCCTAGTTGGTAGTGACCCTGCCTACGAAGCTAGCGGTTCTGGGTTCAAATCCCGGTAAGGGCAGATATTTGTGTGATGAACGCGAATATTTGTTCCCGAGTCATGGATGTTTTCTATAAATTTAAGTACTTATATATTTCTCTATATAAATATTTATATCGTTGTCTAGTACCCATAGTACAAGCCTAGAGCTTAGTTTGGGACTAGGTCAATTGGTGTGACATTGTCCCCTGATATTTATTTATTAAGATGGAACTTCAATTAGGTATGTTACATTAGATTGCAATTGTGAGATTGCAAATCTACACGGGCCTCAGACACCGATGATTATAAGGTGGTCTGCGCTGTGTGCTTGTTTGACTTCTACCTAAAAAATCCCATCACGTCAAAATAAAATAACTAATTTATTTTTTAACTTTAAGTATTCTGTAAATGCCGCACGGACTTAAACTTTATCATTTATTTATTTATGTAAGTTTATTAAATACTTTATGCGATTGTCTTGTAGTGCCACAAGTAAAATTTTGTTTATTTTTATTTTCACTTACACGTTAACCGATTTTTCCGATTCCCGATCCCTTTTTCTTTTATTTCTTCTATTTTATTGACAACAAGCCTTAAATAAGTAGTCATTAATCTAAATGTTGCACCCGCGATAATGGCATCGCCCAATTGTAATGAAATGCCGTCAGCAATTTTATTGTTATCCTTCAAGGCCGATAGTGCTAAGTTTAGTGTGTTTAGACGATATGTCATTGACATGGACACGCTGTTTCAACGGTACGACGTGAACAAACAAATACATACTTTTCAGAGGTGATTTAGACATGACAGATAGACAAAACACATAAGAAATGCTTTATTGCGCAGCAACCCTAATATTTAATGTATTTTTGTATTAGTTTATCCAAGAGATGTTCATACTTAGTCGGTATTTTGAAGACCAGAACGTCTCTTTGAAGGTTGAACGCAAACATCTTTTTATCCTTGACCAACCCGCCCTCGCTTCGCTTTGGGTTATGTGAGTTTTCTGTAACACCCGTACTTAATCCAGGGTTCATAATTCATACTATATTATATAGTGTCTATCATATTGGGTACTAGCTAGAGTCAAATGCACCTGCGGGCTGTTAGAGGTAATTACAATGTAAAATACTCTTAATCATTAGGTATTGTCAAAACAGTGTATTTGTAGCTTTTTTGGCGTCATAATTATATTGATATAGCAAAGCTTGATTTGGCAGCTGCGACGGCGTAGGGTAGTGTACCTAAGAGCTCGTTCCCACTATGTCGTAAGTCGGATTCCGATTTTAATCGGGTGTCGGCGCCTCTGTTCACACTAGTCGGCTGTCGGCCACTATGGCAGCCACGCGCGGGCGAACAAGGGGTGCGGGCGGGGCTGGGTCGGCCTCGACATCCGACCAATGTGAACAGCTTCATACTTACTCAAAGGCGAGCGAGTTACGACACGATTTTTATCCGGGTGAGAGGGCTGGCAAAACACACGATATTTTTTGTCGGATCCGACACAAAATCGTTGTCGGACGATTGTGAATAGCTTCATATAAAACGTTCTGCCACTGGAACGACCGATTAAAATCCGGACCGACACACGACATAGAGTGGGAACGAGCTCTAAGACTATTTTATTTCTGGAATATTTAAAGCTTGGTTAGTAATTGCAGATCAGAAGGGGGTACTTATTATTATGAGTTTTAATAATACCGTGTAATTCATTCGTGTGAGAACTATTGAATTCTTAAATTTTCATTATTATAAATCTACCTAAAATGAAATGGTGTACTTGCTTTTTATTTTATTTTTATTTTAAATCTTTTTATTTTTTTCTTTTGTCAATATTTGTTGCTTACATTTGCTTGCATGCATTTCCTTCTTTGTGTTTAATCAATTGGAAAGCTTTCTCGATGGATAGTTGTTTATCAAGTAATTCTTTTTACTTTATATAGACTTGTTACTGCAATGCCGTAATGAATATGAATCTCACAATGTAATTGCTTGATTAACTAACAAGATACTCGTCTTGGCCCTTATTATGTCTATATATTTACGAAGAAACCTGTCATTGGCTTTACTAATAAGTACTTAGATTTTCGCGGACATTCATTATTATAGTTTGTGTTTGTTTTTTGGGGACCCATACTCAAAGGGGGCCAATGGGCCAATGGAACCCGGTTACTAAGCCTCCGCTGTCCGTCCGTCCTTCCGTCTGTCTGTCACGGGCCCTATCTCATGGATCGTAATAGTAGGTTGATCGTTGAAATTTTTACGGAGAATATTCAGGGGTCGACTCGTGGTCACAGCAGGTTGTCACACCACTGTTATTCGCTTTCGTCGGAAATTCGTCAGAAATCATTTTTATTTCGCAAAATTAGGTAGAATAGGTTCGTTAGGTATCTTTAGATGCCCGAAGTGCAAATCGCCCAGAAATAGCCGCAGGCGGGGTTCCGTCGAATAGCAGTGGTGTGACGAAAAATAATAAAAATTGATTTAAATTAGAAATTAAATGGCAAATTATTATATATTTTCCCATCCATAGCGTACTTGACCGGTGTTTTATTTGTTTAGATTACGCTATAACTTACTTACGAGTACCTCGGTAATACTTATTATTTATGATTCGTAAGAATTACTCATGATTTCCATGAATGAACTCAAACCACGTGTTAATTAAATAATTACTCATCATGTCTAGAGTGTGCAAATTGTTCAAAGACTCGTACAACAGAGAAAAATGTGTAAGTAATTTACAACAACGTAGTATCAATATATTTTGTTTGCACTTACAGAGGAAATTCCATCTATTGTTTCTTCCAACGGTACGGGTTAATATTATACATCGGCATGCGTTTACGCTATTGTTAGAGCTTATATTGGATTTAGTTAAATATTGCCCTCCGCTTCGAAGTATTTGTTTTAATAATAATAACTGACTTTTGCCCGCGACGTCCGCGCAGTATTAGTAATACGCTACACCTCCGATTTTTCCACTAAGGCACTTGACTCAGCGCCTACGATGAGCATGAAGCGAGTAGAGCGAGCGATCAACTATTAAAATATGTGTCTCTTTTACTGACACGGGATCTGTTAGGTACATCTTTTGTTTTTGACTATTTTATTGACACGGGATCTATATCTTTTGTTCATTTCTTGAGCGAGCTACTGTCATCTCGTACTCAAGTGATTGGATGGGCAAGCAGCAAGGGCTTACGTTATTTGGGTCTGTTCTAATACTTCTTATAAATTATCAGGTTCTAACGGTATAGGCTAGTATCGCTGAGACCCACACAGAGTAGTTGTATTGAAGTTGTAAATAAATGAATCACTTTTATATATTATGTGTTTAATACTATTTCTAATAATAAGATTACAGGAAGATAAGTAAACAAAAATAAAATAATTAATTTTAAAGAAGCACCAAGACACGAGATCCTGTGTCTGGTTCTAAGGAAATTTTCTAGAGAATGAGCTTATGGATCGATATGCGAAATAGATCATAAACAATTTTGAATTTGGAAAGATTTAGATCGAAATGTAAGAGCGGCCAGAAACGCAAACAAAGGAGATTGTAACAACCTCGTTACAAGGTTAAATATTACACCCTGCCCAAAGCCAAAGAGCAGAAAATACACCTTTTGTAAAAAGAACCTGGAAGAGCAAGCATCGCTCGGGTTGTCAACGAATTTTCCCGAAGATGACCCCTTGACAAATGGATTTTTCACCCCCCGTTCCTATATTGCACGACGAAATCGTAAGGGATGTTTTCGAGAACGTAATTACAAATGTATTCAAATACCTGCACCTTTAATACTATAATTAGGATTTAACTAATGACAAATTAAGAGCCTGAAGGACTTTAAAACTGCAAACAATCGTTTATGGATCAATTTCTCGACCTACATTAAATATCCCTCTTTCTATCTATACACGACGACGGGGGATCTAACCAAGGTTGTAAGGTGATAGAGAGCCCTCTTAAAGGTATTTGGGTGTATACATATAGTACTCGATGAAAAGCTGACCTTCACTGATCATAATTGTTTTGTGACCACGGCCAATCGTGTCAGGAGGTTAATAAACATATTTAGACTGTGTTATGTTGTGACCAAACAAATGTTAAATATAACATACGCGGTTCTTGCGGAGTCTGTCATTTACATATTGCGTCTCGGTGTAGGGAGGGGCAGACATGATATTTCTGGAGAGAGCTCAACGGTCCCTACTGAAAATAGTGCACTCTAGATCCCACCGGTATCTAACTAGTGCTTTGTACAAGAAAAGCGAAATATTAAACATGCGACAGCTGTAGGCACGTACTTCGGTGTACCATTCTGGCCCACAAAACGGTTAGTCAAACTTTCAAAATTCTTTGACATGAAATATACAAGTACATTTCATGGTTACTATACATACTTACTTATACATATACAGTGACACTTTACAAGAGCCTAGCCTAGCATAGGTGACACAGGAAAATCTCTTTATATTACTATTTAGAAAATTTTGCGCAGTAATTAAGTAGTAATTTAATCTGCAAACGGGTCACTTCAATAAATATTTTATTTCATTTTGCATTGGATTAATTAGCCTGCCCTCATTGCTACGAAGATTCACGTAAGATTCCCAATTACATTTGTAATTGGATCATTATATTTTAATTATGATAACTTTAAACGAGTCCTAAACGTCATGGATCGATTACGGCACTCCTTAAGCGGAAGATAAAACAAACCTTGTACTATAAGCACGTCTACGTTGGGGTTTCCTTAAGGGCTATAGCACAGCTGTTCGATGACGTCACAGTTAAGGCAGTGCATAGAAAACGTTTCATGCCTTATAGAGCAAGGCCGGCTGAGTGCGCCCGGTGCACGCGTACTTAATGATTCACAGTCGTAGCCAAGTCGCCACTACATAGTTTTATTCTATCTTATATCTTACCAGTCAGTTCATCGAAAAAAAAAAGCCACAGCGAGCGTAAATTGACCCACAGGGCCGAGATTCTGAGCAGTAAAACTCATATTATCGTCTTTGACCTGTTGTCGTGTTGTCAACGTTTTGATAGCTCTTATTTACTTGACAGTAATGGCGGCCGAGTTAGAAACAATGCCATAACAGGTCAAAGGCGATATGGATTTTACTGTCCTACAGCACGGGTAGCACAAGTTGTATTTTCTCGCTTGTCGCTCAGTGCGTCTCTATCGGTACAGACTAGATAGAAAGGGAAATCCGAGCGACAAACATGTCGCGGACAACATGTGCTAGCCGTGCTGGGCCTCTAAATACAGTGCGTTCTTTTAAAGTGCACGTTAGAGTGTGCCTCTACTTCAGACGTCGTTCGTCGCAGGTCAGAATGGTGTACGCAAAATGTGTCATCCTATAATTATTTAGCGATAAAATGACAACCTACAAGGATGACACTTTATTGTGAAATAGTTGTGGATTGACACATTGATGTGACAGAAGATCCCTGAACCATCACAGAACCGTGTCACAGTAACGTTATAAATCAAATCGTATGAAGTGTGAAACTTAATATCGATGTGCCACGGTTCAATGGTGTAAGAAGCAGAATGTCTACAAACTCGATCAAGTTATTATTGTCAAAAAAAAACATGGACGAAGTGAGCGATAATACTTAGGAACATACACAATACACACATCAAATATGTATAAGGATTAGCGGATATTTTTAATGCTTGTACATTTTTGATGTGTACGTACGTCGACGTCAAAGATATGTTTATATTTTTGCACCTTATTCCATTGAAATAAGGTGCAAATGTGTAAACATATCTTTGACGTCGACGTACGTACACAACACAGCTGCACGGTACCTAAGTGCAAAACTCATCAGCAGACCTCTTGGGGGTGCCTTATGTAGGGTGATGGCACCAATCATGAACACTTTTAGCTGACAGGCACAGTAATAGACACTTTACTCTTAATTCAAACCTCATACGGTCCAAAGTTGATTGCTGCAAAACAAATGAACAACCCCTATCTTCTGTAAAATAAGTGAAGTGTCCATTATTGGTGCCTTGTCCATTACTGGTTCCATCACCCTATACGCTGGGTTGCAAATGAATACGAATTATGTGACAGAACAGGAGGCACAGAATTGTCAGCTTCGATCCGCCTAACAGACGTTTTCTTAGAAAGAGCACCTTCTGTACTTGTACTGTTATAATATTCTGTGGCAGTAAGTACGATTAATTGATTGCTTGAATATGAAACTGTGAATCGATTTTTTGATTGGCGAGTTAGCCTTCCGCTGTGGAATCGTTGCTTATTGGTGTGTTCATTCTAGACCAGAGGTCATCCGTATCGATGGGATCATTGTTTGTTCCGCCTAATATGGATATCTAATTTATTTTAATACTCGTATCGTATATGGTACCCACTGAAATGGTCTTATCATACCTTGGCGACATTTCACATTTTAAATATGGAATTTACATACTTAATTTCGAAAGGTTCATAATTCGAAATTGTTCGAAATCCCGAATTTTCATTACTCCAACCTCCGAGCTCAAATTATTGATTGAGCAATTGCAGGCTTTCGGACAATTGAAAATTTGGGACAAAAACATTGAGAAAAAACGGGACTTGGAACTTAACACTTTTCTATTTTCAAAACTTCTACATTCTTCATTTTACATTTTAATAACGTTTATTTTCTTCTCCTTTCTTTGCAAAGTTCGAATGAGTTTCAAATTTCAGATTTCCAGATTATTATTTTTTTGTCAGATTTTCAGATTTGAATATTTTATTGAAAAGAAAATTAGAAATGGAGATCAGTAGGCAATTAAAATGAGTATCTGACAAAAAAAAAAATTGAGGATATAGTTTTTACCGCCTGCCTAGAATAGAGACAGCTAGCCAGCCCAGATGGGTCAGGTATAACACTGAATGAGGCGTGTGCGCAAAGAGATGGTAATAATTATTTTGATTAAAAAGTATTTTTCTCATTTTATTAAAAGCAATGCAGGAGATTTCAAAAATGGTTTACATCCTAATTACTTATGGCCTGTTGTTTGATCAGTGGGTAGTTAAACTAACTAATGATCATAAAACGTTACTAATGGTTAAAATCTCAAGGAAATGTGTCAAATTTTCCATTCCTTTTTCGAATTTTAACAATTAGTTAGTTTATCTACCGATCAAACAACAGGCCATTAATCACTTAATATCTTATTAGAGTTTATTCATTAAGAGGATTGTGACCCGCCGCTAAAATCGCGTAGCTGTCAAAAAAATTCCATACAAAACTAGCTCCGGGTGAAAACGTTTCTCACCCCGTAAATCAAGTCCGATTTTCACGATTTTTGAATATGTTGTAGTTATTATTAAGACCTAGGTCTGTACGTTTCTGTTTTTGTTTTTTAAATTTGTTTCGTTCTTAGAAATATTTTCTTGGAAAGGAAAACGTACAGACATAGTTTTTCATGATATGTACAACATATTCAAAAAATAGGACGAGGTTTAAGGGGAGAGAAACGTTTTCGCATTTTGTATGGAGATTTTTAGCTTCACAATCCTCTTAAATGAACATAATATTTAGCTGACCAAGATCCCATGGTCTCCACCGCAAGCGCCACAAATTCGTAATTATTTAATAAATATGATAATTAATTGTATAATGCGAATGATTAATTTCATTATTTTTTTTCGTATTGTTATGTTGGTTAGTATGATTATGCCACCCAGTGTAAGTATACGTAATAAATAAAATATATCATGATTGTTTATGATTAATTTTATGAAGCATTGCCACAAAATCGACTGACTCAGTAATACTAAAGTCTAATCTACGCAATATCATTTTTGATAATAGCGTGATAAATATTATCGTTCATGCTCGATAAACTTTTCTACATAAAACAAAATTTACACAAGTGAATAATTGAAATAATATATATTATATAATAGGAACGACGATCTATCGATGATCTGGTGGAGATTGTGGGCAGCCGATGGATGGGAGTAGCAGAACACCGACCATCGTGAAGATCTTCGAGGAAGAATGATGCCCAGCAATGGAGCTACAAATCTAAATATTTACTTCATAAGTAATCAAACGTTATCGATTTTTATGTCATTTTGAGGTATCGCGATTTGAAAGTTCTCCGTTCTAGAGTACCTACGTAGTACATTCGAAAATTACATGATTCCTTGTAATTTTGAACGTAGTTTTCACGTACTTTTTATACCAATACCTCTAGTATTTCGAATCAAAAAATAAAAGTTATATTGATATTTAAAGTATATCTGTAACTGAGTGGTACCTAATAGCGAACTATATTTTGTGATCAACGAATATAGACATATTCTTTCTGAGTACTCTTCATCTGTAAATTGATCTTCGCATTGGCCTGTTATGTCAATTTCGTACATTTTTCGAAAAGCGCAAACGTTAGCGATACAAATGCATTTTGTCTAAGCCTTAGTGGAATTTGACCTAAAACCTCATCGTGAGATTTAAAACAATTTGAAATAGATTTGTATATTGGCAATACAATTACTACACACTGAACTGGTACGCGAATCTCGCACAATCTTCAGCCGTATGTCAAGAAATGTTAAGATAATGATTAGATTTGTTTGATTTGTTTATCATTCATATTTTTACTGATGTAATGTAAATATTTATTTGTAAAATTTCCATAAAGCATTAAGGCCTACCTACCTATTAACTTCTCGTTTGCTTTTTATTTTTTGTGCATTTCGTCGACGCTGTTAGCATAGTCGGTAGTGACCCTGCCTGCCTGCTGGTGCCGGGTTCAATTCCTGTTGTGTCATTACCAATTTGTGAGAGTGTAGTGTATTTTGCCGACATTACCAGCAAAGTTTCATCAAAATAAGTTTACTTGTTCTGATAACAAAGAGGGTTATTATATGGTGGGATCGGTCGTTGACCTCGGTTCACCAAGTTCAAAGCAATAACAGCTGATTAGACCCTATATTAGCATGCGCATACGCGTAGGTCGGGGAATTCTCCGCTTGTTTTTTTCACCTTAGCAAAAAGGGTGCATATGTTACAAAATCATATTAAATCGCCTCATGAATAAACTTTTAAAGAGTCTAATATGCTTCGCCTTTTAGAGTCTACACTACATATGTACATGTATGGTCCATTCCGATAGACTTGTCTTATTTAGTAAACACGACTTTTAAAACAAAATTGATATTTTAGACGAAAAGGGAGCATTTTGATGTTATAAAAGCGTTTTCATCACATTTGTTCGGAAAGGGTGTTAAAACACCCAGGCGTATAGGGCAATTATAGCCGATTTACCTCCATAGGGAGTTATGAGTTTAGTTTTAAAATATAGAATCCACTCCTACATCATTTCAGACTAAGGAGGTGTAAAATCAGCCAAGGTTTATTTCCTATATTCAAAACTTGGCTACAAACCAATTTTACTGTATAGTTAAACTTGTACGGTACATTTATCTGCATTATGCATGCAATTATTTTATTTTTCATTTTGAAAATCGGTACAATCTGGCAGTATGGCCTGTCAAGTTTAAAAAATAAAGCAGTTCTAAGTATTATCTGTGGAAGACTATATTGAAAAAAGTTGACAAACTCTTTTAGCGAGTCGAGTTCATTTGTTTGATTGTTGCTTTTTTTCTCTAATTTTCTTTTTATTTCCTCGCAAATGTGATGAAAAACATTGTGTGTATCACGGGCAGTAAGGGGATTACAAACTCGAGTCATTAAAAGTTGTTCTAAGTTTCTCGTTAGCAATCCCCTTCTTACCACCCTTGATGCACAATGTACTATTACTAAATAAGACAAGTCAATTGGAATGGACTTTAGGTATGTAAACTCTTCTGCACAAAAACATCAAAAATTTAGTAACAAGTGCGTACACAAAAAAGTGTGATATCACTACAATGGCGTAGGTATACTTATCCCTTCAATGCATCTCTTCCAGTAAACCATACCATTATTAAAACTACAAGATGTGCACAGAAAGATACCTAATACAATACTTAAACCAATATTGCTACATCTAATATGCAGCTAATATGCCCTTATTTCTTGACCTTCAATTGATCCCCTCTAACATGATTAGCGGTGGCTTGTAATTTTCTCTTCGAAGAACTCTTAACACATCCGTTAAGAGTTCTTCAATGAGTTCTACGTCATAATAACTTGAGGTCTGGAGCGTACAGCAACTTGTCTCACTAGATAGCAAGGTGCGTATAGCAAGAACTCCTCGTTGTAAGTGTAGAATTTGGCAAATAATTAGTGGAGCGCCGCTTCGTGGATTGAAACACCATATCCATCGACTTCGTAATAATTATCTTTACCAATCATACTCACATTATTAACGCGAAAGTTTGTGTGTTTGTTTGTTACTCCTTCACGCTGCACCGGCTGGGCGGATTTAGATGAAACTTGAACAGAAGTAACATATAAGTAAGCTATTTCACATCCTGGAAACTTGAAAATTTTCTGAACGATCAACGATAGTCGAAATCTACGCGGAGAAAGTCGCGGGTAGAAGCTAGTTATAAAAAAACGAAAGTGTGTTTGTTTGTTCCATTTTAACTTAACGCCTGAACCGATCGACGTAACTTTGGTAAAGAGATAGTTAAATAGGCAAGTTAGACATAGGGTACTTTCCATCCCGGAAATTGGGACAGTTCGCGACGGGGTAGCGATAAACGCCTTCTACGCGGACAGACAAGGGTAAAAGCCACTTAAAAAAAGTTAAAAATACGAATCCACGGTATTAAAACAAAAGTGTTGTAGTCTGACTCATTTGAACACGTACCTAACCCATATTTTGAGGATGGTATCATCAGACTGCGCGACGCAGTCGACCTTATAGAGGTGATCCTTGGGTACAGTCGGCGGAGTATGCGGAACAGAGTGGCGAAAATGATGTACAAGGTTGACCTGTCACGAATACGCTGGTAAATATATTAGCCTAATTGTGTAAAATGTGGTAACAGAACGATCAACAAGTTTTTAGTGTTGGTGCCTACCCTACTCTGGGATAACAGGCGTGAAGGTGTGTATGGGTGTCATTCGCGATCCATAATATCGTTTGTCCTAACCTAATGTATCATTTCGCATAAAATCCTTTTAGGCTGACATTGCAGAATTTGCAGAATTTAATAAACGTCTATTGTGTAGATTAGGTTAGATTAGGTTAGGTTAGTTTTTTATAATAATTAAAATAAAAACCTATTGTAAAAACCGTTTTAAGTCAAAAGATTTTATGCGAAATGATGCATTATGCGAAAAAACTATTATGGATTCCGATATAGACCCGGTATGTAGGTATGTATGTATGTATGTGATTGACATATTTAAAAAAATCTGTATAGTTGAACTGGTAAAAAACCCCGATATAAAAGAAAATAAATTAGAGCCAACCAAGGTAGACATTTTCTTAGTTAACATAAATTGACATGAAATAGTTATATGGAGAGTACAATGGTTAAATAACCTAAGGTTGATTAACAACCGTTTAAATAGTTTATTTGGGATTTAACTTGCATTTGAGTTGATGTATCTATGTAACATCCTAATAGGCTTGTATCGAATCAAGCAGCTTATTCACAAAAACTAGGCAAAATCTTGTAAGAAGCTACAGTTCGTTCGTTAAACTATTTTGCATGCTTTATGTGCCGCCGCAATTGGTACAAAAAACCCATCGCTGCGCGCACAAAGCGGTGTCGGCAACTTCAAAGGGTTGCAATGCACACTATTTGAACGAACGAACTATAACAAATTTGAGTGAGTGGAGTTGTTTTAAGAGCACAGCACAGCTTGAGCCTCAGCCTGAGGGCCATGAATGGGTAATAAACAGTCAGACGCAGAAACTTACGCTTAAAATTTTCGGCTAAAAAAATAATAGGATTATATTATGTAGTCTCTGCTCCACTTTATTTTCGATTACTATACCTCGCAGCTGTACCTGTGTATATAAAAGGTATATAAAGGATATATTGCGGTCGTGAAGCCGGCAAGTATGCTAACAAGTTTAGCGTTCATTAGCCGCGAGGCAGAGTCACGTGGACTCCGGACCAGTACTAAAGCAGTGATGTAATGCGAGTCGTGACTGACAGTAATCTAGGCTTTAGAATATTAGCTTCACATACCTATTATTAAAGGATTTAAGCTTTACGTCATATTGGCCTTTAGCTAATAAATTGATATTTATAAAATCAAAATCAAAATCAAAAATCAAAATGCGTTTATTTGCTGGAGTACAGTTACAAAGGTGTTATGTTTAGAAGGGTACAGTGTATCCAGCCTGCATGCAGGCGTGCAAAATATTAATAATAACATGAATTTATAATGTCAAAAATTATACTTATAAAATGTAATTGTAAAATTAAAATAAAATGTCAACTTAATTCCTATCATGCTCGAGGTACATCTTAACACTATAAAAACAATTGTCCAGAAGCCATTTTGTGAGCGAGCGCTTAAAAACGTTACCTTCTAATGTTTTAAGGTTAATGGGTAGTTTGTTATATATAACAATGCACATATTAAAAACATTTCTTTTATATATGTACTTGCGAGCTGGAGGTTTATATAAAAGAAAAAGACAAAGGACCCTGACACATTTCTTCTGAATTTTGAACACCCTCTCCACATCCACTGCATTACCCCATAAAATCAGACCATATAAAAGTATCGATGATACATAACCATGGTATGCAGTTAAAGCAGCTTCAGCGGAAATCGTGTCTCTTAATCGTTTTAAGGCAAAGACGAATCGACTGATTTTAGTGCAGACACTATCAATATGTTCCTTCCAATTAAGGTGTTTGTCGACCGTAATACCAAGGAACTTGAAAGATTCCACTTCATCAACTATTTCATTGTTGTAAGTTAAGTTCAATGGTAGGCTTTCTGAATTATATGATAAAAACTGGATGAGTTTGGTTTTAATAATATTAATTTGGAGGTTATTTAATACAAGCCAATCAATTATATTCTGCGAGGAGTTATTTACGTCACGTTCAAAAGTATTTTTGTTATTACAGTTTACTACTAATGTTGTGTCATCAGCAAATAAGAGAAAGCGCTTAAAAACGTTACCTTCTAATGTTTTAAGGTTAATGGGTAGTTTGTTATATATAACAATGCACATATTAAAAACATTTCTTTTATATATGTACTTGCGAGCTGGAGGTTTATATAAAAGATTCATAATCATTTCCCTGGTCTGTCTATGCAAGGCTTCATATCGCTTCCTAAAATATGATGGGTGAGAGACGACAAAAATACTCTTATATATAAACATGGCAATGGGAGAATATTAAGGCGTTTGAAAAGAGGAACGCAGCTATCGTCCCACCATGCATTACAAAGGACCCTATATGATACTTAACTCATGTCGCGTCAATGACTGAACCGGGCCTTATTCCAATTTGGTTTGGCCCATCTTGCTTTAATATTTTAATCACATTGTTGACGTTAATGTCCGTTATATCACATTATTTTTAGACGTTATGGTATTGGTTGAGCTCTGCCACCGGGTAAAATAAAGCCTAGCTATCATAAGATCATAACGTCATCCAAATATGATTTGATTTTGAAATTTTGCAGACTTTTGTTTGAACAGCTGTATCTCAAAAAAAACCGAGACCTGGTTATCATCTTAAATTGAAAATTTCGTCTACTTTTAGGTGTCCATAATGAGTAATGACTTTTTCATCTCACTAGGTCGGAAAGCCCTTTTTGTTTGTTTGATATCTATTGAGAAAATCGCTTTTTATCCACATGTGAAGAAAGAGTTTTGACATTTGAAGGCAGCTTAAGTGATATTTGACAGCTAACAAAACGCAAAACGTTAAAAGTGCTGAATTTTTAACATCACAATTAATGAATCTCATCGAGTAAAAACACTAAATACAGTCTTACAACTTTATTTTAATTCATAAATATCAGCATTCAACATTAACCTTCATTCTTGTTGTAAAAACGGATAAAATGTTATGACAGTCCAAGTAATTCAATGTGCGAACAAAACGCATCCGAACTAATAAAAAAAAACTTTAGTCAAAACTTTTCAATTAAGCCGTTAACGTTTAAATATTCGCATGTTTTTCTAGTTTGTTTTGTTATTAAAAATGAGTGATTCGAGTGACGAAGACGTATTAACACCTGTGAAATTACAGGAAACCGTGCGAAATGCGGAATTGAGCTTATTGCCTGAAAAAACCCGTTTATAGTACAAACCCTTTTTCTTATTTTCCTCGCTGTAGTGAGGTGAAAAGTTTTGTGTTATACATGGGTGAAAAGTTATTTTACGTCTCGTGCGTTGAAACACTCGCTACGCTCAGGATTCTATTTTTGAACCACTCGCTTCGCTCGTGGTCAATCATAGAATCCTTTCGCAAGCTCGTGTTTCAAATGAACACTCGCAGGTAAAATATAACTTTCTCCCCTTGTATAACAAATAACTATTGCCGTAACACGGATTCATGGTGGTGAGAATTAAAAAAAACTAAATAATATCGAATATTTGAAGGTTATTCAAGTGTTTAACAATTATCGGTAGGGCTTTTTAATTAAAAACACGTTTTTATTTGAAAGGTGTTCTGATAAAAATCATGGTGATAAGGGTTTGTCTCAAAAGCGCACCTTCTAATTCTGTACTACGTTTTTTTATTAGTGTTTACGAAAAAAAGAATGTCATACTTACATATTATCAGTTTTTTCTCGCGCCCGCTTTGGACTAGTGCTCGGAACGACGTCATTTTATTTGAAACCCCGTTTTGTTTTTTTAAGTCTTGCACTAGCTGGCAAGACCATGTGGCGTTTAAATTATTTAGCCTTTAGCCATTTTTTTTCTCGGTAAATAATGAACCAAAAAATATAGTTTGCTTTTGGGACAAACCTCTATAAGCATTATATTTTTTTGAACAAAATTAAAAAAAAATCAAATTCAAAATATTTATTCAGTAAATTGGCCACATGAGGGCTCTTTTACACGTCGGTAACATGGAGTGAATCTACTAGCGCTTCGGACAAGACCACCATTGCGGAGAAGAAGCGCCGCAAGAAACTCCAGGAGAAGGTCATTTTGAACAGTCAGCAGCAGAAGTAGCTACGCAACCGAAGAGGTCAAAATGATCTGCATTCGACTCTATTGTCAAGAGAATACGTGGTGTCTAGATCATTTTGAGCGTGTTATTCTGCTTAGCTACTTTTGATGCTGACTGAACACATTTAAAAAAGTTCCTGTTGTCAATTGGAAAAACTTGGGGTTCATTCATTTCATAAATACAAAATTTAAAAAATACCTCATTCAATGCAAGGTGAAATGTACCTATTCCAGGGGCTATTAGGGTGAAGCCACAGGAGCGTAATTTTTTGAGTTGAGAGTCGCGTAATTTCTGCTGTATACAAAAGGCCAGCTGATTTTGCGTCGCCGTGTGAACCAAACAGGAGTTTTGTATGAAACCGAATATAGCATTAATGGATTAGGACTTGAAAAGGTTATTGCGAATAGATAAGAAGCGCGCTCACGTGCATTATCACACGCCCACTCACGTTTGCTTCGCAAATAAAACACTTCGGAAACAACAAGTCATGGTTTGTGACATTGTGAGGCTGAATACATCCGAAAAAGGCACGTGTCCCATTGCCGGCGAAGAAGCGATTAGCTATTGACAAGTTTCTCGCTCAAGAAATGAACAAAAGATATAGATCCCGTGTCAATAAAAGAGACAGATATTATTATACATATTAATAGTTGATCGGAGGCTGTTCACACTGCCGGTGAGAACTCTCTCCACTAGTTGGTCGAAACAAAAGATATTAGATCCCGTGTCAATAAAAGAGACGTATATTAATTGTTGATCGCTGGCTGTTCACACTGCCGTCTTCTCTTTGTCGAAACAAAATATATAGATTCCGTGTCAATAAAAGAGACGTATATTAATTGTTGATCGCTGGCTGTTCACACTGCCGTCTTCTCTTTGTCGAAACAAAATATATAGATTCCGTGTCAATAAAAGAGACACGTAGATAGTTGATCGCTGGCTCTAATCGCTCATCGTCTGTGGTGGGACAAGTGCCAAAGTTTCTCTCCTCTTAACCTAATCCAATTGTTACGATTATTGAATATCTTGTAGATACGAGTATTATGAATAACTAAGTCTGCACGTTTTCCATTTCAAGAAAATGCTTCATTATAACTACAACATATTTAAAAATACTACAAATTGGACTTGACTAATGGTGCGTTCCTATATTCAAAACCGTGGATAGAGTTGTGACGTCTCGTTAAAATTTGACACATTTTGTACGTAGCAAATGTCAAATTTTAACGAGACGTCGCAAGTTTTTCCATGGTTTTGAATATAGGAACGCTAAATTTGTATGAAAAAAAACTTGATAGCTCCGCGATTAAAGCATCGGTTCACAAACCTCTTGAGGAATCCACAGGGAGTAGACCCAGAGAAAACTGTCGGTATGACGGTACTGAACGAGCAGCAGAAATTTCATTTTGCGCTGTTAAAACCTTAGTAAGTGAAATGAAATAGGTAAATTGTTTATTTCTGGACTCTCAATACCTGCAATTTGTCAGGATTTGACACTGCAACACAGTTACTATGAGATCCAAGACACTTGCTTCATGTTACGTGCCCGACGACTTTTTATGAGATGTGTATATGCAAACAATAAAATAAAATAATACACAAAATAGGTATGTACTTGGCGATAATGTTAAAATCTTAAAGGATCGTGTCTTTTTATGTTTCATTAAATAGCCCTATTTCAATGATTCAAAATCACAAAATCGAATCGGAATCAACATTGATCTATGAGAATTCCTTGGTACCTACTAGGTAGTTGGCTCGGAAGCCTTAGAACTTGTAATAAGTACCAGTGTTTTTTTGTGTACGATCAGACTGTCTATGTTAATATCTAATTGTTACTTCAACGAAATGGAGTGCTAGTATGCGATAACAAAAGATATCGTTATATCTCCACAATAACAAGAAAATAGTTGATTCGCACAATATTTACATAACCGCTTATGAACTCAATAAAAATAGCTATTTTCATTTCAAGAATATTTTTATTTACCTTTATTTATATTTTAGATCCACATTCAATGCTAACTGTCCTGATTTCCATACAAAACGGACACGCCGGGTGCGGCTCCACTGAGGCGGAGACGAGTGGAGCGGTGCGGAGCGGTGCGGAGCTGTGCCAATATTAACCAATAGAAGGCGCATGCGGTCACGTGGAGCTCGCCTTGCGCGCGTTAGTTTAGACTCTATTGGTTAATATTGGCACAGCTCCGCACCGCTCCGCACCGCTCCGCTCGTCTCCGCCTCAGTGGAGCCGCAGCCGTTCCTGGTACTAAAAGAGTTCTCTGATTCAGTTGTTATATCTGTTTACTAAATGCCATAGATTAAGGCCGCATTTCACCAACTTGAAATTAGGCTTACTCCGAGATTAGTCTATACAAATTCGGCGTTTAATCTAGGTACCGTAAAATGCTGCAATTTTGCCGTTTAAGCTCAATTTTGCCTATTTCGTTTAAATTACGATATCTCGCATTTGCTCAGTTTTTTCTTGTTTTTTACCATTTGGTAGTAATTTTCATTATCCTGGCAACACATTTTTAATTTTTTTACGTTGGTAACTCCATTGTTGCGACGCCAGTTGTGCATCATAAGTTGGAGGGAGTGGCTGCATTTTTTTAGTGTCTCGCAACTTTTAAAATTTTAAGTACAAGGAACGTGATTTTCGAGAAGTAGGTGCGTCCCAGGGTAAGTAAATATTGTCTATTTTCCGTAAGTCTAATATTTTCAAGAATAGGACACGATTTCATTATAATAACGTAGTAGGCAATATTGGGCAGTGTTCTGGAAACTTGAGTGACACAATTTTGCCTGGGTCTAGGGCTGTCACTAGCTGGGTTTTATAAATGAACAGATAAGAGTAAAAATAGGTGTGCCTAAATTGCTTAAGTGAGTTAATTTATTACTAGCTTTTTAATAACTTGCAATGCTAGTTAAGTCAAATCTTGCAAATCGATTTTCGAGTCAAATTGACTCAAGACTGGTTTGGGTAAAAGTGTTGTCATTTGTAAAAGTCATACAATTTCAAGGTACTAACCGTAAAAGTGGTAAATTATTATAGAATTAGTCAAAATAAAGATATTTTAATGTAATACTCTTAAGTGCATCGGAGTCGAGATATTTAAATATCCATACCTGGGCGTACTTTTAGTAGGTACGTTTTTTGATTAAGGTTTTTTAAGACTGATGTTTCTTTAATACCAAAGCTTTCAGTTGTGTTCCTACGTTGTGATGATTATTTTTTAACTAAAAAAAATACATTTTTTTTTAAATAACAATCTTTTTTTGGCACAACCCTACAGTTGCCGATATTTTTGTATGGAAAGTTCGTGGAACCTGGTACAACATTGCCTATTGCCTGTGAAAAAAAAAACATAAAGCTTATAGCAATAATTTGACTGCCAGGGACAAGCACAATGTCTCATGTACACAATTAAGTATTATTACAAATAGCAAAACGTTATTTATCGAGATAACCGTCTAGGCAAAGTTACGTCTTAGGCCTAAAACTTTGCCTGCCACTTTAAATGCTTATAACTAGGAAATATTGTATGATTACCTACTGATATTTGAGTCTAATTTGGCGAGGCATAGGGTCTGTTTTCCGACTAATACTCATTAAACCACATAAGACAAATAGTTTCACAGATATAAGGAAAAAACGTCAAAATCCGTGCAAAGTTGCAGCATTTTACGGTATGAAAAAAAACTTAAGTAAAGCTCCTCTTGCATGTAGTAGTAACACATCTGTATAGACCGTTCGACATTCTATATTTGAAATTTGACGTAAGATCCATATTGTTTTGTACACAACTACATGCAAGAGGAGCTTTACTTAAGTTTTTTAACTATATAAGACCTTATACCAGGGGCACGTTTTATAAAGCTACAAGTTACAATTTTACAGGTCTAAACTGGCAACACTGCTCAAATGGCTGGTCGTCATTGGTCGAAGTTATGTTAAATGGAAACTTGTAACCTGTAAATTGTAATTTGTAGCTTTATAAAACAGGCCCCAGTTTGGTCGAATGCAACCTAAATAAGAATAGGTACGAAATTTATAGGAAACCAAATGGATTTCTGTGCTACTATGAAACTATGTCAAAGTACCTATAACGCAATAACTTAAATCTTAAAAAGTCTCCTAGGATGTGATTGATTACCTACGTCACTTTGAACGAAAGAAAAACAACCTGACAAACAACAACAAAGTTCACACAGTACCTGTACTATTAAGTACCTACTTATTTTGTGGTTCAGATGAGTAAATATGCAAAAGAGGAATGTAGTTACTAAATAGTCCCAACTCAGCCTAAGGATGCGTTTCCACCAGAGCTGTGCGAGGCAGCTAAGCGGTGTTGCGAGGAAAAATCCACCAATAGGATAGTGAGGCTATTAAAACAAAATAATGCCATTGGTGGATTTTTCCTCGCAACACTACTTAGCTGCCTCGCACAGCTCTGGTGGAAACGCAGCCTTATGCTGGCATTGAAGCCAACGCTGGGCCACTAGTCTACTGGATATAACCATAATCGCCTTTGACATATTATCGTATTGTCAACGTTACGATAACTCTTATTTACTTGACAGTAATGGCGGCCGAGTTGAAACTAAACGATAAGATCACAAAGGCAATACCTATGGCTTACCCAGTAGATTAGAGGTCCTAGTCTTCCATTGGAACCATCTGGTTAAAACTTGACATATCATCTTTGACATTCCATTATTGTTCATCTCATGCCTTCCTCCAACAACCCATTACCTAATAAATGACCTCTTGCATGTAGGTGTAACCATGGTGTAACATCACATCAGTTGCATGTACACAACTACATGCAAGAGGTCATTTACTTAAGTTTTTCACCTATACTACATCATACACGAGGAAATGAAGATGCTCGCCGAGATAGTGAATGGTATTGGTTATGACCTAATGACCTGTTGCATGTAGTTGTGTACAAAACTAACATGCAATTTACGTCTAATTTCAAATATAGAATGTCGAACGGTCTATACAGATGTGTTATAACTACATGCAAGGAGGTCATTTAATTAAGTTTTTCACCTATAGTGCCTTGTTAAAATGTACTTATAAATGGTTCAATAAAGTTGTAATAAAGATGTTGGTGAGATTGTCCATCTAGTTTGAGTAGGTATAATTTTTTGCTAAGTATAATAATGACCTAACTAAACCCGTATTTAAATACTTCCAGACATATTTGTTACGCAGACTTGTTAATGTTGTCATTAAAATGTTTTTTTAATAACTCGTTTGAGAATATTATTGCGCAACTTACCGTCATTTTGATTGCTTGTGTACAATGCAGTGTTATTCGATTAATTACAAAATACGGACATACTTAGGTAGGTACAGTTCTGATTTTGTTTTCAGTTCAGTACCCTTACCATGAGTTACAAATGTTACAATTACCGCACTCGCTAGCGGGTCGAATGCTCTGTCCCTCACACTCTATAAGAATACTGCGAGGTCTACAAGGGACAGAGTTTTGACTCGCTAGCGAGTACGTTAATTTTAACTCATGGTAAGGGTACTGAAGGTAATCTCAGTACGGAGCTCTATCTATCCTACTCAGTAGAATCTGTACGGGTAGCACAAGTTGTATTTTCTCGCTTGTCGCTCAGTGCGTCTCTATCGTTACTGACTAGGTAGAAAGGGAGATCCCAGCGACACACAAGTCGCGGGCAACTTGTGCTAGCCGTGCTGACTGCTTTTGATATGTTATCATAAAAAAGTAATTAGGTTTTACCGAACAGCATTCAGCCCCTGGCCCTGATAGGTTAATCTCGTAAAAAGAAAGAAGTAGTTAAATGGTCAGCCGTTATTAAAATTGATTCGCAAAATAAATAAGCAATTTACTCATTTGGGCAGCCTACAGAGATTTGGCTGGCAATAATTAAAATTCGGGCTACAACTCTTGTTCAGCAAACAATTTACAAACGGTTAACATTTTAACCAATATCAATCTGCTTTTTTTATCGTTTGTCTGTCTGATAAACAGTCGAGCTGCAAAATAATTACTTGAGCAGCAAGGTTTTACAATTGGTCAGCAGAGAAAACATGTCTGTAAGCAGTTTAATTGAGAGGTGTGTATATTAAAATAATGGTTATCTATATAAATAAGTGGATTGCGTTTAGTTTGAAAAATCAGCAGTATTCGTTATTTATGGGCGGAGCGAACTCAGACCACGTGACGCGAGCACCCAAGCCTTGGTATTTTTGAGGCTAGTAGTAAGTTTTGTGACACAAATTTAGAAATCACAATCACACCCCAGAGTAACCAAAATTTGTATCATAAAATATGAGGTAGGTTAGGTTAGGTTCGTTTTTATATCAGGCCCGGAGGGCCAGAACAACCCAGAAATAGGAGCTTCGTCGACTCTGTTAAATTTGTAAATTTGATGGTGTGTTTGGCATATGTGCGTAGCTATTTTGGCTGACCAAATACATATTTCTGTTTACCAAAATAAGAATATTTTGCTGATCGATTAAATGATACCCAAAAGAAAATAAGGAAACATTTATAACTCAGTGGCAAAATTCTACTGTGTAAAACCATATTGCTTTGGACATGTTATCGTATTGTCGACGATATGATAGCTCTTATTTATTTGATTTGGTAGCACAGTATGAGTTAAAAACAATAACGATAAAATGTCGATAAAGCATCCGTCACTCTCGTGCTTATATAAGTGTCAGAAAGTGACACATCTTTTATCCGCATTTTGTCAAGCGATAAACGCAACCAAATTCGCCCCCCTAATACATATACTTAAACTTTTTATAGAAGGTTCCTAGAACGGTCATCTTTTGTTTATAAATACAAGCAAAGCCCCTTCAAAGCTAAGTTTGGCAGTGACTCATTATGGCTAGACGTTAGCTAAAAAATTCCATACGGCAGGTTAGATCATCAAGAGTAGATCTATTTAATGAGCGCCTCGAAAAGCTGTAATTAGCCACTACATAAACTTAGCCAAATGATGTGGTCGTTTACCGACGGTTCCGTGCTTTATGTTCACTAAAATTAATCAGGGTCTCTATTTCACTTTGATTTAAGTCTTATTTACTTGCAAATAATAGCTAAAATTATACTGCATTTAAGGTGAACCATAAGGTCACAATATAGAAGCAAGACGGTCTCAAATAAATAGGGTGTAAAGCTGTAGAGCCTGGTTTGGTTTAACTTATGATACAAAAGTTTTCAAAGAGTTTAAAATTGTCTTTGGAGTTTAGGGTAAGAAGGGGCAAACGGATCATATAAAACTGAAAATACTTGGTTCCTATCCTAGAGCTCCTACGCTGCCGTAGAGGTATCATTTAGAATTTTAGATCGATAACTAAAATTTCCTAAAGCTAAAGATGAAACGTTAACCGGTTTAAAGTAAAACCGACAGTCAACTTGCATGCAATTGTAGTATGAGTCATGCAGGATTGTTTTAAAATGCTAAGAAGTGGAATAAGTACAATGTAAGTTTTATAAGTGTACTAGCGACCCGCCCTCGCTTCGCTTCAGTTTATGTCAGTTTTCTTTAACACCCGTACATAAATTATTGGTTTTGTTGTACAAAATCACTAAATTAATATATCAATAAGACCATTTCTATTTCAAGTTATGTGGGATAAATGTTATTTATTTGTGTGGTAAGGTTTTCCAAGAGGTTCAACACGACGGCACCAACATTTATTGTAGACACTCATGATTGGAAGAATGGAATCTCTTAACAATAGATTTAATGTGATTGTATTCAGAGAATCTACTCTAGAAACAACGGTCATGCAGGAAATACTGGGGTGTTATTCTCTCAAAAAACAGCGGTCGGGCGAGCGAACAAAACACATTTTAGCGCGTGCATTGTCAATTAGGCAGCCTTGTACGTTCGAGAAGTCACGCTGCCAAATAAAATACACGCGCTAAAATGGGTTTTGTTCACTCTGACGGGACTACTTAAACTCGCCGCTCGGACAATCACGCGTTCGTCCGTCCGTCCGTCGTTGTTGAGAGAATCACACCCCTGTGTGTGCTGTGCTGTATAAATTTAAGTGTAGTTAATAAGCAATGGCCGAATGCATAAAATACCCTGAAAAAATAAATAAATTGTATTGGGAATATTTGTTTACGTTGTTTGAATGACGTTCATCTATTATGACCAGAAATCGGAATAGGTAGAGCTAATTTGCCTAAACTTGACGCATATTCATTCATGCGTGACAGAGATGGGAATACATTATTAAATGAACATTCATCAAGTTTAGGCAAATTAGCTCTACCTATTCCGATCTCTGATTATGACTTTAAAAGGAGATTGCAGACTATAAAAAAACGTCTTTCCAAATAGCTCCGGCACTTTTTAGGTTAGGTTTAAAGACATTTCGCATAAGTAGGCGATGCTACTTTTAAATAATACATTATTTTAAATAACAATAACACTTTTAATTATGAAATGATTTAAACTAGATGCTTATAAAATGCTATTCTTTCGAAAAAAAATATAAAAAAGCGAGCGGTTCTTTTATAGGTATATCCCAATTATTTATCATAATGGAGTTTTCATAATAAATTGAGAAGGCACAAGGCTGCGGGCCTATTGTTACTTTTATCGTCGTAATAACTATTTGTATCACGAGTTCATCAACAAATTATCACTGTCTACATGACTTTTATCGATTGGCATAACAAAACATAAGCCATAGGTCACAAAAAACTCATTTAGACACAACTGCTGCGAATCGCACAATAGTTACCGGTGTTAGGTATTACATAGAGCTGATTCATCTCGTCAGACCTCGGTCGGATCGGTTCCGGTGCAAGCTCGGTGCGCCTGCACCGATCGCCCTCGCGCTAATCTAATGATAGCTTTTCAAGTGCAAGATTGGATAAACGCTCTCGAGGATTTGTTCGGTGTGATCCTGGTGACAATAATAGTACTTATCTTCGTTTCCATAGAACACTGATATGATCCGATACCTATAACCTTTTTCGGACTGTGGGTGATGTACAAATATGAAAAGCAAATGCTTTATATATCTTCTTATACGTAACTACACCCTGTTCAGACTTACTTGTCTTAAGTAATAAACAACTTTCTAACCGCAAAATGTAACTTTTTTGTATATAAAATAAAATAAATGTTTAAAAAAACAAAAAACCGCCTTCAAAAAGCAAAAAATAACTTCTTTTGCTTATCTATAAACGTTTAAACGAATCGCTTAAAAGGTAGTCTTGTAGATAAGTAATAAAAAATCGATTAGACCTACACAGAAGGCCTCATTAATAGCCACGTTACGAAAATAGCTTGATTGTTTTAAAGCGGTTGTTTGTGACGTACAGGCACGAACGTTAATTTGTGACCCATTTAAAAAAAATGGCTTGAAGTCGTCAATGTCATTAGAGATGCCAAAACATTTGTAAGTTATAGAAAACTCAACCTTATTGTTGTAGAATGTCATAATGTCTTTGGACCTAAGGTGGGTCCTAATTTTAAGTTCTTGGCGGTACTGTCGGCCTTATAACTTCTAAGTAGCTGCATACTTTTGTACCTTGTCGCTTTAACGCCTTACACAGATCAGTGCAGCAGTCCAAACATGACGTTAAAGTGATATAGCACTAAAGTCGACCGTATCTAGCTCCCTGAATAGGCTAGTGTCCTAAAAAATTATAATTAGTCCGTGATTTACATCATCAAAAAATATTGAACGGCACACTTTATACCACGTTGTGACGTCACGAGCGCCCCCTCCCGAACTTTGATGCGCGTTATATTTGTCAATTTTGATTAATTTGAAAAAGCAAAAAATACGTGTTCAATATTTTTTGATAATCTTAGTGACGGACTAATTAGAATTATTATTTTTTTACTCAGGACACACCCCTATTGAAATAGAGCAAAAAAAAAGCTCCTTTTCTTTTATTTTATTTTCGTGCATAAAATAAGGCTATATTTAAATCAGTCTACAAATAGCTTGTCTACGAAAATCTTTAATAAGTATTAGACATTTAAGTGATTTTTAATACTAAATAACTTTAGAATTTCAATGTGTAATCCACATATGCATGCAAAAGGCATGTAATGAATGATTAACATCGAATCAACATAAACAAATGCGAATCGAACAACGCAATAGTCACGGCTAACCAAACACAATACCATTATTCCTGCGAGCTCAGCCAGATCGCTATGCGATGGCCGTGCTAATCGTTCCACCAAGTAAACTGCGCAAAAACAACTCATAGCTAACTAGGTACTTGCCTATATCGGGCATGGAAAAACACGAAACCAGTTTTTTAACGATCAACATCTATCGTGTGGATTTTGCTAATTAGATCGTGTACATATGTTAATTTTTTATTAGTGAAGATTAAGTACTTGTTCTTTGTAAGTGCTGAATTACATTCATAAATAAAAAAACAGCTGTTCTTGACTCTATAGATCGTGGTTGCCTCCGCCTTCGTTCTTTTAGGTTTTGCCAATCACAAAACGACATAGAAGCCTAGCCTAGTACCCAGTACCTAGTACAAATATAATAATAATACACCTAGGTACATTAAATAATCATTAGCAAATGAAATGCGTACAGTGTGTGGGATAAGAACCATATTATATAGATACAATTTGGGTACAGTCAACAGCATAAATAAGTGATCATTTATGTACCTTGTCACTTTAACGTCGTGTTTGAAATGTCATACAAAATTGTGAAACGATTGAAAGCGACAAGGGACATAAGTGATCACTTATTTTGCTGTTGACTGTACTTATTCCATAGTAATAAGGCGAAATGTGTATTAGATAAGGTGGGTAAGTTCCACCATCTAGGATCTCGGTAAATACACTTTTATTATGATTCTGTGCTTGGTATGAACCCCAAAGGATTTTTTTTTTACTTTTGTTGTTTGGAGACCCTTGGGTTCTTTATCTTTTTGAGTTTTTTACATTTTTTGTGAAAATATCAAGTGTTTACCTCTACTATAACGATCCGGTGTTATTTTCTTCAAAACGGCTTCCTGTTGAATGGTAGATCGAGTGAGCGAAGTCGAAGTCTGACGGAACAACCTCAACTAGCCGGTTAATATTTGGTGCGCAGAGTTCAAGAACGAGTTGTTGAAGAGAATCACTCACCAGTGGATAGGTCCACATCTTGTCTAGGGACAAAATGCTTAACGCTAACGTTAACGATTGTCGATACCTGACAAAATGAATGGAATCGACATTTAGCACTCGACGCGACCGTCAATCCTATACGTTTTCGATAATAGTAATAACGTTACTATTATAACAATAGTACATCTTGTAATAGTAATACATCTTGCCTAGGAACACAGAAGACCACAGCCTTTGAAAGTAAGATTGGACAGACGGAAAGCGTAGACTTAAGAGGAAGCTTTCCATACAAATTTTAGCTCCGGGGACGCTGCCTTTTCTCACCCCCTGAATCAAGTCCAATTTCCACGATTTTTGAATATGTTTTAGTGACGAGTATATTTTTTTGAAAAGGAAAACGTACAGACCTAATTTTTTAGCGTTCCGTACCTCAAAAGGAAAAAACGGAACCCTTATAGGATCACTTTGTTGTTCGTCTGTCTGTCCGTCTGTCTGTCTGTCAAGACCCTATATCTCGGGAACGTTGAAATTTGAACCATATACTCAAGTCTACAGTCCCTTGAAGTTGTTCTAAGTGAACGTAAAAAAAAGATACGGCCGTTTATGCCGCAAAATACGTATATTTCGACACTCTCAATTTAAGGGAATCAAAATTTATACAGTATTTTCCGTTGACCTAGAACTATGAAATTTGGCAAGTAATACCGTCTTATACTACAAATATAGGGAAAAATCTGACAACCCAACATTTTTAGTTAAATCACAGTAAAAACAGGGTCTTTATAGGGCAAGAAAAGGCGGCGGTGCAAATTTTGAATTGAGTTAACCGTGTCATGTGCGGAACCCTCGGTGGGCGAGCCCGACTCGCCTTATCCGGTTTTTTTCATAATATCTACAATGTATTAAAAAATCTTAAATGTCGGACTAAGTTTAAGGGGAGAGAAACATTACCGCTTTTTGTATGGAAAATTTCAGCCTGACAATCGTCTTAATAACAAGGTTTCTTTGGCCACCATAAGGCACAGAACCCTGGAGACGTACAAAGGCGAATGAATTAAAAGCACACCGCCGTAGTCTGACTGAAGTGTTTTGGCATAAACTTTTGATTAGCGGCATTTGTTCGCGCGCTAGCAGTCATGGTGTTATTCTTATCATTACAATGTGAGTGAGCTCGTCGACATCGAATCGACGATTCTTCAATGAATGAATCAACATCATCAGCTGGACCAAATGACTCATTCATATTTGTGTTGGTATGTTTTATCGCTCGCAGAACAGATGGTTGATGCGGTCGTAGACTTCTCGAATGGCGTCCGCGTACCGGAAGACGCAGCGTGGGTAGCCCTCAAGGTGGACCAATAACGCGGCTAAGGTCGCAAAACCGATGGATGCAAGCGGGGCGCAGGTCCGGTCCTTGTGGCAAACCTTGGGGAATCCTTTCAGCTGAAAGGATGATGATGATGATTTTTGAATTACCAGCGGGACCATTGTGCATAATAAAATTTATCCCTGAAATTTGCATAAATAAAAAAGTCATTAATTTTGATTTTGAGTCAGCAAAAAAAATTAACAAAAAACAAAAAGTGAACATTTTGTACAAACTATTGAATAACCTGTGAATTTTATAACTTTCGTGATTGTTTGCAAATTGTTTATGTCGCGTCAATAAAGCATTATGTAGACAGGTAGTACAGGTAGGTACCTAAGTGTCACTTAAAAAGTTTATTTCCGACTAGGTAATAAACGCATAAGTATTCTATTGTTTCTAATAAGTTGCGGTATTAAACAAATCGTTTTATTACTCTAAGTTGAGTCGCTTAACTTCAAGCTCAAATATCTCGTTGAAATTTGGTATACGAATTTAAAACCTAAGTTGTTTGTAAAAACAAGTTCCTTTGTCCTTTTGCATGGATTTATCCGAGTTTGAAGTTAAGCGACTCAATTATAATTGCTAAGAGGAGTGTGCCCCTGAATTTTTCCATCCAAATTGCGATTACGTTTCTCCCCTT
This sequence comes from Acleris literana, assembly GCA_946894065.1. Lineage (NCBI taxonomy): Eukaryota > Metazoa > Arthropoda > Insecta > Lepidoptera > Tortricidae > Acleris > Acleris literana. Next base: position 7,275,234 of record OX335681.1, read on the forward strand.
AAACCCAGTCCGAATATCTAGGTACGATTTTTTGAATACCTATGTTGTAGTCATTATGAAAAACTAGAAATGTACGTTTCAAAAATATTTTCTTGGAAATAAACAAGTAAAAAAAACAAAATGGAATCGTACAAACCTCATTTTACATTACGACTGCACCATATTCAAAAATCTTGGACTGATTTAGAGGGCGAGAAACGTTATCGCTCGCATATTTTTTTTACAGTTACACGATTTAAACGTCGCTTTTCAATCCTCTTAATGTTAGCGGTTAACCAGTTACTTATAATGGCGAACCACTGAATTCGATATGACGTACTTCCAGCGATTCGGTTAAAGAATAACAGCAGACTCCGAGCAGCGAAATATCGAATGAACTCACACCTATAAATAGACTCCTCAAATGGGAAACTATTCGGCAACAATGTATTTTTAGTGCTTTCATTAATTATTTCAGGGCCGAGTCGTTCCATTAGCACGTTTAGTGCCGAGCTTTCTTACTTCCTTGAAAAAATTATCTGTAATCGTTAATCGATCTTCTGGTATTGAATCTTTGCTAGATGTTAAACTTGATTAACTTAAAATTTTCGTTACTTACGTAATTAATTGATGTTTTATTTAATTTTATTTCGTTGTATTTTATTTTATTGAAAAAATAAATCCACAAAGTACACTAAAGGCTTCAGACAATGTTTTTTTCTTTGTTTGCCGTGATTGCGGCAAAATTAACGGTTACCGTTAATTAAAAAACAAAAAACCGCCTTCAAAAACGCAAAAAATAACTTTTTATTGTCTCTCTATTGTGAGTCGCCGATTTCAGTTTGACCATTTTAAAAGAAGTTATTTTTTACGTTTCTGAAGGCGGTTTTATGTTTTGTTTTTTAAAACGTTTATTTTATTTTATACTTTTTAGTGATCATAATAAGCTGTTATGTAGTCCCACTTATTAATTTATATGAAACTTTAAGACATTTCAAGTTCTCGGCAAGTAACGCCGCGGGAAAGTCATATTCATATCAAACCATAATTGACGAAATATCGGTGAACATGTAACATAAAAAAAAATACAAACAGTGGAACGTATAACCTCCTCCTTTTTTGAAGTCAGTTAAAAACACTGTTAGATAGATACAGACGGTACGGGGTGTAGTTAGGCTTAGATTTAAGTATTATGTTAGGTATGGGGAATTACTTGAAAATCGAAGTTTACGTTAGCTTAGCTCCATCCCTTTCTACCAATTTAGTCACGATTTACAACTGTAAGGGATGAGGCATCCGAAGTTTCTAATTAAGTGCTTCCAAGACACATAACGCTAACGTAAACTATTTTCGAAAACGGTTAAAACAGAATTGACCTTAGCTGCCGATAAAGTCAGCCGCTAACTATTAATTAAATCACGCCTGTTTCCCAGAGGGGTAGGCAGACACCAACTTCTTCTATAGTATTTTTTCAGTTTTCTAAATTCGTTAACGTTGACGTTATGCATCTTGTCTATCTAGCCCCCTGGTACTCTTTTGACGTAAGCCTTCGTACGCTCCATGCGCTCCACCACCATTCCTTACATTTTGCCTACTTAGTAAAATGGATCAAAAAGGACCCTGACCAGTGTGGTACAGTTATTTTCAAAATTTACAGGTTTCTGATCAAAATAAGATTTGGAGCGATAGTTTTGCGACGTACTTCCTAATTAAGTCTGTCATGACTTTTCACAAAACAATGTTAATATTTGCATAACAATAGTGTCATAAATGAATTACTTAAAGAAAACAATACGCGATCGTTAACTCGAGACAAGCAAGCCAAACTGCCGTATAGTTAAACAAGAAGTCACAAGACTAATGTCACCATACAAGAGTAGGTAATATGTCCCATTCTGGCTAATTGACTGTTAGAGTGTGCTACCTTTTAAGAGGTTGTTTACAGCTGTAAAATATAAATATGTATGAGGCAGTTGTTTTATGATTTTATGAACTGAAATAAGTATCATTTCTATTGGCTTCGTTTAAAAAAACAGACTATACAGGGTGGACAAAACCAACGCCACATGGACGGTAACTACCTTAAATATTGGAAATAGCAAGTTCTATGCAAAGGAGACTTAGGTACTTTTATTTTTGAAAACAAAAAATACTCTAGTATTGAATTTTTGAAAAAACCTCTTTCTTAGTCGGGAATAGAACTGGTAGAATATGACAAAACAATAAAGTCGTGTATTATGATACAGATCGAAAGCGTCATTGATAGTGATCATTTATATCTACAACACATCTTGAAATTAAATAAAGACCGTAAAATACCCTACTTTATTATTTTGTCATATTCAACAGTTCGATTCCCGGTTTAGGATTTTTTTTCAAATATCCAATAATGCAGTATTTATTGTTTTAAAAATTAAAAGTAAGTCTCCTTTGCGTAGAACTTGCTATTTCCAATATTTAAGGTAGTTGCCGTCCATGTGGCGTTCGTTTTTTCCACCCTGTATACCTGTACCTAATCAACTAATTTAAAAACAATGACCGAAGGCAAACTTCTTGTCCGTCCTCTATGTCTGGCTTCGCTTCGTAGTCCGGTTCGGTTCTGGAGAGTCCAATTTTAATGCGGTTCCCAACATAACAATAACGCCGAAATTAACTTAGACCATATTTTTACTAGATTTACTCACCCAAATTTAATTGCCAGCTTTTTAATATACTTAAGTATGATTTTTTCGAAAATATATTTGTGATTTTGTCATTGATCATTAAGGTTTTGGCACCAAAAGACAACAACGGGTATAGAACGTCGTAAAATATTTACTAAGAAGATAAAATGCAATGCAAAATAGACAAAATTAGGAGGCATTTTAAAATTATCTATTATTAATGTTTTTTTAGTTTCAGAAGGTATTTTTTCTAGGTATATGCCAATTCCACAGCGGCGCACACTTTGCACTCGAATTATACTGAATTTTGGCTTAATTCAGAACACTTTTTCGCAAATATTTTGTTCAAAATTTTAACGTAACCGATCTTTGTGACAGTTCCTATAAACCTTGAGATTAAGAGATAAGCCATGTAGGATCAGTGTTTATGAGTTAAATTGGTCTAGGTAAGCTAGCATTATGAGCCATGTCACAGAATAAATAACAAACAGGTGTGTGTTTAATTTATGTGCGTCACAAATTGACGATGACGAGCGTTTAGAAAAATATGACAATACTAACTGTTAGCCGCGACTCCATCCGCGTAGAAGTCGTTTGTCACGATACGCGGTAAAAAGTACCTACTTTATATCATTACCAAATTTCATCGAAATCGGTTCAGTAATTTTTTGTGAAAGCGAAACAAACAGATTTACTTTCACATTTATAATCTTAGTATGGCTATGGATGAAACTTGGCGAACAAGTTCCATGCATTGTGTTGGTTTTGTTGAAATCATTGCAAATTACGTATAACATCCGGTTACGGCTACGGTACGGCTTTTAGCATCCAAAACGCGTATCATTCACCATCAGTCAGTTCTTGATCAATGAGTTTACCAGGGGTAAGTGGGCATAAAAAATCCCAGTAGCAACCACCACCACCTATTGATTTTAGCTGTTAAGCTGGCCAACTTTATGTTTAGTGGTAACAGCTAGGAAAATAATTCCCAGCTAGCAGTTATAATAAAGTGGCAATAAATTCTAGTTCTTGGCACAATTTTGACACAAAATCCAGAGGGAAGTTAACAGTTTGTGTGTCAGTTTCTGAGGTCGGCGTGACGTCCTGTCCATCCAGCGGGCCTATTACCGTCGGGTTTATCGAACGATATAAACGTGGATAAAACATCTGTCACTTTCTGACCAGTATGTAAGTGCAAGAGTGACGGATGCTTTGTCCACCGCGATTAAGGCGACCATAATACGGAGGCAGGGGCACATGATATTACATTCAACCACGGCCGTCAGAAGGATTTTACAACATCACGATATATTTTTGCCCGCGACTTTATCCGCGTACCTACTGTTAGCGTTTATTGCTATTTATTCGCGTCATCAAATTTTACATCGATCAGATGAGGCGTCGAACCAAGTAGTCGGAACGGAATAAACAAATAGACACTCTTTCGCATAATAATATTGATCATCATAATCATATTTCCCGCGATCTTCAGCACACGTTGTTCTGCCTTGCGGGCCCAACACCACGTCGCTAATCTACACTAATATTATAAAGAGGAAAGATTTGATTTTTTGTTTGAGTCGTGTCGTTTTGACCGATATAATATAAGTAGGGATTCAATTCCCTAACCTTTAAAGGCCCCTTAACAAATTTTATCGGACTATGCTTTTTCCAAAGCTATGTTTTGCTGGAGCTATGTGTTTCTTCATAATATAATAAATACATAATGAATAGCTATAAGTAGGTATCAGGATATGTTAGAACTATGAACAACATCCAAAATAAAGGTCTTCAAACAAAACACGTCCAAAAAAACACAGGATTTGATCAATTCGGCATTACGTTTCAAGAGCTAGGGAACGGTTTGAAAAATTCTAGTCAATGATGGTTCTTAACCAGGTTTTTCGTAAACACTCTCTCGAAGCGGAATCGATTCGCGAGCTTTATGATCGCTGGGATAAACCTGGTATTTTTGGTGTTTGATTCTTTCTGTAGTTGGATGGCATCGCGACTAAAATTATAAGGCTTGCTTGACTTCACGCGGAGCAATTGAAAATGCAACTAAAGAGCTAGCATATTGGATAGGAAAGACGAGAAAACGATGGCGGTGGTGGGCGGTGCGAACAAATCAGCGAGCGAAATTAACCGGTAATTCAAGCAGGAACTGTTTTATTTTGCTCTTTTTTTCAGAACAGAAATAATATCGATTCTGTTCGAGCGGAATCGAAATGATAATGCTCTATTTGAAATTTATGGAGTTTCTGATGAGCTGGTTAAAAAATTACCCATTGCTCCGAGCGCTGTACAGTATTCCCATCTTCTTAATAGCTTTCGGCTGGCTATCGCTATCACGCTTGCGCTCGCAACTGACAGTATATTTGTCACTCGTGTGTCATAGGAAAACAAAGATTGCGGATCGCTATTAAGAAAATGGTTGCACTGTACAGTCACGAACTTTAATTTGGGACCCACCTTAGGTCCAAAGTCATTCTGACATTCTACAACAATAAGGTTGAGTCTCCTATAAATTTCAAATTATTTGGCATCTCTAATAACATTGACAACTTCAAGCCTATTTTTCTTGAAATGGGTCACAAATTAACGATCGCAATAGTACGTCTCTTTGGAATTATAGAGTCAGCTTGTACTACTACGTATTTAGCGCTAAAAATATAAAGTTCTTCCCCAGCCATTATGACACGCGTATGTGTTGTTTAACCGAACTCTACTACATTTATAAACTAGGAAAACAAACGAAGCAAATAAAACAATACTTGGGAAAATACATTTATGTCATGTCGAACAACAATGATTCACTAGATCATATAAATCCGAGATTTAAACATTATATTACTAAACCTAAACTATGATTAACGAAATCAATACTGAAGGCGTAAACTATTTGTTCCAATTTTGAGATTCAAAGCGTGATATTTGAATTTAAACGTTATTTAGTTGCAGTTGGCAACAACAGAACTTCCTATCGGAAGAAAGTCGAAAGTTAGTCGTAAGTACTTCAAATTGACAAAGACTCCTCTTATCGACCGTATAATTGATAAAACGTCCAAACGAAATTCAAGCTTAGGGTTGCAGAACTGGCAAAACACTTATTTACCCAACTGTACATCCTAAATAAAAGTTTACACCAGTTAACTTTGTTTGGATATTGGGCCTCAAAATTAAACAAATAGTTTTGCCGTAGTAAATGAGTAACCTTAATAGTAAGACCGCTTAAAATAATAAATAATAAAAAATAATACTAATCAAGTATTAATTTGTTCAGCTAAATCAATCACATATCAAAATGCTGGTCGCTGTTTAAATTGTTCCGTATCAATTGAATTGTAAATAAAATATAGGTAGGTAAGTAAAAAAAAGGTTATCAAATCATTTTTCGCTTAAATTGCTACTATATTGGAGTAGGCGCTTAAAATGGTAAAATGTAAAGTGTCAAGCAATGTAAAGTGTTGTCTTTATCTCGTCTCTCTTGCACACTTTACAATATACTAAGCGCTGTCACATCATAAGTGGAGTTACGACCTTATATTGTGGAGTCACTAGAGAACCTTTTCAAAGTAGCAAAAACGTAGGAACAAATGGGTGCGCTTCAATTAGTCTAAAAACGTTTTGTATAATTTCGTTTAACTAACCACGAAAAGCATAATGAACGTTTAGCATAAAAACCAATTGTATAATGTCATCAGGCATACGATCGAATAACATAACACTCATTTATTATAACATTATAAACCATGTTATTATGTAATTTTATTCAATTTCTTCTAACAAGGTTAGGTTAGGTAAGAACTGTGACCATATTAATAGTAATGAAAGCCGTTAGAAATATTTATTTTTTAATTTATGAACATTATAGTTTTTGAAATTATGCATTTCGTTTTATTCGTCATGATTATTATATCATTTGTTTTGTTATAGAGATCGAAATTATGCAATTCGTGTTATGTAAAATGAAAATTAGACCATTTGTTTTCATACTAAATATTACACACCCGGAACAAATATACGTAAAAAAATACCTAATTGACAAAGCGAGAAGGTTCTATAAGGACATATAATTTAAGTTCGAGATGTCATTGACAACAGCTACCTTATATTATTATAAATATTACAATTGGGATTAATACCAACTCTAGGTTAAAATGTAACTTTCAATGAATGTGACAAGTGTGTGTCATGAACGTACGCTATAGTAGACTGTGTCACAAAGAAATAATGTTAGGTATCTATTTCTGGCGAGGGTGGTATATTGAATCCAGAGTGAAGCGAATAATTTACTAGTAGAATTTTTAGCGTTGTAATGGATTCAGGCGAAATAATTTTGCTACGCACTCCTTCTGACTCCACTTATGAAGAAACTCCTTAGCCATTGTCATCGCAAGTCGTCGAGAATAACACTAATAATTTATCTATTATCCATTCATCCTTAGCCGATCCCTGTGGGTACGTAACAAATCTCGTACCTATACCCTTCGCACCGTTCTGACAATTTAATAGAAATTCTCTAGTCAGCAAGTCTGCAGGACGCTCATTAAAGAAAGCTGTTCTAGCCCTACATTTTTTAATAGAATTTTCTTTGCTACTTAAAAAAACTAAAAATCTAAATGTAAATGCTGGCGCGCTAGCAAGCCAGGCCGCCTCCCTCATTCCGCTCAATCTCCGTCCTCACGTACTCCGCCTGTATGTCGTTGAGCCCTAATCGCCCCAACTCAGATTCGAACTGAGCCTTCCCCCCCACCCCCACCAGGTAGCCGTTGAGCCGGGCAGCTAGGTGGGAGGTTTGGAGCTTCTTGGAGTCCAGGCCGAGGCTGCGGCAGAGGTCCTTGTGGCCTTGTAGGCGGTATTTTTGATGGTAACTGGAATCAAACAATTTGTTATTCAATAGGTATTGTGTTTGAGTTGTTCTTCTATACTAATATTATAAAGAGGTAAAGTTCGTCGGAAACTATTAACTGCATTAAGTCTGTATTAATACTACCTCTATTTAAATTTTCTGTACCACCCCGCCCACCTGGAAGCCTGTTAGTAAAATTCTGTCCGTTCCTTCATATAGTTCCAACGTTGGTAGGCACTCTCCGTTGCCTCGTGTTTGTAATGCATTCAATGGCTTGAGTGCAATTCTGCCATATCTCGATTTATTTTTTGATTCGCTTAACAAATTTAAAACTATAATCTTGGCCTGTTTATTGCGAGTAACCTACTGTTTCTATTTAGTCCGCTAAGTTATCTGGAAATGCTGTGTATACTTGTAACTGGCTTGTACACTAGACATAATACCCTAACCTGTTACTTTGTTATAAATGCTTTCTGCACTTGCTGTAAGTGTACCTTGCAATAAATAAATAATAAAAGTTTGTGACTTTGTAAGGGGTAATCTCTGGATCTACTGAACCGATTTTGAAAACTCGATTCGATTTTGAAGACAGCCACGATATTCGTGAGTGTCATAGGCTATATATTCACCCAAAAAAGAAGTTTATTTGCCAACGAAGTGGGCACGGGAACAGCTAGTATATTATAAATAAGCAACTCGGTCTCGCTTCGCTTCGGTATGACAGTAATTACAAATACATCCTCTCAACCGTGCAATTATCGAAATTTAACGTACACGAAAAACAAGTTAAAATTCCTGAAATTTACTTTAAAGTCTGATTAGCCGTTTCGGAAACTTACTTGAGACGAACTTTCAGAGAGACAGAAAAACTTTAAAAAAAAACCGATAATTTATGATTAGGCATCGTAGGTAAGTATAAATAGCAATTTTGGCATTTATTTTTAAATTACAGACTAAAACCTATGGAATCACACACACAACTGTATAGGAAGAGATACGGGTAGGAACGAGTTACTTGAGTCCCTGGAAAGAACAAGAAAAAAGATACCGTGAAATATTTCATTTTCCAAGGATAATACGAGGCCTACGTAAAGTTTTTTCATCACACTATAATTCTTTGTTATAAATGCTTAAATGCAGTTGCAAATTATGCCCTTTAACATGTGAAAAGATTGACAGGTGAAATTGTTGCAATATAAGAAATCTGAATAACTATTTTGTGTCCCGATTTACTGCCCTCTGTAAGCAATCGACTGAAAAAACATACTTGCAATCGAACATAAAACTTCCGCTATTCCAATGTCGGTTAAAAACAATACAATACTCGTAATTACTCTCTTCCAACGAAGCATCGCCAATTATTGAAGACTTACCGGACAGGATAAGATCTGCATAGAGTTTCTAGGTCAATCTATCCTTTGTTATAAGAGGTAGACCGTGACATAATAATTAAGACCGAACCAATTGAGACTGTTGCATTATGCATTCAAAGTGTTGCCAGGCCAACCATTGACACGACGCGAGGGTTGGATGGAATATTAACATCCTGTTCACAGACATCAATTATGAAATTTATAATTTACATCGTGTTTCGGTGAAGGTAAACTCTGTGAAGACACGCACTTAACATCTGCAAAGCATATCAATGATGTGAGTGTATGACGCCCCAATGTTACTAATTTGAGTTATGAATTATTTTTTGGACAGATGCTAAAGCAAGGATGCTAAAGTAGGTAAATCGTATGGGTACTACCATCTTTCCCGCTAAGCCCACCAAATAGCCACGTATTCTGAGAGGGTATACCATACGGTAAAATTACTAGCATGCAGGTATCCCGTCTTATAAAAATAGTCGTCAGATTTAGCAATCACGAATTTGCAAATATCCTAAGTCTTTAGACTTGAAGGCTGCTCACCAGCAGGCGGTCTCCCTAATTAATATCACCTTTATTGCGTGTAAAGCATCATATACTCTTGCACTTACATACTGGTTCGAAAGTGACAGATGCTTTATCTACGTTTATCCACATCGATAAAAACGACCATAACAGGCTCTCTGGTAGTAAACCCGTATTTCTGATAAGCCAGTACCTCTGCAGCATCGGAATTGTTAAAAGGTTTAAGTCTAGCCAATGACACTTCTTAGGTAAAGCTTATCTCCTTGAATTTAATGATAGGTATCCCGCCCATTCAAATCCGTCAAACCATTTAACCAACAAAGAAAGAAACGGACATGGATATACATACAACGTACATGCACCCGAAAAACATTTTCCCTTTTCGTGGGTAGATATAAAGTTACTATATGTACCCTTATTTTCCAGTGACTAATATTAATCAGGGAACTTACTCTTCCGCTGGGTAGAAAGTAGTGGCTGGCGCGATTTCGGTCCGTAGTTGTCCAAACCGCTGCGTCATCTCCTTGTAGGAGGACTCCGCCGCCTCGCGCTGCTCCAGGTCGTGGTACAATATCATGGACTGGTACTGAAATGGTTACATTAAAAATTAGACAGTATAAGGAAATAAATGAAGCCCTAATAAAGTTAAAAACTTGTACCTACTATCGGCACATAATTTTATTTCACTGTGATAAAATATGTTCAATTGGACCGCAGGTAAAAAAAAATGTAAGTTTTTTTTATTGCCATCGACGGGCAAACAGCCAGACAGCCCACCTGATGGAAAGTGATCACCGCCGCTTCGTCACCAATATCCTATATACATCGAAAACCTTGTGCGTGTATATAGGACACTGCCGGTTTCACACGGAGGCAAAACAGTGAAGCAGGACAGTGGACAGCAGAGTACTGCTACTGTGTGAATGCACACGCTGGGATAGAACAATACTGTTTTGTGCATTCGTTTTGTTGTTTTGTCCACTCTCAACCAGCATAATCGCTTAGCAAACTGCCGGCTAATCTTTCCCCCAAGCCGCACTGTACTAGTAAACACAGTCGGTTTAAAACTAGTTGCCAACCACAAGGACTAAGATGGATTGCCTCTAGCGATACCTTTCAGTCCTTGGGGTTATCGCATTTGTAGTTTTGAGATTACAAACGTCATTGGGCCTCAAAACCCCCTCACTATCAGGAAGCCTGTATCTGTCTTGGAGGTCAGTGCCTTCTCCATGGCATTAAATAATACACATTGCGTCCGATCCGATCCGAATTTGTTATAGGATGCACTCGCTAGATCTGAATCGTATTGAATTTCACCCCATCACCCCTATCCTAGGTCTGTTTTCTGGAAACTGGGTCGAATGTGGTGTATAGAAAATAGAGGGCCTTGAATTTTGTTTGGCAAAGACAGTCCAAAATCACTGAGATAGATATACGTTCGCAATAAATTATGTAAGTATCTACTTTTTGCGCAATTGTTCACACAAGTTGCACTACGACCAATGATATAATAAAAAAAGAGGTAGATATGTTACCTATACGGTATTCCGCGTGTAAAAATGGCCCGGCTTACGCAAACATAATCGGTAAATATTGCAATTACACACTAATTCATAAATGACAAGTGAAAGCAGGATTGTATGCTAATTTCCGGGAGCAAAAGAGAGACGAGTGTATGTCGCCCTGCAGACTAGTTCACAGTTCCGTTGACGGCGCAAGACTTAGGAAAGGTGTACCAATTGGCTTGGTTTTAGGGTGCCACTATCGAAGTGCGTATATCCACAGTATAACATATCTACCTCTTTTTACTATATTATATCATTGACTACGACCGTTTACGGATACGGGTATAAAAATTATCAGACCCTATTTTCCCTTACGCGGTGCGAAATCGCCATAACGACTTTATGCTTAGGTACACTTTATCACGACTGCGCGAGGGTGGCAGCGGTGCCGACAAGCAGTGAACAGCAACAAAGAAATAATGTAAAAGCAGTTGCCACAGCAGCGATGAACTAATTTCTATACGTTGCCTCGCAAAGTCAAAGAACGCCGAGCGCAGCGTCTTGTAGTACCTATACACACCACTTTAGTGTTTTTAATCCAGGACACCTCGGCCACTACTTAATTTTTCATACATGCCAATATGACGCGTGCCGTAGTGTATTGAAAAAACAATATAAGTACATACACATTTCTTTTTCGTTCACCGCCCACCGCCAACCTTCTAAAACGGGAACTCAGTGAATACTTAAAAAACTCAGAAACTAAAATAAAACAGTACAATAACGCAGAAACTTCCATAACATTCGTATATATTTTAAGCTAGGTGTTATTTTTAGGCTGGTTGGTTTAAAGATGCCAGAAAGTTTATTCCATTATAGCTGCTCATTCAATGTCAATGTCACCTAAAATGCTTCCAGTGCAATTTTAGTATAAATATACCAAAAAATATTTTTGGAAACTGTCATTTGTTTTGCAGAAAGATATGTACTTATGTATGTATGTATACAAACTCTTTATTGTACAAAACACAGAAATTCAAATACAATATTTACAGAAAACGAATGTACAAAGGCGAACTTATCCCTTTATTATTGTTTATTTGACTTTATTACTTTTTGTATATTGACATCGGAAACCGACCATATATTAGTTGTTTATTAATGTTGTCTTTGATTATTTGAGTGTTATTTTTGTATTATTATATTATTATTTTGTACCTGTTAATTTTGACAATATCAATGTAATTTCGTATTTTTTGACATGCAATGCAATTTTTATTGATGAATAAATAAACTAAACTAAACTAAACTAAGGGGTCTCTTCCTGCTAACCTTTGTTGATTTTGCATGACTTTTACATTTTACAGACTTGTAGTAGGCACACGCACAGCACAGTACACACTGTCGGCATTACCTTAATAAATTAAGATAAAAAAAATAAACGTTTTGCCTATGAGGAAGAAAGCTGTACCTATCCATGTGACCATGTCGACGGCCCACAATATTTTTAACAAAACCGACTTCAGTTTACTTATACTGACTTATTATCTTTGAATAGAAGTTTGTTCCCGGTTTCGTAGGCGTTTTTATTTAAAATATTTATTTTTTCGTAATACATGTCTAAGCGTGCATTATTTTTCGCAACGTGATATTTGCATGTTTTTTTTTCAATTTTCTAGATTGATACGTAGAAGTACGTGATCTAGAGTAACTAGACAATACAACCAAATAGCAAAGATCTTTGATACGTGACGTTTCATTGTAAATATTGATCTAATTTTACTAAATAAGAATAGGGTGATTCCACAGGCGTTTCAACCACCGTCAGTCCACTGTCATAAATATTGAAAGAATGAGCTACACCAAGCAGCTAAACTTCACACTGAGCTATACTGTTATCGTAATTCTTGCCACGATTAATAAATTTTATATATATTATCGCCCATTTCCTAAATATTTACGACAGCAGACTCACGGCGGTTGAAACGCCCGTGGAATCACGCAATACACGTACTCTATGGGGCAAAGACACGGTAATGCTTCTATTTATATATACCTAGAAACTTTTCAGGCAAGAATACAATCATATTTTTGTATGATAGATAAAGTAGTATAAGTATCGTATGATTGTACTAAATATTCTCTGAACAACCTAGAAAAGAAGTCCGCTTTTATTTTTCCGAAGTTAGGTATTGAATAAACTGAAACTAGTCCGCGGCACAATTTTGTTTCAATTTAAGAAACAAAGATACAAGAGAGCTATAAGTATCCTATACATTTGCTAAGCGAGAATGATACCTAATATATATGATTATTCCTACTAATGATGATGATTGACGAAACTAAAATAATAGGTTAGGTATGTGTTTGAGAAGCTGACTGATTTTTACAAACTCGAAACCTTATAATAATTTGGCCAATATATGATGATCCCTCAGACAACAGCTGATATAAGAACGTATTACACTTTTTTCTATGTTTTCATAAATACTACTTTGATACAATACAATACAACCTCTTTTCAATGCTTTGCTTGCGAGTCTGTATACCTAGTAAGAGTTTTAAATTACGGAATATCTACGGCTATCATAGGGATCACCATACATTGCCCGAATTATAGTTCGTATACTTAAAGAGGAAATAGCTAGGATCTTACCTGTCTCTTGAGCTTGGTGGTGAGACCGTACTCGTGGTTGGCCCAGAACATCTCAAGTAGCTCCTCGAAGGAGACGCTCTTAGGGTCGAAGTCCAGCTCGATCACCTCAGTGTGGTCGCCACTGGAATTTTGGAAAAAAAAACTAATAAGTTACTGATTTATACTAAGCAAGTTTTTGGCATGGAAAGACAAACGAGCGCATAGAACATCTGTTGGTAAATGGGCTCTGCAGGCCTATTGCCTAACGCACTCGCAATCGCAATCGTTTTCATTTTGACAGTCCGAAGACGAGTCTGCTTACAAAATGAAAACAATTGTTCCACTTTGAAGTCGATTGCGATTGCGAGTGCGTTAGGCAATAGGCATAGCTGATCTGAGTCTGAGGCCCATACACATTTACAATCTCACGTCAGTAATCTTAAGACTGCAAATTCATAACCACCCCCCTGAGGACCAGATGGAATACGAAGCCTTCCCTTTGCCATACCTTGCCTACCTAGTAAGGTTAGTCATTCATAATAATTATTAAATGTTACATTAAACATTTTTGATTACTGCAGTCCCATTGCTAGATAAATGTATTTCTACTAGGCCTTATTAAAAGTATCTTTTGTTAAACCCAACTCAATTTGATTTAATAAAAAAAGGTAGCAGAATTTGTTAGCAAAACCATGATTAATTGACCGTTAAATTAATTAATTATTGTTCTCGAATATGTAATATAAGAACATTAGGAAGTCTTTCAATAAAATCACAACACGTTATGATTTGATTACCTACCTGCCTACAATCAAACGCAGCGCCCGGAAGCATCTTAATTACCTAGTTCCTGATTAACATTAAATCGCAGTTTCAGAACATCATCGTCACTATTTCCAACGCAATAAGTTTTATTTTCGCTCTATCCTCCACTCATTCCTCAACCATGTACATTCTATTCACAGTCAGATGCGCGCGCGCCACCTAACCGGCGACTTGGCCTTGCGCCGCAACCTTGGCCAAACCAAACATAATTAATGACCGCCAAAAAAACGCGTCTACATAGCACGTGCTTAGGTAATGTCTAGTACATAATATATGTATAATGAAACGCGGTGACATACCTAGACGTTATACCGATAACTACTTACTTAAATAAACCCAGACATTTTGTGTGATTGTCATTTAAAACGATCTATTCTACTGGGTATAACGGGTCAACGTTACGATAACTCTTATTTTGGTACTTGACAGTAATGGCGGCCGAGTTAAGATATTTAACACGTCAAAGGCAATAATGGTTTTACCCCGGAGGTAGAGTAGAGGCCCTGACTACCTTAAAATCCTATTACAGTAGCGGCATCGAATGATGGCACTTTTGGTAGCTGACAATTAGTGTTGTGAAACACTCCATTTTATTATCGTAATAATTTCAGTCACGTGCGAGAAGTATATTATAAAAAAGTTTATTAAAGAAATAACGCATAAAAATAAAAGGCCATAAATTGCAGATCAAACTCTCTAAATAAACTGTGTGGCTAGAAGAAGACGACATTGTCAGAAATCTGAAATATTGAGTCAAAATACAAAATGTGAAATTATTGATAAATGAGTGAATAAATAAAAAACTACGTTAACTCAGAGCCAGGACGCGATTTTGCCAGCGGCAACGGTGACGTGAAAGTGCAGCGACTTCATTATCATACGTTGTTGTACCAGTCAGCGGTCCTTTATTATCATCACGCGGTTTGTTTTTTTGAGATTTTTTTTGTTACTTATGATTAAAACGATGAATGCTAGAGTGCGAGCAAATAAAAACAACCTCAAGATGAAGCTAGTTACGAACTGTTCTGTTCCTTTATACTTGCTGTAGAACTCGATGCTGCTACTGTAATTACAATATATAATTTCGCTCCCACTTCACCTCATGAATTAAAATGAGTAATAGTGGATTGATAATCTTATTAAAATCGCTGAGGGGTTAGTCAAGATGCGAGTTACGATGGATTTACGTGAATCGACAAATTAGAATTGACGTAAGCTGATGACAGATCGTGTCGATCGCTTATATTGTCAACTCCATACATTTCGAGTTGATAGTAAACAGAAACGTTACCAAGTTTTGCATCTTGGATTGGCTAGGCCTACTGGTTTTCATCATCTGTTCCCCCCCCCTTCTTATATATAATTATATATTGCATAATAGCTTTCAGCATAAGTGACTATAGGAGTATAGGAATAAAAGTCCGTTTGCCGAAATATCTGTAAATGCATAACATTGATAATCCGAATAAAATAATGATTATTTTTCACATAAAGATGAATAAAGAAAGAAGATAAAGACAAAGAAAGATACACCATAAACGTATTCCACATAAAAGCAAGCAATCAACATACTTATTGAACATATAAAGCAGGCAAGCAGATTTTTTCAGCACGCTTTGCTTCGCTCCGCTCCCGCTTTAGCCTTCTAACCTAGGTTAGGTAGAAGGCCTATCATTAACTAACTTCAAAAGAGGAAATGTCAGTTATTTTGTAATGAATGGCCTGAAGTCAAAAATGGCTGAGAGAGAGATTCTTTATCCAAAATTACTTAACTTCCTATCGACTCGACGTCCACTGTTTAAAAAATAATAATTAAAATCATTTATTATCAGATAATTAAAATCCATATTTTGTTAGTAACAAAAAAGCTTATGCCCTAAATTAGAATTTTTCACACCACAATACGTAATTAAATAATATGGAAATCCTTAGTTTCCGAACAGGAATCATGAAAAATAATACATAAGATCGAATTGACTGACTTTGTTTCAAACAATAGTGAAATTTCGACCAATAGTTTTATTATTTCTCCAAGAATTCAGACATTTGACAGTTGAAACTCGTTGCAGCAAATGTTGCATGACCCACTTTAGTTTTTATTAATAAACAGTCGTAGCAAGTGTAAATATCTAAATACATAGAGTAGGTACAGTCGCGGTTTGAAAAGGTTCGTCACTTTTGGACTTTAAAAGCATTGAAATAGAGTCGAAAAGCGACGAATCTTTTCATACCGCGTGCCACTGTACCTGCTAACTTTCGCGGATCAATACTTACATCGTAATTAAATCGAAGCGAAGAGACTCAATATATTTTAATCCTTCTTCCTTAACCCTAATTCTTAAATTTTTCTTAAGGATAGGCAGGATCTATATCCCGAAAAAGAAAGTTAAAGTGTGAGTCAATGAAAGGCAATAAAAACAACTATGCCTCAACGTAAAACCCATTGACCTAGTCAATAACACGAACAGCGTCAGGTCAGGCCTGCCTTAAGTCGATTTAAATTTAAAGATAAAATCTTTGTTGCTAAGTTATATTTATGGAAATAAGCTTTAAATCTTCAACCGAAATATTTTAGAGTACAAAATGAATAGTGATAAGGATCCATTTTGTTTAAATACCATATACATACATAGTACTTAAATATACATCTCTCACCATCTATATTTAGGATTGTTGATAGATACGTGCTTAGATGATGTTTGGTTAATCACGGAAATACTTTTATTAGAGTTAATAATTAAAGAGTTTAACCTAATTCGTGCCTGAATTGAACGAAAGAAAGTGAAGTGAGTCATTTGTCAATGAGTCAGTTACTACTTAATACCGTTTATGATTAAATATTTCGCGTACCTAGTAAGATTACGTGACGACCTTACTAATTGAACAATTTGTTATGGTAGCAATAACATTATTTTACAATACTTTTCCCAGTTTTAGTCACAGACTTTTATGTCAACGTGACATGACTAAACCACAAAGACAACAACAACAACAATGTAAGAGCATATCTGCGGGACGTGCAAGACGCCATTTATTTTTAACTTTATCGATTTAGATAAGCAAGTGTTTAAATAACTTGCAAAATATGATAAAACTGTGGCACAGGTACCTACATAACTATCAGAATATAAATAATTCTTAGCGATCTCGTTTGTCTGCTCCATAACAAAAAAACCGAGGAGTATAATTAAAGAAAGTGAAACAAGTATTGTTCTAACCTTACTAGAAGAAAAATATAACAGGAACAATAAAATTATTTCACAATATTTTTCTCAGTAAGTCAAGTTAGTCATAATAGTCATTCACTCATCATGACATGACTTTTATACAATGCGTCTATCTTCGAGACGCAATTATTTATTTATTACTTTATCGGTTCTAGATAAGTGTTCTATGACTTGCAAGTTATTTAGAAAACCATTAGATAGGTGTATAATGTGCCAGAATATAATAAAATAAATAAAAATAAATGGTTTATACTAATTCCAACAAAAAAGAACAGGAATGTCGCAGAATGTTCTGCAGTGAACATCTATAAGCGTTAATATCGATTTTCCTTTCACCGGGAAGACCTTGACCTACACTTGTTCTCGGATTGTTTTAGCACCGCTACAGCTGGCGTTTGTATTATATTTGAAGACTGGTCAATTTCCAATTTGAATTTTAAATGCCTCTGTTTACTAGAGTCATTTCGGAATTTGACTTTATTTAAGTGTTAATAATATAACCTAACCAAATGTGAGAAGACTTTAAATTTACTACTCGTGAGGTAAACCATTGTATAAATAAATAAATGAAGAGCGGTAAGATTATAACTGTGATAGTTACGAGTAAATAATGGACATTTATACAGTCTGTTTTATCGTTGTTCGCCATTAAAATTACTTTTCAGGTTTTTTATTGTTTCCTTGACATTGCTATATAATTTCTCGCTTCGAGACGGGATCCGAAATGAGGTAATCGGCCAAAAGACTGGATTGACGGATGTTGGAAACCGGATTTCCCGTCTCAAATGGCAGTGGACAGGGTATCTCTTGCAAGGTTCTCTAGACCGGTCGAGCCGGAAAGCTACTGAATAGACGCCTAGTAGACGTAAAGCTAGATGGTCTGACGATATTGTAGTAACAGCCGGCAGGAAGTGGAGAAGAGAGATTTCATCTAGGAATTAATGGAGGAAATTTGGAGAGGCATATGTCCAACACTGGACAAATAGATGCTCGAGATGATGACGCCGATGGTAAAAAAAAATTTAGACTACTCTCAAGTGTGTTTTTT
Source organism: Acleris literana (assembly GCA_946894065.1). Taxonomy (NCBI): domain Eukaryota; kingdom Metazoa; phylum Arthropoda; class Insecta; order Lepidoptera; family Tortricidae; genus Acleris; species Acleris literana. Next base: position 7,293,866 of record OX335681.1, read on the forward strand.
TTAATTATGTGCGAGGCTAGTTTTTTTCCCGAACAATTTTTAGCACTGTCTTCAGATATGCGTCAAGTATGGTTTTATGTTATCAAATGACGTGCCATTAAATAATCCTTTTACTATGATACCGTTGTAATTATTATATTTTAATCTATGCACGTGAGGATAACAAAAGTGCACCGTGCGCGGATTATAACGATGATTACCATGACTTGCTGATGCGATAAAATTATCAGATTATTTTATTACAATGTTGCACTACAAAGAAAACAAAAGACAAATACCACGAACAAATAAACAAACTTGAATTGCTTGTTTTAATAAAAATGGGCTAATGAAATTACAAGCAGACAACGCAGCAAGTAATCCTGATCATTCATCGTATCATGTAACTTAAGAGCTAGACTCTTGTCGGCGGTGGAGTAATTGCAACTTTTCTCTGTTCTCTGCCAGCTCATCCACTTGATACGACACGACTTGACCTTCCGTCTTATTTGGCTAAAGTAAGGTAAACCTATGTCATCCTCTTCATCTTTTTCCCTCGACTTTGGGAGAAAAATGGGAGTGGGCAGGTCACGTTGCGAGAACTGGGACTGACAGGTGGAGCAGAAAGGTATCGGAGTGACGTCCTCGAACGACACAGAAACGTCGGCCGACAAAGGGCACGTTGGGGAAATGGCACTTTGAAGGAGACCTTCATTCAGCATTGGGTGGTTTAGGTTGATAAAAGAAGAAGAAAGAAGACATTAAAGCAATACGACTATGCTTAAGCAAAAGACAGTGGTTGATGTAAACAGACAAGTTTCAAAACGCTTAAAACCTGTCAAAATGTGTAGCCACTTGTGTCAATTCCATATATTTTTTATTTTTCGACTATCGCTAAGTTTTTGGACCCCATGATTTCTCTGCTCAATACTTACATACTCCTATAGTGTGGGGTTTTCGTGGTGCCGCCAGCATAGCCGACCCTCGTCCTGATCACGCCTGGTGTGGCGCCGAACAGGGAGTCGTTGGACCAGAAGCAGCCCATGCCGAACGTGGCCTTTTTCGTCGGAATGTCCACATCGTGCAGAAGGGCGGCCTGGACAATCAGAACATAGAGTTAAGACGCCTTTGGGTCGGTAGAGTCCAAGTTGCTAATCGTGATATTACCATTTTGGAGATTAATAATAAAGTCAGACTCGGCTTATTACGACTCTATTGACTTTGTTTTGTGAAGATTGTTTTTGTTTTTTTGTTTTTATAACAAAGTATTTATGTACATAGGTACATGTGAATATATTAACAGAAACAAAATAAAACACTGTCACTGTGTACCTGGTACCTCTTACTAAATAGTACTTACGTAAATATTATACATATATAGGTAAGGTTACCTATCTTAAGTTCGAAAAACTTTTGTCCGCTGTTCCGTTTGTCCGAAATTTTCATTTGTCCGAAAATATTTTTTCTCTGAAACCGTTTAACTTTCCTGGATTGTTATAAAACTAACCTAACCTAACCTACAGGTTCTGTAGGTACCTATATCTATTTAAATATTTTGAAAAGTTAATGAGTTCAGAGAAAAAAGATTTTCAGACATATGAAAATTTCTGATAAGCGAAGCGGTGGACAAAAGTTTTTCGAAATTACCATTATTTAACCCTCAAAATTACGTTATTAAACGATGGATAAAAAGTAAAAAAAACGTATGGAAAAAAATGTTTCGCTCAATTGCACATGCCCACGTTGTTAAAACAGTCGGGTATTATGATGATATGGTAAGTCTAAGTAGGTAGGTATATACATAGAGCTAATTTGACTAGAGTTACATCAAGTTCAGGCAAATAACCTCAAAATACAATCTCTGATGAATCTGAGCATGATGATCGGGCTTTAACTTTATTGCGTAGCTGCCACAACCTTTTCCTTTATCTATTACTCGTATCGACCACATAGTCATAGACATTAGTAACGTTTAGTCACAAACGCATTCACGACTGAAGGGATACGTTACCCTTATCAGCAGAGTCAAGAGGCCATTACGAAACAAGATGATCCTTTAAAAGCTCAGGGTCTCCGCTATCTTATCGGTGACCCCCCTCGTTACACAGACCAGCTATTATTATTTATTTACAATAATTAGCATCCATTGTTTGTTTGATGCGTATTTTATGCACGTGCTAACCCGCGGACGATAAACTATCTGAAACAGCGTTGTCACGATTTTTTATCGTCATTTCATCCTAATAATAGATGGTAATTTGATTATTAATTGGTTCGTGATTTTAGTAAATGAGGAAATGTCATTAACGACGCTTGTTTTATGTTTTAAAGACTCATTGCTATGCGAAGAAGACGTTTAACTGATTAAACTGACGACTAGCAGGCAAAATTGTTTTTGCGTTTTATTTATAACACCTACTGATGTGCCAAAGACAACTTTCCAAAATTGTGGCACATTTCATGTAGGAAAATTTCGGAAACTTCTCATAATTTTGTATGGGGATTGAAACTTTCAGTTTCTTAAATTAAAATTTCCTATTTTTCTAGTGAATGTTTCTGGAAATTTCTTGGAACTTTTCCAACTTTTTGGAAACTTTCCGCAACTTGCACATCAGTAATAAAATAACACCTTGTTTCGAGTTGTCACTGCTTAGTACGAGTATTAGGTCTAGTAAGTGTGTTTATGTTTATAAATAATTACACAATAGATGGGACATTTTTAAATTCTCAAATTGAATTAAAAGCATGGCACCCCACGAATCCTGGCATAATGACAGAAACAACACACGAACAATATAATTACGTCGAAATTAATAATTTACTTTCTGCGACTGGGTACTACAGTGGCTTAACAATTAAAAACCTTCATGCGATCGAAGCTCATGACCCTCTGCCATTCAACTGTTTAAAAGTAATTCCAGTGATTGATCGAGTATAAATTCTATTTCTGTCCAATAATGCTTTCAACATCTACTTAAGCCGTCAATTTAAACCAATCACGCTAACACGTGTTATGAATCAATTGATCGATCAATGGCCGCCAACATCAATATTAACTAAACTAATCGAAGTGCATAGGTACAGTCGATTTTATAAATATGTGTACACTTTTGTACGTAGTCGCTTTAATCGCTGTGACAATTCATATATGGCAGTTTATACATGACATTAAATAGACAAGGTACTAAAGTGTATACATATTTATGAACTCGACTGTACCATATTAAGAACACGACATTGGACTCGTTGCAGCTTCAAAGATGAGGTTATGACACTAACGATCAAATAGGCAGGTCTGATAAAAGCTAAATAATTATGTAACAAATGGTTACAATAAACCTCGATATCTCTTGCGACAGTATTGTATATTTTGAAAGTAAAGCCTGCAACAAAGCTTGGTAAAAATGAGTTTAAAGTTTGATGACGCGTTTAGCCTTGTTATTTGTGATCCTGCCTACGATGCTAGCGGTCCCGGGTTCGATTCCCGGTTTATTGGTAAATTTTTATATTAGTGTATTTGTTCCTGAGTCTTGGATTTTTTCTATGCATTTAAGTAAGTTTATCATTGTCGCGTACCCACGCTCATAGCATAGTACAAGCCGGCTTAGTTTAAGATTAGGTCAATTTTTGTAAGATTTTCCCCTGATATTGTCTTCGGTAGGTACCTATTGTGTTGTCAATACAAGAAATCCTGCACTACTTAATTCCACTTACTTTGACGCAACCGTGCAAAGTCAATTTAAGTGGCGGGGCGCGCCGTCGTGGTTTTAAAACACTAGGTATACCGTATACATTCCACAGCGAGCTAGTCCAACTTTTTTTTGCTTGGTTATAAAAAATATATTAATTTGTAAATGAATAATTTTGCGTAATAGCTCGAAGGAAATGCCGCACCCCTTAACTAAATTATGTGTTAGAGCCGCCATTGAAACGGAACCCTAATCAAAGAAAAAAAAAAAGAAGGTCAGTGAAAGTACTGCAAAAATGTTATAGTAGGTACCTAGTAATAACTAGGGGAGAGTTCGTTGTTCTCTGACAAAAACTCAAGTACATACTCGATTATAACGGGTGGTTAGCCTTAAATCAATCATCACCATGTTAATTGAAGGCCTAACTTGACAGTTAACATTTTAGTGCCCGTTAACTTGTGACGCGCGGAATCAATCTGCACTAACTTTGACTAAGAACGCGTAACTTTTATGATCTTTTAGGTACTTCCTTTTGTAAGTGGATTCGAGTAGCATTCAGATATACACGCACTCACCAAAAATTAGATGCAGGTATGTCACCAAGAATTAGTCCTAATTCTTCGTTTGTGGGAGGTGAAAATAATGACAAGTTCTTAATCTCTTCGGATTATGACATAGTTAGCCCAAAAAAATAAGGATTAATAAATACAAAGAGATATTCAAATTTTGAGCAGTTCTAAATAAATATCAAGGAACAATCTCACACAAATTGACCTAGTCCCAAACTAAGCTCTAGGCTTATACTATGGGCACTAGATAACGATATAAATACTTAAATAGAGAAATATTACTTAAGTACATAGAAAACACCCAAGACCCAGAAACAAATACTCGTACTCATCAAGTAATTTTTTAACATAATAAATGGGTTAAGGAACTACTGGAATGACCTAAAACCCAAAACATTTGGATTGAATTGGAATACTTCCAAGTGAATTAGAAAATGAAGAATTTTTTTTTGAACGAATTCGACTCTACTTCTAGAAATTCCTCAGTATGGCCTACGAACTAGGATAAATCCGTGACACCTTATCAACGGTATCCCAAATCTATCAAAAAGAAAAACTGACTTTCATCATTGTAACTATCCTAATAAAAGCTGAAATTAATCCTTGATAGGAAAGTAGATAACTTTATTCTTTTTATGATGCCATACCCAACGGGTGCTAAACGGGACCCTATTACTAAGCCTTCGTTGTCCGTCCGTCTGTCCGTCCTTCCTTACTCAAAAGGGCTGTATCTTTTGAACAGTAGATAGCAGGTTGATGTTTTTACAAAACATGTGGTATATATTTATTTATTAACAAAAAAATCAAACAATAAGGAGGGTACCATAGGTATTTTTATTTTTATTTTTATTTTGTCGACACACACATACAAACGTCAAAGGACAATTGGACATGAATGGACATTTTGGTACCCACTTAATAGCAATCATGGTGGTTTCGTTGAATAGGTTGTACAAGTAAATAGGACCAGCAAATGGGAATAAGCGCCCTATGGTTATCTTTGCTCTACATAAAAATATCTATTGATATATAGCTGTTGCCCACGATTCCGTTCGCGCAGAAAAATAAAGAATAGCCTATGTTACTCTGGGATAATGTGGCATTCTAAAATTGTGAAAGAATTTTCGAAATCGGTTAGGTGTTTTTGAGTTTATTCGTTACAAACATACAGAAATACGGTTCCCGTGGGATGAGAAAAATACGAATTCTACGCGGACGAAGTCGCTGGCAGAAGCTAGTCCTAAATAAAACAACAAATACTAAAAACCGGTAAACCAACTAACAAATAAAAATTAATCAGGCTGTCCGGAACCCTCGGTGCGCTAGTCCACTTAGCCGGTTTTTTATAATCCCATTCTCTCCATAAAAAAAGCTATATGCCCACTACTTAGTATTATAGACGACACTATACTTTAACCTCATCACTCTCCAGGGAAAACCTCAAAAATAGTAAGTACTTATGTTTAATTATTTATTTATTAAAACTTATTTGCACAAAATACAATCAAGTACAAATGACGGACTTCATAGGTACCCAATGGCATTCTCTACCAGTCAACCAGTAGGCGAAACAGAAAAAACTAACGTCGGTGCGAAGAAAAAAAAGCGTTTAAAAAAACTGTTTCAATAAAATATATACAAGATAGATTAGAAGATTATATTGTCGTTGATGTTTTCCTGCATGAGAAACGTCAGAAATATATATTTTTAATTATCGTTATTTTAACTCATACAACAGTAGAGAGCGTTAAGATTCGCGAAAATTAATACTGGAATTCAACTTTCAACTTCAATGGGCCAATTATCCATATGGCAAGAGATTTCTCTTTATTGCATCAGACATGCGTCCCCAGGGAATCTAATTATGGCTAATGAACGCAATTCTATTGATTTTTGTAACCATTTCAAATGTTTTCTCGTACACGGTTATGTTAAGTTTCATGAGAATTTTCAGGAACAAAATATAACATCTCTACTTACGTTCACCGGCGGTTTCATGGTGCAGAAATTTCTAATTATTCTCAGCATACACCAAGTCTGTTTATTGCTTCAGAATACTGTTTGTTGTGGTGGTGTGTAGAATCTTGTTAAATGCGTGCGTGTTGTCAAACGCGTGTCCCGTTGCGGAGCGGCCGCGGCACGACTGTGTGGGGAGGCGGCCCGGCGGACACTGTCGCGAGACGTCGCTTCGACGTTTACACGAAATACTACTACTTCTGCGATTGACAGACACGGCGTTCTGTGTCTGCCTGTGCCTAATCTGGTGTTAGATAAAGCTAACGTGAGCGATTTTCGAAAAGTGACAAAATATTGATTGACGTTCGCTGACGTTAGGCTATCTATCGCCTTGGCCTTAGCGGCCACTTTATTGACAACAGGAATCTTTTAGGTGTTCTGAAAAAAAAAACATGCTTATAGAGGTTTGTCTCAAAAGCATGTTTTTATTATTTATTAAAAAAAAAGCATAGGTAGATATCAGCGTATCAGCAAATTTACGTGCAAGCGGGCCTTAGGCTTTAAAACTGAAGGGCTGATTTTTCGCTACCTAGGGCCTGTTGTTTGATCAGTAGTTAAACTAACTAATTGTTAAAAATCGTGACTTCACGCACCTCACATGAATATCTGCCCTTACCGGGACTCGAACCCAGGACCGCCAGCTTCGTAGGCAGGGTCGCTACCAACTAAACGAACCAAGGGCGTAGCGAGGTACGGGCAGGGGGGGGGCAGCAGCCACTTACCTTAGATATATTCTTGGTTTGTGTATGCCTCCCCCCCTTAACAAAATCCTAGCTACGCCCTTGAAACCAACGCGTCGTAAGTAAGTTGTCGAGTTAGGGCCTGTTGTTTGATCAGTAGTTAACTCAACTAATTGTTAAAATTCGGAAAAAGGAATCGAAAATTTGACACATCGCCTTGAGATTTAACCATTAAATTGGTTAAATCTCAAGGCAATGTGTCAAATTTTCGGTAAGGGCAGATATTCATTTGAGGTGCGTGAATATTTGTTCCTGCGTCTTGGATGTTTTTTATGTACAGTCGAGTTCATGAATATGTGTAGGTACACTTTAGTACCTACCTTGTCTATTTAATGTCATGTTTACAGTGCCATACATGAATTGCCACAGTGATTAACGTGACAAGGTACTAAAGCGTAACTACATATTTATAAACTCGACTGTACCTATTTAGAGGTAAGTAGGTAGGTATGTATTACTCTAAGTAAGTTTATCGTCGTCTAGCTAGTAGATACCCTACCCTTCGAATACTAGCCTAGAGCTCTAGAAAGCTCTAAACTAAGCAGTTTGGGACTAGGTCAATTTTAGTGACATTGTCCCATGATATTTATTATTAATTTAATACTTACTTTACTTTCCTTTTTCCTTCTCTTCACATAACAAGAGAAAAGAAAAAGTCACTAGTAGATATAGTTATTATTCTTGTAATTGAAAAATTTGGCTATCTGTTGACTTAGTTATATTATTATCATCATCATCATCATCCCAAGTAGGTATTTACTAGGTAATAAAATAGTTATTTGCATACTGCGAACGGTACGAATGCTAAAAAAAAAAAAGCTATAGGATCGACGTAAGTACGTCACGTGCGTATGCATATCATTGCCCACTTTTGGGTATTCCCTGCTCTCCTATAGCTTCTATGAAGGTAGCAGCAAAAGTAGCTGGCTGAGCCGATGATGCGGTCGGTAATCTCTACGATCCTGATGATAGTTGTATATAAACATATGTCAACTCCTCCTTAGTTATAAATTGTTTGTTATGAGATTGGAAAAAAATTATCGCTCCTTTGGCGTATGCAACAATATTCAATTTAAATACAATCGCTGCTGCTTAAGTGGTACATTATAAGATCCGGCTGAAAACCAGCACTAGGTGACGCCTGGCACAAACGGAGACTCGTAGGTACCTATTGCCATATTGTCTTTTATTTGAAACAGACGTAACGAGTCTGATAACGTATTATTGTAAATTCGTTCGTTTCGCAGGTATTTACAAATTAAAACACTTCTTTTTCGAAGTGGAAAAAACATATTTTTGCCTATTTTTCTTCATAATAAAAGTACAATTAACCTATTTTTAGTTAAGTAATGCTTTATCACTTACTGTTAAATTCAAATGTTCACCAAACCAGACAAACATAACGTAAACATAAATCCATCAAGCTGTTTAAACCTGACTCATCAACTCATCATCACACTTTACCTTTACGTCGCGCACTGCGTCGCAGTTGGAAAGCGGCGCGGGCGCAGCACGCGTGGACGCGACGCGTGCGCGTGACAGCACGACGCCAGCTGACGCAACCTTGTCCGCCGCGGCGGGCGCGCTGCGTCTGCCGCGCTCGCTACGTCACGATAAAACAATGCTCCAACCCGCCCCAAAATAATCCACTTGCCGCTATTAGAATAACGCGGGAGTATTTTATTTGAATTATATACATTTTTTCGAGTTGTAGCCTTGAATTTATGTTCGCTTATTATTTTATTTACATAGGTACGTTATCAAAGCTTATCGAACGAAAAAATTCAAGGATCCGTTGACCTTCTTTATTTTCGCCCGGTGTACAAAGTGATAACTCTAGCCTAGCTAGTACAGTCGCCGTCAAATATATGTTTACGTTTTAGCACCTTATTTCAATAGGATGAGGTAAAGATTTGAACAATCTTTGAAGTCGACCGTACCAGATCGCTATAACGCCAGAGGCCCTAGCCAAAATGCAAACTTTACTAACGTTTTTCTTTTCTATCACTCAAAATGTATGTATGGGTTGAAATTCTCGTCAAGTGTAAACGAGACATTTTGAGCGATATTAAAGAAAAACGTTAGTAGCGTTTGCATCTTGGCTACGGCCCCAGGAGGCCTAGACAAGACGCATACCTAACGTTAACATTAGCGATTTTCGAAATCTATCGCGTCGACCGCTATGTCAATTTTATAAGTCTTGACAGTATTCACAAACAGATGCGTTATGAATCCTGTCTAGATCCCCAAGTTTGAACTGCGATACGATTTTACAACTAACGCAATAAAATGCTGAGTACTGTTATTTCAATTCACGACGAGCCGCCCCTCTACTAATATTGAAGCAACCGTGCAACTTCACGTCGACAGACTGGGCCCGCCGCTGGATTGAAAACTCAAAATGGTAGAGAACAAAAAAGACGGATTAATTTAAACAATTGGTTTATTTTTTACATTATAACAAAAAAAAGTATAATTCTCCGCACCGTTTGTCTAAATATCTAAACAGCTTTCGTAAAGCCAATAAACAATCTGAATTGCACATTCTCTTATCAATTTCAACGTTGCACTCTCTTGTTGTAGATGAATTATTAGACTTATTTGTACCAAAATTAACTTTTTGACATTTAGACAAATGTGGTCACAAACAATAATCATATAAGAATCATACATAACATACAATTGATGCAGAAAAAGGAGTCAGCATGCCGTAAATTACTGGCTTCACGCGTGCCGACTTTTATTCAGATTAACATTTTATCTATTTAGCGAATTTTATTAAGTGATCCCACAGAATAGGCAAAGGGTGGCGGCGGAAGCTACCCGCACCGACGAGAAAAACTAGTTCTTGTATAAGTATAATAATTTATATAATATCGAACCTAATCATTATTAATAGACTAATCAAAAAAATATATAACTATAATCTTTAATTTTTGGGACTTATTATGACGATATTACATATACAAAGCTCAGTTACAGTGCTGGTAGGATATATTTGAACTAACTGGAAGGTTGAAGCACAACCAGCAGTGGGATATCTAATTGGCGAAGATATGTTTCAAAAGGATGGCATTCTACATTCATAATATATTGCGGTAGTCTGAACCAGGCAAGACACTAGACTTCACTAGAGGGCAAGAGTTCTCAACAGGAATCACAGGGAAACATCGAAATGTCGTAAAAATGTATATCGATATGTTTTATCAACGCTACGAGTCCGAAATAGGTGTAAATAGTAAGAAAACCTTGTCAAAGTTTACAAAAATGAGCAATAGAAAACTTTTCGAATCGTTTACATAAGGTCTACATTCGTAATTCGGAATGCGACAACTACTTCAGTAACAACCACTACATAGTAAAAGTTCGTAATGTAAAAGAACACTTATTTTGACACGAACGTTGTGACTCGATTTCTTATTTATTAATAAACATGTTTGCTAAACTGTACTACTATAAAATATATATTTTTAATACAAGGCTCCGAATATTTTTTTAATTAACAGCATTCTAAGAAATATTAAAATCACTAATTCTTTCCAAGTTCTTAATCTAATAGTATACCAAGGTTGATAGAAGGCTTAAATAACATCCTTTGCGTGGCGATATAAGCACGCAGGACGCAGGTATATGTTGGAGTAAGAAAGTTACATAAATTCATTCTTTTAACATATGTTTGCGTCTCGCGTGCGCGCCGGCGACGCAAATGGGGCTAAGCATAATAATGATCAAAGTATTCATCGTCATCTGTCTAAGGCAAGACTGAGAAGAGAGAGATTTACACATACAGGGAGCAAGTTCTTGCTACACCCTGAATGTCATCGGATTCTGTATGAAAATTGACTCTCAACAACTAGTTTATAAAAAGTGCAGCAAATCGACCCATGCAGGTTCTACATTAAATTAGACCTCATCAGCATACTCACTTCCCGTATTCACAAATGAGACCTGTATCGCGGGATCATTATTCTTATCGGATTTTAATCACAAAGCGAAAACACATGTTAGCACAGCTTATATTGATCCCAATATAAACAATGCCAACATGGACAGAGCATTGTTGAAGCAACTTTATATTCCCACATCTCTAGCTCACAACCGACAATTTTTCAACCTTTCAATTCTTCAAAAATTACTAGAAGAGAGTTATTTTAAAATCACTTGGGTAAAATGTGAATGTTCCATGTTAATTTTTAACTTTTAAATGTCCCACTTTATAATTATAGTTTTAATAAAATACAATAGTAATATCACATAGATGTAGTATATAAAGTTAAACATTTAAAATGCGTTTGTAAAATAATACTGTTATGAAGAAAAACAACCGAAAAGTGCATTGTGCACGTATCTAATAAGGCCATTATATATTGCTGTGATTTTGTGAATAAGTTTATCGTATATTCATTAACAGCAACGTTGTATAGGCACTACAGATAACTTCACCATTCTGTGATAAAATATATTTGGAGCCGATAATTTAGAGTTCACATTTACCTACACCAAACTTTGCCCCATAATTATCTTACTTCGAAATATTTCCATGCATTATAAGATTTCGTAATAAAGTTAACACGTTCAAGAAAGTGTTAATAACAATAACATTAAGTACTTTTTAAGTACTGAAGTAAACATCTACATAAATGGTTAAACTAATGACTAAGATATGGACGAATGGATTACTACTGGATGGGATCTAATGAAATCCACGTGATCATACATATAAATACATCATAAAAATTCTACTTTACCAAATATCAAGCTGCCATAATTACCTAACATGAATACCACAGGTGTTGAACGGGAGCGCCAAAGTTCAACTAAAATTGCAACTCCTATTATCGGAACTCCGAAAATGATTTTTTTATACCGCTGGAACAGTAAACTGTTCAGAAGTTCTGAAATATTCAATGTGTAGATAAGACTAGGTTAGGTTAGGTTTTATTGATAAAAATCCTGAAAAAGTAACAGTTGCTGAAAAAAATACGTTAGGAGTTGCGATGATTAGGACTTATGAGTCGTTATGAGTAAAAATAATTAGGTGAGCCAATATGGACCCGTGTTGAACACTATCAAGTATAAGGGTCGTTTTCAAAAATATTGTATACAATTAAAGGCTTATTGAAAACAAAATCCAAGATCGCGTACTTTGTGTAACGAAAGTTAGTCATACAAACTACATGAGTAACTTTCGTTACACAAAGGAATCAATTAAGTTTTGTTATAATTAAATCCCTTATTAAGTACAATTTTTTAGAAAATGACCCATACAACAAATAATGAAAACGGACACAAACCTTTTTATAGATAGAAACTCGTATCAACCGGTAGAAATTTTAGTATAGATAATAAACGAGTACACACCATCTCGGAAACGGATTACAATCAGATTTGACCGTGCCTAAGGGAGATAAAAATAATATATTGGCACACATTGAGTATTTATCGAATAACAAACTAGAAAAAGGCACTCAACTTATCATCCATACGTTACGGACAACGTCGTTTTTGTATGTTGTGGATAACTTTTACGTAAGTATTTAGTGCCGCTAGGTGCCATACATTGTAATGGGGTTTCGTTCTACGGGGTTGTGCTCACATTATCGTAACATACGGATGTTAAACTAACAGCACGCACGCTGTGGCCCCTCGCTGTGTCAACACTCAGCTGTTTAAATCTCAACGTAAGCGCATACGCAACTTGAATTACTCTTATTATTTAAATGAATCAAGAAAAACATAAAACCTTTTTTAGGTCTAGTTACATAAATGATAATTAAGTTTCTTCATACTCTTGGCCGTTATCTAATAATCGTAATACGTACATAATAACAGTCTTAAGGTAACTCGAAACTCAATGCTAAATAGAATAGTTATTTGGAATGTCTAAGGCTACAATAATAACAACTTACTAGCATCCAATTCCGTTTTACGAGTTACTTGCATTGTTTTTGTACAAATACGGTAGTAAAAATGTTTATTCAATAGGTGAGTGGTATATTTATTTGTTACAATAAAAAATGCTGTACGGAAGGCTCTGTAAACTAAAAAATATATAAAAAATATTTGTATACCTATGTTGATGATCGATTACAATAGATAGTTTGATATGGTGATACTAACAATCGACAGCTTATACTATACTTCTAGCATACCCATTAAATTTTCATACTAAGCAAAAGTTATCAAGTTACATGTTGATAATGTAAGGGCGTCTACTCCATGCATTTTACGAACAGTATGACATTATTCTTAATGAAAGTTCTTAAATGGTTTGATTTTATAAAACGCGTACGTTTTTTTAACAATATCATGGAATCAACGCTCTTAATAAGGTATTAATATAATCTATGTTTTTATTGCCATCGAGTGGTCCACGTGATAAGTAAGTTTGTGTTTTCTTGTATGAACCCTAACACGAAAGATAATTTTATGTGCGAGTAGGTAAATGCAATAAATAGTGCTTCAAATTCCACGGGAATCTTTACTGAATCCCGTTTAAAAGGAATATTTGAAGTTTAAATGCTAAGCTGCATGAATATTAATTTCTTACTATATTAAAAAATTATTTATAATAATTACTTTACTTATGTCATTAATAAATACTTTGCATAATAAAATTTAATCAATTATATTATTATGCTTTGTTTTTAAGACGAATGTCGCACTAGGAGACAAGCGTTTACATTGCAAATAAATACATATAAGTGTAGTTTAAAATACTGATCACTTTCTGTTAATGATGCTTTGTTGTACATAATACACCTTAAAAATATAATATAATAATTCAAATGATAGTTTTATTTTTAAGTACTTTTTTCCAATCACAATACTTTATTCTACTATCCATATAATTTACATTTAATCACTTAAATACTTAACGGAATGTTAACTAGGAAAATGGTAAGGCGAAGACGACGTTCAAAAATACGCTCATCGGATAATCTACACGAAAATAACTTCACTTACGTATAGGAATCTTTTAACTATGATAACTATTAGCAACCATCTTACCTATAAGTACAATAACTGTTGAGCGCGTGCTAGTATCACAACGTCCTTAGCACATTGGCAAGCCTTCGCTCCCGGAGCTGAAATGGCAATTCCATCGGCAACAATTATCATCCCGAACAACACTGGATCATTCTGCTACAAGAACAAAAGACTGTCCGAGACTCCGATCGAGTTATCCTTTACAAACTAAGATCCAATGTTCAACTTTTTGTTTAGCTTCACCGTAGTGTATCTTTCATTTCGCCGTCGGGTTAGTTAACTGACGACGGATAACTTGAACTGAAGATTGAATTAAAACGGCAATTACACAACTTCTCGACGGTGTCTCGACCAGCCTTTGGTTTCGACGGACGTCAACTAACTGAATAACATTTAACTTTACTAATAACCAACGCAATAATAGACGTCCTAACCCGAGAAGAAATTTTTGGAATGATTCATCAGACTATAACCACTTTCACTTTGTTCGCTCGTAGTCCAAGTCTACGTCTACATAATGATACAGCACCTTCGCGAGCGAGTGTCGCCGACGACGTCGCTGGTGTTCCCGGTGAAGCGCGGCACCGTGCCCGAGCTGGGCGACAGGCTCAGTGGGTTCAACTGCACCGGCATCGCCTCCTGGCTCGCCACGTTCTCGGGCAACGACGTTATACTATGGTTGTTCGTCGACGACAGACTGTTCTCCACCGGACTACCGTTAGTTCTTATTTGTGACCGCTGTTTTTTCAAGTCAGCTAGTGTGCCTGAAATAACAAACCGTTGATCAGATATGGCTTTTAAATATTTTCTAGAGGAATAATTGGGAGATTACTTATTATAATTTACTTGTTAGTCTATTTAATTACAAAAATAACAATTATAGCAAAATCACAGACACACTTGTGTAAATTACACTGTCGTTGGTAGCGACGAAATTAAGTGTTATTTGATGAAACGTTTGTTAATACGTCGTGACGAAAAAATGTAATTGGTACAAATGTGCACTATGGTACCAAAGTTATTGGTTAAATTAAAATGTCTAAAAATAAGTTAGGGGCGAAAAATAGTGCAGACATAAAACATTTGTGTACGATAAATAGATAAACGGAAGAACATAAATAATTACATGCATTTAAAACAAGATACAGGAGATAAATACAAGACTACAAGTACTAAACTACATAAAACACACAACCCAAAGGGAACAACTGTCACAGAAGAAGGAGCAGTGGACGATTACGGCATGCAACTACAATGAGAGACCGCTTGCCTCAGATATGCATCCTCGAGAGCGATTGATCCGGGGCAACAGCAGCCCTTCCAATACATGTATTTATAAAACCATCACTGTGCAAAAACTGTTAGATAAACGTTTTATATAAATTGTTAAAACCGGTGCTATATATAAATATGTATTGTGTTTGTTACGTTCAGTTGGAGATGTTCGTAAGGATGCATATAATTACCTGCGTTAATCATGACGGTGACATGAACATTGATTTTACCATTATTGTCAGTGGTGTAGGTCGCGGTGCCACCCTCAGTGAGAGCGATTTGGTTCGGGCTCACTACTAAATCTTTCCTACCGTCAATCGCGTCTTCGTTTTTAAGCACCTCGTTGTCTTGGCCTTCGGGCGCTTTGCGGATGCCGTTGGGCAAGCCGGGCCGGTCGTAGTGCTTCAGCTCGTCCTCCTTCAGCACAGGCTGCGGCGCGTAATGGGACGCGGCGTTCACGCCAAACAAGGGGTTCGTGGGTTTGGGCTGGCCGTAGTTTTTCTCGTTCATCTCGCCTTCGCTTCTGTGCTGTACGTATTGGTGTTTCGGGATTGCGTAGTCGACGTTGCCCGAGTCGAAGCTCTGGCTGGAGACGGTGGAGCCGGTCGAGAGGCGTTTGTGGCTGAGATCGCCGGGAGGAATGTTTGCCGTGTTCTGATCATTTTCTACACCGTTTGAGAGACCCTGTAAGGAAATGAAACTAGCGTCTTGACAACATTTAAACAATAAACGTAAGAATTCCCGTGACAGCTCATTATAAACACGTATTACATTCATTTTCCCACTTGCGAGTATAGTAAAAGTTTGCAGTTACGAAATACGGCTGTCACAGGGATCATTCTAGATTGACCGAACTATAAATAGAAACGGCGTAAGACCGCATTTACACCAGCAAGATAACTGAAAAAATGACCGACAGTGCATTCTGACAGTGCCTTGCAAATAACTTGCACGTAAAAAAATACCACTAGCCACCGTCGTACATTTCTCCCAGAAGTTTTTTAACTGGTTTACTTGCGACGTTAGATCTTCATTGTTAAACCGCTAACAGATGATGCAATGTCAAATTTTTTAACAAAATAATGCAAAAAAACTGCTATTACTTTCGTTTTCTTTGCAGTAGATTAACAGAACAATAATCTAACATAGCTAAAAATTATAATTTCAGTTGTTTTAGTACATACTTTAAGAGAGACAAAAGAAAATGGGATACACCTTACGGATGTTATTTATATTTTGTTTCCATATAATAGGCAAGAGTCTATTTTATTTAATTTTAAAAATAATCCTGAAGTATACATCAATCTATATCTACTGTTAGCTGTATATTTAGGTACCTTGTCGTAGTAACGTATTAGTGAAGGTGGTTTGAATTTAATATAACAGTAGCTGCAACAAGGTACTAAAATGTACAGTTGCTTCTGAGTACGACCTTATTTAGTTTTATCACAGATGTAAATAATAACGGTCAAATCGCACAAGCTTCCTTGAATAAGGAAGAAAATACTGTTTTTTTTTCAATAAAATACCGTTATCAAATTGAATGGTAAGAAATTAAGTGATTTCTGAACCTATATTCCAGAAATCTTAACAATTAAGTACACATTTACTTATGTATGATGCTGTGAGTTTTAGCCCGCGACTCCGTCTACGTAGAAGTTGTTTATCACTTATCACTGTTCCTTCGAGACCTGTGGGCCTTTTATGGTCGTGTTTTCGATGACAACAAACATGGATAATACATCTGTCACCCTCTGACCAGTATGAGAGTGTGAGAATGACGGATGCTGCTTCCACCGTGATAAAGGCGATCATAATACGGGCCCTGGCTCATTTACCAAAATACCAAATTTCACGTGGATCTGTTAAGGCGTTGAACCGTGTAGGTAGACGAAAGCAACAAACACCCACATTTGCATTTATAATCAACTAGCGACCCGCCCTCGCTTCGCTTCAGTTTAAGTGAGCTTTCTGTCACCAGTCCATAAACCAGAATTTATTATAAATAAAACCTTCCTCTTGAATCACTCTATCAATTGCTTTAATATGCATTAAAATTCGTTGAGTAGTTTAAAAGATCTAAGCGAACAGACAGCGGAAGCGACTTCATTTTATACTATGAAAAGATAAAGACGTTATTTGAATTTCTGTGTACAATAAAGAGTTCACATACATACATACATAAGATTAGTAAATACAACTGAAAGTAGGGGAAACTTAACAATAAACCATGTCTAAAATATTCCAATACTTCATTTCTCCCAGATAAACAATTGGAATCGTTCGTGCGCCGAACGACTTCAAATTACGAAAGATAACTAGTTACGCCCAATTAAATCATTCGTGCGTTATAGATTATCAAGTTAAAAATGAAGATGAGAAAAGGAAACTACCACAGAAGAGATAGCCTTACGTTATGTAGCGTCCATTTACGACATAACAATACTAGTGAGTGCATAATTATTTTAAAGGAAAGAAATAAAAATATTTAATTGGAATCAAAAGAGCACCTCCACCAACTTTAATCATAACAAACTTAACTTTTTGAAAGCCTTACGTCAAATACAAAATGTGTCACTCGCACGACAAACATGTTTGCTATGCTATGCAAATTACAACTTAATTCATTAGAAACAAAGTCTATTTTAATCTTTAACTTATGTCGGTTGTGGCCGACAGTAGCGTCAGTGTGGCCGACTGTGGCGTTCGAAGAGTTAATAAAACATAGGTAGGTATTAGTGCACCCTGGCGCCTATAGGGGTCCACTCAGCATGTGTTGGGTGATTCAACGGGCGTTTCAACCGCCGCAGCTAACATTCACACAGAACTATACTGTTATCGTAATTCTTGCCACAATTGATCGAATTTTAAGTATATTATCGCCTATTTCTTAAATACTCAGGACAGCGGACTGACGGCGGTTGAAACGTCTGTGGAATCACCCTGTTGCGGCACTTGTGCTGCGTCGCTAATTTTCATTGATCCCTAGTTAGCGTGCGTCGGTAAACTAACTTTAGCAATAAAGCTTTCTGCTTAGCCATTTAATTGACCAAGTTCCAGTTACCGTTGCAAGTGTACTTAATTCATACACAGGCATTATTTATTGGTAATCGTTCCATAACAGGTCAGTACAAAGGGTGAAAAAAACATAAGTCACCCTAAGAAACCGTACCTGCAAATAGCTTTTAAGTGGAGGGTGTATCAGAAGTTAGATATTATTTATACTTGAATAAAATAAATCAAAAGAAAGGTATCGAGTTTTACAATCAAGATATGATTGTACTATGCGAGCAAAATTTAATGTGTAGTGTAAGTCCAAAAACATTGGGAAAATTGTCGCCAGGTTGTTTTTCAAAGGAGGATTGTTATTGGACTATATCATATGTACGTACAGTGGTGGCCACATAATTAGGGACACTTGTTTTTTCCCCATACATTGCCTACAAATATGACTTTTCAATTTTGACCACTAATCAAAAAGTTCTCGACCAATTTTATTGCGAAATACATTTTACTTTACATAATTAACTAAGGTTTAAACTGATGTACAGTGAACTAATATTAAAAACGGACATTATAAGGATTTAAAAACTAAGTGCTGACGCGTCCATACAAAATTCTACAACTTTGTATGAGCGCCGAATATTTATTTTTTCAAATCCTTATAAAATGAAATATCCGATCTCAACAGAGATAAATTGTACATACATTTAAACTTTACTTTATTAGTTAACGATAAGTGTAACTAAAAATATAATTGGTTAAGAACTTTTTGATTGGTTGTCAAAATTGAAAAGCCATATTTTTAGGCAATTGTATTGGAAAAAAACAAGTGTCCCTAATTATGTGAACACCACTGTATATGTAATATGTATGTACGTGTGGTTCGTTGTTCCCTCGTAGAGGCTGAAGTGCTGAACGGATAACCGGATTTTGACAAACGAGTTAGATTCGACTTTGCGTCGCGTATGTCATTATCTATTTCAATGAAGAATGTCAGTAGGTACGCCAAATCGCTTGAAACTTTGTAGCAGTAAAGTTTATAAATAAACAAACATACTACTTTTTATATTATTCAAAAAGACTCAGTAGTTTTGATTCTATGAACGTTTAAAATTTGGGTCAA
Source organism: Acleris literana (assembly GCA_946894065.1). Taxonomy (NCBI): domain Eukaryota; kingdom Metazoa; phylum Arthropoda; class Insecta; order Lepidoptera; family Tortricidae; genus Acleris; species Acleris literana. The sequence continues at coordinate 7,313,250 of OX335681.1, forward strand.
TAATATTAAAGCGCGCGGGGGCCATCTTGCTGGGGTGACGTCATCGCTTAACAGCGGTACGCGTCCTTATATGAAAAAGCAAGTTTACAGGACTATAACTTTTTAACCGTTATAAGTAGCCACTTGAATTTTTCACAGAACACGTGTTATTATAAAATCTATCGTTTAAAATTGTACAATGAACAATAAATCAAATCCCAAGAGGGGTCCCCATACAAGAAACATGAAAATAAATCAACTTTTTAAGCATTTCTATACGGATTGTATTTTTATAATGGCTTCTTATTTTGATGCTATTTTGAGCTTAAATTGTAGTCAATTTTTGTAGTTTACGACTAAATAGCAATGTCAAGAAAAACTGCTACAAATACGAGACAAAACTGATTTTTTCAACACGATATTTTAAGCGGTCACCCATCCTGTTTTAGACTACGCGTGTAGTTGCTTAACTTTGGAAGGCGAAGTACGGGTTGTATTTGTATAATAGCTTTTTATTTCGGTGTCACATTAAGTTTAGATAATAATCAAAACTCCATACAAACATATTATAGTTTACGACCAAGCAGTAAACTGTAGTAAATCTCTTAAAAATATGTTAAAAATTGCCACTATCCCAAATTTAAAGTGCTTGATCATCTTATTCGACAAACATTACAAATAGAAAAGCCGGTCAGTGACAGACAGTTAGTTATGTAATACAAAATAATAGATAAACATAGCTGCCATAGTAACATCAAAACGAATTCGTAAAAATATTACGACTTACAAAGTTAAGCAAGTACAAGCGTAGTCTATAACAGGATGGATGCCCGCCTAAAACATCGTGTTGATAAAATCAGTTTTGTCACATATTTGTCGCAGTTTTACTTGAGATTGCTATTTTGTCGGAAACTATGAAAATTAGACTACAATTTAAGCTTAAAATAGCATCAAAATAAGAAGCCATTATAAAAATACAATCAGTATAAAAATGCTAAAAAAAAATATTTATTTTCATGTTTCTTGTATGGGGACCCCTCTTGGGATTTGATTTATTGTTCATTGTACAATTTTAAACGATAGATTTTATAATAACACGTATTCTGTGAAACATTCAACTGGCTACTTATAACGGTTAAAAAGTTATAGCCCTGTAAACTTAATTTTTCATATAAGGGCGCGTACCGCTGTTAAGCGATGACGTCATCATCCGTGAGCGCTAGCCGGGTTTCGAGCGCCGCATACGAAGTTAAAAATTTAATATCTTGAAAACTATTTGACGTATCGAAATGATGTTTTTACAGCAATTTTTAGTTTTTAATAATAAGCCAAAAATCTAAACTGGCTGACATTCTCTATTGAAAATGGGAGATTATGTAGCTATAGCTATATAACTTTGTTTTTATTTGTGTGTGTGTTCATATTTGTAACTGTTTTCGAATAATAGCTTGTTAAACTTTAATGCAAAAAAACTTATCGTTCAAATTCTGATAACAAATAGTAAAATCTGATTGCTAATATGCCCAGTGACCATTAAATGACCTACGTGCCAATAAATTACCTTCTTTATGCCATTGGTAGCAATTAAGCTCTTCGTTTTATTCGTAAACTTACTGTGTCAACACCTCCACTATGTAAAAACTTTAATAAACAAAACATACCCGATACCGCAGCCCCAACACCTGAGGCTCCTTGCGCATCCGGCGCAAGTTGTCATTAGTCAAAAACATAATATCCAAAGACATCGTCGGCACTTGACCAAAACCACTGAACTAAATCCTTTGCGAAAACAAATCGCTAACACTTTATGGGGTCATAAAGGAAGAATTGAAGTGCGAAGGGGAACTTTTGTATATCAAAATGCATTATCGGGGAAGAATGTGCGCGTGCGCGCGGCCGGCGCGGACTGAGCGCTGCGAGGGAAATCGCAGGAAAACTTAGTCAGTCGCGGCGTCGATCAAACCACCAGCGGAACGAGATGCTCGCTGTTATAAATTTAATACATATACAAGCCTTACCTGCTCTCTATTTCACTATGTTGACAATGACAGGTGACAGGTGACATTTCAGTGTACATAGCGCAGTTGATTTAAAACCCAGCAGATGTGAAAGCCTTCTTACATTGCCAATGTATAGAGAATTGTCACCAGTCACGTATCATTGTCAAGATGGCGAAATAGGGGGCTGGTGTTTCATTTGTCATTTATTACATATTCATTCATACATTCACTGAGAGGCTACTTCAGGCTACAATACAATATAATATGATACTCTCTTATTGCACAGAACAGCGAGCTCCTTCATTTCTAGACATAACTTTACGTTTCAAAACACTTGGTATTAGAGCTAATAGCTTATGCATGATCTAAATCTAGCTTTGTATTTCATCCAGAAAATTTGCTATCAAACAACCGCATTACAATCGCTGCGATCCACATACATAACCACGCAAAAAAAACATACATACAGCCTAACATAGAAACTCCTCCTTTTTTGGAGTAGGTTAGAAATGAACTTTATAACCTTCCTTTTTTAAACGTCAGGCGATATAAACAGCCCAAAACGAGAATAATCTTGGTTTCACTCCGCGTTCTGCCAAGGAGACAGAGACAACGGCTTCTTACAGACAGACCTAATACACACTAATTATAGAAGGTTTTGACCTACATCTGTATCGTTTGCTGTAAATGTTTTGAGTTCTAATGAATGTTGCAACGCAATTATGAAGAGAGTGTGAATGAGTGGCTCCAATAGATAGCTCCAGCCAAGAATCAAATGGACAACAAGCATGTTCGTGACTGCACGACAAACTAACAGAACAGGGTATACCTATAGCTAATAAGTATTTGCTATAAAGCTCCGTAATTTCATGACTTATTTATGCATCTCTTGTCATGTATATGATGCCGTATTAGCATGTAAATAATACTATTCTATTATTAAATTTAATAGTTCCATTGAACGGAAAAAGGACAATTGGGACCAAGCTTGACTAGCGAAGAGTATAGCGGGGAGACACGAAAAAGACGAACTGAATACCGATACAAAAAAGTTGATCCGCCAATTATCTACTCGTATGATTGATCACCTCATAAGGCCCACCATACTACAAACAGGGAGTTTTTTGTGCGTGGGACTTTGAATCTACCAACAAAGCAATAAAGATCAATTACGTTTGTTCGATATTACCATTTTCAGTTTATGAAGAAAGGAAAATAAAGCTTATCCCATTGCAACACAGTTCAAATTAAATTGCCTTGATTATGTACATCCTATTGTACACTGGGCCTTACGAGGTTAAAAAGATAAAGATTTTTCAGGAAAAATAACATTTAGCAAAATGCTTTAAATATGTTGGTATAGGGAAAAAACTTAAGTAAAGCTCTTTTTGCATGTAGTAGTAAAACATCTTTATAGTCCGTTCGACATTTTATATTTAAATTTTGACGTAAATTCCTTATTGTTTTGTACACAACTACATGCAAGAGGAGCTTTACTTAAGTTTTTTACCTATAACCTATTTAAATATTATCGTCAAAAAATTATTTTTTAAATTTAATAATTAGTCCTATAATCTCCTTATCTGCAATGATGGTCTTGTGCAAGAAGATTGACTCCATATTACTGACGCGTAAAAGATCCCTCACATGGCCAATTCACTCATTAAATAATTTGATTTTTTTTCAATGAAAAATAATAATACCTAAACTTTTTTGGCATAGTAAGGACGGACGGAGGTTACCGCTCTACAATACGTAATGCCATTTCGAAATTTACCTTCGGTAATAAGCAGGTAAGTAATGAACGCTGCTTATATGCCGTAATTAACCTCATTAATATTTTGATTTAGATGATAATCAGAACATGGTAGTTTTACTGTTGTTCCTAATATTAATTGCAACTCTATTACCTACTTGTTTATGTAAGAGGCATACGAGAAGAGGCATACCCACAAACACTGGCATCGCTTGTACGACGTGCATTTTATTCCAACAGTAAGTAAAAGGGTGTTGCATCGCTCACTCACAGTGTAGACAAATAGTTCACGCAGCCAAATATACAGTTTCCATTTTAAAAAAAAAAGGTAGGTATTTTATGTCCCTAGGAAGCTTATTGATTATTTTTAGACACATGAAGTAGTGACTGGGTGACGTTTGTTTTAGGCGACATTTGGGCGTGAACAGTAAAATCCGCTGCGTTGATATATGGTTATTAGCTTTGATTTACATCACATCACATCAGATTTACACGAGTCTCGTGGTTGGAGTGAAAAAATGACTCTTTTTTTGTTTTACAATTTTTTTTTGGGAATCTCTGGAGTTGATGACAATACCATAGCGGAGAGTCGATAAGACAAATCCATTTTATGCTACCAGTGCAGCTTCTTGTGAGACGGTATCTCGTAGTTTACGTAAAGGAAACGTAAATTTATTTATTTTGGCTCATACTTTTTCTACGTGTATTTTGAAACTACAGAACTCATCTAAATATATACCTAGGAATTTAACGTTACTATCTTCATTGACAGGGTTACCTTGGCAGGCTAAATTGAATTTCTTTTTGTATCTCTTCGAGTTACGAATTGTATGAGGTATGTCTTATTTACATTTATTGATAAATTGTTGTTTATCAATAAATGTAAATAAGCGTAATTGAGTCAAGTAGTGTTTTGTTGATTTCTTGCTCATATGTTTGAATATTTGTGCATTGTATCATGATGGAGTTGTTATCAGTAAACAGTATGGATGGATGGGATATAGTGTCAGGTAGATCGTCGATGTAGAAACGGAATAATAGAGGCGCAAGGACACCCCCCTGAGGCATACCAAACCCCTTTTATTTAGATTTCTATTTTGCTTTAGACCTTTCTTCTTCCCTCACTACTTCCGTACACTGAGTCCTCTCAGTCAGGTATGACTTTATCAAACTCAATATATTACCTCTTATGTACTGTATAATTCCAATTTATCTGCGAGTTTTTTGGGACACACTAGGTCAAATGCTTTTGACATGTCTAAGAAGAGTACACTAACAGGCTGACCTTTGTCGATACATGATTTTACGTCCTGGATCAATGAAAATTATTATTGATACAATAGTTTGACAGATTGTGCTACAAAAAATGTATGAAATTTAATAAAGATGAGGAAATATCGACGTTTCAGTATCGACTTTAAAAACCTGCCGACATTCCCCAATTAAATCTTAGGAGAAAAAAATAATGTAAAACAGATAAAATTCGTAGTAAGTTGCAAAATGAATCTCATTCAACCGTTTATACAAACCAAAGTGATGAATGATAAGAAATATCATAGGGGGAACAATATCAGTGCGTATTTAAAAAAAATATAGTGATTCGTTGAACAGGTTTTTTTTTTGATAGATTGATAGACTAATAGTATAATTTGCTAAAGTAAGGAGAATATTACTAACATGATACAGTACTTTCATCCAGCTAAGACGGAGATATCTATTACATGTCTGTATGCAGCTTCTGTTAAACATTCTCAACGAGATATCAGACAGATTCCAATTCTACAAATGACTTACAAAAACTTGACAACTAATCGTCTTTGCTATTAGCCATTACAATAGCATGCACCATTTGTGATATGATTGTGATGTTTAGTCAGATCTCACAAGCTAAATGAAGCGGAAAATAAAGATTGCTGATAAGTGATACAGATGGGTTAATAAAAGATAAATGAGAAGATATAATTTGTCCGTTGAGTACAAACGCATTATTTCGGAATGGTCATTTTAGAATTGTATTTTAAAGCGCACAGGCCTCTTAATTTGACGTTGGAGCTTCGGTATGGCTATAAAATTAGGTAAGGTATAAGGCAGGTATCACGTACTATCGCGATCGTTAATTTGTGACCCATTTTAAGAAAAATAAGCTTGAAGTCGTCAATGTCATTAGAGATGCCGAATCATTTGTAAGTTATAGGAGACTCAACCTTATTGTTGTAGAATGTCAGAATGACTTTGGATCTAAGGTGGGTCCCAAATTTAAGTTCGTGACTGTACAGTATGCAAACGATAAACTTTAATTAAACAACAATAAATGTAAATCAATACAACTGGCCGAAGATGAATCAATTTACCATTGTTACTCCGTAATCAGTTAATCACATAATTTTAAAGATTGAGCATGGTCCTATTAACGGTTTATACCTTTCATTAAAATCCTTATATTCATAGTTTTTTTCCGCTTTTATAATGAAAGTAATTTCAATAAGAGGTTAAGTGTAAAATAATAGTATTTTGTTCACATTTTCGGGCATTTCCATGGATTAAAAATGTATATCATTACGACATAATTTCATGTTATGAGAAATTGAAATGATACAATATAATGAATTTACATATGATATGTTTCTGCAATTTCGGACTCATACATGCTGCGTCATGATCTCGTGAAAGGTTATTAATACGAGTAATATTTATAAGATAGTTTTTTATTTCAATATAAATTGTAAAAAAAACCTACTAGACCGCAAATTCACGCAACACTACCCGCTACTCAACAAGTTTCTTTATTTCGACAGTCGTGAGCTAATCGCCTATAATAAAGCCTAGGTTGCATCGCCTAGATTCGATCAATGCGTACGTTGCAAAACGACTGTCATACTTCCGTCATTATTAAATACTGGACTACCTAAATAAAGAAGGAGTGGTAAAGGGATAAATCCAACTTCGATTGAACGATTTACAGTTGTTATTTTGAAAATGAATATTGTTACCTCCGGGTTATTTTTATGATTAGGTTTACGAGTAAGTCAATTAAATAACAGACTTATCAGACAAATGAAATTGGCTTATACAGTTGTAATTAGTCCATATCTACACGGTTTGGCAATAAATCTAGCTGTGAGCGAGAGCATTATCGGTTCTAGTCCGTACCAATTAGTGGATTGTAACGCACAGCTGCCCAAAGCATTTGTACGTAGGAAAAACGTACGCTATAGCGTGCGTTGATCTAATTTAATATTATGGCCCATCTCAACATATCCGCTAACTATATTGCTAACTAGATTCTAAAATATTTAGGTTAGTAGTGCTAACGTTGATTGAATAAAAATACCTTTAGACTTCTTATTTTCATTAGGCTTAAAAAGTGAAGTGTGTATAGCGGTGTATGACGGCCTAGATTCTAAGTTTGATTATAGTTTCGATTACAACCTCTACAGGTACTGATCCACGGAACGGATTTGCTCAATGTATAGATTCTGACGATAATAGCATAACTCGTCCGGACTCGTATTGTTCAAACATCACGGATTAATTAACAAAGCACGCCCCGCTGACTCAACTAAAACTAAACAAAAACAGCATATTAAAACATTAACATAAAATGCTAATAAACATAAAAGTAATTGAATGAAAAGTTTACATTATTTTTGTAGCTAAATAGTCGTTTAGTATGCGAGATAGCGTATATTATTTCGTGTAACTTGCATTAATTTATAAGCGGGATATTCAGAGCGGTGAGACCACATGGACGTGATCCGAGCGGTATGACGTAGCGTGTCGCAGCACTAGTTTCCCTTTCGCGGTGAGCACCGTTGTTTTTTCGCAGGGGCGGCCGTAGTTTTTCTGTTTCCCGCGCGAAAGTCGAAAGCTGAATAATTTCCTTGTCTGTCGACATGACGTATTTAGATTGCCGGCCGCACGAGATGAATGTCAATTATGATAATTTTAATTACGTGTGCTCGATGTTGCGTGGAATGTTTACCGCGTTGATTGCGGTGGACGGGTATGCCACTAATGCTGCTATGGGCAAATATGGAATGCCTTGGCTGTTAGTGAAGCAGACCTGATTTTTTGTTTCAAAGTATTGAATTTCATTGACTTTCTTTTACTTTTTACTCGAGTACATAGTAATACAGCAGACTTTGGAGGTATTTTAAGTTATGATTATATCCCCGTCTAATAACATGTATATTTACGGTTAAAAAAGGTCGTATGTTTCCTATGATACACTATATAAGTACCCCATACACGCGTAGTCATGCCTTCTTAATATATTTTTACCGTCATGACGTTTGTCACCGTCACTCGCGATAAACGCACACTCCTCCTTTCAAAAAAAACAAATCTCGTGTAAAAGCTTGCCATCCTGTGTCGGTTTTTTATGTATTAACTTTACTGCCACGAGAAGGTACAAAAATAACGTATCATTTCATTCTTAAGGATCACCAAATTAAATTTCACAATTAAATCTTTGATTTTTCACAATGTGATAGGCAACGCAAATTGGCAACGCTACTAGTTTGAAGTGTAGTATATTCTGAAGTGTATCGTCAAGTATAATATACGTAACTATAGATGTGAACTTACTAAGGAAGGGGTTAGCAGGGGGATAGAGGGGAGCCCGGGGGAGGATCTGACACCAACTCGGAGCAGGAAGACGTGTGCAAGTAAATTTTTCTAATCTTCCTGTAAGAATATTTCTTTGAATGGTGGTCAAAATCTTCGACGCGCTAACGACTTTGACGTCGAATCGAAAAGTACGATAAATTATAGTTGTTAATGTAAACAAAATTGCGTGCAAGAGAAAACAACAGAGACACTTAATCTCTCGACTCATAAATAACATCTAGTCTCGTTGATTTTATTATGACTGTTGAGTGTTTGATCGTTATTTCTTTCAGCCAGTGACTGAACGCGAGATACGCTGTAAAAATCAGGGCCTCTATCCAGTACGGTAAAAACCATATAGTCTTTGTCCTGTTATCGTAATGTCAACGTTTTGATAGATTTTTGTTCTTGGTAAATAAAGGGTCAAGGAATGAAGAAATGATGATAAGTGGGCACATAGTACCACGCTTAGAAAAGTTCGAGTAAAATTGGTTCAGCAACATTAACTTTATGCAGAATTGACCACTTTTTTATAGAAAGAAGGTAAACGAACATACAGCTCCTAGCCGCGAGCACTAAGTGGAATCTGAGACCCATAGACAATTGCAGTCTCAAGACCACAATCTTAAGACTGCGCTTTCATATCTGAGGACTAAGATAGAATGCATCTATGCTGATAATTTCACTGGTTGTCTTATCCGCACACCGGAACACAACAATGTTTGTTTTTTTTATGGCAAGGAGAAGGCACGCGAGCACTCAGGCCACGTGATGGTAAGTGGGATCTGAGACCGATAGATATTTGAAATCTCAAGACTACAATCTCTAAACTGCAATCTTAAGACTTCAAATGCGTTGCCAACCCTGAGGACTAAGATGGAATGCCTCTATGTTTGTAATTTCACTTTTCAATTTTTACAATGCGAACACTGCTGCTTGGCGATATGTTAAAATATAATAATGGTGGTAGCAATCCCTGCACAGGTTCCTACCACCCGTACCGCATACAATGCCGCCAAACAGTAATGTTGACCCTACTGTGTTACGTCAAATAGAAATTACTAACATAGAGGTTTAGAGGTATTCCATCCAACTAAAGGCCCAGCCACACCGCTTGCGTGACGTGCACGTCCACGTCACGCAAGCGGTGTGGCTCGGCCTTTAGTCTCACGAATCATAATAGCAAACTGGAAAATGAACATGTTTATGGGGTCCGTGGGTTACCAGTAGACATGAGTGCTGGTTTCCATAAAAGTAAAAAAATAATGTAATCTGAAATCAGGAAATCACTGACAATATCTCCTTAAAAACATCAGTAATCTAAGTAATACATTTAGCAATAATACACTACTAATTGTATACAGCCGTTACAAACGAATAAGTTCAAATGTACCTACCTACAAGCCAGACACTATCTAATACCAAAAAAACGTGTAAAACGGACACTAAAACTATATAGACATGCATGATTAATCCTAATAAATAAACCTACCGCTATCTATCTACAGCTAAACTCAGCACATCTGGTTTTGATCCGGCTTCGATAAAATTGTATTAATTTAATAAGATGGTGTAGTTTATATCGCCATGCACATTCATATCTCGTATTCAAACTGTACGGATAGCACAAATGGTATTTTCTTGTCGCTCAGTGTTTCTCTTTCGTTATTAACTGAGTAGAGAGGGATTACCGAGCTAATTCGCTAATAATTCGCGGGTAAAATATGCTAGCCATTCTGGGATACAGTATTACGAAGTCAAACTAGGAACCCTTATAGTTTCGCCGTGTTTGTCCGTGTGTCCGCCCGTTCGACCGTCCGTCCGTCTGACACACTCACTTTTTCTCAGAAACATACATACATACGTAAACTCACGCCTTCATTCCCATAGCAGGGTAGGCAGAGCCACAGAATTACCAACAATTCTAAAAAAATCTCAGAAATTATTTACTGAATTGAAGTATTGTACATACCGTAAAACGGGGTGAGTAGGGACACAACCTAAAATAAGTCATAACTTGTTACAAATAAGAACAAGTATTAAATGGACAATAACGTTACGTCTATTGGAAATAATTTCAGTCTTATTATTAGTAACATATGCTTCATTTAAGGTTGTGTCCCTACTCACCCCTTAATCCCTACTCACCCCATTTTACGGTACACATTAGGATATATTGAACTCTAAAAGTGAATTTTCGCTAAAGTTACGCGTCCCCACCCCCTAGAGCCAAAACTACAAGTACAAAAAATCTGAAAAATATATATTAAATGAAAGCACATAATTATAACGAATTTAAAAGAAAACTATCACAACTCAGGTTACTTGATTTATTCTTGAGATACAAGCAAATAATAAATAATGTTTATATCTTTGGTTGTAGTAAAATAGTCATTTTACTTTCTTTTTATCAAATTGGGTATTAGTTTGACCTCAGTGTCACCTGATATTAAGTGACAACTTTCATCTATAAATCATAACTATAACTATCTTCTAAAAATCATAACCAAATAACTTATTAATTTGATTCTTTGACGAAGCTTGTGGCGGATTATATTTTTACAGTACCTATCTAATAAGATTATTTGGAATAAATGACAATATAGTTATTAGAAAATTTGTTAACACTTGTTGCTTTTTGGGATAGTTTTTTGTGTTTGTAGTAACGGTGTCGGAACCCTTCGCTGGGCATGGTCCGATATGCTCTTGCACGGTTTTTTATAAGTCAACTTGTATCAATTTTTTAGCATCAAAGATATAATGGCTGCTACTGTTCTAAGCTATATGTTACTTTTATGTTTCTACTTGCGGACATATCGTTAAATCTTTATCTTACCTTCATATCAACGTCGCCGACGGAGTCGAACGTCTCGCGAAGTCTCGCTTCACCCCTCGCATCAGCTTTGGCAGCCATTTGCTTCTCTCGCAGCGAGGTCCGCCGGACCGACCGGACACTGTGAAAATTATGACGTTACACGAAATGTTGGAGCTGTGGGTCATGCAACTAATGCTTAATCATTACTAATATTATAAATACTAATACTTCTTCTTCTTATGGTGCCTCTCCGACTAGCGAAACTTGTATCCGTATAAAAATAGAGTAAAATAGAGCCCGATTCTAACTTCATAATTTTACTAATCCGTCGCAAAAGTCGCGATAGTGATAGTACTGTAAACGATATAATAGCTCTTATATACTTGACAGTAAAGGCGACCGAGTTAAAAACCATTCTAACAATAATAATAAGTAAAAAGCAATATATTAAGAGTAGAATACGATATAATTTACTAAGACTTTTGTTTTATAACTTAGTTACTTTCCCGAGACTTCCTGGAAACATTCTCCGCAATTCCCCATAATTGCGACTAATTGGAAATTGTACGTAATTTAAACTGCGCGTGTTTTAACTGACATGCCGCAATAAATGTGTTTACACTAATTAATAACCTCAGCAGTGATATAATTGTTTACTATCAACAGCCGCACGCGTAAAGCTATATTTATCATCATCCCACTGCGTCACATGTCATTCATTCATTACATTGTATATCATGACGTCACACGCGATAGGAACTCCAGCCAACTTTCGCGCATTGGCAACAAGGGTAGCGTGGCCGAGCGGTCTAAGGCGCTGGTTTAAGGCACCAGTCTCTTCGGAGGCGTGGGTTCGAATCCCACCGCTGCCATGACCTTTTTGCATTTCTTCAAGTGATGAAGATCTTAGAACAATGAGTTTTTGTAGCTTTTTTAAAACAGGATAATGCTTGTTCTGTTTGATTAGCGTAATAACATCATTTTTTATTTTTTGTTTTCATTACAAAGTTCGAGCCCAAATAGGCGTTCCGTTTTACAATACAATACAATACAATACAATACAATACAAAACAAAAACTCATTATTGAACACCACATACAGCAAGGAAAGGATATACAAACAACCTTACAAAGAAAAAAGAGAGGATTGAATATAAATTTGCAGGCGGTGCAAACAGAAATTAGAGCACAATACAATTACATATGCTAATGTAAACTACATAGAGTTTTATCTAAAAGGAGGGTAGTTGTTCAGCCGGCCAAATCTGTAAACCATGGCATTCATTTTGACAAATATACTCCCGTCGCCAACGCAGTATAAAATATCAAACATATTTTGTACTGCGTTGACAGCTGTCAAATTTTCTATGAGGATTAATGTACGGTCGAGGAATAAAAATATTCCTCACTTTTCAACCTTATTCTAATGTTGTTATCGTCCAAAAGTGATGAATCTTTTCATACCGTGAGTATACATAAAAAAATCTGGACAGCCTAAAATTGGTTTGGTTTTTTTTTCAATAGGTATTTTAGGATATGGGAAAATTAGGAAAGTACTATGTTGATGGAGGTGTAAACTTGTGTATGGTTATGAAAAGGGTCTCATCATCACGTCATGGTTGTGTCGCTATGTTGTTGAGGTGTGGCGTGGTAGAGGCAATTACCGAGTAACTTTGACATAACCGTCATCGACAAAAAAGTTACGGCGATTAGAACATTAGTAAGAAATGTGAAAAAGACAGGAAATTGACGTTTTGTATCGTCATCGGTGGTATAATAAAATGACTAGCGAAGGGGCCATGTACATATAGGGGCATTGTGACCCTCCGCCCACTACGATCCATTGATAGGATCCATTAAAGGGGTCAAGTACACTAAATCTACTTGGAGTCGTTTACACTTTTTAATACGTGCGTGCGTACGCGTGTATATGTATGTGTGCGTGTACGAGCGTGCCCCCCCCCCCCCGTGCACTGACCGGCTGCTGCTGGCGGTGGAGGAGGAGCGGCGCGGGCCGGCGCGCGGCGGGCGGTGCGCGCGGCGGCGCAGCTCCTCCTGGTCGGCCGCCAGCCGCACGATGCGCGCGCGCACCTCGCCCTCCTCGCAGATGTCTGAACACAACACAATATAATTAAGTAAGGAAGCGACTTTGTTTCATACTAACAAGGAAAGGTACCCAACTGTCCGGCTCCGATTTGCTTTATTTTGATATATGTTACAGAGTAGTCTAAAATAACACCCTTAGGCAATTTCGAAATTTTTGAAAAGAACATGGAATCTATCTTAATCAATTTATCTCATTTGAGTAAAAAAAATATTATATGTGGAGATTTTAATGTAAATATTTTAGAAAATAGTTCACTAACCAACAGATTAATAAATCTTTTCAGATCTTTCGGCTTGACCCACACTTTTATGGAGCCAACTAGAGTGACTGACACTAGCGCCACGTGTATTGATAACATTTTTACTGATATAATTTCTATCAGTAAAAGTGTGATCAGTAACCTGGAATCGGATCATCTGGGTCAATTAATTAAATTCGAGTCTGTATCGAATAATACTACTAAGAAGGAAATCACTTTCGTGCCGCTTACTGCGAGCCGTGTGGAAAGAATGCGACATAATCTAGTGCATAATCTGCCCTTTTTAACAACTGATAAGGGACCTAATGACATGTACAACTCATTCTTTCACACATTCATGAAACAATTTGACACGATATTTACATCCAAATCGGTCATGGTTGGTGGCGCAAAGGTTTTCAGTGACTGGGCTACTGCGGACTTACATAAACGAAGAACAAAACTGTATAAACTATATGAGGAACGGCGGTTTAACGCAAGTGAAGAGTTTAAGGAATATGTCAAACAATATTCTAAGAATTTCAAGACAGACTGTCGTATAGCTAAGCAAAACTTCTTAAGTCATAAAATCTTGAATAGCTCTGACGTCATTAAAACGACGTGGAAAATAATTAATGAAGAAACAGGTCGCCGGAAAAAGGAAATTAATGACTATCGTTTAAAAGTAGATGGTAGAATCATAGATTCTAATTTAGATGTCGCAATTCAATTTGAAAATTATTTTACCGATATACCAGTGTCCACGACTAAGTGTCTGAACTCTTCGCCTGCGTCTGCCATTTTATTACTGGGTCATTATTCGAGCGTTTCAACCGCCTCACTTTTGTGGACATCTTTTTGAAGAATTGGTCGTATATTTTGATGCCGTTTTTGGATATTTGTTAGATGTCCGGCCAACTTAGATACCTAACCAGAAACCAAATCGAAATCTGCAGCCACTTCTACAAAAATGTGACCACGAAAGTGATTCGGAACAAACGCCCAAATAATGACCCTACTAGAAGATAACGTGCCTGAATGCACACTACACTTTGAATTCAAGCACGTTACTGCCTGGGATGTAATGAAGGCATTCAAGTCAATTAATATTAAGAAAACCAATGACCTTTGGGGGGTGTCGGTTCACGTCCTTAAATCCTTAATGGAAGTCATAGCAGCTGACTTAATGGTCATATTTAATCACTGTGTTGACTGTGGCGAGTTTCCTGATCTTATGAAGCATAGCAAGATAATTCCATTATTCAAAACGGGTAGTACTTCTGACCCCACTAACTTTAGACCGATATCCATACTACCCACTTTCAGTAAAATCTTTGAGAAATTAATTTTATCACAGTTAATGGAACATTTTCAATATAATAATTTACTACACAATAAACAATTTGGTTTCACTCGGGGTCGCTCGACAACTGAAGCTGGTGTTGAGTTAATTAAACATATTTTTGATGCCTGGGAGGGGTCACATGATGCTTTAGGTATTTTCTGCGATCTGTCCAAGGCCTTCGATTGCGTTAACCATGACACTTTGGTCAGGAAACTACACCACTATGGAGTTAGAAGTACTGCGTTAAACTTAATAAAAACGTACTTATACGGGAGAATTCAAAGGGTAGACGTGAATGGAAAACGATCACCTGGGTCAGTGGTCTCAATGGGCGTACCACAGGGCTCAATTTTGGGTCCATTTCTATTCCTCATCTACATAAATGATTTACCATACCTTATAAAGGACAACCATGATATAGTATTGTTTGCTGATGATACCTCACTCGTATTTAAAGTTAAAAGACAACAGGAGTTCAATGTCGATGTAAACAATGCTATATCAAAAGTAGTAGATTGGTTCAGTGTTAATAATTTATTACTGAATGAGAAGAAGACTAAATGTATTAAATTTATGACAACCAATGTGAAAAATAGACAAACTACTATAACTATTAAAAATGACAAACTAGATCTAGTTAATGATACAGTATTTCTTGGTTTAACGTTAGACTCCAAACTCCAATGGGGTCCTCATCTGGCTAAATTAGCAAATAGACTCAGTTCTGTAGCTTTTGCAGTTAATAAAATTCGGCAACTAATAGACTTGAAAACCGCTCGATTAGTTTATTTTAGTTACTTCCATAGTATTATGTCATATGGTATTTTAATATGGGGTAGTGGTGCTGACGTAAACAGCATCTTTGTTCTGCAGAAGAGGGCTATTCGTGCTGTTTACAAGATGAGTCATAGAGACTCTCTTGGAGATAAGTTTAAAGAAACCAATATATTAACAGTATACAGTCAATACATCTATGAAAACCTTATGCATGTTCATAAAAACATCGTTAATTTTAAAAAGAACTGTGACATACATAATGTTAATACTAGAAATAAACATAAGCTCGCAGTGCCCTTTACACGGCTTCATAAAATAAAAAACTCTTTCACGGGTAATTGTATAAGGTTCTATAATAAGCTCCCAAGTAGTGTTACTCATCTATCAGTAAATAAATTTAAAAGTTACGTTAAACGTAAACTAATTTCTAAAGCGTATTATAGTATCAAAGATTATATGAATGATAACAATGCTTGGGACTGAATTGTTTGTATTACAATTATTATTGACCGTGGAGACTATATACATCTCCTTTGTATGCTTATTATTTTAATTTGACATCTGGAGACTCTTTACATCTCCATAATTGACCGTGGAGACTTTCTACATCTCCTATGGATGTTTATTTCTTAAATTTAATTTTAATTTGACATTTGGAGACTCTTTACATCTCCATAATTGTATTATTGACCGTGGAGACTTTCTACATCTCCTTACCTATGTCTATTTTTAATTTTTATTTGAAATTTGGAGACTTTACATTTCCAATTTAAATTGAATATACTTTGAGTCTCATAATTGCTCCTGGGACCTGTACATCCCTGTGACATTTAAATTAGTTAGCTTAAGTTTATCATAGTAATAAGTTACTCATATAAAAAAAAAAGACTTCCTGTTGAGTTTCTTGCGGCGTTTCTTCTCAACAGAGTCCCTTGGAAGCGCTGGTAGACTCAGACATGTAAAAGTGCCTACAGGGCCTACTTACAGAATAAATGAATTTGAAATTTGAAATTTGAATAGACACGTATTTTTTTTGAGCTGCCCAATCTCAACCAAATGGGAGAAATTGTCCTCCAAAGTTCTGAAAAGTGACTTAAATTCAGTAGAGAATTAAAGAAAGATAAAAGATAAAAAAAAAAGATAAAAGATGTTTATTCAGTAAGTAGGCCGCACGGGCACTTTTACACGTCAAAAATCTACCAGCGCTGCTAGTTACCTACTGGTTTGATTATAATTTTAAGAACATGAAAATAATACAAGCACTTGTTTTGTTATATCAGCTCAAACTCATTAAAAAAAAAACAAAGAATGTGTATATTCGATGAGAAATATACAGGGTGTTAGGCACATGGTAGGACAAAAAAAATGGCGAATAAGTGGTGCCATGTACTACTTATTCAGGCCTAATAAGGAGGTCCAGGAACCGAGGACAAAAAAAATAGTTTTTCAAAAAGATGCCAGAATTCATTGTAATCAAATAATTAACAAGCAACATGAATAAAACCGCCATATTTTTTTAAGCATGTTAGGAGCAACGCCAAAGAATTTTGCCGAGTGTCCAGCTAAATTGGCAAATAACTCTTGTTAGTGAAATAAAATCTACGCATAATATGATACATCGTTGGAAAGAACATTAATCAGAGAAGTTTTCTAAGAACTTGAAGTGCTTGACCTCTTTTAGTTTTTTTTACAGCGATTCTTTTCTGGGCTTTTAGTTTTTACTTTCTAGTTTTCACTTTACTGTGACCTGGGCTTCTTTTTAGTAAATATTTGCACGAGATATCAATTCTCACAGAACACAATAAACAATTTGAATAAACAATTTGAATTTGAACAACACTAAAGATACAAATAAATAAAAATGGCGGTTCTATCATGTTTCATTTTAATTATTTGATTGTTTACAATGAATTCTGGCATTTATTTTATCTTGGTGTCCTGGACCTCCTCATTACATGACCTCTTTTAGTTTTTTTTACAGCGATTCTTTTCTGGGCTTTTAGTTTTTACTTTCTAGTTTTCACTTTACTGTGACCTGGGCTTCTTTTTAGTAAATATTTGCACGAGATATCAATTCTCACAGAACACAATAAACAATTTGGATAAACAATTTGAATTTGAATTTGAACAACACTAAAGATACAAATAAATAAAAAATGGCGGTTCTATCATGTTTCATTTTAATTATTTGATTTTTACAATGAATTCTGGCATTTATTTTATCTTGGGGTCCTGGCCCTCCTCATTAGGCCTGAATAAGTAGTACATAGTGCCACTTATTGGCCATTTTTTTGTCCAACCATGTGCTTAACACCCTGTATAACTTTGAAGGGTATTTTTTTTTAAATATGAGTTTTATATGATCCTATCAAATTGTAACATGCGCACATAGATTTTAAAGTAACTTGTAGATACAACGATATAACCGAACTGTAATATTAGATTTAATTAGTTACCTGCAGGGGTCTCATCGTGCTTATTCCTGACATTGAGATCAGCTCCATATTGCACCAACATTTCTAATACCTCCAACTATAACAAACAAACAAAAATAAAATAAACCACTTTTGGTTGCCGAGTTAGAATAGTGCCACTCCATGTCTTCCCGTGGATGTCGTAAGAGACGACTAAAGGAATAAAGGCTTGTAGTACTGTTAGGCGATGGGCTTGCAACCTGTCACTAATACGCTGGTAAACATCTTAGCCTAATTGTGCAAATTGTGGTTATAGAATTATCAACAAGTTTTTAGAGATGTTTGTAATTCTGTAGCTCTGCCTACCCCACTCTGGGAACGAAGGCGTGAGATTATGTTATGTATGTACTTTTGATAAATAAACAACTTGTTTATTCGGTCTCCATAATTTTCATTAATAATTTCACTACCACAAAATAAGACTTGTATTTAATTTGAGCACAGTAGGAGTGATTTGAAGAAAAAACCAGCTGCTCTGGTGTTCCACCATCGTACAACCTGAACCAATTATCATCAACTTTGCCTCAATCAAAGTCCTTCTAACCTTCATACCACCCTAGTACAGTGAGACGGAAACCAACTTCCATCTGCGCTGTTTCCAAACAGGTATGATGTCATAGAAGAGCTTTTGTTTCCACTAAATGGCCAGCAATGGACCAAGAACCATTCTTGAGTTGCCGATGTTGCAAGCTAGATTGCCTACCTCTTTTAAAATAATTTTATCTATGTAAAAGGACCTTATTGTTGATGGCGCTTACGCCGCACTGCGTCACGCGACGTTGTATTTATATCGGAGCATCTTTAATAATGGCGGAAGCGCCATCGACAGTAAGGTCCCTTTTCATAGATAACATCACAAATATTTATCTACATGGACAAACTTTTGTAGCCGATTGTACTTTTTTCAAAATCAAATAATTTATTTCATGAACATAGATATAACGGAACCCCTAATCATCATTTTATCATCTGCTTATCAAGACCAAACTAACGAATCCCAATTCGGTGGGTCTCCGTACATCTTAAACCATGATGGTATCTTCAGACTCCATCATTCAGATCAGCTTTTAGATACCAAAATAATTTTGTATTGCCCTCGGGCTTACTCACGTATTCCAAATGTATGGATCAAGATATTTATTTCTCAAAAAAATTACAAAATCACTTACTGCGAATACATGTTTACATTAGAGATAAACTAAATTAACATTTATTTTAGTTCATACCTATTAAGATAAAAAATATTAGATTATAAGTAGCCATAAATAAAAGATATGTAAATGAATGGCACATTACGCAGAAATATTATCATTGACAGATAATAATATGATGTTAATTTTCTTTTAAAAATTATAATCGACTTTGCATCTTTCACATTCTTTGGTAATTTATTATATGTATGGTTGCGCTCCTTCATTAATACGTAATATTATTTTTCCCCTAATGCAATACTGTTGTGGGCGATGACAGTGGCGTAGCTAGGTGACCAAGGGCCCTAGGGCAACAAGCAGCTACGCCGGTGAGCGGTCGTAGTATTTGCTTTACGGTTCATTATTTTTTGTACTTGTGATCTTTTCGAAAACGTTTCAGCCTATTATACTACAGTAAGTAATTCAAAATTACGATCGAAGCAAGGTCGAAAATGACAGACGCGAGTTATAAAAGTTAGTAATGAATACTAACGTGTCCCCAGCAGGCGGCGGCGTGCACGGGCTGCCACGTGTCGTGGTCCACGACGTCAGTGGAGGCGCGGTGCTCCAGCAGGAACTCCACCACCTTGAGGTAGCCGTTGGCCGACGCGATGTGCAGCTGCAAACGGAAACATACATCAGTAGTGCTTATCTTATCTTATCTTACAGATGGCCCATTCGGATACACTTCCACCCATTAAGGATCTTTTGTGCAATTGCCCTCTTACTCACTCAGCTGTTCGAGTGTGCAGGTTGTTTTTCCTTCACCGTAAGAGCATCGGGTAATGTACTTAACTTAAAACTCATTGGTCGTCACTTTTCAAGTCTATTTCAATGCTGATAGGGTCCAAAAGTGACGAACCTTTTCATACCGTGACTATACATGGTGACCGCGGGGGTTTGAACTCGGTACGATCACAAGTCGATCCCCAGGCCACCGACGCTCTCCATAATAAGCGACGCTCATTCATTTATATAATTAAGAGTATAATTTAAAAATACCAGATTGTAAAAATAATGGGTTAACATAATAAAATTGAAATGTTATGTTATGTTTTGGGATGCCAGTATATTGAGAATTTGGTTCGTAATTTAAAATTCTAGCATATCGGAATGAGCGTCCTGTGAAACCGCAGGATTCGTGTGAAAGTATACCACTATTTCACTCACTAACCAGCCGTCAAGATTTTAGTGAATTTTGGCGTCCAGAGTGAATATAACCGTACCATTCATCGGTAAATCTCGAATGCCCTCAAAACAAGTGAGATAACTAGCATTAAGATATTGCATTTTTGGGTCACATTTACAATATCAAGGTCGATTGGGCCTTAGAGCCCGCTTACTATAACCTCGTAAGGCCCAGTGTGCAGTAAGATGTACATTACCAAGGCAATTTAATTTGAACTGTATTGCAATAGGAATAAAGTTCATTTTTCTTTCTTTATAAATCGAATATGGCATTATCGAACAAACGTAATTGAACTTTATTGCCTTGTTGGTAGATTCAAAGTACCACTGACAAAAACTGGCGGTTTGTAGTATGGTGGGCCTTACGAGGATAAGGCCTGTGTACTTGTTTGCCATCGAGTCATAAAAATAGATTAGAAGAATATCTTCGCTAAAAAAATCACCACAAACGCGCTATGTTCTTTGAGGAATTCCAACATAATAAATAATTCGATGTGGTTTTCCTGTTAGATACAAAACCAATAAATCCATTGATTACTTACTTACAAGGAAAAAAGGACCACGACCTATCGTAAAAAGCGGTTTATTTTAAAAGCATATAATAATTTTTGCTTCTTTTGTTTTCTGTAGGATTATTTGGTTGAATGGAAGAGAATGCCATTAGGCATTAAGGCCATTTGTGTATTTCTGTGCCATAAAGATTAAATAAATAATATGTATGTTATGTCTAAATTGATTAGTCTTCGTCCATTAGAATACTTATTGAATTAAATTTCTAGGCAAAGCCTTCCACACTCATGCGGCAACTTTATAAGTCACCCAGGACGTTGAGGCAGCAAGGCAGACCCAGGCGGGGATAACTTGAACTTTCTGAGTTATTGGTCAGAGATTATCACAGATCGCGAAAAAAATATCCGAAAATTAACTTACCAAAGTAGCACCCTGTGCATCCCTCAGCTCATCCAAATCCAATCCTTCCTTCGCAAGTTCCGCCACATCCATCAGCATTTTCATCTCGGTCGCCGCGCGCGTTTCGTCGATCAGCCTCTGTGTCACTCCTCTCGCAGCCATTTCACTCTCAATAGCATCTAGCGTTCTTTCTTCCTCACAAATATCATATGGCATGTTTCCGTCACCGTTGACGGCTAATAAATTCGCGCCTCGTTGTATTAGGATTCGAACTAAATTAAGATTGCCACAGGTTGCTGCGGCGTGTAACGGCGTCCATTTCTCGCTGTCCTCCGCGTTGACGTTGGCTCCGTTGTCGAGGAGTAACCTCATCATGGCCTCATTATTGTCTATACAGCACTGGTGCAAGGCTGTCAAGCCGTCTTCGTTGGTTGCGTCAGGTGTGACTCCGCGGGAGAGGAGACGCCGCACTGAAATAAATAAAAATAAATAAATAAAATCAGTTTATTGCAGTGTCCATATTTTGTTAGTAAGTACATTAGGCTTAGAAAACTATATTAGTGGGTAATTATTTATATAAAAAAAAAACAAAGACTATAAATAAATTAATTTAAAAATCTGCCACCCTGTGGGACCCCGGGCATATGCATATGTGTTTGTATCCAGTGTCGTTGGATAGGACATTCTGGCTTCTCACTGATGATCTTCAGGATGGTCTTGGCGCTCCCCCGCACCTTAAAGGGTCTAGCAGTCTAAGGAAGGAGAAGTGGCCCCTGTGACGAATATCGGATTTTTATAATGTCATTTGTTGGCTATCTCATAATCTAGAAACACCCTAACTTTCAGCCCCCTATCTTGAACCGTCACCGAGATACTGTCAAAAACGTCATTTTATGGACACATTTTTCAAAGTCGTTTTTCTCCTGAGCTATATAAGGTAGAGCAATCACACCAAATCATAGCTACAAAGAATGGGTAGGAGTATAACTCTGATTTTTTTAAATATTAAATTCCATGAAAAAATAATGATTAACATGTCAGAGATTTTTTTGACAGCACTTTTCAACAAGTATTTGTAAAGGTACAGCTACGGAAAAAATCACATAAACTGCTAATAGTATTAGCTAGTACCATGCGAAAAATCAATTCAACATACTTAAAAAAAAATGTCAAAGAAAGTGTTTCACTTTGCATTTTCAGTTTATTTGATAGCTCTAAACCTCTTCGATGCGTGAAGTTCAAAATAAACATTCTGTTGCTAGGCAACGAAATTAAACCTCATTGGATCGAAAAATCTCCTTCAGAATGAAAGACTCATTTAACGCGTTCTTTGACATATTTTTTTTTAAGTATGTTGCACCAATTATATTGAATTGATTTTTCGCATGGTACTAGCTAACACTATTAGCAGTTTATGTGATTTTTTCCCTAGCTGTACCTTTACAAATACTTGTTGAAAAGTGCTGTCAAAAAATTCTCTGACATTTTAATCATTATTTTTTCATGGAATTAAATATTTAAAAAAGTCAGAGTTATACTGCTATCCATCCTTTGTAGCTATGATTTGGTTTGATTGCTCTACCTTATTTAGTTCAGGAGAAAAACGACTTTGAAAAATGTGTCCTCTGACAAGATTTGCTCTATGGCTCGGGATTCACCAAGGCAGGGAAATAATATTTATCAATTATTTTAGGCATGACTTCTTGCTCTTACTTTAAACATACATCAAAAAGATATCTCCTTAGTGTAATCATCTGATACTGATGAAAGCCACCGATAATTTGTGTAAAGTTTTGATATTTGATCAATCGTTTCAAAGGGCAGCAAATATAATCTAACCCAACCAACATCTGAATAAAGAACCACATAAGAATTTAATTTTTTTTTTTTAATTTACTGACAAAATTTGTCGTGAGACATATAACACAACAATAAAGAAACAGTATTATAAACTATAGACGAGTATCAAATAGTGTCAAATAGGGTGCCACTCAGCATAATGCCGTGGCGTGGCATATTAATCAATATTACATTCTTAAATAACTGATTACCGATTATGGTATCAATTCAATATCACATGTCAATGTCAGCAAGGTAATGTTTCAATTCACGCATGGCAAGACAGACAGGTGTTCTCGATAGGTTTTGATGTATCTGTTTATAAAGTCATAAAGCTATTTATAAATTGTATAAGGTAACTTCTATAAATAACATCAAGATTTCGTTACGAATAGATCATCGGCAATCGTTATCGGGTATATAAATCCCGCTAAATCTTGTGCATAAGTGATATGATAAATGTATAGATTCACAAAGTACCCCTATAAAAACAAAATGTTAATATTTTTTCTCGCTAAACATATTCCTCATAAACTAGTTAATAGGTATGGCAATAAACAGCGGACGTCTATTACCTCAAACAAAGGTGTGACCGAGTGTATTACTTACGAGTGGTACTGAAAAACATATTTCATCACAAATACGCGAAACTAATGGATAGACAAAGAGAGCAACAAACCTACGAAATCTCTCAGTAGAGCAAAGATGGACCCTCAAAACAAGGGACAGCTTGTAATGATACCTAATAAAAGTAGATTATTTGTTACGTAGAATTACCATATTTTACAGCTGTAATTTACATAACAAAACATCTCATTTATGTAATCGTAGCATTGTACTTTTATAAAGACAGTAATAACTCAAACTACGCATATGAGGAACCATCAAAAGCCTCGTTATTTACGTTTGTAGCAGTTTTACTATGTTATTGAAATTTCCGCGCCGAGTTGTTATGATATTGTGGATAGGTATAGATTCCTTCCGGGTTTAAATCTGTAGGGTAATATTCCCTTTGTTTAGGTGATTAGGTGACTAAAAGTAAACAAATGACGTGACTCTGTTATTTTTATAGCCAATTTAGCAAGCCCCTATGCCATAACCTAAATATTTCAGAGTAAAATCCTGTACGACCATGCTTCGGTAAAAAAACTACAGACGGATTACGTCATTGTATCTCTGAATACATGTGTTCGGAATTGGTGATACATTTCAAATCAATTAAATTCAATTTAGTAATTATCTATATAAACACGTACCTCGCTATTAAGCAAATATTTCTCCCAATACAGAATAAATTGAAACGTAAAAACCGTCGACGGGCCCCCACAACAGCTCGTTTTAGAGATCAAAAGGCCATAACTCTTGATAAGCCTTTATTCTTAAGCTTAGCTAAGAATCCCCGCCGGAATACATTCTTTCAAATAATTAAAGCTGCATTGAAATCGGTCCACCCACTCTGGCAATAATAAACAAAGATTCATATATACCACTACTCTTATTTTAGGTTATAATTTTACTCGATGTCGAATTATAAGCGTCATTGATTCAATTTCAAGATCAAGAAGGAAATGTAAGGACAAGCTGAACCAGTAATGTAAAGACTGGGCTCAGGAGTCGCTGAAAAGAGAGCTGTGGATAGGCTAGGGAGGCTTTTGCCAGGCGTGGGACATAGATAGTCTGTGAGCACTTAGAAAGTGCTTCGGGTTTGTACTTCTCTATCACTCGCTCTTAAGATCGTATGAGAGCAAGTGAGAGACAAGCACAAACCCGAAGTACCTTCTACGAGCTATGGCACTGTAGCTAGATAGGATCAAGAAGACAAGAGTGAGCTGAATATTTTTTTTACCTTCATCGATGTCGTTCCTCGCAGCTGCCTCGAGCAACATAACACTGTCGGAGAAGAAGATGTTGCGTTTGTTGCTCTTCTCCCGCTTGGCCCGCGACCGCATCCACTCCTTCTCCCGCTGCTGCCATAGCTTCAGCTGTTGCATGCGACGCCTGAAAATGCACACAATGGTGTTAAGAAATGTGCGACAACGTTTCTCTCCCCTTAAAACTAGTCAGATTTTTACGATTTTTTAATATTTGTTAGTGTTATGAACAGTTATGTCTTCCTACAAACTCAAATACCTATGATGCAAATCAACGTGATTTAGTCGTCGCGTCACAATACTCTTAATTACAATTATCATTATTAGTTACCCTATAACGTCTATGGCAGATGATTAATTTCAATATCTGAAAAACGTCAAAGACAAAACAATTCGAAAAAAAACAAGATGATACTGAAACGAGATCTGTCTTGTGTAATTGCGATTGATGGGTTGGTGATAACCACATTTTTTTACACAAAATAGTTTTCTATTTCTTTGTCTAACTTCGACTACTCATCTGATATCATTCTAACACGGTGAAACTCTACACTACGTTAAGTACAGGCAGAAATGTTTTGACCATGGCTACCTTCCGTTTCCCTCAGCATGCCTACTAGATTAATAACACCATTATACCTAGTACATTGTAATCCGTAAAATGGATTAAGAGTTTCGAATCGGGTAGACATACTCACGAACAACCAAGTTAAATAACTAACTAGAAACGTGTGACGTTGTTAACAACAAACAAAGATAAGTACCGTTCCTTTATTGCGAATATAAACAGTGCCGATAAATGGGCAACTTAATTAGCACCCACATTTCTTGGTATAGAGCGCAAATTACGCTTGACAACTGTCGGAACTTGGTTAGTATTTGCACCATTTTTAGTCTGACTTTTTTTTGGAGACTCGCGATACGAAATAAAACAAAAGAAGGAAGGGCCATCAATGTCAACATCATCATCATCATCATCATCATCATCATCATCATCATCATCATCATATCCTGCTTTTCCCTGGCTAGGATGTAGCGGTCGTCTTACATACAGCTCTCAGAACTCTATGAACCATCTTCCATTTGTGAGACGGCTCCTACAATATTTCTGGCGATAAACAAAATAATACTTGTCGAATAGCCGAAAGCTTCTTGGGACCAGCCGTCGCTGTAGCTATTTATTTGGCCGAAACACCGTGGATAATGAAACATTTTTTATTTAAATGCGAAGGTACACGTTCAGATTCATTTTAATGATTTACCCGTAAACTACAAGTGGATAACGAAGTTGAATAGTATGACCTCACAATTTCGGTTTTACGCATTTTGTTGTTGCGGTTTGTACCTAAAGTATACATACATTAATTTGTCCAATATTCGTTCGGTAAGACATTATAAGCTCTGTCGTTGATAGCGCTTTTAATGAACTACCTAAATTTTACGAGATAAAACTATTGCAAACAACATTTATTTTAAACCTATTAAATTAAACTTAGTTTGGGGGTCAACGTATACATTGGCGCTGCAACAAACATTTTTGTTTCACTTTTATGCGACACGGAACCGTAATACGCCCGACAAACACATGGCCATGGCCATTTTTGTTCTCTTTACGACTTCATCAACTGACGCAAATTCAAAATCGTTTACGTAATGCCAAGCGGAGTGAGCAAGTTTAACCTTTTCGACACCACTTCAATCACAAAACAAAAGTCGTCACTCTCACGCCGGGCATGTAGCATTTCGCGATTTTCAATGCGACGGGTGTGTCCGTCACCGATAGATAGAGTCATCAAACCGGTGCGCGGTGTGACGTAATGTTTGGTTCGGTTTGTTAATAACTAAGGAAGGTTTTTTTTTTATAGAAAATAGGTTTGCTGTTGAATGAATTTAATATAATCGTGGGTGAATTTAAATAACTTTACGAACTATTCCAATATACAATCGAAATCATGATGCACTGGGCTGCAAGGTATTGAGATATAGTCAACCAAGAAACTCTTTTAACACTTTTCGACTATATTTGTAGGATGTTCAAGTCCCAAAGTGGTAAAGAAATTACTTGGTCGACTATACAGATACATATAAAAAATAAAAACCACGTCGCTACTCCGGAGTCGAAAAATAAACACCTCGCTTTGAACTTTTTAACGGACATTGCATAAAATGCGAAATATTCAAATAAATCACGGCGCGAGATAGCAATTGCGAATTTTACGGCTCAAGCATGGCGTCATACATAAATGTACAAGATTTTGTCACAACTATTTCAAAGTCGGCAGTATGCTCGCGTCAACCTGTTCACCAGTAGGTATCTACAAAAGGAGTTTTAGTTCATTCTTGCCATATCCAAATACTGTGAAACTTTGCAGTTGTAATAACTTTGGATATTATTATTATTTGACAGTTTGATGAATGTGATGTGAAACCACATTTATTGTCAATTTGAGCCCCAATGATTTGTTGAACTGCCGAAATATCTATCTAATAGCTTCAAACAAGCAATTCTTGAATATATATATACATTTATATTTACGGGGGCGAAAAATCGATCTGTCAAGTTGTCATCTTCGGGAAATTTCGTTTTCAACACGAGCGACGCTCGGTCTTCCAGGTACTATAGTTTTATTTTCAATGCTGATCTACTGGTGAATACAGGCTTTCCGTTCATCTTCTGCTTTGCAACGCTGACTTTAATGCCAGCATTACGGGACCGTTGGGACCGTTTCGTGGCTACCTTTATTATGTCACGACATAAAAAAAATATTTCTTTTCAAAAGATCTCTACAGTGATCTCAGATGTTTCCCGTCCCCGTCAAGGTTAACTCAAGCCCAGAGTCATAAGTAACCACACTAATCCATACCAATATTTAAAATGTGAAAGTAACTTTGTTTGTCTGTGTGTTACGTTTTCAAGGTTAAACCGCTGAACCGATTTCGTTAAAATTTGATACAAAGATAGCTTAAATCCTGGGAAGGACATAGGTTACCACGGAAAATTGGACAGTTCCAAAGAGAAGAGCGATAAACGACTTCTAGGCGGACGGAGTCACGGGCAACAGCTAGTATTATTACAATAACTGTTGCAAACGCATACCTACTAATTTAATTAAAGGAATTAGCTTATGCTCGTAACTCCTTCCTTGCAGAATTAGTATCTAATCACTATGTGGCCGGTTTCCTAGAGAATGTGCCTACGTATCAATGTTCCGGCAAATAATAGCCTACAGCATTTTCTGATTATTCAACTATACTCCGCAACTAGAAATCACTCAAATTCTTTCTGCATTCTGTTACACAATTCCACGTTTATACACCCGCATCTAGACTTTGCATAATGGTAAGTATTTTAAATAAAACGCGACTGCACGCATTCTGTAACATTTGGCACCGGACCTTATGATAGTTTGGTTTACAACTTTATACGATCGAAGAAAGTTAAAAAAACCATAGAAACGTCAAGGAGGTTATTTTACTCTACAGAACATTAAAAGGCATGCATTTTTACACTAACAAACTCGTTAAGAAAATAACAACTAAGCCAATTATACTGCAATATGACCTTTAGCATATCCAAGGAAACACATTCGCACGAAAACTGTACTCGTGATTGTCACAATTGACATTCAATTGACACGTTACGTTAATAGCATACTATTGGCTCACGTGTATTCGCCGCTAGGAAACGCTTGTCATGCGAATGTTTTTAACCGATGCAAAAAGAGGGGTGTTACCAATTTGGACCGGTATGCGTGTGTATGTGTGTTTGTCTGTCTGTGACACCGTAGCTCTTAAACGGGTGAACCATGAAGTTATAGATAAAGGTGGAGGCCACACTCTCTAGACCAAAATGAAGCGTCTTGAATGTACTTTTTCGTCATCCTATCTCAAACACTTTGTTCCCCTCCTCTCTTTCTAACTACCCTAGTTAGAAAGAGAGGAGGGGACCAAAGTGTTTGAGATATAATGACTTCAAGGACGCTTCATTCGGCTTCAGACAGTGTTGCCTCCACCTTTATCTATAACTTCATGGGGTGAACCGATTTGGATGCGTTTTTTTAAATTTGAAAGCAGGTTTTTTAACGGCGGTTCTTAGATAGGGTTCATGAAAATCGGTTGGGCCGTTTGAGAGATATCAGCTCTCAAAGAAGGGATCAACATTACAACAGGGGTATTTATCTATCTAATACCTAGTTATGATAGCAGTGCCCTGCTAATCCAATACGCAGTATCTCAGATAAAACTCCTGTAGCAATATCAACCTTATTACTAACAGAAGAGAATTAAAACTGGTTTGGTTATTAAATTTGGGAGACCAAGGTTATCAGTAAACAGTTGTTATATCTAGAAACCCTCGACTTTGTTAAGAGCGGAAAACTAGTACGAATAGTAAAAACATATTCGAGTAGGTAGGGACATGCAGATAGATCACTATACTAATAGGTATTATAGATACCTAATTAACTTAATGCGGGTGATAGGCAGACCAAGGAGCTGTGTTCGCACTGTTGCGTTTCATTGTGACCACCAGACTGGTGCCATCGGTAAAACACATTTCATTACCTAGACAAGCTGCTTGGGTTTACTTTTTGAGATAGCAATACGGACAACCCGACCAAATCAGATATAACCATTATCACCTTTAGCAGACAAAACTTCTGTCATCGAGTGCCTAACTTATAAGGCGGTTTATCATTAGAAGTTATTACGGTGAAAGGTTGTTATCTTTTTGGGAACTTTTTTAGTCTTAAATACAACAATTCAGATATCAGAAGTCTAAAAAAATCTACTAAAACACACATAAACACAAACAACTCACAATTAGATTGTTAAAAGCAACAATTCACTCCATTGTTTGGCACCAGTACTGGTGATAAACAAAATCGACCTTGACCGTGTAAATTCTTCTCTTTTAATCGTTGCATTATTTTTTCATGTCCCCTCTAGGTGATACTCTAGGCTGTCTACGTCAGGATCCGTTTAAATTTGACAATGTATTTGCATAGTTTAATCAAACTACGTTCATGAAACTACGTTCATCAAACTAAGTACTAGAAGCATAATAAAAAATCAACGGCTGCACTATTTAGAGCAATTTGTGTGGATTAATTTCGGTAAGAGCGTTCCATGTTTAACGCTTAATCCCTCATGGGTTGTTAACAGCCAGCGGTCATGCAATCGCTAAAAGAGAAAACAAGGTTTCACTTTATTTCACGCCTGACTCAGATGCTTGTTCCTTTATCAGTTCTCTGTACCGAAAAAACTGGGGCATAAGGATAGTCAGACAGTCGAGAGCGTTGAGGGATTCTAATTTAAGAACGTTCTTTGCGATGTTTTTATTACAATCGTTATCGTTTACTTGTTACCTTTTAGAATCCAAGAATATTAAAGGTTATCTATACTAACATCAAGTTAAAATAAGATAGGTACTTTAATCTAACGTCTATGTCAGACAACTATCGAGGACGTGACGATTGACCTGGAAAAGGTTATTTTAGATTCCCGTGACATAATTAAGCGAGGTGTAATTTCTTGTTCAAAGAAGCGTTCCTATTTTCGTAAGAGGAATTTAAAACACGGAAGTATCTTTACTCCTTACTTATATAATAATTCTTACTAATATTTTCGTCGCGGGGTAACGATCGACGTGAAATTTTGTATAGTTTATAGCCCGGACATTATGACAGCACCCGAGGGAATAGTGATAAACGATTTCTAAGCGGACGAAGGCGCGGAATGAAGCTAGTAAGTAAAAATATAATATTCATTACACGTAAACATAAATGCTAGCCAGCTAAGTGGATTTGGATGAAATTTGGCACACAAATTGTCTATGTTCGTTATTAAAACATATGATACTTTTTATCTGCTAAAATTTAAAAGTTCCCGTAGAAAATAAATTTGCACGAACTCTATACACTCGTAAACATCTTAGCCTGATTGTGCAAAATATGGTTACAGAATTATCAACAAGTTTTTAGAGTTTTTGGTAATTCTGTAGCTCTGCCTACCCCAGTTTGAGAATGAAGGCGTGAGTTCATGTATGTGTCTATGCGAACGTACCTACCTAGTTGTTATAGTTTATACAGTCACCCCCTAAAATGTTAAGCATACTTTAAACCTTGTTGTTGCGATTGTACCAGTCATTGCCGTGCTTGTCATTTGATGTTCAGTTTGAAGTTTATTATAAAGTGCTCTAAACTTTCGTTGGCTTACTGTACACAAGCGGGAGCCCGAAATAAGTTACGTTATCGCCGCAGTAGCCGTAGTAAATCCCCGATGTGTTAACGTGTGTGCCAAGGATTATCTAAATCTAAAAGACCTAACACGACTGTTTGCTCACGATGCATACACCTCGTCTCGTGTTGACACTATCGACTAGCCATATGCTAAGAATCGAGTACACTATTTCAGGAATATAAATAGAACACCGTACGAGGTTTGTTTGTCTTTGCTTTCTACGCATATGGCTAGGTTACTATTGGTTCTCCTCGCTGCTAAGTGACTGCAAATAAACAGGAAACTGTTAAAATAATCGAGACGCGGATTGCCAAAAAAAGACAAAATGGTGCAATTCCGCTAGATTACAAGGCGAGATAAGAGTACGTTGTATGGGCTGAAATGTATCGAATATACCGTTGCGATATTTAGTAAGAAGTAAGGCTGCGTTTCCACCAGAGCTGTGCGAGGCAGCTAAGAGGTGTTGCGAGGAAAAATCCACCAATAGGATAGTGAGGCTATTAAAACAAAATAATCCCATTGGTGGATTGTTCCTCGCAACACCGCTTAGCTGCCTCGCACAGCTCTGGTGAAAACGCAGCCTTAGGCTGAAGTTAAACAGAAGGACTAATAATAACATATTAAGCTAGAGGATTCGGTTGAGTCGAAAACATCACGTAATGATTTTACTATACTTAGCGTATTAGCGTGTGCCGTAGTCCAGATTTTAGAACAGGGTGTTCAATACAAATCGAGAAACACCTGAAATAGGTATAGTTATGTAAACGATAGGCGCCAGGAAATAGTTGACTAATGAACGCGACAATCGTACGTACGTACCGGCTGTATCTCTGACAATATAATCTAAGTCCTACACACACGGACGTATCAGCCGATCGAACTACTTCAATACATCATTGTTATCGCTCCGCTTCTTTTTTTCAATGATAAGCTACATTAGGACAGCGTAAAGACCGGTAGATATACACTTACGGACGTTAATAGTGGAGCATTCAAGAACCGTGTCACAATAACAGCGTGAAGTCACAAGAAAAAAATCAAGTCGAAATTAATAATTAGTTCTCCTGTTGGTTTTATAGTGGCTCAACAATAGGGAACATGCATTTTTTTATCGCATTTCTCAACAAAATATTAAAATACCGTGAAAAATACCCCCCAAAAGTCAAATAAAAATCGGCCAAGATATACCGGATTATACTAGAATTTTAAACTGCTAATTAGACAGCGATTACACAGAGAGATCCGATCTGCACTGTGTCGTCATGTAACAGGTCGGCCATATAAACTCCACGTTAAATTGTTTTGCTAGAACCAATCTTTGTTGACTTATGTCTTGGTTATTTTTATAGCTATATTTTTATTTAAAAACTGATTTTATCTACTCTCATTTCGTAAAGTTCGAATTATAAACTTCAAAACGAATTTATATTGGCATACTTTATAAACACAATACCGAAAAAAAAAAACACTTTATAACATTATTTTTCTAACAAAATAATGTTATAAAGTATGTTTTTTTACCATTACGATACAAGTTAATCCAAAAAGTTAATATCACCAACGAGGTTCCATATCAATTATTTCTACAGGATCAATTTTTGTAACAATTTATGAGTTTAAATTTGGAACAGCAGTCAAAACTCAAGAGGGTCTCTATTCTAGTATTCATAGATATTAAAACAGTTATCAAAACGAAACGTCAATTTAGTATGTTTTTTTAATATAAACCGCACGACATTTGATCTTGAGTGACATGAGAATAGAGTCTTCATTCGTTTGTCTATTTTTTTTTTTAATCCCTTCATATTCGTGACTCTGATACTGCACAAGTTTGTTTTGCCGCCATTTTTGTCGTCAAGTCATCGGCTTCTGAACCCATCTTAGAGTACTTATGATATGTGTGTAGATAAAGTAGTGTATGCAACTGTACATAATTAGGCATTAAAACACTCGTGAGATCCTATTATGAAACTCGCTAACGCTCGTTTCATAAAACCACACTCGTATTTTAAGGCCTCTCATTATGTATCAGTTGCATAAACTACTATTTCTCAACTGTTTGTTACATGAATTGTTCCAACAGCTGTGAAAAAAAATCGTGAATATTCCCTATTTGGTTTTCCTGTCGGTTTTATACCCAGTGGCTCAACAATGACAGTCAGTGCCTATACGTACACGTACGGTACCTACCTACAATTCCTATCAAAGATGTTTAGGAGATAGATACCGTTACGAATTTACTGAGGACGCGGTTAAACAAGTCTATTGTTTTGCATAGATACGATATTAACAAGATTAACATATTGAATATTATTGAACTAAGTTCTCACGGGAAAGATATGGAGATCTATGTATCAAAGAATTTTCTTTGAAACCTACAAAAAATTAAATATGAACTTAAATTAAAGGGAGGAAGTTCACGTCTCCTCTCATCTGTATATTTTGTGTATATTATTAGGTACTCGATTTCTCTACCATTTGATAAATGATTTTAATGATTCTCTTTCACTGAGTAGGGTATATATGTCAGGGGTGTTCCCATAGTAACTTATATGTATAAAGAATAAGAATATGAAAGATTGAGATTCTTACTTGGCGTTGGTTCATCCTGTGAATTTACATGCGATTTAAATCCTTTCATGAAATTTAATTGTTTTCAGGTTTAGAGTATTAGCATAATTAATTTTCGATATCAGAAACCAGTTTGGAGCAGATTATTTAAGTTTACATCCGGCCTAAAGCTATCATGTAGGTACGACGCAAAAATCTCAATCAAACATTATTTACACTAGCATATCCCGGTGTTGGTTTTATAACGCGTATGAAACTGAAAACGTAAACAAGAGTTGGGCGCTGCTGCCGAGGATTATGTTTATAAACATAAAAGTCTTGCATACTTTGAACCTAATTACGCACAGAGTAGGTTACTTCAACTGTGAAATAATACCAGAAGTCCCACAGTCATTCGGTTAACAAACATACCATTTAGTGAAAGTTAATGGGGATGCAGATTATCTCAACAATTTTATCTAAGTACCTGTATGTTGCTATTTCAAAGTTATCTTTTAATGGTTCTCAATTGAACCTCATAGCATTGTAAAACCGCTCAGAACTGCTATCTTGATGTTAGATAAAATCTGTTTGCCTCACAGATAAAGAAATTAGCGTGTTACCATTATTTCGCACAAATCGTCCAGTAGCATTTAATAATAACATTAAATCGATAAAGAACCCCATATATATTTGTGCTATTAACTATAATCTATATATATAAAAATGAACCCCTATTTCTCCTGGTCACGCTATTAATAACTTGAGAACGGCTGAACCGAGTTGGCTGATTTCTGTATTGTTGTGTTCGTTATTGCCAGGACAAGGTTTGTATTAAAAGAAACAAATTGAAAAAAAAAAAAGGAAATGTACAGCGGGGCGATGCTTCTGGGCGGGCCGCTAGTAATAACTATATTTGTGCCTATAAATGTTTGACAATGTATGTTTAATACAATAAAGATTATGATTATAATGGCGACCCCTAGTTCAGAGCTGATATGATATCTCTTAAACGGCTTAACAGATTTTGTCTAACGGGAACCATCCCGATTAGCTTTCTTATCCCGTCGAGCGCCAGTGCACACAACGCATCTGCGCTAATTGTTGAAATGCTCTCAAGAAAATGTTTAGGTGTGCTCCACGAGTCAAAAACCGCGCCTAAATCGGTAAACTTAAGTCTTAACATAGATATACATGGTAAATAAAGCCTTAAAACACCTTTTTGAGGTTAACAAGAAGTCAAAATTGTAAAACAATAAATGTGTTTTACACGAACAAAGTCGCAAGCGTTCCTTCCTAATATAAAAATACCTATCAATGTTTATGATCAGGATATCGGACACTTTTTTGTGCCGAAAAATGAAGAAAACGATAATAAACGAGTCCTTTGTAGTGTTCCGGCGGTTTCTAAGGCCGGGATTACACCTGTAAGTTATTACGTAAGTTTTGAAACAAAGCTATATGCAAGAGAGGGATGCAGATATTTGCCAATCACTCTTACCCATAGTTGCGTCTCAAAACTTACGTAATAACTTACAGGTGTAATCCCGGCCTAAGGCTTAGTTAGGCACTAGTTCTATTTGTGTGAGATTGTCCGCCAATATTTATTATTTAATAATGTAAACCTTAGACAATAAGTTGGTAAATATTTTCCAGTTTTATTCTAATCTAAAAAACATACGAAGTCTATAAGTTATTAAAATGCCATGTCAAGTGAATATGATTGACGCGTTCATTAATATGGTAAATTGCCTTGATGCAAATTGTTGAAGGAATAATAACAAACATGTTACGTTACAATTGCTTCTCAAGATCATATTAATATATGCACATGGGGACAATTAGAATTATGAAGCACACAAGAATACCTTTAAGTACCCAGTTATTAATTTTCTAGGGTTTAAATAAGGTTAAAACTTAAGAGTTAAGTTTGATTCTTACTAAATTGTATTTCTTATTTGTATAGAGGATCATATTTTATTAGGCAATTTGATCTTAAAAATAATTTACTTCAAATTTAACATTAAGTTACCATGCTGATAAAATTGGCTTATCAGCATGGTACCTAACTGGATTCAAAATCGGATTCAAAGAAAAAAATTAACAGTTTTTATAAAAGTATCATTTAAGGTAAGTAGTACCAAATAAATAATAAAGTACACTCTAGTGGTTATCTTAGAGAATTGGACACTTATGAATGTGCCCAATTCTCCTAAGACCGCCGATAAAAGTGGCATATCACCATCAGTAGGCCACATAATAAGGTATATTATTTATTAACAGCTTCTAGGTGTGTCTCTGAGATGGAGTGTCATCATATACTCCTAATGTAATAAAACTGAAAGGTTTTATTTACCTATCCATTTATTATTTAGAACGGTTAACAAGTCAATAAAAAAAAACTAATTTCAATGGTAATAACTGTCCAGAGGGGTAAACTTACTGAAATATTTCTAAGAAATTAAGATTGCAGAGGGAAAATGGAGACCTACTTAGTCCAATTCAAATGGTCTGTTATACATAATCTTAGTGACATAATAGATCAAACATTTGTTTGTTATTCTTGTTTAAATAGTTCAACCAAACAGATTTTAACATTCTAGGTAGGTACTTATAATTTCAATAATTATATTATATTACATGCAATTTCTTTTTGTTTATCTTTAACTTCTCTTCTTTTTAAGGTTGTCTGGAAGAGATTTGCTATTTAGCGATAAGACCGCCTGTTGGCTCACTTTGTAACTTCTTTTTATTTACTTTCCAGGCTGTTATTGTATGTGGTGTTCCATAAAGATTTGTCTTGTCCTGTATTGTATTCAAAAAATACAAGACAAGACAAATATTCTCTCACATCAAACAAGACAAACAAGTACCTACATAAAATATTTATTTATTTGATTTATGTCATAGTTTTGTTTTGTAATGCATGCATATAACCTACAGTACCTGTTAAGTGTTAACGCATTCACTGCCCGTACTTTATTTCGAACTTTTGCTAGGTGCCATGGCTTTTGTTTTATACGAAGCTTGCCTACTGTAAGAACGCACATATGCGTTTAAGGCAGTGGGTGAAAGTCAGGAGAACGCGTATATGCATTGCCGGTAGTGAATGCGTTAAGAAACTTTAAAAAGTCATCCTAAAAATATTATAAATGCGAAAGTTTGTGTTTGTGTATGTTGCTTCTTCACACTACAACGGCTGGACGAAATTGGATGAAATTTGGAATAGAGATAGCTTATACGCTGGATTAACACATAGGCTACTTTCCATCCTGGAAAATTTAAAAGTTCTCTGAGGGAATAACGATAATCAAAATCTACGCGGACGAAGGCGCAAGTAGAAGCTAGTCAGAAAATAAAAGTAATATTCACCTTCGTGCGAGGTGAAGCCTCTCCTGTGTGGTGAGGTGCTCCACCTGAGCCATCTCAGACACCAGGTCTGAGTGCTCCATCTTGTAGCGTACCTTAAAACATATTAACAATAAAATATATGTTATACCTAAGTGCTTGATTTAATCTCTCTATGTATATGGCTGTATCCGGGCAAATTTTTGAGCTCCTTATTGTAAAAAGAAATACAATTGAATGTAAAATCATTATCTAAAGATACCAGAAATCTATATTTTTTTTTCTCTGACGTATAGAAGGTAAATTTAGGATGATTTGACAGGTTATACAAACATAATATATTACATTAATATTATAGAAAGTTTTTTTTAAAACTGACTCCAAATATATATAAGAGAGAATTTCAATGCCAAGACTGGGTGTCGAAATGGTCTATGTCAGGGGTCGGCAAGTAGCTTTAGGTGGGGTCCGGATACTGTGGGAAAATTTCAACGAGGTCCAGATAAAAACAAAAGTATTAAGTTAGATTCTATGTGGCTTAAAAATATTATTTCAATTAATAAAGGTATAGTATACCTTATCTATGTATTAATTTATACTTGGTATGCAATACATTACAATATT
Organism: Acleris literana; assembly: GCA_946894065.1. Classification (NCBI taxonomy): domain Eukaryota; kingdom Metazoa; phylum Arthropoda; class Insecta; order Lepidoptera; family Tortricidae; genus Acleris; species Acleris literana. The sequence goes on from OX335681.1 coordinate 7,351,107, forward strand.
TGGCGGTCCAAGGTCCGACCTTTCGCGGTCCGCAAACGGACCGCAGTCCGCCTGTTGCTGACCGTTGGTCTATGTAGTATATCTATGATGGTTAAGGGAAGATTGGAATTTGAGTCCCAATTGCACTAGCTTTTTTTAAAAAAATTAATTGACATCTGTTATCTACTCTGTTGTTGGTAAAATTTAACTAAAGAATGCAAAACAATATTTAATTAAGATTTATTGTTGTTTCTTTCATTGAAAGTAAACAAAAAGTAAGTGAATGCAGAGGTATCATGTATAATCATACTTAAAATAAATACATACAGGGCAAAGATACCAGAGATAATGGTAATTAAATTAATTAATATAATGTTTGTATAATTGGATAGCCCATTGCTAACTGGATATTTATGAAGTGAAAACTGTATAATGAAGAGTATGAATAAACAATCTACAAACTGAATTAAATAACAATGAATAAAAGGATACTTAAAAAGCAGAACACTTACACATCAAAAAATAATTTGTGACCTTTTTTCTTAGAGACAAATAAACATCCTAAAAGGTCTGCTACAACATCTACAACTATGAATATTCTTGTTTCTCAATAAATAATTGTTACTTATCTACACAACCAGTTGATAAATAAGCAATAAGTAGCTTTACATTAAGTTAAAATATAATTGAAGAAATAATCTAAATATATAGTCAATAGAAAACTTTAAAATATCAATAATCACTATAAGTTTAGAGTAATGTGATAACTGATATGATAACATATCACGCACGATAGTTCAATACCTAATCTATGTAGTCTTCGTACGCAATCATAGAGCACCTTCGGTCTAAGGGGAAAAGAAATTAAAAACAAGTACCAAACAACATTTAGAAAGGCACCTAGATCGGAACTGCTTTGAATGCGACCACTAATACGAGCTTAACCAGGCACAACAAAATGTAACCTAAAAACTATGCACTACGAGTGTTTGTTTTAAAATATTAATTATGCTTCTTACCGCTATTTTCCTTTATTATGAAGCAAAAGTATGTTTCTTCCTAATCTTGACACATTCGCCACACATGATAAACAGCTTAGCAAATATTAAAGCACGGAAGGATATAGCCAAATTAAGTTTTCACAATCACGTCTCGTCTAACATTAAACTTTACAGTTAAGTTTCATTTTCCGTTATTTTCGTGAAAATTATAAACAAGGAGAAAAATCACAAGACAACGCGAGCGGCACGAAACATCGTTTATTGAGTGTTGCCAGAATACAATTAATTGACATGAATGAATGAATGAATGACATAAGATTGGACGTAAGCCTTAAAAATTGAATGAACTGAACGTCAAACATGATCGTTATATGCCGGTATCGGTACCATTTACAACGCCATCTAGAGTACGATGGCGGTTTATAATGCCCAAGATAACCACGTCCTGGAGTACAGTTGATAACACCTTCTACAGTACGATGGTGGTTTTAACGCCAAGAAAACGACGTCTGGGGTACCATGGCGGTTGATAACACCATCTACAGTACGATTGCGGTTTATAAATAACGCCATCTAGAGAACGATGGTGGATTCTATTTATATGTTCTACTGTTCAGCGCCTGAAACAAGTCTAATAGCAAATAGTTAGGTAAGTAGGTATAACGAGAAAACTCACAAGGATGTTTAAGTTTTGCTCGCCACAGACTTAAGGGCGCTGCATACGTAACGTGATTTTACACGGACGGGACGGGGACGGGACGGGACGGGACGGGACGACAATATCGTTTCATAGAAAATGTATCAGAATGTGCATACGTAACGATTGCACGTACGGGACGGGAAAACCAAAAATGTACCTATGCAACCACGTCCCGTCCCCGTGCCGTCCACGTCCTGATCACGTCCTGATCACGTGACGCATGCAGCGCCCTTTAGTTTGTAATTTTCAGATTATACTTACTTACTAATTCTACCAGTTAAATTCCCACACGTTTCTTTAAATACCTAACAAAGATAGTTTTTGTCTCAACTGGTCTCAATATTCGAGTAACTGAGTCTGAGATATCTATAGAATTTTTCACTACAGCGAGGTTTGGACAACAATCAACTTCTGCCATTTTTATTGCCAGTCTGATTCGCGCATAAGACTTCGTAGTATTAAAAGCGAATACGTTTACCTACGAAATAACGGCAATGTAAGTACCTACATTAATTTAAATCCGAAAAAAGTACAGGTAGGTACCTACTTAATTCATTTTTAAGCGCAGTGTGTAGTAGGTAATTTGAAGGAAGACAACCGTGTCAGGTACCCTTGATTTGCTGTGATATGTACGGCTAGCACAAGTTGATTTTTCTCGCTTGTCGCTTGCATCTCTATCGTTACCAGACTAGTTAGCAATGGAGATCCGCTAGTGATAGCCTTCCAGAATGTATTTATAACGACAAAAACAGGGATTAGTAAACACATCACATAAAAGGGTACTCGTCAAGTCGTAGGTAATGTATTTTTACTAGTACCTACCTACATTTTAAACGACCAATGTACATATGCTATTGATTCGGCACTCGGCAGCTAGATCCAGTATCATTTCAGAACTTGGGTAAGGCCCGTTCCATACCCAAGTTCCGAAATGATACTGGATATTACTTCAAAAATAAAAATCGTCTTACTCATAATGTTTATTTCATTGAAATATTACATGATCCTCTATTTATGAACAATCGTTAAACAATGAGCGGCGGTAGATCTAAGGCTAGGCACTATTATGTTTTCAATTGACACACCATACCTATTTTATAGAAAAACACGTTCACTACATAAAATAATACCAGTTACGACTATTTTCTTACCACCCATTTCAAAATTTTATATTAGGTACCCCACGAGACAGTAGCTACAGCTACTAAACTCAATTGGTACCTACACATCACTTTAAACACATAAATAAATCAATTGGCATAATTTCATTCACTAACTATTAAACATTAATATACAACTTCACATTTAAACAACTCAATCAGTCGTGAAATGAATGCACTACGCTATTGTCGATGTTATCTACATTATTACAGTTATCATTATCACTTATCCGTACATAATCTTCAGTTGTTTAGAATTACCATTCAAGATATCACAACTCACGTGATTTAATATGTTATCACACGATTTATAATAAACGAAAGCCCAGTTTATAAAAACTGTTTATTTGAGTACGCTGTTAGTTAATGAATAGGTAATACCTAGGTAATTAGAAATATAAATAGTTAAGTCGTATTGGAAAATATACCAGACGCTAATTCACTTGAATTGTTAATTCATTTGAATTTTGACTAACAAATGAACCGTTCTTTAAATAATGAATTAGTAATGTATAAAAAAATCTTCTGAATTATTTTAATAATGCTGCTAAGGAGATGTTATTTTAAACTAACAACCCATTTAGTTTAAATTTCTTCTTAATGTGACTATTACTTACTTTAACCTCTATTATTGTACTAATTTGCCTAGGTACCTACTTAAAGTTTACAAATGCATCTTTTTTGAGATATTACAGTTAATGAGTTAACTTTGTAATATTGCATAGGACTTTATACTAAAAACTAGCATAAAGCATACCTAATTAAGTATCAAAGTTACCCCATTAACTGGTTTATAAGGCATAAAAAAACATTTACATTAAACAGTACTAAGTATCTAAATAACAAGTCAACATCTTGCGTTAAGTACTACCTAATAATTCCTAACTAAATATGTACAGTGTGAAATAGGAGACGTTTTCAGGGCTTTTTTCTTACTCAGTTTATGATTGCCAATCACTCATCAACGTTTACACGTAATAGTACAGTCACGAGCAATAACATAATTATTCAACATTGGGCGCAAAAATATCTGACACGTCTTTATTACAAGAGGTAGGTAAGTATAAAAGCGTGTCAGATATTTTTGCGCCCAATGTTGGATAATATATTATTGCTGGTGACTGCACCTAAGGTTTCTTTTTTATTGTATTGTGGCATGGGCAAAAGTATAATTTCTGTAAGCCTTAAAATAAATTCTTAAAGTATTGAAATAAGAAAAGTAACTTCTGATCTCCGATTTTGTCTTGTATACCTACAATATGTTATTTAACTACATAGTTAGTTGAAAATACCCAAAACTGTACAAGTAGTTATTCAGGAACTGCCCAAAAATTTCACGGAAAATATTTTATTATTAAATTTTATGAGCAATACCTAATTTTGAAAAAAGCAAGAAATTAAATTAACACCCTACTAGAATAAACAAGCTTTGAAATATATCAACTAAGTCCCCAAATGAAAGAAATAATGATATTCGGATAAACTACGGAGGTCAACTTGTAGAAAATGCCATTAGGCATTAAGTTCACCTTTTATACTCAAATTTGTATTTTTATGCAATAAAGATTAAATAAATAAAAAACTATAGAAATTTAAAACAAAACCAGGGAAGTATTTTTATTATTTTCTCTTGGACTTTCGGTGACCAACCAATCTGTTACTGGGCAATATTTCAAGATTATGAGAGATCATTCTAATACAGCCGCAATTCAGTGAATAATGTACGTGACAGTACAAATTGGACCTAACATAATTTGATTTTGCACTTCTTTTTCAATTAAGCAATTCAATTTGCTCTTCCGTCCATTCCATAGTCGGTAAAATAGCAATATCTGTACTGCATATTCAAAAAAAATCCTTTAAAAAACAGCCAACTTCACTCGAAATGGTTGGATTTCGTTAAATGTAGACAAGAATATGATATCAATTCTATTAGTTTTTATTTGGGTGTCCCTCACAATCCCTAACAACGTTTGTCCTAACACATCGTATGCCCGAATTTTCATATGCTCTAAACTGGTTTTCAGATGAGTTAGGCAACTTTTTAAGCTTCCCAATTATATCTTCGGTTCGGTTAGTTTAGGGTTGTATTATAACAATACTAAAAAGTTTTAAAATTTAAGCGGAAATGGCGTTAGGATAAATGAAAATTCGGAGAAACGATGCATTAGGACAAATGACGATTAGGGCTTCCATAGGAGAACCTTTTTATTTGCATTACAAATTGGGATACACTTGTTCTAAACATGTATGTATAAAAAAAACAATCCGATAAAACTTTTCGAACCGATCCCTGCAGTTGAATTTTATGGTTTTATTTTAAACATTCATACCTACCCTCCAATATTTATTCGTACAGCTAGCTGACGCTTTAGTTTGAGGACGTCATGTGACTTAATTATTATATTGCTGACACAATTTCTCTTTTAAGTTATCTGTGATACTTAAAAAAAAAAACCGGTGAGGTTTTTAACACGTCGGCTCGAATATTTATTATGGGAACTCATGACATGATTGAATATTTCCAATTGTAAGTAATTCGCTCAGCAAATCTACTCCAGGGACAAGGATCACGCAGAAAATGTCTTGTATTACGAGTAAATTGAAGTTTAGGTATTAAGGAATGGACGAATACAAAAAATAGGTACTCAAAAATCTAAATAACTAGGTAATATAAAAATGAATCGCCGAAATGTATCTGCACGCATAACTTCCAAACGACTAATGGATAATGACCTAGAAAACAGATCACCTCGATATTTTTGCACCGATACCAACAATAACAAAGTCTTTCTAAATAGCTACGTTTATTATTAACCTAATTTATTCATTCTAGCATATTACTATATAAAAAATGTATTAAGATTTTACTGACTATCCAACCATATTAAAGGTTTTTTAGTTTTGAAAAGTTCCAAGCACCTTATTTAAACTATTTTTGGATTTTGATTTGGAGTGTATAAATTATTTTCGCATTAAAATAGTTATAGCATATTTGCTTAAAACACACTTTTTTTTGCTAACTTTAGGTACGGCATTTCAGTGGATTCAAAAATATAGTATTCTAAAATTACACTTCTTTATCGTCAGCAAACTTTTATCTGCCATTTTAACTATCCCTAAACACACAAACAAAAAAAAAGTGTATATCTATAATTTAATGAAGGCTTCATTTTCGTATTTTTTAAGCGAGTTGTACATTGTATTTATGTTTCAACGGGGTTCTGCCCGCGTAGATTCTGATTATAGTTATTCCCTCGGGACTTTTTAAATATTCCGGGATAAAAAGTAGCCTATGTGTTAATCCAGTGTATAAGCTATCTCCGTTCCAAATTTCATTCAAATCCGTCCAGCGATTGCAGCGTGAAGGAGTAAAAAACTAACACACGCACATACACACACACACACACACACAAACACAAATTTTCGCATTTATAATAATGGTAGGATTAGCGCAAACTCTACCTTAAGTCTACAATCACAGCAAACCAATGTAGAAATAAGCATAAATAAGAATTAAACAATATTTATTATTAAGTACCTATGAAATGGTCGGTATATTGCAGGTGTCTTTGTCGCTTAAAAATTAAAAACTCCATTATTTGCAAATATTAAGCGGGCAGTTTCTTTTTGGGCAACTTTACTTCTAGCGCTACTAAAGGAGCCCCGAAGTAATTGCATTTTGGAGGTTATTGTAGCTTACCTATAAAATTTTCTCGCTACTTTAAGTCACAGGCCTAATACTTACTAAACTTACTTAGTAAGTAATACTTATACTTACTATGCAAAAGACGAAACACATTTAACTCAGGTCACGTCACTATAACGTTTCTTGTATTTTTCTCGCAATTTTTATACGTCCAGATGTGGTCCAATCTTTAACCGAAAGTCAGAGGTCTACAAGAGTCTAAAATTATGGAGTGAATTTTGAAGTGACAATCGAATTTAATTCTGTACAATTGTTCCTTAAGTCATGCTTCTAATTGGCTTTTAAATCGAGTTAATACCTACTATAGAGTAATGGTAGGTATGCATGAGGTATTATTTACAATCTTCGCCATATCAATGAAATATTACTTTTGATTATTGTAAACTATTGTAAAATATAGAGAAATAGTTTTCAAAGACAATATTTATCTACAAAAAGTACGACGCCCTCACAAAAATATACATCGGATTTAGCGCACATTAATTTAGTAGTTTTGTTACACCGCATGTTCTCACCACAGTACTTCACAGCACAGATAAGATACAACGTCGAGTTTCATTCACTCAAGTGTCCTATATTTTAAAAGTGGCAGCCGGTCGTGGTCGCCACGGCGGGGCACTCAGGTGCCCTCGTCGGAGGAATCAGACTCCGAGGAGCTGGTGAGAAGATTAGAGGCCATTGTCAATTGACGGATAAAGGGCTCCCGAGGTAGACTCTGTTGACCTAGAGGCAGTCGTCGAACGCCCATGCGTTCGCTCTCTGGTAGTGATTTGCAGCACTTTTCTTCTGTGATTGCGTCACGGGAAAATGACCTGGAAAATATTTAAAGAAGTTTGAGCATAATGTAGGATTATACCATACTTTTATTTTCTTTACTAATTTACCTAGTTAGAGGAGTTTTAATGTCTGTCTAGTATGACCTAAGAGTATGACCTAGAAAACAGATCATCTTGATAGGTTTGCACAGATACCAAATGCGATTTTACAATAATAAACGATTATTTTTAAGCACCAAAGATTAATCTAATAAGACCGGTTTTTCATATTGTTTTTTCTTTAATAGATTTAAATGCGTCATCAAAAGCAGTCAATTCCGACATAGGTAACTCTAAAATGTTGTGAGGTTAAATTAACGAAATACCAAAAATACTTATTCATATTAGTTGTGTGTATGTGTGTAGGAAATCGAAGTAATAATAATTCCCAATCAAAAACTGTTCAAGCTAGTGCTTTACTTTGAAAATGTGTTTTTGTTGCCAATAAGCTTACCCAGTCAACTCCAGCATAGATCCCCTTCGGCACTGCCCACGGTGCGGGCCCTGCATGATGCTGGCGGGGCGGCTGGATGCACCCAGCGGGTCCGAGTGTGCCACGTCTTCCATCAACAGCACCGAAGGCCCACCTAAACTGGTACTCCTCTTTGACAACATGCTCGGACCCTGCCTCGGGTGACTGAAGGAATCCCCTTTAAACGAGGAACTCTCTGCCTTTGAACATTCGGGCTTCTCTGAATCCGAAGCCACAGCGTCCCCTGCCTGCGTCGAACACGAGCTCTCTCTCCGAAACAGACCTATGATAGATTTCGGATGTTTTGGCTTTTCTATACCACCTAGTGGCAGGGTGAATGATCGGGTAGAAAGGGAAAAGAGAAAAACTTAAATGAGAAATTATTTTGGTAACAGTATTAAGCTACGTAATAATACATATATATTTATAGTAATAAATACATAGTGTGGAATAAAATAGAGGCATTCATCTATCGCATTCGGAAATTGCATACTGAACACAAAGTATTATAGGTAATTAAGAAAAACCGATTGTTGTTTAAATATAAAAACGCCACAACTTAAAATGTATTTTTTTATTTTTTATTTAAATTCAGAATACGCATTAGTAAAGGAAATTGAATTGTACATTATTTGAGTTGCGTCTTTTTATATTTATGCAACGTTGTAGGTAGTTATCTAAAACATCAGGCAGGATTAGGATTAATTACTTGTAGGTACCTATCTTTGTGGATGCTGATGGGATAATGACATTTGATGCTACTTCTTACACAGTAAATAAATATTTATCAATGATTAAAAACTTTACAGTGCAGATAAATCAGGGTAGGCCTAAAGAAAAATATGAAAAATACTCCATAATTATCACCCTCACCGCCACACATAAATATTTTTTTAAGGTACAAGGTACAACAAGCCACCCGGTCAGCCGGTGCGGCGGCCGCACCTACACCCGCCCGCGTACGCCGAGGTGATAATTGTGGCAAAGCTAGAGTCCGACCTGCGAGTGGTGACACAAAAAAAGACGGCAAATTTAAAATATTACTACCTGGTAACCCGAAATCATACCGACTGGATACGTACAATACTCATAATGTGACAGCATGTTTCATAGGTAAAATTGTTGCTATACATATATGAAAAATTTCCGAAAAATGCTTGCGTCACCCCTCGCTGATCGGACTCGGACTCTAGAACGAGTGAAGAGGGCCGTGCGGACGGCCGACGGGCTAACTAGGGTCTATTGCATATAAAATAATAGCTCATATTATAAACGGAAATCTCTTTTCAACAGTATATTAAAAAGAGATTTGTGTGCGCTAATTTACACGCTTTTATGATCGGGCCTGGTGGTTTCTATGAGCAGGCCGTGCGGCCCGCTACGACCTTGTAATTTCATGTTACTTTAGTAGTGCTTGCTGTTATAGAAAAGCATATAGGTGGCGTGGCGTACTTGAAAATTAATGAAGCAACGACCGCGTGGCGGTGAAAGTACTATTAAATGTAGCTAAGAACGTGGCTGCGTGATGACAGCCATACCATATCTACCTTGTTACAGTTTTATCAAAAAGAAACATTAAAAATGTATGTGTGTGTGTGTGTGTGTGTACTTGAATATAATAAAGTAACTGCAATTCTGTCAGTTAAGTCATTTTATGTATTGTAGAATACATTAAACTTAAACAATTGTATTATTATATTTTAGCAATATAATTTTTGAATAACACCTAAACAAAATTAATGTTGATGCCTTTCTGTCAACCATTCATTTCATTCGTTCAATTATCAAATTACGTTCAATTACTTTTTTGCTTACCTAAAAATGTAGCGGAGGGTGAGCTATATGCCAGGTATTCCTTGTTCGATGCCCAGGAGGGGAACTCGGATTGCTTGAGAGCCCCTGCACCCTCTGCCTCCTCCCGTTTCCATGGCAACATAGTCTCCGTTGCGGTAGGGGTGGCCACGCGCGCTGAATCCGCTACTATCATATACGTGTCTGCAATAATTCATTTAAAGTAACATCACCTGTTTGTCAGAGCTTTTACAAACCGGTGGGTATCGTTGGTTATACTCCTTCCTTAGAATGTTACCTAAGTGATTGCAGGCCTTACGACAGCATTTCTGAATGAACAGCATGAATGAGTATAATAATGATTAAAAAATTACTTACCATTATCATCTGACATTCTCCTTTCGTCTTCCTCTAGGATATCCTCATTCGGCACTAAAATTAAAAAAAATGTTTAGTCCAAAATAATTCGACAGATAAAAGTGCCTACTCTAAGAAAAGTTTTTCTATAAGGATTTTTATGAAGAAAATGTTTTGATTTCAGTGATTTACAATGATTATTAGTTATTATCCATTAATTCATAATAAATAAGTCGTTTATTATTTCAAAACAGGCATGGAATAAACAATATTCCGCCAAATTGCACAAGCAGTTTGTAAGCGAAGTGTGTAACACACACAATAATAGGCAAAAATGAGTATGGGTACCTAGAAGTGAACGAAATGAACCTAAATAAAGTAAATATGGCTAAATGTGACCTCTAGTGTCACAATACAACATTATTAAGTTATTTGGAATAGTATTCCAATAATGATCGTGATAATAAACATATATTATAAATACACTTACCAACGAAACTATAATAATGAATACAGCGTGCATAGAAGCTAACTATGGGTACTGTTAGTTACTTTTAAACTAAATTTACTGTAAAAATATTGTGTTGTCTGTCTTTACTCTAATTTATTTAAATTCTATTAGTACAGTAAATTTAGTTTTGGTTATTTTAAAAAATACACACGTAAATAGCAAAGCAAATAATACTCACAAATGTGTTTTACAAACACCTCGTTATTTTTTTTGCAGAAGTATCATGCATCAAAATGTTATTGTTAAGTATCGAGATGGTCTTCGTATGACCAAAAATATCCGTGTTTTTAAATAGAGGTCACCTTTCACAATTACTTTAATTACAATGAAATTCTAAAAACATATATTTTAATAAACAATACTGTTACTATTAAACATTGGTTTAGATATTATTTAATAGTTTTAATCATACGTCAATCAAGTTGAGACTTGAAATACAAAGTATCCAAAAAGGTGTCCTGTGTGCAACATACCGAAGTTGTACGTGGATCGGTCCCTTCTCCACGGCAAGGACTTCTCAACCGCTGTCGGCAGTATTTCCTCTGGCGTTTTAGCGTACTGCTTGACTATCCTCGCTTTCAGCGGGTTGAACCCCGGGAGGTTAGCCAGCTGGTTAATAAGGGAGCTACTGTTCTCTTTATGCGAGGACGTCGGACTCACTTCTTTATATCCAGCTGATTATACCCAGTCGCGGGAGCATATTGCGGTGTCACATGAAGTTGCCAGAAGGGAAGAAAACGACAATCAAACACAATTAACAAGCAGAAACGGAGCAGAGTGGAAGTCGGATTGTCTTGTCAATGATGCCAGCGAGCAGCAGTATTTGTGGCAGGTCGACCGAGCTTCGTCGATCACACGTCACAGTCAAATAAACGGAAGAGAAAATCAAATGCGATATTACAATAATCGAAACATGCCACCACAAATACGTTAGCACATTCTCACAGAAGGTTAGGTATAGCCATGTCAATCAAGGATTAGTTGAGGGTTGAGCAAATAAAATTATACTTTGTTAAAGTAACCGTTCGTTAGTTACATTATGTTAGTCAACTTTTAACTCACCACAAAGTGCCAAACAAATGATAAATACAATTGTCAACAACACTTAGGAACGGTTCGGATTTGAATGTGAAGGGAATTCGTTTGTTTCAATGATTTAGTATGTAAAACGGTGAAATGAAATCCTAATTTGCCTTGAATTCAAACAGCTGTCACCCACCCCTCGATGACCCGGAAACATCGAGGGTTCAATTCGGTTCAACCCGTTCAACCGTTTTCTACGTAGGGTTCTTTTCTTGCATGAAAATAGAATACCTATGCTATGACCTTTTGTATGTTAGCTACTTCTTTGGGATAGATTTTCACATTGCTATAATGAATAATGAAATACATATATTCAGAAAAAAAACTTATCGACTTACGCTAGACTTTAGAAGTCAAGTACTGAGATTGGCTTTGCACTGTCTCTTTCGTTTCCGTTTTCTGTAAGAACTTGCTATCTTACAGGTTTGATAATGATAACAAATACTTAAGGATAACATTATATACCTATTTCGAATGAACCCTAATTACAGTATGTACTCTACTTAGCTTTAGTACGTCTCAGCAATATTTTCATTAGCTGTGATTAAAAATAGCTGTCATTTAATGTTTTCGGATATCCAAGGCAAAGTCGAACATCGTTTAAACAAGCTTCCATTTTCAAATCCAAACGTGTGAGTGCAAGTGTTCATGCAGAATACCTACGCAGGGATTTGGCAGTGAATGTAATACCGCCGTCGTCGCCGTCGCGCCGCGGCTCCCGGTCGTCGTCCTCTTGCAACACCTCGTCTATGTAGTCTGTAATTTTCGATCATTTCATTCACCAATCTTCTGTTCCATTCCATTTTCAAAAACGAAAGGCTAGTGATTGATCAGTCGCATGAATTCTTATTTATATTTAATATTATTGTATTTTATTTCTTTACTTATTGTTCGTGGAAAGTGGGATGTATCCATGATGTATAACTACAAAGACGCATGCTAAAAAAATATAGTGGCACTATCAACAATAGAAATATGAGAGAAATGTTTTTAAAAATTTAATTATTTACATTGCAATTTTACAACGAATTACACAAGACTTAGCAACTATATGCTAGACAGTTCCGTAACTAATGACAAAACTAAGCCTTTGTGCTCAGCAAATAAAGATAATAATGATTTCATTATAATCTATGCGTGTTTTGAATAACAAAAAATAAACAATAAACAAATAGTTTAACCCACACGTGCATGCGATTGACACTCGTGATAATAATAAAGTATAAAGTAAGTACCTAATCTATAATACTTTTTTTTACCGTGCGTGAATTGTTTAGCGGAACCATTTTGCTGGAATTCAGGGAACGTGACATGGTTTTTGCCATCCTGAAAAAAAAACTTAACGTCAATAAATTCTTAACGTAAAACTTTGCGCTATGAAAACACGAAATGAACATTTTAGGTTGTTTTTTTCACAGTAGCGGAAGTTCAGCCTTTATACGCCTGGGGCCTATTAGGGTCGATGTGGATAAAACATCTGTCACTGTCTGATCAGTATGTAAGGCAGAGAGTGACGGATGCTTCATCCACCGCGACAAAGGCGACCGTAATTCGGATCCTGAGGCCCAACTTTGAAAATCGAAGTTCGAAGTAACGTTAGCTCCATCCCTTTCTCTCGATCTAGTCTCGAATGACGAGTGACAGGAATGGAGCTAACGTAACTTCGAACTTCGATTTTCAAAGTAGGGCCTCTGATATGAATATTATAAAATTTTAATAAATTTGCATTTCACAAGGTAGTTTGTCAGATCGCATACCTCATTGCATTTTTTGGAGAAGGCATAACAAGGTTTGATTTTTAATTGTATGCAGTGAAATAACAACGGCTACTGTCAAACCGTAAAGTAATGATACACATTCACGTTCAAGTAGTAAGAACGATCAAATTAGCAACATGGTCTAATTTGTACTCAAAAACTATTCCTTTGTGTGATCGTTGCCTGCTGTTTAAATAATTCTATGAATTAGCCAAGAGTTATGGTAAGATTTATGGAAGTTTAAAAACTAAAACGTTAGCTGTATTATGTTATAAATATTATAAATTGGTTTATCTTACTAATTACCTACTACTTCAGTAGAAAAACCTACAAAATTATTTTAGGTAAAAGCACAGGTAAAAGCCTACAGGTCGATTCACGAGAGCTGGCACGAATGGATTGAATGAGTGGACGAAAGTATACAAGTGTGTAAAATAATAACAGGGTTTCGGTTTGAAATTCGAACATCGGTTCAAAGGACGGCACTCACACAGTGATAGGTGACATTACTTTTGTTCGTTCCATTCGTGCCAGCTTTAGTGAATCTACCTGTACATGGCGATTTCATTGTTTATTTTTATTAATACTAGAACTCGTTTCTCTATATCGAAATACATACCTATAACTAGTTCAATATCATTCATTCATTCGATGTCGCATGTCGCATCACTTTTAACTAGCAACACCGACAATGTCACTTCACTTTTATGTACCTATCAAATAAACATCATAATACAGGTCGATTCACGAGAGCTGGCACGAATGGATTGAATGAGTGGACGAAAGTATACAAGTGTGTAAAATAATAACAGGGTTTCGGTTTGAAATTCGAACATCGGTTCAAAGGACGGCACTCACACAGTGATAGGTGACATTACTTTTGTTCGTTCCATTCGTGCCAGCTTTAGTGAATCTACCTGTATTTAGACATATCCCTATCCCCTCCCCTGCTAAGTTGCTAATTTACTTGATTTCCTTCAATCACAATCAGTGCTAGTCCTAGCCTAGATGGGAAGTCTTTCCTTGCAGGGTGAACTTGCATGTTGATAAATAATGAATGTACCTTGTTCCCTCGTTTGCTGCGCTTGTGGTGGTGTTTCCTGTCGCCAACCAATCGTCGTATGTTCATATGAGTTTTGTAGTTAACCTGAGTGCCGAGGTCGCGGTCGTTGACCGCATGTCGACTGTAGCTTAGACGACGGTGCTGAAACAAAATGGAACATCTAAAAAACAGTGCAAGCCACGGTTTTATTCGCTTTGGTCATGCTCGGTTAACTCAGTATCGCAGGCAGAATAAATGTCGTGCAAATAATAGTAAGTAGTAGTAGTAGGTACGTAGGTAAGTACCGTCAAATGCTGCGTCAAAACTTTGCCAACTAACGTATGTCTCACCAATGATATTTTATATTAAGATACGTCATCTGCGCGCAAAAGCGTTCCTCGAAAAGGAAGGTATGGGAATTACCTTACTATCGTTCAGTCGCGCCGTGGCCGCTGACACGCACGCGTCAAAAACAGTAATGTTTTATTACCGAAATGCAACAAATATAAGTCATAAAAAATGCCGTCTTGTGTTATTAGAGGCTGCCGAAATTATACTGTAACTATAAAAAGACGAAAGGATGTCTCATTTCATTCGTAACTACCGTAAATATTTTTTAAATTTTTTGTTTACATCGCCATATTTTGTGGCGGCCATCACGCGGCCATGGCGGGCACGCCACGTCATTCGGGTAAGCAATTTGAAACAACTATTTATCTCTTTCTAACAATAGCGTTCGCTACGGATTGCCGTCTTTGTCTATAGAAATCTGGCAACGTAGCCACTGTCAGTAATTGGCGACGGTTTTTATGTAAAATATCATTGTGTCTCACTAGTATTGAGAGTAGGTTTTACTAACACGTTTTGTAAAAATATGATTTCCTACCAAACCCTTATCTATTTTTTACTTCTAATAATGGGAGAAGTGCTATCATTTATCTGCCAAACCATTTCAAAATATATTTTTTATGGTAACACCGATAGTTTTGAACGCAGTCGCTTCTCGCTTCGCCTTAGCAAAAGCTAGCAAAATGGTTATGTATTTTTTCGGCGTTTCCAAAACTTTTGTCATTATCCTAAAAAAAAACATGAGATATGATGTACCTAACTTCTTGAGGAGTATTCGTTTGCCTAAGGGTGGTACTCCACCTGTCCAATATCTTTGTCCAATGTGCATTTGATCAAAGAAATTGGATGATTTCATCCAATTTTCCAGAAACACCTACATTTGATCAAATGTTACGAATGATAATTAATTCAAAATGGCTTCGCAAATATTATAAAAACTTGAACCAAGATATTGGATAAGTGGAATGGGCCTCCATCAAAGAAATTTGCACGACTAGCACAAGTTGCCCGCGACTTGTTTGTCGCTCGGATCTCCCTTTCTATCTAGTCAGTAACGATAGAGACGCACTGAGTGACAAGCGAGAAAATACAACTTGTGCTACCCGTGCTGATTAAATATTGGATATAGAAATTGGACAAAGATATTGGACAGGAGGAATACCACCCTAAGGCTAGGGTTGTCACTATTTACTCGACTGCAAAAAAATCAAAGAGCTATTTGGTATATTTTTTACTTTTGTTTAAGAATTACCATAGGTTGGTAAGCAGTTAAATCAATCACACTTGACCAGATAGCAATGTTTTTACTATCCAATAAGAATACTGCATTATCTCAGATAATCCACTAGGCAAAGTTGACGCTTTTGGCCACAACTTTGCCTGCAACTTTGACAGCTTTTATAAACAAATTTAAAATTATTTGAAGAATTGTGAACCGTAATTATTATGTTTTATGATCTAAAATAGCTTATCTATGCAAAAAAGACAGATAACGTTAAATATTTAAAGTTATTTAAAAACACATGAATTTTCGTACAATTTTGCAGCATTTGACGGTACTACTTATTAATGGTTTTTAAAAAGCTCAAACCAGGTGTTGAGGGTTTTAAAAAAAGGATTTTAGGAAAATTTTAGATGTTGGTGTAGTACTTCCAGCTTCTTAATAGCGTTGGGTTGGCTATGGCTATCACGCTTGCACTCGCAGCTGACGGTAGACCTACCAGTCATTCGTGTTTCATAGAAAAACGTAAATTGCCGATGCAGAAGGAATTGGTAGTGGGTACTTACTTACCTAATAGGTTCAGTCGGCCTTATAGAAGCTGCACTCTTTAGTACCTTGTCGCTTTATCGGCTTTGACAGATTAGTGCATCATTTCAAACTTGACGGTAAAGTGACAAAGCACTAAAGTTTGCAGCTCTTTATAAGGCCTAGTACATTTTTTTTTCATCACACTTGCTCGGAAAGCGTGTTATAACACGCAGGCGTATAGGGCAGTTATAGCCGATTTAGCTCCCGCGGGATTTATGGATTTTTATAACTCCCTAGGGAGTTAGGAGTTTAATTTTAAAATAAAGAATCCACTAGTAAATCATTTCAGACTTAGGAGGTGTAAAATCAGCCAAGGTCTATTTCCTATATTCAAAACTTGGTTACAATCCAATTTTGCTGTATAATAAAATTAAATACGTAAACTTATACGGTACATTTATCTGCATTATATTTATATTTTACCATTATTTCAGAGACATTTTCAATTATTTTATTAAATTTCATTTTGAAAATCGCTACAATGTGGCAGTAGGCCATACTCAACGTCAAGTTTAAAAACTGGAAGACTATATCTATCGACTAGTCGAGTTCATTTGTTTGATTGTTGTTTTTTTTCTCATTTTTTTTTTATTTCCTCGCAAAAGTGATGAAAAACGTTGCGTGTATCACTGGCAGTAAGGGGATTACAAACTCGAGTCATTAAAATCATTCTAATAGTCTCTCGTTAGCAATCCCCTTCTTACCGCCCTTGATGCATAATGTACTATTACTTGGTCCCGATTTTATATGTAAACGTTAACCCTAGGTTAACTCCAGGGTAACGGGTCAATTGTTTAAAATCCACAGTTTTAACATGAATCTGAAATTCTTGAATAATTTAACCTGGGGTTAACCTAGGATAAAATATTTACGATGCAAGCGCGGGCCTTAATAATTAAGTTTTAACGTGTTAATGACTCTGGCGTTACTGATTTGACATTTGGCTGCTGGTAGCTGATTGTTTAAATCATGGACTCAATTAATAGCGTAAAAGACATGGGTAGAAATAAGTTTCTCTCATAATAACTACGCTGTAATGGTTGCTAGATACGATGCAAAATATAAAAGGAAATGGCATCTACTTGGTCGTGCCCTTCACTACATGGCCATTCTGTTGGAATCTGCTAAATCAAACTGTTTTCTAACTTGGTAATCAAGCACCTTCACCACTGATTAATCACATCTACCTTAAGCTCTTAAGACAAACTAACAAGATTATCAAGATTGTACCGTGCTTGTCAGCAAAGGGGGATGGTTCTTAGCTTAATGAATTGGGTGCTGAAAAGGTAACATACACATACACGTCTATACGGTTTGCATAGCTCCTCGGCTAGCAAGTGATGTATCCTTGCGTCAGTCAGGTCTTTCTTACTAGG
This sequence comes from Acleris literana, assembly GCA_946894065.1. Classification (NCBI taxonomy): domain Eukaryota; kingdom Metazoa; phylum Arthropoda; class Insecta; order Lepidoptera; family Tortricidae; genus Acleris; species Acleris literana. The sequence goes on from OX335681.1 coordinate 7,369,018, forward strand.
ATTGTACTCCAACTCTTGCATGTCTATATTCCACGTCGACGAATCCAACTGACTGAAACTCGGACTAAAACAATAAACATTTGCTATTAAAATATAATCAAGGGCGGTAAAAGTGAACATTAAATTACCTACCTTCCGTTTAAGTTACTGTTAGTGTAGTTTTTAAAAATGGCTGACATTGATTCGGCGCCGGATATGTTGCCGATTGTGGAAGCGTTTCTCTGCATGTACTCTATCGCGTCTTTCATTGCTAGTTTTGAGTACGTCTCTAATATTTTTGGTTCTTGGCCCTAAAAAATGCATAAGGACACTTAAGTTTCTCTAGATTCACGCCAGATCGTTTGGAAAAATAAAAAAGTGTGGGTACCTGATAGTTTCTAAGTAAGAACGGCCTGATGAACCTGTTATCAAATCTCTTGAACTTATCCCGAATGTGGTGGTTACCGTGTTTACCTACAATATCCTCTATTCCCGCCATCAAATGGTCCATGAACTGTAACCAAACAGATATCAAAGTCAGTCAACAGTTATTAAAAATCCAAAAGAAGAGATAAATCGTAAATAATACTGACCCTTTCATGAATTCTTTCATTCATGGTAGGTTTTCGTTTTTCGGCGGTTTTGACATTAAGCATTTTGACTAAAGGCTTTATGGTGATGCCTTGGATGAAGACTGTGAAGTATATGACGGCTATCGTGGTGGTAACGAACATTGGCTGCAACTTGACCACCTCCGGGTCTATTAGAAGCACTAAGGCAAACGCCACCGCACCACGAAGTCCTGAATATATACAGTAGGAGATAAATTTTTTTGTTCTAATTAAACCAACAAAAATATGGCTAGTAGATATTTTTACATAAAGATTACATCATAATATACATTTCATGCGGTATTGAAATACTTAATTAGTGGAAGAAGCTAGACTATGTGGAGCTGAAAGGGTTCTCAAAGAATTAAATGATAGGTACATAAAAGCAAAACTTCAATAGTAAATGCTTACCGCCATAAGACATCACAAACTTCTCGACGCTATTAAGTTTATGCAAACGAAACTTATTAGCTACTGCACTAAATATGTACACTCCTGGAACAAACATTGTGATTAGAGCTTGGTTTACCCTCTAGAGTACCTATCTATGAAAATATTTCAAATCACAAATCTAAACAAACAGCACTTGGCAGAGTGTCCGGACAAGTTCGAAGAAGAAGCCGAGCGACACTGATATAACATGATATTTTAACATTTTGTTGAGGCACCTGCCATGTAATGGCTCAAAATGCATTAAGTGCCAATAAATTGGTCTAACCGTGTAACAAATCTAGTGCCAAACTTGGCACCTTTTTTAGATATACTTACTACTTTTAGTGGCACATGATAACTTGGCCTATTTTTTACATTTACATTTATGGCGTAATTCAATTCACAAGACTCGGCTCTCTATATCAATTTAATACTTTAAGTTACACGCTCATCTAAAGGGAATTTACAACAGGGAGACGTTTCTACATTTGAACTAAGGTTTTGCAATAAGGTGAAAAAGTGGATACATCTCTGTGTAGTCGACTGTACGTAATAATAAGCTATAAATCACAACATACCTATTATCCGAAATCCTGAGCAAAATACAATGGTCAACAGCACGAACCACGTGTTCCAGTCATGGTTTTTGTTGACCGTCGCCACACCCAGGAACATGAAGATGATCGTCTCCGATGACGACGACAGCATCTTCATCGTGTACTTGATGGTGGTGTGGGACTTGTAAGAGATGTTACCTTCCACGTAATTCTTCATCGTTATGCCGCAAAAGGTTATCCTGTGAGTAAAACAGCTCAATCAAGTACTTTCTGTAAGTTGCAAGAAATAAATAAACAAAGATATACTCTTTTTGAATGTTATTTTGATGTTAGTAAATGTTGTAAATTTATTGGGTTGTGAAATAAGTAAATATTAGAGCGAATTCCTTTCGGTGTTACTTCCAACCAGTTATGGCATTGAAGGAAGCCTTCAAGAAAATATGCTTTCATTTTCCTGATTGGCTGGCAACAAACCGACGTGGTACTTACTTTCCATCAAGTAACCGCATGCTCTTTTCCCCCTCCGTCCACTAGGATCCATTGACAGTATCCATTAATGGGGTCAAGTGGACTTTTTGTACATTAAAATTCATTAATGGAGCCGATTGGGCTTTAATGTACTTAAGTGTACATTTGGAGTCATTTAAACTTTTTAAAACGCTGGGATCCATCAATGGATTTAAATATACTATGAAGTCTACAAAGATCCATTAATGGATTCTATTAAACTTTTTATATACCGGGATCCATCAATGGATACTAAATGTCCACGAGTATCCGTCAATTGATGGAATCAAGTGTATTAAAAGTTTAATAAAATTCATTGATGGATTAAAGTGTAATTAAGAGTGCAACAGAATCCATTGATGGATTCTAGAGTATTAAAAAGTGTAAACGAATCCAAATTGATTTAAGTATACAATAAAGCCTCTCTACTCCATTAATGGATTGAATTGAATGTACAAAAAGGCCACTTAACCCCTTTAATGGATCCTATCAATGGATCCTAGTGGACGGAGGGTCGTTTCCTTCCCTACCTTATAAATAAAAACTTATACATTCTGACGCTATAATAAAGTAGGCATTTAACAATGTCAGTCCTCTATAGGATGTTTTAGTATTGTAGAACATTCCGTTTTCTGTAGCCCCTTGACAATCTCCTTCTTCTCGATCCTTAATACGGTGTATGCTAACTAGAGGAATCTATGTTCGCTCTTGTTATTTCCTTCCCCATCGTCATCTAGCCAGCTAAAGCCATTAAAACGCTTCCTGTTTCCCGCTTCCTATTTCCTGGATTTCTCGTACACTGAGCGAGCAACAGGAATAAATGCAGCAAACGTAGAGTTACGGAAATACATGACCCATATACCTAGTTAGATTTAAAAATAAAAGCTTACGAGTATTTATGGCTGGAGCTGGAAATATCATCGTTAAACATACATACGTACAGTATCCGCACAAAAAAAGTGCAAAAATATGTACACTTAACCCTAATTCTGTGAGACTTTGGTGTGTATACCTACATATTTGTGCCCTTGACTGTACAGTCAAAGACTTTAATTGTTATGCCAATATGGAACCCTGTCGCATAACGTTAACCATTCAGTCATGTGGTTTGACGCTGTCATTATGACAGGGTTCCATAGTGGCATAACAATTAAAGTCCTTGACTATACATACGAGTAGTGTATAATATTTAGTTACTTTATAGTAATATAGTAAGGTTAATAAAATAGTAGGCCTGAATACATAACTTGCGCGTTAGCTGTCTTCAATCATTAAGTACGTACCTTTATATTCAAACCAATTCGGAACTTTAATCAAAGTGCCTACACTTTTATGCATGCAAGTTTACCTCGTTCGTGTTATGAATGAATCTTATGAAGTACCCCAACCAAACGATAAAAGCAGCATTCAACCAGAAAATAGCTTAGATTATATCACTTAATTTAAAAATCCATCAATTTTATTTTAGAAAAACTCACGCGAGTATCCCACTCATATGAAACATCTCAGCATTAAGATATGCCAAATATGCCATGACGAAGATGAAGATGGGCTCAATGACCCTGACTTCATTCGTGAAGCGGGTCACCAGACCGGTGGCGAAGCCCCAGACCACACCAATGCAGGTGCCTCCAAATGCCACCGTGAGGAAAGATGCCAGACCCGCCAAGAAGTCTGTGTAAACGAGGTTGGATGCGCCCATTTCTCTAAAACAAGTAAAGTATAATATTACGGAGCTTTCTATAGCATTCTTTTGAGTAAAATCTTGATAATTATTTTCAGAAATTGTGAAGTCAGAATATACAGGGAGCTTTGGCCCGTAGCTGCGTCCGCGTATAAGTCATTTATCGCTATTTCCTCGGGATTTTCCGGGATATAAAGTACTTCTGTACCAAATGTCACGTGACAAACTAAACTTTTCCGCATTTGAAATACTAGCTGTTGCCAGCGACTAGAGTTCGTTCGTTCAAATAGTTTGCATGCTTTGATGTGCCGCCACAATTAGTACGAAGAAGCTGCTGCGGCGCGCACAAAGCGGTGTCGGCGATTTCAAAGGGTTGCAATGCACACTATTTGAACAAACGAACTATACGTCCGCGTAGAAGTCGTTTATCGCTCCTCGGAAACTGTCCAATTTTCCGGGATATAAAGTACGCTTTGTCCTCGGGGTTCAATCTATCTTTATATCAAATTTCATCAAAAAATTAGTAAGGATAAGAATTATAATATAGCAATCAGTGATCACCAGTGATCGTAGATTTTTCGGCAAAACCGGTGCAATGACGTCAGAATGACATACAACAGTGATATACTTTACATAGAACATTTTCTGTATTTTCGATTTGTTTAAAGTATTTAGCACACTCTTTACTGCAAACCTCAAAAAAAGATACAAACAATACCTACAGAACATAAAACTTAAAAGTAGAGGTAAATAACAGGCGTTCTTCAAGACGAGACTTCAATCGAGTTTTTTGTAAAACTGTTATTTAATTACCAACCATATCTACATTACTACTTAGTTCCAAATAGGTTTGATTTTATTTGATTCTTGGTTCAAACAATTTAATATTAGCCACTACTGTCAACCCTAGAACTGCACCATAAATGCTGGAAAATCTACGATCACTGGTGATCACGATATTTCCCATTGCAGTATTAATATGGATACTCGTACTCAGCAAAATGTTTCCTTTATATTTAGTGTTTACCAATCCCTCGTACACAAAATGAATTTGGTTTAACGAACGCCGACACGTATAAATGATGTAGAACCGCAAAATTTAAGGATCGGCGTTTCACGTGTCAGGTCACGTGAAAATTATGAAGGGCATTTGTTTGGCTTGAGGGTTTGAATACTTTAAATGTAAATAAAATGTTATATTCGTTTGTTTAACGATGCGAGCTGATGATGATGATGATGAATCGTTGTTTTATTTCCGTCCATAGTAATCATTGCGAAAATGTGTTGGTTTGTTCTTCTTTCCCGTCGTTATTTAATGTCATTTGTTGCACAAATACTAATAAATGGATAATCAAATAGAGGCGAAAGCTTTTAATAAAAAAAGCCTGTAAACAATAAAAGTCTTCCACGAGTGCAGAGTGGTTTACAATTAGAATCTGACAAAAAAACCGGGCAGGAGCATGTCTGACCATGCTCAGGGTAGGGTTCCGAAGCCGTTAGTACACAAAAACTATCGCAAAAAACCACTACTAATTCTCTATTTAAAGTTATTTGGTGCTGTCTTAGGTCATTTTAGTAGGTATAAACATTTTAGTCACCTGTATCTCAGGCACCAATCGAGTCTACTTAGTCGTCATAGTTTTCCTTTAAAAGTCGTTATATGTGCTTTCATTTAAGATATTTTTTAGATTTTTAGTACTTATTTGTAGTTTTGGCTGTAGGTGGGGCGTTACACTTGACTCTAACAAAAATTTGCGCTTTAAAGCTTAATTTTTCATAAACGGATCCCTTAATCGAAAAATTGTTTCCACAAACCTGCAATATTTTGGCACACTATGGCGTAGATGAGGAAAAAAAAATACATTCCCAGGTTACGTGAAGGGGAGATACACAAAAAAAAAACAATATTTTATATTACCTATTTGTTGGCGTGACTAATATGTATATTCATGCCAAATTACAGCTTTCTAGTTCTAAGATTCTCTGAACTAGGCTGCGGACGGACGGACGACGGACTGACATGGCGACACTATAAGGGTCCTAGTTTGACTATGGAACTCTAAAACGGTGATAATTATGGTCAAGCGATAAATGCGTCTCTTACATTTTTTCAAGGGTCCGTAGTTTTAAAACTACTTTTGCGCCCCTTATAGCAGTTTAAGTACCTAAATTTCTACAATCGAGAGGAAAAATAGTTGGAGAACGTTTTACTCCTTTAAATTTTTTAATTGATGCTGCCCGACCCGACACATACTAACTAACTAACATACTTAGACTGCTAAAATCAAAATCCTCCTTTTTTGGATCACCGTGGCTCGGTAATAGGCTAGTGTCCTAAAAAATTCTAATTAGTCCGTGTATGAACACATATTTTTTCTTTGGTCAATTAAATAAAAAATGACGAAGATAAAGTGCGTCGAAGTTTCGCGTGGCGTGACGCCGTGGCACACCTTTATACCACGTTGTGGCGTCACGAGCCCCCACTCCCGAACTTTGATGCGCGTTATATTCGTCAATTTGTTTGATTTGATTAATAAAAAATACGTGTTCAATATTTTCTGATAATCTTACTGACGGATTAAACTGATTTTTTTTTTACGCAGGACACCCCCTATTGAGCTTTTGTTGAAGACGTTAAGTACAACGGAGATCCAGTAGGCATCTCCCGATTTCATTATCACATGTATCTAGCATCGGTATCTAGATAATTATTGTATATACCTACCAGGGCTCGTATTATGGTCGCCCTTATCGCGGTGGATAAAGCATCCGTCACTCTCGAACTTACTGGTCAGAAAGTGATAGATGTAATTGTGTAGAAAGTGATAGATATACCTATATTATCCACGTTTATCCACATCGAAAAACACCACCATAATAAGTCCGCAGGGTAATATACATATTCACCCCTATTCCAATCACGGGCACTAGTTTAAAATTTGCAAGTTTTCAACTAAACATAAACATACCATTGACGTACCACCAAACATGAAGTTAAATGAAAGCGTAATAGAAGAATAGAATAGAATAGAATAGAATAGAATAACTTTATTTCAGACTACAGGGCCCATATTTACAAATACCTTACAGACTAGCATACATATCAATATATAACATAAAATGAACACAACTATTAATAAATTTTCGAAATCGCCGAAATAAAAATACTAATGAAATAATATAATACTAATATACTAATATAATTTTTGTAATGAAAATACTTACGTGTAAGCTTCAAACATGTGATACAGCACGACCGTAACAGCGTCATTCAGCAAGGACTCCCCAAACACCACTATATACAGCACTTCATCCACATGGATCTCCTCGAAGACGGCCAGCACCGCTACAGGGTCCACGGCAGATATCAGGGCGCTGAAGAGGAACATGTCCAGCAGTGGGGTCGTGCAGCCGAACATGCCCGTTTGCCCACAGGCCCAGAGAGATGCACCTGTGACAGAGAAACATCACCATTTACTGGTGATAGGAATGTCCGGATCGCTACCACCATCTTATCCTTAAACTTCCGCAAAGCAGTTCCCTTTACTGTGTTCCTGCTTGGGAATAGGACAACGATGAACTAGCACAGAGGCATTCCATCTTGGTCCTCAGGGTTGGCAGCGCATTTGCAGTCTTAGGATTGCAGTCTTGATATTGTAGTCTTCAGATGTCTACGGGTCTCAGACTTCACTTACCATCAGGTGGCTTGTGTGCTCGTTTGCCTTTTAGGTACTTGCCAAAAAAAAGTCCGTTTCCACGAAAACTGAGCGAGAAAGCCAAGCGGTGACCAAGGAAAATCTAACAATACGAAAGGTTATAGACCGATTTGGACGCGGTTAATTGAAAGCTAGTTCAATCGGGATGCTTCTTAGCTAGATTTCAAAGAGATTGGATTAGCCGTTTGAGATATCAGCTCTCATAGTAGGGATTGCCTTTAAATAATTATTTACGGATAACCAACTGGATATAATTAATATTTTCAAAATAAGTAGGTACTTCTTCTTCTTCGCATATCGGGCCCAATGGAGGAAAATTGGAGTGGCATGTAGTTAAGTAGGTACGTTTCAAAAATAATTACCAATAGTGAGTGTATTAAACACCGTCCCCACCACCGCGAACAGCAGGATGGTTCCAAGGTGATCGAAGAACAGTCTGTTGGGCATGAAGTAGCCTGCGTCCAGAATGATGGGGGGGAGCATGTACAGGAAGAAGGTGTCTGGAGTCAGGGGCTGGATGTGGACGCTGTGGGTGCTCATCAGGAGCGCTCCGATAAGGACCCCCACGACGATCAACAGGCAGGATTCCGGGAACATCTTGGACAGTTTTGGCGCCATGTGGAACCCTGAAACAATGGAGAACGTATATTTATTAAATCGCCTTTTTCCGGCGGTTTATTTTCATATCCGTGTTTTTACCCTCGTGAATTTTATCCAGTCGCTTCTTTTCCTAGCATTATATATTCACTGAAGCGTTTCCCACTCCAAAAATTTAATTTGACAGAGTCCAAAGAGCTCCGCTTTTGCGGAGCTCCTATATTTCTGGGTTATTTGTCTCTCCGGGCCCCGGGCCTACTGCAAAACTAACATAACCTAAACCTACCTACATTACAATGTAATTAGGTACTTTTGAGAAATAAAATAAAAAAAAAGTTTAAAAAAACAAAAACCCGCCTTCAAAAAGCAAAAAACAACTTCTTTAAAATGGTAGGTAAATAGGTCAGTCCAACTGAAGTCTGCTTTTGGTTAAAATATTGTTGGACGCCGACTTCAGTTGGTTCAGTTACCTACCATTTTAAAGAAGTTATTTTTTGCTTTTTGAAGGCGGGTTTTTGTTTTTTTTAACTTTTTTTTTATTTTATATTTTTTAGTGATCATAATTATGCTGTTATTCTCCCACTTCTCAATTAATAAGAAACAATAGAACATTTAAATCTCGCCGCAAGCAACGCCGTGGGAAAGTCATAGTCATATATTTAAACCTAAATATGCTTCGTCATAGTCGCTCAACTATCTTAATCGAAATATCTTGTCGCCACCCTCGAAATATATACCGTTTAGGAGTTCCGGTGGCCATCTGTGTTCTTCATCATCAGTTCCACTTCACCAAATAGTGCTTTCCAAGATTAAATACACGAGTTACAATGAAAAATACCAAAATCGCTATAGGTGTGCCGATAAATTTTGAAGAGTTCCGTCGATTCCTCATGGATTCCACCATCAGATCTTCATTTTGATAAGAATGGGACCAATCTGGAAGCACCAGCTTTCAAATAAAAAAAGAATCATCAAAATCGGTACACCCAGTCGAAAGTTCTGAGGTAACAAACATTAAAAATAATAATTAAAAAAAAAACAGACGAATTGAGAACCTCCTCCTTTTTTTGAAGTCGGTTAAAAATTAGACTGGGATGGAACTCGATCGGGAAAGTATGCGACTGGGAAATAAGTCGAACATGAATAAAAGCGACGCCGGTAATAAAATCAACCGGGGAAAAACAAAATTGGGTAAAAATAAGAAAAGGATGAAATGCGGAAAAAAATATCGAATGCCCATAAAATGCCTGGCATGTACAGAGATAGAGTCTGGCCAGTATAAGTTGGCAATCGGAAATAGCGGCAAATTTAAAAAGAAATAGTATTGGAAACCAATTTTTTAGCACCAAACGAAAACCTGTCACAATCATGTTTTGTACTGGTAATCTTGTGAATGAATGGAATAAAAAAAGGTTTTCGTGTTGCTAAAAAATGGGTTGCCAATCCTATTTTTTTTAGATTTGAGTATATTTCCCATTGCCAACTTTTACTGTTCAGGCTCTAACCAATATTTCAAAAAAAAACATTATGCATATTATTGTTAGACTTTTACTTGAACATCCGTCGCTCACACGAGTTTATTTCGACCTTTCCTCATGTTTACTCGTTATCTCTGACGTGAGATGTCCCATCCAGTATAACACTATGGTGTTATGGTGTGCCGACTGGGACTGGAACACGCCACGAAGACGCCGACGACAACAACGATTCACCGTACAATTGCTTATACAACGTGTCCCAAAACTCAACGATAAGCCGGCACCAGAGGATGGAGCTGCTTATGATTAGTCGAGAAAAAATAAAAAAGATAAAAAAGATAAAAGAAATTTATTTAGTAAGTAGGCCGCTCGGGCACTTTTACACGTCAAGATACTACCAATACCAATACCAATAAGGAAAAGATATATTTTTTTCCTTATTTTTTCTCGACTAATCATAAGCAGCTCCATCCTCTGGTGCCGGCTTATCGTTGAGTTTTGGGACACGTGGTATATACTTGACATTGGCAAAATTACATAACTTGTAGACGCCATTAAAATAAATAAAAATAATAGTGCTGATAGACGTCATACTGTTTCTGCTTGGTTTCATTAATTGCAATCTTAATGTTACGCGATTATCGCGTCATCATTTATCGTTGCAAAATAATGTAGTGCGTCAACTAAAGGGCCCCAGACACGGTACGATTTGTCGGTACGATCAGACCGATTGAAACGTGTTGAATCGATAGTGTATGTTAAGATCGTTCGATATTGTATGTCAAGATCGATCGGCGACGATGTCGGAAATCGCAACAAAAACCCATGCAATAATGAATATCGTAACGATGAATCGACAGTGTATGGTTCTTTACGGTCAACGATTCGATTTTGTCCCACTCTAATACGAACATTTGAACACGTCTTTATCCTTCGTTTTAAACAAGTAAATAATTGATCGTACAGACCAATCCTACCGTGTATGGGCCTCTTAATACAGTATGGTGGATAGCACCACAAACAGTAAGTTGCAGTCTACGATTTATGCTTGTTGTGTAACTATCCCAACTTATTGAGCAATTACTGATAGTGTTTTTGAAATTTACAATAATTTAGCATATTTTGGTGTATAAATGGTTCTTGTACATGCCAGGCATTTTTTTGTAGGGCCGATGGGCATTCCCCTTTATCTAACAAGGCGATATCCGTAATAACCTTTTTAGGAACACTGTACAGAAACCTCAATTAAACGTAGGAATAATGAAAAAGTGTTGCACTTGACATTCACTGAAACATTCATATAATAGGTACGTCAAAATGACAAAAGGTAAATAAAAATGCAAAAATATCGAAAGTAAAATTATTTCAATGTTTTAAAATACAATTAAAAATATATATTAAATTAATAAATATTCTTCGCAAAATCAACTTTGTCGATTTCACAATTATTTAGGAAACTACAATGCATGACCAGAAGAAACCGCTGCAAGTTAAATCATATACTGAAATCTTCGGGTCGAATCCTTACAAGAACATATTTAAAAAGAAACCCAGCATCCTCAAAGAATGGTTCAACTTTCAGGCTGTGTGTGCCAAAGAGTCCGATGATAAATCTACTAAGAAGGGTACTAAACAACCCGCAGACTCATTAATAACCTATGAAAAAATGAACGCACGAACTGCGTATCTTAGTAGGTGTAGTTTGATCCGGTCAACCAGCACTTTATTTTACGATTTAGATGTCATCGCTAAAAGCCACTCTTTCCATTGTTTGTCAGACCTCAACCCCTCGAATGGGCACGTTTTAAATAAGGGGAAAGCAACGCCAAAAAGTATGTTTGGAGGAAAATCTGATGCTATCGTACAAGAGTGCTTTACTGAAGTCCAGGCCAAATTTGTAAAGCGTGACAGCAAAGAACTAATCGCAAAAAAAGTAAAAAGGAAGTTTCCTCAAGTTTGCATTTTGTCATCTGATATATTTCTAAGGGATGAAAAAATCAACGAACACCATGCTCAAAAATCAACAGTCTATTATGATATCAATGATATCAACACTAGAAATCAAAATATTTGGTCTTATGCCAAATATCAGACTGAATTAACTAATCCTATATCTGAGGAAAGAAAAAAAAAGAAAAAAGATCGTGGAAAACGTATCGAAGACCCATGTCCTTGCCAGTTATTCTCATATGCCTGCCCTTGTTCTGATAAGAAGTCTTTAACGGAATTAGCTAATAACAAAAAATCTTTTACAGTTGCTCATCAGATTACAAGTACTACTAATTTAGAGCAGGATAAGAAAACAAGTAACATTAAAAAACAGAGAAAACCTCAACCAATTTCTGAGAGGATACATAAACTAACAAGCATGAGTGGCGATGGAGTACGACATATCGAAAAACAGGAAATAGAAGTTCAAATTAACGAATCTATAGTACAATGTGCTACTGCAATCGAAACGAACATATTAAGTGAACCTCGGCCTGAAAAGAAAATGAGCAGAAACAAAATTAAACGCCGGAAAATAAAACGCTCGTTTTTGTGCCCTAAATGCAAAGAAAATGTAGATGTGAGTTGCACAGATGATGATAGTGGTAGTGTAAAATGCGAGTCCGCGATCCATCGTCCTATAGGATCTCCAGAGGTTTCCCCGTACAAAGTGGTTTCAAAACATCAACTAGACATAGACGAGAGACAGGAGTGTAAACACGAACCTTGTTGTGAAATGGTCCCGCTCTGTCAAATACTACCCACTGATAATAATTATGTAAAATATATCAAGCACAGTGCCACAACGTCAGCGCCTCGCGTCATCAGAATAACTAAAGCATGCAGACATCACCCCCCATGTGTCGTTGTTCCGTCTTGTCAGAGAGGCAATGTGTTAAAAAGTAAATGCGAATACATACCGCCATGCTTACATCGCCCGAGATGTATAAACCTACCACTGTGTTCTCCGTTTTCAAAAAGCCTTCAATATGACGAACCAACAGATAATTATGTAGAACTAGAGAATAATAATTCAACATACTCTCATAATTCTCAACGCAAACCTATTCCTCTATGTCAACACGAGTCACTGGAAAATAATGTGCTATCGCAAGTGCACGATACGTGCGAGTTTCTGGGTAGCTTACAATCTCCCGGATTTTTAATAAATCAGACTCCAACTTGCATCCAAAATACTTACGCAACATGTCCGACTCGCCTCCCACCTCACAACCAACAAATAAAGCGTCATTTATGTCAATGCTGTAAGGTAAATAAGTCGTGTCAATACGAATGCATTGACTGTAAATGTCAGAGTGCTATCTTTGCGGAGGATACTAGTAATGGCGTGATATTTATAAGAGACGTAGGTTGCCAATTTAAAAACAAAGCCGCAACACCCGATGGCTCTCTTTTGCAAACAAGAGTCGGTTACACGTCAAGCGCTTCCTGCGATCCATTGAACATGAGATCAGACAACTTTCACGCAAATGTACATACCGTGCGATGTGAGGAAAAGTTTACTAGCCCAATCTCGGGCGCCGAATACTCGATGTCGACAGATTCGATTACTTCCATGGAGATCGACGCGGACTGTCCGTCTCACGGCCACCGGTTAATCCAAAAGACGCACCCGTACGGGTTTACCCCGAACACGACCCCGTACGTCGGCCGGATCTCGACCCATGCCAACTCTCCGTTCCCGCGATTCATGGCAGCCAGAAGTAGCAGTCGTTTCCCCGAATTAACCAAACACTCTTACATCGCCAAGATGTCCCAAGCGCCTGCCCCAAAAGAAACTCTCAAAGGTAAATGTAGAAAAATGCTATGTGTTAAGCGAAGGAGAAAGCCTAGAGCCCATCAAGTAAAAAACTGTTGTTCTGGAAAAGTTTATTGTTATAAACGATCATTTGTCTCGTGAATAACACTATGAATATTAATATTAACAATATGAATATTTTCGTACTATTTTATAAATGTTTATGTTTATTTAGTTTATTTTATTATTTTTATACATCCAAATTCTGGGCATAATTTATCCAAATGCAATTAGTTATTTTGTTACGTTTTTTATTTGTTATCTTATATTTTATTAAGTAAATTTCAAATTTGATTTTTATTCATTTACTTAAGGGCGCCCGTCTTTTCGTGCGAGGAGAATTAGTTTCTTGCTCCCCATTTCTTCCCATTGGGGGTAAATTTTCAAAATATCTTTTTTTAATGCATTACTAGGGTATACAGATTCGGATTAAAATTTAATGCTCAGTGTAGTGTTTTAGAATAAATTGCACAGCAGGTCACATTCTCATAAATTAAATTGAGGTCGTCAGAATTAAGAACAAGTACAAAACTGGAAAACGCATCTCTAAACAACGCAAGCGGCAAATCATGTAACACTTTTAGGCTATGCGCGCACGAGCAACTTAGTTGCCTAGCGACAGTATATCTGTCTCTTTTGCACGTTTGAAGTGAGAAAAAGAGAGATGTACTGTCGCGGCAACAAAAGTTGCTCATGCGCGCACAGCCTTAGGTTGACAAAGTTATCAGAGGGTTTTGACCCTGCAGAATACGGATCTACCTGTCGCCATTCCGAAATTTGAACCGGAAGTAGGAATACCGGAAAAGGTGCAGCCTATACAAAAAAAATCGTCGTAAATTTAGTAAATCGTTGTTCTGGTTCCCTAAAAAAGGTCTGATTGTTATGGTTTTTTGATATGTTGTAAAGGACCACTTTCATGATAACCCAAATTTTTCGTCACTCCAGCTCCTGTTCCTTTGCCGCCATCTTGGAAAAATTGACACTTTTTTCTGTTTTTTGCCTATAGGTACTGTCGTTATTAAGTTCATTCTAGTGCTAATCATGGTTCTGCAATATTGTAGAATGCAAAATTTTCTAAAACTTTTGGGTTCAAAGTTTTTCTCCAGGACCCCTAGGGACGAAGATATGGAATAGTACATGGGGAGGTAGCGTTAAAAATTGCTACTTTTTTCTAGTTTTCCTTCCATATTTACGTTGGATTGAAATATTTTTTCCACAACCTCCAGGAAAGAAGATATGGAATCATCTATGGAGTGCTACCGTCGAAAATTGCTTCCCTTTCCACTTTTTCTCCCATATTTACGGTTTAGTGCATTTAATAAAACTGTAGTTTGGCAATATTGTAGCTCACAAAATTTGCTATAATTTTTTAATAGTTTTTTTTCCACAACCTCTATGAAAGAAGATATAACGTTGTCACCCCAACTGTTACATGATTTTCCGCTTGCATTCTACTTCTTAAAAAAATATCCTAGACTATATACTTCTACACTATATTATATTATAAAAAGGAAAGATTTGTATTTTTGAATGTTTGTAACAAATAAGCTCAAAAACGACTGGACTGATTTCAAAAATGCTTTCGCCATTAGAATGCTACGTTATCTCTTAGTAACATAGGCTATGTTTTATTTTTCTGCGCGGACGAAGTCGCGGGCAACAGCTAGTGTATATAATATGTATCTGTCTCATCATCGCCCAGGCTAAACCGCTAAAATTTTGATGAAAGTTTTTTTTTGTGATGTAGGCATCGTTTTATAAGGGATTTTTAAATTCAACACCTAACGGGGTTCCAAAGTTTGTATGGGAAAAAATATTTATATGGTCAAATTTACTTGAAACTTGGTAGAAATGATCTTCAATACAAATAATGAACTTTCAGCGATTACTAAAATTTCAACCCCTAGGGGATGAAAAGGGGTTGCAAAGTTCGTAAAGGAAATTATAGTTATGGTCAAATTTACTTGAAACTTTGTAGAAATGCTATGCAATGCAATTAATGAGACACGTATTCCAGAGATTGGGTACTAAAATTCAACCCCTTGGGGAATGAAAGGGGGTTGCAAAGTTTCTATAGGTTTTTTATGGTCTGATTTACGTGAAACTTGGTAGAAATGCTCTTCCATGCAAATAATTTATGGTCGGTTTCAATTGAAATGGGCAAAGATGCAAACAAACCAATTTACCATTATTACTCCATAATCACGTACTTTTGAAGATCATGTGTGGTTTTATTAATGATTTATATACTTGATTATCACTTTCATATCAAGTTTAAGATTGAATAACTATTATTAATATGTTTTTTTAAATAAACAATTTTATTACGTTAGACAATTTTGAATTTTCTTGTTTTGTTTTTCTTATGAAAATTTAACGAACGGTTATAACCGTTCGTGTAGTTTTCTTACGAGCGCTCCCTAAGATCGGTTTTTACTCCGTAACTCAGAGATTTGGCAAGTGATGTGAATGACTGATACCTAAAAAGAAAGAGCAATAAACAGGCATATTTTTAAAAGTATTTGCACATTTTAAAGATTTTTCATTTTTTTTGAATGCACGTAAATTTCGAATCCCTCCATTTTGTTTTTATTAGAACAAAGACGCTTAAAACTCGTTTAATTTAGTCCAATAGACATTAAACTATCCAAAAGAAATGATTTTGATTAAAAGACAACGCTTATGGGGCATTTTTAACACGTAACTATCAAATTCTTGGTATTTTCTGTAATTTTTTAAAATTTTCAATACCAAAGAACTATCGTAAAACGGAGTAAATAGAAATTAAGGGGTAAGTAAAGACACAACCTAAAATGAAGCATATGTTACTAATTATAAGACTGAAATTATTTCCAATAGACGTAACGTTATTATCCATTTAATACTTGTTCTTATTTGTAACAAGTTATGACTTATTTTAGGTTGGCTTACCCCTTAATGCCTAATTACCTGTTTTACGGTACCAAATTTCGTCTAAGACATAGACAGCTAAAAATGCTCAAAAATACCTTGTCTATCACCCCCTTAAAGCTTTGCACCAAGCGAGCTAACACCAAATGTAATTACAATGTAAAAATAATTCTTTCGGCGATTTTGGAAAAACTTACGGGTAAATTGGGGGTAGAAGTTTGCAAGTATGGGATTTTGGTCATTTTTGAAGGAAAAAATTTGGAAATCTATGTTTAGGCTACTGTTTTTATACATAAAAAATTGTTACTTTCGGCGATTTCCTCGAGAAAAATACAATTTTCCTGGAAAAATACAACCCTTTGTCTTTCCCGGGGCGGGGGTTCAAGCTAACTCCATAGTTTTATTAACATAACATACAAAGCACAAACAAACACAAACAAACGAGTATACATTCGCATTTAATATTTCGTAGTATGGGTGATATTTCGATGTCTCTAAAATGCTTTTTATCTTTCGTGTCCTTCAGGCAAACTGTGCTGAAACGTGTGCAACCTTTATTTTGAACGAAGCACTTTAAATCGAAGCGACCGAGTCGTGAATCTAGGTCAGCACCTTTGGAAGACTCACAAGTTCTTCAAACTTCTTAATAAAATTGTCGAACACAAGTACTAGTACACGTAGCCTTGGAGAAATCGTTAAATTTCCAGGCGTTTCTAAAATTCTAACGATACATTACGTAACGATAAGTTCAAACATACTTACAGTCTTACAGAATATTCAACATTTTATATAATCAACCCATAATTAAACCATTCATAAGTATAGAATAGAATAGAATACAATACAAAATAATAGAAGAGAATAGAATGGAATTAATTTATTCAACACAAACACACATTTAAAACAGATGAAACGCAGCATGTGCCGCAGCAAGCCACGGCGCAGGTTTTCAGAGGGACCCTGACTTAAAAACTAACATGTAACAATATCTAGAACGTCTAAAACAAAAAGTGATGACGACACAAATATCAGCGACAATCGTGGGCATCCTTACTTGCAACCGAAGTGGCAACACACTCAAGTAGAGTATTTCTTTTTTTTTATTGTCGTACTTTACATCGATTTTTTACAAAAAATCAAATAAAGTATCACTACATAGTATAAAACAAAGTCGCTTCTCGCTGTCTGTCTGTCCCTATGTATGCTTAGATCTTTAAAACTACCCAACGGATTTTGATGCTGTTTTTTTTAATAGACACAAACCGAAGCGAAGCGAGGTCGGGTCGCTAGTAACGTATAAAAGCAAACTTAACTTAACTTAACTTAACTTACTTAAGGCCCATTTAGATTATGCAAGTTTCTTGTACAAGAATCGGCAATAATTGTATGCAATTATTTTGTTGCAATAATAGTGTTTAAGAATTGTACCAAACGTAAGGGTTAGACTGAGCACTGTTTTATTTCCTCAATTTTATACTATGGAATGTGCAAGAAAGTTGTATAATGTAAATGGGCCTTTATATCTCTCATTTTGTTGAAACGGAGAGATTTTTTGCACCCATAAAGGCACTGGGTAAACTTTTGTAGTACTTTATTTTGTCGTATATCTCAAAGCGTACCTATTCGAGCTTATTGGTTTGGGCACAGAACCACCGGCACTTGGCCTAGTTTGCCCACCTCGGGCAAACTCGAGGGCACACATCGCAAAGTACTGAGTTGGAAGGTCGAAAGTATATCTTTGTTTGGTTCAGGCAAATAAATACTTATAAGTGAAATTGAACGGAGTAAAATTTGATTTGGCTTATACCGTTTGAGTGAAATTAACTATAAGTAAGGTATTCTAGACGCGCGGCGGTAAAAACCTTATCGTCTTTGATTTGCTATCGTATTGTCAACGTTTTTGATAGCTCTTATGTACTTGACAGTAATGGCGGCCGAGTTAAAAACAATACCGTAACAGCTGAGCCTCTAGTGTATTTTTACATACACAAAAACGTCTCCATCGCGTTTGCGTTTGATGAATAATATGGTCACTTTCGCGTTCGAGACGTTTGCCGCGGGAACAGCAACTTACAGTCGAGGCACTGGCCTATTGCCTAACGCACTCGCAATCGCGATCGACTTCAAAGCGGAACAATTGTTTTCATTTTGTATGTAGACTCGCCTTCGGACTGTCAAAATGAAAACGATCGCGATTGCGAGTGCTTACGGAATCGTTTTTAAACTCGGCCGCTATTACTGTCAAGTAAATAAGAGCTATCAACACGTTGACAACACGATAACAAATCAAATACAAAATCGTTTTACCGCCCAGAATAGAGGCCCGCTGGTATCTATAACACTATTACAAAAAAACAATAATGTTGAACATTATAGGTCTGCGGACACGAGGTCTACGACGTAGAAGTGCTACGCCGTAGGCCTTTTATTTCGTAATGCCGCGAAACTATTAGTTTCTTAATTTATAAAAACCGGTCAAGTGCGAGTCGGACTCGCGCTTCGAGGGTTCTGTACCACCGTACAGTCAGCGTTATTATATTCCAATTTGAATCCGATTTCGAATCCATTCAGCGTGAGCCACCATTTTTTAGTATTTGTTGTTTTTCTTAAAGGTTTTTCTATAATCGACTTCGACGAATTCGACGCTTGTATGTTGTATCGCAAAAACGGTAAAACCTACAAGACCAATGAGCCTGCCGGTCGCCTGAAGGAAAGACTTTAGTAATCACCGTCACCAATGGACATGCAACACTAGGAGAGGAATCGCAGATTGCCGCCTTTAGGTAGAAGGCGTAGGGTTTAGGAGTTGGGTGATCTGTACACCGATCAAAAATTTCATATCAGACCCACCATACCCCTCTAGCCATACCCTTGGGGGTTTATGTATGTATGTATGTAAATAATTTATTGTATAAAACAAAAACAATAAAACGAAGGTTTTTAAAAAAATACAAAGGCGAACTTATCCCTTTAAGGGATTTTACATTTCGAAATCCAATCTAAAAGAATTGTCGGAGCTCCGCTACCGCGGAGCTCCTATTCCCGAGCCTTTTGTTGGTTTTTTTATATAATGGGTTTGCTTGACTCTAGTCAGGACAAGGTCAAGGATGGAGAGAGCTTACCTAATATCTATTAATCCTACTTTAATGAACACTGGGTAATCGTCCGGAAATACGAACAACCTGGTATTATTTTTAACTCGACTGCCATTAATGCCAAGTAAAAAAGACCTATCGTAACATTGACGATAAGATAACATGCCAAAGGCAATATGGTTTTACCCTGTAGAATAAAGGCCCTGGAACCCTTTGTCCAGCCAGTTCGACGTAGCAACCTGCAGCCCTATTGCCTAACGCACTCGCAATCGCAATCGTTTTCATTTTGACAGTGCGAAGGCGAGTCTGCTTACAAAATGAAAACAATTGTTCCGCTTTGAAGCCGATTGCGGCCCTAATGCCTAACGCTCCTGCTGGCCTATTGCCTAACGCACTCGCAATCGCAATCGGCTTCAAAATGAAAACAATTGTTCCTCTTTGAAGCCGATTGCGATTGCGAGTGCGTTAGGCAATAGGCCAGCAGGTATGATATGGCATGTTTTTCGATATCGAACCATTATTTAAGCCCTTATTAAATCGACTGTGTTCCCTTTTGATGCTTGAAGTGCCTGCAAATTTCCCATAGTCATTCTTCCTTCTCTTGAAAAGTACAAGAGCCAAAGTCGATACTACTCGTAACTTAATCCGAGGCCACTTGATCGACGAGCTAGTTACTAACTAGGTAATCAATGGCCACTTAAACTTGCGGGACGGGACAAGATGCAAGCTTACGTTAGCGATTTTCGCGACCTGAAATAATTTAAAGAGTCGGCTTCAAGAGAAATGGGCAAAAATGAAAATAAATTACTTAGTGTAGTGTTCGACGAGCCTCAAATTATCATTAAGCGTGTTATTATCGGAAAATGTATAACTTGAGTTATGAGTAGGTTAAATTATGAAACAACAATAAAATATCAAGTTCCAATCAAATTAAATCAGTCCGCTGTAAATATACCTTCCCTTTTCAAGACATCATTTATTCATTACGCTCGCTTTGAGTTCCATATTCATTAAAACACATACCTATTACTCGTAATTAATAGTTAATTAATCTTGTACTGTTTACAAAATACATGATAAAGCTTATAAATTAATTAATAACGTTAATAAAAAGCAATCTTTAAAAAACCCGACTGTTGCTAACCAACTTTAAATCGTTTTATATCGTAAATGATCAATCAAAATGAAAAATGATGAAAGAAATCTATGGATGATTTTTAATTTCCTATTCAACAATACCCCACATGTCAATTCGTAGACTTTATTTTTTATTTTTTACAATATGTTGTCTCGTTGCCGCCATATTGAATGTTGATTATTGTCATGTCCTTATTGACACTCACAAGATTAAGACCAATTGATTGAAATAAGAATCATCAAAATCGGTCCACGATTCTGATGATTCCGTCACGTCAATCATGATTACGTCAATCTTATGGGTCCATATTAGCTCATATAAAAATTTGTACTCCGAATGTATTGTTATTCATAATCATCGCAAGTCATTAAAGGGTTTTTTACTGAAACGGTTTTTATTTCAGGGTTTTTATAAAACAAACCTAACCTAACCTAGCCTCATTTACCAGGTCGATATTTCAAAAATCCTGAAATAAAAACCGTTTCAGTAATAAACACTTTACGACTTGCGGTGATTATGAATAACAATACATTCGGACTAAAAATAATTATATGAAACAAAGCGCTCCCCAATCTATTATTATTATAATCTATTCTAGTAGGCCCCCTGATGGTGTTAGTTCGGTATCTTCGGCCGCCGTTCTACGGGGTTAAACTATGTTGCCTTCGACATGTTATCGTATTATCGATAGCTCTTATTTACTTGACAATAATGGCAGCATAGATAAAAACAACACGACAGTCAGCCCAGCCGTCTCCGAGGCGCAATAAATGCAATCTACTTTTATATTCTACCTATTTGATCCGCATTTTTCGATTTCAAATGGGTTAATGCAAGAACATTGCAGACGACAGTTTAATTTACGAGCAGTACTATGAAATGAAAACAGAATTGATGATCGTATGATACATTGTACATTATAAAAGAGTTTTACTAGAAGGAATTTTGTACGGTGTATTTTACGTAAGCAAATAAAAAGCAATAAATTTTTCATTTTTACAATAATAAATAGGTACAAGGCTTGTAGTACTGTTAGGCGATGGGCTTGCAACCTGTCACTAATGCGCTGGTAAACATGTTAGCCTAATTGTGCAAATTGTGGTTATAGAATTATCAACAAGTTTTTAGAGATGTTTGTAATTCTGTAGCTCTGCCTACCCCACTCTGGGAACGAAGGCGTGAGATTATATATGTATGTAATAGGTACACTCACAAGATTAAATTTTGTACCCACCTTAGGTCCAAAGTCAATCTGACTTTCTACAACAATAAGGTTGAGTTTCCTAAAAGTTACAATTGACTTGACGACATCTCTAATGACATCGACGACTTCAAGCTCGTGACCGTACTTATCATGTTGAAATATAATAATAAAACCATTAAACACCGAAGCTACCAAGTTTTGCTAGAACGCATTGTAGTGAAGGTAAACTTAAATGAGCAGGCAAAGTTTCTAAATGCGGGCATCGGCAACTTTCTCGTGATTACCCTCCTTCGTTTGCTTAGATCTTGCTCCTCTAAAAGGCAACGACCCTTAACCTAACCGTAACCTTTTGTATCTAACCACCTAGTGCTATTGATTATATAGCACCTTAAATACCGCGGGTCAGTGAAGGCGCTTAATTTAAATATCTTGATCGTAAGATATGAGCAAGCATTGAGAGCGAATGAGACAAACCAGACGGTCCTTTTATGATTGCTCTTAAAAGGACTGTCGAATTTGTCTCATTCGCTCTAATATGCTCATATGCGACTTTACCCGAACGCTTAAAACTTTTTAAGATCTCCGGCGAGATATGTACAATGGATATGTGAGAGCATGTTAAGACACAACCTTGCGTTTGTATATCTAATGTGTGTGTGTGTGTGTGTGTGTGTGTTTGTTCCGTGGTCAACAAAGAATCCTTATAGTTTCACGATATCCGTCTGTCAATCTGTACGTGATATAACTCAGAGACTTATGGTACTACAAAGCTGTAATTTGGAATAGCTATATGGCTTAAATTAAACCTGCAACGTTATAAAAAAATATATTGAAAAAGTTTTTTCGGGTACCTACCATACAAGTTAAGGAAGCGTAAAAAAAATTTAGTTACGTGTCCCCCTCTACATCCAAAACTACAAGTAATAAAACTCTGAATAATATCTTATAAATATATATAAGTAGACTTGATTGGTTCCTGAGATACATACATACGAACATACCGTCACGCCTTCATTCCCAGAGTGGAGTAGGTAGAGCTACGGAATTACCCACAACTCTACAAACTCGTTGTTAATTCTGTAACCACAGTTTGCACATACAGGCAAAGATGTTTTCCTAAGATACAGGCGGTTAAATTGTTTATATCTGCTAAAAATCATCTAAGACAGCAACAGATAACTTTAAATATATTTTAACTCTAATATTTCCTAGAGCTGGGTCATGCCGGATACACAGTAACCGTTGGATCGTTAACAATAACTTGAATGTGCAGCTTTCTATGTTTTTCTTCAACGTAGTAAGAGCAACGCTCACCACAGAAGGGACTTAAGTAAAACCAAGTAAGAAAAACTTATTGGTATTCGGAAGTCACTGGGGATCGACCTCGATAACTTGCGATTACGACTTCACGAGTCGACAACTCAAGCCCTGCTCGCGCTCTAAGAGTTGTTTAATGCCAATGTAAAATGATTATGCTACGGTCTTCGCTAATCTACAACTTTGTAAATTAGATTCGATACTATTAAATTACGGCCCTTTTGAGCGTATTATGTAGCGGACCAAGAGTCTTTCTCCATATTTCCTCATTTAACATTCCTACTTAAATTTTCTTTTCCTTATATACAGTGATCGGAATAGGTAGTGCAATTTCACGGGATTTCGGTGCGTAAGCTTAGTATGGATATAACTTGTAATCCCGGATTTTCACTTTGAAAAGTTTAAAAGTTTGTTTTGGTGAAAAACAAATATCAGGGGACATTACACAAATTTGACCTAGCCCCACAGTAAGATCAAAAAAGTTATTAATTTATAATTTTGCCAATTATACTGCTAGTACAAAGTTGGTATTGACGAAATATGTAGACCCTTTAATTTCGACATTCTTGCAAACAAAAAACCTCATATAATCTTATATATACTTCAATTCATATCATGTCAAGAAAATATTCTGTGAAAAAGTCCGAATCCCGGAATCCCGGGTCTTATCCATATTATTTATAATGTTTGAGGTCATTCACCCGAAATTGCACTACCTATTCCGATCACTGCTTATATAGCTTATGTTGCCGACTGTACTTTTTTACACAGTCATGATCTGTTTATCAATATCGAACTAATAAATACCAAGTGTCCCAACTCGTTGGGTCTAAGAACTCTTAAATATAATCATATTGCACTATCATCAAGTTTACATATTATTATGTATTAACAATTTTAGCTTATTACGATAGCCGGAATCGGATTAAAATTTGTACCTTAAAATACTGAAAGATAATACCCTAAATAAAACAATTGAATGTATCAAAACTCACCTATCTTCGCAATGCTCGCAAAGAATATCCACAGCCCTATAAGAAAAGGCGTTTCGACCCGATGGAACTCGAACGCTGCTATAACCAAGGTCCTCTTGGCCTTGGTCTTCTCCGTGGCCAGCTGTTCCGTGGTGGACAACAGCTGCTGGCGGAGTTGGGTGCCCGGCGGCTCCCCGGGGAGAGGGGCCACCGGGCCCATGGGCCCGAAGCCGAGCCCAGGATACGTGGAAGTCCCATCGACAGTTATGGACGGACTCTGTTTCGTGGTACTCTGAAAAGAAAAGGTTACGTGAGTATTGTTTTTAAAATAGGCTAAATATTAATTTAGATAAACATACTGGTCTCTGCCTACCCCTCTGGGAACAGGCGAAATTTAATGTATGTATGTACGAGTATGTACTGGTTTAAATGGTCTTCATTAAGGTACTCGCAACTAAGCGCCAAGTTCCGAAGAAAGAGTCTCGTGTTGTATTTTTATATGGTTCATTTCGAGCAGTTTCAGACCGCCTATAAAACTTAAAATTAACATGTACTTTATAATAAAGTATAATTAGTGATCCTACTAATATTATAAATGCAAAAGTTTGTGAGTTAATTTGTTACTTTTTCACGCAACAACGGCTGGACAGATTTGGATAAAATTTGGAATCGAGATAAGTTAACTTATACCCTGGATTAAGCAGGCAGAAGCTAGTGTGTGATATTTAATTTCATACTATCTTACCAACCCGATTAAAATTATAAACTAATGACCCGCCCCTGATACGCACGGGTCAAGTATCCATGTATTATGGCTCATTACATTTGAATCAAGATACTGTCTAGACTGTCTTTACCTAGGTAAATGATGGTAATAACCGTAATAAAATCCATCAAGTAGTTTTAAGGCACTTTGTCCCGCTGCCGGCGAGGAAGCGATAAGCTATCGACTATTTTCTCGCTCAAGAAACGAACATAAGATATAGATCCCGTGTCAATAAAATAGACACATATATATTAATAGTTGATCGCTGGCTCTACTCGATTCCCGCTCATCGTCGGCAGAGGGACAAGTGCCTTAAGATAAGCGGCAACATATACAAATAGGCAGACGCCTAACCACGACGACTTTAATTGAGTCGCTTAACTTCAAACTCGGATAACTCCATGCAAAGGGACAACCGAATTTGCGACTTTTTTCAAACAAGTTAAGTTTTAAATTCGTTTACCAAATTTTAAGGACATATCCGAGTTTGAAGTGAAGCGACTCAACTTATAATTTCTATACATATAGATTAATTATTTTTTTGGATGTGAGATGTTTGATAAACGACGACGGATCACGCATGGGCGTTTTCCAAAAAAAGTGCCAATATAGTTAAGTTTAAGTACTAAAATTAAAAACGGTAACTTTCAAGGGTTAGTATCATCTCGTCTATAACGAAGCTGATCTAAGCAGCAAGTGGTCTAAAACTGCCATATGTATTTTGAAGCTTCCTCTTAATTAACGCAATGCGGGGCTCCTATTTCTGGGCGGTTTGCCCTTCGGGCATCTGATGCTACTTAACGAACCTAACCTACCTACTATGTGTGTGTGTTTTGAACTGCTTATCGGGCGTCTTGTATTTAATTTAGACCTAATGCTACTTAGACCAGCTTCATTTTAGACTACTTACTGCCGTAGACCAGTTGCGTTTTAAACGAGATGATACTAACCCCATACCCACCACTGTTACAGATCAAGGCAAATCAAACACTTTCCTTATTAAAATCGAGTTTAAAGTAGTTGATAATCTATATTCTGCGACAAATATATAATTTTATTCTCTATGATACAAAATATTTTGATAAAATGTATCTGAAATGGATTGGCCACGCAATACACTTTTGTGTTAAATGACTATGTATATATGTATGTATGTAAACACTTTATTGTACAAAAGAAAAACCAGAACAATACAATTAATATAAAAATATGTACAAAGGCGAACTTATCCCTAATAACTAAGTAGCAGATGTTATGTGATGTTAGGTGAAGGAGTTTAGAATGAATATAAATTTATTTTTGTTCGGCCAAAGTCAACAAGCACAAAATAAATGTCTATTTTGTAGGAACCTCTCCAATTATCCGGAGTTCTCCGAACTTCAGTTCAATTGCGTGACCAAGCCTTTTGCCGCAACCACTGGTAGCTACAGATAGTTGTCGAGTTCGTATTTATCTTGCTTTCTCAGGTAGCCTCAGTCCCTAATTAATAAAATATCTACTTACTTAAATAAATAAATAACGGGGACAATCTCATACAAATTGACTTCACATGATCAGATTTTTTATTCTTGTCTTCGTGCTTCTTGATAGATTTGGTTACATCAGGTTAAATTTTTACATCTCAAATACAAAATGTGTCGGCTTGGACCTGACATATCCAAATCTATCCGCGTATCGAGGACTTATGTACCTGGGTTTA
This sequence comes from Acleris literana, assembly GCA_946894065.1. Lineage (NCBI taxonomy): Eukaryota > Metazoa > Arthropoda > Insecta > Lepidoptera > Tortricidae > Acleris > Acleris literana. The sequence goes on from OX335681.1 coordinate 7,395,490, forward strand.
GACATTCGGTGTCCGCGTTCCCGATTCACATAAATATAAACTCAACTCGGAAGTCTAAATTCTTGGCACAGAATGTGTTGAATATTGAATATTTAGGACGTGGTTGAATAAAACAAGGTTAGTTCCCGTCGTGGCTGCCACTTGCTACACAAAGCAAGGTCAAGATAGTTGGAAACTATCGGGGTAGGCTCAGGGCGAATCGATAGCCGAGCCGCGGGCCTCATTAGGCATGGCCGCTTATCTGAGTACTTTAGGAAAGAAGAATCAAAAACAAAAAACTGCCTTCAAAAACGCAAAAAATAACTTCTTTTAAAATGGTAGGTATAGTACAGTCCAACTGAAGTCGGCTTTTGGCTAAAAATATTTTGAGTCGCCGACTTCAATTGGACTGTTCTAAACCTACCATTTTAAAAGAAGTTGTTTTTTGCGTGTTTGAAGGCGGTTTTTTGTTTTTTAAAACATTTATTTTATTTTATACTTTTTAGTGACCATAATAAGCTGTTTTGTAATTACAATTCTTTGAAACTTTAAGACATTTCAAGCTTACCGCAAGCAACGCCGCGGGAAAGTCATAGTCATATTTAAACAATAAAATGTTCTTCGTCATAATTGCTCAACTATCTTAATCGAGATATCTTATAGCCACCCTTGAAATAGGTACCGTTGATGAGTTCCGGTAGCTATTTGTGGTCTTCATCATCAGTTCCACTTCACCAAATGATACTTTCTGAATGCAACTGCTAGATTTATTACTAAAAATACTAAAATCGCTGTATGTATGCCTATAATATTTGAGGAGTCCCCTGAATTCCTCACGGAGCCCTTCATCAGATTCAGATTTGGTTACAATGGAACCACCTCGGAAGTATACCTACTCTATCAAACCAAAAAATATTTTTAAAATAGGACAACCCTGTAAAAAGTTACGCGTGATCAAACGATAGGGGTCATACGAGATAATCGCTGACAAATATACATACATACATACATACAGGTCAAACTGAGAACCTCCTTTTTTTTGAAGTCGGTTAAATAGAAAAGACAATGCGATTTAAAGAAACTGGGCAAGAGCATGTCGGACCGTGCTGCTCAGTGTCCCTACACTGAGCATGGTATGGTCATGGTCGGCATTTTTTAAGAAGCGCTGTTTTTCGGCTTTGACTTAAAAACGGTACAATCGGATCATAATCACGTTTAAAATATTTTTTGTTGAATTCTATTACATGTATGGAATGCCCCCCCAAGAAATATTTATTTTTGTTATTTAACTACCATGCTAAGTAGCGGCTACAATACCCCCGTACTCCAAGTTTAATCAATATAAATCTTGTAGTTTTTGAGTAAAATGCCAGTGACACACGAACGGACGGATGGACAGAACGAATAAGGGTTCCTTTTGCCAATTTGGCTATGGAACCCTAGAAACGGCGTTTAATGCAATTTTTTATAATTATTGAGTGCTTATCGTAATATTCTTATCGTAACTTCCTAAGTAAGTATCTTATCTTTACCCTCCCGCCAAGCATCAGTGTCCGTATTGTTGTGTTCCGGTTGTGCCCTCTGCATTGCTTACACCTATATACGACGGTGAAGAATTTCCATTCGGTGGCTCACACTTGGCCCGTCTACTAAATTGCAAAACAACTATAAAAAAATTACAACATCGCCAGCGTAAACTGAAATAATCTTAATACTGCAAGTAAAAAGTTTAATATAATAAGCGAGGCTACTTTTTCTCGTCTACAAAATCATTTGCATACAAAATAAGAAACATTTCACAAGGTTTCCAACATTTCGCTCGCGACGACGTTCCATTTACATTCAACATTTCACCCGTCTCAGCTGGAGACCGAGGTTTTGAACGGAATTAAAGATTTCGCAGATTTATGTTACGTGCCACGTTTTTTTTGGAATATAATCAAGTAACGTTGGTTTCCTTCTTTGGTTTAGTATTGTGCTATGAGTGCTCACGATTCGCGCCACATCTATGTTCACCATTTTGACACTCGGCAATAGGGAATATGCACGATTTTTTAAATCGCATTTCTCAACAAAATATGAAAATACCGTAAAAGAGATCACCAAAAGTGAAATTAAAATTAAAATCGGTCAAGAAATACGGATGATACAAGCATTTAAACTGCTAATTAGACAGAGAGATCCGAAGTGCACCGGTGACGTCATCGTGCAGTTCGGCCATATAAACTCCAAGTTAAATTCTGTTTTGCTAGAAAGAGATAGGAACAAATCTTTGTTGGCTTATATCTTGGTTATTTTTATAGCTATTCAAAAAATGTTTTTTCTCACTTGTCTGTGACATGACTCAGCTTTTATTGAAGCTGTAAAAAAAATCATGCATATTCCCTATTCTCGACATTCACCGGGAGAGATCGGAAATGCAAATGTCATCTCATGAGACACATTGCTGCATAATCATAATATCATAGTGTGCACTTAACAGTCTAAAACAGTAATGTAGATCACCTGCCACAATGTAATTTTTTTATAGTAGAAGTATGAATAAAACAGACGTGGCTTGATTTAATTATTACATCGCATTACTAAAAATTCTTTGATTTTGAAAGCTAACCCGTCACATATGTCATAATAAGTTTCAGGTCAATAAGTTGAGGTTTTATTATTAAGTATACTAAATAGGTTTGGATATTTTATGTGAGTAAATTCTAGGATTTTATATACTCTATGTAAAAATACGAACCTTGACGATTAAAACCGAGATATCCCGAGTGTCAAAGTGGAAATAATCGTACTGTATGTTACTTTTATTTTTTTATAGCAATGCTTTGTGCACATGAGCATACAGGCCATCTAGGGCCTGTTTTATAAAGCTACAAATTACAATTTACAGGTTACAAGTTTCCATTTGACACAACCTCGACCAATGACGACCAGCCATTTGAGCAGTGTTGCCAGTTTAGACCTGTAAAATTGTTACCTGTAGCTTTATAAAACGTGCTCCTGATGGTAAGTGGGATCTGAGAACCATATATATATTATTTCTCAAGCCTACTACAACTTATAGACTGCAATCTTAAAACCACAAATTCCAACCAACTTAACTCAACCAACTCCTAGGACAACTCTTGGGACTAAGATAGAATACCTCTATGGGTGTGTAATGTTTTTAATAACAACTATTTCCGAATTTTAAACATACGGCATACCAAATAACATTATTCCTAATGAACGATATAAATAACGTTTTTATGAGCATTGAGTATTCTGTTATTTTATTATTATGACCCACCAAATTGTGAATTTTGTTTTTATACAGATTGTTTATAATGAATTTTACGAGTAGTTAAGTAAAGTTATGCTAAAAGTTGGTATAAAGCATGAACGGCACCCATATCTCTATACTAGTAATTTCCACGTTTGTCTTATATCCCCACAACGGAACAAATGAACCTTGCATAATGTTCTACAACCACAACAACTGCTTTATCTACACTCATCGACGGCGAGTAAAGCGATCGTTATTTTAAAGGGTTTTAACTGTCTTTGAATTTAGAATTCTTCGTCGCGGTAATAGTCATTTTACAGATTTACGTACCTATGAAGAACTTGCACTGCGTCGAAGCACGTCTGGGATCGAGACACGCCCGGTCAATAAAATGGTTGAGCTACAATAGAAACCATTAATTTGCTTTCAGCGAGAGGGTTCTAAAGTAACTCAGCAGTGAAAGGTATTGACTGTATTCTATACTGGTAAAATCGAAGAGGAAGTAAGGAAATGGGCACTTTGGAAATTTTTCGTCACACGGCAAGGTACGGCACATTTTTACCGTCACGATCACATGCAGAGCCTAGACAATTTGCATTGTGAGAACGTTATATCTATCGTTAACTATTCCACACATTGAAGTAATAAACTTAGATGATATGGATTTAACGTGTGGCGTACCTTAAGGGTCGATGCTTGGTCCAAGTATGTTCGTCAGAATTATAAACTATCTCCAAAGCAATCTCACATAAGACTCGGCTTACCTGTTCGCGGATGATACCATTGCAATTTTCTAAAATGATGACCTTAGATTTTTAAAAGCCAATGTATGTAATTGATTATCAAAATGTATAGGACTGACGTCACTACTGGACCACATGGTGGCATCGAACGCTTAAGTCAATTCAATACAATTTGACAGTTTTCGAAAATCGTTTAACACTAACGGCGATATTCATCTTGTTTAGGACCCTAGGGTTCTATTGTTCACGGTAAAACCGGAAAAATATATGGGAATTTTAAGATATTCCCATACATAACACATCCAGTGCCAATGACCCGACAGTTGGATCCACTGTTCGTAGCAGAGTTTCGCTACATAGTGGAAAAATGCTGCTACAGGCTACAGCGTAGCACTCGTAGCATTGCTGGCACTGAATGTGATAATGTTTGGCCATATTAATGCAACTCGTTTAGACCATATTGCCTATGCATGACGCGTTTTGGTATTATTGTTTTTAATTCAACCGCCATTACTGTCAAGTAATAGTACCTAGTTTACGTGACGGTTGCGTAATGCTAATTACGCAGAGTCTCGTACAATACTTTATCTACACACATATTATAAGTACTTACTCTAAGATGGGTTCAGAAGCCGAAAGGCAAATGACCAGCATTACCTTACCTGTGGTAGTAGGTGACAGCGATGACAGCTGTAACGTAATTTTGAAATTACGTTATCGAATATTGTATGGTAATGAGGTCCAAATTTGGAACATCTTCCAAAATTAACAGCTGACATCGCTATCACCTACTACCACAGGTAATGCCGGTCATTGACTACGGGTTTTGAACGCATAATAGAGGACTTATGATATGAGTGTAGATAAATTATTTTAAGCTCTTGCTATCACTACATTGACAATACGATATACGCTAACATGTCAAAAACAATATGGTTTTATCGAGCATAATAGAGCCTCTAAATGAATGACCGTCCCCTATGGACGGGACGTTAAATTGTTTCGAGCCAAGAGACGGTATACGTATTTCAATAGCTCCCAATACCGACAACACAAAGATAACTTGAAACCTTCATAAGCTAAAACTCTTCCGCACGCGTGAAGCCGCACTTGGGTGAGATCTCGAGCGTAACTTTTAATCTCGATCGCGTTGAAAGGGCGGGAGGTAGATCTCATGTGGGTATTTGGGTCCCTATCTTTGTTCGCATCAAAAGTTCTGTTGCACGTATGACTTTTAGCGTTGTATTGTGGATTTATTTTGGGTTGTCATTTATTAGATACAAATAGAGAATGAGCGGAACACTATTTATGCATTATGGTCACCTTTATATACTTAGCATCATTATAAAAAATAATTAGATGACAATTATAAAATTGTAGGGAAAATATAAAATAAAACCAAATGGCAATGGGTACCAGTCTCAGCATTTGCCAGGCGTGCCCGGCGCTAGTTTTCAGCCTGGCCCCTTTTATGAAGTTGGTAGGGTACTAATTGTAACTGTACGTTGTAACTGTAAGTAGTGGGGTGCGGAAAGCACTAGCTAACTAGCCTATCTTGTCAATGAACTGCTGGCAGTAGCCAAAGGAAAAATAAAAGGTTAGAGAGAGTAAAAGCAAAAAGAAAATGTTTAAACTTTGCTGGGCTACGAGAGAAGGAAAGATAAAATAATACCTACGACGGACGAGGAGCCACGCGAATAAATTGCAGCAAAAACCCGTCTAGACCAGCGGTTTTCAAACTTTTTTAGTAAAAGAACCCTATTGAAACATTGAATATTTCACTGTGCCCCAAAATAAGCAAAAGATGGTTTTATAATAACAAATTAATGAAAACGAAAAAAATGAGTACTTTCATATTATTATTTTTTGTATTAAAAATGGGTTTGCGTTAATAAAATAACGTTTAATTATCATTGTTTTAAAGTTGAATTTCGGCAGAGCCCCGGAGCACACTTTGAGAATCGCTGATCTTAAGTCTAGACTTTCCTTCGTGTTAAAAATGATGTTGTTCTTTTTTCAAAATACTTATGAACAAATAAAATCGTTTATGTACTTAGCTAATAGCGATTAATACTTCCTTTAAACTATTTGTAGATCACGACCATATCACGAGGCTCGGCCATTTAACATTGATGTTGAGTACATAATTTAACTACGACTAACATACATTAATTTTATATTTAATCTCATTAATCCTAGGGAAGTTCCTTGAAGTAGCCTTCACCTCCACCTGCCCAAGATGCCAACTGTAATTAGCTAATGCCTTCGCCGACGCCGGCGAAATTTATTGAAGCACAAAGCAAACTAATTTGCCTTTGAAATTTTGATTATGATTACCTTATAAATAAATATCTGGGAGAGAATCATCGACCTAGTTCCAAACTAAGCTCTGATCTTGGTGATATTATGGTAGTCAAATGATAAACGTACTCCCGTCTTTTAACTAATACCGTTGGGCTGGCTATTGCTATCACATTTGCACTCGCAGTTGATCTTATATTGGTCACTCGTGTTTCATAGAAAAACGAAGATGGCCGATCGCTATTAAGAAACTGGGGCCTGTTTTATAAAGTTACAAATTACAATTTACAGGTTACAGGTTTCCATTTGACACAACCTCGACCAATGACGACCAGCTATTTGAGCAGTGTTGCCTGTTTAGACCTGTAATATAGTAACTTGTAGCTTTATAAAACGTGCCCCTGGTAGTATGTACAGTCGAGTTCATAAATATGTATACACTTTAGTACCCTGTCTCTTTAATGTCATGTTCAAACTGCCATATAAGAATTATCAAAGCGATTAAAATGACAAGGTACTGAAGTGTATACATATTTGTAATATATGTAGATGGGGGTAGATTTATTAATATTAGAATGTAAGGTAGTTCCAACTCTCGGCATTCCATTATATGATCAGCTGGCTATAAGACGCGTTTTATAGCCAGCTGATCATATAATGGAATGCCGAGAGTTGGAACTACCTTACATTCTAATATTAATAAATCTACCCCCATCTACATATATTACAATATTAATGAACTCGACTGTACTGTATGTTGAGGATTAAATACTCACATCCAAGAATCTGGTCCAAGGTCAGAAATATTATCTATGCACATTCCCAAAACGTCAAAATATCTGCATCCCTAAGCCACTGACAATAAGGTCTAGTATACATATGTATATTAGGAGCGATGGCTGTTTAGATGTCTGCGCCTTTGACTGAACAAATAATCTCATCATACAAATCTGCCGTTATCGATAAAAAAGGGACCTTATTTTCGATGGCGCTTCCGCCATTATTAAAGATACTCCAATATAAATACAACATCGAGTGACGCGGTGCGGCGTAAGCGCCATCGACATTAAGGTCCCTTTTCATACATAACGGTACAAATATTTGCACTTCCTGGACATCGCCCGCTAACTTCACTTCCAATTAGGCTTAACGCATCGTTTAAATAGCGTTTGCCTCCGACTTTGTGCACGTAAAACTCGATAACATTAATCCCACATTAACTATCAAGTATTCCTGGACAAGTGGCATTCCACGTTCTAATCCAAGACGTTGTTCAATGTGTGTTGAACATTACACTAATCCAAAGGAAGTTTTAAAAAAAAAGTGCACATTACCGTTAAAAGTGGGTTAGTATCATCTCGTCTATAATGAAGCTGGTCTAAGCAGCAAGTGCTTTCAAACGCAGCTGGTAAGTAGCAAGTGGTTTAAGTTCGCAACTGCCATATGTATTTTCAAGATTCCTTTTAAATAACGCTATGCGGGGCTCCTATTTCTGGGCGGTTTGCCCTTCGGGCATCTGATACTACCTAACGAACCTAACCTACCTACTGTGCGTGTGTTTTGAACTACTCATCGGGCGTCTTGCATTTAATTTAGACTTAATGCTACGGGTTAGTATCATCTCGTTTAAAACGCAACTGGTCTACGGCAGTAAGTGGTTTAAATCGAAGCTGGTCTAAGTAGCATTAAGTCTAAATTAAATGCAAGACGCCTGATAAGCAGTTCAAACCACACACAAATAGTAGGTAGGTTGGGTTCGTTAAGTAGTTTCAGATGCCCGAAGGAAAAATCAACCAGAATTAGGAGCCCCGCATAGCGTTAATTAAGAAACCTGCACCTCACGCAGTGAACCTGTCGGTTTACCTACACATAGTACTCGTAGCTTCTTATACCTGCTGAACCTACTCTTAAGAATTGTTAACACAAAGCTTATCTAAATTCTTGGAGTTTGTGACTAGTGACTCGATTGCTCGATAACCTACCCCATGGTCATCTTGCCATCCGAATCAGGAGATACAGAGGAAGCTGCAGCCGCTAACTTGATACACACGTCGACATATTATTAATATTATAAAGCTACAAGTTAAAATTTTACAGGTCTAAACTGGCAACACTGCTCAAATGGCTGGTCGTCATTGGTTAAGGTTGTGTCAAATGGAAACTTGTAAACTGTAAATTGTAATTTGTAGTTTTATAAAACAGGCCCCTGAACGACTTTATTTCTATGAAAAAGCGTTTTAAATACGCTCGGATTAAAATCCTTCTTTCTTACTTAAAAAGCCCGCATAATAGCATCATTACTCCTAAACCCCTAATGCAGTCCATCTAAGCAGGTTAATTCCAACAAAGCTTTACCTATAAAGTGCCTAAAGTCAGTGGTATGCTTTTAAAAGAAAATATGTTTACGTAATTTTCTTCCTTTATCTTTCTACTCTCTATCTTGCTCACCTTTCACCAACAGTCGAAGCATAAGCGACTTTGTATACTCAACATAAAGTTTCAGTTCGATAGAAGCGTCTTATGGACATAAGTTAAGTGAGTTGATATAACATGTTACCCCGTTTGCTCAGGTCGGAGGCGAGATATTCATGTTAATTACAGTGCGGGTTAATTAAATTCGGCTTATACTGATAGTTTGGCCCGATGTGTAGTAACTACTTATATGTTAATTATTCAGTGTAAACTTTGGGGCTCTATTTGGGATTTTCGGTTGCCTATGTTGGTTTGATATTAGGCATAAATATAGCCATTTAACCTAATCTGCGATATATCTTTCCTAATTTTTGATTGATAGTTAACCTAGTTGGTAGCTAACGGTCCTGGGTTCGATTCTCGGTATGGGCAAATATTTGTATGATGAGCGCTAGTATTTTTTTCTGAGTCTTGGACGTTTATTTATATATTTAAGTATTTACTTCTCCGTAAAAGTATATTTACCGTTGTCTAGTACCCAAAGCCATGCCAAGCCTAGATCTTAGTTTCTGACTGGGCCAATTTATGTGAAATTACATACTTTCACGCCTATAATCCCAGAGTGGGGTAGGCAGAGCTTCAGAATTACCTACAACTCTAAAAACTTGATGTTAATTCTGTAACCACATTTTTCACAATTCGGCTAAGATCTTGAAATTGAATTGTGTGAAATTGTCCCCTGATATATTAATTTATAACAGGTTAGTGGTAGGATCTTGTGCAGGGTCCGTCCAGATCGCTACCACCATCTTACCCTGCCACCAAACAGCAGTGTCCGCATGGTTAAGATCCGGTGCCGGGCTAAGACAACCAGGGAAACCACTAGCATATGTAAATCTTCATGGTTGGCAACGCAATTGCAATCTTGAAATTGTCACCGTAACCTTGGCCAAGATTCTACACACAATATCGCATTGGACGTGTTATCGTACAGTTAATTGTAAAAATATGGGAGAACACGACATCTCAAAAATATGTCCCAATGCACCTTGTTCCAGCGTAATAAGAACTTTGTAACATATTTATGTGAGGATTCTTTAAATACATATTTTTGCACTCGAGTGTACTGTCGATGTTGGGATAACTCTTATTTACTTGACAGTAACAAAAACAATACGATAACACCTCAAAGACAATATTATGGTTTTATCGTGTAGAATTTCAGCACTGTGCTGTGTGTGTGTGTGTCGTTTGCCCTCTCGATGCTATAAAAAAGGGTTTTATAATGGACGTGTGAGTCCATCTGCTACGAATGGACTACATTTGCGTAGTCACAGCGTAAAGTCGTAGCTTGCTACGAACTAATTTCTACGACGAGCGAAGTAAACTATGATGTAGGCTATCATGGTAGGGTAATTCCTTTGTCTAAACGATATAGCAAACATATCAACAAAGAGGTCTCCATCGCTGTTTTGACACCTCGTCCCTTCCCTTTCTAATCAAAGCATAGGTAAAACAAAACCGCGATACATAAACCAATTGGTTACACTACATAAATTGACGAGAGCTGGGAATTGCTAATGTAGTGGTGTTTGAGTTTTTACAGGAATCCTGTATTTTCTCGCTTGTCGCTCGGGCCTCTATTCTAAGCGGTAAAACCTATATTGTCTTTGACGTTTTATCGTATTGTTTTTAACTCGTCCGCCATTACTGTCAAGTAAATAAGAACTATTGTAACGTTAAAATATGATAACACGTCAAAGGCAACATTGCTTTACTGTCTTGAAGCCCAGTGCCAGCTAGTCTACGAGTACTACGCTGTAGCCTATTTAGCGAAAATCTGCTACGAATATTGAACCCGACTAACGGGTCGTTGGCACAGGATGTGTTTTGTATGTTATGTGAACGCACAATAATTATTTTTTGACATTTGCTATAATATCTAAGTCATATTTAGCAAAATTACGTAGTTAAAATACTTTTTTACTTAATTCAATCTCCTCGCAAAGTTATCGCGTTGAAATTGGTAAATGGGAAAATATTTCAAAACTTCCGACGGTGTATTACCCATCGCTCCCAAATAGTATACTAACAAAACCGGGCGAGAACCGGAAATATTTCCAAATCGCCCCGCTGGCTTCTGATTGGATTTCCTGATCTCCTTTCCACAGGGATTACCTGTTTAACAGGAAACGTTTAAAAGCACTTTCCCGTGGGCTAGATGAGGATAGTGCTTTTTGAACTTCTGTTATCAAAGCGCAAAACGGAGCCGTATTTCTATTTGCAAATGTGACTTTACCATGTATAAAATAACAGGATATTATAAGTAAATAATAATAATAAGTTAAAGAGTAGGGGCCCTGCGCCTCTATTCTAGGCGGTAAAAACGATATCGTAGTTTGCCTGTTATGGTATTGTTATGACGTCAGCCGCCATTACTGTCAAGAAAATAAGAGCTATCAAAACGTTGACAATACCATAACAGGCAAACTACGATATCGTTTTTACCGCCTAGAATAGAGGCGCTGGCCAAGATAAAACGCTACTAACGTTTTTCTTTCCTATCACTCAAAATGTATGGTATGACAGTTGACCACGTGGTTTATCGCTACGCACGAGAATGTCATGTCAACCCGTAAATTTTGAGTGATAGAAAAGGAAAACGTTAGAAGCGTTTGCGTCTTTAGTTTCTTTAGCTTCGGCTTTTAGTTATTCCCTATTCGTGAAAGGTCTTCCTGACTTTCTCCTTTACTTCTTCATTCGGACTTCAATTTTTAAATAGTTACGGCCCCTGTACATACGAGTGAGAAGAAGTGAGTGAGGACCACAAGTTGGACCACAGTTAAGCGCAGTTAATCATACAAAGAACGAAGCCGAAAAAAGTTCCGTTGTGCGACGATAAGTATCCCTACAATTGTATGGGTAATTGTCGTGTCATAACGGAAAAATTTCATAGAAAATTTAATTTGATTGAGTTAAGAGGATTGTGAAGCGCCGCTAAAATCGCGTAGCTGTCAAAAAAAATCCATACAAAACTAGCTCCGGGCGAAAACGTTTCTCACCCCCTAAATCAAGTCCGATTTTCACGATTTTTGAATATGTTGTAGTTATTATTAAGAACTAGGTCTGTACGTTTCTGTTTTTTGTTTTTTAAATTTGTCTCGTTCTAAGAAATATTTTCTTGGAAAGGACAACGTACAGACATAGTTTTTCATGATATCTACAACATATTCAAAAATCGTAAAAATTGCACCAGGTTTAAGGGATGAGAAACGTTTTCGCATTTTGTATGGAGATTTTTAGCCCCACAATCCTCTTAACGTGCCCAACTTTTTGGTCCTTAACCAGGTGAGGACAGGCTTCAACTTAAAGACTCAATCTCATTGGTTTTTCCAGCCAGCATGTTTTTCGTGATACATTGCATCGCTGCTATAGCTCCCGGCTCAATAATGTCAATACAACTCGTTAATGGATTGCTACAAGCATGCGGGCTATCGACCAATGAAATAAAACCTTAATCCGGACGGCACCGGCTTGCAGCCATGAAGCGAGGCGGTTAGTAATCGATGCAATGCCAATAAACTTACAATGCCACTCGTTAATTAATGACTTATACTTGTCCTATTTACCCGACAGCGTCACGCGATAAACGTAGCCTAATATGGCTACGTTTATCGCGTGACAAAATGTGGATAAAACATCCGTCAGTTTTCGACACGTATATAAGTACGAGAGTGACGGATGCTTTATCCACGTTTTGTGACGCGATAAATGCAACCAATACTAGGCCCGCAGAAGGAGGGTTGTTTTTCGAGTTCTTGTATGCATGCACGTCTATTTCTTTGGCACTCTCCTCAACCAAAACGGCTTTATGGATTTAACATAGGAAGTGTCGTGTCATTAGATTCGTCATAGTTGTTGGAGTGACATAATAAAGTAATATTTTAATTAAAGTAATAAAAGGAGGGACATTTTTTTCGAACAGATAGTGCAGCCACTTGATGGACATCGCCTCGACGGCTATAGACAGGGAGAGATGATGTAATCGAAAATCAAAATAGATCACTATAAGAAGAAACAAAAAGTTCAAATTCCATATTAAATGTAAATCAATTGTCTTCCCTTAGGCTTTTTTACTCGTCGGCAATACCTTCTGCACACGTGTAGTAATGAACGAGTCTCTTGTGACCTTAGTTGTGTGTGTTTACTTCAGTAAATATTTACAATACACTGTGTGCAGTACCCACCGGCGGGTACAATATTACGGCAGGAATGAAGAATGCGCCGAGCAAACGCCGACGACCGTCCAGCGGCCTCATTACTATTATTGTGTTTTCTAACAAACTTTTACTTTCTTGAAATCGAAGAGTAGTTATTTTGTACTTACAAATGAATAAACAATTTCTAGGAATATAGATAAAAGTGGCGTCCTGTATTTGGGTAAGTTGTCTCTCCTGTGGTCAATAGTTAACGGCTTGTGTGCATATAAGTTATGTTTTTATTTGCTAGGACTAAAGTAGACCTGACGGCGCTTAGGATATGGATTGAGCCAGAAAATTAGGCCTTAAAAACGTTAACGTCGGGTATTTCCACAGGAAAGACGGTAACCTAAATCTGTGTATGACCCATTTAGCGGTATACAGGTCATAAGTATAAATTTATAACTTATTATAGCTTGGCAAAAACGAGTTAAGAAAAAATGAGGGCCAAAATCTATGGGCTAGACTGACGGTCGACATTGACAGGGTGTCCTGTAAAACGCCACTTTTTTCCACATTCTTTGTAAATTGTATAATAATGTAGGAGTTGCCTAAGCTGTATAACATTGTATGTATGACTGATTGAATGGCAACGGCCTGCGCCCCTATTCTAGGCGGTAAAATCCAAATCGTATTTAACCTGTTATGTATGGTATTGTTTTTAACTCGGCCGCCATTACTGTCAAGTACAATCAAGGAATTAAATTTGTGACCCAACTTAGGTCCAAAGTCAATCTGACATTCTACAACAATAAGGTTGAGTTTCTCATAAGTCACAAATGACTTGGCATCTCTAACGACATTGACGATTTCAAACAAATGTTTTTTGAAATGGGTCACAAATTAACGTCTGTGATAAGAGCTATCAAAACGTTGAAAATGCGATAACAGGTCAAAAACGATAATTATGGTTTTTACCGTGTTAAATAGAGGCCTTGCACTCACACCGGAACGCGGCGGTTGCCACCGGATTCAGATTGAAGCCTAATGCCAATTGAATCCTTCTCAATGTCACGTGTAACGTGTGCCGATAACATCGTTGTGAGCAGAAAATTGGATCCAAGGCGTATCTGCTTAGAGCAGTAATACCTTATTACCGCTTCTGTTCACTACCGCTTTATGAACTACGTGTTTAATTCATCAGTATTTTACTTATTTACCTCTACATTATAGGATTTTAATTTAAGAATTTTGTGATTGTCCGCCGTTCTTCAATCGGTCTACAAAACTGCATTTTGTATGAAGATTTGCAATTTTACATTCCACTAAGTATTTAAGGTTCTGTAATCTGTTATAAAACAATATTTGTGTGACACTTCTTACAACTTGAATTAAAAATCACTGTGACACAGTTCTATGGTGGGTAAGGGTTCCGTTGGGTTGGGGCGATAGCACAGTCAACAGCATAAATAAGTGATCATTTATGTACCTTGTCGCTTTCAATCGTTTCACAATTTTGTATGAAATTTCAAACACGACGTTAGAGTGACAAGGTACATAAATGATTACTTATTTATGATGTTGACTGTACCTACTATCTGTGTTTGAATATGGATTATTCCATTAATGGAAAGCCAAAATTAAAGTCACGACCTGGTTAAATAGGATGCACTAACGCGGCCCCCATTTTCATCTCATGGGCCCCCATTTTTTTTTCTCGATCACCTAGTCCCCTTGCACGTCGTCGTCGACCTCTGGGGGTCGATATAAACCACTTTAGGGATCACTACCCTAGCTCCTATTGGTGCTATAAAAAGTGATCTCCCAGCAATAACATAAAAAAGTATCTTTGTTATATTTGTCCTTCGAGTTTTGAGCTTACTTTTTACAAACTGACGGGTTAAGATAAAAGATAAAAAAGATAAAAGATGTTTATTCAGTAAGTAGGCCGCACGGGCACTTTTACACGTCAAAAATCTACCAGCGCTTCGCAAGAGACCACTGCTGAGAAGAAACGCCGCAAGAAACTCAACAGTCAGTCGTTTTTTTTAAAATTACTTATACAATTATAGAACTTAACCTAGCATTATATAAAACAATGAATTTAACATTAAAATATATATATCATGCGTAGTTGAGCAGGAAAATGTGTCAAAACTCAGTATGTTCAGATGAACTCTTAAATAGTAATAAAAATAATTATATATATATATATATATACACATACATATATATATACATATATACAAATATATACATATATATACATATATATACACATATATATGTATATATATATATATATATATATATATATATATATATATGTATATATATATACATATATATATATATATATATATACTTACCCATGACGGTGCAAAACAACCACATTCCCACCAGTTTTGATACATTCTCCTACAGAAACCGTGTCCCCTCGACAATAATTAATTATACCTACAATGTTTAGATATTTTCCTGACTAAGCTATTACTAAGTTATGTAGGTGTTTAATTTAGGCCAAGCATTTTTATCTGCTAGATAGTCCTCGACCCTATAATAAGCTTTCGACATCAACGACTTTATCAAGTAATTTTTAAGTGCTGGAAATGATAACTTTAAAACTTCGTCAGGTAATTTATTATAGAAATGAATGCATTGACCAACAAATGATTTATATACCTTACGGACACGAAATTTTTTAATAGCAATTTTATTTTTATTTCTTTTATTCAAATTATGTATATCATAATTCTTAACAAAAGAGTCTTGATTTTTAATGACATAAATAATATTCTCATAAATAAATTGTGACGCTACTGTCAAAATACTAATTTCTTTAAATAGTAATCTTAAGGAATCACGGGAGTTTAGGTTATATATGGAACGAATGGCTCTTTTTTGTAACACGAATATAGTCTATATGTCAGCAGCTTTTCCCCAAACCAGAATACCGTACGACATAACACTATGAAAATAACTATAATAAACTAAGCGAGCTGTCTCAACATTGGTAAGTTTTTTTTTCCTAACAGCATAAGCTGCCGAACTTAATTTACCTGCTAGTACTGCTATATGGGGACAAGTAAGGCATAGACGAATTTATTTAAGAAAATACAACACTGCCCATGTCACTTGAACTAAGGTCTGTTCATTCTTACTTGTCTTATATAGTAAACAATTTTCTAACCTCAAAATGAACCTTTTTTGGCTAAAACAGCTATTTTAAACAAAATATAGCTATCACAGACAATACATTAGCCAAGTTATATTCATAATGTTTATTCAGTTTACTTTATTTACGATAAAAGAGCTGTTTTAGCCAAAAAAAAAGGTTCATTTTGAGGTTAGAAAGTTGTTTACTATATAAGACAAGTAAGAATGAACAGACCTTAAGGTATACCTAGCTAATGATCATGAAGCTGTCGATAAGATTGGCTTTCCCTTGCGTTGAAGTAATTTAATGTCCTACAAATAAAACACGATTTATGACCGGTTTACTGTGTTCTGAGACTGCATTGTTCACTTTATTGTTGCTATAAAAATATACATACTCGCTACTTAAAACATATTGCGTCAGCCATTTGTCATATTGCCTAGACGTAGGACATAAAATATATCTTCTCAAGCTAGACTTTAACATAGCAAAGCTTGCCTTTCTACGAATAGGGACGAGAAAAGTGCCACACTGTAGGTATCTGTGACGTCGTAAAAGATATCATATTGCACCATTACTCGTGGAGCCGACGCTTGGAAAATATATTCATAGTAGCTCGACGTCTATGATCTAACGTATAGAGAAACTTAATGCCCTTAGCTCTCAACATATGGGTAATGTAAATATAAAGGATGATTAAAATTCGAACTTCTAATCGCTGGTAAAACTAATCATTGAGATGTAGAATACACATTTAATTTTATAATGACTAAAAAAACAACTGGCATATTATTTTAAAACACGTTATCAGCTTTCACCAGGATCTGAAATTTCACTGAAAGCTCAGTATTTTTGGACATGTTTGGGTAAGAGCTTCCCCAACTCAATTTGCTTTTGTTCTTTGTGCCCTCTTTCTAATACATTGCATTATTTTTTGACGAGGTGTTTTTCGAAAAGTGCTATTACCACATCTTACATAAATCTTTTAATTTAAGATAACGATTCTCTCCCTTTAAAACTAGTCCGATTTTTACGATTTTTAAATATGTTGTAGATATCATGAAAAAAAAAAAACTATGTCTGTGCGTTTTCCTTTCCAAGAAAATATTTCTTAGAATGAAGCAAATTTAAAAAACATAAAACATAAACGTACAGATAAACATAAACATAACGCAAAAATTATATTTTCTATACTCGAAAATCTAATTAAAGACCAAAATCTGGCAGTTCCCATCTTGATTATTTCGTTATTTTAACATTATTTCATAAAAATATGAATGAAAACTCGTGTAACCAGTAATATTACAGTAAGTTTTAGTGATAAAAATACCTAAACTTAAACCAAAATGTTGCATGTGCCCCCGTTGAGGTTAGGATTTTGTTCTTGAATTAGATTTTCGAGTATAGTTCTTCATAATAACTGCAACGTATTCAAAAATCGTGGAAATCGGACTTGATTTAGGGGATAACTTTATCGCCCGGAGCTAAATTTGAATGGTTTTTTTTGACAGCTAGGGATTTTTGCGGCGCTTCACAATCCTCTTAATTGGTATTATGTAGAGGGTGTTGTGTTTATCCAGTCCTAAACCAATACTGTTCTTTTTTAATGGCGTGATGAAGGCAGACGTGCACACAAGCTACCTTATGCTAGTGTTCATGGATATTATCAACCTCAGACAGAGAGCGGTCACGCGGTCAAGCGTTCTAGCGGTCAGTTATAACGTTATATAACACAAAGACCGCAAAGAACGCAAAACTGATAGCTTGACCGCGTGACCGCTCTCTATCTGATAGGTCCCTTAAGAATTCAAATGCGTTGCCAACCCTCAGCTCTTTAAGATTTAATTTCTTAATACTTGTCATTTCGGCTCGCTCTTTAAATCCCCTGAGCAAGAGATACACATTCATTTAACATGTCTTGTACCCTCTGCACGACAAAGGTTTTAAACTCAGTTATAACTCAAATGAATGGACCCAGGGGAATCCAATTCAGCCTATTAATAGCATTTCTGTCGTTGTCAAGTTCTGTGTGACGTCACAACATTGCAGCCAACGTATCGAATGAAATTCAATTAACTAGTTCCATTCTGGTTCCATTACGACTGCTATTGATGATCCTTGTAGCTATGTATAGTCAGTACTAGCACAAAGTAGGTTACGTAACTAGACCGCTCGTCTATTACTAGGTCTTACTAGAACAGTATTTAGATGTTGGATATATAAAACTAGCTTATAAAATGACTGGCTGTCATGAAAAAATCTCCACGAAAACGGTACAATGTTTAGGGTTCCGTACCTGAAGGGAGACCAACGGGACCCTATTAATATGCATACGCCGTCCGTCCGTCCATCCAAACTTAAAAGAGCTGTATTTTTTTTCATCGTAACAGATGGCGGGTTGATTTACTAACAAACAAAAATAATTTAAGAAAGTGATATCATAAAGGGGCTGGTACAAGAAAGGTATTTTTTTTTCAAAGTATGTTTATTTTTCTTGTGTCGTAATAACGGTAATACAAAGAAGCTACACATTTGGTATGATTATAGTACAGTCAAGGAATTTAATTTGTGACCCACCTTAGGTCCAAAGTCTATCTCACATTCTACAGCAATAAGGTTGAGTTTCCTGTCAATTACAAATGACTTGACATCTCTATTGACAATGACATCTTCAAGCAGATTTTCTTTGAAAAGGGTAGCAAATTAACTTCCGTGACCGTACATACAATCCCTGAGAAAAAACAACAAATAAAAAAAATGGTCAAGTTCGAGTTGCGTTCGCGCTGATTCGATTCGAAATCCAATTCAAATCAGAACCCTCGGTGCGCGAATTCAAATCGCACTTGACCGGTTTTTGGTATTTGATGGTGTGTGAGTTATAAAGCGTCGCGCCTCGATGCCCAACAAAACGTAACAAAGTTTTGAAGGTCATCGAGGCGTGCCCTTGTAAGATCTAGCGTTTTCAATGCGTTTTGAACTGTATATAAGCTGGTGTTTTTAACCGACTTCAAAAAAAGGAGGAGGTTCTCAATTCGTCGGGTTTTTTTTTTTATGTATGTTCCCCGATTACTCGAAGACCAATGGACCGATTTGAAAAATTTTTTCGTTGTTCGAATGGGTATACTTTCTAGTTGGTCCCATTGTCACCACGTCAGGATCTGATGATGGGATCATGGAGAAATCAAGAGAACTCCTCAAATATTATAGGCACACCTATAGCGATTTTGGTATTTTTCACTGTAACTCATGCATTTGCTTTTGAAAAGTACTATATGGTGAAGTGAAACTGATGATGAAGACCACAGATGGCCACCGGAACTCCTTAACGGTACCTATTTCAAGGCTGGCGATAAGATATTTCGATAAAGGTAGTTGAGCGACTATGACGAAGCACATTTAGGTTTAAATATGACTATGACATTCCCGCGGCGTTGTCTGCGGCGAGCTTGAAATGTTCTATAGTTTCTCATTAATATTTAGAAGTGGAGCTACGTAACAGCATAAATAGGATCACTAAAAAGTATAAAATAAAATAAATGTTTAAAAAAACAAAAACCCGCCTTCAAAAAGCATAAAATAACTTCTTTAAAATGGTAGGTAAATAGGTCAGTCCAACTGAAGTCGGCGTCCAACAATATTTTAACCAAAATCAGACTTCAGTTGGACTGACCTATTTACCTACCATTTTAAAGAAGTTATTTTATGCTTTTTGAAGGCGGGTTTTTATCTCTTCATAAAAGGCACCCAACGACCTGTCAGTCAACCCTTTACATGCGGTATTTTGATTACTTTAGGGTTATCATGACCTGATGACGCAACATTTTGGTAAAATATTTTAGGAAACATAGGATGATGTTTTAATGTAACACAGTTTTTTAGAAATAATCGAGTAAATTATTAACTTACTTATAAAAAAACTGTTTGAAGTGGTTTACGTGAAAAGTACGTCGTTAAAAAGGTGTGTGCTGTGTGCCTCTCATAGTCTTGCGATAAGCTACCTATAGGGTCTGTTTTAATACACTAGAGCAAGGTGTTAATTATCTTCCTGTTACCTTCCCCCGGGCTTGGCACGGGTAACCATAAATACTAATTATCAACCGTATTATTCTCTTAGAAACTCTTATACGTGAGTTTTAAGCTACGATATAGAGGATGCACCTTGCACGCCTATAAATGTGGTTTGAAGTATGCTCTGACAGGACAACTCAATCTCGCCGGTTAATAATTCATCCGTGGAGTTGAAATAGAAGAATATCAGCATGGCAGGTCAGCTGATAGGCATTCGCTTGCAGCGAATTTGAGTACATTCGTTTTGATATTGTTGTAACTATTTATGTACATTATTTTTGGCATCTTCGTGCAAAGCCTTTCATTTTGATACCTCACGCGGTTAAAGTACGAACGACGAACAAATCAAACGGACACCTCATTCATCATCATCGGACCATTCGTCCAGCTACAAGCTACAAGGGGACACCATACACAAATTCAAAACATAACCCTAATTATAAGGCAGTCGGGTAAGGAGACATGTAGAGTGGAAGCCAAATAGACAAGCCGTAAGACGAGAAGCGTCGCGCCCGCAAACAGTCCGCTCTGTACGTTTAGCGTCGTGATGCTACTATACATTTTGTAAGTATGAAAGTTCAATAAAGGGGCGCCGCGTCTGCGGAGCGTCCTCGTTTCAAGTTGCGTCTGTCTGGCTTGCACTTAAGTAGCATACGACGTTTATCTAACAACACCGCTCAAGTAGAAAATTAGCCGTTTTAACATTTAAACGCAATTGGATAACCCACCCTTTATTTTCAGTAGTAGGTATTTCACCTCATGGACTTTTTGATTTGTCGATTTTTCACGCCATAGTCGCTTCGTGTTGTAGGCTTTTCTCGCCATAGTCTTTTTGCGAAGTAGGTATTGACTTCTGGACCCCGCTTGTAGCCTACATCTCAAAATTTCCAAACTCAATGGAGCCCCGCCCAGCGCATTACCCTTTGGGCATTTAAAGTTACTTATCGAACTTAAACTGGCTATAAAGCAAGCGAAGTAGTTATTTTGCGACTCCGATATTTTGAAATCTTGACTTCAAGAAATGTGGTCATTTTGTACGTCGAAATTTTTTCGACCGATTCACTCTACTACTATCACGTTATTTTGCTCTCCTCGTACATAATTACTTTGCTGCAGTTGTTAGATAAGCGTCGAAATAAAATAGGTACTTACTTCAACAGGATTGGAGTGAGCGACTGCTACCAGCGCCAGAGCTATGCCAGCCAGCGCGCGCCTGCAGGCCCTCCGGCTAAGGTTGACTCCGTGCTTCAGGGAAGTCATCCTCGCCTCATCCACCGCGCCGTTTCGCCACCAGCGCCACTACCATCTCACTCACACGCAGCACTAACAATACAGCCATTATCCAGCCATTCGCGATGCTGATTGCGCGCCATATTGATATTGTTTAAGTTTAGCCGCGGCCGATCGGTTTTATACGCTGCTCGGTTTATTACTGAATTTATTATTGTTGATGTGAATATGTAGAGCGTTAAAAAAAAAAGTGTTTGTAATTGATTTCATATTGAATGAAAACTATGTTATTCCTACGACTTCAGTCATTGGTGAAATTGAATTGTCGGGTTTTGTTGCTATTTACTCGGCAGCAAAAACTATTTATGTGAGATATTGCAGCACATTATGTCGTATGTAGGTCTTAAAAAGTTATTCCGGTTCGGGTAAAATCGGTCATACTCGCACTAGAGCGATTAAGAGCAAGTTGTATAGAAGTACAAACCCGAAGGTCTTTCAAACGGCTATACTGGCTATAGATGTGCAAGTTGCGGAAAGTTTCCAAAAAGTTGGAAAAGTTCTAAGAAATTTCCGGAAACTTTCACTAGAAATATAGGATATTTAAATTTAAGAAACGGATAGTTTCAATCCCCATACGAAATTGTGAGAAATTTCCGAAATTTTCCAACATGAAATGTTCCGCAATTTTGGAAAGTTTCCTTTGGCACATCAGTAATCCTGCTATAAATAATCGTGCTTAATACGTGTAAACACTCAAAATGTCTAATGCAACAATCCTGTAGGACTAAACTGAAGTGCAAAAAGTGCTACAATCTTTGCTACGAAACTTAACCTACGCTACGAGCGCTACGGCGCAGACTGTAAATACCCCCAACGTTATAACAACCAAGTAACTAGCCTACATTTTTTCAACGCTCCGATTAACAAGGTCGTGACATTATTGAGAATGCTTAACGCAGAGTTCACACGAAGCCAGTTTAATTATTTTATTACTTTAGTTAAATAGAATATTATGTGCTCAGTGCTTACTGTTAATCTGCTAAGAACCTAACGATTGGCAAGAAATCGATACACGTATGTGTTGCCTGCAAAGTTAGTGCAACAATGGTAAAAAAAAAGTTTAACGGCATCATTTTGTTTCATTACATTGTCTTGAAGCACTTGTCATTAATACGGCTTGAAAATTACAAGTAATCGGTCAAGAAATAGCTTTGTCGCTTAGTAAACAAGTCGCCTGTCCTGAGACCAACAAAACCAATACCAAAGCGTCGAGTACAATGCTTAAGAACCTCGTGTAAACTGGGCGAGACGAGACTTGAGTTTGACAAATGGCTCGCTCGAGATGCGGGGAGCTGCGGCTAACGCGGAGCGGCGACGGCGCGGCGCCCGCCAAGGACTCGGAGGGACTCGCTCTTAATGCCCGGCATTACCCTAACGAGGGCGTTTGCGTCTGACCATGCCGACGCCAATGGATCTAGACGTTTATGAAATGTTAATGAAACTCTGGTAGAAGTCTAACATAAGCTACTTGTTTTACCTTACTGCTTGTTTTACATTATAGTTAAACAGAATTTTAGAAATAAGAAGCTTAAGAACTAATACATACTTACATACGAGTACTTATAACTCAAAAACTTGTTGTTAATTCTGTTTGCACAATGGCAAACTCAGGTAAGAGCTAACGTGTGAAATATTATCGAAATGAGTTCTAAAAATAAAGGAGTGTTTGCTTTAAGTAATAAAATCACTGCTTCATAAAATCATAACTCGGTTTAGCCTAATACCCTTCAACTAGGTCAGCCTTTTTTGTATTTAAATGTCATTAAAGAAGTACTTGTATAAGTTTCCACGGTGCCTCAATCACCTCAAAAATACTTAAGAGCTCTTGGACTAATATAAGAATCATAATTATTTAATAGAATTAAAAATGTGCTTTATATACTACGCTACGAGTATATTTAAGTATTATTTAAGTATTCTTGTAGTTTCATGAAAAATTTACTTCCGCCCGCGACTTCGTCCGCGTAGACCATCCCACGGAGTTTTTTTTTATGGTATAAAAAGTAGCCTATGTCTTAATTTAGGGCATAAGCTATCTCCATTCAAAATGTCATCCAAATCGATCTTGCCATTTCATTTGTGTAAACAAAGTGACTTAGGGCCGTATTAATAAACTCATCTTGGCCGAGATGCCGGTCACAAGATACGTCAAAGTAAACGTCAAACCATACAACACTGTCATTTTTGACGCATCTCGAGACGAGCAATAGAGTTGAGATTAGTTTATTAATACGGCCCTTAAAGACAAAAACGTTTCCATTTATTGTATTAGTGGGATGAACGATACGAAGACTATACGAGTTTGCTAATATGTTATGGTGGGATGCTCAGTGAACTCTGAAATTGAATTTTAGCACATGGATACTCGTAATATCCTGCCATGGACCTATTTTACCGCATCTACATAGATATAAAATATATGTCTTTTCTGGGGCCCGTTCCTCAAAAAGTATTAGTCTAATAATATTTGTGTTTTGTCTCAGTTTTTAGTTTTATTTATGAGACAAAACACTAATATTATTAGACTAATACTTTTTGAGAAACGGGACCCTGATATTCATTTGAAGTTCCACTAGCTAGTCGCCGCTGCGACATTCACTCGGTCGTTCGTCCGACCGCGTTTTCGAGAGAATCACACCCCAGCAGTCAAAGCTCCGTAGAGCTTCGACCAAGTTTCGCTGCGTCAGTTAAACTTTAGGTAAGCTTGCAAATGTTAATTTTATAGACGTTTGTTTGTCTGTAAACGATAAAGTTCGCTGAACTTCAGACTAATGGCATGTCTCGCCGCCATTGTGCCCGAACTATTGCGCTAATTTGCATATTATGGAATACTAGCTTTTGCCCGTGACTCTGTCCGCATATTATGGCAAGTATATTTTGTGTTAATCAATGATATTAATGAGGTATGTGTGCCAGATTTTATTCAAATCCTAGCCGTTTTTGTGCGATCAAAACATAAAAATCCTAAGATTTTTTTAATATTTTACATTTATCTTTAGTGTAGGTACTTACAATTAGTATGGTGAGTTTCTTTAAGTTGCTGTAAGTTTAACTAAGTTGGTCTCGATTAGCTTTCAATAAATTAGCTGAGGCCTACTGGAGCTTTATTCCACTCAGTAAAACCATATTGTTTTTGACGTGTCATCGTATTTTCAACGTCACGATAGCTCTTATTTACTCGACAGTAATGGCGGCCGATTTAAAAACAATACGATAATATGCAGACATAGGAATCCAGGTGGCAAAATTTTATGACAGGTAGGGAGTTCCTATATCGATAAACTCATTATCGATAGGTTATAGGTTAGGTTTGGTTAGTTTTTACAGAAAAAAAAGCGGTTTGGCAAATGAAACGGTTAGAAAACGATACATTCGGCCAAATATATTTCTGCCAAAAGGCAGAGAACCCTTCAGCACGTATGGTTATTTTTGCATTATTTAAACGTATATTATTCCGTTATATACCCATTAGTTTAGTTAACAACGGATTGAACCGCCGCTTTTCTATACCAGCTTAGTTAGTTAGCAATGTAAGTGTTGGTAAGCATATTAACTTGCCAACCGCGTTCTACTTTATCCATCTTCTAGTCTAGTTATTTGGTTCATGAGTCTCTCGAAGTATTTCCCCTTGACCGAGTTGCCGCCTGCGAGTCTGGACCCAAGGCGAACGCACGATCAACTTGAATTTATCGTTTGTACGAAACTGAAGGGCTTTTGCTTTAGAACCATTTTCATGCCCTATTTATACTTTGATTGCTTGAAATATACTATACCGTAAAACGGGTGAGTAGGGATTAAGGGGTGAGTCGGGACACAACCTAAAATGAAGCATATGTTACTAATTATAAGACTGAAATTATTTCCAATAGACGTAAAGTTATTGTCAATTTAATAATTGTTCTTATTTGTAACAAGTTATGACTTATTTTAGGTTGTGTCCCTACTCACCCCGGGTCGCTAGTTTAGGTATAAACTGAAGTAGTAGGAAGAGTGTCGGTGGCTAAGTAGCGTAAGGTGTTGACCCGTAATCGAAAGGTACTGAGTTGAACTCCCGCAGTCACTATATATATACCAATGAGATTTCTAACTTAAGTATGTTCTTACGGTGAAAGAAAACATAGTGTGGAAGCCTGCACATTCGAACATTTTAGAGGAGGGTTCCCAAACAGCGGAGTGCGCCTCCCTCAGAAGGTGTAGAAAGATGACAAGAAAGGCGCCGCGGAATGTTTTAAATTTTCGAGGAAAACTGCAATTTAATGTGTAAATATTAGGGAATGCAAATAACCGGTTATAACCGGTTTTAACCGGTTATTTTCATACAAAAACGGTTAATAACCGGTTAAATTGCATTTCCTGTTAAATATGCCATCAATAATAATAACACATTTATTGTGTATTGATACATTCAGTCTCTGTATCACAACGTTACATTGTCGGTCGAAAATGTTAAATTTAAGTACGTTTTTTGTCATGAAAAAAAACAAAATTCAATTGCCTTAAAAAGATTCTTTACTATCCGGGGAGACTCGACCCAAAAAGGGTTGCGGAGCCCTATGTAGGAGGGTAATTGCGGAAGTCCTAAAGGGTCGAAGTGTATCTAAAAGGGCCCATCAGTACAAGATAACAAGTAAGGTCTGTTCATTCATACTTGTCTTATATAGTAAACAACTTTCTAACCTCAAAATAAACCCTTTTTGGCTAAAACAGCTCTTTTATCGTAAATAAAGTAAACTGAGTAAACCTTTTGGACATCACTTGGCCAATGTGATTGGCCAATGTGTCTGTGATTGCATTATTTTGTTTTAAATATCTGTTTTAGCCAAAAAGGTTCATTTTGAGGTTAGAAAGTTGTTTAGGTACTATAATGAGACAAGTAAGAATGACCACATCTTAGAGAAGTGAAGAATCTTGGGTTTAATGGTTTTATTGATGAATTTTGATATTGAATGAGAAGTAAAATAGTGAGTAGCGACAAAGAGTAAAAACCGATGCATCACTGGCTTTGATGTCATCAAAGCTATGTCATAGCCTTGCTCGTTGTTTAATTGGAATAACTCTGCACAAGGTCAGTGAAAGAACGAGTAAAAATGTCTATGCGAAACTAATCCGTTTTACGACTTTCGTATTTCATTTCACCACTTCGCTCAAAGCGGTCTCATCCAATTTATGTCCTGCATTTACGCTAAAAAGCATTGAAAATAGAATAGAATACCTATTTTAGAAAATATGTTATTCGATACCAGAGAAATAAGTAACATAATGCTGTGGTCGGGGGACGGCTTCGCTGGTTTGGCACCTTTTGTTGGTCGGTGATTATTCGGCGTTTCAATCGCCGTCATTATTGTTTTCGCATATTATTCAAGATAAACTTTATAAATTTTAGGGGTGTTTAGAGTGTCGCCTCCTAGTGTGGGTGGATGGTAGGAAACCGCAAGGACGTAAAAACCCGAACGGAATACTACCAACTACCACGGCACACCCCGGGCAACATTGCTGGTAGACTTGACGGAGTCCTCTGTGCCCTCTCTGTACCAGCAATGGCTGAGATCTCTCGGCTCCATCGGGTTTGTAGGCGGCCCGATGGACTATCCAGCCTACCTGCGGTAGTCCTCCGCAGTTGAGCGCCGTATGCGAGGATGCAGGAGTCCTGGGGGGTTGATTCGAACGGAGTCGGGATAGTACTACCGGGAGACAACACGCCCCCTTTGGTCCGAATTTCTGGCAAAACGGTAGCCTTGCAGCTAGCCACTGCAAGGTAATGGACACGCGTCCGTACGGTCGAGGTGGGTACGGTTCGCAGGCGAGACATGGGGGGGTCCTCTGGGAGGACAGGGTGTCGGCCATGCTGACGGGGCAAGGGCGTGTGGAACAACTGGGAAGGTCCGGATCGATCAACCCAGCCATACGTCTGCAGCCCCTGATGTCGCGCAGTGATACCCAACCCAACATGTCTATCTCTCTCGAGTACTCCTGGTGATCTTTTTCTTTTTGCAAGAAGACATCCCCAAAGGTGCGGGCTCCGTGGAGGGCGGGAAACTCGAGAGATGAACATAAAAACAGGACAAACATGGAACATGCAAGATCCAAAACCCCGATAGTGCCGGAGGGGAAACCCGAAGGTGCTAAACATGAGAGCGGTGCTCCTCTGGATGTGCCGTCCTCTTCAAACACACACAACACACATGGTGCGGGTACTAGTAACGCAGGATCCCACCACAAACAAACATCACACAAAGGTGGCGGTAGGGCGAAAGCCCGGCCAGTTACCCAAACAAACCAAACACAGCAGGAGGTACGTGGCACGAAAGTGCCGCTACCGTCCTTCACACGTGGCTTCAAGGCAACGCCTTCGACCTCGAAGACCACAAACACTCACCCATACGGGGGCGGTGCCAAGGGACCGCCACACACAATCAAAAGGTCTGCGAGGGGCGGTAGGTCTGCAGGGAAACCAGCAGGACCGAAACCCCGAGCGTGGACCTCACACTTTAACATAAACTCCCACACACACACACAACACCTGACAACAACAAACAACCCGGAGATCGTCCCGTTTGCGGAGAAATCTGCAACCACGGGGCAGACACCGGCGTTGCCACCCACAACATCCTCCCAGCTAGACTCTAGCTGGTCTACCCCAGTGCTGACCACGTGGGGGAAAAAGGAGCAACCCGCTAAACGGGATGCGCCTGGCTCCAGCGCGATCGGCCTCGGGGAGAAGAGGCACAAAAACAGAAAACAGAGGCGCAAGTATCGCAAAATACTAGCGGAACAAGCTGCCTCTGTTGCTCCGGTGCCTGATACCGCATCAGGTGCTCCCAACGCGGTGGAGGTGCAGGAAGCTGCCGATGGCCCTAGCCAACCGGCAGCTAACCGTGTCCCACCGAAAGGGAAAGGAGCCCATAAGAACAGCCCGGTGGCTCGGGCCCCTGTGAAAAGGATGCGCCTCGACGAGACCCTGTCTCCGAGAGGCGAATCCAAGAAGCAGAGGACCGAGTCCACCGTCGGGACCCCGCAAGCAACATACGCGGACGCAGCAAAGGCTGACCTGATGGTTGCAGTAACATCCGAAACCACAGGTCACCTCTCCTCACAACTCGCTGACGAGGCCCTCAATTTGATCCAGGGCCACGTCATGGCTGAGGCCATGCAAAACCCCCAGAGTGGAGCCGGACCGCAGTTCCAGGGTAGACCGCTACATGTTAACGGGACCCTGAGAATGTGGTGCGGCGACCAGGCGGCGGTGGCTTGGCTCAAGCGGTGCGTGGCCGCCATCACCCTCTCATCAGGGGACAGGCTGGTGGTTAAGCGCCAGAGCGAGGTGCCGCGCAGAGTTCGCTGCGGCATTCTGCTCCCGGGGGTCTGGGACAATTTTGGGGTTGTAGCCAACTCCCTTAGGTACCAGAACGCCTGGGTGCAGATTGACCGGTGGCTGCTAATCAGCGCTGACAGGCAAGGTTCAGAAACCTTCGCCATTGTCAGCATCCCGGAGACAGAGGTGCAGGCTATCCTGGACAGGGACCGCCGACTCACATTCTTGTGTGGGTCGGTGTACCTGAAGTTCCAGGGACCTAGGGGGAAGTTTCTGGAAACTCCACCCCCTGGCATCAATGTTCCGGGATGCAGCACACTACACGAACCGATGGACACGGCCGCGGTGACCGGGGAGGCTGACGACGTAGTCGTGGCTGAACCAGAGTCCCAATCCCTGACGCAGGGCGCCCCTAACTCCGAGCTCGATGAGGAGGAACTCCTACGCGACCACTCGGAGAGCGGGGAAGAGTGCGCACAGGGACTAGGCAAGCTGGCCATCGGTGAGGGTGAAGATGGGGAGGGTGCGTCGGGGCTAAGCTCCAATGGCGACGGTACCCCCTTCGACCAGCTGTAGTGTGCTACAGGCCAACCTCCACCACAGCGAGACCGCAACGGCTCAGGTCCGGAAGTGGTTGGAGGCCAACGACACAGCCGTAGTACTGATCCAGGAGCCGTGGGTCAGGAAGGGCGCTATATGCGGGCTCCGGAACATCGGAGGTAAGCTCATTGTCTGCACGGGTCCGGACAATCCCCGGACCTGCATTTACACGACTCGTAATTTACATGCGCAACCCTTAACCAGCTTCTGCTCTAGAGACCTGTGTGCCGTCAAGGTGCGCGGGGCGCAGGATTCCAGCCTGCCGGAAGTAGTACTAGCTTCGGTATACATGCCAGAGGCAGAAGACCCGCCGCCGCATGACATGTCCAGGCTCATTACCTACTGCGAAGAGTCCAAGCTGGAACTGATCATAGCCACGGACTCGAACGCACATCACCCCATCTGGGGCATGAAGACAGGCAACGAGAGAGGTAAGCTTCTTGTTGAATACCTAATAACAACCAACCTCAATATCCTTAACAGGGGGTCAGAACCCACATTTGTGAACAAACGCAGTAAAACAATCATTGACTTGACCTTAGCAACTGAAGAAGCCTCGAACCATATCTCGAACTGGCACGTATCTAGTGAGATGTCGTGCTCGGATCACAGATGGCTACGATTCGACATTCAGGTAAACACAATCACCGCAACCCCTAGACGAAACCCACGCAAGACCAATCGCACGCAGTACGCGGAGCTACTGGACCTGACTCTGCCGCCAGTAGAGTCTCTGCACCGGCTAGTGGGCTGCGACGAGATTGAAAAACAGGTAAACCTCCTAACGGACTCAATACTGGAGTGTTACCACCAAGCATGTCCCTTATCTAGCCCGCCTAGCATGCGCAACGAGCGCGTGAACTGGTGGGGCCCAGAGCTGGAGAGACTCAGGAGGAAGATGAGGCGGCAATTAAACAGAGCAATGAACACAGGCGCAGACCAAGACTGGGACAATTACAAAGCGTCCAAGTCCAACTACAAGAAACGCATAAGGTACAGAAGTACGAACTCATGGCGCAACTTCTGCAGCAGCATTGAAACTTGCACACAGGCTAACAGGGTAAGGAAAGTTCTCTCCAACCAGACAACGCATACCATGGGCTCCCTACGAAAGCCAGACAACACCCTAACCAGCTCGCCAGAGGAAGCAGAGAATGTTCTCATACAAACTCACTTCCCTGGTTGCGTAATATCTGAACCGGTAAGCTGGACGCGAGAGGAGATCGTCCCCACAGAAGCTGACTGGGAATACGCAAACCAGGTAACCAGCCCCACGAAAATAAAATGGGCCATCAACAGCTTCGACTCCTTCAAATCACCAGGCCTGGATGGAATATTCCCCGCCCTACTAAAGTGGGGCGGCGAAAATCTGACACAGCTGCTCACGGTGATCCTAGCAGCCTGCCTTGCGCACAGATATGTGCCTCAGCGCTGGAGGGAGGTCAAAGTAACATTCATACCAAAACCAGGTAAAGGTGACTACTCGGACCCCAAAGCATACAGGCCTATCAGCCTCACCTCGTTTTTACTCAAAACTCTGGAGAGGATATGCGACAGGTACCTGCGTGAAGGGGACCTGGTCAACACACCAATACATCAAAACCAACACGCCTATAGTCAAGGTAAATCCACAGACTCTGCCCTGCACGCAGTGGTCTCCAGGCTTGAGGAAGCCATCAAGAACAAATCGCTATGTCTGGGCGTCTTCATCGACATAGAAGGAGCATTCGACAAGACCAACTTCAGCAGCATAACAGTGGCACTGGAAAGGCACGGTGTAAACGCAGTTATGACGCAGTGGATAGGTAACATGCTCAGCAAAAGGATTATCAAACTAGAAACGGATAAGGCCCAACAAGCACTAGTGGCGAAAGGATGCCCCCAAGGGGGCGTTCTCTCGCCACTGCTATGGAACCTGGTCGTGAACGAGCTGATCACCAAACTGAACGACTGTCACTACTACACGGTGGGTTACGCTGACGACATAGTAATCCTCACGAGCGGTAAGGTCACCGGTACGGTGTGTGACATCACCCGTTCAGCCCTGCAAATCGTGGAACGCTGGTGCATGCACAACGAACTATCCGTCAACCCAAAAAAGACGGAGATGGTAATGTTCACAAACAAACGAAACCTAGGCAATTACAAACTCCCCAAGATATTTGGCACAGAACTGCAACTCTCGACTGAGGTAAAGTATCTCGGAGTAATATTGGACAACAAACTGAACTGGAGCAACCACCTGAACAGCAAAATTGACAAAGCCACGATAGCATTCTGGCAATGCCGCAGAATGGTAGGTAAAACCTGGGGACTTACCCCCCAGATCACCCTATGGCTGTACACGTCAATTATAAGACCCATCATTAGCTACGGCGCGGTGGTCTGGTGGCCACGCACCAAACTATCGACCGTCGAGGCCAAACTACAAAGACTACAGAGGTTGGCTGGCATGGCAGTTACAGGATGCATGCGGACAACACCGACAGCATCGCTGGAAGTCATACTCGACCTGCCACCCCTACACCTCTTTATAAAGCAGGAGGCAGCCTCGACCGCTGTACGTCTCAAAAAACTAAACCTATGGAAAACTACAAAGGTGCCACACACCGAAATCCTATGTGAGTTGGTAAGTAACGACCCACTAATAGAAGCGGTGACCGACAGAGTGCCGAAGACATTTGTCTTCGACAAGAAGTACAAAATACAGCTCCACGAAGATCCCTGGGAGGGCCTGAACCCAAGGGAGGTAAGAATCTTCACAGATGGATCCAAAACAAGGTCAGGCTCCGGCTCCGGTACATTCTCGGAGGACCTGAACATACACATCTCAACACCATTAGGGGCCCACAGCACAGTCTTCCAGGCAGAATGCATGGGCATCATAGTGGCTACGACAGCAATAGAGGCACGGAAGGTAATAGATCTCCCGATCCGAATACTCTCCGACAGCCGATCAGTGCTCCAGGCCCTACAGAGCCACACCGTTACCTCAGGGCTGGTACTTGAGTGCCACAATGCCCTGACGAAGGTAAGTAAAAACAATCCCATCACACTACAATGGATAAAGGGGCACAGCAACTCACGTGGTAACGACGCAGCCGACGAGCTGGCGAGGAAGGGCTCAGAGATAGTAGCGGTGGGTCCTGAGCCCATATTGCCTCTCCCGTTCGGATGGCTGCGTAACAAACTGCGACGCTTAACCAAGGTAGAACACCAACGATACTGGAGCAACCTAAGCACCTGCAGGCAGGCCAAAGAAGCCCTCCCGACAATAAATCCCGGATTGTCACGGAAATTACGGAAGTTGAAAAGGACTCAACTTAGACTCGTAACTGGGGCAATAACTGGTCATGCCCTATTCAACAGACACTTACACACTTTAGGTGTTACAGACAGCCCCCTGTGCAGAGCCTGCATGACAGCGGAAGAAACCGCTGCCCACGTCATCATGGAGTGCCCAGAGGTGGCAACATACCGGGCGCGACACCTCGGACTGGTACCGAGGTCGCTACCAGAAGTCATCGGCAACGTCAAGGGTCTGCTAGGCTTCCTGGTGGAACTGGGTTGGCAGGAGTAGTGTCACCAACCCTCTCACGCAAAATAGGCGCATATTTAAGTCGTCGAGTTGCGGAAAACAGCCCGCCACAACCTATAACCTATAACCTATAACTTTATAAATTTCTTGTTTTCTTAATGGAATGGATACTACCGGGTCCGTTGTTTTAGACATCAAAAGTTGCTGGTATTAAATTTTATCAATACTTTCGTCAATATATTGAAGACAACAATGACGGCGGTTGAAACGCCCGAATTTTCACCTCTATTATCACAGTTTTCTTATAATTAAAATAAACAAGTTTTTCTATGTAATAAAAAAACGAAAATACTTATAACTCTAACAGACATATTTAATAGTACATTACTGTAGAGACCATCTAAGTAAGCCTTCCTGGACGAGTATGAGCTAATACCCCGAAAAGCGAAGGATTTTTATACGAGTCCAGTGGCCCGTTTCACGAAGCTACAAGTTACAAATTACAAGCGGAAGTCTCTTTCTAGCAAAAGGAGTTAGAAACAGACTTCCGCTTATAATTTGTAACTTGTAGCTTCGTGAAACGGGCCTCAGGATGGCTCATAATCAGGGATCGGACATTCGGTACGATATTTTACCTAAAGTTGGCAAAATGCCGGAAAAAGTTAAGCGAATATGGCAAAATATTATTTTAATAATATGATTTCGGGGATTCCGTCCGGGATTCTACAAAACGTTTAAATATTCATTATTTTACATGTAGAATAAACGTTTCGTCAATTTGCTCCTCAAACTTCGTTAGGTTAGGTTAGATCAGTGCAAGTAGGGAATGCAAATAACCGGTTTTAACCGATTTTAACCGGTTATTTTCATACAAAAACGGTTAACAACCGGTTAATTTGCATTCCCTAAGTGCAAGTAAATTAAATAATATTTGGTAAATCTATTCGTAGAAAATAAATTCAAATATTTAATGTAAATACTTAATTATGGATTTATGCCGGCGTAATTTTTTTATTTAGAAATCCCGGGAATTCTATTAATAAATTTAAAAAAATCCGCCTTCATACTCGTACTACTGAACAACAACGCCGCCAAAGATTATCATTATTAGATTCATCTGGATACCGCAAGGTATAACTGTATCAATTTAAACTACACGAAGTATTTCCCCTGATTTTATTAATTTTCTTGAGTTAGTATAAAACCTAAGATTAACGTGTACAATGACGAAGTTTATCCCTTTAAGTTATCTCTTCCAGTTAACCTTACCATGATTGAATTAACTGTACGACGATAGGCAAGATTAAATAACCATAAACATACATATATCATAGGCCATAGGTCATTAAATAGGTTAGCGTAACGTTTCGTGAGCACTGCACCTAGATGCAGTTTGCCTAGATACTGTGCACGTGTTACCACGAGCATCGATGCACCCGAGTTCAAGGCCAATGCAGTCGGTAGCGCATTGTCAGAAAATGCTGCGACGTTCCCCGGGAGGTAGTACCCTCTGCTCTAATTAATGTCTAGAAAGTTTTCGAGAGTCATTTTTCATTTTTATTAAATGTGCTTAATTTCTGGACTGGCGGAATGCCAGGCGAGAATATGGATTGCGTGTTCAGAATATAGGTTACCCAATCCTACAAAAAAAAAGTGTAATTTGGGTAGTAAACTATTATAGATATCCCAAAAAGATCATAGTTTCAGCAAAACATTGCGTCCGATGAAATGAAATTCGATGAAATGAAATTCGATGAAATGATACAATCGATGAAGATTGATTCGATAAAATGATGTATTACCGTGTAAGTTAGTAAACATGTAATTAGGCAATTGGAAGTGTTGTGGGTATAAACAATTTATTAAAACCAGTACAACAGCTACTTTTTATTATTTATTATGTATTTAATAAAAACCGTTACCTAACATTTTTAATATACTACTGTCCGTTCCAAATATTAAAACCGCGTATAGATTAGTTAAGCTTAAATTTAAATTTAGTACGTCAAATTTCAACATAAATACGAGTAAGAGATTTATTGAGACACAAACAAAATACAGGAATATAATAAAAACAAACTTTAAACTAACCTAATCTATACACGGTTTTAATATAGAAACGGAAATTAAACAATTTGCTCTAGTCAACTGTTGCCACAGAGACTTAATTTAATATAATTAATTAAATGCCATGCAATTTATTACTTCAGCTCGGGAGTTACTGAAGCACCTGTGAATCGCATGAAATTAAATTTTAGAGGCTTAACTTCATAACTGGAGCGAATATATTTAATATTAAATTTTATTTTCTTTGAGGTTTCAGGTCATGAAAATGTAGGAAGGTAAATTTATTTTAACACTACGTTTGAATATAATTATTTGCCTCAATGCAAATCTTGTTAGCTAACGCAAAAAAGGCTAATTAACCGATTCGTTACGTCTTCCATTTTCGAAAACTTTTGGCTGTGGCGGCGAACAATTATTTCATAACACGCCAGGCATGCCATGCATACATATAGAAAGTAGAAGGCACACGGTGGTGAACCCACCTGATGGTGAGGTGACCCACAGACATTTGCATTTTTGAGACCACAATCACAAAACGGAGTAAATGTCTTAAGACCACATTACACTCCAACACTTAAACATTTAAACATCCTCGAAAATTCTCATGGTTATTATATTAGTAGAAACGTACCAAGTTTTGATACAGCGCAGCTGGTAATATAAGACAACAGTGCACTGTCGGACTGAATTTCAAAGCAGCATTAGTGAAATGGAGTTAAAACAGATTTCGTACCGCGCCAGCGCTGGCAAACGTCCCATATGGCATAGTTCAAGGGCGGACTTAGTAACAAAAGCCTCGTCTGTTCACCAGCAAATGAATTAATAGTTATTTTTTATCAAATCGCATGTCCAACATAGCCTTGACAGTGGCCGACTGTTTATTTTTCCATAATGAACCTTCATAAACGTTAGATTCTTATCCGAACGCAGCGATGGCGCGATATGATCGATTAGATACACACGTGCAGGCTGTAAGGTGTAAGGTGCCATTTCACTTCAGAGGGAAAACTTATTTATTATGGAAATTTTTAACTTTTGTAGGCTAAAAAGTTCTTATCGACGGCGCCGCAGCTTGCCACAATTTCAAAGAAAGAATGAAGTATAAGTATATTAATTTTGCAAACAATTTAACAAACTTTTAAGCCATTTTTTCTGCTGTATTGTTAAGCTAAGATCAGATTAAATAAATAATATAATTTCTCATTAAGTAAACGAACAGATTTTTTTCATAAACAAATGTTTAAACCCGATTTGTCAAGAGCCTTTATTCGTTAAACTATTTTTATTATTATTTCACTTGGTTTTAATTCTCGTCGATACCCGATTTTAACCTGATCAAATATGTAGGTTCCTTTCAAAAAGTATACGAATATTAATGTCTCTACAAAGAAAATCGGGCAGTACTTAACCTTCCTGTTCAGGGGTGAAATACCTACTCATTGACAGGGAGGGATTATTGGTCCCTTTCTCTGACGGTGGTTGTCGGTAGCTCCAATTACACTAAGAGGGATCCACCTTTGGCGCCTAATCACTTCAATTAACCCTATCCTATCACAATCTATTCGTTGTATTGTTATTGACCAATACAATTACTATTATCCCGTTATTATTATTATATTACCGTACTATTGTGTCCCACTGCTGGGCAAAGGCTTCCTTCCTGGATTTCCACTTATACCCGTCCATTGCAACGTTCGGCCAATCTTTTAGGGAAGTGTCTAAATCATCCGGCCACCACCTGGGTCTAGCTCGCCGTTTGTAGCCGTGCTCAGGGACCCACCAAGTCGCCACATTAACCTGCCTCTGTGGGTACATACGGTTGACATGCCCAGCGTAGGCCCACTTTAGTTTGGCGGTCTTTTCCCCACATCCGCTATGCCCGTTTTGGAGTGCAGAGTGCGGGGTGTTCCGAACTCCATCCGTTTTTTTACACTCATTAAACTGCGCTCCATAGCCATCTGCCAAAGCTTGAGTTTGGACTTTGGATTTTCAGTCAAGGATAAAAACTGAGAACCAAAAGTTCGAGTGGGCAGAATACACATGTCGACGAGTTTACGCATGAGAGTAAGAGGAAGGTTTCTCTTCATCAGTTACTTCATAGACCAGTAGCTATTCCAGGCATGGTCGACACGTCTCTCTACTTTCATGTCTTGTCTGTTGCTAAAAGAGAAGGGCTGGCCCGAATGAATTTACTCGTCAACGTAGCGTATTGCTTGTCAATCCGCTCCGATCCCCTTTGGGGAGGAACAGTTGGTCAGGAGTGCCATGACCCGTGTTTATGACCTGTTTATCTTGAGTCCAACCTCAAGGCTTGCGACCCTGAGCTCTTGTAGCATTACCTGCAGGTTATGAGTAGATGAAGAGAATAAAAGAATGTAGCATCAGCGACAATGTTAGCGAAGCGAAGGTTAGTTAGTCAGCCTTGTCTAGACTATTTCAGTTAACACGTTAAAACATACTTTAATCCCCAATGACGAAAAACGGAGCAGTGGACGACAGTCATCAAACATACATTAGTTACGTAATTATACTATGGACAAAAAGAATTTGTAGACAAAATGTTTACAAAATACACGTTAACCAATCGACACGCGTTTGTTAAATGTCACAAATGACCTAAATCTAAGCAATTACAATTATATTTACAATATTACGTTACTGGGCAGCTGGTGGAACAATTTAGAAAGTGGGTAAGCCTGTAATCGATACTGGCGGGTCGTCAATCATGAATGACCGTATTTGAATGACCCAAATAACGGATGTTCTGTTTATTGCCCGATGATGAACGTTTATTTATAAATCACAAAATAGCATGTTATTAATTTTTAAATCAATCAAATAGGGTAGACAATCATTTTATACAAGACATAAATCAATTAAGGGAACAGAGGAAGGGGAGTTTTACCTTTCAATAGTGTCTGAACGAGAGCTCCCTGATTGCTTTCATAAATTGCGTAGGTGCCTAACTAATTACCTATTGAATGAAAACAAAATAGGCCTTACGTAAAGGAAAATCAAGTTAATTTATTATTAAGATGCTTACATTACAAAACAGTTTGCAGGTTTTTGGGGTGGCGTGATTGACTAAGCTATTTTAGAGAAACCATTGGGTAGTGTTTGACGTTTGAAATTAAATTGGAGTTCTTAAAAACGATGTTTTCGACCCTAATAGGTCGCTAGGCACATTTTTCAACTAAATTTAAAACTAAATATCTTGGTCTCTTTGAATTGTAGAGTAGTTTTAATATCAGGAAAAAGTTGGGTAGCCTTATGTCTTCCCGTGGATGTCGCAAGAGACGACTAAGGGAATAAAGGCTTGTAGTACCTACTGTTAGGTGATGGGCTTGCAACCTGTCACTAATACACTGGTAAACATCTTAGCCTAATTGTGCAAATTGTGGTTATAGAATTATCAACAAGTTTTTAGAGATGTTTGTAATTCTGTAGCTCTGCCTATCCCACTCTGGGAACGAAGGCGTGAGATTATGTATGTAGCTTTGGTAGATTGCAACCTACGGTTATAGAGCTACCATAGTGGGTACCGTTACCTTCACTGAAAGATCATTTAAATTTAAATTTACACAGATGTCCTTAATATCCTAGGGAGTACCTACCTACTTAATAATTGATCAAGCTGTCTGGAGCTCTAGTCTACTATTTCTACTCGGTAAAACAGTACAACTATTGCTTTTGACATGTTCTCGTATTGTCAACAACATGACAGTTCTAACTTGACCAGCGGGCCTAGTAATGGCTGACGTGACAAGGTGTGAATAAGGCATCCGTCACTTTCTGACACGTAAATAAGTACGAGTGTGACGGATGCTTTATCCACATTTGACACGCGATATAGATGCAGCCATACTAGACCCGCAGTTTAAAAACAATACAATAACATGTCAAAATCAATATCGTTGAACCGAGTAGAATGGAGCCCCTAGACTCTAGAACCTAGAGAGCGAAAGTAAAGTGGTTTTATTACTCATGTCAGTGGATTATAGATATCATAAAGAAGAATAAAGAAAAACTCTTAGAAATTATATTTACATAGTGTAAAACAGTCGCTTCCCGCCGTCGGTCCCTCTGCATGTACGCTTAGATCTTTCAAACTACGCAACCGATTTTAATGCGGTTTTCATCAATAGATAGAGTGATTCAAGGGGAAGGTTTTTATGTATAACCAATTCTGGTTTATGTACGGGCGTTACAGAAAACTCCCATAACCCGAAGCGAAGCGAGAGCGGGTCGCTAGTATTTTATGTTTCGCGATATACGATTTTTCAATTTTTCACATGGCAGTGCATTCTCACGTCAATAATAATAAAATATGGCGAACCGTTCGTAATAAATTATCGGATTCGATCCGTGCGGTTTCCAATTTGCGCGCCCTTTGGTGCGTTAAGATCAACGATATATTTTTTATTATTCGTATAAGTGCATTAATTTCAATAAACAGGCGCGTTATAAAAGAAGAAAATAAATTATTAATTTAAAAAAAAAACGTTTCTTGCTCAACGATTGTGGCGATATTTTTCCCAAAAAAAATATATCTGGTAGTAACCTTTCCATTTTCAATTTTTTTTTCTCAGCAGAAACAATTACATTCCTATCATAATTTCTAATCTGTATTTATCTGAAAAGTTATATCATTTTCACAGAGTGGTAACGTGAACAGCCAGCGATCAACTATATAAATAATGTGTCTCTTTTATTGACAAGGGCTGGTATATCTTTTGTTCGTTTCTTGAGCCAGAAAATAGTCGATAGCTACTCGCCGGCAGTGGGAGTTGGAGCCTTGAGATTGTAGTCTTGAGAATTTAAATGTATGTGGGTCTCGGATCCCACTTACTATAGTTATCAATTGACCCTTGTGCCTTGTCCTTGGCATAAATAGGTAGTATTCAAGTGTCAATTGTGTCCATTGTATCAAAGTTAAGACCTATAAGTAGGTAGCCAATCGTTCATCGCGCGCCGTCTGTCGTTATGTTAGGAATTATTAATAGCGAAAGTCCATTTGTGCAGCTATGTTATGACGGGTTATACTTATTGGACATTTCTGAACAAGTCAGAGTTTGATAAAGCACTTAAACTGAAACTTTCCTAGTGAATAGTAGTATCAGGGGGACTATGTCACACAAATTTTCCTAGTCCCAAACTAAGCTCTAGGCTTGTACTATGGGTACTAGACAACGATGCCTATCTCCCAAGAGATGCCTACCTTTCTAATATTACAGAAGTAAAAGTTAGTAAGAATGTTTGGATGTCTGTCTCAGTCACCTTCTGTACCTACTCATCGATAACCAAATTGAAAAACCAAGACTAAGAACATAACCGGCTCTCTATTCTACCTATTTGGTAAAACCATATTGCTTTTGAAATGTCATCGTATTGTTATTAACTCGGCCGTAGGGAATGCAAATTAACCGGTTATTAACCGTTTTTGTATGAAAATAACCGGTTAAAATCGGTTAAAACCGGTTATTTGCATTCCCTACTCGGCCGCCATTACTGTCAAGTAAATAAGGGCTTTCGTAAAGTTGACAATATACCATAAAATTTCAAAAGCGATGTGGTTTTACCAATTACAATAGAGGCCCTGTAACAACCCTTAAGCAGGCCCCAGCAATCTAGGTATGATAACTACAAATATACATATTCAACTTAGTAATTTTTTATGTAAACGCTTGTTTAAACTTTATGTCAAGGTACTAAGACTGATATTTCAACCAACCGTATGTGGTTAATAAAAGCCTCTGCCTTGAAAAAGGTTAAATTACCCGACACGTTTTAGAGAAAATTAATACGTTCCTTTTTCAAACTTGTGTATGAAATTCGTCACTAACGGCCGCACTCTGGTCACTTACTGCCGCACTCAGAGACGTCAATTAAACTTAATGCTTGATTAAAGTTGCTGCTGTCACTTTCTTTGCTATAGCAATAGAATAAGACAACACGTCACTAAACAAGCATCAAATTTAATTGACGTCTCTGAGTGCAGCAGTTAACGTTTAAGTCGTTCCTTAGTGACTATTTCCATACATAGTAAGAGTTTACTCCAGAATAGAGATTTTATCATTTATTTAAATGTTGGTGAAACATAAAATCGGCTTACTCGCGGGTTATTTACGATTTATCCTTAGAATAAAACTTATACTACGTCGGTAAAATCGACCATTAAATGTCTCTGAGTACGACGGTAAGGAATGATTAAGTGACTCCTAGTGCGGTTGTTTATCTATAAAGAATATATTAAATCTAAAAATACAATCACTGACGTAAGCGATGTTAATAAAGGCTTCTAAAAATACCCCCAGTTTGCACTGGAGCCTTTGTTATAGTCCTTTGTCCTTATTATATACAAATTTTCATTGTGGTTTAGGAGTTGGCGAGAAAGAATGAATTAATCTAACTTTACTTAATGTATTTTTAACATAAATACTATTTTCATTGCGTTTTAGAGTTTTTATAGACTACTTACTTAGCCGAGAGACGTTGCGTTTGAACTGCCCTGTTATTCTAAACTCCACTCACGTTGGAAGTCGACGGACAAATAAATTACTGGCTTGCTCCATCAACCGATCGACAATTTCGTTTAGAGAATTACACCTCTGGTAAAAAAGAGAAATGTTGTTAGTCTACTAATTTGTATTAGGAATTTCTGCATTTTAAAGTTTTTTTAAATATTACCCGACGCCGGCCGTTTTTATTTTTTATACATAGTTATATTATTTAATAAAAACATATTTGCTGTTTCTTTGTTTCGATTCGTTTTCCTATATTAACGTATCTCTCTCAACTGATTATAAGATCCTTAAAGAAAAGTCTCTCAATAGTACAGTCACGAGATTAAATTTGGTACCCAACTTAGGTCCAAAGTCAATCTGACATTCTACAACAATAAGGTTTAGTTTCCTAAAAGTTACAAATGACTTGCCATCTCTAATGACATTGACGACTTCAAGCATATTTTTCTTGAAATGGGTCCCAAATTACGCTCGTGACCGTACGTCTCCTGTAATATACAGGCCACCAACTCGAACGGAAACTGATGTATTAGAAAATTACGTTACGAACGGTTTTAATTGAACGTTGCAAATTTGCCCCGTGTTCGAAGTTACTGGGTTGGATTAATTGCTTTAGGCACATCTAGGTTTCAACGTTTTCCTTCCTAGGGCTCCATCCTACTTGGAAAAACGATTGCTTTTGACTTGTCATCGTACTGTTTTAACTGGGCCACCCTTCTGCCCTCCTAAGCAAAAATGCAATAACTAAATACAATAGCCAAAGCCGATTCAACTCTCTTCTGTTTGTAACTAGGTTGCAATTTCTACAGATGTTTTGTTTGAGATAACGCCATTATGCTTAGTAGGGCAGCCTTACTGTCCAGTAAACAAGTATCGTAACTACTATAGAGAAAACTCGTATC
This sequence comes from Acleris literana, assembly GCA_946894065.1. Lineage (NCBI taxonomy): Eukaryota > Metazoa > Arthropoda > Insecta > Lepidoptera > Tortricidae > Acleris > Acleris literana. The sequence continues at coordinate 7,437,847 of OX335681.1, forward strand.
TGATATTTCGAGATGTAAGTTTGAAGTTAATTTTCTTCACGTTTAAGTTTAAAATCGTACGTCACGAAATATGAGGTTTTTTCAAAGCAATGACGATATAACTCCGAAGTGCCATAATTACGAATTGATCAAAATCACGAATTTGCATAATTCCGAATGCAATGATTTTGATATAAGACTTTATTTTTTGATATCAATTATAAATTTAACCGAACCTAACCTAAGTCAAGTAAATAAATTATGCATTTAATCTAAAATTCCTTCAGCATAACGTAGTTTTCGGAAAAAATAAAATTCGGAGAAATAAATATTCGAAAAAAAAAACACAAATCAGAGTTACCTACCGTAACGTTGACAATACTACAATACTATTTGTTAACATGACAAAAGTAATATGGTTTTACCGAGTATAGTATGCCTCTGGTAAATAGCTCTGTATTAGAATTCAAACAAAATTTTATAGCGTATGTAACAGTAAAATATTCTCATCTTAATAAGACTTAAGACTAGCATATAGCTAATGCTATATGTATAACTCTATTTTCTAAATTCCATAATATACCTAACATCATAAGAATAAATAATTATTATTATTTTATTCTTATGCTACCATATTGTTTGAATTTGGAACTATCTGTACAGATCCGTGACAGCCTTTGAAAGGCTAAAGAGGTAAGATAAGAAAGCCACATGAAAATAAAAAATTTGAAATGAATATGAACACAATCAGGATTTTTGCAAAAAATAAACTATTTTATTCGTTTTAAACTTGTCCAGAATGGCTCACTTACTGGTACTATAACCGACAGATAAGGAATTTACAAATAATTAAATAAATTACTTTTTAAGCGAATTTTGTTTGTTTTATTGTACCTAATGTACTCATATATTTACTTATTACTTAGGCCTTACTTCCAATGGTAGCATAAATAACAAAAAAACCATCAGATACAAACCAAAAACATTAGAAGAAGTAAAATATAACTACTTCTTCTAATCTTATAATCTAAATAAAACTATTCCAATAAAAAGACCCGTTGTTATGCGCATATTCATGTCTCTATTAAAGTTATCATATTCTGCAGTAAGCACGACAAATGTGACAGTTACGGGCTGTGCGGTGCCAAGAGACTCTCCAAATTGTCCAGACAACATTGATGCCCTGAATATTCTGAGGGTGAGTGACTTTTGATGGAATTTATAATAACGTGCACTGCATTCTTGCTGTGCAGACAGCTAAGATTGTATCTAACTTCGTCCTACACTAGCTAGCTTGTTGGCAATAGTTAGATCTGAGAGTTAGGTATCTCTGCTGCCTCTTCTAGTTACGAGGGCCAAGTTTGAGCTAGAACTTGATCGTATCGCAAGCCTGAGAGGGCTATAGAGCACTAAGCTTCTGCCTGCTCCTGTTCATCGCTATTTTCCAAAATTAATAGAACCTTTTGTCACCGGTTTTGGGTTTAAAAATAGTAACAAATATCATGTCGCTCGGTTAAAAAGTTTAACAGTAAAGAAATAACTAACAAATAAAGCCCTTTTCACAATTTTTGTATTAGTAGCGATTACGTTATAATATTGAACTGACGTAATGACAGTGGCTAGACTTATAATTTACTAGAGATTTTATATTACTAGTACTTCGTACGCTTAGAATTCGTTTCTTGCTACTCCCTCTATTTCTTCCCGTTGAGGGTCGCCTTTCTTAGTGCTCCCATAGGGTACCTAAGAAATACTCCCTCCATTCCAAGTCCTTGGATTCAGCGGGTAAGGCTGATGCGTTGTCTGTCAGATAGTCAGTCTTCTTAGTGCTCCCCTAGGCTACCTAAGAAATACTCCCTCCATTTCAAGTCCTTGGATTCAGCGGGTAAGGCTGATGCGTTGTCTGTCAGACAGTCAGTCAGTCACGGTACTGATAAATAAAAATAAAAATATTAAAAAAAATATATGAGTATGTATAGGTATATAGAAGATATAACGTTTGCGAATAAAACATAACATTTCATGGGTCGACTATGCCGGATCATAAAAAACGTTGACGCACCGTAAGCGTAGTGACGAACGCGTCTGTTCCATCACGTTTTTAGAAAAGTAATACAATTTCTTCCTTATTATAATAATATGGACGCACCCACATTGGTCGATGTAAAAGACGCAACTGACGCCGCCCCAGCCAGGGCTCGGAAACCGGTTAACATTTAAACCGGTTTCAGTCATTGACCCCAAACCTGAATCGATTACGGTTTGGGTTGGGGTTACTGGTTCATGAACCGGTTAGTTTAATAACCGGATTTTCACATATTTCGTTCTGTTGAGAGAAATCAACCGGTTCATTTGAATTTGACACTGCAGTATTTATAGATAGGAAAGACGTCTGCTACCTGTCTATTTTACACACTAGCTCCGATTTTAGTGATTTTACGTTACGTTACGTTAAGGTCAAGGTTGGCGAGGCGTGACGGCGTGAGTCTAAGTTTAACTGGTTAATAACAGTAGATATAGACCGGGTTATAGTAGATTTTCAAACTCGTTGTTGATATATTTACCGGTAACCTAAATAAATAATATTGTTTTTTCTTAAACTGTCCCTTTCATTAACCGGTTAAAGTTTAAACGAAGTGATACCGGTTTTAAGAACGATATTAATCAATATTTTGAAACCGGTTTGGAGCCTGGAACAGCAGCGTTTTTTAAGACCCGGTTTGGACGGTACGCGTAATAACCGGGACGCATAACTTTTGCCACTGCGTTAACGGTGCGTCAGCTATTTTGAACACCAGTATGGTCCGTTCTTTAACCTGAAAAGCTTTAAAATACGTTCGTGGCATCGCATCACGAGGTCAAGCTTTCATATCTACGCATGGAGTGAATTTTTAAAGCTTTTCTGTCCGTTTTTGAGTTGATCTTTATTCGCTTTAAGGGTGCGCAGGCCGCTGTTTGTAAAACAATGCGTCACTTTTATGTAATTAACAGCCGGTATTGTTACATATCCTTCGTACAGCTATTAACTTATGCATTTAATATAATATAACTCCAGAATAAAACATCTTTAAAAAAATGGTCCTATAAATTATAAAAAAAGCGTTTTGAAGTTAACCTTAAGTTTTTTAACCTTATAAAGTTCTAAATTTTAACGCTACTCGAACTTCGTGTCAGTGTATCCTTAAGGGTACTTGGCTAAAGACAGCTTGACAGTGGTCAAAGTACCTGTCACTCCGTCAATCTACTTACTTTAGCACCGGACATAAAGTTTAATGGCTACGATGAATACTGACGGGTACACTTGTAGAGTTCTCGGTTCCAGGCTGTTTAATAGCTCAGCTAGATCTGCACGGGTAGCACAAGTTGTATTTTCTCGCTTGTCGTTCAGTGCGTCCCTATCGTTACTGACTAGATAGAAAGGGAGATCCGAGCGACAAACAAGTCGCGGGCAACATGTGCTAGCCGCGCAAGGTCCATATTACGGTCGGCTTTATCGCGGTGGATAAAGCCTCCGTCTCTCTCGCACTTACACACTGGTCGATAAACATGACCATAATAGGCCTCCTACTGGCTATAATAATATGCTGATAAATATATTTTTATACTCTCAGACGATATTTCATACACAAGTTTGAAAAAGGAACGAGTTCATAGGGAATGTGCATGGATTTTTTAAACCCCGTTTCTCAACAAAATATGAAAATGCCGTAAAAGAGATCACCAAAAGTTAAATCAAAATTAAAATCGGTCAAGAAATTTTAATACGGATGATACAAGCATTTTAAACTGCTAATTAGACAGAGAGATCCGAAGTGCACTGTGACGTTTTGTAACTGCCATATAAACTCGTAAAATTCTGTTTTGCTAGAAAGAGATAGGAACAAATCTTTGTTGGCTTCTATCTTGGTTATTTTTATAGCTATTTAAAAAAGGTTTTTACTCACCTGTTTGTTACATGAGTCAGCTTTTATTGAAGTAGTGACAAAAAAAAACATGTATATTCTCTATAGTCTCTAGATATTTCTGAGTACGCGTACGGCGGTTAGACACATACACTCTGAAATTGTAACACCCCTATTTTTGCGTCGGGGGTATATGAAGGTATTCATGACTAAATAGGAGACTGTTACTTTTTAGGGTTCCGTACCCAAACGGAGCTCAACGGGCCATTATTAATATACCTACGCTGTCCGTCCGTCCGTCTGTCGTAACGTTAAACAGCTGCATCTTTTGAATCGTAATAGATAGTGGGAGATTTACTAAAAATAATGAAATAATAAAGGGGGATTTTTCAACGAATTTTTATTTTTGTTGTTTCGTAAAAAACGATAGAATATAAAAACGTCAAATGTGGTATGATTAGAGTACAAACCCAGAAGAGAGAGAATAAATACAAAAAAAATTGTCATGTGTGAGTTGGGGGCTCGCGCTGATTCGATTCGAAATCAAATTCAAATCGGAATATAATAATACACTGAGCGGCGGTGCGGAACCCTCGGTACGCGAGTCCGATTCGCGCTTGACCGGTTTTTATGACTGTAAATTTGATGCTGTAAAGTTAATTTGGACCTTGTACCTCAGGGGAGATATTAATTTACATCATTTGTCACCTTTCCTGCCAGCGAAACGCCAATTTGTTGTTTAAAAAGCTTACGAAAAAAGAAGGTAGATTAGCAATTAACCGGGTCACCACTTCACCGGATGGTAAATGATTGAAACATCATCATCATCGAAATTGCACTGCAAAGTTGAAAATGTTAAGTTAAGACCTACTAGTACAGCTTCTTGTATTCGTACATGTATGTATGTAGATAGGTATATTATTGTTTAGATGGATAAATCCAAAGTCAATGTGACAATCGACAACAATAAGGTTCTCTAATGGCATTGATGATCAAAAATATCAAAAAACTTTAAAAATCGGCATAAAATATAATAAAGGTCATAACAAAATGAGTATTTTTACCCGACTGCCGAAGGAGGAGGGTAATGTGTTTCACAGCCTATATATTTGTTCCTTTGTGGCACTATAAAAACTAAACCCGTTGTCCGATTTTGATGATTCTTATGTCAATCGATTTGTCTTAATCTGGTGAGTGTCACTGAAGATATGACATTAATCAAAATTCAATATGGCGGCAACCAGACGCCATATTGTGTAAATTAAAAAAAAATAAGTCGACGAAGTATAACAAGTGGGGTATCATTGAATAGGGATTTAAAAATCATCTTTAGGTTTCTTTCATCATTTTTCATTCTGAATGATCATTTAGGATTTATAACGATTTAAAGTTGGTTAGCAACAGTCGGGTTTGAAAGCTTGCTTTTTGTTATTGTTTGCTTTTTCCAACCATATAAATACGGAACGCTCGGTGCGCGAGTCAGACTCGCGCTTGACCGGTTTTTTTTTTTAATGGGTCACAAATTAACGTTCGTGAGCCTGTACAAACCTTGCAAAAATGCTTTTAACGCTCCAGTATTTAATAACGGTGTAAAATAAAAACGAAATTAATTTAAAACTCGCCATTTTTGAAGCGATGAGGGGATATTTTAATTACTTCGCACCGTTTGATAAAAAGAGTATGATACACGCTGAAATAGGGATGGATTTTTATCAAATTTCTCTCCAAATTCTTGGAACTTCAGAATTATAATAACGTAGAATAGCATCGCGCACGTTAATTGTTGATCCATGAGAGTACAGTCAGCCTTATAATATAAGTAGCTGCACTTTTTGGTACCTTGTCAGTTTAAGGGCTTTGACAGATTAGTGCCACAGTTCAAACATAAAGTTAAGGTGACAAGGTACTAAAGTGTGCAATTACTTATAAGCCCAACCGTACCCTGTCGCATATAATAGATTAAAGTCAAATCACAAGAAGAAAAAAAAACGTAATGTAATGTAATTGGCTTTCAGCGACAAGGTCCCGTTCTATCTCACCAATTAAAGCTAATTAAAACATTAAAACATTACAGTCCGTGCCACACTGCTCTTCCAAGTGTTAGTGTTCCGAACCTTAAAATGAAAAACGGAACCCTTATTATAAAAACACAATTTGTCCGTCCATATATCACAGAGGTTTTATACGACAACCGAAAACTAAGAAACGAAAAACTTAAAATTTGGTATTTAATGTTTTTTTTTATGTATCTCTCATTCCACCACGTTAGCAGTAAATCTAGCTCCAGATAGTTTACTAGCTTAACTTCTTGCCCAGTTTTATGAAAACACGTTTAATTTTACGTTATCAACTTTAACTTTAGCACGAAAATAACGACCCTACGTTGTCATGCCATAACAAACGTTGCTACAAAAACATGTATAAGATAACAGCTGTGGCCTCGCCCCGCCATTACGAATGTAAAGCCATTCGCCCGACACGGCACGAAGACTAAAATGACCACGAGAATGTCAATTTGACTTATCGTTTTTAGCTGCTAGTATGATGGCGTTTATCGCGTGATAAAATGTGGATATAACATCCGTCACTTTCTGACACTTAGGTACCTATATAAAAGTACGAGAGTGATAGATGCTCTTTATATGTTGAGTTAATACACAGGGTAACACCAGGGGGCCTACCCCTGTATGGTGTACGGTGACAAATGGTGTTTGCAACTTTGGATACGTTTAGTCGGCTTTATAACTAGCTGTACACTTATGTACCTTGTCGCTTTAACGCCTCCGACAAATTAGTGCAGTACTTAAAACATGACGATAATGTGAGAAAGGTCTAAAGTGTGCAGCTACTTAGGTCGACCGTACTTAAATAAATAAGGTCACTAAAAATTACCTAATTTCAAACTAATTCAAAAATTAAGTCATAAATATAACCTTTAAGTACCTTGTATCTTCTATGAAATTGTTGTAACTCTATCTTGTCACGAAGATGACATTTGTATGGCTCCGTATTTTCTCCCCTAAAATTATGTAAAATTTTATTTTAATAAATCTTGCTAATACCTTTAAGTTTAGAGCTATGCTATTGACAGTGGAATTATTGTTACTTTTCCCTATTCTTTTTACACGCTTTTTATTAACTTGGAATGTATGTATGTAAGTATGTATGTATGATTGGGTCAAAGCTTGCAAGGAAGATTTGAACCACTTCCCGGGGACCGATTGAGCTGAAATTTAGGTAACTTCGATGACAATACGAACATATAGTACCATCGAGCCTGGTCTGATGATCGAGTCGGAAGGTGGCGACAGAATTTCCGACTAGTGTATAGTGTCCGAGTGTATAGTAGACTCACCGTATTGGGGCCAATCCTCAACAAAAGCTTGTTCAAAAATGAAATTTTTGGCTGAAACTTAATAACCTGATGCGACAATGGCCTTCTGTCTTACTTGGCTAAAGTAAGTAACCTATCTGGGAGACTGAGCAACACTCGGGTTGAAAACGTATTTTCCCGCGAAGATGACAACTTGACAGATCGATTTCTTGTCACGAAAAACTCCTTATCCTCCAATTTTCATCAAAATCGTTATAGCCGTTTTCGAGTAAGCGATTTCAAACAAATTTAGAAACAACCAAGACTCTGGAACTAATACTTGCCCTCATTACACAAACATTTGCCCTCTACCGGGAAAAAAAAATATATTCTCGATTCTAGTGTAACAAAAATAGACATTTATTAAGTGTTTAATTTGTATGAGTCCTATGACCATATCTTGACAAAGTTAAAACGGGATCACCTGGGATGTTACGAGTAGTAGGTACACTTTCAAACAGAAAAAGATTTTCCAAATAGACCCTGCCGCCTTCAAGTAATCGAAGAACATTCATAAAAAAAACCAAGGAACTGAGAACCTCCTTTATTTTGAAGTCGGTTAGCAAATTTACGTTTACAGATATTTAAATTAAGAACAGTGATCTGAAATGGCTCCATTACCGTTGTTGCTGACAGCAAAATAATGGTCACGTCGCGTCGTTAGGTCCCACCCTTCCTATTAAACTGCCCTGCACGTTAATACAGAATGATGGCTGTGGCCCATATTGCCTGGGTACTAACTGGTTCTCTCCTCTCCTCCTCTTTTCCTCCATAGCCATTATTAATCCCACAGCTAGAGGGTCAGCTTTGCTTATCTATTTAAAATTTAACTTCTCTACTTAAATATCAGATGTATCAGGGGACAATGTCACACCAATTGACCTAGTCCCAGACTAAGCTCTAGGCTTGTATTATGGGTACCAGACAACGATATAAATACTTATATAGAGATATATATACTTAAATACACTGAAAACATCCATAACTCAGGAAAAAATATTCGCGCTCATCACAAAAATATGTACCCTTACCGGGATTTGAACCCAGGACCGCTAGCTTCGTAGGCAGGGTCACTACCAGCTAGGCCAGCACGTCGTCAAACTTCACTCTACTTAACATCGTCTTCAGATCTAGTGATACTTCTAACCAATTTTAGATTTATCTGATGTATAGGTATACGTAATAACTGTAATAAGTATAAGGAGAGTGTGCGAATTTTGTGAGGTTGTATATATATGACATGTAATCTCCGATACTGCGGAACCTATTCGGAAAATTCTATCACCATTTGAAAGGTATTACCTTCCGGATGGACGTAGGCGGTTTTCTATTTGTAAATATAATAAATTTACGATATAAGCTTTTGAGATAGTCGACATCTGACTACATTAATTACAGGTATTTATAAATATAAACGTTACCTATCTTTAAAACTTCGACTAATTTTATTCTCTTACAAAATGGAATCCTGACCCACCACAGAACTGTATCATAGTGAAATAGTGTTTGACAATTCTTACGATTTGATTTATGACGTGACTGTGACACAGTTTTATGGTCAGAGTTCCATTTGGCTGATTGTATTTAACCACCACGCGGCTTTTGCCTTCGCTACCACGTCAAATAGATATATGGCTTATTAATATTTATAAGTTATGCGAGACATCAATTACCTTTTTGATAAATAAGCCTCATTTTTTTTTTTAAATGAGGCATAATAAGAAGAGAAAAACGTCCTATTATAATTAATTTCCAAACAACACAAGAAATAACAACGCCTGCAATTATTTTCCATTATTTACCCAACACAACTAACCGACTGGTTCCATAACATTACGTAAACAACCTAATTCACCTCTGCTCTGCCAAGCACCGTATTCAGGTTGTTACGTAGCCTTTGACATTGGCCCTCCGACAAACGGCCTTCTGGATCGGGTCTTGAACAGCCACATAACACTTACGTCACCAGGATCGCTCGCCGTTATATAATAGAGATCGTCCTACGAACGATATTAATTAACGTTATCTCGCCATCGACGAGGCTATCGAATTCTTGATTAATTTGCTAAGCAACTAACCAGATTAAGAACGAATTTGTCAGTGTTCAGCAAAATACAACGAACCACAACAAAATATTGCCGAAACGAAATTACTTATCGATTTGGAATCTCCAGACGCTTTACGTAACTAGTGTTTAAACACAATGCTACATAAAACGCACGCGCACCGCTTGTTTTGTTTGCTGCCGAGAATAGCACCACTAGCACCTGGTTGTAATTGGTATTGGTGATGGTTATGGCCATGTTATGACTCATGGTCGATGGTTTGAAGCAATCAGCATCGCGGATGGCGTCCTACCGTGTTTTGGTGATCGTCTTCAGTTATTCCGGGGTTGTTTAAACGGGTGACATTTGGTTGTTTGGTGGTTATTTGGTTTAGGCGCGGTATTGATCGCGCGTGTTCGGTTCGGCGGCAGGCAGCGCCGCGACTGGCCGGGCGGCCGCCCGCCCTGCCCGCCCGCCCTGCGCCCCTCACGGCTGCGCGACTCAATCTCTACAACTTATACAACCTAACCGGCTGTATTGGTGCGACGAAGCGGGTTTAAAGCTGTCAAAATGACAGGTACCTAGTTAATTGATGGTGGTTCATGCTAAGCACGCTGGGATAGTGATCTTTAATATGCTAGTACTGTTACCACCAAAAAAGTTATCAAATATTGCGCTTAAAAATATCAAAACCGTCTTTATTGCTACAGCTATAAGAGCGTATTTGATATTTTTAGCGCAACGTTGGATAATATATTATTACTGATGACCGTAGGAACTCGAAATCGAAACAAGTGACTATCTTTGTTACCTTCTACTTTAATATTTACTTAGAAGCATTTTCGTTTTCGAGTTCTTATGTGACCAAACACAATTAATTCGTATACAATCACCAGGGGCTTTATTCAACTTTGAAAAACCATATAACTTTTGACATGTTATCGTATTGTTCTTAACTCAGTCGCCATTACTGTCATGTACCTAATGACAATGACAATTTTAGTGGTGGTTTGTGCGGGGTCCGTCCGGATCGCACCCACCATTTTAATCATTAACCCACCACCAAGCAGAAGTGTTCTCATTGCTGTGTTCCAATGTGGGGATAAGACAACCGGTGAAATTACTAGCATAGAGGTATTCCATCGGGGTTGGCAACGCGTTTGAAGTCTTAGGATTGCAGTTTTAAGGTTGTAGTCTTGAGATTTCAAATGTCTATGGGTCCCAGATCCCCCTTACCATTAGGGGCCTGTTTTATAAAGCTACAAATTAAAATATTACAGGTCTAAACTGGCAACACTGTTCAAATGGCTAGTCGTCATTAGTCGAGGTTGTGTCAAATGGAAACTTGTAACCTGTAAATTGTAATTTGTAGCTTTATAAAACAGGCCCCAGGTGGCCTGAGTGCTCGCGTGCCTTCTCCTTGACATAAAAAATTTTTAAATAAGAGCTACCGTAACGTTGACCACACAATAACACGTTAAAAGCAATTTGGTTTAACAGAGTTGAATAGAGCGTCACAACACGGGATTGTTGAGTCACTTGCCACTGTTTATAATTTGGCCGCGTAATGCAAATCGGGCTTACAATAGCGGCATCGAGTGATGCCACTTTTGATAGCTGACAAATAGTGTTGGGAAACACTATTTGTCAGCTATCAGCTAGTGTTGGGTTTATTATCGTAAAAATTTCAGTCAAATGCAAGAAGTATATTTTTAAAAAGTTTATTAAAGAAATAACGCATAAAAATAAAAGGCCATAAATTGTGGATCAAACTCTCGAAATAAGTAAACTGCGTGGCTAGAAAAAAACGACATTGTCAGAAATTTTAAAGTTTGTGACAAAATATACAAAATGTGAAATTATTAATAAATGAGTGAATAAATAATCATTAAACCACGTTAACTCAGAGCTAGGACGCGAGTTTGCTAGCGGCGGTGACGTGAAAGTGCAGTGACGTCATTGTCATACGTTGTTGTACCAATCAGCGGTCATCACGCGAATTGTTTTTTTGAGATGTTTTTTGTTAGTTATGATTAAAACGATGAAAGCTAGAGTGCGAGTGAGAAATGCGTTTCGGTAAATTACAGCGCCAGCAGTACATCACTATTCCGGTACCTGCAACAATGAAGTTTGACATCTGTTCCTTTATACTTGCAGTCCAATTTGCAGTCAATATTTAGGGAACTTCATGAGCGAGCAAACGCCAAAAATGCCATCACTCGATGCCGCTACTGTAGTCGGTTCTACTCGTATATCAAGTATGTATTATTCCGCTAAATTATGAAGAGTAGCAAGTTGCTTAACATTCCCATGTTGTGACTGTACTTTGAAAGTTTAAGTGCAATTCTTTGTTATATGGCTGCTGTCGCGGAATTATACGGCCAGTATCAAGGTTGTAGGACCTCAGGGAATTTCGGAAGGAATTATATGTGTAAGTATACATATAACTTACACACCACATTTACACAAATGCCCAGTTGCACAACGTTCATTCAGTCAGTTAAATGTCGCTTTAATTTACGTGCTGTCATTTTGTGCCTAGCCGAATTAGAAATAAACAGGTGACCTCATGGGATTTTCATGGTTTGTGCAACTGAGTAAAAGACTGTTAAGTATATTTTACTGCCACGCTCTTTTCATATACTATAGCAGCAATTACTAACCATTCAGGCCTTCCGGAGAAATTCACCCAAATTTCGCGTTTTTAATTTCATCGAAATAATTTTACAAAAAGATTTTTAAAGATCTTTCCAAGCGCCGGGTTGACACATCTCGTGACCAAAATGCTGGCCTTCATTTGCCATTCAACGTGGCAATTGTATATATTTTGAATAGTCCTAAATATTTAGTTATAGGTACACATAAATAAGTTAGTTAATGTTTTATGTTCTTCTAAATAATTTTTTACACCATTTCCAAATATATCGTATTGTTTTGAATGTGATTAGAAATACTACAATCATTATTTAATAATTAAAAACATTTTTAACAAACTTGTTGCAAATCTGCGGATTAATGGCGGAACGGCCGAAATAACCAAATTTCCGACGAAATTAGTTTCGAACGAGTACGGATGTCGATTGTTCGGTTATTTTGTCCGGGAGCAAGCCACCGTTTCGCAAACAACTTGTATAATATAAAGACAATAGTTAACGTCTTGATCAAATGATCATTCATACCAGTCTGATTCGGCACAGTTTTGAGTCACACGTATCTCAATCGCCACTGCGATAGTTGCATTAAAATAATTACGAATACTTGTACAGTTTTATCAAAACAAATGACGGGTGTACTTTTTATTGTGAATATACCCTGTAAAGACCACGAAACAGATTTAAAAGAAAAAGCAAGATCTGCAAAACTCGTAATGGACGAAGTAAAATACCAGAATGCCTGTAAATTTATCCGCGAATTGAAGGGAGACAAAAGGTTTGGGAAAGTGAAAAGTAATTTTGAATCGGATGGCCCAAGGGAGAAGTTTAATAACTGTAGGTCAACGGAATATGTTTATGATGACGGCGATTTAAGTTTGTATAAATCTAAGAGTGACAACGCCCTCAATGAGAGTTATAAGCTGGCTATTGGCGCCTGTAAGTTCCGTAAGAAGTCTTGGGGGGACTTGGTGTTTGGTGTGACACGTAAGAAGAAGGTTCGCATTACTCAGCCACCCAGCCTGACTGACATACTCACTGCGTTCCATGAGGACACACCGCTTGAAACTGTAAGTCCATCTTAAATCTACTTTTTGTGTAATCACTTTGATCGTGTAGGATTTTGTCACTAAAAGGATTGTATACTTTTTGTCACTAAAAGGATTGTATACTAATGGCCTGCTGTTTGATCGGTAGTTTATTTATTTATTTATTCAGAAAACCAGTAGTTAGTTAAACTAACGAATGGGCAAAAAACATTACTAATGGTTAAAATCTCAAGGAAATGTGTCAAATTTTCCATTCGTTTTTCGATTTTTATCAATTAGTTAGTTTAACTACTGATCAAACAACAGGGCCTAACAAATACACCGACTAAACAATTTTTGTATAGCCAATTTTTTTTTTTTAGTTACAAAAAACAAGGAGATCAACCAGTGGCTCTATTCTTCTTCGTAAGCTATCTGCTTATGGTGTCATATTTCTATATCCTCTGTCTTCTAGTTTTATTTATAACATAACGATGGCGTATTGACTAAATGACAAGAAAAACCAAAATTCAGAAGATAGAATATGTAATTTTAGAAAGTTAACTTTTTGAAATTTCTATTATTCGCATCTGGTTCTTCATCTTAGAGCAACTAATCAGCAATAGCAATTCATAAATTAATTAAATTCAATCCTCAAGTTCTGTAAATAAATAATAGGTATGCGAAATATCGAAATTTTAGTAAGTTACGATTATCTCAAAATTTGTAAAACGTTTACTAGACTCATGTTTGGTGGTTTACAAAAAATAGAGACTATAGAATAGAGGCTTGTCTAAAGGGTGTCTGGGTTATAGTGGACTACTTTACAGGGCTGGATAGCTCAGCTCGGGAATGTTGAAAATATGATAAATCATGTTTAGTAAAAGTAGCACGGAAAACGAGATATCTCAACTATTAAAAATTTTGGAAATGCGGTAACCTGGTTCACTATTTTCGATGCCATAACCACAGTTATTAGAATTTTTCAGTTTCGTTTGCTCTGAAAGAAAGCTGATTAAATTTGCTTTAAGTCCCTAATAACGAAATTAATAAATAATTAGCAGTTTTTTTAATTTTTTAAATAAAATTTAAAGTTTAAAAATCTGTTTTTTTCTTCCGGCATGTTTGACATCGCACAGTGTGAAAAAACTGTATTAAAACCTGTAGTGCTGCTTTCTTTAAAATTTGCCTGTTTAAGAAGATCCTAAAATGATATCACAATTGAGATTATTAATTATAGCAGCGAAGTTACCGTAAAACGGGGTGAATAGGGATTAAGGGGTGAGTCGGGACATAATCTAAAATGAAGCATGTTACTAATTATCAGACTTAAATTATTTCCAATAGACGTAACGTTATTGTCCATTTAATACTTATTCTTATTTGTAACAAGTTATGACTTATTTTAGGTTGTGTCCCTACTCACCCCGTTTTACGGTACTAAACATGATTTATCATTATTTTCAACGCTCCGAGCTGAGCTATCTAGCCCTGTAAGGTAGTCCACTATATCCCGGACGCCCTATACAGTTGATCTAAATACCTACAAGACATTCTATATGTACCGTAACATTTTCATCCTCAAAGTATGCATGCATCTCGTTTCCAGAATGCAAGTAGTAAGTACCTAATTTAATATTCCTCCACCGTACCATTCTATCGCTGAACACATTCTTCCATAAAGCGAGTCTGCCGGGGCCTTTTATAATAATACACTTTTAAAAAGTATAAAGTGGCGACATTTATCTATCTTTTATCGCAGCAAGTTGCCGTATTGTCATTGTTATTTTTATTAGAAAAGGGGAAACGAGCAAGCAGGTTGCACCGATGGTTGCTTTTAGAAATCATTTGAAAAATCGAGAGACAATAAAGAATGAGAGATAGGCAAAGGCGTTTAGTCATAGGTATGCATTGGCACTGACTAAGTAAGCTAGTAAATAGTAACATACCTATGTTAATACTCTCATGCTTTAAAGAAATCAATCATATCATAACTTCGCGGAAATACGATGGCAAAAACAGCAGTAGGTAGGTATACCTTTAGGAGCAGCGTTCTGAACACTGTGTTGATGTGTTAGACAACGGGTGGAATCACTGGCATAGAAGCATAATTCCAACTATAGTCCATAGGGTTGGCAACGCACTTGCAGTCTTGATAAAAAATTATAGGCCTTGAGTCCTACAGTCCCGATCAGGTAGGCATGGTGGCCTATGCCTTCCCCAATCCCCATGCCATAATAAAATATCTTAAATATAAGACGGGTTTACATTAATAAATTGAATTCATGACGGTACTGCACTGTAGCGTCAGTGTTTAGGAAAAGGGGGCCTTATCAAGATGTATAACGCTAAGTTAGCAATTTTCGAAAATCGATAAAATGTATAGGATTGAGGTAAGCCGATGTCGACCGCTTATGTCAACTCCATACATTTCGGCCAGGGCCTCTACTCTAGTCGGTAAAAACCATATCGTCTTTGACTTGTTATAGTATTGTTTTTAACTCGGCCACCATTACTGGCAGATAAATAAAAGCTATAAAAACATTGATGACACGATAAGGTCAAAGACGGATTTTTACCGGATAGAATCGAGGTTTCCGTGTGGTTGCCGGGTTAGGATAGTGCCACTCCATGTCTTCCCGTGGATGTCGTAAGAGGCGACTAAGGGAATAAATGCTTGTAGTACTGTTAGGCGATGGGCTTGGAACCTGTCATGTCACTCATATATTAGTAAACATCTTAGCCTAATTGTGCAAAATGTGGTTACAGAGTTGTTGGTAGAAATGAAGGCGTGAGTATATGTATTTGTATGTAGAATCGAGGCCCTGGAGGCCAAAGATGCAAAGGTCTACGGTAGGTTTACCTACTGTGAGGTGAGGCGTCATTCCAACGTCAAGTCAGTACGACCAGAGGGCTCAGACAAGATGCATTACGCTAACTAACGTTCCTATTCGATTCGTTTTTAAACCAATCGCCTCACTGGTAGACCACATGAGTTTTCGTATCACGTCATCTTCCAGTGACGCGATTGGTTTAAAAGCGAATCGAATAGAAACGTTATTTAGCGTAGTGCATCTTGTCTGAGCCCTCTGCACGCCTTTCGCGTAACACACTCGCAATCATAATCGTTTTCATTTTGAAAATCGAAGGCTTGTCTGCATACAAAATGAAACCAATTGTTTTGTTTTGAAGCCGATCGCGATTGCGAGTGAGTTACGCGAAAGGCCTGCCGGTTCTGCCATCGTGTAAATTGATTTCAAGTCAGTACAATGCTGTCGCGTCATTGTTGGAATTGCGTTAACATTATGTCAGTAACTGGCGTCAGTGATGACGACGAGAGCTACACTGTTTATATTTATAGTAGATTCTTGTTTTGATTTGATACATTCTTATCTCATCGTTTTCGATAGGTATATTCTTGTTTGGACACATTTCGTTTTTGACATAGGTGTTAATGTTAATGATTAATAGTACGTATAATAAAGACTTCTGTAAAAAAATATTTAGTTATTAAATAATTAAAATAATAATAGATTGTTCAACAAGGAACTAAAACAAGCCATAATGACACGAGGTGTAGCCAAGCGAGCTGAGCGAGGATGGTTATAGTTTGACTGTAATTATGGTTGTTTAGTCTCGCGTTAAACACTCGACTTTTCACTTTGAATGCGATGAAAAAAGACGACGTTCTAAAAAAATAACAATATTTATTACAACAAAGTTTTTTACAAATTTGTTCCGCGGTTGTTTCTTTTTTGTAAAGTGACGCTTTAAATACTTGCATATTTAGCCAACGGATTCAAACTAAAAAAACTATTTTAAAACTAATTGGACCAAGCGTAATAAAATGAATTCATCCTTAATAAATTAAATAGACATAAATACGAATATAAATTCGTAATCATTAATCGTGTTTCGAAACACGAAATTAAAGCGATTTTTTTATATTTTGCACAGTTGTCATTTTGAGGTTATTTCCACGCCCTGAAAATGGCGATATTCTTATCCTCCATTCACAAACACCGTGATTGGTTGTTTAGGGGTTTCCAACGTAAATAAAAAAAACTTTAGTCCTTAGAGATTAATAAGGAGCTTTAGTCCTGACGTGCAGAGACTAAAGTAACATTTTAAGAGCATGAGAAGTGAAAATTATTAAAATAAAACTATGTTTCCGAAACGTAAATAGCATCAAAACTTTTGTATTGAGTCTTGTTGAATGTAACTAATAAATCTTTCATTTTTATTATGCAACCAAAGTAGGCATAGTATAACTTGGTATTTCCACTGTGCCCAAACAAGGATATGTCGAAAACGGAAAACGACGAAACAAGAATGTGTCAAAACGCCGAATACGACGAAAAGGAAGCAATCGATAAGTGACACAATAGCTGACGTAATCAAAATATTGTCGTTGTATGTAATCCTATTATTTGCGAAAAACTATTCAAGTACAAATGCAACTGGTAAATTTCGGATGACGGCGAGCGTGGCGCCTTCCGTCCCGACAATGTCGCGGTCCGTTTACCTCAAACAATCCGGTTACAACGCATACTAAACTCTACAGCTGTTGTATTAGGGGAGCCCATGACACTAAACCTAGTTCGTTAAGACTACCATGATATACATATCGCACCTTCAGAACAATAGTGACCTTATTTAGAAATTTATAATTTCGAGTCAGGTCTCTATAATAAAAAAATTATGACTTGAAGTATGTAAGCTGAAATTTTGAATTAGGTCACTATTGTTCTGAAGGTGCGATAAATATAATTAGTCACGTCATTAATGGGGGAACACCTACCGCGGCCGCCTAAAAAACCTGTAAGGCTTCCTAATTGACAATGCACGCGCTAAAATGTGTTTTGTTCCCTCGGACGGGACTACTTAAACTCGCCGCTTCGATTCGCTCGTCCGTCCGACCGACCGCCGTTTTTTGAGAGAATAACAACCTTGGCCGCGGTATCAAAAGGGCTTCTGTCGAACGATATAACGTAAAAAGGATGTCTAGTTGAGAATGCACGCGCTAAAATGTGTTTTGTACGCTCTGACGGGACTACTTAAATAACTTGCGTTTGACCGACCGAACGCCTTTTTTAACCCCTGTTATCATAGGGATTGTTTTCACTCGGCTGCCATTATTGTCAAGTAAATAAGCTAAGCTAAGCTATCATAACGTTGACAATACGATAACATTTCAAAAGCAATTAGGTTTAGCCCGAATAGAATAGAGCCGCTGAACAATAGATTCACGTGGCTCACGTGCGGCTGCGTAGCTTGTACTGTTGCCACATGTTACACGTTTCAGTATTTAAGTATTAATTAAAAATTAAACTTTTGTTAAAAGGTTGATGAACTCTGCATTAAATATTTATGTTCTTGCATAATTGTTATACACTATTTAGAACGTTACGTTTGTCTCTTTAACGTCTTGTGCTGGACATTTTGTTGGTGGCGGCGACTGGTTGCGCCGCCCCATGTTGTCTCAGTGAGGTTGTGATTCTCTAAACAAGCAAAGGTGATCGTTCGCTCGGGTGAAGGTCCAAGCGGCGAGTTTAAGTAGTCCCGACAGAGCGAACAAAACACATTTTAGCATGTGTGTTCAATTTGACAGCATGACTTCTCGAACGTATAAGGCTCCCAAATTGACAATGCACGCGCTAAAATGTGTTTTGTTCGGTCGGACGGGACTACTTAAACTCGCCACTTTTATTCACTCGTCCGTCCGACCGGCCGCCGTTTTTTGAGAGAATAACACACCTGACCTAATTCTTTAACGTTAACGTTAACTTTCCTCAGGTGCTATCGGAAGTCTTCACGCGACTTGACATATGCAACGCTACCTGGACTGCAACAGAAGGAAACAAATATTGGCAGGTAACCATAAAATAAATGATTATTATAGGACAATCTCACGTCCTACTTAACCCAAACTAAACCCTGGGTTTGTATAGTCAACGTCAAAAGTAGAGAATCATTTTGGTACTACACCTATATTTATTTATTTAACCTTTACAGCACAAAAAAAAGTACAAATTTCGGACTTCATGCCTAATGGCATTCTCTACCAGTCAACCAAATAATCATACAGAAACTAACAACTATCGCATTTACTATTGTTTGACATACTTACTTGGCTGTGAACAACAAAGTATGTATCTAATTCTGATGTTGACTGTACTATGGGTACTATGGTTATGTAAATAATTACATATTAAATAAAACAAAAACGAACGAGATTCCAGAACAAATACTAGCGTTCATCACACAAATGTGGAATCAAGGTGGCCATCTTTGTTCTATAGTTTTTATGACGCCGCCAGCCTCAAGCTCCGGCGGTGGGATCTGAGGAGCTGGCTGGCTACTTTATTCCTAGGTGGAAGGAAAACAGTAACTATGCGTCCACATTACATTCCACCTGGATACCTAGTATCCCTCAAATTTCTCGCTACGCTCAGAATTCTTGTTTAAATCTACTAAAGCTACCTAGTGAACAACGAAAAAGACGCACTGGGCGATAAGCGACTAAATTCAGTATTTCCTGACCATAAAGGTTGCTCTGACAAAGTTATAGCAATGTTGAAAATTTCTTATTTTAGTGGTTTATCCTTAGGTACACAGATTTTCGGAGCTTATACCTACCTAACCAGATATTAAAGATGTTTTATGCTTTCATGATTTAAAAAAAACCTTTAGCGGTTTCAAAACATACACTTCGTAACTCTTTCCGTAAAATGACTTTATCATACAAACAGACAGACAACAAAACAAATAACAAACCTACATTACCTATTGTGCGTTTATGAATAAGCTAAATGTTTATAAATACTCTGACCTTTCAATATTAGTCAGCATACCATAACGTATAACAACTCGGCTCAAAGCATAATAAGGCACGTGCCGCGCGTTCAAACAGCCACACGCTCATACGAGTACACGCTCGGTGGTCCATTGATTGTCTTCGGTTATACTTTCTTGTCCACAACCTCGCAACGTCCGGCATTACATTGGCTTATTGTGCCATTTTCAGTTAGCAAATAGTTCATCGATCAACTCATTAATCAATAAAAACGTGTCTTTGCATCGATCTTTGTGTTTTACCACAACTGCATCGCTACTTTTAGTCTTGCACGTGTGGAAACTGTAAAACAGCAGATGCACTGAAAAAAGGGAGCTGTCCCGTTACTAGTCAAGTGATACCAACAGCCGTCAGCTGAAAGAAAAAAAAAGTATACCTAGAACTGTTTTTCTCCACCGAAAACTGATTTTGATAAAAAAAAATGGTAAAGAGAAGCTAAGATTCAGGAAGGACATAGGATATTTTTCAACCCAGAAATTTTTAGTTCCTAAGAATTTAAGAAAGAAAGATGATAGTTTTTTTTTTATTGCAACCGAAAGAGCACCTTCACCACTTGGTGGTAGTGCACTTTGTCGCCAATAATAGGGGTCCACTCAGCATGTGTGGCGGCCCTTGTGCTTCAGTGGAACCCTAGATTTGCGTGCGACGGTAAACAACATCCTGTCAGCTGTAGCTCGCATTGTCTGGGGCCGGTAAAACGAGCAACATTTTCTCGGCTATACGTATCTTGCTCTAGCATATGAAGTAAGAGTAATACAGCTATAGTTGCCGGCCGCACGTTGCCGTAAAAAGTTGATCGTAGACCCTTAAAAAACTGATTGTGTACCTACGTAGTCTGTGTAAATAGACAAACAAAATACTGAATAGTACTCGTGTATGGTAGTGTACTACTGCGCATCATTAAAATCTAAAATTAATTACATCGTACTACTGCCAATAAGACACGTGGAGGACTAGGTATTTGTTTAATTTGTACCATCAGCATCACAATTAACTGACCATTTGTGAATCTTATTACCTTACAATAAGGCTCACTAGTGGTCAGTTAACAGTGATGCTGTTTGTGCCCAAAGGATTAAAGTTCAGTTCAGTTGTTTTAGGCTGTTTATTCTCTGCCACTCAGTAACCAAATCGATAATCTCACTGCCCGTAACAATCTCCCCCGACGCTGTTTTCATATTAATCCTATTAAATATTTGTAAGAGGGGAGCATAGACGAAGGGTGCGGTAAAATCAATTAAAGTGGAAAGTTGTTTAATAAAAAGTGACGCAAATTAGCAGTTTAGTCTCATTTCTATTAGATACGAGTAAATTATTCGAAAATAAATTCCAATAGGTATAACAAATAAGGTAATTTATAAGTCGAAAATTGAAATACATACATACATACGCTCGAAAAACATAACCCTCCTTCTGACGCAGTCGGGTAAAAATTATGTCAAATGATAGGTATATATATCGCACATGATATAAATATTTATATTGTCTATTTATGAATATTTTAATTTGACACCTTATCCCTAATAAGGTTGTCGGGAAAATATCGGTATTCATTTAATTGTTGATATTTTTAATTGTACTGTTTCTCTGTAATGTTTTTGTTTGGTTTACAATAAAGTGTTTTGTAATTTATTGTATTGTATGATAAGCTTAAAAATATTTCATAAAAAACTATTTTCATGCAAAAATAAATAATTTCAGATGCTTACGAGTGTACCTATGTACTTACTTAGATGTATGGACCATGAATGCGCCACTGAATACTCAACTATTCTTAATTTTAGCTCGTCTTATGGCCGAGTTTTTCATCAGTAGTTACTGCGGCTCTATTCAAGACGGTAAAAACAATATCGTATTTGATCTGTTATCGAATTGTCAACGTTTTGATAGCTCTTATTTTCTTGACAGAAATGGCGGCTGACGTCATAACAATACCATAACAGGAAAACTACGATATCGTTTATACCGCCTAGAATAGAGGCGCTGATCGACCTAATGGTTAAAAATCGTAATCGAATCTCAAACCAAATATGGCAGCGTTTATCGCGTGACATCGTTTGGATAAAGCATCCGTCACCTTCTGACACGCAATATAAGTAGGTACGAGAGTGACGGATGCTTTATCCACATTTGACGCGCGATATAGACGCAGCCACACTAGGTCCGCTGAACCATTCTTGTTGTAGGTACATATGTATTTTCGATTCGATTTTCAAATGTTTACGATTACCAACTACTCATCAACAAAATCAGCTCTTAATCGTGTATTTGCTTCCAGGTTCTGTTTTCGCTGGACTCCAGTTACGTGTGCGAAGAGTTACTGCAAGTCCTGAGGAGTTTCGGCATCGGGTTCAGGTACCAGTCCTCGCTGAGCGTGGTACCCTGCGCCCTCCATTATAAGGCTGACCGCAATGAGGAGGATCAGGAATACTATAAAAATGACAATGAACTGCATAGGTAAGTATTGTTGACGCATTCATTTTAAATGTGGAAGTATCTGACGTATTTATGAGGTATATCGTGTTATACCTTGATTTCGAAAATCGAATTCAAATTGGAATATAATACCTACCAATATAATACCGTAGAGACCTCATCGTGTTGTTCTCCTAGTCATTATTTTTAGTTTAATGCCATGGTTTAATGTAATTGACATGTAATGTTTTTAATTTTTACATTTGTAATGTTTTTATTTTTTACATTTGTAGTGTTTTTATTTGTGCTAGTTCTAATAATTTATATTTGTTGCTTTATTACCTTGTAATGTAACTTACTTTTAAGTATTATTGTATTTTATGTTTGAAAAAATGACATTCTGCTGGAGTTTCTTGCGGGGCTTCCTCTCCGCAATGATGGTCTTATACGAAGCGCTTGTAGATGTGGCCGATTTACTGGGTTTTTTAAAACTGTGTGGCGGTACGGAACCCTCCGCCACCACCACCACCTCCACATCATACTAGACCGGTTTTTTTATTAGAAATGTTTCTCTAGTGGCTCAGACTCAGCGTGGTCCCGTTTCTCCTCGTCCGTGCGCGCGCGCACCAACCTGGCGCAGGTCCTGCACGACGTCCGCGCCGACGCCGCCCTGACGTTCGACTGGTTGTTCCTCCTCGTCGTGGCGGCCTTCGTCGCAGCCATCGGACTAGTGGAGAATTCAACCGTCATACTTGTTGCTAGTATGCTTATTTCGCCGCTTATGGTTAGTAAAATAATAATAATATAGCCTCTTTATTCCACAATAAAAAAAAAATGAATACAGTATTATTTTACAATATCATTAAATTAAATTTCATTTTCGTACATGATTTTATTACATATTTTATCATTTCATTTCTTTTTTATTGGGTTAAATTTAATTTTTCATGCATTACTATTTCGCATTATTTTAAAATTATTCATAATCATAAGTATACAATCATATTTATTTAAATTTATTGAGGACCTCTCTACGAGTTTTTCCTTTGCCTTTGTAGTCCAGTATTTTCCAGCAGCTCTGTCTAACTCGTCTTTTTTTCGCTTGCCAATTGGTCCTGTCCAAGTGGTTACTTTATTTGTCCATTATTGCTTATGGTTAGTATCAGTAGAGTATAGTAATCTGTGGTAACAGGTATTTTGGAATGTTAAAATGAAACGAAATGGTCCCAACTCAGCGTAATGCTGGCATTAAAGTCAGCGTTGGTCTTCCGTTCGAACCATAAGCTTCTTCTTTCTTTTTGCAGTCAGAGAGTTATGAATCTTATTAAGAGGCCACCTATGCTAAAGTCTCGAGTGTTCCGCGATCTGGATCTCAATAACCATAACGCCTTTGTATCTGTTCTTTGGATATATTAAATTTGATCATATTTGCTTGAGACTGTCGAACGTGAAAACACGATTAGAAATAAAATCTTCGATACTTTTATTTTTCAAACATGACACAAATGTGTCATCTCACATTCTTCGCGCGGAAGCGCATAAAGCCATCCCTTTTTATTCTTGTGGGGGCGTGGCACCATAGGTGGCCTCTTAAATCGCTACCTACTCAGATTTCATTCTGTTGTAGTCAGATATTAGGAAATTTGAGAATTTGTCTTTCGTCTGGTACAATTTTAGAGGTTGAAAAAAGGTGAAATATTTTAATAATGTGACGTCAATATAACTAGTAGGTATTTGAGGTTTTTTGACAAACATGTGGTTTCCGTCTAAAAGCGTCCACTCTATCACTGGAATATTTATCTACCTTACTCGTTGGTACTGAAACAGAACCGCTACATTCTGAGATATGATTATCGTTTAACGACAATATCTGCCTAACCCTGTTTGACGACTTAATAAAAAACTCAAGGCTCTCTAAGGGCGCGATAAAAGAGTGCCGTGGTTAACCTTGTGTTTTATTATCTCAGATTGTTAAGCGACCCATTTCTCGAACCCTACTAGAAGTTTCATGAAATTGGCCCAAAAAGATGTTCAGTTCCACCAGTTCTTTAAGACATTGTTTGTTCGTTTGCCCAGGGTCCAATAACTGCGGGTACTCTAGGAACAGCTGTCCGGGACCGCTCGCTGCAGCTCATGGGCGTGCTGCATGAGCTCCTGGGGCTGTTCCTGGCCCTGGTCATCGGGTTCCTCTTCGGCCTGGCCATCTGCGCCGTCGATGAGCGCTACGGCGCCGGCGAGTGGCCTACCTATGAAATGATGGCGCGGTAGGAATAAATGAAATTAATTAGTTCATAAACACACAATAAAACCATTTTAGTTGAAGTATCCTTTGCCCCTTTCTGTCAAATTCAAATGTCATAATAACAGATAAGGACAAAGCATTATTTTAAGCATACTTTAGCTATTGCGCGTTTATGAAACAGAGGGTGCTTTTCTCAAAACTTTTTTTGCGATTTGCTGAGAGAGCTGAGAATATTGCGTTTAATATTTTTGCTGACATACTGTAGATACATTAGCGTAATCCCGTACATTTTTAAACAAGTCGTTCTTGAACTCGACGGAACGAATATTACCCGGCGAGTAGAAGTTGTCCCGTCAAAACTTAAAAACCACATTTTAGGGCGTGCATTCTAAACTTACCCATTTTAAGGTGCGCTTCCACCGGCGAGGCGAGGCGAGACGAGGCCTGACGTCGTGCACATTCGATGGGAATGGTTTTTTTAGTAAAAATTAAAATTCTCGCACCGCCTCCGGTGGAAAAATAGCTTAAGCCGTCGAGTGAGCGAGCTAGTATGACTTCGGTCACTCGACCGAAAGTTCGACAGTTTTTGAGAAACGAACTTTAGTTTGAAGATTTGACTTGATAGCAATAAATGATTCTATGATTCTATGACAAGGCACGAAAGTGCTTAATATCTTCGCTGACATACTGTAGGTACATAAAGCGTAAATACGTACATTCTCAAATTAATAAAAACACGACCGGGTTAGGATTTGTGCGGTCGAGTGTAATTCATTCTAATTTGGATCACGTCTCGTGGCGATATCGCATTTTGATCGAGTATTATTGGATAAAAGGAATCATATTACGTCGCCGCCGGGTCCTGTTGATTACGGCTAAGTAGGTATAAGGGAAAAGTAATGGTACTTAGGTACTTATAGATTTTTTGTTTTGATTTTATCGTTTAACATTTGTGAACCACTTGTTTTAGACTTTGAGGGGTATATGTTAAAGTCCGATGCAATATAACATGAATAACATAACAAAACCTAATAAATCTATGTATGTCTGTATATAAACTCTACTCATCAAATATAATATCATAAAAATTTATAGATACGAGATACTTATTTCCCATAGCTGGGAACAGGCTAGGTACCTCTAATGAACTCAACATTGAATTGCTTCACAGACGTGCCCAGGATTCCTCACGATGTTTTCCCTAATCGGAAGATATTGTGGAACAAATGGTATTTTAAAAAAAAATACAATTCCCCAATAGGGCTATATTTAACATCGCTTAAACAATTTTGTGTTTAATCCATATCTGAAGGATTGTATTATTTTTGTTCGCTCTTGCTCTGCTAAGAAAGGGAAATGAGGCAACAGACAAAACAGAACAATATGGTTCAAGACAATGCGGAAAAGGGGCCCTAGCCCTACTTACTTAATAAGTTGTCTGTCGAAGCGCGACCTACTTTCTCGCAACGACTTTTTTGGCTTCAAGTTATCTCACTTAGTTACTTCTTAAAAGTTGTCGGCTGCTAATGTTTCTGTTTACTATCGACTCTAAATTTATATAGAATTGACATAAGCAGTCGACCTGATCAGCTTACTTCAATCCTATACATGTAGTACCTTTTCGAAAATCGCTTATTTACTAATACTGTAAAATTAGGGTTGTGAGTGTCACTAAAGATATGACAGTAATTAAAATTCAATATGGCGGTAGCTAGACATATTGCATGCCATATTGTAAAAAAGAGCCAACGAACTTTGACATATGGGGTATCACTGAATAGATATTTAAAAATTACCATTTATCGTTTTTGATTTTGAACGATCATTAAGGATTTATTACGATTTAAAGTTGGTTAGCAACAACAGTCGGCTTTTTTAAAGCTTGCTTTTCGTTGTTATTGTAAATTTACCATGTCAAGCCAAACTAAGACATTAAAACTTCACATCGCACCTTGCACTAAAAACAAATAAAATCATAGAAACTTATTCACAATTATTAAACTTATATGTTTATCCAGATGTGAAATCCGCTCTCTCTGGGTGGGGGTGCTAGTGGCGATCCCCAGTGGGGCTGGGGTGGCGCTGGCAGTGTTGGGGGAGAACACTCCTTCCTTGGTCGGTGTTGCCATCTCTGCGTCGCTACTGCCGCCCGCTGTCAATGCCGTAAGCATACGCTTTAATACGCTTTACGGAGTTATATCTATTAAATGCACACATCAAAAATGTCTAATCTTCAGAAATATTATATTATTTTGATATTTTGCAATGTGTCGCAACGCATTAGGTACAGACAACCAATTTGATTCCTAAGCCACTATGGATGGACCTTATTTATAAGCAAATAAGGGCTATCACTGGCAACTCTGGATAAGTGGATACACAAAGCACGTGAGTGGATATCTCTTAAACAGGGATACAGGGATCGCATTTCACCGACCGGTTCGAGTCCCGGTTGAGACAGTAAATTTTTCGAAAATCCATTAATCCGGAGTTTATAGTTTTTAAAAATAAAGGAAAGTCTCCTTTACACAGAATGAGCTATTTCCAATATTTAAGGTAGTATTTAAGCCTTCCATGTGGCATTCGAAATTTCCACCCTGAATAAAGTTCAAAATAAATAATGGGTATATTATGACATAATGGTCATAATATATTATTATTATTTTCTGACACCGTAGACTTTTAAGGATTGATATAAAACAAACCTAACCTAATACTGGTTTTTATACAATGGCCTTCAAATGGCAAATCCTGGAAAATTTACGGTTTCAGAAATGAAACCATTACATATTTTGACCATTTTGTATTAGGTCATAATACATAATTGTTCTTAATTTATAACCCATTACGTATTTTGAACTTTATCCAAGCCAAGAACCATCCCCAATAAACCCAGTAAAACCATAATGCCTTGGACATGTTATCGTATTATTTTAACTGAGCTGCATTACAGTGAAATAAATATTTTAGAGCTATAACAGTAGCACCTTACACGTGTTAGGTACCTCTACATATTGGCAGGATACTACAAAAATAGCCATTACCTCCTATTTTTGGCCCCCTGTCTCTCTCGGATACTCCATTAACTTAAGTAGATAACAGGGGCTTCCAAACGTTTCGCGGTAATAGGTACCTACATATAGTCTACCACTATAACTATAGTTTAACCCTCTTATGCAGCAATAGTTTTCCGCTGAAGCCGTGAAGAAACTATAAAAGTTCAGCGTAACTAGCAGGTTTAAAAAAAAACGGTTACTATAGAACGGTTCATGAGATACTGCCCGCTGACAGACAGACAGACGGATAGACATACAGACAGATAGACCGATGGAGGGACGGTTAGCAGAGGCTTAGTAATTGGGTCCCGTTAGCACAATTTGGGTACGGAACCCTAAAAACAAACCGGTCGTAGGCTGATTAACGCTAACGGTGTTACCAAATGGTTCCTGCGGTAGACCAGCTCTAGCCTAAAACCCAGTAACATGCTGAGCAGGAAACATTTTGCTCCGTCTGGCACTAGTTCAGTAATTTTTGTGTTTATGTTTTTGTTTGATAATTTGTTCTTCTGTAGGTATTTACTTGTGTTAGACGTCAGCAAATAATAGTTTTTTCTTTCTTTCTAATGGTACTCCCCAGGGTCTGCTCTGGGCCATGGCGCTGGTACACATGATATTCGCGGCCGACGAGACCCGCTGGACCGGCGTGCTGTCCTCATACTCCTACAGCAAAGACCAGCCGACGGAGCTGGCGGTGCTCGGGGCACTGTCCCTGGGCCTCACGCTCGTCAACATCGCTTGCATATTTGTTACCGGGGTTATTGTTTACAAGGTATGAACTATTAATTTTAACCTATAGTTAATATTGGTTGGTAACAAGTAATATGTATAAGTGACCAAAAACAATAAAAACAAACGAACTTACAAACTTATCTACTTAAAACTACACTAAGCTAACAAACGCTACCTTGTGGGCATCGTCTCCTAGATCCTAGCATCATTGCCAGGGGCCTGTTTATAAATTACAATTTACAGGTTACAAGTTTCCATTTGACACAACCTCGACCAATGACGACCAGCCATTTGAGCAGTGTTGCCAGTTTAGACCTGTAAAATTGTAACTTGTAGCTTTATAAAACGTGCCCCAAGTATTAACTATTTCGCGATTAATTCACTTTTCGTTCATTCTTATTTCGACACATTCTTGTTTGGACACGAGGGGATTTTTTTGCCTAGAAATGTTTATAGAAATGTATTGTCATCATAAAGTAACAGATTAATAAATGATTTATTTTATTATTTAAGCACTAAATACGTATTGTTTAATACATAAAACTTTGACTTTCCGAAAAAAAATGTGTCGATACCTAGAATATGTCGAAAAAGGAATCGTTCCTTTTCGGGACTTTGTATGATTTGCGCACACTTTGTATGGTATCAATCACTACAGCGGAAATTACCAGTAACATAAGTTTTTTAGGATCGTTAAAGAAACTTGTAAACTTTTTTTCATGCCAATTTTTTTGTTGAGAATTTAGACACCTTTAAAAGTAAATCTCAGATGTGATTTCAAATTGCAGGTCAAAAAAGTAAGTCCCCTGGATCGTAGAGACATTTTATGGTGGAGAGCTAATAGAAGATCCCTTCCTTCTCCTACACGGATTAACAATAAAATCACATGGGAAAAGTACAAGTGAGCCAACATATTATATTCTACATTTATATACATTGTGAAAAAAACGAACGCCACATGGACGGCAACTACCTTAAACATTGGAAATAGCAAATTCTACGCAAAGACTTACTTTTTAACCGACTTCAAAAAAGGAGGAGGTTATACGAGGGGCGGCTGAAAAGTAATCTACCTAACAATGAAACAAAAGACTGTCGTGGCTAATTTTTTTTTATTTTTCTATATAGTCCCCTGCTAGTAAAATGCACTTATTAAATTTTTCAAATATTGAATTTAAACCATTAAAAAAAAATCTTTCGGTTTGTCGTCAAAAAAGTCAGTAACCGCAGCCTTCATTTCGTCATCGGTCATAAACCTTCGTCCCCTGAGGTCTTTCTTGAGAAGTCTAAACAGAAAATAGTCACAGGGGGCTAAATCTGGACTATAAGGGGGGTGGTCAATGGTTTCGAAGCCATTGTCTTTAATTGCTAGCTTCGTTGTGCGGGCGGTATGCACTGGTGCGTTATCGTGCAAAATCAGAATACCTTTGTTTAGTTTACCTCGCCGTTTTTCTTTTATTGTCTCTCTTAGTTGGTATAGTAAGTTTGAGTAATAATCAGCATTCATTGTAGTTTTCTTCGGTAAATAATCTATGAGCAAAATCCCTTCTGTGTCCCAAAAGATTGTAGCCATAAGTTTACCTGCCGATGGACAGACCTTGAATTTCCGAGGCGGCTTCTCATCCTTAAATTTCCACTGTAACGACTCTTGCTTACTTTCCGGGTCCCATTGTCGAATCCAAGTCTCATCACATGTTACAATTCTAGAAATTATTTCTTCTCTTTCCCTCGACTCATCTCCAAAAACTCTTCGCAACATTTGACACGCCTCTCCATGTCAAATGCAGTCAACATTCTGGGGACCCAACGTGCACTAACCTTGGACATGTTCAAATGCTCATGAATTATTTCATTGACTCGCTCTTTACTGACGCCCACATCTCTAGCTATCTCCCACTGCTTCACTCGTCGGTCCTCTAATATAATTTTTTTCACCCTGGCTACATTTTCATCGGTGACGGCCGAAACTGGTCTTCCGCTACGAGGATCATCTTCCAGACTCTCACGACCTAACTTAAACTGCTTTGACCAAAACTTTATAACAAATTCGGAAGAACACAAACTGCCAAACACACGTAACATACGCTGTCTGATCTCCGAAGGCGTATTCCCTTCTTTAGTCAAAAACTTAATCACCGCACGCTGCTCGATTTTATCCATTTTCACTTTTTCTACCGACATGTTTGAAACAATTGTAGGAGACAAATAAACGTGATGCAATAAACAAATGAATGTAATACATTTTGAAAATAGAATAACAAACGAATATAAATCCATACCAGCCAGCATTATTTTTGTATATATTTCTGACCAAGGAGATTACTTATCAGCCGCCCCTCGTACGTTCCACTGTATGTATTTTTTTTTTTTTTATGTATGTTCACCGATTACTCCGTCAATTGTTGACCGATTTCAAATTTTTTTTTTTGGTTTGATAGTGTATACTTCCGAGGTGGTCCCATTGTCACCAAATCTGTATCTGATGAGGGGATCAGTGAGGAATTGAGGGAACTCCTCAAATATTGTAGGCAAACATATAGCGATTTTAGTATTTTTAGTAACAAGTCCAGCATTTGCATTCAGAAAGTATCATTTGGTGTAGTGGAACTGATGATGAAGACCACAGATGGCCACCGGAACTCCTCAATGGTACCGATTTCAAGGGTGGCGATAAGATATCTCGATTAAGATAGTTGAGCGACTACCTACCACGAATAATATTTACTTGTTGAAATATGACTATGACTTTCCCGCGGCGTTGCTTGCGGCGCGCTTGATATAAGTTAAAGTTTCATTTCAACTAAGAAGTGGGACTACGTAACAGCGTATTATGATCACTAAAAAGTATAAAATAAAATAAATGTTTTAAAAAACAAAAAACCGCCTACAAAAACGCAAAAAATAACTTCTTTAAAATTGTAGGCACCTAATAGGTTAGTCCAACTGAAGTCGGCGACCACAACATTTTCAACAAAAAGCCGACATCAGTTGGACTAACCTATTAGGTGCCTACAATTTTAAAGAAGTTATTTTTTGCGTTTTTGAAGGCGGTTTTTTGTTTTTTAAAACATTTATTTTTATTTTTGAAAACATAAAATACTGCATTTATGGATTTTTGAAAATTCGTCTGCCTTAACCGGGAATCGAACTGATCGAATATAATAAAACGATAAAGTCGTGTTTTTTACGGCCTTTATTTAGTTTAAAGGTGCATATGTAATAGATATAAATGATCAATTGATCACTATCAATGACCCTTTCGATCAGTATCATAAAACACGACTCTATTGTTTTGTCATAAGTAGGTATACGGCCGCGTCTGCATTTTTTTTTTAATAAAAGTAACTCTGTTTTGCGTAGAATTTGCTATTTCCAATAATTAGGGTGCGGCTTCACTGAGGCGGAGACGAGCGGAGCGGAGCGGAGCGGAGCTGTGCCAATATTAACCAATAGAATCTAAACTAACGTGCGCAAGGCGCGCTCGACGTGACCGCATGCGCCTTCTATTGGTTAATATTGGCACAGCTCCGTTCCGCTCTGCTCGTCTCCGCCTCAGTGGAGCCGCACCCTTAAGGTAGTCGCCTTCCATGTGGCGTTCGTTTTATCCACCTGTATAGAAAAACTAAAGTATTTTCATGAGCCAACAGCCAACATCAATTTAGAATAAGACGATTAAAAATACCTTAAGTGTCTTCATATCTTTATGATTGGTAACTCTTATTTAATTGTACACAATACGGGAATGTTAAGGCACTTGCCACGGGTCGTATTTTGGCCGGGTAAAGCAAATCAAGTTTACTCGTACATCCAGTATGTATTACTCGGCTAAATTATGAAGGTAGCAAGTGGTTTAATATTCCTGTATTATGTTATGACTTATGACTGTTTCTATCTACTTTATTACAGTAGTTTTTCGAATGAATTCTCAAAATCAGAGCGGGATGAAGAGCCAATTCATCTCGTTCAAAGTGATACTGTGACCTTTCGGCACGAAACTCCAGCCATCCGGCGCATGAAGGCTCAAAACATCGAGGCCTATTGCCTCCAAAAACAACAGTAAGTTGTTCTTTTATGTTAATGGTTGTTAGTAATCCATTATCCTGCCGCCAAGCAGTGTTCGCATTGTTGTATTCCAGTGTATGGGTAAGACAATCCTGTGTAATGAATGACTTGCATAGAGGCATCTTAGTTCTGAGGGTTCCGAACGCATTTGCGTTGGATTGGTTGTCTTTAGATTGTGACTGTCTATATACCTCGGAGGCTCGGAGCCCACTTATCTAGGTGGGCTGTGTGTTCGTTATATAAGCCATAAAGTAAATAGTTGCCTGTTCTAGGAGCGTCTATAGCTACAGTTAAAGTCATGAGTATATACACGTTCCTAAGACGCCAAAAATGTCTACACGCCCCTATGCCACTAACGATAAGGTTTATGTACGGTCACGGAAGTTAATTTACTACCCATTTCAAAGAAAATCTGCTTGAAGATGTCATTGTCAATAGAGATGCCAAGTCATTTGTAATTGATAGGAATCTCAACCTTATTGCTGTAGAATGTCAGATTGACTTTGGACCTAAGGTGGGTCACAAATTAAATTCCTTGACTGTACATATCGCACTGCTAGTTCATAACAGTAGTAAATCAAAATACAACTCTATTTTAAAATCAATTTTAATACAACTTCTATGAACTTGAAACAAAACTAGCAAGGATTTTCAGTTGATACCTACTGTTTTGATCTAGCAGTGCGAATTATATACATTTGATGCTTTTGACTGTACCTGGTTGCAATCCATAAAACTGCATAAAAGTGGTTTGTTAGCATAACGCAAACGCTAGATAGCGTAATGCATCTTGACATTAGTGCTCGACATGAGGGCCCTGCTAAGATGCATTGCGCTAACTAACGTTTCTATGCGATTCGTTTTTAAACCAATCGCATCACTGGTAGATGACGTGATACGAAAAGTCACGTGATCTATCAGTGACGCGATTGGTTTAAAAATGAAACGAATAGAAACGTTATTTAGTGCAATGCATCTTGGCAGGGCCCTCAGGTCGAGCACTAATGTCAATTCCATATAATTTTTGACACTTTTTGAACATCGTTTACTTTAGCGTTATGCATCTTGCCTAGTCTTACTTCTTTGTAAATATAATGAATATTATTTTATTGACAGGTTCTCCTCATTGCCAAACAACATAGAACCGAACGCACAAGTAGGTCACAATATCTACAACAGCATAGAGGGTACTCCTACATTGAAATCGGACATGAGTTTGCAAGTTTCCAATAACATGGATCTCGATTTTTTTAATAAAAATCGTATAACAGATCTAGAAAACGTTAGCGGCTTTTGTAACGATAGTTTTGAAGACCAAGAAAACTTTATGAAAAGTTTTGAACGAGGTATCGAAGATTCGAGTTGTCCAGTCATAGAACCATCATTAAACTATACGGTTGACCCAAAAAACCACGTAGTTTTAGGCAGTAAATCGTACAACGTATAACTTATAATGTACCTTTTTACAATTATTAATAAAACGTACTTAACTAACAACTATAAGAGGTTCGTTTTCTTTTGGTTCCTATATCCGAATATATATTTGTCCATTAAAAGGGCGCCCTAGTTTTCCTGTTCTTATCAACGGTAAGTGTTTTTGCAATATCAGGACAGGAAAACGGGCGAATATTATTCTAATAGAAGGAAAACCGAGAACACTTCACTTTCGTATTTAGGTACAAATGCTCTGCCGCAGTCTTCTTCCGTGCGCTGCGCTGTCATTTTTAATCCTATAAAAGATTGTTTTAACCTTAAATCTAGCCTAACTGTACACTGTAGGCTTCGTCCATTAAAATATAGAGTAAATGTTCGAATCCTCTAACGAAATAAATTCACAATAGAGGCCGAAAGACCTGCCGTAATAATAGTAGGACTACAATACTACAAAGTGTGTCTGATTGTTGTCCGTCTGTCACAGCCAAATTCTAAACCTACAGGACCCTGGACCGATTACCTAAGTTGACATTTTGTACATAATATATATATGTTTGTTTGTGACCCAAATACGAACACCTAACGTAATTTTGATGTGTAGGTAAATTAGTTTTTTATAACTTTTGCAAATTAATTCAAAAATAAGAAGAAGAAGAAAAAGTTGGTGTGAGCCCTTCGTCGTTCGATGTCATTTTCGCAAAACATGATATTCTCAAAATATCATACAAGCAAAACATCATATTCGCAAAACATGACATTCGCGAAACATCATAGTTGCAAAACATCACATTAGCAAAACATCATTATTAATAAGACATGAAATTAGACAGTGAACTGAAATTAGAAGTAACCTAAACCTACCTACGATTCTACTTATAAGCAAACCCGACTATTTGTAAATATCATGTTTTGCGAATATCTTGTTTTGCTAGTATGATGTTATGCGTATATCATGTCTTGCTAGTATGATGTTATGCGTAGGTATATGACTGTTTTGCTAGATGATGTTTTGCGAATGTGATATTCTGTGTAGTAACGAGTTGTGCGGGTATAATTTTTTTAATATTTTAGAGTACTTACTTAACTAAATAGTTTCAAACTTATTTAAGAAAATTTATGAATATGGACCATACCCCAGTTAACTCCGAAACTACTACTGCGCAATTAAACAAAAAAACAGTAAATACCTAGTTCTATACTCGAAGTTTAGGTTCCTTTCTAAGTCCCCTATACACTGACACTCACCAAGTAGGTAGGTACGTGAGTGCATATTTAGTGCGTGTCAGTTTATTGTGGACTTTACGTACCTACGGAACCCCCCACGCGAGTGGAACTCGCACTTGTTCTTTTTGTTAGTTGAACACTTGAATTAAATAAAAGCTTTTACTTTAGGTACGGTTAGGATTTTATCCTTTTGGCGCCAATCTCGCTAGCCCCGCGGGAGGATAGTCAGCCAGAGGATGAATAAATACTATTCTAACTTCCCTCTTGACCGTGAAATAAACATTCCTAATTAACAAGACAACCATAATAACGTCTAATCAGGGACAAATTAACTGAAACTAATTAGCTATAGAACGCCAACGCGAACCATCAGTGCTTATATATTATTTAACAACGCACTTGGCTCGAACATGCCATCCGGAGTCATATTCGTTGTGTGCATTCCTTCAAGCAATTACGAGCATGTGTTGCGCTTTGGTAGACCTAAAAGTTTTTCCAACGAAGTCCCTGATTCCTTCAAACCTAGTTATTTAGAGGTTGAGCTGAGAAGTAAAAAACCAAAGAGCATCCCGGTGCAATTGACCCAGGAATATTACAATGACGCGTTTAGCCCGACTCTGGACAATGTTAAAGAGGAAGATAAGTTTTTCACGTTGGAAAGTGTAAGTATTTAGACTTATAATATTTTCCTACTGTTATTTAAACACTAGCCCATGGAATTGGTACCTATCTTTTGTAATGCATTGAATGAGGTTGTCCCGTTTCTTTTAGTATTGTATATGATGGTTGAAGTGGTTATGACAATCCCAAGTTTTCCAATTAAAAAACCCTTCGGATCATCTCCAAATTATAGAAAATTTCCAAATTTTCAACAAAATTAAGAACCATAACTCTTCACTATTATGAGTAGACATAGATAATGTGGTCTGTACCAGAAATAAAGTTCTCAGTTTCTCTCTCATTTATTTATTTTTTATGGTTGTTCCCTGATGTGAGGCGATGGGCTTGCAACTTGTCACTAATCAACTGGTAAACATCTTAGCCTAATTGTTCAAAATGTGGTTACAAAATTATCAACAAGTTTTTAGAGTTGTTGGTTATTCTGTAGCTCGCCTACCCCGCTCTGGAAATGAAGGCGTGTGTTTATGTATGTAAGTTTGTATGTTCCCTGATTACTCGAAGGCGGCTAGACCGATTGGGAAGATTATTTTTTTGTTTGAAAGGATAGGTACACTTCCCAAGTGGTCTCATTGTTGTCCAGTCAGGATCTGATGAAGGGATCCTGGAGAATCCGAGGGATCTGTTCAAGTATTATAGACAACCTATAGCGATTTGGGATTTTTTTATACCTAGTCGCTCATGCATTTGCACTCGGAAAGCACCATTTGGTAAAGTGAAACTGATGAGGAAGACCACAGATAGCCACCGACACTAGGTACTCAATACGGGTCAATATTTTACGGGTTGCGATACGATTACTTTAATATGATTGCTAAGCAATTTATGCTCACACAATGCATATCGTGAAATGGATCTGATGGTGAAATACCAGGAGAACTCCTCAACAATTAACGTCCCTGCATCGGGAAAAGCAATCATTTGTAAACGCAATCATATCTAAACTATTCCGGCAGATTTTGCAAGAACTCCTAAACAAGCTCCAAGTTAAGCATGTAGCATGGATAAGCGACAAAGCAGGCAATTATTTCGAGGTAATATTCCCACTTCCCACTGGAGATGAATGCGAGACTATGCTGCATTGCCTGACTCAGCTGGGTATTGGAGTCCGGTGGCAATCCATTGTAAGGTAAGCGAAAAGGGAACGCATAGGTAACCGTGGGAAGAAATACTCGTATGTAACCAGTGTAGTTACAATTTTACAGGTCTAAACTGGCAACACTGCTCAAATGGCTGATCGTCATTTGTCGAGGTTGTGTCAAATGGAAACTTGTAACCTGTAAATTGTAATTTTTAGCTTTATAAAACAGGCCCCTGGTGTACAGCACCATCCTGCCGTTAATACCAAAGAAGGCAGCAAATTGCAACATTGTGGTCGAAGCATTCTATACTCTATTGGTAACAATATAAAATTTAAAATGCTTATGCTATTACTCTGCAGTAGGCATCCCCCGGCAGGGCCGAACCATGACCGGTTAACCTCAAATTGGTCTAGCGGAAATTATATTTTGACTCGATAAAACCTAAATAGTTTAGTTAGTCTGTTTTGCTGTACTACTAGACCTTTGGCTACCTGGCTAATACTACTCTGCATATAACATAGCATAACACAACTTCAGTAAGCTAGTATCGTGCTGTGGTAACTGAGGCCCTACTTTGAAATTCGAAGTTCGAAGTTACGTTAGCTTCATCCCTGTCACTCGTTATTCGAGACTAAATCGAGAGAAAGGGATGAAGGTAACGTAATTTCGAACTTCGAATTTCAAAGTAGGCCCTCTGATGCTCTTGAGGGTCAACATTATTAAACCTGCAATTATTTATTTATTTATTTATTTATTTATTGGAGTTAGATACAATTGCTCAAGGTCGACAATATGACTTGAAAAATAATAAGAATAATTTGATGTTACAAAGTTATAAAATGATCTAAGAAACAAAGGTAAAGGAAAAAGAAAAATGCCTATACTAATAATTAACTATCTTAATTAAGACTCCTAATTAACTAGTCATATAAGTTATAAAGATGCTTTAGTAAGGTTATGTAGGTACATGTATACCTACTTAGATTTTATATTAAGATTTATAGTTACGTATTTATTTATATGCATTAAATTCTTATCTAATTTAAGTTTACTTTGGTTTCAATTGATTTTTGATTGCGGACATAAACCGATTTGTATTAATGTTAAATAGATCAATGTGCGAGTATTTCTTATTATAAGTTGCACACGCTCGTATCAAAAATGTGTTTTTAGTATATTTAGTGCGACAAGTAGGGATGGCGAATAACTGATTAGAGCGAGTTCTAAAACTAGGACATCTAAAACATATTTTGGTAAGAAGACAGTCGGACTCAATTAAATTGCTTAATAGCTTATATAAGAATATAACATCTCTGTGCTGTCTTCGTAGTTCTAATGAAATGATTTTAGAAGTATTCAAGTTTGGATATTTATACTTCAGCCGTTTTATGAATTTATTTTGAATTTTTTCAATGGTTTTTATATGCACTAAATAAAAAGGGCTCCAAACAGTAGAAGCATATTCCAAACAAGACCTTACATATGAATTGTACAGAAGGATCAAGGTATTAGGATCTTCGAAATCCCTTCCTTGACGAAAAATGAAGCCTAACATTTTGTACGCTTTTGAAGCAATTTTCTCAACGTGGGTAGTTAACTGAAACTCACAGTCAATATGGACACCAAGATCTTTAACTAGTGAAACTCTATTAAGAGATTTCCCTCCCAATTTGTAATTGTAGTGTATGGGAGATCTTTTACGACAAAATGAAATGGAGCAGCATTTATCTATATTTAAATGTAGGTTATTCTCGGAGCAATAAGTACTAAGTCTATCCAAATCGCATTGCAATTCATAACAATCACTTTCGGATTTGATTACCCTATATATTTTAGTGTCATCCGCGTACAATAGTATTTTTGAGTATTGTAAGCAGTCCACTACATCGTTGATAAAAATGTTGAATAAAAGCGGTCCCAGATGAGAGCCTTGAGGTACTCCAGAAGTAATAGGAATAAAGCTGGATGTGTGCCCTTTAACCGTCACTGCTTGAGATCTGTCGCGAAGATATGAAGTGAGCCATCTGCGAAGGTCGCCATGGATTCCAAAATTTCTGATTTTATTTATTAAAATTGCATAAGATAATTTATCGAAAGCCTTACAATAATCTGTGTAAATAGCATCTATTTGATAACCCTTATCCATATTAGTTAACACGTATTCCATAAGTTCACATAAGTTGGATTCTGTGGAGCGCTTATTGACGAACCCGTGCTGGTGTTTATTTAACATTGGTCTAATTACGGGAAAAAGGGCGTCATAGATTACTTTCTCGAATAGTTTTGGAATTGTTGATAGTTTAGATATTCCGCGGTAGTTGGTTATATCGTGCTTATCACCACTTTTGAAAATAGGGACAATAAGCGAGCGCTTCCAATATTCAGGTAACGTTCTAGATGCCAACGATAACTTAAATAATAAGCTAATAGGTAATGCCAGGGTTTTTGAACATCGTTTTAAAAAGACGGGGTGGAGACCGTCAGGGCCACTTCCCTTTGATTCGTCCAGTCTGCTGAGATGCTTTTCAATTAAAGACGGCGTTATTTCAATACGACTAATTTCATTAGTTGTTAAGGCAGTACTGGCTATTGGTGAATTAACTGCTGTTAAATCATTGGGGACGAACACAGATTGAAAGAAAACGTTGAATGTGTTAGCAACGTCAAGGCCATTAGTGACAACACTATCACCGAAGTAAAGAGTGTCTGGGATTCCGCTGTTATTCATCTTAGATTTGATAAACGACCAGAATGACTTACTATTTTTACGAATATTTTCTTCTGCTCTGTGTATAAATAAGTTATAACAGGAAGCTTCCATTCGTTTAACTTTTGCACGCAAGTTAGAAAATGAGATATAGTCAGCCTGTCTGCCATAAAAATAGTATGTATGTATGTAACCATAACCATGACAGAAAACCCTTGGTTCAAGGGTAACAGAGTTCAAACGGCAATCGCTCCTTATGTACCTAATAACCAGTGATCGGAATAGGTAGAGTATATTTTACCTAAAGTTCGCAAAAGGACATAATATAGAGTGGTTACAACCGGGTGAAATATTAATTTATTTTTATTGTATTCCGGATTTCCGGTATTTTTAATGTAATATTTACTCACGGTATGGGATATTTTATGTTAGTTTGTGATAAAAAGGGCCTGTAACTCATTTCTTTTAACTATCTCAGTGATAGGTGGAGTGTATTTACCTAAACTTCGTAGAACAGACACATAAACTGGAGACTTCCTTACTACTACACTTACTAGTACCAGAAAAATACCGGAAATCCGGAATTCAATAAAAATAAATTTATATTTCACCTGGTTTTAACCACTCTATATTATGTCCTTTTGCAAACTTTAGGTAAATATACTCTACCTATACCGATCACTGCTAATAACCGAGTCTGCCAACTCTGGGATCATGCTCAAAGTACCCAACTCCAAAAAAAATTAAGGTAAATCGACACTTTTGTTAAGATGATAAGATAGAGATGGACTTTTCAGCGTACTGCCATGCAGTGTAGTGTACAGTTCTACGGTTGAAAGCGTGGAGTTTGATGAAGACACAATAATGTAAGTCGCGATTTTTATTCTTATATGTCCTACCTAATAAACAAATAGTCAACAACATATTATTTGTATTTAGATACGTTATCCACGTGCAATAGTACCGAACATTCTGGCAAAATGCCAAACTTTCATCAAACCGCCAATCAGTTGCGCCGCGACGCCTATCGTCGTCTATGGAGTTTATCTCTTTCCAACAACAGCGTGTGAAGTTAATTAGCTGTGGATTAGCTTCTTTATCTGTATCGACGTATATAGAAGAACGGCAACATAGCAACCGAGTATTTGGCGTCGGGTTTTGAATGCATTTAGTAACACAACAACGACACGTGCATAACGTAACTTAATATAAAATATCATTGTATAAAGTAGGGTACTTCTTTTCTTAGACAAAAAACAGAAGAAGCGAAACGATGGCGAAATTTCGTGGAGTCTATACGGTCCAAGTTGACTGTAAAACAAGTAGTTGACGGCGTGAGAGGAGGTGGAGAGCTCTCATTTGATTATCTGACTCTCATTATTACAGCGGAGTAAGTACTTACAACAATGTTATAAGTCATAAAGTACCTATGTCACATCATCCAAATCTTTATTCTCCTTTGTATCATGCCTATATCATTACAATTTCCCAGTTCTCTTGCTGCCCTTGGACTAGTTGAAAACAACGCTTCAAATATAGTAGCTGCTATGTTGGTATCACCCCTGATGGGTCCAGTGATGTCCATCACATTTGGGACCATCATCGCAGACTGGGGCCTGGTTAGAGGCGGTTTTGAAAGCCTTGTACTAGGCATGCTATTTTCCTTACTATTTGGCTTTATATTTGGCCTTATATTAGGAAGTACGGACATGCCTTGGGGATTTGGTGACTGGCCAACGGAAGAAATGAAATCTCGGTAGGTAATTCGAAACTAAATAATTAAGTACCTAATTAAGTCGTTGCACAAACATAGCTTTAATAGCTTTTTGTTTCAGAGGCAACGTTCGAGCTTTATGGATGGGAGTGCTATGGGCTCTGACCTCGGGTACAGGAGTGGCTTTGGCTTTGCTTCAAGGCAGTGCTGGCCCTCTTATTGGAATAGCTATTTCAGCGTCACTACTACCACCGGTTGTCAATTGTGTAAGTTTATGACAAATTCTTATATCCAGTTTTTTTTGTAAATACCTTATTAAACATAGAGTATTCTCTGGATTAAACAGGGTTTATATTGGGCTTTAGCATGCATCGTGTTGCTGTATCCAGGTGTAAAAATCCCGCATATTAAAGGAGAAGCATACACGGGGAATTCTTCGTACGAGCCCTTGTACCACGACTATCTGCCAATAGAGTTCGCTGTTAACGGCAAGTACCTTCCCTCTAACAAAAGATATACTTAATAAGTATGTCAAATATTTCTTTTGGCATTTTAGATTAAAAGTGGGCTTTTATGTTAAGTTTCTTGCAGCGCCCTCTCTTCTCAGCGTGTTATTTATTTTGGAAACTGTTAGTAGAATGCTTTTTCTAAATGCAAAAATTGAAAATGGTACATTCTGCTCAAACGTGACCAACTATAAACTTTTTCATTTATCAAAACGGAACTTTTCAGAAATTAATTATATTTTTTAAAACAGAGAAGTTCAAGTAATTTTAATTTAATTAAAATACACGATTACCTACACGTAACCGCAGTGTCATTACCATATTTAATAATCACTCATCAAATTTTGTAAGAACGCAAACGTGTAGGAGTATAATTAATTGAATTCCCCAGGAATTGTTAGCTGCTGCCTTACGATCGTCAACGTAATCTGCATTTTCATTACGGCGATTATGTTCCTTAAAATTAAGGAGGTCGCCGCGCCTTACACCTCCACTCCGGATCTGAGGAGGTTCTGGGAACAAGACATCAAAGTGGTTCGAGAGGCTAACCGAGCGAATTTGCATGAGGCTGAGGAGGACGAGCGCGCAGAGTAAATACATTCTGTATATTTTATTTAAATATTCGATTCAATTCTGAAGATTAGATTAGACCTTTCGCGAATTGCCCCAATTCTATGCGGACGCTACAAAAAGACGAATGTCTTTAGTTCCGTCGCTCTACGTTAAGTATTAATGTTATTAGTAGGTACCTATTATGAAGCTTTGATCAACTCAACGTTAAAGTCAACGATAAGACACATAATTAATGTGCCTCAAAATTTAGCAAATTTTTAATTTTTATGATATTTAGGTAGGTAACTATCTAATCTTTTCATTATCTTTGCATTGGTAAATAGGTAATCAATGTAGAAAAGTACCTAACCTTAACGTAATTTCAT
Organism: Acleris literana; assembly: GCA_946894065.1. Taxonomy (NCBI): domain Eukaryota; kingdom Metazoa; phylum Arthropoda; class Insecta; order Lepidoptera; family Tortricidae; genus Acleris; species Acleris literana. The sequence goes on from OX335681.1 coordinate 7,480,471, forward strand.
GTTTTAGAGGGAGTTATTTAAGAATTCACAAAGTAATTGACTGCTGGTAACCATTTTTGCTATCTTTCTGGCAGAAAATAGACAAGTAAAATGACAAGCTCGTCGAAAAAAATCATGTAGCTACTTCTAATATTTATGCTGCTTTTATCTTTTACTAGACTCGTTCTGGATGACCTAAACCAAGGATCTGAAGAAGATATTAAAGATAAACTAGAATCAGCTGTTCAAGAAGCTTTGGACGACGAGACATACAGAAAAGTCAAGAGGATGAGTTATCAGAGTCACACCGCCGATGAGGTATCCCAGAATTACTTACTAAATATGTGGAGATCGTCTTATTTAAAATTGAACACCCCTTGACAAAGAAAGAAAGACTCACTAAAAGTTTAAAAAAGATTAGACGATCTCTGCTACAACGAAACAATCGTATTCAACCAAAACAAATGAAATTGTGTTTTTTTTAAACCTCCTTGAGCAAGTTTATTTCAAAGCTCACAACTCAATGAGCTTAACCAATTTTCATGAAACCTTGCTTAGAAACACAAATAAGATATGGTAATATTACAATTTAATATACCTACTGTACGTGTCCACTTAGAACTTTTAAGTTTACAGATATATTTATTTTATTTTATTCGCGTTATCGTATCGGACAGTTAGATCGGTTCCATAAACTGATTAATTCCGTGTAGCAAACTTTCCAGTCGCATTTTTCTCCATTAATTTTTTTCTCCGATCGCATGGTTTCCCATTTTGAATTTTTAGCAATCGCATTATTTTCCATTTAGGATTTTCCCCACTCGCAAAATTTCTTATTGTAAGTCGAAATAGATCGAAAAAGGTAGATAGGTTAAGGTTATGTTAGTTTTGCAGAAGGCCCGAAGGGCCATAGCACCCAGCAAATAGGAGCACCGCTTTGGAATTGAGAAAACATGCAAGTGGGGCGCAATTAAGTAGGTAGTAAAAAAAACAATGGGAAGAAATGCGATTGGAGAAAAAATAAAATGGGGAAAAATGCGAATGGAAAGTAATGCGGAATTAGTCGGTTAGGGTAACCGATTTATGTTCTCTCGTAGCTCCAAACCGATGGACCGACTCGGGAGCGGGTTTTTTATTTAACTGGATGGAATTAAGCTAGTTTTCAAAACCTAGCAATCTTAAATAAAAATCGGTGAGGCGTTTAAAATATCAGCTCTGAAATTGGGTTCGCAATGACATCGGGGTTTTCGTATCTATCTATTTGTGTCGGGAGGCTTATTCCCGCTCAATCTAAGACGGTATTGAGGCTACCCAATTTTACACGATCTCAAAGGCCCTTCTTATCCTTCTATGATTTCACATAGGGATGTCTAACCACCACAACTCGGACCGATCTAATAACATGTATACTTGAGTACTCGTTCAATGTTTTCAGGTATTTCGAACAATTGGCATGCAAGCCCGCACGACAGTCTCACTACGTTCGAGTCGTCGCTCCAGCATGGCTTCACCCCGCGCCAGCTTCAAGCATACTCCCGCCAACAAAGAGAACATCGCCGCCCTGGACAAACTGCTCACCTCTCTCCTCGGCACCAGAGACAACAGAACGCGGTCCTTCCGGTCACATAGAGGCACACCTAGGTCCAGTCACATGCCAGTAATAAGTGAGCTGAGAGGCAACCGGAGATCAGATTCCTGGCCGGAAAGAATATTTGAGAACTCTGTGGTCAGCAGCGTTCTAAATAATTTAAAAACGAGTCAGAGGAATTCTTTGGCTGAAGAACCGTTTCTAACGCCCAATTAATATTGCCTGTTACTTACACATAAGTAGGTAGGTACCAAGTTTAACACATTCGCCGCCAACTACCCCGACTATCGGGTATTCTATGATGTTATTACCACACCGCAATACCCGATTATTGCGGGTACTATACGACTTGTGGTTGGGAATTTGTTTCGTGGGCGGGTAGTCAAGGGCCGTATTAATTAACCGTCTTGGCGAGAGGCCAGTCACAAGATGAGTCAGTACCTAACTTACGATTTCCTTTAGAATCTAGGTTTCAAGAAAGTAATCTAAGAATATAGACGCACCGTTGTAGTTTTAATAATAACCTAGCTAAAACCGATATTTCGTAACATAGCAATAAGAAGTTTGTCACTGCTTCGATTACCTGAGAGCGAATTTTTATTGCCGATGACGTAATATCAGAATTTTTCAGGGTCCTTGGAATTAACACTGATAAGTAGGTAGTCAATACTAATATAAAATCATGCTATAGATAATGTAGTTTGTCGTCATCGACACCAAAAGTTCGCTCCCTGCTGATACTGGACTGATCATTCGTAAATTATATACACGGTTTCTAAAATTTAACTTTAGCAATTATTTAAAAGAAAGTATAAACGAACTCTTGACTTTTATTTGTCCACCTCAAAAGTAAAGTATATTTATAGTAACTATACAGTACTTGTGTAAATATAGTAGGTAAGTTTACCTCCTTTCCTGCCCGCGATGTTTTTTGGAGATAAAACGTAGGCTACTCGTTTATCTTGTCCTCACTAAATAATAACTACAAAAGCATATTGGTTGGTTCTTTGGGTATGTCCCATTAGTTCCATGGAACTTAACATTAAGTATCAAGCTATGACATAAAGTTCAATACAAAATTCGTAGTTCCATGGAACTAATGGGACATACCCGGTTCTTTCAGTCTTCACGGTTGCATATCGTTTTGTTGAAAAAAAAAACCCGCAACCAAAAAGTTCTCGGCGTCCCACAACATAACCAAAAGCCGACTTCAGTTTGACTGACCTAACATTTGATAAGGAGTTGTTTTACTTTTTGGATGCGGTTCATTAAGGCGGTTCGCCCTTCCTTCCTTCCGGCCGCATGGCCACTGCAACTTTCAAGTACGCATCCTTCGATACTGCTTGTAGGATTATTCTGATTAAAAAAAACACTCATGTGTACAAATATTTAATTATTGGACTACACTAACAAAATTTAACTATAAACTCAAAATAAATTATGCGTTACAAAAACAATGGAATACAATGTACTCATATATTAAATATGTTGTCATATTTGTTTTTATCACAGACATGCTTCTTGTACAAGTCACTATTAGGTTGATTTCTTTGAGTATCAATAGTATTAAATTAATAAACTCGGCCTATTAATTTTCTAAGTAAATTCCACTACAGTTAATGAGATAGTTCCGCTATTATACATGTTTTATCCTGAACACATTTGATTGTTTTACTATGTTTTACTTGCGACGTGTAAACATCATATCCTAGTGATATCGTATTATCATATAAAACTCTGTACTTAGTGGGTAAAAAGTAAAAGTTAATGATTTGTGCCGGAGGCCACACAAGCCATTCTGCTTTATAAAGTCTAATAAATTTATCAGTAACTTCTTGTTTAAAATTTTCCATGGGGTCCTTTTCAAACAGTGCTAAGCTACCGAAAAAAGTAACTATCATTATTGGTGAGAAAATAAACTGATCTAGGATCAATTTTTTTGTAACCATGTCAAGAGTCTTGCCTATAATAAATTTGTCCAACACCTTGTACCAATGGTGACACAACACTCCTACTGCACCACCGGAAAAGGCCATGTGGACTGTGCGTTTTGAATCAAATTTGTCTAAATCTTTACAGTATATTTCATAGTGCTGCTCCATGACATCTCCTAGTGATGACAGAGTAACGGAAATAGTGACATTAGTACAAAATAAATATTTGTTACTAAACGCTACTTTTACTATTTTTTTTAGTTTAGGTGCAGTTCCAGAAAAAGTAATTGCTAACTTTCTCCATGTGACCCCTAGTGCCTGCATCTTGGTATCTGAAAAAAATATAACAAAATGTTAAAAAAAAAACGTTTGTACATAATATTGGTGAGAACAAAAAATTAGAAAAAAAATTACTTATCATTATCAACTTATTTCCATCTCTTTATAAATAATGTTTGAACTGAAATTAAATAAACAAAATTTAAAACACTGTTGACTTGTATTTCATTAAATACTAAATTAAAATCCAAGTATTAAAACTGACAGTTTATTGTTATCAATAAAATAAAGTACTTAAATTAATATTTTTCTTCTTCATCATTTTGCTTATTATGACCTGTTTGCTTAGTTTTTGCATGCTTGACTTTTGATGTGTACACATCATACCCAAGTGATATTGTATTATCATACAAAACTCTGTACTTAGTAGGTAAAAAATAAAAATTTATTATCTGAGCTGGCGGCCATACTACCCACTCGGCTTTGTATAGAATTAAGAACTTATCCGCAACTTCTTCTGTAAAGTTTTCCACGGGGTTATCTTCAAATATAGCCACAGTGGCAAAAAACGAGAGTATTATAATTGGTGAACATATAAATTGGTCTAGCATCAATTTTTTTATGACCATGGCAAAGCTTCTGCCAATGATTACTTTATCCAGGAAGTTGTACCAATGGTGGGCGATGACGCCGACCGTGCCGCCCGAGAAGGCCATGTGCCCCGTGCGCCGCGGGTCCATCTCTGCGATCTCCCCGCTCAGCGCTTCGTAGCTCTGCTCGAGCACATCTCCCGCGGTGGAGATCCCTACTGACAGTAAGACATTGGTATAAAACAGATACTTGCGACTAAACGCCCGGTCCTTGGCTTGCTCGTAAGTCTTAAAAGCCTTACGAAAAAATCTTCTTAAATTCATCAATGACCTAAAATAAAGCGTCAATGTATTATTAAGAAGTCGCCGTTTTACAACAATACCTTAGTGTTTATTAGAATAGATACAGTTTTAACAATGACACGAACAACACGTTTTAAGTGCGGGCTGATTATTTAATTGTGGAAAGCAGAAAATCACGTTTTATTAAGATACTTACGTTTAAATGTAGCACGCGTATCTTGAGGCTAAAAGGTTTCTGTAAACAACTAATAAACCTGTAAATATAAATCTAAAACTCTTGGCTTGGTGTATAGTATTTGCTATTGCATAACTATACTACTGCGACGGATTAAAAACCGAAAGAAAGGTATTGCATACATTCTTAACCTTACTTAAATTGGTCACGAGCCTGACAAAGTGTCAATTTCAAAAGCATGTCATCTTGACAGCAAACCGTTCCGGATCACGCATATTCTTCGACATGAGCAGTAAGCAAGGCTCTTTCTTATACTGGCAGTGAGACAGTGGGGTAAATTAAAGGAAGATTTGCAGGCCTGCGGTAAAATAGCTAATGTAAATCCTCATAATGCTCGAGCTTATTTTTTGAAGGCACGATATAGAAACAAAGATACAATTAATACACTAAACTTACGATCGCACGGACCTTTCTTCTATTCAACGCGCGGGCCAATAATTTTTACCACCTTGAAATAGAACATAAGAGCTTTGCCTAAGGCCGGCCACATACATACGTTTACCGCATTCAGACATCCGAAGGCATGGAATCAATGTAAAATACATTTACTGCCGCACACATTCGTTTTTTCCGAACGGAACAAATTCCGTACGTACGGTCTGAATGCAAGCCGGTGCGTTCGGAAAAACCTAATAACGTCATGCGGAAAAAAAACTTATGAAGTCATGCTAAACGCAGCGCTTCCATACATTTTGTTTGTGCTCGCGCACACATTCGGAAATTTCGATTCAGAATCGCGCCCGTGCCGCGCGCATCAGACGTATTTTCGTATACGCAATTTTAGGTACTCATATAGTTATTTAAGTTCTGTGGGTAACACTAACAATATATGGGTTCCGTGGTCTGAAATAAATACATTTTATTTATTTTATTTTATTTACTTTATTGCTAAGAAATTGTTGTCCTCCATCGTCGTGCGTTCACCACGCTATCACTATCCGTACTGACTGTATAAATTCCGAATGAAGAAAAACGTAATGTGTGCGCTAATCTCACGGAATTCCAAATCGGAATTCCGCAATCGCAAAACGAATACGGAAAAAGTATGTATGCGGCCGGCCTAAGGCCAAATTCCGTAAGACGAGCGACGATTGACGACGCGCTGGCCTAGTTGGTAGTGACCCTGCCCACGAAGCTAGCGGTCCTGGGTTCAAATCCCGGTAAGGGCAGATATTTGTGTGATGAGCGGGAATATTTGTTTCAGAGTCATAGATGTTTTCCATGTATTTAAGTATATATTTTTCTATATAAATATTTATATCGTTATCGAGTACCCATAGTACAAGCCTAGAGCTTAGTTTGGGACTAGGTCAATTGGTGTGACATTGTCCCCTGATATATACATATATTTTAATGTATTTTAAGCCCTCTGGGTGAATAATCAACAGTATGAAAAAAGGTGTCCGCGTCATGTTTGTTTATGTAAAGATGAAATCACTTGAGTGTTTGATGCCTTTAGATTTCTTGTTAACTGTTGCAAGTGGCGCAGTCACTTAAAATTGTCTTTCTATTACTATAAAAAAATAAACGCCTTATATTGAGCTGAACGCTATCATTCTTTGTGTCCCAACACGACTTATGTTTAGATTTTAGAAATTATTATATAAAACAATGACATAAAAAAATCAAGGTAATGTCCAGATTATACATAATTAGTAAGCTTTAAAGGGGTAGTGAAAATGCAAATATTAGAATTACAAAATAACTCAAAACCATGAGTTAAAAAAATGGTACGACTCGTTACAATAATGACGCCACGTTGCTTTCTTCGAGTGCCCTGGCTAAGGACTGTGTGTAAGAGTGAGAAGGATGCCTTGCATACCACCTACACACCTCTCTTCATTCGTCTGTGAACTATCGGGAAGCTAGGTACAGCATCGCGCCGCGTGGTTAGAAAAGTAATTGTTCCCAGCCTCTCCATCGTGTCACGAATAGCGTCATTGCGAAATAACTTCGTAAGTACGTATTAAAATTATTATAAATGTATTTCATTTTGTAGACAAATTTGGTACTATTTGCTTAAGTTTTAGGTTAGTGTCAGTTAGCAAGAATTTGAGCGAGTTTCGACATGTTTTTTACTAATAGTCATTGGTGTTGACATCATTGTGGTAATCAACTATGGTTTTCATAATGACGCTCTTCGACAATAATGACTTTTAACCGACTTCAAAAAAAGGAGGAGGTTCTCAATTCGTCAGGGTTTTTTTTTTATGTATGTTCCCCGATTACTCGAAAACCACTGGACCGATTTGAAAAATTTTTTCGTTGTTTGAATGGGTATACTTTCTAGTTGGTCCGATTTTCAAGACGTCAGGATCTGATGATGGGATCTTGGAGAAATCAAGAGAACTCCTCAAATATTATAGGCACACCTATAGCGATTTCGGTATTTTTCACTGTAACTCGTGCATTTGCTTTTGAAAAGTACTATATGGTGAAGTGGAACTGATAATGAAGACCACAGATGGCCACCGGAACTCCTTAACGGTACCTATTTCAAGGGTGGCGATAAGATATTTCGATTAAGGTAGTTGAGCGACTATGCCGAAGCACATTTAGGTTTAAATATGACTATGACATTCCCGCGGCGTTGTCTGCGGCGAGCTTGAAATGTTCTATAGTTTCTCATTAATATTTAGAAGTGGAGCTACGTAACAGCATAAATAGGATCACTAAAAAGTATAAAATAAAATAAATGTTTAAAAAAACAAAAACCCGCCTTCAAAAAGCAAAAAATAACTTCTTTAAAATGGTAGGTAGATAGGTCAGTCCAACTGAAGTCGGCGTCCAAAAATATTTTAACCAAAAGCAGACTTCAGTTGGACTGACCTATTTACCTACCATTTTAAAGAAGTTATTTTTTCACCCAAAAATCAAAAGAAGGGTACTCTATTGAGATTGTAACCAATACTTTGTGAAATTTGTCATGAGGGCGCTCTTTTTTACTTACGAATATTGAATTTTTTTTTGAACAAAACAGCGAAAAATAAAAAAAATGTGCAACAATTATGTACAATTTATGATACTATACTATATATATCTATACTTTTTTAATTTGATACTAAACTAACTCAAAAGAAAAAAAAAGACATATATAAATATAAATAAATAAATATTATATATATATATATATATATATATATGTAGGATTTAAAAAAAAAGGGTATACGTTGGCAACACCGATTTTCTCCCTCTCTCTGGTCTATCGCATAATGGCGGACGACTGCGTTTTTTGTAATTTATTTTTCAAATAATTTAAACGTTATTTTGGCCTATTATTTCCATCCCACAGATATATATACGTATATATATATATAGTTATACATATATATATTATATGTTATATGTATATATATATTTCCTTTTTTTTCTTTTCAGTTAGTTTAGTAACACAGGAGAGTTACCAGATAACCTAAGCCTAAGATATACAAAATATTATGAGATCAACCTGCGTTTGAGATATATATATATTAATATATATATATATATATATATATATATATATATATATATATATATATATCTATAATATGCAACAATTATTTTCAATTTATAATATTATTACCTTTTACGGTGTTTCATACTTAAAAATGTTGGTATTATATTTCGATCCCATATATAAATATACTGAATTAGTTTTATTTTGTTTCATTACATACCTTTTCTGAGAACCTAATGTCAATGGTTAAACGAAGAACTTGAATATATGTGTTTTTATGTGACCTTTTAATTTCCTTATATTACTTTAAAACAATACAAACGAAATAAATAAAAAAGGCACAGGCAAAGGATTATAGAGGTGGATATCATGAAAAAATACTGAAAGTGCAAAAAAAAACATTTCTATAACATTTTTTTAGTTTTTCTCATTAATTTCCATATCAACGTCATTATCCGAATCAAAGCATCATTATAATCTCAAATAAACGTCATTAACCGTCTATTGGCGTCATTATGGTCGACACACAAATACAAAAAAAATGATTTCTCCGAAACTATGCTTCTGTGAGCCGTGCCTCATATAGGACGAGTTTTAGTACCGTCTAAACTAGAGAATAAGACCAATTGAGTTGCAATAGTACGATATTTTTTACAAAGACAACCGTTTCTAACAAAATAATAAATGCTCAATTATTCACCCCTCTACGCATTATACTTCCGTGCTGCCCTCCGGGCACGATGCACGACGCAAAAGGATAGTGCGTAGGCTTGCTGGACGTCAATAATTATTATTATTACCGTGAAGGACACTTGCACGACCGAATGTGTGTCCAACGAGCCCCCCACTACTTCTCGCACGACGTGCGGCTGGATGGTGCGTAGCCCTGACGTATGTCAGTTCAATCGTGCATCGAGCTTGCAAGGTAATGCGTGGACTTGATGTCCGGCAATATTTGTTTTAAATATTTTTTCTGGACCGTGGATGCTAGGTCCTGCAGTCGACGTCCGTCAAATCTTAGTAGTCTGCCGTCCTCTAATTAGAAAGCCGTTAAGCCCAAAAAGTTGTTTCGGAGATATTGGCAAAAAACGCGCGAAATGTTGTTTCTAAAAAACTACGCTACCTAGAACACTGATTCTTGCACAAATCATTCACATTTTTATACATGCATCTTATAAACTTTTATCTATTGAGAAAACCCTTTTTAATTATTATTAAAATCGTTTTTTGTTTGTTTAGTTAAGCATGCTGCAAGAATTTTACATCTAATTACTGCTCTAAACGGCTGTTAACCTACACTTAGCGGCTCTTTAGTAAAGGAATTTCCTTAAATATTTAACAATTATATTTTTTGGTAAAATTATGTAAAGATACTTAGCTATAAAGTTGCTAAGCGATATAACTACTTTATAAGTAAGTAAATCACTAAAATTAAAATGATAATACCTTCTGTAATAAGCGGCTATGATACCTTAGACTCTTTCTAGCTATTTAAAGAGCGTTGTAAAACTGCTTTATAGGTAAGTAATGCGGCTTAACTGCTCAATAGTTAAGTATTATATTAAATTATTCCAACCGATTTGATAAATGCCTGTAAAATATTTTTGTAGCAAAGTATTACGAAAAATTACAGTATTAAAAACTTATTTTAAATGGCGTTAAGGGAGGATAACTGCAAATAAGTTAAGTTTTTCTCTAAAACTGCATTTGTTTTTAAATTTCCTTCACTGAATGTCTTAGACAATGCTTAACTAAAAAGAAGTTAAAGTTGCTTTGCGCCTTTTTTGTTAAGAATAATCTGATAACGTATTTGTAGTTAAGTAGAAGGCCAGAAAATATTCATCAAATTCGACAGTTAGGGTATTTTAACGTACGTTAAGCTAAGAAATGTGGGTTAGTCGCTTTAAAGTGAAGGAATCGTCAAAAGTTCTGTCACTTAACGGCCTACGACGTTTTTATATCTCTGGATCTATGTGGAATTGGAAAATGAGTCTTAGAGTGAAAGATAGAGAATTAAAAATTGTATCGGTTCGTATCAAAAAGTCAAAATCGACCAGATGAGGGTTAACGGCTTTCTAAGTAAAGGACGGCAGTAGTTTTGCCAGATCTCCTGTTTTTACAGGGGAGCTACTGGTTTTGGGTTGTATCTACTGCTGTACTGTTTTTCCTAAAAAATCTACTGGATTTTAGAATTTCGCTTGTGTAAAAAAACACATTATACACATAAGGTTCTTAAAGCGCAAAGTAAGAATTTGTGGTCGGACGTCGACTGAAAGACCTAGCATCAAAGATCAAGAAAAAATATTTAAAAGTAATAATTGACGTCAAGTCTACGCATTAAAACGTGCAAGCACGATGCACGATTGAACTGACGTACGTCAGGGCTACGCAACATCCAGCCGCACGTCGTGCGAGAAGAAGTGGGAGGCTCGTTGGACACAAATTCGCTCGTGCAAGTCCTTCACGGTAATAATAATAATTATTGACGTCCAGCAAGCCTACGCACTATCGTTTTGCGTCGTGCATCGTGCCCGGAGGGACAACCCGGAAGGATAATGCGTAGTGGGCTTTACTTCACTCATTCCGTTTCGTTCAGAAATTGTGGCTCCTGCACTCGCTTCAAGAACCTGTCAGGGCTACGCACCACCCATCCGCAAGTCGTGCGAGAAGTAGCGGGGGCGTTGGAAAAAAATGCGTGTCCATCACGGTAATAATAATAATAATTGACATCCAACAAGCCTACGCACTATCGCTTTGCGTCGTGCATCGTGCCCGGAGGGACTTCACGGAAAGATAATGCGTCCTCTACGCATTATCCTTCCGTGCTGTCCCTCCGGGCTACGTCAGGGTTACGCACCAACCACCCGCAAGTCGTGCGAGAAGTAGTGGGGGCGTTGTACAAAATTTCAGTCGTACAAGTACATCACGGTAAACAATAATAATTATTGACGTCCAGCAAGCCTACGCACTATCGTTTTGCGTCGTGCATCGTGCTCGGACGGACAGCACGGTTGGATAGTGCTTAGTTGGCTTTAGACTCTAACTTTAAACTTTCAAATGCCAACTGGCAACCCTCGATAATAGAACTGTCAAGACAAATTAAAAAAAAAACCTATTGAATGGAATGGGTTTCATCGGCGCGTCCTAATATTTTTCGTGTTATTATCTTCCTGTATTTGTATTAAATAGGCCAACATAAGCCATGGCTGGTATGTATAGAATATATTCATTCGATCTTAATCCATACCGTTTGTTTTTACACACAACATCTTTATGCTTTCGAAATAAACCCAGTTAAAATTGTTTTATTTATGTTTCGCCTGTTTCAGATAAATTAACCCTCGATAGAATTGCTATGAAGGATAGGTCTACGTCCCATCTCCGAATATACGTAGGAGGTTTAACAGAGAACGCTACAGTAGACGATATATACGACCACTTCATACAATTTGGTCATATAAATGGGATTGTTGTGAACCGGAACTTTGGTTTTGTGCAGTTTGAAACAGAGAACAGCGCGAGGCAAGCGATCTCTAAAGCGGATGGGAGTGTCTTCCAGGGTAAAACTATCAATGTTAGGGCTTCCCAAACAAACCCTGACAAAAGGTAAGATGCTGACACCGAGATGTAAATGTGAATGAAATACAATACCAAACTTTAATTTCAGGCAACGCCATTATTTACATTATAAATAATACTTACAACGAACACATCAATTATTACACTTTGTAACCGATTTGTCATGTGTTATTTATGTGATTTGGATTAAACCTTACATTTACCTTCTTACAATAACTTAACATAGCTAAAAGTTACTTTCTCTATTTTCTTTGGTTAATGATATTATTAACCCCTCAGACATCAGTGGCAACGGAGTCATTGCCCCATGTTCCATAGTAAATGTATGAAAGTCTAAAATTGCCGACGCTCCAGGGGTTAAAACATATAAAGTGTGCCCAGAGAGAAAGTAGGGTAATTTTCATCCAGTTAGTTGGTTTGCCAGCTTTGGCCCTCAAAATAATATGTTCAAGCAATAAAATACCAAAAAAGTAATTTAGTGCTAATATGCTTTATGTTAAGTTTTGGTTTAAGTATATGAATACCTTAAAAGAAACAATAAACGATAATACCTGACCAGTGGCGTGCCTAGGGTTTCAGGATAGGGCAAGCCGAGAGATATGATTTTGTAGTTTTTAGGGTTATTGTGGATAAATGTCTCATTTCGCTTTTTACCAAAATTACTAAAATCGTTCATATCTTTTTGGAAATAAAATTCATGTGTTTTTAATGGTGCCAGCTAAGGTATTCGATTTTTCATAATCAGATAGGTATATTCCAAACTTTTTGTCATTCGATAATAATATACCTACAACATCAGCAATATTGTTTTCTTTACACTGATCTATTAAACATTAAACCATCTTTTATGCGAGAAATGAGAAATAGGTACACAAATCAGGCGTAGGTTTTGGTGAATAAATCCGATGTTATACAAATGTTTTATCTTCAAAGTTTAAAGAGTTTACCTTTCACTCGCCAAGCAAAATTTGTGCACACTTTAAATAATCACAATCACAAGATTCACAAGGGAATACTTCCTCCATTGCCAATCCAATTGAACAACACAACAAACAAAATATTTAGTGACCGCAGTTGACTCAAACAAAAAAATTCACAACAAACAAAACAAGTAAAATTATTGAAGTAAGCAAGCAAATAAATAGAAGTAAAGTCGGCCGTCAACGCGGCTCAACACGCGCATGCGCGAATTTCGCATTTTACATTTTACTATCGACTCGTGTACAACTTCAGACGCAAGCAGGGCTTAAAATCTCGTACTATTTGCTATATGAACCTATGAATAGTTATATCTCATTATAAGGCAGTTCTAATGCGTAAGAAAGATATATACCGGTTGAGATAGAAGCCCGCTTGCAAGCCACCGCGTGCGAGCGGGATGACTAGCCGTGCCTCAAGCGAGTTCGGGTCGTCGCAGCGCGCAGCAGTGCTGGCCGCCGTGCGGCGGCGGTGGAATTTGAAAAATTTAGTGAGAGCGCGAATTGAAATAGTTCGTGATCGTGACCTTTGATTTTTGATCGTTGTTATATTTGTAAGGCAAGCCCGGCTTTTGGGCTTGTATGGCAGTACCGCCACTGTACGAGACAAACAAATTTAAAAAAAAATTTGTCGAGGTTAAGTTCTGTAAATTTCACTGCCATTTTGACTAATCACCACTTTGTAAATCTTTTAAACATTCCTACACTATGTTACCGAATTTTATTCCTGTCTCAATTTAACCACTACACACATATACAGTTTAATGTAGCTTTGTTCAAATTAATCACACAATATAACTCGTCAGTTTACATCCTAGGCCTACAGAAGTTGCAGTGCAGCAGCCAGAGTTACCGCATGCAGTTGTACTAACTGAGAACGTCCCTATCACCATTGAAGATGATGCAGAGGACCCTTATGACAATTATGGCAACTACATTGGTGACAAAAACAGTAAGATATTTTATTTTCAAGTGCTTGACAAGCAAGCGTGTCAACAGACGTGTGCTAACACGCGACACATTCTGGGGTTTGATATAGATATAAAAGATGTTGATGTAATATTTATAAGGTAGCTCTAGCCCATCATTTTATCGAATTTTACTTCATCGAATAGATCATTCCAGTGAATTTCATTACATTGAAAGCTATTTTCTGCTGAAACCATGTTGTTTTCATGACATCTTAAACATTAATTACATAAGGTCTGTTCATCCTTACTTGTCTTATATAGTAAACAACTTTCTAACCTCAAAATGAACCTTTTTTTGGCTAAAACAGCTCTTTTATCGTGAATAAAGTAAACCGAGTTAACATTTTGGACATCACTTGGCCAATGTATTGTCTGTGATTGCTTTATTTTGTTTAAAATAGCTGTTTTAGTCAAAAAAGGTTCATTTTGAGGTTAGAAAGTTGTTTACTATATAAGACAAGTAAGGATGAACAGACCTTAGGTTAGGTTAGATTAGACTTATGTCTACCAAAAAAAATTATACTCATGTAGCGAGAAATGCCTTTCGATGATTTGAAAATTCTGCGTAATGATATGTTCATTTAAAGGTGTTTCGATAAAATAATAGGTAGTACCGTATTGGGCTCGATCTCAAGTCTGATGGATGTCAAGCCTCTTAAGATAATAAAATTACCTATATGGATGTCATTTCAAACTTTAAAAACAAGACAATTATTACTCAAATATGGAAAAAAAAATTGATTGTTTTCTATGAAAACTATTTCAAAATGAAAATAAACACATTCGTGTATTGTTTTTCTTTAATAATGTAGCTAATAAATAATATTTATTAATGTTGAATAACATCTTGATCTTGACAGTAACATCGATATAATTTTTAGTCGCAAAAATATTTTGCTACATCACTTTAGTATTTGTGCCCGAGTTAGCACACATCTGAGGCCCTACTTTGAAATTCGAAGTTCGAAGTTACGATAGCTTGATCCCTTTCTCTCGATTTAGTCTCGAATGACGATTGACAGGGATGGAGCTAATGTAACTTCGAACTTCGATTTTCAAAGTAGGGCCTCTGGTTATCAAGCACTTTAAACTTCATTTCATTGGTCAACATGTTCAAACTTGCATTAAAAGAATTTGAAAAGAAACCTTTGATTCAGGCATCAAGCCTTATATAAAACTTGTCACTTATGAATTCACCTATTCAAACGAAAATCTATGTGAAGAACAGTTTATTAATATTTTGTATAATTTTCTTGCCAGCACCGATGCCATCTGATGGTAAGTGGGATCTGAGAACTGTAGACATATGCAATCTTAAGATCGCAATCCTAAGATACAATTTATGTTATACCTATCTGTCTGCATGTCTATTTTTTGTGTGTTCATCAAATGTTCAACAAATCTTGTAAATTTAGTATGAATGCGTCGGCAATGGTTTCTTAAATACTAAACTTTTTAAAAGTACGATACGTACAGACATTTGTTATATACCATCTTGAACCTTATTTAATCAGCTAACGAATTGAATGATAGCAATACAATCGGCCAACTAGTTCTTGATTGGTTGTCAATTTTGGTGAGTCACATTTGTAGGTAATCGCATGAGATGTAAGTACAAAGAAAGATGATATATTATTTGCCGGTACTGTACATACGACCGCTTCAAGTTAAATAAAACTAGTAACGGCAGTAGAAGTAGCAGCTAGTAGTAGCGGCGGTCTCCTCTCGGGAAGCGCTGGTAGATTTTTGACGCGTAAATGTGCCCCGGCGGCCTCCTTACTGATAAACATCTTTATTTTAAAGTAGGTAAGTTTTAGTTATTCGTAACATTACTTTCCAGATAGCTACCGCGAGGAGGAGTTCGAGGAGAACAGCTACAGCAACCAGAGCTGGGGCGAGCGCGGCGGCGCGGGGGGCGCGCGGGGGCGCGGGCGCGGGCGCGGGCGGGGCGCGCGGGGCCGCGGCGCGCCCGCCTTCCGGGACCGCTCGCCCGTCGCCGGCAGAGGTTACACACTACTTACACTTTCATCCTATACTCTTCATCTTTAGGTGTGTACAGACTAGAAGCGGCCTCGGGTCTCGGTAGAACATTTCAAACCGCAGGGTGAGGCCCATGTCTCGGGCCGAACCGTGACACGAGATGGCACCGATCGTTTTAAACAGCTGATCGATGTCACTCTGCGATTTCGATATCTGCAGCCATTTAATTGATCAAAGTAACTTACCCGTACCCTTATCATGCGTTACAATTACCGTACCTACTCGCTAGCGAGTCGAATGCTCTGTCCCTCACATTATTCTTATTTAGTGCGAGGGACGGAGCATTCGACTCGCTAGCGAGTACGGTAATCTCATGATGGAGGGTACTGTAAGTGTCCTTCGATCAAAGTTATATGAAGTTGACAATGTTTTTTTAATCCATCTATCTTTATGGACATGTCAATGATTCACTGCCTCAGTTAAACCCTGCATTAATACATGCATGTCCATGTCCATACATGTCCATGGGGAGACGCCTTTAAGCACAGTCAAAAACCCAACCCCAGGCTCGCGCCGCAGCAGCCTCGGATTGAGGCACGCCTCGGGTTGAGGCGTGTACACATTTGTGACAGTGCGAGCCGTACGTGCCACACCCTAGCCTGCCTCTAGTCTGTACACACCTTAAAAGACCCGATTCGAGGCTATCAAATCAGTAGGTACAAAGTATGTGCTTGAGATTTTAACTGTCAAATGATAACTAAACTTAATTTAAAGCTACTTCTAAATTCAACTGCACTAGCCTAGAGTACTCTAGGGTAGAAGCACCGGTTTTGGCCATCATTGCACCGTTTTTGACCACTCTAAATTTTAACTAAAGCAGATAAAATATATTTATATATTTTATCTTTATATTAATCTTCAGTATTAACTATTTATGAACATTATTTTAATATTACAGTATTTTTGATACTCATTTCAACCTAAAGTACTTAGCCAAAAAAAGTAGAGTGGCCACAAACGGTACTTCTACCCTACGTGTTTACTATTATTTTGGAGCTAGATAAATCTGAAAAATCCCCTGATAAATATATAATAATTCTCTATCACCCTGCATGGAGCTTGGCATGATTTTATTTCCCCTTTTGTGTCTAGGCGGAGACTGGCCGGAGCCCCGGGGCTTCGAGCGAGAGCGCTTCGGACAGCCGCTGGCGGACTACCCGCGCGCCGTGCCCGTCAACGAGAGGAACGACTGCGAAATCATTGTCGTCTCTAAATCTCTCACGTGAGTAGTCTTCTTGTTTTTTAACATCTTGACCGCCACCCTATTAAGTGTCGTGCTCTGTACGCCACGGAACAAACCGTCTAGTAGGTAATATCGCGTTGCTATCAAGCTGTGCGTCGTAGTTAGCCAGTCAGTCATTTAATCAGCAACGGCTTAATAAGTAGTTTTTATTTCCAGAGAGTATGCGGAATTCATCGAAGGCCGGCTAAAGCGCCTTGGCATTGTGGTTGACCTACTGTTTCCCATGGAAGACGTCCCCATAGGCAAAGTGTTAGGGAACATCGCGTCCCGAGGGTGCCTCTACGCCATCTTAGTGACGGTACAAAACCAGGAAAACAGATCTCTCACACTCACTATATTGCATGGATTGCCACAAGGTTTGTATTCTTTAAACGACGCTTGACCTCTATTTCTTTTTAACCCACTTCAAAAAAAGGAGGAGGTTCTCAATTCGTCTGTTTTTTTTAAAATGTTTGTTACCTCAGAACTTTCGACTGGGTGAACCGATTTTGATGATTATTTTTTTTATTTGAAAGCTGGTGCTTCCCGTTTGGTCCCATTCTTATCAAAATGAAGATCTGATGGTGGAATCCATGAGGAATCGACGGAACTCTTTAAAATTTATAGGCACACCTATAGCGATTTTGGTATTTTTCATTGTAACTCGTGTATTTGGTCTTGGAAAGCACTATTTGGTGAAGTGGAACTGACGATGAAGACTACAGATGGCCACCGGAACTCCTAAACGGTATATATTTCGAGGGTGGCGACAAGATATTTCGATTAAGATAGTTGAGCGACTATGACGAAGCATATTTAGGTTTAAATATATGACTATGACTTTTCCGCGGCTTTGCTTGCGGCGAGATTGAAATGTTCTATTGTTTCTTATTAATTGAGAAGTGGGAAAATAACAGCATAATTATGATCACTAAAAAGTATAAAATAAATAAAAAGTTAAAAAAAACAAAAACCCGCCTTCAAAAAGCAAAAAATAACTACTTTAAAATGGTAGGTAAATAGGTCAGTCCAACTGAAGGCGGCGTCCAACAATATTTTAACCAAAAGCAGACTTCAGTTGGACTGACCTATTTACCTACCATTTTTAAGGTTATTTTTTGCTTTTTAAAGGCGGGTTTTTGTTTTTTAAACTTTATTTTAGTTAGGCATAAAAGGTATGGTTGCTTAAATGTTTAAAGTCAGGAATTCACTTGGAGACACGTCCCGCGACACGTCAACGACTTTACTTGACATGACTGACGACATCGCGTGACAGGTGTCGGGTGCGACAAATCATGGCGACATGTGTCTCGCGATGTTGCCAGACATGTACGAGTTTCGCAAAGTCGCTCGACTTCGCCTGATGTCGCTGCCGGCGCGATGTAGCCAGATATGTCGTGCGAATTCCGGTAACGTTGCGCCACTTCACCCGACGTCGCCGGCGATACGTGTTGCGGCACATTTTTTTCTCTAGTGAATCCCTGGCTGTACCCTATACCTTTACACGAGATTAATTCTAAAACAAGCATCTTGAATGTTTATGCCTGAGTCTTTTAAGGTCTTTAATCCACGAACACCCGCTCCACTACTTAATTTTAGGTTTATGTTGGTTGACGTAACCGCGCAACTACAGCCACTGTGCCACCTGGAGCCTGTTTTAACTATAAAGTTACAATTTACAATTTACAGGTTACAAGTTTCCATTTGACACAACCTCGACCAATGAAGACCAACCCGTGGCCCGTTTCACGAAGCTACAAGTTACAAATTACAAGCGGAAGGCTCTTTCTAGATAAAGGAGTTAGAAAGAGACTTCCGCTTGTAATTTTTGACTTGTAGCTTCATGAAACGAGCCTCAGGGGCACGTTTTATAAAGCTACAAGTTACAATTTTACAGGTCTAAACTGGCAACACTGCTCAAATGGCTGATCGTCATTGGTCGAGGTTGTGTCAAATGGAAACTTGTAACCTGTAAATTGTAATTTGTAGCTTTATAAAACAGGCCCCAGGGGCACGTTTTATAAAGCTACAAGTTACAATTTTACAGGTCTAAACTGGCAACACTGCTCTAATGGCTGGTCGTCATTGGTCGAGGTTGTGTCAAATGCAAACTTGTAACCTGTAAATTTTAATTTGTAGCTTTATAAAACAGGCCCAGCCATTTGAGCAGTGTTGCCAGTTTAAGGCCTGTAAAATTGTAACTTGTAGCTTTATAAAACGTGCCCTTGTAAGTTGTATTTTCTCGCATGTCGCTCGATGAGTCTCTATGGTTTTATCCTAGCGACAAACAAGTCGCGTACGACTTGTGCTAGCCCAACAGTTATTATCTATTACCCATGCGAAAGATGCGAAAGATCGCGGGAACGCGGTGGATGCGAAAGATCGCGGGAATGCGGTGGATGCGAAAAGCACAAGACCGGCCTGAGTGGAGAGCCTTGGGGGAAGCCTATGTCCAGCAGTGGACGTCTTTCGGCTGACATGATGACCCATGCGAAAGCCCCTTCGAGAATGGCTTAGGGCTAACCATTTATGTGTAATTTCCAGAACATCGCAACATGCCGCTCGAAGACGCGTTCCAATTGTTGTCGCGTAACTTCCAAGAGGTGCAACGAGGAGGACCCTCAGGGCGCGAGGCTGTGTACGCGCTGCTAGGGCAGCTGGCCGATGGGCGCTCGCTCACCGGACTGCAGTACGAGAAGGTCATCGAGTACCTGCAGGTAAATATAGCCTTACAAGTTAATTGAGATTCGGGGTAAGATGAGGTGCTGGGAGAGAAGGGCAACAAGTTTAAGCTCTTTAGCCATTAGCAGAAATTTTATTTATTTATTCAGTAAATAAAGAATTTAAAAAAATATATGCTTTTGAGACAAACCTTTATAAGGATGATTTTTTCCAAAACACCTTTTAAAAAAGTTCCCGTGTTCAATTAAGTCGTACACCTATTATAGTATCGTGTAACACGCCCTCAGGCCGCGAGTCGCTGCTGGGATAACGCGTCGATGGATCTCGCTCACTGGACTGCAGTTATTTAACAGGACTAATCGTTTACAGGGTCCAAT
The DNA here is from genome assembly GCA_946894065.1 of Acleris literana. Taxonomy (NCBI): domain Eukaryota; kingdom Metazoa; phylum Arthropoda; class Insecta; order Lepidoptera; family Tortricidae; genus Acleris; species Acleris literana. Next base: position 7,500,666 of record OX335681.1, read on the forward strand.
TTAGGGATAAGATTGGAATATTATGTATGAGTCATAATTTATGATCATTATTTAAGTGCGAGACACGTAGCGTTAACCCATAACATAACTTCCACCTACTGGGTATCCATTCTATCGCAAGTTCGAAGTTTTGTTTCATTTGTCAGAAAATTCATTAAAAAAAACTGGATATCAGTTATTTATAATATTTAAATGTTTTTTTATAAGTTTAAATGGTGAGCGTTAGTTACTAAGAAACAACGTTTAAGAAACTAATATTTTTTTCTGAACCCCTGTAGGTTAAGTTTCATAACAATCCAGGAAAGTTGAACAGATTCAGAAAAATATATTCTAACTTACGAAAAGTCGGATAAACGAAACTGTAACTAAAACTCGACCTTGTGATAGGTAACCGGCTCACGATATCACACAAACATCAAAGCATCAATTCTTTTCAGGAGCGGAAAGAGCAGCAGATTAAAATAGAGTTAGGGGAGCCGCTGCCGGCGCCCGCCGCGGCGACGAGCAAGACCCAGGTGGACCTGCAGCAGCGCATCCTCAGCATCCTCAACGACAAGAACGCGGCGCCCGAGCCCGCGCCCGCGCCCGTCGGCGCCGGCGCCGGCTCCGCGCAGACCAAGCTGCTCAACGACCCCACCGTCAGGAAAGCTCTGGACTCCATCCTGCAGAAGTTCGCGTAGATCTATCCCCGGCAGCGGGCAAACGGGGCCCTATTTCACCGACGTGAAAGGTGACAAGATAAATGGCGGTATCTCAAACAAAACTCTTCTAGCAAATGCAACCTTATTACTAACGAGGATTGAATCTGTTTTGGCTATTGAATTTGAGATACTGCCTATTGGCTTATGAGGGCACTATACTGAGGGCCCTGCAAAGATGCATTGCACTAACTAACGTTTCTATTCGATTCGTTTTTAAACCAATCGCGTCACTGGTGGATGACGTGATACGAAAAGTCACGTGATCTACCAGTGACGCGATTGGTTTAAAAACGAAATGAATAGAAACGCTAGTTAGCGCAATGCATCTTGGCAGGGCCCTCTGAAATGTCACCCTACGCATGTCGTCACGTTTGTGAAATAGGGAGAAGAACGCGATACATCCGAACTTGATTCCACTAGAAAACATAAGTTATATGAATTGTTAAGAACTTAAGTCTTACCCTAATAAAGTCTCGTCGCAATTATGGTTTTAATGAAACGCAACAGTATAATTACATCAGTTCTATTTATTTAATTCATACACATAATTAGAGGTGGTTTAACAGGTCTGTCGATTTATGATTCGAAATAACAAACAGTGCTATAGTTAATTTGTTATTGTACAAACAAAGAGAAGACGCGAAATACTTTCATGTTCGGTGTATAATAAATAATAGATGCTTGCGACACCAGTCCTTTTGGTGATTGATTATGTAGTTTTCGGGCCCTCTCTTTATTAAGTTTGTCAGACAAATATTCATTATTTTTAAACAATAATAAGGTAACGCGCCTTGTATGATTGCATTGGCTTTACTCATATTGTGTGCAATGTGCTCACGCATACATGTGGTGATTATTCTATATTCAGCTTCAGACTTCGTGTTCCTGTCACTTATATTTATCAGGGCATCACCAGCATTAGATATAAATGGAACACCGCCAGCGGTTCTCGACACAAGAATTCAATTTCTACAAACTACACGAGCTGGCCGTCTCTCTCCGTCTTTGTACAAAAGAAGGTACAGATCACAACTCCTTGCCGTATTTTAAGCACTATCGGTATCACGAATATTTATGGCCATAATAAATAAAAATATTTGCAAACGGATTTTCATAAGGAAATTGGGTCGATTATTAACTTCATTGAGATCAAGGCCCAGAGTCTCTTTGATCTTTCAAAAGCATCTTTTACAAATTCTATCTGTTAACTTTTAGGAGTTAAATTTGCTATACACGTTATATGATAAACTAGGACAACATTAGGAATATCCACAACTTATACTATACATATAAACAAATCCACATACGCCCTTAAACTACAGCAGCTAGATGCCACACACCCATCAAGCTCCATAAAGCTATATTTGGAAGATTTGGTGTCGACGGAACGCCCGATGGGTGAGCGCGATATATACAGGTCAGTCGAGCGCGGCGCCTGCCGCCGGCGCTGCCTCACCAGCATCAATTGTCACAGCGGCTTAGGTTGCTCTCTCTGGTGGTTCATCTTGCTTTGAAGGGTCAAATCCTTCTTTAATATGTCCTCCAGTGCCTTTAGGATCTAGGTCTGTCGCCCAGCTAAAGTGCATAAGAGCTAAGTGCTTATTGCCGAGTTCATTATGAACCTTCCCAAGCAAATAATATACTAACGATTCTCTTGGAGCTATGTCCTTTAAATGATGGAGATCAGCTAAAGCTTCCTGTGGTCTTCCTGCTCTGAGCAATACTGAGGCTCTGTGGAACCTACACAATGGATTCTCTGTATCTAATGTTACAGCTCGCTCTAGAGTAGAGAGCGCTCTGTCCATCTTACCTAAAGCTGCCTGAGCCAGGCCCAGTTGACACCGCAACACACCTGAGTGGGGATGAATTGTCAAAGCACGACGAATGTGAACCTCAGATGCTTTCCAACGTTCTTGTCGCGCATAAACCGTCGCTATGCCGAACCATGCTACATAATTACGAGGGTCAATACTGACTGCAGTTCTAAAGCTTGCAAGAGCTTTATCAGTTTCCTCTGCCACTGCATATTCGTGTCCTAACAGTGCATGAGCGTAAGTTGCGTAAGGAGCCATTTGAACAGCTCTTTTGAAGAATTTAAGAGCAGTTTCCCGTTCTTTGTGTAGTGAAAAGCAATTTCCAGCAACCAACCAGGCTATTGCATCACTTCTATCCATTTCCACTAATTCTTGAGCTAATGCTGACAATTGTGCCTCTCTCTGCAGGTGCCATAGGCATGTGCTGTAAATATCAAGTCCTTCTGTCCGGCAAGGGTGTGTTTTTCTAAGTTCTGCAAATATTTTAGCTGCAGCATCATATTGAGACAGCTCATAGTGTGCCCGTGCAATCATAGTCTGAACCCAAGGAGAGGCTAACTGTTTAGAAGGTAGGTCTTGAAATAGCTTGATTGCATTTTTACAGTCCAGGAAAGCAAGTGCCTTGTACGCATCTCCTAATTCTCTCATTAAGTTTAGTAATGCCATACCATTTGTAGCCTTTGGTGTCATAGTTGGTGTTACAGTCTCCATAGACTTTGATCTCTCATTAGTTTCAACAGAATTGCTTTTCATGTTATTTTTAGCAGACCGCTGTTTGTTTTTTCTTGAGGGACTTTTAGGTGCTACAAATTTTCTACTAGGTGATTTGTTATTTTCTTTGACTGAATAACTGCTGTTGTTACTAAATAATCTAGAGGACCTTCGTGGTGCTGGCCCAAGTGTACATCTAGGTGTTGGGCTAAACACTGCATCTTTGAGTTGACCCATTTGTGCTCTTAGAGAATTTACTATCTTAGGTATTGCTTTCTGCTCATTTGAGTCAGTGAGTGTTGGAGTATACAGAACAGGAGATTCTTCCATTGGTAACATACCAAATGATGGGGAAAATGATATTGGAGCCAAACCACTAAAAACACTGTGCATGCGCTTGATGGGAGCTTGAGCCTCGGGAGTGATGCTAGTGGACATTGTCATGGGGCTTCTAGGTGCCACATTCATTGGAGTCACATTAGCATTCATACTCACATTAGTATTATTAGGAATGTTACTATTAACAAATGAAATATTTTCCGAATTGTTGACTAGATTCACAAATGTTGTCAAACCAAATGAAAAATCTGTATTATTCAGTTGGAATGCTTGGTGAGGGTCTACCTTCTCCCCCATGTCACACAAGAAAGCAAATGAACACCACATAAATGGGTTTAGTGACAGAGCTTTTCGTAGCGCATCTGCAGCTTTGCTTTTTCTCTCAGTAAGGTTGTAGATGTGGGCAAGGAGTTGTAGGGCATATGAGGCTTGTTCTCCAAATTCAGAAGCGACAATCTCAATGTTAGACCCCAGTGCCGTTTCTGCCTCTTTATAACTGGAATCAAATAAACAGTTAGATCATTACTTACCTGCCGTAGCATTAAAAACGCAAATCCAGTAACATTAAAGTTTCCCAGAGGGATAGACAGAGACCACTTCTTTCTACTTGCTACAATCTTGAAAAATCTCTTTTGCTTGTTCTACATTCATACATAGCCTTTTGTTCTCTGATTAGATTAAAAAAAGTATGCCTAAGGCACCCCCTTTCATCCATTCCACTCACTTTCGCTCTGTATATCTCTTTCATTCTTTCTTCAATCTTTCATCCATCCTTTTCAAATGACCAAACCCTCGAAGCATACCATTTTTAATCATTTAAATCCAGTAAAACTAGCATAACAGAGAAATATACTTACTGTTTCAGCTCTATGGCACACTTAGCTAGGAGGTACCTAGCTTGTGGTATTGTGAGTGGCATATTTTGTAACAGGTGGTGAGCCTCATTGAATCGTGCACATCTATAGTAACATGTACCAAGGAGAAAAGCTGTTTCTTCTGAACCAACTGGAAAACAAGTTTACCATAATTAGTACAACTTTCTAGCAAATCCCAAAATAGAGAACAAAGAGGAAATCTTCTAAAGAACGAAAGCATAGATCGATAACTGTTATTATAGCGTGGTGATAATAAAACAATAAATTAGAAGTATGATAGAAGTGAAAATTCGATCAAATTTTGTTTACCTTCAGCGTGTAATCTTTCGGCCAGGAATATAGCGTTGTCGAATTCATAATTATTTAAGGAATCCCAAACGATAACCTGTGGAATAAAACGGTGTTTGTGTGTGAAATAAATCCAAGATTGGAATACCTTGACAGCTACTCGAAAGTGGATTTGTAGTTACCTGTATAGGCTCTTGGACAATCATTTTGATGATAATGTAAACTGTCAGGATTCTATTTACACACTATGAAAGAAAATATTAAACATCGCAAGCCACGATTATTATAGTCACAAAATAAAGATAGAACGTATCGTCAGACGGACATTTTCATTTCAGTTTGTTAAATTGTCTATGGCCTGACTGATTACGAAAGCGTCATACTCGCTAGTAGTAAAAATTATACAAAAAGAATAAAACTACCTAAATGACAACCCGATGACAGTTTCCACATTTGTAATGATATTATTTCGCCAAATATTGATCACTAATACCCTGTTATACGATAATTAAACTGGATTGTTGACATTTAATGTTTCCATTAATATGCTCCCAAATTAAAGTATTTCCGATATCTCGAACGGTTCGAGATATTTAATTGTCTATGGTAGTTATAGAACGATTTTAGGAAAGCGAGTAGTCGAATGCTCTCTTTATTTACTGTGAATACGTGAAAAAACAGAGGGGACTCTTAGTTTTTCTTTTGTGTTTTGCTACTTATACGTGATATCATTTAGCTAGCACGTTTTATGACATTTGAGCATAATCGAAAAGAAAATCGATGGGACCGTGTGTACAGTGGTAGGAACAATATGTGTAGTGTTGATTACGAATGACATCTGCTAGAAGGAAAACGGAGCTGCTGTAGATAGAGGACGTGGATTGCACATAACAAAGGTAAACCTTGACGGCTTGTAATCCCCGGAGCCCTTAAATTAGTTATCGTCAATACTGTGCAACAATTATGCGTATCACTAACGGAACTAATCGCCCTTCACTTCACTCTCCTCCTGAGTGGAGTAGACCAAACAAGAAAATGTCAAGTAGTGACCTCCAGCTTAAAAGCTCCTTTCTCGATTCGGTCATGTTATTGTTATTGCGGAAGACTTGCTTTATCTCGTACTATTAACATATCGTGATTCTCATGAATTTATGACGTTCCATTTATTAAGTAGGCAAACGGAATTGCGTTTAAAGTGTTTGAACACGGTCTTCCCATAATATAAGGAATTGATATTATAGATGTAATGGTATTGGAAAACTTACAGTACCTGAAACCATATATTGGGATTTTACAAACTGCAGAATGGCTTCATGTTAAAACCTAAATGTTTGCTCAGCTGTACATTTTCGCCTTGAGTCATAACATAATAATGACGTCTTTAATTTTACAGATACTTTTATCAACTATTTAATAGTTTTTTATGCTCCAGTGTTGTGATAACATTGTTAATGATTTTGCAACAAAACTCCTGTAATGAAGTTATTCTGATTGTTATAATATCCTATTTTCCTAATAAAATAATATCTCCCTCCTGTGATGTTGCATTAATTTTAATTGGCATTAAGCAGTAACCAATTCAATTGAACCTCTTGCATGTCTAGTGGCCAATTTGTTATTTTGTCTTTTTCTTTTTTCAAACACTTTTTTGGTTTAAATCTTAATCTACTATACTCCTGTACTATAAAAGAGAGCAGCTAACTGCACATGCATAGTAATAGTATAAGCAATTTAAATTTAATGTGGTTATCAATAGAGCTTAAAATGCTTCTACTGCTATATTGCAGTTAGCTCCATTCTTTGGTATAATGACAGTATAAAGGGTTAATGGTAACTTAGGTCCAAAGTTAACAGAAGAGTATTTGCTCAGATCTAAAGTTATTTACGCTAGGATGACATAGAAAGTTTAGCCATTTATTTGTAGAGATGGAATATTGGGTGATACTGTAATTTTTGTAGAAGGTTAGCTGTATTAAGTCCAAAGATAAATAATTTAAAAGTTAATAACAGAAACTTATATAAATGAAGACTATCATAATGCATACTTATAATTCTTGTAATGCAAGTCAAACTCACAACTCAATTGTCAGGCTCTATGGCTAACACAATTTTTATTTTCTCACTTGTTGCTTATGCTGCTGGAATGACAAACAAGTCATGGACAAGTCATGTGTATGTGTGTTCCTTTCTATTTTTATGTAGAATTCTTAATTGTGTTACTGACGTCCCATGAGCATGCAGCCATGCAGCAAATCTCTTTGCCTAATGTTATTCATTACATTAGTTAGGTCTTCAGCAGCTAAATAAGGAATTCAAAAGTGCCATAAATAAATAAATATCAGGGGACAATCTCACACAAATTGATTTAGTCCCAAACTAAGCTCTAGGCTTGTACTATGGGTACTAGTAGCCTAAAAGGCAAAGAAAAATTTGTAGGGGAATTTATAATGAAAACACTCAAGACCCAGAAACAAATGCTCACACTCATCACAAAATAATATTAGCCCTGACTGGAAATCAAACCCGGGACGACTACCTTCATAGGCAGGGTCACTACCAACTAGGCTACGTGAGTCCTCAAATAGGTAGATATTTTTTTAAAACGGCCGAGTTCCTTGGGTAGCTTCCGAGTAGATTCCGACATTTAAAAAAATTCTTACTATGCATATTTTAAATTAGACTTGTATTATGATGATTGTCGCTGTAAAAAAAAAACAAGTCTTATCATTCATCCACCCACTTCTTTAGTATAGCTTATCTTACAGATAAGCATTGAAGACTACTTATATAGATAATTTTATTTAATTATTTAGGTGTGTTAATTACATTTACATTTAAATATTTAATAAGTACTTCAGTGTTCAAAACTATTTCTCCATATAAGGTTTTTTTTCAAAGCAAAAATTTATTTATCTTGTAGATATAATTGCAACAGGTACAAGCCAAAGGATGACAATTACATAGTAATGCTCTGAGTTTCATTGTTTTCAGTTATAGATTGTTGTTAGGTAGGTGCAGATATCTATTCAAATCTTTGTCTGATGTAAATACATATCTATTGTCTTTAACTGTTAGATAAATGTTTACAAACATGAAGTTTGAAATCAATAATAATTATCATGAGCAGTTCGTCTACAAAAAAATATCTGGCTTACGTATGTGGTAATGAACCATATAAAAACCGGCCAAGTGCAAGTCGGACTCGCGCACAAAGGGTTCCGTACCCTTATCCATAAAAAATCACGTTTTTTGTATGGGAGCCCCCTTTAAATATTTATTTTATTTTAATTTAATTATTTGTTTTTAAGATAAATATATACAACTAAATATTCTGTGAATATTTCAAGCGTCTACCTGTTGCCGTTAGTATCGAATTATCAAGCAAAAAACGGCAAAAAAATAACGTTTATTGTATGGGAGCCCTTAAATATTTATTTTGTTCTATTTTCAGTTTTGGCAACAGAAATATATCATCTGTAAAATTTCAAATATCTTGCTATGGCGGTTCATGAGATACAGCCTGGTGACGGACAGACTAACATGAATGTAGCTATAAGTAAAAATGTATCATTTTGCAGAAATAAAAGTATTTTCTAGCTTTCTTTCTTTCTTTCTAACAGACAGACAGTTGGACGGACAGTGGAGTCTTAGGGTCCCGTTTTTACCCTTTGCGTATGGAACCCCACAAAGTCTAATCTGATGTGAAGTAAATAAATGTTTGAATAAAAATATAAACCTTAATTTCAAACAGTTTACGTTTTTTAAAATTATATTAAAAATTTTAGGTAGGTAATTTTTGGTACTATTACCTGGCATAGTACCTATATTTACTTTTGAGTTCCCCAAAGAATACCGTTAATCCCATTATTTTCTACAGTCTAAATTCTTTTAATGACAGAGGAAATACGGCCTAAGTAGTTTAGACACAATTTTAATAAGTACAGAAGCCTTTGCGCATGAGTCCGACTCTCACTTGACAGCACTGTTTTTTTTACATATGGTACATACTTATTACTTAGGCAGATAATCTACATTCTATAGTCTCACATAGATATTAACATAATGGATATGTATGATAATAGGTATATATAAAATAAAAAAGCCTTTAATTTCCGGGATACACAGATAATAGGTATATAAAGTTTAAAATACATATTGGGTCATTATACATAATTGTCATAAATGTCATAATATACTATTGTTTTTTTTTCTGACACTGTGAAGTTTCAGGATTGTTTTAGAATAAACAAGATTTAATGGGTACAATGCTGCCCTCCTACATAGAGTAAATTTTACCTCCTGTCTTAAGAAATAAGGTCACTAATATATACGCGGTTCTATGAGACATACGCCCTTTCTTCCAAGGAGGACAGAACGGCCTTTTAAAAAATCCAGAAACGTTTACGGTTTCCGAAATAAAACCATTATATATTATGATATGACTAATGTGTATGACATTCCATTATATATTTTGAACTTTATATACATTTTTTATTTTTTATTTGGGAAACAATCAGCAAGATATATAACAGATTAAAACAAGATCAAACTTAAAAATACATCAGCCAGAACAGTTTCCACTTAGGTATTAAATTTAAATGACATTTCTGTTTCTCAGAAGACATACCTAATTACCTTGATTTTGGTGTTAGTGCGTGTTAAAGATTGTCATAAATATTTTTATCGAAAAGTTAAGGATGACTTCTAATTTTGAAATGAAACGGTATAACTATTTTGATTGTCACCACTTGAAAACAGGAACTACGATTGAGCGCTTCCACGACTACGGCAATATGCCAGACTTTAAAGAGAGAGCAAATAATAGAGTAATAGGTAACTTTAACGTTTCTCGGCAACTTTTTATAAATACAGGATGAATATCGGCCCGCTGCCTTTGGAAACGTCTTGGGCCTTGACTAATTGACTATGTTTTTGATACGACCCCTAACAGGTAATACTTTTTTCCAGAATGAGTTCGACTGAGACCATCAACATCTCAGCTCAACCAATAATGGACGAGAGCCACAGCCTCCTGAACCCTCTGAAGCAGCCGGTGTTCCTGCAGACGCAGTCGGCGCAGGTCATCGCGGGCATATTCGTGTGGACCGCGCTCTTTATTACTTGCCAACAAGTAAGTCAACCATCAATTAGAGTGCGACCAGCGAGTGTGACACAAGCATATTTCTCAAATTCTTCATATGGCAACAATTTTACCTATGAAACAAACAGTCACATTATGAGTACCTATCCGGTCGCTATGCATTTTGTGTTACCAGTAGCCCGTTTCACGAAGTTACAAGTTACAAATTACAAGCGGAACTCTTTTTCTAGCAAAAGCAGTTAGAGACTTCCGCTTGTAATTTGTAACTTGTAGCTTCGTGAAACGGGCCTCAGGGGCCCGTTTATCAAACGCTTGTAACTTGTATTACAAGCGGAAATCTCTTTCCTACAATATGTATTAAAAAGAGACTAGATATTATTGTACCATGGGTAGAGAGAGCTAGAGATATTTTTAATGTGTCGCCTTTTTTTGTGTTACCTCTTGCTAGTCAGACTCTAGGCAACGAATTATTCCTGGACTCGTACCAGTACTCCCAGATCTGATTTTTTTATGGTTTGGAGAAAGCGAAGAAACACACAGGGACAGGGTGATTAGTGTAAATAATGTACTAAACCACGAAATACGTACTATCAGGTTATGTTGTGGTCAGACTTAAATGCTAGTTTATTAAAAATCTTCTATCAAGTTATTAGTTTGATAAAAGTTTCGTAAACATGGGAATTATCTTGCGGTAAATACGTCGGTATGTAAAAGTCACAGACTACTTGAGCTTCATTCATGTTTGGTTAGGTACCTACCTATATCCAGATTATGCAGGATGTTTGGTAGGTAGTCGAATGCTTTTATGGACGGAAAAGGGGTCATTTTAGACATTTTCAACAAAGTTACTGGGTTTGAAATAGGTATTGGCCGTTTTATTTTGAATATTTGTAATTTTTTACATAAGACCATTCCGCAAAAAATCTCAAATAATACCTCTAGATATTTATCATTTCTTATGTTTTCACTATCTTACATAATGAAAATCATCAGAACTCTAGAAGTTTGCAAGCTTAATTTAATTATTTTTTTGCTTCAGTTTACATAAGTACCACTTTTTCTTTATGTCAGGAAACAACATTTTCCAAGTGCAATAGTAAACACCTACCTTCAGTGTTCAATATGACCCCCCTGCCGACCTTGAAATTTCTTGCACTCAAATACGAAACACCCTATGGGTATACCTACCTACCTATTTAAAAGTGATTTTGATTAGTCATTCAAATATGTATGGTAATTCCGGGAAGTTGTGTAATGGTTAAGGAAGTAAATGTATTGAAATTAATTCATAGGTACCTATCCGAGACGTCTGGTTGATTCCGGCTCCGCGGACTTGATTGCTTGTGGCAGTTTTTGTTATTTGTTTTCACATTTGCTGATTAATTACTGTGTCTAGAAAGCATGATCCCACTTCATCTGTTACCGTTTAATGTTCGCTGTACAATGTTTACTTACAAATTGCTAAAGTTGCGTCGCGCATATTTTTTATATAGTGTATTCCTGAATTTAAGCAGGAACAGTCAAGGACTTTAATTGTTATGCCACGATGGAACCCTGTCGCATAACGTTAATCATTAATTTAAGCGTTATTTCTCGCATTTGGTTTGACGCTGTCATTATGACAGGGTTCCATAGTGGCATAACAATTAAAGTCCTTGGCTGTACTATCAGCCCAGTAGAACCCTGTCCCACCACAGAACAGTGTCACAGTGTTATTATAAAACAATTTGTTTGACACTTCTTACGACTGGAATCATAACGTCACTGTGACACAGTTCTATGGTGGGTCAGCGTTCCGTTGGGCCGATAGTACCTACCTGTACCTATTACTTTCATTTTCTTCATTTGCAATGATGAATAGAAACCATTATCCTACATAGGGCAACTTCGTGCACAGAAGCATGTAATACAGAATAGGATAACGTTCTCATTGTAAACTCAAAGGTCAAAACAGCTTTATTGCAATTGGATACGGTCGTGGAAGTTAACTTTTCTTTTTGTGGCACGGAAGCAACCCAGTTGCTTCGTGACTGCCCTCATTTTCTGAGGAACAACATTAGCCCGATGCCATGACTGATGCAATTCACCAATTAAAGATTCTCTCATTGCCTCAGTAGACTATTTGGGATGAGCAGCATAACTGCCCGGCCGGTGCCTGCGAATTTAATTTTGAGGTTACGAAGATGGTTATGGTCCATTCGCTTAGATAGTGTCGCTACACTCGCACGTACTTGTGGTTATTGTAATAAAATACGAATATATTTCGATGTAAACTGCCATATTCACTTGCGGGTGTTACGCCGTAAGTGAATAGGTATGGCAGTTTACTTCGAATTCGATAACAATAACCACAAGTACGTGTGATTGTAGCGACACTATCTAAAAGACAACGGACTATATTTGAACCGTGTTCGTTCATCGTCATTATCATGTCAGACGAAACCACTGCTGTCCACTGTTGGACATAGGCCTTTCTTAAAGGTCATGATCAGTCCTGTGCTACTTGTATCTGGTTGTTTTCCGCGATCCTTTTCGTCGGGGTCCACCTTGTGCGGACGTGTACTTAACAGTTAACCGTAGAAGTTATCGCTTTTACGTGTTCCTAGAAACGAGAGACGAATGTACTATTATATGCCAGTACGAGTGTGATACTGACAGATAGCCGATGAAGCGATAACTTTAAAGAAAATGGAACCTACTGTTAATTGTCTTCCAAGTTTAATTATAACGAATTGTCTACTTAAACAATATTAGGTAACTTATGCTTGGCATTGCGTCATACATATAATGAATTACTTTTTCGTGTAAATTATGTATTTTTATTTTTATATCTTTTAATTAACATTCAAGCGACAAAATAGTTTCTACTGAGTATCGTCACAAAGTCGTTACGTTTTATGCTAATACATAAGAAAGTTACACCATTTGCAATTCTTTTGTGGCTTTATCAATGTGCTGTTATCGTTAGCGGAGCGCCGTTCGAGTGCTTCGTGTTTACCTGTAGATAGTGCATGTTTACCTAATATGTTTGCATGCTCTTTGAATGATGATAGTTTAGATCCTTGATCATTCTGAAGGTCTTGGAGAGAATCATTAGCTACCATGTACTACCTACGAAGACTGCGTTTGTTATCATTATTTTTCAAATGTCTTTGCTAGCCAGTGACGGATGCGGTGTCGTATCTAGTCAAAAGTTTTCCACTATATTTAAATTGGGGCTGTTCACTACATAAGTACATTCCCAAATCGATTTCTAGAGCAGCTACTGTGTCTAGCTGTTTTGTTTCGTAACGAAAAGAATTGTTGACTAAGTTAGGGCGTAGTCCAAGAGGTCTGACGTCAGACTCACCTCCAAATATTTGCGCTCGTGTCCGAACTTTCTCCGAAATGTGGTGACCGTGGAACCTTTTCTCTATAATTCTTGACGTGAGGGTCACTAGGGAAACCAAAATAAATTAATGCTATATCAGTTCTACCACTTTTTATGAAACTTTCCGTACACTGAAATTCTAACTTGTTCTGGAGTAATATGCAATGTAAGTGTTTGTGCTTGGTTTTGTTTTCTACTACGATAAGAATTTATATAAGAATTAATACGATGTGACACTCTTAATTAAAAGTTTTGATGAGCTCACAAATCCAGTCTAGCGCGGTCGTGTGTAAAATCGTGTTACGTCACTACGTACGACCTTATCAAACATGAATCCAAGGTGAAAATTTGGCAAAATAGGTATAGGATTTGCATTAATGTCGGCTACAAATAATGGTTCATAGTTTTCGGACGCTCTGGCGTTTCGTTTGCGTCACTGGCACCATATTGTACTTACTTACAAGTATGTTTATTCTGATTATGGATTTTGTTCCGTGTCTATGATGGGGTATAACGTGCGTGGGTGATTCAGCTGATGTTTATTAACGGATGCATACGTCATGGTCAGTTAATAATAATGTTAATGATTTGATTTCTTTTTGTAATATTGCTGTAAATAAACATAATTGCATTGTAACTTGGCCGGGAACCAAATGTATTCCAGTTGGCCTAAGAAAGTACCTATCTTTGACATGATTGTAAGAAAATATTTTCAGATTACAACAGTTGTTTTTTTTCAAGTTTTAAAATCTTCAAGTTGTTTAGCCTTCAGGATGTCACAAAGGAAGGGAATAAACAATTACACTTATTTTTTGGGCAGTCTTTTAAATATACACCCAAAAACATATCTCTGTTTAGGCCGTCAGGTAAGAAACTAAAAATAGTCCGCACTTTTAAATAGGTAGTGTACGCGAGCACTATAGCCTTTTTTTGCACACTAACCTTGAAAGTGAATCTATATATTGATTGCGTGACCGGTTCCACGTTATGTTTAAAGATGACCTTTATAAATTGGCTAATAATAATGAAATAACATCCAAATGATTTTGTGAAAACATATCTTTATTCTTGTTTTCTATTACTAGTACTAACAATGAGTTTAGTAAAACGTTTTAAAAATTACTAGATTTTATGGTTAAAGAACTTTATTTCTCAAAAGAAATTATACGTTTCACTTATTGAGAACATGTTTAATCTAAAAAAAAATACTCGTGACTAAGTCACGTATCTTTATCATGTTTTCACCGTGAGGTATGTTTTTCTGAAAAGTAAGTATCCATACTGTCTATCCCTTCTTACCTGAATAAATACTTACCGTATTTATTCTTACCGTAATCTTACCCGAAGCTCAACCTATTCGGTATATCGGTAGTATCTCTACTACCAAATCGTGGAAATCGGTTCAACCGTTGGCCGTTACGTATGAAACAGATATAAACGAACTCACTTTTGCGTTTAATTTCATAACATTAGGAAGGATAGACCTCATACTTAGACCTGTACTGTACAATCAGTTTCTTTATAGAATTCGACAATCTTCGTTTTCCTATTACACGCGTGACAAATATAGTTAACTAGCGACCTGCCCTCGCTTTGCTGCGGTTTATGTCAGTTTTATGGTATTCATATTTGTCTATAAATACTCCATTAATGAGAATTTAGAATATGAAACATTTTATGGAAGTTACTACGTCTTTCTATCTGTTTTTCTGTTTGTTACGCTATCATCGCTTAACCGCTGAACCGAATTCTATGTAAGATAGACATTAGACCGAGGAAGGACATTAGGGTACTTTTTATAAACAACTTTTAGTCGAATAGAGGCGCGTGCAACAGCAAGTTACTGATATATCCTTCCTTAAAACTTTCAACGAATGTCTGTGTAAATACATGCGAATAAAGTCCACCTATTTGTGGTAAATGTGGCTTGAAAGTGGTCAGCGTACGGAAATCTTTATGACGTGCACACGCTATGTGAGCTGACCAAGAACGTTCGCCGCACAGTCCTTGTAAACAAACTAATAATAGGGAATATGCATGGATTTTTTTAAATCGCATTTCTCAACAACATATCAAAATACCGTAAAAGAGATCACCAAAAGTGAAATTATAATTAAAATCGGTCAAGAAATACGGATGAAGCATCTTAAACTGCTAATAAGTCAGAGAGATCCGAAGTGCACCGGTGGCGTCATTGTGCAGGTCGGCCATATAAACTCCACCTCCACGTAAAATTCTGTTTTGCTAGAAAGAGATAGGAACAAATCTTTGTTGGCTTAAATCTTGGTTATTTTTATAGCTATTCAAAAAAGGTTTTTTCTCACCTGTTCGTTACAAGAATCAGCTTTTATAGAATATGTAAAAAAAAACATGCATATTCCCTATTAAACTAGAATGGGACCTAACTTAACCTGCTTAACCCACTAGAACTTTATTCTATTAAAAACGGTAACTTGTCGATCGGTCGATCGAGTGAGCGAGCACATACGAGCGCATTAACTACCTAATAGAGAGTAGTAGCCGTAAAATGTCTTTAGTACACTGTATGACGGGCAATTTAAACTCGTCGGTTAAAAATTCGTCCGTTGAAAGGAGAGTCCTTAAAAGAATAACTTGGCAGATCTGTGAGTATTCGCTTGAATAACGATAATCACCAGCCCCCTATTTCACCATCCTGACAATGTCAGGTGACTTTTGGTGCCGATGACGTCACTTTGTTTATAGGTGATTAAAAATGAAATACTAGTAAAGAACGGTTTAAATTTGAACCGCGTATCGCGTTACTAAACTTTCTCGAGTTCATGGATACCTACCTACTAACATTGAGAGGGATACTTAGTAGGAAAAATAATCGAGTAACGTTATCATTATAAAAAACTGTTCTTGTTTGGTAAAACCAATTTGTATGATTAAATACTATTCTAGCATTACTATTTTGAAGGATACCTACTCGCCAAATTGTCACTCAATAATTAACTCTCATTTGCCATTATTACGTACATACATAGGTACAGGCAAGAAATTTAATTTGTGACCCACCTTAGGTCCAAAGTCAATCTGACATTCTACAGCAATAAGGTTGAGTTTCCTATCAATTAAAAATGACTTGGCATCTCTATTGACAATGACATCTTCAATCAGATTTTCTTTGAAATGGGTAGCAAATTAACTTCCGTAACCGTACGTACATACCTTCACGCCTGAAATCCCAGAGTGGGGTAGGCAGAGCTGCAGAATTACCTAAAACTCTAAAAACTTGTTGATAATTCTGCAACGACATTTTGCACAATTAGGCTAAGATGCCATTTCCCTTTTGCCATTTCTAGTAAGTAATAAATGTTGTAAAAGTTTTGCTTCTGCTGTGATACGTATTTTGATTGCGATTAAACTGGTATCCATTCCCGTTAAGCATAATAAATCAAAGGTATCGACAACTTTAATACAGGGGGAAGGCTGAGGCGAGTGTGGTTTTTCTAACGCGCTTACTAATTTAGAGTCATCAATTCATCAGTGTGTTACTCGACGATATATTCCCTAACAGAGTAATCACCTTGTACCAAAAAAGTTATTCACCAAGGTAATGCTCAAGGGACGGTGTACACTTCGAGCTTCGGGTCGTATACCAAAATTTAGCCGACACAACTGTCTTGCCTCGAGGATTTACGACATACGTGCTGTATGTCGTAGTAAGTAAGTTGACTTCAGTCCACCTACTTGCTACTACTCTTATGTAGTCTTATCGGTCCAAATAGACGCTTGCAAACAAATTCAATTACGTTAGGTAATACAACTCCAAACAATTTCAATTACCTTAATGGAACTACTAGTCGTATAAAATTAACCTTTTATTACTGCAACACAGGAAAGATTAGCTATGCTTAGAGGTGTAGTTCATTACAGATATACTTCGCTCTCTAAATATTCGAAGATTTCAAATACACTGTCTATAGCAGATTCTGAAAATACGTTCTCCAGCAACAATATCTTAGGAATGATATTTGCCTTATAAATATATGACACGTTTCTATTACTAGGGTCCCTTGTCCCTACCCCTAGAGTATCAGATACGTATTTGCTTTGATATCATAATCAAACTGTTAACGTTATGATGGTTCTTAATGTTAAGTGAATAAGAGCTGTAACGACGTCAACAATATGAATACAAGGAATAAAAGCAAGATGGGCTGATACTATGTGGAATAAAGATTCCGGGATCTTGACATTTTAAAATGTTTCATCT
This sequence comes from Acleris literana, assembly GCA_946894065.1. NCBI lineage: Eukaryota > Metazoa > Arthropoda > Insecta > Lepidoptera > Tortricidae > Acleris > Acleris literana. The sequence continues at coordinate 7,518,105 of OX335681.1, forward strand.
TCAGTAAAATTGAGTTCACCAATCATGTCATGAATCTAGGCATACTGTGACCTGAGTTGACCGACCTATAAATTAACTTAACCACTGAACCTACGAAATTAGGCTAATGGCTAACCTAATTATTATATTGCTTGAGTTCCAACTAATTAGTTCATAGTTTCTTCGTCCAAAAGTCAATCATGTAATTGCTTCCTGATAGCTCAGAACGAATAACTAAAGTAGGTAGGAATTACTTCTGCGAAATTATGAAACTTCATTTTACAAATAGTGGTTTTGGTCCCGATATTTTTTCCTAAAAAATACTTTTATTATTCGTACTGTAAAATTGAGACTAGCGTTATTATAATAGCTCATTTCAAACGGAATGCTTTTTTTTTATTACCTCTTATGAACGTCTTAATTCGGTTCTTGTCCAATTCCTTTTTGCTACCATAGCGACATTAAACTTTAAACCTCATTATTGATTCAGTTGAGCTGGCGTAACTTGATACGCATAATATGTTACAGTTCTTTGGGATATAGCCACGCTAAAAACAACACTACGGTCGTATTCGCAACACCCAAGATATTTTTCGTTAATTAGTTGAGTATACCTAGTCAATGTCACTGCAGATATAGTGATTACCTATATTGCTTTCTCAGTCGACCTCAGTATCCATCGACAAGGTAATTGAGAACGCGAGATGAATGCGAACTTATCCAACGTCGTCGAAATACGATATTGTATGATTATTCACTACATCTGTAGTATCACCGCTTTTGTCTGAATCTTGTTACTTTCACTCGTTGAATAATTATATACGGCAGTTTAAACATTATGTTAAAGTGACAAGGTTAAAAGGAATCATTTGCGACGTCGAATGTACATACATGGGAGACAAACAAAACCTAGGTCGTATTATACTAGCTAGACAGACGTGTTGACGTCACGATGATGTTCTAAATATTACTTCTTTGTTTCACTAATAGCTCCCCGTAGAGCAAAGGTTGATAAACTTACAGCCGAATTGCGGGCGGAAGGCTGAAATGATATATCACCCAAATTTTAGTGCTTACATTATTTTGCCATGTGTTATCAATGTTATCATAGAAAAGTAATAGGTGTAAGTTGAATGTTTTCGCTCGGTGGTTTAGCGACAGTTCTCAAGCACATGCTTTTTCTAATCCTAGCTATTTATTCTGAGTTAAAAAAATCCTGGGATAAAAGTTTTAAGCATCAACTCGCATTATGTATGTGGCTTTTATGTCCCTAAAGCCGCAAAAGCAAACACATTGAGAGTGGAGGCGGCGGGGTGCAACGTGTTTCCATACAAAAATCACCTTTGCCACGCTTTGAAAGCGCTTTTTGCCATGGGAACGCGCCGCACCGCAGTACCTCTGCTCTCAATGCATTTTCTGCTTAAGAGCCCCTGTGGATAAAAGATTGTCCTTAGTGCAACGGGTCAAAATATACGGATTCAAATGATTACTAAGTGCCAATAAAAAATAATCTAATTAGTGTTATTTTGTGCTTGGTCAGCTACGCAAATCATGCATAGCATTTTTTTAATGAGAAAACACATGCACCTGATTGGAAGTGAACTGTAAACACATTTGCAAACTCGAGATTGCCCCATAAGACCCAGATGGAATGCCTTAAAGCAAGTTATTCAAATACTCATATACAAAAGTTCAAATACTCCCGCTTGGTAGCAGGTTAGCGGGCAGGATAGCGACAAGGTTCCCTCATCCCAAAAAAATTCGGCATGTTAAATAGTGAAAACTGGACTTTTAAACGTTCCATGTTGTTCCAGATCTACCAGCACCTGCGATGGTACACGAACCCCTCGGAACAGCGCTGGATCGTGCGCATCCTCTTCATCGTGCCGATCTACGGCGTCTACAGCTGGATCTCGCTGCTCTTCTTCAATGGAGATTCCTACTACGTCTACTTCTTCACTGTCAGGGATTGCTATGAATGTATGTTACTCTTGCATTTAGAATTTCTTATGATTAGATTCCCGTTTTTGATCCTCGGTGAAAATAGGGACGGTCGTTTTAAGAACATCGGGAACGGCACATGTCTACGTTCAAGATGCCCGCTGCGGTTTTGACCGTGATGTGACTATAAAATTCAAGTACTTACTTACATATGTTTGTAATAGGCGTAATAGCATGACATTATAAACATATGTACATTAATCTTCTCGTTGCTGTGCCCGACAGGGTTCATAATGCACATATATTTACTGTATACATTATAAATTGCAATAAAGTATTGAGTATTGAAAAAAAAAGTCACCTATTCACGGCGTATCTAATTCGACGTATTTACTTAATCGGTTGATAAGTTCTGTTACTGAGATTTATCCTACTTCAATATTCTTATTAATTTCTTCTTATTCGCCCTACGCTACGACAATATTCTTATCAATTCCCCTAAATAAACCACATAGACGGCATTCCAACAATTGTTATTTAAACATGAATTTATAATTCCATAATAATTATATTAAATTTTCCGTCAACATCCGTCAAACATTCTCAAAAGAACATTGGTCTCCACAGCCCTAATCTTTATTTACCCTTTTTGTTTCAGCGTTTGTGATCTATAGCTTCCTATCCCTCTGCTACGAGTACCTCGGCGGCGAGGGCAACATTATGTCAGAGCTGCGCGGGCGACCCGTGCGCGCGTCCTGCGTCAACGGGACCTGCTGCCTCGCTGGTGCCACATACACCATCGGCTTCCTGCGCTTCTGCAAGCAAGCCACGCTTCAGTTCTGTCTCGTTAAGCCCATCTGCGCCTTCATTATTATATTCTTACAGGTAAGAGTAGAAGCGGTCACATCACGGTGACGCGAGAGAGAGGAGGAGACTATAGTCTGCTGTAGGGTAATATGGACTTATTGGAAAGTATTGGAGTTGTAACCAACTTCTTATTCCTCACTGTGGTCGGTGGAAAATCTTGACTGCGTCTAATAAGCCAATGATCTGGATGCACTGCATGTGACCAGAGTCAAGTTTTGTAAAATGGGCGGGTCACCAGGGCTAATTATGGCTAGGTTGACCCCGCATTTCTGATCATTCCTCCCGCCAGAGTTTCTTAGGTACGCCTAACCCGCACATAGACTGAGGGTTAGGCCTACCTAAGAAACCCTGGCTGGAATGATCGGAGGATGATACGCAAGTTTACCAACTAGAATACAATCGTCATACAAGTCGGAAATGACATGAGCGTCGTTACGTCGGCCCGGTTGGAGAACACTTCTTGAGAAAACAAAATGTAGAGGTTCAAATGAGGAATGTAGCGCTAACGAAATTATTAAGAAGTAAGCTTTGACTCCTTCTGTTATATTTATATAAAAAACTGCTCCGTTGGAATAGTTAAGTCAATCTACGCCTTCGTTATTATTTTCCTATAGGTAAGTGTAAGTTATATTTGATTTGGCTTGCATAATAGGCAGCCGCTAGAACAATGCGTCTAACTTGGTCACGTTCAAGGGTAAACATAACCACACCAGAGGAGATATAAACAGAGTTTAGTTGCAATCTGGTGGGAAATAATACCTATGCATTAGACCTTTACGAATTTACGATAAATTCATTCTCACCGGTATCGATAAAGTTTTTTTATATATTCGTTATTGTTTTGTTTAGATGTTATTGAAATATGAAAAAAACTTGTATATATATTTTAATAATACAGAGGTACAGCGATTGTGTTCGTATGAGGTAATCTTTAGAAAAGCAAAACAAAATCGTTTATTTGGTGTAAAACACAGTTGTAAATTAACTTAGAACAAAAACTTAAAACTATTTACCAAATAAAAAAATTACAATAAATCATTTATTTCAGTATAACACATAAGAAAATAATACATTAACATATTATCAGCAACAGGCTTCGTCAAAAAGTTTTACATAGGAATGATCATCGGCAACCGCTTCGTCAAATCTCCTTAACACTAACAAAACAAATTTTAAAACACAGACTTATCCTAATTACCACCTACCCTGCACCGTGGCTGGCTCTAACGTTCCCATTACACCGGCCGCATTGTCCCGCTGGATTGCAATGGAAAACCAAATTAAATTAGGCTTTACTTCAAATCCAATATTAATATAAAATAAATGTATGTAACTTTTGAGTGAAAGGCTGTTTAATTCGGGAATCCCGCGCGGGAAAGGTCGCCAGCAGTGATAAACTTAAAAAAACACTGCTACGAGATTGCTCTGTTTTCGGAGTCTGATATCTCTTCTTGAACAATTGAACATCTTTATTCATACTTTCGCTGTCTGTTTAGCACAGAAGTGATAAGTATTCGTTACACTTTCTCGTTTTAGATTAACACTACCTTCCAGAACAAACTTAGAACTCAAGGTTACACGTGTGTCATCCATAACATTTTCAATGCAAACACATTATATTATGTAAAAACGCTTCCGTAGAGCAGCAAATACTACAGTTTAAAATTTTCTATAATATAGTGACTTTACAGTCTAATATTAGTGTTTAAAGTAGACACACAAAAACAGCTTAGTTATTCCGGTCCACGCAATGCAAAAGTTGCGGAGTAAAGTCCAGCTCAAGGTCACATTAAGCTTATCGATCGTTTGCAAATTAGTGAAGTAAAGGTCGTACTCGATTTTCTTCTCAACTAGTATTACTGGTGGTACAACTTTGTATCTACAGAATAAAGCGAACTGAACAGCTACAAGTTTGTGTGATTATGTGGTTGCGAGTGCATTGCGCCTTTATGAATAATGCATACCTTACAAAATTGTAACAAGGTTCTGCCAGAGTTGCTCGCGAATCTCACAACGACGTAACATTTTATGACTGCATCATACCATTATGTTAACGTTCGACGCTTTTATATTGTTTCAGCGTTCATGGTTTACAAATTTCCTACTGTGGCATTTTGTCAACTAGACTTTAAATTCACCAAAATAAATGATGCGTTAGTCACATCTTATCACGACCTTGAATAACTGTAATAAGGCTATAATTGCTTATCTGAGTAATGTAAAACTCGAGCTCACTCGAAAATAATGTAGCTTTCCACCAGTAGACGAATTTCCATAATCGAATCACTAGTTTCAGAAAGTACTTAAATGTTTTAAGGATAAGTTTTCCTTTGTTTAGGGAAGGGAAGTATAAAAGCAATAAAGGACGCTCATGTTTGTGCTGCTTCTATATCAAATAACACAGCGCAATCTGCGTAATCTTGGCATAAAAACTAGGACCATCTCTCGCATACATTACGCATGGAATAAGTTTTACGATGGGATACTGCAGGAAGATATTTAATAGCATACCCTTTATCCCAATACATTAGAACTTATCAAAAAAAAATCGTAACAGCTGTGTGTTTCGCAGTCGGCAGGGCACTACCACGATGGCGACTGGAGCCCCAACGGCGGCTACCTCTACATCACGATCGTGTACAACTTCTCGGTGTCCCTGGCGCTCTACGGGCTCTTCCTGTTCCTGGGCGCAACGCGCGAGATGCTCAAGCCCTTCGACCCCGTGCTCAAGTTCTTCACCGTGAAGTCTGTAATCTTCCTCTCGTTTTGGCAAGGTGAGTTCTTTCAGGTTACATTGTGGTACATAGGTAAGCTACGTTTTTTAGTCTTTTAGGGAGTACGCTTAATCGGAATTTTTGAACCTCTGTCTCATTCTTTAGTCAGAATTATCATTCGCTGTAGCGAGAATGGCTATGGCGTCGTATTTATTCTTCTTATTGTGGAAGATGTTTGTAAACTTCAGAAAGGGATGGAATCATCATTCATTTAAAATGCGATTCGACGTGCCTTTTTCTTATGTTTGTGATTGAAATTTGCAGCTGATTTCTCGATTATTTATTTCTGATTTAAATGAAATAGATAACGCACCGATACTGCCATGACTTAAACCTAATGGTCCAAACATGTGACTCACTCTCTATATAACTAACTAGCTGTTGCCCGCGACTACGTCGGCGCAAAAAATAAATCATATCCTATGTTACTCAGGGATAATGTAGCATTCTTATAGTGAAAGAATTTTTGAAATTGGTCCAGTACTACAAAATTACAAATGTTTCCTCTTTATAATATTATTAGTGTAGATAACTTACAGAATACATTTAGTATCTGGGCTTATTATAAAGTATGCACCCTTTAAAATTTACATACATTACCGTATTTTTATTTTACGTGTGTAAGCAAAGCAAACGGCCCTAACTTTTGCCAATGCATACCTTACCTGTCGCTATATTGCGCAAACTTTACACAGCTAAGGAAACCTTTACAAGCGTGCAAAATAAATAACTGGTACGCCCCTATGGTCACAATACTAATTGTGCGCTGTCTCAACGCGAATTCGTTGATGAATTGTTCCCTTTTTCTTTGACATTCCAGAGAGAGGGACTGATGAACTTGTTAGTGTGATTGTCAATCGTTCGCACAATGACCTTATTATAATTCCATTGTGACATGACTATAATGACGTGTGGCCAATTATCTGCTATACAAAACGTAGTATGCGTGAAAAACACAGGTTCCAAACAAAGGTTCCATTCAATGGCGATTTACTCGCGGAAACCTTTTGGCAAAAAAAATTTCACTGTTCTGCGGGGTTCACTCACTTGCCTGCAACTGGTTTTTATGATGCTGCTATTTTAATTATAAAGATACCTGTGTTTTAAAAAACCGATTTATTGAATCGTGAAAATGATAACTAGGAAGAATGTGTAATTTGAGAAATTCGTGATAAGTGTATAAATATTAGTCTTTGATACTGTCTACATTTCATTATTAAGACTTCCATTGGTAAAATTGAATCCAATGCCACTACTGATTTAATAGCGATAGAAGAAGCTTACCTAATTTAAATGCCCTATATATGAATTTTATTAGGGGAGCCCTTTGTTTCCCATAATTTTATTGGTCATAGTGTAATTGTTGACATAATTTTTGATAGTCATAATTTTTTATATCGCTGAAACTGTAAACTTTTCAGTAGTTCTGAAATATCTAACGTGTAGACAAGGCTACGTTAGGTTAGGCTTGATTTATAAAAATCCTGAAAAAGTAACAGTTTCTTTAAAAAAACACGTTATGACTTGCGATGATTATGACCATTATGACTAAAAATAATTATGTCAGTCAATATAGACCCTTTTATTAGTCTTCCTCTTTTACGCTCTCTCTCATTTTGTGTCTAATCGGTTAACCTAACTTAACTTTGCATCACCAAAACGATCTATTCTGAATTGTCACCTATCATTACCAGAGGTCGGAATAGGTAGTGCTTATTAAACTCTTAATATTCCTCTAATTCCTCCGCAGGCGTCGCCCTAGCCATCCTAGAGAAAGCCGAAGTAATAATGCCGATAACGGACGCGAGCGGACAGCCGACCACGGCCGGTACCGTGTCGGCGGGCTACCAGAACTTCCTGATCTGCATCGAGATGCTGGCGGCGGCCATCGCTCTCCGGTACGCGTTCCCGGCCGCCGTGTACGCGCACGCGCACCGCGACCCTCACCGCTCGGTTACTATGCAGTCGATCTCCAGCAGCCTTAAGGTAAGGGTTACTGTGAAATTAAGAATCTGTACCTAGCCTTAATACATACATACATTAAATTACGCCTGTTTCCCAGAGGGGTAGGCGGAGACCACTTCTTTCCTTAAAATTCCGATTTATTATATTTTGAATATTCATTTGTCCGAATTTTCATTTTTCCGAAAGATATTTTATGCTGGAGCTATTTTAGATTCAATCATCATCATTATAAAAGCATTAATTATTCTTCCATACTTCTACTTCATAGTCGTCATCTCGGTAGTCACTCCCTTTCTAGCCATAATCATCTCATAGTATAAATAGAAAAGTAGCTCGACTCCGGCCCTTTAGGAGATTCTGATACCTATTGCCGCTCGGGCGTCAGGGTTGTCCAAACATGTTTTTCAATTTTAGTCACCTACTTGGCCATACTGTGATTTAAAATCATGTTAATTTTCATAAATTACACAAACCTAAAGTAAGTATAAATATTGTTAGGTACCTAAGTACGAAATATAAATTATTTTACTTACATACTTTTTATCTGTTGACACTAAATAATAATTATGTTTATAGGTATGTGACGTGATATGTAAATTCCTTTTCGACCTTTTGATAATGCCGCTTTCGCGCAAGGCGGTTTCCTTTGACTACTTAGGTACCTATTATTGGCGGCACGCGCCGTCGCCGCGCGGCTTCCTTAGAGCATTGGCCGCTCGCTTTGGTTCTAGGCTTGTGCTTTGGGTACTAGGCAACGATAAGCATACTTATTTAGTGAAAAATACATACTTAATATGACTACATAGGTACATATAAAACGCCCAAGACTCAGAAACAAAAAATACCTACTCGCACTCATCACACAAATGTTTGCCCTGACCGGGAATCTAACCCAGGACCGCTAGCTTCGTAAGCAAGGTCACTACTTACTTAGTCACTACCAACTCCAGGCTGAAATTAGTAACACATAGCCATCACATGATGATAAAAATTTATAACCACCTAACCTACCTAACTTTATAAAAAATATAGAAAAACCTACTGCATTTATTAAACAACTAAAACTATTCCTTATAGATAAATGCTACTACACATTAAACGATTATTTTAATGAAAGTTTCTAAATCTATATTAAGTTACGTTATAAGAAGTGCAATAACATATAGTTTATAGAGAAAATTATTTTAAGTACCTAAAGTGAATACACATACATAATATACAATACACATATTTATGAACTCAACTGTACCATGCTGTGCTTATGATATATAAGCATATTTAGTTTAAATATGCTTGTCTTACAGAGTAAACGAAGGTCTAACTGAAATTTCTGGCTGTAATAATAAAGCAATTTGTTGTTTAAATTTAAGAATTGCCTTGCTTTTTTTTTGTCTTCGTATATCTGGCCCTACAAGGTATTCTTATATGTTTAAAAACTTATTTAATATCCAATCCACTTTACAGTAGAGTACGAATTTACTATAGAGAATGAAAATATCATGGACTAGTTGTAAAACGTTGTTTTTTGTTTTTTTCAGGAGACAATGAACCCCAAGGACATAATGACGGATGCCTTCCATAACTTCCACCCGCAGTACCAACAGTACACGCAGTACAGCTCCGGTGAGTGCCGCTTATTACTGCGCATGCCCATCGCCCATAGCTAGCTCATTATTGTTTGCTTCTTATCTCTTTTCATAATGCCATGATCATAGGGTTTATAGTGATAAAATACTATTGTAAAACCGTATTATGACATATTTGCTGAATGATACAAGTGAACTATTAAAAAATAAATTATCTACCAGAATATAAATACCAAATACCAGTATAGCGTGTTATAGTGTTTTCAACTCACGATAGCCACTTAAATTAACGTTGCGCGTTTCTTTAATGTACGTAAAATTCATTGTTTGGGCGCACTGTCGAAGGTTGAAAACACCTAGAGGGCTCTGCCAAGATGCATTGCGCTAACTAGCGTTTCTATTCGATTCGTTTTTAAACCAATCGCGTCACTGGTAGATAGGATAGGAAAAGTCACGTGATCTACCAGTGACGCGATTGGTTTAAAAACGAAACGAATAGAAACGCTAGTTAGCGCAATGGATCTTGGCACGGCCCTCAGGTTTATGCTAGCGCCGAGATTAGAATTTAATCCTAATTGCTGTCATTCCAGTACAAATTATAATCTCAAACGAAATAAAGCATACTTAATATTATGAATGTGATATTTTGCGAGGATGACTGGATGTTTGCATGTTTGTCTTTTAAACATACCATAAACGGCCAAACGGCACACTGGTAGTCCATATCCTGGAGATCAGCATAATTCTTAACCCAGTAAATATGATTGTTTCCGAGTGAATAACGTTAAACGAGTTCCATCTCGGACGCTAGTGACTTATAAATTGTACTGCGATCATTCTGGTTTGGGTTGACTCTAATCTTGCCACTGGTTTAGATAAAAATATGCTATAACACATTTAAACATAAACAGGAACATGGACATGTTTTTTTTTACATAATTTTAAACCCTATTATGGTCTTTTTAGTGTAATCCTAACCTACTAGTACGAGATACAGTATTAGAAATATATGCCCTCATCAGGTAAGTATTAATAATAAACAAAATATGCTAGTAACACTGCCCTCCTAAGAAAAAATGCAATATCTAAATTCAATAGCCAAAGCAGATTCAACTCTGTTCTGTTTGTAACTAGGTTGCAATTTCTACAGGTGTTTTATCTCAGATATCGCCATTGAGCTCAGTAGGGCAGAACATATACATTAATACATCGCAAATAGGTTGCCGACCTAAATTAGTTCAGGACGATGTTAAATATTAAATGATAATAGTACCCCTACCAAGATGCCGAGCGACACAAGCTAAAGATATATCGTTATATTTCAATTGCGCTTTTAATATAGGCAGGTCCTACTAACTTTGCAACTAAAGTACGCAGTGTATCATGAACATGAAGTTTACCCAGTCTTTTTTTTTCATAGTAAAACCATGACAAGCCTAAAATTGTAAGTATGTATTGATAGTAGATTATCATTTTCCCAGTAATTAGTAAAGAATTGAACCACCCAACAAACATTTTAGCTTAGACATTTAGAGCTTATTTTATAGTCTAAAGTGAAACAAGAGGTAATAATAACTTAGACCTCTTAACTTCTAAAGTTCTATATTGACGGTTACACACCCTCATGAAACGCTAGAGGTTCTATAATAGAACAACTAACGACTGTAGTTATTTAAGAGGGTTTGTGTAAAACTTTTTATTGCTTTTAGAGGTAAAGAATATTTATTGTCTTACAGGTTGTAGCGAATCTTGTAACTGTGAGATCTATAGAGGCAACTACTGTCTGTTAGCGCCAGAAAACCCTTATGAACTCTAGGTGATCTATAATAGCAATTACTTGATGCCTTCAGTTCTTTAATGTTCTTTAAAATATATGAGGTCCATAAAACTCCATTACCTATATTACTTTAAGTGATACTATGGAAATATTCGATTCTGTAGTAGATGCTATATACATGTAAAGTATTTATAATCCATTTATTTGGTGGATTATACCGGGCCCCCATTTGCATTGGCCAACTTTAAAATAAACAAAGCAATACCAACAAAACATTTAGTGTTAACACCGTTTTTGTTAAGTATTCTGGTGTATTTTATTCCAATCCAATCCGAGGTATTGTCTTAATACATTAAAACAATACCTCTAAGTTAGTGTAAGGTAGAAGTAACGGTATTGGCCATCTTAAGACCGTTTTTTGCCACTCTAAATTTTAACTAATATCTAAAGCATTATGAAATTACAAAATGTTTTTATATTTTATCTCAATATTAATTTTCAGTGTTAATGAATATTATTTTTAATTTTACAGCATTTTTGATACTCATTTTAACCTTAAGTGGCCTAAAAGGGTACAGTGGCCACAAAGGGTACTACTACCCTACCAAAATTTGACGTTAAACACACACCTTCCCACACATTAAACATTTAATTTTATTTTTTAATTTATTTTATTTTATTTAATAATTAACTTGGTTATTAATTTAGGTTTGTCATGGTTTTACTATGAAAAATAAGACTGGGTAAACTTCATGTTCATGATACATTGCCTACTTTAGTTGCAAAGTTTGTAGGCCCTGCGTATATTAAACGCGCAATGGAAATATAACGATCTATCTTTAGCTTGTGTCGCTCGGCTTCTTGGTAGGGGTACTATTATCATTCAATATTTAACATCGTCCTGACCTAATTTAGCTCGGCAACCTATTAGCGATGTGTCAATGTATATATTATCTACCATATTTTGTTTATCGTTAATACTTACCTGATGAGGGTATATATTTCTAATACCGTATCTTAGACTATACAAACTTATCCTCATTTGGTTCCCTTTTTCATTTTTTTTAGAATATCCTTCATATGATTTACATTTTCTTTCAGATGTCACTTCTCACCTGCCTTATGAGAAACTATAGGCTCTGCCATAGCTGTGCTGTGCATGAAGTGCATTGCTGTATTTGTGTTCGTTCATACATACATACATAATACGATTTAACATCCGCCCGAGCATGGAAACACCACTAACACGGATAAATAAACTATTCTGACGAACATTAAGACAATACTAAAGTGATATTATAAAGATAATTTTTCTTCCATACGAAACCTGCTGACTTGCAAACTGATATTTGACTCGTTGTTCGATTAGACTACGACATACGTTATTACGTTCTAAAACAACAATCAAAAGTATGTAAAACAGTTCGCGGTGCTGTAAGGCGTTTTTTTTTGCGATTCAAAACTATTTTTGATTGGTATTTCGGTGCTCGGCCTCTAATCAAATTATGCTATTATTTATAAGATGTTTTTATTTTTATTGTTGTAATATAAATATACTGGGTATTTGGCTAGTCCGAAATACTAATAAACAGGCTGTTAAAGTAACTGCTATCTATCCAAAAAAAAAATGATGAAATAATTTATCGTGTTTTTTACAACGGCTCAAACAAGTAGAGTAAATGACCAACCATATTTTGTGTGATTCTGACCTCATCGACGGCAAACCTATTGACGCATCGGACTAATCATTGCCATATCAATTAGTTTTTGTACTCAATGCCTTCAGTGTCTGATTGTCGTAAGCATTTTATAGTATTTAAATGTTTAATTTTCTGTGATTTTATTCCTTTCTTTAGTGTATTTTTGTTACTTGAGTAGTTAGCGGATAAAATCCATTAGATGAAGCTAGGCTTGATAACGAAAAATGGTAAATTAATTTTGATTGATGTATCTTTATTTTGTAGGATAATTAGAGTCTACGAGTTTTTTTTTTCATTATTTGCATGGCGACGATGGTATTTGTACACAGGGTCAAGTAGTTCGGAACTTATGCCTTAATTTTCTGCCCCAAAGACCAAAGAACGGTATTTGAAATAATCCACCGTTTTACACAAGGCACTTGTAAAAATGCTCTGTTATTATAGCGAGTCTTGTAAGAAGAGAGCATAATATTTAATTATTGTTCTTATCACAGTTTATATCGAAGAACAATCAATGCTTTTAAAACAGATCCATTGCCCTAAATAATTAAATCAATCTAATAATTAGTTATAATTAAAAACATACTAATATCTTTTTTACCTTAAGATTATTGTTATTTTAATGTTACATCGACAGTTCTTAACCTTTAAGAAAATAAGGTTATCATAGATAATACCTACGCCTAATTAAACTTTCATGAATCAATTAGTTTTACTAGTTTTAAGTTACAGTTCCCGTCAGTTGATAAGAGTTTAAATTTATAGACACTTTGTATTCGGCCTCTCACTAATAAATAAACATCCAATTCATCCCAATAATGATTTTGATTTAATAATTTATCTAAAATTTATGAACGTATAATACCTATCGCCGTTGGAAGGAGACAAAGAAGGTAAGAACATTTTTTGTATGTCAAGCTTCTTAATGTTTATTTGCCTGCATGTTGCATTTGGATCAGTAATGTTATCATTATCGTGTTTGTTGTGATTAACGACATGTTATACCTGTCCGGCTCTTTGGAAAATGCTGAATTCTTTCCGTCGTCGCACAATGACTCTGTGTTGTAAGTTGTAACACACTGTAGCATCAATCATCTCATCGCTATATGATTCTGTTGTGCAAAAACGTAAATAGTTTGGTTCGGATCTATTAGCCGTTACAATCAATATTAGAATTGGAAATGAGGACTGAAAAGGTTATTGTTGGCGTGGTCGGTTTGAAACCTTTGAATCGGTTTGTTCTCGAGTTCCTACTTAGGGCCGCATACAGCGGAGCGCAGTACAGAGATTTTTTCATTGTCAAAGCATCTTCGGACCCTGGACTTGTTGACATAAGATCGAAATTAATTAACACCATATTATCTCAATTACTCCACCGTTAAGCTCTTAAGTAAATGACGAATCTCCGCAAGCATCTCCTCGTATTTGTGTTATTAATTAATTTCGATCTTATTTCAACACGTCCTAAGACCGACGATGCGTTGACAATGAAACAATCTCTGCACTGCGCTCCGCTATATGAACGCAAGCCCTTAACATTTTCAACGCCACAGTCGGCTCAGGCCGTCAACTAAAAGTCGTGCCACTGACGCCACGTCGGCTACAGCCAACAAGAGTTCAAGATTAAAAGAGACTTTGTTTGGTAGCAATAAGGTGTAATTTGCATAGAATAGCAAACATGTTTGGCGTGTGGGTGGCACATTTTGTATTCGACGTATGGCGTTCAAAAGGTTAAAGTTATATGGGCGTAGACGGTGATATCCTACAGGTGACATTATCTTATGTTTTATTTATTGTAACGGTTATATTTAATACTTAAAGTATATACTCGTAAATAATTATTATAGTTATACTAATATACTGTGCTTATCATTTATTATAGTAGGAACTACACAGTCTATCTATACTATATTTAGAGATTTCTCACAGACTGATTTGGTTACATTTGCAGTTTTGGTCAAGTTTACTTACATTAATCAATTGATCAGATCATACCTAATTATAATCTAGATCGCTGCAAAAAAAGCTTCCAAATGTTTTCAGCTTATTAATTTCGATCAAACCATTTTACAATACGTGTAACATAGCACCAATTTAAAATGTATTATAGTAAGAATTATTTAAAATGTCGGAATCTACTTGGGAGCTCCACAAGTGTATTCCGACATTTTCAAAAAATCTTACTATAACGGCTTGATTTTTGTAAATAAATGCGCAATGGACAAATGGTGACTTAAAACTGCCTGGTTCAATATAAATAAAGAAATAATTTTCGCCGCCTAGAATTTTTATTCAGATTCAGGTCCGCTGAAAAAAGCGCCTCTGAAGCTTATAATACAGTTTTTTAAATAGAATTTCATAATGCCTTGATCTTTAGTTGTGTTAAACCAATTCGTCTCATTTTTAAAATACCCGAATTTTTTTAATGACTGGTCTAAAACATCTGATTTTCAAAATACCTGAATACCGATACGGCTGATTCAACCTTCTATTTTTTTAATTCTCTTTGTCTGTTTCGAAATGTCAAATAATTAAATAATGACATATTAGTAAAGCAGTCATAAAAGAAGGTTAATCAACCTGTTTAAATTCAAATCAGGCATTCTGGAATAAAGGTTTTAATTTAAAATTTTAAATAATTATTACGAATCCGGTATTTTGAGAAAAAAAATCATGTCTTGGTATTTCGTTTTGAGATCTAGACTTATTGGTAACAGGGTATTAGGAAATTAAGTCAGTAAGTAAAATTTCTCATTATATATTCAGTGGCGTTTTGGGCTATCCTAACCTAACCAATTAGGCTGGTGAAGGTGTTAGTTACTCTCATTAGTTTTTATTTTCCTTCTGTCTGAATCAGTTGACTTTTCATTACCTATTGTGAAACAACCCTAACCTAACTTTAAAAGATTTTTGACTTAGCTTTAAACCTCTTGTGGTGCTAATAGACTTGAGCAGTTTACTTCGACACTTGCCTTACCTTACTTAGTGATTAGGAGCCATCCAGACCGCTACCACCTTCTTATCTTTAAAGCTACCGCCAAGCAGCAGTGCTTACATTGTTGTGTTCTAGTGTAGCGATAACACTACCGGTGAAGTTACTAGCTTAGGGACATTCCGTCTTAGTCAATGTTGCTAATGTTGACATTAATAAAATATCTTTTACCTAGATTTCCTTTTCAATATTTCGTCGATCATTCTAGCGAAGCGAAGTAAATGCCCAAATCTATCAGTACTATGCACATATAAAGATTTCATATCACGATACCTCTCCTAAGGCTTACCATACAACGATATTCAATGGAATATGAGTCTTTTGTGAATGAAATAAAAGTCAATTATCTAATTTGATCACGGCCATGAAATATAAAATCAAAAGAACTTTACTTCATTTGCACTAGATCTTTATTTCAATGGCCGTATTATGTACTATTTTTGTACAAGGGGCCTCAGGAGGTTAAACAATAGGACAAATATTGAGCTTCACTGAGCGAAGTGAAAATAAAACGCGTTCTGTGCGCAGTGATGCGCGGCGCGGCCGGTGCGGGCGACAAGCGCGCCGACGAGGGCGCCACGCTGGCGCCGCGCCCGCCGCCGCAGCGCGTGGCCACCATCTCGCACACGCCCAACTACCACGAGAAGACCACGCTGCTCAGCTCCGACGACGAGTTCCAGTGAACCACCCGCCAACTCCCAACCTTCAATTCCCAAAGTTCAATCTCTGCGAGGCTCGCAGGCTTCGAGATGTAATGTCGACCACGAATATTTTTTTGACATATCTCACATAATTATACTTAAGTTCGCTTTTGCCCGATTGCTGCCCTGACAGTTCTCAAACTTATTTAGCAATGAAACCCTTTTGAAGAAGAACATATTTTGTGGAGTCCCAGAGTAGGTTGCCTTTAGGTTCGTAATAAAAGAGTAAAAGAAATAGACACTTTACATAACATTATTGTATAGATTGATTGCCTCCGAAACCTCCGCGGAGCACACTTGGGAATAGCTGGCCTAAACATTCTTTTTGATCATTTTCTATATCTCTGTTTTGTCATACTCCTAGGACTCTTTGCAACTGCAAGAAAACTTCTCGAACTGACCGTCGTGACTGTTGTCTGTAGGAACACTGGTCCGACAGTATTTTGCGCGAGTTGCGCCTCACATGTGACAACTCGAATTTTCTCTATAAACTACCACTCAGACAGACAAACTGTCGGATGTTTCGCGCAGAAGTTTTCCTGTAGTTGAAAACCTTTGACAGTGTCATTATATTGTGTCTAATTCTTCCAGAGAAGAAAAAAAATAGATATAATATAATAATAATGTAATTCAATGTAGTATAGAGGTCCTGTAAACTATGGTTATGTGTTGGGGACCTACCAGTCAGCTACGATAGCAAATTTTTGGCCTTCTCTTTTGCTTCACCCATATGCCTTAAGGTAGTTTTTTGTTTGAAAGGCGAGACGCAGTTTTGACTTGCAACTTATGATTCGAAACTCAAATGTCATTGTTAAATTGTGAAAACATTGAAACATTGTCAAAAAAACATTTATCTTGCTAACACGATTACATTGCATTATGATCCTTATCGATATTTTTCTGATTACTAACTTGGCAGAATAAAATATCAAACAGTAATAAACTGACTACGTTCACTATAGGGTGACGGCACCAATTCTCACTTCACTCTTAATTCAAATACCATACGGTCCTAAATTGAATGTTGCAATACAAATGAATACCCCTTATCTTCTGTAAAATAAGAATCAAGTGTCCATGTCCATTGCTGGTTACTTCACCCTAAATTCTTTCGATGATGAATGTGTTACACGCGTGCAAGGAAACTAATGTTGAGAACTATACATTTCCGAAGATATAAAATTTACTTATCCATTCTATTCATTTAACATTCTCTCATTATTTTTTCTTGGTAATTTAACAAGTTTACTAGGTAATTGAATTAGCCGGCTAGCAGTAGTTTACTAGCTAAGTACAAACGAGGCTTTACCAAATGAGCAGCTTGCCCATTGAAAAAAAAAATCTTTCCGGTGGTTAGCGATGTATGCAAGATCTTTTAGCAAGAGCTTAATGTTCAATTCCACGTCAATATTAAAACTAATTTACATAAAATAAGGTTACATACGAATTATATCACCTGCCGTAAGTATAAAAATGTTTAATAATAAGCACAGATCATTGGAAATAACACTTTACCGTAAGGCTTATTCTTGGCACATCACCAAGTCATTTACCTAAGTGTCTTTAAATGTAATTGATTTAACTAAAATCGAACGCTTTCGTCGGCAAGACAGGCGAACGCGTTGTCGTGTCCCAACTACCGTATATATAATCGTACCTACCATTCAGTTGTTCTATGCATTACATTTAAGATCTACATCATGACGTCCTAGTGCCGGGGGTACGCAAATGTTGCCGGCTGTGGCGGTAAAAATAGTATCGACTAACAGTTAATAGATAATACAGGTACAGTAAGATCAAATATGACAGTTTGGCGGCATATTATGTACAAAAATTAAACTTTGTTTATAACTTTATCGTGGCACTAGATTTGGAAAATTATATGGAAACCCCCGAGGGGGTAGGATCCCTTAATTTTGGTAGAACTCGGCAAATCGTCATTTCTGGTGACAAGATAAAGTTATAAACAAAGTTTCATTGATGTACATATTTTGCCTCCAAAATAAGCTATTTTTCCTCTAATAAGACCTCTTGCATCAGGCATAGTTGCCTGTAAACTGCTGTGTAATTTTTTTTTTACATCTTAGAACCGATCTAAATAATGGAACTGAATGATCAATGGGTAACCAAAGCAAAATTTGCCTTAGTGTTTACTAAAGTTACATAAATTTAAGATTATTTTGATGTTTGCTTTGCCTTTCTTTTAAAACGATCTTCGGTTTTGTACTGGTTTCTCTCTCGCTCTTTAGCGCTCGAGATTCGAATACACCCGATTACCTGAAACCGAAGGTCTTTTTATGTTTCGACGGAGTGTACAATCAGTGTCAAAATCTAAGCATTCCGTAACCAAAAATACCTGAACACGCTTTTATGCCCTTGAAAATAAAGTCGTGTAATATTGACCACATCGAATGCTTTGATTTTTGACGCTGACTGTTTGTTAGGTTACGCGATACGATATCTTCTACGACGACCATGGCTCGAATAAAGTAAACATGTATAGTCTTGTAAGTACCTAGAAATTAGTGTGATAAATCTGACAAACCATGCCGAATGTACAGAAAAGTAGTTATTCATGATACAAAAGTAACGAAAATTTAAATTACGGTCATTATTTTGTTATATCACTATTTATAGCTGTAACCAAAGATGGAAACTAGTTATTTACCTATTAAACTGTTAATTTTTATTCTGCAATTGAGTTATCAAATTCATGTATAAAACCTAGTCTTTTTTAAGTATGATAATATACCTCCAAAACTGACACTGAATGCATAAAATTATGTGACCTATCGGTTTGTATGCATGTCAGCGTCAGGTCACCTTTGTCCCGATGAAGAAATTGCTTTTTCCGAAAGTGTTGGCATTTCCTTATTTGAAAAGGTTGGTATGCCTAATATGCCTATAAATGTTTTGCTTTTACCGAAATATGTATATTAGGCTTAAAGTGCTTCGCCGTCCAGCAAAGAAAATTAAAGGCGGTTGATAACGAGCAAATTTATGATACTTTTTCACCACTGTCTTTGTATCTGTATCGAAATGCCTTAATGGTGTGGCAAGGCTTGTATTTAAGGGGCCATTTTGGTTGTACCGTCAACACCACACTTAACATTACAGCTTGCGACAGATCAACAATATTGATGTTTCTGAGTCATGAAGATTTTTTTTATTATTTATCTCTAGGTATTACTGTAAGTATGTTTATCGTTCCGTGGTATCCATAGTACAGGTCTTGGGCTTAGTTTGGGACTAATCTTTTTTTGTGAGATTGACCGTTCGTGACGTTGACGGTACGCCATATTATACACTTTTACAGCACTTTGCTCGACCATACGTTGCCATTATATTATATAAGTTCCTAATCATCCAAATCTTGTCTAAAACCAAAGAAAAATTGTAAGTATGTAGATGAAATAAGCCTTTGTAAACTATTTATTTCACGAAATACTATGAAACCGCTTACAAATTGAGAGTTGCTTTCCATGACAATAAATTATTTCTTTACTCAGATTCAGAATTTACTATTTTAAAAATATATACCATTGGATTCTAATGCATTTTTAACTATGCACACACTTTGAAATATATTTGATGTTTATAATATATGTGTATAGATAGTTATTAGGACGTTTATAGTTTTATTTAAATGAGTGCATCTAATATCTATAAATCTTGCTTTATTTCAGTTATTGCATTACCCACTAGACTATCTCGAAGAAAAAAGTTAAAAAATATTGCAAACATTCCAAACCAAACAACAATGCTAACCTAAAATTTCTGCTATTTATGCCATGTTAAAAAAAACATGTTTTTACTTATTTTGTCTTAGTATTACTTAATAGTTTCCTTTTCTATGTGTACCGTATAATTATATCGCAATTTATACGCATTTTACTTAACCTATGCCTAATGTACAATTATGTTTTAGATTAACTTATAACAATGCTATCTGAAGTTATTATTAGAAATCTTGCCGTTAAGTTTTGTATAAGGTCCTTCATTAATTTGCGAGTTTGTTTAATATTTGATTATCGATCGGGCGTGTTCGGTCGATAGCAGCGCTTGAGCTCATGATAGTGCTTGCGAAAGACATTATTAAAACTTCGCCATTTTTCTTGTGATGGCTTAAAAATACTCAGCGCTCAGCGCTAGCTAGTCAGCCGAGCTGAGTTTCTGCTTGCGAGCTTTTAAAAGCGCTGTTGCCGGCGGAACGCTCGCTTTACTATGATCTGAGGCCCTACTTTGAATGTCGAAGTTCGAAATTACGTTAGCTCCATCCCTGTCTATCGTTATTCGAGTATAAATTGAGAGAAAGCGATGGAGCTAGCGTTACTTCGAACTTCGACTTTCAAAGTAGGGCCTCTGTTGTTTGAATGGGGTTATTGTTTTTACAGTGACTTCATCCTAAAAGGCATCAGTACTTCTGTTGCACTGATAATGTGTCTTATCGACATTATGTGGTTTGTGACCATAGTAAGTTCACTTTTATTGTACAATTAACAACAGTAGTAGCTCACCGGATTAATTCCTTTTTCGCTGTATTTCTTATTGGATATACTCTTGTTTAGAATGATTCCTGTTTGGACGGATTCCGGTTCGGCTATATTTTATTTTGGACATTGGTTTCCTCTCAGAAAAGGACCCTTTTTCTTTAATGTAAATATAAAATGATGAATGCATCCTTTATTTTTATCACGCGAGCAAAGTCGAATATATTGAATAGTGTAATATGACGGCAAAAAAAAAGTGTTTAAACAAGAACAAAGTCAATACATAACCAGACGAGACAAGAATCTGGTAAGCCAATTATATGCCGAAAGAGGAATGAATTTCCCAACGGGCAAGGTGTGTTAAATGTCCCGGTCAGCCAGATGCAAAAGTGGTTTTACGTACTGCGGTTGTCCAGCTCAGTGAGTTCTACGCTTAACACATCTTGCATCAAAATACCATCGGCCGTGGCGATCCAACGGCAAAAATTTCACAGACACACTTTTGAGAATAGTATCGCGTATTGATATTTCTAGCTACCTTGTCTTCTGAGCTACTTTTGCTGCTGATTGCAACTGTTAAGCGGGCTACTTACACCCCTGCTGCAATCAGGGGCAAATTTTCTACACACATCACAATTAAGGAGGCAATTAAGGGTCAAATTCCGAGATTGCCTCTGCGGCAGGTGGGTAAGTAGTCCGATTTAATGTTGTCAAGCATTTGTAACTTTTATTAAATCTGCATTCATGGAACAAACCTGTAAATAATCGCTTTTATTTAATTTTCACGATAGTCGCTATTACCTGCCATTAAAAATAAAAATATTTATTTACCTATTTATTTTTAGATTTTTATAAAAAATGTAGCGACGCTTATTTTTTGTAATTTATGGTTGTCAATTAAAGATAAGTAGGACACGGACTTAATTTTTGTGAATACCTACACCTTTGGATTATATAATAGGAATGAGGGCGATCGAATAGGCCAATGTAATGTAGACGTAAGTAAGAATTGCTTCATTCCGGATTACAAATTGAAATTATTTTTGTATCAGAAATAGAAAGTTTGAAGGTGCAGACACGGAACAGTTTCCAAAGTTTTGTGAATCATTGTTAAACTAAATTTTAACGGATAATGTTAGATATATGAATTGAAATGTTTTAGCTCGAAGTTTTAATGTAAGTAAATATCTACATAACAATATTGATATATTAATCTATTGTGTTTTATTTAACTCTCCCAAGTAATTATAGAAGTACCCAAAAAGGCGGTGATATGTTTCCAGCATTCCCCCTTTTTAGGCCGAACCAATCTAGACGATTGAACATAATATAGGTACCTACATATCTAAGTTATTTAGCTACCTTACCTACATATTACGGAATTCATTTCAGAGTTTTTTTTTAATTTAGTTACTTTTATATCATAAATCAAGGCTGTAATGATAAACACTTAACATGTGGTTAATAAAAAGACTCTGCATGAAAAATGGATTCTGTACTTATTCCTACCTTAAATATAAATGAGTCCATACAAGAATCTATCGACCAAGAAACTTTTGCTCAGGAGCAAGGTGAAAAAGGATTAAATGAAACTGGCTCCCATTCGCTGCCGCTTCAGGCCGGGATTACACCTGTAAGTTATTACGAAAGTTTTGAGACGCAACTATGGGTAAGAGTGAGTGGCAAATATCTGCATCTCTCTCTTGCATATAGCTTTGTTTCAAAACATACGTAATAACTTACAGGTGTAATCCCGGCCTTAGTGCTATTGTAGCTTGAGACTGCACGGAGGGTCCAGTGGCGCCCTCATTACTATCATTGTGTTTTATAATAAACTAAAGAAGAAAACTTGTCTTGAAATGAATCGAACGATAGTTTTTTCGTTGTACAAATGAATTTAGATACTTATATGTGTCACTTACTACACGCAAGTTTCAAATTCATCTTAAACCATACAAAATACAGTCTCTTTTAAACTCTACCTGTGACAAATATAAGCGTCTAGCGTTGTAGGCACGACGACAGCTCAGAGGGCCCCGCCAAGATGCATTGCGCTAACTAGCGTTTCCATTCGTTTCGTTCTTAAACCAATCGCGTCACTAGTAGGTAGGTAGACCACGTGACTTTTCGTATCACGTCCTCTACCAGTGACGCGATTGGTTTAAAAACGAATCGAATAGAAACGCTAGTTAGCGTAATGCGTCTTGGCAGGGCCCTTAGGGTGCGGCTCCACTGAGGCGGAGACGAGCGGAGCGGGGCGGAGCTGTGCCAATATTAACCAATAGAATATAAACTAACGTGCGCAAGGCGCGCTATACTTGACCGCATGCACCTTCTATTGGTTAATACTGGCACAGCTCCGCTCCGCTCCTCTCGTCTCCGCCTCAGTGGAGCGGCACCCTTAGGACGACTTTTAGGCGTTGACGTTCAAAAACTAAAGACAGTAGGTATACAAATAGGTGTGTGAAGTTATTAAAGAGCTAGCGGCCTTATTCCAGAATTGAGTGCTGAAACCACATTCTTCTAAAGGGATGTTTATTTCGAATTGGGGAGTGGGAAACAATAAAGAAAAGTCTATTAAATTAAGTTTTTTATTAAAAATATACAGTTACAATCAACCATATCTCTTTCAAATTTCGTGACACTATATTACATTATTGCTTCTGATTTAAAATTATTTAAACTTGAACAAATTAAGTGCGTATGGTACCTAACACAGGTATAAAAATATTTTTCAAAACTGGGACATTTAACAGTACAATGCGTTTTTAGATAAATATTTAACTTTCATATAAGTATTATATTATTCAATGGTGTAAATATGAACATAGACATCTGTTTTCGATTGCACGTGTTTAGGTACATGGGTTTGAACTCCTAGGATTCTAAAAATACTGATATTTTAGTAATGTTCCACGTAAATTGTTTACGATTTGACAAATAGTGCTATTTAAATCTTTCATAAAATATTGTCCGTTCTGATTAATGCTGATTAACATCGATCCCGTTACTGATAATTCAGTTGTGAAGGTAAAAGTGATTGAAAAATATTCTATCTACGAAGGGTATTTAGAGAAAAGGTGCCTCGAAACATGCAATGCAAGCAGCCGAATATAGTTTTTTTTTTTAAAAGAAATACAAAATTGTCGGGGAATTAAAAAGTCTTTTGCTTGACAAAGTAGGTACCTACTTGCCGCAAGTACTTTGTCATAAGTATGTTATCTCTTATTTTACTTCGTTGTAAAGGCGGTCGTTAAGCGTCTCCATATTTCTATATTTGATTATATATTTTCGGGACGTAGGTATACATTAAAATTCGCGTTGGAACAGGTTACATTTTACGAAATTTAATGACGTTTCAAAATGTATGGTGACAGTGCGGCAGCTGACATGCATTACATAAGTACATTTTCTTTGGTTTCCTTGCTGCTATGCTACTTGTCTTAGCCGTTAGACAGTGAATAAAATTCCTGATAAAATTATATATATGTAGAAGCCAGGTAGTTTCACACATTCATATTACAATTTTTTTTAAACCAAAAGCCATTTCATCTTAAATTAAGAATAAGTAACATACAAAACAGGTACATTAACGAGTAACAAAGCTACAGTGGCAGCATTTCTTAATATTAATTAAATAAAGACTAGTCACCTAACGCCACCGAGCTAAAGGCATCTAAATCACAATTCCTAATCTGGCTAAGCCCTAGCGAGAGAGAAGAGATATGCAAAAACTCACAACTTAGGTAAAGTCTTCCACTCATTGCCATTCCAAGCGAACCCTTAAACAGATGCATTTTCTACAAAAAACTTTTTTTGGATTGACTTGCTCACTCCATATTTTAGCAGTGAGTGGAGAGCCTTCATAGAGTGTCACTCACTTTTTACTCGTATTTTTAAGCCTTCCGTATATTGTAATCGGTGCTACATCATTCAACCTCGCGATTCGTGAACCTTACAACGTAAACGTTTAGCTAGGCAAACGCTTTTAAAACTTACACGATAAGCAAGCAATGCCTGGGGCTAGTATTTTTCAAGGGTCTCACCCTTTATTTTCCAACACTTGATCCAAAACATTCTACTTAACCTTAGCCCACAGTTGTTATCGAGTTCAGCTAGTGAGTGACACGCAATCTTAAACTAGAAAAGTCATTTTAAAGAGAAAATACTTATAGCTATAATGTGCGAACAAGACTTTAAAGATCTAAATTATACCTAGGTATAAAATCGTGCACAAGGAACGGATTGGGTTCACCACTTTGAGCAATGACGAAAAGGGGCTTACATTAATCCAACATTGCTTGAATTCTATGGCTATGTTCTGCAACCTTAGTTTCCCTCCTTGGCAAAGCCAGAGTACCCTTGGACAAACCAGAGCGATATAAATAAATAGGTAGGTACGTTCGGAAATCAATATTGTCTGCAATGTCGAATGTAGACCCTGGTTATGTGAGAATGAAAGGTATGGTATAATAATAATTAAGTTGGCAACAGAAGGTATGTAGTGTAGTGTAGATTCTTGATGTTCCGATCTGATTAAAGTTTTTTTATATGTCATTAATGTCATGATCCTGATGATTATTTTGATTAAAGCCAAGTAAGATTGATGAAGATAGAATAGAATAAAATAGATTCATTTATTTGGCTATTACCTAAATAAAAAAAACCTAAATTTGAGAAAACAAAAACAAAAGTAACTTAAATTATAACTAATTAAAATAAAATACCCGAAACGGCGTGCCAGCTTAGCGTGTGCTGTGGCACTAAAACTCTCCTGCATTATTCTGTTGGTAGGTGTATCTATTTCGGTGTTTTAAAATGATAAATCAATTAAGACAAAGTGGTGCGGTGATTAACTGACAGTTTATAGTTGTAGCTGACAGTTCATCGGGCGTTACCTCGACAAGCGAGTTTATCGCGACGATATCGCCGTGTGGAAACGCGCTAGTACCGTTGTTTACCTAAATAATTGTGGCAGGACGATAATAGCGTCGCAATAGAAATAGAAATGTTAATATATTACTACCGCCACTAACTGACCCTTGCAGGACTACTCGATTAAAAATAACTTTAAATAAAAATTGAAAAGGCCATTAGTGCAAGGAAGCATTATTATTATTAGTACCTTACCAAACACAATGTTGCGGTAAAGTTTGCAAAGTATAGCTCTCGTTTGAAGTTTAGCTTCGTTTATTTTCCAATCTAGGTATAAAGCGCAAGCACAGCACTAAACTTGACGACTTTAAATCAGTATTAAAGTTGAGTTATTATTTAGTTCCTTTAAAGCTTTAAAGCGCATGATAATTGGATGACACGCTATCTAAAATGTATATTTCTCACATAGATAGGTATAAACTAGATCTACATTTTCGAGTAAACATATTTTAGAATTATACAGTTAATCGTCTGAACCAGCCAGAATATTCTTAAGAGTATTGTAAATTACCGTAAGGCTAATCACATGCCAAAGCATTAAATGAGGTATTATACCTACTCGCAGTTTATGTACAGTCGCGGAATAAAGAGGTCGCCATATTTCAACGTTTTCTAATGCTGTTAATAAGGTCCAAAAGAGACAACCCTCTTCATACCGCGACTGTACTGTACTTATTAGTATTTATAATCAGCGAAGTCTCACCCCACTGCTTAATTTGACGAACGTTGGCGCAACCACACAACGTAAATTTAATTGGCGGTCGAGTCGTCGTGAATTCAAAACACTAGACGTGTAAACTGTACTCTTCCACTGGTATAACCTCTATCCAATTATAAGACATTTCTCGGTATGATGCTAGGTGCCTCACTCCACTGAGGCTTCTAATAGACTCTGTTCTTTACAGAATTAGTATATATTAGTATCCCCAACGTAGAGTTGCAAAATTCCCTCTCTGTTGGTAAATAGTTTAATAATCGACCACATGTTTCTGATTTTCTATTCCGCGCCGTTAATGAACGGTTCAAATCACCCTTTCCCACTCTACGGCTCGTAAGTTATTTTTATAATTTTCATACGTAACAATCCTGCACCATTTCAATAGCATTGCAATACAGTGCAAATCTTGATAATTTCCAAACCATTTTCATAATTGGTATTTTTAAAGGCCTAGTGAATTCGCATGTGCAAATATGCAGCGGGTCTTCGACTCATTCTGGAAGTTCAGATACTTAAGCATAACTAGCATACGTTTTTTGAACCCTTTTTCATTAAATTTACTTATAGTGACAGCACATGACCGGATTTACGATAATAAGCACAGTTTCGTTGAAGAGGTAATCACAAACGCGGGCTTTAAGGCTGGGTCAGCGCGTGGTCTGGCTGCGGCCGGCGCGGGGCGGCGGCGGCGGCGCCGCGGGCTGGCGGGGCAGGGGCAGGCAGGCGGGCGGGGGCTGCGCGGGCGAGCGCCGCGCGGCCGCGTGCTACGAGCATCGTTGCACCGCGCGCGACCTGCAAAACCAAAATGAAAACCATTAGGTACATTAGGCACATTAGCACTTTTATATCGGAGTCTACCAGCGCATCTCCAAAGAGACCATGAGATCGACTACATTATAAGTTGTCGGAATTCATGCTAAACATCTGCCCTTTAGAGCGGGCTGAGGGCCCTGCCGAGATGCATCGCGCTAACTAGCGTTTCTATTCGTTTCGTTTTTAAACCAATTGCGTCACTGGTATATCACGTGACTTTTCGTATCACGAGATCTACCAGTGACGCGATCGGTTTAAAAACGAATCGAATACAACCGCTAATTTAAACGCTAGTAGAAATTTTGACATTATTTTGACAATTCGCGTATGTAACTATATAACGATTGGAACAGGAATCGGAAAACAGGGCCTAGAGGTAGGTATTTTTTAACCTATGCAAAATAGTTCGATCGCCAGTTGGGTTCCTTTATAGCTGATTGTTCAGTAAAAAATGTAGAAAATAACCAGATACGAGGGCTGCCTTTTAAGTTCTGTCGTTTGCAAAACTCCCGTGATTATTTAAAAAAAAACTAGTATCATCTTAAAATATTTGAATTTAGAATTCAAAAACAAAAGAATGTCTCGAGATCGGCCGATTCGTTTTAGTACAGCGTCGGTTCAAAGTTGACAAGTCGGTTGTGAAAATGGAAATTTCAAAGGAAAATTTACGTGCGATAATATTTTACAACTTTAAAAGGGGTTTAACGCGTCTTCAGTGCTTTGAAGAGCTGACTACGGTTTTTAAAAATGAAGCACCATGCATCCGGACTGTGGAACGTTGGTATTTGGAATTTCAACGTGGTTGCTCTAGTCTTAGTGATAGGCATCGTGAAGGCCGACCAAAAACAGCTGTAACCCAGCTGTGCATTGATGCTGTACGGCAACTGATCGTCGAAGATCGCCATGCGACATACCGCGAGATAGAAGCTTCATTAAGCATTTCAGGGACCAGTGTTCAAAATATATTGTATGATCACTTAGGTGTAAAAAAAATGATCTCACGCTGGATACCACATTTACTTAGTGAAGACCAAAAAACGGCTCGCGTTAGATGGTGCCGCAAAACTCTGCGGCAATTCAACCGAGGAGACTCTAAACACGTTTATGACATTATCAGTGGTGACGAATCTTGGATATATGCCTACGATCCGGATTCTAAACAGCAGTCGACTGTTTGGGTGTTTCAAGATGAGCCAAAACAGACCAAAGTAATACGCTCACGGAGCACTTCGAAAAAAATGGTCGCCACGTTTGTAGCGAAAAGTAGCCACGTTGCGACCATCGTGTTCGAAGATCGTAAAACAGTTAATGCTGACCGGTATACCACTGTTTGTTTACCAGAAGTTATCGGCGAGTTCCGAAAAAATAACCCAAGACGTCGTATAGTACTGCACCACGATAATGCTAGCTCGCACACCGCCCGGCAGACAATTGCGTTTTTAAAAGAACAAAACGTCGAAAATTTGGATCACCCGCCGTACAGTCCAGACTTAAGCCCTAATGACTTCTTCACTTTTCCAAAAATCAAGCAACGACTTCGTGGTCAACGGTACCGGACGCCTGAAGAAGCGGTTGAGGCATACAAAACGGCCATTTTGGAGACCCCGACTTCGGAATGGAATAAGTGTTTCGAAAACTGGTTCGATCGAATGAAAAAGTGTATTACATATCACGGTGATTACTTTGAAAAACAATAAATACCATTTAACACTTAAATTGTCTTTAGTTTTTTCAAACGACAGAACTTAAAAGGCACCCCTCGTAGCAGAGACCGTGATAAATGAGCACTAGACTCGGAACATAAATCTATTCCCAGACTTATCTCTACAATTGAATAGGAACCGGCGTGGCGCCCGCTCATCGGAGACACAAAGCGGGATATACAGCTGGGCGTCTTTTAGGATGAGTTTGAAAGTGTCAAGCCCTCAGTAGGTCATGGAACAAAAGAATATGTAATGAAATGAATGAAATAACCTTGATGTGCGGCGAAAGCGGGGCGGGTCACATCGACTCAGGGTCCCAGTTCACAGTAGGGATCACCCAAGCGCAGGCCTTACTGTGTGACATGAAATGACCAACGTTGGTGATACTGCAATACCGCGTAACTAACAAATTAAATAAGGTGCAAAATAAACCTTAGCGAGTAAATCAGTAAGGTACATTTTGCAACTTATCGAATTTGTCAGTTAGTATCACCGACGTTAAAGAAAATTAATAGGTGCTATAATAATATGTGCGGTTGTTAATGCGTTGTATAAGGATCAACGCAACAAGAATTACGATAAAGTAAAAACAATTTATGAGTCGGTACAGTCAGGACCTGTTACACATTTTTCAAGGAGATTAGAGCGACTTAAGATCAAAATTACAACGACTAGGTACTTATTTTTTGTTGCGTGTTATTCTTATTTTAACTAGCGATATGGTGTCTGACAGTTTCTTTTACTCGTAGGTAAGCACCTACTCGTGTTGTCTTTATTTTCCATTTCTTTTTGGCTAACATTAGCGGTAATGAAAACGATAGAAAACCATATTGTTAAGGATAATTTCAAATTCAGGCCAAATAGAGAGCACTTTTTTAATTTATATATAAACAATTGGAAAAAACACTTAAAAAAAATACGGGAGAATTGTATATTTTTCACAATTTGTTTCACTTAGTAATACTATTACCATTAGCTTAATAGAAACCACTATTTTCATTGCTTCTTTATAGCTACGAGTAAGCGAGGTAAAAACGGCATAACATTTTTATTTACAGCGATCATAAAAAGTTATTGCTCCGGGGTCTTGTAATATAAGAATGCTTATAAGACTTAATATTGATCTTCCTTAGCTAAAAATATTATCTATAAGAATTCATTGTTCCATCAATAAAAATGTTGTGTGAATGCAACATGGGTCATTTTTTTTTACTGTAATCTTGATGTGGTCACCAGAGGGGCTATTGCCTAACGCACTCGCAATCGCAATCGTTTTCATTTTGAAAATGAAACCAATTGTTCCGCTTTGAAACCGATTGCGATGTGCTTTAGGCAATAGCAACGCTGGTATAATGTAGTGTTCAAAAATCACTTTATATACTACACTATAAAGTTCATCTTTCAAACGCAATAGTTATATTTTTACTCATTACGCTTCAGCGTATCACATATATTTCAAACTAAAATTACAGACGACCCCAGCGTTAACAAACAAAGTGATTCAATAATAAATGCTCCTGACGCACGTGCTGACTGTCCATTTTTATTGAGGTCATCTGATGGTTGTCAACGCTGAGGACTACAATTGAATGCCATACCACAACACCAGTACCCTTACCATGAGTTAGCGAGTCGAAGCTCTGTCCCTCGCAGACCTCACAGTATTCTTATAGAGTGCGAGGGACAGAGCATTCGACTCGCTAGCGAGTACGGTAATTGTAACTCATGGTAAGGGTACTGAAAACAACAAAGCTGTAACGATTCGGACGTGCCTACCCAAAACATACTCCTCAAGATGAATTTGTCGCGTCTCCATATTTGAAATGCCTATTATGTAAGGTGCCACATATAGAACGTTATTTATAAGATTCGATTTGTTAGACAAATGCTTAGTTGCACTAACGTTCTTTTAATTCGATATCACCTTAAGTCGCGCGCTGGGATTTTGTGCCGTGTCGAATTAGAAGGTGGCAGAAGTCGTACTAAAGGGACATTAGTGCTTATCATGACAATGTGCTAATGAACGTTTGTGCAACGTGTTAAAACTGAATAAAAGAAAAAAAACAGGAAATCAGGTAGTATGAACAAGGCTTGTACTATGGGTACTAGACAAAAATACAATATATTATATTATATTATATTGTACCTTAACTATGAATGAAATATTTTTGTAAATATGATTTTGTGACATGTAATATTCTGTAAAATATTATGAATAAATGAGGATATATATATATGAGGGTTTATATGAGTAAACTTATTTACATAGAGAAATACATACTTAAATTAAATACATAGAAAACACCTGAGACTCAGGAACATAATATGCGCTCATAACACAAATGTCTGCCCTTACCCGGATTTAAACAAAAAACTAAGCTAATTAATATTTTAAATGTTGGTCTAACCGGTGCACCGGCGCCCTGTGCGGCGAGCCGGGCGGCGAGGAGGCGGGCGAGAGCGCGGGCGTGGCGGGCGCGGAGGCGGCGCGGCGGCGGGAGTACTCCGTGCCGCCGACGGCCATCGTCGTGCCGCCGCCGGGGTCCGTCACCCGGGTGATGCTGATGCCCGACGCCGAGCGCGTCGGCCGGGCCGTAGCTGCCGATGTAACACACTTTAAGATGCTAAAAAATACTTTATTTTAGCGTTACATGTAACTTACGAGCGTTCTCGTAGAAGTCGTTTATTGCTATTCCCTAGGACATTCTCCAACTTTGCGGGATAAAAACTATACTACCTATCTCTTTCCCCAAGATACAATCTATCTCCTTCAGTCGATTTTGTCGCGAAAAGGGAACAATCCAAGTATTTATTGACTAACAAAATAAAAACCGGTCAAGTGCGAGCCGGATCCGCGCATCGAGTCTTTTATCTCACTTTTTTCTGTTAGTGAATCCGCCGTAATAACACATGTTCAGAAAAAATTTAAACCCGCTAGGTATTCGTTACGGTTCAAAGGATGTAGTGAGGGTACCTACTGGCCAGTTTTATGGAGAAGGAGGGACTCTATATGATGAACTCCTTTTTCAGGAAACGTGAGCATAGGAAGTGGACCTGGATGAGTCCTGATGGTGTAACGAGGAATGAGATAGACTTTATCATGTCGACGAAAAAGCACATATTCAATGATGTCTCCGTGATCAGTGCGGTTAAAACCGGGAGTGATCACCGTATGGTACGAGGCTCATTGAATATCCAGTTCAAGCTTGAAAGGTCTAGACTGATGAAGTCTACGCTCCGCCCGGCACCCGCTCAGCTCCAAAACCCCGAGAGCTTTCAACTCGAACTTCAAAACCGTTTCGAGTGCCTAGGTAGCGACGTGGACGATTACAACGACGGGTTCGTGGAAGCTGTCCAAACGGTCGGGTCTAAGTTCTTCAAGATCCGCCGTACAAAAACCAAGAAGCTCTCGGACTCCACCCTTAGGCTCATGGAGGTGAGGCGTGAAATGATTCTGCAGTCCTCTGGTGACGCTTGTCGCTATCGGCAGCTCAACAGACAGATCTCGAAGTCTCTGAAACGTGATATAAGCCGATTCAATACTAAAAGTATTGAAGAGGCTATTGAGCGTAACAGGGGCTCTAAGGTGTTTGCCAGGGATCTGTCTGTTGGCCAAAGCCAACTGATGAAGCTGAAGACCGACGACGGCAGAGTCATTTCATCCAAACCTGAGCTATTGGCGGAAGTTGAGAAGTTTTATGGACAGCTGTACACGACAACCCGAACACCCGTCGAAAATCGAGCTAAAGACCCGAGGGCTAGATTAACCCGACACTATACCGAAGATCTCCCCGACGTCAGCCTGTACGAGATTAGTATGGCCCTCAAACAGCTTCAGAATGGCAAAGCCCCAGGTGAGGATGGAATTACAGCCGAACTCCTGAAGGCGGGTGGTAAACCCACCCTTAGGGCCCTTCAGACGCTGTTCAGCTCCGTCCTCCACGAAGGGAGAACGCCGAAAGCATGGAACAGAAGTGTGGTGGTTCTCTTCTTCAAGAAAGGTAATAAAACTTTGTTGAAGAACTATAGACCCATCTCACTTCTGAGCCATGTTTACAAGCTGTTTTCGAGGGTCATCACAAATCGTCTCGCGCGCAGGTTTGACGATTTTCAGCCTCCCGAACAAGCCGGTTTCCGAAAAGGCTATAGTACCGTAGACCACATACATGCGTTGCGGCAGGTTATACAGAAGACCGAAGAGTATAACCTCCCCCTTTGCCTTGCATTTGTGGACTACGAGAAAGCCTTCGATTCGATCGAGACCTGGGCTGTACTACAGTCTCTCCAGCGGTGCCAAGTTGACTA
Organism: Acleris literana; assembly: GCA_946894065.1. Taxonomy (NCBI): domain Eukaryota; kingdom Metazoa; phylum Arthropoda; class Insecta; order Lepidoptera; family Tortricidae; genus Acleris; species Acleris literana. The sequence continues at coordinate 7,551,351 of OX335681.1, forward strand.
CCGATATATCGAAGTGTTAAAGTGTCTGTACGAAAACGCCACTATGTCCGTCCGACTACAGGACCAGAGCACGAAGCCTATTCCTCTGCAGCGGGGAGTCAGACAAGGAGATGTGATCTCTCCGAAGCTGTTCACCGCTGCATTGGAGGATGCTTTTAAGGTTCTGGACTGGAAAGGACGAGGCATCAACATAAATGGCGAGTACATCACTCACCTTCGATTCGCTGACGATATCGTAGTCATGGCTGAGACCATGGAGGACCTCAGTGCAATGCTCGCTGACCTCAGTGGAGTTTCCGACCGAGTTGGCTTGAGGATGAACATGGACAAGACGAAAGTCATGTCCAACGTCCATGTCGCGCCAACTCCCGTGATAGTCGGAGGCTCCGCGCTCGAAGTTGTTGACGACTATATTTACCTGGGACAAACGGTCCAGTTAGGTAGGTCCAACTTTGAGAAAGAGGTCACTCGTCGAATCCGACTCGGATGGGCAGCGTTCGGGAAGCTTCGTAGCACCTTTTCGTCCAAATTACCGCAGTGTCTGAAGTCAAAAGTCTTTGACCAGTGTGTGTTGCCAGTGATGACTTACGGATCTGAGACGTGGGCGCTAACAATGGGCCTTATAAGGAAGCTCAAAGTCACTCAGAGGGCTATGGAGAGGGCTATGCTCGGGGTTTCTCTTTGTGATAGAATCAGAAATGATGATATCCGCAGTAGAACTAAGGTTACCGACATAGCCCGAAGAATAGCCAAACTTAAGTGGCAGTGGGCGGGGCACATTGCTCGCAGGACTGATGGCCGATGGGGTCAGAAGGTTCTTGAGTGGCGTCCGCGGACCGGGAGACGAGCTGTAGGTAGGCCTCCAACAAGATGGAGTGACGACCTTGTAAAGATCGCGGGAAAGCGGTGGATGCGAAAAGCACAAGATCGGTCTGAGTGGAGAGCCTTGGGGGAGGCCTATGTCCAGCACTGGACGTCTTTCGGCTGACATGATGATGATGAGTGAGGGTACGGGACCCTAAAAACGATTAGCAAAAATATGTATATCATTTGAATACATCGCTTCAAACTTAAGTAGCACGATTAATCTGCCCAACATGTTACCTCTCAATCGCGTGTCTACGTACTAAACATTTCTCTACAAAGTTCGTAGACCTCTACGACGTAGCCCGTAGCTGTCTAAGAGCTACGCAAATAGACATAGTCAGGCGAGTGAATAGGCCACCATCTTGACATTGCTGGTGTTTTTTGCGAGTTATATCTACGATGTTTTGAAGATAGCTTCAGGCTACAGTACTAGGCAGATAAGAAGTCAATCCAGACACATGCACAACCATGAAGTTCAACCTTCACACGCAACTAATAAAATTTGGCATTGTTTTACTGCTGTCAATATTTAGAAACTTCATGGTTGTGCTATGTGCCAGGATCAACTTTTTATCTGCAAAGTACTATAGGAGCTATACGAAGCAATGTATTTCTAGTTATCTGCTAGACGTTGCCTGAAGTTGTGGAATCGACGGACCGAGAAAAAAGTTAATTCTTAAACCTCGCTTAAATTCAATCGTTGCTATCTTATACACTGCACTTAAAAGTCTGTAATGGGTTTTCTTTTCTCAAAGCACGTAAATATAAAAGTTCAAAACGAATTTTGCTTTAAAATTTAACTTGAGTATCATCGCATTTATATTATGTTCAAGTTTTTTAAGGCTCATCGTGACCTCAAACTGCATTGAAAACTTTTCTTTAAAGGTCAACGTCGAGTTTTTTGTAGTAATTTCGCCAATGCCCAATAATCTAAGAAAGAGTATAATTGTTTACAAATGACAAAAATCCAGCAAGTCCTCCCTAAAGCCAACACCATTCATCTTTTTATAATAAAGGTCTTCTTTAGTTAGCCGATAGCCAGAGCCGTAGAAGTCGTGGAGAGAGTAGACAAGGTAGAAAGAGAGTGTTTTGGGGCCATAAATTACAGATAAAGCTCTTATCACACAAAAAATCATAGAGATCCATGTTATCTATGTCTACTCACAATCAGTGCAACTAAACAGTTCAGCAGGCAGGAGTAGACCTCAGGCGACTGGACAGAGACTGAAGAAGTCGTGAAGAGAGTGGTCATGGTAGCGGCAGATCATTTCAGGTCCAGAGATTAATTATATATACAAGAAAGCATTAAACACACAACAAAGAGTCATAGATATAAATAATTTTACTTACCGCCGGTATAACTAAACAGTCAAGCTGGAGAAGATCTCGGGCGGTAGCCAGAGACTGAAGAAATCGTGACGGGTGGCGGGAAATCGTTTCAGGCCCGGAGACTACAGAAAAAACATTAAATATAAAACTAAGAGTCATAGATATAAATAAATCTACTCACCACCAGTATAACTGAACAGCCCAGCAGGAGAGGATCTCGGGCGGTAGCCAGAGACTGTAGAAGTCGTGGAGAGAGTGGACATGGTGGAGGGAGATCGTTTCAGGCCCGGCGAGTCGCCGGGGGTCGTGGACGGCCGTCTAGGTCGCGATTGCCTCTTTGAGCCCGTTCTACACACGCCTAGAGTGGCACACGAAACCTTCGGTGAGAATACCAATGCTGAACTTATATATTTCAAACTTAAATAGGCTGAAAAGGAGTATAATTTAGAAGATGTTTATCTGGGTACAGCCGAAAGCACTAATATCTACACGGTCATCGTGCCAAATATTTGTAAATATAGACCTTATTAACAATGGTATAGGGGCGTGTAAATGTGTTTGACGTCTCGGAAATGTACAAATATTCATGACGACTGACTGTGGGTACAGGACGTATCGTGAAACCAAATGTTTAGAGCCATAGTTATTTTAGTCATTTTGTTTTAAGATAAAATTATTTTTTACTCACCGTTTTTTTATAAAACAAACTTAACTTAATTTAGCGTAATTTACAATTTATATATCATTATTAAGACCACAAAGAAATATGGGTAAGCTCGGGTTTCCAAATGCCTTTAATCCAAATTTTCGATTTGTCGCTCTTAATATAAATAATAGGAAGGAAATAAGTAGTCAGTAGTGAACATTAACGTGGTGTGACTGTACCAGTATTTACGAGTTTCGAAAGAGTATATTCAAAAAAGTATTGCGCCCGCACCCGCACATATTGTGGGTGGATACATATCCATTACTACAAAATGTTATCGTAAATTCACTTTCAATAACATTTTATTGGACGTGAGTGTACGGAACTGACAAATCGTATTAGCTGTGTATTTGTCTCTATGTACACTTTATTTTTTAATAATAATTACAAGTTCATCTACTTTCAAGCAAGATAAGAACACCAAGGGTAAAATTGAGAGGTAAACTGATTTACATACAAACAAATTTTCGCAACAGGAGCTCCTAAGGTACGGTAAGCGTCATAAATATATATACGTTAACAAGGTTTCAGAAATAAATATACACCCTTATTCCCTCGCAGCAGAGTCGTGTTTATATATTATTGAAAGTTTTACTGTGTCTATATATTTGATGCTGACTGTACGATCAAAGTCTACGAGGAGTAACATTATTATTATTGGATGGAGGAAATGAACAGTAGACAAAATCGCCCTTTTTATAGCATGGGGACTCTGAGGCCCATGGACATTTCCAATCTCAAGATTGGAATGTTGCGATGACCATCTCAAGACTGTAAATGCGTTGTCAACATACAGGACTTAGATGGAAAGCTATGGTAGTAATCCCCATCTTGCCCCGGCACCGGAACACAACAATACGAATACTGCTGTTCGGTAGTAGGTTAAAGGTTGAGATGGTGATAGCGATCCGGACGGCCTCTGCACAAGGTCTTACCACCACAAAAAGAAACTAAAGAGGACGAATGAGTAATCAATAATAATTATATTAGAATTCGTCGAACGGGAGTTGAAGTTTCTCGACGATTAGATAAGTATTGATTGGTTGGAAATGGTTAAGTCATTCGTCTTGGGATCACGCACCACACGTTCCACACGTAGCCAACAAATTGCGATCTGGAGCAGTTACTCAAGCGAGTTCTATTTGGAAACATCGTGAATGTGGTTTGTTTTCATTCAGAATCTTTTTATTAATTGCCTTATTTGGCAACGTAAATAAGCAGCAGACTGATTGATTAAAGAAATATAATTATTTACAGTTTTATTATATGGATATTTATAGTACAGTCCAAGTCAGAAATAAATATACGTTCCCAAGACGTCAACGATATCTACAAGTCAGTGGCATAGGGCATAGATATTATAATGCTTTTGATTTTACCTACAATATAATCCACTTAACTGCGATACCTAGAGGAGCAAAGCCATTAAAGTGTTTCGCGGTTACTCATAAGTTGAATAACTTAAAAATAATAATTAATTGGTTGGATTATTGCAACTTTTTTTCTAAAATTATAACAAATACTTAAGCTTCATTAAACACGCAAAAATCCCTAATGAATTCTCCTAATAGATCTTACTTGATTTCACAAACCTGACAATGATAGGTGAAAGGTTACAATTCGGCATACACTGCATAGTTGGCAAGGTCCTACATCACTGGGCTTCATATAAGGTACGCCATGGACATTAATATGGTAAAGTAGGGGGCAGGACGTGGTTTTCCCAGAACCATCCCATTTAATTAAGTAATTAGATTTCTTTAAACAATAACGTGTCCAAATCGGTCCACCCGTTTGTGAGCTACACTGCCACATACAGACACACAGATCCACATGTTAAACTAATAATATTACATCCCCTTTCTTGCTCCACGCAAAAAAGGGATGTTAATTACAAAAAATAAGAAGGACTTCCCAAAAATTAACGTCATCCCGCCTAGGGCTGATAAAGCAGCTAAGAAGCTATCGGTTTAACCTCTACCTGTGTATGTTCAGCGATTTTTACTAGTTTCGGCAGAATAGGCAGTGCCTATTTGCCTAAACTTCGCGGGAGGACGTAACTAAGAGTGGTTACAACCACCAAAAATAATGATTTCTTTTTATTGAATGCGGGATTTCCGAGATTTTTTTAATAATACATAAATGTGGAAGGCACTGCCTATTTGCTGCCTAAGCTTTTGATTGCGTGGATCATACGACCCTTATTTTAAAATTAGAACATTATGGATTGTCCAACAAAGCTTTAAGCCTTATGTCTTCTTATCTAAGTGATAGAACTCAAACAGTTGTTGTAAACAAAACGCAATCTGTTGGAGCTACATTGAAAATAGGTGTGCCTCAAGGCTCTATTTTAGGTCCTTTTTTATTTTTGGTTTACATAAATGACTTGCCACCAACAGTAGATAAACTTTGTGATATTGTACTTTTTGCTGATGATACTTCACTAATTTTCAAGGTAGATAGAAAATCCGTAGACTACAGTAGGATTAACACCACACTAGTTAAAGTACTTAATTGGTTTACTAGCAACAATTTGCTACTAAATGCTAAGAAAACGAAATGTGTTAGGTTCGCTTTGCCTAATGTTAAACCGGTACATTCTAGTATTTTTCTAAATGACGAGTGTTTGCAAATGGTAGATAAGGCAATTTTCTTAGGCATAACATTAGATAAATATTTGCAATGGAGTCCCCATATAGCTGTACTGGCAGGTAAACTAAGTTCGGCAGCTTACGCCGTTAGGAAAATTAGACAACTAACCAATGTTGAGACAGCTCGCTTAGTCTATTATAGTTATTTCCATAGTGTCATGTCGTACGGTATTCTGGTTTGGGGTAAGGCAGCTGACATACAAACTATATTTGTGTTACAAAAAAGGGCCATTCGTTCTATTTACAACTTAAACTCCCGTGACTCTTTAAGAGAACTTTTTAAAGAAATTAATATCTTGACTGTAGCGTCTCAATTTATTTATGAGAATATTATTTACGTTATTAGAAATTTAGATTCTTTCACCAAAAATTCTGATATACATAATTTAAATACCAGAAATAAAAATAAAATCGCTATCCGAAAATTCCGCGTCCGTAAAGTATATAAATCATTTGTTGGTCAATGCATTCATTTCTATAATAAATTACCTGACGAAGTTTTAAAGTTACCCTTTCCAGCACTTAAAAGTTACTTGAAAAGGTCGTTAATGTCTAAAGCGTATTATAGGATCGAGGACTATCTAACAGACAAAAATGCATGGCCTAAATCCGAAACTTAGTCAATAATAATTTATTCAAATGCAAAATCTTTATCTTGTCTAGGGGACACCGTTGATGTAGGAAAACATATCGAAACTTTTATGAGGTCGTTTCGCACCATCTTATATACACATAAGTATGTGTTTTTTTTTTTCTCTATCTCTCCCGTAAGATTCTTAATTGGCATGTTTTCCTGCTGAACTACGCATGTTATTTAATACTATATTTAATTTAATATTTATAGCTTTATATAATGCTAGACTAAGTTGTACCATTGTAATAAGAAATATGTTTAAAAAATGACTGACTGCTGAGTTTCTTGCGGCGTTTCTTCTCGGCAGTGGTCTTCTCTTGGGAAGCGCTGGTAGATTATTGACGTGTAAAAGTGCCCGTGCGGCCTACTTACTGAATAAATTTCTTTTATCTTTTTTATCTTTTATTCCGACCTCTGATTATAATGCTCAATATCTCCGAAACTAGTGAAAATCGCTGAACAATTACATAGCGGTTAAATCGATAGCTTCTTAGCTGCTTTATCAGCCCTAGGCGGGATGACTTTAATTTTTGGGACGCCCTGTATATCAGTCCCTAGCTTTGAGGACGAGACACGATGCGGGTGTTATCGGAAAGCAAAAGCAACGCTGCCGTCCTACCAAACAAGGCGGCTAGTTACAATGTAGTAGCCAAAGCATTCTATACTCTATTGGTAACCACATAAAATTTAAAATGCTTGTACAATTACTGTGCAGTACCGCCGTCTTTCGTAGCGAAGGTAGAACGTCAGTTGCAGACCTCGTGATGATACACAATAGCTGTGTTGCTCGACCACGCACTGATGCGATCTGTACCCTTACCATGAGTTACAATTACCGTACTCGCTAGCAAGTCGAATGCTCTGTCCCTCACAGTATTTAGAGTCAACCTACCTACGTATTACGATGCAATTACTATATTGGTTCAGAGCATTCGACTTTCGCTTGTGAGTACGGTAATTGTAACTCATGGTAAGGGTACAAGGATGGCTTTCGCCCTACGCTTTTTGTAGTTAACTAACCCGTCCCGGATTGGCACGGGTAGTACTAAAAAAATAAAAGTTGATCCGATCGCTACCAAACTGTATATGATCACGCTGGGCTAATCTGAAGATTGCCTAAAAATTTTGTCTAAATCGGTCCAGCCATTTTGGTGCTCGTAGAGACCATAAATAAATAGATGGATAGAAGATAGATAGATAGATCTAAAATATTTCTCTAGACAATTTAATAAATTCGTTGTATTTTAAGCTTTTTGTACAGTACATAACTAGCATTACCCGGTTTGCAATTCAAGTCTGCGAGGCGCCTAAAATGTTCAAGCAATCAGCTAATAATAACAAACCACTACACAACACAATAATTATGAAATAATGCCAAACTTCTGTTAAAACTGGTATAAAGGAAACGAATATTTTAACTCGTCTCCAAGCCCTACTACTCGGTATCCAATCACTTGCTAAACAACATTTCACAAAGTTATTCTTATTAATTTCACAAACATATCATTTTCCAAAATACTTTTTTTCCGAAACTGTAAACAATTTCAGGATTTATTTCAGGACCGTCTTGTAGAACCCCAGGTTAGGTTAGTTTTATAAAAATCCTGAAATATTTACAGTTTCGGAAAAAGGTGTTTTGTAAAATGACATGTTTCTGAAATGAATCACTTTGTGAAACGTTTTATTAGCAAATAATGGTAAACGTCTTTTTATAGTGGTAATTATAATAATAAATTAATCATTTTTATTTTTAATACGTTTAGTTTCATTTTTAATTGTATTATGTTTGAATTCTTTAAATAAAGTTTTTGCCCTTTTACTTGTAATGATTTGTTAGAACATTTTTACAATAATTTTCACTACAAGCATTTTTTCATAGAGGCGAATTTTATTATTCGCTTTTCTTAATTTACGTTATTTCATTTTCGCGTTTATTTTAATCATTAAAATTACCAGTAGATTAATTTATTAGTCGCATTTTTCCCATTCCAAAAACTTAATTTGGGAGAGTCGACGGAGCTCCGTTTGGCGGAGCTCCTAAATCTGGGTTATTTTGGCCCTTCGGGCCTGATATAAAAACGAACCTAACCTACCTACGTATTACGATGCAATTACTAATGGGAAAAATTGGGAACGGCATTTTTTGCGAATAGTTTAATCACCGAACATTAAATAACGCAATATAAAAAAATGCTATATGAAGAAAAGCGATTAAGAAAATTACCTATTATGAAAATTCGCTACTATGAAAAAATGCTTGTAGTGAAAATTATCTAGCAAACCCACTATACAGATTTTCTCGATAGCGATACCAATGTTAACATTGCTTACTCGATAGAATGTTAAAGTACGTGCTCCGGGTACTGGACTCCGGGTGACTTTCAAGTGAATTCAATTTCACTTGAATCTAAAATTAAAGTTGGAATAACGCTTAGTTCAGGGATTGTTGAGCCACTTGCCACTGTTCGTATTTTAGCCGTATAATGCAAATCGGGTTTAGTCGGTTATCTCGTTTATCCAGTATGTATTAGTCGGCTAAATTAAGTATGACGAGTAACAGGTGGCTTAGCGCTTCCGTGTTGTTGTGCGTGGGTATGTGGTCGATAAGAATCTTTTAACCAAACAAGGGTAACGCTACTTATTAACATGTATTTGGTTAATGTGATGGTTTATTAGCTATAAAACGCTCTTAATACTCCTTTATACAGTCACCAGCATTAATATTTTTTTCAGCGCTATCGTTCAAAAATATCTAAGCCGCTATTATTCCTCCCGCATAATAGAGTCGTCAGATATTTTTACACCCCGACAAAAAAGAGGGTTGTTATAAGTTTAACGTGGATCTGTGTGTCTCTAGTATATGTCTGTGGCATCGTAGCTTCCAAATGGATAGACAGATTTGAATGTGTTTTTTTTAAAGAAACCTAATTAGATAATGGTTCTGAGCTAGGGTTTATGAAAATGGGTTACACCGATTAAAAGATACACTTAGGTGCAAAACTGTCTCAATATTAGCACCTTAGTAGAATGTGAATATGTTGATGATAATTAAAGGTATTTTTAAATGTTTAATATAGACAAGTACTCCTTGAAATTCGCTACAAATCCGCCTACAAAATGATTTACCTGTCATTTACAGTTTTTATGTAATGTTAACGTAATAACAGTTAAATTAAACTTTTTTTATTTGTCTAATATTTTAATTATCTTTATGGCAACCCCAAATAAGGACCCTGATAAAAGTAAAGAAATTTAGTCTGCTTAAAATGAGTAGCAATTTATTGAAATCAGCCATATTTTTTCGGTAGTAGTTATTGGCGACATTAGTTCGGTGCACGGTACACTTTTGCACCGAGACAAATTAGCCATACAAAATGGTTGTTAGTTCACATTAAAATTCTGCAATTACTAGAAAACTACGTCCCTGATTCAGGCAGTTGATGCCTCATTTTAAAGAGGATGGAATTCCCTATTTTAAATAGTTTTCTTATTTGAGGTTGCCACAGAGAAAACTAAATTACTAGTAAAAAATAATAATTTAAATTATACAGTTTTTGGTTTAAATGACTAAACAATTATAAATGACAAGTAAATCATTTGTTCAGCAGTTTTGTAGCGAACTTCAAGGAGTACCATTCTGTGTTAAGCATTTGAAAATAACTTTAATTATCATCAATATATTCACATTCTACTAAGGTGCTAATATTGAGTCAGTTTTGCACCTAAGTGTACCAGCTCTAAAAGATGCGGTCGTCATTTCATCAGCGGTTTTGATCTATTCAAAATTTATTGAGCCCAATGTTCGTGACTGTGTTTGATGTGGCATTCCGATTCCACTCACCAGTAGGGCACTGGCGGCCCATGGAGCACTTGCCCTCGCAGATGGTCCGCTGGTTCAGCATGGTCTGGTACGAGTCCAGCATGGCGCGGCACTCCAACATGTCGTTGTCAGCCAGCGCCAGGGACGGGTATCTCTCCTTCAGTCGTCTTCTCTCCTGGTACATGTTACAACAAAAAATAATGGTATAGCTGATTTGTTAGGCCTTCTGTTTGTTTGTATGTGTACTCGTAAAGGGGAATTTTATTACATTTTCAAGGCAATGTGTGGCCGCAGTGGCCGGCTACTATTGTCTATTTGTACATAAGCTAGTGTTATACATAACAAAGCTACGTAGTATTCCCTTAAAAACCCGTACAATCGACAAAATGGAACCCTGCCCTATCATAAAACTGGGCCCCTATTCCACTGAGTAAAACCATATTGCCTTTGACGTGTTATCGTATTGTTTTTAACCCGGCCACCATGAGGTAGGTCAAGGACTTTAATTGTTATGTTATGGAACCCTGTCGCATAACGTTAATCATTCCCTTAAGCGTAATTTCTGTCATGTGGTTTGACGCTGTCATAATGACAGGGTTCCATAGTGGCATAACAATTAAAGTCCTTGACTGTACTGTCAAGTAAATAAGATATATCGTAACGTTGGCAATACGATAGTCGATAACACATCAAAGGCAATATGGGATGCCCTAGTAGTATAGAGCCCCTAGTCATTGTAACATGATAAAACAATTTGTTTGACTTTATATCCGATTAGATTTATAACGTCACTGTGACACGGTTGTATGTTGGAGGAGTGTTCCAATTTTCCGATAGTATAATAAAATGACAATTGTAATAGACCCTAGTTTCATACACGTAGCGTGTGTGCGTTAATTTTGTTTTGTATTTTTGTTGTGTCTTTATCACTACACCAAAAGACCACCGACTAGGTACCTCCTTTGCCAGGCCATATTAGACATAAATGAAACATTTTTATAATATGAACGCACGGGGCACCTGCATACAATTATTTTTTCTCAAATCTTTAGATACCCGACTTTGTTAGGGGAAGAAACCGGGTTATGTGGGATCAGCCACTCCATGAGGATACCCACTAAAACCCCCTCGATGGTCTACCTCAGCGCGTTTGGTCTGCTCTTTACCCTTCAAATATATGTGCGCCAGTACTGTCCACGTGAGGGTACCCCTAAGGACTAATATTGTATGTAGGTACAGTACCCATCTACGTCGGAATGACCTCATTTAAAAGTCAGCCGCCGTCCATGTAAACGTGATCAACAGGCCAACGCCGCCCTGGGGTGCGTTTATAACTAAGCTAATTAGCTAGCTAGACATACCTCCGCTTTACCCGTGAATTTTGATTACGTCACTGCCATGAATAGTGATGAGTGATTAATTTCAAACAGCACAGCGTTTTACGGCAGCGACATATCGTAGGTGTTTAGATTATGATTGCGATTAGAAAAGTAATAATATTAAGGGACAGTTTACACAAATTAACCAAGTCCCAAACGAAGTTCTGGGCTTGTACGTTGTAAGACATACTCATATAGACAAATGAATACATAAAAAACCCCTTTTTTTGGGCAGTCGTGTAAAAACATCGAAAAATCAGGCGAGATTAGTCAAGTTTATCACACTAATCGCTACCGCTAGGCTAACCGCGTCTTCAAAAATACAAGCAGCGTCGTCGTTTAAATATGCGCCTTATATTATACCTTCGCGAGCCTACAGAAACATACAGAACTTTGGCAACCCATGCCACTATTTTATAGTATGTAACGAAAGCGTCGTTTCTACGATATTTACAATGGTTGTCCATCCTATTCACTGTCTGCGACTAGGTCACCTATCAAAACTCTCAGTTTCAAAAGGAATTCTTCTGAATCAAAGAAACCTCAAGCCTTTTTCAGCCTTTTCCCAACGCGGTGGAATCCATTTGTATCTAACATGAAGCACGTGGAATGTCTAAGATACACAGAGCGGAAATTAATGTAAGATTGAGAACGGACGACCTCACGACCCATATCGATCAAATTAGCGGATACGAACCGAAAAGGGTGAGGCTTCCACAGCCGATGTGCAGGAACAGGAAGCGAATATAATAAACTACCGCCTGCGGTTCGGCGTAACCGCGCAGTCAACAAACATAATGGTATCAAAGCAATCAGATAGAACGAGTTTAATTTAACCAATGTTTCATTTCATTGCTCAACATTTTAAAGGTAATAGAGTAATCTTGGGCCTTGGAGCCTTTTTATGCAAGTCATGTAACTGAGAGTACCTAAATGTACTATTATAATTGAATGGCTATATTTAAATACCATAGCTTACTAAGCTTAAGCTTGCTAACGGCGTACCTCAACCTGTTTGTAAGTCTCCCAATCCTGGAGTCTTGAAAATCTGAGCTACAGGTAGTGCAATGAGCTCAAACGTCACCCGTACACAGTAGGAAAGGATACCTCAACGAGTTTGAAGGCTCCAAGTCCAGTCAGAGAGTCAGATGCTCTTAGAAGTTGGTGATGGTGCGGGCACCACCTTCAAAACCTCACAATTTACGTTTCCACTGAGTAACAAGACTAACAGACTAACTGTTGAGTTTCTTTCGGCGTGTCTTCTCAGCAGCAGTGTTCTCTTCTATGGAAATATTGGTAGATTATCAACGTGTAAAAGTGGTGCGGCCTACTTACTGAATAAACATCTTTTATCTTTTTTAACCCTGCACGATGGACAGATGACCTAATAAAGCAAAATGCAGGCTGCATTGGATCGTTCTCGCTGGAAATTAAAGAGGAAGGAAGGAGGAGGCCTATGTTCAGCAGTGGACGAGTACAGGCTGAAATGATGATGATGATCTTGTGTAACAAGATTGCAGATGCTCTTGACAGCCTAAGTACGGGTTGGCCACGGTTCACGTACGGGATGGCAAGCGTACCTCAAGAAGTTTGTAAGTTTCGAAGTCCTGCAGCTGCCGCTGGAAGCCGAGGTTGGGGTTGGCGACGGCGCGGCCGGCGCGGACCACCTTCAGAGCCTCGCGCCAGTTCAGGCTGGTCACGCTCATGATGTACGCCACCGCCACCGTCACGCTGCGGGACATTCCCGCCAAGCTACACAGAAATACTCTTTAAGTTTACCAACTTGACAGTCCAGCTCGCAAAGGAGTGTAGGTCGGAGGCCCTAGCCCCTATGCAGACCCTACTAACGATTTTCTTTTCTATAACTCAAAATGTATGGGATCATATGGGATGACATTCGATAAACCACGTGGTCAACTGTCATCCCATACATTTTTAATGGTAGAAAATAAAAACATTAGTAGCGTTTGCATTTTGATGGCTACGACCCATGTAGTACAATTAGTACGAGTAATTGCTTAACTTTGAACCTTATGGACACTGTCAATTAAACACTTGTAATTTAGGCAGCCGCATTACTTCGAATAACATAGTTTTACATGCATTGCATCCGATTTAACTTAAATTGCATATGTAGACGCTAGAAGAGCAGGCAGTAGGTATAAAGACAGCACAAAGACACATTTTTTTGATTTAACAGTAGGTGTTACAAATCCAGTAGGTAGGTATGTTAGGTATTTTGAAGAAATTTGAAGTCTTCACCATTACGCCTTACTTACCTTATTACCTACCTACTCATTGTAAAATGCAATTTCTCCGAGCAATCACTTGATGAAAAGCTCAAAAAGAGCTAAGAAAGATTTTGCTTAAATTGTTGAAAAATAATTCGGTTATTCCAATTACCTCGCTGTGTAATAAAACTAACTTGGGTACCTAACCTAATGGGTATTGACTGAATCAAAATTGTGTCACCACCGGCCGATTATTCGGACGAAAATACAACTAGTGTAACCCAGTTCCGACGAGGCTCAGTTCGTCACAAACCAGCCTCAATCAATTACTGGAATTATTATTATATTAGCCCACAATTTCTTTAACATTATTGATATAGTTTGAACAGGTCAGGTAGGGTGTAGGGAGCTCCCCAGACACCAATTTCCTAGAACGTGGGTTCGTGTTTCGCTTGTTAATAAAATATTCAGAGTGAATTCGCCCGTAAAATAAAAATAGTGATTTGTAGTTTTGATATGGACTGTTATGTTAATCATTGCTTTATATCTGCTAATAATAGGTTACTTTTACCCGAGCGGTATTTCTAATAAACGTGTAAATTATCATGGATTCTATGAAAACGTAACTACCCCCGTACCTTTTTTACAACGTTTAAATAACCCTGAAAATGAACTCTGTTACTATGAAATAATGACACAGAATAAAACACATTGCTTCAGTCCATATTTAACGGCAAAGCTAAGTGCCGGGGCGCCGCAACCACGACCCGGCCAAATTTAAACGGCCGCGGTTGATAAAATATTGCTAGCGCTCGCTGGGTGATCATTAAGGTTGGGGTGTATGAACCATTTCTTTTTAAAACCAAGATTCTCCTCGCTCTCTTAATATGCTCTTTTTGTGCCAACAAACCCTTTACTTCGAAATGTAAAGCGGGAACATACATATCAGATTTTTAAGGTTCTTTTTAAGCTTTTTGGTGTGAAATATTATAGGGTATTATTAATATAAAACCAACGTGAATAAAGTAAAATCGGTAAACAGGTAGACTATATTTTGGGGCCAAACAGTAACACACAGGCATCGAGTATTGACTCGTAAAGTTGAATCGAACTTGTCCGGACACTGCGGTGTGTCTCGATTCAATAATAAACTTCATGTGAAACTGACAAAACTTTTTGAACGACCCACAACTTAACATTCGCAGCAAAAACATAAATCTAGACCAAAGCTAAGTTTATTTTGCTGTGTTAAAACGTATTGAAATGTAAGTCTTAAATCCAGATTTATGCCCAAACTCAATTTAACTCTTTGCTGCAAGTGGCCCTTATAAAATTACGATTCAAAGACGGTACTTGAGGACTTACCAAAAATTTCCAACCTTGCTTCAAACCCAAACTAACAATCTAACACCCTATTTAGTAACATGCTCATTATTTAAACCCGCTCACCACGAAACTTCAATCGAGTTGGCGATTACAAATTCATTGAATGTCTTCATTCTCATTCAGTGCTAAGAGCACAATATGGGGTCTGTTTGATATGAGAATGTGGAGCACTTGCACTGTTGGCACGGCACTCACCAATGTATGAGGACGCTGCCGTCGCGCAGGCGCGCCGCGTGGATGAAGTCGTTGCATAGAGAGAAGTACTGAGTGAGGTTCTGTTCAGGGGAGTCGGACGCCATTATGCAGAGGTAGTGTTTATCCTGCGAACAAGGTATAACAAGAAGAATATATAATGAGTTATTATGATACTTACTTTTACCATTTAAAATTATGCAGGTGACAGGTGTCAACACGGCGTACACTTTAACAACTATTAACTATTAAATAGATTAAAACATCTGATCTAACGACGCTCTTTCAGAATTAATATTTTTTAAACGGCCTAACCGGTTTTTATGGAACCTTCTAAGGACCAACTCGATTAAACTAACATTCTTTTAAAATAAACCGCTTACAAATTGGTATATCCGTTTAGGAGCTACTATGCCATAGACAGACGCACATACACACAGATACACACGTTAAATACTAATATAATTGTATTATAATTTGCTAATATTGTAATTTTTTTCATAAAATAAATAAACTAAACTAAACGAAACTTATAACACCCCTCTTTTACAGTCAGGGGTTAAAAATTAAAGACTAATTTCTAGTCCAACCGTGAGCCATAATTAGCTATCGGTAACTTAACACAGCGAAGAGATATAAGTAATCCTACTCTGGGTATAATTGAGACAGATAAAATGTTAAGAAAATATTTGCCATTTTTGTGAGCCTCCAGCGTTGAGGGCCCTTAATTCATAAGTCCCCAAAAACAATCCATTTGTTGACCTACGACTACGGTAAATAGATAAAGTCCGCCGTCTTGGCTTTTATTTTCAAGCAACCATTTTATTAAGTACCGAATTATTACTCGTAAAATCCTATTCTTCTTAACGTTACATTTTTAATGCTACTGCTTTTCACATTACCCGATATAAATTAAACAAAATAAGTTTACCAAACCAAATAATGTTTGTAATTAAAATATAAATATTCAAGTATAATATAAAAAGGGCGTGTTTAAAAAATCCTAATGTCACCTTTAATAAAACATTTAGAACATTCTCTCAAGTGTGTTTTACTTAAATATTTGTCAAAGCATTGTACAAAACCACTCTAAGCATGAGAGGCAAAAAATGTCAAGCGGAATTTCCTCTCATTATGCAAAGTTCCCACACCGGTGCGGTAAAGTTATGATAAATATAAGCCAAAAAACGTCAGCACAAAATGTTGAAGGTAGGTTTTAAGGTTTATAAATTACCTACAACCTAGCTTTCACCCGAGGCAGGCATTTCTTTTGTTTATCCAACCAGGAATTTCTTAATTTTCTGTGTTTTCAAATCACGAGGACATGCTCCAGCGTTTCTGCTCCTGACATTGGCGTCAATACACCTAAAACTAAAGTAGTGGGAAGAGACTTTATAACCCTTAACGTAATAAAAAATAAAAAAATAAACCGGAAATGTGTGAGTCGGACAAGCACACGACGGGATCCATACCTACCATTCTTGAATGGAACACTAAAAATTGTGTCAAACATTAAAAAATATTTTTCTCAGATGTAGAAAGAAGAGCAAAAGCTAGATGAAAACCCATCAATGGACCCACTCACATCGTAAACTGCATTAGAGATTCACATTAGTCCTCATAAGAGTAAATTCGCGTTATCACTTACTTCCAGTATAAAGTTTAGAGATAAATCTAATTTCAGGAGTCGAGCAGCAATAGTTCGCGAGGATGTGACTTTCATTTAAATTTTAATGTCGGTAGGAGCAGCTCCCTTGCGGGTCCCGCGTTAACTTTGTGGGGTGAATAGTGGGTAGGCAGTGTTTTTTTATGTAAAATAGGCAAACCCTCGCAAACTGTGTCGTGACTGCGATATTCGGTTGATTAGAGGTTTCACGAACGAAGCATGGTACGGCTAGCAGTGGACTGGTAATGCGCGTGTTTTCGCTGTGGATACATGCTTCATAGAAAAAGACGGATGTTTTATCAACATTTATCGATAGGAGTGTCATTCTATCACGACCTTTAGGCCAAGCGTAGAGCAGACGGTGGAGACAGGCATAACAAAACTCATGAGCAAAACATAATTATACACACAAAACATATGCATTGGATAGATGAGCATCAAATGAACCAAAGTCGAGAAACGCACTAAAACGTAATCCTTTCGCGATAACGCAAATGTGCTGCTCAAGAATACATTACCCTAGTGCATCTTTTTCAATATATCTAGACTAGAGAGGGAAAAAGTCGCGAGCATATTTTATTTGCTTATACATATACTAGCCGTCTAGCGGGTTCAATTTGAGAATATAACATTAAAAATTGTATTCGATGAATATGAAACGGTAAAAAATGGTTGAAAATTCAGTGTTGGTAGTGAGTTGTGACGTTTCTTCGCATGCGATTTATTTTCTACTTTCGAGCACACGCTTCTCAAAAATCTGCAGTTCGATAAGTGAACTTGCCTTTGTTAGGTACTTACAGAGAATAGAACTTTACGCTAATAGTTGTCCATCGAGCAGTTCAGTGCTTTATTGTTGAACACAATAGTTGAGTGAGTTTTCAATTTGAATTGTAAATACCTAGCGGCATCGAAACTACGACCGTTTATTAAAACATAATACCAGGCTCCTAAGTTTCCTTAGTTCAAAATGGATTCGAAATGTTAGCACCAAATGAATTCACACGTATAATTGGTAATGGAACCATACAGGCATCACTTTAATAGTTTATCTATGTATTATGTTTCTTTTCTCAATTTCATGTTTTATTTCATTGGTATTAACTTTCCGTGCTGTTATTTTATCTCGTGTTCAATAAAGTGTATATGTATCTTGCGGCCTCAGTAGATTGGCAGTACTGCGGTCTTTTGGCGTGGATAGTATAGTGTAGTGGAAATGAAAATCGTCGACACGAGAAAAAGTAGAAATAAAAAGAAAACTTAAGTATTATATGTCACCCGCAATCTATATTATTCGGTAGGATGTAAAACATAGGTTAACAAATTGTTGAACCAGCATTTTATAAAATAGGTACCGGATTATTAAAGATCAGAATTGTCAGAATCCTGAGAATAATATTTTAATCCATATTTACCAAGGCATTCGATAAACGTAAACACCGATTATACATACAAGTCAAAATACACAATGAACTAAACTTCGGCAAATATAAGGAGTTGAACGCTGCGACTTACAAACACGAGGTGAGCGAGCGAAGCAAGAAGTAATTTGTCAGGCAAGTTATATTAAAGCGAACAAATCTAGAATGGAAAATACAAGAAATCGAAGTGAGATTAAGAGTTTCTTAGAATACGAGTACCTAACACGTAACTATCGATGGCATCCAATTCATAGCAGTGCGCAGTTCGACACCTAATAGTTACGTAAGTACGACTAGAGGGACGCAGATATCTTTTAAAGTTATGTCTCTTTTTTAATACGATGAAGAGACAGGCTTTATCGGCCGGTGGACTGTTAGTCCTAGGTCGCCCATTTAGCGTTATAGAACGGTGTTTAGAGTTCCTATTTCCATGTTTAAGTATCGGTAGTAGATGAATAATCATTATTTCATCGTCTTTAGGCGCATAAGAGTCGTTGTGAAATACGCTTCAACTAATAGTTGATAGCACTGATGGCTGCAATTGCAAGCTCTAATGATACACCAAGGGGTATCAAAGAAACCCTGAGACGCTTTAGGCATAATGTTGTTGCGATTTCCACGCGGACGAAGTCGCGGGCATAGCAATAGTAAGTACATACAATATGTTTCGAATTAAAATATATTGATAGAAATCGAGCTCAATGATACGATCTTCGCGAATAAATAACTCCGCTCGCGGACGGCAGATGTGTTTTCAGAAGATAAACGAATTTCCCGTCGCTTCCTGCATCCGAAGCCGGCGGCATTTCATTATTTATTAG
Organism: Acleris literana; assembly: GCA_946894065.1. NCBI lineage: Eukaryota > Metazoa > Arthropoda > Insecta > Lepidoptera > Tortricidae > Acleris > Acleris literana. Next base: position 7,570,451 of record OX335681.1, read on the forward strand.
AGCAAACAGCCAAATGATTCACAGCATTTACCGCTTTTCATAATAATAAATTCATCTTCCTTAACTAACATATAACGCGCTCTAAATAGACACGATGACAATAATAAAACATCGACCCGGGAATTTTTAAGAATTATTTCTTTAGTAAGTAAACACTCGAGTTAACTAACATATTATGTTGATGCCCTTCGTCAAACGTCTGGGGGATGGGAGAACAAAAGATCGAGGGTTTAAGGCCCTCACGTGAAGGAGAGGAATAATAACGTTTTATTCACATGCATGCGTACAACACAATGGCTCCAAGCGGCCATGATTCAATGCAATTTCAGCCGTGCGAGACGTTGTGTGAAAATAAAAATACCTACATTCCAAGATACAATTGAATATTCTCGCCCGCATCTTGAATGACGTTTCGTTATTTATCCCTTAATCCAAAGGTTTTTAGGCAGCAACATATATTATTTTATTATTTTATTCAAAATGAATAACCAGATCAACTGACAGTTGATCATGTGACCCAAATAATGGTATTTAATACGTGTTTGCCCTAGCAGCTCTTATGCAAAGTAGTAATTATACAGACGTAGAGATTCCGAGAGAGGATTAGCGGATGAACCAATATTCTAGGCGTCTAGCTTTACGGCAAACAGTATTATCTACCGCAGACAAGAGATTACGAAGTCGATTAAAGCACAGCGCTTCTCATAACGTAGCGTAGATTGAGTAATTTTGGCTAACGGGGAGGTACAATGGCGGTTGACGCAAATTGGATCAATCCGTGGGTAATTTGTGTTTCAGCGTTCTGAAAAAGTTTTCGCTTAGACATTCGTGCCACAAGAACGATAACTTTCTTTTCAATAACTCAATGAATAAAAGAAGACGCGTTTATTTCGTACGCCTGTTATTAAAACATAGTAATAGAAGTCAGGCTATAAATTAGGCCTCCAATAGCGGTATTCACTGTAAACCATCAATTCTAATGCGACATCTCTATTCAAGGAAAGGCACGCTAACTTATGATTATTCGCTGGCTTAGCTAGTTTCCAATTGTATCTGGGCTAAGTCACGTATTACTTAGCATTTATATTTAGTCAAAGAATATTTGGTATTAGCGTCGGACTTTTATTTATTTAGCGAACCTTGATCTCAAACAGTCGTCTACTTGTTTATTGTAGCTTGGTCTTCTTGCGTTTCTTTCTTTATTATTTCTAATGGTTGACATTCACATAGTGGTGGTAGGTACGGGGACCGTCCGTAACAGCGTTCGCATTCCTGTGTTCCAACGACTATCATAGAGACATTTCATCTTAGTCATTATGAATCGCAACGAATTGTTTGTAGCCATGAAATTGCTATGTGAATACATCTCAGATCCCACTTATGATCAGATGGCCTGCGTGCTCGTTTGCCTTCTCCAGTTTAGTATATATGTTCCTTGGTTATGCTATAAATCCCGTATTTCTAGCCACGCGTGCGGATATAGCTTCAAATAATAAATAAATAACTATCAGAAACGTTCTCATATAAGTTACCAATGTCGTTAGATACCGCAGGTGTGGTTGAATGGAACCCATAAATTAGCCCATACAAATAAATTACCGCAACCTCTCCCCGGGGGACGCACGATTGTTGACCCGGGGTCAGGGAGGACGCCGAACTAACTAGGCTTAACTGTGTCACGTTTTAACTAATTAGCTTTAACGTTTGAGCATGGTTAAAAAAGCCGCATAATTAATAAATAATAAAATAAATATCAGAGGGCAATCTCATACAAATTGAACTAATCCCAAACAAAGCTCTAGGCTTGTACTATGGATACTAGACATTGATAAATATACCTACTTGGTATTATGTGTTTTTAAAGCCATTGTTTTCTAAGTGACTTTCACTGCCTAAAGTCCGAACAGCAGAACCGACTTCTATCAACTACATTTTCTTTCAAGCATGTTAGGACCAAGGCCAAAGAATTTTGCCAAGTGCCCAAGTTAAGGTAGTAATGTTATTTAATCTAAATAAATGTTTATTTCATTTGAATCAAACAAAAGTATTGTCAAGTCAAACATCGTCAAAGAAAACAAAATATGACTTCCTACAAAAACAACCACTCTGTCATATTTCCCGGGGACAACTTTCAATGCTTCGAAAAAAAATTTAACATAGCAACAGTCAAGATACAAATAAAAAAATGCGGTTTTATTCATGTTTCTTTTTAATTATTTGAATTTAAATTGTGAATTCTGTCATTTCTTTGGCACCACTTATTCGCTATTTTTTTGTCCAACCATGCGTCAACACCCTGTATATTCAACACGGTAAAACAAAATATTGTTTTCCGTGTTGAAAGCAATAGCTTTTGAAGTGTTATCGTATCGTCCACTTTAGGATACCTAGCTCTTATTTGACCGAGTAATACAATAACACGTCAAAAGCAATCATGTTTTACCGTGTTGAATACACCCACCTGCAATTTTGCCTGCAATTGAGTAGCTAAACTTCAAACTCGGATATGTCCTTGAAATTTGGTACCTATACGAATTAAAAACTTAATTTATTTGAAAAAAGACGCAAATTCCGTTGTCCTTTTGCATGGAGTCAGGCTCGTTGCTATGTTTTTCTAATAAATAAACACCAAGTAGGGCCCGCCTGATTCAAACATCATCAATTTATGGGGAACCAGTATTCTTATTTCTTAACTGTTACAAATTTATCATTATAGAAAGCCTGTGTCCAGCAGAGGCACATGTATCCATAAAGGCTAGTTTATGTTGGACGTAGTATCGAAAATCTCATATCTACAAAAAGGTTTCCTACCAAAGGCCACAAATCATCGCAAATGTTGTTACAATACCGGCCAGGCCCTGTATAGCAAAAACGTGAATAAGTTATGAGGCAGGAATAGATTTGTAAGATCGTGATTCGAGCGACGTCCAAGCGGACGACGGGCGGACAGAGGGACAAATTGTGTGCGACCAGAATTGACCCTTGTCCTGTACTCTAATAGAAATTGGGAATTTCACTAACGCTGTCCCCCTCGATGTTAAGCGGTTATTCATGTCACGAAAGCTTAAGCGTATCTATTCTTGGCGGTAAGAACCATTTCGTTTTTGACCTGTTATTGTATGGATTTTAAATTGGCCGCCATTACTGTCAAGTAAATAAGAGCTATCAAAACGTTGACAATACGATAAGAAGTCAAAAACGATGCGGTTCTTCTTCTCTATGGCCGTGTAGAATATCGGCCCTGAGGTGTTTCTAATTTAGTATTTCGGAGCAGACTTAGACAAAAATTATTCCTAATAATGTTGTTCCATGTTGTATTGTTAGTAAACAAGCCCCTTACTAGTTTGTAAGTTGCTGTGCCCTACCAGGGCCCATAAAAAACTCATACCTTATAAATAGTTACAAGTTACCTAACACCATGTGTTATGTACAAATTATGGAAGCAATAAATAATTAAGAATTGAATAGAATTGAGAATATGACATGGGAGGAATACGACTGTCGACGGCGTACTACATCGTACCAGTGTAGGGTACTTTTTCTTTTCTAAAAACTTTAATACTTAGCTGAAGTTGCTGGTTGCTGGCTTGTTTGCGGTATGCCCAGACTTAGTTATCAAATTAATCTACGCCGAGTGTCGAAGTAGGTAAGGATTTAGTTTAGTTCAAAACTTCAAACTTCAGTAAGTGCAGCAGTAGTTAAAAAGTTTAGTTTCGCTTACTCGTTCCCGGCGCTTTTATCCATTTTTTTAGGGTTCCGTGGGCCAACTAAGACCCATTATATTTTCGCCATGTCTGTCTGTTTGCCTGTATGTCTCACAATTGAAACTAATAAAGTCACTCGGTAGCTGAAATTTTGCGCACATTTAACTATTTATAACGCGCACTAACTAAGACCACTAATTAAGTAATGAAACAAGTAGTATTTTATTTAGAAAATTGTGTGATATATGTTTAGATACCTATATGCAAAAAAAACATTTGGGATACCTACCGTTAAGGAAATATAGGTATTAAAAAATAGAAGTGTAATTTTCGCTGGAGCTACATGTTCCTACTCACTCCAGCCAAAACTACAAATACTACAAACAAGAAAAATATCTTAAATTAAATCACATAGCAATTTCACACATTTAAAAGAAAAACTAACGCGACTAAGAAGGCTTATTTGGTTCTTGAATTACAGGCGACTAAAATGTTATACTTACCTATTAAAAATCATCAATTAAATTAAACCAGAAAATTAGCTAAATACGCATTTGTAGTTGTTTTTGGAGGCAATTTTTGGTGTTTGTGGTAATGGTGACGGAACCCTTCACTGAGCGTGGTCCGAAATGCTCTTGCCCGGTTTTTATTTACCAAGTGGTCCATGATACCTGAATTTGTAGGTAAGTTTAGTTAGTTACTACAAAAGATTATTGCCTATTAGGTATATAATTTTAAATATTTACTGCCCCAACCTATATAAATAATAATATCGCAAACTCACTTAACTGAATTAAAAGTCCTTTATAAACCAGTAAGGTTACTCATCTTTCATTGACAATTAAGAAGAAATTTTAGAGTTTATAAAAACAAAACCAATTTTGAATGCGTTACACGAGAACCTAGCTGCTGGATTTTCCGTCCAAAAGTCCAAGCCGTAATGACGACACGCCACGCCATATTATATACTCGTATAGCAAACAGCACGAAACGAGACCTTTGTTGAATTATGAAACTCGTTTCCCGGTCCATTTTGATTTGTCCATATCCCTTTATTTTCGCCAGCGCTGTCGACTCTGACATTAATTTACAAGATAATTCTGTCGCAAAAATAGTGACAGGGCCGACAGGTCCAAAGGTGTGTATTTGCATTGTAAAACGTTTAACTCGACCATTTGCATACGATTACAGGTTCTAATAAATTTTCCTTCGCAATATTGGTTGATAAGAATTCCAGTGTAACTGAAGACAATGAAACCGCTGAACGTTAAATAAAAGTCTTTGTTTACGCTTTAATCCGGGACACTTCGCGGGGACAATGGGAATCAACTGGAGCGAAAACGAATCGCAAAATAGTTAGAATATTCATTAGCCGTTTCTTTACAAAGCTCCCCAATCGTTCATTTAGTTTTTCACTGTTTTTTGTTTCAAACGGCCTTTTACATTTTGTGTAGTTTAGAGCCTTTATTGTACAAAACCTAGTAAAATAACCAACACTCAACAAGACAAACATGAGTAGCTGTAATGTTAAGAACAGTGAATCATGCGTAGTTCTCGGTTCCATATCACCAAACCATCGTCGATTATGGGCTTTGAGATGCTTACGTGAGCTTGTAACAGAGCAAACTTGAAACTATTTTGCATGTGGAAGCCGCGCAACGCTGCATGCAAAATTCATGAGGATCCGAATGTTGGCCGGAGGCTCTCACTGATTGTAGGCGAGTTTCCATTTTGCATCGGCACGTGTCGAAACATATTCTGATGCATTTGCATTCAATATTTCCGAACGTGCAAGGTTTGAAACAATTGGAAATTGTGACTCGTTTGCGTTTGCAATGGATGTCATCAAAACTCAAACTAAGCTGAACGAAAATAAAACGTAGGATTAATTCTCATCAAATTGCCAGCCATTGGTCTATATTGTCGCGCAGATTGCACTCCTGTGTCGACCGATAATTGCTCGGAATACTGCTGTAATAAAAATGTACCGCGCGACACCTATTTTATTTACAGAAGCAACTTCCAACAAACGAAGTGAACACGGATTTGTAGAAACGATTCCTGTTGCGTTCAACGCTAACTCGAATAGTTCGGAGCATGACGATAAAGTGGGCTATTACATGTTAGAACGAGGATGTTTGTAACCACCCAATAAAAATCAATGATCGCGCCATTAAATAAACATTGTGGGTGATAAAACATGGACTGATCTCTTCTCTTATCTCTTCAATTTACAAAGACTATAATGTATGTCTTCGGTAGTATATAATAAGTAGGGAGACCGGGGTTCGATTTCCCGCCGGAGAGCCATTTCTAACGGTATAGGGTAGTATCGCTGAGACCCACACAAAGAAGTTGTATTGAAGTTGTAAATAAATGGATCACTTTTATAAATTACGTGTTTAATATTTTTTCTGATAATAAGATTACAGGAAGATAAGTAAACAAAAATAAAATAATTAATTTTAAAGAAGCACCAAGACACGAGATCCCGTGTCTGGTTCTATTGAAATTTTCTAGAGAATGAGCTTATGGATCGATATCCGAATAGGTAGATCATAAACAATTTTGAATTTGGAAGGATTTAGATCGAAATGTAAGAGTGGCCAGGAACGCAAAGAAAGGAGGTTGTAACAACCTCGTTACAAAGTAACAAGTGAAAAATTAATTAAAATGGTTAAGACAGCAATCATCTGGGAGGAAAAAATACTAATAGATTAGGTACTTGTTAAGTAAATATTTGCAAAATGCTATTTCATTTTTTTGTTCTTCTTAATTTTATTAAGTTACGTGCTACAAAACAAAAATGCTTAAGTAATACAATTTAATATCGTTCTAATATATAAGTATCACTATTTTTTTCACAGCCGCTGATTACACGTGTGTAGGAACAGGCACTAATAGGTACAATTTTAAACATTAACGTTTATGTTCCGTTGCGCGTCGATTTTATCTATCGGCTGCTAACGATTTTCTACCGTAATTCACGAAGCTCAACGATTTAAAAGGCCCTGTCGAAATGCTTTTAACTATGTCAAGGTCAGTCGTTCTTCTTAAACGTTTCTCGAGGAATTCCGCATTGTGATAAGAGGCACTTTATTCCCAAAGGAAGTGGTGCTTTAGTTTATTAGCTGGACTTCATCCTAAAAGAGTAATTAAAAAAATACGACGTCTTAAACATGCCGTTATAGATACTAAGAGAACAAATAGCTTTACTTAACGTATGTCTAGATAGTGGTAGTAGATGTATTACTAAAAACTGAGCAGCTGCTAGAGAGTTCTAAAGGCTTCGCATGCCTTTGTTATAATATACTCGTTATAATGTAAGCTGCTGCATTGCTGGCAAGGTCACCGTATGCACTGTGTCACACGCCTATGTAGCTAAATCGTTTGCATACGTGAGTGGTATGTATAGTGTCGCAACTAACGTTCAATCTATATATTTATAAGAAGAAACTGACTGGGTGATCGATCAACGCACAGCCGAAACCGCTGGCCCCAGGGACTTTAATTTCGAATGAATATTCCTGAGATATTCTAGGGGGCACTAAGAAAGGATTTTTCGAAATTCATCCCCTAATGGGTTAAAGTAGGGGGAGTAGCGGGAAACTAATTCTACACGTACAAAGTCGCTGGCGTCGTCTAGTTTATAATTTTATAATATTGTTGAGATGGCTGTCTGGTTACTCTATATCCAAAAAGCAACCCCTCAAACGCTTTTCTTATGTTTGTACTCCTGAGTCATAATTCTTCATTAGGTACAAATGTTAAAAGAAAATCTGACTGTCTGCAGAATAAAGTGAAAAGCCTCATAATTATGTTAAATAGCCACTCAAGAAATTATACCTACTTCATTGAAAAGAAATTGCGCCGTCATACAAAACAATTTACTTTAATGGAGAATAAATGGAGCGCAGCTTTCTTTATACAATTTTCTGTAACAATGTTGATTTCTGACTAAAAGAAGTCAATTGCTTTAAAGAAAAATACATACATTCCTACTTTCTTCTTGTACGTTTTTATCTGTTCTTGGTTATGTTTGTCACGAATAAATGATTTTCTTTCTTTCTTTACATTCGTGTGGACTTCTACTTATTCCAATTAGTATGACTGAAACACTAAAACGTGTTTTTTTGCTATCCTAAAAACTACCTATCAATCAACGCCGTGATTACAGTTACCTACAACATCTATTTACCCGCAGTTAGAGCATATCATTAGAGAAGAGCGAGGGACTTCAAGAGCTCTACACCATATCTACTCACTGCGCAAGTGTCGCACACACACTCCAACAGCTCTATTTTAGGATGCGTTTCCATTAAGCCTGCGAAGCAGCTACGCGGTGCGCTAGGAAGTATCCCCCAAATGTGATAGGTCCGCTGTGCGAGGTTAGGAAAATGCAAAAATCACATTAGTGGTTACTTAACGCATAGCGCTTCGTTGCTTCGCGCAGCTGGTGAAAACGCTGCCTAATGCTTTATAGCGCTCAGTGCCCTCGATCGTCATTTGTATGAAATTCAGAGGCACTGGGTGTCTTTGGCGGCGAATGATTGTTGAAGGCTCACGCAACTTGCAGACCTTTAGTGCCGCTATTTGTCTGGATAAACTTGGGAATAAAGAAATTCCTTGGTAACGAAATCCTGACAAAATGCGTGGTTTTTCGTAGTAATCGCGTATAAAATGTGTTTTTGTGCTGCAGGTGTAATAATGAACGTTATTTGGCGCAGAACGTGCGCGGTAATGGCGACCATTGTTCACTGTAAGGGCCGAGTCTAATAAATGTAGTGTAAGGAGATTACAGACCATAAAAAGTTCGTGTAGGTAATAAAAAGTAGGCACTTAGGCTTATACGACAAAATAAAAACGACAGGGCGCTTTTAAGCGTTGTGATTCGACAATCCGCATTTTAGGCATTTTGATCATCATAACCTAATTTGAATACCTATTGGAAACGGGCATAGAAAAATATTTCTAAACTGTATTGTCAATTGATACTCGTACTAAATACAATACAATACAATACAACAATATTATAATACTTTATTGTACAACAAACAAACACATTACAGAGAAAGAGTAGGTACAATTACAAATAACACAGGTAAGGTTAGAAAAGGATTAAAAAAGTAGACGATTGTGAGTATTTACCGACATTTCTTGGAAAATCCACAACTTTTTCCGCAGTTACGAATATAGGTTTCGAAGAAAATATTAAGGAAAATTTTCGAGTCAGCGAACGCAAATTAGGGCAAAGGGTCGGATTAGTGGCCGCTCGTTAACGACGGCTCCACACCGGTTTGCTTTTACTTGTCCCGAACCATTGTTGTGCTAACCCGGAGTAATGAAGCGTGAATACCTTTGCAGAGTTTAGTTTAGTGCTAAGTTATTAATGTTATTATAAAGTTTTAAATTAATGGCTGTGTGTAACCCGATCAACGGGCCTATTATTGTGTTTATCGCTGTGGGTACACGTGAATAAAACCATCCACGTACTGATGGAATCGTGTATGAGAAAATGAAATGAGAAGAGTACATTTTTGGAAATAATTAGACGCTATGTAGTCTCATTTAAATATAGAATCGGACCTCGCATAGTTTTCTCACTGTTTGACACTTTTTTCATTTTCTTACTGCAAAACAAAGGCATTGCATGCATACATTATAAATATAATGGTAGTTTTTATATAATAGTCGTTAAAAAGAGTTCTATAAGTCTGGAAGCTCATTAACGATTCCTATTACACATAATAATAGAGTAAACCACTGTTACAGCCTCAAGGTTATCAAAAAAAATTGCAATGACAATCAATTTTACATTCACCTATAATTGCACTGTGAATCTTAACCTTATTACAATGCGACAAAGCGTCTGGAAACTAAACGACTTAACGATGTCCGTCCGCGGTTCCACCCTTAACGGAAATTCAATTATACACCTTCTCATTCTCCGCACAACCGACATAATGCAATTCATTTCTTTTGAACGTGGAAGTATCGGTTTAAGCGAACACAGAATTTAGGAGCTACTTTCAATTTAGAGGACTGACGTACAACCTAATTTATTGAAGGTAGGAAGTGAAGTTTAAAATATATAGGTACAGTCGACGTCAAAGATATGTTTACACTTTAGTACCTCGTCGCTATGACAATTTCATATGGCAGTTAAAACATGACGTTAAATAGACAAGGTACTAAAGTTTACACATATTTATGACGTCGACTGTACATACACCCGTAGCAATGGAAAGGAGCACTAAAAAAAATCGGAGTTCAACCCCTAATAAATAGAAATGGAAGGAAAATACGGGATAACATTCTCTACTTATTTTAAGGGCCTTCCCTTAAAATAAGTAGAGAACTCTGCCAAAAAAGTAAAGCAGTATAGCAATGTCATATAGCCTTGCATTTGTTTCAGTAAGCATCGACCAAAAATGTAGTTTTAAAAATTAAATAAAAATGTTGCGAACGTCGAATTTCAAATTGATAGACACATCCTATCAACCGTACTATTTTAAACGTGCAAACTAATTGGATCCTTAGGATGGCAGTCCGGCCGACTGTACAAATGTACAAACAAAAGACAATCCCAACTAAATATACTGTGACGCATGTGCGCCACTTTTCTTCTAAATTATTAATGTGTTGGCTTTACGAATACCTACACATACATTTAGTACAGTCAAGGACTTTAATTGTTATGCCACTATGGAACCCTGTCATAATGACAGCGTCAAACGAATGAATGATTAACGTTATGCGACAGGGTTCCACAGTGGCATAAAAATTAAAGTCCTTAACTGTACCAACGAACTGATAGTCGGGTCCACTGTTCGTAGCAGAGTTTTGCTACATAGGGGAAGACTTCTGCTACAGGCTACAGCGTAGCACTCGTAGCATTGCGGCACTGGGACTCTATTCTACGACGTTAAACAATATTGCCTTTGACGTGTTATCGTATTGTCAACGTTTTGATAGCTCTTATTTACTTGCCAGTAATGGCGGCTAATTTAAAAACAATACCATTACACGTCAAGGACAATATGGTTTTACTGAGTTAAAAAAAGACCCTGAATGTTTTAGAGAAAGAGAAAAGAGGGCAACGTTCAAGTGATTTTCTATACATGTAGGTGAATATTATAAAATTAAGTACTATTTCTTAGTGTACCTTTATTAACGGTCTTCTTTTATTCTATGAATTCTCAGTAAAACCTACCTATTACTTACAGTGTGTAAATCGCCACTAAAAACAGGTTAGCACTTCAAATTCCGAGAACTTGAGATTTGCATCTCAATGCGTCTATTTTGCATGTAAAACGGGTTGCTTAACCGTGGATATAATACCTATTACCTGGTATAATGAAAAAGTTACCGCGGTAAATCTATTTCGGTGGGGTAAGCAATTTAAATATTTAAGATCTCATATTTACGTTAAATCTTAAGGGTTTTTAAACCAATCGCGTCACTGGTAGATCACGTGATACGAAAAGTCACGTGATCTACCAGTGACGTGATTGGTTTAAAAACGAAACCAATAGAAACGCCAGTTAGCGTAATGCGTCTTGGAAAGGGCCTCTGGGTAACTATCGCCTTTCACAACTTACCCACCGGCTTCAGCCACGTGACAGGACTCTAATTTGAAAAGTACGGTCTTCTTCCTTCATAACCTGACTTAAATTTAAACGAAGCCTTAAATTATTAATCATAAACATGTATTTTCTATAAACATGTTACAACAAAATTGTAATGATTTATCTGGTCCTAAAATCCATTATCCTGAAATCTACTTTGAGCACAGATTTGGTGTGGAACCTCTCTTTCTGCAATATTTTTCCAGAACATTAACATTAACATAAACTGAATATTTTCAATCTTCAGTTGTCCACATTGTCATACCCATAGTATGAAATAAAACAAAAACTATTTGAAATGTGGGAGCGGGTACGTAGATTTCCGACCGAAGGTTCTATCTACTTGGATTATGCGGCAAGTAATTTCCGAGCGAACAATGACAAATCAATTCTACGCTGTCGGAGTCGCGGGTAAATTTAGCTGTTACATAAACGATGGGCAATCCAACCAATAAAAACAGTTGTTAAAACTTTCTACCGATAATATTCGAATCACGATACACCAAACTTTCACGGCACCGACGACACATCTAGCTTATTAAAACTGCATATTTACAGTCCCTCAGTCGCAGTAAATATGTTAATACAAATCAAAACATACCAATTAACAACAGCTTGTCATTCCAAGGCAAGCACCCGAGCGCCGAAACACTCCAACAATTACCGCACAGTCTCCAATCCCGACAACCTAATTCCCAATTCATCGCACGATGAGAACATCATGTAGCAGACGAATTGCTGAATATTTAATTATGAAAGTTACATAAAACTGGGATTTTGCTGATGTACGCGAAACTTTTGGTTGAAAATTGATCAAATGTGTGCACAGCCTTTTCGTTTTGTGTATTTAGGTAAGTCCCGTTGGCAGTTTTTGAGCTTGTATAAAATAACGGTGGGTGTGCTCATGCATATATGTTACGCTTAATCTATATAGATAAGAATTAAACGCTATGAGTTCGTAAGCGCATCATTTGAGAGCGACTGGATTTAAGGAAAGAAATATTGCCCAAGTTGGAAAATTCGTTTGAACTAAGTACTTATATAAAAGTTAAAGTAGGACTGCACAAAGTCTGTTGGGGACCTAGTTTAAAATAGGTATATAGTTTATTATATGTATTTAAATAGCCCTTGAATTATTTAGCATGAATGATGAGAACTCTTCAGTAAAATGGATTCGCTTACCACTGTAGAACCATGTCGCAATGTGAGACCTCATCAATTTAACTTCAGTGATGTGTCAATTAATAAGTCGCCTCATTGCGGCAGGGTGTTACTGTGGTACACCAATCCATTGTGTTGACAATACCTTTTTTATTTGTCACACTTATTATATTGTAAATAATGTAATAACACGCTTTGATATAGCTTATTCCTGATATACCAGCATTTTAAAGAAGCAAGACAAAGACAAGTTGTTTAACGCTAACGTTAATGATTTTAGAAAACTGTCAAAGTGTATGGGATTGACGTAGGCGCTCGACGCGATTGCCTGTCCGCCTACGTTTATCCTATACATTTTGGATAACGATAAGATAACGAACGCTGAATGAATCGTGTATAGGGCATCAGATTTAAAAAAAACAAAATGTGTAGAATTTACGTAAACTGGCGATCTATTGCGACCGGCATACCTAAGTCAATTCCATACACTATGTCAGTTCTCAAAAGTTTCTAAAGCATCTTGTCTAGATATAGACAACATTTAAAATTCTGTTATAGCTATCGGCAATAATAGTTAGCTATATGTGTTTACTCACAGCGTGCAGCCTCCGGGCCGCGTCGTGTATGGACAGAATGTGCGTGATCTTGTGCCGGTCGAGCTGCACGGGGTCCTTCGAGTCCCGGTAGTTGCCCACGTACAGCCCGGGAAGCACCTGGGGACAAACAAGTTACTTATCTATACTTCATTCGTTCAAATAGTGTGCATTACAACCGTTTGAAGTCGCCGACACCGCTTTGTGCGCGCCGCGTTGGCTTCTCTGTACCAACTGTAGCGGCACACCAAATCATGCAAACTATTTGAACGAACTATGTATGAATAAAAATTAATGTTTGTCCTCTATGTGTACAAACATAGCTACATGTGTCATTGTGATGAAAATTTGGAGGGTTCTTTGTATGCCCGGGAGGGTTCCTCGACCAAGAAATCTAAGAAAATAAACACGTTTTACTTTACGTAGCATTGCAACGCATACCGGGTGCAGCTAGTTTCAAATAAAAAATAATTATTTATAAGGCCGGCATTACACCTGTAAGTTATTGCTGTAAGTTCTGAGACTCAACTATGGGTAAGAATGAGTGGCAAATATCTGCATCTCTCTCTTGCATATAGCTTTGTTTCAAAACATACAGTAATAACTTACAAGTGTAGTGCCGGCCTAACACACTTTTGTTGCCAACGTACTTCTAACACTGATGATAAACTCGCTATTTAAAAACGAGTAAAACGAATCCAAAGTCAACGGCTCTATTATTAGGGGGTGAGGGGTTCCTATGGCCACTGTCCATCTTCATAACCGTACGATAGGTATTATTGTGTTGTGATACAGTGGTCGGCAACACGCGGCCCGCGGACGTCTTACTTGCGGCCTGTGAATGTTTTGTTAAATAATTATATAATTATAGGTATATTGGGCTTCTAGGGTTAATCACAAGTGCGGCCCGCCTTTACTTTATTTTGACACCTTGTGGCCCTTGCCTTCCAAGAGGTTGCCGACCGCTGTTGTAATATATCAAAATCGCATAAGCATGAAAAAATTCAAGTCAACCCGATGATTATGATAGAAAGGAAAATCGACTTCAGGGCTATTCTTGGTGGTTAAAACCAGATTGTCTTTGGCTTGTTACGGTTTTTGTTGTAACTCGGCCGCCATGCGTGTGTGTGTGTTATGTGTGTTAATAAAAAAAAATGCAATTACATTTTAGCCGCAAACGCTCAAAGAAAAGAGACGCTGACCTGACCTGATGCCGTAGGACTGTTTGAATAGCAAACTAAATACAATACGAAAACAGGTCAAAAACCATAAGGTTTAGCCCGTGCAGAATTGAGCCCTTGATAAAATGTGTGTTTTATTGCTGACACCAAGTAAATATTAAATAACTATAGTCATAAACATACAACGTAGAAAACTGCTAAAGAATGAAAGCGTTTTTTCAATCCACTGAGATTCAAATCCACGTTAAACTTCGCGATATCGCCATATTCTCGTGGCGTCAGTTTGCTAACGACTTAAGCTTTACTTTCAAGGGCGTTGGCTTTTATAATACGTCTCTTTCTAGCCACAGAGCAAACGAAACGAAAAAAGTTCAATTCCCGTCATCGCAATTTTTTGCTGAGTCGTAGTAGTAATTTGTGAACTTTTGCCAGATAGGTATTATATCTATGTAGGTATAAGAGATTATTAGACCCAAGATTTGGGGAAGACAAATGACTGCCTTTAAGCGTTAAGTTTTTAACGCTTAAGTTATCAATCATTACCTCACCAAAGGAGGTTTACCACGACATATTTAAAAACGGTTGGGTTTACGGGATTAAAAAGGACTGAATTTATAAGCTGTAGGTTTACAATAATAAATTATGTCCCTGTAAAAACTCGAGCGATGATAAAAAATATAAGACCGAGCAAACTTTGCGCGACAGACAAATAGTGGAAAAACAGGTCCGTAAAAAAGAATTATGGCGGCCATTTGTTGAATAAAAAACAAGCGTAAGTCAAAGCCGGGGTATCATATTTACTATGGATAGTAAGGATACTAACTTGAGAATGCAGAGAACTTCTCTCGTGCAAACAAGTCAAACGAATAGCAAGCTTTCAAAACCCGACTGCCTGATTTTTAGGGTACCGTAGTCAAATTAGTTTATATTTATGCCGGAATTCTACAGCGGCATACGAACGGTCGGCCAAGAAAGTGGTCTACCAGTTTTGACAAAAGTTTCTGTGAGATCTAATTATCGCTAAGTTTGACAGTTGTCACTGTCATAATATTATTGCAAGGGAAAATCAAACTTGTTGTGTCATGACGTGCAAATGGCCTTCAACCGTAGCCGTAACCGTGGTGACATACCTACGCCTAGAATGGATCCACATACCTCGCGTGTGTAGCGTACGGTCAAGAACGTTAATTTGTAACCACATTTCAAAACAAATATGCTTGAGTTCGTCAATGTCATTAGAGATGCCAAGTCATTTGTAACTCAACCTTATAGTTGTAGAATGTCAGATTGACTTTGAACCTAAGGTGGGTCCCAATTTTAAGGCTTTGGCTGATTAATTTTAAACTATGCATGTCGACATAATATACCATAGCCTATAACACTGCTAGGATATAAACTATTCAACAATACCCCACACACCTGCAGGAGGTCACAAACAAACAAATATTAAGTTAGGGTTTTAGACATTACTCAGATTTCTGGGTTGCCAACGGGACTCTGTTACTAAGTCTCCTCTGTCCGTATTTTTGTCAGTAGGCTTTATCTCATGAACTGTAATAGGTAGACAGTTGAAATTTTCACAGAGTGTGTATTTCTATTGCCAGTATAACAACAACAAAAAAACAAAATTAAAGGGGGCTCACTTACAAGAATCGTACGGAATCCTCCGTGTGCGAGTCCGGCTCGCACGTGGCCGCTTTTTACCTTTTTCAAAGGTAAATCCCGTAAAGCGTTAGCTCCCATTGATTATTAAGATCCCTTTCTGGGAATTTCTGCATAAAAATGTTGTAACTCTAACTCAACCTTCTACGCTAACGTCATAACTAGAAAGTTATCGCATGATTTGGCACAGAGCACTTGGCGCATTGTGGCATGGCTCGAGGCTATCTAGGTACAGTTTACTAGAATGTTATGTCGAAAACCCTAGCAAAAGACCTACCGTAAAACGGGGTGAGTAGGGATTAAGGAGCGAGTAGGGACACAACCTAAAATAAGTCATAACTTGTTACGAATAAGAACAATTATTAAATGGACAATAACGTAACGTCTATTGGAAATAATTTCAGTCTTATAATTAGTAATATATGCTTCATTTTAGAATGTATCCCTGCTCACGCCGTTTTACGGTACCTATGTTTCTGTTTAAGCCGTCCATTTGATACTGATAATAAAATCCGCTTTATATCCAATAAAGGCTGCCTCACAAGAACTATTACGAGCAATAACTTACCTAGATAAGGTTTCCTAGTTTAATCTTTAAGAGTGCGTAGATCGCCTTGGCTTTCGTTTGCAGACTTATCTGCAAGCGTTGTAAACTCCTCATACAAATTGATACTGAACTATGACGTCACAAAGAAGTAAACACTGTACAGTATTCCAAGCTTCTTAATAGAAATAATAGCTTTCGGCTGGCTCTCGCTATCACGCTTGCACTCGCAACTGACAGTATATTTGTCACTCGTGTATCATAGAAAAACGAAGATTGCCGATCGCTATTAGGAAAATGGTTGCACTGTACTAAATTTATGTTAAAAACAATTAAGTAATTTGTAATTTTGGCCGCGAAAAGCTGCATTCAGTAAATAGTTGCTTTACAATTCATTTTTAAATGCAAGAGTCCATATATATAGGGTATTTACTATTGGATAAAAAAACCTTTAAATCATTTTGATATTTTATGTTTGTTTTCACTTTGTTACTGTAATTTCCAGTTTTTCAATCGATATTACTAGATTATAAGTATACTAAAGTTTAACATGTCTCAACATCCCTATTGAATTTTGAAGCTTAATCTAATCTCGCATAGTTAAGCACTGTAATGTGAGGGCTCCAATTGTATTCGGAAACGTCTGACTTTATCCCTACTTCCACAGAATAGATAATAGTACAAGTACAGAAGGCTCACTCCCTGGATCATTACAAAAGCCGCTTTTTTCTTAGCCAAAACATTATGATTTAGGGCCCTCTGACGTCGTCGACTCCAGCGCAAGACAAACGGAACGTTAAGGCTGTGTACGAACGGTGAAAATGAATGGGCTCACTCGCCACGTCGCCGATAGTGAGGGCTGTCAACGACTAAAAATAAAATAATAATTTTTTGCCCATTTATTTCTTGCATTCAATATAGAGAGCAATAAATGTATATTCTGCATACGTCATATACTTAAATTATTTCATTATTTATCTCTAAAATAATAAATCTATTAGGTACCAATTACTGACAGTTGCTAGGTACGTTACCATATTTCTACGGATAAAGACGGCAATCCGTAGCGAACGCTATTGTACGAAAGAGATAAATAGTTGTTTCAAATTGCGTACCCGAATGACGCGGCGTGCCTATCTATCATGGCAGCCAATTGCTACCCGTCTTTATCTCACTTATATAAAATTGGTGGCGGCCCCTGAATAGTACCCATCAGATGGGTAACCGGCATGTACTTGTAGCGATGAACGTAAATCGTGGAGTGAGCCGCGCCTGCTACTTCCACAAACCGCATTATTTATATAATTTACCTACACTTTTAACTGGTGGATTTTAACATGAACTCTTGCTACAACAAAGAAAATGTGAGTGTTAGTTCGATTCCTCACATTGTGTTTGCATAAAACAATGGCCAACATGACTGACACAAGGTTTTTAAATCATTAACGTCATTAACCATGGGTTGATTAACTACGATTCAAAAAACTCATCTAAGTGTGGTTCTAACTAACGAAAGTCATAAGCAGGAGTCGAACTTTTGGTGCCGAAATTGTCGAAATTTGAAACACAAGGTGCTCTCATTTAGCAGATATTTAGGTACAATAAATAAGTAGTATAAGATAAGAAGCGATAAAATTATCAGAGTCAAATACAGCCTCATTGCAATCAAAATACGGACTACGGCGCAGCGTAATTTTTTTCACCATTATTATTAAAAATGGCAAACTGAGTCAATATACTTTTATAATTGAGCGAGTATTGTTCAAAATAATGATGCCAGAATAATATTTAATCATACAAATTGTTATTACAACATAAGAAAAAATTATTAATCTTACACGATGACATTTGTTACTGTCCGTCCATCTCAATGTAATGTGTCGATAATACTCGTATATAATTACCCTATACACCTTTGACGTCATCGGCACCAAAATTTCGACCCCTGCCTGGTCACATCAAAAGAATGGGATGCATGGAGAGCCAATTTAAACTTGTGTCAAATTGCTGGTGCAGGTTAGTTCATTCTAATTCCGAAAAGTAAAACAAAATGTTATTTAATAGCAAAACAAACATTGCGATTTCAAAAAAGCGCGCCCGCCGCGGTTTCACACACTTAAGTAGAACGGAAACTTCCAATCAGAGGGCTCAGACAAGATGCACTACGCTGACTAACGTTTCTATTCGATTCGTTTTTAAACCAATCGCGTCACTGGAAGATGACGTGATACGAAAAGTCACGTGGTCTACCAGTGACGCGATTGGTTTAAAAACGAATCGAATAGAAACGTTAGTTAGCGTAGTGCATCTTGTCTGAGCCCTCAGATTGTCTTAACAAGCTGCGCGTCTGCTGTAGTGTGTCGGTCGTTCACTCGCTATCTGCTACATTCCACTAAAATGGAAACACACTCTTTCTCCAGTGAGTAATTCTAAAACCGCAAAACAAGTAAGTCTTCTTAATTTTGTGATAAAGTATTTTTACCGCTCCAAAACAAAACGACTCAAAAGACTGTACATTCGCGCTGAGGGATTAGGGAGGTTCGTGAGTACGTGAATTCCTGCCTCTTGAGCTGCGTCTCGTTGTCATAATCCTGTAAGTCGACGAGCAATGCTGCGTTGATACGATGAATGAAATCACATTAACTTGAAATTCACTGAGGCATTTGTAGCAAAAATACGAGATAGGTTGAAATCTTTGCCAAAAAGTCTAGAAAGGCAATTTTAATTGATGGTAGTTCCTTATCCGAAGCACCGGTATCTATAGAGATAAAAAATATAAAAGATGTTTATTCAGTAAGTAGGCCGAGTGGACACTCTTAAACGTCAAAAATCTAACAGCGCTTGCCAAGAGATCACTGCTGAGAAGAAAGGCCGCAAGCAACTCATAACTCAGTCTTTTAAATTAAATACTTATTGCTTATGGCAATGGTAACACTTAACCTAGCATTATATGAAACAAAAATATGATGCGTAGTTGAGCAGGAAATGTGTCAAAATACAGACGTGAGACAGTAGTTAGATTCTACCAGCTATGCAGCTGTACGGCGCTGAATAAGAGACTAATTAGTAACGCGAGAATAAGAGCCCGAGAGAGCAATCAAGACACTATTCGGGCGAGAACGAAACATCGCAGGGGTCAGGCGATTACTTCGAAATACTAGTCTTCGAATACTTTAGCTCTATCACTCTTCAACCTCGAATGGTTTAAGTAAAAGAGACACCGTTAACCTAACATTGAATGTCCATCTCGGGAGTTTGGCCACATAAATGTGGGAATTGCAATTTGCTGCAGTTCCATACTTGAGTTAGTGGTTCATATAATAATTGTTTTTTTTTTATGGTAGGTATTAGGTAGGTATGGAACCTTTCATTTCCTTTTTGAAAATGAGAAAGTAAATATAAAGAGAGCAACGTTTAATGTCAACAAAGGTTAATTCTAAGGAAAAACCGCATAAATGAAATTTCATAAGTCATCATATCCATTATCGATTTAGCAATAAGGATTAGCGAATGTACAATTAAACAGAAGCTGTGCCAAAGCGGGAACTGGCATATTTTTTTTATTTTTGTGATTGTAATGCCTTTTGACAGTTGTTGTATGGACAAAGAATAAAAGTTATGTAATAGATATTTTAGTAAGTACAGGTCGATTCACTGTGTGAGTCCTTTGAATCGATGTTCGAATTTCAAACCGAAAAGCTGTTATTACTTAACACAATACTTTCGTTCACTCATTCAATCCATTCGAGCCAGCTCTTGTGAATCGACCTGTAGGTAAAACCAAAGTTTCCTGACATCGATTCGAACATCAGAAACAAACATGCCAATGACGTAAAGAATAACCACGCCCACACTTAGTCAAAACTTTGATATTTTATATCCATATAGGTCTTATCCAATAGCCGATGTTTTAAAGGTATAAATAGATTGGTTTTATAATTACGGCCCGGGGCGAGACCTTAATCAACCCAACGCAACGGAAAAGGGACTTCTTTTTCAGAGTATATTTATTACTTAGAGTGGCCTGAAAAGGTGTGACTTAAATCAAATGACAAAAACCCCGACGTCGGAGTAAAATGGATGGGAGCGGCATTACTGACTGACACATTTTTTTAAGGAAGTAGGTACACACCCAATGTTAACATTTTTCAACTTGACACTTTCTATGTCGGGTTCTTAATCTCATTTATCTTTTGTTTGATTTTCTCAAATGTATGTGTTTTTTGTGTTATTTAAAACCCGAATAAATGATTCTAAGGTACCCGAGGGTAATATGGTCACGTTAAGCTTTGAAAATCTTTAAAAAAATAAGTATATAGGGGGGTGTGTTAAAAAATATACGGTTGGATACTTCAACTATACTATACTGAAAACATAACAAATTAACTTTGGTAATAATTAGGAACCATTAAAAAAAAACAACTTTAAAAAAAGTGGTAAATGGCCATATTTTCGGCACGTGCGGTTATTATGGCCATCACATGGTTTCGTTATTTACGGTATGAAGTGAGTCTCCACTCCATTTATCGCTCGCACTTTGGGTACAGAAAATGGTCTTCGTCGTCTTTTGAGAGCCCTACACACTCTTCGTGGACGTATTGACAGCTCGAGATGTAGAGCCTCATATCTGCCACTCTGTCTTCTTGACAGAGAAAGCAGTACCAAGACTTATTGGCACCTGGACCCTTTGAATTCTTTTTTTGTTGAGGTCTGGTTACTGGAGAAATCTTTCTTTGCCGAGAGCTTCTTGGTTCAGGAGGCGGTGGTGCTGGAGAAGTCTTCATTTGAGCACTTGACTCTTGATGTTCATATTAACAGATGCGTACTTGTTTAACTTTTTATGACTCACACAAAAACTTTCGTTTTAACCTCTTTATGTGCATACCATTACTTTAAAATATGATAAATTATCTGTTCACTTACCTCCAATAACAAGTTCACACATATATTTTTGAATTTTGCGAGATTTTAATGTTTACATGTTTTTTAGAAGGTTGATGTCAGTTGAGAATCGAATGCTATTTTTGATCTGACAAAACTCTGTCGGTAAAGCAGTCCCGATGAAACTCTGCTAGGTTTGAGTAGACTACTTGACGCTATTAACTACAGTGCCATCTATTCAGAATGTGTTGTACTTTTTGAAATCTATCGAAGTGACCATATTAACCAGATGACCATAATACCCTCGGGTACCTTATTCTATTCTATTCTATTTGCACAAGAAAGGGAAAATAGAAAAGTGACAACATGTAGGCGCCTTTTAGTAATATCACGTTCATTTTGGCAACTTAGCAATTGGTTAGCTACGACACAGGCTGTGCCTAGTGTAGGAACCACTGTATCTTGAATTCGGTAAGCGAAAAATCTCTCTAATCTGTAAAAACTATCTTTTTTTTTGTATGTAAGAGATAAATAAATAATTATGATAATGTCGACCCTTTTATGTTTGAGTTATGTTTTTAACGCCGCTGTTGTAACATAATACCTATTCATCGATGACTTAATAAAGAACGGGCTCTTTTTGCTCCAATAACATCTAGTTGTCGATATATTGGTTTATTATATTACTAGCTTGCCTGCGACACGTACCCGGAGAAGACTACCTGATTACACATCCATCAAATTGTTCAAATTAAACTAGTTTCGTTTGTCAAGCAGACAGCGCATATTGCTAGTTCCAAGTCACTTTGAACGCAATTATGTCTGAATTGAGACGGAATACCGACATAATTGACAACAATTCATATGTGCTAAGGTAGTAAATTAAAATACCATTTGTAGATTTTACTACCGTTTGTAGATTACAGTAAAAATATTTTTGGATTTTTTTATGTTGTCGTTTTTTTTTATATTTAGGAAAGACAGTAAAAGAAACTTGTATTGTGAATGTTATGAATACACTCATAGTGCCCTTAGTCCATTTATTACCATAGGAATTGAAAAAAATATACAACTGTCATGCCAATTTTTTATCTGTCTGTCTGACGGTTTACTTGATTCTGACGACACGCTTTTGATTCTCGTAATACTATTGTTTTGATATACGCTATTTAAAATGAAAGTGATTGTAAATGTATGTTGTTACAGTTGTTATTATTGACAAGTGACAAGACATGACAGTCAGTTCTGTTTCTGTTTAAAGTTACTTTTTTTTATTTTATATCATGCTAAGATCACGACTTCAGTACCTATACCTAACTGACTATTTCTTTAATAAATGATTAACGACGAATTTAAGTTAAATAAACAAAAACCGAGAAACACGGGTAGTCTAATTTTTAACCAGCTATTATAAACGCGGAAAAAGAAAATGTTTTTTTTTTAATGTAAATTTTGTCATCAAAATTTAGACGCAGCCAACCAAATCAAATGGAAATTCCACTTCGCTACAAATCCATTTCAAGTTTATTTTCCTCCGGCTGTTCAAGAGGACAAGCATCCTGTACGGGGCTGGAAATATTAGATGAAGTTGTAAAGGCTGATTTTGTTTTATTCTTACATCTCGCCTTTTCATCCAAACAAAAACATGATTGATGGATTGACGCCAGTACATTTTTTATTGGCAATTTTTTTCTTTTAATCTGAAAGCCGATGGATTGAACTTGAAAAGTTAGGCACTTTCGTCTACTTTCATCTAAGTTCATTCACGAGACTACAATGGATAAAATACCTGCTTTTACTACGCCATCTCAAGTATACATTCAAGCTAAAATACACGTTGTTTTTCGATGAGGGAAACGTGAAAACAAATACCCAATAATGGCAGCATGGCTCGGAACGTTCGCTTTCTCTACGTGTAGGTACTTTAGGCAGACACGCTTCTAGGTATTAGAATTGGGAAAGAATAAAAGACCGTAAACAAAAAAAAAATTACCCGTATTATGTAAAGCAACAAAGGGCTACCTAAATAAAAATGGGTCTATACTGTCTGTCATAATTATTTTTAGACATAATGTGATTGAGGTCATATTTATCGGAAGGCATAGACGTATTTTTTAACAAATGTTACTTTTTCAGAATTTTATAAGTTCAAATTAACCAAACTTAGCCTTGTTTACACGTTAGATATTTAAGAAATTTTGAAATGTTTATAGTTCCAGCGACATGAAAAAAATTATGACTATCAATAATTATTTCGATGTATGAATGTGGAAGAAGCGATAGAGATTTGTCAGGATCGTAACAGGTGGAAAGAATTGGTCTCTGCCTACACCTCTGGGAAACAGGCGTGAGTTATGTATGTATGTATGTATGTATGTAATAATTATCCAACAATTATATTACGATCAAAAAAGAAAAAGGGAAACAAAGGGCTCCCAAATAAATACATAACATAACGCAACGTGACGTAACTAAAAGAACAAAATATCGTACGATTAAGCGCTTCAGCGTTTTGATTTTACATAAATACAAATGTTAAAATAAGCGTTGTTTGGTGTCATATAATGTAATGTGACCGAACGTTTCTTTAAAAAAACCTTACAATAAATGGAGGCGTTGGTTGATCCCCAAACTTTGATGATGTAAGGTTCTGCCCAACTCAACCGCGGGGTATAAGGGTTTCTTCGTCCATGTTAAAGATATCAAGCACAGATTTTCACTAAATTTAAGGTACCGAGATCGAACCCCCGCCCGCGGTCACCATGTACCATGTACACATGCACATTCGAACAGCTAAGTGCGTAACAGGGTAATTGCACAAAACAAAAGGTCCAATGGGTCGAGGGTATAAATCCGAAAGGGCCCTTCACTAAAATATGATAAGATAACTACCGAGTCCCGATACTGCAGAAGGCAATCCGTATTTCAACAAAGTCAGTTCCGTTTTCGAAGCTTGCTTTTTGTTTTACTCTTTTTTAACAATCAATAAAGGCTCCGTTTCATTGGTCGATAGCCCGCATGCTTGTAGCAATCCATTGCGGGTTGTTGTAACATTTTTGAGCCGAGAGCTATCGCAGCGACGCGATATATCACGAAAGGCATAAAACAATGACAAAATCCTAGCGTCGCGTGACTAGCGCGTCTCCGGCGGCGCCGCACGAACCTTTCGATTAATTCACGAGGTACTTTATACGACAACGTATTTTTTTCTACTGTTTCAATTTGCCGCATGATTCTACAAAATTACAATCGTGTACATTTGTAACTATGCGCCAGTTAATTAGAATAGATTAATCTGGACCGCTGAAATGTATTTTGTTTGTACTGTTTTTTTTTGAAATATGGGCCGGTGCAGAAGCTCATCAGGCCCAAACCCTCAAGCGCCGCAAATATTCATCATTATTAAATAATTTCGAATTGATGGCACTTGCAGTGGAGACCATGGGACCTTGGTCAGATGATATGAAAAGCTTTATTAAGGCCCAGTCATCCCGGCTCATAGACTCCTCTGGAGATCCTAGAGCTGGTGCTTACCTCTCCCAAAGGATTGGGCTAGCTATCTAGACAGGTAATGCAGCCAGTGTCATAGTGACCATGCTGCGAGTGGATCTGCTAGATCTAGATGTGTTCTTTTTATAGTGGTGATTATTATTTATATTATATGTTTAATATTTGAGTAGCTTAGTTTTATTTTAATTTAAATACGTTTAGTTTTAATTTTTAATTGTGTTATTGTTGAATTCTGGAGAAGCTATAAAAAAAAATCCGGTACCTATTATCTTATCGAAACACTTTTCAATAAACGCACTCGTATTTCGCATTACGCAAAATTTTCATTTCATCGAACGGCATTTCTCGCCGCATAAATCTAACTTAACCTAACCAACGTAAATAATGCTTGCGATATCCTGAAAAGAAAACATCATGGTTTCAGTAGAAAATAGCGTTCGATGAAATTAGATTCGATGAAATCACAATCGTTGAAGTGAAATTGGATAAAGCATAAAGATATGAAGGCCGGTTCTTTTGACCTAACTTACGACTATTCCATTGAATTAACGGGCCGATCGTTTACCTAACCTACCTATTTTTCGAAATGACTCGTATGCGCCTAAAGGCAGAGAGTTAGTGATTTTCTTTAATCAATGTCGACGTTTACCAAGTTTAAAATCTATTTGACGACTGACAGGGACAACTGACTTTCTTAACGATATTTGCGACCCTTTCATTCAAATCGGAGAAGTTTTAAACAGCACAGCCGATATACTATCGAATCGGACCTACTATGAAATGGAAACCACTCTTATCACCGTTATCAATTTTACGCTAAATGGGCGACCTACGACTAACAATCGGCCGACCGATTAAAGCTTCTGTGTTCATCGCATTACAACAGAAACGTATATAATATATAACTTTAGATATCGACGACGCGCTGGCCTAGTTGGTAGTGACCCTGCCTACGAAGCTAGGGGTCCTGGGTTCAAATCCTGGTAAGGGCAGATATTTGTGTGATGAGCGCGAATATATTTTTTCCTGAGTCATGGTTGTTTTCTATGTATTTAAGTATATATTTCTCTATATAAGTATTTATATCGTTGTCTAGTACCCATAGTACGAGCCTAGAGCTTAGTTTGGGACTAGGTCAATTGGTGCGACATTGTCCCCTGATATTAACAAAAAACTGCATCCCTCTAGGCCTGTCAGTCTGGGGTGCCCAGATAAAAGGCAAACCGACAGACATAGACAACATAATGAAATAAATTATGAGTTATGTAACCGGGAGATCTTTTTCCGGTTTTCTGTTCCTACAAAAGATAAATAATGATAATAAAAACCATTTTATAAAGCTCAGAAACCTTCTGAAAAAAGTTCTATGGTTGACTTTTAAGTGGGCTTTTCTCAAATATCTAGAATGGTACAGAATTGTTCTTTCTACGTTAGGAATATTATATATTCTTTAAACAGTTATATTATATGTATCGATGTATAGATTTCTTACTACTGAGTATTGTTGGAACTGACATTTGAGAATTAAATAACCGACTATTTTATCTTTTTATTTCCGTTCATGTTTTACTTAGGGCAATACTTTAAATTTTCGAAATATATTTTAATTTATTGCATACATAAATAATAACAAATTGATTGGATACATTTGTCTCTGTAGCACAACGCGACGTCGGTCGATGTTGTTAAATTACCGTACTTACTTACATTTGTTTTTAACACAAACAAATTCTAAGGGGGGCATGAAAATATTATTTACCATTCGGGGAGGCTCGACGCAAACAAGGTTGTAATATAAAGTATAAACCCATACTATTAGTAAAAATCCATGCAAAACCACTAATACTAAGCTTGTAGTTTATTACGCAATCAGCCTCTGGTTTATTCAGTACAGATTTTTTTACTGCTAATGAAATTACCATTATGATTTCAATATCTGTTAATAAATTGATAAACAACTAACACCTAAAATATTGTAGGTATTTGTTATATTATACGCTACAGATGGACCAAACGAAATTATTAGGCTTCTCTTTTTACTATAAACAATCGTTTCGTTTTTGTGTAAGGTTAACGCTATTTTTAACCGACGTCAAAAAAGGAGGAGGTTATACGTTCCACTGTTTTTTTTTTAATGTATGTTCACCGATTACTCCGTCAATTGCCGACCAATTTCAAAATTTTTTTTTTGGTTTGATAGAGTATACTTTCGAGGTAGTCCCATTGTCACCAAATCGGAATCTGATGAGAGGATCCGTGAGGAATTGAGGGAACTCCTCAAATATTGTAGGCAAACATATAGCGATTTTAGTATTTTTGGTAACAAATCTAGCATTTGCATTCAAAAAGTATCATTTAGTGAAGTGGAACTGATGATGAAGACCACAGATGGCCACCGGAACTCCTTAACGGTACCGATTTCAAGGGTGGCGATAAGATATCTCGATTAAGATAGTTGAGCGACTACAACGAAGAATATTTACTTGTTAACCGACTTCAAAAAAGGAGGTTATTGAAATATGACTATGACTTTCCCGCGGCGTTGCTTGCGGCGCGCTTGAAATAACTTAAAGTTTCATTTCAACTAAGAAGTGGGACTACGTAACAGCGTATTATGATCACTAAAAAGTATAAAATAAAATAAATGTTTTAAAAAACCAGAACATTTTCAACAAAAAGCCGACATCAGTTGGACTAACCTATTAGGTGCCTACAATTTTAAAGAAGTTATTTTTTGCGTTTTTGAAGGCAGTTTTTTGTTTTTTTTAACATTTTATGTTTTTTATTCCATGTTGTGATCACCTTTAAGAGGGAGATCAATTAGTTATACCATTTATTTTAGACCATGTAATCTCTTAACGGTAAGCATTGTAATCCTGTTGTGATACTTAAATAAATAAATAAATAATGTTGCGGAATCTAAAGAGAATTACTAGATAATGATCAAAGTTGTAAAACCAAAGCTAAGTTAAAATAGGAGATAGGTTCTTCAAATAGTGTCTTAATTATGTATTCAAACTTTAACTCTCGATATTAGGCATTAAAAAAATATAATAATAATATTTATTTACGTACCTATATAAGTAATCCTGGTCACTGTTTATTGAAACGCTTTATTGAAATTTCATAGAAAACCGCATTAACATACAGACATACATGAACCAACTCTAAAAAAAATTGAAACGTGTTCTACTGCTCATTTTGAGGCCCCCTATAGCATTATTGAGTTCCTATCGAATGCACAGCTTTATCTTCTACGATTTTATTCGCTAAAGTATACATGAAAATGACTTTATTGTAGTATGTAGTTTCTGTTTTTCTCAACATGACTAATTATATTCTTTGATATATTCTACCTAATAGGAACGATACAGAGATTTAGCGGATTTTGTACGTCTGTTTATATGTGGAGGGTACTCGCCGGTACCAATACTCCCGTGTAAAAAATCTTTCACTATTTAGAGGGTAGGTTATTCCATAGACAAAGGCTATTACGAGTATTATATTTCGTTTAAACAGGGGCCGCTTCGCTCATGCTCGCAAAGGCTTTTTGTTAGTGCATAAATGAAATAAGTAAACTTTATGGAAATGGTAAATCAACATTTTATCAAGTTTCTATTATCTTGAAAACCGTTAGACTGTTACTAGACCCATGTTAGGCTGCTTAGAGAGAATAGAGACTTTACACAATGTAGGTCGATTGTAGACTTCTTAATACAGGACACCCTGTATATGCCTGTCTAGTCTATGTGAACCCGGGAAATGCACTAAAAATAGCCTAAATCAATAAATTGCACAGCGGTCTGTTCGAGTTGCGCGCTAGGCTCCAGGTCCCAGGACTCCCCACATAACTTTCGAGATTGCTCGCTGGATAACGCCTGTGCAGTTGCATTACATAATTGCAGTTTCAGATTAGCCGTATATTTTGAAGCAGTTTTCCTGTCTTGTAGAATTGGAAGTGAAGTTAAGTGTGCCTACTGATTGGAGTGCAATGAGATGAGTTTTTGTGTGAGAAAAACAGTATCAAGTAACAAGACGAATAAGATCCAGATAAAAATATTCTTAAGTGAGTAAGACAGCAATTACCTATGTACTGAGAAAGTGAAATATTTAGTTAACTGGCATCCAATTTTCAAGGTCCAGTATATTTTCTTTGACGCGCTTTAATATTCAATAAAAATGGGTAAATTTACAATAACTTTAAATCATACTGCATTAACTTTAAAAGATAGTTTATTAATAATATTTGTGCTATCAGTGGCGATTTAAACTGCTATTTACTTTTGTAATTAGTGGTTGGTGCGGTTTCCAGAAAGTTTTATAAATTAAAATTAGTAATTCTGTTTTTTTTTTTCCCAGATGGTAGTTCTACCTCGTGCGTGATAAAATATATCGAAGTGCGAGTGATTGTGTGCCAGCATTATCAATATTAATTACCACACCAGGGTAAATCACAGTTAAGAGCTTGTTGAATCAACCTGTTCGTATTTTAAACTACTTATATTGTCATATTATAACCATAGTTTTCGACAAGTCATATATTAAAGAACAAGAAATATGCCTTTTTGTGCTAATGACGAAAAAGTTTTGAATACTACTAGAATACTTTTTAAAATCGTAGCCGGAATAAAGTTGAATGAAAGATTGAACCTTTTAATAACTTCAATGATTATATGTTTGGTAACTTTTGCCGTAATTGTTGCTTGTGTACGTTGGTACAAGATACGGTCATGGCGAAGTCTGAAAATCTTTTCATACATAAATATACTTTTAAGCCTAACTATGTATAATGCATTAAAAATGTTTATGATTCTTTTCGGCCCAGTGCCAAAAACGTTGTTAATTGTTTTTTTGTCTAGAGTGTCTGTGAGTTCTTTTACATTGTGGTGCATGATAATGTCTTGGAGTACCTTTGCGAATCCTATTTTTCCTATATTTTGGTCATGTTTCGTGGCCAGTGCTGTAAACTGGACCGCGGCGGTGGGTTACAGTTACAGCACGCTCGTCACAAACGTGTGTGAAGATTTTATTTTGTTCTACTTGAGTTTTGTAGCTGTAGCTCTAAGTTACATTTTCCAGTCTACAAGTGTTTATACTATCCTTAAAATACTAAATAATAAAAAATACGATAATCTCCACGAGGCCCGTAAGATGCTAATAAATTCGATGGATGCATTTACAATCTTAGCGGCCCTGCACTTGAGCGAGTTTGTCCCGGAACTTTCCGATCTTATGTGGCTATGTATTTTGTATGTACAACTAAAATCTCCTTTATATTTAATAATCACGGGAGAAGTTTGCAAACTTTATTATATATTATTAGATAAAGACAATACCGAACTGTTCATTGATCTTGGGAGATT
This sequence comes from Acleris literana, assembly GCA_946894065.1. NCBI lineage: Eukaryota > Metazoa > Arthropoda > Insecta > Lepidoptera > Tortricidae > Acleris > Acleris literana. Next base: position 7,600,678 of record OX335681.1, read on the forward strand.
TCAGATCAGTCGTAACAAGATAAGTATATGGCCTCCTATAATCATTTGTTATTGTGACGTAGAAGTAATCACCCTACCATACCAAGACGGCAAACCTAAGGCCTCGAAAGCGGGACTTGTATCCGACCAAGACGGCAAACCTAAGGCCTCGAATGCGACACCAAGACGTGAATGTCATAATATGGTAACATATTCCCAAGATACCAAGTTCTAGATTCTTTGGATTATAATTTGAAATTTAATCCACCATAATGTGACCTACTGTAAATAAATTGAAGCTTTGAACTAACTTGCTATTAAAACTGTTAACATTCGAACATAATAGAATCGATGTTACTTTTAAACTATTACAAATATTAAAAAATATAATCATAAATTGGTAATTTTTGTTGTTGTTTATTGACGGATTAAAAATGTTAAAAAATATTGTGAATGAATAAAGGAATCTTTTATTTTGCGAAACATTGTCATACGTACCTACCTACATTAAGATATGTGTAGAACTATTCTTAAGCGAAATAAATACATTTCCATGTAGTTGAAACAATCGAAAGATATACAATATTTTTTGTTTAAACATCCACATTTATAGATCACTTTTAGTCTAAAAGGGTTCACTTGTAACCATATTCTAGACAAAATAAACCTATTTCTAGGCCTAAGATTATCTTGTAGCACTAAGGTTAATTCTTTAATAGTACTTAGTTATAAACATAATTATCGTTAGTTTAACTTTAGATATGCTTCATTTCAATAGAATATCTAATTCACCCACAAAATTGTGCATTGTGATGCATTTAATTTAATTTATTTGATATCTTTCTCGTCGTTGTCTCTTGATATATATAGGTATTAATATGATACATATTGGTAAACTACTATTATAAACAATTAAGAAGATACCTAGATATTTCCAATAATAATAATAATTTTAATTCAATATATCTCATAAATTTGTCGTCGTTGTCAATTGATATACCTATGAATTAATATGATACATAGGTATTGGTAAACCATTATTATAAACAATTAAAAAGATATCTAGATATTTCTAATCATAATAATAATTTTAATTCAATATATCTCGTATATTTGTCGTCGTTGTTTGTTGATATAGGTATTAGTATGATACATATTGGTAAATTATTATTATAAAAAATTAAGAAGATACCTAGATATTTCCAATAATAATAATAATTTTAATTCAATATATCTCATAAATTTGTCGTCGTTGTCAATTGATATACCTATGAATTAATATGATACATAGGTATTGGTAAACCATTATTATAAACAATTAAAAAGATACCTAGATATTTCCAATCATAATAATAATTTTAATTCAATACATCTCGTATATTTGTCGTCGTTGGTTGTTGATATAGGTATTAATATGATACTTAGATATTGGTAAATTATTATTATAAACAATTAAAAATATACCTAGATATTTTTAATATTTGTCTATGTTTCCTTAATGCAATGCAATGATTGTGTTGATGCATTTAATTCAATATATCCCATATATATGTCGTCGCTGTCTATTGACATAGGTATCAAATATAATATTGGTAATTGTATACATATACAATAAAAAATATAAGTACATATTTTGGGTAATCTAATTAAAAATTATTTATTCTCAGATAAATGTTAAAGAAAAGGTATATTCTATGCTATTTTGATGCAAAAAAACATGTTGATAATAACAGTGCTACTAGCTCATAAAACGTCTTCACGATTTTACCCGAACTTTAGGTAAATACTTTTTAAGACCTTGCACTGTATGTTCTTGTTCAAGTTCAAATCTTATTTTTTATTTTTATATAAAAAGGTAAAACATATATATTCGGAGACCCTTTTAAAATGAACAGCTTTGTTAGTTATTGACGGAAAAATATTTACAAAACAAAACTGTTTTAGTAAAATGACATTTTGTATGTTCAACTTTAAATCTTAGCAGTGTTAATGGTAATATTTACATATAAATGTTAGATACCTCTCTTTGTCCCTCTGTCTTGATGTCAATAAATGTTGTCTAGTGTAATCTTGTTTTAAATTTATACCTACTTAACACTTGCTTTTGTCCCGGGATGGAAAATAGCCTACGTCCATCTCCGGGGTACAAACTATCATTGTTCCAAGTTTCACGTCGATCGGTGTAAGGTACGGTTTTGCACCGTGATTTGATTACCGTGAAGGCGGAACCAACAAACAGACAAACAAACACTTTCACTAGTAAAGATAAGTATTACAAAACGTCTTTAGATAACGTTTGAAATAGGAACATAAAACTGTATGAAGTCAATTAGAATCGGAGCACTAGATACTTATATTAAAACGCGGAGGTGACTTTTATAATGTATACACGTCTCGTAATGAATTAGGTAAATAGGCACTTTGTCTTCGATGTTTCTTATTTCTAGTGCTTTATTCGTTGTATTCATGCAGTTTTTTAATCTATGTACTTATACAAATCTTGGCAGGTGACTTTCAATTTTCTAGTCTGATTGACTTTGAAATTTAAGTTTGCATATTTATACAATTCAGATGACACTATTCATTTAAAGCTTAATATTTCGATAGGGGGTTCCAGATATAGATTTAAAAATTCTTTTAAAACCCTACTATTTTTGAGAAAGCTATCTAATGACGCTTAGTACACCACAAAATAGATAGGTAGTTACACAATGGAATAGACGGGTAACCGTTTAACCCATTCTTTAAGGGCCGAGTTCACTAACAATTAATCGGACGGTTAAGTCTTAATCAGCTGGTAATCAATACATTTGAGTTCATTTGACACCCGTTAAACCGCTAATCGTCCATTTAATTGTTGGTGAACTCGGCCCTAAGAATTAAATGTAACAACCGGTATCTAGCAGGGTTCAGAAGATATGAATATAAATATTTGTAAAGCTATTACGGCCACACAGAGGCACAGCGAGGACGGGTCGCTCTTCTTCTTAGCATAGTTATACTCGTTCACTGATGTACTCACCATGAGTTACAATTACCGTACTCGCTAGCGAGTTGAATGCTCTGTACGTCACAGACCTCGCAGTATTCTTATAAAGTGCGAGGGACAGAGCATTTGGCTCGCTAGCGAGTATGGTAATTGTAACTCATGGTAGGGGTACTGAAGATATGCCTCTTCCATGGATTTCCATGACGTCCTTGATGCGGTCTGCGTCCAGGACGGGTCGCTAGTATTATATAAAAATAGTCTTGTAACTGAGTCTAATCAATCAATCAAACTAATCAATACATTTAACGTAATGTCCATCCGCCTGGAGCTACATTGAGAAAACAAATAAACCGGCCAAGATTTTGCTGTTTGTTCACCGTTCCTATTATCATTCAGCTATTAACAACAAGGGCGTATGTCTCATACAACCGCGTATGTATTAGTGAACTTATTTCTTAAGATGGGGGTTCAATTTGCTTTGACTATCAAATTGCGCATGCATTCTTTTTATTTAGAAGTGCAGAATTACTTAGTAACTCAATATTGGCGATTTTTGTTGAGTGGAACGTGTGTATCGTGAATCGAAATCGGCGTCGCGGAAAGCGAAGAAAAAACACGCGTGTTCACTTGAGGTTGTCTCAGACGTAACCGCTCGGCACCGGATCAGCTCAAAGTGAGACAATAATAAAAAGCGCTTTGATTTGTATTAGTTCGATACATTTTTCAGTGGACGACCCGAGGCCCGCGCTCGGCTATTGTTTTCACTTTAGATTTTAAATATGTATCGTACTAACAAGCTGACTTTTCAATGTTTCACTTTGAGCTGAGGCGGTGCCGATCCGACGCCAAGCGGTTATGTCTGCGACAACCTTAAAGTGCGCTCAAAGACTTTTAGCGGCCTTTGCACGATAAAATTCGAACCACAACCTAAAGAGCCAGAAAGGTTCTGACTGCAGTTACCCTTGCATGAGTTACAATCACCGTACTCGCCAGCGAGCGAACGCTCTGTTCCTCGCACTCTATAATAATTCCGTGAGGCACAGAGCATTCGAGTCTCTAGCGAGTACGGTAATCGGACCTCATGGTAAGGGTACTGATTAGCGTTGAAAATGACTTTTAAAATACAAGTATCCTTCAAACGTCCCTGTATTTTTCAATGTATCTTTCGCATTATTATATTATGTTAGTGATAGTGACATTGAATTATAGGATAATATATGTATGTATGTAAATACTTTATTGTACAAAGGGGAAAATAACAAACAACAAAATAGACATAAAAACAAAAGGTATGTACAAAGGCGAACTTATCCCTTTAAGGGATCTCTTCCAGTTAAACTTTGAACTTTTGGGAAATGTTTGAAATAACAAATAGCCAAACGAACAACAGTGAAAGGGATTGAAGTTTCATAATTATATTAATATTGAATAATCAATTTAAACTACTAAGAAAATAATACTTGTTTTTCCAAAAATTTACACTTACCTACTTAGTTTATTTTGTGTCAACCGAGTCATTGATCCGATTACATAAAGTACATTACTGTTCAATAATATTAATAAGCAAGATTATTTCCATTTGATTGTTAATATGAAAAATACGCAGTATGGAACAAGTATTATACATGTATGATTGTATTTTTCAGACGAACCCCTAATTAGTTTTTTCGAAAATTACACGTATTTTATAGGAAAGATACAAAGTTTCGAAAAAAACAAAATGTATCTTTCGCAATTTTCATCCCTAGTACTGATCAAACTGTCGTATTATCGACATTGTGGCCACGGGTTAAATCCAGGTCAAATATGTGACTTCTGCCGGCCTGCAGTCCGAACTGTGCGGGTAAACTATTTTTTTTAGTTTGGGTAACCGCCCTGAGGGCCCTGCAAAGATGCACTACGCTAACTAACGTTTCTATTCGATTCGTTTTTAAACCAATCGCGTCACTGGTAGACCACGTGACTTTTCGTATCACGTCATCTCCCAGTGACGCGATTGGTTTAAAAACGAATCGAATAGAAACGTTAGTTAGCGTAGTGCATCTTTGCAGGGCCCTCTGAGCGCCAATTGCATTTCCATTGTACGCTTCGGAACGATGGATGGAACAGCGCGCGGACTTCATGTGTCACTAATTATATGTGTGTGGCACGCAGAGTTGCATGACACGGCCTTTTCGTACCACATCCAAATTGGATCCGAGAAGTTTGCGTGGTGACGAGACAGTTTTTTTTTATTCAACCATGCAGACCCATTTACAGATCTAGGTATTATTAATCTATGTGCATGGGTACTTGGTGGATTGTTTGGCTTAGTTTATTTTAACTTAATTCTTAAACAAACCGTATTAAAAAAAATATTAGAACACCGATTCACTTATTAAAAACCGATTTTGTAGTAGGTAATACTCGTATGTAAAGTTGAAACTTAACATTTGACAACAATAAAAAAAGTAAAGCTATAAAAATTACAACCACCTTTTTTATAAAACTAGCTACACTTGACCTGCCCGAAAAAAACTATCAACGACTTACGAGGTAACAGAATATTCCATTCTTACCTAACTTAGATACATACATATGAACGAAAAACACAAACCTCACCTTAAAAAAAGCTTTTCTCATGAATATCTAGTCTCTTGTTTTTGAATAGAGATATTTGTCCGTTCGATCCTTCAATTACATATCAAAGGTGTTGTTTGTCCGCAAAATGGCCGTCTCCACATATTGCAGAAACCAATTTCAAGCCCCGCTGGGTAAACAGGGCTGCCGGTCGACACAAGTTGCATGTTTGTCGTTGGGTAATCCCTCTCTCTCTTTACCTAGTGTATAATGAAAAGACACACTGAGAGACCTGCGAGAAAATACTTGTGCTATCCGTGTTTACGCCAGTCACATTTACCTCAATCTGGGACAGAACTTTAATAACCGTTATTTTCGTGTAACGTTATCTTTCATAACGTTATCTTGAACGAATATCGTTATACTATAACGTTATTTGACGCCTTCCCTGTAGCGATATCCATTATAACGTTATCAAACAAAAAGGCTACATGTATAAATATACTTCGGTAAGCGCTATAATAACGTTAATAACCGTTATTTTCGAATACCGTAATTTTTAAATATGCGTTTGTTATTTGCATTTTAAAATGCATTTTGTGTGATAAAGCATAGTATTTTAGATGGCTATCTACAAAGGGACGGAAAAAGGACGGAATATATGAATGGACATCGAAAGGACGTTGGTTGCGATGTCTGTCGACGTCGGCCAGTCACGCAAAATGCCTACCTAAGGATCGGCAACAGCGCGTAGTTCAATAGTTTTATAACGTTATTTAAGTGTAACGTTATTACTATTTCTTTACGGTGTAGCGTAACGGTATGAAAAAATATCTATATATTTAAACGATATCTTGAGCACTAACGAAATATAACGTTATGATAACTATATTATTCATAACGTTATAAAGGTCCTGGGATTGTATGACCACGTCTTATAGCAATAAATTGTTGGTTGTGCCAATTTTTGTGTCAAAAAGCAAAAAGAAACATACTTAACTTATTGCTTAGGATTCAATCTATTTTTTTACATGAAAATTGGAAGTTTAAAAAGCATATGAGGTTTTTCTTGTTTTTATTAAGAATTTTGGTAACAATCCTATTGACTATAGTGCAAATATTTTAAACTTTAACGGCGCTTAGTCGAGTATCAAATAGACCAGAGAATTAAAAGTTTTTATCATATCCAAAAAAAATACAATCGATTTATACTTACCTATTTATTTAATGGACTGGCCATCGTTATTCTTAGGTAAAATTATTTATCGATTGATTTATCTGACTTTCCATCTTTATATTTCATGTCTTTCTAACGATTTTAATACATAAATGAGGATTAAATGATAAAGTACCAAGTGCGATAACAGCTATTTTCCCTGTTGACGAGCATTAGCCTAATTAAACACGCATGCAATAATATTCCGTCATAATTTAATACCTCTCAGCTTTCGCTCGGTGTTTTTCATAAGTCGAAAGAAAAATAGCAGTCTTTTCTCGTCGTATTATTAATATTCCGAGACGAAGACGAAGTCAAAACATGTTTATTTCATTAGGAGATGTTACAAGCACTTATGTAACCAGAAAAATGTAGCTACAATAACTTTTATTAAGAAAATATAGCAAAATATTAATAATAAACCTGGGCCTCTATTCAACACGGTAAAAACCATAGGTATCGTGTTTGATCTGTTATCGTATCGTCAACGTTTTAATAGCTCTTATTTACTTGCTCTTATGACGGCCGAGTGAAAAACGATTCCGTAACAGGTCAAATACGATGTAGTTTTTACAACCTAGAATTTTTCGACTTCTCGCTGTCAAAGAAAGAACTCGTTAAGTTTTAGTGTATTTCAAACGTAAGGGTTGTTAGGATTTCTTTACTTAAACGAAACGAATCAGAAAATAAATATGTATGTAAGAAAACACTTTATTGTACAAAACACAGAAATTCAAATACAATATGTACTGAATAGGATTATATAAAGGCGAACTTATCCCTCTAAGGGAATTTTATCTAGTCCAACAGTAATAAATAATAATTGTAGTAATTGTAAAACTATTAAATTATAGTAGGTACCTATATGTATAAACATAAAACACAAACACTAATTGAACAACATTAAGTAAAAATAAATTTAGTTATTTTTTTACGATACACATAGTCTTTATTGAACACCACATACAATAAAAGTATGGAAAATATATAAAGTAAGTAAGTACTACCTATGTTAAAGGACAAATGTTACGACTCATCTTGAGACGGAGCTTCACGGCAAATTTGCTGGCAAAAGTTCATTCCATTCCAATATAAAATTGTTACTGAGAAGAGAGTTGGCGAGTCATAGTTTATTTTTGTTAAAGTATGTAGTTTAATTAATATTGCTCTTGTCAAGCTTTCTGGGGCTCTATTCTACTGGGTAAAACCGTATAGCCTTTGACATGATATCGTATTGCCAACGTTAGGGCCTGGCCACAACGCCACGGCACGGCGTCGTTAACGTGAAACGGCGCGGCGCCGTAGAAAGGCACGTTGCCGCGACGTGCAGATACACGGTGCCGTGATTCATTAATAAAGCACAATATTAAACCCAATATCCTGCGCGTAGAGATTAAAATAGCTTGAAGCCGTTGTCACACGGCACCGTGTAACTGCACGAAGCGGCAACGTGCCTTTCTACGGCGCCGCGCCGTTTTACGTTAACGACGCCATGCCGTGGTGTTGTGGCCAGGCCCTTACGATAGCTCCTCTTTTGAAATTGTCTGTCTGTCATCGCTAGGTCTCGAACGAATGAACCAATTTAAATGCGTACTACTGCATAGGTGAAAAATTTAAGAAAATGAACTCTTTCAGGTAGTTGTGTACAAAACTAATATGTAATTAACGTCAAATTTCTAATAAATAACGTCGAAAGCTTTATAAAGATGTGTTACAACTACATGCAATTGTTCATTTACTTAAGTTTATTACATACCTACTTGGTTGTTTTATGAAATTACATAGATGATCCGTTGAGTTCTGAACCAAGTTTATGAAGGAGCGACATAAGAAATTAAAATACATAATATTATTGCTATTTTTGAGTTGAAACTAACGTATGTAGTTCTGCAGTGCGTGTGTGCGTGCGAAAGGGACGGGTGCGGTGCTCTGATTGCCTTACTTTCCTGGATTCCGGCCAAAAAAGTAACTTTCCTTATCTATTCAAGCACTTGTACGAGAAATCAGAGAGGAAAATAGGTTTCGGAATAAACAACATTGGGTAGGTACCTATACATTTTCGGTTTAAAGAAACTTTATTTCTCAAAAGAAATACATATTTCATTTAGATGAGAAATATTACTTACTTACCTAAATAATTTACTTAGCGAGCAATTTAAAAAAAACATAGTCAAAAGGTGTACGTAAGGTTTAATAAATACATAACTATAATTATATTATAATACCGACGTACCTATACCACTTGCATTTGGGAGGTACACAAAAGCACGTTATCTAAGTATAATATGTAAGTAGGTACATACATTTAGAGTTGGGAATACGCTTATTACTCTAATGACAATAAATATTTTTTATAAGGAACTATTTCAGGTAGTACCTTCAAACAAAAACTTTTTTTTGTTTGAAGGTATTACTAGAATGATGACCACACAGGAATTTTAAAAGTCCTGTGATTGTATTATTATAACGTTCTAAATCCTATGAACTTTCAGCGAGTGAAAGAGATAACGCTATAAGGAGTTACATATCACCGTCCCGTTCACTGTCTAAAACTAGGTAGATTTAAAACCTCTTAATACAGACTCTGTACTTATTGTCACTGTTAGAAATTCGACATCTTAAAATGCTGATTAATATATCATCCTTATTAGACTAGTAAAGTATATTTAATCTTTGCTTTCGAATAAATGCTATGAGGGCAGGGGTCAAAATAGGACGGTTAATCTAAAATTGTGTTAGAAAGTAACAAGAAAACCTAAAGATCGTTAACATAGCTTCGGAGGGTGGCAGGTGGTTCGGGCGACACGGTCGTAAAAAGTACTTACAAAAACGCTAAGTAGAAATCACTTTGTGTAGGTACCTGCGAAAGTGCCTTCTTTTTAGGGTAAAATGATGCGTTTTTTTATAACGATATCGTGGTTGTGTATATTAAATTGTAAGCACACGTCAAACGTCCTAAATTAATACATGATGCCAAATTATGAAACATCTTTTGTCTATCAATTATTAGTCAAGCCTCATTTATTAATTATTAATATCGATAATGATTTAATTTAACAAAAGTAGGTACCTAAAAAATGTAATGACCTTTTTATACAATATTCTTGTAAGTAAACAAGCGTTGAATGAACGCTGTAAACTTTGCCAGAAATGTTTCTGCTCGGCTCATCTCATCTCCCACTGAATCTCATTCGTCAGCAGATGAATGGTCGGTATTCTAAATACCGCATAACGGAGACTTATGAATAGAGCTAGCTAGCCACATAAAGGTGGTCAAGAGGTATTCAGCCAATAGGTAATATTACTGAGTGAGCGAGAAAACGCCGTTCAAAAAGGGTTTCGTGGACGTTTACGTTTGCAAAAATCAAAGTTTGCATGATTAACGTAAGCTGTCCTGAGCCTGAGTGATACGTTTTGTCAAATTTCTACAGTTGTTAGTTTTCATATAAATGCAACTTGGCTTACTACTTGTACTGTATGAAACGTTGGGTTTAGACCAAACGAGCGAATGCTCTAGAACATGTTTTGTCTTTATTTTTACTAAGAAAACGTAAGAGATAATGCCGTAGAATTCTTGTTCGTGCGCTTGGTCTAAACCCACCCTAAGGAAGCACTGAGGCCCATGGACATAATAAACAATGTCAATAGTGTAACATTGTAAGTATTGCAACATACTCGTAATAAGCAATTTCAATTCATTGATTGTCAAGTATGATGATGAGTTAACGTTGATTCAATGATGGGTTACCGTGTTGGCAATTGGTTGGCAACATATTTGCAATTTTGACATTGATTAATATGTCCCGGAGCCTGCCGTTCGGCAAAAATATGTTTTCAAAATGTATCGTTTCCCAACTTTTTCATTTGCCAATCCAATTTTATATAAATATTTCAGGATTTATTTCAGTACCATCGTGTAGAACCCTAAAGGATAGGTAAGGTTAATTTTTATAAAATCCTGAAATATTTACGGTTACAGAAAACAAAGACGGTTAGCAAATGACACGGTTGGGAAACGATACATTTGGCAAACATATTTCGCCGAAACAAAGGTAACCCAATATGTCCATGTAATGTGCCTCAGAGCTCACTTACATACCTACAGTCTAGCGACTGTTCATAGAATTTCATTTCATCGAACACTATTTCCTGCTGAAAGCATGATGTTAGGTTAGGTCAGGGTAGACTTGTCAGTACCATAAAAATATCTTGCGGCGAGAAATGTCTTTCGATGAAATGACAATTCTGCATAATGATACGTTCTAGAATATAATAGAAATTCTAATGATACGTTCGATTAAAGGTATGTCGATTAAATAATAGGTAGGTAAGATGGTGTTACCGATTCGGCTAAAGCATGCACGAGGTTCTCCGATGCTTAATGTTGCATTAGCAATGCTATTGCTGCAATGACGATAAAAAATATATTATTATTTCAAAATATCTTTGTATTTTTACTTTACTAAGTTTTTTCCTGCGTCTCTCGTTTACAAACAACTAACTAACAAATTTCCATCCTACGTCCTTTCCCAAGCGAAGCTATCTTAATATCAATGGTTTAGTCATAAAAACGACATACACGTAAGTATGTATAAGGCATTTCATCGTAGTATTAATTGCGAAAAATATTCTAAACAATAGTTTTTACTGAATGTATTCTTAAGCAACACCGAGACTTAACATTTTCCGAAAAGATCTTGACATTACTGTTTTAATTTTTTAACCAGCTGGCAACGAATATTTTATTGAAATGTTACTTAATAACATTTAAATGACTGTTACGGCGGCTTCGTATATTTAATGATGCAACATGAAAATAAATTACACGGTGATAAATCTTGCTTGGTTTTTGCCTTTCCTCCTGGCTAAATGATAATAGACTTTCTTTTGGAGATATGAAACGGGTTGCTGCTGGGTGGTTGGGAAACTTGACACGTGGAAAATTATTAAAACCGTACTTCTTTTATACCAAGTAGCTGTATTTTATTTTGTAATTTCATCCGTCTAGTTCATGCCGCTTCCAATCAGTAATACCAACGTATATCACGACATTAACGTAGTGCAGTGTAGTAGATAAAGAAGGTATAGGTTTATTTAGCACATAAAAAAGATAAGTACAATAAAACAATTTGATTACCGTGTCTCTATGAAACAATGTCACTGGGAGTAGGCAGGTAATAAAATAAGCTGTAAGATTATTTTTACGATTTGATTTTGGGTCACTTTAACATACTTTGTTTATTAGTAGCCGTGCAGTTTTGTATCTAGACCTATGCCAGCCTTTTGTTGCAAAATATAACGGATGTATAGAAATAACATAATAATAAATTATATTGAGAATAAATTATTTGACAATATCAGACACAATAAAAGCAAAACAAAATAAAAAGTATGACAAAGTATAAAAATAAAAAAAATACTTAGCACGATGCCGTGGCATGACGGGGGACGACCCACGACGCTGGTTTTCAGAGGCTATTCACGAAAATAGAACAAATTAAAACACGCAACAAATTCAATGGATATTTAACAAGGTGAACGAACAATAACAGCGTTTTGAATTTCTAAACCATCATCCATAGATTTAAAAAGAAACGTTCAATTACTCATAGATATAGGAAGATTTTTAGCTTAACACATCGACTGCCAGCTACGAGTATACTCGCTTTTGCTTAGCTAGCAGTCAATGTGTTAAACCAAGAAAAAAAGCCCAAGTTAAAAGTAAAAGCGTGTATAGGTAAGTAACAGCCAGCTGAGAAATCCATGCCGTCGGCGCGGAGTAGCGTTTGCAATCCGGATCCATTTTGTATGGGAAGATCCGGATCTGGATCCGAATTATCCGGATCTGGATCCGAATTATCCGGATCTTCCATACAGAATGGATCCGCATTGCAAACGCTAGCGCGGAGCAAATGGGACAAAGGTTTATTATCCCTCCGAGCCATGCACGGCATGCACCCTGAGCCAAATTCACCTTATATCTATCAAACGGAGAACTAGTATCTGGTTCCGATTGTATTATCATTGCTAATAGTGGCTGAAACAACACAGAATGCCGTCTAATTTACGATAAAATAAAAAAAACATGTCAAAATTAACTATGCCTCTTTCGACAAGGTTTTATAGTGCCAGAATATTTAAGTACTCGTAGCTTAGCAAAAAAAGAGTTTGCTTTTTAGAGTGCAATTATCAAATTTTAACTTAAAAATTGCCGCTTAATGTTATAATTGCCACTTGATAATATTGTAATTCTGCAGTCTCAACGACAATAGTTGTTTGTGCAACAAGAGAGCAAAGTTGTGTTTTGCTGCGAGTGATGATTTTGAATGCCGAGTATGCGAAGGATTAAAAGACACGAGAAGCAAATAATTTTGGTCTCGTGTGACACACACAACTTTTCACCTCAGCAGCGAGAACATAGTAAAAATTAACCCTCATGTATATTTGCCACCCAGTCAACCACCCACAATCACTACCACCCCTACCACCACCCATTTATATTGTGAACAATTATTAATATATAACATTGTCACACGCCCGCAGCAAAACCTGCCATTTTGACGTGCTGAGGTGGCAACTTCTTTACTACACAGAAATATAAATAGAATGAAGACAAGCAAGACAAACTAACAAATCGTTGCAGAGTTGGTTTTTAGAGAAACACTTACAAAAGTAACATTGAACAAACAATCGTCGGCCTAAATTGCAAACCTGCTAAATCCATTTTTAGGATTTAGCAGTTTTGCATTCTAAATAGATGAAATAAAGTGCAAACCTGCTAAATCCTAAAAATGGATTTAGCAGGTTTGCAATTTAGGCCGACGCAATATGACTTACCTACTAATGCAAAATTTAATTTAATGTATATGTAACGATTGATGTTAAAGCTATGGTGGAGGCTACGCCTTTCTTCAGTCATTTGCTTAGCAAAAACATCCAAAAGTTGCACAATATTCAAACGACGTGTGATCGGGACTTTTTATCATCATATGCTAATATACTTTACTGTAAGAATATTAAGCGAAACGATCGGATCGATACCGTTAGCGGGGCTCTGAAAAATAATGTTATGTCATTCAACATCCGACGGTTTATGATATGAGTTATTGCTTTCAGGCCCATTGCCAAATTTACGACTTGCCGTTGCCAATACCGCTAATACCGTGAGGCCATTTTTAGCAGAATTGGATGCCGCTGCTCGGGGAATTTTAACGGATACAGATAACAATCAGATCTACCTATGGATAGCTTTTGCAAACTCAGCAATCAAATACATAATTCAGTCGGAAGTTTAATTTTATTGTCAATAGTAGCTACTTGTATTTTGTTAGAACAAGTTTTGCCTATTGATGGTGATTTCACTGATCTTATCTAATGTTTAACTTAATTTAAAGCTAATTTGGTACTTACTAAGCCTATTTTTTGGAAAAGCGGCCTGTTCTGTAGGTACTCATTTATTAGAACTGTATTTATTAGAGTAACAAAACTAATAACAATACCACGACAAAATGCTCAAAATTCGAAACATAAATAACTTCTTTAGAAAGAAACGCGATGTCACTAAGTTCGAGAAGGAATAAGCGAAATTGACAGACATAAGCTAAATCCGTTCCACCGTATAAATAAGAAAAGGAAGGGTAAATCCTTCGGCATTGCGTATTATTATTACACATTTTAACTTACTAGTAACTAAGAGTTTGAGTTTATTCCGATTATTCTACTGATTGTGAAAAAATCTACAATCTATAGCGGCGCTCGGCAACACGCGGCCCGTGAATGTTTTGTAAATAAGTTACAAATATCAAAATACTAGGGTCAGTATCACAAGTGCGGCCCCCGCCTTTAGTTATTTTGCCACCTTGTGGCCCTCGCCTGCCAAAAGGTTGCCGACCGCTGATCTAGCTTCGTTATAAATACGTGAAACAAGAACAAGTTTATAGCTAAGTATTATTAGACATGGATTTTGATATACCTCCACACGTGACGAAGGACCAAAGACGCGGGTTTGTGAGTCTTTCTAACTGCCCGCATTTGGGATAGTTTTTTGTTCACTCTAAAGGTGCACTTACACGGGCAGTTTTTTGAGCAATAATTAATAACCCGTCAAAAATATAGACTTCTCATTCTGTTAGGTACACACAAGTTATAGTAAGACGGCTATTGTTCGGTTATAAATTGCCGTAACAAGTTGCCTGTGTTAGTACTCCTTAAAAAGTAGCATTAACCCTTCGTACGTCGGACGGGGTCGCACACTTGCACCCGTCGTCTGGCGCAAAATGGCGTGTCAAACCTCAAATTCAAATTTGGACTGTTTGAATGATGAATGTCTATGGTTTATTAGTTCGTTGGGTTTCGAAAAATTAAAACATTTTTGATTCTACGGTACTTATTTTTCAGTTAAGAAGTAATAAAATGTTGATCATGTGACCTTGCTCGGACCAGTGCTTAAGCACATTAATTAGTGCTTAAACATACCAAGGGTTAGGGCTTGTTTACGGAGACGCGGAGCGTCGCGCGTGGCGTGCGGATTGGCGTTGCGCGGCGCGCCGGGCGTTTTTTCCGTTTATAGAGAGGCGGCGCGTGAAGCGGACTGCGTCATCACACGCGCAAACACAAACATATGGCAATGAACGGTGTTGTTTATGAAGATGCGGGGCGTGATGCGGGGCGTGGTGCGGGGCGTAGAGAGGTAGCGGTGGCGGACTCTCGAGCGTGTAGCGGAGCGCGCGGCGGAGCACGCGGTGGGCAGAGGTTCCACCGCGGGCGCCGGCACGGGCCCCGCTGCGGGCGCAGCGGCGGGAACCGCCGTTATTAACGCGTGTGACGCAGCGTACAACGCAGCGATGCCATCCGCAGCTCCGCCGCGCAAGTAACGCTGTATTTGAAGCAAACACGCGTATGTTTGAGTGTAGTGCAGACCGCGCCGCCCAACGCTACGCGCGACGCTCCGCGTCTCCGTAAACAAGCACTTAAACGATATCTGCGCGTAAATAATATAAAATAAATACCTAATTTGACTTGCTGTTTATATTGCAGTTTAAGCCATTAATATATTTTTTCCACTGACCAACTTATATCGATTAGTGTCTCATGCCGCGATATTAACTCAATCTGCAACCAGTTGTAAAGGTCATCTCGGAGCTTTATGTGACTGGTAAAACTTCGCCTCGTTCACTGCATGATAATTGAATGGCCCTTGCTTATTTTTCCCGCAACCAATGGATGTTTTTGTCAACTCCTTCGTCTGATAAATAAGCCGCGAAAATACTGTTAACGTTCTGGCATATCTGGTTTCACTAGATGAGGAGTTGTTTGATCAGTGTAAACCAGAGGTCCCCAAACTTTTTTGGCTCGTAGACCACTTGGCAATATTTTCGGTTTAGGGTGGACCCCCTACCTATTTACGTTGTCACGTAAAAAACTAAGCAAGAAATCTTCGGGATTTTTGCACGGATGATGTTGGAGGTCTAGTCGGCTAAAAATTGAGGCTACAATAAAAAAATTGCGCGGTAAAATATTTTTTACAAAATACAAACTTTCACGCTGAGAAAATTAAAATATAATTAATATAGATAGATATGTGTAAATTTATATATTTGTGAGAAAGTATTACGTAATTAAGTCGGTGCCTACTATCTGTGTATGAATATGGATTATTCCATTAATCTAAAGTTTTAGCCACGATTTAAGCCAAGCCAAAATTAAAGCCACGAACTGTTTAAATGGGATCCACTATCGTGGACCCTCATTTCCCTCTCATGGACCCCTATTTGTTTTTTCTGCTCACATGGACCCCTTGCAGGTCGTCTTCGACCCCTGGGTGTCGATATAGACCACTTTGGGGATCACTGGTGTAAACTAAACTAATGGTTAATATTAGAAAATCTAATCGAAAATGTGGCATATTTGGTTCGGATTTAACAAGTTTTATATGTTATAATTGACAACATTTCAAAAAAAAAGCATTATTGTTGTTTCGCGTTTATAATAGCTAGTTAAAAAATAGACTACCCGTGTTTCTCGGTTTTTCTTTATTTAACTTAAATCCGTCGTTAATAATTTATTAAAGAAATAGTCATTAAAAAGACCGTATATACAAAGTTAGGAATACTGATGTCGTGATCTTAGCATGATATAAAATAAAAAAGTAACTTCAATCAGAAATAGAACTGACTGTCATGTCATGTCACTTGTCAACCATAACAACTGTAACGACATAAATTCGTCGACTTTGGGCAGATTGCGGCTATCTGCTTTTACAAATCCGTTAGTCACTTTTATTTTAAATAGCGTATATCAAAACAATAGTATTACGAAAATCGAAAGTGTGTCGTTAGAATCAAGTAATCCGTCACACAGATGAAAAATTGACATGACAGTTGTATATTTTTTTCAATTCCTGTGGTAATAAATGGACTTAGGGCACTATAAGTGTATTCCTAACATTCACAATCCAACTTTTTTTAATGTTTTTCATAAATATAAAAAAAACAAAAATATTTTTACTGTAATCAGCAGTAGTATACAAACGGTATTTTATATTACTAGTTTAACACATATGAATTGTTGTCAATTAGTGTCTTAATTGTATGTTTAACAACTGACCAAACCACGGGCCCTGCGTGCTGTCATCGGTTTGGGTAAAGGGACTTAAAAAATAATCAACAAAATGGTGTCATTATGACACCTAATTGAACTGGTTTTATCTTATAGAACACGTTAAAATAAGCATGTTTACTTGAAAAACTTTTCTCTAAAATCAAAATTGGCTGAGATACGCGGGCTAAAATGTTGGTTAATTACAAGGCGTCAGGGACTTAGAAAAATATTGTTGCTTCAAAATTATATCAATAAAAAAAATAGGTTAGGTTAGGTTACTTTTTAAATACGCCAGTAGGGCAAACCGCCCAGAAATGGAGGGCCCCGCGTAGCGGGAACCCGTCGACTCTTGTTTTTAACTCTGTAATATTGCAGTCATACTTGGTTTGAGATGCTTGTTTAAGTATATTCTAAACAATTAAATCATCATAAACACACCTTATACTGACATAATTTTGAAGCAACAAATTGTAATTAACCAACATTTGAGCCCCTGTATCTCAGCCAATTTTGATTTTAGAGAGAAGATTTTCAAGTAAAACATGCTTCTTTTAACGTGTACTATAAGACAAAATTAATTAAAGTAGATGTCATAATGACACCATTAGTCCTGCGTCCCCTTTCCTTTACCCCGACCAATGGAGGACAAGAAGTCCTGACACCTGACATCGCAGTTCGATTTATAACCTATTCGGTTCGGTTTGAGGATACATTTTTTAATAATGATTATCATAAGTTACTTGAAACGCGCTCAACCAACCTCTCGGTAACTTTTTTGTTTAGTAGATTTAGTCCGAAATATCGCATAATATATTAGGCGAGATCATCAGTGCCCACATGTCATTCATCAAACACGCATAGGTAGATTAGAACACATTAACTGTCTTAGGTTAACAAATGGGATAGTCTATACCAGAAAACAAGACAGTCTTCGATCAGATCACATCGGTTAGCAAAAATCGAAATAAACAAAAGTCGCATTAAATCATTTTGAATTAATAAATTAACTTTTAACTGACCTTAAAAAGGCTCTGGGAAAATAAATTTTCGTTCTGAAACCTTCGAGACTCCAACTCCAGTGAGTTCACTCAATTTATTTTAGCCGCTTAGTCAGTTCGAGCGAAAAAATAAATTAGGATTGAACAATTTGCCAGGAGGCAGACAGTTATATTAAAGTTTTGTTTATAGAAATATAAATTTTCCGTTGTCTCGCAACGGGTTTTATTAATCATAGGTACTTTTCAATAACACTTACTATCAGATCAGATTTTTAAGAAAGCATCGTTGAAATAGTGTGAAAGAGAGAAAGTTTTTAAAAAAATGGTAAGAAACGAAACAGCTACGAGATCCGCTACAATGCTACGAGCTCGCTACGGATGCCACAGACGCCGCGAACTACGATCTCCTACGCTGGCGTTACGTAAGAGCTCCTTACCAAAACTTTGGCGATAAACAACATAACCTAAATTACATACAAAAGTAAATTACAACATCTTATTTCATATCTTACCTTATTCATCCCATTTCCCATTTTCTTCGTTGCACCAAACTCCTAAACCAACAAATTTATTGTCATACTAACAACAAACAACCGTTCAACATCGAATAAACATTATTAAAATCAACGGCATCGTAAAGATTATAAAGCTGTCAATCTGTCAACAGCGTCACTATGGCTACATTGTTGACGCGCTAGTGTCACGAATGGTGCGGTTATCGATATCGCTGCCGATAGGTTATGTGGCGTGGCGCGTGGTGGTGGGGTGCATGGCGGGTGGTCGTGGTGGTGGTATCGATCGCGAGCGGAGCCGCCGGACGTGCGCCCTGGTCGCCCCGCGGCGCGCCACTGCCGTGCCGGCGTCACTGCGTCTATTAGCCTCTATAGAGACCGAATGTCGATAAAAGTATACGATGAAACTATTTTTTATGTCGATGTATAATTTTATACTGCGTTTTTGTTCAAGTTTTTCTGGCTTACTTAAGGCAAACAAATTACTTATGTGTTAGTGAGTTTGGGTAAAATCTTGCAAGTCTATTTTGAACCGGTTTCCGCTAATTAATCGGGCTGAAATTTGGAAGACATTATGTAAGTGAAGTTGGAAGCTTGGACTCAATAAGCAGCTGATAACTGTGTAAAAAAATAACAGTCGGCAAAAATGACTGAAAAATAAAATTATTGACAAAGACGTAATAATTAGGTTAGGCCATATTTTTTTCTAACTTTTATCTATAGGTACAACACGTGTTCTGTATAACCTGTTAGTACCCATAACTAAGCAACTAGAAAATCATCGATACATTTGTTGGAGGCTCTAGCTTTTCAACTGACAGCCTGCATGCAGCGGCTCTCCGGCGACAACGTGGCAACTTTACCACACTACTAGCAAGTTTGTCATCCCGTTACTGTACCAAACTGGTAACTTTGCTACCACAGTAACGAGGAGCAAAGTGTCAAATTGGCATATGATTAGTTGGTTAATTACGAACAACTTTTAATACATTATTAAACATCAAATAATTGAGACCCGCCATCGCATCGCATTAAACTTTGTTATTCCGTTTGGGAGCTTACCACTGAGAGACAGCCGACAAACTAAAAGCAACTATAATGATCACGGGCTCTATTTAAATTGGTAAAACCATATTGCCTTTGACGTGTTATCGTATCGTCAACGTTTTGATAGCTCTTATTTACTTGACAGTAATGGCAGCCGAGTAAAGCAATACAATAAAGGGCCGGTTAGACGAGCAACATTTTCACAGCAATTTGTGGCCGGCAACTATACGCAGCTTGCTCTAACATAAGAAATAAGAGTAAGACAGCAATAGTTGCCAGCCACACAATGCTGTAAAAAGTTGATCGTGTACCAGACCCTTAAAACTTAAAAAGTAATATTGTTTTAATATCGTGTTGAATAGAGACTGCGTGAAGTTCTCAGCCTCCCAGATTTAGCGCAGGAAGTGTTTCCCAAGATGTGTCATCGAGAGAGGACACCTGTGCCCAACAGTGAGACTTTATAAAGGGTGGTTAATTTACTTAGGTAAAGTAATATCGACATACGATTAGAAGGTTGCTTTATTACGATGTTATGAGTATTTAAATACTGCATCCGTAACTATGTATCCACGTTCAATCACTTTGTTCGTTCGTATATTCAGCGGCTCTATTCAAGACGGTAAAAAACAATATCGTATTTGATCTCTTATCGAATTGTCAACGTTTTGATAGCTTTTATGTTCTTGACAGTAATGGCGGCTGACGTCATAACAATACTATAACAGGCAAACTACGATATCGTTTTAACCGTCTAGAATAGAGGCGCTGGGCCAAAGATTCAGGGGCTCCTAGCTCCGTTTACTCGTAAACGAACCCTTGTAAGTATACCAAACGCAAGATGTGGGTACGTCCTAAAAACGGAAAATCTTTAAGGGCATTTTTATGGCTGCGCGCACCCTTTATAGTGACCGCCCATTTTTTGCTAACCACGGCATAAAAATAAACACTTTTTAACCACATTGGAATACTTTGACAGATCTTCGTTGGTTTTATGTACCAAGATGAAATGTGCCATTAAACGAGCCCTTTTATTCGTAATAAACTTGATTAGTATACGTGGCTGACTAATCAACCATATAAACGTTTCAACTTAAGTTTTCTACAGGTATCACGAAAACAAGTTTGAATAAAAAAGGCGTATGACTAATGCTACAAGAATTACCAGAGGCCCGTTTCACGAAGCTACAAGTTACAAATTACAAGCGGAAGTCTCTTTTTAACTCCTTTTGCTCGAAAAAGAGTTCCGCTTGTAATTTGTAACTTGTAGCTTCGTGAAACGGGCCACGGTTAGTTAACCTATATCTACCTTGTAATCGACTTTTTTTGATTTGCCTTGCAATCGCAGATACTGTATAGCTGCACGCTATAGTACTTTGTCATTTTAACGTCATGTTTGAACTGTTGCACTAATCTGTCACAAGCGTTAGAACGAAAACGTACAAAACTGTGCAGCTTTGAAGTTTGTCGTTCTAGATAAGTATATTACAGTCTCTGAGCACTTAGAATTTGCTTCGGGTATGTACTTCTATCTCACTCGCTACTTTATTACAGCGTATAAGATTGAGTAAGACAGAGACAAGTACAAAAGCGAAGCACCTTCAGGAGCTATCGCACTGTATAGTCCATTCGCTTAGATAGTGTCGCTACACTCGCACATGCTCGTGGTTATTGTTATAAAATACGAATATAATTCGAAGTAAACTGCCAAATTCACTTGCGGCGTAACTCCCGTAAGTGAATTTGGCAGTTTACTTCGCATTATATTATAACCACAAGTACAGTCAAGGACTTTAATTGTTATGCCACTATGGGACCCTGTCATAATGACAGCGTCAAACCACATGACAGAAATTACGCTTAAATGAATGATTAACGTTATGCGACAGGGTTCCATAGTGGCTTAACAATTAAAGTCCTTGACTGTACGTGCGAGTGTAGCAACACTATCCAAGCGAATGGACTATACTTATTACTTTTTAGCTTATTTCTAGATCTAGAATCTCGTCTGTTCTGTAAAATATACTTGTATCTGAGATAAGATCTCAGATCGGGGTCGTGACGCGCAGTCTCCCGAGGCCGCCAGACCCCGTTGCCACGTTATTGGACTCCACTGGCTTTCACCCTTCTAGGGCATTGCTATTTATAGTTAACTAGCGACCCCACTCACTTCGCTTCGGTTTATGTGAGTTTTCTGCAACACCTGTATATAATCTAGGATTTATAATAAATAAAAACCTTTCTCTTGAACACTCTATCTATTGATGACAACCGTATTAAAATCCGTTGCGTAGTTTGAAAGATCTAAGCGTACAGTCGACGTCGTAAATATGTTTACACTTTAGTACCTTGCCTATTTAACGTCATGTTTTAACTTCGATATGAAATTGTCATAGCGGATAAAGTGACAAGGTACTAAAATATAATAGTAGTTTACGTGACGGTTGCGTAATGATAGGCATTACAACATGACTGTGGTTTATGAAACGAGCCGCAAGGCGAGTTTCATAATAGATCACACGAGTGTTGTAACGCTAATTACGCAGAGTAGCGTACAATACTTTATTTACACACATATAAGTACTCTAAGATGGGTTCAGAAGCCGAAAGGAAAATTACCAGCATTACCTTACCTGTGGTTAGTAGGTGACAGCGATGACAGCTGTAACGTAATTTTGAAATTATGTTATCGAATATTGTAAGGTAATGAGATCCAAATTTGGAACATCTTCCAAAATTAACAGCTGTCATCGCTGTCACCTAATACCACAGGTACCTTATGCTGGTCATTGCCTACGGGTTTTGAACGCATAATAGAGGACTTATGACAAGTGTGTAGATAAACATAACTAAATCTTTGACGTGGACTGTACATACAGTAGACGGTGGACAGCGAGTTTTTTTATACTAAGTATGTAAATATTTGTTCCATTACATGTGGTCCTCGTGACCAGCTCGATTTCCGAATAAGTTCGATTTTCAAATAAGTTCGGCGCCGCGCCGACCCCGTCCCGTGGGACACTACGATTCGACATTATAAACGTAACAATAAGAACTATGAGAAGTGAAAATCACATTGTTAACCAGCGCGGGTTGTTATAAAACTTAGTACCTACAACATTACGACCCGATTAAAGCAAAGGGCTATAATGACTTGATTTACGTAAGGTTTGCATGATATATGTATATATAATTTGGCATTGTCGAGGAGGTAGTGTGAAATTAGTACATTATTGCCTAGGCCGGGAAAGTAGGCAGTCTCAAACAATGCGAGGAAATGATACAAATAAGTAGATCATTATAAGAATTTGTTTATTAAAAGGTTTCGACAAAAGAGAGAATGTTTTTTGAAAACTTCGAGTATTAAGATGGATTCACGCACAATGAACCGCTGCCGCCAGCCGCCGCCGCCGCCGCAGTCCCCCGCTGCCGCAGTCCCCCGCCGCCGCCCAACACCCACAAGTAGGTGTGTGGGATTTTGTTTTCATGGTCCTCTCGATTTTATATGCAATAGAGAGGATATTTAAATAAAAACTCGCAGCGGACAGGTTTTCATCCGTTTATTTTATTCCTCCTAATTTGGGTTCGTATCATAATATAGTATAAAGTTAAATATGCATAATGGGTCATAATACATAATGATCATAATATATAATAGTCTTATTTCTGAAACCGTAGGTACACTTTTTAGGATTTTTCAAAATGCCATTGTATAGAAACCTTTTTAGGTAAGGTTTATTTTATAACAATCCTGAAATGTTTACGGTTTCAGAAAAATCCATTATGCATTTTTAACTTTATAATATTATGATATGTACGTATGTAATATTATGATTACGTCAGTCACATACATACCTACACTTACTTATTTTCAGTTTCCGAAAATAGCTATTTTAACGATAGCGTCATCAATCTCCTCTGAGCCCCCAGTTATTATCACCACAATTAATCTACAATATTTTTTAATATGTGTTCTTTTTTTATATGTTATACAGAGATATTTTTTTATTTGAAATGAGGAATAAATTGAAAAACTACTGGGCCCGATTTTGAAAATTGTTTCACTAGCATTAAGTTGATGTCGTTGATCATGCCAACAATTAAGCTGCTTTCCTACATTTTTACAGCGAACGCTATGACCAGCAGGCCTATTGCCTAACGCACTCGCAATCGCAATCGTTTTCATTTTGACAGTCTGAAGGCGAGTCTGCATACAAAATGAAAACAATTGTTACGTTTTGAAGTCGTTTGCGATTGCGAGTGCTTTAGGCAATAGGCCAGCAGGATGGGTTTGGTGAATAAATTTAATAATACTATTTTTTTTAAATTATTGTATTATTTAATTATTCTTACATAATTTTTTGTACAAATAGATTATTTCTTAATAATACTGATTATAGACAAATGGAATGTTTCTTGGTGACGTTTTAACAGGTAGTAATTCAATTTTAGCATTTCGTACAAAATACGAAAATTAACTTTATTGATATATTATAAGAACTATAGTCGCGCTTAAAACACAAATACCTGCCCATGCTGGGAATAGGGAATATGCATGTTTTTTTTACAGCTTCAATAAAAGCTGATTCATGTAACAAACAGGTGAGAAAAAACATTTTTTGAATAGCTATAAAAATAACCAAGATATAAGCCAACAAAGATTTGTTCCTATCTCTTTCTAGCAAAACAGAATTTTACGTGGAGTTTATATGGCCGAACTGCACAATGACGTCACCAGTACATCGGATCTCTCTGTCTAATTAGCAGTTTAAAATGCTTGTATCATCCGTATTTCTTGACCGACTTTAATTTTAATTTAACTTTTGGTGATCTCTTTTACGGTAATGTCATATTTTGTTGAGAAATGCGATTTAAAAATCCAGGCATATTCCCTATTGAACGAGGGACCGCTAGCTTCTTAGGCAGGGTCTCTACATACTAGGCTAACGCGTCGTCGAGTTATAATGATTGTAGGTACCTTACCTACCTATTACCTAACCAATTTAAAAAGTAAGTCTCAAGTCCAACTTTATTAGTTAGGTATTCATATACATATTAGATAACGTAAATATCTTGAAATCCAAAATATCTTTAACACAGGGCCTCTATTCTACTGGCTGAAATCATATTGCCTCTGACAAGTTATCGCATTGGCAACTTTACGATAGCTCTTGTTTACTGGACAGTAATGGCGGCCGAGTTACAAACAATACTATAACAGGTCAAAAGCCATATTGTTTAGCCGTGTTGGATAAAGGGATACCTATTTTAAACCCAAATTACACTAAAATGGTTAGTTCTCATTCAACGTTTTCTTTCCCCCTCGAGCGGGCGACGAGGGCCAGCCCCGCCACGATGAGGAGCATTCCACTCCACCAGCGAAGGGACGACAACTCGCCGAAGAAACATATTCCGATAATTCCCTGTGGACAATTTGATCCCCGATTATCACACAGGACATAAATAAAAATAACGATGAAATGAATGATTAAATCGGGAGTTTTTAAAAGCAATGGCGACCCCTTTTACTTTCCAAAATGATATCTCTGAAACGGCCCCACCGATTTTCCTGTAACTTAGCTCAGAACCAGGGATGTTGCGAATATTCGCATCCGCATCCGCAAATGCGGAGCTTCCGCATAGATTTGGACATCTGCATCCGCATCCGCATCCGCAATAATCAATGCGGATGTTCATGCGGATGCGGATGTAATACAAGTTGCGACATGAAAGAAATTGGGCGGGGCCGGCGAATAGCGCGTGCCCTTCGCACGTGACAATGACCAATGGGAGCGAAAAAAATGGTGACAATATCCGACGCGTTTGTCGTGATTCATAATTTGTTTCTTGTAAATAAATCATTACGTATTTGCTTGCGCTGCGGATTACTTATCTTATAGATTAATTACTTTTTCTTTTTTTTAATTCTTCATTCATATACTATATTGATATAAGATCATAAACATCCGCAGCCGCGGATGTGAGCCTTCAAAAATCCGCACCCGCATTCACATCCGCGGATGTGAAAGAATCGGCATCCGCAACATCCCTGCTCAGAACCATCCCGATTAAAGTACAATTCTTTTGGAATCGATTCATACGATTGGGAGCTACGAATGCTACGATGCCCCATACACACAGACACGCGTTGAACTTAAAATACAAAAAAAATGTCGCTACGTGTGCACAGCAGAGTAAACCGGGCGCAGTCAGACTTATAATGCCCACTACATACCGTTTGGGCGAAAGATTTTTGGCCAAATGCCTCATTTCCCAAATTTTCTACTGCTAAAAAACCCGTCACACCTGTTTTAAGTTTATGAACTTTGTCATAAGTCTAACCTAACCTGACCAACAACGTATTAGCGATTTTGGTATCCCGAAAAAAAACAAATTATAATACTTTCTGGGACATTATACATTTGACTAAACGACAGGCTCTCTTAAGGGCGAGCCACACCGCTTGCGTGACACGTGCACGCGTACGTCACGCAAGCGGTGTTACATATTGTATGAGGATTGATACTATACAACGC
Source organism: Acleris literana (assembly GCA_946894065.1). Lineage (NCBI taxonomy): Eukaryota > Metazoa > Arthropoda > Insecta > Lepidoptera > Tortricidae > Acleris > Acleris literana. The sequence goes on from OX335681.1 coordinate 7,627,110, forward strand.
AGTGGAACGCGCACGCGCAAGTACACGTCTACGCGCAAGCATCCGGTGTGGTTCGGCCTTTATTCGTCGCTGAATGACTAGACTAACCGACAGCACGTAGCTAGAGGTGGCGGAGATGACGGTAGGCGCTGCGGTGTTGGTGGCAGCGTCCAGTGAGCGCAGGTAGTACCGGCAGCCCCATGTGTTAGTCGCTACCATCACTACTAACAGACAGGCCCATATTACGTAGCCATCGCCCTGTTATAAAAAGAGTAGTGAAACACGGCTACTTAGTAATTTGAATAGTAAGTCAACGTCTTAATTAGATCATCATGTTTTGTGCCTTGTCGTCTCCACTCGTTAGAAAAGCTTAACTTCAATAATTTCGTACCTTAAGGATAGTTTAAAATATCAAAAGTCAAAACTGACGTCAAATGGTCTGTGTGGACAAGTGATAAGTAACTTAATTATTAAGGTGAATGTACAACGTGTGACATGACGTAATTAAATTATTAAAAATTAACAAAAAACCCGACTGCAATAAACAATCAACTGAAAAGCGAAAAACAAGCTATATAATCTATAGAAAATCGTAAGAGCAATGTACTTATTGATATTTATAACAATTTAAATTTAACTTGAATATTGGAAAAGGTGTTCCAGGCGGGGACAAGCTAGTTCAAATGTTATTCAAGAAATAGGTTTTGAAATTCATTGCTTGTCCCCGCCTGCAATACCTTTTCCAATATTCAAGTTAAATTTAGATTGTTATAAATATCAATAAGTACATTGCTCTTACGATTTTCTATAGATTATATAGCTTGTTTTCGCTTTTCAGTTGATTTTTTATTGCACTCGGGTTTTTTGTTTATTTTTAATAATTTAATTTATTTAACTCTTTTTAATTTTTATTGATAAAATAGTGGTTTTATTAATGATTAATAAGCGATATATGAGCTCTGGAGCTCGAATTTTTGATGTCGCGAAGCTACACGTGACAAATTCCAAGCGAAACTCTCTTTCTAGCAAAAGGAGTTTATTACTTAACATTTACGTATTTCTTTGACTTTCCTGTCAAAATGGTAGCATTAAAGTGGTATAATGTATATATATTTGGAATGGGTTATTTAATAACTTTCATTCGATACCCATATAGTTATAATAAAATAAAAAAACCCCCTCTATTTTTTTTTTCGCGGACGCCATTTTGAATTATTATATACCGTAGCATTACCGCTACAAATCGCGTTGGTTCGCGTTATTTATTGTTTATTTATTTCACCTTTTTCGTTTCTCAGCCTTTTTGGTATTGCGGACTTGTTCATTGACCGGTTAGAGTTTGTAATTTCTACTGACAGTTTTGAATTTTGAATTCGTTTTTGTTAGATCCGTTCCTTGTTTTGGGAATGTCATTCATTCTCGTACTCTTGCCTTGATACAACAGAAAAATTGGATAATTTCTAGTCATCCCAAGTTTCTCTATAACTGAAGCCAGCTTCGAGGGCCGCGTCCGGCCATTAAGTTACGTGAAGACCTTAGCTATTACGCCGTAGTCTCAATGGTGGGCTGAACGTTTTAGTGCTGTTGTCTTCTGTGTGTCCGGATAGCGGGTGAGTTGGTTTTTGTTGCCGAACAAGTCTTCACAGTCCTCCAATCTAAGGAAGCCTTTCTTCCGTCCTTCTCGTTCAATTTTGTGAGTAAAGGTGTCCTTTGCAGCACCTCCGCTTACCCCATATCTTCCGACTCAACGCCCCGACTGAGGATTTGGACGACTGGATTCAGCGTGTGGTTCGCCGTCAAGTTCGCTGGCAACGGGTCGTCGTCTGCGGCAGCGCCCGCAGGTTTTACCCGCTGCGACAGTTGCGACGAACGCAGGGTGGTTACATCTTCACACGGCGACAAGCAACGGCGGATATTCGCAGGACAGTTACTATTTCGTTGATTTTTAGTTTTTAAAATTCTAATCTGAGTCCGCGAACTCACCCCTAACCTACCTAAGGTTTTTCATTCGGTTTCATTTTGGCAATAAATGTTATTAGATCCCTAGACCTTTTTTACCGATCAAAACCATAATTTGTTATCCCTGTTTCATAATACTTCGAACATATCAGTTTTAATCATGAAGCGCTTCTTGCATTTTAACAGATTCTTGTTGTTTTAGTTCGAATCAGAATTACCTATAAATTGAATACAAGTTTTGGCCTGACCGTGTTCTAAGGTGGTCTTTCACCCTTTATTAGGCAATGTGTTTTAAACTAGAAAAACTTTATTAATGTGACAATCCGCAGACCGTTTCGTGTTAAATTGTTTTGATATTTAAGCTAAGTTCCGTATCAGCCTAGTGATCTTGTTTTTATAGTTACATTGTAGTAGTTTGTTTTAATTTTATCATTGTGTGTTCTCCTTATTATATAACCTTGTTGAATTTCTTTCGGTTTTATTTTACTTATACAGGTCCAAATTTACGTGCTGATGGTTTTATCACAACCATCCCGTGTGGTGTTCCGTACCTTTTATTTTTATGGAGCGCTACAAAATGGCGCCCGAAGGTAAGTGATTTTTATTATATTTTTTTTAATGTGTCAAATATTTTTTTTATTTTTATTTTTTGTCGTCGGTGGAAAGATTGGTCGTAATCGACCAATAAATCGTTCCTCTTTGCTACTAATTTTTTTCTTTTTATGTTGTAGCGGAGCTCATAACATCTATGGTTCCAGTGGTACGATGACTTCGCCGCGCTTTACTTTCCCTGGCTTCGAGTCGCGTATTTCAACCTGGAGCTGACGCCTACTTTCCACTTGACATATTTAATTTATTGTGATAATGTTTATTTTCAACAATAATTACTTGTATATCGTCCAAAACAAACAGTCTTTCAATCCCACCGAATAAAATTTTCACCCCCGTATTTTATTTTCCTACCATGTGTTTCGTAGTTAGGGTCCGTTAAGGTGAGTGGTTTTGTTTTTATTTTGCATGTAACCTTTTCGCCCCTAGGTACTTCTCCTTGTTACTAGGGTATCTGGTGTTTTAGCATGATTGGTTTTTAGTTTTTGTCCCCAGCATGTTTTTATACCATGTGCTCTGTGACATGCCGTTTTCGCGTGTAGGGACACCAATTTCGTCTCGTGTGCGCGTATGGCGTTGCTGTTGTTTTGAATATATTCAGACCGTGGGTCCATGATGGAACATGGTCTGGATGAACTAGCCACCATGAAACGCATTAAGTTTTCGACTCGGGCGTATTTTTTTTGCTGTTTTAAATATGTTCAGACTGTGTGCCCAAGATGGCAGACAGTCGGAACGAACGCGCCTTATGTCTAAAAATTTTTCTTACGGGATTTTGGGTCGTGGTGTTCCTCAACCCCTTTTTGACTTTGCGGTGGTAATTTAACAGATTTGTTTGTTTAGGCGATACGGTGATGAGTGAAATTTTAATTTTTGGACAAATATTCTTTTTGCGCGTTTTGTTTTTGTCGTTTTTTTTAGGTGTCCCCGTTCTCTTTTTTTCTCTTTTCCCAAAATTCTAAAGGTTCCATTGTGATCAACGTCTTCCCCCTTTTGGTTTTTTTGTTTCGGTGTTCTATTTCACATTTATTTTTATAATATTTGACGTACGATGTTCGTACATCTATCCCCAATTTCTCCTGCGTCGACTTTTGTTGAGGGAATTTTCCTTGCCGTGTTCACTTTTTTCGGTCTGACTATACATATTATTATTCAAAGTTCGAAGTTTGTTAATCACCTATCACTTTGATCACGTTCGGCATTTGTTTGCCATCGTATCGACTATAGTGTAATAACAGGTCTTGATACTTGTGGTTTTTCTCGCGCGAATTTCCAAGACGGAATTGTTTTGTTGGGCTATGTTACTGGGTCAACGATTATATAGTTTCCGGTAACTGTTTAATCAGTGATTTTGGATATCATAGCGGAATGGTTGGTCAGTAAACTTTGTGCATTGGTATGCCTTAGTTTAAGAGCTAGTGTCTTGGAATTTTCGGTTAGGGTACTTATCCCGATCGTGTTACTTGTTCTGTCATTTGGTATACCCAGTATGATAATTCGTTATACCATTATTTTTTGATTGATAGTTCTGATAGGCTTCTTTGTGTATATTGTGGTGGTTGATTTGTATAATCCCTAGTTTCTAGTGTTAGGATAGTTTGATTCAATTTTCGTCGCGGATATTTGTTAGGGTTTCTAGATGGTATTTGTAGTAGGTTATTTCTTGTCTTTGCGTAGGTTTGTAATAATGGTCTGTTAAACACATTTTTTTGCAGTTTTTGTTGGCTGACTGTACTAGGTGTAAGTTAGTTATAGAGGTGCTTTTTTCCAGCAGGCTGTATTATTAATAAAATAGTTTTAATGTGTTAGGCTAGATGTTTTAGGGTAGGTGGCTGCAGTTAGTCAGAATTAGTCCTAGTTTAGTCAGTCTAGTATCAAGATCGTTTCGGTTCAACTATACTAGGTAAGCGATCTTTGGTGTTCAGGTGTGATTTTCGTCGCGTCTGTAGTTTTGTTTTTCATTTTAGGTTAACCTTATCAAGGTCGACTTTGACAAATGCTGTTTGTGTTTAACCTTTATATTATAAAGTGTGTTTTTGGTGTTTCGTGTTCGATGTTTAGGGTTGTCACATTTGGAAATTTTAGGGTTGTCACTTCGATATTATTTTAGGGTTGTCACTTTTGGAAATTTTAGGGACGTTACTTCAATATTATTTTAGGGTTGTCATATTTTTGTTTTTTTTTGTTCTAGTGAGGGGATAATTGTAGCATTACCGCTACAAATCGCGTTGGTTCGCGTTATTTATTGTTTATTTATTTCACCTTTTTCGTTTCTCAGCCTTTTTGGTATTGCGGACTTGTTCATTGACCGGTTAGAGTTTGTAATTTCTACTGACAGTTTTGAATTTTGAATTCGTTTTTGTTAGATCCGTTCCTTGTTTTGGGAATGTCATTCATTCTCGTACTCTTGCCTTGATACAACAGAAAAATTTGATAATTTCTAGTCATCCCAAGTTTCTCTATAACTGAAGCCAGCTTCGAGGGCCGCGTCCGGCCATTAAGTTACGTGAAGACCTTAGCTATTACGCCGTAGTCTCAATGGTGGGCTGAACGTTTTAGTGCTGTTGTCTTCTGTGTGTCCGGATAGCGGGTGAGTTGGTTTTTGTTGCCGAACAAGTCTTCACAGTCCTCCAATCTAAGGAAGCCTTTCTTCCGTCCTTCTCGTTCAATTTTGTGAGTAAAGGTGTCCTTTGCAGCACCTCCGCTTACCCCATATCTTCCGACTCAACGCCCCGACTGAGGATTTGGACGACTGGATTCAGCGTGTGGTTCGCCGTCAAGTTCGCTGGCAACGGGTCGTCGTCTGCGGCAGCGCCCGCAGGTTTTACCCGCTGCGACAGTTGCGACGAACGCAGGGTGGTTACATCTTCACACGGCGACAAGCAACGGCGGATATTCGCAGGACAGTTACTATTTCGTTGATTTTTAGTTTTTAAAATTCTAATCTGAGTCCGCGAACTCACCCCTAACCTACCTAAGGTTTTTCATTCGGTTTCATTTTGGCAATAAATGTTATTAGATCCCTAGACCTTTTTTACCGATCAAAACCATAATTTGTTATCCCTGTTTCATAATACTTCGAACATATCAGTTTTAATCATGAAGCGCTTCTTGCATTTTAACAGATTCTTGTTGTTTTAGTTCGAATCAGAATTACCTATAAATTGAATACAAGTTTTGGCCTGACCGTGTTCTAAGGTGGTCTTTCACCCTTTATTAGGCAATGTGTTTTAAACTAGAAAAACTTTATTAATGTGACAATCCGCAGACCGTTTCGTGTTAAATTGTTTTGATATTTAAGCTAAGTTCCGTATCAGCCTAGTGATCTTGTTTTTATAGTTACATTGTAGTAGTTTGTTTTAATTTTATCATTGTGTGTTCTCCTTATTATATAACCTTGTTGAATTTCTTTCGGTTTTATTTTACTTATACAGGTCCAAATTTACGTGCTGATGGTTTTATCACAACCATCCCGTGTGGTGTTCCGTACCTTTTATTTTTATGGAGCGCTACAATACCCTATGTCACTTCGGCAATAAACACGAATCGAATGACACCTCGTATTTTAAAATCCGTCAAGCCGTTTAGGCTGCAGAGCGTGCCCAGAAATGGACATACATACATACAAACATACATACGCTCGAAAAACATAACCCTCCTTCTGACGCAGTCGGGTAAAAATACCTTACTGGCGTAGACAAGTTGCTTTTGAGTCGTCCTAGTGTAGACAACGAACCTCATCAGCATCATCAACAAACATAAAATTGAATGTCGATTTTCGATAAGTAATTCATATTTTCGATTTTGTCATTTAAACAAGGGGTGCGCAAAAGTTCATATAAAATTGCAACTCCGATTATTGGAAAATTTTACATCATAATGATCACTCTTCATACTCTTCATAATATTTTTAATACTAATGATCGGAACTCATACTCATCTGAATTCATAACGCCAATATTCATGGAACTGTACACTATTCAGAATTTCTTAAATATTACGTTACGTTTAGATAAAATTAGGTTAGGTTAGGTTAGATTTATAGCAATCCTCAAAAAGTAACAGTTTCTTGAAAAAATGCATTATGAATTCCGATGATTATGAGTTAAAAAGTATGAACAAAAAAGTATGAACACAAAAGTATGAGCAAAATTTTTCGGAGAAATGATGAGTATAGACACAAATCGTTATTTGTATAAAAAATCTAAAGACCAATTTTATATGAGCCAATATGGATCCTTAAATAAGATCAAGGGTATAAGGGCACATATTACGTCACTGGGGAAATAACGTCAAGTGGCTTTAACTCCCGTTCTAAAGTTCGGATCGAAGAGTGAAGTGAGTGAGTGAAAAAAAACTACTTGTCAATAGATGTAACTTTTCGATACGAACTTTAAAACGGGAGATAAAGCCACTCGAAGTAATTGCCCCACTGACGTAATAGCCCCGCTTGACCTTAACCATTTTAATTATAATTGACTGTACAATATAAGTGTCAGCGCCAATCGCAGCAGAATTTTATGCTGTAGGTATGATGTTAAGTATTTTCACTATTTTAATTCATGTTAGTAGGTGTATACTTAGTTGCATGGTTGGGTCGTCCCGCAAGTCAACTTTGAAACATTTACGGTTAATGGAATGGTCTAATATGTTAACCCTATAGCAATGAAATTATGGTGTCTTAGGGCCACTTGCGGAGAAAATTTAACACTTGGTTACGACACTAACCCGAGTTAGTAAACGTCAGATTCACACGAAAACTGTCACTTTAACTCGAGTTAGTGTCTTAACGCAGGGTTACATTTTCTGTGCAAGTGGCCCTTAGAGCTGATTTCACGGTGGAGTCGGAAGGTAGCAACATGATCTCTGCTGTAGGTACCCATTTAACGTAGACCCACGAAGTTTCGATTCGTCAGTTTGGTCTCGATAAGCAGATGATGACAGTGTAATAAAAAAAAGTAGAGCCAGCAAAAAAAAAATCTTTGAAAGAAACATCGATTAAGATAGATCACAAGGACAAAAATTACCAAATTTCATCATTCGTAGCTCACATTTTTAAAACGTCATAGAATGAGACAGAAAATTCTACTGACGATGTTGTCAACTCTATCCTCACCTGGTATGAAAATCGATAAATATATATACCTATTTATAAGTACCTAGGCAGGTATATATTTTTTAGGATAATCAAAAGTGAAAATTGCCTAATTAATAAGTTTCTGTCAAAAAATGATACCTACCTGTAAGTTTTTGTTGCCGACTGCAATTTTTATCACTTAACTGCTTATCAAGACCAAACTAACGAATCCACACTTAAGTCTGACTACAGCCACAGATTATATAGGTACAAGTTACTAGGTACGTACAGCGGACATCCTGTTGCTACCTTATAACTCCACCATCAAATCAGCTCTAATGGCTGATTCACATTGGTCCAGCATAAGCATGCAAGTAGAAGTAAATTGCGAAACCAACTTGTGAATGTACCTACTCCTACTGGCATGCTTAGCCATAAGACACCATAATATTTCATTGTTGGGTTTATAGTATGTATTCCAAATAGGTATTTCAATAACAGCAACTCTGGTTCAATCAAAGTTGGCTTGCGAGACGTGACCCAAACACAACAGACTGGACACACCCTTATAATCTGAAAGAAAGACTATTTTAGGTACCGTAAAATGTGCCTACTTTGCTCCTTACTGGGTAACTTTGCTCCGATTCTGTATTTAGTTTCATTGCCCTGCAAGTCGAAGTCTTTGGGTCAATTCGTCAAAATTGGCGAAAGCATTCGATACATTTGCAAATTAAGAGGCAAAAATGAACGTGAATTGTTCGCTTCGCCATTTCCGTTTCCTGTCAGGCGTCGCTCAGTGCCAACAAGAAAATTTACTAAAAATTTATTATGTGAAATAGCCACTTCCATCTAAGCATCGAATCACGGTTAGAATGTTTTGATGTGTTCCTGTATATAGTCAGCTATTCTATGTTAACAATAGTTCTAATAGATTGTAGATTTTTCATGGCTTAATCTTAAAAAAAAAAACGTATCTACTTTGCTCCACGTGTTGGGGTATCTTTGATCCAGGAACATAGTTATATATCTTTCATGAAAAATGTTGGAAGTGGCTAAAACCGAAAGAAGAAAATAATTATCATTGGAATAAAAATTTGAGTCCATAAATCCACGAAAAAAAATGGTCGACGTGAAATTTTTGCAGTTCCTGAACTAAACCAAATTTTGGGGATAGGGTATACGATAAAATTACAGCATTTGACTATTTATAACCTATAATATTAATTAACGGGTTATGCTACCCTTTCAGACGATCATTTTTATTTTTTGTTGAATATTGCTTAAGTAAGGTGATTAACAGAGTAATAGGTACCTACCTACCTAGGTACGTATCCTTTTTCAGAAGACTTTTATTTTCTTTTGATTATTATCTAACCGAAGCAATACTAAGATTGCACAATATTGTCATTAAGTATATTAAAAATAATAAACTTTAAGTAAAAACCAATATATTTTTGTTCCTAACACTTAACTCATTTCTTACTTTGCTCCAAACCTACTCAAACTTAGGCTTACATGATTGTTACTGGAGCATACTTTGACTGACGACAGTGTGAAACTGCACCAAACGCTTTCTAATACAAGTTTTAAAGCAAATTTAATTCAGGGGCAAAGTTTCCCAAACACTGGGTAACATTGCTCCTAAATTCAAGTTTATATAATTATATCAAAACAATATTTCGATGTCATTTAAGTATGACAACATGATAGTGGGGACGTTCTTCGTTACAAAGATACATAAATCAACATACCACAGTATAATGATTTTCAAAAAAATAAAATGATTTCGAAATTTGGAGCAAATTTTGGAGCAAAGTAGGCACATTTTACGGTACTTATTAGTCTGTGCGCCTACTTCGCTCACCTAGTTGGGCTAGTTGTCACCTAGCTGTTGCAGCTGTCGCTCGCCGAATAAACTACCGTGTTCTTTATATTTTATGTTAGGTATAATGTCGCCGTATGCAACATGCAGCGGACGCCGGACGACTCAATGTAATTGCCGCTTTAGCTTCTTAAGGGCCCCCATATACGGAACGATCGGTCGTTACGATCGATCTGAAACGACATCGTGACGATTCATATTTCTATTGAATTTTGGACGCGATATTGCCACACACGTACAGTCCGTCGTTCGTTTTCAGTCTGAACCGACGGATCGTAACGACGAATCGTACCGTATATGGCGCCCTTAAAGTTTAAAGAAGCCCGCCGTTATTTGTATTTGTAAGTGTATGAATCTCAAGTAGGTAAATGTTTTTGTTTAACTCACAACAACACTAGCTGTTCCAGTTAACTTGCCAATGGTGCTGCCAATCGAAGCCCACGTACCAGCCATGAAAGCGTCATATAACATTGTATCTTTACTGGAAACGAAGAAGAAATAGAACACTTAGCACCTGATCCCCTAATACTGTGTTTTTTTTATAATAATTATTCTAGTTTTTAGGTTAGTTTAAAGAAGTATTTTAAGGGCAAACTTTTTTATTATTGAATTTAATTATAAACGATTGCATTTAAAAAAAAAGTGCAGCATAATTTATTTTATTTTATTCTCATCTGGTCTGGTTTTGATTTATTCTTTATCCAAAAGCAATAGAAATCACTGGTCGGGTAACTAATGATAACTATGTTAGGAAGTCAAAATACGCCCCTAAACTGTCAGTGTCAAAATTAGTGTTGCCAAAATATTGTCGAATAAATAACTACCGTTTTGAAAGTCCATTTCGAAAGAGTTTAAAGTATTATATCATGTGAAAAATAGCATGGCTCACACAGAAGTTCTATACCTCTAGTATCTTGTTTTTTTTTTGTTTAGAATGGCAGTCCTAGTACCTAATTTTGAAAAAAAAAATGCATGTCTTAAGTCAAACTGTCAGCTGTCTGTCTGACTGACAGACAGACCGACTCTGTCATTACACAGAACTTCGAACAAACGAACCAAAAGCGAACGAAGTCGTCACGTACGCACGTTACTATTATTTTTTAATAATATTTTATATACTCCATTGAGTTCGTCGTCGGCTCAGGCTGGTCAGTCGATCGAGTAGTCTGCTAGTACTCGCACGGTCTTTAATCTGCTTAGTCACGCTATCTTGTCTTAGTTACGTTATATTGACCATCAATTTCAACTGAAGCCTAGAAGCGAAGCGCTCAAGGCAATTACTGAAAGCGTTTCGACCTCAATAGTAATACAACAATGAACACCTTGAAGAGCGGCAATAATGTGTTGGTGGTGTGGAAGAACAGCGAACAAAACGACTTGAGCAACGTCGTGACTGAAATTCAAAGTGCGACGAGCAATGCTCCAGTCGTTCTCGAAAATTCTGAAATGATCACTGAAAGTAAGTTGACCTATGAAATTTATATCTAAATTATTACATTAGTACAAATATATAGTTATCAGGTGACAATCCACATACCAGTCATCGAGTACCAAGCTAAACATACTTATGAAAACATCAAGACTCAGTAAGAAATGTTCATGCTCAACACAAATATTTACACATACCAGAGATTGAATGCAGCAAGCTTGCTTTGTAGGTATGGTTACACTAACTAGGCTAACCACATTCTCAAAATATTCTGGAAATCATGTACTTTACAGTTATTTTCTGTTCTGTTAAATAAGGAGCATGTATAATTTTAGCATCCAGACCACAGTCGTCTTTCGATGTAATCATCTCGAACTGGGTTCCACCTCATGCAGTCAACCATGAGGACAGTCTGTTGGCGATCTTCATAAAGCTCCTCAAACCCAGTGGCAAGCTCATTGTAAAGGATGCCACGGACATTAGCACAGCCCTGAAACTAAATGGGTTCCTAAATATCACAAAAACAGATGATGTTTACACTGCTGAGAAAGCTAAATTTGAGGTAAGTGTGAATATATGCTTCAACTGTTTAATCTTTCATACACCAAGAATATTTCATTGTATCCCTTTCAGTACAGAGTGAATAATTATGATGATTGAATGTTATTAAAAATGAACCTTTTTTCCCATAACTCAAAAATAAACAAAGACAAATTAATTTAAATCTTAAAAACTAAACAATATGAGTTCTATTATCTGTTAACCTCGTAAGGCCCAATGTCCTTATTTTAGGACTAACGGGTTTAGGACTAGGATTCACAGTAAAAAGTTTAAACATTACAACATATAAACCTCTTACTACTAAGTCTAATCACGTAATACTTATCAAAAGTGATAAGTAATATTCTTTTTATACAAAAAAACATATTTTGAATATTACAGGTAGGTTCCAAAGCACAATTAAAGCTGGGCAGTAAGCCGGCAGTGTGGAAACTAGATGACACGGTGGAGGCGGCTTGGACGGCCAATGATGATGACATCATCGACTCAGACCAGCTGTTGGATGAGGATGATCTCAAGAAACCAGACAAGGCAGCACTAAGAGGTAAATACATTAACCCATCTATTCTAATATTATGAGGGATCCAATTCAGATGGTTTCTCTAAATTAAAATACCCGAGTAATCTTAATTTGCAAAAGTCAAACTCTATTCTAGAGTAATATATTATAAATATAGCTTTAAAGATATTTAAAATTGGAGAATACAATCCGAATTGGACCCTGCGTGTCTGCCTGCTTTGCTAAATGTTTGAACTGCTGAACTGATTTCAATTTGGGAATGATTTAAAGATACTTTTCATAACAGAAATAAGAAGAAGTAGTTCCTGAAGGAGTAGTGATAAAGGAAATAACAAAAGCTTATTTGTAAAAAAAGTTGCGAATGTGTTAAAATTCAGGTAATTGGTTTTTCTCATAATCATTAGTGTTTTTTAATCTGTTTATAAAAGGTCGTAATTGTAAAGGATATTAATATACAATAAATGATCACCATAGGTACAAAACACGAGAAGTCGCCACATATTCTGTCATTTTACAGGGTGCACTTAATAATTAATTATATGCATTTTCTTATTAAACTTAATTACTAAATAATTAATGTCTTGTTTAAAAGAAAATTTGAAACTTCAATACTGAATATTGATACAAAAAAATAAACAAAAGTTTTTTAAAATTTTTGTGCATGTCCTTAATGTGGAACAAGAACACGCAATATTAACATATATATATATATATATATAAGACATACATAATAATAAGCAATGTCGTATCTGATGTGATAAGATAAACATTAGGTTTTGTGTTCCAAATGACGCAGAATGTTTGAGGTGTTGTGTTGCAAATTGGCATCCTGCCGTCACGCGTGGATGACGCGATGTTCCGAGTCATACTCATTGTCAGATCATCGTTTATTCATTTTAAGAAGAAACAGTTGCAGTGTCCTTTTTATATTTATTTGACTCATTTCCACTATGTAAAAGCAGTTTTTAAATGTTTAATTGGAAAAAAATATCATAGGCATATTTCATAATGAAATATCAGTTATTAAAATTTGATGTTCAGTATAGTAATTTAAAACATTATTCAAAATTTAAGAGTATAATTAATCTGCAAATTAATCAGATTCTTATCCCGCCTAACTTACTAGGTTATGGTGATGGACTCTTTTTTCCGCACTTAGCCCGTGTATGTCGGGCCATTGTGCGTAGGGTGTGCTAGCTAGTAATCTAGCCAGCCTAACTCTGACCAGAAGCGCAGGATCCCCCTTGTATCTCCACAGGCTTCTCAGAGTGACCTCGGTGTCTTGAGGATTTCAGTACGTTGAGCAGCTACACCTGCGCATTCCAGGATTACGTGGGGAGCCGTTTCGTCGGCCGACAGGCATCCCATGCATAGGGGGCTGTCGGTCACACCTAGAACATATAAATGTTTGTTAAGCGAGCTATGTCCAGTAATGTTTCCTACAATTATTCGTAGGGCATGTCTATCTAGTAATAGGAGACGCTTTGTTAGTCGCGCGTCCGGGTGTGGCACAGTTTCCCTTGATTGTCTGCATGTACTGGTATTTGCCCATTGATTAGCATGTTGTTGAGTTTTCTGCGACGCAACCATGTCCTTTGCTGGTTAAAAGCTAACGGAATCATCGGACCGGGACCGACCGCTGGGCGATCTGATGCTCTCCTGGCCAGCTGGTTCGCTGCGTCGTTACCTAGAAATCCACTGTGCCCCTTTATCCATTGTAGTGTGAGTTGGTTATTTAAACCTATCACTTCCAAGGCTGAGTGGCACTCTGGTATGAGCCCGGATTGTATTATTTTGTTGTCTAGGACTCGTAGTACTGCAGCGCTGTCGGAGATAATTCGTATCTTTTGGTTTTTGATACCTCGCTTAGGCACTGCCTTGGCAGCCTCTAGTATGGCAGTACATTCACATTGGTAGATGGAGCTGTATTCGCCTAAGGCTGTTGATATGTTGATGTTAATTTGGGGTGATTACACTCCTGCACCTGTTCCCTTTTTTGTTTTTAATCCGTCCGTATTGATGCGTAGTTCATATATACTGGACTGGTCGCTGGGTTCTTCATCAGGCTGGATGGTGTAGTGTAGCTTTTGTTGAAGTTATGTTGTTTGGGTACCTTATCATTTGGAGCGGCTATCAAAGGTTGGTATCTGATCGCTTCCTGAAGGATTTCGGTATGAGTCCCGTTAGTTGAACCCCAGAGGTGAGGTAACTTACTAGGTACTAATATGTTAATGTTGCTGTGCCCTGGTATGGCATCACATAGATAAATAAGTAAATAAATAGAAGGAGACAATCTCACACAAATTTACCTATTACCAAACTAAGCTCTAGGCTTGTACTATGAGTCCTAGAAAACGATATAAATACTTATATAGAGAAATAAATACTTCAATACATAGAAAACATCCATGACTCAGAAACAAATACTCGTGCTCATCACACAAACATATGCCCATAACGAAAATCGAACCTGGGACCTGAATACTTACCAATTTCACCAACCTATTATAAATAACTAGAGGACGCCCGCGACTTCGTACGCGAAGAATTAGTTTTCCGCTACTCCCCTTATTTTAACACCTTAGGTAATGAATTTTCTGTGCATTGATATCTAAGTCAGTAAGTCAGGTTTGCCTTTTATATATATATAGATTACTAGCTGTCCGCGCCCGGCGCGGCGCCGGCCGGGTCTGTTTTTTTTTTTCATACAAACCTTATGAATAGACCCCGTTATCAGGCGGGCAGTTTGGTGGCTAACCAAGTGATGTCATCACTAATGTTAGTAAGCCACCAAACTGCCCGCTTGATAACGGGGTCTACTTATGAAATATACTGTACGACCTATTCTCAGACCTACTGAATATACACACAAAATTTCATAAGAATTGGTCAAGCCGTTTCGGAGGAGTTTTTACGACACGAGAAGTTTATATTATTAGAGATAATGTAATGTCATGTGCAAGAAATGATATGAATTTAAGTTTGAAGGTTTGTACATATGTTCGTACTTTAATCGCATATAATCGCTTGATGTTATTTGGATTAAATTTGGCACACAGATAGTAAACATAAAAAACCGGCCAAGTGCGAGTTGAACTCAGGGTTCCGACAGAGGTCATTTTTTAAAATATTTCTTTTGATAGAATTCTTATAGGTTTTCCTGTAATCTATAAGCTTGTAAACTATATTTTGTATTTTTTTATAAAAGTTTAGGCTCAGTAGTTCCGGAAATCAGGGGGAATGGTCAATTTTCGTCTTCTTTCATGAATAAAATCAAAACTATTTATTTTACAATAATAACAAAAACATATTCGAGATCCTCATAACGAGCCCTTTCCTTCCCATTTGATATATGACACAGTAAGGTTTGCCAAACTTTTATTTAATTTCCTAAATTGTCTCCCGAGAATGACACTTATTAAAAAAAAAATATTTTTTACTTGCACATCTGTGTTTAGGTCATCAATTTACATAAGTGTACCAAATTTCCACTCAATCGGTCCAGTGGTTTCGGAGCAAATTGTCTGTGACATACAGACGCACGAGTGATCCTATAAATAAGGGTTCCGCTTTTTTAATTTTTTGTACGGAACCCTAAAAGGGAAAGAAAACTAAAGCAATTGGATCGTATTTTGTTATAGTAACTAGCGATTAAAGAAATTAGACAGTTTTTTAAGTATTATTGAATGTTTCAGTGTGCGCGACGACGGGCAAGCGGAAGGCGTGCGCCGACTGCTCGTGCGGCCTGGCCGAGGAGCTCAACGGGCAGGTCAAGGAGACTCCCAAGTCCTCTTGCGGGAGTGTGAGTGTCTCACTTCTTTAATTTATCATGTCTAATGCAAATTTGCCCTTGACCTTTCGGATACACTTTCACCTTGGAGGAACTTTGTGTAATTATCAGAGGTCGGAATAGGCAGTGCCTATTTGCCTAAACTTCGCGGGAGGACGTAACTAAGAGTGGTTACAACCACCAAAAATAATGATTTATTTTTATGGAATGCGTGATTTCCGGGATTTTTTTAATAATACATAAATATGGAAATTGATACTAAAACTCAATATCACATGTTAAAAACATTTATTGCATACAATTTTACATGATCAAATGACATATTCTGATTTATTTCTAATGTAAATAAACTAACAAAGTATTTCGTAATATATAATATTTTATCTCATAATATTAGTAAGTAATTATGATTGTAATTATGATATTGATGATCATGTAAAATTGTATACAATAAAAAAAATTAACATGTGATATTGAGTTTTAGTATCAATTTCCATATTTATGTATTATTAAAAAAAAAACGAAAATCCCGCATTCAATAAAAAGGGCATCATTATTTTTGGTGGTTGTAACCACTCTTAGTTACGTCCTCCCGCGAAGTTTATGCAAATAGGCACTGTCTATTCCGACCTCTGGTAATTATCCGTCTTATCTTAAGTATCCGTCGTCTCTTATGTATCCTACTAACACGAATTAAAGCTCACTTTTGAATGTCTCACTTTGAGCTGAGCTGAATTTGACCTTAACACTTTCAATTACCTACGTACATTTAGTGGTTGAAGGACCTTGTGCAGGGTCTCCAGATCGCTACCACCATTTTCCCTTTTAACCAGCCGCCAAACGGCAATGCTGGCTTTGTTGTGTTCCGGTGTGGGGGTAAGACAGCCCGTTAATGACTAGCATTGTTGGCAACGCAATTGCTATCTATACGCACCTACGGTGCGACACTGTCACTTGTGCAAAATTTTGAAAATTGTGGTAAGTATGCTATAACGTCACTTAAAGTACTCTGCCCTTGAAGCGATAACGTCATTCAATTAGTACGCATAGTTTTCGCACGAGTGCGCCAGTGACGTTGTGGTTTTGGCACGAAGCAAAGACCTATTTGGAGAAACAACGTATGATTGGTCAGTTGCGCCGGCCTCCCGTAGGTTGATGGAGTTTCTCGGAGCTACAATGTTTTTAGGGTAATTGTGACATTTTTATTTTATGATTCTGGAGCAATAATGACCCAAAAATACAGTTGTGACATTGTTCTAGCTAACGTGAAGTTCAACCAACACTTATGTTTTATAACAACAACGACTCTAATGCATGTGGGACAATATTGCTCCAATATGATTCCAAACTATTAACTTATGGTCGGGACGTCAACTGCCTTAATGTACATACGACTTTAATTCGCCAATAATTGTATTTTTATCATAAAAATAGTACAGTTATGACATTATTGCTCCAATATGACTCTTACTAAAAAGTTATGTTTGTGACGTTAACGACCGTAATGCACATTATGACTTTGCTTCTCAATACCTTTATTATTTTTCCAAAATTTAAAGCAATTGTGACATTATTGCCCTAAAATAAAATTAGCTATATAGCGAAAAGGCTAAAGAAATCTGGGCAAGAATATTGCTCTATAAAACCTGAAAGATCATAGGAGCTAAACAAATGGGCCTTCCTTAAACATATAAGCACGACTGTCTTGTTCCACGAAGTTAACTACTATCAAAAGGACTGAAATATTTGACTCTTATTGGAATTTAGGAAGCGTGTGATTTCAGAAATCTGATAAAACTTAAATTACAAATTATAAATATATTCAATTAGGCCAAGTGACGGGTAAAAAATATGACTGTAGAATATAGAATATAGTAGTGTGTATGTTTTAGTCATAAAGAACCGCAAAGTTAAGTAAGTTACTTAAGTTTGATGACTAACTTGATTCTAAATCGGAAACTACACTCAAAGTGTATGTCAAAGTTTCTATTTAGGTATGTCTTTTGTTTCAAATGTCAATTAGTTTTTCTTTCTAAAATTTAATATAAGTATGAGAAACTAAACTATTCGCGAAGTTGTTTTTTTTTACTGATAAGATTGATAGACAGTTAAAAAATGTGTTTTCACTCATTTTCACAACTCTTTTACTCAGCAAAGAGTTGTGAAAATGAGAGTTATAACTTTGTCATAAATATTTATTTCCTAATTTCTAGATTTTATTTTATCGTAACTTTGTCATAAATACGTTTATTATTTTAGTTTAGTGCCATAATGTCACAATTGAGGGGCTGTTCAATTTTAAAGTAATGACAATTATATTTCTTTGATATTTAAAGTGACCTTATTTTCCTCATTAATAAGCTAAAAGTATCAGTAATCATGCCAAATAATCATCTTTTCTGGATCAGAAAGCATAATCATTTTATACCACACTAAATCTTTAAATGCTTCTCCTTGAAAAATGCTTTTTTGCATAAGTGACAGTGTTGCGCCGTAGGTGCGTATAGATTATCATCGTAAGATTGCAATCTTGAGATAGATTTAGGTGGCCTGTGAACTCGTTTGCCTTATCAAAACCATAAAAAAGTAATGTGCGGGTTTCCACACAATCCTTTCCTTATCAAGCATCTACTACCACAGTACTCACGTTGTACAATTAAGTTAGCATAACGCGACTAATTTGCGATATCGAGTTGAATTATTCGAATAGCAGTTACTATAATAGCATATACATATAGCTGGGCCTCTATTCTAGGCAGAAAAAACCATATCGTCTTTGGCTGCCATTACTGTCAAGGAAATAAGAGCTATCAAAACGTTGACAATACGATAACAGGAGGGCTAGCACAAGTTGCCCACGATTTGTTTGCCGCTTGGGACTCCCTTTCTATCTAGCCTGTAACGATAGAGACGCACTGAGCGATAAGCGAGAAAATACAACTATTCAAAGAAGATATGGTTTTCACCGCCTAGAATAGAGGCCCTGTTCATTTATTGCGTGTCTACTTAGCGATGTTTGGACGTGACGTTTTTTAATGTCGTTGACAAGGCAAACGAAAACACTGGCCACCTGGCCTAGTAGCATGGCTGCGTCTATATCGCATATGGTGTATCACAGAAGAAAGACTAAAGGCATAGAAACCGTATTAAATAAGCAGAAAATACATTATGGTTCACTTCTTTTTACTTATATGGTTTTCATAGTGAGTTAGAAAGAGGTGAATCTATAGCTGTTATTTCGTTATTTGGTACATCGTCACAAGTAAGGCGTGATTTGGACCTATAAGCACCTATAGTATTTGGACCTATAGACAAGGAAAGACAACTCCTTCCTATAGGAAGGACAAAGAAGCCCTGTGTAAAACCTTGTGACAATGGCAGTTAAAGAAGATAAAACAGCCTACTTTTTGTTTCATTTTTTCTCATGTTATACGTAATCTAAAAAGTAAAGAAAGATAGCTCACGTAAAGTACGTTTTATAGTCCGGTTTCTATGCTATATGTTCTTATTCTGTGTGGTGTATGAAGCATCTGTCACTGTCGTTCTTATTTACGTGTCAAAAGGTGACGGATGCCTTATCTAAACTTAGTCACGCGATAAATTCAGCCATATTAGGCCCCCTGATAGTGAATATTGCGAATGCGTTATTAACCACCAAGATGAAATGCCCCTCCGCTAGTCATTTTACTGGGTGTCATACACAATCTGATCTAGCGTTTGATCCACTAGGGTCATCTATGTGACTTCTCGTGGACAAAAAAGTGCAGTATTTCCAAGGCATCCTACAAATGAACCTCCTGGTTCACATTGATAAGACCAGTTTCACTGCAAATGAACAGGGCGTCTATTCAACGCGGTAAAAGAATACTGCTTTTGACCGGTTATCGTATTGTCAACGTTTTGATAGCGTGATGTGAAATAGAGGCGAGGCTACTTGCAGTGAAATAGGTCATAATTCACAGAATGTTTGGTAGTACAATTTTGACCATGTTCACATAGTTCACTATTGTGCTAACTCGAACAATAAATGGAGACAGGCTGTTTTTTAACCGACTTCAAAAAAAGGAGGAGGTTCTCAATTCGTCTGTACTTTTTTTTATGTTTGTTACCTCAGAACTTTCGACTGGGTGAACCGATTTTGATGATTCTTTTTTTATTTGAAAGCTGGTGCTTCCTGATTGGTCCCATTCTTATCAAAATGACGATCTGATGGTGGAATCATTGAGGAATCGACGGAACTCTTCAAAATGTATAGGCACACCTATAGCGATTTTGGTATTTTTCATTGTAACTCGTGTATTTGGTCTGCAAGCGCTATTTAGTGAAGTGGAACTGATGATGAAGACCACAGATGGCCACCGGAACTCCTAAACGGTAGGTATATATTTCGAGGGAGGCGACAAGATATTTCGATTAAGATAGTTGGGCGACTATGACGAAGCATATTTAGGTTTAAATATATGACTATGACTTTCCCACGGCGTTGCTTGCAGCGAGATTGAAATGTTCTATTGTTTCTTAGTAATTGAGAAGTGGGAGAATAACAGCATAATTATGATCACTAAAAAGTATAAAATAAAAAAAAAGTTAAAAAAAAACAAAAACCCGCCTTCAAAAAGCAAAAAATAACTTCTTTAAAATGGTATGCAAATAGGTCAGTCCAACTGGTCATTAAAACAAACTTTTTTTATTATGTGTATCTTCGAAATTTAAATTGAATTACATTGTCCATGTTTATTAATCTTTTTTCGTCATATCTGTAAAAATCTATTCAAATTTAAAACAAGTTCTAATAAACTACTAGAAATGTAAAATTAATTAAATAAATCTCTTATTAATTATTATATAGAAAAAAAACACGTACAAAATTGTTCAGAATTTCTGAAAATTGTAAAACCCTAACAGTCGACTTGCCAATCTTGTATTGCGATTACTGATGTGCAAGTTGCGGAAAGTTTCCAAAAAGTTGGAAAAGTTCTAAGAAATTTCCGGAAACTTTAACTAGAAATATAGGAAATTTAAATTTAAGAAACGGAAAGTTTCAATCCCCATACAAAATTGTGAGAAGTTTCCTAAATTTTCCTACATGAAATGTTCCGCAATTTTAGAAAGTTTCCTTTGGCACATAAGTAATTTTGCGATTATTTTTAAATTTTTATTTTTTATATTTTTTCAGTGTTACCTCGGCGACGCATTCCGTTGTGCAACCTGTCCTTATCTCGGCATGCCAGCCTTTAAGCCGGGGGAGAAGGTGCTTCTGGACCTTAAGGCCGACGTCTGAAGAGACTAGTATTCTGTTGTGATTTGTTGTTGCTAATAAACCCTTTGTAAGTAAGTACACTTGGATTTTATTACGTTGATTGGCTTTTGTAGTAATTAACTTGAGTCACACTGATGATAAAACTGGCTTTTACGGTGAACCCGAAGTAGCGTAATTTTTTGAGTTGTGAGTCGCGTATTTCGCGCTTGCGTAATTTCTGCTGCGTAATCAACGTCAACTCATTTTACTTCACTGAGTGATGGTTCACTCAGCGAAGCAACAGGACCCAATCCAGAACAAAATTACGCAACCCACAACATAAAAAAATACACTCGTTTGGCTTTATATTTACTCTTGTACGGTGATGGAACCAGTAATGGACAAGGCACCAATAATGGACACTTGATTCTTATTTTACAGAAGATAAGGGGTATTCCTGCTGGTAGATTCTTGACGTGTAAAAGTGCCCGTGCGGCCTACTTACTGAATAAATATCTTTTATCTTTATCATTTGTTTTGCAACAATCAAATTTAGGACCGTATGAAATTTGAATTAAGTGTGAAGTGTCCATTACTGGTGCCGTCACCCGAAATAGGTCAAGTCAAAGTTTTATTATGTTGTTTATGTAGTTATAGAGCAAGTAGAGTTGTTAGAATTGTAAACAGATCGGAAATATATAGGGCTTATTTACATAAACATTGGGAAAGGGATGTACAGTCACCCAATAAAAATGTTGAGCATACTTAGAACCTTGTCATTGTGAATGCCATTGTCATTGTCATGTCGTGTGTGTCATTTGATGTTCTGTTTGAAGTTTACTATGACAACGCACTAAAGTGCTACCGATTGTAGAGCGGCTAATTTGGCCCATAACACTACCTACATTCATTCCTTATTGAATCTCGGAATTTTAAACAAAAAGCTTGACTGAAAAATACATAAGCAACTAATTGCTAAATAATTAATCTTGTTTCCTTTCCAAGTATTTAGTTATGATCTTACATTATCTTTATAATCATACAGTAACGGAGGTTTTTTTTATTTTATTCTAATGGTATTTGCGCTGATCGATCAGGTCATGGACCTTTGCTGGACACCAGCAATGAAGAATGTCAGTAGGTACGCCAAATCGCTTGAAACTTTGTAGCAGTAAAGTTTATAAATAAACAAACATACTACTTTTTATTTTATTCAAAAAGACTCGATAGTTTTGATTCTATGAACGTTTAAAATTTGGGTCAATAATATTAAAGCGTGCGGGGGCCATCTTGCTGGGGTGACGTCATCGCTTAACAGCGGTACGCGCCCTTATATGAAAAAGTAAGTTTTCAGGGCTAAAACTTTTTAACCGTTATAAGTAGCCAGTTGAATTTTTTCACAGAATACGTGTTATTATAAAATCTATCGTTTAAAATTATACAATGAACAATAAATCAAATCCCAAGAGGGGTCCCCATACAAGAAACATGGAAATAAATCAATTTTTTTAGCATTTTTATACGGCTTGTATTTTTATAATGGCTTCTTATTTTGATGCTATTTTGAGCTTAAATTGTAGTAAATTTTTTGTAGTTTACGACTAAATAGCAATGTCAAGTAAAACTGCTACAAATATGTGACAAAACTGATTTTATCAACACGATATTCTAAGCGGTCACCCATCCTGTTTTAGACTACGTGTCTAGTTGCTTAACTTTGGAAGAAGTACGGGTTGTATTTGTATAATAGCTTTTTATTTCGGTGTCACATTAAGTTTAGATAATAATCAAAACTCCATACAAACATAATATAGTTTACGACCAAACAGTAAACTGTAGTAAAACTCTTACAAATATGTTAAAAAGTGCCTAGTTTAAATCAACATGATCGATGTTTAGGTAAGCGGTGGTTGCTTAACTTTGGTGGTAGGCCTGTCTTTACAAATTTCGTGTTAATTTAGAATTAATATCGCTACTGTATAAAAGCAGTAGTTCTGATACTTCGTGTATTCATTTCATCGATTTCTAATTTCGCGCGCGGGCGCTACCAAGTCGATAGACGTACCTACCTACATACCTACAACACTCTCGCTTTGCTAGGTCTAGGCATTATTGCCACTATCCCAAAATTGAAAGTGCTTGATTATTATTCTAATTTTATTTCAGCAACTTATTCAACAAACATTACAAATAGAAAAGCCGGTCATTGACAGACAGTTAGTTATGTAATACAAAATAATAGATAAACATAGCTGCCATAGTAACATCAAAACGAATTCGTAAAAATATTACGTCTTACAAAGTTTAGCAAGTACAAGCGTAGTCTATAACAGGGTGGGTGACCGCCTAAAACATCGTGTTGAGTAAAATCAGTTTTGTCACATATTTGTAGCAGTTTTACTTGAGATTGCTATTTAGTCGGAAACTATGAAAATTAGACTACAATTTAAGCTTAAAATAGCATCAAAATAAGAAGCCATTATAAAAATACAATCCGTATAAAGATGCTAAAAAAAAGGATTTATTTTCATGTTTCTTGTATGGGGATCCCTCTTGGGATTTGATTTATTGTTCATTGTACAATTTTAAACGATAGATTTTATAATAACACGTATTCTGTGAAAAATTCAACTGGCTATTTAAAACGGTTAAAAAGTTATAGCCCTGTAAACTTACTTTTTCATATAAGGGCGCGTACCGCTGTTAAGCGATGACGTCATCATCCGTGAGCGCTAGCCGTCGGGTTTCGAGCGCCACATACGATGTTTAAAATTTAATATCTCGAAAACTATTTGACGTATCGAAATGATGTTTTTACAGCTATTTTTAGTTTTTAATGAATAATACGGTTAGCCAAAAATCTAAACTGGCTGACATTCTCTATTATGTTTTATATTATTGTTGATCAACATGCTATTAGAGAGTTGTGCCTTGAGTCAATTTTAGGGGTCAAATTCGAAACGATGTCTTCCGCAAGAGAACTAAGGAGACCATCATAGCTCTTAGGCGATTGTCACACTGCCGCCGCATCCCGTTGCGGCGTGCGGAGCGACGAATTCGCATGCGGCGACGATGCACCACCATACGGATTTGACTTTGGAGCGGAGTGGATGTACTATGGAGCTCGGTGTGGCATACCCTACGTCCCGCACCGCATCGCCGTCCAGAAGTGTGAACCGTCGTGCGATTCGCACCTCCGCACGGAGAGACGGAGCCAGTGTGACATACCGTGCGGTACTTGCGTACAAATCAAGATTATACAGTACAAAGTTAAAAACCGCAGCACCGGACGCCGCTGCGATGTGCGGAGCAGTGTGACAACCGCCTTAAAGTTAGCTGGTTTTAGTGGCAATGGTTGGTGTAGAGACCGCGTTTTGTTAAACGTAGCGTGGGTCGCTCTCCGACCCGCAGGTCCCGCATTATGGTCACCGTCAGCGCAGTGGATAGATGTGGATAAAGCATTTGTCACTCTTGCACTTACATACTGGCCAGAAGGAGAGAGATGTTTTACCCACGTTTGTCCACATTGACAAACACGACCATAACAGGCCCGCAGCTTGCGGGATGACCTATACAAAAGGGCAGGATGCGACTGGGAGCGTAAAGCAGAACGTTGGGTTTTATGGCGCGCCTTGGCAGAGGTCTATGTCAATATTGTCCAGGCATTGGACAGTCTTAACCTTTTGAACGCCACAGTCGGCTCTGGCCGTCAACTAAAAGTCGTGCCACTGACGCCACGTCGGCTACAGCCGACAAGAGTTCAAGATTAAAAGAGACTTTGTTTGGTAGCAATAAGGTGTAATTTGCATAGCATAGCACACATGTTTGGCGTGTGGGTGGCACATTTTGTATTCGACGTATGGCGTTCAAAAGGTTAAGTTTGATTATATATTTCGATATGTCTTCATCGTTGTGTTATGGCAGACGAGCACCGCTTGTTGTAGCGAGACTTGACAGAAACCTGTGATATGATGACGATGGCATTCGAATTTTAACAATATTACGTTATCACGGAATCGTGGAATTATCGAGATTGAAGGACGGTGGATTTGGGTCTTAGGCCGAGTAAAGAAAACACATAAGTAGCAAATATTTAGTTATACATAATTTCTCTTCTTTTTACAAACAGTTAACTTATTTTTAACACATCTCGTTCTATAACATTTTCAATTTACATTTATCTGAAATAGTACTCATTCCGCTATACAATAAAATATACATATATATTTTTGCCATTTGTCATATAATTATATAACAATTTTATATTTATTTACTATTACATAAATGACACAAATTTTCCAGTACCTATTAGCAACTATCTGATTTTCTATATGTATTGGAGAAACTCATGTCTGTTATGATATTCTGCGACAAGTACCGGCAGTTGGACAGTCCACGTCTGTGTTAGTCCAAACCTGTTTCTGGTTAGCTGAGTATCGGTCCATTTCATGCTGATAATTAAAAATATGTTAATTATGGCAATAAATAACGTTCATTTAAAACAGGTATGCCTTAATTAGACATTCATTAAACTACCAAAAAACAGCTCTATACAATAAGCGATCTGTTAAATGGCACAATGTCGTGTCGGAAGTACTTGTTAAGGTTTGTTTGGAAAGGTCCTAGTTTATGATATGAACTGCGGAAACCATTACTGGCCGTTTCTAATTGGCAACATTGTTTTAGCATCTATTTTCACTACGTCGCCTATTTCAAGTCGTTTGTGAAAGAAAAAAGTATATTACTATTACTCGCATTCACATTTCAGCACCAACGGCTTTACGCGAACTTGCTCCAACGTCAAGACTTATGGGAAAATTGACAAAATTTGTTTCTAAGTACATTCTAATGCTAAGATAGTTTACGCGTTGAATGCGACAAGTGTTCTTTACCTTCAGCATTCGAATGGTATAGAAACAAGCTCTAGGAAACCTCATGGTACACGAAACAATTATCATTTTGCGTGTCTTCTCACATACTTACTCAAAATAAACAGTAAATATAACGGATACGATCAAACGGGACCAAAATGTCTGTATGTACTCATTAAAACGTAGAGGTTTTAAGTTTATTTAGAAAAATATTTTAATTGAAAATGTGCAGAAAAGATTCAGAAACTTTGCTCAAGACAAATATTTTGAGCAAAATATATTATTCATAGCAATAGCTTTTCATCACATACCTAAAGGTCATATTATATATTTTGCTAGTCTTTTTGCACCACCCATATGGCTAGACCTTATTTACATATATTTGGAAAGGTATTGTCTGATCATAGTGTATATTGATGGAAAAATATAGTTTTCGTGACTTACAGCAATGGTTTTTTTAATGTCGTGTGATACTTCGTGCGAAGTATTTCTTTGCTACTGTTACAAACCTTCTCGTAGCGGCAAGACGGTTTCATATAATGGAGTCAAACTCAATTATATTACACTGCCTTGCCGCGGTTTTTATTAATTATTGCCGTATACTATTACATTTAATAAACTTTCGCACATCGATAAAGCAAAAATTCGAAGTTAGTCTATATAATTATGTATTTCGTATTTATTAAAACTATTTATAGATGTGGAAGAACTTTGATTCTGCCGATGTCTACTTAAAATGTATTGCAATTAAAATATGGACCCTGGTGCCCGAAACTTCGGCACAGGAGTCCAAGCCAGGAGGACAATCTTTTAGCACCTTCGTTGAAATTAAGTTAATACTTTCTGAATTTAAAATTTTGGGAAATAATACTTTTTGTAAGAATTTTTGTACTAATCGATTCAAGCGACTTGGAAGTGGAGCTCGCAGTGTAGCACGGAACGAGTGTGCGCCCAGTTACAAAATAAATGCTCCTATCTCATAATTTAAGTAATATTTTCAAAGAAACTACTATCCCACAACATTCAGTAAAGCGTCCCAGTCTTTTTATAAGTTTATTTTCATCAAATTGAGATCTTGATTAGACTTGTTGGCGACCGGCCCGCGCCGCGCGGCCGAGTCTTAAAGTTTGTGAGGTAGGCTTAGTCATGATCTAATGAAGCGCCTTGTTAGAAAATACCGATTAATAAAATGAGATCTTTCATTACAATTACAAAATATAATAATAAACATGATAAAACTAGAATTAGATACATTATACAACAAGTTATCAGCTGTGCCTGCGCCCCGCTGCGGCGGCGCGCGGCGCTAATATCAACATACATTAACAAGCACGTATCACTTTACGGTACAATGAAAGAAACTAACCCTCAATCCGCTTCTCACTCCGCTCCTCGCTGCGGTATGGCAAAACTCTTGTCCCCTCGCACGTCACTCACATACTACGAGCAACGCTATGTACAAGGCAGCGGCATGGACGACTCCATGTTCAACAAATAACGTTTATTATGCGAAATAAATTTACGAACAAACCAAATGAAGAACGGATAATTATGTTTACTTAATAATATTTAAAATTAATTGGATTTTGATATGGCATTTGCATTTGTCGTTACTTGGTATATAACGATATACATATGTATATAAAATCACAGACGCTACTTGTTATATATTTTGTTTCCGATTTTACTTAATCCTTCTGCGAAATTTTGAGTATACAATAACTATACAGTTCCTTACCAATAACGAACTTATTACTCTAAAACATATATTTTCTTTATTCAAGCAATACTTCATGTCTACTCTGACCAATAACTACAAAATATCACAGACTGTGTGTTTATTATGTATACAACAATCTTCTCATAGAAAAGTATGTGTATTACACATGGACGTCTAAAAACAATAGAGATGACATCTAAAACGCCATATATATAGGTACATACATATTAATTTTAGAATAGATACTATACTGTATACCAACATTAAATAATATGCTCGATCAAATTATTTGTCAGATAAATTTGCCATCATCTAGCAGCGAAGTACCCTCCGTCCTCTAACTACTAACCAATAGGGAAGATTTGAGTGGAGCTGGCGTGCCTGTTGGTGTCCCGGGATATGTCTGCAGTCACAACCATGGAGGTCCGTGACCGATCCGGACAACGGCGTCCAAAGAGGAAGATTCAGTCAGTCGAAACTTAAGCACACGTCGGCCCATAGCTACCCTACCTAACATTCATTGTACCTTTGTTTAACATAATATGCATTGCCGCCTCGGCGGACTGGCGATTTAAAATCTCATTGATTATCACAAAATGTAACCTACTATAAGATCTGGTAGAAACTTACACATTGTTATTTTTGTGCTCATTGATAGTTTTACCTCTCACTCCATTAATTATTATTAAAAAATAAAAACATTTACTTACTCATGACCGTGTCGGTGTAATAGATACGTGCAAAAATATTTTCTTATGCTTTTCTCCTACGCATCTCGCAAACGTTCGTATTACATAACCACATTTTTGTGATACATTTAGTTAGTCATGGAGTGTAGCATTCAACTTTGACCTAAGTATCATAATTAAATTGATATTTACATGTCGTACACAAACGCGACAGAAGCACCCGACAGTTAAACAGCACCTAGAGTTCCCGAAAGTATAAGCGTAGAACCGTGGCTCCGCGCCGCCGCCGACACTCACTGGGTCTATAGTCACTATCCTCGTGAGAACGCGCAGCCGTGAAATAGAAAGACATTGCAGCGTCCGAAGCTCAACGGAGCTAGCCGGCGGCCGGTCACATTCCGCGTCGCAACTAAACGGGAAGAATCGAAACGAAACTGTGTCGAAAGAGAGAGTTCCGAGCGATCACAACACATTCTGGAAAGTTCTTCAGCGTTTCTTTGGGGGAGGGCGGTCGTCCTCGAGGACATCGGAGGCGGACCACCGGCGTTTGCGAGCGTCTTCTTTGACGCTGAGGTTCTCGGGGTGGGTCTGAGGGGGCGCGGAGGGAGGTGGCGCGGGCGCGTGCTTGCGCGCCACCAGCGACACGCACACGTCGCCCACCTGCAGCCGCTGCACGCGCAGCCCGTAGCGCGCCAGCGTGCGCTCGGGCCGGCATGACGCCCAGCCGCGCCCGTACACGAAGAACGGGTGCTCCACGGTCGAGTCCAGTTCCACCTGAAATACGAAGCCGCCACGTTGATATAACAACCAATGACTATGACCATTATTCAATAATGTCAACTGACAGAAAATCTCACTTGGTTGGCTCTAACTTTTAAAGTGTAAGTTTCAAGAAGTCATTCGACGTCATTGTGTACTTCGATTAACCTCTCTATTACATTGTTCTGGCTGCCTCATACTTGTACAGTGATTGCGTCAGTCTTAAACAGATCGAGCCGACTAATGTCGTATTTACACTAGCGATCGCTAATAGTAGTGCGATCGCCTTATATGGTCAACTGTGTTCGTATTGACACTACTTCGTTCATCTAATAACGGTATCGTATTTGTGGTTAACGAATCCGGAATCCGGACGACTTAAATTGCTTTTACACATCTACTACGAGACCGAACGACTAAACGATCTCATATGGTGAACGGACATTATACTAGTAATTGTGCCATTAGTTGCGTAGGTAAAAGATGTTTGGTTTTTCCTTTAGAGCTTGTTTTAGCTGGGAAACAGGATGTTAAGTTAATGGAGCCGACGACTACCTACCTATACGAAGTAGCATAAATAAGTATAATGAAGACTTGGTTAGTGTAGAATTTTGGCAACTAAAGCTGGAAAAACAAGTGTCAATAACTCCTATCGACTAGTGCGAGATTTTTGGCGTTTCAGCGACGAGTAATCCCGAGCGTTTTTTCTGGCGCTATGTCGTGCGTCTCACCTGTGAGCGGTTCCTATCGTAGGTAAGCGTGAGCGCGAGCCGGTCGCCGCGCTCATCCAGACGCAGCAACGTGCACTGCGTGAGAGTCAGATCCCCGTTCCGGTCAGCGCTCATCACGAAGTCCTCGGTCCGCATCTCCTCGACGCGCCGCAGAGACCCGTCCTCTAGCTGGATAAGCGCTCCGCGGCAGAAGTAGGCTGCGGGCGCACCGCGTTCAGGAGACATTGGTGGCTCCTGGAATGTTTAAAGGTTTTGGTTATATTTCACGGGGTGTTTGATATTAGAATATTACAGTAGAGCTCGTTACGGTGGTTAGTATTTAAAACTGCAATTTACGCTAGGCCAGATTAAGAACTGGATCTTGCATTACTTGGCAAAAATAATATACGAGAGCCTTGGAATGAAATGGACCTATGGGTAGTATATTTCCATATGAAACGTATAGAAAATGAACCAAGAAGCAGTTTATTGGAGATACTTACATCTCTGTGGGGAGGAACCGGCGCCGGCGCGGACACTGGTGGCGAATGGGATGCCGGGGCCGGCGGCACGAAGCCCGAGGAAGGCCGGTGGAGCGGATAGCCAGCCGGAGACTGCGGGGCTCGCGTCCGGTACAAATAAGACGCGTGGTACGAAGGATGATGGAGGAAGGGTGAATAGTTTGGTACGGGGGGGAATGACGGGGACTGCGGCGTGGGGGGCGCGGGCATGTCGCGCGGGCGGCGCTGCACGTAGCGCGCGTAGGGCCGCGGCGGCGGCGCCAGGAACTCCGGCGCCATGCCGGGCGGTGGCGGCGGGTACAGCCCCAGCGGCCCCAGCTGCCCCAGCTGGGCCAGCGCCTCGCCGGGGAGTCTCGCTGAGATCATCGGACGCACTGCGGACAAATAACACATCATAAGCATCATAAAAAAGGTGTAACAAATATGACAAACTTCTTTTAGAAGTTGGCGGGTTTGGGATCTCTTACGATATCGCAAGTCCACCTGATTTCTGATATCTCATCCTATGCTAGTTTTTTCAGAAACATGCAGGCGTATGGTGTTCTTTCGAATTACTCATTTCTAGCTTGCTATCATCTGTCTGTACCAGCCAATGCCTGCCAGTCAACGTAGTAAGACTACAAAATCCAATCAAAATAGAAATCATTCATGCCAATCACTACGGTTGCCAAGACTCACGTTCCTACCATACTAGCAATATGTTCACGCCCGAGATATACGAGTAATACCTAACCCCGCACTCAAAGTTCAAACGTTCTGTTCAATCTACGACTTGAAAGAAACCAAAGCGACGAGACATTACAGCCTTGTTTACTTCGAATAAAAACAACATAATTAAGTTATTACGAGTTCAACGAGTTACTAATTGTGGCTTTGATGATATATTAAATGTAGTACTTATTGAATTTATATTTATGCGAGTGCATAAATTAATTGCCAACATACAACATCTGTTAGATCCTTGAGTCGTGTGTAGAGTACACGAGATAAGAATGTAGAGCGGGCAACGTCAGCGATATAAATAGACTTATTCACGTAAAAGTTTAATTCAGCATGCACGACGCACGCCGACGTGATGAGAGATGTAATCTTTTTAGCCATTCGTACGACTTCTTTGTTACATTGCCTCTGCGATCAACCGAAACGGGCTTTAAGTCGATGAAACTTGTACAAACTTGACTCAGATGACCTTATAACGAATATAACGATGCAGGTTTTATCGTCTTGGACGAATTCTGAGAAATCTCATCGTCTCTCAAGATCGCTACCCTAATAAAATTCAGGTATGGATGGTAAATGTTACGTTTAACACACGTTTAAGGCAAACACTGGTAGGTTGAGCGTAAGGGTCTCATTAGCACAGGGTTCGTCAGTCGAGATCATTCCCGCCGCGGGCGATAATTCTAAGAACAAAGATGCAGCCGTGTGCACCTGCGCAAACAAACACGAGTTAGATCGTACTCCTGCGCCGATCGCGCGTTTACCATGTGCTGTTTGATATAGGCACGGTATGTACGCGCCGTGCTCTCGTAAACCAGCTTGAGTGGAAAAACGCTGTAATAAAAGTGAAGTGAATGCTCTTAGTTTGTTCCTCTTTGAAGGATTTTGAGGATTGTTGGGGCATATTGTCAAGTTCCTGAATAGGCTAATTAATTAGTTACAAGAAATATTGATGAAATAATTCGGGTCATACACAGATTTAGGTTAGCGTCTTTCCTGTGGACGTACCCGAAGTTAACGTTTTTAAGGCCAATTTTTTTGGCCGAACCCATATCCGCATAAATGGCGTCAGGCCTACTTTGTTAGTCCTATCAGATAAAAACATACCTTATAATACACAACTTATAATAGTTATAATACAAGCCTTTAACTATTGACCACAGGAAAGACAACTCTTTTTTTTCGTTTGTTATGACCCATTTATTAATTATAACAGGCAAGATGAGGATAACAGCGGAGAAATAAAATAAATACGTAGGTACCTACGAAAAAAAGGTATTCTATAAGGCAAATGTATAAGGTTGCCTACAGCCCTATTCATGTTGGAAAATTCCTAAACAAATATTCTTTATTTGTTGGCACCGAACCCGACTTATAAAACAAATATTCCAAGTAGGTATTCAGAAAAGTTTGGAACTACTACACTACAAAGTAACAGTACGTACAAACCGTCCGGCTACAACTGTTTACTGTTTCTAGATATTTTTTGTAAAAGTAAATCAACGACAGCGTCTGTAGATTTCGTGGTTTTTGTTTTTATGTTTCTTTGCGTAGCTCAATGACGGCTCAACCGAACTCGCTTTACCAAACTTAAATCCTTTAAGGGTAAAGGTAAATCGACGGCGACCTTTTCCCACAATTGGCTTCCTTTATTTGCGAGATATTTGCTAGGCTTTTCTAGTTTTACGACTGAAACTCCCAGTCGGCCTTAACTGCTGATGTTATCGCTCCCTAAGCCTGCGATGTATACGCGACCATCAGCCTAATGCTGCCCTTGCCAACGACGCCGATTAGGTTTGTGGAAGAGGCATAATATCTGAATAGTTTTATAGAGTTAGCCTTGAAGTAGATGATCATTTAAGTACTAAAGTACTTTTGTTTGTGACTGATTTATGGCGGTTCTATCAAAGTACGAAGGTTAGCTGGTACGGAGTGATCATGCCTTTATCTACAGTTTTAAGAAGTCCGAGCAATGTTCTTTAAATAGGAGCGTCAGATGACAGTCATTGACAGTGCGCTCGCTTTAACTCACGCCGTACGAAGACATAAATATTGTATATTATTCTAATACGCGTGTGCTTTTAATTCTACTTATTTATTTATTCATTTATTTATTAAGGTCACCAACATTGCATACAATGTTTAATAGCTAAGCATTACATCAGAATTGGTTTAAATGTAATTATTCCACCAATTACGCATAAGCACAGCATGCTTTAGCAGTAATTTTAAAATTATTACAAATATTTACCAAACATTAGCTAGGGAACCGAAAAAGTAAATCAAAAGGATCAAAGGACATTTACATTACTTAAAACAAATTGTGTCGTTTCTCCTGATCGGTTCCTGCAGTTTCTGTTACTTTAGGTAGTGTTGGTTAAAATAAAACCCAAAACAGCAACACTGCACGGCTAGCACATGTTGTCCGCGACTTGTTTGTCGCTCGGATCTCCCTTTCTTTCTAGTATGTAACGATAGAGACGCACTGAGCGACAAGCGAGAAACTACAACTACCCGTGCTGAACTTTCAACATAGAAATTATGAGTCACCTCACGACTGACCTCAATGCTTTACAGAAAAACAAAGAAATTAAGCTGTCAAGGATCTTATCGAAATGTTTTATTTGTTAAACTGCCAATAATGAAGATAATAAAATAATTAAAACCTTAATTGCATAATGTTACGTAAGCTTCGTAGTGTGTTCACCAGGCAACGTTAAGTTAGGCTCGGAGGAACCTGAACTAACTCCTAAACTATATTTTGCTTAATTCAAGTGGTGCTCAGAGGAAAGATTTCGTCGCTCGCGCCTTCATTGTGTGCAAATGTGACTCACACAGGCATCGGTCGTGACTAACCTGTTAAAAATCCAAGCAAAAGCTGGTTTGCGAGTTTTGCGACCGCAGACCCGGGTATACTGACTATTTTGTATTGCTATTTTTCCCAGAAACAAGTTTGACTCGGTCAGAACCGAATCTGATCTAAATGTATCGCTTGTTCCGGTTTAATTTCAACCCGGAATTCTTTTAAAAGCGCTCTTTAGCTATTTTTGTATATTTGGTGGCACTGCAGTAGTTAGGGAGCTGTAACGTGCAATGCACCAGTAAGCGGCTACTCAGGCGACGCATCGTCACTCGCCGGGAACGGAAACCAATCCTCGTTGCTGCCTTACAATTTTAGAGCAAATGCTCTTAATACGGTTCATATTTCAAAGACAAAAAGAGTGGATATTTTCACTTAAGCCTCCGTTTTTGTTCGATTCGGGGTGAGCGACCAACCGTTTCTTCTTTTGGGTCGTCGAGCAATAAGCTTCCGTAATATTCGTTTTACAACCGACATAAACAACGCATGTTTCAAAAAAGATCATAAAGCAATCACAAATAATTATGTTTAAATTTGAACTTTGTCTACGCACGTTAAGCTTCCATTTGAGTGGTTTATTTCTTGGACATATTTCTTTTTAGCTTTTAACGTGCGAGTGAGGCAACCAGATTGCGAGAACCGGCCGCGCATGGTAACCAAAGTCGGGTGATAGTGGTAAAATTAAATAGCCATGATAAGTTGAGCCACAATTAACCAGCTTTCAGAGCAATTTCGTGTAACGCGGCGGCAAGGCCGCGGGTTCGCCGGCCGCGGGTAAAAAACGCGCAATGAATGGCGGCCAAATTCCCAGCGCTCGCGAAAACAAATTACATCACCAGCGCAGCGCGGGCGCAGCCACAATCGCTGCTCCATTCAAGCGTAGCGCGCTGTCGCTAATTGTTGGCACAATACTTTGCTAATACACGCTCTATATGTATTAAGCTTTTTGTCAACACGGGTTAGGAAGTAACAGTCCAAAAAATTGCTTTGTCCGTTGGAGCAGTCCGAGGTCAGTGTACAACGGCTTCAAAGATACTCATTTCCAAATGAAAGAATAACAATAGCACTTCATTTTAGTGCTTCATTAAATTTTATGTCAACTGTTTACAACCATTCGCCTATCCTATCGACTCGTTTGGTCAATAACAGTTCCAGAAACCCAAACAGCCGCCCTCCTACTCTCTTTCCGTGTGCATTATTATGTCCCTCCCTAACCGATCCCTAATTGCCAACAACGCGGCTCCGTTACTTGGTGTTATGGTTGGTCATGGGCAAGCAAACGAACAACATGAGAAATAAACTTTATTAACACATCTAACCAAAGTAAGTACGGGGGAAAATGCTAATTGTGTTTTTAACGTGGTTTTCCGTGAGAAGTAATAATTATTTTCTACTCTTAACTCATGTCACGGTTTACGCTTACTTTTTGTACTGTTAAATAACCTTAATAACTGTCACCTGGCATTACACCTTAAATTGTATGGCAGACGCAAACGTTCGCATTGTGCTTGTTGTAATAATGTAATGGCGGGCGCGGTGGGCGGGCGGCGGGTCGATAGGGCGCCGCCCGTAACCTACTTCCGGCGCCCGTGACCTTGCGCCGCCATTCACGCCGTCCCCCCCTAAACCCCCAAACCGGGAGGGGAGAACTTTCCGCGGTGACCCCCCGCGCCCCACTCCCGCAGACAGTTTCATAAACGACGGTGTTTGCCTGTAGTAGGTTTTCCTAGCTGGTCAGTGTCAGTTATTGAATATGGTTATGGAGTAGGGGGAGGCGTTATTTATATTCGGTCCTCTTGGTATCATTGTGTTAGAAATTAATTTTTTAATTGAAATCCATTCGTCTTGTCATGTTATGGAAATTATTGGAAATTAATTAGCATTAGGTATACTTAAAGATGGTATTTCGCTGCGAGCTGCCGTCACCTTCCTCTTAACTTATATTCCTATTGCTGTATTCAATAAATTAGTTCTTCGAGAGTTAACTTTAATTAAGGAATAATTTGCCATAAGTATGACAAATTTACTCGATGTCTGTCATCTAAGACATTTTATCTCCAGGTCCGTTGCACAATGTCTATATGGTAAAAGCGTCTCATACCCTTTGTTCTTTGCATAGTTAAATTATGAATCAGCCGCTAAAATATGCGGTAAACATGAAAAGCAAATGTTACTATTACGCACATATTTACTTGTGGAGATGATGTAAGCTTTAGGATGCGCTTGAGTGTTGCCATTCTGGCTGTCGTCGATCCAACCCACTTCGACGCGTTAAATTTAATTCTCCGTAAATACTCAGACTAAAGTATCTGATATCTCGTATTAAAAATCATTCTATGGCAAATTACGAGCGAAGATTACGCAGATACGATTGTGAATGGATCTGAACCAAAGCCTCGAATGGTGAAAGCGAGCGTACGATCGACGAAGGGTAAAAACGGGATATTCACTTAATGGACACTTGAATCCGGTGCGGGAGAAAGGGACGCATTCCGTGTTTGTATTGCGGATTGCTTCTATACGTCTATCTTGTTTATACACTCTGTTATCGACAACCCAGCGAGCGATTTGTATCGTCAATTAGTTTTATGGTACTCAAACCGGAAAGACTATGATTACGTGACACAACGGAATGGCATTGCCTTGCGTTGGATGCAATGACAGATAGCGAAATGGCGTGATAAGGAAACGACATATTCCAAACATATGTGAATGTCATTCATTTTATTCCATTTTAAGACAAACGGTTACTGGATGCTAGTGATTACAGAGGCTACCTCCACATCCTTCCAGCGCTACATGAAATTAACGAATGTAGTTATTACCAACATTTGCGGTTGCAGCACAGTGACATGATTACAGTGCCGATGCTGCAGCGAGCACGGCAGTTTGCATTAGTGGTTAAATTAATTAGCATGAAGCGAGTCGTTAGTTTGATATGATCGCACCTGTCCCCGCATCTGTCGCGGCAATAAAGCGTACGAACAAGTTCAAACAACGAATTACGTATGCCACGATACTCGTACACATTCTATAGAGCACGATCCAGCTGTTTTCTATGCGCAACAACCCGCCATTTCTACACACTGCCGAACAGTTTTCTCTTTACGAGTTGGGTCAAGGCGTTCTTGCATAGTACCTGGAATATTTACCCAATGTAAAATAGGATCAAAGGCTGCAATAGCTCCGGAAGGATGTATTTTACACTTCAAACGTTTCAAGCATGGCTCGGTTAGTTTTATTTTGCTGCGGTGGCGTTTTACAACATTGTGCAAAGATTGTGGCGCGCAACGTTCGTTCGAAAAAAGCCAGTTTGGCTCTATGTAAATGGAACGACGAGAATAGATTCAGAACGTACACAAATTTAATCCAAAGTTAAGTATAATAGCTGAAGCGTATTCCGTTTAGGGTAATGCGGGCTACAATGGGTTTACCTACTCGTAGCTATAAGTATTATGTGTTGCGAGTCGTGCGGTCGGGCCCGCGCGCTGAATGAACACTCGGGTAGTCACGCGACAGCTGTTACGTAAAATTTCCACAACATTACTTAGCTTACTTGTCTGCGGTAAAAAGGCAACTGACGTTAATTGCTGTGCGGCTAATTCAAAAATGATTCAAGTTACATTCTGATTGGTATCGGGGAACCGGCAATGTGTTAAGGACGGTGTGTTTCACAGTAAGTCGTTGGTCTTGAATGCGCTTTGCGTTTAAGTTTCAACTGTCATTAAATATAACGGGTAAAATTCTTACATCATTCATAAGATTTTAACGCATAATCCGTACATATCTAATTACGTTTTAGGTAACTCGTGTGTTCATTAACTTTAAACTTATTATTCCTCTTTTAAATAGCGCTTGTGTTTGCTTACTACCATTAAACTTCTTTGTCAAAGTTATTGTTGCCCAAAATTTGGGCCTATTCCCAGTTGTCCACACCCCCTTAAACTGAGAATAATAAATCCCATTGGTCCACACCCTCGAAAATAGGTGTGGACAACTGGGAATGAAAATTCCCAGTTGTCCACAGTGTGGATAACTGGGAATTTTTATTCCCAGTTGTCCACACTCTTTAATTTGACTCAACTGTGTTAGTTTTTTTCCCAGTTGTCCACAGTGTGGACAAAGGGGGTGTGGACAACTGGGAATAGGCCAAAATTTGCGGCAATAGTTAATCCATTATTGATATTCCTATGTTATAATTATGCGGCGTCGCTCCGTAGTAGGTACTTTTGATTAATCAAAATATATTCTAATAGCCAATTGCAAAGTTTTCAACAATTCTAAATTAAAAACTATTCAGCTAGTAAAGTAAACCAGACTGAGCTCAAAGCGGACATACAAAGACTCGGTACGTTCGTTTAAACGACCAATTCGAGGTTTAACAACAGTTTTATTGAGTGGATCACGCAACGTTAGCCGAGGCGAACCGCCACGCCTACGTGCAGTGCACTTTAAGGACAATCTTGTATTTTAATCAGGACTACTGCTAGATCCCCACAAGGCCGGCGAATCGCTTAGGCCTCTGCTGTTGTCTATATTTCAATCGATAGTTATCTCTCCATAAAATATCGTATGTGGTGCGCCCATATCGATCATAGAATGTTTTAAATACTTTTTACTTTTACGTGATTGAGAAAACGTCGATATTTTTTAGAACAAATTATGGCTAGCGATAAGAAACCGACGTACGTGCATGAAGAGGATGATGAATTTAGAGGAAGCTAAAGTGGTATGTTAGGACTGGCGCAACTGGCGTTCCATATAGTCGCTCTCTACGTACCCCATTGGGAGATGGGTGCAAGCCTGAAGGCATATATAAGAACGATAAGAAAACCCTATCAAGAGTAATCCATCTAAAGGATCAACATTAACAACCCCTTCGTTTTGATTTACAACACCATTTTAACACATACTTATTTATTTGAAATTGGAGGTCGTCGCCTTGGCTGTATTGCAACAGCTACTCGTATAAAAAGAGTGAGAATCTATTCATTGTCACCTACCTATCTAGTTTAATACTTAGATAGCATCCCGCAACAGTATTAAAAGTATAAGTGCTTTAACGTGCTGAAGTGGAACTAGGGAATATACATGGTGTGCTAACATGTTATGTTAACAGGTATCCATATTTATGACTCAAAGCATTACGGATGGCGGTGCAAACATCGCCCACGCGTACAGACAGGCGCGAGCGCTGGCGCCGCCAATGTCGCAACCGATACAAGTTGAAGAACTTGCAACTTAGGGTGGACACATACATGACTTGAAGATGCAAATATTTGATTACCATA
Organism: Acleris literana; assembly: GCA_946894065.1. Taxonomy (NCBI): domain Eukaryota; kingdom Metazoa; phylum Arthropoda; class Insecta; order Lepidoptera; family Tortricidae; genus Acleris; species Acleris literana. Next base: position 7,666,296 of record OX335681.1, read on the forward strand.
CTGTTAAGTCAACAATTGATGTGTGCGTAACTCTGCCCAGTAGTTTTTAGTTTGCCCGGATGGTACTTTGTTAATCAATTGATAAACTCCTTTTATACCACTGGGTGGTATCTATAAAAAATAAGAGATTGCTGTTGCTGCGGTATAAATGATAAAAAAATGCGTAGTAATCCATCTTTAATAGGGTCTAGGTTTTTGCAGCAATACCGACTCTCCAAAGAGGCTTAACTTTTGTAGGATTTAGGTATGTTGATTACGGTTTAATCTTTCGTGATAAACAGCAAAAGTTTCAACAATATGTACATGAATCGCCTTATCTTATTTAGGTATATAAACACCCGCAATGCCATAGGAAAACAATATGTACCTACTTAACCAAAGTTATGTAATCTGATGTAGAGATTTGGCATTATTTCTCAGCCTCTAAAAGCAGCTACTGGTTCAACGTTTAAAAATATATCAGCATATTTGTGCCCGCCCTTAAAATCAAATCCCCGGTCATGTGTAAACTTATACGCAGGGTTACATGATTACCACGTTGCTTAATATCACCATATTGATAACTCCGTAAATTATACACATTTTAACATAACATGTATAAAACTGACAGGTCGAAAGGCTTCATAGTGAATTTGTAATTCAAAAACTATTGGTATGCGTTAAAAATACATTAAATTGCATTCAATTAGGCGGTTCATTGACCCGTGACTGGCAATTAGCTAATTTGGTTTGAATCTAGTCGTTCTGGCTCGATATAGTGCTGCGCTGCAATGACCCGGGAGTTCAGCGGCTGTCTACTCAGCATAGTACCGAGCAACGCTTACACGTGGAGAAAATATGAGTATCTGAGGTCAAAAGAACGCTGGAATGTTTTATATCACATTTATTTATATCACCCTCATAAATATTCAAAACAGGTGCGTGATATTTAAACACGAAAACACAAATAGACCGATAACTCTCACCTTTGATTATTTAATTAACTTTGGCGTCAAGTTCATCATCGAAACTGGCGAGTTAATTAGCATTTATCGGTTAATTATTTAAGGGTCGATTCAACCTAACAAATTGAAAACACAAAACAAATTAAGAACTTTACTTTGATTTACTTTTGGTTCTTGTATTGTTGAGCGTATTTAAGAGTTTGTGAAAACAACTGTCATTTTAAAGTTCACACTTAATGTCAATGATAATGTCCACCATACCATTATCGATATCATCAGCCTGTACATGTCGCGAATTTGGCCTCTTCTTTTAAACAAGGGGCAAATCCCCACGCGGGTCCAGTGCGGACTTCATAAGTTATGTTTTTTTTTTAAATTGTGGACATTGTAGGTGATCCTAAGGCGTTTTTACCGCCGTTACTTATGTCTTCGCATATCATTCCGGATAAAATTAATAACATTCTTGTTACAATGACTGTGGTTAAATCGCCGAAGATTCAGCCTAACAATGTTACCTGGAAAACCTTTAGGCGATCGATGAGGCCGGGTAAATAAGTGGTTTTATTTTCTTTTTCTCGTTAACGATTGGAGGCTTACAATGTCTGAAGCGAGTTATTTCGGTAATAACCTAACTGTAAAAACTGCGGATGTAAGAAGAGGCGTCATCGGAGCCTACTTCTCTCTCCCTCAATGTTTGTTACTTTAAAACTACATTACGTTGGCATCTGAATGCAGTACCTAGACACAACCACAGTTACATTAGACATTTTTTTCAACGCCGCCCGTTGTCCGTGCGAATATGAGCGTTATGAACTGCCTTGTTTCATACCTTCTTGATATTTCACTAGTCAAATCTGAGGTCAACGTGTGGCGTTGGTTAATGAGAAACTTCCCAATGAACTATGCTGCTTTAGAGAAAATAGTATTACAAGGTAGAATCGCTCAAAGCAACGTAGGAAGAAGTGACGAAGCGTAAACCTGCCGGCAGTCGCTATCAAAATTAAATCCCCATTGAACCTTCTAATAATGTTCCAAACGGAGCGGCTGAACCGTGAAAGACTTACTCGCTTCACAGCCCGTGCTCTGTGTTTAATTACTAACACGAACTAACAGTGTTGGAAAACGTCTAAATCTGGACGTCTATTTCGATCAGATATTTTATTATCCCTTTTATGAGGTAGTTCTATGGTTATTAACAGTATAACGTTAACGTTATATTGTTACCTATGATCTTCTTCAATGGGGTATGCTATTAATTAAGTTCAAAATTTGTCCAGTTTATTAACATACCGTAGTTATCAGTTTACAAATAATTTTCTGATAGTTAATCTTGTGAGAATTATCTGAAATAGGTACAACTAGTGAGTGACATAAGACATAGTGTAAATGTGGTGTAGAGACCGGTCTTGGTAGTATATATTTTTTATATTGTTTCACTAACCAGACATTCGTCAACTCGGTCTTAAATTATCTAAAAAGCAATATATAAAATAAAAAAGACAGGGAAAGAAGTTAACCTGTAAAACACCTTTCATATCAGGGGTTTCAAAGATAACAATAGATGATATTCTGTTAATTCAAGAGATAGTTACAATATAAAACCAATGTCTAAGGAAGAACAAAACTCGTGTAGTATTAATTTCTCTGACGTCAATGAAGCCGCTGAAGGCATGTTCAGTGTACGCTCGCAGCCCGGGCCGATCGCTCGAGCTATCTCCGTTTTCTATCATTAAAACGCTATGTTTACCAACATTTATAATCTGAACATACTTTAACCTTTAAGTTAGCGCGTCCAGTACCAATAACTTCATACGGAGCTCATTATGTAGGGAAATAGGAAAGCTTGGCGCTGAAAATGTTGAAAGGAAATGCTTAATTAAATTATTAAAGGCTTTTGTGAAAGGCTGCTGCGTGCCTCGGGCCACTTAATAGATGAGCCAGGTTTCGCGGAGGCCAGCATATCCCAGACATTCTCAATGCAAACATAGCGTGTTAGTTTTGCTTTAGTTTCCCGGTGAATAACCAGCCAATTTTTCAAAGGAGCCTTTGTGTGCGTTTGTGAGCTGCTGCCAATAATAGAGTACGATCAATCAATGGGCTTGAATAGCGGTCAATAGTCACACGACCTGCCAAGTGCCGCCAGCGACTTGCCAAACATGCGGCACTCCCATTCGATTTTTATTCACTTTCTGAAATTAAGTAGTAAAGATAATCACGTCTTACATGTCCTAAGGATTCTTTTAAAAAATACTTTCAAAGTAATTAAGTGTCGCCTTAAGCATCGTCAAAAAAAATATGCGACAACTTAGCCTGGTTCAAACTTTAAATTATTTTCAAAACACGTAAAGCAGTTTCGCATGCTCTCGAACTGTCTCGCTTACTTCCGAGTTATACTAGGTACTCTCTTTCTTTGTTTTACCTTGTGTTACCAAACGTATCACCACTGACCTCGTGTGAACACTGAACAGTTACCGCTTCGTTCGGATTCCATTCTAGGCATCAACACTCGTAGGCAAAAACTCGTCCCTAGAATACTAAGCAAGACCGTGGCGTGACTAACCGCCTGTAGGAATTACCACCGATTGTATGCTAAGTAGTCCCTGATAAGTCGACTCGCCTTCGCCGCCGCCATTGATAGTGGTCTCGCTGCGCTGCTGTTTGTTTAGCAGGTTTGATAATATTTAAAGCAATATGGCGGAAGGTGGGTGGTTTCACTCTTCCAGCACTCCTTATTTTTAGTTAAGTCGTTTAACGTCAGAATAGTCTTTGTTTCTACTGTAACACCAAATTTAATGAACCGAGCCGTGATACAGATATGTATTTCAATACGTCACGTGCGAGTGTTATTTGTTAAAAACTTCGTGGTAAAAACAACCCGTTATCGCATTAAGTTGATATTTCGGTTAACATTAATAACAGGTCAACGTTGTTTTGTGTACAAAGTTTGTCTCTATGCCACATTTTGTAGCTGTACGGGCGTTATCTGAAGATACATTGTATTTATCATCATCATCATCATCATGTCAGCCGAAAGACGTCCACTGCTGGACATAGGCGTCCCCCAAGGCTCTCCACTGTATTTATAAACACATAAAAATAACTTCTGATAATAATTAGTTTTGTGTTGATTTCATGACTTCACGTGATGAAGTACCTACGAGTATCAAATTCAAATTCAAATTCATTTATTCTGTAAGTAGGCCCTGTAGGCACTTTTACATGTCTGGGATCTAGGATCTTTTAAGCCAAAAATATATTGGGGACCAAAAAGTTGGGCCATAGTTAAGCGTAGTTAACCATACAAACAACGAAGTCGAAAAAAGGTCCGTTGTGAGACGAAAAGGTCCCTACAATTTTATGGCTAACTTTTTGGACTTCACCCTTATTTACTGTATTCGTACAATAATATTTTAGTAGGATAAATTTCGGTATATATACTAGCTAATTATGAAAGTAAAATATTTATATTAATATCAAAATCAAAATAAGCTGATGTTTATTATTATAACAGAGTTATGTTATGTCACAACGAAATAAAACACGTGAACCGTTGCCCTTACTTATTGCGTTCCTACTGATACACATGTGCCGCGGCCGCTATCTTTGGATACATTACTAGCCGCATACTTATATAAATAATTGGTATCATGTTCCGCCGATAAGATTGCGGGCGGTAAACAGCTGCTGTTGCCGTATCGAGTGACCCGTGCAGAGGACCGAGCGGGAACCGCATATGACATGTTTCTGCGTGGGTTTGATACCTACAAGTCCTACAACGCATCAATTTTAGGCATTGAGCTAGACGAAATATGACCTGCGCTGTTGTTTTCTCAAATTTTGCTGACAAACTCACTGACTGCGCCATAAGATGCTCATTTCGACGCAGTCCTGCCAAAATGTCGAAAGGAAGGGGAAGCATAATGTTTACAAGGCAAGGCAAGTTATAAGACACGGTCGAAATCATCGATAAAGATTGTCAAGAAATTAACAACTACCAATCAGAGATACAAGACATGAAAACATACATTAATCGACCTAGCTAAATATTTGTCTCCGAAGCAATGTATTTATATCTTCGTCGGCACAAATCGATATCCGCTCCAGGCCAGACCTATTCGGGGTAGCATGCGCTTGTAACATTGAACATCTAGTCGAAATTGGTTTCAAGATGAAGACCAATAGAGCGAGCTAGCATGTAACTCGTGCGCAGAACATGCAGCAACATTGTGTATCGAATTTAAAGCGTAAATAATAAATATTTGGAAGTGAGAGCGGGTAACGCGGATGTAGCCACGCTGACGTCACAATGGCGGCTGTTGCCGGTCGCGGTCGCGTGTTGACAGTTGCGCACGCGCTCTTCACAGAACCTTTGTCAATGGGCCGCGGCGCGAGCGCCTGTTTTCAAACCGCATGCTTCATGGAACAACGCAATGAAATCCTCCCCATCCTTATACGACGATAAATGACCGCGATGTCCGACACTCGCGTTTATTATTTTTATTTTAAATATTTGCGTGGGTGAAGCAGTTTTTAAACGTGACTAAACGTTGCAATGGATATAGGAATGGACACAATTAACTTTGTTATTTGGGCTCTCGCAGTAACAAAGTGTGATAAACACGGAGTTATCAGACTTTGTTACTTCCTTAGCTTGGAAATATTAGGATACTTTGCATTAACATTCAATATTATGTACGATAAGATTTAGACTCTACAATTTTAGAGTAAGGAACACGCTTTGTGCATGATGTTTTCATTATTCGGGGCCCGAAGTAATAACAATCAAACTTCATTGCAAACTGCCTCGACTAACATTAATATCTGTGTTGGATATTTAATATTGGCTCGTATCTGCGGCGCGCTACACGCCCAAACAAAGCTGCCGTTCAAAAGCTGCTAATGGCCACCGCGCCAACAATCGCAGGCTAGCCGCCGCAGCCGACTAGTTGGTGGCACAATAAATTAAAAGACAGCATTGAACTTGAACGCGGGCGGCGGTGCGTGTGTGCGTGACGTCACGGCGACACGTGCGCCCGCGCGCGCCGGCCTTGCGCCGCTGCCTCCACAGCCACATCAGCGCGCTAACTAACCATGAACGATACTATGCTAACCTTGCCTCTAGCCTACACTCTTAACGAACGCTAGCTATCAAAACTGGTATGAAACTTAATTGAACACGCCGGTTATAGCATATCGGCGAGGCATTCGAATAAGAGTATAAGTTACGTCGGTTCTACGTTTTCACATATTGTTTTCAAAACAGAGGTAAGGAAACTATTGTTCTTGTAGGTAATTCGTCTTTGTAGTACATTTGTTTGTATTCCGCTCTGAACTCTATATTGTCAAGTGTTAAAAATTAGCACATAATGGGTAGGTATATTAAATCGTTCCTAGATAATTATGTGAGTTCATCAGCATCCGGACACTTTGTAAGTATTTCTATATGTACATACAAAGTTATCATTTTTCAAAAATTATATGAATACAAATGATACCTACAACTTAAATTAATAACTCTTTTCTGACAAGCGTACTTGAAGCTGAGATCGTCGAACCTCATAAGCGAAATGTGAGAAGAGAAATCGCCACGTGGCCTAAGATCCATTTGGTCCATTTGGTCGGTGCTCCGGTTTTTTCGTTACATAGAAGGATGGGTTGGAAAAAAAATACAGTCTTTCCCGTTTGAATTAAAAGATATTCCACAAAGCCTTCGTTATGAACGGCTTTCGTCATAAGCTGTCGACTAATAAGTGGGAGTTGGAAATACCTACCTATTAGAGGTTGCTGGAAACCTGTACCTATATGTCATCGTTTTTATCACGTGATGTAATTCAGCCTTTCTAAGGTCGAAGTTTAAGTGGCTTAGTGCGCATCGCAACGATATCACACTTATATAATTGACATATGCCATGTTTACTTGTCACGTTCGGCGGGCTTATGATGACCTTTATTGATAAAAGAAATGGTCGTTCCTAATAAATTATTTTTTGTAATCCGCTTAACTGCGTACTGGATTTTTACTGTTAAATAAGAAATAAGCCGATTAAAAGTAGTCTTCTAACAACGTAATTAAGCGTCTTTTTGTAATATAGTCAAGCAGCCAGATTAACCCTTTAGTCAAGCTTTCCATCCCATCCGCTTCCGCGCCACAGCGTCTTAGAGTTAACGATCAATGAAGTGGCAAACCTAAAACTCGTGCGCCTCTAAATCTTACAAGTACAGGCTGATTTCTGTGAATAATTCAGCTAGGGTTACCAATTACCTAGGAATTTGAAAAGTACTGACAAAAAGCCTGACATTTCGATAAAAGTCCGGACTTTTTCGTCACAAAATGGAAACATTACTCACTTAGTTACAGTGGCATGGTAGGCATGTAGTAGACGCTCGCATTGCGAGGGGGGTATCTACTCTATCTAATTAAAAAAATCCGGTTAAATGAAAGAGCTTAAAACTCCGGACATGTCCGGAATAAATAATCCGGACGGATGGTAACCCTAAATACAGTACATTCATATCCAGATTTTATTTCAAGAAACTGTTAGGAAATCCTATCGTGAGCAGTATGCGTTCCGGCAGCTATAATATTGTTTTGTTTCGTTCAGTTCACATTAGTTATCTCTTTAACAAAGTACTGACTTAGAAGTATCATAGATATTGAAGCGCTATTATGATACGTATAGATATTATATCATAGGAGAACATGTGTTTCCTAGGTAATATCATTAATTATTGTATAATGAAACTACAATTGTGTCGATTAGTCATGCAACAGACGAAAATACCGTTTTGTAATTATTACAGTAGTATAAAAAATATTACGTGCACACGTACACAACTGATAATTATGATTACGAGCATAATATTCACTTTATTAAGCGCAGGCTATTTATAAACGTACTTAACTACATCATCCATCCTCCTGGCGCTCTTTCGCGTTTTATGGGTCTGACTGGGAACGTTGTAAACATCATATACGATACTAGTACATGATATGATATTAGACACGAGTTATTTAATTACGAGTACATCAAAGCGGCGGTTGACTCTCATATCGCGGTATTGTTATCTCTTCTCATCTTCTTGTAAACTGCAAATTTGGCCACCGCTCTTATAAAAATTACATAAATATTTCGTAACATCTTATTTAACTCTTTGCACCATTTTCCCGTCTGTTATTTTTTCGAAAATAAATAGCGCAGCTACTGAGGCGTGGAATAAACTAATTTCTCAAATTTGTCACGAGTGATGTAATCTTTTGTCGCCTCTTATTTTGCTTTAGTGAAATGTGTTATTTATTTTCCGCTTGTTCAGAGGAAATATTTTTGCATTTCAAAAAGGATAAACGGTTTGAAGCGAGTTGTGTAATGTTGGCTGTGGTCTGAATGTGACGTGATAATCTTGTGAGGCTCTATAGCAGTTTCTAACACTCGTCCCACCTGTTAGGAGACGCTCCCACTGAATTAAAATATGCTCGTTTATTAGCGATGTAACATTCGCTTATGCCGCCTATTTGCCTATCGCATTCTTCTTGCATAAGCGTTTCGCAAGTCCATACTACAGTGCGCCCGCGAAAGCAGTGACGCAACGCGGCGCCGGCGCAGCCACCCACAGCCATTGATTAGACGAAGCTGAGAATGTAACACATTACTTAATAATAATTTTCATTCTTATTCAGTATAAAGAAGTATTCAGTTAGGCAACGGAGAGCAAGTAGGTGTTTTGTGTAGTAAGAACGACCAACAAAGGTCCAAGAGCGATTTAAGAAAGCCATAAATCAAATTCCATCTGCTGCGGCAAAAATGATGAATGTGGAAGCAAAACCCGATTGAGTTGGCCCTTGTGACGAGTAAAAGCAATGTCAGTTCATTCATTTCTTTACTTTCTCGTAAGAAGAAGGCTAGTCTAGTAAAGACAGATACATAGTTGTTGGTACCTATATCTTCTAGATCCTGGTTTTAATTTACTGCAAAAGCTGAATTGACCAATCGTTTATACTTTGTTTTTGCTTTTAACCATTATTAACTTATTTTTAATACGTTCCTTGAACCATATGCTGAAAATCAAGAAGCCCACTGAGCTATTTGTAACAGAATTATTATCTCGCAATGAATGATGAGCCTATCACGGAAATTGTTTACGCCCGTCAGGATATACTCTGAATTATTTTGGTATCCAGCTGTAAATAGATTACTCCCGGCAGAGTTTAATACGGCCTACCACAACACAAACCATCCTGCCAGGAACTGAACAACGCCATAGTTATCGATATAGGGTTTACCAGATGGCGTTTCAAATTATATTACATATATTATAGACGCCAAGGCAGGGGGAAAGATAATGTCTACAACTTTTTAGGATTTAAGAGTTGAAACCAGACTTTTCCTTCATCACTGTGAATATGCTTTAGGTATCAGACACCGCTTTTATACCTGGATGGATTTGGTTAAATGTGCTTAAAAAACGATTTTGTTGGCAAAAATGCAAAAGGCGACAATAATAACACAGTCAATACTTATTATGATTAACTGCTAAGTGAAAACTTTTGAAATATAATACTCGTACGTACCAGAAAACGCTTCATAAAATGCAAATGGCATTGGATGCAAAACAAAAAAACGCACCGAGCGTTTTTTTGTTTTAATCGGCATGGCTATCACCCAGTAGGTAGTTAAGGTAAAAAAAAAACAATTTTACCTATAAAATATTACTAGGTACAAATCTAAAACAAAACAATATTACAGACATTGTTAATACTACGATGAAGGCGAAGGTAAAGTGCAGCCGTCAGTCAAACACAAACAAAGGGCGTTGTTGAAAAACAACTCCCTTTATACACTTCATTGTTTATAAAGTAACAATGTGTATGTGTTTGCTTGGTAAATGCGGCAGGTACCTATATTAATAACTAGATCTAGGTGCTAAAGGTATGAGAAAGGTCTTTTGTTCGATGTATTCATTAATACTTCAGTATCATAATAATATTATCTACATCCATATTTTAACAATAGTGCTCTTAATGCACTTAGAAAAATCTATTTTTAGAGAACGTACGCAAGACAAAGAACTAAACATGGTAAAGGTTACCTGTAAATTCAGTATCTAACTATAACGGTACTTTAAGCATCCTTGGTAGTAAGTATATAATGAAATAAGGAATAGAGAAGAATACCAGGGCCATCATTGGCATTACGTGAACACTACTTCCCGTACTAATAACTGTACAGTCAAGCAATTTGATTTCTAGACCACTATGGACTTTTTCAACGTGACGTTGTAAACCAAAGCATAGGAAATCTCTTAAGTTTTGGTAGTCGACGTCACTTTAGTCCATAGTGGCTGAGAAATCAAATTGTTTGACTCATGACTGTACCTATAGCATTTAAAAGTAGTTTTATTGATTGGATAAATTTGAATGTTACAATGTTATTTTGTACTCCTGAAGGTCATATTTCATAAGATAACCACAACTCTTGATTAAATAAGTGTCTTATCTTTATTATCAATGCGTTTTTCATCGAATACATTGAGTTCTTATCTTTTATTATGATAGAGCTATCTTACAGGTGTTACGCAGTTAATTCACAATAAAACCATTGATATATCTAATTATAAATTTAAACTCTTACATACATATAGGCCAGTTACTTCTAAATGATTTCAATATAGTTCCTTCTCGAGTGAAAACTCTTTACTCTTGAGGTTTGACTCCAAAAACAGTGTAGGTTAAGTTAGTAATCGTGGATGGTGTTTTGAAAACTCTATCATCGTCTGCAGCAACGGGACACTACGAGCTCTCCATGTTGACATATCGCAACAAGAAACCACCAAACCGTGAGAATCCTATATTGTAATGTTCGAAGTTCACATTCACTTCGTGCCTAAGTATCACGCTCATAATTACACTTACTCATTTTGGCGCAGGGTTTCATGCAGACATTTATGGTTTGTAACATGCTAATACATATTTAAATGCCAAATCTTACTACCTTCCCGGTGTTCAATAGGGCTCAAATTGTGCATACGTATGTTAATCAGATAAAAATTCAGTTTTGTGGTATCATGGTTGATGGTCTGATGATGGAAGAAGAAGTCTAAGATCCCCGCTTTAAGTAGAAATCTTAAACCCACCGAATTTTGTCTTGATTTTTTCGTTAAATACTTCACCAGAATAGTTAGGTAATCAAATAATTTGCATAGAACATGCTTTAAATAATGAATTGTCACTACAAACGAGCAAATGCTTATCATTATTGCCGGTAACAGTGTCACTGACGAGTGTTACTATTTTCCGCGACGCATTACTAATTAGTAGCAAACAATACGAGTAGATTAGCCCTGCAAACAGTATTCATTCATGTATCTTAATTGCCTTCGCGATGGACTTGAGCATGCTTTTAGAGGCAATGTGTTCAGGTATGCGCGTTATCGAGCACAGCTGATAGGCGGTATCGCGACGTAGGCGGTAGCGCCTCGATAACCGCGCACACTGCTGCACCGCACACGAGTACACAACCACACGGTTACTGTATATTAACACGATCCGTGTTCTCCAACACAAGCAACTATATCTCTTTGTTTTCTTTGCGCCGCCGGTTATCTGACAACTGGTCATCGTTTATTTAATTTAGCATCGTTTACTCCTGCACCACGACCAGGAATGGAATCGGCCACTTATCGCTGGACTAATAAAATGCGCTAGTAATGGAACAGCAGACACTTGTCTCGGTCGGCTTTATCAGTTTTTAAACGGCACTTTGTATGTCATAATTTACTATGCGTACCCTGTCATTATCATCAGCAAATAATGCATGTAATTTACTCGCAGTTCCGAAACCCGGTCCTGTCCGGTCTAATTTTACTAGGTTATTTAATACTTGTTTGATGTTTTTGTTCTTGGTTTCTCTATTATCTTGAGCGGCCTGCTCGTTTACAAAAGTGGATGTATTTCCTTTTGCACGATTAAATAAATAGTCATGCGCAGCATACTTGATCAACACATAAATCATGCTTGTGTCAACCGTTTACCTACGCAGCCGTTCTTTCGCAGTGTTTTCATTTTACGCTTACCAAACGCGTGTCAATGTTCAAAGTCTTATTACCGTTTATCTAGGGTGATATAATGAAGAAGGCATGTTTGTTTTGTTTAGATGTTTATATGAGGTTATCTAAATCGATTAGAAAATTCTTGCTAGCATTTATTGTAAATTGATCCGCAGATACCTGTTTCAGAGGCCAATACCTACGCACATTTTCCTAGAGGAAAACATTTTGTAATCATGTGATAATATTTACCGTAGTGCACGCACATCATATTAATTATTTTGCACGCTGCCGCCGCCGCCTTGTCGAGGTCCAAAAAGGCTATCCCCGCTGGCACTGGAATCTCAACTTCAGGCGGCATCTCTCTCACAATTTGATCTTGTCCAGATCGAGGCGATAGTGCAAGGCTGGCACGAGATTGAATTAAGGTAACTGCCAACTTTCCGCGTTATGCTGCTCCATTTTTAAATTAATAACAAATTCCTCAGCATCATCATTCAGTTAAAAAATATCATCGGTGGAATACTCACATATTAATAATCCAATCGTTGGTCATGAGCCTCCTCCTCAAGGAAATCAAACAACATCGACTTATGACGTTCGAAATTTTGCAATCAGCGCCTATGCCTTAAATCTTCAAGATCCAGTAGGTACATTACAGAAAAGAGAAGGATTTTTTGAAACTGCTTACATGCTTCAAGTTATAACGGTCAAATATCTGCATTTTGGAAGTATTTCGAAGCTAACCCTCTGTTATACTATCATAACAATTAGTGACTACAGCTCTGTTAACACGATCAAAATTGCACAAGAATGGAAGCGGATATTATGTTTATTAGGCATTTTAAATACCTCTAAATAGTAAATCTACGAATGAATTCATCGCATTCAGATTCTGTCTAGGTACTTTTAATTTATTTTTCAAGGCAGAGAATATGCCTACATATTACGTTATTAAAACCGTTCGTTACACATTTCGATATCAACTATCGTAGGTACGTATTACAACTAACCAATAGGTAAAGTTTCAAGTATTACTTATCAGCCTTCCGAAACCTCAAGTAGGTAGATAGGACTTGATCTCGAGTAAATATTTAATTAACAAGACAATAATAATAAGGCTGAAATGTAATAATTGTTATTTCAGGGTCCAGTCAGAGCCAAGCGCTTTCAATAAGCGGTAAAGCGCAATTTCAGGGAAGGTAGAGGCTATAGGTACTTACACAACAAACTTCTTCGGCTGGTGGTCATGACCCATTTAAAATTGAACCGAGCATAAATAGCAAAGAATTTTTGCGGAACCCACACATGCAAACTGCAATATCAAAAAATGTTTCCGAAGCTCGCTCGAAAAATATGATGTAAGAAAAAAATTAAAAATTGTAGCCCTGCTACCTAATCTGGAGTGACCGAATTTATCGGAGCGTTGCGCATTTTTAATTTAATTCTCTGCGGTATGAAAACACTTCCAGACTGGCACTTTAAAGATGTTTTTTCTCAGTAGACTTTAAGAAACTTTCCTTTTACAACACTTTTACCGTTGGACCATAAATGTTTATTATGCTCATAAAGTAACTCATCCTTTTTACACAAGTTGCATGCAATGACGAATAATCTGAGCCCTCTTTTGTTTAGCATGTTTGTTATGAACTAAACAAATAGATGTTGTTAAGTTGTGATTGTGAAGTGTCGTGTCCGTAAGCAGGGTCGCAGGTTATCTGCTATCTGTGCCGCCGGCCTCACTCGCCGAGTACTTTTCCTCCTCGTTCTATTTTAATCCACTATTACGATTGTAAATACTATCCACAACATTGCGAGTGAGACGTAAGTCTTGTAATCGGTCGCTGCTGAGCTTGACAACTTTGCGTGGAATGATTAAGCTATTTTAGTCAGGTATATAACAACTCGTTGTTTTATAAAGTTATTGCACATTCAGTCAGTGTATAAATAAGTGAAAATATGTGGTGAGTTCTGGGGTTGGTGTGATTTAATTGTGAATACTTTTGAAATAAAAATAGGTGCCTAACTCCTATAAAAAACCGCTGCATTGCAACAGTTTTCGTAATTTTTGTAGCTGCTTTAAAACATTATCCTAAAAGTTACTTTATTCAGTTGATTTGTTAACACCGTTTTAATTTCCTTGGTAGATAGCATGTTGTTGGCCGAAAAAGGAACGAACTAGGAGACTGCACAAGTAAAATGATTTCTGTTCTGTAGACACAAGTAGTAGAACAAGCCGAAATCAAAGAATATATTTGTTTAGTTAATTTTGACAGGTTTTTGATTCGTTAGCTTTCGTAGAGGCAGGTAGAATTCAAGCAATGCAATGTTACCTTAAATACATGCCAAATTGCTTAGCTCCTTTTTAATTTAATATATAGCTTAGTAGACGAGTATTTTTCATAGATTTATTTAGTAGCAATCGGTACCGAAGGTTTAGCAAAAACATAAATGTAACAAATTGCGAAGAAAACTGACAAAAGCTGGACTCCTAGTCCACAATCCGCATTATTATTGGATTACTGGTCGTTGCTTTCGAATTCGATTTGATTTAAATGATTGTGTTTTGAAGACTGATTTAAATTTTAAATAACTAGCCTTGGCGGGGGCTGCTGCTGGCTTCGATATCGTGAAATTTGCAAGTAGGAACTTGTCATTATCATGTGCTCAAATATTGATGTTATGATAAAAGATAACGGTAAGACTGTGTTCTTGCCACAATCTATTCCCGAGCTAATCTGATTCAGGTCGTTGCGACTAACTAACAGATGAACTCTGAAGAAAAGTCCAATGCGCTGGTGGAAAAGTGTAAAGAAAATTCTACTAACCACCAGACCTACCCATCTCGTAAAACTTTGAACAACTTATTGTGGACAAATCTACCTTCTAATCTTACGTAAGTGCCTACTTTTTAACTGAAATACGCAAAGGAATATTGCTAACCGATCTGAAGTCTGTTGGATAGCAACGATAGCAAACATAATAACAAAACAATGTGTTGACAGAGTCTTAAATGGTTTGGCTGGCCTTTTAATTGAATTGGCAATAGCCACAACAAAGTTTCGGCAGCGCCAGGGGAGGGAGACGAGACAGGTAGCAGCCGACACGGACGCGGCGCTCAGAAACAACCTAAATAAAGCAGCCCAGCCGCTGGGAGCAGCCGTCTCGACGGACACAGCACACACACTCGTGCACGTGCCGCACATACCGACACCTCCCATACATCCACACAACACACGCACACTTACTCGCCAGACGAAAATAAAATCCACTCGTATGCGCCATGCAAATGGAAAAGGAAGGCGGCCCGTGCACGCGAGCCGCTCGACCGAATGAACGAAAGATCCTTACGTTTCGTGGCACTGTCGCGAGACGGTCACGGGCGCAGCATCGCAGGCCGCGGGACACAGCAGCGCGCACCAGCACGGCTCATCCAAGGGAGGCGCCGGCCACTCCGAACTGGTTCCGGGTCCGATGGAATTACACCGGTGACGTCTTTGAACATTCGGCACTCGCGGTAACGCGGTTTCACTGCGGTCACTGGGCAGGAAAATCAACGAGCGGAGATTAGCATGAATGATATCATTTAGCGCGGTGAGCGTGAGCGGCGTCTGTTGTCGGCGCAGGTCGCGACGCGACTGGCGTCGGCAGGCGGCACTACGGAGCCCCGTGCGTAGTGAGTGGCCATGAGACGCGGGGACGAGGAAACCCGGCGCGAGTACGCCCGGCCGAGGCGCGGGCCGGGCCGTGGGGGGGGCGGATTAATCACGTAGTAAGTGCTCCCCGTCGCCCGCGCCCGCGGCGCCGCCAGAACCAGAACCTGCACGATACATAAATAAATACTAATGCAATACGAACGAACGCTCGTGGTGCCAGACTGAAACCGGACACTTCTCGAGGCGAAATGAATTCCTATGTGAGCATTGCCACTGGATCTCGGCTGCCTGCGCGCCGCGCCTGTCGCGTACCTAATGCCTTTAAAGTTCGTAAAACATTCGAGGAAAAACGTGCATCGATACTTAGAGCTTCCTTAGCGCTATGTACCCGTATGTAGGTACCAACTTACTTTAGATGACTGAATGAATATTATCTATAACAGCTTAGTCATTCTGGATTTTAGATAGATACATAGATACTCTCAATCATAATAAAACTACTTATTTTGGTCAAATCAGGTTAAATAGCATTTGCTATCAAACACCTGTGTTATACTACTATGTGACAAAATCTTCCAAACGCCCAATTGAAACGATTTAAAAACGTAGATTTAAATGCATCGACAAACCTATGTGTGTAAAGTTATAGAGCTTTAAACTAAAGTGTTTCTCCTAATTTCTAACCTTAATATTACTGATAAAGAAAGGAGCAGCGGTTTATTCAATATTAAATTTACTTATAGCATAATAGGGCTAGATGTAAAAATGAAAGGTGAAAATGATTGATTCGCAAAGGCATGCCACGCCACGAGTTGATGGTTGTAGTATTTTCCTAACCAGGTTCTATTCAATCTCTGCTAAACGACGTGATAGACGACGCACTGGAAAGGCTCTCCGACCGGTTTTAGAGAGCATGCTGTCGTGTCTAGCGATATCATGCCGGTAGTTTAATGCTCTTCTGAGACCTCTTACACCTTCCTTGTCTATCCTCCCATAGAAAATGGGACAACATGCTTTTTCGGCTCTCTCACCATGAGTCGCGTAATCGCTATGTTAGTTACTTAAGAATGGTTCACAATTTATATCAGTGACTTTAAAAGTATAAACTCGGCTGAGTAGGCGTTGCCTTAAATTCTTCAGGCTTTCAAGCTACGGCTCAGTTAGCAACGACTCGTTGCCAACGAGTCAGCTAAGTATAAAATGAATTGTCTATTCCTTCATTATTTTAACGTTTATTCGTCAGATAAGTAGTTCCTTTACGGACTAATAAACTCTTACAATTGTATGTTTACAAACGTTATTAAGTTGAAGTAAACATTTCTTGGACTTACATTGATGTTACAAATGTGTAAACTAAACATCGACGAATGGTATGAATAGACAAACCTCGCCCACCCATGGAATTACTCATTTTTGCAATAATTTTAAGTGTTTTTTTTTAAATGAAATTGATAATTCTTATAAATATAGGGAAACAAATAGACAAATTAATTTCTACGTACAATCAACGTACCTATGAGGAAAACTTCAGAAAGACCTTCATGTTCTGGAAGTTTAATAACAAGAAAAGGACAGAGCTATGAAGAATCTAATTGATAAATTTGGCGTTTGGAAAATCCCCTCAGATCTCCTCGAAACTTATCAGAGGGCTCAGACAAGATGCACTACGCTAACTAACGTTTCTATTCGATTAGTTTTTAAACCAATCGCGTCACTGGAAGATGACGTGATACGAAAAGTCACATGGTCTACCAGTGACGCGATTGGTTTAAAAACGAATCGAATAGAAACGTTAGTTAGCGTATTGCATCTTGTCTGAGCCCTCAGTCTATAGATTTACTAAAGGTATAAGCCGTTTTATTGTTTATCTTTGCGTTTTGCCTTTGTTCATCCATTTTGAGATTTGTCTTGTCTCCCTAGAGCGGATTCTTCGGCAAATATCAATAAGCAATAATGATTAAGTAGGCCGCTACTTAAGCCTGATCCCACAGCCTTTGTTCGAGAAACGGTTCTCAAGTAAGCCCGGCTTAAGTCTGACCCAAGGGCTTTATCTCCCTTGAGGGCCGATTTACTACAGAAACATCTAAGTACACTGTTTTTTAAAATACCATGCCCAAAGTGCAGTTTCACCTAATGTGATTTGTTGTTGTGATGGGTTTTGGCATTATAAAGTAAGGAAAACCGAAAAAGTTATTCAAAATCTTTATCTGTTTGTTTATACCCGTAAGATTTCCTTCAAAACCCTTCTGGAAAAAATATGATGCTATCCTGTTTTCCTGTAAATCTATTGCATTAGTTTTTGCGTTTGGCGTGGCGTGAAAGAACAATTAAATCGACGCTACTTTGTATTTATGATGTGTAGAGATAGTTAACACGGACCTTAGCATTATTGTACCACCGGTTTACTACATAAATAAATTCAAAAAACAAAAATAGAGATCCATAACAATAACTCACGTTCACGCATATCAAAAATGCTTAGGTAAAATAAAATGATTGTCATGTCATAATCATTAAAATAAACGAATTTCCGAATGTTGATGAACTCCGAGGGCCGTCGATCGATTCGCCGCGCTCCGGCGTATGCGCAAGATTTAAACGAGTTTTTGTATGATACGAGAAGAGGAAACTATCCCAAAGAAATGGACCTAAACAAACTTCAAACCTTTCAAACAGTCTTAGAATTTATCGTTATCCTGGGAAAAACTACTATATAAAAGTACAGCTTGGCAAAAAAGTGTCACGTGAAGTGTCAATGGAACTAAAATATTCGCAAGTGGAACAGCGGCTCTTTTTTCCCATTTCTTTTTGCCAATATATATCCTATATATGTCCTTATCCAGGACATAGAATAAATATTCATTCAGTTTGACAACCAAAATACCAATGTAAAATTTCACATTTATAATATTAAAACATTTTGCAGTCTTCGAGATCGAGCGACTGCGCGTGGATGAAGAGTATGGTAGCCTTTTCCCAGCAGTAAGATATTAGCCTTTTAAATCTAGCTTCATGTGTATATACCTAATAAATTGATCATATGTGCCTGAAGAGCTTGATGACTTTGACTGCGTAAGAATTTACCACTTAACTTAGGGCCGTATTAATAAACTAATCTTGGGTGAGATACCCGTCACAAGATACGTCAAAGTAAACGTCAAACCATAGAACACTGACATTTTTGACGCATCTCAAGACGAGCATTAGAGTTGAGATTAGTTTATTAATACGGCCCTTAGTTACACACTTCTTCCCAAAGCTGTTTCCACTTTTCCGACATCGACAAATTCGTTAATAATTCATTACAATAAGGCCAGTGCCACTTAACCTTCGAGTCCTTGAACAAGCTTATTCTTTTAGACACCTGAGTGTAAGTACCGTAAGAGCGTCGGTTGCCGTAATAGTCAGGTAGTGTTCTTAAGTAAGACAAACATGGTGTATTTCCGTTGGGATTTGAAACTTTGCGATCTCGAAACTAAAACCGGTGCAACCAGCTTTGCGGAAAAGCAAAGTTTTTACATTCAGCTGCGATGTACCTAATATTTATTTTATTTTATTTGGGTTTTATTTGCGGTGAACGTGAACGTGGTAAAATAAGTAGGTTGGTAACTCCAATGTAACAACCGCAGAATGTTCTAGTAGTATCCTCTCATGAAGTTTCTCTATGTTTTTCATCTTTGAATTTAGCCCTGTAAATTCAGATTCAATAGTCAAGGTATTTAAATCTCTTAGTTTAAAAAAGACAGGATTTGTGGGGCACATCAGTTAGAGAGTACTCTTTCATATCATAGATGTAATTGCACCCCATCAAGCATTAATTTATAATAATTGCATATCAGAGGGGATCGTTCCAGATCTCATGAAATATAGTAAATTCATACCTCTTTTTAAATCGGGCGAGATGAGTGATTTGATTTAACAAACTTCCGTCCCATTTCCATACTACCAGTTTTAATTAAAGTCTTTGACAAACTAATGCTGAATGATATGTTAGGTCACTTTAATAAAAATAAACTACTTAGCAATAACCAGTTCGGCTTTACCAGAGGTCGATCGACAATTGATGCGGCATCTGTACTTATTAAACATATGTATATTATATATAACATTTGGGAGAAATCTTGCGATGCAGTAGGAATCTTTTGTGATCTTTCTAAAGATTTAGATTGCGTAGATCATACGACCCTTATTTTAAAATTAGAACATTATGGATTGTCCAATAAAGCTTTAAGTCTTATGTCTTCTTATCTAAGTGATAGAACTCAAACAGTTTTTGTAAACAAAACGCAATCTGTTGGAGCTACAGTGAATTTTAGGTCCATTTTTATTTTTAGTTAACATAAATGACTTGCCACCAACAGTAGATAAACTTTGTGATATTGTACTTTTTGCTGATGAATCTGAAGGTGATAGTGAAGCATTCACTAATTTTCAAGGCAGATAGAAAATCCGTAGACTGCAGTAGGATAAACGCCACACTAGTTAAAGTACTTAATTGGTTTACTAGCAACAATTTCCTACTAAATGCTAAGAAAACTAAATGTGTTAGGTTTAGGTTCGCTTTGCCTAATGATAAACCGGTAGAGTCTAGTATTTATTTTTCTAAATGACAAGTGTTTGCAAATGGTAGATAAGGCAGTTTTCCTAGGCATAACAATAGATAAAAATTTGCAATGGAGTCCCCATATAGCTGTACTGGCAGGTAAACTAAGTTCGGCAGCTTACGCCGTTAGGAAAATCAGACCACTAACCAATGTTGAGACAGCTCGCTTAGTTTATTATAGTTATTTCCATAGTGTTATGTCCTACGGTATTCTGGTTTGGGGTAAGGCAGCTGACATAAAAACTATAACTAGAAAAGGGCCATTCGTTCTATTTACAACTTAAATTCCCGTGACTCATTAGGAGAAGTTTTTAAAGAAATTAATATCTTAACTGTAGCGTCTAATTTATTTATAAGAATATTATTTATACATACATACATACATACATAAACTCACGCCTTCTTTCCCAGAGTGGGGTAGGCAGAGCTACAGAATTACCAACAGCTCTAAAAACTTGTTGATAATTCTGTAACCACATTTTGCACAATCAGGCTAAAATGTTTACCAGCGTATTAGTGACAGGTTGCAAGCCCATCGCCTACCAGTAACACAAGCCACAACAGTACTACAATTATTTATGTTATTAAGAATTTAGATTTTTTCACCAAAAATTCTAATATACATAATTCAATACTAGAAATGAAAATAAAATCGCTATTTTTAAATTCCGCGTCCGTAAAGTATACATATAAAACATTTGTTGGTTAATGCATTAATTTTTATAATAAACTAGCGACCCGCCCTCGCTTCGCTTCGATAAATATAATTAGAAATAACCCAAGTTCATCTGGAATAATATACTTTTCAAATGGTGAAATATTTTTTAGATAGGTGCATTTGCATAGAGGTTTGCATAGGAATGCAGAAATCGCTTTATTTGGCCATAAATTAGAAGTACTTGTGGACCCACGTCCATGTTCAGCAGCAGATTCTCTGAGATCTATATCCATCCCTGTCGCCTATAAGCCGAACGTCACGTTCAGTAGAAGATTCCCTGGCTCGCTAAGATCTATGTCTATCCCTATCAACTATAAGACGAACGTCACGTTCAATAGACGATTCCCTATTTCTTTGCAAATAATTACTTTCTCTTCTATTACACAGCCTGATTTCCCTTTCTTCTTTGATTTCATCTTTAAGACGTAAATCCCTAATTCTACGATCTATATTAAAACGACTTCTTCGCGTCATAGGCAGTCATGGGTCAATCATTTTGTTTTTTCCTTAAAAAAAAAAACAATACGTGTTAACCCCAATTCACAAAATTAACTACCTGCTTCATTGACGGGACAAATACTAAACTAACACCAGCCAGGCTAAGGTAATGTGCTAAAAGCATAAAAGCTAACATATATTTTTAAATTTACAACAGGAAATACGCAAGTACCTATATTCGAAATATTTACAACACAAACAACTTTAAAATAAGAAAAAAAAAACATTAACAAATCAACACACTTTCTCATTGATAACCAAATAGGAAGGAAATATGTAGGTACTTAAATATTCTAAATATTTACAACACAATCATAAAATAAGAAAAATGGAGTTTTTGCCCTTAAGCGCAATTCACACATTGTGCGGGAGCGGGTTGGGCGCCGAGCATGTCGTTTTCATCGCGGGACCCGCGTAGGTCGTCGTATTCACACAGAGCGCCGAACCGCGGCGGGCCAGCGCGGGCACCGCCGGGCGGGAGCGTCGCCGAAACGCGGCGGGCCCCGCGCGGGTGTGCGCGGGTGATCGCAGGCGGGCATTCGGGATCGGATGTTAGTAGAATTTACAACGTGCTCTGTGAGAATGCCTATCGGAGAATGCGTGTTATTACGACCAAGGACGCCCGCGACGGACCCGCCGCACCCGCGCGCTGATAATGGCGGGTGAGGCGGTCTCGGCCCGCGCCCGACCCGTCCCGCCGCGTGTGTGAATGATTCCATATAACTCCATGTTAAAGCACCCGCCGAACTCCCGACCCGCTCCCGCCCGCTGTGTGAATTGCGCAAGTCCACAAAATTTAATAATAAGCACTACCTCTCGTTGATAAAAACACTTAGGGAAAAAACTTATTTTATTTACCAATATTAATTTATTTACCTTATATTACCTTTATGAATTTACTTTGTATTCAAAAATATGAAAAACAACATAAAAATAACTTTTAATCAAAACCTAAACTCAATCTAACTACCTACCCATTTCCGTAATTAAAAAATTTGAAGAGCTTGTATTTCTTTATCAATATAAATATAAGTAAGTACCTAACAGGAGAGCAGTCCGGAGCACGTCTGATAATTCCAAAAATACATATTGTTCTATGGCTGCTGTGCTGTAGGCTGTAGGTACTAAAGGGCGATAATACAGATTTAGGTAGCGCGTAATTTTGAATCTGCCATATCTTCTAAAGTATTTATTTAAATAATATAGTGTACAGGACAATTTTAATCTACATTAAATGCCCAAGGTGACTAAGGTATTTATCCGGATAAGAATAAATACTGAATTGGAGAAAATAGCTTCGCAAATAACCTAATATTTTTTAATAAAATTTTAACGATAAAAATGGTTTCTGTGAGTCCACCTTAGGAGATAAACATATGCCATCGCGGACTTTTCTTTAGGTTTTTTGAAGAACTACAATTCTTCAGTACATTATTTTGATATATCTCTTAAGGTTTAGCCAGCGTTTTCAATGTAAGCGCAAAAAAAATTGTTTATTTACGACATCACATTAGAAACCTCTAAAATTATCCGTGTTTCTTTAATATAGTATGCATGGATTATACATATAAACCTTCCTCTTGAATCACTCTATCTATTAAAAAAACCCAAATCAAAATCCGTTGCGTACTTTTGAAGATCTAAGCATACATAAGTACAGACAGACAGCGGCAAGCGACTTAGTTTTATAATATGTAGTGATAGTGATGTAGTGATTACCTGACGTAGTTTTTAAGTTACCCATTCCAGCACTTAAAAATTACTTGAAAAAGTCGTTAATGTCTAAAGCGTATTATAGGGTCGAGGATTATCTAACAGACAAAAATGCATGGCCTAAACCCGAAACTTAGTAAATAATAATTTATTCAAATGCAAAAGCTTTATCTTGTCTAGGGGACACCGTTGATATAGGAAAACATATCGAAACTTTTATGTGGTCATCTTGCACCGTCTACACATAAATAGGTGTTTTTTTTCCTTTTCTGCCTCTGTCTCTCTCGTAAGATTTTTGGCATGTTTTCCTGCTGAACTACGCATGTTATTTTTATAAGAATAATATTTAATTAAATATTATTGCTTTATATAATGCTAGACTAAGTAGTAACCATTGTAATATGTTTAAAAAAATACTGACTGCTGAGTTTCTTGCGGCGATTCTTCTCAGCCGTGGTCTCCTCTTGGGAAGCGCTGGTAGATTCCTGACGTGTAAAAGTGCCCGTGCGGCCTACTTATTGGATAAATAACTTTTATCTTTTATCAACTGAACGAACTTAAACATTGCACTATATCATGCATTACATTATACTTATAGCGTGGCGATACGTGTCGATATGCGACTAGTGTCAGATACGCTGGTCCGCCTAAGTGCTGGCGCTCGTTACTTTAGGCTAAGCGGTAATTCTTTATAAACATCTCATATCTATCCAAATCGAATGCGAATTATTAAATTATTATCCAGTGAGCTTAAGTTGTCCCGCGTGAGCCTAGTATTAGGTAGAATTAGTCGCCTACCGACTTTGGTTGCATGTCTTGTCGTTCAGCTCAGCGAAAGTCTGTGGGCACCTAACTCTACCTTATGCCTATAAGAATGCAGGACAACTTAAGTTCGCCGATTTAAATTCCGTCAACGACAGCAGAAACCCTCTCTCCATCCCTTTTCCCGAATCAGTCTCGAATGACAAGTAAGAGGAACGGGGCATCCGAAGTTTCGAATTTTGTACATCGCGGTCACCATCCCGGGGTTAATTGTTAGGCCGGGATTACACCTGTAAGTTATTACGTAAGTTTTGAGACGCAACTATGGGTAAGAGTGAGTGGCAAATATCTGCATCCCTCTCTAAACATAGCTTTGTTTAAAAACTTACGTAATAACTAACAGGTGTAATCCCGGCCTTAGAAGAATCCCCCCGCAACCTGGTACTTTCGCCTTTGTAAGAATACTCATAACACAACTCAGGCCCTACTTTGAAAATCGAGCTTTTCCCTTAGCTCCATCCCTTTCACTCGATTTAGTCTCGAATGACGAGTGACAGGGATGGAGCTAACGCAACTTCGAACTTCGATTTTCAAAGTAGGGCTTTTGATATGAACGTACTTTGGTCGGCTGCGACAGGTCGGGCGGACGCGTGCGCAGCGCCGCGTGACGTGCCCGTGCGCAGGGCAACACTCGCAAATACGCAGCTGAATCACTTCTGCATCGCTTTTGCATACGTGTGTATGTACGGTCAACAACTTTAATTGTCGAGCCACCCTAGACTGTCATACTGACAGTGCCAAGTCATCTATGTAAATTAAAATGAATTGCCGAAATGTATGTACGCGCACAACTTCCGAACGACTGCATCAAATTGGATATTTTTTTTTTTGGTTGTGTTCGTTATTGTCAGGACAAGGTTTGAGTGAAAGAAAAAAAAAAGAACCCCACCGGCAAAGTTAGAAATTTGCAGCGGGGCGAACCCACTGGCGGGCCGCTCTAGTGGGAAATAAATTACGTCGAAATGAATCATTGGCTTTATGTGACGGGGTTCTATAGTAGCTGAACAATTAAAGTTGTTTACTGAATGTATAAATAGGTGACCATCGCAACTGACTTTCAATCTCACACCGTACTGATTTCAACTGCCTTTCAATCTGTTACTGTGATGTGTGTGTGTGTGTAGTATGTACATACCAGCAATAATATATTATCCCACATTGGGCACAAAAATAACTGACACGCTCTTATACCCCTAGTAATAAAGGCGTGTCAGATATTTTTGCGCGCAATGTTCGATAATATATTAATGCTGGTGATTGTACTTAGGTACATTCCAAAGTATCGGGTTACTTTGTAAAGAATTGAAGTACAATGTGGTGTCGTATCTAAGTACATATGTACATAGATATATAGAACATACTATGGAAGAAGTCGAAAGCAAGTCGGGCTTCTTATCAACGCACTGCGTTAGAACTGTATGCTTAGAAATCTATACTAATAATACTAATACTAATAATATTATAAAGAGGAAAGATTTGTATTTTTGTGTATGTGTATATGACTCAAAAATAATGGACCGATTTCAAAAATTCTTTCACTAATACTATACTACATTAACCCTGAGCGACATAGGATATGTTTTACTTTTTTGCGCGTACGGAGTCGCGGGCAACAGCTAGTTCTCAATAAAACCAACGGAAGTTGCACCAACGAGACGAGACATTATCACGCCGTCGTCGCGTCGTAGTTGCATGAGAACAATGATTCCCGAGGGGGCTGGCAAAAACAAAGACGTAGTAGACGAATGGGTTATTTAAGCCGTCGTAATTTAAATTCCGACCTTAAACCTTTATTAACGTTAGGAATAATAATTAAGTAGACAAAAATCTTTTGATATAGGTAATGGCGACCCTTTCTTTCGGAGCTGATATCTCTTAAAAGGCCCAACCAATTTTAATGGAGCCTAGCTAAAACTACCGCAGTTAAACTAGCTTACTCTTTATAAAAACCGCGTTTAAATCGGTTGATCCGTTTAAGAGTTACGATGCCACAAACAGATACACAGATACCTCGCGTTAAATATAACACCCCTTTGCTTGTGTCCGGGGTTAGATAAAAGGACAAGGGGGTTACCATGACATATTTAAGCAGGTTGAGGCAGTTTAGGTTGAGAGAAAGGGGAGCTGTATAACTGCTATAGCTCTGTCCCTTTCTCTCAACGTAAACTGAACTGCTTTAATATGTCATGGTAACCCTTCTGGGCCGAGATTCTAGGCGGTAAAAACCATATCGTCTTTAACCAGTTATCGTATTGTCAACGTTTTAGAATAGAGGCCCTGATAGCAAAAAAAAAGCCTGTCTCGAATTTTTTGACAGTTACTTGATGCTCTTGCTTGCACCCGTATCAAAGCAAGGTAAGATCGATTAAATCTCATTTTCTCGTGTCTTCTTATATTTCTAGTTTTAGCGGGCAGGCAGTTTGTTGACTCGGTATAATAACGCTCCCCAGACGTCTGCCAGCCCACGCTGCGCTACTATAATTACTACCCAATACTCCTACGCGCTTTACCTTTTGCCATTTACTTAAAAAAAAAAAGTCGATCTAAACAGGTAGCGCGGTGCACACCTAAAAAAACATCATATCATATAGCACCTGTATCGAGAGAGATAAACCCTTTAAACGTTAAAACTTCTTAGGTAATTATTTCATTGTTTTATGTTACGTTTTACTTACCCCCAATAAGACTCTACCGTAAAGCTAAGACTACTTATTAACTTCACTTGATTACGGGGTGGGGGCCTGGAGATCTGTACCTATCTGGAGATCTGTACGGATCACTCCTTATTTTTACTTATTTAAGTTTTTAGGCTTATGTTCGTTATTCCTATAATATCATTTGTGAGGGAAAATAAACGTTTTTTTTTACTAGCTTCTGCCCGCGAGTTCGTCCGCGTAGGTTGCGATTATGGTTATTCCCTCCGGAACTTTTCAATTTAATAGGATGAAAAGTCTTATGTGTCAATCCAGGGTATAAGCTATCTCCATTTCAAATTGCATCCAAATCCGTCCAGCCATTGCAGAGTGAAGGCATAACAAACGAACACACACACAAAATTTCGCATTTATAATATTAGTAGGATTTAATTAGGTACTTAACAAACACACTAACAGCAATATGAGCTGATAATTTATACCGCTCGATCGAAAGCGAGCGAAGTCATACGAGCGAGTTTTAAGCTAACTAAATTAGAACGCACTCCCTAAACTGTTATTTGTACGCTCTGGCGGAACAACTTAAACTAGCCGGGTAATAATTGGTCCGTCGAGTTGTAAAGCGAAGTTAAGAGAATCATGTACCACTTTTACGGTTCTGCCAGGTCCAGAATGAGTCGGAGTGTCGAGGGTATTTTAATGCTCAATTTATACAGTTGTAATTGTCTGATAAATAACTCTACTAAGCATGGCAGCCGCCATTTTAACGGCTTTTAATATACTACTCATAAAACACCTATATTGTCAAGGATACTCGCGTATTGCCGAATCACTTGATGTCACGCGATAGGCTTAGAACCCGAAGACATAGAGGGTTAGAGGTAGACGGGGTACCTACACGAATCCATTTTGTTTACTGTACATCTTTGAGGGGGATTAGGCGAAATGTTTTTGCCCGAAGAATGCATCATTTCCCAAATTTTTATTTGGCAAAGAAAATGCTCCCGTCGCAGTTGATGAGTTTTTTATATATTTACAATTCTAGTCTGTTAGGATTAGCCAGAACAAGAGATGACTAGAGAAATGAGGGGGAGGCCTTTGATCAGAAGTGGTTGGGGTGATCTAAATAGGCTATTTAGATAACCTAACCTAACTTATAGACGTAACAAGCGGTTTCGGTATCCCGGATATAAACCAAAAATAGTACAAATAGCTTGTTGGAAAATTATACTATTGACCAAAAAATTTTCGACCGAACGACAGGCTCCCCTTTAAGTGTGGTAGTATACAGGGTGACTGGATATTCGATACAATCCTTTTATGGGGGCATAGAAGAGCTCATTTGGAGCAAATTAGGTCATGTAGTAACCTGTCCGAAAATTATTAGTTTCTGAGATATTTATAATTATAAACTGAATTATGGTGATTTTCCCTTATGTCCATGTCACGAAAAATCCTTAATTTAAAGTTTTATTTCAGAAGTATTTTAGTGTTTTTTTACATAATTAGAATCATTACATATCATTGGAGTTTTTTAATGCACTTGCCGGTTTTTTTGTAATCAAGTTTAAGTTTTGATAGTTCTATAACCACAATTTGCACAATTAGGCTAAGATGTTTACCAGCGTATTAGTGACAGGTTGCAAGCCCATCGCCTAACAGTACTACAAGCCTTTATTCCCTTAAAAGTTTTTAGAGATGTTTGTAATTCTGTAGCTCTGCCTACCCCACTCTGGGAACGAAGGCGTGAGATTATGTATGTATGTATGTAAGTTTAAGTTTTTCACTTAGTATGGAGATACAAACTTTATATGATTACTTAAAAACTTGGTTATAAAAAAACGGGCAAATGCGTTTAAAAAATTCACTGATTTGTTATGATTCTAATAATGTAAAATAACACTAAAAAGCTTCGGAAATAAAACATGACATTAAGGATTCTTCGTGACATGGACATAAGGGAATAAATGTTTAAAAAAACAAAAACCCGCCTTCAAAAATGCAAAAAATAACTTCTTTTAAAATGGTAGGTCAGTCCAACTGCATTCGGCTTTTGGTTTAAAATATTGTGGGACGCCGACTTCAGTTGGACTGACCTACCATTTTAAAAGAAGTTATTTTTTGCATTTTTGAAGGCGGGTTTTTGTTTTTTTAAACATTTATTTTATTTTATACTTTTTAGTTATCCTATTTAAGCTGTTACGTAGTTCCACTTCTAAATATTAATGAGAAACTATAGAACATTTCAAGCTCGCCGCAGACAACGCCGCGGGAATTTCATAGTCATATTTAAACCTAAATGTGCTTCGTCATAGTCGATCAACTACCTTAATCGAAATATCTTATCGCCACCCTTCAAATAGGTACCGTTAAGGAGTTCCGGTGGCCATCTGTGGTCTTCATCATCAGTTCCACTTCGCCATATAGTACTTTTCAAAAGCAAATGCACGAGTTACAGTGAAAAATACCAAAATCGCTATAGGTGTGCCTATAATATTTGAGGAGTTTTCTTGATTTCTCCAAGATCCCATCATCAGATCCTGACGTGTTGACAATGGGACCAACTAGAAAGTATACCCATTCAAACAACGAAAAAAAATTTCAATTCGGTCCAGTGGTCTTCGAGTAATCGGGGAACATACATAAACAAAAAAATATATACCGACGAATTGAGAACCTCCTCCTTTTTTTGAAGTCGGTTAAAAATCACTAAAATTCATGCAGTATTTCGAAGTAATTATGTTAAAGTCGTCTATGTAGGCGTCCCGATGTTACAGATTACAAAAAAAACTCACCGTTATTTGAGGTTTCCCGCTACACAAAATCGTTGTAGAATTAAAAAGGATATCCGATGATATAGCGCTTATTGTTATTAGTTTCTAGACCGGCGTTCATACATTTTTGCCCATTCTCCTTTATCACAACTAAAAACCGGGCATCTCTTCCCAATCTTCCGAAACATTTCCTTGACGACCGTACGTGTAAATTCGACAAAAGTGGCTGTCAGAGAACATTTTAAATTGTAATGGTGTACGTCCGTATGCTAAGCCCGCCCGCCAGGAAGATAATGCCCTGTTGTGTTTTATTTATTCTTGGTTTTCTTCAGGCGCCGCCGTGTTTACGCGCTATGTTGGCAGCTTGTCAGTTTTGCAGCTTTTATCTAAAATAACTGTTTGTATTTTGGCTAGCTTGCAAATGTAGAGCCGAACTTACACTTGGATACAATGGGCAGTTACAGAGTACAGTAGATGTAGCGGATGTAAAGCAGGTTAAATTTAAAAATGGCATTCGTGACCTCGTAACTAGCTTATTGGTTTTTACGTCATTTCACTGGCTTTCTTGTATAGTATTTATGTTGTATGTATAAATGTCATGAAATGGTTTAATTTAGTTTATATTTGAACCTAGTTCTATTGTCAAGGTTGCATACCAAGCTGACCTGATGATGGAGGTGGCAAGGTAGGAGCCTTATGACCGACTTGTCTTTTAATAATGAGTTTATTTATAAAGTATTCATACCCAGGAAACCTTTATTTTTTCATTTTAATCATCTTATCCCAGGATTGTAATGACAGGATTTGATTTTTTGTCAGGTTTTAAATCCGTCCTTAAAATAACCTTATTGGTATTTATTATTTAAGCCTTCTTTTTAAAGTCTACAAGCTTAAGCTTTTTCTGGAGTGATTAGATACTATTATTATTCACATTATTAAATTTAAAAAAATATAAGCGGACAATCTCACGCTAATTGACCTACTCCTGAACTAGGTACAGTCGGCCAAAAATGTGGTCTACCACCCTACGGTTGAAGTTCATTTGCACGTCATCAAGTTAACAAGTTCGATTTTCCCTCGCAATAATATTATGACAGTGACAAGTGTCAACCTTAGCGATAATAAAATCTCAAAGAAACTTTTGTCAAAACTGGTAGACCACTTTCTTGGCCGACCGTACCTAAGCTCTAAACTTGTATAAAGGTCACAGCTCATTAGAACCACTGGCACCCTACCCGCACCGCCTCACCTCGAGCGGTTAGTATTCTTTATATGGATTTGTATGGGCATGCGTTCACTACATCAACTACGTAGCGTAGAACCACCCGGCGTAGCGTAGTTGATGTAGTGAGCGCATGCCCATACAAATCCATATAAAGAATACTTACCGCTCGAGGCGAGCCGGTGCTGGTCGGGTGCCGGGTGGTTCTAATGAGCTGTGACCTTAATAGTTAGGTATTAGACAATAATTTACTTACTCTACTATAGATATGAAAATACTAAAAAAAATGGGAAATATCCAAGGCTCAGATAAAAGTATTCGTACTCATCACACAAATAAATCGTCTTTAGGATTGAACCCAGGACTGGCTTCGTGATATTCTAATTCAAGAAAGAAAATTGGCAGAAAAAGGCCAATACATAAAGATTATTTTCCTTGCCACCTTTTAAATAATCGTTGTTTTGGACGTAACAGTTCATGACATAAACAAGTTAATTTACATCGCAAACATTACTAAAATGAGTAGGTATGTTTACGCGAAACAACCGCGTGACATGGGATATTTGTTTCCATGTAATTTAGCGGCGACCGTCAGCTTACGTAAGACCGATTGGATATATTAATCCCAGATCGTGATACAATTTATCAGCTGTTATTCTCTACGTGCTTAAATCTGAGTAGGAATCAACAAACTATAGCATGATATATTATTTCACCCCTGTATAGCACATTGCTCTTGCTTGTTGCATTGTTACTTACTTAATGGTCACTCTCCCGCTTAGAATAACTATAAGAATAAATATGTGAATATGCTTCGAAAGCAAGATATGCTAAAACAAACTGGAATAAAGCAAAGCTCTTGGTTCGTTCGCCCGATTGCTCTACGTATTTACTTATTTTAATAATTCTTGTAAAAAGGTCAATGCATGACTAGATTCAATGCGGTAGGGCTCACTAACCTTCATACAAAATGGAGCCAAAATTCAGTTTTTGGGTATTTACTGAACGATCTAAGGAATAACCCCCTAGGCAGAGACAAGCGGCGGGCCGCGTCTGGCCGCTCCGTCTATTTCGGACGGAACCTACGCATCACCGTCTAGTTTCTATTTATTGGCAACATAAATTGCTGTCATTTCATATCCACTACTTACCGTCTGGCACATCCCAAACATAATTCACTGCACGGCACAAATAGACCGGCATTTGTAAGAGTTCTCTCGAGTCCGTTACGAGTTCATGAGTTCATTAGCGGGCCAACAATGCTGCAGAGGACAGAACCTCCGGGTTGTAAGAAACACGAGCCATAGTAAACACGGCGCAGTGCTCCGGCGTGTGAAGATTTATTTTTCCCAGAACGACAAAGCAACATTGTTCTTTGACTGAAATAGGTTCGAGTTCAAAGCAGCGTGCCAGCTCATTAGGAGGCGAGTTGTTTACGTGCGCACTACGCTACATCCAGCTGGCTGGCTGGCTAGCTGGACGGAGCATTCACGCGATCCAAATGTTGAAAGAATGTATTTTTACACTTTTATATATAAAAACTATTATTGTTGCCAGATATTTTGAAACATCTTATAATATAGGACGTGACGTAAATACTTTCAATGCTCTAAAATTGAGAATTTGACGACGCGGTTTATTTGTGTAGTTGGTAGTTTCCCCGTCTATGAAGCTAGCGGGCCCGGGTTCGATTATTGGAAAGGGCAAAAAAAAAATGTTTTGTGCAAGAATATTTATTTCTGAGTCTTGAATGCTATGTAATTAATTAATATTTTTTCCCAAATTTACCGCACCTTGTAAATTTATATTTATCAATAAAATAAAATAATAATTATTGCAAACCTTTAGGGAGGCCTATGTCCAGCAGTGGACGTCTTTCGGCTGAAATAATGATGATGATGACCCTGTATGTACCCGTTGGTACAAGCTCAGAGTTGATATAGTTTGGAATGGGTAAATTTGCGTAAAATGGTTTCTGATGTTTTATATATTTATTTGAGAATGAGTTTAATAAGTGGTGTTTGACAGACGCTAAATTACCCTCTGCTATCGGGTGACTCAAGCTGTATTGTCAATGTTTGTTACAAACGCAGTACGTTGCACGTGTTATGTTAATTTGCTATTCTGTATTCTCAACAACAACAATACAACAATTACAAAACTTCAAGTAAACCTTTGCGCAGGGAAGGGGAACCGTTGTTATCAAATTTCTTGCTTAGAATAAAGGCACAGATTATATACAAGTTACTACTTAAAAGGTTACTACGATAAAGGTTCCGCAGCGTGAAAAATGGGGATCTTACATTTTAAATTAAAGCCATTCAGTCCGAGCGGGTGTCTTAACTCCCAATTTAACCAAAAGGTATCTTGAATTACTTTTTAATCAAAACCTTTATTTGCTGTGCCCTTACAGGGTTCACGTTGAACTCTGATTAGTTTAAG
The DNA here is from genome assembly GCA_946894065.1 of Acleris literana. Taxonomy (NCBI): domain Eukaryota; kingdom Metazoa; phylum Arthropoda; class Insecta; order Lepidoptera; family Tortricidae; genus Acleris; species Acleris literana. The sequence goes on from OX335681.1 coordinate 7,699,382, forward strand.
AGTTTTATACTAACATGAGTGCAATAAAAGATATGATTTACATAAGTTTATAATTTTTCGAGTACACATTTGATACTGCTGTGTTGCATTTAATTTCAAGCCAAATAAAGAAGAAATACAGCAACATAGAAACCGATCGGTTCCAATATGTATAGCTCAGACAATGTCATATCACACTGTTAGATTAAAACAGTAGCAACTGTAAATACAACTGTATTTTAACATCGACCTTAATACGATTTATATGAACCTAATTCAAAACTAGCAAGTTTTTTGAGTTGTCACTGTAATGAACTAGCAGTGCGAATTATTCTCAGCTTATCCCATCGGTGTCGTAGAGCGAACGCGCACGCGCAGCTATTTATCACCGCGCCGTGATCGCGACTAGGAATGCACCACTCATTACTCGTTATTTTAATTACTGCAATAAGCGCAAAAAAGTGCTTATATATCACAAGAGACTTTGTTGCAAACCATTAGGAACAACTGCAACAAAAGGAGAAATGTGCCCGCTGAAAACTATGTTGCAAATATTTCCACGAAAATATAGGTAGGTAGAGTTAGCGGCAGAAGTAGGTGGACCTTCAAAGAGGTCAAAATATTCTATACACGATTCTATTGTCTAGAATATAAGAGCGTGGGTAGATAATTTTTAGCTCTTCGACTGTCCACCTACTTCTGCTGCTAACTGTAAATCGTTTTTCCCGCCCAAGACTGTACAGTGAATTTGATGAATTTTTGTTCCTGATTTTTGAATTATTTATGTTTATCGCCCTTATTACCCATCCACAATCACAATCCCTAGAGCTTAGTTTGGACTGAAATGAGTTGCTGGGTTGTGTGAGATTGTTCTCTGTGCTTAAATGTGTGTGCTAAATTTTTTTTCTGAATTATTGTTATGTTTTACACAACACAGACATTGCATTAAATATACAATTGTATACACTTCTTTAAACTCACCAAATATTCTAACCGCGTTAAGAACCCGCTTTGTTTAACTTTAGTACGCATACTTATTCATGTATCTATATTTAATACATTAAACAATCCCCTTCCAACTTCACAATAAAACTACCTAAATTTGTGCTAAAACAAAGTGCTACCTAACCTAACACTAATCCGAGGGTAATAACCCGATCGTTTAATCCTGTATGAAATATACAGTTACCTACAGTTCGAAATGTAGAATGTGTTCTAATTTCAAACGTAATCCGCGTAAATGTCAGTGTAGACGCGTGCGCACATGTGGCCTGCCCTCGCACTATAGCCAAAACACTGACTTTGCATCAGCCAATAAAAATACAGCCAATACTTAGGTATTTTGATGAGCTAAAAATATTAATCGAAAAATCTCATTGAAAATTGTACGAGAATATTTAGCCAATATACGCAGGCGCGTAGTTAGTAAAATCGAGATTTTATTTTTATAAATCTGTTTACGCTGTTCTGTACTATCAACTACCTATAAGTAATAATTATCACGCTGCAGTTGGGATTCACCATATTTTAAAATGTATGCTCATTTTATATCTATTCCGAGGAAAGGGCTTACTCAATTGTAAGACATTTATTGATTTTTGAAAAGTCATTCGTGTTTTTACCCGATTTATCCGGAAGGAGGGTAATGTTTTTCGCGCGTATGTATGTATCCATGAATGCGTATGTATGTATGTGTGTATGTCCGTTTCATTGTGACCTCCTGTAGCCTAAACGGCTTGATCTATTTTGGAGAGTAAGGTGTTTTTAGATTCGTCTTAGTTGTGGGAGTGACATAGGCTATAATATTTTAATCAAAGTAAAGAGGATAAAAATAATAATGATGATTTAAAAAAAAAACATTATGTGGACGACAATATCAAAAAATGCATTCGGATTTTTTTAAACCTTGCTTTCCATTAGTTATTTGTGTTCATATTTAAATGTTTGACCTTTAAGGTTTTGTCGCCAAAAGACGTCAACGGGCGCAGCGTCGTAAAAATATTGATTGTGAATAAAAAAAGACATTGCAATGCAAAATAGACGAAGTTAGGTTCCTTAAATGGTTTACCTATATGATATGCAATAAATAATTTGAATTTATATTTATTAAATATTTTTATATTCCATTGGTTTAGTTGAAGTTTCACGTCAATCTTGACTTTGTAACGGTCCTGCTGTAAGGCTAAGTACCCAGCTTAGAGGGATGTCACACGAGAGTTCCGGTGCGTTGCGTCGTCGCAACGCTGGGATTTCAACACAGAGCGACGCAAGTGTTTCAACGCATCGTGTGGCATGTCGTTCTCATTTATATGTAGGACAAAGCAGCGGTGACGACGCATCCCACAGCCAACGCTCGTGTGACATCCCTCATAAACGTCAATGTTACTAAATTAACGTCGAAAGCATTCTAATCAAAAGCTCCGGTGTGTGCCGGCGTGCTGATATGAACCACATAGTCATACTTATTTTCTCTTCTTTAGTCTGTATTCTGATAAAAATATACGGGTCATTTCAATTAAGAATCGAGACAACTCGACTTAAAATAGCTGGCCATTGTCAGTATCAATTAACAAAGTAGCCGTTTTTAGAAAATGCCGGCATGCGATGAGGTCACGTTAAAAATTCTGGCGTCAGTTGTTTTAGCCACACGGAAATAATCTGCATATTTAGCCGAGTCAACTAGATCAATGAAAGTCGGCCCAAAAGGGGAATCTGTTCGCGATCTTACATCTAGTATACGTTTGACCTTCTCTGAACATATCGGGTAGCTTACCTACGTATTGGTAGGTTTTCATTCGATAGATTGTCGGGGGGCAGTGGGTGTTCAGTCGCGAAGTCGCGCAGGGGGTAGAAAACGTTGAATGAAAATGACATATTCGTTATTTATTTATGTCTGTAGATTAAGCACGTAGCCGTGGATTCCTTTGTTTAATTAGTATGTTAGCTTAACTTTTGATTAAAGTAAATTTTAGCTTTTGTCGTTGAATTTTTGCGTTATAAAATTATTATTCATTAGTACTTATTATAAAGTTAGTACTTATTTATACATTGCATCCATTGCCATTTTTAACTGACTTCAAAAAAGGAGTAGGTTCTATGTTCGCCTGTGTGTAGGTATGTTTTTTTTATATATGTTCCCCGATTTCGCCGTCAATTCTGTATACTTCCGAGTTGATCCCATTGTCACCAAATCGGTATCTGATACGATTCCGTGAGAAATTGAGGGAACTCCTAACATTATAGGCATACATTAGCGATTTTGGTATTTTTATTAAACAAAAAACATTTACCTACTGAACAAATCTTACAAGCTCATTTCAAAACATTAGGAACCTTTATGCCAAGCCTAAATGCCAATATACGCACACCGCAAAACCAAAACAGAGGCTGCAAAAATACACGATAAGTGTACTTAGTACTTATCGCAAACGGTGTTGGCCTAAACGGTTGAATCGTAACTAACAAAGTGCAGTAAATTATTCTGTAGTTAAAAGGAAAGTACTTTACTCCCTAGCTTCCACGCCTTTACTTCCGATCCGAACCTTTTACGGCTACGCTCTTAAAAGTTTGTATTCGGATCATTGGCGAAGAGAAGTATTGGACCGAGGCGACTCGTGGTACGAGGTCACGTACTATCACGAACGTTAATTTGTGACCCATTTCAAGAAAAATAGGCTTCAAGTCGTCAATGTCATTAGAATCATTTGTAACTTATAGGAGACTCAACCTTATTGTTGTAGAATGTCAGAATGACTTTGGGTGGGTCCCAAATTTAAGTTTGTAACTGTACAGTGTACACCTCAAGATGTATAAAGGCTCAGTGGTGTCATTCTCTTAAAAAGGGCTTCTGTCGATAAGATCGAACGTATAAGGCTGCCTAATTGAGAATACACGCGCTAAATTGTGTTTTGTGCGCTCTGACGGGACTACTTAAACTCGCCGGTGTGGCGCGTTCACTCGTTCACTATTTAGTTCAACCGACTGAGCGCCTTTTTTAAGAGAATAACATCCCAGTTTCATTGGTCGATAGCCCGCATGTTTTTTAGTGGTACATTGCATCGCTGCAATAGCTCCCGGCTCAACAATGTTAACACAACTTGTCAATGGATTGCTACAAGCATGCGGGCTTAACGCAAACTGAGCCTTAAAGCTAAGTAAGCGATTATCGAAAATCGACAAAATGTTAGATAGGTTGCTGGACCGTTTATGTCAACTCCATATATTTCGACTCGATAGAAAACAGAAACGTTAGCAGCATTTGCACCTTTGCTATAGGCTCTCTGGCTCACAATTTGAGTGTTTCTGTGAGCTAGATGATAGTGACCACATAACGTTATCTTTTATTAAAGAATCCTACCCTACCCTACCAATATGTTTGTACCTAAACGGATTTAGATACAATTAGAATATAGGATACTTTTTATCGAGTTAAATAAAAGTTTCAACTTTTCTAGGAGTTTATTCTTTGACGTCTTCCGGTTGGTTTTTAAAGACGGTTTTTTTATTGTATTTTTTTGATAGAGCCCTCAAGCTAACCATTGGATTAGGTTGGCAAGTACGCAGATTAAGACTAATCAGTGGGTGATTTGTTGCGAAACATCAATTTCCATCGATTAACGGCTCAGCAGCCCTAGACAAGATGCATTGCGAGAACGTTATCGTTATCGACAATGTATAGGATTGACGTAAGCTGCCGGACGATCACGTCGAACGCGTACGTCAATTCCATTTCAGAAGATAGTTTTCGAAAATCGATTAGATTTATGTTACCGTTTAACATCTTGTCTAAGGCCTCAAGGTGGCTTGCAAACAGTGAGCCTTTAACTATGAGCTTGAACGCGACATAAATTGTAAGAACATAGGTTAAGTATAGAAGTATACTGGTATCTTGTGATTTAAAGCTAATATACCATAAGTTGATTAAAAGTGGTTAGGTATGCCGATTCCAAGGCAGTTTTCATGTAAACTTCATTTGAATTGGTAGTTATTTTAATAAAAAACTCAAAACGTAAGTACCCGCAACCGACGTGCATGCATGACTCGATGTATGAATGTGGAAGAAGCGAAAGAGATTTGTCAGGATCCTAGCAGATGGAAAAAAATCGTCTCTGCCTATCACTCTCGGAAACAGCCGTGAATTAATGCATTCATTTGTTAATATTTTTCGACTAGTTATCATATGCAGGGTGCTGCCTGGAAAATTCTAAACTTTATTTACGAGTTAGGAATACTATATAGGTGCACGGTTACTCTCTAACCTACAAATTTTAAATATATGAGCACTAAGGAAGGTTATTGATACATATCGACGAGATACAGTGCACGAGTGAAATGATATCTAGGTACTCAAAAACGAACTGTTTTATAAAATCGACGTTCACAGTCACGCACATGCATGCACGTAAAACTAACGACCTTACCTAAACCTCAGACATAACATAAGGTTTTCCTCAAAAATCAAACCCTAGCGTGGTAGGGAAACGACGCGTAAACCATACCATAATCAACCCTCCTCATTAGTGCGAAAACATAATCTATCTTACATAAGTCTCAACGCATACATGCTCGTTAGTTGTGCATAGCTTTCCCGAAAGAAATAAACACAGCCTATTTGCGTACCTCAGAAATAGGTCAGGTCAGGCCTCGGCCGGGATGCACGGCCCGCTGACCCAGTTGCCAGGGTGGCAAGGGCACTAGGCCTCCTTTTATTTACCTGGGATTCGAGTCTTGAATCACCCTGATGATAAGTAAGTAGAATGAAAACTAATTCAATAATTTACGAGAGGGTGGGGTAGGGTGGTAACCCACTCGGTGGGTAGAAGCTTTCCGTCTGCATCTCGATATGACTAGGTAGCAAAACGACCAGAGGGCTCAGACAAGATGCACTACGCCAACTAACGTTTCTATTCGATTCGTTTTTAAACCAATCGCGTCACTGTTAGACCACGTGACTTTTCGTATCACGTCATCTTCCAAGACACGTGATCAATCAGTGACGCGATTGGTTTAAAAACGAAACGAATAGAAACGCTAGTTAGCGCAATGCATCTTGGCAGGGCCCTCTGGTCGTATTGCGAATATTGCGATCTAGGCACAAAGCGATGTACCTAGTCAGATCGACAGGTAATCGCAAAGCGATCAGAGGGCCCTGCCAAGATGGATTACGCTAAATAGCGTTTCTGTTCGTTTCGTTTTTAAACCAATCGCGTCACTGGTAGATGACGTGATACGAAAAGTCACGTGGTCTACCAGTGACGCGATTGGTTTAAAAACGAATCGAATAGTAACGCTAGTTAGCGTAGTGCAACTTGGCAGGGCCCTCTGGTCGTATTTGCTACCTAGTCCTAACGAGATGTGGACCTAAAGCTTCTATACCCACTCGTTTATGATACTCGTATCGTATCATAAGCGTGAGAAATTATTTTACCAGTGACATTAAAAAATACCTGGCCATTTTGGTGAGCTTTAGTCACCGAATGAGAATCATAAATCGACCCCCTACCCCTCGTCTTTCAGTCAGATACGTCAATTGACGTACCCATTGATGAAGTTAAGAATACAGGAGCCGGAGAGCTCAATGAAGCCGTCTTTTGTTTTAGGAGTTAGGGGGTAAACGCCTTTGAAAAGTTTTCTTAAGAATTAACGCACGCACAGTACTTTACACAAACAGATAAAGTTTCTTAACCACCCCTCTATATTGTACGAAGATCATTAATTTATAATTAAATGAGTATATCCTGGATCATGTTGGTAAATTGAGTAGTTAAATGATTTATTTTATTTTTTATAAGTAGGTGGTTTTCGCAACATGACGTCTAGAGCCTATTTTGCGTGTAGTTAAATGATTTAAATTATATTTAATTTTATAATCAAAATCATTTATTTCAGCGATCTTTGGGCCATAATAATAATAAAGTGTTAGTAAATTAAGTTATAAATTAAACCTAATGTTAGTAATGTTTTAACTATGCACATACCTAAGCTAACCTACTTGGATTGATGTGCCAGTACATGAATCAGACAACAACACAATGTAACCCGCTAAAGAATAAATTTAAATAAAAAATTAAGACGTAGTTCTCGATTTTTTCGGGCCCAACATAAGTACGACGTAAGCTATAATTTTGCTACGCGACGGCTTATATATCAATTTCATACATTTTCAAGTTCTGTATGATATTAATAGAGAGTAAGTTTCCAATGATTTCTGGTTTCGTAATCAAAAGTTCTCTACATTGATAACAATGTCATTATGCTTCATAACTTGGATTTTTTCTAATGTATGTATTTCTCTAAACACCGTGCCCGGGACGTACGTACCCGAAGGATTTTAACCATCGATTCTAGACCCTATTTGGAGTATATAATGTGGTATAACATGTAGTCCAATAACGCATAATTTCCAAGATTTTTATTATTTAAAAATCAATTCCATAGTTCATTTAATTTGAACTCTTTCACCTTAACCTAAAACATTATTTACTAAGAATTACGTTAATAATATTTAATTACATTACATCAACGTACAACATAAATAAATTTAATCAATTTCTTAGTAAATAATCCTTAAGCAAAGGTGACAGAGTTCAAATTAAATTAACTATGGAATTGATTTTTAAATAGGTACTTAACAAAAATCTCGGAAATTATGCGATGTTGGACTACATGTTATACCACATTATATACTCCAAATAGGGTCTAGAATCGATGGTTTTAACCATTTTAATCCTTCGGTTACGTCCCGGGCACGGTGTATATGGACGAGTATGTTTACCCTGGTCTAGTATCCACAGTGGCTAGAGATTTGAGACTAGGCCAATTTGTGTGAGTTTGTCCCTGATATATTTTTTATTAACTATAAGAGGTTTCTTAATATAATTCGTAACTTTTCAATAGAAATGTTAACTAATATTCTGGCTTTAATTTAAAGGTTAACGAGTGCCCAGAGTAACGTAGTTGAACTGTCATGAGCGGTATTAAGGAGCGATGAGACGTCATAAATTCGGACGTCCCGCGGGATAACAATGACGACACGTACTGTCGAACTCAAAAGTAGCTGTACATATTTTTTTTCGTTTATTTTTCAATATAAAAACTTAATCTTAAGTAAGTAACTACTGGCCTTTCAATATGTTACTGCGACAAGGTACTACATGTACAGCTACTTCTGTGTTCCACTGTACACGTTCTGACGGTATAGTGGTAGTATCGCTGAGACCCACACAGAGAGAGGAGTTGTATTGAAGTTGTTAATAAATGAATCACTTTTTATAAATTATGTGTTTAATACTTTTTCTAATAATAAGATATTAATTTTAAAGAAGCACCAAGATATGAGATCCCGTGTCTGTTGCTATTGAAATTTTCTAGAGAATGAGCTTAAGGATCGATATCCGAATAGATCATAAACAATTTTGAATTTGGAAAGATTTAGATCGAAATGTAAGAGTGGCCAGGAACGCAAACAAAGGAGGTTGTAACAACCTCGTTACAACGTATTATAAAACTGTAACAAAAGTGTGACTTTGCAAACAACTTTATCTAGAAAGATTACTAATAAAAAACTCATATTATTTATTTAAAACATTTAACTTTATATCTGTGGCCTGGTGCTAATAGGGCCAAAGTCGGTTCACACAAAAACCGACTTTGGCCCTATTAGCACCAGGCCACAGATATTATGACAACAATAAAGACCCACAGTCAGTTTACTCGGTAGAAACGGCAATTATCTGTACCTACTTAGTATACTTGCATATTGTTTTAATCGGTGGTTAAAAAAAGAAAATTTGACAGTTCCTTCCTTGTTTATGTAAACGGAATCAGAATTTGCACATCAAGTTTCCTTTAAAACGGTACGAATAACCGAGACATAAAGTAGGTTTTATATGAATGATACACGGAAAGAACATTTCTAATCCCATAGTTACTTTTGGCGATTTAAAAATTAGGAACCATGGATTTTAGTACGTTAGTTTTGGTTACCTTATAATCGTTTTCTTATAGTAAGCAAAATTACGTTATGTTAAGATTTATATCTGTACCTAACCCATTATTTTAGTTGATTTTGTACATACGCATAAAGTTTTTTTGACAAAGTATTTGGACCGTCCGTTCAGTTAGGACGACTACACTTCAAAGAGAAATCTATTTTGTAATTCGAGGTAACATCAAATATTGAAGATGCTGGGTAGAATATCAATCTGCTACGGATCAAATATAATTATAGAGATATGGCTGTAGCCCGCGACTCCGTCCACGAAGAAATAAAAATAGTCTTTGTTACTCAGGGATAAAGTAGCATTCTAATGACGAAATAATGTTTGAAATCGATCCAGTACTTTTTGAGTTTGTACGTTACAAACATACAATACCTACATTTAAATACAAATCTTTCCTCTTTATAATATTAGTGTAATATAAGAATAGATAGCCATTTATGCTCTATAAAATCTCATCAATACTTTCTTTTGTTTTATTTGTATTTAAGTTTTTTTTATTTAATTCAATTAGTGAATGACTACCCTAATAAAAAATGCCTAGCTAGGTAATTAAAATTAAACGAATGGGTTTGTCATTTGGAAGGGCCCTTTTATGTGAATTCCATGCGTAATGTCTCCTGCGAGAGGCATATCTAGGTCACCCACAATATTCTAAATACATGTTTACAAAAGACTTACAGGTTATCTAATGGGCTGTTGTCATTGACAAACTGTAGGTACCTACGGGTATGTAGTTACTTGTTATGTATCAAATTCCAGTACGTATGCTTTTATTGGATTACCTATCGTGAGTTCTAAAAACTTTTGTCCGCTGTTTCGTTTGTCCGAGTTTTCATTTGGCCGAAAATCCTTTTTCTCGGAAACCGTTTAACTTTCCTGGATTGTTATCCATACATCGGGGTTTTCGGTGCGGGAATGATTTAAGAAACAGATAGGTTAATCTGAGAAAATATCTATTATGCCTAATGAATAACTACCTCTCTGCGAATTGTATACACACTATGATAAAATTTTATTTTAACTCATATAGTAGCTTTACTACCAAGACTATGAGATAATAATAAAAATAAATTTACCTGCAGTAAATTTAGTAGTTACGAGTAACATGATTTTCAGAATAAACTATTAATATTTTTCATTTTATCATTTCATTTCATCTTTCTACAATCGTCGGCAGTTGTCATAGGTGCATATAAATGTCATATATCAATCTTTACGCGTCCGATATCTGTGAACTATATGCTTCTAAATGAGGGACTTAACTGAAGAGATTGATAATGACTGACCATTTAATTTATGAAATACGTATTATTTATTATTTATTTTTTAAATTAATTATTCATTAGGTAGAAACCTGCTAGAGTATATTCTGTTTTTTAAGTGAATACCTACTCTTTGACTAATGTCAAACATTCCCGCACCGAAAACCCCGATGTATGTATAAAACTAACTATAACGAACCTAACCTAACCTAACCTACCGATTCTGTAGGTATATCTCTTATAATTATATATACTGTATATCTCTTCAAACATTTGGAAAGTTAATGGGTTCAGAAAAAAAATAGTTTCGTATAAATGAAAATTCGCATAAACGAATGTTTTTTGAAACATCGATAGGTTACCCTTTTATTGTCTTCTAATGCAAAGGTACTTGAAATGTTAGTTTCTGCCTACTCTACTAAACTGATTTGCAGTGTTTTTTGTTTCGAACACGTACGGTTGAAAATTGTAACGTATCTACTATCCGCCATTGCGCTCCACGTCTAACCGTTCTTGTATTTCTGTTATTATTGTATATTTTATGTGTTTTTAGTTTCAATGATTTAAGTGGATAAATTAAATTACTTATTGCTAAAACTAACTACATTTTTCATGGCATTGTTTTAAGTTAGTCTAAGTTCTTATACGCCTGAGATATAGTAACATCTAGTTCAGGCACCTACATTGTAAAAAGCGCTTTGAGTAAAAGTCTATTATTAATTTTATTATTACTTTACTCCTATTTACAGCATTTTTTATAACGAGCCTTTAGTATAGTAAGTTTAAAATATCACAAGTTCTTGTGGACCGGAAAATACAAAAAAAGGCATAATAAAAATCATGTTAATATATTTTTCCCTGAATAAAATATGGTAAAGTTCCAAAATTATTACTTTAAAATAATAGTCTAAATGTTAAGATCGTCCCTTACACCTAACCTTTCTAACCTTTTCGGTAGTATAGTGGTAAGTATCCCCGCCTGTCACGCGGGAGACCGGGGTTCGATTCCCCGCCGGAGAGCCATTTCTAACTAAACAAAAATAAAATAATTAATTTTAAAGAAGCACCAAGATACGAGGTCCCGTGTCTGGTTCTATTGAAATTTTCTAGGGAATGAGCTTATGGATCGATATCCGAGTAGATCATAAACAATTTTGAATTTGGAAAGATTTAATAGTTCGAAATGTAAGAGTGGCCAGGAACGCAAACAAAGGAGGTTGTAATAACCTCGTTACAACCCTGTATATTTTTTGATCCGCACATTATTTATAACATCACAAATCACAATTATCCTGTTAGGTTGTTATTTCCGTATTACAATATCGTAGACAGTAATGGCCACGATGTAATAACTGGCTTCTGGAAAGTGCATTTCCCATAATCGAGTGTGAAATCTCGTTGCCTCCGAGTTAGAACTAGATTTATTTCAATTTCCTACGTCATTAGTAGTAAATAAACCAGAAACTAGAAAGCTTAGGTCGGGATTTATCGAGTTTCTAGTAAAAGCTGACACTTGCTCAAAACTAACATATAAATACATGGCTGTTATCTTATAAACATCTAGCGGTTTCCCGTGACACCATCCATGTTGAAGTCGTTTATTACTATTCCCTTGTTTGATTTTTCGGAATAAAAAGTACCGTATGTAATTCCCCGGGGATAAGCTTGACCAAATTTTATCAAAATCAGTTTCCGGTTTAACTGTGAAAGCGATACAAACAAACAAACAGTTTTTTAAAATATAAATTTAATGTATTATGTAACTTATTGTATCGATTTTGGATTTTTGGTCGATACATTTTTTATTTTTAAGTACTACTCGTAAAGATATAAAGTAGGTACGAATAAAGCAAGTTGTACATTTTTAGTAACAAAAAAAAAATTACTTTTTGCGACACATCAGATAATTGGTTAGTTAGTTAAGGGGGTGATCCATTTGCGAGCAAAACCGCCGGTACGCCAACGAACTCGCGAGTCAGCGGTCTAAACCGCCAATGGAGCACTAAAGGTCTGCGGACTTAAACACCGTCGGATTTGCTCGCTGGCTCTTTGTGCATGCTTGAAATTCTAAGTCCGCGGTCGAGAGTCGACAGTTTTGCTCGCCAATTGATCACTACGAGAGTCGGCGAGTAAACGAGCCAACGGTTTAGACTGTTGGCTCGCCGGCTCGCAAATGAATCATCCCCTTTATATATACCTAAGTACTTTCCTGCCCTCTACCACCTGCCCTTCTTAGGGTTCCGTAGCCGAAGGGAGCCTAACGGGACTCTTAATATGCCTATGCTGTCCGTCCGTCCGTCTTAACTTTAAAGAGCTGTATCTTTTGAACCGTAATAGATAGCGGTTTTTTTATTCAGAATATTGTTATTGCGGTGAATTTACAAACATACATACATTAAATCACACCTGTTTCCCAGAGGGGCAGGCAGATAACACTTCTTTCCACCTGCTACGATTCTGACAGATCTCTTTCGCTTCTTCCACTTTCATACATCGAGTCACGCATGCACGTGACATGTCGCACGGTACTTTTCCAGTATTTCTCCGATTTGATTCGAAAAAGTAGGTACGCCTAGGGCCGCCTCTTCCTCTCACTTAAGCTCTGTATATCTCTTTCGTCTATCTACACAAACAAAAACACAATTTACAATCTTTTTTTTTTAATTAAAGTAAAATTATAAAGGTCCCAAGTAACGTTTTTTTTATTGTGTTTTTTTGTATCGTTATACCGGTAAAACATCTGGTTTGATTAAACCCTGAAGATAAACAACAAATACTAAAAATGGTCAAGTGTGAGTTGGGCCCGCGCTGATTCGAAATAAGAATTCAAATCGGAATATAATATACCTACTGTGTGGTGGTACGGAACCCTCGGTGCGCGAGTCTGAATCGCACTTGTACGGTTTTAAAAAAAAAAGAGTGGTGAGTTGCATTTGTTTTTTTTTAAGACCCAAACCGGACCGTCCAGGTTGCTCTAATCTAAGCTTTAGATTAATTTATTCTGGTTTCTTTCGATATGGTGCTGTATAAATCATTTTATACTTACAAATAAAGAAACATCCAATGGACAGCGTTAGGTACATAGTCTAGATATATACTAAGAAATTACCCAACTGTGATATTCAGAATAAAAAGAGTGATCTGTGACAGGATCCAGGCAAATACGACGAAGGATGAATAACGCTAATTAAATAATTCGACTGTCTCAAAACTCTCAGACTTTATTTAAGTGGATACACGTGTAAGGCAAGGCCGGGGTTTGTTTACTTTGCGAAGGCTTAGCCCGAGGGATATTCCTTTCGTCCAAAAATACATTTAATTAAGGTATTAATTGGCGTCCTAAAACAGACTTAGTGAAACTTTTCTCAGAACCAAACAGCTTTGTTTGTTATAAAGAGCTATGAATGGGTATTGGATTCGCCTCTGAATCCTAATAACACGAACGGTACAATTAAGTACCTATGTTTATCGTTAAAAAAGGTTTATCAAGGACTAAAATTAAGAAACGGTAAACTGTACCATTGAGTTACGAAAATAAACTACACCTACTGCTATAAGCTTTAAGAGAAATAATAAAGTATAATATTAAATATAGAACTAAGCTACTAAAATACTAAAAGATATAAATAATAATCGCCACTGTAAAAAGAACACCTCCTCTAGCAGGTCCGCTCGCGGCATGGTCCCTGTGACACTGGCTCATTACCTCTCTGTATAGCCAGTCCAATCCTTCGGGCGAGGTAAACACCAATCAATCAATCAATCAATCAATCAAGTCATTTATTTGCCAGCTGTAGGATCTCCGGAGGTGTCTATGAGCCGGGATGACGGGCCTTAATAAACCTTTTCATATCGGCTGACCAAGGTCCCATGGTCTCCACTGCAGGCGCTACAAATTCGTAATCATTTAATAATGAATATTTGCGGCGCTTGAGTGTTTGGGCCTGATCAGCTTCTGCACCGGCCTGATTACGGGTTGACTGGACGTGGGAAAGGGCGAATGTGTCAACACACGGCGCGTCCCACACCAGTGCTCTCCCCAATTTCCACGGCTCCAATGTAGCTCCGTCTGGTCGCTTGCCGTCGTCCCTAAGCATACCCGTTGGTTCCAGGACAGCTGGAACATAGGCAGTGGCAAGCGAACGACGGATAAGATTATTAATTGTGACGTGACGGTACAAATGGCCGGCACTTCTACATAAAGCATGAAATGTGTTATACTTATTGAAACTTCTAGTCATTACATCATCGGGAAGGTTAAATCGATTGCCAATTTGTGCCGGACAAAGAAAACCAAATAAATGGACAGTTTATACAATAAGAAACTGCCAAAAAAACAATATGTTGCCGGGTGTACTTGTTTTGTAATGTTCATCTGCTTTTTGAAGCCAAACGAATGCATCCGAATTCGATGGGTCTTCGTTAATAAAGTACCTAAATCGGAGATCCTGTTGCCACCGTCCGACTACATCAGATCAGCTCCTAGATACCATAATGTTGCATAGTCATCATCGGTTTACAAATATCTTCCCATTCTAATTACGTGAACTAGTTAAAAAAAATACTCGGAAGGTACGACCCAAACTCAAACACGTAAAGCTAAAAAAAACTTGTAAGAACAATAAAAACATGGTAATATATTACAAACCCATTAAAATCATTCAAAAATACCGTACGAGTATAACCAGAACACGTTAAAAAGACCACGTAAAAAACAATTACCTTAATACATGATTATTTCGTTAAAGTCTAGTCTCTTAGCAACAAATCTAGGACTTTTAATTACTGCAAAAGTCGAAAAATATGTTGCATTGTTGTCGGCGGAAGTGTAAGAGCTAATTAAAAAGCTTATCTCACTTTATTCTGCTCGTAATTTCGACCAGGGAAAAGATCTTTGCAGCCTTTGTTTAGCCGCTGCAGAGTTACGGTTGCAGAAATGAAATGGAGTTGAAAATATGCTTTGTTCTTTGTCGTCAAATGAAAGATAAAAGACAGAATTTAATTTAATTTGCGGTTGCTCTAGTTGGAGATTCTGTAGTTTTTTTTAACTCTGATTGTGTAATTTTAATAATGGGTTTT
Organism: Acleris literana; assembly: GCA_946894065.1. NCBI lineage: Eukaryota > Metazoa > Arthropoda > Insecta > Lepidoptera > Tortricidae > Acleris > Acleris literana. The sequence goes on from OX335681.1 coordinate 7,714,704, forward strand.
GTACCTACATACTTAGTACATTGTCCAATTAATTTGGCGGTGGTAGGCGGTACTTGGCGATATATCGCCTATCCATCCCATATTTTCTAGACTTTGCTAATGTTAGCGTTATAATATTCTTTTCAACTACCAACGTTTTAATTATTTTCGATAACCACAATCAAAACCAAACTTCCCGAATTTTATACAGATTGTAACCCATTTCGAGCCTTTAGCACTGACTGTTAAATTACAATATTAATAAAAATACTAAGTGCCGCCCCAATTGGCGTCGCTATAGAAACCGTTTTGCCGTAAATGCTCGTGGGCAGCAGGTGGTAGAGAATTCTGTGTTGTTCCGACTTCCGCCTCTGATCCTCTCAGTTGCTATGGCAACGTTAACGAGCAACTTTTTAAATATTTGAAAAAAAAAGGAGGTATTAACTAATTTTGTGCAAAAAAACTAATGACGAGGTCTTTATTTATCTTTACTTTCAAAATAAAAAAAAGTCTTCCTTTACGTCGCGTCTGTATTTGTGCAATGTAAAATTGTGCAATATTTGTGCAAAATGTGGTTACGGAAATATCAAGAAGTTTTTTTTAGGGTTGTTGGAAACTCTGTAGCTCTGCCTACCCCACTCTGGGAATGAAGGCTTGACTTTATTTATGTAGATATGTATGTAATTGTATAACATCACTGGAAAGCTCACTATTATAAAAACACGATCATATTACCTTTTTACGCTGAAATGGTTATAAATAGTACTTTAATTATCAAAGTAAATCGTTAGATAGAGCGTTACATCGAGCCATATCACTTCCCTCTGACATTTAGCGCGCTTCTTGGAAATTGTTTACTAAACGTGTCGCGCACGTTCACCGACACACTAGCGAATCGACGAGCGTCGGATGTTTCCACTCTCGTCCATCTATCGTATGACGCAATTAAATATACTTAATAGTGGATAAAGGGGTTTGGGTTGTCATTTGCAAGTCTTGTAATTTTTTACGTGAGCTGCCATTTGTTAAAGTGATAAATTATTAGAAATCTTTTAAAAAAACATATATTTTGTTATATAAACTCACCCAGGCTGCCCTAATATTTACTACATTTTGTGTAATTTTTCGATCCTCATAATCTATTTTATTTTTATTATGGTATTGATTACTTACAACACTCTTTCGCTTATTGAGTAGTATAGTATACAGGGTGTTCTGTATTTAGAGGTCCAAGATCAACAGGTATATAGACTAGCCTTTGCACTATCTTAACGTCTTACGGTTTTCCAAATAAACGTAATTTACTCAAATTACGATTTTAGCATCTGGTTTCAGTTTTTTTATGCCATTTCCACAATGTAAAGATTTTAATCATATTAACGAGGCAAGTACACCTAGTACTAAGGGTTAGCAATAAAAACACATTAAAAAGTCAATTTCTACAAAAAATGCCTATCAATCCTTTTCCCTGTGCTTTTTAATTAGTCCCACTCGCACCCCAGCTGATTCAAAATATAATCTACTAGTGTAGATACTTCCTTAGAAAACCTCGTGACGCTTGCTTCGTCCCTGAAATCGCCTGGCAATCATAACTTGACCGAAGAGCTCGTTGGCATGTTGCCATACCTACGAACTTGACGCAGCTGTGTCGAAGTACGACAAACACGTAGTTTATAAGCACTAACGGGTCAAGTTACGCTCGTCGATGGCTATTCCTCTACGAACACATAGGCGAGTTACTTGAAAGATTAACACCCTATGGTAGTCGGTCCACCCAGGGCCGGATTATCCATAAGGCGGGTTAGGCAACTGCCTAGGGGCCCCGCGCACCGGAAACAAAATCGGCTAGGGGCCCCACGCACCGGAAAAATGTGTAATAGCCCCCAGAATTGCATTGCCTAGGGGCCCCTGAAATGGTTAATCCGGCCCTGGGTACACCTGTAGGCGAGAGTCAACCTACTAAGCCTTGTATCTTGTATCATACGATTAAATCTGGGGTCCTAGTGAAAAAGGATACAAGTCGACTTAACTTGTAATAAAAAAGGGTATATACATGAACGGAGTATACTGGACTTAAACTCTTTTTCACTTGATCTTCATAAGACTTATACCCTTTTTCACTAGGACCCCAGAAATTACATCATCTCTACTTACTTCGTCTTTTTAACCGACTTCAAAAAAAGGAGGAGGTTCTCAATTCGTCGGGATATTATTTTTTTTTTTTTTTTATGTATGTTCCCCGATTACTCGAAGACCGCTGGACCGATTTGAAAAATTTTTTCGTTGTTCGGATGGGTATACTTTCTAGTTGGTCCCATTGTCACCACGTCAGGATCTGATGATGGGATCATGGAGAAATCAAGAGAACTCCTCAAATATTATAGGCACACCTATAGCGATTTTGGTATTTTTCACTGTAACTCATGCATTTGCTTTTGGAAAGTACTATATGGTGAAGTGGAACTGATGATGAAGACCACAGATGGCCACCGGAACTCCTTAACGGTACCTATTTCAAGGGTGGCGATAAGATATTTTGATAAAGGAAGTTGAGCGACTATGACGAAACACATTTAGGTTTAAATATGACTATGACATTCCCGCGGCGTTGTCTGCGGCGAGCTTGAAATGTTCTATAGTTTCTTATTAATATTTAGAAGTGGAGCTACGTAACAGCATAAATAGGATCACTAAAAAGTATAAAATAAAATAAATGTTAAAAAAAAAAAAAACCGCCTTCAAAAAGCAAAAAATAACTTCTTTAAAATGGTAGGTAAATAGGTCAGTCCAACTGAAGTCGGCGTCCAACAATATTTTAACCAAACGCAGACTACAATAGAAATACAAACTGATGAAGCAATCTACACAAGCCAGGCCTTAATTAACTTCATATAATGCATACTTAATAAACTCCTTCTTCTTATGGTGCCTCTTCATTTACAGAAGGTTAGCAGTCAGCTCCTTAAATCTGGTCTCCTCCAGAGCAAGTCTGAACAACTGTTTTGATGCCAGTCCACTCCCTAGTTTTACGAAGCCATGACATCCTGTGCCTTCCAACTCTTCGCTTCCTGTATAAACTCCTGAATTGTGTTAAGTAAGTCGAATTTAAATCTTAATCATTTTCAGTTGTATGCACAGGGACCTCGGCTGACGCACACATGTGTCGAGCGGTGCAGCTCGCAGGCTCGAGATGTAACGCCCGGCAACACTGCATCGGTGTGTGTGAGGCGTGATTGTGTGCGTGCGTGGGTGTACAAACACAGTGCTTTCACGCAGCCTTGGCCGCTAAACACGTGCGTGGCTAGGGATGGATTAAGGGCTATTTGTCTCATCGATAGTTTTATTACAAGCATCGATAGTTTGGTCACAAGTTACTAGTACTCATTGAGGACCGTTAATAAACTCATTTTGACTGTGATGCCGGTCTAAAACTCTAATGCGGTAAAGATGACAGTTTTCTATGGTTTGACATGCCTTGAGACAGGCATCTTCATCTTCAAGGAATATAATCAAGTCAAGGTGTGTTTTTGAATACGGCCCTGTGCGACACGAAACTGATAATCCTGATATTTAAGAGGATTGTGAGGCGACGCTTAAATCACGTAGCTGTCAAAAAAACGATACAAATTCAGCTACAGGCAGTAACGTTTCTCAACCAAATAAAAACCAATAAAAAAATGAAATTACGAAATATCAGGGGACAATATCACACCAATTGACCTAGTCTCAAACTAAGCTCTAGGCTAGTTCTATGGGTACTAGAAAATGATGCAAATACTTATATAAAGAAATATATACTTAAATACATAGAAAACATCCATGACTCGGGAACAAATATTCGCGCTCATCACACAAATATCTGCCGTTACCGGGATTTGAACCCAGGACCACTAGCTTCGTAGGCACGGACACTATCAATTAGGCCAACGCGTCGTCAACATACTAGTTTCATAATATCTACAACTAATATTCAAAAATAGTAAAAATCTGATTAGATTTAAGGGGTGAGAAACGTTATCGCATTTAGTATGAAAATGTTAAGCTTTACAATCCTCTTAAATGAAAATTGGTGAAATTTTGGCACAATCTTATTGCATGACGTTCGATGACTGGTTACTGTAGCTAAAACATATATTCCGTTAGTGCAATATTTGTGTGCCAGCATACGGCGAATCGCGAAAAAGTCTCGTCTCGTCTCTTAACACACTCGAAAAGGTTCACGTGGAAGCCATAGAATTATATAACCAATATGTAACGACGTAATAACAAAAATACCTTTTAAGCAATCATTAGCCAAAGGCCAATAGATTTAACTTAGCTGGAAATTACAATGCTACAAACGTATTGTCAACATTTGACGTGACCGTGTGTGGTTGCTTTTGTCAGTACATATTACCATTTTGGGATGAATAACTTGTGATTTTATTCAAAAAGCTCTTTGGCCTATAGGCTTTCCTTACCGGGCCCAGTTTATGATATCATCTGTGTAATTAAGATTGACATTTGCATACCAATTTCGTACATGAAGTGTGCGGAAAGTATTTTTTTAAACATGATGTACCTATAGTCGTTGTACAAGACCACATTCGATAAAATAAATAGATACGTTTATTTATTTAAATTATCCAGTAAACTTATTATTCTATGTAAGAAATCCGTAATCCGCCATTTGTATATGTTTTTGTGCAAAAAAATCACAATTAAATTAAAAATACTGCAGCACCAAAAAATAAACATAAACAACGGCAATGCAAACATTAAGTTGGGTAAAAAGGCCATCATATTTTGTAACAAAATTTAAAGCAATTAATCGATATTATTCGATAACTTTCCCTGTTTCTAAGCTTTCACGTCGACACGGTTGGAACCAACCCTTTCCCATCACTATCCGGGAGGCAACCCACCCTCTTGCCTCTCGCTCTACAGCTGAGTGACACGTGCCGTTATACTATTCCGTCTAGTGTACTCCACTATGTAGAGGTCGACCCGGCCGGCGGCCTAGCTGCCGAGTTACAAGCGGCCATCTTTGTTGTAAAGAAGTTAAAGAACACAAATCTGCGGAATCCATTGACACTTAAAGCTAGCGGCTCAGATAATACATATATTTTGAATGCACAAGTTTATAGGTAATGTATAGAAAGATTACACTGTTAGTGCGCATCAGTGCATCCGATCCGATTCCGGTATTGTCATGCCCCGAAGTAGCCGTAGCACCTAGTACTAATCGAATTAGCGGTTACGACTGTTTTATTTGTTGTTGATGAAACCGTTATTATTTCAGGATTGTTATAAAACAAACCTTACCTAAATTACTAGCCCTATCTAAGTTTCGTTAAATATTTTATCTACACTCATATCATAAACCCTCTATGATGCGTTCAGAAACCGCAAATTATGACCACCATAATAATCAACTCTGTTATGTTAGAGCAAATTTTTCATCTGCGGCTGTAAACTTATGGATTCATAAGAACATTAATTTCGATGTTCTTATGACATTCAAATTTCGAACATCTCTGAAAAACAAAGAAATTTGATTTGACCTCTATTCTAATATCAGTCGAGATGACGTTTAGTTCGAAATGAATTGTCAATTTGCATACAAATTTGACAAATTTCGCACGTAAGTAAGATATCGAACGATATGAAAGTTGGAGCCGACTCTAGTTTGTCTCTGAATAAAAAAAAACTATGACAGCTGCCAGAAAAAATTTCAATATATTTTCATTACCGACATTAACGGTTAAAATTTAATATGCGGCTCCTGAATGCATCATGGAGGCTTATGATATGTGAGTAGATAAAGTAGTATATGTAACTGTACATAATTAGGCATTAAACACTTGTGTAATGTTATTATGAAACTCGCCTTCGGCTCGTTTCATAAACCCACACTCGTGTTTAATGCCCTTCATTATGTACAGTCACATAAACTACTATTAGAAATTCTTATATCGTTTTATAAATTATACTCGTAGCTTTCAAAATTTATTCACGCACATTATTATATTGTTCAAAAAAGTATGGTGAACAACGGGCTCACCGGTCAGCTATCTTCTTTTAATAGATTGTTTTATCTTCAATTGTTTCTTAATTATTTTATTTTTAGAAACAAAATTAATTGTTCTTTAGTCATTTGGGCTGAAACCTTTAAACTTAATACTTTTATTAGGTACGTTTAAAGTTTTCAGATTTCACCTTCGCCACAGAATAATAAATCTTCGCTTCTAATTAGTAGTAACTCATTCAAACTCTATCTTTTTTTAATTTCTCTGTAGCTTTATCGCTACTTTCCTTTTGTTTAAACTTAATCTAGAATACTAGCAAGTGTTCGAAGCGTTCTTGGTGCAGGCCTTTACGGATCCCTTTACATTCTAGGCAGTCGATATGTAAATGAGGTGTTATACGGCACGGCACCCTGTCCTATCGGCATCTTGTAACAAACAAAGTATTCTCTTGTGTTGTATTTTTTGAATACTTAAGCAAATAAAGGAAGTATAAATGAAGATATATAAGCGATTATGTCGAAGAGGCAAATGGACTTTACGGGAGACCGAAGAGCTGGTAGTTTCCTCGCTGAGTGCATTAGTTTAACTATTCAGCGAGGAAATGCTGCCAGCATTTTCGGAATAATGTCGCAGTTTTTTTAGAGTAAACATTTTAGTTTTAGCTTAGTTCCAATTGTTTCAGTAAATAAGTGTTTCAGTTATTGTCTTATAGTTGTCATATGTATTATATTATTTCATATTAATAAATTAGATAAGTTTAAGTATTAATTTAGTCTTATTACATTTTTAGCATAGTTCGACTCTAACTACTCCAAAATCATAACGTTTCGACGTTATATATAAGTATGTATATTGTAAAACAGAGAAAATAATATTCCTAATTAGGTATTTTGAAATAATCGTAACCTTATAACCACTTGGATAGTTCAACCTTTCAACCAGTTACTTCCTCGTTGGTGCAATCTGCATACATAATTGCGTAAACGCTTGCGTGTGCCGTTCATTTCTACAATAACTTAGTAAGCTACGTCTAAATACCATGGTTACACTGTTTGAACACATTTATTCAGTGCCAAGTCACTCGATTTGTAAACAATATGAGCCCGTTAGTAAGATTATACTCGTAATCAGCTGATATAAAGAACATGTTATGTAGTTTAGTTTGCATACCTCTTTTACTAACCTAAACCATTAAACTACCCTACGCGTCCAATAAATCATCAACTGTTTTTGAAATAAAACTGTCGAAATAATTCCGCATCGTTTTCTCAGGAAATGCGCAACGAGCTAAGCGATAGAGTTATCTATCTCAATAATCTCTGTAGTTAACTGCAATTTTCCGAGTTGTTGCTTACAGAAGCTGCTTAGGCATCATAAAACGTCGGTTTGATGTAACGTGCGCGGCGCCGAGCCTTTGATACGGTTCGTAGCTCGAATACTAAACCCCGTCATTTTTGTACTGCAGCTCGTCGATCTGATTAAGCGCGCGCGCATGAATGCATTCGCGGTGTGACGGCTTCCCCATATGGCCAAGGCTAGGCCTTTTATGGCTCACATAAGTGGCCACTCACCCACCGCTGAACGAGCTGGCAATATCAATGAACTGGCCATCAATAAAACATGTGGCACTACGCCAGAAAAGGAAACGGCGAAATGAGAAAAAGAAATATTTGAAAAAGGAATGCGATGAGTATAAAGCTGCGCGATTGTTTGTGCGATTTGAAAGCATTCAATGCGCTGCGCTGTCCGGCATACGTGATTCGCTTGTTTTTGCTGGCGTAAGGAACTCTTGATGTAATTGATTCAATCAAGTTACATAAGGAGAATTGTCGATGCTGTAGGTAAGTACAAACTGTGGTGTTATTATTTTACGCAGCGAAGCGTCGGTACTCGACTTACGATCGGCTAACTTGACTCCTTCAGGCAATAGGAGGTACCTATTGGTGCTCAAGAGACTAGTTTGCGCCAATAAGAGAATAACACCACTGAGTTCTCCGCACAACTGTTACTGGCACACGACAATTCATTCAACCTCTGATCCCGGTTGTGCCGAATGATGCTATTTTGATAGTGCTATTCTGAATAGGCATAATAATAAAAATAATGAATGCAAAGTGAGATTTCCTGAGAAAGACAACTGGCTCGGGGCCGGTCACGAGTCACGGCCGGTCGCTCGCGATCTTGGGATTACAGCTATGACTACACTGGCCGCGGAACTATGTACACTTACCTACTCGTATTATTCAGTGTTAGATATGGTTTTAATAGGAAAAACCGGCCAAGTACGAGTCGGACCCCGCGTTTCAGGTTCCGTATATATATTTTTAAAGACGTCCGGCCAGAAGAGAGTTCAAAATTTAATTCTTTGTTAAGTATTCATTATTGTTTTGGTCTCAGCATACAAATACATCAATCGGCGTTTTCAGTATTTCTGTTTTAACAGTATAACATTATTATTACGATTTAGAAGCAAGAAAGGCTAAAACAAATTGGAATAAAGCCCTAACACATTTTATTTCAACGAGATATAGCCTACCCCTTTCTACCGGGGGTATAAAGTTCCAGTTTTGTTTTTACAGTATTACATGGTCCCGCAGTATAACTTCTTAAGCTGGTACAAAATGATAACTAAGTGTATAAATGAAACAGATCATTTAAAAGTGTGTGCCATTTTTGTTCCTTTTATTCGCAACCTCCAAATGTCGATAACCTATTGAATTGGGGACATTGACTTTTTTTTTGTTACCTTTGTGTTGGCGCCTAGTTGGTATCCGCCTTTGATTTTAATTTATTGGCATTTCTACGGTAGCAAGTTCTAGAGACCCCAGTCGAGACTTTTATATGGATAAAGATTTCTAATGACAAGAATACGGGTTTAGGATATTTGTAGAGTAAAGTCGGCCGCGGCGAGATATCCTAATTAAATGTCTTAGGGCTAGATTAATAAACTGATCTCAACTGTAATGCTCGTCTCAAGATACGTCAAAGATGTCAGTTTTCTGGCTTGACGTTTACTTTATCCTGTGACGGATATCAATGCCCCGATGAGATTTTTCAATACGGCCCTTAGATTGTTTGATCCAAGTGCCTATAAATGCGCTTCGCATGGGAGCTTATCAATCTTATCATTTGAACATTACTAGTTCAGAACTATCATTTGTTTTTAAAAGGTTTTAAACGGAGTCAGACCATTTTTCGATGTTCAAATAATGTCTGCGGTTAGGTTAGATTAGTAAAATTCATTATAGCCCAACCAATTGTCATGAAACCCAGCTAAAAACTACCGCTACGCTAGACAGACACGCACGCACGCACGCACGCATGCACACACACACACGCGCACGCACGCACGCACACACAAAATAAATTATAAATAACGACCTATGTTATTACCTAAAGTAAACGCTTGAAGGTTCTCGTTGCCCGCAGTCCCCTAATGAAGAGGTCTGCCGCAGCTGCATTCCAGACGGGAATTTTCTGGGAACCCGCCACTTTAATGGTAACAAGGAATGTCGGCCTCAAACCAGTACGTACGCGCAGTACAATTTTTCATTGAAATTAAAATTGTAAAGAAAACTTCGCCCGCCGCTTGGGATGCCACGCCGTTTGCGCGCTGGTTTTTTGCCACCAATGTAATTACTAAAAAGGTTCAAGATATGTGCAGAAGTAAATTACTTGCAGACAGATTTTGACAGGTTAGACAGGAATTTCTTAAAGGTCAGGTAGTGATTTAAGGAACATAGCACTTGTTTGTATAATAACAATACCTTGGCAACTAGAAGAATGTTCCAAATTGTGTATGTAACGTACCAGGAAAAATACACATTTAGTCCGTGCGTGCAAATTATAATTACACTTTTTACACACGCACGCACGCACGCACTCACGCACGCACGCACGCATGCACGCACGCACGCACGCACGCACACACACATACACACACACACACACACACACACACACACACACACACACACACACACACACACACACACACACACACACACACACACACACACACCAGACAATATACTCTTTCTTACTCTGATGCACGATGACCGATTAAGGATAACAAAACAAATAAGCCTTCATTCTACTGGGAGTAAACATATCGTCTTTGACGTGTTATCGTATGGTCAACGTTTTGATAGCTCTTGTTTACTTGACAGTAATGGCGACCGAGTTAAAAACAATACGATAGCATGTCAAAGGCAATAAGGTTTTACCAATTAGAATAGAGACTCTGGGCTTATATTCGACGTCGTTCATACAGTATCGTTTTCTATCCTTTTTTGTTTCTCTGATTATATCGCTTTGTTCCTTTGCTCCCTTTGACAAAGCAAGAGCAAAGAGCAAAAGGATATAAAAATGTCTTAGATGACATTGATACGAATTATCAAACAAATATGGGCCTTGAAAGTAAAGTAAACAGAACGTAAAAGTTATTTTCCATCTTGGACCTCAGGGTTGGCAACGCATCTGCAGTCTTGATTACAAGTGTTAATCCCCCTCTAAGCCTACCTACCAATCTTACCATCTGGTGACAACTTAGCAAGTGATCGTTTGCCATCTCAATGCCATAATAAAATAAAACTAAGCAAGAGCATATCGGACCAGCAAGCTTATTGCCTAACGCACTCACAATCGCAATCGTTTTCATTTTGACAGTCCGAAGGCGAGTGGATACAAAATGAAAACAATTGTTCCACTTTGAAGTCGATTATTACCTACTACAAAGAGAAAAACTAAAAACTGGCTCCAAAAACCACAATATATAAATCTTCTAGGTATTAAAAGTTATTTGTATAATTTTCGGTCGTTCTAAACATTTTTCTCGCCTGTAACTCAAAAACCGTAGTCTATTTACTTAGTCATGATAGTTTCCTCTTAACTTGATTATATATGCTAACTATTTCAAGATATTATTTTACAACTTTATCGGCATGATTAATATGTATAACGATGCCAAATTATAGTTTTGTAGTACCAAGAGCTCGTTACACCGCGGATGGACAGACGGACATAGCCAAACAATAAGGGTTTCTTGTTGTTTACAGAGCCGAAAAAGAATGATAGAGCTACTAATTTCACAAAATCGTGCAGAAAGAAGGTGATTCCTCATAAGACTCATAAGAGTATACTAGCTGACTCACGATTAGAGAAATTCGCGTAGTTAATTGCAGCAGGTTCCCACGGGAGCGCGAAGCCTCCCGGGCGACAGCCCTCACGCGATGCCCGCGTGAGAAACTCTGAACACGAAAATACACGCATTCTTCACCGATTACGCTTCAACCTTCAACGAGGGAGAACTAATCGGAGTTCCCTTTTGTTTTCGTTGTAAATGAACGAGTAAGATACATGACTGGCCGCGTTTTTACTCTGTGAAACAATATTGGTGATTGGTGGTGTGCAGACATAGGAATCCAGGGGGCAAAATTTAATGACAGGTAGAGAGTTCCTTCATCGATAGAATCAATTATAGATTCATGTCTATTATGTATACTAGTGATCACTCAAAGTTTTGGTTGTAAATATTTTTTTATTAAAAGTGTAAAAATTAAACAATATAACAACGTATGTAATTGTCTTTTTTTTTCAAAACGATTTTTCATACTTTTTCTTCATTACTGTCCCATTTACTATTGTTAAAATAAACGATCCAGAACTTGTATTACATTTTCGGGCGTTAAACGTCTCCGTTTTGGCTGATAAATCCATTTCAGGTGGCTAAATGAATTTTCAATTTCTGTGGAGGTGCTAGGGGCATAACAATTGTTTTAAATATGCTGATGTGTGAACTTCATAGTCGTCTTCAAAACAATACTTACAAAAAAATACATACAATGCTGGGGGCGATCACCAGTATATGGCAAAAGAATCGATAATTGAGTTTATCGATATAGGAACTCCCTACCTTTCATAAAATGTTGCTCGGGTTGCTCCTTGGATTCCTGTCTGGTGGTGTGTACGGACGTGTTTTGTTGTGTCTTCCGAAATAAGTGATCCTGCAGGACCTTGGTGCATATTTCTCAGTTTTGACATTTTATCGTATTGTCAATTTTACGATACCTCTATTTACTTGACAGTAATGGCGGTCGAGTTGAAAGCAATACGATAACATCAAAAGCAATATGGTTTTACCGATTTGAATAGAGCCCCTGAAAATGGAGGGGGGGTATTAAGACACAACCTTAGATTATTTTATTTTGATATTACAAAATTGAGCATTATCGTATCGATGACATACAAAGCGACTTATTAGACCGCAGGTAAATAACAATTGCGTTATTTCAAAAGAGTTAATGTGTTTGAAGATGGTTTGAAGCCTTATTTATGTAAGTGTGTGTGAGTGTGTGTATGTTCATTTGTCCGTCGCGGCTTCGTGTGGCCAACTTGCAATTAAGTGGAAGTCTCTTTTTAATACATATTGTTGGAAAGAGATTTCCGCTTGTAATAAAAGTTACAAGCGCTTGATAAACGGGCCCCAGATGTTTACAAGGACCAATTAGTATGTATCTGAAAACAGACGCGCTAGTGATTAGCCAGTGTAGCGGATCGACCGGGTTTATAAATGGGTCACACGAACATACAATGCCGAGCAGATATAATGGGTCATTTTGTAAAGATTTCCAGTAGAACGCGACTCCGTTTTATTTGCTCGTGAGTGTAGTTCCAGTTTACATAATAGCGTGCAGTCCCCAGCGTTGGTGTTATAATTATACCCTTTTCGACACCTGGCATATAGAGTCATTTATCATGAGCATGAGTATGATGTCGGGTTTACGTATTAAAACTACGTATTACGTACTAGGAGGGCATGGGTAGGATATACGTAATAGGATAATGTCCTAAATAAATCTATTTGCCCGTCATTTAGATATTCAACACATATTCAAAATATTCAACACATTTTTTATTTTGTCAATTAAGCCAAAAATTACGAAGATAACTCCCGAACTTTGATGCGCGTTATATTTGTCAATTTTGATTGATTTGATAAAGCAATAAATACGAGTTCAATATATTTTGATAATCTTACTGACAGACTAATTGTTTTTTTTTACCCAGGACACACCCCTATTGGGATGTACCATGCTTTTACAATGTAAGGGGATAAAACTATTTGAAGAAATAGGCTCGTTCAGATGAAAAATGGTTTTTCGGCCAGTTGTTAGTATTTTGGATTTTAGCTTTTTGTTTTCTTTTAGGTTATTGGTAGGTTTAAAAGAAGAAGAGGAAGACCAAGAAGGAGATGGCCGTACGAACTGGACCAGTTCTGTTAAAACTGGGCTCAGGAGTCACTGGATAGGGAATTGTGGAGAGGCCTGAGGGAGGCTTTTGCCCAGCTGTGGGACAGAAACGGCGAGATGAGTAAGAAAGTAGGTTATTTTTATACAAATAAATTAAGAGCCCACATATGGTGCGACGCCCCCACAAGAATGAAAAGGATTGGCTTCCGCAAAGTATGTGAAATGGAGATAGTTCGCGCGCGCCTTGATGGCAACGTCAAATTCAATTAATTGCTGTCTACTTTAAAACGACAACGATTATTGAAAAAATGGTTTCCCAGGATTAAGAAGTAACATATTATTGAATCAAAAATCATCGTTAAAAATCGTAGAGTTTCGAAGACTCAACCAAAAATATGCAAAAAAGTTGTCATGTTTAAAAAATGAAACTATCGAGGATTTTATTTCTAATCGTGTTTTCACGTTAACCACTCTCAAGGAAATACGAACAAGTTTAATATGTCCAAAGAACATATGGGATCCAGATCACGGAACACTACAGACTTTATCATAGGCCTCTTGACGTAGGAAAGGAAAATTCATTGAAATTAAAAGTTGTTTATGATGGTTTAACGAAAACTGGGGTTTATTTACCTTGGTGGTTTAGTCCTGAATGTGTAACAGACACACTTTCGTATTTGTAATGTATGTAAGCTTAGATTGCATATGTTTTTTACTTCAATGCCTTTATTTCCTTTCTAGTAAACACTTTGTCAGCTCGCGACGCGTTTATGTCTATTGTTCCAAACCCCAATGGTCAATCAAATGTCAAAATTAAATCCATGAATAACTTTACAAAAGCCTAGCCTGAAAAGGTTCGTAAATATGGTTCACATTATTTTGGTGTAGGTATCCAGTTGGAATGGGGATGTATAGATTTTGCTTATATCGATTGTTTAATAGAAAATTAGAAACACGTTTCCTAGACAGGAGATTGTTTTACCACAGCTGTTGACTGAATGCTCAATAAAATTGTCTCGGTTGCGGTGTTGTCGTTAGTATGGCTGGAAATTGAAAAGTTTTGCAATAAAATACAGGAAAAATCCCGAGGATGCCTTCTATTCCCAGCTGTCCACGCCATAACTGAAATACTGCTCAACCAATAGAGTAGAAATTGAAATTTTCACATTTTCACATTGCAATATCCAGCTTTGCAATGCATTGCGCATAGCATTTTTATTGCGGAATTTCATCATTCGATTCTCCTGTAAGGTATTAATCTAGTTCATTCCTGGAAATACCGGTTCGTTTTTACTCAACGACGAGAAAATTAAATAATCTACCATTCGTGACTCTACTTTGAAAGAGAAAAATGAGATTTGTGAAATAATTTTGCAGTCCAGTCTATTCGCTTAGTTTGTTGTGTCATTATTCCCATCTTTTCAAAATTCACAGTAGACACTGTAAATCGACTTTCTAACTGTGGAGTGTGGCGGTGACTGGGTAACAAAGGATTAGATTAGCATACCTAACAGCCTAGGCAAGTTGGGTAAACCTACAAGTTTTTCTAAGTCCATGCAGAGCCGGCAATTGCATTATTCAGTTTAAGTAACGTTTAGTGACTTGCATTTTCATATTTTCTAAAACAAATAGGCGACGACGCAGTTTACTTAGTTGTTAGTGCCCTGCCTACGAAACTAGCGGCCCTGCGTTCGATTCCCGGTACCAAGGACCAAAACTACTTACTATTATTTTTTATTATTTATTTATTATTTATTTACTTGACTATTTTGCAATATATCGCAACACAGTAGGTACATGTTTGATATTTGCATTTATTCCTCAGTCTTGGATGTTTTTTTATGTATACAAGTATGTATTTCTCTATAAGTAGGTTTGTTTATCGTTGTCCCACCTAAAGATATACTTACTAAATTCATACCACACTCACTCCAAGTTGCTGCGACAAGGTTCTAAATGTTGCTACTTCAGATTCAGAGTTCGACTACACAAGTTAACACTTTTGTGATTTGTGACTTGGTCAATTTATGTAGGTTTGTCCCCTGATATTTATTACAGATAATTATGTCCGTTGAAGGGTTTATATGCTTCACTGAATCATTGTGCGTGGGACGCGCGTCACTAGAACAAAGAACAATAAGTTCCATTTATCGACACGTTAGTATCTTAGTATCTAATGGTTGTGATATTAATAGTTTGGCTAAGTAGGGCAGCCGACAGACGGGAGTGGCTGGAAATAGCTCCGAACACACACATGCACACGTACCCGAGCATACGTACAGTAAAGTGCGATTCGCTCAGCTTATGCTGCCATAAACAAATGATTGCTGACAATTATCTCTGCGCGGGCGCGTAGCGCGGTGGCACGCCGACCGGCGCCTGAGTGTACCTACCTACTCCGTAGCATCTAAATCTGACGCGCTATCCCTCTCGCGCTATGCTCACGAACTTACTAAAAGAATGAGACCGACGTACGGTGAACGTACGAGTGTTTTCGAACTTGGATTCTTGCAGAGGAACCACGCAACCTATCATTATGTAGATGCGGTTTATGACAATTTTATTGATATTCTGACCCACTATATTTAACCTGCTTGCTACTGTGTATGTGCATGTTAGCACAATTAGCACACACACCGAGGTCCTTTTTTTATCATAAAGTTTTAATAATAAACGGCTTGTTCTACACAACGTATTTAAAGTAAATTATTCAGGTTTTTTTCTCATCTCGTTCTTTAACATTACCTACCTATTAAGTATTTACTTGACGACGACGACGGTGCCTTTGATCTGATGTGGTAACTACCTACCTACCTACTTACTAAATTTGATTTTGATTTGTAGTCAATTTTGCAAGCACTAAGTCCTTACTTATTAACTGTGATATGATAAATAACCTGCGTTGCTATTAAACATGCGTCACATACTTTATTACATACCCAGGTTCGTGTTATAGAACATTTACCGGTAAACATTTTTAGAATACCCTTGATTTCCTTTTATTGTGTACCTATAGATTAATTCAACATTTATTTGGCTATAATGTTAATAGTAAAGTAGTTGGCCCAACTTAAGTTTTATTTGTCAAGGTACTGACAACATTTGAAGTTGAGCAAGTAAAGCCGCGGGCTGCGCCGGCGCCGCCGGTCGCTGGATCGCGCGCGGCCGTCGACCCCGCAGCCTTGGGCCAGCCAATTAAATCCAACACGCTTTTATTTGCTATTCAGAGATCTAAAAATCCGGGAGTTTATGTTATACTTTCGAAATTTGCAGTTTATTGTATTCTTTTTTAGAGGAATTGTGGAGACCGGTTGCTAGGTGGCTTCATATTTAAGTAGAGACTGTTTAGTTTGTAGGATCGAGGAGCTACATTAGATTGGTTGTATATTGAGTTAATTGTACTAGGTTACACAGTCAATTGCAAAAATATGGGAGAACGCAACATTTAAAAAATATGTCCCGATGTACAGTCACGAGATTAAATTTGGTACCCACCTTAGGTCCAAAGTAACGCTCGTGACCGTAGCTTATTCCAGTGTAATAAGATCTTCGTAGCATAGGTAATTTATAAGAGGATTCTTTCGATACATATTTTTGCACTTGACTGTACGGGCTGTAGAAAATGAACTATCTACCATAACATTATACTATAGATAAATTCGTAAGCTGAGATGGCTCTAAGCCATTTTTCTACGTCTTTAATTTGGCTACAAAAAAATGTTTTATTCTGAAATCATGTTTAAGAGTCTTGACTCATCAAATATAACACTCGTAATGTAAACATTGTAATTACATAAATGGTGTTATAATTGAGTACTTAAAAATAATAAATTATTTATTAACGCCTCGGAAAACAAGTAGTTAGGTGAGGTATGTTATGTGTAGTTTTTGTTTTTGAATTCGTGAAATATAGTCTTAGTCTTGGTATGTTATAATGGTTACTATACAACTTTTGTACCTACTCATAACCACCATCTTCATGCTTTTTTTCACTAAAAAGATATACTTCACTAGCATACAAATTCGTTCAAAACAATGGGGTCACTTTTTGGGACCTTTGTGTAGCTTTTATACCATACTCTACTTATATCATATTAGGGAGGCTTACTTTGCTCTTTGTTTTGCTAATTAACAATTATTTACAAAATAATGATTAGAAAGTAACACGTGTCCTTTTTGCTGTAGGACTTTTTCAAATTAATATGTCGGTTTAAAAACATATCTTACACAAATCGTTGTTACGCAAGTCTCAAAAGGTTGTTACGCAAGGAGTAAACCAAAGCTTAAGCGCAAAATATCAGTTTTTATCAGAATCAAAGAATAAAATCAATAATCAAACTTTTCATAATTTAATATCAATAATCAACGGGAATATAAGTAACAAGCTAACAGTAACAAATCGATAAACGAAGAGTCGTTTTTTAAAGCGCTCAGTCGCGCTCCACCGCGCCGGTCGCGTACAATTTTACTATACTATGAACTGCAGGATAATGACCCGACGCAAGCGCACAAAGCGGTGCGTAGTGCACTCACCATTCAAACCACCTTCTATATAGTCTTATGCACCTAGCTACATTCAAGAGCAATGAATACAAACCACTTATTACGTAAGTTTGAACGTACAACCGTTTTCGTTTCCAGTGTATTATGTACAAATGTAACACAGGCCAAGCTCCCGAATTTCTATAGAAAATAGTGTCGGTTTTTTTACAGCAGCTCTTGAAGGTTTTGTCTTCTTTAGATTTTAACATGATGTTATTTAAATAGTTACTAATTATCATGGTATGACTAGCTTTGGCCGCGAGTCTGTCCACGTAGAAGAGGTTCGCTATACACTAGGAACTGTAAATTTTCGGGGATCAAAAGTATTGAATGTCCGTCCTCATACCAACTGTCTCTGTACCGTGAACATGGAAGTCTTTCGTATTTACAATATAAGTAAGCATAAGGATAAAGCCATTACAATAAATATATTTATTATATATATCTACAATACAACTGCTATGAAACGACAGCCAGAGTCTGTTGGGTAGCCCGGTGCTAGTAGACACGGGGTTATTTTGTACCCTAATTGTATCTTCTTTACAAGTATTCGTCACAACACTCACAACCGTACCCCTCAACGCTCGCAAGGCTTAGCTGAAGAAATCCCTTGGTACATTTTTTGCATTGCTTTTTACCTTAATTGCATTGCTTTTCTTTTTTATATGTACAATACCAAGGCTGCCCAACTTCTTTAACAGTCGGGCCAAACTTGCAACTTTGTGGGAATTATCTAGCTATTTTTCACAATCAAGAATTTCACCCAAAAAATTAAAACTGCACCTTTTGACCAGCTCATTTCTTACGCCAGTCCATGTCAAAAGACTCAAAAGAGAAGTTGTGCTAACCTGATAAGTGAAAGTTCCCTACTGGCCCTATCTTGCCGTAAATCTCCTTGTCTCTCAATCTCAACAGATCTGATTAAAGTCCTAGGTCTAATTGCAGATTAAGTAATATAAAAAAATCTGCACCGTCAAACCACAGTTTGGTTTTTCTCGATGCATTGAAGACTCCCCACGCGGGCCACATCGAGGACCGCAGCCCTGAGGGCCCTGCCAAGATATATTGCGCTAACTTGCGTTTCTATTCGATTCGTTTTTAAACCAATCGCGACACTGGTAGATGACGTGATACGAAAAGTCACGTGACCTAAGAGTGACGCGATTGGTTTAAAAACGAAACGAATAGAAACGCTAGTTTGCGCAATGCATCTTGGCAGGGCCCTCTGGGATTGAGTAGCCTTGATACATAAATACAATACAGTCATGACTACCATTTCCCAACCTTTCCACAAGAAAACTATGAAAAAGAGGGTAATAATAACATTCTAAGCGGTAGTAAATGAATCCATAAATAATACTGGTAGTAGGTTCGTCCGAATCGCCAACACCATCTTATTATTTAACTAACCGCCAAGCAGCAGTGTTCACACTGTTGTTTTCCGACGATAAGACGATAAGACAACGACTGGCATGCATTATTCCATCGAATTATTAAAAAAAACTTTTTTTTATGGCAAGGAGAAGGCACGCGAGCACTCAGGCCACCTGATTGTAAGTGGAATCTGAGACCCATAGCCATTTGAAATCTCAAGACTACAATCTCAAAACTGCAATCCTAAGACTTCAAAGGCGTAGAAACCCTGAGGACTAAGATGGAATGCCTATTTGCTAGTAATTTCACCGGTTGTCTTATCCCCACACCGGAACACAGCAATGCGAACACTACTGCTTGGCAGTGGGTTAATGGATAAGATGGTGGTAGCTATCCGGACGGACCCTGCACAAGGTCCTACCACCACTAAAACACAAAATAATCATAATAATATTCATACATACACTCACGTAACGCCTTCAATCCCAAAGTGGGGTAGGCAGAGCTACAGGATTACCAACAACTGTAAAAACTTCTTGTTAATTATGTAACAACATTTTGCACAAACATAATAAAATGAAATATTCCGGGAAATTAGTTCTCAGGGTTAGAGCTACGCATTTCCAATCTTAGCATTATTAGTCTTGAGATTACAAACGTCTATGGGTCTGAGTTCCCAACTTCCCACTTACTTCCCACTTACCATCAGGTTAAGATACCGCTTAAGAGTAGAGATGGACTGACTATGGATTATGCCGACTGGCCAGTCGGCAGACTAATCGATTTTCAATTTGCCGATCGTGGATTTTGATATGTTCGGCTGAACTCGGAAACGTTCGTTTCGCTTCGTCCGTCTCGCTTTGTTACCTACCCCTACCATGTTTTGACTAGTTTTGTTTACTTTTTTTCTGCATGACAAAAAAAAACAATTAGAACCCTAATTATTGTATTAAAACAAACTACTTAGTGCTATTTATAACTATTTCGAAAAGAAAATCGCGTGTGTGGACATTTTTTGACGATATTTCCTATAGGCAATAAAGTGCCGAATATTCGGCATTTTTTGCCGACTAGTCGCTGACTAATCACCGACTAGAAATGATGCCGAATAGTCGGCTTTCCCGACTAATCGTCGACTAGACGGCCCCATCTCTACTTAAGAGACAATACATGGTCTCGATTCAGCTCGGTAAAACCATATTGCTTTTGACATGTTATTTATACTTTCGATATATTTTGATAATTTTTTTATTTATTATGTAATTGTGTGTTATTTATATAAGTAATCCGTTGATTTATTTTGGCCTACCGCCTACGTTGCCATCACATGAGGTATTTATTTTCCATCCCGTGAAAGTAGGAATATTCTGCGTAAAAGCCTGTTAAAAATTAAGCTACTACCTAACTAAGGTATAAATATAAACATGATGTGGGCGTCTGTCTAAAACGAATACGAGTATTATTAATATAATTATGTAAGAAAATGGTTAGGTAAAAAACCGCCAGGTGCGAGTCGGACTCGCGCACCGAGAGTTCCGTACAAACTTGTAGGTATGTATGTAGGTATGTATGTACATAGTTCGTCCATCTTAACTATGAATTCACCGAACATTGCTGTGACGACAAGATGGACTGGATTGAGTGACAAACTTAACTTTGCCGTTGAAAAACTCTAGTTCCCATCCATCAACATAGGTCGCTGTCAGTTTACCAACTGCAAGTCTACAATGGTAAATTCGTGATGTAACTAGGTACCTACCATTTTACGGATTTCGGATAATACTTTACAATTTCATGACTCGAGGTCAACGGGAAGTACCCTTTAGGTTTTAATTCCGTTGCGAGTGTCAACATTATATGGTATAAACGGCCGTATGTTTTGATTGCGTTGACTTAGAAGTTAGATTTTTTACAGCTTCAAGGAATTGCAGAACTGAGTTTTTGATAATAATTTCAACTTGATAACTTGAGAAAAACGGTCTTGGTCTTGATAGAAAGACATACGGACAACGAAGTGATCCTAGTATCAGGGTTAATTTTTTCCTCTTGAGGTGCGGAACGCCAAGAACATTCCAATTACATATAAAAAAACATCAATTGCAACAATCGAACAATTCCAGGTACTTACCTAAACCCGATACAGGAAAACCAAGCTACCTACTCGCGCGGACACTTAGGTATTCCGCTAATAGCTTGTCTGACCACAGGGTATATACAATTTAATAATCAACTGAAGAACAATAAACGGAAAAACAACTAAACGAACGTTTTACTTCTGTTTACAGTTGATTAGTTTTATTTACTTTGGTTTATATTGGATAACAATTTACAGGAGGATTCATTTCAGCTGAAATCACAGTAACTTTGCTACTTCTACAACTTGTGAAAACTTTTGCATGCCAGAGGGGGAACTATTGATGAATAATTAATTTATCGGTGAATTATTTTTAAAATTAATATGATTACTGTCATTTCTTCAGATATTCATATTCTTATTCTACACCGATCCCATTAGAATCCAGAAAATAATTTTGTATGATGATGACGATGACATGTCAGTTCAGAATCAGATTCAGAAGGAATAATTACGCAACCAATCATACTCTTAAATACATACAGCCTAATTATTACAATTATGTACTATAATGATGTATGCGAAAGTGAGTGTAAGGGTCGGAAGGGGCCGCCCTAGGCGTACTTTTTTGAATCAAATCTGAGAAATACTGGGAAAGGGCCTAATCTTAAGTAACCGAAACCGACGTGCATGGATGTCTCGATGTATGAATGTGGAAGAAGCGAAAGAGATTGTCAGGATCCCTCAGTTGTGGTATGAAAATAATGTTTTCCGAATAGGATTTATATACCTACTTAATTTATCCTGGGCCTCTATGCTAGACGGTAAGAAGCCCTGAGGGCCCTGCCAAGATGCATTGCGCTAACTAACGTTTCTATTCGTTTCGTTTAACCCTCGCGTCACTGGTAGATCACGTGACTTCACGTATCACGTCACGTCATCTACCAGTGACGCGATTGGTTTAAAAACGAATCGAATATAAACGCTAGTTAGCGTAATGCATCTTCGCAGGGCCCTCTGATTAGAATCAAAATTACTTATATTTTAATTGGGGCGGTTAACGTGGCGTTTATGGTTAGTGTTTACGGGTCAGTGTGCTGAAGGCCTATTAATAAACTGTGGCTTTATTCTATTTTGTCATTATCATTAGGTACTATCGCGATCTAACATTTGTGACCCATTTCAAGAAAAATAGGCTTGAAGTCGTCAATGTCATTAGAGATGGCAAATCATTTGTAACTTATAGGAAACTCAACCTTATTGTAGTAGAATGTCAGAATGACTTTGGACCTAAGGTGGGTCCCAAATTAAAGTTCGTGACTGTACATCTATTGTCATCGTCTTGTTTTCAACTCGGCCGCCATTGCTGTCAGGTTAATAAGAGCTATAATAAAGTTAGTATAATAAAGACAATACTATAATAACAATAGGTGTTAAATACAAATTAGATTAAGGCTGTCGAGATGCGTCCGAGTTGACAGTTTCCTATGACATGCCATTGAGCATCTAAGGTCGGATTTTTATTCCCACAGAAAAAATGCAAACAAAGGTGTTGCCGTTAACGAAAAACATTTGCAGTATTCAAAATATTTTTCATCTCACTAGCTCGGAAAGGCCTTTTTGTTTGTTTGATATCTATTGAGAAAATCGCTTTTTATCCACATGTGAAGAAAGAGTTTTGACATTTGAAGGCAGCTTAAGTGATATTTGACAGCTAACAAAACGTAAAACGTTAAAAGTGCTGAATTTTTAACATTGCAATTAATGAATTGCAACGAGTAAAAAACACTAAATACAGTCTTACAAATTTATTTTAATTCATAAATATGAGCATTCAACATTAACCTTCATTCTTGTTGTAAAAACGGATAAAATGTTCTGACAGTCCAAGAAAGTCGATGTGCGAACAAAACGCATCCGAAATAATAAAAAAAAACTTAAGTCAAAACTTTTCAGCTAAGCCGTCAACGTTAAATATTCGCATGTTTTTCCAGTTTGTTTTGTTATTAAAAATGAGTGATTCGAGTGACGAAGACGTATTAACACCTGTGGAATTAAGGGAAACCGTGCAAAATGAATAATAATTGATAGTACAAACTCTTTTTCTTATTTTCCTCGCTGTAGTAAGGTGAAAAGTTTTGTGTTATACACGGGTGAAAAGTTATTTTAAGTCTCGTGTGTTGAAACACTCGCAGGTAAAATACAACTTTCCCCCCTTGTATAACAAATAAATAACTATATACTTTCCACATTTATAAGAAATCGACTTTCTATAAAAAAAACTATATATTGTATTGTAGGTACTTAATCAAGATTGAAGAACTTAATTTGTTGATGGCAAACTTTATTTTTATATATATTCTTTGTTGTATTAATTTAAAACGAGAAAACAGTTTTTGTATGCATAATTTATTTATTGCACTGGTTTCATTGACTTGATACACCTTTGCCAACAAGTTGAGGGCCGCTTGATTGATGTGAGACGTCACTTCACTCGCTTCGCTTCACAATTCGTGCTCCTGTCGTAATCGCTTTCCAGTGACTCATTTGTGCGATTTTAATTTCAATTATTTCTCAAATAAGTATATTTTTATATCACGGTACGAGCGAAATGATAACTTAATATTATATTTCTTGCTGGACTAAACTTTGAGATCCCTTGAAATTTCACTTTAACAGTGACGTAACATTGTTTACATTTTTTCTGTGGGAATAAAAATCCGACCTAGATACGGCATCTAGCTCGAGATCAGTTTATTACTGGGGCCCTAAACTTAGGAACCCGATTTCCCCTTCTTTGTCTTATTATTATTATTATTTTTGTTTGTAAGTTAACCTCGGTTGCTCAATGCAATACGTACAGGCTCAGTTGAAAAGACTTAAAAAGCGCACATTAACATTGATTATACCTAGTAGAATGAGACCAACAATCGCGAACCACAATTCTGGGGTCCTAGTGAAAAATGGTATAAGTCTTGTGAAGATCAAGTGAAAAAGGGTGTACCTAAGTCTAGTATACTCCGTTCATGTCTATACCCTTTTTTATTACGAGTTAAGTCGACTTACACCCTTTTTCACTAGGTCCCAAGAATTATAGGTACCTAGCTAGGTACTTCGGGTAAAATAAAATGAAACTTAGGCTTAGCCAAGAATTAAACTATTTTAAGACTTACCGGATTACTCACGATTCACGAATGAGTTGTACCTAAATGTAGTTCAGGTCTTATTCCTAGGTAACCATCGGTATAACACATTTGTTTATAGAGAGCAACAAAACAAGGGATTACCACAAAGTTCATGATGACAAATTGTTAATTTAATTATAGCGGACTTCACCCGTAGATGATACCGAACAGGAAATGGTTTACCCCGACAATGGTCGGTAAGTACCTACGTATTCAATTCCTATAGCATTAATAAATAGGATATCAGACACCAATAAACTACGTCTTGCTGGGTGCCAGAAACAAAGCCGTTGCCCCATAACACATTACTCGAACATTGGTAGGTAGATAATATGAATGGCAAATTCCTCTGCCCACTTACTGGCCTGAATGATTTCGACATTCTTGGCGCAGCTCCGATAATCCGAGAAAAAAATAAACGAGCCTGCAACGTAAATACACCACTCCGAGTCGCAGTGTGCGCGGAAAATAAATCAAGACGATATGGTGCGCTCGGGATAACGTATTTTTACGCAACAGGCTCTTTGTTTATAGTTATAGTAATGTCGGCGGCAGACGGCTGGTTATTCAACCGGGCGCATTCCGCGACGGCTCCACTTTTTGCTCGCGCCGCCGCCGAACCGTCCTGCTCCGACAAAAACGACCAATTAGAACCTTTACGGCGACGGAATTAACGTCTCCCATTGTCCAAGTCCTCACCTCCTCCTAGCTATTTGTCTCGGAAAAATGCCCCCGCAATCACGGCGTCACAAAAAATATCTCACTCCTTCACAGCGCATTATGCACAAATTCTGTTCGTTTATCTCGGAATAGACATTTCTCGTTGCCGCTGCTGCGAGCGATTGTGGTAATAGCGGTGGCGCCGGTGCGGCGCTGGCCGGCATTGTTCGCGGCGACACTTCTGAAGGACCAGCTACATCCTAGTAACTGTAGAAAGAAACCAACTCCGTGAAGACGTCGTACAATCCGCACTCGGCCCTAATAGTATTTCAATTTACGTTTAAGTACCAACATTCCCGATATGAGTGGCTCGGGGTTTGGTTTTTTATGGCTCGCATAGTCTCGTTTCAATCTCGAGGCCTAGTGTCGGACAATGTAGTATCAATAAAAAATAAAAGAGATCGTTTTTATGGGTGTACGTGGCCCGGCAGCGACGCCAATAAACTCGATCGACGGGACGGAGCCGTGCACCGGCCACATTATTTACATTTTTCCTACTCCATGGCGGAGTGGTGTCGAATTACTATCTCGGAATGTTTAGTAGGCACGCTGGAGAGAGTGATCGTCTCGTGTTTCCTTACACTACCGCCTAATGTTTGACAGCAACTTGTTTTGGTTATTTGATACAAACATTTTAACATTTTAAGTGATATAGGTGAAAAACCTAAGTAAATGGCCTCTTGCATGTAGTTGTAACACATCTGTATAGACCGTTCGACATTCTATATTTGAAATTTGACGTAAATTCCATATTCGTTTTGTACACAACTAAATGCAACAAGTCATTTACTTCAGTTTTTCACCTATACAAGTTTGTCGAATAATAAATGGGAGCGTCTATAATTTTGAATGCACTGGTGTATCTCTGCCTAAACAATGCCTAAACGTGTTAATTTTTCCTTTTCAAAGTACAGACATCCAATTGGATTCCTAGTCTACTATGGCCTTTGTCAACGTGACGTTGTAAACCAAATCATACGAAGTCTATTACTTTTTCGTTGTCAATGTCACTATAACATAGTCCATAGTGGCCTAAGAATCAAATTGTTGTATGATAACTATGTAGATTAAACCATATTGCTTTTGCCATAGTATTGCCGAAGTTTTGATAGGTCTTATTTACTTGACAGTAATGGCAGCTGAGTTAAAAACAATACAATAAATAACATGTCAAAACCAATATGGTTTAGGTAAGGCATTAGGACGAGTAAAATAAAGCCCCTGGGCCGGTGTTCTAGGCGGTAAAAACCATATCGTCTTTCACTTGTTATCGTTTGTCAACGTTTTGATAGCTCCTGTTTTCTTGGCAGTAATGGCGGCGGCGAAGTTAAAAACAATACCATAACAGATCAAATACGATATCTTTTTTGCCTTCTAGAATAGAGGCCCTGATCGCCCGTCCAATATGTGTTTAGTGGGGCATGGGTATACAGTTTTAGATTGGTTTTCATTTATCTGACATAACTTTTTTGGCATAATCATCATTTGGCATACTCATCATTTGGCATAATCATCATTTGGCATAATCATCTTTTAGCATACAGTATTTTTTTCTGAAACCGTATACTTTCAGGATTGTTATAAAATAAACCTAACCTAACCTAATGGGTTCTATGCAATAATATTTTAAATAATGTATGTATGTATGCTACTGTATGCTAAATGATGATTATGCCAAATGATGAGTATGCCAAATGATGATTATGCCAAAAAAAGTTATGCCAGATGAAGGTTACCCTTTTAAATTAGACCATCTCTACAAAGATCAAAAAGAGGTTTTTACAAGCTTTTATTTAACTTGCAATGTATAAGGCTGACCCACCGTGTAAGGACTCAATAGTTTGGTCTTGATATGTAAATAAAGATGTTCAAAAAAAGTTCAGTCGGCAACAAAAGCTGGTCCCAAAAATGATTTTTTCACAGGTACTTATTTATGGGTCTTTATCGGTTGATCTAAATTTTTTTGGTTTATTTTGTTTAACATCATATATTTTTGCATACCAACGTTTCGTCTAATGATTTAAATGTCGAAAATTGTTTGATCGAAATAGTTTTGCATAATATTGTTTGGTCGAAAAATTGTTTTGTATCACATTTGTTTGGAATAACTTTTTTTGTCGAATGATTTTTTGGTATAACGTTGACCGTGAGGCGAAGCCGACGGAGCTCCGCGAAGCGGAGCTGCTATTCCGCATAGTTGTGGCGCTTCGCGCCTTGACACAATTCTAACCTAACCTAACGTATAGATTAGTTGAGACCTAGCTAGGTGTTTTATACTGGGATGGGCTTCGACCAAACAATATTATGGATTTAGCCTTTTAGAAATTAAAATTTTAGACAAAACAATTTTTAGACCAGAAGTGCTTTAGAACAAAAAATATGTATGCAAAAAAATCTTTATGCTAAAAAAGAAGTATGCCATTCAATATTATAGGAAACATTTTTGACCAAAAAATTTTAGCACATGAAATTTTAGGTCAGCCGAAGGGCACCCCTTATTTATATGAATTGTATCGGGACTTGTGAGAATATATGAGAATAAGTATAACAACGAAGAATTAAGTTAGAAACTCAGCTTCATAAAATAGTAGTTTAGCACAACATTTATTTAGGGAATCTGCGCCGAAGTAAGTAGTAACAATTAGCTTCCAAAGGACTAATCCTACCGATAACTTTGTTTAAAGGTTTTGATTGCTCATGATATGGTTCATTTAATTAAGAAATATGTACCACGCGCAAGCTTCCGTATGTTCGGGCTTTAATAAAAGAGTTCCAAGGAGTTAAAAAAAATAAGAGTAAACCTTTGGTATCAGGATACAGTGGCATCCATTACGTTGATTATTTTTCGTGGAAACAGACTTGTTTCGTGAGCGTACGCTGAGTACAGGTCTTCACTCCAAAGTGCTTTTTACTTTTTAGGCTGTCATTTTTCATGATAACCATCAGGGAGTAACTTGAGAGATACCCTTATGATATAACTTGTAAGCGAGTCTGGCTATGCAAAATGAGGGTGTCTACCTGTCGATATGTTGGTAAGTAGGTACATATAATATATGTTTAGGTATAAGCGTTGCCTATTAGATACTTTGTCCCCGTAGAGTTGTTGGTGTTTCCTGGGTACCTACCTTTTAAATAAAACTTATTAGGTAGGTATTTTACTTTTAAATATATTCAAAAACTTCACCTTTTCAAACTCAAACTCATACTCATAAGATTTATTTGACAAAAACACACTGCAACACAACAAATATATCGAACATTTTCCCGATAAAACTAAAAAGTAAAATGATTGAAATAAAACATAAAAACATTTATATACAAGTAGCGGATTTAGAGACGTTGTGCTGTAGTGTGAGGTCAAAAAGGACTCGGCTCAGCATATGCTGCAGCTGGAGCCACAGCGCGGGTTTTCAGTCAAACCCTGGTGTTGACCTACCTAGTTCGTAGGGAACACGAGATTAAAAAAATAAAATAACATACATAAATACTATATAGTCAGGTAGCGTGTGTAATGTATATGGTGTAGTCAAAATATGCATATATTTATATATATATATATATATATATATATACCTCGTCTGTTCATAAGTTTTGAGCCGAAATAAAATGTTCATAGAAGATTTTTTTTTTTTGAGTAAATCATATTTTTTAAATTTTCAGATAATATTAAGTATAAGTGAACCAACAACTACAAGCAATTATTACTCAAAATGAGAGACACTATTCTCTATACGAGCTCTTCGACGCCTTGTTGGCAAAAATGGAGCAGAATGACACCTTCATACGAAACACCCCACCATACCATCACACTCGCTGGAAAATGGGAACGAGATACATTTCGTGCTAGAGCTGGAACATGTTTGCTGCTTTTGTCATAAATTGTATCGTTTTGTCGGTTGAACTTTTCTTCGAACGTGAAGAGTTTCTCATCGGTGAAGAGTATTTTTTTCGCGTCGTGTCTCTTAAGCAGCATCGGACAACGTTCGCGTCGTAATTTACAAAGGCGATCATTAAGGAAGTGAACTTTCCTACGATTGTAAGTCTTTATCTTGAGATCGTATTTCAGTATTTTGTTTACCGCAACAAGCGAAATGTTAGTCTGCAGAGCAATTTTTTTCTGGGTACGACATGAATTTTGGCGAAGTTGCTCTCTGATTATTTTGATGTTCGCAATCGTCCTTACAGACCGCGGGCGACCACGCCTTTGGTGATCTTTCAGATAATCAGTCTATGTCATTAAACATAAAGTTTTATGTTTAATGTTTAATTTTTTTTTTTTCGAATTTCCAGTCATGTAAATAAATAAATAAAGTTATAGAATTCAGAATTTAAGGTACTACTTAACACAGATTAGTTAGGACAACTCGTCCACCACCAGATTGCATTTTTTTTTCATATTCAAAATGTTTTTTTAGTTTGGTCTTAAAAGAATTGACGCATATGAGTTTACGAAAAGGAGGCGGTAAGTTGTTCCAAGACTGGTGTATTTAAAACTTCCACTCCTTGAGCCTGAAACTTGTTGAGCCTTTGTCTATATCTTTGTCGAGTATGTAGTCTTGAGCCCGAGTGGGTAAACATTTTTTTGTACGTTTTTATAAAAACTAATTGAACCCATCATAGGAACTGAAATGAGCTTTAGTGAGATCTGGTTGAGGGCATTTCAAGTCTTTGTTTACAGAATAGAAGAATAGAATAGAATAACTTTACTTCAGGCAACAAGGTCCATGTTTACAAATACCATAAAAACATAACAATATATTTATATAACTTAAAAATAATATAATTACTAATACACTTTCGTGTTATCAGCTAGCCGGCGGCCACACATCGCCGAAATATGATACCCCTCGGCCATTTATGGTTTTATTCGTTAAAGTCTTGTAAAACTAAAACCCGATCACAAAGTGTCTTTAAAGCCAGGGTTAAAATTCTTAGTCCACCGACGCGTTCAATCGAAGAGAGGATTAGTCGCATAGTTTATGACGTCGAATCAAAAGCGCATAGATGCAAACGCAAAAGGAATCACTTGCCATTATCTGGTTTATTACATCTCGCCTTTCTGAGCCATTCATTCGCAAGCTATGAATAAATGATTTTATGGCAACTTGCAAATGAGGAAAACGTTAGTAGGTACTAAAATCATTGCTATGAAGACAAATCATCTATGCATCTATGACTCATCACGAATTCTCCGTAACTACGAAGCGTACTAAGCATAAATGAAGATGGAAGAACTCAACCTATGTAGCTGCAACATGGCTTTAGGCAGTTTCACTGGTGATTATTTATTTACATCCAACTAAGTACAGAATTCAACATTAATACAATTAAAACTTAAAACTAAGCGTATTTAAATTAAAATTAAACTAAGCTACTTAAATATTAAAGATATAAATAATAATCACCACTATAAAAAGAACACCCCCTCTAGCAGGTCCGCTCGCGGCATGGTCCCCATGACACTGGCTGCATTACCTCTCTGGATAGCTAGCCCAATCCTTTGGGAGAGGTAAGCACCAGCTCTAGGATCTCCGGAGGATTCTATGAGCCGAGAGGACAGGGCCTTAATTGTTTATTGTTTTCTTCTGCTTCTGTAAGTAAGTATACATTTGAAAGGAAAAAGGAAAAACATGTTTAGTCAGCTTAGTAATTTTTTGAGATATCCCGATTTATAAGATAGGAACTATGTAATTTGGAACGCAATGGCAATTTTCGCTGGAACATCAAATGGCAGAAAGTGAGATCTGAATGAGGGGAACACATTCCGCCATTGCCAGTTGCCACGCGGCGCGGCGTAGGAGTTGGAGACTGTTGTTTTTATTTTCGAACTAAAAAGTAAAAAAGTTAACTGGGGCATTTTTCTTCCAAAATTGTGAGAACAGATGTCTCAGGTATTACTCAAATGTATGGGATGACACTCTCGAGCGTTGCGATAAACGACGTGGGCAACTATCATCCCATACATTTCGAGTGACAGAAAAGAAAAACGTTAGGATCGTTTGCATTGCATCTTGGCTACGGACCCAGGTGAGCATTAGTACTTAGTAAATTTATGTGGCTATTGTGTTTTAATTGTGTAATAATGTTACGTAACGTAAGTATTAAAATCTAAAAATTGCGAAAAAAACGTGGCATGGGGCTATTTGGTCAGTTCTTTACGCATTGTATTCTAATAAATTTCGTTATTTGTTTTAGGATGCGGAACTACAAAAGAAAAACCACAAGGGGTACTACGATAAGTGAGCGGTTAAAAAATACCGCAAAAGATGTTATGGAGCAGAAAAAACGCGTCACCGTACATTATTAGGTACATGGCAGGCACCACTAATGAAATGTGATTTTGGAGTCATGAACTCCATTAAAATGTGTGATTATAAGACTGATTGTAGTTTCTTGGTAATAAATAAATATGAGCAATAAATACGATGATTTCATTTTTTCCTTCATGCAATTCTTACCGTGCTCAACTTACCTCCTACCCATGCTCAACTTACCTCGCTATCGAGGCAGGTTGAGCATGTCTGACATTGGACACTTTAAAGAAATTTTCTGCTAAACAATAATACAGAATACATAAAATCTGTCTGTTAACGATTATTCCCAAATAAATTTCCTAATAATCAAAGCGGATAACATCTTTCTAATGTAAACTATCACGAAAGTAGAGGGCGATAATTCCAAAATTGCTCATTTGCCCCTGCCTACCCCAGTACTTGATTGCAAACTCCACATTTTGACATGATAATCCCATTTTTTTTAAAGCGACTGGGCGAACGACCCTACAATAGCTAAAACTTCATGTTCCAGTTCCAGTTGTATAGATAATAGTACGTACAGTATGGTACATAACCACAAAGAAACATGTGCTAGCGGTGTGTCTTCCAACCACGATGAGGAAAAACTATTACACGTCCATCATTAAGGCCTCCTACGGAGTCAGAGATTTTTTTCTGCACTCTTTTAAATAACAAGACATTGTGTTTGGGAAAGGCCCTTTTTTCTGAACAGACTGGCAAAAAATTATACCTGTGACGTGGCGCGGACCTGTTTCTACCGAAATACTACGTTACGTTCGCACAGAAAAAATGTCAATAGTTTACGATAGAGGTGGCGCTTAGTCGTAACGATACGAATGAGTTTGGTGTTGAATAGCGTGCAATAAACCATACTGCACGGCTGAATAGTCGTTCGAGTGGGTCCCTAATTATATCCCTGGTTACCTGAGACGTTCCTGGTACTGGCACCGAGTGGCGACAATAGCCGGAGTGGGTGTGCCGAACGCTCTCGAGTGCCATCAATACCCAGCTACAATCGCATCTAGGTGGATACGTTTAATTTGTATTGAAGCACATTAAGATTCCTATCAGTAAATTAAATTACGCCCATTACTACTGAACGCTATTGAGCTGTGATTAAACTTTAGTAGAGTTGGCTCACGCTCTTAAAGTATATATAGAAAATACATTGTAAGGACTAGGTACGGCTTGGTTTAATAATATCGACGGGGAACTAGTTAGCTGCCCCAGCTTCCCCACACAACTTTGAAGAAATTCTCTAGATCAATAACATGTACTTAACTGAAATTTACGAAGTGCACAGCCATTAGCCAGAGAGACAGAAATAGAGACGTAGTTTGATATCATTAAGAGATGAGATGATTACATAGGTACCTACGCGTTAAATTACCAGATTGAAAGGTCAGGGTTACATCAATCCATCATAAAACCATAGCTCCGTATTTGCCGTGAGAAATGTCTCAGCTGTAAGCAAATTACTCATACTACGAGTGTATTACAGAAAAGAGCTGTAAAAAATAATGTGTAGATGACATTTGCGGAGTTTCTCACAGCGCGTCATTAGTCCCGCGGCTTACAAAGGCATGTTGGGCCCATGTGTGCTCCCTTCACGGGCGATTGTACGCACATTGTGTCCAAATCACAAGTTTTACAGAAAAACTGTCAAAAGGCTACCCCGACTTTTGCACTTCATCAAAAATAAATTTACCCCGAAATAATACAGTCCCAACCTGCGCCATTGTCGGGAGCGACAATGGCTCCAAAAAAACACCAGACAGTTTATCTTACCGACCCATTGTGCTCGAACACGGGATATTGTTTCTGGCCGAGCTTTGATGCGACGGTTTCAAGTGGTTTCTGATTTTGAATATTCTCTGGCCCCCATTGTTACGGGAATTCCGAAACAAGTTGCGGGCACCGCTAATAGTAATTGAATATGCAAAAGTTTTTTTACTCTGCGGTAGTACGAGCACCTGATAAAGAAATCCCGTTTTAGTATTAAGTAACTTACCAGTAATAAGTAGTTTAATTAACAGCTTTCCCGCATGATAATGGACATAGAGATCACTTTGCCCACTCGTTTTATCCGGCCAGTAATTAAATAGTATATTTATCCCTTTGGAGTTACTAAAATTAGTAGTAATTTTCCTCAAAAAGTCGTTATTGTTGATAACCAAATGCAAATAGAACCCATTATATTAGGTACACGACCTGGATCAAAAAAAGATTACCTAGTCAGATATTCAGTGTTTGAAGTACGGAAACGACATAACTTCATATAATAAACAGCGTTTACCTCTGACTTCTTTTACGTAGGTATCACTAGTTTTGTCCCTCGGGAACTATAAAATATTGGGCATAAAAAATATCCTGTCCTTTCCCGGGGTTAAAGCAATTTTTAATACCTAGGATAGTAGTAGAAGTAGGATAAAAAAACATACGAGTAATGACTTAATGAATATACATCATACATCTTCTTCTATGTATATCATATACTATACATAGGGTGATAGCACCAGTTGCAGTGTTAGACATTTAAACTCTTAACCCTTAAATGCATAATGTAGGATGCATCCTACATAACAAAAACTCGAAAATGTTTACCTGTCATCAGCACACTATCGCCTGTAATAGAAATTTTAGGCAACAAAAAAAAATCATGCATTTAAGGGTTAACTCTTAATTCAAGATCATAAGGTCATAAATTCACTATTGCAAAACAAATGAATAACCCTTATCTCCTGGGTTAGTAAGAATCAAGTGTCCGTCATAAGACCTTGGCCATTATTGCTTCCATGACTCTATAAAACTGTTCCGTCAGCGACTGACTGACTGATAGACAACGCACAGCCTAAATCGCTAGAACCAAAAGAGTTAAATGAGTTTTGAACAGGCCCTAAGTTCTCTGCTCGATCTTAGCAAATATTCGTTATTAACTATATCACGCTGTTATTATTCTGAAAAAAAAAATAGCTTTATTTTGGCCTCTAGTAGATACTTTACTTAATATTTAGGAACTATTTACTACCAGCTTTCTTTTTCTTCCGTCTAACTTAATTTTGCCTCAGGATTTATAAAAAAATCCAGGTTAAAAGTATCCTATGTGTGAAACCAATAAGTACATGTACTACGTGTGTGCCACAGTTCATCCAAAGTCATTCAGCCGTTTAAGGCACAAACATCGAAACATCCTTATAAACTATCACATTTATGCTATTAGTAGAATTTATTTTATTTATTACCTGGTTCATTCATGCTAAAGACTTCCTGAAAACAGGCGCAATCACCAATTTAGTTATCAGTGCTACCATCTATCGTATTATTTGAAAACTACTTGGGGCTTGAAGTAAGCTATCAGAAAATTTGAACAAACTGCTACTGGTTACGTAGTTAACCTCTTAATCACTAGATGGCTCTTTATATAAAATATTGGTTCGTTATGATTCCTAAGCAACGAAGACCAAAAACTTCAGGGGAAAAAACTCGTGTATAAGCGAATTTTGGCATAGTTGTAGGGAATGGTGTTTTCAATCACATACTGAAAGTACTGATGAAAGGAGCTAACGGGTGGAGGGGGGTGTAAAGGTCCCTTTCTTTAGTTTTTCGTAAATAACTCGTGAACGGTGGCCCATAGCAAAAAATGTTCCATTACATAATTAATCTACATAAAATTCTCTACAAAAAAAATCCGTACACTTTTTTGCTGGGATCAATATTTAATGAGATATGGAGGGAAAAATGATATTGACTATTCTGAAAAAAATATCTAGAGGTGTCACAACCATATGAAAAATAATTTATATTTTTTATTTGGTCTTTATTTTCTTTTTTTTATGTGATAACTAGTATTTGTTTTTTGGGTGGCGATGCAAATCTATGAAAAGAACATTATTTCAAAATTTAAAGCAAATCGCTTGAATACATCCCGAAAAACAGAACCTACATCAAAAATAAATCATAAAGTAATCATAAGTCGAGAACTGTCACAATTAAGATGTTGATACTCAGCATAAATATTCTTCA
This sequence comes from Acleris literana, assembly GCA_946894065.1. Taxonomy (NCBI): domain Eukaryota; kingdom Metazoa; phylum Arthropoda; class Insecta; order Lepidoptera; family Tortricidae; genus Acleris; species Acleris literana. The sequence continues at coordinate 7,750,155 of OX335681.1, forward strand.
CTAAAAGAGGTACTCACAAAAAAAACCCAAGCCCATTTGATGTAAGGGCCGACTTAAGTACTATGCAAACCCGACTATGGCCTTTCGGGAATCATTTTTCCCTCCATATCTCGTAAATATTTATCCCAGCAAAAAAGTGTTTGGATCTTTTTTGTAGAGAATTTTATTTAGATTAATTATGTAACGGAACATTTTCTGCTATGGGCCACCGTTTACGAGTTATTTACGAAAAACTAAAAAAGGGACCTTTACGACCCCCTCCACCCGTTAGCTCCACTCCCACCCATCAGTACTTTCAGTATGTGGTTGAAAACACAATTTCCTACAACTATGCCAAAATTCGCTTATACACGAGTTTTTTCCACTGATTTGTCTTCGTTGCTTAGGCTACTAGGGCATCAAGGAATTGTCGATCTACATATAGAGCCAAGCTGCTTACATATCCGTTTGTAGCCACTGAGAACACACTTACCATGCCAGCGACACACCAAACGTGTTTAAATTAGGTACATAATTATCACAGCTAATGGATTTCAGTGACTATGTTAAGCTACTGATAATCTACTAGGGGTGGTTAAGTATACTCCGTCTGTTAATCATCTTGACACTTGGGCTCGTTGCACCAGCATATACCTACTCGTAAATAAAAGATAAATAAAAACCCTCTTTACAATGGCGACTTTCAAAGCTGATAATTTCTTATCTTAAACGGCCCAACCGATTTTCATGAAACCCACAGAATAAAGACTAAAGGCATAGAAACCGTACTAAATAAGCAGAAAATACATTATGTTTCACTTCTTTTTACTCATGGTTTTCAAAGTGAGTTGGAAAGAGATTAATCTATAGCTGTTCTTTCGTTATTTGGTACAGTCAACAGCATAAATAAGTGATCATTTATGTACCTAGTCACTTTAACGTCGTGTTTGAAATGTCATACAAAATTGTGAAACGATTGAAAGCGACGCGGTACATAAATGATCACTTATTTATGCTGTTGACTGTACATCGTCACAAGTAAGGCGTGATTTGAACCTATAAGCACCTATAGTATTTGGACCTATAGACAAGGAAAGACAAATCCTTCCTATAAGAAGGACAAAGAAGTCCCTGTGTAAAACCTTGTGACAATGACAATTAAAGAAAAAAAACAGCCTACTTTTTGTTTCATTTTTTCTCATGTAATACGTAATCTAAAAAGTAGAGAAAGATACTCGTAGCTGACGCAAAGTACGTCTTATAGTCCGGTTTCTATGCTATATGTTCTTATTCTGTGATGAAACTCATTCAGATAAAACTAGCTTTCTATGAAAAAAAAACCGCGTCCAAACAGGTCCATCCGTTTGTGGTGCCACAGACAGACACACAGTCACATAGACACGCACGTTAATCTTATAACACCCCTCTTCTTTTGAGGGGGGTTATAAACGGATATCTTGAACGTGTCCCTAAATAAATATAAGTCACATTTGTTACAATTATTAATTAAACATATTATTTTAGCAGTGGAGGACCTTGTCCTAGGTCCATTCACATCGCTACCACTATCCTATCCTTTATCCTACCGCCAAGTAGCAGTGTTCGCATTGTGGTCTTCCGGTATGGGGATTGCGGATAAGAGAACCGGTGAAATGACTATACTTAGCATAGAGGCATTCCATCTTAGTCCTTAGGGTTGCAACGTAAGTATTTGCGGTCTTAACAAGATGCCCATATTACATTGCCAGTTATAATAAATTTCAAAAAAAAATTCAAAAAAAGTTTAAGTGTGCGTTTAGACCCAGCGAAGGAGTGCTCTAGAATATGTTTTGCTTTATGTTTACAAAGAAAACGTAAGAGATAATGCATAGAATTCTTGTTCGTTCGCTTGGTCTAAATCGGGCCTAAAAGGAAAACCCTGAATGTGAAACTAACTAAACTGACAGTTCAATTTTTTAACACGTTCATATCAAAATTGTCAGTTAAGTAAATTAAAATCTAAAAGAACGACCGCAAAAAAAACCTCGGCCCCGACCTTGGGGCAGCTATTTAAAAAGAGAAAGAAGATAAACACATTCCAGCTGCGATGACTAATCACTTCCACAAAAGTTGTTACACTTCTCGGACCTCCGGGTACAAGTACCGCACTCTCTCCACGAACACGGGAGACAGGAAGCGCCGGGACTCTCGCGAGGAAAACTACTTCGACAGGGCCTTCAGAGAGATGCGCCAGGAGATCTGCTCCCGCCTCGACGCAGAGTTCGACAAGACCAGCCAGTCGCGAAACCTTATCTTCTCGAAATTCGAAAAGATCGATGCGAAAATCAATACGATGGTTGAACTTCAGGAAAGCGTGCTATCAATGCGCCAGACGCTGACTGCTGCTGAAGCCAGTTTGGCTAACATAATCCTTAAGGTGAAGAAAATCGAAGACTGTACTGTGCTCGCCGTGCAGTCCGTGCCATACAGTCTGAAGAGTAAAAGGAGCTCATTCCGTGCAAAAGAACTTCCTTTGGCCGAGATGGAGGAAAAGGAGTTGTACAGCTCTGTGATTGTTACGTAAAGCTATTAAATTATACACACGTACTTATTCGTTGTCTCGCGTATTTCAAAATACTGGAGAAATAACGTTAATGACAACTATTTTGTGCTCTAATGTAACCACCGAGTCGCTCCGTCTAAACCCGCCGGCGTGTGAGTCTAGAAATCGAGTTGGCTTGGTAGGTTGTAGCAAAACACCATTGGGCAAGTAAGACATAAACGTACGTTATTACAGTGCAAATCAATATGAATTTGTCATCCAGTAGTATTCAATGATCAATTAAATGTGCATTATTGACCAACGGGACTCCTTAATACAAGGGACTGTTGACATATTTTTATTAACTGTCACTTAGAAGTGTTTGGAGTTCTTTAAACTTTGGTGAATACGAGCATAAGTGTACTAAACCGTGTCTACAGTTAGTCGATCCGCTTTTTCGCAGATATGTGTAATGGCCTGTTGTTTGATCGGTAGTTAAACTAACTAATGGTCAAAAAACATTACTAATTGTTAAAATCTCAAATTCAATTTTTCTATTCCTTTTTCGAATTTTAACAAATAACATATAATTATTCAAACTACTGATCAAACAACAGGGCCTAAGCCTTTTGCAAACTATTACCGAAAGATATAACAATAAATAAAGTAAAGTATATCGTTATTATAAATAAATTATAAAGTCACGTTTTTATGAATAAATTAAAGAATATTTAACTTAATCAGATATGTTCTCTTTCCCCCTTTTACGACGACTTGTTGAGCATAGTTGTTTTGGGATTTAGTGATCACAGTATGCTAGACTAGCATTGCTAGTGTGAGCGTGTGAGCACACCGAGCCTCAATTTCACTCTGTATTATCCCTTCTTACTTCGAAATCGTTATCATTATTATTGACGTTACGACAGCTCTTGTTAACTTGACAGTAAGAGCGATTCCGCACTACTCTATATCTATAGAGAAATTTCTCTATAGATCCGTATTTTAACGGGTACGGATCGGACATAGTGCGGAACCGCTCTTAGAAGTCATAACGTCAACGTCAAGTGTAACTACGATATCGAAGCCAAAAATCAAGCCGACATTGGCGAAACAAGAGAATGCCGCCGTAACGAAACAAAATTGAATAAGTATCATAGTTAGATGTGCTTTAACCAAAGTGGAATAAATGCGCAGCTTATTAATTTACCAATGTAAAGGGCCACACATACTAACTTCACCAACCGATATTACAGTATTAGAACTCAGAATATAGGACATTACAGACTAGCTGCCGGCAGGCAGTCGAACTGTTCCTGCAGTCAAACTGACTCATTCCTGCAGTACAACTGTTCTAACAGTTTTGCAGGGAGCTTGTTATTATTTTACGACGTAGTATGTTTTTAATAAGTAAATAAATAAATAACTAGCTGTACCCGGCATGCGTAGCATGCCACGTAAAGTAAAAAAGTAGACAGATTTTTTTGGGGCCACTTACCCATTTTATTCAAAGTAAGCAAAAAATTTGGCAGTGTTGTCTCTGACGCCCGGTGGCTCGGTGACAAGACGCTATTTTATACTATGTCTACCTTCTAAAAGCCTTCTAAGTTCTAAAGGTTAAAATCTCTAGTAGGACTGTAGGAAATTGGACTCCAACAGAGACGTTCACGACAACCCGGCTAACATACGGTTAACCCGCATTTTTCCCTCAAAATCTTAAATATGCGAAAATGAGTTTGTATTTCAACTTTTTTGGCATAAAAAGACTACAGTGTAATAGTTATATTGGCATAATAGAGCTCAATATAAAGTAAATTTAAAATTTACACAATACGTCTGTCATTCATGTAAACATTGTGTGACATTGCATGCCATTGCCATTGTAAATAGACCGTTCATTTCGTATTTTGTTAATTTTCTTGGTGTTGCGAATATATGTAAGTAGCCGACACAAAACTTAAATTTTCTCATGCTGAAGAACTTACAACAGGTTTGTGTTTAATTCTTGTTTGTTTGAATTGGTGTGACATTGTCCCCTGATATTTATTTATTTATTTTACGTTGTCATCTCAAGTTAAAGCAGGGGTCGGGTCACGTGACGTCTCGCTGCCAGTCACGTGTTCAGCGCACAGTAGTTAAAACGAAACGAAAAATGTTTTAAAAAACAAAAAACCGCCTTCAAAAACGCAAAAAATAACTTCTTTAAAATTGTAGGCACCTAATAGGTTAGTCCAACTGAAGTCGGCGACCACAAAATTTTCAACAAAAAGCCGGCGGTTTTTTGTTTTTTAAAACATTTATTTTATTTTATGCTTTTTAGTGATCATAATACGCTGTTACGTAGTCCCACTTCTTAGTTGAAATGAAACTTTAACTTATATCAAGCGCGCCGCAAGCAACGCCGCGGGAAAATCATAGTCATATTTCAACAAGTAAATATTATTCGTTGTAGGTAGTCGCTCAACTATCTTAATCGAGATATCTTATCGCCACCCTTGAAATCGGTACCATTGAGGAGTTCCGGTGGCCATCTATGGTCTTCATCATCAGGTCCACTACACCAAAGGATACTTTCTGAATGCAAATGCTGGACTTGTTACTAAAAATACTAAAATCGCTATATGTTTGCCTACAATATTTGAGGAGTTCCCTCAATTCCTCACTGATCCCCTCATCAGATACAGATTTGGTGACAATGGGACCACCTCGGAAGAATACTCTATAAAACCAAAAAAAAAATTTTGAAATCGGTCTACAATTGACGGAGTAATCGGTGAACATACATAAAAAAAAAAAAAAACATACAGTGGAACGTATAACCTCCTCCTTTTTTGAAGTCGGTTAAAAACTAAGAGTTGTATGCAACTCTCCATCATCATTACATGTCAGCCGAAAGACGTCCACTGCTGGACATAGGCCTCCCCCAAGGTTCTCCACTCAGACCGGTCTTGTGCTTTTCGCATCCACCGCGTTCCCGCAACTCGCGTTGCAACTCTCCAGCGTGAGATGAATTCAATGACACATCATTTATCAAAATCGGGCCATAACTGTAGATCTGATGTCATATACAAAAATTGGCCTCGCGTAATATACAGTGTGTAAAAACCGTTTATTTCATCTCAATAGACATGAGGTCTCATGGATATGAGGCGAGATATTTTACTCTGTTCCGGTAGGGTTCACATCAAGATCAATGTTTTTTTGAACAAAGCTTAAAAAAAAAGTACTTTTTTTTTATTTGTCGGTGAAATAGCATCTAGTTTTATCCCTATCGTTTGTGCATTTTATCCATGGACACACTTTATGGATAATAATAAAAATAATAAAGGCATAAATCGATGAATGTGTGTGCTCCATTGATTTTGGACTGTCCAGACTGTCCCCAATGCATGGGGACTGCAGGTAATCAGTCTGTTATGTCCTTAATCGAAAAACGAAAGCACGAGTCGAATGGAATTGAATTGTGCCACTGGACAAGTGGACAGTAGCCATATTAGCCATATACCTATCAAATAATTTAACTTGAATACTGTTCTAGCCCTTTACAGTCGCTATTAAGGGGCAGGTGAAACTAGTCCATTATCTAAAACTTCTAGCTTTTTATTAGTTGCCGAAATATTATCCGGCGAACCTTTCCCGTCAAAGCATTATCAACACATACACCTCTTTTTTCGTCAGGGGTTAAAATAAAACAGGTTACAACAACGTAGACTGAATGTTATATATTTGTCTCAGGAGGGTCTTACATATTCAGTGTAGCTCTCAGCTTAACACTTTAGTAATATATTTACACACAGTAAAAGGTTCGAAACAAGACGTGTTTGGTAACCTACAGTACTAATTTATTATGAACTATTTATTATCTGAACGAGAATAAAGGAATCCTGATACTGACTACCATCAGGGCGCTACAATTTGAAAAATAAAACCTTTTTAAATGGGAAAATAAAGCATTTCCATGAGGTTGTCTAGATTTAAAACATTAGTTGAACAGTTTTATACGGTTTTGCATTAATAACTGTGTTCCAGAATTTCTTTATTTTCGTGTACTTAGACTGATTCAGATACTAACTACGTACATTTATAAACCCCTAAACAGTTATAAGAATAGTCCCAATAGAAAGGTCTCAATGGTAGGTACATAGGTTGATAAATTATCGGAAAACATTGCTGATTATTATCGACATAGAAAAAGCAAGTAGACAAATATGTCAAGAATACAGTACTTAGTGAATTTTAGTCATTCACTTTGTATAAGAGGTCTTAACTTATCAGCTAAATACATACATTTCAAATAAATTGAATTGAATTATTTATCAAAATTTAAGAAACCCTGAATTTTTATCTTCATCCATAATAACAATAAAATACTAAAAAACTTAGAAGTTTCTAAAGTTGGAGTAAATTTTCTATTGATTTTGGCAACTTCGTCAAGAAATATTTAATTTAAAGCGCGTCCTTATATTTGCAAATAATATCAAAATCGTTAGGTTAATAACCATAATAACTGATATGTAACAACTTGGTTTAATATTTCCATGAGCACCCGGATGAAACAGCGCATCCGTTAATTTAGCTAATTTAGCTATTTTAGCTAAACTATACATACATGGTTCCAGCGCGCAAATTAAACAACTCGGTCGGTTTCTTCCAAACCAATTAGATTTAAATATTATTGTAGTAGTTAAAATTAAACCCCAATGTTCTATTCGTATTTTACCTATGGCACAATCTTAAATAAATAATGCTAAAGTAATCTAAAAGCTTAATCCATAAGAACACATTCGCGGAAGGCAGCATTCGTCCCGAAAACTAATACCCAGGGCCTCTATTCTATTTACATAGTAAAAACCTTTGGCATTTTATCGTATTTTCAACGTTACTATAGCTCTTATTTCCTTGACATAATGGCGGCCGAGTAAAAACAACACGATAACATTTCAAAGCCATATGTTTTACCGAGTAGAATAGAGACTAGGGATCCAGTTCTCGAAGCTTTGTTCACTTTTAAGACCTAAAATAAAAACTTAGTTAAATAATGTGCCTAAAAATGACTAGGAAAACATAACGTTCATAATTAAATTATGGAAATATTCTACTAATTAGTTACATTCAATACTAAGTAACTCAGAGGTACTTTTTAAAAGCTTAATTACTTACAATACGAGATTTGTTGATAAATGCAACAAAATTTTACTTAAAACAAACTAATGAAACATGTTATTAAATAACTACATTTTGTGCACCAAAATCCCAATTCGATCGAAAAGATTCTTAAATGCAAATTGTTTTACAATTGGATAAGCGAGCACCTAACGCAATTTGGTAACAAATAATAATAATAGTAAGATTGATTTAAGTAACAGACAGATATCACAACATTAATACACAAAAGTGTCTACCGCGTACGTGAAGATGCTACTCGCAGATGACACCTACGGCGGCTGGGCCGCCACAATCAATAAACATTCGTTTACATAAAATTGCACTACACAATCGGGCCTACGTTATCGACTCAACTATACGTAAAACAAACAACTTTCAGTTGCCAACTTGCGACCTACGCATTGCATTCCATATTAAATCATTCTCATTCACTAAAATAAAATCATAAATATACAACGTAAGTCGGTATACATGTCAATGATGCTCTCCCCCCTTTCTAAATTTAATTGTAAAGGTTCATAAATATTTTACTACGAATTAAAATTATCCAATTCGTAAAAAAATACAAAAGAGGCGAGAGTCTTTCGAAGAAGACTTCGTTATTAGGTATCTATCATAATACATATTGACTCGATCCCCCTCATTATACTATATACGCATCTTGGAGCAACCCTTTAGTAATGTAAATCTAAGTTAAAACGGTAAATTGTTCCACACACACCGAGTTCACTGCGGTCCACGCCATGTTCACGATCGATAACGCAATACACACGGTACAATCTAAGGGCACCTAGTCGAACAGGCAGATGAACGCCCGCAGGAGACCTTCGCCGAAGCAGGCGCAGCAGCCGCGCTTCTTGCGCTTGTCGTCCGGCGCGAAGCTGGGCTGCTTGGGGCGCTTGGGGCGGCGCGCGCACAGCTTGGAGGGCTGCGGCTCCTCGGGCACCGGCTCCGAGCGGTCGCTCAGGTGCACCGGCAGCGCCGCGGGGCCCGGCGGCCGCGCGCGCGCCCAGCGCCGCAGCAGCGCCTCCTGCTCCGCGCCCACCGGCACCGGCGCCGACAGCTTGCGCGCGCGGCCCAGTACCAGCGCGCGCTCCACCGGCTCCAGCAGCTCCAGCGCCAGCGCGCGGTCCAGCTCCTCTCCCGACAGCAGCAGGTATCGCGGACAGTACGCCAGCTCCCCCAGTGCCGCGCGGCGGTTGCTCGGCGTCAGCTCGCGCTTGGTGCGCTTGCACGCGGCCGTCGCCCACCGCGACAGCGCCTCGGCCAGAACTAGCTCGCTCGAAAGGCGCAGCGTGTCACGCTTCACTATAAGAGCGAGATCTTCGTAGGTTAGCTCTTCGAGGCGCTCGTCGGTTAACGCCGCGTTGGCGTTCTCGTCGAGTACCAGCAGCGCGTTGTGCGCCAAGGAATCGCACCATCGGGAGCAATGCGCGAGGGAGCGCGCGGCGGTGTCGTCCGTGAGAGCCGGCAACGGCGGAGCGGAGGCCGCACCCGGCAGCCGTGCGCACAGGAAGCGGAGGTCACGGAGTATCTCAAGGGCCACGCCGGCGTCTAGCATCTCGTCGAGCCGACGAGCGCATCTCTCGGCGAGCGGCGGGCAGAGAAATTTGTAAGCCGCGTCGAGGGCGTTTCGAGCCGTGCTCACGGAGTGGAGCTGCGTGGGTTCGCAGTAGTGGTAGCGCAGCAGCTGCTCAAACCCGCGACGCTCGATATAGTCGACCACGATGACGTCCGTCTTGCTGGCCAGCAGCGCTGCGAACACGGGGCTCGTCGCCTCCAGCACCCGCCGGTGCCCCGGGTAGCGGTACGTGTCGCCATTCACCCCGGCCACGAACACGATGTCGCTGTGCTTCTCGTCGTCATATAGACGCTCATTGTCTTCCAGCTTCAAGAAGAACGTGTCTGGATCATCCTCGATGTCTTCCTCAGACGTTCGGGCGGGGTTGGTTACAACCGTCATTGTAATTTTTTTTAGGTTTCCGCTTTTTTAATCTGAAATTTAAAAAAAACTCATAAGTCACTGCATAATTGAAAATTATTTCTCAGATTATTGATCTAAATGTGAAGTGTTCTGGCTGTGTTTTCACAGTCGTAGTTCCCGTAATCTACTGCCGCGTCCCAGGCTCGGTCGGTACACGCGAGTATTGTACTAGGCGCTAAACAGTTTTGTTAGCACCCCTATTACACCTATACGCGCATATAAGCACCATATAAAGATTCATTATTACCTTTGTAATGTATTACGAATCCTACGTGCTAAATGCACAGCAAGGGCAGTTTGTATTTGAGTGTCTGTAGCAGTGTAATTGTTTCCGCACCGGGTGGTGCGTGGTGATATATTATGTAAATTGGTTTTGCGGAAGTATATCAAAGTTTCAAATAAGTCGGTATCTATTTCTCTTTCAACAAAAGACGTCTAACATATTTGAATGTAGCACCATATACCTAGCATGTGTAGACACATGGATGCAATGACCGGCGACAGAGAGCCTAGCTGCGCTTGTAAGATATCAGCACGGGTAGCACAAGTTGTATTTTCTCGCTTGTCGCTCAGTGCGTCTCTATCGTTACTGACTAGATGGAAAGGGAGATCCGAGCGACAAACAACTCGCGGGCAACTTGTGCTAGCCGTGCAGCCGACGGCGACGCGCCCCCGTCGCAATGGATCGAACCCAACCTATGTAACTAAATGATAATCAACTACTGCGGGAAAACGAAAGAGTTACGAGTAAACAGAAACTTTATACAGATGAAGAGAGACATACACACAACATGTACACGTAACATTACCATAGTATTTTCAGAATACGGGTAACAATATTTTAACGTTGAAAATAAACTTGCATTATCAACAGACAATTGATCTCAGTTTTCTTCAGAAGATTAATGAAACAAACAGTAGCAGGAAAGTGGCAGTTATGCGAATTTTGCGTCAATGCATCACGATGCGTCAGTTCGCTGCATTCCGCACAAACAAAAATACACAAACGAACGCGCCTGAGGCTGCAGCTTACGATCAAACATGCATGACCCCGCGATAAACAAAGCAGAACTCTTCGCTAAATTATCCGAGAAACATCTGACGACTTATCAATATAATTAACTGTCTCAAATAGACATGAATCACTTCCACGTTTCCGTGTTCGAGTTTTTAAATTCAGAGGATGGAATCAAATATCTGGAAATATTCCCACTGCAGCTGTCGCAGGTCCACTGGCCCACATTTCCCTTCCACATTGCACAATCGGATCCGCGGGCAAAGATTTCGTCGAAATTTTATTGAAAGTAACGTTCTAACATATGCACGGGGTGTCGAAACTGCAGGGACATTTACGATGGCCGGTTATTTGTGATAACTCCCGGTGACCCACATACATTCGCGTGCTTTACGGCCGAGCTTGGAATTGTCCTATATTTAGAGGCAATAACTAATCCGTGTGTGCAATGTTACGAAAGCGCAAATGCGTTTCTCTCTGTAGTCTATTAGAATCGCACAATACGGTCTAGTCAGATGTTCGCTATCTGATCTGCATGATGGAAGCTTCCTGAATGTTGTAACTTTCATACTTGCTTTAATCATCGCATTAAATAGTTTTGAAAGTGGGTATCTACAGGCAGAAACTACAGCTTCTACTGTCATTGCGCTTCAAAAGTTTATTGGTATAAGTTTATGCACATTATTCAGAAAAGAAGCTACATTATATAAGTATTATGAAATAGACACGGTTCGTCGGCGCCCTTAGATTCGGTGCTCAGCCGTGTATCCTACAACTCGGTTAGCTCAATGACTAGTGTGCATTAATACCAATTACTGGCCACGATAGCGGCGGTGGCCGGTGAGTGGTCTGCAACCTTGCCCGGCTATCAAGGTATCTCTAGAACTTCAATCTTAGATATCAACATAATTAGGTACGTTCGGTTATTACGCGGTTTTCTGAACAGGAGCATTTTATTAGGTTACTGTAAAAGCCTTTCGACAACGATACTCGTCGGTGGAGCTCGTTCGCGCAAATCGATTTTGCCTGAAAATTACATTATCACCTCGGCAGCGTTTAGGAGCCAATCTGATTATTGAATATTGGAACATTACCATCGAAACGAAACTGATTTGTTTCACAAAATATATTTACCTAGCGCGAAATAAATAGGTCATGGGCGCGAATGTGCAGCTTTTAGATAAGCGCACAAACGAAATTGCTGTGGTTGATTGATTCTGATAACCCGTGCACTGGTATCAGTAAAACCATACATTTTATTTAGATAACCAACCAAAACTACTCGAAACGGTGACCAACATTGCGGTAGGGCACTATATAACGTGGTATGATAATGAGCTTGAATTAGAATCAAAGTCAACTGCAACTTTGCGTGCTCTTTCTATTTACACATTCCGTGCCAATAATGCATCATCGGGTCGAATTCGTATGAAAATCCGTGAGCTTGGCACTGTTAGAGGTATGACCAAAACATCTCGCAGAAGTCTCGGAAATAGCCCGCGACATGCGGAAATGAATGCGCCGTGAATCAACACCGGCCATTGCGCAGCCGCGATACATCCCCGCTAATCCCAGCTGACACCGTGATGCAAGCCAATCTGGACATATCTATTGGTCCATTAGCGTGCTTAAAACTAGATTTAGAAGATAAAAGAAAACCTTCCAATTCAGTGTGTATAATATAGCACAATTTATTTGTCAGTAGGCTACATCGGAAAAGTTTGTTAAAACGTTATCTTACGTCTATTGAACCATCAATTTGATTTTAATATTGACAGAAAACTATAAAAGTACCAGCATCATATTTGTAATAACTAAATTTATCAGTCGAACCCTAACATACGACCGCCATATTATTTATTACGCAAGACGTTATAGGTCATCAAGCAAACGCTTTCAGATTTACAAATAATATTGATTTAAACTATTTAGATTTCATAATGACGCCTTTTGCAGTAAGCTTGTCATTGAAGTCGGAGAAGAAAACTAACAGATCATTGTTATGTTGTTTAAACAAATTGTAACGCGACCTTAAAGGCAGTTAGCAAGCAGCGTTACTGCTGAATTGGGCAGAATACATAAACAAATACCACAATAGAATAACAAATGACGTGTAACGAGCTCGTAACAAATAAGTTAATAGTACATTATTGCCTAGGCATGGAAGTAGGCAATTGCGGGCGGAGTATTGGATTAAACGGACGAGCTTGCGAGTCCGTTTAAAAATACGAAGCCCGCAATTGCTGTTCCTGCCGAGGCAAATATAGTGCTTTTCTCAAAAATCGCAAGAAAAAATTTGTGTTGGAGTCAAATCTTCATCGCTTGAACTCATTTTTTGAATTGCATACAAACAGAAACTTCATGTGAAAAAACCATCACTCCTTACCGCCTTTTTGTTTATGACAAGGAGAAACGCAATTGTTGTTTTAAAAAAAAACATAAGCTATTCCAGGCACAAATAAAAAAGTTATGTTTCGAGTAAAATTTGGATGTATAAGACTTGTGCCCTCATTTTATTATGGCTCTTTTCACTTTTTAAAAAGTTACAAGCTAGATAGTAATGGAATTTGTATGCAACATTGCGGGCTTGTGTAGCGAGCACGCAATGTTTTTTTTTTTTAAATTTGGGAACTGTCAGTAAACTATGTACTTCGCGTCTCAATATGTAGATAGGAATGTCAACATTTCCGGACATTTTTGAGAAAATATTCTTGCCTGTGCATACACAAGTTAGTTGGCTTTTGTAACAACGTGGGCGTCCGTAGGCAGGACAGAAAGTTTCTTCCCGGAATCGCAGATATGGGGTTGTGCGCCAAATACTATAAACATTTTTTATTTTGTGCCAAAGATATGGGTCACGTACTTGGCATAGACAAACTCTGTATCTACACGTGTAAAGCTCTTAGAAATGGGGCAATGTAGCAACAAATGTACTATTAATCCTTAATGGACCGTAATGGCGGCGGATCGGTTTTTGCAGAACAACTATACTGAGCTATATTTCCCTTAGGGCTTACGCGACGTGAAATAGAAGCAACAAGAAAGGAAATAACAACAATGGCAAAGTAAACAACTGCAGTAAATTGATCCTTGTTGTATGTGAATGTGTATGAACGCGGAAAATTTAAGGTGTATTTCAGTTTATACGTAACGCGGGGCGGGCGGCCGGGCAGGGCTCGCCCTAAATGCCGAAAATTAGGTCAAGAGTAAGCCGTAAACCGATGTTCCTAATCTGAGCAACTCACGTGTCCCTAGACGATTGGCTGCACTTAACGATTAGGAAACTGCAAGCAATTATTAACACCTTGGAAGTTGATTAAATAGGCAAACAATGACGTGAAAAGCTAGAGCGGTTTTGAGATCTGGCTTGAGAGAATTTTAGTTAGTCATAAAAATAAATAAGTACACCTTGTTCAGACTTACTTGTCTTATATGGTAAACAAGTTTCTAACCTCAAAATGCAACTTTTTTGGCTAAAACAGCTCTTTTATCTATACTAATATTATAAAGAGGAAAGATTTGTATTTTTGTGTGTGTGTATGTTTGTAACTAACAAACTCAAAAACGACTGGACCGGTTTCAAAAATTATTTCACCATTAGAATGCTACCTTAACTATCCCTGAGTAACAGGCTGTTTTATTTTTCTGCGCGGACGGAGTCGCGGGCAACAGCTATCGTTAATAAAGTAAATGGAGAAAACATTTTGGACATCACTTTATTTTATTTAAAATAGCTGTTACATACAAAAATGTTGCATTTTGAGGTTAGAAAGTTATTTACTACTTAAGACAAGTAAGTCTGAACAGGGTGTATGTGCGGTATTTATTTATAACTGACGGTTCACCATCCATCTCACAAGGAAAGGTACCCAACTGTCCGGCTCCGATTTGGTTTAATTTGATATTATGTTAGAGAGTAGTCTAAAATAATAGATACGTAATTTTTTTTAGCGGCCCAAACTCAACCTGTTGGGAGAAATTGATCTCCAAAGTACTGAAAAGTGACTAAACCCTCTAACTTCTATAGAGTATTAAAAAAATGAAAATGATATTTTCCTACTTCTTTTGGTTATATGTTTAAGAACATAGAAAAATAATGATCACGTGTTTTGTTATATCGGCTAAAACTCATATTTAAAAAAAATCTCTTTAAAGTTATATGCCTCTCATCCAAAATACACTTACCTTGGTATTTTTTTTAAATATGTGTTTTAGCCGATATAAGAAAACACGTGCTCATTATTTTTTCATGTTCTTAAACATATAATCAAAAAAAGTAGGAAAATATCATTTTCATTTTTTTAATACTCTATAGAAGTTAGAGGGTTTAGTCACTTTTCAGTACTTTGGAGATCAATTTCTCCCAACAGGTTGAGTTTGGGCCGCTAAAAAAAATTACGTATCTATTATTTCAGACTACTCTCTAACATAATATCAAATTAAACCAAATCGGAGCCGGACAGTTGGGTACCTTTCCTTGTCAGCCTCTCTATAGCTTCTGGCAATTTATGGGCGGGCGACTGAATGCAAGCTCTGCGGAACCAACTGGGTATTTCAGTGGTTGTTGCGGTAACGATCAATGACAGATAGCGGAGGTTCACTCAAAAGCAATGAAACCGGGATAGAGTCCGTCCGCACAAATGTGTTTTATACCATTTATTCTAGCAATGTACTTTATAACTACTGAATATTTAAGCCATGTAAGTCGTTAATCTTGTTCGATCAGATTCTTTGCGATTTTATGCCGATAAAGTTTTTATGTTTGTTAATACATCGAAGGTGATTTGGCGGTTAGTTTATATTCGGGCCATGAAAGCTGTGATGACACGTAACTAGATTTTATGTGCTTCTGGCATCAGATTGACCATAAAAATGGAAGGTCGATACACTTAGCGATGTGTAACAAGAGGTTCTCGTTTATGACGATTGATTCATAGTCTTTTTAGAGCTCAGTTTATTTTGCGCTACAAGAAGCTCGTGAATCATCCTCAATGCGTGTTTAGGTGGAAAACGAACACCGCTATGCATTCAAATTTTAGGAGGAGTCATTTTTACAAAAAATGAAAAGGCACAAATCATATAGTTTAACATAGATTTTATTATAGTTATTTGGTCCGGCAGACGTTTTACAGTTGCGATTTTCTTACGGCTGTCTGTCTGTCAGTCCGTCTGTCTCGGTCACTCACTGAAGCTATTATAATGTTGTTTTTAGTCTCTGAAAGTAAACAAACGACATGGTTGATTTATATTAATACTTTAGTAAGACTATTCTAACATTAATGCCAGCAATAAACCAAAAACTGTATTTTACATGTTTTTTTTTACCTAGGCGACCGCCTATCTTGTAATGAAGTAATTTAAAACTCTTAATGCACCGCAAGTACCAATGTAATAGCTGAAATGTATTCTAAGTTAAATAGGTCACGATACTTACATGAAATAGTAAAAGAACACTTCTTTACTCCACGAATGTAACAATTATAATGCGAGAGACAAGCGTGTGATCCCTGGATTTATACATATCCCAATTAGAACATATTCATCATCCTATTCGTCAAATAGGAAAGATTTCTCATCAGAAATGCGATTCAGAGCTTTAAAATCGGTTGGAACTTTTCCATCAGCTTTACTGTGTGCATTATGACGAATCCGCCGACGTCTGACCAGACCGTTGTTAGAAAGAGACGAGCTTACGTGTAAAGCAGTCTTCCTTTTTCCTTAACTTTATAATAATGGTAAATGGTTCGCGTTAAAGACCACAAGTAAGTAATGCTACCGTACTTGACGGATACCTAAGCAGGCGTCATCATTGCGTAGATAATTACCATAGATTCAATGAACCGTGTCTGGCGACTGATTCGACTTGGAACGTAACAAAACTGCAAGTTAACTACAACGATATTGCAGGATTTTACCTACAAAATTCCTTCTAAAACGATAGATTAAAGGCACAAATGAACTTTAATTAACACTTTTCTTTTTGGAGTTTTAGTTAGGTAGGTAATAGCGGCCTGCACACGTAGAGTTCGGACCGCGAGAAACGCCACGCGCCATTCCAATCTTAGCGCCGAACCGTACGTGTAGGTAAATGCAACTGTAATATTAACATAGTAAAAAACCTACGGTTCGGACTGGCGCGTGGAATGGCGCGTGGCGTTTCCCGCGGTCCAAACTGTGCCGTGTAAAACTGTAAAGGCCGCTATTATGTTGTAAATTAGGTATAGATTTTTTAAATAGATTTGGAAGTTTCACAAGTAAAAATGGGCAACCGAGCAAGGAACCGGCCGATGGCTAGGAATTAGTGTCCATAACCAGCAATACCAAAGGAATCACTGGTCATATTATATTACTGTGTTAGCCAATAAACATTGTTTAGAAAATGACATGTATAAAGTTATTAATTGTATTATTTTGTCATTGATTTTTACGCTCTTATAGGTGTATACACATACGGTTGTAGTCATTGGTGTTCAAAGCTATTCTGTAAAAGTTTTAACGAAGTTCTGATTATAGAATAACTCTATGCTTATTCATTTACATTGCAATGTAAACAACTTTATCGGACTTAACCATGTTAGGTCGAATTCCAAAGAAACCCTAACCTACGGCTAGGAATATTTGTTTTAATAATTTTCCACACCTCCGATGATGTCGTCAACGTAATGTGTAATGGAATTGATCAGGTTTTTTACTTTAGGTTTACAAAAGGTTTACTTTTTAAGCTCTACTATGGAACATTACAGCGCTTCAGTGACGCTAGACCTAACCTGCCGTTCAAAGCAAAAAGGCAATAAGCGCATATGATTTCAGTCCCTTTCAAATACCTACTATACCTTTTTTGTTTGCATTAACGGCGAATGCAACGTCAAAAGTTGAAAACTTTCAGGATGTAAAAAATACATAGATGTTTAGATAAATACAGATTTAAAACTACACATGACTACACGCACTTGTGAACAAAAGCGTATTATTAAAAGTTAAGGCCACAGCTTAGCTTTTGCGGAGAAGGCACGCGAGCACTCAGGCCACCTGATGGTAAGATCTGAGACCCATAGACATTTGAAATCTCAAGACAACAATCTCAAAACTGCAATCCTAAGACTTCAAATGCGTTGCCAACTCTGAGGACTAAGATGGAATGCCTCTATGCTAGTAATTTCTCCGGTTATCTTATCCCTACACCGGAACACAGCAATGCGAACACTGCTCAAATGATTGAAAATTCGCCAAGGGAAGTTAAAGAAGGAACTGGTTTATAGAAATGTATAGGTAAAAAACTTAAGTAAGTTCCCATCTTGATTATTTCGTTATTTTAACATTATTTCATAAAAATATGAATGAGAACTCGTGTAACCAGTAATATTAGGGTAAGTTTTATTGATAAAAATACCTGCACTTAAACCAAAATGCTGTAATCACAGCGAATGTGCGCCGGTTAAGGTTAGGATTTTGGTCTTAAAATGTATTTTCAAGTATAGACCGTTCGACATTCTATATTTGATATTTGACGTAAATTCCATATAAGTTTTGTACACAACTACATGCAAGAGAAGCTTTACTTAATTTTTTAACCTGTACCGATCTTAATATCGATAAGACATTATCAAAATCGTTTTAAAATTATAAGGAGTCAGCGAAATGAGTTAGATATTATTTGGCATCTTATAACAGAGGTTAGGTTAATATTAGACATTAAACAGTCTCCTAAACAAGAATAAATGCTTGGGTATGTTAATTGTTAACTATAATTATAATCTGAACTGTACATGCAAATTTAATTACCTATAGGTAATCAATTATTGAATATTATATGCGAATGTTATTATAACAATTATAATGCATACCTTATTTATTTTTAGACTTAAGTAAAGTTAGAGATAACTTACTGCTTTCGACGTTTTTAATCTATAAATAAGATGGGGTATTTATAATCACGAGTTGGTATATGTGACTCATTATCGCTATTGCGAACTTTTATCTTAATTCAGACGGATACCAAAGAACTATGACGCAGTTTATCTCTTTGATGCTTCACTTCCCGTAGGTTAATAGGATATTATATTATAAGCAAACGCAATTGCAAAGAGTCTGGAAAATAAAGAATGCCGAGAGATGACAAAGGACAACAATAATCGGATTTCATGGGAACTAGTAGAGTAGAGTATCTACTTAGAAAGAAAGATGTCTTATTTTCGTTTGCATTTATTTTTTATAACAGTTGATCTTTACTTTTAAAGGTTGTTTTTTTTAAATGGCAAAATTTAAAAACAGAGCGAATGTTAAACAGTAAGTCTTGAATAATTACTTACTTCTAATACTGATAAGGTATTTAATAACTCATAAAGTAAACACAAAGCATGCTGAAAGCACTTTTTTGTATTTTTCTTCAGTTTATTCGGAATGTACGAGTAGGTACTTATTATTCTCGGAATAAATTACCTCCCCTGGAGGTCCGGCACAAATGACGCGTACGAGTACACAGACTGATTTGGGATCTATTATCATTTGGCTACCCACACATTTAATGATTATATTAATTATTCGTTATTTACTCGTAAAAAGTGCCTAAGGGTATTTTTTAACAGTAATTATTGTACCTACTCCACATTTGCAAGTTAATTTTAAACCAGCCGGCGTTTTTTGAATGGGCTGAAACTTGGACTACACGAGTTTTGATCACTTAGGTACTTTTGACATGGACTGTGCAGATGATAATCTATGTAAAAAGAGTACTTACCTACAGTCTGCTACGAAAGCTTCTTAAATGTTTTTATTTACCTAACTGCTGAACTGTATAGTCATTTAATTTTCGAGCTGAAGTGTCAGGCGAGCTTGCCCGCCCAGGGTGTCCAGTTGGTCCCAAAGATCCCCTTTGATGTCCAAGATGTGCAACAATATGCAAGAGTGCATCCCTTCCGGGTGACCCAGCAATGCGGACCCGCGTGAAACATGACTTCACCCACGTGTTAGTTAAGAACATATTAATTGATTCATGTAGAAATAACTAAATTAGAAAATATGTTTAATGCATGTTTTATTTCTTATAAAATTCAAAACTTCGGTCTATTATTGTATTGAAACGGTTTTTGAATGACCAAACATTGCAAAACATATTCCTTGTAAAAAAGGAAAATTAAATAGTCTTTCAGCTTAATTAATTAGAAAATATTGAATAACATTGTTATGTTCTTGTATAATAGGTATTTAAATGAAATCGGTATTTGAACATATATATCTGACGACCATGACTCGCCGGCCACCTTGTATATTTTATTTGAATCTCACAATAATGCACCGATAAGTTTTAGTAGCCTCAGCAGAACCTAATTATAATACTTTTTATTACTTCACCGATAACTGTGTCACGAAAACCGCAGACAATATAGATAATGAAATGAAGCAAAGTACCTAACACATCTACCACTGGCAATGGTACAATACAAATTCGTCTTTCTACAAGTAAAAATGTATTCAATGTGCCCTTAACTTGACAGGTTATCCCTGGAAATAAATATATTCGTAATTTTTGTATTTTATATTTTGTATATTTTGCATAGGTTAATATGAGACTGGGCTGGTTATGTCTAGATGATTGTCAAATATATTGTAAGTAGTTCAGGACTTGATTGAGAAAACGTTAACTTATTCCATTGTAATAGGCATACAATCAACCATATGTTTAATTTTCGTTACACAGAGCAAACAATCAAAATAAATTGAGTCCTCTACTAGGTATGTACGTAAGTAGGTATAAAATTTTTGAAACTCATTCGTCTGACATTTATGAGGGATTGACGGTAGCACGTTTTGCATACGTACGAATGGAGAGACAGAGAGCCTTTACCCAGCAATAAAAAAACAGGCTAGTTAAAAACCTATAAGACTAGATTTTGTTTAGTAGTCCTGTCAAAAAGAGAGACAACAAAGCGGCTCACTTAGACTAAACGTATTGTTAGTTTCCACTTGTAGCTGAATGTGGCGATATTAGGGAAGCATCCGAGCTGGACCGAATAACAGAGAGATGGAGAAGGTTAGTTCTGTCAAAGATGAGGTCTACGTTTCTCTGTTCATACTAAAGCTACTTCGCAAAGCAGAATATTGAGTAGCTTTAATTTAATTAATTTAGTTAAGTTTTATGAAAAATATCTGCATACCTAAACCTACCTGTTTGTACATATGAAATAATAATATGAATTTAGTTTGATTCATAAACATTTAAATCTGTTTACTGAGCAAACAGTTCACAAGTGCTGGAAATATTAATGAAATCAACGACAGCAATCCGTAAAATCGTCGTTTTCTAGAAGATATTTCTATTTCAAAGAGCGGGATTCAAAACGGTGTTTTTCCATTTCCTGCTCAACTAATTTGTGATGTTAGTTTAATGGTTTTTCAGTTTTACTTATTTCTGTAAAGACTACTAGTTAAGCTCTGAAATAATTAACTCAACAAACAAAGCGATCCGCGAGCCTGGGCGCGGAACAGAACAGACAGACGCGCGGTAAACACTGGGGTAATGAACATGTGTAATTAGGTGCTTAAACGACCTTTAATGATCAAACAAACGGTGGCAATATGTCACTAATTTACTGAAAAACTGTTTTACCTACGAATAAGCACCTTATTCCAACTATTTTAAGTATTTGTAAACGTTAACGATTGTTGTGAGTTATGAGAACTGCTGGTTCCAATGTGCAAAATACTGAAACATGAAAAAAGGAAACACTTTACCTGCTGTCACGCGCGGTCAGCTGTTTCACATTTCAGAGTTGCGGGACTGCACCGGAAGATATCGAATCGCGCACATTCCACTAGGGCACAAATATAGTTTATTAATTTTACTTGTGCAGTTTATTATTATGCAGTTTGGGAGCGTGCTGTTGTGTGTGTGTCTTGTGTTGTATTGAGGCAGGGTAGCCGGGGAGCGGCGCGCGCCGCCCGCCCTGCGCGACCTCGCCCGGAAAAACCCGAAGTGCGCTCGTTCGCGATCGGCTGCCCCGCCATGCTTTCCCGCGTGCTAATATTAGCGCGATTTTCGCGCAGAGCTCGATACACGCGCGCTCGCGAGCCTCCAGTGGTGGAGTGTGGACGGCCGGCGGTCACCGTCGCCTGGTTACCACGCATGCGCGGAGCAAACATTCGCTTCTCACTTGCAGGTCCTTGGTACCGGATAATGACAATAAATTACTCAATTATAAAAGCTATCTGTAGACTTAAATTATCCTTATCTGTAAATAACATTATTTAACAGTGACTATCGCCTCAGCTTTGCTTGGATTTTTATACTTTGTGTCTTTATCGAAATATTTTCCTACCCTTGCCGTGCCTTAGGGCAGTAAGGACAATTTATAGAAAACTAGCTCCGTTCGCGTAAATTTCGATTATCGTTATTCCCGATAGAACTTTTAAATTTTCCGGGATGAAAGCCTATGTATTAATCCAGGGTATAAGCTATCTTCATTCCAAATTTCATCCAAATCCATCCAGCCGTTGCAGCATAGCAAACTATCATAAAAACTTGCGCATTTAAAATATTACTGTAGATTTATTTAGTTACTTGGTTTAGATCGATTGAGTCGAGTATCCACCCAATTATAGGCAAACATCAGGAGCATAACGCTTATAGTACCTATAAGTAATCTATAAGTTAATCTTATAAAAGTTAAAATTTATAAATCTCCAACTGCGCAGGTTAGCGTGAGGTTACCTAGCCCAGACACCCAAATCGAAGTTGATAGTTCATTAGCATCGTCACTTTCCCTCGATTTAATAATCACGCGCTTGTCCAGTGAAAGAGACTCACGACACGAGTATTCAATCCAGTGTTATTGAATTAAATAATAACAAAATATTAAACAGCTAAAAGAAAATATATTCAAGCAAACTAAGAGCTTTTGAAATGACATTCCGCATGATAGTAACTATTTTTTCATCTCACTAGCTCGGAAAGCCCTTTTTGTTTGTTTGATATCTATTGAGAAAATCGCTTTTTATCCACATGTGAAGAAAGAGTTTTGACATTTGAAGGCAGCTTTAGTGATATTTGACAGCTAACAAAACGTAAAACGTTAAAACCGCTGATTTTTTAACAGTAAAAGTAAAAAATACTAAATACAGTCTTACAACTTTATTTTAATTCATAAATATCAGCATTCAACATAAACCTTCGTTCTTGTTGTAAAACGGATAAAATATTCTGACAGTCCAAGTAAGTCGATGTGCGAACAAAACGCATCCGAAATAATAAAAAAATCTTAAGTCAAAACTTTTTAATTAAGCCGTCAACGCATAGAGGTAGTAAAGCAGTTTTCCTTCATCTTTGCGTCAACGTTAAATATTCGCATGTTTTTCTAGTTTGTTTTGTTATTAAAAATGAGTGATTCGAGTGACGAAAGACGTATTAACACCTGTGGAATTACGGGAAACCGTGCAAAATGCGGAATTGAGCTTATTTTCCTCGCTGTAGTGAGGTGAAAAGTTTTGTGTTATACACGGGTGAAAAGTTATTTTACGTCTCGTGTGTTGAAACACTCGCAGGTAAAATACAACTTTCCCCCTTGTATAACAAATAACTATTTTACTAAGAAAATAAAGAATTAATTCCTTGCATTAATTAAGTTGGTCAAATAGGTACCAATCCGTATCACTACTTCAGCTGTTTTCGATAAAATTGATCTCGGTCCCTTTGTACACGACAGCCAAAGAAAAGGAGTGTAATGTCAGTTGTTGGTACAAAACCCTTAAAACGGAATTATAAAGTTATGATGACTCATGAATTCTTCTTTATCTTTTATTATTATTATAATATAAAGTACGGCCAATGAGACGAGATAAAGAATGTAAATAGACTGACCGTTACTAAGTTATATTGCGATAGTGAGCGATTTTATTCTGTCCTTATTTCTCGTGTACGCAATCATATCTTTAGTTGGTTGATGACGGCTGTCGTTGCGTGATTCGTGGTACAGGAAAGCTGTCAGCGGCTCTATTCAAGACGGTAAAAACAATATCGTATTTGATCTGTTATCGAATTGTCAACGTTTTGATAGCTCTTATTTTCTTGACAGTAATGGCGGCTGACGTCATAACAATACCATAACAGGAAAACTACGATATCGTTTATACCGCCTAGAATAGAGGCGCAGTACAGAAGTTGTCAACATAAGGGCCGCCATTTTGTAAAGTTCATTCGTGTTAGAATTACGTTCGAACTGACACGATTTCAAATAAAAACCTTTTGAACTCCTGAAAGCTCGTTTACATTATTTATCTCGTCTCGGTGGCCTTACATTAGTTTAAAACAAAGTCGCTTTCCGCGTCTGTCTCTCTGTACATCCGCAAACTCCTCCTAAACAACACAAAGGATTTTGATTAGGTTTTCATCATGATTTAGACAATTTTTCACGGGGGGTATGTGTCATAATAAATTCATGGCCTCTACGAAGTAAAAAAATATTATTTTTAACCTGTTATCGTTATTTCAAGGTTTTGATAGCTCTTATTTACTCCAAAGTAATGGCGACCGAAAAATAAAACAATACTATAATAACACGTCCCTTAACATCAAGTGAGACTCAGGTCAAACGTAAACCCATTTTTGCTTTTAAAAAAAACTTTTATAGCAATATGGCTTATTTAACATCGTAGAATAGAGGCCCTGGTATACGGGTGTTACAGAAAACTCACAAACCGAAGCGAAGCGAGGGCGGGTCGCTAGTATTTCAATAATATTAGGATTGAATCGACTTTAATACTTAAGCTTTACTTAGTACTAACAATTTACGCATAACTTATTTTTAGACGTGACTCTGTGTTTTTAGTTTGGTAACACAAAGAGGAGTATTGTTCTGGAAAAAATCTCGTACAATAAAGCTATTATTTTAAGTTGATAGCATTCATTGTGGTTTCAGCGAGGCACGTATCAATATCGCAGCGCCTGCGCCGCCGGTGATTATTCCACGACACAAACGGCGTTAAGTAAACGCGGTCAGTATTTTTCCATTCAAAATAAAGGAGTGAGTAAGGACCGCGCGGCGACAACCCTTGGTTTACTGGAGCTAGGCAGCGCCAGGGTTGAGACGACCTACCATGAATCGACTTAGTTCGTCACAGACAGTGCTAGAAATTTAAAAAAACAAAACGCGTCATTCCGATCACTACTCCATAGCGGGCGCAGCAAACACTGACAATATTTAATATTTATTTCTCAGAAGATAATAATAAAAAATATAGTATGATTTTTGAGGAAACCTTTTCAAAAAAAACCTATTGTCATTTATCGACATTAATTATTATTATCATTATTTTTCGTATATATATGTAATAATATATTATATTTTATTTGAAGGATATTTATATGTATTTTTAATTTCAGTCTATTTCTATTGTAATTTATTTTTATACAAATACAAATATATTTAACCATCTCTTCTTTTTAAGGTTGTCTGGAAGAAATCACTATGTAGCGATAAGACCGCCGGTTGACTCACTATGTAATCTTTTTTTTGTAAATCCGTTCCTTGTTGTATGTGTGTTCAATAAAGTGTTTTGTATTGAATTGTATTGTATCGAGTCAAATAAAGTTGAACAACAGAATAAGGACTCCCTATCGGCTGAGTCACATACCTAAGCTTCTCGTTAATTGTAACAATAACGGCTGTCATTGTGTCGAGAGGTTTTAATCTCGACTTGTTACCGCACATTACGCATTGGAAGGCGTAATTTGAAAATATAAACAAGGTGATTGGCCGCCAAACGTTTCCGGTTTTCCGGTCGCGTCTGAGGCTGTTCCGCTAATGCTACTTAAAATTGATATTGTTGTTAAAATTAAACAAATAACGAGTTCATTTCCTACTAGAAAACTACGCTACTATATTACTTGTGCTTATAATTAATGTACGAACGTGCTCAATATGAAGGTGATTTTTTCATAGTGTTGAACTTTCAAAGGTTCCTTGTTAATCTTGAGCAAGGAAAAACACGTCATAAATAATGTTATTTCTGTACCTACCTATGTTTTGTTTGTAGCGTTGAACCGTACAGACTCAAGTGAAGTAACGAACACACTTTCGAACTTATTATATTATATCACTATTACTATGAAAGGAACGCATGTATATAGTAATCCCGGTAAGGGCAGATATTTGTGTGATGAGCACGAGTATTTGTTTCTGAGTCTTGGATGTTTTCTATGTATTTAAGTATTTATTTCTCTATATAAGTATTTATATCGTTGTCTAGTAGGTACCCATAGTACAAGCCTAGAGCTTAGTTTGGGACTAGGTCAATTTGTGTGAGATCGTTCCTTGATATTTATTAGAGATGCGCCGAATAGTGGTTTCACCGAATAGCCGAATACTATAAGGTTTAACCTTTACCGAACCGGATATCCGGCCGAATTATTCGGTTTACCATTTCATTGTTTTGCCGCGTAAAGGTTGCAATATGAGTTGGCGTAAAACATCACGTGCTTGGGACTTTTTTGACGAAATGGGAGATGACAAAACAAAAGTTAAGTGCACTTTGTATAGGTAGTTGTGTTATTTCTCGCCGTGGAAGAGGGCGCAGCGCTTTGACGAGTGATAAGACAAATCATTTGAAGCTGAAGCATAAAGAACAACTGCCAGAAACCACGTCTACTTCCGTAAGTGCTTCTTAACATAGCTCAGGCACTTTAACTACAACTTCGAGTGTAAGATCCAATATAGCCAAGAAAATAGAAATACTCAAACCGAATATATTCGGCACCAAAACCGAATAATTCGCCCGAATACAAATAGTGAAAAAGATGCCGAATAGGTACGCCGAGTACCGAATACCAAACAAATATTCGGCACATCTCTAATATTTCTATTTATTTATTTTTAATATAGTACAAATAGTAAAGGGTCACAGTCAGAATGCATTATGGCTAGAATTGGTTTCCCCCACAACCCCATTTTGTTCCCACTAGGGGTGAAAATTGGAAAATCCTTCTTAGTGCGTTTGTTAAGATTAAGGCTGTAAAGTCCAAAACTAGCTTATAGGACCCTGTCGCAAATTCAATGATAAATTTTGACGTAGGTAATTCCTTTCTTGTGACTTGATTTTGTCATTATGACAGGGTTCTATGGTAGGTATACCAACGTAAGTTGTTGTCTGAAAGCCAGTGAAAATAACAGATTCATAAGCTCAGCCTCAGAGCTCTAGATTTGCTATCAGCTAACACATTTTTATTGATTCGTCTTAATTTGTTATGAGTTCTAATCTCACTGAAGGTTATCTTGAGGAGGCGGTATAGCGGCAGAATTGGCCAGTGACCGTGTTTTTTTGCTCCTTATCTGAACATCCTTATTTTGTTATTTTTCTTTAACGGGTAAGAGTCATAATTAGTGGAATTTAAGAAGTTGTTTGTTGACTTTTATGAACCATCGGATCGGCACATAATATATACATATACATATGGAAGTAACTGATGGAAATCGGAATGCGGAAATGCGGTAATGCTGTGTCGGTATTCTCATAGAAAAGTTTCCTATTCAATAACGGCTACAATCAGAGTTAGTTAATGAAATTATTTAGAGTAGTTCTATGAAGACGATTTTTTATACACAAGTTTGAATAAAGGAACGAGTCTGAGTTCGGCGGTTAGTCTCCGATTTCAACGCCGCGACGAGCCTAACTTGACTTTGAATAAACTTTATGCTCGGGGGTGTCTTTACCTTGGTCTTATTTTCGACGGGGCTACGAGCTGCGTCAAGATGATGGGGGGGACTATTTTTTGGTTTCAGGGTGGCTGCAATTAAATTCTGTTCCATCTGTCCAAATTTCCATAACTTACAAATGTATTTCTTAGAAAAACCATTGACTCCAGGTACCTACAGATTTAAAGAGACCTATTGAAGTTAGTTAGGTTTGTTTTATAATTATAACAATCCTGAAAAGTTAACAGTTGAAAAAATGCATTTCCTACTTATGATAATTCGGATCGGACTAAAGATGCGCGTGGGTGATAATGGTTGAAAAGATACTAGACGAAGTAAGTAAACTTATACCCTTTGAAGGTGATGTTAACTACGAGTTTATCTGTACATACTTTTAACAACGTTCTGACTCTCTACGGACGAGGTAGTGGGCGGAAAGCTATAACTCGTATTTTATATACGTCCGTAATATGATGTAGTACTTAGTAGTAGTAGTAGTTGGCTCATATGTACAATAAGTGTCACCGAGATCGAGGCTCAATTTTTTTTTGGAGAGAGATCTGATGATAAGGAACAACTTCACAAAGTTTCAAGTTTCGAAAACGCATAGTTCCCGAGGAAAAAAAAGATAAAGTTTAATATAAAATAATACAAGTAAGCAATCGGAATAACATTAAATTTGTCGGCAATAGTAACGGTGCGTTCCATTTGCTTGGTTATGTAGTAATATTGTATGAAAACTAGATGATTATGATAGTCATATTAAAGTAACATAACCGAATCTGTCAACCCCTATTCTTTGTGGTACTTGACGCCCTACCCCTAGAGTGTATATAAAAGCTCGGAGGCGCGAAGGTAGAGCAGCCCCCGCCTGCCTGATAGCGTTACGCAAGGGCCGAGGGGCTGGTCTTACCGAAGGGCCGGAGCAGTTGCAAACCACTTTCTGCCCCCGAGCCCGACGCTGAGGTCGAAGGTTTGCGGAGTAGGTCCCGAATGTTTGTAATGCCGTAGCTTTTTTCCTATGGTTTTCCGCATTTTCTTGTATTCATAAATACATTATATACGACATATTGACGACGCGCTGGCCTAGTTGGTAGTGACCCTGCCTACGAAGCTAGAGGTCCTGGGTTCAAATCCCGGTAAGGGCAGATATTTGTGTGGTGAGCGTGAATATTTGTTCCCGAGTCATGGATGTTTTCTATGTATTTAAGTATATATTTCTCTATTTAAGTATTTATATCGTTGTCTAGTACTCATAGTACAAGCCTAGAGCTTAGTTTGGGACTAGCTCAATTGGTGTGACATTGTCCCCTGATATTTATTTATTATTATTTATTACATTATAGACACTATTCTATATCCAAAAAAAATTTGTAGGTACTTATAATCAATAACACTTATTGTACAGCATTGCATTGAAACATCTGGTACAGTCATAAATATGTGTACACTTTAGTACCTGATCCATTTAATGTCATGTTTAACCTGCCATATATGAATTGTTACAGCGATTAAAGTACAAGGTACTAAAGTGTACACATATTTATGAACTATCGACTGTACAGTAAAAGCAGTTTCTTAATTGCGATCAGTAATCTTCGTTTTTCAACGAAACACGAGCGACAAATATAAATACTGTCAGTTGCGTGTGGAAGTGTGATAGCAATACCCAGTCGAAAGCTATTAAGAAGCTGGGAGAACTGTGCGGTCGGCCAAGAAAGTGGTCTACCAGTTTTGACAAAAGTTTCTGTGAGATCTCATTATCGCTAAGGTTGACACTTGTGACTGTCATAATATTATTGCAAGGGAAAATCGAACTTGTTGTATTATGACGTGCAAATGAACTTCAACCGTAGGGTGGTAAACCACATTTTTGGCTGAATGTCCTTAGCTACCTTTTTGTACGTTTAAAGTTTGGCAATACAATAAGAGTCAAGAAGCATTTAAGGGAGATGTAGGTAGGTATTGCATTACAGCAATCCTTTTAAAGCCTACTCCAAGCGGTCAGCGTCATATTTATAAAGCGATTAAATCCTGCAGTAGCCTAATTCAAAAACAAATAAAAGCTCCGTACGATCTGAAAATATTTACGAGGTGACGTTTTATCTTATCGGCTTAAGGCGCTACAGCCTTACAAGCAAACAAGTGGCCTAATCTCTTCTAATCCTGAAGTTTAGTTAGTGCGGCAAGGTTAGTTGAGTAGTTTAGTAGTAGTGTTACTAAAATAGGTCAAGGACTAAACGTTGTATTGATTTGTACTTCAGGACGACCTGACGGATTTATAATGTGTACCTATATTTGGTTTACTTTTCCCGCCTGTCACCTAGCATCTCGCTCACACAGACCTTATTTTAAAACATTTAAAGTATCCTAATACTCTCCTATTTTTACAAACTACCTAAAATAAGGTAAAGCCTGAGAGTAAAACCATCTTTAGTGCTTTGTTAACATTTTGTATCTACGAAATATGAATCACAAGAGAAGTTAACGCGAAATTTTGAAAAATCCCTATTAATTTTTAATGGCAAGGGGAAGGCAAACAAGCACACAGGCCACCCTGGGCCCTGTTTTATATAGCTACTAATTACAATTTACAGGTTATAAGTTTTCATTTGACACGACCTCGACCAATAACAACCAGCTATTTTAGCTGTGTTGCCAGTTTAGGTCCGTAAAATTGTTACTTGTAGCTTTATAAAACGTGCCTCTGATGGTAAGTATCGATCACAGGATATGTGACCCATAGACCAGTGATATTACAGAGTTGTTTATACAGTGGTGGTCACATAATTAGGGACACTTGTTTTTTTCCCGAACAATTGCCTACAAATATGACTTTTAAACTTTGACCACCATTCAAAAAGTTCTTGACCAATTTTATAGCTAAATACAATTTACTTTAGATCATTAACTAAGGTTTAAAATGTACAATAATATTTTATAGGGATTTAAAAACTTAATGCTGACCGGTCCATACAAAGTTTTACAACTTTGTATGAACGCGAGGTATTTCAAATCCTTATAAAATGAAAGATCCTTTTTCAACAGAGATGAATTGTACATAAATTTAAACATTAGTTCATTAATGAACGATGAGTGTAACCAAATATTAAATTAGTTTAGAACTTTTTGAATGGTGGTCAAAATTGAAAAGTCATATTTGTAGGCCATTGTATGGGAAAAAAACAAGTGTCCCTAATTATGTGACCGCCTCTGCATGTACCTAAAAGATAAAAAAGATAAAAGATGTTTATTCAGTAAGTAGGCCGCACGGGCACTTTTACACGTCAAAAATCTACCAGCGCTTCGCAAGAGACCACTGCTGAGAAGAAACGCCGCAAGAAACTCAACAGTCAGTCGTTTTTTTTAAAAATTACTTATACAATTATAGAACTTAACCTAGCATTATATAAAACAATGAATTTAACATTAAAATATATATATCATGCGTAGTTGAGCAGGAAAATGTGTCAAAACTCAGTATGTTCAGATGAACTCTTAAATTGTAATAATAATAGTATACATATACTTACCCATGACGGTGCAAAACAACCACATAGTTTTGATACATTCTCCTACAGAAACCGTGTCCCCTAGACAATAATTATACCTACAATGTTTAGATATTTTCCTGACTAAGCTATTACTAAGTTATTTAGGTGTTTAATTTAGGCCAAGCATTTTTATCTGTTAGATAGTCCTCGACCCTATAATAAGCTTTCGACATCAACGACTTTTTCAAGTAATTTTTAAGTGCTGGAAATGATAACTTTAAAACTTCGTCAGGTAATTTATTATAGAAATGAATGCATTGACCAACAAATGATTTATATACCTTACGGACACGAAATTTTTTAATAGCAATTTTATTTTTATTTCTTGTATTCAAATTATGTATATCACAATTCTTAACAAAAGAGTCTTGATTTTTAATGACATAAATAATATTCTCATAAATAAATTGTGACGCTACTGTCAAAATACTAATTTCTTTAAATAGTAATCTTAAGGAATCACGGGAGTTTAGGTTATATATGGAACGAATGGCTCTTTTTTGTAACACGAATATAGTCTGTATGTCAGCAGCTTTTCCCCAAACCAGAATACCGTACGACATAACACTATGAAAATAACTATAATAAACTAAGCGAGCTGTCTCAACATTGGTAAGTTGCCTGATTTTCCTAACAGCATAAGCTGCCGAACTTAATTTACCTGCTAGTACTGCTATATGGGGACTCCATTGCAAGTTTTTGTCTATAGTTATCCCTAAGAAAAGCGCCTTGTCCACCATCTCCAAACACTCATCATTTAGAAATATACTAGATTTTACCGGTCTAACATTAGGCAAAACGAACCTAACACATTTAGTTTTCTTAGCGTTAAGTAGCAAATTGTTAATAGTAAACCAATTAAGTACTTTAACCAGCGTGGCGTTTATCCTACTGTAATCGACGGATTTTCGGTCCACCTTGAAAATTAATGAAGTATCATCAGCAAATAGCACAATATCACAAAGGTTATCTACCGTGGGTGGTAAGTCATTTATATAGACCAGAAATAAGAAAGGACCTAATATAGAGCCCTGAGGCACACCTAATTTAACAGTTGCTCCAATGGACTGTGTTTGGTTTACAACAACCGTTTGTGTTCTATCGCTAAGATATGAAGACATAAGATTTAGAGAATTATATGAAGACATAAGATTTAGAGAATTAAAGACCTAATATCATTGCCCATAGACACATGAATTGTTTTTTGCACATGTTATCATACTGTTTTTAACTTCGCTGCTATACTGTCAAGAAGAACTATCAATTCATAACTTTAACAATACGATAGTTAACACAAGCAATAAGGTTTTACCGAGTGGAATAGAGCCCCAGTTCTATATACGGTGTTTGTGACGTTAAGATGAATCTAACGACACCTCGCTTGTTGAAATCCTCCACGAGGAAACAAAGAACGGTACATACTTACAAACTTACATACATACAACATACAAACGTACATACATACATATATGTATACAAACATACATGCATACGTACAGGTCAAAAACATTACCCTCCTCCTTCGGCAGTAGGGTAAAAAATCTATATTACAATAACATGACAAAGTGCCAAAAATTTAAGCCTTCACAACACTAGCTGGGCCTTGGAAACGTAATGGTGCATTTTTTTAGCCTCCAGTGACTTTTACTTCACGAGATAGGTATCACAAAAACCGGTTTATTTTTAAACAGATTGAAACTTCTTTAAGATAAAAAAGAAAAGTACTTACCTAATTGATACTTAATGATTAATGATGTACGCAGTAGGTACAACAAAAATAAACTACTAAATCAAGTAGAGTTATTTTCAAGCACGCAATCATTGAATCGTCGAAATAATTTGACGCTAATCAACCCGCAAGCTCGGTGGGGTAAATTCCATTCATTATCCGATGATCGTTTCGTTACTTAGCACATTTCAGTAAACTAATAGTAACCCTGCTGTGGTTAGCTAAAGGCAAAACATTTTTGGCCCCTGGACTTGTACAGACGAGTTCATAAATATGTATACACTTTAGTACCTATGTTGTTTATTT
The DNA here is from genome assembly GCA_946894065.1 of Acleris literana. Taxonomy (NCBI): domain Eukaryota; kingdom Metazoa; phylum Arthropoda; class Insecta; order Lepidoptera; family Tortricidae; genus Acleris; species Acleris literana. Next base: position 7,783,088 of record OX335681.1, read on the forward strand.
AATGTCATGTTTAAACTGCCATATATTAATTGTAACAACGATTTAAGTGACAAGGTACTTGCATACTAAAGTGTATTTTATGAAATCGACTGTACAAACAGTCGTATATCTGTTTTATATCTGTTTAACTGGAGGTCAAAATTATGATTATGATATTGATGATGATTGTTGGTGACGCCCGGGCGGCCGTCGATCGATATTCCGATCAAAATTATGCTTTACGGCGAAATTATTCTAGGATCACTAGTCAATTTAGGAACCTCATCGCCTATTGTCTATGAACACTTGGCAACAATTATAACTGGAACCCTACGCATTATGCGGATTTAAGTATAGCGGACACAAATAAAAATGTATGGCGCGCGCTATTAAGCAATAATAGGTACACTCTAGATCAAATACGAGCCATGTTCATTATATTCTGCTATTAGTAATAGGTACCTTCGGGAGCTGCGTCCAGTATGACCAAAGTAGAGACGCTCCCTAGTATACAGTTTATACGTTCAAAACAGCATCTTAAAAAATAGTACGATACAACAAAGTAGATTATATTCTCATGGTATATAGGTAATGTTCAATACCTAAGTATAATAGATGTTTGATATACCTAATGTTTATCCAATATAATGATATACGTATTAGTGATATAATTTGTTATAAGATATAAAAAAACTCGATTCTGGCGCTTTGCCGGCCGCTACCGCGGCACGCTCGCTTCGCTCGCTCGTATAGGTTAATCTAGCTTGAATGGTATAATAATGTCGCACCTACCCACCTAATGATAATAAATGAAGTTCTGACATGAAAGCCGGATTTTCTCAGCTGCTTTAAAAAAGTTACGCAACATAGGGTATATGTAATTATGAAGAAATAGCTTCTACCCGCAACTTCGTGCGCGTAAATTTCGAGTATCGTTATTCCTCGGGAACTTTTTAATTTTCCAGGATAAAAGTAGCCTAAGTGTTAATTCAGTGTATCTCCATTCCGAATTTCATCCAAATCTGTCCAGCCGTTGCACAACAAAATAACACACACACACACACACACACACACACACGCACGCACGCACAAAATTTTGCATTTATAATATTAGTAGGATTTCTAATATCAGATGTACGGTGGACTATGAGTACCTACTATGACGGTAGATCTATGTGCTAGAGTACAAATCCGATTAGCACTTAACCAATTTTACGAGAATTACCATCCCGAGAAAATGATAAACGGTGATGAAATTGATGAATGATAAGTTCAAAATTCAATTTTCGCGTTAGTTTAAGCAGCATGTTTAAATTAATAAAATAATGTAAAAACGCATGAAAAACGCCTAATGCACAGATAAAATAATTAAGATCTTAAATTTACTCTGTCATCTTGACATTTAAGTGTGAAGCGACTCCGACGTGTAGAAAATCGATTTGATGGTAATCGGATTATTTTTAGGACAAAGGTAAAGTTAAAATTGAAGTGTTTTAAGTAATATTAAGTAGGTACAAATACAAGCAAAGCTAAGTTATTAACGTTGTACTTTGAAATACAATTAATTTTACTAGTTCCGTAAATCGTTGTTGAAATTGTCAGAGAATCGATTGCATTTCTAGTTCTACTGCTGGCAACATAACAATCGAATCGATTCGATTGACATAAAGAAAGAAAGAAAGGCATCTATCTACTAAAGTTTAATCTATAATTTACAAAAATACATGGTACGAAGATTGTTTTCCTAAACCTCTAGTGAGTTCGCTGTGCTGTTTACTGTTCGCAATTGGATGAACACCTCTAAATATCGCCGTCCTCTCTCTTCATAGTGCTATATCGTCTCAAAGCAAATTCCTTCGTGCAATGACATCGTTTATTGACAGGCAGAAGAGCCTCTTCAACCATCTCAAAGATGCTGAGGATCAGTACAGTTTCTCCAAGTACAATAAGGCCGAAACTCCACATGACAATGGAGTTATGGACAGAAAGCACTACAGAAAACTGAAGCATGAAATGAAACCATTCAGAGGAAAAGAAAGTATATACAAAAGGCCAGAAGCAGCTATGAGGGATTGTTTGCGCCGTCAAACTGTCCCAGACCACATGAAGAACCCCCAAAAATATGTTTACTATTCACTATCAGATGTGACACAGGAACAAATGTCGGACTCCACTAATGCCGCAACTGCACATGCTTACATTCGGGAGCTAGAAGAAAGAGAAGCATCCAAAACGAGAATGGAACAAGACTGCGAAGGCCCTGAAGAGTTTGTCTTCAAAAAACCTATATTCCATATATCTGCAACTGTGAAAACACCAATTGAACCTGAAATTCCCAAAGCTGTTTTTAAAAGCAGTAAAGTCCTAATGCCAGAGTATGTTGTTGGGCGAACGCAGAAGAAACAAACTAAACTTGCAAGATCAGATATTATGCCTAATGATACAGCAGATGTTGAAAAGAAAGCAGCACTGAAACTGAATCATCTATATGAAGATGACGACAATGAGGAGGAAGACTAGATTAATTATTTAAATTCTATGCTATATTCTTGGTTGTTATAATAAAATAACAAATACTTTTCTATCGTAACTAACTACACCTATTATTATATCTATGAAGAGGTTTACTCCTAGTTATGTCCTACTACTAGTTTCTGCCTGCAACTTTATCTGCATAGAAGTAGGGTCATTCCACCGTAACACCCATTACAGCTACTTTTTATTATGGTTTATTTTAATATTGTAATAAGAAACTAGGAAAATGACTAGTGAATGGTCTACTATTTGGATAATATTTTTGTTTCCTTAACACGCATAATTAAAAGTATAAGAGAATAACAAGAGAATCACTAATAAAAAGTAGCTGTAATGGGTGTTACGGTGGAATGACCCAGTAGTGATTTGGCCATTTAATTTGTAGGGATTTTGATTATCGTTATTCCCTCAGGGACTTCAAATTTTCTGCTCGGAAATTGACAGATCCAACAAGTGACAATGCTATGCTGTAAAGTGTGCAGCTTATGAGGCTGACCGTACCTTGTTGTTTTAATTCATAAGGTTTACTTTGTTATCTTAAGCCTTCATTATCCATACGTCTGTCTGTCCTAACTTGAAAGAGCTGTATCTTTAGATAGGTAGTTGTGTTTTTCCTAATCTACACTAGTATTATAAAGAGGAAAGATTTGTATTTTTATATATTTAACAAATAAACTGACAAGCTACTGGGGGCCGATTTTTGACTTTCGAGCTCTCGAAAGTTTGGTTCGAAAGTGAGCAAAATCGGTGAAACCGTATTTTTGAAATGACGAGCGATAGAAAATTCAAAGGCGAGTGGTCCGCACCATTCGCTTTCAACTCTACCGCTCGTATTTCAAAAAACGGTTTCACTGATTTTACTCACTTTCGAACCAAACTTTCGAGCGCTCGAAAGTCAAAAATCAGCCCCCTGGACTGATTTCAAAAATTCTTTCACCATTAGAATGCTGCATTATTCCTTATTAACATAGGCTGTTTTATTTTTTTGTGCGGATAGAGTTGCAGGCAAAAGCTAGTAAATAATAATAAGGGTGGTCCCCATACAAAAAACTAATTTTCCATTTTTTCAATTGTCAAAACGGTACTTGCACATGTGTCAAATTTAGTGTGATTATAGGATTATGGTACAGACCCCGAACAAACTCAAATAATAAAAACCTGCTTGATGCGAGTTGAGCAGAATGTTACCCTCAGGCTAACAACTGATGGTTGTTTCTCATTTTGACATTAATTGGATAAGCTTTTTATTTTGACATTAATTGGATAAGCTGGCTAGCTCCACAAGAAAAACATCTTCCTAGCACCTAGCACATCTTGTAATTTCTTGCTTGTTGCTCAGTGCATCTCTATTGTAAATTCCATCTCATATTATTTGAATTTGGAACTATCTGTATGCACCTCTGCGACAGCCTTAAAAAAGGCTAAAGAGGTAAGCACTATCATCTAAGCAACTAACATTGCAGACAATTTGTGCTATCCATCCAGGTCCTTTTCCTACTGGTTAGTATTGAAAAATTCATCTTGACCATTCTTCAACAGGAACCCTCCCAAGTTTCAAGAGAAACATATCATTTTATTGAAAAAATAACACAATACATGAAAGTTTCAATTTGTTTATTTACATTATTATTTGTTAACATAAAGATATAACTGCAGAATCAGACTTAATTTCCAAGTTTTCTGATGCTTGGCTCTCAGGCTTGCTGTCTGAAGAAAACGTACTCAAGTCTCTCATCATGGAATATGCATCTTCACCATCCGCATAGTACTTGGGTTCAATTTCCAGGATCTTGAAGCCAAGGGAGTTTGTGTATAGGTTCAAAGCAGCTCTGTTGCTTTTCCTGACGTGAAGTGAAACATACTTTGCCTGAAAAGTATTTAAAAACTCGTCAAAAATTATGAACATTGGTTTACATAATATAGTAAACCTATAAAAAATATTGTCTCCTGGCTGGTTATCAAATTCTTTATTTACTAACAATACACAAAAGTGGGAATAGCAGTGCTTTTACATGTTATAATTTTTTTTAAGTCTGCCATCATTACTGTCATGTAAATAAGACGTATCATAAAGTGGACAATACAATAACATGTGAAAAGCAATATGGTTTTACCGAGTAGAATAGAGCCCCCAAGCTGCTGGAAATTTCCTTTTCGATAGGGATTTTAGAATATATTATTTATTTTAAGAAGGCAGCTTGCTACTACAATGTAGTAGTAGAAGCATTCTATAGTCTAACCACATAAATTTTGAAATTCTTATATTATTACTATGCATTTAGCCACCTTCTTTGGCAGCAATGTTATGCTATTTAACAAATTCATTGCCATGCCTTTCCCCAGGTAGTTTATATAATGCATTCATGCTTTAACCATCCAGCGCCCTGTGTGAATTTTTGCTCTACATCACCTATGCTGCCCCTCCTACGGATAAAAAGGCACATCTACTATGTGATTTGTATTGCACTTCCAACCTTATTATAACCCTTGAGAGTTTATTATGCTTCTATTAATTAATTGCACTTGTGCCTTTTCTCAGTACAAGGGCAGTATTAAAGTCAGGAAAATGTTCAATATGCTAATATTACCTTGGGCTCTTTATTATGTTCTGTTATAACACAAAGGGAAGACAATTATGTATCTACATACCTGAAAGCATTCCACCATAGCCAGTGAAGCTTGATTCATAAGTTTTTGAGCAAGTCCAAGGCGGCGATGAGACCTCTTCACTGCCAGTGATGTTATGTGTCCATGTCTATTGTCTTCCCCATCCTCTTCCATCTTAGCCAGGACATACCCTGTTAAGAAATAAAGAATTACTTAGTACAGTCAACAGCATAAATAAGTGATCATTTATGTACCTTGTCGCTTTCAATCGTTTCACAATTTTGTATGAAGTTTCAAACACGACGTTAAAGTACAACCACCAACTACATTTTGAAATAAATACATTTTGGGTTTTTGATACTATAGCAGATTGAGATTTTCATAATGCAGAGGGATCAATCCATTACAAGAATGTGTCTGTTTATAAGTATTATAGGAAATTTCACAGAGAGTGCTATGGGCCACATGCCCCAATGCTCCATTTAATATTAGAGAATTGTTTATGACAAAACATAGCTTAAGTTCAATAACACCACCATAAATGGAAAACCTTCACTCTGCATGACTTTCATGTATTCCTTATATGCACATAAACAATTTCGTATGTAGTAATATTTGCGGAAAGTTTTTATTCATTTACAAACTAAAATATTAGCAGCTATGATCAAGCTTCATAACGGCAGCCCCATTGTGTTGACTGTCCAAAGTTGAAATGTGGTCATCCTAGCAGTGTTCAGCGCGCATCGCAGGTTCTACCTATGGTTATGACTAATTATAAAACAAAGAGTCAAAGGAAGATCTTTACCCACAATGTGGCCCTTCTCATCTTCAGCTACATAACTGAGCTGCGGCCAGGAGAGACCATGATAGAAGTAATATTTCATCTGGTAATTCTCTGGCAAGCAGAGCAAGTTGCAGTGCTGCATGTTCATAAGATCACTTGGCCGGGCACATCGGATATTCATTTTGACCTAGATGATAATTACAATATTTTTATTACTTGTTTACACAAGAAAGATAGCTGATATCAGGCTCTAGGAAACTGAACAAGTTCATTTGCAATAATTTACCTTATTATGTACTGCACTTAAATTAATTATTCTCTCCTGGTTTTCCTAGCTTTGGGTTGCCTAGTTTCTGATGCCGGTGGGGTATCTGACATACCCCCTAGCAATTCACGCACAAATCGAAACTTGGATAGACAGCACTTCCAAACGATGTACCAACCTGCAACAAAAGAACAAAGAAAAACATCAACATACAAATTGATACATTTGACTAGCCTTATGTTTGATCATTATTCAGTTAGTACAGAAAGTTCATAAAGCGAATTGGGCTACTTACAAAACAATACAAAAACAAAAACTAAGAATACACTACATACGCAGGTTACAATAGCTAATATCACTTCCTTCATTTCAAACTAAGCATGAGTAGGTGAACACAAAGTTAGGCAGTCAATTTACCAGATAAAACTACAAATAATAATATGTCTTCTATAAATAAGTTTTGTCAGTCAAAATCAGTCTGGGCGGTGTGAGTAAGTATTTTGAGGAGAAGAGTCGTTCACGTAGTGAGCAACAGCGCCATTTTGAACAGTCTAGTCTTAGAAACGCACAAGATATAGCGTGAATTTGCTCATATTCATGTCTTAAATTAATGAAAATACCGTCCCACGTACTTTAGCTCAATGTTCCGACTTTAAAGATTTTTGTTTTATCCAGATTTACTGTTCATTCGCAAGAAGTCGAACCAAAATTACCAATTTCAAAATCTAACCTAAAATACGGCATTATTTTTGACAGTGTCGTGTCTATCTGTCAAATTGTGATGTCATGAATTCATGATGGTAGACCTCACGACATCACTAATTTGTATCGACTGTATGTAACGAGAATCGAATAGCTCTATAAAGAATAAATTCCGTGTTTAAAAAAATACTAGGTATGCGACCCGCCCTCGCTTCGCCTCGGTTCATCTGAGTTTTATGTAACACAAACCAGAATTTACATAAAACCTTCCGTGAATAATTAATTATCTAAGTGATAGTGAAAACCGCATCAATATCTATGGCGTTGTTTAGGAAGAGTTAGTGGATAGATTATATCTTCCAACCTGCCTCAGGTTGGATAGTGGGAGTAAAATTTATTATTTATTTTTCTTCCCATCATCCAACCTCTACTGAATAGGATACAGTCACAGAGAATATCCCGGTCACCACTGTACTTTACCCGTCGAAGCGAAGGTATTAAAAAGGTGATAGACGGGCGAGTAAGTACGCCGTACTTTCACGACATTTGGGCATTTTCACGAAAAAGTGTACCCAATTAAGGAACTTTAACTATGTCGGTTTTGTGACGAAACTTAGCTATACATTGACGGCCGCCAAAACTGACAAAGTTAAACTTCCTTAATTTGGGTACACTTTTTCGTGAAAATGCCCAAGGACGGCGTACTTACTCGCTCGTCTATCACCCGTTTTATAGTCACGCACGTCGTTCATGTATTTGCAGGTTTCTATATTATTTTGTCCGTTTCGAGATTTGTAACGTTGGCTTAATAATTTTTATATAAATAACACGAGTATATTTTATCTCCTAGCTCAATCAGAAAGAAACCTAAAAAATAAAGTTTCTTAAAAAATATGTCGTGATTATGACTTACGATAATTATGACCTAAAACACATTATGACTAAAAATAATTTTAAAATAACTATATGAAAAGCAAGCTTTAAAAACCCGACTGCATTTTTTATACTGTCGTCGATATACCTACATATGTTTGTCATTTGGCCATTGTTGTTATTTCAATTTTAACAGTTTAGGTACCTATCCTATGACACTCTCGCTGCGAAGACGAATCCAATGATACCTCATTTGTCAAAATCGTCCAAGCCGTTTTTGCTGTAGCGGGGAACATAGAACTGGACATACCTACATGACGGTGAAAAGATAACTCTCCTTTTGGGCTCCGCCGCAGTCGGGTAATAAATGTAAACGCATATTTATGAAAAAAACATTAATGTACTTTAAAGGGAATACACATATTTGTAAGCAATCTGAACATTTAATTATTTTTTTAGTGTCTGTACAAAAGTGTAGATTGGAAGATGAGAAGAAAAATAAATAATAAATTTTATTCCCACTACACAACCTTAGGCAGGTTGGAAGATGGCGCTATGAATTCCCAACATCCAACCTGGGTTGGATGGTTCGGTTGGAAGATGGGAATCACTCCAACTTGCGAGTTGGGTGGTTGTTCCGACCGTGTAATAAGTCCCCTACGCATTATCCTTCCGTGCCATCCCTCCGGGCACGATGCACGACGCAAAACGATAGTGCGTAGGCTTGCTGGACGTCAATAATCACGGTAATAATAATAATAATTGACGTCCAGCAAACCTACGCACTATCGTTTTACGTCGTGCATCGTGCCCGGAGGGATGGCACGGAAGGATAATGCGTAGGGAGCTATAGGGGCATTAGACTTACCGTTATAATCTGTGGCCTTGTTTGTTTGTCACAAAAAAACGTTTATTGATTATTATTTACTATAGGTACTTCGTATAAACTCGGTTAAAGTCGGTTGTGCGTTTTCTCGGCCGCGCTAACTCATACTCGTCTCGCAACAGCCTTTTTCCCGCTCTTGAAGTAATATACTATTTTCCATAAAACAAATATTAGATTTATATATCCCCATCCATAATAATTAATAAAGTTCAATGTGTATCTCACTGTCATGCACAGTTATTCATAAATATTTCAACTCAACTGTACGTGCTTTTATATCCGTGACTCGAACTGTTTAAAGGTAGAAAAAATATAAATGTCAAATGTCAAATCAAAACATTGAATAGCAAAAGATAACACTTGAAATGAGATTTTTTTGTTTAATGTTTTGCTACCTTCGTTATTCGTTCTAACTTACTTAACTATTTGTGTAAGGTACGGCAGTAGCAGAATTAGAATCTAAGCAAACATCAACGCTCCAACATTATCTGTAAGCTATTTTTCAGCATGGATGAAGGAAAACCGTCTGCTTCTGTTTTATCGTAAGTTTTATTGCAGCTAAGAGAACAGGTATAAGAGTGTCGGTAAAATATATTGTAGAATTCATGTTTCTTTTAAATCTTACTTTCAGAAGATTTAGAGGCCCAACTTTTAGTAAAGATGAAGTTCAAACTTTAATTAATATTATAGATAGACACAAGTATACGATCTTAAATAAAGCAACGAATTCTTCTGTAAACCAGGCCAAGGAGTTGTCCTGGGAAAAGATAACAAAAAGGTTTAACAGTCATGGCTTCAAACATGAAAGAAGTACAGATTCCTTAAAAACTAAGTGGGAGAACCTTAAAAAAGATGCAAGGAAGCTTTCTAAAAATTTGATTGATGTAAATAATAGTGGGTATAATGACCTGTCAAGTCAAATAGTGGCTATGATGAGTGAAGTCGAGCATCATGTAGGGGAGCCCACACAAATTATGGATGAAAATGATGATTTTAATGGTAAGAAATACTTGTTTAAATCTATTATCTAAGTTTGGACTAGTGCAATGAATGTTGAGTATGATATTGTTTGTTTTTTAGACTCTGTTCTAAATGCTGAAAAAATAAGTCAAGACTTGAAAAGGAAACCATTTTGGGACAACTGTGAAGATAAGGCCTCCGATGATTCGAATGGTAGAATGTTTTTATAAGTAAACATCTGGTTATAATATATTTATTTTACTTCTGTCTCACTTAACTTGTAAATGTTTCGGTTTCAGAGGGAGATGATGAAAAAAGGTACGTAATGTTAATCAAAAATCTATGCTAATCATTACCAACCAATAAAATTAACACCTCGAGTGATAATCAGTAAAATAATCAAAATTTGTAACTACATTGAGCAGGTGTACAGATGTGTCGCTCTTTCCACTCAAATATCTCAAATATGAATAACTGTTGTTTAGTTTACTTTCTTTATTTCATGAAAAATTACACATACACATTAGCACCAGCAACCTGCTAGTCGGATTCTCTGTTTGAAGGCAGTTTTTGCTACAAAGCGGAAAAAGCCTGAGATTGGCTACAAGCATAGCGAGTAGCGCTTTTATGTAACAAATGTTTTAAATAGATAAAACCCCTGAAATAATTGTGACCCTACTGTCAGAGCCGATACTCTTAAATGGCCTTACAGATTTTCATCACATCTAGCAAAGAACAACGCCACTTCAACCAACCTATGATAAAAAAAACTGTTCATCCATTTGGGAGAAATATGCCACATGACAATTCAACACCAGTTAAAAAGATAACCCATTAATAATAATTTTCAGAATAAACCGCTCACTTAATTTCGCACCTCAAGAATGCAGCCTCCTGCTGGAATGTGTCAGAAAAGAAAAGAATTATATTTTCTCTAAAGAGTACAATGCACATGCTATAGGTTTAAAGAATAAAGCATGGAGAAGGGTGGGTAGACATATTTGATTACATTTTATTATTTGTATTATATTCCACTAATGAACCATATTTTGAAAACTTACCGATTAACTGTTATTTCTTTTTAGGTAACTGAAGTTTTTAACAAAAAGAGTCCTCAAAAAAGATCACAGAAGGTACTTCGCACAAAGTTCAGCAATATGAAAACAGTAGCGAAGACCATTGGCATTAAGGAAGCTGTTAAAAATTTTGATTTGAATATTACAAAGCATGAAAAGTTAGTCAATGAAGGCTCAAAGGTACTAATTTTATTTGTATGGGTGCAACAGGACCCTATTACTAAGCTTAGCCTACCTATGCTGTCTGTCAAAGTTCAATTACCTTTGCTCTTAACATATAAGAGCTTTATTAAAATTTTGAAATAAGTTAAAATGAACTTTATATTTGGTAAAATAAAGTTTACATTTGTATGAATCTGTGCATGTAACTATATTTAATGCGTAAAAACCAGTTACAACTGTTACAAGTAAGTATCTAGCAGGTATTTAAACTTTAAAATAATGTGTTCAATGGTGAACTGATTCCTTTATGATTCCGCAGTAATACCCAATTGACAACAGGAACCTTTTCCAAAGGTGTCATCCATCATGCTTACAGAGGTTTGTTTCAAAAGCATACATGTTTTTGTTCATTATTTACTAAGATAACAAATAAAGAAATTTCTGCTAATGGCTGAAGAGCTTAAACGCCACATGGTCTTTTTACGTCACAGCCAGTGTTCGTAACGTGGTTACAAACAAAATAACGTCATTCCCACCATTAGTCCAAAGCGGGCGTAGCAAAAACTGATAATATTCAGTTTTTTTTTTTCAGTAAATAATCATTCATTATGATTGAAAAAAAATGTATCCTTTTGAGACAAAAGTCTATACTTAAGTTTGTTTTTTTTAAGAACTCCTTTTAAAAAATACTGTTGTCAATTCTGGGTCTGTACAAAGAACACAACCATTAGCAATCGGTTTGTTTTCTTGAAGTGTGTTGTTCTATTGCAGAAAATAAAGTCCGAGCCAGTGTTCGAGCTTGAGCTCGACAACGGTATGGACGACGACGACGACCGCCACAACTCCGACAGCAACCACTTCGCGCCGGACCCGCTCAGTACCATTCTTAATAGTGATTCTGGAATCGGTAAGATTGCTTTAATATATTTATATTAAAACAAAGGTCCGAAATATGATTGATGTTAAATAAATTACGTTTTTAATACAGTTGCTGTAAAAGTGATACTTTTTGTAGCTGTATATCGTGCAGAAAGTTGGATTTTTTGGCACTAGTGTTTTTTACTTTTCAATTATTTTTCTTAATTTACTTTTCCTCCAAGTCATGCATCCAACCAAAGAGTTGGCGTGTTTAACCAGTTTAAGTAACATTGTCTCTTTTAATTACTGTTATTTTTAATTTTTTTCGCAAATATACTCAAAACGTCGTGCTTCAGTCAAATAACAAAGTGAGTTATGGCTATTCTCCATTTTCTTTTCCTAAAAATTGTTTTGAATTTCAGGTTCTACTCATTCAAGTTCATGTAGTCAAGAAAATAAAGTAGTGAAATTAAAGAAACAATTACTGAGAATAAACAGTGATTCCGAAATCGGTAAGTTGAGTCGATATCGATACAGCTATCGCGTTAAATTTTTGTGTGCATAGACCTTAATGCTGTAATGATATAGATAGAGGCGTGTATAGATCGATTCATAAGAGCTGGTACTAATGGATTGAATGAGTGAATGATAATATCTATGTGTGCATCACAAAATGGTTACATACAGGTTGATTGTATGGGTAATAATCGCGTTGAAAAACAATCCTGTCTTATAACCGCCCAAAATTATATGCAGTGTAAAAAATAGATCAACTTTCAATCATGGGAAAATTTTAAAAATGACTTTATCTGCTGGTACATTACATATACCTACAGGGTGTTCGGCGGCAGATTTACATTTTAAAACTCGATTTTACAAAAAGTAAAGGGCGTCATTAGAATCACCGATTGTGCGGATTTGTTACTCACGATGTCGCAGTGGTCAGGAGAGCATCGCGCGTTCGCTGTCGAAGCGTTTTTTAAGGGCGACGATTCCTGTATTATTGCGCGTCGTCGGTTTTGTTCGCACTATAAAATTCGCCGCTTAAGTGATGGACCAAGTGTGAATTTTATTCGTTCCTGGGTAGAGAGGTTTCGCTAAACTGGTTCGGCTAGAAATACCTTCCGACGCGGACTTAGTCGCACGTCAACGACGCCGGAAAATGTGGAAATGGTGGAAAAAAGTTCACTTTAAAATGCGCGACTTTCAATAAGGAAAAGTGCAGCGTCTTTGGGACTTCCGCAAGCAGCCGTCCATGAAATTTAAAAAAAGGATTATAAATTCCATCCTTTTAAAATTCAAATTGTGCAACAGTTGAAATATATAATGATTATATAATGATTTCACTACACGAAAAAATTCTGTTGTGTTATGTTATTTATTTTATTTTATTTTATTTATTTATTTTAGGAATAACAAACAACCATACAATATGTGTTACAATATAAATTACAACAGGCGTTACTTTATGCATGATCAACAACGTTATCCACAAATTACTATAACAAGGTAAAGGTTGCCAAAAATAGTGTTTAAAGTTGTTGAAAAAGAGAGATTAAGAATGAGAGATATTACATCTCTCAGCAGTTAGGAATCTAAATGATGTACAAATAGTATGTACATATCGTGCGATGGTGCAAGTTTTATATTACAATAAAAGATCGTGAGAAGAAATGTTAGGGAAGTTCCGAACTGTTCATTCAATTTGTTGGAGTGATGAGGCCCATTTTCATTTGAATGGGCTCGTAAATAAGTAGAACTGCCGTTATTGGGCGTCGAGAACTCAGAATCCACGACAGAAACACCAAAAACCAATGCATTGTCCTCGGGTTACTGTTTGGTGCGCTTTGTCTTCTAACGGAATTATTGGGCCATTTTTCTTTGAAATGACCGAAGCCAGGCAGTAAATTTGAACAGTGAGAATTTTGGACGAATGATCACGGACTTCTTTTTACCAAAACTGCGAGCTCATCCGTCGTTCTCGTCATACACATGGTTCCAACAAGATGGCGCGACCCCACATACGGCCGGACCTTCAATGTGTTTGGTTCGTGATGCTTTCCCCAAAGAAGTTATCATTCGCTATGAGGACATCCTGTGGCCTTCGAGGTCGCTTGATTTAAGTCCTATGGATTTCTTTTTATGAGGCTTCCTGAAGGAAAAAGTTTATGGCAACAATCCGGAAACGATTGAAGATTTAAAAGAAAATATTCGGCGGGAAATCGGTGCGATCGAACCAAGCCTACTAAACCGTGTGGCGCAAAACACTAGGCTACGTTTCTAGCAGTTTTGGCAGCTCAATGGACGACATTTGGACGAAATTATCTTTGTAAAGTGAAATCCGAATAAATTTTCTGCATTTTAAGACATAAATTAAAACTATATGTAAAATAGTTTTTTTTTTATTTAACTTTAAAAACATAAATCTGCCGCGGGACACCCTGTACTTCCGTAGCATTAAATCCGCAGTCAGTAAATAAATCCGTAGTTGCAATCCGCAGTAAAAATACTGGCATATCTTTTACGGATTCGGTCACTTACGGCCACTTCCTTTATTGACCACCGTCCAAATTCCTAGTTCGCCCACATCCTTGAACGACCCCTTCTCTTTTCGTACATTTCCCAGTTTGTCCACTTCTCTTTTCGTACATTTCCTTGTTCGTCCACTTCTCTTTTCGTACATTTCCTTGTTCGTCCACTTCTCTTTTCGTACATTTCCTTGTTCGTCCACTTCTCTTTTCGTACATTTCCTTGTTCGTAAAGCAAAGTGTCGTAGCAGAATATAGGACACTAACATTTTAATTTTTATAAGGCATCGACACTTGTAAAAGTGGTCGTTCAAGCGAAATGAACGTTCAGGGGTGTGGTCATTCAAGGCACGTGGCCTTTTTAGTATTATGGTCGTTCGAGCGACATGAACGTTCAGGGATGTGGTCATTCAAGGCATGTGGCCTTTTTAGTATTATGGTCGTTCGAGCGACATGGACGTTCAGGGATGTGGGCATTCCAGGCACGTGGTCGTGCGAGGAAAGTTGCCGTAAGTGACCGAATTCTCTTTTACCTGTTTAGTCCTAATAATGTGCACATTAAATGTTTTTTTTTATTAATGAAAAAGTCTAGTTGTTTACACAATATTACGAGGCCCCGGCATATGGACGGCACTCGCACAGTGACACTGACAAGTGACATTACTTACATTCAATCCATTCGTGCCAGCTCTTGTGAAGCGTCCTATAGATATTATTAACGTCTTGGGAACGTGTATATATTTATGAATCTGTACAGTGAAAGAAATAAAGAAAGAAAGAAGCAATAGCATATAGTCGATACGGTGCGATAGCTCTTAAAAAGGGCTTCTTGTTTGAACCTCTCATTCGTTCTCATAAGTACACTTTTATGCGAGTTTAACGGACTTTACCCGAAACAGATTAAGTTTTTAAAACCTCTTACATAAAACAGATTTGACTTAAAACTTCTGGGGCACGTTTTATAAAGCTACAAGTTACAATTTTACAGGTCTAAACTGGCAACACTGTTCAAATGGCTGGTCGTTATTGGTCGAGGTTGTGTCAAATGGAAACTAACCTGTAAATTGTAATTTGTAGCTTTATAAAACAGGCCCCTGATCGAACTATTGCTTCAAGCTGTCGCAGACATAACCGCTCGGCACCGGATCAGCTCGAAGTGAGACATTGAAAAGTGAGCTTTGACTTTGATACATTTTTCAGTGGACGGGAGCGAGGCCCGCGCCCGGCTATTGTTTAGACTTTAGTTTAAAAATGTATCGTTCTAACACAAATCAAAGATCACTTTTCAATGTTTTACTTAAGCTGAAGCGGTGCCGATCCGATGCCGAGCGGTTATGTCTGCGACAACCTTATATCCAGACAGGAATCCAGGGGGCAACATTTTAAGACAGGTAGGGAGTTCCTATATCGATAAACTCAATTATCGATGCTTGTTTTATATACTAGTGATCACTCCAAGTTTTGCGTGTAAAAACATTTTTTTTATTAAAAGTGTAAATATTAAACAAAATAATAACGTTATTCCGTTCTTCATTTTTCAAAACGATTTTGAAGCTTTCCTCATCATTTTTTTTTTCTTTATTACTGTCTCATTTACTATTGTTAAAATAAACTATCAGAATTTGTTCCAAGTTTTGGACGTTAAACGTCTCCGTCTTGGTTGATAAATCCATTTCAGGTGGCTAAATGACTTTTAAATTTCTGTGGAGGTAATAGGGGCATAACATTTTCTTTTTCAATAATGCTGTATGACTCTGTCTTACAAAAAATACATACAATGGTGGGGGCGATCACTAGTATATGGAAAAAGCACCGATAATTGAGTTTATCGATATAGGAACTCCCTAACTGTCATAAAATTTTGCCCCCTAAATTCCTATGTCTGCTTATATCACTTGCCCTGACCTTGCATTTTGAGTTAAGTATATTTTTTAACTGTTTGAAATCTGATATTTTAGCCCTAGACTACACTTATCCGTGTTGCTTGGGCAATTCGGCATGTTTAATAAAATTATGCAAGTTTTCATTCATTTCAGGTTCGTGTAGTCATGAAAATAAAGAAGTAGTTAAGTTAAAGAAAGAATTATTAAATTACAAAATGGAAACTGCTAGGGTAAGTAAATTTACTTGCATTTTGTAAGGCACTTGTCCCACCGCTGACGACCGCGAGAAGCGAGTAGAGCCAGCGATCCACTATTAATATATGCGTCTCTTTTATTGACACGGGAGAAATATCTTTGTCTCAAACATGCAATGGAATGTTGGCGTTATGTTAGTTATTTTAGGCCTCAAAGTATCACGTTGCGGGCGGAACACCTCGAGAGAACTGTAAAGGAATTTCATACAAAATTGAAGGCCTAGGCCGGGCTAGTTTTTTTTTTAATTTTCATGTAAACATGGTGTCTGTGTTTATGAACAGGCTAAATAGCTGTTTTTTTATATATACTAAGCCGTGCATCCAACCAAAGCGTTTGCATAAAGGCACCAGGTACCAGGAGGGCAGAAGTTATTAGGGGTGCGTAGCGCAACTTAGATCGCAGGCAATATAGCACGGGGCCGCGCGCCGCGGGGCGCACTCGACATAGCGCGGATGACTGAGCATTGTAGGTTACTTTTAATGTTTATGCACTCTTAGTACGTATTTGACGTTGTAATTTTTGTTTTAATTTTTTTAATGAATTATTTATGTTTGAGTAAAGCACTATACAAACCTCGGCGTGAAGTGGGGTTGCCAGCCTCGTAACTATATGAACTCGGCCGGCAACCCCCTACTTCCCGGCCTCTGTAGTAATGTACTATTATTGGAGAGAGTTCTCGCCGCCAGTGTAAACAGCCAGCGGTTAATTATTAATATTTGTGTCTCTTTTATTGACACGGGATCTATATCTTTTGTTTGTTTCATGAGCGAGAAAATAGTCTATAGCTAATCCTAATCGCTTCCTCGTCGGCGGTAGGACAAGTGCCTGATAGATGTAGAATTTCATTAGGGCCTATTCTCTTCCTTGTTTTGTTGAATGGTAAAAAATTGTGCTGTTTCGTGGTAACAATTGACAACATTTCAAAATAAAAAGCATTTTTGTTTTTTCGCGTTTATAATAGCTGGGTAAAAAGTAGACTACCCGTGTTTCTCGGTTTTTCTTTATTTAACTTAAATTCCTCGTTAATAATTTGTTAAAGAAATAGTAATTAAAAAGACCGTATATACAAAGTTAGGAATACTGATGTCGTGATCTTAGCATGATATAAAATAAAAAAAGTACAAAACAGAACTGACTGTCATGTCATGTCACTTGTCAACAATAACAACTGTAACAACATAAACTCGTCGACTTTGGGCAGATTGCGGCTATCCGCTTTTACAAATCCGTTAGTAACTTTCATTTTTAATAGCTTATATCAAAACAAAATAATAATACGAGAATCGAAAGCATGTCGTTAGCATCAAGTAATCCGTCAGACAGATAAAAAATTGACATGACAGTTGTATATTTTTTTCAATTCCTATAGTAATAAATGGACTAAGGGCACTATAAGTGTATTCCTAACAATAACAATGCAACTTTTATTACTGTTTTTCCTAAATATAAAAAAGAACTACTGCATAAAAAAATCCAAAAATATTTTTACTGTAATCAGCAGTGTAAAATCTACAAACGGTATTTTAATTTACTACCTTGGCACGTATGAATTGTTGTCAATTTCATAACCTTGTTGCTTACAGAGTCTTGCTTGTAAGTCAAAGCGACCCTGTCCAACTTTTTTCCACTTTTTCCTTAACAGACTGTTAAGAAATATATTATACTAGCTTTTGCCCGCGACTTCGACCGCGTAGAACTCGTTTATCGCAGTTAAGTAAATTAATAGGTTTAAGTAATTCTATAGTTTGACGTCCTCCCTGGCAAGAATGATCTTTCAAACACATGTAATATTGAGCTCGAAATTTACCGGGACACCAACTTTAACCATTAACTCTTACGGGAGGGCACTCCCGATACCTAGAAAGAGTTCAAGAACTCTAAATAAAATTATTTTCTTTCTTCTTTCTTTCTTCTAAGGGTAGGACGTGACTTGCTCTGTGTCTATGACATTGTCTACCAAGAGATACTCCACAACATCGCCTTCTACATGAGACATATTTTTATATTTATCCTCCCGACAATTTCGTTTGTGGGTGCTAATATCGCCCTCTCGCACAAACATTCTCTATTATTTACGAGCATATTGTTTTTTAGATCGGGGTACACGTTATTTTTTAGATCATCTGTGTTTTATACAATATTACAGAATTCGCGGTTTAATGTATTCAAATCGTTACTATCTCTCGCCATACGATCTTCACCAATGTTTAGTAGAGCTGCCGCATATATTACCCCGACTGTATATCATGGTGTACTCATAGTTCCTGGCATATTTGTAGTGAGGTATATTTTTTATATTTATATACTCATATCGTAGATGCCGAAATGCATTTATTTTATCCGCTGGTGTGCCCCTAGTTATCACCGGTAGATGAGAATCTGTCTAAATTCACCTTCTCAAAGCACCATCCCTCCCATGATAGTTTGGTTACTCTTAAAATATCCATCATAGTTCAATATTACATATATTATATTATGAGTCTTAATACTAATTATAATGTAGGTATCTATCATTATAAATGGTGGAACTCCCAAACATCATCCGTGGCCGCTGGAAAAAAAAAGTCAATATTCTTCAAACAAATTTACCCAATGCCCTTTAATCTAATTCGGTTGCGCGGTTAATCCGTGAAAGCGTAACAAACAGACAGACGACAGATATAATTGAATTGCCATTTTGAATTTCTACCTATACTTTCACATCATTTTCGAAATCTACGTCCTCAAAATAAGAAAATGACAATTATGTCCACTTTTTAAAAAAGATCATGGCCTCCATCTTGAATTCTAACTTTGCCATAATTTTCATAATCTGCGTCCACAAAATGTAAGAAAATGATACCAATGACGACTTTTTCAATAAACATCATGACGGCCATTTTGAATTCCAAATTTGATATCATTTTCGAAATCTGCGTCAACGCAACCTAAGAAAATGACACCCATGATGACTTGACATTATGACCGCCCTAATATTAAATAACAGCCGTAGAATTAATACGCCGTGAATAGTGAATAGTATTGAAAATTGCGGAAAAAATGTTAAAATCTGGATATGTCAACTCTGACAACTTCAATCTGACACCGCTCCTTTTGATATAGACTAACAAAACTGAATGTAGGTACAAAGCCTGTCTCATGTTGTCACACTGGATCGCAAAAGCCATAGGAGAAATAAATTATTCAATTGCGCAATTTTGTCAAATAATTACTAATCTTATTCTGTATTAGTAATTATTTGCGTCCCCAAAAACTAAGAAAATGTTACCCGTGACAACTTTTTCAAAAAACATCATTGCCGCCAGCTTGAATTCTAAATTTGACATCATTTTCATAATCTGCGTCCCCAAAATGTAAGAAAATTATACCAATGACGACTTTTTCAATAAACATCATGGCGGCCATTTTGAATCCCAAATTTGATATCATTTTCGAAATTTGCGTCAACGCAACCTAAGAAAACGACACCCATGATGACTTTTTTAAAAAACACCAATGATATTGTCGTTATTCCCTCGGGAACCTTTAAATTTTCCGGGATGGGATTTTCCTATGTGTTAATCCAGGGTATAAGCTATCTCCATTCTAAATTTCATCCAAATCCATCCAGCGCCATAGCAGCGTGAAGGAGGAACAAACTAAAACTAGTTTTTTCTAAATCGCTGAAAGAAGTATTTTTTATAATAAACAGTAGCCTAAATACCAATTTCCAAATTGCTTACTTTAAAAATAACTAATCTCCTATACAAATTTCTACCCCCTATTTTAACCCTTTAGGGGATGAATTTCCAAAAATCCTTTCTTAGTGTACCCTTAGGGTACCCAAGGAATATTCCCTTCAAATTTCAAGTCCCTAGGTCCAGCGGTTTAGGCTGTGCGTTGATCAATCAGTCAGTCAGTTTTACCCCTTTCCATCCCTTCGGGGATGAAATTATCAAAAACGTTGAAACACGTATAAATTAATTTTCGATTTTCAACCTATACACAAAATTTGAATTGTCTAACTTAAACTAAAATTGACGGACTTTCATACAAATTCTCATCCCCTTAGGGGTGGAATTTCCAAAAATCCTTCCTTAGTGGATCTTTACACTATATAAGGTATCTATGTGCAAAATGTCAAGTCTCTAGGTCATAAGGTTTGGGCTGTGCGTTGATATATCAACAATCCGCTTTACCCCTTTTCATCCCTTCGGGGTTGAAATTATGATAAACGCTGAGTCACGTATAAGTTATAATTCAATCGCCAACCTAAACGCAAAATTTGAAGCGTCTAACTTCAAAACTGACGGACTTTCATACAAATGTTTTTCCCCTATTTTACCCCCTTAGGGGTGGAATTTCCAAAAATCCTTTCTTAGTGGATCTCTACACTATATAAGGTATCTATGTGCAAAATTTCAAGTCTCTAGGTCCAGCGGTCTGGGCTGTGCGTTGATATATCAACAATCAGCTTAGCATTTTATATAATAGATTACTAGTTTCCGCGACTTCATCCGCGTAGATTCCGATTATCGTTGTTCCCTCGGGAACTTTTAAATTTTCCGGGATAAAAAGTCACCTATGTGTTAATCCAGCGTATAAGCTAGCTCCATTCCAAATTTCATCCAAATTCCAGTTGCAGCGTGAGGAAGTAACAAACTAACACACAACATTTCGCATTTATAATATAAATGAGATTACCTAGTGCGGCGTAGAAAGAGGACCAGGGGGGCGCGTAACAACTATTAATGTAGATAGATAAATTATCAGCAAACAGGCCTACAAATATTTTCATGGCCAGTTTCATACATACATTCAGGAATATTCTTGGCCGGCTCATACGAGCACACGTGCTATTTCGTCAATATCTTTGAGCAGTGTGACGAAAAGTCGTATTGCTTTCCGTTAACAGCTAGAAAGACGTAGAGTGGAAGAAGCGGCACAAGCCGAGGCCGCGGCGCGGGAGGCGCGGGCTATAGAGACGTCGCTCCGGCTGCGGCGCGCGCGCCTCGAGGCGGCCGCCGCGGCCGCCGCGCTGCCCGGCGACCACCCCGCCCTGCTCTTCACCCCCGAGGAGGAACCGGCCCAGAGGTACCTCCGCCAGTACGACGAAACTTGAACAATTATGTTAGAGCTCGATCTTCTCGAACATGTTACCTGTCAAAGATGAGTTTTAGGCGATGTGGGAATGTTTATGAGCTGTTATTCGGTTTAAGAAATGAAATTACATAAATTTAGATACGAAAATTTTGTATATTTTACTTAATTGCATTTTACAAGATGATAAATTATAATTCAATATTAAAATTAATATTTTTAAATATGCATTTGTACAATTTCCATCTATAACTAACTAAGCTACGACACCTAATGAAATATATTACACATTGCTAATGTACAACATGCTTTTTACATAGACTACTTCTATCTAGTTATGTCAATATGTATATAGTACAAAACGTAAGTACGTACATCCATACACAATGCTATTGTAATAGTGTAAGATTAAGTAATGAGCCACGAGTCTATAAGACAAGCCTTCGGAGGTCCCTCGGAGCACCGGCGATATGGTATCAATGTAAAATAAGTTATTAAATGATATACAAATATGATATGATAAAGTAAAAATAATTTGTATTATAAATGTTTGTTTAGACTATTGTCCATTTGATATTTATTTAATGAATGAAGGCTCCGAAGGACGCTCTGAGTAATACAGTTAGTAGCTAAATTGAGCTTAGAGCTACTCATTGAGTCAGTGATGATTTGAAAACAGCTACAATCATTTAACATCTTTTAGTTCGTGCTTTTGACATTGAGCTTGAATATTTGAATACTGACTCGAGAGGCAAGTTTGAGGAACATCAATGTTCTTTCAGAACAAACCATATTGTCCATGGTTGCAGTCTATTCATAGTTAGTCTTTTAACTTAAAAATGGCACCAGCAGTAAAATAACTTTTATCAATCTTGATATGGTGCTCCCACACTGCGGTTATAATATTATAAATTATTTTTGAATACGACAACACTCTTTGATTTAGTAGAATGGTTGTGTGTTCAAAAATGTTTTGTAACGATTTATAACCGAAGTGTGGGAACGTCAATAGATTCTACGGCGGTATAATATTTATGTGGCTTTAAAATTAACAAAGAATTAACCCCAGTTTCACAAGCCGTTGAAAGAGAAGATTCTAGTTGACATAAAGTACATCTTCATACGTACACATTCTACAAGTAGTAACTAACTGTTGCAAAATTGTATAAAATCTGGACGGACAACTCAACTCACGTGGCAAATGAGCATCCTGCAATTTAAAACCTCGCAAATGACAGCGTTCCATTTAGATTACAGATAAATAAATTCGCCGAGGCGTAAAAACTACGTTGTTCCGATTTAGGATCCCGATAGTTTTTTAGTACCTTCAACATTTATGATCTTTCAATAAAACCATCTGAAGAGTTACTTCTTCCGTATCAAATCGTAAAATCTTTGACCGTGATCCGAAACTCCATCATCAAGAGCCATGCGAAATGTACCATTTAGTATTAAAATACTTCGTCGGGGCATTTCTTCAGTTCAAATCCGTCGCGGTAGCATTTTTTCGACAAGAGCTCTCCAGTGTAGGTACAAAGATGCTAACCGGTCGACCGTAGCCTACGCTATAAGCGTATCGATTCTGAATGTTCCGATCGAACTATCAGGACCCGACATAATTATAATGGCAGCCTTCAATTTATTGTAAGTAGATAATAACATTTTACTCTAACATTAAATATAACTATTTCGTCATCATATGGCAGTCACGTGCGTTTCGTAGCTATGTCTTAAGTCGATAATTTTCTTTGGTAATTATGCGTTTTTTTTTATCTCCACGACCGGTGCGTTTTCCTTTTTAGAGTGAGTACCTACAAATCGGCCGTATAAACCTCTCCCGCGGCATGAATCCATCGGAGGACTCGATCGATTCGTCGTTCCTCACCGGAAATAACGGGGACCTCCTTCTCGACTTCGATACTCGCATCGGAGCCGCGCGAGGCCGGAGTCGGCGAGCCGGCGCGGTATTTTCACAGCCTCGGGGCTCGAAACGGCCCGGGGCCTCGAGGACTCGACGGCGTATTCGAGCCGTCTCGTCGGGTCTCGATTCTGACCGCTCGGGTCGGTCGACGGAAGCCCCGCTAGACGCGCGTGTCGGCGGAGCGCGGCGGTATTATATCTGGAGAGCGGCCAGCGAGGGCAGCGCGCAGGGCGTGGCGGGCGTGGCGGGCGCGGAGGGCGGCACGGGCGTGGCGGGCGAGGCCGGGCTGGGCGCGGGCGGGTCGGCGGCGCGCACCAGCGTGCGCCGCAGCTCCTGCGCGCGCGCCGCCAGCGCCCGCGCGGCCGACGCCATCTCCGCCACGGCGCTCGCGCACGGGAACTGCTGCGCCGCCGCTTTCGTCTTCGCGACGGTAGCGGCCAGCGCGTCCGAGAGAGCGTCCGAACACCGGAGCGCTCTGGATTTTAAACCGGCGTGTTGGGCGCTCCTGTTGACAAAAAAAAATTCCTTCTACTAAAATTGAGAACTCGCTTCCTTCTTTATATAAGAACCGATGAAGCATAAAAAGGCCCGGTCGATGTCGTTTTGTATCACCCCGCGCCCCGACCGCTCATATCCATACCTATTACGATTATCCTACATAAATTCTCACCTGTGAACGGTATCGCCGACGTGTACGATCCGATGCGCGCTGAGCACCACAAACTTCCCGTGTGCGAGGAAAACATCCGGCGGTTGCCCCATGTCCACTGTGCGTAGGAACGCTTCGACGGCCGTCGCGAGGTGAGCGCCGTACGTCGCCGCCTGCGCCGCATAGAACGCCGCCAGTTGCCGATCGTCGGCCGGGAGCCGCGTCGCCGCCGCTACCGCACTGACCTGGTGGTAACATACACTGGTTAAGACACATACTAAGGACTTTGTTCTTTAAGATTCAGCAGTCTTAACCGATTAAGATTCGATTAAGATTCGATTAAATGTTGATTTGTCAATTTGTCTACTTGATTCGCTGACCAAAATAAAAACGAACAGAGTATTTTGACAACTCTAGCAAGCGAATAAATTAAACATATCCGGTTCAAAGAGCAAAATATCCACAAATGCTTTAAAAATATGAAAACAGCCGGATGGTTGAAAATATTAGCTCTTTTAGTGGAACTACTGACCGAAAAAGATGTTGCATATTTAATGTAGCTCCTGAAGATATAAACAAACCTCGCCAGCGTGGTCAGCGTCCCTCACAAGCGCGTCAAATGACGCTCTCAACTTGTCGGGCAGCGCGGCGCGGATCTCGGCGTTGCGCCGGCCCACTGCCGTCCGTGACTCCAACCGCACGTAATCGTACTCCTCCGTCCACTCGTGCTCCGGTACTGTGCCTGCGGACCGCCTGGGGAACAAGACTACAGTTAGCCGATATCTTGAATAAAATGTGATGAGTTTAATGTTGGAACTCTTAGATGGTGTGGTTTTTAGTAAGAGGAAGTGTCAATGAATGAAGAAGAGTGTAAGAACTCCACTATGGATCTAAGTTATCAGTGGGCAGCTCGTTGCTCAGATGACATTTAGACTGATAGACTGCAGAAGCAGATTGATGTCTTAAGCCCAGAACAGGCATGACAAATAAAGCCTTTACTCTGCAGTGGTTGGTCTGAACAACTAACCTGAATAATAGCGACGCATTTCCGTGTATAAACGAAGCCGCCCGTCTCACGTCTTCCGTGAGCGAACGCGCACAAGCCACCAGCTGATCCAAGGCATCCTGCGTGCCGTCCGTCGGCTCTCGTTCTCGCTCCAGTCGGTCCGGTGCCCAGTCGCCGGCGTCCAACGCGCTCGTCGCCTCGTGCGTTATGCGTTCTGCGTCTTTCAGCGCTTTCACTAGCGGCCTTAGCTTTACTGCGATGCCTGGAATGAAATAAACCTTATTATTTTAGAAGTTGGTGTAGAATGTTCAATCCGTTAAACATTTCACTCAAAGCTTAGTTATGCTATATGAAAAGTATATAAACAACGCAGTTTCCCAGCAGCTAAGCATGAGAATTAAAATTACTTCATAAGGTCTTAAAGTTGCCCTGTCTTGTCGAGATTTTGTTAAATATAAGATTGCGCTTGACCTCTATGCCTCCTGATGGCGTGATGATGACGTTAACGATGGTGGATGGTGCTCTCTGGTTTAGTAGCAGCCTATTAACTCGTGTTCTGAAGGCCCCCGACAGATGAAGGAAGCACATTCTACTCTTTAGGTTTGTGAGGTGGTGGTGTACCTTTATCTTGTGCATCATGTGCGTTAGCCAGCGTGGCGTCGGCGAACACAGCCAGGTCGTGGAGTGCGGCGCGAAGGCGTGCGCCCGCCACGCGCACGTCGAGTACGCGCGGTCGCAGGGCGCCGCGCCGCCGCCACCCCGGCGTCACGTATGACAGCAGCCGGGACACAGCGGCTGATGCCTCCTCCTGAACAAAAAAATGGATGTAGTTTTTGTAGTGGGATCAGTCTAACGGCCCTAAGCTTACTCAGGAGAAGAAGGCGTGGCATGATCTTGAACAACAACCGACCAACCAGTGGGTCACTAGTTCGTTAACCTTTCGAACGTTAGATTCATCAAGTCGGTAAGGGGTTCAGGTGCCGCGGATGCCCGTCAGTGAACTCTTCTACGCTTCCTACATTTTGCGGTGTGTTGTAATATCCTGGCGTCTAGAGCACGGAAAACTTTGTTAAACGTGTTAAAACCCACCTGTAACCGCTCTAAAGCCTCGAGCGCCGCGTCACAGGGCAGCGGCAGTGCGCGCGACCGCGGCACGTCGTACGTGCTTGATGCGTGGCTGCTGCCGGACGTGGCGGAGGCGCTGGACGTGCCGGACGCCAGTGAGCCCGTACCGGAGCACGCGGAGTCCGCCGACGCCGGCCGAGGCGCGCGCGGCGCGTCGTACCTAATAATTAGTGAGGTTTAGGGCAACTGTTTTGGAGGAATTTAAATGAAATGACGTGCGTTATTTTTGAATGACAGTCTTTAGATATGTATGTCGCACGACAGTGGCACACAGAAACAGAAGAACATACAGCGAAAATGTATTTTTCTGCGTTTTCTAAGTAATGTAATTTTAAGAGAAAAAGCGAAGCGCTGTAACGGAAAAGCGGATATTCAATTGTAATTTGTAAAGCTGGAGTGACAGTGACAGTCCCGGTTTTTGGGTCACACAAACCGCTTATGCACCGTACCGTACCGTTAAAAAGGTTTGGAGCGGGTCGATGCATTAATGACTAACGTAACCCTTCAACACATTTGCATCAGCATAGTGAGTTGACCGTCTTTGTTCATTCGTCGTCACTAAAACTGACATATCTTGAATACGGCTGAGTTGACCTACTTACAGATTTTTGCTTTCAACTAAGTTTGGCATTACCTACCAGAAAATTTATTGCTATGCTTTAGTACTTTAGAAAGAAACGGAAAGTAGCAATGGTAGTTAGATACGCGCAATGTCCTGATGTTTTATTGCATATTCTACTTATACTCAATCTAAGGCAACTGTTCATATGTTATGATTGTGAGAAACATGACAAGTTATTCAACACGGCACGATCTAACGTCATAATTTTGTCATCAAAGTGTTCGAAGGTATGAAATGACGTAAAGGCTCAGGGTAATTTCAGTATGTAATTTAATAGAAAGGAATGGAAACAAATGAGTTACATACCAGTCCCCGACGGGCCTTGGGAAGTCGTAGGTTCCGACCCGTTGGACCGGCATGGGGGCGCGAGGCACGTCGTAATGAGAACATTCCTCTATCTGAAAATTACAATTATTCTTGGTCACATTTATATCTATCTTGGTATTCATAGTGTTACAGAACGTGTAATACTCTCACATTGCTCGATTTTTGGCTGATCCTAAATCTTTATTCAAAGATGATATAATTCCTACTTATGTCCAATATAAACAAATGAGCACAGACATGTGTCATAAGTTCACAACATAACTTGCGTGTTGATCGTGTTTAACGGGTTGGCTTAAAGTAATGAGAATTACGATTTTGTTTTTTTTTATTTAAATCTCTTGTTAGGGTTATATAGCTTTTTATTATATCAAAATAAACTAGATTCAGTATGATAATCAATCATTACAATATAGCGAAAGGTCCCCCATCCTCAATTTTTCGTAGCTTTCTTCTTACTGTTTTCATCATACGTTGGACAACATATATTTTTTCATTTCTTAGTTATTTAGTTGTTTTTGTACCCTGCGCTTCAACCGAGTCTGTGATTTCGCTTCCCGCCTCACACTGTAAACTAGTCTACTGAGAATTACCAAAAAATCCTCCATTGGATGAGCTATAGGGACGTTCGGAGGGTTTAAATCCTTCGGTATGAAGTGAACGTCACGCTCTTTTAGTCAATTATGGGTGCTCCCTGCATAGTGATACTTTCTTCGCAACTTCCTGCACTTCTTTGGAATTTCTTCAAGCTATTTGTCGGAATATTTGGGTGCTTTTTGACGCTTTAAGTGTTGAACATTGTATTTCTTTAAAATATTCCTTACTCAGCCAAGGGAAACATCATATTTTACAGCTAACTTATCTGGGACTCACCCACTTTGTTTATTGCAAACTTTGCCACTTTCCTCCGGCCTCGATCATTAAGAATGGGTGGTCTTCCCGTTTTTGGTAAATCTTTATTCCTGATTTCAAGTTCCCTAGATCAGACATTAAATTGCAAATGGAGGTACATTTTCAGCTTTGAAGTGAGAGACCACTTCAGATTTTTCACGCTGTCCAAACCGGCGCTATACACGTTTACGTAATAACTTCCTCGCGGTTTATTTTTATTAAACCAGCTAATCTTTTTTTTCCTTTTTAACAATATTGACATATTTTCTATTTATTATAGCTGTCAAAATTATTTTTGTATTTTTTTTATTGCCTTCTATTGTCAATTGAATACCTTCTCATTACTTTAAGCCAACCCGTTACTTGCCAATTTAGTAAGGAGCCGATTTATTTGGTGGTCTCAGCATGCGTTTCGCGGCTTATTAAATAGATTGGCGGCGAATGTGTTAAATATGACATCATTCTATTAGTTGTCTTGTCTCGCCAATAATAAACAGAAACTGCATAATGGGCTAAGGAACAACACCTAAAAAAAAAACAGGAGGAAGTATGGCGGATAAATTGGTATCTTACTTTAGTGAAGGCTGGCGATTGCTGCGTAGGCAGCGGCTGGTGCGCCACCGGCGCGGGGGTGCGCGCGCGCCTCCGCTGCAGCGCCGCGCTCGCGTCGAACACGCCCGCTACGATGCGCAGGCGGTTGCCCGGGCATATCCCCTGGAACAAGGCCGTAGAGGCGTAAGACACGGCAAATAGTAAATCGTTGAAACTGATCATGTTCGTAATAGACAGACAGAGACGTCATGATTGCCTCTCCTATTTACAGAGACATTCCGAACTAAATTTGTACAGTACGTATATGCGCAGAACGGTGGCAGACGTGACCTGACATCATAGGAGTTACGTAGTTAAGGAAGTTGTTGTGCAAAAATAATATTTGTGTGCAATAATTTTGCATAGTATTGACGTCTTGTTTACGTTATGTAATGTAACTATTGTTATTAATAAATTTAGTAAATAACAGGAAAGAAATGTATTGTTTATACCAATGTCTATTAAATGGTTGTACGTTATTTTACAGACAGAAGTTGTTTAGAATTTCATTTCATATAATTTTTTTTTCGTATTATCATTTCATAGAATAATCAATATGTAGAATAATTACTTTGAAGACATTTAAATCATCGTTTTTTATTTCAAATAAAAATCAATGTTTCTTTTTTCATATCATAGAATAGCAAATTAAATATTCTTTGTTCTCATATTATTTATTTAAAATATAACTTAATAACAATAAAATCATCTTATAGAATTGGGAGCAGTTTGTTAAGGTGTGTGAAATGAAACGTTTGAAAAAAAGCATACCTACATACATTTGCAGACAGCAAGTTCATCTTACGTATAATATAAACGCATATAACGATTTTAATTTACAATCAAATTGTATCGCATAGCTTATTCAAGGGATATAAAAAAAATAACCTCGAAGGCTAAGGCGGGAGCTTGCTTCGCTTCGCTCCCGCCATAGCCTTCTAACCTAACCTATTCAAGTCGGTTCTGCCCAGAGAGGTCTTGGTCGCTCGCTTCGCTCGCTCGCTCACTCATATTTATATCACAAAAATTATTCACAGAATATTGGGTTTCCCACGACTTTGAATACTGTTGTCGTTAAAAAAAAATGCTATGAAAAAATACACTGACCAAACAATATTCGTTAAAAAATAATTATATTGTTTGATAAGTTTGTGTAATGAAAAAATAAAATTACAAAATTGATTGAATTGATTTTCTGTGGAATTTGTTTCTTTCAAGTAAATAGTTTAAAAAATAATAATATTCGAAGCAAAAATACAAGGACCAAATAGTATATGAAACATTTTCTGTGAAACAAAATTCTGTAATTTTTCTGTCTGTAAAACAAGGGGACACCCTATTAAATATTATGTTCCCGTTTTTCGTAAAAAGTAAAGTACCTCGAAGGTGTCGTCGAGTGCTACCCAAGACGGACAAGACCATCGGTCTTGGGTAGTCAGCACTCCTAACTTATCAAGGGCCCGCCATTTTATATTTGAATCGTCCGTTTTGGCCCAACTGTTAAAAAAGCCTTGAAGAGGCAACACGCGAAGCGCATCCCGCCGTGTCTCCATAAAGGCTCAGTTTCATTGGTCGAAAGCCCGCATGCTTTTCGTGATGCATTGCATCGCTGCAATAGCTTCCGGCTCAATAATGTTCAAACAACTCGTCAATGGATTGCTACAAGCATGCGGGCTATCGACCAATGAACCTGAGATTGAACACTTTTACTGCCAAGGGCTCTGATTTTTATACAAAATGGATCCGCCTAGCGAGTTGGTGGCACTCAAAGTGATGAGTCCTAGCGTCCAGCATCCCTTCCGTATTGTCCGGCGTTGTTACCTGTCGGCCGCGCAGCGAGCACAGCCACCAGCCCTCGCTGCCGCCCGTGTTCTGCTCCAGCACGGTCAGCAGGTCTCCCCGCCGGAACGCCAGCTCGTCCGGTGACTCAGCTATGTTGTCGTACAGAGCCCGCGCCATACACTGTAACAAAACATTTTTTTTTCAAAAACAAGGTTTTACACTCATCGATTTTTGAACTCAATTTAGACATCGCTGTAAACGCGCTATATAAAAGTTTCAAATTTTCGAATTCTGATTACATTTAGGTACTTTAACTTGAGTAAGGTTGCGATATAGGTACCTAACCTAACTTATAATAAATATGAGGCCTCGTTACAAAATTTTCAGGGTTTCGAAATAAGTGTCAGTAAATATATAGTACAAAATATAGTAGCTGTTTCAATCTGTTTGTTTGTGCGCTCAGTTTTTATCATATTTCGTTATAAATAACTAGTATGCTATACATTTTACTATCATTTAAAGAACTTACGAAAAGTTAGTGTATGTTACATAAATCTCACTCGGGCAAAGCCCGGTCGGGGGCTAGTATAAGAAAAAACGTTACATAATCTACGAGTAATTAATGGTTGGTTGCTGGTAGCCCGGGAGCGAAGTGTCTGGCATTAATCCAAATGCTGACCAATTTACGCATTGTAGCCTTATTCCTAACGATACCATAAAACAGAAAAGAGCAGAACTTCTCTCAGGACCTTAAATTATGGGTTAAAAACACATTCTAAAGAATCATTTGTTTTGTTGATTCTGAGCGTGTGTTAATTTCATTACAATATTCCGCAACCTAGCGAGTGTAGATACGTAATGTGATAGCAAGAATATATCAAAATCAAGGCATAAAATTAATAAAAAATAAAGGTTAGGGTTCGCTCCAATATGTGGTTAAAAGATGAAGGGATAATCTAAGTACGTAAGGACATTACTATAATATTCAAGTAGGTATTTAACAACGTTTATGCTACCTTGTTCCACGGTTTCATATGTAAAAGTATTTATAATAACTTGCAATTACGCCTCAAAGAATGTTACAAAGCACTAGAAAGCTGAGCAACATATGTTAAATAGGCCTTAATGAAAACTAATGCCTTTGAAGATGCGCCCGGTGCAGTTTACACGGCGAACTCCGACCCTTGCAAAGAGTATAAATGGCTTAATAA
Organism: Acleris literana; assembly: GCA_946894065.1. NCBI lineage: Eukaryota > Metazoa > Arthropoda > Insecta > Lepidoptera > Tortricidae > Acleris > Acleris literana. The sequence continues at coordinate 7,814,642 of OX335681.1, forward strand.
GGAACTGATGTGTAGGGCGCGATTATTTATGCGTGTGCCATTAGTATTTGACACCCTCGCCCACTTAATTTGGCGGTTGCAGCTGCGACGGAACGCTCGCGTCCTATATCACGATAATGACGGAGTGCATTGTGCAACGATGCAGCGTTGCGGCAGGCCATGTCCGTTTCCGATCGAATGTTTATGCAATTGATAAGTGCAGTTGCTGTTATTCGGAGTGATGGATGATTTACGTCAGGGGGCAGACTATAGGCGTGAACAGCTCAATATGCACACGTCGATTTTGACGGACCGTATTTACGCACCGTCAAGCTCTGGTGTGGTCGCTCCCTAAGTAAGAGCTATCAAAACATTGACAGTTCGATAACAGGTTAAAGACAAGGTTGGTTTTTACCGCCTGGAATAGAAGCCTAGTGAAGTAGCTACAGATTTAGTGAATAATGTTTTGCCATCGTTTTTTGCCGGATAAGTACGTATTGATGTTGCTTTCTCAATAAGCTTATCAGTGGGTATTAGGTACTAAAGTTGACTGAGACAACAAGATAAAAACGAACTTTTCCGAAAAAAAACGATGGCAAACCATTATTCACTACATCTGTACCTGAGGGATAGCCGGTTCCGTGCCCGGGCCCAGCAAACATCAAATTGAGCAAGCGAAAGTACATTATATTGACTTGATAAAAGCAAAACAGTTTAGTTAGGGCCCCAGTTTTTTGCACCAAGGCCTTCGGTAACCTATCTTAATCTAAGGCTCTACTTTTAACAAGATACTTACCGATAGCCGTGCGCCATATATCTGTCCGTGTGTCACCTAGACTTATAGATCTATATATAATACGTTCCACGTCGCAGTTAGCCATGCCTAGTGCCTACCCCCAATTCGATCCCCGATAAATAAGGGTGAATACTTATTTTGCGATGAAAACAAGTATTTGTCTTGGAGTTTTTCTGTTTATCTAAGTAATTAATTATCTATAAGTATAAGTATGTTTTTCGTTGACTAGTACAAATAGTAAAAGCCTAGAGCTTGAAACTAGGTCAATTTCTGTAAGATCGTCCCCTGATATTAAATTTATTCATCAGTGTCATTAAAAAACATTTCATAAATCTCTCAAGGAAATAGGTAAAGTACCTAGACCTAATCATTCCAAAAACTAATTTAAATATCAACTTTATCTACGATCCCTGAGGGTTACATTGATACAAATAACAACAAGGGACTACGTTTTTTTGGTCGATTAAGGTATAATTCACCGGGCATCCGGCTTCACGTTCAATCCTATGAAAATATTTGATGTCACCATTCACCAATTCCGCTTCGAATGATATCAGAACAAGCATCGGGGTGGTCAGCGAACAAATGAATTTAGATGTAAAATTATTTAAATGAAAAAGAACGAAAATATTTTTTTCCAGTCGTTGTAAGATCGCTCAACACATCTAAGTACATCTTCTGTACATAATATAAAATGAAGTCGCTCCCGATATCTGTTCGCTTAGATCTTTTAAACTACTCAACCGATTTTAATGCAGTTTTCAGCAATAGATAGAGTGATTCAAGAGGAAGGATTCTAATTATTGGATATATTTCTGGATTTCTGCAACTCCCGTACATAAACGGGAGTTGCAGAAAACCGAAGGGTCGCTAGTAATTATAGTTATAACGTATAAAAAGCGGTGGCGTTTTTTTAAATGTAACCTTTTATTTTGTTTAACTTGATACATAAAAAATATTAGAAACATCGAAGCCGTAAAGTATCACTGACTTTAGATTTAAAAAAAAAAACTAACCCTTTTCGGCTGCGCCTTTTTCGTATTCCGTAAGTAACATCCTTTGCAATTTTTGTACACATGTGATATATAAACACGAATGCTTAATGTCTCAGGCATTGCCAGCTGTTCACTGACTAATAAATATGAATTAATAATTAAAACAATCAAGTCCGTTCGCGTTCAAGGATCGGAGGACACTGAACGGGAGAAGTGTTCGCAAATGTACTTAATTAATTAATTATTAGTTCGCTTCGATAATGAGTCACGGAAAGATTATTAAGTCACGTAGTTATGGTTTTGTAAGTCGGTTTGCGGCTTTAAAGCTGTCGCCGCACGTCGAATTGTTTTGATTTGTTTGTTCGTAGCTCTTTAGAATTGACGAACAAAATTGACGTCAATTCTGGAGCAAAATATTACCCGTGGTTATGCAAGTTTATTATATGTTTTAATTTTAGAATGGTTTTGTTTCCTCCGTAATATACATAGTATCTACAATATTAAGTATCCAGTAAAGCTTTATTTTTTTGTTTAATAAGAACCAACAGCTATATAAATAGAGTAGATTAGAATTTTTATATAGTACATAACATCCAACTACAGTAACAATCAACTTTAGGTACCTACTCAATAACGAAGAACGCGTAGCAACGCAGCTAAGGCAAGATTACTCACATCATAATCACAATCCAGCTAACAATTACATAATGAAACTTCGTATTAAGTCTACATATTAATAGTTCTAACATACAATATTTATTTTATTTAAGAAAAATTAAATTTCCCTCGAAATTAAACCAGATATACGTTTGTAATGACTCTTAATTAGTAAGGGAGATGTTATTAGGGAAGGAAAGCAATTATTATTCGACCCTCGTATCTAAATAAAAATGGCTATGACCTTTTGCCTTGACGCACTTACGTGTATCGCAATATACTGTTATTTCAGCAAAAATCCCAAAACGAACGGCCTTCTCAAGTGCAATTCGATGCGTAATCGATGCAGTCAGCTGAGCTGTAAGAGGCCATGGTATCCTATCGTGCCTTGAGTTCTTAGTGTAACAAATAAAGATGCTGTGTCACCGGATATCTAAGAATGAATCATGGCGCCAGGCGAATCCGGAGCTACCTGGAACTAGCAAGGCCTACCCACGTAGGTCGGTGAGGTCATTGTCTGACCTCTCGGCTACACTACGAATCAATGAATGACATAAATCTCATGTTTTCCTCGTATTGAAGATGTTTACGCACTATGTTAAGTTTGCCTGTTGACGACCTCTTCTTTTACATTAGAACTTGCATCTAATTGTATCTATGGATAATCTTGGAAAACAAATAAAATTTAAAATGTTTAAAAGTAAACACATTCTGATTGAATATTGTTTTGTAATAAGTATTTAAATGTAATCGTTAGTATATAGTCAGTTTTTTAGAGTAAAAATGGTATCCTTACAATGGGCATTGGGAAACTGTTGAATATTGAATTGACATGCATACCATCATTTATTTCCATGTACTTACTGAATACAATTTACAATACATATTCTTTTATGTATGTTCTCATTAATCCTTGAGAATGAAACCAGACCGCGAACAAAATATTATTTTCTCACAACAAAGACGTAGATTTCACAAAATGCTCTTGCGAATTACATGGACGTTATTTTTTGCGGTTAGGCGCGGGCGTAATAAGCTTAAATAAACTTAAAGGTCGTAAACAAAATTTCGTTGCTTGAACAAGAAATTTAGGCAGTCGCCGGGGGTGGTTTTTAATTTTTGCCGAGAGGTAACAATAGTACTTACCAAGTTGAATTTCTCCGCCGCACATTAGTTTCAAAATTTCCTTTTGGGCGATATTTGGAGCTAAAAGCGAGCTCGATGACCTAAATGGCTAATAATAACCTGTCCCCTTTCGACTTAGGTCGGTGGCTTGCACGTGTCAGGTATTGCGAAGTGAACCGGCTAGATTTCGCGGTCGAGCGAGGCACCATGTGGGATTGGGCCGGACGGTCGAAAATCAATGGCGGCCCGTAGGGGACTGAATGGCGGGGCGGCGACCTACGAAGGTCGCACTTTGCTCCCGTAGTACGCGAAGGGTTAGCGCGCATGCGTACAAGATGCTACCCGGAATTCCGGCTTTCGTTTTTTATTGCCTAAGTTAATAAGCGCTAGTATTCGGTTTTATTCTACTTCTAGTTGGAGAACAAACTTCTAGAGCTATTGGGTATTGTGTAGCTAGGAGGAAGTCATGTGTAGAGATAACACCGATTAGGAATTGGATTGCCCTACTCCGAGTTGCTGCTATGCACAGCATCATTGTTACATTCTAGAGCTCATTCGGATATTTTGGAGCATCTGACTTCTTTTAAATATATGAATTGCAGACCAGCAGCAGCAAATTATATTTAAAAACTTTTTGAACATCGGAATTTATTACAAAATATTTTTAATCCATTGAATCCTTTAATCTATATCAGGAAGCACCACCCAATTTCAACCGAGCTCGAGCTTCGGTAGTATTCATTAACTTACCCCCTTCAGATGCAATTGGCCAAAACGAACCGCATATCGGAATTGGAAACGCTATTTTGTTACCACTCCGATAGTAAATTGCAAAATGCGTTTGTAAAATATAGCAAGTTATATTTGTGCTACCGAATGGGGTCACTCGTCGGGCGTCTCTCGTCTAGACTGGTCACTAACTGTGGTTTTCCTTACATTGGTGTTGAAAACCATCTATTATTAACGTTTCCCATGTGATTGTTTTTGTAGCGTATCGTTAGCTTGTCGCGTTAAGAATTTAGCAGATTAAAATAATATAAGTATGCATCTATCTATACCAGTCATAAATTTAAAAATGATACTCAAATTAGAAGTCCAAAACGTTTTAAAATGCCTTCCTAATTTGTTAAGTAACGCAAAAAGCTTCAGCATCCATCATTCCGACGTTTTAATGGAATTGTCTGGTAGCAAAAACTTTTTACTGCCACTTGTTATGGAGATAAAAAATAGCAGAAGCAAATAAGAGTGGCGGTTATCGGCAAGAAGTCAAGAAGTGCTTATTACGTGGCTGCAGTCTAAGTGGCTGCGACCGCAAGGACTCTCGGCATCTCATCTGCAACTTAGCAACCTCAAACGAGACACCACTACACGTTGCATAAGTGCGTCCTTTTCCCCGTTGCATTAGTACACTCCATGCTCTCGATTATCATGTAAGTGCATCGAATGACATAGTAAAAATTGCAATCGGAATGCATATTGGCGGTGGCGCCATTGCAAAATGTATGAGTGAGCAATAAAGTGACTCTACCACGGGAATATGCGGTTGAAGATGTGTAGCAAAAACTAGCCAAGCGCGAATCGAGCAGTGCTATGGCTATGGCGCTCTTTCCTATAGAGTTCTATACGGCATGAAGTAATCGGTTGCTTTAACCCTGTCTTAGGACACGTTGGTGATTCATTGTTTTATAAGAAGAGCTTACCAAGTATTTATCTCCGGAAACTCTATACTATTTAAAGTGCCAAAATAATAATAAATTTCAGCACTTTTAATTATTTATCAAGCATCCCGTTATATAATTTTGGATAAAAACTGGTCAAAACTGAGTTGAACTCATGCTTCAAAGGCCGTCATTCAGTTTGTTTTCGATTTTTGTTAATCAGACATATAGAGTTACAGACAGTCAGCTAAGTGATGTTATAATGTAAATTTTCTTTTTCGTGATTGATAAGCGGGTGATGTGAAATTGAAAATTGAACCCCAAATAAGTTATTGCGATCCGTCGATCCAAGCGTTAGCAATATCAAGTTACCCTTTTAGGTATAGACGTTTTATCATCCAATATTCAGTCGCTGGCAGTCAACGACCTATCCGCGTTCGACATAAGGATAAACTACTGTAAGGGTACTCATGTGCTGAACTTAGTAAAAATTGTGAGATGCGGGTTTTTTGGTTTTCGGAACAATATTTTTTATAATAGTCCATTTTGTTCAGTTATTGTTATAAATCTATACGAGTATCCCCTATAGTCTTATGTTGCTTAAGCATTTAAATGTACAAAAATAAGGAAACCCTTTGCAAAAATACATGTTATACAATTATGTCCCTTTTATAAACTGTCTTAAGGATATCCTATGCAAAAATATTTGTTAATTCTTGAAAATATGCCCAAGGCATGAGAACCTACCTAAGTTAGCGTAAGTTTATAAATTTTATAATCTAAAAAAAACTTGCGCCAATGCGTGCTCTTTCCTTGCGCTGAAGGGACCCGTAGAATAAACACCCCTCTCCCACGCAAATCCTCATAATAACATTCATCTGGGTTAACCGACCCTTCGTCGTAACTTCTAGGAAAACATGTCTTCCAATGATTTATGTAGCAATTGTGGATGTGAAAATTTTAAAAATGCTACTCGAATACCTAACCATAAACGAACTCGTGTAACCATGGTAGTTATTAAAATAGTTTACTAACTAGATTTCTTGGCTGTATTTATAACATTCTCAGTAAATGAATTTATTAATAGTTATTTTATATTTACCTATTACTAGAACGTACATTTAACATTGTAAACGCCATGTCTTTGGCTTACCTAGTATATTTTTTAAAACATCTATCAACTTTTACGTCCGTGGGATAAAGCACTAATTAGACTTAGTTTTATTTATATGTAGACCTACCTAAGTGCTTCAGTAACAGGTGTAGAATCGTATAATTACGGTTGAATTATTTAGTGACGGCTTGATAGACGGACATCCGAACCAGACGGCTCTCGTTACAGATCAAATAAAAACAAGCGTGAGAAAAAGCGTCATGTTAAGCCGAGGCGAGGTGTAATTATGTGTTCTAGGATTGTTGGACTAGTAACGAGCAGCGTAATTTATTTAAGTGCACAAGACCATTAATACCTGAAGTATCTAAAATGTCCGAACCTCGAGTTTTTACCCTGCTTACATATTTTGCACATCCTTTCTACCTACCCCTACATAGTTATGTAGCCACGCGTTAATTTATAATAAAATTTACTATTGTAGAGATTTAGGAAAATGTACTTTTAAAAGAGAATTGTGAGGCTGAAAATGTCCATACGAGTACAAAGCGGTAAAGTTTGTCTCCCCTTAAACCTAGTCTAATTTTTACGATTTTTAACCGACTTCAAAAAAGGAGGAGGTTATACGTTTCACTGTATGTTTTTTTTTAAATGTATGTTCACCGTTTACTTCGTCAATTGTGGACCGATTTTAAAAAATATTTTTTGGTTTGTTAGAGTATACTTCCGAGGTGGTCCCATCTGTATCTGATGAGGGAATCAGTGAGGAATTGAGGAAACTCCTCAAATATTGTAGGCAAACATATAGCGATTTTAGTATTTTTAGTAACAAGTCCAGCATTTGCATTCAGAAAGTATCATTTGGTGAAGTGAAACTCATGATGAAGACCACAGACGGCCACCGGAACTCCTCAACGGTACCGATTTCAAGTGTGGCGACAAGATATCTCGATTAAGATAGTTGAGCGACTACAACGAAGAATATTTACTTGTTGAAATATGACTATGACATTCCCGCGGCGTTGCTTGCGGCACGCTTGAAATAACTTAAAGTTTCATATCAACTATGAAGTGGGAGTACGTAACAGCGTATTATGATCACTAAAAACTATAAAATAAAATAAATGTTTAAAAAAACAAAAAACCGCCTTCAAACACGCAACAAAAACTTCTTTAATATTGTAGGCACCTAATAGGTTAGTCCAACTGAAGTCGGCGACCACAATATTTTCGGCATTTTGTTGAAAAAAACAAAAAACCGCCTTCAAAAACGCAAAAAATAACTTCTTTAAAATTGTAGGCATCTAATAGGTTAGTCCAACTGAAGTCGGCGACCACAATATTTTCGGCTTTTTGTTGAAAATATTGTGGTCGCCGACTTCAGTTGGTGGTTTTTTAAAACATTTATTTTTTGATTATGTTATGTACTTATATTATGAAAAACTAGTTCTGTACGTTTTCCTTTCCAAGAAAATATTTCATATAAATAAACAAATTAAAATACAACGCAAACATAGTTTTTCATAATAACTTCAACATATTCAAAAATCGTGGAAATCGGACATGATTTAGGGGCTGAGAAACGTTACCGCCCGGCGCTAAAATTGCATGGAAAATGTTTGACAGCTACGCGATTAAGCGTCGCCTCGCAATCCTCATAAAATGGGATGAGAACGGCGCCCACAATTATAATTTTGTGAAAAATTAACGAGGTGACAAAACAGGGTGCTCTGCACGGGTAGCACAAGTTGTATTTTGTCGCTTGTCGCTCTGTGCGTCTCTATCGTTACTGACTAGATAGAAAGGGAGATCCCAGCGACAAAGAAGTCGCGGGCAACTTGTGCTAGCCGTGCTGATCTTGTCACAAGTTCACAACTGACGCCGCGTAGACGTAAATGCAAATTCCCAACCTAACAAGTGACCAGTGTTATCTTTTATCTAATATCATTCGTATAACAGTGTAGCGTATTCGCACATTACGCAATTGGCACTCGTCGGCGCCTTGAGTCGGGTGTTAGTCGGAACTCGACGCCGGATGCGAACCGGACCCGCGACAATACAGCGACTCGTTACTTAAACATACGTACGTAATATATCTAACTGTAGCTCTCTAATAAGATAAAAACTATGAAGAGAATGTCAATTGAAATATCGAAAGGTCGAAATATAAATAAAGCTATTCACAGGGTGCTATAGTTTAGTTTATATTTGTAACTGTAACGTCCTTTTATTTCACACGAACGGTTGGACACGCATGGATTAAATTATTACCTTGGCTCTGCTTTTATAGATGAATATAATTACAATGGTTTATCGATCGCTCGTAATGAACGCCATCATTAAGTGACCACCTATAAACATTATGTCGGTCACGCAAGGTTAACGGGCGGGCACAATAGTGTGCCGAGGACTGTTTTGATTGATGGGAAATCAAAACATTAGGCATCCGACCGTTTCTCCGAGGGGGACGCTGGTGCTTTGAGACGTAAGAGAGAAGTCTCGAATCCAGTGATTCTAATTCCATAACTGGTCATCCCGAAATGTTACAGACTTATATTTATAAAGAAACGCTGTCCATTCCCGATCTACGTTTTATTTTTATTGCATAGCGAACCGAATGTTTTCATTGGCCTCAACAAAATATTAATACCTAATTAATATGATAATAAGGATTTTATTACAGCGTTATGTCGATAAACGTCCACATACCGTTTTTATTATAAATTTAATGGTCTCAGATTACGTAAAGAATTGAAGTTATACGATCGGAACCATGTCTATAGCTTTATATCTATTGGAATATATTATAGATGTAAATTAGACTTTGTAACTGTATCACGGGAATTGAATAAAAACATCACCGCAGGAGCTCGCGGCGGCGCGGGGGAGGAGACCCCTTCGGCGAGGGCGAGGGTGCTGCAGAGATGCAATTCCAACTGCATTCTGCAGATACGGACGCAAGAATAGACGCGACTTTTTACTCGTTTTATCCGTGTTTTAACCGCCGTCCTTTAAGGCTCGGTCGACACTTTTTGGAACGAGAAGCGGCTTAACAATGGGCCTGCCGTCATTGCGGATTCCCTGCGCCTTATTCGCTGAAAAATTACCGTTTCGTTAAAAGGGAAATAAAAGGATTTATCCGCGTCCCCATTTCCGTTACCCAATTACTTGTCGCAGGGAGACGCGACCGATGCCAAGTCGCCCGGACTGCGCCTGACACTTGTAGCTTGTTTCTGTGATTTGGCACGTGTCCAACGCAAACGCGACATTTACTCACTTACATATTGCACTATGCTCGCTGGGTATGTGAACTGAATATAAATTTTTCTACGTGAAACTAAAATATGACCCGCAAAGTTTCCGGGAAGCAATATCGATAGTGCTATGTTGAGTCACAACCAACGAGCATATTTTGTGTAGGTATGCATTTTGAGAAAACATTTACGAAAGGTTACCGAACTTACAAAGACTAAATAAGTCTGAAGAGTCGCATGGAATTCTTCGAACTGACCGCTGATTGTTTGTGTTTGCTCTACAATTGAGTCCTGCGCGTCATCCTTTCAAGAATAAAATGACATAAAGAAACATTTGAGGCAAATTTACCTACATATCGACCGCTGTTTAAAACTGTGTCAACAAATCTATTAACGACGCGGCAAACGTTTTAAATGTCGTTCAGAATCATTTTTTTTTTTACAAAAACTACACATTTCATCGACTAGGTACTATACGAACTATACTTAGGGGGCGCTATTATCAAACTTGTCGCAGCGCCACGACGGCGAACGAGTAGTGGAGTGCGACACTCGAGGCGGCTTCAAACATTTTCGTCGGGATCGTCGAGAGCTGTCTCTGATTAAACTCCGCCCGCGCCCGTTACTCTTGCTTTATTTGCACGAATCGCAGCACTCCCCAATTCATTTGTAGGATTCCTTTAAAAATTAAAAACTGAACCTTTTGCTAAGTTGAAAACAGGCAGATTAAATCTGTTTTTTTCCTCATCTCACGCATGTCATTTGCAGATGGTTCGCGTGTTTTCATGAGTGTGATTCTGAATAGGTCCTAATGGCGACGGAAAGACTTAGGATTTTTAAAGCGGGAAACGTTGGTAGATCTTTGTGTGAAATAAACCATATTTAGATATCTAAACGTGAGGCTAAGTAGCAGCAAGTTACGCTAAGACAAATAATAATTCGAACGTCTTCTAAAATAACAGAGTAGTTCATCGAAACGTTATGTTTTATTTATGAAACACAGACATTAAATTATTCATACGAACTAAGACTCACTATCTGATGGCAATGTTGCATACAATAATTTAATAATGGAATATTAACTGGAGGGAAAGCATAAATTTGGCGGTAGAGCGGCAGCCACACTGAATTAGATATGCATTAGATCACACCCCGTATAATGCTGCGCATTAGTTCTCAAACCATAAACATATACACATGCAAATAATAAGCTTAATTTAATGAACAGTGTCAGACTACCTATCATAATACTGGAAGGATTAGTACATACCTACTTCGGCGCCAGTGACAAACCACAAAGAAAACTATGGATTTGTGGTTTGTATTGTATATCGATATGTGACAAAACGGACAATGAAGTATTTAACTACTTTGTGAATGAGCCTATTAAAACTTGGAAAAGGACAGTGCAAAGTGTTATAGTAAATATTATAGGTAAAAGAATAGTGCTATATGGGTAGTGGGTACTTATTCAAATACATATTTTATACATAGCTTCTGGGCAACTAACCCACGACAGTCCTTCACAAAATATTTCTCGTAGATACCCATATTTCAGAGGTACTCTGAGTACTCCGACGAAGTGCAGACAAACAATAGGACAAAGTTTAGGGCCCACGGTCCTTCCCGCCCTAGACAGCATTATGGCTCTCAAGAGACTGTGCCGCGGTGAAATAAACCACCCTGCCGTCTCGTGGACGACGTTGCGTTTTCGCAAGTGCAATTTTAATAGAATAATTGAATAAGCTGGGAAAAGTCTGTTGAATTGGTTTGTTTATTAGCTGAAAGATAGACGGTGTATATCAAGTTCATAGAATGGTTAACCAATCGAAACATGTTATTGGTTTGTATTACAAAGAATCGATAACATTATCTTAGATATCTTTATCGGCCGCAAACATGAAACTTTTATCTCATTTCCCGACATTTTATATCGAGTGCGACGCAGGGTTTTTGTGAGTGACGCCGTTTAGCCTCCCCTAGCGATCAGACGTCTCCCGAGAGGGATAAAGTCTTTGCCACCCTTTAGCTTTTTTCTTATACGAGTCGTACTTAGCTATGGAGTACTCTCATTACCGTGGTATTTTCCTCCCCTAATGTGAGCGAACAATACCATAAACCGTATAGGTATACGTACAAAGTATCAAGGATTCTGCCCAGTCAGGGTGGGTTTATTCATCAAAATCAAAATAAAGACGTGGTTGAGCTCGTGTACTAAATTACTTTCTTCCTTTGTTCCTGATGGAACTATTGGGTTGGGGTAATCGACTCCACGCTAATGCATCACGGGACGGGAGCGGCTTTGTTGCTTATTCACGAGATTTGATTAGGCAATTGCTTTTGGAATTTCTTGTACCGGAAACTATCGATTAATTATTATGAGGATTGTTCTTTAATTAATTATCCGCCGAGCCTAAGAGAAGTGAGTTCGTTGGAATTAATGAAAGTCAAAAAAGTTACGTAGGCGTTAAACTATCTGCGTATAGCTAAAGTCATTATAAAAGTTCTGTGACATTTTTTAAATTTAAATGTATGTGAGTCTGCTGTTAAAAGCTCGATACAAAGTATAGTGTCATACAGAACAGAATATATCAAAGCAAAGGCGCGCTTATTGAATACGGCCAAGTCGGCCAATATCTATTCCCGAGGCCTCCACAATGACGGAACAATTACCAATTTAAATCACACGCATAGCTATCCATTAACATAGAAACAAACACGTTTTCAAGTAGCCAGAAGCATGGGAACGGTTGGTTATAATGATTACCAGCACGATAACGTGGTGAGACCTTTTGGGCCTGTCTATGAGAGGCATGTAAGGTGCATCGACGTTTTGATCAATGGCCTGTCGGTCTCTCGCTTCTGTCTGTCTGTCACGGCGCCGAGCCTGCTTCTGGTGGACGTTTGTTCTCACCGACTCTACGCAATTAGGTGCTGTGGCTTAGATTCTAAATATCTGCTGAAAATCTTTATTTCTCAAGTGACTCGTTATTTGGGTGTAACTATTTATCGTGGGGATTCCAGTGCTGGTGTTGCCATGCTTTAGAATCCAAAAATAAGGGTAGATCTGAATGGCTTGTCAGAATGAGAAATTAAGTAGCTTTAATAGAAAATTGCAAGTTTCTTGGTATCATTAGTTCATAGTTGAAGAAACTTTTGGCAACTTCCTTTGTGGGGTTGCTTAATGATTTTAATATACATTTATATATAGTTAAATAGTCTAATTGCCCACCTTGTAGAAAATGGTTACCAACGCCTATAGCCATTATTTTAGCAACACCCAAGGGCGCTACTTATAATAATATGTTACCCGTAAATTAATTTGTAAACTGATTAGATGGATCAATAACGATTATACAGTCATTGAACTGCGCTTACTGACTGAGTTAGGTCTAACGTGTCAGAAGCCAATTAAGCGTTTCCATCGCTAGATCGTTTACATTCAGCAATTGCAGGCCTCCATTGTTCGCCATACTCGTCAATGTTGCGTGTTCCCACCAAAGCTATAAGCTTCCATCAATTTCTTACCGAAATATCTTTAGCTTACTAAAAGTATAGACTGCCAAACTAATGCAACAAGTCACGAAACTTCACCTTTACCTACTATTAGGCATCTCTCAAATACTTTATTTGGTTCCCGGCGTTTCGTAAAAGTTGGGTCGGGTAAAAGGATTGCGAAATAGAATTTCATCCTTTGGCGTTATTGGATACTTTAGTTGTCGGGATATTGCGGCTGCGTTTGTTGTACTTGTCAACGTCCTCGACTTCCTATTGGGCCGTAAAATTTGATAAGAGGTCCTTGCCACGCGTAGTTACATACAACGGTTCATAAAAGGGGGTTTAGGTAGTGGTAGGGGAAAATGCTTAATGCTTAATTTACTTTTGGGGTGTAAATAAAAAATACCAAGTAGCTATGGTGTTTTTCATACGGCAACTTGGTACAAAAACACGATTAATAACTTAAATCTATGGTAGCCTATAAATGAAGATGAATTTACGAAGAAATTGACTCCACTGCACTAGCTCCCCACACATTTGATCTCCGAATATGCGGGCTATTCATTAACATTGCAAATTTTTAACTGGATCACTTACTCCAGTGGCTGCGTACCGATACGTTACTGGCCATCGAGAATTCTAATATTGAATACTGTTTCGTCGTGCTATCCTTCTCATGCTAACCTGTTTGCAAAGGATAGGATAGGATTTATAGCTAGATTTGTGTTAGGAGGTTCGAGCTATGGATCCATGGGGGTGACGTGACAGGCACTTCATGCTGATGCGCGCTCGAGGAGCACTCTCGTCCCTCTGACAGTGACACGCCGCCGAGTTTGCGTGTGATGACTTTGCAAATTACTGAGATATCGGTCGTCACGGATGAATTATAATTTGTATATATATCTGGACTACTCTAGAGGAAGCGCTTGGGTCATTATTTGGGCGTTTGTTCCGAATCACTTTCGTGGTCACATTTTTGTAGAAGTGGCTGCAGATTTCGATTTCGTTTCTGGTTAGGTATTTAAGTTTACCGCACATCTAACAAATATCCAATAACGGCATCAAAATATACGCCCAATTCTTCAAAAATGTGTCCACAAAAGTGAGGCGGTTGAAACGCTCGAATAATGACCCGCTTATTCAATGTCGTTTCTGAGGAAAAACATCCTTTGAAAGCTAATACTTTTCAACTTGGCAAATGATCCGCCATCGAGATTAACACTGCAATAGCAATCCACTCCAGGATAAACGAAAGGATTGGCTGAACGACTCTCCGGGTGTAAATAGAGCTTAAAAATCACTCCGACTGCGCCATTTCCCCGCCACCCTCTTTAAAGCGCTGTAGATCAAGCGAGATTGCCAACCTTATAGATGAAATCCATTTCGTTTAATGCTTTAGGTCTTTTGTTTATTGAAGTTTTTAAAGTGTGCAATTATATGTAATTACAATTCGCTCTTTCCATTTACCAAATCGCATAATAGGGCTTCCATAATTATGTTAGTGATCGTTTTCTTCCATGCAGCTTTGCAATGGCAATATTGAACTGAGGTTTCATTGCTATTTGCGTTAACTTTGGCCACACACACTAAGCACTATAAATTACAGTAAAAATAACTAAATTTACTAACAAGGAAAGGTACCGAACTGTCCGGCTCCGATTTGGTTTATTTTGATGTATGTTAGAGAGTAGTCTAAAATAATAGACACGTATTTATTTTTAGCGGCCCTAACTCACCCGGTTCGGAGAAATTGACCTCCAAAGTACTGAAAAGTGACTAAACCCTCTAACTTCTATAGAGAATTTAAAAAAATAAAATGCTATTTTCTTACCATTTTTGATTATATGTTTAAGAACATGAAAAAATAATGAGCACGTGTTTTGTTATATCGACTAAAACTCATAATTAAAAAAAAAACCTTTCAAAGTTATATACATCTTATCGAAGATACACTTTGTTGGGTATTTTTTTTTAAATATGAGTTTTAGCCTATATAACAAAACACGTGCTCATTATTTTTTCATGTTCTTAAACATATAATCAAAAATGGTAAGAAAACAGCATTTTTTTTTTATCTCTATAGAAATTAGAGGGTTTAGTCACTTTTCAGTACTTTGGAGGTCAATTTCTCCGAACCGGGTGAGTTAGGGCCGCTAAAAAAAAATACGTGTCTATTATTTTAGACTACTCTCTAACATACATCAAAATAAACCAAATCGGAGCCGGACAGTTCGGTACCTTTCCTTGTAAGTATAAAAAACCTTCAAGCAATGAACTATAATAAGTTTCTATCAAAAAAATAACATTTTTGGGACAAGGTTTTGCTGCCGACTGTACTTTTTGCAAAATCTTTATCTGCTTATGAAGACCAAACTATTGAGTCCTAACACGTTGGGTCTACGTTAAGAATAGCGGAGATCCTGTCGCCACCTTACGAGTCCATCATCAGACCAACGTTATATACCATGATATTGCATTGTCATTAGGTTTACATAAGTGGTCCAAATTTCAGCCCACGGGTGTTTACGGGAAGTGGGTCAAATTTAACTTGCTAGGTTTGACCTGTACCTACAGCCTTGGCCAAAGGTGTTGAGCACCCCACGTTTTCCTTTGTAACTTATAAATAAACTATTATTTTTCAATTTAAAAAATATACAAAGACGTAAATAAAATAAGTAGTAAGTAAAGTATTTGAACATGTTCAAATCAATAGTACCTAGATGTCGTTTCGAAGTAGCTATTTGCGTGTGAAAACTGGAGCTAGAAAAGTCAGGTTATACAATAAAATGATTAAATTATTTTCACGTAATTTCCCTTAACGTCAATAAATATAACTAATATTTCCGATAGATATACAACTTTCTATAATAAAAGGTATAAATGCACCTTTTAAAGTTTGACTTTTATATGAAAAACGCATGGGTGCTCAACACATTAGGCCAAGGCTGTACATACCTACATAATTACATTGCTTGCAATAAGTTAAATAAAAGCTTGTAAAAACATTGACCGTTATCCTTTGTACTGGTCTCCAGGCAGTTCTCACTTTAAAGTACCTAAACATGAAAATTCAAATCCATTGTTAAACAAAATTGCACGGCGGTAAATAACCGTAGCATTTTCTAGCATAATAGTGAAAGAAAGCATTAGTTAACGAGCTGAAACCCCGCCGTAAACATACGTTCAACGCTTTGAATACGGCGGTTAGGTCAGCTACATAAATATCGGAATTGAAATAAGGCCGGATCAGACCTCCCAGTTAGTTAGTTTTATGGGTCTGCCAATATCTGGCAGTAAATAATTACAAATAGCAAACCAACCGACAAATCGCGGGTCTAGAACATTATGTAAGGTAACGTTGTCATATTAATGAAGAGTTAATGTTGTTGCTTAATCAATAATGCATGTCATTGTCCCATAGGCAGGCTTGTGCGTTTAATTGCGACGTATTTAACTACGAGCGTGCATGAAATTGACTGCCAACAAACCTTAATGCCTATGTCAAAGTCAAGCGGTATTGATTGGTCCCCGTCCCCACTTATAACTTGTTCCTATTAAGAAAACTCACACAGTTCTCGAAACATCTGTAGTAAATTACAACTATCCTAGAAAACTTTATAAGTGTACAAGTTGTCAAAATTGGCAACTATTCCTGTAGAATATCTTTTGTAGTACCTAGCTGCAATGTTGCTAAAACGTCCTAAAGAGATTTTATTAGTGAACTGGGAAATATAATTACCGTAAAAAAACATCAAAGTGCATTGACTTTACTCAATCAATACTCTCTGAACTCGCTAAACATTAATTTAATAGTGTATAAAAAACCCAGGCAACATCGATAGCGTCCCTTAATGGAATGAAATAATGCAATGGACGTGAATGTAATGAGAAGTCGTCGCCGAGGGTGCGCATATGTCGGTAATCTCCTCGGCGGCAGGCCGGTCACGCGCTTACGCGATTCCATGACAGATTTCCCCGATTTACCGTTCCCGTTCCAGACATTACCGTGGCATGTCAGCCCTCATATCTAGAGAACCGTCGGCTCGCACGGGAATGCGCTCACGTCTATTTAAAACATTTGATGTAACAGGTTTAATTACTTTAACGATGTTTACCGAGGGCTTGCACCTTAATGTAAACACAAATTAAAAGCCACCTATCTTATACGTTGTAGGAACTAGGTGCGTTGAATCGCGCCTAATGGTGGTGAAGATAAATATTTGTGCCGCCAGCCAGCCACGCAATAAAACCTTATATGGATTAAATGCATTATCAACACATTAATAAGAAAATGCAAACCGTAAGCCGACTGAGGAAACTCAATGAATTGCGAAACGAAACGCATTCATTCACACTTCCACTAAAGTGATAATGCTATAAAAGCTAGAATTAAACGGGACATGTAATGTTAAAGCACGTTTACTGTTAGAAATACTAGTTCTAATGACAACTTTGAACTGTGAATTTCTTAGTTATATGGAGCAAGGGCGACGTATTAAGTTGGCAATTGCTGTTAAAATAATATTACAGACGTAAAGCAGAAATCATGCAGGAATGTGGAACCGCGACGCCCCTGTAATGAGATACAGCAACACTTGTTTCATTATCTACGACCCATTCACAGCCAGATATTACATAAAAGGTAAACTTTATATTGGCATGCATATTATATTATGCATATTATATTATGCGTCGACATGCATCAGGCTGTAACGGGTCTTGATAAATGCAGAGACAGGTCTATTCTTCGACGCATGAGCTATCATTATCACAGTTCCATACCGAAATAGATTTGACGCAAGTCTGACGCGCTAGATAAGAGCTGGCGATGAATGTGACGCCGGCTGACGGTACACGAAAGCAGGCCGTTGACATATTGATTTGTAGAATTTGCAATGTAAACAATAGACGAGCACTAGGATTGTTAGGGTAATTTGAACTGAATCGGAATAGCAGACGTTCGTAATTCGTTTGGAGAGGGCTGGCGCCGGAGGAGATAGGGTTGCACCCGGCGACCTTGCGCTTGCGCCGGCGCGCCAGCAGCCGAGCATGTTCAGATGGGCTATTCTCTTAAAAATAACATGTTGTTGAGATCGCCGATGAAGATACACTGGAAGACCCGTCAGCGTGTATGATTACATTTGGGTTCATGTCTCAACCTTGGTCATCGCAGCCATCGCAGCGTAGCCATCTACTACTTAAGGTGCGAGACACAAACTTTGACGGTCATGTACCTAATTTGGACAAGCTGACGAGTCAAACATCGTTGCGTCCCATTATTTTGTTCCTGGGATCTTCCGAGCTGCTACCAACTGGCAAACGATGGACAGCCGTCTACCACTGTGCGATTTTTATTAAACTTTTAACCACCCAAGACAGTGTTATAAAACCAGCTTAGGTATAGCGGCGGTATTTCCGTACCGCTACGACTTGGGGACATTGAGACGAGCATACTCTTTTCTCTGAGGCCGGCAACGCATGTGCGATTCCTATCTTGGAGTTACAGGTGTCCTTCGGTGGCGGTAATCTTTACATTAGGTGAACCGCTAGCTCGTTTGCTTCCTCAGACATAAAAAAAACTTCGTCTAAGAGCTCACCAGCAAGTTTATTTAAGCGAATACCACGACTGACCTGACGACGTGCGGTACGCGAATAAAACAAGATAGAAGATAGGCGCCGGCGCCTGCCGCCGCGTGCTCTCCATACGAACCACTTGCTATGCATGCAGCTAGGACGCCTCAACTTGTAATGGAATGTAAATCGTAAGCTATGCTACTTTATTTGCGAAACTTTCAAGAACTAGTTTCAAATGTAGAGCCAACGAGTTGTGCTAATTTTGCAGATATTCGAAAAAGCAGGAAAAGTCATCGTAATATGTAATCGAATATAAGGAATCGATTATAATTTACATTACAAGCAGATGTGATTGGCAAAAAAATGTATATTGTATGAGGTAAAACATATATCTGGCTCTCCCTTTTCCTTATCTTTTCATCTCAACGCATGTCTGCAACAATATGATGTTTTTGCATTTTATTTAAGAAACTTTTATTCTATAGATAATTATCACGCAAGATCGTCTGTGATAGAGCGCGCACGCGAGACGTGGCGTAAGTAAGGGGCGAGATTACACCTCCGATACAACCCACTTCGTAAACATTACAGCCTAATCGATTTCACATTTCTCCCTCAAACACAAAATTAGACTTTCCTACATCTCAAATAAGGTTTCTTTTACCGGCCCTGAAGGTAAAGATAAGGATTTCCAATGCAGGTTAAAGAGGTGTCTCCGATCCCGGGGCGCCTTAATCCCTCGCCGCGGGATTATTTTTAACCCTTGGCTTCTTATTGTTACGAAGCTGGGATTACAAACAAAATAGAATGTTGTGTATGTTTGCGTAGGTCGGTAGGTACCCACGCAGCAAGAATAAGCCAATTAAACGCATAATCATTTCTGAATCAATTATGTGCGGAGATCTTATACGGGATGTTTTTAGAAACAAACCTAGAATTTAAGCAATCAACACATACCTACCTATGTCTTGAGTTGCGAAACATAAACGCCGTAAAAAATCTGCTTTCGCCGTGTATTTAACTTTCAATCGTTTGATTAGTTAGTCGAGAAAATGAAATAAACGTCAACTTTAGAACCGTAGCATTTCACAACACGTAAACTGACTGGGTTTTACAGAAATAAACAAGTTTCTGGCTTCCTTTTGTCTTTAAACTAAAGCGTCGATGTGAGTTTGCCGGTTTTTAATCCAAAGCGACTGGCAACTCGCAAATGCACCTTGCAAATGCAACTGGGAGATAAGGAGAAGTGTAGTGCCGAGGAGATTTACCGAGAGCGCGTGAGTGAGAGGCGTGAGCGTGAAAACTTAATGTTTTGGAGTAGTGAAACTTGCTCCTGTCGGCGGGGCTCGCGTTTAACTTATGAGTTTTACGGGCTCGTGTTCTACTTAAAATGAACATAGCGCTTCTTAAGAAACTGGTTTTTTTACTTGTTAGATTCTTGCAAGATGAAAAAGTATTCGCAGCCAGTATACTTGCTACAAGAAGACTATTAATCTTACGGTGTTAAATTTACGACAGCGTTGGTTCAATGTTCGGTTAGTGTTAAATATGTATATGTATATGGGAACGGATAACTTGGCTGATGAAAATTAAAAAAACTGTCTTCATCCTTGGCAGTAAAAAAATGGAGGTATTTTGAACACCATTATTATGTCTATGATACCGTCATCGCACCTAAAGCTTCGTTTCCTCAAATCATCTCTACGATTCGTAGCGGTATTCCATTGTGTCCCAATTTTAACAGCTCTTTAAATAATGTACAGGAGTTAAGTCAAAGAGCGTTTCTGGAATATTGAGAAATAAATAGTAGACGGAAAAGGCTCCTCTGTCAACATAATTAAAGCGAGAGCGTCGCGTGGAGCTAATCCTGAATAAGCTCATTATTAATCTCGTTACGACTGGGCACGCTGTTGCACAAGAGCTGTAATTAACCTCTGCAAATATTAAACACAAAGTCGACCCGGAAGTGTCGATAATTAAGTTAAATTTATAATGTGGCGAGAGGGCGCCGTGGGGGCGATAGGGCTTGCAACAGAAGCAGCGGGGTCAGTTTCACAGTTTCAACTGTCTAACTTGATGGCTTCAAAGTTTACGAGCACTGCTTTTTTCGACAAAATGTAATGTATTATCCACTCAATTTTCGACAGCTAATCACCTTATAATACGATGTCTATAACAAAACATAAACCATAGCAAAACGATTAAAGTTTATACATATTTAAATACGGACGGTTAAAATCGTAAGATTCCTGATGGAAAAATATAAGAGCGAAGTGACCTTCCTACTCTTACGTCGTAATTTTAAATTCGATCAAATATCTCCATTCATCAACAACACTCATTTCCTCTCTACAATAAGCAGCCCTAAACGTAGGGCAGGCGACAGATATGACCGCGGAAGGCGGGCGGCAGATAGGGCGGTAACGAGATGAGCGGTCACGCGCGACTGCCCGCGCGAGATAGCGCCACCGCCATGTCGTTGTAGCACTTCGTTACACGCGACAATGCGACTCAGCTATAAAAACGGCAAGTATTTTTTGGGCTCTTAAGTGCTTTTTTATTACAGCACGCTAATGGTCAAACGGGCTGCGTCATCACAACTCCATTACGAGACGTTATAGGTAGTTGCAGTGCCTGCAACGCGCACTGAATGCTTAAGTTTGTTTGCAGACGTCATTATGTTTGATTTACTAGTATTGACTGTCTCTTACTGAGCTAACTTATTTTTATGCTAGCCGTGTGATTGACAACCAAATTAACTATAATCTTTATGACATAGGTAAGACGTCTCAAGGCGTATTAGCTAGTGCTCGCAGACCAAATGATCGATCAATGACCAGCAAATGTGTTTGCGTCGAGCTCTGAAGCTTCCATTCTAGACCCACTAACAATAAGCAATAATATTCTATGAAAATATCAATGGAATGTTTCTACAGTCTACCGTTCAATGGGGATACGCGAGATCCTTCATTATTATCCGACTGTGTTAGTTTCGTTGTATGTCTACCTACTTGATGTTTTGAAAGAATAGTTCAACACAGGCTTATATCACGTATACATTGATTTGATTGCGATAGAATCGGTAATTGGCTTAAATTAATAGGTCGAACAAAGCACACAAGCATAAGTTCTCACAGGGTTACCCAAAGTCGAACTCAAAGTCAGCAAACATATAAGTTAGGAGGGCACAGAACTACGTAATGTGATTAACTGGGGCCTTTACTGCGATGTTGTTACGAGCTGCGAGCAAGGGGCGGCCATGTTTATAGTTCGCCATGTTCCTACGACTTAGTTGAAATTGCGTCTATTTATTATTTAGCCTACGACTCGACTATGCGGAGAAATCCCGCAACACATCACCGCGCCGCAAAGCGGGGAGTAACACGAGTGCAATAGCGAAAACGACAAGAATACCCTCAATATTTCAGCAAGATTTAGCAAGCTTACGTGCAACATAAATCGCGAGAGAACGAGTGCAATAAAACATCGTCCCAAATTGCAGCAGATACTTTATAGCTCCTTCTGGCGTTCAAACTTACAGGTCGCATTTACGCAACTGTAACTCCATGTATGTGCGAAAGGAACAGCGATAGACAAAACGGGCCTTTGTCGAATTGATATGAGTCGGTACTGTCGGTAGTAGTCCCGCCGCCGCTTTCCAATCAGAGCCATTGACAGGGGCGGGATCCAATGTTTATTCCCTCACATTTTATTGTTCCACTCCCAGCTTACAATTTGTAAGCAAGAGCATCCTATCAGTCTTTGTTGCGATGATTGAATTTGCTGGGCCTATTAGGACGTCGGGATTGTTCAAAGTTATTAGACAGCTACATATTGTATTCTAAGGCCTATTCAAACCGTAAAAGCGGACCACAATAACCTCTTCCTGGTACTAACTTAACTTGTTCATTTGTTTACATAACACACAGATACCCGGGACTGGTTCTTGACTAAGCTAAGTCTTATTCCAAATAAATCGAACGACCGAGTGATGTTAAACAGAGCGATGCAGTTTATATAAACGAGTTGAACTGATACAGTCAAGTCGCACGGATGCGGGCTTATTTTCAGATGCAATGCCCATTGAAGATGCATTCCTCGACTGAGGAGCGGTGATTCTGCAGTCTGAGCATCGTTGCTTCGCAGGCGGAAATGTCTGAAATAACATTCGAGTAGGATTAGGAACATCCGGATGCGTCCTTAAAAGAGCAAAAAACTAAATAAATTAAGCACTCCAAGGTTCTTTTGTTTGTGTTATTAATTATTATGGTCGTAAACTTAGGAGTGTCGCAACACAGCGCGACATAATCATATGGTCACAATACGTGGGTCCAATATGCACACAATGCGCACATGTCAGGTTGTGAATTTAATCGGTTTGTAACTCTAACACTGGGCTAAAAATAACAAACAAATGACGTTACATCCGCCGCTCGCATAACGAAGACGTCACAAGTTTGTGATCTTATTGTATCGGTCCCCGATCATGTGGCGTGGAGTAGTCATTGTCACAATAAAACAACAGATGGTGGAGAGAGATTTATTCCGAACGTGGATGGAGAATATCATATTTGTTAATGGCGTGGCGAGCCAACAATAATATTTGTATCGAATAAAATACGGATGATAGTGTTACTGCTTAAATAAGTTCCCGTTTAACCTACTTATTTTATTAATCGAATACAAGATAAATATATGTAGCTTGAATTATCCTGCTAAATGCTCTAAAACTTTTTTTATACAGTTTTTCATTAGAATTCGCTTAACGTTTCGCGCCATACAATTAAACTTGCCTCTACTTTTTCCTGGTCAAGCGGATTTGTTGAACAGGAAGCAAATCAGGAAAAAGGCCCTAAACGTGACAACTTTAGTACATATTTGAAATGTTTCACATCCTCAAATTTATCCTAGTAGGTAGCTATATAATTTACAAAGGTAATTTGTAAGCTCGTAAACATTCGAGTCGTCAACCGACCACTTATTAACGTTATATTCACAGCAATCTTCTATTTACAATGTAAATGTGCAAGTTATCGATCATGTCTTGATTGGGAGTGATTATGACTGACGGACGACGAGGCGAGTCCGGAGCGAATGCGCACATGTTCTGTGACGAATCGCACCTTGATTTATACTCGAGTATGTTCACGCTTTAGGTATGTACATAACATACCTACGAGGCAGAGAAACAAAGGAACTTCAAGAGATAAGCTGTGCATACGCATGGTAAAGTTTACCTTAAATTTGTTCCGGTTGGGTTCCACGTTTAAACGAAAACGAGGTCAGATGTGGGATACAATTTTAAAGGTAAATAACTTCATAAAATAAGACACTGAGTTTTGTTTTACCACAAGGCCTGAAAACGTACGTAACGCGTAAGTTTTACTTTTATGCATGCATTCTGTACCGATCAGTTTTTTGGCGTAGTAATTAAATAAAATTTCTGTGTAGGTACTACTTCCAAATAGCATGTGGAAACAGCATGTATGTTTCAAGCTTTAAAATAAGATGTGGCTTCTTGTTCTAGCACTTTCTACCTTCTCCAGGGATGCAGTGGCTGAGTCACGCGGGGTCAAGTAATCTGACGTAAGCCGAACGTACGTTAAACGATTTACTTAATCATATCAGACGAGTTTTTAATGAAACCACCGAGATAAGTTTCTCGTGTCACCTTTCAGGACACGCTAAGTAATGTTAAGATGAAGATAAATAATCCCTTTTTGGACATGATCTCTGAACTGACGAAATTTGAGATATATTTTTATGCAAGATCATACGAAATAAAAAGACTCAAGCAAGAGCGAAAGATCAATATAAGGGTTGAGGACGGAGTGTAAATAAAGTCTGGGATATATTTAGAGCAAATAAACCCGACTGCTTCGCATAAAAACTAAAAATAGATCGAAGTAAGCGGCGTATGAAGGCCTAAGTGATTCTTGCAGATGTTTTCTGTATTCGATTTTTATTTTTACTATCGTAATATCGTCGACTACTAAATAATGTTTGCAAATAGGAAGGTCGTATAAATCTTGTCTCGGTTTATTCCAATTAATTTTCAGACTCACGAGTTAAACGAGCCAGGTGTTTTAAATTAGTAAGTAGGCAGAAAAAACCAGTCATATTTACACCAAATAAGTACCTAGTTGTTTTATTTTTTGTTTAGTAGCTATCACAAGGCAAATTTTTTAAAGTCTTGAAATAACGAACGTATTTATTTCTTATTCCGGTAATCTGAGAAAACAAAACTGTAGGTAAGTTCACTGTGTATAAGTTCACTCCTACGCCAGATCTCCTACTTTTTTCATCTTCAACGTGACCTTAAAATGCCCGATGCCCATAATTCTCACAAAAACATGGGACTGCATCTCAAACCGAAGCAATTCTGACCCAAAATGGGTGTGGTCGCACTTCGGGCTTTCGGCATTGTGGTGTGGTCCGTCAATAAATCGAAAATGACAGCAAAACGACCACCGACTTCATTCCAGAAACTCAACACGCATCACATTTCACTCGGAACCGCATGCCGACACTTTTGTTTAATACTTATTAATGAATATAGAAAAAATGCTCTCCTTTTCACTGGGAATTAGTTAATGAACGACGTCGGAATACAAAAAATCCCTTACTGAATGATGCCGTTAAAATTTATGCCCAAGGGATCAGCCTATGCTATGAACTCGCGCCAACTGTGTTAAGCTTGAAAAATTTACTGTGGGAGGGTCAGAGCTCAGCGCCTTTTGAAAGCCATTAATGTTTCAATACTAATTATTATTTCATTATCAGCAACGGTTGAACACACATGGCATGCAGATCGTAGCTTAAAAGCGAATTTAGTTGCAAAAACTGAACTAAAAACGGGTATTTTTAACGAATGGAACCATTAAAACACTAAACAAGCCGCGATGCTTGGAGTGTTCTCACACAGTTCTGGGAATGCAACTACCTGCTTTTTATAGCCAAGATAAGGGAAGCACAAATATGCGCAACCGACCTAATTCGATAATCGATCAATGAACCACTGGGGGTGATACGAGGCGACCTTTCCAAACAGATGGGGTAATACTGTATGGAAATGAGATGGCCTCATATAATCTCGAGTGACGTACAAACAAACATATGCACGGCCATATGGTGCATCACTGCATTTTAATTATAGGAGCGAAAATGATTGAACACTTCAGATTGTGTAATCGTGCTGGTTATCTGTTAATTTATCTTTGATTGTTAATTAGGGATTGTTATTTTGCGTCTTTAAATGTATCGACCTAGAAATGTGACGGTAATTTTCACAAATGGATGCTAACCTCAAAGAATCCGACACAAACGCGGCTCGTGTGCGAGAGCGTGGCGACACAAAGCACAAAGGTAGTGTCATGCCGAGAAATTGTAGCGACTGATTTGATTGTCCAGGCCGGCGCTCACTTTGTCGGCGAGACAACCAACAGCCGGGTCTTGTCTTAGTCCTCCAGCAGATAGCGAGCTTAATGCAAGAATACAAAAGATCACAAGGTTTCATTTCATGATTGACGTTATTGAGAAAGTAAATTGATGATCACTGTAAAGGAGATCAGTCATATAATTGGTTTATTAATCTTATTCCAATAAGGAGGAATTTTTCCGTAAATTTGCTCATAGGCAAAGGTTTAAAATAACCTTGTTTACATTGAAGCAATCAAAATACCTATTTCTGAAAATCAACCTGTCACGGAATATATCAGAAGAAATATGACTAATAGAAATAATACTTTGATTGGACAAGAATAAACAACAAGTATTGCTACAGAGTAGGTACCTATTTTGTTTCGTGGCGCCGACGTGCAATGCAGCGCTTTCTTCAAATGTTCAAAACCAAAGTCCTCTATCATAAATATCATAATACAAAGTACGAAACTACATACGTCTTCATAACTTGAAAACCGTGACTTAAGCTATTGACAAAGAGCGATATGGAGATCTTCCCTTTGAGTTAAAGTAACGCAACTTAAGCCATAATAGAGCACAAAATGAAGTATGACAAACTATGTATTTTAAACAGATATGTTGCAGGCAACGCTGACTTTACATTACAAGTTATAACACATTGCTTAGTAAAATTTCGTAGATACTAAAAATAAACTTCCTTAAGGCACGTAGACATAGCAAACGATACCTAATTGACTTACAAATGTGCTTCACTGTAATCGCACTGTTGTCTTATCCGTATCAATTACACTTGATAGGTACCTGAAACAGAAAAAGTAGTTTATAATAAAACGACATAAGAAGCATTATTCATATCACAAGGTTAACAAAAAGGTATTATTCGTTTACATGTTTCCAGTAGAGATGAACTTTTTCTTGCAGCAGCGCTCACAAAGGAAGGAGTCGAGGAATAATAAAAAGCCACAATAAACAGCCTATATTTTCCTTTTTTGACAGTGAGCCGTAACTTATAGACCTTAAGCATGAGCCGCAGGGTGGCTATTAGATGACAGATGAGCAGTATTCGAATGGTTTATTGCTCAAGCCTATTGTCAAGAGCGTGGCTTTGGGAGGACATTGACCTCGCTACCGGCAATCACTCCAACAGGATAGGAAACAAGATAACTCCTCCGTGAGATTGTTTGTACTCCCGACGCGTATCACGCCCCATCTAAGAAACGTAAAACCAATGTCGCATAAGAAAATGAACGTTCGGGACAATATTTTCTTCTCGGTAAGTAATAAATGGCAAAAACGCCTGCGCAGAATAGAAATACAAGTTGATGTCATCAGTAGTATTTGTATATGAAACACAAAAGAAACCGCAAGCTTTCTGTTTGTTATAAAACATTGTAATGAACAGTAATTGCCTGCCTATAAAAGCAAATGGATGTTTTAATTAGTTTGACATTCATGTACCTACTTCAGTCGTTACCGAGTAAATATAAATACATTATAAAAGACGACGACGACGGTGCGATGCAAAAAGGAACATTGCATTTACATAGTGAAAAAAGCGGTGTCCAAAATTAAACGAATCCACATCGTTTTAAGCATATAAAAAAACAGCGGACGCCATTCACATAAAATAAACCCATTTCCGCATGCGTAATCACGGACACCATATTAAAGGACCATTTTTAAGTTAATAAAAGAGTGCAAGTTTCCTCATATGGTGACCTATAAGAATTAAAGTGCCAGTGTGTTCTCTGTATTGGCTATAAAGCGGATTCTTTAGTATTCTTCTCGCAAAACAAACAAATTAACTTCAGTGAACTAGTTTCTCTGGGCTATGGAAGGATCGTTTGCAGAATAATTAATAGAGGAGCTGCGCTGAACAAATTGAAGTGCTCTGTTGATTTACTGCACAAAGACATTCTCTGATGACCTGCCTTACATCACTAAAGATTACTCTACAGCACTTTATAATAGCTCCCACAACTGATGAAGTTCTTATTCCCTCCTAGCGTTTATTACGGACACATAATAATTATATCGCGTAATAACTATAACGTGTATTTAAATTGATGAAAGGCACTTACTGACCCCTGTTATTTGCATTTTTTACCTAAATGGGTATGATATAATGCTCCCGAAATATTTTACGTAACTATAAATATAAATACCACATAGACTGTTTAAGTCTTATGTTAAGAATTGAATTGTTGTATTTATTGACAACGCATCTCGGGCCACCGCAGACGAAAGCAATTTTAAATAATTGCCCGTCTTGCGAGATGCGATGCATTTATTGTTAAACTCTAGAGAGCAGTTTTGCAATAAACATCACATTTTATCGATGAACAAGAAAACCTTTGTCGATATCCCGGTAGGCAGGAATTTACATTTTCATTTTGAAATATATTTCAATGAAGGAGATTTTAAGTAGATTTATTTATTTATTATACATACATACATTAAATCACGCCTGTTTTCCAAAGGGGTAGGCAGAGACCACTTCTTTCCACCTGCTACGATCCTAACAAATCTCTTTCGCTTCTTCCAGATTTTACAGCGTATAAATTATAGAGAATGTCAGCCAGTTTCGATTTTTGGCTTACCGTATTATTCATTAAAAACTAAAAATAGCTGTAAAAAAATCATTTCGATATGTCAAATAGTTTTCGATATATTAAATTTTAAACTTCGTATGTGGCGCTCGAAACCCGGCGGCTAGCGCTCACGGATGATGACGTCATCGCTTAGCAGCGGTACGCGCCCTTATATGAAAAAGTAATTTTACAGGGCTAAAACTACAAAAATTATACTACAATTTAAGCTCAAAATAGCATCAAAATAAGAAGCCATTATAAATCCTTATAAAAATGCTAAAAAAAATGATTTATTTTCATGTTTCTTGTATGGGGACCCCTCTTGAGATTTGATTTATTGTTCATTGTACAATTTTAAACGATAGATTTTATAATAACACGTGTTCTGTGGAAAATTCAACTGGCTACTTATAACGGTTAAAAAGTTATAGCCCTGCAAACTTACTTTTTAACCGACTTCAAAAAAGGAGGAGGTTATACGTTCCACTGTATGTTTTTTTTTTTTTTTTATGTATGTTCACCGATTACTCCGTCAATTGTGGACCGATTTTAAAATTTTTTTTTTGGTTTGATATAGTATACTTCCGAGGTGGTCCCATTGTCACCAAATCTGTATCTGATGAGGGGATCAGTGAGAAATTGAGGGAACTCCTCAAATATTGTAGGCAATTAGCGAAAATAGCGAGAGCGAGAGCAATATAGCGATTTTAGTATTTTTAGTAACAAGTCCAGCATTTGCATTCAGAAAGTATCATTTGGTGAAGTGGAACTGATGATGAAGACCACAGATGGCCACCGGAACTCCTCAATGGTACCGATTTCAAGGGTGGCGATAAGATATCTCGATTAAGATAGTTGAGCGACTAGGGACAACGAATAATATTTACTTGTTGAAATATGACTATGACTTTCCCGCGGCGTTGCTTGCGACGCGCTTGATATAAGTTAAAGTTTCATTTCAACTAAGAAGTGGGACTACGTAACAGCGTATTATGATCACTAAAAAGTATAAAATAAAATAAATGTTTTTAAAAACAAAAAACCGCCTTCAGAAACGCAAAAAATAACTTCTTTAAAATTGTAGGCACCTAATAGGTTAGTCCAACTGAAGTCGGCGACCACAACATTTTCAACAAAAAGCCGACATCAGTTGGACTAACCTATTAGGTGCCTACAATTTTAAAGAAGTTATTTTTTGCGTTTCTGAAGGCGGTTTTTTGTTTTTTAAAACATTTATTTTTCATTATAAGGGCGCGTACCGCTGTTAAGCGATGACGTCACCCCAGCAAGATGGCCCCCGCGCACTTTAATATTATTGACCCAAATTTTAAACGTTCATAGAATCAAAACTACTGAGTCTTTTTGAATAAAATAAAAAGTAGTATGTTTGTTTATTTATAAACTTTACTGCTACAACGTTTCAAGCGATTTGGCCTACCTACTGACATTCTTCATTGCCGATGCGTTAAACGATGCGACATGATTCGCATAAACGTGCCGATAATGATTGCTTGGCATTCTTTTTATACTTAAATAGATCTACAGTTAACCATACCAAGTAATAGCTTCACCATCGTTCAACTTTACGATATTGTAATGAAATAAATACTACAGTATATTAGTGATATAAGTTGTAAATTACATAAGAAATAATGAAGTGAAAAACCTTTTAACGTCTTTGACAGCTTCACAACTTAATAATGGGCCGTCGGCGTTTAATTTGATATTTGCTAGACGCAGACGGCGCTTAATAGCCCCTTGATTACACAACCCTACCTGCCGCGACGAGTGACAACTAAAACTGTTTACTTTATCCAACACCACAAAGAGTTGAAGGCATTGTTCTTTAAACACAACCTCATAATTTAGGCGTTTAATTTACACAATGGATCACGGCCGCCGCGTCTAAAATGAGTCCGGCCCTATGCAACAGCCGGTCAGATACAAAATAATACATGCATGAATCTCTCTCGATGCAGACCGTCGATAAACATCCCCGTCAGGCGAAACTCTCGATTTCGCGGGCTGATAATGGCTGAAACCAGATTTCTCGAAGGTCGACCGCTAACAGGAACTTATCCAGAACATTTGTCATCGCATCGATCGCTCTGAGTCTTCCATTACCTTCCAATCTCATCAAGATTGTTCTCAATTTGAATGATTGGTTTTTCTTCTTTTGTTTTTGTTGATTCTTTTACCAGTACTAGGTTATCAGCTCGCTTTGAGCGGCGATGACTTATCGCGGCATTTAAATTTGTCGACCAACGTGTTGAATAATGCATTAGTTCATGCCGCGATCGAATTAAAGGTTGTATCGGTCTCGACGGCTATCAGTGTTCTATTTGCATATCAGACGTGTTCCGAGCCCTGTCGATACTTTTCGACATGTTTTGTCTATCACAGCGAACAAAGGCTGTCACTCCACTCAACTTTAAAACAAATCGCTCTGCAATTTTGCTGTCTTCGGATAACAGTGCATTACAATAGAGAATGTTAACGTCAATTTAATTGGCTTAATAATAATCAATGACTGTCGTTTAGATAGTTACGTGAGCATGTTAAAATTTGGTATAATTGTTGCCTAATTAATTACCTGATCATAAAGTCATGATAAGCAAACAGTATGTTAATTACTACTGTCTTCTCCTATTACTTTGCTATGTCCTACCTTTACCTGTTATATTGATAAATTGATAAAATTGATAAAAATGACATGGATTTCGTTATGCTTGGATGTCTTCACAACGCTTGCCTACAATGCCAAGATTTTTAAAAAGCACTGATATTTCTATACTTTGACGTTTCGTGTATTCTGGCAAACATATGTCAGAGAGACGAAGTGGCGGAATTTAATAGTTGTAGTATTTTTGTAGCTACGTCAGTCAGTCAGTCAGTTATCTAGGAATTAATGGAGGAAATTTGGGGAGGCATATGTTTAATCCTGCACAAATAGATGCTCAAGATGATGATGATGAAATGTAGCTAAGTACTTTCTAGTAAAACTGTACAGGAAAACGAGAAGGTAGCACGATTTCCAAGAACCTAAAAAACATGAAACAACCTTTTAACTGCCCTCCTTATTTGTAATTTTCATTTACAGCTATCAAGATCTCGCTCGTGGACAAAAAGCAGGTACTATCGCGTAAGTAAGTAGATGCGGAGAAGTGTTGTCAACGTTAGAGTCACGACTGTTGCCGCTCCAGGGTCTAGCATAACTTGCCTTTGATTTATTTGTCGTAGAGTACGTCCTCCTCTAACTAGTCCACAATGAAGGAGAAACACTGAGTGAGCAGGAAAAGTCAAGTTGTGCTGGAGGTACGGTCGGCCTCATAAGTAGCTGCACACTTTAGAGCTTTGTCACTTTAACATCATGTTTGAACTGTTGCAGTAATCTGTCAAAGGCATTAAAGCGACAAGGTACAAATGCGTGCAGTTACTTATAAGGCCAGCTGTACAGCGACGATGATATCTCGACACGAGACATACAAGTTAGGAAAAGCCGGATACTGTGTGCGTTACGCGTCGACTCGACGGACCCACTCACTAATCTATCATCAATATTATAATCCTTATCTTTATTGCGATATACGATATACGAGTAGATCATAAGGTCGATATTTTTTTCGTTATTAATCTTAGCAGTGACGATCGATCATTTGAATTTGCTTATCGAAGATTACCTAAGATTTACAATGTTAAATCATAAGATTATAGCCCGGATTAAGTAGGTATATCGTTATTTTCAAAAGAGTCTTTATTATATTTTCCGTCCTTCATCTTTAACCTTTACAAACAACCCACGTAAAAATAAACAATCATATAAAATAATTCGTTATCATCTCAAAGGACTTTGATGGCGCAAGTACGGCGTCTTATAAAGAATTCTAATCAGGTAAATTTGATTTATTCCGCCGCTTCGTCCCATTAGGCATGCAGAGTGCAGGGCCTTTTATCATTTTGAGGGCCCTTCACGAATGTTAATATGGCCGTAATGTGTCCTTATACACGTTATTTCTTATAATCATGTAATATCAATTTGTTTAGACGTGACTAGTGTTTAAAGAGAGCGTTTTAAAATGTTTTTGGGCGCGCGTGCTTCTGGCAGGCCCCTAAATACTCTCCTTGTTTGGGAACTGCAGCATGACTTGCCATAAATATTATATTAAGTTATAAAAAGCAGCGTAACAACTCAGCAAATTTCATTTTCCTCTTCATTAAGGAGCCTACACAGCCAATCTATTCAAATTGCGTTAAGTCCAAAGTTAGTTTGGCTCCAGTACGAAAATAGCCTAATATGAATTTGAAATTTCTCGTAACATCCAAACCCGTACATATTTGATGCGCGGAAAATCGAATTCCGTAACATCGTTACAAGTTTCAATAGCGACGTGGAGTCCGGCGAGCGGGGGGTTATTCTACAAAGGGTCTCGTCCACGGTGGAGCAAAATATCGTAGAGTTACTCTTATAAGGTAATCAGTCACGTATTTGAGTAGAGATAAGCCTATAACTTTACTCAAAGGCATCGACAACGCTTGTACTATTTCTTCTCCCGGCAGGGAGACCATAGGCGGCGTTGATAGCCTCCTTGACCATAAAAATGGAAGACTACTTCTACATTATTTTCAAAATTATATCAACCGCAAATCGTCCCCTGAAGATCGCTACGAGTGAAACCATATTTTAAGCAAAAAACATCAACGGGCACAAACAGCGTTGTAAAATATTTACTATGAAGAAAAAAACATATTTTTAAGGCCTAGAGAAAGCACACGAACATACAAGCCACCTGGTAAGTAAGTGGAATCTGAGACCCATAGACAATTGCATTCGTGTAAACTTCAATCTTAAGACTGGAATCCTAAGTCTGCCAATGCGTCAATATGTTGTAAATATTGCAATGCAAAAGGGATGAATTTACTTTGTTCGATTCTTAAATGATTTTCAATAAAAACTAGGGGTTTGTTTCACGCATTCCAAATAATTGGTGTCCCGCCGCATCGGGCTTACATGTAATCTAATAAATAAGTAAAAAGTTATGTAGCTTGTTAGCTTCCAGCTGTTAAGCTCTATTGCCCATCATAAACAAGTCGATTAACAACTGATCGAGTTTTCTTGTATGTACTTATTCCGAGATTTCTCTATCGTAATATTAATCTACATACTCGTAGAGTAAAAACTTTACTAGACCACACTGCTCATTATCAATGCCGTCTATACCATAAGGGCACATGAGGCTCGTGCCCAGGGCCTTAGGGGGCCCCGAAGGACCTAAAATTTTCGAGGTCATAGTAGAAAAATGTTAGTATGCTGAATTCGCTTTCTTTACTTTCCAAAAAGGACCCAAATTCTTGTGTGCGCAATGGCCCCAGCATAGTTTAAGACGGCCTTGCTCATTATCTCTACTTGTCTGTAGAAAACTCATAAAGAGTATAATTCGGTGTGATCTCAAAGCTTTCTAGCTTTGTCCTACCATGGAAAATACGCTAACGCAGGCACAAGTCAGATAGATAATTATTCTACAACAACCACGCCACTCAACTAAGATAAAGTCCTTGGTCGAGTTGAACAAAACATTGATCATTTAGACGTCAGTAGGACAACCAAGCTGGCCGTGTATGCCGGAGAGATGATGGTAGATGGTCTCAAAAAATCCTGGAATGGCAACCGCGGATGGGAAAAAGAAGTGTAGGCCGACGACCGCTAGATGGCGCGACGACATCGTCAAAGCCGCACGAAGAGTAAACTAAGTAAAGTATAAAAATCATTTTCCAAAAAATACAGTACAACAATCAATATTACCTTTGACCCCACGCTAGGCTAGGCCTGTGGCGTGGCAGCCAAAAACCAATAAAAGAACAGACTGGATGCGCACGGGGCGGAACCGAAGCGCTTGGAAAATGCAAGAGGAGGCCCCGATCCAGCAGTGGCTTGCACCGGGCTGATAAGGAAGACAACCAAATTGACTGAATTGAAGTTGGGACGACAACTTGTCCTTGTTTGCAATTTGTTCCAAAATTGTAGAATTGAGATAAGCTAGTCAGTCGACCTCGCCTTTTCTGCGTGACTAATAACCCTGCCCGGACTAACAACATCACCGGAGTTGGGCCACTGCCGGCGCCCCCGGTGCTTGTTAGCAGTTTGTTTGCATACGACCCGCAAAATGCCTCCCCCGGATACCTTTTCCTCCCGGTCACAAACGGATATCTATGCTATTTCTAAATCGCCTTGAGCCTTTGCAATAAAGTAGGTGAGCACCTACTTAATTGCAAAGGCTTATTTGCGTATCTCTTTCCAGCATCGCGTTGCTCTGCACGCTCGTATATTTATTTATTTATTTAATCTTTATTGCACAATAATACAAATTTGAGTACAAAATCTGAACTTAGTGACTAATGGCAATCTCTACCAGTTGACCTTTAGGACAATCAGAAAATTGTTGTACCTAGGCGGTGCAATGGAACGAATGATAGAATTAAAAGCAAATACATACCTACATAAAAATTAAAACATGCGTGAATACATACATAAATACATTAAACACATATACCGACCATACTTATACCGACCTTCAGGATGGATATTAAATAATGGATATAATTAGCGTCAAAGCGGCACGGGTCAAGCGTCAACGCGTCCGATAGCGCCATTAATGTCAAATCTTATGCATACCGAATAATCCGTGACAATTTTATGAATTTCTTAATAAAAGGGTTCCGTAAATACTGTACCTACTGGAATAATATACCTACTTGGAGAGACAAATCTGACGTTTAGATTACTGGGAGTGGGAGTAAAGCGCCTCCTATTATTTCCTCTTAGAATCCAAATGTCGACTCAAAATACGATGTTTTTAAATTACGATTAGACGCGATTACAATTTGGTTAATTCTTCGTTTCCAATTTGATAAATCTAACTATAAACCAATAGGTAATAGCGGAAATATGCAGTCGAAAAAAATCCCGTCTAATGTCGACTATCATTGATTCCAAACTCGTCTTATATTTTTCCCACAACGAAGCTACAGACCTAAAGACCTCTTAAAAGGTGCTTCGGGTTTGTACTTCTCTCACTCGCTCTCATACGCTCTTATTAAGAGCGAGTAAGAGAGAAGTACAAACCCGAAGCACCTTTTTTGTGCTCACAGAATGTACGAAGCCCCTGTTTCAAAGAGCTTCATTACATTATGTAACAAGTGTAACAAAAAGCAAGCTTTAAAAAATACAGCCACTTTTTTGATAATGTCGTCCATATAAATTTTTTTCGCCAATTTCACATTTAAGAAAAAAAACGTCAGAGACACCCGCGATGCTAAGACTAATCTAACGACACCTATTGCTATTCTAAATCGGGCCATCCGTTCAGCTTCTACCAGGGAACAAAGAACCATGAATACATACAGGTCAAAAACATTACCCTCCTAATTCAGCAGTCGGGTAAAAACTAATAAAGGCTAATAAGAGAGTAAGTGCATAAACGTCTAGCCGACTGAACCACCGGCACATAAACAAACGGCTGCACCAGACCAACCACTTTCGCGCACACGACCGGCTTTTAGCAAAAATTTGATCAGTGAAAGTCACGACGTGAACCAAGGGAGAATTCGATTAATTTAATCGACTCGTTCTCTAATAGATTAATCAATAATCGACGAAAATTCTGACGTCAGAGTCAGACGAATCGCAGAACCAACAATGACCAATATGTGACGGTGTTTTTGGAGTCAGTGCTGTGATGATTCACTTCTCGCGGTAAAACACGTTGTGAAATCACTTGATCGATTATAAAAGTTGTTAAACACAAACATTAATTAGCTGGAATAGTAATTTTAATCGCATAACACAAGCCGTGCATTGCATTTTTAATTTAGTAACTTAGCCGGAACTTGAGCTGAACTCAGGAACACCGGGTGTCCCAGCGCAATCGATTCAGCTGACGAGCTACAATAACTTACTCTAAATCGTGAAACAATCGTTTGGGACCCTCCCCTATTATTTCCTAGGCGTATTTGTGTTATTAGTGTTATTACATTCCATATCCAGTTTTTGTTAATAGGATCGTTTATTTACCATTACCATCCCATGCAATATAATGTTATATCACACAAAGCTCATTTACCTAAGTCAAATGTATCTTGTTATTCATCGCATAAAAGCCATGGAACTTTAGAACCCTTTCGCAGAAAACCAATTTTGAAATCCTGGGGATTTGACACGTCATTATATGACAGAATATATACATATAAAGGCTGAGGCCCTACTTTGAAAATCGTTGTTCCAAATTAAATTAGCTCCATCCCTGTCACTCGCCATTCGAGACTAAACAGAGCGAAAGGGATGTAGCTAACGTTACTTCGAACTTCGATTTTTAAACTAGGGCCTCTGGTTCATTTCATGGTAAAGGGACGGACATCTCCTCTATCTCTCAAAATTTAAAGCTTTCGCATATTTTCATCGCTAATATATTTACTACCAATATCTGGTTTCCATTTCGCAATGGTTTTGACATTGTAAAATGATAAGGTAAACAGAACAGTAGGTAATGAAAACAACATGCCCACAGATCGAATGAAATCATTAACAGGAATATTAACTAGTTTTATCAGTGCTGCATTGTTTGTGAACATTGTAGTGACACTCACCTACCAAATTTAGTTAGTAATTAGTAAGTAAGTATGTCCGATTCATTCTCTGGACGTTTCCCATACATCAAGTCCATATAAGAGAAGACAAGCGCAAACCGGCGGCAGATATGGCGTCAATTTGCAGCGCGTCTGTGGGTTCGAGTTACTTTTTACGCGGGTCAATGACCTAGTCTAAACAGTAACGCGAGCCAATGCACTGGATATTGCATCGGGAAATGCGTCGCCTACTGACCTTATCGCTGTTACGTGATGTAAGCCACCGAGCTTGAGAACGACCTCGTCTTTGGTCGGATTAATTTCTGCTCTAACTGGTTTAATTCGTCATACGTGTGCGTATGTAACACAAAAGACACCTGCAGACACACCGATATCTAACATCGTGATGCGTTTTCACCTAACGCTCGCAGAGTGAATATTGGACGTTACGAATATAGATTTAGGCATCGCTAAACAGCGTTATTCTGAAGTAATGTTATTGAATGGATGCCCTATAAAATCAGAAATAGCTCACACATTTACAACGATTAATTAAAATGATAACAATAAATTACGAGGCGGAAGGCTCAAAGATATCGGCCGGGCCGCGTCGGCGCCCGCGATTTATCAACGGCATGATGTATTTGTCGCGGGGATGGACTTGCATCTCTCTCACACCCGTTTTCTTACAAAGGGACGGCTAGTAAACCTGTGACATAAAGCCTGGAGTATAAAGAGGCAGTAATTGCGACAAGGCAGGACAAGCCGCCGTCCCGCTGTCGACTGATAACGATATCTCCCCTTATCCCTTACCGCAGATAAAGCGATTTTTCATGTCTAACTCATTTTTTCCCTCGAGGAACATTTCCTGCTTGTTCGACATTATTGATACTTACTCACACTTTTTTTTGCTATTGATAGATTGGTACTATAGACATTCTAACCAAAATTTATTCTTAAGGCGTAAATGGATAGTCAAAAGGAAGGTAGGCACAGAATTCTATTCGCGATAGAAAAAAAGGGAAATTAGCTTAGTACGGGTGCGACACTGGAATAATTCAATATGTCGGACGGATTTAACCAGACCGAAAACATTAGTGTTTCTAGGTATATAGATACTTTTAATTTACTAGCTTTTATAGGCGTGGCGTGGACCACTTACTAGCAATTATGTACCTGGTTAATTAATAGCAAACAAAGAAAACCCATTTGCCGAGACGCGAACGTTCATAAAATGCGTATGACCGAGTTACCTAGAAAATTTGCAATATGTCGTTACCGCTCGACAGAGAGTGGTAGAAATCGCATTATTTATTGCTTTTATATCCAGTAGCGTGGCAGCCGTAAGTAATGTCGTCTATCAACAGAGATAGATGGCTGTGAACCTTATATTAATTTCACTTGACAAAATTGAAAGCCTATGTAACGTACCAAATACGACTTCCTACTTACTACGAACTACACATGTATAATAATTTATAGATAAGTGGTTGTTAATTCCTATAACATTCATATCGCGAATAGATTTAGTACATACCTAGTTACTCCAGCCTTGAATTTGTCCCACTTTTTATATGTGACGAATGTCAATTTATATCTCGAAGTGACCCAATCTATACATGATTCAAATGTTGAACCAAGTCAAAACGCACAGATCGCTACTCTAGTTTTCAGAACACGTACATATGCAATCAAATAATATAATAATATAAATATCAACAGGATAAGCAATCCTCAATTAACTCTCAACCAAATTTAAATCGGATCATAAACTGGCCCGACTGCCAGCCGCAACCGTTCTCGACAAGGAGATATACGATTCAATTAAGTAGTGACCGGACCCCACCAATTTGACTGACGTTCATGCATATTTTTTGCATAAATTTAACTTGACGCAGTTTCTAATTGAATTTTGGCAACGAGGAGTGGGCAATAGAAAAGTAATTTAAATCAAATGATTATTAAGTAAGACTGGATGATAAGATGAACTTGTGTTGTAGCATTCTAGAAATACAGGCTTAGAATTCAGGATATGTTTGAGTCGATCCGTGTCAAACGGTAGCCCTCGACTTCGAATGATTCCCATTCTGTCACGCAACCACTTTCATTGGACTCCATCGTCGTAAGACAACCCTTTAAATGGCGTGTAAATCAACCTTCATGTATTGAAAATAGGGTTCAACATAAAATGATCTACAAAACACTTGAGATGTTTCATATATTAAACCCTACAAATGTGCACTTGTGTTGTAGAAACCTCGTTTGATCAGCGTTCAATTAAGTCTTAAACGCTAGTAATTATGGTTCAGTTTAGATCTCGTTTCACATTAGATTCGCTTTGGCCGCGCTGACCGGCCGGTTAGTTGATTACGTTGCTTTGAAGAGCATTTGCGCTAGTTTTCCCGTCGTGCCTTATCTCTGGGAATCCAGCTACGAGTAGACATGCTCTCTATCACCCAAGAGTCTTCATTCATGCGATAAAGATCCGTTGATTGTTTATGCTCGATCATCATCGGGCGGAAATTTTCTTGCTTTGACTTTTCTGTTAGATACGCAATGTTAAAATGCATAATTGCTCTGCAAAGTGAAAGCCCTTCGGAGTTTCGGTATAAAGCAATAAAATTTTATTATTCTGGCTCACGTGGCATTGACGATAGCGACCTAGCCATTTCGCGCAAAATGTCGGGTTAATGAAAATTGAGACCATATTTCCCAAAAATTGTTCAAGTAATCAGTGTGGAGAATAATTGCGCATTGAATTAAAAGGTTAACGAGGTTGTGTTTGTGGTGGAGCTGTGTCGTGTCGGAGATGTCCTCTCGGCGCCGCGGCCTCGGCTGGCGGCCTTATAAGGGGCTCGCGGTCGCCGGGCTCCGGACTTGCGACAGCTTGCCGGTATTCTTGCCACCAACCCTAAATTGTAGGCATAAGTTTCATTTCATTTAAATGTCATGGATACGTTGAAACTATGTTAATTTCGCACCTAATTAAGCTATAAAGGCGCCGCGATTATGTCACAAACATTCCAGGTCCTTGCACTTTGTCTGTGTCGCGACAGAACGATGCGCAAATAGAAATATACAGAGAATTGCAGGTGGTAAGTTGTTATGCTAATTACAGAAAATGTAGAGCACTTTATGTTAATGTAATTCCGTGAATAAGTTTATAATATAAGTGTAGCTACTCCGGTGCTTATATTTAATAAACAAGCCTAACATAAAGCAAACTTTAAAAACCCGACTGCATTAGTGGAATACGGATATTGACCCCTGGAGCATCAGAACCAGATACTTGGAACTTGAAATGAAGTGGAAAAGTCCTTACTTAATATCTTCGCGAGAAATTAAAAAGTAATAAGCCCCTAGTAGCTGCTCGAGCTACAGACATCGTCAGCCGATTGTGTTTATTCTCCAAAAACTTTGTAAAAATATATAAAGACTGTTACACAATCCTCCACTTGTGATTGAGAATTATGAAGAAATAATGTAAAAATAAAATAAGTTTGAAAAGATGTCTAGGTTTAAAGGGTGTCCCAGAAGTAAAGAGACAATTTTCATAGACAAAATTGGTCAAAGAGAAAACATCCAAAAAAGGTAAAGCCAACTCTCATGTCGAGAGTCGATGTTAAATCTTTCAAATAAGCCGGTAGTCGTGTACTTTTTCGCTTGTTTTCAATAATAAAGATATCGGAATAAGAACTTATTGAGAAAAGAGTTTTTCAGTACTACCAATGTCACGGGA
Source organism: Acleris literana (assembly GCA_946894065.1). Classification (NCBI taxonomy): domain Eukaryota; kingdom Metazoa; phylum Arthropoda; class Insecta; order Lepidoptera; family Tortricidae; genus Acleris; species Acleris literana. Next base: position 7,855,660 of record OX335681.1, read on the forward strand.
AAACACGCACGATAAATAATTTTATTAAAGAGGAAGCTAGAAGAAACAGTAATAACAGAAATATAAATATGTTTAATGAAAAGAAAACTGACATTTTAAATGATTCAACCTTTAAAAAAATTGTTAAATTATCGGAGCGAAATTACACAAAAGGGCAGCAGGAGCACGCTTAAACAGATTGTGATAAAGTTTACGAAAAAATATAGAAAGTTCTCATTATATACAAGTTGTATTCTTGGCTAGCAATATTGTATTGCTTTAAGTTGAGGTTGATAGGTATGGTCCTTATGTTAAAAAGCAAGCGGATAAACCCACATGTTACAATGCATTTAACCGACGGTAGCCTAGATTGGCTAAAACTGTAGCCTTGAGATCTTGGAAAGCTGTGATGAGACAGACTGCAAATAACCTTCAAATAATTGGTAACAAAGTTGAAGAATGCGCCAATTTAAAATCATTTTTCATTTTAATAATACAAGATTTATTATGAACCAATAAACCTTGATTTTATTGCATTCTTTGTATTAAATATTTCTCATCTAATTTTGTCTCTTTACTTCTGGGACACCCCAGTACTCGTATAGGTAATCTTGAAATAACTCTCTTTTGAATGCCGACGCTTCGTCATCGTCGGTAAAACATTTCAAATATAGAATGCTTTCTAAAAACCCAGCCATCATGAATCTTGGCCAAAAATGCCGTCAATTTCCAAACTAGGGCGAACAATCGAGTCCTTGGGAGCGGGAGTCGTTGGTTATTATGTAGCCGAATAAGGAGCCGGGGGCGTCCTGCCGCAAAGGACGCCGCCGAGGACGGCGCAAGAAGCCCAATCGCTTTAGTTGGAGGTTATTTAAGGACCACGGGTTCTGCGAAATCACGCACGCGATGCCCGTAGTAAGCGTAATTTGGGCGCGCCAGGTTTTTTGCTCCGTCTGAACTCGTGGAGAATGCTATCGCTGGCATGCGCGCATTGTGCGGATGGCTAGCACGCACTTTGATATAAACTCGCATTCCTTCAACGACGCCGTTGCCACCCGAGACCGCAATTATTTTAAAAGCGGGAGCTATGCCGCCATTTGTGTTTATGTCGCGCAAGAGTTCCTGCAACATTCATGCGTAGGTAATAGTATCTAGTTACAAACAAATTTAAATAAACTTTCAATAATAAAAACGGTACACTGGGTTCACATATCTTATCGCGGCTTAATCTGTATTGATAAATCGAGCTTTACAAAGTGCGAGTGTACGATTCGGTGAGATAAGCCCGCCCTGCAACTAAAGTGTGCCGCGTGTCGAGACGAAGTTTATTGGATAAATGTGCAGTATGATTGCATCCAGTAATGGAAGGCCTAATGTAATGTTTCTGAGAGGGCTTTGTTCACTCACTTTGGCGTAGTCTATTATCGTAATGGCCGGGCTAAGATGCAGACAATGTAGCGCGGATAAGGATATAGCTCGGGGATAGCCTAGTTAGCGTTCCCTACACCTACGTTTTGCGTATTATCTATACGATATCTTGCGGATACTTTCATAAGAGCGGTTTGGTTTACTGTGGGTTATTTTCAGAGAGCGATATTTTGTAATAGACGGTTTCTAGAACGTTTATTTCCATGGAAAACATTGCTGTTGCAATGTCTGAGTTTAAAGTTGATGCCTCGTCGGTTTACTAGTAAAGGAGTCATTGCGGTTTTTGTGACTGGTCGCGCCGGTTTTGTTTTGAGAATATTGCTAAAAATACAGCTAGAACTGTTAAACATTGTTTTAGCTTAGCTTCGTTTTAGCTTAATTCTGTAATTTTATCTTTTGCACAAAATAAACTTAGAAAAAATAACTTGCCGACAAGAAAAGGACCGTTAGGTAATGTCAGAAACAAAATAGCCCCTTTTTACGGAAAACGTTTTCTTGTCTTGTCGAATCGAATCTCTTCTAAGAATTGACTTCTACCTACATAGGTATAAATCGATCTTAATCACCCAGCGCATCGCGGCGATTGACTCACACGCAGGCAATTAGGACGCGTTACGCTATTCAGCCTTTAATCGATAAAACCAACGAGGTCATGACTAATTACCGGAGCGCCGTGTGGCGAAACTCTTCCCACGACAAAAGAGTTCGTTCAACCCTGGTTATGCTTAAATCAATAGCGAGAGGACTCCGAGACCTGTAATAAAAGCTAATCGAGTGTTATTCTGCGCAACAGCTCCTCGGTTGAGTAAAATCCACAGTATTTAGACCCTTTCTCTTGTGGCTACTGTTTGATGTTGAAGATCAATATAATTTGGTAGCTGTTAACTGGATAAACCAGCGTGTTAGACCTCTGACTTTCAAGGGGTTCTTCATAGTCTGAGGTCGAAATACAACGGTTTTACGGTATTCGATAAGTAAGGAAGGTTTATCCGAGACGCGCCGTCAGCGCTGACGACATAGCGCGTACTCGGCCGATTAATTCGCACGTCGATATAATAGCATCATAATTTATGGAGGAACAGTCCGCCACAAAACGTTAAGGTACCAAATATTCAAAAAGTCTGAATGGAATCTGTCTTTAAGCAGACTGGCTCTTAAATTTTCTATATTCTGAGCAACAAATATTGTGTATTGCGTTTTATCTTTTGGCTAACCATCAACCATCAACAATTAAATTATATATTAAAATTTACTTTGAAATAGTTATGTACAACCTATCTAGTTTAAAGAGCACACGTGTTAAATATTCAAGCAAGACGTACAGAGTACGATAGGATATGACTAGAGTTAGGAGTTGTGGTGGCAAATCGTGGTTCTAGGATCCATGGAGTCGCTATTTCCTATTTATTATAATACATACCACTTTGATTTTGATCTTCAGTATTTTAATATTTCTAAATTCATTTATTCATATAACCGCTAAACCAATTTAAATGAATTTTTGTATGGAGGATATCTCTGCTGTGAAAGCGTTACAAACAAGCAAATATTAGTAGGTATGGAATAACCGAACTAAAAATGTATTTAGTTTATTTTGAAATATGACCATACTGAAGGTCAAAATGAAAGTCTCATGTAATTAGGCAATAGTGACTCCATGGATTCTAGAACCACGATACGCCACCAAAAGTCCTAACCCGAGTAATGACAATTTTATGACTTTATTCTTCGTGCAGCCGTAGCCATAACGTAGTATTTGTAGCTCCAGCGATAGCATGTAATGGTCTAGCTCAGAATATAAACGCAGCATGTACAATTCTCAATGCTTTTATGACATTTAATGTGTGTTGAAATTGTCGCTCAAGTTTATATCAATGAATACATTTTGTGGTGTTGGTGTTGAAGTGACTTACTGTAAAAAAAAACGACTGCAAAAATCAATGAATAAATTTGTATAGAATCTACTTAAGCTGTGTTGCGTCCTTTGTCAATTCCATACATTTTGTCAGATTTTTACAGACACAAACTCTCGTAGCATTTAAATACATATTGTATTATTTCACCAACGAGAAAGCATACATTTTACAATATGTGTATTGCTTTGTTATAGGTATAATGTTGAGCTATAGGGTTGTGTAGTACATGTACTAAGTGCCAAAAATAATTAATTCCCGTCACTGTACTAGAACGAACTATTCCGTGAAGTTTCTGCTCTTAGTTCATTTAGTAGACGCGGAGCAAGAACCGAAAAGAGCAGACAGAGCAGTGAGTGACACTGACAGCAAAGCCGTCCATTCATTCGGTAAAAAGAACATGAACAGACCAGGTAGTGAACTAAAAGACCTAAAAGACCAAATTAGTACATTAGAGCGATTGTACTAGTTTGGAGCGATCCGCTCAGTCATGCTCAGTGAACGAGCACGCACAGCCCTAGAGCTAATTTGGAAATAGATTCAACGAAGACTTAAGAAACAACGAAAGCGTTTTATTCCTAGTTGTGCAAAGTATTTTCAAGCCTAACTGTATCTTAAGCTAAAAAGATAAGCCTCTTCGCAGAACGCGTGAGTCACGGCAGAGCGATGCGTGGTAGTCAAGCAGCAGGGCACGGACACTGAACTACTATCTAGCTAGGCAAGTACCTTAGTGTGAATTAGGGCACTCACTACTCACTAATTACTTACAAGATTTACAAGGTTTAAAATTCACACTGGCCAGCGCCAGCAACGGCGGGTTTTGGTTCGAATTTTAAACTCATTAAACAGCCGGTACCAGATTTCGTTTTTTTTTGTAACTGCATGTTGCAGTCATTCAGGGCCCCTATTCTTCTGCTGGGTGAAATATATATTGATAAGTTGTCATATTGTTTTTTACTCGGCCACCGTTACGGTCAAGTAAATAAGAGCTTTCGTAACGTTGACAATACGATAACATGTCGAAAAGCAATATGAGTATACCCAGTAGAATAGATATACAGAAAAACAACCTTAGTGTAAACGGAAGTTACAAAACATCTAAATTGGTTTAAATTTTAAATTAATGTCGCAAAACCATTAAATGACACATTGTTTGTGGAATTCGCGTGTCGTATATAAGTATATCGAAATAACCTCGAGACGGCCAGATGGGACCCATCATGCGAGTGTCGTCTAAACCGCGATGCAGTCGTTTGCCTAGATGAGACCGTTTGTGTGTCAACGGCGCGGCCGATATTAGTGCCCGAGGAAAGTTTACACTCCGACTTGATGTTTATAGCACAGATAGCTTTTTTCAATATTTAACAACACGATTTTGTAAGTAAATACAAGAACCGAAACATGTCTAAGGAGATAAAAGCGTATTCAGCGTAAAAAAAGAACAAACAATCAAGCAGGCAAACTCACTTTGTCATTTACAATATTAGTAGAAATGAATTTAAAACATCTTTAAGAGTTACAATAATTTATAAAATTATGAACGAGTTAATTTGAAAGTTAGGTTGAAGTGAAAAACCATAACATAAGCCAAAAAAGCGAAATCTAAGTAAGTAAACTTTTTTAATTCACTCAGCTCAGACACAATTAAGCGTCTTAGCGGCAAATACAAGTAAGCAGCCAAGGGTTTGTCCAGTGTGGGAAAATGGAGATTTCTTAGAGAGGGGTGCCATAATTACAATTACACGTATGGAGCGAAAGGGTACCGTCAAGGTATCATTAGACACTTCAAACAAATGTCTGTAGCGGCGCGGTCCTTCTTGGGTTTAATTTAAAAAGTTTAATATACTTTTTTATTAAGTAATTAAGTGCTTAACAATTGCTAATTACAATTTGCATTTTTTTATTTTAATACCGTTGACTGTCTTTTTACACAGTTTGTTTTAACCGGTTTATTTTTTATAGCAATGATATGATGGTAGCGCCGGGCCCTCACAGGTTTTAACTCCTTTAACCTCGTCCTGCCCAAGCATTTTTGTTTATACTTCTGGTTTCTACCCAATGTCCTCTACAAAGGACAATTTTACATATAACATTTGATTTCCCGGGCAGAAACTACCAAATCGAATGTGTAATTTATTAAGCACACTGGGCAGGACGAGGTTAACTCCATGGGGTAGAATGGATGGACGAATGCATTTCCAGACGTTATCTCAACCTTGATGCTGAATTGTTGATGCATCTACAATCACCAATTGAACTCGTCTTCTATGAATTCAGTTAGCCAATAATTACATTAATCAAGGCAATCACCAGCCAAATGGACGTATTTGGCTCGAATATTAGCCGTATTGAACCAATAGGGCGTTCTAACCAGATCGGATTGATGCAGGCTACGAATTGATGGATTAGTTAGGCATGTGCGTTAACCGTGCGGTTGGCTAGATTGTAAGACCTCGTATATTATTGTGTAGTCGGAAGTTTAACCCCTCGTGCTTACATTTTAATTTGCTTTTGTGTTTTTTTTTTAATGCTTTTGCGCTTTTTTCTAATGGTTATTTATGCACTTTTCACATACAAGTGGCGAAGTTAGGATTCGAGGCGTAAAGATAGGCAAGTTCAGTGATACTCAAATTAAGACTTTTAATCTTGTTTATGTTTGACGGTGGATGGACGTAACATAAACGATAGTTAGAAGCGAAAGACTTGTTTCTGAACTATGCTAACATTTAAAACTTATGAATTCAAGTTTCAACTTCAATAAAGGTAACGGAACACTTATTTTGCTAGGTGTGTCGCAAATAGAGTTATATTCCGCTATAAAAGTTATTTTTGCCTTCACTAAGGCCCTGTTGTTTGATCAGTAGTTAAACTAATTGTTAAAATTCGAAAAAGGAATGGAAAATTTGACACATGTCCTTGAGATTTTAACCATTAGTAACGTTTTTTGACCATTAGTTAGTTTAACTACGGATCAAACAACAGGCCATTAGTTATCTATACATCGATTGAGATTGAAAAGTCAATGGTATTACTTTATAGTTAAATAATAAATTATTATATCTATCATGTTTACTAACACGTTAACTATTATTACACTCATTCGTTAAAGTAAGTAAATATGTTCTACCCTAATCTCTAGCCTAATGAAATCGTATTATATATAACACTATTATTTGGATTGACGTTATTATCATGTAATAGCCATCAAGTCAGTTCAAATGGGCCGATTTATCGGTCGGTATCGAACAGTAACGGGCAACTAAGAGCATGGTTTAGGTAAATGGTTTAAGTTGAGTTAAGTAAAGGTTAGGTTAGTTTATGCCATGAAAAAAACTGTAGGGATTAAGAATCATCAAGGGCAAAAAATTACGATTTGATTCTACATATAAGTGATAAAATAGGGCTTAGGCCCGCTTACACGTAAATGTTAACCCTAGGTTAACCCAGGTTAATACGTTAGGCCCGCTTGCACGTAAATGTTAACCATAGATTAACAGGTTATTTTTTTAAAATTGACAGTTCTTATATTTATGAATCTGACATTCTTTAATAATTTCACCTGGGGATAACCTAGGGTTAAATTCATGTGCAAGCGGGTCTTAGGAGAGTTTTGAGCTCTTAGTTGATTACTCTATGAAGAAGATATTACTAAGTATTATAGGAAAGTTAAGGTGGGATTAACTTTGAACCAAGGGCTTAATTCAAAATAAATTACGTAATATATATGGTTACATTTATCTTATGGAGACATCTTATTACTCGTATCGTTCTGAATTTAGCCATTTTCGGATATGGCGTCTCAGTGTGCCATGATGAGTCATCGTCAAGTAAGATTGCTGGTCAGTCTGTTATAAAAAATCGATTCTATTTTCCGAGTACAGAGGCTCACAACGTTGCCCGCACCAAACCTATTTTAGTTCCTAACTACCTTAATTCCACGCGGAAACAGTGTTTAAGTAAAGGAAGTTGCGGCGGGAACCTTGCACCCGCTTCATGGATCAATAGAACCTTGAACTCCGCCGCCTCAGCCAAACATAGCCCACTATAAATACCTCCGAGCCGAACACTTCCATATGCAGCGTTTTCCTAATGGCACGACTGTACGAGGGCATGCGAAATGAGCATGCGTCGAGAAAATGTCTAGGTACCTAGTCAACAGCAAAAATAAGTGATCATTTATGTACGTTGTCACTTTAACGTCATGTTTGAAATGTCATACAAAATTGTGAAACGATTGAAAGCGACAAGGTACATAAATGATCACTTATTTATGCTGTTGACTGTACTTGTAAAGAAAAAGGAAGAACAGTTGAAGCACCGATTTACGGTTTTCGGCATTCATATTATTTTGTAATACGTGACATTTTAGGTTAGCCGTATAAAATGCTTGAAGTTGACAATGTCATTAACAGATGTCAGATGTCAGGTGGTGATGTGAGGTGTGTATGTCTTTTGTAACCTGTGTTTGTAACTCACAGGATACTCTTATTTATTGCTATAGAATGTCAGATTGACTTTGGGCCCTAGCCTAGGTGGGTCACGAATTTAAATCTTCGATTGTACCTACATAAGGGGATGGGGGTAGCAGCACCCCTGGCTCATAATCAAGTATCAAAAATGATTAATTACACGGCGGCACACGTTTTATTAAAAACTTTTGCTAAATTACCTACCCGAAACATGTAAACATAACAGTGACTTTGGGTTTTGTAAAACAGTCAAATCACAGGTCCCTAATCACTCGCTAAAAATGTTGGTAATGGTTAAAAAAGTCGGGGCATCAGATCATTCAAGCTTTGCCAACGAGAAAAAGAACTACGGTCCAATTCAATAGACTTGTCTTATTTAATAAACAATTTTATAACCTCAAAATGCTCCTTTTCCGCCTAAAATAACAATTTTGTCATAAAATAAACCTTCCGTGATGTAACATCAGGAAAATGGTGTGCAAAATATGGTCTCTAATTGTTTTATCCAGCGGAGAACGGCCATTTTAGCGAAAAGTGATACATTTTGAGGTTATATAATTGTTTACTAAATCAGACAAGACAATTGGAATGGAGTTTAGGTATACATCAAAGATATCTAAATAAAAACATCATTCTTCTTGGGAAATGTGGTAAAAAGGCTGTTTGGCTCTATTCTACTATTGTTCGTATTGTATTGTTTTTAACTCGGCTGCAATTACTGTTAAGTAAATAAGAGATCAAAACGTGAACAATACGAAAACATGTGAAAAGCAATATGGAATTACCGAATAAAAAAGAGCCCTGTAAGTATGTATCCTAACTGTGATTTTAGAAATAAACGGCGGATTATTAAACTAGGTCGCTTCATTCAAAAATCGATACCGTAAATAACATCAACAATGACTTTCATCATGTCAGCCGAAAGACGTCCACTGCTGGACATAGGCCTCCCCCAAGGCTCTCCACTCAGACCGGTCTTGTGCTTTTCGCATGCACGGCGTTCCCGCGATCTTTACAAGGTCGTCACTCCATCTTGTTGGAGGCCTACCTACAGTCCTCGGACGCCACTCAAAAACCTTCTGACCCCATCGGCCATCAGTCCTGCGAGGAATGTGCCCCGCCCACTGCCCCTTAAGTTTGGCTATTCTTCGGGCTATGTCGGTAACCTTAGTTCTACTGCGGATATCATCATTCCTGATTCTATCACGCAGAGAAACCCCGAGCATAGCCCCCTCCGTAGCTCTCTGAGTGACTTTGAGCTTCCTTATAAGACCCATTGTTAGCGCCCACGTCTCAGATCCGTACGTCATCACTGGCATCACACACTGGTCAAAGACTTTTGACTTCAAACACTGCGGTAATTTGGATGAAAAGGTGCTGCGAAGCTTCCCGAACGCTGCCCAGTCGAGTCGGATTCGACGTGTGACCTCTTTCTCAAAGTTGGACCTACCTAACTGGACCGTTTGTCCCAGGTAAATATAGTCGTCAACAACTTCGAGCGCAGAGCCTCCGACTATCACGGGAGTTGGCGCGACATGGACATTGGACATGACTTTGTTCTAAAGTAAAATATTGTGCTATAGGTATACGACTCTCTTAGGGCCGAGTTCACCAACAATTAAACGGACGTTTAAGTCTTAATCAGCTGTTAATCAATACATTTGACACCCCTTAAACCGCTAATCGTCCGTTTAATTGTTGGTGAACTCGGCCCTTACTATATGAAAATACAAACGAGTACCTGAGTGTTCTATCACGTGATACATAAGTACGGTGTACTACTTTAGTAAAACTAAAAATAGTACATTTCAATTATGTTCATGCAATTTTGTATGGCAATGAAGGCTTATCAATATTATCATGCAAATTATTTGCGATGTTGATAACAATAAGTTCCCAAAATCCGCGATATCACTATATTGTCATTTATTTTCGCACCTCCATATACAATGAAATGTGTTACAAATACACCTAAAAAAATATATAAAAATAAAGTCAACCTTAGTAAGCTTGACATCTCAGCCCAGTCTAAACTCTTGGACCGAGAAAGCTGATTTCTTTCACAGGGGTTTTTTTAAGACGTAGACGAGGAATACGAAAGGGTTTTTCGAAAATCAACCCCTAACGTGAAGAAATAGGGGGGAGTAGCGGAAATCTAATTCTACGTGTACAAAATCATCAAATGGGGACAATGATATAATATAGTAAAAAGAGGTAGATATGTTATACGCACTTTGATAGTGGCACCCTAAAAACAAGCCAATTGGTACACATTTACTTAGTCTTGCGCCGTCAACGGAACCGCGAACTAGTCTGCAGAGCAACTTACACTCGTTTTGCTTCGCTCCCGGAAATTAGCATACCATCCTGCTTTCACTTGTCATTTATAAATTATTGTGTAAAAAATTGCAATATTTACTGATTATGTGTGCGTAAGCCAGGCCATTTTTACACACGCGGAATACCATATAGGTAACATATCTACCTCTTTTTATATTATATCATTGAATAGGAAGATATAATTATTTCGATCATAAGTAGGTACCTAATCATAACATTTAACACAATGTCACCGAGTTAAGATTGATTAAGAACTATGACGTTATCATTTCGGTGACGTGAATACTTACATAATGTCTTATTAGAATAGTCTAGATCCATAATCCAACGAGAAATAAGAATTTGTGGAAAATAATTTACTCTATTTGGTTGTAGGTAAAAGGTAAGTTATCAAACGTGGACAAAAGCTTCATGTTTTTCATGTTGACAGATCAATATAGTTCTTGTTAGATCATAAGTATAACTGATTTATTTTTCAGTCTAGGTGTACAATTAATGGGTCGAAGTCGAATATTGTATCATAGGTACTTTTATTGTACACCCACAATGGAACCCTGTCACAATGAAGAAGAGTCAATTGGGTTACTGGAAACAAAAGTTCGTCAATGAGTTTCTGCGCTAAGGTTCTATCAATTGCACCAATTATTTAGTCCATAGCCTTCCTATCCAGTGGGGTATCTCAAAGAAAAACCTTTCCCTTCAAACATTTGTGTACTCTTTTAGATATACTATATATTACATAAGTATAGGTAGGTACTTATATAATATATGTCCCCAATAAGGCACCGAAGCATTAACATAGACGTACTCGTATACCTACTCGTATGTCTATGTTAATGTTAGGCTACGCACGTGCAGTTATGTAGGTATAACAATATGCAATATCTTTTTATAACATGAAGAAATACCTACTAAATTTGTACATTATTACAATCTATTACGTTACCAAGTCAAAGTACCTTCCTAATAGGTAGATAAAAATACCGTTTTGGTAATACCCTTGTTAATTATTACACTTCCGATAAGAGTTAACACAATTAGTTCGAAGTGCCTATTCTTATTCGATAACAAACTAAAGCAGGTTCAATTCATTTTAGGTTGACCCAAGTAAATAAATTATTACGGTACTTAAATGGTGGTAAAACTCAAACTCCAACGCACTTTCCGCAGGGAAACCCGTGGGAAAAGCTAGTTAAAAATAACATCGTTATCAATCGTTATCTCAGGCTCGTCCATCGAAGTGATAAGATCGCGGCCGAGGCAGGTGTTTATCATACTTAAACCCATTCGAAATATTTCTCATATTTTGTATAGTTTCTATACAAATGTATACAATTACTCTCATAAACATACTTTTACCTTGTAGAAATACTATGGCAATCGGTTGCGGCTAGTTGTTTGATCTATGAAAGCTTCAACTCGTAGGGGTGCGCGCAACTTGTGACTTAAAACGTAGTACGAGCCACGCGCTCGCTTCGCTCGTTCGGAAAAGCGGCTCGGAACGGAACTCACCTGCGTGGGGAGCACAGTCTCCCGGCCCAGGGGTATCGACATTTTGCTAGCGGCGCCGCCGGCCGCGCCCCGGCGCCCGCGCGCGCCGCACCATCCACCGACCAGGCGCCCCGAGCCCAATCCCGCCCGACACCCTCACAAGAAAAACACTCGCGAATCTCAATTTTCCACGACACATAAACATCCACAAATCACGTATAAAATTAAGTTATTGATAATGGAAGCACTGTTGTGTGTAACGATAGTGACGAGTTCGATAACGTGTGTAAAAAGCGCGATGCGAGAAGCGCCCGCCCCGATAGGCGGCAGCGTACGACTGACGCGCGGAGCGGCGCGGCGCAGGCACCACGCCTGGCACGCTGGGGGCTGCGGTGTCGGCGCCGGGGATGGCACAGCCTCCGCATCTGACACTTGGTGTCACTCGGACACGTGCCGGGCGGGCGTAGTGCGGTTATCGAGCGCGGGCGCACATGCGCACTGGCCACTACTCGGCTCATTCATTGCTCACACACCTGAGCAAATATTGTGGACGACAATAGGCTCCTTGTGCTCGTAACAATTATCGGTGAACTACTATTATCGCATGGTTCGGTTTCGTTGTGCTCGTTAGGTTTCCTCGCTCTTTCCCGTTCTTGCTCAATGACTGCTAGTAGGGACGGATTCTCTACGCTTATACGTAAATTTGAATACGGAAGCACGATAAATTTTCAGATTTTAAACGCCCGGTGACGACGTTGGAAATGTCCTCCTAGTTAACTACAACAGCTAAATCTACTATAAAAATATTAAATAATACCTAGTTAGGTAAAGGAATTAATCTTAATCTTTAAAAAATGCAAAACAAAGCAACAGGGAATATAGGGACCATAAATAAAATAGCATCATTCTAGGAAGTACCTAGTATTAAAAACCCAGAAACGTTTAAAAATAAGGTATCTAGTATTAATTTGGTGTCAAAAATTCTTATCCTGACGTCCTTATTCTTATTAATATTTTGAATGCGAAAGTGTTTGTTTATTCTGCCCTTACGGTTTAAGACCTCAACCGAAATATATAGTACCTACCTACAGATAGTTCAGAACCCAGAGACGGATATTATGTAGGTTTGTTTTTTATCCCGGCAAATAGAAAACGTTTCGCACCGAGGAAATAGCAATGAACAACTATGCAAGTAAATTAATTTTCACCCCAGCACCTCAAAAAGGCAGGTTTTCCTGTTTAAAAATAGTGAGCAAAATTCGATTATGCTGCGAGTGGGAGACAAAGTAACTTTTTAATTATTTTTCACAATATAAGTGGGTGGTGGTAGGGGTGGTAGCGGTTGTGGGTGGCTGGGTGACATATACATGAGGTTTCATTTTTACCATGTTGTAAGTTTTTACCTTTTCTTTCTGCTTTTTCTTTTTAATTTTGCTGCTGAGGTGAAAAGTTGTATGTGTCACACGAGACCAAAGTTATTTGCATCTCGTGTCTTCTAATCCCTCGCTGCGCTCAGGATTCTCAACTATTAGATTCGCTCGCTGCGTTCGTGATTCAGAATCCTTCGCATACTCGGGATTCAAAATCAACACTTGCTGCAAAAACCAACTTTGCTCTCTCTTGCATAAATAACTACTAAATAAACTGACGGAACAAATATTAGAAAAACAGGTTTCAAAAACATTACAAAGGCAACAAAAATTAGTAAAGGTTAATTGATGCGGTTAGCTAGGCTATTATCAATTTTCAGTCAACTTTAAATTACTAATTAATTCCTCACAATTTAATAATACCAAAAACGACTTGGTGTTATTAAATGCTTATAATGCTTTAAATATTACATTTACCAACTTTTTAATGCTGGCATATATAGGTAAATTACTCAAACTTCCCTATTTAACAATCCTCGCGTCGCCACAAAGGATTATCGCCACTCGTGACAAGATTTCGATATTTTTAATTATTTAATCTTTAATGCACAAATTTCGGACATAATGCCTGATGGCATTCTCTACTACTACCTAACACAGCTGAGGCACAGATAAAGAATGACAGAAAACAAAGCAAAGAACTTATTTACAAAAATAATAATACTCATGCATGTAGCCGTTTTATGCAAAATTAATTTCGCAATATAGGGTGATGACCTACTTTGATACTCGTAAAAATACTAAATATTCGTGGAGATCGGAAATTTATTTTATTTATTTTCTCTATATGACCGTCAATCTACTGACTTCCTCATCATCATAATTCATAATATCAGCCGAAGGACACCCAATGCTGGACATAGCCCTTACCCCAAGGATCACAACCCAGTCAGTTCTGTGCTACTTTACTTGCTCGAGCCTACAATTTCAATGAATGAACGCCATCCACTACAACTACAAGTAGAACCAAGGGCTGAAGGATTGTATGCGTAGGCGCAGTCGAGGTTGCCATTCGGTAGCTCGCCCACTTTTCCTTTCGGTACATTCACTGTTCCAGATTACGTCAGCGGCGTTTGCGGTGGGCAGAAACAAGCTAGCATGTTTATTAATGAATGAATTTGCACTTTACTACCGGTATGTATCCAAACACACCTTGAGTACCTTAACTACCTTATCCCCGTAAATACAAGCGATTGCGGTATACCTACATGAGGACGACATATTTCATTGATCAATCGCGCTGTAGCTACTTTAACGCTATTCGTGAAGAAGTTGTCGTGAAAAACTTTACAGTAAGAAGATCAAATTTTGAAAGCAATATAGGTACCTAGTTCCAAAAAGTCGGCAGTCTGGCAGCGGTGCAAATTGATTCAATTACTTGAATCTCTGTTTACACAGAGACTGTTTGCGTATTTATAAAAGAGGAAGTCCTTTAATCTGAAGGGTACACGTAGGTACCTAAAGAACATGTCTTGCATGATTTAAAGGTAAACCATGTCATTTAGTAAGTACATATTTTCGTGCACAGTATTTTTTTTTAAGAAAGAAATATGTCTGTAATTGAAGTTAGAATGTTCATTATGAACTCTACATATTAAAATTAAATTAATAGTTTTAAAAAAAGTGCCTAGACATATTCTTTCCGTGTACAGTCGAGTTCATAAATATGTGTAGGTACACTTTAGCGTTTAGTACCTTGTCACTTTAATCGCTGTCACAATTATTATATGGCAGTTTAAACATGACATTAAAAAGACAAGGTACCAACTGAAATGTACATATATTTATGAACTCGATCTCGTTCTGTACCTACCTTTACGAGGGCTGCTACTTATGTATCCGGAATCTGGGATTCCAACATTTATAAACGTTATATCTGACCTCCATGGTAAAATTTGAACTTTTTTTTAATACTGGCCGCTATAATTTTTTTTCTTATGTACGCTAGTCTTTTGTTTTTGGCGGGATCAAAATGTCATCTCGCTGCAAGAATGGAACTCACTCGTGAAAATATTCGTGCTATGATTTATTATGATTTTCGGCGTGGTTTAACGCAACAACAGTGCATAGATCAATTAACTTCGACTTTTGGTGATGAAGCTCCATCGAAAAGCACTGTGTACCACTGGTTTAGTGAGTTCAATCGTGGACGTAGTATGCTCACGGACGAAGTTAAGGAAGGTCGCCCGAAATCGGTCGTTGTACCACAAAATATTGAAGCTGTGCGAAAACCTATAATGCATGACCGTCATGTTACATATCGCGAGATAGAGGCGACTCTGGGCATATGAGTTCAATCGTGGACGTAGTATGCTCACGGACGAAGTTAAGGAAGGTCGCCCGAAATCGGTCGTTGTACCACAAAATATTGAAGCTGTGCGAAAACTTATAATGCATGACCGTCATGTTACATATCGCGAGATAGAGGCGACTCTGGGCATATAATAAGATATTACATGATCATTTAGCTGTAAAAAAAACTTGTTCCCGTTGGATCCCTCACAATTTAACTAAGGATCAAAAAGAGGCTCGCGTCGAATGGTGCAAGAAAATGTTAAAAATATATATCCGTGGTGACTCAAAAGCTGTTTATAAAATCTACACAGGTGACGAATCCTGGATCTATGCGTATGATCCGGAAACTAAACAACGATTAACAGTGTGGGTGTTTCAAAATGAGCCGAACCCTACGAAAGTAACTCGTGCAAAAAGCACCTTGAAGCAAATGGTCGCCTGCTTTTTCGGTATTAATGGCCATGTGGCTACAGTGCCACTGGAGAATCGTAAAACGGTTAATTCGGAATGGTACACGACCATTTGTTTGCCGGAGGTATTTTAAGAAATACGTAAAAACAACCAGCGACGCAGAATCGTTCTTCACCATGACAATGCCAGCTGTCATACATCACGCGAAACGACTCGATTTTTGGAAGGTCAAAATATAGAATTAACGGGTCATCCGCCGTACAGCCCTGATTTGGCACCCAATGATTTCTATTTATTCCCAAATGTAAAGAATAAATTACGTGGTCAACGATTTTCGACCCGTGAAGATGCAGTCGACGCGTTCAAACAGCACGTTTTGGAGATACCTCAGTCAGAGTGGAAAAAATGTTTTAAAAATTGGTTTCAACGTATGCAAAAGTGCATCGATCATAAGGGAGAATATTTTGAAAAACAATAAAACCATATTTAGTCATATACGTTTGTTATTTTTTTCTATTCCGGTTACATAAGTAGCAGCCCTCGTACTAGTTTAAATGGGGCACTCCGTTGATTGCCAGTTTTGAATCGCCTCCTAAATATGCACAAAGCTTTATTTTTTCAAGCCGTCGAAAAAAGAACATGTTAGTGCGTCGCTTTGTATATTTTGAACTAGAGAGCGTTGTTAGTTGTACGAGGCGCATACTTTTTTCTCGCAATAGCCAGGAGCAAGTTTCAGTGATAGCTTTTTATTTTACCCGGTGACTTTTACTGCCGTACTCATAGACATTTTGGACATAATTACGTAACTTAATCGTAACCTTGATCGGTTGAGATGTTGAGTTGAACCTTGGGGGTTGGGGGTAGAATTAACAAACACCATTTTGCATTTATAATATTAGTAGGTAAGGGTTGCTCGAAGCAATTACTGACATTGTGTATTTGTAAACCTGTAAAGGATTACCTTTCCATCTTATAAGAAATCGTCCAGGTATTTCCGTAGAATTACCCCGCGTCAATTATTTACGTGCATTGGCTTAAATGTTTTCAGAACCATGAAGAAAGATTGAGAAGACCGAGGTTGCTTACTTTCTTTATTGATTCTTGGTTTTATTTATCTTTAATTAGTACCTACCAATATGCCTACAGTGGAAATTACTCATAAGGAAATGCAAATAATATAAATGTGCACTTTTCCTTGTTTGATAAAATTTATATCATTACTAGCTGACCCGGCAAACGTTGTTTTGCCATATAAATAATTTAGGGGTGGACTACCCCTAACATTTAGGGGGATGAAAAATAGATGTTGGCCGATTCTCATAGATACCGGATAAGCACAAAAAATTTCATCAAAATCGGTCAAGCCGTTTCGGAGGAGTATGGCAACGAAAACTGTGACACGAGAATTTTATATATTAGATATCAGCCGAAAAACGTCTAAGGCTCTAGGTGCTAAAGGGTTATTTTTTTTTGTTGTAATTATGACTTGTGTTTTTTGACATTAAATGAATTGACTTTGACTTTACCTACAATATGGCTATAATATACAGGTTTGGCCTAGTTCGGAGGCCTCTGTTTGTTTTCTCTGAAAGCCTATGCGTGTGTACCTACCTTTTAAGTTATTGTACCAAATATTTATTCATTTTTTCAAACTGGTTTACAAATTTAAATAAACATCTTTTTTTTCAATACAGTTGCAGGAAATTGCTGCGAGAAATGTCCGAGAGTGCTCTTCGGCAGTGCCTATAGGGGTAGTTTTCACTAGTCAGTTTCTAGCAAGTAGTTGGTGAAAATGTCTTGAAGGTGGAATCGCGGCCTCAGGATCACCACTAATAAATGACCGGTCCCGTGCCGTCCGCATTCGGATTCCCGCTAACTATACCAAGTTATAAATATAACACCAAAATATTGAATCACAACAAGCTATGAACAAAGAAAGTTGATAAAACAATAGGTCAACGTATGCATACGTGAATAAATGGAACAATGTGTAATATGATCTTCCATCGCCTTACAAAACTAATATTATTTATATAGCCAAAACTAAATTCGGAATACTCACTGCACACTATTTCGGTACATGAATGTCGACTTATATTTTATTTGGTCCATACCCTCCCCGAAAATAAACCTGTAAAGTGTTATCAATCCACGGCATTCCGCCCTACTAGTTATTTAATTTAACTTAGGAACATACATGGACGATGGACAGATGGCCTAATAAAGGTAGCAGGAAGTCGGTGGATGCAGGCCGTATTGGATCGTTCTCGCTGGGAATCAAAGGGGGAGGCCTATGTTCAGCAGTGGACGACTACGGGAATAAATGATGATGATTATGACGTTGATACATAACCGCAACGTTAAGAGGATGGTGAGGTGAAGCTTAAATCCCGTAGCGGCCGTAGCAGTCAATAAAAAAATCCATACGAAATTAGCTCCGGGCGGTAACGTTTCTCACCCCCTAAATCAAGTCCGATTTCCACGCGTTTTTAGATATGTTGAAGTTATTATGAAAAACTAGGTTTGTACGTTTTCGATTGTTTTTTTAATTAAAGAAACATTTTCTTGGAAAGGAATGCGTACCGACCTAGTTTTTCATAATATCTACAACACATTCAAAAATCGTTACAGTCGGACTAGGGGAGAGAAACTTTACCGCATTTTTAACCGACTTCAAAAAAGGTTTCTCAATTCGACCGTTTTTTTTTAAGTGTGTTCGCGGATAAGTTCGTCGTTTATGAACCGATGTTGATGATTCATTTTTGTTGGAATGGAGATATCCCAAGGGTATCATGATAAGGAAACCAGGATCTGATGAAGGGATCAGTGAAGAATTGAGGGAACTCCTCAAATATTGCAGGCAAACATATAGCGTTTTTAGTATTTTTAGTAACAAGTTTAGCATTTGCATTCAGAAAGTATCATTTAGTGAAGTGGAACTGATGATGAACTGAGACGACAGATGGCCACCGGAACTCCTTAACGGTACCGATTTCAAGGGTGGCGATAAGATATCTCGATTAAGATAGTTGAGCGACTACAACGAAGAACGAACGAATTGTTCAAAAAGGACTATGATTTTCCCGCGGCGTTGCTTGCGGCGAGCTTGAAATGTCTTAAAGTTTCATATGTCAACTAAGAAGTAGGACTAAAAAATCTTATTATGATCACTAAAAAGTGTAAAATAATATAAATGTTTTAAAAAATAAAAAACCGCCTTCAAAAACGCAAACAATAACTTCTATTAAAATGATAGGTAATGTTAGTCACACAGTTATTTTTTGTGTTTTTGAAGGCGCTTTTTTGTTTATTAAAAAAATTTTTTTATTTATAGACGTTTTCAGCCTCACAATTCTCTTAATGTGATTGGCGGCGCGCGGCGAGGACCTTCGTGGATTGAAAACCTCGTTCACGTAAACGCGAAAACATAAAAAAAATTAGTTGGGAGGACAAAGTTCTACAGAGGATTTCAGATACTTTTTACTTTTTGTGTGAAAACATCAAAATAACCAACACCCACACACACAGTGCTTGCAAGCATCGAATACGCACCTCTCCTTCACCTACACGTCAATCCGACTGGGTGAAGAAGGTATTTTGTAAAGGAACAATGAGGTATAAATAAAGAGTGCGCCCGCGACGAACAGTAAGCACCACTTACTCACTGTTTTACGTCCTTCCTCAAGGTTCTTTGTGCATTGACTTTCGTCTGTAGTTCCTGAACTTTACGAGCAGGGCGAAACGCAGTATTGGGGTCAAGGGAATATTGCAGTTCCTGTCGACGTGTCTACGATTAAAAATTACGACTTAAATATTACATTCTGTTTCTACTACGTTTGGACACACAGGAGTCCACAAAAATAGTACTCCTTAGCCAAAAATGCAACCTCTTTTTCTTCAGTGGATATTGAACGGTCAAGGTTATTTCTACTGAAGACTAAAAAAATATATATTTCAGTCAACTTCTGTTGCTTGCAAATTAAATTTAAATTCAGAACACATTATTTTTTCTCTTGAAGATTTTATTCCAGATTCTGGCCAGAAATAAACCATAATTCTTATAAAAAGTTTTGTGTTATTTCATGTGTTTAGCAAAGAAAGTAATCTTTATCTTTCTCTTACGTAATTACATGTTACACTTCCTACTCAATATTGTCCACATTTTTAGGATACACGATGACACAACTACATTTTCAACCATAACTGTGCATGTCAGTCAAATCAGTCCGATACACAAGACGCGCTACATGACGCAATATCCTTGGCAATAATCTGTTATTTAATTAGGTTTTTTAACTTAGTTACCTGAACGTTATCCATGCCGCCGTCATACAAGGTCCAACGTCCATAAGTCGTCATAATTGTTCTTAATTATTTAAACTAAATACTTATCACATCACACTCCAAACCCTTATTTAGCACAAGCACAAATTCATCAGTGACACTAAAATGAGCACGGAATTAACGTTAATTTCTCGACAGTGTATTTATTAAAATCTCAAGTTTCAAGCACAAGTTTAGTGCTAGCTGTGCGCAGTGACACTGCGGTCTCGACAAATACACTGTTTAGAGCTTGATTAGCGCAACGTTCGCAAATCACTTGCCGTCCACTGTCCACAGATTGAAATTCATCGTCCAATTCATGCTGTAGGTACCTAACGTACAGACAACAAAATTCGTAAACCGCCGTAGAACTCTGTCACAATAACGCACCACAGCACTCAATCATGAGTATGGTGCGACGTTTTATATGTTGCCTTAACGCGGCAGAGTTCTACGGGTGGTAAAGGAATATATTTTGTTGACTGTATTCTCTTACATCGTCGTTCACTTCGTCCCCGATTCCGCCTAACAATCATAATGAGACCCCTGAGCTTGTAGGCATTACGCTGCGTTAGGTGCCTATGATCTTGCTTGAGCTGTGTCAATGTCCGGCCAAGGTCGAGACACGCAACCACATACACTTTAAACGCGCTGACGGGTCAGTGCCCGGTGGCCGACCATGCTTGCGGGTGAATTATTTAAGAGAATATAACACGGCTGATTGAGTCAATGATATGGTCCTTGGAACATTTATTCGTTTGACGCATTTAAGTATGGTTATAACAATATGTACGTATTTACATATGTGGAGCAATGAGTGTGGGACCGCATAGTCGCACGTAGAGCAACATGAGACGCTGATTAAGCAGTTTAATCGACACCTTATGCACTGTTGCACTCCGACGCCTCTGGCTAGCGCAGCGCTACGAGTACGTTACGAGTACATACTTTGTTTCACGCATGACGTTAAATAAAAACAAATGAAAACAATATGTACAGTCAAGGGCAGTAATATCTATACGGCCATCGCGCCAATTATATAGTACCTATGTATACATAGACCTTATTATCAGTGGCATAGGGGGGTGTAGATATTTTTGACGCCCTGGAAACGTATACATTTATGACTTTGACTGTACTATCGCCTGCGTTCGCGGTTCCACCCGCCTTTAAGGCCCAGCCACACCGCTTGCGTGACGTGCACGTGCACGTGCGCGTTCGCTTTCCACTACGTTGTATAGTATGAATTCTCATTACATGTCACTATACAACGCAGTGGAAAGCGAACACGCACGTGCACGTGCACGTCACGCAAGCGGTGTGGCTGGGCCTTTACGGAGATAATCGTTTGAACGTAGGTCGGCTCAAAAGCGATAACACGCACGGCCGCACTGGCCAATAGAATGCAAATGTTTTTTTCTCAAGAGGAACACCGCGAACGCAGGCGATGGTACCATCAAGGACTTTAAATGTTGATCCACCATAGAACCTTGTCATAATGACAGCGTCAACTGACGAGATAGAAATTGAATAAGAATTAATCGTTGGTTTTATGCAACAATAGATAGTGGTTCATCAATTTAAGTCCGTAACCGTACATACCTATATCAAGTAGGTCTAAATAAGAGGTCATCATTTTCGATTCCGAAGGGCGTACGTCCACTGCTGGACATAGGCCTCCCCCAAGGTTTGCCACAAGGATTGGTCCTGCGCCGCTTGCATTCATCGGTTTCCCGCAACCTTAGCGACGTCGTCGGTTCAACTTTTTGGAGGTCTTCCCACACTACGTCTGGTACGCGGACGCCACTCGAGAACTCTTCCACCCCATCGGCCATCAGTTCAACGAGCGATTTGCCCGCCCACTGCCACTCAATTGTAGCGTTTCATAAATAAGAGATAGATTGAATTTAATAGACATGTTAGAGGTAAACTTATTAATAACTACGGTTTAGTAACTGGTATTCATGACACCTTCGTTTTATGCCCCGCTCAGGGTGGTTATTATGACACAGCTATGCAGTTTAGTTTACGCTGAGGGAAAGGGACAGAGTTATATAGCTGCTATAGCTCTGTCCTTTATGCTCGCCGTAAAATGAACTGCATAGCCACGCGCGTACCCCCCAGATCTAACTCAAATTGGCAAAATGCGTTCATGAAATAAACGGAGACTTTTATTACCAAAATCCAAACTTCAAATAATTAAGAATCACAGGTGCAAGCAAGTAAAAAGTTCAGTACCTAGGTGGTTCTTTATCGACTCGAAATGTAAGAAGTAGACATAATTGGTCGACGCAACCCGTCATCAGCTTCCGTAAATCTTATACATTTTGTCGATTTTCGACAATCTCTAACTTAGCGTTATTCTTTTGTCTATACATGTATAGGCCCCATGTCTGTCACCTACGCGTAACTGCCAAACGAATTCGGTAGCAATTTGACACGTTAAGATGTGACTTGCAAATGCATATAAATAACTTTTATTCAAAAGTGTATACTAATTAGCTGTGCGTAGTTTTAATTAAACCTTCAAATAGGAACCTTAAGTAGTATCAAATAAGGATCAGGTTGCAGTTGGACTCGTATTCATGAGCGAAACACTGGAATCGTGAAGTGAGCTAATGACCAGAGTACTGTTACGAGTATAAGAACACACATAGACAAACTTTTACGACCTTCTCCTATCTCCGTTACCTTAAGAGCAAAGTGTTTTATTTCTTTATTACGAACTGGACGTAAACCTACCTGCCTTCGGCGTCGGGCTTCTAATAGTCTCTCGTTAGCAATCCCCTTCTTACCGCCCTTGATGCACAATGTACTAATATTAATGAATGAGACTACTTCCCTTTTAAGTTACGTGTGATAAATGTTAATGTGAGGTTTTCCAATTGGACCATCACTACGGCACCAATATTTTATGCACAGTACCATAATTACCGTCGAAAAAAAAACATTGCCCGCTATAAGCATCGACATCCCTCATAATACCATTTAAATTCAAAATTGGTACGACATAGTATAAAACTAAAATATAACCATTAAATAAAATCACAAATTTTAAATCTAATGAATCTGTATTACGCGCTTTGAGTTAATTTGGCAATTTATTTTGTTCATACTTAAACGCAATTTGTAAAAAAAAGAAAAACCAGTTATTTGATTGATTTGTAAACATACTGTAAACTTACGATGTTCCTAAAGATTAAGCTTTTGTCTCATGTTTAAAAAAGTAAAATAAACATGGAAGAATTTTGATTGTACGATTGTACCAGTGTTTGGCTATTTGGAGTCAGTTATTCTGGTCCAAACACGTTATAAAAAGTAAAAACCCGGCAAGAGCATGTCTGACCATGCTCAGTGTAGGGTTCCGAAGCCGTTAATACACAAAAACTATGTCAAAAAACCACAAGTATGAAGTAATTCTCTATTTAAAGTTATTTGGTGCTGTCTTAGGTCATTTTAGTGGGTATTAACACTTTAGTCACCTGTATCTCAGGAACCAATCAAGTCTACTTAGTCGTCATAGTTTTCCTTTAAAATTCGTTATATGTGCTTTCATTTAAGATATTTTTCAAATTTTTAGTATTTGTAGTTTTGGCTGTACACTTGACTCTAACAAAAATTAGTGCTTTAAAGCTAAATATTTCGTAAACGGATTCCTTAATAGAAAAAATATTTTTACAAACCCATAATATTTTTGAAAGACCTATCCAACGACATCCCACACTATGGGGTAGAAGAGAAAAAAAATACATCCCCACGTTACGTGTAGGGGAGGTACACTAAAAAAAAGGTTTTTCTAGATTTTATTTTACCACTTTGTTGGCGTGAGTAATATGTATATTCAAGCTAAATTACAGCTTTCTAGTACTAAGAGTCTCTGAGCTAGGCTGCGGACGGTCAGACGGACGGACGGACATGGCGAACTGTTCCTAGTTTGACTACGGAACCCTAAAAACGCGGGACATAATGAAATTTCAGTCATTTTTCGCGGGCACTGCAATTGGTAAATAATAACTTTTTTTTAATTTTCGTTTGTCTGGAACGCAGAAGTTCGCGGGCTATTTTTACCAGTAAGGATACAATTCCGAGCATGACCAAGCACCTTCCAGGCATGCAGGCAGATTTCAGAGAAATACTAGGGTAAAGGAGTCTAACTTAGAAATAAAACTCAGGTTACATCTATTATTTATTAGAGAGTATAGTTTGAAGCGACTAATATGGCGGAACATATATCTATCGGTTGCTGCGGCGATTCAGGCGCAATTCGCGCTCGATCTCAAACTGGCGGTGGTCGGCGCGCTCCAAGAAGTCTTGACGATCCAAATACCTGTAAATACCATGATAGTATTGCAAATATTATTTAGTCGTATGTTCACCTCTGGGGCCCTAATATGGCTGCGTTTATCGCGTGACAGAGTGTGGATAAGGCATCCGTCACCATCTGACACGTAAATAAGTACGACAGTGACGGATGCTTTATCCACATTTGACACGCGATATAGACGCAGCCATACTAGGCCCGCTGTTTAACCTTTTGAACGCCTTACGTCCAATACAATATGTGTCACGGTGGGTTTAGACCAAGCGAACGAACAAGAATTCTATGGCATTATCTCTTACGTTTTCTTTGTAAAAATAAAGACAAAACATGTTCTAGAGCATTCGCTCGTTTGGTCTAAACCCACCGTCACTCATACACCAAACGTGTTTGCTATGATATGCAAATTACAACTTAATTCATACGAAACAGTCTCTTATATTTAATCTTCAACTTGTGTCGGCTGTGGCCGACGCTGGCGTCAGTGGCACGATTTCCAGTTATCGGCCAGAGAAGACTGTGGCGTTCAAAGGGTTAAGGTAAGCCTATCGATTGCAATGGCAACTGACTTTTGAACACCATCATCATGTCGTGTGTGCTTCTAAACCATGGTTGTGATGAATTTTTTGGTAAATAGGTCAGTCCAACTGAAGTCTGCTTTTGGTTAAAATATTGTTGGACGCCGACTTCAGTTGGACTGACCTATTTACCTACCATTTTAAAGAAGTTATTTTTTGCTTTTTGAAGGCGGGTTTTTGTTTTTTTAAACTTTTTTTATTTTATACTTTTTAGTGATCATAATTATGCTTTTATTCTCCCACTTCTCAATTAATAAGAAACAATAGAACATTTCAATCTCGTCGCAAGCAACGCCGTGGGAAAGTCATAGTCATATATTTAAACCTAAATATGCTTCGTCATAGTCGCTCAACTATCTTAATCGAAATATCTTGTCGCCACCCTCGAAATATATATACCGTTTAGGAGTTCCGTTGGCCATCTGTGGTCTTCATCATCAGTTCCACTTCACCAAATAGTGCTTTCCAAGACCAAATACACGAGTTACAATGAAAAATACCAAAATCGCTATAGGTGTGCCTATAAATTTTGAAGAGTTCCGTCGATTCCTCATGGATTCCACCATCAGATCTTCATTTTGATAAGAATGGGACCAATCGGGAAGCACCAGCTTTCAAATAAAAAAACAATCATCAAAATCGGTTCACCCAGTCGAAAGTTCTGAGGTAACAAACATAAAAAAAAAACTGACGAATTGAGAACCTCCTCCTTTTTTTGAAGTCGGTTAAAAAATAGATGAGACGCATTGCATACGCGTGGTACGATTTTTTTAAGACGTCCCCTATGTCCCCATCTAATTTCGAACAAAGCAAATATAGAATTAAATTGTATGCTCAACAGCAAAATCCTTAGTTTAAAATGAAAGCCAGTATGAAACAAAATTACTTATTGAAATATGGACTTCATTATCTAGTAAAGAAGAAATGTTTCACTAAAGCAAATTTGTTATATTTTTTGTTCCATTTGCGAAATTACTGCTGGTTGTTTCCCTTGAAATAAATAAATAAATAAACAATATCACGTTATACCGAACTTGTAGCTGCGGCTCTTTTCTACTCTTCCCTGTATTTTCACTTGTAACATACCCGTTCTTTCCTTTGTTATGGTTCTGTATTTCCTCATCGATGTCCTCGTCCTTCTTGTAAGTCTCCCAGTCGAGTTTGGACTTCTCGAGAGTGGACAGGCGGTTCTTCTTGTTCAGCTGGCCGAGCACGTCGGCGAGCCCCGAGCCCCGGCCGCGGGCCAGCGGCGGGATTAGTTTGCTTCCTGGAAATAATAATAGAAATAGTAAAGATATGTAATCTATATATAGTTATATAAAAATGAATCCTTGTTTCCCTTAGTCACGCCATAACTCGAGAATGGCTCTACCGATTTGAATAATAATTTTCGTTGTATTCCTAATTATCAGAACAAGGTTTTTATGAAAACACAATTACAGATGTTCGTATTTGTCATGCTACTTCAGTCTGACTCAGTACCCATCAAGACAACGCGGGGGAACGTCTCATCGCGAGAGTGATAATCGATATAGAGTGGTTAATACCAGGGTATTTTATTGTTAATTAAGATTAAGTTTGTTTTCAGTTCTTTTCAATAGTCATGCCGAAAGCATTAAGACCTGGGAAACGTTTAGATCAACAAGCCTGTGAAATTATTTTCAACATTTATTTATATTTCTTCTTGTTTACCTACACCTAATTTCTATATATTTGATCGTGGTGGTTTTAACATCTCGGTGTGATATACTTCAAACTCGTGGTTTGACATTTGACACTGATAACTAAAGTACTCTATGTATTTAATACAAACATGTCACTTAATAATTCAATAATTCATAGACACGTTGGCATCATTCGGAAGAAGACGTGAGTTCCGAGTTTTCACGATGTAAAAGGATTATTCACTAGATCTATACACCCAGACGGAGCCGGGCACAGACAGCTAGTTAAAAAAAATAACAAAGGGATTTACAGGCGAAACGCCTGTAATTTTATTCTCAACCCCCAACCCACACAAATATTTTTTTTAAATTTAAAATGGATTTGCTCTTGAGTAACTCTTGGAGGATGAAGATTTTGCCGACGATGAAGCGAGATCACCCAGTAGATGCATTTTCACCCTAGCTTTAAATAGGTTTAGATTTTATACACGCTGGAAGCGCATTCCACTCTTTTGCAGTACGCATTATGAAGGAAGATGCAAAGCGCTTATTATTATTAGCAAATCAATACTTAAACCCCTTTTACACGGTCGGGAAAAACCACCCAACTAAACCAAGATCAACTTGTTCTGGATCTAGTGGAAAAAAAAATTGATCGTGTAAACGTCAATTGGACAGCTAAGGTCTGTTCACTCACTAGTCTTATATAGTAAACAACTTTCTAACCTCAAAATGAACCGAACCGAATTTGGCTAAAACAGCTCTTTTATCGTAAATAAAGTAAACTGAATAAACATTATGGACATGACTTGGCTAATGTATTGTCTGTGATTACTTAATTTTGTTTAAAA
Organism: Acleris literana; assembly: GCA_946894065.1. Taxonomy (NCBI): domain Eukaryota; kingdom Metazoa; phylum Arthropoda; class Insecta; order Lepidoptera; family Tortricidae; genus Acleris; species Acleris literana. Next base: position 7,883,150 of record OX335681.1, read on the forward strand.
AAGCTGTTTTAGCCAAAAAATATTCATTTTGAGGTTAGAAAGTTGTTTACTATATAAGACAAGAAAGAATGAACAGACCTTAAATTGAATGAATTGAAGTTGATCGAACCGTGCAATAGGTCTTTCTGAAAGTCAAGGGGTATATAATTTCATTGATGCACAAATAGGCTAGTCAACTTACATTACAGTTCAAATCAGTAACTTTTTATAAAATATGATCAAGGGTAAAAAAATCTTAGTTATTTAAAAAAGGAATACATTGGAGACTTCAATAATAATTATTAATTTCATATATTTGTCGCAGAAGAAAGTGCACTGTATGGACAAACGTCTTGCTACAGTTAAATACTGTAGCTCCTGCCATCAGTTTTTATAAATTTAAACATCGTAAATAAAGCACAGCCTTCTTTTAAGCGATGTTCTGTGGGAGTTTTTGTGGTATGTTAAATACGTCACACCCGAAAACTACCTTGATAAAGTTATTTAAATTTATTAGCAATGATTTACGATTTAACTACATTTTGAACTGATTTTGTTAATGGTAGGGATTTATTTTGCACACTAGAACCATGAGCAATAAAATGATTAAACCCTATCAAATAATTTAAGGTACTGATTGCAGATGGGGCAAAATCATGATCATACATTTTCCTAGATTATAATATCAGTTTAAAAACTGATTTACCTTCTGCTGTGCCTGCTGGAGTCTTTACTTTTTCCTTTATAACATTGTTTTCCACAACAATAGTTTCACCAGCAAACTCGAATATCCTTTTCTCCCTAGCTTTGTCATCATCACCACTACTTGTTCTAGCTGGTGTTTTGACTTTTTCTGCAACTGGCATTGTGGCCCTACTGGTTGTAGGAGTTTCAACCTTAGAAGCAACCCTGGGTTTTGAATCTGTACCATCTAAGAACATAGCCCACAGATCATCCTGTCTTTTTTTTTCTTCTTCTGGATTGAGATTTGGTTTAGGTTCTTTTCTAACTGGCTCAGGTGATGGTTCCTTTAGGGTGTTTCTTGTCCTTCTTTTCTTTTTAGAGTTACTTTCTTGTGCTGCTTTCCGTTTCTTTGTTTTGTGTTCCTGTTCATTTTCAAATTGCAAGTCAGTCTCCTCATCAGCTGATTCTTCCTCAGATACTTGCTCTGGTTCACCAGGTACATATTCATCATCACTCTCACTGCCAGATGACATCTGAAACATGAACAAGATGATTTAATTTATGACTCATAATAAATAGTCACCTCAATTGACTGTCTAAAAATTAAAAAACATTTACCTTTTCTTCAATGAAACTTAAAAATAAGTATGCAAAGAAAATAAAACAACCAACATTAAAATACATTATTTACTAGACAATGAACTTTATACAGGCTTCTTCTTATCTCTATTCCTATTCTTTACATTAGACACTTCATAGAAGTTGCTTCCTGTTTTTGTACGCCGTTGTGCTCGCTCTACTGCGCGCCTTTCCTTGGCAGTCATCTTCTTTTTCTTAGAAGTAGTTTCACTATTTGCAGCCTTACGTTTCTTTCCACTCTTTGAAACCTCTTCAACTGTAAATGCACCACTTGCTGCCTCTAGCTTTTTACGCCTCATTTCTTTAATTGATTCTGGATCATTAGTCAAATAATCTTCCACATCACTACATTCATTCTCATCACTGCTGTAAAAATCACTTATATCTGATGAATCATTGCCTTCATCATTTTTATTATCTTCAACAACTTGAGAGTCTTCATCAGCATCGCTTTTCCCATCAATATCTTTTAATTCATCAGGTATAGTGACAGATTCTAATGGTTTCATGTCATTATAATTGTCAAACTTCAAACCCACACGAATTTTGGCAAAGTCTTGAGCTATTATTAAATTATTGACAGTGATATTAGGCTGCTCAGTGTCTACTTCTTTATCGCCCGGTGGTTTTGTAACTTCTTCAGCAGCATCTTCTGGTTTCTTGTCTTCAACTACAGTTTTCTTTTCTTTTACTTCTTCATCCTTAGGCTGCTTAGTAAGAGGAATTTGAAATCCTTCTGGTGCAACATAGAAAGGTAACTTACCTCTTTGCCAATCATTTAGAACCATCCTAGCAACTTGATTTATATCAGGCTCTCCTTTTTTCAATAGTTTACCTGTCCGAGCGGCCATCTTCTCCAAAAATTCAGTTGCTGTCTCCCATCCATCAACCTTGTAAGTTTTTATTAAATATTCTTTTCTAACTCTTTTGATGACCTCTTCGATGTAATCTTCAGGGTTCTGTACCAGTTCCACTCTGACTACACCCTTGAGCACTTTCTCTGTGTCTGTTTCAGCTGATGGATATACCACACCAGGACAGTCAATCAAAAATATTCTCCTCATCAGGGTAATGTACTGCCACACCTTAGTCTCACCAGCAATGGGAGCCACTTTACATACTTTTTTAGACCTCAAAGTATTAATAACAGATGATTTCCCTACATTTGGATAGCCAATCAACCCAACACTTATCTGCTTCTTATCAATGTGTAATTTGGCAAATTGTCTCAGTAGGTTTATAAGAGACCCTTTTCCAAAAGGATGAGTGAGAGATGAATGGAAGGCAACAGTAGGATATTCAGCACTGAGAATAGCCACCCAACGCTGTGTCACCCAGTTGGGCACTAAATCCACTTTGTTAAGGATGAAAATCAGATGCTTATGAGCTTTCTCTTTCTTTAGAAAATTTTCAACAAATGGACTCCTTGTTCCCATTGGGTCCCGCGCATCCAAAACTTGCAGTAACACATCAGATGAGTCAATCACTTTGTAAAGCTCATTCCAAATCCTCTTACTCATGCCAGCACCAAATACCCAATCCCTCTGTCCCTCTCTTACCCCAGTATCTTCCCTTACCCTGTCAATGTCTTTGTTCTCATCATATTTATCCGTGTTCTCCTCAACAGCCTTGGACAATGAATCCAAGTCACCAAATTTCAAATTTACACGCTTCCTTTGTTTCTTTGGACCAAATGTTTTATCAAATCCTTCAGTGTCCAGTACATGTACCCTAGCTTGCTTGGCTTTTTCATTAAGAAGTGTTATGGGGAGGTTAGTAGGTTTCATTACCACTTGGTATGGATTTTTGACAGCAGCCCCGAATTCCTCTTGAAACTTTTGTAGGGCATTTTGTGAGATGACGCGAGAGTTACCGAACCACTTCTGGTTAGGTTCGACGCGAGCTCGAGTGCCCGACGGTAACCATCCTTGGAAGGGTGCTGGGCTCAAGATTTTACCAGTCTTATCTCTTTTAGCTTTAAAGTTACGATACATCTGCAGTCGTTTGATAGTTCCTTTCGTTCTAGGATTACCTACACCCTTTAATCCCTCTGTGGGTCGGTCTGGGTTCATGGAATGGCCGGATTTATTGAACCCTTGCTTCCGGGGAGCCCCGGGTGCAGACCGAACTTTTCCCATTTTAGATACTTTCACTGTACACTTTTTAAACCAAATTCAACACTTCACTATGTGGTTAAATAAATTCACGAGGTAAGGAGATAGGTTATGAGAAAACACTACCACCGTGTTACTCATCCAATCAATGCGGAAATTTGACAATTAACAAGCGCGTCAACTTCAAGTCAATAGAATGTCATGTTTTCGATGTATGATCTTATCTTTCGTAAAGTATAACAACGGCTTACCTTGGACTAAACTCAAGCAGACAAATTATTAGTCAAATTAAATTATTCTTATGTACTCAGATAAAAGAATACAATAACAATTACAATAATTATTCCTCTTCACACTAAAACGCTCCTATAGCAGTAATTGTTACTAACTTCACTTAAATTAAAATGGTTTTAGTGTTGCCAGGATTAAAATATTTATTCTGACCCTTCTGACAAAATAAATTTCGTCAAAATTGAGCTAAATATCTTTATAGATTTCGCTTCCTTTGTTTAAAATTTTATTACACTGCAAGATCGAGCTCTCAACCATAGAAGGCAAGAAGCTTGCGGAAAGTCAAAATAATCCTGATCTGATTTATCGGTTACCGTTTACACACTTACAGCTTAAAAGGGTGTACTTAACCTTTTTTGTAATAATGAATAAAATTATTTATGATACGTAAAAAAAATACCTATGAAGGATTTTTTTTAGGTAGCCACACTATAAACATAGACAATAGTTTAGTACGTAAACAGTGCATAAATACACGATTTAAAAAAAATCGTAGTATCGATTCTTTGTTCGTGTTCTACAATTACCTATAGGTTTGCCCATCACTACTAGCTTAGGCCATAGAGTACCTACGCTATACATACATACTGATGGATGACATTTGTAACAATACAAAATGTCATCAAGGCAAATGATAATAAATTATACTGTGTGTCCGAATTAAATAGTTTTTTTTTTTCGAATAACTTGGAAATAGTATAGTGAGTAAAATACAAATAAAAGTGCAATTTACTTAATATGTGTTAAGTTCCAATGCAATCTTACATTAAACATCGACAGTTGGTGCTGTGTCGAAGGACAGATTTTATTTGGAGGAATATTTCATGATCAACAAAACTGCCCCGATGCCTGTAAGCTTAAGAACCTATAAGACAACATGTATGACATGTTGTCGGAGTTCCGTGTGTCTGAACTTGATTCATTTGTGGATGTGTTCCGATTAACGCCTGTTGATCCGTTAGATACGTTCGGCGAGATGTGGTATCCAGTGTTCTTGTGGTCCTTGTGCTCCTCGGTGTTTGTACATACTTGTGCGGCGCTCGTGGCGTTCGGTACTCTAAGAAAGCACAAGTATGGAAAATTCTTTCCCGTCCTTTTAATAGTGATGGGTGTTGTGAGCCCAGTGACTTCCGGAGTGGCCAGCAGCGCGGCCGTGGCGTTCATATACCGCGCGGCTAACATGGCCATGCCTCCCATCCATGCCATGCTTTGGGGCATTGGACAAACACTCCTCGGAGCAGGCATGGGCTTCACTAGAATTTTGGCAACTTTGTAATATTAAGCCATACATTAGTTAAATTATGCTGCATCAACCCTTGATATAATCTTTAAGTAATTAAAAGTCAATTATCTTAACCTTATTGTCATTAAAATAAAATGGGAGGTGCAGATACTGTAGCATAGAAAAATTATCACTGGTCCTTATAAATATTGGTTAACAAATACTCACTAGTTATACATATTATAATGAAAGTGTAAATAACATTAATGTTTTATCTTATTGTTATTTATGTATGTTTATAGTAGAATTGCAATGTTAAACTTGGAAATTAAAAATAACTTTATTTTGCTACTGGCATTGAATTCAGTTTTGTATTCTTATTTTTGTGTAAATATATTGTTAGGACTATGTAATGTATGTAGATTGTTCTTCCTTTGTTAAAATTGTGATTTTATACTGATTATGTGACTTTGAAATGACTAATTCAAATATTTTTTACTGGTTCCATAATTAATCACCAACATCATAATCAAATTTCTCATCAATAATGTTGATGCAGCAAACTGGCCGTTGAGGTGATCTTTGCGGAGGCCTATGTCAAGTAGTACATAATTGTCTGACATAATGTGATCAGTTAACCTACTTAACTAGCAGCTATCAAGTATTTAGTAAAGAAAAAAAATGTTTTTTTTAGTTTCTTCTAATTGTTTTGAGGCAGTCAAAAGTAAAATAAGGATTTTTTTTTCATGATGGTTATATTATAATTAGGTGATAATGATTTTAATATACTATTTTTGTCACATCTATGAATCCGAAATTTCCATTATTTTACAATATTAATTATAATATTTTTAATTTACTTTCTTTGCAATATTTATGAAACAATAATTTTCATTCTTCTATAATATTTTTTACAATAGTCTCATTTCTATTTTGCCTTAAAGTGTCTTGTACCCCTGTATCAACATCATTAAAAAAGTTTTGTCATATGTCACTACTGGGCAATCTATTTTAAAATAACATGACCATTTCTAATTGCTTACTGTTGACTTTATTTAAGACCCACCGATAGTCACTTAAAATCTTTGCTTCCTGTGACTAGTATTAATTTAACAACATTTAATAATAATATTATTCTGTAACTTTAAGTAAATGTGATAAATTATTTATGGAATTAATTTAGAATTAATTTGAGTTGTATGGAGCAGCTGACAAACTATTTCTTTGCACAAACTACCTAGGCTACAACTTTGGTACTTATGTAATTGATAAACTTAAATTGTAAGAATTGCAAACATAGACTTTCTATTTCTTTTCTGTAGTGTTTATGTGAAGAGATTCTGAAGTATAAGGGCATTGTAATCTTATTCTTTGTTAGATAGGTATACATAAACCTGAGCAGATATGAATGTCTATTCAAACTTTCCCATCAAACTTATAATTTCAAATCATTAATGGCTGGCTATGATGGTAAACTTGGGTCTTTGAAGTTTTTTTGCGTTGAGATGGATAGAAAGCATGTGTCCAGCACTGCCGTGCTACCAAAGAAGGCTACTGCGATGTAGTAGTTGAACCATTATATACTCTATTAGAAACCACATAAAATTTAAAATGCTTATACTATTACTATGCAGTTAGCCACCTTTGGTAGGGCAGACCAGTGGACATACTCTGGCTGAAATTATTTGATGATGAAGTGGAACAATGCTGAAAGATTAGTAGGATGAATAGAAACAGAATGTATTAAACTTTGGTGATGTTCACACATACTGGTATAAATAATGTTTTTACAAAGTGAAGTCCCAGTTTAGATTATCACCGTAGAAACAGACTTTTAGACACTGTACAAATGTTTGTGCTTCTAACTATGAATTGTCCATGTCCCAATTTTCTTGGCTACTCATTGCAAGCACAAATATCATAAGTTGTGTTTTTTTTATCATTACAGACCTATTTGAATATTGCTATGATAGGTACCTATATGATTATTTTTATAAATTAATAGAATGTGTATATAACGCAAACAGCTTATAGGTCTGTTTTGATTTGAAAGGCTTGTCCTGTTGAATGCTAGGTATACTACCCTCCCAAGAAAAAATGCAGTATAAGAGCATGAAGTCCACAAAGACTTAACCCTTAAGACTATAAGAGATTCATGTTTCCCGCATAAAATTTAATCAATGGTACCCACTTGTTTGTTAGTAAGGCTAAAACTCTATCTGTGGCATGTGATCTTTCAGCCTGATTAAGGGGGCATGCATATAATGCCTTTTTGCTTAAGATGGAAGTATACTCAAGGTTAGTTTCCAAGCAATTTCACTGTGCCTTATATGAAGCTAAAATAGAGCAATCTGTAAGCATTTGAATTGAATTAGTTGCCTTTGCAGTAATTGTAGGTTGTTATGTAAAATATTAAAGACAATGTGTCATAAAAGGAATCATATGGTAAAAACTTCTGGGCTTTTATTACATTCTTGGGCTGTTAGGCCGGAGCCCCACTGCTGCGCACGGTCAAGCTACACACGTGGGTACAAAAACGCTTTGTATGAAAATGTAGGTAGATACTTCCACAGTGGTCCACAAGCACGCTGCGCACGAAATGACGTCACTGATACACGCGTGGTCTGTTCCGAAGTGCCTGCCACGCACACGATAGCGCGCGTGGCAGGCAAAGCCCCACGCTGCCCGTGCGTTGCAGTGGAAAGGTGGCTTCAAGGGCGTCGCGTCGCACCCACCGCGCGCGCGTGGATGTGCGTGGCCAGTAGTGGTATGGTAGTGGGGAATGTAGACACACGCAGCTGACCAACGTAGCCACGTGGCCCACACGTTTTACGTGTGCGTGCATTGGTTGCTGTGAAAATGTTGACACACGTATCCAGACCAATGGACCCACGTGGGCGACGTGTATAGCATGTCCGTGCGTAGCGTGCGCAGCAGTGGGGCTCCGGCTTTATAGTGCTCTACTGATGGTCAGTCATGACACGAGTGACGTAGCAGCATTGTGACTTACTAATTAATTACGTATTACAGGGGTGTTCTCAATTAGGTAGCAGGGCTTCTGTCGATAAGATCGAACGTATAAGGCTGCCTAAATGGGAATGCACGCGCTAAAATGTGTTTTGTGCGCTCTGACGGGACTACTTAAACTCGCCGGTGTGGCGCGGTCACTCGTTCACTCGTTTGACCGACCGAACGCCGTTTTTAAGAGTATAACACCCCAGTACTTTAATGTCATCTATTGAAGCGTAAGGCATATTAGATAATGTTTCTAATAATCTAATTTTGTGTTTTGGAGTAGACCAGACGTGCAGAAAAAAACGCGACACAGCCCTGATTTGGGGCAGCCGCATGTCTTCTGCACGAATGGTCAACCCTGACAATGACGGTCAGTGGAGCTCTAACAACGACCATCATAAAATGACTTTAAAGCGACAAAGTAATATTATCAGTCCGCGGTCAGAAACGGAATGAAACTAGGTAAGTAAAATTGACGAAAGTACCTACATGAAATGACAGGTATCATTGCTACAGTCAGAAGCACTAATCTATCGGCCGTCTCGCGCCAAATATAAGTAAACATGGACCTTATTATCAGAGTCATAGGGGCGTGTAGATATTTTTGACACCTTGGAAACAAATATATATTTATGATTAGGACTTTGACTGTACGTATATGGTGTGCTAATAAACCTATATAATTGAAGAGTACTAGATAATATTATAATAATTCTATAAAATACTAGCTACCACGCCCGGTTGTATTTTTTTTCATACAAACCTTAAGAAATATACTTTACCTACGTCCTATTCTCAGACCTACTGAATATACACACAAAATTTCATAGGAATCTGTCAAGTCAAGCTGTTTCGGAGGAGTTTTCTTATAAACACTGTGACACGAGAACTTTATATATTAGAAGAAAGATTAAACATTTTCTTAGTCCGTGCGCCATCAATCACTCTAGTTTTTAAACAGTAGGTAGGTAGGCACTTAATGTTATCTTGACGTTTTCTCTCATAAAAATAATCTACAAGATTCGAATCTATTTGTCGGCAAGTACCGGGTGGATTTGTCACACCTAATTATAAATATAAAATACCGAAAATTAATATAAATTAATTTTTATCATTATTTTTAAGCAACATTATTATCAACCAGTTTAAATAGACATTCACACGCACATGATTATTAAAATGATCACTGATTGTATTAGGTATACGTAAAAAACTTAAGTAAAGCTCCTCTTGCATGTAGTTGTGTACAAAACAATATGGAATTTACGTCAAATTTCAAATATAGAATGTCGAACGGTCTATACAGATGTGTTACTACTACATGCAAGAGGAGCTTAAGTTTTTTACCTATACAACGTGTCCCAAAACTCAACGATAAGCCGGCACCAGAGGATGGAGCTGCTTATGATTAGTCGAGAAAAAATAAAAAAGATAAAAAAGATAAAAGAAATTTATTTAGTAAGTAGGCCGCTCGGGCACTTTTACACGTCAAGATACTACCAATACCAATACCAATAAGGAAAAGATATATTTTTTTCCTTATTTTTTCTCGACTAATCATAAGCAGCTCCATCCTCTGGTGCCGGCTTATCGTTGAGTTTTGGGACACGTGGTATATCAAGTGATATTTTAAGTATCCAGAATTAAAAATGAAAAATAATTAGTACTGCTGTGCCGACGGTACCTATTTCTCATTCCTATTCTGACTGCGGCCGGATGGTATAAATGTATAGTAGGTAATTTAACATTCTGGCTAAACGCCTTAATTAACCCGTGTAACAATCGACTATGGTTGATTGATTGATAAGGTCATGTAAATGAATAGGTAGTTGTTATGACAATATGAAGCGAAATAATAATGACCTCAGCATCACAGTGTGACGTTTGAATCGCTGAGTCGTTTCATGGATTAAGCAGTTTCAGATGTGATGCGAGTTGTATAGGTAGATGTAAATGGAATATGGTTTGTTATATTTGATGTACAGCTGTTCATACTGTAGCGCTAGTGTTCTTTCTGTTATGGCTAGCAATGTATTATATAATAGAGGATTTGGTTTAGGTAAATAAATAACTTTTTCATATTTATCCAATGGTAATAAATAAAATTTATTTCATACAATACAGTTTTCTTTAAGATCTACAAAGTAATTCGTCTTCTACCTTATACATAATTGTAACAGTCAACAATTATCGAGCTAAAAGTTAAATATGGTCCTTCGTCGTCGTCTTACGTAGGTATAGTGCAAAATTGTATAAGTTATTTTAATTTCATAAGAGAATCAGTAATGGTAAAAAATGTTAGCCTTACAATGCCAAAATCAATTTATAGAATTAAAAGTAAATATATTAAAATTAAACATAACATAATAACATAAGGTTATGCAATAATTTATTGTAATATGGATCATACAATAAACAAAAACCTACCAACCTAACACAAATTAATTATGGAGCCCATTACAGTGCCATAATATCTCATAAATTACCTACCACGGTGACATTTTATTGCCAACCTAAGTACTTTTCGTAATATTTTCCCGGGGTCCACATTTAACTCGTCAGCCCGAACATAGCAAGATTAAATACATCGTAATTTTAATCAGATTTTATAAAGTACTCCCATGCGCATATTTAGAAAATCTTTTACGAATTTCACGAAAACGTGAACTGTCGTCGTCCTCTTCGTGGCTTACCTCGTGTATTGTTTCTTCCAAAGCAAGAGGTAGCTCCAACTCCCGAGTCAATATGGACTGTAAATAAAATATAATAATAATTAAATTCGCTTACACCAGCGACTTCGCTCTAGAATAAAAGTAAACTGTAAATTTTCTGGAGATTTACTGTAAATGCCGGAGACCCGTTAGTCATTTTAGTCATTTATTTTATTTATTTTAGTGTTTTAACCCGCACCAGCAAAACTTTCACCCCGTAGGAACACAAGTGGCGCCACTTCCATTTGTAATTGTTCAAAAAATACTATTTTAGCATTTCCAATCCCATGACCATCACTTTGGTGATGGAACAAGACCTCAAAAGGCACATGGATACCACAATGGTAAAACGTTAGGCGGCCTTTACACTGAAACTTACGACTTATGTAAGTAGGGACGCAGCTATTGGTTAGAAGTAGATAGAAATATTTTTTCTCATTTTAGCAGATAGCTGCGTCTCTACTTACGTAAGTCGTAAGTTTCAGTGTAAAGGCCGCCTTAGATTTGACGCTCCTCGACCAATGCGCTTGTAAATCAAGCAGCGCGACAGAATGCTGTGGTTGCTGACGCGTTGGTCTACCATATACCATGCACTGCGCAGTGTGATTCCTGTAAAGGCGCCTGTGGTACTCAAACGTAGGAAGATTTATTGTTAAATGCATTAGTAAATTTAATTTAGTATTATGTTCTTGGTACCTACATCTAACGATATTTTGTTCTCATTTTTTCAGTTTAACCAATAGGTACTTACTAGGAAGGTTTTTAGGTTTTTTATTGATACATTTTTCAATTAAAAAATCGCCCTTTATCTAACGTAATATAAATATAACTTGAGTTCCTTATTTGAAATAAGTAGTAATTTTCAGATTTCTTACCGAAACAGCATACCTATCAAGGAGCTTCCTCACTGAAAGCATTCGCGTGTAATGAGCATTCAGTGCGAACATCGAGTGGTCTGTAAGCATTGTAATCGGCTCAACTTCCACACCACTCAAATATTAAGCCTTTGACTAGCTAGTATCTACTTTGTGATTCAACAGGGCACCTGGCAAAGGTACAGTAATAAGAACAATGTGACCCAAACACGACTATCACTACATCGTCACCATCACTTCCACTACTTTTTAATTAGTCCCCGCTTCGTCTGTCTATTTGTATGTTCGAGCTAGTTGCAGAACACCATATTAAAGGCAATTTCCCGAAGAAAGTACCTACTTAGAAATAATGTTCGGTATTTTTGTTGGTCGATTAAATGGAACTACCCCGTTTGAAGGGCCGGTTAGACGAGCAACATTTTCAGAGCAATGTGTGGCCGCCAACTATACGCATCTTGCTCTAACATCCGCAATAAGAGTAAGACAGCAATAGTTTCCGGCCACACATTGCCGTAAAAAATTGATCGTGTACCCTATATAGATTTCTTAAAACAATTATATTTACAATGTTATTTTATATTTAGATACGTTATGTTTATACTAAACACCTTCCATAGCTTTTAAAATGCTTGAGCAGGGCGATTCTATTTTTGAAGGACCCACCTACCTACAAAATTAACACAATTTACAGACGGAGTGAATAAAACCACACCACATGGTTTTAGTTCGGAAAAGTTCGTAACTTCGTATTTAACTTGCTTTCTCAGTCAGCTTTTAGTATCATCGATAAGCTAAGTAAGAAATCAAGATGAATACGAATTTATCCCACAAAATACCATGTCGTATGATTATCAGAGGTCGGAATAGGTAGTGCTTATTAACCTAAACTTGATGCATCTTCATTCAATAACGTATTCCCATCTCACTCACGCATGAATGAACATGAGTCAAGTTTAGGTTAATAAGCACTACCTATTCCGACCTCTAATGATTATGCACAACATATACCTTCTGAGTTTACGGCATGACTTACCTCATGAGTCTCTGTTTCTATTCTGCTTAATCTGTTTATCCTATCTTGCAAGGTTTTAGTTTCAGATGTAGCATCTTGTAAGGCGAGTTTTAGTTCCACAATTTCCCGCCTAGCATTTGACAGTAACTTTTCAGTTGTTTCTAAATTTAAATTAACATCATTTTTTTCTACTTCAAGCCTTGCTTTTGCATTAGAAAGGCTTTTAATTCTATTTTCATACAACTTGAGTTCAGAGTCAGATTCAAAATCTTTACTTTGAGTTATATTTGAGTTGTCTTTTTGTAGATTACTACACATTTGTTTTAGATATGATACATTTTGTTCAAGAAGAGTTTTTTCCTCAGTAAGTAATTTAACTTCATTTTCCAATGCAGTTATTTTACAGGTCATTGCTACAATGCGCGATGTTTGGGCATCAGTAATATTTTCTTTATCTAGAAGTCTTTCTTCTAACGCCTGAATCTTACTAACATATGATTGTAACTGCAATGATTTTGATGCAGATTCACTCTCTAAAGAATGATTTGTATTCTCAAGGATATTGGCTTCAACAGAAAGACTTGCAAAATGCTCTAGCATATCAGACCGCTCTGCTTCCTTCTGTGAGAGCATCTCTTCAATCCGCCTTATCTCTGTTACGTAATGCTGTAACTGCTGTTTAAGACCATCAACTTCTTTTCTAGACTTCTCATACTCAATTTTAGTCAATTGTAAAGTTCCATTTGCATCGGCAAGGCTATTCTGCAAATGTTTATTTTCAATCACTGCATTGTCATATTCCTGATTTAAGCGCTGTAGTTCTCTATTTAAAAATTTAATTTGAGCTTCATTATCCACTAACTTATGTTCTGTCACTATATTCTTGTTCAGCATTCTTTTAAGCTCGGATGTTTCATTTTCTAATTTGTTTATTTGACAACTTTGAGTTTTTATTTTCTGCTCAAGTATACTTATGTTTTCAGTCTTGTGATCCAATTCTAAGACTAGTTTATCACGTTCTTTATCAAGCTTTTTAATATTCTCAATTAAATTAGACTTATCATTCATAACTGTTGTTATTTCAGATTGTAAATCGTGACATTTCTTTTCTAATGAATCAATAGTGTCTTTAGATAGACTCAGTTTCTTTTGAGACCATAATAATTCACTCTGTATTTCATTACTGCTTCTTTCAGTTTCCATTTGAATATTTTTTATCTGACTAGCTAATGTCTTCTCTTTGATCACATCAGATTGCATTTGTTTTATTTGCTGCTTTAAGTAGTTACATTCATCTCTAAGATGATCAGCTGAAGCTTTTCCTGTTCTATGTGTCATTTTGTAAGAGTTATTTTCGTCTTGTAATTGCTCAATCTCTCCATGTTTGTATGTTAAGTCTCGTTTTAATTTATCTGTTAAATTGATGGCTTCTTTATAACGTGAAATATATTCATCTTTATCCTTCCTTAATTTTTGAATAGTTTCTTTTAATCTATCAATTTCATCTTTAAGCTTTAACACATCCTGCTTAGTGTATTCACCTTCAGCTGCATATTCAGCAAATTTTGAACTTTTATATTGACTCAACAGATGAGTAAGAGCTAAGTTCTCTTTTGAAAGTTCAGCATTTTCAACATTTAAGTGACTAATTACATCTTTGTAATTCTGTCTCTGCCCTTCTTCCTCAAATGTATTCCTGGCTCTCATATCTTCATTTTCTTTTTTTAACATTAATACTTTTTGTTCGCTTTCACATAATCTTTTATGTAAATCTTTTATAAATTCAGACTTTGGAGACAACTCTTTATCTTTGTTTTTTATAAAATGTGTGTTAAGGATAGTTGTAGTTTCAGTTAACTTTTCCTGTATATCACTCATATATTTTTCATATTTTTTTCTTTCTTCTTCAAGAAGTAACAGCAATTCATCTCTTGTGGGACAATTCTTACCTCTTGTACTCAACTCACTATCAGCATTATTTTTAGAACTAATTAATAAGATCTTCTCCTGTAAACTTTTGTTTAGTTCAAGTAGATTTTTTATTGATTGGTTTAAAGTATCTTTTTCCTTTAAAACACACTTGAACTCTTCTTGTAGTTTGTTATAACTTGGAGAAGGCAATGGAGTTGGCTTGGAAAGTTCTTTTGTCATTTCTGAGTTTGTCATTGTGAGACTATCAATTTTAGCTTGCATTGTGTTCAATTCATTCACCATCTCTTCCAATCTTTTGTTACAGTCCCCTTCAACAGATAAAGCTAATTTATCTACTTTTTTCAATTCATCATGCAAACTTTTGTTTTTATCCGCAAGGGTAAGGGCCCTTTGCATGGCCTCGTGTTGCTTCTGAAGACATTCGGCAGCCTGCTTTTTTAAAAGACTATTAGCGTTTTCCAGATCTTGGACCTGTTCAAGTAAATCTTGAACTTTCCCATTAGAATGTGACATGCAAACATCTCTGCTGACCGCTTTAACAGGCCTTCCACCCTCCAGTAAAATATGCAATCTATTTATTTCATCATCTCTAAAATAAACTTGATTTTTCAACAAATTTATTTCATCACGATAATATTCATCTCTTTCCTCCAAACCTTGAATCTTTGCTAACAGTTCCTTGACCTGAAAGTTGCTGTCATCATTGTCAAGATAGTTTAAGCGCCTTTCATTGTGAAGGCAACCTCTCACAGTTATGTTGTCACCATCATCTTTTCTTTTACTTTTGTTGCGAGTACTCTGAGTTCCGGCACACAAACCTCTCATACTCAAGTCCCTAATATCATGCTGTAACTTACTGATCAGTGATTCCTTCTTCATGAGGTCTTCTGATAATGATTTAATTTTTCTTTTATTTTCTCTAGACAGCCTCTGATTTTCCTCTTTAAGGTATAAATTTTCACTGTGGAGTCGATTACTTTCTTGAATTAACTTAGCATTATCACATTTGTAAGGTTCGGCTTCTAATACCAAAGCGTCCCGTTGCTTTAGGGCTTCTTTTGACAATTCCATATAGTGCTGTAAGCTTCGCGTAGTTTGAAGCAAGTCTGCGAGGATACATTCTACTAAGGGCACTGCCTCTACAGGTAAAGTATTGTTATAGCCTAGTTCTTCTAGCTTCTTTTTAAGTTTAAAATACGGTTCACTCATTTTAAACGTTTTATTACTCTTAATTGCCAATATAAAGCACCGGGTGGTCTTGATGCAGTCAGAATCACATACCTAATAATAAAATAAGTTAAGCTATAATCACGAAAACAAAGGCATCGAAGAGGAAGCAATTTCCAATTTGTTTGTTTGTATCGAAAATAATAGAAATCTCGAAAGCAGGGACGTTGACATATTGATGTCAGTAAGTAAGCCTTTATACACACACGGAGTCACGAACACGGATTATATGAGTATGTCCCGAACGAATGTTTTTTCAACGCGCGGTTTAACACTGTATGGCTTATAATAAATTTTAAATCGATAAAACAGCTACGCGCTAAAAACTCGTTCGTGTGTAAATGCAGCTAAACTAAACTGAAGTGTAGTATTTTATGATTCAACATTCACGCGTAATTCGCGGGCTACGTTCACGCGCAATTCGCGAGAACTCTTCTAGGCTCCACATTCGCAGTGTTCACAATATAGTTCGCGCGCTCGACGATGTAACTAGGTCTACATTAAATGGTACTGCTCTCACCAGAGTAAAAGAATTTAAGTATCTAGGTTACCTGCTAACCGAAAACTTAAAGGACGATAAGGACATGCAAAGGGCTCGTAGGGCGCTAGCGGCGAGAGAAACCAGTTAAAGGTACCCTTTTCAAGGCTTTCTGTACATCTTTGTACACCTGCGCCCTGTGGGCCCAGTACACTCGTAAAGGCCCAGCCACACCGCTTGTGTGACGTACACGTGCACGTGCGCGTTCGCTTTCCACTGCGTTGTATAGTATGAATTCTAATTACGGCATGTCACTATACAACGCAGTGGAAAGCGGTGTGGCTGGGTCTTAAGTCATTGGACGCCTTGCGCGTTCAATACAACAACGCGTTCAGGGTGCTGTTGCGGCTGCCGCGCTACCGTTGCGCGTCGGGGATGTTCGCGGAGGCGCTAGTTATTTGAAATAAAATATGTATCTGAATTTGAATTTGAGTTACAAGTAAAAACCAATTAAAAAGAAACAAAGGAAACGAAGATGGTGGATGACGAGTATTCGTCGTAATAGAATAATGTTTGTAATATTTTGTCTAGTATTCGTGGTATTGGGCTAATATTTTATAAAAGTTGCGCGTGGAATGTGGAGCCTTGTTTCATTCGCGCGTTCGCGGCCCTTTGACGCGGGCCAAAATACCGACACAAAGTGATTAACAAATTTCGAACGATACGCGAACCCCCGAACGCCCTCTACATTCACACACGCGCATTTGACGCGGGCCAAAATACCGACGACAAGGCGTTATCAAGGCGCGAACCCGCGAACGCCCTCCACATTCACACTTTCACGCGTTCGCGTATTGCCATCGCGCGTGAATGTAAAGAGCCCATTAAAGTGCATTAAAAAATAACTTCGGCCCATGTGTTAGAGGCCTAATAGAGTATGTCTAATGAAAGCTGAACTGAACCTGACAAAGAGCGGCAAATTCAAAAAACCTTCATGTTTTATTTTTATTACCGATTAAAGTAGGAATAAACGATTTTGACACTTTTATTATTTTGTTTATTTTGGTGGCCACTAAGGGAGAGAAAACGGGTACTTCTTTTCTATTCCTACTTTGATCGGTAATAACCAGTGATCGGAATTGGTAGAGCTAATTTGCCTAAACTTGACGCATATTCATTCATGCCTGAGAGAGATGGGAATACATTATTGAATGAACATGCATCAAGTTTAGGTTAATAAGCACTACCTATTCCGACCTCTGATAATCATACGACATGGTATTTTCACATATAAATCAGTTTTGTCACATATTTGTAGCCGTTTTACTTGACATTGCTATTTAGTCGTAAACTACAAAAATTAGACTACAATTTAAGCTCAAAATAGCATCAAAATAAGAAGCCATTATAAAAATACAATCCGTATAAAAATGCTAAAAAAAATTATTTATTTTCATGTTTCTTGTATGGGGACCCCTTATGGGATTTGATTTATTGTTAATTGTACAGTTTTAAACGATAAATTTTATAATAACACGTATTCTGTGAAAAATTCAACTGGCTACTTACGAGGGGCGGCTGATAAGTAATCTCCTTGGTCAGAAATATATACAAAAATAATGCTGGCTGGTATGGATTTATATTCGTTTGTTATTCTATTTTCAAAATGTATTACATTCATTTGTTTATTGCATCACGTTTATTTGTCTCCTACAATTGTTTCAAACATGTCGGTAGAAAAAGTGAAAATGGATAAAATCGAGCAGCGTGCGGTGATTAAGTTTTTGACTAAAGAAGGGAATACGCCTTCGGAGATCAGACAGCGTATGTTACGTGTGTTTGGCAGTTTGTGTTCTTCCGAATTTGTTATAAAGTTTTGGTCAAAGCAGTTTAAGTTAGGTCGTGAGAGTCTGGAAGATGATCCTCGTAGCGGAAGACCAGTTTCGGCCGTCACCGATGAAAATGTAGCCAGGGTGAAAAAAATTATATTAGAGGACCGACGAGTGAAGCAGTGGGAGATAGCTAGAGATGTGGGCGTCAGTAAAGAGCGAGTCAATGAAATAATTCATGAGCATTTGAACATGTCCAAGGTTAGTGCACGTTGGGTCCCCAGAATGTTGACTGCATTTGACATGGAGAGGCGTGTCAAATGTTGCGAAGAGTTTTTGGAGATGAGTCGAGGGAAAGAGGAAGAAATAATTTCTAGAATTGTAACATGTGATGAGACTTGGATTCGACAATGGGACCCGGAAAGTAAGCAAGAGTCGTTACAGTGGAAATTTAAGGATGAGAAGCCGCCTCGGAAATTCAAGGTCTGTCCATCGGCAGGTAAACTTATGGCTACAATCTTTTGGGACACAGAAGGGATTTTGCTCATAGATTATTTACCGAAGAAAACTACAATGAATGCTGATTATTACTCAAACTTACTATACCAACTAAGAGAGACAATAAAAGAAAAACGGCGAGGTAAACTAAACAAAGGTATTCTGATTTTGCACGATAACGCACCAGTGCATACCGCCCGCACAACGAAGCTAGCAATTAAAGACAATGGCTTCGAAACCATTGACCACCCCCCTTATAGTCCAGATTTAGCCCCCTGTGACTATTTTCTGTTTAGACTTCTCAAGAAAGACCTCAGGGGACGAAGGTTTATGACCGATGACGAAATGAAGGCTGCGGTTACTGACTTTTTTGACGACAAACCGAAAGATTTTTTTTTAATGGTTTAAATTCAATATTTGAAAAATTTAATAAGTGCATTTTACTAGCAGGGGACTATATAGAAAAATAAAAAAAAATTAGCCACGACAGTCTTTTGTTTCATTGTTAGGTAGATTACTTTTCAGCCGCCCCTCGTATAACGGTTAAAAAGTTATAGCCCTGTAAACTTACTTTTTCATATCAGGGCGCGTACCGCTGTTAAGCGATGACGTCACCCCAGCAAGATGGCCCCCGCGCGCTTTAATATTATTGACCCAAATTTTAAACGTTCATAGAATCAAAACTACTGAGCCATTTTGAATAAAATAAAAAGTATTATGTTTGTTTATTTATAAATTTTACTGCTACAAAGTTTCAAGCGATTTGGCGTACCTACTGACATTCTTCATTATTGAACGCGAATTAAGAGTTAATTTTATATAATACAAACTTCAATTTTGAAGTCACAATTGAATTGCTTAGGTATTGTTAGCTAAGCGACGATACGTCATCGGATTTTAGAAATTATTTTGAACTAAATCCTAATAAACATAACTACATATTATTAGCACACGATTGTTTCAATTTAACCTACTTATTATTTATTAGAAGACGTAGGTAACTAATCGTTAATAATATTATAAATATTTGTTTGTTCCATCTTCACTGCATACATATACAGTTAGTTGACAAACGTGATATTTTAATGTTATCCTAGCAAATTGAATAATTCCCCAAGAAATAAAGACTTCTACAAGGACTGAGTCTGCCATACCATGCTTTTAATGAACGCGGAAAATCAAGTATCAAGACTTTTAAATCCTATTACCCGGAGTTCAAAGCCCTAAATTTAAATTTCCCTTTTTTTCATGAGATTCTGGTAGACCTTAGGCCCGTTTCACGAAGCTACAAGTTACAAATTACAAGCGGAAGTCTCGTTCTAACTCCTTTTGCTAGAAAAGGAGTTCCGTTTGTAATTTGTAACTTGTAGCTCCGTGAAACGGGCCACTTATAGCTGTTATTATTTTACTTACCGTGGCGTATGTTCCAAGCTTTATTCTGTACCTGTCAGATTTTTTGACCATCAGCGATTTCTATTCTTCTGTCATTTCAAGGAAAAGTACCTTGTTGTTTCTTATTAGGTATCTTATTTGTTTTTAAGCAAAGTTATTATCTTTTATTTACCAATTATAGTTTTCAAATCAGAGATGCATTATCAGAGACTAATAAAAAATATATTAAGTTCAATCCTAATAATTGTTATGTGAAAAAAAATACAAACCATGAATCCGTATAAGGATCTCGAAGAAAGTTCTTTTGCAGCAGCTCCTCATTTGACATACGAGGATATCTCCACGAAACTGCTGAAGGATCATTATTTTTTGACGGCTCTAGAGTTGCATACAGAGCTTGTGGAAAGCGGCAAAGAATTGCCGCAATTAAGAGAATTCTTTTCAAATCCAGGAAACTTTGAGCAACATGTCTCCAGGGCTTCTGAGTTTGTGTCCATGCGTAAGTTTATTTGATTTATGTAATGTTACTTCTGCTAGAATCTGATACAAATTGTATATTTTAGTATCTTATGAACCCAATGGCAGTGGAATGGCGAACGCTAACAAAATTCTTTATTTTCAGATCGCTCACCAAGTCAAGCTACATTGGATTCTCTCGACACTGCTCGTTATTCAGAAGACGGTGGGGGTGATCGGGGCGGCAGCGGGGGTGATGTGGCTGTTTTAGAGTTTGAATTGCGGAAGGCAAAAGAAACTATTCATGCTTTGAGAGCTAATCTAACACAGTTTGCAGGTAAATCAAAATACTTTTGAAACCTGTGAAGTATCTGGCTTTTTTTGTCTTGATACATAAGAGCTTGTTCCATTGTGTGAGTTTTATCAGGTACACCTTAAACTTAATTTGTTGAATTTTCATATTAGATTAAATGCATAATTCAATTGCTTAGGTTAGATTATGTTTGGTTTATAAACAATATCAAAACATAAAGTCTTCTATCAAAACATTGCATGCAGAATTTTAATCAATTTGGAATTGGGAAACACTGAAAAAAAATCTGCTTGCTTTTACATTATTATTCGAAAGAATAGCCTTTTCTAAGGATCTCATTTGGAGCATTTCATGATTAAAAGATTGCTTACATTGCTATTTAAAATAATTTATTAATTAAAGTAACCTCTCTTACTTACTATGAAAAAATGGCGGAGTTATTTAAAAAGATGTTTTTTTTATTATCTGAGATCTGTTTTTAAGTCATAATCAGAGATCAAATTTGAAAAGTTTGTTTTTAGTTATAAAAGTATGGAAGCGGTATTTCTTAATATAATTTATCTCAAAAAAAAAACCCGGGATCCCGATATTGTGTAACTTATCGGATGCATATTTATTTAGTGTTAATATTTGATCACTGATGCAAATATGTGTGTATGTAAGGGTACGACAGGGTATGTGTTCGAAAAAAAAACAAATTATTTTGAAAATAATGTTTTATTAAATTATGTTTCCATATGTATTTATACAGTTACTACCATTTTAATCACTATCAATCACTATGATTTGGTCACTTAAATCTGATGTTAAGATACTTCTATCTATTTCTGTGAAAAGTTACTGTTGTGTCGCGGCTATCCCAACGATCTGACGTAACAATATTCTGCCCTTTTCCCAGGTACACAAATTCACTCACTTGCTCTACTAAGTCACCATTTATATTTATCACTCACTCAGTCATCTCCTCGTCCTTCTGTATCACCATGACCTTGGTCTTGGCAACATTTACTTTCATCCCCTTTTGCTTAAATCCCTTATTCATCACTGTCACCATCTAATACAACTATGGAGCAAGTATAACTTAATCATCGGCATATAAGAGGGATTTGATTAGCAACTCTTGCATACGCAAACCCTTATCATATTCTTTCAAATCTCGCATACAACTGTCCATGAATAGATTGAACAGCCATGTTGAGACCACACAGCCCTGTCTAACACCTCTAGAGATATTAAACCAGGCCGAGTATGCCCCATTGATCCTGACACAGACTCTGGAGCTCTCATAAAGGGACCTCAAAGCCTGCACCAGGTTGCTGCTCACTCCATACATAGACAGCACCATCCACAACTCCTTTCTATCTACCCTATCATAGGCCTTTTCCAGGTCCACAAAAGCACAGAAAACCTTTTTGTTGACAGCCAAAAACTTATCTCTGATAGACCGTAGTGAAAAGACCTGATCCGTACATCCCATTCCCTTTCGAAATCCCGCTTGTACATCCCAGATTTTGTCATTCGTAACATTCAATACCCTTTCAATTAAAATCTTCGCGTATACTTTGCCGACAACACTAAGGAGGCTAATACCGCGATAGTTTTTGCAGTCTTGCAAAAACTTATTAATTGTTAATTATAAATAATTATTAGATTTATGTTTCATCGTATAAGATATTAAAGAAACCAGTATTGACCTGCTGTCTGTTCCTTATAGTACAGAACAAAGTTGCCATAAGATAACATTACGAGTATTAGATTTATGTTTCATTATATATACGAGGGGCGGCTGAAAAGTAATCTACCTAACAATGAAACAAAAGACTGTCGTGGCTAATTTTTTTTTATTTTTCTATATAGTCCCCTGCTAGTAAAATGCACTTATTAAATTTTTCAAATATTGAATTTAAACCATTAAAAAAAAAATCTTTCGGTTTGTCGTCAAAAAAGTCAGTAACCGCAGCCTTCATTTCGTCATCGGTCATAAACCTTCGTCCCCTGAGGTCTTTCTTGAGAAGTCTAAACAGAAAATAGTCACAGGGGGCTAAATCTGGACTATAAGGGGGATGGTCAATGGTTTCGAAGCCATTGTCTTTAATTGCTAGCTTCGTTGTGCGGGCGGTATGCACTGGTGCGTTATCGTGCAAAATCAGAATACCTTTGTTTAGTTTACCTCGCCGTTTTTCTTTTATTGTCTCTCTTAGTTGGTATAGTAAGTTTGAGTAATAATCAGCATTCATTGTAGTTTTCTTCGGTAAATAATCTATGAGCAAAATCCCTTCTGTGTCCCAAAAGATTGTAGCCATAAGTTTACCTGCCGATGGACAGACCTTGAATTTCCGAGGCGGCTTCTCATCCTTAAATTTCCACTGTAACGACTCTTGCTTACTTTCCGGGTCCCATTGTCGAATCCAAGTCTCATCACATGTTACAATTCTAGAAATTATTTCTTCCTCTTTCCCTCGACTCATCTCCAAAAACTCTTCGCAACATTTGACACGCCTCTCCATGTCAAATGCAGTCAACATTCTGGGGACCCAACGTGCACTAACCTTGGACATGTTCAAATGCTCATGAATTATTTCATTGACTCGCTCTTTACTGACGCCCACATCTCTAGCTATCTCCCACTGCTTCACTCGTCGGTCCTCTAATATAATTTTTTTCACCCTGGCTACATTTTCATCGGTGACGGCCGAAACTGGTCTTCCGCTACGAGGATCATCTTCCAGACTCTCACGACCTAACTTAAACTGCTTTGACCAAAACTTTATAACAAATTCGGAAGAACACAAACTGCCAAACACACGTAACATACGCTGTCTGATCTCCGAAGGCGTATTCCCTTCTTTAGTCAAAAACTTAATCACCGCACGCTGCTCGATTTTATCCATTTTCACTTTTTCTACCGACATGTTTGAAACAATTGTAGGAGACAAATAAACGTGATGCAATAAACAAATGAATGTAATACATTTTGAAAATAGAATAACAAACGAATATAAATCCATACCAGCCAGCATTATTTTTGTATATATTTCTGACCAAGGAGATTACTTATCAGCCGCCCCTCGTATATTATAGTATTGTCATGGTGTAATATATGAATAAAGATTTTTTATTGATCTATCTATCTACCACTTTATTATACATCCGGGTGATTCCACTGGCGTGTCAACCGCCGTCAGTCCGCTGTGTTAAATATTGAAAGAATGAGCTACACCAAGCAGCTAACATTCACACAGAGCTATACTGTTATCGTAATTCTTGCCACAATTGGTCGAATTTTAAGTATATTATCGCGTATTTCTTAAATACTTAGGACAGCGGACTGACGGCGGTTGAAACGCCCGTGGAATCACCCATCCATTAAAATAATAAATGAGGATAAAATAATGAGCTTAAATCAAACAAAATTTGTTGTTAGTAAAGGGCAACCTGTAAATCCTTTTTGTTTGTTTTGCAGATGGAGAATCAGCCTTAGACAAAAACTGTAAAGACAAGTTCAACCAGCGCTCTCTAAAGCCTCATGAGCGCAGTGCTCTCAACTTCCTTATCAACGAGTATCTTCTCCTCCAGGACTATAAGCTCACATCCATCACATTCTCAGATGAAAATCCTGATCAGGTATATGAATAATACAATATAGGGTAACATACCCAATTATTGACATCCAAAATACTGTTATAAATTTAAAAGAGGACTTAATTGCGTGAATGCACGCACCTTCAGAACAATAGTGACCTAATTGAGAAATTTTAAATTTCGAGTTAGGTCTCTATGATAATAAATTTATGATTCGAAGTTTGAAAGCACAAATTTTGAATTAGGTCATTATTGTTCTAAAGGTGCGATTATAAATACCTCATGTTTTGATTGTTTTGATTATGGTGCCCAGCAGACTGGAGAAGGCTGGTGCTTATTTATATAGGCATAAGCTTTTCAAACTACCCACACTGTCTTGTTTTTTTTAATAACATTATTTGAAAACATCGCGAAAGTTTAAAACAATCAGTCCAAATTACTAGTTATTGGCCCCTAGTGATTGTAGAATTATCACTCATATCTTTAAATAGGTAGAGGTTACTGCCAAAGTGCCAATAATGCACTATGAGTACTAACTGTATTAAGAATAGGACTGTTATAATGCTACCTCAAATTTAAATTTGCATAAAGTCAATGGTGCATAAGGCAAATTGAAATTTAAGGTATTGATATAACAGATGCACCCTTTTTTAGGGTTTTAGGGTTTCATACTAAAATGGTAAAATAGGAAACTTTGTGATGAGACTTTGGTGTACGTTAACAAGACATCAAGTAATTTTCATGCCAACAGTCACAGTTTTGCATTCAATACATTTTGGCTCGGCATATTTTATGACGTATGGGGCACGTAGAAGGGCTGCTTGCACTGGCATTTAAAAAGTTAAAGAATGCAAAGTTTAGCGAGGTAATAATAAAAAAGATACGAGTAACCTTTGAACTTCCTCACTTAACGCAACGAAATCATTAGCTGCTTAGACGATGTTGTGTCTTGCGTACCTAATTGGCAAAGTACCTACATGTTATTTTGGAAATTCGTTTTTGTTATGAGTATGATATTGTGTACCTACCTATAGTCGCCATCAGATAATATATTAGAGCATACAAGTGCTCGAAGGCGCTCTAACACAGTAACAACAACCTCCTTTAAAATTATGGTTGAGATCAGATGTGTTTTTGAGCACCTCATATGTTACGATACATGTGACGGTGTCAACACCTGTGTTTCCGCTTTCCCCCGTATATCGATGTACCTACATAATGACATGAGTTCTATCAAGGACATATTATGTAATAGAGTTTTGTGTAAATTACAACAATCCACATCTCTATATCAATAAAAACAATAAGTACCTAGTCTCATGTTTGAAAGATCATCACTTGAGAACGGCTCGTTCGATTTGGCTGTTACAAGGTTGGTGTAAAAGGAGAAATTTACCCGGGCGACGCCGGGCACGAACGGCTAGGCTAATATGAAAATATAAACAGCAGGTGTTGATTATAATAATGTAATGTGATGAGTGGTAACAAAATGGCAATATTATATACCTAACAGACGCCTGTTTGATAGCAGAACGTGAGGTACAATAACATTGAGTGTTTCACACATTATCACGTATTGAAGCTTTTATAACTTCTATTAAATATTTGTTGTACGGCACGTTTATGTAAGGCTAAATGTTATCACCAAATTCCATCTTAAGTCGAGTATTTGACATACAGAAATAAAGACAAAAAGATACAGAGTTTAATTGACTGATTTCTTTTATTTTTTTAACTTATCGTATCGTATTTATCGTCGAGTTCCGTTGTGGATAAAGGTGCATAAAACATTCGTCACTTGCCGACAAGTGCGTAGGTAAGTACAGTACCTTCAAAAGCACTAATATACAGGGTGGAAAAAAATATGGGCCCTTGAACTGCCTTAAATCCTTAAGTTAGATCATTTTACTTCATGGAAACAGTCTTTTATTTTTAAAAAGAAACAAAATTGCAATTTAGTAGAGCTCCAATTTCTGGGTGATTTGGCCCTTCGGGCCTGATGCAAAACTAACATAACCTAAACTGTATAACAATAAGAAAATAATTCCATTAAGAGAAATTCATTGCGGAACATATGAGACCGGGTAAAATCTTAACGGGAAAAATGTGACCAAGCAAAATCACGAATGCGAAAATACGCGACTGGAAAAATTGTTCCGAGGAATTATTGACTTTGGGAAACCAGTCAATACAATCTTTTTAACGCTTTGGGAACGTATATACGAGCACGAGTTGAATGCAGTCGGGGCCTGAGGTGAAGGTTGCCACGCCTCTACTCTCCCGCCTGCAGTGTGCACTACATATATAGTGCCGTCCCGTACTAGCACATTCCTAAGCATGACATTCAACTCGCGCGCGGACTGTTTTCATGTAGGTATACGATAATTATCGAAGCATTTATCTTTTAGGACTTTGAAGATTGGGATGACGTAGGTCTCAATATGCCTAGACCTTCAGGGCTGGTATCCATATTCTTAGGTCAGGAAAAGGCAGGAATAAACGTCACAAAGGCTGATGCATGTACAGAAATGGACTGGCACTATTCGGACACTGAATGCCAGACAGATTCTGATGACAATGTGTGTGTAAGTTGTCAGACGTCATTTGAGCATGATACTGATTGGAATCATGAGGTAAGTTACTAACCCCCTGATTCATAAACGCACTATAAAGTAGTTTTAATCCCCGACGCAAACAAGGAATGTTACGAGTTTACGCGTTTGTGTATGACAGATGTTTTCGTAGTTTTCGAAGGAATGTGCGTAGCTTAACTAGGGTGTTTCTTGGCTAGGTTTGGTGAAAAACGGCTGAGCTGTTTAAGAGTTATATTAGCTCTGAAAGTAGACATCGCATTTCTGTCAGCGGTGTCTATTTAATAATTAAAGTTAAAGTATTCTTTGTTACTTTCTGTCAAATTCAAATGGTACAATGAAAGGTAAAAGTAAATAATATTTAAGCGTACTTTAGCCATTTTGCGTCTATGACTAAAAGGGTCTTAAATAATTTTGTCTGCTTCTGGATCTAGCAATGTGAATATTTGATCTAACGCGGTTATCACACCGGCGGGACATCGCTATCGACGTGCATAGCGTTGTGTCGCTCACACACCGGACCGGTGTGCGGATCCGCATCCTATGTGAAGACCGCCTAACAAAACAAACACTTTGTAAACATTTACTATCTAAAAGAAATCACCCTACTTTTTTTCTGATACTACAAAATTAAATGTAAATTTGATAATTTATCAGCAATGTGTGGTTAAAGTATATCGAGTTTCTTGGGCCGATGGTGAATTGATAAAGAAAGTCTTAACTAATATTTACTAACTTTCTCATTCATCTTACTTTGTATCCTTGCCTGCTTTGAAAGAAACTCTATTGCTAGTTTCTTAAAATAAATGATTAAATGTAACCATTAAAAAAACATTTTATTTACAGCTACTCGTTCAGGCAGAAGAGATAGAACTTCTAAAACAAAAAATAATAGCATTAGAAACTGAGAAGTTAAACTTTCAAAAGTTGTATGATGCTGCTATTGTCAGCTTGAACTCCTTAACCAGTCCTAGCTTGGAGAGTAAAGGACTGGAACTTTGTATACCTGAAGAGAAGGTGCCGCAGACTAGAGAGGAACAAACAGTGGAGCCCAAACCATTGACTTGTACAGCTACTGAGAATCACTATGGAAGTGGCCAATCTACACACAGCGTTACTCCTGAGCAGTTTGAAATGATAGATAGTGAAAAGAATAGTGTCATGTAAGTAAAACTTGTATAATTTTCAAAATAATAGGTTTTCTACTGCTTGATTATAATCATGAGTTGTTTAGAGGTTAACATGGTTAACACGATCGAATCGATAAATAGTCGATTTTTTTTTCTGACCAAAAGGTCTACTAAAATCGACCCTAATAGTTTTCAAATTAATCCCAGTTTAAAACGACACCAGACTAATAACTGTTTTTCTAAAACTATGCCTTATTCTAGATACATAGATTAGGTATTTGAAAAACGTGTAGTCAGAAATAAATTCCCGATACGTAAATAAGGGTCTGTGCTGTGATCGACTATTCATCGATAAGCGAACAACGATCGATCGACTGACTTACTAGCTTGTCTTCAACAAAAACAAGCGATCTTGTACGGGCCTGGCCATGTTTTTCCGGGACACTGCAGGCGATGAGCGGCGAGGGGCAATAAACAAGTGCAAAGCGTTGTAATTAGTATGCCACAAGCTGCCGCGGCGGCGATGGGGCGATTTGTATGCATTTGTGTCCGCCGTCGCCGCGCCGCCGCAATCGGTATCGTACAACCTCATGCCCAGGCTGATAAAATTATTAATTAGGTATGTTCAAATTCATCTTTCCTGTGATATTGATCATATTACAAAATCAGTGCATTACTTTCTTAACTAGTTTGAGAAAAGACGGCTCCAACACGAGCTCCTACGACCCGGCCATACTCGGCGACACGAGCACGCGTGGCACCCCAACTAGACACGGAAGCGTCACAACGCTCGACGAAACGCTCAGTTTCAACGACGCCGGCGAGTGGACACGCGTGCACTACGAGTATAGCCATGTCGAGAACTGTAGCAAGGAAATGTGGATCGACAGGTAGATATTCGTATACTTTTCATAAAGTTATATCTAAACTCCATTTGTCCAGGTACTTAACTAAATATAAACTAACCAAACCACGTGGGTACGATACGCCACACTATAGAATAGAATAAAATAGAATAACTTTATTTCAGACAACAAGTCCCATATTTACTAATGCCTTACAGACAAACATACCTACATAAAAATATACAATGGAAAATTAACATGAGTACTAATTGGCTGAGGAACTATAGCAAGTGTCTGTTTAATCATTCAGTTATTACTGTAGAGGTGCGTACTAATAAAATGTTAAAAAAGTTAATACTTTTGTTAAATAATGTATAGTATTAATAATCGCGGTTGCTTATCTCGTACAAGTCTGTTGAGGTATTTTTAGAGAGCTATCTGTTAGCTCCATTGAATATTGGACCATATAGGAAAGATAGAGGTGATAAAACCTCACCTCAACTCAAGAAATGGGTTGGGAAAATAAATAAATATGATAGTTGTTTGATGAAGATAACATTTATGTTTAATGATACGGAAT
The DNA here is from genome assembly GCA_946894065.1 of Acleris literana. Lineage (NCBI taxonomy): Eukaryota > Metazoa > Arthropoda > Insecta > Lepidoptera > Tortricidae > Acleris > Acleris literana. Next base: position 7,912,545 of record OX335681.1, read on the forward strand.
GCAACTTCTTTTGCGGTCCCCTGGTCGAATAGCTACCGTTTATCGCAGTTCATACGTGTACTATTAAAGGATACGTCTAGTATTCCCTGTCCACGATTTATATAGGTGAAAAACTTAAGTAAATGACCTCTTGCATGTAGTTGTAACCAGTTATCGGAATAGGTAGAATATATTTACCTTAAGTTCGTAAAAGGACATAATATAGAGTGGTTACAACCAGGTGAAATATTAATTTATTTTTATTGAATTCCGGATTTCCGGTATTTTTTGATGCTAAATATACGTAATATTTACTCACGGTATGGATATTTTATGTTGGTTTGTGATAAAAGGGACCTGTAACTCATTCCTTATATCTAATTATGTAATAGGTGGAGTATATTTACCTAGACTTCGTAGAACGAGAGTCATAAACTGGAGACTTCCTTGCGACTACATTTACTAGTACCGGAAAAATAACGGAAATCCGGAATTCAATAAAAATAAATTAATATTTCACCCGGTTGTAACCACTCTGTATTAGTTTTGTACACAACTACATACAACAGGTCATTTATTAAGTTTTTTTTAGGGTTCCGTACCCAAAGGGAGCCTATGGACCCTATTGATATGCCTACGCTGTCCGTCCGTCCGTCCGTCCTAACTTTAAAGAGTTGTATCTTTTGAACCCTAATAGATAGCGGGGTATTTTTTTCAGAGTAGGTGTTATTACGGCAAATTTACTCAATTAAAAAAAGTGTTATAAAAAAGGGTTCCCCATTCAACAATAGAGCATGTCAGCCAGTTTAGATTTTTGGCTTACCGTATTATTCATTAAAAACTAAAAATGGCTGTAAAAAAATCATTTCGATACGTCAAATAGTTTTCGAGATATTAAATTTTAAACTTCGTATGCGGCGCTCGAAATCCGGCGGCTAGCGCTCACGGATGATGACGTCATCGCTTAACAGCGGTACGCGCCCTTATATGAAAAAGTAAGTTAACAGGGCTATAACTTTTTAACCGTTATAAGTAGCCAGTTGAATTTTTCACAGAATACGTGTTATTATAAAATCTATCGTTTTAAATTGCACAATGAACAATCAATCAAATCCCTAGATTTTTTTTAGCATTTTTATACGGATTGTATTTTTATAATGGCTTCTTATTTTGATGCTATTTTAGGCTTAAATTGTAGTCTAATTTTCATAGTTTCCGACTAAATAGCAATCTCAAGTAAAACTGCTACAAATATGTGACAAAACTGATTTTATCCACACCATGTTTTAGGCGGTCACCCATCCTGTTATAGACGAACGATATTTTTACGAATTCGTTTTGATGTTACTATGGCAGCTATGTTTATCTATTATTTTGTATTACATAACTAAGAAAAAGAAAGAAAAGAAAGAAAAACATTTTATTGATAAGACACACCTCCACCAACATAACTAACTGTCTGTCACTGACCGGCTTTTCTATTTGTAATGTTTGTCGAATATATTGGTTAAATAAAATTAGAATAATAATCAAGCACTTTAAATTTTGGGATAGTGGCAATAATGCCTCGACCTAGGAAAGCGAGAGTGTTGTAGGTATGTAGGTAGGTACGTCTAACGACTTGGTAGCGGCCGCGCGCGAAATTTGAAATCGAAATGAATACACGAAGTATCAGAACTACTGCTGGTCAATCAAAAATTCATGTTTTATAGTTCACTCTTTTATACAGTAGCGATATTAATTCTAAATTAACACGAAGTTTGTAAAGAAAGGCCTACCACCAAAGTTAAGCAACCACCGCTTATAGTCTATTCGCTTAGATAGTGTCGCTACACTCGCAGGTAGTTGTGGTCATTGTAATAAAATACGAATATATTTCGATGTAAACTGCCAATTTCACTAGCGGGTGTTACGGCGGCGCAAGTAAATTTGGCAGTTTATGTCGCATTATATTCGTATTTTATTACAATAACCACAAGTACGTGCAAGTATAGTGACACTATCTAAGCGAATAGACTTTACCTAAACATCGATCGTGTTGATTTAAACTAGGCACTTTTCAACATATTTTCAAGTTTTACTACAGTTTACTGTTTGGTCGTAAACTATATATGTTTGTATGGAGTTTTGAGTATTATCTAAACTTAATGTGACACCAAAATAAAAAGCTATTATACAAATACAACCCGTACTTCGCCTTCCAAAGTTAAGCAACTACACGCGTAGTCTAAAACAGGATGGGTGACCGCTTAAAATATCATGTTGATAAAATCAGTTTTGTCACATATTTGTAGCAGTTTTACTTGAAATTGCTATTTAGTCGTAAACTACAAAAATTAGACTACAATTTAAGCTCAAAATAGCATCAAAATAAGAAGCCATTATAAAAATACAATCCGTATATTAATGCTAAAAAAATTGATTTATTTTCATGTTTCTTGTATGGGGACCCCTCTTGGGATTTGATTTATTGTTCATTGTACAATTTTAAACGATAGATTTTATAATAACACGTATTCTGTGAAAAATTCAACTGGCTACTTGAACGGTTAAAAAGTTATAGCCCTGTAAACTTACTTTTTCATATAAGGGCGCGTACCGCTGTTAAGCGATGACGTCACCCCAGCAAGATGGCCCCCGCGCGCTTTAATATTATTGACCCAAATTTTAAACGTTCATAGAATCAAAACTACCGAGTCTTTTTGAATAAAATAAAAAGTAGTATGTTTGTTTATTTATAAACTTTACTGCTACAAGGTTTCAAGCGATTTGGCGTACCTACTGGCATTCTTCATTGTTTTCTTTTTAAACGTATTTTTCATTTGGTTGTATCGTAAATATGGTAAAACATAGAAGCTTCAAATTTGGTATGATTATAGTACAACTCTGAAGATAAACAACAAATACTAAAAATGGACAAGTGTGAGTTGGGCTCGCGTTGATTCGATACGAAATCGAATTTAAATCGGAATATAATAATACTTACTGTGCGCCGGTGCGGAACCCTCGGTGCGCGAGTTCGACTCGCCTTTGACCGGTTTTTTTATTTATTACTAGTAAAGTCGACATGTACAGTCGACTACAAAGAGATGTATCCAATTTTCCACCTCATTGCAAAGTAACAAGGTCCCAAAGTGGATACATCTCTTTGTAGTCGACTGTACCTATCCGTTTTTCCTAGAGCTACAGAAAATATGATTAAAACAACGAATGCGCTGAAACAGTAGCAGTATCACGACGCGCATTTATATGGCTGGTTTAAAAAAAAAAAACAAATTCTCTATCACTCACTCTCATAGGCTCTTATGCGGGTCTACCTGTATTCGTTCCCGATTAGCCGGATTCTTGTTTCGTCGGATTCTCGTTTCGCCGGAATTTCTTATAAGTATGACAGTCGGAACCCTTAACCGTTAACAAGAATCCGACGAAACAAGAATCCGGCGAATCGGGAACTAACCGTATTTATCCGTAGCAGTAAGACTTTTTATGAGCTATCGCAATGTATGTGTGTTTTCGGTTTGTTGCTTTAAACTCTGAGGTATTATCCTCCTCTGTCGAACGGTCGATCGACTAAACGAAGTTATACGAGCTCGCTCACTTTTAAAATGTGGTAAGCTGACAATGCACGCCCTTAAATGTGCTTTTGACGCTCTCGCGGGACAACTTCGACTTCATCGGTTATTATTTGGTGCGTCGAGTTCAAGAATGAATTGTTTAAGAGGACCATCTAACGGATTACTACACATAACGAAAGATATTATGTTGGTATTGAATTTGTTAACACGTCTTTCTCCTTATCTAACGGAGCTCCTCTAATCTGCGTTTACTATAGTTAGTTACGTAATCTTTAGAGACACATTCCGTATCATTAAACAAATGATACGGAATGCAACTTCTTTTGCGGTCCCCTGGTCGAATAGCTACCGTTTATCGCAGTTCATACGTGTACTATTAAAGGATACGTCTAGTATTCCCTGTCCACGATTTATATAGGTGAAAAACTTAAGTAAATGACCTCTTGCATGTAGTTGTAACCAGTTATCGGAATAGGTAGAATATATTTACCTTAAGTTCGTAAAAGGACATAATATAGAGTGGTTACAACCAGGTGAAATATTAATTTATTTTTATTGAATTCCGGATTTCCGGTATTTTTTGATGCTAAATATACGTAATATTTACTCACGGTATGGATATTTTATGTTGGTTTGTGATAAAAGGGACCTGTAACTCATTCCTTATATCTAATTATGTAATAGGTGGAGTATATTTACCTAGACTTCGTAGAACGAGAGTCATAAACTGGAGACTTCCTTGCGACTACATTTACTAGTACCGGAAAAATAACGGAAATCCGGAATTCAATAAAAATAAATTAATATTTCACCCGGTTGTAACCACTCTGTATTAGTTTTGTACACAACTACATACAACAGGTCATTTATTAAGTTTTTTTTAGGGTTCCGTACCCAAAGGGAGCCTATGGACCCTATTGATATGCCTACGCTGTCCGTCCGTCCGTCCGTCCTAACTTTAAAGAGTTGTATCTTTTGAACCCTAATAGATAGCGGGGTATTTTTTTCAGAGTAGGTGTTATTACGGCAAATTTACTCAATTAAAAAAAGTGTTATAAAAAAGGGTTCCCCATTCAACAATAGAGCATGTCAGCCAGTTTAGATTTTTGGCTTACCGTATTATTCATTAAAAACTAAAAATGGCTGTAAAAAAATCATTTCGATACGTCAAATAGTTTTCGAGATATTAAATTTTAAACTTCGTATGCGGCGCTCGAAATCCGGCGGCTAGCGCTCACGGATGATGACGTCATCGCTTAACAGCGGTACGCGCCCTTATATGAAAAAGTAAGTTAACAGGGCTATAACTTTTTAACCGTTATAAGTAGCCAGTTGAATTTTTCACAGAATACGTGTTATTATAAAATCTATCGTTTTAAATTGTACAATGAACAATCAATCAAATCCCTAGATTTTTTTTAGCATTTTTATACGGATTGTATTTTTATAATGGCTTCTTATTTTGATGCTATTTTAGGCTTAAATTGTAGTCTAATTTTCATAGTTTCCGACTAAATAGCAATCTCAAGTAAAACTGCTACAAATATGTGACAAAACTGATTTTATCCACACCATGTTTTAGGCGGTCACCCATCCTGTTATAGACGAACGATATTTTTACGAATTCGTTTTGATGTTACTATGGCAGCTATGTTTATCTATTATTTTGTATTACATAACTAAGAAAAAGAAAGAAAAGAAAGAAAAACATTTTATTGATAAGACACACCTCCACCAACATAACTAACTGTCTGTCACTGACCGGCTTTTCTATTTGTAATGTTTGTCGAATATGTTGGTTAAATAAAATTAGAATAATAATCAAGCACTTTAAATTTTGGGATAGTGGCAATAATGCCTCGACCTAGGAAAGCGAGAGTGTTGTAGGTATGTAGGTAGGTACGTCTAACGACTTGGTAGCGGCCGCGCGCGAAATTTGAAATCGAAATGAATACACGAAGTATCAGAACTACTGCTGGTCAATCAAAAATTCATGTTTTATAGTTCACTCTTTTATACAGTAGCGATATTAATTCTAAATTAACACGAAGTTTGTAAAGAAAGGCCTACCACCAAAGTTAAGCAACCACCGCTTATAGTCTATTCGCTTAGATAGTGTCGCTACACTCGCAGGTAGTTGTGGTCATTGTAATAAAATACGAATATATTTCGATGTAAACTGCCAATTTCACTAGCGGGTGTTACGGCGGCGCAAGTAAATTTGGCAGTTTATGTCGCATTATATTCGTATTTTATTACAATAACCACAAGTACGTGCAAGTATAGTGACACTATCTAAGCGAATAGACTTTACCTAAACATCGATCGTGTTGATTTAAACTAGGCACTTTTCAACATATTTTCAAGTTTTACTACAGTTTACTGTTTGGTCGTAAACTATATATGTTTGTATGGAGTTTTGAGTATTATCTAAACTTAATGTGACACCAAAATAAAAAGCTATTATACAAATACAACCCGTACTTCGCCTTCCAAAGTTAAGCAACTACACGCGTAGTCTAAAACAGGATGGGTGACCGCTTAAAATATCATGTTGATAAAATCAGTTTTGTCACATATTTGTAGCAGTTTTACTTGAAATTGCTATTTAGTCGTAAACTACAAAAATTAGACTACAATTTAAGCTCAAAATAGCATCAAAATAAGAAGCCATTATAAAAATACAATCCGTATATTAATGCTAAAAAAATTTATTTATTTTCATGTTTCTTGTATGGGGACCCCTCTTGGGATTTGATTTATTGTTCATTGTACAATTTTAAACGATAGATTTTATAATAACACGTATTCTGTGAAAAATTCAACTGGCTACTTGAACGGTTAAAAAGTTATAGCCCTGTAAACTTACTTTTTCATATAAGGGCGCGTACCGCTGTTAAGCGATGACGTCACCCCAGCAAGATGGCCCCCGCGCGCTTTAATATTATTGACCCAAATTTTAAACGTTCATAGAATCAAAACTACCGAGTCTTTTTGAATAAAATAAAAAGTAGTATGTTTGTTTATTTATAAACTTTACTGCTACAAGGTTTCAAGCGATTTGGCGTACCTACTGGCATTCTTCATTGTTTTCTTTTTAAACGTATTTTTCATTTGGTTGTATCGTAAATATGGTAAAACATAGAAGCTTCAAATTTGGTATGATTATAGTACAACTCTGAAGATAAACAACAAATACTAAAAATGGACAAGTGTGAGTTGGGCTCGCGTTGATTCGATACGAAATCGAATTTAAATCGGAGTATAATAATACTTACTGTGCGCCGGTGCGGAACCCTCGGTGCGCGAGTTCGACTCGCCTTTGACCGGTTTTTTTATTTATTACTAGTAAAGTCGACATGTACAGTCGACTACAAAGAGATGTATCCAATTTTCCACCTCATTGCAAAGTAACAAGGTCCCAAAGTGGATACATCTCTTTGTAGTCGACTGTACCTATCCGTTTTTCCTAGAGCTACAGAAAATATGATTAAAACAACGAATGCGCTGAAACAGTAGCAGTATCACGACGCGCATTTATATGGCTGGTTTAAAAAAAAAAAACAAATTCTCTATCACTCACTCTCATAGGCTCTTATGCGGGTCTACCTGTATTCGTTCCCGATTAGCCGGATTCTTGTTTCGTCGGATTCTCGTTTCGCCGGAATTTCTTATAAGTATGACAGTCGGAACCCTTAACCGTTAACAAGAATCCGACGAAACAAGAATCCGGCGAATCGGGAACTAACCGTATTTATCCGTAGCAGTAAGACTTTTTATGAGCTATCGCAATGTATGTGTGTTTTCGGTTTGTTGCTTTAAACTCTGAGGTATTATCCTCCTCTGTCGAACGGTCGATCGACTAAACGAAGTTATACGAGCTCGCTCACTTTTAAAATGTGGTAAGCTGACAATGCACGCCCTTAAATGTGCTTTTGACGCTCTCGCGGGACAACTTCGACTTCATCGGTTATTATTTGGTGCGTCGAGTTCAAGAATGAATTGTTTAAGAGGACCATCTAACGGATTACTACACATAACGAAAGATATTATGTTGGTATTGAATTTGTTAACACGTCTTTCTCCTTATCTAACGGAGCTCCTCTAATCTGCGTTTACTATAGTTAGTTACGTAATCTTTAGAGACACATTCCGTATCATTAAACAAATGATACGGAATGCAACTTCTTTTGCGGTCCCCTGGTCGAATAGCTACCGTTTATCGCAGTTCATACGTGTACTATTAAAGGATACGTCTAGTATTCCCTGTCCACGATTTATATAGGTGAAAAACTTAAGTAAATGACCTCTTGCATGTAGTTGTAACCAGTTATCGGAATAGGTAGAATATATTTACCTTAAGTTCGTAAAAGGACATAATATAGAGTGGTTACAACCAGGTGAAATATTAATTTATTTTTATTGAATTCCGGATTTCCGGTATTTTTTGATGCTAAATATACGTAATATTTACTCACGGTATGGATATTTTATGTTGGTTTGTGATAAAAGGGACCTGTAACTCATTCCTTATATCTAATTATGTAATAGGTGGAGTATATTTACCTAGACTTCGTAGAACGAGAGTCATAAACTGGAGACTTCCTTGCGACTACAAAAAAAAACAATTAGAACCCTGATTATAGTATTAAAACGAACTACCTAGTGCTTTTTATAACTATGTCGAAAAGAAAATCGCGTGTGTGGACGTTTTTTGAGTTTTTTCCTATAGGCAATAAAGTGCCGAATATTCGGAATTTTTTGCCGACTAGTCGCCGACTAATCACCGACTAGAAATGATGCCGAATAGTCGGCTTTCCCGACTAATCGTCGACTAGTCGGCCCATCTCTACTTTTAATCATTGTATTGTTATTTCCAGTGGTTTGCCAAGCACCCTGAAGCTCTCGATAATAAACTGGTGCAGTGAGACGTTAAGTCTAAACGAGCCACTGTCCAACGAACTGTTAGCAGAACTCGTGAATAATGACAAACCTGTCACGTTGCCTGGACTCCTCACGTTAGTCGCAGATACGTTACCTAAGGTTAGTGAAACTAGTCTCCTATAGCCTCGTAAGGCACACCATACTTGTGGGTGAGTTAGGTAATGAAGTCGCTATTTCCATGAGCCGTCTTCTAGTTGCTTTCATTTGAACTGAGAATTTTACGGTTGAGGATACAACATAATACAATCTGTGATTAAAACTTTTCACTCATCAAAAACATGGGATACACTACACTATCTGAACAGGCATAATGAATCGCTTCCCCCCAAACGATTACTATCGAGTTCCGAGGTCTTTGAATCCTGTAGAATAAATTTTGTCTTAGTTTTTGTCAAGTTCTATAACGGCTCGCACTATTCGGCTTGCGTGTCACGTCGCCATTCAGAATTCGTAAAAGCCTGGCTAGCCGGCCATAAGTAAAAAAAACAATACGTGGCTAGTGATGTAATCACTTATAATAATAGCATTACGTTCAGTTCAATTGTCATGCTGATGTCTAGGGCCTAATCTACATGTTTCTCCTAAAATTTAATTTGAAATTTTAATATGGAGGGGATTTTTAATACGTAACATTTTTTTAATTTATTACTCGCAAAGGCTTGAATTATGTAAATTTAATTTGGAAATGTAAGGGTCTCCCCACATTCATCGACGTGGATTGCCGATCAGAAAAACCTACCATGCAATAAGAGTGAAAAAGCCGATTCCACATCCGCTAATTTCAAGACACATGCGTTTTCCTTACTTAAGTATGAATCGATCTCCTATCCTCTGACGTAAGGTCCTGCCACACACGCTAGTCGCACGCCGCTGCGAAGCCGCCGCGTTGCTGGCTGCGAGCGCAGCTCTACTGCCGCCGGGCTCGGCGCGGCGCGCGCGTACACTGCAAGCGTTACTCACCCTGGTCAAGAGACCTGATCCGGCGGATACCAGGGCCATTTGTGAAGGTACTGCTTAAAGTTGATAGAGTAAAACCATAAATATAACTTTCGTCGGCAATCTTCGGCGTCGTAGACAAGTGGTGACTAATGCCGAAGATAAACGAACGGAACCATCAATTCAATACACACCTTGTAGTGTTACGCGTAAGGTAGAATATGCAATGACAACTAAACTCAAATGGCAACTGACGCGCAGCTAAATATAATGGCGGCTGACGGTGTCGCCGCAATGGCTGCTAAGCATTTGACCAATAGCCGTCGAAGATTTTACTAGCGCAAACGCAATGCCTAAAACGGTTTCGCGCCTTCTAAAAAAATGTTGCTGCGCAGGTACATCGTTGTAACTTATATTTGTGGTGCTACTGTAACTGCGTGCAAAAAAATTTAATGACCCGCGGCAATTTTTTGATCTTCGTTGGCAGTGACAGTCTTAAAGCTCTCGCTGCCTGAAACTTGGCAGGCTTTAAAGTATATAATAGTCCCCGTGGCAAGCAAATGAACACATGACTTTGATGATAGGAAAGGACGTTGGTGATCTAAAATGCATAATAAGAATAAACAATAACTAGAAGCGAATCTCCTTTACCCAGGCCCCAAATGCCGCGCTTTTAATACCTACTTCCCCCTTCACCCCGCTACGCCCCTCTGTCTTCCGCGCCCAAAGTCAGGGCTGTCACTTGTGAAATATTTTAATCGGCTTATGGATGAGTCATACAAGTTTAGTCACGAAATGTCATTTATGTTTTCCTTCAACGTGGAAACATTGTTGTAAAATGAGTTTTTTACATTTACGTTAAATTAGGTAATAATATTGTTGATGATATTAAGATTATCTCCAGAAAAAATTGTGGCTTATGTGGCTATTAATCATTTATAAAACACAGAAACCAGTCTATAAATAAACAACCTTTTAAGTTCAATATGTTTTAAGTATAGTCTGGGATCCGGAGTTACTTTTTATGTTCCTTTCCGGACCAATAATTTCAATTTTTATTAAGTTGAAAAAGCTTTATTACAAAATACTATTCTTATCTATTAATTCGTTTTTTTTATCTTCAACATCTAGGGGATGTACTATTTAATAAATAAAACTCCTTCATTCAATCAATTACCTATTTCTAATTATTTTGCCGTAAATAGTCGTTCACTTTTTAAAACACTATCTTAGTTCCACCATAAACACTAAAGTCAACACAAATACGAAAACCAATTCAAGACACGATAACAATATCTTGGTTAATACATATATATTCCGTCTGTGACGCCCCTGACTTACTAGACACCTCAGGTGTCGCCAGGCGGTAGGTATTTAACGCGCCAAGCGCGCGTCCGGAGCCGGGAGTTTTGCTTCTACGTAGTTATTGTTTATTCTTATGAATGCATTGCCAACCCTGAAGCGGGTATTATTCACAACATGCGCGATGGCAGCCGTGTAAAGAAGTGGGGAATAAGGGGAGAAAAGGGAGAGACATAAATATTGCTTGCAAAATATCAAGTTTCAGTGGTTATTCGTGCAGTTGAGCTTGATAATTTCCCTGATATTCATTAATTTCATTTAGTTGTACAATAAACTTTTTTCATTCCTTCCAGCATCGTGCCTTATTGTAAAATGGGGCGGCAGCGGAGAGGTGTTATCCTCAATCGCAGAATTGCTCGGCTCGAGGTCAACCGAGCGACGAATATTAGCCAGCCAAATATGCGTCGCCATCGCCCCTTACGTCCCAATAGAGCTTTGCACATCTTTATTACTCAGCCTAGTTACTTTAATGTGTGAATCCAGTGAAGCGGAAATTAGGAGTATTGGGTTGAAATCCGCGTGCTTGATATGTCCCGTCGCAGAGCACAAATATGGACAGCTGGAGAATCTCTTGTTTAGTTTTCTTAAGGAACCGGTGGAGAAGAATGTAAAAGACACCGTTAGAGTGTTTGTTCCTTTATTAGCCAGAAGTGCTTTAATTTCAGGTATGTTTATAATTTGTATTTTCTTAAAGAATTTAAAACATGTCTATCAAAATCGAGCTTTAAAAACCCGACTGCAAGTTTCGATATTGATGTGTATATAAGTTTGCAACTCCGTCCGTCGTCAACTTGTCCGTCCGTCTGTCTGTCAGCGGACTGTATCTCATCGTAATAATTCGACAGTTGAAATTTTCACAGAGTGTATATTTCTATTGCCGCTATAAAAACATGTAATAAAAATTAAATTAAATGAAAGTCCCCAATACAAGGTACGGAACCCTTCGTGTGCGAGTCTGATTCGCCAGACGAGGGAACAAAACAACATACATTTCAAAAATATTACCCTCCTTCGGCAGTCGTCGGATAAAAATATCATCGAATAAAGTCCCCAAAACTATACTTTACATCTTAATGAGTCATTTTCATTTTTCTTTTAGGAAAATTCTCATCGGACTTCTGCAACCGCATCATAACGAATTTAATAAAAGCGAGCAAAGATAATGAATCAAAGAGTGTTATATTATATTTAGAGATAATGAAAGTGTTAGTGTTAGCAAAGTTGGCCTACGTAGTAAATGTACAAACCGTTAGAGACGTTACCCCGAACTGTGATACAGAAGTGATGTTACAAGAAGTGTTGCTCGAGAGCGAGCAGGACAGCTTTATGGAGCTGCAGTGTTATTTTAGCGATGGAGTAGACGCGAAGGGGCTGTTAGGGGCAATGAATAGTTTACTCCAAGAGAAGGATGTGCGATGGACGGAGCTCACCTGGTTTATTGACGTGTAAGTTGGAATATGGCATTTAATAATTAGTAATTAGACCGAAAACTAACGCGATATTTGCTTTTTTATCCCTTTTTTGGGTTCAGTACCTAAACTCCGCACTAATCTGTCCTTGTGTGCAACAGGCTGGACTTCCAAAGCATCCAACTTACTGACAGAATCTGTGAATGTCTAACTTCTAATCATTTAGGGCCAGTTGGCCGTACTTTAAATAAAAAAGGAAAAACGTCAAAATGTTTAGACAGGATTGGACAATATAGTTAACAACTAATTTAGTCCTAACTACTACTGTAACAGAGCCGGGCATCGTATGAAAAGTCCATTCAACTTTATCTCTCATTTGGTAATGCTTTCATAACCTTTTTAATGCCTCATAAAAACAATCCTTGATGTAAAATTAGAAAGTTATGTGCAAAATGTGGTCCCTAGTGGCTTTATTCATAGGAAAACCGCCGTTATAGCCGAAAGAGATGTATTTTGAGGTTATAAAAGTGTTTACTAAACAAGACATGCATTATAGCCTTGAGATCGGCATATTGATACCACAGTTTATGCTAGTGGCAAAAATACATCGCGAGTTTTTTTTCAGAGCAATACAAATTCTAGATGTAGCAACTAGCGGCAAAGTGTTGAGCCACCCGACAATATACGAGCTTCTCATCTCTCTATTCAGTAGTTATACTGACAATTTCGGTGTACAATTCACCCTGAAGATATTAATGCCTCTATTTTTGGATACGATACTTGATTTGGAGCAGAAATTGGAGAAGCTTCATAGTTTTAACGTGGATAATACTGTGGTGGTCGGTGTGTACCTGGTTACTGTGTTACCTGTGCTTGGGGATTCGACGCAGCATGGGGAGTTTTTGCAGAAGTAAGTTTGACAACATTTTAAGGCACTTGTTGTCCCACTGCCAGCGAGGAAGCATTAAGTTTCTGGCTCAAAAAACGAACGAAATGAATAGATCCCATGTCAATAAAAGAGTTAATAGTTGATCGCTGGCGAGTAGTCGCTTCCCGCTCATCGTCGGCGGTGGGACAAGTGAGTAGGATGATATTATTTTAAGTTACAAATAATTCTTATTTATATAAAAGCCTTTAATTTCAAACACAAAACCGATTTTAAGAGTTACCTGTTTACGTTGAAGACAGTCTCACTGCCACAATTTCGGTGAAGTTATTTATTTGGCTTTCAAACGTATGTTTTTATTCGGTCAATGATGTCCTTAGTCACTGCGTTGTGAGAGAGTTTAGTTAGTTATTTTATTAGATATAAAAATGACACTTTAATGACTCAAATTAATATTAAAATTGCACTTTTCTCACGGACATTTTTGAGCTTGGAGCCACTATCCTTAGTGGTCCTCATGATTGTATGGGTGCGTTTCCAGATGGATATTATACAGCAGTTTAAGAGGGCTTCCGGTAAAAATGTTCTCAATCCCATTGAAGTGGGCAGCAAAGCACAGGGCTCAACTGTTGGAGTCATACATACAGCATCTTAGGGAATGTAAGTATTTATCGGTTGGGTTAAACTTTTTATCTTTCTTAGAAATTTGATCTCATTCCCAACTGTGTGTCGTAAACCTTTAACCTAAGGTTAATTTGGTTGGGCCAATGTCCAGCCATGACAACCCATCATTTTATCGAATTTCACTTCATCAAATACATAATTTCATCGAATTTCATTTCGTCGAACCCTGTTTTCTGCCGAAACCATGATATTTGCAAGGTATCTTAATATCTATACTGTGTTTTCACTGTACTAATTACTGAGGAATGTGTTTAATTTTTCCTTTACGTTTAGTAAATTCGAAAATTATCTGATGAATTCTAAGTCTCACCTCATTAGAAGAGTGCTATTTCGATCTTCATACACGTTACACTACAGTTGCCGCAAGCAGCTGCGAGAGCACAAGCGGCGCGGGCATCAGAGTTTACATGTGTGGTCTACTCGCCGAGCTCGTGAGCGTGGCCGACGTCGAAGAGTGCTGCATCGAGCGGCAGCTGCTGCCCGCCGTCATGGCGCTGCTGCACGACGACACAGTGTGAGTAGAGCGAAGTAGCTGTAAACACAAGTGGCGCGGGCATCAGAGTGTACATGTGCGGTCTACTCGCCGAGCTCGTGAGCGTGGCCGACGTCGAAGAGTGCTGCATCGAGCGGCAGCTGCTGCCCGCCGTCATGGCGCTGCTGCACGACGACACAGTGTGAGTAGAGCGAAGTAGCTGTAAACACAAGTGGCGCGGGCATCAGAGTGTACATGTGCGGTCTACTCGCGGAGCTCGTGAGCGTGGCCGACGTCGAAGAGTGCTGCATCGAGCGGCAGCTGCTGCACGACGACACAGTGTGAGTAGAGTGAAGCAGCTTTAAACACAAGTGGCGCGGGCATCAGAGTGTACATGTGCGGTCTACTCGCGGAGCTCGTGAGCGCGGCCGACGTCGAAGAGTGCTGCATCGAGCGGCAGCTGCTGCCCGCCGTCATGGCGCTGCTGCACGACGACACAGTGTGAGTAGAGCGAAGTAGCTGTAAACACAAGTGGCGCGGGCATCAGAGTGTACATGTGCGGTCTACTCGCGGAGCTCGTGAGCGCGGCCGACGTCGAAGAGTGCTGCATCGAGCGGCAGCTGCTGCCCGCCGTCATGGCGCTGCTGCACGTCGACACGGTGTGAGTAGAGTGAAGCAGCAGTGAACACCAGCGGCGCGGGCATCAGAGTGTACGTTTTTCCATCCTTACTCTTAAGGAAACTTCCAGAAATTTGATTATACAAATGGCACTAACCACGGCAAAGGTCTCTACAACTTAAAAATCAAAGCCATCTTTCAGGTCAGTCCGCGAAGCCGCCATTACAACGTGGGGCAGCGTGACCCGCGCCTGCCTCATCCGCGGCCTAGCCAGCGAGGCCCAGTGCTGGCCGCCGATGGAAGACAAGCTGGCTGATGGGCGGAGTCTCACCGTTAAAGAGGTGGCCAGAGCGGCTGAAGCGCTTGCGCTGTTGGTGCTCCCGACGGCTGAAAATGCTGTTGTGTCTGAGAGAGGTATGTTTAGAATACGGTATTAGTCAGTGAGGGATACGTAGATATGCGGTTGTACCTATAACATCCACCATGGAGCACCTGATGGGTTCACAGATACTCAATTCTGTGGTTCGTTTTTCCATATAATCAATTAATTTAATATCCAACGTCCTGCTCTTAATTTCCTACAAAGCTTGACCCATTAATTTTATTGGATAAAACTCGTGCAAATTAAGCCGGTATATTCCTTTTTTTGTTGATAGATTTGGTCGCCATTGCTCACCGATTTATTAGACGTCTTTCTATTTATTTATTTATTGCATTCATTCAAAGAAACTTACTTCTAACTTCTACAGTCGAGTTCATAAATATGTGTACACTTTAGTACCTTGTCTATCTAATGTCATGTTTAAACTGCCATATATGAATTGTCAGAGCGATTAAAGTGACAAGGTACAAAAGTGTACACATATTCATGAACTCGACTGTACAACCCTGTGAGGGTATCGCAAACTGCTGTGCAAAATAGAGAATTTTGAATAGAATTAGCGTAATTACCATCTGGTTGTTCCCAGCCGTTAGCTTGCTGTGCGCGCTGTGCTCGCGCGGCGGCGCGGCGCCCGAGTGTGTGGGCGCGCTGACGCCGGGCCTGCAGCTCGGCGCGCACCACGCGCGCCGCCACCCCGCGCTGCTGCCCGCGCTCAGGTACTACTACACGTTCCCAGCCGTTAGCTTGCTGTGCGCGCTGTGCTCGCGCGGCGCCCGAGTGTGTGGGCGCGCTGACGCCGGGCCTGCAGCTCGGCGCGCACCACGCGCGCCGCCACCCCGCGCTGCTGCCCGCGCTCAGGTACTACTACACGTTCCCAGCCGTTAGCTTGCTGTGCGCGCTGTGCTCGCGCGGCGCCCGAGTGTGTGGGCGCGCTGACGCCGGGCCTGCAGCTCGGCGCGCACCACGCGCGCCGCCACCCCGCGCTGCTGCCCGCGCTCAGGTACTACTACACGTTCCCAGCCGTTAGCTTGCTGTGCGCGCTGTGCTCGCGCGGCGCCCGAGTGTGTGGGCGCGCTGACGCCGGGCCTGCAGCTCGGCGCGCACCACGCGCGCCGCCACCCCGCGCTGCTGCCCGCGCTCAGGTACTACTACACGTTCCCAGCCGTTAGCTTGCTGTGCGCGCTGTGCTCGCGCGGCGCCCGAGTGTGTGGGCGCGCTGACGCCGGGCCTGCAGCTCGGCGCGCACCACGCGCGCCGCCACCCCGCGCTGCTGCCCGCGCTCAGGTACTACTACACGTTCCCAGCCGTTAGCTTGCTGTGCGCGCTGTGCTCGCGCGGCGCCCGAGTGTGTGGGCGCGCTGACGCCGGGCCTGCAGCTCGGCGCGCACCACGCGCGCCGCCACCCCGCGCTGCTGCCCGCGCTCAGGTACTACTACACGTTCCCAGCCGTTAGCTTGCTGTGCGCGCTGTGCTCGCGCGGCGCCCGAGTGTGTGGGCGCGCTGACGCCGGGCCTGCAGCTCGGCGCGCACCACGCGCGCCGCCACCCCGCGCTGCTGCCCGCGCTCAGGTACTACTACACGTTCCCAGCCGTTAGCTTGCTGTGCGCGCTGTGCTCGCGCGGCGCCCGAGTGTGTGGGCGCGCTGACGCCGGGCCTGCAGCTCGGCGCGCACCACGCGCGCCGCCACCCCGCGCTGCTGCCCGCGCTCAGGTACTACTACACGTTCCCAGCCGTTAGCTTGCTGTGCGCGC
The DNA here is from genome assembly GCA_946894065.1 of Acleris literana. Lineage (NCBI taxonomy): Eukaryota > Metazoa > Arthropoda > Insecta > Lepidoptera > Tortricidae > Acleris > Acleris literana. Next base: position 7,929,543 of record OX335681.1, read on the forward strand.
TGTGCTCGCGCGGCGCCCGAGTGTGTGGGCGCGCTGACGCCGGGCCTGCAGCTCGGCGCGCACCACGCGCGCCGCCACCCCGCGCTGCTGCCCGCGCTCAGGTACTACTACACGTTCCCAGCCGTTAGCTTGCTGTGCGCGCTGTGCTCGCGCGGCGCCCGAGTGTGTGGGCGCGCTGACGCCGGGCCTGCAGCTCGGCGCGCACCACGCGCGCCGCCACCCCGCGCTGCTGCCCGCGCTCAGGTACTACTACACGTTCCCAGCCGTTAGCTTGCTGTGCGCGCTGTGCTCGCGCGGCGCCCGAGTGTGTGGGCGCGCTGACGCCGGGCCTGCAGCTCGGCGCGCACCACGCGCGCCGCCACCCCGCGCTGCTGCCCGCGCTCAGGTACTACTACACGTTCCCAGCCGTTAGCTTGCTGTGCGCGCTGTGCTCGCGCGGCGCCCGAGTGTGTGGGCGCGCTGACGCCGGGCCTGCAGCTCGGCGCGCACCACGCGCGCCGCCACCCCGCGCTGCTGCCCGCGCTCAGGTACTACTACACGTTCCCAGCCGTTAGCTTGCTGTGCGCGCTGTGCTCGCGCGGCGCCCGAGTGTGTGGGCGCGCTGACGCCGGGCCTGCAGCTCGGCGCGCACCACGCGCGCCGCCACCCCGCGCTGCTGCCCGCGCTCAGGTACTACTACACGTTCCCAGCCGTTAGCTTGCTGTGCGCGCTGTGCTCGCGCGGCGCCCGAGTGTGTGGGCGCGCTGACGCCGGGCCTGCAGCTCGGCGCGCACCACGCGCGCCGCCACCCCGCGCTGCTGCCCGCGCTCAGGTACTACTACACGTTCCCAGCCGTTAGCTTGCTGTGCGCGCTGTGCTCGCGCGGCGCCCGAGTGTGTGGGCGCGCTGACGCCGGGCCTGCAGCTCGGCGCGCACCACGCGCGCCGCCACCCCGCGCTGCTGCCCGCGCTCAGGTACTACTACACGTTCCCAGCCGTTAGCTTGCTGTGCGCGCTGTGCTCGCGCGGCGCCCGAGTGTGTGGGCGCGCTGACGCCGGGCCTGCAGCTCGGCGCGCACCACGCGCGCCGCCACCCCGCGCTGCTGCCCGCGCTCAGGTACTACTACACGTTCCCAGCCGTTAGCTTGCTGTGCGCGCTGTGCTCGCGCGGCGCCCGAGTGTGTGGGCGCGCTGACGCCGGGCCTGCAGCTCGGCGCGCACCACGCGCGCCGCCACCCCGCGCTGCTGCCCGCGCTCAGGTACTACTACACGTTCCCAGCCGTTAGCTTGCTGTGCGCGCTGTGCTCGCGCGGCGCCCGAGTGTGTGGGCGCGCTGACGCCGGGCCTGCAGCTCGGCGCGCACCACGCGCGCCGCCACCCCGCGCTGCTGCCCGCGCTCAGGTACTACTACACGTTCCCAGCCGTTAGCTTGCTGTGCGCGCTGTGCTCGCGCGGCGCCCGAGTGTGTGGGCGCGCTGACGCCGGGCCTGCAGCTCGGCGCGCACCACGCGCGCCGCCACCCCGCGCTGCTGCCCGCGCTCAGGTACTACTACACGTTCCCAGCCGTTAGCTTGCTGTGCGCGCTGTGCTCGCGCGGCGCCCGAGTGTGTGGGCGCGCTGACGCCGGGCCTGCAGCTCGGCGCGCACCACGCGCGCCGCCACCCCGCGCTGCTGCCCGCGCTCAGGTACTACTACACTCACCCGACTGAACGCGATTAACTCGTTCCTTAACCCCGTTGCAGACGATGTGCTTGCGCAGGCACCGTTCATGAGCGACCACCTGCACTTTGTGCAGTGCCAATGTATAGTAGACAGCCAACCGTGACGCGTTCAGACCATGCGCAGTTCGAGTAGCGCGGGGGTGAAGCAGACGTAGCGGGGGCAAACGAGTCGTACTCGCGCAGCGAGTACAACTAAGAAACTTGCACTCGCGCTTTTACTGCAAAATATGTTTACACGACGAAATTATAATAATTCATAATTTTTGATTCAGTAAGGATTATACATTTCCATTCGTGTTTCATTAAATAATAATATCAATAACTACAAATTAAACACAATCAGTCAATCACTAAAGTTAATGCTAATAAATAATTGTGTCAAAAATAAAAATAAAATAAAAAAATTACTATTTTTTTAATTATATAAATTATTTGCACAGTAGTTAGTTATATGCAAGCAAGCTACTGCGCATGGTCTGCAATGGCCTTTAGTGGCGATTTTTCATACAAAAGTTTGAAATAAGAACGAGTTTATTATCTCCAAAATGTCTCTGAGTACGGTGGTTAGGTTATAAGCTATAAATGTGATTCGAATTCCACACGCTGTAGTTAGAAAGAGATAAGTATTTGTTGTGTTGACGCTTTATGAAAGTTTGGCATTTGCCTCACAATTTTTGGCACGCTTTAGCGCGCAGTTAACGTATTTAAATATAGATTATCATTGTATAACACTCTACATCCAACCGTGTTTAAACTTACGAGCCTTCGTTTAAAAAATACCGTTAAGCCACAAATTCACCAGCAAAAACTTTTCTTACAGAAAATTAGAAGAAATCGTACAAGCGCCACCATTTTCTCAATACAAAGCTGCCATAGAAGTACTCCTACACAACGTAGGCGGTGCGGCACCTGAACCGACACGAGAGCCCCGCACTGCGGGGCTGCAAGCCGCGCAAGAGGTGGGTCGCCGCGTCTCGCTTATGTTCCATAACAAACCGTCTGTCAATCTGCCCAACATATTCAAGAAGAAAACATAAACTTATTTAAACCAACCAAGTGGTCTGCATTGAACAAAAATGTAAAAAACGAGAATTATGATATTAACGTTTCAAATGTGTTTCCGATTTATTAATTGCATTCATTACCGGATCGAGAAAATAGGGTCAGCGAAACTGATAATAACCGCAACAAAAAAATACATATTTAGTGTACTCATATTACACAAATGTTTCAACTCGGATTTAGTTCGGCCGACGTAAGGTCTTTCATGATACTAATATAATCAGCGCCAAAATGTTTGAACTTCCTGTCAGTTAGCGATCTTTCATTGTTTACTTTCTGTCTTCCAAAATTAAGACTTCTGTTTACCCCTCATTTCATTATTAGTTCCAAGGTGCCCATTTACTATTCGGGCAAGTTACCGTGTACAAAGTAGCATAATAATATTTTAACCCTTAACCAGGCAAGGGATCCATGTGGCCCACATAAAATCTACTCTATAGTACCTAAGGCTGAAACTCTACTGTGACGTGTGATCTGTCAGCCTGGTTAAGGCAAGGGTTAACTTCCAAAACTATTCCCCTAGACTGGTAGCAATCGTATTACCGCGGATTTTAATTGTTAAACGTCCTGCAACAAGAAATTTATTATGTCTATTTATTCATTTGACTGTCGACTTTCTGCTACAGGTTGCGCTACGTTGCGTTGCCAAAATATTGGATTACACACATTTAATTACACCAGATGGACAGGGTTAATATAATACATTTAATAATTATTATTTTTTACTTCAATGACAAAAATAATGAAAACTGGCGATGTAAGCACAGCTTTTGTAAAATTGCAAATAACATAACTCATAAAGAGACTACAACTAGATAAGATTCAAACACTTGAAATATAGACTAAACAAATCTTATCGTTAAATAATTTTACACAGCTATCTTTACAATTCTTAAACGCTTAATCTTAATGAAAAAAAGGTAAACAAGCATTAGTTATTCTGTGAGACAGGCCTAGGTTAGTGCAGATGAATGGGTAAACCGATTGTTAAAATGTCACAGTTGATACGATTTTATTTGTATTAAGTATTTATTTAAGTCGAAACTAGCCACTTAGGCCACTGTTTCATTTGAATATTGTTTATTTTACCCGACTGCCGAAGGAGGAGGGTAATGTGTTTATTAACTTACTGCAACGACACCCTACATTGAGCATAGCCCGACAAGCTAATAGCTAATTTGTCACTATATTTTATGTACAGTCACGTCTAACAACATGCCTTCGTACAGTAAATGTGTGAAAAATAACTAAACGCGACTCTGATGCAAGGGAATAAGGTCGTGTAAGTATTTCTGAAACGTAAATAATGACATGCTATGTAGTCCTAACCTAAGTTAATGCATGGCCAACTACACATTCCAATAATTTAGGGGTATACAACCAAAGGAGCCTAAATGAATATATTTTAGTTAGGTTATTTTATGCATCTTTGATAATATTATATACCCCTCAATTATATTGTTTTCCAAATTTATTAGACTGCAATTATCTTTAGTAACTTACTGGACTATTCAATTTTATTTATTTAATTTTTAAAAGGGTACTTAATTTGACGTAAACATGTAGTTATAAGATATTACAAACAGTACAATAGAAACGTATTATATATTATAATGGAAAAACGGTTAAAACTCACGATTGAAAACCGGAATTATGTCTCACGTTAGTTTAAATGTTACTATTGCTAACCTTTACGGTGAGAAATATATTGCTGTGAAGTATCAAAAATATATTTCTGTTATTTATGTTTTACAATCATGTCTATTGTTAATTATACTAATTTCTAATGTATTTTATCCCCGTTGTGAAATTATTTGTCGGTTAATTTTAATTGTTGTTTTTGACATATTAAGTACCAATTTCACCATACGATGTTAAATTTAATCTATGTTAATCGACTGTTAGATCATACATTTTGACAGCTGTTAACGCTCTAATCGTCTGTTAAGTGGTTAACATCGTTTGGTGAAATTGGTACTAAGCTCGGAAAATCGGGATCAACTGTCACATCTCAAGTATAGCTTGGTATAAAAGAGTCCGACGTGTCAGGGGCCTGTATTATAAAGCTACAAATTACAATTTTACGGGTCTAAACTGGCAACACTGCTCAAATGGCTGGTCGTCATTGGTCGAGGTTGTGTCAAATGGAAACTTGTAACCTGTAAATTGTAATTTGTAGCTTTATAAAACAGGCCCCTGGTGGAACTAAAATATTTTCAAGTGGCAACCCACATAAAGCTGCAGTGAATGGATATTTGGAAATTTTAATGGTATTGTTGCCAGCATACAACAGAACCCGTCTATTTTTTCCTTGTCGTCTTTCTTTTTTGCCAGGGTATAATTGTACCTATAAATATTCCTGAACGGGTTTAGAATAAAAGTCAAGACATCCTCTATTGATATCAATATATACCTATTTATGAAACGAATATTCCTTTGGAAGTGCCAAACAGCTTCATGCTTGATTTTTTTCTTAAACCCAATTTTTTAAACGCTTTTTTTTACGTCAGTTCAATGATTCATTTCTTGTTGATTCGTAAATTATAAAGTTTTGTAAGACATATACACATTTTTAAGAATTGGTTGATATTTGACATTTTGTTGATTTTGACTTTGAAAGTTGAGGTAAGTCCGTAGGTAGCATAACACTCATAATTACCATAAGAGTAAGTTACTAAAAATCTTAAGAAAGGCTTCTGTACTTAAATTTATCTGAAATGAATTTTGTATACCGTATGATAAATATGAAATGTGTACACTAACAAATCAAATTAACGTAATGGTTTTAGAGTTGTTGTTAGACACAATTGCTGTCAGCCAAGTGCCTAATGTAGATGTAGTAACACTAGAAATAACTTAACTGTTTTGTAACCTATGACATTTAAAAAGTTTTATGTTCCACAGTTGTTAATGTAGCTAAAAAGGATAGTTACAGTTCCCGTCGCGTAAAAAGGCCGCTGATGATGTACCTACGCAGTCGCGCATTTATTGACCAAATTGGTGGTATGAAGGGGGCGGGGCGGGGGAATACTTCACCGGTATACTTATGCGTGCGCTATTGGTTGGCAACTGTATAGGTCAGCGGCCTTTTCACGTGCGGGTTGTTTTGGCGAACGTTTACATAAGTTAAGTATATACTTAGTGTTATTTAAGGTTATAAAATGGTGGCAATTTGTAAACGTGTTTTCAGTTCACGGATCACTTCGTTATAAACACGTGTACAAGTCGCCATTGTGTTATAGCCCCATACATTTTCTGTACAGATATTGTCTTGCCTTTGGCACAGTGAAGAAAATCAAAGCTGCCTTAGAGCCCGTCCAGACTAGGGCGTTAACCGGTTCTTATTTACATCAACATCTTCTAGGCGTTCAGACATAACCGCGCAGTTTTACTCACAAATAATTAACCGCGCGGTTCCCTCTCGTCTGAAAGGGCTCTACAGCGCTCAAGATTAATAGGGTGTCACATAATTAGAAACATTTGCGATTTTCCATACAATTGCCTAAAAATATCACTTATCGAATTTTAACATCAATCAAAAAGTGCTTAACTATTGCTATAATTCAATTTTTGTAGGTTATGGCTCCATTTAGAGTCTCGATGATTCCGCCAATGTCAATGTTAAGAAAGGCGGAAGATTCAAAAGAGAATCAACGACGAAAGACAAAACAAACATTTATCGTTAGCCTAACTACTACAATAACAGATTGTTAAATTTAATAAATTTACTGAGGACAAACACAAAAGGGGAGTAGACTAATGTCAGGAGGACCTGGATTTTAACAGTACGGGGGATATTGGAGGGGACGATATCGTAAAGCGGGGTGACAATACAGTAACAGTTGAAAAACGTGGTCAAGGGTACCCTCTGCCAGACCACACTCGCACAAAGAGTGGTCTCGAACACGAATTTTAGCCAAGAACACCTGAGTACATATATGAACGAGGCGTAAGTGGATGATCGTAGCTATAATATCCTTCGGGATCGATTTCTTGATGAATAACCGCGGCTTAGTGGGTAATTTATTGCTATAATATTGTTCATATCTTATTGTGCATGTGACAGATGTCATTTAGCAACTTTGGTGATGCTGCTAATTAAAATCGCATTCATTTTTTTCGAGTATCGATAAGGTTTATAAAGGAAATGTAATCGATTCGTGTTCTGTTATAAATTTTCTAACTTCATTTAATTTACCTACCTACTATAAAAGGTTTCATAAATCGTCTAACATCACGCTAAAACTATTGCCATCGTATGGTAAATTCTAGATATGTGTTATGTGGTAAAGTAATTAAGTAAATGATTAAAATTGTATCGGTGAATCGATTCGGTCGAAGAACGAGGTGATTGTCAAACACTATTAACGGTCCGTTTCGCATATAGGAAGTGTAAGTAGTTCAATTATTTTGTTTTTAGTTCTATGAAATATGTCTATAGTTTTTCATTTAAAAATGCGTAAAACAATAATTATTGTTTTTTTGAAAGGAATTTACTATTATAGATACGTATTTTTTCAAGATAGATACGTAGTTGACTGCTCAATGGATTGGAACAACTTTCGCGTGAATTGTAAAATTTCAATCTGTCACGGGCACAATAAGATATTATAGTTTGAACTAGTAACTAAAAAGTAACTGAGGCCCTACTTTGAAAATCGAAGTTCGAAGTTACGTTAGCTCCATCCCTGTTACTCGTGATTCGAGACTAAATCGAGAGAAAGGGATGAAGCTATCGTAACTTCGAACTTCGAATTTCAAAGTAGGGCCTCAGATGTGTGCAATGAAAACGGAACGGCAAGCACATGTTATCCGCGATTTGTTTGTCGCTCGGATCTCCCTTTTTATCTAATCTGTAACGATAGAGACGCACTGAGCGACAAGCGAGAAAATACAACTTGTGCTACCCGTAGGACTCACAACCGTATTTATAGTCAAGTAATTACTTGAGTATTAGTAATGTCAACATTCATATAAAAATCGTTACTTTAGTCATTACTTTAACTCAAGTAATTACTTTTCTTGACTATAAATACGGGTGTAAGTGTTGTCACGAAAAAATTACGCCGGCGTATTTTTATTTCAAAAAAAGAATTTTTTTTGTTACCTACAATCGATAAGAACTTTTGAATTGTTTGTCATGTATGTAGGCAATGTTATGGAAACGTAATCGTTTCTAATTATGTGACCACCTATGAATATAGGTAACATTTTTATATAAAATGTCGTATGTGATGAAACCGAGAATCTCAAGGACTAGTTGGCTAAAATAGGTACAGTCAAGAGCTATAAGGTGTATCTACTATAATCTTATATTACCATCTGATAATTATAGTTATAAAGTCGATGTATAGTACATATTTTTGTAACTTTACGAGGATTTTTTTTTTTACTCATGACTGTACCTACCTCATTATTACCTTTACCTTATTCCAGAATTAAATGGGCTCGAACGAGTGCTATGTCGAATAAAATATAGGCGTATTGTTGGCCCAAATGAGTGATATGAATTTATATTTTAGTTATGCTCCAACTTAGTTTTACGACATTAATTGCCTCGTTAATTGACTCATGATGTCTAATAGTCAATTAACGCGATGGTTAATCGCGTTAGACGCAGCGGGAAACATTATGTACTTATTCTACAATAATCGTGAATTAATGGAATAAAATGTTTTTTACACATATTGTATTATTTCAACTTTGAATATCCTAAAACTTATTTAGGTATTTTTCTATAAGGCGATTAATCAGATGTGTTATCTATCATAAATATAAATCATCAGCTGTAGCGGCAATAAACTACCATATAGTTCAGTAATTCTATGTTTTTTTGACAAACAAACAAACAAATTAAAAGTGAGTAGTGAACTTTAAATACCACACCCAAATGTATCATGTCACACAAGTTTTAAAACTTTATTAATTTGTTTGATTTTACCATACATTGAATACATAGAATTACCGAGCTAATGGAAATGTCTCTAGCAAAGATCCATCCCTGATTTGTCGTTGCGGTATTTTTTAACCCCCTTACTAATAAACGTTGAGTAACGATGGTATAGCTATACAATGTTTTGTCCTTATCTGTCATTGTGACATTTGAATTTAACAGATAAGGACAAAACATTGTATAGCTATACCACCGTTACTCAACGTTTATTAGTAAGGGGGTAAATATTTTCTGCCTTACTGCCCCTACTCCTACGTGGTTTTAAGCATTCATGCGAATAGAAATTTCCGTACGTGTGCGCCAGCACAAACAAAATAGCGGCCTTTAGGTACACGGCACAGTTTGGACCGCGGGAAACGCCACGCGCCAGTCCGAACCGTAGGTTTTTTTATTATTTTACTATTCCAGTTGCATTTACACACGTACGGTTCGGAGCGAAGATTGGAATGGCGCGTGGCGTTTCCCGCAGTCCGAACTTTACGTGTGCAGGCCGCTAATGTATGGAAGCGCTGCGTTCCGCATGACGTCATTAGGTTTTTTACAGATGTTTTCGGCCGATGGCAGATGTATTCTATGTATGCGGCCAGCCTTAAGCTGAGTGACGGTAAAGGTCATCGGTCTTTTGACAGCTCAGTCAGTCGGTGACATGCGTGACGTGTGACATAAAAGGTAGTGTCACGGTAGGTAGTGTAATAAAAGTACCGGTTTGCGGTTCTGTGGCGCACGATTATAACCACTTGGATCGAATTCGCATACTTTATTATATGTTGAGCATTGATTCAGTGCACGGCACCAATATTTAGCATTATTTTATGACCTGTGCGCAGTATTTGCGTCACATCACAATTTAATCTGTTCGGATCAGTTTGTTCAGTCAGTTGAGTCAGTCAGTGTTTTTTCGCTGTTTTACTGGGCGGCCGGCTTATCGCGCAGTTTGTTCTAAAAAAGGTAAATATCGTATGTATTAATATTTATGCTCACGAAAATAAGAAACGCAATGTGTTTCTTACAAGAAATATTACCGGCATCTCGGCAGTTTGAAGTAATTAGTCTTAACACTCACCCCGACACTATCTATTTTTGGATTTTTACCAAAAAAACACTTAGTAGGTACCGTTACTAGCATGATTTTTTTATCATACGTTTCTATGTGATGCGAGTTAAGCAATTTTAACCACGTCTAAATGGAACCCTATTAGGAATCTTGTCCACAAAGGTTATAAACAAGTTTGAGTTGTCTAACTTACTGTACCTTCTTCTAGAGTTTTGTTTTTCACTTTGACTGACAATTTCAAACCAATGTTGTTTTGCAGATCTACTCAAAGACTACTATTGTATACTGGGATCTGCTCGGTGATATCAAACATGACGTCTGAAAAACATTTAGCAACTGGTAAGTTATTTAATTTCAAACTATTTTTATTAAGTACAATTATGTTAATGACTGTAGGTTGAAACACTCTAGTATTCATCACCATAGCATCCAAAATACCAGTTATTGGCACCTAGTGAATGTAGAATTATCTCACCTCTAATAACTTGAAATAAAGTTCATAGGCAGAGTGCCAACAATAGAACAGTTTTGCTCATTCCCAAAATACCAGATTTTCAGAATACTGCACTACTCTCTTTACAGGATTCCCAAAACATGAGATCATAAATATGGTCTAAAGATAATATAAAACAGTTTTTTTTTTTTTGGCATTCCAGTATATTTAGAATCTTGTATTTCGGAAATGAGCAAACAGTTTCTCTATTTCGAGATATTGCATGCAACATAAATTTATCCCAAAATCAACTGTATAATTTTCTCCGAGGTGATGCCCTACCCCCATACAATGGCAAACTCCGCCTGTTTGCCATGAGGTTCTGTCCATATGCTGAGCGCGCTGTGTTGGTGCTCAATGCCAAGAACCTGCAGTATGACCTGGTGTTTGTTAACCTAGACAGCAAACCAGAATGGATCTTCGAATTCAACCCTAAAGGTACAACCAAAGTTTTCTTTTCCTTATGCAATTCAAGGCTTAACCTCGTACGACTCCTGTGTTTTAATAGTAGCGGCAGCCCTAACTACCGAATGTACAAACAAGTATGAACAAACAAGTGAATGTACAAACGAGTAGTATGTACGAAGTACATACTAATAAACATTACCCTCCTGCTTCTGCATTTGGGTAAAAAAGGTTTTATTAGCTTGAGACGGAAAGATTTCCTTTTTTATGTAACTTTTGAACCTTGTTATTTGTATTTTTTTCTGTATGTTTAGCGTCTATAACACCTAATTAGGAATGAAATAACACTGAGCAGGGATCAATATGTTAGTCAGACACAGTGAATAGTGAGGTCTGAACTACTATAATTAATTTGTACTTGGACAAGTATGCGGGGGACTTACGAGGTTAAATGGCTTTTCCTTGTTTTCAAATCAAGTTACTTTTTGTTAATGTTGTGTATAATGAAGTCGCGGGCATAAACTACTTAGTTATACAATGTTATGGTTAATTCTCGTCACGAAATGGATAAAATTGAGGTCTTTTTAATTTAGTTCTTAAATATGTTCAATATGAATTTTGGTGTTACTTTGTGTTTGGGTTATATTTTAATCAAAAAAAGAAATTGTACAAAGATACGAATTTGAAGCACAAGACATCTAGACACAGTCAAGAAAACTTGAAAAAGATGCATTAATATCAATTGTCCCATCTTGTATCTTCCCTCAGGCGCCGTTCCAATCCTAGAATATGAGCAAGGCAAGGCAATATTCGACAGTATCATCATAGCCACCTACCTGGATGAGAAGTATCCTGAAGTGCCCCTGCAGTCAACGGACCCGCTACGCAGAGCCCAGGACAAGATATTTGTGGAGTTGTTTATGGGGGTACGCCTAGCTTTTATTATGTATTATTTTGTAAAAATGCTGAATAAGATCTATTCCATATCCCTAATTCTAATTGCAATCAATGTAAGAGGTTACAGCAACTTAAAAAAGCTTCCTACATTGCAATCATGAGGAAAAAAATAGGCCCCAGTGAAGCTTTTCCATTTTATTGTGTGCAAATATTTTTTTCTGCACATAATCCTAAAATACAGATGTTTTTGTTTCAGGCCAACAGTTCATACTACACTGCTGCCTTTAACCCCAGCGGCTTCCAGCCTTCACACCTGGAAGCGTACAACAAGGGTCTAGATCTGCTGCAAAAAGAGCTAGAAAAACGTGGAACTAAGTTCCTTAATGGCAATGAACCCGGTCTGGTGGACTACACCATCTGGCCGCACCTTGAACGCTTTGAATCTCTACCGCTACTTGGAAAACCTGAAATGGCTATTGACAAAAGCAGATATGAGCATATTGTGAGTATTTATTTTTAATTGAAATTGGTACTTGTCAACTATACTTTGTTTTTGCTAATAGTTATCGATTGGTTATAGAAGTCTAGAAGATACTATTAGTATTTCATTTCATATTTTGACTTAGTTGCGTTAATGAGTGAAAAATGACTTAAACTTATTTTATTCTGAATAAAAAACTAAGCATAGGGTAGGTATAGGGAAAAAAACTTATGTAAATGAATTGTTGCATGTAGTTGTAACACATCTGTATAGACCGTTCGACATTCTATATTTGAAATTTGACGTAAATTCCATATTAGTTTTGTACACAACTACATAAAAGAGGGCATTTACTTAATTTTTTCACCTATGACATTATGGTTCATATACATTAGTGGGTGGAACTTCTAGAAGCAATACATTGATTAGCTTGTATTCATATTTGAGTTAGAAGTTAACGACTCATTATTACAGCGTTTCAACCGCCTCACTTTTGTGGACATATTTTTGAAGAATTGGGCGTATATTTTGATGCCGTTTTTGGATATTTGTTAGATGTCCGGTAAACTTAAATATCTAACCAGAAACGAAATCGAAACCTGCAGCCAATTCTACAAAAATGTGACCACAAAAGTGATTCGAAACAAAAGCCCAAATAATGACAATATATAAATATTTTAATTTTGTTGGCTGATTGATAAGGATGGTAGGTATGTAGTAATGATGACAATGCATTTAAGAGGACAAGAGTTCTGATTACATTATGGGATAAAATGTATTATTTTAGGCATGATAAAAAAAGACTGCGGATAGATTTGTATCAAAAAGAATTATAATTTATTTATAAGAGCCTTATCAAAGTGATAAAGTTGAGCCAAATTACCTACCATGCCCTTGTGTATCCATAGAAGTTTAATTCTTCAAGGCAAAGTTTAATCTTGTAACGCCTGTCTTAGGTGAACTATTTGGACTCGATGAAAAACGTGCCGGCTGTGAAGCAATACTACTTGTCCGCCGAAACCCACGCCAAGTTCGTAGAGTCGAAAACTAAGGGAGAGGCGAACTACAACATGCTAGACACCAGCGGAGACGCCTGCTGCATGCGCCCCAGAAAGAAGAAGCAATAAACTTGACACTTCTTTTCTTTAAGAGTCAAGTACTCTCCCCTTTTGGTACATATTAAGTTAATTTTGATCACTTAAAGTATTGTGACACAGGCTATTAGTGAGAACACAAATGTTCATAAATGACACAGTCGAACTGTGGATGTTAGTTTTTTTTTTTTATATGGCCTGGTTAAAAATTATGTCAAAAATAATAATAAAACATTAAGTTTTACATTTGTTATCTTTTATTGATAAAGCCTAAAGTGACAATGCAATTCTACGTGATAAGATAAGGTATCGAAATATGGAGCGAATGATATTAAATGACAATGATTTCACTCGTGTACAGTAAATATTTAATGTAATAATAATACACATGGTTGCGTTGAATTCGGGGTTTATGCGGTTTGAATGCATGCATTTTAGTTTCTTAGGCAAACTAGGAACCTTTTTTTTCAGTCATAGTCATGTTAATTTGATCTAAGACGCTTATAGTTTAACAAGTTCACAGGTTAAGGGTCCAAATGTGTATAAGTAGAGATTTGACATAATAATCGGGAGGTAAACGGACAAATATTTCGTATCGGAAGTCAACATCTGTCCGACTCGCAAAATCAATGCATGCGCATTTTCTGCCAGGGGGGCTATGTTCAAATTTGGGTTAGTCCATCTTGCTGCGATACAATCATCACACTTGTACGTTTATGACACCTAGGTATCTATTATTTTTGCGAAACATCTTTCAACGTATGTATCATTACGCAGAATTTTCATTTCGCCCAAACTCATTTCGCAAGAGGTATTCAACCCTAACCTACGTAATCAATGCTTAATTAAAGATACTCTGAAAACATCACGGTTTCAGCAGAAAATATGCATTCGATGAAGTGAAATTCGATAAAATTACGAGTTACCTATGACAGCTCTTGGGCTAAGCATATGCTGAGACGCAGGCGGCGCAGTTCAACGCGTAGCACGACAAGCGCTGGGCCTCTATTCTTCCATGTGTAAATTCTCCCTTCACGCCGTTGTTGGCGAGGGGCACGGGCTCTGCTTGCGCGTTCGAATACGACCAAGTAAATAAGAGCTACCGTAACGTTGACAATACGATAACACGTCAAAACAATATGGTTTTTCCATGATGAATAGAGGCTCTGTAGCTCATAGTAGTACTGGCACAGAATTCTGGTCTGCCATGCGCTGCGTGGAACTGTGTGGCCTGCGTGTTGGCATAGGGTCTCCCCAGATCTATCAACGCGGAATCGGCTTGAGCCGGTAACAAAAAGTTTTATGTCCATGCAATAAGAGCGAAAACGACGTCGCTCGGCTCGGCTCGGCTCGGCTCGGCGTTGCGAACGGAACGACGTTGTTTTCGCTCTTATTGCATGGACATAAAACTTGCTACCGGCTCAAGCCGATTCCGCGTCGATAGATCTGGGGAGACCCTTACTGTAAAGTTTTAGGCTGTCATAGCACGTAACGTGTAGCTACTGTAGCCAAACTTGCCTGTAGGATTAAAATAGTTGGATAGTTTGGTTTGGGTTGTAATGAGCAATAATGTTTGTTTCTCTCAGTGCGGTACTTACGGTCAACCGGACGGCCGGCCGCATTGCGGGTAACCGCACAGTGCGGACCCATTTCATTTATTCTCATGGGAACATCACCAAGATGATTGGATTTAATAGTCATTTCATACGATTATTAAGAACTCCGTCATAACTAACACGATTTAAGCGTAATGCCGCTAATGCTTTCAAAATGAAGGGTGCGATAAGTGAGGGAGGGTTGAACCTGCTTTATAATATGCAAGCAGTGTTTATTTTGGTAAATAGCTAACCGATGCGTCTTTTTATCTGAAGACAATAGGTAAGCTTAATAGAGGTATTTACATTGAAGTCATGATCGTATAATACGCCAGTTACAACAATGGACTTATCGAGGTTGCGACGGCAATTAATTCTAATGAGATTACTTTGCTAATTATCTTCACAACTATTATTCGACAGTGTTTTCGCTTGTCTTTCTGCCTCAGCTGATCAATCAACATACATCCTGTTGCATAAACGTCCATAAGCACTAATGTCCCATTAGACCTTTTGTCACTTTTTGCTAAGATAGAAGAAAGTTAACGTTCTTACAACTGAGCGATTTAATGTTTAGTGAGTAAGGTTCTTTATTATTCGTGGATACTCTCAAAACCAAGATAAGTAGGTACTTTATAACTATCAGACTAATCTTTATTTTTAACTAAGTATTTTAGTAGCTTAGAATTTAATTTAATTTTTTCAATTGAACCAGTTCCAAATGCGCATTATCTTATTTACTGCAAAATGTTGTAGTTGCAAGTACACGACCCACATTCAATGACCGATTGACCAGAAAATTCCGCATGCATCGACAATTTCGATGACGAGCCAGAATTTATAGTTTAGGTCATCAGCCATCACAGTCTAAGTAAGTAAGTATAGTAATAAATATTTTAAAACGACTTCGATAAAGAAAGAGGTTCTCAATTCGTCTGCGACTCTCGACTCTTAACTTTTGCCTGCGACTTCATCCGCGCAGGACTCAGAAGTCGTTTATCAGAACTTCCTCGGAAACTGATTGATTGATTTTCCGAAAAAATAAATAAAAAAATGACGCATTTCCTTGATTTTCGATTCCTTTTTCGAATTTTAACAATTAGTTGAGTTAACTATTGATCAAACCACAGGCCCTGGCGGTCTGCTAACTATATTGTTAGGTACTAAATGTAAAAAAAAATCACCGTTAGCATACGGGCAAAAAAATTGTAATCTACCTATTTATAGAAGATCTAATTGTGGTCTTAAATTAATAATTTTGACTCAAGGCGACGTGTGTAAAATAACGGTAATTTATTCTAATCTAAAAACCTTTCACGATCGGTGAAGTATTGAACCGTAACGACGGAACAAACGAAAAACACACTTAGTAAAGAATAAGGATGCCTACGCAATGGGGGTAGCACAGGGTTTTCAGGGCTGCAAACTTGGGTGTTAACTACTCTCAAGAGATTTAACAACATTAAAAAAAACGTAATTATATGCGCGTTTGCGATGTTTGCCATTTTTGTGTTGATATAGACTGGCCTATATCCATACTATATCCTCTGTTGATCATTATACGTATGATCATTGATCATACAGGTACATAATGTTGATGATAAACGATAACGAACATGTTAGCATATTGTGGAAGATTTAATAAACATGGTTAATATTTACTTAGGTATATGCTATAATTATAAACAACGACAATTTCTTTGGTTTTTGCGATTATTAGGTACTCTTACATACCTAATAAGATTTATATTTATTGCGTTTATAAAATTTACCTCTCTAAGTTTAGGTACGTACGGAAAATGTAATACTGCCTTATTTAAATTATTTACTATTACCCGTAATACCCATAAACTTAATTAGTACTTACAGGCCTAAAGCTTTGTTTGGGATTAGGTGAATTGGTGTGAGATGTTCATTGATTTTTAAATATTTATATTATTTAATAGGGAAATTACGGCGAATTTTTAAGACACTACCCCGACGAAATAAAACAACTGGGCCTCTTATCTACGGGGTAAAACCTTATCAATTGCCTTTGACATATTATCGTATTGTCAATCTTACGATAGGTACCTCATGCACTTGACAGTAATGACAGCCGAGTTAAAAACAAACAGACGAAACGCTGGCGTAAAAAACAATGTCAAATCGCATTTTAAGGGTAGGTAGTTGCCTTTATTCAACTTTACGCCCGATGTCTGGTAAATGGGCGGGTTTCAAAAAAAGTGTACATAGTTAAGGGCTAAAATTAAGATAAGGTAACTTAAGTCACTTGAGTCACGAAAATTAACTAGGTATACCGTTATAAAACTAATGGTGGTAGGTATCTCAGGAAAAACTCCTGTAGCAAGTGCGACCATATTACTAACGGGTGAAGCTTGAATCTGCTTCGTTTATTGTTTTTGAGAAACCTCCTATTGGCTTATGAGGGCAGTATATCAATGAATGATTAATTTTCGTGACTCACCTGACTAAAATTACAGTTCTTAATTTTAGTCCTTAACTATGTACCTACCTACACTTTTTTTGAAAACCGCCCTTATGTTCGTGTAGGTATGTTCTCTACAACTCCAACGAATCGAGATTAGACTATCTAGGTAATACGTGAAGGTTAAACAAAACATGTGTAGGTATTATTTATTAAATAATTGCCCTGAGACCTTAAAAACAACTATTATAATAGTCACAAAACCACGTCTAACTAACTACAACAAAGCAGTAGTCTTAGTTAATTGACAAAACAAGTGCTAGTTTACATTTCGCTATTTTGATAAAAAGGTGAGCTTATTGAAGATTTGATGCGTCGAATGGCGGCGGGCACGGCGAGTCTAGTTTGTCAGAGCGATTACGTCATATTTGATAAACCAACTACTTAATACCTACCGCGTGTAGTGTTGTTATCGCGATTAAAAAACAGGTTCCGTAAATCCGCTTTGTCATTATGAACGATACTTTACTCCCATATCACTAAAGGCTAATTTTGGTTTTGAAATAAAAACATAAGACGTGATTTGTTGGAAATGCACGCATTCGCTTTGGCGTCGCTTCGCGCGTTGGTGCCCGCCGTCCGGAGTTTGAGCTACATACTGCCACTTTACCGCAATATGGCAGTAACAGCTGTCAAAGTTAACTTCAACACGAAGCACTTGGCTAAAGGTTAGTGTGTACGTTCTCATAGCAAACAAATGTAAACGCAATGCTCTTTAGTTAGGGCATGTTTCTAAACGCCGTATTATTTAGACTTTGCTTTCGTTGTTGTGGAATTGATAACTCTACTATGAAACATTCAAAACATAATTAAAACGTTGACTCTTAAATAATTAACGTATGTATTATTCTAGTTTGTAGTACTTACCTACGCATTTGTAAGGTGTATTTAAGCACTTGAATCGTTTAATCTAGTATTTTATACGTTGCAGTGTTCGTTCACTTGTGCGTTCACGCATCCCTATCTCAATAAGTATTGTTTTATGCAATTGTTGAGTTGGTTGATTCATTTCTTGAATGATTTACCTACAGAAAACTCCATTTTCTTTACGGACAATGGATTCAGTATTATCGATTATTTAGATTATTTCTGGTTACAGGCGATCCCTTGCCGCCGTACAATGGCAAACTGCGCATTTACAATATGCGGTACTGCCCGTACGCGCAGCGCACCATCCTCGTGCTTAATGCCAAGCAAATTGACTACGAAGTCGTCAACATCGATTTAGTGGATAAGCCGGAGTGGCTCACCTCCAAAAGCCTTTTCGGTAAAGCTACTAAACTAAGGTTTCATTCATGAAATCTCCGACAGTCTGTCCTTCGATGACTTCTAAGACAATGACTTGCAAGAAACTTGCATCTGCAGGCTGACGGACATTTCTCGTTGTCTCTCTTTTCTTGAGTATTCTTGTATATTTAAGCGTTTTCAGTCGAGTTCAGAATATCTATATGTACCTACACTAACTACAAGGTACTTAAAATCCTTTATTTTTGAACGCAACGGTTGCCACGGACATTCGGGCCACGGATATGTGACTGGAACTACTGTAGCCCTGGCGTTGAATAAGTAATAATATAATAAAATCGCAGTAGAACGAATATTTAAATTAAAAGCTAAATTCGGGTTTGACCGAGGTGGTTCACCTAAATACCCTCGAAATCATTCAATTGAAAGAAACTATCACTCTCAGGCGTGTTTTTTCAGGAGTAGCTTTTATTTATTTTGTATCACATAAATATGACGGTAAATGGGACCTCATAGTAGGTAAATACACGCGCGGTCTGGTTACGGGCACAGACCGGATCTAGAGGGGGCAAACCAGGGCCCCTGTCCCGGGCGGCAGTTTCAGGGGCCGTCAAAATCATAATAAAATATGTTTAAAAAAAATCTTGTTAAAAATCCCAAACGCTGGAGAGGGGGTGCCACTATCAAGTTTCTGCCCGGGTTCGAAAAAACCGTAGACTCAAATCTGTACAGTCATACCTAGTTGAAACTTCTTGTGGTTGGGGGAGATCTTTTTAAGTGTTGTTATATGAATTTTTCTTAATTTTTAGGCAAGGTGCCCTCTTTGGAGGTCAAAGAGGGTGTTTGCATTGCCGAAAGTCTGATTACGTCAGAATATTTGGACGAAGTGTACCCTCAACGGCCACTGCTACCTAAAGACCCGGTGAAGAAGGCTCTGGCTAAAGTTACTATCGAGGGATCAGGGCCTGTGAGTAAACATACAATACGCTTAATACAAGTACGCTTTGAACACCGCACACAAAATAAAGTAAAGATAAAGACATGAAATTCTTAAACAGATACAGTGGCTACAACAGGCGATCTCTTCCATATCTCCGTATTACGGATATAGGGTAAAATAATCAATTATTGGCCTCCAAAATTCAAGATAAATCCTCTATTTACTATTGTAAAGTGAATGGTGCCAACAATAGGGCAGGGTTTACCCTACTAATGTGGAACACCGCAAAAGAAATAAAAATTAAGCAGTATCAAGTAGGGAATGCAAATAACCGGTTTTAATCGGTTATTTTCATACAAAATAGGTTAATAACCGGTTAAATTGCATTCCCTATCAAGGTATCAAGAAAACGGCGGTACTTCAAAAATGGATCAAAAATATCCCTAAATTATTTTATATTTAGGAGGATAATGTATGGCAATATCGCAACATATTACGTAATGTCAAAATAATGGATAGATATTTTTTATCAATTTTTGCCGTGCGTAGTTAATGGCATACTATGTAGATGACCACTTAAGAATCTTATAATATAACTGACCATATAGGAGGAGATCCGAATAGGAGACGATTTGGACCGGGCTGTTTATTCGATAAAAAGTATTTTATACCAAATATAATATGCTAAGTAATATATGGCGAATAGGTAGCCTGAAAAATTTCAGTCCAGTATATAATTAATAAAAAAGATAAAAATTAACTTCGTTTTAAAAAATTACACTAGCTTGTTGAATGGACAAATTACATACCAATCGAAAGTATGAAGCCTATAGAATATGCAAACGTTAGTTTGACTATTTTTTTCTCGTCAAGCTATTGGGTAGGCAGGTATAAACAGGTAAGTCGGTACTAGTAATTTGCACCAAACCTAACGTTTGCATATTCTATGGACTTCATACTTTCGATTAGTATGTAATTTGTCTCTTAAACAAACATTTGCAATTTAAAAAAGTTTTTTTTTTTATATATTATATAAGTACTGGACTGAAAATTTTCAGCCTACCTATTCGCCACATATTATTTAGCGTATTAAATTTGATATAAAATACTTTTCATCGAATAAACAGCCCGGTCCAAATCTTCTCCTATTCGGATCTTAGACCAATATTTTGAAAAAAATAAATGCTTTTATTCTAAAGCCATATTCCTCGATGAAATTCCAATAACCCTCAGCTAAAAATAAAACTACAATACATACATAATCCCAACCCCGAGTCTTTTCAAGACCACTTGGAC
Source organism: Acleris literana (assembly GCA_946894065.1). Taxonomy (NCBI): domain Eukaryota; kingdom Metazoa; phylum Arthropoda; class Insecta; order Lepidoptera; family Tortricidae; genus Acleris; species Acleris literana. The sequence continues at coordinate 7,950,245 of OX335681.1, forward strand.
TGCATTCGATCACTAAAGCCGATTTATTTATGCTGGTTGATTTTTGCATTTCAGATTCAAACTTTGCTATTCAAACTCTTAAAAGCTCCTGACGCTATTACAGAAGATAATTTGGCGGCGTACGACAAGTACTTGACCTCGATCCAAGACCAACTGCAGGCTGAAGGCACTAAATTCCTAGGAGGAGCAGAGCCAGGTTTCACAGACTATATGATTTGGCCTTGGTTTGAGAGGATGATAACTATATCGAAAATAAACGACAAAGCAACAATAAATCCATCTAAATACAAGATTCTTGTAAGTATTTGAGTGTCATAACAAGTTTCATTCCCATACACAAAAGGAAGGAAAAGACACTATAACTATTATTGTTTTTCAGTTGGAATACATCAACAACATGTTCAAAGACCCAGCTGTGAGCCAGTATCTCATCCCAGATGAGGTGTTACTAAAATTCATAGAGGCGTATGCCTTGGGAGCAAAGCCAGATTATAACCATCTTACTGAAAATTAAGATAATAAATGAATATACTTGTATATACTGTAATTACTACATTTGTACCGCTGTGTAAATAAAGTAATAAAATCCAAAATTAAGATCATCTTTATTTATTAAATATAAAATACCAAACAGTAAAACAAAGATACTAAAATTAAAACTAATACAAGATTAATACTACTTCTTTGCATGTCTCTATTGGGGTTGCTATGTATTACACGATACAATAATATTAACAAAAAATACAGAGATGTCCAATGCTTTGGCTAAATGATACGTCAAAATGTCATCAACAAATTATTTGATGTCATTAGCATTAACCTACTTATGTTTATGAGACAAAAAATGAAGACAAGATTTATTTCAAGTTAATGTTACAATTCAGAGGTTCACTTGACATTCAAATAAAGTAGTGTTATAAGTTCGCTTAAAATAAACAATCAATCAAAGTCACAATTCTATGATAAATTAACTAACTTAACAGTCTCAAGGAGATGTTCCTGTGTCATTAAAAAAAGTTACCTAGTCACCTTTATACTTTTCTGCCAGTGCTTCTAATTTAGAGGTGATGTTCTGAAGAACAACATTTCTATCTAATTTCAAGTATGTAGTATTTCTAACGTCATGTATTTTAATCCATTCAGGGGCTCGCTCTGTTAGCACTTTAATATCTCCCTGAAGGTCTTTGCTAGAAACGTTACTTTTAAAACTGCTGTCAAGCTTGGACAGTATTACATTGAGTGGCATGACATTCTTTCTCTCAGTTACAAATATGTTTCTTAGTGTCCTGGCTAGGTCAGGCAGACGACTGTAGATAAGATACTTCTGCTCATGCTCTGTTGATCTCGTCATGGCTTCAAGAGCTTTAGCCGCTTGCTTGGCCTTCACCTTTTCCAGTAAAGAAGCTGGAAGGTTCCTTAATGCTGGGTTCAGAATGCTGACATTGCTTGTAGATGGTGCACTTGCTTGAGTGCTAGCAGTCTGAGTAGTCTTTGGTTGACCATCCTTTATACCTGTAGCCTCTTTCTCCTGATCAGTGAGACCCCGAGCTTTAGCCTGTGCTAGTTTCTCTAAAGCTCTCTCCATCTTGGTGTTACACTTGAACAACTCTCTAGCTTTAGCCAGTACATCTTGTGCAGTAGAAAACTTCTCGGCATTAGGCAGTTCTGGTAATTTAGAGCATTCAATCTCTGGTACCTTTTCAATTTCAAACTCAGGATGCCAACGAGTTAGTTTGCTGTCAGCAATCACCATAGGAGGGTCAAGGCTTTGTAGATATTGTGCATGATGTTTTTTGACTACTTGTAGTAAAGTATCAAAGAAATATCTACGTCTTTCCAGGAGAACACTCGGGTTCATCACTTTGATATCATTAGGAAAGTTGGGAGAAATTGTTAATTCAAAAGCCTCTTTATGTGATGATGCGCTGAAATTCTTGATTTTTTGCACCTCAAAGTTGTAGAAGTCAGGTACCAAGTATTTGATTTGTGATAAATGTTTTTCAGTGAAGTTGCGTTTGAGCATGTCTTGCACAGAAGGCTTCAGTTTGGTGAAAGTAATTTTCTCATTTCTATTAAAGAGTAAGGATACAACGGTCTCCATACCTCTGAACAGTTCTGCCAAGAATCTGTAGTGATGGGGCAACGGCAAGCTGGTAGTGTTTGTAGCAAGGGCAGCATGTCTGATGTATGCTGGCACCTGAAATATTATTGAGTATTAATTCATTGAGCAGATACAGAATTCATAATAAGTTGAAATGTAAAGCTTGGATTTTTGCACAAAATATTACAAACTTGTAATTTATACTACATGCAGATTGCTGATTTTCTGTTGTTTTACTAGGTTTTTTTATTGAAAATAAAGAGCATTCTGCATAAATGTAAATTTACTTAATATTACATGCAAAATAAATTCTTTACATAACATTAACAGGCCTAATTTTTTAAACCACTTTTGAATGGACTAATATTGTCTGATATTGAAAACTCCATATTTTTATGCTGTGGGTGCCCAACACTCCTACTGCATAACCCTCATGACCCTTATCAAATGTGTGATATTTCCAATTAGACATGTACTTCAACAACCTGAATGGAATAAAATGTGCAGACAATTGAAATGTAACCTATAAATTGTTATTGTAAATTAATAATTTTTTTTTGGTACACATTTTCTTTTGTGAAGTACCTATAGTAGTAACAGTGGTGCACAATTAATAAGATATCAGCAGAGGTCGGAATAGGTAGTGCTTATTAACCTAAACTTGACTCTTGTTCATTTATGCATGAGTGAGATGGGAATACGTTATTGAATGAAGATGCAACAAGTTTAGGTTAATAAGCACTACCTATTCCAACCTCTGGATATCAGATAAGTTTAAAAAAATACCTTATTAGGGCTCTTGACTGGACTAACAAAAACCTTTCGAGGTGATATAAGAGGCCTTTGCTGTAGTGTACTCGGAGCAGCTTCCTTTTTAGGTGACATAAACTCATTCTGATTCAATGATTTTTTGCTTGGACTGAAAAGAAAACAATACTATTAAATACAGAAAATATGAAATACATTTATGAATACCACAAGTTTGAGACAAGTGACATTATAATTACCTTGATGGTACTTCCACATCAATAGTTTTGAATCCCTTGAGATTTGGTTGCTGGTCACCAGAGTTCTTGAGCTGCTGGATACCCTTGCTCAAACGGTCTGCTGAAGCTTTCAGTTCTGCTAGCCGAGAACTGTTCATCAACTTCTTTCTGATGTCCCCCAAGCTAAGCTCTTTTCGAGCTGTACTAACGGTTTCGGATTTGAAGGCTTCTTTGCTTTTCGACACATTATTAGCATTTACTTTACTAGTAAAAGCTTCACAACTGGGCTCAGCGGACTCACGATCTTTACCAGACGCTTGGCCTGACGGGAGCTCTGTCGTCTTCACTGGACTAGATTTTAGTCGTTCTGTAACTGCTGCGTTTGGCACAACATCGTTGACGATGGAATCATATTTTCTTGATAAGTTTATTTTAACACCAGGTACAAAATTGCTATCGGGAACGCGATCCAAATGTGGTAATTTTCGTTTGGAGGAAAGAATATCATCCGCCGCAGGTCTTTTTCTACTATTGTAGAATGCAGTTAGTGTAGTTTGAGACATCGTATGCAGTCACTTATAAAATCCTTATTTAAATATTAAACGCTGATTAGTACGAACACAAAATTAATAAATTGTGCAGCGTTTTTCCCTCCAAATCCGTTACGATGACAACTTCAAACTGACAACAGACACTCACTGACAAAATAGTGATCCGATGCTAACTAAATATCATAAACAATACAAAACTTTTTTTAAACTGGATTCTATCTTTTCAGCAAACGCACAAAGTAGCGGCTTTATTTAAATATTCCTCTCCGTATGTGGTCACAATATAAACTGATATAATGCTCTGGAGATGCGTGTATTTATTCAAGTTGGCCATCATAATAGGATAAGTCGTTAGTTAATGATTTAATCTACAACTTGTTCAATAACATCGTTATTCGCGTTGCAGGTATGCAGATAATACAGATAATTAGGTAAATACACGTGATCTTTTTTAGCGACTTTCCTTCCTTATAGTCCTTAATTAGGTTTTATGGGATAAAGTTAGGTATTGTATTCATATTTACAAAATTTCTGTTATTGTAATCACATATTCCTCCCAATAATTGTTATCGTGTTTTAAATCTTGTACCTGCATGGAACATAGCAATGGATGATGGTATTTAAAATAACTGCATCAGTGTGGCAGTGAAATCAGTACTTAATAAACAGGACATGGGCCGGTTATTTAACTCTAAATATCAGTTCAATCACTTCAATCAAGAGGTTCAATAAATAAATGGCCACTTAGAAAATCAGAGGCCCTACTCTGAAAACCGAAGTTCGAAGTTACGTTAGCTCTATCCCTGTTACTCGTCACTTGAGACTAAATCGAGAGAAAGAAATGAAGCTAACGTAACTTCGAACTTCGATTTTCAAAGTAGGGCCTCGTTCGGCAGATCACGGCGAGCTGTAAAATAACGTAACTTTTATTAAAAAACGCGGCAAACTTCTGAGAGTTCGAGAGTACCTAGAGTCATCCCACGATAACTCTGCAATGAGGTGACAACAGTAGTTTATGGCAATACTGATTTTAAGTCACACAACACGTTTTGATACTTACAAGTATAGCTCTAATTATTATGTACAGTCAACAGCATAAGTGATCATTTATGTACCTTGTCGCTTTCAATCGTTTCACAATTTTGTATGACATTTCAAACACGAGGTTAAAGTGACAAGGTACATAAATGATCACTTATTTATGATGTTGACTGTACTACGCGCGGCGTTTTATATTTCCCTAACTCTATCTATGGAGGTATGTATATGCATACTGGATCCTTGCTTCTACACTAATATTATAAAGAGGAAAGATTTGTATTTTTGTATGTTTGTAACGAATAAAGTCAAAAACGACTGGAACGGATTCAAAAATTATTTCACCATTAGAATGCTACATTACTTATCTTAGGCTGTTTTATTTTTCCGCGCGGATAGAGTCGCGGCAACAGCTAGTATAGTATTAAATGCGAAAGTATGGTTATCGCTTTCATAAATTGGTGCATAGGGATAGTTTGAGTCCCAGATAGCCTACTTTTTATCTTGGATAATTTGGCAGTTCTCGATGAAACGCGATGAACTAATTCTACACAGACAAGGTCGCAGTTACTTATAATATCATGCAGATAATGCGTTAGGCAATATCCCCTCTGGAATCAAATTCTTTGTTTTTACTTAGTAAAACACAAAACAATTTTTAGCATGTTTAATCACTAAATGAAATAGGTATCGGAGTCTCAAAATTCCACTCTAATTGTTCTTCTTCTTCTTCCTGAACTTCAACTTCTCCGAACCTTTCTCCTCTTTTAACGTTACGTTAGTTTCAATTTGTCTAGTTCTATTATGCTCTGTACAGAATTTGCGAATGATGTCCATGTTGTAGTATGAACAGCTTCAGATAATTCACCTTAAAGAAATTAATAAACAAGTTAAAATACAATCCTACTATATTATTATAAATGCGAATGATTGTGTGTGTGTGTGTGTGGTAGTTTGTTACTCCTTCACGCTGCAATGGGTTGACGAATTTGATTGAAATTTGAAATGGAGATAGCTTATACCTTGGATTAACACATACCTAGGCTACTTTTCATCCCGGAATATTTAAAATTCCCTAGGGAATACCTGTATCGAAATCTACGCGGACGAAGTAGCGGGCAGAAGCCAGTATTATAATAAAATAACATCATCTTAGCCTAATCATTTAGTTAATATGTTATTTTTTCATAATAGAATATTATTTCATGGTATCAATATAAAATAACACAGAAAGTAGTAATAAAATATCAAGAATTTATTAGGGACTTACTCGTAGAGTTTAGAATTTCATGTAAACATTGCTCCTTTTGCTTACGGACGGACTCCATTTCTTTTTTTACATTTTGGAAATGAGTTATCATCTTGAATATTAGTTAATGGGGGTTGGCAACGCATGCAGTCTTAAGAGGGTATAGACCTACCAGAATCTCATGCATGAAAAATTTAAAAGTAAAAAGAAATCGTTTTTTTATGGCAATGTTGCCTTACCCCTGTCAATTAAAATTTCACCGCTTGTCAAAGTTTGTTATTGTTTGTTATTTTTACACAAATATAACGTTAGTTATCAGGCAAATGGCCTAAAAGCCTTTCGATCTCAAGCGAAAAATATCGTTAATTATATATGTACTGTACAATTTGTGAGGAAGAAGATGTAGAACACGATACTAAATCAAACACAATCTTTGATTTAGTGTCGTGTTTATAAAAGACTAGTAAATGAAGCCAAATAATATTGATACTTTAAGGACCGTTGTACATTTGCAGGAACGTTACTTATCACCTTATTTGGCTTTTATGTCTGACACGCCAAAGCCTATTTAGAACCCTTAATAACTAGGTGCCGTTTAATTCCAGGATTACCTACCCGGTGCCAGCATATGGCGAATCGTAGCTGTGCGGCATGGTCTTCGTGATGTTTTTATGAGGAACAGAAAAAAAAATATGTAGGTAACTAATCTTTATTTATATTATAAATCTTTGTTTGTTCCATCTTCACTGCATACATAGTTAGTTGCACAAACCTGATATTTTAATGTTATCCTAGAAAATTGAATAATTCCCAAAGAAATAAAGACTTCTACGCAGACTGAGTCCGCCACACCATGCTTTGAATGAACGCGGAAAATCAAGTATCAAGACCTTTAAATCCTATAACCCCGGAGTTGCAAGCTCTAAATTTAAATTTCCCTTTTTTTCATGAGATTCTGGGAGACCTTTAATTTATGAACAAAAATAGAAAATGTCTACAAGTTTAGGGCTCGCGGTGTTCTTTATTAAAAACAAAAAATATGTGTGTGTAAATCAGTTGGATTTGTTTAGTACCTAGTTTTCGAGATACTTAATTTTAAACTTCATATGCGGCGCATAGGCATAGGCGGCCAGCGATCACGGGTTTTTATAACGTCATTACATTGCAGAGGCCCTACTTTGAAAATCGAAGTTCGAAGTTAAGTTAGCGCCATACCCCGTCACCACCCGTCACTCGTCACTCAACAGTATAAAAGTGTGCCAGTTTGTTTTGCGGCAGGTATAAATCGAGAGAAAGGGATGGAGCTGACGTAACTTCGAACTTCGATTTTCAAAGTACTAGGCTTATGCAGTTCATTTTACGGTGAGCGTAAAGGACAAAGCAATAGCAGTTATATAGCTCTGTCCTTTTTTCTCAGCTAAAACTGAAATGCATAGCTATGTCATAATAACCCCCCAGACTTGTCTAATACTCGCTCTATATTAATCTAGGGGTGATAAGACGGGCGAGTAAGTTCGCCGTACTTGTGACTCGGCGAGCTTACTCGCCCGTGTGTCATCAGGAAGTACGCGTAAGTACTTAAAAACCGCCGAGTAAGTTCGTCGGCGATCCAACGTGTTTGAATTTTGCTCGTAGCCCGTCTTGGCTCGTACGTCTGTCATCGCCGGATATTAAAGTAGTACGTACCTATTGAACGATTTCGAAATCTTTAGTAATGACAAGCTTAAACGCACCTACCATATTTGGTACCTACGGAACCGAGCTAAAACAAAGGTTGGTACTAAAACTTTTGAAATGTAGTGATACAATTTATCTTTTTTCGTAAATGCATAATAAGCTTTAAATAAAAGTACTTTCCTATTCTGTGGACTCATTCTTAGCTGACATTTTCTCTGACGCGACGCGAGCACTATAAGTTTTACTGACTATCTTATCTTAAGTAATAATTAATAAATAATAAGATGTTTACTCATTATATTTTTATTCCTGATTAAATGACAGATTATGTCAGATAGGTATTCAAAGAAATCAGATACCGATAAATGTGTAAATAATGCCTCATCCGAAAGATGTCCGACGGAGTATTGATGCACCAAGCAGAGTAATCACGAGGCCCGATAACCTCGAAGGGACCGAGGAAACCGAGATTACTGCACACATCCATTTGCCCTCAGAGGGGTGGTGGGGCTGGGTGATCGTCGCCGCCTCGTTCATGACGATCCTGATTCTCGACGGAGTGGCTTACACGTTTGGCAGCTTGCTGGGAGACATCAGCAGTGACCTTCACGTACCAGTCTCGCTGGTGACTCTAATCAACTCGATCGCAGTGGCTTTATATTTAATCTTGGGCCCGTTAGTATCCGCTCTAATCAATCGCTTTGGATTTAGGGCGTGCACAATGTCAGGTTCCGTGATATGCGCATTTTCATTATGTCTTTCAAGCCTTATTACAAATTACGCGTCACTTCTTATATTCTATGGAGTCTTTGCTGGGTTTGGGTACGCGCTCATCAACATGTCCTCGGGACTAGTGGTCGGATTTCACTTCGAGAAACTACGATCTATGGCACTGGCGATAGCTACGTGTGGTTCAAGTGTCGGTGTCATGGTATGTTACCCATTAAACGCGTATTTAGTAAAATTGTCTGGATGGCGTTCGACAACATTATTTCATTCAGGTCTCTTTGGCATGGTTTATTTTTTTGCAATGACTTATCGGCCGCTACTTGTTTTAAATGTTGTCTTGAATACTACAACCACGGAGCAGCCCAGTCGTACTGTCGTATTCTTGCCCTCAACATCCGGCTTGAGGGCTTCACAGTCCCGGACGGGTGCGTCGCAGCAGCTGCAACCATCTATTACAGAGCGTATGTTTAACGCAGTACAAAATGCGAATTTTCCGACTGCAGCAGCTGTTGTCGAGGAAGTCAGCCCGCCCGGCCGGACGGAGCCGCCGGTCCAGGCGGGCCCGTCCACCGCCCGCGCAGGGCCGTCGGGGTCACCACAGTCTGCTGGCGCTTCAAAATTAACAATAACAGCACTCACGCCAAGGGGTGGCATGTCTGAACGGCAATTGAAACAGGTGCAATCGATTATGTCCAGAGGTAGCATACGCGGTAATAGACGGAGAGGAAGTGTAGACGTCAGTGCTCTGCCACGGCCAAATAGACGCACCTTATGGGAACGATTGTGCTGTTGGGAAGAGCATGTGGCTGAATCACGGCCTATGTATCGGGACGACGCATTCTATGATGGAAAAATAGAAGATTTGCCAGAGTACCATAAAAGTAGACCGACAGTAAACGAGGGTGAAGAGACAGGACTCGAGTATCAGCTGGCCGTGTCTCGCGCCGCCGCGGCCTGCGACCTGCGCGAGCACCGGGGGGTGTTCACCACGGCGGTCCGGAGAGTTCTAGCAACCATGATGGATCCTATATTACTAAAAAGGAAATCATTTTTGATGATGTGCGGTAGTGGTTTTTTTAGTTATGTGGGATTTTTAGTGCCCTATGTGTTTATACAAGATAGAAATTTAAAAGCTGGTATTAGTTCACTACATTGTAAATTTTTTGTTAGTGCTATCGGGGCATCGAACGCTGTGGGTAGACTGTGCTTAGGGTCTTTAGCTGTTAAAATGGACCCTTTGAAATTGTTTTCCATTTCCTCTTGTATTGCTGGCTTGTCTACCCTTGCATCGACCTTAACATATAATGTAATGTTTCAGTACGGGTATTGTGTTGTGTTTGGGTTTTCTATAGCCGGTATAGCTTGCCTTAGAAGCATGGTCCTTGTTTCCCTTTACGGACTAGATAAGTTAACAAACGCTACAGGCATGATATTAATGTTTCAAGGTGTCGGAAGCTTGATTAGCACGCCGTTAGCGAGTGTAATAAATGACTATTTCGGTTACCCTATCGCTTTTTCTGTGGCCGGCGTATTTATAGCTCTCGGGGGGTTAATAGTAATACCTGTAAAATCAACAAGCGTAAAAGAAAATGCTGAAATACTTAAGAAATCTAGCAGTACCACAGTCCCGTTGCCGACAAGGGAATCGATGCCAAACGAAACTGGCAATAACGCCACTAATTAAGACGCCTTTGCATAATTAATTGACGTCGTGCTAACCGATCCTGTCATTAGGAAGGGTAATACCGTTCCTAATGACAGGATCTTGTCTACTAGGTTATTTTATTAATTTAAGTGTGTATGTTTTTAATTGTAATTAAATAAACCACATGTGTGATTGTATTGTTATTTGCTTCACGCGATCACGGTGTGGGCTGTGGGTAACTACTTATTATTAACCTTTTCACCGCTATAGTTTAAATTGTAAGACCTTACCATAAGAATAAGTACTATTAGAAGGGCATCTTCGGCGTCGTTGTATGGATTAGACAGTAAAGCCGTCAAATAATTACCTACAGCGCCCCAAGCCCCATCTTACCCCTCTCGGCTGTCGCAAAATTAGGGTTGTCAGAAGTATATAATACTAAATGAGCCCGCAACCTCGTTCGCGTAGAATTAGTTTAGTAAAACTATACGATAAACCATAATCTTCTTTTTTACTTAATAAAACTAAAATGTCCGTACAATTTCAAATCCGTAAGACTTTCCAATAGTTCCAGCGGCACAAGTCGGCGCTAACTAGTCTATGTAAAAATTAAAGCACTTTTATTACAATTTTATCAGATATAAAGTTTTAAGAACAAACGCAAAGCCAAACACTAATTTATATTTATGTAGAACGTATTTGTGCATTTTATTAATTAATTTAACAACTCTTTCTTTTTTATAACGCAACCACTGAAATACTATCTTAGACTTACTTAATTACGATTAATATTGGATAAAACATAAAGTGCATAGGTAAATAATGTATTTATTTAATTCATTCATTTTTACGCTCTTTACTTAATGTGTTTATGTTACAAATAATAAATAAAGATTCAAACTTCGTTCATATCTTCCTCCAATTATTGTAAAGCACGTCGTCAAATACGGAACTAACAATTTCGTATGGTAAAACGACAGTTTAAAGGAGATGGTATTGTTCTCTAACAAACGCAATCTGGGCAACCTAACAACTCCCAAAGTTGTTTGGAACAACACTCCAGTTATCTATAATACCTACTTGACAGCAAATTGAACTGACTGGGGCAATCACCTGAACAACAATATAGACAAAGCGACAATCTCATTCTAGCAATGTCGCAGGATGGTAGGTACTACAGTTGACTACACCCCAAGAACATCCTATGGCTCTACACGTCAGTGATACGGCGAATCATAGCCTATGGTGCGATAGTCTGGTGGCCACGCACCAGACTGTCCACTGTGGAGGCGAAACTACGACTCCGGAGACTAGCCGGTATGGCAGCCACGGGATGCATGCGGGCAGAGAGTATCCCTTGAGGGCCTACTCGACCTCCCACTACTGACAGCGGTAGGTCTTAAAAAAATTGCACCTGTGGAAACCTGTCAGGGTACTTACCACACATCGAAATACTTTATGAAACGGTTGGTGAGGAACCGTTCATAGAGGCAGCAACCGACTGAATACCAAAGCACCTTAACAATTCATGGTGGGAAGGCCTCAACCCAACCAGGGAAGTAAGGATCTTCACAGATGGATCCAAGACAAGGTCGGGATCTGGAGCAGGTACTTTTTCGTTAAACCCTAACATATCTCAATGCCATTAGAAGCCTACCAGCACAGTCTCCCAGGCTAAATGCATGGGCCTCAACATGGCTACAAAAGCGATCGAGCAAAGGAAGGTAAAGGCCGTCCCTATCAGAATACTCTCCGAGAGCCAATTCGTTCTCCAAGCCGGCTAGTGCTACACGGCAATGTCAGGGCTAATAGACGAATGTCACAACGCCCTCTCCAAGGTACTCGTATGTAACATCAACCCCATCACCCTACAGCGGATAAAGGGAAATAGCAAGTCAAGCGGGAATAACGTACCTACTTGCGAGAAGAGGTTCAGAAACAGAACTTATAGCTGTCCTGACACTATTTTGCCCCTGCCATCTAGCTGGCTGCGAAACAAACTGCGCCGAATTCAGGCAGACCAAAGAAGCCCTTCCGACAATCAATCCCAGATTGTCGCGTAAGCTACGGCCACAGGCCACGTCATCATGGAATCTCCTGAGGTAGCAATATACCGGGTACACGCGCCTCGGAATGCCGAGGTCGCTACCAGAAGCTGACGGCAACATCAAGGGCCTGCTAGGCTTCCTGGTAGAATTGGGTTGGCAAGAGTACTTAGTGCCAGCAACCCAGCACGCAAAAAAGGCGCATAAATTAAGTCGTCGAGTTGCGGAAAGCCCGCTCTAATCTATAATCTATATACAGGCGGCTAAAGTGTTTATACCTATTAAAAATAGTATAAGACAGCACCAAATAACTTTAATTAAACTGGGATACCCTGCCCCGGGCGGCAGTTTCATAGGGGCGCCAAATGCATAATATGCTTACAGAAAAAAACTTGTTTCATAACCCTGGACCTGGTGGAAAGGGGGCGTCCCTGTCAATTTCTGACCCGGTTCGGAAAAAACGTAGATCCCGGGCTGGAGGGACTTCGTCACTGATTTCAAGTATTATGAAAATCTCCCGGCAAAATCGGGATCAGAGCTCACAACGTTTAAATGGCTTAAACGATTTTCATCAAACAAATCTACTTATTTACATTTTCTATTAAGTTACTTTTGTGACAAAAAAAACTAAATAAAAATCGGTTCATCCGTTTAGGAGCTACGATGGCACAGACAGATACATACACACGTCAAATTTATAACACCCCTCTTTTAGCGTCGGGGCTTAAAAAATATTTCATACTTGTTGTTTATTGAGATATTTTTCTGTTTGTTGTAACGGTTTTAAATATATAAAACACGGAACCATGGCGGTATTGATCGGTATTCATCGTAATAATGTAAATTTCATATCAAATAACGATATTTTCTGTAACGATATAGTAACGTTATACTATACGTTACCTCTTTTAAAACACAAAATTTCGCTGGTTCGTACAATACCGCGGTGGCCTTCATTGCCGCCCATCCGATAATCATCATAAAGGCCCCTTTAAACAATGGCCCATCATGGGCCAGCGTAGGGACGGGCTGATGCAAGAATATGTTGCTCGCTCTAAGTTGTAAATGCGTCCCTTACGTTGGCCCATGATGGGCCATTGTGTACAGGGGCCTTAAGCAGCAGAGTAGGGATTCTTTGACTTCTTATGGTGGCCATACACCATCCTCCCTATCGTCCCATCGGCATGACGGTACCGATTGGATCAGTTTGAACTGACCGTGTATGACAGTTATACTTCATGGGCTTCATGGCACTCTAATTTCGATTATTTTGGCTTGATCATGGCGATTGGACCGTGTAATGGCGGTCGGCGATTGTCAGTTCAGTCAGGTCAAGATTTTTGTCGGTGATAGACGTCGTCGTGCTCGCGCTCTTAAAACATGTCGCAAAATCTCCCGGTACCGCGACGTGCTACTGGAATTTATTTCTATATGTCAAAGTGAACCACTCTGCTCGATCTTTTAAAAAAATTTCGTTTCATTTTCATGAGTAAAATGCCCAAATCGGCTTACATTGTCACCGGTGAGGCCATGGCTTCAACTGAACGTCGCTGCCGATTGGACAATTTAAACTGATCGTGTATGTTGTATATAGACGAACTGCATATTAGATCAAGCCTGCAGCGTCATGCCGATTGGACGATAGGAAGGATAGTGTATGGCCACCATTAGGGCATTAAAAATACAGCCCGTCATAACATTATTAATACGTTATTTTGGTTTTGTTACGATTTTGATTTCGTTGCAATGTAGCATAACGTTATGAAAAAATATCAATAGTTCAAAGAAAATATTAAACACTAACGAAATATATCGGTATTACAACGATATTTTTCATTTCGTTATGAAGCGGCGCTGATAAACAAAATAAACGAACGCGTGAAAGTGTGATTGTGGAGGGCGTTCGCGGATTCGCGCCTTGTTAACGCCTTGTTGTCGGTATTTTGGCCTGCGTCAAAGGGCCTGCGAACGCGCGAACGCAACAAGGCTCCACATTCACGCGCAACTTTTATAAAATATTAGCCCAATACCAATAATACTGGACAAAATACTACAACATTATTGCATTATTCTATTACGATGAATACTCGTCATCCACCATCTTCGTTTCCTCCATTTCTTTTTTACTTTTAATTTAGACCTAATTACATCATCGAGCGCGCGGACTATACTGTGAACACTGCGTATGTGGAGCCTAAAAGAGTTCACGCGCAATTCGAGCCCGAATTGCGCGTGGACGTAGCCCGCGAATTGCGCGTGAATGTAGAGCGCCCACAAAAAGATATAAAATTGGCGATGCAATTATACCGGTGGCAGAATAAACAATTATACTTATTGTAAGCGAATTCAAGGCTAGTAAAGTTGCCTTGGGAGATCATTAAAGTGCAATTCACACAGCGGGCGGGAGCGGGTCGGGCGCCGAGGTCCCGCGCGGGACCCGCGCATGTCGTATTCACACAGAGCGCCGAACAGCGGCGGGGCCCGCGCGGGACCCGCCAGGCGGGCGCGTCGCCGAAACGTGGCGGGCCCCGCGCGGGGGTGCGCGGGTAATCGCAGGCGGGCATTCGGGATCCAATGTTAATAGCGAGTACATAGAGTAGAATTTAGAACACGCTCTGTGAGAATGCGTGTTATTACGACCAAGGACGCCCGCGACGGACCCGCCGCACCCGCGCGCTGGTAGTGGCGGGCGGCTAGCGCGGCGGGTCCGTCGCGGGTGCGGCGGTCCCGCCGCGTGTGTGAATGCTTCCATATAACTCCACGTTAAAACACCCGCCAAACTCCCGACCCGCCCAGCGCACGACCCGCTCCCGCCCGCTATGTGAATGGCGCTTAATGCTTCTTCAACCCATCACAGGATATATATATACCGAAATATATATTATGCCGGCACCACACTTCGCTATTCGCTATTCGTAATTCGGCTTATGTGCCTACATTCGACGAAGTGTGGAGGGTTTATTCGTCTATGTTTTCTTTATTCGCACGCATAACGCATAAGCGCGGTAGCAAATATTTTAACAAATACGGCGCAGCCGCATAACGAATAGCGAATAGCGAAGTGTGGTGCCGGCATAAAAATATTTGCTATCGCGCTTATGCGTTATGCGTGCGAATAAAGAAAACATAGACGAATAAACCCTCCACACTTCGTCGAATGTAGGCGCATAAGCCGAATAACGAATAGCGAATAGCGACGTGTGGTGCCGGCATTATACATTCTAGCAAAGAGCCACGCATTACTGAGATATGAAAATATATATCCATCCCATTCATTATACTGGTGACCTGTAATGCGTTAGAGTGAGATGGAAATACATCGTGCTCACTCGAATATATAGCTGCGTCCCGCAGTTTGCGGCAAACAACAAGTATGTGGTGCGGATTAACCACAGAATAAAGACTAAAGGCATAGAAACCGTACTAAATAAGCAGAAAATACATTATGGTTCACTTCTTTTTACTTATGGTTTTCATAGTGAATTGGAAAGAGATGCATATATAACTGTTCTTTCGTTATTTGGCATATCGTCACAAGTAAGGCGTGATTTGGATCTATAAGCACCTATAGTATTTGGACCTATTATAGTATTGGAAGGCCAAAGAAGTGCCTGTGTAAAACCTTGTGATAATAACAGTTAAAGAAGCCTACTTTTTGTTTAATTTTTTGTCATGCAATACGTTATCTAAAAAGTAGAGAAAGATAGCTGACACAAAGTACGTCTTATGGTCCGGTTTCTATGCCATATGTTCTTATTCTGTGGGATTAACATACGGAAAATACTGTGCGTGTATCAGCCACCCTACGCACAAACCATGGAATTAAGAATTCGAACGATTGTTAGAATAATAAATATATATCTCCCACAACGACAGGCTTAGCAAACGTGCGGTAGCCGGTAGCCAATTGGTAGCCAATACCGAATACAGTTTGCACCCAATCTGTGGTTTGGTTGGCCCAGCCTCAACGCATCTTTATGGATGCTTCGCAATGTGTAGCGCCCTTTACGTTCTCGCAATCTGCAAAACATACAATTTTATTCTTGCAACACCGAATCGGTTTCGTGTTCGAGCGCATTTTGTTCTGCGACCGGCCGCCATACTCAAACAAAAAGATTGAGATGAAAAGATAATTTTATATTTATTGGAAGTTATTGAAAGTGTTTTAATTTACTAAATGAGTTCTAAATCAGATGTAAATAGAAGGGTACTCGCCATTCAGGCGAAAAAGAAACGGCATAAATTGGGAAAAAAGAAAAATCGCGAGGAGGAACACGGTGGTGGTGGAGGACAAGGAAACGGGCTGCGTAACCAAAATCAGAATCGACTGGAACCAACTCATAGCTCTTCTAATGAGACCATCGAGGAGGACGAGGACGAGCAGTATGCCAGCGACGACGAGGAGCAGGAAGACAGCGCTGACTATTGCAAGGGTGGATACCATCCTGTCAAAATCGGAGATTTGTTCCTTAACCGCTACCACGTCACGAGAAAGCTGGGTTGGGGCCACTTCTCAACGGTTTGGCTGTGCTGGGATCTCGTCGATAAACGATTTGTCGCGTTGAAAGTTGTTAAATCCGCGCCCCACTTTACAGAAACTGCCCTAGATGAAATTAAAATACTTAAATCAGTTCGTGATAGCGACCCTGCTGACCCCAAGCGGAATAAGACCGTGCAGCTGCTAAATGATTTTAAAATAACTGGGGTCAATGGGACTCATGTGTGCATGGTGTTTGAAGTCCTTGGGCACCACCTGCTCAAACTAATCCTGAAGTCCAACTACAGGGGGATCCCTCGAGATAACGTGAAGACGATTATACATCAAGTGCTCGAAGGTTTGGATTATCTTCATACTAAGTGCAAGATAATTCACACTGACATCAAGCCGGAAAATGTGTTGGTGTGTGTTGATGAACCTTACATACGAAAGTTGGCAGCTGAAGCTACTGAATTACATTCACTAGGGCTAAGGTTGCCACACTCATTGATTAGTACTGCACCAAAGGAATTTCAAGAACAAGTAGTGACTGGTAAGATGAGTAGAAATAAAAAGAAAAAATTAAAAAAGAAAGCAAAACGTCAGTCAATGCTTCTCAAGAAACAAATGGAACAGATAGAAGAGATAGAGGAGCAAAAGAAGAATGATAATGTTGAAAACAACAGTGAATCAGCACCCATGTCTCAGGACAATGATGAGTCACCCCAGACACCTGAGGAAGCTAGTGTGATCGACACCACTCGCTCAGAGAATGATCCCAACTTGAATGGATGTGTCAATGACATGCAAAGAACAGATGATGACGTGTTTGATACAGATGCTGAGGCAGTGCAAGTTAGAAGTAAGCAACTTGGTTGTGGAGATGATGCTTGTACCCCTATGTCGGAAGGTGAGATGACTGATACCCCTCCTTCATTTAATTCACAGTCCACTAAGGGTAAGTCGTTGGATAAGAAACCTGATCCTGCATTTGAGATTTGTGAATTAGAAGTGAAGATAGCTGATCTTGGTAATGCCTGCTGGGTTCACCGTCATTTCACTGAAGACATCCAGACTAGGCAGTACCGTTCTTTGGAGGTTCTGCTGAGTGCCGGGTATGGGACATCAGCTGACATATGGAGCACTGCATGCATGGCTTTTGAACTCGCCACAGGAGACTATTTGTTTGAACCCCATTCTGGTGATGGCTACAGCAGAGATGAGGATCACCTTGCACACATTATAGAATTACTGGGCGACATTCCTAAACGTATTGCTGCGTCAGGAAAGTACTCTAAAGTATTCTTCAACAAGAAGGGTGAGTTGAGGAACATCACAGGTCTGAAGCCATGGGGCCTGGTGTCTGTACTCACAGAAAAGTATGAGTGGAGTCAGACTGATGCAGCGGAGTTTGCTGACTTTCTTAAGCCTATGTTAGATTTTGATCCTAATCGGCGTGCCACAGCATATGAGTGCCTCCAGCACCCTTGGTTAAAGGTAACCCCGCCAGAACAAAAGGAGTCTGATGAGTAAATTTGTTTAGCTCTCTGTCTTACTCATTGAATGGCTCTCCGTTCATGAAATCAGTAGTGTTGACTTACAAGTATTCAGTGTTTTAAAATCAAAGTTTATTTATAGATTTGTTTGTGAATAATTTAATTTGTATCTAGATTGTTTTATTACTGATCCTTAATTTGTGAAACAAAATTGTATCCATCTATTGAGATAATGCTGATACACAAGACCCTTGTACAAGTGGTGAAGTATATGATACGGCTGCTGGGCATGGCAACATATTGTCTGAACATGAGGATGTGATTGGCATTATTAAATCAAATACCTTAAATTACCCAAACTATGTACAGATAGCTTTAGGAAAAATTGTGATGTATGACATGTAGACAATATAGGTTTTGTCACATAACTCTTAGGAATTTATTAGTTGACATAGTTCAGCACCTAAATCCACCTAGAAAGTGAGGAGTGTAATGTAATGAAGTCATGCATGCATGCTGTAGCCAGTCTGGTAGTATGTTCACATAATAGTTTAAGTTTGTGTTTTATCACTATCACAATAGAAATCTCATAATATAAACTTAGGAAATAAGACAGTATTTGTAACGCCACACCTCCGAGACTGCCTTTTTATATTTTAAAATGTCATCTAAATTTAACACAGGCTGGAGTACAGGTACTCCGGAGGCAGTATAAGACAGTGTCCTCTGATCCAGCTTGGTTATTATTTATCATAGATCCCAATTTACATGACCATTTGTATTAATTATATCTGCAAATTTACATAAATAAAACGTCAAAACGAGCTTGTTATTAAGAGTTTTCATTTTTGACATTTTTATTTAACCCTGAGCATAGCAGTACATGATTTTTTTCTTTCAAGCCCTTTTACTGGGTAAGATGTCATATTCGTGAAAATAAATGTATTATACTAGCTCTTGGTTAATAATTAACGCAGGTGTAACAGTATCCTAGTGTCATGTGTAAACAATAGGGCACGCTTGGCTATGCCGGCGGACAATACGGGCGCCGCGCACGGCAGCCCCGAGCTAGCGTCGCTGTTCATCTGAGCAACATTTTTCAAAGGTGGAGCCGGAAACGTCATTGTGGCTCGAATTACGCACCAGCAGGGCGTGCGCCGCACTACACGGCATTACGTATTATTACATCCATGTATGTGTATCTATTATGCGTCCTGCTCGTTGAACATGTATTCCCACACTTCTTGTGGCGTATACATTAACATCGGTTATTTAGTTCATTGAGCTGGCTGTATACACAATTATGATTAATTAGGAATTGCCACAGATGTAAGTTAAATTAAGGATTATTTCCCGATTCACCGGATTCTTGTTAACAATTAATAGTTCTGACTTCTACTTGGGTATAACAAATTCCGGCGAAACAAGAATCCGGCGAATCGGGAACTAATCAAATTAATACCTACTAGGGCGCGTTTACGTAGATTGAAAAAACAATATCCATCCACGTAAGGGCCTGTCGTTTGATCAGTAGGTAGGTAGTTAACTTTCAACATCAGTACTTTAAACTAATTGTTAAAATTCGAAAAAGGAATCGAAATTTTTTCACACTTCCTTGAGATTTTAACCATTAGTAACGTTTTTTGACCATTAGTTAGTTTAACTTCCGATCAAGCAACAGGCCATAAGTAATGAATGGAATATGGAACGCCAACAACAAAGAATCTACAGTAGGCGAGCGGATGCAAGGAAAATTAAAAACGCCTGACTGCGGCCGCGGCACCATCGCCTATAAGTAGGTATATGCGTATTATCAATACTAATAGTACAAATGCGAAAAAAACCCGGGCAAGAGCAAGAGCAGCTCAGTGTAGGGTTCTGGAGCTGTTAGGTACTAGTACACACAAAAAAAACTAAGTAGGTATCCCAAAAAAACGAACTAATGTTCTAAGGTGACAAGATTCACAATTCTAAGATACTATCAGAGGCCCGTTTCACGAAGCTACAAGTTACAAATTACAACCGGAAGTCTCTTTCTAACTCCTTTTGCTAGAAAGTGATTTCCGCCTGTAATTTGTAACTTGTAGCTTCGTGAAACGGGCCTCAGACCTCAGTCCACCAAGAAATTTCTTTACCACCTTTTGACCTGTCCTATTTATACGGTCGAAAAGTGGTTATACCTATACCTAGATGTTTCTTGGTCGATCAGATGCAATATTTTTGAAGTTTACCCGTACCATCCACAATTTATTTTAGATTTAATAGATTTGTAAAAAGGATGAAAAACCGTAGTCACAAATCTGCGTAACAATATTAAAATAAAGAAGTAGTTGTCGTCGGGTGTTAAACTCACAGTCTATTGTCAATCTGGTCCATCAGTCTAGTTAAACTGAAGTCAGACTAACCGTCGAACCCTCAGACTAATTTTAATTACTTAAAGAGGGTGATCCATTTGCGAGCAAAACAGCAAAACCGCCGGTACCTACGCCAACGAACTCGCGAGCCAAAGGTCTAAACCGCCAATAGAGCACTAAAAGTCTGCGGACTTAAACACCGTCGGATTTGCTCGCTGGCTCTTTGTGCATGCTTGAAATTCTAAGTCCGCGGTCGATAGTCGACACTGTCGACAGTTTTGCTCGCCAATGGATCTCAACGAGAGTCGGCGAGCCAACGAGCCAACGGTTTAGAGTTTGACTGTTGGCTCGCCGGCTCGCAAATGGATCACCCCCTTAAAAGTAGGTTCATCACATGAACGCTACAAAACAAGTTTGACAACCCTAGGCGCCCAAATGGCAATAAGTATCAGAATCTCCTAATGGACAAACTACACACAAACCCCATAATTTGATTTATGCTATTTAAAATTGGAGAAATATAATGGTCACTTTCTAACATGATCGTTTGTGGTAAGAGCGACGAGAATGACGATAAGAGCCGTTTTTATACTCTTCGTACAATAATTTTTGTGGGAGTTCTGTGACCGAAGTCTAATAAAATAATTCTTAGTTAATTCACTGATTGACGTGCTTATTGAAAAGAGAAATAATAAGTGTTTTTTTTTAATTTATTATCTATTATAATCTCCACACATTTGTCTTAATACAGATATACCGACTAGATAACACGATAAACAACGAAAAGATAATTGCATGTGAAGTCCTTGTGCCACTGACGAATACCTTTAACCATTTCAGTCTTATCTTAGACAAAAATGGTCTTAACAGTCAAACGGACAACAAAAGTTTGATACGGGACCCTAAAAATAGACAAGTATGATCATAGAGTAGTTATTAGGTAATCGAATAAAAATATTGTCAGTTTGACAGTGACAGCTGGCTAACCGACCGATGTATTTATATTCGCCACCGGCATGGGATTGACAATCCCATGGCGATTCTTGGTTAATCTTTTTTTATATTGCCAGAAATGTTTCGTTTTCGACCACAAATTCCAATTTTTTTATTACCCTTCTATCGTATGAGGAACGTTAAGTTGATTTCATAGAGATGTCACGTTAACGATGGAGATGTTGTCGAAAGAAAAACTTTACAGGTATTTGATTTTGGGCTTAGTTTATAATAATTTTAAGTTTTTTTCGTTATTGTTTGTTGTCTGAGAACGGTAAGTGTCTGCTCACGTCTTATGCAAAATCAAATTAATATTAATGAGCTTACTTTTACATACAACACATTGTGAAACGCAGTCTATGCTAGTGTATTTCTTTTATTTTTATTTAGCAACTTTATTGTCCGGTAAGATAATTTCTAATTAATTATATATATTTCATAACTGCAATGGTTGATTTTCAGGTCTCCGCCTGATACTTACATCATGACAATGAAAAGAGTATGCCACCTATGGATGTGGATTGCGGCAAACATCTATAGATTTTTAAAGAGAAGACCATTATTGATAGCTATGTTGGCAGTTGCAGGGTGTGGATTAGTACTTATGTCATTTCAATGGGGCCTAATGTGTTCCAATACACAACCCCACTATTATATAAAAGAGATTGTAAGTACTGCATAATCATGGTCTCATAAATACTTCATTTACTGTAATGTTATCATATTTTAACCCTTTCAATCCCTAGAACTTGTGATGTGATCTGTTTTAATCTGAACATAAGGGAGTATACACTTGTGCAAGGTGGTATGTAGTCAGTGTTTATTCATTGTTTATTCGCAGGGTTCAGACAGTGTGTATTCCCCATATTCACAAATGCTTGGTAAACCAATTTTAATATTCCGTTATTTGGATAGCAACTGGTTCATTGTTTACAAACTGTTTGTATTTTGTAAGTCTGAAATTATAGTCCATTCGCTTAGATACTGTCGCCACACTCACACATACGTATGGTATATTGTAATATAATACGAATATAATTCAATGTAAACTGCTAAATTCACTTGCAGGTGTGACGCATCAAGTGAATTTTGCAGTATACTTAGAATTATATTCATATTATATTACAATAACCACAAGTACGTGCGAGTGTAGCGACACTATGTAAGCGAATGGACTATAATATAACACATTTTCTTGTACTAGAAGTCGTCTGCCTTATTAAAAGACATTCATAAAATGTAAAAGGGAATCCTCAAGAGGTATAATATTAATTACTAATTGTTCTACATTTAAGATATTCTGAGGTTGCATAAATCATTTATATTTTTATTTATTTATTTTATTAAAGTATTTATTTATTATTATTGTAGGTACAAAAACAAGCTTTGTGCTAAAATTCGTTTCATCTGTGCTTAAATTCGCTTCATTTGTGCTTAAATTCGCTTCATTTGTGCTTTATGTGAATTTAAATTCAAGGTATCACTATGAAGAGAACATAGCCAATATATATGTATAATAGTTATTTATGTAGCTCGTATATAATCAAGTTTGATGTAGTACAGTAGTAAGGTAGAACAAGTTCTTGTGTCTGACATTAGAGCGCTCACAAGCTCGCGTCTAACATTGCATATATAACTTTTTCTACAAGCTTAAAAAGGATAACTATAAAGTTTGTCGTAATAAGTTTAGTTCTTTCTGGCTGGTTCTAAATTGACAGCAACGTAAGAGAAAAAGTATGGAGTCATATGTCATACAGCCTAGTTGATTTATATTATTTATTGTTTCTTTGTGATTATTAATCATAATGCTCTTGATTAATATTCTGGAGATTTGGACACATTTTTTTTAGTATGTCAAATTGTAAAGTATAAGAATTAGAATGCAATTTTTATTTACCAAAATGCCATTTCTGGTGCTGCCATATTGCCATATTGTAAAGCAGCCAAATCAATTTTATTGATCTTTTATCAATTATTTTTTCTATTAAAGCTCTTGGTATGGTAATTATTTAATTATTTTTCATATGTTAACACATTTAAAGTACAATATAAATAATGACAAGTATAATATAAAAAATTATAACAGGTTTTTTTTTTTTGAAGGTGTTCTGATAGAAAATCGTGCTTATATAGGTTTGTTTCAGAAGCATACTGTTTATTCTTTAATATTTTTTTGGTAATTATTTACTGAGAAAAAAAAATATCGGTTTTTGCTACGCCGCTTTAGAGTAGTGGTAAGAATTTTGTTTATAGCCGCGTTACGTAGCACTAGCTGTGACGTAGAAAACACCATGGGGCGGCGGTTAAGCTCTTTAGCCATTACCAGAAAGGACAATGCCAGCTCTTGGCTTAAAATACTTTTAAAAAAAACCCGCGTATATGAAGTATGTTGATATGAGATTATTTTTTATGAGATTTAAATTCAGTATTTTATTACTTATACATTTAGGGTCCTTATAAGGAAAATAGAGCCATCTATTAATATACTTTGTAAATAAGACATCTTACGAGTAACATGTTGCTATTTTTTCTTTTTAGAAAACTTTTCTGATAAACTAACACCACAGCATTGTTTTAAATATTTTTCTACATCAAATAAACCCAATTCTATAATTATCCGTCACAATTTTTTCTTAGGCCAAAGCTTCTATGGAGACCTGGCATTGTCCTTTGTTAATTAATTTTCTCAGTAAATAATAAAAAAAAACCAGAATAAAATGCTTTTGAGACATACCTCTAATAAGCATGTTTTTTTCAGAACACTGACACTGTTCATGGGCGTAACCATGGTAATAACAATACTATAATAATTTTAAAATAACTATTATTACTATGGCTACGCTCATTATAAAACTGTTTTCACTTTGGTTGCCCTGTATGTGGTATTCTGATACCGTTATAAATATCAAATTTAGAGTTTAGTATGCGAGTTGAAAAACAGATTTATGAATTAATTAACCTTATTATATCACCCACGATCGCTGGCGCTCGTGCTCGTGCGCTCGCTGTCGGCGATGGCGGGATGAGTTGGATTCCTTTTTGTAGGACTGGCTAGAGACTGCCAAGAACAGGGAAACATGGAAAAAGATGGGGAGGCCTTTGCCCAGCAGTGGGACACATCAGGGTCGTAATAATAATATCCCCCCCGGGGCAGACGATGGATGATGCCGTAATGTGGGTTGGGTGGGGGTCAATCTAACTAAACTGAAATTGATATGTTTTAGTTTTAGAAATAAACTTTTGTAAAATTGGTTGGACTAGCACAAGAGGCATGAGACAGCATAAGAGTAAGTGAGAGAGTGTACACACCCAAAGGTTGTTTTTATGTGCTATTTCACTGACATTGTTGTAAGTCATGTATATGTATACAGGTTAATTAAACAAATTTTCAGGTTTTTAATATAAACTCAGAAATAATTCCTAATCTGGTACAAAATGTGTGCTTTTATAATGGTGGTTAACATACAACCACCTCCATAAATTCTGGTTACCTACACTCTCATATATTGTGTAAATTATAACATGTGTGTCTGGTATCATACACACAAATAACTTTTCAATTTAAAGGCATAAAGAAAGATAAAGAAAGAGGAGATAAAGAAAGAAAGTAAGGAAAAAATTATATTTAAAGAATTAATAGTTTATTTTTTCTTGTTTCAGTGTAAGGATTATCAAAGTGGACTTTCCATTGGCAACTTGTGCGATGACCTGTGTGAACTGGACGAGATAACTTCAATTTCCTGCCAAAGGTTCCACATGGGCAAGGAAGTAGTTTTTTCTGGAGTGCAAGGCAACAGGAGCTTATTCTTCAAATTGGCCAGGAAACACCCGAGTCACAATGAAGCCCTTCACTGGTGGGACAGTTCAAGCAAAAAGATTTATCCTTCTGAGACTGATTTCTCCAACATGATTATTTCAAGTGTCAAACTCAGATTTAATGTGTCCTTAAAAAAGATAGAGGTCGAGAAAATGTTTTACAATAATTATGCCCTGAAGGGTTCCCTAAGCGAAATCGAAATGGAGAGTGTTTGGTATCTATTGCAAGAAAATGAGTATTTAGCTTTGCTATTGTATGCCAAGTTTGATATTTTTCCACAGCTAGTGGGTTCGTGCGGCTTACTTTACGCAGTGCCGAAATTGACTGCGTTGCCGGATCACGACCCGTTCAGGCCCTTTTCTGGTCCTAAAAAAGAATGGGTGCAAAAAGTCAAGCTGGCTGTTATGATATTAGATTTCCTGATAAGATTAGAAAAGCTGCCAGAGACTTTGTGCATTTGCGATGTAAAGTTAGATCATTTTGGAGTCTCAGCAGATTCCAAAAAGATTCAATATCTGGACGTTGACTTTGTGTATCCTCTAAGTGTGACCAATCAGATAACGGGGGATGGGTCTCCGTGCAAGCAACATAGCGACTGTGATTATTTTGACTGTCGGTCATTTTGTAATCTGATTACGTACAAATGCCAGCATGGAGTGGTTAATAATAATCTGCAGATTGTTTGTGAGAAGATATTCCTTGGGTTGATCCTATCGGGGAGGCTGATGAGCCGAGGGCTGCTGATGGGCCCGTGGGCGCCGAAGGCCCTGGTCGACCTGGTGCAGCTGTGTGCCAACCCTGACGGCGAGACTGGCACTCCCCGCGCGTCTACGCCTCATCATGTAATGGATCAACTCCACAAATTACTTTCCACCTTATCTTTATCATAAGGAACATTGTGCCATAATAATTATTGTCTTAAGCATTAACATTTTCTAGTCACTATTTTATCATTGTTGCATAGTACTCTTATTTTTTTAATAGTTTTTTTAGATGTTTAAGAGTACTGTAGTTAGTGACAATAAATTGTTACACTTAATTATAGAATAAGAGTGGAGGAATTTTAAAGGTTCCTTTAAGGAATACGATGTACACGCAACGTTGCCCATTCAGTATTTCTTGTTGTAATTAGCTTTGTTAATATTTCATTAACAAACTGTTCGGAATTTATACAAATTAAATAATTTATGGATTCAATTACCTACCTACCAGCACTGTGTCAATAAGGCATATTTTGAATAACATGAATTTATGTAATATTTTGCGGCAACAAGAGTACAAGAATGTAATATGAACAATCCTGAAATGGTAACATAATAACATTGATCGTACATAGGAACCTAAGCTTGCGGTATGCCTTATAAAGAATAAGTATAAAAATATCTATTGGTAGCTGACTAGTCGGTATCAATGTGTTCGTGGCTGGCGTGAATATCTGGATAAGTCGAGATGTATTCTTGTATTTAGAACAGATTGCACGAGGTTCAAATTACTACATTATTTTTAGGTGAGTTATCAACTTATCAAGTTATTCACGCCATTCACGGGTTTAGTGTGCCTTTAAATGAGATTTGAACTAGTCTTTCTTAGGAAAATATAAATATTATAACAATAATGTACTAGTACGTCGATAGATGGCGCTATAGTTAGCACTTATGAATCTAAAGATCTTTTACCTTGCATTTATTTCGTAGTATTACACCATTCGAAGATTTTAGTAGGTAGTCTATTTAGTAATTAGTTCAATAATTATTATTAGCAGTCCATTAGGGATCACCCAACGATCATATCAGTCGTACGTTAATAAAGAAAATGTTATTAGCAGTCTGAATCTGAAATAATTATAATTTTGTGGTAAACGTGCAACATATCACATATCCCACTATTATGTATTTGTACGAGTAATAATTATAATACATTAAATAAGATAATTATAATACACCTGCTGCTCGTGGAGCCATGGTGAAGTTTCAAGACTTTTAACCTATAATAATTATTTCACATAGAGTTAGACTTAGTCTTGCGCCTCGATTTAGTTAGGTATTTTATACCATCAAGTTGCCTTAAGCAAGCAGACAGGCCACCAGGTGCCCGTTTCTCGAAAAGTATTAGTCTAATAATATTAGTGTTTTGTCTCATTTTGTAGTGTTATTTACGAGACAAAACACTAATATTATTAGACCATGCTTATAGAGAATATGCTTTGAGAAATCGGCCCCAGCACGACTAGCACAAGTTGCCCGCGACTTGTTTATCGCTCGGATCTCCCATATGATCTAATCAGGAACGATAAAGACGCACTGAGCGACAAGCGAGAAAATACAACTTGTGCTACCCGTGCTGCGGGCCTAGTATGGCTGCGTGATGCGTCTATATCGAGTGTCAAATGTGGATAAAGCATCCGTCACTCTCGTAATTATACGTGTCAGAAGGTGACGGATGCCTTATCCACACTTTGTCACGCGATAAACTCAGCCATATTAGGCCCCCTGATGGTGAGTGGTACCCTGAGACCCACAGACATTAGCGATCTCAAATCTCAATCTCTTAGTTAGATAAGTTTTATTACCTATTATTATTTTCTTAAAGGTCCGATGTATAAATGTGGAAGAAGCGAAAGAGATTTGTCAGGATCGCCGATCGTAGCAGGTGGAAAGAAGTGGTCTCTGCCTACCCCTCTGGGAAACAGGCGTGATTTAATGTATGTACGAGGGGCGGCTGATAAGTAATCTCCTTGGTCAGAAATATATACAAAAATAATGCTGGCTGGTATGGATTTATATTCGTTTGTTATTCTATTTTCAAAATGTATTACATTCATTTGTTTATTGCATCACGTTTATTTGTCTCCTACAATTGTTTCAAACATGTCGGTAGAAAAAGTGAAAATGGATAAAATCGAGCAGCGTGCGGTGATTAAGTTTTTGACTAAAGAAGGGAATACGCCTTCGGAGATCAGACAGCGTATGTTACGTGTGTTTGGCAGTTTGTGTTCTTCCGAATTTGTTATAAAGTTTTGGTCAAAGCAGTTTAAGTTAGGTCGTGAGAGTCTGGAAGATGATCCTCGTAGCGGAAGACCAGTTTCGGCCGTCACCGATGAAAATGTAGCCAGGGTGAAAAAAATTATATTAGAGGACCGACGAGTGAAGCAGTGGGAGATAGCTAGAGATGTGGGCGTCAGTAAAGAGCGAGTCAATGAAATAATTCATGAGCATTTGAACATGTCCAAGGTTAGTGCACGTTGGGTCCCCAGAATGTTGACTGCATTTGACATGGAGAGGCGTGTCAAATGTTGCGAAGAGTTTTTGGAGATGAGTCGAGGGAAAGAGGAAGAAATAATTTCTAGAATTGTAACATGTGATGAGACTTGGATTCGACAATGGGACCCGGAAAGTAAGCAAGAGTCGTTACAGTGGAAATTTAAGGATGAGAAGCCGCCTCGGAAATTCAAGGTCTGTCCATCGGCAGGTAAACTTATGGCTACAATCTTTTGGGACACAGAAGGGATTTTGCTCATAGATTATTTACCGAAGAAAACTACAATGAATGCTGATTATTACTCAAACTTACTATACCAACTAAGAGAGACAATAAAAGAAAAACGGCGAGGTAAACTAAACAAAGGTATTCTGATTTTGCACGATAACGCACCAGTGCATACCGCCCGCACAACGAAGCTAGCAATTAAAGACAATGGCTTCGAAACCATTGACCACCCCCCTTATAGTCCAGATTTAGCCCCCTGTGACTATTTTCTGTTTAGACTTCTCAAGAAAGACCTCAGGGGACGAAGGTTTATGACCGATGACGAAATGAAGGCTGCGGTTACTGACTTTTTTGACGACAAACCGAAAGATTTTTTTTTTAATGGTTTAAATTCAATATTTGAAAATTTTTATAAGTGCATTTTACTAGCAGGGGACTATATAGAAAAATAAAAAAAAATTAGCCACGACAGTCTTTTGTTTCATTGTTAGGTAGATTACTTTTCAGCCGCCCCTCGTATGCGTGTATTTTCTTCATTTTGATTTTGTAAGTACTTATTTGACTGTTGTCTACGAAATAAGCACGTATTTGCATGTCAGCTTTATGATTAGCTAATTAGCTATTATTTTGTAAAAAACTTACAGCGTAAATTAAATTTATGATCGATTACAAAAAACTTTTTTATTTAACTTTAAGGCTAGGTATTTAAGTCCGCGTGCTGTAATGTTGTTGCACGAATTTATGCTTCCACTGGTATTGAATATTTAGATCCAGAAAATTCATTTTTTCTATCGTTCAGAAACCAAAATGATACATTTGGGCGAGGAAAAACCCAAAAACGCCAAAAAGTTGGACTATAGTTAAGCGTAGTTAACCATGCAAGCAACGACCGCGAAAAAAGTTCCGTTGTGCGATGAAAAGTATCCTTTCAATTGTATGGCTAATATTCGTCGCACAACGAAAAGTTTCATAGAAAATTTTATTGCGTGAGTTAGAATGCCCAACTTTTGCATCTTACCCATTTTTATAGTTGCGCGACGTTTCCTGACTTGTTCGGATTATTCGCGGTAATTCCTTTGGATGTTCCTTCGAAGGAACTATTGCGTTTTTTTTCGCACTAGTTCCTTCATGATCATAAGAGATGAAGGACGTACTGCGACTTTTTCTTCGCTTTTGTTCCTTTACAAGTGCTGAAGGAACAACCGCGACCTTTTATTTTAGTTCTTTCAAATTACCAAAAGGAACTTTCTTGCAAAGGAACTAATGCGAAGAAGGTCTCGGTTGTTCCTTCAGTTCGTAAAGGAACAAAAGCGAGGGAAAAGTCGCAGTAGTACCTTCAGTTTTTGCAAAGGAACAAAGGCGAAAAAAAAGTCGCAGTACTTCCTTCATCTCTTGTGAAGAAACTAGTGCAAAAAAAACGCAATAGTTCCTTCCAAGGAACATCCAAAGGAACTACTGCGGATAATCAACTTGCTCTGTGGTGCGGTCGCGAGGCTTCCACTGACTGATGCCGATGCCTATAAGTGTTGCGCGATGTCGCTAGAAAAGTTAAACGAAGTCACGTGACTTCGTCTGATGATGCTGCAGACACGGGTAGCGTAATTAATTAATATGGCGCGCGGATTAAGCAATAATAGACTCTTGGTCAACGGCGGCAAGCTTTGACGCACGTCATATTAATTGTGTCGTGCTATACTCGTCTACTTCTGTACATCCGGCCTACTTCAGATATCTACATTGAGTGCTTCGCTGAGTTGGAACCACCTACTTACTTACATTATTTTGTGGTATTTCTTCTGTGTCCTTTGTGGTTTGTCTCGAATGTTTTTCTTTCTTTCAAATATCTCCACCGCAGTGGTTTCCTGCGACTTTTAATAGCTCTGATAACCTTATGACTTACCTATTTTATATTTTACAAATGCTTTGCCAGCTTTTAGGACTAAGATGTAATTAGGTAGGTAATGCGCCCATTTTCGCCGCCTGAAGTCTCGATTAGGTACCTATAGGGTAAGATAGTGGTCGGCTATCCCCACCTGTTACTCCTACTTTATTAGGTCAAAAAATTCAAAATTCAATATATTTATTTAGTAAATTGGCCACATTTGGGATCTTTTACACGTCGGTAATATGGAGTTAATCTACTAGCGCTTCGGACAAGACCATCATTGCAGCAGAACTCCAGCAGAAGGTCATTTTTTCCAATCATAAAATACAATAATAGGTACTTAAAAGTAACATTACAAGGTTAGGTTAGGTACTATAGTGATAGCAAAGTAGTTGTAACAGTGGGGGATAGCCCTGAACCTAGTATCGCCTCCAGAATATTTCCGCCCGTTCGGTTCTAGTCTACGATCTACCTAATAATTTTCGTTATAAGTACTTGGAGTACAGTCATACAGACATATCTCAACGTAGAACATTATCATGTTAATTATTACACACATGTGCCGGTAGCGGACCACAACACAACAAACCAAATGCCGAAAGTTTGCCAGAGGTCAGAATTAATTTGGTTTGGCGGTATTATGGGCATAGCGGCGCATGCGCGCGTCGCGAGCGACCTTCCCGCGTCCTTCTTGCCAGTGGCAGTCGACGGCGCGGCCCGCAGCGCCGCACATGTAAACACTAAAAAGAAAGTGGATTTACTTTCGCTTTCGGGTGCGATATCGCGCTCGTAGGACGCGTGTGTTGTGATGTGCGTGTGAAGGGGGACTGCGCGTTTTAGAACTAACCGGCGCGATTACAGGTCAGTGCAAGTGCATGGTGCAACAAATAGGTGCTTAAAACACCACACTCGTGCGCATCATTATCAAGTTACACCACTAACGAATCATAATCATAGTCACTTTTACGCTACACTTGTAAAGATTATACACGCAACGCCGGTTTATTTTGATAGCGTAAACCTTTGACCTTGACCTTTGCTCTTAGTTCAACGCTCGGGAACTGCATGTTTCGTGACGTGTAGGTTCGGATTCATAAGGTTACGTGAATATCCAAACGTGTCAAGTTCCTTCCAATTCGTGCAAAATTATTTTGTATTTTGTTTCCATAAATGTAATGTGTAAATTGAGACTAACTCGGTTGTCATGTCATGTATAATTCACGTGGGAACTTTAGTAAACCCGAAATTGTTTATGCGATCGTGTATTTCAGTAACTGCATAATGTATACATAAAGCGTAACTTTCCTTAAAAATTGAGGCGTTTTGGCGACTAAATTAGCCCTTAGAGCGAGTATCTTATCGTTATCAGAGAAGCGCTGTCACGCAGATAACGTCTCTAGCCTGACATTATCCAAGAACTCTTATTGTTTACTGACGCGATAGTTGCGGAGGACCCATGTATAAATAGACTCGTCCGCAAAGACTCGCCGATTGTACATATTACTTTAGATAAAACTTACTTCCTCTTACCGCTTTTTTAGGAAAATGTGCGTTATGTAATATGACGGTAGATTTATAAACACACCATCCAAAAACTACGCGCTAATCACCTACCTAATTATGAGAAAAGTTGGTCTCCATCCTCGACAAACAATATTTATATTATTTTTACAGAAAATGTTCAATGTTAAGTAACGCATTTTAGGTTATAAAATGATTTGGTTTGAGTATATTGTTTATTTTGTAAAATAAAATAATCAGAACAGAAAAGAATTTACATCGCTTACTTTACCGACAATATTATCTGATTTACATATTAAAAAACATATAAGGGTAATTATTAAAATAATGTTCAAGTAGAATTTGTATGGTACCTAACATACATTCGGAGTATCACCTCTTCTGTAGGAAAAACGTTCAAGTAGAATTTGTATGGTACCTAACATACGTTCGGAGTATCACCTCTTCTGTAGGAAAAACATTATAAATAATAGTAGTTAACTAATAGTAGTTAAAAACGTGTACCTTGCCTCTGCTTTAATAAAGGAGGTACCTACCGAAATATAAGTAATATTGTATTAAGCGTATCTGGTGGATACAAATAAGCTTCTTTTTGCCAAATTTTATACTAGTTGCTGCCCGCGATTCGGTCCGAGCAGAAGTCATTTGTCTCTATTCCCTCGGGAACTGTACAGTTTTCCTGGAAAAAAGTACCTATATGCCCTTCTCGGGGTTTAAGATATTTATATCCGTTTAGTTTAAGATTAACAAACGAACAAAAAGAGTTCACTTCGCATTTATAGTACTAGTATGGATAAACGTTATGTGGCTAGTATATTAATTAAATGAATTAAATGAAAGAAAACTGTAGTTAATAAAATGCACTATAGTAAGAAAAGCGCCTTTACTAATACTTATTCTCATTTATTCATATTTTTCGATAAAATTACACGTCAAAGGTTACATTAATTTATAGATTAATTAGATGTAGATGCATAAAAGGCTTTTAGGGTGCTTTATTAAGTAGTTTGACACATTTCATTATTATTATAATTGCTTACATTCAGTCAAGGATTAGGTTGAATACACTTGTGCAGCGCAAACTTTATCAATAAATACCTAAAATACATAATAGTTCATTAAAATGGGTGCGTAGCTATTATTCTACGCAGAATTTTCATTTCATCAAAAGGCATGTCTCGCCGCATTAGTTTTTTTTTGGTACCTGCGCTAACCTAACCCAACCTACGTAATGATTATGAATGCTTAAGATATCCTGAAAACATGGTTTCAGCAGAACATAGCGTTCGATGAAATGAAATTGGATGAATTAAAATTAGATAAAACAATACCACTAGATATATTATACCTATGAATGGTCCAAAAAATCAGTCTCCAGAATTTATTGAACAATGTATAACGATGAACCATTTTTAGAAACAAATTTCATTAATATAGCATTGAAAACACTTTTTTCCGTATAAAATATTTTGCAATGTGCCCGTCGATGTCTTTTGCTTTTTAAACCTAAAGGCCAAACAAATGTAAAAAATTGAAAATTGTAAGCGGAAAAATAAGCCTATTTCTCAAAATGTTTTTTGAGTGAATATAAATTTACATTGTAAAAATGTCGTCTGTTAAAAATATTGGACAAATCCACCTAGTCATAATATAATAAAGTAACGCAAATTATCGCAAGAAAAAAATCATATCAAAATGTTATTGAGTTTTGGCGACAAAGTTCTATAGTGGATAAAAAAAATCCGTGACCATACTTAGTCGCGCGTTGTTTCCGCTCTTTAGTTACTATGTGTGATGATAAGTAATGGCGGTCATTACCGTGTCAATTTACAATATCGCAACGAGGAAGAGATCCTAGCGTCCCCACCATAAATTACAATCAAAGGGCTGCGCCTGCGACGGGCTGCGTGGGCGCCGGTTCCTCTCACACTGCAATTTAATGACAATAAAAACAAATTACGATATTGTGTTCAGTTTAAATAATATTTCAACTTCATTTGAATGCTTATTTACACTTCAAAGTATGCTAAAAGACATGTAAATTCACGGACTCGCAACTGAGGCTCCGTGTCGTACCTGTAAAATCATAATTGCCTTTGACATGTTTAGCGTATTATTTGTTACGGTGGGTTTAGACCAAGCGAACGAACAAGAATTCTATGGCGTTATCTCTTATGTTTTCTTTGTAAAAATAAAGACAAAACATGTTCTAGAGCATTCGCTCGTTTGGTCTAAACCCACCGTTACTCGACCGCCATTACTGTCAAGTAAATAAGAGTTACGTTGACTATACGATAAGATGTCAAAAGGAATATTTCGCACCTTCAGAGCAATAGTGACATAATTCAGAAATTTTAAATTTCGAATTAGGTCGCTATGATAATAAATTTATGACTTGAAGTTTGAAAGCTGAAATTTTGAATTAGGTCACTATTGTTCTGAAGGTGCGATTTTTTTACTACTAGTGGGACAAATTCTGCCTGTGTCAAGGTTTGAAGTTTCAAGTGGTCAGTGAAAGTGTTTTACCAAAAGCAGATGCTGATTCATCAGTTGGGGGAT
Source organism: Acleris literana (assembly GCA_946894065.1). Classification (NCBI taxonomy): domain Eukaryota; kingdom Metazoa; phylum Arthropoda; class Insecta; order Lepidoptera; family Tortricidae; genus Acleris; species Acleris literana. The sequence continues at coordinate 7,984,854 of OX335681.1, forward strand.
TTAAAAATAAATAAGTAGAATATTTAAAATAATTACAACTGCGAACACTAAAACTAAAATGGAAATTTACAATGTCTGCCTTCGCCTTTGTCATCCATGCATATTGTAAAGCTTTGACTTTTTGGTATGACTTTTTCGCAGTCGCTATTGTACTGTCAGGCCAATGGAACCCTGACCTGACCCACCATAGAACTGTGTCACAGTGACGTTATGTTATGATTGAAGTGATAAAAATTGAAAAACAAATTGTTTTTAATGTCACTGTGACACCGTTCTTATGGTTAGAATAATAAATAAATAAGTAAATATCAGGGGACAATGTCACACCAATAGGCTAGTCGTAAAAAATCTTATTAGTCCGTCATTTATATTATCAAAAAATATTGAACACTTTTTCTTTTGTCAATTAAACAAAAAATGACGAAGATAAAGTGCGTTGAAGTTTCGCGTGACGTCACGCCGTGGCACACATCATACCACGTTGTGACGTCACGCGGCCCCACTCCATAACTTTGATGCGCGTTATATTTGTCAATTTTGATTCATTTCAAAAAGCAAAAAATACGTGTTCAATGTTTTTTGATAATCTTACTGACAGACTAATTCGTTTTTCTTTTTACCCAGTACACACCCCTATTGACCTAGTCCCAAATTAAGCTCTAGGCTTGTACTATGGCTACTAGACAACGATATTAATAGAATAGAATAGAATAGAATAGAATCATTTATTTCGAGTAAATTTACACTCATATTATATTGTTAGTAGTTCCATAATCCTAATTGTTAGTAACTAATTAATAACACTAATTGTAAGGGGCATGTAGCCCACAACAATGACGCATGTAAGGGCAGTCTACCCTACTCCCTATCATGCTGAGGATGATGTTGGGGCTGGCCCGCACGCGGCGCACCAGGGACGCGGCCCGCTTGCGCATGGTAGTGTGAAAGCAGTCGACCCCGGCGGCCGCAATAATACTTATATAGAGAAATATACACACAAATATTTGCCCTTACCAGAATTTTAACCCAGGACCGCTAGCTTCGTAGGCAGGGTCACTACCAACTAGGCCACCGCGTCGTCTCCAGAATACAACTTTACTTCAGTTTTAGTTATATTTGATTGTATTTCAACTAAAAGTTTAGATTACCTACACACATATTTCAAACTGCAAAATGCGCTTCAGTTAACAAGATTTGTTGAGGATTAAATATTCGGTGTAGGTACGTACTTTGTTTCAGTGCGAGTAGTTATTCGCAGGCCAGTGAACTGTCTGGGTATTTTCAAGAGTTCCTATAGGATCTTCGCTGCGCTATATATAAACGATGCAGCAGTAGATATATTACGGAGTTGATTGAACTCTGTACTCAAATCAATAACGGCTATTTAGAAAAATATGAATCTTACTCTTTCCACTTCCAGAATGATAAAAATATTGAGATTGTTAACTAAATAAATAAGGGAGCTTAGTATGGGTGGATCTGAGATGGGTTATACGACCTTGTCATAGTGCATGACAGAGGCTCTATTCCAATTTAATTTAGCCCAGCTTGCTTCTATATCGTAATAATTTTGTAAAAGTTATAGTAGCTCTTATTGTCAAGTTCCAGATAGCCATTTTCAGTCGCAGGCTTGATTATCTCAGCATCTTTACATAGTATAGAACAAAGTCGCTTCCCACCGTCTGTCCCTATGTATGTACGCTTAGATATTTCAAAGTACACAACGGTTTTTAACAGGCGCGGATCCAGCTTTCAGATTAGGGGGTGGTCATTAACTGCTGAACGCAGAAGTTCGGTCAAGTGCGAGATAATGCCACACGACTATTTACTTTATGACCGGTATCTACGAGTGCCGAAGGGGGTGGTCATGACGTACTTGACCACCCCCGTGGATCCGCCACTGGTTTTTAATGCGGTTTTCATCAATAGATGGTTTTTATCTGTATCTTTACATAAACTCGGATTCATAATTAGATTCCATCGAATCTACCACGGTGTTGCCATTGGAATGAAACATTCAAACATTAGTAAATTTACTCTTGGCGAAACAATGCATGTAAGTAATTAATTATTATTTCAAGAATAACATTTAAATGCTTTGTTTAAATAAAAATGCTTATATAAAAACCTGTTGTATAAATAAATATTTAACTGAACCAATATTGTGGTAGAAATATTCATATTGCAATGGTAAACGTAAATTAAAAAAAAAAAACTGCCTAGTTGTGTTGCCTATTTTTAAGGCGTTTTACATTATCCTGACTGTTGCATCCTAACTGGAGGAGGGGCGTTAAATTATCTCACTAATTAGACCGAAACAATTAGGATCCTTTTTACTTAGAATTTAGGAATATATGAATATAAATGTTTACTTCGATACATAACAAACATCTAAAAATCAAAGTAGTATAGGCGACAAACTTAACGAAACCCTACGTTTATGTAATTGTATAATGTCTGTGTACAGAAAATGGAGACTATTTGAATTTGGACGTAAATTCCCTTAATTCTCTACACCACTACAAAGACTTTTATTGAGTTTTTCACCTGCAGTAAGATAAATATATTACTATTTAGAACGAGTTGCTGGCATCTGGACCGTCATACTGACATTGACAGATGTTATTGTGACAGTGACATTTCTTGGTAGATTTGATGGAATCTAATTATGAATCCGAGTTTAGTATAGAGCAGTCGCTCGCGCTGTCTGTTCGCTTAGATCTCTTAAACTACGCAACGGACTTTAATGCAGTTTTTAGCAATATTATAGAGTGATTCAAGAGGAAGGTTTTTGTATAATTTTGGTTTATGTACGGGAGTTGCAGAAAACTCACATAAACCGAAATGAAGCGAGGGCGGGTCGCTAGTGTTTAATAAAATTCTTGTTTATGCACGGGTGGTTCAGAAAACTCAGCAAAGCGAGGGCCGATAGGTGTTGATAAATAAACAACAACGCAACCGACAAGTGCATATTTCCCTGAATGCAACGTCAGTAATCTTTTAAGCTCCCCGTCTAGTTCATTACGATGCATACTATCAGAATGATTAACCGCTGAACAATCTATTCTATCTATATGTATAAAAGGCAAACCTGACTGACTGACTTAGATATCAACGCACAGCCAAAGCTACTGTACCTAGAAACTTTAAATTTGGTACAGGGGTTCCTTTCGTGATGTAAGTGAGCACTAAGAAAGGATTTTTGAAAATTCATCCCCTAAGGGGTTAAAATAGGGGAGTAGCGGGAAACTAATATTCTACGCGTACGAAGTCGCGGGCGTGCTCTAGTACAACATATAAGTAGACCTCGTTATCTCGGGGCAGTGAAATGTCACAAATGTTAAAATAGGGGAGTATGGGGCCAATTGGAACAATTTTATATTTATTTCAAGTTTATTGGCAGTCTGAATACTTGGTATAAATGGCACATTAAAAAAACAATGAAAGGTACTTAACCCTTTTTAACCGACTTCAAAAAAAGGAGGAGGTTCTCAATTCGTCGGGTTTTTTTTTTTTTTTTTTTTTTATGTATGTTCCCCGATTACTCGAAGACCACTGGACCGATTTGAAAAATTTTTTCGTTGTTCGAATAGGTATACTTTCTAGTTGGTCCCATTGTCACCACGTCAGGATCTGATGATGGGATCATGGAGAAATCAAGAGAACTCCTCAAATATTATAGGCACACCTATAGCGATTTTGGTATTTTTCACTGTAACTCATGCATTTGCTTTTGAAAAGTACTATATGGTGAAGTGGAACTGATGATGAAGACCACAGATGGCCACCGGAACTCCTTAACGGTACCTATTTCAAGGGTGGCGATAAGATATTTCGATAAAGGAAGATGAGCGACTATGACGAAGCACATTTAGGTTTAAATATGACTATGACATTCCCGCGGCGTTGTCTGCGGCGAGCTTGAAATGTTCTATAGTTTCTTATTAATATTTAGAAGTGGAGCTACGTAACAGCATAAATAGGATCACTAAAAAGTATAAAATAAAATAAATGTTTAAAAAAACAAAAAACCGCCTTCAAAAAGCAAAAAATAACTTCTTTAAAATGGTAGGTAAATAGGTCAGTCCAACTGAAGTCGGCGTCCAACAATATTTTAACCAAAAGCAGACTTCAGTTGGACTGACCTATTTACCTACCATTTTAAAGAAGTTATTTTTTGCTTTTTGAAGGCGGTTTTTTGTTTTTTTAAACATTTATCAAAACACAAAATACTATTGGTGCAATTGGGAATCTGATAACAAACATAGTCATACACACTTTCGCATTTACAATGTTAGTAGGGATAATAGGGATATACATATATGCGTTATTTTTTTGAGTTATTCGATCCGTTAATAAACACGGGTCAACCCACCGTAAAAAACATCTTGTTTCAACGCACGTTGCAGCCTTGACCACAGAAAATGGATGCTGTTGGTCCCGTATTGTTACGCAGTCTGGTAATCACCCTTATAATTAACAATAAAGTGTCACCAGTGAAATTGAAATCACGTTACATAAATCTGTCACGACGTAAATATTACACACGGGTGATACTTTTAGGGTTAACTGACTTTGAAAAAGATAAGTTTTTAACATTAAAAAAATAAAAATAAAATCGACACATACTAGTAAAACATGTGGTAAAACACTTAACTCGACTTGGCCATCAACTGGTTTAAAGCGATGGATTTAGTATGTTTACATACTGTATAATACCCGTTCGAATATTTTCATCTTCATATCTTAATTTTAGAGCCTTACAGTCGACACTTAAATAGTAATGTTCTTGTAATTTGTGATTGTATTTTTTTTAAATAACAATATTAATTTTGCTTACAATAAATATCAAAGTGCCCATTGCCCCCATGTTTCCCTATTTTGACGTCACTGCCCTGAGATAACGAGGTCTACATATAACTATTAATATATATTATCTGCATTTAGGATTACTGGCGCATGATGCTATCCCGACTGATTCAAGAGAGCCATTTGGTATATGTACGATCAAACTCAGAGGCAGTGGTACCTTCTAGTACTTTGTCTCAGCTATCGATGTACTAAATTCAAACCACTCTAATTTTAATACTTTACTGCGACAAGGTACTGAAATGTACAGCTACTTAACTTCTGAGTTCGACGGTACTATTTGAAATGGTGAATTGATACAAATCGAATAAATGTACATAGCTGGACGAACAATGCTACGCTATGCGCTATGCTGTGTTATACACGTTAAGTGTATAACCTGTTTTTTTATGAATATAGTTTCACGGTGTATTAGTTTTATGACTAAGTATAAACCGTGTAAAAATATTTTAAAGTAAATTCATCCACTGCGAGCGTAGCGGGCTCCGTACGGACTAGGTTTAGATCGAACCGCGAGCGAACCTCTTGAAGTGACACCGTTGTAAGCCAAACGGAGGCCATACGGGGCTCGCTCCGCTTGCAGAGGAAGGCGGGCATTAAGAGTAAACATTGCATTTCTTTACTCTTGACAGTGTAACGAAACAAAAGAAAGATTTTCCAGATTTGAGTCGCAGTGCGCAGTCGCGCGCCATGCTAGGCCAGCATTTCTGGAGGTTAGGTATGAGGTCAAATAAAAACCTACCCTCGTGGGTGTTATTATGATCGTATTCTCCTGCTTTTTAAAGATTGAATAAATTTTTGATTTATGTACAAATAGCTTCTGCCAGCGACTTCGTCCACGAAGAATTCTTAATTTCGTCATCCCACGTGAACCTGATATTTCTGGGATAAAAAGTAGCCAATGTGCTATTCCAGACAAGAACCTATCTCTGTATACCAGCCTTTTTGACGCGATTGAGTAATAAACATCCAAGCTTTCGCATTTATAATATTAGTGAGAAGTAAGATAGTAAGATCGCGGGAACGCGGTGGATGCGAAAAGCACAAGATCGGTCTGAGTGGAGAGCCTTGGGGGAGGCCTATGTCCAGCAGTGGACGTCTTTCGGCTGACATGATGATGATGAAGATAGTAAGATCAGATTGTTTACAAAAAACAAAAAGGGTTTAAGAAGTTTTTGAATGTGTAGTTAAAATAATCTCATGAAGTCGCTAATATCAGATTTTATCGAGCCTACTTCGTTAATAGGTTCTCGGGGGACCTTGTCAGGTTATCTCAATGGACACAACGATTGGATCCTGTTGTTTACAACAAGATTAGCTTATTTATAGTTTAAAGCCCAGAGTGCCGACGTGAGTGGCAGTCTGCCGCGTTATGTCGGCATGCGCCGTAGCATGTAATCGCACCTCTCCTAGTGTGTCATAAAACAATAAATAACAACAAAATAAAAAGGTATGACAATAGTTTGAATGAGTATCAGACAATTTCAAATAGGATGCCACTCAGTGATGCCGTGGCGTCGCCAATGCTGGCATTAACTACAATTAAAATTTTGAATTTCTCATTTAGCTAAAAACCGACGTATTTGTTAGGCTATTCTGTTTCAAGGTATCCTCTTTAGTTAGGCATATTCATCTACTAGGATCTGGGATTGCCAATTACAGTTCAGTCATTATCTCCATATATTTTTTTCGATTTAATCATGCGCGTAGAATTAAAGGAATGGCGTCACGGTTTCCGAAATTAGTGTTACGGTAATGAGTCCCGGAGTTCGCTGTCTATACGTTTCACGAAGTTCCTGAAAGAGTAAAATAAATAATAAATGATACCTACCAGTTAAAATAATTATTAAAAAAATAGCAGCCCCGCTATAATGTATTTACAATGATATCAATAACTCAAAGTAACTATGCCATTACCAAATAACATATAATGAGCCGGTTAAAGAATGCTTAAGAAATGCTATTGTATTCATAATTTCTCATTAACATATTTGCTATCGATGCGTGTACTAAAAATGCTTTTAATTATTAAAGATGTCCGTTATAGTTTATATTTGAATGTTTATAGCAGGAAGCCTATCATAACTCAGTTTGTTATTACGGCAGGTCCGGCGGCGGCGCGCGTCTTTGGTACAGGTGGGTTCAGTTTCATGGCTATGCCTGACTATAAACCTGTCTCTTTGAACTGAAGCCGATACGCCACGGTAAGGCTGCAACAAGGTACAGTCAAGGAAATTAACTGAACGACCATTTTGTAATGAAGCGGGTTAACAGCATTTATATCCAACTGTACTCTTACCATGAGTTACAACTAACTTACTCGCTAGCGAGTCGAATGCTCTGTCCCTCGCACTCTATAAGAACACTGCGAGGTCTGCGAGGGACAGAGCATTCGATACGCTAGCGAGTACGGTAATTGTAACCCATGGTAAGGGTATCGGCGGCGTTAGTTGTGACGTGACATCTACAGAAGAGGCTGTAAATTTTAGTATCTCGTCGCAACTATTGTTGTAGGTACTAAATTTAAACCATTTGTACTTAAACGCGTTAATGTGAATAAGTAGTTAAATGTACAGCTACTTGTGAGTTCGACGGTACTACGTGCGTGGAGAAGGGAGATGGGTGAATGTCCAATACATCCTTAGCGTTGAATACATGAGGCTCCTCAAATGTCACACTCACTTTGCTACAATGTCACAACATTTCACTTCGTACAAGTGTTGCATTTCACCTCATTGTTGATGACTTACAAAATCAAGGAAAAACGAGCGTAATAGATGAAAGAGTAGTACCTAGAATCATACGATAGCGTTACTTCGCCTCATTTGAGGTAGGACATTTGTACCACCTCATTTTAATGAAATGGGTTCCTTCAAACTCATCTTAAATTTATGTCCTGCCCAACACTAATTCACCGGGTAGGTATAAATTACCCTATGGGTGTAGACCCAAAGAAAACTAAGTTAATACTCAAGATTTAAGATGAAAAATTACTTTTGGGTAGGTATTTACTTACCCGGATCGTTGCCCATCTCTTTCTCTAGTGGTGCTCAAAACATTTCCTTGGCTGTGAACTTATGACCAACTTACGGTTGTTTTACAAAGGTAGAAGAGCAAGGTAATATTATCTGTATGAGTATGTAGGTACCTAGGTACTACCTTGTCGGTCGTCGCTATTGTGTTTATTGTACGAACATAGTAATAATGATAATTAATATCAACAACAAGGCGATAACCGGCAAAGTGATATAGAGGATATGGTATCAAATAGTAAATAGGTACATCTCTCTGCGATATGTTTTATAAAATACAAGCTTATGAAACCAAAACAGATACGAGAGATTTTTTATTTTAGTTTTAGTGTTTTTTCTTATTAAATAATGGTTCCGTTTACTTATGCTTTTGTGTAAATTTCCTTTTTCTTCTCTTTTACCCTCGTAGAGTGATTAGCTCCCGCTTCTTCCTTAATTCTTACGGGCTTTAAAACCAAATTAGCAGGTTTACTTGTTTGTGTCCCCAATAGGCTTATTTAAGTGATTATTTGCGAGTGGTTGATACTTTATAAATAACTCGCTTTGTTCAATTAAACGCGTCAAAGCGGCTCGAAATTCTTACTCCGCGATTTGGATTTGGTCCAAAAGGAACATTTTTGCATTTGCCACGCATGCGCATCTGGCGGCGGTTTATAGACCGGATTTTACGTGTTTGTTTTACATTGCTAAATATAAAAAGTCAACGGGAAAAATAACTAAATTTTCCTATTTATATAGGAAACATCGCATCAACGATAATTTCGTACACGGATTTACGTCCAGTCGTCCTTAGGTGCCCACTCTAGTACTCAATACTTTAATTAATATGTTATTTTGTCATATTATCTTTTTTTTATATATCGTACTTAAATCAAAAACAATTTTACCCGAAATCTCAAATACTTATCTTTCACCGCCGGCTCTATTATAGCCGGTAAAAACCATATCGTCTTAGGGTGGTATTCCACTTGTCCAAGATCTTTGTCCAATGTGTATTTGCATCTCACAGTTTGCTTTAAAGAATGTGAGACGTAATGCACATTGGACAAAGATATTGGACAAGTGGAATACCACCCTTATACCTGTTATGATTTTAACTCGGTCGCCATTACTGTCAAGTAAATAAGAGCTATCAAAACGTTGACAATACGATAACAGGTCAAAGACGACATGGTGTTTACCGCTTATAATGATAATGAATGAATTTTGTAAGAGGCTAAGCATTCGTAACACATGTCATTGATATCAGCTGATTGAAACCAGCACTAGGTACACACAGCTGAGTCCCTCGCATTAAGATTAGCCCGGATGACTTGCCAACTATGTGGTCAGCTGATGGCATCGCGCTCCGGAGTCAGCTAGTTGTGCGCAGGCGCTGACAGCTGGCATCACTTCCCTGTGGTGTTATTGTACGTAATGATATAATAAAACAAGAGACAAAAAGCAAGATTAAAAAAAGCTGTCATGTTTTGATATTGTCGTCTATATACACGGTGGAAAGGGACGACGGCCACGGCCGAAAATGGGAGATTAACACCCGTATTTACAAATGTCACTTTGAGGTCTCACAGTGCTCACGAACGCACAGGGTGGTTCAAATCGTCTCATAGAAAAAGGTCTGTCAAAAAGGACCAATCACAAAGCTGTATTGAACGCAGTGCGTTTACTCAGTGAAGGATCCCTTAAGTATTGTTTGTGAATACGGGTGTAAGTATCTTTAGTACTTAATTTTTTGTTAATTTTTGTAACCTATTTTGCGTAACAGCTTGTTCAAGTTTTATGCAAATAGTTGGATCGTTTTAACTCTAAAAGATGCTAGGGTCAATGGCCTAACGTTGAGCTCACCAAAACCAATATTTATACCTGATGTTATTATTGAACATGTTAATTTTTAATAGTTTCGTTATTTTTTCTAATTTTGTTACTTTTCTAACCATTAATAATCGACTATTGGTACATTATATTATAATATAATTACATTATATGATATTATTTCTATTTATACAAAGGGCTATAGTGGTATTTTTCTAAGATGTCCTAATGGTCTGGAACTTATCTTTAGCAGTTCAAAACGAAAGGAATTATGTAAAAAGAAAATCTGCTTAAATAGCTACCTTCCGTTCTAAACTATAAGGTTCAAGTTGTAATGGCTTGACATTAAACACAGTAGCGGCCGGCCGTCTACCTGGTTGAGCTCCGACCGCAACATATTGATACTTGGGGTTGCCATTTCAATTTGAATCCTATAGCTTCGATCGGAAGGTAGCCTTTTGAGCGGATTATCTTTAAGTAATTCATTTCTTTCTAAACTGCTAAATATAAGCTCTTGATGACCATTCGGACATCTTACAAAAATACCACTATACCGTCCCATTCTACCCTGTATGTTAAATTCCTATGCTACATTATTTAAATCAGCCATAAAAAAAAACTCAATAATGCTTGTGACGCTAAGGCGAATCTAACGACGTGACACCTCGTTTAACGAAATCGGCCCATTCAGGTTAAAAACACTCCACGCCTTAATCTTTGACAGTCGGGTAAAAGTTAAAAACTGAAACTAAATAAAATAAATAAATATATGACACCCCAGTTATTAAAATCGCTCTTTAGTTTAGGAGCTAGAGTGTAACGTGATCAGGACGTAGACGGGACGTGGTTGTATACATTTTTGGTTTTCCCGTCCCGTACGTGCAATCGTTACGTATGCACATTCCGATACATTTTCTATGAAACGATATTGTCGTCCCGTCCCGTCCCCGTCCCGTCCGTGTAAAATCACGTTACGTATGCAGCGCCCTTAACTCACAACTGTTCTCCTGGCTTCACGAAGTAGGGTCAAAGGGTGAGTAGGTACAGTCACCAGCAATAATATATTATCCAACATTGGGTGCAAAAATATCTGACACACTCTTATATCTCTAGTAATAAAGACGTGGCAGATATTTTTGCACCCAATGTTGTATAATAATATATATTATTGCTGGTGACTGTACGTAAAACGGGCGCTAAGAACTACTATTACTACCCTGACTTGACCTCAGGATGTTACATCACTAATTAGTCTGTGATCCGTCTTATCTATGTGTGCTTGCTGTTTGTCTAGCTAAGTATTCTTGGTACCTACATATAACTACGTATATAACTACGTGTATATAACTACGTGTTGTCTGGCTTACACTTTAAACTGTAATTTAAGACCAAAAAAACTACGACAGATACGTCACTGTCATAAGTGTCAAAGTCAGATATGTCAGTGTCAATCGAACATTTCAGAGTTAGCCAACCTTTTTGCATTGATGATCAAATTGTTGTAATTTATATTTGTAGATAATTCTGACATTTTCAATATCAAAAGTTATATTTAACAATAGGGAATAACTATGCATTCTATGTTTTTTCTACCCGATACTCAAAACATTAAAATATCCCGAAACAATTATTTTCTCATAAAGTGTGTTAAGTAATTAAATGGCGGGTGTGTGTGTTCAATAGCGATTTTTTATCAGCTAAAACAAAATAACCAGCTAAGTTCGGATGCTTTACACTTATGCTTGATTTAAACTTGACAGTTACCCATGGACCCCATGGTGTCATGGCTGGTAAAATGCCCGATGATTGTCATTATAAAGTGAGCTACACACTTTTGGCCTGTTATTTTGTCGAAAAGCTAAACGTATGTAATATTTAAATTGCATCTAACGTTGTTTACAACTATTGTTTATTTATCGTACCAAATGTTATTAATACACAGTACACACACATACACACAGTTATTAACAGTTTGCTACCAAAAATTTTGTATGGTTAAATATTTAATAGGCTATCTTGTATTTATGTAAGTAACTTGAATTAACTTGTTTATTTAAATCGAAGGTTTAAAACTACCTACAAATAAATATGCTTAGTGCGGTCTTTTAAAAAGTGGAAATATACTAAGGCAATTTTTTTTTTTTTTTAGTGGCAACCCACGTTGGTCTTTAATTACGTTTTCGAGTATAGAGGTCTCAATGGGAAGTGGGACCTGAGACCTATTGACATTTCAACTGTCAAGACTAAAATCTCAAGAATGCCTCCAAGCTATATCAGGTAGCAGGCTGTTCCCGGGTCATACACAAATTTAGGTTACCGTCTTTCTTGTGGGCACACCCGAAATTAACGTTTTTAAGGCCTCATTTTTTGGCTGAACCCACATCCTCATAAACGGCGTCAGGTCTACTTTAGTTCCATCAAATAAATCATAACTTATATGTACACAAGCCTTTAACTAATGACCACAGTGGACAACTTTTGTTTTTTCGAGTGTGTGTGACCCTCCCCGTGGACCTATTCGATAATCTCTAGCGTAACGCGTAACATGTTCATGGTATAATATAATTTCGCTTAATTTAGTTCGATTTACTTTTACCTTAAGAGGATTGTGAAGCGCCGTTAAAATCGCGTAGCTGTCAAAAAAAATCCATACAAAACTAGCTCCGGGCGAAAACGTTTCTTACCCCCTAAATCAAGTCCGATTTCCACGATTTTTGAATATGTTGTAGTTATTATAAAGACCTAGGTCTGTACGTTTCTGTATTTTGCTTTTTAAATTTGTTTCTTTCTAAGAAATATTTTCTTGGATTAGAAAACGTACAGACATAGTTTGTCATTATATCTACAACATATACAAAAATCGTAAAAATCGGACGAGGTTTAAGGGGAGAGCAACGTTTTCGCATTTTGTATGGAGATTTTTAGCTTCACAATCCTCTTAAGCCGCGATTTACCTAGCGAGTAAAATTAACTTAATCGGGAGAAATATATTAATAGTATCCAGATAATTAGGGAAGTCATTCATTAGTGCCCTCTAATGTACTAGGTAAAACAATGTTACTTTTGATATATTATGGTATTGTTTTTAACTCGGTACGCCATTATAGCCAAGTAGATAAGAGCTATCGACATTGACAACACGATAACATGTCAAAGGCGATATAGTTTTACCGAGTAGAATAAAGCCCCTGCTGTGCTAACGGTAATTTCCATTCCTATTCCGATTGCGGCCGGATATAAATAATCGATTGTCATCGTCATAGTCATATCGTAATTGGGTTCTACGTCTTTAAAGATGATTTAGAGGCCAATGATCACGGCAGTATTAAATAGCTTGTTCCAGATACTTAATTGAAGAAGCGTACACGCATGACGCGCTAATCTAATTAGGAGCACACGAGACAAACTAGCACTTTCTGTATACATAATAATTAAAATTTGCATGCTAGTATTTAGCGAAAAATATTTAGTTGTTAGAGTTGTTGGTAATTCTTTACCACTCTGGGATGAAGGCGTGACGGTAATATGTATGTATGTATGTAGTTAGCGAAAAATGTTTTGTTCGGGTCCAAATATGTAACACTATTGTGCCTTTTTTGAAGCAAATAAAGATTATGATTATGATGACTTTACAAGCCTTATGAAAACAACAATGTCAGAGTTTTATACATGAGAGAGGATGTCTCATTAATCAATTTCGGTTAAGCGATTACACAAATCGAAGCTGAACATTATTCATTATCATATTTATTTGTAGTTAATATTTACTGAGTGGCTATAAAGCGATTGGTTCGAGCAATCGGGGAGTGGAATATTCCTAGACCGCGTGGCGGAGTCAGGGACCTATCCGTGCTATCAAGGGCCACAGTTCTGCCCTTCTGAGTAATAAGCTCATCCAATCTGATAACAGATGCATATTTAGACTTTTAGATTTGAGAAATAATAATAAAATAATAAAAATAAATATCAATGGACGATCTCACACAAATTGACCTAGTCCCAAACTAAGCTCTAGGCTTGTACTATGGGTACTAGACAACGATATAAATACTTATATAGAGAAATAAATACTTAAATACATAGAAAACATCCAAGACTCAGAAACAAATACTCGTGCTCATCACACAATTTATCTGCCCTTACCGGGATTTGAACCCAGGACCGCTAGCTTCGTAGGCAGGGTCTCTACCAACTAGGCTAGCGCGTCGTCAATAATGGTTAGTTGGTGGGTGGTTGGTGGGGACCATTCCTCTGTACAGCTATTTTAGCACCACTGATGTTATAAAAATATTTTGGGGACATATCGGGTTTTGTTTTTATTGCACCAAATATTGATGTGATGAGCTACGGACTCGAGTTGTGGGTCACTGCAGCGGAGTGGCGACGTGTTTTTGTCCTACAAAAGCGCGCCGTTCGCATCATCTCTTTCGCCTCACCTGGTACTCCTGCACGAGAACTCTTTAGGACTCAAAGCATCCTAACATTACCCTCTCAGTACGTGTACGATGTATCCAAATTCGTTAGGTACAACATAGATAGTTTTCCCACTAGAACACTAACCCGCACGCGACTAGGTTCCACAAATCGCTTACTAATCGCAAGCTCCAGACTGACCAAGTCAACCAAATCTATGCACATTTTGGGACCGAAGGTCTACAACAGGCTACCTTCACACATTAAAAACTTAGAACGCAATGCAGGATTCTGTAATAAATTAAGGAAATGGCTTATTGACAATTCTTTCTACGATTTTAATGAATTCATCTTAGACTAACGAATTATAAAATGACATTTTAATTTCAAATTGTGTAATATATAACTTATTTTAAATATTATCTAAAGTACCTACTATAATGCAACTAACTATAACATAACCAATATATAATATAACCAAAGTTTTGTAATTATTTTGACATGTAATATTTTATAATATTATAAATAAATGAGTATGAGTATGAGTATGAGTATTGGTTGGAATGACAATATTAAGCTATTTTTAGGGTTCCGTACCAAAATGATAAAATGACCAATCAATCAATCAATCAATCAAGTCATTTATTTGCGTAAAACATAAAATGCATGCAAATACAGTTTTAGGATTAAAATTATGCTTAGAATAGGTACATTACCCTTATGGTGAGACTTCGTTGTCTGTCTGGCTGTTTGTCTGTACGTCACCGCAGGTTTTTCTCAGCAACTACAAATGCTATCAACTTGAAATTTGGCGTAGTTGTACAACTTCTTTGCCCGCATCTATTTTTAGCTTTTTGATTTATAGCCAAAAATGTACAAATAATGACCGTTCCCCCCTTATCTCCGAAGTTTATAAACCAAAAAATCTGAAAAATTCCCGGCTAATTTCTTGTATTTTATTGGAAAAATAAAATTAAGTATGCATAACTAAATCAGTATTTACATTTGCAGTTACGGCTCGCGAGCCTGTTCTCCACTAGAAGTTCGTTACTGTAACTGCTACGGCTACAGTTACAGCTCGCTAGTGAGTACCTGGCTATAGAGAAGGCAAACGAGCACTCAGGCTACTTAATGGTAGGTATGTAAGTGGGATCTGAAACCCACATTTACACTATGTACATACTTAGTATAAAACAAAGTCGCTTCCCGCTATCTGTTTGTCCCTATGTATTTATGCTTAGATCTTTAAAACTACGCAACGGATTTTGATGCGGTTTTTTTAATAAAAAGAGGGATTCACAAGGAAGGTTTTTATGTATAATAAGTTTTGGATTATGTAGGGGTATTACAGAAAACTGGCATAAACCGAAGCGAAGCGAGGGCGGATCACTAGTGAAAAATAAAATTAAGAGTCAAGTATTTAAAAATTTTGAGAAATAACAAAAAAACTTTGAAAATCTGTATTAAAATTTAGGCTAGTCAAAATGGAACTTATTGCGTGGAAAATAAAGTTCATAACCAAATGAGTATTTATTTTGCGGTTACCAAGCATATTATCTTAAGTACGGAACCCTCGGTGCACGAGTCCGACTCGCACGTCACCGGTTTATTTTAACAAGGCGTTAGATTTAAGTGATAAAGAATAGAGCGCTATTGGTTATTGCGTTTGCATTATACGAAAACGACACATAAATTGCCTTCTATAGGAAAATTCCCTTATGCTTTTACTAAAAGCGGTAACAATCACTATTGTCTTAGGTCATGATATGCGTTAAATAAATAGAACCGAGTCCACTTTAGATAACTCGTCGCTATCTAATACGGTTGCTGACAATAACTTTGTGTTCTTAGCAATTTAAATATGTCTTTGTTCAGAAACTTCAGAAAGAGCAAAAGGAAATAAATTACTAAATATTTGAAAACGACCCAAAGTATGAAGGTCCTATTCAAATGTGAGAATGTGTTGAACACGGCGTTTTTTTGACAATTCACCAAAATAACCTCCGGTGAGGCTAGTTAGATTAGCGGCTTAATTTAATTTTAAGAGGATTGTGAAGCGCCGCTAAAATCGCGTAGCTGTCAAAAAAAATCCATACAAATTTAGCTCCGGGCGTTAACGTTTCTCACCCCCTAAATCAAGTTCGATTTCCACGATTTTTGAATATGTTGTAGTTATTATAAAGAACTATGTCTGTACGTCTCTGTTTTTTTAATTTGTTACATTCTAAGAAATATTTTCGTGTAAAGGTACTTAAACGCACAGACATAGTTTTTCATTATATCTACAACATATTCAAAAATCGTAAAAATCGGACTAGCTTTAAGAGGAGAAAAACGTTTTCGCATTTTGTATGAACATTTTTAGCTTCACAATCCTCTTAACACGCGCGTCAAAGAAAAAAGGGTAAAATACTGATATTTTCTGCTTTACAAAACTGAACTGAACAATGTAATTGATTTTAAATGTTAAAGTTGTTAATGGGTTTCCCTCAGAGGGTTAAAATGTAAAAAGTAACAACTAATATAATTGAAGGAGTCATCCCATACTTCTGACGTAATGTTAATGCGCGAATATTGACTTGGAATATTAAACAAACTCGATCAATAGCTTTACAACACCTCCCAATTCACACATTTATCGGGAAGGTGACTTTGACTATTATTGACCAAACATGGACGAAAAAAGTGTGTGCCCAAGTCTGGTAAAGCTCCGGTTTCGAAAATACAAAACAAATTAGCAGTCCACATCAATTCACACCCATACGGCGTTACTTATAAACGTGGAATAACATTGGAGTAGCTAAAGCAACCATGCTTTTCGTCCTAATTAGGTATCTGTTTAATTCAAATGTCACATAATGACAGATAAGGACAAAGCATGGTGTAGCTACCCCACGGTTATTCCACGTTTATAAGTAACGCCGATAGACTATTAATGCTATCATGGATAAAATTGAATACTAAAAGTTGGCATCCATATATCCTGAGGCAGTACTACTTCTACGCCGAGCGTGTATTAGCGCCCTAATTACTATTATTGTGTTTTCTAATAAACTAAAGCATTATCTTCCAGTCGAAGGATGTTTTTTTGTTGTTCAAATGAATACACAATTTATAGGGTAGGTATATGACTTGATAACAAATGAACTATGAGTGAGTAACTTAACGGAAAAAAGTGGCCACCTTTTTCCATTAAGTTGACTACACGTAGGTTAAAGGTTACTAATCATACGTATGTAATATACGCTATACATTTTGTATTCATTTGTACAAAAACAAAACATCCTTAGATTTCAAGACAATAGGTACTTAGCTTATTAGCTTATAAGAAAACACTATAATAGTAATGAGGGCGTCAATACCCTACTTTTTCAGTGAATTTTATCTAACTATTTGCACTTATCTATAGTTTTCGTTGATTGTTAAATACAAATGCATTTGTATTACGTCCAAAAATAGAAACTGGGCGGCGATGCCTCATCGCGCCGGTGTCGGGTGGCGGGGCGCGGTTGACCGCAACGGGTTCGGTTCCCGGCTCCGACTGCCAACTTCGTTACGAATAATCAACTACTAAGCATTACTTATTACTCTTAGAAAACGTTTTATACAGTTACTAAAGGACGCCCCCGACTTCGTACGCGTACAATTAGTTTCCCGCTACTCCCCCTATATTAACCTCTTAAGGGATGAATTTCCAAAAATCCCGTCTTAGTGCACCCCTAGACCTCATAAGGAACCTACGTACCAAATTTGGAATCTCTAGACCCAGCGGTTTGGCCTGTGCGTTGATATGTCAGTCAGTTCTTCTTTTATATATTCAGATATTATAGCTGTCGTTAATCACTAGTTCAAATCTATGAAAAAGGATTTTACAATCGCAATTCGAGTGTTACGCTAAGATTATGAATGGTAAATAAACCGGTGGCCTGTTAGCTACAAATTACAATTTACAGGTTACAAGTTTCCATTTGACACAACCTCGACTAATGACGACCAGCCATTTGGGCAGTGTTGCCAGTTTAGACCTGTAAAATTGTAACTTGTAGCTTTATAAAACGTGCCCCTGTTGTAGTTTTACACAGCGGAAAATGTCAAACGCGATATATAAATAATTCAAAAGCTTTGAAAGTTCGACTAAGACGGTCATAGTAGGCATTGCAAAGTTTGAAATTATTATTAAGAGGATAATCTCACACCAATTCACCTGGTCACAAACTAACCCCTAGGCTTGTACTATGGGTATAAAAACTTATATAGAGCAATAGATACTTAAATATATCGAAAACGTCCAAGACACAGAACCAAATATTCGCGCTCGTCGCACAAATATTTGCCCATACCGGGATTCAAACCCGGGACCGCTAGCTTCGTAGGCAGGGTCTCTACCAACTAGCCTAGCCAACGCGTCGTCAGTAATGATTTACTGTCCTGTGACACAGGGATTCCTAGCTCAGGACCCAAAGCCGTCATTTATTTTTAAACGTGTTTTTGTTAACTAAATATATTTCATTTCATTTCTATGTTGACATTTACAGGGAATGTTTCTCCTAGGGGTGACCATTGCAAACTCTATTTCTATGAAAAGGATTTAATTAATTAATTAATTAATTATTTAATACCAAATCGCAGCTACACAGCTGTAGCTACAGCTACTAAGGAAGGCATCCAATTGGTTATTTGAAGAGGTTATCTTTTACTTGCCAAAAACGTTTTGGTCATTATTTTTATTATTTTTATTTATGAAAAACTTAAAAAGGTTCAAAACCGGAACATTTGGTTGGGTTATTACGTTAAGTGGGTACATTTTTTAATGTTTTCTTTTTGCATATTACGATCGAATTTTAAATTGCTTTGAACCGAATGTTTTTTGGTGGCTAAATAAAATCTCACGAGTATTTTCACTTAATTAGGTTTATGAAGACCGTAAAGTCGTTGAGTTGTGGGTATTGCAGTATTTCGAGTCATCCAATCAAAAGCTTAAAAACCTGCTTACTTAATGTTATCCTCTCGTGCTTTATATGCTAATCTGTGTTATTTGAATTTTTAAGACGTGGTTACCTAAAAGAGATTTTTTTGCAACTGTCAGGATTATGACAGTTCCTAATTGAATCATAACAATCAAAAACTTTGTTTTGCATAATCCAAACAATTGTAATTCATTAAGGTTGTGTTAGCGAGTACTTTTTAACTTACCAAAAACACATGTTTGAAAAGCTTCCAAACTCTATTGTTGTTGGCTTCCGTACGCCTATTACTATCGGTTATGCGTTTAAATTGTCTACGGCTCCTGACTAGCCGAGCTCTGCGATTTACCCAAGCCGCGGAAAAAACTTAGCATTGGTCATCTCGACGGACTCTCACTTTTCAACTTGATGGATTGACTGGGGACTGGGAACTACTGGGAATTATTTTTCCCATCTGCTACCAGTGGTAACAACTGGGAATAGACATTCCAACTAGTTATCGCCTATTTATTTTAGTGGAAACAGGTGGGAAAAATCCAGCTGTTACCAGTGGAAAAATTTAGTACTTGCATTCTCAATTTGGTATCTTAATCGGCGCTTTTATGAGCTCGCTTGCTCGAACAACCGATCGAAAAGAAGCCGTTTATAAGAGAACGACACCTCTGAATGCTAAGTGCTCAATTACTTAAATACTTCTTTTGACTCCTGAATTTCGACGGTTTTTATTGGCCAGCCGGGGCATGTCTTCCAGTTGTCTTGTTCAGACCAAAACTCATCTCTTATATACATCGGATAAGTATCTTCGTAAAATAGCATAAATATACATAAATGTTCAAATATTTGCTCCACGTCTCCATTAAGTGTGTTTGCGAAGTGTGTGCATACATGTGCCTGTATACGTGCACACAGAAACAGTACCTTTCTCAGAAACTCATGTTTGTCCGAAATTCGCACGTCGGCAAGAAAGCACACTTTAAAATTAAGAGGTTTATTTGTAGCGTGAAGCACGTACCTACCTTAGTTAATTATGTAGCTCTTAAAATATTTTACATTGATAAGATAGGTTTGTTAACCAGTCATAACATTTGTCACTGATAACAATTTTGTCTGATATTAACAATTGTGAAGCGAGTATGCAAACCTTTGCCGATGCAGCTGGAGACCTACTAATGTTTACATTATTATTTACACACAACAATGGTATAAATTAAGCTTCCATTCAGCTCACCTTATGTAATTACACGTACATGAACGAAGGCCCCCTGCGTGAGTTTTATGGCCATAAATCGGTGTCGCGAAGTCTATTCTGGGTGCGTTCGGAACTCCCAAAAGTCGGTGCCAAAATTCGCGCGAGTCTCCGTCGCATTCGCCTCGCCCGCCCTGCACCGCCGACCCACTATTTATAGATAACGTGACATTGTTTTCTTTGCCACTTGTAATCGAGCTGTACTTTTCCATGCGAAAATCGTTAACCCTGCGATAAATAGGTGCCGGCGCCCGCGCCTTGCTCCGACTGCCTTATTTAAACTGACATACTTAATTAAATGTTATTATCAATTTAGACTGTTTTCATGTCACTCTCCTAAGAATAACACTGATACAGTATCAAGTTAAAGAGTGATTTACTGTTAATTGAACCTTAATTACTGTTATATCGACCATTACAGTCTTATCTCAATGCAATAGGTGTGTACAGGTACCTACGTGACATAAGCATGGTTATCGTCTATGCCCGTATTATTGTCGCTTTTATCGCGGTGGATAAAGTATTTCTCACTCTTGCACTTACAAACTGGTCAGAAAGTGACAAATGTTTTATCCATGTTTATCTGGGTCGATAAAACACAACAATATTAGGCCCGCTGGTATTTTGTTTTCTGGGTACTTTAATTTAAGAATTGACTAGCGACCCTCCCTCGCTTCACTTCGGTTTCTGTAACACCCGTACATAATCCAGAATTTATTATACATCAAAACCTTCCTCTTGAATCATCTATTGATGAAAACTCATTAAAACAGAGACAGACGGCGGGAAGCGACTTTGCTTTACTTATAGTATTTATTGAGTATTGATGCCGTCACGTGTTTTCGATACTGAAACGTTTTTGTAACCTATGATTATTATTAATGGCCTGAGTTAACAGTTTCATTGCCCTTGTTCGAATACTAAGAAACAAAAACTATGTTAGAGCCACTGTATCCATACTATTGGAACTTTTCGACATAGTCGTATATGGAGAAGCGAAGTCAGCGATATCAATAGCCATAGTTTAAGATATATTTCAATAGGTATTCCATCAATAAAAGAATTATAAAAATCGAGTTAAAAAATTGGGATGTTGCTGAATTGGTTTCAATAAGAAACAAACCATTTATTAAATCAATTCAGTAGTAGCGAAGTATACCTACCGTGTTCATTCTTACTTGTCTTATATAGTAAACAACTTTCTAAGCCTAAAATGAACCTTTTTTTTGGCTAAAACGGCTCTTTTATCGTAAATAAAGTAAACTGAGTATACATTTTGGACATCACTTGGCCACTGTGATTGCTTTATAATTAAAATTGCTATTTTAGCCATTAAAGTTTTATTTTGAGGTTAGAAAGCTGTTTACTATATTAGATAAGGAAGAATGAACACGGTATAGGTAGTTGCATTTGGTAGAAACATGCGTCTGCTACGTAGGTTCACCCAAAGCTATTAGGCAAAACAAATACATATTTAAATAGGTAAACAATTAGTTCTCTTTCTTTCCGTCTTCGGTATGTGATAAGGGTGCGAAGGAGAAAGCCGAGGAACAATCTGGTGCGTGGTCAGGGTCTAGCACCCTCAGTCGAGCTGCATCTCCCGCCCGAGGCTATCGCGCGATATCGCGGCACTTATTATTTACGTACGACAAATACAATAATATTGTGATGGTATTATAGTGTGAGTGAATGTGCGCCCAGATTAGCAAGGAGATGGATATGCGGGTATGTATTGCTTGCAATTTTTATGATAAAAAATAAAATCGGGGGCCAATCTCACACAAATTGACCTACTCCCAAACTAAGCTATAGGCTTGTAGTTACTATGGACACTAGACAACGATAAACATAATTATATACGAAGAAAACACTCAAGAATCAGAAACAAATACTCGCGATTATCATACAAATATTTACCCTCGCCGGGAATCGAACCGCTAGCTTCGTAGGCAGGGCACTACCAACTAGGCACTGCGTCGTCACTCGAAACTCGGTTTGGAAGCTTTCTCGGAAACGGCTTGAAACTTATCCTCGCCCAGTGTGCAATAGAATGTACATAATCAAGGCAATATAATTTGAACTGTGTTGCAATGTGAATAAGGTTTATTTTCCTATGTTCATAAACTGAAAATGACATTATCGAACAAACGTAATTGAACTTTATTGCGTTGATGGTAGATTCAAAGTCCCATTCACAAAAAACTCCCTGTTTGTAGTATGGTGGGCCTTACGAGGATAAAACTTATAAATTATTGCTTTTAAAAAAATAGGTTTGCAAGTGTCAACGAATCCCTAATATACTAAGTCTCTTATTCATAAACACACTATAAACCTATTTTAGTGAAATTAGACATGCGTTGTCCTTTTCTGTGAAATGGAGATGTTACAATGACGGATAAACAAAGCATATTTCAAGCAAACTTTAGCTATGTGCGTTTATGAATGAGGATAATAGTTTTTACAAAGTAAAAGGATGATAACAAATGAGTATCGTGCTTAACGCTTTCTTATATTCTTTAAAAAGTATCTTTTATTCTTACTCGGGGAACAAACTATCTCCATACCAAATTTAATTTAAATCGGTTCAGTAGCTTAGGTGTGAAAGCGTAACAAACAACTAGAGTTACTTTCACCTTTATAATATTAAGTATTGTTTTTATTTATCCAGAGGTTAAAACGGGCAGCCAAGCAAAGCAAGGGTACATATTATAGTTTGAGTGCCATTGTTTTGTCTCGACTTTAATAATATTACTACCCACATTTCACTTCGAGTTCGAGAAAAAAAAACAAAAGGAAATTGCTAGCAACATAGCAAATGATAGCGCTAAAAGATTTTCTCATCAACATATGAATTAGACAAAATTAAAAACCAAAATTAAAAGCGTGGTTTTCGAAAATAGTTTAGGAAGGAAATTAAGAAATAGTTAGTTTAGTCAGTTGCGTCACGAAAAGTAACTACTATACTTACCTATACATCTATATACCACGTGTCCCAAAACTCAACGATAAGCCGGCACCAGAGGATGGAGCTGCTTATGATTAGTCGAGAAAAAATAAGGAAAAAAATATATCTTTTCCTTATTGGTATTGGTATTGGTAGTATCTTGACGTGTAAAAGTGCCCGAGCGGCCTACTTACTAAATAAATTTCTTTTATCTTTTTTATCTTTTTTATTTTTTCTCGACTAATCATAAGCAGCTCCATCCTCTGGTGCCGGCTTATCGTTGAGTTTTGGGACACGTTGTATATAAAAGGCAAAACTGACTGACTGACTTAGGTATCAACTCTGACTCAAATATAAAAAATAGGCCAAGTTCTAATGTGTCACCGAAAGAAGTGTTATCTACAGTATTCCCAGCTTCTTCGGCTGGCTATCGCTATCACGCTTGCACTCGCAACTGACAGTATATTTTTTACTCGTGTGTCATAGAAAAACGAAGGTTGCCGATAGATATTAAGAAAATGGTAGTGCTGTAAAAGGTGCCAAGTTTGGCATTATTTGCTTTACCCAGCGCTAACAATAATGTAAAGATTTCCAAGATTTCACATCATATTATAATTATATACGATAATTATTGAACCTTGATTTTTTACTAGGCATTAAACTCAGACTAAAGTAATCTGTTAAAATAACGTGGGTGAGAATAAGGGCCTGAATGGTGAAAAAACTTCAGTGCCGCTGGGCTTTTTCTTTGAACTTGTCCGGACACACTGCCGTGCGTATAACTGATTCGTGCACGGATCACAACAACATCATTAATTTCAAGCATCCGCCTTTTACAATGTCGGGAAATTAATTAATGTCGTAGTTGCAACCTGGCGAGACAGAGGACAACACGTATACCTCGCGTAAACGTGCTCATCCCACAAACCTACTAGCCATTAAATAGACATATCAAAAATGTCCAAGGATCAAAAATATCCCTACATTATTTTGATATGGGATCCCCTCGAATCACCGACATTTATTTGCTCAATATAATCATTTCACAAACATCATTTTGCAAGACGCTTTTTTTCCGAAACTGTAATTATTTCAGGATTTATTTCAGCACCATTTTGTAGAATCCTATAGGTTAGGTTAATTTAATAAAAATCATGAAATATATACAGTTTCGGAAAAAAAGGGTTTTCAAGGGTAAACGTTTTGATATGTTCGGTGCATTTACAGTTTTGTGTCCAACTACATGGTTAGTTTAGTCGATATATGAACGTTTTAGGGTACAAATAAATTTTAGTTAGTCAATAATTGTAAATCTGGAGCTACGGATCTGATTATGAAAGTTCCCATGTGATAATGTCTATATTTTATCCCGAAAAGTAAACGAAGGCGAAGTTGCACAAAGTTACTTTAGATAAAAGATTTGGTTTTGGCTAAGTTATTGACAAGTTCTAGCGCACAATACATAAAATAAACTGGTTGCCTAGTTACACATAGCTTCGATACTTATGTCAAAGTTCAAAGCCGAAGGTAAAAAAATAATCGGTGTGAGTGCACTTCTATATAGGAATACTTTATAAGCATCTTATTGGCATTTCTCATATTCTTAAAAAAAAGAACTAGTGAAAATATTGTTATTATTAGTAATTTTATGAACAGAAGAATAATACAAACAAGATGCAGAGAGTCGAATTCCAAAGAACGGAAACTAACGATCAATAAATAATCAGTCACACGTCATATTTATGAAGGTAGGTACATCAGCAGTCCATACATTTCCATGATGCATTTACGATATAGCTATGAATCAAGAATGGTTATTTTTTAAATATTACGGTTACAATCATATCAATCAATCAATCATCATGTTATATATTTATTATTAGTTATGTGTAATTTACGGGATCATTTACCTCATAAATTTAAGTAAAATCATAATAAAAGGTCTTTAATGTTACATGTAATGACATAAAGTTATCGTAATTGCTATTCGGAGTCAATGTTTTTATAACTTTTTAATTGTGTCATGTACTATCTTCAAATAAATAATTCAGATAAACAGTGTTTATCAATAAATGTCATTTAGATACTCGTTATTAAAAATATTATTTTTAAATATGCATATGTCTGAATGAGTGAGATGAAAACGAACGGAGATTTTTGATTAAAAAAAGTTGAGTGTACGGTCGACCTTATGTAGCTGCACACCTTAGTGCTTCGTCAGCCTGACATCATGTTTGAACTGCCGCACTTAGTGCCTCCGTTAACTTGAGCGGTTTGCACGGAGCGGGTGCACCGGCACGCCTCTTGAAAAATAGTAGGTATAAGCAGCGCTAACTGGGGTTTTTTCAACAACGACGGACGGACGGACGAACGAGCGATTGTCCAAGCGGCGAGTTTAAGTAGTCCCGTCAGAGTGAACAAAACACATTTTAGCGCGTGCATTCAATTTGGCAGCATGACTTCTCGAACGTATAATGCTGCCTAATTGACAATGCACGCGCTAAAATGTGTTTTGTTCGCTCGGACGGGACTACTTAAACTCGCCGCTTCGATTCGCTCGTCCATCCGACAGCGCGCCGTTTTTTGAGAGAATAACACCCCTGACCCGGACATGTGCGATTTTGATTTGTGCGGATTTGTATCCGCAGGCGTGCACCCGCGCAAAATAGCGGAGGCACTAATCCTGTCAATCAAAGGCGTAAAAGCGACCAGGCAGCAATTGTGCCAGGTACTAATAAGCCCGACTGGACATTATTGCAATATGTTATTCCAATATGTAAAGTGTGTCCACTAACAAAATATTGCCAAAAATTTGTAGACCTGGTAGCAGTATAAAAATATGAGTAAGCCTGAGTTGGTATAATCAGGATACGTTAAATAAGTGCGGCAAATTGCATGTAATTCCGTGCCGTGGCTAAGGTAGGTGATAAATCGATTCTTAAAAATGTTGAAGGGTAATTATGCGTTTAATTACAAAAATCAAAACATCGTTAGGAACTTTCACCACTTTAAAATAGTCTAATTAGTGCGATAATTTGCACTTCAGTCGTTTATTTTTTTGTAAACGGCTGTCAAGCAACAGATTCATAAATAACAACAACAAAACATTTTTTTTTATATATGGCTCGGTTCCTTTAAACGCTCACCATAATTTTAACATTATGAGGAAATGTTTAGATTTAGTTATCGTATTGATGAAAAAATAACCAAAAAATGCTTATTCAATGCGCATGCTCTAAAAGTGGCTCTTAAGAAGCGTGTTCAGGTGGATTCAACGTGAACTTTTATCCCTAGGGTCTTAAGTATGTACTTTTTTTCTTCTATTCTATAAAGACCCCATGGAGAGGGTAATATTTTCTGCGGGTGAGTAAGATAGATACACTATACTAACTCTACCTTACGCCACATGTTTAGAAATTATGTATGCTGTTATATAATTTATCAGCTTTGTATGGAACGTGGGACATAGACCAAGAACAATGGTTAAGTATCGTGCAATAAAAAACGTCTTGCTTATTTATAATATCTTTACAGAAGTGAACAATTTTGTTTTTCGCTGTACTCAGAGACATTTTAGAGACTATTAAATCGTTTCTATTTCAATGCTGTGTATAAAAAATCGTCACTATAAGGTTTGACTTAAAAAATCGCCATTAACCAACTCTGAGTGCGGTCGTAAGTCTCTAAGTCTCTAGTCAAGCTATGAAAAACAAATGTAATTTAAAGGGACATTTTTTCTATTTTCTCAAAGAAAACAGGTTTTGCCTAATTTGCGGCTCCGTAAAAATAGCGTTGTTATTCCGTCGCTAAATAAGTTTGAGAACCACTGCTCTAGTCAATTGGGAGTTTTCAAAAAACGTATACATAGTTAAAGATAAAAATTAAGAAACGGTCACTTTAGTCAGTGACGTCACATAAAATTAGTTAGTTAAATTCAATAAACGAAGCAGATTCAATTCTCCCCCGTTAGTAATATGGTCGCACTTGCTACATGAGTTTTGCCTGAGATACCACCATTTGTCTTATACTTATACTAGAGGACGCCCGCGACTTCGTACGCGTAGAATTAGTTTCCCGCTACTCCCCCTATTTATTCCCGTTGGGGGTCGATTTTCAGAAAATCGTTTCTTAGTGCTCACTAACATCATGAAAGCAACCCCTGAACCAAATTTCAAGTTTCTAGGTACAGTAGTTTCGGCTGTGCGTTGATACCTAAGTCAGTCAGTCAGTTTTGCCTTTTATATACAACGTGTCCCAAAACTCAACGATAAGCCGGCACCAGAGGATGGAGCTGCTTATGATTAGTCGAGAAAAAATAAGGAAAAAAATATATCTTTTCCTTATTGGTATTGGTATTGGTAGTATCTTGACGTGTAAAAGTGCCCGAGCGGCCTACTTACTAAATAAATTTCTTTTATCTTTTTTATCTTTTTTATTTTTTCTCGACTAATCATAAGCAGCTCCATCCTCTGGTGCCGGCTTATCGTTAAGTTTTGGGACACGTTGTATATAAAAGGCAAAACTGACTGACTGACTTACTCACCCGCAGAAAATATTACCCTCTCCATGGGGTCTTTATAGAATAGAAGAAAAAAAGTACATACTTAAGACCCTAGGGATAAAAGTTCACGTTGAATCCACCTGAACACGCTTCTTAAGAGCCACTTTTAGAGCATGCGCATTGAATAAGCATTTTTTGGTTATTTTTTCATCAATACGATAACTAAATCTAAACATTTCCTCATAATGTTAAAATTATGGTGAGCGTTTAAAGGAACCGAGCCATATATAAAAAAAAATGTTTTGTTGTTGTTATTTATGAATCTGTTGCTTGACAGCCGTTTACAAAAAAATAAACGACTGAAGTGCAAATTATCGCACTAATTAGACTATTTTAAAGTGGTGAAAGTTCCTAACGATGTTTTGATTTTTGTAATTAAACGCATAATTACCCTTCAACATTTTTAAGAATCGATTTATCACCTACCTTAGCCACGGCACGGAATTACATGCAATTTGCCGCACTTATTTAACGTATCCTGATTATACCAACTCAGGCTTACTCATATTTTTATACTGCTACCAGGTCTACAAATTTTTGGCAATATTTTGTTAGTGGACACACTTTACATATTGGAATAACATATTGCAATAATGTCCAGTCGGGCTTATTAGTACCTGGCACAATTGCTGCCTGGTCGCTTTTACGCCTTTGATTGACAGGATTAGTGCCTCCGCTATTTTGCGCGGGTGCACGCCTGCGGATACAAATCCGCACAAATCAAAATCGCACATGTCCGGGTCAGGGGT
Organism: Acleris literana; assembly: GCA_946894065.1. Taxonomy (NCBI): domain Eukaryota; kingdom Metazoa; phylum Arthropoda; class Insecta; order Lepidoptera; family Tortricidae; genus Acleris; species Acleris literana. The sequence goes on from OX335681.1 coordinate 8,013,444, forward strand.
GTTATTCTCTCAAAAAACGGCGCGCTGTCGGATGGACGAGCGAATCGAAGCGGCGAGTTTAAGTAGTCCCGTCCGAGCGAACAAAACACATTTTAGCGCGTGCATTGTCAATTAGGCAGCATTATACGTTCGAGAAGTCATGCTGCCAAATTGAATGCACGCGCTAAAATGTGTTTTGTTCACTCTGACGGGACTACTTAAACTCGCCGCTTGGACAATCGCTCGTTCGTCCGTCCGTCCGTCGTTGTTGAAAAAACCCCAGTTAGCGCTGCTTATACCTACTATTTTTCAAGAGGCGTGCCGGTGCACCCGCTCCGTGCAAACCGCTCAAGTTAACGGAGGCACTAAGTGCGGCAGTTCAAACATGATGTCAGGCTGACGAAGCACTAAGGTGTGCAGCTACATAAGGTCGACCGTACACTCAACTTTTTTTAATCAAAAATCTCCGTTCGTTTTCATCTCACTCATTCAGACATATGCATATTTAAAAATAATATTTTTAATAACGAGTATCTAAATGACATTTATTGATAAACACTGTTTATCTGAATTATTTATTTGAAGATAGTACATGACACAATTAAAAAGTTATAAAAACATTGACTCCGAATAGCAATTACGATAACTTTATGTCATTACATGTAACATTAAAGACCTTTTATTATGATTTTACTTAAATTTATGAGGTAAATGATCCCGTAAATTACACATAACTAATAATAAATATATAACATGATGATTGATTGATTGATATGATTGTAACCGTAATATTTAAAAAATAACCATTCTTGATTCATAGCTATATCGTAAATGCATCATGGAAATGTATGGACTGCTGATGTACCTACCTTCATAAATATGACGTGTGACTGATTATTTATTGATCGTTAGTTTCCGTTCTTTGGAATTCGACTCTCTGCATCTTGTTTGTATTATTCTTCTGTTCATAAAATTACTAATAATAACAATATTTTCACTAGTTCTTTTTTTTAAGAATATGAGAAATGCCAATAAGATGCTTATAAAGTATTCCTATATAGAAGTGCACTCACACCGATTATTTTTTTACCTTCGGCTTTGAACTTTGACATAAGTATCGAAGCTATGTGTAACTAGGCAACCAGTTTATTTTATGTATTGTGCGCTAGAACTTGTCAATAACTTAGCCAAAACCAAATCTTTTATCTAAAGTAACTTTGTGCAACTTCGCCTTCGTTTACTTTTCGGGATAAAATATAGACATTATCACATGGGAACTTTCATAATCAGATCCGTAGCTCCAGATTTACAATTATTGACTAACTAAAATTTATTTGTACCCTAAAACGTTCATATATCGACTAAACTAACCATGTAGTTGGACACAAAACTGTAAATGCACCGAACATATCAAAACGTTTACCCTTGAAAACCCTTTTTTTCCGAAACTGTATATATTTCATGATTTTTATTAAATTAACCTAACCTATAGGATTCTACAAAATGGTGCTGAAATAAATCCTGAAATAATTACAGTTTCGGAAAAAAAGCGTCTTGCAAAATGATGTTTGTGAAATGATTATATTGAGCAAATAAATGTCGGTGATTCGAGGGGATCCCATATCAAAATAATGTAGGGATATTTTTGATCCTTGGACATTTTTGATATGTCTATTTAATGGCTAGTAGGTTTGTGGGATGAGCACGTTTACGCGAGGTATACGTGTTGTCCTCTGTCTCGCCAGGTTGCAACTACGACATTAATTAATTTCCCGACATTGTAAAAGGCGGATGCTTGAAATTAATGATGTTGTTGTGATCCGTGCACGAATCAGTTATACGCACGGCAGTGTGTCCGGACAAGTTCAAAGAAAAAGCCCAGCGGCACTGAAGTTTTTTCACCATTCAGGCCCTTATTCTCACCCACGTTATTTTAACAGATTACTTTAGTCTGAGTTTAATGCCTAGTAAAAAATCAAGGTTCAATAATTATCGTATATAATTATAATATGATGTGAAATCTTGGAAATCTTTACATTATTGTTAGCGCTGGGTAAAGCAAATAATGCCAAACTTGGCACCTTTTACAGCACTACCATTTTCTTAATATCTATCGGCAACCTTCGTTTTTCTATGACACACGAGTAAAAAATATACTGTCAGTTGCGAGTGCAAGCGTGATAGCGATAGCCAGCCGAAGAAGCTGGGAATACTGTAGATAACACTTCTTTCGGTGACACATTAGAACTTGGCCTATTTTTTATATTTGTGTTTTTGGTGGGATTAGAATTTACTTTACTGTAATTGAGTTAGTTCTCGTTCGTTATCTGTTCCAAGTTATTAGCGTAGGGTCAGAGGGTCCCGCGGCCCATGCCCTGTCGCCGCATGGTACACTCGGATCAGATTCCAGCTTGTTATTTTCTCTTACTCGCAAGATAATGCCTTGTTATTCTCAGAGAAAGCAAGGATAAAGTGGTGATAAATATCTAGATGCGCCTGCACGTCGGTACCAGTCTTACATTATCTACCCCAGACGCATGCTTGGGCCATGCGCTTCACAAACATAAGTCAACTGGTCACAGATTGCACTGATTGAAATTTCCTTAAGTATATGACAGTTGTACTTTCGATGAGAAGATTTCCTTATTAATGATCGATAGTGATGTAACGTGAACTACGTGATTGCATCGCGTGAATGTTGAACCTTGAACGCAATAAAAGGGGGTTTGTGAAGAAAGTGACGCATCTATTTATTGAATTACGTAGGTACCGAATCGATTACAAAACGATTCGAAACTAAGTATATTGACGAATAAATACGGAATGTTAAGGAATTGTAAAATGGGCGTTTTTGTTAATTTATTTCGAGTTAAATTTATGTTGGATTACTCAAAAAAATATTATAATAATACAGTTTACTAATATGAGAAATTATTTGACATAAACAATTTTAACTCCAAATGCATTTCATATTTTAATCCTAAGTAATAAATATAAGTTATGATGTAATCATTACTTTATGTTGGGCATACCTCATTTTTAATAAACTTAGTATTTGGTATGTTCGATTCGCTATGCACCATCGATTTTACAGTGTCGTGTATCGTATCTAAATTTACACTTAGCCAACGTTTTGTATTTGTCAAAATATGACTATTATTGTAACAAAATAACGTCCTCTACATGAAGCGTTGGCGTCCCAGTCAGATTATTTTTGTTCAATTCTATTTTCAGAGTATTAGCAAAATACATGTCCCGAAAGTCGCATTCCTGACATAAGTTCTTGTATGCAAATCTTGCACTTGTTACACAAGCCTTCACCAGGTTCTGGGAAACCAGTGGGAGTCCAAATAAGGCAGCCAGTCCGTGTTCTGGAAACAGAACACGTTGCCTTTAGTGTGCGAGTAAAGTACCCCGAGTGACATTTAATTCATGTTGTAGACAAGTAGTTGCACGTAGGTTATAAGAAAATAGAAAACCCTTATATTAATGTTTATTTTTACCAACATCAAGTTATCTCCACGTTCGCAGACGTCACAGTGCCTCCCATTTTACTTTCATTTAGCTTTCCGTATTTGTATTTTTTGGTCAAATCTTGGTTATATAATGGACTATTTTGTAATACATACATATGTAAACCCGATGTCAATGCAAAATTACCTATGGTAAATATGAGCTGAACTGATTTTGACTGACGCAACGAGGGATTGCCCTTGTAATATTTTTGCTAGGCCCGCTGAAAATATCGTCATTCTTTCATTGTGACTGATTGACGAAACACGCAAGGTTGTGACGTCTCATGCTCCACAAATAATGTTTCATTTTGAGCGAAAGAATTTCGTATGACACAAAGGAGTCGCAACTCTGAGTATTTAGAGGTAGCGTAGAAAAAGAGTAACTTATACATATTAAAGTCGCATCACTTACAACGTTATGAATCAAGAAATAAAGCTGCAATTACTTCGTCTTCAACTTCGGAGTTATAGTGTTATGATTCTCGGGTGCAGCAGTTGAATTGTGTCAAGTGACGCCGCTGTCACGGCGCGCGCGCCGTCACGCTGCGCCGGCGCCGCAGCCCCGCGCATGCTCTGTGCGCAGCCGTCGTCGCACACATAAGAGTTCTCTGTCAGGACGCCTGATTTACACATAAAGTGGACCCAATATCGAGTATTTGGCACCAAATGTCTGAGTGCAATAGTAGTATTTTAGTGCTTTGGATATGTGTATAAATGTTACTACATAACTTCGCAGTAGAAGTGTTTGTTTTTATTATGACAAACATTAAATGCAATTTTCTCAACTCGTGTATTTGGAACATCGGCATCGTAAGTTCAAAAAAACCGGCCAAGTGCTAGTTGAACTCGTGTGGAGAGGGTTCCGTACATACGTATATTTTATTTGATAGAATTCTTATAGGTTTTCCTGTACTCTACAAGCAATGAACTAGGTATATTTTGTATTTTTTTTTCAAAATTTTAGACTCAGTAGTTTCGGAGATTAGGGGGGTTTGGTCAATTTTCGTCTTCTTTCATGAATAAAATAAAAAACTATTCATTTTACAATAATAACAAAATTATATTCGAGATCCTCATAACGAGCCCTTTCATTTGATATATGGCACAGTAAGGTTTGAAAAACATTTTTTTTAATTTCCTTATTTGTCCCCCGAATAAATGACCCATATTTTAAAAAAATATTTATTTACTTGTGTGTTTGGGTCATCAATTTACATATGTGTCCCAAATTTCAACTTAATCGGTCTAGTAGTTTCGGTTGGAGCAAATTGGCTGTGATAAACAGACGGACAGACTGACGCACGAGTGATATTATAAGGGTTCCGTTTTTACATTTTTTTTACGGAACCCTAAACATTACAATAATAGTGTTTGCACCAAGAGTTATGATTATTTTTTGTATAAATAAGCTTAATTCAACTTCAAGGAAATATAAATAACTCCATACTGGCAAAATGGTATCTTTTCCCGTTTTCAGCGACATTTGTTGTACCTAATTATCGTACAGTTAAGGCTTTTTTTTGCTGATGGATTTTGTTACTATGGTTTGTGTAATATTTTACTACTTGCTGAAAGCTGAGCGACCAAATCTCATTTCAAATCAAAGTCGCTTCCAAAACGATGTATATAGACGGGATGGGACTGGGACTGGGGATATTATTAATATCAAAAATTCTTTGCACATAAGCTTAGTTTAATTTTAATTTAAATACGTTTAGTTTTAATTTTTAATTGTATTAATGTTGAATTCTGTACTTAGTTGGATGTAAATAAAAGTATTATTACTTTACTTAAATTTCTTTGTTTTGCCGACAATTACGTATGAAACTAGAATATTTGCAGTATGTATTGTATTAAGAGCGTTTCACTTTGCAGTAAGGCCGTGACGTGAGCTTAGAAGTACAAGCACTATTCTAAGACGTAATTAGTGTAATTACTTCTAGATATTGAGTTTCTAGTTTCCAAGCATACCGGAGTGAACCCGGGGCGACTTACATTTAGCTAGCTTGGGTTTCAGTGAAAAAAATGCATCCGTTTACTAACTTCAACATATTGCGTGTAAAGGAGAATGGGCAAAAATCTAGGAACGCTGGCCTAGAAACCAATAACAATAAGCTCTATATCAACGGATATCCAACTCTACAACGATTTTGTGTAGCGGGAAACCTCAAATAACTGTAAGTTTTTTTTAATCTGGGACATCGGGACGCCTACGTAGACTACTTTAGCATAATTACTTCTTTGCATTGCGATAACTTATTTCACACAAAGATTTAGAACTACCTGCCATAGTAATAGTTTTACAACTTAGAATTACCTATCCGGTGAGATCAGGGATCAATACCGGTATTAATTAAAATTGAAATATCTTCCTTAATTTGCATTATTTCCTTGATATTTTCGACTGTAATTTAGGTAATAACACTATTCTATTATATAAATTCATCGAACAGCAAAAATATTCAATAATAAGCGAGAAACCGAAATTGAATACCGGTATTTTTGTATGAAAATAATACCGGTATACGATCCCTGGTCACATAAGATACTTATTGGTCACATAAGCCAATTTGCCCACCCTCCTTTGAAAAGAATACCAACACATTAATTATGTCATTAATTATTCATTTCTTAGGTGTGCACCGATACTACAAGCAGTATATATACTTAATAAATTATAATGCAAAAAACTCAAATTAACATACTCTTGCAGTGGCATTCAACGTTTCCCTTATGCAATATAAAGAATTAACAGAGCGTCAAATGAATGTCACTGCTGGGTTTATTTAAATAGGATCTATTTCTATTCTCCATCGGCAAGGTCACCGGCGCGCGCGCCGCCCGCCCACTGACAAACAAGACCGTTAACGGGTCGATGAACTCGCGCAGTTAATTTTCAGCAAGCCCTTTATTGGCCAATGTAACTGTCCATTAGCCTTCAGATATCGTTTAAGCTGTCTGTGGTGCATTATAAATAGTTCCGTAGTCATAAATCATATATTTTATATTCTACCGGCATAAAATGATACTATGACGTAAGGTTTTCTAAAAACATGCTGTGGCCAATTTAATTATATAGATAATTGAGAGAAAGCTTTTGAATTACTAAGGTTGATACGTATTTTAGTGGGTAAATAAGATATGTTTAGTCTGTCAATCCTCTTACTTACGAGTAGTTGCTCTTTATTGTAAACTAGATACAAGACAAGACTCACATTAACATGCTCATATAATATTTAAGCCCCTTTAAAGAAAAACAATAAAATGATAACCGAACATAATTTTCAGTATTCAACTTTCCAACGGCATACCCATTCAGGACCTTCAATCACTTCATCTCAAATGACAAATACAACAAAATACAATTACAAATCCTTAATAAGCGTTCATTACTATATTACTTGTATTTTTCTAAGATCTTCAATTTTATGAAGTTTATCCGCAGGCTTTAAATATATCTTTTGTTTACATGAGTATACTCGATTATGCTTGTGACGAACGTTTGACTCGAGCGTAAACAAAACACTTCGTAGGCAAAAACAAATATCTGCAGGTCAACCGGTGGTCACCTCATGCCGAAGTAATTCATATCTTACGAAGTTTATCACCAGCTATACATACGAGTAGGTATATTATAATTAACAATTATCTTAAGGCTTTTTCGTTATTTACTGCTCTTAACAAATTGTCGTGATAATTATCACCTCTTGAAATATGAATAAATTTGATAAAAGGGGACGACGTGGTAAAGACCATGTTATTATGTCGATTATACATCTTTTTTAAAATTTATTTTTTTGTCTCTAGAAGATAAATCAAATGAATGATATTTTAATAATGTTAAAAAATACTATTTTAATTAATACACATAATACACTGAAAAAAATAATTGGTCGCTTGTAACAAGATTGTGATTGTTGTGCATAAGCGTCTTGATCCCCGAGCCTAACAAGACGATAGATACACCAACTAAGACGTAAGATACATCAACTATGATGTTAGTTGAATCACTAAAGAAATTGCTGTTGTTACTATCAGCTTTGGTTGATATAACTAATACCTTAACTATAGTATTCATTTTTTGTCAACTAAGTGAAAATCTCTCTTTGTTGGCTCTCATTTTTTTGAGTGTACTATCGATACGTATCTCAATAAACATATTAATGTAAAATACTTGATTAAATCTGTAGAGGGATTATTATTTATTTTGTAGATAGGATAATATTTCTTTGAGGATTGAACCACATAGAGTTAAATATTTCCCACTCAAACGACAAGTTTAATTTCCAGGGCCTCTATTCTACTGGGTAAAACCATATGTGGCCTTATCTATGAAAAGGGACCTTATTGTCGATGGCGCTTCCGCCATTGTTAAAGATGCTCTGATATAAATACATCGTCGCGTGACGCAGTGCGGCGTAAGCGCCGTCGACAATAAGGTCCCTTTCTATGTAAAGGGACGCCACATATTGCCTTTAATATGTCATGGTATTGTTTTTAACTCGGCCGCCATTACTCAATTAAATAACAACTATAGTAACGTTCACCATACGATAATATATCAAAGCGATATGGTTTTAACCAGTAGAATAGAGGCCCAGCTCACCCTAACATATAGCAATAGCATTATAAAAATCCCATGCTAATTCGCCCTTACCATGAGTTACAATTACTGTACTCGCTAGCGAGTCTGCTCTGTCCCTCGCACTCTATAAGAATACTGCGAGGGACTGAGCACTGACTCGCTAGCGAGCACGGCAATTGTAACTCATGGTAGGGGTACTGAGCTCAGTGCCTCCTCTACGCGGATTATCACTTCTCGCAGGGTTATCAGCTATCACTGATACGGTCTCGTGGCGCCGGGCGGTCGTGCGGCGTAATCGCGAGGAGCGGTTATCGGCTGATGAGAGCGCATGTTATGGGTACCTTCCCTGTAAGGTTATTGTGGGAGGCTGCCCGCGAGCTAACATGCCCCTTCTAAATTACCTATGCCGAAGTATCATTATACTTTGTAAAGCCTGAAGTCCCTTAGACATGTTCGAAGGCACAAGTCAGAGCGAGTTTGAACTTTGATGTTTGGAGTAGATACAGTTTAGTGAACTTTCCAATAATCGCATAGTCAATTAGCTTATCCAGTAGTCAGTTTGTCATGAAAAAACCTTATTTCGTTTTTTTGTCATTCCTTCTTTTTCTTTTGGTAAAACTGTAGTTTACTTTATATTACCGGCGTGTTAAAGAGTAATCATGTGGCGAATTTACTAAATAAATAGATGTTTTGTAATTAACATGGTTTAGTATCCAGTAAAGCATGTTCAAATAATAATAATAGCCTTGTGTCTATGTGTCAGCGAATATATATTTTTCGTTTTTTTCTTAGCCATTAGAAACACTAAATAAGGCGGTTGTTGATTGTTTCGCATTCACGAAACTTCGTCAATGCGAAACAATCGACAACCGCCTATTTTACAATCATGTATACTAACAATGTACCTACCTAGTTGGTGTCGCGTGGCAATGTGACTCATGCATGCTAACTTTACCTTATTACCGTATCGGTTACAAACCGACATAAAATTAATCTCGTCTTGTTATTTTACTGAAAGTATTTCTACAAATGTAGCTACAAATAAAACTACAAAATATATTAGTTGGGGGCTAAATCATGCGTCATTGATGGCGGGTTGGCCCGTCGCTCATCCGCCCAATTCGCGCAGATGCCTAGATGTTTAGTTACAATTAAATGTTACATCAACATCGTTTTGAGATGTAACATGTTTATTTCTCTACCCGACTATTATAAACAGGCTGAGCGTTTATTAGACCGGAATAAAATTTATTTGGCCATAGCAACCAAACATTTGAAGACGAGAATACGCGCTTTATCCGTTTTGATAGGCAATTGTTTATCAGCATGTTTTATCTTTCATTTTCGTCGCGCCAAGGTTTCAATGTCATGGTGTTTGTTGTTTATAGTTTTTCATTATCAAGTGCAACAGTTATCGTGCCTCATAACAGTCATAACATAATTCACAAGTTTCATAAACAATGCTTAAACTTAAATAAGGTTTACCTACCATAATTTGCTAAAAAACGTTTCGCAAACTGGTTCATTTCACAAACATATCATTTTTTTAAACGCTTTTTTTCCGAAATTGTAAATATTTCAGGATTTTTATAATACTAACTTAACTTAACCTATATGGTTCTACAAGATGGTCCTGAAATAAATCCTGAAATATTTACAGTTTCGAAAACAAAAGCGTTTTGCAAAATGATATGTTTGTGAAATGAATCAGTTTGTGAAGTGTTGTTTGACAAGTGATTTGATACCTACTTTAAATTGTATAAGATAATTTACATTTTTCCTTTTAATAATTGCAGTTTTCTCAATTCGATCCGTCTATTAATTAAGTGTATAGGCACCATACAATGGTCCCTCGGAATGCAGGAGTCATAAAGTTGGCACGCAAGCGTGTGGTTAGAATGAGTCCTGGTGTCGCGGCAGGCTGCGCGCGACCGGTTCCTGCACATTCCGCAAAACCTAGGACCCAACTGCTAGTGCTTGTATAGCCAAGGAACTTGATTGTTTAGCAGTTTGATGTAATACGTAAATAAGCCGTGTTATACGTTTCCTGGCGTGACACGACTCGTGACACTTGGAAAATGTATAACCCAGCCAAGTGACGTATTATAAATCGCACGTTCAGAACAATAGTGACCTAATTCAGAAATTTTAAATTTCGATTTAGGTCTCTATAATAATAAATTGATGACTTGAAGTTTGAAAGCCGACACCCCGTTCGCTTTGATCAAGTCCCTTTCATTTTTCAACCCCCATTCTAGACCCCTTTTCAAATATTTAGAAATTATATTTCATATGAGGTACTCCCCATATTAAATATTTTGTTCTATTCTAAGACTTTATTTACATCCAACTAAGTACAGAATTCAACATTAATACAATTAAAAATTAAAACTAAACGTATTTAAATTAAAATTATACTAAGCTACTCAAATATTAAAGATATAAATAATTATATTTTATAATAATATCTTATATATCAATAATATATTTATTTCATATTGTTTTAACTAAAAACAGATGCGGGTAAGTAAGTTATACAATTATGCCAAATTTCAGAGAAAACCTGCTAGACAGACAGATAAACATCGAAGTCTTACCATAAGGGTTCCTTTTTACCATTTTGGTACGGAACCCTAAAAATTAAGAAATAGGGAGTAGCGTTGTGGATTAAAAACACTATACTCATATTCTTGTATTCTATTATTGAGAAGCCATATCTAAAGAGTAAAAACCTGAGAACCGGGCAGGTAACAAAGTATTGAACAAGTGTCTGAGTGTTTATTTTTACACGCATTTCAGGCGTGATGTAGTTACAAAAGAAACAAGAATAAGTACTTATCGACCTGAAATGCAGACAAATGGACTATTAACGCAAGGAATATAATTCGCATTCGTTTCGAGTTCAACAACACCGTAGAATACAAATGCAACAGCGTTTCGCGGTTTGTGTAAATCCTATGCAATCTCTGAGATATCGTTGCGTGTCTGGCAAAGTTTATCTGCGCAGGAGTGGAGTGTAAGTCACCCGTTGGGTTCGTGTGTTCACCGCAAGCGTAGGCGGCAGCTTTGTCGGACCCTCACAACCAAATTATGTACGTTTTCTATCCTTGTAACTTTCAGCAAACCATAGGGCAAAGACCTATTGAAATTTTTAGCGTTCTCATTTGCAAATTGCGGCGTATAACTGGACCAGTTATTTGAATAACATTAAATATCAACACATTTATCTTGTCGACGTAAGAAGCCAGGTTATTCTCGCACAAGAAAGTTATAGCATAATATAGAGCCTTTATGTATATTTTTATACCTGTTGATAATATAGAGCACATAGAAGATACCTAATCTTTTGTGGTAGGTATTTTCTATTGCTATAATAAGTCAGTAGGTAAGTAAATAAAAAAGGGTAACTTCTCGATATTTTTTTATCCAATAATTAATTGATATAATATACATCACGACCAATAAATTCTATAGCTAAAATCCATTCGTTTGATGGGAAGGGTATAGTTTTCTTCGATCACTGGACGCCTGCGCATAAAAAACCCTGAGGCGGTATAATCTACGTAATAAAAGACTGTAGAAAGTTTGAATGGTCAATCATATAGTCATAGACTAAAATTAACGATCGAGCCGAATGTACAATTATATATAGCATAGTTTAGTCTACTTTAATCTATTTCTATGCGACCATTCATAAAGTCTATGAAAAATTCCGCTTGCTATTGAAGGAGAAAACGTGGATTCTTTTTTTTATTCATCATTAACCTGAATGTTTTAATTGCTTGTCAACTTTTCCAGCGTTTCTTTCTATTTATATCAAAGTTCAAGGTTTTCATCTATTTTTATTACTTAAATGTAATAAATATGCTTTAATAATATGCTTTGATTTTTTTAATGATCCCATGAAACGTTAATACAACTACAAAATAGAAATGTAATTTGTATATTGATTGATTAGTGAATGTTTTCTTTTAATAGATGCCGGTAATGTACCTATGCATCTTTGGGCGGTTACTATTACTATCCGGTTCCGGTACAGTGGGATGCGCGATGCGCCTACGCATTCTGGGATTTGCCTTTCTACTAAGGAGGTAGTTACACTACTACGATACAAATTGCAGATATGAGTTCTACCGTATGGTACCTACCTAATGACTTCTATAGGTACATAGCGGGCTGGTTCTGATCTTTAATACAATACAAGTGTGTAAAATTCAAGATTGCCAACATTTAGCCTGATTTACTTACTTGTTATTAATTCAATGTATTGTATTGACGAATTATAAACGTACAAAATCACCAAAACATTGCCGCCACGCGGTCTACAAGTGAATGCACTAGAGTTATATTCCAGTTCATTTCCGGACTTTAAACCAATTAGTTACTTAATGATATAAATTAACCTACACAAATAAACCGCGTCGGGCGCAAGCGGTGCGTTGCACTCTGCTCTATAAATACTCGATCGAAAGCCTGACAAAAATACTGCTCTTGTAGCTAAAGTATCGTGGCATGTTCAAGTGATTTTTGTACTGAAATTGACGCGGTCGACTTATATCTCTGGATATTCGTAGCGACAGTAGTTTCAATGTCGATATGTTTTCGAAACGGTAACATGTTCGGTCAACCTGTCGGGCCACATCTTGCGCCGGCGCCGCCACTCCGCCGCCGCGTGTGCATCACGCTGTCCCCGCGTGCGCGTATTTATATACGAACTAGAATGACGATTACTATTTATCTAAGTCTTAGGAATCGTCTGATGTTAATGAGTTTACGTAATATATATATTTTAAATTTATTGGAGTTGTGGAGCGTACAGGGTTTTATTGGATGTCTAGAATAGGTGATATGCAGCGGGCTGCGCCGGAGCCGGGGCGCCGCGCGCGCGCCGCCCGTCATTCGCAAGGAGCGCAGGCGCCGGACGGCCGCGCGGCGTTACCTCACAAGTTTATTTACGATCTACCCTCACCCCTCAAACAAAAACAAAACAAAATATCCAACTGTTAATTTCTTACACGCGTGATACGTCCGGGTTAGTGATATTATCTAGTGTTTATTAATTAATTAACATTAAAGTGATTCGCGAACTGGTGGTAGTGATAACGGGCTGCCGAGAGCACGGCTAGAAATTCATGAGGTCCTCTGAGATTATGCCAGTGGAACACCAGAATTCTGTGTTGCTTGAAAAGGTAGAAATCTTCTTTTTTATCTTTTGATTAACCCTTGGTTTTTTTATATAGGTAAATTAGGACTTTTTACCGCTGAGTGTGGACAGAGATCTTCGCGTCTGACACGTCAAATAATTATGATGCTAGTGTGTATGTTTATTTAATTAATTATTTTTGATTGTCTAGAAAGTAAATAAAGTAATACCTATTGATTGCTGTCAATGCCACAAAATAATTAATTTTATTTCAGAGATTACTTATACGTTTCACTATTTATTAATCAGTGACAAGAAAACGCATTCATTTAAACATTAAGTTATGTAAATCACATATTGCATATCGTAAATGTTTATTAATGTAACCGGCTGGCGCCTTCTAGGTACTTACACTTCGCGAACCAATAGAATGAGCTAATAAACTATGAACAATCGTACCTATACCATATCTTATAAGTTATATTATAACTCTACAGACTCGGATATTGAGTTAATTTCTAATTTCCCACTCAGGTTGGATCTTAAAATAAGTCGCCTTGTTTTAGGATAACTGACGCTGTGTGTGATTTTTTGGGTTGTTTTTAAATGAGTAAGATGAAACGTAAGATTTCTTTAAATATTACGTAACGAAACGCACTCACTCTTGTCACAGAACCGAATTTTTCAACCCCGACTTCACTTTGTCTTTGTGGTCCCTACCCCTAGAGTCTATATAAAAGCCCGGAGGCGCGGAGGGAGGGCAGCCCCAGCTCGCCGTAAGAAAGTGTAGGCACCTGTTGAGGCGAGCGTTGGTGCCGCACTTTCTTACGCCAGGGCAGCGGGGCTGTGCTTTCCGCAGCGCCGGAGCCACCACGGAGTCCACTTCATCCCCTCCCCTCTGCATTACAATATTTGGCACTGTTATAACCTCAAATTATAACCATGAATAATTCAGAAACCAAGCATCTCCGCGGGGGGAAAGTTGGAGGGGGGGCGACCAGCCCCCTCCTCCTACCCTCTCCCCCCTTCCCACCTTTCCATTAAAGCGACTTATTTTAAGTTTTTTACCTATAACTTTGCAGAAATTATCGTAAACAGGAATAATCTAAACTTCTAAACTGTCGCGTGAATTCCAATTCCTTAATTATTCATTAAATACCTCATTATTTAACTAATGAGCTACAGAACCATTTAAAGTCGTGCTTACTTTAACGTTTCTATTTACTAATCTATTTACAGTGAATGGGTAAACAATTGCCGTACCATTGTCTGGGGCGTGTACGACGTTGTGTTTACAAAGTGGTAACTTGACATTGTATTCATTCTACTCGTATGGCTGACAACTAACTACGATTCGCCGACCACAGAAGCAATATACTTGAAATGTAACAACATCTTTCTTGAACACATTCAGGACCAAGGAATTATCGCGAAAATTTTGTTAACTATATTTTTATTAGTTTGCTTCCATGTCAGTCAGTCTGCTTGTTTGTCTGCTCGGCACAAATTTTGTAATTGATTTCCTACAGACTTGCTGATGAGCTAGAGACTTGAAACTTTAAGCATAACTCAAAATTGGGGAATATTTTTTGTGTAGTTAAATAAAACAATTAATCGGTTTTAAAAACGTGTTTATTTGTATATTATTGTATAAACATTAGAAAACAATAGATCGTGTAGAAAATCTTCTACGTTTGTTTTTCCTGAAGAAAAATGGTGTTTCATCGCTTTCATCGTCACACTAATTCGATTGATCACTGCGCTAATGTCAGCGCAGCGCAGGCGCACCTCTCGTTGCGCCGTCGCTTTCAATTTGAATCTAATAATCTAGGGAAGTATTTTAGAGCAGGTTGGCTAGCAATTTCGAATGCAAACTATCGCCGAGGTGATCTGCCGGTTTCAGAACCACTTATCCCAGTTTAAATTATCATTCTGCGAGCTGACTTATGCCGGGTGATTATAGACCTGTCAGGCAGCGGGAGGGTTGGTTGTAACGTTTAATCATCTTGATGAATGTCGCTGTGCTGCTTTAAAGATATGCATCTGAAGTTCAGTTTGCACCGCTAAACTAGGGTTATCAATAATTATTATTAAACTTATCAAGCTGTTGTTTGTGACCAGATATCTCCGCATAGTTCTGAAGGTCAGGTCAATAATATTTTGAACAGTCTAAAAATACTTGCCGCGGATGAAACTGAAGTCACGTAATTGTTCATGATAGCGTTAATTAACAGATTGTTCATTTACGTTTGACACGTGTTTACACATAGGTACAATGGAGTTGGACACTAACTAAAAGCGTGGTTAGTGATGTTATACATTTTAAGTTATAGAATGTTACATTTACATTAAAATCACGACGCACCTCGTTCCCAATTAATGATAGATAAAGAATATATTTATTTTATCTCGAATCGAGGGCACCCATAGTGCTCGCGCGCAGCGCGCACGCAGCCTTGCCGGGTCGGCGCATGCGTGATCTACGCTCTTATCAATTATCTTCAGTCAACTTCATTATTTATTTACCTGAAAGGTCGACGACATTTGCGTAATTCAACAAGGGGACTCTCACAAACATCTTCGGTTCAACAGTCTCGCCAAAACTTGATTTGAATTAGAATTTACTAATATTTAAGTAATAATTAGCAAGTTAAAAACCCGTTTGTTTTCTTAAGTACCATATATATTTATTAAATTTCGTATTAAAATGTAAATGTTTTTTAAGGAACGCGAAATGTATCGAACCATATCTGTTTACCATTTAAGAAAGTAACGGAGATAATATGGAGTTACCTTGTTGAGGGGGAGGAGGGACCACGCGGGCGGTGCGTGGCGACATTCTACACACTTTGACACCATGTCGAACTATAACAGATTCCAAGGAAGTGCCGCCAAGGGCGCCGGCCCTACGCTGCGCAGTCGCAGGACGGGTTTACTTTGGTACATCCATTACATCACCAGAAACAACTGCCAACCAGACTCCCACTTGACTAATATAACTCAGAATTGGACCATAATTTTATTAATCTTACTTTACCCTCAGTTTACAGTGTAAAATATTTATGTTTATGTTATGCGCGTGTTGATTAGATATAAAATGTTTATGCCTTAGGTTATGACTGATCACATGGTCTTGCTTCCGGTCGCGATTTTCAAGATAAGTCAGTAAAGTATCAACAAGTATAACTAACGCTTTTTTAAGCTATTCCATTTGTTAATGTTAATTATTTGACTTTTGAAAAATCGGGCGTTTTGCCTAAATACATTTCCATTATTACTTTACGTGTCAGTGACGCTAGAAAAGATGCATTGCAAGAATGTTATCGTTATTGAAAACGGATTGACGTAAACTCCCGTAAGGTCGCTAAAAGCGCTTACGTAAATTCCATACATTTTGTCAGTTTTCGAAAATCCTTTACGTTAGCGTTGAGCATCATCAACACATAACGTCTTTTTACTTGACATACTGAATAAAAGACCCACAACAAAAACATTTGACAAATACGACAAGGGAAGCTACAGCCACTTAAGTAGCTCTTAAGTTGAAGTATTGAAACGTTGCGTTTCAACTGTTTAAAAATATGTGAACTCTCCTTCACAGCGTTCATTGGTAAATGTTTATAGTATAATAAAAAGAGGTCGCCGATTGTGCGCGCGGCACTTGTGCGGGAATTCAAATATTGGAACAATCGAGTACCGTAACGTCCGACACCGAAAGGCAGAAGATTGAAACTTGATTTATTCATTTTTGAGTTTACTTACCACGGAACTGTTTACAAACTTACTCTTAGTAGCAATATTTACAAACTTACTCTTATATTATTGGCTGTTGATAAGAATAGAAAGTAGCTAAGGCATCTTGCTCAAACAGCTACACCTGTAATTGTGCTGAAGTAGAAGCGATGCAATGTGAGTTTGCAGAAACCATTATTCTTAACCCCCGACGCAATGAGAGGGGTTTTATAAGTTAATTATGTCTGTTTCTTGCCTTTTGGTCGAAATTCATTGGGCAAAATGTATTGTTTCCTAACCGTTTCATTTGCCAACCGGCTTTTTTTTCAGTAACTGTAAATATTTCAGGATTTATTTCAATACCATCGTGTATAGCCCTATAGGTGAGGTTAGTTTTTATGAAAATCCGGAAATATTAACAGTTACAAACAGAAAAAAAAGCGGGTTGGCAAATGAAACGGTTAGGAAACGATACATTTTGCCGAACATATTTTTGCCAAAAGGCAGAGAACCGTCTGAGTGTGTGTCTGTCTGTGGCACCGTAGCTCTTAAACGGGCGAACCGATTTGGACGCGGTTTTCTAGAGGTGGTTCTTAGCTTGGTTTCATAAAAATAAGTTGGGCTGTTTAAGAGATATCAGCTCCGAAAGCAGGAGTCACCATTATATCGGGGGTTTTATCTAATATATATTTCCGTCCGGTTTTAGCGCGACTTCTTTCATACAAATACGATCATTACAGATGTTACCTCCTCCGCACTACTACGCCGCTACCGCTTTCAGTGTTATGACGCCAATAGCTGTAAATACGTAATTGAAATAATTTGACCCATTTATGGAAGACGTTAGGTATAGAATGGACCTACCTGTTAGAAAAGTGGTGGAGGCGCGAGGAGCAGCTCGGTCAATACTTTGCCGACTCGTACTGCTCTCCTAAGCCAATAGGCAGTATCTCAGACAAAACTCCTGTAGCAATATCAACCTCAATACAAATAGCATAGAGTTTAAATGGCTTTGATTACTAAATTTGACATACTGCTTATACTACAAATTGACGTCCCTATTGAACACAAAACATAAGCTTGACGCCTGTAACTATACCGAACATCTTACCACCTAGAGGTAATTTTCATTTCTATACAATTCACAAACCGTTAATAAATGATATATGAATTATACGAAAGTGCCTTATAGTCGATCCACGTTGTGTTGTGAAATTCTTCGTGAAAACTAAATGTCGCGTCCCACCTTTAGAAAGCGCACGAAGTTTTCTTTGGAACCGGTCGACGGTTGACATTCGACTCTCATAACATCCATTGCGCACATATCGAGTCTGATCACTAGAAGCGATGAGGAGTCTTACCTACACAGCCTTTTAAAGTAAAAAAAAGCTGTTAGCAGGTGGGGTTCCTATACTCTACCGCGATACTTGAAGACGATAAAGAGACAACAAACTCTCTATTTTTCAAACTTGTGCAAGAAATCGGCCCCCAGGACTGATTGTTTGATCAGTATTTAATTGATCGAATGGTTAAAAATCCTAACCAATTGTTAAATCTGAACTAAATGTGTTACATTTTCTGTTACGTTTTTATATCATTAGTTGACTCTACTGCTCGGAAAATCGGCCCTTAAGCGTAATTGACTGACTCTACTGCAGCAGTTAGACGCCTTTTTTAGGACGGCAGAAGAACTGAACCCTTCAATATTTTGTACATATCAATGTAATTGAAGTGGTTACATGATGTTTACTTAGAACTAAGTAATTAATTAGTTATCAATTTTCTTAATTAATTACTCAATTATCCTATTTCAACCGCGTCGTAACCTTTTTCCCATCTAGGTTAATTGAGATTATAACGCGTGTTGGTAGACGTATAGAACTCAATATTAAGGTGCGTCTTTCGCCAAGCGTGCGTCTGGACGCCCAGGATGAATCTCGGGCTATTTCCAATCACAAAGTGAAAGTGAGGAACTGTAAATAGCTCCGGATCACGCGCCTTCTGCGTCTGTATTGATTTTATTTCGTTGACGCACCTCTAGCGAAATGACGTTTTTGAGTAAATTTCGCAATAAACGGTCCCCCAATTCTAAAAATTGATAATCACATGAACATAATTAATTTTTATAAGTTATCTAATGGTACCTCACTAGATGTTACAATGTTAAAAAAACCTTTCCTTTACATTTATGGCAGGTACCTATCCGAAAAAAGGGTTCCTTTAGTTTGACTTCGGAGCTCTAAAAATCATGTGTAATATTTGCAAGTATATTTATTATCATTGAAAGGCACAACCGTAGTTTACTTTATGTTTTTGTAACTTACGTATTTTTTTCGAATTCATAAACTTATGATCAGCTATCCTATTGCTTAACGCACTTGCAATCGCAATTGGTTTCAAAGCGGAACAATTGTTTTCATTTTGTATGCAGACAAGCCTTCGATTTTCAAAATGAAAACGATTGCGATTGCGATAGAGTTAGGCGATAGCCCCGCTGGTTGGATTATATACCCAATTTATAGGGAAAAATAGGTAAATTGGGTTACTAATACCCGGTAAACAATCATACATAAGCTACGTTTAAGAATTGAATAAAATCGAATATTTCAAACAATAGTTATTTCTTCATTTATTCCTGCATTGAGAAAGTTCCTATTACACACATCTTCCGGGTACTATCTTTAATTGCATTTGAGTGAGGTGATAAGTTATGGCATATGACATTAATAAGAAGTCATAACAAGATTAATGCGGATGTACGTTATAATAATTAATCATGCGACATATTAACTGAACTGATACATATCCTTATTATGTTTTTGTATTTAAAAAGTTTAGGTATCTGTGGGTGAAGGTACAGTCAAATCCAGATAAACTAAAATATTAACCATAAAAATAATATATAAATAAAAAATGAACTAATCTACCAAATGTCTTCACCGATCAATTAACTGGGAAGTATTTTTGATGGTGTGCGTGGTAAATTAAAGACAATGCCGAGTGTGAGCGCTCTTAATGTGTTAAGGCCAGTGTACCATACCTACCTACCTACAATCTACAAATATATGTGTGTGTGTTATCCACGGCACGTTTGACCGCTGCCTGTCCTCTACGAATGACATGTGTGCACCTACCGAATTTTTGCATCGATTCGTTTGTTTTGTTTTACATTATTACATACAGAAACTCTATCGATCTTCGGGTTAAGTATTACAAGTAACTGTCCCTAGACAAGATTCATTGCGAGAACGCTATCATTATCGAAAATATGTATAGGATTGACGAGAGCTGCCGGACGGTCGCGTCAAGCGCTTATTATAATTCTATATATTATGACAGTTTTCCAAAATCGTTTACGTTAGCGTTAAGCATCTAGTCTAGCCTCACTGGGCAACCAATTGTTATAAAACCTATATAGAAACCATCTCGTATAAACTAGCTTTCTTTCTTCGCGTCCAAACGCTCCATCCGTTTGACAGCTAGGATGCCACAGACAGACTTCGTTAAACTATAACCTACCTTAAATTATATTACTCTAGAAAGAAGAAAGAAAGAAAGAAATATATTTATTCACAACAAAAGCTCAAATAACTTTAAAAAATTGGTAAATAAATTATACATAGTTGGACAGTTGTTGTGAAACGGTCCCAACTCAGCATGTGCCGCTGTTAAGCTAGCGCTGGTCCTCCGTTGGGCCCGCACGGTGACAAAACGTAAAGTGACACAAACAATAAATCGTAGTATATAGATGAAATTGCCCAATTGTTGGCACACTACCGAATATTGGTACTATGAACTTTATTTCAAGTGGAAAGAGGCGATAATTCTGTAACTACGGACCAATCAATGGTATTTCGGATGCCAAAGATTACGTGTTTCATTCTAAATGTTTCTGTTCAATGAATGTATCGTAAATCTACTATGTTATAGGAATAGTGATTTACGTAAAACTCTATAATTTATTTAAATGTAAGCAGTTTAAACAGAGATCCGCAAGGTTGATGACATTGAGCCGTTCTAGTAGTATTGAGGTTCAAGATCACAGCGAACATGTTATTTTCGAAGTTTCCAAGGCGTCGTTTCTGTCCGATTTTTTTTTGTTGCTGACAAGAAATTACTTTTTTTTTATTACGACTCGTACTTTAGATAATTCTTTATAGGTTATCACTTACTCATAAACTCATAATACAATCGTCATGATACAACATCACAATAGGTATTAATTATCTATGGCTACCTGAAACATTTTTTGTGATATTTTTTTTATTAAAAAGCATCTTAGTTACATTTTACAAAAATATAAAATTTGTTTTGTGACGTTCAATAAAGAGCAAGAATTTGTATTAAGCCGGCAACACATAGCGGGATTGACCGAATATTCACGTTGGTGTCTCTGACTTTACATAAAGTCCGAAAGGGACGCCAACACGTCGGATAATGTCGGCCCCCGGGACTAATTTACATTGCATTTACACTAAGCCGACATTTAGGCGGTAAAAACCATATCATCTTTACCTGTTATCGTGTTGTCAACGTTTTCTTAGTCAAAGCAAATTGAACCAACTATCCTAACAATAAGGTCACTAATGCGCGGTTCTATGAGACATACGCCCTTTTTTCTAATGAGGGCAGAATAGAGGTCCTGAACTACAGCACTCCTAGACTGGCTATCGCTGTCACATTTGCACTCACAACTGCCAGTATATTTGTCACTCGTGTTTCATAGAAAAACGAAGATTGCCGATCACTTGGTATTAAGAAACTGAAAGTACTATACTTTACTGTGCCTTTGTGGCATCACGTAATCCTGGAAGTTACAGACCAAGATCTATTCTGCCCTTCTACGGAGAAAAGGCACATGCGCTATTAATTCATAGAAGCATATTAAACTCTCAAAGGTTTATAATAAGGTTGGAAGTGTAATACAACTCATATAGCAAATGTGCCTTTTTCCCGTATGAGGGCAGTATTATTAATCAGTTTTATCTAATAACGTAGTCCTTTCATTACACCACAACGGTCTTATTATTGTAATATCGGTAACATTCGGTTCTTTATCTGCGAGTTCGATGACTCCTTATCGCGTTCCTTAAGTTACGATATGACGTCTGACTAAACTATGCTAAAGCCCTGTATACACACTTCAAGCGTTACCATTGCCACAGAGTCCTTATACAAAGGGTATTGTTCTCTGAAATAATACTATTAAGTAACTTTTTATTCGTCGAAGTATTAACCGACAATTTAAAGTTACCCCGCGTACTCTCAACACCAGGCCTATGACCAAATTAAAAATACACCCACTAAAATGATAATTAAAGCTCTGACGGGAGAAATAAGGCTTGGCGGTGTATATAAATAAAAAAAATATATATCAGGGGATCTTATGCAAATTAACCTAGTCCCAAACTAAGCTCTAGGCTTGTGCTATGGGTACAGTCAAGGACTTTTTGTTATGCTACTATGGAACCCTGTCGAATAACGTTAATCATTAATTTAAGCGTAATTTCTGTCGTGGTTTGACGCTGTCATTATGACAGGGTTCCATAGTGGCATAACAATTAAAGTCCTTGACTGTACTAGACAACGATAAACATTCTTAAATATATATAGAGAAATAAATATTTAAATACATATAAAACATCCAAGACTCAGGAACAAATACTCGCGCTCATCACACTAATATTTTGCCAATACCGGGAAACCAGCCCAGGACCACAGAATAAGTAGGTAATAGTACGAGTACCGCCTAGACCGCTAGTGTCGTAGGCAGGGTCACTATCAACTAGGCTAAACACGTCGTTAGTAATTCGTCGAAGTGTTAAAAGGTGAGCTGTGAGAACCACCTAACAGGATAAGTAATAAAAAACATTACATACAGCCG
Source organism: Acleris literana (assembly GCA_946894065.1). Lineage (NCBI taxonomy): Eukaryota > Metazoa > Arthropoda > Insecta > Lepidoptera > Tortricidae > Acleris > Acleris literana. The sequence goes on from OX335681.1 coordinate 8,036,282, forward strand.
AATATAGAACCTCCTCCTTTTTTGAGGTCGGTTAATAACTATCACTGTGCTAATTCCCCAAGTGGCTTAGAATTTTGGTAAAAATATCGTGATAATTTTGAACTGTTAGGTTTGGGGACAGTTTTAATTACCGACAAATGTTTCATAGAATCTATCATTTCCCCGAATTTCATTTCACCGAAAACTATTTTATGTTGAAGTAATGTGGTTTTCAGGAAATTTAGAGTATTAAATTACGCAGATTAAGTAGGTTGGATTTGTGAATACCACGAAATGTTAACTCCCGCGGTGAGGCATTCCTGTCGGCGAAATGAACATTCCTAATATTGTTACCCATTCGCACCTCAAAAACAATAGTGACGTAATTCAGAAATTTTAAATTTCGAATTCGATCTCTATAATAATAAATTTATGACTTGAAAGCAGAAATTTTGAATTAGGTCACTATTGTTCTGAAGGTGCGATATGTATTTTGATGAAATGAACGTCGGTGTGGTGAAAACGTTTCGTTTAGTTTTAATTAATGCTTTAATCACGGTCATATTTAGTTTTCTTTTACAGTATAGCGGTATGTTCATGAAAACTGATTAAATATAATGTATATTAACTTGATACCAGAAAGTTATGTTAAGAACGTTATATTTGCAAGTGAAGTTATTAATTAAATAATAGAATCGTGTTAAAAACATATCAACTATTTATTTTCACAGTTTTAAAAACATTGCTATCACAATAAATGAAGGGCTACGTGAAGATAAAGCCTCTTTTATCGTGTTTTGTTTTTAAAATATTTAATGATTCAGTATCTATATGCGATGGACTATTTAGATGTAGGTAAGTGCACTTGTGTGCAAATATCGAGTGTAATTGCAATTGATAACACTAATCCGTGGCATGATGCGAGTATTTACACAAGAGAATCAACATTGTTTTTTTAAGAAACTAATCTTAAAATCCTTTAATCCCTTTTCTGCCTTGGTAGTTGAATAGGCGGTGCGTTGTGTTTCGAGTATGCGCTATTATTACATTGACAAATAGTTTCCTAGTAATAGTACAGTAAATATGTATCTATTGAGGGGGCCGACGTTTGTTAGGTAAGATGTATATATATTTTGTGTAAGTATAGGTAACTCATCAATCTCGTCATCTTATCGACTTTTACCTCATTTTCTGCAGAAACCACCATGTTTTCAGGATATCTTGAACATTAATTACGTAGGTTAGGTTAGGTTAGAATGTTCAGTACCTATCAAATAAAAAAGTCATACGGCGAGAAAAGCCTTTCCATATACTCGTAATGAAAATTCCGCGTTTTCATACGATACGATAAGGTGTTTCGATAAAATAATACTAATGTACTCATGTGTATGCATACCGATATTGTACCGCTGCTATTCCGTCAAGTCAGGAAGGGATTTAACATTCTCAGTGACAGAGCAGCCAGGACAACCTTTCCCCGCCCCTTACCCTTGATTTTTTTCCGCCCAGAACGTCTCTTTGACTAACTTGTCCACAACGAAAAATACTCAGTGAGCAAACAAGCCAGACAATTGGAATTAGTTTAGCTCATTGTGTTATGTAATAATTCCATACTTTTCTCTCAGTAGTATAAACTGCCATTTATAAGAAAAATAAAACAATAGGCAATTTAAACTCTAAAGTGAATGAATGTCTTATGGTATAACTCAAGTTATAAAAATAATAGTTATGACATTCCATTCTCAGCATGATTTTGGTGTAAGTACATTATTTTTAAAGTAAGCATCAAAGAACCATTGCAGTAGCATGATGCACAAAATAAACAAGGCCGATAAAGCCTCGGTAATGTTATCCTTACATCAATGCCGGAGCTTGTTTTGAAAGAAAAGTAGCATTTGCGGCCATATTTGTTTATATTGAGATGTGAAATTATCAGGTGAAGTATGCGCAAGGTGCGGGGTTATCGAGGCATTCAATGGCTACTTTCACTCTCGTAATCTCAGTCACCTTGGGCGACAATCGTCTTAAAGTAATCGTCGTCGTTTTTTATTGGTCGGAGCGTCACATGATGTAATTGGACTGCAAAACATACTGATTGGTTTGTTTTCAAATGTACGATATACCGACAAAAACAATCTGATTCGAATTGCATTGTGTTACAATCACTGCGACGCGTTTTGATGCTAAACAGTTATTTTAGTGTATCTTTGGGGAAAAATCAGTTCCTAAAATTTACAGGTACTTTATAAATTACCCTTACCATACCTAGTACACATAAACAAAGAGAAAACAATAATAAGCAGGTAACCCATTAATTCTTAAGTCACAATTGTGAAAATAGTTTAAGAATTCAAATCCGGGGCAAAAACATTCCTGATTTCATTCACTTCTTGAGTTTACTTTTAAACAAGTTCGCTGTAATTCCATTGTCTCACTGTAGACGGTTATATATTTTGATCAACATGTCGTGTGCATCCTGGCTGTACAATTTTGTCTTAAGTGCAGGTACTTAACACAAGTCAATTTGGATACCCCGTGTTAGATTTGTTTATTTTAAACAGGGCATTGTAAACGTTAAGAAAAAGGCCATCTTCATACATATACCTTTATATGCATGGTATTGTGAGTAATCTTAAATCTTTGTTTAATAGCCTACACGAGGTGGAAACGTCAGCGTTATTGATAACCCTTAATGCACTGTTTTTCTGCGATCACGTTCAGTTTTCCTTGGTATCAATTGCCACGTATGCCATATCGCAGCAGGGAACATATATAACCATGATGCCTGTATTTCATCTTTGTTCCCAATTTTTGTAAACCACCACAGAGTCTATGCAAAATACGTAATTATGTCGCTCAGCTTGTTATGTGTTCACTCTAAGAGCACTGTTCATCCGAACATTACGTACCGAGAAACTTAGTTTGGTTGGATTGAGTAATAGTTTCCCCTGCAAACGTAAATGGGGGGTGTTTATTAGCAGTTTTATTTATAAACTACCTACGTGTGATTTTGCAAATGTTAATATCAAAATTATTTTCGTGCAGCCATATAAATTTTATGATTTCTTTGTTAGTTGTGACGCTTAATGTTATTGTTATAAATTCTAGCATCACGAAATGGTATTGCGATTTGCGATTCCTATTCTATTATGATTGGAAGAACATTTACGTATGAATCCAATGGTGGTGGTTGAAGAACGCAAACCCCATTCGCCTTAGGGGTAGAATTGTCAGGACTTATATAGCTATTTTATCATGAAATCTCACGCCCAATTAGTCACATAGTAGTATAAAGCTCACATTTCTTAAGATGTACTTCATGAGATACTAATTCGAAAGCCCAGCTCATATCGAAGAAAACTGCAGTAAGTGGAATGCTCTCATCCATGTTCCGCAGAATATTATCTGTTGAGTGGAATGCGGCTTGTAATGTGGATTTTCCCCTTTGAAAACCAAAGTGCCCCGTCCTGATTATTGAGAATTTAACAAAAAGACGACATTTGTTTAAGCATCGCCTTCTCGAATCTTTGAAATAACAGATATCAGGGAAATTGGCATATACTCGTACTCGTAGTTTTCTAATATTTCTTTGCTACCTATGTATGAAGTGGTTTGTTCAAGGACTACTTTAAAGCTTCCGGAAAGATGCCATTTGTAGATAATAATTTCACTGGGTAACTCAACATTCCTGTTTACATCATTTTAAGTAAGTAAGTAAGTACAAAATTGGTTAACTGTATTAACAATGCTAAATACAGGACTGCAATTTCCTGATCAGTCAAGCCTAGACCATAATATTTACCTCGAGCCCCGGGCATATTAAAAAGACTTTGGTCTATACATGACTAGTACGTGTTTAGGTACAAAGTTGCACAAAAACGGCCAACCGACCTAATCGACCACGACGAATGGGGAACTTATCATAACCGCCTCCATGGCTGAAAGCAGACCGTGTAGTCATCTTTGAAATGTAATAAAGCTGGCTTCAAGATAATCGTACGTCATTGCATTGCACAGACCGTGACGTCAATGTTCAATGGATATTTCGGTACATTCCATAGACGTATGTCAAGTCATTTGCAGCGTTGCTTCATCAATTTATAAAAGTTATTATAAATAGTTTTGAAAATAGTTTTTATGTCGACGACACGTGATTATTGTACTTATCGTCATCAAGCCTCCAAAGGTTGAATCAGGATATATCTAAAAATCCAGAGTATAATTCACGCAATGAAAAAAAAACCTTGTAAATGCCCTCCGTTCTATTTTCATTCAGTTATAGGATGTAAGGAAGTAGATAACATAAAAATATACTTTCGCATGAATACCTATCCATTGCGATATGTGCAACCAGCCCTGAGATAACGCATCCCTGGGCCTCGCCCACACCGGGTAATAATACATTGAAGACGCTTTATTATTTATGTTCGATAAGGAGTGGCGTTGTTCACTATAGGAGCCGGAGCGGTGACCGCGCGCTGATTGGATAATGGCCATAATGTGGTTCGAGGCGACGCAGAATCACGGGACCGGCCCTGCCCTATTCATAGCCAGGGTATCTGTTCTGATCGGACGCCTCCGCTCCCGTGACGTCGCCTTTTCTTGGCACTGTTCGCTCCCGACGTGACTAATCACGTAGATTTAAGTAATTCGTCACATGCACTAACATCAACGCCACGGGAACACGAGCCGTAAACAGCAGGGCAGCGTGGACGGCGCCAATCACGAGGCGCTCGCGTTATATGGAATTACCACGTGACGTCACACCAAATTAATTTGGCTTGTTTAATTTAGTTCAATTTTGAAGTGGGTGATGGTTATTTGACGTTTTAAGAACTCGACACACAAGCCCTGATATACACATTACAAGTCCACCAGTTATTTATGCGGACTAAAAATGATCGACCTACGATGACTTTGTTTTCGGGGGAATTAAAATGGTATCTGATCTAAGCTCTGAAATAAATCGGTAGAAAACATTCGGGTATGGTCCAGCTAGCTATATCGTAGGTAACGATCGTGTAGAGTTAGGTCATGGCTGGATGACCCAGATTTGGTGAGTTCGTCGCCTCCTAAATGGATCGGCCTTCAAGTTAACGCTACAGGGTGAATCGATGGCTACGCAAACAGTATTAAGGTCACCGGCGAACGAAGGACCTTGAGATAATCCATTACCCACTCGGGTATCCAAAATATCAGCGGACCTAAACTTCCAGGTAGTTAAAATAATATGTAAATATAAAGCAATTGAGATTAACGAATCTTTTTACTTAAACCTCGATTCATAGAGGTACAAGGTTAGGAGCTATGATTGGTGCTTTTCTAGGTTGTCTTTTTCATTAATTCGGCCGCCTTTTTTCGACTTAACTTAGTCATAGACGTCGTAATACCAGTACGTATGTACTCATATTTCAAACGTCGTCAGTTCGATTAGGTATTTACGCAACTTTTTTTAAATATTTCATCACCTGTTACGAAATATCAAACCTGACGCTGACCTGACGATTAATCACGCATCTAACCCCAAAGTAGATTAAGACCCACTTACTATGTTATTCTGTTTCATTAGCGCTTGTCTATAAAGTCGTATCTCGCGTTATCGCTGTATGTAAATTTGCCACGCTTGCTGGCAAACTGACGTTCCAGTGGAGCTGAACATTGCCAAGCTGTGTAATTTTGTTATCTTATCGAGGTCGTTCACTCTTGACATTCAACTTTTCCCTCATGATAATCACGATGCTCTCATTGTATCGATGTCATCAAGTCATTATTTTTGTGCTGATCAATATTTTTGTTCAGATTATCAATAGGGTGTCGTATCACTCAAATCCGCTACGATCACTCGTAGCGGGCTTAGTGTAGACCGGCTACGATGCGCCTGAGCAACCATTACGAAAAAGACCTCTGTATTAGTCATGACATAAAACAAACAGCTATTTCTTGACGTTTTGTCTACATACGTCCGTTAAAGCTATTAATGTTTTGGCACGGCGATACAAAAATATTTAAGTCGTTACAGTTGTGTTTACAAAGTCACAACTGGATAAATAATATGCTTTGTGTGTAGAAAACAGTATTGAAGTGATAGATGGATACAAATATTTTAGCGCAACGAAGATACCTTTTAAGGACTAAAAAGTTCCATAAAATTGGTATTTGAAAATTTTGCAAAAATAATCACAGATTAATTATAGACTTTACTAGTCAAAGATGTCGTGTACCGGGTTTTAACGTTACTGTTTGTTAATTCCAGACGCAGATGAACGGAGAGCGCGCAGGCTCGCAGTGCGGTCTGACGTCGCTGCTGCCGATGTCCTGCCGCGGGCGCGCCGCGGCGTTCGCGCGCGACCTGCACTCGCGCCTGCGCAGCCTCGGCGCGCACGACGCCGACGAGAGCAGCTGGCTCGCCAAGGAGAACGGCGTGCCCCGCCCGCCCCCGCACGCCGCGCGCGACCTCGACACCTTCTACGACTTCGAGCTAGAATGCGAGAGCCCCTCCAGCCCCGTCGACGAGTTCACCGACCGCTCCCCCACCGAAGAACAGGAACCCCCCTTCTACGATGTCGACACCGACCCCGATCCCGTGGAGCAGGCCAAATTGATGCTAAATCAACCTGAAAAGAAAAAGAACGGATTCAAATTCTCCACAGCTTTTTACACAGAGGGCTCGCCTGTCAAACAGCAACCGGTACCACGCGAAAATGGTTCTGCTGATAAAAAACTGTTCTCTCCTATTACCTTCGAAGGTTGCGCGCGGCACAACAGTTATGATGAGATCGACTGCGTCGCCCGGCCCTCTGCGGTCGCGGAGACCGACATACTCAGCCTTCCCACACTCAACAGTACGACCCTAGACAGTGACTCAGAATTTGAATCAGCTAAAAGCGAGCCCTCTGAGTGCATCGATGAAGTATTCGCGATTGAAAAACAGCCGGATGATGTCTCGGCGATCTTAGAAACGTTATCCCTCGCAGATGTGGAAATGCCCTTCGAGGAGGAAACGGCAGCTGAACAAAATGAAAAAGTCGAAGATTGCACCGTAGATAACCATGAACTCTTAGAAATTATAACCAGTGAAGTTCCTGAAACAAAGGAACCTTCTCCCGCTCTCGAAATTGAACCATCACTTTTAAGCGCAGAAACAAATGATGAGGAGCATAGCGAAATAGATGACGACCGCCCTAACCGAATACGAAGATGCTCATCACTTAAAACAGGGAAAACGCCGCCAGGCACACCTGGTCGTAAGAAGATTGTGCGGTTTGCTGATGTTTTGGGCCTTGATTTAGCGGACGTTAAAACGTTTATGGACGAGATTCCTGTCATTCCAAAGTCAGCGTACGACGATCTGACAGGATGCGACGTGCAGAGCTCGCCGCCGGCGCGGCCGCCGCCGCGGCTCGGTGCACTCACGCTGGTGCCGCTGTTCGCGCTGCCGAAGGACTTCACCGAGAAGCTCGAACAACAAAACGCGTGTTTGGAGAGTGCTCGGGTTTGCGACGGCGTTCACGTAACGATTTGCGGCTCGGTTCGCGTTAGGAACTTGGACTTTAACAAGACAGTGCACATTCGATACACGATGAACGGTTGGAAGACCTATACGGACTTGCAGGCGAACTACGTGCAGGGCTCGTGCGACGGTTACTCGGACCGCTTTCAGTTCGTGCTGTACGCGCCGTGCATATCGTCGGGGCAGCGGCTGGAGCTGGCCGTGCGGTTCCAGTGCAAGGGGCAGCAGTTCTGGGACAACAACTGCGGCGTGAACTACTGCTTCGACTGCCTGGCGCTGGGCGCGCTGGCGCCGGCGGCCCCGTCGCTGTCGGCGCGGGCGGCGCCGCTGCACCCGCAGGTGGAGTGGCACCCCTCGTTCTACTGACGCCGCGGCGCGACGGCCGGGTGACGGCGCCGCCGGCGCCGCGGCTGAGCGAGCCCCGCCCCGAGTGCGAGGAAGCACTCCTCACTAGTCACATTCCTGTGCCTGTTCCCCCAGCGGTCAGTTCCTAGGCGATAGTGAGCGACGTCCTGAGCTATTGAGGCTTCGAGCTGCAAAGCGTTATTGTGATACAATTTAGTGTAGGAGTAGATATTAATTCAACGAGTGTGCGACTCGTACCGAGTGCCATGCAGTAACGACTTTTCGAGTTAATGTATATTTTATCAAGTCCGTTTGTTTCGTACTTGTGAATAGTGGTTAGTGTCCTCGCGGACAATAAATTGTAGCCGTAATGCGGTGGAACTGGAGCGCGGAGCGGCGCGGGAGCGACTCGTATGTACTTGCGCGAGAGACGAATTATGAATGCTATCATATTTTAATACATTTATACAAACTAAAAGCCTTATGTAATAGATCTACCTATGTCGAATTATGTGCGAAAGCGTCACCTAGTTAGAAAGATTTTACTATTCACTTTTTCGTCTATAAAACGTAAACGTAAAACTCTATGATCCTATGTAGATATTTGGTAGTAATTATTATATCCGTGGTGACACAATAATCTCACCCTTGTTAGATTGTTGTAAAGTTTCTATTAAAGTTAGTGTTAACGATAGGTCTATGTGTCTGAGGCAACGCCGCTGGCGATGCGATGATCATCCAGCAATATCTGAGGTATCTATGAGAATTATCAGAAATGTTTTATACTTATTTACACCGATGTTATTAACTGGATATTTTATATTTTTGTATAGCCATGCAGACATGACATATTTCCTAAAAAAGAACTGATATTAGATTGTTGATTCGGTTTGCGAGATTTTAATCAACGAATGTTTTAGGAATTACGAAATTAAATTATTTTTAATTGTAAGCAATATCATACTATTTATTAGACCGTTCTGTATGTTTATGTACCTGAATTCTTTTATGTGGCCACATTAATTTTTAGTATCTAAATCAACAACAAAATGCCTAATGAATAATTATTATTATTTGACACTTGTTTTATTAATAACTATCTACATAATAAATAAATGTGCATAATATTGTAAAATTGATTTCTTGGTATTTATTGCTTACCCCAAAATGACATACCTATAATTTGATACTACAAACAAGCCAGGTGACCCCTACATAATGAAGCTAGACGCTAATACTTTACGTTGCCAATAAAAAGAACCGCGCATTGAGTTAGGAGCAGCATGTAAACAGCTCCTCCCCTTGGAAGGAAGAAAGGATTATTTCTGGCAGCGCCAGCGGGAGTGGATTTTGAAAACAAGAGAAACATAAGCCAACGTTTACTTATCTTTCCTAAGGGTGCTTTTCCACTAAAGCGTAGCGAGCAAAGTGGTACCCTGACCCGCCATAGAACTTCTAATACCTCATTTACAATCAGCCCCTGCCGCTGCCCCTCGCGCTGCCGGCGATAATTGCCTAAATAGCTGCTGCAGCAGGATCGAGAGGAGTGTGTATTTACATACTGCCCTACCACTCACTTCGCTTTCAAGTTTCGGCAATAGCAGATCCTCCAGGCGCTCGGCGAGTACTGAGCGACGGAGCAAAATGTAAACACGCACTGCCGCTCGCGCTGCCGGTCCTTTGACTTCCGCGCACAAAAAAACCGCCATTTTGGGGAGCACCGGGCTGCGCGAGTGGCAATGGCAGTTGAATGAGAAGTATCGTGTTTACACACTCGTTCTGCCCACTTCCCTGCTCACTTCGGCTGAATGTTAATGAGGCATTAGCTTTCAAGTTTCATCAATGGCAGATCCTCCAGGCGCTCGGCGAGTACTGAGCGACGGAGCAGAATGTAAACACGCACTGCCGCTCGCGTTGCCGGTCCTTTGACTTCCGTACAAAAAACCGCCATTTTGGGGAGCGCCGGGCAGCGCGAGTGTCAATGGCAGTGTAATGAGAAGTATCGTGTTTACACACTCGTTCTGCCCACTTCCCTGCTCACGTCGGCTGAATGTAAATGAGGCATTAGCTTTCAAGTTCCGGCAATGGCAGATCCTCCAGGCGCTCAGCCAGTACTGAGCGACGGAGCAGAATGTAAACACGCGCTGCCGGTCCTTTGACTTCCGCACAAAAATACGCCATTTCGGGGAGCGCCGGGCAGCGCGAGTGGCAATGGCAGTGGCATGAGAAGTATCTTGTTTACACACTCGTCCTGCCCACTTCCCTGCTCATTTCGGCTGAATGTAAATGAGACACTACATGAAAAACCGACACTAGCGGTAGCGCCGGGCAATGGCAGCGGCGACATGAGAAGTACCTAACAGCAAGAGTGACCTATTTACATTCTCGCGCTGCCCACTTCCCTGATTACTTCCCTGCCCAACAGATGGGTTTAGTGTACCTATATATTATAGTCGTGAACACAACCAAACCAACCAATTTACGATTATTACTCGATAATCACGTGCTTTTCAAGATCAAGTGAGGTCTTAGCAATGATTAATATACTTGACCTGTACTTTCACATTGAGTTTAAGATTAAATAACTATTAATAAAAACACGATTGATGAATAAGTATTTGAGGTTATGTCAAACAGTCCTAATGTGTTTACATCTTTGGCAATTTCAATTGACAAAGGCTATAAATGGAGCAAAACATGCTCAAACTTATGCAGTTACTGCTAGCAATGTACAAGTTGCAGCATTCTCAGAGGTTAAGAAATCTTCTCAAGAAATTACTGAGAATATTATCGAAAACAAACAAACAACAACAAACAAGCATTGAGAATGTTCTGTTTCCATACAAAATTTAAGAATATTCCTCTAAATTTCCGAAAATGTGTCATAAGAAACTTTCACAATTTGAGATGTTACTTTTCGGTACAATGCTAGTTACTGCCACTGCTGCTCGCGCTGCCAGAAATAATTATTTCAAGGGGAGGAGGTGTTTACATGCTTGACCTAACTCAATGCGCGCTCGACTTCTAGCGATGGCCCTCTTCGTCTTCCGCGACACAACCAATTTCGCGAGCGCCAGGCAGCGCGAGTAGCATCGGTAGGAGCAGGAGAAGTGATCCATTTACATACACACACACACACACACAGTCATACTGCCCACTTCCATGCCCTCTTCCCTGCTCACTGTGGCTGCATGTAAACATGCTAGCGATGCGCTGAATTTGAATTCAGTGTATAAATAAACGTTAGTATGATGGGGGCGTTTAATTCAGTTTTGCCGGTCAGACGTTTGTGGCCCCGTCAAGAAAAAAAATGTGGTAAGTAATGGACAAAATTCAAATATCTCAATTATTTTTATACGCGTCAATAACGTCTTGATTCTGTAGAGGTGTGAAAACATGTTGAATAACATGGTATGTTAGATTAAAAGCGTCAATCGCATTTATAAACAAGAAGTACATAAATGTTTAAAAAAACAAAAAACCGCCTTCAAAAAGCAAAAAATAACTTCTTTAAAATGGTAGGTAAATAGGTCAGTCCAACTGAAGTCGGCGTCCAACAATATTTTAACCAAAAGCTGACTTTTTTTAAACATTTAATTTATTTTATACTTTTTAGTGATCCTATTTATGCTGTTACGTAGCTCCACTTCTAAATATTAATAAGAAACTATAGAACATTTCAAGCTCGCCGCAGACAACGCCGCGGGAATGTCATTAGTCATATTTAAACCTAAATGTGCTTCGTCATAGTCGAAACTTCCTTTATCGAAATATCTTATCGCCACCCTTGAAATAGGTACCGTTAAGGAGTTCCGGTGGCCATCTGTGGTCTTCATCATCAGTTCCACTTCACCATATAGTACTTTTCAAAAGCAAATGCATGAGTTACAGTGAAAAATACCAAAATCCCTATAGGTGTGCCTATAATATTTGAGGAGTTCTCTTGATTTCTCCATGATCCCATCATCAGATCCTGACGTGGTGACAATGGGACCAACTAGAAAGTATACCCATTCGAACAACGAAAAAATTTTTCAAATCGGTCCAGTGGTCTTCGAGTAATCGGGGAACATACATAAAAAAAAAAAAAAAAAAAAAAAATATCCCGACGAATTGAGAACCTCCTCCTTTTTTTGAAGTCGGTTAAAAATAAATAGCGGCTATAGATAGTTCTGATATGTGGCCGCTAACATATTAAATTGGTTATTGACTTTGACAATGAGTTTTAAAATCACTGCTTAATGCTAAAATTAACCCAGGTGTATCAAACAAACCAGGAGACGAAGTGTCGGCAGGCCATCCACAAGGTGGACCGACGATCTGATAAAGGTCGCGGGAAACCGCTGGATGACAGCAGCAGAGGACCGATCGTTGTGGAAGACCTCGGGGAAGGTTTTTGTCCAGCAGCGGACGTTTTGCGGCTGATGATGATGCATGATGACGATGATCAAACAAAGAACTATAATTTGGTTATACATTTAATACGTACTCAATTGGCTTCACAGAAATAAGACACCAGTCTCCATGCACTCCTGACATGACACCTCTATAGAAAAATCCATATTATTCGATCTTATGTATGTTCATTCATAATAAACGCTACAGTTCAATGTTAACTAAGTAAATAAAATAATTAAATAACTTATCTATCATTAAATGTACTAAATAAACTAACTATATTTACATGAAGGCAAAATATATCACAATTCTTGGATTCAATTGAGACAATGAATTAAAATTTGTTCATGAATCATTATGATAAACCTATTACCGATATGTTGGGAATTTTAAAACAAAACATTTTAAATACCCAACAATCTTTCATAGCTTCTAAATTAAGTATGTACACAATAACGGATATGTAGTAAAATAGCACATTATTATTTTGGAAAGCGTCCATGAAAAACATATTATTATGAAATCGTCGGTGATAGTGTAATAACGCGTAACTGAAAAATTAAGTAAGGTGCAAAATACACCTCAGCGAGTAAGTAAGTAAGGTACATTTTGCAACTTATCGAATTTGTTAGTTAAGCTGTTTGGACTATCACCTTCCAAATGACTCTAAGGGCCGTGTTAATAATAAACTCATCTTGGCTGAGATGCCCGGAACAAGATGCGTAAAAGTAAGCGTCAAGCCATAGAAAACTGTCGTTTTGTCGCATCTTGAGACGAGCATAATAGTCGAGATCAGTTTGTTGACAGATACGTTCCTAAAAGTCAATAAGAAACGGTAAAACTTTAATTGAATTGCGTCAGTGTACAATTCTTGGCAAAATAAAAACATTAGCTACCTAATTCCAATCCCATTTGATTTCATCTATCCTTGCTAATCTTTATTATTATTGAAGATACATAAGTATAGTCAAGGAATTTAATTTGTCACCCACCTTAGGTCAAAGGTGAATCTGACATTCTTCAGAAATAAGGTTGAGTTTCCTATCAATTACAAATGACTTTGCATCTCTTTTGACAATGACATCTTCAAGCAGATTTTCTTTGAAATGGGTAGCAAATTAACTTCCGTGACCGTACATTGCAAAGAAAAGGGTTTAAATAGGTTCTACGGGAGTTGTTTTTCTCTACATGACGAAGGATAACAGACATATTGTGACAATAAAGCCTGTAATGGTATAAGACTTAAGCTTATACCACTATTATTGGCAGAATAATATCCGGTATATTTGTCACACGGACCTAAAAAAAGAACTTTGTTACGTGGTCATTACAATATACAATAATTAATCTTATCTAGGTTATTCGATATAAATAGGAAACAATAATATTGCAACAGCGGAGTATCCTGCGCTAAACTTTCCCTAATACATACAATGTAAAAGATGCAGGTCCATGTCTTACTGCCGCACTCAGAGACGTCAATTAAATTTAATGCTTGATTAAAGTTTCTGCTGTCACTTTCTTTGCTATAGCAATAGAATAAGACAACACGTCAATAAACAAGCATTAAATATAATTTGACGTCTCTGAGAGCGGGAGTTAATGCACAATTTGCGCAAGATATAATTAGCATTCGTAGAGGGATACGAGTACGTATCGTTAAGATACATTTGTTTTGTGGACAGTAACATGAACTGCCAACAGAGAGCAAACCTATACCTAGTTCGTCTTTTTAAAAAAGGTCATATTCGCACGTTTCTTTTAGAAAGTAGATATTATTAAAAAACATTTGTATTAAAATTCTTATTATCCCTAATAATATAATAACCTAGTATTCAAATTCTAAATTTGTTTAAAGCGAAAATGTATGTAAAATAACGGTGATTTATTCTTATCAAAAAAAAGGAGGGCGATTTATTGCCATAGGATATTTTTTTAGGGAGATCAACCTCTGGTTTGCAGGCAATTTCACGGATTATAAGGGTACATACCCTGGACAATTAAACTGACGTGACTCCCAAATATCTATATGGGAAGGTGAAGTAAGATTTACTTTAATCACTCATCTTATTAATATAATTATAAATAATGATAAATCATACCAACCAACCTAGGTGTATCTAATGTAACCGTAAAGCCTCACCAAAACATCTAGATTATACCGCCTAAACGGTCTAAAACCTTAATGTACCTATTGAATTCCTTCCGCCATGGGAAACAACGCCGCCGCGCCGATTTGATTCCTGGCTTAAGCCAAGGAGTGTTTCGTAGTAGCCAAATACAAAACGTAATTTAGTCTTTAGACATACTAAATTGCGATTTTAAGGTCCTACAGTAAACTTACAGCAGCAATTCACAATTCTGCTACTGCTAGCATATTTCTCTGTCGGTAGGCGCTTTAAGATTCGACGTACCTACATAAAGCTACAGATATATCAGATAAGAAGTCATCAAAGGTAAACCTACCGATAAACACTAGGTCACTAACATTATGACGAATATACCTATGCCGTAGGTTCTTAAAAATAATCGCGTTGGCCACACTCCACACAACGATGACATCCGTACACGATTTATTTGTTACAGAAATGACCTTGAGAATCTTAAAAATATCCCAAGACATCGAGTTTCGGCCCTTGCGGCTTTCATTGCCACTTTTCTAATAAATATTAAATTATGTCCAATATGAACACAGATAAAATAACGCTAGATGAGGCGCCTGGCTCTTCTCATAGCCCGCCGCTTCACTCGCCGCGACACCGGCAGGGTGACGGCAGGGTCCCTTAACGCCTTGAGTTGCATGTGTAGGCGTTGTTTACAGAACTCATAGAATTCTATCTCGCGCGTGAAGTTGGCGCGCACCATCTGTTTGACGGCTTCGGAAACTGGAGGCTTGAACGCGTTGCGGTTAATGCGGTTGAAAGTGTTTAGTTCTTCTGTAAAGGAGAATAATAACTTTATTTAACGAAAATCTTTAATGCTGCTGTTAGGACCCGTGCGCACAATATTTACCGTGGTTTCCTTATAAAAATCGAAGTTTTAGAAGCAAACAATATCTAGTTACAATTGCCTGCTCTTACGAAACAGGCGCTTAAGTTTCTATAAAATGATTTCACCTGCACTTGGTTTGTCATATTTTTCTTAACGTATATAAGCTTATCTGAGAAGCGGTAAAACTTTAGTTTTTGCCTATGTCGAAGTAGCAAAGGTTCAGCAAACGGACTATACTCTTATTCGGTGATAGCTGGCTACGAGTGTCATTGTTAATTACACGGCTTCACACTATTCTCAGTAAAATGTATAGTTGTCCACCGTCGCCTATAATCGTCTCGTGACATAACACCAAAACGCCAAACACAAAATCATAAGGTCTGATTCGTCAGAGCTGGTAAAGAACTGGGCCGCCTCTATACAACTGGGTAAAACCGTAGTTTGACATATTATTGTATTATTTTTAACTCGGCCGCCATTACTGTCAAGTAAATAAGAGCAATGGGTTTACCCAGTAGAAGAGAGGTCCTGGAAGGTGTAGCGTAATCTACCACCGCAGGCCTAAACAATATCAGGTACGCACCCCAGTAGACCTTAGAGGCTCCTTGGAAGAAGCGCGGGATGTACCGTTCCAAGGCCAGCAGGGTGGCGTTCATGTCCTCCAGCACCCCCACCACGGCGTACTGCTCCTCGACCACGCGCTTGGCACGTGCAAGCGCTTCAGCGCTGTTGAATGGGCTGCAACACAACAAACGGAGCTGTTAATATTGGGCCTAAAATTCTGATTCACCAACGAACTTTTAGGAAATTTTATGCTCTTCAACTTTGTCGAGTAAAGTGGTTTACAAAATGAGCTTAGTTAAAGAGATATAAGCGAAAACCTGAAAGGTTTTTGCCCCCCCCCCCCCCCCTAGTCACCAGGGTCGTCGAGGTCGAAATCTAAGGTCAGTCTTCCTAGTGTACAGTCATAAATGTACACGTTCCCAAGACGCCCAAAAATATCTACGCGTCCCTATGCCAGTAACAATAAGGTCAATGTATACATATATTAATGCTTTCGACTGTACCCTCAAACAACCCGTTAAAGTTCCAGTAACTTTGAAATAATTTCTAGGTAAAAATTACATAACTGCTGAACCCTGTCTCGCATAGCTCATTTGAATCGCAACTTTACGCCGATGGCGATAAATTATGTTTCACGCCATGTTTCAGAGAGGGAGCTGAAGCAAGAATCTTATAGTCGAACTTAGTGTTTCTTAGTGCTTCTACCTGCGGACCGTCGCGGTTTACCCAGTCTGCATAACAGGGTAGCACTGTAAAGAGACGCTAGATGGAGCTGTTTAAGCACCAACATAGGAAACCAGAGTAATGATCGTAAGAGGGTGTATTTTCCGTAATTTTACATCAAACCTACTGATCCCTATCTTATACCGTTGGGTCTTTGAATATGTCAAGATATCCATCTTGAAATAAATTTAAAACACCTATGCAGCGTGACACCGCCTAAGTAAAAGAAAAACACAACAGAGGGAGTATTTAAGACGCATAACGCATAACGCTAAGTTAGCGATTTTTGAAAATCGACAAATGTAGTGACAAATAGGATGGACGTAACCTCATGAGTTGATGACAGTCGCGTCGAACGCTTACGTCAACTCCATACATTTTTAGTCCATAAAAAATGGAAACGTTAGCAGCGTTTGCATCTTGGCTAGGCCTACTCTATATATATTACGGGTAATTATTACTATGTTGATAAATCACGTGGTATTTTCGCGTTCTTGAAGCATGTAGTTAATTTAATATGAAACTACATTGACTGACGGACGGAAAAAACGGAGCACACTGTTGCAGGTAAGTATATAAACAAACAGTCATTTCATGGGAGTTGTCCCTATAGTCGCAATAGTGGTAGGTACAGTGGCGACACAACTTTAACCAGCTTTTCAGATTTGGGGAATACCTAAAATCAATTCTAAAAAACTCGTTTCGCAATATCTATAGGAAAGCATCAAATCGGATTGTTCATACACAAAATTGTAAATTGATGTTAAATTTTGGCTATCTGCCGGGCATCGTATAAAAACTGTTTAGTAAAAAGCCTGCAGATCTGGCGAAGACTCTTTTTATTATAGTTAGGGCGTGCTCAGAAGATCATCGTGGGTGTTTTTGTCGATCGTTGACGGTCGTTAACTCGTTAACTCTACGTGATCGAGAAGACCAATAGAATACATATTTAGAGGAAAAAACTGTTTACGTCAAAAAAGACACCTTCCATCGCTTTCGCACGAGCACGCTTTAGAAGTGTAGATCAAAGGTTTCTCTATTATTTATTTGGTGTTAATAAATAAATGGTTCACTAATGTGTTGCAGAAACTTTATTGTCATATTTTTGTATTGTTTAGTTTCCTTTCGCATAGTTTCTTTGAGCATACAATGACTTCGCATTTTTTTCTAATTCAGAATCATACTTCGACATGCCGTCGATTATAATAGGTACCTAAATGTAAAAAGTTCTAACCTAGCAGAAAAAACATTATACCATAATAAAAGTATGCTGTAGGAATGTTATTGTATATAAAATTTTATATTAAACGAAATTCGGCAAAAGTAATCATCTGGTAAATAATAGGCTGGGATATTTATTGTATGCGTAGTGATTTTATGCAAAATTATCATGCGACGAAAAGTGTTTTTCCGATAGGTACATATTATGCGAAGTGTATTTCGAGCAATTAATATTATACCAGGTAAGGGTAACCCTAAACAATTATTTATTTGTTAATGTGTTAGTACCGGAACTACTTTTTAGGGTTAGGACCCTATTGATAAGCCTCCGCTGTCCGTCCGTCCGTCCGTCTGTCATCGGGCTGCATCTCATGAACCGTGATAGATAAACACTACAAGTTTTCATTTTGCCGGTTTTTATAATATTAACAGCTATTGAATAAATCCATACTAATATTATAAATGTGAAAGTGTGTATGTTTGTCCGTCTTTCACGCTTCAACCACTGAATGAATCGAGATGAAACTCGGCACACATATTGGTTAGGTCCTGGAATAGGACATAGGATAGTTTTTATCCCGGAAAATTGGACAGTTCCTGAGGGAACAGCGATAAACGACTTCTACGCGGACGGAGTCGCGGGCGAAAGCTAGTAAATTATAAATGATACTAACGTGCACTGCGGCTCGTGTCCGCAGAAGAAGAGCGTCTGGCGGCGGTGGTCGCCGATGCCCTCGTGCGTCTCGCCCTCCAGGTAGCGGCACTCGCGGTCGCCGCTCAGCACGCACGTCTCGAAGTCCTGCAGAAATCGGTAATAGCATATAATAGTTTAGTTTAGTTTAGTTTATTTATTAATCAATGTAATATTACAATATAAGTTGCATTGCATGTCAAAAAATACGAAATTACATTGAGATCGTCAAAACATAAATACTAATAATCAAAGAATACAAAAATAATTAATTAAAACAACAACAGTTAAACATCAAATAAATGGTCACTCGTCCGATGTCAATATACAAGGATTAATAACTGTCAACACAATAATAAATAAATTTACAATTTTAGCTCCATATATTCATCCACAGAGTATAATGGATTATCCAGTAAAAGGTTTCTAAGCTGGTGTTTAAATGCTTCGTCGGAATGTACATTTTTAAGTTTGGCGGGTAGACGCTCATAGTACGTGGGACCGATGACACGCGGGTTCTTACCCGCAAGTGCCATGCGACGGGGAACTGTTCTCAAACGCCCGGTGTGGCGGAGCTCCTTGCCAGGAATATTGACGCGTGCGAACGAGGAAATATTATTTCTTACGAACATTAATATTTGGAAAATGTAAACTGAGACTAGGGTAGGGTAATAGGCTAGGGTACCAGCTTATCTTGGACCGTGTAGGCCTAGCATGTGTTACTGTTATTGTTTTGTTTATCATGTCTACTGTTTAAACGTCTGTGGTAAAATGACCCACTGAATGAGCGACGTGGTTCGTCATCGCAGGTAGGCATTCAGGTAAAAACGGCGTCTAAATAGTCAAACGGTCGATCGAGCGAGCGAACTTATACTAAGTATACTAGCGAGTTTTAAGCTACCTAATTGAGAATGTGGGCCCTAAAACTTTGTTTTAGGCTATGACAGGACCACTTATACTCGCCGGTTAATAATTCGTTTGTCGATTTCAAAAGCAACGAGAATCGAACTTTTTGTTAGATACACTGATTTACCTGAGCGCGATGTACGATGGCGTACTTGATATTGCATTTTTATGGGGTCTATATCGGCTGGCATAATAATTGTTTGTCATAATGATAATTTGGTCGAAAATTATTTTGTCGAAAACGGTTTTTACAATTGCAATCGTATTGTTTTTATTGTTATAATAAACTAACCTAACCTAACTTAACTAAACTACACAATAGATGTTTATTTAATTCTGTAATATCAGTCTAAAAGGGTTTTAGACGAAACGTTTTTCGACCAAACAATCGTTATAACAAACAATTATTATGTCAGTCGAAGGGCACCCATTTTTATGGCATGCGGAGTAAAACGAGCGTGCAGGCTATTTGATTTTAGGTGAGCTCTGAGTACTGATGTGCCAAAGGAAACTTTCCAAAATTGCGGAAAGTTTAATGTTGGAAAATTTCGGAAAATTCTCACAATTTTGTATGGGGATTGAAACTTTCCGTTTCTTAAATTTAGATTTCCTATATTTCTAGTGAAAGTTTCCGGAAATTTCTTAGAACTTTTCCAACTTTTTGGAAACTTTCCGCAACTTGCACATCAGTAGCTCTGAGGCACGTCGGCCGAGGGACTAGGGTTGAACACGCAGTCAACGCGGGTTACCTCCACTGAAAACTATTCGGGAACCAGCTCCAGAATTAATTCTCAAATTATTTTTATGTGGACGCCAACATAAAAGTTTATTGAACTTTTTGGTAAAAAGTCTTGAATTTCCTATCAATCGTTTGTTTCCTCCCTTTTAAGTATTTAATTGATTGTTAATTTCCAATATCAACACGATTTTGTAAACAGCTGGAATGTGTATTGCTGTTGTGTATTTCACTTTTACCAAAAAGGAATGGGAAGAAAATAATGACTTAGAGACCGACCAGAGGGCCCTGCCAACATGCATTGCGTTAACTAGCGTTTCTATTCGATTCGTTTTTAAACCAATCGCGTCACTGGTAGATGACGTGATACGAAAAGTCACGTGATCTATCAGTGACGCGATTGGTTTTAAAATGAAACGAATAGAAACGTTAGTTAGCGCAATGCATCTTGGCAGAGCCCTCTGACCATTTACAATAGCTAAGAGTAATACCATCGACTACTATGAATATAAAGAATGCATTGAGTTTGATGAAAATTATGAGATACTTTGAAAAGTTGTTTGAGATAATAATAATTTAAGACGAATAACATAAGTTCACTTCGTTATTTTCTGTTATCCGAGCTTATGATTGCTATTATTTTCCCAGCCGATTGGTTGTGAAAAGACGAAGATTTCAATCTCTCGTACATCAACCATTGTTGTAGCAATACAATTATGTAAATTCATGGTTAATACATATTTTAAAATTAACAATTGGTAAAAAAAACAACAACACAATTTACATTCTAATTAAAATGTTTTGTTTTTGCTGGCGGCAAACTAATTTATTTTTTGCACGTTAACTACTACGAGTATCTTCTTGTACCTATAGCTAGCCTGGGTATCTATTGTGAGGTTTTATTTAACAATAGGCGAATAATTAACGCGGAAAATCTGCGCTGACGTCGATACCATTAATTTTTATAATACGATGGTGTGAGCTGTCGACCGTCGCTGCAGGCTCTGGTCAGCCACGATGTCAGGTTGTTAGTCCCAGCTGTGGTACCGTTTCACAATTAGGGGCACGACCACACGCCGCAACTTAATTTGACTGAACGGTCGCAAACAATTCCGAATCCAACCCAACTAGGTAACCACGTGCCCGAATGCACCGGACCGATCAACCGTCTCGCCGAATAATAAAGGCAGTTAACGTTCCCGCTCGGAATTCAAATTAATTTCTTTTGTGGTTTCATTAGACCTTCGCAACGGCCGAAAGTATTTTAATGATGCTCTTCTACTTATCTATTTGTCCTAGGTTCATTGTTGCGCAACACGTATTAATTCACATGTAATTATGTACATGTACCGTTACCACTCGTATCTAAACATCTGCTTTGATTGTGATTTTAACATAGAAATTCTTTTCAATTTATTTCTGATAATGGTTGATATAATTAACCGAAATTGTGTTAATAATCTACAACTTTTTAATGTAGGCGTGAAATCGCTTCGATTAATAAATAAAAAACCCTTTTTATCGCTTAATATCCGTCAAGACGGTTATCAATAAACATTCTTCATAAACGCCGCCCTAATTTGAGAAGAATTTATTGCCAGTTAGATGAAAGCGCGTCGATCTGTTCGTGATTATTGATTTTTCGTGCAGCGTCAGTAGCGCTAGCGCACTACAATCGTGGTCGTGACAGATCAATTTTTATCGTAGGTATAACGGAACGCTGTAGGGGTTATAAAAAATGGATCATCGAACAATCATCGAAGCCTGGATTGATTCACAACAGTTCGAAGAAATCGTGGTGTGTTAATGGCCAGCATCTTGTTCTATAATATTTACTTATTAGATTGCTAAAAAAGCTTTCTAGATTGCTAAATGTACTTAAGCGATAGGTAAAAACAAACTATCGTTGCCTGCAAATTACACGGTTTTTTATGATGATCGTAGATGTGTCGGCGCAGGCAGTTATCGTCCAGGCACGTGACCGATTGTGTGCCGATTGATCGCCAATCGAGCGCCGATAGATCCGAGCTAATGAACAGGAGAGGAACATCGCTGTTCGCAGTGATCGTGGGCATCTCATTCCTCACGTTTGCAACGGTTCATAATTCAATGTTACTCCTTTTTGTATAACGCCGCGGTTCTTATTTACAGATTTTCTCACACTTGAACTTCGTGAGATTTGTTTTAAGTACTCAAAGAGGCGTAACATGTGTAATAAAGTACAATCGACTTTACAAGCTTACCGACGTTTTAGTGAAGGCCGCGGCAGTCCATAACAACCCAAACACATTTTGTGTAAATTTTTATTGACCTAATTTTATTTGACCTACCTAATGGAGCTTCCGTTAGGGCAAATAGAATTAGGTCAATAAAAAATATCAATGTAATATTTTATAGTTAACCAAGAAGTTACTTTATTTAATTTGAACTTTAAACATTACCTACTACTTATTTTCGCAAGGTGGTTAGCAAACGCTGGATGGCCGAAGTAGCATTCGAAATTAGGAAAATTTGGGATTTTTATCTATTTTTGCAAGAGTAAGACTCAAGATCTTTATTCGATTTTTGCTATTATTCAGATATTGTCTTTCGAGAGGTTAATGCAAAATAATGTATGTATTTAAAGTCTGTTCATTCTTACGTCTTATATAGTAAACAACTTTCTAACCTCAAAATGAACCTTTTTTGGCTAAAAACAGCTCCGTTATCGTAAATAAAGTATACTGAGTAAACATTTTGGACATCCCTTGGCCAGTGTATTGTCTGTGATTGCTTTATTTTGTTTAAAATAGCTGTTTTAGCCAAAAAAGGTCCATTTTGAGGTTAGAAAGTTGTTTATAACCTTCGGGTGATTAAGGGAAAATAAGAATAAAGTAATATTGCAGTAGGTATAATTTATAATTTATAATTAGAGCGAGGCAAACGAGCATGCGGGTTACCTGATGGGAACAACCACCACCGCCCATAAACACCAGCAACTCAAGAAGCGTTGTCGGTCCGTTGCTGGCCAATTAGGGAATCGAAGCTCTTTTCCTGAAGGTACCCATCGTAGGAAGCTCGGTCCACACTTAGGTCCCACTTGGTCGACAAATCGCTAATTAAAAGTAGAATGTACCTTTTTGAGCCAGGCCGGGTCAGGCAGCGGCAGGTCGGGGAAAGCGCGCTTCCTCTCGACGTAGTACCAGGGCGCGCGCACGTAGTAGTACCAAGAGATCACGCGCTCCACCGGGTCGCGCACCACGTTCACATAGATCGGCGACGGGTACCCGTACCTGGAAAAAGGTCAACTGATCATTTTTAACTGCATCGGGTCAACAGGGCCGACGACCACTTGTTTAAGTCTCTCTAGAGGTACTATCGTACCTAAGGCAAGTCAACCGATTGTTTTTAACCTTTTTTTGCCTAGTACTAAACTACACTAATTAGCGTACTGTAGCTGAGGCAGGTCAACCGAACGTTTTCCTTCGTCGGGTCAACATGGCCGACCACCACTTGTTTTAGTCTCTCTAGAGGTACTATCGTACCCGAGGCAAGTCAACCGATTGTTTTTAACCTTTTTTAGCCTACTACTAAACTACACTAATCAGCTCGGTTTTTAGACTACAAAGTATAAGTACAAATTAATTGTTAACTAATGACTGCATAATGCAGACCACATCGTTGCAGTTACAAAGTACTATAACATTATGCTTAATGAGCGCATTCGAATAACCGCATTCGTACAAATGTTTGCCGAAGTATAACCACATAACTATAGTGTGATTAGGTAGCATGTTTTATTAAATTACCGTTTCAGAACTACCACAAAATTTAATATAAGTCTTCATGATGCTTATAGTACCAAGTTTTGGTTAAAGGGTGATCACTCAAGTTAATACTTAGTATGCCTCGTGTTTTTTCCAAATAAAATATTTACAGTTACTTTGCAGAAGTTTTCGCTTTAAAAAGGTTAAAATTAGTAAATGATAACAATTGCATATTGTACTAGCTTCTGCCCACGAGTTCGTCCGAATAGATTTCGATTATCGTTATTCCCTCGAGAACTTAACACCTTGCCCTTACTTTTTTATTTTTTCTGGGATGAAAAGTAGCCGGTATCATGTGTTAATCGAGGGTATAAGCTACGTCCATTCAAAATTCCATCTTAATCCGTCCAGCCGTTGCAACGTAAAGGTGTAACATAAGTAATGAAGTATTCCAAGAAATTAAATAATAAGACCAATATTTTTCAGTACGATCTACGTTAATAAAGGAAACGTTATGGAATTTGACCATCATTATTTAAAAAAAAACAAGTATAAGAAAGATCAACGCGTAAAGCATTAACTTCTGTAGGAGTAGCTTGCCTAAGTGATAGTGCCGACACACGTATTAGCTTATCAGTGTTGCTAATCAGATTCGCATCTCAACGTGCTCAGAAATTTAACGTAAGAATTTTGCTTTATGCATATCTTTAGAATAAAGATCTGCAGATAGTCGGCCGACTCGGTCGAGCAAAGACTAACAATAGGCTTGGCCGCGTGAACCCGTTCGCGGCGCGCCTAATCTACCGCAAAACCATACTTTTGACGCGCAATTTTCACGGTTCCAGAAGTTTAATTTCACATCAGATTATATTGCCGTTAACCTGTAATTTGTAGCGAGTCAAGTTCAAAGTTTAAAATGAGAAATAGACTGATGCGTAACTTGATGAGCTCCGGACTGAATCTTCAAACGTGTAATCAAGATCATTACAGATGCTAACGAGGATAAAAACAGGCTTTTCTCGGAGATTCAACGTAAACAATAGAACGTCGCAAGCGGTGCACGTGTCGATAGCTCCGTCGTAGGAATACCGGGTCTAATCATCCTGTAACAATAATCCTTAGGACGAAGGACGCAACTGTCCAACCATTCTTACTGTAATAGCTACCTTATTGTTAAATCCATTCGGCTGGATTGGTTTTAATAATAAATTGCGGTTGCGTGTTTTGTTACTCACTAGGTCAGAATTAACGTCCGATACATTAATCACGGGGTAATGATTGATGTCGGCTAGTCTTCTGTATTCGCCGTTTAATTGCGATAAATGGAACAGTGAGCTGAATACTTCGCTTTGAACTCTGACGTGCGGATTGTTACAGATTTGATGGCTATTATCATTTTATAACCGCTCTCAATTCTTAATTCTCAATGATGCATCTCCAATTCTTTATAAATACACTTTATTAGAGTTTTACTAGGGTATGGCTCGAGTAACCATTCGAATGAATAGGTATGGTATTATACTTCACAGTTTTTTTCAAACGTGAGACACTGGTATATAATTCTAGTAATTAATTGATGGTAATGGTATGGTAAGGTGCCACTAATCTTAAGCGCAGGTAACTAACTCTTAATTATACGAACCCAGAACCATACTCAACTCATTTTATTTACACTGACGTTAGCTACTTCACAAATTAATTCGACCTCAAATAAAAACACATGGTGAAAAATTCAATTAAAAATCTTGTAATACAAAAAAAATGCTCTTTGCTGCATGGCGCGCGACCGCTCGCTGCAAAAGAACAGCCGGCGGCGCTAAGATTACATACAAGTAAGCAGACCGGTACTGCTGCAATAAGTATTAAGTAATAAATGTAAACAAATGCATTTACGAGTTAAGTTACTGTTTACAGGTAATAGGTAATTTTGTCGCCTATGCATGGCCTATGCAGATAACCGTATTTGCGCTGGCGCATTGCCTGTTGACCATTTACATTAATCGGCAAACGCGTGGCAGTTATAGGTTAACGAGCAAACACGTTAAATTCGATTATATCGGTAAATTTAATATTAAGTTAATTATGTGCGCTTTAGAATTATGCAAGTAGTAGGTACCCCAGATTCTTAATAGCGTTCGGCTGGCTACCGCTGTCACACTTGCACTCGCAGCTCAAGTTTCAAGAAAGCATACCTTTCTAGGTCTAGAGACGCAATTTAAAAACATGGAATACTGCTCCCATATTTAGGCCGGAGCACCCCAATATCAACTTCTTCCACTTGACCGAATCTATAACAGAGCTGCCCGATGTGTCAACAACGGGAGGCTTCTTAAAAATTCGGATCGTTTAACGCATTTATCACGAGGAGTGCTCCGAGAAATTAGTCGGATTGATACCAGCCGCTGGATTCCACCATCGTACAACTCGTACCAAATTTGATAATTTCATTAACAATTCAACACCATCTTGATAGTTGGACATTCACTAGGTACCGTGTGTTTTTCGAGGGTCTTCTTGCTACGCACCTTATCTATGTGGAATCACCTTTCGGCGTCTGTATTTCCAAACCAATACGACTTGGAGGCCTTCAAAAAACGAGCCTACTCTTTTCTCAAAGGCCGGCAGCGCACTTGCGATTCCTCGGGTGTTGCGGGTGTTTATGGGTCGCGATGATCACTTACCATCAGGTTCAGGCTCCCTTGCTCGTCTGCCTCCTTTTTCACATAAAAAAACTAAGCTTAATTCTATTTTATAGCTT
Source organism: Acleris literana (assembly GCA_946894065.1). Classification (NCBI taxonomy): domain Eukaryota; kingdom Metazoa; phylum Arthropoda; class Insecta; order Lepidoptera; family Tortricidae; genus Acleris; species Acleris literana. Next base: position 8,062,850 of record OX335681.1, read on the forward strand.
TGTATTTTCACTCAACTTCGTCATGAGTGAAAAGGATAGGGAATCCAAATTCGGTGTTTAGAAGTTACGACTCTGAAATTCAATAGCAAATGCAAGAGCTCTATTTTACTCGGTAAAACCATATTGCTTTTGACATGTTATCGTATTGCTTTTAACTCGGCCACCATTACTGTACTGTAAATAAGAGCTGGTACCTTTGGAAATACGATAACAAGTCAATAGTAAATGGCTTTACCGAATGGAACAGAGCCTTAAGGCGTTCCTATAGTTACTGTCAAGTTAATAAAACTTACAATAAGGTGAGAGAAAAATTAAAAAATAGAGGCCCGATCTACTTTTGTTAGCAACGAGGTTGCACATGTAACAATTCTGTAAAAGATGCCCCCATTTGGATCCAAAACTATCTAAATAAAGTCACGCAACAGTCGCGCGTGTGTGGTTAATTCTCGCTAGATAAGAGCTATATATATATTAGTGCGATTCGGCATTGATAAGTGTGTTTAGATATATACCCTTATTAGGGCAGACGCTTGTGCAATACCCGACATTTTGACCCTGTCCCTGTTACACATTCGTCGTCGTATGTAACAGACGCGACCGTGCAAGGTATCTCACTCTAACACATGACTACAGCCACAGAGTGTGTTAATGGCCCATTATATTTTCATAGTATTATGTTACATTTTGCCATTTAGAGAGTATTTTTAATAGATCAAATTTTTGTTATTGTTTTTGTCCTAGTGTTTAATGTAGGGTGGTGTTTGGGATATTTGCCAAATAAACTTACCGGGTAAATTGGTTATATTCCCAAAGTACATAGCCAATTTTACTTGTCTAACCGCCGTACTCACAGACTTTTAGAAACAATTAACTCGTTCCTTTTTCGAACTTGTGTATGAAAAATCGTCAAGAACTCAACCGTCATTAACTGCATTTGAGTGCGGCCGTGTCTCGGAACTTTCTGTGGTTTCGCCGACTACCTGGTCCCAACAGAACTTTAGCGTTGGCACAGATTACTATTGGCATATCAGGCATACGATGAGATAGGGCCGTTTTGCTACAACTGCCACTGTATTCGTACCTATTTATCTTATTTTTAAGGTTCCGTACCCGAAGGGACTCCACGGGACCCTATATGCCTTCGCTGTCTGAACGTCCGTCTGTCCGTCCTAACTTGAAAGAGCTGAATCTTTTGAACCGTAATCGATAGCGGGTTGCTTTTTTTAGAATATGACATGTGTTATTACGGCGAATTTACTATCTTTTTTTTGTAAGAAAGTGAAATAATGAATGGGGTCCCCAAACAAGAAACGTTTTCTTTCAATCTATTTTTGTTTTGTGTTGTAACCTACAAACGGTAAAGCATATAAGCGTCAAATTTGGTATGATCAGTTATAGTAGGTAGTAGTTCAGGGCTCGACCGAAGAAAAGCAACAAATACTAAAAAATGGTCAAGTGTGAGTAGGACTTGCGCTGCTTCGATTCAAAATCGGATATAATCATACCTACTGTGCGGCGGTACAGAATCCTCGGTGCGCGAGTCCAATCCCACTTTAAAGGTTTTTTTTTTTGTTGCAGTGTTTTGTTTTTATGGTTACCTGGTAAAGTTGGTGTAGCAGACGTGCTTGATGTAGGAGGCGGGCGGCGCATGCGCCGTCACGATGGACGCCAGGAGCTGCTGGTCTGCCGGTGCCAGGCGGATCGTCTCCACGCGCTGTACGGCGTCGCGGTGGAAACCTGACCAATCAGACCGAAAATTACATACACTCAGGGGCAAAGGACGACTATAATTTTTATTATCTTATCTTGTTTGTTTCGGGTTTTCTTCGACCCTCTAAGATCTTTTGTGCCACTATTCCTCTTACACAGTTTGAATGAGCAGGTAGCTTAAATGGTAATATGATGGTAGCGAACTGTACCCTTACCATGGGTTACAATTACTGTACTCTCTAGCGATTCTAATGCTCTATCCCTCACAGTATTCTTATAGAGTGCGAGGGTCAGAGCATTCGACTCGCTGTCGAGTACGGTAATTGTAACTCATGGTAAGGGTACTGGATACTGGATTGACCGGTGACCTGTAATTGCGCTTGCCAAAACAACGGAACTTCATCATCCCTACTTAGATCATAACATTTGATGAAGTTGGGTTATACAAAGTGTCTGTTCCTTGGTTCATTTATTACTCATGCATAATTATTCAAGTAGGATGATGGAAGTGCTCACAAATTTTAAGTCCAAAATAATGTAGATTGTAATTCAGATATCATGAACCATATACCTACCAACTTAACGATTATTAAATGTCTCTTTACGAATAATAATTACTTACACCGATTCGACCACTTAAGTTGTAACCTAACAATCGATACAAGGTCTTTTTCACAAGGAAGACACGATCCTCGGGCAATTTGGGTGCTAACACATTATGACAGTAAATGCTACCCACATGCTCTAAGTGAATGTTGTGTGGCAGAGCCCGTAATCAACACATCAGATGGGACAAGCTTCGTGTGAGGCCTATTGCTTTTTATGAATTTCCTGCTACTCGCCCAGAGTTGCTATTAAATAGTATTAAAGTTGCTGAAGATTACTTTTATATTCTCAGAATAGGCTAAGCCGTAGGCTACGTATGTATTAGCATAGAAGCAATCTAATTAATGCATGGACTAGATATAAGCTGAAGCCTTGAACGACGTGTCTGTAGATACTGAATCGAGAAGGTTCTTCAACAGTGCGATTCAAACCATCGGTCTTTAATTATCTATCTTTTTAAGTACGTTACTACTGTTCCTTAGTATTGGCAGGTCCAGTTATTACATTGCAACCGCTGTCCTGACCTCCGCTCCGGTATATATGTAGTAGCGAGAGAGAAACTGGACGAATCGAGATTATCCATTGCTACATTACTAAGGTCAGAAGAAATTATTGTCGACCATGGGGGTTCGAATTTCTATATTATTTTAATAACGTAGTTGGGTATAATAAATGAACTTTGATTATCAACGGAAGCTACCTTAGCTATGTCAGCCGGCCTATTATGGTTGTGTTTGTCGATGTGGGTGACGCATCTATCACTTTCTGACCAGCATAAGTGCGAGAGTGACGGATGCTTTATCCGCCGCGATAGACGCGACCATAATACGGATCGCGCGCGCTCAAAAATGAAAAAACAGTGAGTTTTTTTTTTTTTTATTGCAAAAAACTCACTTCTACTGTTTTATTACAAAAAAGAAAAGTTTGTGTGTTAAAAAAGGATCCTTTCCTTACATGTCAAACACACATTTGTAATTACAGTTCATCATGATCGCTAGCAAAAGAAGTCAAAACACTCACCAAACTGATTTTTCAAGGCCAGCCGCCGGAGCAGTTCCATGAAGGTCTGGCTGCCGACCTTGGGCACCCGGTTGAAGAACAGCAGGTCGATGCCGGCGCGCGCCGTGTTGTTCAGCTCCCATGGCTCCGGGACCAGGGTCTCCTCCAGGAACTGGTGTTCCAACTCCTCTTGGGTCTCTTCTGGCTCCGCTTCCAAAGTACGCTGGGGCTTACTTCGTTCCTATGAGTTCAAGGAAAATTTAAGTACTTAGTAGTCTTAGACAGGCTTAGTGCATTTTCCTGCACTGAAAAAAATTATTTCATACTACACATAGTAGAGCACAAAACACTAGAGGAACTGAGGGGCTATTGCCTAACGCACTTGCAATCGCAATCGTTTTCATTTTGGAAATCGAAGGCTTGTCTGCATACAAAATGAAAACAATTGTCCCGCTTTGAAACCGATTGCGATTGCGAGTGCGTTAGGCAATAGCGACGCTGATCACGAAAAGTATCATCAAGCGCTTTTTTATCCAGTGATATTTACTAAACGTTTGTTGAGTTATTGAAGTATTATCTAGGTACATAAAAGTCAAATCTAATTTATCTCGGAAAAAGGACATAGTAAAACCATAAAGCAAAGTTACCTCAATATAAGAAATCGTTTCGTTACAGTGCCCAGCAAATTAGGTGATTTTATTTTGTAATATTTAAAAACACTGGCGCTTTTATCAGACTCCATTAACTAACCATGAAGTCGTTTTATCTTACGCACAATAACTCCACAGAAAAGGTGTAGGCCCTATTATTAAAGCCTGTCCTGCGTTTATGAGATCCCTTGAAGGGCTTTAGCGTTAGAGATCGTAACTAATGTAAATCGGTCTCATTTTAGCTAGTGGCTAGTTTACACGCTCGTAGTTCTTGTAAGTGACTTGACTTGCACTTGTGCTTAGCACTCGCTGCGAGTACAAACGAGTTATAAGTACTAAGCAACTGAAGATTACTATTGTTATTATTTAACTATGTACATGGAAATCATGAACAATGATCTTTAATCTGCAAGTAGGGCACTTGCTTAAGCTTGAATTAGAAGAGCAATACAAAATGCAGAAATTGATTGCTGTCTTACCTTAACTTCAGTTCTTCAATTTTGCTTTCTTTTTCTAAAATTAAGAGTAACACCCGTATTTATAGTCAAGAAAAGTAATTACTTGAGTAAAAGTAATGACTAAAGTAACGATTTTTATATTACTAATACTCAAGTAATTACTTTTCTTGACTATTAATACGGGTGTTAGACAGCAGTCAACTTCTGCAATTTTTATTGCCAGTCTAAACCTCGCTTTAGTCTACTATAGCCACCTTATATTTACGACTAACATCTACCCCACTACAATTAACGGCAATAGCTACCCTTATATACACATTTCTGCAAAAACGTTGAAGTTACTTTTTTCTCCCATTAGTTCCATATAAGTACTGTATGCATTTTGACTCAATACTATGGAACTAATAGTACGAGCACGTACAGTCAAAAGCACTTATCTATGCGGTAATTGCGCCAAATCTATACACAGACCTTATTATTAGTGGCATAGCGGTGTGTCCATATTTTTGACGTTTTGGTAATGTGTACGTTAATGACTTCAACTGTACCTCTTGTTTCGGTTTTGCAACTAATACCTCAACCTTTCTCACTAAACATCTCAGTACTAGCCTCGTAAACAGCGACAAGAACTAAGCCCGTGTAAACCATCGTGTCCTGAACGTACCGCGCCGGTGTGCCGACGGATCGCCTCGAGCGCCTCTTTGTACTCCTGCGCCGACGCGTACGCATGCTCCGCGCGGTCAGTCTGGATCCCTGCAACAAACCGTTACTCTATAACAACACTGGAGTATAATAAAGCACCTACTTCCATTGTTGCAAGTATTTAAATGAGGATTTCAAAACTGAAAGGGTGATAATGAGTTTTGCTGAGAGAATGTATGTGTAGATACTAGCTGTTGTCCTCGACTCCATCCGCGTAGACGTTGTTTATCGCTATTCCCTCAATCTTGGGAAAAAAAGTAGCCTGTCCTTGTGTTTCCCGCGAATCTTCAAGTTATCTCCATAGTTACCAATTTTAAGACTACACCGAGCCTCCAGTACAATTTTTTACGTACAGTCAACAGCATAAATAAGTGATCATTTATGTACCTTGTCACTTTAACGTCGTGTTTGAAATGTCATACAAAATTGTGAAACGATTGAAAGCGACAAGGTACATAAATGATCACTTATTTATGCTGTTGACTGTACTTATGCCATATTATATTATTATATTACTAGCTTCTGCCTGCGACTTCGTCCGCGTAGATATCGATAATCGTTATTCCCCCGGGAACTTTTAATTTTTCCGGGATAAAAAGTACACTATGTATTAATCCAGTGTATAGCTATCTCGATTCCAATTTTCATTCAAATCCGTTCAGCCGTTACAGCTTGAAGGAGTAACAAACTAACACACACACACACACAAACTTTCGCATTTATAATATTAGTAGGATATTACGTGGTATTCAAAATCGCTCAGTGAATCGCGTGATAGTTATCCGTTAAATAATTGCGATAATGTCCATTGTAAAACTACAGGCCATGCTACATTTCATCATGTTAAAAATTGTATAGAATTAAGTATCTAGATTATCTACGTAGAACGTACATCATATTATGGGTTGACGACATACCTATTATACGCATTTAAAGTTAATTATGCTTAGCTCAAAAAAAAATAATAGAAACATCGTTAATAAAAACATAAATAGCTAGATAGATAGATATAGATAAGACGTTTATTTGATGCTTCAATCACACACATACAATTGTCTTATTCGGTGGAAAAGGACAATAATATGCATGTTTTTCTTACATTTTCAATAAAAGCTGATTCATGTAAGAAGCAGGTGAGAAAAAACATTTTTTGAATAAAAAAGCTATAAAAATAACCAAGATGTAAGCCAACAAAGATTCGTTCCTATCTCTTTCTAGCAAAACAGAATTTTACGTGGAGTTTATAATAATATGGCCGAACTGCACAATGACGTCACCGGTGCACTTCAGATCTCTCTGTCTAATAAGCAGGTTAAAATGCTTGTATCATTCGTATTTCTTGGCCGATTTTAATTTTAATTTCACTTTTGGTGATCTCTTTTACGGTATTTTCATATTTTTTTGAGAAATGCGATTTAAAAAATCCATGCATATTCCCTATTGTATGTGTTTTCATAAAAATACCTAATAAATAATAAAAAATATTTTAAGTCTATGTTACCTACCTATCCTAAGCCATAAAACATTTGGCCGGATTTCGTTTCGTTAAAAGCTGTTCTATAACTATAAATAGTTATAGCATATTGATTTTTTAGTTTTACCTCTATAAAAGCATAGGCTGTGCATAAGTATTGATTCATTTTAATTTAAATCTTAAATTACTTTTCCGATGTCAATTGTTCTTCCTTAAATCGTTCTACTTTTGTGATCTTCAGTCATTTCTACTAAACATATAATTTGGAATTCCTGTACAGTTATTCCGGTCGACATAGCGATGCTTTAACGATGCGAAGGCGATAAATTTCTCCACAGCACGACGCCGACGGCACGAGGTGACCTACGGCTTGTAAAATTGTCTCTCGCGAATCGGTAATGGCCGCTTTGTCGCCCGCGTGACATTACTGTAGGTTTAATCGGCATTTGGATTGAGGACGTAGGTCGACTATGTGAGTTATTGTATTTAGATTATGGTATACGCACATTATTTACACATATTAAAAACATGTATTTTGCGTAGGAACATACTCGTAGGTAGGTAAGGGATAGATATCCTTTATTGTGGAAATATGTCACGCTCCAAGTTTATTATTTAATTATTCTACGAGAATAATTAAATAATTAACGTAGAGCGTGACATTTCTATAATAAAAATTACTAGGTTAGATAAATTATAGTGAATATGCAGTTCTTTCTGAGCGCGGAGGCGTGACATGGTAAACTACCTACCTTTATGTGACTGGTATGTAATATAACACTGCGTGCAATATCGTAGACGAGACGCCGTACAAAAAAATAAAGACAGCAATTTAACAATCAGACAGAATACACACTTTCTAACGAACCGTGAAACGAGGTAAAAAGCGAAAACAAACACACCATCCGAAAAAAAACGTTCCGAGAAATAACATTAGTTAAAATCTTAATTGGATCTTGGCCGCGCGTGAAACCGTAAGTGACTCGGCGCGGGCGCCGGCGCTGGACCGGGTTGTCACTTGTCACAACACCGGCGGTCACCGAGGAAAGTCTGTGAGACTCGAACTTTCCCCAGAACAAAGCCTCTGATGATCCCCTTCGATACCCCGCGCCTTAATAGCCTCGGCACTCCAGTTTCTGCCCATAAAAATAACTCGAGCCTCCGTGTGGCTATATTTAGTCTCGAAAGATAAACGAATACATTTGAATTAATTAATCCGACACATTGCATGTCGTAGATTGAAGCCTAGATTAAAGTAAGAAAATGGTGTGCGCAATCTTAATTCTGTAATCGTATAACATCTGTTGTATAAAGTCCTAATTTATGCATGATAATCTTCAAAATAAAAATAGAAGCGATCATATTTAATAGCATAACTAAAGAGTTATACGAAAAAGCTATTTCAGGAGTTTCAAAGCATTAAACCTTTTAAATTACTCCATTAAGGGGCGAAATACCGCTTAATAGTAGCAAGAAGTGGAACAAAAACCTGCTTACTACCTGACCGTCTAAACTAATCAGCTCTTCCCGGCGCACAAAAAAGTACCAAGTCACTTCGCATGATAACGTCCGGCGAATAAAATAAATAAGACGGCATCTTTGATATATCCGTACGAGTAATAATGACATCGACGTGAAAAAGTATGACGAATCAGGTGTAGCGGGCCTTATCCGGTGGAGCATTCCTTTTGTCAGCAGTTACCGCGGAACCGCGATCTACCACTTCCAAGTACCCTGACTTTATAACGATTGACAATCGGCGCGAGCCAAACTATTTAGATGATCCACGGTCGATAACTCACCGTTGATTTCACTCGATGATATCTAAGCTCGCTCGCGGATTACGTCGACGATAAGTGAACATTAGGGGCAATGAGCATGACCCGAGCCACCTCGAGTGTTATGCCTTTAATAATTCATTGAATTGTGACACGCGAAGTGTTACTATGATGAATATTACCTCTATTAAATCCGGGTTAAACACTGTGAACGATAAAGACATTTGGTAATATGTAAATCAAAGTAAATGATGATGAATATCGCGTGTTAGTGCTAATGAATTTCATTTTCTGCTTAATGGTCACAATTAGGAGGCGCGCGCTGCGAACGTTTTTCATCGAACCGTAGCCGCGGGGATCTGATGAGTCAGGGGCAGGGGAGACGTGTGTGAACTCGGCACCATCTTGGTTTGAAGTTTGGAGGCCAACCATCTTATCGCATTATCTCACTAATATTATAAATGCGAAATTTTGTGTATGTTCACGCTGCAACGGCTAGACGAGTTTCGATTAAATTTGAAATGGAGATAGCTTATGACATGGATGAACACATGGGCTACTTTTGGGATAATCGAAATCCCCCAACTTGGGATTTCCGAATAACGGACGAACTCGCGGGCAGAAGCTAGTTCTTTAATACAATCGTATATAATTTGTCAAACTCACACTCATACGGTCAACGAATTTCATTATTGAACCACTAGAGAACCTTGTCACAGGAAGCCAATTATCAATTTTGATGTTATTTTGTTCACGTGACTTAACGCTGTCATTATAACACAGATGGTGGTTCAACATTTAAAGTGGTTACTGTTCCAGCCTAATTTAAAACGCTTGGATGTCGTAGATAGTTATATTGTTCTGTCAGTGCGCTCTAATATAACGAGCCCTAGTTGAGTAGCAACACGTTGTCAGTTTGTTGGCCAAGTTGTCAATTTTGCCACAGGACCCTTATTATGGTCGCCTTTATCGCGATGGATAAATCATCCGTCACTTTCGTACTAACATACTTAAAGTCATAGAGTGACAGATGTTTTGTCCACGTTTATCCACTTCGATAAACGCGACCGTAATCGGCCCACAGGGCTCTGTTTTAATCATGCAGTTAATCTTTGAAAATGTATTTCTTTAATAAAAGATCTTATTTATTTCTTTGTGGGCGTGTTCGACTAAGATTAACGGCGGTTTAAAAAGCTGTCTCCTTATAAAAAAGGCCGGCTACCACACTAAGTAGTTGTATCTGTCAGCAAGTGGTCGTCAGCTAGCTCTGCTAAGTGTGCGAGCAACAACAGGATGTCCAGGAACTACTTTTTACATGATTAATTGAATCCCGTCGGTTTCCCTTAATTGGGACCGCATAGTTCTGCTGAGAAGCTAGCGCTCCAAGAGTATCGTGTACTCGCATGCTCGCGAGGTTCCACGCTGGGACCAGTTCTTTGATGATAAATTTAAATTGCCTTAGTAAATACAAACTAAGGGGCGTACTTAATTAGAGGTTTCAATAAACTGGAGATAGTAAAAACAGTAGGGTTACAAGCTAACGACATCGCTTCTTGGACTCCCTTATTATGGTATAGTGTGTAATTGGCTGGTTGTTTACATTAAAAATTACGGTTATAAATTATGTTTTGTTGCTTTAAGTGTTTGTTTCTTGCACGCTGAGTAGAAAGTCTATCTATAGATATAATTTCGGTTTTGATCAAAGAGCAAAATAAATATGTTCCTGGTCGAAATACCGGTTAATTTCACTCGCTAATTTGTTCGCACCGCAATCGTTTTCTCGTCTTTCCTACCCTATTAGCCAGCTCTTTAATTACGAAAAACCTGGTTAAGAACCATAATTAACCGGTATTTTTCGAACCGTTCTCAAGCCCTGATTTTAACTCAACCATTACTGTCAAGTAAATATAAAAGGGCTATCGTAACGTTGACAATAGGATAACATGACAAAAGAAATATAGTTTTATCGAGTAGAATAAAGCCCTTCGGAACTAGTATGGCTGCGTCTATATCGCGTGTCAAATGTGGATAAAGCATCCGCCACTCTCGTACTTATTTACGAGTCAGAAGGTGACAGATGCCTTATCCACACTTTGTCAAGTATATATTTCTCGAAAATGTTATATGTTGGGAATCAAGATGGCTTTCACATCCAAGATGCTGTCGTCGGCGCCGGCGCAGTCAGAGACTTCTAATAACACTCTCCGCTTCAACCGCATTTCCTTTTAAATTAACAGTGAAAGTAATTAGAAAATTACAGCTGACTCGAGCTCGCTGAGTATGGACAGCTATTGTGTAAACACAACGAGTTTATTTTCAATAAAAGAAAGACGAATAGACTGTTTACCGTAAGATAAGCCGCTATCAAATAAAAGAACCGGCTTCTCCTTGGACTGCTTTGTTAATCTAATAGTAATATCATTCGCTCCGGCGTTTGTATGGAATACACAAAAAAAACACGGAATTTTAGGCAAGATTTTTAAATGGGTAGTATAGAATAGAAAATATTTATTCAAGGGACACAGAAGAAAAAACGATAGAAAAATATAAAGTAAAAGAAGATATTACGTTGAACACGTTACGTTGAATGAAGTAGCTAATTTATTTCATATTGCATTTCACTTACTATTTTTTTAATTCCTAGTAAATATTAACAAGGCTCGAACACCAAAAACACGGACTTATTTAAAAAAAAAAACTAACAATTGACATAAATAATAGAATGAATTTGAAAATAACTGACCATACATATGTATTTATAATTATATGGTAGAATATGGTATAGGTATCCATATATCTACTTCACCAGCTTCTTATTATAATGAAATTCAGGTTAGTCACAATTGCGTCCATTATTCACTCAACGTCATCCTAGTATTTTTAAACAATAAAAAACGTCTAAAACTAGAAGTGCTTGAAGGCGCATTTATGCGTCATTCAGTGCACTCGTGTGCAGTTGTTATAGTGCCCTATAAATTCCTCGTGGGAAAAACATTAACCCATTATCGGAGATAATCGTCGAGAATTATTAATCCGTCAGAGCATTGGGAAAATAGAACAACAAGCTGCAAAAAATCGTTTATTTACAGTGTTTTATGAATGGAACGTTCGTTAACTTTAATAACTAAATTTAATTAAAAAAAGACAACATGTTTTGATATCGTCTATGCATATCGCACCTTCGGTAGAACAAGGGCACAATGTAGTACAATATGATTATATAGGGGCTATTGTGCCCTTGTCCTACCGAAGGTGCGTATGTTGAACCCGGTTTCCTTATGGAATCCCTAATCCTAAATTTTTCAGTGCCGTTATGTTATAATACAACCCTAACCTAACCGATCCGTGTGACTGAAAAACTTAAAAAGGTGTCTAACTCAGCTGAACTCCAGTTTAGGGCAAATGATAATTAGAACAAACCATGCGTTAGGACAAGCGTTATTAGGGATTTCGAGGAACACCCGTGAAACCCATGTTACATTTTCGAATTCGCCGTTTTAGCATGTTTAAGGATGTTTTATTCAGTTTCCAGCTCAAACTCTCTAGCTCTTAGCATCGCTAAGTCAAATCTATCTGAATCCGCTCAGCCTTTACAAGGGAACGTAGAACTTCACATACTAACATACATACAAACATAGGGGTAGGTCAATCTCTTAAACAACTCGTTCTTGAGCTCGACGCACGAAATATTAACCGGCGAGTTAAAGTTGTACCGTCAGAGCGTAAAAACCACATTAAAGGCCGTGCATTCTTAACTTACCCCCTTTACCCGTCGCGGGAGCTTGCTTGCATGACTTCGTTCACTGGTTCTTACGTTCGACAGCGGTTTTTAAGAGAATAACACATCAGTACCATGAGTTACAATAAACTTACTCGCTAGCGAGTCGAATGCTCTGTCTCTCGCAACCTCGCAGTATTCTTATAGAGTGCGAGGGACAGAGCATTCGACTCGCTGGCAAGTACGGTAATTGTAACTCATGGTAAGGGTACTGATCAAAAACTTCTTGCGTAGTCAAGTAAAAGGAAAGCAGTAAAATTTTACAACATTAAATGTTTTATGTATGTCTTGAGCGATCTCGTCGTTTTATTACGCAGTAGTACCAGTGTAGTAAGACCAGTTGTTTGCTACCTAAGCAACTAAGAACTTTATAAAGTATAATTTGTACATAAAAAATGCCCAGCAAGTGTTATGTAAGAGTAAAGTGACGAGAAGATATTTTCCTGTACCTGTACGGTCGTTGAAACACGTTCGTTAAGTATGGCTGCATGCCTATGATATAATCGAAAGTTTTATATACCAGAATAGTATGGCTATTAGACATTAATGATGATGCTTGTAATTACTTTCATTTCTATCATTTAAGCTATTTGTTACGGTCGGCTTTATAAGTAGTTGCGCACTTTAGTACTTTGTCACTTTAACATCATGTTTGAACTGCTGCACTAATTTGTCAAAGGCATAACATCGACAAGGTACTTAATGAGGCACACAATACACGAGTAAGTACAGACAGATTGCTAGAGTCTACGATACGATATGGTCACGCAATTAGTGATTAGACAAAATTCGGTTTTATTATTCGGGCCATTTTTTATGGCTTGTATAAGGTGAACGGACACACAGGCCATTGGGATCTGTGACCCATAGACATTTGCACTCTCAAGACTACAATCTTAAGACTGCAATCCTAAGACCGCATATGAGTTTCCAACCATATATTAATCGTACTAACTAATAAATACATAAATATCAAGGGACGATCTCACACAAATTGACCTAGTCCCAAACTAAGCTTCTAGGCTTGTGTCCTATGGGTACTAGACAACGATATAAATACTTATATAGAGAAATAAATATTTAAAAACATAGAAAAAATCTAAGCCTCAGAAACAGATACTTTTGTGCTCATCACACAAATATTTGCCCATACTGGGAATCGAACCCGGGACTAATAGCTTCGTAGGCAAGGTCACTTCCAACTTTTGATCACCCACCCACGGCTGAACGGATTTGGATCAAGTTCGGAACACATACAGCCCGTGTCCTTAACCAGAACATAGGATATTTTTTGTTTAACCGCGACTTAGTTCGCGTACGACTTGATCTTAACTCTCTTAAACAATATTTTTTCCGTGATCAAAAGTATTCTATAGTCGAGGACTGTACTGTCTGTTTGCCAAATTTCATTCAAATCTATTTAACAGTTTTTTATGTCAAATAAAAATTAAAAGACTACTTAGTTGGTAACCTCACATGTTACATTTATAATAGGTATTCGTAGGATTCGTACGATCTATTAAATTATGCCCACATCAGTTTTTTACCTTCTCAAACATATGTAAAACGTCATGTTAGTGGAAATAATTCGACACCTATTATTACTTAATAGTGCTACTCCAGGATATGTTTTTGTGACAGCCGTGTAAAAACTGAGCCATAGCACTCGTGGTAATGGCACTTTAATGATTCACCATTTCATGAGGGTGGCAACATTAGCAAGGTTACAGAAGATCTTGGAGATTTATGAACCATCATTTGCTCATGTCATATTTAATAATATCTTTTACACTTAGTACCAATTTCACCATACGATGTTAAATTTAATCAATGTTAATCGACTGTTAGTTCATACATTTTGACAGCTGTTAATGCTCTAATCGTCCGTTAAGTGCTTAACATCGTATGGTGAAATTGGAACTTAGGCTATTTTGAAGGGCACAGAACACACTTTTAAATCGATATCCCAGGTTGGTCCATGGTATTTTTATTTCCACTTACTCAGCGCTTAACCTGAGACAAAAATAAATCCTATAAAATTAACTGTTTCTAAATCGCGTACAAACTACAAACGTTAAATTATTTTTGTTAAATAAATTTATTAGGACTGTCATCCTTCTTTGTCTGTACTTGTACTATTACTTAATGTGTGCCTGTAATGTTTTTTTAAAGCCCTAATTTCCAATTTCCATCAATTCAGTGATACAGTAATATATTTTAGCTAGGAAAGTTAAAACTAGCTAAGACAACGTCGAATAAACTTTAAATTCTTAACACATTCCTTTCCATGGTTGCTCCAGATCCCATAGAGCTCTCGTTCATTACCGTGCCTAGCCGGGATTCCCAAGACTGCGAGTTCGCCGGGTTAACCGATAACACGGGACTGCTAACGAGCTACAACCGCCGGACCACCGCCCGCCACAGACCATACACTGCCCATTACGATTATATAAAGTACCTACTTAATGCGAACATTGCCTATCATGCCGCCTACGTAAACCCTTGCTGAATGCTGAATTACGTAATTACTATGGCATGATACTAACTCGCTAGGCTTTCTACCAGGAACTAGACGATATACAGAAAGGTTGCTGAATATATGAATATGTAGGTATGTTGTGTATAGATTAAGTAGGTAGTTTTAGTAAAAGTCTATTCTATCTTTAATGTGTGAAACGTATTTTTTTCCTTTTTTTTGCGCAAACGAATCTTACTAACCATTTACACCTTACTAAATGCAAAATGTGTTTTTATTTGTTTGCGTGCGTCAATAGGGAAATTTAATGACGTTATTTTACGCACAGAGATCAGTCGGATAGTAAAAGTGTTATAAGTTATAAGCTACTTTTTATCCCGGGGGAGACCGGGCCCTTGAACCCTTAGAATAACAAACCAATTTTAAGCTGACCAAATCACAAACAAAATAAGTAGTTTCATAACTGTCCGTGTTGAGATTTATGACTTTTATGAGTAACGTCATAAGTCGCGGCTTTAAACAAATTTATTTCCACAACAAAACCGTCGGCATGTTTAATAATATTATTATAAAAACAAACTAGCTGACCACGAGCAAGCTTCTAAGAATGATCCGCGAGCCAGCACGTACTGGGAAACAGTGCGGCGACAGATTTCACGGGAGTGCTCTATGCTGTTGCTATGGTAATGACATTTAGAGGCGTGACTGGTCGCAGCGGGTACCGTACGGCGACCACCGTGGTCCAAGAGCCGGTGAGATGATTCGGAGGAGGCATTCATGGGAAAATCTGGTCATAACGCGATAAAAACAATGAAATGTTAGGTGATTTTAACTTTGATATGTCGCTGCTTAAATACAAAAGGACCACAAAACAAAAACAGATATAGTTTGATTTTAAACTTAAAGTAAATAGCATTCCGAATTTAAATGCATCACAAACATATTTTGACGTCTCCCCTGCTACCGCGCATTGAATTTCACAAAAAATAACACGGGAAAACAATAAATACACCTACTTTTTATCTCTCCTGTTCGAAAAGTAAGGTTTATTATATCTCAATAGTGGGAAGAAAATCACATTTCAATCCCTAGTGATTTTGAAAAAGGAATTTATTAAACACCTGGTGATTTTTATTCTAGACCATACGGAAGAATCTTATGCAGACATTACGAAATAGCTCTGATTTTTTTCTTAAATAGTGTCAAAAATAAAATAACAATCATTTTAGTATGACAAATGAAGTAAATTCGTGACAATAACGTACTTATAACATTTTTATTCACTTTCCTTACAGTCGTAATGAAAAGTAAAGTGTTTAACTCGGGTGAAAGTGCCAATTTCACCCTCAATTTAAAGGCGCACTCGCTTGCACTGGTGCAACCTAAATTACTTGGGATGCAATTGATCACTTTCATCATTGGTTAACACTCTACTATTAGTTAAGAAACTGAAACTTATATATATATTTTTTATTATTTTTTATATTCTATTTCAGACAGTTTAATTTTAGTGTAGAAGTAATTTAGACACCTAAATTACTTGTACAAAAAAATTGCAACAAACTTTTACTAACAAATTAATTCGCCATAATTCGTATGTTGTTTTTTTTATCGAAAATCAAAACTTACTCTTGTTATTTCACATCTACATTTCTAGTCAGTAGCCATAATACCTCCTCCAAATATGTCACCAGCTCTCAACCGACGGGCGCGGTAATGCTCACGCACAGGTAAACTTGACATTGTAATTTATATAGCATAGGTAGTTTTGTTACAGCGTCATGCCTGTTAAAAGGCAGTGACTCTGACGCGTTAAAGCCACTTGATACCACACTTTTCAATGTTAACCACTGTAACATTATAATTGTTCCGAGGTTTTCGCGATTATTACAAATGGTAACAATACTCCTGTCCGTATCTACATGTGATTGTGAGACCAGCCCCCTATTTCACCATCCTGACAATTACAGGTGACAGGTGACATTCCAGTGTATATCGCGCAGCTTTTATTTATGAAACCCAGCTGTGACCCAGTGATGTATCAGCGTGATAACTTTGCAATGTATACCGAATTGTCACCTGTCACATGTAATTGTCAATATGTTGAAATAGGGGGCAGCTCCCTATTTCACCTTCCAGACAATGATAGGTGTCAAGTGACAATTCGGTGTACATTGCAATGTTCACGAATTTTCACATCACTGGAATTCATGTAAGCTGCGCCATGTACCTACACCGAATTGTCACCTGTCAACTGTAATAGTCAAGATGGTGTACCTACGAGTAATAGCGGGCATGGGCCTCTATTCCACATTATATTAGTGTATCTTGCTTGTATTAATTTGACGATACGATATGGTTGAAGTTATGACGGTTGTTATTCACGTGACAGTAAGAGCTATCACAACGTCAACAAAATGATTATAATGATGAATGAAAATGGGCTTAAACGAGCTGTATTAGTTGTAGTTGCCAATTGAAGGGTACACGGGAAAAACATGTCTAGTCCCTTATAAAAAAACAGTTTAATGTATTAAATGTAGAAATTAACTGTTACTTACCACTCTGTAAATATAAATCTTATATGGATTTAATTTTTTCACTCTTTAGAAACCCTCTCCACTAGAGAATGCAAATTAACCGGTTATTAACCGTTTTTGTATGAAAATAACCGGTTAAAATAGGTTAAAACCGGTTATTTGCTTAAGCCCGGTTCACATTTGTCTGACGTGTTGTGTCGTGATGCGTCATAACAGTATCGGTTTCATACATTTAATATGGTTGTGCTCAGATTTGTCTGACGCAATGTGTTGTGATGGCTACCCGTTACTGATACTGTTATGACGCATCACGACACAACACGTCAGACAAATGTGAACCGGGCTTTACTCTCCACGAATTACATGGTTCCTAACTTTCAAAGCGCGAAAAGTTACTAAGACATGTTTTTTCCGTCTACCCTGCAATTTAAATGAAACTTTAGGTACGAGTATATTGAGCACTATTACATGCTTAGTCATTTTATATTGTTACTCTTTCTTTTATTAATCTGTCAATAAGAGTTAATGTGTACCTGTGTCAAAACTGTCCGTAAATATTAATTACTTCATCTTGTATTCGATTATTCTGTCGATCGCCCATTGTCCCGGGAAAATAATTATGATGAATTTCTTGTTCTTTAGAATACGTACATAAAATTGAAAATGTCATAGTAAATCAGCCACATCTTAGACAACAGATTACAAATCAATCGCGGAACGTCGTATTCAGATGCGCCTAATACGGAGCGGGCTTGTCTCTGTCATTACAATGGCAGGGAAGATAACAGGGTGGTTACTACGAAGCACTGAATTCGAAACTTCGGTACTCCGTCTCTTTCACTCATAATTCTTGCTTAAATTGAGAGAAGGAGACAAATGTGGCGTGACTTAGAACTTCGATTTTTGGCGTAGAACCCAATGTTCCGGGTCCCGGAAGAGGCTGCGCGGGCGCCGGTCAACGACCGCCCTCTCAATATACAATGGGAAGGACTACAGCTGTCTAACATGTTGAGCATACGCCCTCCGATGTTGATGCAAGCCTAGAACCAAGTTAGAGCAGTATGCCTTAAATAAATATTCGAACTGGAGTTATACTGAACTGGTTTGCCGTATCGCTATGTTTTATTCTTTTCCTTACCTTTAAAAATAAACATTAACGGCCGCAATTCAGAGCCGAAATGACGATTAAGTCGTTTCTTAATGACGATTTCTCATACTCGAGTTTGAAAAAGGAACCAATTAATTGTCTATAAAATGTCTCTTTATACGGCGGTAAGACATAACAAAGCGATCGGTTACAAAATCGAATCGACAACATTGAATACAGACGCTGATTAAATTAAATTAGAGGGATGTCAAATAAATCGCATAAAATTATAATTTCTGACATGTTAAGGAGAATTTAGCAAACACGCTAACCGGGCTTGAATGCGTCTACAGAAAGATTAACTAGGGCTCTTATTCACGTCGCATTACGTTCAGTTCCGCAAGCAGAATATATTTTATAATTTATAGCACCTTTGCCATGATGTCATCTTCATATATAAAGCTGTCAGATTAGACTTTCACCGTCTAGTTAAATTTTGCAATTCATTGTACATATGACAGGTGCATATATCACACGTAATATCGCGATGAGTTATTATACAGATATTTAGCCGCTTTCTGATCTTATACGAAATGAGTTTCAGTCACAACATCATATTTTATAAAGGGAAATGCACTATTTCTCCGACGTTAACCGCGTCCGTTCTCTTAGAAAGTAATAGCTCTATTTCCTAGCTTTCCAGAGCGAAGGGTTGTATTTATTTTGCAGGTGAGATTAGACACTCAGTTACGGTCACCGTGAAAGCCAAGCGCGGGCGCACCTTAATGGCCCTTCTCAATACCAACTAATAACATATTATTGTTCGCCATTCGGACCGGAAACGGCATGTGAACACAGTATCCTCGTTAGCGTTTCGGATAAAAGAAACTCGTGTGAACACTAACCATAACATTGAAAATGACAAAAACATGGCCTTAATTAAGGATTAATTCGTGAAGTCGAGTTGGGAGTCGTCAGCACAATGAAGATTCGCTGTTCCTTATTATCTCAATTTAGAATGACCTTGCTTTGACAGTTGTCGTGTTAAGTATGAATAGTGGCGTCGTGATGAAGTGACGTCGGGTCGTGTAGGCTCCGAGCTCTGCGACGCTCTGAAGCGCGCGCGCAGCCCAGCCGCGGGCGCGCTATGAACCAATGCAATATGGCTATTTTCCGCCCCATTGTTTGTTTCTCCTTTTGTAAGATAACTTAGAATAATGCGGATACAGGGAAGACATAGTTTATGGCTGAGTCGAGGGCGAGGTCAATGCTTTGCAATTTTGTTTCCTTTAGAGATAAGAATGTCCAGACGTCATGCCAATTATATGTTGCATGATTCCCATCCAGCGCAATAATATTGCAAATATTTCGCAAATATCTATAAATGAAGTCAAGTCATGTTATTCACGCTGTATGATCGCGATCGCATAGGCATTCATACTGATACTTACAGCTCATGACTACTAAAGACGTTAAAACTAGTTTAGTAATATGGGTATAGAATGTGTCGAAGCATTACAGGAATAAACATATTAAATAATTTCCTGTGTCTACTTTCGCATGGCACGTGACATTTCTAGTAGTAACATTATGAGTAGTAATAGGCTGTGACTTATAAGGGTATATTGTGGCATCTATTTATGTTCTTTGTGGTCTACTCCATAGCGCACCGGGATAATAAATCCTAATCTGTGCATGCGCATGGCCGGTAACGGGACCGGCGCCGGCGCACGCGAAGCTGCGGGCTTGCTCTGCTTATCACTCATATACAACCAGTATACAGCATTGTCAGCTAAAATTTACGTCGGGAAAAGTATTTTATAAAAAAAAAAGTTTGCTGATCCCGTAGTGCTCAGGGATTACAAAACTATTTTGGGTGAAGCTAACAAAAAAATAATTACGTTGAAAAAGGACTTATTAGTAGTAATATTTTGATCTGGTAAAGTAACAATAAACGTTTACAATTTATGACATGTGATGTTTTTACAATTTTGCAAGTAGGTATCGAATTTAGCCATAGGCCTAGTTTCAAACTTTATTAGCACGATTTGTCAATACGAGTAGTGTAGGGAGCATCTGATGTGGTTAGAAATCTAAATATACTGACGTACTAATTGCTGGAACTCGGGCTTTGCAGTCCCGGGTTAAGCTGAGAACTTACCTAATTGGCATTGCAACATTTGCATCTTAGGTATGCACGCTGGAATTATCTCTTACTAAGTAACGTAAAAGTAATGCAATAAAGTTTGCTGTGTAAGACGAGTGGAAAAAATTGCTCGAGTTGTATAGTTTTCGATATAGGAGACATCGTAGTTGGTACATATAACCTCAGAAGCACAGAAAAATATAATTACAGTTATTGTGTAACATGGAACATGTGAGAGTGTCCACAACCTGGACTAAAGGTCTACAGTAGGTAATCTAACCCTCGTAAAACTAAACTAAAACGATGACGAGTTTAGCCTAGTTGGCAGAGAGTAAGGAATGCGAATAAGCGGTTATAACCGGTTTTAACCGGTTATTTTCATACAAAAACGTCTAATCCGGTTAAATTGCATTCCCTAGTAGTGAGTGACCCTGCCTACTAAGCGGCCGCGGGTTCGATTCCCGGTATGGGCAAATATTTGTGTGATGAGCGCCAGTATTTGTTCCTAAGCCTTGAATATTTGCTATGTATTTAAGTATGACTTTCTCTATATAAGTACATATGTTTATCATAGTCTACCACCCGTGGTACAACCCTAAAGCTTAGTTTGTGATTAGATTAATTTGTGTGAGGGTGTCCCTGATAATTATTTATTTAAAACAGTCAGTCAGTCACGTCAAATAAAAGTGCTTTGTTACCACTGGTTTTAGTTCCGTTATCTAGACCAAAACCAAATCTAATATCATTATACAACCCTACAGACATTACATTACTAGGTCATTGGTATCGGCTCCGGTTCCAAACAGACGCATTTTCCGAACGTTTCACGGCGCACCGCGCATGCGTGTATTAACATAATGACCCGCGTTATGCAATCGAAAGATAGATAATCATCACAAAAAGGGGTAATTTACCACCACTATATGGCACGTTTCCTCGCGAACCCACAATCACTGGCATAATTGCCAGTCTATGGCGATAAGTGTCGGCTATAAAATAATTCGTTAACTGTGTAACTACACTAAATAACTAATATTTGTCGGAGCAACAATGTATTCCGCTCACGGGCTTCTAAATTGAACATCGATTTGTAACTGTTCGGATTCTCCGATTGCCTTATATTGCAACGCTGGGATCGATTTCCTTTTATATTAGATTTGCACACAGGCGAGACGTAAATAGAGCATTTTCCAATCAGTGGCAATCGAGATCGCTCAATAAGGAAGTGGCTGCGAGACGCGCGCGGGCGCCGCTGCGGCTGCGGTCGCCGCCGATTCGGGAACACTCCTTATAGCACTGCCACTGATTGCATAACCGTAACAATAATTAAACAACCGTAAAAGACGGGATATGCAACCGAGTAATTAATTATGGTGAAAACTATAAATAAGTTATGAGTGATTTAGTTCAAAGCATGAACACTAATGGCCTGTTGTTTGATCGGTAGTTAAACTAACTAATGGTCAAAAAACGTTACTAATGGTTAAAATCTCAAAGAAATGTGTCAAATTTTCCATTCCTTTTTCGAATTTTAACAATTAGTTTAACTACTGATCAAACAACAGGGCCTTAACCTTACCTGCTTTAACATAATGACGGCTATTCACAATAAATTTTCACTAGATTGTTTAAACTGCCAGTTAAAACTGAGCGTGTGTAGTATGGAAACTGACAGATCTTCTTAGACACACGCTTAGTTTTAACTGTCAGTTTTAACCGTTCAGTGAAAACTGATCGTGAGTAGACGTCGTTATATATGTATAGGATCACATTATTGTTATTAGCATTAGGTGTGTAGGTAGTTCTTTTCGCGGTTAGATTGTTTACAATTGTCAGTCTTTTTAAATATATAGGTAGGCACAAGTTAACACAGTAATCAAAATAGGTGATTGAAGTAAGTAAAACCTTTCTAAGGACGATTGTTTGATCAGTAGTTAACTGAACTAATGGTTAAAAATCGTAACCAATTGTGAAATCTGAACCAAATGTGTTCAGTTAACTACTGCTCAAAAAATCGACCCAGTACCAATTTCACCAAACGATGTTAAATGGTAATCAATGTTAATCGACTGTTAGTTCATACATTTTGACAGCTGTTAACACTTTAATCTTCTGTTAAGTGGTTGGTAAAATTCGATATAAACCTCATAAACTATGTCGATACCTTGGTACAATAACCTCTTTAGAAGTTTGGTAAGTATATGGTAGTTTTTTTTCGATGTGAATAAACGCGGTTAACATCTGTCACTTTCTGACCAGGGGGCCTAATATGACTGCGTTTATCGCGTGACAAAATATGATTAAAAGATCCGTCACTTTCTGACACGTATATAAGTTCGAGAGTGACAGATCCTTTATCCACATTTGGTCACGCGGTAAACGCTACCATACTAAGCCCGCTGAATGTAAAAAGTGCGAGAGTAACGGATGCATTATCCACCGCGATAAAAGCGACCATGATACGGGGGCAGCTTACGAGTAAAATACTTAATCACCATACGCAAGATTTCCTTACACATTTTCGTGTCTGTTAATCGGTGCTTTCTAACAACAATGAAATGTCTAGTCATTGTTCTATTACGCCATTACTTTACCGATTGAATTGTTTGGAAAACGGTCGGCTCGTAACCGCAGTTCCCATGGGGATAAAAAGACGACAATACAAGTCAGTGAACGGTATCGCAGTGATTCACTGAACTCGGGCTTCCAGTGAAAGTTGGAGCTGTTCCTGCGTCAGGTCTATCGGGCACCAGGGAAATATGATAAGTGGGGTGGTTGTGATTCTGATTTAGTGTATTTGATCGAATATTAAATGATCAAAAAACAATAAACTGACTCCAAATTGTTAAGGAGTTCACTTTCCATAGATTCCATAGATCTAGACGAAATTGAAAAGGGATGAGATCGCAAATCGCTATAGGTGTGTGTGTGCGTGGTGTAATATTTAAAGAGTTCCTTCAATTTCTCCAGGATCCCCAGTTAGATCCTGATCTGATGATAACCTTTAAAAAAAACAAAATTTTCTAAATAGGGCTTGCCGTTTTTTGAGTAATCGGGGAAAAAACTTAAAACAGAAATAAGAAAAAGATTCCGATTTGAGACTGGGAACCTCCATTTTTTAAGTCGGTTAAAAATGAGTTCTAATTTCCTATTTTAATGGGCATTAACAAAAAATATTAACATATTTTGATGCTATAGTTAAATATAAAAATAGTAGTACGAGTAATGACGTACTTGTAGCTTTGATACGACTTACTCGTGTAAGTAAAATTGCCCTTACTTTTATCTAGGGATTTATCATAAAACCTGTCTCTGGACTAATCTTGAGTGATGTTTTAACTAATATCTATAAATCATCTTTATAATCCCTGTAAGCAGCCATCCTCTGCCTAAATGAAGATATATCGCAACAGAACTTGTTATCACACTAAAGTGCATGTCTGTCTGTCTGTATTAAGTTGAAAACTATACGAGTGTATATCAATAGTGGTTGAGGAGTTTCAGACATTAAGTACGCATTGCGATATCTTGACCGCTGTGCTGTTCATTAACGCAACTGATGATAATAGGTCGACGAACTCTTTTAACTAACCATTCTAACATGACCGTTTAACGCTTCGGCAACTTATAGTGACCTGCCTAGCCTAATCCAAGTTATTTCAAAAGAACCTGTGAGGCAAGACAATTTGCTTATCGCTAACGTAAACGATTTTCGAAAACTGACAAAATGTATGGAATTGACGTTCGACGCGACCGTCTGACAGCTTACGTCAATCCTATACATTTTGGATACGTAACGATAACGAACGCCGAATACATCTTGTCTAGGCTCTCTTTTGTGCAAGACTCGCTTGCCCTACGAAAGCACCCATAGTCAACAACTTTAATTATTGAGTCACCGTGTCACCCTGTCATAGCGACAGCTTCAAGTTACAGAAAAGAAATTCGACGTCAAAATGACTTATTAGCTTTCTACGATAGGGTTCCATAGTGGCTCAACCATAAAACTTCTGTAACCTTATAACCTAGGATTCCCTATACTCACGGTCAGTGAGGTGGTTGAAGGCGGTGACGTCGTCGTTGAGCCTGCCCTCCATGCGACGCAGCTTGGTGCTGAGGTCCCGCGTGTGCAGGAATAGGAACAGCGTGCACGATACCGCCACTAGCGCCACCAGCTCGCTGGTGCTGCAACAGAAATTGTTGGTTAGTTCTGTGGTACAACCAGCATAATAACAACCACCGGCATTATTACACTCGCGAGGAAAACAATTGCATCACTTCATGTCCACCCATCTTTCTACATTTTTACCGGAATTAAAAAATTATAGTCTGAAAAATACTACGCGGATTTTCATGTTCGATTACTTTTTGTAAAGCTTAGATTACAAGAGACATTACTTCATTTAAATGTTTCAGCAAGAACAGCCGGTTTACAAAGATAAATGGGTGGACATGAAAAAAAGTGTATTGCTGGTATTGATTTCAAGGCACGCCGCCCCGATCAGAGGCGAACTTGTAGGGACATAAACCCTGTGTTGGTTGGTTGGTCAGTTTGGCGCGCACTTCAAATGCGTTGCGGGCGGTAGGTGTTCGTATTTATAATCAATTGAGCCTGGACATTAAGAATGCACCTTCTTATGATTTGTATGTCAGTAGGTTAAAAGTGTTTCTAACTGAAAAAGCGTTTTATAGTGTTAAGGACTTTTATGGGTGATTGATAATTTTATTTTTGATTATGTGTTTTTTAATGTGATCTTTTTATTTTTATTTTATTAATCTATTTATTTTTTGTTATAATAATGACTTGTGTTTTTTGACATTAAATGATTTGACTTTGACTTTGACTTTGACTTATTGGGCTCAAAAATGGCTAAGGCCTAAAAAAAAGCTTCTGAAAGCTTTTGAACAGCCCTTCCTGTGTGATACGAAAAATCCTGGAAAGTTACTCTTACTGGGGTACGTTTTATAAAGCTACAAGTAACCATTTTACATGTCTAAACTGGCAACACTGCTCAAATGGCTGGTCGTTATTGGTCGAGATTGTGTCAAATGGAAACTTGTAACCTGTAAATTGCAGCTTTATAAAACAGGCTCCAGGTCAACTGATATGTAAAAATTATTTCCAACACACAGGATGGGCGGCTCAAATACTCGTGAGCCTTTAAGCGGGCTACTAAGCCACCTGCCGCAAGGCAATCACGGAAATAGGGGTCAATTTCCAAGATCACCGCTGCGGCAGGTGAGTGAGTAGCCCGTTTTATTCAAATATCTGATATGGTGTTTATTAATCGAGGCTTTAGAGACAATTTGGTACAGATGTAGTGAAATATCCTTTCACATCGTATTTTCTCGGAATTGTTCTTATTTGCTATGCTACGTCAGTCTGACTCAGTACCCATCAAGACAACGTGGGGGAACGTCGCATCGCGAGAGTGATAATCGATATAGAGTCGTTAATTCCAGAGTATTTTTTTGTTAATTAAGATTTAGTTTGTTTTCAGTTCTTTTTAATAGTCATGCCGAAAGCATTAAGACCTGGGAAACGTTTAGATCGACAAGCCTGTGAAATTATTTTCAACATTTATTTATATTTCTTCTTGTTTACCTACACCTAATTTCTATATATTTGATCGTGGTGGTTTTAACATCTCGGTGTGATATACTTCAAACTCGTGGTTTGACATTTGACACTGATAACTAAAGTACTCTATTTATTTCATACAAACATGTCACTTAATAATTCAATAATTCATAGACACGTCGGCATCATTCGGAAGTAGACGTGAGTTCCGAGTTTTCACGATGTGAAAGGATTATTCAGTAGATCTGTAATAACATATTATTGCCGGTGACTATACACATCAACAAAGGTCTAGGGCTCAAATTTGACTAGGGTCAAAACATTCGTGATAAGCATAAGATTTGTACTTATAAGAATCATTTTTCATATAGCTGTCTATTGTATAAGTACGTCCGCAGACGAACATAGAGAGTTAATAAACTAGCTCAGCAAATTGTAAGCCTTAATTTAGCTTTGCTGCTCAGGTTAACTGGCTGTGGTAAAAAAAACAAGTTAACGTTTTAACCTATTCAAATTTGACTACGGGGTCCATTTCTCGAAACGCACTAGACTTAAAGTCTTCTAGTGTAATTGTCCCGCATGGACTAATATTATTAGCCTAGTGAATTTAGCAAAATGGGCCCCTAAAGTTTATAGAGATTCTACATCGAGTGTAGCCTGCGACCGGCAATAATTTCTTCTTCATGCGAGCGCGGAGCAGCCGGCAAGTATTGCCCTAATGGTGATAAATCGCTTTTAGAACCGCACTGATAGAGATATATAGCTACGTTAATAGTACTTTATAATGAATCCATTATATTCTTAAAGCAGTTCCATTTTGCGTTCAAAACACTAGATATAGCGAATTATTTACAGATTAAGTTTCCCGAAACGTGCCAGCTTCACTATGTTTGCCAAACCATAAACACAGAGATTAGGGTAGAGGCACGAGAGTTGTGGTTGGTATTATATTTATCTCTCATTTACATGGATAGTGTTGCAAGGGAAATGCTTACTTGTTCACCCTCAACTATAGTAAAACGCAGTAAAAAGTAAATCGTGACACCTGTCATTCCTGTATAAATTATAGCCTCAAACGCAAGAATAAATTATAACCTGTACAATAATAAGTGTCAGGATTAATTTCTAATCGGCCGGGCACCATTTATTCATATGAAAACATGGAAATTCTGCAATATTGTAATGTTATAAATAATAAGCCATCAAAGCACAATAAAATCATATACTTACCTACCTACTTTTAATTATGACATTTATATTGCACATTTTACTAAATAGCTCATAAAACATAATATTGATCCGTCTAATTATAAGTATTTACGACTATAATTAAAGGGTAATAGTTCCTAGACATTTACTGCGGTATAACGGTCTCGTCTTAGACGCGTCTCAATTACGGGAACATATTCATAATATACGAGTAAGTAAGCTGTAGTATGAAGAAATACATTCATCGTAATTGTATATCATTTGTACTAATGCACAGCAACTTACTAGTCGTATTATATGAACATATGCTCAACTGAAATTGAGCTTTTACAACTTAAAGGTTTTCTTAGGAAGCAGCCATTAAAAGCATTCTATGTTGGCTAATGTTTCAAGCACTTCTCCGTTTCTAATGATTGAATATTAGTTCATGATATGCTCAGAATAGAATAGAAAACATTTATTTCGCTTATCCTACTAATATTATACATGTGAAAGTTTGTGTGTGCGTTAGCTTGTTACTCCTTCACGCTGCAAGGGCTGGTGTTGGCTGGACGGATTTGGATGAAATTGGAATGGAGACTCACGATTAACACATATTTAGGCTACTAATCACTCCGGAAAATTTAAAATTTCCCAAGGGAATAACGTTAATCGAAATTTACGCGAACAAGTCGCGGGCAGAAGCTAGTTTTTTAAATATTTTTACATTGTAACAGTGCTACCGAAAATGGTATCCACTCAGCTATGTGTCATACCACCTATTGGGAGTAAGATGCTGGTTTTCTGTGGACCCTCGGACTGATTTAAAGACTCACTTTTTAAATCCACGGACTATTTATTAACCGACGCGATTAACAGCCGTAATTACTTGAGTAGAAGTATTGTCTTGACTAACGATGTTTATATATCTATGTTTATTAGAACTCAAACAACATTTTGAGGCGTGAATTCTCAATTAGGTAGGTAGGTAGCAGAAAACTGGCTCGTATGTGTTCGCTCGCTCGATCGACCGATCGACAAGAAGCCATTTTTAAGAGAATAACACCTCAATAATTAAATATTGCTATCAAATGGTTTTCAAGAATGACTTATGTGAATGTGAGGAGTGCGTTAGGCGATTTCAGTCTGGGACGTCTCACTGAGCACAATAGGGCACGTGAGATCACTGTCGAGCACCCATCACATGAGTGTGTAAGGATTATGAGGCTGTACCTGTCAACGACCTTGGCACTGAACTGAAGCGAACCAAGGTCGGGATCCGCACAGCCACGTAATCGTTACGTGGTCACGGGTCAAGTTAAGCTTGTAGGTGAAGGGAATGCGCACGGTCTAACGCACGAGTAAGAGTAGCATAGTTTATATCGTCGCTGGAAAGGCAAAACTACTAACATCCAAAAGGGTCATTTCGAGAAAAAGCATTTTTAATGTTTTTTTTGTCTTTACAATGTCATAACTTTTTTTCTTTTGAATGAAAATGGAAGCTGTAAAGGGTGACATATCATGTTATTTTTTTATCTGCACGATTCATTTGTCGTATTGTACGTGTGTTCAATATTTACGGAGTTACGTGTCGCTTTAGCATTAATGCTCTCAATCCTAAAAAAATGCTGGTAAGATAAAATTACTAACCTCCACATTAAAGTTTTAGGTAAGGAGTCAATAAATACTAAGGACTTGTCTCCTTTTACTCACTCTTGAGAAAAAAATACTTACATGTATAAAAAATATGTTAATCATAAGCGGAAATGACTTATTGTCAAAAATACTTTACAAGGCCATAAAGCAAATAGGAATTTAGCATTTAAGATAAGTTAAATTTCAAATGTATGTTACTTAAAGGGCAGAATGATCAATTGACCATCCTGATGATTTACCTTTTATAGGACTTTTTTCTTATCTTAGCCTTAACAATATTACTTACGCATGAATGTTAGTTGAAATTAATAGACCAAGAAATAAATAAAACATGAATTACTTATTGTAAAATAAGTACAGTTTTGGCATTTTCCTGTTATGCCCGAAATATAACCAAACTAATAATAATAATAATCATAACATTTATTGAACCAATGAGGCCTATTACCATCGGCCTTGAATGTCTCAGAACTGGAAAAGTCCTGGGCCGGACGGATTGCACAACTTCTGGATTAAATGGTTCAAAGCCTCACATGAATGTTTAGCAACGCAATTCCAAAATTCCCTTGAGCTCGGTTCCTTGCCACCTTTATTAACAACTGGTGTCACCTTTTTACTCCACTAGTCCGGTAGTACCGCGGATCCAAAGAACTACCTACCGACCCATTACATGCTTGCCTACCATCTACAAGCTCCTTACATTCATTTTGAGCACAAAATTAAATGCACATTTTATTGCAAATAATGTTTTGGCCTCTGCTCAAAATGGATGTAAGGCGGGGTAAAAAGGTACTAAGGAGCTCCTCCTCATAGACATGACCATTTGTCAGCTAGTCAGGCGTAGCAAGGCGGCCCTTTTGGCTGCTTGGATTGACTACAAGAAGGCTTACGACTCGGTGCCTCACTTATGGCTCGAAAGGATCTTAGAGTTGTATAAAGTTGATGCAACTTTGAGGTCCTTTTTAGGTGTGTGTATGAGGCAGTGGGTCACAGTCCTTCGGCAACCAGGTGGTCGAGAAGTCCCCTTTGATTCGCCTAAAGATTGAAAGAGGCATCTTCCAGAGTGACAGTAGTCCTTTGTGGTCTTGCCTAGCCTTGAATCCTCTCAGATCTTTGCTGACGGATTCTGGGCTTGGCTATTGACTTCGTAGAGAAGCTGAAGTCATTTCTCACTGTTAGCATCGAAGCGCCAAGATCTTATCGTATTACGAGTATTGAAAATCACACAATAGTTCAGTAATGCGATCAAGATGGAATTCGGTGTAGATAAGTTTGCGGTCGAATTTGCAGCTTTCTGTGACAGTAGTCCTTTGAGGTTTTGCCTAGCCTTGAATCCTCTCAGATCTTTGCTGACGAATTCTGGGCTTGGCTATCGACTTCGTAGAGAAGCTGAAGTCATTTCTCACTGTTAGCATCGAAGCGCCAAGATCTTATCGTATTACGAGTATTGAAAATCACACAATAGTTCAGTAATGCGATCAAGATGGAATTCGGTGTAGATAAGTGTGCGGTCGAATTTGCAGCTTTCTGTGACAGTAGTCCTTTGAGGTTTTGCCTAGCCTTGAATCCTCTCAGATCTTTGCTGACGAATTCTGGGCTTGGCTATCGACTTCGTAGAGAAGCTGAAGTCATTTCTCACTGTTTGCATCGAAGCGCCAAGATCTTATCGCATTATTGAAAACCACACAAGAGTTCAGTAATGCGATCAAGATGGAATTCGGTGTAGATAAATCAAATCAAATCAAATCAAAATTATTTATTTGCTGAACACGGTTACACAGATCTTAAATGTAATACAGTTCATGCGTATTCAACCTGCATGCAGGTGTGCAAAAAATTTCCAGACATTTTTAGGCCTAATTATTATTACATATTTATCATTGAAATGGAACGAAGTCAAATGTATCTACGATGTCAAATATTCAATTTATTATAAAGTTTGGCTTTTTAGCGCCTCAAATAATCTTTTATATTGTAATAACAATTTTCCTGTAGCCATTTATTCAGTTTACTTATAAATAGCATCTTATTTTCTAGTTTAATAATAATGATAAATGTGCGGTCGAACTTGCAGCTTTCTGTGACAGTAGTCCTTTGTGGTTTTGCCTAGCCTTGAATCCTCTCAGATCTTTGCTGACGGATTCTGGGCTTGGCTATTGACTTCGTAGAGAAGCTGAAGTCATTTCTCACTTTTTGCAGCGAAGCGCCAAGATCTTATCGCATTATTGAAAATCACACAAGAATTCAGTAATGCGATAAAGATGGAATTCGGTGTAGATAAGTGTGCGGTCGAATTTGCAGCTTTCTGAGACAATGACTCTCAGATCTCTCTCCGAAATTGAAACCTACAAATATCTTGGTATGTCACAGTCTTTGGGTATTGTGGAGGGCAATGTCAAGCAGTCAGTGAAAGAGCGCTTCTTCTGCCGCTTGACAAAAGTTCTTAGCAGTCTTTTGTCGGGTGGCAATAAGGTGCGCGCCTTCAATGGCTGGGTGATACCGCTGCTCACATATTCCTTTGGCATACTAAGGTGGACTCAGACTGAGCTGGACGCCCTGGGTAGGAGGGTCCGTCTACTGCTTAAATCAAATCGCATGTTGGACCCACGCTCATCTGTTATGAGATTGTACATCCCGAGGAAATGTGGTGGTCGAGGCATTTTAAATGCTAGGAATCTCCACAACCGCGAGGTGTGCAATCTCAGGGATTATTTCCTTAGCAATGAGTGTGGGATGCATCGAGATGTGGTTGCAGTAGACAAGAGCCTCACGCCTCTCTCCTTGACAAATGAGAACTGGCACAGACCAACGGTGTTGAGCACTGAAGACCGCAAGAACGTGTGGAAGAGCAAGGAGCTACACGGACGCTTCTACGGGGCCTTAACAAAACCCGACGTAGACTTTTTAGCGTCCGTGAACTGGCTGCGATTTGGTGACCTCTTTGGGGAAACCGAAGGTTTTGTCTGTGCAATTACTGGAGTGGTCATAATGACGAACAATTACCTGAAATATATTCTGAGGGATGGCACGGTCTTCAATATGGTCTTGTCGAGTCTGAAGTGCCGTACTATAAGTACACACCGGCGCCAGTTCTCGAAAATGGTCGTGCTACGCTCTATTGGGATCGATCTGTCATCACGGACAGGACTATTGTTGCCATTAAGCCTGATATCGTTTTGACAGATCGATCTCAACGCCGGGCAGTGCTCGTCGACGTCACCATGCCGCATGACGAGAACCTCGTGAAGGCCGATAAGGACAAGCAAGTACCTTGACTTGTCTCACGAGGTGACCGCCATGTGGGATATTGAGTCGATGATCATTGTCCCGATAGTTGTTTCGGCAAACGGTCTTATAGCGAAGAGTCTCGACCAACACTCAGGAGACTCTCGCTAGATGGCTGGACCAAGGGCCAGATCAAGCAAACATTATCGTATCAGATAAAATAAGATATTGTGTATTTAATTAATTTTAGAATGTTGTATGTTCTTAATAAATAAATATCAGGATTATCTACGGAACTTGGCACCCATTTCAATCTCAATTCTTTTGTCGGTGAAGTCGATAACCATGCATCGCATATTCTTAAAATATTGAACGTGGCTCCCATTTTCACATTTATGTTTTTGACGGGATATCATTCTTTTTTATCAAATAAGTAGGTATGCGTTTCCTTAAATAAATAAATAGTATTAGTACTAAATAAATTGGCATTAAATAATATTCATTAAATCCCAACCCATGAAATACTAATAATTATTGAGTAAGTAGGTAGTTCCCGTGAATCTGTGATCTTCATTCATTATCATCGGTTCTACTTCACCAAATGGTGCTTTTCAAGAGCAAATGTACGAGTTACCATATGCTATTTATACATACAAAATACCCAAATCGCTATAGGTGTACCTAAAATATTTGAAGATTTCCCTCAATTTCTCCAGGACCCCATCATCAGATTCTAACCTGATGACAGTAAGCCTACTCCAGAAGTATGCTCTATCAAACCAAAAACGAATTTTCCAAATCGGTTAATAAATGACGGAGTTCTGAGGTAACTAGCATAAATAATAATTATAAACTGGCGCGAATAATGTCAAAAGATATTGTTTTGACATTGCTTGCGCGTCTAATACGCTAGATGTCACCCGAAACCAATTTGAGAAATAGACTAAACGTCGAATTTGTTACAAATTTATGAATCGCATAACGCCTTACCTATACTTTTCTAATTTATTTTATAACTTCATAATTACTAATATCTCGTAATATTCTTTAAGTATATAGTGCAAAGTTTCTTAACAGATGTAACAGATAGAAGTCCCGCATTGAAATATACTAATATCCTTTTTAATTTGTTTATTGAGTAAGGTAAAAATACTAAAGCGCCACAATCGTCGATTCCTGCTATAAGATTATTTACTAACAAACATGACTTCACATGATTTCAAAAGAGAAAAAATACTAAATTACTACAACTGACGGTTATCGCGTAAACGTTATTGACTAAAAGACATTTCATTTAGTATGTACTACAAGCGAAAATTACATAATCACCACCGAGTATCCTCAGTTATGTTATCTAAAATTACTAATAAAGCTTGAAGCGGCTAGATACAGCAAGCACAATACTTAACCGCCAACTATTTAAAAATATGTCTAAATGAGTCGGATGTTAGTAAAAAATCCTAAGAAATTATTGAAATTTTGACCCAATTTTCACTACTAAAGCGCCAAAAACATGCTCCGATCGCTACGAGACCCAGACCAAACGACGCAGAAAAAAAAATGCATTCGAACTGTATATATAACTCATTTTGACCAAAATGGCGCTTTAGTAGTTTTGCCTTTCCAGCGACGATATAGTTTCTCTTATCTCCTAGGGAAAATATTGCAATTAGAATATTAAAAAAATACAAGCACGATGACTAATCCGCCTAGCTGATATAAAAACCGTGACCTGCTGTATAATTTCGGTTCAGTTAGACCCTGCAGATAATGCGTACTTCGGGCACCAAACTATCGGTTACGGGCGCCGGCGCAGCTCTGTATTAAGTCATTGCGCGATCAATCAAGTTTTTATTTGCCTTAGGCCCAAACCGGTACTTCCGATTTTTTCCCACACTTTATCATCATCATCATTATCGGCCCAAAATACATCTAGTACAGGCACTGCCTGTAAGCTAGACAAAAAGAGACAAAATTACAGGTTAGCAACCTGATTTACCTATGAGCAACTGAATAGATATTTGAGAGGTTTTACATTCTCACAACAGTAAAATATAAAGTTGATGGAAGAAATGAAATCGTCGCTGGAAAGGCAAAACTACTAACATCCAAAAGGGTCATTTCGAGAAAAAGCATTTTTAATGTTTTTTTTGTCTTTACAATGTCATAACTTTTTTTCTTTTGAATGAAAATGGAAGCTGTAAAGGGTGACATATCATGTTATTTTTTTATCTGCACGATTCATTTGTCGTATTGTACGTGTGTTCAATATTTACGGAGTTACGTGTCGCTTTAGCATTAATGCTCTCAATCCTAAAAAAATGCTGGTAAGATAAAATTACTAACCTCCACATTAAAGTTTTAGGTAAGGAGTCAATAAATACTAAGGACTTGTCTCCTTTTACTCACTCTTGAGAAAAAAATACTTACATGTATAAAAAATATGTTAATCATAAGCGGAAATGACTTATTGTCAAAAATACTTTACAAGGCCATAAAGCAAATAGGAATTTAGCATTTAAGATAAGTTAAATTTCAAATGTATGTTACTTAAAGGGCAGAATGATCAATTGACCATCCTGATGATTTACCTTTTATAGGACTTTTTTCTTATCTTAGCCTTAACAATATTACTTACGCATGAATGTTAGTTGAAATTAATAGACCAAGAAATAAATAAAACATGAATTACTTATTGTAAAATAAGTACAGTTTTGGCATTTTCCTGTTATGCCCGAAATATAACCAAACTAATAATAATAATAATCATAACATTTATTGAACCAATGAGGCCTATTACCATCGGCCTTGAATGTCTCAGAACTGGAAAAGTCCTGGGCCGGACGGATTGCACAACTTCTGGATTAAATGGTTCAAAGCCTCACATGAATGTTTAGCAACGCAATTCCAAAATTCCCTTGAGCTCGGTTCCTTGCCACCTTTATTAACAACTGGTGTCACCTTTTTACTCCACTAGTCCGGTAGTACCGCGGATCCAAAGAACTACCTACCGACCCATTACATGCTTGCCTACCATCTACAAGCTCCTTACATTCATTTTGAGCACAAAATTAAATGCACATTTTATTGCAAATAATGTTTTGGCCTCTGCTCAAAATGGATGTAAGGCGGGGTAAAAAGGTACTAAGGAGCTCCTCCTCATAGACATGACCATTTGTCAGCTAGTCAGGCGTAGCAAGGCGGCCCTTTTGGCTGCTTGGATTGACTACAAGAAGGCTTACGACTCGGTGCCTCACTTATGGCTCGAAAGGATCTTAGAGTTGTATAAAGTTGATGCAACTTTGAGGTCCTTTTTAGGTGTGTGTATGAGGCAGTGGGTCACAGTCCTTCGGCAACCAGGTGGTCGAGAAGTCCCCTTTGATTCGCCTAAAGATTGAAAGAGGCATCTTCCAGAGTGACAGTAGTCCTTTGTGGTCTTGCCTAGCCTTGAATCCTCTCAGATCTTTGCTGACGGATTCTGGGCTTGGCTATTGACTTCGTAGAGAAGCTGAAGTCATTTCTCACTGTTAGCATCGAAGCGCCAAGATCTTATCGTATTACGAGTATTGAAAATCACACAATAGTTCAGTAATGCGATCAAGATGGAATTCGGTGTAGATAAGTTTGCGGTCGAATTTGCAGCTTTCTGTGACAGTAGTCCTTTGAGGTTTTGCCTAGCCTTGAATCCTCTCAGATCTTTGCTGACGAATTCTGGGCTTGGCTATCGACTTCGTAGAGAAGCTGAAGTCATTTCTCACTGTTAGCATCGAAGCGCCAAGATCTTATCGTATTACGAGTATTGAAAATCACACAATAGTTCAGTAATGCGATCAAGATGGAATTCGGTGTAGATAAGTGTGCGGTCGAATTTGCAGCTTTCTGTGACAGTAGTCCTTTGAGGTTTTGCCTAGCCTTGAATCCTCTCAGATCTTTGCTGACGAATTCTGGGCTTGGCTATCGACTTCGTAGAGAAGCTGAAGTCATTTCTCACTGTTTGCATCGAAGCGCCAAGATCTTATCGCATTATTGAAAACCACACAAGAGTTCAGTAATGCGATCAAGATGGAATTCGGTGTAGATAAATCAAATCAAATCAAATCAAAATTATTTATTTGCTGAACACGGTTACACAGATCTTAAATGTAATACAGTTCATGCGTATTCAACCTGCATGCAGGTGTGCAAAAAATTTCCAGACATTTTTAGGCCTAATTATTATTACATATTTATCATTGAAATGGAACGAAGTCAAATGTATCTACGATGTCAAATATTCAATTTATTATAAAGTTTGGCTTTTTAGCGCCTCAAATAATCTTTTATATTGTAATAACAATTTTCCTGTAGCCATTTATTCAGTTTACTTATAAATAGCATCTTATTTTCTAGTTTAATAATAATGATAAATGTGCGGTCGAACTTGCAGCTTTCTGTGACAGTAGTCCTTTGTGGTTTTGCCTAGCCTTGAATCCTCTCAGATCTTTGCTGACGGATTCTGGGCTTGGCTATTGACTTCGTAGAGAAGCTGAAGTCATTTCTCACTTTTTGCAGCGAAGCGCCAAGATCTTATCGCATTATTGAAAATCACACAAGAATTCAGTAATGCGATAAAGATGGAATTCGGTGTAGATAAGTGTGCGGTCGAATTTGCAGCTTTCTGAGACAATGACTCTCAGATCTCTCTCCGAAATTGAAACCTACAAATATCTTGGTATGTCACAGTCTTTGGGTATTGTGGAGGGCAATGTCAAGCAGTCAGTGAAAGAGCGCTTCTTCTGCCGCTTGACAAAAGTTCTTAGCAGTCTTTTGTCGGGTGGCAATAAGGTGCGCGCCTTCAATGGCTGGGTGATACCGCTGCTCACATATTCCTTTGGCATACTAAGGTGGACTCAGACTGAGCTGGACGCCCTGGGTAGGAGGGTCCGTCTACTGCTTAAATCAAATCGCATGTTGGACCCACGCTCATCTGTTATGAGATTGTACATCCCGAGGAAATGTGGTGGTCGAGGCATTTTAAATGCTAGGAATCTCCACAACCGCGAGGTGTGCAATCTCAGGGATTATTTCCTTAGCAATGAGTGTGGGATGCATCGAGATGTGGTTGCAGTAGACAAGAGCCTCACGCCTCTCTCCTTGACAAATGAGAACTGGCACAGACCAACGGTGTTGAGCACTGAAGACCGCAAGAACGTGTGGAAGAGCAAGGAGCTACACGGACGCTTCTACGGGGCCTTAACAAAACCCGACGTAGACTTTTTAGCGTCCGTGAACTGGCTGCGATTTGGTGACCTCTTTGGGGAAACCGAAGGTTTTGTCTGTGCAATTACTGGAGTGGTCATAATGACGAACAATTACCTGAAATATATTCTGAGGGATGGCACGGTCTTCAATATGGTCTTGTCGAGTCTGAAGTGCCGTACTATAAGTACACACCGGCGCCAGTTCTCGAAAATGGTCGTGCTACGCTCTATTGGGATCGATCTGTCATCACGGACAGGACTATTGTTGCCATTAAGCCTGATATCGTTTTGACAGATCGATCTCAACGCCGGGCAGTGCTCGTCGACGTCACCATGCCGCATGACGAGAACCTCGTGAAGGCCGATAAGGACAAGCAAGTACCTTGACTTGTCTCACGAGGTGACCGCCATGTGGGATATTGAGTCGATGATCATTGTCCCGATAGTTGTTTCGGCAAACGGTCTTATAGCGAAGAGTCTCGACCAACACTCAGGAGACTCTCGCTAGATGGCTGGACCAAGGGCCAGATCAAGCAAACATTATCGTATCAGATAAAATAAGATATTGTGTATTTAATTAATTTTAGAATGTTGTATGTTCTTAATAAATAAATATCAGGATTATCTACGGAACTTGGCACCCATTTCAATCTCAATTCTTTTGTCGGTGAAGTCGATAACCATGCATCGCATATTCTTAAAATATTGAACGTGGCTCCCATTTTCACATTTATGTTTTTGACGGGATATCATTCTTTTTTATCAAATAAGTAGGTATGCGTTTCCTTAAATAAATAAATAGTATTAGTACTAAATAAATTGGCATTAAATAATATTCATTAAATCCCAACCCATGAAATACTAATAATTATTGAGTAAGTAGGTAGTTCCCGTGAATCTGTGATCTTCATTCATTATCATCGGTTCTACTTCACCAAATGGTGCTTTTCAAGAGCAAATGTACGAGTTACCATATGCTATTTATACATACAAAATACCCAAATCGCTATAGGTGTACCTAAAATATTTGAAGATTTCCCTCAATTTCTCCAGGACCCCATCATCAGATTCTAACCTGATGACAGTAAGCCTACTCCAGAAGTATGCTCTATCAAACCAAAAACGAATTTTCCAAATCGGTTAATAAATGACGGAGTTCTGAGGTAACTAGCATAAATAATAATTATAAACTGGCGCGAATAATGTCAAAAGATATT
This sequence comes from Acleris literana, assembly GCA_946894065.1. NCBI lineage: Eukaryota > Metazoa > Arthropoda > Insecta > Lepidoptera > Tortricidae > Acleris > Acleris literana. The sequence continues at coordinate 8,101,361 of OX335681.1, forward strand.
GTTTTGACATTGCTTGCGCGTCTAATACGCTAGATGTCACCCGAAACCAATTTGAGAAATAGACTAAACGTCGAATTTGTTACAAATTTATGAATCGCATAACGCCTTACCTATACTTTTCTAATTTATTTTATAACTTCATAATTACTAATATCTCGTAATATTCTTTAAGTATATAGTGCAAAGTTTCTTAACAGATGTAACAGATAGAAGTCCCGCATTGAAATATACTAATATCCTTTTTAATTTGTTTATTGAGTAAGGTAAAAATACTAAAGCGCCACAATCGTCGATTCCTGCTATAAGATTATTTACTAACAAACATGACTTCACATGATTTCAAAAGAGAAAAAATACTAAATTACTACAACTGACGGTTATCGCGTAAACGTTATTGACTAAAAGACATTTCATTTAGTATGTACTACAAGCGAAAATTACATAATCACCACCGAGTATCCTCAGTTATGTTATCTAAAATTACTAATAAAGCTTGAAGCGGCTAGATACAGCAAGCACAATACTTAACCGCCAACTATTTAAAAATATGTCTAAATGAGTCGGATGTTAGTAAAAAATCCTAAGAAATTATTGAAATTTTGACCCAATTTTCACTACTAAAGCGCCAAAAACATGCTCCGATCGCTACGAGACCCAGACCAAACGACGCAGAAAAAAAAATGCATTCGAACTGTATATATAACTCATTTTGACCAAAATGGCGCTTTAGTAGTTTTGCCTTTCCAGCGACGAAATGTAGTTTGAACCTTGTCATACTCGAAATCAGAAAGTACTTACTGGCATTCACAAAAAAATATGAAATTGAGACATTGTAAATGACAGATCAAGACGAAATATATTACAGTAACTATGAATAAATGAGTAGAGTCCTATAAAGTTGATAATTATTGATCAAATGTTAACGTCATTCAGTTTTGGGAACGATTCAGAACGGTGTCCTTGTTTTAAATATCTATGTATATACATCCGTAAGTTTGTAAACGTCAATCTTCATTCTTGTTGGACTAGAACCGAGTTTAACGTTTATTAATATAGGTTTACAGATATTTTAAATTAGAGAACACTGTTCCGAATTGGCCCCGTTTACTCTAGTTACGTTGAAAGATAAAGATCGCGGACCACTCACATCTAGCGACTTCCTCCGACCTTCACAAAAACGGCCGAACATATTTTAGGTGGCTTACCGTCTTAATAATGATTATAATTGTCTTTGGTCCCCGACGTTTACTCTGTTCCCTCGGAAATGGTATATCTCCGGAAATTGTAATTGTCTCCGGTGATAAAAATTATGTTTGACATTAAATTCACGTCATTCAATTGCTTCGTGGAAACGTGAAAGAAATGATGAACATGCATTTTTACGATTTTAGTTTTATTATATTTAAATGAAGCTGCCTAACGAGGCGGATACGATTAGATACAAACATAGAACCTAAATCATCAACTAATGTTTAACAAATTCTAATAGAATGCACTATGGAATTTCCGGTAATGCTTAACGCCTATAACATTATAATACTGTTATAACAGAAATGCGACCGTTGTTCTATCCACTCGTATTCCTAGGATTAAGATAATAATCTTGAACATTATATCTGCCCTGAGAGAAAACACCTTTCCACGCAAATCCGTTTCCCACGCAGAGTAATAAACCAGCGACATATCAGCTCTATGCAAATAACCCACTTGAAGTTTATGCCGACACATGTACTGCTCATTCTTGTAGTACAAGGAGAGATCCAGGTTGGCACACATACATCTGATCGTTACCATTTTCTACATACTCTGTCATTCTATGTAAATGTAAAGTCGTTAACTTAGTAACATAGACAAAGATACAAAGATAGTCATAATGGCCTCGAGAAAGGGTTATGTCGTTCAGTGTTCTACATGTTGTTATGTAAGATCTTCTTAAGATAAACACTCGTCAGCTTTACATATTTTATGGGTCCATTTTTTAAAGTTATGGCCATTTCTGGACGTCATGTCCCCTTGTAGAAAGTGAATCCGCAGTTAGGCCGGCCGAGTACGTGATACCACGAATAAAGCACATCTTAACTAACTGGCCCTACGGGCCTGCGACGTTTCGAAAGTCCTCTAAATGTCTAACTCAATGAAATGTCCATTATTTATGACATGCATTATGTATAACGCGGTCCCAACTCGCTGAAGCAAATATACCTACAATGGGTTACAAAATGGATCATGCATACGCATTGCTATTCTGAAATGTCTGTGGTCTCTTTACATTTAAAATACGCGTATTATTTTAATCTGATCGATTTCCTTATCGTTTTCAAGTATAAACCCAAACTGCATTTTAAACAGTTACAAGCATAATTTAAACATCCTTCTTTTTACTGCGTATTTCAATTGAATATATTACTTTAACGATATATTTAATGGGAATTAAATTATATGTTGGGTTAATTTGAGTGTACTTTTCTTTCTCATAGCGTGATCTCGTTATCAAATTTCCTGGAGCCGTTTATTAGCCTGTCACGAACACAGCCACTCAAACAGCCATATGAAACGCTTTATTGAAATTAACACCGCTTTATTCTCCAAAATGTCGGGGAATGTGTAAATTGTACTTAATTTGTGTGTGAATTTTAATGGTCAGTTCAGTAAATATGTGTTACGTGACAACGTCCATGATGCTGTGAATTTCTGTGGAATGGACGAGGCAACGGCACACAGGAGGCCCGTGTATTTATGAACATTTAAACTAGTTGTATTATCATGTCTTACAGCACGCCAAACACCCATAACAGTGCAGCTAACGGGCGTGCGTTTGTTGGTAGTTTGGTACCCTCCTATTTTGATGATAAATGTCTCATTATTTTTCGATCTAGCAAAGTTCTATCTATAGGGTTTATTTATTCAACATAATGAAACATAATAATATTTGAATTTGGTTAATTGAATCCCATAAAACCATACAAATAAAAATGCACACCCTAATGATTAACTATATCTATAACAGTCCTACCTATAAGGGAAACGTTTTCGAATTTAGAATAAGCGCACACGTTGCGTGCGGGGCGCGCGTGCGTCGCCGTTGGCCGTTTCTGCTATCGACCAATCCCAGGCACGCAAATACGATTTACCAAATAGAACAAACACATTTTCGCCCGTGAATAACGATTTCATCCGAATAGGTTTGTTCATTCATAATTCATAAGTTGTTAAGTACACTTTTAAATATTTTTCTGTTTGTAAGATCATCTAAATGACTGCACTAGAAAATTGTCGTCCTCATGCAATTTATAGGTAGGTACTTAATTTCACTACTTATTTAAAAACAAATACTTCATATGAGATATTTCGCATACAAAAATATATATTTTTTTAAAGAGTTTTTTCTACATTTATAAATACATACATATTATTAAAAAAAAACCACACAGATTACTTGGGCGCAATCTCTCATGATCGAAAGGACGCTGGCTAATTGCACGCATTTTTCTGCCACTTTCCATTCGTGCCGCGCAGAAAACAGCCGAGCTGACTGACGCTATCGCGATCCCACGTGATCTATAGACTGCACCCCTCAAGGTGTATGTAAATAGTTCCACGGCTCAAAGAAAAATAGACATAAAATCTAACAACAGCAATCTAGAGCTCCGGCTTATATTATTTGCATAGCCCCGTCCAGCTTTAATGCGAAAATTGCATCTAGTAACCCCCTATTATCCGTCATTTCAGAAAGAGAAAGAGGCTATAAAATTTGGAATACCGTGCGCCTTTACCGCAAAACTTGAATACGTAAAGTTGATTGTGTCCACGGTCGCTATTCGTGTTAATGACAGTTAAATTAAATCGCATTCGGCCCACTTCCAGGTCACGAGGTGTAAAAAGTCCCCGAGTGAGAGTCGGATCTCGCGTGATAACGAATCTGCACACACGAGATTAAATTACACGTCGAACTGTAGCAAGCGTGGAGGAATCTGATATTTAACTGTGATTTTAAGAAGGCTTTGTAGATTGCAGCGCTAGGCAGCGAAGTAGGGATGCCTTAGTAAAATAGTGCTCCACGATTGACGATATGATTAAATAAAATTATTAATGTAAATTCATATTGAATATTCCTTTTACTTTATTAAAAACTGGTGAGATATGGCATACATTACCCCTGTTGGGAGATTAAAAGTATGAATATTCATAGCATAATACCCGTTGGTAAAAGGTTTTAAAATGTTTTCCACGCGGTATTTTTATTATAGGTGCTTTTTGATCTTGCCCATACAAGTTTTTGGTTTCACACGGCCTTTCTTCCGCAAACGTTAAGATTGTGATGCGAATGCGTTCTCAGGCTGAATTTTCCCAAAGACCTCTTGTACGGGGGTTCTTGTTAAGGAATGTTAAATAATTTAAAGTAAGAAGTAAGTAATTTAAATAAATACATTAACATATCAGATTCTTGCGGGGCATTTACATTTCCCACTCTTGGTATTCACAAACATCAGTACGAGTAAAAGACTGTAAAAACAAACAATAAGATAAGGAAAAGTAATAAAAAAACCATTAACCCATTAATAGATTTTGGTAGGGTAAGAATACACGTTTAGGTAATGCGATTATTGTGGTCAAACCAACTGATTAGGTACAGTTACGACTTTCTAAAATTAGGAAAAAAAATATTATCTTTTTACTTTACTCGTCACTGTAGCGGAATCAGAAATGGAGCTAGTAAATAGGTACCTATTAATGGGGATGGCCGGTTGATTAGAAAACCTGACTTTTCGGACTGCCATCAGAGCACAATGTACAAACTTATTAAAAATACAATACAAATATTCTTTATCTTAACAATGTTTATTTTCAATGATTACGATAATTGAAGGTACATATAAATATCTGCAAAAAGGAAAAATAGCCGTGCTTTGTTGAGCAACCTAAGGATTGAGGCATCCTAGATATGTAGCCGTCATGATTAAGGCGCTATGACTGCTTTGGATCAGGACGGGTTTTTGTACACTGCCTGAGATATTTTAACCGCACATATACGCAATGACATGTGATCCTTAAATGGGAAACCTAATTTAATGGCGTTCTTCTCCACGCGTCGATTTTCTTTATATAACTGGGTAACACCTTTTGTCTTAAGAGGATTGTGAGGTTGAAAGTTTCCATTAAAAAATGCGGAAACGTTTCTCTCCCCTCAAACATAGTCCGCTTTTTTCGATTTTTGAATACCTATGTTGTAGAAAACTAAGTCTATACTTTTTTCTTTCCACGAAAATATTTCTTGTACAGAAACCATTAAAAGAAAACAAACGGAAATGTACAACCCTAGTTTTTCATAATAACTAGAACATAACTATTCCAAATCCGTGGAAATCGAACTCGATTTATAAAAAAAGAACTCGGTAGTTTATTATCTTTTCTGTTCGTCTCATATGTTGAATACTTCCTAAACAAACCGACATTCTTAGCTAATACACGTAGGTATCTACTAATTTCCAGTTAAGGGTTCCCATTAACGACATTGTAAATTCTTCGTTGCAAATATTTAATTAACATAACATACTTTATAGTTCATATTGTCAGTAGTGAGGTATAGAAAGCTTAGATAAACGTATTCAGCCAAAGCCGGCTGCACTTGATTGGAAAGTTGGGTGCAGCCTGCAACAGGTTCGCGGTGCACTTTCCACTGATGGGCTTTCCGATATCATAGCCAACACGTCCTTAATAGCTTTGCATAGTTTCTATCCTGCGAGAGTCGGTGCCGCCCACTACGTCGACATAGGTATCACAAACAAGCTGGGGAGTAAAGATAAATAACGCTAACGCTAGTTAGCGATTTTCGAATGGAAAACATTTATAGGATTGACGTAAGCTGATTACAGATTGTGTCAACCGCATCTGTCAACTCCACACATTTCCAGTCGATAAAAACGTTAGTAGCGTTTGCATCTTAGCTAGGATTACTGGTAAACGCCTAACTATGGTTAAGTTCGAAATCGTTTAATTTAGGTGTTCGATGGTATTCGATGAAAAGTATTTTATATCAAATTTAATACGCTAAATAATATGTGGCGAATAGGTAGGCTGAAAAATTTCAGTCCAGTACTTATATCATTAAAAAAATTATAAAATTGAACTTTTAAAAAAAAAAAACAAATGCTTGTTTAATAGACAAATTACATACTAATCGAAAATATGAAGTCTATAGAATATGCAAACGTTAGGTTTGGTGCAAATTATTAGTACCGACTTACCTGTTTATACCTGCCTACCCAACAGTCTGCCGGGAAAAAAATAGTCAACCTAACGTTTGCATATTCTATAAGCTTCATACTTTCGATTGGTATGTAATTTGTCTATTATACAAGCTATTGCATTTTTTTAAACCAAGTTCATTTTTTTTTTTATTAATTATGTACCGGACTGAAATTTTTCAGCCTACCTATTCGCCATAATATATTACTTAGCATATTAAATTTGGTATAAAATACTTTTTATCGAATAAACAGCCCGGTGCAAATCGTCTCATATTCGGATCTCCTACTATATGTAGAAACCAATCATTTTATATGTCGCTGTGTTTTTTAATTATAATCTGCAAAACTGGGCCGAGATTCTACTTAGGAGGAAAAAAATGGTCTTTGATCTGTTATCGTATTGCCAACGTTTTGATAGCTCTTATTTACTTGACAGTAATGGCGACTAGGTTAAAAACAATAATAGACACAAAGCGATATGGTTTTTACTGACAAGATTAGAGGCCATGGGCTACTCAAGGATCGCCACAACGAACGCCAGCGCCGTGCTGTTCAAGCAGCTTTTACCATGATTTACAGCATAGTGTTGATCTTTTATACAAAATGTATAGACACGTCGCACATACAGAGGAGACTTGAGGACACGGGGCAGTGACGCGGTGCTTTTTAAATGTCTCTCTTCAGCCTGGCTTTCACTTTAGATATCCAGTGAAATGAATATCACAGCATAGAGACATTTCGTCTTAGTGTTTGTGTTTAGGGTTTGTAACACAAGTACCTATAATATAGTCATGAGATTGCAAATATCGAGGACCCTCAGACAGAACCCACTTACCACGAGATTGGCTTCTTCATGCCTAAAAAGGCTAGAACATTGATCAAAATTGAATATTGTTATGTATATGGGTACGGCAGTGCAATTGTTTTAAAAGTTATGCCTCAGCATTCTTTCCGTAGGTCAAATTCAAGGCGTTAAACTGACGTTTATCATTAGGTCTTTTGTTCCAAAGTTTTCTTCAAACTGCACGGTAATGATATTACTAATGCGATACACCATATTAGTAATTACTTTTTTTAAACACTCTGACCATGACTACGTAATCCCCATAGATAACTAATAGACAGTCGGTCATGTTCATGACACAACTATTTAAACGTAAAAAACAAAGATGCCGTCGTGTGTTTGCCTTCGTCTATTCACCTGTGCAGGAATTTTTTACCCACTTGAGTAATGTTAATGACCAAATGGTAATGGCAGAAGGATTCTTAAGCTGTAAAAGCAATGGTAATCGGTAAGTGGAATCTTAATAACGAATTACCAACTACGTTAGGCCATTAACGATAAATCAATCTGCAAATATTTTATGGACTGTGAAAGATTTTTCAGTAACGTTTAATGAACGTTAATATTAACGAAGTAGTTGTGTAATAGTTGTAATAACAATAACATTAATCTTTTTCTGTTTATAGTTTATAATTATCAGTTTTATTTATTTATTTATAAGTTTATCCCCTAGGCTAGATTTTAATTGATACACCTTAGCGTTATTTAATGTAGCTTTATAATTAAAAATATATTCTTTTTAAACTTGTAAACATGAAGAAAGTGGTGATAAAATATGATACAGAAAGGGAATTTTATTACAAACACGTCATAATTATACAACTTTTATTCTTATACCACTATGGAACCTGTCGCAGAAAGCCAATTAATATCATTGACGTCATTTCTTTCTCGTGACTTGAAGCTGTCATTATGACAGGATTCTAAGGTGGCTCAACATTTACAGTTTACAATTCAAGTTAGAGTACACAATAGTAAAAGTCTTTAACCGAACAATTGTCCAAAAGTGTGATATCCATGGCCTTATTTTCTAACATGAAAGCCAATAATTAAGAAAAAAACAAACACAATTCGTATAACAAAGTTTTACTTTACAGCACGTAATCTAGCGCTGCTCCAAGCTACACCAACAAGTGATGTAACTAAAATCGAATGCCATGCAAAAGCTACCAGCTCATTTATCTCCTAAATGACAATAAAACCAAGTTGCACAGGTCGATTAGGTCAACTAAACATGAAATAACATATGTTATAAAAGCATTATGTGATCGAAGAGCGAGGCAATACAATCTGAGATCACGCCAATAAAGCACACCCACGCGTGCGCCGGCGCACGGAGACTTCCTAGTTCAAGACAGAAGTAGGAACTGAGAACAAAGCTGAAGCCATTAAGTGAGCTATGGGTTGCTAACGTAACCATTAGGTTACCCTTTAGTAACCATTAGGTTAGCTTTTAGACAATAATTAATCTCATGCCCTTAATTCGTAATAATAGATAGAAGGTTTCTCCTGCAGACTATTGAGTTCCGTAATTAAGGGATACCATTGGAACCCTATTATTGGTCCTACACCAACCGTCTCGCTGCTATAATCATTTGTTTATGGTGGGCACATACTTAGGTATACTCCAACCAGTATTAAAAAGGTCTTCGGGTTCGAAATGGATCGGTTACGTTAGGTTAGTTCTCGAACACGTTAGAGCAAGCATAAAAGCATTAGCAACCCGAAGGCCTTTCGTAAGTCTTGGCGTAATTATAATGAATATAGCATATTCGCCTTAAATTATTTCAGTTATGAACATAATGAGTCTTTACTCATAAAATAGTATAATATAGGAGCATCGAATAGTGTTGGGTTGCAACATCCTATATGAACCCGCTAAATAAAGATTTTATGGTGCTTTAAAATAAATATGACTCCGGTATAAATAATGATTTAAAGAGTACTTAACCACTATCCACCCACTTTCAGCGATTAAGTTAGTCCTCCTTTCTGCAAGGCGCTTATATTTCACTCTGCCATTAAATATATAAATAAACATCTTCGACTAATCGAAGACAGTTAAGTTAACGATGACCTATTAAGCTAATTACACAATACAAAAACGTATAAACAGTCGAAGGCGTTTAAAAGCTGAGTACCTTTCAGTGAAGAAATACAAGTAGTTAGTTTTTCATTTTTCATAATTTACCGGCGTATTCAGAAGGTTTACTCAATTACGGCTTTATGTGTCTTTTTCTTTTCATTTGTTTGTTTATAAAAACACCGTTTCTCTTAGGTAAATAGGAAATAACAGTTTACTTTCATATTTCGCTTAGTAACTCTGTATCTTTATTGTTTTTTATTTACAGGCTTCGAAATAGCCCTGGCGTTAGAACTAATCATACAAATATTGCGAGCGGTCGCATTTAGCCTTATATGGCTGGATAAAATGAGTGTAAGGTCAGAGATAACCTTAATGGCCGCCAGCAGGGGCTGTAGGCTAAAAATGGAGTGCTAGGAGTTCAATGTGAGAGTTAGAAGGCTCACGAGAAATCGTGGGGCGCCGTCACGTGCGCGCTTCTGCTAATAATTCGAGGAAATTTCTCCGTAATCTGTAAATGCCTCTTAAAATAGCCTCTTATTCATATTAGTTTTGGAAAAGCCTGTATTTACTGTTTAAACTGTAATCACCATCATCAATATAGCGAAAAGACGTGAACTACCAAACAAGGCGTGGTCCAAAATAATCTGCGGTCGGATCAGCCCGCATCCATCGGAATATGAATAGCTACGTGGATTTCTACTTTACTGGATTAGTTTACTTTAAGTTACAAGTGATATAAGGCAGGTACCTCATCTTTGGTAAAATTAATACTCATTCGCATAAAATAACCTCATTTCTTACTAAAAGAGCACTTTTACAGAAAGATCCTTTCTTTGTCTGAAAATATTGAGAACCTCGTAAAATATTAACTTAAATCATCAAGCAGACGTCTAACACCAAAACGCACTTAAAATAATGTGATAACGATTATATACAACATAGGGCAGTCATTTGCGGGTGACGCCTGTCGCCTTGTTATTCCGCAAGTAGGCTTACGGAGGCTGTATTATGCTTTAACGAATTCAGAGCCAAGAACTTGATATCAGGTCAATTTTGTTACAAATTAAAGTAGCTCGCTAGTGAATGGTTAAGACATTTACTAGTTTTTAATAATAACTTAATGCACATGCGGTTATACTGCGCTCTCGTCAAGTTAGCGGCGGGCGGTAACAACGCGAGTAACTTAGGCGGTAATGACAGCTATTCGGAGCGCTGCCTGCACGCGCGTAACTAAGCGAGGCATAAGGCACACGTCCGCATGCTCACGTGGACCTGGGAACCGACAAGTAGGTGAAACACACAGTAATCTACGGGCGTGAGCTTGTGGCCGACGACCGCTCCAACTCCTGCGGTGGACGCATCCGCGGAAACAAATTAATTTGGTTTTCCTAGATTACGAACATCCGTCGACATAATCGTTGCAAGATTTCTTGGTAATAAATCTTGGTTTATGTTAGCAAATGACTTTAATTTATGTAATACAATTAAATTGTCTAATAAACGGATGTAAATGCCGTGCATTCTGAGGATCCGCATTGGTGGCGTAACGGATGCAACTTTCTATGTCTAGTCCAGCTGCTTAACATAAATACGTTCAATATGAGTTTGTATCGGGCCATCCTCTCACTTTCCTGAGCGTGGGATTACGCAGACATAACAAGCTTTTATGAAGCTATTGTGGATCCACGCGGCTGCCCAATCCAACCACTTTTACTTTTCACCTCGCGAAGAGTAAACGCTCGTATGACATCATAAACGCGTATATTATAGCGCCCGCTGCACCGGATACTTTTACTTCAACCTCGTTTCGTTGCTGCTAGCTTTCGGAATGTTAGAAATATTGAGTTACCATCGTAATTGCATTGTACTAACATATAGTTTAAACTTTAGTTGTCGCTTACTTACTAACATCTACAATTTTCCTAAATGGTGCAAAATGCACATAAAATTAAAGGTATTCAGCAAACCTTTCACGACTTTCCACAGAAGCTTAACGTCTGAATCGGCAATAAATGTCACACCATAAACTGGTGCCGTGCGTCTAGTGGGGACAGATCTCTTGACGCCGATGCGGTGTCAGCCTGATGCAATGATTACTCTGCACAATAGCAGCGACGCTGTCACGCATCCGCATCCGTTCTGCCTGTCTGAAGATGTGCACATCAAAAGAATTCGCGTCGAAATCACGAGCGCTCATGTGGAATAAAGCGATCTTATTTGACATGGTTTCTTTGTTTAGAAAAACAATTGAACTGCGCTAAGAAAGTCAACCCATTTTCGTGACATACTTGTGCTGCTAAATTAATAATGCGAGAATTTAGTCATACACAAATTCCTAGATTTACTTGTAAGTAGCCATGATTTATTCATATGGTAACACACTTCACTGTAGCACGCTCTAACGAACATACATATTCAATACGCACTCTAATCTATCTACATTTACATAAACTGTGATAAATCAAAGCTTTCTTATCGTAATCTTTAATGTAAATAATTTGATTAAGCAGACTCCCATTATTTCACATCAATCAACGTTGAGTAAAAAAGTTTGGAATAATGGAGTCAGAGTGGAAGGAAAGCATTGTTAAAATGCGATTTCCGTCCAATTATGCGCACGCCCATCAACTGGAACCAGCGCTGGTACAAGGCTGCATGCGACGGACGGATTCTGGACACGACCTGCATAACCTCAACAATGCTCAATGATTTTATTATGTAGATGATTTATTGCAATACATTCTTACTACCTACTTATAGAAAAATAAAATACAAGGGTGCATTCTTTGATGCAGGGATCAATACCGGTATTAATTAAAATTGAAATATCTTCCTTAATTTGCATTATTTCCTTGATATTTTCGACTGGAATTTAGGTAATAACACTATTCTATTATATAAATTCATTGAACAGCAAAAATATTCAATAATAAGCGAGATACCGAAATTGAATACCGGTATTTTTGTATGAAAATAATACCGGTATACGATCCCTGCTTTGATGTGGTTTATTGTGATACATCCCGAGGGTATTTATTAAGGATGACTTGTTATTCTTGTAAGTATCTAATAAAATAGAAACTGAGAAAAAATTACAAAAATAAATATGAAACAGGAATGTACAAAAACGCACTTATCTCTTAAATCCCAGCGATGACTGTACGGGAATAGTCTAATGAACATTGTTTTACCCTATTTCATTTCATGTGGCGGAATATGCATTCCTTATGCATTATTTACGATAAAGTTTTACTGCAGTTAAATTCACTGAATCACCATTTATATAGGAACAATAAAAGGTAAAAAACTTGTGAAAAGTTGCATACTGATCACATTCGTTTAGGTAATTATTGTACTGCGGTGAAGACGATCGAGCAGTAAACAATTACCGTTACATGCGAGAACTTACCGATTACAAACTAATGTAGGTACATAAAGGATATAGAGACAATTACACGTATGGTAAATAAAGAGGGTAGGTCATTTATGTTTAAAATCTTTGTCTGTCTGTCTATGTGTGAGTTTTTCTGTCTGTCACTGAGGGTCAAAGCGAAAATGAAAATGAAATGTTCCACAGTGTTTTTTTTTATTTGCTATCTTCGCATGAAAATCGGTATGGCCAATTAAGAGATTTCAGCGAAGAAACCGTGTATACAACTACTACTACTTTTTCATTGAGTCATTGTAAGTACAAAACAAAAACAAAAACAATACAATGAAGATTAAAAAAAATACAGCTTTAAGGGATAAGGGATTTGCGAAAATATCCCTTTAAGGGATTTGAGGGATTTGATTAAAGAGTTTAGAAATTAATGATCTATCTGTTTCCTAGGTACCTAATTACCTATAATAGATATTTTTTACGATAAATACGAATGGATTGGGTTTTAGTCAAAGTTATTAATTACCAAGATAACCACTCCATCGCTAAGGCAGCTTCTTTTCAGCAACGACTAAAAAAGTATTTAACGGACTAGGTCCTCGGTGCCGTTGTAATTAATCGTTTTTTTTTTGTTGTGAAATTGATTGCGTACTGGCATATTCAATTAAAAATAATTGCGTTGTGTTGATATCCTATTAAAAACATTTAGCAGAAAAATTACTGGAATGTCGTGTACGACTACAATACACACAAAAAAACATGACAATCCTTTGTAAGCTTCTCTGTAGCATTTGTCTTCCTTATATTTACCTACTCTTACATTTTGGGGAGAAAGGTCTTTAAAGGTTAGAAAGGAAAGGAACTTTTGAGACCTTTTGGAGAGGTATGGCAATTTTTTGGTAGTAGTCCATTATGTAACTATAAGAAGCACCGATAATTTCAAATAAAACTTATCACTTCGTTCCTTTCGGCGTCGAGACCCTTGGTCCGTGGGGACCCGGTGTATTAGCCTTCTTCAGGATGTTTCAAAAAGGCTAATAGAAACAACTGGAGACCACAGAGCTGGCAGCTTCCTAGGGCAACGCATAAGTATTGCTATACAACAAGGAAATGCTGCTAGCATCTGTGGTACTTTGCATGGGGGCCCTTTCTTTTCTAGCTTTTATTTAGTTTTAATTTTATAGTTTTTAGCTTAGTTATAATTAGGTTTATTTTAGTTTTAATTTATTTTTTAATTTGCCATAGTTTTAGTTTTAATTTTTAATTGTTAGGTACTTTGTATTATATTTAATAGTAGTTTATGTGACTGCACATAATGAAGGGCAATAAACACGAGTGTGGGTTTATGAAACGAGCCGAAGGCGAGTATCATAATAACATCACACAAGTGTTTAATGCCTTGTTATGTACAGTTACATACACTACTTTATCTACTCACATATCATAAGCCTCCATGATGCATTCAGGAGCCGCATATTAAATTTTAACTGGTAATGGCGGTAATGAAAAGATTGAAAAGTTTTCTGGCAGCTGTCATAGTTTTTTTTAATTCAGAGACAAACTAGAGTCGGTTCCAACTATCATATCGTTCGATATCTTAGTTACGTGCGACATTGTCCAATTTTGTATGCAAATTGACAATTCATTTCGAACTAAACGTCATCTCGACTGATATTAGAATACCGGTCAAGTCAAATTTCTTTGTTTTTCAGAGATGTTCGAAATTTGAATGTCATAAGAACATTGAAATTGATGTTCTTATGAATCCATAAGATTACTGCCGCAGATAAAAAATTTGCTCTAACAACAGAGTTGATTATTATGCTGGTCATAATTTGCGGTTTCTGAACGCATCATAGAGGGTTTATGATATGAGTGTAGATAAAGTGTATTAATTTTGCAAATAAATAATATTTCAAATTCATTATTTTATTTCGAACATGTATACATATATACATGTATACGCGGAATGAAAGGGTTCGTCACTCTTCGAAACTATTTCAATAGCGTTTTCAATAAGTTAAAAAACATGTTTGTATCGCAACTATACTTTTGTACAGTTTATAGCCACATAATAGACGAAGTAGTTTAATCAATACTAGGCCAAAATACTCGCATCAAATTGTTTTATCTTACGGTTTAATGACCCTATCTAGTGTATGACCACCTTTAACAAGTTATTGCCTCGGCTATCAAAACTCACAAAGGCTTTGGATATTACAGGTTGAAACCAATCAACAAGTCAATCTTGTTCTGAATCATTGTTTTGTGATATACACTCAAAGCCCGTATGCCCCGAATAATTATAAGTAGGGTTAGGAATTTTGGTGGCATATCGTGGTTCTAGAATCCATGGAGTCGCTATTTCTTAATTATTTTAATACGTGACACTTTGATTTTGACCTTAAGTATGGTCATATTTAAAAATGAAGTAAATACATTTTTAGTTCGATTATTCCATACCTACTAATATTTGCTTGTTTGTAACGCTTTCACAGCAGAGATATCCTCCATACCAAATTTAATTTAAACTGGTTTAGCGGTTTAATTAATAAATGAATTTTGAAATATTAAAATACTAATGATAAAAATCAAAGTGGTACTTATGTATTATAATAATTAGGAAATAGCGACTCCATGGATTCTAGAACCACGATTTGCCACCAAAAGTCCTAATTCTAATTATAATACCATTATTTTTAACCCCTAACAAAATAGGGTCGTTGTTATTTATAGTACTGTGAAGTTGTCACGTTGCCAAGCACTAACATCAAATGTCACTCAAAAAAAGGGTGTTATAAGTTTAACATGTGCATTTGTGTATCTGTGGCATTCAAACGGGTAAACTTATTAAGACGTGTTTCTTTAAAAGTTAGATAAATCAGGATGTTTCTTAGCTAGGTTTTATGAAACTTGGTTGGGCCGTTTAAGGGGTGCTTTTTAGGGTTCCGTAGCCAAATGGCAAAAAACGGAACCCTTATGGATTCGTCATGTCTGTCTGTCTATCTGTCTGTCCGTCCGTATGTCACAGCCACTTTTTTCCTAAACTATACTGTTGAAACTTGGTAAGTAGATGTATTCTGTGAACCGCATTAAGATTTTCACAGAAAAATAGAAAAAAACAATAAATTTTGGGGGTTCCCCATACTTAGAACTGAAACTCAATTTTTTTTTTCATCAATTCTTACCTGTGGGTTGGTTATCTATGGATAGGTCTTCGAAAATAATATAGAGGTTTCTAGTAAAAAATAAATCTAAACTGAATAGTTTGCGCGAGAGGCACTTCCAAAGTGGTAAAATATGTGCCCCCCCTGTAACTTCTAAAATAACTTCTAAAATACGTCATAAATCGTGAACCGCAATTTACCTTTCACGGAACCCTTCATGGGCGAGTCCGACTCGCACTTGGCCGCTTTTTTAAGACAAGGAGAAGGCAAAAAAGCACAGAGGCCGCCTGATGTTAAGTGGGACCTGAGACCCATAGACATATTCTTGTTCAAGACTGAAATTCTAAGACTTCGAATGTTTTGCCAACCTTGAGGACTAAGATGGAATACCTCTATGCTAGTAATTTCACCGGTTGTCTTTTCCCCACACCGCCGGTACACAACAATGCGAACACTGCTGCTTGGCGGTAGATTAAAGGATAAGAACACTAAACCACCTCCGCTATTTACGCACCTATATGACCACCACCGTAGTTCCGTTTTCTCTCCGACGTGCCGCCGTCGAAGAACGCATTAATTGCCAATCGAGATCCAATCAAAGCTAGATCGCGATACTGATATCTTGACATTGCCTACTTGCTCCCTCAAATACGCATGTAGCCACATCAAGTCGGAATCTCAACTATGTCTTGAGCTGCCGAAGGCTGTTTTTGCAATTCTACATTTAAATAAGCATTCAAGGAGTCGATAGCACATATAGCATTAATTGACTATTTTGTTTGTTTTTTGTCACACCGCAATCGAGTTCCTTCGTCGGTTTTAATTGATCTTGGCAATTTTTTAACTCTAATTTATTATGTGCCGGAGTGTTTTAAAACGGTTCTTTTTTTAAACTTTATCTAATTGATTAATAATACAAATAGGATCTAACGGTTTTTTAATTGATTTTTATTCTGGTAAGAGTGGCCAATACTCATATGTTATCTTCTGTCTATACATAAATACAGGGTAGAATGGGACCCAATCCGAAAATGAGAAATTATGTAGCTTTAATACTTTATTTTTCTTCAAGAAACTGTGTTGAAATCTTTAACCGTTTTCATATTACTAAAAGCTTGTAAAGTTTAATACAAAAACTTGACGTTTGAACCCTAACAGATGATAGAGTCAATGGCCGAACCTTGACTTCACTGAAAAACAATATTTATACCTTAGAGTCGAATTCATGTTAAATATTACCAATTTATTAATAATTTAATTAATACACTATTACAATCACTTATTATCATTAGCTATCACTTAATTGTTGTGATTTGATAGAAAATAATCATGTCATCCATAAAATTACTGCTAAATAAATAAATATATTAAAACAAAACTATTGGGTCAAATACAAAATTAAAGACAATGGTCTCTTAAAATTACATATTCTTTCGAATTAGAATGTAAAAACCGTGAGGTATTTTTTTTTGGTATATCTTTATTGTTTAAAAACAATACAATTTACTATGAACAGAATGTACAGCCATACGATTATATATAATACAATTTACCAAACAAAAAGGGTGTACTTAAAAGTCCCGTGCTCTAAATTGCCACCGTAATTCAATTAAGATCATACTAATTACTTGAAGGAGAGGAGCTGTGTTCTAACCAGTAATCTGCGAGTATACATTCATTTCGTCTTATTACCATCATAATTGCTATAATACCCGCCTATTACAACTGTTTACCAGCGTTACCAGCACAACTTAATATAAAAATAGCATAATACCTTTAGTTACCAGACTTTCGTATTAAATGTTCAATAGGTACGTAAGTTTTTTTAGCACAATTCTAGTTTACTTGAAATAGTCAAAATTGAAAGGGTCTATTATAGCAGGCTAAGCAAACAAGATTGGCCCCCGCGATGGATTTGGTTATACTTTTAGGTGGAGTAGTGGCAGGACCTAAGAACACTGTATGCTCAATATCAGCCTTCCATTTTCTTTTGTTTCTGATTTATTCACGAAAATATTAAAAAATCAAGATAATTTTTTAACTTAATATCTTTTACATTTTGATTGATTACGTCACTATAACATAGTCTAAAACCAAGGCTGCCAGTTTTCCATATTTCATTCTTAAATTAATATTAGTTCCGTTACAACTGCAAACAGTTGATGGTACTTGTTTACTATGCACATAACGTGCACTTCATCTGATGGAAATATCAACATAAATAAATCATCGCTTAAGAAATCGATCACTGTGAAACGGAATTCGAAAGACTTACATTGAAATAAAACCATTGGTAAATAATTACGCTGTGCTCGATTTCCATATTTTTTGTCGCCACAATCCAAGCATATCCATCGTTGGATCTGAAGTACATTAGAGTAAGACCACCGGCTGTATACACATTCATTGCTAAGCTTTTTGTTTGCATCATAGATAATAGAGCCGCCTTAGTTTTATGACATATTACTTTTTAACTGATCACTGATTAGATAAGCATAAATCATAGAGTAAATAAACAGTCTCTATTTATAATTGGTCAATTGAGTTATTCATAATTTATTGGAACCTACCCTGGTTGGGCAGATACTGGTATTTGGTTATTTGAAGCCAATGTGTTACAAGATTAGCTAGGATTAGAACTTAGGAAGTAACTCTTATTTAATCTGTGCTAGAAATCCAAAAGGAAGATTCTAGGATTATTATTTAAACAGCAGTAATACCCTTAATTTATTTCTAAACACACATTAAACACATACCTAATTTAAGTACATATATCAAGGTAAGTTATTCATAAATTATTTTATGTACATCCAAAAAACATTGCCCTCCTTCTTGGCTAGTCGGGTATCGTACATTTTAAAATGAATAATTATATCTCGAATAGTTATGACAGGCTATCTAATCAATTTTACTCAATCATTTAACGAGCCAATTACATATTCCCTCTGAAGTTTCATGTTCTAAGTTATTGCTAGTTAATTTTTCAAGGATCCGTAGGTACCAGATACTGTAAATAAAAACCCTTATGTTCGTTTTTTGATATGTCTCCCTTCAAATAATTTTTCAACAGTGTTTATAAATCGATCAAAGAACTTTGCGCTACAGTCAACAAATCTTCAGCATATGGATCTTGTAATATTTTAACGTGTTCACCTACTAAACGCGAAAAAATTGTGATAAGTATCTCCCGAGAAATTTTACGGTTGGGAAAATGTTGGAATGGGCAAATTTGAAATGTATGTGAATAGAAAAATCGTTCACATGAAAATATAATTAGATTTCTGAATTTCTCAAAAGCCCGGTATAGAACCCTTCTTGGACGAGACAGTCTGACACTTAATCAGTTTTTTGACTAGTCCATTAGTTTTTTGCGCCTGTATTTTGACAGCGACACGCCGCGCTAATGTGCGAAACTAAACGCGTGCGCAGCTGCCACAAGCTTCTTGCCACCTCCCGTTATGTTTTGACATATACAACATAAAACATTGGTACCTATTGCGTAAACGTTTAAAAATCTGTTACAAGGAATTTACAGCCTGGATAGTACATGCATTTCTTTCGCTTTAGTTCTTGTCGTGCTTGAGCAAAGTGGTATGCCATTAAATGTTCGTAATGTGTTTTTCTTGGTATATATTAGATAGGATTTTTAATTGTAAATTACTAAGATTGCTAGAGAGTGTCGAGACTGACGAGCCAACTCGTAGGATGTGACAACAGGATTTTATTATCTTATTTTCTCAGTAAATAAAAATAATACAAAAAAATGCTTTTGAGACAAACCTCTATCAGCACGTTTTTATCATTAGAACACCTTTTTTCTCATCAGAACACATTTAGAACACCTTTTTAAAAAAAACATGTCAATTAACTAGCACATATGAGCTTTCCTAAGAACACCTGAGTAGAAACTACTGTAGTAACCATGCTCTTACAGTAAATAAAGGAAAGACATTGTGAGAACCCTTAATCATGTATGATTAGGTAGCTGAATAAGGGTTTTATAAAAATTCCAGAGGATAAAAGTGTATCCATCTATATGTCTCCATACCTACAATCAAAAAGAAGAGACTGTCTGATATTTAAAGTTTCAACTTTGGCCTTTTCCTCTCTATCATATAACATACCCTCTATCACCCCTTTCGCACAAATATTCAGTTGAGCAGGACAGTTGTCGCTTTTTTATTGGAGTAAGCCATCTTCGACGATAGTCGTCAATAAAGTCGTCGACATAAACACGTATCGTAAACGCGGCAGAAGCGGCTGTTCTTTACTGCTTACAATAAATGTGCTTCAGATCAATTTACCGCCGAAAGGAATCGCATGTTCGAAATCAATCTTTATCTGTAATGAATTTTCTGAGTAAAAGCCTATAAAATTTCTAACTGGCAATAAAATAAACAGATAAATCTCCACGGCTAAACTATTACACTCAAAAAGTGTAAGGTATGTTTTATGTGAACATTCAATTTCGAAACAATACAACCATTTCAAGTCAAAACACTTCTAACCGATTAAGTAGGTATTTTTTAGAAAATGTGTCGTTATACTAAACAATAACACTTAATAGGTAGCTTGTTAAATATGATTACGCACATAAATAATGTAACTATTATTAGCAACAAGTGATAATTTTGACATGGGATAAATAATTTATTGCGATACTGCGAGCGTAAAGGATTTAAACATTGATTAGCGTGGTTAAACATCTGCTCATTTTTATACACAAATAAACATGCATCTAAAATATACAGACTTGGTACTGTTAGAATATTATGTTTCTTAAAAAAGGGTCTACATGATTCTATAAAAATTGCTCCTATACATTTTTTTTTGCATCATTAATACAGTGTCTATATTTGAACACCTACCCCATGGTGGTATACAGTACCGCAAGATGGAATCTAAGTATCCATAATATGCTGTAATAGCTGCTTCCCTGGATACAGCCTGACTTACTTTTCTCAAAGCAAATACAAAACTGTTAACTCTGGAGGATATTCTCGCTACATGATCGTTCCATTCACAGAAACTATCAAGTGGAACACCTAGGAAGTTTAAATTGCTAAACTGATCAATTTTAACTCCATTAAAGTGAACACTTAAGGAAAATAGTTTACTTCTACGAGTGTGGAATTTTTGATAAATTGACTTTGAGATTATTTATCTCCAACCATTTTTGCTTCAGCTAACGACCTATTGATATCAGACACATAAGATGGCCGATTATTACTTATTAAAATTGTGGTATCATCTGCAAATAAAAACCATTTTTGGGAGACTACATTGGGAGGGTCATTGATATAGAGCAGAAATAATAGAAGCCCCAAAATGCTTCCCTGAGGCACGCCATATTTGTTTGCTATAAATGAAGATCTGTATATAAGGGTACTTCTCTTATCCGGATAGTATTTTGACACTTCTACACATTGCTCTCTACCAGAGAAATATGAACGAATCCAGTCATGTGCAGGACCATGCCATGCCTATAAACCTTTTTGAGTAATCTTTCATGGCAAACAAAATCAAAAGCCTTGCTCATTTCCATAAATAGGACAGAAACTGGCACTTTTTTGTTCAAATAGTCGGTTACAGTTTTCATCAATTGAAATATTGTCATTGTAGTATTTCTGTTATTCTGAAATTCATTTTGCTTACCACTTAACAAATTATTACCCTCAACGAATTTACTTATTCTATTACAGGATACTTTTAAAAAAAATATTAGAAAGTTTAGGGATTAATGTGACCGGCCTGTAATTATTGAATGTTTGTTGGTCATCCTTCTTGTGAAGTGGTTTCACTATAGATTTTTTAAGTTTTGTAGGAAAGCTACCTTGCCCCATTGACAGGTTGATAACATGACACAATGGTCCAGCTACGGTATTTATACTTATTTTAATTATTTCTTTGTTCAATTCATCCCATCTAACTGCCTTAGTATTTTTTAAAGAATTGAATATTTTAATCAGTTCAGAATGCGAAAGAAATATGCTTTTTTCAAATTGTGGTATTAAGTTATCTACTTATTCCTGACAAATCTAAGTCTAAAGAGAAATTATTCTTAACAGTATTTATAAAAAAAAACAATAAAGATATTTGATATTAGCTGAGGATCTTCATAAGTAACATTATTACAAAGGATATTTTGAATACTTTCGTCAAAGTCTTTACAGTTTGTATATTTTTTAATAACATTCTATGATGCATTACACTTATTATTTACTCTACTTAAGTACTCAGCATTAGTCTTCTTTTGTGAAAACATAAGGCATTTTTTATGAATCTGTGAATATTTTACGAGTAAGTATAGATCAATAGATCATTTTACTGGGCATTTAAATTTACCTACGCTTTCTTAAATACACTTTCCTCTTCCTGTAACAACATTTACGTAACCCCTTAGTTAACCACTTGCAGGTAATGCCACTCGTCTTTTACCATCCACGACACTCCGTCACAGTATAAGCAGTAGTTCATCTCCAAACAAAGATGCCAGCCTCGACCGAACGTGCCGCGAGCCACCACGAGCAAACTAAACAGGACGCGACAAGACGGTGTAGTCATTGCCGGCCGCGCCGTCGCAGGCGTCGCAGCGCATCGTTTGGTTGCGTGCGTGTTAAGTATCAAGCGACGAAAAATGACGCAACCCTAGCGCCCGAGTGGCAATAGGTAACAGTAACTCCTAAAGGGCCGGAGACGGACGGCTTTTCTATTTATACTATGACTCCATCTCGCTACTGTCGGTACACGTAGAACTACCATTAAATTGTAGTCGTTGTAAAAGTTGAAATCGTAGTTTACTGTGGTTTGAAAATCTCGTCTCACCAAACAGCAGCGGCTGGAAAATTAAATATATACTCAGGACGTTATATAACTACCGTGTCTGTGACAAAGTCAATAAGACGTTACTAACATAAAATCATGTAATTTCCTCAAATAAATACATACAGTACGTTACGCATTGCCCATCCGAACGTTAGCTGCGCCGCACATGATGTTAATATTTTAAGTTTATTTTATTTATTCTTATTATCCCTTGGAGCGGTTGATTTGAGATTATTTTTACGAGATAACCAACTGAGACGCAGCCTGAGGGCCGTTGTACGAGAAAAATGGTTATTATTGCATAGTTTTAATGTTTTTTTTCCAAAGCCATCAAAGCGGATAGAGGAGGCGTATATGGTACCGGCATTGTGTATATTTAATCTGGCATTCTATTAAATGCCTACGCATTCTAGCTTTCGTAAGGCTGGTTTATAGAGTTAGTACAGCAAATACTTACCAGAGATATTGTTGGTATATTTGATAAACGTCATAAAACAATAAATGAAAAATTCAAAAAAAAAAAACTTGAATAAAACAAAATCTAAGATATTAAAATAAATCTAAGAATGGCCCCTGCGGCATTGCTGCATTGTACTGGCAGCATTTCGTCGTCGAATGGTTCAACTAATTCGTTTCGCGAGGAAACTGCCAGCTCTTCGGGCTGCTGTGACGACAATGAGCCTCTTTGACATTTCCTCCAAATTACTAGTACCGACTTACCTGTTTATACCTGCCTACACAATAGTTTGACGAGAAAAAATTGTCAAAGTAACGTTTGCATATTCTGTAGGCTTCATACTTTCGATTGGTATGTAATTTGTCCATTAAACAAGCTATTGTAATTTTTTAAAACAAAGTTAATTTTTAAATATATTACTTAGCATATTAAATTTGGTATAAAATACTTCTCGTAAAATACTCGTCTCCTATTCGGATCTCCTACTATTACTTGTAGTTTTGGCTGGTAGGAGCCTCGCTCCGACGGCCAATACTACAAGTAATAAAAATCTGAAAAATATCTAATCATTACAAATCAGAACGATAGCTTTAGCTATAGCTTTTTATCTGCTCTATCAGCCCTAGGCGGGTTGTCGTCGATTTATGGGACACCCTGTATGTGCTTTAATTTAAAGTCCCAGACAGACGGGCGAGTAAGTACGCCGTACTTATGACTCTGCGACCTTACTCGCCCGCGTTTTACCCTAAGTACGCGAACTTCTAAAGGTAAACACGAGCGGAAAAGGTCGTCGAGCTGTAAGTACGCGTACTTACTCGCCCGTCTGTCTGGGACTTTAAATTAAAGCACATACAGGGTGTCCCATAAATCGACGACAACGGGTGCCTAGGGCTGATAGAGCAGATAAAAAGCTATCGATTTAACCCCTATGTATGTTCAGTCATTTTTACTAAGAGTTTTAAACGTTCTGATTTGTAATGATTAAAATAATGTTAGATACCACTGAAAAGCTTCTGAAATAAAACATGAAATTAAGGATTTTTTCGTGACAAGGACATAAGAAAAAAAAACAAAAATTTGATTATAATGCTCAAGATCTCCGAAACTAGTAAAAATCGCTAAACATACATAGGGGTTAAATCGATAGCTTTTTAGCTGCTTTATCAGCCCTAGGCGGGTTGACGTCGATTTATGGGACACCCTGTATAACAAATTTTAAAGGAAAGCTACCACGACTAAATAGACTTGATTGGTTCTTGATATACAGGCAACTAAAGTATTTATGCCTACTAAAAATCGTCTAAGAGAACAGTCACTAAATATAATACAAAAAAGGTACACTTGTGGTTTTTCGAGATATCGTTTTTTGTGTTTGTAGTAACAGCGACCTCGGAGCCCTACTCTGATCGTGTAAGCATGGTCCGACATGCTCTTGCCCGGTTTTTTATGGTTACCGTTGGAATAACATAAACTAGTAACGCTGGTAGAAAATGAATAAATAAATCCAAGAATCTCTCGAGCGGCGCGGACGACTGTTATTATATTTTATAGATATTTATTAAGTTATTGATAAATAAATATCTATAAAATATAATCAGAGTCGTCCGCGCCGCTCGAGCGCGCAGCGAGGCGCAGGCGAAGTGTTTATAATCTGACGGACAAGAACTTGGTTTTTGCACATAAAAACCAATATTGCAAATCAGAAAGTGGAGAGGACGTGAAGTATTTCCGGTGCGCATAATTATTGTTTTATTATAGAACGTATATTTACTGAC
This sequence comes from Acleris literana, assembly GCA_946894065.1. Classification (NCBI taxonomy): domain Eukaryota; kingdom Metazoa; phylum Arthropoda; class Insecta; order Lepidoptera; family Tortricidae; genus Acleris; species Acleris literana. Next base: position 8,126,145 of record OX335681.1, read on the forward strand.
AATCATTTTATCGATGTTAGCGAACTTAAAGCACACATGCAATATACCGTTTTTAGGGTTCCGTACCAAAATGGTAAAAAAGGAACCCTTATGGTGAGACTTCATATTCTTCTTTATGTCTGCCTGTCTGTCTGTATGTCACAGTAGGTTTTCTCAGAAACTATAGAAGCTATCAACTTGAAATTTGGCATAGTTGTATGTACTTGCTTGCCCGGATCTGTTTTTAGTAAAAAAAATACGTTTTTTTTTATATATTTTAAAAGGGGTCTAGAATGCGGGGTTGAAAAATGAAAGTGATTTGATTATAGTAAACGGAGTGTCATATAAAAGGGCTCAGTCTGCACATTTCAAAACTATATGTTTAATAATTTTCCGTGGCGTACTTTTTGATTTATAGCCAAAAATTTACAAAAAATGGCCTTCCCCTTATCTCCGAAGTTTATGGATGGAACGATCTGAAAAATTACTGATTTAAAGATAATTACTTATATTTTAATTGAATAACTACGTAGTTTGAAACCAGGGCGGTATGTCACCATCAGGTTAAATTATGGCTAAATGACCAACATTATTAAATTTTACGCCAAGAACTCAACATTTCATTAATTTTGGAATCCCGCACTGAATGTATAATAAAATAATAGCATATTATATTTTATTCCAAAATTGTATGTAATATGGAAATCTCTGAAATGAATAGGACGTAATCCAGGGCACCAAATTGCTCTTAATAAAATAAAATATTTGTTATTTAATCCTGAAATATATTAAACCCTTCTTAGTCATACTTAAGGTCTCATATGCAATACGATTTCTCTAACACATACACCCGTTTTTGTTCAAAAAGGCACATAACATCAACACACAATGCGTCGTAATTCTGCTAACTCAATAACGAACTCATTTGAATTCAATGCTGCCCGTTATCTGACTGATAAGGCTCTAGTAGTTAACGAGGGCGATGCAGTTGGGCGATTAGGCGCCGCCCATGGAAACGGGGAACACCTTAAATTCTGTTTTTTTTTTCAAATTTCATTTGTCCGAATGTATTTATTTCTACAGTCTCGTCCAAAGGTGTTGGGAACCCATCCGTATTTCATATCAAAGTCAAACTTTAAAAAAAACATATGAATGCATATGTTTTATTATAGAAAATAGTATATCTATCGGTTTTTTTTTACATATTTATTGACGTTAAGGGAAATTCCGTGAAAAACAATACAATTAATCGTTTTATTGTAAAACCCGACTTTTTCTAGCTTCAGTTTTCACATGCAAATAGGTACTTCGAAACGATTACCTTGAGGTACTAATGATATGCATATTTTATGTTCATCATCATCATGTCAGCCGAAAGACGTCCACTGCTGGACATAGGCCTCCCCCAAGGCTCTCCACTCAGACCGATCTTGTGCTTTTCGCATCCACCGCGTTCCCGTTCACCGTGTTTTTATATTTTACGTATTTGTGTATTTTTGAAATTGAAAACGCTCAAGACCTTTGGCCAAGGCCTTAGATTAATTTCATAAGTTAAGTTTGATTTATAAGCAATGTAAAAAAAAGTCTTCTATCAAAACATTACATTTGGAATTATGAAAATTCGGGATTTAAATCAATTCGGAATTATGAATCTTCGGAATTACGAATATGTAGAGTTCAAAAGACATCAACGCGATTGGGAATTTGTTGTTAGCGCTTACCGCCATACTCGAGACAATTTAGTGACAATTAACTCATTCCTTTTTAACCCGCGACAAAAAGGAGAGACTGGTGTTATACTCGTAGGTTTAACGAGTGCAGTGTATCTTTGTATCTGCGTGCAAAAGACATCTACGCGATTGGGAAGTTGGTGTTTGCGCTTACCGCCATACTCGAGACAATTTAGTGACAATTAACTCGTTCCTTTTTAACCCGCGACAAAAAGGAGAAGTGTTATACCTTTAACGTGTGTATCTTTGTATCTGTGTACCTGTGTATGTGTGTCTGCGTATCTGTGTGTCTGTCTATGGTATCGTAGCTCCCAAACGGATGATCCGATTTAGACGCGGTGTTTTTTAAAAGAAAGCTAGGTAAATCGGGATGGTTCATTGCTAGGTGTTATGAAATTCGGTCTGGCCGCTTAAGCAATATCAGCTCTCAAAGAAGGGATCGGCTTTATCGGGGTTTTATCTTTTAAATAGTTATTCAAACTTGTGTGTATGAAAAGTCATTTATAAGGAACGGCGACTTATTCGTCATTAACTGACTGTAAGTGCGGCTTAGACATAATTGGGCTACATATAAGGTCGTGTGTTTGAATCCTGCTGGAGGCAACCTTAGCTTGATGGTCACGAATAATAGATTATTTGTGAATATTTTTATGAATCGTTTTTGATTTAGTGTATTTTTTGTAATACTCATAAATACGGAATACTGTAATATGTAATGAATATGTGTTAAGTCTCTAAAATATTTATAATTATTACACTTGTATACAGATGTTAAAAAAGTAACACTAAAATATAGCACACTTACTCGGAAGCAATAAACATAACCGCAACGCAAACACAACAGTAACTAAATGCGTTCAACCCAACGGTACAACTTTTTGTCACGAGATTGCTTAATAAGATGCTTAGCTAGATTATTAAATATATTCAATGCAACCTCCCGATGCACTCCAAACACGCACACAACGCTCTGTTTCACACGCACGCACACAAACGTGCACACTCACACAAAACATTTAAGATCCGTGATTTTTATTAGTATGAATATAAGACACACCGTGGCACCATGGGCCGAGAACGCGTTAATCCAATTACTGTCATGTGAAACAACGAGCTAATTAGCAACTAAACAATGTTAAGAGCGTCTGAAACTAGGACTTAGTCGTGCTACAGGAAATAAGACTTTAATAACGCAATGGTAGAATTTGAACCGCAACCGCGAAGCAACGCTGGCTTCTGTGAAACTGTAACTTGAGCACTACAACAGTAAAGCAAACCTTAATGTTTTAAAATTGAGTTCAATTTAAATTATATCGCGGATAACAATTCAGGTACGTCTGTGAAACTGTCAAACCGTTTCCTCGCTACTAAATCCAACTCTAAGTTTAAGTTACTAATGCTGTTTTTTAAGTGTAGTGATAGAAATGCAACCGTCTGGCTCTAGTGCACTGCGGTTGCCGCGGCGTGCCATTGTGTTGCACTGTTATCTTGGATATGTGTCAGTGTTATAAGAGCGGCGGCGTCACGGTGTCGTCGTGTCGTCAGATAACTTCGTCATCCGGTTCACCGTTCACATGTCAAAACTTGGAGATATGGTTATAAGGGTCAAGTAGTTTAACCTGTTTTGTGGAGCTTGGTACGTTCACTAATATCAGGATTGTTTTGCTAAGGGAAAAATTAAAAGAAACTCGGACGCCTGTGTGTTTGCACTTGGTCTTTCTGTTTTATGAGCTGAAATAACTGCTATACTTGTTTAAAGCGTTAAAAACTCGTAGTGAACATTTACCACTTCAATGTCTGCTTAAGAAATGGCAAGTGCGTTCCTAACTCTTACGTAAAAACCACTCTTAAAAAAAAAACACTTTCCACAGTTTAATTTACACACAAGTGTGTATAACAAGAAGCAAAATAAGAATATAACAATTTTAAATCTATTAATTTGCACTTACGAATACCATTCAAACAATCAAATAACCTACCGAATTCCGCAAACAATCAAAACACCAATAAAACAACCATCAACCACTTTATTAAACCGTCCCATTAAACCCAATAACGGTTCGTAAACGGTGGGATAATGCACCATTAACAAATCATTAATCGATACATCGGATCGAATCCATTGCCTGCCATCGAGTAATAAAACGATTGCCCGCTTTCACGGAAAATCGACTATTTTCTAGCCTAGTTCGACCGAGCGGCGCTTTCTATAGACCTTTCATGGGACTCCATTATTTCGATCGATTGTAATCAGGCGTGACGATGCTCGATAAAGCGGCTTGACCGATATAATAATACACATAGCTTGGTAATTCAACACGTAAACCTAAATAATTTCTATTTATTGGTTATAAAAAACATCGAATTATTAAAAAAAGCGAACAAGGCCAAAGTAAATTATTAATAGTTTAACCAATAACTCGTACAGTTTTTTTCACCGCTTTGTTTACAATCAGATAAATACCTTTTCAAATTAGCACTATAACAATTGTACAGTACCAAAGAAGAAAGTGCTTAATGTTGAGAATGCGCCTCGGGTAGGTTTGGAATTGAATAACAAACAAATTACAACCATTTATGACAATGACCCTAGAGGTTAAGATCGGAGAAGAAAGAATTTGATTACCTAAATCTTGATTGGGGCGCCGAACAGTATAGGACACTACTACTACTTACTTTTTTGGCATTTTGCCAGTCAGAGAAAACATTCGGTGCTTCAAGGTAACTCTCTAACGTTACCTGCCATTACCAATAGCGTCATGCAGTTTTTGGTAATTTAACAATTAAGTGCTACCACTTTCTACGGATGATCAGCGTCATATTGAGATTACTTAAGACTTTAATACATGTAGAGGTACAATGCAGAAACATACACGACTTGAGTAGAACAAGGTTTTAGCACACACATATTATCGATGTTTAAAATATGATTATTTTGACAACTTATTCGTGTTTTTGTTTCTGAAATTTGCGAAATATTAACAAGGACAGAAAACCTAAGTAAATAAATTGAAAAGTTGACAAAATTAATTTCTTTAAATATTTTTTTTATATACTTACATATAATAAACGGGATCAATTCATCGTAATCTAATTCATGTGCAAGATGAATATTAATTTCAGACGAAATGTTTCCAACAAGATGGAGTGACGACCTTGTAAAGATCGCGGGAACGCGGTGGATGCGAAAAGCACAAGATCGGTCTGAGTGGAGAGCCTTGGGGGAGGCCTATGTCCAGCAGTTGACGTCTTTCGGCTGACATGATGATGATGAAATGTTTTCTGCCTACGAATAAGTGCCTAACTACTTCTCTGGCGTATGATTTTACCTCTGGCACAAGAATTGTAAGAAAACGCACAAAACCTTCACGCTCAATTCAACCCCATTTCTTTGAATCATGTGCGGTGCTCGCACCGCATCGCATAACGCATGACGCATATTCGGTCGAAAGTGGTGCGCGCGCACTGCCCCGCTGCCACACATTGGCACGCGCCGATAGCTATTTGCACACAAAAGTCATTCGCTGCAATGACTACAAATGGACTGCGGTCAAATTTTGGAGAATTAAAATAAGTGGACCACGATCAAAAATGTAGGTATAGCAAACAGCGGACGAATGCTGATGATGTTTTGTTGATGATTATAATAATATTGACCTTTCTGTACTGGGGTAACAAGATTTCCAAAACAAATTTTGTATAATTTAAAATGAACTTTCACCTCAATTACAATTTCGTCAAGTTATCACAATGACATTGTTAATGTGTTTACTTTCCTCACGACCTGACGAGCGAATCTCCGCGGAGCCGAATTAGATTAGCACCGAGTCATTTGCGTTTAGAGATCACGCGTCGGAAGTCCTTAACAGTAATGGCTCTCTTCGACCCAATAGCCGAGTTTTTCAAACCCCAGACAATTACCCGGCCGAAGCCCGAACGGTAACTTCGGGTTACAAAAAGCCAATTCATGCACCGGCCGGAGAAATTATCTAACTGTTTGTTACTCAATTTTGAAACTCGACACACGTAGGTAACAAAGACCAAGTATTTCAATATGGACCGAAACGAGATCGGAAATCGGACTTTCTAAGTCGGATGCTCTTCACATTTCACGGACAATGCATTGTTTGGGTTGAATACTTAATGGAAATATCTGTGTTGTCGCGGGCAGCCGCGGCGCGACAGGTGGAGGTACAGGCGACGGTCATTTGTTTACAGATAACCCGACTGCGTTGACAAGAAGACTAATGACCGTCGGTGAATATCTCGCTAACTATTAATCAGGCTCTTAAAACGTTATGTAAGACTCATTTGTACACTAAAACCAAGACTTATTTTGCAATCCTTGCCAAAAAGTATGTACTATTCAAAAAAGCGACGATTTTTAACGCTTATCTATTAGTTGACAGGTCTAAACAAACCGTTGGCAAAAACCGTGCTTGTTGCACTAAAAGAGTATTAAACGACAGAGAACGACCACGCAACTTTTTTTTGTTCACACACATGAGTTGTTTAACTGGGAAATGTGTATTGTGAGTTGCTTTAAGTAGTGAGAAAAGCGGCTTAGCATGAATGTGATTGCAAAAAAGTTGGTCAAACGCATCGTTGAGGCAAGGGCCATGCCCATTGAAGAGTTACAGGGAACAGATTCCCATGGGCATCTAGGTTGACGACACAACACAATGACGCATTCAGCCTTCTAGTCAACACATTGAACACGGTAAACAATACAACATTAATACGGTTAATTACCGCAAGCAATTAAAAACCACATAAATAATAGACCTTCTTATAGTTTCCAAAACAAAACGAAACGTACCTCCAAAGCTATATGGACAATAAACATAATCAGACCGGACTGGAAATTGCCGTTAGACTAATTTAAATAAAAAGTTTCAGCGATGCAATGGCTCTATCATCTGATCGACATGAATGTGACCCTAGTTAGTCTTATCCGATCAGTTAATTAATAAACATTTATTCCCGAGGCGTCCTCGTTAACTCATTACCGCCAGCGATGGCCCGTTCGCCCATCGTATGATATGCATGACTACTAACTTATAACAGTTCTTTACGTCCGCATTAAGGGGTAATTGCATCGGTGGCCGCTCCGAGGGTAGGAAGTGAAGCGTGGAGCTAACTGTCTGGCGGATATTACGCGAATCAACGCCCTAGACCTTGTCGCCAGAACCTAGCGGACTAGCGTTCGTTGTGAACATAAAGCTGTCATGTTTAAAGAACTCATGTGAAAATAATTGATCCTAAAAACGCTTGAGTCAGGCCAATTGTAATGTCCTATTTACGCACAGTTACGGAAAGATTAAATAAGGGCGTCGATTCAGAGAAACGAATGCTGCAATGTGTGCTTGATGAGGAATTATTTTCTGGTAATCTTAACGTGTAACGAAATATGCGACCTCATAATGCACGCATTTATGCTCGGCGGTTATGCATATATAGTATCTTTAGCGAAATATTTAGAGAATCAGCGGCCAGGACAAAAATTCCATTAGTGAGGCGTGGGAAAAAGTCACGCATAGATCTACTTACACGAAATCAAAAACCGGTATTTTCGTGAGGATGCGCCCGGTTTTAATTACCAGCTATACTAAACTGGGGCCAACTGGATCAGTGTTCTATAATTTTAAATATCGGTTAACCTAAATTTATAACCGTCAAACAAGAACACAGTTTGACGTTTATATAATTAGGGTAACAGATATTTAAAATTAGAGAACACTTATCCACATTGGCCACACTAATTGACAAATGACTCCAGAAAACACAACATAATCTATTGAAGATATAATCATGAAAAACAGTAATAAAACATTGAACTAAACAATTAACACGGTAAATAAAAATAAATTGCGTCTAAAATTGTCCTTTTTGCCGAGTTCCATGCGACAGTTGTTCGAAGACAAGACGGATGTCATGTCTCGTCGGAGAAATCGTTAAGCTTGGCACAATTACGCGAGCTCGACAATGGAGTAATTAATTAATAATAGCACAGAACGGAAGTGTGCCAAAAAACGTTCATTAGCGAACAATTAAACGAGACGCGTGTTTTGTTTAAGATAAGTGGTGCAGAGTTCAAATATCCCATTTTCCCTAAACTTTTTGATGTAAACGCTGAACCAAGGGACATGAAATAGTAGTAAACTTGAGTATTTTTAACTCTTTTCTGCATAACAAATTAAAAAACTTACAAGTCGTACAAAAAAATAATTTCAACATCAACACAAAGTTTAAAGACAAACAACACATATTCTTCTTCAATACAGCCAACTCATTCGTACAATTTTGGTTATAAAAATACTAATAACAAAATTGAAGAACGTTACGACATACTTGCACAAACAGATGTTCCTACCTATACACTTGAATCATGCGTTAATGTCTAGTTAACATTCTCCACCATCACACTATTTGGTCATTTCATTTCGCATTTGGATTCCTCAGTGATATAACGCGGGGAAAGCGTTCACTCGAACAGGTTTTCGAATGGACTCTTGAAAACAGTGGGTTAGGCCAGGACCATAAGCGTCCATTATCCATCCCAACATGGTATTCGAGCGACAAACTACGATGCAAAGATCATTGTGCTGACTTACTTATGACAGGTTTATCCATATAACTTATAAGACGATTATATCTTAAGATATACATAATCCGCTGTAAGTCAATACATTTCGACCGCCATTCTGTAAATCCTTTATTCCTCAACTCAACAACAGATGTAAGCGAAATTTTACATAACGCTGTAGATACGGTGATTTTTACCATCCCAGGTTGCTTTGATAAAATATTTACAATGCTTCAAACATTAACTTTAATACATGGAAATAATACAAAAAATAAGAATTTTAAAGGTCCATCTTGCGAATCAGTCAAGTTGCGAAGTCAGATTAAATTTCAAGTTGCTACATACACCAGTCCAAATACATTATTAAAGCCTTATTGCATTTAATACGCTTTACTGAGCTCTTACAAAAAATAATTCTTAAAAATGCAGTCTCCTTCAGTGCACTTACTTTGCAAAAAGACGTGGATCCCGGTACGAGCCTGGCGAACTGGAGCGTGAAGACGGTTTCTCGACACTCGATGCATCACATATTATGTTGCACTTAAATGCATATACTTTTGACAAGTACTAGAATAATCTTGTGTGGCTCTCTTTAATACTAACCTATTTAAACTGGTATCGTTATATTAAAAGGATGTAATAATATTAGGATTAGAAATCCATAGGAAAATAACTGAATTTTAAAAGAACGTCATAAATTAAGATGTGATTTTAAAAATGTTTCAATTTTCATCGTGTTTCTTGTGATTTGTACGTTTAGGAATTTAATTAAAATATATTATTTGACAACATTCTTAAGAAGAACACAACAACAAGTATAATAGAATTAAAAATTAAAACTAAACGTATTTAAATTAAAATAAAACTAACCTACTCAAAGCTAATAAGTAAAAACAAAAAACAACAATTTATTATCTCTACTATCCAACGACATTACAATTGTCAATCTTAGGACAGACACCTGCTGGGGTCCGCTCGCTTCAGATAGCGGACCTTCACATGCACTACAATAATTCCTGCTTAGCCCAGATTAACTGATAGGGAACTCCTTTCTAAAGTTTTTTTCCTTTATAAAATTTACTGTAATGAAATCAAATTTTACCTTCACAATAGGGACCTCGTTTGACATTGGCCTAGGAGTCTAGGCGACAAAGAAAGTGACGTCAATTATGCATATTTCTCCAAATCAGTGACTCTTGGCTTGTTCAAGTATACAAAGCAGTGACAACCGGTCAATCACTCCTGACAACAATAGGAAAAACATGACGCAGAAACTTATTTAAGCTAAAAGATCTCTGTTAGCATGTTTATGCTAATACAATATTATACAATGCATTTTATTTTTCTTATCTCAATGATAAATGCTTGTTTACACCACCGACCACCGTTATGAATGCATTCGGCAAAACATCTACGACCAATAAAATAGACATGTTGGCATAGTCATTACAATATTTGACTACAAAACCATAGGAACACATTTGAAGTCTTAAGATTGCAGTTTTGAGATTGTAGTCTTGAGATTTCAAATGTGTATGGGTGCGCCTGAGTGCTCGCGTGCCTTCTCCTTGCCATAAAAAAGAGATTCTCTTCCCAGCAGGATTCCTCCTTTAATAGAAACTTCTTTAAAGTCCAATACACGTACTAGTTTTGAGACGACATTTGCTTGTCAAATCAGATTTTTTTTTCAGATTGTAAAAAAGAAATACTATTCCGTGATTAGCAATACGATAAACTCCCACCATCCCGAAGACAGCAAATAGTGTTTCACGATCACAACCAATTAAAGTCAACCGGTGATATTCTTTAGAAAGAAATGCGCCGTGGCACAAATCTACAAGAAACTATTCCTAGAAAGCTACTTCTATGTTAATTCGATCAATTATTCTACGCGGCACAAGTTTATGAGATAATAGTTAGTTCTTTTCTCACATAAAACTGTGTAAATTAGCGCTACGACATTGACAATTATAAACGTACAACCACAGACAGAAGTGTTAATATGGCGGCTCTTTTTCCAAATAAGTATGTCCAATATATCTTAAACATTGAATATTAAAATTTACACAGAGAACAGTTACGGAACTATCAGATTATATTTAAATGGTAATTAAGTGCTTAATAGGGCATATAATATAACGGACAGAGCCGTTGAGCCGTGAAACTAATTAGGTACTAAAACTGCTCTGTGTAAAGTTGCTAATCTATATTTATTTAAAGGTAAGGTAAGTTGAATTAATCTGCATGCATACGTTTGTTATGTTGTTAATCTTTGATTTGCATTTTATTCATGGTTAGTTTAGATACTGCACGCATGTGAGTATTAAAAGGGCTTGTAATCTAGCAATAGTTAACGCTTGAAAAAACGGTTTATTTACATTTCGCCTAAATTAACATATTTTTGAATTATTAAGTAGGTATAGTCGCGGTATGAAATGATTTACGCATTTGAATCCTAACAGCATAGAAATATAGTTCAAAAAGCGACCGTCAGTACCTAAGTAAAGAAACTAGTGCTCAGTTTGGTTTACCACGGGTATTATACGTACCTTGGGGTGTTCAGAGTGTCGCCTCCTAGTGTGGGTGGAAGGTAGGAAACCGCGAGGACGTAAAAACCCGAACGGAATACTACCAACTACCACGGCACACCCCGGGCAACATTGTTGGTAGAGACTTGACGGAGTCCTCTGTGCCCTCTCTGTACCAGCAATGGCTGAGATCTCTCGGCTCCATCGGGTTTGTAGGCGACCCGATGGACTATCCAGCCTACCTGCGGTAGTCCTCCGCAGTTGAGCGCCGTATGCGAGGATGCAGGAGTCCTGGGGGGTTGAGTCGAACGGAGTCGGGATAGCACTACCGGGAGACAACACGCCCTCTTTGGTCCGAATTTCTGGCAAAACGGTAGCCTTGCAGCCAGCCACTGCAAGGTAATGGACACGCGTCCGTACGGTCGAGGTGGGTACGGTTTCGCAGGCGAGATGTGTGGGGGCCCACTGGGTGGGCGGGGTGTCGGCCATGCTGACGGGGCAAGGGCGTGTGGAACACCTGGGGAGACCCGGATCGGTCAACCCAGCCACACTGTCTGCAGCTCCCGATGTCGCGCATGACACCCAACTCTGCACATCTATATCTCACGAGTACTCCTGATGATCTATTGTAGACATCCCCGGTGCGGGCTCCGTGGAGGGTGGGAAACTCGTGAGATGAAGAACAAACAACGGACTATGGACAATTTACGATCCGAAACCCCGAGAGTGCCGGAGGGGAAACCCAAAGGCGCTCAACAAGAGAGCGGTGCTCCTACGGGCGTGCCAGCCTCTCCCAACAAAACAGGTGCGGGTAGTAGTGGCCAAGGGCTACACCACACACAAACACCACACAAAGGTGGCGGCAGGGCGCAAGCCCCGCCAGCTACCCTTACACACCAAACACAGCGGAAGGGAAGTGGCACGAAAGTGACGCTACCTTCTTTCACACGTGGCTTCGAGGCATCGACATCGACCCCCAAGACCACAAGAACACACCCACGCGGGGGCGGTGCTAAGGCACCGTCACACACATACACAAAGTCTGCGAGGGGTGGGAAGTCTGCTGGGAAACCGGCGGGCTCAAAACCCCGAACGTGGACTCAACCCAGGCCACTACGCAAAGCCAGCCCGGAGATCGTCCCGCCTGCACCTGCGGAGAAATCCGCAGACGCGGGGCAGACACCGGCGCTGCTACCTACGCCTTCGACAGCTTCCCAGCTGGATGCCAGCTGGAAACTTCCCGTGTTAACCACGTGGGGAAGAAGGGAGCAAACCGCCAAGCGGGACGCCCCAGTACCCAGTGCGACCGAACTCGGGAAGAAGAAGCACAAGAACCAAAAGCAGCGCCGCAAGTACCGTAGGCTACTGGCGGAACAAGCTGCTGCTCCGGTGCCTGACCAACAACCAGGTGCTCCCGGAACGGAGACGGTGCGAGGCGCTGCCGGTGACCCCGTTCATCCGGCAACAAGCCGTGCCGCTCCCAAAGGGAAAGGAGCCGTCAACAGGGCCTCGGAGGGGAGCCCCCCGGTCGCTCGGACCACTGCTAAAAGGGCGCGCTTGGACGAGACTGTGTCTCCGAGAGGCGAACCCAAGAAGCAGAGGATCGAGCGATCGTCGGGTACCCCGCGAGTGGCGTACGCGGACGCAGCGAAGGCGGACCTGATGGTTGCTGTTACATCAGCAAGCACGGGTCACCTTTCGGCTGAACTCGCTGACGAGGCCCTAAACCTCATCCAAGCCCGCGTGATGGCAGAAGCGGTCCAAAACCTGCAGAGCAGGGGCGGACCACAGTTTCAGGGAAAGCCGTTACACGTGAACAGCACCCTGAGGCTGTGGTGCGGGGACCAAGCAGCGGTGACCTGGCTGAGGGAGTGCGTAGCCGCCATCACCCTCTCCTCTGGCGATAACCTCACCGTGAAACGCCAGAGCGAAATACCGCGCAGAGTACGCTGCGGCATCCTGCTCCCGGGCGTGTACGACGATTTTGGCGTGGTGGCGCACTCGCTCCGCTACCAGAATACCTGGGTGCAGATGGACCGGTGGCTTCTGCACAGCGCTGACAGGCAAGGCAATGAGACCTTTGCCATCGTCAGCATACCGGAGACGGAGGTGCAGGCCATTCTGGATAGGGGGCGCCGGCTCACATTTTTGTGTGGGTCGGTGTACCTAAAATTCCAGGGGCCACGAGGGAAGTTCGTGGAGACTCCACCCTCGAGCACCCACGGCACAACACCTGCTACACAGCGGGAACCTGAGCCGATGGACACGGCCACGGTGACCGGCGCGGCCGACGACATTGTCGAGGTCGCGCCTGGGTCCCAATCCCCGGCGCAAGGCGCCCCCTGCTCCGAGCACGACGAGGAAGAGCTCCTCCGTGACTCGTCGGAAAGCGGGGAGGAGTGTGCCCAGGGGATAGGCAAACTGGCCATCGGCGAGGAAGGCAGCGAGGAGGGGTCAGTGGGGCTTTGCACCAATGACGGAACCCCCTTCACCCGGCTGTAACATCCTCCAAGCTAACCTCCACCACAGCGAAACCGCGACGGCTCAGGTCCGGAAGTGGCTGGAGGCCAACAACACCGCCGTAGTCCTGATCCAGGAGCCGTGGATCAGGAAGGGGGCCATATGCGGGCTCCGGAACATCGGAGGTAAGCTCATAGTACACACAGGTCCGGATAACCCCCGGACCTGCATTTACACCAGTAGGAACATACATGCCGAACCCTTAACCAGTTTCTGCTCTAGAGACCTGTGTGCCATAAAGGTGCGAGGGGCGCAAGATTCCAGCCTGCCGGAGGTGGTCCTGGCTTCCATCTATATGCCAGAGGCAGAAGACACACCGCCACACGAAATGACGAGGCTAGTGACCCACTGCGAAGAGTACAAGCTGCAACTGATTGTGGCCACGGACTCCAACGCACACCACCCCCTCTGGGGTATGAAAACCGCTAACAACAGAGGTAAGCTACTTGTAGAATACCTAATGTCAACTAACCTTAACATCCTAAATACAGGTTCTGAACCCACATTCGTAAACAGACGAAGCAAGACAATTATTGACTTGACCTTAGCAACTGAAGAAACTACACAGTAAATCATGAACTGGCACGTCTCAAAGGAACTGTCGTGCTCAGACCATAGATGGATACGTTTCGACATTCAGGTAAATACACTCGCAGAAACTCCTCGGCGGAACCCACGTAGAACCAACCGCTTGCTATACGCTGAGCGGCTGGAACTTACGTTGCCGTCGGCGGCTACACTCCAAGTCGAGGGCTGCGAAGCGATAGAAAACCAGGTAACTCTCCTAACGGAGGCCATTGTGGCTAGTTATCATCATGCATGTCCTCTCTCAAACCCACCAGCCAACCGCAACAGCGAAGGAAAATGGTGGGGCCCTGAGCTGGAGAGGCTCAGGAAGAAGATGAGACGACAACTGAACAGAGCAATGAACACAGGCGCAGACCACGACTGGGAGAACTACAAAACGACCAAGTCCAGGTACAAGAAACGCCTCAGGTACAGGAGTACGAGCTCATGGCGGAACTTCTGCAACAACATAGAAGCATGTTCACAGGCCAACAGGGTAAGGAAGGTTCTCTCCAACCAGACCATGCACACCATGGGCTCCTTACGCAAGCCAGACAACACACTCACCAGCTCGTCAGAGGAGGCAGAGCGAGTCCTCGTAGAGACGCATTTCCCTGACTGTGTGATATCACAGTTGACCAGCTGGACGAGCGGAGAGGCCCCCCCTACCACGGTAGACTGGGAGCAGGCCCTCAAGGTAATCAACCCTCATAAAGTGAAATGGGCAATCAACAGCTTTGACTGCTTTAAATCACCGGGCCTAGACGAGATCTTCCCAGCCCTACTGAAGTGGGGGGGCGAGAGACTGATGCGGGCTCTCGCCGGGATCCTGACCGCTTGTCTGGCACACAGATATGTGCCTAAACGGTGGAGGGAGGTCAAGGTAATATTCATACCAAAACCAGGTAAGAGCGACTACTCGGACCCCAGATCCTACAGACCCATCAGCCTAACCTCGTTCCTACTAAAGAGCTTGGAAAGGCTATGCGACAGAAATCTACGGGAGAGCTGCCTGGTAAACGTACCAATGCACCCAAACCAACATGCCTACAGCCAAGGTAAATCAACAGACTCAGCCCTACACGCAGTAGTAAGCAAGGTAGAGGAAGCCATCAAGAACAAATCTATGTGCCTAGGCGTCTTCATAGATATTGAGGGGGCTTTTGACAAGACCAATTTCAACAGCATAACAGCCGCGCTAGTCAGGCACGGGGCGAACCCGACCCTGGTCGAGTGGATAGGTAACATGCTCAGCAAAAGGGTCATCAGACTCAATGCAAACAACAACCAACTAGCACTGGTGGCAAAGGGCTGTCCCCAGGGAGGCGTTCTCTCCCCGCTACTATGGAACATAGTTGTGAACGAGTTGATCGCCAAACTAAACGACAGTCACTACTACGCGGTAGGCTACGCGGACGACATAGCGATACTCACGAGCGGCAACGTCACCAGCACGGTCTGCGACGTCACCCGCTCAGCCCTAAGTATCGTAGAACGCTGGTGCTCAACCAACAAACTATCTGTCAACCCGAAGAAAACGGAGATGGTATTGTTCACCAACAAACGCAACTTGGGCAACTACCAACTCCCCAAGCTGTTTGGAACAGAACTCCAGCTATCAAATGAGGTAAAGTATCTAGGAGTCATACTGGACAGCAAATTGAACTGGAGCAATCACCTAAACAACAAGATAGACAAGGCAACAATCGCTTTCTGGCAGTGTCGCAGGATGGTAGGTAAAACCTGGGGACTACACCCCAAAATCATCCTATGGCTCTACACGTCAGTAATACGACCAATCATAGCCTATGGTGCGGTAGTCTGGTGGCCACGCACCAGACTCTCCACTGTGGAAGCAAAACTACAACGACTCCAGAGACTAGCCGGTATGGCAGCCACCGGATGCATGCGGACTACGCCCACAGCATCCCTGGAAGCCCTGCTCGACCTCCCGCCACTGCATCTCTTCATCCAGCAGGAAGCGGCAGCGACAGCGGTACGTCTTAGGAACTTGCACCTGTGGAGACCCGCCAGGGTACCACACACCGAAATTCTCTACGAAGCGGTCAATGAGGAGCCGCTCATAGAGGCAGCCACCGACAGAATACCAAAACAGTTCATCTTCGACAAGAAGTACAAAATACAACTGCACGAGGATCCGTGGGAAGGCCTCAACCCCAGGGAAGTAAGGATCTTCACAGATGGATCCAAGACAAAGTCGGGATCCGGAGCAGGTACTTTTTCGGAAGACCTAAACATACATATCTCAACGCCATTAGGAGCCCACAGCACAGTTTTCCAGGCTGAATGCGTGGGCATCATCATGGCTATAACAGCGATCGAGCAAAGGAAGGTAAAAGATCTCCCTATCCGAATACTCTCCGACAGCCGATCAGTTCTCCAAGCCCTACAATGCTACACAGCAACATCAGGGCTAATATACGAATGTCACAACGCCCTTTCTAAGGTATGTAACATCAACCCCATCACCCTACAGTGGATTAAGGGACACAGTAACTCTCGAGGTAATGACGCGGCGGACGTACTCGCGAGAAGGGGCTCAGAAACGGAACTAATAGGTCCTGAACCATTTCTGCCCCTGCCGACCAGCTGGCTGCGGAACAAGCTGCGCCAAGTCACCAAGGAAAAGCACCAACACTACTGGAGCAACCTAAACACCTGCAGGCAAAGTAAGGAAGCCCTTCCGATAATCAATCCCGGATTATCGCGTAAGCTACGACTCCTCAAAAGGGCCCAACTCCGATTACTAACTGGAGCCATAACTGGCCATGCCTTGTTTAACAAACACTTGTTCACATTAGGTGTTACAGACAGCCCCCTGTGCAGAGCCTGTATGACGGCGGAGGAAACCGCGGCCCACGTCATCATGGAATGCCCTGAGGTGGCAACATACCGGGCACGTCACCTCGGAACACCGAGGTCGCTACCGGAAGCCGTCGGCAACATCAAGGGTTTGCTAGGCTTCCTGGTAGAACTGGGTTGGCAAGAGTAGTGCCAAAACCCAGCACGCAAAAAAGGCGCATACATTAAGTCGTCGAGTTGCGGAAACCAGCCCGCTCTAACCTATAACCTATATATATTATACGTACCTATAGTTTATCGTCCACTAACTGATAAGTTAACAAGTCATTACTCTCAATTGAAGTATTAAAATTCCTAAGGCTCTACTCCTAAAGTTCGAAATAATGTAGAGTAAAATGATTGAAGGTTCCTAAGTTTCGTATTTATTGCTGGAGCATCAAATTCCATAAAAACTGTTTCATTTAAGTCCAATACCTAAATCGCTGTTTCGAAAAAAATTGTCCGCTATTTCGTTTGTCCGAAATTTTAATTTGGCAAGTCGTTTTTTTCTTAATCCATTAACTTTTCAAAATGTTTAAAGAGATACCCAAACCTAACCTACAGACCCTGTAAGTTAGGTTTGGTTTATTTTATAAGAATACAGGAAAGTTAAACGGTTTCAGAGAAAAATGATTTTCGGACAAATGAAAATTTCGGACAAACGAAACAGCGGAAAAATGTTTTTCGAACTTAAGGTAGCCAGACCGCCTGTTGACTCACTATGTAATCTATATTTTAGTTTCTTGTATATTCGTTACTTGGTGTATGTGGTGTTTCAATAAAGTGTTTTGTATTGTATTGTAGCCGTCGAATACATATAACAATCAGAGTAACCAGAGAACTCTCCTCAAACTAGCTCGCGCGGTGAGCGTGACAGTACTTCAGTTTAGCACTGCAGTACCCGGCAACAATGCGCGAGATGGCGACAAAAACTCGCGCCTGCGCCGGAGTCATTCACCCGCCAGGAAATCGCTACTTACGCATCTGTGACTATAATCGATCCAAGAATCGAATCTAATGACTAAATCGATGTTTTGCGGAGGTTTTGTAGAAACTGCGTCCGGGAGGAAGACACGCGTGGCGGGGAAATGCTGTCTATGCAGGATGCTGCGCTCGTTTAGTTTATACGCATAAGTCTTTACATCGTGTTTATGCGTACCAACTCTACTTAAGGTGCTAACTTAACCTTAATGCAGTCATAAAATTGTGTACATGTATCTTTATAATTTATTTACAGTTATAATTTGTAAACATGTGTCTCTAGTACTCGGAGGTTAACAAGCGGTGAATGCTGACGATTACTACCAAGCGTACTTTAAACTCCCTTCTTATTCATAAACGCGCAACAGCGAAAGTGTGCTAAAATTATGTTTTGTCCTTATCTGTCATTATGCCATTTGAATTTAGCTGAAAGTGACAAAGCATACTTCAACTAAAATAGGTTTATTGTGTTCAGCATATTTATTTCTTTATATGACTAAAATAGTTTGAAAATTTTCTCGGTAACTCAATCACCGTCTTTAAATGTATTGAATCTGAAAATAAATTTATTACGGCCATTTCACAGAGCCAAAAAAAAGTTTTTTTTTATTAAGTGCACTACCGGTTTACGTACAAGCAGCACTTGACAAAGTCTTCTCGAATGGTCACTATTACAAGCATGACTCGCCACAGTTGACACACTCTTAGACAATTTTTATATTTACAGCTTTCGACCACTTCACACGGCCAGTTTTCTCAGGTGCATTAGTAGAGAATGGAAAACAAAAGAGTTATAAGAGCATAATGGGGGTGTAGGCTCACCGCTTGGGCACGCTTATCCGCCTCTGCCGGAACAGGTGTTCCATTGTTGCTGGCTCTTTGTTCCTCGGACGATCCCACACGAGGAAATTACCAACTTTCACTTGATCTCAAACTGCATGCGCTCATACAACTGTCACAGTTCAAAAACAGTATTGTTTCACTTCACTTATGAAAAAACTAGTTGAAAAAAAACCAAGTTCTTAAAAAGACCTCGAGGTTACCAATATTTAATTGGTGAATATAGTAGAAATTTTTGATCTTCGATGGAAAATACCGTGACCCTATTTTACATGTTTTCTAGTTTGCGCAATGTTTAATCATCGTTTACAAATCGCCGTCGAAATTGGCATGTAGGAGTTTAATTCCACGATGCCATACAAAGTTTATGAATTGAAAAAATGATATAATAGCACCTAGAATCGTTTTGGTAAGATTACAAACGGAGAAAGTGAACGCGCCGGTGCTCTCCACTGTAACCGGCGATGCTCCCGCGTTTACGTGTCATTATGTAGTAAATCATTTTAATAATCCTAATGTAAAATGAATTCGCACATTCACGATGATCATAATGCCGGCCGATGAGCGTAAGTGCCTAATAAGTAAAAAAAACAAATGACCAGCGGTTTCCTCGGCCAAGTACAAAAGCAGCGAATGTTCGTACTTTTTTTTTTGACTGTGTCTTTACCCGACTGCGGTTTGAAAGGAGGGTAATGTGCTAATGTACGTATTATGAATGTCGGTTGGTTGATGTTGTTTACGTCGTCGCACCCGTTACATTGATGATGTTATATCAATCGAGTTGCCGATGTAACTCAGTGTTAAGTTAAATAAACTTAATAAAGCCAGGGTTCTATTGTACCCGGTAAAACCATATATTGTTTTGACACGTTATATTATTGTAAATTTAACGATAGCTTTACTTGACAGTAATAGAATAGCGGCCGAGAAAAAACAATACGAAAATATATCAAACTAGCGACCCGCCCTCGCTTCGTTTCGGTTTACGTGTTTCAGCAACTCCCGTACATAAAAACCTTCCTCTTCTATTGCTGAAAACTCCATTAAAATCCGTTGCGTAGTTTAAAAAATCTAAGCGAACAGACAGCGCGAGCGACTTTGTTTTTTACTATGTAAAGAAGAGACAGTGGACGGTCTGACGGTCTGTCAAGACACGGGTGTCTTGAAGTGTGAATATCAAAACGTGATCAACACGTGCTACGTTTCAAAACGAGACAGCGATATAGCAGTTTCATATCTAATTCCCGTTCTCGTAAAAATTGGAGTAGTAGAGTGACAATTTTCTCTAGATGATGTCATCTTACAACGACCAGCGACAACGACTAGATTTGAGGTTGATCTATCGAGTGTTCTCTCATTGTTTAGGGCATTTGCTTACATTATCATTATCATATAAGCAGTGAGATCATTTGTAGAACGAGTGCATACAATTCTTTGGAAACGCGCACTAGTGCCACTAGTGGAATAGTTACTTTTAAATGTAGCTTAAACTACTTATAACTGCTTTTAAAATGACCAATCGCCTCAGAGCCTAGGCTGGATGAGAATAGCAGTGGATGGCATATAATGGGAGATGCCTTCGTCCAGCAGCAACCTCACGCTTTTTTTTTGTGAATTGACCAAAGTAGAAGCTATAGAAGTGTGCCGACCGTACCGCCGCACATGCCGCACTAGAATCGATTGATCTTTTTATGTTACCGTTCCGAAAGGGTACCGGGATCCTATTACTGTTACTAAGCCGCCGCTGTCCGTCCGTCCGTCTGTCGCCAGCGGGCTGTATCTCATAAACTATACCTTGAAATTTTCGGTGTGTAATTCATAATTAAAAGGGGACATACAAGAATCGTACGGATTCGTGTGCGAGTCCAAATTGTACTTAAGCGGTTTTATTTCCCTCGAGAAGCTACAGAATTGTTATCAAACTTGAGAACATAAAGTGGTAAAATGTGGTACTTAAAAACACGACTGTTGAAATGTTTATTGATGATTTTTTAAACTTTATCGTTTCAAGACTGTTTTTACAATTAATATCCGCTAGCTAACAAGTAACAAGCAACTTGTCGGCTTTAAATTTCACCTAAATAAGGTATAATAAAGTTAGAAAGACTATTTTACAAGTTGTTAGTCGGGGGTGAATTCAAAGTTTATGGTTTAGTTATAAATTTATTTATCTCTAAGATAATTTGCGCGAAACCTTTTCTTCTTACACTTTATATACACAGATAAATAAACCAATCCCTACAATATTATATATGTCAATTAATGTACGGGTTTTTTGTCCTAGACTTTTTTTGATGTGAGTAGTAACGTATGAATAGTACCTACCCGGAATAAAAAAGTATTAAAATATTCTACAATTATTTTTCTTATCTTACCTATACCTATAATTATTAAATAAGGCCTTTCGAATACCTACTCTTCGTCCCCTTAGGATCTTTTGTGCAATTAGTCAATTACCCTTCGTAAACATTTAATTACCTGCGCTGGTTTTCTTACGAGGTTTAATTTATCGTAAGAGCATCGGTAGCCATAAAAAGCCCTGTGGTAGTGTAATTAAACTAGAAAAACTCATTGACACAGGAATCGAGCTTTGGAGTCCCTGGACCGGGCGATCTCCAGTTAAAACCTCAAGCCAAGCCAGCGTCGCTGCTTCGGTATACGTCAAAACTGGGACGTAGAAAAAGCGTCCTAGTCGACTTAAATCGTAATAAAATAGGGTATATAAATAAAAGGAGTACACTAGACTTAAACCCTTTTTCACTTGATCTTCAGGAGACTTATACCCTTTTTCACTAGGACCCCAGAACAGAGCATT
Source organism: Acleris literana (assembly GCA_946894065.1). Lineage (NCBI taxonomy): Eukaryota > Metazoa > Arthropoda > Insecta > Lepidoptera > Tortricidae > Acleris > Acleris literana. Next base: position 8,147,553 of record OX335681.1, read on the forward strand.
TCTCGTGAGCTTTATTAACCACTGTTCAAACTAACACAGGTTCAAAACTAGAAACCTACATCTAATGACATTCAATCCGACGATTCATTTGCTCAGTCACTGTGGCAAGTACACAGCAAAGTAATTGTAGGTACATATTTATTCACTGCTACTGGCAAACTCTGTATGTGGGTTGGTAAGCCAGGTGGGTTTTGAGATAGCAATCTCCGGTCATATTTGATTGAGTAAATATCCACAGTAATTACTGTATTATGAGGTTTAAAAAGAAGATATAATAATTAATTAACTCCAAGCAATTTATGGTGTGGTACATTTTTGTACAATTATTAACGAAAATTCTAGGGTATTCGAAACTTCTATTAAAACAATCAATTATCGCATTGACTGGATAAGAATTTTTTTTTTCATTTGGATCGATTATTTGAAAAACTGCCTTAAAATTAACGACCACCTACACCTACCTACACCTAGTAAATGACCCGAAAACAATGTAGACAAATTTTACGAAACCTATTAATTGTAGTTCTACGCAGACAAAGTTGCGGGCAAATAGTAGTACTTAATAAAATCGGCCAAGTGCGAGTTCGACTCGCGTGGAGAGGGTTCCGTCTCCACACCATATGCTTGTCTGTTAGTCTGTCTGTCTATCTGTCCATCTGTTACAGCAGATTTGCTCCAAAACTACTGGACCAATCGAGTTGAAATTTGGTACAAATATGTAAGTCGGTGACTCAAAGACGGATGCGTAACGTAAATAAATAAATTTTGAACAAGGGTGCTACTTATGGGGGATAAATTAGGAAATTTAAAAAAATGTTTCGCATACCTTATTGTGTGACTAGTCAAATGAAAGGGCTTGTTGTGAGCATCTCAAATATATTTGTTTTATAACTTTAACATAAACAGTTTTGAAGTTATTTAATAAAATACGCAAAAATCGACCATCCCCCTCCCTTATCTCTGAAACTACTGGCACCAATATTTTGAAAAAAAAATATATACGGGAAATAATTCTTCACCTATACATTGTTATAGATTTTCTTGTGAAGAACTATTTTCCAAATTTTTTCCAAAATTTTAGGCCCAGCAGTTTTGGAGATAAAGGGCATGGTCAATTTTCGCCTATTTTCTTAAATAACTTAAAAACTGTATATTAAAATCATAAAAAAAATATATTTGAGATGCTCACAACACGCCCTTTCATTTGACATGTCACACAATAAGGTCTGCATTTTTTTTTTTTTTTCCTAATTTACCCCCCAAAAGTAGCCCCCTTGTCCAAAATTCATTGATCACGGAACCCTAAAAAGCGCAATAAATCCTGCAAAGATACAACTACGCATCATTTATTTATTATTTATTTATTTACATACACACAACTAATCCTTACAGCGGCTAACCTAATTCGACAGGGTCTTATTAAACAATAAGTACAACAATAATATCATACTGATATTTTTTTTTTGTGGACGTCACTTGCGTGTTGTCAGTATATATCTTTATTGCTTATTATTTGAGATAGGCACGACATACCTATCAAATGCATTTTAGAATTACTTTTGTCGTGTTTTGCCTTTTTATTTTACCATAAATTAATTAAGGCAACTTAAGTTAAGTAGTTTTAAAATGGAAGTGGAAAATTAAAAACTAATTACCTAATATAGTAGCAAGTAGAACTAACAGGAAATTCGATAGTTAGGTAATTTCAGACAGTAAAATTCTATAAGCATGTTTACGTTAGGAATACACTTTTCATCGCTCTTTGATAAGGCACTAGTATCATCCATGAATACCTAGTTCATTCGGGTTAATCTACCTAATTCTAGGAACTGAATCGTATAAAACCGCAGTTTTTCTTCAGGATTCATTATTTTTTTAATTACAGCTGTGATTAATTAATAACCTCTATATCCTTTTAAGAACTTTGTCTAAAATTTACCAAATTCCAATATAATAATCCTGTTGCTTAGTTTCACTGTAATCACGATATGTTTATTCACGGCCCGGAGACTTTCTACCGCGTGCGGGCGTGGAGAGAGCGACGCGCGAGCGGGCGGCCGGCCGCGGAGCCATCTAAAGCAACACTGGACTGAAGGCTGAACTGAAGAGAGGTCTATTCCACTCACCTCCCCTAAGCTACCAAGTACAAGCAACTCGAGGGCGCGGACGGCAAGAGTTAAGCGTTCAGACTGAAGTCGAGATGTTTCAATACGTTCGGCGGAGAATTGCTTTTTAACAGTCTTTATTTCACTTTGAGTTTCCGCTAGTGTTTTGGTTAGGTGTTAGCCATTGAGTGATTGTTAAACTTTACTTTTAATGGTTTTTGTATTATGTTTATAATTATAACACAAGTAGGTACTTGGGTTGTTCACGTATGTATGGGAAAAAATCAAACGCAGTTAAACAAAAGTCACGACACCCGCTTATTTGGTTACTATGTCTAAAAACGAATGTATGTGAAGTTTCAGTTCTCTATGTTATCTAAGGATAAAGCGATGCTCAATGATCTGAAAGTTAGCATATCCGGATTGCGAATATTCGAAAACCGATAACGATAACGGGAAATTAGTTACTGAACATTTTCGTGAAATTGAACTTATAAATAATTTCAAAATACTAGTTTTTTCATGTAAGACACTTACTCATTTTATTACTTTTGCACTCACTTGAGTACATGAGTCTTAACCCCAGCCTATTTTTAAAAATGCATTTGACGTTTTTTATTCAACAGTCCACTGTACGTTTGGAACTAATATTTTAACTCTAACAAAAACTTATTTTATGATAAAGTCCTTCGAGCACCACCATGCACATACGCTATGTATAGTTATATTTTGGGCATCTTAATAGGAAGTAATAAATAACCGGGGTGGACTGGTCAAAAAAAAAAGATTTTGGGACCACCCCTTAAAGTTATAAAAATTACGCATTTACATATAGAAAACCACGAAATGCCACATCCAGGGTCTAGCAAGATTAGCGCAGTTATCAACCTCTATACCTACGAGTAAATTTACAAAAAAAATATATAGATATAGAAGGAATTCTATGATGTCAGTGGGCTTCGAAAAGTTAAACAATATTTGGTGTTTGTAAACAAAGGAACGAGCTACAAATCATCGCAGTGTACTGTGATTCACTGAAGAAGTAGCAAGTCGGGTTCGGTACCGTCACAGACTTATTAACCCACTATATACCTCGGTATAATGCCAGCGTCGAAGCACAATAAAGAAATTACGTCGAAAATAATGACTGGCTTTCTGCGACAGGGCTCTACATATAGTGGCACAAGGATTAGAGTTTGGAACGTACCAGCCTGATAGACGGCTGGGCTGGCAAAGAACACAAACATATAGGGTATAGTGACCTATATCAAGTAATGTCTATGGACTCCGTTGGCCATATGTTGATACAAGGATATCCTGCCTTTTGCCTGAAAATCATTTGGCAGAATGTATCGTTTCCCAACCGTTTCATTTGCCAACCCGCTTTTTGCTGTATACCGCAAATATTTCAGGATTTATTTCAGTACCATCGTGTAGAACCCTATAGGTTAGGTTAGGTTAGTTTTTATAAAATCCTGAAATATTTACAGTTACAGAAAAAAAGCGGGTTGGCAAATGAAATGGTTGGGAAACGATACATTTTGCCAAACATATTTTTGCCAAAAGGCAGACCGGCCCGACCTACCCTCTCTTCGCTTCAGTTTATGTGTGTTTTCTGTAACACCCGTTCATAATCCAGAATTTATTATTCATAAAAACCATCCTCTTCAATCACTCTACGAGTATCTATTGACGAAAAGCGCAGTAAAACCCCTTGCGTAGTTTGAAAGATCGTACATACAGACGGCGGGAAACGACTTTGTTTTATACTTAGTAAAGATATGAAAGTAACTTAGTCTGTCAGTTTATCACTCTTTCACATCTAAACCGGCGAACCGATTTTGATGAAATTTGGTATTGAATGGAGATAGCTAGAACCCCGAAGAACATAGGGTATTTTCCCGCAAGTAGCGATAAATGACTTCTCCGCGGACGGAGCCCCGGGCACACATTAGTGTCTAGAGTTTACAATTCACGAAGTCCCGCCCTGCCACTGAAAATGGCTTACAGGTTTTTATAAAAATAAAAAAATGTTGCGTCAATGTATGTATAATTAATCAGCGATGCGCCGTTTTAACCACGTTTATGACTTTGTATGCGGTGGTGGAGGTAAAATGGGGGATTTATTTACTCTTGAGCGTATTAGATGCTATCCTACTAATTTTTTTAATGCAAATGTTTGTGTTTGTTTGTTATTTCTTCATGCTGCAACGGCTCACCGGATTTGGATGAAATTTGGAGTGGAGATACCCTGGATTAACTCATAGGCCGCTTTTCAGCCCGAAAGTTTCCGGGGGAATAAAGATAATCGTAATCTACGCGGACGAAGTCGCGGGCAGAAGCTACTATTAATTAACGGCCATAATTATGTGCAGAATAAATAATTACAGCCCATTAAGCCTAGGTCAATAGACACATTCTAAACTAAAAGTATTATTTGAATTACAATAACATCTTATTTCAGTTGCGACGTATTATTAAATATGTCGATCGTCGCGGCACAACAAACTGGCGTGTCGTATCGTGCGCGAGCGCACGCGATTCCCGCGTAATTGTTACTCGTAATTGTAACTGATCTATAAAAACAACACCGATCACTGCCACGGCCACTCGGAGGATTCACTTCTTTCACAAACACAATAAGTTTTTCTTTTTGCCAAGCAAGTTTCTTTAACTATACCTACCACTTTGCTCCAAAGTCGAAGTTGGATGTTACAAAACTCCTGCCCCTTTCTCCCAATTGCATAATAACTGAGAGTGAAAGCGATAGACCTTCTGAAGTTTCATTTTCGTGCTTAGTAATTTCCAGCAGCCCTCAATTCCTGTGTACATATGTAGGTATGCAATATATAATTAATTTAAATAATACAGGATATCCCGCAGCCTTGAGCGGCCATCTCTATTAAATTAAAGCAGAAATTGAATAGGTCCTGAAATCCACCTTCTTGTATATTTTCTTCCTTGTTTTATGGTAGCCGTCTCCAACGTAAATTAATACTTTTAGCAGTGAAATAAATAAATAACAGCTATGCAGTTCATTTTACGGCGAGCGTAAAGGACAGAGTTATAGCAGTTATATAGCTCTGTCCTTTTCTCTCAGCGTAAACTGAGCTGCATTGTTATGTCATAATAGCCTCTATTCTACTGGGTAAAACCATGTAACCTTCGACGTGTTAGGTATAGTTTTTAACTCTGCCGCCATGACTGTCTAGTAAATAAGCGAGCTATCAAAACGTCGGCAATACGATAACACGTCCAAAACAATAAGGTCTAGTAGAATCTCGGACCAGAAGCGTTGATATGATTACCTACCTACTCACTTCAACTCCCTGTCGCTTTAAAGCCTTTAACAAATTCGTGTACCAATGCCAATTCAAACATGATGTATATTAAGGCGACAAGGTGCTCCATTTGTGTTGAAGTTGTTTAGCTATTTCTGATGCTGTATCGCCCTCTAACAAGTATCATTATTGTGCTTCTATTCAGTCAGAAAGAGAGCAAAAACGTAATTTTTTCTACACTCAGGGACATTTTCCCAATTTTCAAAATCACTCACACCGAAACCACCATGCCACCATGTGACTGACTTGTTCGTTACGGGAAACGCATACAAAAACGATCGATAATTATACATCTCCGACAACAGTAGGTACCCTAAGTATACATTAACCACTATAATATCACATTCGGGTGTTTGATAGGTAGATAACTCGATAGTTTAGCTATTATTTACTCGTTACAGGTTCGCGAACAGCATGTCTAGACGATGCTTAATAGCAGGTCTACTGAATGCTGTTGCCTGTATGAAACTATCTCACGGAAGGTACATTATCGTTTAAAACGAGAGCAAAAACTAGTTTCTTACAATACATAACCTATTTTTTAATATTCGATAGGAACTGCCTTTATCTTCCCCAGCATTGTTATATTAAACCTAAACTAATGTTTTATTAAAAAGCATCAGAGAAAAAAATAAGTTAAAAACTAAAACCCGACTAAAAAAGTAGTGAAACAAGTATCTACCTTTGTAATGTTTTATACTATTTACTGTCATGTCCTATTCTCTATGATTCAGAATAAAACCACTACTACTTCTCATATGATGACGACCAGTATCAATTTAGTAGAATCCAAGACATTGGCAGCAGGAGTCATCTGTAAGTAAACTATTCGAAATATTGTTCGTAGTCGAAGGCCAAACACACGACACGCTAGCCTAGTTGTTAGTGACCCTGCCTTCAAAGCTAACGGTCCCGGGTTCAAACCCCTTTAAGGAAAGATATTTGTGTGATAAGCGCGATGGCGCTCTTGGATGTTTTCTATGTAGGTATTTCATAGAATCTATATCTATTCTATCTATACATATAATAAAGTAGAAGGGAAAAAATCTGTACATTCGAAATAAAAATAAAAAAATACTATAGGGGCCCTCAGAATGAACAGCAGAACACGTTTGTCTGTTTTTCTGTTTGTCTGTTGGTCTGTTTAATTTTCTCCTCGCATCAATTGAAAACCACTGAACCAATTTTAATGTGGTTTTCAATAAAAGGTTTCAATAAACGGTGACCAGGTTCATACTTATGTATTAAAAAAATAAGATATGATAACAAAAGGGGGGGAAAAGAGGGGTCAAAGATAGTATGGAAAAAAGTTACCGGATTGAGCTGGTCACTTGAAACTTTGTATATTTACTCTGTGTAACAAATTAAGCTAAATAAATAAATAAATAAATACTAAACGCATTCGAAAACCGTCGCCAATTACTGACAGTTGCTACGTTGCCATATTTCTACAGACAAAGACGGCAATTCGTAGCGAACGCTATGGTTAGAAAGAGATAAATAGTTGTTTCAAATTGCGTACCCGAATGACGCGGCGAGCCCGCTCATGGCTGCTCATGACTACCCGTCTCTATCGCACTCATGCGGTATCTAATTGTTTATCTCATGTTTCACAAGTGACAGTGACGCCACCGGTGCAAATTAAACAAAGTATGGCGATGTAAAACAAAATGTAAAAAATATTTACGGTACTTACGAATGAAATGAGACATCCTTTCTTCCTTTTATAGTTACATTATAATTTCGGCAGCCTCGAAAAACATAAGACGGCATTTTTTATGACATATTTGTTGCATTTCGGTAATAAAACTTTACTGTTTTTGACGCGTGCGTGTCAGCCGCCACGGCGCGACTGAACGATAGTAAGATAATTACCTTCCTTTTCGAGGAACGCTTATGCGCGCATGACGTATTTTAATATAAAATATCATTGTTTAAAACCCTATTCGGGGTCCGTCGATTAATATACGTGACTACAAATATCAAAGTTTTATTCTCCGTTTATTACATAGAAACTAAATTCAAGGATTTTTAAAATTTCTATGTACAAAACGTAATAAAGAGGCAGAATAAATTATTCCAATTTGTTGTTGTAACAATATATGACGCCATGTTATTTGACATCATAGATAAGGACAACCATATCCCTCCCATAACTGGAGCGATCAAGACAAAAAAAGCACGCGATCATAGATTAACGTCACAAGCGACGTTGCAATACAAACTAAAGGTGTCACCTTTCTCTCTCTCTCTTTTACTGTTTAGTTGAACATTACTATTCTCGCATTTAAGGCTCCCACAGATTATCAGATTGTCAGGCCGCGTTGGATGGGCGGCCGCCTGACAGTTCGTGTTCTAATACGGTGAACTGTCAAGCTAAAAGTGGCCGTTGACCTGTTAGTCTGTGGGACACTTTAGTTTTAACATGGTCCATAAATCACAAACAAGATTAAAAAAAACTAGGTATTTTTTTAAAACCCTATTTGAGGGCCGTCGATTAATTTGGGTGATTACCAATATCAAAGTTTTATTCTCCGTTTATTACATAGAAACTTGACAAAATAAATTGTTCCAATTTGTTGTTGTAATAATTACGTCATGATAATGCGACATGAAAGAATAGGACAACCATATCCCTGCCATAACTGGAGCGATCAAGACAAAAAAGCACGCGATCATAAATTAACGTTAAAGAAGCGACATTGTGATTGAAATTAACGGTGTCACGTTATTGTTAGAAACCATTGTTTTAACGCTTAATATCGAGAGTTAAAGTTCGAATCTATAACGAAGACAATACTTGGACAACCAATCTCCTATTTTAACTTAGCTTTGATTTTGCAATTTTAGTGTCCTAAACGAGTTTGGCATAACATATTTATTATACCTTATATTATTTAGTTAGACGAATGTTGACATCATGGAAAACATATTGGTAATTATCCGAATGATTGTTAGGTAGATTTTTATATTGTAAACTGTTGGTAAGACCGAATTTCATAACGAATAAAATTTCGTTTAGTATAATGGTCAAATCGTATAAAATGTTGTGTAGCATAATGGAAGCGAGCGCAGCAAACGAGCAACATGGGTCAGGGCAGAAGCCACTCGGATAGGTTAGGTTGTTAGGTTTTTTTTTTATATAAGCCGGGAACTTCTTACTGCCTTATTTTCATGCTTATGCTGTTTAGAATGTTTATTCCAAAACATTATTCTGCTTAATAAGTTTATGCGTTTTATTATTTATTCGTTACGAACATTCGACTCGTGAATTTTATGCATTAAGATTATTCGATCAACAAATATGATACGTAATGATTTCTGCGAAACAATACTATACCGTATGCGTACTTATGCTTAAAGTTATTATTCCGAAAAACATTATACAAACGAAAGGACGCCAATTAAGATCATTACTAATTCACTCCTTTGGGATCCCCGGCATTAAAGTAAAAAGAGAAACTTTATAATTTCACATCTATAGCGTATGTCACTAATACCTAATTTCTTTGGGTGTTAGTTGTTTATCAATCAGATTTTGAAATAAAAAAATAAATTCGTTAGTAGTAGTAAAAAAAACAGTACCTAATGCATAAACTTACCCTAATAACGCAAACATTTTTGTATTAATGTCAGTTCAAACAATACTTAGGAGTAAAAATTTATACTACGAAACATATTGTTAAAATTAATTAAATTAAATTAAAAAGTAACTGGATTTTGAACTTGATAAAAGTAAAAATGATTAAAAACCGGGCAAGAGCATGTGTGACCATGCTAAATGTAGGGTTTCGAAGCCGTTGCTACACAAAAAGTATCTCAAAGAAGTGCACCAGTAAAAGAGCGTAACTTCATGGCACTTACGTCCTTTTGTGTAGAAGCGCAATTTTTAGGACATACCTAACTCAAAAATGGTATAGGTATCCGATCATATTGAAAATATTTTTCTATGAAAGTATTGATTAAGCGTTACCTTTGTGATTTTTATTATTATTTTTAGACATAGGTACCTACGGTTTAAAAGATAAAGGGGGGGGGATACAATGTATGAAACTTTCGAAGCGATTATTTCCGGAAATATTCCCTTTCCCTCTATGCGCAGCAAGCGAGCAACATGGGTCAGGGCAGACGGACTCGGATAGGTTAGGTTGTTAGGTTTTTTTTTATATAAGCCGGGAACCTTCCTGCCTTATTTTCATGCTTATGCTGTTTAAAATGTTTATTCCAAAACATTATTCTGCTTAATAAGTATATGCGTTTCATTATTTATTCGTTACCAACATTCGACTCATGAATTTTATGCATTAAGATTATTCGATCAACAAATATGATGCGTAATGATTTCTGCGAAACAATACTATACCGTATGCGTACTTATGCTTAAAGTTATTATGCCTTATGCAATTATTCCGAAAAACATTATAAAACGAAGGGAACCCCAATTTAGATCATTACTAATTCACTCCTTTGGGATCCGCAGCATTAAAGTAAAAAGAGAAACTTTATAAGTTCAAATCTATAGCGTATGTCACAACTACCTATTTTTTTTGGGTGTTAGTTATTTATCATAGAAGAAAAATAAATAAGTCGCTACTATTTTTAATGAATTCTTTATAAATTTAACTAAAAATAATTACAATCACAAGGAACACCCATTACCTTATATGAATACTACAAGTTCAACAATGTTTTTATATCCGAGTGACAAATCCGAAATTATCAAAATCATAAAATCGTTAAAAAATACCGCTGCCGTGGGATATGATGAAATACCAATTTCGATCATAAAGTTATGTGCCCCTTTAATCGCGTGTGTGATCAGTTTTTTGGTAAATTTATCATTCACACAAGGTATTTTTCCAGACAAATTAAAAATTTCTGTGATAAAGCCATTGCATAAAAAAGGAAATAAGGAGGAATTAAACACTTATCGTCCAATTACCATGGTCCCTGTTTTGTCAAAAATCTTCGAGAAAGCGATGCACAATAGGATCACATCTTTTTGTAATAAGCATAATATAATAAAAAATGAGCAAAACGGATTTCAGAAAGGTAAATCTACCTCATTAGCCGCTTTTACGTTGGTCAGTAGTATAGTTGAACATGTTGATAATAATAATCCTGTCTCAGCCATATTTTTCGACATGAGTAAAGCTTTTGATTTTGTATCCCATCAACGTCTTTTGCTTAAATGCGAAATGTATGGCTTAAGAGGCGTTACTCTGGATTGGTTGAGAAGCTACTTAAACAACAGAACTCAGTGTGTGGAAGTAGACAACATTGACGATAAATTTCTATCGGGCTATAATAGGTCTAACTACGCACGAAACGATATAGGTGTACCACAGGGTAGCGTCTTGGACCCTTTGCTGTTCTTGTTATATATCAACGACCTACCCAATATAAGTATATAAATGTGTTCTATTTGCTGACGATATTTCAATATATAATAGATAGTATTTCCGTGTAAAAATATAAGTACATACAACGATGTCATTAATAATTTAATAAAAAATGTAATAACATGGTTAGAATCTAATAATTTAATAGTAAATCTTGATAAAACAAAATATATTCAATTTTATAATAGAAAAGGAGGTCTTGACATTAACGTAGAGTATGATAATACTATTATATCTGAATGTGATGAGCATACTTTTTTAGGTATAATATTAGATAAGAATTTTTCATGGAGACCTCAAATTAATAAGAAATGTAAAATGATAAATAGTTTTGTATATCCAATTCGGAGGCTTGCAGTAGTTGTCAATAAAGAAACAGCGCTGATAGCGTACCACGGCTATGTGGCATCAGTGCTTAGGTACGGACTCTTGCTGTGGGGTAACTCTTATGACATTGAAAGATTATTCATTAGTCAAAAAAAATGCATAAGGGCTATATGTAACAAGCCACCGCTTACATCATGCAAGCAATTATTTGACGAATTGAAGGTACTCACTCTTCCATCACTATATATATTTGAGATGTGCAAATTTGTGAAATCAAATTTCAATTTATTTACTCAGCTTAGAAATGTTTGTAAATTCAACACAAGGTATCCTCAAAAACTAGTATTACAGCAGAAAACTGTGTCAAAATTACGCCAAAGAAATTGTTGTTGCATGGCTATAAAGATTTTCAATAATATTCCTGAACAAATTAAAATATTGCCCTATAATAGATTTGTGAGTGCGCTATGTAAATGGTTGCTGGAAAAGAGATTTTATTGTATTAAAGAATTCTTATCCTTAAAACATATTAATAAAAATTAATGTGCACTATTATTACTGATTGGAGTGTCAATGCATGGAATCTAGAATTATATTAATGATTTTTAAGATTATTAGAAGTAACTTTTAAGTTTTTTTTTCTTATATACTTATACATATTTACATGCTGGTGTCGCCAGCGAGAGCGCTGTACTTTCCTATGTCAAAACAACCATTGTAACCGCTTCTCAAGTGAATAAATTTGATTTGATTTGATTTGATATCAATCAGATTTTGAAATAAAAAAATAAATTCGTTAGTAGTAGTAAAAAAACAGTACTAATAACGCAAACATTTTTGTATTAATGGATTTATTTGAGGATCATAGAGTTCCATAAATTGTTAGTAACATTAAATATTATTCTATATTAGTAATTAGCGGCCTGCACACGTAAAGTTCGGACTGCGGGAAACGCCACGCGCCATTCCAATCTTCGCTCCGAATCGTACGTGTAAATGCAACTGTAATAGTAAAATAGTAAAAAACCTACGGTTCGGACTGGCGCGTGGAATGGCGCGTGGCGTTTCCCGCGGTCCAAACTGTGCCGTGTAAAGGCCGCTATTATCTGACCAAATTGTTTAATTAATTATTTTATTTCTCCTTTGGCTTCTACCACTCAGTGTGACAACATGGGATAGGCTTTGTACATTCTGTTTTGTTAGTCTATGTCAAAAGCAGCGGTGTCAGATTGAGGTTGACAGCGTGGACATATCCAGTTTATTTTTCCGAAGCTTTTCCGCCATTTTCAAGACTTATTCAAGGCGTATTGTTTAATTACGGCGCGGCTGTTAGGTATTTAATATTAGTTTGGAAAAAAACGGGCAGTAATTTTATTTTTCGGCGGTCCGTTAATTAATTGTAGCAATACATGAACAGTAATAAAAAGAAAATTGGCCGGATATTTAATTCTAAAATGTCAGTTCAAACAATAGGTACTTAGGAGTAAAAAATGTATACTACGAAACATATTGTTAAAATTAAATTAAAAAGAAACTGGATTTTGAACTTGATAAAAGTAAAAATGATGAAAAACCGGGCAAGAGCATGTGTGACCATGCTAAATGTAGGGTATCGAAGCCGTTGCTACACAAAAACTATCTCAAAAAAGTGCACCAGTAAAAGAGCGTAACTTCATGGCACTTACGTCCTTTTGTGTAGAAGCGCAATTTTTAGACATACCTAACTCAAAAATGACATATCCGATCATATTGAAAATATTTTTCTTTGAAAGTATTAAGCGTTACCTTTGTGATTTTTATCTTTATTTTTAGACATAGGTACGGTTTAAAAGATAAAGGGGGGGGATACAATGTATGAAACTTCCGGAGCGATTATTTCCGGAAATATTCACCTAATCAAAAAGAACTGTCGAAATTTGTGCCAGACGATGACATACGGTCAAAACATTTTTTATCTCACTAGCTCGGAAAGCCCTTTTTGTTTGTTTGATATCTATTGAGATTGTTTTGATTGTTTGTGTGAAATCGAGTACAGCTAACGCCATTTATCGTCAAATAGCTGCAACATTACATTTAGCTTTCTGACGATAGATGGCATTAGCTGTAGTCAATTTCGATTTCACAAGCACTGAAATTATAACTTTGTGATACATTATTGAAGCAAATAATAATATTTATACCGGGTGAAATTTTAATGACCGGCCAAATTTTAGGGACTAACTCTGATGGTCATACTGAAAAACTTTTATACCCAAATCGCGAAAAAAAAATCAGCTGTTCCATACATTTCCGCTGTTTAACTCTCGAAGTTTGTGTGGAACAGCTGTTTTTTTTTCGCGATTTGGATTTTGGTCCCATAATAAAAGTTGATCAGTATGACCAACAGAGTTAGTCCCTAAAATTTAGCCGTTCATTAAAATTTCACCCTGTATACATGTCTGTGTATAAGAAACAGAACCACTAAACAAGGGGTGAAGATCTTAATAAAATTCTGTTCTATTTAAGCGATTAATATTCAGAACTGCCGATAGATGGCGCTATAGTATTCATAAACGCTGAAATATAGTAAAATTGCTTTTGCGTCGGTCAAGTTATTTGAATGATATACTATGTTAGACCCCCTCGGTCGATAGCAAAAAAAATACTTAGTAACCACCACGTTATTATACTAAGCCCGGATTTGACAGAAGCGCGTGGAGCTAACCCCATGTGCTTCTGTTCAGTCCACCAGAGTAAATCTCTTTAACCGAACAATTGTCCTCGCGTGTGACATCCATGGACTTGTTTCTCTAATAAGTCCATGGTGATTGTCTAAAACTCGATACTGGTGAAATACACCTTGTTAAACAAAAGGAGTGAAAGCCATTAATGAAGAAAACGAAAATACTAAGTCCGACATATTGATTTGCCCGAATAAAATGTTCCCTCTGTCACCCGGATCATAGTTATGAATCGGATCACACCTCATTCGTTAATGTCAGATGGGGAGTTTAGGCACAAACCCTTATTTTGCCTTTGCCGTAATAGGATAAAAAAGGGCATACGTAATTTTGAGATTGGCAAGGAACACAGGGGTCAACTTAGGTCGGTTTTTTAAGCCCTCGCCTGTAAATTCACCGCTGCTGTACCGTTAGATAACACCACAGATATTAAATTAAACTATCTTGGTGTTGGGTTCTAATCCTTTAGTCCATGCAATAAAGGTAATAATTCATAATTCGTAATTCTTTATTCAGTAAGGATTATACATTGTCATTCATGTTCAGTACACAATTTCATTAAATAATAATATCAATCATAACAAAATAAATACAATCAGTCAATTAATAAAGTTAATGTTAATATATAAATTCAAAATAATAGTAGTTTATGTGACTGTACATAATAAAGGGCATTAAACACGAGTGTGGGTTTATGAAATGAGCCGAAGGCAAGTTTCATAATAACATCACACAAGTGTTTTAATGCCTAATTATCTACAGTTACATACACTACTTTATCTACCCACATATCATCATAAGCCTCCATGATGCATTCAGGAGCCGCATATTAAATTTTAACCGGTAATGGCGGTAATGAAAACATTGAAAAGTTTTGTGGCAGCTGTCAGTTTTTTTTTAAATCAGAGACAAACTAGAGTCGGCTCCAACGTTCATATCGTTCGATATCTTACTTACGTGTGACATTTGTCAAATTTGTATGCAAATTGACAATTCATTTCGAACTAAACGTCATCTCGACTGATATTAGAATAAAGTTCAAATCAAATTTATTTGTTTTTCAGAGATGTTCGAAATTTGAATGTCATAAGAACATCGAAATTGATGTTCTTATAAATCCATAAGATTACTGTCGCAGATAAAAAAAATGCTCTAACAACAGAGTTGATTATTATGCTGGTCATAATTTGCGGTTTTTGAACGCATCATAGAGGGTTTATGATATGAGTGTAGATAAAATAATTAAAGGTCAATGTCATCAAGGTACTCATTGATTGTATCTACTAGGTACTACCCCACACTAATTCTTCAGTCAGAGGGTAGTTGAAGTACGATGAAGAATCATCTTGGAATCATATAACAATAATTCATTTAATATAACACTGTAGTGACATACCGCGTAGGTAGTTTATACAGTATAAATTAAAGATGAAAAATTAAGACATTTCAAAAATATGAAAACATTCGTCATTGTTTTTAGTGTTACTCATTTTGCGGTGCATGAAATGACTATGGGTACCGTTGGGTACGTCAATAACGTTACCCAGTATGAATCTGTTAAATTAATTTAAACAAAATTATCGATATTTCTTGGCCTTTCTCTCTTTTTTTTAGCCGGCAAACTTTCCGACTCGTTTACCGAAGTAACGCAGCTGCATCGGAAAACAGTAAATTCGATTGGTGTTTTTGGAGCATAGCGGAATAAAGTACCTAATTTACCAACAGATCAATAAAGAACGCCCGTACGAAACGCAAATGAACGGAGACAGATAATAAAAACTGTTCAAGTGCATGTATGGGCTGGATGGGCATGCACATTATGCACTACGTAGTCGGTACCTGTAATCAAGTTTGGATCCCGCCTTGCCGCAATAACGCCGGGTTCCGTACAAAATGGAAAAAAATAGTGTCAAATAAGTAAGCAAAAAGCAATTGCCCTCGATATTAATTAATTAATAAACTTATCTTTATCTTTATATGATAAAAACATGAAAGTGCATAATCCGCCATTATTGTTTTTAAGAATTTTATGTAGGTTGTATGACGGCAGTGGCCAACGAGACAAATCTAATGACGTACCTATAATTTATTAAAATCGGTTGACCCGTTAAGTAGTTACGAGGAGACATAAGAACGGACATACATACGTACAAACATACATACTTCCATACGAATCAAACGCAAACGGGAGCGCCAAAGTTCATATAAAATTGCAACTCCGATTTTTGGAACTCCGAAAATGAAATTTTTATACCGCTGGAACCGTAAACTTTTCAGAAGTTCTGAAATATTCAATGTGTAGATAAGACTATGTTAGGTTAGGTTTGACTTATAAAAATCCTGAAAAAGTAACAGTTGCTGAAAAAAATACGTTATGAGTTGCGATGATTATGACTTACAATACGTTATGAGTAAAAATTATTATATGAGCCAATATAGACCCAAGTCAAACACATAACCCTCCTTTTGTGCTTAGCCTCAGTCGAGTAAAAAAGGGCTCCATACGCAAATTTGAAAGCTTTGCTTCGGTAGGTCATTAGGCCAGTAGACGTACGTACAAACGCGTGTGAATGTGTCTTAATAGAAAATAGAAAAAAATACTAACCTATCATTAACTAGGGGTGAACCTTAAGTCCCATACAAGACGAGCACCATTGTCACCATGAAATCCTGGTTTTGTGTAGGTATGTATTTATTTGTTTAAGGCCTGATTTTTCAATGTCCAGATAACAATAACTGTTGGGTAAATTTTATGCCGGCACCACACTTCGCTATTCACTATTCGCTATTTGGCTGCGCCGTATTTGTTAAAATATTTGTTATATGCGCGAACAACAAACATACCCCCCGCACTTCGTGACGGTATGGTGAACATGCAAAATATGTGTGTTGTTCGCGCAGCGATACCTACCCTTATCTGTGGCAGCGATGGAGATCTGATATAATTCTATAAATCGTATTACTTTTTCGTTATTATTTACTAACCCACGAAACAAACTTCAATCAATCAGATTCCAATACGACGGATAAAAACTTGGAAAATCACGTCGAGACACCACAGATTATAATATGGGGGCAAATTAATGAGTGAACGAAGTGTGGGCAGTCGATGCGCTATTCGAGTTATTCGTGTCCTTTGATGTGTGCCAAAAAAACGACAAGTCGACGGATACGAGTATTCGCTATTCGCGCTTATGCGTTATGCGTGCGAATAAAGCAAACATAGACGAATAAACCCTCCACACTTCGTCGAATGTAGGCGCATAAGCCGAATAACGAATAGCGAATAGCGAAGTGTGGTGCCGGCATTAGCTTGGTCCTTTTCTTTTATTTGACATAGGGAAGGACCGAACTAAAATTTATCCAACAGTAACTGTTATCTGGACACTGAAAAATCAGGCCTAAATTATCTTAAAATTAATGGCATGTCAGTTTTCATAGCACACTATCTATAAAACAGGGTGAAAATAATAAAGCCTGCCAATCGGTTTCCACAATAGTCAAATTCCTAAGTAGCTTTTAGAAAGCGTCTGCTTTAGCGTTACTGTATTTTGAATATCCCAGGAAAGTTACGATTTCTTTCTATGGAGACACAAAATGTATCTATATCAGTAATTTTATTATGTCAAAAATTAGATTGGCAAGTTCTTAACTATATTCCTTATTTAACCCACCTACAATTATGGCCGCGATGGTAAAAAAAAGAAAATGAACATAAACTTGCATAACAAACCTCTTCAATAAAACTGAGTTCAGTTTTGGTATGCTGATGTTTTATACACACTCATTATAAATATCTAAAACAGTTACGATGTTTTGGTGGACGCTACTGTTTACAAAACATTTAGCCTGATATCGAATTATTTCCAAAAAAGGGTATAAATAAACAGTTTTGCGTAACTACCCATAGGTACCTACAAAAGGATGTGTGTAGACTGATTGATTGTAATTAGATGTTCACCAACTAAAAACCCGTCATGCTGAACGTTTATCTAGTAAATCTAGTTGAAAGTTCCTCTCACGATACATCACATGACCATGACTGTCACGGTGTTTGGTTTCTCTTTCCTCCCCACGTGATACATGCTCGTAAATACTAGAGTATAGTAATCTGTGTAAATACCTATACAACAATTATAGCAACGCGATGACATGCCGGCCATACAATGGTGAGTAGACCAACCTTGCTTAAAGGGTTCCGTACCCCTAACGTCTAGAACGGACCCTGTTTTTAGGGCTCCGTAGTCAAACTAGGAACCCTTATAGTTTCGCCATGTCCATCCGTCCGTCCGTCCCAATTTTAGAGCTGGGGCCCGCAGCTATTTGACCTATTTCTATCAAACCTAGGTTAAAACCAGTCCGAATAAAATAACTTTGTTTAAATTTAAAAAACCCACGTGCCAGTTGGATTCGCCCACGAAGGGTTCCGTACCATTATCTATAAAAAATCACGTTTTTTTTGTATGGGAGCCCCCTTTAAATATTTATTTTATTCTGATTTTAGTATTTGTTATTATAGCGGCAACAGAAATACATCATCTGTGAAAATTTCCCCTGTCTAGCTATCACGGTTCATAAGATACAGTCTGGTGACAGAGACAGACAGACGGACGGACAGTGGAGTCTTAGTAATAGGGTCCCGTTTTTACCCTTTGGGTACGGAACCCAAAAATAACTTTAATCCGATTCCAAGTCGGTCCACCCGGTTTGGAGATACGGTGCCACCGACAGACACAGATACACACACTAAACTTATTTAACGCCCCTATGTTTGCATCGGGGTTATTAAAGGAAACCATTTTGACCTGAGGGCCCAAGGGCTGGGTATAGGTAGATTACAGGTCCCCGAACACCCCTAATTGGACTCCACGATCTGCCTCTGCTGTCAGGTAATGTTTGCCACGTCCTTCACAATCGCCATCACTTCACAACAAACAAAGACACCACGTTGTATACCTACAGCGTGCATGTAATCGTTCAGAGTAGCCAGGCGATGATTCCGTAAATATAATAGATTTCAGAAAACTTTAAACTGATATCGAAAGTACGTTACCCAATGAGTAAAATGACATTAATAACTTTTTTTAAATAAAACCAGATATATCCCAAATATTAACTTCAAACCCTCCCATACATTAAGTACCTACGCCGTTCGTTGTGAGACTTGAGAGGCTTTAGTTTAACGATTACGCCTGGCTACACTTAACGATTACACCCTGTAGACCGTCAGCCAGAGAAGCTGAACACTACGATACGACAAAGCTCCACTAAACCGCAGTTTTGACTAGCTGTTTTATTTATTTTATTATATTTTCTTGACTGTTGTAAAGTAATTATTATTAAACAAATATAATATTATATTTGTAACTTTTTGCTATACCCTAGGTATCATGATGTCGTACGAGTGTACTTAGTGTTAAGTAGGTACCTTATATGTAGTATATGGTAGCGAACAAAATGATTGAATGATTTAACTGAGCCACGTAGTATTGTTTGTTTACATTTGGTTAAGTCCATAAACAAAAGGAAAATAGTCTGATTATTTTCTTGAAAAACTCGCTACGAGTTTGAAGCAGATCAGCGTGGCCCTAAACAAGATGCATTGTGAGATCGTTATCGTTTTCGAAAATGTATAGGATTGACGTACGCTGCCGGATTCTCAAGTCAAGCGTTTATGTAAGAAAGAAAGAAAGGAAAACATTTATTCGTGACAAACAACAAACAAGTCGGCGCTGGTCTTCCATTGGAACCATCAGTTGAATCCACGATTATGTTGTCTAGGGCCTCTACCAAGGTGCAACTCACACACGAACACGGACAGTATTTGTACACGCTTAAGGATCTACGTGTATCTTCAGTCAAAGGGTTCGGTAGCGAGATGTTAAAACCCTAAGTTCTGAGTACGCAGAGGATCCATGACTATCTGGAACATTAGCAAGACTAGTGGGTCAGGTATCAATGACGGCGGATTCCGTGAGAAGTGCGTGAATCAGGGCACTAGCCCACTGAACCGCAGCCGTGTACCACGCTTCAAGGCTATCATCAGCTGGAAACTATAGTATTATCTCCGGATCGAGGCAGTTGATTTATCGAACTGAGGAGTTTACTTAAACTGGAATAAAATGATTAGAGCAGAGAGATCAAAAGGTTGGCCGTGAAAATGAAACAATTATTTTGAATAACGGTTTATAAATATAAAAAGTAGTTTTTCAAGCTTTTGTAAACTATAAATAATATTTTTTAAGTGTCCTAAACATTTTATTCTATGATTTTTAGGGTTCTTTATTGAAGAAGTACGTACTTAGGTACTTAAATATGTCTATGGCAAACAATGACACAATCTTTTGTTGCGGGTGATTGTTTTGCGCAATCACAAAATCTATGAAACTAACTACCAACTGGACTACTTTCTACTAACTGGTGATATTTTAGATATAGAAGATAATTAGGTGCCATATAGGTACTTAAAGAAATGTAAGTTTGTTTTTTATTGTCAATCTTCTTCTTTCCATATCTTATTAAATATTGATCCCAGCAAAAAAATGTATTGGATCTTTGTTGTAAAGAATTTTATGTTGATTACTTATATAATGGAACATTTTTTACTATGGGCCACCGTTTAAGAGTTATTTATGAAAAACTAAAATAAGGGACTTACACAAGTTAGGTTCACCCCCACCCATCAGTACTTTTAGTATGTGGTTTAAAACACCATTCCCTACAACTATGCCAAAATTCGCTTATATACTGGTTTTTCCCCTGATTTTCTTTCGTTGGGTAGGCTAATAGGATACCTAATGAAATAAATCCTGCAATATTTATATAAAATTGGGTTGGCAAATGAAAAAGTTGGGAAACGATACATTTGGCAAACATTTTTTTTTGCCAAACGGCAGGCTCCGCAATTCGGGCAACAACTGTCTAAATGGCAGAAATTGACAAGAAAGCAGAAAGGCTTGTTAACGACCGTCTAGCGAGCCCTTAAACAACGATAATGATGACTAATGACACTCGAACTATATTAGCCACCCTCGCTCAGCTCGCGTGGCTCAACATCTCGTGTGATTATGGCTTGTTTTAATCCCTTGTTGAACAATCTACTATTATTCCGACTACGTAATTCGATTTGCAGCCAAACTTTGCACATTTGTTTTTATAGATTTACCGCCTTATTCATAACCCTCTATAAATTTTAGTTAAATATGCTTTGTCCCTTTCTGTGCAATTCAAATGTTATAATGACATATAAGGACAGAGCATATTTTAAGCATAGGTACTTTAGCTATTGCGCGTTTCAACTTAATTATATTCCTGGAGCAGCATTGGAGCAGCAACGAACTAAATATTTGCTCTCAAATAATGACAAGGCGTTTTGAAGCTCATTGTCGAATGTGCCCATAAAACATGATAAGTACCTACACAAGAATAAAAAAAAGAAAAAGAAACCGAAATACTTGAGAAAAAATCGAAACATTTTGGATAAAAGTTGACTATTGTGCCAGATGATGCATGTGAACTAGCAGGATTCGAAAAAATAATCACCAATTATCACTTCCCAAACATTTTACCGCAAAATTTTATTTCGGCAAACATTCACTTGGCAACTAAGTAAACGCTTTCCATATATTTTTTCCCAAACCAAATGTTAGGCAAACATAAGTATTGTCGTTAAAGTATTTGGTCATTTATCAAATCACCAATTTTTATGTATAGTCAATTTATTCGGTTAGCAAATGAAATACGGCAAATAACTCGCATCGGGTCTCTGCCAAACGTCAAGGGAAAAAGAAAACCAATTGGACCAAATCGTTAACAGGTTCGTAATGCAATGTTTTTAAATCGGCTTATGCAAAATATGGTGTCAAATTTTAATTTCTGGTAAAATCTGTTCTGGCGGATATTTGTCAAAAAATGGTTTACCCTTGAATCACCGCGAAACTTTACGCGGCATTTACCTACAAGTGTGTCGGTGTTTCAAGGGGATCCCACAAAAAATATTTAGCCCAAACAGCAGACTCCCTTAACGCAGTAGGTACGTAACTTGTATGTAATCTGTACCACCTAACCAAAAATATCAAGAGAGTAGTTAAAAGTTACCGTCAGAAATGCAATATTCTAAACTGTAGACTATTGCGACCCTTTCAATTTGATTCCATAGACTGTAGAATCAAATTGAAAGGGTCTCCCGTATCCATCGCGGGGTCCCTATTCAAAACTAAAGTTGAATAATGATAAAAAAAGGGTCGGCAGCACGTGCAGACGGCAGATGACGGAGGAACCAGCATTTAGGCAAGGAACGCGAACAAATAGTTCAAATAAAGTTTGAGTATTTAAAAAGATAGTGCAAGTCGGACTCGCTCACTAAGGATTATTGATAGCAAGACAAATCTTGCGACGGTTTTCTTTATTTTCTTCTCTGGTGTTGCTGGATTAGTTTGGAAGCGGTACCTACACTTTGTGGATTTTGGTTTAGCTGCATACATTAAAGCAAAAAACCAGGCAAGAGCATGTCTCAGTATAGGGTTCCGAAGCCGTTACAAATACATCTCAAAAAATACGAACGTCCTTTTGTTGAGAAGCGCAGTTTTTCGGCATTAACTAAAAACGGTAACTAAGTAAACGTAAAGTAACGTTGAAAGTATTTATTAAGACACATTTTTGGACGTACGGTTTAAAGATAAAGGGGGGAGCGGACACAATTTATGCAACTTTCAGAGCGATTATTTCTGAAAATATACAAATAAGTATTTAACTAAAAATACTGCCTAGGAAAATTAGTGGCTTAAAAGAACTGGCGAAATATGTGCCACACGATGATTAATGCTGAAAAAAATATTTTACATCTTCTGTTACATGTATGGAATATTTATATTAATGGAATAGAAATATTTATTTTTGTCACTTAACTACTTCCCAAACTCAGCAGCGGCTTTTACAAGACACGTATAGGTACTTACTTAGGTACTCCAAATTTCATCAATGTACCTCTTGTAGTTTACGAGTAAAAGGCCTGTGACATACGGACGGACGGACGGACATGACAAAACACTCTTCTTCTTCTTCAAATTCCTCTCCACCACTGGAGGCTGGCAGTCAGCTCTGCATTCAACTTCCTATCTCTCGCCAAACGGAACAGCTTCTCAACCGTGGCGACGCCTGTCCAGGTCGTTATGTTCCCGAGCCATGACATCTTGGGTTTGCCAACGCTTCTCTTCCCCTTAACCTTGCCCATAAGAATAGTTTGAAGCAGTTGGTGTCGCTTGTTTCGGAGAATGTGACCCAGGTAGGCTACTGTTCTCCTACGAATGGTTTGCAGTAGTTCACGGGGTGTTTTAACTCTGCATAGCACCTCTACATTTTGTCACTCGTTGAACCCAAATAATTCTCAGCATTCTGCGGTACAACCACATCTCTAAAGCTTCAAGTCGTCGGCGAGTGTCCTCCTTAATAGTCCACGCCTCGGAGCCGTAAAAAAACTATTGGCCATATGTAATACTAGTATTCTGACACGTAGACGTACCTATATATAGCTATAAAAAAAATAACTAAACTATAAGGGTTCAATTTTTGCCTTTTCGGCTACGGAACCCTAAAAATTACTGTGACCACGCGTTACCAATGGATTACAAGAACTTTGTAAGCTCAATAGATTATCAACTCTACCATCATAAACAGTAGATTAAAAATGTACTCGTGGGTACTGAAAGAAAAATGACGTTCATTTAAATCTGCATCATACTGTTAAAGCATTTGTTATCTTCTTATTAAGGTAGCAAAGTTACTAAGACTCCATGCCATGATGATAGGGTTGATCCATAGGAAATTATAAAGCAGTTGCAGACCTATTTTTTTAACGAAGAACATTTCCGTTGTGTGTCGCGTATTGCGACACAAAAACGAAATATAATAATAATATAAAATAATAATAAATATCAGGGGACAATGTCACATCAATTGAACTAGTCCCAAACTAAGCTCTAGGCTTGTACTATGGGTACTAGACAACGATATAAATAATTATATAGAGAAATATATACCTACTTAAATACATAGAAAACATCCATGACTCAGGAACAAATATTCGCGCTCATCACACAAATATCTGCCCTTACCGGGATTTGAACCCAGGGCCGCTAGCTTCGTAGGCAGGGTCACTACCAACTAGGCCAGCGCCTCGTCTGTATATTTTATACATATAGGTACATAGGTGTCCCTCGGAATCCCTAATAGCAATTGTTCTTACGCATCGTTTGTCCGAATTATCGTTTATCATAAAGTGGTTTTCAGCCGAGTCTGACAACTTTTTACGTATTCCAAAAATACCTGAGATTATGGTTGTACTACAACAAAACTTTTTTTTTAATTCAGACGGAAGTGGCTTTTTGGTAAATGAAAATTCGGGCAAACAGTGCATTAGGTTAGGACAATGACAGAGATTCCAATATAGACCCAATATTATGCATATATAGCATAGCTGGTAGTTGTCCCATAAAATAACAAAAAGTAATTGATCCATTAAAATTGCATTTATTTTACAGAGATACAATAATAATTTTTTTCCACTACGGTTCAATAGTTCATTATAATATAAGAAATGCCTATACATCTAAGAAGTCCTTAAACTTAATTATTATATAAATAAAATGATCACCAGTTATGAGATAAAGTGAGGCTGACTCCGAAACATTGAGGTGACGTGTAGAATGAAGAGTACCAGGATTAGATTCTTATACATGAAACTCGCTCTTAAACTTCCACACTTAAGAACAGTCACACATGACTACTTTTCTGGTCACATTTACCGCTACATACCTACTAGTAGATATATCAGACACATTAGGGCCGTTTTCAAAAACATTGTACATAGTTAAGGACAATTAAGGCCTCAATTAAAATCCTTAATTTTTTTCCATTTCGTAACGAAAATTACTATACTTAAATCATTCGACGGTTAAAATGGCAATTGGCGTACAGGACAATTTTACAGTACAATCTAGTTGTCCTTTACGCCAATTGTCATTTAAGGGCGGTTACAGACTAGCGTTTTTTCTGCGCGTTTTACGCTCGTTTTGACATGCGCGCTTACATGCACGCTACATTTCGCGCTTTACGAGCGTATAAAAACGAGCCCATACGCGCTGAAAAAACGCTAGTGTGAAACCGCCCTTAGCTTCGATTTTGGTTAACTTTCGGTACGAAATGGAAAAATATTTAAGGATTTTAATTGAGGCCCATTAACCTTACTTGATGTTTATATAAATAGGCATATAGACCTACAGGTAAACCACATTTATATTCCTATGTAATATGTTAAGACTTCATTAAGGTACAATCACAATCAGATGAACATTCGATTTAGCACTTAAAAAAACTTATTTGTAAAAAAATCACAATCGCGACAAACAAAGCAAACCACATTTGTCTTTTAAAACTTAAAGCGATTATAGTAGACAAATCGCACGCGAGCGCACAGAACATGTTAATTAGCGCGAGAAGAACGTGCTTGGACTTTGCCTGGGGTATTGTGAGTGCTTGTTGATGGTTCTACTGGGGCCGAGATTTTACCCCAGCCAATATACAAGAAAACAGTTGAATACGAGTACATAATTCCAAAATTTGGGCCTGTATCGCTGCGTAACCGCTTCACAGTGTTAAGAAGACTCTCTGGAGGTGGGCGAGGAGGATGGTTAATGCCAAGCTCTCCGTTACCGTAGCAACCGACGATGCGAGTATGAGGAAACGATGCTCGGAAGTAATCCTGCTCTACTTCGTGTTTCTGATCGCGCCCGAGACAGGAGAGCTTGAGCGCCACGCTATGCTCTAACCTCGGAACTTGACGAGCAAACTGAAAACAAAAATCATTTCTTGACATGATGATTTCATACACTCATCGGCAAAAATACCCGCCGACCCGCCTTTTGTTCGTACGAATGCTAACAAATATCAATCAGAGAGTAACTTTAAAAATACTGAATTAATTTCGATGTAGCTTGTAGTGTTTTGTTACTAATTAACCTAGGTTCAAAATGGCTACCAGATATTGTTTGTAAAGGACGCAAGCCTTTCCAAAGGAACCCAAAAGATCCATGAATTATCTGTTCGTAGTAAATTATTGTGTTTTGTATGACTTTTAAATTCATGGATCTTTTGGGTTTCTTAGAAATGAACCAGGACATTAAAAAAAAAATGCTGGCCATTTGGGACCTAGGATAATTAGCAACAAAACACTACGGGCTACATCGAAATTCGTTCAGTATTTTTGAAGTTAATCTCTGATTTAAGAAGTTTGTTAGCAATAGGTAATATGCATGGATTTTTAAAATCTCATTTCTCAACAAAATATGAAAATACCATAAAAGAGATCACCAAAAGTGAAAAATCGGTCAAGAAATACGGATGATACAAGCATTTTAAATTGCTAATTAGATAGAGATATCTGATGTGCACCGGTGTCGTCATTGTGCAGTTTGGCCATGTAAACTTCACGTAAAATTCTGTTTTCACAGGAACAAATCTTTGTTTTCTTATATCTTGGTTATTTTTATAGCTATTCAAAAATGTTTTATCTCACTTGTTTGTTACATGAATCAGCTTTTATTGAAGGTGTAAAAAAAAAACATGCATATTCCCTATTGTATGATCAAAAGACGGGTGGGCGGGTATTTTTGCCGGTGAGTATATTATTAGTGGATATTATAATTTGAAGTTTCTAGATACAACCCGACCACTTTAACTGCATTGGGTAAAATTAAGTAGTGATACTGTGTCTTCATAGACTGAAGCGCTACAATTTATAGTGTAAATCTAAACTTGAAATTTATTACCTCTGTTATTGCCTTCATAATCCTAGATTTAGCCCAGTCTGTTGTATCAATGATAAGAGAACGCATTTCAAAGTTGTACCTATCATCTCTCTCTGTGTTGTCCTCTCTCTTTGGAACTGAGAATATTCCAATAGATACTAGATTATCTGAGATAAAGTCTTTGCATTGATTAACTGAGCTGACAATGTGATTTATGTCACTCTGTTCAAATATTGTATCCTCTACTATACAGCCACCTAATGCATACGGGATGTCAGGTTGTCTGAAAACAAACAAAAGAATAATGTTAACGAGTATCAATACAAATAATGAAGTGAATAGAATTATAAAAAATTGGATATAGTGATGTTAAGAATTGTAGTTATGTAAATATTGAAGTATATGTGACAATGTTTATAAATCATAATATTAAAAAAAAAAAAAAACCCGTAAGGAGGGATAGACATAACTTACACTTCTTTCAAATAATTCAAGAAGACAATATCTTGAACAGAGTGCAACAAATATTTCTCTGTGACATAAACAATCACACCTTTAAACACTCTGGTTTGTGACAATCGGTCAATCACACTGTAGAAGTCCTGTTTCATATCACTAATACATCTTATGTTGACCGCATGGAACTCCACATCAGGGATTTGTGGGATATACACTCCGCCAATGAAGGGGTTAGACCGTATAAACATGTGCCGAGTGATGGTATGTTCATAAGTTGCTGACTGTGGAAGCGGCATGTATGTTAAATAGTGAGCTCGTACTGACAGCATGCAGTCTTTGGGAGCACTGACGGTTCGCTGTACCAAATCCAATACTGAAAATAGAAAGTAAACAAAATTCACAATGTAACTTAGAAGACTTCAATTCAATTTTGGGGAATAACTTGTAAATGAAATTATTTTTAAACTTACAGCTATGCTCCAATTCACAAGGTGGACTGCATGGTCCAGGACAGATGACTTTACATTTGCAACTTATGTTGAAACCAGCTGTGTTCGCAAATGTTAGCACAGCTAATGGCTCTGTGGCAAAGTTGGAAGATTTTTTGTACTCTATCCCTTTCCTTGAAGCACAACAAGAATGAAGGTCCATCACAAAGTCAGCTGGACTCAGTTGTTCCCTCTGTAAGGTTCGCACAGCAGAAAGCCATGTGCTACAGACGACCTTAGCAAGCATTTTCTCCTGCCAGCTCAAATTACTGATAATCTGTTTGGCTATAATATAATTCGAAGCAACTTTTTCCGGCAAACTGTCAGCAGGCACCACTGACTTGTCTCGAACTAGTTTTTTGTTTTGGATGTGAGCTAAGATATTTTCTTGTAGTGGTAGCTTAATACATATTACGGCCTCATGAGGGGCTGCTGCCTCGCGTACCTCTGCGCTCGCCGCGCCGCCATCAGCGAGTCCGTCTGCCATGCTTGATGTTAGAGCTCAGTCACGATCTCCTCATCGGCCGCGCGGTTCAAAGGATCACCTTTCAGTATCGCTAATATAAAACAATAGAGATAAACGAAGAAGAATATCAAGTAGTACCCGACATAGATCATGACATCGCGCAAGTGCCGCTTCAGCTGCCCGCGGTTGTGAATCTCGGCCGGATCGTAGACTCCGAGATTACCTCGCGGTATAGTAAAATATTCGTAAGTCAACCAAATAAATAACGGTATGTTTATCAGGAATAACAACACCTGCCCGTGAAGGAGAAGCAGAAACGTTATAAACGAGTGCGCTATATATTTCGGTAACAACCAATAGTTTAACTTGTCACAACATTCTTGAGCGTTCAGGTAGTCACATTCTAGGTCGGATAAGGTGATTATAAAGTAAACTAAAAGAAATAATATCGCACCACTATCGATCAAAGACAGAGAAAACAACAGAGTTTCACCCAATATCATAACTTGGTTGGAAAATTAACCCTTTTTACTAAGTTCTATACAGTAAATCATAAACGAGTATTGAAATCACTTCACGTATTATTTAGAAAGCATACATATAATCACAGGATATACGAAATACGCTAAATTTCAAGTTCTATTGGTACATATTTATCCGATTCTCATTGAAAGAAAGAAAAAGGCCGATAAACCACAGACTAACTACGGAGAATATTTTCACTGTCAATAATTTCATAGAGTTGAATATTCTACTTTCATTTTTTATTAAAGGGCTTATTACATTATCCTACATTTAGCATCCTTATAGGTCTACCAGAATCTCATGAAAAAAAGGGAAAGTAAAATTTAGGGCTTGCAACTCTGGGTAATAGGATTTAAAGGTCTTGATACTTTATTTTCCGCGTTCATTAAAAGCATGGTGTGGCGGACTCAGTTCGCGTAGAAGTCTTAACTTCTTTGGGAATTATTAAATTTTCTAGGATAAAATTAAAATATCACGTTTGTGCAACTAAGATTTATAATGTTAGTAACGATTAGTTACCTACGTAACCCTTTAAAATCAACTTTGGACTTATATTTCCAAATAAATAACAAGTAGGTTAAATTGAAACAATCGTGTGTAAATAATATGTACTTATGTTTATTAAGATTTAGTTCAAAATTACTGCAAAAATTCGCTTAGCTAACAATACCGTACAGTTCAAATTTGAAGTTTGTATTATATTAAATTAACTCTTAATTCGCGTTCAATCATTGATATACGCGGTATTGTTAGCTAATCGACAATATTATGCAATTTTAACTTAAATCAATGTTGCATTCTGAGGAGGTTAGAGTTTTTTTTTTATTCCTCATAAAAATATAATGAAAACCATGCCGCACAGCCACGTTTCGCCATATGGTGGCAATGGGTAATCCTGGAATTAAATGGCACTTAATTATTAAGGGTGCTAAATGACTTTTGCGTGTCACACATAAAAGCCAAATGGGGTGATAAGTAAAGTTCCTGCAAATGTACAACGGACCTTAAAGTATCAGTATTATTTGGCTTCATTTACTAGTCTTTTATAAACACGACACTAAATCAAAGATTGTGTTTGATTCACATCTTCTTCCTTACAAATATTACAGTACACATGATCAATGATATTTTTCGCTTGAGATGGAAGGGCTTTTAGGACATTTGCCTGATAACTAACGTTATATTTGTGTAAAAATAACAAACAATAACAAACCCTGACAAGCGGTGAAATTTGTATTGACAGGCGTAAGGCAACATTGCCATATAAAAATCGATTTCTTTTTACTTTTAAATTTTTCATGAGATTCTGGTAGACCTATAACTGAGTTAGGATCGTAGTTAGGAAAGGAGTTGGGAAGTTGTAATAACCTAATAACTAATGACATTTAGCAAGTGCGCATCCTAACTAGTGTTCTAACTAGGAAGCAAGGACGGCTTCTGCCGTCCTAACTGAGTTAGCATAGCATCCTAGTTAGGAACGTGTAATAACATTTAGAAAAGCCAGTCGTTGCGCGCGTGCGACTTCGGAAACATATCATATAATCTGTGTTCGGAAAGACGTACCTACTTAAACGTAGTGTTTTGTCTTTGAATAAACGGTGTCACCAAATTTAATAACTCCTCAAAAGATGTCGTATCCATCATCATCATCATCATCATGTCAGCCGAAAGACGTCCACTGCTGGACATAGGCCTCCCCCAAGGCTCTCCACTCAGACCGATCTTGTGCTTTTCGCATCCACCGCTTTCCCGCGATCTTTACAAGGTCGTCACTCCATCTTGTTGGAGGCCTACCTACAGCTCGTCTCCCGGTCCGCGGACACCACTCAAGAACCTTCTGACCCCATCGGCCATCAGTCCTGCGAGCAATGTGCCCCGCCCACTGCCACTTAAGTTTGGCTATTCTTCGGGCTATGTCGGTAACCTTAGTTCTACTGCGGATATCATCATTTCTGATTCTATCACGCAGAGAAACCCCGAGCATAGCCCTCTCCATAGCCCTCTGAGTGACTTTGAGCTTCCTTATAAGGCCCATTGTTAGCGCCCACGTCTCAGATCCGTAAGTCATCACTGGCAACACACACTGGTCAAAGACTTTTGACTTCAGACACTGCGGTAATTTGGACGGAAAGGTGCTACGAAGCTTCCCGAACGCTGCCCATCCGAGTCGGATTCGACGAGTGACCTCTTTCTCAAAGTTGGACCTACCTAACTGGACCGTTTGTCCCAGGTAAATATAGTCGTCAACAACTTCGAGCGCAGAGCCTCCGACTATCACGGGAGTTGGCGCGACATGGACGTTGGACATGACTTTCGTCTTGTCCATGTTCATCCTCAAGCCAACTCGGTCGGAAACTCCACTGAGGTCAGCGAGCATTGCACTGAGGTCCTCCATGGTCTCAGCCATGACTACGATATCGTCAGCGAATCGAAGGTGAGTGATGTACTCGCCATTTATGTTGATGCCTCGTCCTTTCCAGTCCAGAACCTTAAAAGCATCCTCCAATGCAGCGGTGAACAGCTTCGGAGAGATCACATCTCCTTGTCTGACTCCCCGCTGCAGAGGAATAGGCTTCGTGCTCTGGTCCTGTAGTCGGACGGACATAGTGGCGTTTTCGTACAGACACTTTAACACTTCGATATATCGGTAGTCAACTTGGCACCGCTGGAGAGACTGTAGTACAGCCCAGGTCTCGATCGAATCGAAGGCTTTCTCGTAGTCCACAAATGCAAGGCAAAGGGGGAGGTTATACTCTTCGGTCTTCTGTATAACCTGCCGCAACGCATGTATGTGGTCTACGGTACTATAGCCTTTTCGGAAACCGGCTTGTTCGGGAGGCTGAAAATCGTCAAACCTGAGCGCGAGACGATTTGTGATGACCCTCGAAAACAGCTTGTAAACATGGCTCAGAAGTGAGATGGGTCTATAGTTCTTCAACAAAGTTTTATTACCTTTCTTGAAGAAAAGAACCACCACACTTCTGTTCCATGCTTTCGGCGTTCTCCCTTCGTGGAGGACGGAGCTGAACAGCGTCTGAAGGGCCCTAAGGGTGGGTTTACCACCCGCCTTCAGGAGTTCGGCTGTAATTCCATCCTCACCTGGGGCTTTGCCATTCTGAAGCTGTTTGAGGGCCATACTAATCTCGTACAGGCTGACGTCGGGGAGATCTTCGGTATAGTGTCGGGTTAATCTAGCCCTCGGGTCTTTAGCTCGATTTTCGACGGGTGTTCGGGTTGTCGTGTACAGCTGTCCATAAAACTTCTCAACTTCCGCCAATAGCTCAGGTTTGGATGAAATGACTCTGCCGTCGTCGGTCTTCAGCTTCATCAGTTGGCTTTGGCCAACAAACAGATCCCTGGCAAACACCTTAGAGCCCCTGTTACGCTCAATAGCCTCTTCAATACTTTTAGTATTGAATCGGCGTATATCACGTTTCAGAGACTTCGAGATCTGTCTGTTGAGCTGCCGATAGCGACAAGCGTCACCAGAGGACTGCAGAATCATTTCACGCCTCACCTCCATGAGCCTAAGGGTGGAGTCCGAGAGCTTCTTGGTTTTTGTACGGCGGATCTTGAAGAACTTAGACCCGACCGTTTGGAC
Organism: Acleris literana; assembly: GCA_946894065.1. Classification (NCBI taxonomy): domain Eukaryota; kingdom Metazoa; phylum Arthropoda; class Insecta; order Lepidoptera; family Tortricidae; genus Acleris; species Acleris literana. Next base: position 8,179,790 of record OX335681.1, read on the forward strand.
AGCTTCCACGAACCCGTCGTTGTAATCGTCCACGTCGCTACCTAGGCACTCGAAACGGTTTTGAAGTTCGAGCTGAAAGCTCTCGGGGTTTTGGAGCTGAGCGGGTGCCGGGCGGAGCGTAGACTTCATCAGTCTAGACCTTTCAAGCTTGAACTGGATATTCAATGAGCCTCGTACCATACGGTGATCACTTCCGGTTTTAACCGCACTGATCACGGAGACATCATTGAATATGTGCTTTTTCGTCGACATGATAAAGTCTATCTCATTCCTCGTTACACCATCAGGACTCATCCAGGTCCACTTCCTATGCTCACGTTTCCTGAAAAAGGAGTTCATCATATAGAGTCCCTCCTTCTCCATAAAACTGGCCAGTAGGTGGCCCCGGTGATTCCTATGCCCCACTCCAAAATTCCCCACTCTCTGCTCTTCACCGTCTCGTTTACCCAGCTTTGCGTTGAAGTCCCCCATAACAACCGTGAAGTGAGTTTTGAAGCTATGCATGGCTCTGGAAACATCCTCATACATAGCCTCCTCGTCGTCGGAGTGTGTCGAGGTCGGCGCATATACCTGTATGACCTTCAACGAATATCGTTGGGTCATTCTCAGTACAAGGCACGCTACCCTGCTCGACACGCTCTCGATCTTCACCACGTTGTTCACGAGGGACTTGTGGACGATAAACCCGACACCTCCCTGGGACTGGTAGTCGCCCTCCCGGAAATAGAGCAAGTTACCGGACTTCAGGGTAATCATGTCCTCCCCCTCTCTACGGACTTCTGACAACCCTATGATTCCCCATCGTAACCTGCTCAATTCCTCCTCCAGTTCCAGCAACTTTTCGTCGGTCCGGTAGCCGGGTCTCTGCCGGAGATTACCTAAAGCACCCCCTGCCCCGCCGTTACGATAGCCGCTACCGGAGCCAGGAATAGCGGGGCCGCCGGGGACTAGGGGTCTGGGCTGTAGTTTTAAATTCATACTTAATTAAGGCTTTTGATCTAGAACCGTTGGGGGGAAAATGCCGTAGTCGCCACGCTTGGCAGGCGGGTTGGCGACCGCAGTTATACCATGTAGTCCGCGGAAGACGCTGCTGCCCATCCTCCGGTTTATCCCTTAGTCGCCTCGTACGACACCCACGGGAAGAGATGGGGTGGTGCTATTCTCGACCGGCACCGGCACCAACACGGCGCAATCGGCGCAATGTCGTATCCATTCGAAAATAATTTCTGAAATCCTCTGGTTCCAAAGCGTTGGTGATATTTAACACACTTGTTAGTACCGAACTTAATAACGCTGCAATTTTCATATAATCAATAAGTATTAATATTTTTTCGTTGATTACAGATTATAATTAGTACAATATAATACTTAAAATTAGTGCAATTCGTAACATTAAAATTTAGTGTAGTGTGATCAGGAGCTTCCTAACTATCCCCTCCCTTGCGAGCCAGTTAGGACGACTAAATTTAGGATAATGTAATACCCCCTTAATGCCGGTGCACCGCGGTACTCGGTATTTCGCAGTTATTTCGCCAGGGTCAAGTGAGTAGTCAATAAATAAAATAGGTAAATCAAAAGTAAAAAGCCGTACTTCTTTCAATGGGCCATCTTCCCTCCCCGAAGGTTACCGGAAGACCGAGTATTTGGGTTAGTATCATGTCGTCTAAAACGCAACGGCAGCAAGTGGTCTAAAAAGCAACTCGTGTAAACAAGTATTATCAAGTCGTCCAAATTGCAAATGGTCTAAATCGCCACTAGTCTAAGTAGCAAGTGGTCTAAATTAAGCTTGTCTATGTAGCATTAAGTCTAAAATAATTACAAAAGGCACGATGTGCAGTTCTAAACACAGACACACACAAAGTAGGTAGGGTAGGTTCGTTAGGTAGCTTCAGACGCCCGAAGGGCAAACCGCCCATAAATAGGAGCCCCGCCCGTCAACTTGTTGTATAAAAGAGGAATTTTGAAAATACATAGGGCAGTTTGCGAACTTAGAGCATGTGCTAGAAAAGACCAGCTTTGTTTTAGACCACTTGCTACTTAGACCAATTACGTTTTAGACCTCTTGCTACATAAGACAAGCTGCGTTTTTAACCGACTTCAAAAAAAGGAGGTTTTCCATTCGTTGTTTTATTTTTTTATGTATGTTCCCTTAATAACGTGTTTAATATAATAACAGTACCTATAAATATAAGTAATATAAACGATTGTAACATCGTCGAAATATCGGGCGGGACCACAAAAACCCAGACGTGGTAACAACCCGTTTATACTAAATTGTGCAATTTCGTAATAAGTAAATACTTACCTATTAAGTAATAAAAAGATAAACTTACCGTTCACAGTTTGTCGGCAACGTAAAAAAAGAATATTTTAAGTCCATTTGTTTATTTAGCACAACCATTTACACAACAGTGCATGTAAGCGCTTTTCAGTGTGCACATAACAAGTAAATAATAACTTCACTACGTAATTACGGCACGCTCCGTGATCGATCGTTCAAGACCGCGGGAGGCAGATCGCGGCGCACGCGTCCTCGCTCGCTCGGTGCCGGCCCCGGACTGATATCCATTCTCAGAATGGATGAGCGGGAAGGTTACTAAGGCGGCGCGACACGCCCAGTGAAACCCCCTGGTTACAGTTTGTAGCTACGTAACTAGAAACAAAAGGAGTATTTAAAATAAAACAAGATTTATTTGTGTCAAAACTTTTATTGTAACATTCTTTCCTTAGGCTAGTAAAGGCTTGATGAATATTTACACAAGGCTTCAAATACGGGGCAAGGTATAAAACTTTGATTACTAATCCGACTCCATTATTGATTATCACATCGTATTTATTGATTATTGGCTTTGCTACATTTCACTCTTAGTTTAGCCAATGGACTTAAAGCCCAGTAATGGTTTACTCTACATTACCTAATTAAGTATATTTTTGATATCTAAGTAATAGTCATAATATGATTATTGTTTAATACCTTTTCCGCAATGGTAAAATGAGAGTACAATTTTCTAATTAATGTACATATATCCCAATTAATCATTCACTTAGTAAAGTTGTTTTGCAATCGATTGATCGAACCGATTTGCGAAAAAGTAAACGTAATGTTAAATGTGGTTAATTGAATTACAAGAGTATGCTGTGAAGCCGTTGTAGGTGTAATACTTATTATACAAATACTTGCAATGCAGAGAGCTAAAGTACACGTGTTAAATTCAGCACAATTCAATTATCACTTCGGAATATAATCTAGTTAAAACAAATATTAAAACTCTCCTAAAATAATTACAACAATAACAAATATGCAGATAATATACTATTTATCAAAACATTAATCTCACTTAGTATCTCGTTAAATACATTTAAACTAACTCTCAGCGAATATAGAAGCCATGGAACACACAAGCTTGTTAATAGGGAGTTGATACACAACAACAAATATGGAACATAAAACTCCAACGCACGCTGACTCGAATAATTGGCTATAAAGTGTAGGTACAATTTAGATAATGAGCAAATAGAATTTTATAAATATTTATATCTAAAAGGTATTGTTATAATTTACTTAGATAATGGAATAATACTTAAGTTTACAGTTTCCTTACAACCAAACAGCAACATATTATTTTTAAAGTACATATCGGTTAAGAGCATAGGTATAAGAGCATACACTTCGCGGCATCGGTGACAATACAATTTATAGTCGTTGAAATTTTAGAGCCGCACCATAATGTACATACGTATGGGTTTGTATACTTATTAAAAACGGATATCAATATACAAGCCAGTATGATCATCTTACATTACTATTAGCACCAACCCTTACATGACCGTACTCTAAAAGCAACCTGTTTTACAGTACCGTCACATAGTATAACCACCAAAAATTCACTCCATTTGCAATACGTTTTTTGTTTAAATAAGTTGAACTCAAAGGTCATATAATATTTAACTATGTAAGCAATAACATAGTTAATGCACGATTTAAGCAAGAGACATTTATTTATTTATAACAGAATTGGCACATGCGGGCGGTAAAGCCATGTTCGTTGTCGCTATAGGTATTTTGATATAATATAAATGCAAATAATGGCAATTTACTTCAGTAAAACTATTATTCCTTTCGCTCTTGTTCTGATTACGCTAAGGTTAAAACATTAACTAAATTGTTAATATAACACAAATAAATTAGTGAAGACCTCGCACATCGCAATGAATACACCCGATCAATTCAAACAGTCCACTTGTACATGAAATAAATAAATTATAAATAATGCATTCAAACAATTACGCAAACAGACGCGATCTCAAAAACATTCTTGGACGCTATGGGCCCTACAGGCTTTCCCAATCAAACAGCAACTTACTCGTAATGGTTCATCTATCCTACGCTTTAGTCAATAATAAATTGGAATGATATATTTTTAAGAATGTAAAGTTTACGTAACAAACTTTCTAGTTAAAGTAAGTTTATGAAGATGCTGTTAGAGTTAACAGTTCCCGAGAAGTGTAATTGACGACAAAATTAATTCTGTTTAACATAATAACAATTACAACGCGAAGATTGAAGGAAGAGAGTGATCGTTAACAAGTGACTCGGGCTGTTGGCGTAATTGTTTGACCGCGCGGAGCCGGCTCCCAACTTCGACTACGTGATTCGTATCTAACATTGTTCCCGTGCTGGTCCCACCCATGACGAGGGCTCGGCGACGTGCTACTCACTCTCTCCGATGAGCTTCCGTTTACAGATATCCTTCATCAACAAGTAAACACTATCATTTTAGCTGAAAGATGATTTCTGCAGTTCGTATCCAAATAGAGAGAGGCAAGCATGCAGAGAATCTGCATTTGCACTTCAACAAGACTGGAATGTCATTCAATGTATTGGGAAATTGCTTTAGATGCATGCAACAGAGAGACAGCATACAGCACTTTTGTAAACTGACACAACAAAGATTGATTTTTATGTAAATATTAAACAATACGTGTACATAGCAGGTGTCTCGAAGGTTGACTGTTCGTGCCTCAACAAAAATATCTTTCCTAATGATAAATTTCCCTTATGTTTTAAGTCATCGGGCGGAATGCAGAAATCCACAACTATGTTGAGTATTATTACATTTTACTTTCAATATATACATAAGTAGACAATGCCTATAAATAATACACAGAATGGATTTATTACAGGTGAGCCAGAGAGCCTGGGCACCCTGCCAAAGTAAAATGATTAATTAGACTATCATTAACAACTAGCGGTGCAAACGAGTCGCTTCAACTGTTAAGTACAAACACCAACGTCTGTGATTAAAACTATCGACGCCGACACTATGTGTCCGACGTCACCGAACTGCGATCGATCTAGTCTTCGCTAAGTGCACACCATCCTGCAAGATCGAGCCCCCGAGGAGACTGGCGCGTATCACTCGGTCCGCTCCTCGGTCTGATATACATTTATTCACGATTATCGCCACGCTAATGTCACATCAATTATAGAGATCATATCATGAACCGCACCACGAAAATTCGTTAAATGATTCAAATTAATATTAAATTGAAATAATTTAGATGGTAGAATAGATAGTAAATTGCACTAGGGTACACTGTTTTGAGTGATGCGTTGTGTTAAGCGTAGCAGTGTGGGGCTGCGGCGGCGGAGCGAGGCGGCCTCGGTCAGGTGGCGTCGAACTCGATGCGGTCCCAGGAGTAGTGCTTGCGCGCCGGCCGCGGCGCCGGCCGCGACAGCACGGCGCCCAGCAGCGGGTCGCACTGCGGCACGTGCCCGCGCCCGAACAGGTTCGGGATCAGCTCCGTGTCCATGTAGTCGTACGCGTCGCCGTCCACCGTCATCCCCGACCCTAGCTCGATGCCGAACTCCTTCAGGTCGAACTCGCACGGCCGCTCCTGAATCATGTCCTCCTGGAACGAAGGCAGAGACAGGTCATCCATGTCTTCGAAGCCCGTTCGCGTGTGGTCCAGGATGTCCCCGTTGGCCAGAGGAGTCATCGGCGTCCGCTCCGGCGGGTCCTCGCCGATGTCCATCGCCGTCTGCGAGTCGTCCCCCGCGCGGTCGCCGTCGGCCACCAGCAGCCCAAAGAAGTCGTCGTGGTCGCCCGACGTAGGATCCGAACTGAAGTCCGGGTGGAAATCGTTATTCGATAGCAAATCCACGCTCAAGTCGGGGTCTATATCGGTCGCGGTCGAATCTATGTCGCATCGATTGCCATTGACCGAGTGGAGGTCGGCGTGGTTCAAGATCTCATTCTGTATGTCATTAAGCTCCCGCTGCAGTTCGTCCGCGGCGAGAGAATCCCGCGTATGCGCGTCGCCGAGCACGTCGGCCGGCGAGAAGGCGTCCGCAGCGCTCGCGAGAAACTCGTCGGGTATCGGACGGCTCGGCGGCGGGCCCACCACCGACGGCGGCAGTTCGCCGTTCTCCACGAGCAGCTCGATGACGTCGTCCATGTCCTCGTTGCGGTCGAGCAGCGACGGCATCGGCGGCGGCGGCGGCGGCGGCGGCGCGACGGCGCGCTCCGGTTCGTAATGCGGAGACGGCAAGATCGCAATGGGGACCACTTTAACACCGTTGAGTATGTAGTTGGCGGTCTTTGTGGCGGTGACATCTGTCGCGTCGGTCGTAGCGGGTTGTGCGACAGTGAAGAGTCGCACGAGGCGGTCCGGCGCGGCGTCGGAGGCGGCGAGGACGTAGCGCGGCGGCGCGGGCGCCACCAGGGGCGCGGGCGCGGGGGGCGCGGGCGGCTGCTGCAGCGCGTCGAGCTGCGCGCGCAGCTGCGTGACGCACAGGTGAGCCTGCAGCAGGCGGCGGCTCTGGTCGCTGGCGGCCGCGCCTGCTGCTTCGCGTCGCACGGCCTCCAGCTGCTGGCGGGAGGCTTCCAGCTTACGCTCCAGCTCCTCGATCTGGCGGCGCTGCGATTGGACGATATCTTCCGCCGGTTCCGGTTCAAGGCGCGCCTCGGGCGAGGCGACGGACGCTACGGAGGCGACGGACGCGGGTGAACGCGGCGGCTCGTCCTTTTCTAACAAGAAGGGGCGCAGCCGGCTTATGAGCTGCGGCTTGGGCCCGGACACGCGCAGGTTGCGGCGCTTGCATTCGGCGCGCAGGTCGGACACCTTCATGTCCTCGTAGCGCGTGGGCATCAAAAGGGAGATCTGGGCCAGCGGCGCGGGCGGCGGCGGCGGCGGCGGCGGCGCCGAGTACTCGGACGAGTCGGACGCGGCCGAGGCCGACGAGGGCGCCGGCGAGGCGGGCATCAGTTGCAGCAGGAGCTGCTGCTGCTGAAGCAGGAGCTCGTAGGGTGTTTCCGCGGCGTCCGGAGGGGAGGGCGCCTTGTGCGCGTTCGGGGGACCCTTATACTCGTGAAACTTGAAGCGCGCTTTCGGTTGTTGTTGTTTGTGTTTGGTCTTCTTGCGGTTCTTGTCGGCCTTGCCGGGCGCGGGGTGCTGCACGGCAGGCGCGGGCGCGGGCGAGGGCGCGGGGGACAGCAGGCAGGGCGGGGAGGGGGAGGGAGAGAGCTCCTCGGGCGGGCCGCAGTAGGAGGAGGGGTGCTCGGGGCGGCCGGACGCGCCCTCGCAGGTGGCGCGGAAGGCGAGGGTGCCGCTCTTGACGGCGGTCTCGATGTCCTCCTCGGTGTGCAGGATGTTCTTCTTGATCAGCTCGAGCGGGCCGGGCCGGTGCGAGAGCTGGTCGTTGAGCGCGTCCGCCAGCCGCGCCTTCTTGAGCATGCGCTGTTTCTCCGCCAGGCTGGGGTCCACATGGCTCTCCTGTTGACACAATTTAGATTTAGATACATGTTTCATTAAATAATGCCATTGGGCCATTTATTTTGAGTCGAATCGAATGGAATTTCTGTTATATCTACAAGGAATCTAACACTAATTATTCATTACTTAAATTTTGGCTTTGGATTTTGGATTTTACATTTGGAAACCATGCAAAATTTTGTGGTCATGTAACACGATTTTTTTGCCATCCCCCGCAGTCATCAAAATAATCAAGTCCAAAAAATTACTACACTGCATTGGCATCGAGAAATAGCGACTAGGTAGACTTTTTCAATAGAATGGAACTTAATGTGACGATATCGAACTATAAGGATTTTCTGAAAGGACGGACACCGACTGTGGGTCCCGCAAACTGTTCCCGGAAAGTAACCCCATGTCACGAGGGACCCCTCTACGTGTTCCTCTGAAATCTCAGTGGACACTGTAGATATGGGACACGTGTGGTGTAGATTGTTTGAAGGGTGCTTGGCACCGCCTGTAAAGCAACCCACACTACAGGCAGGCGGCCAAGTGGAAGGCGAACTCAATGAACTTAAGTTCCCTGCTCATATGAACTTCCTGTAGAGCCAGTGGCTGGGGGGCCCGCATTGCACGGCTCTAGCTGTCTGGGGAGATGGTCCTGGGTGTACACATTCGTCTCCTCCATCGGCGGACGCCCAGTGGTCGAATCCTTAGGGAAACCCACGGCGTCTTTATTAAATAGCACTGAGGGTTACGCCGGTGTGGTTTTAGACCTTGCACGAGAGTAGTTGTAGCTGAGAATCCATCATACCCCCTTTAGGATGGCCAACCCTATGCCGGGGAATACGCATAACGTATAACTACTGCGTCAAAAAAATGGTTATTTAACTACCAGCATACCGACCTGTTCTAAAATATGTCTCCTCTCGAGTTCTTGGCGATCTGGCCGCCGTTGTATTTTAGCCTTTAGCAAATCTCCAGTTTTTGCTCGTTCCAATTGCTTGGACTGTTCAAAGTAAGCTGGTGGCGTCTTCAGTGCTGTAAAAACGAATAGTAAGCTCGTGAATATTTTTTCATAAATAATTAATAATGTACATAGTATAAAACAAAGTCTCTCCCCGCCGTCCGTCCCTCTGTATGTACGCTTGGATCTTTCAAATTACGCAGCGGATTTTAATGCGGTTTTCATCAATAGATACAGTGATTCAAAAGGAAGGGTTTTATGTTTTCTGGATAATGTACGGGTAACATTTTACATAAAACACATAAACCGAAGCGAAACGGGGCGAGTCGCTAGTAACATATGTACATACACACCTTCACGCCTTCATTCCCAGTAGGCAGAGCTACAGAATTACCTAGTAATCTAGTAAATGATACTAAAAGCGGATGTGTAAGCTGGCAATACTTACGAGGCATAATTCCTTGCGCCACCAGCTGGTTGAGCGGCCGCCTCATCATCAGTTTCACCTTCAACGCTGAAATAAATACGTCACTCGTTATTTTTTATATTTTATTTAACACCCCTAACAATAATGGCCACGCAGCCATTATTAGGTGTGTAATTCCATCGGTAACCTTTGGCGTTATGGAAACAATATTTCCTCAATATGATATGATATAATAATTATAGAAGCGTGACATCTATTTTCCGCAAATAATTATACCTACAAATTATATTTGAAGCAGTCTTTCCTGTGGCAACATTTCGATTAGAATGCAGTCCGTTGAGGATACCTTAACATATTACGATATGAGTGTACAAATGAGTAAGTATTGAGCGAGGCGCATGCGTTATGACGCCAGGTAGATTGACGTAGATCGCTGAGTAAATATAAGAGTGTACGTGATCGAAGCGTCGATGTATTACGACTCATCGATAGATTTCGTGTTTTGGTGTAGGAGGGTTCGTGCGCTTCTGTTGTCGGCTGTATAGACAAGCGGCGAGCGACGGGCGGACAACGCTGGCGCGCGGCCAACGTAAACACTGCACAAGGAAACTAGTGTTATGCCGCGACCGTATTACAGACGAAACATTCACTACCAGTGGGCCGCATATTGTGGGTTACTGGGCGCCGCCGCCTGCATTATCGCTCTCTTTTATAATAACGCATATTTTTAGGAAAACTTCTATGATTAGAATGAGGGCGATTATTCTCTTTGATTAGAGTTTATTATCACATATGATAAATTAGTTTTCCTCAGCCGAAACGCCTGGCGATAAACACAGGGCGCCAACCCGTGTTTATTATCGAAGATAATAAATAATTTATAGTTTGGCAGAGTAATGTTCACGTTTGTCATTTAAACTCCATAGTCATTGTCGCGCCGATCGTAAAATCGTTTGATTATTTTATGAAGCACTGGTAGATGTTTTGTTCATGTTTATGTTGACAGGGGCTGACGTTTGTTTATTCGCATGGTGGACGAGCGTCGGAAACTACAACCGGATATGTAGACACCGCCGGCATCCTAATGCGCCCACCGGTCGTCGATCGAAGATAGCAGCCCTCACAGATTGAACGCGAGCGCGACATTCGTATTAACTTCAATGACTTCCATATATAAATATTGTTTTAGTATACTCCATTGAGGAAAATATTTATAAATGTAAGTGCATTGACCGTTTGTATGATATAATTATGGTTAACGTTTATTCCTGCTATTCTGAAATTCCATGTAATTCGCGGTGTTGCTACCCAATAGTGTAGATAATATTTACAGAATTCAACATTAAAATATGTAATTAACAATTAGACCTAACCGTATTTAAATTAAATAGTGTTGGTACCTACTCCTTAACTAAACCAACGGATAATAAATCAACTGCAAATTCCTCTTTAGCACATTATTTATAGTTTCTCCCGACTTAGGCGTGTAAGTTGACGTCAAAAAAAAAATTTCGCCACCTCCCGACCACATCATCAGATAACCTCTTATGTACAGTCGAAGACTTAGATTTGTGACCCGTCTTAGGTAAAATGTCAATCTGACATTCTACAGCAATAAGGTTGAGTTTGCTTTAAGTTACAAATAACATGGAGTCTCTAACGACATTGACGATTTAAAGCTATATTTTTTTTAAATGGGCCCTAATATTATTTACGTTCGTGACCGTACCATAATATTGCATTGTCATCGGGTTTACAATAGTAGTTACATAATATGTACTAATTCTAAATTTCAGCCTATTATACGATAACGGAAAGTGGCTCAAAATAGACTTGCAAGATTTGACCCATACGCCAGTTCAATAGGTAAAAGCTTGTAAAAATAGGGTTAGGCTTGTAAAGCTCACTTTCCCGAAATGTGCACTTTCTCAAAAAGTGCACTTTCTGCAAAATGTACACTCCCAAAAGGTACACCCGTTGCCGGGCAAGTGTACCTTTTGGGAGTGTACGTTTTGCAGAAAGTGCACATTTCGGGAAAGTGAGCTTTACAAGCCTAACCCTAAAAAAAGATAGCGAGGTCCGAATTGAGTGCTTCGTAGCAAGGCTCGGATAACGGTATGTTTTTCGAAACGGTTTCGTCTTTAATACCTAAGAAACGATTTGTTTCAATTTCGTTCGAACGAAACGTTATGGAAAACGTTTTTGATCAGGATTAAATTTTTAATCGTTTTCGATTAATACGTTTTTAACCGGTTTTTTTTTTTGTTTTCCGGGGTGTAAGGTACGAAGCTACGAACGAATATTAGGAATAATTTCATGCTTGTCGTCGCACGCGGCGCATCCTGAGGATTAAACCGGTTTTTGAAAACGTTCCCGTTTCTTTTTCGAACAAAATGTTGTATAAAGAACCGTTCGAAACGTTTTAAAAACGTTATTGTAAATAACGTTTCCGAGCCCTGCTTCGTAGTATCCATCACAATGATTTGAAGCGCAACTCAGTCGCAAACAAGGTAAACGGATATGTAACGGGTGTCCCAAAAAGGACGCAAGATTTCAATTTGCCGCCATTTTTGTACTTTTAGTGCTAGCAACCCTAAAAAAAAACTATTTGACAGCTGAATGTTTAGGGTTTGTAAAAATGGCGGGTTATACGAAAGATCAACGCGTTTTTATTATTGAACAATATTTCAAAAGTAATGAAAGTTTGGCGTGTACGGTTCGAAAATTCCGTGCAAAATATGGTCGGAATATTAACTTGACTTCATCAACTGTGAGCAGAGTGGTTGCAAAATTCAGGGAAAGTGGATCAATTCATGATGTTCATTCCACTGGTCGTCCAAAAACAAGCCGTTCACATGGCAATATCGAATCAGTGCGTCAGAATGTCCGTGAACATCCAGGAACATCCATTAGGCATCGTGGACAAGAATTGCAAATTTCAAGAAGCTCTCTCCAGCGTATACTCACTAAAGATCTGCATCTCCATGCTTACAAAGTTCAAATAACACAAGAACTGAAGCCTCATGATCATGGACAGCGAAGAGAGTTCGTTGAATGGATTATCGACCGCCAAAACAGGGATGCAGATTTTTCAAACAAAATCATCTTTAGCGACGAAGCACATTTTCATCTCGATGGCTTTGTTAATCGTCAGAATTGCCGCATTTGGGGCTCAGAGAATCCACATGTGATTGTTCAAAAACAAATGCATCCACAACGGGTCACTGTGTGGTGCGGATTTTGGGCTGGAGGCATTATTGGACCATATTTTTTTCAAAATGAGGCCGGTCAAGCATTTACTGTTAATGGAGCTCGATATCGCGACATGATAACAAGGTTTTTTCTAGCCGAATTAGAGGATATCGATGTAGAAGCAATGTGGTTTCAACAAGACGGGGCCACTTGCCACACAGCCAGAGAAACAATGCAATTACTGCATAAAACATTTCCTAGTCGTGTGATCTCTCGATTCGGTGATCAGAATTGGCCCCCTAGATCTTGCGATTTAACGCCTTTAGACTTCTTTTTATGGGGTTATTTAAAGTCTAAAGTCTATGCCAATAAGCCCACAACCACTCATGCTTTAAAAGAGGAAATTCGACGCTGCTTTAAAGAAATTCAGCCGCATCTATGCAAAATGGTCATAGAAAATTTTGACAAAAGAGTGCGTATGTGCCAGCAAAGCCTAGGCGGACATTTGCCTGACGTACTATTCCACAAATAACCCTATTTTATGTATTTTAAAGATTTTATATACAAAAATATTATAACGAAAAAAGAAAGTGTTTTTCATCAATTTCAAATCTTGCGTCCTTTTTGGGACACCCTTTATAAAAACGCCTTTATGTTGGGCTGTTTATTCACGAGGTTAGGCAGAGCTGTTGTAGTTGCGCTGTTTTTTTTTCTTATGCAGTCTGCAGTCGCTCTGCCAAGCGCTGTAGTACTGCTGATCAGCCTAAAAGAAAAGCGCTTATTTTCTACCGAAGATACTTACATTCCTTGTGCTTGCCCATGGCGGGTTGCAGCGGGCTGTCGTCCACGACCACTTTGGGCGGCGAGAGGCGCGGCGGCGAGCTGGCCGGCTCGCTGCCGCTGCCGCTCGCCTGCCGGCCAGCCATCTCCTCCGCACCCGAGCTGACAACAATACTACCATCACTATATGCCTATAGGTTGCTTATAAGCAGAACACCTCATGATACAGCAGTCTGGACACATTAATGTAGGTCTCGAATGTCATAATCTATTATATAAAATGCTAAGCTGATTGTTGATATATCAACGCACAGACCAGACCGCTGGACCTAGAGACTTGAAATTTTGCACATAGATACCTTATATAGTGTAGAGATCCACTAAGGAAGGATTTTTGGAAATTCCAACCCTAAGGGGGTAAAATAGGGGAAAAACGATTGTATGAAAATCCGTCAGTTTTGAAGTTAGACGCTTCAAATTTTGCGTTTGGGTTGGCGATTGAAATTCAACTTATACGTGTCTCAGCGTTTATGATAATTTCAACCCCGAAGGGATGAAAAGGGGTAAAACGGATTGTTAATATATCAACGCACAGCCCAAACCTTAGGACCTAGTGACTTGACATTTTGCACATAGATACCTTATATAGTGTAAAGATCCACTAAGGAAGGATTTTTGGAAATTCCACCCCTAAGGGGATGAAAATTTGTATGAAAGTCCATCAGTTTTAGTTTAAGTTAGGCTATTCAAATTTTGTGTTTAGGTTGAAAATTGAAAATTAATTTATACGTGTTTCAGCGTTTTTGATAATTTCATCCCCGAAGGGATGGAAAGGGGTAAAACTGACTGACTGATCGATCAACGCACAGCCTAAACCGCTGGACCTAGGGACTTGAAATTTGAAGGGAATATTCCTTGGGTACACTAAGAAAGGATTTTTGGAAATTCATCCCCTAAAGGGTTCAAATTTGTATAGGAGATAAGTTATTTTTAAAATAAGCAGTTTGGAAATTGGTATTTAGGCTACTGATAATAAATAAAAAATACTTCTTTCAGCGATTTAGAAAAAACTACCCCTAAGGGGGGTAAAAGGGGGTTTTAGTTTGTTCCTCCTTCACGCTGCAATGGCGCTGGATGGATTTGGATGAAATTTAGAATGGAGATACCTTATACCCTGGATTAACACATAGGAAAATCCTATTCCGGAAAATTTAAAGCTTCCCGAGGGAATAACGACAATATCTTTGTGTTTTTTGAAAAAGTCATCATGGGTGTCGTTTTCTTAGGTTGCGTTAACGCAGATTTCGAAAATGATATCAAATTTGGGATTCAAAATGGCCGCCATGATGTTTATTGAAAAAGTCGTCATTGGTATCATTTTCTTACATTTTGGGGACGCAGATTATGAAAATGATGTCAAATTTAGAATTCAAGCTGGCCGCAATGATATGCTATATATGATAAGCTGGGGACGCAAATAATTACTAATATAGAATAATATTAGTAATTATTTGACAAAATTGCGCAATTGAATAATTTATTTCTCCTATGGCTTTTGCCATCCAGTGTGACAACATGAGACAGGCTTTGTACCTACATTCAGTTTTGTTAGTCTATATCAAAAGGAGCGGTGTCAGATTGAAGTTGTCAGCGTTGACATATCCAGATTTTAACATTTTTTTCCGCTATTTTCAATACTATTCACGGCGTATTAATTCTACGGCTGTTATTTAATATTAGGACGGTTATTATGATCACTTGAAAATAATTACTGACAGGCATTTCATTTTTCGGCGAATTGGTCGGTTATTTAATTCTAAAATGTCATTTCAAACAATACTCAAGGGGTAAAAAAACTATACATCGATAGGTGTACATAATATTGCTGTACAAAGAAAATCCATACTAACATTATAAAGGTGAAAGTAATTATGTCTGTCGTCTGTCTGTTTGTTATGCATTCAAGGATAAACCGCGGAACTGAATTAGATTAAATTTGTATCTCAAAAATCACCCCTAAGGGGTCGAGATTTGGGATGGTAGTTTGTATGACAATTTGGTCATTTATATTTTTTTTTTTAGTTGGAAACGTGGTAATTGGTGTTTAAGCTACTGTATAACATAAAAAAAAAACTTTCA
Organism: Acleris literana; assembly: GCA_946894065.1. Lineage (NCBI taxonomy): Eukaryota > Metazoa > Arthropoda > Insecta > Lepidoptera > Tortricidae > Acleris > Acleris literana. The sequence continues at coordinate 8,195,050 of OX335681.1, forward strand.
TTGATTTCTGTAAAACTCCCCCTCAGGCGATAAATGGGAAGTAGAAATTTGTATGGAAGATATAGAAATGGCTACATTAGGAAATTGATATTTAGGCTACTGTTTATAAATAAAATATACTGCTTTCAGCGATTTAGAAAAAACTACCCCTAAGGGGGTTTAAGGGGGTTTTAGTTAGTTACTCCTTAACGCTGCAACGGCTAGATGGATTAGGATGAAATTTAAAATGGAGGTAGCACCCTGGATTAACACAGAAAAATCCCATCCCGGAAAATTTAAAAGTTCCCGAGGGAATAACGACAATGTTTGGTGTTTTTTGAAAAAGTCATCATGGGCGTCATTTTCTTAGGTTGCGTTGACGCAGATTTCGAAAATGATATCAAATTTGGAATTCAAAATGGCCGTCATGATGTTTATTGAAAAAGTCGTCATTGGTATCATTTTCTTACATTTTGTGGACGCAGATTATGAAAATTATGTCAAATTTAGTATTCAAGATGAAGGCCATAATCTTTTTTAAAAAGTGGACATAATTGTCATTTTCTTAGATTTTGAGGACGCAGATTTCGAAAATTATGTGAAAGTATAGGTAGAAATTCAAAATGGCAATTCAATTATGTCTGTCGTCTGTCTGTTTGTTACGCTTTCACGGATTAACCGCAGAACCGAATGAGATTAATGGGCATTGGGTAAATTTGTTTGAAGAATATAATTGTCTTTGTTTTTTCAGTGGCCACTGATGATGTTTGGGAGTTCCGCCATTTATAATGATAGATACCTACATTATAATTAGTATTAAGACTCATAATATAATATATGTAATATTGAACTATGATGGATATTTTAAGAGCAACCAGACTATCATGGGAGGGATGGTGCTTTGAGACGGCGAATTTAGACAGATTCTCATCTACCGGTGATAACTAGGGGCACACCAGCGGATAAAATAAATGCATTTCGGCATCTACGATATGAGTATATATATAAAAAATTAACCTCACTACAAATATGCCAAGAACTACGAGTACACCATGATACACAGTCGGGGCAATATATCCGGCAGCTCTACTAAAAATGGTAGAAGATCGTATGGCGAGAGATAGTAACGATTTGAATACATTAAACCGCGAATTCTGTAATATTGTACAAAACACAGATGATCTAAAAAATAACGTGTACCCCGATCTAAAAAACAATATAAAGAACAGAGAATGTTTGTGCGAGAGGGCGATATTAGCACCGACAAACGAAATTGTCGGGCGGATAAATATAAAATATGTCTCATGTAGAAGGCGATGTTGTGGAGTATCTATTGGTAGACAATGTCATAGACACAGAGTAAGTCACGTCCTACCCTCAGAGTTCCTGAACTCTTTCGAGGTATCGGGAGTGCCCTCCCGTAAGAGTGAATGGTTAAAGTTGGTGTCCCGGTAAATTTCGATCTCAATATTGTTTGAAAGATCATTCTTGCCAGGGAGGACGTAAAACTATAGAATTACTTAAAACTATTAATTTACTTAACTGCGATAAACGAGTTCTACGCGGACGAAGTCGCGGGCAAAAGCTAGTAAAGTATAACATAGGTACCTGGTTCGAGGTGGGATATTATTGAAAACATTTGGACTAGGCCTTACAAAAGTACTTCTGCAGGGTGTTCGTGTCCATTTGCGTTAACTTCGACATAGTGCTCGGAACATTAACGTAAACTTATCACTTAAAGCGTTTTACGATATTCGAAGCACAGGACCAGTGAAACGTAACGCACGCTCACGCTTGACCGAAGAATTGAAGGGCTCCGTCATACTCTTTCTCGATTCGTAACCAAGGTGAGAGAAAAGGACAGAACTAAGAGTATTCGATCCTCGATTTTGGTGCAGAGGCTCACGTAAGAATCTAAAACTTTTTACTCTGACATTTTAAAAGCAAGTATTATTTATGGATTATGAACCTTTTACATTGGTTTAATGTAAATTAGTGATTAAATTTAATAATTGTGGCATTATCTATGTAAAGGGACCTTTTGGCGGATGGCGCTTCCGCTATTATTAAAGATGCTCCGATATAAATACAACGTCGCGTGACGCAGTGCGGCGTAAGTGCCATCCGCCATAAGGTCCCTTTACATAGATAACGTCACAATTTATAATCTTCTAAACTAGTAACTAGTTTCTTGGAGGAATTAACTTTATTTGATCCAAGGAATGCTAAAATTACTCCAAATCAAAAAAACACGGTGTATATCGAAACTCACCAAATAAAACCAAAATCAATTATCGGATGTGTGAAGTGATCTGAAGTAGTCCGTTTAGCCAAACGGGAAAACTCTTGAGTCATACCAATAAATAACTCAAAGTTTAGGTTCCCAATGTTTTAAATCATAACAAATCTGTGAGCCCATTACGCGATCATCAATCTTATCTTGTTAATCGAACTGTAAACGGAGCTTAACCTAATCTTCAAGTCGAACTCACAATATATTATATACAGTAGGTATATTAGCAAGTAGAACGTCAAGACTACTTTCGGCCAGTCGGTATAAGAACCGTCAGGAACCGAAAGGACATAGTTGAACCTCGTAGCTGTTAAGGTTACCTGAAGGTGTCGTCGGAAGCCGATGTGGCCGGCGTGTGGGGGGGCGGGGAGGAGGCGGGCGAGGCGGGTGTGGCGGGCGAGGCGGGCGACGCGGCGCGCTCGCGCCGGTGCTGCGGCTTGAACCACTCGGGGTAGATGGCGCTCAGGGTCTCCACGAGGTCGTGGTCCAGCGTGACGCGCCACGACGCGCGCCCCTCCGGGCCTTCGGAGCCGCCGCCTCCGCCGCACGACGATCGGCTCTCTAAACAATAACAGAGGTCATTATGCGTTTTTTAAAACCTATGTATCCCTGGATTTGGCGGTACAGTAGCAGTACGAAATCAGGATAAGGATATCGCTGCCGTACCGCTAATCTTAAGGAACCTAACCAACAAAACGGCTATGGCAATCAAAAACACATACAAAAATTAGTTACGCCTATTTGTACAATGGTCCGATCTGAACACGCTACAAACCAAGCATCAGTAAGTGCGATAAAGCGATAACACCGTTGTATTCTCTTCAAACACATATACCTACCTAAATAAAATAAACTTGTCGCTAATTTATCAAGAAAATAAAATGGAAACAAAGAAAATATAATCAACGTACAATTAAACTTGTTAAATATACGGTAGAAATGTGAAATAGTCGAGTACACTGTCGCGATCGAAATGGTTATGATAGGAAACATTAGTATCGCGTACAAAGCTCAATACAGTGGGTGCGGTTGGGCGAGGTGATCTCATGGTCAAATAGGTAGCTTATAGCCCCACAATTTTCGATCGTTTAAATGTTCAATTGTTAACGCGTATACATTCCGCAGACGCAGTAAAGTATAAGTACGTACAGATAAATTATTGCAATATGTTTTGTGTACGTTTTTAATACAACAGTATTTATGCCATACGAAGACAGCATAAACAATATCTAGCTAGAGACGAGAAAAGATGGAAGTATTACGCAATGTTTAAAACTCGCAATAAAGTTGGAAATACGATGCGGAATAAATAAAACATCTGTCGGCATACGTGATGTATAAAAGTTAAAGATACGTAAACAGGTGCAGACTACTGCAGACTTCAAAAATGTAAAATATAATATTTGCCTTATTTGTTGATAGTTTGACTTATTTTCATTTCGGTATGGCAAATGAATTCTTAAATGAAGCTTGCTTATTATGACTTTCAGATTGACAAGGTTGGGAAGGCCTTATGTAGAATTTTCAACACTACCTACGTTAGTAAAGTTCAGTTAGTACCTAGGTTACTAAAGAAAATGCTGAGCACTTTATAAAAGTATGAGGTCTATGAGCTCATACCGCCTTATTACATTAGAAGTAAACCTAGAATGTCAAGTACGATTTAGTCAATGACTAAAAAAAACAGGGTTTAAACATGCTCTTGATTTCTATTAGCCGACAATGATATTTCTCCCTGATAAAGTACCTACCTAACCCTTATTTATCTACAATCTAATCACGCGATATATGGGTAAGTAGATAATTTGGAAAAGAACCTAAATGTAAAATTTCCTGTGCATCAAGCCTGTTTCATATCTGACTAGGTATATGCGATATACCATCGTAATACCATGTTGTAAACAAACCTGCGCCTGCGCACGTGCGTGAGGGTGAGTCATTTCAAACCGTGGAACCAAATTATTACGGCATTCGTACATTGCCGATTTAATGCAAAGTATAAATAAGAATCTATTATGAGGCGTGAAATTGAAATGTCAAAGTAGGTGACAAAGATAATAACTACTCACCTTTAGCACTTGTATTATCGTTAATTATTTAAATGTTTTACAGAAACGGAAGGAAAATGTTAAAATAATCGTTTTCGTAGGGGGATTCCAAAATGCAATATGTACCTATTTTTCACCCACTGGATTTATCAAAATAATAGTAGTAGTATTTTTACCGTTGCTACTGCGGTGCGAACTGTCAACGAGGCAATGATTTGTCTCGTTTCGTCGCGTCCCACGCGACCAGTTTTATTATGTTTATATGACAAATGGAGCTAAATTAGCTCTAGAAGAGTCAATGGTTAGTATCTAGTTTGCTATTCTATAACAAACGCAGTGCTACGATTTGACGGTATGATAATCAATTACTTAAAAATATCATGATAGCCCTGACAAAACGACTAGTAAAGGTAGTCGTAAAGTTCAAAAAGTTATCACGAAATAGACAACGTCAATTTATATCTCAAAACGCGACATTTGCATTAGCTAACCTTTAAAATTAGTACAAATAATGTGGATCAAGGCTCATTTTGTGTGAAGTCGCAGTAACGCACAAGTAGCGTAGAATTGCCGAGAGAATAAAATAATTTTGGTAACTTGGACGCATGCGCCACACGTCAATCAAAATGTCAGCATCGGCGCACGCGCCGCTTTGTATCTGTTTTTTGTTTTTAACAATTTCTTTAATAAAATTTCATTATAAACTATGTCTCAATTTTTAACGAATATACATCTAATTTCATAAATATTGTTGGTACTTATCAGTCAGGTCACGGCTTTAAACAACGGGTCTATTCTATACGATTAACAGTGAAAAAACACAATATCGCATAAGTGATAGTGTTTTGACAATAATGGGTGAACAAATTTATCATATCATACATCTAAAAATAAATATTTTTGCAGTTATTGAATTCCTGGTTAAACTTTATGCAGAAAAAATAATCATAGTAGGTATAAATATTAGTGATGAATGGATGGATCGACCACGACGCGTGGCAAATTATTCATTTATTGGTTTAAATATTGTTTGGTTACAAGTAAAAATGGTTAAGTTAAGGGTAACATTTTACTGACACGGATTTAAAACGAGAGTAGACAGAGTAAATGCGATTTACATCGAAGGAGACAATTATTGGCTGGTGACCTTTTTAAACGTAATTGGCTGCCCTTGACTTTATACTGTCCCAATTACTCACTAGCTTGATCTGTTTACCGCATCATTTATTATGACAGGTTATGTGAGGCCTGCGTCACGCAGGCTGTGGGGCTGACGTCACTTGTGCACACGGCACGCGGCACTACCGGCGTAGGCGCACCGACCTGTCCTGCCCACGCCCGATCTATGATCCTGGACAGTCATGATCTTACTCAATCATTAAAATATACATAGATAGATGTCATATAATTAAACTTCTAAAGCCTTGAAGCGAAACTTTTACTACCCGCAGTCATAAAAGCTTTTTAACGAAGTTTAAACTAAAAAATATTTCTTCAGACGAATACGACAAAACATCAACATAACATGACGTAATCTTTCAGCGTTTTTCGTCATTATAACATCGTCAGAATAGGTTTAAACGATTTCAGTTTAAATAGGACAAATTCATCAAAGGTGATAGTTTTCTGAGTGCTTCCTAGAATTTAGGTCTGGCACGAGTGTAATAGTGTATCAGATGCCCGGTTTCATTAAAGAGTCTATTCCAAGACAAACAGCCATAGTCACGTTTTGCTAGTACTAGGCTAAATATGATTTGTGGGACGAATCTCGGAAACAGTCGGCGACAGAATAGCGTGGTGGGTGACCCCGTTTTGTCGCCACGCCTGCTGGGCTGCTCGCGAACTAACTACTAAATGTAACACAAACCCGACTAGAACACTGGCCTCTAGCTTCTTTCGTTTTTAGTGTTATAATTTAAGGGGCATTTGTATACTAATAATGACTTGAGTCAGAACTTCATTATAATTAGATTTATGGCCTGTTGTTTGATCGGTAGTTAAACTAACTAATGGTCAAAAAACGTTACTAATGGTTAAAATCTCAAGGAAATGTGTCAAATTTTCCATTCGTTTTTCGAATTTTAACAATTAGTTAGTTTAACTACTGATCAAACAACAGGGCCTTATTGATTATTGGTTAAATTCGAATTTGGAATACTTTGGATGTGATTTATAATACCCGCCCTCGCTTTGATTCGGTTTATTTGAGTTTTCTGTACATAATTCAGAATTTATTATACATAAAAACCTTCTTCTTGAATACTCTACTTTATCTATTGATGAAAACCGCGGTAAAATGCGTAGTTTGAAAGATCTAAGCTTACAAACAGGGACGGACGGTGGGTGGGAAGCGACTTCGTTTTATACTATGTACATCTATAATATCATTGCTTTCCGTTTGGCGATAAATAGGCAGTTGTCTGCGGAGCTGACTGCCAACATCTAGTACAGTCAAGGTCACCAATATGTATACACCACAAAGTCTCAAAAATATGTACACTAATTACTATGGCAATAAGGTACATATTTTTGCAACTTTGTGCGGATATTTATTTTTGACCTTGACTGTACCTAGTGGAGAGAAAATTGAAGAAGTAGAATTTATTAAAACTTCATACCCAAGTATGACCAGCTTAATTAAAATTACATTTAATACAAGACGAGCCAATCATATCAGTCTTGGAACATCCACTTGTGGTCAAAGACTTTTTCTAGAGATCGTTAGCCGTAACCATTTTTTTTTTAATGTTATTTTTCATATCATATAAACTTTGTATTTATATTATTGTACATATCAGCTTAGCCTTGGATTTTAAAATTAAAATAAACACGACAAAAACTACGATTAAACGAGAAGAAACACCACCGAAGCCGCCGGGAGATTAGATGAAAAAATATTGGAGTTACAGATGGCGGAAACCGATTTGAACTAAGTTTAGAGACGCCCTTGTCTTGTACTAGCGAGGTTATAGGATTAGGACGAGCGCGTCACTGACGCATTGTTAAACGAGATGGGAACGGCGTTCCAGCAAAAATCAACAAACTCGTAATGTTTATATTCATCTGGGCCATAAAAACGACGCTTGATTGATCACGATTGTGGCATCATTCACCGAAAACAAAAGTATTTGATAGATGCTAAATAAATAATTATCTCATAATCCGACGAAAATTTATTCATATCTAATGAACAAATGAAGATCTTTAGATAACGCTAATGTAATTTCATATCATTTAACGTAGGACCCGGAACCAACGCATAGAGAATCGTTCTGTAATATGAGTGAGTTTTTTTTGGATAAGAACAATTTATTGCAACATTACTCAAATACATGTTAATGCAATTAGCAGATGCAGTTCATAAACAAAGGATAAAAAGGTATTTCAATAACCGACCATAAAAATTCTTCATATAACGATACTGTTTACGTATCTTGAGGCAACTGCCTGGTTTAGTGTGAAGCATCTTCATTTTTAACCGACTTCGAAAAAGGAGGAGTTGCTATTCCGATGTTTGTATTTTTTTATGTATGTTCACCGATTTCTCCGTCTGAGGACTGATTTAAAAATATATTTTTCTGTTTGATAGAGTATAACTTTCGAGGTGGTCTCATTGTCACTTGTTACCAAATCGGTATCTGATGACGTGTTCCGTGAGGAATTGAGGGAACTCCTCAAATATTATCTGGCAACTTGTTACCTAAAACTTTAAAATAACTTACTTTTTGCGTTTTTGAAGGCGGTTTTGGAGTTTTTTTAAACATTTATTTTTCAATATACGAACTTTAAATACGTACCAAAGGTTGAGATTCGGCTCGGTTGTACCATATTGCTTTCGACATTTTATCGTATTGTCATAGTTTTAATACGACCGAATTAAAAACAATACGATAACGTGTTAAAACCCATTTGGTTAGACCGAGTAGAATGTAGAATATAGAGCCCCACCCAGGTGAATTTATAAGTACAATGTTGGGCGCCAACGTAGCGAGCGACGCAAAAAGGGATATACCCAAAGCACTAACAAAACTCATTGTGGCCGTTCTATAGAACGATTCGTAAGTACCCAAATGGTTCTGATTAGGAGGGCATCTAGAGCCGAGCAGTTCGCTTGCACAACGTGTATATGTTTGGCATACCGAACTAGGCTAAATTCGGATCTCAATTGACTTTCGTAAGTCGATGAATGAAACGGCAGTCGGTAAAGCTCTAGAGCGGTTTCCTTAGCGAGCGAGGATTGATGCCATCAGCATACCTGGACGTATTCATTTAGGAAATACTTCAATGAGAAACTTTCCTAAAATGGAAATATTTCACAGAATCACTAGGTATCAAACTCCTATACTTACGTCGACCCAATGATTAATGATTACAATATTATACAGCTAGTTTTGATGTGTAGATAACTAGTACAGTTAGGTTTTCGAATGTGTAATTACTGGCCACAGTGTTTAAACATAACCCGCGATAGATACATTCTACGAAGTGGGTTTATGGGCGATATCTACGATTAACAACAGCCGATGCTCATAATATTTACATTATTGTCAATAAATGCCAAAATCGTTTTATTTGAAACTCCAGACTAGGGTAAACGATCTACGCATGCGGCGTAAATCTAGCGTCAGACAGTAGCGTCATCGCTATACATCAGTATTTCACTTATGAAATTTCTATAATATTCTACATTCCTACGAACAAATCGAGGATGAAACCATAATCGGCTGATGACGTAAAAGGATGTTTTCATCGAGTCGGAGGCCGTCTGTTTATCGTCGGAGTACAGTTAGAGCTAAACCAAGTCTGCTCCTAAGCGCGGTGCAGCTGTAAAAACACTCAAAATTACCCTTACATTAGATTCGCGATCAATGTACTCGTACACACGTTGCGGAGCTAGCCTGTTATGCAATGGACGCCAATGATATTACAAGACAAAAACTTACCAATTAAAACAACGAAAAGTGGAAAATAAATCTTATTGTTTGCCAAAAACTCAAGGCATGTGCAACAGCTAGAAGTTTTAAAATTACATAATTGCACTGACGTTAAATAAGATACGAAATATGGGTTTTACGTAGGTAGGTACCTACTGAGTTTAAAACTTACATTAATAACAATAAAACTCGTCCCAATTAACGTACCTGCCTAAATGTGTCGTTACTTTATTTTAATGTACGGTAATCAATTCAACATGATATAACTTTTTATCTATGGATAGAAATAAAATCTCTAATACGCTACTAGCCGAGTTGTTTAAATGCTACTAAATCATTTAAAAATAAGTTCACGGCAGAGCCAACGTCTACCAATAAGTCACATAATAAAATGTAGTAATATAAAAATACGCACCACACCGAGACCAAGGCCAAGGAATTCGATAAAGTTCACGTTCTCCGTCTTTTTTACCTATGACGAGAGATAAGAAAGAAAAAGAAAGTAGGTACTTACTCAATCAATTAATATTTAGATTCTAACAAGATAATAACTTATCACATGCCACATGGTTTTGTCAATCGTTTTGGAAGAGTTAGATAACCCTGTCTAAAAGTGTCTCATACTGAATTTGTTTTTTGTCAAGTGTTTGACTATAAATAAGTAGTTTCATATTTATAGTTGCAATAAAACTAAACTATAAATATCAAAATAATATTGTAGTAAACCCTGGTGGTCTCGGAAGCTCCGGCTTAATTCAGTATTACAGGTATTTTTCACGTGAAAACTGAATACTGCATAAGAATGGCTGACGTTGAGATACTACGGAATCCTGCAAAAAAGCAGTGGGACTCTCGTGCTAGCAAGTTAGTAATAAAACTAATAAATATCGCAAACGTGACGCTCGTTTGAGCACGCCACTAAAGCAGTCCGGTTTTTTTTTGATCGGCGGGCGGGCTCGGGCATGAAATACATTATTTTAGACATCCGACGACGATTTACCAATTTTATTAACTGGGAGTAATATTTAAATAGCTTAGTCATATTTATAAGTATCTCTCATAAATTTCTTTATTATGGCATCTTGCTGCCACTTGAAAGTTTCCGGGCTTCAATTGCCAACTAAATGATTTTGCTCGAGAGTAATAGCACGGTTAGTTAGCTGTTGGGCGAAAGTCAAACTAATAGAAGCGACGGCTCGTGAGTGATTTGAAGAAAGTGCTAGCTAGTCTATTGAACTTGGTGAAAAAACAACTCAACCAACCATTTGGTAATGAAAATCTGGAGATCCCATGGTGATTACCAGAAAGCAGGTGAATTGTGTGACTTCTTGTTTTCTTTAGGAGGTGCAAAAATGAAAATAAATGTTCAAATTTAAAATAATAATTTCATGGACTCACACAAAAAGTTAACTGGTCAGTGATACCATAATCATCATCTGTTAATGATGATTATGTTTACACCATCATCATGTCTAGCGGAACCTGTCACTACTTAAAGGGCTGGCTGGGCTTCCCCGAAGGTGTATCCACGACGACCAGTCATGTGCTACTCGCGTCCGCAGCGTTTCCAGTGTGATTGACTGTTGACTCCGCATATTACACAGGCATAAACAAGTTGTGAATAATTCTATTCTAACGCTGAGGTCCTGTTTGTAATTCCCGTAGGTATCGGTTTCAAAAATAAAACTTTAGAAACTTTCATATACAAGCGCGCGTAAGTCTCAACCTTGGCGAGACTGAAGATAATTATGCGAGCGAGATAATAACGCCGACTGATTAATCTGGATTTATAGACATTGGCACCGGAGCAGAACTCACACTAGACAATTAACTGAAACACTTGTAATGTGTCCCGCGCCGACATTATGAAATAACTTTCCCTGTGGTACGCCGACCATTTCCTTGGCAACGTTGGGCATTCTGATACAAAACAAGATTAAACAAACACCATTCATCACAGACAGCTCCAGGTTAAGCAACATCTACATCTGTGGATTCCACGTAATCAGTTCGCATACAAGACTGATTTAGAAAATAATAAACCTGAATAATTACACTGGACTAAATACTTGGGCTAAATTAAACCTTGAAACAATAATTTTTCGGAGAGGATGCTATTAAGCCTTCAATATTTATGAGCAATCCATCAGTACAGACAAGGTAATTTAGGAGGTTAGGTAATATGGTTGCGGTGTTATGGGTAAACAGCGGGCGTTTCTGCCGAGGGACTCCGGCAGGCGGTTCGGCGCGAGTCCCATTCATCCGTCATGTAGCACGGCTCGCGCTGGCACGGCGCCGCGTGACGATCGCGCGATCATATTCATTTACCTTTTCATAATAATGTTAACTCGCCACGTGCTTATATACTTCTTTTTTTCAGATGAAAATAAATTACCGTTATTTTGCACGAAGTCAAAAATTGAAAGAAAATTTTCATTACTTTCATAGGTAAGTAATTAACAAGAAGAATAGAAATATTTATACAAATATTTTTCAGTCGGAATCGTGAGCAGATTTGATCGATATTATTCTAATATGGACAAAGCGACGCGACGCATAGGTGGAGCTTATTTGGCGTTTGAACTGATAGACCAAAATTTAGAGGTTGATTGATAAGTTAAAATGATCGCTATAGCATTATGATTTTAGAACTCACCTGAATTTCATAACTTCCCTACCCAAATTAAACAATTTTCAGGGTGAATCAACTTTTAAAGTACTCCCCATTTTTCGACATGTTTCTCAAATTATATGTTTTTAGAAAGACTATATATTTGTAAATGACTTGGCTTACACGCTTAAATCAGACAAATAGGCTAACAATTATTTGATATAAAATAGTACAGTTTTAAATAATACCTCTAATATAGATACGCGGGGGACAATGTTGTCCTTAGGTTTTGTATGAAAAATGTTTTTTTTCCCAGAGTTACCAGGTTTTTTCGAGGAATAAAAAATATTTGAGGTGTTTAACATGTAAGGTCTGTAAATTTGGTGGTCTGATTTTAATATTCATACATTATAATGAACCATAACTCACCAGGAAAGTTTAATACTGCAAAAGAAAAGGAGTACCTACCTTAAAAGTTGATTCACCCTTCAACCGACTTCATGAATTAAATCACTTTAACTGAAATATGAGTGCTGCGACGCTGGAAGAAATTAAGAAGATGAACATTATTTCGATTGTAGCCGTTGCTAGGGTTACCATCAGTTCCTAAGTAAATTCGACAAGTTAGTTGCATATTGAAACCAGTCAGTAGCGGATGCATTTATAGAAAAACTACCTGTTGGCTGGCGCTGGACCCGCTAGTCGGCCACGCAAATATAACAGACGAGCAAAACGAGCTCTGTTTTAGGTCAACGTTGAACAAATACCAAACGGGTCGCTCGGACGCTTCCGTGGTCTATTTCTGATCCGCATTAAAAGACGTCGGGCGAGGACCGCGGTGCGCCTGCGACTTGCGCGACGTGCACCGGACTTGCAATTCGGTCTTTTATTTTCTTACTTTATTGCGTTCTACATACCCACTTTGCAACCATAACAACAAGAACCATTACAATTATGCCATCATTAAAATATTTACTGCCTAATAAAGTGTTAATATTGACATCGTAACTATAAAGCCGACCTACAATCAAATCTTTTTGAAAGTACCGATTGATGGTAAACCCCGTAAGGTCAAGCGCTGGCGTGAGATGAATGATTCGATTCGACGCATAACGCGGAAGCAATTTTCGTATTTTGCGAAGCAGTGCCGAGTTCGGTCGGTCGTCGTCTCCACTCTATAATCTAAATAAGGCGCAAAAGTTCAACGGCCCGCTAAGCCGACTAGGAAGAAAATTAGAGACATCACCCTGATTTACTTGCCTTCTTTTATTTTTGATTGCCCAAAATTGTGTATGCTTGATAAAGGGTTTAAATTTCTGAAGACCCAACTTAAACATTTAACTACGATGTATTTCCAAAATGCGTGACCCATCTAGATCGTGAGGATAAATTATTTTATTTTTATTTTGATCCCGGAAATAACTCTTTTTATGGCCCTGTCTGATACACTTAGTTTCTTTTTATGTTATATGTTTCGTCTTCAGTCGAAAATAAATCCCATACAAGACAAACTTCCTGAACAGAATTTACAAGATTCTCATAGATGTTTTAGTTCTACGGCTAGTAAATAATGATTTATAGTTCCAATGGTTATACATTCTTTTTAGTTGAAGGCACGGGCATGACGTATTTGAAAAAATGATTTAACGACATCGAGAGGTTTAAGCTTTAACCACAGAATCATAAATCAATCATCACAATCCAAATAGGTATCGTAGAAACAAAGGCAAATGCCATGGACCATTAGTAATTAAGTAGGTCACTAATATACCTGCCGTCACCTGAAACTCATTATAATAACGTCGTAAGTGCGACACCGTTGTAGAAGAAATTAGGTCTAAAAGTGGAATGCGAGAAGAACACTTTCCTCCGGCGGGACATAGGCGACGCGACGCGTATGACGTAGCCTGTTGGCAACCGCCGGGGTGTGAGACAGGAATTGCGTAAAGGTGTCGTGAACACTTCATTCGAAACTCACTGGGAACTTTTCACGACAACGAAAGTACAGAAATACCATTAGCGTCAGTAGTATATTATTGGGCGTTTCAAAACACATTTCATGTGTTTCGTGTTTTGAAACTCCCAATCGGTTTTGAGGTGTTCTGAAACTCCCAATCGGTTTTGAGGTGTTCTGAAACTCTCAATCGGTTTTGAGGTGTTCTGAAACTCTCAATCGGTTTTGAGGTGTTTTGAAACTCTCAATCGGTTTTGAGGTGTTCTGAAACTCTCAATCGGTTTTGAGGTGTTTTGAAACGCTCAATCGGTTTCTCTGAAACTCATAGCAGTTATTTTATTAAGTTGTAATTGATTCGAAACGCCTTTGCGTTCTTTGATATATTTGGTTCATAACGTTCAATCGGGTTTACGTGTCGCCTCACGATGTGCCCGTAACACATCATACAAAATTGAATGCGTTTTCACCATGCTAAGTCGTAACTTACTTTACATTTGTATTATTAAGTAAAATAACAAAAGCTTAACACAACACACACACTAAGTTGATCAGGCTCAGCATGTATGCAAGGGTCCAGGACCCTCATAGCGCACCACACCGCTACGGACGGACTTGGTTTGCTAAGGTGTTTTCACAACTTGCTGCGAAGGTGATCAATCTCCACAACAAGGACGAGCCACCCGGGATGCTATAGGTTCCCAGTGGTCTTATGGCTGCATTTTACATGAAGGTGGATTTGGGGGCCTTCCACCAAGGCGTGGGTCATCTGTACCTACCACCGCATAGGCACAGAATCTCCTCAAGTTCAAGGATAACAAATTCAGCGGTTAGTAGCAAGGGTGATCAGGCCGAGCCACAGGTTGCTGGTGCACCCTACCATTCCGCCGGTCGGTCACGGAAGGTGGGAGCACGTCGGTTACATATTTTGTGTTTTATTTATATCAACCAAGTATAAAAACTTCGTTAGCGCGATGTAGACCTGAGCCTGCGATTGGTTAGTTTCTGTGACGTAGTTGTGACGCTAAACATACAATTATCAATGGCAAAAAGTTACTTGAAATTTAAATAAGTTATTACTCTACAAATTACTCAACCTGATTTTGTTTCTTTAACTGTACAAGTAAAGTTTACAATCAGTTGAAGTGTCATTTGATATGTTGCCTTAATAAATTTTTGCATATTCACAATTTGCTTATCTATCACTATGCGACACGGCTATTAAATAATTAATTGTTTTGATGAAGACGACAAAATAATGTACTTAAGCAGTGTTTACATGGTACACAAAATATAATTATAATGGTTTTGAATAGAAAGAAACAATTTGTTTAAAAAAAAAATGTTTATTTTAAACAAATTAAGATAACAATATCAAAATGTATGTATGTAAACTCTTTATTGCACATAAACAATTACAAGACAATAATTGTAGTAATTTTATGGTTTTGAATAATATCGAGAATCAAAAGTTGCATAACGAAATTTATTAAAAAATTGATTATTTTAAATGTAGTATATATGTATGTAAACTCTTTATAGCACATAAACAATTACAAGACATAATAATTATACTTAGTAATTTTGTTCAAGGTAAGTATTAAAATATGAACTTAATAAAATCTAATAGCTAACGTCACTTAGTCTTTTCACAATTCGGCTAACTAACTCTTCCGTAGCACTTAACAATTCATCGTAGTTATCTTGGACGACATACTGCACCGTCGTCGTCAAATCCTCACCTTGTTTCGACTCGAGGTTCGCAATAGTAATCTTTATTACTTGCTTCCCCTTGTTAGCTTTTCTAATTACATGCGAGTTTAACCCAATATCTGATGTTCGAGTCCTTCTTTGCAGTGTTTTCTTCTTCAATGTTCGTTTTGATTTTTTCGGAGAATTTGCTAAAGATGTATCCTGATTTTGATTTATACATCTTTCCTGGTACTTCAAATAGGAATCCATGTCTTGGCAATAGGAAAATGGTTCGTCGAATGATGCAATAGTCTGAGATGAAAAAAGTGGGAACTGTTCATCGATTTCTTTCACGCAGTCAATGGGTTGAGAACTCGTCATACTCTGCAAAATAAATGAATAGAATTAGATTTATAACTACCTAACCATTTTTTATTTTTTTTTTATTAAAAAGTAGTACATAATTGAGATAGCTGTACTTACTTATTTTGTAGATACAGGAACTGAAATTAAACTACGCCTGTCTAAATTGACGTTCAAAGAAGAACTACACTTATTTTTTAGATACAGGAAATGAAATAAAACTGCGACCGTCTAAATTGACGTTCAAAAAAGAACTAAAATACGAGTATTAAATTGTTGCAGTAACATTTTTCCTATGCTAAATAAGTACACACTTCAAATACAAGTTTAAACAAGTCTTAATTCATGCAGTGTAAAATGAGCCTTAGCGAAGTTCGCGACTACTTTGTAAAACGGCGGCTTCTTTGATTGCAACATAATTAACATGATACTTTTGTTTGTTACACATTTGCTTATTTTGCAAATTGACGCCTGAGGTATTAAACCTTTATAAAAACCATTATTGTTCGTATTTTGTAGTAGCACTGTTAATACAAATCGAGTGTAATAAATATTGAAATGTTGAGAACTTCTGTATTGTGGTGTAGGTACCGATAAATTTATTTTTTATGTTGTAACGCATAACTTTATTAGACACCGTTGCAGTCAATCGTTCTACAGTGAATCAATCATCTTTACTCTACCTACACTGCACTAAAACAATGTTCGTAAGTTTTTAATACATTTAATTACATTGTTATTAACTTTTTTTACACAATATTAATGTTATACTTTGTTTGCAGGTCTGATACGGAATACTGTCAAGTTGAGCTCTCCAAAAAGACTCCCTCAAAAAAGAAAATCGCGCTTCCTGAATCTGAGGACGAAGTTTCTATACCGCGGTAATTATATTTTAAACAAGTATAATGATATTAAAATCTTCTAATGTGTTTTATAAAACGTATAATTTGTTTTTTATAGGTCTAAGAAGCTTAAACTCTCCAAAAAGGGTCCCTCAAAAAAGAAAATCTCGCTGCCTGAATCTGAGGACGAAGTCTCTACACCTCGGTAATTATATTTTAAACAAATGAAACATTGAAACCTTCTAATGTGCTTTTAAAAATGTAAAATTAATTTTTTATAGGTCTAAGAAGTTGAAATTATCGAAAACCCTGCTTCCCGAATCTGAAGAAGAGGTTCCAACTTCATGGTGAGTAATTAAATTACCGTTTTTGAAACTGAATTAAAATAATTAGCTCAGTATGTACCTACCTATGTTCGTATTATTAATTTTTGGTTTCGATTTACAGCACAAAAAAGTTGTCGCAGACGTGTCAACAAAAATATCCGCCTGCAGGCTGGAAAATTGACTCCGATAGCGAAGACGAAGACTTGCGTGTTCAGCAAAAGGAAACGGTGTTCCCGTCTGTTTTGATACGGCAAGTTCCTGGCGGCAGGGTGCGGCGAACTGCACAATTGTCTGGTAATCTTTTTATTGAGTTAAAATTGTATAATGTTGCTGACATAAAAACTGTTGCGGTAGAAGATCGATGGAAGAAGGCTTTAATTAACTTAAAACTTCAGGTAGATGCGGATTCGCAAGAGGTATCAAATATTAATAAAGTTTTAAAATTAAGTAAGGAGCACTTCATCGATGATGGAGTGTTCTATCGCGATTTAAAATAATTAGAATTGATGTGATAGGTACCTTTGTTTGTAATATTCACCGTAATTTTTCTTTTTAAAAATGAGTCTTAACTCAATATTTTGTTCTGTTTGCGAAACATCTGTTGCAAGTCGAGCTTTTTCTGCCCATTTACGAAGTACCGTGCATAAAAATAATATATCTATAGATAACGGTGATGGTGTTGAAAAAATAGCTAGCGCCTTTCGAAGTAGGATAGCGTCTTACCGCGTGCGAGGACACGAAGACTGCCCAGAGCAAACTAGTCCTCCTGCCGAGTTTTTACACAGTGTTCGCGCCCGCGTTCGAAAAATTTTAGATGCAAGACAATCAGTCTTTAAGAGTGTTAAAGTTAACTTTGAATTATTTGCAGAATTTTCTTTACTTAAAAACGATACATGCGACGTTAAGTCTTTTGCGACTCAAAATATAGTGATACATCAGACTTATGATTTCAATGAAATATTTTCAAATCTTTTACACTCTATTTGTCGAAAAATTGATGAATTTCAAGACAGGGATAGTGGTTGGGCTTTTATGCGCAATTTATACCTAGAGGTAAACATCAGTAAATACAACCCACTGCGAGCATCGAGATTCATAGATTTGCCTAAAAATATTAAACTTAAGCGTGCGTGCATCAATATTCAAAATAAAGATAATTTTTGCTTTTTGTGGTGTGTGATGGCTGCACTATTCCCCGCTAAAAGTAATGCTCATAGGGTATCTTCATACCCTCATTATGAAGGTGTTCTAAATAGCGCGGACATGACCTTTCCTGTAGGATTATCTGACATCAAAATATTCGAAAAAAACAATCAGAATATAAGTATTAATGTGTATGCACTCAAAAATAAAACTGAAATTGTAGGCCCGCTTTATAAAACCGCATGTCGGAAACAACATCATATTAACCTATTAATGTTAGAAAACGGGCGTCAAACACATTATTGCCTAATAAAAAATTTAAGTCGTCTGCTTAAACTTCAATTAACAAAACATAACGGACAAATATTTTTTTGTGATGAATGTATGATATTTTTTAATAGTGAAAATAAATTAAATGCTCACGTATGCGGGGGCGTTAAGACAATTTTACCTGAACGGGGTGCGCAAATTGAATTTAAAAATTTTGAACGAATGCAAGATATGCCTTTCATAATTTATGCAGACTTTGAATCATTATTGCAGTCAAATACAGACGAAACGCTTAGTTCAAAATGTACTACAACATTACAGGAGCACGTGCCAGCTGCATTTGCGTACTACATTGTTTGTTCATACAATAGCTCGCTAAACAAATTCGTTTCTTATCGTGGAAAAGACTGCGTAGATAAATTTCTCGAATATTTGCAAATAGATGTATGTAGAATTCATAAAATATATTCTAACCAAAAGACAATATCTATTACAAAGGAAGAAGATAATGATTTTTTAAATTCTCAGTATTGTTTTCTTTGTCGCAAGTTATTGCTTGGCGACTCCGTGAGAGATCATTGTCATTTAACGGGACGCTATAGGGGGGCAGCCCATTCTTATTGTAATATTCGATACCGCTTACCATCATTTGTGCCAGTATTTTTTCACAACTTATCTGGATACGACAGTCATTTGTTTATACGTCAGTTGGGCGAACTTCCTGGTCAAATCAAAGTTATTGCAAAAAACAAAGAAAATTACATATCATTCACGAAATTTTTCATTACAGATCAAAACGGATATATGCCTGTTCGTTTTGTAGATTCATTCAAATTTTTATCAGCAAGTTTGGAAGAACTTGTAAGCACCTTAAATAAAGAAGATTTTATTCACCTCTG
Organism: Acleris literana; assembly: GCA_946894065.1. Lineage (NCBI taxonomy): Eukaryota > Metazoa > Arthropoda > Insecta > Lepidoptera > Tortricidae > Acleris > Acleris literana. Next base: position 8,214,401 of record OX335681.1, read on the forward strand.
TCATTTCTTTCCTATAAAACAGCATTTTGATCTATTGAAACGAAAGGGTGTCTATCCATACGAGTATATGACTAGTTGGAGTCGCTATAAAGAGCAATGTTTACCGCAGCAACATTATTTTTACAACTCAATAAAAAATGACAGTATTTCAAAATATGACTATGAGCATGCGCAACTTGTATGGAAATCTTTCGATGTAAAGAGTTTAGGAGAATACACTGACCTGTATCTTAAATCAGATGTATTATTACTAGCTGACATATTTGAAAAGTTTCGTCAAACTTGTAAAATTAATTATAGATTAGATCCTGCTTTTTACCTAACCGCCCCAAGTTTAAGTTTTGATGCTATGTTACTCATAACTGATGTGAAGTTACAACTCATTGATGACCTTGAAATAATTAGAATGATTCAGAAGGGTATTCGTGGAGGTGTATGTTTATGTTCTACTCGGTATGCAAAGGCAAATAATAAATACATGCCGAATTTTGATTCCAGTAATCCATATAGTTTCTTATTGTACATAGACTGTAATAATCTATACGGTTATGCAATGTGTGGTTTTTTACCTTATGCTGATTTCAAATTCTTACCACAGCATGCAATTAATGAACTTGATATTCTAAAAATCTCTGATAATTCGGATTATGGTTATATTTTGGAAGTGGATTTAGAATATCCAGAACATTTGCATGACTTGCATAATGACATTCCATTCTGTCCTCAAAAATTCACACCTCCTGGTTCGAAGCAACCTAAACTTATCCCAAATTTATATGATAAATATGAATATGTCATCCATTACATGCATTTAAAAATATGTCTTAAACACGGTTTGATATTAAAAAGAATACATAGAGTAATCAAGTTTAAACAAGGTCCATTTTTGAAGCAATATATAGACTTAAACACGCAGTTAAGACAGAAAGCTAAATCCGTGTTTGAGCAAAATTCATGCAAACTATTTAACAATGCTATATTTGGAAAAACGTTGGAGGACCCCGAAAAAAGGTTAAATGTCATGTTAGTTAATGCATGGCGAGACACTACAAATAAAACAAAAAAGAAATATACAGCTGAGCAGCTAACAGGGAGACCCAATTTTCATAGTTCAACCATTTTTACTGAAAATTTTGTTGCCATACAAATGAAGCCAGAATCGATAACTCTCGATCGACCAATTTACATTGGATTTACTGTTTTGGAAATATCGAAAACTCATATGTACGATTTTCACTATTCTGTTATGAAACCATTTTATACATCTAATCTGAGTTTGTGTTATACTGATACAGATTCCTTTCTGTATTCCATAAATACAGAAGATTTATATGCAGATTTAAAACTAAAATTTCACCACTATTTTGATACTAGTAATTACTCAGACAGTAACGTATTTGGTATAACTCGTCAACATAAAAAAGTACCAGGTTTGTTTAAGGACGAACTTGGTGGAGAAATAATAAACGAATTTGTAGGTCTTAGGTCTAAATTGTATTGTATAAAAACTGAAAACAATCAAATTAAAAAGGCTAAGGGCACAAAAAAACATGTATTGCGAGGTGTGGATTTTGAGGAGTATAAAAAAGTACTTTTAAATAAAGAGCGGATAAGAAAGAGGAATATTGTATTTAAATCACTAAAACATGTTATTTTTACACAGTCTTTAAATAAAGTAGCATTGTCGTCAAATGATGACAAATGCGTTATACTAAAGAATCAAACCTCGACGTTATCTTGGGGTCATCAATCTTTGTTTTAATGTAAACAAGTTAGATTTAAGGTGTAATATTGTAAATAAAGGTGATCATTACTGAATAAACGTTGTTTTTTAACAATCTTGTTTTATTTTACTTCGTGTATCATAATCATAATATTCGCACGTTAAATATATCAATGTCACTATTGAAATGTTTGATTAAGTATGAAATTTATTTAGTCGTCACGTCACTGTTAGATTTAACGTACGAATATATATGTGTTTGCAATAGGTCCTAAAATAAAAATGCAATGATTTAATAGCAATTATTTATTTATTTATTTATTTTCTACAGAATATGATAAATTATTTTCAGAATACCATTTTTTAATACATATTACATTTTTTAACGCACATGTTTTTTTATGAATCATACAATTATATGTACTGAGATCTTTACAATATTTTTGATGCATAGATTGAAAATTAGGCAAACCTTTTTCTCCTAAATCTATTACTGTACAATTAGAACACAATTCTATTACCCATTTAACTTTTTCTAATCCTTTTACATATATTTTCTTATTTTCTAAGTAACCATGAATCATTCTTTTAAATTCTCTATAGTCAACATATCCTTCACGCCATAAAATTCCGAGGTTTTTCTCAATCCAGTTCACCTGACGTTTTTCATTTTCCGATAAAGTAGAAAATGCATATGGGGGTTTTATTGAAAATATTTGCGTGTATTCATCTGTACTGTATGCAAATTCCTTAACAATAAATTCATTTTTATACGATTTAAATCCCTGAAGATCCACGAACAAACGGTCAGTCATCATGATATTTTCTTTGTAATGTTGCTTAACGGTTTGTATTCTACAATACTATCATTCAGAATTAGACAGTACGCCGCAGTATTATCGGGAATATCCTGTTCACACTCTAATTCTAGCCGTACATCTATGGCACCTGTTTTTAAGGTTTCGTTTTGATGAGAACAGTCGAGGACGAAGAGAGGGGCTTTCTCTTTAAATTTTTGCGGACTTAACAACGGTGCTTGACTACGTCTATAATAAGACTGTTGAAATTTAGCGTACTGTTCGTATAATAAAGCGTACTTTTCGTCTCCAAAACTTACATTTAAACTTTCATATGGAAAATAGTTTGAGTTCAAAAAAACTTTGACGTCTCTCAAATGACAATGATCAAAGCATGTTATATCTTTGTTAATCATATTTTTTCGGTCCGTTTTTAATCCAATTATAACGAATCGTGGCTTTTCAATTTGAGATGAAGTTTTGATTGACCAAGAATGTTTAGAGGTTTTAGGCAAAAGCGGATACTCATAAAGATCCCAGTTCCTAAATGCTATTTGAATAGCGCGATCTTTTTCTAAATGTTTTAATAAAGTTAATCTTTCCCGATCAGAAACTTTAATATGAGGCATACGCCATACTATTTTAGATATAGTAATGTTGTCTATGTATTCATTTGTATTTAATATTACGCTATTTAAATTACTATTGGATCGTAAAAGAATAAGTTCATGTTTGCAATTAATAATTATTTTATTATAATCCTCTGCGAAACCAAGAATTTTATTTAAAGGCACAGATACAGAAAATGATCCATTGGTAATTTTTGTGCCATCAACGTCCCAGCCCCATAATTTTGACATCGAAGATTCGAGTTCATTCATAGATATAAGAGATTTCATAGTAGTCGTAACCCCGGCGTTTTTTATTTTATCTATTTCTATCCCATTCAGTTCATATCGAATATCTTGAAACATATGTAGTATAGGGTTATTAGTAAACAGAACACTGTTCACCTGCGCTTTTGTTTCTCTATTGATTACTTTAATAGTACCCTCTATGTATAAAGTACTCGCTGATGGTAATACGTAAAGATCTTGTTGATTAATAGGTATACGGATTTCATCGTTTAAATTAAAACTGGTTACGTACGGTTTATATGAATGATATTCGAAACTTTCAATCGTGTTATCATAGCTCAATGGATCTATTAAGCTTAGTATACTCATTTTAACAAGCCTATGTTTTTTAAAAATTGTTTATTATCTTTCGTTAGCTTTGTAAATTGCTCTATAGGTCTTCTTTTCTTGATAGCACAGTGATTACTAATACGTTTATCGTGCGAGACTTTGCTTTTATTGAAATCTATCATTTTTCCGAAGATGTAAATATATTTGAATCTCTTCACCTCGTAAATTAAGTAAATTATTATTTGCGTCTAATATTCTTATTTTAAGTGAGCTTAAGCTTTTTTGGGTAACCGGGAAATAGATAACGTTTTTCGGTGTTTCTATAATCCTATATCCTGGAGGCACATTCGGAACAAACTCATGAATAATGTGGCTTGGTCTTCCGTTTACAAATGATCCGCTCACTATGTCACATTCAACTCGCACTATAGTTGTAGACAGAATGGAGACAGGAAAGGGGGACTCTGTTAATATATTAGCTTGTACAGTTTCTTCACCGAAACCTAGTAACTTGCCAATCGAATTTTCTTTATTAAAGTATACATTTTTAGAACATACTATCGAAGTCTTTAAGGTATTATTATTACACGTCAGTGAAAATGTGCATCCTTGCAGATGTCTTTTGAAGTAATCGTCAAGGTCTTGAAGTTCGTATGACCCTTCAGGAATTTGTACTACTTCGTTTTTACCATAATAAAATTTATTGTTTCTGTAGTCTATATTAGGTATAGAGTTAAAAGTTGACATGTATAGCAACCCACATTCATATTCACCATCTAGTTGAAGAGCTGGTGAATGATTCGTAACCAGGGTAGAAGAGGTTCCAGTTATAGACAAAGTGAAAGACATCGTGTGAATGATAAGGTTTTTATTGCACAGAGACATTTAAACGGTCGCTCCAAAATTGTTTTAAATATTTCAAACATAAATGTCCGCAATTTACAGTGTCAAAATTTTGATAAGTGTTGTAGTTATATGAAATTTCATGATTTTTTAAATACCTTATTAATTCTAACGGTGGTTGAAGATCACCATAACTATTAAAATATTCACAATAATTATTATCTTTAACATAGGCTACCCAGTGAGTCCCCTGGTTTTTAGAACTGTCTAAATTAACGATTGCACATTCTACTCTGTTAGGTCGCTTTGGCAAATTATCTCTCATATAAACACCACGAAAATGAGGAATATCTGTTGAGTATTTTAAAAGATCTATATTAGTGAGAGCTCGTCTAGGTAACCTTTTATTTAGTTTTTTGAACTTTTTAAACACAATCCTTTGCCGTTCTTATACGGTTTTATATGTAAACCTTTTCCTAATGCAATAGATTCCATCATTTTGTTATGGCGTTCTGATTCGGTTAAGTTTTTCTTTGCAGCTTTGTAATCAGCAACAGCTTTTGCGATTCCAGCAGCTCCTCCTGCTAACGAGCCTAACGCGGAAAGTCCAGCAAAAATAGGTATCAGTGGTAAAATACCTCCAGTTTTTGGGATCGGTATTAAGCGAGGAACTCGTAATTTACTCGTATTGTTATTACGGAATACTTTAATTGCAGCTGCGAAAGCTTGGCTAATTGCAGTGCCTTTATTTTTAGATTTGTTTTTCTTTAATTCAGCACGTATTTTAGATGTAAACTGTTTAAATGTTTTTATCCCCGCACCGATTTTTATTTTAGATTTCATTAGTTTGCTAACTAACCATGATGCAAGTTTTTCGCCCTTTCCAGCGTTTTTCGAGTTTAATCTTTGTTTAGCCATTTTATAAAGTTCTAAATCTGCACGGTGTCGGTCATCTAGATTAGAATGTTTATCGTAAGCAATGTCGTGCTGCATACACGCTTCGTCCAACTCATTAATTCCCTTATCACCCCTTAGCAACCGTTTGTGCAATTTTGTACCTGGTCCACAATAATTATACCCAGGTAAGTGCAGCTCAAATGGTAAGTGATTAATAGCACTGTTTAAAAGTCCTCTCCCTTTCATATCCAATATAATAATGACAATTTTGAATACAATAAAGTTAATAAATATACTCATACAATGGCATTTCTATCAATCCAGCTATTTTCGCTATCATTAAGCCCTAACCACTTTACATACAATTTTTCTCCCCTCTTTTTGATCACCTTTTCTATGAGGTAAACATCAGGATGCTTTGTTTTCTGAAGTTCTTGTTCGTAAAATGAACCGAGTATTGTATTTTTTCGTTGATCTTCAATAAGGTAAGTAACTGGACGAGTGTGATTTACATGTTTAATAGTAAATATTTCTGTCGACCAATTCGGTGTATAACCTTTATGAAAAGCACTTTTATACTTGCTTATGCGTACATGATCTCCTATATTAAATTTATTTGATTCATAACCTAGATTGGATTGCGCGTTTTCGATGTTTGTCTTTACTTTGGACTCATTATCAAAATTAACATCAAAAGGTTTAAATTTTGTTGTATGATGCATAGTTTGATTATAGGATTTAACTATATCATTCAAAGGTTTTCCAACCCATTTATAATTTCCAATGAAACTAAAATATTTGTATAGTTTATTTTTGAGCGTTTTTATTAACCTTTCAACAATAGATGCTTTTTTAATTGAATACGTGGAATAATGATTTATTTTTAAAAAATGTACATAACGACCAAATTCATTATTATAAAACTCTTTCCCTAAGTCTGTCTGTAAGTTTATCGGTACTCGTTTTGATGATTTAATAATTTGTTCGAAAGAATTTTTAACTTCTATTTTCGTTTTAGATTTTGTTGGAATACACCACGCATACTTTGAAAAGGCGTCAATTACAACCAAAATGTATTTATATCCTCTATTTATCTTATGTAAATTTTGTAAGTCAATCAAATCTGCTTGCCACAAATCATCAATTCCTTTTAATATAACTGCTCGTCGCTTAAAGTTTTTTCGAGCTGATCTGTGTATCTCGTTCACGACTTGCTGCTTTGCCATTGTTTAATTTGTTGAAAATATCGTCTATTTCCCTTTTTGAATAAAAGTTCAATTTCAACTGATTTGCCAACTGATGAATTTGAGAATTTATGTCATCAAACATAGAATCTAGATACTTCTTCTGATAAAGGTTCTGAACGAGCTGATCGACGTACTGCTTATTAACTGCATCATCAGGTGACAATGGATGTGCAAGTCCCTTTAATCTTAATGATTGTAAATCGAAATGTCCATCATCTGATCGGAGCAAAGCATTATTTTTAAGTTCAGAAACTTCAGATACACGCAGGCGTTTATGAAGATGATGACCGAATTTGTCTATATTCATTTTATGTTCTATTTGCACGTCAAAAGTTCTGCCTCGACTAACGATAATAGTAAAGTAACTGTTTTATATATTGACATTGTTAACTAATCCTGCTTCTTGCAGTTCTTCAATAACAGATATGATTTCATTATCCAATCCTGTATTACCAGCTTCACGAGAAGCTATAAGCAATTTTAATCTTTCAACTAATTCGTTTGGGTTATCCCAATATACATATGATACATCGGTTTTAACTTTTTTCATGGTCGATAATCCTTCACCACTTATTAAACGTTCTTTAGCTAATTTAAAAAGCGGTCTTATTACGTATAAATATTTCATGCCTTTGTTGCTTTTAATTGGTTTATTAGGATTAAAATCTCTTCTATGTGCATTAGTTTCTAATAATAAGATTTTATAATTGCGTTTATCATCCTCAGTTACAATATTTAAATCCGGTACTTTCTTATATAGCAATTCGTTTAAACCTGGCGTTAAATAGTAAGTATGGGCATTTACTTTTAATTTTTTATCATGTGTTGTGTATACCGGACAGGATCCCAACATTAGCTTGTCCCGTTCCGTTCGAACACCAAAAGGTATATTTAAGTTGGTAATATAATTCTTTTGAAATTTAGGATCAACACGAGGAGATGCGAAAGAATCTGTCGTCTTAAATGAAATATCATTTATTGAATCCTGATCATTAGTTTGTTCACTTTCCACTCCATCGCTTACATCACTTTCATCGTTGTTTGATGTGTTATCCTCTTGATCTTCATTATCAAGACTCGATTGAGAAGATTTCCTCACAACCGTATAATCATGAATAGATTGCCTCTTTTCTTCACTAGGACTCAATTTTAATCTTTTTACTGACTTTCCCCATCGAAATCCGTCATTTAAATCATCATCATTAGTATTTAAGTAATTATTCTCATTTTTAACTTTAACTATTTCATTAAGTGGTTCTGTTATTGGTTTCAATACTGATTCCAACATCATATCATTATCAGTTTTCATATTACGAATCAGACTAACTTTCTTTTTAACGGCTTCGACAGATTTAAGTACTTTTTCTTTCAAATTTTTCTCGTCATTGATTTTAAGATTCATGTCTGATCTTGATGGTTTTCTATGAAGCAATAAATGTTTCATAATAATGCATCATGTATTATAGTTAATCCATAATGATAAATGTGTCAAAACCCATTCTATAACATCCTGAATTACGAGTAGAATCTTTATTTATAACCAAGTAACTATATGGCAGTTTCCATACTTCAGCACACATTTCTCGAAACTGTGACCAAGACATATCGCTTCCAACGTGCTCATCATAAACATGACGTAAATTAACATCATCTTGCTTAAATAGAATTATTAAGTTAGCATTATCTCTTATTAATTGTTTAGGTATTTTACTATAAGTTTGATTAAGGTAGAAGCTATCAATATTTTTATGACGTCCCATTGCAAAGTAATCCCTTATGTTGTTTTGATTTTCACATGCAACATCATCAAATATAATAATTGAGTTAATGTTAGCTTCATGTGGACTTAGTACTTCATCATTCTCACTATATTTTTTAAATTCGACTGATGGAACCAACATTAGTATTTTTTCTAAATACTGATACATAGGTTGGAAGAGAGTTTTAGAATAAAGATAAAGGTTTTGAAATCGTAGCCCCCGTTCATGCAGCAGAAGACCGACCATTAAATTAGTTTTACCACAGTTAGAAGGACCACAAATGATACTTCGAATTGTGTTCGGTAAAAGCTCTCCATGACGTGAATTGCGATCGTGGCGAACTGGACAAACGACTTCTAATTGCAAGTTTTGAAGTTGTTTCACAAACTTCATATTTCCAAATATAAAAACAATATTACTACCTACGTGTTGTAAGCATGAAATGTCTGTACCCAATGAGAGTAGACCTTCAAGATACTGAGTAGTTATATGTGAATATGTTCAGGTTTTTTAAAACTGTATGAACTTCTTAACCGATTGAGCATTTCAAAACACCTCAAAACCGATTGAGAGTTTCAGAACACCTCAAAACCGATTGAGAGTTTCAGAACACCTCAAAACCGATTGAGAGTTTCAGAACACCTCAAAACCGATTGGGAGTTTCAGAACACCTCAAAACCGATTGGGAGTTTCAAAACACGAAACACATGAAATGTGTTTTGAAACGCCCAATAATATACTACTAGCGTCCGTCAACATTGTCTGAAATAGCTCGCAATAGTCACAGGACACTAATCGCTAATACTCTGGGCGGAGTCCGTTTGTTTATCGCTCCGGGGGAAACAGATACAGCGAAAGACGTCCACCCACAAAATCGTAAAAGTCATCAGCCTCAAAGACTTACACCTGCGAATTGACTTATTAATAGGAACTTAATGCAATTTAATGTGTATCTAAATAAACCTGACTTTACTAGTTGGTGCATCTCGTGACACAAGTTGAACAAGAAGAGAAAAGCTTTAAGCAAGAGCTAGCCGAATAATTGCACGAACTACGAAACCTAAACGTGGAAAAAATCTTGGACTCGTTCCAAGCAGCTGATTGATGAGGATGGTCATTTCGTACACGGCCAATCCCGAGTTTTTTCTTATTATTTAGCGGAGTAGTGGACGAATCTATTTCTGTGACGCGAAAAACAAGCCACCACAAAATATGCCAAAATATCTCATACAAAATTGAATCGTAGGTGTTCTGTGCGCCACGTGAAGTATATATCGACTTTTAAAAATAGAGGCAGTATTTTGTCCAAATATAGAAGGGTAAGAACTAATAAATGTTTAATTAACATCCTGCCATCCCTGCCAATTTATATAGCGTAACCAAGTATAAATATAATTGTTCGATGAATAAACAGTTTGAAATTTATAAAAGCCCTCTTTGCAACCTCTGAAATGGGGCGGATTTCTGGTTACTTGAACGGCCCAAGCACTTTGCACCAAACTTAGCTAATAACCAATTAGCGACAGAAACAAACTGAAAAACGTATTACAATCCGTTTATTCATCCCTGTGCTACAATGAAACAGACAGTCACAAAGGAATTAAAATATTGAAATGAATGAAATGAAATGAAATATATTTATTTGATACAGTGGCTTAAGTGGCTAGTTTTAGGTATCTTAAATAAGTGCTTAATACATATAAAATGTTATCTATAAACTGCACTGTGCGATACCCAGTCACCTGCACTAGGCTTAGCCTGTCTCGCAGAATGACTAATTTTAGTTTAGCGTTTTTGATTAAGATTTAGCGTTAAAGAATTATACAATTTTTAAATTTTATTTGCAAAACACGGAATAAATTGAAAAACAAAACAAACAAGGTAAGGAATTAAAATGATGGAATGATGGAAAGGAAAACAGATGTGAAGTTTGTGTATGGGTGTGAGAAGGTGTGTGATTGCGTGTACGTGTAGGTGTGCGTGTGTGTGTGTGCGGATGCAAGAAATCGATTACCAGAATTTGGAAAGAGAGAATGGTATAATTTCATGTTTATAACACCCCTTAGTGGTTTACAAAGTAATCATTTGTACCTATAACTTATATCATAAATCCATCCATCCTACTAATATTATAAATGAGAAAACAACTTTGTCTGTCTTTCACGGTTAAACCGCTAAACCGATTTAGATGAAGTTTGGTATGAAGAATAGCTTGAGTCCCGGGGAAGTACATAGAGGGCACTTTTTACCAGGATAAACGACTTCTAGAGAAGAGCTGATATATAAGCCATCCCATGAAGCCACAGTTAATCGACACCGTTATGTCAACCGCAGGCTTTGACGCATGCACTGTATTGTATGCAAATGCAAAGACAACCATTCTATTGTTAAATTAACCATCGACTTGATTTAATCTGTCTGACTACTTTACTAATGAAACCGTTTCGAAGATATTTTACATAAGGGCGTATGTTGAAGAATCGATGAACTCACGATTTCATTATATTAGAAAAAAATACAGTTAGGCACATAGGCAACATTTAACAGTGAACGTAAATATAGCTTTTAACGAACGGGAGCAACCACCACAGTAAGCAACATTTTTTAGGTGTAAATTTGGATCATGTTGCCTAATTATTTTTGACAAGCTGAAATGAAAGGAATATTGATGCGAATTCTCCACGAACTCAATCGCAGCATTTCTATTCATAACTTCTAGTAAAACGTTTAAACAATACGAAGGACGGAAGTAATGGATTTCTTTTAATTGGGCGTTTGTATACGAACGTGGGCGCGCGCACCGAATGCGTTAAGCGACTAGATTAATCGAAACGCTCCACAATTCGCAAACGCGTGCGAAGTGCAAATTTAATTCGAACAGATAGAAAAATTTACCAGCTGTTTCCTTAGACTCGTTCAGTTCTGTATATTAAGAGCTTTTTAATGATCCATAGGTAACAACCCATTTGTTTATTTTTGTTTCTGTCTTTAATTTGAAGTTGCATTTTCAATTTAGCTTGCAGAAACTGACGGTTACTAAATTGTATGTTTCGTTTGTTTCTTTTCCGGAAAACGATTCATGTGAGATATCTTTTATGTTTACGTGGAGTCGTGGATGCGCTAAAGTAATTGCGCATTGCGTTAATTTGAGAGAAGGATGTTTTTTTTTATAACGCGAGTTTATTGGAAAGACCATATTTGCAGTCAGCTTTGGTTATCTACTAAGTAAAATTATGAACCGAATATGTGGACCACTTTGCATTTGACTTCACCCTATCAAACAAAGGGTATTGGGTAAATTTGTTTGAAGAATATTGTCTTTTTTTTTTCAGCAGCCACGGATGATTCTTATATAGTTATTTAGAGGACCTCTAAATACATATAGATATATATAATCTATGGCGTTAAATAATATCGGAGCGGAGATTTTAAAGATTTAAATTTCAGTTTTTAGTACAAAAGTACGCCCAAGTATGAATATTTAAATATCTCGGCTCCGATGCACTTAAGAGTATTACATTATGTAATAAAATATGTTTATTTTTAATAATTCTATCATAATTTGCCACTTTTACGAATGGCCGCTCACCTTGAAAATGTATGAATTTTACAAATGACAACACTTTTACCCAAACCCCATTTGGGTGTAGTGGTAAAACCAACACAACAAAGATTTGGAACAAAATTGACACACACACGTCACGGTATTGTGAGAATGTAGGTACGTTGCGTCTACACACACTTATTCAAACGCAAAGCTGTATACTGCGAATACCTTGAACATTTTCACTTTTCAACCTCGGCGTATACCTATACACGTTCGAAAATGCACGGAATTTTTAAAACAGGAACCATTTTGTATTTACTTATTGTTGTTATAAAACCGTTGTCTTATTTTGAGCGTAACTAATTAGTGTATGTCCCAGACTTACCGGAATTATTGTGGATTTGCCAAACATTTAGCAGTTTCGAAAAGAGGAACGTGAAGGTTAATTACCTGAAAATATAAAACAAACAATCAGTACTGTACTGACCCACTGTGTCACGGTAAAACATTCCCTATTTGAATTCAAACAGAACCCCATATTACATAGGTATTAAACCTTTAAAAAATACCCAATACAAAATATCTTATACACTCGCGAGCAAAAAAAACGACTCAAGCTGCACGTTTGGGTTCTCCGCCCAGTATCTCTTGACCCATCCAAAATGTCTTGAAAAAAATGGTATCAAACGAAAGCTGATAAAGTAAAGATTTCAAAAATGTATAATTTTCAGTCATGCCAGGTTCCACAACTGATGGGGCCAGGTTTTGCAAAGACGAATAAAAAAAATACTATGAAAATTAAAAGGAAGTCGTGAAATAAACGGCATTTTAAGAAGAATAAGATTTTATTAGTTAATTTAATATTTTGTATTTCCACCCCTAGCCCTTATAACAGCATCCAGGCGGTTTTTCATCGATCTGATGAGCTTTTTGTGAAGCTCCTGGGGGATGACATCCCACACCTCCTGCAGAGCTGCCTTCAGCTCCGTAACATTTGACGGAGCTGGTTCTCTCTTCCGAACTTGTCTTTTCAGGTAGTCCCAGACATGCTCAATGGGATTCAGGTCCGGGCTGAGAGCTGGCCAGTCCATGGTGGGTATGCCGACCTCGGCAAGGTAGGCCCGAGTGATCCTTGCGGTATGACAAGGGGCATTATCCTGCATTAGGACGAACCCCTCGTCATAAAAACCGGCGTAAGGAACAACATGCTCCTCAAGGATCTCGGTGATGTACCTGGCAGCGGTCAAACCACCGCCACGGCCCCCACCAGGTACAAAAACGAGCTCGGCACGCCCTTCCATGGAAATGCCCGCCCACACCATGACGGAACCCCCTCCATAGGCAACTGTTTCCCTGAAACAGCACTGTGCGTACCGTTCCCCTGACCTCCTGTAGACCCCCCGTCTGTCACAGCCATTCAAGCACACCCTGGACTCATCGCAAAAAAGAACTGGGGTCCATTGCTCAATGGTCCAGTTTTTGTGCTGATGAGCAAATTCCAGGCGTGCTTGGCGGTGACGTGGGAGCAGTCTGGGGCCCGTGGCGGGCCGTTTCGGGGTCAGGTTAGCTTCCTTAAGCCTTCGCCTTACTGTCCACTCGCTGGCAGTAACCCCTCTTTCATCCTGAAGATGCTGCTGGATGGAAACGCCGGTCTGGTGCCGATTTCTGAGAGAGGTAGTGACCATAAAGCGGTCATCCCTCTCAGATGTGCACCTCCGGCGGCTAGAACCTGGTCTTCGTACCAAGGCCCCAGTCTCCCGATACCGTCGGTAGACTCGGGATACTGCTGACTGGCTTAAATTCAGCTGGTCAGCCACAAAGCGTTGGTTGTGTCCCTCTTCCAGCAAGGCCACGACTTGGGCGGCTTCAGTCATGGTGGTATCCATTTTCTCCAAGGCTTCTAAGTAGGGTCGTTAGCAGAGATGTGTACCGGTCAACTTCTGATAAGTAACTGATGACATTTCCCCCTCCACCCCCTTATTTATAGGGGTCAAAGGGGGCACAACTCGTACGTTTCGGAACGAGTAAATGACCCACATATCGGAAAATAAGGCATAACTTGAAAAATCGTGGATGGATTTCCACGGTTTTTCATTTTTTTAATCGTTCCATTATCACCTTTCGTTTGATACCATTTTTATTAATATATCATGGATGGGTCAAGAAATACTGGTCGGAGAACCCAAGCGTGCAGCTTGAGTCGATTTTTTTGCTCGCGAGTGTAAGTGCTAGTCTTAAAGTCTTCCACTTCGTAAAAGGCCTAAGTAGGTACAGTCGAGTTCATTAATATGTGTACACTTTTGTACCTAGTCACTTTAATTACTGTGACAATTCATACATGGAAGTTTAAACATGACATTACATAGACAATGTACTAAAGTGTTCACATATTTATGTACTCTACTGTATATAAGAATAATAAGGGAAAGACGACTAAATGGACGTGGGGTATGGAAAATATTTGTTCTGGGTAGCGGCTGACTGCGCAAATACTATTGTCAAATGTCAGTAATTGTGGCGCACGCAAATAGACAATACTTGGTAAACAAGTAAGACGGTAGCGCCACGGCTGCCCACGCACATCACGTTTGTCTGCGCAAATGAGCCCTAAAGATATTTTAACACGCTAACTAAACTGAGAGGCATCCCGCCCATTATTATAAGAAAACAGTATAAACATTTCTGTTTATTCAAGTCTTTTAACATTCAAATGCAGTATGCAGCAGATAGTCTACATTCATAAAAAAATTAATTACTGATTTAATTACAAGCATGTAGGTATAAAGAATAAATTATTCTGAATGCCTACGACTTTAAATGAAAGTGCCGCTCACAATTTACCTGTATGGTTGTTTTATAGGTCAGGCGGCTGAAGTTCGTTAATCTCTGAACTGACAATTATTTTCGAAGCGGCGGCGCACTGCGATCAACGTATCGACAAGCCAAAAGGATCGGCCATTCTGGCTTTGTACCAAGGAACGCAATAGTCAGCCTAACTAATGCACGTTTCGCGACCCAAGTTGGCATTTTGTCTGGCGAGACCGACATCCGACTAATCCAGCTGGGCCGATGTATGTTTGGCTTGAGATCTAACATAATTCCTTCCACAAGCTAATGAATGACGAAAGTGATAAGGCATTCTACGTTTGCATAGTAATGGACCGGTCGACGGCTAATCAATCTTCTTTATATTTCCATGAAGAGTAAATCGTTTGCCGTTCTTATGAAAATTAGAAGATGCATCTGCAACTATCTTTGCGGTTTCTTACCCTCATTACGCGTTCAAATTTGTCTTTGATGGTGACTAACTAAAGAACATTAATATACGAAATGAACCAAGAAGCTATTAATCCAAATACGTCACGAGTTACGCGTATGTCGCACATTAAACTATTTTATTACATTGTAGCGAGGAGAGTAGTACCTTGTTGATTTTGGACGTGCTCTCGGGACGGACAGGTGTGTGCATTGCTGTTATTTAAACCGATCGTTTTAATGTAGCTGCTAAATATGTTATGTTACACTTTATTTACCTTAGAGACCTATAAGATGGACGTTAAATCTCTATGTGCAATGGTTATAAAACCAACATTAAAAAAAAAACTTTGTACTAATGCCTTATGTAATCTTGTAAAGGTATCTTAATTATATTGAATTAACAACTTTTATGCATCTATATATTTTACTGAATTTAGATATATTGGGCCAATTCAGTATTAACATAAAGAAGACGACGTATCTTTCAGGTTCAAGGTACGTGAATGCAGTAGCACTTATTATAAGGAAAGTGCGTACTATCGGGGGCACCGGCTGGTAACGAAATAACGAATCTGTTTCGCAAACCCTTGTGGCCCGTATTTCCATCGGCGGGCAGCGCACGCGCATTGCGAAACGGTCCGCAAGCGCCAAGCGCACCGCAGCAGGGCGCAGAGGATGACGCCCTCAGATGACACCGCCAGACAGAAATAAATGTGCAAGCTAAACAAACCCGGCATTTCCGGCGGGCACGTGGGCTCCTCTGATACAATCATATAAAATTATTCGCGAATACCTAACTTCAGCGCAGGCCACGCTTGGCACGCCGAAGATTCACGTTTGGCGGCGATACGCCATGAATGGGCGTAATATTACGCAAGTTGGCCTTTTCGCTCCTGACTCACTCGTACAGAATTAACATGTCTAGAGAGTCGGCTCGAGTACCCTGCAGCTGCATTGCATATTTCATAAAATGAAATTTATGCGTTCCTGTTACATACTGATTTCTATTAATTGCGTTTGACGCTATTCACCTAACCTAGCATGGCATGACAAGTACGCTCCATAATGAATATACATTATACTCGTTTATCCAATAAATAAATTGCCAACATAGTATAAAAACATAATTAAAGTAACCAGTTTCAATAGTCTATGAATAGGTACCTGCTGAAGTTAATTTGAAATATATCAACAGGTGTAATTACTAAGAAAGCACTTGCGGTCTACGCACCTAATTTAAAAATAGGTGCGACACATTTAATAATGTGACACATTTGTTGTTCTAATGTTGGATCTCAGTCATATTAGTATCGCGATTAATTTCACGGTTAATTATAAATATGGATGCGGTTTGGATGAAGGTATAACTCAACAAGTAACACGGACGCCTGGGAGCGGATTGGCAACAATTCGGCGTCTATCTATTTCTACGCGAATTATCCTCTTGCATGAGTTATGGGCACGGCGTGACGACCGGCGAGCCGTTTGCCAAAACGAGGATTATTACCAACCCGACATCAGCTGCCGCGCGCACAACATTAACAATCTACTAAAAAACTAATAAAATGTAAAACATAAACTTTTCTTCGACGTCGTTATGTGTCAAGATATTTTCATGGATCATAGGTGCAAACAACATGAAACAGCAGTTTGGGATGCCTGTGTCTATGTGAACTTCTTAAGCAGCTGTCTCTAATCAAAATTGAAGTATATCACGCAAAGAATTACCGGGGTTACATAAGCGACAGTAAATTACGTTGACAAAGCCTACTAAAACGTGTGCAGTATTCTCGAGTATGCCAGAATGTCCCACCGATTAGGATTTAGTATTCGGGAGCGCGGCATGCGAGGATAATGCCATCGCCGGACCGGTTCGAATCATTCGGAGCTGCTGCACGCTCCAACTGCTCTACAACCGATCGGCAACGAATATTGTATAAGAAAGGTTATTTTTGCCGTCGCTCAGGGTCGCACCGCGTAAACACTACCGATACATGGCAGAAATGCCTCGAAACTGCATGTTGTGCGCGAGCACGTACCTATTGTACGGATGTTTACTATTATGATTATCTGCTACGCGTATGTTGCTAACCGGGAATTAATCATTTGTTTATGCCTTTTAAATACGTAACATGTAAACTTGGCATTATTTTTCCACAGCACCTGTTTTCGGGAAAAGATAGGTAATGTACTTACTGTGTAAAAGAGCCCTCATGTGGTCAATTTACTGAATATTTTGAATTTTATGACTTGTGCTAATCATAAGGCAAAAGCATTCCAGGTATTTTCAAAAATGCTTTAGTATTATTAATAATGAATAAATAAATTTAGATTCTGGCTGCAGTTAAACTAGGTAAGTTCCTGAACTCATTAAATAATGATTATTACCTATTTAAGTAAACTAGGCCACCTTTTGTGATATAGCCCAATAAAGTTCAAAGAGACGCACACAAATGTGCAATTACAGTCTGAGAATAAAAACTATAAAATTGAATAGAATCTAGTGCAATGAATCACGCAACAAACTAGCGCATACCTCTTGCATTTTTAAATCATTGACGTCAAAAACTTGAAATGTACCTACGTCAAGAATAAACTCACTCCCGCCCGAGTTATGTAAATATATTGCAATTTGCACTCAAATTAGCAGGTCGGTTTGCGATACTAAAACTTTTTTCAGGAAGCTGCCTCTAACTTTTAAAGTCGTTAAAACATAAAAGATGTATTGAAGCTGAAGATCGCTACAAGGATCTCCGTAACGCGTAGCGCGCCGGAAAGTCTTATAAAATTTTAAAGCTTATAATGTTGTTGCGTCCATGGCACTCTTTAATTTAGAATGTATTTGGGGATGCTAACGTTGAATGTCGCGCTAGTGGCATCACATTAATTTAACCGACTTATGAAATCCCGCGCGCCGCCTTCGCTCGGATACACGTGTTGTTAAAATAAACGACAACAATAAACGAAAACGTTTAAAGAATTCGATTGTCTTTCACGCGCAACAAATCTCGGACCTATTATCTAGCTAGCAGATAGCAACTCTTACGTTGTTTTTCTGCAATAAAACTATATTTATAGTCAATTTTGTTTCGTACGTACGTTCGTTTGTCATTCTACTGACAGCTGAGTGAATTGATTCCGCCACTTAAGAAGACTAAAATTTATAGACGGGTGCATTGGCAACCACAGAAAGAATGTGCGGAAAAAAAAAAACAGAATGGGATCTGTCTGGAGCATCTAAATTGTAATTTTGGACCAATCTCATACGAGAATTTAGTATTAAATGTCGTAAAACATACATATTATAAATTCATCTTTACTCGGAAAGTGCAACGGCCCAATTTATTGTCTGCGTACAATTTTCAAGATGAGAAAAACAAATTCTTTCTCTGTCACCATAATAGAGTGAAAAATTTGTTTCATGTTAAAATTAAAGCGCGATTTCACAGAACTATTTTGAAAGGCGGCCGAAATATGTCTAAATGCCACTTAGTTGATAGGTGTCACAGGGGCTGGCCTAAATACAAAACTAACTTTGGTATAAAAACATGTTAAAAGAATTTATTATATGTGAGGCACACAAGCTTTTTGATTTTAATGAATTAACGGTGTATTCGTTGATGGTTTGCGATGAAGCGGCTTAGAAATTGAAAGTGGTTTGTCACCGGCGTGTTGACACGGGTCCAAGATGCTGTCGGTAGATATCGGTAATATGGTTCGCATGGCCGGCGCACCTCGCGGTCCTCGCGCTAATCGCACGCGACGACACCCCTGCGTTTATCATAATAATATCCGTTCGGCAGCCAACAACAGCGTTAAAGTTTCAGACATTATTGGTAATGCATTTGGCAGTTAACCATGGCCGCAACAAACTACGAAAAGCTCCACATTTCACGCAACTTCTTAATAATCTTTAGACGTAGGTACCTAATAAATCAACAAACCTTCAGGTGATTCTGCATAATGTTCCATGATTTACTACCTATTTGCAAAACTATCCTGAAACTTTATGAGTTGGTACAGTACAGAAAGAAAAGTATAAAACTGAATAATAGAGCATCATGAAGACAACGAGGTCAAGGTGGGTATTTAAAATGAGGACGAGTTGGCTAATTACCTCCCACATTGTCGATAAAAGGTCGATTATGTTTAAAACGTGTGCATTATACGTAAACACCACTATATTAATGTACCCATTATGACCATAGAATGTCAGCATACAAAAAAATACAAAAGCTCCATATTCCGAAATAAATCAAAACCAATACAATTAAATCATAATAAGAGTTAGCCGTGATTAATACTATAATAAAAGTTATATTAACGATAAGGGGACAGTATAAATTCAACAAGTGGTTTATATGTGAATTACACAACCACGGACAGTCAGTGCCAAAATTCTATTTGTGACGACAAACCGAGACGGGTATATTTAACTGCCACCCATAAACTGTCGAATACTGTCTCTGACACATCGGATGATCACTACTAAATTACGAACCAACACAACAAGGTAACCAATAATAAACATAACGTACTCTAACAACAACAAGGATTTATAAAAAAAAAAACTCGCTCCATAACTACAACAAGCGAACGCAGAAGATAAAAAGCAATGAAGGAAGTCGTAAGGTAAATTGAATGAAAACATAAACTTGTAAAATAAGACAGAAATTGAGATTTCAACGAATTAGTAACGGCAGTGTGTACCACCTACAATGTATGGATTACGTGCATTACCCAGAACGCGTTTGTTTGTACTCATCAACACAAACTTCCCATTCTTATGCGCGACAGAATTCGCATAACGCAAGCCCGTTAGCTCGGTGCATAAATAGATCTTACTCCGATCTTGGGCGGAAAATTACGAATTCCTTACTCATGACCACAAAGTCACAAACATTTCTCAAAAAAATATATAAACACAGAAAAGTTTCCGTTGAAAATCAAAGAGCATACGCATGTTGACAGAAAAGCTTAGTGTTGTAAAAGTTTTAATGGTTTTCTTGTACTTGTGGAGGGAAGATCTCGTGACTACGAGCCACGAATGCGCCGGCGCACGTGGGCGGACGATTAAACCGCCCCGGCAAATGAAAACAACGCCTCTGTTACGACATTCTTCACTGGAACCAAAATTAAGGAAAAACAAGGTCTCGCCTCGGCTGGTGAATCGTAAACAACAACGATACTACTAATAGGACAAAAGTGTGTCATAACAACTACCTATCATCTTTAATAGAACATGATTTACTACTTTTGATGACACGTCTCGTTTTAATATATTTCTTTGAAATGATAGCTAGAATAATCCGTCACTGTAAAACTTAATCAAACGGATCTGGAGATCTCAAACGTTTTAATAGAGAATCGAATTGCTAAATAGCCGGTGAAAATAGCACAGGAATTTAAGTAGTTCGATGGTCAGACCGTGTCCTGTAATGATGACGGATGATTTCATCCGCGGCGTCTCGGGCGGCTGTGGCTGTCGCGCGTCTCGAGAGCCATCCTAATTAATCGGCGTCTGCGCAGGCCGACTGCGCCCGCGCCGCGGTAACGGCAAGCACCTGTCATTACCCTGCACGAGTTGCAGACAACCGCGTTACTTAGTTTGCGAGTGTTTTACATTTTCGAAAGTTAACAAATCCAACATCTGTTTTGAGAATTTATTTTCGGCAGTACTATAACTTTTCGGATTTCCATGATACGGTGATAGCATATGCATTTCTCATATAATTAACATGATTGACTTTATGCTTAAAATAATGAGATGACTTTATACTCAAGATATTATAAATGCAGGGATTCATAGGTTTTTTTGCTTTAAAACAAACTTTTAATTTCAAAGCGTACCTATTCGCCTTAATGCCCTAGTTTGACTACCATTTTTCATATATCCAAAAACGAGAAATCCAAAGATAACCTTTGTTTTAAATGATTGCGCAGCCCTAGAACACACGTAAACGATTGCTCTAGTAAAACCGCGGCTAACAGTAAACATATGGGGTTGAATGTGTATATTATTTGGATGCGCGTACGCCGACACGCCCCAATTATGCAAGTGAGACAAGTGTAACGCGGAGTACTGCCCTTCCAACTCAAAAGGGCATATTGGCGACGGAATAGCCAGAGAAGATACAACTTTCTACACATACAAATAAGGTCGAACTCTTAGTATTTGGTTTATAGGAGACGAGCCCTTTAATGAGGACAGTTTTGCCTAACGAATGTTTCGACGCGCAGCTCTCCGATCTAATTAACTCTACTCACACGGTTACATTGCGTGTGAATGGAATCCACGCGAGATATAAAAAAGGTCCCACTTGCCTACATTCTTAAAGGTCAACATGAATAATGTAAAAACAAAGTAGATATGCTACTTGCAGGAACACGGCGACGTGCCAAAGACTGCGAATAAATGCAAGAACATTTAAAGTCATGACCAGCATTTCAATAAAGTAAGTGAAATTCCGTTTTTGCCTGCCATTGCCACCAGAACAGGGAATAATCTTAAACAAAGCCAAATGATAAGATCAATTTAATTCCACCGGGAAATTAACATTACAAAGCTTGTAACGGAGCTTAAAACCACAACTAAGGAGCGGCTGAGACAATTTGGACGTGTCGAGCGTGTTTACGAGCTATGGGTTACATAAGCGGCCCACTCAGTGTTCTCGCCACTATTTATATGCACTTTCCATTCCCGACGCCGTGACACATATTACTTACTCCAGTGAGTAAGGGTGGCTAAAGATAAATTCCTTGAATTCCTACACAGAAACGTCGAAAACCTAGTTCGAGATTTGCAAATGGATTTGACCTTTTGATATTTAGGTGCGATCCACGTTTCGGCCGACTGCAGATTCCAGACTGAGAATTGTCGCAGTCGGCCGGATGGCTGAAACTTGCTAATTTTTGTCTGCGAAGTCACAAACAAAGAATTTGTGTCAATTTTATTTAGGCCGGAACTTATCAAATTATTTGAACAAATAATAAATAGCATCAAATACCATTCTCATCAAAAACAGTAGTAGGTACTAGTAGGTATATAAATCGATAAAATAATTTCAAAACTCCAAAGAGGGAAGAGAGAAAAAATAGAGGTTCTATCGTACCACATAACATAAATTATTAATAAATAATAATTAAAAACATCAGGAGACACAAATTGACACACAAATTGACCTAGTCTAGTCCCAAACTAAGTTCTAAGTTTGCACAGTGCTTACACAGCTCTTAGAAGGTGCTTCGGGTTTGTACTTGTCTCCCAATCCCTCTCTTAGTAAGAGAGAACTACAAACCTGAAGCACCTTCTAACCTCGTAAGGCCCAGTGTGCAATGGGATGTACATACTCAAGGCAATTTAATTTGAACTGTGTTGCAATGAGAATAAGGTATATTTTCCTATGTTTATTAACTGAAAATGGTATTATCGACAAACGTAATTGAACTTTATTGCCTTGATGGTAGATTCAAAGTCCCACTCACAAAAAACTCCGTTTGTAGTATGGTGGGCCTTATGAGGCTAAGGGCCTGTTGTTTGATCAGTAGTTAACTCAACTAATTGTTAAAATTCGAAAAAGGAATCGAAAATTCGACACATTTCCTTGAGATTTTAACCATTAGTTACGATTTTTAACGAATAGTTAGTTTAAACCAAAATTATGTAAGAAACTACTAAAAAAACACTATTTCGAAAATTTCCCTGCACATGCCTAATGAAAGTCTCCATAAATGTATTATTCTCCCACATGCTCGGAAATGTTAACCTTACTGTTATCAAATCAGCCCGCGAAGTTCTAAGTTCCAGGTCCAGGCAAAATTTAAAAAAGACAAAGTTATTATTTACCTACGGCAGCGGCCGCGAAAAATGTATGAAATTTCATTACGTACCCGGTGTTTTACTTTTTAAAACCATGTTTGGACTAGGATAACTATCTCCAAACAGCCAAACACTCGTGCAATCAAAATTCTTCCTTGTATATTTACTTTTTAAATGTCATAGACTAAAAAGTTCAGCCTTTTCAAACAGCGTTTACAAAGTATTTAAAAGTGTGTCAAATAGTTTGACTTTTTTTAAAATAGAAATTGCGTTCATAAACAAAATAAATTGCCAAAATAACATAATCGCTTAATAAATGTTATAGTTTAAACTAACTTTTATTCAAATTGAATTTATTACGTTTTTTTTTTTCAAGGTAATGTTGGGACTGTGTTTAATATTATATTATATTATTTCCTCACATTGTTGGAGAAAAACACTATACAAGCCTCGACCGGGAAGGGCGGTTGCTGGACTCGTATATAGCGCGGCCTCGACTGCGTCAGAAGGAGGGTTATGTTTTTCGAGCGTATGTATGTATGTATGCATATATGTATGTATGTATGTATGTATGTATGTATGTATGTCTATTTCTGGACACGCTCTGCAGCCTAAACGGCTTGACGGATTTTAACATACGAGGTGTCATTCGATTCGTCTTAATTGCCGAAGTAACATAGGGTATATAATATTTCAATACGGCGTCCGCGGAAAAAAATATGGAGGGGGAATAAAAAAAAAATACTATAACAATATGTGTATGAAATGAAAGCAATCAAATAGCCCATTCCAAAAACACTTTTATGCTACTTTTTTGTCAGGAAAGTCAAAAAATACGTACATGTTAAGTAATAGAACCCCTTTCGCTAGAAAGAGAGTATCGCTTCAAATTACAAGCGAAATCACTTGTAGCTTCGCGACATTAAAAACTGAAGCTCCAGAGCTCATATATTGCTTCGTAATAATTAATTCAACCACTATTTTATTATTAAAAACTAAAAAGAGTTAAATAAATTAAATTATTAAAAATAAACAAAAAACTCGGTTGCAATAAAAACAACAACAGAAAAGCGAAAAACAAGCTATATATAATCTATAGAAAATTGTAACAGCATGTACTTATTGATATTTATAACTATTTAAATTTAACTTGAATATTGGTAAAGGTATTGCAGGCGGGGACAAGCAATGAATTTCAAAAACTATTTCTTGAAAAAATTTAACATTTGGACTAGCTTGTCCCCGCCTGGAACACCTTTACCAATATTCAAGTTAAATTTAAATTGTTATAAATATCAATAAGTACATGCTGTTACAATTCAGAGAGGTTTCTAATAGTGGCTTTAATTGTCAAAAACTGTATTATTTTTTCTTATAATTAAATAAATTTAAAAAATCCTTTTGAAGTCGGTTAAAAACGCATAATTTCTTGAAACCTAATGATCAGTAGCCATATTCTGTAATTGCATAATGAATAAATATTTAGTATAATAGTCACCTTGTAATATAAGGTTTAATATTATATTATATTATACTGTATTATATTTATAATGTACATTTGATATGAGCACGGAGAGTATAATGTTCAATACATACAAGAATCGTACAAACACGAATCATGAACACTTGACACTTTTAACGCTGTGACAATTTATGTACGGCAGTTTAAAAATGACATTAAATAGACAAGGTACTCAAGTGTACACACTAGTAGTAGTGTAGTGTGTATGTGTGTGTGTGTGTGTGTGTATTTATGAACGCGACGACTGTACAACAAAGTCGACAGAGCTCCTATACCGCATACCTAGAGAATGCGCTTCGCGTCTTGATGCAACTCTTGCCTAACATATCAAGATGAGATTGACCTAATGCAGCAAAACAATATAATTATAATTAGTTTGATACAGAATATATAAAATTATTATTAGGTGTATAATTTGATAATTATTGTGAATGTATTTATTTACTTTTTTAAATTATACGTAATTTATGTTACCTATATGAGTTGGCATTATTCAATATGAATAAAATACAGAAGATGGTTATGATAAATGAACGTTATATTATATCATTTGTCAGTTATGTCATGAATGTCATGATCAGAGCTCGGAATAGGTAGTGCCTATTTACCTAAACTTCGCGGGAGGACGTAACTAAGAGTGGTTAAAACCACCAAAAATAATTATTACTTATTATTGAATGCGGGATTTCCCGGGATTGACTGTATTACTCTAAAGGCTTAATACATTTAGCTTTAATTATAAATCTTGCTATATTGCATATTATTTATTTATTTATCTTGAAATAACAATCAGTCATAAAACAATATAATATAGATCAAATTGAATCAAAGGGAGCCTTCAATTTGATATTTTGTTGATTTAAATAGAATTATAATATCATAATAGAATGTATTCAACAAAAACAGATGTAGCCGACACTTCAGCTGTGTACTTACTACCTGCAGTTTGCGACCCTGATTTAGAAGTGAAGTTAAATGTATTAAGCCTTTAGAGTAATACAGTCAATCCCGGGAAATCCCGCATTCAATAATAAGAAATAATTATTTTTAGTGGTTTTAACCACTCTTAGTTATGTCCTCCCGCAAAGTTTAGGTAAATAGGCACTACCTATTACGAGCTCTGGTCATGATACAAAAATATAAATTTAAATTTTGTTTTAATACTGGACGTTCATTATTTACTAGCTTCTAACCGCGACTTCGATCTCGTAGATTTCGACTATCGTTATTCCCCCGAGAACTTTTAAAACTTCCGGGATGAAAAATAGCCTATGTGTTAATCCACGGTATCTAAGCTATCTCAATTTCAAATTTCATCCAAATACGTTACCAAACTGCAGTCAAAAATTGCTAACCATAATCGATTTGCAAAGAAAAACGTACGTTGAACTGCTCCAAATTTCGTTCATACATAGGGTAAATAGCAAATCTGCTGAGCTAATTACCGGTCAGTGGAGGGCTGACCTTAATTACAAAATAAAAACTTCGATACTTTCAACAAAACCTGTTCCATGAATGTGAGAACTATGCGTATGGGAATAAAAGCTGGATTCGTTGGTGTAAACAAATGTTGGTGTCAATATAGGTAGGTGGGGGTAAGCTGTCAGTCAGCGCCGCACGTGGTGTGCGCAGGCGGCGATTAACACGCGGTAATTACACGGTTCAAACGGTAACCCAACAACCAATTAAACGATCCGATGTCTTGATAAACAATCAGTTACTATGCTAGGGAAAGTGATATGGATAACGAAATGGAAAATAGCTTGAATGACAGTTTAATAAGACTAGGACACAACAAGTTGCGTGCTAAGATCGTAAATAAAGTATTATATTGTATGGAATTTGTGATTTGTTATATTACGCAAATACCATAAATGTTTTATATATTATAAATTCTTTAAGATCAATAATGCAACTTGTATAGGCCTCAGATATGCACAGAAAAATGTTACATCGTAATGCAGCAATGTATTACGAAGTATAAAATAATAATAATACATAAGTATATAATATCAAGGAACAATCTCACACGAATTGAGCTCTAGGCTTGTCAACGATAAACTTACCTACTTAGATAGAAAAATACATACTTAAATACAAGAATAGTCTTATCTTATTGGTGCGGTCCTTACGGATACACTTCGACCCTATGGGATCTTTTGTGTAACGTGTGATATATACTTCTCGTTCGTTACTTCATCGCTTTCTCAAAATATACATGCAACTTTCTGAAAATATCTACAAGAATTCCAAGTACTCCCTGGATATTATATTAGGTATAGGTCGCAGGAATCTACCGAAGAGTTGGGATCCAAGCCATATACTTTAGTTAAGGTCGGTTGACATGAAGATGATGATAACGATGATGATGGTGATGATGATGACGATGATTCTTGGGCATCAATCCATTATTAATTGTATTCGTTCAGTTAGAACAATAAGTATTTCGGTCGCGTCGCGAAAAAGTGGAGAGCGAGTTTTCTTAGATGTAAAGTGTGCTGTGTAACTGTGTACATAATAAGAATAATTTATAATATAAGGTCTAGCTGTGTGCCTAATAATATCCAAATCCAATCATCTGCCGATGAGTGATTAATTAAATAACAACAATCCAACCATCATCGTTTACATTATCACTTTTATATTTCTGTAATTTTTTTGCCAGCAACTGATTTTCGAAACGAATCTAACGAGTCCAAAGTCGTTCTGATCACATATGTGCCTTGCGATAAGGGGAACTGGTTTAAAAAATACTTGCATATGTCTTGCAAGTATAACCTAGTAGGTAACAGGAAAAGTCAAATAAACCTTATGAAACTGCTCCCGTTCTTGTTAGAACACATATAATTCAGCATGCTTGAATGCATCTTACTAAATGTTATAGCAACAGTAGTTTATAACTACATATATAGGTACAACAGATGAGAAAATTAATAATATGAAGTCTCATGGTTCAATCGATCATTTCAACTCATTAGATTTGCAGCTAAGTTAAGGAAAGTTAGAAAATTCTATTATTCATATTATCATATCATTCATTGATTTCATAAAACTAGATATGCTATTCACTTAAAAGACACTTGTGTCAGTTAGTTAAAGAAAAAGCTTGCCAGATTCTCCTTTTTATAATTGCGATAAAATTGTATGACCTATACAGTTGTCAAAAAAATACTCTTAATCAGTTTATCATCAAAACACGTGGGGTAGCGGTTAAGTGATTAGGCATTGTACCGTACCGTCGCAGTGTCTGCAGCGCTTGGGCTCGGGGGGCGCGATCTCGTCGCCGAGTTCGCGATGTCGTACCGGCATGGCAGCGCATCCCGCGCCAGCGCCGCCACCCGTGCGTCAGTGCGCGCGCGCTTGGGATCCGCTGCTCTAGCGGTGGCGGCGTCGCGGCAGCCACTAAACTGATCTACCCACCGCCCGCCCGAGCCGATAGGCGTCGCCCATTCCACAGCTATTTTGGGCGGCTGTGACTCATGGCTCGGACTGCCCGCCGAGCTGCGCCCGCGCTACTCAGCCTTTTTACCCCAGTTAAGCCTACTGATAACCTGTGAGGTAAGGCTTTAGTACGCGTCATCAACCGTCCGATTCAATCTACAATTATTTTTTTTCAGTACTTTCATTTATAATCTTTAAATTGACCCGTTTAAATATAGTTAAAAGTCTATGCATCATTTAACCACAGGGCCGAGGTTCTAGGCGGTAAAACCCATATCGCCATTGACTTGTTAACATGAATCAGTAATAAAACTATTATTATTATTATTTATTTTGCTCAACTTAGACACATTTGCGTCAAATTGACAAATGATTCCGACTTCGACCAATCAACTCCTCAATCTACTTCTGTTGATTTTTTAAATCTTTGTGGTAAACAAGGAGGTTAGAATGTTATTAGGAAAAGTTTCCGCTGCATCTACAAATAACAAGTTAAGTAGGCCAGGGACAACTAGGTTGGGTTTGGGCAATAACGCATTTTATCCCACATATTACATACCACAATGGGGACTTTAATTTGTTTGTATTCTTTAGAGTTATGACTTAACATGCATAACCAGGCATAACGGCAGGTACCTACCATGAGTTATGAATTGAACTAAAAAACAAAATAGAATCATTAAATTCGACCCTTTTGTACTCATCATCATCATGTCAGCTGAAAGACGTCCACTGCTGGACATAGGCCTCCCCCAAGGCTCTCCACTCAGACTGGTCTTGTGCTTGTCGCATCCACCGCGTTCCCGCGATCTTTTCTAGGTCGTCACTCCATCTTGTTGGAGGCCTACCTACAGCTCGTCTCCCGGTCCGCGGACGCCACTCAAGAACCTTCTGACCCCATCGACCATCAGTCCTGCGAGCAATGTGCCCCGCCCACTGCCACTTAAGTTTGGCTATTGTTCGGGCTATGTCGGTAACCTTAGTTCTACTGCGCTTCCCTCCTAAATAAAAAGGACGCATGCGCAATTTGTTGGTCAAAGTAAATTACACCCCCATCTTAAGAAATAAGGTCACTAATACATACGCGGTTTAATGAGATGATATTATCATTTCTGATTCTATCACGCAGAGAAAGCAAAAAAAAGGCCGCTGAATCACGATAAATAACTAGATTTCGGACGTCTTATCTACTAAAACGTATGACAGAAATCGTCTACATGTGTACATTTTTGTCCAAACTTGAGTTCAAGCACGAAAGTATTATGTGCCCTTATGCCTGTGGCGGCTCCATGACACGCCATGCCATGCTCCTTGACACCAATAATTGTTCAACAGGAGACCGAAACTAAGAAATGTGTGTGGCTGTGAATGGAATGGATGTTAGGATTGGATTGATTAATCTTTTAAGCGCAATTCACACAGCGGACGGGAGCGGGTCGGGCGCCGGGCATGTCGTTTTCATTGCGGGACCCGCGACGGGCCCGCCGCGCTCGCCGCCCGCTGTGTGAATTGCGCTTTACAGACGAGCCCTTTATAGTGTGTAGTGAAGGACAGGACATATCTTTGTTAAATTCATCAATTTTTTTTTATTAATTTTGGGGGATCAAATCACAAACACAAAGAGACTGAAAATTTTAGTATCTTTTTAATTTGTTAACCAAAGAGTTAAATAACTAACAAGAAGGGCATTTTTTTATTTGTTTACAAGCTTCATATTGAATCAGAAAAAACCCTCACAATCATATTATCAGCTCGGGTTTTGTAAAGGGTTAAAATGTTGTAGATTTTATTTAAAACTGCGTTTTCATGTTAAAGAAATATAACATACAATTCTCACATATAATTTTAGTTGGGCTGACCACGCATATGCAGTCCTAGGATTGCAGTCTTTAGATTGTAGTCTTGATCAATGTGTCAATAGGGAATATGCAGGTTTTTTTTACAGCTTCAATAAAAGCTAATTCATGTAACAAACAGGTGAGAAAAAACATTTTTTGAAAAGCTATAAAAATAACCAAGGTAATAGCCAACAAAGATTTGTTCCTATCTCTTTCTATCAAAACAGAATTTTACATGGAGTTTATATGGCCGAACTGCACAATGACGTCACCGGTGCACATCGGATCTCTCCGTCTAATTAGCAGTTTAAAATGCTTGTATCATTCGTATTTCTTGACCGATTTTAATTTTGATTTCACATTTGCTTATCTCTTCTACAGTATTTTCATATTTTGTTGATAAATGCGCTTTAAAAAATCCATGCATATTCCCCATTGAATTGCCAAAGATGTAAACAAATTAGTACTGTTTGACACATACCCTCAAATATTCATCAAGCATGTTTTTATTTAAAATAACATATAATTAGGGTTACACAACTTCCCGACTAGGGCATGCATCCCGGTATTCCGGAATCTCGTAATTCCGGGATCTCGGACGATTTTTTCCGATATTTCAATTCCGGGATTGAGCGTTTCAATATCGTAATTCCGGGGTTGATTGAAGACAAAAATGTATCTTTGTTTTATTTAAAATATGCTTTTGCGTTGCCATACTTGCCATTTCAGACCTCGAGCAGGTAGTAAATTAGTTGTTAGACAAAGGAATGTGTTGTACCCGAGAACCTTCTTGTATTTACCTCTCTCTTTCTATCTGTATTGTCCGGCTAAGACAACTCGTATCATATAAGAAAACAAGGAGTGATTGAAACTGTGATTAAAAGCCTATTTTTTATTTGTAATTAAAAACACGAATGGCAAATGTTGTTTTTTTTTTATTTACCTATTCAAAATCAGCATGCGTGGGGCATTTTATAACCTGAAATAATAAAAAACCTAATCCCGGAATTAATACCGGTATTCCGGTATTGGGATTTCAATATCGAACCTCAGTACCGGGATTGAAAACCTTGCGATATTGCATGCCCTATTCCCGACCGCTTTGGAGATAATTTTTATCTACATTTATTTATGTTCACATTCTTCATTACTTAGGCTATATTAGGTTTTTATATTGAAATTTATAATAATTGTTATAATATGTTAATGTTTTTTTATCTTGTTGGGTTAGGTTAGAATTGTGACCACATTAATAGTAATGAAAGTCGTTAGAAATATTTATTTTTTAATTTATGAACATTAGTTTTTGAAATCGTAATTATTAAAGAGATTGAAATTATGCAATTCGTTTTATGTAAAATGAAAATAGTCCATTTGTTTTTATACTAAAAATTACAGACCCGTTGTGTATAGCTGTAATTGACATTCATATCAATCATATCAGATTGTGTAATTATAATTTAATTTTATTGTAATTGTATAATAAGTTTGTGTACCTGTTGTTGGTGTACCTTAATAAATAAATACATAGTAGGTACCCTTCTACAGCTTGTGATAAACTTATTGCATTAAAAGGAATAAGCCATAAAATATCTTGTAAAAAGGTCTAAGCACTAACATTTAACCTAAAATATATGCAAAAATACACCCCTATGGAAATTATAGAAAGTAATCAACATGCAATGACATTTTTAGGCCGTTTTCAGAAAAGATGTACATAGTTAAAGCCTCAATTAAAATCCTTAACTTTTTTTCATATCGTAACGAAAGTTTTTTTTTATTCCTAATTAATGGCTTTCACTCCTGTTAAGGTGTATTTCGCCAATGTCGAGTTATTTATAGACACTCCCATGGACTTATTAGAGCAATAAATCGAAGCTAAAATGACAATTGGCGTAAAGGACCACTAAATTGTACTGTAAAATTGTCCTTTACGCCAATTGCCATTTTAACAATCAAATGATTTAAGTATATTAATTTTCGTTACGAAATGGAAAAAAATTAAGGATTTTAATTAAGGCCTTAACTGTCCTTAACTATGTACAATGTTTTTTAAAACGACCCTTTTAACAGAGATTTATTCTTTCAATCTGTGAATTTTATAAAATGCCTATGAATTACATACTCTCAATATTTTTTTATTATTTTTCAATAAGATATGATTAAGGAATTAGGTATGTTTTCTTACCTAAAAATGATGATATCCAATCTAAATCGCAATAATTTAGAAGTTATGAGGGAACAGATGAACATACATACATACAAACATACCGGTCAAAATCATAACCCTCCTTTTTGCTTCGCCGTAGTCGGGTAAAAACAAGAAATGAAAATTTATGTGTAGATTAAAAACCCATTTGTATCTTTTGAACCATAATAGCTAGACACTTGAAATTTTCACAGTGTGTATTACAATGGCCTTAGTTAGAACAAATAACAAAATTAAATAAAATAAAAAAATAAAGAAATGTGTTTGAACCCTTGTGTGTCATACTTGAACTTGGCCAGTTTTTATTCTTTAAAATGTAATACAGAAAACCACACACTTTTTTAAAATATATATATTCCTGGGACAATTTGATTATTGAAATGGTTCCTATATCATTCATTTTTAGGGTTCCATACAAAAAATTAAAAAACAGAACCCTTATAAGATCACTTGTGCGTCTGTGTGTCCATCTGTTTGTCACAGCCAATTTGCTCAGAAACTATTGGACCGATTGAGTTGAAGTTTGATACACATAGGTAAATTGATGAGCCAAACACAGATATGCAAAGTAAATAAATATTTTTAGAAATAAGAGTCATATTTGGGGGACGAATTAGGAAATTACAAAAAAAAGGTTTGCAAACCTTACTGTGTCATATATCAAATGAAAGGGCTCGTTATGAGGATCTCAAATATATTTTTGTTATTATTGTAAAATAAATAGTTTTGATTTTATTCATGAAAAAAGACGAAAATTGACCACCCCCTGTCATCTTCGAAACTACTGAGCCTAAAATTTTGAAAAAAATACAAAATATAGTTCATTGCTTGTAAATTACAGGAAAACCTATAAGAATTCTATCAACAAAAAAAAATACGTATGTACGGAACCCTCTCCATGCGAGTTCAACTCAAACTTGGCTGGTTTTTTCTCCATACAATGTGTATGGAACCAAAATCTACAGATTTTAAGTGAAGTTTTTTATTGTGAATTAGTCATAGAATTTTGTTGCCCTTTTAATAAATGTTAATCAAAACTATTTTTTTTTTTACAAATAGAAAAAGAAATATAATATACCTAGATTCTCAAAAATTTACCAAATTACAGATTTGTTTCAGTAGATAATTTGACCTCATTAAAAGCATTAATTACCTACTTCACTGGTCTAAAAATTTACAGTTAGGCATAAAACCAGCACGTTGAGGCAATGACCTACAATCCGATCCAGTTCTTTGCAGTTCTTTGAAGTACAGAATAAAACTTATCTTCAATATACCTAAGTGTTTTTCTTTAAAGATCTTATGAGACTTTGAAAGCTCAGTTTCTCATTAACCGATTACAATATGAAAGTTGTAAATGTTGTAATTAAAAATCGTAGCATATTGACCCTCAACATGTTATTCTCATTGGTTATTATGTTAATTTATATTAGCCACAAATCATTTATCCTTTATTTTTATATGTGAATGTATGGAAACAAAACTCATCAACAAAAAAATTAACATGTATAGCCTATTGTTATAGAATATTATTGATTAAAACCAAAGTAATGTGGTGATTGGAAGACATGATTATGAATCAGAGTATTTGGCAACCAACAAGCATGACATTCATATTCCTAGACTAAGCCATTTACAGACCGTTACAGTTATTATTATTTCAGCCGCCAGAAGCTCCAGTAAGTTAATTATAATTAAATGCAGGTGTCTGTAATCAGACACCGATACAATCAATGAAATGACAGCTGATTTACATGATGTCACACACGAAATTCATCTCAACCGTTAGATGCCAAACGGTTAATGTTCATAAAATCTAATTTTTACCTACAGACAAATTCGGAATACAAGAATTCAACTATGAACGTCCCATTTTAAAAGATCTTATCAACAAAAATGTTACAGGTTGAACGGCTGTGGGCGGCGTAAAAACACTAACCTTTGTATGAAGAAATATTTGCCTCAATTCTGAAGTCTCCTCGGTTACCCGCTGAACTTATTATGTCCAAATTCACGAAATCCTGTTACACCACGTCACTAAACTTATACATAGCACAAATGTAAAAATAGTTACTCTCACTAGGTACATTGTTCAGCCATTTTCAATAAACATATACATACAGACAGACAGACACAGACAGCTCAGCACAGATAGAAGATAAAGGGCAACAATTTTACGTACAGCAACACGTCAATAGTAGCACTAAAATTAAAAGTAAAGTAAAGTAAAATTGTGCAGTGGTTGTTTTTTTATCATTTTTTTTTATCCTAAGACAAGTAAATTAATAAGTTAAGGAAGATAACCGTTTTGTATTAAGGATTAAAATAGGAAATAAACTGTGGTCGCTGACCGTCAAGTAGTTTTTTTTTATTGTGATGTTGGCAGTACGATTCTATCTCGTATCTTTACATAGTATAAAACAAAGTCGCTCCCGCTGTCTGTTCGCTTAGATCTTTTAAACTACGCAACGGATTTTAATGCAGTTTTCAGCAATATAATGTGATTTAAGAGGGTTTATATGTATAGTAAATTCTGGATTACGTACGGGTGTTGCAAAAAACTCTTATAAACCGAAGCGAAGCGACGGCCTCGCTTTCGGTCGCTAGTTTCGCTAAATCAAAGTAGAAATATCGCTTGGTGTATCGCCCGAATAGTACCTACCTTGATGTTTAAGATATTGTTTAGATTTTTTTACTGCGGTCTCAAAACGTGAAAGGTAACAATGATATTCTATAATTAGATACGTTATGCTCATACAAGTGCATATACCTACTAAATGCTTTCTTATCCCATTTGCTAGTTGTTATAATTATCTTTGGCCGTATATAGGGTGAGG
Source organism: Acleris literana (assembly GCA_946894065.1). Taxonomy (NCBI): domain Eukaryota; kingdom Metazoa; phylum Arthropoda; class Insecta; order Lepidoptera; family Tortricidae; genus Acleris; species Acleris literana. Next base: position 8,249,326 of record OX335681.1, read on the forward strand.
CCAAAGACCTTTTTAGGGTTCCGTTTTCAAACTAGGACCCTTATAGTTTCGCTATGTCCGTCCGTCTGTCTGTATGTCACGCTCACTTTTTCTCAAAAACTAATAAAGTTCCAAAGCTGGAAATTTGAAAACGTGTGGATTTATATATATTCTGACATAGTTCCACAGTGGCCTTTTAATTTTCATTATTATGTTCTGTTGCCTAGGCTACTACAAACTTTCGGCAAATGATAATTTTACGCTGAGATTTTTATACAAGGAGTAGCCAAATCGCCTAGGCCCCACAGATTAATTAGATTCTTAATGTTGGCAGGGAAATAAGAATTAAAACTATCGTAGTCATCATATATTATAATATTCAATTTACTTTCATTCGAAACAACCTAATTAAAAAACAAAAAATAAATAAAGTAGACAAAATCATTAACAGCATTTAGCATCTGAACTCTGCATAAAAGAGTATATTACCGAATACCAAAATAACAACCTACATAAAAATGCAGATTTTTTATTGCAAAACGTAAATTATAACACAAATAACATAATAAAGAACAAATTATAGTATAACGTCAAGTCCATCGATTGCATTGTATCTAAGATAAATACATAAATATGTAAGGTAAAGGCATAACGAACTTTCAATCATTCTCTTAATAAGAATTTTCTTTACAATTCATGAACAATTTAACAAATTAAGTAAGTTTCTGTACGAGTGATAAACAACCTACTTGATTAAAATATTCACGAAATTCATAATTATGCAAAAACTTGGCAATAATTGTATTAATATTAGAATTCTAAATAGTTACAAATAAATACTTAGGCGGGCAAACACTGGAATTCAAAGTAGTAATAATAAATATTGTTACTTAATAATAATTGCTTTTTTTTATAAATAAACATTTAGTCCAATGGAGGAATACATTTTCGATTATCATTATCAATAAATACACCATTAAATTGCACCAAACACCTGAAGCAATAATAGTTTTGGAATTATAAGTATTATAATTCCTCAATAAAAATATTTGCCAAACGTTTTAATTCATCTAGTATGTTTAGTTACTGCACGAAAGACTCAGGTTAGACTCGAGATTTCAATATGAAACAGACGTTTTTAAATCTGTGCTTTACATACGTGTCTGTACTTTTGAGTAGAGCCCTAAACTAGCCTCTAGTGCGCTTCACAGCAACAAAAACACTGTACACACGCAGACTTCACCGCTTTGGTTACTGCGTTTTGGTTTTGTACAAAATTTAGCAACTAAATAAATTAATATTCTGGGTACCTATCACAAGGTCGACTTTCATTTACCAACTGTTTCGTTAGTCCCAAGTTTCATAAGTTACAAAAACATGTTTTTCTGAAACTGTTTAACTTTCCTGTAGTGTTATAAAACAACCCTAACGTAACCTACAGGTTCTGTAGATATTACTTTCAAAACAGCTTTTTAAATATTTAATTTGTCCAAAAATATGATTTTTCGGACGAATAAAACAGCTGGGAAAAAATATTTCAGACCTGCGATAAGATACCTCATATTCTACATAGCAGTAATTATGTTTTTGGTAACATTTTGTATTATATTTTATTTAACTAGCGTGCTCTACACACGTGCCGTTCTGCTTGAGGTGTTCCTTCTGAACGGCTTTCATAGCAGCAATCTCCTTCTGTTCCTTGCGGGTGTTTCTCACTTCGAACTCCAGTCGATGGCGTATTATTCGTTGCACAATGTCTTCAGTTGTCATGTTATTGCCAGAATCTAAGATCTGTAACAAAAACAATTAATTAATACAGGGTTCGAAAAAAATATCTATTAGTGAGATGTTGCAAAAAACCTACATAGTTAGAACTGAGCGAATGTCGCCTTGTCGTCACTTTGCTTGTGCATACTATGTTGCCAAGTTGTATATGATTCTAAAGCTGCACTTACAAGGGCGACTTTAAACAGCAATTGGGATACACCATTTTTTAACAATGTATGAAAAATTCAAAACCATTTGAGGAATACGCTTTTCGAATCGATCTATAGTTAGATTTAAAAAATACGTTACAATGAATTAATTATAATAAAATTAAGAAATGACCTTCATTTGACCCTTAAATGCCGGTCCGAATTGCGCTATATCAACCTCTTTTGAGGTTTTACATAGAACATATAAAACCTCTCCAATATTTTATTTTATAAGTACAATTTTGTTATCTAGCTGACACCTAAGTTTGAAGACAGCTATTGTCATGTCTTTATTTGTTTACGAATTGAATGTAATTGTTATGGTGAAATTAATAGAGACCATTTCTCTTTTGAGTTATATGTGATGAATGTTAATAATTTGTGTGGTGAGGTTTTTCAAGAGATTCAATACTACGGTATCAATATTTATTGTGTTAGGTAAATCTAGTCTAGAAACAATGGTCATGAAGGAAGTGTTGTATTAATTGAGGTCTAGGTAATAAGCAATGGTTGAATGCTTATAATACTCTGAAGTAATAAATTATATCGTATTCCGATTGTTGGTTTACATTACAAGTTTGAATGTCGTTCGTCTATTATGACTTTGAAAACAGATCACAGATAAATAATAAATCGTCTTTCTTTCTAAATCTAAAACGAAGTATACCCCCTTTTTCTAAGTTGCTCCGCCATTTTGTCATAGTAAGTAGGCGAGATAGATTATTTTAAATATCAATAACACTTTTAATCATGAAATGCTTTAAATTAGATCCTTAGAATAGGCTATTCTTTCGAATGAAAAAGTAAAAGCAGTTTTTTTTTTTGGTGTATCCCTATTTGTAAGCAGCAACAATAGCTGTCTTACTTTAATGTCGTGTAACAGAATTAAAGTCCGTACTGTTGATTGAAAGTCGTGCCACTATTGACGCCACGAAGGCTGTCACAAGTTCAAGATTAAAAGAGACTTTGTTTCGTATCAATAAGGTGTAATTTGCATAGCAAACATGTTTGGCGTGTGACTGACACATTTTGTATTCGATGTAAGGCGTTCAAAAGGTTAAGGCGATTTAAAACTTCCAAACAAAATGCGATAACGTTTCTCTTCCCTTAACCTAGTCAGATATTTACGTTTTTTAGGGTTCCGTACCAAGGTGGTAAAAAAGGAACCCTTATGGTGAGACTTTGTTGTCTGTCTGTCTGTCTGTATGTCACAGCAGGTTTTCTCTGCAACTTCAAATGCTATCAACTTGAAATTTGGCATAGTAGCTTGGTAAATGAATGCTCAAAAGGGGGTGTGGATGGAATGGCCGAAAGCAGAAAGTTTGACTTGGGAACTTTGTTTGGACTAGTTAGGAGATAAACATACTAAAAGTCCCCACCCCTCGGAGGTGAGCCCTAGGGCTCTATTTTTTGTTCTAAAGTGCATTATTTTTATCCCAGAAATAGACTCCCCATTCCCATCCTCAATTTATCCAAAAAAGATATATTGGACGCCATAACAAGTATAGTTTTAGAGAAACATGGCTTCAATTAAAGCGCGGCAGCGTCAAACGCCTAACTAGTCCAAACAAAGTTCCGAAGTCAAACTTTCTGCTGTCAACTTTTCCATCATCTTTCGCTGCCTGGAAAAATCCTGACGTATAGATAATTAAGTATAGTAATTTTATGGAAAAAATAAAATGAAGTGTTCATTATTTACAGTTTTTGAGAATCTGCATTACAATATAGGCTAGTCAAAATGGACCTTATGGCATAGAAAATAAAGTTCATAAAAAATGAGTATTTTTTGCGGTTACCAAGCATATTATCTTAAATACGGGACCCTCGGTGCGCGAGTCCGACAAGCACTTGACCGGTTTTTTTAAATATATTGTAGATATAATGAAAAACAGGATCTGTACGTTTTCCTTTACGAGAAAATATTTCTTGGAAATAAACAAGTAAAAAACGGAAACGTACAAACCTAGTTTTTAATAAATATTACAGCATATTTAAAAATCTTGGGAATCGGACTTGATTTAAGGGGTGAGAAACGTTACCGCCCAGAGCTAAATTTGTATGGATTATTTTGACAGCCAAACAATTTTAGCGTCGATTCACAATCCTTTTATGTACACTATAAATAGCGTTTGGCTGTGATTAAAAAAGAATATTAAGTAGGAAGTAGGATGTTTGCAATAAATATTAGTCTGTGGTAAGCTGTAATCGTTGTGGCGACGAGTTGATGTGATAAGCGCAGTTGGGTTCGCACTTTTGATGTAATTGTATGGTCTACTGCCTATCCACGGTAAATCCCTCATACCGGGAACGACAAGGAATGGTATTTCTATCAGATTGTATGTTTGGCTACGATTGGTCAATTTATACTATCTAGCTTCAATCCAAAGTCCTGTCTAATCAATCTCCATAGTATTTAAGCCTTTTTGCGCATAGAATTAGCTTTAACCAACTCCACCTATATTCTTTCCGTAGAGAGTACATTTTCGAAAAATCCTTTCATAGTGTGCCCAAGGAATATTCTCTCTAAATTAAGTCCATGAGTTCAGCGGTGTCTGAGGCTGTGAATTCCGTCAGTCAGTCAGTTAGTTAGTCACGGAAGAGGTTTATGTGTAGGTCCGGTCTGTGAATGCCGAAACGTGAATGGTCCCTTTGATGAGCTATACGTCATCAACTTCATCTCACCTTAAAGCAACCCCTCGCCTTCGGCACCTGGTAGGGGTCGGAACCGTCTGCGTCCCGCGCGATGGCGGTCACACCGTGACATACCACCTGCACTTTGAAGTGGTCCATGAGCTCCGCCGTCACGCTGTACGGGGCACCTATCACCACCTCGTGGACGTACTGGAATGGAAAAGTTTTATGGTACCAATGAATCAGAACCAAATGAGTAAAGCTGAGCATTAATGGTCAAGAAAAACTAATTTTGGACTGAAGATTTGACATTCACGATCAAATTTGGCAGGACGCCGCGCAAAAGTAAACGGACTGACCGTGAATAACCACCCTAAGGCCCAGAAGCGTCTGAACCGCCCATAAATTGTGTGGGTCGAAACCTGGCGCTTGTCTGACTATACTCTAGTCAAAAAGAGACCTTATTTCCTTCGTTATTATGTTTGTTTCGAAAACAGAAAATTTTGAAAAGTTTTTTCAGAAAAATGAGGTCTGCAAAGCCCTGTAAAGTTTTTTTCCTATAAAATACATGATTTGATCGTGCATTTTTCTCCGTGTTCGTACGTTTTTCATCATACCATAACTCGGATATTAAGTCCCGACTTAAAAATAAAAGACTGTGTTGGAATTTGCAAATTAAACCTCATGGTTTTTCATTTGAACCAGTAGACAGAGTTTAAAAGAAATTTAATTTTCGACCCTGTTTGAATTTTTGAAAATTTTGTTTCTTGCTTATGCATGCAACAATTAAAACTAAAATCCATTACTACCCCGTACTGTGTTTTTTTTTAAAATCTAGATGACGTTGTCAATCGGCTTTAACGCGCACGCAAGTTGAACCCTGCAAATCGGGGCGTCTTCACCTTCTGCAACTTCTTTTGGCTCGTAAACTGTACGGCGCGCTAAAATTAACAATAAAAAAAAACGATTTTTGTTGATAGCGCGTTCGCGAATTTTCTCGAGGAAGAACTTGAAAAAAAAAAATTGTTACTTTTGTATTATATTTCTTTGTAAGTGTAGCATTAATAAATAAATATATCACTCGAGGGTAAGTGCACATTACTGAACTCGTGTGGTTTACGGCACTCCGCTAGGCATCGGGCCTTAAATGCACACTCGATTAGTAATCTGTGTTTGATGTTTAAACTACTATTTCTACGGAAATTTATAGCCGGCCACAATTGCCGGTTGCACGTGTAAGTGCACCTTTACACGATTAACGCACAAGTGATCGCAATAAAAGCTAATTCAACAAACAAATTACCTTGCACGCGAGCACAGAGAGCACGCGTTCGTGCAGGTTCATGATGGGGTAATTGGATCCCTTGTAGCGGTTGACCTCGAGGTCGGTGTGCAGGCCCACGATCAAGAAGTCGCCCTGCGCGTGCGCTGCCTCCAGGAAGTCCAGGTGGCCCACGTGGAATAGATCGTAGGCTCCGGCCACGTATACAACCTATAACAGTGTGTGTTCGGTAGACATAAGTATAGTTGAGGCGATTTAAGCTGCAAACGCGCAGAGATCGGAGCGGAACTAGTGATAACACAATCAGAAAATGCGCGTGTTTGCGAAATATGTATGAATGTAGCGATAGTAGGGTTCCGAAGCCGGTACTACTATCAAAAAACTATCTCAAAAATCAATAAGTATGAACCAATTTTCTATTTAAAATAATCTAACAAGCCATTTAGTAAAGCTAAACAAAGGCCCAGCCCCAGACTCCGAGAAACAAAGATTTTAGACGTATCTAATTTAGGTCCTTATTTACCTTGTCTGTAGGCTTTGGCGAGAGACCACTGCTAAACTGGATGATCTTCTGTGTAGTAGGAAGAAACTGTGAACAGCCGGTGTAAGGTGACCTCGCTGTGTGGTCGGTGCCGAGATTTGACGAGTGCTCCAGTGCCACTGAGTATTCTTTGTCACCTCTCCTGGAAAGGAGAGCAGGCCTTAAGTGCAACATTTTACATACTAATGAGGTAACTACGCAAGCGAAAAAACAACAGAAAAAATCACAAGTGCAAAAAAGTATATGAGTAATGGAAACGACAGACGGCTACTGATTTTTCTTGCACTTCATACCTAAAATACTTTACGATGCAAAATAGATCTACATTTTGTAAGATTTAAAATGCACTAATTAATATTGAAGTTACGGCATACAAAATGTAGTTGACTTGGAATGCTTGGATCAGACCTTAGAATCATTTGTTTACATCTTGATTGCTCCAACCCCGTTCGACAGCGCCTTAATAGACGAATGTATGGTTTAATTTGCGTATTCTGTGTGTAAGAAGTTCGAAAATAAAATATCACTATCGATGAGGAGCCCAAGTGCTGTCTAAAATCTTTAACTACCAATAAATAACTACTGATATAAAAAAAAACATAAAATTAATATAAGCTAAGGAATAGACCGTAAAAAAATGAAAATAATATTACTTGAAATGTTCCCTGGTCAGCAGTAACATTCTTCCCACCAGATCTGTTGTTGAAACTCCTGCTGTCCTTTGCACCTCTCTGCAATCAAAAGAAATATCTCTTATCAACAACAATTAATTATAAGACACTCACAGGCAAAAATACTCGCCCACAAATATGACTTCTTAAACCAGAGAGTAAATTTCAAATATTTTAATGTAAATCGAAGTGTTTTGTTGCTTACTTAGGTCCAAAATGGCCACCAGATATTCTGTATTGAGATTTTCAAAGGAACCCAAAAGATGCATATTATTATATTATCTGTTCGTAGTAAATTATTGTGTTTTGTACGACTTTCAAATTTATGGATCTTTTGGGTTGCTTTGGAAAGAGCCACCTTTGAAAAAATAAATGAAGGCCGTTTTGAAAAAAAAAATATTGGCCACTTTGGACATAATTTAAAGAGCAACAAAACACTACAGGCTACATCGCAATACCTTCAGAGCCTTGAGTGTAAGTTGCTGGTCAAGCGTCAAACCGTCTCGAACGCGTTTGCGTCCATGTTATTTATACGAGAAACGCAAACTGGTTCGAGAGGTTTTTGCATTATCAACTTACACTAAGGGCTAAGTATTTTTGAAGTAACTCCCTGATTTAAGAAGTTATACTTGTTAACAATTCTATAAAAACAAGACGGGTAGAGTCTGACCAGTGAGTAGTGACACAAAAAATAGGCGGCAAATTTAAAATATCACTAGCTGGTAACACGAAATGCATAACGACCGGATAGGTCCATAGGTACTCACAATGTGACAGCTTCATAGGTAAAATTGTTGCCATGTGAAGAATTAAAAAACATGCCCATCTCGACTCTCTGGTGAGACTCTAGGCGAGTAGTTTTGCTTGCCAGTGTATATAATGGCCCTTCTACACGATGGCCCATCATGGGCCAACGTAAGGGACGCATGTACACCTTAGTTAGAGCGAGCATCATATTCTTGCATCTCACTCTTACGCATCACTCCGTCCCTACGTTGGCCCATGATGGGCCATTGTGTAGAGCAGCCATAAAGTACATTTTTAATACCGTGTCCCAGCTATTGATATTCTAAATTTAAACCACTCTCACTTTAATAAGTTACTGCGACAAGAAACTTAAATGCTAGCTACTTCTAACTTTGATTGTACTGACAACAATGGAATAATAATTATATTTTTTGTTAAGTAGCTCAGTCTTCTTTTCTTTTATTGTACCTACATTAGTGTAAGTTTATATTCCATACTAAAACAATTGACAACAGGAACTTTTTTAAAGGCGTTTTGAAAAAATCATGAATCATAAGCAAAAGCAAAGCAAAGCAAAGTTTGTCTCAAAAGCATAGTTTTTCTTTTCATTATTTTAAGAAAGTAAATAAACAAATTTCTGCTAATGGCTAAAGAGCTAAAGAGGATTGTGAAGCGACGCTTAAATCGAATAGCTGTCAAAAAAAATCCATACAAATTTTGCTCTGGGCGATAACATTTTTTACCCCCTAAATCAGGGCCGATTTCCACTATTTTTGAATATCAACATATTCAAAAATAGTGGAAATCGGCCCTCATCAGTTATTATGAAAAACTAGGTCTGTAGTGGAAGAAGAAGAAGTGGTCTCTGCCTAACCCCTCTGGGAAACGGGCGTGATTTAATGTATGTATAAGTACATGTAGGTCTGTACGTTTCTGGTTTTGTTTTTTTTTAACTTGTCTCATCCTAAGAAATATTTTCTTGGAAAGAAAAACGTACAGACAGTTTTACTTTTTAATAATATCTACGACATATTCATAAATCGTAAAAATCTGACTAGGTTTTAGGGGAGAGAAACATTATCGCATTTTGTATGGACATATTCAGCTGCACAATCCTCTTAAACACCACATGGTCTTTTCTATGTCGCAAGTAGCGCTTAAGGGTCTGGTACACGATCAACTTTTTCCGGCAATGTGTGGCTGGCAACTATTGCTGTCTTACTCTTATTTCGTATGTTAGAGCAAGATGCGTATAGTTGCCGGCCACAAATTGCTGTGAAAATGTTGCTGGTCTAACCGGCCCTTTAGTAACGCGGTTACAAACAAAATGACGTCATTCCGACCACTAGTCCAAAGCGGGCATGTATTTTTTTTCAGTAAATAATAATAATAAAAAAATAGTATACTTTTGAGACAAACCTGCATGCAGGCAAAGCATGTTTTTTTGAAAATACCGTGAAAAAAGTTTTAGTTGTCAATTCGTTTTGAAGCTGAAAAGGACAAACTCGCTCATTCCCTATTTAAAATATTAGTAGGAAGGCATTATTCGTAAGTTTGGAACAACACTGACCTGTATCTACCAGCATCTTTAACCAAATGATATGTATCAATTCCATCGGCAGTAACTGTAATGTCATCTGAAAAATAAAACTACCACATTACAACCTTGATATAATTTTATTTTTATTTCTCCTTTAATTGTGTGACATTACCTACTTCATTTATTTAATTTGATCTAGTTTTTTTTTATTCTATCTAATATAAGTACTTGAATTTACTTTTAATGTAATTAATTAATGCATCAGTCTTGTTACCTGCAATAAAGAATAATAATAATAATTACAGTCACTTAGCAATTGTTTCAGACAAACCATAGCCTTCCTGATTACATTATTTATTGAAAGATTTAATGTTCATTTTAAAAATTAAAATTCAGCTAAAACCAGGCCCACCTACACATAGGGGTCCAGATTTTATATTCTTTATCATGGAAGAAATTGGCGCGTAAACATCCGCGTGTCGTCGCGTCATTCATTCACAACTCAACAAGTTGATAACACACATTTATAAGTGATGTCTCACAAACATCTAATTAATGAATGATTCACTTGGGATTTAGGCCTGTGGTGGCATGGCACTAGGCTATATGAATTTGTTCCGCACTTGAGGAGCATGGTGGCTTTTATCATGGTATTTATGCTTCATCATAAATTAGTTCAACTAGCTATAAACTTATTGATTCAACTTTTTAGTTCAGATGCAATGGGAAATTAATCACATTACAAATAAAACATGAAGCTACTTTATAAAACATATGATCTGAAAGTATTCCTTTTAAATATTTTAATATTAGAAAAAAACCAGTTGGTGTGTTGATTTATTTCAAGTGCAAAGAGGTTCTTTCTATGTTATTATTTCATCAATCACCAGCTATAAAATTTGAGCATGGTGACCTAAAATACAGCATTATTGTAACTTAGATGTATAAATACTCCTAGCTAGTTTTATTCTGTTTCAGAAAAGAAGAAACCTAGAAGAAGAAGAAGAAGAAGAAATACATTTATTCACTACAAAGAAAACACAAATAGATATAAATAACTCACAAGCTATATTACTCATAAATACAATATTTCAGGTCACCATACATAAATTAAGATTTATTTTCCTACCTTTACTTAGCACATATCATGTCATGACACAGCAATATATGGTTTAAAAAAAAGATACCTTGACTGACATACAGTGGTATGATACACCAGTTTATTTGTAGATGTTAATGTAACCAAAATAACATTAATACTTAATGAGGCTTGTGGCACACTAATCATCTATTCTTATGAATATGAATATTTGTGTCTGCCTAAAAATCAATGCAGCTACCTTTTTTATTAATTATTAATTATTAAGATGTTTTATTATTTATAAATCAGTTTAATGTCATTTCATAAACCATTATTTCCTGTTTGCTGTTATGAATCTTATTCATAATTTTTCCTTAACCTTATACTCCTTAAAAGTTTGAACTAACATCAGTAAATTTGTTTTACTTCACTATTTCTATCCCTTATAAGAAAAACTTGAATAATGTGCACACATACTTGAAATACAAATTCTTTTATAATTTATTGCATATGTTAGGTATATATATATATATAGATTCCTTATTTTGGGACAAAGTCTTTGCTTTTTATATGACCTACACTCTGTTTCATCTTGGATGATCTCTGTGACAGCCGTATTTCGTAATTTCAATCACTTATACCATACTCATTGGCGAGGTATTTAAAAATAGGCGATTATTTATTTAAATTCCTGAACAGCATCGCTAGGATTGTACTAAAGTAGTATTTATGTAAAGTTAAAGAAATAAGTGTAATATGTATTTATATGAGCTGTCACAGGCATCATCTTAGATGAAACAGACAGTAGTAAGTATATGATTGTCCGCCAAAGGCACCTATACGATGGTCCCTACGTAAATCATCGCAACTCAAATGAACTTCCAATGTGACTTTCGATGATTTACGTAGGGACCATCAATGAATGAGTATTCCACATACCTCCATGAACACAGAAGTTGCACTGATATTTATCCAGGGTCTCGAGGGTCGTGACGTACGGGGCCCCTTCAACAACTTGGTCAACCCATTTAATGGCTTTTACCATTTTGTAGCGCTCTTCTTGAGTGAATACTGGGGGCCCTTTGTGCTTAGAAATCTCTTCATCTGTATGAACTCCGACAATTAACACATCTCCTAGCGCTTTCGCTTGCCTCAAAGAATTGGCATGTCCGAAATGGACCATGTCATAACTGAAAAATTAATGAATATTCCGTGAAACACAAACTACGGTTTGGTAATAAAAATGCGTAACTAATCAGTTTCGATTTATCGCCTACATTGCCTTGATAGGCGGCGGATGTTTTGTTTTGTAACTAATAGTACTTAGTAACCTGAAAAAATACGGCGTTTTATAGAATAATTTAAAGGCAAAAACTAATATTTGACTATAAAAACAGAACGAAAAAATATTTGGTGCTATAATATTGTAAAGTACGTTAGGTTCATACCCAGTTGCGATATAAATAGAGACGAAGAACGCAAAATACTAATATAATTGTTTGACTTACCACCCATCGCACCACACACGAATATGTTTTTTTTCATTTTCGTCATTCATTTTTAAACAAAATTAAAAATACAATAATATAAGGCTATCGTAATAAAGTATTTGATATCAAGGAATTTGATTAAATAATCCGATTTATAAAAAATCGAAATTCTGTTCTCGACCACAAGTCCCACACCTACTCATTGAAAACCTCGCAATTCGACTGACATTTTTTGCTGTCAACGGAGCAATGACGTCAAAGCAAGAGGAACAATAATTAAACCAGCCTAATACAACTCTGTTGCGTTATGTTGGCCAACTTGTTTTCTATCGTATATTACCATCAAATTGTTATACTGAAGAGGGTTTAATTTAATCGATTTAATAGATAAAGAGGTCGTCGTGGAGATCCTTGGAGGCCTGTCCGGCAGTGAACCTCCTTCCTCCGACTGAATAAAACTATGGCTATGTTCGCAGTTTAATCACATGATACATGATACTTTGCTTGAGAAATTACCGCTACTACTACCTACTAAATTTTAATTGCTTTAAAAAAGTATGCTGTTATTTATACCGCTGCGGCCACATCTGCGGGATTCTACGAATACTTATTAAGGAATACCAATACTAAGGTATCTTTGGTCTTCGATAAAGCCAGTAGATTTGGCCGAAACAGCGTAAATATTAAGTAATCAATCTTTTTAGGGTTCCGTACCAAAATGGTAAAAAAGGAACCCTTATGGTGAGACTTCGTTGTCTGTCTGTCTGTATGTCACAGTAGGTTTTCTCAGAAACTACAAATGCTATCAACTTGAAATTTGGCATAGTTGTACAACTTCCTTGCCCGCATCTGTTTTCAGTAAAAAAAATATTAAATTAATTTTATAAATAACTGAAGAGGTCTAGAATGGGGAATGAAAAATGAAAGTGGTTTGATTATAACAAATGGGGTGCCATATGATTATAACAAATGGGGTGCCATATAAGGGCTTAATCTGCACATTTCAAAACTATTTTCTTTTCGTTTTCTGTGATGTATTTACTTTTTGATTTATAGCCAAAAATGTACAAAAAATGACCGTCCCCCCTTATCTCCGAAGTGCATAATCACAAAATCTGAAATTTTCCTGACATAGATAATTACTTTATGGGAAAAATAAAATGATGTGTTAATTATTAACAGTTTTTGAGGAATAACAAAAAAGCTTTAAGAATCTATATTAAAATTTAGGCTAGTCAAAATGAACCTTATAGCATAAAAAATAAAGTTCATAACAAAATGGGTAGGTACCTATATTCTTTTGCGGTTGCCTATTACGGGATCCTCGGTGCGCGATTCAAACTAGCGCTTGACCGGTTTTTAGTTTATGGCATCCGTCGCGGAGACAATTAAGTATTAAATATACTCGCTCGTATAATCTAGCCGCGATTAGAAAGGGATTAGAGGTGACAGTTTTCCCATATACTTACGTCAAAGTGTATATGAATTGACAGCTATATCAACCCCAAATTAATCGCGGTTTCATTGAGCATGCAGTGAGTAGTAAAATATATCGTCTGCCAAAATTAATATTGGTCATAATATGGTTTAGGTCATTTTTTATATAGGGCAAGTCATAACGTATTATTTTGCGAAACTGCAAAATTTCAGGATTTTTAAAAATCAACCTATCCTAACCTAGCCTTGTCTACAGTATGGGTATTTAAGAAATTCTGAAAAGTTTACGGTTCAAGCGATATAAAAATGATGACTAGATATCAATAATTAGGTACCTATGTCGAAAGTGACATTATGACCAAAAAAAATATGGAAACAACGGGATCCCTTAAATATGATATAGATACATAGCTACATTCTATCATCATTAAAAATTTATTAAGAGGAACTTCAATATTTTCATGTGGCAACCGCACTTTTTGATAAATTAAGCTAAATTTACAATGATAATTGTATACTCATAACTGTCTCTCGGCCAATAAACTCAAACTCAAACTCGCAACATTTGACAAAAACACTGCAACACAAGTCGAACATTATCAAAAGTTTTACCTTTTGTTTTGTGCGAGGTATCTTCTACAAATCGCTTGCAATGCATTTGTGAATTTAGCTTTAGGTATTGGTTAAAATTGGATTTTCTTGCCAATTTTACTCCAAACAGCAGATAAAATACTACGAAAATTTTGTAAACTTAAGTGTTTGACACACCACAGTACAGATGTAATTCTAACACCACGGTAGACGTGAGTCAGTAGACTTACTGACTCACGAGAACTTAGTACCGCACCCTGTAGGTGCAGGTCCTCAGTTTTCGTGCGAGATACCGGCAACCGATAAGAAATCAAAAGGAGGAAGACATGACACCATCAATGCGGCCAACTAACTAGTGGGCATAGGCATTCACTTAAGAACTGAGGAATTATATCCACACGGACCCACTGGACCCAGTGTGGTATTTTGGCAATCCTACGCATTATTAGTGCAGATTTCCTTACGTTGTTTTTTTAACATTAAAAGAAATCTATCGTTACATTACCAGATTACCTTCTATCGACTTATGCAATCGGCTTAATAAGGGAAATGTCCGCCTATTGTTGTTTACTCAAAGGAAACTATATTTGTATAGGTACATTCCATAGTCTAGTCAATTAAGTTGCAGAGGCGAAATTATCTAATCTTTACAAATTGCACTGTCCTATTGGCCATTGGTTCAGTCAAATCACGCCACTGCCGACGACGAATGCGCGACGCCACCGGCCGGCCGTCTCGCGTGGACTTTGATGTGTACGCCGGTAGGGGTTACCGAAGTTATCTTCCGATCCGGTATTTTGTAGGTCAATAACTTGTAATGAGTGTTTCGGGAACCAGTAGGTAGACTTGTAGGTATCAATTTTGGAAGAGACCGGAAGACGGCAGTTTATGTAGGATTCGTCTTAGGAAACTTTTGTGGAATCCAATCACTAGCCCCCTTACTAATAAACGTTGAGTAACGGTGGTATAGCTATACAATGTTTTGTCCTTATCTGTCAAATTCAAATGTCACAATGAAAGATAAGGACAAAACATCATATAGCTATACCACCGTGACTCAACGTTTATTAGTAAGGGGGTAAGAGTTTTAATAAAATGTATTACAACTAATACACCGTACCTATAATTAAAATTAGTCGGTAATTATTCAGGACCCGGAATATCTACCTATAAGCATCGCAAAGCGTCGTAAGGATTCGATAGCTTGAACCCGGGACGGACATGGGGTACCTACCTACTTTATATCCCGGAAAATGAACAGTTCCCGAGGGAATAGCGATACATGACTACGCGAACGGAGACGCGGGCAACAACTAGTTAAAAAAACTTATCACACGTCGATATAGGGTTCCTTCAATAAACGATGGCACTTCATATAAAAAAATATAATTTAATTAATCTTTAGCATCAGCAACTCCTCCACTCGTGATAGCGAAAGTAGCTTCACTCTCAGGCAAGTCAGGAGAATCGTAAATCTTCGCAATCCTGTTCTCCCCCCTCCCTTTTCTTAGGGAGATTCTGGTGGTGGATGCGTGGGCGAGGATGTTACCGCCAATGGGCTTCTTTGGATCGACTTGGAAGGAAAGAGTGGCCCCAGGATCTGACGTCATTTGGTTCGTGATGAATACTGCTACGTTGTATTCTTCAGATATCTGTGACATAATCAATATATTTATTTACTTTGGTTGGATATAACTAACCGCTGTCCAATTAATGCTATTTACATAAATAAATCATAATAATCAATCACATATCATAATCATAATATAAATTAAAATTGTCCACCGCGTCTCGCACTGTTTTACTATAGTTTTTCATGTAGGTAATAGATAGGATACAGGTAAAGATACAAAGTAGGTAAAAATTACGAATTTAAACTAAAACTATGGTAAGTAAATAAAAAAAAGCAAATATAAAATATACTAGATAGTATATTTTTTAGTTGCCCATATTCAAACTGCGGATATATCTCATTTCATTCTCTTCTCTACATAGGTATTAAAACAAAATCGCTTTCCGCGTCTGTATATCCGCTAATTACTCCTAAACCGCGCAACTGATTTTGACACTGTATTCACCATCAGTTAGATAATTTTTCACGGATGGTTTTTATGTATAATAAATAATAAATTATGGTTTATGTACGGGTGTTACAGAAAACTCACATGATCCGAAACGAGGCGAGTTATATTTTGGGTTAAAATTTGGCGTTTG
Organism: Acleris literana; assembly: GCA_946894065.1. Lineage (NCBI taxonomy): Eukaryota > Metazoa > Arthropoda > Insecta > Lepidoptera > Tortricidae > Acleris > Acleris literana. The sequence continues at coordinate 8,265,506 of OX335681.1, forward strand.
TCACATACGAAATGTGTCAAATTACCTATCACCAGTATCACTTAGTCTTAAAGTAAGCAAATGTACCCACTGTTTGAATAGTCAACCGTCACCGAAAGTATCGTTAGGTCAAAAACGCGTTTATCTAAAGCGACATGTTCTTATCGCTTGCATAGTAAAATAGGATATGCTTTGCATTTAAATAACTATGAAAATAACGCATAGTTTTGATAAAAGTCAAGGACCTCAGTGACATAACCCGGATGCCAACTTATCTGGTCACCTTATCTTGAACTCTTTACACAATATTGATTTGTTTTGAATTGTTTGCAGATTGAAACTCAGCCGCATACACATATCGTGTTCATCGAATATGGTGCATGTGGACAATTTTATCTAGATCGCTATCGCTTTTGAGGCCTTGAATATTTATAGACATTCCTCATACGCATTGTGTGCGATTTTATTTTTCAACTTTAGGTAGGTAAATACCAATTATGTTTTATCAAAACGAATCATTTAACTTCCTTTCAATCAAAAATATCGTTAAATTCGACATCTCGTCGACTTTATTGTTTTACTATTTATTGTTGAACTAGAATTACTAAATTATTATGTAAATAACTAGATGTAACACCAAAAAACTAAAACCGGACTGGTAAGTATGTTGGTTTATTTACAGGTTAATAAAAATATACGCGATTAACTTAACGACGTCATCAAAGATGATTCAGCTGGGCTACAACTAAGAACACTGATTTGAAACGTTCTTAAAGATAATAAAATAATCAGCGAAATAAAAGCGTTGATAGCGCGACAGATTCCACACTCTGACCTTCCCACGTGTTTATCGATTCGCATTTACGCATTGTTATCGTGATCATTTACGGCTAGCGATTGATTGACTCATTTGTCAAATTAGATTATCCTTGACGTGGAATGGCCACTCTCGGCCACGATTGATTCCGATCGTGCCTTGCGCGATTATACCTATAGAATTAAAGTTTCATATCTGATAATTTTGGGTACTGATAATTCAGAATTGTAGACTACGACCTATACCGAATGAGTGTAGCTCGTCGTAGACGTACCAGTTTGGGGGGTTTGCAGTTTCGATATACGATAGCGGGCTTTAGGTACACGTAAAGTTCGGACCGCGGGACAGGCCACGCGCCATGCCAGTCCGAACCGTAATTTTTGTACTATTTTACTATTACAGTTGCAACTACACGTACGGTTAGGAGCGAAGATTGAAATGGCGCGTGGCGTTTTCCGTGGTCCGAACTTTACGTGTGCAGGCCGCTAATATCTACGTCAGAACCACGACTTCACGGGATTTTCAGGACTAGGTAGTTCGTAAAAAAACATCTCCGACAATCAAGGGCACTATTCCGTACGTCACAATTACAGTCTGTTACACTTAAAATATCTTCTTGATTTTGTAGTTTTCACAGAGCGTAGGTACGAGAGCTAGTGAGAGACAAGTACAAACCCGAAGCATCTTCTAAGTCTTTATTCTATCGCACTGTACCTACTCAAATTGTCATTACTTCGAAAAACGAAGTTTGTCACGTTCTAAATTTACTTTCTGCGACGCAATGGGCTCGCAGGAGATCGACTTCCGCGTGTATGTTTGTCTATTATTATTTTTTATTTTGGCGACATGTATATACATACAGTACCAAGAGGACTTTTAATTACGAGTATGTAGAGTCGTACGCCATAAGTCGTAAGTAGTCGTAACATAAAACAATAAGGGCCTCTATTCTTCAGGGTAAAATAATATTGCTTTTGACGTGTAGGTATTGTTTTAAACTCGGCCGCCATTGGTTTACCTACTGCCTTTTCTCAAAACAACGTTTCCCAAACTCATTAATTTCCCATTTGGGAAACCGCTTTTTCCATTTGGGACACCGGTTTTTTTCCGAAACTGTAAATAAGTATTTCAGGACTTTTATTACCTAACTAACCTATCCATAACCTTTCCTAAACTACGCGACTAATCCTAAACTACGGTTCTACCTACGCGATGGTCCTGAAATAAATCCTGAAATATTTACAGTTTCGGAAAGAAAATGAAACAGTTAGCTATCTTAACGTTGACGTTACTATAACACGTCAAAAGCAATATTGTTTTACTGTGTTGAATAACGCGTCTGTCAATTCGAAGTGTACCTACTTAAACATTAGGAATAGCGACATTTTCATTTCATAGGAAGAGAAGAAAATTCCACTTGTTTAGCTTACTGTAATAAATTCCATGTTGGAGTAACGTGGTGACTATTGTTAAATGGGATCCATCAACGGACCTTTTTAGAAACTGCGAAATCCTAACATTGTACAAAGTCGAATCCACTTGCTGTAATCAAAGTCCAATAGAATCTATTAAGTAGTGTAGGTATCCCTAAATGAATGATTTAGTGTTTAAGAGAAACTATTTTCTGTTCTTGTTAGTGAGGATCCTCATAATTCTCCATCCTGTGCCATCGCAAACGAATCCTGTGAATTTCACCAGGTCGTTGGTCCACCTCGTGGACCTACTGCGTATTTCAGTACTGAAACCAGAATACCCAACTAGAAGCCATTGAATAAAATAAAATACCTTCTGAAGTCTTGATAACACTTGGGCCAGCTTCTGCTGACGGTCGGCTAGCTCGCCGCGCCCCGAGAAATCCACCCGGAACAGAGCCATCACAGAATCGATGATGAGGAGCTTGAACACACCGGCTTCTTCATGGAACTTTGCGGCTACATAATCCAGGAGTTCCGCCTTGATATTGAAATGAAAAAATGTATACAAAAATGTATGTAGGTACGTAGCTCGGGAAATACGGTATATTATTAAAGTAAAGAAGATATTGTAGAGGGACCTATTAAGTATACTGTCACGGGGTCATGTTATCTCCCTATTAGATGTAAATAGTTATAAAATCAAATATGTGCTCTATACGTGCCTGTACACACATCAAAAATTCTATGTGAGAATCAAAAATATCCCAACATTATTTTGATATTGGATGTCCATAACGTGGCCTATAATGTCTGGTTAAAAGAGGTAGGTATGTTATGTGATTGAAGCCTTTGTTCTTGTGCCTGTCTCTCTATCCGTCCTCCGCCTTGGCCCAAACAGTTGATTCGATTTCAATGAGATTTCTTACGGGCGGGTTTAATATTGTTTGATATTTATTTCTTAGTGCTCCCCTAAGGAATGAAAAGAATAGAAATATAGGTAATATTCCCCCGTTTCTAAGTCTCTAGGGGTAGCAGCGGTTTAGGCTGTATGTTTATCTGTGAGATAGTAACAGGAGCTTTTTATAATATGTGTAGATTCTGTAGTTAGCGAATAGGTATCGACAGATACAATGAAACTTGTCTAGAGTCTATACTATAGCAGGTACGTGGTATAGGTTTTATATCTTTGAATCAACTGGTCATACCGGTTTCTAAAATAATTATGCAAACGGGGATCTTTAAAATAGGCATTTTTGTCTATTGAGGTAAGTAATATGTTATGCGAAACGTGATACTAAAGGGCGTATACTTCTTCAAGGTGGAAAATGCAAGGGGCCTTAGCTAAGGTGGAAACGCTAGATACTAACGATTTTCTTTTCTATCACTCAAAATGTATGGGATGTCATTCTCGTTCGTTGAGGTAAACCACGTGGTCAACTGTCATCCCATACATTTTGAGCGATAGAAAAGAAAATAGTTACCTAGAGCGGCGCGTTTGCAGCTTAGCTAGGGCCGATCAACAGTTCATTAACAAGGTCTAGGCTCTACACTCAACCCGAGAGCGACTCGTCACTCCGTCACCTGCAAATCTGCATATTGCGTCAATATCAAGTTGTTAGTCCGGGATTACACCTGTAAGTTATTACGTAAGTTTTGACACAAAGCTATATGCAAGAGAGAGATGCAGATATTTGCCACTCACTCTTACCCATAGTTGCGTCTCAAAACTTACGTAATAACTTACAGGTGTAATCCCGGCCTTAGGCGAATAATATGTGAGTCTAAATAGAGGCCATTTAATAAGACTGGGACGTTATAACTTGATTATTTATAATGTCCTACTCATCCACGAACTATCGATGCTCGGAATATTTTTGTTTAATCAGATCACTAAAATTCTAAAGCGTGCAGTATGATCAATATCCTAACCCTGACCTATGAAAATATTATGAATTCGTATTACGATAAAGCAACGTCGGGTGGAGTAAATGTCTGGAAACCACGGGTAGAGAAGTGTATTTTCAGACCATCAGCTCGATGGTCCGACGATAGTGAGAAAGCTGGCCCATAAGATTAAAAAGCCCTCGACTAGTATTTCCAGGTCAGGAAGGGTCGCCCCGCTAGTCAAATTGACATTTCATGGTTGCGTTAATGTACGTAAAATTGAGTAGAGGCGCGGGACTTCGTGAATCGAAAACACTATAGTTGTGACCATATACCCTTATACTAGGGTGATCGAAGTGACCACTTTTCTGAGTACTTTCAAAACTGATCTAACCGATTTCCATCAAAGAAAATGGATTTTAAATAACACCAACCATCTCCGTAAAGTTGCACTTAAACTTCATTTTTTTGAGCAATCATTAACCGCCATCATTAGCTGTCTTACTCTAATTTGGTTTATGAGAATGACTCGTCCGTTCTGTTAACGGGCTATTTTTACCTGACTGCCGAAGGAGGAGGGTAATGTGTTTATCAGCCTATATATGTATGTTTGTTCCTTTGTGGCGCTCTAGAAACTAAACGCGTGGACCGAATTTGATGATTATTATGGCAATCGATTTGTTATAATCTTGTGAGTGTCACTAAAAATATGACAGTAATTAAAATTCAATATGGCGGCCACCAGAATCAGGCATTTAAAAAACATCAAACAAGCGATCATTTAGGATTTATAACAATTTAAAGTTGGTTAGCAATAACAGTCGGGTTTTTTAAAGCTTGCTTTTTGTTGTTATTGCTTGATTAATTGTCCGTGTAAGGTGCACTAGCTACGAACCCACAGACAGACACACAAACTGATAAAATATAGGCGTTAAACTTATAACATCTCTCTTTTGGTCTGGGGTTAACACCTATGTTACCTATATTAAATGCAATGGGAGCAAATTAGAATAAGCTTGGAGTGGCATAATACTTATTATCCAACATGTGTTCTCTCAAGTTAAAATTATGCTGAAAGGTCAAGTGCGGAAAAATAACGGTATTTTTAATATTAAAAGCATGTATTGAGGATGGGAACCACATACCTGATGCTCCGACGTGTAAGCTCTAGCATAGAGCACGTTGTCCAGTACAGCGCTCTGGTCCAGGTTGAACCTGTCAGCGATGGGACGGAGTCGGTCTGGTCGACTGAGCCACTCAGTTAAGGATGTTAATTTTAGGCTTAAATACTCGTAATAACCATTTCGTAACCATAAGCCCAGCATTAACGTGTGCGTGTGCGTGACGGACGCTCCCCCAGGGATCAGTACTACACAATTGATTTGTAAGAAATAAAGATATCAATTATTCCTACACAAAAAAAAACATGGAGCTCTTAACTTAACTATCTAGCACAGAACAAAAACGAATGTGGCAAAGGATCCGACTCAGCGTCTGATGAAGGCGCGCTCTGGCAGAATCGCACTCTCACAGCGCTAGCTAGTCCCGTTCCCCATACCATGCAAACTTACTATCTAGCCGCTAGATCATAGTAACTCTTATTTAATCTGTGGCTAGATTCTAGCGGCGTATTAAGCACGCCGCTAGAATCATGTGTCAAGTGTCATGTGTATAAGAAATATGTACCTAAGTATTTTGTTTCATTCAATTCAATCTTAGAAGCTGACACGCCCTTGGCCGGTTTTCATTATTTGTTGTTTTACTTAAGATGCGCACTTTTAATTAGGTAGTCAGCTTAGGGGCGTTAAGGACCTATGTTATGATGTGTGTAGGTAACTATTAATACTTTTATGATAGATAGAAAACCAATAATGTTGTTTGTTTTGGTCACAGCTTACAAACCTTATTATTGTATCGGTAATTCGGCATTTTCTAGGTATTTGTTGATCAAATACTCGTAGCAAGCCTGCAAATGAATGATATGCTGAGTGCGTGACAGCGACACGCGACGACGCCTTGCAGGGCCTAACAGCCTACAGGGCGTTATTCTACTGGGTAAACCCGTATTGTCTTTGTCAATGTTATCGTATTGTTTTAAACTCGGCCGCCATTACTGTCTAATAAATAAGAGCTAACGTAACGTTGACAATACGATAACATGTTAAAAGCAATGGTATTACCGAGTTGAATAGAGCCCGTAGGTAGTGCATAAACAAACACACGAATTCGTATGTTTCGAACTAGTTCATATTCGTCTTGCTTTCACAATTAGGTTATCGATGAGAGAAAACAAAATAGGCCTTAAGTTACGGTGAAAATTTGAACAGTGCCCTGTTCATTTCATTTTGGAATTATGTTTGTTTAATGAACTTGCAGACTTAAATAAATTTATTTTTCTGCATAAAGTAATAAAACGGAATAACTGCTAGGTACGTCCGAAGGTTGTAAAAGGCGGTGGTTGATCAAAAAGAATGAAAATAGTTTCCTATATGAAATAAATAATATTCCGTGACTATTAGCGGCCAAGGCTGTAACATGCTTTAACCTTTCATACACGAGTGACCGTTAAATGACTTCCTAATTCGTACTTAATGAATGATACTCTCAAAAAACTATTGTTATTCTAGTTTTGTAACTTATAGTAATAATGTAATATTATATCTTGGTAATATTTGTGAAATATTTACTATTGCGTTCATGGCCAGTGTGAATCAGGCGTAAAGAGGGCGGACAACACAACCAGAGGCCCGTTTCACGAAGCTACAAGTTACAAATTACAAGCGGAAGTCTCTTTCTAACTGCTTTTGCTACAAAGAGAGTTCCGCTTGTAATTTGTAACTTGTAGCTTCGTGAAACGGGCCACAGGGCACTGGGAAATAATTTCAAATTATTTATATTAGCATTATCCAGTCCTGTCCTTTTCTATGAAAATATCAACGGAAAATAGCTTTTAGAATTTCGATTTAATTGCGCTTTGGATTAGCTAGGTACTTAGTGGAGTCACTTAAAAATAGTCTTTACGTCTTTACCTTATGGTGCGCGGTCGCGCTATACTGCGACTGCTCAAAGATTCGTATCTTCGTACGCTTGTGCGCTGTTGGTTAGCCGATGCTATAAGTAACTTGCAGCAAGGTCGCATTATAACGCTATATCAAGGCTAGCGGTCAAGGCTTAACGCATCGATAGTACGATACCCAACCCAACCCTTCCCACCAATAAATTAAGTTAATAAAATAACATATCCCAGTCCCAAAGACTTGTAGGTACATGTGTAGTACATATGTAGGACATACAACATATGTTCTACATACTACATTGTACTACATACTATATATGTATATATGTACAGTAAAACCACGGTATTATCGCTGGCATCTGTCTCTGTATTTGTTATGTGAGAGAGTGAAAATGTGATAGACAGCCGAGTAACTATTAATACTCTGGTTTTACTGTACTAACTAGACATAAGTATTATGGGATAGGTAAAGGTACCACTTAGGTACTTATTAAAAAAAAAACGAAGAAACACCGGAGACTTACGAACAAATTTAATATTCGTGCTTAGCTTAGGTACTACTACCTAAACTGGATTAACAGGAACTTAATTTGGTTTGGGACCGCCAGATTTGTAGGTAGAGTCACTCACTACTAAGGGCCGAGTTCACCAACAATTAAACGGACGGTTAGCGGTTTAACGGGTGCCAAATGTATTGATTAACAACTGATTAAGACTTAACCGTCTGTTCAATTGGTTGGTAAACTCGGCCCTAACTAGATTAACCGCATCGTTAAATAAAACAAAACTTCAGAATAAATGTATACCTGCATACCTACAGGGTGTCCGATTAATCGACTGTAGCGTCTCAAATTATTTATTTGAATATTATTTATGTTATTAAGAATTTAGATTCTTTCACCAAAAATTCTATAGGAACATAATTGATTGACTCTAACAAAAATTAGCGCTTTAAAGCTTAATATTTCATAAACGGATCCCTTAATCGATTTTTGTTTTTCACAGACCCGCAATATTTTTGGAAGACCTATCCAACGACACCCCACACTATGGGAAGACGAGAAAAAAATACATCCCCCCGTTACGTGTAGGGGAGGTACACTAATATGATTTTATTTTACCACTTTGTCTTCGTGAGTAATATGTATATTCATGCCAAATTACAGCTTTACTAAGAGTCTCTGAGCTAGGCTGCGGACGGACAGACGTACGGACGGACATGGCGAAACTATAATGGTAGTTTGACTACGGAACCCTAAAAATGACTGACTGCTGAGTTTCTTGCGGCGGCGTTTGTTCTCAGCAGTGGTCTCCTCTTGGGAAGCGCTGGTAGATTCTTGACGTGTAAAAAAAAGTGCCCTACGTACTAAATAAATGTCTTTTATTTTTCATCTTATTTTTATAATCTGTTTTTTTGTACTTTTCCCTTATGTCCTTGTCATGAAAAATCCTTAATTTCATGTTTTATATCAGAAGTTTTTCAGTGGTATCTTACGCTATTATAATCATTACGAATCAGCGAAGTTTTTAAACTCTTTTGCTCGTTTTTTATTAAAAAAAATCAGATTATAATGCTCAATATCTCCGAAACAAGTACAAATCGCTGTAGATACATAGGTGTTAAATCAACAGCTTTTTAGCTGCTCTATCAGCCCAAGGCGGGTTGACGTCGATTTATAGGACACCCTGTAGGTACAATATCAAAAAGCTGTAGGTACGTACACACATACGGAAGAAATTGTCAATTTTGACCACTATAGGGCGCTAAATGATTATTTTCTGTCAGTATAACTATTTAACAAAAAGTGGATCCACCGATGTGTAATTTAAAAAAATACCATTATAGAAGCATAAGTTCCCAACATAATAAATAACATTTGACGAAACTAAAAGGATACAAAGTATGCTCAGTATCCAGGAACATGACCTTCCCGCCGTGGTACCCGCTGGCAGTCGGGATCTGAGTAGTGACGCACAGGGTGTGCGACAGTTGGGTCTTCCCGGTACGGAACTCGCCGAACACTTCCGTTATAGCCATGGACTCTATGCCTCCAGCTAGCAGTTTACTGAGAATCAATTGGTAGTTCTTAATGTTCGAGACACGATAATATTTCTACAAACTAGAATTTTTATGCAAATAAACGCAAAAATGCTCAAAAACATTCTCAAACCACACATATTTTTAGGAAGAAATTACTTACTCCAGCTCAATACTTCCAGTGCTTATTTTGAAGACTTGCTTTCGACGGTCGCTCACTTCTAACGCAGTCATGAAACCAAGAGTAACGACTTTTTGACATGCCTCTTTAATTTTATCCACTTTTGCATCAGAAAACCCTTTTATATTGCACAGTTTTTTCTTTGTAGACATTTGTATACCTTTGATAGTGCATATTCCAGCTGTTTTAAGTTTCTTAATGTCTGCAACGTTTATTCCATGCTTTTGTAATATATCAACATCTTGAAAAAAAGTTTCCTCTTCGTTGTCCGAAACATTATCATCAAGACCTTGTTCTATCATGGTGAAAATAATAAAATTAGATTGACTTGGGTCCGTGCAAAAACTTGCTGAAAATTAAAATTTTTAATGTGTAGAAAATTGGCGCGTAAAACTTTTTTTATTAGCCGTGTTTAATAGGTATAAGTGTTAAACATCCACATGTCAATCAGTTAAAAAAACATTTTTTTTTTTTTATTTAAACATTTCTTAAACCATTGCAATATTTGTTTTGCATTTCTTCATACATGATTTAAACATTTTCATATATTTCATAATTATAACTGTTTTTTTACGAGGCTTATAATTTTTACAACTGATTGTGCAAAAAACTGTTTAAAACAAAATTACTTTTTGTCTATTCCAAATCAATAATGTTACCATTGAACTGTTAAAAATTCTACGAATGTACTTCACGAAAGCACTTAGAAGTTAGAATTAATCACAGATTGTAAGGGTATTTTGGAGTTACATATTTTTTATATATTTATTTAATTTTTCTATAAATTGTGCCGTACAAATGTTTTAAAACCTAATGAGTAATTAATCTCTCCCAAAAACGATTGTCAAATAAAATGGCAACTCAGAATTGGATTAGATTAGAAGTAAAAAGATTTTCAATAATAGTCTCTGGTCTGACTTCGTCGAAAGAGCTTGTGGCGGCGCATTTTAGAGGATTTACGATTGTAAATTTATAATAACATCAAGAATTTACCGTCTAAACCATCTCAGTTAAGGTAAGAGGGTAAGTTAACCCTACGGAAGTACTGAAAAGTGATTATTTATATTATGTTCATATATTTCCTCCTATATCACAGCCATGTTGAAGTAGTGTTGATTTTACTAAGTTTTCATCAGAAATTCGTCTTAAAAAGTTAAAGTTGTTCACAAGTATATGTGAAAGACCCAAGTTGCGTTTGTGTTGTGAAAATAAAAGTTAAAAGTCTTGTAATATGGAAAGTGTTATAAAGTGCCACCGAATCTGGCGTCGAGGCGTCATCTGTAAGGTAAGGCTGGATGTGTCTTCAATATACATCAGAACGTAGCATTGTAACGCTGTGACATCAGCCAACTACAATATAATTACGAATCATTTCTTTTAGTATTGAAGTCTTGATTTCTGTCATTATTTTTAGGTTGTTTTTGTACATACAGTGCAGACAATAGATTTATCATATTATGAAACAAAAACAAATAAATGGTTCTGCAAATTTTTATTATTAAAATACTAAGCGAAATCTTTTATTACGTATTTCGCTTTCTGTATTTTCTCATTATAAACATATTTTTTTTACAAATTTATTGCTTGTGTTCATTTTAAGATAGTGTGGTACTAACATTGGAGTATGTAATTTTGATCTGAAATGCTAATTTATAACAGTAATAACTATGAAGTCATGGAATGCTTTGGGTTGGGTTTGTAGTTTACAATAACAATCTTTATGAAGACTGATAATCTATTTTCAGGGATGGACTCGGAAGATTCCCGTGATGGAACTGGAGATGCTCAATCATCCTCAAGTAGTAGCAGTTCTAGCTCGAGAAGCCGTAGGAGCTCATCGTCAAGTGTGCCATCTAAAAAGGATGTCAAATCACCACCACATTCTCCACCACAGTCTCCTTCACGATCACCACCAAAGTCACCACTGTCTCCAAGATCTGAAGGCCCTAGATCACCATCTCCAGAGAGCCGCTCGCAGTCCCCATCTCTGCGGTCACAGTCTCCTGCCAAACCTAGCTCCCCCGATAACTTGAGTGGTGCTCACTCTGACATCAATTCACCTGAAAACTCTATGCAAGCTTCACCAGTTGGTCCTAAATCACCGGATGGTCCTAAGTCTCCTAGTGAACCTAGTTCAGTTGACAACCGAGAACAGTATTCAGCCCCATTTTCAGGAGGCGAGGGTCCTAAGACTCCCCAAAGTCCTAGCAGCTCACCAAGATCTGCCCCAGGCTCACCTGACACTCGGTCTCGGCCTGCGTCCCCTGACTCAGCGTCTCAAGTCACATCCCCAGCTAGAAATCCTGATCGGAACTCACGTCCTTCTAGCCCATCTCCTGATAGAAACTCTTCTAGATCCTCTGTGGCCATGTCTCCTAAAAAACGAGATTGGAGTCCTAAAGATAATTGGCGAAGGCATACTAAGGCAGAGCAAAAAATGGTCCCACGTTCAAGGGAACGGAGCAGATCAGAGTCTAGTCAGTCAAGTAGGAGCTCTTCATATAATAAGAGAACTAGTGCTAAGGATCCCGCCACTGAAGAAATTTCTGAGGGTAAATACTGTAAAAAACTAACAGATAAATCTAATTATCAAATGGTTAAGGTGTTGATGTTAGGGTTTATTTTCAGGTGAAATGGAATCAGATCAAGAAGATAGACAGTCTAGAAGTAAATCTACAACTAGTGAGAAACCCGATGGTAAAGATCTGAATATCAGTCATGAGGACCTCTCAGATGTATCAGATTTAGATTCTATTGGACCAGAAGATAATGTTAAGGAATCAAAGGTTTAATATTTTCTTATTAAAATGTTAGTATTGATTTTCATTCTATTCACTAAAAATAATCATTTATTTTGGTATTTGCAGCCTAAGTCAACACCGGTATCGCCAGAAAAACCAGAGATTGTTAATGGAAATGGTAGTACACAGTCTTCTCCGAAGTCTGACAGCGGGAAGGTAGATGCTCCAAAAATGGACAAAGTAAGTGGAGTGAATTGGATTGTTAAGATTAAATTTCAAAAATACCCTCAATACTAAAGTTCTATCATACACCAAGGTCACACACAGTGCAGGCGAATGTGCAGGAAAGGCCCCCACTTTAACCTTCCGCATATGAGGTGGGGTATTACAGTCCCCAGGCCCATATAAACCGTATGTCTATATTTTTCACCTGGTATGCAGGGGGTTAAGCTTCTGTATCACCCATCCTTCTGGGTGCCATAAACCATAGTTCATAGTTCCATAGTCCATACTTTACTATCTGTCTGTATGTATAATCATTGCAAACATTATATGCTATACAATGAGTAGAAGTTTTAATTTTCAACATAGTTTTTGAGACATTCAATTAACTGATCCATTGTGTTCATAAACTCCTTATGTTGTTTTTAAGTATGATGCTTGTATTAAAATTAAAAAGATTTTTTAAAGATGCTTTGATGTGTCTGTATATTTTATATACACATATAATAAAGCATTCAATAGGTTATTACAATCAGTGATCATGATTGCATGTCATGGTAAATGTGTTAAAATTATTTAAATAACAATAAAAGCAACATAAATCTAATAGAGTACCCACAAAATAAGTTTAGTCTTCTATTTCTATCTTCAAGCAGTAAGAAATGTGTATCTAGTTTGCCCAGTTTGCTCTTCACCCTTGGCTGTAAACTAAATAACTATAGTGAAATTATGTTGTTATAGGTTCCACAAGAAAAAACAAGTAATACAGAAGACGGTGAGGAGCAATTAGACTTTGAGGCTGAAGAAGGTGAATGCGTTGAGCCAAAAACAGTGGAGCAGGCTAATGGTGATGGTGAAATTATTGATAAAGGTAAGTTTGGTTTGCGTGGCATTTAAACTTAAATTTTGTGTACTATCATCAGCTTATATTATTGCAAACACAATGTATGGAGTGTAAAACAACACACACATGAAGTATGACAATCTGCTGTTGTGTAATGCCGACAGGGGTGGTCAAAGAGGGTGTATACTATACACTAGCCACCCTTCTGCTACTGTTTGCCTAGAACTGGTTTATCATGTGGAACTAATTTTCTGGGATAAACAGTAATTTTCCTATGTTTCAACTAGTACATGGACTATCTGTGTGTCAAATTTCATCCACATCCATTCAGGTATTTGCATTGGCCTAGTTGGTAGTGACCCAGTAAATCCCGGTAAGGGTAGATATTTGAATGATGAGCGCGAATATTTGTTCCTGACATTTTCCATGGATGTTTTATATGTATTTAACTATTTAAGTATATATTTCTCTATATAAGTATTTATATCGTTGCTTAGTACCCTTAGTACAAGCCTAGAGCTTAGTTTGGGACTAGGTTAATTGGTGTGACATTGTCCCCTGATATTTTATTTATTTTATTTAAGTATGATTGAGGGACAAACATCCAAACATTCCTAAAGTCCGTCCACATCCGGCGAATGCGCCGCTCGTAAAGTACACCAATCGCGTATTTCATTAGTATGTGTCCTCGCGGTAGTGAATCGGACACTAGCTCAGCATTAGGCTAACAAATAGAGCCATCTCATCATTCTCATCACAATAAACAATAGTCTGTTAGCGGTTGTTTAATTTGTAAATGCAATTGACTGGGGATGTCCAGTAAGATCACCTGGTAGGATCCCCCACGTACAAAATTAGTAGGTAGGGGATCCTACCAGGTGATCTTACTGGACATCGCGAATTGACTTACTGCCGCACCCAGAGACGTCAATTAAATTTAATGCTTGATTAAAGTTGCTGCTGTCACTTTCTTTGCTGTAGCAATAGTATAAGACAACACGTCACTAAACAAGCATTAAATTTAATTGACGTCATTGAGTGCGGCAGATAGTTTAGTTTCTTCTTGTACGGTATTCATTAATAGTAATTAGTGTCATTACGACATATACTTATTAACGTATTTCGTTTTAAGTTAGATCTAGTTATGGTTCTATAGAACAGGTAACCGTGCTTCTGATTGGTTTGTCCAAAATGTTTGTAGGGGTTAACACTATTTATCGACTTTTTCCCGTGCTACTTGTCTTTTTTTCGATTACTTTTACGCGGCCCCTTTCGAATAGGGTCAATCCTATTACTACAAACAACATTAATGTGCGTCCAAAGGAGTGGATGCTTTGACAAAAAATTTTTTGCATTTAAAAATATGTTAGGTACTCATGACAGAAATTCCTTATAAGTTAACAAATCCTACCAAATCTACGACGAAGGAGAAACAGCCAAATTAACTCATGTTAGTGGTATACAGTACAACTAACAGGAGTTAATTTTGCCGTTTCGGGCAGGGCAGAGGTTTTTTTTTTTAAAGCTGCTGATGTTCCGAAAGTCGACTTCATACATAAACAAACGAAATCTCTCACTCTATAATAAAAATAAAAATAGTGAACATCACTGCAGCTCTTGCTATCCTTTAGAAATGTCCCATTAACCGACCAGAAAAACCTGACATTACCATGGTATATTTGTGCAGCAGAAGAGGTGAAGCCGGGGCGCGTGTCGCGCGGTTCCTCGCTGGAGGAGGGCGAGGTGTCGGACGAGGCGGAGCGCCGCCCCGAGGAGAGCGAGCCGCGGCCCGTCTGCAGGTTCTTCTCGCGGGGGGCCTGCACGTGGGGGGTTAGCTGCAGGTACGTAGAGACGGGACGGAATATTATCGTAGTTAGCTCTGTCTACATATAGTGTTAAAATTGGGTACCTATTATTTTATCGAAACACTTCAACGAACTTATCATTACGCAGAATTTTCTTTTCAACGAAAGGCATTTCTGGTCACATTAGTTTGTTTTTTGGTAGTCACAAGTATAACCTAACCTAACAATGTGATATCCTGAAAACACGGTTTCAGCATAAAATAGCGTTTTATGTAATGAAATTCGATGAAATGATACAATCGACGAAGTTAAATTCGATAAACTGCTGGGTAACCGTTAAAATTACAAGTGCATTTCTGTTGTTACAAATTGTTATAGTAGGACCCTGCTTTTAGTTTCACCGTGTATGTGACCTTTTCTTTTTTCTGTGTTTTTTTCTGGTTTCGGTGGTAAGGGAGTGACCATGTTAACAAAAACTGTTGTTTATTGTCTTCAAATGTGCATCCTCAGACACTGCGCTCCGTGCATATTTATCATACGGGACGGGATTCCGAGGGTGTTAACTTAACAAGATGATAAGGCATTGCAATGAAACTTGTAAAAGTTGAGATTTATAAATATAAAAGCATAAATGTGGCCAAGTTCTCTTATGCAACCAAAAGTATGTGGTAACTGAAAAGGTGCCAAGTTTGGCACTGGATTCGGAGTTATATATCCAATTGCATTATTTTATTTAGATGAGTTGTGTCTGAGAAGTTATCTTATTTTGCACTGGATTGTTGTAAGTCAAACCAATTAATTGAGAGTAATGCTTTCGTGTTTTAACTTGGCAGTTTTCTTAAATACCTAAGAGCTCGTTCCCACTATGTCGTATGTCGGTCCGGATTTTAATCGGTCGTCCCAGTGGCAGAACGTTTTATATGAAGCTATTCACACTCGTCCGACAACGATTTTGTGTCGTATCCGACCAAAAATATCGTGTGTTTCGCCAGCCCTCTCGACCGGATAAAAATCGTGTCGGAACTCGCTCGCCTTTGAGTAAGTATGACACTGTTCACATTGGTCGGATGTCGGGGCCGACCCCGCCCCGCCCGCACCCCTTGTTTCGCCCGCCCTTGGCTGCCATAGTGGCCGACAGCCGACTAGTGTGAACAGAGGCGCCGACACCCGATTAAAATCGGACTCCGACATACGACATAGTGGGAACGAGCTCTAACTGATCACAAGCCATTGTAACATACTGTATAGAAAACTGCCAAAGCAATATTGTTTAACGTCGTAATATAGAGGCCCAGCGGGCCTAGTATGGCAACGTCTGTAGCGTGTCAAATGTGGATAAAGCATCCGTCACTCTCGTACTTATACAGTGGTGGTCACATAATTAGGGACACTTGTTTTTTTCCCATACAATTGCCTACAAATATGGCTTTTCAATTTTGACAGCCAATCAAAAAGTTCCTAACCAATTATATTTTTAGATACACTTATCGTTAACTAATAAAGTAAAGTTTAAATGTATGTACAATTTATCTCTGTTGAGATCGGATCTTTCATTTTATAAGGATTTGAAAAAAAAAATATTCGGCGCTCATACAAAGTTGTCGAATTTTGTATGGACGCGTCAGCACTTAGTTTTTAAATCCTTATAAAATATAAGGTCCGTTTTTAATATTAGTTCTCTGTACATCAGTTTGAACCTTAGTTAATTATGTAAAGTAAAATGTATTTATTAATAAAATTGGTCGAGAACTTTTTGATTAGTGGTCAAAATTGAAAAGTCATATTTGTAGGCAATCGTATGGGGAAAAAACAAGTGTCCCTAATTATGTGGCCACCACTGTATATGTGTCGGAAGGTGACGGATGCCTTATCCAAACTTTGTCACGTCATAAACGCAGCCATATTAGGGCCCCTATTATGATGATGGAGACGGAATAGCTGTAGGAAACTTTACGGTAGTGTAGGAATAGATTCGTTTAAATCCAGTGCGGGGTTAGGCTCCAGTGCGGGGTTAGACAGGGGGGTTTGTCATCTCCTATCCTATTTAACTTGTACGTAAACGGGTTGATCGTGGGGCTCAGCAGCACACATGTAGGTTGCCATGTAGGAGGTACGTGTTTTAATAATATAAGTTACGCGGACGACATGGTGCTGCTGGGTCCATCGAGTGACTCGATACGACAATTACTGGCTGTGTGTGAGGAATACGCGGAGCGGCATGGTCTCAGGTACAATACAACAAAGAGCGAGTTATTAATATTTAAATCGCCAAAATATAACTCGACTGTTGTACCTGTGATCATGCTGTGCGGCGTGCCTCTCAAACGAGTTGATAGGTTCAAGTACTTGGGACATGTGGTCAGCGAGGACCTGAACGATGATTTGGATTTGGAGAGGGAGAGGAGAGCGATGGCCGTGCGTGGCAATATGCTTGCCCGCAGATTTGCACGTTGTAATAAACAAGTTAAGTTGACACTATTCAAAGCCTTTTGTCAAACATTCTACACGTGCAGTCTGTGGGTAAGATTTACGCAAAAAACCTATAATGCGTTAAGGGTCCAGTATAACAACATACTCAGGCTGCTGTTGCGGCTGCCGAAGCACTGTAGTGCATCAGGAATGTTCGCGGAGGCGCACACTGATGACTTTTTTGCCATCAGGAGAAAAAGGATAGTGTCACTGATGCGTCGGGTGCGCGGCAGCAGCAACAGCCTCCTGAGGGTCTGGGCCGAGCGACTGGACTGCCCGCTTAACAATTACTGGGTCCGAGTTGCCATCGGGCGGAGCAATTAATATTTTAAAATACCTTCACCAGCTGTTGTGCTTGCTCCCGCGATGTCAACTCGTACTAGTAATTCGTTATTTTTTATTTACTTTTACTCTTATCATGTGTTACTAACATAGGTTAAAGCTTCATTGTACTAACACTCTATGGATCATACCCGGTCTGAAATAAAAAGTTTTTATTTTATTTTATTTTTTTATTTTTTAAATCATCTTTTAATAGCGAGTTTATCATCAGCAGACAGGAATCCAGGGGGATTTTTTTTATGACAGGTAGGGAATTCCTATATCGATAAACTCAATAGGGGTGTGTCCTGGGTCACAACGTGGTATAAAAGTGTGCCACAGCGTGACGTCACGCGAAACTTCAACGCACATTATCTTCGTAATTTTTTGTTTAATTGACAAAAGAAAAAATATGTGTTCAATATTTTTTGATAATGTAAATGACTGACTAATTAGGTTTATTTGGACACTAGTCTATTATCGATGATTTTTCCGTACCTATACTAGTTATCGCCCCCAGCATTGTATGTTTTTTTGTAAGTATTATTCCGAAGACGAGAATAAAGTTCACACAGAATATTTAAAAAAAAATTGCCCCTATACCTCCAGATTGAAATGTCATTTAACCTCCCGAAATGGATTTATTAGTCAAGACGGAGACGTTTAACGCCCGAAAATTTAGAACAAATTCTGATCGTTTATTTTAACAATAGTAGATCTATGACAAGTGTGATGAAGAAAAAAAATATGATGAGTAAAGTTTCAAAAAACGTTTTGAATAAAAAAAACAGAATTTATTTGTTTTGTTTTTTACACTTTCATTAAAATACATTTTTACAAACAAAAGGAGTAATCACTAGTATATAGAACAAGCATAATTGAGTTTATCGATATAGGAACTCCCTAGCTGTCATAAAATTTTGTTTGATCATCAGTATTTTATATTTTTGTACCTATTGTGTGGTTCAGGTTCCTGCACCCGGGCGTGACGGACAAGGGCAACTACAACATGTTCGACGTGGTGCGCGGCGTGCCGGCGGGCGGGCCGTACGCGCCGCCGCGCGACGCCGCGCCGCCCGAGTCCGCCTGGGAGCGCGGCCTGCGCACTGCCAAAGAGGTATACCTACCATACAAAACGTTTTTATGGAACGAAACTTACCATTTCAATGCGCGTTTTTTTAAAACTTTTAATTGTAATATTTTTCTAGATATAAATTTAAACACGTGTATAGAGAGTAATGAATTCTTCCATTTTGCAATATAATTAAAAAACTAGCTGAAAACTAGAAATTGGTAACTTACGTTACTTTCTGCCATGGAACTGCCCCACCTATGTTTTTTATTGCTGACCCGAGTTAAATGTTTCATTGCCCTGGTTTCGCTACTAAGGAACAAAAAAACCGGTCAAGTTCGAGTCGGACTTGCGCACCAATGGTTTCGTACCACCGCTTAGTAGGCATTATTATTAATGGGCGGACGACAGATGCAATATGGTGACGAAAGTACAAGATGGATAATACGTTTATTAAATTTCGAGTATAATTTATATGTGAAAATATTATGCAGTTTTTGTTATAAATCAGTACATATTTTGTATATTACGAAAGTCCTAAAATATCACTTTATGAATACGCCCCTCATAGGTCTGTAGATGTGGATAGGTCATTTTCCCTATATAATAGTGAACTATAAAAGGAATGTACTGAAATTAAGTAATGAAAAAGAAAATATGATTATTTATTTCAACAATAAAATTGTATAACTTTTTTGCAGATATGTTCTCTTTTTTTAAATCAATTGTAGTCATATCCATATTACGGATATCGTTTGACATTATTTTGACGTATTTTACATTCGTTGTCCGCCCATTAATTATGATATTCCGATTTGAATTCGGTTTCGGTTCGTATCGGCGCGAGCCCACCTCATACTTGACCATTTCTGAGTATTTGTTATTTTTTCTCAGGGTGTTTAATATAATCATACCCAAATTTGACGCTTGTATGTTTTAGCCTTTACACTTTACAACAAAAATAATGATACGGTGAAAAATATATGTTCCTCTTTATTATTTCACTTTATTTTTTAGTAAATCCGCCGTAACAACACGTATTCTGAAAAAAAAAAACCATGCTATCTATTACGGTTCCAAAGATACAGTCTTTAAAGTTAGGACGGACGCACAGCGTAGGCATATCCATAGGGTTCCGTTGGGCGCCCTTCGGGTAGGTACGGAACCCTAAAAAGCCTAATCATAGAAAGGATAATCTCACACAAAAATACCTAGTTCAAAATTAAGCGTACTAGACAACGATGAACATACTTTTATAGAAAAATCTATACTTGAAATTGTAGAATACATCAAAGAATCTGAAACTTCTCTCATTCATCACACAAATTTGCTCTTAGCGAGGATCGAATCAGGACAACAAAAACACAACACGCAATGCGTTACAATGTATTGCAACGCGGTACATTGTTAAATAGCAAAATAATATAATATTTTTTATCACTGTACGCTTTTACTTTTGATGTTTAGAGGTGTCGTCAAATGTTTCCAACAATGATGATTCAAAATAAAATAAAGTTACATCGTGTTTGACAGCTGGAATTTTTGAAAAAGTGTTCTGATAAGAATTATGATTATATTATGTCTTAAAACCATACTATGTTTTTAATTATTTACTGAGAAATAAAACAGTGGTTGCTGTTAAAGTAGGCGTATAGGTGAAAAACTTAAGTAAATGACCTATTGCATGTAGTTGTAACACATCTGTATAGACCGTTCGACATTCTATACATCGAGCCCGGGACGTACCCGAAGGATTTTAACCATCGATTTTAGATCCTATTTGGAGTATATAATGTGGTATATCATGTAGTCGAATAACGCATAATTTTCGAGATTTTTATTATTTAAAAAACAATTCCATAGTTAATTTAATTTGAACTCTGTCACCTTAACCTAAAGCATTATTTATATACTCCAAATACCATATATACCACATTATATACTCCAAATAGGGTCTATAATCGATGGTTAAAATCCTTCGGGTACGTCCCGGGCCCGGTGTATTTGAAATTTGACGTGCCATGCAAGAGGCCATTTACTTAAGTTTTTCACCTATACCTTTGTGATTAGTGGTCGGGTCGGAATGACGTCATTTTGTTTGTAACCGTAACGTAGAAAAGACCGGGCGGCGTTTAAGCTCTGTAGCTATTAGCAGAAATTTGTTTATTTTCTTAGTAAATAATGAGCAACAACAAAAAAGTATGCTTTTGAGACGAACCTCTATAAGCTTTATTTTTCTGAACAACTAAAAAAGTCTCCGTTGTGAATTTGTACAAATCCCCGGCGCCGTCGACAGATGCTCCGGATAGCGAACAAGCGCAAGGAGCAGGACATGGACTTCGAGGAGAAGAAGCTGCACCTGTCGGTGGGGGGGGTGGTGCACGACCCCGACGCCGAGCTGGCCTACGCCGCCGCCGCCGTGGGCGCCTCGCCGCCGCACCACGACCCGCCGCCGCACCCGCACCGCGAGCCCGACCTCTTCCGCCCCGGGTGAGCCCGCTGAGCCTGTAGCCGCCCCCGACCCCCGCTTCCCTATCATGCGACTCTTTATCGATGCATACGACATCCGCCCCTTTCTCACCAGTACGTTAGTGCGAGATCTACGGATACTTTATCCACCGAGATAAAGGCGACCGTAATGCGGGCTTTGGGGTCTAGATTTATGATGATAGGATTGATATTGACGAATACCCGAGTGATGTAGCGAAACGTTTTTGTGACAAAAAATATATCGATAATACTGTCAAGATCGAGATGTTATTTCACATTAATAAATATTATCATATCGTGAGTTCGCGTCGACCGCTTATGTGAACTCCTTGGGTTTCGAGTCGATCGAAAACAGAAACGAAGAATCTTGGCTAGGCCTACTGGCCTATACATACATACGTATGCGTTACGCATGCACGTGCATCATTTGTTCTAGGCGTGTGTCGCTGACATCATTTCGTGTGTCCGTCGTTGAATTTATACCTATGTGTGCGTAAAAAGCGTGCTCCGCTATTGGAGTATCTAATCCATACTTAATGTTATAAATGTGGAAGTAACTTCTATTTGTAACGCTTTCACGGCTAAACCGATGATCCGACTGCGATGAAATTTGATATGGAGATAGCTTGAACCCCAAGAAAGGATATAGTGTACTTTATACCTGGATACAGGTCTGCCCAATTAGACCCTAACTGACTATCTATCTTTAGATATACCTTGCTTTACCGTGTGTTTAAAGTGCCACACACACGAATTTGTCGAAGGCATTAAAGGAATAAGTTATAAAGTATACCTCGCTTTACCGTGCATTAAAGGAATAAATTATAAAGTGTATACCTTTTTAATATGCTGACCATACTAACAAGTGGGTGTTTTAATTACTCGATTGTCCAACAGTCCGTACGGACCTATGTACCGCGGGCGCTTCCCGCGGCCGCCTATGGACGAGCGCGAGCGGTTCTTCGAACGGGAGCGGACGTTCGAACGCGAACGCATGTACGAGCGTCCGCCGCACTACGATGAGCGGGCTGCCGTGCCTGAGGAGCCGTCCTTTCACAAGGTAATTAATACTAGATTAAATCAATAATTAATTTTGGTTTTTAATTCTTGCCTCGACCGAAAGAATCAAAAACCAAAATTAATTAGCGAGCGAGCGCTGCGAGCGAAACAGTACGAAAAATTAACCGACTCATGCGGTTAATGTTAAAATTATAAAAGTTCAATAGTGGTTTGACTGAACTGTATGCAGTGTGAAGTACATGTCTTAGGGATCCGCATAGTGAGTGGCGCGTCAAACTGCCAAATAGAAACATTTCCAGAAAACAGTGTGTGTTAGAACAAGAAAGAAATATATTTATTTAACATGGGTAAGTACAACTACAAAAATATGAAAAAGCAGAACGAGACGGAAACAAAGAAAGAAATAGTACATTGTGATAAAAGTTAGTGTTAGGGTCTTCCTACACCTATCGACGCGGAATCGGCTTTCCCGGAGTGTTTTACACCACACTATTCGCATTTAGCCGATCAACCATCTCAGTGGTTGTAAACCTACGTTCGGCAGTCTCATCCTCGGTACGCGCGGCCGCAGAGACGCCGCGACCGCAGCAGCTGTAAACCTATGGTCGGCTTTCGCGTGCCCCATACTGCCGTCGAGACGTCAGATAGCCCTCTATGTAAAAGTACCTATCGACCTATCGACGCTGAACGGCTGGGGCCAGCTCTAATCGGCTCTCATCGTAGCTACTCGGCCGTGGTCGGAACTGTTCAGCCGTCGCTGGCGCTGATCGGTGGTACTCGGCGATGTAAGAATGCGAACGCGTGCGTTTGGCTGCTAACAGCGTCGTACGGATGCGAACAGAACGAAGAATTTCCGGTCGATAGACGTCGTTTCGCGTCGGCCGAGCCGATTGACGTTTGTTTCGCTCTTATTTCGTAGACATAAAGAGTTTTTTGATCAGCTAACCTAATGATGTGCTAATGGAAACTTTCCAAAATTGCGGAACATTTCATGTAGGAAAATTCCAGAAACTTCTCAAAATTTTGTATGGGGATTGAAACATTCCGTTTCTAGTGCTAAATTCCTATATTTCTAGTGAGTTTCCGGAAATTTCTTAGAACTTTTCCAACTTTTTGGAAACTTTCCGCAACTTGCACATCAGTCTGCTAACCCCGATTCCGCATCCGCGTCGATAGGTGTGGGGAGAGCCTTAGTTGAAGAAGGTCTACAGTTTGTGTTAAACGTCCAAGCTTTGTTTGGGCTAACAATAACCTGTATACGGTAAAACACTGGCAATTAAAATGGGAGCACCCTAAAATCTCGAATAATTTTATTCCGAATTTTGAAATGCCGAATTTTATAATTCCGAGTTTTCACAACACTGAAACAGTATAAAACCGAATTACCAAAATCTCGAAATTGATACTACTGAGTATTAAAGTCAAGGCAATCAGATTTTCGAATATTATTCATACAAATATTGACAATAAAAAATATGCTTATAATGCAAAAGGCGAATGTAATGCCGTAAGGCATTTTCTATCAAGTTACGTTTAGGCAAAGCAGACCAACATATTTCGGGTTTTGGAAAGGGTAAATTCCGAAATTTAAAAAAATCGGCATTCCGGATTATCCGTGTATTTTTCGGGATTTTCTTAAGTAGAGAGCGGATTTGGAGTAGCGCTTACAAGTTTAATATGGATATGACTAGTGCGAATGGTTATATAGATAGATAGATTTATTTATTAGATATCATGTTGTTTAGTGGTTTTATAGTTATCTTATTACTTACTTAATTATACTTACTTACTGCAATACAATCTTATAGATAATTAAACTCTATAGATGTTATTTTTGCAACAAACTATATGTATGCTTCGATGGTTCGGTCATTTAGAAAGGATGGATGAAAGAAGATTGACGAAAGATATGTACAGAGCAAAACTGAGTGGGAGGGTCGGAAGGGGCCGCCCTAGGCGTACTTTTTCGAATCAAATCGGAGGAATACTGGAAAAGGGCCGGATCCTTAGGATCTGAAACCGACGTGCATGCATGACCCGATGTATGAATGTGGAAGAAATGAAAGAGATTTGTTAGGATCGTACGTAGCAGGTGCAAAGAAGTGGTCTCTTTCTACCCCTCTGGGAAACAGGTGTGATTTAATGTATGTATGTATGTAAACTATATGTAAAGAAAAATATTTTATTCTGATTAAAGGAGTTTTTTACAGCTCAAACATAATAGATCCTATTTATTACACACCTTCTTGATAGTTACTGTCAACAATGTCGCTGTAATAAATACTTACTTTTACTACTAGTCTTATCCATATTAAACTTGTAAGCGCTAGATCAAATACGCTCTTTAAATAAGATTGATATGATATTTATAATATAATTCGAAATTGAATCAATCCTGATTTTGATGTCTCGGAAAACACAATTTCGGAATAGATATTATTTGGAGTTTTCAGAATCTAAATTTTGTTTATGAAATTCGGGAAGAAATATTTGGAGATTATGTATGACCCCTACCACCCTGAAATAAAGTTCACGGTGACAATAATCGACAGGGGTGCAAGAATAGGACCGTTTACCTTGATACGTGTTTTAATTGATGGAATAATGTTATGATCGCTACAGCGGCGCGTGCGAGCATCGCGCGAGGTCATAGTGCAGCGCGCCGAAGTGGAGCGACGAGAGGGGCGCGAGGGGCGCATGCGCGAGGTGCGCGAGGGCCGCGAGGGCCGCGACGGGCGCGAGGGCCGCGACGGGCGCGAGGGCCGCGAGGGCCGCGAGGGCCGCGAGGCGCGCGACGGGCGCGGGGACGAGTGGGCCGACCCCTGGATGCGCGCCGAGCCCGCCGCGCGCCGCCGCCGCCCCGTCTCCTCCGACGAGTCCTACTCCTCCTCCAGGTAACGCCCCCCGCTCGGCCGTCTCCTTACAGTTAACCCGGTTGTGAAAGAATGACTGCGATTAAGGTACCGAAGTTTTTCATAGCTTTTGTGATGCTCTAATGCGGGTGACGAATTCTAGTGTTCCGGATGTCGAAGAGATTTAATATCATCGTTGAATCCCTTAAACGATCCGTGATGACTTATTGTAGGAACCGAGCGATCGATTTGATGTAATTTACTGTTGTTTCGAATCGCCCCCGAGATACCGCGAGTCACCCGCTTTAGAAGTATTTAGTAGCGTAGTTAGCGTCAGATGGTTAAAAAAATTAAATCCGAAATGGTATGTGCCATTTTTTGTTATGCCTAGCACCGTTTCGGGTGTCGATGTACTGGCTTTATTCGGTCACAGTTGCACTTTCGTTAAATCGAACACGCATCGTGTCGAGCTCTTAATGTAACTTTAATTTTTAATTTTTTAAGTAGTCCTCTGTTTAGACCACGATTCTGAAATTATTTTATCGTATTTTTGTCAATGTTATTAAATTAAAATTTCCACCCTCCGCTTTGTCCTCTCCCCGCCTAATGGGTTCCATTTTCATAACTACAATGACGGTGTTTCGGTGTTCCACCTCTGACTAATGTCACTTTGAAATTGGTTATAATATCATCTCTATTAACATTTAACCTGCATGCGACTGGAACCATCCGACTCGCTTCTGGCGTGAATGTGTTGTGTGGCGGACCGCCCGGTCCTGCATGTGTGCGTGTGCCGTGTGCCGGTGTGTGCGTGCTCCCGTCCCGTTGACTCCGCAGCTCTTCAAATTCCAGCTCTCGCAGTTCGCGGTCGCCCGGCGCGCGCCGCAAGCGGAGGGCTTCCTCGTCTTCTAGACAACGGTTAGTATCCTGCACTTATGGAGCTGACTTGTAAATCAATCAGAATGCCTCACAACCTGCCCTGATCGAAAAACGATTACTTCAAACGAGTTGGGCGACCTATTAAACGCTGCCTTTGCTTTAAGTTCTGGCTTTGACTAATCATCCTCGTTGTAACGTTTTCTTTGAATGCAAAAGATTTTGGTATAAGAACTAATAAAACTCTTGTTTTTTCATTACTTCTGATTCTGGTTCAGACTTAATTCACGCTTAAGTCGTTTACTTCTTAGCTCCATAATTATAATCAAATTTAGCCTTAACTTTATGTTGATTATGTATATTGCACACACGAAATAATTCTAAAGTTTGCAATAGTTTGGGCAAATTCACAATAAAGCAAAATGTTGCAACTCGTACATGTTATGCCATTTTTAATGTTAATATTTACCTGGAATTGCCCTTTAAGGGAAGTGATTGCAGTTTTAGAAGATATTGTGGGTAAATCGTTCGAGAAATATGTACAGGTAATATTTTTTCTTAGCAGTTCGCTTAAAGTCCCACCAAGAGCGTTTATTAATAACGTATGAGTAACGAATCGTTTGTAGCGAGTCAAGCATTCGTTTGCGAAAAAATGAACGCGTTTGTCCTACTACTACTGTTTGGACTAAGTTCGAGCTCACGTTTGCATGTAAGGCTCGACTCATCGTTCACACCGCTCACGTAGTCTTTGACAAATGCTTATTACTTGCGAATGCTCTTGGTTTAGAATCTGTCTATTTGAACTGCATGGTAAGGTAGAACAAAATAAAATACGTCTGTCTGTAAGGCTTCATTTTCAACTGCAAGAAAACTTCTGCGAAAAATTCCCTTTAGTCTGTTCTGTAGCGAGTGCATGTCACTTGCATGAAATCTGAAGGTGTGAGCTATTAGCCTCTGTCGGACACTCTGTTGGAAATGTGTTGCAGAAGTTTTTTTTGGCAGTATTTGAGGCCTAAGTTTGTTTAGTAGCATAAAGGCAACAATGCCAAATTGTTTCTGATTTTTCAGACTTCTCGGTTAAGAGAATGCGAGCTTACATGCGACAAGCGTTAGGAAACTCTTAAATAAATGAAAAAGCACAAATAAAACATTTGGCTATCGTTTTTATTTGCTAACGATAACATTTTTTTTAGGCGTCATATGATGCAATCTCCGTGAAAAGTCAGATTTATATATTTGGTATTAGGGAGTTATTCTGTATCATGTCAACCCAGAGTAATTTATTTTGGAGATAGGAAAAGAAAAACAGAGACGTTTTCTGTATTAAATTGTCCTTTAACCCTCAAAATCTTGAGTGTGATGTGAGTTGCTGTGTACCTAAATCGCGGAGTTCAACCTCGTACAAAAAATGTTTACATAATACAGTCATTGGAATAAAGATCCCTTGCAAAGGAAATAAAATGGATTTTCCTTTGTTTTTATGACTGACTTTATGATATTCACAATATGCTCATATTCTATTGACAAATTTCGTTGTGTGGGGGGCCTGAAGAGGTGCGTTTGTTAATTTTAGTGTCGTTGAAAATATCAAGCTAAAACTTTCATATCTTCGGGACTTCTCGAATGGTAAAGTGGTTGTGGCTTAATAAAAGTTGGTATTCGATTGACTCGTACTGCAACTGCTCCGACTGCCCCGTGAGTGAGCAGGAGGACTCAGGGGGCGGTCGGAGCGGTTCCGCCTGCAGCGCTAGCTCTAGCACATGTCGTGTCCCGCCGGCAGGCTGTCCCCGTCGGTGATCGTGCGCGAGCGGCGCATGGCGAGCGCGCGCGCCACGGCCATGAACCCGCCCGCGCCGCGCCGCCGCGCGCCCTCGCCCGCCGCCGCGCGCCAGCTCGCCGTCAACCCGCCGCCGCCCGCCTCGCACCGGCACAAGGTACAGTGTCGCCGGCAGGCTGTCCCGTCGGTGATCGTGCGCGAGCGGCGCATGGCGAGCGCGCGCGCCACGGCCATGAACCCGCCCGCGCCGCGCCGCCGCGCGCCCTCGCCCGCCGCCGCGCGCCAGCTCGCCGTCAACCCGCCGCCGCCCGCCTCGCACCGGCACAAGGTACAGTGTCGCCGGCAGGCTGTCCCGTCGGTGATCGTGCGCGAGCGGCGCATGGCGAGCGCGCGCGCCACGGCCATGAACCCGCCCGCGCCGCGCCGCCGCGCGCCCTCGCCCGCCGCCGCGCGCCAGCTCGCCGTCAACCCGCCGCCGCCCGCCTCGCACCGGCACAAGGTACAGTGTCGCCGGCAGGCTGTCCCGTCGGTGATCGTGCGCGAGCGGCGCATGGCGAGCGCGCGCGCCACGGCCATGAACCCGCCCGCGCCGCGCCGCCGCGCGCCCTCGCCCGCCGCCGCGCGCCAGCTCGCCGTCAACCCGCCGCCGCCCGCCTCGCACCGGCACAAGGTACAGTGTCGCCGGCAGGCTGTCCCGTCGGTGATCGTGCGCGAGCGGCGCATGGCGAGCGCGCGCGCCACGGCCATGAACCCGCCCGCGCCGCGCCGCCGCGCGCCCTCGCCCGCCGCCGCGCGCCAGCTCGCCGTCAACCCGCCGCCGCCCGCCTCGCACCGGCACAAGGTACAGTGTCGCCGGCAGGCTGTCCCGTCGGTGATCGTGCGCGAGCGGCGCATGGCGAGCGCGCGCGCCACGGCCATGAACCCGCCCGCGCCGCGCCGCCGCGCGCCCTCGCCCGCCGCCGCGCGCCAGCTCGCCGTCAACCCGCCGCCGCCCGCCTCGCACCGGCACAAGGTACAGTGTCGCCGGCAGGCTGTCCCGTCGGTGATCGTGCGCGAGCGGCGCATGGCGAGCGCGCGCGCCACGGCCATGAACCCGCCCGCGCCGCGCCGCCGCGCGCCCTCGCCCGCCGCCGCGCGCCAGCTCGCCGTCAACCCGCCGCCGCCCGCCTCGCACCGGCACAAGGTACAGTGTCGCCGGCAGGCTGTCCCGTCGGTGATCGTGCGCGAGCGGCGCATGGCGAGCGCGCGCGCCACGGCCATGAACCCGCCCGCGCCGCGCCGCCGCGCGCCCTCGCCCGCCGCCGCGCGCCAGCTCGCCGTCAACCCGCCGCCGCCCGCCTCGCACCGGCACAAGGTACAGTGTCGCCGGCATATGGAAATAAGTCCATTGATATCACACGCGAGGACGGTCAATTTATTCGGTTCGAGAGTATTTTCTCCTGTGAACTAAATAAATAATAGAAGCATATGGGGTTAACTCCACGCACTTCTGTCTAGACCCATTTAAAAGGTTCATTTTTATTTTGAATGAAAGACAACAATGACGGCGGTTGAAACGCCCGAATATTCAGTAAAAAAACCAATACAGGAAAAATGCCGATGTGTGTCAACGCATTGCATACTCCTATACCGGTGACACGTACGAGGGGTGCCTTTTAAGTTCTGTCGTTTGAAAAAACTAAAATCAATTTAAGTGTTAAATGGTATTTATTGTTTTTCAAAGTAATCACCGTGATATGTAATACACTTTTTCATTCGATCGAACCAGTTTTCGAAACACTTATTCCATTCCGAAGTCGGGGTCTCCAAAATGGCCGTTTTGTATGCCTCAACCGCTTCTTCAGGCGTCCGGTACCGTTGACCACGAAGTCGTTGCTTGATTTTTGGAAAAGTGAAGAAGTCATTAGGGCTTAAGTCTGGACTGTACGGCGGGTGATCCAAATTTTCGACGTTTTGTTCTTTTAAAAACGCAATTGTCTACCGGGCGGTGTGCGAGCTAGCATTATCGTGGTGCAGTACTATACGACGTCTTGGGTTATTTTTTCGGAACTCGCCGATAACTTCTGGTAAACAAACAGTGGTATACCAGTCAGCATTAACTGTTTTACGATCTTCGAGCACGATGGTCGCAACGTGGCCACTTTTCGCTACAAACGTGGCGACCATTTTTTTCGAAGTGCTCCGTGAGCGTATTACTTTGGTCGGTTTTGGCTCATCTTGAAACACCCAAACAGTCGACTGCTGTTTAGAATCCGGATCGAAGGCATATATCCAAGATTCGTCACCACTGATAATGTCATAAACGTGTTTAGAGTCTCCTCGGTTGAATTGCCGAGGAGTTTTGCGGCACCATCTAACGCGAGCCGTTTTTTGGTCTTCACTAAGTAAATGTGGTATCCAGCGTGAGATCAATTTTTTTACACCTAAGTGATCATGCAATATATTTTGAACACTGGTCCCTGAAATGCTTAATGAAGCTTCTATCTCGCGGTATGTCGCATGGCGATCTTCGACGATCAGTTGCCGTACAGCATCAATGTTTTCCTGGGTTACAGCTGTTTTTGGTCGGCCTTCACGATGCCTATCACTAAAACTAGAGCAACCACGTTGAAATTCCAAATACCAACGTTCCACAGTCCGGATGCATGGTGCTTCATTTTTAAAAACCGTAGTCAGCTCTTCAAAGCACTGAAGACGCATTAAACCCCTTTTAAAGTTGTAAAATATTATCGCACGTAAATTTTCCTTCGAAATTTCCATTTTCACAACCGACTTGTCAACTTTGAACCGACGCTGTACTAAAACGAATCGGCCGATCTCGAGACATTCTTTTGTTTTTGAATTCTAAATTCAAATATTTTAAGATGATACTAGTTTTTTTTTAAATAATCACGGGAGTTTTGCAAACGACAGAACTTAAAAGGCAGCCCTCGTACAGCGTGATCAATAATTTCGACGCAAATAACATAAGGACTTGGTCAAACGGTGCAGTTGCTATATTTCGCGCTAGAGTGTTCCGAGCGAGGTTATGAGTAGCACTATACGAGACTATTCAGGTGACTTTAAGAGCATGCGATAAAAATTAAATCTGTCGACAAATATCAAAAGTGGCTAAAACGAGTTTTCATTTTTTTTGATTTGTTTATACTATCTGATAAATAATAAATTTATCTTTATTATATATAAACACAGAAAATCATATAATCAATCTTTGTAAATTTTGAATGAAACTAATTTAAAGTACAGATAATTTTTCAAACTTGGTTAAATCCATCTTGTCGTTCAAATCAAAACTAGCTAAATTCATTAGAACCAATCGGAAGGCGTTATTGTCCCAAGATGGCTATCAATGTACTTCGAATATCCAGTACAGT
Source organism: Acleris literana (assembly GCA_946894065.1). NCBI lineage: Eukaryota > Metazoa > Arthropoda > Insecta > Lepidoptera > Tortricidae > Acleris > Acleris literana. The sequence continues at coordinate 8,296,699 of OX335681.1, forward strand.
TATTTCAGACATAGTTTAATCCATCACATGTTTTTTCAAACTTGGCCAAATATGAGACAGGTAAATCAAACCTAGTTAAATTCAAATTTAAAATCCATTTTTTACGCAATAGCCATCTTCTACCATCAAATAGGCTTTTGATTTTTTAGGTAGTCCGTCATATTAAATTAGTGTTCTAAGCATCCTAGTAATAAAATCAGGATCAGAAAAGGGTTTTTACGATTATCTCAAAATAAAGTTCGATGGAGTTAGCCACGTCTGATTTGTGTCGACACAATATTATCTCCAATGAATTGGAACTTAAAATCGATGTTTTATAAGGAACTTATCTATTTGAAGATAATTATACTTAAATTATTTATGTATTTTTAGGATGAAATGGATCCGTATGGACGCAACAAAGTTTCCGGTCGCAACAGAGACAGGAAACGGTATTCGTCATCATCTGGTTCAGGTATGGATAAACCGATAATTATATCAGTTAATCTTGAAGTCATTACCTTCTTAGAGGAAAAAAGGACTTGTCATTATAGTTTTTAGGTATCCGTACCAAATCATGAAAAAGGCCCTTAAACCATATAAGTTATCTGGCTAAATTTTGAAATAGATGAATAATTGTGTGGTCCATACCAAGTCTCATCATTAGGAACTAGAAATTATTTATTTAGGCAGCATAGGAAATGGAGTCACCAATTTTCGTTTAACTCATGATAAGACATAATCTTTATTTAGCTCTCTAGTTAAATAATCTTTATTTAGCTCTCAAATTAAACCATCTTTATTTAGCTCTCAAGTTAAATAAGTGATCATTGTGTTTTGATTTCTAAACTTGATGTTTTATGCAATATTTGAATAAATTAACTTGAAACGCAAAGTAGATCACCCTGTCCCTCACCTTTATTTCAGAAACAATTTAAAACGAGAAAAAAGACAACGCTCAGAAAAATACATACGCTAGAAATAATCTACATACTTGTCTTAAGTTCATACAAAAGTCATCAAATATGACTTTTCAAATCACCATTTTTATGCGGCTTTTGGTGTTATGCAACTAGTTACGAGTTTATGACTTATAATAATAATAATAAATCTTTATGTGTTAGAAACAGTAAGAACTTATTGATAATGTAGTGCCTACCAATACATTAAAGATAAAACTTACATACTTATGACTGACGACTTTTGTATTTGACATGGAGTTGAACGGGTTAAAATGAATCACTATAGTGTTGTAAATACTATATATTTTCCACCTCGGCACCTCAAAAACGCAGGTATAGCTGTTTAATGACGGTGAGCAAAACAAGATTTTTCTGCGAGCAAAAGACAGTAAGCAAAAATTGATTTTGTTTCGAGTACAAACGCGAGACAAAGTAACTTTTTAATTTACTGGGTCAATATAAATGGATGGATGGGTAAATAAATATAATAATAATAATTGCCTTTATTCTAAGATTTACATTCAATTTACATAACACAATTTATTTTATCCTAAATAATATCTCAGAGTGCCGTTCGGAAAAGGCCTCCTCCAGCTCTTTCCAGTGCTTTCGGTCTTGGGTGGCTCTTCCCCAGTAGGGATAAATATACATGTGGTTCAATTTTCACCACGTTGTATTTTTTTACCTTTAGGTATTATGTTCTCGCTGCTGAGATGAAAAGCTGTATGTACAACACGATACCAAAGTTATTTGCACCTCGTGTCTTAAAATCCTGAGCGCAGCACGTACGTGTACCAGTCGCTACGATCGTGATTCAATTATAGAATCCTTCGATTACTCGGGATACAAAATCAACACTCGCAGCTAAAATCAACTTGGCTCTATTGTTGAACTAATAACTATTTCATCACACTTGCTCTGAAAGGGTGACAACACGCTAGCGTATAGGGCAGTTATTATAGCCGATTTAGCTCTCGCGGGAGTTATGGAACTCCCTAGAGAATTATGAGTTTAGTTTTAAATATAGATCCACTCGTACATCATTTCAGACTAAGGAGGTGTAAAATCAGCCAAGGTGTATTTCCTATATTCAAAACTTAGCTACAAAACAATTTTACTGTATAATTATACTTATACTGTACATTTATCTGCATTAATTATTTATATTTTACCATTATTTCAGAGACATTTGCAATTATTTTATTAAATTTCATTTTGAAAATCGGTACAATCTGGCAGTATGGCCTGTCAAGTTTAAAAACTAAAGTTCTAAGCATTATCTGTGGAAGACTATATTGAAAAAAGTTGGCAAACTCTTTTAGCGAGTCGTTCATTTGTTTGATTGTTTTTTTTTTTCTCTATTTTGTTTTATTTCCTCGCTAATGTGATGAAAAACATTATGTGTATCACGGGCAGTAAGGGATTACAAACTCGAGTCATTAAAAGCCCTCCGCCTTCGACGTCGGGTTTCTAATAGTCTCACGTTAGCAATCCCCTTCTTACCGCCCTTGATGCACAACGTATTGTTGTTGTGTTATAGAATCGTCGTCATCGTCGAGCGAGTCGGAGAGCGAGTCCCACTCGTCGTCCTCCTCGGGCAGCTCCGGCGCGCGGCGCGCGCGCCACGCGCGGCTTCTCAACGCCGCCGCGAGGCCTAGGTAAAAAACCCATGAGTAACTTCTCTAGTCAGATAACTCAGCTACAGCAGAAAACTCAGGCTAGGCCAGGCTACCGGTGGCGACTAGTGACTGCCACTGCATAATTCAAGACAGTAGACTCGGCTTCCAAATCCTAATTTTATTAGTTCTAATGCATCGTTTAGTCTTAAAGCTGTTTCCAACTAAATAATTTGTGCGTGCGTGGCCCAGCAGATAGATATTCAGTATAAAAATGTAAAGGCTCGAATTATTGCCACTGGGCAATCTATGGCTACTTCCCGCCTACCACCACATTTAATATTTAGCAATTTCGTAAAGAGTTTTTAATTCTTGTCTGTGTGAAATGAAGAGTGTCAAAACGATGTTTGCATGGAGCGGGAAGAATCAAGCTTATCACCGTGTAACCGTGTTGTTCTCAGGGTAAATCCGAAGTCCAGCGCAGGTTTAGCTGCAGCGGTGTCCACGGCAGTTGCTAGCAAAAAAGAATCGACGAGTGATAAAGGTGAGGATATACTTGATCAATCAAGACAATCAACCCCGAAAGGGACTATAAATTCAGTTCTTACTTTATTAAATAAGGTAAAATATCCAATTATTCATATTGACATCTAAAATACTAGTCATTGGCACACTTAAAGGCGCTGCATACGTAACGTGATTTTACTCGGACGGAACGGGACGGGGAATGCATCTGAGCGTACATACGCAACGATTACACGGACGTGACGGGAAATCCAAAAATGTATGCAACCACGTCCCGTTCCCGTCCCGTCCACGTCCTGATCACGCTAGTATGCTGCGCCCTTTAGTGACTGTAGGCAAATTGCCTGTTGATTTAAAATAAAGTTCATGATGCCAATTAGCGGTTCTCTCCAGCTCGTGTTTTCCAAAGTTATGTTTTAAAATGAGCGTTTAGGTGTAACCTAACTTGCTGATTGTTTTTTTTATAGAATCTGGAGGAGGCAAAAAGCGGGCAGCTACTTCGCCAGTGAACTCTGGGCCGGCCAAGAAAACTGTTTCAAGGAGAGAGGAGCTCCTCAAACAACTCAAAGCAGTGGAAGACGCTATAGCTAGGAAGCGATCTAAAATATAAGAGGGTCTGGCGAGAGAATGATCTTTCACCGACCGGCGCCGTCTGTGGTCGCCCTCGCGCGCGCTCGCGCGGCCCGCAGTACAAGACAAACCACGACTCATGTAAAAAAACGGTATCACAACGTCAAACGGAAAATAATACCATTTTTACCCGAAAGAGTGTGTTAGAATTATTATTAAGCATTTAAGAATTTGTGATGTTCATTGACTTAACCAAAATGATATATCAATTATAGGACTTATGGTGTAACGTAAATAAATACATTATTTTGTTATGTATACGAAACGATATATAAGGTCTTGAAATCTGACTATGTAAAGAAACTTTATCAATTCATGACAAAGTGGAAATATGTATTTTGGTGTTGTTTGTTCGTCACAGTGTGAGGATTGAGAGGAACCTAGTGTGGTAGGTTTAACGTTGATTACGTAAGGACATTACGAGCTGAAGAATAAATTCATTATTTTGTATATCCAGAGTTTTATTCTCATTTCCCTTTGAGTTGGTTATAGTAATAAAATATCTCGCGTGCAATCGACTTTTATACTTAGTATACAGAACAAGAGCGCGCTGTCAGTTAATGGACAGTGGGCCGCAACGCGCCGACCACGGGACTGCAGCTCGGCGTACACTGACTTTATACTTAAGTTTCAGCTTCAAATCGGGCAGTGCTGATCGGGTGCCGGGTGGCTCTAATGTGCGATGACCAGTGATCGGAAATAGGTGAGCTAATTTGCCTAAACTTGATGCATGTTCATTCAATAATGTATTCCCATCTCTCTCACGCATGAATGAATATGCGTCAAGTTTAGGCAAATTAGCTCTACCTATTCCGATCACTGGCGATGACCTTTACGTGACGCGGCGCGCTTTCGTGGAATTAAAACACTATAAACTATTATTAACATTATTTACGTCATGATAACATCTAATGATGCTAATCTATACTTCCTCGACGAAGGGTTTCTCACTAGTACTTGGTTGTGGTCACTTTTGAGCAGTGATTTCAGAGCGTTATACGCCACAAAGCCGACGCCGCAGCTTAGGGCTTCTGAGAAACTGAAGGCTCCTTGTGACAGATAGCCTACGACCTCCCTTGAGGTTGAAAACCGAACATTACTTATGTTGGGTGGTACCCAAAGTTCTCGCATACTCTTAACGTAGTCTGACGGTCCTTGATTCCGCTTGCGTGGTTTGCGTACTTCAATGCCATTCTGGAAAATATATTCAATTTAACGCACATTTTAACAATCATGCAACATAAAATTCAGGTGGGGTGGGGAACGGTTTTTTTTTAGTACTGCCAATCTGTCGCATTGAAGATTAGGTGGGTTGCAGTGCATGAGGGTTTGGTCCCTTTAGGCAGCTTGGCTCTCTTTAGTTTCTTATCTAGATTTGGCTGTATAAACTTGTGGGATTGAGGGTTTGCATGTTGTTGTTGAGTAACGGTTTTACTTCTTCGTCTACCGGTAACGTTATTAGGTACCTACTGGTGTATTTCTGAATTGCAATCGTACCAGGGCGCACCGGATTTCCATAGAGCAGTTTCAAAAGACTGTTATTCTGTATATGTGACGTTATCTATGAAAAGGGACCTTATTGTCGATGGCGCTTCCGCCATTATTAAAGATGCTCCGATATAAATACATCACGTAAGCGTCATCGACAATAAGGTCCCTTTTCATAGATAATGCCACATATGTCCAGGTTGCCTACTAAGGGCCGGTTTTATAAGGCCCGTAAGTAAAAAAGGCCGATCAAATTTTAGTAACTTCATACAAGTTTTGACATTCCTGACCGAAATTTGATCTAACGGATCTTTTTGAAACCCAGCCTAAGAATGTGGAGTAAACTTAGAACAGAATCTTGTCACTGTGATTGTTATTGTCATTATCATGCTTGTCATTCTAATAGTCCAGTCCATAGGGCGTTAAAAAGGCCCTTTGCTTTGCAAAAGGTGCATCATAGCTTTTTTTTCATCCATGTGATAGGGTCCTAATAAAAATCCAAGTTTTGGCCTCTAAGGCCTAAGGCGGGGGAGGCATTAGTCACCATCTTGAATTGAAGGTGCCAAAATTGGTTTGGGTCACATCCCGCAAGTCAACTTTGAACTAGTAACGGTTATTGGAATGGGCTAATATTTGGAATATGTATGTAAACCCGATAACAATTAAATATTATGGTGTCTTTGAGCTGATTTCATGATGGAGTCGGAAGGTGACAACAGGATCTCTGCAGTACTTACCGTAGATACACCGAGTTTGGATTCGTTTGTTTGATCTAGATAAGCAGATGTTGACTGTGTAATAAATAAAAAGTACAGTCAGCAACAAAACCTTATCTTTTAAAAAATCTTGTATCTTTCTCTTTTTGAAGTTGTCTTTTATTTGTCTTGTCTTGTGTTTGTTTTTGTTGTTGTCTCATAGATCCTTTTTCTGTCGTTAATTCAATTGTTGAGGTAATATTTAAAAATGAACTAATTTTAGCACACTTTAAATTTAAGATGGCAGCTAATGCCCCCAAAACACAAGGTCGAAAGCTTAAAAAAAAACTGTTACAATAAAAATCTATTCCCCTAGCAGAAACCCCTATTTACCGGACTATATAGAAGTTCAGTTTGGAATTGAGGTTTATTTTGTTGGGTTACCGTACCTTACCTACTTTGAATTGAATAAAAAATGTTAAAGCGAATTTAGAAATCTCATTAGGAAAAAAATACTCACTGTTGTCGCCTTATGCTTCTTTAGTTTGTTTTTCTTTCTTCTCAATCGTTTCATGTTTGTAACATGGACCAGGCGTATTTGTTTTCTAAGTTTCTCATTAGGATCTTCATGATGTGGTTCAAATAAACTCTTTACTGCTACTATGTCACTTCCTTGAGGCAAACATATTAACGCATGTCTCTTCAGATTTCCTTTTCCTTTTATTTTAATGTAAACTGCTACTAAACAGGACTCTGAATTCACTATTTGGGGAAGCTCTTTTTTATGTGATACACAATCCTAAAATTTATAAAAAAAAACATTTTTTTCAGTTTTTAAATACCCTAATATTGATAGGTTGGTTAACATAACAATTCAACTGATATACAAGCTAAAAACTCGTTGTGATAGGAAATATAAATGGATCTGTAACCCCATTGACTGTCCTGTACCACAATTGGAACAAACATTTCCTAATATTTCTAAAAAAAACACAATATTTACCTGCAACTGGCTTAAAAGTTTAATATCACGTAAAACATAAAAGCTGCCCACAAAGCTAGAGCTCCAATCTTTTAGCAATAACTCCCACGGGCACAAAAATGGACTGTTTATACCTAATTTGGCATAATTCACTCTTTTACTAGGAGGTAGTCTGAAATATCTATCCTTTAATTCCATTTCTATTCTTTTTTCTTCATCCCTTCCTGCTTTAGAATCAGGGGGAAGGTAATGTTCGCCCATTTCAAAAGCTAAAGTCTCAGTTTCTCGAAGCCCACCAGATCTTGCTCCAAACATTATGAATGTTTGCCAAAATTGAAGACCATAGCCAGCAGGAGTTATTAAATCCCAGCCACTTCCATACCCTAAAAAATAAATCATTAATCAATAATTTGGGCAAGCAAGCAAAGTGATTTTTAACACTTTACAGGCAAGAAATTAATTAGTTGAAAGGTAAGGTAAGGTAAGGTAAGGAGCAAAGAGTTATTATATTTAGCACCTTGATTTCAGTCTCCTTTTACTTTGTGATACTTACCAAGCTTTTTGATACTAGGGGCTTGAGATCCTGGCCTTTGCACTACAATAACAGGCACACTTTGTAGAATGGGGTCATTCTCATTGACCTCTCCAGGCACCAACTGTGTTTTAGTGACGTGTGCTATGTACTGGCCATTGGTCAATCTATTTTTTTTGAGGAGCTCATGTATACTGGTATCCCATAAGGGTGAGTTTGCAGCCTGGGCAGGTATTTCAAGGAGTGCTTGTGTTTCCATCTGCTCAGTGGAATCATGCTTTGCTTTTATGCGATAAGAGGGCCTGCTCAGTCGAGGATCTTTAACAATCAAACCAACAACTTGCCTGGGTGACAACTGAGAAGGAGAACTTGCCTTACTTATATTTAGCCAATACTTTTGTTTTTCTTCTAAACATAAATCATAGTCTTTTTCAATCAAGGTAGCTTGCCATTCTGATGTATCAGTGATATTCAAGCATTTCAAACTGCGGGTTAAAATAGCATGACTGTTTGGTCCTGTTAGACGAAATCTATTAAATATGCCAGGGAGTACTTTAAATTTTATATTCTCGGAATATTTATTCATTATCTTCCTTTTTTTCTTTGCACTTTCATGTCCTTCTGAATTAGAGTCCCTGCATAAGTCTGTGAAGATATATTCTACTTGCTTTGTTTGTGATGGATGCACAAACAGCCACAGTGTCCTGTTTGCACTCTCACTCGATTCCCAAACAAAGTTTACTTTTCCAATATAACTAAATGGAAATGAGTTAACTTCATATAGATGAATAGCACCTTCTCTTTTGCCAGTAATGTATGCTGCAGCACACACACTGAGTCCACAGTGACAGCTTGTGCTTTTACTAAACATTTCTTTAATTAGTTCTACTGGGCCAGTGACCTGTATTGGAGTGTAGTATGAAATATCTTGCAATAAGCAGTGAGCTGAGCTGGCTCGATAACACATTCTAAACGCTTTATCGCACGGCGCGTACGCCAACCGGTGCCCCCACCGTTCAATCATATGAAACCTCTTGGCATGCCAGATATGAGTCTCTAACCACACATTTCGCTTCTGCCTTCTGTTATACTCCTCTAAAAGATTCCCTGGCCTTCTGCGGTACTTTCTAGACGGTCGTTTTTGTTTAGGAGGTAAGCCACTCTTTTTTAACTGTTCTAAATGACCCTCGCGCAGTTTCCTAGGCAGTCTTTTACAGTTGTGGCTCATAATTCGGCGCCGCATGTGAACAGGCAGGGTTTGAAAAATAAGCTTCGTCTTACTTGGACGAAGAATACTTTCAGTCATCGCAGCTATTTCTATACTTCTGGAGGCAGCAAATTTTAAACTATTTGCTGAAAATGGTAACTGTTCTGTGCCACCCAGAGCGGCATCAAATTCTGGTGCTGCCATAGCGGGTTTTCTTTTAAAACCCTGTTTAATAAATATACAATATTTAAAAAAACTTTTGTAATCTATTTCGTACCAATTTTCATTAACTAAATACAAATAAATGCCCACATTTTAATATAACCTACGATCGCGCGATATCATGCGGTATGTTGTTATGTTGTCAATGTCATGTCAGTGACAGCAGGCTGTCAGCCTGACGTTCAGGTTGTTTTTTTTTTCCGTTTCCTAAAATAAAATGGACCTAGGTTATACCATAAAGCCTAAATGATATCTTACTATATGTATAGATAGGCTACTTAATAATAACTTAAAAAGTGATGGATCCACTAAAAAAATGTTGTGCATAATATCAGAGTTGTGCATCAATTTCTTGTCTTTCTTCTAATGACGATGGTCTGGGCACAGATTACTATACTCTACAGATACTCAGTCGCGAATCGAAAATGGTTGCCGTCCTAAAGTCGATAGGTGAGGACCAAAAAGTTGGACCACAGTTAAGCGCACTTAACCATACAAACAACGAAGTCGAAAAAAGTTTCGTTGTGCGACGAAAAGTATCTCTACAAATGTATGGCTAATTTTCGTGTCACAATCATAGAACATTTAATTGAGTGAGTTAGCGTGCCCAACATTCTGGTCCTTACCCGTCTTTGACCTTAGCCTGTTCAATTGGACAATTTGAAAACAGACCCCCAGGTTACAGGTGGGAATTTGATAAAGATTGCATTTTTGTTATTGGTCGTCTTTCGGACTCTTTTTTTTCTAAAGCTCCTTATTTCGGAAAGTAATATTAACTATATATAAATAGGTAATTAAGGAGAAACCTCGTAACACGTCAACACATTTTGTTAATTTCCCAAAAAAAACTTGATTTTCGTTTTACGTCACTTTCGTTCTCACCGTGCGATTTATGAAATAGGACCAGTGGCCCGTTTCACGAAGCTACAAGTTACAAATTACAAGCGGAACTCTCTTTCTTGCAAAAGGAGTTAGAAAGAGACTTCCGCTTGTAATTTGTAACTTGTAGCTTCGTGAAATGGGCCTCAGGCGCTCAATAACAATTTCCGCACGAACGAGCCGAACTTGCTTGTATATCGTGTAATCATATTGTTGACGATATAGTAGGTCTTGTTGACAAGTGAATAAAAACTACCACCAACGAGCGAGCCAACGTCAACAATATGATGTGATGACGATATAGATGCAAGATAGCCTATAGGTCAACTAAGTTATTTTTACGATCTTCGTACTGACCTGTCGGGGTGACTCCAGTTGGTTGGCACCAACTATGAAGCACTAAATTCGAAACTTCGGATGCCACGTCCCTTTCACCTGCCATTCAAGAATAAATCGGAAGAAACGGATGGAGATAATGTAACTTACTTCGATTTTTAAAGTAGGGTTCCGGTGGCTCGAGCACAAACATTTTAATTATACGTCACGTTTTCGAATCTCATTGACTATTCAAAAAACGTGTTCTGAACCTATTTGTAGCGCGAACCTCAAAAACAGACTTGTGTTTTCATACATTATTTTACTTACGACGCCCTGCCTACGAAGCTAGTGGTCCCGGGTTCGATTCCCGGTATGGGCAAATATTTGTGTGATGAGCACGAGTATTTGTTTCTGAGTCTTGGATGTTTTCTATGTATTTAATTATTTATTTCTCTATATAAGTATTTATATTGTTGCCTAGTACCCATAGTACAAGCCTAGAGCTTAGTATGGGACTAGGTCAATTTGTGTAAGATCGTCCCTTGATATTATTTATTTATTTATTTGTAAGTACTTACTTCAATTTTACTACGCGATGACGATACGACAGTTAACGTCAATATCCACGTGCTACTGCTTTAAGACATTAATTCGATGAGACAATACGTTAACGATAGGTATTACTCGATAGAAGCTGAAAGTTCGTGATTGAGGTATGGTATAATCGGCCTTATAAGTAGCTCCACACTTTTGTACCTTGTCGCTTTAACGCCTTTGGCAGTTAGTGCAGCAGTTCAAACATAATGTTAAAGTGACAAAGCACTAAAGTGTGCAGCCGAGTTTTCACGATGTGAAAGGATTATTCACTAGATCTGTACCTACCTATAAAATAAGATAAAATATCGAAAACAACAAACTATTAATTTTCTTGCAGTGATATACCAACTATTAAGTCATGCATGTAGTAGCGACCTTCTTGGTTGCATTCTACGAAATTGTTGTTACTCTGTCTTGTCTTGTCGCGAAGATGACATTTGTAATGTTTCCGTATTTTCTCTCCTAAAATTACGTTTAATTTTATGTTAATTAAAACCTATCTCTAGGTTTTGTCTTTATTTCAGAAGGCTTATTATGGCCGTGTCTATCGCGTGACAAACGGTGGATAAAACATTCGTCACTCTCGCACTTATATGTGTACTTGTCATAAAGTGACGAATGTTTTATCCACGTTTAGTCACGTGATAGACAGAGTAACAACAATTTCGTAGTTCTAAATAAATTTACTATTTTAATTTTAGCTAACTTCAAAATAAAAATAGGTACTATCGCGATCGTTAATTTGTGACCCATTTCAAGAAAAATAGGCTTGAAGTCGTCAATGTCATTAGAGATGCCAAATCATTTGTAACTTATAGGAGACTCAACCTTATTGTTGTAGAATGTCAGAATGACTTTGGACCTAAGGTGGGTCCCAAATTTAAGTTCGTGACTGTACGTTATATCGCTATGAATAACTTTGCGTTTTTTCCGGAGATTAGACGTGCTGACGGTACTTCGTGGCAGTTAGCGTCGTGGAAACAATGTGCACAAGTGACTCGAGCGACGGCGTGCTCGCGACTAGGCTTGTGTCGGTCAGGAACTAAGAACTAAAAGGAATGAATTCCCGTCACGGACCGAAACGAACTAGTTCTTCCTAAACGATCTTAATCGGTCTTCGGTCCTTTAGGTCAGTAGCAATTGTTGTATGTATGAGCGAAACAGAGCGAACGAGTAAAGACCGCACTGGATGTGAACGAGACCAATAATACCTACTTCAAAGCGTGTCCTGCTCAGATCTCCAAATTTGTTCCGGAGCTAAAGGACCTAAAGGAACTAAAAGAACGAACTAGTTCCTTTCACCGATTGACCGAGATCGGAGCGCTCCCTTTAAAGACCGAGAGGGCACAACTCTACTCGCGACTGATCGCTCTGTCAGACACGCACACTACCGCAATGTGCATGTACACGTTCAACCACTAATAAAGCCCACTCGCCATCGTGAATTGCAAGAGCTATAAGTAAGGTGACGGCACCAATGTTGGACACTTTAAGCTGAAGGCATCAATAATGGACACGGGTTATTTCCCGGTGCCAGTTCGCGGCCGCAATAAAACAGCTCTCGGCCAGAATTCCATAAAATCCTCCATATAGTGGTGAAAGCCACTCTGCAACTCTGCACTCCACAAATCCCACTCTTCAAACGTATTTCTGTTCCACAAAGCTATTGAAGAGTTGAAGAGGCAGAGTCCAATGCAGAGTGTGGATTTGTGGATTTGTAAAGTATTTCTGTTCCACAAGACAATTGCAAAGTTGAAGAGGCAGAGTTAAATACAAAGTTGTGGATTTGTGGATTTGCAAAGTAGCTTTTAGGAACAGAATCTTTGCAGAGTTTGCAAATTACGCAAAGTGTTTCCTGGAACACGGTTGCTCTGCACTTTGCAAATCCACGTTAATGCAAAGTGCAGAGTTTCAGAGTGGCTTTCTGGAACGGGCCCCTGATGTCTCTTAAATGGCTCAATCGATTTTCATAAAACGTTTGAACCATCCCGATTAAACTACCTTTCTATTTAAAAAAAACACCTTTGACCTTAGGATGTTAGGACATTCGACGTATAGATACACCGACACACAGATACGCAGGCACACAGATACACAGACACAGATACACTCACGTTATAATAACACCCTTCTTTTTTTGTCAGGGGTTAAAAGGGTATCCTATGCCTTTTGGTCGAAATATGCTTGGACGAATGTATCGTTTCGCAACCGTTTCATTTGCCAACCCGCTTTTTTTCTGTAACTGTAAATATTTTAGGATTTCTATCAGTACCATCGTGTAGAACCCTATAGGTTAGGTTAGGTTAGAAATGAAGAGAAATATTTATAGTGCGACCAAAAAGAGTAGAAATTAAATGAGGGCGACACTTTCTACGTAACTGTCACATTTTTGACGTAAAATGCGTAAACATGGCAACAATTTTGTATGGATTTTTTTTAGTTGCAGCTGTCACCACTGGCTCGACTTTTTGGCCAGGCCAGTTACAGAAAAAAAGAGGGTTGGCATTTCATTTTCATTTTCATTTTCAGAATCTTAGCCCAGGCAGGATGTCTCCCGGGAGGTGTATGTGCATACACAGATTCCACCTGACTCCGAAGCTAGAGCGGGTCGCAGTATAGGTATATGAGTAAATAGGAAGGTACTTATATAAAAAGTATTGTTTTTACTTTGTGGGTTTATAACTCTTAAACGGCCCAACCGATTGTTAGGCCGATCGATTACCCAGCTCAGGAGCCTGGCGGATGCCATGTACCAATGACTCTTTCTACCTTAAGTAAGGTAAGGGGATTGGGAAGAAGACGGGTGTACGCCGCGCCCGCCCATCGCATCGTACCCCTCCTCTCCCAGTACGAAGAGTTGACCCTATCGCCTTAGTAAGCTGTATCATTAACGTAATTTTGACTAAATCACTGCACTAAATCCTCACGTCAGCTTTTCTTGAGATAGCTTGGAGCTCGCGCGGACTAAACATTACCTCATGCTACTACGGTGGAGCAAAAACACCGTAAGGAAACCTGCACATTTGGTCAGCTGAGTTGGTAAGATGCGTAATAATGATGGTAAGTGAGATCTGGAAAAGAAACGGTATATCTTTATTTTTGAGATAGGAATTGGTTAGCTGCTGTCGATTGTGTATTTTTTTAAATATATATGTGAGAGGGAGATGCAAACGAGCATGCGGGTTACCTGGGCTTCTATTCTAAGCAGCAAAAACCATATCGTCTTTGACCTGTTAGGGTCTCACCAGACCTATCGATGCGAAAACGACTTCGTTCCGTTCGCAACGCCGATTCGAGCCGAGCCGAGCCGTGCGACGCCTTTTTCACTCTTACTGCACGGACATAAAACTTTTTCTTACCGGCTCTAGCCGATTCCGCGTCGATAGGTCTGGGGAGACCCATGTGGTATTGTTTTAATTCAGCGCCATCATGTCAAATAAATAAGAGGTATCAAAATGTTGACAACACGATAACAGGTCAAAGACGATATGATTTTTACCGCCTAGAATCTCGGCCCAGATGGGAAGTAAGTAATCACCACCGCCGTAAACACCGACAACACAATAAGGATTGTTTCTACCGTCGTCTGTCGTACCTACTTATGTACGTACATAGGTACGCCTAATATTGTGTACATGTGCATTCTTCCGATCCTCACCTACGAAGCTCAGACTAGGTCTTTGAAAAAAAAACAGATATCTGCCCTAAAGGTTTGTCACAGAGCCATTGACTAGTATTTTGGAAGACAGATTAACAGACCGCAATACTACGCTCCAAAATTTAAATAGCTAATATGCCTCCAAGCTCAAATGCGAATGGGTTAGGCATGGAGGCTACGGCTAACGTATGTACCGAATGGGAGCCACGCAATATAATTCGGGGTTACGGCAGACCCGCGACGTTTTGGCGAGATCAGCCTAATTGTTCAATGCGATGCGATGAGACTGGTGAGTGGTGAGAGACTGCTTAAGATACAGACCTACAAGGAAGGGAGGCTTTTGCCCAGCAGTGGGACATTATATTTTTCAATAATAATAATGAATCGAATCTATGTATTTAGGTATGCTTTCATCCCGCTTGCTTGTGCGACCATGCGGCGGTCATCCATCCCTGTCCCACACCATCAATATTTCCCACACGCAGTGAGTTGTAGGTAGCTGTGGCAACCACGTTTGAAACGAAGGGATTCCAGAAGCTCCTATAACTACCGCGAGTATTATTTTCTCTCTTAAATCCAATTCTTTAAATATTCCAGGGCAATTATAGTCATTTCTTAAAGTTTCAAACCCATAAAATGCTTCAAAAAGATGGATTCGATACCACAGGGAAAGAACGTAGGGATGATGCACTGACGAGACTCGATAAGTTTCACGTCGGCTTTTCGCCTGTTCATGAGAATACTAAAGGAACAAAATGTTGTTGAGACAAAAACAACTTATCTATATATTGGTAAAATAAATAAATAAATATCAGGGACAATGTCGCACCAATTCAAGCTCTAGGCTTGTACTATGGATACTAGGCAACGATATAGAGAAATATAATACTTAATAAATACATAGAAAACATCCATGACTCAGGAACAAATATTCGCGCTCATCACACAAATATCTGCCCTTACCGGGATTTGAACCCAGGACAGCTAGCTTAGTACACCTACCTACTCAAAAAAACAAATTCATATGCAGACCACGATGATTCATAACATATACTATAAGAAACATCTTGTCGGTGTTTTAATAAATATTATAAAGTGAGTAGGAACGGTTAATTCAATTGTGTACCCTTTCGGTTTAGAAGACCTACATTTACCGGGTCAATGTAGGCGGTTCCCTGTGCCAGCTCATATACTAATATACCTATCACTTGTTTCTTTAACTTGTTTGCATAAATACTGCATTCCAGACCTCGATTCGAGGATTAGTAGGTACCTACTTAATTTAAATTATAAATCACCTTTTTTTACATGCTTCACACTTGGGAGTATACATAGTAGGGTTTTTGAAATTACAAAATACAACTTGTCTACACAAATCGTCGTACAGTGACCTAAGTATAACCTACACCTCTAAGGTACATATCTTGTGACCAATGAAGTAATGATCGAGACTAGCTCCATAGGGGATTTTCTAATAGGTACTTAAAGTTGGAGGAAAAATAAGTACAAGCCAAATTGCGTAAAAATTGATTAATAAGTTATATTAGGTATATGAATGAGATAAGAATGTGACGTTTAGTTTGATGCATTTATTCAGTTTAATAATGACAGAATATATTCAAATCATTGGTCTAAAGTTAACCACATTCATGCCAACATAACTGAAACAAATTAGGCGTGTTCTTATACGCGCAGGAGTAGAGAACTCAAAAAAGCCACAATCGTTGTCATTACTTTTTATTTCGGCTAGTTATAAAATTTTAAAGTTTTCTACCTCCGCCGAATTATATTTACGATTGTTCTTTCATTATCTTCAAACGAAAAGGATTATCTTATCATAGTTGGCGCGTTGTTTGTTTCACTTTAATCTGGGACTGCCAAACAGTAGAATTAACAATAGCCGTTTTGAAATAGTTCTTCGATTGTTTTTTATTGTCAAGTCAGTCCCGTTCATTTTATCCTAAGGCTATTTAAATAGTTCAAGTTTATTATCTGTGCAGCTGCACCATCGAGGTGCCGAGGTGGTGCCAAGCCATCCTTGCAAGAGTAGCTTATCAGTAGGTGGGTTGTTACGTTTCTTATCGATTGCATATCTATCAGTAGGTATTAGATATTCAATGTGGTGCGTGTCGTAGGTATATTTGTGAAATACCGCCCATCATTATTTAGCACCGATCATCATCTACTGTTTAGGTAGGTGCCTACTTGGGTATTTTTCATAGCGTAAGTCATTAATGTTGTAGGTACACGTATTTAGCAACTTAATGAAATAAATGGTATTTAATACAAAGTAAGCTCTTACTAATTTATGTATAATGCGGCCACGAAGTAAGTACTTATTTATTTTTATAAAATAATCATCTCTCCGGCACCCTCGCACTTTCGGATAGTGGTAGGTACAGTGCAATAGATATTTTAATCCGTTTCGGGTTCGGGTAAACTCGGTTAGGCTTGCATGAGAGCATAGAGTAGAGGGCAAGTGAAAGAGGAGTACAAACCACTGTACAATAATATTTATTAGTTACTAATACTGATTTAGTTGCATTTCAAATACATGAGCTGCCCAGAAAAAGGGTTTTGAGGTAGGATTGGAAGGATTTAATTGGTATCTACAGTATACGGTACTAGTACCGGAGGACGAGGCTTAACACATAATCCGACTCGTTCCCAGAAATGGATGGCTTCTGACAATTTAACACCGAAGACAAAAGTTCTTTATTCATTTTACTAATCGTTTTTGTTGCCAATTTATTATTACTATTACCTAATATAATTGGTGTTTCTTCATCGCACTCTATCCATATCTATTAGTAATATAAACAAAAGAGACAAAGACAATGTAATAATTCGTTTATTCATCGAGTTGCTTGGCCTATATTCTTTGTTTTCATTGGAGCTGGTCTACGTCAATGAAATAAACAGAAAGTGTTGTGGTCATCACTGACGCACGAGAGGATGAGCCATTCATTTGTAATTACAACACAGTACCTACCCAAATACATAAGGATTTATAACTAAGCAAAATATATATTGCGATCCTGAAGAAAGACAATAAGAACTAGAACTTTACTTTCACCTAAAAGTAATGCCAAGGAGAGGAAACTATTTTTCTATCGATTTCCGTATTCTGGTATTGTTTCCTGCTCGTGTCAAATAAAGGAGATTTAGGGGTCCGTATTGGTTCACCTAATTATTTTTACTCATAACGATTTGTAAGACCTAAACATCGCAACTCCTAACGTGTTTTTTTTTCCAACTGTTACTTTTTCAGGATTTATATAAATCAAACCTAACCTAACCTAGTCGTATCTACTCATTAAATATTTCAGAAATCTGAAAAGTTTACGGTTCCAGCGGTATAAAAAATTCATTTTCGGAGTTCCGATAATAGGAGTTGCAATTTTAGTTGAACTTTGGCGCTCCCGAGATTTAGGGTGCGTTTCCACCAGAGATGCGCATTAATGTGTTTTCATACATTTGACAATCGGAGCGAGGTGTCGCGAGGTGTCAAATGTATGAAAACATATTAATGCGCATCTCTGGTGAAGACGCACCCTAAAGCAGTAGAAGAAAACAAGTAAGAAAGTAAGTAGTTGATGTTATACGACAAATACATATATCAAAAATGTCCAAGGACAATATTTTATGTGCAAATAATTTAAACCTGAAAATTACAGCACAGGAGATAGGTAACACATTTTTGCAGTGTAATAAGTAGTGATAACAGTCTAGACAGTGCACTTATACTCGTATATAACAAAGCGTCGTCGATTGCTATGGCCAATTGAGATGAACCACATTTTTACTATTTATCGTCGTTCAAAAACTATTTTTAGGAATAAGGTTGATGTATTTGTATAGGTTTTTCGCATCTTTTAGACATTTGTTGAACCAATGGTTGAGCTCTACCGAGCAACCTTTCGTTTTGGAACCAAAAGACATCAACGGGCACAATGTCGCCAAATATTAAGAATACTTTAAAATAGTTGTTATGTTATCAGTTGCGCGAAAATTTCTTAGACATTTTTCAATAAAATGTGGGCAAATTTTTTTTTGCTAGGCAGTCCCAATTTTAAGTAAATAGATTTACGATCTGTAGGGAGGTCCCGTACTATAATTAAATTCATTCCCGGACAACGATTTTCAAAACATGGAGCATAATTACCAGTAACCAATAACCTTTAAAACCATGCTACGTATATATTATGACCAATAACACTTCGACTACGATTGTGTCAACACGATACCACTGCACAGCCATCCCTATGTGGATTCAGTTTGCTGATAGTGTCGTTTTGTGCGTCACTAAAACTATTTGCGTCATATTTCCAAGGAAATCCAGATAAAATTGTACCACAATCACATAATTATGAACATTGCAAACAGTCAATGGCAAAAATAAAGACTCAAACACTGTATCAAAACACTTTTGTATGTAAGATTGAAAAAAAAAAATGAGTTTAAGACCACGCGTCACTTGCTTTATTTGAGTTTGGAAATACGACCAGTTCTTTATGTTTTACATTTGACTGTATACATGAAGGAAGAATAACAAAATGAAAAATAACATATCATCTTCGAGTTCGCCGGAGTTCGGTGCCGCCACCGTCGACATAGGAACAAAATCAGCTTTCACAATGATCTCAGAATATGGAACAATCTGTCAAATCATTATGAAAACCAGTTTCGTGTTTCCTTTTCTTGAGTTTCTTTCTTGATCCAGTAAAAATGTAGGATTTAGTTGGATTGGCTTGGTATTTAACACGCTCGCAGCCGTAGACTGGTGGTACATGTGTGGAATGTTGAACAACCGCTAGCGAGCAATGTGAATGAGTTTGTCATCGCTCGATTGGATGAAATATGCGTCGGGAATGGGAAGTGACGCGCCGGGACCGGCGCGGGCGCATGACATCATGCCGACTTGCTGACTCACCGACAACAATGCTTCTTTCCTTCTGCTAATTGGGCTGCTATCTGTAACAGTAACGGGCAAGTTTGATTGTTTACCATCTACGGACCGTTGTGCTCTTTCACAACATGCCTAATTCGAATACCATTCAGGGGAAAGTAATCTTGATCGCTTATTTTTACGCTGTTTATGATTTATCTGATAAAGTGCAAGTACTTTTAGTTTCTAATTAAAATAAGTCATGACAAGTTCTCGTGCGGACAGTAACTTGTTTCATGGTTTTTTCTACGGCATTGTCGCAGCCTAATCAATTGTTTTTAGGACTATTGTGGGAGTGGGAAGTCAGAGTAAGGTCGTACGCTTACATTCATTACAGCTCATTTAGACATATTGCTTACTTAACTGTATTGAACGACTAAAATAGTAATAAACGAAGGCGGTGCGGTGGTGATCGGCAAAGCATGCGGGCACCCACACCGTGTGTCAGCATTAATTAGGCGAGACGAAGACTCAAATGGTGCGCGGCCATGTTGGGCGCTGCGCGGGAGTAGCGGCGCCAGCGTTATTCCGCCGATTTCGGAGGTGATATTGAGCAATTACTGATCGAGCAAATAATTTGGAATTACTTTTTACGCCAAAGCGCGAAAAGATATATAAATGCATCTTTTAGTTCGTTTCCTTCCCATGAGTTGTGATGGGAAGTAGTCCTAGCTGGCTGCAGGTGCGAAGTGCTGACGTCACGTCCGGCGCCGGCGCTCAATGGGCGCACTATGTGGGCCACACGTGTCACCCTCCCCCGCTCCCCGCCGCACACCCGCACCCACAAACATTGCTCTAATTGCTGACAACTATGGGAAATAGCGCGAATGTGCCACTTTTTATCGCTTGTTTACACTTTTAATAATGCGAAATGTTCCCTATGCTACCCACTATTTTACATTTAGTCTTCGTAGTAGGTACGTCAATCAATGGCACAAACAAATATATCCCATTAAGTATGAGAAGCGAGGCGATACTGACTTATTCTTGACAGAATTGGATCGTGTGAATAACAAATATGTGTCGAGAAGTTGATGCAGAGGCGTGCGAGTGCGTGATAACCTCGGCAGATATCGGCGGACGGTCGCGTGAGAACAGCGCCGCTCGGGCGGCTGGCAGGTGGCCGCCGCTTTTTGGGGACACCGGGACAATAGCCCGGGAATATAAAGCACAAGGCGACGACACTTCATCCGGTAGCAAATGTAGCAATGGCGCCGAACATAACAATGAAACTGGGAGACGCCGCGACTATTGATAACAGGGTCCTTACGGCGCATCGATTTTGGACCCAGTTGCATTGTCTAACTTAACCCACGCGAGTTAAATTATTCAACGCCTAGCCGCACTCAATATAAGATTGGCAATTTGACAAGGCAATACACCTATTTGAAATGAGTCACCTGGCCATAACGTCGAGCATCCGATAGAAATGATGTAAGTAGAACACCTCTTATAAGGCTCTCAGACGACTGCCAATCGACTCAAAACATACCAAATCGGGGTTGGATCGATGCGCTGGACCGGAACCTCCGCTCGTCTGTAAAGAAATATTAAACATTATGAGACTGGCATCGTTTAATGGTAAAGTTACTTAGTTTTAAATCAGTTTCTTACTGGCAAGGAACTTTCAGTTATTGTGAATATACAATTTTTTTGAGTTATTGGATCTGTGCAATTTTTGTTTTGGATCAGCTTTTAAAACTGTCTTTAAGGTTGAATTTCCTTTGCGCGAGTCCGGCGCAGCGCGGCGACCGCTGCGAGTCATTATTCGCTAACAATCGGCTGCTCTAGAATGCAACGCGCGGTGCCTGCAAATGCGATTTCGTATAAGTATCATTTATTATGCACATCGTACTGTGCTCCGTCAATGTGTTATTGTTAGCCAGCCTAAACACCGCTATTGTGGTGCGCTAAGCTCTTGCCTCGCTGTAGTCTTTACTTACAAGTATAATTAATGTGACACTCAAAATATTCGCATTAGGTACGTATGTTAAACAGTTAAGTAACTCACTGGCAACTATGTTTGGAAATAGTTATTGCTAATGAGGACGCCTCAACTATTTTGCATGGCAGGTGTGTCCTATTGTCAGCTTTCTATGCAACATTCATGCACAAGTTGGCAATTGCAACACTTTTGTTTAACTTTAGAATTCCTCTCGCTCATAGTGTAACAAAGTAATAGGTAAATGAATGAAATTATTAGGTGTCTTAGAAAACCCAAATTCCTTGACTCGTTATCGTGAGCAATAAACACAAGTAAGAGATAGTTAAGTAGTCTCGGATTGAGATCTCGTTCGTTATCAAGGTATCTCGCTTTCCGGTATCACCGGCACGCGGCGGCGCGCGGGTATAGGGGGGGGGTGAGCGGTAAGTATAGAGATAGAGCGAGCATTCCGCGGCTCTAACGGTGAGTTATTTCGCCGACCACACAGCGGCAGGCGCGGGCGCGTGAATGGCCGCGGTGCAGCGGAGGTTGCAGCGCCGCCCCGCGCCCCTCGCCGCCGCGCGCGCATTCCCTCGAGCGCCGCCGAGCTAGGCGCTTGCGCAACCTCCACCGCATTCCATTCATAGCGACCGAAGAGCGATTCAATAAAAGGAGGGCTTTGTACTTCCAGCGTCGTCACCGCGACGTCTCGTCCGCGCCGCCGTTCGCCTTCCCGGAATGGATAAACGAGCGCGGTTTTTGACATTTTAGAGCGTTACGCCACATTTCTTCGTAATCGTCACGGCGAACGGACGGTGTGAATTCCGCCGGACGTTGACCCACGCGGCCACTGCTTTCTCCGGCTCGATGTTTGCTATTGGAACGAATCTATTAATTGGAGAAACTTAGTTCACACATCAGGGAGAAAAGCAGACTGATGAGCTTTACTGGCCGGGTTAGACTATCTGGGGTCCGAGCCGAGGCTACAACGCACTAACTCCTGATTGAAACATCAAGTGCGTAGTATTTTGCCAATTGTATTACGTTACGTCGTGTTATGGTACAGGCAAAGCGATTGTTATTGCTCTCTTGTGCAGAATTCGAGCACGGGTTCTGAGCTGCCGACGTCAGCGCCTGCGCTGTGTTGTAATTACACGCACAATGGCTTTGATATGCCCGTCTGACGTCAGCAGAGCACTAGACTCGATACTATAGTGCACGCTTGCGTTCTAGTACTATGCAAGTGCAAACATCTGTACTTGATCTGGGGATAAGTGTTTAGTAACAAGTAACAGGAATGTGAGCCGTATCAGTCGCTGCCGCTGGTCGCGATGAGAGCGAGGTGCAGCGTGAGCGGCGATGGCGGAACCAGGCCGCGGGTCGGCCGCTCGGCGCGCTCGAGCGCCTCGTGTCGACTGCAGGCTGCATTCCCTCGCCTCCCGCACCACCGGTGAAATGTCACCAAACAGCATTCCGAAATATTTGAAACGACCTTTATGGCGCGAAAGAAAGTGGTCGGGGCAGGGGCGCGGGGCACGCGGTGCGGGGCGCGGGGCGCGCCGACCGTGGGACAGCGGCGCGCGCGCCAGTCGCACGGCGCCCCCCGCCCGCGCCGCGCGCCTCCCGCATTCCAGTGCGCCTCCCTCCGAATTTATTCACCGCGACTGTGGAGCCGCTCGCTGGCCGCGAATGCAATCGCAGCCACTCTAATGACATGACACCTTTGATGCCTGATAAACGACGCCAATCTCACCTATTAAAATGCCAACCAAAATATACTTTTGACATTTAAATACAAGATAGGTACATATTTTAAATACAAGAGTACCGAAATTCCAATTAGGATTTCAACGCTCCTTAATTATTATGTTTTACGGGCACTTAAGCATAAACGCAAATGGAATGAAAAGCTTCGCTTTACTGAAATAAAGGAAGTAAACCCTAGACGGTACCTACATATTGTCTACATAGATTGGTGTTGCGGTCTTTCGTGGAGTGCCCAGGACCGGGTCTTCTCTGCATTACGCTGGACGGGCAGCTCCGGCCGCACGAGCGGTGGTCGCGCGACGTCGCCACGCAAATAGCCCGTGACGCGGCGAGCGCTGCACTTTCGCGCGGTCACGAGCCCGGCGCCGCCGCAGCCAGACGCTCGTAATCGTTCCTCTATTTAAAAACGACGTCGACGCCGGCGGCGGCGGGGAATGCGCGGCGACAATGCACGCGGCTATTCGCGGCACCGACGTCCGCGTCAACGACCGCTCGCAGCGGAAACGACACACTTCCAGCCCGGAAATATGCGCCCGCGCCTTAAGGGACTGCCGCGCTATTTATAGCGGCGCAGGGCGCGATGCACCGGCCGCGCGGGCGCCGCTCGCGCCGCCGTGATGTAATGCATTTATTTCCGAATCCCGGCATGGAGACAAACATCGCAACGAGCGCTGCAGATTCTTCGTCTGGCCGAATCGTTTCTTTTTCGGTTGCTGCAATGAACTGGACATACCTATTTGGAACCGAAAACGTGCCGCTACTCTTCTAGTCTCTGTTCGAATTTTGGCACTCGCATTCGGGCCTATTTCGAGAACAGAACAATGTACTTACATTATTGAGAAGTTTAAAAATAAACTGTGACTGTTCACTCTATTCGCAGCGGAGGGAGTAACGTTACTGACAGTCGAATCACGGACTCGTGATTGGTTTTGTCTGGTCTTGCATATAAATTAACTTCTTGTCTAATTTCGGCTATCTTCTATCATCTCTATTCTCTGTAAGGTCAAGTTTAATTGTGTTTAATAAATCAGCTGGCAAAGGTATAAATAAGTGCAAGACAGAAGGTCGCCGAGGGATTGCACGCAATGACGCGAGTCGCTGCGCCCGCGCGGGAGGAGGGCATTGTCCCTTACCGACTCGTGTCCACCGCTCGCGGCGGCTCAGTACATTCTACTTTACAAGATCACATAACAATAAGGTTGAATTTTGTATAAAATTACTATTAAAGTTGCGTCAAAGTTGAGAACAGTTGGATTTTTTGATTGAAGAAAGGACCGAGTCCGAATGATTCGAGTAGTTGAGTAGGAAGGTAATGACTCAATCGCCGCATCGTCACTCGCTGCTCGCTAGGGTTGGCGTATACGACCCTCTTTTAAAGCTTAAAATTTATTGATATATCCAATTGACTATCAGGAATTTATACATAAAGTCGTTATGATAACATACAACGGTACAGTCAAAGCGAGAGAGTTGTAGTTAATAATTCAAGTGCAACTTTAGGCACAAGGGCAAGCAAATTAGTTCCAGTTTAATCTTTAAATGCCTCCCTTTAACTTGAACCAATAATAATAATAGCAGGGCGTGCGATCGTACTACGGCTAGTAAGTAAACGGCTACATTGTGGCGACCCTACGATCCCGCGTTCGTTCCGGTGTGCTCGCGCTCATTACGCGAAGAAAGCGCAAGGTGGATTTGAAACACGAAATTTAAAACCTTCCTTCCCTCTCACTCTTTAGCAGTTACTGCAATGAGAGAAAGAGAGGCCTAAAGATTAGCTTAGAATTTGAGAGGGCCTAAGGGCTCACCGGAGATAGGGTCAATAAATGCTCGCCAACACTCCCAAACTTTATTAATAAGCGCGATAGCATCTAGAGGCAATTACCGCGGTACAACAGTACCCTTAACGTGAGTTACAATTAACGTACTCGCTCGAGTCGAATGCTCTGTTCCTCGCAGACCTCGCAGTATTCTTATAGAGTGCGAGGGACAGAGCATTCGACTCGCTAGCGAGTACGGTAATTGTAAGTCATGGTAAGGGTACTGAGCAGCAGCGGTTCATTGCTAACGGACGGCGCCCAATGAGGGTGAAGCGAGTTTAAGTTTGATAATCACTAGCCGTGTCCACGTACAATAAGCTTAATTTACTTTGGCCACATTGAAATTTCTAGGCTAGTAGTTCGCTTTTCCTCGGTTATCATAATAAAACAAGTAACCTAGGGCATTTTTTTTTCTTAACCGGGCCAATACAATATAGTGAGTAGGTACTGATTCGACGAGTTTTTACAAAGGTATGGTCACAACGCACAAAAAATAAACTAACAAATACAAAAACCAGAGCGACAGTATTCACTTAAAGGCACTTTAAAGTTCAAGTGCTGGACAACCGCTCGTTCCGGCCACCGTTCAGGGCCGAGAACTCCATTTATATGGTTGAATTTATTTGGAAATCGGCTTATTAGCACCGACTGCTAATGGCAGCGACGCGTTGCACGCGACCTGCATATTAACGCACGACAATTAGTGGACATCGCTCAGACGGCTAATCACGACAATACGACATGACTATGAATTTGTAAGGAGTTGATAAAACCACCTTCTTTTATCCTTATACTTAGGTACTATTTTAGGGGGTATTTTTGTAAACTGCTCCTGTTATTGTATTATCAACTTTGCGATAGTTCTTATTTACTTGACAGTAATTTATATCGGATAAGTTCGTATTAGTTTTCTTTCTGAATTAACTTATTAAGTTGACTGAGAAAGCATGATAATTTGAACTATTCTGACAAAAAATGGTCTGTTTGTTTACTACATCAGTATTTGTCATTATTCATTAAGCTTTTTTAAAAAGCTTTACGGTTTTCCTGTAATAAATTAATCAATATTGTACACAGGGTATTAGGGGCTGCCTAAATTAAAGATCTGAGGAAGAGTTTACTGAATAATTAATTATTTGTTTATTCGTGTGGCGATTACATAGAATAGTTTTTTTGTATTAACTAGGTAGGTATGTCATATCATATCATTACTTGTTACTACACCATAATAAATAATTTTAACTATTTAACAAACTAAGGAATTCCTAAAATTATAAATTTTGGGCGATAGCTGTTTACAGCACATAAAGTTACGGCAAAATGATTGAGATGATCATTACAAATGAAAATGATTGTAGCCTTTTGAAAGTTGCATCGTGTCTAGGCGGAGACGCGCTACGCAGTTGCTACGGGGTGCTACGACTTGTCTACGAAACACGGAGGAAGATCTCCAGACGCGCTAGCTTCAACGAGACAATACGGCTCAGTGCCCGTTCTCTTTATTTCCATACAAAATTGACTCGATAACGAGTTGGTGACTTTGAGTGTATTAATCAAGAAAAATTAATAATCACATAATCTGTGAATTGTTTACAAATTGGATATTAATAGTATTAAAATCCAATTAAATATTAAATTTCTCTAACTATCATGATACAACCAAATGAATAACTACATACTTAACTTTCTATAGTGTCATTGAAGTGTCTGAGAGTTTACTTAGGCTGCGTCAAATGCGCTGAGTACCTAGCCGAGTGGTCTAGACATTCCACCGCGA
This sequence comes from Acleris literana, assembly GCA_946894065.1. Lineage (NCBI taxonomy): Eukaryota > Metazoa > Arthropoda > Insecta > Lepidoptera > Tortricidae > Acleris > Acleris literana. Next base: position 8,323,222 of record OX335681.1, read on the forward strand.
AACTCGTCAGCCAACACTTGACATAATTGCCAACAATGTTACCAATCAAGATAAGCTAATAATAATACAACATGAAGATATTATCAAACCGCAACGAGCACATAAGTCGTTTTTGAATGAATACATGAAATGACATTGTCAATGGCAGTGGTACCTACCTACGATGAAGTTCTAAAGCTTGGAAAAAAACATCAAACATTATATTACTGAAATTAAATACAAATGCTGTAATTACTTTTAGCGATAGCATCAAACAATATTGCGAACGTCCATACTTACTACGACTCATATTTAAAAAAAATGTATTTTTGATAGCGAGAGAATTAAGTAAAAATGATGACAGATTTGTTAAATGACATTACTATTTTTTATAAGCCAAATGACACAAAATTTACTAATAATAGAGTTGAAATATGTAGCGGCTGTTTATGGTAAATCATACTTTGTAAATCTACTGTCTATAAGTGTCTGCACTTAAAGTATGAAGATATCATCGAGTGACTTATGATCATATTTATTAATTGTAAGTACTGTCGTGCTAACGGTTCTTTTGAATCGTATTCTAATTCTAATAGTGTTTTGATATTATCAAGAGTTGGTAGAATATCTCTCTTCTGACCAGATAATGATGTTTGATTGATACTAAAAAAAAAACAACAAAACTATCATAATTAAAATAATAAGGTAAATGCACGATTTTGACAAGCTTGCGAGTTTTTTCGCTACGCAGCACCTTCGTACAACAATCGGTAAATTGCGAGTCGCTTTCACAAGGCAAATGTTGCCGACATTTCGCATTCCTGCCGATTGCGTGCTTATTGAATTATTTACTGAGAAGACGAATTCCAGCGGCAGATCATATGACTCGTGGGACTATCAGTTTCAAACACGCCGACTAAAGGGTTCGGCAGACAACCGGCGGCAGAACCGGCGGCCCTTGTCGCGCCCGGATACTGAGTGAGGCGTGTATTACTCAGGGCCTCCATCAACACGGTAAAACCATATCGTTTTTGAGCTGTTATCGTATTGTCAACGTTTTTATAGCTCTCATTTACTTGACAATACCATAACAGGTCAAATACGTTTCTGCCGCCTAGAATAGAGGCGCAGATCGCGCTTTAGTTATATACTGAAGAAGGTTAGAACATCATTAAAGTTCAAGACATGACTGTGTTACAATGTCTAGATTCGCGCGTGCGTTCTTTGTATCCTTTGTATAAACTTTGAACAATCCGTCCCGTCAAGCTTGGGGTCCTTGCTATGGTATGAACACTATTAGTTTCTTATCACTTCGCCTTGCCTTCAATATGATTAAGGGTGACGTTGGCTGTGTGCGACCGCCTTAAGTGCATTTCAGTCATATCCTCTCAACGTACGTTTTCGAATGATTAATAACGTGTTCCCAGTAACGAGTGCGAGTGCGCGGCGCACACGGCGCGGTGTTCAAGGCGAGCGCCGTGTGTACATTACATTTTCAGGGCGACATCTTGCGAGAGGTCACCGCGTGTCTAGAGCCTAGATTCCGAGTATTGTTCGCGCGGCGCCGGCGCCAGGCGCGGCAGCATGTATTATTCAACGGCGCGCGCGCAGGCCGCGACCCGCGCCGAATTCTGCTCGCCTCGTCGTCCCCCTCGTCGCCTCTAATTACATACTAACATAACCCACATTACCGTGTCACGATTATTTCGATTATCGTTTAAGTCAACACGCCGGTCGGCCGCTTACAAAAGAACCAATTTATGTATCTGGGGAAGGTAAACGGCCGTTACATGTTAATGCCCATAGTCGATGAATGACGCGCTAAACGGTCGCGAAGATTATTCACAGCCCGTTTCCTAGGCCCGTTAATAATTTTCAGATAGTCGCTATGGATGGGTGAACAAGCGTGTGGCGGACGAGGCGCTCGCGAAACGGGGGGCGGGCGCTCGCGGGCGGCGCTGGCGGCTCGGGTGTCGCGGAATAGTCCATTGTGGCGTCGCCGGCGGCGGCGAGGGGTCAAGGCCTGCTGGCGCCAGCCGAGCCGCGGCTGCCCCCGGCCTCCGCCGCTCCCGGCCAGGGCTCGCGACTCCTCTCCTATACCTCCAATCGCGTCGCAAACTCAGTTTTCAGTCTAACATCACTTTTCCAACAATCACTCTCCCCTCTCGTGCCGCCAAAGGCCTTCTATCGATGAACCGATATTCGCCTATTTGTCCGTTTTAACCTCAGTTACAAAATAATCCGTCGGAGCACCAATAACCTAGTTGCGCGTCGAGGAGATCCGATGAATTATTTATTTAGCTGTTTATTCGGCCAAGGTGTCGGCTTAGGTACATCACAGAGTTTCAAAAATAAATTCAGCATACATTTATTAGATTCACAAAAAACCGTTTAGATTTCTACCTATGCTTTTTATAATACTTCAGTTTGCTGTAGGTATATGTAGAGCGTGGAATATCATAACATACTTATTGATTGATGGTCCCTAAAATTGTGTAACGTGTAAACGCGCACTGAGCGAGATGTGAGGCTCCGTTTAGGTGCGAAGGTCAATGACCGATAAGGTGCCATGCCAGGCTCCTTCCCACCTCGCACTATCGCCACCGGCCTATCAGCAGCGTGCCTACCGCCGAAAATACCTAGTCGCTAGGCGGGCCGTTTTATTAATTAAACTTATTACCGCCTGGGCGCAAGTTTGCGGTTGCACCATCCGGATTGCCAGGGAACACTTTTAGATCAGAGTGAAGGCTTTTGGGAACTAAATTACGCGTAATTTTCGGTTCGCTTGCTCTAGCAAAGATTCTTATATCTATCCTAATATGATTAATCATTGCGGCAGTTGACACGCGGCCGTATTTGGCCCCGTCCTAATTTTCGTATTTTACGAACATACCAGTTTTCGCCTTTGTTTGCCCTGCATCCAAGCAACGTAAATTCTGTTGATAACTAAACATTGTTTTTTAACATTCATTGGTAACTTTGTGTCTCGAACTGTAATGGAATCTGGACAAACAGTAGCAAGGCAACCGGGAAGAAATAGATATTTTAGACCAGTTTTTGGTGTCCGGGGCACTGAGACTACGGCTCATCTGCTACGGCGTAGCATTCGTAGAAGGGTGCTACACATTTAGAACAAATTAGTGCAAGAAATTTCTGTACTAATTTATTACACAATCCAGTTTATTTATTGACGTATTTCATGAACCCTTTTATCTTATGTATGATCAACGTCAAGATACGTTCAAAAAGTGAGGATAACAACCATTAACCAGTCCCAAGCACATCACTACTTTATGATGGTAGAAAACTGGTCTATGTCATTAAGTATGGATATAATTGTTAAGTATTTTTACTCAGAATTATATTCACTCCATCAATTTCTGCTTAGTTTTGAAGCCAAAATGAAAGTGCACGTGTTTACTGGAGCAACAGTTCTGCAATTGCCATGCATCAATGCGTTTTGCAGAAATGACTGCAATGGTCTTATAGTGAGGGCTAACGTCGTGGTAAAACCTATTACTTCAGGTAACCATGATTCAATTTGTTTAACATTATAGGGTAGGTACTAGGGCCTAGCAAAGATCACGTTCAAAGTGTCTAAGCCAAAAGATGGGGAAGAGTTCTACTAAACCTAAAGTAAGAGGTATATTTTTCATTGTTCTGGGTTATTTGTATACCAGGGGCACGTTTTATAAAGCTACAAGTTACAATTTTACAAGTCTAAACTGGCAACACTGCTCAAATGGCTGGTCGTCATTGGTCGAGGTTGTGTCAAATGGAAACTTTTAAGCGGTAAATTGTAATTTGTAGCTTTATAAAACAGGCCCCTGGTAGTTTACTACAGGCATTGAGGGTGTTATGGTGTTTTTCCATGGTTTTGGATAGAAAGGGGGGTTCGGGAGGGGTGGGGGGCTTATCGGCGCGGGCGCAAGGTGCACGTTATCGCGCCATTGTTCGCGCCGACAGATTTATAACTTCCCTTTGCCCTCAATAAGGGCCTGTGACCTGCAAGGGCCGCCTAGGCTGGCACCGCCGAGACCTAGCCTCGCTAATTGTAATAACTCGTGTTTTTTTATTTACGTTATTTTACTAGGTACATCCATGGAAACAAAGTGGTAAATTAGATTTTTAAATATTGCAAAAACATTTTTTTTCGTTTAGATCACTAATTAAATATTGTATCTACGTTCATTGTAAAAGGACCTTTTGAGATAACTAATAATTAGTGTCAAATATGTCATTGAATCATAGAAATTACCACGGCAATTCTGTGACATTGTTATATATTTATTGAAACGTGACCATAGTAACCCTTTTGTAACGACCAATAAAGACGGAGTTCAGTTTGCACCAATAGTGGCTGTTGTTTAAACGTGACCAGCAACCCTTTTGTAACGAATGACCAATAAAGACTGAATTCAGTTTGAACCAATAGTTACTGTTGTTTAAACGTGACCATAGAAATCCCTTTTGTAACGACCAATCAAGACTGAGTTCAGTTTTAACCAATAGTGGCGGTTGTTTAGTTTGAATTGCTGATTGGACGTGGTTTTTCGTGATTTAAAATGTCGGCATTCGTTATCAGTCGTGTGGCGTCGGGAATATATCATTTATGAGCCTTTTACATTAGTTTAACGTGATTAAATGGTTAAATTTAATAATTGTATTAAAACAGTACGAGTTATCATCTTTATGTCTTCGAGAAATCAACTTTATTTGAATGTTCCCTTTTAGTTATCGTAAATAAAAAAAACACGGTGTATAACTGTAATTTATTTGTACGTTATTGTTATACCGGGGACTGCAGACTCCATTTAACATTGTCTAACGAAGAGAAAAAAATTGCCAGAACCTATAATTTCTGATAGGTTCATTTTGGATCTCGCTATATCCTACCTATAGTTATCCTAGGATTGGTCTTAATAAATCAACCGGAATAGATAAAATATTAAGTATAATATAAAAATAAATGCGTCTCTATTCCACTTTCCTTACACCATATTGTTATAGTGTTGTTTACTCCGTATAGCTGTTATTAACTCGGCAATAAAGGCGGCTGTATCATAAAAAGTGAGAGCAATAAGGTTAAAGACAAAGTGGAATAGCGGCTTTAACACTTGTGCGTTAAAGTTGTACGAATGACACATGTCTATACATTAAACTAAAAAAGACAACCAAAGGAGAGTTAACCACAGTAAAATTATGGACAATTAGGTTTCCTTTTCTCTTTAGTTACAATAATCGGCTGTGAGACATTTGCAGTTCACATAGGTACCTACTTAAAATGGTTTATTAACTTTGCACACTCGGAACCGATAGGAGAAATGATCGTTCCTTCAATTGTACCAGGGACTAGCAGTAAGCAAGACTCGCTGGTGTTTTCCCCGTGTTTTAATTTCCCTTTTCCCCGAGTCGACAAAGATTGCAAGGCAAAGGGGAGGTGCGGGAGCATTCGCAACTAGCTAGCAATTGGAACAATATTTGCGAATCATTTACTCTAAAAAAATAGAAAACCAGTGTAGGGATGGGACCTAAACCTAGGTATACTCTTCTCAAGTATTATTTATTGGTTATACATAAATAAAAGGACATGTACCTGTTTCTCCATTTTGAGCTCTCGGTGACTTCCATTTAGGTTCGAACTAGGTGTTGGCGCTCATGTTGCTGTGCTGCTTCCTCCTCACTGAAAAACCCAATAATGCAAAGATAAAGCACAAAGTAGACAAATAAGAGAAAAAAAACACGTAAGTATTGGTTTTATATGTATGAAGCTCCTGATATATTTTTTACCACAGTTAGCAATCTACCAATACATAACGTACATACATAAACTCAGGCCTTCATTCCCAGAGTAGGGTAGGTAGGCGGAGCTACAGAATTACCAACAACTCTAAAAACAACCAATACATTATTTAAATTAACATTTTGACATCAAATAAGCATAAATCTGACTTCTTCAATATTTTTTTAACTCTGAGTATAATATTAAGCATTTCTTTATTTTTATGATAGACATGTTGTAGTTGAGCTTACTTTAGGTAGGTGTGTAATAAACTACAATCACAAAAAAACATGTAAAATGTACCCATATGTACTGGTCAAAGTTGCACTGATACAATAGCAATGCAAATCACAAGTATTTAAACTCAATCCAAAACTTTGGCTCAATGCAACATTTTGATAATCATGTATTTACTAGATATCTAAGTACTTATTAAAATTTATCATCAAGTTTAAAATTAACAAAAAATTCTCAAAGTTAAAGAGAAAGGGTAAGGAATACAGGTACTCATCAGACACAAAGAGCAAGCTGTAATAATAACAAATAGTTTGCGAAATAGTAGTTTGGCGGTTAAGGTGTAGGGCCGAGACTCGGGCCGTTCCCAGCGGCGCGATGACGCCCCGAGATAAGCCGCTCCTAAACGAAACCCAATAAGCCATTTCCTTGAATCCTTCAAGCGGACCGCTCCCGTGAAAAAAGCAACCAAAAAACCCTTGAATAAAGCGGGAGCGCGAATAAGAATGGCCCCGTTTCTGGGAAGGCTCGGCGCCGGAGCGGTCTTTACATCCTTTTGTAATGATCGCTTTTTTTGAGGAGTCTCTTAATGGCTTATCGTGGGGCTGGGAATGCGAGAATGGCACACAATGTGTGAAGCGAGACGGCCGCCGCTATCTGTCCGCCACTTCGAACCGGAAACGGGGTGCTAATGACAGTTACCGAGGCGGTTGCGGTCACCGGGCTTACGGCATCAAAACGATCTCTCGTTTGTAATTGAGTTGTTTTGACGCGTCAATCAAACGCGATGTGCAATCGAGGGAATATCCCACGTTCGGAAGAAGTGAAACGGAGGAAGTGCCTATAAACCGTGCGCCTACGCGCCGGAAACGGACCACGCACTCAGAGCCTACTTACCGTTCGGTTCGCGGTTGTAGGCGTCGACCGAAATATGCGAGCGACATATTAGCGGGACTTGTCGGCCGTCGCGAGTGTCGCCGAGCGAAGGCCAAAGGGCGAAGCGCGTGCGCACGCGTGAGTCAGGGGCACATGGGCCGTGACGTCGCACCTGACTCATCCCGTCACACGCTCAATCTAACACATCTAGGGCAATACGTAACCAGAGCTAAAATAGTCTCCTACCGACGTCACAAAGTAAACAGAAGTTTGCTCAATATTGCGTTTCGTTTAAATTAAAAGAACGTTAATATCTTACAAGCAAAAGCTTACTTAGAAATATCATGTTTACGATACTACCCTCATAAAAGCAAAAATATGGTTTTAAGTAGTAAAATAACTATTAAATAAATTATGTAGGTATGCTGTTTACTTTAAGTTTAAATAAACGTACAATTAAGTGATGTATTTTGTATGTATTTTATAAACCGTTATTTTTAAATTACTTATTTAAAAAGAACGGCGTTCAAATTTGCAGACAAAGAATTGAGAAAAAGAAGTATTGGGGTAGAAATTTAAGTTAAGACAATGTGGGTAGAGTTGAGGGCAATGAACAGGGGTTAGATCTGCGGCGTAAGCGGGACGCGTCACGCTCGGCTGCAGGGGTTGCCAGCAACGTGCTCCGCTAACCGCCGTTTACAATGATTCAATAGTTAAATCTTACTGAAGATTATAATATAACGAACAAACAAGTTTAAAAATTTAAATATTCAATAGATACTATTGTTAATAAAAGACGGTAGACAACAAAACGCATACCCGGCCGTTTAATTTAAAAAATAATACGTTTATGAACGAATTTAAAAATAGTTTGAAAATATAATTGCAAATCGTTTATTAAAATTTCTGCAGTTATGAAGAAATAGTATAAAACATTCCTGCTAGTCTTACAATACTGGTCGCAACACTCCATGTGACAGGCGGCGAACCACAACTGAACTCACTATGCACTAAGTTTCACAGTAAAACGGGAATCATGAATGATTGACCGGCACTTTGTTTCCAGCACATCCCACGAAATCCGGCCCCGACTATCGGCGTTCACTAAAAACGTGATAATACCAAAAGAAGTCAGGGGTTACGATGTTATCGATGGAGACATGAATATTCGAAGACGCGAGGTTCGCGAGTGAGCGGCCGCGTAGCATCGCGCGGCGGCGTGAATGGAATCGACATTTTATGAATCAAGAACCGTCGCCCATTGACCTGAGCGAGTCGATCGCGCCGCGGGCAGCAGCGCGGGCGCAGCCGCCGCCGTCGCCGACTCTGCGCAGGTTCCGGTCCTCGGCGGAAGTGACGTTCCGACCGATCATGGCGGCGAGCGCGCAGGAAGTGCGCAGCTTACCTATCGGGATGTCTCCGTCGGCGGCGACGGCGCCGCCAGCGCCACAGCTCGAGCGCAGATACCGATATCCGCAAAAGTGCGCGCGATCACTGACTCGCGAATAAATTATTCGAGCTGTTATCTAAAAATATTCGTGTGCGGCGCAGGGCGCGCGCGGCCCGAGCGGCACAGATCGCACACGCGCGCTACTTCCCCGCCGCGGGGAGACTGATGAGGGCAGGCCGCGCCGGCGCCGGCGGAGGCTCCGACGCAAGACCACACCGCCGCCCGTCCCTTTCCACGGGCCTGCTGCGCGTCCGGAGCGAGCGGGACGACGCCATCTCATTATCACAGCGCCGGCTCGTGAACGCCAATAAACCGCGGAGTAGGGACAAAATATTCGACCTTCACTTTACGTGTACGTGTACGCGCACACCGAGGAGCGAACGATCGCGACGAGCACGCACACACCCGCAAGCTCCGCGCAAATTGCTCGCACCGCCGCTGCCGCCGCCGCGCCGCCCCGATGTGCTACTTTTGACAATTTTTCCAGAAAACTGACATGCAGCGTCGCCGTGAGCGGCGCGCCCGCCACGTGGCGCCCGCGCAGCCCGCGCCGCGCTGCCAGCCTTCCTCTCTCTCCACACTAATGCACTGCAGTTTCATGACATTTGCCAAAAGGCTAGATAACAAAGGCGCCAGATCATATTCCGCTGTGAAAATATCTCTGATTAAGTACCTAGTTCTAATCATTTCGTAGATAATTCAGCAGAACCGTTAGAATTACTTTTAGAATACATTTGTTTTTACACTTCTAAGTAGAAATGTTTAGATAAAGATTCGCTTAGTAAAGGTGAATATATGGTGGTCCAATGTTGAAGAATTATTAAAATTGTGTAGGGTAGTTAGGAACTTTAAGTTTACAAATATAATGCATAAAACCTTAAAACAACGTCTAGATCTAAGTAGTAAAGAACTTTCATTTATTCATTAAATAATCAAATTGCTATTACAGTACAGGTACATATATCTAAATAAGTAACAGTTACACAGACATGTTACCAGTGCCGTTACAATTTAAGTTACATTATGGTAGAAAAATATTTTTCTACTACAATGGGTTAGAAATATAACGATACATGGTAGAAAAATAGTAGTTATTGAAATTAAGTCCATTTTTCAACAAATTTGAACTATAAAGCGATGATTTAGGCATATGTATACGAAATTACTAATATTTTACTTAGGAAATATTAAAATTATTACAGTTAGTGTGCAAAATGGCATTTGCTGCTAAATGGTTAGCAACACAAGCTTAGGTTTGGCAACAATATTTTTCCAAAATCGACATAATTGGCAACGAAATACACCTTTGTTTTAGTGTTTCTAAACGGCGACTTTACTTCTTAATTAAAATAGTTGCTTTTATAAATTTTACACAATCCTACATAGTTACTATATTGTTACTACTTCAAAAGCTTACTAGGTACCTACTAGTATTTTTTTTCTACTAGCAATGGGGAGCTCCTCTGTTCAATAGGTGGCAGCACCAAGCAAATAGTCCATCTGTTATCTGTGGAACCCCGTTCGATTGAGATATCAACTTACTTACCATAGCAATTAGGTAGTTTATCATGCGTCTGTTTATATATTTTTCGCTGTCTTAATTTTTAAATAAACGAAGATATTTAGCTATGTGTTTAGAAATTTACACGAATTATATCCTAACCTACCTAGTGGTTTGACATATCGACGAAACTTTTATCTTCATCATATGATTTTTTTTATAGGATTGCGACGACGCGTTGGCATATTTGGTAGTTACCCTGCCTATGAAGCTAGCGGTCCTGGGTTCAATACCCGGTATGGGAAAATATTTGTGTGATGAGCACGAGTATTTGTTTCTGAGTAATGGATGTTTTCTATGTATATAAGTATTTATTCGTTTGGGACTAAGTAGGTCAATTTGTGAGAGATTGTCCCCTGATATTTATTACTGATATTTATTTTACTACAACTTTTATTGTAGTTCTGTGGCAATTACCAGTCGTTGTCACAGCTAGACTTTATAAAAACCCTCTCACTTGTACCAGGGGGCCTAATATGGCTGCGTTTATCGCGTGACAAAATGTAGATAAAACATCCGTCACTTCCTGACACGTATATAAGGACGAGAGTGACAGATGCTTTATCCACATTTTGTCACGCGATAAACGCAACCATATTAGGCCCCCAGTTGTAAGTAAGTAATGGACTCAAATGAATTCGAGCATAGAAAAATTCCAATATGGGTATTTGATCCATTGTTAATATTATTATTCAGTTAAGTCGGCTTAAGCCGGAACCTGTGATGCAAATGGGAATAGGGAATACGCATGGATTTTTTAAATCGCATTTCTCAACAAAATAAGAAAATAACCTAAAAGAGATCACCTTAAGTGACATTAAAATTAAAATCGGGTAAGAAATACGGATGATACAAGCATTTTAAACTGCTAATGAGACAGCGATTATATAGACAGAGAGATCCGATATGCCCTGTTACATCATGTAACAGGTCGGCCATATAAGCTCCATGTTAAATTCTGCTTTGCTAGAAAGAAATCTTTGTTGGCTTATATCTTAGTTATTTTTATAGCTATTCAAAAAATATTTTTCTTAACTGTTTGTAACATGAATTAGCTTTTATTGATGCTGTGAAAAAAAAGAATATTCCCTTTACATAATAGGGAATCTTCATTAATATACTTAACAAAACCAACCAAACCAGCGTAGTGTAAATAACCATCTCCTATTTTCCATCATATCAAATATTATGACATGAAAGATAAACTTCATTTCAAGATCTGCCTTCAATTATTTCTTTTACTTGCACTTGTTTTTGTATTGTACGAGTAGGTAGGTAGTCAGCCTACAATTTATTTTAAATAGCTATGTGTAGTGTAAAAGATGTAGGTACCTCAATAAAATATATAATATAACTTGTTAAATAGAATACCAATAATATAAAACAAATCATAATATTAGTTATACTATAAAAATCATAGTATTTCGCTATTCAAATATTTATTCCCCGATTTATACCTAGTTAGTAATCTTATTCTTTGTTAAAGAATTAAAATATCAATAACTGAAGCAAAGAAAGGTCAATGTTTTACTTTTTTTTTCGTTTTAAGCTCAATATGGTTTTATTTAATAAAATTTAATTATTTTGGAAAATAAATCCACTTAAATATATTTTTAAATTATAGAAGTTATGTTCATTTGACTAAACTCTTAGTTTAAACATGAAAAGGAAAACAAGTAAAATAGGCAGTTCAATGAAACATCATTACTTTTACTCTTTTCAAAAAAGCGAACGGTATTTTTTATCATTTGTGTTATTAAATTAAAACCTATTAAATTTAAATTTAATTTATTCTGAGAAAATCAGAAGAAAAAACACAATGTAATCAAAAAAATACGCTTGAGACAGAAAAGTCAATAAGTTTTAGCGTTTGAAAGGTCGCTCATTTAATAAGATTTCTTTTATATTTTTATCGATGTTTTTGTGGTATTCTTTTATGAAAAATGTGTATTTTTATAATATGTATTAAAATAAATCAAAGTAAATTACAATGAAATGCTCGGTTTTAAGCGTTTCTGTCAGAACTAGGTAATTTACCGAAATTTTCTACATAAAACATTATTCTGGCAATTTTTTTTTATTTTTACTTTTAGGATTCGATTACCTTAATTTTGGCTTCAAAAGACATTCAAAATTATTTTAAAAATTAAGGGAATATATCAAAAATAGGAAAAAACGTGCTTTATGTTTGCAATTTAATTGGTTGCTGAAGAATCGTTGATAAATCGGATGGTATACTTTTAATAGTAGTTTTTTTTGTTGATAGCGGGTAGGCGCAGAGTTGTGGGGGTGGACGGTGGCGGCGGGGTGCGCGGGCGACGCGCGGGGCAGGGCCCACGAGCGCCGAGGGTGCGCGCTCGCGCCGGCCGGCCGCGAGGCCGCTACTCACTTACATCGCTATAACTACACTCAAATATCAACATTTATTTTTTATGTATAAAAGAAATGTTATTTTTGTGTTTATTTGTTAAGTGGAGATCCATTTAAATATATAAATTTTATAAGAAGTAAAATTAATTTATAAATTCGTTATATTTATCAAAATAAATACATAAGCAGTACGTCGTGACCGTGCTATGTAACAAGTATCTAAGAAAAATATAAAAGTAAACTGGTAAATTAAATTTAAAGCGGGTATAAATATTTTTTTTTTGTTTTTAAATAATAGGCTTAATACACCGCCTTGTAATGATGCATAAAATATTATTATTAAAACGTAGTGGTAGTACAGCATTATTTTTTTGTTTAATTAAACGGGCACATTAACAATATTTAGTTATGTTACATTGTCATGATCCTTCTTATTATATTTGCAAGTATGCAATTCTATGACAGGCGTGCACAACATTCAAAAGTAACTATTTATTTAAAACTGGCATGCAATAATTTACTTTATAATAAAGGAGCAGAATAGAAAACCGGGAATAATTAACAAATCGTAAAAGTAAAATAAAAATCTCAAAAATACAATAGCTACAAACTAAAACTTACAAGAGATTTGATTATATGTACCTACATACCTATTAACCTAACCTAACCTAACCTAACAAATACAAATAGGTATCATTAAATAAACAACACAAAATTAATTAGTAAAGACAACCATTAATGAAAATAATACATAATATAAGAGAACAAGATAATGAACAAGCAAAGAATACTACCTATTTCCTCTTCTTTGGCTATAACTACCTCTTTTATGTAAAAGAAGGAAATATTAATAGGTACCATGAATAATTGTTCCTAGTCTTGTGGTTTTTTATATTATGACGGGTATTATGAAGTTTGAAACTTCAAGAATAGCCATATTGAGGTCATTTCAAAAAAAATTGGTACAGTCGGCTTTAGAAGTAGCTGCACACTTTTGTACCTTGTCGCTTTAACAGCTTTGACAGCTTTGACAGATTGGTGCAGCAGTTCAAATATAACGGTAAAGTGGCAGAGCACTAAAGGGTGTAGCTACTCATAACGCCGATCGTACCTTCTTCAGAAACTTTATGACATCAGGGTGGCCCCTGAAGGCAACGAAGGTAAGAAAATAAGGGGTTCAAGGTTAAGCTTTGAATAATTTGTAACATGAAAGAGATGGTGATCGAAGATATAAATTGCAAGCCATGCGCTTGGGGTTGGATTCCCAACTTGAAGGCAATAGGATGCAGGAGGGCATTCAAACAGTACTGCATCGTACCATTCATACAATAACAAAAACGTGTGTAATGTCTACATCGAATTCGTAAACCAAAGAGTACCTAAGCCGAAACAATATAACAAGGGCCTGTCAGACCACGAATAGTCAAGTGGCTGGTCACTAGTGATAAGCGTTGAGTGAATGTACTCTCAAGAATATCTACATATTAAATAACCAGAGCAATCTCCAAAAAGAAAACAAGATATATGCAAGCATTGGTGATAGGGCTTATCCAAATAGAATAATATGAACCCTTTACATTTGTCCAAGATCATACGTGATCCATCCCTTCCACTCCACCATAGTTTAGGGCACTTTAGTTAAGACCGCATAACAGTTTTATTTCTCTCTAAACATGAGGGACCGGGGCTGTTCCCGTATGGACCCACCAGAGCTATTTCAAGCAAGAACCAGTTAATTTGAAGACAGAGAAGTAAGCTATTTAAATATAAATCGGGGAACGAATGTGGGGCGTGAATCGTGCTGGAATCCGACGCTTATCAATACGTAGGGCTGTGCCTATCTAATCTTGCTCTCCCACTTAACTCCTTGATAAACACTTTTAAAACAAATTTCGTCAATTTAACACTTATCTTTGCTTGGTGGCGTCTGATTTGTTATGTTTCTGGATTGCCTAACCTGTTAAGTAATTGTGTATTTGTGAAGAAGATTATTTTCGGAGAAAAAAACATTCATGATCTAGTTAAGTTACTTTCACTAGGAAAAATTAATATCCTACGCTGTTGCGTGTTACTTCGTCAAAAAGGTTTACCTAGAAGAAAATATTTTCAGCAATATCGCCTTAATCATTATCCTAAAACACACCATATCTGCATCGGCACTGGCTATTAGCCCTGATAAATAGCAATGGAAACCTGCTGAACCTATAAAGCCCAAAGTGGGGATTACAGCTGCTTCTTTCACACATCCTTCAAGCGTCTGTAGAGCTTTTTAGAGCTCATGAACTCAAAGCCTAATAAGCTGGTCCCCGCTGTCTCATTTGCGAAAACACAAAATTGTGCCAGGATTGTTCTAAGGTATAGTGAATACTATTTCCTTCGCTAAGCCATAATTAGGATACATCTAAGTGCCTTTTAACGCGACGCAGCACAAGCGCAAAATAATGCACCCCGCGCCATAAGCGCGACTCAACCGCGGAGGCTAAAGAACACGGAACATCATGTTCATAGCACAGCACATTTTTATCAGTTTTAGCTTTAGTCGCCATTTTTTCTACTACCGAGCCTTTTCAAGACGCTTCTAGCTTAGATAAATTTGCAAAGCGTTTGCATGTACGTGGCTACCATCGACAATTATTTTCGATGGCTCGGTGGCTTGATGGTTACGACGATTCCCGGATTTCCATTAACTACCCGCAATTTTAAGATACTCTGACCTCTCCAGACTCAATAAGCGTCATGTATCCTGACACGGTAGTCATCTGGCTATAAGCTATATTGTACTATTCAGTATAATATAGCCTACCTATTCAGGTAGAACTGAAACCAAGACTAAGAAAGAGGCACAGGAGATCTTGAGAATGGCAGAACAAATTTCAATTTCACAGCACATAGGATAACATAGATTTTCAAATAGATCTTGAAGAAGCCTTTTGTTATCAGGGTTTTGGTTCGGGTGTGAAACACAGCTTTGAATAGTCCTATATGCATTAACCTACTTCATGTCACGTCATGCCTATGCTCTTTTTAGCCCTCTGTGCAACGAAAGGGGTGCAATACGTTAAAAATCTTTGTAAGTTTAATGTCTGGTGGTCTGCGCGTCTATTTCCGCCTAAAAAGGTGACTCTAGAATCAAAGGATTGTAGTGGTAAAGCACATATCTATTACGGTCTGTCCACATCACCACGGCGCCGTGCATCTGTACGGACACGGCAACGTGCCTCTCCACGGTGCCGCGCCATGCCCTGACAGATTATGTGCTTTGTGTTAAATAATAGGGCAGGGTCGCTTTTCTCAATTAGGAATCTTAAAACAGGGTGAGAAAGGATCCAAACATGGGGTCCTATTCTACTTGGTAAAATCTAATTGCTTTTGATATGTTATCGTATTGTCAACGTTATGATAGCTCTTATATACTTAACAGTAACGGCGGCTGAGTTAAAACAATACGATAGCATGTCAAAAGCAATTAGATTTAACAGCGTAAAATAGAGCCCATGCATGCTCCTCTAGAAGGCGTCTTGCTGCCATGTTACAAGTCTTACAACGCGCGTGTTTGTAATGTGATTTCGCTAGCAGTACGTTGATGATCGCCGAGCGAAGCAGACATTGTAATTTGTTTTGTGAAAGTTGTGGCGACGTAGAAAACAGTAAGAAAACTAAAACGCAAGAAAGAGAATGGCTTACTAAAACAGTAGACACGCTGCGTGTGATTTTTAAATACCTTGTAGATATTTGCTATTTGCCTAGTCTTTGTACTTCATTTTGTTTTACTCGATTTATACTAATTTTTTTTTTAAGAAGTGGTAAGTAACCAACTCTACGTCAAAATTTTAGATCTAGATAGTATTTCTATAAAACGATCTGCAGGAAGTGAAATCTCATCAGGAAATTTAGTAAAGTTAATATGGTAAGGCAAATCTAAACCATACAATGTTAAAAACAAAAATTTTACGAGCCAAGTTAGTCATCCGAGGTTTTAAGAAATGCTCTTTACGTTATGCGAATCGCTTTATGTGCAATTATGGTACCTACCTACAATAGATCATGGATTAACATGAAAATGGCGATTTTGTATGCATTATATTATAATAGATGCGGGTAAATTACATGTGAATATATGATTTTTTACTAGGTGCAAATTTATAAATATGTATTTTAATTAAAAATCAGTTAAATTCTGCCAAAATTTTACAAAATTAAGGAAGCACTATAATTATGCACGCTGTACGGCTGAGGATCTTCTACAGTTGTTAACAACGTGGTAGATTGAGACCGTTCCCAATATGCAAACCACAGAGAGATTTACTTTGGGTCAAAATTTGACACATTTTGTACCTGAAAAATGTATTTTTTTTATATTATCTATCCGTGGTTTAAATATTTGGGAACTGAAGCGCAACAATGAACTGCAATAATGCTTAGTTTTCAAGAATATAATGATAAAATTCAATGGTGCGACAAATTAATTTACGACCAAAGCAGCATCGCACTGGCCATTAAAGTAAAAAAAAATATGTCTAAGTAAGACAGCTGAAGATGAAGTTGCTCTGAAATGTTAAGGGATCACCGTGTTAGGTATATGGTATCAACATTATATTTTATTTAAAAGAAAGGTTGAATTGTATTGATTGAACATGAAATCGTTTATCTTAATCTGTTTATTTATTTCGGCATATACAGATGCATCGTTATGAAGCCCACCCGGTCATTGTGGCACCCACTTATGACTGATTTATATTGAGATTTATTTCAATGTGATTCGGGTATCTTAGCTGCATAGAGCGGGAGCAGTGGAGCAGGGCCGGGGCCGGGCGACGCGGCGCGGCGGCGCGGCGGTGCGGCGGCGCGGGCGCCGGGCTGCACTCGTCTTCTCTCAGGCGTGACGTCCGGCCGGGGTCAGCGAACGCAGGGCCGGCGATCGCTTCCTTGTGCCCGACACCGACCCTCCGAGATGTCATTCACGTGCTCTCTCCCGTCCCTTCCCGGATCTCGACTTCTAAACACGCGGCTCATTGTCGCTTAGTCGGCGATCTGCGCCGGAAGCTTCACCGTTTATCTGCATCTTATTCCAAATTTGGAATGCGCAGACGTTTGTCAGGATCGGAGAGTACAAGGTGATTTACGTTGGAAAGGTTGCCGTTCGTGGTTCTTTCTCCCATGTTTTTGATCGATCGTGAGTTCTAGTGATACCGGCACGTGGTCCGGCGCAGGCGACACCAGCAGCGCTAACAGATTAATCGCAGCAATGCGTGACACGTGCAGTACCTACACGGTTGCCCTTCTATTTGTAGTCGGGCGCCGAGGCCCGCGCATTCCGCGCGCGCCTCCGTGTTCACTGCACCGCCGGCGCCGCCACCCCACCGTCTCCGGTATGTTACCATCAAACACGGCTCAACACGGCTCCACCTTTATACCTATTAAGGTTCTAGTCTCTTAAATCCAAGTCACGTGGTAGCTTGCTCTAATATGCAGAAAGGTATTATGTAAGCATAACTTAAAACACTTGTTAAATTGTTCACCGGCGGCTCAAATTTGCGTCATCTCGAGCCCTTCACACCACGTCTTCGTACTACTTCGTAGACGTAATAGTTGTTAGAATCATACAACTACCACAATAGCATTCAAATAATTAATAGTAGGTCGTTAAGTGAGAAGATAAGTTCACATAACTTAAGATTACCCTAACATGGGCTTAAGTTCAAAGTAAGTCAATAGCGAGTATTGATAATGAGAGGTGTACAGCAGAAGTACAGCGCTGCATTCCGATGAATGGCCTATGGGGTCCGCCGGGGAGGGTGCGCGGGGCCCGGCGGGGGGGACGTACGCATGCCTGCGCGTGCGGCGGACTGCGTTACTAACAACCGCTAGTACTCTAACAGGTGGCCGCTTTACTCCAGCTAAACAGTTAAATTTTGGGTTAAGTTAACATTACGA
Source organism: Acleris literana (assembly GCA_946894065.1). Lineage (NCBI taxonomy): Eukaryota > Metazoa > Arthropoda > Insecta > Lepidoptera > Tortricidae > Acleris > Acleris literana. The sequence goes on from OX335681.1 coordinate 8,341,408, forward strand.
CTACGTTGATGATCTCTTGGTTATAGCGATTAATCTTACGTAACAAAACCTTACAGGTAACAAAATCACATATAGCAATTGTTAAATATGTTTAATATTATGGACAATTAGATGTCTTCCTGCAGTCAAACTGTACTAAAACAGTTTTGCAGGGCCTTTGTTTATTTGTAATTTTTGTTGTTGGTTTAATAAATAAATAATAAATAAATAATAAATGTCATATTCGTAGTTAAACGGAGCTAAATCGCGTAAAATAATCATAATCATTTCTCACTTCGACACGGTTTGATTATAGACGTAGGTACCTATTGCAATTACGACAGTGGCCGCACGAGGGGACTAAAGAGGCGGGTATCAATGTCTGCAGGTAGTGCGCGTTTTATGATCTACCCGCACTAGGTCTTGTTTATAGAAAGAAGAAGAAATATGTAAGTAATAGATATAAATTACACTAATGGGAACCAGAGGACGGAAATAATGATATCAGATAGGAGGTGATCATTTGACCGACAAAGACAATGAAGAAAACCCACCTTGCTATCAACCTCTTATTCACTACCTGGTTTTGTTTTGATGAGGAACGATCGCACTGCCAAGGGCGCTGGTGGTGTGGCCATTTACCTGCGGCGCAACTTTCCCAACAAAATTCTTCATATTTCCCCTTCATATTTACTCTGGTTTCGCGGAATACATATTTCTTGAGGTGATTGTAGGTAGAGTCAAGACTGTTCTCGGGGTTGTGTAATGTCCTCCTGGAGTAGATTATTTCGCTGATATTGAGCCAATTCTTGTCCTTATGCTCTGAGTATGCACACCACCTGATCATGGGGGATATTAACGCCGATCTCTGTAAATTCTCACCACATAGCCAGAAGTTGACGACTCTCGTTCATTCTGTCACTCTTTCGATCCTCCCCCTAGAACCCACTCACCACTCCGTTTCCTCTGATACCTGGCTGGACATCATCCTCACTTCTTCCCTGGATCAAATCATAAAACATGGACAGTTCCTTGCTTCTGGTTTTTCACACCATGATCTTGTTTATGCCTCGTATAGATTGAAACCACTTAAGCCGAAACCTGCGATTGTAAGTATGCGTAGCTTTGTTAATATTGACACTGAGGCTCTATTGCATGATGTAGCCAATGTTGACTGGGCTCCAGTTCTCGATGCTTCTGCGACTGACAGCAAGGTGACACTTTTTAATGACGCTATGCTGAGGGTATTTGATAAACATGCTCCTTTATGCTCTGTCAGAATTAAGCGGCCGCCTGCACCTTGGATCACCAAAGGCGTGAAAATGCGTGACCGTACCGACGACAACTGGACGTTATATAAAAAAAGCTCGGAATAGATGCAATCAGATGGTGCGGGCAGCAAAGCGCCGTTTCATCCATTAAAATGTTTCCTCTTCTTCCATGGCCGATGTTAGGGCCGATGTTGTGAGAAAGCCAAGTAGCTGTTCTGACGGGTCATCCTTTTCGCTCAATGACTTAAACACTCACTTCTCTTCAGCTCCTTCCGTTGACATGTCCATCAAATCCTCCACTCTTTCCGTTATTTCCAGCTTACCCTCAAATCTTTCGGAGTCCTTCTCTTTTTCACACATTACTCAAGATGGCGTAAAGAATTTTTTTTCATCAATTAAGACTAAGGCTGTTGGCTGCGATGACGTGAGTCGCTCCATGATTTTATTTATTATTGATGGTGTTCTTCCTATAGTCACTCCCATCATCAACTTCTCTCTATCTTCTGGTGACTTTTCTTCTGTTTTGTGCAAAGCCTATGTTATTCTATTACCTAAAATCAATAATCCTGCCTCAGTCAATAACTTTAGATTAATTTCTATCCTGCCTTTTCTTTCTAAAATTGTCAAAGCTGTGGGTCATAAATAACTTTCTTGCTTCTTACAAAAGAACAATAATTTAAGCCCAGTCTAATCAGGTTTTCGCCCTGGCCACAGTACCTCTACGGCACTATTTAAGATCACCGAGGACATTAGGTGGGGCATGGAGAATACGTCGTCACAGTTCTTGTTTTCATTGATTTCTCTAACGCATTTAATACTTTTGACCACGATATTCTTCTTGCTCTTCTGAAACACTTAAAAGTTTTGCCTTCCACCTTAAATTGGTTCTCCTCCTATCTTCGAGGACGTCAGTAGGCAGTGCGGGTTGATAAGTCACTGTCTGACTGGTGTGACTTGGCTGCTGGCGTGCCCCAAGGTGGTATCCTTTCTCCTCTCCTTTTCTCAATCTTTGTCAATTTTATTACCCCTGGACTTGGATGCATGCACCATCTTTATGCAGACGATCTGCAAATCTACGCTCAGTGTAACGTGACCGAACTTGATGTTGCTGTCGGTAGGCTGAATAACGACCTGAAGCACATTCAGCAGGGGTCTGAGAAGTTTGGCTTGTTTGTCAACCATTCCAAGTGTCAAGCCATTATAATGGTAGTTCTCGACAGCTTGCAAAACTTGACTTGGCAGTCGCTCCGCTGCCTGGTTAGTTTCAATGGTATCCCTATTGCTTGTAGCTCCAGTGTCAAAGACCTAGACCTTTACATAGACAGCACTCTTTCCTGGAAAACTCGTGTCATTGAATTGAGCCGTAATTTAAGGCGCCTTTGACTATCTCAGTAGGTTTAAGCACTTTCTTCCCGTCAAAAAATATTGGTACAAACCCTTATTATGCCAATTATTCCCTCCTAAAATCAGGCAAGCAAGCCCCTAATAAATTTGCGTTTAAGAAATTACTTCGAGCACACTTTTCCTCATTGAACTGACATCTTATAATTACCTTTTAGTGTTCATATATATATATATATATATGTATTTATGTATAGATTTACGTATGTATTTATTTGCATGTGCCTATGTTTATATAAGTATTGTCAATGCTTTCGAACATAAAATATTGCACCGCCTACAAAAAAAAACTGATTTGCCTAAAGGTCAACTGGTAGAGAATGCCATTAGGCATTTAGTTCACCTTTTGTACTCTAATTTGTATTTTTGTGCAATAAAGATTTAAATAAATAAATAAGAACAACTAGCATTGCTATCACCGGCCATACTCTCTACGGATCATTAGAGAATGTCCTATTGTTAGAATCAAGATTTTGTATTATAAGACATAAGTTCCTTTTGATACAAAATTACAGGAGAATCTTGTTACATGTTAAGGTACCCACTCCGCCTATCATGCAAGATATTTCAATCATCATCACCACGTCAACCAAACATAGCCAGTACCAGTTGGACATAGGTCTCCCCCAAGGGTATCTACAACGGTCGGTTTTGTGGCACCCGTATCCATCGGTTTCCCACGATCTTCACCAGATTGTCATCGCTCCTCCTTGTGGGAGGCTTAGGTATCATCACTTCGCTTTCTGGCACGTAGTCGCCACAATTTATTGCGAAAACTTGACAATGCCACAATAAAGGCAATCTGTAGGTACTGTCAGCCTTATAAGTAGCTGCACCCCTGAGTACCTTGTCACTTTAACGTCTTTGACAGATTAGTGGAGCAGTTTATACATCAAATCAAAGTGACAAAGCAATATAGTTAATAACTTTAATAGTAGAGACACCTGAAATGAAAAGCCTAGGCGTCATCTAAGTATATAGACAATAAAGAAGCATTGCAACATGTAATCGGTGATGTCATATTCATCATGAGTGTATATAACTGTTTACTGCTGAACATAAGACCTCTTCACACCTACATCATATATAAAAAAGCGAAACCCTGCAGATGCCCTATAGCGTGAATATATCATTATCATCATTTAACTTAAGAGCTAAGTTCTTGTAGGTGGTGTAATTGCCACTTTTCTTTGTTCTCTACCAGCAGAGCTTTTTCACCTCCTGATTCGACAAGACATTGGCCTTCTGTCTTATTTCGCTGAAGTAAGGCTAGGTCTTCTTCCTCTTTTGCCCTCGACTTTGCCCTCCAAAATGTTCAAAAAGAAACTGTGTCGTGCCGAATCAGGTGTAGGCCCCCTTGCAAAGAAATCGGGCACTTTCGATTTTTTCAAGTACTTTAAATTTACTATAACTAAATTAGTTATTTATGTAACTGGTATATAATGAAGCTTCTTAAGGTACGAGTGCCGAGGTTAAACCGCGAGCTTGCGAGCGCTCTAATTATTACATAACTTTTTCTACAAGCTTAAAATGATAATGACAAAAATAAACAATCGCTAACTTTTCTTGTATACTTTCTTCGATTTTTCTGCTAAAACTATTACTTGTCAGCAAAGTCATTTTCATTAAATTCCGATTGCTGTTAATAGTTTGTGAATTTTATTGCTAAATGTTTATAAATTTCATGCAAATTTTAATAGTTAATAAAACAGTTCTGATTTTTTTCATAAAAGTTGGAATACCAAATGAAACGCCGTTTTGTTGGTATCCTTATTGAACGTAACCATGGTGACCAAATAACAAATCGATGGATATTTCATAAATTTTTAGTAATTTGATAAAAATGAAATTTGGAACACATTATTGGACTCAAAATTAATTTTGTTTTTAGTATACGTAATTTTAATTGGTATTTAAATATTTTTAACGGTTTATTATATAAACTAGGATGACAAGTTTTCACTAAACGCCAAGACCGATATCCGGAATAACCGTAACCATGGTAATAACAATGCTATAATAATTATTATAGAACTGTTATTACCACGGCAACGCTCATTATAGAATATTTTTCACGTTTCGGTTACGCTATAGGTGGTATTGTGGTACCATTAACGATATCAATATAAGCGGTTTATAGTACGCGAGTAGAAAATAAGATTTTATTCCACTTTTATATAAAAAATATTAGTTTAATGCTGTAGCATAAAATGTCATTTAGCTACAGTAGGTATCTATGATAAAACTACTTGAAAAAATTTGAAGTGCTCGTTTTCATTCCATTTTTTTTTGCATAGCAATTGGGTTTATATTTAAGAAAAAAATGTTAGGCTGGAAGCATTTCTAATATACCTAATATTATCACGGTGTTCGGAATCCCCATGTTTTTCTAATATATTGAGTGCTAGCCCTCGTTACTTGCATGCAAAAATAGCGAGTTTTGGCCACTCAACAGGTACACATTCCCCTGCTCTATTCTACTCTGGCTAAACCTAATTTCTTTTGACATGTTATCGTGTTTAATTTTAACTCGGCAGCCATTACTGTCAAGTAAGTAAGAGCTATCATAGCGTTGACAATACGATATGTCAAAAGCAATTAGTTTTAGTCTTAGTAGAATAGAGCCCCTGCGCTGGTGCTGCTGACAGTACTGACTGACACGCTGGCGTCTCAATATTAAATAGTAAGTTACAGTTGAAGGCAGTGAATGCGAACCCCGTATCTAACATACCTGTTCCTCAGATTTTTATACAAAATTGACCCGATACCGTGACCTAGGCGCTGAACGGGTATAAACTGACACCAAAAGGACGAGGAACACATTACACGTGCAGCAAAACGCCTCGCTCACCGATTTCTCAATGCAATTGCACCTTGTTTATTAACATGCAAAGTTCATTGACACCGAGTGCCCGTGTTTAATTTCACTGTGTTGATATTATTGTTCGCGTGAAGGGACGAATTCTTACCAATGAGCTAATTCAAAACACTACGTTTGACTTTTGCTTATTGCTGACTAGGTTTGGGATTCCCATGCTTGTTATAGGTAGGTACTTATTTGTTAACTTGAACCAATAGGCATCCGTTTTCCGCAATTCAGGTTTGTTTGCACTCTGTATTCGTTTCAATACAATAATTGAACATTTTGAAACGCTACAAGACCCCCAACAAACTTCTTAGATACAGAGCCGATAATTCTTTCGATTTTCATGAAACTTAGATAGAAATCACCAACGGAGTACCTACTAGCTTTCAGGGTCTCTATTCAACACGGTAAAACCATATTGTCTTCGACGTGATATCGTATTGTTTTTAACTCTGCGCCAATACTGTCAAGTAAATAAGAGCTATAAGAACATTAACGATAAAAGGTCACAAACAATATGGTTTTAACCGCTTAGAATAGAGGCCCAGTTATAAAATGTCTATAAATCGGTCCATTGCTAAGGGGATGACAGGTGGACCCACTTCAAAATATTACGCCCCTCTTTTTGGACGGTGAAAATAGAAACGCGAGTCGCTGCTTTTTGTTATTATATCATACAGTTATTTTGTCAGTGCAAATTGCCGACTTTGATTTTAATAAACGGTGGACTCAATACAGCGTTATTAAATTTCAGGAGCAGTACTAAAAGATCGCAGCAAAGCCTTTGGTCCATTTTTTTTGTTAATTTAATAATCCAAATTGAATTATTACTTCATTTTAATTTGACTTCCTGAAGCCGAAGACGGTTTTTAAAAATTTTGAAGTGGTGGTAAGAATCCACACAATAAATATTGATTTCAATTTCGATGCTTAACAACATATTTAAATGACTTATTTTTTTTTAGGAAAATCAATTTTAAGCTAAATCTAACCATTCGTATGTGAATTTTTAAGTAAGTCGAAGAAAAACTAACATATCTTAATTTATAGACTAGACCGTAAGGTACCCACTATTTGTTAACCAAATTCTCAAGCGCATTCATCAAAACGAGCTAGTTATTTTATATTAGCTGCATTTACTAAACGTAACGTACGCCTCGTGTGGTTGCCGAGTTAGAATAGTGCCACTCCATGTCTTCCCGTGGATGTCGTAAGAGACGACTAAGGGAATAAAGGCTTGTAGTACTGTTAGGCGATGGGCTTGCAACCTGTCACTAATACGCTGGTAAACATCTTAGCCTAATTGTGCAAATTGTGGTTATAGAATTATCAACAAGTTTTTAGAGATGTTTGTAATTCTGTAGCTCTGCCTACCCCACTCTGGGAACGAAGGCGTGAAATTATGTATGTATGTATGTACTAAACGTCGGGACAGGCACCGTAGGAAGATTTTGAAAACAACCAGTTTATAGAAACCCGCGTCGTCAATAGGCGCGGGAGCATCGATTGACGAGGTGTTTAGTGGAATGTTAATGGCGCTGCACTGTCGCAAATGACTCATAACTAGGGCTGCCATTTCTCACGCCTTATAAATTCAGCCAAAAATCCGGATATTTATGATTGATCAGATTTTTTCCGGACCTGAAACAAAATGGTTAATAATAAACAAAATTTAATTTATGCGGTGTGTCGTGGCTCAAGTCGACAAAAAGTATGTTTAAAAATGAATGTGCTGGTTTATCCGAATGATTTTGAAAAATCCTAGGTATATTCCCAGACTGCCGTCGGGAGCCTTGCAAACTAAGACAAATCCGGGGAAGCCCGGACGGATGACAGCCCTAAATATAACGATCTTTTAAACAGCCTCCCGCGCCCCGTATCAAGAGCACGCCGGAATGCGGATGCCCCCGACAACCTACATCTACGTAATTAATCAGTCCCGCTTTGAATTATAACTGAGTAAAACACTCCGTTTATTTTAAATTTTTCTGATGATTCATCCACAGGGCATGTACTTGTTATGAAACTGATCACAGTCATTAAACTAAAACGCAGCCGAATGCAGCTGGACGCGTTTTTAATAACCTGAGGCAATTTACAACTAATCCTAATTGGACAAGAAATGATGGGCAGTTTTGATTTGAATTTCTGCGACGGAAACATTAAAAATCTATGTTCGTTTAATAATTTTACCTTACTTAAACGACATTAAATTATGCTATGCATTATGGTGGCAGTTATTTGCAGGATATTCGTTACAAAAGGGTCCTTCGACATTGTAGCGAAGCGATTTATCTGTGTGATTATTTACATTTCGTACGATAGCCATCTATAGCGGAAGTCGCTAAATATCATGTAAACCTAATGTAATAGGGCTCTGACAAAATGTTTGCCAGAAATCAGTTAGTTTGAAGATCATAAAGATATATCTATAGTTGACCAATTAAAAAAAGGATATAGAATGCATTTGGTTCGGGTCGCGGGCGCAGCTTGCGCGGGCGCGTGCGGGGCAGGTGCGCGCGCAGCCGGCTCGTTACCGCGAGAATGCTCCACCCGCCGCAATTATTACCTCTCGGGCCTTCTTACGAGCCTCTAACGTCCGGCTCATTCCAGCTTTCACCCCCTATACCAGCGTGCTATTGTTTTAGTTCACACGTCAGACACGAAGCTTGCGCAGACGTCCTTACTGTAGACTCACGATCACATTTAGCACTCAGAGTAATACAGTTGAATTCCAAGAATGCTGAGTAACATCAGTGTTCTCTTAATGGATTTGCAGTTACTATTAAATCGTTAATTGATGAGCAGCCTCACAAGGCGGTAGTATGACACATACTCGTAAAGCACTTTGATAGAACTCTGGCAATTAGGGGGGTCGAAGCTGCGGGTCGTAGTAAAGTTAATACAATAAAATTTATATTTGGCGTCTTTTATACCGGGGGTTTCCTAACCTTTTTTTACTCAAGAATAATATTCGTGTCGTTAGTAGGTAGTTTTGTTTTGGTTGATTCGGTCTGTCAGTAGGATGCCATTAGTAGGATCAGAGGTGCTTGCGGTCTCAATTGACTTGGCCTGCGTGTCTACAAATATCAACCTGTCAAAGGTGGCGCAAAAAACGTACACGATACAATATTTATCAGTAAACGAAGTAATTAAGACCTTGTAAATTTTTTACTATGAGCATTTTACGAGTAAGCTAAGCTACACCGCTGACTAGCATAAATGCATTCCATCCTAGTCCTCAGGGGTTGTCATCTGCAGTGTTGAGATTGTAATTTTTTACGGGTGCCCACTTAGGTACTATTAGTGACATTTGTGCTCGTTTGCCTTCTTCATGCGATTAAAAACACTCATAAAGAAACGTGAACACTTGTAACAATGTTTACATGTTTTGATGTACGGGTTCAGCTTTTGTTTCTTAAATTGTAACTGAGAGTGTGGTGAAGAATGTATCCGGTAACGACGAAGTAGATTCAAAAGAGGACGCAGAGCGAAAGTAGAACAGGGTTTGTCAACACGGACCGTCAGCTGGCCCCGCCGATAGCGTTATCGCGCGGGACAGAGTCCGCTCATTCACAAGCCAGTCCATTCATGCGCCCGCTCCCACTGATTCCTTCGCTCCAATGTAGTCTTTAAGTGACGTGTGAAGAAGTTTACAATTGCGTGGATAGTAGACGAGGGTGGAGGGGCGAGGGGTAATATAGATCGAGGATATCGCGGGGTCAGCGCGGATTGCAGGCGGCCGATAAACGCGCTTGCGACGTAGCGCCCGCAGCGCGTGGAGGACTGCACAAAGACACGGAGCTCAATGAGCACCCGAACACGTGTAGCTGCCAGTAGCGCCGGATGTCATCAGCCCTATTAAGCTATTGCGTGGCGGTAGTAAACATGATAAGAAATCGAACGGTTATCGATATGCCTGAAGGGGCTGGAATACATGATCACAGCCCACTCAGCAACGGGTTCTGTAATCGCTTTTTATTCTACTTCAGTAATGACAATCATCATAATTCCATATCCCTAATATGTTAAAATATAGCCCTATCAGTCACTGTGACAAGAAAAGAGCCAGATGAATCTGGTTGAAAACGGAACAGCAGGCCAACTTCCCTACCAGTCGCAGCGAAGGCGTTCCTATGTATATTCGTTCAAAAAACTGGCTTTACTTGGTCCGTACGCGCGCAAGGTTTAAATCGGGCTCGAGTTAGGTTAGGCTGGTTCCGTTAAACGAGCTGAGCTCTCATTGGTAAAATAAGCATAATAAATTTGTCCACACGAATTTGTTGTTGTTGTTTGGCGTTAGTGACATGGTACTAAAGTGTAGGTTCGGCTATTTATGGTAGTATATAGAATAGGAATATAGAGTAAGATTTTTTTTAAATGTCGGAATTCAGAGGGAAGCTCTTAAGTAGATTCCGACATTTAAAAAAACCTTACTATACTTATTACAAACTACATTGAAGGTTATTTCGTTTTTTTAATAAAGTTTAACGAATTTAAATGTTTACATTCATAGGTACATATGGCTGTTTACCTATAATATAATAAACTTAAACAGCTTTAAACTAAATTTGTTTTATGCACGAGGAGGCAAACAAGTCAAGAGGACACCTGATGGAAAGTGTCCACCACCTACTAGCTCCTGCAGCACCAGGAGAGGAATCGTAGATGCGAAGGAAACTGTATGTTGGATATTAATCGTTAGCGTTAGACTTAGGAATTTATTTATACAGGAAAACAAGACACTTTACGTCAGAAATTTTCCGAAGTCACTCAATTATGGATATTTCTGAGTCACCCAATGACAATGTTGGCGCCAACATACTCGTATATCTTGACCACTGGCATGCTTCATCGATTCATCAGTTTAGTTATGCGAAATCATGCATGACACATGAATGGAAATTATTTCCGGAATAAAGTCCAACAACATGGTTGCTTAAAGCTTCAGGAATCAAACCTACATAGCAAGTGACTTTTGACATTGCTATGCTATGACTCAATTAAACAAATATATCAATGTAGCTACTGTGAATATCCGTCATTCGGAGAAGTTTATCATTCATAGGTCTCGGTGTGTCATCGTCCATCAGTTTCGAGATGTTTTGTAACAATGATTTTATTATGATTAAATGTTGTATTTTTTTTCCAAAATATCAGAATCACATCATGATCTTTCATAAAGTACCTATTATGGTCTCTTGATATTGTCAAAAAGGAGAGCGGGGAATGAAGTGACGTGTGTAAGCGACTGACCTCTCCTTGCACTTTAGCATTTGGACTTGGTTCACAAATGCGGCGTAGTAAGTTCTTAAACTGATTTGCTTCGAATGCGCGATACCTTATCTAGGGACGGGTATTATTGCGAGTTTATTTATACTTACTTTACGTTAAAATAGAACACAGGGTTTAATGGAGTTTCATAACCATAGTCATTTCTTCAGAACTATTTTAGGTGTTCAGTTCAGATACAACTGGTTCACTTGTTATTGCGAAGAAAGTTTTGTACATGGTTTCTTTTGATTTTCATACTTACGAACAGCAATCTCTACATGGATGTTTGATTTACTTAACGACTTGACTATCCTTTAGTTTTTATCGACTTAACTTATCTTCCCTACAACATAGTAAACGGGGTTCGGCCGGATTAAATGAATGATCAGCAATCGGGTGGCGTATCGACGGAGGAGCTTATCAATTGGCTTCATATTGTTGGACGTCATAGGCGCCGTCGCAGAAACTAACGATTTATCAATGTAAACGGTTTGTTTACACAGTTAACCGTAATCTTATCCGGTGACCTCCTTACATTCTCCCGTTTCGAAATTGTACCGGCGGTATCGCACGGTGTCCTTAATATGAGTCGGCGGAAGTGCGCTCGACTTCGAGCAAACGTTCATTCATGTTGTGTGTGTTTATTTAGTGGCTAACCGTACCTACCGCGCGCTGATAGTGCCTTGCCCGACCCTAGACGGCGCCCTGGATGCACGACGACGCCACAACCCGGGGCCCTAGCCAGCTAGGACAAAATCATCCACTTTTTATGGAAAACAATATAAGTTTAACGACTTCTTGCGTTTTAATGTTTTGTGGGATAGGGTCCAGTAAGGAAAAAGTCAAATGTAACGACTAATTAATCATGCGATAAAAATAGAGTAAACCTATTCGTTGTTAATGGGGAACTTCACAAACGAAGTGTTGAAACTCAAGTTAAATAGGGTAAATGATTAACAATCACGCTTTATTACAATGTTCAGTTGGGAATTCCGTGATTGGAAAAAAACAAGGAAAAATGCAATGCGGGATACCGTTTTGGTAAACTATTTATCTAAGTAAATATAGGACTCTAATTAGTGCACACACAGATAAGTGTTGTTAAATTATGCATCGTTGCCTGTTTAATCTACTGAATGGAGAAATAGATCATTTTCTAAATTAAGGTATCACCTGATAGCTTTTGCTCGCGAATCCGTCTGCGAAATAGTCGTTATTCGTTAATTCCACGGGAACCGTATACATTCTCGGGATAAATTGTAGCCTGGCTCACTGGCTCTCTTGCTATCTCTAGGCAAAAGATCTTGAGTTCTGCTGCTGCTTAAAAGAAGTAATAAGCCAGCAAACCAACAATACATTTTTAACTTCTCATGCTCTAAAATGACCCATAAAAATGTATAGACGGTAACCTAAATAATACAATTGGTGTCTGGGGCCTTAACTTTTCATTATTTTCTTTACTTTTTATTTTTTTTGGAAAGCCACACACAGCCTGCTTATGCCGTCGGAGAAGGCAGTGGTTGGGTGCTAAAGGTGGTTGGTCGTGTAGTTCACGTAGTTCCTCTCTATCACCCTCTCGACGACATGTGTAACTTAGGCTGGCCATTTGTGTCGCAACTGGCGCACCATCGTCTCGATTTCCGTTTTGAAAAGTTGTTTATGTACCATTTGTTAGGTTTTCTAAGTAACCTAAGGAAGAGTTATGCCTCTTCTATTTTAATGTAAGGTAAAGAGTAAAAAAACCCCCTCCGACGACCTGAGCAACTGTAGCTGGTTGTTTGCTGCGCAACTGGCGCACGACTGTCTCGGTCTCTATTTTGAAGTGGTCTATATAGCATTTTTAAGGTTCCCTAGGTAACCCTAAAAACCACTGCGTAGTTCTCTTTCTGCATTTTAATGACTTTTAAAGAGTTATAGGTAAAAAACTTAAGTAAAGCTCCTCTTGAGTGTAGTTGTAACACATCTGTATAGACCGTTCGACATTCTATATTTGAAATTTGACGTAAATTCCATATAAGTTTTAAACACAACTACATGCAAGAGGAGCTTTACTTACGTTTTTTACCTATAAAAAGATAGTACATCAAGTTGTATTGCTTTCATTTGTCTTGTCTATCTTAATTATTCTTTTAATTTTAGATATTTTTTTGCATTCGAGGAGAAAAGTAGTGTTAACTCTGGACTAAAACGCCATAATGATACTCGAACTATAGCCAACGTTGCTTGACTAGGTTGGGTATTAAACCATAGGCATACTATTCTCACTAAATATGTAAGTATATATAAAAAAAAAAAGGATTAAAATTTAAACGTAATTAAACCAAGATAAATTCAATAAGTGAACTGGTTCTAGGAAGTTTTTTAGCGGTGTTTATCACGCGATTTGTTTACGGGAGCGGGCGGTGGCGGAAGCGCGCGGGGTGGGGCGCGGGCGCAGCTAATTGCCGGGACTTTTCGGAAATTCGTCGGGAATTTTCGGAGGTCGCCGCTGATAACCCGCGCCTGCACCGGATGCCGATAGCGCTTTGATGCCTAGCGATGGCGCCCCCATAATAACACTATATGTAGGTTACAACTTAACACGTTCGATACTACCGGCTAACTACACCACGGTATTATAATACCCCAAACGTGTCACCGGCGCCGAACGTGTTAACGTTATAATATAACTGTAGTCGATTGGCTTATCTGAGTGTTGACGACACATTTGGAGTGTACCTATTGTTAGCTATAGATACGCTTCTGGACTTGCCGCTAAAAGTGTGCTAAGAAAATATTTATTATGTAATCACTTCCGGGCCTAGGGCAATTTAAGGGCCTAGATGCGCCATTAGAAATACATTATTTTTAACATTGTTGTATTTTTTGAGTTGAGTTTGGCAATTATTTAAGTTATGTCAACTTATATCACAAGTGAAACTTACTAACAGCATCACTGTCAACTGACCACCAGTGAGCCTTATTGTAAGGTGACGAGATTCAAAAATGGTCAATTAATTGTGTTGCTGATTGTACGTTCCACTAGCTATTTATTAGTAAAATTATCTGTTAGTCTCCTTTGAGAAAAGTGAAGCTTCGTTTATAAGTATTATTATATTATTATTACTTAGATATAGCCCAGTCTATAACAACACAAAAAAAGGCAAACATCGTAAACCCGCATGTAACTACGATTTGCTTATATGTTTTTAGGTCCGTGTTGTGAGTATTTAACATCCAAGTTTGCAACCCCGAAAACCCTGTGCTACCATGGTGCTCGAAAAACTGCGAATTTTTGGCACTTGTTTCAGTTTTTTCGAAAAAACTTCTTTCGCGTTTTTCAAGAATCTTTGGTTCTAACTAAACCAAAAATTCTTGAAAAACGCTTCCTTAGGGTAATTTTTTCGAAAAAACTGAAACAAGTGCCAAAATTTCGCAGCTTTTCGAGCACCATGGGGGTAGCACAGGGTTTTCAAGTTTGCAAACTTAGGTATTAACTACTCTCAAGGGACCTAACGACATATAAAAAAATCGTAGTTACATGCGCGTTTGCGATCCATGATCTCGTTATAGACTGGGCTAATATTCTTTTGACCGGAAATGATATCGAGTTTGCGTACTTTATACCTCTATTAAAGAACACTACGGACACATTTTGAATACTGTCGGGTAAAATATTAAAGTAATTTGTTGAGTCGTTATTTCCTTGTTTTACGGATCAGAATAGCTTGATTTATTAAGAGACGGTAGAAGTTAATGATGTTACCAACGGTAAATTAATATTTGTGCCATTTTTGGACGTCTCCATCAAGTCGATGTTAATGTGACAGATAAGGCAGTGCGATGTTGAGAAACAGTCAGAAAGGCTTGTGTTATTTCGTCACATTCCTCACGATAATAAATCAATTTTTGTCAACGAGCCGTCTATTTGACCTTTATTCTGTTTAAAACTTTACTGAAACAAAACGTCCGGTTGGTTAATGAGGCTTTATTACTGCGTTTATTAAGTCTGTTCGTAGGCTTTACTAGAAGAGAAATTATCACTGTCAATTGAAACAGCATGATATGTACAAAAACACACACAGACACTTAACAAACATTTTATAATAATTCTAAAGTAGGTAGGCAAGGGAAATATATTCATATTTTAACAAAACTTTACTAATGAAGAAGCAAAAAAACAGTAGAATGGGTGTCGCGTATGATTTGGTGGCGCGGGCGGCAACAACAATGGTCCCCCGGCGCCGCGCACGCATCGTTCTTATCGCGACCTATTTCGGGTGCGCATAATTAGTAGCGCCCGCGCCGGCCGCGACAACTGCCCAACAATATGCCACTAATATAAACCTGGGTAGGTACTATCTATTAATCTACATCAACAGCCCAATTATTCCAATCTTCACGACACGAAGACATAAATTCGACTCACCCGTCCATTACGTCCTTCAATTAACCCAGCAGACTCGTCTGAAACAAAACCAAAATAACCATGTTTATTTTCTGCGGTAATGACATATTTAACGTTTCATAGCGCATCTACGTCACAGTACGACGCAAAATTTGCAACCATCTAAGTAACCAAAACCTTGGGCATGCAGACATGCATAAATAAGCGAGGTGGTTCGAACTGGTTCACGCAAGGTGGTCAAGGATCGGCCCGCGCTAGATCTGCCGCGGCCGGCGCCCCCGATCGGCGCTCCAGAAACTGCGCGGGCGCCGGGTAGACAGTTTGCCATTAATCGATTACAATAATTGAATTACGCGATGACGTAGTGACAGCTGCGCAAGCGCGAAGGCGCCGCGGTGCGCCTGTGTGCTCAGCTGGCGTGACCTACTGTTTGAGAAAATCAAAGGAAAACCCACGCGCTCTCGCCAGCGCCCCGCCGCCCGCGCCACTTTCGACACGTTTTCTTTTGCAAAATATAAGCACTAGCACATGTAATCCGGTTATACATGGCGAGCAGCGTCTCCGTTTGCGGGCGGCCGGCGCGGCTGTTGAACCGTCTCGCTGAAAGGGGCGGGAGCTCGCGGATCGAGGTCGCTGTACGCGGCCCTCCTGACGCCTAGCCATCACTGATACCAGTTCATACAAACATTAAAGATCAACCATCGACATAGTATTTTTCCGAAAAAATTATATCCACAGGGGTGTTATTTTCTTAAATTACATGTCAGGGAAATAATCGGTAAGCCTAACTGGGCGGACATTGCGTATAAAATAGGCATTGGTGCACATCGTCCACCTTGGTCGTCGGTCGTACACGGGTCAAGTTATGGACGTCGATCGAAATGACCAGCGCAGTTGGTTAAGAGATCCACATTTAAGTACCTACAATTGGCCCACTTCTGGTTACCAGCATATTGTTTACAATGATCAAATTACAACTAGGCTCTAGATAAGATAACGTTAACGGTTTTCGAAAACTGTCAAAACGTATGGAATTGACATAAGCGCTCGACGACGCGACCGACCGACATGCGACAGCTTACGTCAATCCTATATATTTTAATAACAATAACATTTCGGCAATGCATCTTGATTAGGGCGACCGGCACAGTTTACGCATTGAATTTAATTCTGATAAAAAAATACCAATTTTGAATACTTATGCTGTAATAATGTAAATTGTACTATTGCTAACTCATGAACGCAAAGTAGCCTAAGTATAAGCGAATTCAAAGTACACCCAATTCGTATGATTACAACGCAGAAGATCCTCAAAGGGCACAAACACAATCAAAACCAACCAAATATAAAGTAAATAGTTCTCGTGGTAAATATTTCACGTCACTCGTTAGTTGATTCCGAACAATTCTTTAAACTGCGAATGTGAGTCACCCAGTTCATTAATTAAATGACGGTTTAAGCTCGCTAATCTAAAGGTAATCACTAATCAGAATTCATGCGACGTCGGCCGGAGGAGCTCTTGCCAATGTGAACCTGGGCCCGTATTATAGTCGCTTTTACCGCAGGGGATAAAGCATCCCTCGCTCTCGCACTTACATACTCGTCAGGGAGTGATAGATGTTTTATCTACATCGATAAACACGATGTATAAAGAACTACGCAATAACTCTGCCTTCACGTGACGACACGCGTTGTTTGTTGGGACTGTCAGCGCTTAACTATTGTAAAGTACTTATACATTCAATTACGGAACAAATTGATAGTCATATCCCCCGAAGTATACCTAATAACAGTAATAACTCACGAAACAGAGCTTTCTTGAGTCGTCCGATCGATTTTATGAATCTTAAATTATAGTGGCTGTTGCCCGCGAATCCGTCTGCGAGGACGTTTATCGCTCTTCCCTCGAGAACTGTCCAATTTTCCGAGATAAAAAGTACCCTTTGTCCTTTCCCGGGATTTAAGCTACGAGTATCTCCATACGAAATTTCATCGTAATAGGTTTAGCAGTTTAGCTGTGAAAGTGTAACAAACAGGCATATTAGTATGAATAGTACGGATGGACCAACAAATCGGTTTACTGTTCCAAGCAAAGGTGATGGATGTTACTCATGTTACTACAAATGCACAATTGTGTGAACTGATTGTGTTTTTATTTCTAGAATCCTTCAGAATGGCCTATATGGCCTGAAACGCTTAAATTACCCCGCTTTTTTGGGCCGCTAGCTAGTTGAGTAAAATACATTTTTTTGGGATGGACTAGACAAACGGGCACTCAGACCACCTGATGGTACGTGGGATCTGTGACCCATACTCATTTGCATTCTGAGGACTACAATATTAAGACAGCAATCCTTTGACCGCAAGTGCATTGCCAACCGTGAGGACTAAGATAGAAAGCCGCTATGCTAGTAATTTCACCACACTGAAAAAAGTAATTGGTCGCTTTTAACAAGATTGTGATTGTTGTGCATAAGCGTCTTGATCCCATACGAGCCTAACAAGACGATAGATACACCAACTAAGACGTAAGATACATCAACTAAGATGTTAGTTGAATCACTAAAGAAATTGCTGTTGTTACTATCAGCTTTGGTTGATATAACTAATATTTTAACTATTGTATTCTCTTTTTGTCAACTAAGTGACAATCTCTCTTTGCTGGCTCTCATTTTTTTGTCTTCCGGTGTGGGGATAAGACAACTGTACTCAAAAAAATGAGAGCCAGCAAAGAGAGATTGTCACTTAGTTCACAAAAAGAGAATACAATAAGATGATGGTAGCGATCAGGATGGACCTTGCACAAGGTCCTACCACCACTAACTAGTGCAGGAACTCCTAAAAAGTCTTTCAGGATCGGGTAAAGTTGGTTTGACTCTCATAACAGAGTATGAGAGCTTGGAGAGCGATGAGAGAAGAACCAACCCGAAAACTGTTTCAAGAGCAATCACAATGTAATATCCTTTGTACACTCAAAAAAATTATTATTTCTAATTCTATACGAACATTATGAGCCTACAAGATGTTAGATATCAACTAATGTTAGTTGAATCACAATAGTACCTACTTGCTGCTGTTACTACCAGGGCCTACCAGGGCCTCTATGCGGTCAAAACCACATCGTCTTTGACCTGTTATGGTGTTGTTTTTAACTCGGCAGCCATTACTGTCAAGTAAATAAGAGCCATCAAAACGTTGATAATACGATAACAGGTCAAAATCGATATGGTTTTTACCGCCTAGAATCTCGGCCCAGCATTGGTTGATAATAACATTTATAAGACGCGTAAACGTCTCCATCTCCGAGTTAACACGACGATGCAACAACAAAGTGAATTCGAAGAGGTTTTAATATATGGTGCTCGGGTGGCACACATTCCATCTGATGGTCAGTGGGTTCTGAGACCGGTAGACATTCGAATTCTCAAGACTGCAATTCTGATACTCCAAATGCGTTGTCCTGAGGACTAATATGGAATGCCTCTATGCTAGTAATTTTACCGGTTGTCGTAAGACCCTACACCGGAACAGAACAATGCGAACACTGCTGCTTGGTGGTAGGTTTAAGGATAAGGATAAGGGTAGTTAGGAAATGGCGTATAGGTATACCTAACCCATACTTAACAATACATACTTTATAATAGCATGATGCCCCGCACAGAAATAAATACGGGGTGTCCCAGAACTTGAAGTAAATATTACGGCATGAGAAAGCTCCTTCAATACCGGTCCAGAATATCCTAAATAATAGAAACCTGAGATACCCGAAGTACCCAAGGAATTGTAGTTTCGACCGTTTATTGCATCGTTGTAGGTGTGTTGGTCACGTTGAATCAAAAGTCGCATTTACGTCGACAGTTCTGATTTAATTCAGGGCATTTTCGGATGGGTGCGAAATTAGGTTAGAAGAAAAGCAGTTGTAACTTATTTTTTTGCCTATATCCAGTAGTACCTACTTGTTGCACGATTTCAACCTTTTGTTTAGCTGCATCAACTTTTAAGAAATAATGCCACAATAGTCTAGAGTATTTTTTTTCAGTACGCATAAAGCCAAAGTTGTTAAATGAAAAATGCTTTAGTGGCTTAGAAAATATGGATTGTTTCAAATACGTTGATATTTTGGAATTATGGTGTATTTCAATACGTTGCTACATTATTGAGGATTAGTATCAAGTCTTGGAATCGCAAATTATATCTATTTATAGCCAAGGAGGGAATCAAAAGCGTACCGCAAGGTAGCGTTTTTTGCCATTATCATCAAAACCTTTATAACTCCTACATTTATTAACATATTGGAAAGTTAAAACTATATTCTTGACCGTTATAGAAGGGGCTATATCATCCTTTATTATTTACGTCTTGCCCTGGGACACCCTGTATATAAACATAATCTAAATTATTACAGGAATGCTGCACAACTATAGATATTTAAATGTAAAATCCTTTAAAAATAAAAGAGCATACCTGCTAAATCAATAATTAACTCTACCTGGACTAGGTGAAATGGATAGCTAGAAACAGTCCATTTTAACCCCCATATAATTGAGATAATCCCGTTACAGTTGTGAGGTAGGACCTTGTCCGATTGTTGATCATCCGAATCTTTCCAAATTTAACTAAATTCCACCCTGCGACGCGACAGCTGCTGTTCTGTTCCAATGTAGAGGGTAAGGTAGTCGGTGAAATATAGGTATAGAGGCATTTTATACCATTCGTTTGGAATCTTGGGGTTGCTTATTTCAATAGGCCTCAGAGCCAACTTACCCCTATGTAGACCAAGACGCTAATTTGTCTTCTTCAATCCGCTATTTACTTGAATCTACACTTCTCAAACCGCGTTGCTTTCGTAAATATGGTATTCCTCGACTATGTAGTGGTTATAAATGCTATTGGTGAACAGATTATCCAGCGCTAGATATTGGAGGTCTCTCGATTTTTTGGAGGTCCATGTCCTCTTGGTACTCTGTTAAATCACGAGAGAGTTGAAGCCAGTAAGGCCAGCCTATGCCAATCTTTAGAGAGATATGCCAAACTCCAGACGAATTTATGATTTATTTATTTTATTTTTTATTATTCTCATTTTATGATTTGTCTTTTGTGTTCATTTGATTGTGCTGCATTGGAACCATCAGGTAAACCTTCCGTGGTTTTACCTGATGGTTCCAACGCAGACAGCGGTGACTTTATGCCAGCATTACGCTGAGTTGGGACCATTCAGAGGCTACATCTTCTGCGTATTAATCTGTCCTTTGTTATGTTATATCAAGAATAAATGTTTTTCTTGCTTGTTCTTTCTTTCAGAAGTTCTGGTTAATTCTCTATTATTTTTACCAAAAATAGGCGACTAGTTCAAGTAAATATTGGTTGATTTAAAATTTTTGCTTGCACTATTGTTCATCTATTTGTATCAGTATAACTATACAATTCACTAAGTAATAGTTTTGATGTGAATGAGAAATCTCTAGAACAGATATGGGTATGCATTGCCATCTCCTTTATTAAATTCTTCTTGATCTCTTCGTGACCGCTTAAAATTAAATACCTACATCCTGGACCCATCCAAAAAATCTTTACAATCATGAGTAAGTAGGTAGTTCAATGTTTTCTCTTAGAATTTGTACACTTATAATGTTATGTAGAAGGGCCTGATGAAGAGGATATGGGTACCGTGTTTCATTATATTGCATAATTATGTACCGACCTATCACTATTTGTAGTAGTAATCCATCTGTATGTAAACTAAATACCAAAACATGGATAAAATGCATAAATAACTAGAGACCACTTTTAGTATATGATTTTATGAATTTGACATGTTAATTTTTTATGAGGAAAATGTTATTTTATTCTAAAAAGAAGCATTTTAAGGTTAAAATAGTGAATAGGTACTAAATAAGACAAGTAAGATTGAATGGACATTGACAAGTTTTTTTACATGATACCTAAATATTCAATGGACTTATTGCTCATAGGTATTTTAGTATAAGTAGATATATAGGTATCTCTATTCTAACTTAGTTTCTAGGACTAGGTATATAAAAATTGTTGTCCAGTAAATAAATATTTTTGTAGACGGTAGAAAGACCGTTAATAGATAAGTATACTTACAAAATATCTTTATCCTTGTCGTTAAATTTTTTTCTTCTTAATGATGAAGCAAACTATAATGGAATAAATTAGTTAGAGGCTGGGCAATAAAGACTTCATTAATAATATCTTACAACTTTTGTTTAGTCGCCACCAAATGCCATTGAAAAGCGTGGAAGTGCTAACTTGCCGCGAAACCGCTGAAATCAGTTAGATTTTTGACATGTTAAATCAAGGTTATAAAAAGATGTATTAAAATTATTAATTCATTATTTACTATTTTTTACAAAATATATGTATATCTATAGTAATTGCTATTAATTATTACTAAACCCAGATAGGCTAGGGTACGTGCCTATGTAGGTAGGTACTATACATTAAAAATCTTTAGGTAAGCTAAGTAAGGTTATAAAAAACATTGACGTTTTATCCAAATTAATATTTAATTAAATATATAAGATTAAGAAAAAAATTGCGCACTATATGATCAAGTCATTTTAATATTTTGCTAACGATCTTTTCTTCACAAACATTTGCCCCATTTTTAAAACTTTTAAAATCGAATAATTTAATTTTAGTAAATGAATACCCGTTAGGTGATAAGGAAATGTGGAGAATGTCGCAGGCTTCGTGGCGGTGTGTGGGTGCGCGCGCGCGTGTGTCGAGGCGCGGGCCCGCGGTCGCGCGGTAGGTATGCCGAGAGGCCGGCGGGGGGCGCACACAGCCGCGCCGCGCCAATCGCCGCGCGCCGCTCACCCATACACGCGCACTGCCGCCTAGCCAAAAACCTCGTTTTCTTACGAAAAACACTGAAATATTGTGCACGTTTAGGGTGCGCTCGCCCTCGCGCAGCCTGCCTGCTTGCGATCCCGGGACCCACGACCACCCGACCGACTCGAAAGTGTAAGAAAAAAATTCACAAATATTTGCACTCTACTTGACGCCCTGTGCACTTCAAGTATTTTTTTCTAGTTTTCTCTGGACTTTATCCAGGAAGTAATTAGATATTTAAAATGCCCATGAATAGTGCTATCGAATGAGTAAATAGAAATTTACGTAGGTGTTTCAGTTTACGGTGGAAATTAGTTTAGAGCGTGCGCTATTTCAAGGGCTGTGCTTCGGGGTGACGGGAAAAATATTGAGTTTTTATTAATTATTAACTTAGGCTACATGTTATAGATGCCAAATATGTGGTAAAACTAATTATCATCCGGAAAGTTTGGTAGTAAAGCGAGGAGAGGGGGCCCGCCCAGCGCGGGCGCGGGCGGCGCGGCCTCTGCGCCCCTACGCGGCACATACTACTGGGAAACACAACAACCCGCAGACGACATATTTTCCTGCCAAGACACAGGCGCAAACCTTACCATTAATGTAATAAAATGAAAACAAACGAAAGCTGAAACGTATTCGGAGGAAAATTGCAGGAACTTTTCCGACGCTACTGCAACTTTGGCGACGTAGCAACGTGCAGTTTTGTCGCGGGCATCCCAAAATTATTTAGAATCCATTTGAGAAATTCCATTTGTCTAGAGAGTCTGTAAATATTTCGTTTTAATTAATACTGGCCGTGTAAAAATATATGGGGAAGTATTTAGAAGGAAGTGTTACTTAGGCGCGCGGTGGGCGGAGCGCTACTGAACATCTTGCGATGCCAATGATTTCATAGTGGGCTTAATATTCAGCTGGTAAAGTACACGAAAATATTACCTACTTCTTATGTGTCTTTAAAATAACTTAAAACTTTAACAATGTATCTGAGGCGCTGCGCCGGAGTTGGCGCTCACGCGTCGCGGCTTATTCTACCTAGTGCCTATGAGGAGGTACCTACCTACACTCTAACTACTCAACTAACACACATTATAAAAGTATATTTTCCACCGAATTGTTTACAATAGACTGCATTTTTATGTTACATAATTAAATTATATTTACCTACCAAAGTGATTAATTTATTGGCTGGAGCTACTTAATATTTAGGTATGATGATATTTGAAAATCCGAGTCATCTCTTTTTTATGCCGGCACCACACTTCGCTATTCGTTATTCGTTATGCGGCTGCGCCGTATTTGTTAAAATATTTGCTATCGCGCTTATGCGCGTTATGCGTACGAATAGAGAAAACATAGACGAATAAACCCTCCACACTTCGTCGAATGTAGGCGCATAAGCCGAATAACGAATAGAGAATAGTGAAGTGTGGTGCCGGCATAAGAGTTACGTAGGTATAATTATTTTGTCTCTTTCATGTAGGTATTTATACTAACTTTGTACCTAGGTACTCATTGAGTCCAATTTCAACACGTGTAAACAAGTAAATTTATTAAAGATAGGTACTCTAATATGTCATAATTTAATGACTATCATTGGAAATTACCTACAGTTTTATTGAATAGGTATGGACTGAAAAAATAAACGTCGGTAGGATAAATTAGGATAGAAAAAGTTACAAGGACTATGTAATTGTTTATTCATTTAATACATAAGTAACTCGAAACTGAGTCCACTTTGTATAGAAATAAGAGGGTTTGGCTTTAAATTTATTAAGGGTAGGATAGAGTTTGCGCGAGGCAGGTAGGCAACGCCAATATACCTTTTGAGGTGCCTGTCATACATTAAAATGCCTAGTTCACTCTACATAACCTTGGTATACTTTGTATGTAAATCACTACTATTCCATAAACAATCCTTTTTATTTAGACAGTTCCCTAAAATACTAGGGTTGATGAATGCACGTGTAAAAGAATTTTAATTATCTTTAATGCCCATCGTTTCCTTCGCAATATAAAGTTCACTGTGGAGTCACCCATGCGTCGGAAAGTCGAGTAGTAGTATTATTTAAATAGGCAACATAAATAAATGCGTTAATGATCGAGTTAAGTGAAACTTTACGAGGGAAGCAAGGGGCGGAAGTACAGCCGGTGGGTACACGTACACGTGGGTCGCAGACGGCGATAACGAACGCGGGTCGACTCTTCCACGAACTGCTGCGGTGCTCAGCCATCCAATACTGGTTTTAGAAGTAAAGTTAGAGTTACAATAAACGACAATAATTCATATATACTGCAAAACAGCTAGCTAAGCACCTACAACTGTCAACGTTTTGATTGTTTTTATTCACTTGGCAGCAAGAGCTACGCTAACGTGAACAATATGATTAAGATATAGACGGAGATGGGCTTAACCCATACAGTATGGTCAATAGACACCCAGAACTCAAATTAGGCTTGACAGTTTACGAGCATAGAGGCGTCGCCTAGAATGATGCTCATGATGCTTAATTTCACGTAAGCATCCTGGGCCTCTATTCTAGGCGGTAAAAACCATATCGTCTTTGACCTGTTATAGTATTGTCAACGTTTTGATCGCCTGACAGTAATGGCGGCTGAGTTAAAAACAATACCATAACAGGTCAAATATGATTTGGATTGTACCGCCTATATATAGAACAGAGGCCCTGATGATAAGGACGATATGGGTTTTACCGCCTAGAATATCGGTCCTGGACAATTTTATCGCCACTTAAGCGTTAAAAAAGGAGTTCTCATAGCTGGGTTTAGGTTAACTCCGCAGCGCGTGAGGAAAACGACACCGGCGCTGCGTCCACGTGCAGCGAGTTCCGCGTAGCGCCGGGTAAACAACTGCAGCGCCGCGCAGCGCTCACGCGCGCGAGCGCAGGGCTGCCTGCTTACTGCACCGCCATCCGCTTGAGTCTCTCCAGCGGGCCTAGTATGGTTGCATTTTTCGCGCGCGACAAATTGTGGATGAAGCATCCGTCACTCTCGTACTTATATATACGTGTCAGAGAGTGACGGATGTTTTATCCACATCTTGTCACGCGACAAGCGCAGCCATGTTAGGCCTCCCAGGAGGGCCCGTATTATGGTCGCCTTTATCACGGTAGATAAAGCATCCGTCACTCTCGCACTTACATTCTGGTCAGAAAGTGACAGATGTTTTATCCACGTTTATCCACATTGATAAACACGACCATAATAGGCCCGCTGAGATATGATTCTCTTAAGCGTATCGCTTTTTCGCTAGCTAAGGGCGAGTTTAAGTAGTCCCATCAGAGTGCAAAAAACACATTTTAGCGCGTGCATTATCAAATAAACCAGAGATAATAACACCTCCGCGTTCCTTTGAGCGCTCAACTGTCAAGTGTGCAGTCTAGCCAGGAGGGCCTAAAATAGCTGCGTTTATCGCGTGACCAAATGTGGATAAAACATCCGTCACTTTTTGACACGTATATAAGTACGAGAGTGACGGATGCTTTATCCGCATTTTGTCACGCGATAAACGCAGCCATACTAGGCCCGCAAGAAGGTCGCAAAATTAACGAGTGCAGAAATCAAAGAATTTTCCATGCGATTGACACAAGATGTCGTATGTTTGCCTATCATTCCATACATTTTTACAGATTTTTACAGCCAACCAATTTGATTCCTAGGCCACTATGGTATGTCAACGTGACGTTATAACCAAATCACTACCTAATAAAGAATTCTCTTATGTTTTGCTTCAAATTGGTTGACTATACGTAAAGTTAGCTATTGTAGAATGCAGCTTGGCTAGAGCCCTGGTATTAAGTTCCAACGCCCCTGAGCGATAGGTATCGGAGGCCAATACCAGCACAACATGTTCGGTTCACGATTTTTGTCTGTCGACAGGTAATCCTCCTCTACCTAGTTTATAACGAAACAACATCGACAACAAGCGACATAATTTACACTTTACCATAGCTTGTGAAAAGATGACTTTCTTTATAAAATGACTTTCAGAGACTGTCTTTATAAAATGAGAATCAGCAAGGGATGTCGAAATCTGATAGAAATTTGGAGAACACTTGTCGATTATGCAAATTATGGAACTTCAACTTTAGCTTTCTAGAAGTTCTGGAGAAACGCAATTCAGGTTTATATAGTTCATAATCATAAGATAATAAATAGTATAGTGAATATGAGTGAGTGACATCCTTGGCGTCGCGCCCCTAGCTATTGCAAAGCATAATTATTACCTATGCACTTCGTTGCGTCACTATAAAAAACGGCATATTTTCCTTAATCTAATTTCCAGTATGTAAATATATAAATGGTGTAATCCAATATGTATTCGTGTAGTAATTTATGATTTGATCAGTAAACATGTATTATATCAGGTTAGTTAAATAAATAAAATTAAATATTGTTCAACCAAAATCATCCATATATACTTATATCGATATCGATAAATTGGAAATACAAGTTTTCCCTTGCACGCAACACTTTTTTAAGGCAGTTTCATCTCCTGGCTTTCAAAAACGTCCACAATAAAATGAACATTAGGTTAGTAGAGAGTAGACACTAGTTACTGCAAGTTAAATAAGAGCGTGAACCACATAATCGTACGCTGTTCCATATTTATACATTTATCCGTTCTATTTCGGTTGTTAATGAAGAACCTCCTATATGTATTTATTTTAAGCACCGTCCCCTTTTCATTTAGTTCGGGAAAAATAGTCAGGAGCTTTAAGTAGAGGACACACTTATTTCAATGCCCAAACTTAACCAAATGATTTCTGGGAAGCTACCTACGTCAAATTAAAGAAATTACATGACGAGGACTTGAGTTAAATTTTCTAAACCAAATTATAAAACATCCGTCTGAAATCGTCAGATGATCGTGCGATAATATTAGCTTTTTTTATAGGTATTTGAATAACAAAAAATGACTATTTTGCGGCCAATGTTGGATAATATATTATAGCTAAAATGACATCAGGACCTAGTCTTTGGTTTACAGCTGAAATCGTTTTAAATGGACGTATAAAAGCAGTAAATACTTTTCCACGGCGTTGTTTTCTATCATAGGGGTATCCTATAATAAGTTACCCTCCTGAGTCAAATTCTGGGTTATATTAACCACGCTGATTTGTCCATAGGTTCAGGCGGATCACCATAAATGTATATGAGAGTAGAGACACCACTGGTACTGTACTATACAAGCAAAACAAACGTTTTATTCAGAGGAGAAGGTGTCATCTCTTAAAAGTCTGTCGAATGCTCGATCGAGGGGAAAAGCGGGTAAGCCTAAAATGCATGCTCTTAAATTAATGTGATATTTACGCTGTGACGGGATAACTTCAACTCGCCGGTTATTAGGTATTTGGCGTGTCGACTTCAAGACCGAGTTGTTTAATAGAATCAACTACCAGGTACAATAACAGAACAAGACCGTGATAGATGTCCGATGTTATTACCCTCTAGGGCTCCAAGTTCCTTCCTAAGTGTTTAGTTGTAATGTATCGTTTTAGGTATGTCTAAGAATGCACAACATTAGTCGGTATTTAGTGTATGTTTGCAGGGAGTTTCACATGATGCGATCGAGTATTTACAGCAGCATCCTGTGATTTTGATGCAATATATAAAAACGCTGTTAGAACTCGTCTAAGTTGAAATGATGCTTCCCTCCAACGCAACTTACATATAAATCTATGAAGTTTCTATGAAGTTTTTGGTGGAGGAGCACGTCATTCCAAACTTAGCCGAGTTCTTTTATTGCGTGTATTAACTTATTTACATTAATTATGGGGACCGTAGTTTTTCTCAGTATAACAGTAACAGTATACATAGAAAAGGCAAACGGAAACATAGGCCACCTTATGGTTGGGCTTTGAGACCCATAGAATTATTCGTGGTATTTAAAAGAATACTTACCATAATGATGAAATATTAAATATGGTTTTATCAAAATAGGAAAAATAACCCTGAGTTTCTCAAGTTTTATAAAATCTTGTCCTAGCTAAAGTTCTATAGGTACATAAATAAATAAGTAAATAAGTATTAAGTGATTCGGATTTACTAATTTATTGTAATTTACTAATTTAATGCTATTAAAATGTATTAAATAGTGTGAAAACGATACGAACAAAGCCACTTTCGAATTGGTTATATCAGTAGGGCGTCCGTAAACCTCGTTTTCGTTATTGAAATAATAATTAAATAATGCTGATAACATTCACAAAGCGCCTCTAATTACAGTGTGTTATACTGTGCGTGTGCTCGATTTCCCTAATCGTGTGGAGTTAGCGTCTGCGCCGGCGCCGGTCCTGGGGCCGCGAGGGTGCCATTACAGACATTCACGCGTTCGCTGCCACCAACTTGGAATTGTAAGTAATTTGTACACGCCAGGGTGGTCGCTGGCGGCGAACGCGTTCACGCCTTCCGACAACCTACCAACATCGTCTACAATCAAACTATAACACCGACTCTTTTGTCACCGTCGCACACGCACCGCGCGACAAGGACGCAGCGAGTCGAGTCGAATCGAACGCCCGCGACGAGCTAATCTGAATCTGCTCTTTGACGCACATCGCATTCTTATATACCAAAACGTATCTTCAATTAGGTACATGCCGACGTAGTTATTTAACAGCATTTATTAAGTAAATGTTCAATGACGATGTTTGCTGGCTACTGCATCATGTTTATAATGTAGATCTACGTTTAATCATTATTTAATAGTGTCTTTTACCTAGGCTTTGATGGGTCATCGTTGGGACATGTACATAAAACTATAAACTGATTGTAAGTATTTTGACTATCGTTAAGATTAAATAATATAAGATTAATTCTTGCAAAATTTTACTTTCAACTCCTTGCAGAGCTCTTAACTTTCGGTAAGATACAGGACACTAATAGACTAATAGGAATCCCATTCTCTGTATACTTGAAACCTTCAGCGGTAACTTACTCATTAAAGGACAACGGGGACAACTGATTAACCACACTATGCTGTTAAATACTTTGAAATTCTTTTTTGAACAAGATATCCCTAAAGTTCCCGAAATATTTTTGCTTAAGAATCAGGCTAACTTCACCGTAAGGGTAAAAGGGTGAAAGGCGAAGGGTTAATCTATGTAGATGAAAATACACCCAATGAAAGAAATTGACAAGAAAAAAACGAAATAAACACATATCCTATAACATGTTCTCATCTCAAACTAACCACCCGCCCTCGCTTCAGTTTATATGAGTTTTCTGTAACACCCGTACATAAACCAGAATTTATTATACATAAAAACCATCCGTGAAAAATTATCTAACTGATGGTGAATATCGTATCAAAATCAGTTGCGCGGTTTAGGAGTTAGCGGATTTACAGACACATAGAAAGGCCAAAGACAGACATACGCGAATTTTTTTTTGGTAGTTTTTTTTGACGAAGCGGAAATTGGGGGGGGGGGGGGGGGTTATGACGGACTCTCACCTCAATCTCCAGCGAGAGCTGAGCGGCGGGTACCGTGGGCTGATGATTACGCCATCACTAGGTGCCCCCCAGAGTCACAAGTCTAACCTAACCTAACCTACAAAACTTTAATACAAATATCGATGTTTTATAAAATTAGTAAATTAGTGTTAAGCGATCTGTAATTCTAATTAGTAATAGCCTAATAGCGCAGGACTTATACCTGGTAATTGTAACAAATGGACCCCACATGACAGGCTGAGCCTAGTGTGGTGGTCATGGGCAATGTATGTATCTAAATGTAAGTTTCTTGGCAAATGAACAATATTTTTTTTTATTTTTTTTTATGGTTAAGATATCTTGAAAACATTATAGTTTTAACAGAAAATAGTGTTCGATGGAATTATACAGTCCATGAAGAAAAATTCGATATAATCATGGGTATAACCGTGGCCAGCGAAGCTTCAGCCGACACTTCTTTTAAAGCTCCGCCCTAATTACTAAAAATCTTATAAAATCATTTTGTTGTTTGTCTGCCTGTCTGGACGCCAAAGTGTGTCAATCCACACCTCGCAGTATTCTTATAGAGTGCGAGGGATAGAGCATTCGACTCGCTACGGTAATTGTAGCTCATGGTAAGGGTAGAGGGGCGGGCGTCCCATGGGGGGCGCGTAAAGCCTTGAATTTTCAAAAATAAATGTTTTAACGCGTAGCACCTTGGGGGTTAACATGATATAGCTATGATATAGAAAAGGACAGAGCTATATCACTACGATAGCTGAACTGCTGCATAAAATGAACTACATACCTATCCATGTTATGTTGACAATAAAATGTCAACCACAATGATTCAGATAAACCACTAAGGCAATCAGTCAGTCTCGGCAGTATTTTGGAAATTAAGCAAATAAAATCCAAAATATTTACAAATTGAAAATTATGAATATAAAAAACGTAGCTCCAACTCTTATGAATTTCAAGAAAGAAAAAACGTCGCAAGGCCAGTATTTTAAAATTAAAAAGTTAAATGAATGATGGCTTTTAACATAAGTAAGAAACCCTCAGTGCGCAAGTCCAATTCACCCTTGACCAGCTTTCTCCTCACATCGTCTATCCATCTCTTTTAGGTCTTTCTGTAGCCTTATAGAACTTATTCAAACTTATTTTCTAAAATGACTCTCGCTTATGAAAGCCGTAATCTGACCAGTTTCATTCAGGTTATTAGCTATCGAGAGCAGCAATGAAAACTGAAAGATTAATTTGCTTGACAGGTAAGATAGAATCACATTTAGATTATTATAGATCTGTACAAACACAGGTTTTATCTAAACCTATATACGTATGATGAATAAGCATCGATGAATACGAACAAATGAAATCAGTTAAATCCGATCTATTTGACATAACTTAGGTACATTTTCAAAGATTACAATGAATTAGCATTTTACATTATGTTATGCCTATAAGAACTGCCATTCTCATTCCTACATAAATTTAAAGTGTGTGTGTTCCATTCCAAACATTATTCTATAATTCGTTATTTTCAAATATCCTGGGATTTCTATGCGTAGGGGAAGTTCAAGAGATTTCATAAAAATTGTAGAGTCAGGCGATGTTGACGCATTCGCATGCATATAAACTCGTGCGCGATTAGGCGGTTGCATCGGGCAGGCGCAGGCGGGGGGCGCGGGGCGGGGCGCGCGCAGCACTGCGGTGACCGCTTGAGGAATGCAACAGGTAACCGATTCCAAGAAGGCCGCGGCCCGTTACCGCGCCGAATATCTCCCAGTCAAAAGCGCCGACAAGTGCGGCGAGCGAGCACTTGCGACAACAGCCCGATGCGCCCGCGCTGCATTCCAAGCGACATTGAGTTAGAAACCAGTCGGAGATCGACACATTCTATCTCTGCATGCTCCCGAATATCGATGCTATTGAAACCCTCGAGAGTTCTTAATAGTATGGCGTGTACGCCTGACGGTTTTCAAGCACTCATTTACGAGGTGCCAAGATTTTCAAGAAATCATCCCATAAACACTTCAAGATAAACTATCTCAAAATTCTGTGTCTAACAGGCAGAGGAAAATACGTTTGTCATCATCACCGTTCTGGACGGTAACAGAAGTTAAACATATAGAAAACTCTGATACACAGATACCATACCCAGACCCTTACTGCGCACTAAGGCGCTCCACTAAGGCGTTAAAAGTGGCTGCTCAGTAAATAAATTATCAACATGTCGTCAACGTACTGAAATAAAAGCCGCACTTAATCTGCCACACCTCGCCCGCGAGCCACCCTCCGTACTGACACAAGAACTTCTAAAATTAAATAACTTTATTTAGAAAAGTGTTATGATATGCATCTATGAGAAGAAAGCAAGCGGCGAGCTTACAGGGGGTGTCTAAAAATACGTGACAGAAATGGTCATAATCGAGCCTTAAGCTATTAATTGTGAAGGTATTTTTGGAATCGTTGTGTTCAGTTCCCCCAAGATGTTCCCGATGCTTTGTGGTCGGCTTAGAGACATGCTTTGTCAGCTTAATTAATGAATGCCTTTTCACATTGTGATGGATTTCTTTAGGAAGTGATAGAGCTGCAACCTGTTTAGTACGTTCTTCAGAGATGTGCAGACTGGACTTACATTTTGGAAAATTAAACAAACATCCTCAATTAACTGTTCCGATGTTTTATAATATCGAGGCTTACAATCAACAAGATAGCATTCGTTTACAACCTAGGATCTTTTCTTCTAGATTATGAAAATTCTAAAGAACTCGTATTTTGAAACCAATAAAACAAAAAGTCTAACCCTGTAAATATTTAGGATTTCTTCACATCAAATAATTATTGACTGGACTTAAGATAAACAAACAACATTTTCAAAATAGTCCACTATTTGGTAATTTTTTCATCTATCTCCCATCTAAAGCGTACGTTTTATTTTCGGGACACTCAGTTATTAGACAAGATCTGTTATTGAATGAAAAAACGTAGTGTGTCAAATGTG
This sequence comes from Acleris literana, assembly GCA_946894065.1. Classification (NCBI taxonomy): domain Eukaryota; kingdom Metazoa; phylum Arthropoda; class Insecta; order Lepidoptera; family Tortricidae; genus Acleris; species Acleris literana. Next base: position 8,373,904 of record OX335681.1, read on the forward strand.
TTTGTCCCCTTTGCTAATTGTTTCGGGGGACGCCGGTTGCGCGCCCAGATGCGCGCATGCGCCGCACATGGCTGCGACGGAAACCTCTACTCGCTTCCTGATAACGTACTTACGTTGCTTTTGTACGGTAATTTTGACTGAATTTATAGTAAAGTTGGTAAAGCTTCCATGCTTATACTCAGTATGATTTACCGTCAATAATGCAAAGAATTTTTGTCTTCGAAGTTAAGTTACTTTTTCATGCAGAAGCTTATTTACAAAACGGTTAAGCGTTTTTTTTATATTTACATCCTGTGACGCTGAGTGGTAACCATTTTAGTGCTCTTAATAATGTACTTCTTTGCTTATAATTTTTTATTGCTTTTTGGTATTAATATGAAAACAAAATAAATATATTCTACTAACTTTCTACTTTCCTTAAAGCCTAACTTTGGGGCAAATTACTGAATGTTAATCATATACGGCGAAGCTCTCTATCGAGTTTACGAGACATCAGCTAAAGACGGAAGATGCTCCATGAAAGTTTATATTTTAAAGAAACCCTTGATCTTTAAGAAACGTAATGATAAAAACGTGAGCATTATGCCGTGCCAGGTGATCTCCGCCCGCCCCACCGGAAATATCAACGCAATATATTTTGAGGCGAGCGCCCCCTGCGACGCATCTCAATCATCCTCTAATAAGCAGACGGAAGGAAAGTAATCTAGACAAAAGTTTAAAAATAATGCGTCCAGGAATAGATCGAAAGGTGAGCTTGAGCGCCGCGGCCCCACGAGTTAAAAATATATGCATGTGGCGTCGCCGGGCGCCCTACGCTGCGCCGACGCCGAGCGCCGAGCCGAGACGCCGGCGCCGCGGCCGTGTGCCGACCTCTCCGTTGCACCTACCGTATGTAGTGAGCTTAGTGTTGCTGTTGCTATTTATTTAACTAAATTTAAATAATTGAAACTATTAAACAGATCTTCACCAGATCGTCGTTCCACCTTGTAGAAGGCCTGCCAACACTTCGCTTTCAGGTCCGCGGCTAACACTCACATCGCGGGAAGCCGATGGATGCGAGTAGCACAAAACCGGTCGTCGTGGAGATCCTTGGGGAAGGCCAATGTCTAGTAGTAGACGTCTTTCGGGTGATAGATAAATAGCCCAACATATTAAAACTTCGACCCCTATTTTCAAAGCCATGGTAGAGTATTTTTTATATCTTAAACGGTCCAACAGATTTTTAGCAAGCCTGGCTAGGAACCACACCAGTTAAAGTTACTTTTGGGAGCTACAGACAGATACACAGGCAGATAAACTATAAAACACCCTCTGTTTGCGTTGGGAGACAAGAAGCACCACATTTACTTATATTCAACTAGTAGTAACGAATAAGGAACGAGCTACGGAACTAGTGGGTACAAGTTATTTGAAATCCATGGCTTCAGGTCGAAATTTTTTATAGAGATATCAACAACAACAAAAATAGGTATATACAGGGTGTCCGGGATATAGTGGACTACCTTACAGGGCTGGATAGCTCAGCTCAGGAGTGGCCAAAATATGATAAATTATGTTTAGTAAAAGTCGTACCAAAAACGAGATATCTTAACTTTTCAAAATTTTGGAAATGCGGTACCCTGGTTCACCATTTTCGATGCCGCGGCCACATTTATTAGAATTTTTCAGTTTCGTTTGCTGTGAAAGATAGCTGTTTAAATTTGCAATAAGACCCTATCAACGAAATTAATAAAAGTTTAGCAGTTTTTTTAATTTTTCAAATCAAATTTAAAGTTAAGGAATCTGAGTTTAACTTGCGGCAAGTTTAACATCGCACGGTGTAAAAAAAGTGTATTAAGACTTGTAATGCTGCTTTCCTAAAAATTGGCCTGGTTAATGGAAATCCTAAAATGGTATAACAATTGAGTTTATTGATTACAGCAGCGAAGTTATTATTAAGTTTGTCCAACAAAGACTGAATTTTACCAAACTAGCGAATTTAATAAACGACTTTTGCTTCCGTTTAAAATCAGGTTAGCTGGTTCTAAATGTTTTAAAAGACAGTTTACATTAATGTGAAATACAACGACACTACGATAAAAGGTAATAACATACATTTTCTTAAATTTAAAGCAAGTGTTCGAATTGCTTGCCGCCAGCCCTAATGCAGGCTCGGCAGCGTTTCATGAACGACCTCTAGAGTTCGGAGGCATATCGTCGCTCACCAATTTGTCGGCTAGCTTCCAAAGAGGTAATTTTCACATAAACTCCATTCTGATTAATTGTTGTTAGTAATACTAGCCACCCAACTTTCAATTCCAGATTGAATTAATTAGATAATTACATCGTTAGTTTTTTGTTTTCTTGTCAACAATTCAATGAAGTTGAAAGCAAAATTAAACTATCTTATTGTAACACATTGAAAAAAAATGTCTCGAGGGTCATACACATCGGCAGAGTATGCAAATATGCATTTTATTTACAGCGAGTGCAGAGGAAATGGCAATGAAGCTGCTGCACTTTACGCGGAAAGGTACCCCGACTTACGCCATCCAGATCGTCGCATTTTTTCTCGGGTTCACATGCGTATAGCGAAGGAAGGATACCTGGTCATGGTGCAACTAGCCGCAGTGAAGGAAGACCTCAAAATGAGTACGACGAAATTGTACTGGCCGAACGAGACGCCGATCCAACAACATCTGTAAGGGCTATAGCCGAACGTACGGGGATAGGAAAATCTACTGTCCATTCTATTTTACAAAAATACCAGTTTTACCCATTTCATGTGACTCATGTTCAAACTCTATTGCCGAGAGATTACGCACTAAGAATAAAATTTTGTCAAACGATGTTGCAAAAAATCAGTGAAGATTCAATTTTTTTTAACAAAATCCTTTGGAGCGATGAATCCACATGTCGTAGAGATGGTTATCTTAACCTCCACAATCTACACTATTGGGAGGTGCGTGACCACAATCCCCACGTAATACGAGAAGACCGAAGCCAGTATCAATTTAAAATCAATTACTGGACGGGCATTTTGGACGGCAATATCATTAGACCTTTCGAGCTGCAAGGAAACTTAAACGGAAGAGGGTACAGGCAGTTTCTTCAAGAGTCGCTACAAATACTATTAGAAGATACGCCCTTAGAGCTGAGAAGAACCATGTGGCTACAACATGATGGCTGTCCAGCCCACTATGCATTACCAGTGCGAAGGTTCTTGGACCAAACATATCCTAACCGGTGGATTGATCGTTCACGGCCAATTTTTTGGGCTCCTCGTTCACCGGATTTGAACCCTCTATACTATTTTTATTGGGGTTGTTTAAAAGAAAGAGTGTATGGCAAACCTATTGCCTCTTTGGAAGAGCTGCGTAGTCGCGTCGCAGAAGCTAGCCGACAAATTGGTGAGCGACGATATGCCTCCGAACTCAAGAGGTCGTTCATGAAACACTGTCGAGCCTGCATTAGGGCTGGCGGCAAGCAATTCGAACACTTGCTTTAAATTTAAGAAAATGTATGTTATTACCTTTTATCGTAGTGTCGTTGTATTTCACATTAATGTAAACTGTATTTTAAAACATTTAGAACCAGCTAACCTGATTTTAAACGGAAGCAAAAGTCGTTTATTAAATTCGCTAGTTTGATAAAATTCAGTCTTTGTTGGACAAACTTAATAATAACTTCGCTGCTGTAATCAATAAACTCAATTGTTATACCATTTTAGGATTTCCATTAACCAGGCCAATTTTTAGGAAAGCAGCATTACAAGTCTTAATACACTTTTTTTACACCGTGCGATGTTAAACTTGCCGCAAGTTAAACTCAGATTCCTAAACTTTAAATTTGATTTGAAAACTTAAAAAAACTGTTATATTTTTATTGATTCCGTTGATAGGGTCTTATAGCAAATTTAAACAGCTATCTTTCACAGCAAATGAAACTGAAAAATTCTAATAAATGTGGCCGCGGCATCGAAAATGGTGAACCAGGGTACCGCATTGCCAAAATTTTGAAAAGTTGAGATATCTCGTTTTTGGTGCGACTTTTACTAAACATAATTTAGCATATTTTGACCACTCCTGAGCTGAGCTATCCAGCCCTGTAAGGTAGTCCACTATATCCCGGACACCCTGTATATATCGGTCATTATCCTATTCACATACATACATGAACTCACGCCTTCGTTCCCAGAGTGGGGTAGGCAGAGCTACAGAATAACCAACAACTCTAAAAACTTGTATATAATTCTGTAACCACATTTTGTACAATTAGGCTAAGATGTTTACCAGCGTATTAGTGACAGACAACTATTCACAAATACAGAAATATAAAATCCAAATATGCATAACACTCGTAATTTAGTTTATTTTGCACTGAGTTAGTACAAACATGATATTGAATACTTCACTTATTCAGAAGCAAGAATTCGCTAAGGGATAAAATACCTAAGAATTTAAGATGTATCAGTTGAAATGTTAAGACGGTTAAGGTTAAAGAATCCGCTGAAAGTGGAACAATCTGAGGATCGCCAGAAGACTCAAAATATCATCTCAAATTTGCCTATTTCCGTCGCCACATAACTCAGGAGCTTTTGGTTTAAATCAGAGTTAGGGTAGGATAAATTTAGATACAGCCTTCATCAGACAGTAATCTTAAAGAACTCTTTGGGGTTCCTAATCTACAGCGGTACAAAGTAGCAGTTGACAACCTCACCAGAAGGTCCAGACCATTGGGTGCATCGAAGTCAACACCGGTAGTGAGATAAGATAAATGAGATCGTAATATCGAGACTTGAAAATCTCAGCACCTTGGTCATAATATGATCACTTGTGTAGCCTGCTGGTGGGCTTTTCATACTTCTGAAATATAGCATATCATGGTAGTATTACATGACAAAAGACAAAGAAGAGAAAAGGGCCCAAAGCCAACCCCTAGGGCAATCCGTAGTCGACACGTTAAACGAAATCTTGAAGATTATTTAATTTTTTCCTGGTTTTTAATCGACATTGGCAGCGAGTGTAAAGAGCAATCCTTATTTATGTAGTTTAATAGTCATGCTATTTATTAGTTAGAGTAACTTTGATAGACTCTAAAGATTTACCAAACTTAACCCATGTAGATAACAAGCGTTTAAGCAATCACAAAAACGAAACGGCTTTAAAGAAAATTATTTGGCGGAACGAAACGAATGTATCTGTGAATTGTATCGCGGTAAGTGGACATAAAAGCCTTCTTATAGAATTGCCTCTCGCTAGCAGTCACAGTATCTTTGGTGTACCAAAGATATAAAAAACCTACTCTTATTGCAGAAAAAGATATGAACTATTGCAAATTTCGCAATACAGAATGAGAAGTATTAGTCGGCCGAGCCTCATTTTTTATCCTCAGGGGCTATATTCTATTCAGTAAAACCATATTGCTTTTGACATGTTCCCATTTTCGCTCTTATCTACTTGACAATAATGGCGGTTGGGTTACAAATAATACGATAGCATGTCGAAAGCAATATTGTTTTACTGACTAAAATATAGCCCCTGAGGATAAAAAATGCGGCTCGGCCGGCGTTTTTTATATCCTTGGTCTGCAGGCCTATCACGTAACTCACTCGCAATCGCGATCGGTTTCAAAGCGAAACAATTGTTTTCATTTTGTATGCAGACAAGCCTTCGATTTTCAAAATGAAAACGATTGCGATTGCGAGTGCGTTAGGTAATAGCTCCTCTGGTCTGTTGTTTGTATTATTGTGATTATGTTCGCTTAGTTGTTAATTGCTATTGTTGTGCCCTATGTTCATCTTTGGGGTACGTATAAACTATCGTTGTACCGTTTATATCGATCAGCTGAGGCGTGGGACCGTGGCCACGGCACTCACAAACAAACTAATATACCAATGAACAACAGTAACGTGATGTAAGTGTAGACAAGTATAAACAGCGTTTAATACCCTTCAAGCGTGAGTGAAACAAAAATAGTTACTTCACCCATAAATAATGTCAAAGGATCAAAAAAATCCCTACATTTTTAATTTAAGTAATTTAGCTTACATTTGTAATTATTTTATTTGTGTTAGTTTTAAAGTAATTATTCATTACTGTATTACCTTGTAAAACTTTTAAGTATTATTGTATTTTATGAATGGAAAAAATGACCTTCTGCTGGAGTTTCTTGCGGCGCTTCTTCTCCGCAATGATGGTCTTGTCCGAAGCGCTAGTAGATTCACTCCATATTACCGACGTGTAAAAGAACTCTCATGTGGCCAATTTACTGAATAAATATTTTGAATTTTGAATTTGAATTTTGAATTATTTTGATCTTTTGCAATATACTTACTGCGTTGCGATGCCATACATTGCAAAATATTAAAATAATGAAAAATTTATGTAGCCAAACTATTTTAATTTTTATTTAGTAGCTGATATGACATTGAATTTAATTTTATAGACAATGGTAATTAATTTAACTCAAGTACGTACGCCATACTGCCTTTGTGTCCATACTGCCAATATAGAAAAACCAAAGGAGTCCTTTACCCAAAAAAGGGCCTTTATCCAAAACAACGAATAACTTAAAAACTAAACTGATAAACCTGTAAGCATGTAAACAAAAATAATAACACATTTGAACTGTAAATGTTTAAGAGATAGAGAAATAAAGGCTACAATAATTAAGTACGAAGTGGGTGCCGCAAAATGGGCGTCGTAGACGAGGCAGGCCTAGACAGAAATGGCGGGACGACTTGGACGCATTCCTCAGCAACTGGCCGGAAGAGGCATCAATTAGGGACACATGGAGATCAAGGGGAGAGGCCTTTGCCCAGCAGTAGGACACTCATATAGGCTAGAAAAAAAAAACAAGTAACTTCTTCCCTGGACTAAACCAAAGTAAAACCATTAATAAAAATAAATATAAATAAATTTAATTATGAATGTATTTCTATTTCATTCACGCCTGAGTGGTTTTAACCGCTCAATTTCGTTATCAATGCAAGACAAATGCAGCTCTACCTATTTTTAATATAATTCCAAGATAAGACATTTAGAGTTACATTTGAACCCAAAATTAATTTTAATTGGGATACACGTAGAAAATTAACCAGTTTTTGTAAAAATATACAATGTTACGAACCCATTTCGTTCATTTTGTATTACCATGACTTTCAATAATATTTCTTTTTAATAAGTAGAAAATATTTTGCAACGTTGTGCCCGTTGAAGTCTTTTGTTTCCGAAACATTAAGGGCCATACAATGTCAGATAAAAACGCAAGTAAATTGCCAAAAAGGAATAAAGTCAGAATCTAACAATTTATAGTCGCGCCTTTTAAAGAGGCTCCATTTGACAGCTATCAACACAGTACAATATATGACCTCAAAAATGACTCAAACGGGTACGCTACATAATTCCGAAAAGTCATAATTTTGAATTGATCAAAATCCCGAATTTTCATAATTCCGAATGCAATGTTTTGATGGAAGACTTTATTTTTCGATATTGTTTATAAGTGAATGCTAGCCTACCTCGTCGTAACCTACCAATAGCAATTAAATTATGCATTTGATCTAAAATACACCACAACACAACATAGCACAACATAGCTAAGCATAGCATAGCTTTCGGAAAAATTTAAATTCGGGCAAATTAATATTCGCATGAAAAAAAAAAGGTGTTCAAGCAACATTGTTCTAAGTTGACAGCTGTCATATCGGGCCTCTTATAGAATGGCGCGACTAGAGTTTGGGTCAGTGAACTTAAACTCCAAATGTATTGTTAAATGGACTCCAGAATGCGTTAGACAGGGAAAGAATAACTGTATTTTAAAGTATTTGCAGTATAACTAAATGTTTCGATTAAAAATGAATGTGTATGAATGAAATCAATGAGGAGAACAAAATAATTGTAGTATTGTTACATTAGGTAGAGTTTTGTTAGACAGCTGAATTGAATTAAATTTAACTTACTGTACGTGTCGCAAAGTACTTACTGATTCTCGTGAACACTCAATTTAACATTCTCTAAATGATATTAAGCGGCTTGTTTCCCTATAGATCGTAAACATGTTCAAATTGATCAAATACGAAATACGATTAAATATAGGAGAAGGTAAATGCCAAACGCCAAATCATCAAGAAGGACAAAACGAAATATTCAAGCGAAATAGCATGTTGTGCAATTCTTAAATAAATTAAATATTGCAGAACCAAATACCTATGGAGGGTTCTCGAACTTATTCTGAATGCTTAGGAATCCTTGGTGGTCCAGCAGAAATGAAGAAAATTTACATAAAAAGGCCTTGTTATATCTTTTTTCGGTAAAACATTTTATAGCAAAACTAATGAATACCATCTAAAAAATCGTAAAATATAACTAATAAAAAAGTATAATTTTCGCCCTCACCGCACGGAGATAAAGGGCGCCCTTAGTTACTGGTCTTTAACTTTGTTATTAGGTATTTATTACAAATAAGATTGCATTGCCATAAAGAATTTGTGACGGCATCAAAATGTCAACACTAAAACATACTAGGCAGATAGTACTTAACTACTTTAATGTACAGCATTAAACTTTAACGACATTGTGGTTAGAAGTAGCAAAATAGATAGAAGTGATATGGACGTTGTGACAGGTTTTATAGAAATACGTAAAATTAAATGAGCCCTTACCTCATGGAGTGAACAATGATTATGGGAGTGAAGGAGACTTAACACATTCAGATTTTACTAAGTATACTTTGACGCTTAAAGAGTTTTCGTACATGTGTAAGACTTAAAAAATAAGCCATTTTATGATTGTTTGTTGGACCTATACACCACGGTGACATTTAAATTAGTGTGATGTTCGGTTTTTAGGGTTCCGTAGTCAAACTCACCCTTATAGTTTCGCCATGTCCGTCCGTCCGTCTGTCTGTCTGTCCATCCGCAGCCTAGCTCAGAGACTCTTAGTCCTAGAAAGCTGTAATTTGGCATGAATATGCATATTCGTCACGCCAACAAAGTGGTAAAATAAAATCTTGTTTTTTTTTTGTGTTCCTCCCTTGCTCGTATCGTGGGGATGTATTTTTTTCTCATCTACGCCATAGTGTGGGGTGTCGTTGGATAGGTAGGTCTTTCAAAAATATTGCGGTTTTGTGAAAAAAAAAACGATTAAGGTATCCGTTTATGAAATATTAAGCTTTAAAGCGCTAATTTTTGTTAGAGTCAAGTGTCCCCCCTACAGCCAAAACTACAAATACTAAAATTCTGAAAAATATCTTAAATGGAAGCACATAATTATAATTAATTTAATAGGAAAACTATCACGACTAAGTAGACTTCATTGGTTCTTGAGTTACAAACGGTTTAAATGTTTATACCTACCGAAAATTTATTTGCGGTGTTGGTAAACCGGCCGCGACGTATGTCGATGTATGGGGATAACAGTTTTCCAACGGCAAAGTTAAGTTTGTTGCGAGGTGTAATTTGTTTGTAGTAACGGCTTCGGAACCCTACACTGAGCATGGTCCGACTTGCTCTTGCCCGGTTTTTTTATTTTTGACCGTGTGCCCACCCTTAATCTCTGATTGTCAATTTATTTTATTAATTATGTACCTACGCTTGCTTAATTTATCTTGTAGTAAGCGATTTATTTAAAAAAACAATCGAGGGATAAGTTCGCCTTTGTACATACCTTTTGAGTTTCTGTTTCTTTTTTTCGATTTGTTATTTTCTGTTTGTGCAATAAAGAGTTTACATACATATATACATACTGACGAATTTCTTGCGGCGCTTCTTCTCAACAGTGGTCTCCTCTTTGGAATCGCTGGTAGACTCAGGCATGTAAAAGAGCCTCAAAGGCCCTATTACTTAGATTACTACCTTAGATTTGTATTTTTTTTTGTAGTGTTTTGATATATGCATGAAAAGCAAAGATTGTGGCATCAGTGAAGAGCCCAGAATTTGGAAAGAGCAAAGTTAAAATTAATCCTTCATCAATCCACTAAGCCTGCAGTTTGTTGAGTAAAAGCTTCTTACTTATTTATAAGTCCACTTTCCACAATAAAAACTTTATTGAAAAGATTTGTTTGACAACATAATACCTCTAGACTAAACATATTACTCGCGAAAGAGGAAAATAACTAGTTTCTATGATTATTGTTTTAAGAAACAAATCATCTGTGAATTCGAGTTTAGCGCCGAGCAATAAACAAATGAGTATGAGAAAACTCCCTTATGTATAGGGACTGGGACTGGAAAAAGTTTAAAGGTTGTCGTGAACAGTAAAATAATTGAACAAGTGAATAATACAAACTTCTTAGGAGTAACCATTGTTAGTAACCTTAATTGGAAGTCCCACGTAGACAACATAAATGAAAAACTAGCCAAATCCTGCTATGCACTATCCATATTGACTAACATAGCTTCGGTAGATATTGCGATGAAGGCGTACTATGGAAAGGTTTACCCCGTACTTACGTATGGTATAATATTTTGGGGAAATTCTGTACACTTTGAATCCACATTTCTTCTTCAAAAAAGACGTATGCGAATTCTATTTTATCTCAGGAATATGCAATTCCTAAGAGACATTTTTAAAGATAACGAAATATTAACTCTGACATACTACAAATTTGTTTGTTCGTTAAAGACCGAAATGACATTTTTATAAAAAAAAGCGACTCTAAAAATAATATCCGATCCCAATATAAATACGATGTATATACAATTAGACCTTCAAGGTTTATACTTAGTAAGAGCGCATATTTATCTGGAATAAAAATATTTAACCATTTGCCTGAACATATTAAATCGCTAGATGGGATTATATTTAAAACAAAGCTCATAAAATGGCTATCAATGGAAAGTTTGTACACAGTTTCTGACAATAAATGAATCTTATGTTATCTTATCTTATCTGTTTAAAGGCTTAACAGTGGGTTGCGCGACCCAGTCGCCACCGCCGGTCGCGCTCACCGGTCGCAGTCCAACATCGAAATCATGTCTTAAAAGACAAAACGCACGTTACTTTAGGAATCGCTAAAAATATTGATTAATTTCTCATTTTGAAAGATGTTACTATCACGTTAATCTAATACAGGAGGTATCCTGCCTTTCGGCCGAAAATCATTTGTCAAAATGTATCGTTTCCCAACTGTTTCATTTGCCAACCCGCTTTATTTTCTGTAACTGTCAATATTTCAGGATTTATTTCAGTACCATCGTGTAGAACGCTATAGGTTAGGTTAGGTTAGTTTTTTTTAAAAATCCTGAAATAATTACAGTTACAGAAAAAAACGCGGGTTGGCAATTGAAACGGTTGGGAAACGATACGTCTTTCCAATCATATTTTTGACAAAAGGCATAAAACCAATACAGGATAAACCTTCTTATAGTCTTTTAATTGTATTACTCGTACCTACTAGCCCGTCCGCCCACTTTTGGTAAAATGCTTTCCTGTATCTCTTTTATGCTTCTCTTGCCATAGTTCTTGTAGCAACTGACCGATGTTTCTGAAACGCATCAAATTCATCCTTCCATCTCCGCTGAGGCCTGCCGCTAAATAGTATGAAGCGATTAATGTTTATAGCATGTGTCGCTTGATGACTGGCTATTGTTTACTTGCTCTGTCCGACTACTCCGACTGCAGTTCGAAGTTAGATGCTGTAACCGGACGCGGGCGCTAATAGCCTCCGAGACAGTGTCGAGTGTCCCCGGCGGTGCCCGGGCGCTTCGCAGAACGATTGGTGTCAACTTCCTTGTCGCGATTTTAATAACCGTTTTACTCCTAATGGATCACGATTTTAGGTCAATTGGCAGATGACTGATGTATATCAGCAAATTTTTGGAAAAATCAAACATATTTTTTAGATTTAGAATAGACCATAATCTGAGATTATTATAGCTTCTTATATTTTCTGAAATTAGGTACATTTATACACACAAAAATAAGGTTTAAGGGAAATTCGGAATGGAATTCAGCGTCGCGGCAGACCAATTCGACGTTGGCGAGATGAGCTTGATCCTTTCATCGGGACTGGTGGGAGACTGCCCAAGATAGGACTACGTAGAAAGGAGGGAGGCCTTTGCCCAGCACTGGGATATTATAGGCTATTAAATAAATAAAAATAAGTTAAATTAGGGACTTTCGGGACTAGACCGGTAATATTTATTTAGTTGGTTGACTGTTTTGCTGTAGGAAATACCTACTGTCAATGGTGTACCTGAAATATTTACCGTCAAACTGTGTCTGGAGTACTTTATAAGAGGATGCCAATGAACACTGAACTGTTTCGTGTATGTGTATAAAAATATAACTTGCCAATAAATTAATTACGCGGCCTATTAATTGATAACTTCATAATCGAAAACATTTGCCTTCAATCTTATGTGATAGTAAGTGGTCGGAGTTGAAGAATGATTCCCTAGATATGTGCTTATTTTCGACTAAAGAATGCCTCCGTCTTTGTTTTTTAACTTTGAAAGTTGAATAGTTACAAGTTCAAAGTAGTTAACCTAATCTGGAAGCTTATGGTCTGCCAAATCTACCCTGCTTGTTTTGACTTTGATTATATTCTAAATCCAGTTAATAATAGAGGCTAGTGCAAGTTTTATACGTGCAAGAGAGAACAGGTAACGTTCCAGAGTTCAGTATTTTCATTGAAGGATTAGGCAGGGTTAATAAATCGGAATCTCATAATTCGAGTTCAAAAGCCGACAAACATTTTCATGCTTGACCGGTTTTTAAGTAGTCAACGAAGAGTGGATCAAGAGGCGCCGGCGCCGGCGCCGACAAACGGCTCGGACGCGTTTACCTTTTGTTCCTGACGTAATATTAATCGCTCCCTCTTAACACGTGAAATTTCAACTACAAATATTCCGTTCTCACGGAAACGAACTCCTTGACAAAAGGAAACAGTTTCGGAAAGTAAGCCAAGGATGAGTATTGAGTGGTTATGCGAGGCGGCGTGGGAGCGCTATTCGTGACTAATGCATCGCTGAAAACTTAGAATAATGGCAGATAATTAACAAAACAATTGCTTTTAAAACATTGTTTTTTTGTGCAACTGGCAATCGGGTGGGGTTAAAGTGGCAGACGAAAATAAGTTGAACGTAGGTACCTATTGTAGAATACATGCGGTTGTAGCACTTTGCAATATTACTTACAATTAATAAACATAACTTACTAATACATAATATTTGACGTAGTTATAACAACCCTACGTAAAATAAATCTTATTTATTAAAATGTTATCCATAAAATAGGCTACTTGTACAACTTAGAACGTTACCACCATCTTAATATCTGCAACAGGATACAATAATAAAATTCATTCATCTCGTTTCCATAATAATTATATTTGGCGCGCCTTTGTGTGTGTGCGTTATGATCAATAAACTTGTATACATTTAATCTTAAATGTATGCGTACTACTACGAATATATTCTCATTCAGGTTTTTAGCATTAAGATAGGAGAGGTGATATGGGCAGGCCATAAAGGCGAACAACACCAGATATTGCAGTGTTTATATTACTACCGACGTTTATAACCTTAGGAGTCGGTTTGTTTGCCCCTTACTAAGTTAGAGGACGTTGATATAAGTGAAGGTACTTAATGTAAATTGCCAAAGAAAATAGTTTCAAGTTGATCCTGGTCTTTACTAAGTGGTGGTGTCACCACAACAGCATTGCTATTTTACTTTGTAGTTATGGAATTATTACGAACTCATGTATTTAAACTTCATTGCACTTTAATTACACAAAGTAAGTACAAATCCAGAACTTAATATATTGAGCGATTCTCTACCAGTCAACCATTAGGCCAAGGAGAGAGAACTTAAGGTGGTTGCTGAGTTTAACGAAGACGTTAAATTGCTGTTGGTGGTTGATTAATATAAACTCGGAGAATTATATAAATAGGTAAGTAATAAATAAATTAGGTAGGTACCGGTTTGTATGTTAACTTTGAGATTCATTGAATTTAATTCCGATCTTGAGCGGGAGCCCGGGGACGTCACTGAAGGGCCAGCTGTAGGGTCATCACTCCGTAAATTAGGTATTGAGGATTTATGTTTTATTTAATTCGTATGTTAACATTTCCTGTCAAATATTGAAAATGCTTTGAGCGAGAACACTTTGATTCATTTTAGTAAATAACATGTACATGCTACATGTCTAATAATAACTATCAATACCAACGACTGAATTTGCATACATCACTAATAAAACTAAGAATGGTCCGATTAATAATTCGAATATTAGGTACATATGTACTTAATTCCTAAAACATATGCAATATGTACTTTTCTGTCAAGCTGAGTATTGGGTTTTGTTGGATACTTGGGTTGGGTGTTCTAGCTCTATCAAACTAATAATTTACTAAGTTTAGTAAATAGACCTAGTGAGAATATACCAAGTAATGCTACTTAAGTATAAGGAGGATCAATCTTTACCAAAGGCGTATTTTCGCGTGTTGATATTTGGCCAGCCCTACGGCAGAGCGCGAGGGGCGCGCGGGCGCCGGGAGCAGGAATATTCAAAGCGTGAGAACGCGCGACCCGCATGCCGCGACTTCACATATCTCACGCGCAACCTCGACCAGCCCGCCGCGCGAATATCAACTCTCATGACACGTGTTAGAGCCGCAATTAGGCACCGGTCAAAATGTGGTTATCGCTCGGAACATCGAGGACAATACTTTTCTAGTTTATGCCTGGCATTGGCCCGGATACCGCCGATGAGCGCGCGTCCACTCACCACTATATCTTGGCTTGTATTGCTAAAACTACCAATACCCGACAGAACGCATGTAATTTTGATACAAACTAACAGATTTGCAAGGGACCTTTTAGATTTCGGAATAAGATGATCGTATATAAAAACCCATTTTTAAGATTCCCTGTTAGTCCTCAGACAAAATGGTTTAGTTGAACAATAGATACAGACAATAATGAGCAATAAGGAAGAGAGCAATAATGTTCAAAAACTGGTCACACCTTAACAATACCGTCCCTCTTTAAGAGATAATTTAATATTTTCCATCAAATCCAAATAGTCGCGTAGTTATGTCCATATCTGCGCGATGCCTGATCTACCGCAAGTTTCACATTACCGATTCACGTGATTGCGTTGCCACACTGACGTTAAAAATTCTTACGACGGTTAATGGTCCTTTTATTATCGGGCCCCGTGCATGCGCCCGCGCGGTCGCCGGTGGGCGTGTCGTAAACTATTTTCTTTAGGCCGGTTCTAGTGAAGCCGATCTAATTTTTGCGGTGAACTCAACGTTCTGAGAAACACTGGGAAAGGTTACACTGGCCTCACTTTCGGTTGTCAGGTTGTCTAACTTGGCAATCGGAGCAGGGCGGCTAGAGGTCGAGGAATCGAGCTATAGCGCCTATATATCGACAGCTGAACGTAGCGGAACCGTTCCAATTATATTTAAGTAGTATTTTAATAACCAATCGTTTGTAGGGATGCTCAGTGACGCCGCCGGCCCCGTCTGCGGCCCGTCGGCTGCATTTGCAGTTCACATCACGGTTTTCGGCTCACCTTGAGACATCGAAATATCCTAAATATAGACATTGGATTACGTACTCGACGCGACATTGCGATATGGCTTACAATGCGGTCTATTCGATTCAGCGCTTCTTTATTCCTTAATAATAAAAATACCACTTACAAAACAAAGCAATTCTTTTTTACAGTAATTGAGCAATATCGCGTTCGTTGGAACAGTTTCAGTGACACCAATAGTAATGCCACAAATGAAGACAACCGAATGATACACACCTCGTCTGCTAATAAGTATATATCGGTCGGTTATCTTTATCTTGCATAAAACGCATATGAATCATTTTTGTGAGCCATCGATCTACCTCGTATCGTTACAGTGTTTCCGAGAAATCGATTGTAAGTTTGGATCATAATCATACGCGATGTGTCATAAGTCATAACGAATAATATATCTAATGTTTATATCTCAAGGGCAATCTTTTGCAAAAAATTAGCAACGCGAGTGACGTACGAAGGACTGAACTAGTCGGCAATATTTCCTAGGGGGTCAGGGGTATGGCGAGTCGGCGGGGGCCGGGGTCGTTTCGGCGGGGCCCCGGAGGGCGACGACCTCGTGAAAGGCGCGCAGATCTGAACACCGATTCTGCTAACGAAACTGATAGCAAACTGCAACACTGTAAACGCGCGGCATTAGGAAACGCCTAGATTCATGATAGCGCAAATCCAATCGAATTCGATACCAAGATACTTTAACTAAAACGATACAAGCGGAACGTAATTTATGAGCGAAGCTATTGAATTAGAATAAGGTACAGAATGTAGAGTCGTCTGCGACCAGACAAAGATAAGAGGGCTCGAACAGAACTGCAAGAGAACTTTATTTTTGGCGCATTGTGCTAGCGAAAATTGTGGTGTTGTGTTCGCGTGGAATTTTCATTGCGGTTTGGTTGTTGGAATCGGCGTGTTGCGCGCGCGCCGGCCGCTCGCCTTTTTACGCGCTCTTTCCCGCCGCGCGGCGCCGCCAACCCCGCGGGCCCCCGGCGCGGTCGCCGCCCGCCAGATACCGCCGGCCAGCCGCGGCCAACCGCACCGCCGTCTGCGTCGCTCGCATTTATTTACTCTTGCGAATAATTCATATACTACCACAATGTGAATTAGTTTCCCTAGGTGGTACACAGTCGAAGGAACTATAGCAGCTTCGTAACATCATGAATGTTATGCGTTTGACCTTATTAATTTAGAGACTAAATAATTTGGATTTCTTATTTACCTACACAGATTTTCTTGACTACACACCCGTATAAAAATAATGTAAAATGCTTCGATTAGGGAAGAGTTTAACTATCACGTACTTACCGCCAGCTGACTGGCGCGAGCGACCGGCGCGTGCGTGTCCCCTGGCCGCCGCTCCGCCGCCGCTTCGCCCTAATTAAACAATAATCGAAAAACTACAATGAACGGGCGCGCGGCTCCCCCCTCCCCTTCGCACCGAATGACGTCACAGTCGCACTCTTTCCCAGGTCTCCCTAAGTTCTTACTAGACTATGCTCTCAACTAGAATCCTATCCGGCGCACTAGATTATATACTCAGCATAAACACGATATACCTATACAATGTAGCTAACTTGGTTTCATAGAGGTATTGTTGTGCGTTTAATATAAAGTTGTGTTTTTTTTTAAATGTATTCGCGTTTTATTTTTGTAAATTGTTATGCAGTTTAGGTGTCGTCTTAACTGTTGAATGGTGGTAAAGGGGACAGATGGAGCAGTTATCAGCTGAGAGAAATTGCGTGTTCACGGAGAGATGGACGGACGCTCGCGCCGTCATCGATGACGCGCGGTGACGTCGCACGCGCATACATGCGAACATTATGCAGAAAGGTAACTAAAAAAAATACCAATACCCTATATTCCCGTAAGATTTAATTATATTACAACTGAACGAACAACGGTAAAAAATTTGGTAAACTTGGTTTCTTAATTTTTCAACAATGTTGTACCATGATTTTGTATTAAAACGGTCAACTCTTTTTTCAGCTACGACCGTGACTATGGTTTCGTGATCACCGACCGGTTTTAACAATGGAAACTATTTATACATAATTATTCCTGAATAATATGTATACAATAACCTGATGTTTATTATTATAATTACTCTTTGTAGTTCTTGTCACTTGCTGAAAATTTTAAACATCTTTTGTACCATGCCTTTCCTTGGTGTAATCAGACAGAATCTTTACATTCGTTTTTAACCGACTTCAAAAAAGGAAGACGTTATACATTTCACTGTATGTATCTTTTTTTATGTATGTTCATCTATTTCTCCGTCGATTGTAGACCGATTTCAGTTTTTTTTTTGGTTTGGTAGAATATACTTCCGAGGTGATCCCATTGTCACCAAATCTGAATGTAATGAGGAATTTAGGGAACTCCTCAAATATTGTAGGCAAACATATAGCGATTTTAGTATTTTTAGTAACAAGTACAGCATTTTCATTCAGAAAGTATCATTTGGTGAAGTGGAACTGATGATGAAGACCACAGATGGCCACCGGAACTCCTCAACGGTACCGATTTCGAGGGCGGCGATAAAATAGTTAAGCGACTACAACGAAGAACATTTAATTGTTTAAAAATGACTATGATTTTCCCGAGGCGTTGCTTGCGGCGAGCTTGAAATGTCTTAAAGATTCATATATCAACTAAGAAGTGGGACTAAATAAGGGTATTATTATTGATCACAAAAAAGTATAAAATAAAATAAATGTTATAAAAAACAAAAAACCACCTTCAAAACGCTACAGTTGGACTAACCTATTACTATCATTTTAATAAAAGTTATGTTTTGGGTTTTTGAAAGCGGTTTTTTGTGTTTTAAAACATTTTATTCTTAGCATTGGTTAAGTGATTATTATTGTTATAAGTTTCTTTACTTAATGTAGCATCACTCGTCCACTTAAAGCGAGTTGGCCTGAGCTAGACGTGCGAATAAATCTGTAAATAAACGGTCGTGACGCCACGGGCGCGTCACGCTGCGTCACACCTGCGCCGGCGCCACTACCGTTCACCCGCTCATTGCACTTATTACGAAAAAGGTTGACCTATATGAAATGTTCATCTTTATTATAGTTTTAGTTGTTTCCAAAAAACCATGCACGCGATGCGGCGTTAACAAAACAAAATCAGAATAATTTTTACTCGAAAGCAATTAATATATATTTCACTCTACATACAAAATTACATATACGTAAAACCAAGTTACTTATTGTCGAGTAATAATAAATAATATCAGGGGACAATGTCACACCAATTGACCTAGTCCCAAACTTAGCTCTAGGCTTGTACTATGGGTACTAGACAACGATATAAATACTTATATAGAGACTTAAATACATAGAAAACCATCCATGACTCAGGAACAAATATTCGCGCTTATCACACAAATATCGGCCCTTACCGGGATTTGAACCCTGGACCGCTATCTTCGTAGGCAGGTTTACTACCAACTGGGCCAGCGTGTCGTCAAAATTTATTTATTATTATACAATTATACAATTTTAGATGCATAATTGATCAATATTTAAACTAAATTGTATTCACTCTAATTGTGTAATGAGCTAATGAATTATATGACTAGAAAAGGGTGAGTATTCAGTTAAATCCCTGATTCAGGGTTAAGTAAATAGATACCCGTATAAAATCACTCTGTAAGTATAAGATAGAAACCTATTTTATTTTCGCGATAGTTAGGTCCATAGCGGTTTTAAATTTTTGGGGCGAAGTAACTTTTATTTAATCCGTGCTCGAGGTACCTATACGGAACTCGTTTATCTGTTGTCCAGATGTTTTTACATACAATTAAATGATCTTAACATGAAACTGACACGGTCTGTACAAGAAAAGACAATTATGAAATGCATGAAAAAAATATTTTGTAAATTTGACCCACTTCCGCCGACCCGATTTTTGGTTTCACATACATTGAAATAATGCTTTCATGAAACTGAAATCTGAATCGACCATAATATAGCTTTTTTTTTATTAACTCAAACTGGACCAAAAATTTAACTATGCTAAATTGACAACAATTCATATATGCTAAGGTAGTAAAAAAAATACCGTTTGTAGATTTTACACTGTTGATTACAGAAATATTTTTTTTGGATTTTTTTATGCAGTAGTTTTTTTATATTTAGGAAAAACATTTAAAAAATGTTGGATTGTGAATGTTAGGAATACACTTATAGTGCCCTTAGTCCATTTATTACCATAGGAATTGAAAAAAATATACAACTGTCATGTCCATTTTTTCATCTGTCTGACGGATTACTTGCTTTACATTCGATTATTTCGATTCTCGTAATACTATTGTTTTGATATACGTTATTTAAAATGAAAGTGACTAACGGATTTGTAAAAGCGGATAGCCGCAATCTGCCCAAATTCGAAGATTTTATGTTGTTACAGTTGTTATGGTTGACAGGTGACATGACATGACATGACAGTCAGTTCTGTTTCTGTTTAAAGTTACTTTTTTATTTTATATCATGCTAAGATCACGACATCAGTATTCCTAACTTTGTACATACGGTCTTTTTAATGACTAATTCTTTAATAAATGATTAACGACGAATTTAAGTTAAATAAAGAAAAACCGAGAAACACGGGTAGTCTAATTTTTAACCAGATATTATAAACGCGAAAAAACATAAATGCTCTTTTTTTTTAAATGTTGTCAATTATAGTTTTCACAAAATAAAATAGTTCCTAATACAAGTACCTTCTATCTCCGGATTTCCTCATACAGTCCCACTTAAAAACACACACTGTATAAGATAAATAACGCTATATGTGGTGACTTCAAAATTTGAAATAGTATTCGATTTTTCCCAGATTTTTATGGAATTGTATCTATTTACGAGTACTTAGTCGTTTAAAGACCCATTGCTAATAAAAGATAGGTAGGTAACATTTGATAAATTTAGGCATTTTTAAAATATTAGTCACTTAATTGATACCAAAAGCTACCTTATCATGTAAACAGTAAGGTTATGAATGACGCACATCGGAAACTACGTACGAGTAGATGTCGGCCTAATACTTGTTTATAAAATAATGTTAATGTTAAAATGAAAATCTTTGGGTAGCATTTCGTTACTACTTTAGAAAAATCTCATATCTGATATTCGAGATGTATGAGTTTGAACTGAATTCTCTTCACTTTTAAGTTTAAAATCGTATGTTAAGAAATATGAGATACGAGGTGTTTTCAAAGCAATGACGCTTTGTTTGTTGTATTGAATATTCCTTTATCTACACTCATATCATAAGTCCTCTATTAGGGTCATGTGGGGTAACTGTGCGCAGCGGGTAAGTGCGCGCAACCCCTTTATTTAGGAATGGGGAGCGAGAAGTTTGTGATATGTGTAAGCAAATTAAAGATATGTTGGTGGAGAATTAGTTTATGCAAGAAAAACCCAGATGGTATCATTCATTTACTTGAAAAAGAAAATATTCAAAATCTGGTGCCGTAAAGGTAAAATTTGCTGTCATGGCGAAAATTGACACGAGTAAATGAATTTTATTTCTGTTAGTAATGTATTTAAGCCTTTAATTTTGCATAATATTTGAAGCTATGTTATGTCTCAATAAAGTGAGGTAAGTTTGATCAAAATCAGTCTGCTTAGTATAATAAAAAATCCACAAACTTCGCTTAGCTGCGCTCACTTACCCGCAGTATGGGTAAGTGTGCGCATTTTGAGCTGGTTGAATTAAGGCGATTTTTCTTCGAGGTGGCAAGGTTTTATTGATAATTTCTTGATTCAATTGTTACCTTAATAAATGCTTCGCCAGATATATATTTTCATTTTCCTTTCATGCTTATCGTTTAATTTTGATACTAGAAAATAAAGTGCGCACAGTTGCCCCACATGACCTATGCGTTCAAAACCCGTAGGCAATGACCAGCATTACCTGTGGTAGTAGGTGTCAGTGATGACAGCTGTTAATTTTGGAAGATGTTCCAAATTTGCATCTCATTAGCTTACAATATTCGATAACGCAATTTCAGAATTACGTTACAGCTGTCATCGCTGTCACCTACTACCATAGGTAAGGTAATGCTGTTCATTTGCCTTTCGGCTTCTGAACCCGTCTTAGAGTACTTATAATATGTGTGTAGGTAAAGTATTGTAAGAGACTCTGCGTAATTAGCATTACGCAACCGTCACGTAAACTACTATTGGATGCCTCATATAGTTTTATTATCTATCTTTCCTTACTGACAGTGGCGGTAGAACCTCTTGATGTCACCAAAGACTTAAAGAACAAGAAGCAGCGATGAAATAACTTTAAGGCCGCTTCATGGCTTGGCGGTATGCTTGCAGTTAAGCGTACTGTCGGCATAAACGCTGCGCGTTGATTGGTAGATGCCACTAGTTGCCTAGCAACCCTTATCGTTCCCGTGTTTTACTGCAAGCATACCGACAAGTCAGGAAGCAGCCTAAGGCGCACTCGAGTCAGTTAATGACAATTAAGGTGATGGGTAGGGTAATCGTCTTTCCATACTATTTGAGTACAAGTTTTTCTTTTTTTTGTATGGGTAAACCATCAATATATACCTAATATTACCTTCACGGATCTATTATGTATTATCTGTTTTATTAGTGCGTGTATCTGATTATTTGATTTTAATATGTTATTTCCATCTTATTTAACAAAAAAAATTAGATTAGGTTGATGTAATTATTTAACCAAAAATAAAGATATCTGCGAAAGAAATATTTTTTTTACCGCTACATAATTTTATACATTGTGGCAGCAGCCACCGGTAGATAGTGGAGAAGAGAGACTTCATTTGGGGAGGCTTATGTTCAACATTGTTTTTTTTCTGTTTTTTAATCCTTTGTACCTACTTACTGTTTGTACATAGGTGCTGTATGTGTATCACAAAATAAATGTTTTTTCTTACTTTCTTTCTTTCTTTCTATACTAGAAAAATATCTAGATTGCTTGTGTGATCCGTCTCAACAGTACAACGCCTCAAGCGATAGATGAGATTGTTTAACTCCCGGAGAGGGACAGAATACACGGGCACTTTTACACGTCAAAAATGTACCATCTAAATCAGTTTTGCGCAGGCGTTACGTAGGCTTATGCCAATTGCAATAAATACACTGTATTTCGCATTTGACATTTAAGGTTTAGGGTTGTCGAACAAAAGACATCAACGCATCCGAAACAACCGAACTTTGCAAAATAACTATTTAATGGACTAGAAAATAAATTAAGTAGTAAAATGCACAATGGATGAAAGTAGTTATTGAAAATGGCTCATTTCAAAATATTATTTCAATAAAACTGCGGAAGGTTATATATTTACGATGTATCACATTGAAAACAAAATAAATAAATAAATATCAGGGAGCAATCTCACACAAATTGTCCTAGTCCCAAACTAAGCTCTAGGCGTAAGCACGGTCTGCCTGATTTGTAGCTCCACGCTATAGTGCTTTGTCACTTTAACATTATGTTTGAACATTTTGAACTGCTGCACTAATTTGTCAAAGGCGTTAAAGCGGCAAGGTAAAATTATGCAGCTAAGGTCAAGTTGGGTAAGTGAAACATACTTTATTTATTCTAAAGAAAAACAACTGTATTTACTAAAATGTTAGGTCTATCATAGTAGCAATACAAGGTGTATCTTTGCAAAATTAAGAAGATTTATAAAAGTAACAAAATATTACTAGATGACTTCATAACAGGCATATAAAAGAAACTGTACGCACACAAAAATCTGTTTCACTTGCCCCGATCGCGAGGCAAGTCGCGAGTCGTGTTTGTCGTTCAGTACTTGCACTAAAAGTTATTTTAGATGCAAAAGACGTTTTGTACGAAAGTAATCAAGCTATTTTGATCTTTGCAACATTAAAAAAAGTTGGTTTTTGCATAGAAAAGATAAATTTTGTGGCAAGTTATTTTGCGGCAAATCTATACATATAAAGAGGCTTGTCCTGAGTCCTGACTGATTCATCATCGCCCAGTCAAAACTACAAATGCTAGAAATATGAAATTTGGACAGTACTTTTTTTTTTGTTACGTAGAGATCCACTAAGAAGGGATTTTTCGAAATTCAACCCTTAAAGGGATGAAAAAGGGTTGCAAAGTTTGTATAGGAAAAAATATTTTTATGGTCCAATTTACTTGAAACTTGGTAGAAATGCTTTTCAATGCAAATAATGAGACACGTATTTCAGCGATTACTAAAATTTAACCCCTAGGGGGTTGGAAGGGGGTTGCAAAGTTTGTATGGGAAAAATATTTTCATAGTCAAATTTACTTGAAACTTGGTAGAAATGATCTTCAATGAAAATAATGAGACACGTATTTACGCGATAACTAAAATTCAACACTTAGAAGGATGAAAGGGGGTTGCAAAGTATGTATAGAAAAAATATTTTTATGATCAAATTTACTTAAAACTTGGTAGAAATGCTCTTCAATAAAAATAATGATCCACGTATTTCAGCGATTACTAAAATTAAACCACTTGGGGGATGGAAAAGGGTTGCAAAGTCTGTGTGGGGATTCTTTTTATGGTAAATTTTACTTGAAACTTAAAAGAAATGCTCTGCAATACAAATAATGAGACACGTATTTCAGCAAATACTAAAATTTTACTGCTAGAGGGATGAAAGGGGGTTGCAAAGTTTGTATGGGAAAAAATATTTTCATGGTCAAATTTACTTGAAACTTGGTAGAAATGCTCTTCAATGAAAATAATGAGACACGTATTTAAGCGATAACTAAAATTCAATCCTTAGAGGGATGAAAGGGCGTTGCAAAGTATGTATAGAAAAAATATTTGTATGATCAAATTTACTTTAAACTTGGTAGAAATGATCTTCAATAAAAATAATGATCCACGTATTTCAGCGATTACTAAAATTAAACCACTTGGGGGATGGAAAAGGGTTGCAAAGTTTGTGTGGGTATTTTTTTTTGATCAATTTTATTTGAAACTTGAAAGAAATGCTCTGTTGATAATGGGACACGTATTTTAGCAAATATTAAATTCAATTCTTATAGGGATGAAAGGGGGTTGCAGAATTTGTATGGGAAAAATATTTGTATGGTCAAATTTACTTGAAACTTGGTAGAAATGCTTTTCAATGAAAATAATGAAACATGTATTTCAGCAATTACAGCCGTTAGGAAAATTAGACAACTAACCAATGTTGAGACAGCTCGCTTAGTCTATTATAGTTATTTCCATAGTGTCATGTCGTACGGTATTCTGGTTTGGGGTAAGGCAGCTGACATACAAACTATATTTGTGTTACTAAAAAGGGCCATTCGTTCTATTTACAACTTAAACTCCCGTGACTCTTTAAGAGAACTTTTTAAAGAAATTAATATCTTGACTGTAGCGTCTCAATTTATTTATGAGAATATTATTTACGTTATTAGAAATTTAGATTCTTTCACCAAAAATTCTGATATACATAATTTAAATACCAGAAATAAAAATAAAATCGCTATCCGAAAATTCCGCGTCCGTAAAGTATATAAATCATTTGTTGGTCAATGCATTCATTTCTATAATAAATTACCTGACGAAGTTTTAAAGTTACCCTTTCCAGCACTTAAAAGTTACTTGAAAAGGTCGTTAATGTCTAAAGCGTATTATAGGATCGAGGACTATCTAACAGACAAAAATGCATGGCCTAAATCGAAACTTAGTCAATAATAATTTATTCAAATGCAAAATCTTTATCTTGTCTAGGGGACACCGTTGATGTAGGAAAACATATCGAAACTTTTATGTGGTCGTCTCGCACCATCTTATATACACATAAGTATGTGTTTTTTTTTTCTCTATCTCTCCCGTAAGATTCTTAATTGGCATGTTTTCCTGCTGAACTACGCATGTTAGAGTCTGTCTAATGAAAGCTGAACCTGGATTTTTCTTGGCTGACGAGTCTGGCAACACTATTTAATATGTCGTTTGGACTTTGTTGTTGTTAGAAACTTGTCAATTCGAGATCTAAATTGATAAAAATACGGAGTAATCATGCCGTCGACGATAAGAGGCGGTGTCCGGGAGATTCTGTATACTATTATACAGAAGTACAAAGAAAAACAAGAAGAAAGAAAAGCATTATTGATGCAAAAAATTAATTGTTTAGTTACGGTGACCAAATTTATAGGTTAGTACGGCTTTAGTACGGCATGTTCATTTTGATACTTCTTATTTCTCTATGTGCAATCCTAAGTTTAATTTACCTTTTTCTGTCTATTATACGATGAGATTAAGAAATTAAACGAAATTAAATTCGTTTCAGAAAACCTGGACGTGCACGTTGACAAAAGTGTGCTGGAAAACGTAAAGCAGCTGAAAGAGGTTGAGGAAACTGAGTTAGCCTGCCAGACTCAGACGAAATATTTGGAAGAAGTATCTTCAATGACCGGTAATTACTAAAATTATCATTGTCTTTCCCTATATAATAGGTGTAGGTACCTATTGTCTGTCCCTATATCATGTTGAATCTCTTAGCATTCACAATTTTATTAAATTAATTTAATAGACAGATGATTAATGTAACTGACACTCATAGTTTCAATAAAACAATAAGGAGGTGTTTAGTTAAAAGATATCATAAACATATTATTTGATATGTATTTTCTGTGTGCGGAGCAAACAGCATTTTGTTGTTTATGAACCAAATGTACACTGTACAGTCGATTTCATAAATATGTGTACACTTTAGTACCTTATCTATTTATTTAATGTCATTTTTGATCGGCCAGATATAAAAGATGTTCGGGTTATATGAGTCTTCCTTGTTCTTAAACCGTTGCGATTAGAACCTCACCGATGCAATTTCATTTCACCTAAACCCAAATGTTTTTAGGGCTGTCGGACTGTACAATGGGGCTGTACTGCGCAACCACACAATGTATTTCTAAATGGTGTTCTGTTTATTTAACACTTTCTTTCTTCTTACAGATATCAGTGTTTCATCTTTAAAAAGAATAAGTAATGAGGGAAAATTAAACAACGGTGTCTTTAGTACTCCCGGAAAAAAGCGACCTCACAAGGCCACGGTGTCTAATTTGGATAGCTTTGACATCCAAGCTATCCGAAATAAAATAAATGAATTTTATATTGTAAAAAAACAAGTGCCTACACTCAGATGCTTATTGGCAGAGTTGAGAGAAAGCATCGGTTTTACCGGATGCCTTGAGACTTTACGCCGAATACTAATAATACCCATATTTTCTTTCAAATTTGCCAGAAGTGTTCTGAGTCGGAATTTGCTTTTTTACAACATAAAACTCATAGACTTTATTACGGATAGTTTTAACATCAAAGTTATCCAAGTTAGAAACCGTGGCTGGATGAGGTCGCTTCATACCAGGAGTGCTAAAGATTCCGTTGTTTTATTAGCCCTCATTAATTATTCTTTTCAAACACATGGTTGAGGAGGCGATGGCTGAGATCAGCGTCATACTCGTGAACGGGTGTTGTCAGTGGGGTCCTGTCTGTTCACGCTTGCAAGAACCTGTTTTCCAGTTAGTTATTTTAGTTATCGTTCCTGACGTAGAGACCTCGTCATGTTGTTCTCCTAGTCACTATTTTTAATTTACTCAATGTTATTGAGCGTACATTTGTAACGACTAAGTTTGTGTTGTTAGAAATAATTATTAATTACTTTACTACCTTGTAATGTTACTTTTAAGAATAATTGTATTTTATGATTGGAAAAAATGATCTGCTGGAGTTTCTTGCGGCGCTTCTTCTCCAAGATATAATTGTCGTTAGATAGAGGTGTAAGGGTGATGAGAATAATGTTACCTCTAATTACTTTATTAAAAAGGTTGAATATAATATTCCTCATCATCATTGTTTTATTATGCTGTGTGCGACACAGACGAAAACCTCTCGTATCAATGAAATCTATCAACAGCACGACTAGCACAAGTTGCTCGTGACTTGTTTGTCGCTCGGATCTCCCTTACTATCTAGTCTGTTACGATAGAGACGCACAGAGCGACAAGCGAGAAAATACAACTTGTGCTACACGTGCAGATCACTATATTTTCATGTCAAATATATTTCGAAAAACCAAATGTGCTCCAGTCACTGTCATCGTATTTTACCTAAAGTGCTTTTCATCAAAATATAGCGCTCGTAATAATATATATGAAAATATAGTACGCGTTTCCTCTTCCTTTGTGCCCACCAAAATAAATAAAATAATAAAAGTATCAATATCGTTTATTCCTTCATTGATCGGTAATACCATATCAAGATTTTTTGAATTTGCCGCTTTTTCCCAGGTTCAGCTTTCATTAGACAGACTCTATTTAATACTATATTTAATTTAATATTTATAGCTTTATATAATGCTAGACTAAGTAGTACCATTGTAATAAGAAATATGTTTAAAAAATGACTGACTGCTGAGTTTCTTGCGGCGTTTCTTCTCGGCAGTGGTCTTCTCTTGGGAAGCGTTGGTAGATTCTTGACGTGTAAAAGTGCCCGTGCGGCCTACTTACTGAATAAATTTCTTTTATCTTTTTTATCTTTTTACTAAAATTCAACCCCTTGGGGGATAGAAAGGGGTTGCAAAGATTGTGTGGGTATTTTTTATTGTCAATTTTACTTCAAACTTGAAAAAAATGCTCTACAATGAAAATAATAAGAAACGTATTTTCGCGATAACTAGAATTCAAGCCGTAGAGGGATGAAAGGGGGTTGCAAAATTTGTATAGAAAAAATATTTTTATGATCGAATTCACTAGAAACTTGATAGAAATGCTGTTCAATAAAAATAATGAGACATATGTTTCAGCGATTACTAAAACTCAACCCCTTTGGGGATGGGATGGGGTTGCAAAGTTTGTGTGGGTATTTTTTTTTGGTCAATTTTACTTGAAACTTGGAAGGAATGCTCTGCAATACAAATAATGAGACACGTCTTTTAGCAAATATTAAAATACAACCCCTAGAGGGATGAAAGGGGGTCACAAAATTTGTATGGGAAAAAATATTTTTATGGCCAAATTTACTTGAAACTTGGTAGACATGCTTTTCAATGAAAATAATGAGACGGGTGCGCCAAAGTTCATATAAAATTGCAACTCCGATTATTGGAACTACGATTTTTTTTCTCATTCCATTTCACATCATAATGATCACTCTTCATACTCTTCATAATATTTTTTAATACTAATGATCGGAACTTATACTCATCTGAACTTATAACGCCAATATTCATGGTACCGTAAACTTTTCAAAATTTCTTAAATATCTTACATGTAGATAAAATTAGGTTAGGTTGGGTTAGATTTATAACAATCCTCAAAAAGTAAGTTTCTTAAAAAAATACATTATGAGTTGCAATAGTTATGTTATGACTTAAAAAATATGAACAAAAAAGTACTTATAAGCAAATTTTTTCTAAGAAATGATGAGTATAGACACAAATCGTTATTTGTATAAAAAATCTAAAGACCAATTTTATATGAGCCAATATGGACCCTGATGAGACACGTATTTCAGCGATAACTAAAATTCAACCCCTAGAGGAATGGAAAAGGGTTGTAAAGTTTGTATAGAAAAAAAAAATGTATGTGAAAAAATATTTTTATGATCAAATTTACTTGAAATTGGGTAGAAATGCTGTAAAATAAAAATAATGAGACACTATTTCAGCGACTACTAAAATTAAACCCCTGGGGGATGGAAAGGAGTTGCATATACATATAAAAAATATTACTTTCGGCGATTCAGAAAAAACTACCTCTGAGGTGTTAAAATGGGAGGGGGGTTATAAAATACTGTGGTAGGTATATATGTTTGAAGTGAGAAACGTGGAAAATTTGTGTGGAAAATGTATACGTATAAATTAAATAAATATGTGGCTCTAAGCGATTTTGGAAAAACTTAGGGGTAAATTGGCGATAGATATTGCCAGATTATCAGATTTTTGAAGGGAGAAACGTGAAAGGGAGAAAGAAAAAAATTTTACTTTTGGCGAAAGTTGGTAAAATGGGGGGTAGAAGTTTCGGACTTTGGTCATTTTTGAAGTAAGAAATGTGAAAATTAGTACCTATTAGGCTACTGTTTACTAATAGAAAATAAAACTGCTTGCGATTTTAACGTCTAACGAATTTAGTAAATAAGCGAGTACGGTTATTTTTCAAGTAAGAAATGTGTAAATAGGTGTAAGGGCTACTAAATTGCTTTCGGAGATTATGGAAAAACTATCCCTATAAATGGCGGTGGTAATTTGGCGGTAGAAGAGATTTTTTTTTTAAAGAACTGTCGAAATATGTTGCGCACGGTGATTAATGGCGATTTCTTTTTCATCTACTTTTACATGTTGTAAGGAGTGCCCAACCTAGAAATATTTATTTTTGTTATCTCACTACCAAACTAAGGAGCGGCTTCTACAAGACACCTATTCCTACTCCAAATTTCATCAATGCACCTATGTAGTTTTCGAGTAAAATGCGTGATACATACGGACGGACGGACGGACATGACGAAACTATAAGAGAGTTTTTGCCATTTTTGCTACGGAACCCTAAAAAGGCGTTGGGCAGTTTTGAAAAACTACCCCAAAGGTGGTAAAATTACAGAGAGTCTGGCCATTTTTAAAATGAGAATAATGAACGTCGTAGTTTACGATATAAATGAAAAAAAAAAGACAATTTCGGAAAAGGGGGTAAAATGGGGCTAGAAGTTGGTGTGAGAATTTGGTCATTTTTGATGTGAGAAATGTGGACATTATTGGTATTAAGGTTACTGTTTACCTATAAATAAGAATTATGACTGAATAAGTTAGGTACTTACATGAAAGTCGGTATCAAAACCATTATTAATTAAATAAAAAAACAGGTTTTAAAATACTTAAGCCCTTTACAGTGTGAAAAGCGGGGTGAAAGTTTGTATTTGAGTTGTTTTTTTTTCGAGGTACATGAATGTAAACATCTTATAAAGTGCAAGCTTCAGTGTTTTTAAAACACTTACCCCTTAATGAAACAAATAGTTAAGAAAAAAGCCATCATCAATAAAAAAAACTACAGTGGAAAACTTGGGATCTTAGACTACTGATACTGACTGAACTTTACAAAGTTTGTGTGGAAATAAAGTTACTTTCAAACGTAGGTATATACCTACAAGATATGAAAACGGGTATTGCGACTAAATACTGTAACATAAAGAAAATATCCAGATTTGGTGTTTTTCGAAAATCTTCTGCTAACTGGGTTAAGTGTTTGTATAGAAATTTAGTAAATAGATGAGATGACTAAATTATCAATCTATTTAATCTAGGGTCGATTCAAAAAAAATATAATGGTGAAAGAGGGGCAGTGAATTTATGTTGTATGGTAATTTTGTTGTTTAAGAGTCATAAAATGAAAGGTGTTTGTGGGCCACTTACTTAAAATTCACGTTCTGGACTTTTTTCATAAAAAAATCTTTGAAGGTGATATAAACTATGTCTACTTTTAACATAAGTTCTGACTCTCCGCAGACGAAGTCGCGGGCGGAAAGCTAGTTAAACATATATCCGTTTGTTAACTTTACCGGCAAACCGCAGCGATATCTCTTTTTTGAATCCAGAACTATCATGACAGTAACTGCTTTACCGACACGTCTGTGCTGTATTAAAGACATTATTTTAAGAGATATTTGAAAGTGTTCCACTTGCCCCGGTGTTTCACTTACCCAACCTGACCTTACTTAAAAGGCTGACTGTAGGTACTATGGGTACCAGTAAATGATAAACATACTTATATAGAGTAATATATACTCAAATATATAGAAAACGTCCAAGACTCAGAAACCGAACCTCGCTCTCATGACACAAATATTTGCCCATTCCAGGAATCAAACTCGTGACCGCTAACTCTGTAGGGTCACTACAATGTTAAATCGTAGTTTATTAGTAAAAGCAGAAATAGCTCAGTAGCTTGAGCACGTGAAAAGGATGAGTGATAATTACACGCATCGCGGTTATCTAAACAAATTATCACGGTTACTGCGACCGCGGCTTCGCGGCGTACCTACTCGTACGCTTGTCGCTGGAAAGGCTGTCACATACGAGTATTTGACGGTACTGTCAACCAATTTGATTTCTAGGCCATTATGGACTTTATCAACGTGAAGATTTGATCGATTATATCATTTCATCGAACGCCATTTTCTGCTGAACCATGATGTTTTCAGGATATCTTAAACATTAATTACGTAAAGTCGTGTCAATTGAAATTGGCAAAGATGTAAACACAACCAAACGAACCAATTTAGTGGTGGTAGGACCTTTTGCAGGGTCCGTC
Organism: Acleris literana; assembly: GCA_946894065.1. Classification (NCBI taxonomy): domain Eukaryota; kingdom Metazoa; phylum Arthropoda; class Insecta; order Lepidoptera; family Tortricidae; genus Acleris; species Acleris literana. The sequence goes on from OX335681.1 coordinate 8,405,728, forward strand.
CGGATCGCTACCACCATGTTATCCATTAACCTACCGCCAAGCAGTAGGGTTCGCATTGATGTGTTCCGATGTGGGGATAAGACAACCGGTGAAATTACTAGCATAGAGGCATTCCATCTTAGTCATCAGGGTTGGCAACGCATTTGAAGTCTTAGGATTGCAGTTTTGAGATTGTAGTCTTGAGATTTCAAATGTCTATGGATCTCAGATCCCACTTACCATCAGGTGGCCTGAGTGCTCGCGTGCTTTCTCCTTGCCATAAAAAAATACCATTACCTATTACTCGATAATCACATGCTTTTAAAAATCAAGTGAAGTCTTATCAATGATGTATACCTACTTGCACTTGATATTTACTTTCACATTAGGTTTAAGACTAAATAACTAATAATTATACGTTATTTTATATAATAACACGCTTAATGAATATTTGAGGTTATGTGTCAAACAGTACTAATTTGTTTCCACCTTTGGCAATTTCAATTGACACATACTATAGGTTAGGTTAGGTTACACTTGTGACTAACCAAAAAACACTGAAGCGGCGAGAAATACCTTTCCATAAAATGAAAATTCTATGTAATGTTACGAGCTTCTAAAGGTGTTTCGATAAAATAATTAGGTACTCAGACAAGATGCCCAACGATGCAAAAGATTTACAAAAATTGACAAAAGGTATCGAATTGAGATAAGCGGCCGACGCAATAGATCTAAGGTTACGACAATACAACAGATTTAGATTTTACAGTACATTTTGTCAGTTTTTAGACTTATAGATTTAGCGTTCAATATTACCGGGCAGGACATCTATTCTAGAAAAAAAACCATACAGCCTATAACCTAACAGGTATTGTCCTTGTCTGGCACCCTCATATCTAAGGTAGGTCACCGAGGATTTAAAGATAATTTTGACATCGAGCGTGAACGCAGATCGCTGGATGTCAACATGTTGGCTCACAGGTTCGCACGTTGTACAGTCCCAGTAAAAATAACACTTTTTAGGGCTTACTGTCAATCATTCTACACATGCGGCTTGTGGGCCGACTTTACAAGGCGGACATACAGCGACTTGCGTGTCCAATATAACAACGCATTCAGGATGCTATTGGGGCTGCCTTGGCGCTGCAGCGCGTCGGGCATGTTCGCGGACGCGCACACGGACGGCTTCCCCGTCATCATGCGCAAGCGCCGCGCAGCGTTGCGGGGCCGGCTCCGAGGCAGCAGCAATAGTATCCTGAGTATGTTCGTGGACCGATGGGACTCGGCACTATTACGGCGGTGGTCACAAATACATGTGTCCCGCCAGTGACCAGCGTTTGATTTTTAATTTTAATGTGTTTAATCAATCTAACTAACATAGAATAGGCATGTTACTAACAATATGGATGTGTGTATCTGAAATAAAAATAATTTAATTTATTGTTTTTATCTCGGCCGTCATTACTGTCAAGTAAATAAGAGCTATCAAAATGTTGACCATATGATTTAACCCGTCAAAAGCAATAAGGTTTTACCGTGTACTATCTCAGCCCCATGTCGGATACAGAGCATTTAAGTTTAATTAATAAAAATGAACGGGGCCTAACGGCGTCTTTTGCATCAATCTCATACAAAAAAATATTTCGGTGCTCGTTGATGTTTGCAGGATGCTCTTTGTCTAGGCTCATAGGTGTCTGTTCGACATCCCGCCCATTCCGGATTCAGGACCGTTTTTATATATCCTGATCTATGTGATCTAATTTTTATGTAGGTATCTATAATATAATATAATAAATATATAGAATTGTGTGTGTATGTTCGGAGTAATCTCTAAAACTGAAACCAATTAAAAATATATTTTCTAGTAGGCAGGTAGGCTATTTCATAATGTTCAATTAAACCCGAGCGAAGCGGGGGCAGGTGTCTAGAGAAAAATAAGAGAATACTAATACTAGTATTAGCGCGCTTAGAATCGTTTCTTACAACACAGATTAAATTATCTTAAAAATATTTATCATAGCTCTCCCCCGCAGGAGCTGTTCCATTTTCCAGAAAAAAATACATTAAACCCTTTACGGACTACAAAAACTGTACCATATTTCAGATCGTAAGATTCAGGCGTTGAACAGTGATGACAGGAGAAACAAACAAACACACTTTTGCATTTTTATAATATACTAGCGCCTCGCCCTCGCTACGCTTCGGTTTATGTGAATTTTCTGTACCACACGTACATAAACCAGAATTTACTATGCATAACAACTTCGAAATTATCTATTTAAATGATGGTGAAAACCTCATTTAAGTCCGTTGCGTGGTTTAGGAGGGGTTAGTGGATATACAGACAGACTCGGAGAGCGACTAGCTTTGCTTTATACTATGTAACGTAAAACAAAAGTAAGGATTTATTGTTCACAGTGTTCACACGCATTTCATATTTTAAATGTATGTGAACCGGTTAAGACTGGACTTTACGTAATTAATATTTATTGATAAAACTACCACAAGTTCTTAAAAGCATCAATCAATTCGTTGCGAGTGTAATTATCCAATCAAAGAATAACTGTACACTTTAGTGTTTCATACACCAATAGGAAAATCCGGCCAAATGCGAGTCGGACTCGTGCTCGAAGGGTTCCGTACCATTATCTATAAAAATCACGTTTGTTGTATGGGACCCCCCCTAAATATTTATTTTATTTTAATTTAATCAATTATTTTTAAAGTCAACATACAACTAAATATTCTGTGAATATTTCAAGCGTCTACCTGTTGCTGTTATTAATATCGAGCCAAAAACAGCAAAAAATCACGTGTTTTGTATGGGCGCCCCCCGTTAAATATTTATTTTATTCTATTTTTAGTATTTGTTGTTATACCGGCAACAGAAATACATCATCTGTGAAAATATCAACTGTCTAGCTATCACGGTTCATGAGATACAGCCTGGTGACAGACAGACTGTGGAGACTTAGTTATAGGGTCCCGTTTTTACACTTTCGGTACGGAACCCTAAAATACTATGGTCCCCCCATAGTATTTGAAAGTTGGTCATTTTTAAACCACGACAAAAAACGACAAAAAACGACAAAGTATTAGTTGTGAGGTTTAACGTGTGTATGTGTTTGTCTGTGTATCTGTGTGTCTGCCTGAAGCATAGCTCCTAAACGGTTGGATTGGACGCCGTTTTTAAAGAAAGCCAGTGTAATATATAGGGATGTTTTTTAGCTAGGTTTTATGAAAATTGGTTGAGCCGTTTAAAAGATATGAGCTCTGAAAGAAGGGGTCGACATTATATCGGGGATTTTTATCTTTTTAATATCTAGTTAATCACCTCAACAATAAACAATAGTGTTTTTTTCTGATACACTGGTAAACATCTTAGCCTAATTTTATTGTGGAAAATAAAATAAAATAAATAAAAATAAAATAAAATCAGTTTATTGCAGACAGTGTCCATATTTTGTTAGTAAGTACATTAGGGTTAGAAAACTACATTAGTGGGTGACTATTTATACATATAAAAACGAAGAAAATAAATAAATAAATTTAAAAATCTGCCTAGTAATTTAAAAATGCGGTTACAGAATTATCAACAAATTTTCATAGTTGTCGGTAATTCTGTAGCTCTGTGTAACCCACTCGGGAATGAAGGTGTGAGTTTATATGTGTGGAAACGCAAAACAAACAAGGTTTTAAATTGAAAGAGCAATTGATGTATCGTAATCTTTGCCGAATTATGTGGTGGTTGACCGGATACCGGATGTAGTGATAACCTTACGAAATGTATCGCGCCACAAGTCGGCTTGGAACTCTTTACAAGTCGTGGTCTAAGCTACATTTACGCACTCTAGGGTTTAGGATAAATTAACATTTGGACAAACGATGCATTAAGATGATTACGTGTTCTTGACTTATAACAAATGCTATTAATAAAAATTTCATTATCATTTTCATTTTTTAAGACAAATGACGATTAGGGACTCCATGACGGAACCGATACTTAGGTACAGGTCTATTCACGAGAGTTGGCACGAATGGATTGAATGAGTGAATGAAAGTATACAAGTGTGTAAAATAATAACAGATTTTCGGTTTGAAATTCGAACATCGGTTCAAAGGACGGCACTCACACAGTAATAGGTGACATTACTTTTGTTCATTCCATTCGTGCCAACTTTAGTGAATGTACCTGTATGTATAGGTAAGAAACTTAAGTAAAGCTCCTCTTGCATGTAGTTGTAACACATCTGTATAGACCGTTTGACATTCTATATTTGAAATTTGACGGAAATTCCATATTTGTTTTGTACACAACTACATGCTCGAGGAGCTTTACTTAACTTTTTCACCTATAGCATGATCTTCGACTTATTTGCGAACGAATATAGATCCAAATTGATTAATCAGACGAATATCTAAGCTCAATCAAAAGGGACTCAGTAGGTACCTATACGGACCCACTGTATGTTCGCTTTATGCAAGTGAACCAGTTATAGCAAGCGTCATTACCACTGGGCATTAATAATTAACACAAAAAATGACAAGATATTATTGTATCCTGTGTGCCTTTAGATTTACTCCTATGCAAGGATGGGGCACATTATGACAGGGTATGGTTTTTCAGTGACTCAAATTGTTAACAAAGGCAAGCAAAAAACCCTCACTCACTCTGCAAATGCTTTGATACCATATTCACTAAAACAGCACACGGCGCCTGGAGTACAAGTAGTTATTTAGTTACTGCTAAACTACATGGGTTGATGGCATTATCCATACTAATATTATAAATGTGAAAGTGTGTATGTTTGTCCGTCTTTCACGCTTCAACGACTGAACGCATCGAGATGAAACTTGGCACACATATTGGTTAGGTCCTAGAATAGGACATAGAATAGTTTTTATCCCGGAAAATTGGACAGTTCCCGAGGGAGCAGCGACAATCGACTTCAACGCGGACGGAGTCGCGTGCGAAAGCTAGTGATCCATAAAAGAAGCACTGAAGGGTAGAAGATGGAGTACCGTTCACGGGGTACATACTTAGAAATCGTATGTTGATTAAGAAGTTTTAAACGAAGACCTATAGACACTATTCACTTAAATAATGATACCGCCATACTATTAACGACAATTCGTCGGGCTTTGGTTGCGTAGCGGCCAATGAATGTATCTTATGTGTGTTGGAACCACGGGGTCTTAATCGCTTTGATGGTAAGAGGCCGACGACGGCTTATCGCTGGTTCCATGGGCTAGGGGCCGAAGCCTTCTGTGGGATGCAAGGTGTTACGTGCGTCAGCACTGTTGCTCCCTTCCACCTCATCCACACAATACGGGTTGCAGGTGCCGCCACTGAAGGTGGTGCAAGGCTCAAGCACACCAATCACCCAGAGCTCAAATCGGTGTGAGTTTGGTCCTGTAGCGCTGGAGACCAGTCGTCCTTGGCGTGTAGAGGCTGTGATCCTCGGTCCGGTTCGTATCTGGTTCAACAAATTGCGTTGACTATTACATCGTGGCAATGCTGCCAGTATATTTGGACCCTCTGAGTCAGGTGCTACCCGAGCCGGGGAATAATTATAGTCTTATTGATGAAGCATGACGCTGATTAGTTTATGTACACTGTTGACAAAGCATGTTGCTGATTAACTATTGTATATAAACATATTTGACGAAGCTTGTTGTGGATTATTTTTTGTGGTTGGCATCAATAAATACTTATAAATTTTAAAATCCTACCTGAAAAGGACCTGAAATTAAAATATGATCAATCCGATAAATGACTGACAACGCAGGTATGTATATAGTGAGATCTGATGTATGTATATATATAGTGAAGGAAATGTATTTGGGTACCACCGTGGAACCTGAACCTGAACCTCTGCCGAACGGTCGGAACGAGCTCACTCGACGGGTAAAGCGGGTAAGCTGAGAATGCACGCCCTTAAATGTTGTTTTTACGCTCTGACGGGACAACTCCAACTCGCCGGTTAATATTTGGTGTGTCGAGTCATAATACGAGTTGTTTAAGAGAATCACCTACCTGTTACATTACCTCGACTCTACGAGTACATAGGGGAAATGCTAAGGATCGAGTTGAGCCGATATGTTGAACAATATAATATAACTAGAGGACGCCTGCGACTTCGTACGCTTAGAATTAGTTTCCCGCTACTCCCCCTATTTATTTCCGTTGGGGGGTCGATTTTCGCAAAATCCTTTCTTAGTGCACCCCTAGGGCACCCAAGGAATACTCCCTCCAAATTTCAAGTCCCTAGATCCAGCGGTTTGGGCTGTGCGTTGATATATAAGTCAGTCAGGTTTGCCTTTTATATATAAATATAGATAGAAGATATAAGCAAGATCTATCCCCAACATTATCTAGTGGCAAAGCATGATAAGAAAAATCAATATAAATAGCTTATATAAATTCGATTGCAGGGCCATTTTGGCCTCATGTGGTTTTGCACAAGCTCTAAATGCACGTTTTATACGTGGCAGACAGGAAAAAGGCATGTGGACTTTGATTTTAATTGCACAATGCAATGGTAATAATGATGGGTGTCTACAGAACCCTAACACCAATAGAGTGTTAATATTGAGCAATTCCCGTAGGCAGGGGTGCTGCATGCGGGTAAGGGACCGATTAAGCGCCCCACGCCGAAGCACCTAAACGAGGTTAACGCGCTCGCTTCCTACATATATATTATGTACGTTATACCAGCTGAATTAGGCGAAGAATCGTAGGGCTTGACATCTCCGCCCTAGACTCCCAGCTCATTAACTCGGACTACGTTTAAGTCTGGTGAGTCCCTAGTTTCTTGGGTACATATGTATATATACTTGGATGCTATTAAGTGGGTATACAAGTAGATTGATCACTTTAAATTGATGATCTGGACGTGAAATGAAAAGATTGAATAAAAACATAACAAAGGTCCTTGTTATTATATTATACAAGGACATCAATATAGATCTAACACTTATGTGCTAGCTATGTGCTAGTGCTGCCTATAACTAACTATCCCTATTATAATTATCTAAATTGTGACATAAAATATATGACGTTTAAAAGCTACTTTTGTGCAGGTCGTATGCTGGCCGAGCCGTTCCACTTTGACGTAATGACGTACCATAAAGTTATAACATACAAATATAGGGTTAGAGCGTATTGGTATTGTAAATATTTTGGTCTTTGATCGCAGATTTTATTGACGAAGCATCTCAGCCAATGTGGTACTTCAAGCTTGTTGATAAAGGGAAAACACCCCGGCGGTAATTGAAAATCGAGTACCACTAATGATTTTGTGCCAAAAGCTTGGGTTTCTTGGAGCTCTAGGATCATTAGTTCTACCTACACTCATCTTCGTTTGCAATATTCAAACCGCAGAGATTTGGCGAATGTGTTAACTTTTTTTTTTTTTTGGCTATTCCCAGTTGTCCCCACCCTAATGCCGAATTAGCGGCTCTAGGGTGAGGAAAGCTGGGAATAACCTTTTTTTTATTAGAAGCGAGCATAAGCGGGACGTACCAAACTATCCTCATAATGATAATGGTCTGAGGGCTGAGATGTCCGTCACAGGACACGTCAAAGTAAACGTCAATCCATAGAAAATTGTCGTTTTTGACGCAGCTTGAGACGAGCATTAAGGCCAAGATCAGTTAATACGGCCCTTAAATTAGTTAATCTGATGAATACTGTTGTTGTATGTGTAAACTACATGATGACGTTACCCTATCCCACTTGTTAATTAATGTTTGAAACGATATTATTCTTCTAATAACATTCTGGACTCCTACACTGTTTTTAAGATTACTAAGCAACTGTAAATTTAAAATACAAACTCGTATAAAGCTGTTAAGTAGGTACCACGTGCTAAACTACCTCAAAAGCTACTTGCAATTTGCGCGTAGATGTCTTTGTGTTGTCGCGTTTTTTCGCCTGCCATGATTTGTTGCTCTCAAATCTCGAAGACAATATTTTTAGACACGGCGCCGGCGGTATAATAGGTATATGTCAGTTCTATTTTATTCAGTATGTGCTAAAATAATGTACTTATTACTATTCAACGACCCTAGAAACTGAATTTTCTAATGATGATGATGACTGTTAATTTCAGTTTAAATAAGCAAGTGGGGGCGCAAATCCAGCGTGACTGGCAGGTGCGCGGGCGCCGCGAGGAATTGCGACTCAATCCTGCGCGTGCCGATGCAAAACACACCTTAACTGCACCATCTACAGCTCAATATAACCTGCCCCTTACCACCATGTGCATTCTTGCATTAATGATTTAAGATTTTGTTACGTAGTAAATCGTATCGGTTGCATCAAAAACCATCCGTTAAATACAAGTTCGAATAATAATTAGTATTACAAAAATACTAACTATCGTAATTAAGTACTTACAGAAGGTAATTATACGTAGTTATTAATACAGTACGAAAGATAACTATGTGTATGAAGGAGTATTAGTAAATAAACAATCCGATTGACCGGCCTGAAATGCACACAGGACATGCATAACTTACATGTTTGCGCGCGTAAACAATACTGAAGCAGTCCGAGCACTGTACTAGCGTAAAGTCGTAACCGGGCGCGTAGGTAATAACGCCACCAACTCGCGCGTATTTTCCGATGTTGAAAACATCTTTTGACAGTTGTGCGCGGGTATTTCGCGGGTGTTCGGAGCGCATGCGCGGTGCAGCGTGCGCGGGGCGCGGGCGCCGGCCGCAGACTGCATCGGGGGGCCGCACCCCGCGCTCCCGGGCTATATTTTTTTGATGAAATGCCAGACAGAGACAATAGGATGCGGGGTTAGTTTCTCAAAAAAGGAATGACGGGGTTGATTTTGATTAAATGGCTAAAAATGTTAATAGAACCGTGAATTACAAGTATGAATGTAGTATTGTAAATCGTGAATGCTTCGTAAAAAAAATAGTTTTACTTGCATTACTCACTACCCTCTCCATTCGTGGGCTATTTCCAGTAAAGCAAGATATTAAGGCGATGATAAACTTGCCATGCAGTTGGATAAGTAAGTAGGTAGTATGAACATTACATCGAGGAAAAATTATTAAGAAAAAATGGGTGCAGACTCGTTGTCAGACCAGGTTGTCACACGACTGCTATTCCGGACTGGTGTTCGGGGCAACCTACCGGCAGCGACCATCACGCCAATTTTGGCAAAACAGATACCCGCTGTTCTGTCACCTCGGTGTTAGTTTTAAGTTTTATATTGTTATCTATGTTAGTCTATAAGGTATTTGTAACTATGGGCCTCGTTGCCTGAAATAAAATTTATTATTATTATTATTATTATTATTCGCCCTGCCATAGGCAGGGCTCATATTTCTGGGCGATTTGCCCTTCGGGCATCTAAAGATACCTAATAAACCTGACCTACCTACTTTTGCGGAATAAAAATGATTTCTGACGAATTTCCGACGAAAGCGAATAGCAGTGGTGTGACAACCTGGTGTGACCACGAGTCAGCCCCTGAAAAATAGGTAGGCAGGTACATATACAAGTTGATATGCCTTGAAACTTATACCTATTATTATGATGTTAGGACCTGGCATGTGCAAGGAGTTGGTAGGTAGGTATGCCATGGTAGTAGGTGGGACGACAAGGACAAGTACCTACAAACAGGCAGAACAGACAAGTATTTCCAAGATTAGAGACGAGAGGGCTATAGGTATATTTGTACTTTTAAGGCAGCTCGATGGACACTTATGTTATGGCATATCGTGCGAACTGCAAAACACCTAATCGGAAAGAAGTTACTTATGGTCTTAAATGTTTGGCGAAAGTGGTTGACCAGTTTCGGTAATCTCTTCTCACCTCCAACTGTTTTGTGAAAATTAATAGTATCAAATAATTAGAAATATTTACATAATTACTTTATTATAAATTATAACGAATATACTTACATAAATTTTCGCTATTGTTTTTTTTTCTGTGGTTTTAAGTTTTTCTTAAGACTGAATAAACATATTCATTATTTCTTTAATTTATTTGTGATACTTAACCCAAAACAGTTACGTATTTATTTATCAATCTAATTTATTGATATTGTTCAACTTGGTAACCCCCCACCCTGCTGCGCCCTCTGACCGCCACCGCCTGCATTATCAACGAACGAGTGCGCCCCGCGCATTCCAATTAGTTTCCTTACTCAAACTCAAATATCTCAACAACGTGAACTTCTAAAAACAACCTTGACAACCTGAAAAGAAAGTTTAGTTTTTGACCATACATATCACCGACATACGTGATTGTGTATGAGAGCGATATACACGCAACGATTGTTCGTAATGCATTGAAGCTTTAGCATTTCAGCTCGAGTTGCGTTGCGTTTATTGCGCATCAATGTACTACAGCTAAAGTTAGTTTCTTTCTACAGCTTGTAAGTGCCCAGTCTGAATGGAAATGAGGCCGCCCGCGCCGGTATTATGCGCCGGATCGTTCGTATTGTCGATGTCTATCGATGACTACATACTTACTGTCAGGAAGGCTGTATAACTTCTGTGGTAGCGTGTTATTGTTGAGAGATGCAATGGTTGTTATCAGATGTTAACTACTTAACTACTTAAGCTATGGAGATTTAACACTGCAAATTAGGAGAAAAGTACACCTGTGATTCAGCATATGGTAATAAGAAAGAAAAATGCATCTTTAGAAATCTATCCCAAAAAAGTAGCCATGTACAGTCAGCCCTATAAGTGGCTGCACACCTTGTCGTATTAACGTATTTCAGAGATTAGTGCAACAGTTCAAACATTACATTAATGTGACAAAGCACTAAAGTGTGCAGCTACTACAAAAACAACCGTACAAACATATTATTAAGGTTTCGTACTCAATAACAACCAATCTAGATATGAGATTGACATGCATGCTACCTGGTTTACACGTAGAATGAGCCAGATATTGGACACACGAGTTGCTGAGGCTCGAGTTTAATACAATAAAATCTTATGATTATCGGGACTTTTACGCTCGGGGACTTTCCCCAGTGTTACGTTCTACGAAGCAATTTAAATTATCGGTGCAAGTGGAAATAACCAAGTAGGTAGTTATTTATTATATTAGCATCCCGATATTCCCCAAAAACATAAATAATTCATATGTACGAGTATGTATGTACGTAACCTAATTATTGCACATAAATAAATTAGCAAATTATTATGTACTAGGTACGCCGAAAATAATTACAACGTACCTACAAAGGCAAACTTAAGGGATAAGTTCGCCTAAGGGAATTTCTTTTAGTTAACCTTGTTATTAGTAACAATATTCTTGATTATAAAAACAGTATTTTCTAAAATTTTATGGTCATACACACACATCATGCAATGCGCGCAGTGTTGCCTGATTGTAAAACCTACCCGTAGCAGTTTAATTTCAACTTGTGTCGCACATCGCACATCTCACTCTAAGAAGGTAACTTTTTTTACTCGTCCTTTTCTTCGTCATTTTCACTCTTAACAGAGTGGTCGTGGTCATCATATCAGGCGCTGGTGGCAAGCTTCACAAGTCGCCGCCACTCCTCTCTGACAGCTGCCTTCCTCGTGCATTGGTGTATCGAGCTATGAAGCTCAGCAGCAGCTTTAATTATCGGAGTCGGTGTCAATGATAAATTAGTGATAAATTAAAATAGTGGACTATTTAGCAGTTGTATCTTTTTGTAATACCTTTTGAAGGAAATATGACAACTATTTTCATACTAAAAGGTACGGCTAAAGGCACTACTGCAAATAAGCAACCATCAAGATCGTAATTGAAAATTATTGTTCTGTAGATGATTACTACGAAGCACTAAATTCGAAACTACGGATGCCCCATCCCTTTTAGTCGTCACAAGTGGAGTCACTTGTCGCCTTTGGTGAAATTTCGACCCAGCTTTACAATGCCTGCGAGCGCGCGAGTCAAGATTTGTTTCTTATAGAACAGAACTTACTGCAGGCGCCTGTTTTATAAAGCTACAAGCTACCCTATACGTATAATCAATGACCACGGCTTAGTTTAGTAAGGTTTCTACTTGAAAATATTCGAGTACAAGAAACTCATCATCTGGGGCACGTTTTATAAAGCTACAAGTTACAATTTACAGGTTACAAGTTTCCATTTGACACAACCTCGACCAATGACGATCAGCCATTTGAGCAGTGTTGCCAGTTTAGACCTGTAAAATTGTAACTTGTAGCTTTATAAAACGTGCCCCAGATGGTGAGTTTCTTGTACTCTAATATTTTCAAGTAGAAACCTTACTAAAATAAGCCGTGGTCATTGATTATACGTATAGGGTCACACACTCACACACCTTTCCATTTATATTATAGGTAATATAGCTTCTGCCCACGACTTCGTCGGTGTTGATCGTTCCAAGGTATCGTTGATGATATGATGATAAAATGAAATCGTATGTGTAGTTGCCTCCAGCAGAACCTTTCCATATTTCTTTCTACACGAATTTTGCTCGAGACTACTCGTACTGGAACCTGGCGATTTTATGTAAATTAAAAACAACCAACTTTATAAATAATCTTAGCGGTAAGCAATAATCGCGGTGTTTCCCATAGCTGAAGGATTATTATTAGAAGTACTCATGTTTCCTGTTGTACATTCCGATTCATGGAAAAGGAACCGATAAGACCATTGGCTGTGCTTTGACGCAAATAATACTTGTTACGCGCTAATATTAGAACGTAATCAATTACTGTTATCCCATCCGCGTTATGTTACCGTCTGTTGTTAAGCAAAATATAATTAAGTCTATTTAAGTTTCGTGCCGAATCTTTTGGGTGCAGGCTGCAGGCTTTATCCAAACGGTTAGGATTGTGTTTTGGTAATATTAGGTAATACCAAAAGTGTTACTATTTTAGTAAATCCTTTATTTTTTTATTTAGGATATTTTCTTCTCAATTTAAGGAGCAGTATTTTAGGTAGAAAATTGGAAGATGTTGCAAATTTCACTCTGATACCTATCTATCGCCCTTAGTTGCACAAATGTTCATTAAATTAATGTATCCTCTAGTCTAGTCACCATGGCGAATTATAAGGGACAGAAGGTGTCCTAACAGGGCATTAGTGCGAATTAACGATTTTGCAACTATGATTTAGACCAGTGTTCCCCAAAGTGGTCTATATCGACCCCCCAGGGGTCCACAACGACCTGCAAGGGGTCCATGTGAGCGGAAAAAATAAATGGGGGTCCATGAGATGAAAATGGGGGTCCACGATAGTGGTTCCCATTTAAGCAGATCGTGACTTTAATTTTGGCTTTTGATTAATGGAATAATCCATATTCATACACAGATAGTAGGTATCTTTCGTAATACTTTCTTATAAATATTATTAAATTTTCTCGGTGTGTAGTTTTTGCTTTGTAAAAAATATTTTTCCGCGCTAAATTTTCATTGTAGCCATTGTCAGTTTCTAGCTGGCTAGACCTCCAACGCTATCCATGCAAAAAATCCCAAAGATTTTTTGCTTACTTTTTACGTGATAACGTAAATATTAGGTAAGCAGGGGGTCCACCCGAAACCGAAACAAATGCCAAGTGGTCTATGAGACAAAAAAGTTTGGGGAGCTCTGATTTAGACATTTTAAATCTGTATAGTTAATTAGAAAAGATATACAGTCAACCAATTTGATTTCTAGGCCACTTTGGACTATGCTAAAGTGTTGTTGAAAACCAAAATGTAAAGGACTTCCTATGATTTGGTGTACAACGTCACGTTGACAAAGTCCATAGTGGCCTAGAAATCAAATTGGTTGACTGTACATACTTACCTTTGGCCTTTTTCTTTGAATTGCTGTATACATCCCTATGTTGTAAGACATTGATTTTTCTAAGGACATGGAGATGGTAATCGAGCCCACAGGCTAACGAGCACATAGTAAGTTAACTCTGAAACTTTTGCGATCTCAAGATTAGACTGCAATCTTACAATGACATCTCAGGACTGCAAATGCGTTGCTAACCCTAAGGAATTAGTACGAATGCCTCTATGCAAGTCGTTTCACCAGTAGTCTTTTGATTTATGTAGAGTTTCGTACAGATAGGAATGGGCGGGCTCTTCCTAGGAGTAGTATCAACATTAATGTCCCAAAGTACCGAAACACGCTACTGAAATGCCATGAGACCCGACAAAACCCGCGTGTTGAATCGGTATGAGGCAGAACAAGTCGGATTAGGATAGATACGCCTGAAAAGAAATACTACGAGTAAATATATGTAACTACATTTTGTCATTTTTACTTAAAGGAATAGGCAATGTTTTTAGATACTCATTTCGTGGATTTTGCATTTGAGCCAGTAGTTTTATAAGGTTCCTTACCCAAAAAGGAGCCAAACGGGAAACTGTTACTAATGGTGTTTGCGCGAGCAATATGCTCAAGCTTGATACACCATATGCATGCATGCATGCATATTACTTGAGCAAGTGGTAATCCATTCTTATATCGAATTTCACTTCATCAAACGCAATTTAATGATGAAACCATAATGTTTTCAGGATATCTCGATCATTAATTACGCAGGGTGGCGGAACCAGTAATGAACAAGGACCAATGAAGGACACTTGATTCTTATGTAGGTAACAGAAGATAAAGGTTATTCATTTATTTTGAGACAGTCAATTTACAACCTTCTGAACTTTGGAGTCAAGTGTCCATTATTGGTGCCTTCAGCTAAAAGTCTCCAACATTGGTGCTGTCACCCTAGGTACAGTCAAGAACTTTAATTCTTATGCCACTATGGAACCCTGTCATAATGACAGCGTCAAACCACATGACAGAAATTACTCTTAAATGAATGATAACGTTTTGCGACAGGGTTCCATAGTGGCATAACAAGTCCTTGACTGTACTTGTACTATTACTTACTCTATGCCCTAGGTTAGGTTGGAATTGACTACTTAAAAAAATCTCCAGAAATGTCTTTCGATGAAATGAAAATAATTCTGCCTATCGTTGGAAGGTGTTTCGTTAAAATAATAGGTACCCTGCGGCCTGCACAAGTGTCTCAATATGCCCCAGCTACTTGCACCGTATACACTCGAAGTCATAAGTAGCAGTACATTTTAGTACCTTGTCGCAGCTATTAATATACTAAATTCAAACCACTCTCACTTTAATACGTTACTGCAACAAGGTACTAAAATGTACTGTTACTTATGACTGTACAAGCAACTTAAAGGGCACCACAAACAGTCAAGAGATGTATGAAACCTTAAGAGAAACTGATAGTCTGTGTTTTAATACGATGAACTGACGGGCCAATATCTGATCTGCCAACAGACTGTTAGTCTATTAGATTAACAGCGATGCCACATCACATGACCGTTACTGGTGCGTTGCGACTTCGCTACTCTGTGATTTTAATATTAACCTTTTCAACGCCACAGTCGGCTCTGACCGTCAACTAAAAGTCGTGCCACTGACGCCACGTCGGCTACAGCCGACAAGAGTTCAAGATTAAAAGAGACTTTGTTTGGTAGCAATAAGGTGTAATTTGCATAGCATAGCATATATTTATAATTTAATTTAATTTATCAAATGTATTTTATATGAATCATTGTTGTTCGAAATAAATGAAATTATTATTATTATTATTATAGCAAACATGTTTAGCGTGTGGGTGGCATATTTTGTATTCGACGTATGGCGTTCAAAAGGTTAAGCGGCGCACATACACAAGTACGTAGTGTACACTCGAGAAACATAACCCTACTTCTGACGCAGTCGGGTAAAGACCGGCCAATTACCTACAAGTCGGGCATTGCGGAATCCGCCGCACCTGACCGGCTATAATTTGATCTTCCGCAAAATGCGTTTTTTAAATGTTGTAGTTTTTAAGAAAGATGATGTACTTATCTATATCACTTAATACTATATTATTAATTTATTAAACTTATTTAATTCGACTAAAAAAATCGTCTCAACCCCTTGGGACCATATAGGTATGGGTAGGTATACGTAAATTGATAAATTCAACAGAAACATTTTTCTTCGCACAGTCAGGAAACCAAAAATGATGTATAACTTCCCGTACCTACCTATTGTCACATGTTGAATCGATATTCTACATTTTCTGAGCGAAATAGAAGATCAAGGTAAAAGCCGCAAATGCAAAGCGATTTTTTACGCGATAGATTTTCTGTATCGCAGAGTAAAGATATCTATCTAAGATATATTTTTGTTTCGCTTGTATGATTTAGCTCGCTCGATCGATCGTTTTTAAGACAACTATTAAATAGAGAAACCCTATAATGGCGACCCTTTCTTTCAGAACTGATATCACTGGCACAACCGATTTTCATAAAATTTTCGATTGCGTCAGACATACACAGATCCAAATGTTAAACTTAAAATTTTGCGTCGGGGTTACACCTTTAGACGTTTCTATCGATCGATATTAATCGCGAGCTCGGGATGGCCACTTTTGGTAGAAATGGGCCGGCGAGATATGAATTCTAGTCTCGCTTCGTCGGTGGAAATGTCCTTTTATTGATCGAATAAGGAAACATTACTATTGATATTAAATAAAATCACTTGACAAGCTTGCATTTCATAATTATATTTAAAAATTACAATATAAACAAAATATTTTTCGGCAACACAATCAGCCATAGTCATTAAATTCGTATTCTTAATGAATTGTGCTAAAATTATCTACATAGAAAAAACTAGGATTCATTAGAAGTTAAAAAAAAAAACATAAATTACGCATGTTACCATCGGCCTATCCCACAAAACTTTACTATTTAATGTATGATTTGGACAAACAAATGTACTGCCATGTTACAGCTTTGTAGGAAAATGGTGTGTACAGTCGCCATCAGATATATTGTAGCGGGCGAGGTACTCAAATATTTCGGAGCAGCATTACTTTTCAATAAATTCGTTACACTAGTTATGGTCAATAACACCAGAACGTGCAATTTGTCATAAATATAAGAGCAGCGACCTTTCAATAAATTCGGAACATATAACGAGGTAAAAATATCAGAAAGCACAGAACGTCAAAGGTATCTACGCACTCAGGGTGATCATAAAGATCGGAACATTTATGGAAAATATACCTTAAGTCTGTATCACACAGTTTAAATTCGTTACTATAATTATAATGCATGTCGATCTTTGGCATGATGTATTTATGTTTTGTTTGGAATTCGAATCTACTCGTGATGTGTACACGTCACGAGTAGATAACAATAATTATAGTAACGAATTTAAACTGTGTGATACAGACTTAAGGTATATTTTCCATAAATGTTCCGATCTTTATGATCACCCTGAGTGCGTAGATACCTTTGACGTTCTGTGCTTTCTGATATTTTTACCTCGTTATATGTTCCGAATTTATTGAAAGGTCGCTGCTCTTATATTTATGACAAACTGCATGTTCTGGTGTTATTGACCATAACTAGTGTAACGAGTTTATTGAAAAGTAATGCTGCTCCGAAATATTTGACTACCTCGCCCGCTACAATATATCTGATGGCGACTGTACGTACAGCGTACCTATATCTGTCAATGACTTCACATAGCTCGGCATTGCAGCTTTGCCGAAGTCATTGTAATTACATTTTAAATGCATACAACTAAAGTTTATTATGGCTGGTTAATTAAAAAAAACGCGCCCGTCGTAAAATTATACCAACGCCACATAACTATGCAATGACAAATCAAAAGCCTCTTTAGAAATGAATTCTTGTTCAAAATGGAATACATGCTACGCGGTATTGCAATTTCCCTGAAGATGTAATGAGCCAAAATGAAATATTGGGCTAGCTAAACTTATACCAGCCAAAGAAAGGATTTAGTGCACGGTCGACGTTAGAGGTATGTTTCCACTTTTTTACCTTATTCCATAAAATAAAGGCCTGTCCACATCCATCTGTACGAACATGGCAACGTACCTCTCGACGGCACCACGCTGTGGTGATGTGGACGGGTCCTATATAGGGATGATGCAAAAATGTAAACATCTTTTGATGTAGGTAGACTCTACCACCACAGAACCCTTTCCCAATTATTTCAAGTTTGAAACTTGGCCTGTTTTTGCGACAGGGTTTCACGATAGCATGTAAACCATTCCCATCGCTGTACATGCCCTCTGTTAAGTTAAAACTTAAGATGATCGACTCCAAAAAACGTTTCATACAAAAGCTGCGGCAAGAATTTATCTTTCATATTTTGTGCATGCGTTTTAACTAATTGATCAATTGATGTAATCATTCGTGATTATTAATTATAAATAAATTTGTCTTAGGTCCTGAAAAATCGACAGACAGTCCGTTTCCATTAATTTCTTCCAACAAAGTATACCTACATATATTATACTAAATCCTATTTTACTACTGATGATTTACTCGAAAGCTACATTCGATTTCAGCAATCACACAGGCAAAAATATAAATGTATTACTTATTGCAAATTAAATATTGTATAAAATCTTAGAATGTTATTTTGATTAGTGTTCATTAAGCACAATTACCGCGCGATTGTATGGAAATAGATATTGAGCTTTTGGTATCGACCACCATAAAAAGTCCATCGTCCTTTTAGCTACTTTTTTGGTTACACATAAAATTCCTAAACTATTATCTAGGCTTAGCACATTGGATGTGCACCATGCCAACTGTACATCAGAAGAGCTAATACGAAAAATAAAAAATAAATCATTCTAGGAATAAAATGGCTAAAACGAAACTATACGCTTCTGTCAAAATACAGTTGGAATGGTGGAAAATGATAAATATTTATTCTATTACATGATATCATGACGATAACGATGTGCTTAAACTTATTCTTAACTTAAATGAGCACCTATGAAGCCTCACGCTCAATGCAAATCAAATGCAATATCATAAATCAATATCTCAGGATCGGGCTTTGTGTACATGTTTCCATATTTATTATTATTAACTACATTAAACAATCTACCTTTAAATAGTTAACAATATTATCTTTGAAAATTTTCGTCTTACTTAAGCGGATCTCGCTTTCAATTAAATTGTGGTTGTTCGCACTAACATTTCATACCGTTCCGAAATAAGGACTACCAGAAAAGTAGTGAATCAATCTATAAACCAGCTTGTAAGAAAGTTTGATGTCAACGATACCTTTAGATGAAAATTCACTGGGAAAACACAATTTCCTATAAGTAATAAAGGAAGAAATAACAAAGTATCACCAAAAAGCCGATAATGTACACTGTTTTATTTATTAACTTAATACTTATGAAATAATTTAAATACTTGCATAATTATTATATTGAAAAAATAGTCCAGGCCAGAACTATTTCATCGTAGGCCTACGCATGTTCATTCTTACAATGGCAACGAATTTGCCGAAATTGTATAAAGTATAAAAGTTGTATAGAATTGACGAGAGAAGTGTTTGATACAAGGTAACTTACAGCAACTATAGATAGAATTGGTTACAGCAACCATACACAGGTTTCGCGCATTTTTTTGCCTTTATAATTCTCACTAAATAAAACTACGACACCATGTTTTTGTCGTCTGCCAAGTTTTCCCTAATTTGAATACCAAGGTTTGAGAAAACTGAATACGATGGGCAGTTTTAGTGTTACTACAAATATCTATTTACTCATCTTGACATACGGTGAACTATTACAGCCAGAAAGACCTATTTGGATTACTTAGAACCTAGAGGTAGATAAGATGAAGTAGCAGAATGCATCAAGTTTCAGAGATCACCAACGTAAGCGATACTGTAAGCCCTATTTACACTAGTATTAATTGATTTGATTGTTGGCAGTCCCTTAATAAACTAACATTATTTACTATACATATTTACATAAAAGGACTAAAACCGCATAGTTGCATATTTTATCTTTGGGAATTTAATATATTATCAACTGACAAATTATTGGATTATATTTATTATCTAATAAAAGTCCATTGCTATGTTTAAACAAATTAACTTATTTATAAAAATTGTCACGAAAATAGTACACTCATATTACACATGGGAAAAAAAAGTAATATTATCGATATTAACACAGCAGATGTATCCGCGTAAAGATATGCAAGTTTTAGTAGAATATTCTTACTTATTAGAAATGCTAGAAGTAATCGTTCTGTAAAGTCTTTTCATACATGAACTGTGACCAGAAGTGACCGTTGTCCCAAAATCAACCGTCATAATATCTCTGGAAGGGACACACCCACAAGTGAATAAATAATTTTTTTTTATTATTACAATTTTAACACAGAATAAATCAATAGTGTAAAAAAACGCCTAACAATTTCATCAACTTTTTTAACAAAAAAAAGTACAATATTAACAAACCTTAGCTGCACATATAGGTAACAATGTGTTGCCATAACCTAATTCAATATTGTGGTCATGAGGGGCTACGAGACAATCGAAAATCGCTTAATGCAACCACTCCAACCAAGGCACACGGTATGTGTAGTGAATGAGATGAGCCATATCGACCGTTATATACAACATGAAGCGATTTTCGAGCGCCAGTAGCCTTCGAGGGTAGACTCAGCCGTGGTCGCCGGTTTGAAGGCACGTAGTGAGAGGGCGGCGGGAGCGCTTACCCTAGCCCCACGTCCAGGCACATCATCACCATGAAGCCAGCGATGCACCCCCAGGTCGCCAACTTGCCGTTGCCACTGTTCATAGAAAACATCGTTCAACACAAATCAACGAGACTGGATTACTAAATGAACCACCGAAACCACATTTCAAGCGAAGTCAGGTACACACCTAGAATTATGTTATCCATTGATGTAGATTTATGGTTAAAAGGCTTATAGTGTGTACGCAAAATAAACAATGAGGTCCGTTATAAAGTGCTATCGTCATACAATACGAGCCATTGAGAAATAAACGAGCAAACGATATTTGAATATCAACGAGTAGCAAAATTACGATACGGAAAGGCCGCGCGATGGCGCTTGCTGCTCACGCACTCGGATTTACAGAAACAATGCTCATTGATAGCCGTCCGGAATCCGATAAGTGGAATTATGGCCCATTAAAATAATTCCTCGTAGTCATAGAGTCACAGTATGGTCAGTATGGCGTTGATGTCAGACGACGGACGACGACTAACGGCCATTCATACAAACTCCACCAGATTTTATAAATGACTTGCTACTTTAAATTTACTGAAATCTTTTTAAACTTGTCGATATTATTTAAGTTGCCAAAACAAAACCTATCAATTTTGGAATTTGCTGGACGGCATAGATTTTTTTACGGGGGGTAAAGAATTAAAACAAAAATCATTTATTGATGAAGAAGAATTAAAGGTCCGCTACAGGTTCATGTTACCAGTATTGCCTCGTCCCCAAATAGCAACAATTTAAGAAACTCCTTAAGATTAAACCTGACCAACATTAAGATATGATGATACGTTTCTAAATTACAGGTACCGTAGTAGAATAAACTAATGTCACAAGAACGCAAGTGTCCTAAAGCCAAACTGGTATGGGATAAATAAAAATATAAGCGCGTACGTTAGCAGAACGCAAACGACTCTAAGGTACAATAAATTGCGCATAATGCTTTCAGAAATTGTTTCGCAGTAGCTTGTGTTTGACAAGTTTAGTTTTTGCGACATCCGCATTGGGCAGGCGCGAGTATGACAGCACAAGTATGACATTCCAAGCACGTCCTGCGGGAAACCCCGCTCAGAGACATGTTTTGCACCTAAATATAATCCGACATCAAGAAAACGCTCCGAGGAATTCGGACGGCGCACAATCGAAGCTGATGAGAAAATAAATTAGCTAAATTAACGTAGCTTACTTCAAGACCATGGCGTAAGCTTAACTATTTATTCCACGTTGAAATAAAACTAATGGTCGACATGAAAACAATTAGGCGTACTCTGCGTTTAACTTAAATAGAGAAATTACAAGCAGAAGCAGGGTTCAAGTAACAGCGTATTATCAAAGTTGTTGAGTTTTCGCTTTGGACACTTAAGAATATATTATAGTAAGTGATATTGAATAAAAAAAACTTTCGTTCAATTTTTAAAGTTTTTACAAAATGTTTCCTTATTAGTTTTCTTCTTAATCTGAACAATGTAAATCTATTTAAATATTGATTATGTTATGAATAATCTCAGTAATTTAAGTTTTGCAATTTTCAAATCATGTTTAATAATCTAGTCTTAATGTTTTATGGTTCATTACTATAAGTTTGTGTTACCTCGTATTGTTGCTAACTCGGCCGCCATTACTGGCAAGTAAATAAGAGCTATCGTAACGTTGACAATGCGGTCACCTGTCAAAGGCAATATGGTTCTACCAAGCACATCATCACGCGACGGTCGCGCTGCAGTGTAAAGGCTTCGTAATTTTGTATTATTACAATTCTGCTTAGTCAACATGGCCCCTAGCCTTCACGGGACAGCCTGCCATAGTTTTGAAGTCGTAATGAAATTGTAAATTTAAACCAGAGCTTTTAAGAATTATTCTTTCTATATTCTTTTCCCTTAAATTTAGAACTATATGAAGTTTTGATTGCCGGTAGACCAGGGGTGACGGGAGGCACTAGGGGGTGGAGGAGGGTGACCGCCGCGACGCCCTGGAGGTAGGTCAGGGTGCGCAGCCGGCGCGCCGGATTCCCAGACGGTGACGTCAGCGCATAGACAAACTAGAGCGGCGTCACCGGCATCCCGCCGACAAACACGTAATTTCATATTTATTATTGACAGTGGCGAGACGGTGACATGCCCACGCGGCGAATTCGGTTCGTAACGGCGCGAGCGCCGCCCGCCCTGCGCTTGCGACTGCAAATAGACGCGAGTCGCGACGCAAAGCTAAGCTGACCGTCGCGCGCGCAGACGGCACTGCCGCATCCTTGCTTCGAATCTGTCTACTAATTTAACGTTTTATAGGAAGCAAAAAATCAGTAGTTTTGAAATAATGAATTCTATTAATAGTATTAGTTAGGTATTGAAAATGTTTGATTCATCATGATAAAGGTAATTTACGAGTTTCTATGCACCTTCGTAAAATAGGAAAGCATTTTATCAAATAACATTTTGATGTTAAAGGTCTGTACCCACTGCACCGTAATAGGACCGTGTCAGACAAAAAAAAATTATTTGTATTGAAAAGTATGAGACTATGCCCACTAGACCGTTCCGTCACCGACCAACATTTTAATACTGATTACCTTCTGGGCCTGATACGTTCATAGTACGGTCACGGTACGGTACGGTGTAGTACCCAGAGACATTTAGTGACAAAGATGTTAAAGAAGAAACATGGTAACCTTAAATTATAAAAGGATGTCACTTTTGACTTGAAAATATTTCAGTTTAATGCCTGGAAAGTGTATGTTTTGCCTTTTTCAATTTGAAAGCTAAATATTACAGTGTAAAAAGACCTTTTTTTATTGAATTTGTTATAATAATGAAGTAATGAATAGGAATACATTTAATATTTTTATTAAAATGACAGAAACGTACAACATGTTTATCTGCTTAATAAAGGACATCGGCTGTTATCGGACTACCGGCATCACACCCGCTCTAGCATCGAACAGTATAATTGTATTGTCAGAAAACCAAAAACAATTACGAACAATCATGAGTTTACTTGTAATTGGTTTTTTGTGCAATAAAGAGTTTACATACATACAATTAATTAGTTAGGCGCTACTGTCTCCATTATAATAGAGCTTTAGGGAGCGGCTCCACTGAGGCGGAGACGAGCGAAGCGGAGCGGAGCTGTGCCAATATTAACCAATAGAATCTAAACTAACGTGCGCAAAGCGCGCTCGACGTGACCGCATGCGCCTTCTATTGGTTAATATTGGCACAGCTCCGCTCTGCGCTTGTCGCTGTGCTTTTCGCTGTCGGACCTTCGAAATCAAAATTAGATATGCAATTCACACCCGCGCCTTTACTTTATATTTATAGCTTAGCCCATACCTTGATCGTCATCGACGGATACGTCTGGGAGAACGGGGAGGATCTATAAAATCATTATAATGATCATCATCATCGTCATCATCATCTTCATCATCCTCATAGGCCTTGAAGTACAATGTTTTTATTATTATTGAAGTCTCGATTTTGGCTGAAGTAGGATCAGGCACGAGATGGCCGCGTGTTTTGAAATGCAGCGCGAGTGTTAAGCTTCAACACATTCCAAGCCGATAAGAACAAGAGATAATGGTTTTGTTTTCAAACATTTCAAGTTTTATCAATCGTAGTTATGCAGTTACGGTAAATAGACTGATGTGCTTTAAACGAGATAGACTGAATGTTTTTACTTAAAATGTCTAAAAGGAAATAAATATAATGCGTAAATGTATTTTTTTTTTCAATGGTAGACAAAAAATGCTTTAAAGACATTAAGCACAATTTAGACAATATAATAAGTAACTACTATTTAATCTAGGCCATAAAACACAAAGCCACGATTCAAAAAATTGTGCCCAAGTTTACTTTTTATGAATTTCAATTTCAACCAGTCACGTAAAAGGTATTATTTTCATTAAATACGCTTCATCTGATTATAATCTTGCATCGACTGTTCATTTATAAAGGGAGAAAAATAACTACGACTCCTTCAGAACCGCGTCCTTAATGGCTGTTTGTCGCGCCCAGACCAGGGTGTCAGACGGTGCGCCGTTATTTTTGGCGCGTTCTCGTGCCATTCCTTTACTACCACCGTACTGATGCCCTAGGGTGCCATTTATTAGGAAAAAACACCTTGTAAGGTTATATTATTACTTTTTAGAAGTTGCTAACCCTAACACCGCAGGACAGGGCCAAACGTTTGTAAGGAATGTGATGTAAAACGTTTGTAAACGTAACAGACTTGTTTTATTGCGATGCATGGTTGTCTGATTTGGGACGTAATCTCCGGGGCTCGCCCACCATGATGTGATTTGCTTTATTAGGGCAAACATTTGAGTGTGAATATTTGTTTCTAAGTCTTGGATGTTTTGTTTGTATTTAAGTATCTATATTAGTTCTCTATAAATGTATGCATATCGTTGTCTAGTACCCATACAAGTCTAGAGCTTAGTTTGGGCCTGGGTCAATTGAATCCTAATGTTTTACAGTTAAACGCATACGTTTAAGCAATCTAAATAATTGTTATTATTGTTATAGGGGTTAATGAGCGCGAAGCTCGGAAGCCCGGCAGGTCTAGCGGCCACCGTTTAATAGGCCTTGCGGCGGCACCAGCAGCAACCAGTGTTTGTTTATGATAAACAATCATCATGTTTTATAACAATGTTAATCGGGCTAAGTGATGCGCGCGCGCGCTTCGCGTAGGCGTGTCAGGTGAGCGCGCACGCCATATCTTCACTCTCTCTAATTAATTTTAGTTTACACGCGGTACACCTTCAACCACTATCCGTAATTGATAAAGATAAACAAGGTGTTCCTTGCACATTGCTATATTTATATAGAGCTTGGGCTTAGCCAGCGGTCGCTAACATCTGTCCGTTCTGATACGTCAAGATAACGTGCTAACAATTAAGTTTGTACGTTAGGCTGCGAGCGGATGTGACAATGCAAATCCGGGGCGGCTTCGCGATGAATGAGAGGATATGTCAACAATTAGTCAATCAGGCGCCCGGAATACTGGTATGCGGAGCTGAAGGGAGCGACCGGTTGCGGACAAAGCGCAAGATGGACAATAACCGCTGTCTCCAAGGGGAAGTGCTTGCGAAGCGCCGATACCCACGATGTTGCTACGCTCTCTCACGCTAACGAGCCTCTGGCGGTTACGAAGCTCGCGTCGAGTCTTAACGTCAAACAGTCACGTGGATCGGAACAATCATTTTCCTGATTGTTCGCAACCCTCGTCAATACAATTATGACAGGAGCCGAAACTGTCCGCCAATCAGAGCATATGAAACTAGCAGGCCGCCGTATTGTTACAAATACAAACAAGGAATTGTATTCAATGCTAAGGTATTAAAAATCAATTCCCAAGCAATAACAAGGACGTAGGCAGGAGGTATGACATAAGATATCTAATATTCCTTTAGCGTTCTCGAATTAAATGATTATTCATCTGATTGAATATAAGTAGATACGTATCTCAAACATGCTCATTCATTAGGTGAATCGAAGGTGAGCGTCTCGCGACGATAATGGGCAAATACATCGCTTTTAGATACGCAATAAAGGGTAACGTTATCGCGTCCTGCCGGCGGATTAAGGGCCGAGGCCGTCTCGTGAGGGTCACACAAAGGGCCCGCTCGTTCTCATACAAATATTTTGGGTCAATCCCAAGGACACGGCTATTCGTTCACCTTCGTCAACCTAGTTAGCTATTTAATACATATATTGATGTAGTCTGTGGCCCATTCTACCTATTGCGAAATTATTTTGTTTTTATATAAAGAGGATTTACCCTTGAAGTATCGATAGATGTATTTTAAACTAGTCACTAATTTATATTCTGCAGCCGCCAAATCAAAGATAAGAAGTTTAAGGAATTAATACTAAAGATATGCAATGAAGAATAACACCACTAGAGCAGAGAATAACTTTCGGTTAAAATGTTCTAGTTTGGGACTTACTAGGTCAATTTGTGTGAGATTGTCCCACGGATATTTATTTATTTAAAACGTTCTGTTATATGTTGATAATTTAAATTCTAAATAAAGTGTTTAATATAGTCTTGAGCGTTGCACTTTATTTTTAGGATCAATCAACTCAATGTTTATAACAATATTTGCGTATATACTGTAAGTGTTAAGTTCCAGGTCAGAAATAGCTGCTGAAAAGTTAATCTGATGGCTGAGATACGCGTCATACTCGTGAACGGGTGCTGTCTGTGGAGTCCGGTCTGTTCACGCTTGCAAGGACCCGTTTTCCAGTTAGTTATTTTAATTATTGTTCTTGACGTAGAGATCCCGTCACTATTTTTAATTTAATTTAGCTTACATTTGTAATGATTTTATTTGCGTTAGTTTTGAAATAATTATTTATTACTTTATTACCTTGTAATGTTACTTATAAGTATTATTGTATTCTATGATTGGAAACAATGACCTTTTGCTGGAGTTTCTTGCGGGCTTCTTCTCCGCAATGATGGTCTTGTCCGAAGCACTAATAGATTCACTCCATATTACCGACGTGTAAAAGAGCCCTCATGTGGCCAATTTACTGAATAAATATTTTGAATTTAGAATTAGGATTTGAATTTTGATTCTCAATTTACGGGGAAAAACTCTGTGGAAGCAGATTAGATTAGAACGCTTTCAATCTACATGAACGCACTTACACATCGCCAATAGAGTACCTATGTTTGGATTTATTGAGGGTCCATAAAAAGGGGTACTCACGAGGCGTTGGCTTCAGGAATGATGTCGTCAGCGACTACATAGATCATTGCGCCGGCGGCGAAGGCGAGCGCGTAGGGTAGCGCCGGCTCGGCGGCCGCGACCGCCACGGCGCCTAATACGCCGAACACCGGCTCCACCATGCCCGACAACTGTCCGTACCTATACAAAAACATCATCATCATGTACATCATTACCAGCACCAGCACAATGCCATCTCCAAGAGACATCCTGCAGGGAATTCAAGCACTGTCACAGAACATAAAATGATACATGTCCAGAAGGCGCTGAAAAAAACAGTGTTTAGGTTTATCGATCGTGCCTACTCTGTGCCCGTATTATGGTGGCCTTTATCGCGGTAGATAAAGCATCCGTCACTCTCCCACTTACATACTGGTTGAAAAGTGAAAGATGTTTTATCCACAACGATAAATACGTCCATAATACGCCCACTGAGCATCCTTCTCTATCGAACGGAACTTTTACAAAAGTCACTCTAGAGATGCAAGCTAATTTACTTATAGTACATTGGTTTGATTGGCTCCGGGCATGAAACTGTGAAATGTGAAGAGCTACTGAGTGTAAAATAAATACAGGGGTTTGAAAATTGGAGCTACGTTTAAAAGGACGACCCTCACGCAATCACAGGTGATATAACTTTCGCTACCATCGGTTCCATTTCAACGCAGAGCGTCGTCCTGCTAGAAGTTCAAAGCTACAACCAAACTGAAAGTAGTAGCACACACGCGAGCACGACGCGTAGGCGGTAACGTCTGTAATGGTCTTATTTATCTAAAGTAAAACTGTCTGGCGAGACAATTTTTAACAACAAAATAACGCAATGTTTATTCACATACATAGGTGGTTATGGAATTTGACCACCAATGAAAAATACTAAGCCAATTTTATTGCTAGTTCGATTTTTACTTTAGATCATAAGTAAGGTTTAAACTGATGTGCAATGAACCTCTAATGACAACGGACCTTACATTTTATAGGGGTTAAAAAACTGAGGGCTGACGCGTCTATACAAAAAATTACAACTTTGTATGAGCGAAACACCTACATAAGATCAAAGACTAAAGTGACAGACGTGCTCACCAAAGTAAACCAATTGAAGTGGAGATGGACCGGCCATTTATTAAGAGGAAACCTG
Organism: Acleris literana; assembly: GCA_946894065.1. Classification (NCBI taxonomy): domain Eukaryota; kingdom Metazoa; phylum Arthropoda; class Insecta; order Lepidoptera; family Tortricidae; genus Acleris; species Acleris literana. The sequence continues at coordinate 8,434,179 of OX335681.1, forward strand.
GCAAAGTGGAGCAAAGTGGTGACTGATTGGTACCCTAGAGATGGCAAAGGAACCCGGGGGAGACTACGAAAAAGATGGGAAGATGAGCTGAAGCTCACAGCCGGTCCTAACTGGAGACGGGTTGCTAAAGACAGAAACCAATGGAAAATATTAGAGGAGGCCTTTGCCAAGAGGTACTCTGAGCTAAGATATTGTAAAAACAAATGTATTACAAATTAAGCTCAGGAAGAGAGGCTCATTGATTGATTGATATTTTTATTCAAATCATAGTTTATTAGTTAACGATAAGTGTAACTAACAATTAAATTGGTTAAGACCTTTTTGATTGGTGATGAAAATTTAAAAGTCAGATTTATGGGCGAGATTATATGGGAGTCAGATTTGTATGGGAAAAACGCATGCGTCATCAAACATTTTCGTAGCACCTAAATGAGCGATTCAGACGCTACTGGTCTTTACTCATTTGGGTATTTTTGACCACTGGGAAAACGCCTTTGATAGGGAATTGTAGAGTATCTGCGAATCGCGTTATTCTTTCGAAATAGAGGGCCGGCCAGTCGAGTTATTGTTATACGAGTATAATGTACGATTCTAGGTATCTCAAACCAGCTTTGATTACTGAAAACTACAGGACCATTTAACGAATACCCATTCAATGTAAAAAGCACCATTTAATAATACTAACTGAATGCAATAATAATTAGATTTTTCGAGAAGGGATATACATACAGTGTATTCAATCTTTGAACGCGCCCTAACACATAATATTACGTTCTCCGATTGCGTCAATGTGCGTAAACGGGGCGCGTCTTTATGAAAAGTTGCTAGTATAATAATATTCCCTCGCTTTTTAACAAATCTTAGGAAATGGTAGCGTTTTTAGGTATGATTAGGTAATCAAAGATATTACTAGTTTCGTTCTACGATTCAAAATACGAAATTTGGATCACACGACAGTTTACGTTGCAACTTGTCAAGCCCTTGGCGCTTAACAATATTTTACATTTTCATAGTCGATAACTAGACATGTATTAAGCTACTCTCTCTCTCTCTCTCTCTTGATTTAAGAGCTTTGCTCTTGTCGGTGGAGTAATTTCCAATCTTCTCTACTCTCTGCCAGCTCCTTGACTTCTCTATACGACACGACATGCACCTTCTCCTTGATTTGGTCCATGCAGCTTCTTCTTGGTCTTCCTCTGTCTCTCCTCTTTCTTTCCCTCTATAATGTTATTAAGGTACTACTGACAGTTAAAATTATGTTGACGACGCGGTAGCCTAGTTGGAAGTGACCCTGCCTACGAAGCTGGCGGTCCCGGGTTCGATTCCCGGTATGGGCAAATATTTGTGTGATGAGCATGAGTGTTTGCTTTTGAGTCTTGGATGTTTTCTATTTATTTGGTATAGTATATATTTATCTATATAAGTACGAGTATATATATCGTTGTCCAGTATCCGCTAGTACAAGCTTAGAGCTTAGTTTGGGACTATTTCAATTGCTGTGATATTGTCCTATGATATTTATTTATTTATGTGTACAAGATGTCGTAATCGCACAAGCCAAAAAGGTCCACTGCTCGCCAAGAGATAGCCATAACAACAAATACGAGTAAACATTTCGTGATAGTTCTGCTCCAGCTCTGAAAGAAATAATCTTCGTTCTCTATAGACATTGCAAAAGAAAAAAAAAACAAGAGTAGGTGGGTGAATATTTCAGAGCGCCAAAATGTATGTCTCGCAATAATACTCGTAAATGCTGAGCGATTTCAAACCCAAACATTTTTATTCCACTACCTAAATAAATAAGGAAGATGCTATCGGAGCCATTTTGAGCTTCAATCACGCATAATTAAGTTACAGCGGAATTACTGTGAAAATCGTCAATATTTAGCGTGTCGCCTGGGCATAGTTTCCAACATTTCGTGAAATAAAAAAATGACTGTAATGAATGTATTAAATCGTGTGGATAAATATTGAAGTTAGGTAAATGGTGAACGTTTTTCATTATAATAATGTAATTTTTTTTTATTAGAAGTTACTCCTAAATCTAATCAAAAAATGTTCAAAAAATAATGGTCATTAGCGGCAACAGTGTTAAATGTATTTTTTTTTCGTATAACGAAAATCGACAGAAATGTCAAGTGAGGTTTAAGCGATGCTTCACCCCGAGCCTCAGCTGGCCCGCACGTTTTGGAGGTTACGGACGTAGCACGATTCGAGCAGTAAGGATTTTAAATTGATTCTCCAAAATGTGTCATATGAATTGTCATTGTTATTTTTAACTGTATCTCAATTATTTATTCTCAGTTATGTGTTTGTACGTAACAACGTTGAAGAGTGCGTGAAACTAAATACTACTAGTGCACTTTATCTCGCTTGATGTACCTAATTCTTTTGTAAATGGCGATCTTTCTAGAATTGGTCATTTGCAGCAACGTCATTTGCAGCAACCTAGCAGGAGACGACAAAGACAAGTGTTGCTGACAATGATAATGTGTTTATTATACAATGACGATTGTTACCAATAATTATATTAGCATACGAATTATTAAATAATTTATTCGTCTACACCTGACTTTCCATAGGGATTTTCGAGGTCTTGAGTTATAAAGACACACGGCAGTGTGTTCGGCCAAGTTCGAAGAAAAAACCGAGCGATACCTGCAGTGTGTATATTTTCATGAACCCATTCAGCCCTTTTTCCAACTCTCGTAACTTTTTTCCTAGTACAGCCAGGAACCTGATTTTTTTTACAGATTACTAAAGTCAATGATATCTCTGCCTAGTATAAAAATTAATATTCTATCATTACCCTTTAAAGAGTTATTATATCTAAAAACTGCTCATTTTGTACTGACTGACTGACTGACTGACTGACTCATCAAAAGCTTCGAGTACTTACCCGGTGACGTAGAGGTTTAAAGAAAAATAGTCTTACAGCACAAATAAAGAAACACTCCGAAAACTGCAAATAATTTTATACTTGATCAGAAAATATCAAAATGATTATCCTTATTAAACTGTATGAAAAATGTATTAAGTAACTGCTAGTTAGTATTGTGACATGTCATGTAACGTAAATGTAAAAAATAGGCCAAGTTCTCATGGGCCACCAAAAGAAGTGTAGTGATGTATAAAAAAGTGCCAAGATTGGCACTAGATGTTTAACACACAAATTGCATTTTGAGCCGTAACTTGGCAGTTTTCTATAGTACCTATAGTAGTAGTGCCCGTCTCCTAGAGGTCGGAGTGTGAGAATCGGGTTTGTGGCTACAGAAGCTTCCATCGCCGAACACAGGAACTTTATTAGATTTTTCAACATTTTGAATTGCAACTTCACTCCGCTTGGGTCCTTACCGCTACCTGTGTGGCGCTAGCGTCGATCGGCTTGGTCACCACGGTTTATGCTGTATACGAAGTGCTGGTATATTTTCCCATAGCTCCAGCCTTAATGATGTCATCCGTCGGGCTTTTACTTGCGCCAATTGTGTGGCTATTTTGGAACCAAATGGTCAAATGCTCGACGATGGTAAAAGACCTGATGGGATGACTCTTGTTCCGTCGAAGTTGGGCCGGCCGTTGGTTTGGGATGCCACTTGCGTGGACACCCTTGCGCCGTCACACCTTCCCGGAACAAGTACTAGGGCTGCTGGTTGCGCGGTGGAATCAGCGGAGACCCTCAAATGGCGCAAATACAGTAAACTTGATAGAAGTTACATATTTGAGCCTTTTGGGGTCGAAACTTTACGCCCGTTGGGACCAGGAGCTCGCCGTATTTTTAAAGATGTACCTATCAAAGCGCCTGGTCGAAGCAACACGTGACCAAAATGCTGCCCTGTATTTGGCAAAAAGATTAAACATTGCCATTCAACGTGGCAATGCTGCCAGCATTTTGGGAATAATCCCCACTGCACACTGGCTTTTTGGATTGTTAGATTAATGTAGTTTTAAGTAAGTTTGTTAGTTCGTTCGCTTTTTTTTATTGTTTCTTTAGACTGAAAATGCATTTAGTGACAATGTTTGATCTTCCTGTTATCAATCTAGTCCCAAAAATGGCACCTTTTTACATATCGCTACTTTTGGTGGCACATGAGAACTTGACTTGGCTTTTTTACATTAAATATAATAATTTCTCTTTTTAAAAAATCAATCAACTTCGATACGTAATCTTATTTAAAAATGAATTATTCCAGATAAAATTTAAACCTGATTTCTACATGAATGCGTTTTATTTTCCTCGTTCCTATCATAAAATCATCATAACAAACAAATATCTAAAATAATATTATCTTATTACTTATTATATAATTACTCATTGTCGGCAACACTGTGTCATTATTTTCAGCAATAACGTCATTATTCTCACAAAACGACATTGTCAGCAACACCATTTTTTAATAATTTTTAAAAATATCCGAAACTAATGTACTGATTTTGGTGCCTTCATCACAACTTAACATATATTTGATATATACGTAAAACTGGCCTTAAATAGAATCTCTGCCGCGAGGTTTACAAAAACTTGAATTTTTTGGTCAAGAATATTGTTTTGAGGAGATTCGCCCAGGTACGCCTGGTAATGTGAGCAGGACGATGGATAAGTGATTGGAAGCGATGTTTTATTGGAATTTATGCTTCAGAAAGTGTTGGAGCCGATGACATGTAATAAGGCGATCGATCGAGAGATCGTTGTACTGAGCAGTACACCAGCACGTTGTTTGCCTAGCCGGGCGGTGTCGACTTGTCGGCGAGGTACATTAAAAGGGCCTCTTATCCAAAATACTGATCGCGGAGTCAAGTATCAGTGTGTTGTTAATTTTCACGTGTGCGGGGTGGCGGGGTGGGGGCGTGCGGTGCGATGCCGAAAGAGGCCGCTAACGAATTGTTTTGGTGAAAGTGCGGGCCGGTGCCGCGACCACATTCCGACGGACTGGTCGTGGAGCCGCCTCTGTGGGAAACGCCGCCAGGGCCACCCCACACGACGCCATGCACCTCATACCTGATCTCCTCTCAAGAACCGACAACAACAGTTCCGAGTGTTTACCGGAAGAACGCCGCTGCAGCGCCTCGTGAACTCAACAAATGATAAACCGTTCGTAAACCTTCATAATGTGTTTCAGGAGCTCCAATACATTTGTTGATTTTTGTAAGTTAGTTGATTACTCGCTTATTACAGGAAATAGATAAACTTTTCGGATGTTGTTAGCGATAAGAAATATTTTTACGAGTAGAATCGTTAAGATTATCAACCGAAACTTAACGCCGCTGCTCCAATAATTTCAAAGGAAATAACCATCGAGTATAAGCCCGCAACCGTGGCGGCGAGCCGATACAAAAGGAGAGAATGCCCATGTGAAAGTTTGGAAAGTAGTTGTGTAAGGATATGATAACAAGCGTATGGACAAATTTAATAAGCGTTAGGTAACTTTCAGTTAGTGTATATCTCGTAAAGTGGCGGCGGTGAGTCGGGGAAAACGGGGTTATTAATAACTGGGATGCGGTTGAGCGGAGTGATGCCCACGCTTTTCACGAGTCGCCAGCATTTAACATTTAACTTTATTGTTTTCCTTGCTCCTACATTATAAGCGTTTAATTTAGAAGTAGGTCCGAATTAAACAATAAAAATATGATTGCGTTACAGAATTTAATGATTGGGGGCTGATTAAGGGTTGACTTGCCGTGTGTTTGTTAAAGCCCCAGCCATACTGGATGCGTGCGCGTAGACGTGACGTCACGCGCTTTCCACTGCGGTGTATAGTATAAATTGTCACTATACAACGCAGTGGCAAGCGCACGCGCACGTCACGTCTACACGCATCCGGTGTGGCTGGGCCTTAAAGGAAAAGAGTTGAAGCTCGTTATAGCACGCGCGGGGCGGGCGGCACGCGGCTCGGCGGCGGAGCGGCGCAGACGTGATGCTATGCTCTTATGTTATCGCATGCATTATTCAGTTGGTGGCGAAAGCAGCAATTTGCGACAATATCCACCGATTCGCAGAATCGCTCGACTGTTGAGCCGCCGACAAGCCATAAAGTAGGCCCGTGTCATAATATACCCGATGGATATACGAGTATAAAAGCTCAAACATTCAAATGCGATGTTAATGTGTTGAAATGATTAGAACATTTTATATTTACATAACTAAATGAAACATGACTATGATGCATTCGTTTTATGTAACTAGTAGTAGGTATTTACAAAATATGAACAGTTTTTCAAATTGGAACTAAAACAAAACGACTTGGGTCTAGTAGGTATTTTTGAGGGCAAATATAAAACGAGTCGCAAGTCCGTATTAAGTTTGCCGCTTTAACTTTTGTCACAAGGGCTGTTTACATAATTAACAGTTATAATATAAATGTAATAATTTAATTACATAATTTTAACTTGATTTCGCCAATAAACTACCTCTTGCATTTAAAATATTTAGATACACAAAAAGATTTGGAACGTTGTTAGACCGAACCGCACGACATATTAATCAAACTATGATTTGAATAAATATGTATGTTTAACTGCCCGATGACTAACCCTAAAATTACCAGGCATTTACAACTTTCGGAGCAGAAACCCTAATAATTACGATGAGTCAATGATAGAGACATTAGCTCCGCCATGGCTTTTATCTGTATTTACACGCGATCTCGCCTTTGACACAGTTGACGGCTCTATTACTTCATTCGTTTACATCAACTGGAAGAAGAATCGAAACTGTACATGAAACCAATGAGGCTCTATTTTGTTAGACATAATGAAGATCAGTGAAAAATGTTGATGCTTGAGTACGGGATAATGCGATACAGGTCGATGGGGCTGAACGATTTGACTGATATCTGCGGAATACCAATCAACTGTTGACTAGCAATCGTATTTGAACAGTGAACATGAGGGTGATGATTTTAGTGATGACAAAATAACATTATCAATGTGTGGTTCCGGCATCGTAAAACAAAGACAAAGACCTGTGTCCTGACGTATGCTCGGTTTTAAGAAATTCTCAGTTGTAAGTCGTCATCGGCCAAAATTGCAAGACGATCAAGTCGAAGAAGGCGATCGCGAGAATCAAGCGGGGCTACGACGCAATTCGCGCACCGCAAACCGGCCTCGATTGCGCAGATCAGCGCCATCAAGGCTGGCAGCGCCTTCCGCGACCGCTTCTTCGGGGTCCGAGGGGCGGCCGCGGTAGAGCTGCGCGTGCGGCGTTGCTCTCTCGATTTAATTATTCGGCTCCGAAGGCCGATCGCCCGAGGCAGGCAGCGGGCGGTGCGCTGCGACTGGTCGGACGGGTGCTGCGCCCGGAAGAACGTGCAGACAGCGCGCCGCCGAGCGGCCGCGCTCGCACAGACTCCACGGCACCGCAGCGACACTGCATATCGAGCTCACGCAACACACAATTTCGAAATAGACGACTTTCTCGGGTCCAGTTAGCACTGCATGCCTACTTGACCACACAGAGTTAACAGTGGCGGGCGCGGCCCCTCGCGGGAGCGCCAGACCGCGCGCCCGGCCGCGACGGAAGCCGCCGCCTCGGACGCCGCTCAGTCTTGAGAGATGCGTTGCGACACAAAATGGAAACAAGGCGACCGCTATGATATTTATTTTAATAATACCTATCGCAAGTGTCGTTCATATCTCGCAAAAAAGTCGGTTTAAATGTTTTCATCATTATTATCGAGCGAACGGGCTTCGTATTGATAGCTTTGCGGTACGCTACATTCTAAATGAGTCATGTGCGCATGCGGTGAGAATCGTTTGCTAGACGTATTGTCTACAACAATGGATCACCACACTTTTTGATCTCATTATGTCATATAATGAAACAAAAAACGTATGTGGACTCTACGCCCAAACGAAATACTTATCATGAATCTTATTAGCCACTCGCCAGGATGTGCCGCCGATTAAGCAATATAGCAAAACTTCAATATTATTAAGGTTAAGGCGTTTTTATAGCGATATGTTAATTTTTGGATAAGATCATTAAGTACCTATAAAATTGATGGCATCTGTCAGTCCATCTGTACAGCAGGTATGCTTTAAAAACAATTGATTCTATTTTATATCAAAGACAAAGGTTGGTCACATACCTGCTAAAACTTGAGCAGTGATCAGTAATGTTTTTATACATAGCTAATGTGATGCGTAACCAAACGATAAGAGCTTTTTAATTCAAGTGGAGCAATGCCGCTGGCAAAACCAACACTGTTTAAGTTGCATAGCTTAAACCTTGCGTGTGCATAGGTGTACGTGCATATTGTGCATGTAGAAATAAATGACAATCGCAACTGACATGCAATATCTCACCAGGCACCGTTACGCGTGGGTGTCCGTTTTGTCAGTGTTACCACTATTCTCAAAGGCTACGAACCTCGAGCAAGTTACTTACCTATTTTAAGCTTAAACGGAAAAATAGGGGTGAGACCCGTTGGACCGTTCAGCGGTAGAATTATCATTACACCTTGCAACTTAACAGTTACCCAGTAATTGATCATCGAGCAATTAGATCTCAGACATCAAAACTGAACTTACCTATCTCTCTTAGTCCATTCATAATAAAATGGGAAAACAGCAAGCGAGCTGTGAGGCTAGACAAGTTGCTTAACATTAACGTAAACGATTTTCGAAAACTGACGAAATGTATGGAATTGACGTAGGCGCTCGACGCGAACGACTAACAGCTTACGTCAATCCTATATATTTTGGATAACGATAACGAACGCCGAATGCATCTTGTCTAGGGAATCTCTATATATATAAATATCTGAATAACGTAACTTTGCGAACTTCAACCAGTCATCGGCATTACTGAAAAACATTTTAAGATATGGATTTTAAATGGTAGCTAATAAGGTAATAAGGTCCGGAAAAAAAATAGCAGCACATATTTTGGTTTTTATTTTTTATTTTGGGGTGATTTTTAAGCAGTGCCTTTGTCATAGTAATCTGTAGTTACTATTCTTTTAAATAAAAAATAACAATATTAAAAATTAAGGGGCGATTTCAAGTTTTCGCCTTTTATATTGCATCTGACCTAAAACTATTTAAACAGCGTCTTCTGAGAGAATTTTTCTTAAGTTTGATGTGCTACTACCTATGGTGATAGAACCAGTAATGGACAAGGACCGATAATGGACACTTCATTCTGATGTCACAGAAGATAAGGGTTATTCATTTGTTTAGCAACAACCAATGTAGGTCCGTAGAATCTTTGAATTAAGAGTTAAGTGTCCATTATTGGTACCTGTCAGCTTAACGTGTCGAACACTGGTGCCATCACCCTACCTACCTACCTACCTACCTACTTAAATTGTCTTTTGAACAAAAGTTAACTTTTTTGATTTGACTTCTATTTGAGGTTTTTTATTTATTTTTCCAGAAATTTGTCGCCCATAGAAAAACATCTGTCAGAGGTTAGATTGGAGAGACTTCCCTACTAACCAAGGTAAAATCCAGTTTATTGGTATAACTTATTCGTAAGATAATATTCCTAAAAGCCTAAAACAAGTTGTGAAAATGGAAATTCAATTGTAGCATTGTAGAAAACGGCAAACGAAGATTGTCAAATTGTGTTATACAAAAAGTTATAAAGTACATTGCAATAAATATTGAGAAAACTCAAATAATCTCAGACATTTGAAGGGAATATTCTTTGGGCACCTTAGGGGTGCACTAAGAAAGGATTCTTCAAAAATTAACCCTCAACGGAAAGAAATAATGGAAGTAGCAAAAATCTGAATCTACGCGTACGAAGTCACGGGCGTCCTCTGCTTAAGTGAAAAATACTCCCATGTTTGTGAAAAAAGAGAAAACCGAAAAAATAAGTCAAATCGACTGAAACAATCGTCTCTCGCGCAGCCTAGCCAGGTTGCGAATATTTCCCTCTGCGCCGGCGCGGGCTGGCGAGGGCACTTCTTGCCTGGGCCACATTCCGCGCCCCCCGCATTCCTTGCCTCGCACTCACTAACAGCCGTTTATGACCTCTAGCTGCCGTGTGATTTAGGACCACTTTCCTTAATAGGATTTCTGAAGATTATAAACGCGGCTTGTAAATTGATGGAACCCTATATGCGGACGAAGGCGGGAGGGTTAGACAAGAAAGTTGTCGACATTAGGAATCTGTCTAAATGTCAAGAATTGATATAGGCGAATGCACAACAGCTTATGTCAATCCTGATCCTTACTGATATATCTATATAAAAATCATGTGTATGTTCCCTATGGACTCTAAAACGGCTCTCAGGCAATCTTCAGATCAGACCTACGGTTGATCCTATAAAGTCTGATAGCGATCGAATCAACTATTTTTTTAGTGCTACCCGTGCGAATCCGGGGCGGGACGCGAGTCATATATAAATGCGAAAGTGTGTTTTCTTATATATTTGTTTGTTCCGTCTTCACGTTTAAACGGTTGATTTGAAATTCGGAACAGAGATAGTTTCTAACCCGGAGACGGATATAGCATACAATTTGCCCCGGTACAATAAGGGATTTTTTATCGCGCAGACCCTCGGGATAAAAACTATCCCATGTCCTATTCTAAACCTATACGTGTGCCAAGTTTCATCCCGATCCGTTCAGTGGTTGAAGCTTGATTGAGTAACAAACATCCAAAAATCCAAACTTTGTCATTTATAATATTAAGTAAGTTTCAGACTTGGGTTAGGTACTCTCTAACGGAAAATAACTATCATAACGCGAGTCCGCCAACGACTTATATTTCATATTCCTAACTAGTTTGTTTTTTATTTCATGAAGATTTTATTACTATAAAGGTATGTGTCTAGAAAATAATCTTAAAGATTTGTAAAATAACATGGAATTAAGATTAATAAGAATGCTTTTAACGCCACCTATTGACCCGCGACGTCGAAATCGTGTCATTTTCGTTAGCTATTGCCAGAAAGGAAGCAGCTTTTGTGGGCTGTGAGGATGGGATGGTAAATGGACCGGAATTTAGGGTTATGGAATGAGATAGAGTATATCTGCCTTAAATATCCGCGTCAAAATATCTAGACCCGCCCATAAAGCCGTCGTGAGGCGATCAGGAAGCAAAACCATATAAGCTATCTCAAGGGATGAGTCAAACGAGTTACACTCGGGAGCTTTTAGTCAAGTTGGATCATACAGACTCCTCAAAATGTTCATTCGTGTTATGACACAAGTACGCCCGGCAACTCACATTAATCTTTCTATTTCCGTGGTCGTTAACTTTTATAAAATGCCAATTACTTCATGGACGATGGACCTGAGAGTGAGAGCCTATATTTCAAAGAGGACCTTATATCAATATCTGCTGTAATTATCCAAAGCTACAATTCTATCACGACTGGGTAGCCTTCGCAAGGATAAAAAAGGTGAATGAAGAAAAATCGGGTATATTAAAATCTTGTGCAGGGAGACACGCTCGGAGAGCATAGGGTGGACAGGTTATTCCCATTTCTTGCCATCGGACGTTTCTTTGTTGCCACATTGAACTTTATTCCACTGTAACAAGCCAGCAAAAGTGTGCGGCTGGTAACGGATTGGAATAACCCGTGATGTCGTCGTCGCTCAGTTCCTGCCGGCCAGGATTCCCATTCCCGCGCAAGCTCACTATACCACACCGTAAGCAAGCATGCTTCTCAAAGAAGACGAAATAAAAATTAATACCAAACAAAATTGCTATTTCCTTAAATTTGATAAATAAGGAGAAATTTGCAAAAAATTGGTATAATTTTGTGTCGTGATAATTTTCCAGTGCAGAACAATGGCCAAAGCAAAGGCGATTGGAAGGCTCTTCTATAGATGCACCCCTTTTTCTTCTGATGGCTGCAACTAGGTACACACTAAGGGTACACGTATATACAGTGTTTTCAATCTGGTGTTCGAAATGTTTAACTGATTCAAATGCACATTTATATTTCAAAAATTGTATTTTCGAATTGTATCACAGCTAAGTTTCATGAAATTCGGTTGAGAGATCAAGAGATATCAGCTCCGAAACGGACTTGTATGGGCTTTTAAATTCTAGAGGTACTACATTGGGGTATTTTTAAATGTATAGTTATCATTACTACTGTTACTATTCCGACCTACAGCTCCAAGACGCCTTGTTTCCCAAGGACGTAGAAGGGGTGACTTGTAGGAATGCTCGGACATTACGGGGTGGAGGAGGTCGTCGCTCGGCTCCCGCCGGCCAGGATTCCCACTCGCGCGCATTCCCGCTACCATGCCGCAGCGCTACGAAGGGCATTGCTTTGGAGGCGGATACCTACCGGCTATGAGCTAAATAATTTAAAAATTATAGTTAGCAATGCAAATAGACAATACAAAAATAACAAAATAAAAATAGTCATACCAAATATCAATAGAATATAAATTATGATGATATCTTAAGGGGCTTCTAAACGGGCCATATTTCACTGCAATATGTGGCCGGCAACTATTGGTGTCTTTCTCTAATATACGAGTAAGAGAGGGACACCAATAGTTGCCGGCCACATATTGCAGTGAAAATATGGCCCGTTTAGAAGCCCTTTAAATAATGATATACATGATGATATATCGATATATGTTGAGCTTGAAACCTTCAACAGGATTTAATCTGTGCTTAATTTGTTGGTATTCCAGTGTACATTACATATAAAATATGAACATTAACATTAATTTAACAAGTGTATGAAAAATAAGGCATTGCACGAATTTTCAGTATGAAAAACAAAGTAGTCCATAAACCTACCTACTTATATGTATTTTTGTTAGTAAATTGCAAAGTTGGATAGTTTTTGTGTTTTACAACTTTTTAGATGTTTGTCAAGTTTGGAATAAATGAGATTTGAGTCAGTAAATAAGAAGCAGATTGCAGTTTGGCGAAGCTTTTCATTGTTAACGGTGTATTGTTTTTTAATCTAATTCTTGCTCCTGTTAATGGAATGGGCCGAAATTTGGAATACATATGTAAACCCGACAATACCATATGATGGTTTCTAATAGCTTATATCTTAATAAGCCGCGTAATGACTATGCAAAATGCAAAACAAGCCGGCCACAAAACTTGTCACGAAAATATTTTTTTGGCAGACTCTTATTATATTACCTTACTAGAGAACGCCCGCGACTTTGTCTGCATAGAATTAGTTTCCCGCTACTTCCCCTATGTCTTCCCGTTGGAAGTCGACTTTTAGAAAATCCTTTCTTAGTGCACCCCTAGACCTCATAAGGCACAAATTTGGCACGTATAGGACGTGCCAAATTTGGAATCTCTAGATCCAGAGGTTTGGGCTGTGCGTTGATATGCCAGTCAGTTTCTTCTTTTATATACACCGTGTGTTTTTTGATTTACGTTAACTTCGGCATATTAGTGGGTACATTCATAGAAACAAAGCGGTACATTACATTTGTAAATATTTCAAAAAAAATAATGTTTTAGTACAAAGTAAGTAAATGTTGTATCTACGTTCATTGTAAAAGGGCCTTTTGAGTTAACTAACAATTCGTGTCAAATATGTCATTAAAATCATAGAAATAAGCACGAAAATTCTGTGACATAGTTATATTTATTGAAATGTGACCGTAGCAACCCTTTTATAACGACCAATAAAAACAGAGTTCAGTTTGCACCAATAGTGGCTGTTGTTTAAACGTGATCATAGCAACCATTTTGTAACGAATTACCAATAAAGACTGAATTCAATTTGAACCAATAGTGGCTGTTGTTTAAACTTGACCATAGCAACCCCTATTGTAACGACCAATAAAGACTGAGTTCAATTCCAATCAATAGTGGCGGTTGTTTAGTTTAAATTGCTGATTGGACGTGGTTTTTCGTGATTTAAATGTCGGCATTCGTTATCAGAGTCGCGACGGGAATATATCATAATAAGAGCCTTTTACACTAGTTAACGTGATTAACTGATTATATTAAATAATTGAATAAATTTAAAACAGTATTAGTTATCATCTTTATGTCTTCGAGAACTTAACTTTATTTGAGCTTAAGAAAGTTCCCTTAAAGTTAACGTAAATAAAAAACACGGTGTATATAGATATAAATATGTCAATTGCGATGTCATATCTTTAGAGGGTGAGCTTCGTAGATCATGCGCGCGCTGCATCGGCGGGCGGCGCCAACGGTTCCCGGAACTCGCCGGAATGCGACTATTTACAACTTTTACCCATTTGGTAACGTTTACAATACGTGCACGTATTACAATGCGACGCAGCGAGACTACGCTCTCTGTAAATGACGCAAGTGTTCTTGCAACTAACTTGGATTAAAGCTTTTCGGTTTTGTTAACTGTTTTAATAGAAAAACAGAAGAATCCGTTTGTTGAATCAACAAGTTACCCGAATTTAAAAACTAACTTCGACACTCCAAAATTTGTAGACTTGGCGATTTGGTATTAAAACTGACAAGTGAGGTCCATTAAGTAAGTTATATCTACTTTAAACAGTAATATTACTTTTAAATTACTTTACCAAGCATAGATACGCAAGCATGCGTACGTATTCTAGAGCCTTTTCAAAGGTCAGATTTTTTAGCTTTAACTTAAACAATAAACAAGCACAAGCGAATGCTTAATTCAGCCCAATAACTTGCGTGTTATTTCTAATTATAACTCGGTTTAAGAGGGAGCACAGCACAAGGCGAGTCGGGTAGCTGAGGCCGGCTGCAGTTGCTAAATGAATTAGCCAGAACAGGAATGGGGTCGGGCAGTCTGGCTGCGTTGGCATCCGGCCTAACGGCGCGGGCGCATTCTCTAGCCGCTCGCCAACACCAGCTACAGCTAAATCACTCCAGCCTTGCATTTGCATAAGTTTGTGTGCATATCCAAATAGACGACAATCACAACTAACATACAATCTTACACAAGAGCCGCGATGTATGTATGTTCGACAATTTTGTTCTAAACCCTAGATGTGTTGGTTTTACCCCTACATTTGAAGATTGAAACCCTCAAATGAATCTATAGCGAGATCCGAGCTACAGCATCTAACACCATGTGTATGTGGTTAGCCATAGGGAAGTTAATAAGTATAATTGCAAATCGTGCTTGGAAATTTTCTGTCCTGATCAGTGAATTTGTTAAGAGGTGCGGTTCACATGAATTAACATAGACGAGACGAAGAAGAAAGCTCATGTTATGTGTTTTCCAATTTCGCAAGAAATTAGTTAAACATACTTTGGGGTAAGAAGTTAAGAACACAACCGCGAATGAATAGGTCCTGACCTAATAATTAAAGTTATCTACTTAAAATAGCAGGGATTAATAATGAATATGTAACATCAGATCTATCAGCGTTATAATCTTAAGCTCTTAACAAATGAAAAAGTACCCGTTAGGGCGCCAGTCTGAGTTTCACATTTGTAAATATGTATCTAGCTGCATTAAAGTACGCACAAATTCTAGGCCAATTTATTAAATGTATGCAAAACTACTAAACTACCCTTTGATTTTAAATTTATAAATGAATCTTTTATAAACTTTGACCGTAGGAATTGTTTCAATTTCGATTTTGTCATTTCATTAAAATGAAAAATTCTATTTAAAATGATATAAATTGACAAAACCTGTTACAGAGCGGCTGAATAAAAATACTTCGTTGTTTTGTGAAACAGAAAATGAACAGCGGGTTTAGCGAGATCGCGTGTTAACAGTGGGTAGTCAATATAAAATAATTTAAAGCGTCTGGCCGTGTCGGCGTCTGCGCCGGCAGCGGCTATCAATGCCCCACTGCCAACTAAATTTATTTTATAGTTTAACGACAAATTGTTGACACAAATGATACACTAGTGAGTTAGAGGCGGTCAAAAACATAAAAATGCGCAGTTCACTAACATAAACTGGTCTGGCTCGGGAATTAATGACATTGGAAAATATATTTCAGGTTAGTCGGGCAAGTGTTAAAGTCGCGGATGCTTTCGGGGGGTGTTTACAATAAACCGAAAACGTCGACGCGTCCCGCTGTGCGCAGGGCTAATTCAAAACCGCCCGGAACGCACCGCTTACTAACGGGGCTGACATGTTCAGGTTATGATTGAAGCCCCTAAAACATTGTAGAAAAATGTATGTTGCTAGTCCTACTCACGTTCCCGTGAAGAATACAAAAATGCAGTGAAGCAGCTGAAACCGCTTACCAGAACGCCCTCCAGGTGGAGAATCCCGCGGCTTGCAGCGGCAAACTGACCGCCAGCCCCTCGGGGAAGTTCTGGATACCGATGCCAAGGGCTAGTGTCCTGGAAACAAGACAGGGTGTTACTCGGTGTTGTGACAACCTATTTTGCTTATGAAAAGTTTGAATACGTAGATAAGGAACATCAGTATTTTAGTGCCTTGCGATGTCGTATCCTACCGATTTCGAACACTGGCAGATACTCACCTGGCCTCACGTGTTAATCAGTCCTTATAAATAGAAAACCACACCTCTGAAATATGGGATCATGGTCGAAAAGTACTCCGAAATATCAACATAAATCACTATTTACAAGATCGACTAAATATGAAAGTACAGTTCAACTAACGCAGTTGTAACAAGTGAATGCAGTAACATCGCGACCGGGAGATGTGTGCATTCCAAGCGAGGACGTCCCCCGCGCCGCGCCGCTCTAGATACGCGATAACTGTATACAGCCTCCGACGATTGCGCTACTGTTCCTGCTAAAGGGCTACAGAATATCAGCAAGTTTACATTTGAGGTTAATGTTATTCTTTAGATATTGACAAAGTTCGTATGCAAAATAAAAGTTACTAAGTACAATTAAATGAAACGGAAACCTGCGTTAATTGTGACATAAGTTCAAGTGGTAATTTATACCAACCAGTTGATATCCTCATTACATCAATGCCGCTTTGAAGAAAATTCAATCCAAAAATCTTCTTTCAACTTAGGCTGATACTGATTACACGAACACTTGTCGAAGAAAAAGCTAACGGTTCAAAGAAAACCTCTACTCAGAAACGTTGGCACGCAAATCGGTCAGGTAGTTGACTTTATAAGCTATTATACTATGAATCTGATACGCATTTCATAGGCAAAGTTTAAATACACTAAAATCTGAAAAAAACGACGACTGCATAAAATACGACTCTCAGTTATATATTATACGTAGGTGCGTTGCCGACTAAGTAATGAGTAAGACGGAGGAAGGGTGGAAGAGAGGATATTCGGGCCTAACGCATTCCCGATGACCAATCGCAAAATGCACAATAGTTGACAATACGTACTGCTTTGCGTTTGCATTGTGTCAGAGGATAGTATTGGACAAGATTGCCACTGTTTCATATAACGTATCTTGACAATAGGGTCAAAACCACATTGTCCCCGCGAGTCGACTGTATTTTGTTTTGCGGAAAAATCTACGCTCGATCGTACTACGCACCTTGATTTCCACATAAAAAAGATCTGATATCGAGTTCTGACTTCTGAATGCGTTCAATTGAATTATTTCTTTGGCTAAGATATTGTAACGATACCCTAACCAAATTCCAACGCGCTCGATTCGATGTTCGAATGTACTTATTCCGAGTGAAAAACGAAGGAATGACCGCTAAGTAATTCACTCAATGAACATGCACGGCGGCAAAGCCTTTGAGCCAGTGAAAGCTGCCGGCGCGCATGCTCGGCTGCTGCCGAATTGAGGAATGTACTCTGGACACTGTTGTATTGATAAAGCAGATAAGAAAAGTCGTCAACGTAAGTGCAGGTATTTGGATGCAATTCACAATAGCAGATTTTGTTACAAGGGATCAAAATGATATATTAACGCGAAATAATAGAATTCCAGCGACGTTTTTAAGCAATGCCGCCCAAAACGAAAATATGTAGTTCTTATTTATACATTTCCCTAACTTAAAATTAATTCCTCCTGTTAGGAAAATGCAAAAATCAAAGCACATGTACAACGAATTTAAAAGGAAAATACCACGTCTAAGTAGACTTGCTTCATTCTTGAAATACAGGCGACGAAAGTGTTTATATGTACTTAAATCATCTAAGATTGCACCAAATAACTTTAAATAGTTTTTAGGGTTCCGTACTCGAAGGGTAGCCTAACGGGACCCTTTTAATATGCCAAAGCTGTCCGTCCATCCGTCTGTCCTAACCGCTGTATCTTTTAAACCGTAATATACCTAGATAGCGAGTTGTTTTATTTTCAGAATAGGTGTTACTGTTATTACGGCGGATTTACAAAGAAATAAAAAAAGGAAAGTCAAATAAATAGTGAAGGGGGTCTCCATAAATGAAACGTTTTTTATCAGCGTTTTTTTTTTTTGCTGTGGTGTAAAAACAGTAAATAGTCAAATTAGGAAAAAAAAACAAATACTAAAAAATTTACAAGTACGAGTTGAAATGTAATAATATCTACTGTGCAGCGGGACGGAACCCTCGGTACCCGAGTCCAACTCGTACTTAACCGGTTTTTAGGGTTCCGTACCAAAATAGTAAAAAAGGAACCCTTATTGTGAGACTTCGTTGTCTGTCTGTAACTGTATGTCAAAGCAGTTTTTCTCACCAACTACAAATAGGTAGGTACTATCAACTTAATATTTGGCATAGTTGTACAACTTAGGTACTTGCCCGCATCTGTTTTAAGTAAAAAAATATGAAATTAATTTTATAAATAGTTGAAAAGGGGTCTAGAATGGGGGGTTGAAAAAATAAAGTGATTTAATATACCAAATGGGGTTTCATATGAAAGGGCTCGATCTGCACATTTCAAAACATTTTTTTTTTATACTATGACTTACTGTTTTATTTATAATCAAAAATTTACAAAAAATGACACCTCACTCATTTTTTTACTTTTACTTAATACGTAATCATATGATCCTCTAACACATTTAAGAAGATGTTGTGACATACGCACACACACACGCTCACACACACACACACACACACACACACACACGCGCGCGCGCGCGCGCGCCCACACCCACACCCACACCCACACCCACACCCACACACACGCACACGCACACGCACACGCACACGCACACGCACACGCACACGCACACGCACACACACACACACACACACATACACACACACACACACACACACACACACACACACACACACACACACACACACACACACACACACACACACACACACACACACACACACGCATGCCTATTACTATTACTTGATTTACTTTAGTCTCTTTATATCTTCAGTAACACCAGTTATGTTCTTAGTATTGTTATACATTAATAGCCTTTATACCATATTTGATTGAGGAATCACTGACACGGAAAATACAGTTTTCACTAGTTTCCGAGTCAGGGGTACACATTTTATGCTCGTATATTAATGCATAAGCTAGATCTAAGCAACTCAACATGTAAAAATTTCTGGAAATAAATATTATTAAAATATTAAAAAAAAAAAAAAAAAAAAAATAACCAGGCGTTTCGATACCAATGACGTCAAAATTACGAAATTGCTCTTGCACAGGGTGCTCTGCTTTCACTGGGAGGGTTTTTAAAATGATTATAATTAAATACAGCTTAATCGCAATCAAAATACGGATCACGGCAGCATCATATATATTTTTTTCACCACTTGTTACTGAAAATGGCAAATTGAGCCAATTTTCTTTTATGCATGGCAATGCCATTAATTGTATTTATTTTTATTACAACATAAAAAAACTTTTTTTGAACGATAATGTTACTCGATGATTTTCGCCTCTGTCCTTCTTAATCAAATAGTTTCGTTTACGTTTTAGGTATGAAGTAGGTAGGTATTTATTTTTCTATGCGTCAATAGATTAGGTACTTAACTCATTTTAGGTACTTAAACCATTTACAATCATACTCTATGTAGCGTGACGTCATTTTTGGGTCAACGGCATGAAAAGTACGGACCCTGTATAATGTATATAACAGTCAAAAACATTATAAATAAAATCTAAAACCGGCCATTCTTTGATCGGTCACTATAATATTTAATATACTGGTACCTACCTAAGCAAAGCACGACAAAAATCCGTATTTTAAAAAACAACACGGCAAATAAATATATCATGAAATAATGCATTGTTCTAACGGCTGAATTAAACTAAATTGAACGAAGCTGTGACTTACGAGTATAATAAACCAGCTAAAGCTGGCGGAGCTGTTTTACTAAAAACAAAAAAACAAAACAAACATGTTATCGTATTGTCAACGTAATGCTAACTCTTATTTACTAGCCAGTAATGGCAAGGCGGCATAGTTAAAAGCAATATGTATAACATGTCAAAAGCGATATTGTTTTATCGAGTAGAATAGAGCCCCAGTACGAACTACGAATGCACTTCGTGCAACAAAACTCTATTTTCTACTTTGACTGTTTCTTTTTGTTCGTTGTTCTGGATGTTTCTGTTGTTATATATTTGTTTTAAATAATTTTTAATGGCAATAAGTAGACAAACGAGCATACAGACATGATGGTAGGAGGGGTCTGAGACTCGTAGACATTAGCATTCTAAGATTACAATCTGAAGACTGCAACCCTAAGACTAAAAATGCGTTGTCAACCCAGAGGACTAAGAATATGCCTCTACGCTAGATAGTTCACCGCACCTTACTCCTTTTCCCACATCGAAGCAAAACAATGCGAACACTGCTGCCTGGCGATAGGTCCAATAAAGGATAAGATGGTAGTAGCGATCCGGACGCCACTAGCTTTAATTGTAATGACCCAAAGGCTTACTTGTGTAAAAATACACGAGGTAACTGTACTGGGTAGTGGTAGCATATTATTCAAGTTTGTTGAACGTACTATTAATATCTCCTCATTAAGTGGGCTTTTTGCTATCATTTACTCCATGTGATGATGATCGTCATTTATGAGGGACGATGTACAAGCATGGTACATGAACAAATTATCATCAATTGGTTTAAAATGATTAAAATAAGACAAGCGTTATTATGACATAGTTTTCTGATTAAGCCTAATTTATGATTTTAAGAGAATACTCGTATTTATTCCTTAATAAGTGATATATATTATGTTTTTTATACTTATGTAACATGTATGATGATCATTTAAATGTCCCGATTTCTCCGGCTGTCCCGATTTTTCGGTTATCACGTAGAATAATATTTTAATACAGATTTTGTGAAAACAGTTTAGGCTCGCGGTTCGCGGAGCAAGGAGTTTAGAACTCTTACTGTACCTATATTTTAAAATCAGTCACAGTGTGTTGCGTTTTAACATTTTGTAAAAGATGTTCTTTAAGAATTGATAGGTTTTGGGCTGATGTTATGTTGAGCATGTACTCCTAAGTATTCGATTAGGAGTTATTTGTTAAACAGTTTATTCATTTTAATTCATTGGTTTTACTTATTAAGAAACGCATTCGACACTATTAACATAAACTTTACGAATTGTAATTTCAAATTAGCTATATTGCATCGCCGATTCTTTAAGATATTCAGTTGTGTGGCAATAAAGTTATCCCACAGCAGTGACAAAAGAATATCTTACGCACCATCGCCGCTTTAACAGTTTTCTGTGTCACGGAAACGACTGCGGCCCGCGGCCCATTATGTCAACTGATGCAGACATTTCGGTGAACTGAATGGCGCTGACTCCGGACATATCCGAATTCCAATTACATCACAGACGAGTCCATTTCACTTTCCGACCTACCCGGAAGTGAATTCCTAAGCACGAGCATACGGCGCGACCGAAATTTCAACCGAACAAGCGAAACCCGGCCGAGTGTCCAAACTGATAGAGCTCTCGCAGACATCAGCAGTAGAATGTGTCGAAGGCACGCACGAAACGCCGAAGCGGATGTGAACGTCCAAAACCGTCATTCGAAATGTGGCTTAGTTTTAGTGAGTTAGAGTGTAAATTGTTTTGATCATTCGAGCGATAGTCGCGAAAGTACTGGCAACTTTCACGGCCCGATGGGGGAGCAAGAGACGGCGGTGGCGCGAGGCCCTGCCGCCGGGCCATTGACGACACCGTGACCCACATACCGACGCCCCATTCATGCCGCGGCCTCGCGCGCGCGCAGGACCCGGGCACCGCCGCGCGACCACGGCGGCGGCCGGCGCCGGAATTTCCATCGACCACTTGCACAACCTCACGGCCGCCGCCGCCGCTGTCGCAATGGGACCCGCGCCGAGGCCGCTCTTCCACCGCACTTGTACAATCAAACTCCTCACATGCGCAATCAACTGACACATCTTTCTTTCCCCACAATGACTACTGAAACTCAGACAAACAACAATGCGAAGCGCTCGCTCTAATATACGGGCGAATCCGTGGCCTTAATGAACTACACGAATGATTGACGAGCTTTTCGAAGCTGAAACATCGAGGAAGTTACAGCAAGTGATGTCATCGGAGCCAGCATCTAGGACGCGCGTCCGCAGATTAGCAGAGGATTAAACGTGAGAAACACATGTTCACTCACACGTTCCCATTTAACGTCTTCACATAACGTTCGCGCAATTTAGAACGTTTTATGTTAACGATCATTCATAAAATGACTATTCGAAAACCTGCTAATTGCTATCAAACAAATTAGCTAAACGTATTAATTGTTTAATTCGTATTTTATTTTCGTAGATGGTGATAGTTTTGGAAACCTGACAAAGTAAAAGTTTCAGGCATAAATCATTTAGAAACTGATTACCCAGATAAAATAACTTGCTGTTTAATACGATGATTGAGTTATATCTTCATGATCTGCTATAAACGTTGTTATCTGAACAAACATACGTGTTTGAATTAATAGCCGCTAGTTTACTTAAAATATACAGCCAAGGTTTTGATGTCATTTCATCAAGTTAAACACAATCGATACATCCGCATGTTAATATGTGGATTGATGTGTCAATCTGTGTGCATTCCCATTTATATTCTCATTCAATTTCAATAGAGAAGTGCGCAGTGTCTTGGTGTGTAGTTGCTGGTTAGGGCCGAACCGTTCGATTACGTTGGCTCAATTGGCATTATCGTATGAATTGGTGGTATATACGAGGTGGTTGAGCTAGGTGTCGCAGGCGCGGGTGCAGACGGGGCCGGCGCGCGCGGGGCGGGGGGGCGGCGGCTGCCAGACAGCGGGGCTCCGCATGGGAGGCTAACAGCAACCTCTTGCATCGCTCACTGCTCACCGACGAGACGGATACGCGCTGAGCGTATGCTCTACTTTAGAACCGTTGCATTTCGCAGCATTTGTTAGGGGTTAATAATTGCCGTTTAAATTCAAAAATCTAACGCATTCTTCTATATTGGACCATATTATGTTTTATTTTTGACTGTCGAAGTTGGTGGTAGTGCATGAAGCACGCTTATCCAGAATAATGCTTTATTAATTTCGGTAATCGTCTATTTGCTAAGCTGGGCAGAATTTCAAGTTAGCAGCCAAATAGTTAGTATAGTAGTTGACACAAACTTACTTAAATTTCCATTTTGAGCTTATTACTCCAGTAAAATTGCGGATTCAAAGTATCTAAAGTAAGTAAGTAGTTTGCGTAAAATCCGGTAGTTCTGATTTTTTGCAGACTTGTTTATGATGTTGGTCCAATGAATAATCCAAGTTTGTGACCTCGAACGCCGAACGCAACATTGTCAAAATTAAAAACAACCGCGAAAATTTCGGACTTTTTTCAGATTTTGGCGATTATAACCCTACAGGACTAGTTTTTGATAGGACCTTCACAGGACGGTTTTAAAGTAGACTAAATTTTCTACCATATTAGACTAGAATTGACTCTGTAAACCAATAGTATTTGAGATACAGCTTTTCAAAATTAAATTTTTTTCGTACTTCGCAATTTTTTGCAATTAGTGCGTTCTGTTATGGGTAACATAGTTCACTTTGTGATACCAGCATCAAATTTCAGTACGTTGTTAAACATGTTATATTATCTTAAAAACCGTCGGGACCCTACCTGTAAAGTTCCTGGATCCGGAGATATGATGTCATCAAAATGGGGCCGCTGCATTTTAAAAATTGCGAATAATTCTGATTCTATTAACGCTATATAGGTACATGTCTGGGGTATCAAATGAAAGGGAATTGAATGTTCTATAATTCTATAATATACAACATCAACTGAGTAGTACAGAAACGGAAATATTTTAAAATATATAAAATTTGAATCTATAAATACTAACTATTTTCGTTTACAGCCTCGGAAGTCACTAAGTATATACAAAAATTATGTACTGCAGACATAACGAAAAATGTGGTATTGTTGCAGGTTAGGACCATAGTTATATGGTTTTACAGCACTTGCTTTTATGGTACGTCCTTAACACAATATCGACGAATCTAGACACGCGGCAGCGTGTCCAGCCAAGTTCACGCAAAAGGAACTGGCGAGCGCAACCGTGTGTTATTTACACGAACCATTTGGAGCCACTTTTGACGCCTCAATAACTCCAAATATATTTATCATAAAAACATGAAATTTGGTTTATGTATTAAAACCCTTTAGATCAACTAGAACCCTAAATTTCAAAATGAGATATTAACGTCTAAAAATCGGCATTTTTACCACTGACTGACTGACTGATTAATCATCAAAAACTTAACCCACTTCCAGGTGACCTAGATAGGTGAAATTTGGCATCAAGATGGGTAATAATGTGTAAAAAAAAAACTGAAAACTGTTTTTTTTAAGTTTTATTATTATTTTAGATATTTATTTAATTTTCTGTACATTAGGTTTTTTATAACAAATATTCAAATATAAAAGTAAAATAACAATACTAATAAAAAAAATAGACATTATAAAAAACCTAACCTACGAGTGCCGCCGGCAGCGGGGCAAGGCTCAAGCTACCGGTGGTTAGGGCTGCAGAGAGAGAGGAACCTCCTCACAATACGTGCCGTGTCGAGGAGTACTGCCTTCTGTATCTGGCCCTTGATCCAGCCATCTAGCGAGGGTCTCTTGAGGTGTTGGTCGAGACTCTTCGCTATAAGACCGTTTGCCGAAACAACTATCGGGACAATGATCGTTGAGTCAACATCCCACATGGCGGTCACCTCGTGAGTCAAGTCAAGGTACTTGCTGAATTTGTCCTTCTCGGCCTTCACAAGGTTCTCGTCATGCGGGATGGTGATGTCGACGAGCACTGCCCGGCGTTGAGATCGATCTGTTAACACGATATCAGGCTTATTGGCAACAATAGTCCTGTCCGTGATGACAGATCGATCCCAATAGAGCGTAGCACGACCATTTTCGAGAACTGGCGCCGGTGCGTACTTATAGTACGGCACTTCAGACTCTACAAGACCATATTGAAGAGCAAGTTGCTGATGGATGATCCTGGCTACGAGGTTATGTCTGTGCAAGTACTCGCCGTTGGCCAAATGCGAACAACCGGAAATTATATGTCTGAGGGACTCGCCGGGGCAACGGCATGCTTGACAAATGTCAACCGTGCCATCCCTCAGAATATATTTCCGGTAATTGTTCGTCATTATGACCTCGTCAGCAATTGCACAGACAAAACCTTCGGTTTCCCCAAAGAGGTCACCAAATCGTAGCCAGTTCACAGACGCTAAAAAGTCTACGTCGGGCCTTGTTAGGGCCCGGTAGAAGCGTCCGTGTAGCTCCTTGCTCTTCCATACGTCCTTGCGGTCTTCAGTGCTCAACACCGTTGCTTTGCGCCAGTTCTCGTTTGCCAAGGAAAGAGGCGTGAGGCTCTTGTCTACTGCAACCACATCACGATGCATCCCACACTCGTTGCTAAGGAAATAATCCCTGAGATTGCACACCTCGTGGTTGTGGAGATTCTTAGCATTTAACATGCCTCGTCCTCCACATTTCCTCGGGATGTACAATCTCATAACAGATGAGCGTGGGTGCAACATGCGATGTGATTTAAGCAGTAGACGGACCCTCCTATCCAGGGCGTCCAGCTCAGTCTGAGTCCACCTTAGTATGCCAAAGGAGTATGTGAGCAACGGCATCACCCAGCCATTGAAGGCGCGCACCTTATTGCCACCCGACAAAAGACTATTAAGAACTTTTGTCAAGCGGCAGAAGAAGCGCTCCTTCACTGACTGCTTGACATCGCCGTCCACAATACCCAAAGACTGTGACATACCAAGATATTTGTAGGTTTCAACTTCGGAGAGAGATCTGAGAGTCATTGTGTCAGAAAGCTGCAAATTCGACGAATTTACAACTTTCCCTCGTTGAACATGCATGACCGCACACTTATCTACACCGAATATTATTATAATAATAATTATTATTATTATTAGTTATGCTAGTTACCTAAGAACTCCGTCATTTATTAACCGATTTGGAAAATTCTTTTTTTGGTTTGATAGGACATACTTCCGGAGTGGTCCCACTGTCACCAGGTCAGAATCTGATGATGGGGTCCTGGATAAATTTTAGGGAAATCTGCAAATATTTTAGGTACATCTATAGCGATTTGGGTATTTTGTATAGCATATAGTAACTCGTGCATTTGGTATTACATTGGTTGCAATTTAATGAATATTATTTAATACTAATTTATTTGATATTAATGCTATTTATTTATTTAACGAAACGCATACCTACTTATTAGACAAAAAATAATGATATCCTATCAAAAACATAAATGTGGAAATGGGAGCCAAATTCAATATTTTAAGAATATGCGATGCATGGTTATCGAATTCACCGGCAAAAGAATTGAGATCTAAATGGGTGCCAAGTTCTGTAGATAATCCTGATATTTATTTATTAAGAACATACGACATTCTAAAATAAATTTAAAACACAATTTCTTATTTTTTCTGCTACAACAATGTTTGCTATTTAAAAGTATAACTTCTTAACTTAGGATAAGCTGAAGCTTAAAATTTGACTTGGCTAGTTTTCACATACAAGTTATGTTACATTTGGCTAATCAACTTATCTACTTTATGTTTTACGCAAACGTGTTACTGTATTTATATTATGTGGTCATATCTTACTCTTCTAAACAATTGTCTTGCTGGTAAAAACTAGCGGAGTCAAATTTTGAGCTTCAGTTTTTCCTAAGAAAACTTTTTTGTGTAAATAATTCGAGAGTTGAAATTTAAGAAGTTATACTTTTAAATAGCAAACATTGTTGTAGCAGAAAAAATAAGAAATTGTGTGTCGTATGTTCTTAACCCCTCGTATGCGGGAGGTCAAAAAAGTACCAAGTTCTAGTCTCTTCTGATTATGATATAGTCCATAAAATTAAGCTTAAAAAAGTACAAAAAGATATCCAAATTTAGAGCATGGATCCGTGCCTAAAGCATACTACGGGTTAATAAATAAATATCAGGATTATCTACAGAACTTGGCACCCATTTAGATCTCAATTCTTTTATCGGTGAAGTCGATAACCATGCATCGCATATTCTTAAAATATTGAACTTGGCTCCCATTTTCACATTTATGTTTTTGATAGGATTCACATTACCTAATCCATAGCAAAGTTTAAAATATAAATGTCAAATATAAGCGCTGGTTGTATTGGCTGGATGTATTGAGCAAACACTCTATGTTCTGTTTTTACAATCGATTACTGTAATTTTTTATTTATTTATATCCACTGAAGTACTCTCGTTACTGCAGTTATTTGTTAGTTTTATAAAATTACAATTTTGTGATTTAGGTACCCCTCTACTTTCTCGCTTGAAACTAACACCCTACACCCGTACCAGAGGGCATGTCTTACTAAGAACGGCGTATCTAAGACATTTTTAATCCGATCGAGTTCAGTTTTCTTTTATTAGATACCTAATAAAGTTTTCGTTATATCTGCTATAGAGTGTTTTAGTGTAGAGTGTATACTTCCGAGGCGGTAAACTAAAATAGCTAGTTTGTATAGATTACATTTTTATATAATTTAAAATATTTCCGTAACTGTACTCAACTACTGTTGTGTATAATAGCATTATAGAACATTTAATTTCCGTTCCTTTGATACCCCACACATGTATATAGCAATAGATGATTGAAATACAGCGGCCGCCATTTTGATGAAGTCATATCTCCGGATCCAGGTACTTTACAGGTAGGGTCCCGACGGTTTTTACGATAGTACAACATGTTTAACAACATACTGTTTGGTGCTGGTATCATAAAGTGAACTATGTTACCGCTAACAGAACGCACTGACTGCAAAAAATTGCGAAGTTCGAAAAAATGATGTATTTTGAAAAGCTTTATCTAAAAAACTTTTGGGTCTACAGAGACAATTTTAGTCTCATATGATAGAAAATTTAGTTTGCTTTAAAAACGTACTGAGAAGGTTCTTTCAAAAACTAGTCCTTTAGAGTTATAATCGGCAAAATCTGAAATAAGTCCGAAAGTTTCGCGGTTGTTTTTAATTTTGACAATGTTGCGTTCGGCGCTCGAGGTCACAAACTTGGATTATTCATTGGGCCAATAGCATAAACAAGTCAGCAAAAAATCAGAACTACCGGATTTGACGCAAGTTAACACATGTTGACTAAAGTTACTGGAGTATATGTAGGTAGTTGATTAGATTATTTCCCTTCCACCATCGACGAATCTACTTTAAACTTGATTCTTAAACCGTTCCTGCAGTGAAAAAAAATGTTTTAATTTTGTAACTACCTAGAACATCATTAATGTGTACTTATTCTACTCAGCAAGGATAATTAAACTAAACATAGTTTTAGTTTTAGTTTTTTAAATGTAACTTTGTACGTATTGTCTATGTAATGTCTAATGTATTATTTATATGTAAAAAATATGTGATTGATTAAGTTAATTTAAGGGACTATTGTATTAGGGTAACACTGTAAAGATAGTAGCTCAAATGAAACAATAAATAAATAAATAAATAAATAAATAAATAATTTCTTAGACCAGTTACAACTTCTCAAAGTAGAGCATACAATACGACGCCCGCAGTCTTGGGGCCGTTGGCGACCGTTACTTGTGAAAATAATGTTTGAGAGTCGCGCAGCCGCGGCTGGCGCAGCTCGATCACAGCATAAATAATTAATACTAACATTTAATACAAACGCCGCGAGGCGGGGGCGATGTGCAAAAACTTACGCCCAGTCCGCTCCGGCCAGTCTGCCGTACTTGCTCTAAATTATATGCGCATTATCACCAGCACGGACCTGCGAGTTATTCTCATGATAAAGAGGTAATTGTTTTAATCGCTGCGGGGATTGTGATCTGTGGTCCGTTTTTTAATAGCTTCGGAACGCACCAGAATGAGTAGCTGGAAGTATTTATTTTTATAAACTACACTACACTTGTGAAACAATTTTGATAGATAAGAGCGATTTGTAATGGCACGGCAAGTTAAATCTCAGAAAAACAAATAAAGCTTGAGATTAAAAACGAAATATAAAAGTACTGCAGCCATATAGAATACAAACAAATATACAAAAACTCCAAATGTAGTTGGAGCGGCGGATAATGATAATATTGCAAGTTTGATTGATTGAACAAACAGCGACATGCCATGCAAACACCGCCGGCTCGACACTCATAATTAACACAGCACCTCGGTGAATCTCTAAAATCAGACTTGAAATATGATCCGGATGATTGGAATGTAAAATGTAGGCATTGGATGATCGAGCAATTAATAAATCAACAATCGAAAGCGTAAAAGATTAGCGAGATGAGAGCAGGCCGCCGAATTCCTCGGCCAGAGCTGGGCGGCGGCGGCAGGTGAGAGGCATCAATAACGACAAACTGTCCGATTGCCAAACAAAATTTACACCGCATTCAGATCACTAACTGTAAAAAGGCATCATTAAAATGACTAATCAAACGATCAACATTCAAGAATCCAGTAAATGTTAATTATATGTTGGAATTTATTGAAATTATGCGAAATAAATTAATTCTTGAAGTGATATTAACTAGAAGGTTGGCTCTGGTCGAGTATGGAGCAGTGGAAGGCGTCCATGGACCGGTTGCGGTATGTGGTCTGTCAACCTCGAGTGCGCGGCCCTCGCCAGGCGGCTCCCGCCGGCCTGGAACCCTGCCGAGATCCCTGCACTGCCATCCCTCTTGTTCCTCCGCGGCCTTCAGCGTTCCACGTTCCACTGCCTCGATACGGGTTCTATTTATAAGTACACCTAAGTATGATCTTAAGTTCTCAAACCGTTTTGTATTAAGACGCCGGTTGGACCAGAATTTAAAAGACGCTTATGAGATTGACCGGAACAATTTGAACTACCCTAGTGTGTTTTTACAATATGTAAGCATGAGTTAGCAAATCGTTTACCACTATTGGCGCACTATGTAACAGAAAATGGATTCGCAAATTAATTTGTAGCCATATTGCGCTCTTTGGTTTGTTAGCATCATTACGCAGGGAATCATTCGGAGTCAATAGTACAATGGTAGAACTAGCCCTATGGTGAAGTGCATCGAGATTGGCGTCGGCGCCGGGCACGTCACGCGACCGCATTCCATGGCGCCTCCATTCATGAGGCGTGAGCGAGAGGTCACCAAAGACCTTTAGTGGGAACGGGATAGGCAAGCGAGCGCCGTTACCCTGTATGGGAATGCAATTCGTAAGCGCACGCGCACGGATTTGATGCCGGACTTGCTGCGTCTCAGTTGACGCGTTCTGGAGCCTTATTGGCGTCTCGTTTGCGCCCGAGGAGACGGTTCTTTAGCGAGCATATCTACCGATGCGTCTGTTTGCATACTGGCGATGGCGGTGTGATTTGATCGATCGCTAGTTTCCTGTGAGAAATACAGGTTGTTTGTCGAGTCAGGTGGCGAGGTGCGTTACCGTTAATTCTTGTGTGTGTCCGGACCGCACGCAATGCTGGGTCTTTATTGTCTTGTATATTTAACTCATATAATTAAACACCGATACCGAAAACTTTTGAAAACCATTTAGTAAACAAACGAAGTACCAAAGGTGCAGTCAAGTCAAACATGACGACAGCATTCTTATAAAACATATGCGCTTAACTAATACGCGCGGTACCTTTATTGTGTGTACCTACGAACTACCTTAGTGGAATGTGGTTAGGGCACGATGCATGACCCATGGATAGCTAACCAGGTTAATATTATTCAACCTCGTTCTTAAGTACAACATTAAATTACATCAGCCGAGCGGTGCTCAAATAATGTTAAGAAATAATTGTCTCCATCCAAGAGTCAAAATCTGATTGGTAGCGCCGCTGAACACGTTTCTCGAGCAATACAAGAATAGAGCATTGTCGCCCCGATTCTGTAACGCTTAGTCACGTCCGCCTATAAACATACAATAGCGAGAAACCTAAATATAGACCACCACCCAATATTTAGGAAGCTTTCTTTTGAAATAGAAAATGCGATCGGAATAGTTTCTTTCACAATTGGCACAGCAAGAATTCCCCATTGCTCTACTTCAATCCATTAGGGTTTTTGAAATTCGAAATTCTATTCCATTAAACCACCGCCAAGAACCAATGTTCCCCTCCTGAAACCATTTCAGATCATGAGCGTCACTTAATTGCTTTTGAACAACTTAATAAAGTAAATTATTTAAATATCCAACGTGAACATGTCAGCCGAGACCACAGACTTATATAATATGTCATTGGAGCTTATGGGAATAAATAGCTAATGCCAATCCGTAATTTTATCGAGTAGTACGAGCACTCCAAATATCGACTACGACATGGTCTTCGTACCTATAACTGTACGTCATAGGTACCGTATCGTATACGGAACTGGACATGCTTTATAATATTGTTTAACAAGTGAAATTATAAAGCAAAGGGGTTTGGGTAAAAGTGTTGTCATTTGTAAAATTCATACATTTTCAAGGTGAGCGGCCATAAAAGTGGTAAATTATGATAGAATTATTAAAAATAAACATATTTTGTTACGTAATGTAATACTCTAAAGTGGATCGGAGCCGAGATATTTAAATATTCATACTTGGGCGTACCTTTGTACTAAAAACTGAATACTTAAATCTTTAAAATCTCCGCTCCGATATTATTTACCGCCATAAATTATATATATCTATGTGTATTTAGAGGTCCTCTAAATAACTATGTAAAAATCATTCGTGGCCGCTGAAAAAAAAAATGACGAAATATTCTTCAAACAAATTTACCCAATGCCCTTTTAAAATTCGCCCGCACGTTTTGAAAATTACCCTGTAAGAAAGACGTATTTAATGTCGCCTGGGTATCTATTCCACTCGGTAAAACTATATTTCTTTCGACATGTTACCATGTTTTAACTCGGCCGCTACTGTCAAGTAATAAGAGCTATCGTAGCGTTGACAATACGATCACGTCAAAAGCAATAAGATTGTACTAAGTAGAATAGAACCACTGATTTGTGACAAATTGGGCCGAAACGTTCAGCCTCTATGAGGAAACAAAGAACCATACATACCCACATGACACCCACCTACAAAGATACATACTATTTAAAAACATTACCCTTCTTCTTCGGCATTTGTCTCATTACCTAACATAAAGCTAAAAACGATAAACTCTGCTACTATTGTTTAAATTAATGTTGAACCACCAAGCGCACCATTGAAAACAGTTTCCACCCTGCTACTCACCGGTTTACTAAACCCTTGTCTAAAGTTAAGATGTGTATGTATGCAATTTTACACTAATATCCACATCTGTATTAGAAGCAAATTGAAGTCCATTTGAGAGGTATGGTTGGCTAACTAACATCAGCTAGCAGGTGGTGAATAGCCGTGCGTGTGTACGGAATGAATTATAAACAATCTTTTTACAATGTCCTTGTGTTTGTTTAAGATTTTCGGAATTCTCATAATTTTTTGTATCACAGAATGAAGAGAAAAAGTACTTATGCCTATTACGTATTTAGCTCTAAATAAGAACGCTGCATAACCTTGGATATCGGCTAAATGCCAACAGCTTCGTTCCTAGAAGCACAGGTAAGCTCAATGCCTAATACGGTCCCTTTGTCACAAACATCGTTTATGCAAAATACATGATGTCATTGCTGAGCAATATGTATGAGCGTGCATAAGGCGCCGTGCATGCGGATTTCCTTCGACTAATGCAACATTCCTCACAAGCCTTTGAGGTTACTCAGCATTCGCGTACTGGTAATCGTGCCGATGGTAAACAGGTGAATTATGAATGGGACACGTCATGACGCCCACGTCGGAACTCGTACCGTGGCCGAAGCGGCACCGGGGACAATTATAATAAGTGCCCACTTCTCCTCCTACTTACATTCAATCGTTCAAGTCGTTTGTCGATCAAGTGATATTTACTTAAACAAACTCAAGGAAAGCATCTTCAATAATTATGTACATGTATACGGTACGCAGAATTGTCGTGAAATTGTACACTAACTAACAATCGATGCATATCTGCAGTATTAACTTCATGCAAATGCACAAACAGGTTGATTTGATTTCTGTGATGATTACGGTAAACTTCAAAGTAAACGTTTGTACATTCGGGCAAATAAGGACACAACTTAATCCTACGCAATGAAAATATAGCTAAAAGTCGACCCTTCAAATTGACAGACGCATCTAATCGACCTTACTGTTATATTGACGTGGAAAGGGAATGCAACCTTAGGATGCCACTAGGGGCAGAGAGCACAAATTTGGCCGACTGTACCTACCTTTACACAAGATGAAACTAGCGTCAAATCTTTAGTCGAGTAATGGTAGCAGTTAACGGAACGTTTAATAGGCAATTAGATCGGTGACGCGGGTGCGGCACTGACGCAAATATGTACACCTGACGTGGCGCTTGCGATACTCTAATAATTACAGAAATCGATTGCTTTACAACTTCCATCGTCGGAATGCAGTGCAGAGGGTGATCAATCACATCGTACATACCGTCGTGCATTGAGCATTTAATAGTGGTATAGTCATTGTTGTACAGACAATTTTTTCATGGAATGTATCATTTCACAATAGGCGAGCTTATGATCGAGTTTCATTCGGCCAGTAAGGAACCCCAAATCGATACTTGGAGATTTTCCCTTTTCAACCAAATTCTCAATTTTCCAAGTCATATATGTCAAGCCGGTGTTAGGCGCCTTGCGATTCCTCTGGTAAATGTGTTAGTTGATCGATTGCCGTAATGTAATTATGCCTGGGCTTATTCAAGACGCATAACGCTAAATTAGCGATTTTCGAAAATTTACCAAATGTATAGGACTGACGTAAGCTAATGACAGATCGCGTTCATTGCTTATGTCAACCCCATTAATTTCGAGTAGATAGAAATCAGAAAAGAAAAGCGGCGTTTGCATCTTAGCTAGGCCTACTGTTTGCCCGTTTCTTACATAAAAGAAACCATCGGCGGCTGGTTTTAGCTCACGAGCGTCCGGCGCCGGCCGGCAGAGCGCAGGAAATCGTAAAAGCGCATCGAGAGCGTTATTGATGCGTCTTCCGGAAACGCGCTTTCCGGCGTGGCCACTTCCGCCTAATATCCTTCGCTTTATGAGCGCCGCGGGCCAAACGCCGCTATTTCGGGCTGTCTACAAGACGCAATGTGCTTCTATCTAATCATTCGGGAATTTCTATAAGACGCAATGCTTAGTGATTCAGGTCAATTGATACATCAAAGGAGATACATTTGGGTTTAAATTTGATAATGTAGATAAATCAAACGAATTAATAAAAAAACAAGAAACCGTTTCTTTAAAAAAATGATAAAAGACATATAGATAGAACAATCGCCATCATTTAAGTAAACTTTGCACAAACACCCAAAAAATTGATAATAGTTACTAATTCCGACTTCAGCAAGCATTGCACTGCGCTAGTAAAGAATTCGTTGTGAAATGGCGCGAAGGTATTGTTTGTGGTTGAGGAAAAAAAATGAAAAAGCAAACAGTTGCGCATTCCATTCGCCTATGCACGTGGCACATTCCAGCGGGGTCATGCACCACACGCGCGCGTGGAACAAGTGCAACGTTCTACAGCCTCTGTGGCGGCCTGAATTCTTTAACCCCTTGCACCAATGCCTTACTTAGAAACTACATGTTTAAGAGAACGTAATGGTAAAGTCATACCTTAAAGAACGTAAAGGTAAATTTTGTGCGTGCATACCTCCGGAACTATTGAACTATTCTCAAAAGTCGTTCATAGGTAGAAAGCTTCACTTTTTCTTAAGTGAAGTGAACAACAGTATAAGCGCTCAAAAGCTACAAATGTAAAATGAAAGGATGATGAAAGGTTTATAATTATATTTTCGTTGTTAAGAAATACAATCAATCTAAAAGATTTCATGCCAACAAAGCCAAAGCCAAAGGCATCTTGGTTTTAACTATAAAGAGGATTCGTATTGACCTAAAGCTCTAGCCTACAAGACTTCGAAATAAGGAAGTAAACGGAGTGGGTAATGAATAGCGTGTTTAGATAGCATTCCATCCTTGAGGGAAAGCGGCAGAAGCGGCCGCGCGGGGAGGCTCCAGAGGAATGCGGCCGGACGCCCGGACTCCCTCCCCCCCTCTCAGTCCGCCCCCCTTGCGCTTGCGCCTCTCACGGATATTTATTAAGCGCTAGTGCAAATATTATTTGAAAAGTTTGTAGCATGCGATTGTAAAATAATACGCAAATAATATTCATAAATGTTTTAAAAAACACAAAACCGCCTTCAAAAACGCTGTGTTTCATTTATTTTATTTTAAACTTTTTAGTGATCATAATAAGCTGTTGTGTATATCCACTTCTTAGTTGATATGAAACTTCAAGCTCGCCGCAAGCAACGCCGCGGGAAAGTCATAGTGATATTTAATCAATTAAATGTTCTTCGTTACAATTGCTCAACTATCTTAATCGAGATATCTTATCGCCACCCTTGAACCTATTTCAACCTACCGTTGAGGAGTTCCGGTAGCCATTTGTGGTCTTCATCATCAATCCCACTTCAACAAATGAAACTTTCTGAAAGCAAATGCAGGACATGTTGCCTATAATATTTGAGGAGTTCCTTCAATTCCTAACGGATCCCCTCATCAGATTCAGATTTGGTGACAATAAGACCACCTCGGAAGTATAATCGATCAAACCAAAACGGAATTTTTAAAATCGGACAACTCTTTAAAAAGTTATGCGTGATCTGATCATACATAAAAAAATTAAAAATATACGGGTTGACTTGAGAACCTCCTCGTGTTTTTTGAAGTCGGTTGAAAAAAGTCTTTTATATATTTTTAAATAATAAAATATATATTTTTTTAATGGGGGAGGGATGTAGACATTATTTAAAATACTACAAAATTAAATAGATGCAAATGTTGCAATATCTAAATAAGACTAAGTACAGAATTCAACATTAATACAATTAAAAATTAAAACTAAACGTATTTAAATTAAAATTAAACTAAGCTACTCAAATATTAAAGATATAAATAATAATCACCACTATAAAAAGAACACCCCCTCCAGCAGGTCCGCTCGCGGCATGGTCCCCATGCATGCATTACCTGCCTGGATAGCTAGCCCAATCCTTTGGGAGAGGTAAGCACCAGCTCTAGGATCTCCGGAGAATTCTATGAGCCGAGAGGACAGGGCCTTAATAAAGCTTTTCATATCAGCTGACCAAGGTCACATGGTTTCCACTGCAAGCGCCACAAATTCGTAATTATTTAATAATGACGAATATTTGCGGCGCTTGAGTGTTTGGGCCTGATCAGCTGCTGCACCGGCCCGATTACGGGTTGACTGGACGTGGGAAAGGGCGAATGTGTCAACGCACATCGCGTCCTACACCAGTGCCCTACCTAGTTTCCACGGCACCAATGTAGCTCCGTCTGGTCGCTGGCCGGCACTTCTGAAGCATGAAAGGCCATGTCGTCCCAGCTCACTCACTTCCTTCCCGCACGCGCAAGTATGAGGTTCACGGAGTCTAGCCCCAAGCCGCAAGTTTATTGCTATGCGCAAGCTGCTTGGGTCCAAGACTGTGCCTATACTGCGGGAAGGAAGAGCGTGGAGCCAGTGAACTGATTCGCCTGCTGAGACAGCGAGGAGACGGGCGCGATCTGAATCATCCGGACTATTTTCTTGAGAGATGCATGAATTGATATGAGGCGAGGTGTATCCCATGCTCTCTGGATATGCCTCTTGACTGGCATATCCACTCCCGGACACGACTCACACCAAACATCCCTAGCCTCCACCAGGTTCGCAATCTCAACGTCAAGTATCTGTGGGTGATTTAAGATAATACTGACGAGAGGCAACGAACCATAGGCGGAGGACAGGAAAGCCGGTAGTGCCACGCTAGAAGAGCACCGAATACCAAGTCCACCGAAACGAATTGGGAGAACCGCTTGAGTCCAAGGCCTTAAACTAAAATTAATGTTTAATAATTTAGACAGAGTTGATTGAAGGGTAATATCTATAGAAGCCAAAATGTCTGGAAATTTCCAAATTTGTTAACTCCGTAGCAAATACATGAACTTTGGAGTGAAAAGACAAAACCAAATAAGATGTATACTAATTTTGTTATAATCTAATAATGCGATATTTTTGCAATGTATGCACATTATGGGAGAAGGCCTTTGCCCAGCAGTGGGGCGCATCAGACTCTTTAATAATGATAGGTACTAATAATGCACAATGCACTTAATTTATTTCTATTAATCACATTACCTTTTTCATATTTAAGAAAAAAATGGTAAATATGTACATTTGGTCGGAAACATCATTCAGGATAATGAAAAAAATAAGAAAAAATGTCCCTGTTGTCTGTTATGTAACGGAAATCCAATACATTTCTTGGTAACAGAACGGACAGTTGTTTTTGTGGGCCCATAATGGGGGTAATTTTTTTAATGGCACAGAACGGTTGTCCTGTTC
The DNA here is from genome assembly GCA_946894065.1 of Acleris literana. Lineage (NCBI taxonomy): Eukaryota > Metazoa > Arthropoda > Insecta > Lepidoptera > Tortricidae > Acleris > Acleris literana. Next base: position 8,471,922 of record OX335681.1, read on the forward strand.
GACCAACGACGTATTTCAGTCGTATTTTTCCTAAATCTTCTAAACTTATAAAAATAGAAATTTACTGCTCTTAAGTTACTAGAGAAAAAAACGTAAAGTACGTTTTTCAAGGTTTTTTTTCATTCTTTTTTTTGGGTGTACTTTACCAGTTCTAAATCACAGTGAGTCTGATCCATATTGGTGTGTATGTAGGACAAACAAAATAGTATTTTTTTATCATTTGGGAAGTAGTATTCTCTGCAAAAGTGTACCATAACAAAGGATAACAATAAACGCAACGAAAAATAGTAATTTATAAAAATATAACACTAAACAACAACGGATGGTTAATAATCCAAACGCCAAACCCAAAAGGCTGAATACTCATACTAAAAAACTAAAAAGAGGTAATCTAACGCGAGGTCGCATTCCCGAGGTAACTCGTAAATTAGGGGCGCATCGGGCGGCGCCGCGAGGATCGCTTGTTACGATATATTTCGAACAAATTCCCTTGGGTGTTAATCTGCATAATAACAGCTTCGGCACAAAGCAGTTGCCGACTCTTATTACGCCCGGGCGCCACTCCGGGGCTACATCTCTTGCGGGTTGCGGCCAACGAGCGAGCGGGGCTTGCCACTGATAAGCAACTCGTAAAGTACATCGTTAATACCTAGGGACCTAATGCCACTTTTACGCCCTAAGCCACAAAGCGTTGTTGTGAAGACATAAGAATTTTGATACTCGTGATGTGTTGTTGTTTATTTAGTATATCAATATGAACAGATGAGGAAATTAAAGAAAGCCGCCAAAAGCGATTAACTCGCGGTCCTAGAGTTCCCATTAGTATAACTCTAGTACAGCAATAATAGATGCTATTTTGCGAAAGTCGCGATTTAAAAAACGGACAATAAAAAGTTATATTAATACTCCTTTACAATGTGGAATGGGAAGAAGGCTCTTTTCGAAAATATAATATAAAATATAATAGAAGTGTTTATATCATATAGTATCAGGCATGATTTAATGTATGTATGTATTTTAATAGTTAGAAACGTATATTACAAAAATAACAAAAATAAAAAATATTGTACCTAATATTTGATAATGATGCGAACCTTAAAGTATAAAGCTTGTTCTTTAGTAAGGTCATACTTTCTTGGAGAAAAATAAAGTCCTAAAGATCCCATCCCATTTTCGGGTTGAGCCGTGTCGTCCTTTTTCATCCTGTAAAATCTGTATGAGCCCATATTTCAGAAGGGTTTTGGTAACGCTTGCTAAATTAAGACCTCAAGTTACAGAACGAGCAATCCAATTGTTCAATTTTAAACATTAATTGTTTTCGTGTTTATGGCGAGTAGACGTCGTCTGTCACAACCCATTTTCCTAGAAACCATCGCCTTCAAACTTAAAAATTTGGCGTTGACGGGACGACGTTAATCGTTTTATCACTATAGCGAGAACTCATACACGTCGGCAAAAAAACAAAATCAATGAAAAATAATAGGCAGTATAGAGCAACAAACTTTTCAAAATCCAAAAAATATGAAAAGGTCTCTCTTAATATTTGACTCTACCTCTTACACCTAGATCTACAGAGCATTTTTTTTACCGCAAAAACAAAAGCAAGGATAGTTTTTATTTTTAGTTTATTTGCTGACTTGGACTTGGTCGCAGTTTCATCGGATCCGCCATCTAAAGGCAAGGCGCGCCCCGGAGCGGCGCAGTACTTACGTGTTCCTCCACCGGCTAACTACCATGTTAAATCGACTGCCTTATCGCCTACCATTCACTGACGCCCGCTACTTCTCATACTGACAATAAGCTATAACATTCCATTCTTAATCAATGCAGATAGGATTGGATTTCAATTACAATTAGAATTGTATTAAAATTCAATGTGCGGCTGTGGATCTAAGATTATCTGGCGATCCAATTTTAATCATATACTTGCTCTATAGACTAATCCGGTGCCAGACCAATTAAAAGAAATGTGAGAAAGCGGATTTAAAACAATCTTAGTGACGTTTATTTGTTAACAAATAAAAACATTTTGTAAATGATACAGGTATATCACCATCATCAAATAGGTACATATCCCACAATGCTAATGCCAACGCGATATCATCTTCGGTACAAATCGTTTTGTCGTAATTAAACCGAAAGTTACCTCGTCAGAGGTGCAATTATTCGTGTAATAATAAAGAGGGCGATCTGCATAACCAGAGGGAACAAAGGAATTGTTTGTTATCTCTTTAGTCTTGTTACCCGCCATTACCTGCAGCGGTTGGTCGCTCCGGAGAGTGCGCAGGCGACCGGCGTTCCGATACTCCGCATCTTTTATTTTTGCGTTCGAAATTCAATCAGGTGCAAATTTGTTCGGATGGGCTGAGGCTGTCGATTTCGATATTAGGAAATAACTCGTTTTGAAAAGAGTTCACAAGTACGGATAAACATAAATAAATTACAAATAACATCTAATAGGTTGCCACAGATATTTAAGACAAGCGTTTCATGGAATGAGAGGTACTTTAAAAAAATAGCTGATGAAGTAAAAATTTCGAGTTATTTCTAATATTTCAATGTACATTATAGAGAGAAGTGGTTGCTGGTGTGTTGTGAATATGTCTGGGAGTCACCCACGCGTCGAACAGTATAGACGACGCGACAATACGTCAAGGTTGACTTCAATGACACGGCGCGCCGGCAAATTTTTCAGCAAAATAGTTTACTGGGCAGGCGGTGGTGACGGCAGCGTCTGCGCCGGCGGGTCGATGCCCCCGCCGCCACGCGATTCGGCTCCGCTCGGCGCGACTGCGGGTGAATCGTCGCCAATACACGCATACCCGCAGTTTGCTCGCCAGTCGCCACTTTCATAGTTTTGATGTAATGAAAATTTGTCAATCCAGTGAATTGCAATAAAAATAACATAACCTGAAATGACAGGGCGAGGCGCCGCGCCGGTGACTAAGGTCCGTAGATCACAGAGTCATACAATAGAGAATAGATATAAAAGGATGTATTCAGAACTGAGGGCCCTGCAAAGATGCACTACGCTAACTAACGTTTCTATTCGATTCGTTTTTAAACCAATCGCGTCACTGGGAGATGACGTGATACGAAAAGTCTACCGGTGACGCGATTGGTTAAAAACGAATCGAATAGAAACGTTAGTTAGCGTAGTGCATCTTTGCAGGGCCCTCTGGAAGTGATATTGTATATCGTTTGCAAAAACGCTTAATTTCAATTTTTTTAACAATAAAAAATGCGAAAGCATATTTTATTTTACGATTAACGCTCAACAAAAGCGTTAAAATCATGACAATAAATGATCGACGAATGAGTGACGAAATCCATTTTCGTTTTGAAATTTTAACCCCCTTATGCAATTCGCGTAGTCTCTAGATCGCTTACATAGTCCACCGACGGTACAAACAAAGCAAAAGTAATAAACACACCCACCTACGTCGCTCAAACGCTTTTTCGATCTAATTTTGGAACCGACCTGGAAATGTAACTATAGGTAGCATTGAACCGTTTCAGAACAACGCAACAAGCCAAATTGATTTCAGGTCGCCGAAACTGAGATCGTCAAGCCAAAGAAAAACGTAGACGGCACGGCTAATGCCAAGCATTTTTAAAAAACTGGGATGGTTATTAATAGTGTACAAATGTTACTGCAAAAACAACTTTTAAACTCTGAAACGGTGATGAACATTAGATATATATTCTGTCTAATGTAGGAACATTAGACAGACTATAAAATATAGTGGAAACTCTATGGTGGAATAGTGCGATGGTTCGAACTAGCGGGCCCTGCGCGTAGCGGCGCGGGCGCAGCGTTCGCTAGCTGCATCCCACTCGCGGCACTCGCGCCCGCAACTTATCAATGAAATTCCTGCGCCACCGCCGCCTCTCCAACGGTGCCTCGCGTTCCTTCCCTGACGTAACAAGATGGCGGACGGCACACATGTGCTCGCTCTAACCGACCAAGCATTCCTAAGCGCACACTTATCATTGTAATTTACTTGCTAAATTAAGTAACGTTGAGTGACAAAGATTAAACATCAACACGAGGTTAAATACGATTCCCGTGAATATTAAAATCTATGAATGAATCAGGTCCGAAAAGAAAAATAAATCGCGATTCAGAATGTTTAGAGAATTCCTTAGTATTTATTCTTTACTACTCCAATTGTTTTGTACTCGTTATGTAAGCTAAGTTACCGATAAAGCTTACAAATTATGATTTATGTCGCCACCTACCTATTTTACCCAACTCCAACTAGCCGTCGCTTGCGCTTTAGTGTTCCAAGTCCATTGCGAACTATCCACAGATGGCAGCACTTGTGTATTAAACACAATGTTGGAATCTAGTTGCAATCATACTAGAAACTTTTCAGTTCAAAAGATGGCATGAGTGTTGCAATAAGTAACCAAAAAACCGGCCAAGTGCGAGTTGAACTCGCGTGGACAGGGTTCCGTCCATAGGTACGTTAATTTTTTTTAAATTATTTTTGTGATAGAATTCTTATGGGTTTTTCTGTAATCTACAAGCAATGAACTATATTTATTATTATTAAAAAAAATTTAGGTTCAGTAGTTTTGGAGATCAGGGGTGGGGGAATGGTAAATTTTCGTCTTCTTTCATGAATAAAATCAAAACTATTTATTTTACGATAATAACAAAAATATATATGAGATCCTCATAATGAACCCTTTCATTTGATATATGATACAGTAAGGTAATCAAAACTTTTTTTTTAATTTCCTTATTTTTCCCTTGACCCTTATTTGAAAAAAATATTTATTTACTTTGCACATCTGTGTTTGGGTCATCAATTTACATATGTGTACCAAAATACAACTCAACGAACGCACAGACAGACGCACGAGTAATCCTATAAGGGTCCCGTTTTTTTTTTTCATTTTTTTGTACGAAACCCTAAAAATAACAGGGGACAACCTCACATAAATTGACCCAGTACCAAACTAAGCTCTGAGTTTGTCCTAATACTTAAATACATTTAAAAAAAACTTTACATATTGTACGCTGGTGTTTTTCCCATAAATTGCCTACAAATATGAGATATTTTTTTTTTTAAACCGGAAAGTACTTATCGTTTACAAATAAACTAAGGTTTGAAATAAGGTACAATTATGTAGATATATAAATAAGAAATATATATATTTTCAGCTCTGGCCTCTGTGGAAACCGAAGCTTTTATTTATTTTTTAATGAAAGTTCAAAGATTCAAATCTTTATAGATTTGATCTTTGGCGTTCATATAAGGTACCTATATAACTTGATTCCATAAATCCTTTTCTAATATCCGGCTGAATATCGACCAAAATTAAAACTGCCATTCTCTTGCCACAGGCGTTACTATACTTTTACCATACTTGAGTGGTTGAAGGTAGGTAAGGTAACATTAAAACAGCCTATTATCATAGATCTGTCACCCTAAAATCAGACAGTATTATCTGAGTAAACTCAGTTCAACGATGTAAGTGTCGCAAAGTTTTTTGTTCTGCAAAAAAACCGGTTAAGTGTGAGTCGGACTTACAAACGAAGGTTTCGGTACCATTCTTGTATGCGGCCCCTTTCAATTCAACACAATCTGTAAAAACTGTCTATCTGTATATAGATACGTTCATGAGATACGGCCTCCTGACCAACGGACGGATCGCGGTTTAGTAATAGGGTAACTTTTGTACCCATTTGGGTACAGAACCCTAAAAATGTTGCTGCTAAAGCATTATTTATTATTTTCGGGATATCTACCTCTAACGCTTATTATAGTAGAGTATCTGTCAGCACAACCAAACTTTTACGAAACAAATAATCTTTGAGCTCTACTGTGTGGAGGAAACCAAACATGTCGGGCAATGATGAGGAATCACTTTAAATTGTACTGTAAAACGTTTCGGAAGTGTTAATTGCACAATCTAAGTAGGGCCCTTATTTTGAACTAAAATTTAATCGCCACAGGGTAACTAACTATTAAATACCTTCTCAAGATACTAAATTTTACGAAAATAAAATAACACGAATAATGAATATTATCCAAATTTTGCTTTACTGTCCAAATGACCGCGAAACTGAACATCACTCGCAATTTCAACGCCCAGGATTCCAATAGACGGTTCCTAACGAGGTTCTTCAAAATTGACAGCTACGACGAAGGGACGTTTTTTAGCGGTAAACGGACAAAGTTTTACTTGGAATTATTAAAATGAAGTACAGATTTAGTGAATAAATACGACATTGTTTTCGGTCGGACTAGTTCGTAATTAACTTGCTTTCTTATTCAGCTTGAGTACCCATCAAAAAGCGAATTGACAAAGCAAAGACGAATACGAACTTATCCAACAAAATACGTATGATTGCGACTCTCGTGGCTGTAACGTATTAACAAACTCATCTGGGTTGACAAGCCGGTCACAAGGTACGTCAAGGTAAACGTCAAGCCATAGAAAACTGCCATTTTTGACGCATCTTGAGACGAGCAGTACAGTCATTACTAGAGTTAGGACTTTTAGTGGCAAATCGCGGTTCTAGAATCCATGGAGTCGCTATTTCCTATTTATTATAATACTTTGATTTTGACCTTCAGTATTTTAATATTTCAAAATTAATTTATTCATTAAACCGCTAAACCAATTTAAATGAATTTTGGTATGGAGGATATCTCTGCTGTGAAAGTGTTACAAACAAGCAAACATTAGTAGGTATGGAATAACCGGACTAAAAATGTATTTAGTTCATTTTGAAATATAACCATACGAAGGTCATAATCAAAGTGTCATGTGTTATAATAATTAGGAAATAGCGACTCCATGGATTCTAGAACCACGATATGCTACCAAAATCCTAACCCTAGTCATTACAGTATTCTAATGAACATATTGGCATGCATCCCGTGACTGTCAGAGGGTGGGGACCAAATCCCCCATCACCTTTTAAGTTTTGATTCATGTACTTATAGGAATGTCTAAACTCTTTTAAGTAACTTCAAATAAAAATCAGTGATAGAACTTACGGCCCGATCTTTGTTATACATTTAACAATCCTTTTAATAAAATATACGAAACACGATGGAATCGGTTTACTGTAGGAGCACATGTTTAATCCTTAAGCAGGCAGTACATGCTACGTGAAAGTGAAATACAGTTTTACGCACTGAGGTTTACATCTAGACCAAATAAATAATGAAATGAATTAAAGAAACATGTGGCTTGTTTATGCACTCTCTCTACCATTGTAAGTATACCGTCGATTACCACTTCTTGACCTTATTGCATTGTAATAAGGTCCAAAAGTGGATACATGTGTTTGTAATCGACTGTACTTTAGTTTACATGTAAACTGTTTCCATTACGCTTATTGACATGGGCATTATGGACGTAAGTGTTCTTAACATGCAAAGGCGTTTAATCGACCACATCCAGCCATGCGAATATGTATGATAGGCTAATTTACCCCTTATTCAGCCCCCGTTTATATTTTTTTTGCTAAAGAATCGAATGTACACTTACTGTTATTACATTAACTACAGTAGTAATTCAGATTATTACTCTGCACTGGAGAGCATTTTTATTTTCGTTTAGTACTGTTCTACTAATGAAATAAGAATGAAAAGAAAATGTGTTAGGTATTTATTACATTTCATTGTAATTCATCCATCCATCCATACTAATATTATAAATGCGAAGTAACTCTAGTCTGTCTGTTACGCTTTCACGGCTAAACCGCTGAACCGATTTCGATGAATTTTGGTATGGAGATGGCTTAAACCCCGAAGTAGGATGTACTTTTTACGCGCGATAAATGACTTCTACGCGGTTGGAGTCCGCTAGTCTTTATCTTCTTTACATAGTGTAAAACAAAGTCGCTTTCGCTGTCTGTTCGCTGTATAAATAAGTTCTGGATTATGTACGGGTGTTACAGAAAACTCACATAAACTGAAGCGAAGCGAGGGCGGGTAGCTAGTTAATAAAAATAATAATTCAAAAAATATATTCCAGTTAAATGAAAAATAATAATTCAAAAAAAATATTCCAGGCGTATTCCACAGGAAATGCCAGGCATTCGGCCCAGCTCATATACCTACTACTTATGTTAATATCACGCTTTCCTTCGTTCCTGCGACGAAGAAGGACAAACCAACCAACACACTGTTGTATATATAATATTAGTACGAAGTACCACGCGCTTATACCATCGCGTTCAATTTGAAATTTGTTTACGTAAAAAGTGACTATATCTCGCTTCCTATAAGAGGCGTAATGCATAAATCAAACAAATACATACTTTGAATAATTATTTCAACCAAAGTAAAATCGTGAGTAAAAAGTAAAAATCGATTATGAATGCGACACATTAAAACAACAAAATAACATTTTTGTTCATTGTAAAAGGAGAAACGTTCTTCTGCAAACGTTAATTAACTATGTGCTCGCTTAATCGCTTCTGCCCTGATAAGGATCAACCTGGTCTTATTTAAAAAACTACTTTTAAATCTGAAATTTTATAGTTGTTTCCTAGAAATATATTTAACACAGAGGCCTATGGCCTAGTAATCGTTTGCCTCCTCTATATTATTAAAAAAAAGGCTGATGCATGTTATTTACACCTATACCTTTACCCATGGTACAATAATATACTTCGCCTGGTATTCTCTTCCGAGAAGCATTGGTCACGTGAGTGGACACGTACTACGTCATATCCGGCAACCGAACATTTAAAAACGTAAAAATCGGGGTAATTTTAAAATATTTGCTCGTATATATTAACAGTACCTGGAAGACCGAGCGTCGCTCGGGTTGAAAACGAAATTTGCCGAAGATGACAACTTGACAGATCGATTTTTCGCCCTCATAAACCCTATATTTCAAATTTCATCAAAATCGTTGGAGCCGTTTCCGAGATTGATTCAGATTATATATGTATATTAAAAATTGCTCGTTTAAAGGTATTATTAGCTAATACTATCATTGTATATAGGTAAAGTAAAGCCAACGAGACGAGATAAATAATGTAAACAAGCTTTCAACAATCGTGTCACTTCGAACGCAATCCAAACAGGAATGAACTTCACAAAATGGCGGCCTTGATGTTGACAACTGTAGGTACTGACAGCTTTCCTGTACCACGAATCACGCAACGACAGCCGTCATCGACTAACTGAAGATATTATTGCGTACGTGAAATAAGGACAGATATAAAATCGCTCGCTATCGCTATATAACTCAGTAAGGGTCAGTTTGTTTACTTTCTTTATCTCGTCTCAGAGGCCGTACTTTATTTACGTTTTGACCATTTACTGTTCTCTATAAAAATACGGTCACGTACAGGTATAAATTCTACGAGCAATGTGCCGTGACTACTGGCACATAAATGTTAAACGTTTAATGGTAAATATACGACTATACTCATAACGAAATAAATAATAAGTTCTAAATATTAGGGCAATGGATTATGAGAACTTGAATATTGATAAGTGCTTTATTAAGCGCTTCCTCTCCGCGTGTTTAGGAAAATATAATGACCCTTTTTAGTACAATGATTATAAATCTGTTTTAACACCTAAAAAATTAGAAAAGAAATGGCATCTACAACTTTTACCGCGACAGTTTGACAGCGAGAGCGGCATATGATATTCCATTGGTTCGAATAGTATGACGAGAAACATCAAATTGACAGATTTGTAACCGGCCAGTTTTATCTGGGGAATCCGGTGATGCCTGTAGTATCAGGTTGTAATTCCACATTGTAATGTAACATTTACGTTTAAAAAAAAACGCTTTTAGTTATTTTCATGCATAAATGCAATTTACAATATTAAAATGACACATTACATTAAAGTAAATATGTAAATGATGCTCGTAACTTATATTATTCGTGTATATTCACTGCTTAAATACAAAAGCGCCACAAATCAAAAAGAGATACAGTTTGATTTAAAACTTAAAGTAAAAATAGCATTCGGAATTTAAATGCCACACAAACACATTTTGATTTGTAGCGCTTTTGTATTTAAGCAACGTATGATTTTTGAAATAAAATCGTACAGTCATCTGAAATCAAATTTGTCCATATTTTTGGGTAGTGGTTAATTAAGTAGCAACTTTGTGATGACGCAGAAAGTGTCCCTTTCGGAAGAGAAGACCTTGATTAGACCATGCCTTTACCTATACCCAGGGGTCGGACAAAAAGTGCGGATGACGTAAAAATGACGTACCTAATCTTGCACACAGGATGATGTTTGTATTTAAACTTCCGTGTGACATGTAATAACGAAGTAGTATTAATGAAGTAACAAAATAATCGTAAATAAATCCATGGAATTAATAATACAGGTGGTAGGGTGATGTAGTGAATAAAATAAATTTCACGAAACTTGTCACCATAAGGTACGATTATTTAAAATTAATTAGGACAAATCTGTGGGAACATCAGATAAATAGGTTTAATACTCAAAGGTAGGAAAGTAGGTAGGATTAGTAAAAATAAAAAAGATAATTTGATGTTATTATACTTATTATTTAATGAAATTATGCATAATTAATGACTTTTTTCAAACAAGTCTATTATTGTTGTCACAGACTTAAAATATGCTTGAATTAATTTTTATTCCTCAATTGATTGACAGGGGAAAAAAAAAATATCCAAAATTTCGCGTTATCCATAACATTAATAAGTTTGTTTAGCTTTTATTATTCCCTTACTCGTCTCTTACGATATCCACGAGAAGACATGGAGTGGCACAATTCTAACCCGGTGACCACACAGGTAATAATAATTGATTATGAAAATCAAAAATACTATTTCAAATCATCCTATAAGTGGTTTGACGTCATCCGCACTTTTTGTCCGACCCCTGCCTATACCTTTTATATCTGGCATACTGCAATGTATAAACCGTTGCTGATATTCTGTTTTATTATTATTCAGGCTGATCTAGCCGAGTAATTAAAGACTACGTGGAGTCAAAGGACCTAAGTATGCATAAATTAGACACCTCTGTTTTGTAAGTTTAAAGGAACGTTGTAGTACCAATTACGTTTTTTTTTTTTAGAAAATACTGTTTAGGTAAACATTCCTGAATTCAGGGGCTGCCACAGCATTCGATCTGCTACTGGTGCGCTTTTCAGTGGTATTCTGCATTCCAAAACAAAAAGGCAGTATAAAACTGCAAGGTCCATATGCACATACTACATTTTTGTTTTGTACGACTGCATTATTGTATTTACCTGGCAACGTGGAAGGACGCAGCATCACTAGACGCGGCAGCCCCAAAGGACACCCCCACAGCAAGACCCTCGGGGATGTTGTGGACGGTGATGGCGACCACAAGAAGCATAATGCGCTTCCATTGCGACTGCCGCGCCTCCAGCGACCGCTGCAAGCTGTCGCGACGGTCACCGTCGCCGATTTCAACGCCCTTCTGGAATATTCCAAGATACATCGTTTAGTTGTAGGTACTATTCTTGTCAAAATAAGAGTCATTTTCGTCTTAAATAGAAGGCTTTTGGTTATTCCTCAAGGCCTAAGTCTTTACCCAGGTACCCCGCCCCATCTTTTGTTTTATATAAAACACTATTCAACGGATTTTCATGCGGTTTTTACCATCAGTAACATATTTATTCATTACTTTATAATTATTATCCTAACTTTAATTATCAATCGTGAGAGGGTGTCATTCTGTTTCCTAAGACACAGTGAAGACTGCTACTTTTAGAAATGATGCAGAATGATGAATGATGGGGCAAGCAGTCATTTAACTTCTAAACGGAGCATCGTGTAGATGTGATTTTACTTGGATATTCATTCAAGTTCCTAGTGCTTGCTTGCTGTTAGGTACCAATTTATTAAATAGTATGAGACTCATGTTAATGAAAAAGAAGCATTCACTTACTACCGAATAATTATCCTTCACTAACCTTAAGTTTAACCTAAAATACCCCGGTTGAGGTGCGAGTACTATGTATATCCTACCTAGTCAACTCTTGGTAAAGGGTTATAACGCTTTTCTCGGATTCAAATCTCGAATGGGTTTTAAGTAAAGATTGTTATAAAAAAATAAAGGAGCTGTGAAAAGGGCGTGGAGGCGCTACATTATTTAGTGAAAAATCTATATGTAATTACTATTTACTTATGCATTTTGAATAAATAAATAAAGACTTTGTGGGTGAGTTGCAAATTTTTTGTACATAATTAAGGGCTCAATTAAAAAATCCTTAATAATCCTTAACTTTGTCCTTTGTGTAACGAAGGTTAGTCATATAATGATATGGATAATTTTCGTTACACAAAGGAAAAACAATGGACGCAAGTTAACGTAGTCTCAATTAATTCCTTAACTATGTAGGTACAATATTTTTGCAATTCACCCTTGTAGCGTAAAATGCACATAGATATTATCTCATCATTAGACATAGAGATTTTCCTGGCACGAACGCCGTGTGGCTAGTGTTTGACATAATAATAACATCGACAATACTTTTATCGATAAGTACCACTTCAACGTCATAAAGTAGCTTACTAATTTTATTTAGGTACTGAATAAAATTTGATCGTTTATTTCGAGAATCACGTAAGAAAACCTTTATGAAGGTTTTATTACAGGCCGTAAACTTCTCTAGAAGTTTAAAAATACGTGATTGATTTCTGTCATTCCCAGCTAATAGCAGATTCTTTCTTTTCTTAGGTGTAGATTGAAAAGACTGAAATCAAAAATGTGTACCCTGATATCAAATTTAAGTGAACGAGAAACAGGATCCTTAATCCATCAGTGCAACACTAATAATAATTAATAAAAAACTAAGTTACACTGTAGTCATATTCAATATCATAGAAGGTTGTTTTTGGAAAAAAAAATAGATTCTGTGAACTTCTGCGTTAATTTGAAAGACAATCTCGGCGTCGAAGACTTAAAGGCGGAGATTTAATTCAGTGGAAGGGAAGAAAGAAAACTACTAAGTGTTTCTTCATTATTCGCAACTTCACAACAATGTAAATTATTAGATAATAAATTGAATTGGTTTTGGTATTATTGTTGATATATTTTCAAACGTGCCACATTGATATAAGCCACTTATATTATAAGATATCGATAAACTAAGTATCAGAAGGAAGTCACTAGCGTTGCATCGTTCGTGCCAGGAAAATCTCTATGTCTACTCATCATATTTCAGTCTCTGCGCATGTTTTTATAGGTATATTAAATCTTTATGTTATTTATAGATAATTATGAATTATATACCTATTATATGTGATGTTATTTACTGTAGAATGTACTAGCAATAATAAGGATAATTATGTTTGAAGAGTCTTCTTTTTCTGTGCACCCTCTGTGGTAGAGAATGCCATTAGGTCCGCCATTTGTACTTATTTTTGTGCAATAAAGATTAAATAAATATCAGGGGACAAAGTCACACCAATTGCCCTAGTACTAAACTAAGCTCTAGGGTTGTACTATGGATACTAGACAACGATATAAATAGGTACCTACTTATATAGAGAAATGCATACTTAAATACATAGATAACATCCATTACTCATGAACAAATATTCGCGCTCATCACACCAATATCTGCCCTTACCGGGATTTGAACCCAGGGCCGCTAGCTTCGTAGGCACGGTCACTACCAACTAGGCCAACGCGTCGCCGTGGTCGGAATGAATATGAATACATGAATAATATGTTTTTGTAAAACATTATATATCTTTCGACAGTGTTAAGCAACTACATTATGACAAGCTCTACATTTGGTTTATATAACTTTGTAGGTGGCGACATGGACATTGTTTGTGGAAAAAAATACGGCGATTCAAGGGTTAATTTAATGAAATGCAAACTTCTATTACAAGCATTTTTTGCATTACTTTCTTTGCTAAATCTACATAGTGCTGCTGTTATCTACATCAGCTAGCGTCCAGGAAAAACCTATCAAAAGTAATAACTAAAACGTCGTAAAACAATTGTTATCTTGATTCGTGAAGAAAGTTCTAATTATTTACGGCTTGGTGACTAACTACTGCTGCTACATGTTAGTAATATATCGTTACTACTTTGGAAAAAAACTCTAATCTAATATTTCGAGGTATATGAGTTTGAACTTAATTCGCTTCACGTTTAAGTTTAAGATCGTACGTCACGAAATATGAGATACGAGGTTTTTTCAAAGCAATAACGATATGAAGAATAATCGGTGTTTCGATTGCTAAAGTTTTTACCAGTAAAAAAAGATTTTAGACGGGAAGAAAATCTTTTCTAATTTTAGTTTTAATATTATGTTAAGTTAAATAGATTGAATAGGTTTAGGTTTCTGAAAATATATCAACGAATTTTATTTGCTCTATCTACATAATGAAATAAGAGACCCGTTGCTTAATTTTTTTTTATTATTCAATTAGATTATGTTTTAGAATAGGGATAGTAGCTCCAGTCTTTACTTGATATTCGTGAGTATCGCAACTGACATTGAATCTTACAGACAGTGATCGTAAGCGTAAATTATGTGCTACAATTCTAAATCGTTGAGGCACCCCCTCTTATAAACTTATTTATATACTCGTTATCAGCTCAAAGTATTTTTTTCAGAGTCTTGGTTGTATTTTATGTACCTACATATATAAGTATTTATTTCTATATAATACTAGCTGACCCGGCAAACGTTGTTTTGCCATATAAATAATGGGATGAAAAATAGATGTTGGCCGATTCTCATAGATACCGGATAAGCACAAAAAATTTCATCAAAATCGGTCAAGCCGTTTCGGAGGAGTATGGCAACGAAAACTGTGACACGAGAATTTTATATATTAGATGTATCACAACATAGTATAAAACAAAGTCGCATCCCGCTGTCTGTCTGTCCCTATGTATGCTTAGATCTTTAAAACTACGCAACGGATTTTGATGCGGTTTTTTTAAATAGATAGAGTGATTCAAGAGGTAGGGTTTTATGCATAATAAGTTTTGGATTATGTACGGGTGTTACAGAACACTGTCATAAACCGAATCGAAGCGAGGGCAGGTCAGGTGTTTATTAAAGCACTCTGGTTCCGATTCCCGGTAAGGGCAAATATTGACGTCATGAGCACATTATTTGTACTGTTGTATGTTTTCCATTTCCCATTCGGGCCGTCTTCCTCTTTGTCCATTTATATATCGGTATAGAAGGCGTCTATAATTTGGTGAAGTCCTCCTCCCACCCGCGTGGAATTTGATTGAAAATTTTGGAATTAACTAATAAATAAGATAAATGACTGTTCTCGGTCAATCTAAATATAATAAAAGAAGAAACTAACTGACATATCAACGCACAGCCCAAACCGCTGGGTCTAGAGATTCCAAATTTGGCACGAAGGTTCCTTATGAGGTCTAGTGGTGCACTAAAAAAGGATTTTCAGAAAATCAAACCCCAACGGGAAGAAATAGGGGGAGTAGCGGGAAACTAATTCTACACGTACGAAGTCGCGGGCGTCCTTTAGCCTTATATAAAAGTTTGGGACTGGGAAAGATTATCCCGTGTATTGTTAACGGGAATATAAATAGCAATGAATTAACCGCTAGTGAGTGTTGTGAATGGTGATGCCTCCGCCTCTGCGCTGAGTGCTGGCTATTGATGCAGTCAGCGAAGTCGGTCGGCAGTGCGGGGTCCAGGGTCACGACGCTGGTGGGCACCGACGGCCGCCGGTTCAGAGCAGTCATCATCTCCACATCCTCCATCTTCTCCTTGCCTTCTTTACTCTTTGTTATGCCTGCGGATTTTATAATAGTTCATAAGGTAAACGAATTATTTTATTAACATAACTATTACCTAAATACTAGGTGCGGGAAATAGGAAACGTGAATATTTTAATAAGCAGTGTAAAAAAGGTAATAAAGAGCCTTATGGTCTTCGACCTATTTTATTTAAATTCTGATCCTCTCTCTAATTTATTACAAATATAAAATATGATTGAAAACTCCTCTCGCACTAGTATTTATCATCCCCAGTGTCTTAAATTGAACTTTTTATACGTGTTTCAACGACTTGTGATTTTATAATATAAAAAAAATATTAAAAAAATACTAAATGTAAATATTTTTAAAATTGCTTTCTTGGGGTGGGAAATGAGGTTATTACGTATCATTTTAGGTATATTTTACAAATAATTATTCAACCGTATCCCCGAGCCCAAACTTGGTATGTTTTGAAAATAGTTTTTATTTTAATTTAACAAGTGACTGAAATATAATGATGTGATATATTTTTAGAATCGGCTTAGTAAGCCCTTTCATTAGATACCACACACGATAGGTTTCAGAACAAGATTTTTTTTTCCCATACAAAATAAGCATGACGTCATAACTGGTCTCCGTTTTTGTTCTTTTCCGTGCTACGGGTCAAATTGATTCTTATGGCCTAAAGATCAATCGTTCCAATTTTCATGCCTTTACGACCATTTGCAGCATTTCACTGAAAAATCGGGGTGTACCGCTAGCACTATCAAGATATTTTCTAAGATAAGCTAAATTACGTTGGAAATCGAGGAAAAGTTACTATTTCCTCCATTAAATATTTAATTAAAATGAGGAATGTGGTATGCCAAACAGTAGTAGGCATGATAAAATGGCGATAAAGTCGAATAACATGTTAGTAGAACTAAAATTCCTGTCCCACATAACGCCATATAAATCGACGTAGGTAATGAGCATTGAAACTGTCTTTGTCCTTGTACGCACGTCAATTACAACGTATATTACTACAAGAACCGCGACACAAAGCTTCTCATTGTCAGTAATGATAAGGCGTCGCCTTGCGATAGTCCTAGCCAGTAGCCGGAGTAAGCCCCGAGATAAGATATAAATCTCTCAATGCGAAGATTTTTATTTTTCCTGCCGGTAAGAAAACAAAAGGGTTTGCACTTGATCTTTAGATGTGAGCAAAACTAAACAATGCTTAGATTATTTGCGTGATATCAACATGGCGAAGGCTTGCTTAAGTCTAGTGTTACCTGATTTCAATTCAAATGTATAAAATAAGAGTAATCTTCACGTAACAAAAAGAGAACCAAAATGTTATCAATGGTAATAAAATGTAATAAAACGTCTTCTTAGTAAAATATTTGACATGATATGCATTTTTTTTGTTTCATGAGAATTTACCTTGATATATCTAAAAACACTATTGTAATTAATTCACTACAGAGCATTATGAAATTGCTCTGAAAATTATTATAGCGGCCGAATCCAATATAAAAATTGTAGAACACCAAAATAAAAAAATGTTGATCATGGAATTAATTAATTTAATATTAATAATCCTAGAAAAACTACACAGTTACTTTCATTGAGTATGATATGAAATAATTCATACAAAAAAACATATTAAATAGTTATTAAGAGTATATAAACGGGTAGTTCTAGTAGCGTTTCAACCGCTATCACTTTCCTGGTCGCATTATTCACCATTTCCCAGTAGGATCGGCTTACCATTTTCGGTTATTTTCTAGGAGTCCAGGCATTCTTCAAAACAACTCAAAATGGTTATCCGATCCTGCAGGGAAATGGTGAATAATGCGACCAGGAAAGTGATAGCGGTTGGAACGCTAGTACGCGAATTACCCAAACGCGTTTTTCTCTAGATTTTTTTTGTAAAATTTTTGTTGCTCCTTATATAGATAGATGCATTTTAATATCAGAAAGGTCTTAGACCTGTCTACGGTGTCTACAAATACATTCTCATCATTGATAATAGTCCAAAAAAAAAATACAAGTAGCGTTTAACAAAATGATTTTTAACCACATCATTATTTTATGTTTACAATTACTTGCTAGCTGGTTTTGCATGTGTTTAGTCGTTAGTTGCAGTATTGCGGCGCAGCACCTACATATTTAATCACAGCTGTTTCCTAGTATAGATGGCGCTTATCTTCGACTGGTCCAGCATAACAACTTGTTTGATTTCAATTTTACCCACTTCCTGATTTCTACTATTTCACTAACATTATAAGTAAATCTCGCACTAAGATAAGTTTGCGACAATGTCTCGATGCTGTGACGAGATTAAACGACTCAAAGGATTTGTATGATATTCGGACCAAAGAGTTACTGGATTGGTAATTTTTTGGGGTCTATATCGTCTGCCACTATTATTTTTAATCATAATGTGTCATACTTATCGAAAGTCATAACGTAACGTATTTTTTAAAGTAATTTTTTTTCATAAATCAACCTAACCTAACCTAACCTATCCTTCTCTAAACGTTGGATATTTAAGAAATTCTGAACTATTTACGGTTCCAGCGCTATAAAATTATGACCACAAACAAATATGTGAAACAACGGGCTGCCTATTTTTTTATTCTGAAAAGCTTACGAAAATATAAAGCCAAACTTTAATCCAAAAATACTATATCTGTAAAACTACGATGGCGAAGAAACAAGATTACAATATCGAGTGGTTCTACAAAACATTTCAAACATCACTGCCTGCGCAAGCTCATTAGCATTACTTAATACTAGAAACAATAATTGCTGATAGTTATCGATTATTCAATTGAACGACAGTTCCTTCTGTATTTTTATATATGATATAATAATATCCTGTGCATATTTTATATTATATAAGTACCACTATTCGTTAGCGACTATCAACTGAATTCATTTTTGCTTAAACTTAGTAGGTATGTACGGTACGGTCACGAACGTTAATCTGTGACCCATTTCAAAAAAATATGCATGAAGTCGTCAATGTCATTAGAAATGCCAAGAGATTTGTACCTAACTTATAGGAAACTCAACCTTATTGTTGTAGAATGTCAGATTGACTTTGGACCTAAGGTGGGTCCCAAATTAAGTCTTTGACTGTACCTCTACCATTATTTCCATGAAAATTTAACATTTCAAAATGTGGTCTCCTAAACAATGTTTTATACTTAGTAGTATCCCCGGGACTTAGTATATATAAATAATACGCGTTGAATTAGTTTCTCGCTATCCCTACGTACCCCTTCCTTTTAGTTAGGGGTTATTTTTATTACAGGAATAATTATTCCAAATTTAATGTTTCTACGGTCAATTTTCGAGTTGTCAGACCGTCTGACAATCACGGTGAAGTTATGGTATAGAAAAATAATCATTTTACAACTGAAACTAGGGTGCAAAATGTCTTAAAAACTCTTGTTACGTCGGTTAGACAAAAGACGACCATAAGAGCGTTTCAGAGTGTGAAACTAAACGATGTTTTAAGAGCTATTGCACTATATTTAGTTTGCAACTTTACTTTTCTATGTAAATATATAAAACATTTTTCTATTCACTCGATTTTTGTCTCTTCTGAGTTACAAGTGGCGCGGCGCCCGCATCACATTACGTAGGTAGGTATTCTAATAGCCTGAAGTATTTTGTAATTATCGAAGACTGAAAATTTGTCGCACAACTAAATACACGACATATTATTAATATAACTTTATTTTATGATAATAAGGTTTTATACAAACAAATTTCTTCGCCGCCATTATTTTTTTGTTGCTAATACCTACAACTAGTTTAAGTCTACGAGTAAGCCTAAATATTATTGCGATTTGAATTTTAATCTGACTATTTCCACCTTCACCTAGCCAAGTTGGTAGTGACTGTGCCTACGAAGCTAGTGGTCCCGGGTTCGATTCTGGGATGGGCAAATATTTGTGTGATGAGTGCGAGTATTTGTTCCTAAGTCTTGGATGTTTTCGATGTATTTGTTTAAATACTCATCAAGTACGAGTATGTTGATCGTTGTCTAGTACCCAGAGTACAACTAGAGCTTAGTTTGGCAATAGGTCAACTTGCGGGAAATTGTCCCCCGATACCTATTTATTTATTTATATACCTATAGGTACCTACGACTCGCCACTCTCGAATGGATTGTAGGACCTTTAAATTCTCACAAAAGTTTGCTTGCTGGTGGAAAAGCGTCCTAACTAAAATAAAATAGGGTAACTGTTCAAAAATTGTATGGTTTTTATTATATTGTACAATCGAGTTTGATAATAAATCCCTGAGTTTTTTGGACTACCAGCAACTGTATTGGTACAAATATTTTTACAGCATAAATTGACATAATGCATAGCTCCGCATGCATGTACCTACAGTCGAAAGCACTAATCTATTCACCTATCGCGTCACACAAACGTAAACTCCAACCTTATTGTTAGCGACATAGGAGGCATGTAGATATTTTTAAAACGTATAATATATATTGATGACTTTGACTGTACCTTCAAAAAAGTTAATATCTTAAGAAGATTGTGAAGCGCCGCTAAAATCGCGTAGCTGTCAAAAAAAATCCATTCAAATTTAGCTCCGGGCGTTAACTTTTCTCACCCCCTAAATCAAGTCCGACTTCCACGATTTCTGAATATGTTGTAGTTATTATAAAGAACTAGATCTGGACGTTTCTGTTTTCTGTTTTTTCAATTTGTTTCATTCTAAGAAATATTTTCGTGTAAAGGAAAACGTACAGACATAGTTTTTCATGATATCTACAACATATTCAAAAATCGACAAAATCGGACAAGGTTTAACGGGAGAAATACGTTTTCGCATTTTGTATGGAAATTTTTAGCTTCACAATCCTCTTAATACGTCTCAAAAAGGCAAGATTTTATGATTGTGGATTGAGTGAAATTCTTTAGGGTTCGTGATACAAAGGGTAGGTACCAACGGGATCCAGTTACAAAAACTACGTCATTAAAAAATCAAACAACAATTAGGCTACATGACGGGTCATGAAATGACACTTATGTACCAAGTGGACGCCAAATTAAATACCCCTTTAGCCTCCGCTGTCTGTCTGACAGCGGCTGTATCCCATGAACTGTATAATTTAAGTATTTTGCACTACACTTATTTAGGTCTGACGATTTTAATTAATACGTCATCAAGAAACCCGCCGCCGGTAGTAATTATAGACGCATGCCTATAGGCGGGAACACGCACATGCCTATAAAAAGCGGCAGCTTGTAGGTACTAATAGGGCCTTCGGGTACGGAACCCTAACAAGGAACAAAATACTATCACGTAACAGTTCCAACTCAGCGTTTTGCTGTACCTACCCTTACCATGAGTTACAATTACCGTACTCGCTAGCGAGTCGAATGCTCTGTCTCTCGCACTCTATAAGAATATTTGCGAGGTCTGCGAGGGACAGAGCTTCGACTAGCTAGCGAGTAGGTACGTTAATTGGCATTAAAGCCAGCGCTGGTCCGTTTCGTTTACTTACACGTGCCATGAGCATACGGTTTGTTACCCCCCGCGACCCCTCCCTCAAAGTGCATGCCAATATTAAAAAGTAAATCTACCTACTTACTTGGATTAGATACAGGCATGCCAGTTAGCGTATACACATAAATATACACATAATAGGTGGCACGTGCAAGGAGCTGTTATGCAAGTGTGTGCCGGCTTTTTCCAAATAGTAAACATGTTTGGCAGATTTAATTCCGTTATGAATTACTGTTCCACGCGTATTTAGATAAGTGGTGTTGTGACAATTCAAGCCGTGTTCGAAGAAAATCACTTATTGCTTACATTACATACATATGCACATTGCACGCACATGCTTACTCAGGGTAAACATGTACACCGGCAACAATATATGATCCATCATTCGACTCAAAAATACCTCGTACGTCTCTATCTGTATAAGAGAGTGTTAGGATTTTTTTATCCCGAGTTTGATAGTAAGTAATATTATTATTAACGGATGTCAACTGACATTGAATTCCCGCCCGTTTCATTACCAATAATGTAATCAGGAATGTTTGAAGGAAAATGTGTAAATGTAATGAAATAAATGAAATAGATTTTAATGTTACAAAAGAACACCGTGACGTGCGCGTGCGTGCGTCATTTTTTTCATGAATCATGAATGTCAGGCTTTCCACTAGACTCATAGACCGCAATCCTCAAGAAAATTACCTTTTCCTGTAACTTCTAGCACTAAAACTCCCATATAAAAAATATAAATATCTTTTTATATATAAAAATGAACCCTTGTTACCTATGCCCTTTCTCAGGGCTCAAGCTATCTCCATACCAAATTTCATCGAGAATTTTTCAACACTTTAACCATAAACGCGTAACAAACAGACAGATAACGTTACTTTCACATTTATAATATTAGTATGGAAGTATGCATAGTATGGATAGCTAAATGTATGAATAGTGAGATAGTTTAAAAAATCCACATGACGAAAACGAGTCATACAATTTATATTGTAAATTTTCGCAAATGCAATGTGAATACTTAATATTTGGATTTATAACTATCATAATTTCAGCCGAAACATGTTAATATCTGAAAATAGGCCTTATCGGAGATCTCCTTCAGCCTGTCCTGTGCTACATGCATCCAGCTGTTTCCCACAATATTTTGTTTAGTATGTACTATCACCCCAACGGAACGCTGACCCACCATAGAACTGTGTGACAGTGACATTATCATTCAAGTCGTTAGAAGTGTCAAACAAATTGTACTATAATGTCACTGTGACGCCGTTCTATGGTTGGTAGTTCCATTGGCTGATAGTAATTTTTTTACAAATGTCTAAATGGTCTTAGTTAGATATTTATTAGTAAAATTCTTCCTCTCCTCACCAATTTTGTGGTGCCCAACAGGGTCCACAATTAAGTTTTGTTATTTAACGACTAAAACTTAAGTTAACCTAATATCCTGTAAACTAATATTGTGGAATGTAATAAGTGATTGAGTATTGAAGCTGAATCAATGTTTTTGTAGTGTGTTGAAAGCTTTACAGAAACATTTGCCTATTCATGTTTTACTTATTATGCTGACATATAAGTTTTGCAACTCTAGCAACAGGATAGCAATCTAGCAAAAAATCGTGAGAACATCATTAACACTACAATATAGAGTGACATTTGAATGGTAATAAAATGTCACAAGTACTTTACATTTTTACTTTTATTACGGATGTAATATTACCCTATACTATTTAAGTAATATTTATATATTTGTTTGTAAATGTTTATTAAAATAGCTCTAAATATTTGATGAAAATGGCAAAATTCAAATTTTGTTTCAAGAAATCAATCAGTTGAGTTGTAATCTTTGAGAACATTCGTCTTTAACATGAGCAACACTCTGTCTCCCAGGTACTGTTCACCAAGTAATATAGGCAAAAGAAATGTGTTTTTTCATTAATAAAGAGAGAATTATAAAAAACCAGGACTTTTCTTCATTGCTCTAAGCTACTTTTTCTATGAGCACCGTAACTCCTGCTTGTAACAAGCTTTTGAATATATGCAACTATTTTATAATCAGGGACCGGCCTGCTATTCCATTCAAGGGGTTTTGAATGGGTTTTTATAAGGATTTATTTAGAAAAGCAGTATCGATTGAAAGCCGTTTGATTTGCTTTTTAAAGCAAATAAGGGTTACCCGTACCAATCCATTTCGTATAAGTCTTGTTCGATTTCGCTTTTAAAGCGCTATTTATAAGGGTTACCCTTATATTTGGTTATCAATTTACTGATTCTTTTAGTGGGTTATACTTTGAGAGGTAAGTTTTTTAAAGGCTTTTATCGGGGAATGGGTGGTCGAGTCCCTGGTTATAATAATATGATTGATAAAAATAAAAATAGCTTTCAGATACTTACTCATCATCATGTTTGCTGAGTTGAGTCCCAAATAGTCCAAAAATACATCAGTTCCAAATACAAATATTGCTCCGAGCAGGAAGCCCAGAGCCACTGGCAGGAATGATAAATTTCCATATCCCTGTTTTTCACAAAGTGTTATTGCCGGATCTAACAGTGACCAGTACGAGGCAGCAGTCATCACTCCCGCTGCGAAACCTAGTGATACATCAAGCAGCTTTCTCTGTGGGCAACAAGCGTAACAAATCTAAGTAACAAGCATGCAAGGACCACTTTTGTAATAATAACTAACCGAGTAACACCCAGGTGCTTTCATACTAAGTGGAATCCTTAGCTTCACTATTGATACTAATGCTTATTGCTGTTCTTATCGTAGCTACATAATAATTGTTTTGGTGATTAAATTTTTATTACTGCAAAATGAATAAAAGTATTAAAATTAAGTACTACCCACAGTAAATTATTTTTGTCTTTTAAATGTATGATACAAAATGAATATGGTAAAAAATTCAACAAAAATGAATATATAATTATATTCACTGTAATAAAGTAGTGTTGCTATTCCAAAGACAATTAAAAACATGTATATTATGGAAAATGAAGCAAAACATTATCATGTTTCGCTACACTTGAAAAACAATTACGATATCATTTAAATAAAATACCCAACAGGATAACGATAATTATCATCTGGTTTCTTAGTACATAGGCCTACACTGGTGCACTGGAAAAATTTAAAAAGTTTTGTAAATTTGCTGCTCCAGAATTATAATTATAACTCATCAACTGAACTAAAATAATAATAAATCTATTGAAATAAGCAGACACAACATGTGATGACGGTAATAAATATTCCTGTAATCACTTATTCACGATCAGATAACTCGTTACCATACAATATAATAATCGTTGCAGAGCAATTTACTAAATGAAAACAAGGAAGTGAATCGTAATTGTATCAACATTTTAGTCCTGTTTTGTAAATTGATCTTGAATCGATATTTAAAGTTTCGTACCTGTTTTCCTCGTACGAAAAATACGCAAGCTGCGCCGGCAGCAGTCAGCCCCCACGTCAAAAGTGTCCCCAAGAGGGCCTGGGTCACTGCCCCGTATCCTTCAATCATCTTGGTCAATGCCTATAAGTAACTATTTGCTTCCTAAGTACACTGGGCTGTTCATCGCTACCACACGATTTGTTTTTAAGTTAATTGTAGCTAAACATGTCCTATTTATATGCCTCGCGGGCTGGTGTATGTCTACGTACGTGACGTGACGTGTGTCAACTGTCACTGTCACTTAGCTGAACCGTCAAGTACCTATTAAAAACGTCAGTTTGTTGTCAGAGATGTCAGACGTTCAAAACCTCAGGTTCAAAACGATGTAGACATAACTTGTAGACGCCATTAAAATAAATAAATGATAATAAACGATGTAGCCAATAAACAAAATAAATGAGTTAGATGACTTGTGGCCCGTTTCAAGAAGCTACAAGTTACAAATTACAAGCGGAGGTCGCTTTCTAACTCCTTTTGCTAGAAAGAGAGTTCCGCTTGTAATTTGCATCTTGTGGCTTAGTGAAACGGGCCACTGATCTAGCTAAATATACTTAAATATTAACTGTTTCAACATTTGTGACCTATTTACTTCATTTTAGTAAAATCTTATTTTACACATAGACTGGCAAGAAATAGTTTAGAAAAATAACGTACAGGAGTATAGAATAGAGTGGGCATTGGACTAGTACCAGGAGGGAAGTCTGAGATGCGTTTATACATAATTACGTATGTATAAACGAGATGCACTTACTTTTACTGTCCCTCTCGCGCGTATACCTTTTCGACGTGTAGGCCACAAAAAAATGTGGCAAACAAACCCTGACAGCTGATGCGAGTCGTATGAGTTTTTAGTGGCTTTTAGCTGTTTTCGGAGTTTTTTTGCAAAATACAAGGGTGAAGTTTACGTGTAATGTGCTAAAGAACAATTTCATGATGGTGAATTGCATTATTTTAGGCTGTAAAAGCCGGAGTGAGCGGAAATATGAGCACATAACCTTTCATACGTAAGTGGATACATTATACTATTATTGTGGTCTTATAAATCCTGATTGACTATGTAAACAACTAATTATTTGAAATAACGTCTCCTAGTTACAGTTTAACATAAAAAAGGATCGGTTTTGTGTTCAAATATATCGTATTTTTCTTCCGCTTACCGTCCGATTTATGTTGATAACCATAATACATAGTAATCCTTGTGATTGCTGACATTTAAATTTAGTCGTATAAAACCAATTTCGTGTTGCCATCCATCTAAAATGCATTTTACCCAACAAACGGGGTAATATATAATTATGATATTATTGGGTATTTTGTTATACTAATAAAACAAGTTTTGTTGATTTGACAAAGTATTTTTTTTAAATTAACTCTTATAATCCCTGAAATTTACCTTTTTATATTAGCAAAATTTTAGAGTTTTTTAATATTTTTCAGATACCCATCGATACTGAAGCAAGGAAGCTTTGGATTATAGCTACATGTAGCATAAATTGGCAACCAACAAAGTTTTCTCGTATCTGCTCAGAACACTTCGAAGCACATTGTTAATATAATATATGACTGTACCTTCTGTAACAAATATTTATATAAATAAACATTTGCACAAACATGCAAGTGGCATTTTAATCGTAGGCATTTCAGACCTAAAAACATATATGGAATTCTATAATTACTGTAGGCACAGATTACTATACTCTACAGATACTCAGTCGCGAATCGAAAATGGTTGCCGTCCTAAAGTCGATAGCCGCCGCCACTATAAGTTTCTGTGGTTTCGCCAGCAGTGGCAGCACAATCGACATGTCTGCTAAGCTATGAACGGCACGTAACCTCGCAATCAGTTCGACAGATGGCAGTTTTGTCAAAGCTTTATGAATTGCCGCCGCCGCAGCGCGCCGTCATATAAAACTAAACGTTGATTCTACATTCTTTAAGCATACCTTTGCAAAAATATTGGGTCCTTGTGATCAAGTTTTGGCGTGAACTACCTTTTGTTTGCCTATCTATTTATTCACTTTCTTAGTGATTTGCAAACGATGCGCATCGCCGTAGTTAGACTAGTAAGTGAAAGAACAGAATAATTATTTATTATACTTGTACTATATATCAAAATCAAAAATCAAAATATTTATTCAGTAAATTGGCCACATACAGGCTCTTTTACACGTCGGTAATATACAGTGAATCTACTAGCGCTTCGGACAAGACCATCATTGCGGAGAAGAAGCGCCGCAAGAAACTCCAGCAGAAGGTCATTTTTTCAAACATAAAATACAATAACTAATACTTAAAAGTAAGTTACATTACAAGGTAATAAAGCAACAAATATAAATTATTAGAACTATCACATATAAAAAAAATACAAATTCAAAATTAAAAACATTACAAATAAATGTAAAAATTAACAAGATTAGGTACATGTCAAATACATGAAACTAAAACTAATGACTAGGAGAACAACACGACGAGGTCTCTACGTCAAAAGCCATATATATATATATATATATGACGAAGGGTCGTCGGGAAACTCGTCAGGATCTTCCATAATATCACTTTCAAAATAAGACGTCGAATGTAAATTTGTAGTTTTATTCAAATTGGATACAGATTTAAATGAACAGAAACCGTTTAATACTGAGCGATACGAATCAACTGATCTCATAAGCTTTCAGGCATAAGCCTTCAGGAAACGTGGCGTTTTCAGCACGAGGTTGGCACGTCCGTTCTCGGTTTAAGCCAATTTCAGCTTGCCTTCGGCGGGCGAGTATTCCCTCACGCCAAATCGATTACGGTTGGCTAACCTGTTTTCCAGGTCTACCAACATAACAACAAAGTTGCCAGCCTCGTGCCGACTACACCCAAGTTAACCACTTGACGTTTCCCAGCCTAGTTTATTTGTTTGCCGCGTGGCGGCGCTAGTGTTGCAACGACAATTAATTTCCTAGTCTTCCTCCGGCGGCGGCGGTAGTAGCGCGACGCGACGACACGGCCATCATGACCATTCACACGTCCTCGTGTGTGCCAACTGGAAAAAAAAAAACGAATACACAGAACACAGTCTTTAGCTCGGCCAACCTGAACCAACAAGTTATCTAGTGAAAAGAGGGTTCAGTAATGTAATTTATTTTAGTCAGTTATTCACATGATTACGTCAGCGTAAAATAAATTGAAATTATTTCATAAAGCTCAGTATACTCGCTGCAATGACTTCCATCCAGTCATAACATAATTAAAAACATGTTGCTAGTGATGCTACACATAGCAAACCCAATTTACACTGGATCACCTCCATCCGGTGTCCGTACATATCGCAACCTCTATCCGGTCACGGCCAACAACATCTCTATCCGATGTTAATGCAAAGCATGCCAAACGCACGCCACACAAATGTGGCCGCACAGCAACCGGGCAATATAAAAAAAAAACAACACCCGGAATTTTACGCCTACGTCTACGAATGGCTTGTGCATACTGACAATCAAATATTAACTGAGTATTATGAATCAACAAGCTTAACCTTTAATGCTAGAACAGGGATCGTTCACATCAGTTATGTCACGGTCAACTCCAATTATATCAAATTCAGTATTGTCAAGCAATTTTTTTTTTATCGGTCATGAGCGTATTTGTGAGTTTCTTTTTTCTAGGTCAGAGACTTTAAAATGTACCAGTCACCTTTTAACACTTCTGGCAAACAAAATAAATCATCAACTGCCAAACAAAACTCAACATCCACGTCAACCACAACTATGGCTAACACGAACATCACGCAGGTGTGCGATGCTCTATAATCATCTATCAGTTGCCTCCATCCAGCAATTATCTGACATCAATGCTCAACAACTTATGGACTACCTCCATCCGGTATCCATGTCGCACAGAACCATCGCCTCCATCCAGCGACGTCAACGGCCGCATACACCCCCTGACCAAACGCACGCCACTCACCACCGTGGCCGCACAGCTACGGAAAATCAGGCCCGAATTTACACCTACGACTACGAATGATTGAAGGTGTATGCAGTCTGAGCCAAGGACACCCACACGAATGAGTTTGTTTGGTAATTCTAACCGGAACTAGTAAAAGGTCCAACCACTTCAACATCGCCTAAATTACTTCGGTTGTAATTCATTAATCAAAAGATTTTAAAATTTCCATCAATTGCGGTCTCGTGTCGAGGGGGCAGTCAGTGTCAATCAGGTCAAAATTAATTTTAGTGTCTGGGATAACGTCACATGATTCGACAACTCGGATGTTTTTAAATTTAAATTTATCCGCTAACATGTGTATAGCAAAACCAATTGCTAAAACTTCGCGTCCAATTATAATTTCGTGTCTCAAACATAGTCAGGTAACGTGTAAAAGAATTTCGCGGTTAATAGCGTCAATTTCTACAGTGGTCAAAATTTACATAGTCGAAGTAACAGTGGTCTGCCCTAAGCCTGTCATAGACACATTGTCATAAAATCGATTGCCACTAAATTTACTGGCTACAGATTCTTTGACAAGTAAACATTCTGCACCAGAGTAGTAACAAAACGAAAACAGCTCACCGGAGTGACGTAGGGATCCCGAAGGAGCATTCACAATGCACACGTCGACTCGCTTTTCCTTAATAGAACTCGCTCCTTATCCATGCACGGGCGTCGATGACGCTTTTGTTCGGGTCGAAATCAGGAAAATGAACACTCGAAACCATTTATTATCATTCGCAGCACTTTCCGAGGCACGTGCGCTGTTGTCACGGTTTTTCTCGCCTGCGTCACTATTTCCTCCATGTGGGACGTTGATTCCCATCCCACTTCTGATGACGAAGGGTCGTCGGGAAACTCGTCAGGATCTTCCATAATATCACTTTCAAAATAAGACGTCGAATGTAAATTTGTAGTTTTATTCAAATTGGATACAGATTTAAATGAACAGAAACCGTTTAATACTGAGCGATACGAATCAACTGATCTCATAAGCTTTCAGGCATAAGCCTTCAGGAAACGTGGCGTTTTCAGCACGAGGTTGGCACGTCCGTTCTCGGTTTAAGCCAATTTCAGCTTGCCTTCGGCGGGCGAGTATTCCCTCACGCCAAATCGATTACGGTTGGCTAACCTGTTTTCCAGGTCTACCAACATAACAACAAAGTTGCCAGCCTCGTGCCGACTACACCCAAGTTAACCACTTGACGTTTCCCAGCCTAGTTTATTTGTTTGCCGCGTGGCGGCGCTAGTGTTGCAACGACAATTAATTTCCTAGTCTTCCTCCGGCGGCGGCGGTAGTAGCGCGACGCGACGACATATATATATATATATATATATATATATAATTACATATATGTACATATATAATTTACGTAAGTACTTTAGCTCTAAACTGATGCGGTTTGAACCTCCGTTAAAAACGAACTGATCTATTTACTTATATAAAAATCTCGTGTCACGGTGTTTGTGGTCGACGGTCCTCCGACGGTCCTACGGCTCGACCGATTTTTATAATTTTTTATTTTTATTTATATAGATAGATAGGTACTTATAGGAATTTGGTAGGTCGTAATAGTTATTTGTGTATCAAGGAAGCAAAATGACATATTTATGGCGAGGGCGTACATTGAATCCTGAACGAAGCGTGACGAAGCGAAGGATTCTATAAATGAATCCCGAGCGTAGCGAGGGATTCTAAAATAGAATCCTGAGCGTAGTGAGGGATTCAAGTGTTAACGCCCAAGGTGGAAATAATTTTGCTACTGTGTGACACATACCGCTTTTCACATCACCTATAAGGAAAATAAAAGATCATCATCATCATCATCATCATCATCATCATCATCATCATCATCATCATCATCAGCAATTCATCACCATCATCACCATCATCGGCATCACCATCATCATCATCAATTCATCACCATAACCATCAGCATCATCACCATCACAATCACCATCGTCATCATCATCATCATCATCTTGATCATCATCATCAACATCATCATCATCATCATCATCATCATCATCATCTTCATCATCTTCATCATCACCATCATCATCATCATCATCGTCATCACCATCATCATCATCAATTCATCACCATAACCATCAGCATCATCACCATCACAATCACCATCGTCATCATCATCATCATCATGCTAATAAAATAGGATGCACATGTATAATCGATTGTGAAAAAATTGTAATCGATTAAGTATTGGCGGCCCGGGCGCGGACAGCTAGTAGGTTTATATTGGGATTTAAAAGCTAAAGAACCTAAGTGATGACGCGTCACGCATCCATACAACATTGTACCAACAACTTTTATGAACACTATTAAAGTACCTAAAAAAATACGGACGTGTTTCCTCGTCTTATCATGAGTCAAGAATGCAAATTGGCATACACGTAAACTGCGTGCGTTTTTAGTGTAGGTATCTGTGTGCATGCGGTAACTCGTGTACCTACCTATAACGAACGAAATTGCCGACCTTGCAAGCTTCATTCCTGTCTAAGGCAACGTTACGTCCTTTTTTTAGGTCCGTGCACTAAATATATTTTGTTTTTACTCATCTAAAATACTCAATAAAATTGTCCTTAATTTATATCTTACTTTTAAGTAGGTAGGTAACAATAAATGTAGGTAACTAACAATAAAAATGTTTAAGGACTTTTGACTGTCTAAATCGAAGTCATAGGTAGGTATTTGTAGGCAAATGTGACCACCTATGTCACTATACAACGCAGTGTAAATCGCAAGCGCACGTCACGTCTACGCGCACGCATCCGGTGTGGCTGGACCTTTAATTAAACAAGCAACGCCTCGGGAAAGTCATAGTCATATTTAAACAATTAAACATTCACGTTACAATTGCTGAACCTGAACTATCTTAATCGAGGTATCTTATCGCCACCCTTGAAATAGGTACCTACCGTTGAGGAGTTCAGGAGGCCATTTGTGGTCTTCATCATCAGTTCCACTTCACCAAATGATACTTGCTGAATGCAAATGCTGGACTTGTTACTAAAAATACTAAAATCGCTGTATGTACCTATGCCTATGATATTTGAGGAGTTCCCTCAATTCCTCACGGATCCCCTCATCAGATTCAGATTTAGACTCATGATTGGTGACAATGGGATTACCTAGGAAGTATACTCTATCAAACCAAAAAAAAAATGTAACTCTGTAAAAAGTTCAAACTGAGAAACTTTTTTTTTTAAGTCGGTTAAATAACTAAAACCTCCTTAGTGTAACAAATACTTTTATGAAAACCACATCAAAATCGGTTCAGCCAAACGCGAGATAATCGCGAACATACATACATACAGGACAAATTGAGATGAGAACCTCCTTTTTTTTTGAAGTCGGTTAAAAATAGTCGCAGTTGCATATAGATAGCTATACAAACTACAATTATGTTCACTTGTTTCACTAATGAATGATGGACAGATACGAAAAACACGAGAGTAAGAAAGATAACTTTTAGTTTTGTTTGTGTCAAACGCATAGTGAAAAATACTTGGGAAGTTATTTATTGTGGTGTTAAAATAAATAAACTTTCGTATTTTTGGAATAAGAAATAACAAACGCTTTAATTAAATGTTGTTCCATTGAATATCTATACCGGGAGTGACCGCGACGACACAAGTCGGCGCTAACGTCCTCGTATAAGCACCATCTAGCGGATCTAATGAATATCACGTAGCAAGTTCAATAGCTAATTATGGCCGTTCAGTGTACCGCAAAAAAATGCCATTCTTAGTTTCTAAAATAAAGCCTTAAATTTATGTAAAGAATGATGTTTGCATTTAAATTAAGGTATATCTGATTAATAAAAGCTTAACTTTTCCTTGATTAACGGAAATGAAGAAAATAATATTCCTGATGATACTGGTGGTGCCATCTAGTACAAATTATAAGCACGAATTATAATTTGTACGTGTTATGCCCCCATGCTGTAGGTAAATTTTTTGACCGTTCGATATTGTAACTTTCGATATTCAAATACGTACATACATTTGGAGGTTAGGTGGTTGCGAATGTGATTTAAAACAGTAAGCAACGCCGTATGAAAATTATAGTGTATTGTGTTCTATAACCAATGTCACAAGCACGAGGATTATATTTCCGACTCTCAATTGACCGGTTGTTGAAGTCAGGTAATAAGTAGCTATTGGGGAAATTTAGCAAATTGTTGGCAACTCAGAATTGATTGCATATATAGCACACTTATATGTATACATACTATCTCCATCTCAAAGGTATACGCGCGGGCCAAGTCTATTCTATACTCTGTTTACGAAAAATAAGAGCGCTATACAGTTTGAAATGGCAACATGATCCAATTTATACCCAACATCTGTAGTGGTTGAAACTTAAGAATATTGTAATTCCACCTGTGGCCTGTTTTATCAAGCTACAAATTACAATTTACAGGTTACAAGTTTCCATTTGACACAAGCTCGACCAATGACGACCAGCCATTTGAGCAGTGTTGCCAGTTTAGACCTGCAAAATTGTATTTGTGTGTGTTTTATAAACATAAAGCTACAAGTTTTCAATTTTACAGGTCTTAACTGCCAACTCTGCTCAAATGGCAGAGGCTCGTTTCACAAAGCTACAAGTTACAAATTACAAGCGGAAGTCTGTTTCTAACTCCTTTTGCTAGAAAGAGAGTTCCGCTTGTAATTTGTAACTTGTAGCGTCGTGAAACGGGCCACTGGTCGTCATTGGTCGAGGTTGTGTCAAATGGAAACTTGTAACCTGTGAATTGTAATTTGTAGCTTTATAAAACAGGCCCCTGGTAACTACTGCACTGCACTATTGCTGTTTAAATGATGTTTCCTTCTGTGTTTTTAGGGTTCCGTAGGTACCTACATGGTAAAAAAGGAACACCTTATGGTGAGACTGCGGTGTCCGTCTGTGTGTGTGACAGCAGTTTTTCTCAGCAACTACTGAACCTATCAAATCGAATTTTGGCATAGATGTATAGATAGCTTGCTTTGTCGCATCTATTTATAATATGTAAAAAAAGTTTTAAAGGAAATGGAATTGGGAAGGGGGTCTAAAAGAAGGGTTAAAAAATTTAAGAAAAACTATTGTAGGCAATGATTTCATATGAAAGAGCTTAATTGAGATACACCAAAAAAAAACTGCTGGCTTTTACATTTTTATTCGAAATAATATCCTTTTCTAAGCATCTAATTTGAAGCATTTCATGATTAAAAGTGTTATTGCTATTTAAAAATTAAATTTTAAATTTCTTAAATAAAAGTAATTTCGCCTACCAAAATGATAGAGCTACCTATTTAGAAAAATGGACCGTATACTTCGTCTCAAAGGGGTGATAGACGGGCGAGTAAGTACGCCGTACTTGGGCATTTTCACGAAAGTGTTACCCAATTAAGATTAAGGACTGAAATTAAGAAAAATTAACTTTGTCAGTTTTGTGACGAAAATTAACTATACATTGACGGCGGCCTTAACTGACAAAGTTAAACGTTCCTTAATTTCAGTCCTTAATTGGGTACACTTTTTCGTGAAAATGCTCAAGCACGGCGTACTTACTCGCCCGTCTATCACCCCTTTGAGATTTAGAAGACGATTTTTTATTACCTATCTGTGATCTGTTTTCAAAGTCAATAGACGATCGTCATTCAAACAATGTAAACAAACAATCGCAATACGATATAATTTATTACTTCAGAGTATTATAAGCATTCAACCATTGCTTATTACCTAGACCTCAATTCATACAACTCTTCCTACATGACCCTTGTTTCTAGACTAGGTGTACTTAACACAATCACATTAAATTTGTTGAAAAGGCGGATTCAATACTTCCAATCATGAGTTTCTACAATATACAGGGTGTCCCTAAAACCAACGCTAAAGGCCTCCATACATGATCCGTTCTGCCTTCAGGTCTGACTGACCGGATGCAAAATAGCATCGTGTATGTGTAATTTGGCCTGAAGGCAAATCGCATCCGTCCGCCTGAACTGTTTTCTTGTATGGTATCTTGTAAAGTCTTTACATGTATGGGCACTCGATACGGTCAGGCGGAACTGACGCAGTTCGGCCTGAACCGATCGGCCTTTACATGTATGGGGGCCTTAAAACTGAGAGGGCTAGCGGGCTGATAGAGCAGCTAAAAAGCTATCGATTTAACTCCTATATATGTTTATAGGAGTTAAATCGATAGCTTTTTAGTATCCCTATATTTTTGGTATCCCTAAAGGAAATTGATTAATAACTACGTATATTCAAAATAAAATAACTCAGTTCCGACAGGAAATAGAGATAAGCGATATGGTTATCTTTGCCCAACATAAAAATACCTTTCCAATGATATATACATTATGTCCATTGGCGCGGGTACCGCGTTCCATACATTTTTGCCCATTGTCCTTTGCCCGTTTTTTTTTAAAGTAATCACATAAAGTTTGTTTCTCCATACTAGTTGTCCCAGTGTTTGCTTTTCACTTTGTATGGAAAAAACAACTTAAGTGATTACTTAAAATAAATACTGGAAAAAAAATGGGCAAATAGGTTAAAAAACTTCGCTGGTTCGTAATGATACTAATTATGTATACCACTGAAAAACTTATGAAATAAAACATGATTTTTCGTGACATGGACATAAGGGAAAATTACAAAAAATCAAATTAAAATGATCACTATCTCCGAAACTAGTAACAATCGCTGAACATACATAGGGGTTAAATCGATAGCTTTTTAGCTGCTCTATCAGCCTTTTCAGTTTTGACGTTGGTTTTACCGACACCCAGTATGTTGATGCCGTCGTTTTGAACCTCTTGGAAAACCTCACCACACAAATTATTAACATTCATCAAATATAACTCAAAAGAGAAATGGTCTCATTAATATATTAATTACGTCATATAAAAAATTTATTACAGGTAATTTGTATACAAATAAATTTGACATGACAACAGCTGTCTTCAAACGTAGGTGTCCGCTAGATATCTAAATTGCACTTAGAAAATAAAATATTGGAGAGGTTTTATGTATGTAAAAACGCAAAAGAAAGGGCTATATGTATAGCGCAATTCGGACCGGCATTTAGGGTTCAAATGAAGGTCATTTCTTTATTTTATTATAATTAATTCATTGTAACATATATTTTTTATCTAACTACAGGGATCGATTCGAGAAGCCTGTTCCTCGAAATGGTTCACGCATTGTTAAAGATGAGTGTATCCCAATTTCCAAATTGAATAACATTTTTTTGAGATCTAGTTTCGGATTTATGACCACAAACGTTCTGAAAATGACCAAGTTATTTATGTCTGAAGTTTACGGGCCGAAAAATGTGGAATAATTCAAACTAATAGACCACTACCATAAACTCGGGTTACTTTAGCCCTAGGGGGTAACAATGCCCACCCTTATAACTTAAACTAGTTCAAGAATTGTAGAATTACATAAGTAGCTTAGGCCTGATGTAACACTTAATAGAATAATTAAATTTTAAAGATGGTTTTTGGGATGGGCAATGGGCAAATGGGTTAAAGTAACCCGAGTTTACGGTATCCGTATTTTATAGGAACGTTTTAAAGTACCTATAACGAAGTTATCAAAATCGTCTTCGAAATAGAGTCCGTCCAGCGAGTGGTCACCCAAAAAAAGCAGCAAATTCAAAATATCACTCACTAGCTGGACACACGAAATGCATAGCGACCTGATAAGTACTCATAATGTGACAGCTTGTTTCATAGGTAAAATTGTTGTTTTTTTGAGTAAAATGCTTGTGTCACCACTCGCTGATCGGACTCTATTAAGAAAATTAGCTAGTTTTGACTACATGGAATTAAAATATTTTTTATGGAAACGAGTGCGGCTAGCGCCATTTACAATACGAATTAACGTTAAATTTAATTCTGTCGCTATAGGTACCTTCATGGCAAAATTCCCATCGGAATCAAAACAACACAAATTTTAATGAATACAATTGACAAATTTGAAGACAGATGGCTCAAGCTGTACTCATTTCCAATATGGGTTTTTTATTACTGGAACCAGCCATCCATCGAATGTCCAATTAAATGTGGAACCCGACTCGTACTTGACCGGTTTTTTTTAAACGTTAACAGTACAAACGATTCACGACGGTATTTTTACTATTAACATTCCTACTTTATTCATTTCACCTTTATTTATTTATTGTTATAGTTACAATTATAGGCTTACAGTAAGAACCAAGGCGCCTACAATGTTATAGATTTAATACAGAGACATTACCAAATTGGGTCTAATAATTATTATGGGTAGGTAATTGGTAATTAACTAACTAACTAGGCCTACCTACCTATGTAACTAACAGTGCAAACAAATCTAGGAAGATGATTTAATCTACTTTTAGGTACTCGTAATAAAGTCATCGGATTAAATTCGTATGCTTATGCGATTTCGATGACCATTCAAAAATATGATACCTTCTATCCAACTGGTATGATGATGGAGACGAAACGGAGCGGTGGGGGGGTAACTCCTCGAAGGCTCATAGTAGCTCTGTCGAGTAAAGATTCGTTTTTAATTAAGTCGTTAATTGCGAGTTTATAAACGGTCTTAGAAGTACAGTCAGCAACAAGTGTGTGTTTTTTATTATTATTGAATAGGTACGCCAGCGTTCGGGTCTACGCCAGAGCCCAAAACTTCACACGAAGCTCAATAAGAATCGTGACACGCCGCGCTGCAATGGGTACCTATAGAACCATGGTCGAGACCTCCGCCAGCGCGAATCGCTGACGTTGGAATAAATAATTCCATTCCTTGCCTCTATTCTAGGCCGTAAAAACTATATCGCCTTTGACCTATCATGTAAAAATACAAATCGAGTTATACAATAAGCATTATTTTTAAATAGAGAACTTTCACATAGGTTATTTTCATACTAGCGAATATTTTACTCGCTTTTCTTCATGTTCTGTTTTTTAACTGACTTCAAAAACGTAGGAGGTTTTGTATGTGTGTTCGCACGGATAACTTCGTCGTTTGTGAACCGAATTCAAAAAATACTTTTTTGCTTGATTGAGTATTCTTTTGACGTGGTCTCATTGTCACCAAATTTTAATCTGATGAGGGGATCCATGAGGAATTGAGGGAACTCCTCAAATATTATAGGCATACCTACATATAGCAATTTCAGTATTTTTAGTAACAAGTCCAGCATTTGCATTCAGAAAGTATCATTTGGTGAAGTGAAACTGATGATGAAGACCACAGATGGCCAACGGAACTCCTCAACGGTATACCTATTTCAAGGGTGGCGATAAGATATATCGATTGAGATAGTTGAGTACTATAACGTAGAACATTTAATTGTTTCATATCAACTAAGAAGTGGGACTAAATAACAGCATAGTATGATCACTAAAAAGTATAAAATAAAATAAATGTTTAAAAATACAAAAAACCGCCTTCAAAAACGCAAAAAATACTTCTTTTATAATGGTTGATAGGTATCTATAGGTCAGTCAAACTGCTCAAAACTATTTATTTTACAATAATAAGAAATGAAGTTTACATTGCACATCTGTGTTTGGGTCATCAATTTACATATATGTACCAAATTTCAACTCAATCGGTCCAGTAAGTAGCTTCGGAGCAAATTGGCTGTGACAGACGGACGGACAGACAGACGCACGAGTGATCCTATAAGGGTTCCGATTTTTCATTTTTTACGGAACATTAAAGAGTTTTTTTTTTTCCAAAACACCTTTTAAAAAGTTCCTATTATCAATTTAAAAAGAGTTCCGAGATTCCATTTGTGTGTCATTATAATTATGTCTTGTACTAGTGTATACCTTAATCTTAAAGATGTAGGGTAGCACAACCGGTTTTGGCCATCTTAAGACCGTTTTTGCGACTCTAAATTTTAACTAATATCTAAAGCATTACGAAATTACAAAAAAATATATATATATTATCTTAATATTAATCTTCAGTCTTAACTATTTATTAATATAATTTTTCTACTCGCGTACTATAAACCGCTAATATTGATAGCGTTAATGGTATTAGAATACCACCTATAGCGTAACCGAAGCGTGAAAACAATTCTATAATAAGCGTTGCTATGGTAATAACAGTTCTATAATAATTATTAAAGCATTGTTATTACCATGGTTACGGTCATTCCGGATATCCGTCTTGGCGTTTAGTGAACACTTGACATCTTAATTTGTATAATAAACCGTTTAAAATATTTTAATACAAACTGAAATTACGTGTTTTAAAAACTAAATTATTTTTTAGACTAAGTATGTGTTTAAAATTACATTATTATTCAATTACTAAAACTAGATGATTAATATCCATCGATTTGTTATTTGGTTACCATGGTTACGTTCAATATGGATGTCAACAAAATGGCGTTTCATTTGGCATTTCAACTTGTATGATAAATTGTCAGAACTGTTTTAGTAACTATTTAAATTTGCATGAAATTTGTAAATATTTAACAATAACATTCAAACACTATTAACGCCAATCGGAATAATGAAAATAACTTTGCCCACAAGTAGTTAGCAGAAAATTGAGGAAAGTATATAAGAAAAGTTAGCGATTGTTTATTTTTGTCATTATCATTTTAAGCTTGGAGAAAAAGTTATGTATGCAACGGTTCATAATTAGCTCTTAAGGTACGAGCGCCGAGGTTAGAGCGCGAGCTTGCGAGCGCTCTAATTACAGGCACGAGTACGCTTATGTAAGCTTCATTATGTACCAGTTACATAAATAAATGTTAATATTACAGTATTTTTGATACTCATTTCAACTTTAAGTGGCCAGAAAGGGTACAGTGGCCACAAACGGTACTTCTACCCTACCATACCTACCTATGTACCTATCTACCTATGTAGATAATTATTGTAATATGAGCCTTGGTTATTCTCTTAAGTGAACGAAGAACCTGAAATACTTTTTTAACATCTAAGTAAGTATTGCACCATATAAAGTTTGTAAGTTGTGACTAAAACAAACAAGGTAACATAAGCATATTATTCCGAACTCTAATTTGAAACCATCTTTACTAGTTCAGAGATCTACGTTTATTGGTAATTTTGAAAGACGTTCAAATAAATACACTGACAACAGTAACAACTCTCACAAGCAAATGTATTGGGTCACTTTGTACTGGAATTAACAAAGTGCTGTTTTTTTTCTGGCCAGTGTACATTAATTTGCAAGATGAATCTAACAGTTAGCGAGTAGATGACTCAACAGCACTACAGCCGCAATAAATGATATTGCTCTTGACTCCAATTGTACACACACGTAGTGAATAACTGAATACCTCATTAAAACCTTAGACAAACACATTATATCTCTTAAAAGATATGTTACCGCGAGAGTCACGTCGGCGTTTCACTTACTAAAAACTTAAATTAGTAAACACCATGTTTATTACTCCACTAATAGAGTTAAGTAGTATTTAAATATGTGGGAACTGGGGCACATCCGCGAGTATTTTGACGAGGCTGGAGTCACATACTCAGATAGTAGAGATTACTAGAGTTAGACTAGTAAGTTTGGAGAAAACTCAGTAGCGTGATGTCATTTATTGTTTAACGACGTAGGTACTTATCATCAACTTTTTACATGTGTACAAAATGACAGTCTTCAAAAACCCACTGAAGAGCGTTAGCAGGTAACGATGGGGCTTAAAAAATACAAATAACCCTAACGTTAGCGATTTTCGAAAAGTGTGAAAATGTATAGGATTATCGTAAGCTGATTTATCGCGTCGGCCACAAATAAAGGGTACACGGAAAGAACATTGTCTAGTGTTAATTATTTTTATTTTCAACATATATATTTTTATTATTTTATGTAGAGTTCCAATGAACTATTACTTACAGAAAGAAATATTAATCTTAACATAAGTTTTTTTTCACTGTTAAAAACATCCTCTACACGAAAATAATGCATGTCATGGTTTCTAACTTTCAAATCGCGATATCTCAAAAAGATCCTAAGTGACTAGACGAGTTCTTTCATACTTAGTAAATTTTCGAATGTCCCTTAAGTTAACGTTATTCATCTTGCCCAGCGCCCCAGTCTCCTGGAATTACCTATTTAGTGCCTTTATCTAATGTTGCACTGTGCTAAAATATAAGATAAAGGCCCCAAATCGGCTATTCCAAGGACTCTGTTCTGTTCTGTTATATTTTACAAACATTCGGATGTATCAATTGGTTTCCCAAACTCGATTATGGCGCGTAGCAATTTTTCCAGTCGCGATTTTTCCCATTCGTAATTTTACCCAACCGCCTTTTTCTCCATTATAAATTTTTCCAGTTTGCATATTTTCCATACTGGTTTTTTCCCAGTCGCAAATTTCCCCATTGTAATTAGGCCGAACTAGGTTGGTAGGTTTAGGTTATGTTAGTTTTGCAGCAGGCCCGAAGGGTCAAACCACCCAGAACGACGACCACCACCGAGGAGTAGTTTAACTATGTTGGTAGTGCCGACGAAGCTAGGGGAGGGGTACTGGATTCGATTCCATTTATTTACATATGTAAAAGAAGAAACTGACTGACTGACTGGCCGAAACCGCTGGACCTAGGACTTGAAATTTGGAGGGAATATTCTTTTGATGTCCTAGGGGTGCACTAAGCAGGGATTTTTTGAAATTCATCCCCTAAGGGGTTAAAATAGGTGGAGTAGCGGGAAACTAATTCTACGCATACGAAGCCCCAGGCGCCCTCTAGGTAGTCTATACATGTAAGTAGGTTCGTTAACTAGTACCCCCAGTAGGTACAGTCAACAGCATAAATAAGTGATCATTTATGTACCTTGTCGTTTTCAATCGTTTCACAATTTTGTATGACATCTCAAACACGACGTTAAAGTGACAAGGTACAAGGTACATAAATGATCACTTATTTATGATGTTGACTGTACAAGCCTAGAGTTCAGTTTGGGATTAGGTCAATTTGTGTAAAACTGTCCCCTGTTTTTTTTTAATTCAAATTTACTTACATTCTTTTAATTTTTTAAATAACAACCTTTCGCTTTTTTTGGTCTACAGGTTACAGCCTATCTTTTTCAATAAATTCTGGTAAGTTAAAAGTTTACTGATAATACAAATTATGGCTATTAAATAAAACCCATGATATAATGGCGACCTCTTCCTTTAAAGCTGATATCTCTTAAACGGTATAATTGATTTTCATGAAACCTAGTTAAGATTACCCTGTTAAAACAGCTTTCGAAAAAAAAACTTACAAATCGGTCCGTCCGATTGGGAGCTTCGATTCCAAAGGCTCAGATACTAATACACCGTGCCCGGGACGTACCCGAAGGATTTTAACCATCGATTCTAGACCCTATTTGGAGTATATAATGTGGTATAACATAACATGTAGTCCAATATCGCATAATTTCCGAGATTAATATTATTTAAAAAACAATTCAATAGTTAATTTAATTTGAACTCTGTACTCCAAATAGGGTCTAGGTCACGGTATACACACACGTTAAAATTATAACACTCTGTCGGTGATTATTAGTCTTTTCTATCTTCAGTAGAACAAAACGAGAGATAGATTGAACATGGAGAACCGTTATAGAACCACACTTTGGAAACGGTCCCAAAACTTGTACCGGTATGTTTCAATTGTTTCCGATAAAACAGGCGGGTAATAGTGGCGCCTCGTTATGGCTGTCACTTCACCTCGGATCCGGAATAATTACGGCGCCGTTATATATCCTCATTCGTATCCAAATACCTACTTACACCAATTCAAACTGCACATTTTTACCGTGATAAATGATGTGGACTTACTTTCTACCAACAGTTTGTGATGGTTCCTTGGAGTGAAAATAATTTTACGGACGTTTAAAGTATTTATTACCCAAATAGATGTACGTAGCTTCGTCTGCCGTGCTCTAGCTAAAACTAAACTAAGCCACAAATCAAAGTTATGAGTCATTATTATTATTATTATTATTTTGACCCCATAATGTCCCACTGCTAGGCAAAGGCCTCTCTCCCCCTCTCTCTCTATCCGATCTTGAGCGGTTTCCCTCCAGCTCTTGTCCCATGATCTCAACTCATCACTCCATCTCTTCCTGGGGCGGCCACGCTTTCTCTTAGCATTTTCCGGGAGCCAGTCTGTGGCTCTCCTGGCCCAACAATTAGGATTAATATGGGATTAGTTATGAGTTAAGAGCAAAAAACAGAATTGGAAATCTATGAAAATTATTATTTTAGACATGTTTAGTGTTATATGTTTAGTGTCTCTTCGGGAAGCCCTTTGTTTCCCATAATTTTATTGGTCATAATGTAATTGTTAACATAATTTTTGATAGTCATAATTTTTTATATCGCTGAAATTGTAAACTTTTCAGAAGTTATGAAATATCTAACGTGTAGACAACGCTAGGTTAGGTTAGGTTTGATTTATAAAAATCCTGAAAAAGTAACAGTTTCTTTAAAAAAACACGCCCGTCTCTTCGAAACCAATCAAATAAAGCTAACACAGGTCGATGGAGAATTTCTCCCTGTTATGTTATTTAAAAAACCGGACAAGTGCGAGTCGGACTCGCGCACGAAGGGCTTCGTACCATTATCTATACAACATTAGACATTAATTGCCGTTATTAAAATCGAGCAAAAAAACGGCAAAAAATCACATTAGTTTGTTGTGTGTTGTTGTCCCACTTAACTATTTATTTTATTCAATTTTAGTATTTGTTGTTATAGCGGTAACAGTAATACATAATCTGTGAAAATTTCAACTGCCTAGCTATCACGGTTAATGGGATACAGCCTGGTGACAGACAGACAGATGAACAGTGGAGTCCTAGCAACAGGGTCCCGTTTTTACCCTTTGGGTACGGAACCCTTTGGGTAGTGAAATCCTGTGTTAAGTTATTTAGAGGAGTTTTAGTCAGACCTCGGTAGTAGTTCAAGCTTTACTGTATACTTATACTTGGGTACACTTTTCATCATTAATATTATAAAAGCGGAAGTGTTTATTTGTACCGTCTTCAATTGTATACTTTATAGCACGGACACGGACATACAGTGCTTTTATTCCAGACGATTGTGTCGACAGTCCCCGCGGGCATAGCGGTAAAGTTCTACGCGGTTAGACGAGTCGTTGGCAAAGGGTGGCTGAAGCTAGTGAAACGTTGATATTGTTACGTACGTGGCGGTAGGTAACTGATAGAAATGCACTTAAACCGTTACAAAACAATTATCGCACAATAAACTTCGAATACTCAGATGATCGCTCGGGTCGCTCTTATTCGCACTGATCGCTTTCCAAGTAAAGACTGACTCGTCGCAACCGGTGTCCGCCGTTTTATAGTTCCCGAGTCCGATTATTCTAGAACGCCTTCCGGAATGTTCGATGTACTTCGCCCCGCCAAGGTCGATCGAGACTTCGTTGCTGGAATGTTCT
The DNA here is from genome assembly GCA_946894065.1 of Acleris literana. Classification (NCBI taxonomy): domain Eukaryota; kingdom Metazoa; phylum Arthropoda; class Insecta; order Lepidoptera; family Tortricidae; genus Acleris; species Acleris literana. The sequence goes on from OX335681.1 coordinate 8,516,032, forward strand.
ACGCCTTGCTACCTTGTTGTTTTTACGATCGCAATGACCTTGACTCACGGGTCTGGATGAGTCTGGAATGTTCCGCGTGTTGCCATCTCATTTCTCATTTCGTGTTATCTCTTTCACATGCTTCTGGAAGGTTCTCAGTATAGCTGTCTCTTTCTAATCATGCTATCTCTTTCACACGCTTCTGGAAGGTTCTCAGTATAGCTGTCTCTTTCTAATCATGCTATCTCTTTCACACGCTTCTGGAAGTTTCTCAGTATAGCTGTCTCTTTCTAATCATGCTATCTCTTTCACACGTTTCTGGAAGGTTCTCAGTATAGCTGTCTCTTTCTAATCATGCTATCTCTAAAATTGCCATATACTGAAATGTACTTCAAAGGCCCATCAGGGGTCCTGAAAATGCCTGAAAAAGGGTTTTCAGGTTATGGCGTCATCTGATAGAGGGTGGCCTGAAATGGACTGAAAACATGTTTCAGGCGCCTGAAAACAACGGCAAGTTGGTTGAAATTCTGATAATCTGGTATGTGATAGAGCTGCCTCTGAAACGGACTGAAACGATATTTCAGCCTGCTGAAAACGCTTCTAAAGCTCCAAAATTAACGATAAAAGATGAGACGCCTTATGCCATCGGCGTAACAATATTCATACTGCATGATAGCTCCTTTGAAGGAGAAATTATGGTTTGAATATAAGATTCATAAGGAGATTATTTTATTTATCTGAAATTTGAGGACGTTTGCTTCTAACTCTAGCGTAATCCAAGACTCGCCATAAAACTTAGAGCACCTTCACATTAAGCGCTTTAGTCGCGCAGCTATGCAGCGAAACAGTCGCACAGCCGCAAGTTGCGCGACTAGATACCATCCAAACATAAGCAGGCTCTCTATTCTATGTATAGAGTAGCGTTGAAAAAGTCCGGAAAAAAAACCCGCTTTTTTTCCTAACAACTCGTTTTTTTCGGATTTATATGGAAAAATACAATTAAATTTTCTGATCTTATTTTAATCTATATTCGGTCTTATTTTCACGTACAAAAGGGCGACATCGACGACATGGAGGCTGAAACAATTTAAATAGGTGGCGAGAGTGACACTAGTGACAGTGATTGACTATGAATAAATTGTCATATTCTTTTGTTATTTTTCCTAAAAAACCCGAAAAATACGGAAAAAAACGAAAATTTCATAAACTTCTGAAAAACACATTTTATTTTTTCCGCAATTTTCAACGCTAGTATAGAGTAAAACAATATTACTTCTGACATGTTATGGCATTGTTGTTAACTCGGTCGTCAAGTTAATGCCAAAGGTTTAACCCAGTAGAATGCAGGCCGAAGATTTTAGCTTCGGCGCACCAGACGCGTGTCGGACCCGCAGCATAAGAATAAACAATAACTACACGTAGAAGCGAATCTACTTTACCCAGGCCCCAAATGCCGCGCTTTTAATACCTACTTCCCCCTTCACCCCGCTATGCCCCTCTGTCTTCCGCGCCCAAAGTCAGGGCTGTCACTTGTGGAATATTTTAATCGGTTTATGGATGTGTCATACAAGTTTAGTCACGAAATGTTATTTATGTTTTCCTTCAACGTGGAAACATTGTTGCAAAATGAGTTTTTTACATTTACGTTAAATTAGGTAATAATATTTTTGATGTTTTTGTTTATCTCCAGAAAATTTAATGGCTTATGTGGCTATTAATTATATATAAAACACAGAAACGAGTCTATAAATAAACAACCTTAGAAGCTCAATAAGTTTTAAGTATACTTAGTCTGGGATCTTGATGTACTATTTAACAAATTCCTTCATTCAATCAATTATTTCTAGTTATTTTGCCGTAAATAGTCGTTCACTTTTTAAAACACTATCTTAGTTCAACCATAAACACTAAAATCAACACAAATACGAAAACCAATTCAAGACACAATAACAATATCTTGGTTAATACATAATTATATATTCCGTCTGTGACGCCCCTGACTGACTAGACACCTCAGGTGTTGCCAGGCGGTAGGTATTTAACGCGCCTAGCGCGCGTCCGGAGCCGGGAGTTTCGCTTCTGCGTGTAGTTATTGTTTATTCTTATGCCCGCAGTTTAAACGTGCGTGTGTGGACTATACATGGAACACATTTAGCTCGGCCACTCTCGGCACAACAAAAATTTGCGCGGCAAGTGTTCGAACTGCTCCGCGCCTGCACTGCCTGGCACTCGCCACATATCGGCAGCGCGGCGCGTGGCATGAGCAGGTTAGGCGCTGCGCGTGCGTGGGTGCGCGAAATTGTTTTTAGGGTTCCATACCAAACTGGTGAAAAAGGAACCCTTATGGTGAGACTTCGGTGTCTGTCTGTCCGTATGTCACAGTAGTTTTCTCTAAAACTTTTTTGGCGATCAACTTGAAATTTGGCATAATTGTATAAATTGCTTGCCCGCATCTGTTTTTAAAAAACAAAAAGAAATTAAGTATTTTTCTAATTATTTCAAAAGGGGTAGAATCGAGGGAAAAATTACCGCTTCCGCCATTATGGGTCAAAAAATCAGAAAAATTCCTGACTCAACGATAATTATTTATATTTCACTACAAAATGAGTATTTTCAAGAACATATTATACCATATGATCTTTAATACGGAACCCTCAGTGCGCGAGTCCGACTTGCACTTGACCGGTTTTTAGGGATCAGTACCTCTAAGGAAAAAACGGAACCCTTACAGGATTACTTTGTTGTCCATCCGTCCGTCTGTCTGTCAAGACCCTTTATCTCGGGGACGCGATAGGTATCGAGTTGAAATTAAAACCATTATAGTTACTCAGGTCTTCAGTTTCTTGAAGCTGAGACAAAATCAAACTTCTAAGTTAACGTAAACAAAAGATACGGCCGTTTATGCCACATAAAACGTGTATTTCGACACTCTCGAGGGAATCAAAATGTATAGGGTATTTTCCTTGGACCTAGAATTATGAAATTTGGCAGGTAATAGGTACCTTAGTAGTCTTATACAACAAGTATAGGGAAAAATCCGAAAACTACACATTTTTAATTAAATCAAAAAAAAGGGTCTTTATGCAAGGAACGGTGGTCCAAATTTTGAAATAAGTTAACCGTGTCATGCAGGGTAACATCGGACACAAGCTGAAACAGATTTTTATTTATTTTTATGATGTATAGTTTATTTAGTTTTCGATTTATGACGAAAAATGAAAAAAGTACCTACAAATTTCTACGGAACCCTCGGTGGGCGAGTCCGACTCGCACTTGTCAGGATTTTTAAAGATTTTCATGATCAATTGACTTTACGGCTGAAGTTTCTATGAGAAGTATAAACAAGACAAAACAGACAAGACGTTTGAGCATATTTTTTTTTAAACAACTCATTCCTCATTTTCCGGCGCTGCCAGGGAAGAAAACAGCATCATCATAAATTATATGGTGTCCTGTCGTTTGACCTAAAAACGTTTCACCAAATGATTCATTTCACAAACATATAATTTGACAAACCGCAATTTTTCCGAAACTGTAAATATTTCAGGATTTATTTCAGGACCACCATTTTGTTTCCGACCAGTTTCGGAAAAAAAAACTGGTTGTCAAATGATATGTTTGTGAAATGAATAATTTGGTGAAACGTTTTTTTGTCAAACGTTAGTGAACCATTTACTGTTATATGTGGCATTATCTATGTAAAGGGGCCTTATTGTCGATGGCGCTTACGCCGCACTGCGTCCCGCGACGTTGTATTTATATCGGAGCATCTTTAATAATGGCGGAAGCGCCGTCGACAATAAGGTCCCTTTACATAGATAACGTCACATATATTTATCTTGTTAGATCATTTTCACAGGAGACATTTTTGTCATAGTAGCGATTTTTTCCCATTAGTAATTACATCGTAAAACGTAGGTAACTAACCTAACCTAACCTAGGTTAGGTTCGTTTTTATATCAGGCCCGGAGGCCCAAAAATACCCAGAAATATGAGCTCCGCCAAGTTTTTGGAATGGGAAAGATGGCGTTCGGAATTTTTTATACAAGAAAATAAAAATATCAGACAATGTCTATAGGGAAAGAAGCCATTCGGAAAATTTTATACAAGAAAATAAATATATCAGAAAATATGTCTACAGGGAAAGAAGGCATTTGGAAATTTGTCTATAGGGAAAGAAGGCGATCGGATTGTTTTATACAAGAAAATAATAATATCAGAAAATACATCTAACAAAACGTTGTCATGGGTATCGTGTTTCATGTTTTCGGAGATGGCAATTTCCAAAACGATGTCAGATTTGGAATTCAAGATGGCGGTCATGATGTTTTTCGAAAAAGTCGTCATGGGTATCGTTTTTTATGTTTTTGGGAATTGCCATTTCGAAAATGATATCAAATGAATTTGGAATTCAAGATGGCGGCCATGATGGTTTTCGAAAAAGTCGTCTTGGGTAATTGTGTTTCATGTATCAGCGATGGCAATTTCGAAAATGATCGCAGATTCGGAATTCAAGATGGCGGCCATATTTTTCGAAAAAGTCATGGGTATCATGTTTTATGTTTTCGGGGATGGCAATTTCGAAAACGATGTCAGATTCGGAATTCAAGATGTGCGCGGCAATGATGTTTTTCGAAAAAGCCATCATAGTTATCGTTTCTCATGTTTTTGGGGATGACGAATTCGAAAATGATGGTAGGTTCTGGATTCAAGATGGCCGGCCATGATGTTTTTCGAAAAAGTCTTCGTGGGTATCGTGTTTCATGTTTTCAGGAATCGCAATTTCGAGAATTATTTCACATTCGAAAAAGTCGTCATGGGTATCGTGTTTCATGTTTTCGGGGATGGCAATTCCGAAAAGGATGTCGGATTCGGAATTCAAAATGGCGGCCATCATGTTTTCCGATAAAGTCGTCATGGCTATCAAAGAAAAAGAAAATACATCTATTGAAGTAAAAATGATACGGAACACAATAAACCAAGAATTTAGACAGAATTTTCATCTTTGCCGTTGCGTCAATGGGACCCTCGGTACGATGCCGAGGCAAACCACGGCGCTTATTTCCAGTAGTGCCATTAGCACAGACGGGAAAGAAAAGAAAAGAAAATAATAGCTTAGCACATATAATAGCTTAGGTCCTGGAATAGGACAGGGTAGTTTTTATTCCGGAAAAATACCTCATACGGGAAATCAAATTAATCGTTAATAGCTGTGTATTTGCTCTCAAGGCTGCGCCACTTTGTTTGGGCGAGTAAAAAAAATTCGTTTACATTTGTCACCTGTAATCCTTTCAGTTTGTATTCATTGATGTGTGCATGCACAAACGTTACTAAAGAAAGATACTTTTAGTTCTCCATATACTAACTAGATGGCGCTAGCTCTGATTTAAAACTCTGTATCGAAGTGTTGCCTGTGTGGTCAAAATTACTCGGTGGTTAAGCGATTTTCCGTATACAGCGCTTTATTTCGGTTTCGGTTCGGATAGGACAAACTCATATTATTTATCCTTGTAAGATCAAATTTTGAAGTCCACGCAGACGAAGTCGCGGGCAGAAGCTAGTAAGGAATATAAAAGGAAAACTATCACGACTAAGTAGACTTGATTGGTTCCTCGGTACAGGCGACTTTTCTAATCACTTTATACCTACTAAAATCATCTAATACAGCAACAAATATTTTAAAATAGAAATAAGTTAATGGGCACTTGTTGTTTTTTAGATTTTTTGTGTCAGGTAGTAACGGCTTCGGAACCCTACACTATACAGTCAAGGACTTTAATTGTTATGCCACTATGGAACCCTGTCACAATGACAGCGTCAAACCACATGACAGAAATTACGCTTAAATGAATGATTAACGTTATGCGACAGGGTTCCATCGTGGCATAACAATTAAAGTCCTTGACTGTACATGGTCCGACATGATCTTGCCCGGTTTTTTAGGAATAATTCATATTTTATAGTACAACAACCAATTTAGGGATAAATCCACAGTAAAAACTCGAAAATCGAAATCATAAAATACTGTGTGATGATTTGACCTGTGGGGCTTTGCAAATAAGTAGGTGAATTGGAATTTGACCACTGCTACTACGGGTTTTCTGTTTTTGTGGGATATGCCTGAATGACAACATGTTTCAAAGAGACATTGTATATTTTTCACAATATCCCAAAACTAAAGAAGAGGTTAAATAAGGAGATGGTATTTCTGAGAGTCCAGAAGCAAAATGAATCACAATGTTTTAGTTATATGATTATATATTTTTTATTACCGGAAAGACTGAGAACAAGTGTGGCGGCGGCTGCGCTACGAGAGCGGCTCCCGCGCTTCCATCCTACACTCCTGCGCAGCGCCAACATCGAGCTGGCTACAAGTGAATGGCTGGCTCTGCGTACCTGCTGACTTCCCGATGTAACCACTCATACCTTTCATTATGTAGCCTCATGATTCTACGGCAACAGTAACTTTGAACTCAAGTTCACTGTATCATCATCAACGTCATGTTAGCTGGAACAGGTACACTGCTTGGCTTTCCCAAAAAATCTCGACTTTGATTAGTCGTGTGCTTCATGCATCCAGCTTCTATTTGCAGCCCCGCGACCCCGAGGCCTCGCTCAGGACCGGCGAAGCGATGCACGACTTGCACGAGGCGTCAGACGGCGCGATGGATGCGGCAAATCAAACATATACTTATTTATGAGAATGTTTATGGAGAAGCGTACTGCTTTTCAATTAGAATGGAATAGAAAAGAAAAATAATAATTTATTCAACGCAAACACATTTAAAACAGATGACAAGCAAAACAAAACATTTAAAATGGCGTTGAAAAGGGCCCCCTCTCAGGGCTCTCAGCTTTGTGCAAGCCGCGGCGCTGGTTTTCAGAGGGACCCTGAATTAAAAACTAACTTAAATATCAAAAACAAAAAGGGAACGCTCTTTACCCCAGGCCACTTACGATATTATTGGGAAATAATTCAATACCAGTTTAAATGTTTTGTCAACAGTCAAATATCATAGAGCGTTATTTTGACCTACTTTATTTTTGAATCCGCCATATATCACACCCCAATTCAAGTATCAATTAAAATTAAAATTTAGTCAATACGAAACGTCACCTCGGTAGGTACGAGTATTGTATTGTTTTTTTACTAGCTTAACACCTATACGAGGGGTGATCCAAAAGTTTTGATAATCGGTATAAAAAATGGGAGATATGTAAATCGTTTTTTTTTAATTGGAATGAGCACACTTTCTATATTTCCGAAAACTTATTAACGTCATTCAATTGTTTTATTTTACCACTATAAAAATAATTTTACTTTTGGAGGCCAAATTTTGTACCTTCACTATGTCATCACCAGCTCGTGATTTTTATGTAGTTGTTTTTGAACATTAGTGAATGAGAAATAGTAGTCGAAAGTTAGGGCTAAATAACGGGGAGAGCGGTTATAAGTTCTGATCTTTGGTCGACGAGCAGCACCCTTATCAATTAGAAGGCTCTGAAGCACAATTCCTGCCGAAAATTTGTAATTTTTTTTCTTTAGCTTATTTTTATTATTTTGCCATAATTAGGATACAATAATGTTATATAACTCTCCTAGATTATTTGAACTCAATTGCTAATAAAGAATGTCGCAGTATTTATTTGTAGGCCTCAATAATCCTGGAAAAGGCCGAAAAAACCACCCTAAATTTTGGTGACAGAGCTGGAGATAGAAAAATCCACTGCAATGATAACTTATTTATCCTTTAAATTATAATGATAAATCAAAGTTTCATTTTCAATAACAATATTTTTTATTAGTGTACCAAAACTTTTTCCACACAACTCCAAATTATTACAAAACTAACTCTTATTTTTGCCGTCTTGTAAAATTGTTAATACAGATGTTTTTTGTTTAGCTATCACAGGGAAACAAATGAATAATGTTTACATTTTTTTTCTCTAATTTAAGTTTCATTAGTGCCATGGTATAGTCCACATTAAAAGAATATCATTATGTAGATGGTTCTTACTGATTCTCAAAACTTTTGGATCACCCCTCGTAGATATGTTACAGGTAGCGCTGGTAGCAATGCAGCTCATTTGACTTCGGATTCTGAAACCCATCTTAGAGTACCTTGTGAAAATGTGTATTGATTGATACCAGACAAAAGGACCTAAAAGCATATCTAAACTGACCCAATATGATACATAATATACATTTCACTAAAGTTTCGCAATAAATTGCAAATAATTTGTGATGCAATAAAAAATATAAGTGGATTTTGTATGTATATGAAAGAAAAATAATTAGACTATATATTTTCAAACTACGAGTAAACTACTTTTAGCATTTTGCTCTATTTTTAGTAAATTAAGCTATTTTTTTCGCTGCCGTAAATTTAGTTGAATCAATGGGTAATATAGTTATGAAGTTGACAATTAATTTTTTTGACATAATAAAATTACCTACTCATAAATCCTACCTGCCTTAGAGCAGGCAAACTAACCATGGGCATACATATGTTCACTGTCTGTGCCAAAACGATTTTTATTAAAAAAATATCAAATAAAAAAAAAACATTTTTTTTATTGTTTAACTGCAGGTAGGTACATAATTATGAAAGACTAATGTTAACAAACGGGCGAAGTTTTTGCGATCTTACTTTTACCTACTTAACCAAACCGTTGGCTTTACTATTAGTTTTTTTTTATGTATGTTACCGATTACTCCGTCAAGTAGGGTAGGGTATTTGCCTAATTTTTTATTAGTATTTAAATTGAATCTTTTTTACCTTCCTAATAGCCTAGTATAATTAGTTTTTTTAATATCTTTAAAAATAAGAAAGATATAAATGTTTAAAACTTGCTTTTAGACTGAGAGAAAAATACAGTAATATGTCGTCATATTCAAATTCAAATTCAAATTCGTTTATTGCATGTCATATTACAGGTGATATAGATGGAATTACATGGAAGGTATACATATGACACCCTGCAAGGGCGTAGCAACTTAGGACAGTAGGGCTAGTACCTAATTAATAGAATAAAATATTAACTACGAATATTGCACATATCAATAATTCTTACATAACTTATTTTTAATTATATTACTTATACATTATAAAGAATTATACTTGCTTTCATTTATCTCTAAATTCGGTATTTAAAAATTCACTTAGACTATAGAAGCAGTTATCAATTAAAAATATTTTTAACTTACTTATAAATAAAGGGAATTTATGTTCACTTTTGATGGAATTTGGTACATGGTTGTATATTTTGATCATCATTTGGTGTGGACTGGACGCAACTAATTTTAATTTGGTAAACGGTAGTTTAAGTTTATTAAGATTTCTATTATTTCTCTTTGTTTCTGTGAGAGTCTGGAATAAGTCAGAATGCTTTCTGATAAATTTACATGATTCTAAAATATACATGGATGAAAGGCTAAGTATTTTAAACATTTTAAAGTGGGGTCGACAGGAGTCCATAGGATCTATATTTGCTAGTATTCTGACACACTTCTTTTGCAGGATAAATACAGCATCTACCTCACAACAATTTCCCCACAATATAAGTCCATACAGCATTCGGGAATAGGCGTATGCATAGTACGCCGAGAGGGCAGTTTGGAATTCAGTGACGCGTTTAAGGTGTTGGAGGGCGTATATGAAGGAGGATAATTGTTTTGATAGTTTTTGGATATGAATTTTCCACGTTAAATGAGTATCCAGGTGTATGCCTAATAAGGTCGCATAGTTAGCTGTTTCTATTTTGATGTTATTATGACAATATGAAATGGGTAGTGCCTGCTTTTGATAAGGTTTAAATTGAATTATTTTTGTTTTATTGAGATTCAGTTTTAAATTATGTGACTCTAACCAGTGAGTAATTGTGTTTAGATTAATATTTAATTTATTTACAGCTTCGCTAACAGTTTTACAAGAGAAAAGGATGGAAATATCGTCTGCGAAGAGCACACAGTTATCAGTTACTACATTTGGGAGGTCGTTTATGTATATCAGAAAAAGGATGCAGCCTAATACGCTACCCTGAGGAATGGAGCCAGCGATATCAACTCTATCCGATCGTACATACTGTATTTTTCCAGTCTCAAAGTGTGTATTATTAATTTCAACATATTGTGCACGATTTTTTAGATACGATTTGAACAAATCGTGAGTTGGACCTCTAATTCCCGAAGCATACAGTTTGTCTAGAAGAGTACCGTAGCAAACTCTATCATATGCCTTGTTCATATCAAGCAGGAGCCCTACAGCGTATCTTTTATTGTCGATGTCATTTATTATGTGTTGTATATACTTATAAACTGCTAATGTTGTAGATCGTTGCTTTCTAATGCCGTTTTGGGCATCGTTAAGAATATTAAATTTTTCGAAGAAAGAAGATAAACGTGTGATCATTGCAGTCTCTAGTATTTTGGCAGAGGTAGGTAGTAATGCTATTGGCCGGTAATTATTTATGTCTGAGGAATCTCCCTTTTTGAAAACCGGTTTTATTATTGCAATTTTGAGGGCATCTGGGAATATGGCTTCAGAGAATGATTGGTTAATTAGTAGAGTATAGGGTATGGTTAGGATTTTAGCACATGTTTTTATTAGAACGGGGGGGATTTCATCTATGCCAAATGATGTCTTGTTTTTTAGGTTACTTAATATCTTGTATACTTCATCAGGTTCTATTGGCTTAAGAAAAAAAGTTTTATTGACTTGGTTAGATAAAGGTATATTTACAGGATGTGAGTTTATGTTTCCCACGGAGGAGAAGAAAACATTAAATAAATTAGATATTTGTTTTGGATCTTTTATTGATGTATATTACTCAACGGCCATATGAATTACACGCAAAATATCGTTTCGTGAGAAAGAGATAGACCAAAAATCTTTTAAAGGCTATAACTTTTTTATTTTATTAAGTACCACATACAACAAATTTGAAAAAAATTGATTTTGAATTATTTTATCAAACTACGTACATTGGTATATTATCCAAATTAATATATGAAATTTAATATCAGGCAAATATCCTATTGTGGAACGATTTTAAAAATTATTTTTTTGTTTGATAGAGTATACTTCCGAGGTGGTCCATTGTCACCAAATCCGTATCTGATGAGGGGATCAGTGAGGAATTGAGGGAACTCCTCAAATATTGTAGGTAAACATATAGCGATTTTAGTATTTTTAGTAACAAGTCAAGCATTTGCATTCAGAAAGTATCATCTGGTGAAGTGGAACTGATGATGAAGACCACAGATGGCCACTGGAACTCCTCAACGGTACCTACGGATTTCAAGGGAGGCGATAAGATATCTCGATTAAGATAGCTGAGCGATTGCAACGAAGAATATTTACTTGTTGAAATATGACTAAGACTTTTCCGCGGCGTTGCTTGCGGCGATTATCGATGTGGATATGAGTGAATAAAAATCTGTCACTGTCTAACCAGTATGTAAGTGCGAGAGTGACGGATGCTTTATCGACCGTGTTAACCGCGACCATAATACGGGCCCTAACATGGCTGCGGTTATCGCGTGACAAAGTTTGGATAAGGCATCCGTCACCTTATGACACGTAACTAAGTACGATAGTGACGGATGCTTTATCCACATTTGACACGCGATATAGACGCAGCCACACCAGGCCCGCAGGTGATGCAAAAGGAGACGAACGTTTTTGTATGCAGCAAAAATTACGTGATTCACAACTCAAAAAATTACACTTGTTTGGCTTCCCCCGTACGCACATTTCCAGTGGAGAGCAGGCAACGAGTCTTCTCCGTTTTGGTTGAAGGACTTCAAAGGACAGAACCACTCACCCTTTCCCGAGAAGGCAGAGAATCTAATCGCGCAGCCGACGGTGGCGTCCCGGGGCCTTGCCGTGATACCACCAATTACGAAGTAAAATTTTCAAACATTAGGACAATGCTTAAACAATTTAAATGTGTCGTTTGGCAATTGTGACTGAATGCACTTCGTAGGAAAATAAATATTGTAAAAAAATGTTATTGTCGTTCACTCCAATCGATATGTTCAAGGTAAAGTATATATTTGTTAAGTTAGGTATTTTAAGATTTAGTAAGTACAGACTATTTGATGAAGCATCTGATAAAATAAAATATTTTTAACGTGCCTACTCGACTTTCATTTGACCCTTGGGTAATCATATCATTAATCAAGAATAGTTTGAAAACTGATGCCAGGCCTGGATAAAACACCTAGGTACGTCATGATAATCACTCAAAACGAATTGCAAAACACTTTGTGTAAATATGCCTTAAATATATTAAAAATACTTAACACAAGTAGATACGTATTTGGTTTTTTCATGCCGCGCCAATCTAAATGGTTAAACAACAATTATTTTACTTACTTACTTTGTCTACTTATTACAATGTGAATGCTCTTTACCTTCAATCTAACTTTATTAAATAACTTTACTTTTGTCTTCTATTAATTGAAAAAGTAATTGACGAGCAAATTGATTGCTATCAAAACATGATAAGGCGCACGAAAGCTCTTTAGTACCCACCCGTCAAAAAAATTTATGTTTAGTTTTGCTACAACCTGCTATATATATAATATACGATAACTACTTACTTGCACTGCCGTTGTTAACAATACCCCTGCCAGTGCTTTGTCTCCGAGATACCCTTGAGTATGAATCCAATGGTTTGTTGACATGATTATCCATGTCAACAAGAGTATAACCGTCAATAACTCCGTATGTAGTGCATGCAGGTTCTAAGTGGCGGTTCAAGGCAAGGCTTCAATCGTCATGCGGTCATTACAGTAAGTGCCGGGCGCAGGTAGCAATCCAGGGTGCTACCGGCGCACTCCAGAATTATGTCCCGCTGCTCCACATACTTACGCGCTCAAACGAGTCATGAGAAGGTCGTCCGTAATTGCATATTTGCACGTTGACTTTGAATTAAAAGTGAATGCTAAAGTAACGTCCTTATTAGCGCAATGCATCTAGTATAGTCTGTGTAGTCACGTGTTGTACGAAATATCATACATATTTTTCCGACACACGGTGGCACATTATTTAAGGAAACGCTAAATATTCGTCCATGTTCGTCGAAAATTTTATGAGATTTATTTGGGCCAGATCTTGCAATTTTAGGAATTGTGCTGTGTCCGTGAATGTGAAACAGTTTCAATGAAAAATGTTTTTCTTAAGTATATTTTATTCTAATATGGGCGGTAGCCGGTAACATTATGCCACATCGGAAAATTGCAATATAACTTCACAGTCATATTGCATTGCTCATGCGCCAAAATAATAAATAGTACAGTCGAGTTCATAAATATGTGTACACTTGTGTACTTTATCACTTTAATCGCTGTGACAATACATATGGCAGTTTAAACATGACATTAAATAGACAAAGTACTAAAGTGTACTCATATTTATGAACTCGACTGTACTCTAGTAAACAAAGAACATGGTAACGAAACGGATAGGGGACACCCTGCTGATTGCAAGCCGAATTTAAGTTCAAGACGCCGGCGCCGGCGCAGCCACCGTGGCGTTTGAGAACACTCCGCTAGAGCATCATTATTCAAATTTTCGCTGTGCCAGTTGCCCGCTTGTTCCGGCCTCTGCTTTCTGCCCTATTTCCTAACACTCTGAAATTACGATTAGTCCAAAATTAGCGGCGGTCATCCGTGGTGGATGGCCGTGTGAACGGCCCGTTATGCAAACAGTTTACTCGTTATGCGGAAAATTTCTTTCGGTAGCCTTAGGATTAATCGGAAGTGAGTCGTTACAACGTAGCGTTTTGGTTAAAGACAGTCTTTAACGGCAAATGCAGATCGTAAGAGGTTGAGGTCATAATACTTCACTTAACATTGGGTTACAGAATGATTACTTAAGTAACTCCCGCCCTCGCTTCGCTTCAGTTTGAACATACAAAAATAGCCTATGGTCGTCCGGAATAATGAGCCTTTTAAACGGTGAAAGCATTTTTCGAATTTGCGGTTTTGTGGTTCGGATACATGCAAACTCAAATTTGCACTCTCTCTTTAATATTTACCAAAGAACTGTTTCATCATTGTATTTTTGTTACATATCGAAGCCAGACTGTATTACTACAAAAAGAAAATAGGTATACCGAGGTTTTAATATAAAACGTGAAACAAGACCAAACGTGTTTAATAACTTTTTCTCCAAGAGATTTAATATTATAGGTCAGTAAGTACATTAAATGTCTTTGCTTCTTCTTTTAAACGCGATCGAGCCGGCGAGCTCACACGAGGTAAGGTTAACCTACCTAATTTAGAATACACGTCCTAAAATGTTATTTGCACGGTATGACGGGACAACCAAAACTCGCCGGTAAATAATTCGTCCGCCTAGTTGAAAAGTGGCTGAAATAATCAACTATAACAACCATACATACCTACATATTAGTAGGTATATCGGCAAATGGTTAATATAACTAATATCAGCAAAAACCATTACCTGGTTGGTGCTACCCCATTTTCGGTGTACTTTCTTGCGGTTGGAAGGTTGTTGGCTCTCTTAAGCACGGTTCTGTCACGGTGTGACTCTCGATTTAGCTTTTTTCTGGCAAAAAAACCACGAGCGAACTAATGCAAGTGCCGGGAGGTGTAAGTTGAAACCGCGAAACTGAAGCCTTTTATAACGATCATAATAATCATATTGTTCGCCGACCACACATTCATTTTGTCAACAAAGCAGGACGTTATCCTTATAATTCGCTCGTTTGGTGCTCTGGGCCCTAATATGGCTGGCAAGTTAGGATACAGCATCCGTCACCTTCTGACATGTAAATAAGTACGATACTGACGGATGCTTTATCTACATTTGACACGCGATATAGACGTAGCCATATTCCACTTTTGTTTAACACATCTTGCTTCGATATCGTAACCACGCGGTTTACGTTATATCAACTCTTACCTACCTGTTAAGGGTATATAAAGAGCTGTCATAACGTCAACAATATAACGTTAGTAATTATTATTAATTTATTTGTGTACAGTCGAGCTCCTACACTTTAGTACCTTGTCACGTTAATCGCTGTGACTATTCATGTATGGCACTGTAAACATGAAAAAAAATAGACAAGGTACTAAAGTATACACATATTTATGAACTCGACTGTACTACCTTCTGCCCACGACTTCGTCCACGTAGATTTTGATTATCGTTATTCCCTCGGGAACTTTTAAATTTTCCATTTATAATAATTGTATGATTTATTTATTTAATAAAATAAGGTTCTGTCAAAAAAAATATTTTTGTTAGGTACAACAAGCTTTTGTTGCCGACTGTACTTTTTATTCTTCGTGTGCGACATTCGCACGCATTCTTCTTAATGCATTACATATTAAGTACATAGATTAGGTACATGATCTTATTGAATAAGTAAGGTTAGGTTAGATTTTGAAGTAGATATCTCTTTGCGAAAAGAAATTTTGTAAAATGATATAGTTTTGCCAAATGATGATTTGGTAAACCATTAGTGAACCATGTACTCGTAACAGTGCACAATTATTACACATCGACTCAAATACAAACTGCCGATTGCGAGGTTCAGTCGGTCTTCGGCATACTGCCCTCCTAAACAAAAAGGACTAGTCAAAGTAGGTTTAACCCCCTATCGTAAGAAATAAGGTTACTAATACATACTCGGTTCTACGAGACATACGCCCTTTTTTCTAAGGAGGGCAGCATAGTAGTCCGGTTTGGGGACAAGACAACCGGTGAAATGAATAGCATTGAGGCCACCATCTTAGTCTTCAGGCTTGGAAATGCGTCTGCAGTCTTAGGATTGCAGTCTTGAGATTGTATCTAGCTAGAGATTGCAAATGTCTGTGGGTTTCTGGTCCCACAAACCATCAGGTGACCTAAGTATATGCTCTCACCATGATAATAATAGAAAAAACCAGGCAAGCGCGAGTCGCACTCGCGCACCGAGGGTTCCATACCGCCGTACAGTACGTATGATTATGTTCCGATTTGAATTCGATTTCGAATCGAATCAATGCAAGCCCAACTTCACCATCTTTTTAGTATTTGTTACTTTTCTTGAGGGTTTGTACAATAATTATAAGAAACGTTTCTTGAATACTCTTTATTATATCCCTTTGTTTAAATTTTTTTTAGTAAATCCGCTGTAAAAACACATATTCTGAAAAAAAAAAAACCTCTATCTATTACGGTTCAAAAGATACAGCTCTTTAAAGTTGGGACTGACAGTGTAGGCATATTAATAGGGTCAGTTTAGGCTCCCTTCGACCACGGAACCCTAAAAGACAGATTTCGGACCACCAGTCCTATGACTGTCATTCAATTCATAATTCGTACGTGATTGTCAATATTCGGCAGAACCGTTTATATTCCCATCCATATCGAATAGCAAACGCTCTCGATCGTTTGTTATAAAAAACGTGGTAAAGCGACGCTCTCGATGTGTGTAACTGCTTGCCATGCGCGAGCGCAGCCGCCGGCGATTACGTAACGGGACGGTTACTGTTTCTATTGATTTCGGTTCACGGGATGCTAGACGTTCTAGCCTTAAGGCCGCGCTTGTAGTGCGGCTCAAGACTTACCCTACTATCCAAGAAGGAGGATTATGTTATTGACCTGTATGTTTTTTATTTATTATTCGTGCCGCTTCGCCCATTGCTGATCTTTTGTGGCAGCCCTTTGTTTAGAGCTCCTGCAAAGAGCCGTTGCGACCAGGAATTTCCAGATGCTTAGGGCAGTGAGGAGTGGTATCTCTTGAGGGTCCATGATTTGACGCCCTAGGTAGACACTTCTGTTGCGCATTAGTGGTCGGCATGAGCAGAGGATGTGCATAGCTGTCTCCTCTGTCTCCTTTCAGAACCTGCATGTCGCGTCTTGTTTCATACCCATTAAAACAGATGTCTATTGACCTGTAAGTATGTTTCAATGTAGGTATGTACGTAGAGGCAAAACAAATGTTTTCGTTAGCCTGATTTTGAGAAACCAGGTGTCGTTAGTTTTGCCACTGGGTTTTTGTTTAAACTTCATAAACCCCTTCGTAAGAGGTACCGAACACTATTTCAATTTTCAAAAAAATATAAAAAATATAGGCACATTATATGGGCACATTGCTAGGCCATATATGTAGATGACGTTATTAAATTTATTCTATTCTATTCTATTCTTAATTAATGGCTTTCACTCCTGTTAAGGTGTATTTCGCCAATTTCGAGTTATTTATAGACACTCCCATGGACTTATTAGAGAAATAAGTCCATGGATATCACAGACGCGAAGAGAATTGTTCGGTAAAAGAGAATTTTCTCAAATGGACTAAACAGAAGCACATGCACAAGCACAAGCGCAGGGTTAGCTCCACGCGCTTCTGTCAAGTCTATTAAATTTATAATGATAACATGAATACTGACATTCAAATGTCATAATACATTTAGTCGGTTTTTTTTTTATTAAACCTTTTGTTAGCCCCCGATTAAAAAGGGGGATGTTATAAGTTAAACTTGTGTATCTGCGTGTCTGTCTGTCGCAACCTAGCTCCCAAAGGAATGTAGAGATTTGAACGCGTTTTATCGGGATGGTTCGTAGCCAGGTTTCATGAAAATCGATTGAGCTGTGTAAGAGATCAGCTCTGGAAGGAGTCGCAATTATATATGAAATAGTTATGTTGTATTTTTTTAAATCTTGTATTCGCGAACTTGTCTTAAGCGCGTATTACGCCTTTATAGCTAGAGAAGTGTCACGCGGAAGGCCCGATGAGTCCGATCATTAATCATAGCACGCATTCACCACGCGTCGGCGGCGGTAATGGCGCCGCGACAAAAACGCAGGCACGCGCGTCTGCAGCGGCCTTCTTGATGCACTTACTTCCACTGCACTTGATTGTTTAAGCTCTCGTAAAAGCACCTATACGTGAAATTAGAATAATGGAACACAGGACCAGTTTCTACTTCTGGTTCACCCGGCAGGTTTTCAAATAATACGGTCAAAACTCAAAAGTACTAATATCTATACGGCGAATCTGCTAAATATGTATACATAGACTTTATCATCAGTGACATAGGGGCGTGTAGATATTTTTGAGGCCTTGGGAACGCTTTTACATTTATGACTGAATGTACAAAAATTGGGCAATAAATACGCCGTATTTTTACAATGATGGGTCATTCAAAAACTATTTCGGCATTTTTTTTGGACTTGTATTTACTAGCTTCTGCCCGCTTCTTCGTCCGCGTAGAATTAGTAATTTTGCCATCCCACGGGAACAGTGATTTATTTCGGGATTCCAGGTAGGTCTGTGTGTAAATCCAGTGTATAAGCAAACTCTATTCCTAATTGTAGTCATATGCGTTAAATACAGAACCTCCTCATATTTAAAGTCGGCTACATTTGGGGACGATTAAAACGCAAGGACGATTGAAACGTTTCAATCGTCCACAAGCAAATTGTTTCTATCGTCCCCAACTCACAGTTTTTACTTCAAGGTCAAATATTAAACATAAAACCATTCGAACGGTGAAGATTGGCAATAATAAACATTCGTTAATTTATCACAATCACGCTAAAACAGTTTAATCAGATAAAATACAAGAACAAACAAAGTTATAAAGAAATATACAAGATGAGAAATATTTAGTTTTGACCGCGAAAAATTATAATCGCTCCGTGACACCGCTGCGTTGCTCGGTCACTCGTGCGCTATTAACCATAGATTAAAATATGGCTGACCAAGTTCTGAGTGTTGCGTCATACTCGTAGGTATTATAGTTTTCGAGAAATTGGACTTGTTTCAGTCATGACGTGTTTCAATTGTCCCCGGTCTACCCTATGTAACAAAATTGGTCCATCCTTTTAGCAAAGAAGTAACAAACCCACGCACGCATAACCTTTCGCATTTATAATATGTGTAGTATAGGATGTAAATAGGTAGGGACATCCAGCGCACTGAATCGCTCTGCACGGCTAGCACATGTTGTCCGCGACTTGTTTGTCGCTCGGATCTCCCTTTCTTTCTAGTCTGTAACGACAGAGACGCACTGAGCGACAAGCGAGAAAATACAACTTGTGCTACCCGTGCTGGCCGAAATTGTAGTCGATATAAATACCCTCGGTATGTGATTCCAACTCGCATTCGACCGGTTTTCAGTATTTGTTGTTTTTTAGGATTTGTACTATGTATAATTTTGAAGCTTGTGTGTTTTATCGTTTTTACGATACAAAAAAAAGGAAAATGGTTTGCAGATTTTTTATCTCAATTTTGTATTTGAATATTACAAACTGACAATATCCCAAACAAAGCAATAAGGACGAAGTTCTTCGATAAATGAGCGGGCTTTTCCGCTCCTATTTAAACTCGACCCTGCGAAGAACTTTGTCGTTGTACTTTTATGTATAAACCACAATTTTTACGCACAATTTCACCCTGAACGAATTATATGATTTAGATGTTAGTGCGTAAAATATTATAGTAGGTGTAAGTGCCCAATTAGTTTTTAAAGAATAAAGAATAGTTAGTGTATTTATTTCGGTCAAAAAAAACTTAACCTAACCAACTGTACTTACTCCCAGTACATTACAGCTATTATCATAGCTCATAGCTATTACGATTTTTTTTCTGAATCGACAAAAGTAATATTTTTTATTTATGCGTAGTAGCCTAAATACCAATTTTCACTTATTTAACCAGAAACATCTCGAAGTTCATACAAAATTCTACAACCCTCTTTTACCCCTTAGGGGTAGTTTTTCCAAAATCGCTGAAAGCTATATTTTTTATCAATAAATAGTAGCCTACATACCAATTTTCAGGTTTCTTACTTCAAAAATGACGAAACCCTTACGCACAAAATTCTACACCCTCCTTACCCCTTAGGGATAGT
The DNA here is from genome assembly GCA_946894065.1 of Acleris literana. Taxonomy (NCBI): domain Eukaryota; kingdom Metazoa; phylum Arthropoda; class Insecta; order Lepidoptera; family Tortricidae; genus Acleris; species Acleris literana. Next base: position 8,535,893 of record OX335681.1, read on the forward strand.
TTTTCCAAAGTCTCCATAAGTTACTTCTTCCGCGTAGATTGCGATGATGTGTTTATACGGGCTCAATCCGGTACACCTAAGCTATCTCCATTTCAAACTTCATCCGAATCCATCCATTCGTTGAAGCGTGAAGAAGTAACAAACTAACAGACAAACTTTTGCATTTAATTTTTTTATAATATTTAATGATCGGCGATCGTTAGCATTTTATGTCACTTTAACGTCAAACCTAATGACTAATAAAGATAAGTCTCATTAGTAGAATTAGTAGGATACTGGCATTAATAGGATTAGTGGATAATAGCTTTCGCTCCCTCGGGAACGGTCCAACTTTCCGGGATAAAAACGATCCTATGTCCTACTCCAGGGCCTAACCTATACGTGTGCCAAGTTTCATCTCGATCCGTTCAGTGGTTGAAGCGTGAAAAACGGACAAACATACACTTTCACATTTATAATATTATTACTATATTAGTATTAGTATATTAGTATTAGTATATTAGTAATTAGTATATTAGTATTTTAGTATTAGTATATTAGTATTAGTATTAGTATGGATATGGATTTTTGACATTTATTCGACCTTCGGGGTTCTAATACAAAATACACCAACGCGTCCAAACATCCGCGGATGTGGGTCTTAAAAAAATCGCCATCCTTGACATCCCCTCTGCGTAAAAGCGCGGGGAGCAACTTTATAAGACCTTAGTTTACTAGTAAATGCTTCTTCGACAAATTGAAAAGTTTGTTGTTTAAGTGAAAAAGCCGAGTAGTGGAATTAATTATCTGGGGAACATGTTCGCTTTTTCCGCTCGACGGCATTCTTGCGCTTCATCAGTTTGCAATCAATCCAACGCACGTAGAGGCATCCGACCTATCAGTGTAATAATCGTGTGATATTTACACACATTCAGTGTTTACTTAGTGTATCTTTTTAATATTAATTTTAACGCGGATTTAAGTATTTTTTTGTTTATTTAACAAAAAGTCTTAAGTCTAAGTTGATCATAAAAAAGAGGAGTTTCTAAGATATCGTTTACAACGTGATGTTGACATAGTCCATAGTGGCCTAGCCACAGCCGAGTGATTGTTTAGAGATTGACATAATACGTCAATTTGCAGGGTTATACATTTCCCAGTGATTTTCCACGTGTTAATGACACGGGTCACGCCGGGAAATTAATAAAACGGCTGATTTAAATAACTACCATAGTTTCAGGTTGCATGCTCGCGTGCACCTACTGCGTAAAATATTTTAATTGGACGCCATGTGCCTACTATAGTCGTCTGGAAGAGATCACTAATCAGCGATAAGACCGACAGAAACCTGTTGTTTACCTGTGTTATTTTGAATTTTACCTATTGTTTCTCTGTAATGTTTTTGTTTGGTATACAAAAAAGTGTCTTGTATTGTAGGTATTGTTATTTACTTTTTACGTTAAACTGCTATACATGACAATATGATATGCAACAAATTCAAGGGGTTTGCTTATGCAAAGTAAATAGTACAAGAATTACTACTTTGCAGAATTTTAGGCTTACGATCTCATGAAGGTACAGAAAAAATACCTACGACATTACGATGACATGTTAAAAGTAATTCGGTTTACGGAGTAAAAGAGAACCCCCGGTTGATGCATAAACATTCTCCATGTGATCGTGGCCGATTTTGGAACCAAGTGCATTTAGAATACAAAGTAGGTACTTATAAATCTGAGTTACTTTGAATACACACGGTCATGCTTTCATGCACAAACTAAGAAAAGCCTCGTGGTTCAAAGCATCTCAAAGCAAACACAATCGGCGACAGTTGACGCGTGTCAGGTGCGCGCACGCAGACCCGCTGCCTGTTTGCTGACTGGTAAATTGACCTGACTGCCTGTCTTCGAGGACTGGCGCTTCCGTGACAGCATCCTGGACACAGCCATCTCTCCCGCCATAACTTGAACTCATATCGTGAATTGATAAACATGCAAGAGGAAGCTTATGTAAAATTTGGTAAGAAGATAAATTCTTCTTATTATGACATGCAATGATTTTTATTCTAGACCTTTTTGTTAACTCAAACGCCATTTAGAAAATCCTACATTATATTTATTAAAATCAGTGACAAATTTTGTGGCCCATCCCACACATAGAATATACCCGTCATAATAAGTACCTACTGCTACTGCTTCGGCCTGGATAGCCAGGGAGTGTAGGTTCAAATCCTAAAGGCCAATCTGGCGAAATTAAATAACAACATGAACCATCTTTATTATTATTATAAAGTTAGTATAAAGTAGTGTTTATTTTAACTCTTAACTATGTAGTCGATTCTTACTACCACATTTTACCAAATTCGAACATATTCTTAGTTTTCTAAGAAGGTAACCTATGTAACTAATGACTGCATTACTTCAACGCATTTCCAATAAACTCTCCAATTAATAGTCTAGTTCCGTAACTATTAACCTAGGGCCGAGTTCACGCGCGTCACAGTCGCGCACCGCCGCCCTCAGCTGCCGAATCCACCTGCTGCATGCCATATTGCTCACAGCTCCTGAACCAATCGAACCAGATTAATCCTTTCCTTCATTGCTTAATGCGAGTTACGCATGACAAGAGTTAAATCACTGAAATAACATTCAATTACAATAATAATACTAAATAATACTGGCAGATGCCTAATTTTATACATTGTATATGTAGAGACTCATATTATTTCATCCCTAAATTTCTGTTATTGATCTTTCCATTGTCCCACAATAGCTCAGTACCAGTGGATATCTGTGAGAGCATACTTCTACAGTATGAACACAGGGACATTGGCTGATTGGTGTCCCATGACATACTAAATAAGTAGGTAATGACATATAAGACGGCGCCAGCAGCGCGTTGTTGGTTTCTTTCTAGTACGCCTTGCAGCGTTCCGGGACTCCCGTGGTTGTGTGATTGAACGGCTATTAGCTATTAGTTATGTCAATGACTGTACACTCAAAGTCATATCATAACCCAGGTTAGTACATATAACTGTAACTAATTCCAACAATGCATTTTTAATCTTTTTGATGAATCAGAACCCAAAATTCGTCAGTCACTATATTATCGCTACGAACGTGAAAGGGAACGGATGAAATGAAAGACAATAATAATACAAACCTAATCTAAAAATTGATTGACTTTCTACAGTGGATCTAATTTTAGAGTGATTCGACGTTGAATGGGCCCGTACAAAAATAAAACTATTTAGTTTAATCTCAGCGAACCATCGCTTCCTGCGATCCGAGCTATCGATGGAGATCGCGCGATTGCGCCCCACACATAACATCGACGACCCGCGCTGCGGCGAACTGCCAGTACTGCCACTCAACTCTTGCAGAGTTATTCTGCGATTTCTCCACGCGAATGTCACGGTACGGATCGTCTGCGGCCGACGATAGAGCCCAATTCCCCTAATCCGATGCCAATCAACTATGTAGATCACGAGATTGCCGAATTGCGAGGCGGATCGGTGATCGTGTCGTGAGAACGATAGGCAAGGTAAGGTACGCGAACAGGTGGTGCCCTCCCCGGCGGGGCTAACTGTTCCACCATCGTGGAGCGCGCGCGCTGAGCGCCGGCGCAGTCCCGTCCCGACATCACAGCGCACACGGCCTCCGCAGCCTCCGCTCACCGGCCCGCGCGGGAAAACGTTAGCGATCATTTTTTTACACAATTCCCAGGTGTCCGAGACAAAATATTGTGACAGTGATATTAAAACAAGGAAGTTGATCTCAGTGACCGTTATTATAGGTGGACTGAGTATCCACTTGGAGGTTTTTTCGTAGTACCGGGCGGTAATCGGGGCAGATAGCATTAACGGTTGGCTCCGCGCTCGACTGTGGCCGACCGCAAGCATGACGGGCGCCGGCGACTGCGCTCTCGTGCTGCTCTTGCTGGTAGAGTTTTTTCCCACTGCTTATTAGAATAGTACCCTCATATCCGATCTACGGTGGCTGCACATCGGCTAACAGTGACTTGCACGAATTTGTTAACGGCGCGGCGGTTATCTACGCACTACACATATATTTTATAAGAGCGTTAATTAGTAATAAAATAACCTTACGACGAAATATTTAGGAGGCGCAAGGAGTGTTTATTTACTATATAGGCGGCATACAACAGTCGCTACCGAGCGGCGCGGCGCGGCTACTCGCTGCTAGGTCTCGATTCTCGAGGGCTAGAAAACGCCCCAACTCTCGATTTGATTCCTTTGCATCAGGGTCCTAAGTAAGGTTAAGATTTAATAATATCAATATTTTAAACCTAGGTGAATTCAATTCAATATTATTTCTAGCAAGATCTTTAGGTGTCTAATTTTTGGTTAGGTAATCGGAATTCGTGAAATCTTCAGAAATGTGAAAAGAGACATTTTTATTTCCTAAATAACATGTTTGGTAATTGTTGCAAAGTTTATTGGCAGTCAGGTATTGTTCTGTAAGAAAAAAATACATAAAAAAGTTAAATAAACATTTTGCGTTATCGAAAAAAAATGATTTTCTACCAGGTGATGATGAAATAGGTATGGATTAATTGGATTATGGTTTTATTTATCATTCAATTGAAACATTTCGGTCTGGAACTATATTTTTTTAATTCCCGACGTAAACCAAGCGTTTTATTAAAGTTTTATGTGTATCTGTAGCATCTTAGCTACCAAACGGATAAACTGATTTTGATATACCTAGTATAAAAGGTTTTAAAAAAACAATTGGGCCGCTTAACAGATCTGAAAGTAAGGGTCACTATTATATTTCGTGTTTTTTTTTATATAATTAGGTACAGTCAAGGACTTAAATTGTTATGCCACTATGGAACCTTGTCATAATAACAGCGTCAAACCACATCACAGAAATTACGCTTAAATGAACGATTAACGTTATGCGACAGGGTTCCACCGTGGCATAACAATTAAAGTCCTTGACTGTATTCGCAAAATAGGCGCATTACTTATATTTATTAATTATTATTTAACTGTCGGATTATTGCGGACTTAAGTATTATGTGTGCTGTGTTTGCTGCATCACGCATTCGATAACATCGGTTTTACAATTAGCTGATTATAAGTAGCTTCAAAAGTTTGTGGAGATCAGATATTTTATGTATGTTCTCTTTCTAATATCGACGAATTGGCATAAAATTCGGCACTATAATAAGGATATAGAGTACCTACAAATAAATATAGGTATTCCGAGAGAATATCGATAACAGAATTTAAAACAGACGAAGTCGCGGAACATTTAACATTATTCATCAGTTAAGTATCAACATAGTTTTTGTTAATTGAAATGAAATGCAAATGCTTCCATTAATTCATTTGAGGGACTCCAAAACATAGAATCAAGAGTCACGTTCAAGTGACATTTTCGATATGATTAAAACTTACCCCTTGTGGCTTATTTACACATAAAAAACCTGATAGGTATTTCAAGCAAGAGGCCCATATTTACACATACTTTACAGGCAAACATACATAACAATATTAACTGGAATACTAACATATCAATTTACTTTTGCGGTGTCGTCAGCGAGCCGCCGGTTGCGGAATCGCCGAAATATGAGGATAGTTAGCATATTATATTTTTGGCGTAGGTACATATGTATTATAACGTTGAAATTCAACCGTATAGTTAAAAGTCTCAACTTGAAACGGAAGTAAGGACTGTCACCACTAACGTAATATCATATTTCAGAATTCTATTTACTTAAACGAAATTAAGTTTATTTCATACTTCACACCTTAAATAATACAAGTCACCGGTGGACGTTTGTGCCCATTTCTCCGATAACAAATCCCACCTATCCAACACATCCATCAAAGTTGATATCCGATCAATAAAACAAAGTACCAACGTTAATTAAAACCTTTACTCGAGGTAGAAAGACCATTAAAGAGAGTACTGTCCTCCATTCACCTAATGCAGATTTCTTCGGCCCGATTTTACCACCGCTCGTTAAGGGCTCCGTTTAGTTAGACAGCGGTTTTATGGCCACTATTAAAGTAAGAGCAACGGCGTAAAATTCGACTTGACCTGCCTGAGCTTTAAATTTACGTGATTGAAGCCATTTAAATTAAATTTCACGCTTGACGGATTTTGTGATGAGCGCACACAAAAAGTAACAAAAGAATTACTATATCTGCTATGGGAAAAGCGGAGGAGCACGATTCGTGAATGTTGTCAATCGTTTGTCATTTGCTAAACTATTTCAAGTACAGTGGCAACAGCTCTTATAAAGTCATTCGGTTCGGGTACAGTCGGAAACAATAGCATAAGAGAGTATGGGAGCGAGTGAATGAGAAACGGGTAGTTTCTAAAAAAGCCTACTAACATAGTTAAGGACTGAAATTAAAAAATGGTAAATATAGTCAAGTGAGTAACAAAAATTAGTCATACAATTATACGTATACCTCTCTCATACACCAATAGGCGGTACCTCAAATTCAATAAACGAAGCAGATTCAATCCTCACCCGTTAGCATTATGGTCGCACTTGCTACAGGAGTTTTGTGTGAGATACCACCATTTGTCTTATATTACAGCAGTATATGTTATTTACTTACATGACTAAAGTTATCGTTTCTTAATTTCAGTCCTTTAACCTGTTTTTTTTTTAAATAATGGTCCGTGGTATGTGCAGTGTGTGTGCAAATTGTCACACATTCCATTAGGTGTTGTGCATACTCATGGTGTTAATACAACCATTTTGCAAATCATCCCCTGTCATGTTATTAACTTATTATTTATAAAGTATAGAGTAGGGACTAGGCTAGACTAGGTACTAAACAGAAACAATGACTTTTTTCGTAATTCCTTAACATTTGTATTCGCGCATTCGCGCTCTGAAACGTAAAAAACATGACTTTCGTAACATCATTGATATAAAGATAATATTTGGTGAACTGTGTGGTTTGACCAAAATCCCTATTTTTTTCTTGACGCGGCCTGTTTCATCGGTCAGTAGCTAATGAATCAAACAACCACTATATCAATTAAATATATTAATACCCCTGCTGTAATGGCCACCCCTGCTTTCAGAGCTGATATCTCTTAAACGGCTAAACCGATTTTTGATGAAACTTAGCCAAAAACCATCCTGGTTAAACTAGCTTTCTTTTAAAATAACCGTGTCCCAGTCGGTCCATCTGTTTGGGAGCTACGGTGCCACGGACAGACGCACGTTAAACTTATAAAATAACACCCTTATTATTGCGTCGAAGGATGTTCGGGGGTTAATGAAATACTCGCGAAATTGTCATTGAAATGACGTAATAATAAATAGTTTCACTTCTAAACGCCCTAACTGTTCCGTGACTAACTGACAGATAACGAGCAACCTAACAGCTTAAACCTTAAGTTACTTGAAAAGGGAATATTCCTTAATTACCTGTAGGGTGCAAAAGCGATTTCTTTGAAGATCAACTCCCAACGGAGAGAAGAGAGTAGTGGGAATCTATATTTACGCTTACAAGTCACAGGCATCCTCAAAGTTTATATTTATATGTGGATTGTTAACTAAAAACAAATAGTGTTAATTATTCACCTCTTCAAAGTTTAGAGCAGACCCACTTTCAACCCATTCATGTATTCTAACACTTCATCACCATCAATCGGTTCATCCATCCGCAACACTCACTCCTAAGGCCGGCTGCACATTGCCCGATATATTTAACGGACAATTTTGACAGTAGCCGGAAGACAAATTACCACAACAATTTAGTAAAAGATTATCAGAAAACTGCTGGTTGCCACTGGTTCGCCTGAGAGCTCGGGCGAACCAGTGACAGCCAGCATCGCAATTGGTGCAAGTCTCTTTGTATTAATAGAAATAACTAGTAATCAAATCCTCGTCATGCCACAGGTGATCTATAAAAATCACGCTGCAAAAATAGTGACCTAAGGTAAATGTCCCCCTTTTCGTGCTAGTACACTATTTCGTGAGGTTTTGTTTTGTTTCTTAAAATAAGAAATTCAAGAACTATTTAAAAAAATGTAGATGCCTAAAGAAAGTATATTATTCAAGCTGTTTGAAAAACCAACTTCCGACGTTAGGATGGCTACGTACAACGCGTTGAACTCTCAGTCGCAGATACGTAAGGTGAAGCATCGAACTTCTTAAGCTCACTGACAAGAAAAGGAAAGTCAGATTTAACAAAACTTATATTTGTGGTTTTTTTACGTCATATCAATTAAAGTAACGTACCTATATCCCATCAAAAACATAAATGTGAAAATGGGAGCCAAGTTAAATATTTTAAGATTATGCGATGCATGGTTATCGACTTCACCGACAAAAGAATTGAGATCTTTCTGCTACAACAATGTTTGCTATTTAAAACTATAACCTCTTAAATTTGAACACTCGAATTATTTACACAAAGCAGATAACTTAGGATAAACAGAAGCTCAAAATTTGACTCCGCTAGTTTTTACCACCAAGTGTAAGATATGACCAGAGGTCGGAATAGGCAGTGCCTATTTGCCTAAACTTCGCGGGAGGACGTAACTAGGAGTGGTTACAGCCACCAAAAATAATGATTTATTTTTATTGAATGCGGGATTTCTGGTTTTTTTTTAATAAGACATAATGTAGAAATTGATACTAAAACTCAATATCCCATGTTAAAAACATTTATTGTATAAAATTTTACATGATCATCAATAACAAAAACATGTTTCAATCTGAATCATGAATATCATAATTACTATCATAATTACTACTATGAGATAAAATATTATATATTACGAAATACTTTGTTAGTTTATTTATATTAGTAATAAATCAGAATATGTCATTCGATCATGTAAAATTGTATTCAATAAATGTTTTTAACATGTGATATTGAGTTTTAGTATCAATTTCCACATTTATGTATTGTTTAAAAAATCGCGAAAATCCCGCATTCAATAAAAATAAATCATTATTTTTGGTGGTTGTAGCCACTCTTAGTTACGTCCTCCCGCGAAGTTTAGGCAAATAGGCACTGCCTATTCCGACCTCTGGATATGACCACTTGCGTAAAACATAAAGTAGATAAGTTGATTAGGCAAGTGTAACATAACTTGTAAGTGAAAACTAGCCAAGTCAAATTTTAAGCTTCAGTTTATCCTAAGTTATCTGATTTGTGTAAATAATTCGAGTGTTCAAAGGGGTTTGGGTAAAAGTGTTGTCATTTGTAAAATTCATACATTTTCAAGGTGAGCGGCCATTCGTAAAAGTGGTTAATTATGATAGAATTATTAAAAATAAACATATTTTGTTATGTAATGTAATACTCTTAAGTGCATCGGAGCCGAGATATTTAAATATTCATACTTGGGCGTACTTTTGTACTAAAAACTTAATACTTAAATCTTTAAAATCTCCGCTCCGATATTATTTAATGCCATAAATTATATATATCTATTTGTATTTAGAGGTCCTCTGAATAATTATGTAAAAATCATCCGCGGCCGCTGAAAAAAAAAGATAATATTCTTCAAACAAATTTACCCTTGCCCTTTAAGAAGTTATAGTTTTAAATACTTACCAAACATTGTTGTAGCAGAAAAAATAAGAAATTGTGTTTTTCATTTATTTTAGAATGTCGTATGTTCTTAATAAATAAATATTAGGATTTTCTACGGAACTTGGCACCCATTTAGATCTCAATTCTTTTGCCGGTGAAGTCGATAACCATGCATCGCATAATCTTAAAATATTGAACTTGGCTCCCATTTTCACATTTATGTTTTTGATAGGATATCATTCTTTTTTTTCAAATAAGTAGGTATGCGTTTAAATTAGTAGTTCCGGTGAATCTGTGATCTTCATTCATCATCATCAGTTCTACTTCACCAAATGGTGCTTTTCAAGAGCAAATGCAAGGGTTTCTAAATGCTAAACAAAATACCCAAATCGCTATAGGTGTACCTAAAATATTTGAAGATTTCCCTCAATTTCTCCAGGACACCATTATCAGATTGTGACCTGATGACAGTAGGACCACTCCGGAAGTATGCCCTACCAAACCAAAACAAGAATTTTCTAAATCGGTTAATAAATAACGGAGTTCTGAGGTAACTAGCATAAATAATAATAATAATAATAAAACTTGAAAAATCACTGTCTTTTGATTTTTTTATTTGTATACACACAATTACCTATCTTGATTCAAAATTTAATCTTTCTAGGTCACCTGGAAGTGGCTTAGGTTTTTGATGATTCATCAGTCAGTCAGTCAGTCAGTCAGTCAGTCAGTGGTAAAAATGCTGATTTTTAGACGTTAATATCTCAATAACCGTTTCACCTTTTTTATGAAATTTAGGGTTCTAGTTGATCTAAAGGGTTTTATTTAATACATAAACCAAATTTCATGTTTTTATGATAAATATATTTGGAGTTATTGAGGCGTCACAAGTCGCTCCAAACGGTTCGTGTAAATAACACACGGCTGATCTCGCCAGTTCCTTTTGCGTGAACTTGGCTGGACACGCTGCCGCGTGTCTAGACTTCCAGTTACTTTTAAAAATAGAATTGATAAAAATCGCGATTAACTGATTCACGAAATAAGGTTAAGTTGAAGTATGGGACATTTACCTTACACCATCAGTAATCAAAAAATAAGGCAGTCTATTAAGTGGTCATCATCATAATCATGTCGTCCACTGCTGGACACAGGCCTCGCCCCAGGTTTGCCACAAGGACCGGTCCTGCGCCGCTATTGCATGCATCGGTTTCCCACAACCTTAGCCACGTCGTCGACCCATTCCATCGGTTCTTTAGGCTGAATGAGCCGCTAAAACCAGCCAAATTCTGGTGATTAAAAGGAATAAAGACTTTAGGAATTTAGAATCAAAATATCCCTACATTATTTGATATATTTTTGATTCTTTACTTTTTTTATAACAATATGCCTGTCCCTTTCAGGTTTTGATAGCTCATAAAACGGCCTCAGAGCATTTAATATTTATTATTTATTTATTAAACATCTTAGCCTAATTGTGCAAATTGTGGTTATAGAATTATCAAAAAGTTTTTAGAGATGTGTGTAATTCTGTAGCTCTGCCTACCCCACTCTGGGAACGAAGGCGTGAGATTATGATGTATGTATGTATTTATTTATTTAACCTATATTGCACAAAGGGCGGTCTTAATGCCTACTGGCATTCTTTATCAGTCAGCCAAATAATCAGAAACTAGCAAAAGTGGTGCACCGAAAAAGAAAGACAGAAAACTAAGCAAAGAACATATTTATAAAATAATATTTGACGCAAAAAGTACTAACAAATCAATAAATCAATGTAGTCTTGAGATTACAAATATTTTTTGACGTCAGATTTCACTTACCATGTGTGTGCTCGTTTGCCTTCGGGGCAAAATTTTTGTTGGTACAAATGTTTGGTGTTAAAATTCTATGCGGCCGGCCTATAGCGTCAACAAATTATTGAAATCAATCACAAGAATCTCAGTATTCATTATGACGGTAACCGCCGGGCTAGGCGGCGATAATAACAGAACAACGCCGGGGAAGCAAACTAAGTTAGCTCTAAGAGCAATAAAGACTCCGATGAACCGAGTGGGCTAATTGCCCACAGATGCGAGCATCGAATGTATCTAACACTAGGGTTGCCTCTATCTAACTATACTGCAATGAATTTAAGCTTGAAGCTGTTTAGTAATCAATGTACTTATTACTTTTCTGTGTTTAACATGCTTTTTGAAGACGAACAGCGTGCCAAAATAACTAGTCAAAACTTGAATCAATATAAGCAAAAGCACAATTAATTAAAATGAATTGTCGCTTGTAGGTATTTCTAATCTACTTATATCTGTTTATATTCTCTTCTTGGATTTATTATGAAGGAAACAAAGTTATCGTGACAAATAAGTCTATTGATATTGTTGAGCAGTAATGTTGTCTTACATAGATACATGCCTGTAAAATCACCCATCTTTCAACGAATTAATAAAACGAAAATCTCGAGAACCACTATATTTATAGGTAGGTATTCACCTCTTTGTTTATGTGTAACCCTACCCGCGCCGCGTTCAGCTCGCGCGCATTAATACGCGCACGCGCATGTAAGTAACGAGCACGCGTCATAAACCACCGACAACAACGGTCAACTGGTTATTCTGCAGGTTTATTACACTGCACTTGTCTCTCTGCTCCTCTAATTATGTCTCAGAAGGTAATAGATCAGGTCTCACTTCTGGTTGTTCGTGTAAAACGTTTATAGCAACTTAATAAAGCAATAGAATAATCTATAGCGTTTAAAATATATTAATTTTTGTACTTATGTCTGTTCTGATGCAGTGTGTGAGTTAAATGAATGTTATGATTTTTAAAATCAGGGGTTTTTTCTGTTTAGTTTTGTTCACCAATGGCGGTACAAAACAAACCCCTAATACTGAAACTTGTCTGTCCGTTAATCAGTCTGTTACTAGACTAAAAGTGTATGCCTACATTGCCTACTGTTAAAAAATGATTAATATTAAACATGTAACTAGTATTTTGAGTTTTCGAAGAAACTATTAGAATTTCTTAATATTCAACTTATCCCTTACATTACCAATGTCAAGCAACGTTTAAAACAATTTGTAAAGGGCATGGCTACCTCGCACTGTTATCTCGCATTTTATCTACAAAATAATGAAATTAAATGGGACTAACTCTACACGCACGTTTTTACTGCATTTTATCATCAGCCCGTAGGCCATCGACTCCTCGGGGAGCCTTTATTCTGTGTGATTCAGAGGTTCCCGGTAAATTAGCCGTTATAAGATGCGACAACTTCCGTGGTGGAACATGTAATTAGCTCCACAATTATCCAAATGGCCTGGGAATGTGATAAGTTGATAACACACCGTGGGACAGCGAATTAAGATCTGAACCGGCCAATCTCGGCATCCAAAGCGCGACTACCGCAAACTTTTATTAAATAATCATTCACGAAATAGTTTAGGAACTGCGGAGCCGGAAGTAAGTGTAATTTTGACTTCTTTTCTTAAGGCTTTATGATCGATCATTTGGTACGCTGCTTGTATAAGAAGACTTTTTTCTCATTGTGTTTTTTGTGCTTGTGCTTTGAACACGTTATTGATTTTACTATTGTATTTAATAGCTGAGCCACTATTCATTTATAATTAAGTTTTATCTGAGTCATCCGCACACATGATTTGATAGTAGAGGACAAAATAATGCCGTAATTACAACGGTAAAGAATCCACTACTACTTAAATAAACCCTGCATTACTAAATCTTTTTATCCAAAACTCGTAGTAAGCGTTGTGTACGTATCCACGAAAACAACCGTTTGAACTTGATGCACGATCAATTCACTCAGCTTCACGCACAATAACCGGAGTAACCTCGTTTAAGAAACCGTTTATTCGTCTGAACGCGAATTTGCATACAAGCACCAAGTATTCGTACATTATCAGCATCCGATCGGAGTTTCCGCACGACACGTGTGAAGACGCGGTCAGAGGACGACCTCGCGCTGCGGGAGGATTATAGAACGTTCGTTACTCTTCAAGACGTGGACCAATCATTTAATTAGGGTTCCGTAATCAAACTAGGAACCCTTATAGTTTCGCCATGTCCGTCCGCCCGTCCGTCCGCAGCTTAGCTCAGAGGCTCTTAGTTCTAGAAAGGTGTTATTTGGCATGAATATCCATAATAGTTACACCGACAAAGTCTTAAAATTAAAAGTAGAAAAAGAAAATCAGGTGTCTCCCCTACACGTAACGTGGGACTGTTTTTTTTACTTCTCGTCTACCCCATGTTGTGAGGTGTCGTTGGATAGGTCTTTCAAAAATTGTAAGGGTTGTGAAAACAATTTTTCGATTAAGGGATCCGTTTGAGAAATACTAAGATTTAAAGTGCAAATTTTTGTTTAGAGTTGTCCCTCAGCCAAAACTACAAATATTAAAAATCTGAATTAATATCTTAAATGAAAGCACGTTTAACGAATTTTAAAGGAAAACTATCACAACTATAAGTAGTAGACTTGATTGGTTCCTGAGATACAGGCGACTAAAGTGTTTGTACCTATTAAAATCATCTAAGACAGTACCAAATAACTTTAAATAGAGAATTAGTTCATACTTGTTGTTTTATGAGGTAGTTTTTGTGTGGGCTTACACTAAGCATGTTCTTGCCCGGTTTTTTTTTTCATTTACCTTAGGCAAAATATCCTAAAATTTTGCAAAAATACAATAATTCCAACTTACTTTCTCTGCACTAAGCACACTTAGGACGTGCCTTCAGTTAATGGCTCGTGTACACCAAACGCGTATACGTAAGCTAGGTCTGTATCGGTAAAGCCTTCACTCAAAAAAATGTGAGCCAACCGAGAGTCCAAGAGAGATTTTCTCTAAGTTGACAAAAAAATTATACAATAATTATGATATTAGTTATATCAACCAAAGCGGATAGTAACAACAGCAAGTTCTTTAGTGATCCTACTAACATCTTAGTTGAAGTAGGTATCTAACGTCTTGTCAGGCTCGTATGGAATCAAGACACTTATGCACAACAATCACAATCTTGTTAGGAGCGACCAATTTTTTTTTCAGTATTACTTCGTCGGTCAAATTCGCAAACCTCGTAAGAGCAATTTATGCTAAAATGGTTTTTTATTGAATCGTGTAGGCAATCACTAAACGCATCGATCGATTGCATTCAAACGTCAAACAAACCGTTATTTAAAAAATCTACAAATAGAAAACCTCAAATCTTTAAGCCGACATTTTGTTAAAGCGGCGACTCGTAACTCCCCTCCAAGTATGGAGTTACGTAGTATTTAGTGTTGATGTGTTTTGACAGCATGGACTTACGAGTTTTGCTTCACATTTCACTACGGAGATATGTGGTTTTCTGTATTGAAGCAATTTGACAGCAGGTATATCTCATAGTTTTGGAAACGTTTTAGGTATTTTGAGCTGAAAATATGATAACTTCCCTATTTTTACCTGTATGAATACATAACATTAATAAGCTTCCCTGCAACTACATGCTGTAATTTTTGTTTTTTGTGTCTCCTGTAACCTTGAGTCAAATGGACTTATGAGGGTTGCGAATTTAACCGACGTTGACCACTGCCTGCGCTACTTCAAAGGTGCGACAGTTTATTGTGTCTGCTAATGCTGGTCCGTATAAGGCTCACGCGAGACTAGGTATCAGAGACTCGCCACGCATTTCTCGTGTACTCTGACGTCAATTTGTCCCGGACTTTGCGTTCGGAGTTGACAGAAGAACACGCAGATGATTCACAGGATAGTTTAGGGTTAGGGGTTTAGTGTGCTATGGGGACTTTCAGTTTCTTATGAATTGTAAACTAGCACAATTTTAACATCTCGTTACCCATCAGCGTTTGGAAAAATTGTAACAAAGGTCGATACGCTGTGCGTGCGCAACGCATGATGAGCCGCGCTGACTTACTTTCAAAGAGCATGCGCCTGACCTCACGTCCGAACGAATTCAAAAGTGCTCCGAAATGAAACCGCAAAAACATTTCCGTCCAAATTAAGACGAAACAAAGATAGGTAGCTGATAAGATTGAATTATAAAAGAAAGTTTGCAACTCACATTTTTGTTTTGGCCTTTAACCGAGATTCGATTAAGGAGAGACTTGGAAGGCCGCAAGCTGTCAAACTGCCGTTATCGGACATATCCACGTCTTAAGGGCATAGCCGTCTAGTCAGAATGTTTTAAAATTCAATGCTCAATAGTTAGGTAAAGCGAAGTGTAAGTAAAAGTATATGCGGTTGTGGTTCCAACTGTTCCAAGTCAAGAACGAATAAAAGTAATTTATTAGTAAAGTTGTAACCTCTTGATCATGTGAACGAAAAGCCGCCACTAAGTATATATTTAGAGGCAGTATGCGGTCGCGAAGCACCACTTGGCGGTTAACAACTTAACTGGAAGATACAAATTACAGTACTTTCTCATGCTTTCCATTTACTAACTTTGAAGGACATCAATACATTTCATAATTGGAATTAAACGCCACCAACCCACTTTTCGTGTTTTATGACGACCCAAAAAGTGGGGCAATATTCTTTTGCGATCCACTTATTCCAAAAAAAAGTGTCTCATGCTGCGACTTTCTCCTTCATTTCATTAATTAGATAAGTAAAAGTATTTTAATTGTAACGCTACATTATTCGATTTTATTGGTTATTTTACGGTGCTGATTTGAACCATATTGTACAAACGGTACTTGAATTGAATCAAATTAACGGTAGCGACATGGTAGATGCTTTTGAAGAATCCAGAAATATCTGAATTAACACAATCTTTGCCATATCGGGTATAAGTAATTTGTTTAAAATAAAAAAGACTGCCCCTGAATATGTCGATATAACAATGCACCTTTGAGGGTACATCGGAGTGTTAATTTCTGGGCCGTTCTTCCTGTCAGCTAATTTCAATGGTTATTGTTACAGATTCACGCCACGTTCGCACAAGATTACGATGGTAAGCATTTTTGGTGTATTAAGAGTTATGTTTCACAATACCGACTTGGGAATAAATATGTTCCGATGTAGGTATATTAAGCGGGCTACATACCATCAGTTTTAACTGCACAGTTTCAACTGTACAGTTTTATCTAATGAAATCGTCAGTTTAACTGCACAGTTCGCAGTGATTACAAACATACGTTTTAACAGAACAGTTCGACTGTGCAGTTGAAACTGTGCAGTTAGAACTGATGGTATGTAGCCCTGCTTTATGTAACTTAGCCCATATCGAGAGATAAGCGTTGTTAAGGGCCGGTTAGACGAGCAACATTTTCACAGCAATGTGTGGCCGGCAACTATAAGCATCTTGCTCTAACATACGAAATAAGAGTAAGACAGCAATAGTTGCCGGCCACACATTACACATTGCCGTAAGAAGTTGATCGTGTACGCAGACCCTATCCTAACGCGGAACGGAACAAAAAACCATCGACATAAAAAAGTATATACAATTGCCATTAAATGAAAGCATTCCTATACGCGGTGTATTTTCTTTGAGATTAACATTATATTGATATATACTTAGTGCTTACCTTATATTTGTGGCCCAGGTCGAGTAGTAAATCAGTAAGTAGTTAACAAGTATTATACTACAAAATAATAGATGCGATAACGATCCATTAATGCAATAACAAAACAAATCGTGCATTGAAGTCTACGTATAAATAAAATACATCGATTAGGTTTCAGATATTTGTGTACCAGAAATGTTCCTTAAAGTTTACATATTTTGTTAGCATTTAATTTGCTACAATATGGCAGCTCTTATTTACTAGACAGTAAGGGCCGACGTTACGTTATAAAAGTAATATCATATTCACAGTTGTCAAGAGGCTCAACAATTAAAGCCGTACATAGGTACATTTGACATAGGTAGTACATTAGATAGACTTGGATACCTAATCAAAATCCAAAATTGCGATATTTTTTCACCGAAAAAGGTAACATGCCGTATTTTTAACCGACTTCAAAAAAAAAGGAGGAGGTTAGACGTTCCACTGTACATTTTTTTTTGTATGTTCACCGATTACTCCGTCAATTGTGGACCGATTTTTAAAAATATTTTTTGGTTTGATAGAGTATACTTGCGAGGTGGTCCCATTGTCACCAAATCTGAATCTCATGAGGGGATCAGTGAGGAATTGAGGGACCTCCTCAATTATTGTGGGCAAATATATAGCGATATATAAAATAAAATAAATGTTTAAAAAAACATAAAACCACCTTTAAAACGCAAAAAATAACTTCTTTTAAAATTGTAGGTACCTAATAGGTTAGTCCAACTGAAGTAGGCGACGACACAATTTTTCAATAAAAAGCGGACATCAGTTGGACTAACATATTAGGTACCTACAATTTTAAAAGAAGTTATTTTTTGCATTTTTCAAGGCGGTTTTTTGTTTTTTAATAAACCAAATGTCAATGTTTATAAATATTAATTATTAATGGAACTATAGTAACCGAAAAGGACCAATGATGGACACTTGGTTCTGATTTTACAGAAGAGAAGGGTTATTCGTTACAACACTCGTGCCATCACCCTTCGTAGGTACCTTTTCGGACGTATTTTCTTACCCAAAGCTAAATACTGCTCAGTTAATGATTCCAGTTATGGCTTTTGACGCAGAGACCTCGTCGTGTTGTTCTCCTAGTCATTATTTTTAGTTTCATGTATTTGACATGTAATCTAAATTTTTACATTTATTTGTAATGTTTTTAATAATTAATTTGTATTTTTTTTATATGTGATAGTTCTAATAATTTATATTTGTTGCTTTATTACCTTGTAATGTAACTTACTTTTAAGAATTATTGTATTTTATGTTTGAAAAAATGACCTTCTGCTGGAGTTTCTTGCGGCGCTTCTTCTCCGCAATGATGGTCTTGTCC
Organism: Acleris literana; assembly: GCA_946894065.1. Classification (NCBI taxonomy): domain Eukaryota; kingdom Metazoa; phylum Arthropoda; class Insecta; order Lepidoptera; family Tortricidae; genus Acleris; species Acleris literana. The sequence continues at coordinate 8,554,313 of OX335681.1, forward strand.
GAAGCGCTAGTAGATTTACTGTATATTACCGACGTGTAAAAGAGCCCGTATGTGGCCAATTTACTGAATAAATATTTTGATTTTGATTTTGATTGATTTTTTTGACTTAGGTGAGATTTTTCCGTAGTAGCCTAACTTGACCCTGAGTTATTTTTAATCGACTCCCAAAAAAAGGAATACCTAAATACCTACTTACCAAATATATATTTTTTACCCATGTTCAATGTTATAATAGTGTCGGTGATTTGTTAAAATAGACCCATTTGGACGCAGTTATTTTTAAAAGAGAGCTTTATCCCGATTAGGGATGGTTCTTAACTAATGTTTCATGAAAATCGGTTGAGTCATTTAAGAGATATCAGCTCTGAGCGTAGGGGGTTGCCATTATATCGGAGATTTTTATGTATTAATAGTAATTTAAGCTTTTTATTGGGTTTTAGAACGAAATTGTATTTTGTTACGATTTCACTTTTACACAGAAAAAGGCGCGTAGTGTTGATCGAACTGTCTTAACTTGAGCTCTCGTTGGTTTGCTGAATCAACGTCACGGACTCCCTCGAACCACGCCATCCAGAGGTCTAATTAGGCCGGTTCGATAGAGATTGCCATGGCGGCGTTATGCTGCTCACACACATGCTATTATAACATTATGAAACATTTTATAACACTCCAATTTTCAACTAAATCTAAGAATGCTGTGTTATAAAATGTTATAAAATGTTTCATAATGTTATATGACGTTATGTTACCGCAGTGTGGGAGCAACATTAGAAGAAGCAGTAATGCGCAAACAAACTTCAGAGTATATAGCTTGGGTAGAGAAGTCGTGACTAATCAACGGAAACGGCAGATGCCAATGACCAATTTATAAACATAATATGCCGATCCACAGAGGATAAAACCTGACACCGGGAAACAAGTGATTCTTTTGTCTTAAGGATGTAAAAATATTGGGTACGGGCAACCTGGAAGAATTGCCTAATCTTCCGGGATAGAAAGAACCTCATTTACCTAAGCGTAAATCCCATATCGTAGGTGAAATGTTAAGAATCGCATCCTATGTTGTAAGTACAGATGGGCCCATTCGGTAGGTATTTGGGTTTCTGGCAGTATGCCTCTCGCACAGTCAGCTGTTCGGATGAGCAGGTTTAATCACGATGTCCTTTACCGTAAAGCCTCGGTCAATTCACTTAAGTTATAAAACTCATTATGGTACATGGTAACCATTGGGACTTATACGTGTATACCCAATTGTATCGTGCGGTGCGACTATCGAGGTGACCATTAAATCGTATAGGTACCTACCTATGTAACTAAACGCGGTGATAAACCCTTGCCTATTTATACCGACAGGTCGTACGACAGTAGGTACGACTTTTCTGCTGGATAGTTCATTCGAGCACCTAGTCGTTGCCACGATGCTTCTCTTGTGGCTTTAGCTAGCCAGTTAAATATCAAACAGTATATACCTGGGTCGTTTTACGCTCATTTCAGTGGCAGCTGTATTTAGTGATTTACAAGAAAGTTCCAATTAATAACTCAATTAATGAATAGTTAATCCATCAATTAAATTCCTGAATTCTGTTGCAAGGATTTTATCAATGAAGTATTAATGAAAGGTCAAATAATCAAGTACGTTACGTGTTTATATGACCAGGCTGCGCGTGCGGCTCCACTGAAGCGGAGACGAGCGGAGCGGCGCGGAGCTGTGCCAATATTAACCAATAGAAGGCGCATGCGGTCACATCGAGCGCGCCTTGCGCACGTTAGTTTAGATTCTATTGGTTAATGTTGGCACAGCTGCGCGCCGCTCCGCTCGTCTCCGCTTCAGTGGAGCCGCAGCCTAGGATCATAATCCTAAGTCTACCCAGGCATATCATTTAAATATCCTCACATTTTACATAGAAAATATGATTGTCTGCAGTAACGGACATTCAGTGCACATTCTCGAGCGGCGGCTCGGGGCTCCGGGACTCCGTGTCGGCGCTCCTCCGCAAGCCGGAGGGCTTCCGCGGTGCGCCCCTGTTCGCCGACGACCGCGCCACGGACCCCGTGGCCGACGCCATCTGCCAGATCAGACCCGAGCTCGACGACCCGACAGGGCTCTTATATAGACTTAGGATCACGGATTTTTCAAAATGCGGTGTGTTGAAAAGGAATGTAAGTTGATTCAAACTCTCTGTAGTTTACTATATATCGTGCCTCTTCTAGCCATTACCTTGTCATATTTCTATTAACCCTTGGAATGTCTAAGCACTAATCATGATCAGTAAACCCCCCGTTTGTCTCCTTTGGCATGATCAGTGCAAATTACATTTGAATTTGACGTTTGTCGCGCCATTTTACGACAAATGGCGGATGCAAGTGTACGTCCCCCTCTGACATACAAAGGGTTAATAATAATTATAATAAATGGTGTACAAAGATATCCAATTTTTACTCTCTAATTCGCCAGCCACTTATTCCTACGGCCAGTGCTTTACTTGAACCTCCGAGCTAATAATCTAAGCATGTTATTACACACCTCGTTATTTTCGAGAACGCATGACTTTCCGTCGTCTAGTCTTAAACAAAGCTTCGTGACTGCGATCAGAGTAAACAAGAAAAAGAAATTACTTTTTTAAGTAACAAAAAACCATCAAAACAGATATAACTCGTTAACACATTTTCGTGCACACGTGCCATAAGTCGTTATTGGATATGTGTCACCGCGGCATAATAACGCATGCCGTTAGTAACAGTAAGTATGGTTTGAGTAGCGAGCTCGCTAGAAGAGGCCTAAGTACGTATACATTATAGTTCTTACCCGTTTAAAGATTAACCAGCTAGTAAAGGCTATATTCCCGATATCGAGGTGAGAGAAAACTAAGTGCTTCTGTGTCAGTGCACCGATTATATGGAAATGCAGTTTACTTTTAAGCGCTAGTCTGTACACAAAGCTTAAGAAGTTGGTAGAAAGTGCAAACTAGTCCCCTCGTTCCAATTCAAAAGCAATGGCTTAAATAAAATTAGAAATGTACTAAAATGGCAACTAATAATAGTAGTTACCTAGTACTGAAATATGTTTTTTAAACATATCAAAGAGACAGTATAAGGGTATGTTGTGTAAGTGTATGTAAATCATCATCATCATCATCATGTCAGCCGAAAGACGTCCACTGCTGGACATAGGCCTCCCCCAAGGCTCTCCACTCAGACCGATCTTGTGCTTTTCGCATCCACCGCGTTCCCGCGATCTTTACAAGGTCGTCACTCCATCTTGTTGGAGGCCTACCTACAGCTCGTCTCCCGGTCCGCGGACGCCACTCAAGAACCTTTTGACCCCATCGGCCATCAGTCCTGCGAGCAATGTGCCCCGCCCACTGCCACTTAAGTTTGGCTATTCTTCGGGCTATGTCGGTAACCTTAGTTTTACTGCGGATATCATCATTTCTGATTCTATCACGCAGAGAAACCCCGAGCATAGCCCTCTCCATAGCCCTCTGAGTGACTTTGAGCTTCCTTTTAAGGCCCATTGTTAGCGCCCACGTCTCAGATCCGTAAGTCATCACTGGCAACACACACTGGTCAAAGACTTTTGACTTCAGACACTGCGGTAATTTGGACGAAAAGGTGCTACGAAGCTTCCCGAACGCTGCCCATCCGAGTCGGATTCGACGAGTGACCTCTTTCTCAAAGTTGGACCTACCTAACTGGACCGTTTGTCCCAGGTAAATATAGTCGTCAACAACTTCGAGCGCAGAGCCTCCGACTATCACGGGAGTTGGCGCGACATGGACGTTGGACATGACTTTCGACTTGTCCATGTTCATCCTCAAGCCAACTCGGTCGGAAACTCCACTGAGGTCAGCGAGCATTGCACTGAGGTCCTCCATGGTCTCAGCCATGACTACGATATCGTCAGCGAATCGAAGGTGAGTGATGTACTCGCCATTTATGTTGATGCCTCGTCCTTTCCAGTCCAGAACCTTAAAAGCATCCTCCAATGCAGCGGTGAACAGCTTCGGAGAGATCACATCTCCTTGTCTGACTCCCCGCTGCAGAGGAATTGGCTTCGTGCTCTGGTCCTGTAGTCGGACGGACATAGTGGCGTTTTCGTACAGACACTTTAACACTTCGATATATCGGTAGTCAACTTGGCACCGCTGGAGAGACTGTAGTACAGCCCAGGTCTCGATCGAATCGAAGGCTTTCTCGTAGTCCACAAATGCAAGGCAAAGGGGGAGGTTATACTCTTCGGTCTTCTGTATAACCTGCCGCAACGCATGTATGTGGTCTACGGTACTATAGCCTTTTCGGAAACCGGCTTGTTCAGGAGGCTGAAAATCGTCAAACCTGCGCGCGAGACGATTTGTGATGACCCTCGAAAACAGCTTGTAAACATGGCTCAGAAGTGAGATGGGTCTATAGTTCTTCAACAAAGTTTTATCACCTTTCTTGAAGAAGAGAACCACCACACTTCTGTTCCATGCTTTCGGCGTTCTCCCTTCGTGGAGGACGGAGCTGAACAGCGTCTGAAGGGCCCTAAGGGTGGGTTTACCACCCGCCTTCAGGAGTTCGGCTGTAATTCCATCCTCACCTGGGGCTTTGCCATTCTTAAGCTGTTTGAGGGCCATACTAATCTCGTACAGGCTGACGTCGGGGAGATCTTCGGTATAGTGTCGGGTTAATCTAGCCCTCGGGTCTTTAGCTCGATTTGCGACGGGTGTTCGGGTTGTCGTGTACAGCTGTCCATAAAACTTCTCAACTTCCGCCAATAGCTCAGGTTTGGATGAAATGACTCTGCCGTCGTCGGTCTTCAGCTTCATCAGTTGGCTTTGGCCAATAGACAGATCCCTGGCAAACACCTTAGAGCCCCTGTTACGCTCAATAGCCTCTTCAATACTTTTAGTATTGAATCGGCGTATATCACGTTTCAGAGACTTCGAGATCTGTCTGTTGAGCTGCCGATAGCGACAAGCGTCACCAGAGGACTGCAGAATCATTTCACGCCTCACCTCCATGAGCCTAAGGGTGGAGTCCGAGAGCTTCTTGGTTTTTGTACGGCGGATCTTGAAGAATTTAGACCCGACCGTTTGGACAGCTTCCACGAACCCGTCGTTGTAATCGTCCACGTCGCTACCTAGGCACTCGAAACGGTTTTGAAGTTCGAGCTGAAAGCTCTCGGGGTTTTGGAGCTGAGCGGGTGCCGGGCGGAGCGTAGACTTCATCAGTCTAGACCTTTCAAGCTTGAACTGGATATTCAATGAGCCTCGTACCATACGGTGATCACTCCCGGTTTTAACCGCACTGATCACGGAGACATCATTGAATATGTGCTTTTTCGTCGACATGATAAAGTCTATCTCATTCCTCGTTACACCATCAGGACTCATCCAGGTCCACTTCCTATGCTCACGTTTCCTGAAAAAGGAGTTCATCATATAGAGTCCCTCCTTCTCCATAAAACTGGCCAGTAGGTGGCCCCGGTGATTCCTATGCCCCACTCCAAAAGTCCCCACTCTCTGCTCTTCACCGTCTCGTTTACCCAGCTTTGCGTTGAAGTCCCCCATTACAACCGTGAAGTGAGTTTTGGAGCTATGCATGGCTCTGGAAACATCCTCATACATAGCCTCCACCTCATCGTCGGAGTGTGTCGAGGTCGGCGCATATACCTGTATGACCTTCAACGAATATCGTTGGGTCATTCTGAGTACAAGGCACGCTACCCTGCTCGACACGCTCTCGATCTTCACCACGTTGTTCACGAGGGACTTGTGGACGATAAACCCGACACCTCCCTGGGACTGGTGGTCGCCCTCCCGGAAATAGAGCAAGTTACCGGACTTCAGGGTTATCATGTCCTCCCCCTCTCTACGGACTTCTGACAACTCTATGATTCCCCATCGTAACCTGCTCAATTCCTCCTCCAGTTCCAGCAACTTTTCGTCGGTCCGCGATGTTCGGCAGTTGTATGTTACCAGGGCCAAAGGTCGTCGTTTCTGGTAGCCGGGTCTCTGCCGGAGATTACCTAAAGCATCCCCTATGTAAATATGTATGTAAATATTTAGAAAGAACTTAAAATTTTTTTTGGATAAAAACCTCGGGGAGTCTGAATTTAGTAATTTTGAGTTTCAGTCGACCATTAAATTTCGAAGGGATTGTCATTAATTCATTATGTATGTAAAGTCATCATAGAATTATAATATATAGAGATCATATTCTATTCTATCATGGACACATTGTTTTTATTTATCTCTCAAGGTTAACTGGAGAAAATCCCTCAAAGTGATAAGTTCGCCTTTGTACTACCTATTGTGTTTTTGTTTCTTTCTTAAGCCCGATTTACATTGGTCAAGCAAGGACAGTGGACAGTGACAGTGGACAGTACAGTAGTGTAAACCGATCGGACAGTATTAGCGAGTCAAGTTGCCTTGCCAGTGGAACCAAATACGAGTAGAACTAATCGCTTTCTATTTTTTAACCCCCGACGAAAAAAAGAGGGGTGTTATAAGTTTTTAACTTCATTGTCCTTGGCACTGTACTTTCCACTGTACTTGACCAATTTAAATCGGGCTTTAGTTTGTTGTTTTCTGTTTCAGCAATAAAGAGTTTGCGTATAGTACATATAGTATATAGTACATACATGAACGAATATAAGAATATTGTTGTCTTGAGAAGTCTTATTATTAATTATGACTGTAACCAGTATGTAACCAGAGCTAGTGGCCATCAATATTTCACTAATATTTCGCGTTTGCAGTCAACGCGGTCGAGACTTGCAATCACCAGTTTGTTATAAGAACATTAAAATTATATTGTTCCACTTTTATACGAACGTGGTATACAGTTATGATGACGATACCACCACGAGCCTAACGAATCGAAACAAATGGTGAAATTGGAAGAAAAATGTACCAATCTGTGGCGATACCCGTTACGCGCTCACCGCGCGCTTCTGAAATGTTTTATCCCTCATTGTTCACACCTTCCCATATTCCTATGTAAGTAGGAGCATTGTTTATTGTCCAAACCGCGAACGGTAACACAATAACTATGTCGTTCTAAACGGGTTCAATCGCGGATACCACTTTATCTCACTAAGTAGGTACTTTTAAGGGCATTTTCACTAAAATTTTGGTTGTTTTGAAAACCAGCATTGTGTCTTTATTTAACTGAAAATAGCGCAGATCTATCATACTAAATGTTGCTTGCGTCATTGTTAAGAAATATACTTCGCAATCCAGCCAGATATCCTACTACTAGCTTTGTAAATATAAACCAGGATCAAACCTTACCTAACCGGCAAACTTACATAATTTAGTCTTAGCGGCTTCACATAGAATCCCCATTTGATCACCATCTACTGTGGTGTTATTTCACTCCGCAGTAGAGAATCCACGCGATGGAACTTAATTGCATTAACATTGCATTCGCTAGGTAAGCAACGCTGATTCTTCAGTGGTTTACCAGCACCCGGGCTTTTTTAAAGGAGGTTAAAATAACGTATATCTGTAACGTAACCATGACATTAATTTAATTAATAAACAAATTTTCAGGCTTTGTTAACTTTTTAACAAAATTTTAATTGCCAGCCATGTACACAGCAATTTGACAAGTGTTAAATGACAGTCGACGGATACATTGATTGATTATTATGATTTGACCCCGTACCACGACATGCCTTGTACCAAGTAACAGCCACGGACCTAAAAAAAATAGGTCCGTGGTAACAGCGATACTGATAACGATGAACACGCCGCACATGCACTACATTAAAAGTGGACAGTAAATAGGAAAATTAATTGTGAAGTTATTTTAATTATTTTTTAATTGATAATACTTGCAAACAATTGCTAAAGCAACATATTATCGGCAGTTTTAATAAATGCCCGCATGCCGGTAACACACTGTATATCGAAATCAAATCACCAGGGAGCTTATTATGGTAGCATTTATCGTGGTGAATAACGCATCCCTCACTCTCGCACTTACACTTTGGTTAGGAAGTGACGTATGTTTCATCTAAAGAGATTAACGCGACCATAATAGGCCTCCAGGGTATTTCTTTTCAATGAATCCTATCAAAACAAAGGAGGCTTAAAATGATCAATTATAATTTAAACTGAAAAAATGGAAAATGTCATTCAGGCATGGCAGGCGGCCATAGTCCTTTATTACCTTTAGATTCGACCTTTACCATACACTAAAAAAAAACAGTATGTTCACCCGACTCACGGTCTTTTACTGTCTTGACAGTAAATTAAAATGTGTACCTATAGCATCAGTTAACGTGAATGTTTGGTCCTTTACTGTTTTTGAAGCTCTTGATGATACTTTTCGTAATAAGTTAGATACTCTTAGGCTGGGTTTTATAAAGATCCGTTAGATCAAATTTCGGTCAGGAATGTCAAAACTTGTATGAAGTTACTAAAATTTGATCAGACATATTTACTAAAGGGCCTTTATAAAACCGGGCCTAAGGGCCCGTTGTTTGATCAGTATATAACTCAACTAATTGTTAAAATTCGAAAAAGGAATCGAAAATTTGACATATTTCCTTGAGATTTAACCATTAGTCACGATTTTAACGATTAGTTAGTTTAACTACTGATCAATCAACAGGACCTAAGTGTCTTTTGCTCTACTGTTTGTAGTAGTAAATTATTATTTTCAGTGTAACACTTAATAGCAGCCTGCACACGTAGAGTTCGGACCGCGGGAAACGCCTCGCGCCATTCCAATCTTCGCTCCGAACCGTACGTGTAAATGCAACTTTAATAGTAAAATATTAAAAAGCCTACGGTTCGGACTGGCGCGTGGAGTGGCGCGTGGCGTTTCCCGCGGTCGAAACTGTGCCGTGTAAAGGCCGCTAATAAGAGGGCTAGGTTTAGAAGTCATATAGTCCTTCACCTAATTGAAATCCTTGATTCTATAGAGTTGTCTATTCCAGGGGTTCGTCCACGTGCGCGTGTGGTTCCCGCAGTTCCCGGGCGTGGTGATGCAGTCGGACCAGGAGCTGATCATCATGTGCAAGCCGCCGGAGCCCACCATCATCGAGAACAAGGCTGCCGGCTTCGCGGGCAGCTTGTAAGTAACAGATGTTTAGCATTTGTTATATTAATAATATTAGCTGGAAGAGATGCAAAGTCTAACGTAGACCATCTTACTAATTTGCACTATATTGCTCTACTTATATGCTTAGCTTTATTCGTTTCTTCACCAACCAACGGGACCCGTGACGCAGTAAATAATGAAACTACCCGACTAGCGAAAAATGGGGCCAGTGTTTTTTTATATTGAATTTATAAACGTATTATAAAATAAGATAAGATAAGCATTTATTGTCAAACTGTGTACGATTGTTATTACATGTCAAAATCAAAAGATTAATAGTTCCAACAGTTTGCCCATTTCGGACGTACAATAATAACGTTACATCTTTTTATTATTTAATCATTCACAGTAAAAAAATCATTTAAGTTGTAAAAACATTTGCAAACGTCTTTCTTTATTTAAACAAAACTAATGTAAGGTCCATAATAATGTTTCTAGTCCGCACGGCGCGCGCGTGTCGGGCGTGGTAGAGGAGACGCCTGGCCGACTGGAGTACGAGGTGGCTCTGTACAAGGAGGCCCCGCCGGTGTCCCGCCACGGGAACCACTCCGCGGACCTGCCCGTCGACCAGGTAACCGCTGTACGTGGCCCTGCGTTGTACCTGCATGCTGAGATTTTGGGTCAAGGTCAAGGGTTGTGCATGAAAGCTGTTGTCAATAATAATCGAATGTAAAGAGGATTTTTACTAGGTATAAATACTTTTAACCAATTAAGTCTACTTAGTCTTGATAAATGTCCTTTTAAGTTCGTTATAATTCGCACCTTTAGAACAATAATGATCTAATTCAAAATTTGTGCTTTCAAACTTCGAGTCATAAATTTATTATCATAGAGACCTAACTCGAAATTTAAAATTTCTCAATTAGGTCACTATTGTTCTGAAGGTGCGATATGTGCTTTCATTTAATATATTTTTCCAATTATCATCACTTGTAGTTTTAGCTATGGGGGGGACTGGCAACCCTAGAGAAAATTACAATTTTCTTAGTAAATTTGACTACGGAACCATAAAAACGGTTATAACTCACGGTAGCATAACTACTTTCATGTAACGCACTCATCCGCTGATAAATAACTAGTTAATATGCGCCAAAGTTGTCTTTCGTAAAGAATTGACATTATACGGTCTACCTAGGTAGTTGCATGAGCTTTACGACGCTAATACATCTATACCTACGTACGTATTTCTTGATATTAGCAGTTAGCTTTAGAAGAATTTCACTTGTAGTTTCGCCTGTATTCAAACTAATAATTAATGATTTCGGTTGTGATATTTCAGGCGGTCCCAATCGGTACTAAGCTGCAGCTGCGCGCGCGCATCAACCCCGAGTCGGCGTGGCGCCACATCAAGCTGCTGGAGGTGGCCGTGTCGCCGGACCCCGACCGGCCGCACGCGCCGGGCGCCGTGCTGCTCGTCAAGGACGGGTAACTATAACTATACCCAAAGTTATGTTATACTGATAGCACCTGATCAGAGTTCATCGATGACCTGTATAAATCCTGAGTCGACTGAGACACATCGCCCAGTGCCACGCCGCTAGTTTCAAATCCAGTAAACACGTCTTCCTGGTTTAATAGAGGACTGGTCAGTGAACCTTATCTTAAGCACACAGGCCTCCTGAAGGTAAGTGATCTCAGAAGCCCATGAATTTATGAAATCTTAAAATTGGAAATGCGTTGCCCACCTAGAGTAAGAAAATGGAAAACCTCCATAAGCTAGTAATGTCACTTCACTGGTTGTCTTACCCACATACCGAAGCACAATAGTCTCTGTCTCACCTAATTTTTCCTCGTCTAGGGGTCTATAGCAGTATGTTAAAGTACGAGTATGCTACAGATGCAGAGCGCTGGTAGGTTCTTGACGTATAAAAGTGCCCGTACTTACTGAATAAATTTATTTTATATCTTTTTTAAAATTTAACTGCTAAATGGAAAATGCGCTCTTTTATCGAAGGTCATGATCGCCTATACACCACACATAAAAAATTATCATGAATTCATCATAGAGGGCTCACATAAATTCGGAACATATTTAAGATACTGTGAACGAGACATTGTTACGGTAACGCGCTGTCTTTATTAATCCAAACGAGGCTAACTTAAAAAATCTGCGTGACACAAAAACAAACTCGTCTTCCAAGGCATTTAGGTCAAATCTTCCAAAAACAGTTTACATAAACGCGCTGCAATACTTTTGTTGCAAACAACCGGTTTAATCAAAAATCTTTCTGCACTTCCGAATAACTGCATTTAGCATACAAATATGCACGATGCAAAAATGCGGACACCTTTCGTTTTAACACAAGTGAGCCATTTGCACTTTTACAGTTTGCGTATCGGAGAAACTGAATTTATGGTGCACTTAACCCGGTGCGGAATAAACGGAAACTAAGGTGCACTTTCAATGGACTGAATACGAGGTTTATATCTTCTTTGATGTCGCCTGGTAGAAAGTAATATCTACTTATTTATATTATATATCATGACCTGATTTTAAGTAACTATACCTGCAATGATAAACGAAGAATATATAATCCTCGTTTTGATTATAAATAATTGTAGTACCCCAAAGAAAATTAGAACTTTAGTACATTGTTATAGTAAACGTCAGTGTAATTATACATAGAATAACAAGTCCGATTTAGGTACCTAGTCGATGACGTTTATAATAATGTCAAAGTTTTAACATGCTCAACATTGACATTGGCCGACTATACAGTCCATCGACTTTTCTTCATCCATGTCGAAAAATGATATTTAATTACCCATATTATTGACGTAAAATTAGATATTTGCAAACAAAAAAGTTTTTTTATTGTCTGTTTTACAAGCCACAGTTATTTTTATAAGTAACTCCTTTTCACTGCACGAAACTCAGCCTGATCTTCAGTTGTTCTCTTCCAGTCGCTGCAAGAAATCTTCAAAACCAAACGAAGTTTAGCCGCCCTGTAACTATACGAAACAACTTGAAGATTTGTACACTTTTTTATTGATTCTAATTTGTGCATTACAGTTGCCGCAACCGTGACTTCCAGTCCATCATTCCGCACCAGCCGGCGCGCTACCGCGAGCGGCACAACGAGGTGTTCCTGGACTTCGAAGCCTTCCTACTGGCCTCCATGAAGGAGCGCTCCACGCTGTGGATCCACTCTCAGATCAAAGCTTGCATGGACGCCGCCGACTGCCAGCCGGACTACTGTCTCGATCTATTCGAACCTTCTGGTAAATATTGGTGTGATACTAAGTAATTTACAGCTTTTATGATGTATTCTTGGCATCGTCGTCCTATGAGATCTTCTGACTAATTAGGTACATTAAAGTTATTTTTTGATTTGAACTTTTCCATTAACGAGTCTATGCAGAAAAACCACCACCACATCCACCATTAAATAGTTTTAACAGCTTTGCGTGGATACTAGCAAGGGTATCCAGATCTTACAGTCAACCAAATGTTACTCTGGGCCACTATGTGTGTACGTATGTATATTGCGCATAAACAATTACAAGACATGGTTGCATCGATAGATCATGATAATAGACGAACTTACTTTAAAAATAATTGTTTTTATTTTTAATGTTTGCATTGTATGATTGTGAGACGGTGGATGTGAAATGCCTGTATGGTGTAAATTAGTTTATTTTCGTGAATGTCTAAAATTGTATTTTAATGTAATGTACCTGTATTGTGGCAATAAATGTTTTATGAATTTGAATTTTGAAGTTATCTCATATGGGATCTCTTCCAGTTAACCTTGCAGAAGGATAAGCAAACCCAAGTGACAAACAAGTCATATCGTAAAACGTCACTAAGAATTTGCTGTACCTTCTTATTTTGAATAGTTCCATATATTTAAGTCTGCTTTCCGAATTTATGTTTTGAAAGCAAGTAGTTACTTATAGTTACTTTACAATACAATACAATAACAAACACTTTATTGTATACCAAACATAAATATAACAGAGAAAGAGTACAATTAAAAATAATACAGGTAAACAACAGGCGGTCTTATCGCTGATTAGCTTTAAGTCTTGTCAAAAACCCAACTTTTCAACTCTTTTGAAATCGGTTGACGACATAAATTAATTAATTTATACATACTCACTCTTATTACCTTTTAGGGCACGGACGTCGCCGCAGAGCGTTGCCGGACGCCTCCCATACGCACAACCTCACCAGCTCCGTCATGGAGACTGACAACGGCTCGACTCCGTTCACGAGGTTCAAGGAGAACCTCGAGTACACGGTGGTGATGCCCGGGGAGCTGTTCCACCGGACCCCCATGGAGACCACCTGCGCGACCTCCATGATGGTCGCGGCAGCCCTTGGGGCTCTGCTGTTCATGTCAGCTTTATTGGTAAGGTTTTATTCCACAATAAGACAGCAGTCTAGCTACGGCAGCCAGTCGAACATTATGACAGCGTATGGAAGCCCGCGGACTAGGCGGCCAAGAATCAGCGGCAGCCATTAGAACGCGCCTGATTTGACTAAACCCCTCAAGCTCCGCCCCGTAGTGTTTTTAAGAGTATAAATTCTTCTTGATTTTGCTTGTGGCAAAACCAAGTTAGGCAAGGTTTGATAAAGTGTCATCGAATTAATCCAAATCAACTTCCCTCGTAGGTTCTATTCTAGGTTACAACGCATATAAATTTACTTTAGGCTTTTCTTACTCGATATTGAAAGTAAAAAGACACTTTCCTTACACAATACCTTTTCAAAGTTTTCAAACTTACTAAGTAAGTATAAACACCTACTCTATGAACTTCGGTTCGAACTAAGCTTATTATTCGCAGAATGGTTCATTGTCAACTAACCAACAGGGGCCCATTTCTTGACACTCACCAGACTAATAAATATTAATTATCTCAATAGAATTTTCTACAAGTCTACTAGTGAAATATACCGCATAGACTAATATTATTAATCTATTGAGTTTCGAGAAATGGGCCCCAGACCCCTTATATCATTGTAAAAACCTATTCATGCCCTAACTATAGTTAGGCTACAATAGGCGAGTTTTGATCACATAGTTTTTTTATTACTTAGGTAGGTACATACCGACTTATATATTTGAAGAGGATTTACTCACGTTGATTTTTTTTCTCCAGATGTGTTACCTAGCAACGCGTCTCAACTCGACGATGCTTAAGAACAACAGTCTACAAGCGCCCAATGGGAAGAGCTTCGAGCAGATCCTCAGGGAGCTAGCGCACCACTCCCTCCCAGACTCCGGCTACACGGGCCGCCCCACCTTGCAGTAAACAGTATTACTATCATAACTTAATTTATTTGCAACTTAAATACCTTAGTTTTCTCTAGATTCTACCCTTTTTAAGTAATTATTAAATTGAATTAATTTATGTTAAATTATTTCCTAGTGTGTAACTTAAATTTATTTATAGATATTTATTAGCTTTGAATGTGAACTTATGACTGAAAAACCACAAGTTACGTAAAGCAACTATAAAATTTTTCAGTCATGACTGTTAAGCAGCGTAAGATAAACTAGGATAAGTAGTGTAATAACCTAGTAATGTGATTAATTTAAGCTTTAAAATAAATACACGTTACTAAAAAAATCGTTTTTTTTGAGCCGATTAAAAGTTTATTTATTTTTATTTATGATATAATACTTAGTTTAGTTTAGTTTATTTTTTCATCAAGGTAATAATTTATTACAATGTAAGTTGCATTGCAAGTCAAAAATTACGAAATTACATTGAGATCGTCAAGATAAATACAAAATAATCAAAGAATTCAAAAATAATTAAAACATTAACAATTAAACATCTAATAATAAATGGTCACCTAAAACTTTGGCACTTGGTGCTTACTTAATGGTCAGTATAAAATTACTTATTTACAGTTTACTCAACACTGCACGCAAGTTGATTACATACCGCCAGCATGACCTGTGCGTACCTACGATATTTAATTGAAAACTTAATAGGTACTTGATAATATTAAGAGTTCTACAAGAGAAAAACTCAGGGCTTGTATTAAAAGTCAAACCTGCTCACGCGTCCAGGGCCGGCGAACACAATAATGGGGCATGGGGCCCTACTTTGAAAATCGAAGTTCGAAGTTACGTTATCCCCAATCTCCAACCCTTTCTCCCGTTTTAGTCTAGAATGACAAGTGAAAGGAATGTGTTGCTCCATATAAAACCTTGATGAATGTAAGATCCGCCTTATACCTAATCAACTTCACACTTATCTTTGATGATACTTTAATTTAAAGTCTTGTTTGTAGTGTGCACTAATCTGTCAAAGACGTTAAAGCGACAAGGTACTTTTGTGTGCAGCTACTAAAAGGTCGACATACCTAGGAATTGTCCGAATTATACCAAGCGCTATGCTGCACTATCGCTCAACTTACTTTTATCACTGCATTTTTGCAGATCATTTCACCTTCCATGACAGATTCATACAGCCGACACGCAGAGCATGTACCTAGGCATAGCATTGATTTATAGTCCATTCGCTTGGACAGTGTCGGTACACTCGCACGTACTTGGTTGTTGTAATAACTATCTAAGGGAATGGACTATAAACAACTAAATAGGGTGGACGGAATAAAAAATGTCACAATGTTTGGCCAAGCCACAAAAGCACTGTCTTAACAAATTTGAAACAACTCAATTCCGCATTTCGAATTTTAAATAATTGAGAACCTCGTGGGTTTGGAGTTAGCGCGAAACTGAAATGTCATGAATGTCATGATGTTACAGCTATGGATTTTACACCATTCGGTTGTCCAGAATTCTAGATTTATTGTCCCAGAGGCAAGTCTATACGAAGTTATACAGGGTGGAAAGTTGAGATGGGGCATTAAGGGCAGCTACCAGATCCCTTGCTGCCACGCGAAAATGATCTTAGGAGACCTTTCTCAACTTTTTGAGTGATGACAATCGACATTCACAGATTTTTGATAAAATGTACAGTCAGCGAGAAAATCGTCAGAATTGAGTTTTTTTTTAATGCCAATCGATTCCAATCCTATAAAGGATTAAAACACTCTTTGAGACCAACTGAGGTTAGAGTACTAGAACACCCATATAATGAAAGAAAACGTTTTCCATACATTTTAGAAGGGTAAAGGCAAAGGTTACAAATTGGTTAATTGTGTACCACCCGCCTCCCAAAGCCATTACTCTAACCTCACTTTTAAACGCGCGTCGCTACTCACACGATACCTATACTAATGCCCTGATCACACGTACCGAGTAGAGTGGCGAGAGAGTGTCCTCGGTCGAGTGCTCGGTTCGTGTGTACTATGTGACGAGTACTCGGCCTAGTACTCGGCCCAGCAAAATGACGAGCGAGCCACTCGGACCTTGGTTTGTTTACTAGGCTGAGTGCCCACCCCCGCACTCCTCTCAGCATACCCCGCGCCGACTCGCTCGCCACTCGGCAGGTATGAACACTATGACTCGCCAGTAGCGTCGTCGTGGCGAGCGGCCGCGCAACGTGCATTTGTCGACACGAATGTCTCGAAAGTGAACTGACTCGCCACTGTCGCCAGGAAAATCAAAATGCGTGTAAACACCTACCTACTCGCCCACCCTACTCTCTCGGCCGAGTACCAATTTGCTGTCTAGCCACTCTACTCGGTACGTGTGATCAGGGCATAAATGAAGCACGGTTAGGGAGTCTACTCAGCCACTCCACAATGATTCTTGTAATATTAAACAAAAAGAAGTGAAGAGAAAAAGTACTCACGTTTTTTTTTCAACTTTTTTCATCAAAAAACACAAAATTCGTCCGCACGCAACTGACGCTAGCGCAAGCCCGTTGCAAGCAGGGGTCGAGGGAGCGGGGTTGCTTGGGCATCTAAATCGCTCGGTTGCACGAAATAACAACGTCGCCTTTACGAAATATAGGCGTGGTTGATTGTGTACGAGTGGTTAACTGTTCGACCACCGACCCTACCCATCAATAAGCCGATTGAGAAAGCAAGATAAATACAAAGTTATCCGACCAAAAACGATGGGAAAGGATTGTTCACTACATCTGGAAAGTTTATTTTACATATTCTACTATGTAATATACTATATAGATATTTATTTTATTAAGAATAGTGTTATTTTTGAAAAAAGATCCCTTATGTTTTCCATAGCATTTGCCGACTGAATTAAGCGGCGAGACGTGATCTCAGCCTCCTGCAGGCCTGCAGTCGCGTTGCGTCGCTTCACTTTGAGCTGTCAATAAATCGCGTCGCTTCGCATTCGCATGAGTTCGCTTACGTCGGACACAGGGTTAATATGCTCGCACGTACAGTCGATCTCAATAGCAGCTGTCCATTTTAGTACCTTGTCACAGCTATAGATATACATTACTGCGACAAGGTACTAAAAAAATACTTAGCCGCGTGCGTGCATACTTAGACTCGACCATTTTACCAGTTTTTAACAAAACTTGCTTTTATAAATACATAATTGTTTTATATATCTTCATGCTTGTGATTGTTAAAGACAGCGACAGTACACCGTGTACGTACACGCAATATGAAGTAGCGATTTTATCGCTTGTATTTTCTTTTACATTGTAAGTCCACCTTAATAAACAAAATGTTATAACTGAACGTTTTTAAAGCATGCTTCTCTTCAAGTAAGACTTAAATGTTCACCAGGTACACAAACAATAAAAAAAAACATGTTTTATTTAGGGCACGGACATATGTAATTTTATATTTATGATAACATTTTTGTTCTAACTTCAGTTACATTACTTTAATAAATTAATTGTTGTTAAGTGTAGAGTCAAACTATATTTGTAAACGCTTACAGCAATGTCAAAGCGACGTTTATTAGTCGTGTTCTTTGAAATTAAAAACAAAAAAATATGAATGAATCGATTTGATGCAACCAGCTAAAGATACAAGAAATAGTTGGTAAAAGATGAGTAAAAGAAGCATAAGCATGATAGGGGAAGGGTGTAAGAGCACCAAACAGCCGAGACACTGGTCGTTGGGTCTAATTGGATCCATGAAAGACCCCGAAAGTATAGTGAAACAATCAGAACGCGTAGTGGTTATTCGAGATAAATACCCTAAAGCGAAAGTGCATTACCTTATTCTGCCGCAGGATGATATTGACAGTTTTTACAAACTTACTAAGAGTCATATAAGCCTCCTAGAAGAATTTGGTGATTTCTATGAAGAGCTTAAAGAGGAGCACGAAGGAACGACGCTCAGAGCCGGTTTCCACGCTGTGCCTAGCATGCAGCGGCTCCACATGCATGTCATAAGTACTGACATGGTTTCACCATGTCTCAAAACTAAAGTGCACTGGAACAGCTTCACAACAAAGTTCTTCATTCCTTACCAAGGTAAGCTTACACTAAACCTTAGCATTATATGCCTAACAGATTTGAAAATGTATTAATAGTTGAACCATATTTTATTAGACTTGTTAATCATAGTAGATCTATATACCGAGAATTACAAGGAGACTATAAGGGAAAATTAATTTTAGATTTTGAGAAGTTATTCTAAAATATATAGATCATATTAAATCCAATAGTGAAACTAAATTACTTTAAAACAATATTGGTATCGTGACATTATTGCAGTTTCAAGAAAAATATTATTGAAATATTCCTTATTTTGCAGTCACTATAGTATTTTAAGTGGGAATATTTTTTAAGTGCCTAGGTATTAGCCCCTTGAAGGATATACTGATGACGTCATGTGCATCAATTCTACTACACCTGTGACATAATTTAAGTTTTTGTTTGCATGTGAGATAATAATTTGAAGTGCACATATACATATAACTTAAATTCTGAGGTGTATTGTTATAATAAATATTTTAACTATCAATTATACATTTATAAACAATTTCTTTTCAGATGTATTGAGTGAACTAAAAGAGAATGGATGTATTCAAAAAATACCAATTGAAACACATAAAGGTTTGATGGCCACAGAGTTGCAGTGCAACCAATGTAATTTTAAGCCTAAGAATATGCCTCAGTTGAAGGAACATTTGTTCTCTCATGTGAAATAAAAATTTACTCTATAGACTTCTTTTTGTTGTCAACACTCTAATTGCCTTCATTCTCCTAACCTGATAAAAAGTTCTGTCTTCAAAAGTAAAAATAAGAGGTGGTGGGCCCAGAACCTCAGATAATTAGATGGTTTCCATGTAGTGCTAGGGTATTTGTTGGGGGTCATACATTTTAAACAAATTGTTTATATTAGAAAAATCTCAATTTATTTGATTGTGTAAAGAAATAAAACCAATACCAGTGTAATTGCACTTCATTCATTGCCAAAGATAATTTTCAAACTTAAATATAAATACCTATGTTTTAAATTATTTAGTTATTTCATGATCCTCCATGATTTGTATTACTTTCTAATTATTCTGCTCTAGCAATTGACTACTGCTGTACATACACATATTGTGAAAAATTAACTATTAAAACTATGATTTTCCTTAAATGATAATTTGCTTGAAGTAGGGCTTTCATCAAGAAGAGAGCTAGAGGTGTTAACACTATCATCTCCTTCAGAGGTGTAGAGTGATTGATTACGTCTCTTAAATGTCTTCTTCCCCGCTGACATAGGTGTTGTACAGTCACCAGTGCTATTCAGCTGAGATGGGGTCTCTGGTGAGAACAGTGAGTTTGTGTGAGAGATCTCACTATCACAGTCACTTGGTGTGATTGGTGCCGGTAATGACATCTTTGCACACTTGACTGGTGTTGCCACAGGATTCAATTCAGGTTCAGGACTTCTAGGTTCATTACAGATTGTATTCACATCTTCATGTTCCTTCATGACACGGCCACCTCGAGCCATCAAAACTTGCAAAGGATCATCTATGCCAAGCTTCTCACACAGATCTACTGTCTGTGGGTTGGTAATTGGATCAGTCAGTTTCCCTCGTGGGGAATTAGGGGAGTACACTGGAGCTGTCTGGACAAAACTATCTGCCTTTATTAGCATGTCACCCATCATCTGAACAACAGCTTGTTTGTCGCCTGATGTAGGTGAAAAATTGTACCTGCAAGCAACAGAAAAGTTACTTAGTATGTGAAGTAAAAGTATTGCAACAAATATATAAATGAGATTTATCTTACCTTTCATTTCCCCCAGGACCAGGTAAATGAAAGTCAATGTTTTTAACAGACAAAAGATGGTTTGTATTCTTCAGCACAGCCAGCCACTCATCATCATATCTCAGTTGTTTGTCCCCATCATACTCAGAAGGTACATCCAATATTTGGAGATGTCTGCGTTTAGGTAAACACTTGTCAAGTGCCAGAAACTTGGTTTCACTATCCTCATGTTTCACTAGTGCAGCAAATTGGCAGTGCAAGTGTGCTGCGAACCAGTAGTCTGGCTTTAACTCATTTAACAGTTTTGTTGCTGGGGGACTGCCAAGCTGATTGGATTCAATGTCATCCCTGGTAAAGCAAGAAATGTACAGCAATTAGGTTTTTTTTTCACAATCAATATCCTATTAACACAAAATACTTCTGTAAATACCGAAAGAATGGTTTCCTTTTGAGTAAAGCCTCCTTATCTCCAAAGTCAGTGATGCCCTGCGGCCAATCATGAGAGAGCATGACATGAACCTTGTCCCTGAGCTGTCTCAGACGGTAAACATCGAGAGCACGCACATGGTACACTGACCGTAAGGAGTTTTGATTATATGGGGGGCATTCCCATAGACCCTGCAGGTAATCCCGACCTTTAAAAATCCCTGATAAACCTGGAATTAAATTCAATTTATTGCAAATTTTATTTTTCCGTTCTCAAAATTGTCTTCAAATTATAAGGGTGAATTGCCAAAAATTATTGTCCATAGTTATGGGCTCAATTAAAAAATCCTTGAAAATCCTTAACTTTTTCTTTTGTGTAACAAATATTAGTCATATAATCATATGGTTAATTTTCATTACACAAAGGAAAAACAATGGAAGAAAGTTAACATTGTCTCAATTAACTCCTTAACTATGTACAATATTTTTGCAATTCACCCATAACCAAAGATGTAATAAATAATTGAAATCAGATGATAGATCAGTTGCAATTGAAAGCAAAACAGTAGTTTATCATGTGTGCTCTGACTGGTTTTATTTTTGATGAAGTCATGGAAAGTGAATGTTTAGCAGGTTAACATGATTCTTTAACTCTCCACATGATAATTATGTTCCCAATGTCACATGACTGATAAGGAAGACAATTGTAATAGTAGGGTGGGTATTCTTAATGTTTGCCTGCAGATATTAGGCAAGAGGCCAAAATAGCAAAGTTTAAAAGAAACTGTTAAATTATTTAGTGAGTAATGAGTAAATTTTAAAGTAAAATTAGGTAAAGCTATATGAGACTCCAAGATCCCGCAGTCAAACTGCATAAGCAGTTTTATGGGGCAATGTTCTATTGCAATGTTGTAACCATTTGTTTCTTTAATAAATAATTAAGACAGCTGGAAAGACAAAGATAGGAATATGTCCCCGTCAATTGCACAAATATGGAAATATAAGTTGTTGGATCTCGGGACTAAAAAACGGAAAATTTAAGCATCATTTCAACCTTTAACCATTCACTTAAGGCAACAGCACAATTCCAGGAAGAAGAAATATTATAATTTTACCCCCAATCTTTAAATTTCCAAATTTGACAACTCCAGCTCGGCCCAGGTAGTAGATGTTCGGCGCCACCCACCCCCCGTAGGGGAGTTCCTGTAAATAGTTTGACGCTTCGTGATTACCACCAATAAATATTGTCAACACTGGAGCACGTTTTTCACCACTGTAATATCTGAAATAGGCACAATATTCAATTTAAATCGCTTAAATCATATCTTTACTGTTGCAGTCTACGACAAATTAAGATTCCCTTTACCTAAACATAACCTAGTACCTACTTGTAAAATGTACAGATGTGTTGATACTTTTCTGGCACTGCCATGGCCCGTAAATCATTTTTATTTCGGACCGACTGGAAGTCACCGCAGCAAATCAACAAATCGATACTTATCTCTTCCCTTTTTTGTAAGGTTTCGATACATTCGTATATTTTTTCCAATTCTCCGTGAGCACAACCTTCAACAGCTATTTTCATATTAAAGGGTCGAAAGAATCACAATAAGGTGAGAGTAATTTATTTAAATCCTTGGTTTAGAGCTTGTTTTACTCTAAATACAACCTTATTCATACAGAAAATACTGCTAGGAATAAACTAATAGTAGAACTTGATTAACAACAATATGCTATGCTTGTCAACCAATAATGTCAATGTCAGTCAATGACAAATAAATACCACAGATTAAAAAAATGCCGCAGCCACTTATGTATTAGCACAGATAAACTATCTGTGAACAAAGTACATGTTGCGATAAATTTCAGTTTGCCAACTTAACAAAATGTTTACACTAAACGAATATCGCTCCGGTAAAATTAACTACAATATGCCCTTGCCGATCGGCGACAGAGCAATAAAAAGCAAAAACTATCGTCCTACATTCGAACTGAGGCCCTTATTTGAAAATCGAAGTTCGAAGTTACGTTAGGTCCATCTCTGTCACTCGTTATTCGAGACTATATCGAGAGAAAGGGATGGAGCTATTGGAGCTAACGTAATTTCGAACTTCGATTTTCAAAGTAGGGCCTCTGATCGTTCAACTGAATCGTAGAAATTTTAACGAGAAGAAAGGAAAGGAAGGGGGAAGTGGTATTGCATAATTTAAGAATCCGAAAATAGGTTACTTTCTTGATTTTATTTTACAACTTTGTTGGCTTTTCCTTGCTGATTACGGAACACTTAAAAAAATACCTACTAATTATGACCGACACTTAACTTGGTCGCTGGAAGCTACAGGATATTACAAGACCTGATAATAAGTAAGTAATAAGTAGGAACATAAACGTAATCTAATCTATGTATATCTATACATCTATACTATATACTATAATATAATATAATATAGTATAATATATAAAATAATATAATATAATATACGTGCCATCCGTACACTTATCGGAGTAAAACCTAGGCACTGTTGTCAATGATATTTTATATTAAGATACGTTATGCTCATACTAAACCCGTGACCAATTACGAACAGAGACAAACCCGGCAATCCATGGCGAACGCTATTGTTAGAAAGAGATAAATAGATAAAAAGTAAGGCAATTTGCCTTCCTTTTTGCGGAACGTTTTTGCGCGCAGATGACGTATCTTTATATAAAATAAAATTGACTGTTGTCGAGATTTATTCACATCACATCTCAACGCATATTGACGCACTACTCACAATACTTATTTGAAGCTATACCTATTATTTGTAAGAAATAACATCTTTTGCACGCGTGGACATTCCGGGCAAACAGCTTAGATCTACTGGTCGCCTTCCCCGTCGCATGGCACTTGTGGAAAATAACCCCCGCGTCATTGGCCCGACCTACTTCGGGCACCTACCCGCGGATTTGAGATCTGAACCATCTGACGAAGCATTTAGGCGTCGGCTGGGAAACCTTTTGTTGGATAACCCACTGTACATACTCAGTAGATGAGTACATGGAATTAATCCTGTAGCTGTTGTGTATACTGTTGCCATAATTATGTAATCCTGATTGACATTTTTCTTATTACTATTGTACCTTTGAATATTTAATGACTATTGTATATTTTGACCGTTATTACTTTATTTCATTGTATAGTATTTTAAAATTATTATGATGATATCTATTGGTGAAATGATTTGAATAATAATATTTTTTAATATATTTTTATTTGTTTTTGACATCATGATGAAGATACTTTTAATTTTGACATGTAATGCAAACTTATATTGTAATTTTTTTCATGATATAAATTAACGAAACGAAACTAAACTGTATAATATTATTATACTATAATATAATATAATTGCATTAAAGCAACGTGGCAATGCTGCTAGCATTTTGCGAACGATGCCGACACGATAGGTAGGTAGCGGTTTGTTACAGATGAGTGTAATTTTCATTTATTTTAGGAGTAGTTTATAATTATTATTTATACAATATATTTGTTAATTTATTGTTATGGACGTAATTAGAGTATTAAAGATATTTCCAGAGAAAACAACAGAATTTTTGCACTATGCTAGTTTTAGTATGTTCCTAATTGCAACCTAAGTATTCAAGTAAATTATAAGGTGTCATTTATCAACAGTAATTTTTACTTTATAAAGTACGCGGGGGAGGACTTTAGGGAACATTAAAAGTAGGTAGTATTAATTACCTCAATAGTTTACGAGATAGGTATAGCCGGCGAAGTTTTAAGGAAACTCGGACTTACTATAAAGCAACTTACATTTCATAATGACAACGTAACATAAGCACATGTAATTACAAGATTACAATTACGTTGCATTAATAACTGTGACAGGGTTCTAGTAGGTAAGATCGTGGACAATTGAAAAAGTGACAGTGACAATGCTAATACGGTTACGGAACTCCACATAGACACGGCCCAAGAGCTCTTCTTCACTACCTAATTATGTTGATAACAGATATTTTTAAGCTAATTATTGACTATGCTGCTGTATTCTGCTGAGATACCAAGGGGGAACAGCATAAGCATTTTAAATTTAATGTGGTCATCAATAGAGTACAGAATGCTTCGACCACTACATTGCACTTAGCCGCCTTCTTAGGTATTACGGCAGTAGGTATGTATTGCCTAATATGACATATTTAGTTCGAACTGCGCCTCTATTCTAGGCGGTAAAATCCAAATCGTATTATGTATGTTATGGTGTGTTTATGGTACTATTGTTTTTAACTCGGCCGCCATTAGGTACTGTCAATTAACTAAGAAAGAACTATCAAAACGTTGACAATACGATAGCAGGTAAAATACGATTTGGTTTTTACCGTGTTAAATAGAGGCTCTGCTGAAATAAAGGAAGGTGTTTTTATGTCTTGGAGAAGGCAAACGAGCACACGGCTACCTGATGGTAAGTGGGATCTGTGACTGTAACCCATAGACATTTGCATTTTCAGGCCTACGATCCTAAGATTGCAATCCTAAGACCGCTTCAAATGGGGAGGGAAGTTCCAATTCAAGCAAGATACGTGCCCTTACAAGTAGGTACGTAATTGTTCCCGTTAGTAGGCACGCTGCGCGGGCGCCGTGACGTCAGAGCGGCCGGCGCGTCCAATCGCGGGCCGAGGCGGCGCCGGCGGCGCGCCCGCACCGCCCACTGCCGTGATCGATGGGAAAACTCGGAAAACGCGCTACGTAAACAAAGGATCTACGTCTCTAATTATACCTCTTGCAAAGTGCTACTGTACGGGTACTAAGTAGAAATGATAGCTTTTGAAATGGAAAATATCAAACTGTAAGAGATTTCCCTGTGAAAGTTTTCCTTCTACTTATACTAGAACTAGGTACTTACTCTATGATGTTTAAGTGATGTCCTTCGTCCTGATAAGTCAGTTTCAGAACTGTATTGTTGGAAGTTCATTAATTTTACTTTTTTTTTGTAATGAATCTAAACCACTTATTTTCACTTGCACTTAATATATTACAATAGGTACTGTAAACAAAACAAGAACGAACGTGAATAAATAACAACAAGAACTAGAAAAAATCATATCAAAGCCATGCGCGCGCGCCCCTTCTGTCGAGCATTTATAGTTATGCGCGGAGCATAAGGAACTCTTTATAGTCAGTGCGCGCGAGTTGGTCGCACGCGTCGCGGCCCGATCAAACCTATCGGTGGTTTAAGTGCTGAAAGACTTTTTTGAGATGAGTTGGGACCAAGACCACAGGCCCTGCCCGGCCCTCGAGATCAACGAGGCAGTCGGGAAGCTCCTGCAGACGTTTAACTACGACACGATCATACCTCAGCCTTCCAAGTAAGTTAATAGTTATTAAAAAAGTTTGTTTTTCAAAGTTTACAACATTGTCGTAGGCTGTCGTAGCGCTGCTACGAAAAAGCTACGAATTAATTTTTTTTTATTTATTGGATAATATATTTAGACCTACATTATACGATTTTATTGAAAAATGTTCGTGAGTTTGTTAGTGAGTGGCCAGATGTCTGGTCAAGTAGGTAATGTTTTATAGGTAGGCTATACTATAAAGATCCGTTACTAATAAAATAGTAAACCGTACTCTCCAAAAAATAAGAGCATCCTAAGAGACATTTTCTTTTAATGGACAAAAAATAAATACAATAGTTATGATATTAGTTAAATCAACCAAAGCTGATAGTAGCGCAACAGCAAGTTCTTTAGTGACTCAACTAACATGTTAGGTAGCTGATGCATGTAAATAATGTCTTGTTAGGCTCGTATGGAATCAAGACGCTTATACACAACAATCACAATATTGTTAGAAGCGAACAAGTTTTTTTTTTCAGTGATATTTTAGAGATTAGTGGAGAGACAGAGAGGGGGCCTTTGCCTAACAACAGGCTAACAAAAAATAATTAAGAGAACCTGACCGGCAAAAAAAAACATTAGTTATACCCATTCTTAAATACTTATATGGGACTTCTAAATACTTTTGAGTACTAGATATTTAATTTAACAATGCGTTAAATTATAACGAATATCACTTATGAACATAAACCGAGTTCTTAGGTACTGCGGCGCGGTTTGAAATCGGGGAGTTCCCGAAATTTGACGATGTTGCAATCATAATGTAAACAATAACCGTGATAGTTTCAAAAAATGTTCTTACCTATGCATTCAGAGAAAGGGTTAAATTCCCATGTTTAAGAAAAACATGTAACACATGTAATAATGAACTAAAGGATGCTGCGATCTTCCCCGTTATAGGTAACGTCTTTTTTTAAAGTCATTTAACAACCCCGGCCTTAAAGTTGCACCATCTATACATATACGTAAATACAGACATATATTTATTCTAAACTAGCGACCGGCTCTCGATTTGCTTCAGTTTAAACAAAAAAGTATATTCCCTACAATATGACTGAATTAAATTAGCGCCTAATTAGTAAAATAAAGTTTTGAAATCGGTTCATTAGTTGTTAGGATTACTCCAACATACAAACAAACAAACATACAATTTTACCCCTTTTATAGTAGGGATATACTCATGAGTAAGTATAGATGATTATTAGAATCTAGATATCTACATATATCTGATACCTATTTCTTATATTTCTCATTTCTTTCATTATATTTTATATTTCTCTCTGATATTTCTTAACAAAAACCGGTCAAATGAGCTCGGCCTCGCGCACCGAAGTACTCGGTATTATTATATTCCAATTTAACTCGACCTCGAATTAAATCGACGCGAGCCTGACCCACACTTGACCATGTTATTTTTTCAGGTTTTTCACCAAATTTTACGCTTATATGTTTTACCCGTTTTTACGATACAACAAAAATAAAAATAAGCTAAAAAAAAAATATGTGTTTCCCCCTTTATTATTTTACTTTATTGTTAGCAAATCCGCCATAACAACACATTCTGAAAAAAAGTCAATCCGCTATCTAATTAGTCGTAATTAGTAATTACGGTTCAAATTATACAGCTCTTTTAAAGTAGGGACGGGCGGACGGACAACGTAGGCATATTAATAGGGTCTCTCTGGGCACCCTTAGGGTACGGCCAGTACCGTACGGAACCCTTAAAAGTAGAATTTCTACGGATTAACTTCTGTGGCTGATGATCGAGAGGTTTCAGCGAATGTAATCGTTATCAAAAATGCATAGGATTGACCACAAGGGATTGACTAGCTGCCGGACGGTAGCGTCGAGCACTTAGCTATGTCAATTCTATACTTTTTGACAGTTTTTAATTAATATTTTTTACTGACAATGCTTTTTTACCGACCTATGCATTATAAGGCCACTTGTCGCACCGCCGGCCAGGAGGCAATTAGAATAGAATAGAACAGAAAACATTTATTTCGCTTAAGTTTTACATATTTTTAGGTATCGACTATTTTCTCGCTCAAGAAACGAATAAAAGATATAGATCCCGTGTCAATAAAAGAGACACACCTACATTATA
The DNA here is from genome assembly GCA_946894065.1 of Acleris literana. Taxonomy (NCBI): domain Eukaryota; kingdom Metazoa; phylum Arthropoda; class Insecta; order Lepidoptera; family Tortricidae; genus Acleris; species Acleris literana. The sequence goes on from OX335681.1 coordinate 8,582,400, forward strand.
GGCAATAGTCTATCGCTCGCTCTACTCGCTTCCCGCTCATGCATCGTCGGCGGGAGGACAAGTGCCTAAAATACTGCAATGTCATCAAACAACCTACAAACCAATCCAACATTTTAAGCTCGATCGGTGGGCTAATATTAAAAACAGTCGCTAGAAAGCTCGTCTCCCCATACAAAGGTTTTTATTTGTTTTAATTTTGGAATGTCTGGAGAGAATGGGAGAGTTCATAGCGATAGGTATACAACGTCGCTTACACCTGTAGAGTTTAGACTTTAGCCCCGGATTAAGTCGTATCAAACTTGCCAAAATACATTTCTTATACATATAAGGCCTTGGGCCTTGGACCTTTTTGTAAAGCACCGCATATTGACGCACTACTCGGTTTACGTTTTTCAAATATTAATGTTCGTGAGAAACAATATTTCATCTTTTGCACGAGTCAACATTCCGGGCAAGGAGCTCCGCCACACCGGGCGTTTGAGAACAGTTCCACGTCGCATGGCACTTGCGGGTAAGAACCCGCGTGTCATCGGTCCCACATACTATGAGCGTCTACCCGCTACTTTTTGTACATTGACATCGGAAACTGACCATTTATTACTTGTTTATTAATGTTGACTTTGATTATTTGAGTGTTATTTTTGTGTTATTATATTATTATTTAGTATTAATTTTGACAATATCAATGTAATTTCGTATTTTTTGACATGCAATGCAATTTATATTCTAATATTACATTGATGAATAAATAAACTAAACTAAACTAAACTATACATATGTATAAATACTTCATAAACTTAAACAACAATGTAGATATTAAGCTTTTCATTACGATTGTTGAATGCCCGATCCCGAAACTTGTCGAGTTTTTATTATCATGTTTCGCGGGTTTTTTAACGTAGATTTAAGTACCTACATAACTGTAATACTCGCTTCTGAGCACCCTGAAATCCGATATCCTCAATGAGGTTTTAATTTCGTAAGCTCGTGCAGGCCCGATAGCGGAAACGCAACTCAAGTGCTTCCAGAGAAGAACAGAGACCAACATACGCGAACTAACCTTCGTAAGAAAGGGAGCGCTGCATTTCTCTTAAGTGGTGTTAATAATTCAAATTTATTTATGGGCGGGTCTTTCAGAACAACGAAATTAAGATAAACAAATGAACTGCTAGCGGCACATGAAACGGATGTCCACTCCCTGGTATTATGTTTGATTGATAAGAAGACGTACGATAACATAATCGTTTCGCTTAATTTATTATCATGCACACATGGAATTAATTTATTAATGAACTGCGTAATGAGGTCGTCGTTGATAGGTAGGGAAGCTAAGAGAAAATTAATAAAATTACTGCACAATTTAGATAAGCGGATACCTAGTTGTTTTTACAGTACTTAGCAAAATTACATGATAAACTAAACTTATATGCTCGCGATGTTTTGTTTATTTTAATAACAGTGGAGAGGCATTCTTTAGCTGATCGACGAGGATGAGGCCAATGATTCCCTGTATCGTGGGCGCATGGGAGACCGCCATAACTAATTAATCGGAGGAAATGTCGCAGGAGTTCAGGAAATGAGTAAATCCTCGTTATTAAAATATTATCATCATCATCATCATCATGCATAGCATAAAATAAAGTCGCTGTTACGGTCTGTCTGCCTGATTATCCGCTTAGTTCTTTTAAACTATGCAACAGATAATGATGATGTTTTTCATAAATATGTATTCACCTGTAATTGGGGTGCATGTTAATCTAAGTTTAACTTTAATCAATAAGCCCACTTTAAAGCCAATAATGTGCTCCGTTGGTGTCCCGTATTAAATAAATAAATAAACAGCTTTATTTTGATGTGGAAGGTTTATGAAGGTACGGTCAAGGACTTTAATTTTTATGCCATTATGGAACCCTGTCATAATGACAGCGTCAAACCACATGACAGAAATTACGCTTAAATGAATGATTAACGTTATGCGACAGGGTTCCATAGTGGCACAATAATTAAAGTCCTTGACTGTATTAGCTTTTGCCCGCGACTTCGTCTACGTACATTGCGACTATCATTATTTCCTCGGGAACTTATAAATTTGCCGCAATGAAAAGTGATAATCCTTTGTGATGCGGTGGCCAAACGAGTGTTATTTTTGCAGTTGTGACTCGTATATTTTCGGTTGCGTAATTTCTGCTTCTCATACAAAAGTCCAACTCATTTTGCGTCGCCGTGTGAACCAAACAGGAATTTTGTATGAAACCGAATGTAGCAGAAATTACGCTCGTTTGGCTACACCCTTAATATAAGGTATAACCTATCTGTAAATTAGCCTATATGACCAATAAGGACAAGAGATATGTCACCGGATAGGTAATTCTATGTTGTAAAACTATTACTATGGTAGGTAGTTGGAAATCTTTGTGTGAAATAAGTTATCGCCATGCAAAGACGGCGGTATTTCAAAGCAATTATGCTAAAGTCGTCTAGGTAGGGGTCCCGATGTACCAGATTTAAAATAAAACTCACAGTTATTTGAGGTTTCCCGCTACACAAAATCATTCTAGAATTAAAAAGGATATCCGATGATAGTGCTTATTGTTATTGGTTTCTAGGCCAGTGTTCATACATTTCTGCCCATTCTCCTTTAATCCAAATCCGTCCAGCCTTTGCAGCGTGAAGGATAACAAACGAACACACAAACTTTCGCATTTATAATATTAGTACCAATCACCTAGGCAACATCAAGGCGGGTGGCTAGTTCTGATAAACTTGACAGAGCTGCCTAATCTTGTGACCGAAATGTATAAAATCAAACTTCCGCCTTTGCTTCTTCTGCTCCGGAATTTTCCTGATAATTCCAATTGGGAATTTCCCAATTACCGACTTACTGACATTGGTTGCATGATTTGTGTCGAAACAGTTCGGTAGGTACCTAACTCTACCTTACGCCTATGAGCACGCAGGACAACATCGGCTCACCAGTTAATATTCCGTCAACGGGCTAATTGCTTCAAGGAATCTACACCCTGCGCAGAACAATTCGGTCCTATTATATCCTATGGTCATCATTTGACCATCAGTGGATGCAGCATGATTTTCATCTTGTTACTACAAGTAACTTTCAGAACATAGATATATTACACGAGTTTGAGATAAACAACTAGAATTCCGATAGCTCATGAACGATTCCGTAATTAGCCATCAGCAGATACGGCCGGGGTCACAGGCGCAACTTCATGAAACGCGACCGCTCTAATTGAATACCCATATTTTATCTGTTATCTCTCACTGTAGATATATTTCATATCTGTCGGTGGCTTTACATCGCTGCCTCCTTGAATGTCTAAGGGGTTTTAGATTGCTTTTGTTTTGTGTTAATGAAAATGATCGTGTTTATTGTTCGGTGTCGTTTCGTCGAGTGCTTAGCAACCATAAGCTGTATTCTACTCTGTAAAGCACCTCTGTGACTTTTGTAGTCTTCAAATTAAAAACTCTGCGATAAATATTTTATTTGGATCTTTAAAAAAAAAGCCATATTGCTTTTGCCTCATAATCGTGTTGTCAATATTATGCTAGCTGTTATTTACTTGGCAGTAATGGCGGTAGAGTTAAAAACAATACACATGAGTCACATGACATATAAGCAATATGGTTTTACCGGAGTAGGATATATAGTGACCCTGATACCCTGATATATTTTTTCTAAAATATAAAAGCAGCCCAACCCAATTCAGATAAAAACGAGTGAACGGACTTCTTCTGACAAAAATGCACAACTATTGCAAATCAAATCATTAGGCTAACTATTAGTTCTTATAAGCTTTGGTGCACTAGTTTGTATCTACAGGCTTTTCGTACTCAGCTAATAAGCGTTTCAATAACGACAGCTGATAAAAGAACAAAAATTCAAATAAAAGTGAATCCACTGATAACTTATCTCTTGCCAAGAATTCACGCGAACTTATAAATATTTAACTTACAGTTGATATCTAAAAGCGCAATACTGGAACGTTTAAACCTACGCTTAGTTTAACAATATCTTTTGCAACATAAATTAAGCATCCAAATTATGGTTTATTTTTTCTTGGTCATAGTTTGTTCTTTACGACATTGAAAGTGAAGAGAGAGGTGGAACTTTTTTAAAAATAAACACGGTTAATGATTTTAATCCAATTGATTTTCAGAACCCTGAATCTTGTAGGAGACGCTTCGCTTCGACAAGGTTCGCGATATCTTTATTTCTCCTTAAGTCCATCTAGCCTATTTTCTTTTGTTTTTTTTTCTAGTCCTGGCCTGCCTGGCAATATTACTATGAGTTAAGTACGCTCCCGTCAGCACGCTCTCCAGAGTCTTCAGGATCTAGGTACATACAATTGGTAATTGAGTTTTATTTTAAACGGCATTTCAAAACAAGGTAATACTTTACAGTTATAGTAGAAGTAGAAGTTCTAACAAAAAGCAAAGTTTAATTAAAACACGACTACTGTTTGGATAATGCCATCAATATAATGTTAGATATCAAGCAGGTATAGGTGAAAAACTTAAGTAAATAATCCAAACAAAACTACAAAATAAATACACAAAACAAAACAACAAACCAAATACAAAACAAAACTAATATGGAATTTACGTCACCTTTCAAATATAAAAATATCGAAAGGTCTATACAGATGTGTTAAAACTACATGCAAGAGGTCATTGATTTACTTAAGTTTCTCACCTATATTTATTTTTCACCAATTTCACATTTTTATAAAAAGGTACACAATGACACCCGTGACGGTATGGCGAATCCAACGACACCTCGCTTGGCGAAATCGGGTCATCCGTTCAGCCTGTGCAAAGAACAAAGAACCATACATACATACATACTCGTTCAAGTCAAAAACATTACCCTTCTCCTTCGGCGGTGAGCTAAAAATTACAGCAATTTAAGTGAATGTTAAAATTTAAAGAACGAAGCCTTCAATAATAACCTATTTCATGTTACCACTTCCAAAAACACCGTTAATTGTATAGGATTTTATCATAACTGCTCAAACCCATCCCACCACCGCACATCCCACATCCCTGAGATCATTTTTGTTTAATAAGCGAACCCTCCTTTTTGCCGAGTAGGTCGGCACTCGGCAGGGCGCGGCGTGTGACGATTTTTATCTTCTTCCTGCCTCACCGATTTATTTCCGCATGTCGCGATAGCGCCTGCGCAAACAGCCCCATTGTGGGGTGCTTATCTGCCCCGGAGACCCTGGACCCCAAACTCTAAAGCTCTACTTGCGGCGCTTTTAAATTTCATTTGACTAACGCTCTGAAAAACTCTACGTACTTATTTGTTGGGGCAGAAAGGTTCTTGAGTGGAGACCACGACCTAGCAAGCGCAACATGGAACGACCTCCTGCACTATGGACAGATGACCTAAAAAGGTAGTAGGAAGTCGGTGGATGCAGGCCGTATGTTAAGCGTGGACGACTATGGCTGAAATGATGATGATGATGAACGCTCTGAAGAGCTTAGATATGTGTTTTAAGCCACCTAATTTTGTCTACAACAGTGTACAGTCAGGAATTTTCACTTGTATGAACATATCGAACCCTCTTACAACCCTATCACTACAAATGTCATTGGTTGAAGCGTGCTTGTCACTTTATGCTCAGGTTTTTTATAACAAGGCACTACAGTGTTTAACAGTTTCACTGAAGCACCTGGTACCTACATTGTAGAACCTTGTGATAGGCAACGTAACGTAGAACGCCACGTTGCTTCAGCTGTAGATCCTAAGTACCTAGGTACTTAACACAGACCAAGTAGCACAGTGGCTTTGACCGTAAAAGACCAAACGGTTAAGGCAAAGGGTGGAAATACGAGTAGCTAGGTCGTCTGATGTTGAATGAACTAACTAAACAATGTAATTAGTACCTACTTTCCTTTCTAAGTATGTAGGTAACGGGTTTGTATTTAAGGAAAGTAGACGTGAGTTTTGCTAAAAATAACTGGGCCTCTATTCTACGCGGTAAACCCATATAGCTTTTGACATGTTGTATTGACCATTGTCAGCGTTACGATAGCTCTTATTATCTTGACAGTAACGGCGGCCGAATTTTATAAAACAATACGATAGCATTTTATAAGCCATAAGGTTCGACCGAGTAGAATCTCGAGCCCCTGAAAGATTTAAGCTATACTTTTTCTCATGACCAACATTTAAGTAGGTACCAGTTTTAACTTTGCTATCTATTGAAGTTTTTATTTCAATGTATAAGTTCCTAATTATATATCTACATTTATTGATAAGTTAAGCCTGAAAATTACATTTATATCAGGCGTAACTCAGTTGCATTGCACGGCAACGTCGGTAATAAAGTTGATGTTTGGGAATCCCAACAGCAAATACATTTTATTGGTGAAGTAACAGGAGCGAGCAACTGAATTAATTAACAAGTGGAAACATTCCAATATTGCCGTGTACACGGGCCGATTAGCACCGCCGCGGCCCTCGCCTCAGACATAATAATAACGTGGCGCAATTATAGTTTTAGGTAGTTTTTTGAAGCCAAGCTTACCTGAAACCCTACTAAGTATTAATACCATGGTATTTGAGTTTGTTTTGTTGACTTAATACTAGTACAAGTTCTCTGAAAGAAATTTAAAAAAATACAGTTGATTTGAGAACCTCCTCCTTTTTGAAGTCGGTAGAAAAGAAACGACCGCGACCTAAAGGGGATAGAAAGGTAGCAATGTAGAAAGGCAGTGCACTATCCAACTCCGACATAGGCAGATTCATTAAAACATTGATTTACTAAACATTTTAGCTTTTAGTGTTAGTCCCTAATAGAAATAGACTGTATAATTGCTGGCGCGTGCCTGTTATTGGCGCATAAACTTTAATTTTCACTGTCTATACATATATGTACCTATTTTAATTAGTAATGTTTATGTGCTGTTGGAATCGGCGTTTTAGTTAATATTAGCCGCACGCCCTTAAATTATTATTTTTTCTTCTTATTGGCATCCAAATTAAGCTACTGTCCGTATGAAAAGTGGATCATTTTCATAATTCACCGGCCTATCGCCGCCCCGAGATTAATCTGTCATTGCCGGCCGCGGCGTGTGCTCAGTGATTGGAGCGTCCCCCGTAAGTGGGGGCGCAAACACGCTCGCGCTCACAGGTGCCGCCCGGAAGCACCCTGTGTGCTCGGCGCCGACCACTTCGCAACTTCACTAATTGACCTGGAGAAATACAATATAAAATGGGGGTTTTTTTAGGTACAAAAATAAATTACTTACTTTCTTCTTTTAATATATGAATTTATGTATAAAAGTTAAAAATACGGGGTTTTTTTAGGTACAAAAATAAATTACTTACTTTCTTCTTTTAATATATGAATTTATGTATAAAAGTTAAAAATACGGGGTTTTTTTAGGTACAAAAATAAATTACTTACCTACTTTCTTATTTTAATATATGAATTTATGTATAAAAGTTAAACTGAGTGTTTTTTTTAAGTTACGCCTAAAAACCTTTGTTATACACTGTGTTTTTTTTTACTTGGAGTAATTTTGATGGGATCATATAAAGTTAATTCCTCCAAGAAACTAGTGCACTAACTCGTACCGCTTAGAAGATAATCAATTATTAAATTTAATCACAAATTTAAGTTAAACCATTGTAAAAGGTTCATAATCCATAAACAAATACTTGCTTTTAAAATCCTGTGAGTAAAGAGTTTCTGATTCTTACGTGGGCCTCTGCACCAAAATCGAGGACCGAATATTCTTAGTGGTGTCCTTTTCTCTCGCCTTGGTTACGAATGGAGAAAGAGTGTGGCGGAGCCCTTCAATTTTTCGGTTAAGCGTGAGCTTGTGTTACGTTTCAGTGGTCCTGTGCTTTGACATATGGTCTATGGGTCAATTCTGTCATCCTTAAGTTTTAACACTGACATTAAATGACAACAAGTTGACACTAACTTTTGCCTAACTCAAAAGGACCTTTTACAATATCCATCAATTAAATATATTACTATTTTGTATGGGATATAGTTTTTTTATTTCGAATATCGTAAAAAGGTTTAAGGGATAAGTTTACGTTAATGTTCAAAGCACTATGTCGAAGTTAAATCAAATGGACACGAACACCCTGTAGATATTTTAAATTAAGGGTTTCTAATAAGTTTGTTTAAATTTATTACCTAGGAGTAAAGAAAATAAAAATAAAATCATAGGTACTCATTAATTTATCCAGGGAACACCATCAGCATTCCAATTTTGAAAAATATAGGTTAGGTACTTATCTGCTTTTAAATGTATTCACGGTGTCATTGAAACATTTAAAGTAAATCATTAAGGAATACCAATTGGATGATTCAACCATGACTAGGAAGCGCTCCTTCAAAGCTTTAAAAGCTTGCGGTTTATTTGCCGAGATTTTACCTTCATTACGTAAGGTAGCTGTACTCTTGTACATACAATTTGTAGGCTAGTGCGTGTGGGCAAGTGTTCCGGCTCCAAATATTGACAGAGTGTAATCTGGGCGGTGCGCGGTGCGCCGGCGGCGCGGTTAGCGGGCGCGCGGTAATGCGCGCGCGCAACATTAACACCACGGGGGCTAACACAACCTGCCCGCGACTTCTTGGTCACGCAGTACGTCTTCCTCTAACTAGCCAACGGTGAACGAGACGCACTGACCAACAGACCAGAAAAATCTAGTTATAATAGCCGAGATTCTTCATTACCGGAGGCCTACTTCGACCGCAACCTGCTAAACGATATTCGCGATGCCGTGATGCAGTAGCTGTTTGAGCGGTTTCCTTTATAACGCTGCAGGTTTTCGTTAAATATTCCCTTTACACATGTTTCGTATTTAAAGGTTAATCTACCTGGAAAAACCCGAAAGCCAATCAAAGTATAAGCCTAGAATGAAAAGTTGCCAAGTATGTGACGCATTGCTTTAGTTTGTTGGAGCTAAGGCGAATTACGGGATTGTTGCTACATTTCCGAGTGCATAATTCTGAGTGCATCTTCTTTACAAGATATAAAACCAAGTCACTTCCCGCCGCTGTCCCTCTGTATGTACCTACGGTTAGGATTTTGCAAACTACGCAACGGATTTTACCGCGGTTTTCATCAATAGATAGTGATTCAAGAGGAAGGCTTATGTGAAATAAATTCTGGGGTACGTTCTGGTGTTACTGAAAACTCACGTCAACCGAAGCGAAGCGGCGCTACGAGTAGTAAAGATATAAACCATGCAAGTTGATTTAGCTATGTTGGAGCATATTTTCTGCTATGTTACTTTTAATCGATAGAGACGAGACAGAACAGCACCCACAATCGCATTAGGGATGTTATTTTTTTTTAAATGCTGAACTAGTGTTATTGAAGACAAAATCTAAGATATTTTTTTACTATTATTTAAAGCACGACAGCGACCACGTAGTTAAATTTTTATTAGGTATTTTGAATATGCTAGTAGGTACAAACCATTAAGTATTGGTAAACCCAAAAAACCATAGGATTAGAATTAGACTCATCACGCGGCTTTTTTATAGTTTCAAGAAATAGGCAGTTCTGGCCCTATACCTACCTACGCAGTAAGTTTGACGCCGAGTGTCGTTATCAGTAATGTGGACACAGATGCGTTCCCATGCGTCTTGCACCCTCGGCGAGCTCTAATTGACCGTCGTATTATCACGCGACACTACTCGAGGATAACGCAGTGCAATTGAAATATGAACTGACACGAGCTCTTGAAACTGTTCTGTTTAATGGAAAATGTGAGCTACCTATTTATTAAAACTAGTTGGGTAAATTGAAAATAAAAGAGCCAATTTTAGACTCTTATAGAATAGAATAGAATAGAATAGAATAGAAAACATTTATTCACAACAATAACACATAAATATAACATAAAAAATAAGGAAAAGAAGCGACAGATAAGTGCAATTGTTGCGAAACGGGCCCAACTCAGCATGTGCTGGCTGTAAAGCCAACGCTGGGGCATGTTTATCAAAAGCTTGTAACTTGTAATATAAGTGGAAGTCTCTTTTTTATACATATTGTTGGAAAGATATTTCCGCTTGTAATACAAGTTACAAGCGTTTGATAAACGGGCCCCTGGTCTTCCGTTGGGACCGCTCGGTGAAAACACGGAAGGTGACACAGACATTACAAGTACCTAATTCAAAAGAAAAACAAAAGCAAACCTCTTGTGGTCATTATTACAGCGAATCCATTTTTTTCTTCTCGAACCTATCTGAAATGTCCATAAATAGTTATTACGAAGTATATTTCAAAGCATTTATTTGTTACGATATACCTACAAACGTACTAAATTAATAGGTTTCGGTTACTTTAGTTTGCACTAGTCAAATCGGAATATCGGACTATCATGGCCGTTTAGATTTTTCGGTCCATATTGTCTGATCTGAATCAGACGCGATTTTAAATGGCCGGATTCCGCAAGCGAACGCTCCTGAAAACAGACAATTCCGCTTTGCATTAAGTTTTCCCCATGCTATATCCATATTAGATATATGTACTCATCGTACCTAAACTGTTTCTCAATTCCATAGTTACAGTGCACCTTGCTAAGTGCAAAGTAAAGTTAAATTTTTAAGCAAACGCGAATACGTATTCACGCCTGTCTGCTCGCTTTTACAATTTTACATATACTGTTATTTAGTGCCAAGAACGCGATATTTTGTTTACCATGAGTCGAAATAAAACGACACAGTTATTTTTATTTTGGTAAATGGTACCTATAAGGGTAATTAAATCCCGAATTTACGTTGTAGGCAACAAGTTACAAGTAGGTAAGTAAGAACTTCGTTAAACACAAGTAGGTAAAAGATAATGATGATTGCAGCCGGAATGCATCCGCCAATCGAATCGCATACGCAGAATACCGTATCTCGCTTATCTAATGGGTCGGGCTGAGGTTAACCAATGTCCGCGCGGCCTCAGGGAGGATATTCGTTTAGCATACCGCGCTAGTATCATCATACGGCCTCGTATAACCGTTCGGATGATCTAAGCAGCGTCCTTGAAGAAAGAAACTCCGTTCGTAGCACATTGATTAAATGTTTTGGCATAAAACGTTTGGTAAAAACAAATATGCGCGACAGAAACAAATACCTACAACTTTCTTGAATAGCTTTTTTTAAGAAGAAAATAGAAACGGAAATTTGACTAAACATAATACTTAACATCGCCATAAAAATTGATTATAAAAAAGTTACGACATAATTCTTTGGAACTAACTAGAGCAATATCTACGACATAAACCACGTGTAGATTGAAACCAACTTTGATCAAATGAAGCATAGGTAAAAACATTTTGCTATCAATCAAATATGTAAATACCATTCTGTGAGAACGACAACCCCTTTCGAGTTCTGACGATAAAACCACAACGGACGGCTTACTTTACGAGTAGGTGATCATCCACGTGAAATGCCGTAACACAGCAGTTGATAACGCATCACCCCTGTAGATTATCCAATTATTCCCAGGCCACTCGAGCCAGGTGACGCTTGAATATCTATAAATCATTTTATAGGCCATAGGTAGGCATTAGAGGCTATTACGTGTTCGGGAGCGTTTTGATAAAGCTTCCAGTGCCAGAATAATGATTATGAACGAGCGCCGCGTTGGTTTTACAGCGCTATTAATTGTTTAACGGCCGCAGTTACATCGACTGTAAAGATAACTGCGGCGTAGGGATGTTTAGAAGACTTCAGCGCTCGGCGACAGAAGGGGCAAGTTTACTACCTCCTCACATCTGTTCTCGGGTGCATGCGTCACATCGGGTGAGGACCTTTGAATCACGTTCAAAGCTGTCTCTAAATTCATGTAAACGGTTTGTAGACAAGTACTAACATGTAATAAGGAGACCACATACGAAGGAATGAATTAATCAGCAAAATCACCTGTTCACTGAACTCGACATTGTTGTCACCCCTTTAACAGCTTAAAATGTAAAATAGCCCGGCGTTAAGTTTAAACGCTGCAACATTAAAACCACGTCTGAATCTGTCCAACTCGCGTCGCTGGCGAATTTATGTAGCAGCAAGATGGGTAGCGTTGGCTGCGCCGGCGCACAAGTAAGCGCAGAAATAGCGTGGGCGGGTACGTCACAGATGACAGCTATCTACGTTACTCACGTTTATGACTTCCTCGCCGTTCGGCCTGCGCGGCTCAAAGCGCGCCTAGGCACGTCAAGCGGCGATTCCCGAAAAATGACACCGCCTTTGAACTACCATCAAATTAGGCAATAGCGGCCTTTACACGGTAAAGTTCGGACCGCGGAAACGCATCGCGCCATTCCACGCACCATCGGCAGTCCGAACCGTAGGTTTTTTACTATTTTACTATTACAGTTTCATTTACAAGTACGGTTCGGAGCGAAGATTGGAATGGCGCGTGGCGTTTCCCGTAGTCCCAACTTTACTTGTGCAGGCCGCTAATATGGCCTTGCGCTAGCGTAACCCTTTCAAAATAAAAGAGACTAAAATATGAGTAATCGTAACGTAATCATTTGTATCTTGTTTCCCAATTGGCTCAGATTTCAAAAATTGAAACTGCCTAAAATAACATTAAAAATAGATAAACCAAATTTTACTTCATCAAACCTTTACTTAATTTTGGATTTTCTAGCGTCGCATAAAATATGTCAACATGTTAATGTAACGTTAAAAAAAGAATATTATTTTGTTAAAAATAATAATTAAGGACAGATTTAGAGCAATAAATAATTATGTTAACCGTTACCTATGACAAACAAAAAAGGAGCAGCTTGCTATCACTAAAAAAAATACATAAGTACCTAACTGAGTGGATATTATTATTATGATATGTATGACGCTAGATCTTCGGGTAAGTTAACCTAATAAAAAGTTTAAAAAAACAAAAACCCGCCTTCAAAAAGCAAAAAATAACTTCTTTAAAATGGTAGGTAAATAGGTCAGTCCAACTGAAGTCTGCTTTTGGTTAAAATATTGTTGGACGCCGACTTCAGTTGGACTGACCTATTTACCTACCATTTTAAAGAAGTTATTTTTTGCTTTTTGAAGGCGGGTTTTTGTTTTTTTAAACTTTTTTTTATTTTATACTTTTTAGTGATCATAATTATGCTGTTATTCTCCCATTTCTCAAGAAACAATAGAACATTTCAATCTCGCCGCAAGCAACGCCGTGGGAAAGTCATAGTCATATATTTAAACCTAAATATGCTTCGTCATAGTCGCTCAACTACCTTAATCGAAATATCTTGTCGCCACCCTCGAAATATATACCGTTTAGGAGTTCCGGTGGCCATCTGTGGTCTTCATCATCAGTTCCACTTCACCAAATAGTGCTTTCCAAGACCAAATACACGAGTTACAATGAAAAATACCAAAATCGCTATAGGTGTGCCTATAAATTTTGAAGAGTTCCATCGATTCCTCATGGATTCCACCATCAGATCTTCATTTTGAAAAAAATGGGACCAATCTGGAAGCACCAGCTTTCAAATAAAAAAAGAATCTTCAAAATCGGTTCACCCAGTCGAAAGTTCTGAGGTAACAAACATTTAAAAAAACAAAAAAAAAAACCGGGTGAATTGAGAACTTCCTCTTTTTTTTGAAGTCGGTTAAAAATAAAGAAATATGACCAATAATCTTCCGACGGTGCATTTTTTACCCTTTTGCCCCTGAATCAGGGTAATATTTTTAAACTCTCTAAATAGCAAAGTTGGCCTTCTTATAAACACTTTTGTTTTATAAACTAGGCAATGGCGTTCTAATAACAATAGTAACAAAATAGTCGAGTATAAAATATTTCGGTAATTGTAACCTTTGTTTAGGGCGATCAATCAATTCATAGGCGGGTAGCTTACGGTGCTTACGGCTCTACGCACGTTCGCGGCTTCGCTGAGCTTTCCAAAACAAAGTTATTGTCAACAAGAAGTTTCGAGTAGTACCTACTAGCTACTAGAGCCAGCTTCTAATACATAACAAGTAACTGGCTGCGTGTCAGGAGTACGCTCAAGTTTCTGACATGATTAATGGTTACAATACGTCCAGCGAAAACACTTATTTCTTATTTTAATTTATTGCGTGCATGATAAATTGTACCAACTAGGATTTAAGTTTTACGTCTGTTTAGTTTTGTAATGATTAGGGTTTGTAAAGTTGTTGATTTTATTAATTAAGTTTTTTTTGTAAGTATTCTTCTTTTGCACTATGATCTTTTTTTTTACGTTGCGTCGTCTCTTCAGTCCAATGGTTGAGATCGGTTTTAGCAAGAAGACCGCCTATTGTCTACAACGTATAAGGATGTAGTATTTAATAAAGCGTGTTTTGTAATGTTATGTATTTTATTGAAATGAAAACTTTGTAAACTATTCGTCTAATATAATTTTTCGTAAGTCGTAGGTCTAATACCTAAGTGATAACTTGAAACAAATGTCTAATCCCTGATATTTTGTAAATTTTCTGTACTCTTGACCAATCATGATATTCGTGATGTATGTACTAGTATATTACGTGCTGAAATATTACGAAACTGATGGTATCCGTCCCTATCTAAAGTGTTTCTTAAACAAATAAAGTTCGATTTGATAATGGTGGCTTCCAAGGCCATATCGGTTTCACATTATAAAATCAATTCTACTATAAAATATGATACAAACTACACGAGTACATCTACGCGTTAGGCAGTACTAACATATGACTTTGTTTATGTAATTTTAGATTAGTTTATTTCCTTCCACAATTTTTATTATTACAAAAATATGTCTAAATGCGAAATTTATCAACCTGATTCCCTATTTTAATAATTTAAAAAGAGAGAATAAATGCTTCTGAAGCATTCCAGAACCATGCTAATCATCAAAGTTGTCGCACGAGTGTATAACATATCATCTAAATCATCAGGTAGGTGATTTTGTTTAATCACTCGCTCTTGAACTCGATGCACCAATTACCTACTAACCAGCGAGTTGCAATAGTCCCGTCAGAGCGTAAAAAAACATTTATGCATTCTCAGCTTGCCCGCTTTACTTGTCGAGTGAGCGAGCTAGTATGACTTCACTCACTCGATCAAACATTCGACAAAGCCGTTTTTAAGGGAACGAAACCCCAATCACCCCATACGCAATTTTCAAAAGGTTATAAATATGATTCTCTAGCGCAGACTATACTTATAACTAAATCATGCTCGTCACAGTCGAGCTACTCAAGTAAACCACGATAACAACTGGTAACATTAAAATATAACCCATTGCGTGGTTATATGTATAGTTATACGTAGGTTAGTTTAGTTACCAGCCACAGATGTAGCGCCGACTGTAAAATCTGGCGGTAAATCATCGCCGGCGACTATAAAACTTTTTGTCAAGCCGTCGTTCGATTATGAAGTTTAAAAGCTTTTGAAATTAGAGTACCTATCATCAAAATTGATTGGGAATTAAAAATAATACGAAGTTTGATTGATTACTAAACGGTAAAAAATGTTATGGTTTTCTAGCTATTGACGCATAACACCGTCATTACAAGCTTTTTTTTTGTTTTGAAAATATGGTATCAATGCCAGACCCTAGATTTATTTATATTCAAGGATTCTTTTGAATACATGGTATCCTTGAACACTACTATAGTTATTACTTATTACATGCATTAACATAACATATTATCAAGTAGGTATGCAAAATTGGTAAAGCTTGTTATATCATTATTATTGTTTTTCCTTTAAGTAAGAAATTATTTTTTGACTATGAATACAAGAAGCTGTTACGATTATGATTACTGTCAGTTAAGTATTTATGAACGTCACTATCAAATATATCTAAAAGTAAAGGTAGGTACTCAAACATAATTATCAAAACTCGACTCTATTATTAAAGACGTTAGAGCGTGAGATTTTTCCAGTAGTTAACTTTAATACATTTGATAAAATAATGTAGTTTTCAGAATTTGCCTGGAGCACGCTGGACGTTACAAAAAAATGTTAATTCCAAAAAGGCAAATTGATATTTGGCGAACCAGTGTTTTATCTAGCTCTACTTTTTTTTAACTGGTACCCAGTAAACAGAATCACATCAGTTTACGCGTGTATAACATAATGCATAGCGCAAGTACTTAGATATTGTATGCACTTAAAGGCGTATCTGTGATTGTCAGTGGCGAAGATGTTACTAAGCAGATGGCTGCGCGGTAGGTCGCTCCGCTCTACAAAAAGCGACGCTGCCCTGCCCATTCTCCTAATCATTGCCACATTTACTTGGCGCTGATTTGATCTCGAAGTAGACTTACTGGCTTGTATGTCCAATCCTACAAATATGTTGATTTATTCGTTTGTTTTTCCTTCGATTCTGTGGCGCTAGTGACATTAGTTAATATTGGCAGTAGAACGTCTATTTGAATCCTGGGAAATATGTAGCAGCATTTTAATACCAATTTTAGTTTAAAGCACAACCGTCAAACTTTGTTTTTTTAATAGCTCACTATGCACTTTATCTATCCATCCACACACCAAAAATCAAAACTTTTAGAATTCTCATAAGTATTTTGTCTCTGGCTATGTGACTACTTGGTTGAGTCTCCTTTTTGAGTGTTGGTACCTACTATGCGGTTAAGTAGGTGCAAAAACTTTACCACATTTTTGGCTTATTTTAGAAAGAAACAAAAAATCTTAAACCACATCCCAGCTTCAGTGGGCTAATATATTATGCGTAATACGATCATTATTATACCTTATAGCGAGAAACGTATAGTTAACGTGTTATTTTATTCCACGCGCAATAAAAATCCCCTAAATACGCTGCGTTGCTAGCGCGTTCCCACTAATAAACAAGGAAACCGCTGAACTTCGCCGAAGTTCGGTAATTATTGCTGCTCATATTGCTTCGAGTAATCCGTTAGAAATCGATCGACTTTTAGTGGCGTGTCAGTGTTTGAAAAAAGCATAATTTATTGTCAGATCGCGAGGAAACCCGAACGGGGCACTAGAAAATAAAAATGCAATAAAACGAGAGCCGTTTACGAGCGTAAAATGACGAGAGGCTTGGCTGTTCACGGGCGGGGTTACTCCGACTACGTTCCGTTGCTACGAACTTCTGTTGACGACCGCTGGATCTTCTATTTGACCCTTGAATTGAACTTCTTAAGATTTATATTTAATAAACTGTTTCACGCAGCAAACACATTTTTTTAATTCAGCGGCCGGAGTAAATATGACACAAGTATAATTTAGCCTCTCAATGGACCCGATTCTACGCGCACATCGCTTAAATAGCATAAAACTAAATTGTCTAATTTTTAGACTTAGTTTAGACGGTAGATTTAACAAGTGCTATTCCAGAATGTCAATATAATATTGCATAAGACCGCCTAAAATAAGAAGCGTCAGATTCAAATTAGCGCTGTCATTTAATTATGACAGCTGTTCATAGAATAGCAAAGTGTTTTAGCGACACCTAAATAAAAATAGGAAGTTTAGAGGCCACTGTAGAATCGGGTCCAATTACTCCTTAATATTTAATTCTATTTATAAACGCAAAATATCCTTATATCATGGATGCTGCAAACCCAGTTTACTGAGATATAATATTGCGTACGGATTCAAAGATCACAATCTAAATGTTTGTCTAAATCGCAAGTTTGAACTTGCGTTAGAAAATCACACACTAACCGGAGAAGGACCGTATAGTCGCAAAGGTTAAGAGTTAATAATAATTTATTATTTTTATTGTCGGCACTTGATAGGTTCGGTTACCTAGTAATTATCGCGGCGTGCGCCGAAAGCCGACCAATTTGGACTGCGCTCGCGCCGCCCTCAAGTGCGCATTTCATATTGTTTATGTCAACATTAACTTTTTGTTCGGGTTAGAGTCTATACTCGAAACTATTTATAGCTTTAAGCGTACGAGTATGTAAGCAACGTCCAAAGCGAACTTAAATGTTGATTTCCAAAGGCTTTGTGGCGATGGTATTGTATAAACTTTTGTGATGACGTTTGTGTTTAGACCGTTTGAAATATTATATTGCTATTGCTAGTACCATGCTATAAGGATTAGGTATGGTTAGAAAACAGGACAAAAATAATATCGTAGTTATGATTCTATCTCAATGTGACGTTTGTTGATAAAAAGATACACGTAAATTATAAGAATGTACACATTAAGAATAAGGCCATTTATCATGTCAAGTATAGGATCAACATGCGAAACCTTCCTCAAGAATCATCTTCTCTCTGTGCTACCCGCGCTCAGCGATTCTCTCCACATTTATCATATCGAACGGTGTACATATTTAACTTTCTTATTTAAATAACTATCTTTAATGTCGTTAATCCGGATACTGTATAACTTAAAACGGTGTTTTTTTTTGGAAAAAACTCTAATCTAATCACTAAAATGTAGACTAACTCCAATGAAACTTACTTAGATTACTCTTCATAATTATGGCAATAAATGAGGTCAAGAACTACAAAAGTGAAATTCGACTATTTATCGATAATGCAAAAAATGGTATGTACGCTATAAAAATGTCATTAGATGCTAGTAGATTTTTGAAAATTAAAATACATACCTATAGCTAAGTTTTTGTTTTGTTGCAGAGGTGGCGGCTGCGTGCGGCGACCGCATGTCAAGCGACCGATGAACGCGTTCATGGTGTTCGCGCAGGCGATGCGGCGGCGGCTCTCCGAGCAGCGGCCCTCGCTGCACAACGCCGAGCTCAGCAAGACGCTCGGCTCGCTGTGGAAGTGAGTAACAAAACAGTAGCCCATTCTGCAAGCGGAGAGAGTAAAATTGAGTTGATAGTCAGCAAATCGCTTGGTTCGTTGTGGAAGTAAGTATATAGCATCATTAGTTTCACTGCAAGCAGAGAGTGCAGTAGCACCAACGGTAAACCGACTCACTGCGAGTGGAGGGAGCACAGAAGAGACTTGGCTAGATCGTTGACTCTCGGTAGAATTGAGTAGCAGCAACGGTAGCCCTAAATAAATAAATACTGCAAGTGAAGAGAACAGAAGCAATACTGGGCAAGACTGCAATGAGTATCTTCAAATTAACAGTAGTCCGTCTCACTGCGAGTAGAGAGCGCACAACGCGGGCGATGAGTCGATGTTTTTCCGTGCAAATGCCTGCAAGGGAACTTTCTCATATAACGGTCAATTTCTACGTTAGCGCTTTGCCCCTTTCTCCCCTTTCCTTAAGACACTGCGAATTTTAAAGGGAATACATTGTCTTTTGTCTTTTACTTTATCGTAAACCTTCAAGAAAAAGTATCTAATATACGACGGGTATCAGCAGAAAACATTAGGAATTTCTATCAAAAGTTCCAAATTCAATTGACCGAGAAATGGTTCTCGTCCACGGTAAGGAGAGCGGCGCGTGCGGCGCCCCATCGTGCGCGTGCATCGATTGTTTACTCATTAAAATACTATCACTGCCGGCCGATAGCATCTCGATCGAGCGGCGGAGGTCCGATAATAGAAACTGTACCCAAATAATTCGATAGAATGGGTATCTTTTCGCAATCTCGATGACATTGTTTACGATGCCGCGTTAATGGATTTTAAATGAAGAAGCGTAACGAAACCTTAAGGCATTCTACTGAAAATTTAAGCTCTTATAGGCGATATTAAAATCTCTATGTGTTATTTCAAAGGTGAAAATGTATCAACAGTAACAAAAAGATATTAGGAATTCCATAAAGTTAAGGAGTCTCATGCCTAGTTTGAAGTATAGATACTTATCTGCGAGACAATGACAGCAGAGTCTACTTTTGGCTTGAGAATAATAAATAAATATCAGGGAACAATGTCACATCAATTGACTTAGTTCCAAACTAAGCTCTAGGCTTGTATAGGTACTATGGGTACTAGACAATGATATAAATACTTATACTTAGAAACGAAAGATCGTTTTTCAGGATCGTAGCAGGTGGAAATAAGTCTCTGCCTACCCCTCTGGGATACAGGCGTGATTTAATGATTGTATGTATTTATACGTAAATACATAGAAAACAGCCATGACAGAATATTTGTTGCTGACAAATATTTGCGCTCATCACACAAATATCTGTCCTTACCGGGAATTGAACCCAGGTCCGCTAGCTGCGTAGGCAGGGTCACTAACAACAATGCAAACGCGTCATCAATATAATTTAAAAACGTCGTTTATCATTGTGATCTTCCCGAAAAATGTAATACAACGCACTAGGGACTAATTTAATTCAGTAAACGTGATTTTAAGAAACTTTACACTGCGCTGCCGCCAATGCAGTAGTTACGAGTATTACTCTGCAATACATGTACTCGGCAAATAAACACCGCAACAGGGCTAAAATGGATTATGTGACCGACATTAAGTATAAACTATTATGAAATTCAACTTAGTCATTTATCCGCAACAATATGTAATGTGGTTTCATTTATGCGCATTGATTACGGTTATGCAAAAGAGTTTCCTTTCAAACACCTGTTTTTTACGTAGAATAAATATTCATCGCATCCTGCATCTAAAGTGCACTTTCTGACCACCCGCGCAAGCTCACGATGACCGGCCAATATTTTGACACAAGACGACACGGGAACTCTCGAATCATCAAAGAAAATAGTCGGTGAAAAGAGTCTGATTGCTCTGTTGTGATTGGTCTGCTCTCGACTGTCATCGCGGGATGATCGCCGCTCGAGATTAGCAAGGTCAAAGGTTTCCGCAGTCAGCCATGATCTCACAGTTTCTCAGTAATCGCCTGTTTGTTTAAGAATGGAATGTATAGTAATTAAGATAATTTGTTAATTTGAGTTCAAAAAGTTATCAATGTTTTAATGAACTTACTTTACCTTCTTGGACTAATTAGTCAATTAGGCGGTCTATATCACTAAGTCACTGTCACTGAGTTATATCGTCTCAGTTAAGTCTAGCTAGCTAGAGCATTATTTAGTTAAGATTCAATAACTGCGTTTTTCTCTCGACCTTTTACGCCCTTATAACTTTGTAGGGCATACAGTCATTGCGTTAGCCTCAAATGTATCCTAGTACTTATTACTATGTACTGCATTTTTTTCTTTTATGAAGCTGCTGATAATATTTCCATGACTAATCCCAATTAACGAACTCGCTCTATGTTTTCAGTCCAGCCTATCATAAATTATCTGTAAGAGAACTAATTATAACAGGCGCAGACTGTCGCCCAGACGCCGTAACACGGTCACCGCACATCTCCCAAATATTTTCTATTTCTCGAGCGAATCTTAAGATGAACGATAACAAAAGATAAGTCTAATTTAAGTCTATTGTAACTTCTGTAATATTGTGATTCGTTTGAATTATTTCACAGAGCTTTTAACGTAGGGTGCTTGACTTTGATATACCTAGTCCAACCGATATAATAATACGTAATATATATAGCGGTAGAAATGACTGGTAGAACTAATATGCATAACGCTAAGTTAGCTATTTTCCTTAATCGTCAAAATGTATAAGATTAACGTAAGCTGATGACAGATCATGTCATCATTTATATCAACTCCATACATTTCGATTAGATAGAAAACAGAAACGTGAGCAGCGTTAGCATCTTCCCTAGTCAAGAAATTGAAATATAAATTGAAAATTGATTTTGAAATTGAAAATTGCATCTTGACTAGGCCTAATGATGGCCGTGTAGGGGCGGAAAGGTTCTGGACCTGGAGTGGAGACCTCGTACTAAAGGGCGCAATGTTGCCAGGCTTGCAACAGGATTGACTGAAGATCTGCAACGGTCGCGGGATTCAGCTGCTGGATGATGGTAGCACGGGAGAGGACCGATCATAATGGAAATTGTGATCGGTCGGAAAGTGTATTTTCAGTGCAGTGGATGTGTTTCGGCTAAAATGATAATGATGAATGTGATGATGATGCTAAACCTATACCGCTATAGTTCTCCCTTTCCCAAAATAGGGAAGAAAATGAGAGGACAAAAAAGAACTTGGATTGTTTAAAGTATGTACATTGCTTATATAACGTCGAAAATTGACCTTAAAAATATTATTTCTTACATTTACCTACTCCCATTTTTAAGTTGTCCACAATATCAAACCTAAAAGAGAGTATACGTCAAAAACTTAAGTAAATGACCTCTTGCTTGTAGTTGTAACACATCTGTATAGACCGTTCGACATTCTATATTTGAAATTTGACGTAAATTCCATATTCGTTTTGTACACAACTACATGCAAGAGGTCATTTACCTAAGTTTTTCACCTAATTATAGGTAATTACCAGTGATCGGAAATAGGTGAGCTAATTTGCCTAAACTTGATGCATGTTCATTCAATAATGTATTCCCATCTCTCTCACGCATGAATGAATATGCATCAAGTTTAGGCAAATTAGCTCTACCTATTCCGATCACTGGTAATTACGACTTAAAATGGGCTTTGGCTTTGCCCAGTTGGGTCCAGTTGCATCAATGTACCTACGTAAATTCATCTTCGGGCGCGGCTAGTATCTGAAGGTACAGCTAAATCACTTCAGCCTGCCGTTTGCATACGTTTCTAGCTGTCAGCTCGGCCAATAGACGACCACCTCAACTGCAGTCCAACGTGTGTGCTGTTGTTGAATCCATGATATATTCACTTGACAACTATACTAACATACCTTCAAGTAAATATATTACGAATAACAAGTTCCCACACTTACATCAATCCCGCTTCTATGCTAATTAGAGCAGCATTAATTTCCTGCAAATTATTGCTCTACGTGTACCATAAACTAGCAACAGTATGTAATTTAAACACCCCCAGCCAGCCACCGGTAGTGAACATGTTAAGTTGAAAGTGCAAGCTCCCAGTGGTCCAGCGTAGCGAGCCGGGCGCGCGGCGCCGTCTGCGCGCGCGCACGCCACATTAGCGCTCCGGCGCATCTGGAAATAGGCGCGCGATACCATCGCCGCCGCTCGCACATGCTGCCATTCTTGACCATTGTCTAACACAAAATATTTACAAGCCCCATCGTATACTTACTTAGTTCATTGCTTTACGAAAGAACTTATCCAAGAGAAACCTTAGCTAAGTTGCATTTTACGAAAGCCACCTACTGTGGAAATTTGACAAAAAGTAATAGAATGACAAATGCGAACGCATGACACCTTACGTCAACGCTTTACGTTTTTTTTCTGCATTTTTTACGTTTGTAAAACATAATACTAATGATTACCATGATAAACATTACCATTTCCCGAAGTGTGCCGAATTTCACCAAACTGGAATAAGACTTGCTCCGAGATTAATCAATACAAATTCGGCGTTTAATCTAGGTATAAGATCTTATTCCAGTTTGGTCGAATGCAACCTTAATCGCCTAAACTAACTAAACTGGGATTTCTTTTTACTAAAAAATACCGAGACCACAAACCTCAACATCTTCCCGTTCACAATCATAATATTCACAATGCGGAAGATGTTGACTTGCGACACATAGGCAAACTAATCGGATGGTTAGTAACACCAGAGTTTTAAAACCAGATTATTTGTTTCAGAAACCTTACCGACGTAGAAAAGTTGCCGTTCATCAGGGAAGCTGACAAGCTACGGACCCAGCACAAGCGGGAGTACCCCGACTACAAGTACCAGCCGCGCCGCCGAAAGCCGCCGCCCGCGACCTCCACGCGGCTCAAGCGCGAGCCGTCTCTAGAACGATCTCAGATAGACTTCAGAGAGATAGAAGTCGACGGGGCTTTGCTGGTGGACGGGACGCCGGACAGCGCTGAACTAGAGCAGTACCTAAAGCCGGCCCCCGTGGCCGACTACCACGAGCTACAGCCGCGCTACGCCCACCCCCACCCCCCCGGCCTCTACGGACCCACCTCGAATATCTACCCCCAGTGCGACTGGCCACATTACGCGCACCCCTAAAGTTTTTACTGAGTGCCATAAATATGTTTGGCATTTCGCAACTTTATAGTTTGACAAAGATTCTAAATCACGTTTATTTTTTAATTAGATTATCTCTTATGGTAGCATCATGTCTCCAGTTAAATAGTTAGTAACATTACTGAGCGACTTGAATATTTAAAGATTGATAGAGCTTAGCACAATTCAAATAGCATGATCACTCTGATGAACTCAATTAATCAAAGGGTGAAAAACAGAATTGTTGTCTAGCTCAAAGCGCATAAATAGATGGGTCCAACTGGTGGACCCATCTATTTACTATTTACTTACCGAAATGGACAGAAAAGAAAATGGATATCTATTAAATGTTGAAAGTTTACGCCCCAGTAGTGTTACGTCCCACCATTTAAATAATTTGCAAATATGTTAGCATTTACGTACAAAAAGTTGGTATAAACGCTGGCCGTTTTTTCAGCCTTATGAAAATAGGTCACTTGACACAGTTGTAGTTGCCACATGGGCGCCTTCAGTGGAAGCCCACGTGCGGATACTTATCGCGGAAATAATAACTGTTAAATAAATAAAACTACTTTATAAGCAAAAAGGTGATAAGTCAAACACCACAATCACTCTCAATATTCTTCATTGCGCTACAAGTAAGATTTAAAGTTGAATAAAATCGATCTTACACCAATAATCTCTTAGTTCAAATTTGCTATAGATTTCGGACTCAAGATCTCTTATACGCTCGCTAGCTTAAATTATGTCTACAATCGATTTTATTGTTATTCTACCTAGTTACTCTGTATTTGCTTCTTGTTATTTCTTCTATTTTTATGTTTATATTTTATCAAATCCAGATATTCCTTTGATTCCAAAGTTAATTGGACCCCCTGATAGGTTCCTAGTCTAAGTTATTTGTAATTATCTTCTATTATTAATTTAGAGTAAGTAAGTTATAACTTGTGATTAAATAAGTTAAAGTAAGTAAAAAAAACACTGTTTAAGTTTATAAAAAGTCATAATTAAAATAAATATGACTTAGGCCCTGTTGTTTGATCAGTAGTTAAACTAACTAATTGTTGAAATTCGAAAAAGGAATGGAAAATTTGACACATTTCCTTGAGATTTTAACCATTAGTAACGTTTTTTGACCATTAATTAGTTTAACTACTTACCAAACAACAGGCCATTAGTCACTTGTAACTGTGGACAAGTATCTACTCTACTTACACCCAAATTTAAATGTACCTCTATATTAAGTTCTCTTGTATTCATTGACTTGTAAAATACGTCTCGCATATACTGAGTTACTAAATTTTATTTTCTGATTTGTCGCTTGATGCAAACTTATTCATTACGTTTCCTTCACGATTCTGACAAGAATTTTCACCTTAAAGACAAAGGATTTAGAAGCTTTCATAAAAAAAACAGTTAGAACTATTTTATGCATGTAATTTTCATCTTAAGGGTTTATACGACTCGTGCCTACCCAAAGGTGCAAACGGGACCCTATTAGCAATAGGCCTGCAGCCTCAAAAATAAACACTTGAAAGGATCTGAAACAACGATAAATAGGCAACTAAGTACATTTTGCAACATATCCAGTTAAGATTTTCTATTTCAAACGAAACTTCAATAATGTAGTTACATAATAATGTAAATATAGTTAATTTTAATTAGCTTTATTGTAATATAATTGTTACAAAATTAAATAAAATCAATCAAACATTTCCGTTGATTTTTAAATTTAAATTGGCTATTCATTTAAAGGAAGGTATGATTCCCTTCCTTCAACTAGAACAAACAGGAATCTGTCCGAATCTGGTCTAGGCGGTGCAAGCCATATCGTCTTTGACCTGTTATTGTATTGTTTTTAACTCGGCTGCTATTACTGTCAAGTAAATAAGAGCTATTAAATATTAAACGTTGTCAATACGATAACAGGTCCAAGACGACATAGTTTTTAGCGCCTAGAAATAACCTAGAATCTCGGCCCAGGGTGAGTACGGCGCGTTTCAAGAACGAGATGGCGAAAGCTGCTTGTGTGATCTAGTGTCTGTTGAAAATCTAGATTAAGAACAGTTTCGACTTAAGAATGCTATTTGGTAGGTAATTCACTTGTTGACCATATTCTACAAACATTTTGCTAACGAATACTGTTTAAGTGTACCTATTGTGGTATCCTCGAATCGTATTACAATCTACACCAAAGACTCACACCATGTTATAAAATCGCGATCCCTTCTTTGAGATCTAATATCTCTTCAACGATCCAACCGATTTTCATACAACCGAGCGAAGTTCCAACCCGATTGAACTAGCTTTCTTTTAAAAAAATACGCATCCAAATCGGTTTATCCGTTTGAAAGCTATGACGCCACAGACACACACACAGAGGATACGTATCATAATTATAATATTCAAAATACATACCGCGTCATAACATATTACACAATTGTCATAATATGTAGATAATGGTTTTTCTTCTGAAACCGTAAACTTTTCTATTCGATTCGTTTTTAAACCAATCGCGTCAATGGTAGACCACGTGACTTTTCGTATCACGTCATCTTCCAGTGACGCGATTGGTTTAAAAATTAATCGAATAGAAACGTAAGTTAGCGTAGTGCATCTTGTCTGAGCCCTCAGGATTGCTATAAAACAAACGTAACCTAACCTAATGGGTTCAATACAATGATCTTTTAAAAAAATCTTGTTAATTTTCAGAATAAAACCATTTTGTATTTTGAACTTTATACATTACGATACGTTCCCACAAACACGTACGTTAAACTTAGATGTCCTTTCTTTTTTTGTCGGGGGTGAAATATTCTTATTACTTATGTAGAACTGTGTAATTCTTGGAAGCATTATCCTACGGGCAGCCCGTGACCCCGCTTCCGTCCCGCACAGAGGCTCGTTGTTCGCACCCCTATCTTATCACTTTTCGCGGTCGGCTAATGAGGACAGGGGTATCGCGAATTATGCAATGTCTCCTCCACACGGCTGATTTATCTCGTTCTTGATGTGCCGCCGACCTGCATCCGCTGCTATTGGAAAATTACCGGATTGATAGGTACGTTTTAGAGTTCGATATCCAATGGATGCTAACGGGACCCTATTATTAAGCCTCGGCTGTCCGTCTGTCAGCGGGCTGTATCTCAAGTCATGAACGTTATAGTTAGGCACTTGAAATTTTCACAGTGTGTATTTTTATTGCCGCTAAATCTACATCTACACTTCTACAATAATATTATAAAGAGAAAAGATTTGATTGTTTGTTAGCATTGAATAGGCTCCGAAAATACAGGACCGATTTGAAAAATTCTTTCAACAACAGGCAACAGCTCTATAAAAATTAAATTAAATTAAAAGTTATGGCGGCCCTACAATAAACGTTTTTTGACGTTGTTTGCTTGATCCGAACAATCGCTATATCTCTTGAACCGTATTAGATACACATGAAATTATCAAAAAATTTGGACTTAATATCAACGCTGCCATAACGAAACATAATTCAAATTAAATATAAAAGACGGCCGCCATACAAGAAAAGTACGGGACCCTTTGTGTGCGAGTCCGACTCGCACTTGCCCGGTTTTTTTCATCTCAGAAGCGGAAAAGCATCATGTTATGTAATATAGGTAGGTAGGTACTCTTAATGGTATGGTAACCAATCGCCGCTGAAATACTAGGAAAATCGAGGGAGACGAGAGGTGAGGGTAAGAAATGTTGGAAAAATAGGGAGGGATGGGCTGAATGTCGCAGAATAGTGGGTCTTTGTATTTAAGTTTTATTTCTCTAAGTATTTAGATATATTTAGGTAAGTACCTACTTATGTATGATTTTCGTTGTCTAATTCCCACAGTACCTACAAGCTTAGACCTTGGTTTGGGACTAAGTAAATTTGTGTGATATTGTCCCGTTTTTAGGGATCCGTAGACAATAAGGAACCCTTAAGTTTCGCCATGTCCGTCAGTCTGTCTGCCCATCTATCCGCGATTAAACTCGTTCCAGGATTCCCTAAATCCGTACAGAATAGATTTAACATCTTTCCGATTTCTTAAAAATATATAGTTGTTATTAATATCCTCGAATATAAGTTTACAACAGATTGTGAATGAATTATGTAACAAATTTCAGGTAGTTTTTCAGTCCTTGTTGGGTGAAAGACGGCTTTTCACGGCGTTGAAACGTTTACTTCTAAATAATTTTAACTGTCAGGCACAAAAAGCTATACAAGAACCATAGAACAAATAAAAGTAGTTTTGCAATCATTTGGGAATATAGCAAATATGGAGACTGGTCGTCTTCGAAAAAATGTATTTTTTTGGTAATAATATTGAATAACATAACATTAACTACACATGCACATAATATCATTAATTGAAATTGGCTTGAACCCTTTTCTACTGAATTGAGTAGTCCTATGCTAATACCGACTACACGCATTACACTACTAAAACTCTGCTAATCAACTATTGACAGGCACCTAAATTTAAATACCAAGAAAATGATTTACCTAATTGCCAAAATTACAAATTAGCCTAAACGGACGACGACAGGATAATAATTTCTTAGATTTTGAACTTAACAAAAACAGGCGTCAAAAAAGAGGTTGTTATGAATTGGTAATGGTGCATCGCTGCTGCAGTGTGGAGATTGGGTGCAAATGAGGCGCACGGCGCGTGCGCCGGCGGCTCGCATTACACAACCACAAGAAAGGCATACTCCTAATCTTATTTTAACGGTATAAGGTTTGGTATTGCGAGATCCTCGCGCCATACTTTTTGTGTACTCGCGGACACCGATACAGCTACCCGTCGGTCTTTTTGTGCGTACACATAACGTATTAATTACTTGGGCGGCAATATGCTCAATTTTACGCCTTAATCTGCTCAGTTTTTGCGTTTATGCCGTCCCGTCTGACGACAAGGGGACTAGTGTTCTACACTAAACTTTTGATGATGAACCTATTAGTTAGATACTCGGGGCTGTTTATACCCTTCGTACACCAGAATCCAAACCTTAGGACCTAGAGTCCGATTGTTTTTATAAATTGTGAGGGTGTTATGTAGCTACATGATAGTGACTTTCCGAAGAGATATTTTTTTACTCAAACTAAGTAAGCCGTATGTATGCTCTGAAACACCCGGGTACATGATTATTTTAGTTCCATTTCTTTAAATGGCATTCCTTCATTGCTGTACATAGGCAAGATTTGCCAAGGACTTCATTTATATCTATTAATCGAGACATAATAGAACCTTGTCGCAGAAATTAAATCTTAATTTTGACAGGATCCTCTTCAAGCTTAGCACTTGAATAGCATCGAGAAACTGTAATGGTCACAAGCACAGCAGAGGAGCGGATTTGAGAAAAAAAAACAGAATGCCACGCATGGTGCGTGAGACTTACCTACATATGTAATTTAGCTGGGTAGGCTTAATCCTTTGTTAAACTCTTTACCCTACGGACATATCTGAACAGGTGAGGGAGGTAACAAGTAAACGTTTGCGCTAAGATCACTACTAAAATATAACCTTCAGTTCGCTTTACGGAAAGGCCTTTATACTGCGGTGTGGTAAATAATAATTGAGAACCAAAAAAAGGTTCACAATTTGCACATCTACCTACTCACGTGCTAGCTTGAGCAGGTTTTGATAACCTTTTGGTCACTAACCTAAACCTAAAATCAGTGAACGGGGCCTTATTTATATTGCGTAATACGAGTACATTATGCATGCCCAAGCATCAACTAAGACGACGCCAAATTCGAGGAACCATACATTTCATCTCCGGATGAGCAACGCTCAAAGGATTCCAGGCTCAAGTGGTTTCAACAGCTTCGACACCAGGACATGCGTGTGAAAACTCGGCAGCTACCAGCTCGAAGAAAAAAAGTACACGAGACATGCGATTCTGTGCTGTAAACTGTTATCATTAAGCTATTTTTTATAAAGAAAATACACAGCTTGGGAATGATCGGAAAGCCCAGATCAAACAAATATTAAACGTATTGGGAACGGAATAGCGACGTTTATAGGGTCTCCCATCAGTTTTCAAAATGTAGTTCGGTAGCTATGTTGCAAAAGCAGCCTTATGTCATCACTGATGTACAGTGGATAATCTTGTTGACCCTTGGTGTTGGTTAGGTTTTCTCGGTACGTGGTGTAAGGCGACACCGAGGCGTCTGCTGCGCATCGGCGAGGAATCAAACGCGAGAGGATCTACGCATCGAACATGTGCAGAACAATTCTGTAACCTAATATTGCGTTACATCACTTGGTTGAGATTTATACTTTAAACGTTATGTATTTTCAAAGCACGCTTGGAAGTATTGAGCGTAACAGAGGACGAAACTTGATTGAAAGCTGTTTTTTTTAAACATTAAGAAAACTTTTTCTGGGGTAGGTAGGTATATACTGAGGTTCTGACGTCTGATTCAAATTTTAAAATCTAGTTGGTTGGTAGGTTGGTAGGTATTATACCAATGAAATGCGCAAATACTTTGGTAGTCTACTAACCAGGATTCAGACTTACTCGTAGCAGAATGGTGTGTAGTACCTAACACTTACCATTTTAATAGTGAAAAAACCGGTCATGTGCGAGTCGGACTCGCGCACCGAGGGTTCCGTATTTAAGTTGGAAAACGCAAAAGATAATAGGTACTCACTGTGTTATGTATGAACTTTATTATCTATGTTATAAGCTCAATTTTGACTAGCCTAAATTTTTATTACAGATTTTTAAAGTTTTATGATAATTTTTCCAAAACTGTAAAGTTTGACAACTTTATTTTATTTTTCCCGTAATGTATAAGTAATTATCTTGAAATCAGGATTTTTTCTGATTTTTTGGTCCATCGACTTCGGAGATAAGGGGGGACGGGGGACGGTCATTTTTGTAAATTTTTTGGCTATAAAACAAAAAAAGTACGTCACGGAAAATTATAAAAAAATAGTTTTGAATTGCTATAATCACATCACTTTCATTTTTCAACCCCCCGTGCTATACTTCTTTTCAAAATATTTCATATTATTTTACTAAAAACTGATGCGGGCAAGATAAACAACTTTTCCAAATTTCAAGTTGATTCGTAACTATACATATAGCGTAGTAGGTACCTTCAATAGCGATTTGTAGGGTTCCGTACCAAATGGTAAAAAGGAACCCTTGTGGTGAGGCTTCGGTGTCCGCTTGTCGGCCTGTGTCACCGCAGCTTTTTCTCAGCAACTACTGAATCTATCAAATTGAAATTTGGCATCACTACCTACATATTATAAAACAAAGTCGCTTCCCGCTGTCTGTCTGTCCCTATGTATGCTTGGATCTTTAAAACTACGCAACGGAATTTGATGCGGGTTTTTTAAATAGATAGAGTGATTCAAGGGGAAGGTTTACATGTATAATACATGCATAATATAGTAGAGAAACACTGATAATTTTAGAGGTTTCTAATGTGATGTCGTAAATAAACACTTTTTTTGCGATTACATTGCAAACGCTGGCTAAACTTAAGAAATATATCAAAATAATGTACTGAAGAATTGTAGTTCTTCAAAAAAACTACAGAAAAGTCCACGATGGCATATGTTTATCTCATAAGATTGACTCACAGTAACCATTTTTATCTTTAAAATTTGATTAAAAATTATAGGTTATTTGCGAAGCTATTTTCTCCAATTCAGTATTTATTCTTATCCAGATAAATACGTTAGTTACCTTGGGCATTTAATGTAGATTAAACTGTCCTTTACACTATATTATTTAAATAAATACTTTAGAAGATACGGCAGATTCAAAATTACCCCCAATAGATACCGCTTACAAGTTCACCACTCGTATGCGAAATTTAGTATAATGTAGGTGCGGTATAGCGCCGATGACCGCTATCAGTGTCAACCATGTTTGAGACCTATGCGTACGCCTGCCGTTTGAGTTAGAAACATGTCATAAAAATATACAGAATTCGAGAAATAGAGAATGTCAGCCAGTTTAGATTTTTGGCTTACCGTATTATTCATTAAAAACTAAAAATTGCTGTAAAAAAATCATTTCGATACGTCAAATAGTTTTCGAGATATTAAATTTTAAACTTCGTATGCGGCGATCGAAAGCCGGCGGCTAGCGCTCACGGATGATGACGTCATCGCTTAACGGCGGTACGCGCCCTTATATGAAAAAGTAAGTTTACAGGGCTATAACTTTCTAACCGTTATAAGTAGCCGGTTGAATTTTTCACAGAATACGTGTTATTATAAAATCTATCGTTTAAAATTGTACAATGAACCATAAATCAAATCCGAAGAGGGGTCCCCATACAAGAAACATGAAAATAAATCATTTTTTTAGTATTTTTATACGGATTGTATTTTTATAATGGCTTCTTATTTTGATGCTGTTTTATGCTCATTTGTAGTCTAATTTTCATAGTTTCCGACTAAATAGCAATCTCAACTAAAACTGCTACAAATATGTGACAAAACTGATTTTATCAACACGATGTTTTAGGCGGTCACCCATCATGTTATAGACTAGGTAGGTACGCTTGTACTTGCTTAACTTTGTAAGTCGTAATATTTTTACCAATTCGTTTTGATGTTACTATGGCAGCTATGTTTATCTATTATTTTGTATTACATAACTAACTGTCTGTCACTGACCGGCTTCTCTATTTGTAATGTTTGTCGAATAAGTTGGTTAAATAAAATTAGAATAATAATCAAGCACTTTAAATTTTGGGATAGTGGCAATAATGCCTAGACCTAGCAAAGCGAGAGTGTTGTAGGTATGTAGGTAGGTACGTCTATCGACTTTGTAGCGCACGCGCGCGAAATTTGAAATCGATGAAATGAATGATGAGATTGTAGAATGTGCGGCAAAGAGGTGGAAACAATGAAACAAACACTTAAGTATTGTGTGAATGTGATGCCCTCACCGGAGTAAGAATGAAAATCCTCGGTTGTGGCTACCCAGACCCAAACGATTTCAAGCCACTGCCATTGCGATTGCGCTCGCTCGCCTCTTTTGTATAATTAAACATAGCGCCTGCGACTTTTCCACGCCTTAACGCGCCTTGCCTGACCGCGCGTACGACGCACCTACGCCGCGCCTGCACCGCGCCTGCGTCGCGCCGCTTCTGTGTATTTCACGTCTTAGGTACGTTTCATTAAGAGTTTTTAATGATTCTGGGTTAGTTATAGGTCTACCAGAATCTCATGAAAAATTTAAAAGTAAAAAGAAATCGATTTTTATATGGCAATGTTGCCTTACGTCTGTCAATTCAAATTTCACTGCTTGTCAGGGTTTGTTATTGTTTGTTATTTTTACACAAATATAACGTTAGTTATCAGGCAAATGTCCTAAAAGCCCTTCGATCTCAAGTGAAAAATATCATTAATCATGTGTACTGTAATATTTGTAAGGAAGATGTCAATCAAACACAATCTTTGATTTAATGTCGTGTTTATAAAATACTAGTAAATGAAGCCAAATAATATTGATACTTTAAGGTCCGTTGTACATTTGCAGGAACTTTACTTATCACCCCATTTGGCTTTTATGTCTGAAACGCAAAAGTCTATTTAGCACCCTCAATAATTAAGTGCCATTTTATTCCAGGATTACCCATTGCCACCATATGGCGAATCGTGGCTGTGCGGCATAGTTTTCATGATATTTTTATGAGGAATTTAAGTTAAAATTGCATAATATTGTCGCTTAGCTAACAATACCGCGTATGTCAATGATTGAACGCGAATTAAGAGTTAATTTAATATAATACAAACTTCAATTTTGACCTGTACGGTATTGTTAGCTAAGCGAATTAATGAATGAATGAATAATTTATTTGTGAAAAGTGGGTATACTTCCCACCCACCCATAAAGCATTAATCATATTCTTAAAAACTAGTAATTTCTTATCTTTGAAGACGTCAGGTAATTTATTATACACCAGGGTGCACATCGCATACGAATTTTTTGAAGTAAGTGCAACGATACGTCACCGAATTTTTGAAGTAATTTTGAACTAAATCCTAATAAACATATGTAAGTACATATTATTTGCACACGATTGTTTCAATTTAACCTATTTATTATTTATTAGGAAATATAAGTCCAAAGTTGATTTAGGCTTGGTTTTATAAAGATCCGTTAGATCAAATTTCGGTCAGGAATGTCAAAACTTGTATGAAGTTACTAAAATTTAATCTGACATATTTACTAACGGACCTTTACAAAACCGGGCCTTAAAGGGTTACGTAGGTAACTAATCGTCACTATAATATTATAATGATAGTTGCACAAACGTGATATTTTAATTTTATCCTACAAAATTTAATAATTCCCAAAGAAGTAAAGACTTCTACGCGGACTGAGTCCGCCACACCATGCTTTTAATGAACGCGGAAAATAAAGTATCAAGACCTTTAAATCTTATTACCGCAGAGTTGCAAGCCCTAAATTTATTTTTCCTTTTTTTTCATGAGATTCTTGTAGACCTATACATAAGACTTATAACTAAGGATATCGGTCGTGATTATCTTTTTTACATTCCGATCCAGATGTTTCACAATGCCAAAATATACCATGACTGATATATAGGTACTTAATAATAATACGAGGGTGAATATTTATCGATAAGAAATATCATCACAATAAGTATGTCCCATCCCTACTCGGTCGGTGAAAGACCTATAGCCACGCTTCGCCCTTTAGTAGGTACCTACAGCCGACAGCCTACCTACAGCATACAATAGTAACATTACATTTTTGAATTATCAGTCGTGCACCGGAGCTCTCCTGTTACTTACTTATATTTATACTAATAAACAAAAACGGTAATGGCTCTAACACCTAACGCCTAAAGGGCCTGCTAGACGGTCGCGATTTCGCGAACAAGCCTCCGACAGACCGACCATAGTCAAAGGTTTGTCGCAAGGCTGTGTCGGCAAATACGTTTTTTTGCTTGAAACCACTGTCTTCACGGTCGGTCTCTACCAAGGTCACGTTGTCGGAAGGGCTTGTTGGCGACTGTCTAGAGCCCTTAAGCCTAGCGCCGACAATGCAGTAATGTTACCATACTAAAAACACAAAGGAGCAGTTTTTTTTCGAGACTGGCATCACTTTTGATATCTTGTCAAACTCAAGTGTCAAACAAAATTGTCATATAGGAAGATAAAGGGCAATGGACAGTTTCTTATAGTAAATATTATCCAGGAATGATAACAAGAAACCAAAGATAAGTTCTGTAATAAAGTATTAATGGCCAAACCACCGAATGGCTGGCTTCAGCTGGTAAGTGTGTCCACTGTACAGTAACAAATTATATCATTTCAAGGCAGTGTAAGTAGTTGTTTATGTGCGTATTGTCTTCCTTGACACCAGTAATTGGTTAAAATTGATCAATTGACCGTTCATTGTGCCCAATATCTATATACTGCTGCTTTAAGACCTTCGGTGCGGATCATAAAAGCATATACATTTTTTGGCGAAGTATGTTTAGAGTATTGCGAAAACCTTCATCTTTCAAGTATGTTAGGTATCTGGTTATGACCCATTACTATAAATGTACCTACCAATATGACACATTTGTGAAACACTTGATGAAACAATTTCCTTGTTTGCTCTTATACATTTATTGCAATAGGCAGGTACCTAGTATCACACACATTTCAGACGTTTGGGTAATTTTGTACGTAATTTTAATTATATCCTGTTAGATATTTTTTTTCTAAATTTATGACCAAATGAAATAAAATATGTTTTTTTTGGTTCCAGGTATCTGTCTGAAGGCTTCCAAGTTATTGTTGAGAAGTCAAAAGATGCAAAATGCTCTTTACAAGATGTTCAGTTGCGTTTCTTGTGCCCTGATGATTTAGAAGAAGTAAGTAAAATGTTTAAATTTTGTTTCAAAAATTATCCTAAAAGTCCATTGAATACTCCTAGTTTCTGACTTGATACAAAAAAGCCTTAAGATAATGAGCAATGCGCAAGAATTTCAAATTAAAATTAACTTAAAATTTTATCTTTGCTACCTGTACCTACCTATGTAAGTTGAAAGTTAAACTATTCAATTATAAGAGCTCCTTGTTTACTGCAAATAAAAGTTAAAATACACCAATCGGTGTATGATATTAGACACACAGCAGCAACAGCAGGTTTTTACTTGACACCACAGAGTGTGTGGTCACTTGTATTCTGATTACTACTTCCAGGTGAGGGGTCTGTGCCGAGAATGGTTTCCAATAGAATACCCGCAGTCATGGTATGAGGACATCACATCGTCAGAAAGATTCTTTGCTCTGGCGGCAGTGCACAAGTCTCAGATCATTGGCCTCATAGTTGCTGAGATCAAGCCTTATCTCAAACTTAATGCGGAGGACAAAGGCATATTGTCAAGATGGTTCGCCTCAAAGGACACCCTTGTGGCGTATATACTCTCTTTAGGTAAACATCATTAATTGTTTTGATTATAATTTGAATTACCATTGTTTACCCAATGTACAGTCACTGGCATTAATATTATTATCCAACATAAAGTTCAGAAATATCAGACACTTTTCCATCACAGAAGTGTCCGATATTTATGAGCCCAATGTTAGATAGTATATTGTTGCCAGTGACTGTACAGTACTTGAGTAAAAGTCATGTGGTGATTCAAATTGAAACTTTATTTGATTGTGTTCTATTATTAGCTATAATTTGATCACATTACAATTTTGTCCTCTTCTGGCTTCAATTGTTTTTAAATGATCATAATATTAATTTCTTTAAAATGAAAGTAGGAAGATAGTAATTTCATTTTAAATAATGCCTTAACTTCAAAAATTTTCATTACACTAGTGTGTAATTTCATTCATCAATTTCATGTTCATGCTACTTATTCATTATTTGATTAAAAATATTTTCCGTATAAATTATGAAATTTTTTTTTACATGACTCTGAACGTCTTTAGATATACATTATCAGTCATTAACCTCCCGATGACATCATCCATGACCCACAAACTTGTCGATTCCCGAGGCGAATCTGATGACTCGGCTGAACAAAATTACATATTAGTAATTGTTGCAAATTGAAGCTGCATTTATTGTAATTTGTTTGCTTTATCTTTCCTATAGATTTATAATAATAGAACGCATCGTTGTGATGAAACATAGTGCGCGTATAAGCCACCGCACGGCCCGTATGCTAGTTTGTACGCTGTATATAATGTTTGCTGACGGTTCAAAGTTGCGTTCCAAAATTTCACCATTCTCGCCGTGATCGGCGCGCCTTTTCTGCGTCCGATACGCTATTACAGTCGAGTTCATAAATATGTGTACACTTTAGGACCTTGTCTATTTAATGTCATGTTTAAACTGACATATATGAATTGTCACAGCGATTAAAGAGACAAGGTACTAAAGTGTACACATATTTTTGAACTCAACTGTACAGTCAGCACCGAGTATTGATATATTATTAATACTTTATTATTAACAATAATATATCAACACTCGCTATTATTTTAATTTAACTTCTTTTTTGCAGGGGTGGTTCGGTCGCATCGGCGCTCGGGCGTGGCCACGATGCTACTGGACGTGCTGCTTACCCACCTGGCAGGCGCAACGCCGCAGCCGCCGCACCAACACCGCGTCAAGGCCATCTTCCTGCACGTGCTCACCACCAACACCGAGGCTATACTCTTCTATGAGCAGAAAAGGTGACTAACAGAGAACTTATATTGGGTTCGTTTTGTGTTAGAACTGGGAGATCAGGCACTTATAATAGCGCAGTGCGTATGTTATTTACCTGTAAACTATATTCAATCTTACTTTTAAAACCACTTTTATAATCTCAAAATGGATCTTTATTAACACCTCAAAATGCATCTTTTTCAGCTACAACTACAACTAGGGACAATATTTTATCGTTTATTTTATAATTTATGTTTTATTATAATATGGTTATGAAAGTTCTTACTAAATTAGGTATTTAAAAATTAATAAATTTTAATTACTACACCCGAATTTTACATTATTATTATTCTGCTGTGCAGGCACTAAGTAGACCGTGATGAAGGCAGATCAAAATATAACATGGTTAAAGTTTCAAAGATAGGCATAGCGATAATTGTGTCATGGTTCCACTTCTTCCACAATCAGTATTATATAAATTCAAATTAGTATAATTTCATAATGTTATATTATATTTTATCACTTAAAAATTTTTGCGTGGCCTGTTGGGCAGTACTTGACTTGACTTCAATTTTTTTTGAGAGTTGTGGGTTCCAACTTTAGAATAGGAGGCCTGTGACCAGTAACGGGATATGTATTGGAACTCTATTCCAATAGTGCTTTAGACCATCTTGCTTCTATATCAATTGGTGGCGATACAGTAGTTGTTACTGTCAGGTGAATAACAGCTATTATAATCTCAACAACATGATAACGAAAACTTTTAACTTGCAATTACTTTAAATTAAAATCAAGAATAATGGTTAAAACCTACTTCAGCTAATCATAATTTAGGTCAGAAGATTGACTCTTATCTTAAGTGCTTGTTATATCAAGATTAAGTGTTTTTATCTTTTTATCAGTACTAAACAATCATCATGATAATGTATCTAGATTTTGATTAATGATATGATTTTGCTCTTTATAAACCTGTTAACTATTGTTTCGTTGCTCTTGTATGTGTAGATTCACCCATTTGCAGAAAAACTGATTCATTTGTTTCGACACGTCATCGTGATTCTACAACAAAATCTGTATTCCTGAACAAAGATGGATGCATACTATTCATTCCCCTCGTTAATAGGTACAAATAAATATGTTTACTGGTACTTTTATTCGCATTTTGACAATGGAAAATACAGTTTCACATATTTAATTTAATATGAAAATTTTATGAATGTTTGTGGAACTGGGCCATAGTATTTTCAATCCATTTTCGTGGATTGAAAACACTATAGTAACCATCCAGCAAATACGTTTTGTAAGATGTCCTCTTATCATGCGAGATATTCTATACTAATGCTTGAGACTGAGTATTTAGATGACGTAAACTCATGCTATGTTGCACATTGAACAGATACATCTCTCTCCTTTCAGGTTTCGACTCCACTCATTCCTGCCCTACTACTACTCAATAAAAGGGCGCTGCAGAGACGGTTTCACGTACGTGTACTACGTGAACGGAGGGCACGCGCCGTGGGGGCTGTACGACTACGTGAAGTGCGTCGCGCGCGCCGCCTGGCGCGGCGGCGGGCTCTACCCCTGGCTGTGGGGCAAGCTGCGCACCGCGCTCACCGTCGCCTGGCACAGGTAGTGTTCACACACTCGTAACACGGCTGTTCCGGGACCCCATGGCGTCATCCACACGATGAAGGTACAGACAGACTGCTGTAATTGTGTTTCTTAACATATACAATGTGTCCAGATCTCATGAATCTCCTGCTAGGTAACTTCTACCGGGGCCACGCTCTACACGTTACCGTCCCGGTCTGTCTCTACCGTAAGTCTGTAAATATAAGAGCAAACAAATAAGTGAAAGTCACAATTTTTGACGCATGCGAAGACTACCGTTCAAGCAGTCTTTAATTCAAGTTATAGTGTGATTATCTCTGTTATATTTGAGGATCGGTTTTTATTTTTTGAAAATGACTGATCGTGTTTGGTTGAATTGAGACGGCAAAACCCAGCGATCACTACTGCCGGCGTAAAAGCGAATCCCAGTGCGATAGCCAATGCGTTTGCACCTCAGCCGAAAAAATAGGAAGGCAAGAAAACGTCACTGAGCTTGCATAGTTTTTGATAGCTTGGGCAGATTGATTACCGGACTGTGGCATAGTTGGTACAATTCGCCTTCATCAATGCGAAATCACCACCTTTGTTAGCGAAATTTCGGTTTATTTGTATGATTTCAACGATTTTATTCAAGCAATTATTTAATTGCAGAGTCGCCGCGAGAAAATCGCCCCTAGAAATACCGACATAAAGTTGCGTTTAGTTCTTGTTACAAACTTACAAGACTATTAATAAACTGTAAATCGAGCTATGTAATATAAAATAAAAAAATCGACGTAACTGGTAGTTTTTGTGTAATCGTTTTAAGAATTTTATATATTGAACTAGTTATCAAAATCAACACGCTTTTACCAAGTAACTGTATAGTCTAATGGGTTTTTAATGGTAATTAGATTACTTCTCCCGTTCTCTAAAATAAACATATTGCAGGCTGTTTACTCAACTGTGATTATCATGACCAACACCTACGAATTGCCGTTTAAATTACATGAAACTTATGTTACTTATTATATATAATATAAGTCAGTACAATGCGTTTTTTTGATACTGTCTATGTTAACAGTGGAGTGAGTTCCCGCCATTATGCCTTCTTCGTGATTGTTATACATATACCACAATGGTAGTCAAAATCTCAGTGGATATGTCAGTGTTGCGCGGCCGGGACGAATCTCCTGATTCGCTGTTACTTGGTAAAAAAATATGTTAAAGGCGCTCTTGTTCTTATGATCCACAATAAAAAAAACCGTTCAGAGGCTATATACATGCTAATGAAGGCGCATGTTTAAAAACTTTAACAAACCTGCTTGACTGCCTCGTCAGTCGGGCGTAGTATTAATTTCTTGCGATTTGAAGTACAAATTAAAATTTCGGAATATGTGTTACGTTTTCAGGAAAGCCTACAGAATTTAGTGGCGCACCGCTTGTGAAGTAAGAGATGACAAGATTTTTTTAAAGAATAGAGGTTGTTTATTAATTTTGAAGCACTTTGATAGTATTATATAGACATATTTTATTTTATATTATTATTTGACATTATTTACAGATCAATCTACAAAGATATATTTGTGATAAATTTTAGTTGTTATGTTGTAGGTTTTGAACTGAAATTATTTATTAATGGATAACTATTGGTGAACGTCGCGTGAGTCAGTATACGTACTTCTGCGTAACATTTACGCCGTAATAGACAGGACGAAGAAGGCATTGTAATGCTCCGAATGTTGTAACGTAAGTGTGCCATGGATTACTGCCAAGTTTAAAGTAAGGTGCCTGTGTGTTCATTATAGGAATTGCTAATTAACAATAAGAGATTTTCATTCGAAACTTGGGACTCGAATCTTATGTTTGATGTTGCCTCTGCATTGTTTTGATATTTTACTATGTAACGCAATGCAAAATTGCAAAATATCAAAGTAATGTACGGATAGGTATTAGGTACTTTTATTAAATCCCTTCACATTTTTATGTGTCTTTTAATTGGTTTTTTACATTAAATATACTCATGAAAAGTTTGTTCTCCACCATTATTTGAGCGCCGATTCGAACCGCCACCGTATTGAATTTACTACTTTGCTGTCTTGGTATCATGATATTAAATAAATAAATAAATAATAGGTATTTTAGGAAACTAGAAATAAAAAAATACTATACCTACATCTGTAATGCTAAGTCTAACAGATTTGCAGTAGTTTCGCTACTTTTAAGTCGCTCCCTTTTAGTCTGTTTGACACTTTTGTACAATTTAAAAGGATTCAAACTCCCTCCATAGATTCATTAATAAATTCAAACAAATTCATTTGGGAACCTCCGCGGCGTTGGCGGGGACGAGGCTCCAAGTTGGTAGCGAGAGGTAGCACGTAATTGTTTGGCGTAAAATTATTTGTTCTAAACTCACTTTATAATATCATATGATCTAAAATCCCATGCATTACATTATATAATTACAATATCTCTATCATATAAGTAGTCGGGACCTTTTCGTTCCGTCACTCATCTATACAAATAAATTTACCATTGTTACTCCATAATCACGTACTTTTGAAGTTTGAGCGCGGTCATATTTAATATCGTATTTTTTGACGAAAAGCACTTTCGGTTAAAATACATTTAAACTGACAGATTTTCGTCATAAAAATATTTTTTTCGGACTATTTTTGACATTGAAAGTGTAGTGATGTTTTGATAGATTTGATTGATAAGAGAGGTTTTCGTCTCTGTCGCACCCAGCATAATAATACGATGATGTTGATGAATATATATTCAACCTTTTTAATAAACTAATTAGAGGTAACATCATTCTCATCACTATTTCATCCTCTATCTAAAGACAATTACGGTCAGGTATACTTGTTATTGCCATTGACAGTCTGTATGTATACGAATATACTTTACATAATGATTCAAAATAACTTTTACGAGCTCCTACTGGCTGATTTTGGCCCTTCGGGCCTGCTGCAAAACTAACCTTACCTAAACTAACATCTCTTACGGTTTCTTAAATAAAACATTTTAATGTTTACATTAAATAAACAATATATAGATTTTGACCGTTATACATATATCCTTATTATAGAGCATGTGATTATTATAGCAAATTAAATTAGACATTATGAAATCATGGTATTCGTTTTTAGATCAAACGAGGATATACCATAGGCGCCACGTGCCGGCAGTTGCCTCGCCCCCCCCTACGCCTGCCACGTAACTGGACGGTCGAGCACTAACTTGTT
Source organism: Acleris literana (assembly GCA_946894065.1). Lineage (NCBI taxonomy): Eukaryota > Metazoa > Arthropoda > Insecta > Lepidoptera > Tortricidae > Acleris > Acleris literana. The sequence goes on from OX335681.1 coordinate 8,624,783, forward strand.
CGCGTATAGCTCTCTAGCTATTGCTATCAGGAGCGCCCGGTTGTTTTATGCGATAAACACGATGCGTTTGACGCACATCATCTTACATCAGATAATCTAATTACCTAACGTTGATTTAAGCGGTGAACGTAGCGGTAACCGCAGATCTGATGTAAAAATGATGTGCGTTAAACGCATCGCGTTTAACGTAGCGTTTATCCCATAAAATATCCGAGTGCTTAAAATGTATACTCGTGCAGTCAACAACACTATAAAAAACTCAAACGACAAAACAAGACAAAGAGATTACGTCAAACATAATCATTGGCTTTCTGCGACAGGGTTCTTTAGTGGCACAACAATGAAAGTGGTTGACTGTGTGTAGGCACATTTGATTTTATAAAACGTCACTTGTGCACGGTTTATCGAAACGATTATCTGCTAAGTTAGGGTCCCTGTTACTATGTTTAATAACTAGCATCACCCAATGTTACTTTATTGATTTATTGTAAATGACAATGTAACTATTGTTTATATTCTTTATCTGTGTAGTGTGTGATCAGATCAGAATAAAGACTTAGTATGGTACAGTCTACTTCAAATATATGTTTACTTTTTTGCACCTTATTTCAAAGGAATAAGGTAAAAAAATGTAAACATATTTTTGACGTCGACCGTACAGTGAACACAATTGTGACGTATAATTATCCTTTTGAACACCACAAACCTCTGTGACCGTCAACTGAAAGTCGTGCCACTGACGCCTTCGTCGGTTGAAGAATAATAGTAGTTTACGTGACGGTTGCGTAATGCTAAATACGCAGTCTCGTACAATACTTTATCTACACACATATTATAAGTAGGTACTCTAAGATGGGTTCAGAAGTCGAAAGGCAAATGACCAGCATTATCTTACCTGTGGTAGTAGGTGACAGCGATGACAGCTGTAACGTAATTTGAAATTACGTTACCTATCGAATATTGTAAGGTAGGTAATGAGATCCAAATATGGAACATCTTCCAAAATTAACAGCTGTCATCGCTGTCACCTACTACCGCAGGTAATGGTGGTCATTGCCTACGGGTTTTGAACGCATAATAGAGGACTTATGATATGAGTGTAGATAAAAGATACTTTATCTATTGTTGTAATTTGCATAGCATAGCAAACGTGTTTGGCGTGTGAGTGACTCATTTTGTATTTGACGTAAAGCGTTCAAAAGGTTAAGGTACAGTCAACCAATTTGATTTCTAGGCCACTTTGGACTTTGCCAAAGTGACGTTGTCAAAGAAAACGTAAGAGACTTCCTGTGATTTGGTGTACAACGTCACGTTGACAAAGTCCATAGTGGCCTAGAAATCAAATTGGTTGACTGTACAGTTGTCCAAATGAGCTGTTTCGGAGCGCACGCGCCCGCGCGGCGACTGCGTGTCACCGTCGCACTGTCGCAGTCGTTGCCGAAGTCTGACCGTTACTCATTGTAAACCAAAGTATTTAATTTACTTCATTTTGTTACTCACTATCGATGTGTTTACTAATTATTAATAATTTAACTACTCTTAAGTGTTTATTATGAAACAAGTATTATTAATTTGGACCACGACCCTTTGTAGTTTGTAATAGCACATTTTCACGAATGTTTATAATCGTAAGTACGATGGTTTTTCTTCTCGCACAGTTGCCGGTGAGTAAGCGAGCGAGTTCGCGGGCGAGAGGGATGCACTGTTTCCAAACAGAGTCGCTTTTACATCCCGCCATTGCTTCGTTTACTTTCCGCTAGTTATGGGTAGATTTTATTACTTTTTATCTAAATTTATGATTCTGCAGTCGAGGTCACAAATATCTGTAGACGTGGTTGCAAAAATGTGTGCGCATACACCTTAATATCATGGAGGCGTGACGTTTTGAAACTTATATTTATAAATGACCTCGACCGTACCTACTCAGACCTATATGGTCAAACAATTGTAATTTAATGTAACAATATTAGTTTTCATATCCACCTGTACACCATTTCGTATCATTAATGATAATTATACGGACTTGATGAATTATATGATTAAACACATTTGTACCCTAGTATGAAGAACATGATTTCCAAATAAATATCATTGTTGACTACAAACTCTTTTTGTTCACTGGTAACAGCGATGACCCAACACCAAATAATAGCCGATCTATAATTTAAGGGAATGTTTAACTTTGATTAAGCATTGTTTTTTGCCAACACTACTTAAAAATGTTGCTAGTGAGAATAGAGTAATAATGTACCAGATTTACCGATAAAGTGCGCGTACACGGAGGTCAAGGCGGCTATCGGTATTTTATAACGGTAGTATAAGTGAAAAAGCGGTAAGTATAGACCGCTTTTTGGCTAACACTACCACTGGCCACGATTTCCATCCAGTGCACGTCTCACGAGATATATCTATTTTAGTAGCTTATTCGCAATAGTTCCTTTTAGTGTGAAAATAGTAATCATATTTCTTTCAAAAGTTACTTGCAAAAAGGAGTTACTGCGACTAATCCACTTAAGTCTGCACCAGGCACTAGTATTGTGGTATTATTGCCGCTCAGCAAACAAAAAAAACGTATATACTTAATTATTTTATTTCTCACTTTCAATTACATTTTAATTACATTATTACATTATAATCTTAACTAGGCAAAGGACACCTAATAATCTGATTGAAAGTGAATTGAGATTAAAAATGGTTAGCTTACACTGGCTCGTACTCTAAGTACCAATTTCACCATACGATGTTAAATTTAATCAATGTTAATCGACTGTTAGTTCATACATTTTGACAGCCGTCAACACCCTAATCGTCTGTTAAGTGGTTGACATCGTTTGGTGAAATTGGTACTAAAGGTCCAACGACCCGATAGTCGGGTACACTGTTCGTAGCAGATTTTTTGTTACTAGCGGGAAAATGCTGCTACGGGCTACAGCGTAGCACTCGTAGCAGTGGCTGGCGGTGCATGTGCTAAGCGAATTCATAGATAGACGAGTTACAAGAGTGGATGCGAACGGTGAATAAATACCAATTTCACCAAACGATGTTAAATATTAATCAATGGTAATCGACTGTTAGTTCATACATTTTGACACCTAAGTGGTTGGTGAAATTCCACATAAAGGTGACAAGATTCCTGAAATAACTAACAAACACAAATTGTTCTTACCACGATTAAAATATTAGGAGTTCCCGATATTTCGACGCTGCAATCGTCATAATCAAGGGATCAGTGAAGTCTAACGAAGTTAAAGAAGTGTCTAACAATCAATTTGTTAAAAGATGCGCAAGAAGTAAATTAATACTTGTACAATACAAACTAACAGGTGTGTCTTCATGGTTGTCTGTGGGTTTGTATATGTGTTGTGTGGTGCATGTCGAGTGTCGTGTGCTGGAACTCCGTATAGTCCAGCTAAAATCCTCTAAGTCCCTGAGTTATTGCTTTTGACTTGTTATCGTATTGTCAACGATTCGATGGCTCTTATTTACTTGACAGTAATGGCAAACGACTTAAAAACAATACCTAACCTACCTAAAATATTGTTTAACGTCGTAGAATAGAGGCTCTGGTTCGATTCCCGGTAATGGGCAAATGTTTGTGTGATGAGCGAGAGTATTTTTTTTTGAGTCTTGTTGTTTGTGTCTTGTTTGTTTTCTACGTGTTTAAGTATTTATTTCGGTTCTCTGCCTCTTGGCAGAAATATGTTTGGCCGAATGTATCGTTTCCCAACCGTTTCATTTGCCTACCCGCTTTTATTTCTGTAAGTGTAATTATTCCAGGATTTTTATAAAAACTAACCTAACCTAACCTATAGGGTTTTACACAATGGTACTGAAATAAATCCTGAAATATTTAAAGTTACAGAAAAAAAGCGGGTTGGCAAATAAAACAGTTGGGAAACGATACATTCGTCCAAACATATTTCGGCCAAAAGGCACGATACCATTTACTTCTCTATATGAGTGTTAACAACGTTTTCTAGTACCCATAGCACAAGTCTAGACTTAGTTTGGAACTAGGTCAATTTGTGTGAGATTGTCCCCTGATATTTATTTATTTATGTTGTTGTATTGTTCTCTTTTTTACTTGACAGTAATAACGGCCGAGTTAAAAAAATACGATGATATGTCAAAAGCAATAAGGTTTTGCCAAGTAGAATAGAGCCCAAAACATTTTGCGCCCCGGTATTGATGGCGACTATACAAGTGTACAGGTTGGAAAAAACGAACTACCGTAAATATTGGAAATAGAAAATTCTACGCAAAGGCGAAATTCCTTTTATTTTTGAATACAATTATTACTGCATTTATGGATTTTTGAAAAAACCTCTTCCTTAACCGAGAATCGAACTGGACGAATATGTCAAAACAATAAAGTAGACGAAACGTGGATTCATAACTATACCCCAGAAAATAAAGAACAATCAAAGCAGTGGATTTTACCAGGCGAATCAGCTCCAAAAAAAGCAAAGACCGTCCCATCTGCCGGAAAGGTCATGGCGACCTTTTTTTGGGACTCGCAAGGAATCATACATATTGATTACTTACAAAAATTAAAAATTACTGCAGTTATGGATTTTTGAAAATTTGCCTGCTTTAACCGTGAATCGAACTGGTCAAATAGGACAAAATAATAAAAAAGGGTTTTTATACGGTCTTTATTTAATTGAAAGGGTTATGTGTCACAGACATAAATTATCACTATTAATGACTCTTTCGATCTGTATCATAAAACACTACTTTATTGTTTTGTCATATTCGTCCAGTTCGATTCTCGGTTAAGGAAGCGGGTTTTTTTTTCAAAAATCCAATAAGGCAGTATTTTTTGTTTTCAAAAATAAAAGTACGTCTGCTTTGCGTAAAACTTGCTATCTCCAATATTTAAGGTAGTTGCCGTCCATGTGGCGTTCGTTTTTTCCACCCTGTATACTAGGGTGGTCCAAAATAGTATGAAGAAAAAAAAACTATATCAAATCCTTCCTCCACAAGGCTTATTTTTGTTTACTATAAATAAGTTACTTATGTGTCAAATATAAACTTGTTATGTGGTCGTTTACTGGTCGCCCAAAACGTTTAGTTTATGCCAAAAAGATCTCAGTCTCATACAAAACGATATCTAGTAAACTTAGCAAAAACTAAAAACAGAAGTAGAATATTTTTGCCTACTGCTGCAACTCGGAATACAGTGTCATGATCTGTCCAAAGACTTTCTCATTCGATATCTTTATTAGATGTGTGAAGCTCTATACATTTTTATATGAAACAATTTTAACATTTTGGGCGACCTGTAAAGTTTATTAAATTGCAATAAAACTTGGTATACCTTATTTTCGAGTATTTTGAAATAAAAAGAAACTTGTGGAGAAACAATATTACACACTTTTGTTTTTTGGACCACCCTACTGTATACATTGACAGGGAGCGCCGTCGTGAATTATCTTAGACACGGGCTGAGTCCCGAGTGATGTCCAGAAGCGGGGCACAGCTGATTGATAATGATGATTATCTTTAGCTTGTCATGGTGCCCTGCAACCTCGCCATCATCGTGTATCCGAGAGTTGCCTTGGATGCTGAGGCAGGGTTTCAGCAAAGCAAGTAAGTCGCATCGGCGCATATAATTGCTTTTCTTTATAGACGACTAGCGACTAGTAGGGACCAGCCCTCGCTTTGCTTCGGTTTATGTTAGTTTTCTGTAACAACAGTACATAATCCAGAATGTATTATACATAAAAAGCTTCCTCTTTAATCGCTATCTATCGATGAAAATCCGTTGCGTAGTTTGAAATATCTAAGCGTACATTATAGAGGGACAGTCGGCGGGAAGCGACTTTGTTTTATACTACGATATACCTAAAGAAGAGCTGGCCACGGAAAAAGAGTTGCCATTTATAGAGCAAATTAACTTGTCTATAGGTAGTGAACTATAGACGTTATACATACCTACATACCTTCACGCCTAGCCTGTAATCCCAGAGTGGGGTAGGTGGAGCTATAGACGTTATAGTGAATTCCAAATGGGATAATTACACAAGTTAGTTTAGTTGCCTCTAAAAAACTGGGTGTGCTTAAACGCCGCCTTGTGCTTTAAGGCCACATATGGAGTACTTACTGCTCGCATCTCTAGTCTGGAGCACCGGCCAATCAGCTTGACTCCTTCGATTCCATCCAGGGTCGTGCCGCCCATGATTTTAACGATCCTACACTTAGACCGTTTAGAGATGCTTAGCCTCCGCAGAGATCCAAAATCTCTCTGCATTTTCTACCGTCTGTATTATTAGGACTAATGAGGAGTGTTCCGAGGAACTGTTCAGACTGGTGCCAACGACTTCATTCTACCATCGTACTTCTCGTCATCGGCAGGATGTTCATTCCCATTTTCTTGAGTCACGCGCTCAAAGACACTCCGGTTCTCTAGAACATTTCTGGCACATACTATAGGAATTTGGAATGAACTTCCTGCTGAGACTTCCAATGCGCTACAATATGGGGCTTTTTAAAAAGAGTGTAAGTAATTAAATATTTTCGTAACCTGCACCGCATTAGTGCAAATGTCCAAAGGCGGCGGTGACCACTTCCGCCGTCTGCCTGTTTGTCCGTTGATGGCAATAAAAAAAACTTTTTTGTTTTTACAATTGAAACGATTATTACACTTAGGTATTTCTTTAACTTTACACAAATACTATATGGCTACAAACCTAGCGACGCTGTTCAGGAATTTAAATAATTAATCACCTATTTTTAAACACATCGCTTGTAAGTGATTAAAATTACTTACGAAATACGGCTGTCACAGGCATCATCTTAGAATAATCGCAAATTTTATATACAGATTCCGTTCGTAAAGATACTTTGACAGTAGTCCGGATAGTAACTCTGGATCTAGGAAGGTATTCGAGTTTAATCGCACAAATATATCAGCATACCTTTTGCTTTAGGGCCGGTTCAGACGGACTGCATTTGAACTGCAGCCCAGCTGCAAAATGTCCGTTCGAAAGCAGTTGACATACATACGTTTTGATGCAGTTACGTCAACTGCATCAGAACTGCACTCGAGCTGCCAATTTGCAGTCGTTCTGTACTGGCCCTTACACATATTATTGCAAAGTAGCCAGTTGTTGAAGGTGGCCAGTAATAGACGATTTACCCTATGTGAATTTATTTAAGATATTTTCTGATTTTTATTAGTTCTGCTGCGCTGTAGCTTTGGCTGTAGGGGTAGAGACGTAACCCCAGCAAAAATGGCACTTCTAGAAATTAATTTAACAACATCGATCGACGACGTCGCGTTGTGATAGATGCAGAGATCGAATGTATCATAATCAATGTATTATTATATCAATGGCTTATGTTATAATTAAACATTAAATTGAAGGTTTTTCGAAAATGTCATGCATTCTGCGCTCCCTGGCCTGGCCATCTTTCTGCGCTCCCTTAGGGAGGCGCACCCCTCGGGTTGGGAAACCCTTTTCTACTTAAACGGTCCCCCAAATCAAAAAATTGATAACGATATACACATATGGTTTTTCAATAGCCACCTAACAATATAATTATCACACAATGTTGTAAAGCAGGGATGTGACGAATGGCATATTTTTCATAATCGCGAATGCGAATGTTAAGGAATTACATATTTTTTAATGTGGCCATTGTTTTTATTCTTTTTATTTTACTCTGTTTATACTTATTCGTTATTATATCTACTGCACACAATTTTAGGAGAATCTCAGTAAACTCGTTTTGATTATTACAGATTTTATTTCAAAATAACTTATTTAATTATGATTAATTAAAAAAGCCAAAACACTATTAATTTTTAACCATCAACTTTAAAAACCGATGATGTTATTCTACTGAACAAGGCCGACGATACATCGATTAATGAATTAAGGTTTGGGAGGGTGAATAAATATATATGAAGTGTGAAAACATACAATTCTACATTTTATTTCATTTGTCATAGAGATTTTATTTCAAAAATGCTTTTAATTTATCGGTGATCACCACGCTTTTGGTATCTTATACTACGAAGCACTAAAGTTCTAAACGTTCGATACTCGCCATCCTTTACACTCATCAATTTAAATTTAACTCGATAGATAGAGACGTAACTAACGTAAATGCGATTTTCTATATTCTGACTACGTATTTAATACCGGTTTGAGTTACGTATTTCATGAAATTAACGTTACTTAACGTTACTAATAATATGAGTAAGGTAACGTTAACAAGGCCTGCTAGCTACCAATACATGAAACAGACCGTCATTAATCTATATCAACGTTCCGTTTCACGTATCGGATGTTTCAGTGTATCAATTCCCTGTGTATTAAGGCCTAACTTTCATAAAAAAGTACATCTAAATTAATAAAAACCAGTATAAATAATTTTCAGGAACTATTTCAATTGAAATATTAATATTTAAAGTAGCGGGCAAACCTCACTGGGGTCGAACGACTTTTGCGTGAAATGTAAAATTACCTTCTGTCACACAACATCCTATTTGGAATTCATTCATTGAGGATGCCACCCACACGATCATTATTAATTGTTTCGGAAGCCTAGCAGCTTTTCATCGATGGGGGACGTGGGGTAACCACGTCATCTTTTTCATGGTTGTATTTTTTTGTAATCAATCTTGCGGGATGTCAAATAAAAGGGCTTTATGAGCCGAATTCCAAAATATTATACATAATTAGATTTCTGCGGGCGAAAGAGCGCGAAGTAATGCTGGAACGCGACGAGAGCGTGGTCGATGCCGCTCAGCTCATACACTCCGATGAAATCGTCACTGTGCCGGTATCCTTTCCAGTTGGAACTCTTATAACAGGGGCAAACTTCAATGTGATAACTTCTAAATCGCTGTGCGTCGATAACGGGTCTATATCAAGCGCACCGATATCTCAAAGCAGTAATCAAAACGCCACTCGTATTGTAATACAAAATCCGCCTATGCACGTCTCCGATAGAAACTGGACGCGGAAATGGGCGGAAATCGCAAACGCGCCCGTATTGCCTGTCATATGTAGGAACACTCCGGCGGAGCTGTATAAGGAGAGGTTCGGGTCCGGGGGACGAGGCAAGTGCATCAAATACGGTTTGGAATGGTACACACCTAGTGAATTCGAGGCTCTATGCGGAAGAGCCTTAAGTAAAGACTGGAAACGGTCTATAAGATTTGGGGAGCAGTGTGTTCAGGATTTGATTAATGCAGGGGTGCTCACACCTCATGCTGCAAATTGTACCTGTGGATCCTGCTGTGATGACCAGTCAGCGATGGCCCCCGTTCAGCTTTTCACACCGTATAAACGACGGGGACGGAACCAGGGTAGCGAAAAGAAAAAGCGCAAGGCGAAAAGAGACATCAATCCTGAAGACAGCAATCATAGCCACTCTAAGAAAGCAAGGCAACCTATAGCCGAGGGCTTGGAGAATAATGCTGATTACCATTTATTACATCCAGACATGTGTGATATCCTTAAACGTTTAGACGGTTACGGCGAAGATCTGAAACGTCTGGGTGGAGAGCTGAAACAGTGCGTGGAGGAAGTGCGGGTGGTCAGCAGAAGACAGCTGGAGCTACGGCAGGAGAAAGCGTCGGCGCTGCCGTCGGCGACAGTCGGGGTGCCCGAGGATGTCGGTGACGCTGCGAATAATAAGTGCGCCAACTGCAACCGAGAGGCGTCAGCAGAGTGCTCCCTCTGCCGGCGAACCTCTTACTGCTCCGTATACTGCCGGGAAAAGGACTGGGCGTCCCACCAGAACATGTGCCTCCGCTCAGAGCCTTCCATCCAAGGCCAGCACCAGTCCATCATGCTCATTCTGCAGAACCAGCAGTGAGGCGAAAAACGGGGCCGTTCCCGCGCCCAAATCACAGAATGTTGATTACTTCTCATTAAAATGGACTATGAATTGTACAGTACGCGAGCGAATGAAGTACACGTGACAGTGACGCCGTAGTCTAAGACTCGGTAAACAGCCACTATTATAGGAAATTAGTAGTTATTTTGTTGAAAATTTACAAATACGAATAAATTCATAGCCACTTTACTCGTTGATGTACATTCAACACGAACGCAACGCGCCTCTGCCCGAAGACCCGCGCCGCCGCGTGGCCGCCACCGCACCGACTTCCAACTAATCCTATTATAGTCAAATTAGATGAAATTTCACTAACTGCCGCACTCAGAGACGTCAATTAAATTGAATGATTGTTTAGTGACTTGTTGCCTTATTCTATTGTCAAAGAAAGTGAAAGCAACAACTTTAATCAAGCATTAAATTTAATTGACGTCTGAGTGCGGCAGTAAAGTCTGGAAATAATTCTAAGAACTGATAAAAACATTTCTGATTGCTTTGTATAGGTTAAAAATCGAGCTTTATACATCCCGTAATAAATTCAATGGAAAGGGGAAGTTGAAAACCATGCAATGGTCATAACTAACGAGAGAAAAAAGGTGTACTCGATGCAATTTGGCATACGGTTTAATCCATCTCAATCTACATTTGCACGTGTTATTTAAATGAGTAAAAAAATATAAAAGCAAAAACTTACTTTCGGCCATTGCGGCTCTGGGGAAAATATAGAACGTGGTGCAAATTGAGGAAATGATTAGAAAAATTATGTAAGTACAATGTCAAATTTGCACCTGGGTGCGACCCCCGGAAGTACATAGTTATCCACGTTCAACGGTCTTTTTACATCGGGGGTAATTTTGAAACTATTGAAAACTAGCTTCTACCCGCGACTTCATCTGCGTGGACTTCAGAATTTGATCTTACCAGGATGAATAATATAATTTTGCCTTATCTGAACCGAAAACGAAATATAGCGCTGTATAGGGAAAAATCGCTTAACCCCCCCAGTGATTTTGACCACACCAAGGCAACACTACGATACAGAGTTTTAAATCAGAGCTAGCGCCATCTAGTTCGTATATAGAGAACAATACAAACTGAAAGGATTACAGGATGACAAACGTAAACAGAAATAAAAACACACTACCCACACATGGCTAGATGAGATTTCAACTTTATAATTTTGTTCCTCGCCCATACAAAGTGGCGCCGCCTTGTGAGCAAATTCACGGCTTTTAACGATTAATTTGATTTCCCGTAGGAATGAAATGTTTTTTCGGAATAAAAACTACCTAATAATAATTATTATTATTATTATTCCAGGACCTAAGCTATTATGTGTGCTAAGCTATTTTTTTTATTTTCTTTTTCGTCTGTATTAATGGCCCTACTGGAAATAAGCGCCGTGGTTTGCCTCGGCATCGTACCGAGTGGGTCCCATTAAAGATAAAGATATTTATTCAGTAATTAGGCCGCACGGGCACTTTTACACGTCAAGAATCTACCAGCGCTTCCCAAGAGGAGACCACTGCTGAGAAGAAACGCCGCTAGAAACTCAGCAGTCAGTCATTTTTTAAACATATTACAATGGTTACTACTTAGTCTAGCATTATATAAAGCAATAAATATTAAATTGCTTATTATACTTATAAAAATAACAGTTCAGCAGGAAAACATGCCAAAAATCTTACGAGAGATACAGAGGGAGAAAAGAAAAAAAAACCACCTATTTATGTTTATATAAGACGGTACAAGACGACCACATAAAAGTTTAGATATGTTTTCCTACATCAACGGTGTCCCCTAGACAAGATAAAGCTTTTGCATTGACGCAGCGGCACAGATGAAAAATCTGCCTGAATTCTTGTTTTATTGTAATCTGTATCATTTTTGTGTCAATAGAAGTATTTTCTGTTTCTTTTTTCGAAGAAACATTAGGTACGTCTTAGAAATAAAAACACCCAAAAAAATTAAAATTAATATAATTAAATCGTCAATGTACGGAGGACTCATAGGTACTGCAAATTACAATCTTTAGCAGACTGTTGCAAATTGTTACCTAAAGTATTCACAGTTCATTATATTCTTACAGTTAATTAAATTAGGTGATTAATTACTCGAAGTGCGACCCTTCGTGCGAGTATATTATGTCCTTAGGGTGACGGCACCAATGATGGACACTTTTAGCTGACAGGCACCAGTAATGGACACTTCACTCTTAATGCAAATTCCATACGGTCCCAAACTGATTGTTGTAAAGCAAATGAATAACCCTTATCTTCTGTAAATTAAGAATCAAGTGTCCATTATTGGTGCCTTGTCCATTACTGGTTCCATCACCCTAGTATGTTGACGAAAAACAACATGGCTGCCATCTTGAATTCAAAATTTGATATCATTTTCGTAAATCATGGCCGGCCGCGGCCGCCATGTTGAATTTTAAATATGACATCATTGTCGAATTCGCTATCGGGGAAACATAAGAAAAACGATACCCATGACGACTTTTAAATCTGATATCATTTTTGAAATTGCCATCCCCGAAAACATGAAACACGATACCCATGACGACATTTTCGAAAAAAAATCATGGCCGCCATCTTGAATTCCGAATCAGACATCATTTTCGAAATTGCCATCCCCGAAATCATAAAACACGATACCCATGAAGACTTTTTCGAATCTGAAATCATTTTAGAAATTGCCATTCCCGAAAACATGAAAACCGATACCCATGACGACTTTCGAAAGCCATCATGGCCGCCATCTTGAATTCTAAATTTGATATTATTTTCGAAATTGCCATCCCCGAAAACATAAAACACGATACCCATGACGACTTTTTCGAATCTGATATCATTTTCGAAATTGCCATCCCCGAAAATATGAAAAACGATACCCATGACGACTTTTTCAAAAACCATCATGGCCGCCATCTTGTATTCCGCATCTGACATCACTTTCGTAATTGCCATCCCCGAAAACATGAAACACGATACCCATGACGACTTTTTCGAAAAACATCATGGCCACCATCTTGAATTGGAAATCTGACGTCACAGCCAACTGAAAACTCCCGATAGCTCCAAAGACTTCATTTGCCGATGACGGACCACCTCGAGCGCCCAGGTATGGATGGTCCATCCAACCCTGTGATCTGATCTAAACTTCGGCCGGCCCATTGAGTCGCAAGCCAAAACCGGTGCCAAAAAACTTGACTTCCTCTTCGGTTCGGCGGTACTTCACCCAGGAACAGTTGCTCCACTTATTTCAACTCATTCGTGTGTGGAGCCCTGCTGCCACCTGTGGGATGGCTCTGCCAAATATTTGTTGTCTTGTTCGCTCCACTAATGGAAGGGATATGGTGGTCCTTTTCTGTGATCTCACATTGTGATATCAATGCGTCACATTTGTACAATTTTGATATTTATAATCAAGGTTTTCAAGAAATACCTATAATTGGCCTAATTTGACAATTTCGCAGTTGTTTTTAATTAAACAAAGTTTCAAGTGACCAGCTCAATCCGATAACTTTTTCCCATACTAACTTTGACCCTCTTTCCCCCCCCCCCTTTAATTATCATATCATAATTTCTTATATGTAAACGTAATTGGTTCAGCGGTTTTCAATTTATGCGAGGAGAAACAAAATTAAACAGACAAACAAACACCAACTCTAAAAATTGTAAAAACGTGTAAGTTCATATCTGGAATGGACAGATTTTTTCCTTTCTACAAATTTATTATACGAGTATGTATAGATATAGATCGTCACAATAGTATTCATTTGATTTGCTTTTAATTCGCACCCGATAAAATATTGGCATTCTTATCGGGATCATGCATCCTACCACCCGCGGTTGTTGCTTGGCGTCCGCTGCGATTACATTTGACAAACTTTCTGTTATTTTTTTTATTTCTTATAAAGTGCGAATGTAGTATCTTTAAAATAACCGACGACCTTAATTTTCCCCGAAGTACAATCTATAAAATAAGGAAAAATGCATGTTCCATAATTTGCCCAGGGGTGCAAAATGAACTAGGCGTTTATAATGATTTAAAAAGCTTAATGTAAGTTTGCACCGACTGACTGAATTATCGTCGACCGTAATCTAAGAAAACCCAGCAACTTAAGTTTCATAAATCACACACCTTTTTAATTAGGATACGTTATGTACCAAAGGGGTCTTTCTTTACACGCGGCTAAGCTTGCTCCAGATAGTTATTAACATACTCAAAAATTACGGCACTTTAAAGTTTATACCTAACATTTAAAGCCATTCCGTACATAATAGAAACGGTGCAAACCGGGGGAAAACATCCATTTTAGTTATGCCTTCTAACGATTCCAAAAAAAGCATAACTACAACACAAACTTACTTCCATACTGTTTGCTAATTTGACTATACTAATCCGTAGTCACACCAACATACTCTTCACCCAATTTACGCCTTTTATTTAGGGACTTCCCCACGGCACATCTACGCGGCTCAGTTCTTTGGTCGTTGTCTAGCTCACGGACCTAAAAAAAATACGGACGTAACGTTACACTGAAAAAGGTGTGAAGTATGCAAGGTCTGTTATTTCGTTCCGTCATACACGATTTACCGTCTCACAAATGCACTAGGTCTGTTAACCCGCCGCCATTACGCGTCGAGCCACAGCATGAGTGACATTTAATTTTACGCCGAAGAAAATGCCACATTGTGTTGTAAAAACGCGTAAACGTGTAAAAAGTACATTAGTAAATATAATAAAAAGACACGCGGTATCACCCACCAATTTTCATAAATGGGTCATACACAGATTTAGGTTAGCGTCTTTCCTGTGGACATACCCGAAGTTAACGTTTTTAAGGCCTAATTTGCTGGCTGAACCCACATGCTCATAAGCGCCGTCAGGTCTACTTTAGTCCTAGCAAATAAAAACATAACTTATATGCACACAAGTCCTTAACTATTGACCACAGGAGAGACAACTTTTGTTTTTGCGAATGTGTATGACCCAAATATGTATTTATTTACTTTGACGCAAATTACAAACAATAATGACACCCAGTGTTGCCAGTTTTTTCACGGATTTTTTTTCCTTAAAGTGGGGAAATCTGTAACGCCGTTAGTTTTGGTACGGAACCCAGCAGCAGCATATATGAGTCAGACTTGATTTTTCGGTTTTTTTACACACTTTTTACTAAGTCACAAAAAATCTAAGAATGTAATTAAGTCTTGGATCTCTGTTTTAACTAAGTTACTTCTAATTTGTAAGATTCTCTTGAAATTTTGCATACTTGTTTATGTCATTGCGATGACAATGTAATTGTATGGTACTATCGAGCTGTTATGATGCTAGTAGTGGATCTGTCGAGTTTGGAATCGTTTGACCCGTCTTTTTAAAGCGAGTGTTTTAATCATTGTTTGAACTACTTCAAACTTACTACTTGTAAGTCGGAATCCAAACAATCGGAACCAAAGATTTTTGTTTTTAAATTACTTACTCATTAATTTCTTATAGCTTTCCTAAACATAAAAAATGTAAAGACGGTTGGGTTTCAATTATGTTAGTTAAAATGTTTTCATTAAAATGGGCAAATTGACGATTTATATGGCAACACTTAAAGCACGCACACTCGTAAACGGACGGTCATTTTGTGTGCTTCACTCATAATTAGACTAGGTTACGTCCGTATTTTTTTTAGGTCCGTGGACTAGAGATCAAATGAAACCCAGAAAAACAATTTCAGAAAATCTTTAATTTTAATAATTGCTTCTTTTTTCGTCAACTATGCTGTACAAACTATGTCGCTTAAATTAGAATTAGCAATTAATAATTGCACGTAAAAAAACTTAACAAATAGGTACCTTCAACTTTTCGATTGGAATGAACGACTATTACATTATGTAATATTTTTACATTATTTATAACCCTACTAAATGATAATATTCAACAAGCAGTCACAATCGCCCAATGATATGTTAAAATTATTTGAAAATTGTCAATCTAATGTTATTGCGCTCTAGTGGTCTAACTTTAGTAGTTAGTGGTATCGCGACTACGCGCAGGCGCCGCTACGTGACTAGGTTCTCCCGCTCCATGGCGCCGGGCTTGTGGTTCTGCCCCTTGAAGTCTTTTAGTCGAATCGGAGACGACTCGTTGCCTGAATCACACTGGGAACAAACATTAATCAGTGTTTGGAAATAAACTCGTACATATATAATAAAAACAAAGAATATAAACCTCCTAAGGCTGAGACAGGCCATGTTATTTGGATGTCAGATTAGAGAGAGTTCTTGTTCTAATTTTGTCCGTTTCTCTCTCATCATAAGTTAATGCTAAACCTTTGCCTTGTGAAGCAGGCAGGGCCTCCATTTGCCGACGTTAAGCAATATAACTTATGACGTGTTATGGCTTTGTTTTTAACTCGGCCACCATTACTGTCAAGTAAAAAAGAACTATCAAAACGTAAGGATACGATAACAGGTCAAACACAATATGGTTTTTACCGCCTAGAATAGAGGCCCTGGCCACAAAATCAATGTCACGGCCACGACCACTCTGGCAAGACTCAAGAGTGTAAAGCCAAAGAAGAGAAGAAGAAGAGAGAAACGGTTGCCTTATCCTTTTCTATGAAAATTAAGAGAAGGAGAGGAATAAATATACTGAACTAAGTACTGGGCGAGAGCATGTCGGACCATAATATAAACTCAGTTTAAGTTCTCGTCATTTTTAGTATTTCTAGGTTTGGCTGCACAACACGTAACTCAAGTGAAAATGACACTTGTAGAGTTCTATATTTTGTAAACAGCCGCGAAAATCGAAGAAGTGATTGTGACATACATACAGACAGACAGACGGATAGTCGGACAAAACAAAAAACTCTGGCAAAACTGGAGTTTCTAGTTTGACTGGGGAATCCAACAAAATTGTTTTTTTTTTTCGTGAATTCGATGATTTTCAAGGAGTTTCTCTTTGGATGGCATTACAAAATTGTGGATGGGATTACGACGAAGGCGTTCATCGAACTCATGTCAAAACAATGTAGATCTACAATAATGTGGCTGCGACCATACTGCAATGCATTATATATGATTGTGATTGATTTTATGTCCATGTGATTTTATTAGGGTTCCGTACCAAATTGGTAAAAAAGGAACCCCTATAGTGAGACTTCGGTCTGTCTACCTGTCTGTCTGTCTGTCTGCCTATCTGCCTGTCTGCCTCTCTGTCTGTCAGCCTGTCTGCCTATTTGCCTATTTGCCTGTCTGTCTGTCTGCCTTTGAAATTTAGCATCGTTGTGACTTGCTTGCCCACATTCTGTTTAACAACCGGGGTGTCATATGAAAGAGCTCAATCTGCAAATTTCAACACTATTTTGTTTATTTTTATCTGTGACGTACTTTTTGGTTTACTTATAGCCAAAAATTTACAAAAAATGTCCGAATGAACTAAACTCTAGGCTTGTACTATGGGTACAGTCACGAACTTTAATTTGGGACCCACCTTAGGTCCAAAGTCATTCTGACATTCTACAACAATAAGATTGAGTCTCCTATAAGTTACAAATGATTTGGCATCTCCAATGACATTGACGACTTCAAGTCTTTTTTTTATTGAAATGGGTTCAAATTAACGGTCACGATAGTACCTACTAGACAACGACAAAGTTACTTATATGTATAGACAAATACATACTTAAATACATAGAAAACATCCAAGACTCAGTAACAAATACTCGCGCTCATCACATCACACAAATACGAGTGGTGATCCATAAGTTTTGATAATCGGTATTAAAAATGGGAGATATGTAAATCGTCATATTTTAATTGGAATGAGCACACTTTCTTGTTACAGACTTGAGCACACGTTGTTGTCTTACATGTTAGACTTATCAAGCGAGACTCAAGTAGTACATGTAAACCCTAGAGTTAAGTACATTATATTCATATTTTCCCTAGGGAAAATATGAAATGGAAAATAGAATGATTTACATTTACAAAACATTTTAATTTGACCAATCAAAATACTTCACCAAATTAAGTCCACCAATCAAAATACTTCACCAAATTAAATCCACCAATCACAATACACATCGACTGTCAATCGGAACGTTAGGTTCTTATTGGTACGTATACTCTTTAACTAAATTAACTCTTTAAAAAAAACGTTGTATTTGGTATCAACCAACCAGAATACAGCTATTTTAAAATCGACCAATCAGGTAACAGTATTCATTTCTCAAAACATTTGGTGTTT
Source organism: Acleris literana (assembly GCA_946894065.1). NCBI lineage: Eukaryota > Metazoa > Arthropoda > Insecta > Lepidoptera > Tortricidae > Acleris > Acleris literana. The sequence goes on from OX335681.1 coordinate 8,642,888, forward strand.
TTTAGTCCCTATTTTACAATCGTTAAAATATGATTAAATCGATTGTGCAACGCTTTGAAGCGCTAAATACTCACACGGTCAGTGGCGTTTATTTGTTTTGTCTATATTTTGTATCTGTGTCAAAGTAGTTTTAAAAAAAACATGCCGCCAAATTAAAACAATATTTTCGCCGTGGAATTTGTGGTGGATAATCTTCGCAATTTTTTACCTTTGTATACACCTACCTACCTACCTATAGGTACTGTTTTTATTTTCTCACAATCGAAGTGAAAAGTAGAGTGTATTACGCGGGTCTAAAAGCCATATTAGGTACCCCTCGAACAATTTTCCCTCGCTGTGCTCGGAAAAATAACCATCTCGTGGTACTAGGTATGGCTTACTTTAGACCCTAGTAATACAATCTACTATTAGGCCTCAAAGTATCACGTTGCGGGCGGAACACCTCGAGAGAACTGTAAAGGAATTTCATACAAAATTGAAGGCCTAGGCCGGGAAGTAGTTTTTTTTTTTAATTTTCATGTAAGTATGGCGGCTGTGTTTATGAACAGGCTAAATAGCTGTTTTTTTTTATATCCGTGCATCCAACCAAAGCGTTTGCATAAAGGCACCAGGTACTAGGAGGGCAGAAGTTATTAGGGGTGCGTAGCGCAACTTAGATCGCAGGCGATGTAGCTCGGGGCGGGGCGCCGCGGGGCGCACCCGACACAGCGGGGATGACTGAGCACTGTAGGTTACTTTTAATGTTTATGCACTCCTAGTACGTATTTGACGTTGTAATTTTTTTTTTTTATGAATTATTTATATGTTTGAGAAAAGCACTATACAAACCTCTGCGTGAAGTGGGGTTGCCAGCCTCGTAACTATCCGGCCTCGCTTCGCTCGGCCGTCTATATGACCTCGGGCGGCAACCCCCTACTTCCCAGCCTCTGTAGTAATGTACTATTACTTTTGGAGGTCAAAATGGCCAAATTTTGTACCTTCACTTCACCAGCTCGTGATTTTTTTGTAGTTGTTTTTGAACATTAGTGAATGAGAAGTAGTAGTCGAAAGTTAGGGCTAAATAACGGGGAGAGCGGTTATCAGTTCTGATCTTTGGTCAACGAGCAGAACCCTTATCAATTAGAAAGCTCTGAAGCACAATTCTTGCCGAAAATTTGTAATTTTTTTTCTTCAGCTTATTTTTATTATTTTGCCTTAATTAGGATAGAATAATGTTATAATAACTCTCCTAGATTATTTGAACTCAATTGCTAAAAACTAATGTTGCAGTATTTATTTGTAGGTCTGAATAATCCTGGAAAAGGCCGAAAAAACCACCCAAAATTTTGGTGACAGAGCTGGAGATAAAAAAATCCACTGCAATGATAACTTATTTATCCTTTAAATCATAATGATAAATCAAGGTTTCATTTTCAATAACAATATTTTTTATTAGTGTACCAGAACTTTTTCCACACAGCTCCAAATTATTACAAAACTAACTCTTATTTTTGCCGTCTTGTATAATTATTGTTACTTGTAATAGTACATTGTTGCCTAGGCGCGGAAAGTAAGGGATTTCCTGACGAGGTGGTTAGCAGGCCGAGCAATAGCGAGGCCTGCTAAAATACGAGTCAGGAAATCCTCGTTTCAGCCGAGGCATACATAATGCTTTTCTCGAACAATGCGAGGAAATTATACAAATACATGATAATAAGTATTTCTAAAAACCATTGAAAAATTCGGAGAGAATGTTTGTTTGCGTCATACGAGTATTAGGTAAGATAGTTTCACGCACAACGAGCCGCCGCCCGCCGCCGCCGCTCCGCAGAGCCCCGCCGCGCCGCCGCCCCTCACTACGCCCGCACAAGTTGGGTGTACAGGATTTTTTTCATGGTCCGTTCTTTTATATACGCAATAGAGAGCACTTATGCATGAACAATATGGACATGGACGGAAAGTGTTTTCATATGGTTTCTTTACTCCTAGGTGTAAAAAGATCCATTTTCCGTCCATGTGTTTCAATCGGAAAACCATTATTTCCGAGCATGTTTGAGAAAAGATGTTTTTTGTTTAGCTATCACAGGAAAACAAATGAATTATGTATACATTTTTTTTCTCTAATTTAAGTTTCATTAGTGCCATGGTATAGTCCACATTAAAATAATATAATTATGTAGATGGTTCTTACTGATTCTTAAAACTTATGGATCACCCCTCGTATCTGCCCCTTCTACTAGGGTCACTACCATTTAGGCTAACGTGCAATACCGTCTTTACCATAAGGGCACACCGAAGGATCGACAATTAGTTTAAGACGGCCTTGCTAACGTGTCGCCGAAAGAATAAAAAGATATGAAAGAATGTAGACTTATTACGTTTCCGCCGTGCGAGCCAGCCTCCTGCAGGAGCAGCTCGCTGTCAGTCCCGCGCTCCTTGTTCTTGAGGATGCTGCGCGCGCGCGAGTCGCCCTCGCCGCCCCAGCCGCCGCCGCGCTTGTTCCCGTTCTTACCTGGAACACAATCAGATCAAATACATTCTCGGGTTCTCTGGCATAAGTAAGTAATGAATTTACCTAATAGAGAGAGAACCCAACCCACACTTACTATGCGGTGTACCGAAATATTGTTTTTTTATTCATTTTGATTTTCAATCCCCCTCGCAAAAAGGCACTTACGATTTTTTCGTAATATTTAAGAAAATGAGATTTTATCTACACTCATATCATTTGTCCTCTCTATTATGCGTTCAAAACCCGTGGGCAATGACCAGCATTACCTGCGGTAGTAGGTGACAGCGATGACAGCTGTTAATTTTGGAAGATGTTCCAAATTTGGATCTCATTACCTTACAATATTCGATAACGTAATTTCAAAATTACGTTACAGCTGTCATCGCTTCATAATATGCGTGTAGATAAATTATTGTACGAGACTCTGCGTAATTAACATAACGCAACCGTCACGTGAACTACCATCATGCTAAAAAATTAAATCAATGTGAATTACCTACTTAGGTACATACAATTATTATTTTTCTTCGTAAATAATGATTTCTTTATTTTGTAATATAATATTACACTTACTTACAGTACCTATTTATATTTAAACTATTAGACAAAATCAAAACAGCCCGTTTTTTTGCACACAAAGTCTAACAAGAAGACCCCGTGCATGTTGATATATGTATTCGTCTATGTAAATATGTTAAATTCCCATGATGCTTTTAAACCTGCCATTTTGTTTCTATTTTATATTAAAGTCTTCGACACCCAAACGACGACGGTAGATTCTAACGGCACCTCGTTTGTCTAGATCTGGGGCTTGTTTTATAAAGCTACAAATTACAATTTACAGGTTACAAGTTTCCATTTGACACAACCTCGACCAATGACGACCACCCATTTGATCAGTGTTGCCAGTTTAGACCTGTAAAATTGTTACTTGTAACTTTATAAAACGTGGGGCTGGGCGTCCGCTCAGTCAGTCTCTACGAGAGCAACAAAGAACCATAGGCACCTACATACATCCACACAGATCATAAAATGACCTTCCTACTACCAGCAGGCAGTCTGGTAATAATCAAAAGTAAATTGAGAACTAGTATTTGACGTCTGGATTCAAGTTTTGAACTAAGTTCGGGCCACATAGCCACATAGAATTTCTGTACTTCGCCCGGATGGTTACCACGAACCTCAAAATTCGAAACTTCCGGTGCAGTTCCTGTCACTCTTCACTCGAGAATAAATCGAGAGAAAGGGATGGAGCTAACGTAAATTCGAACTTCGATTTTCAAAATAGGGCCTCAGGCACTCTAGGTACGAGCCGTAGAAACTGAAAACTGTTTGGTCGCCCGCCCCCCGCATAGGGCATGCAGTACCGAGCCCGGTTCCGAGACTTCCATTTCCCGGTTCTAAGCAGGGACGGTACCGGGATTCCCGGTTCTCCCGGTTCTTTATTTTTTACCTCAAATCACCGCAATCATGGACATTTGAGATATAAAACGATTGAAAAACATTAGGAAACTTTATTTTTTATAAATGTGCAATAAAATCATGCACGTTTTCTTCAACAAAAACATGTCTTGATTAAGTAAAATACTTACTAGAAAGTTATTTGTTCTTCCTTTTTCTTTTCGCTGAAAGGATGGACAGTCCTATCCTCACGCATTGGATGTCCATCCACGTCAACCCTAACGAACTTTTTAAATTTTAGTAACTTAGTTTATAAGTCTTTGTTACTAACATTATTGTGATGCGATTATGTATATTCTTTGTCCGAAATAAATATTTTCATTTCATTTCATTTCATTTTACAAATCTAGAGATCAATTATTTCAAATATGCCGCAAAATATGATGGATGTTGATGCGATGTTGCCGCTTGTGCCGGCTTCGTCGCTCAGGTATGAATTGGACATATGTGATACCCGCCACGATATTTGTTTGGTATTTATGGAAAGAACCGGGAGAACCGGGATGTAATCTTCAGTACCGGTTCTTTAGGACCTGTGAAATTCCCGGGATTTCCCGGGAATTACAGAACCGGGATTTCCCGGGAGGATGCCCTACCCCCGCAGCAGGTGCAGCAGGGGCATTTATAAACTGGTTAGTACGGTGGTAGTGGTTGGTACGGTTGTACCGCCGTACTCAAGCCCCCTTACTAATAAACGTTGAGTAACGGTGGTATAGCTATACAATGTTATGTCCTTATCTGTCAAATTCAAATGTCGCAATGACAGATAAGGACAAAACATTGTATAGCTATACCACCGTTACTCAACGTTTATTAGTAAGGGGTAAGGAGATTAATTACAGAGACAACTAATTAGTTCCTTTGTCAAACTTGTATATTTTGCAATAGATTTTTCTATTAGATTTTCAGCTAAATGTTATATTTTCTGCAGGTGTTGCTTTCTTCCGGGTGTTAAAATAATTGCAATACAAGCTTTTGTTGAAATTCCGTATATAAGTGTAATTCAAATTTCGTGTGAAACTTTGTTGTCATTTTAGAACGTTAACGTAGGCACCTATTGTTATTACCTTCAAAATTGCATTAGTAATATCTACGTATATTAGTTATGACTTTGAATGTATAATATTTATCTGTTATACCAAAAAGGATGTGATGGTTGATAATTCTGGTTGCTATTCCTCTCGGCGGCTTCTTCTCCTCCTCCCACTCCTGGAAATTGCACAATACGGAGCTTTATGAAATGGAAAACCACTCTTCTTAGGAGGATTAAAAATTCTTACGAAGTCCCATCTAACCATAAACTTAGTGAATGGCGTAGAATGTACACAAAACAAAAAAGAGGCAAGAAAGTAAACATAAATGAGTGCTGACAATACACGGAAGTACACTATGTTGATATTGTCGTGCATTAGGTTGTTCACTAGACCCATTTAAAGTTTTAAAGAGAACATTTCAAACGAGCCACAAAACTTGAGGTAATAAATGTCGCAGTGAACATCGTCTTGGTGTGAAGGGAATTGTGTCTTGAAGCCGTGTGATAGTAACTACCTGTTGGAAACGGGTTTTTCTGTGTTTCGGCTTCGTGTCATCGAAGGGAAACATTGTGGCGACAGGAGCTTCGTCGTGCGGCTGCTGCAGACTGGCGCGAGAAGCGCCGAGGTCCCGCGGCGCAGGTGTGGCGCCGGCCACCGGGGCGGACGCAGGGCCCGCGGCGGGGCCGGCCGCCGGCACCCCGCCGGGCGACAGGCTGCCCCGCGACCCGCGCGGCGACCCCTCCCCCTGCGAACCTTTCGCACACAACACGCTCCCGTCCCCGGACGCACTCTTGCGCACCCCCTTATACTCTGACGGCAGTCCACCCCCACTCGCGCTGCCGCCACTGCTACCGTCCAGAGGATTCACATACAAGTTTGATGAGTCGTTCTCGCACGTGATGTCGCCCTCTGAAGGAAAAGGGTGCGTAAGGCATGATGCAAATGTATCTGCAATGTAAAGACATAACACGCACATAGAGCCAAGCACAGACAACACCAGACTGACGTGGAGTCGCAGGGTGTGTGCTGCTCATAAATGATGCAATGAGTGTGTGCCGTGCAGGGAAACGTCTATACTATAGACAAGTAATAAATACGTTCTCGACAATGCTACGGGGTCAATCCTATTATAATAATGTTCAATAAGTAGGTATAATGACAGTGATCGGAATAGGTAGAGTATATTTACCTAAAGTTCGCAAAAGGACACCACAGAGTGACATCGTAGAGTGGTTACAACCGGGTGAAATATTAATTATTTTTAATGCTAAATTTACGTAATAAAACCTAGACTGTCAGTTGCTAAACAACGTGTGGTTGCGTTCTTTTTAAATAAAATAAAATATAAATTCCCACCTAATCATAAAATCATAGTGCTTAAGTGCTTCAGTTATTATCAGTGAACTGACGGTGATAAAAAACAAGTGTTTTCCGAACGTTTAAGAATCAAAATTTTCCAAAAACAGATACCAATAGTGCCGTGATTATTACCGCCTACCCGATATTTTTTTCATAAAAACGTCAACATGAACGCCTGCGCAAATAATCGCTGCAAACTCGGGTCCTCTAAGATTTGTCGAAGAGTTGATTACTGATAACGCCTACTCATTTAGTAGCCGCAAAATATCAAATGAGAACATACATCATCGTAACATTGTAACTTTCAATACTGATGAAACTCGGAGAGGAATCTTGAAAATTGGAATATGAATAATACCTGCGGAGCATGTAAAGGCGTTTTGTCCTCCAAGGAGGCTTTAAAATGTTGCCAATGTGCAAATAGCCTTCACTACCTGTGTACTGGAATGACGAAAGAAAATTACAGCAAACTATCAAATAGCTACAGATTGTCATGGAAATGTCCGGAGTGCAAAGCACTAGCTAAGAAAGCGGGGAATAATTCTGACAGCACCCCTGTTAAGGGCCCCTGTGGCCATTAAATCTCACCAAAGAAGTGTTAGACAGTTACTTTGTCAAACACCAAAAGGATATGGAGTCAAAACTCAGCGAACTCAAGGGCGACATTCTGAGTACCTTGCGTAAATCTATGTCAGACCAAGACGCGAAATTCGACGGTTTACTACGCAAACAAGAAAAAATTAATGAAAATAATAAAAAAATGGAAGAATCCATATCTTTAATGGCTCGAAAATTATCAGGCATTAAAAGCAATTCCGCAAAAATCGAAAAAGATTTGGAACGACTATCTATAGAGGTCAAGGGAATAACAGAATTAAGGGAGTCTGTGGAGTTCTTGTCTAGCATACATGATGCTATGAGGAATGAGTTAGGTGACGCAAAAAAAGAAATAATCTTACTAAAAAAGGAAAAGGGTGACATACAATCTGACTTAAACCTCACTAAGATTAGACTAAATTTGCTTGAAAGAGAGTCCAGATCTTGCAACATTGAGTCGCACTGTATCCCTGAGCATAGAAATGAGAATTTGGTAAAAACAATGGAGCAAATTGGAAGAGTAGTTGATAACCAGATTAAGGAAGGTCATATCGTTAAATGCACCCGCATAGCAAAAATGAACAAGGATAATCCTCGCCCGAGGTCAGTATTAGTAAAGTTTGGTGCTCCGCTGGTAAGAGATACTTTCTTGGCTAGTGTCATCAGCTTCAATAAACGCAACCCGCAGGATAAACTGAATACCTCCCACCTGGGCATCGCCGGTGACCTGAAACCAGTATTTGTGAGTGAACACCTAACTCCAGATGCTAAGGCGACTCACGCCGCGGCTCGTCAGTTTGCCAAGGAATATCATTACGCATATGTCTGGACGCGTGATGGAAATTTGGTTGTTTTAATTATGGTTCATTATAGCTAAAAACCAATGTATTATAACTTACTGGCTCACTAAATAGCAGAATAATAGCTGCTTGCTACCCAATATAAGCATAAATAAGCAAGATATAAAACGCAAGCTCAAGTTGGTTGACCAGCATAAGGGTGCGGGGCCTGATAATATCCCCCCCATCTTTTTGAAGAAATGTGCCGAAACCCTATCAGAACCCTTATGTGCGATCTTTAATAGATCAATGACTGATGGATACTTTCCCACTAAATGGAAAGCTGCGCGAGTAGTTCTCGTTTTTAAAGATGGCGATAGAAAATAAATTTCGAATTATAGACCTATAAGCATTCTCTCCGCCATCCCCAAGATATTTGAATCTCTTGTATGTCCGATTATTGACTGGCACATGAAATTAATTCTTACACCAAACCAGCACGGATTCCTCAAAAACAGGTCCACCGTGTCAAATTTAACCTCATTTGTTGATGAACTTTCCGTATCCGTAGAAAAGAAAGTGCAAGTAGACGGCCTTTATACTGACTTTTCAAAGGCTTTTGATACCGTTGACCACAAGATGCTGGTAGCCAAACTTAATTTCTATGGTTTTCATGGTCTGTTTCTGGACTGGATAGAGTCTTACCTTCATGATAGGAACCTTATGGTGGTGCTTGGTGGCTATGAATCAGCGGCTTTTGTAGCTAATTCGGGTGTACCACAGGGATCACACCTGGGCCCGATTCTCTTTAATATATTTATAAACGATATTGTGGACTGTTTTAAGTACTGTGAGTTTCTCCTGTACGCTGACGACCTAAAAATGTTCAGGGAAATAAAATCTCCGACTGATGCCCAACTTTTACAGAGTGATCTGGACAGAGTTGCGCATTGGTGTGACCGAAATAACATGAAACTGAACCACCAGAAATGTCATTGTATTGTATTCTCTCGTAAAATCAATTTTATACAAAATACATACATGATAAATGGAAATAGTTTGAAGAACGTTACGCAAATTCGTGATTTAGGGGTTCTGGTAGATGAAAAGCTAAGTTTCATACCACATGTTGATCAAATTATTAAACAGGCGTTAAGAGTCTCCGGTTTTATTTTGCGTTGCACCAAGGGGTTTAAACATGCGAAAAGCAGGTTAGTTCTTTTTAATTCACTTGTTAGAAGTAGATTAGAATATTGCTCCACCGTTTGGAACCCCTATTATAAGGGGCATGAGGCAAGGATAGAGAGAATACAAAAAAAGTTTTTCCGGCATTTGTGCTTGAGGGACCACCTTCTAGACGACCTGCCCAAATACGACCAGAAATTAAAATACTATAAGGCTTTATCTCTATCTGACCGCAGAAGCCTTCTGGATCTATGTTTCTTGCATAAGATTGTTAACGGTAAACTTGATGCACCTCAGATCTTAGCAAATATATCTTTTGCAGTACCAAGACCCTGTTTTAGGTCAACCAAAATTTATAAAACCTTTAAAACCCGTTTCTGTCGAACCAATCTGGGCAAGTCAGCACCTTTAGCAAGAATTATGTCTAAATATGATTTATTAAAAAATGTTGCAAATTTGGATATTTTTAACGATTCCTTACCTCAGTTTAAAATTAAACTTAAAAAATTCTTCTCTAGCGATGATATTATTTGCAATAATTAAGTAATAAAGTACCTAATTATTTTGTGTAATATTATAATAATAATTATGTAAAAATCTCTGTGTGTAAAAGTGTTTTTTTTTTCGCATTTGCATGTATTCGTATGTGTCGCGCCTTGAATGTGTGTGTGTGTGTGTGTGTGTGTGTGTTCCTGTAATGTTTAAAAATAAGTAAACTATATGCATGCTGAGTTAGCCTATAAGTATGTTATACATAATTGTAATGTAATATAACGAAAATCTGTAACATAATACCTATGTGTCACATGGAGGCTTCCTATTTTAATAAATAATAAACAAATAAAAAAGTAATATTTAATTACGGTATCGGATATTTTATGTAAGTTTGTGATGAAAAGGGCCTGTAACCTGTAACTCATTTCTTTTAAGTATCTAATTGAAAGGTGGAGTGTATTTACCTAAACTTCGTAGAACAGAGACCTAAACTGGAGATTTCCTTGCTACTACATTTACTAGTAGGTACCAGAAAAATACCGGAAATCCGGAATTCAATAAAAATAAATTTATATTTCGCCATGTTGTAATCACTCTAGATTATGTGCTTCTGCGAACTTTAGGTAAATATATTTACACTACCTATTCCGATCACTGAATGGGACTTGACCTAATACTCGTAATTACTAAAAAACTAGGTTCCTTACTTATAGTAATAAATAATTAAAGTGGCGTATTTCATTGTAAAAGAAACCTAAAGCAACATAATTGGTATTAAAAATTGAAAATTCCTAAAACAACTGTACTACACTTACTTTGAGCTACTGTGTAGCTGTAAGTTAACCAAGTACCTTATTTGGGTTGGTGTTATCGGTTGTAAAATCTGATTGTGAGTTGAGATCTTAGACTTTCAGGACAAAAGAAGATAAGAAACCAATGAACTTCCAGGTATATGACCCGTGTGTAAAAACTAAACTAGAAATGCGACTGCGTACCAGGGCTGTCGAGACTATTAGGAGTGGCTTCGGGCAAGGCGCGGGGCGCGGGCTGCCGGTGCAGGCACGCCAGCTCCACGCACACAGGCTGCCGCAGGTCGGAGGTCGGCATCGGCATAAGCTGCTCCGCGTCTATGAACTCCTTGTACCCCTACATAAAACGGCAAGGTTCTTATTTACATCCGCTATATCAAATTTTGTACCGAAAACAAAAACTTCAAGAAAGAAAGCCCGTGAACTAAAAAAAAGTAACCGCAATTAAGGTACAATATTTTTTGCAATTATGACTCCTTAGGTAAAAACTACCACTGATGTAAAATGTAAACTTATTTGTTTGGGTTGAATTGAAAATGATAGTCAGTTTGAATACTTACTGGTACTGCCTTTGTAAACATTAATTAGTGGGTAAACAGAAAGATAAACAGCATAACACACGTTAATTTGTTCAGTTACTACATTCAATCGGGGATCTAATACAACCATAATGTGCTCGTATGTTTTCAAAGCGGATTAGTATTTTAGTAGGTACCTTTAACGTGCAAAAACAACATTCAAACTCAGAAGGCAGCTGATCCAAGTCTAACTGTTTGTCAGCCATCTTCTTTTCCTAAAAAGAGAGAAAATATTAGTAGACAGATAGACCTACTCTACAATTCCACTTCGAAGTTTACAAGAGCTAAAGGTTACCCTTCGACTTAACAATTGAATGTTGAAATGTATTGATATTGACTAAAATAAGAATTATAAGTATAAGCTGAACGATCATGGCCACGTCGCGATACATCTTTAATGTCTGCAGTCACGACTGCAATGGTGGCAGCGCTGTTCGTGGCGACATGGTAAGGCAGCAAGTGTAGCGTAAAACATCATGGGTTCTTACTGGTGTTGGGTCTGGGTTTATGAGCAAGCATTTTTCCGGCGTGTCCGGCCCCTCGATCGAGTAGCGGCGCTCTATCTGAGGGCTGCTCTGAAACTGTGACTTTGTGGGTTATCAGCAAGCCGAGTGCAAGTAATCTGCCTTGGGTGCGTCCTTTAATACATGAGTGGAAGTCATAATTTAGCTTTATTAACAAGCCAATATTCTAAAAGCGAGTCAGAAATCACATTTGCAGTGCTTTAACACTTTGTACAACTGCTTTAAATATGTACTTACTTAATTATGCCGATTGATAAGAGGCAAATCAGGCTAATATAAATATCCTGGGATATCCAGGGACAAGTACCTACAATTATTCAAAATAAATATTCTAACTCGTTTTTATAGGTTTAGTAGATACCTATAATTTTTTTTGTGGCAATCAAAAGTGAATTTTGAAAAATAGCAATGTGATATTAAATTAGTTTCATAACATTGTTTACAACTAGAAAAGTAGGTACCTAGTTACTATTGTATACTAAATAGTAGATACTATGGTGCAATGCTTAATCATCATTATAGAATTAAGGTTATTATTTAAGAACTCAAATAACTTTTAAGTATAAAGTTAAGAGAAAAAAACTAATAAGAACTACATATTTAATTTCTAAGGTTCTACCTACTTAGCATTCAGTCAGACGTTTCAAGTTTTAAAGGAGGATTGTTAAAAAGTTACCTTGAGGTATATTAGCAAGGGGCTGTGGCGGCAGGGGACGCACCCGCCAGTTCGCGGGAGCTCTCACCTGGTTGGGGTCAGTACTCTGCTCGATCTTATTGGAGATGGCGTGCTCGTACTGCTTATAGCAGCCGGTCGAGGACGGGTCTTCGCCCTCCAAGCTAGTGGCGTCCCCCTGCGACAAGTTGTGTCCTGAAGACACACACCATCTAAGTAGTATCGTTTTCGATATTTGCACTCGTATCACTTCGCTTTCGTATAAGTTATTGTTTTTAAGTACGCAGATAGTTATGTAAAGTTTTTAATAATTAACCGAGCTAAGTAAACAACATTTATAAGAATTGGCAAGAGGTAAATATAGCAGCAGCGTGAACTACACAGCACACAGTCACACGAACAGTCTAAATCCAGTGTCCTCCGGATACACACATCGGACAGAAGAAGTTAGTTCTAGAAAGCGTTAGGCTTACGCTGACAATTTATCGACCTTAGAATAATGTCTTCTTCGCACATCGCTAGCTACACGCGACGCGAGCCCGACCCCCGTTACGGATATATTACTAAGAGGGCGAGCATGACGACTGTGCATAGTAGCAAGTAGCTCATCTGGCGTCGTCGCTCGCCTCAATGAGGACGCACTTGTCACCTGAAGACAAGGAATAAAACACTGAGTGCACCTCGTGGGAACGAGCGCGTGAAGTGAGCTGTATAGCTGCGACGGTACGTGAACTGTTTGAGATGTCTGCGAGTCCGGAGAGCCAAACGATGCGGCGTGCATTCAGTCGACATTCATGCATTTACTGACATTTACAAACAATGTAGTATGAGCAAAAAAAGCATGCATGAGTAAGAAAGAAGTTACATTCACGAGCGGAGGACACCATGACATGGAGAAGCAGCGAAGCGAGCGGCACGCGCGACACTGACCTGTGTCAACGATGACGTCGATGAGGTCCATGCTCTTGGCGAAGGCGTCGCGCAGGTTGATGTGGTGGAAGGACACGATGGAGCCCTCGCGCTTGGCGCGCTCCAGCGCCTCGCGCCGCTTCAGCGCCTTCTCGCGCCGCATCTGGTTCTTGTAAAACTCGGCGAAATTGTTGACGATAATGGGGATGGGTAACGCAATTACCAACACGCCGCAAATACAGCATACTGAGCCGATGACTTTGCCCAACGGGGTCGTGGGGTAAATGTCACCGTATCCGACTGTGGTCATAGTGATGCCGGCCCACCAGAACGTTTCCGGGATGGATATGAATTTAGTTCCCGGCTCTTCCTTCTCGGCGAAATATGCCAGCGAAGAAAATATGAGCACTCCCATTGCGAGGAATAGCATAAGTAGTCCGAGCTCTTTGTAAGAGTTTCTAAGCGTAAAGCCGAGCGACTGTAGCCCGGTTGAGTGTCGAGCGAGTTTGAGGATACGCAAGATTCGCATAATACGGAAGATTTGTACTACACGACGAACGTCTTGGAACTGGTCCGTGGCGTTCTTGTTTGTTTCAAGTAGGAAGAGAGATACGAAGTACGGCAGAATCGCCAATAAATCTATCACATTGAGTCCGCCCTTGAAGAACTTCCACTTATCCGGTGAGGCACTGAACCGGAGCACGTACTCGAGTGTGAACCACGTGATGCACACGGCCTCCACCATGGCCAGCTGCGGGTTGTCCATGGGCGCGCCCTTGTCGTCGTACACTTGCATCTGGGGTATCGTGTTGAGAGTGAGCCCTATCGTGGACAGCACGATGAACAGAATCGAGATCACAGCGATCACCTGCAACACGCACGGCCGATGAGCGGCGGGTAGCCCACCGCGCTCCTCACGCTTCGACTACTCTACTCGGGTTATCGGGTACCTAGTGTGCCACAGTGTCAGGTAGGTATAATATGCCAGTGTCTATACAGAGTAATATGTCCTACACATTTTACAAAGTTACTACGATGTAAGGTAAGTATAGTTAGTTAGGTATAGGTTATTTACAATGTAGGTAAACGACTAAAGCCAATATCTTATGTAAATATATAATCTTAAAGTAAATGCTAAATTTTGGTGTAAAAATAACATCTATTCGTGTACATGTTAGTAGTGTTGTGTGGTCGAGGTGTGGTAAATTTAACAACGTTATCACCGGGTTGGACGGACGTGCGTGGTGGGCGCGAGGCCGAGCGTGAGACGCGAGGCCTCGCCGACGCTCGTCCGTCCGGCGCCCGCGTCGCTCGGTTAGTATTGTGTTAGTCGGAAATACCACGAAGCGTTTCCAAGCACTGATGGGGTTTTATATAATGGTGGATCGGGAGCGGAGCCGTGTAGAGGAGCGGAGGGATGCGGGAGCGGTGCGGGGGGACGCCGGCGAGGCGGCGCTCAGCCGTGGTGGGAGGCGGCGCGGGCGCGGGGCGCACTGCGCACGGGCGTGCGCAGGGCGCGGGCCGTCCCGTGCCGCCCCGCACGCCGGCCCACGCGCCGCCGGTGCGGCGGGTGGTCACATCGCGTAAGCCCATCCCATATTTGCAACTTTGCGACAACAATTAAGCTTTGTTTGTAAAGGTTACCCCCATTGGAGAACAATCGACGCGGCTGTGAACATGTTATAAAAAATAACTGTAACGAAAAGTGTTAATTAACAACACGGCAGATGACTTGTTTGCGCCAAACTAAATCACATAAAATATTCGTATGCTGCTATGTACAGATGTACAAAAAAACCTCATGATATTGATTAAAGGTAGATACCCAGTAGTTCACGCACTTGCGACAGTTGGTTCATCGGCTTTTAACTGTACGGATTTTGTTTTCATATTTTTAATTGTATATGGTTTTAGATGATACCAGTTAATAAATGCACGTTTTGTTCTAAAATGAAGTTAACTATTTAGGTATACCTAGGTATTCACAAGACGTTGTTGTACGAAAGAATTTCTGATATTTTTTTATTTACTTATTTTTCTTTATAGAATTTAGAGTTCAATACAAATCATGAATTTCGGCATACGTACGTTTATGAGGATAATTTAATTTTAATATAAGTACACTTGTTAGGTATACCCATAGAAAAATGCATTTGGCAATCCATTTTAAGGGTTCCATAGTAAAAAGGTTTATTAAATTGTATGTCGGGGACATGTTAGTCATTACTGCGTAAAATTTAAAATAAGAGCTACGTTCAGGAGGTAGAGCAAATAGTATTAGTACAGACCCTCAAATGCGTAAGTTCGCCTCGCCCTTAGGCGGCTTTTTATACGTATATACCTACTAATACTTAAAACGTATGACGAATTAGTCTTCGTTTTTCTAATTAATCTGTACCTACGACCTAGGCAGAATAGTAGGTATAATGATTTTTGTAAATCTTTACTACGTGTAAACCCGTTTCAATAGTTTCGTACCCACTAACAACTTCTGATCCACTTAGTGTCAAAAAAAGATCCAAAACTACTTAAATCCCTCAAGAATTTTGATTAAATATCGTAGTTAAAAAACGTTTGGATAGCCCTAAAGCAAACAGTTTTAAATTTATGTTTAGCTCAGTGACAATGGATCCATTTTTTGCATTTTAGTGACGACAAGTACCTACCTTAATGTTTTTTATGAAATACAATATAATATTTAAGCATAAATTAGTAAAGTGAAATATAGTATCAACGGATAGATCGCAATAGATCGCATTAATTCAAATATAACAGGATAATCCTTAAATAGATAAATAAATAACATTAGGTAGATATACAAACAAATACAAATATATTGTACATACTTACACGAAAGGTACCGCCGTTGTCGAAAAGTTAAAACAAGATAACTTATTTATTTGTTATAAAGTTGCTGATTAGTAAGTTTGACAGAGAGCTGGGCCTCTATTCAATGTGGTAAAACTATATTGAATTTGACGTGTATTTATTAACTCGGCCGCCATCACTGTTAAGTAAATAAGAGCTATCAAAACTTCGACAATACGGAAACGCGTCAAAAGCAATATGGGTTTTACCGTGTAGAGAGTTTTCAGGACTGAGAACTGAAAACTCTCCGTAGAAACGAGCATAGTTTCGACAAAAGAGATCCACGGCATGAGCACGACAACATCGGACACAACACCACAGTTCATAACACAAGTCATACAACGAATAACATACAGAAACGCTACGGATAGGGGAAGGCAGTGATAGATGTTATTCATGCACCACAATCACAACATACACCAGAACACAACAATATTCACGTGCCCACAGTATTTAAGATTGCAAGAGTCTACCTCGCTACACGTGTCACGACTTTTCTTTATTTCGTGAAATCTCTCTCAAACAAGACAGTAGTTCGCAAGGCAGTCTTTGTAAACTTGAAACTGTGCTTAATATCTTAAATTTGTATTTAGTTTAAATACGTAAATATGCATATCTATAGTGTTTCTAAGCTTACGAGTAAAATATAGTAACCTAATTACATGTAGTGTTAATTAAGAGCTGAATCCAATTACTTATGAATATGATTGTGTGTGAAGCCAGGACGTGTACAAGTGTAAATGTGAATAGTACCTACTTATTACAATAATTGTTTTTAATTACGTGTAGACGAAGGTTTAGACAAAAGTGTGCTTTAGAACTAATATTTCAAATTTACTTTACTGTGCAAATTGTTATTTAATTCAATCTGAGAGTACATACTAGCTCACAGTTGACATAAAGCATCTACTATTTCACCTTTAAGAGTCATCAGATTTAATTCATGAGTCCTCGGCAGCGTTGCTAGAGGTTATAATTAGTTCTGAGTTATTAACGAAGAGGACGTTGTGATACGTTACCCTAGCGGCGATACTCGTGGTGGGTTTCTCGAGGAGGTCCCAGAGCCACTTCTGGTACTGCGCACAGGTGCCCTGGCCGAACTCCTCCTCTTCCCGCTGGCGCAGGCTCTCGGCCTCCTTGCGCATCTCCTCGTGCACGTGCTCCTTCCGCTGGTGGTACTTGTGCTGGCAGCAGGACTCCAGGTAGAGCTCGTCCACACCCCAGTACTCCAGGTCATCGCTGAACGCTAACACGCACATTTCATCCACCAGATGCAGCTTGCCCGTTCGATAGAAGTTCAGGATCGAGCTGAAGCTCTTTGGGTGCCTGGAATCGTATAATTCAATCATTATGTTTAGGTACCTACTATATAATTATACATACAAATACGTTAAGTAAGGGTATTTTATGATGATGATTGTTCTATACAAAAGTTAACTGAACGTTGGTTAGAAAGGAAATATTTCCATCTTCCACTGAATAAATTTATTTTGTCTTTGTCTTTTTTATCTCGCTCGGGTCAAAACCGACCGCGACCGGGATATAGCGAAACAAGGCGTTAGTGAACTCTTGTGTTGGGTGTCTCGCCGAGTGTGCACTGCCGGCATGAGATGCTACTTCCGAAAAGTAACAGGTAAAGGCTTTACAATATATATTACATTAATGCACTTTTTTGACTCCCCTATAGCCATCTACCCGTTTTCTCAATCTATGTCGGTATGTAGGTACCTGTCGAAAAAGTACTCGTTGTCTTGCAGTGAGTAGTCGTCGCAGAGCTCTATGATGGCTTCGTGCGTGTTGCAGTCGCGCAGCCGGCCGAGCCTGGTGTGAGGGAGGCGCTCCAGCGTGCGCCAGAGCACCTCATGCCGCACGCCGCCCACGTTGATGATAACACGCTTGCTCAGCGCCTTCGCGCGGAGCATCATGAACGGCTCCGGCGGCAGCGACGACATCGACCTGGAACCGTTGAGCAGCCATGATATTTTCTAACCCAACAAAGACGAGTTCGTATAGAGGTTCAAACAAGACCTATAAAGCTAAGAATGTAAGGAATTGACATAAGCGCCCGACGTGACAGACCATCACCTTAAGTCAATCCTATACATTTCATCAGTTTTTGAAAATCGCTTACGACGAACGTGCCTAACTTAGCATGTAAACGTGTATGCCAGAAGCACTGCTTTGACCTTGCGTGCAGGTGGACCAAGATACCTTATATGAACATTTCCCGCTGGTAGAGCGTGTAGGGTGTAGGTTAGGCAGGTACGATGAAGAGTGCGAATAACACCGCCCGCGGGTGAATTAAGGTATGGGCATGCTTGTCAAAGCTTTGCAGGCAACATAATCAGATTATATTACAAGCGTTTCGCCAACTTCAGTACGAAAGAACAAGTAAATTGAATTTTAATTGAAGCAAAGTATTATTATGTACTCGTGATGGAAATATAGCAATGAGGACTTTATTTACCTGGAAAAATACCCCTGGAATACTACCTAATTGTTTCCATTTTCGAATTATTTACGAATTTTATGAAATAAAGACCTAAAGGCCATTATTCCAAGGAGAATGCAATAAGACGTCCTTACTTGAGGTCTTAAAGTAACTCCTGTGGTGTATCTTGTGTATAATTATATTGTTTCAGACAACTATGAGTTTGACTGCCAGTTATTGGTCAGTGGGTGCGGGTGCGCATGGGTGCTTGGGCGGGTGGTCCATTTCAACGAATGTAGTGCATAACCATATAACATCGTAGTTGGATGGAAAAGTTTGAATTCGTCGTTTTCAGAATCAGCTTACCTATGGGTACTAGAGCTGACTGAGACAGCAAGATAAAGACGAACTGTTCCGACCAAAACCATTTCTTATGTTGACTACATTTATTAGTCGAAATGTTTTACACGCATCAAAGATGTCCAAGGGCCAAAAATATTCTAATATTATTTTGATATTTATCGCAACGCAAAATATCAAAAAATATAGGGATATTTTTAATCTATAGACATTTTTGATATGTGTACCAAAAACGTATTTCCTGTTTTATTTAGATACTTTTTATGTTCACACTGTGCAATATACCAAAAAGGATTTCGCCAGAAGCAAAAGCTTTACCTACTGCACTAGAAATAATACTACTGATTTACAAAGCCATAAGTAATCAGAATATATCACCTCGAGTACTGGAGGTCCATTGTGGGTCTGTGGGGCAACGATCAGTTTTACATTTTATAAAAAAAATCACACAAGCAAACACGTTGTCCATATATTCCTTTTACCTTATCCTTGTGTCGGACTTGACGCTTTGCTTGCGCGTTTCGCAACTTACACGCATTATCTTTGTATGAGGTGCGGTGTATGTGGTATAAGGAGTAAGAATTAGTAGGTATTATATTGTAATGTATTTTATAACGAGTAAACGAAATCTTATAAAATCAATCACGCGGCACAGGCTAGTAAATTACAAAAAAAAGTACAACGCAACTTACGGTTACATCCAATATACTTATATATAGTGTATTTAAAGGGTCTCAAGCAGTCTCAAATCAAAAAACACTCAATCAATTGATAGAAAACTGTAATTTCTGACGTGTCATGTCATGAAACGGGGATCTTACATCTTGTAACAACAGTTTATTAATAGTCACGTAAATAGTGTCTAGGATTATGTGCTAGCTGTGACATTGTCCTTATGAATGGTTTACAAAAAAGATTGAGGAAATTTAAAGATAAACTTTGGTATAATAGGCTAGTGTCCTAACAAATCCTAATTAGTCCGTCAATTACATTATCAAAAAATATTGAACACACATATTTTCTTTTGTCAATTAAACAAGCCATATTTTTTCCAATACGATTTGATTAGTCAGAAACCTATAAGTGTCATATACGTTACCTGGAGTGTGTTCGCTGTAGCGCGGCATGCCCGGGCGGCGGCGCGGGCGCAGGCGCGAGCCCGCGGTCGAGCGGCGCGTCGTGCGCGGGCGCCGCGAAGCCCATGGGCGCGCGCGGGGGCGAGTCGGCCACGTCCCAGCGCGCGCCGCGGCCCGCGCCCTCGCCCCCCATGCCCGCTAGCTCATGGTGCCGATCGACGCCGCCTCATCCCACGATGGCTGCCACCGCGCGACACGCTCGATCCTGTAACAAACATAATGACAATGTTATTATAGGTTCAAAAAAGGACGTTTAATCTGCACCACCTACTGTAAAATATTTTAATTTGACACCATATCCCTGCTAAGTAAAGAGTTGTCTGGAAGCTAATCAGAGATAAGACCTCCTGTTGTTTACCTGTGTTATTTTTAATTTTAATGTTTCTCTGTAACGTTTTATTTGGTGTACAGTAGAGTTCATAAATATGTATACACTTTAGTACCTTGTCACTTTTATCGTTGTGACAATTCATATATGGCAGTTTAAACATGTCAATAAATGGAGAAGGTATTAAAAAGTATACATATTTATGAACTCGACTGTACAATAAAGTGTTTATATTGTAAATATTTTCAGCCCATCCTTTTTCCACATATATATGGATGTACAAGTAAAATGGGCTAATTAATATTAGACTAAAGTCACAGACGGATAGTTAAATACTAGCTGTATTATAGGTATGACGTCAAAAATCTTCTCAAGGTAAAATTTATACCTACATCTATCTTATTTTGTATGGGAAAATAACCGTGCCATTCCATCTCAAACGAAAAAGAAAAATAGCCTCGTGAAACTCAATTTTTAAAAGTGTTTGTTTCCATTTATACCTAAATAAGGCATATACAACCTACTCGTACAAAATTCTCTGCCAGCTAACAACCTAAATATTCGATATAGGATAGAGTTCGGTCACGAAATTGTGCATTCATTAATCCGGATCCCCTAAAATTTTAATTGCTTCCCAAACCCATTATCGCTAGACGGTTTGACCGACGGTCCCATATATCCGAATGCGGAGGCAGCATCCCCTTCGTCCCGCCCTTGACCTTTCCACCGATGTTGTGTGCGTTGAATCTTACCCAACACACCTCTAGCTTATCTAAATGTAACTTCATTAACAAAAATAATTAGCTGCCGGATTGAACCCCTACCTACTGCGGTCTCAAACATGATTTGAGAAAGTTTAAATTAGCAAAATGTCAAGTTGAAACTGGAATTAGACTAGAGAGGAAACTGAACTAAAAGTGGTTTGGACTTTAATTTAATTACATTACAGCGTCCCGTTTTTAGCATATTTATAGGACTGGGTACTTAAAATATAAATAATCACTAAGCGTTTCCAAGAAACAACAAACGTGTCTACGTACAAAACTATTATTATTAACTGTGGAACGAACTCCCTTCGGCGGTATTTTCCACCAGTTATGATATGGGTGCCTTTAAGAAAAGAGCTTACATTTCCCTAATTGGCCGGCAACGCACCGATGACTCTTCTTGAGTTGCTGGTGTTTGAGGGCGGTGGTGATTACTTCCCATCAAGTAACCTACATGCTCGTTCGACTCCCTCTCTTATATAAAAAAAGTGTAATACGATCTATTTTTGCCTGGAGAGACCTTCGCTTCCCTTATGATACTCGAAATCAGGACACTGCTTATATTATTTAAATTAACTTGCCTCAATGCCAAATACTCAATGCCGGGTCTATTCTATATGTAAATAACGAAGCCGGGCGCTGAATTCGTTAATCAAAAGAATTTACGAATAGCTGGCGATTGAATTGATCCAGCGCGTGCGTCGACCCTGCCCGATAAAGTGCCCGTCGTTCATATTTGATGTCATTTCGGCGGCGGTCCACGCGAACGTGTCTGCGTTGCGTGTGTCGCGGCACGCTTCGAGCTCCGAATATCAATCAACTACAAACAAATGATTGATTGCCCCTCGGCTATCAAAAAGCCATAGCAGCTTAGGACGTCTCGGCAATCGATTACGAATATATGCTCGATATTGCTCCTAATAAGTACAATTGAGATGATTTCTAAAAAGGACATATTTTTCCCTTATTTTTACCTTGTTTCGTTTAGGGAATAGGTAATATTTTTAGCGCGTGTTTTTCAAAGTCCTGCTCGTACCATAACTATTTAATCTTAATTCCAACATGAAACATAACTTAAGGAATATAAGGTCTTGCCATACATAAACTTTGGTAAATAGTTATAAAACATATCGTAATACCTATCGTATTTATCAAGCACTAGGCTCGTTTTTGTGTGTCAATTAAATTCTCAGTAGTGTCATATCAGGACAGATCTTCCGTTACAGCGTCCTATTGCCGGCAAAGGGGCGCACTAACGTCTGCCACTGGGCGCCTGACGGCAGAGCAAACGACAAACACATTTCCCGAGTACAGGCAGAGGGAACTAGATGTTATTTGTTTGGAGAGCACCAAGAGGGCGGCGACGCCATCGATTACCGGATCGCGTGGCGCGCCCTTCGCCCGAGCCGATCGACCCTAATCTAATAATAGAAACTACACTCATTGCACTCGGAAACCAACCCTAGATCTACCAAGTACACCTTTAGCCATATCGTCCGAGCTCAACCATTTATCAAAGTCTCCTATCATACGTCCGCATCAAAAAGAGTTTATCGAAGTTATGCAACAAATAACTTGCATATTTAACTTTTAACAATGGTCCATATAGCCATTGCATATCAGGATCTGTAAGTGACGAGATTTAGAAATGAGTTTTCTGACTCTTGTGTAAAGACACAAATTATTTATAGAGACGAAAGAATGAAGTTTGCATCAAAAATGATGTTGCGTAAAGTTTCTGCAACGAACAAAAGTTTGACTCATTTTCCTTTTCAACAAAGCTCCCATAGTAAAAATATAAAAGTCGAAACATTGAACTCCAACCACGTGTCAAGTTAAGTAACCGTTGTAGGTATATCGGAAATACTGTTCGACTTTACCCCACACGTGTTCATTAAGTTTTGTCAATTTGTTAAAGTTCCCTAGATTAATATAAAGATAAAACTTAATCATACTAAACTTTTTGCCCTCAACCTTCTTTACAGTAAAAACTAATAGAAAATGGCTGCATCGGAATGGATACAAGTTTATGAAAAACTATTCACCTGTTACCGCTTAACCTTTTATCAACCTTTGCAAAATTAACCTTTTCACACTCGGTGGTATCTACCCTTTGTGTAGATAAGTAACTCGGGCGAAGCTCTTTTGTCTGGATTAAACAGCTGACTGCGGAATTCGGAAAGTCATCGAGATTGAGTGTCTAATCTAATATAGAATGTTGAATTCCTTTTATGAACTTAATTGCGTTTATTTACAGCGTTAAATTACACATTTTAGAATAGTTTCGATTCACAATAAGTACGGAAATACACTGTTAGAGTAATTCGTTACACAAATGGGTCCCAAGCTACAATTAAGGGAACTTGACACGCACTCTTGTAGGAACGTCAGCTAATATGACGCAGTGCATGACGTGTTCATTGTAAAGTTCCACACATTTTAGGAGTACTTGATATATGCGGAATTTACGAAGAGGTCATAATTACGTTAAATCACTTTCGCAAATGAACGCGTTACGCGATTAAATGAATCATTTTTTTTTCGAATAGAGTTATCTAGATTGTACACTCACTTAATTAAACTGTAAGGGTGTCCTAGCAGCGGGTTTTCACGTAGATGACAACTTGTCAAATCGTTTTCTGGGCAAAAAAACGTCTATCTATTCCGTTATTTTCGTCAAAATTGTTACGGCAGGGCCGTTACCAAGACACCAATGTATAGGTACATTATTATACGTATACGTATTCAAAATCACTATAGGATTATACAAATGTTTAAAGAAATTAGTGTAATTTAACTATTTAAAAATGTAATCACTTTTGACGAAAAGTTTTACATCTTTACATAATATGAAACAAAGTCGATTCCCGCCGCCTGTCCCGCTGAATATACGCTTTATAATATACGCTTATCAATCTTTCTAACTATGCAAATGATTTGAATACGGGTTCATCAATAGATAGAGTGATTCAAGAAGAACGTTTTTATGTATAATACGTTCTGGGTTATGTACGGGTCTTACAGAAAACTCACATATACCGAAGCGAAGCGAGGGCGGGTTTATATAATAACCAAATGCGGTAAAACTAAAGCGCTAATTCACCGGACATCACGGTGGGACAGCAAGAAATTGCCCATACATCAATAAACACGTCAGGTGTAGTAGACGTACGATCAAGTCCATTATCGCAGAGTAGGAGCGCCTTAACAACTCGCAAATGAGCTAGCTCGTTACCGCGGCGCCACTCGGTCTCGCCTGCGACCTATGACTAAAGCCTCATCTCCTGCACGAAGTAGGTCAAACCGGGAAAGTTTTGTGGATTGACTGCGTATTTAGATGTTTTTATTGCATATAAACGACACAAATATATTGGCTTACGAGCGCCTTGTATTCAGCTATTCCAGCCAAGCCTTCACAACTACGTGAAACATTACACACGCTGACTGTAGCTAATGAATGACCTAATTCATAAATACTCATTCACCCGCTAATGTACGAGTACCTGTATCGCAGGTTGCTATATTCGTTTGCGAACGTGCGTGATCTGCCCTTGAGGGACAGACATATTTACACTCGTAGCAACCAAAACCCGCGTGACAAATATATGACATTCAATGAAGCTATTAAAATAACTACGCGGCGGTAGTACGCTAATTTAAACTGATTAGGTTAATTACGGATCCATTTAGAATAGAATGGCCTCAGAATGCCATATTTACAAACAAGCGCGACGCGGTTTGCTGGTTGCATGCAGTTGGCATAAACATGCAGCCAACTGCAACCGATAGGCAAATTAGTCCGCGCAGCTGACGTTACGAAAGTCATATTGTTTTGACCAAAAAACAGCCGGTGAGCGAGACGGAGCTAGCTTAATATAATGCTGAATAGGCTCGCGAGGGGAGACAGCCTCCGTATTGATCTCGGGGCCGGTAAACATCGCTACATCTCCAAACTCCGTCTTATCGCGATGGGCTGCCGACTGTCGGCTGCGTGACTACATACTCGTATTGGGCCCACGTACAAGTTTCATGGACACAAGTTTGCCCATATCACTGCGAGTATTTTCTATTCCACGCGTCCGAGGCACGACCGCTGAGCAAAAATAGTACTTACTAATATCTATTGCTGGTATCAATAGAGATTAGTAAGTACGGCACTTACAAATCCAAATTCAAATACTTGATATTTCGTACTTTCTAACAACAAAAAATAAATAAAGAGGCTTATAGAAATCACAAGAGACTGAAGATCAGGCCTGTATTCCACTCTGTCTAAAACTATATGTTACCATACTGTTAACGTTTACGGCCACCTTTGCAGTCAAGATAACAAGAGCTGCCATAACGTAAATATAATATTGAATAGAGGCTCTGGCGGATTCCTCGCTCAACTTATCAGTAATAAATACCATTCACCGAGGAAACTTCCATCTTGACATACTCGTAGCGCCACAGAGACCTTTTTTATAGATTTAGATTTAGATTGCGTAATTTCTTATCGAACTTAAGTATTTCTTTCATACTGATTGGTACCAAAGTAATATCACGTGTTATAACTTTTTGTTTGTTATTTGACATTTGCAAATTGAAAAAAATAGTTAATTATGATAAACACCCTAATATTATTAGCTCAAACCAATATTATTGTGGTTGACTGGCACAGAACGCTGAGCGATACGATAACAAGTCAAAGACGATGTGGTTTTTACCGCCATGAATACCTGCCTGTTGAACTGTTATCGTATTGTCAACGTTATGACGTCTTACTCGTATTTATTTAACAGTAATGGGCTTGGGTCCCCTTGTTCGGTAGTTTTTTTTCGGAATAATTGTATAAGGCATAATAACTTTTAGCATAAGTGTCAATAAGTAGAAACGCATATGGCATAGTATTGTTTCGTAGAAATCATTAGGTACGCATAAATTTAATTGTTCGAAAAATCTTTTTGCATAACATTGATGAGTCTAATCTTCCTAAGAAATAAACAACTTATATAAAAACGACCTAACTACCTAACCTACCCGAGTCGCTTCTGCCCCGACCCATTCGCTTCACTCACTCCCATTATACTAATCGAAATTATTTCAGTCTCGTCAATAGTATACTATTTCAAAACAATCATATTCGGATATTTAATTATACGTATGTTTTCTATGATGTCAACATTCATCAAAACAGTATTTTTCTAAATAAATTATACCAAATACACGGCACCGTCTTGCTTTCTCAATTAGCTTATCGATGAGTACTAAAGCTAACTGAAAAAGCAAGATAAATGAGATACTCTTCCGACGAAAAGCAATATCGTGTGTTTATTCACTAGGTACGTCTGTACACCGGTTCCCTCCCGCTTCTACAGCAATATTCCATTACTTATCTGTTGTTATACCACATAGACGTTTCCAATATCGAGATAAAGTATAGTATACGTGTGAATTTCAGCACGTGGCTCGAATCAAGGCTTGCGCGCGTTGTTTTCGTCAGGGCAAACAAGCCGCCGCACAAACAAACTTTTAAATTATTCAGGGCTGCTGGGGCGTGGGATTATCCTATTTAAATAACACCAGGTCGAGGCAAGGCTGCCCAGAGAGACTCATCAGCTCATCGCGATGCGGAAAACTCTACTCGGCAGGTCGTTAGACCCTCCCTGGACAAGATGCTTAACGCTATCGAAAACGATTTTTGAAAACTGTCAAAGTGTATGGAACTAATAGAAGAGCTTGACGCGACCATCTAGCAGCTTACATGAATCCTATAAATTTTCAATAACGATAACGATCTCGCCACGCGTCTTGTCTAGGGCCACTGGCTGCCCCAGACACCAAAGGTAACCCGGTAAAGAACGAAGCTTAGCAGCAAAAATTATGAGGTATTTACATACATATTTGTAAGAACTACTCGTACGAGTATTAGCCCTCGCCAAGTTAACATTAGTTTTCAGTTTCACTTCGAATGGTTTATAGACAAACTTCTGCCCGCGTCTTCGTCTACGTGGAATTGGTAATATGCTACACCTCCTACTTCGTTGACTAGGACTTCGATAAATGGTAGCATGTGGTATAATTTTGGGTATAATTATACCACGCACAGTTTTACGTCAGGTGCCGCCATACGGCTTTAGTTTAGTTGTCGCTCTAATACGTTAGTGTAACGAACTAGTATAATGGGTTTATTCTGTGTAAGTAGTGAACAAAACGCTATACCTGCTTTGTCTGTGAAAGCCGATATAAATATTAAACAATAAGCTCCCACTCATTTATAGCACTTATAAAAAGCACCTAATCAGGTAATTTATTGTTCAAGAGAATCATGTCACGAGTGCTGATTACTATACAATTTAGAACCAAAATAAATATAGAATCGCGCCGTGGATAAGGTTGGCAACACGCCATAAAGTCGTTCGCACTAATTTGTATTATTATCGCAAAAGTTTTACTTGAAGACCTCCTTTCCCTTTTGTATATACAAAACAAAGCTAGCTACATTAATATCATTATTATCATAAAGCTCACTGCTATCGCGTTCTAGATGTAACGTAATTTTAGACTATTCTGAGATCCAAAATAAACAGATGACAATCGTAAACACAGATGACGCAGCTTGTTGACACATTGGAAATGTTGGAATCCTCATTTTATTCGTTCTGAAATTGTGTTCGAAAACAAAGCAATTTAAAAGTTGGCTCATTACGTTAAGAGCTTCCGTCGAACAAGGAACCACTTCCCACCTAACCTTACCCAACCCAAATAAAAAGTTAACCAATTTAAGCTTGAGAAACCATATATTACAAACCGCTACGTGCTACGACCCGTAGCGCTGTAGCAGGCTGCTACGGAACGGAGCGTTCCTTATACCTTTGACCTTTCGTATAATAAATAGCATTACGATCGTGAGAGAACTGCAATTTGCCTTGAATTTATCAGTTTTATCAACAAGATAAACTAATCTTGCTAGTTTAAAGTGTGCAGGACTTATCATGCAACTGACAGAGGAAAATTTAGCAAAATTTGCTTTCACATGTATAACTGAAACACATGCTTGTAATGAGGGGGTTACTGCTAAAATGCTACATAATCACAGTACGTTTTACTTCACAAATACATTATAGAAATGTAAGTTTTAGTAATTACATCTTTTGTTTTTTAAGTACTCTAGCAAACCCAAAAATTCATTCAAAGTGTTTTAAAAAAACTTGTGCTTGATTTAGGAAGAAAGATTTTAGATGTTGATATTCAAGTAGACGTTTAAGAGGTTTACTTTATAGAAAACCTCGCTGGCTTGTAATTGAATCGACCGCGCATGAATAAACCATGATGACGCGATCCCGTCGGCTCCCGCTCGATACCGACGCTGCCATCGAAATTAAACGTAACGGGCGGCTTTCGTTTAATAAATATATTATGTTTAAATAGCAGGACATTTTATGATCCGCTTAATAAACGTAATATTTTCTTTGAAACAACGAATTTAGCATAATATTTTGATGAAGTTAAGTTCCAGGCCTGTTGAGTTACGAAGTATCAAATTATAGCAATTTTGATATAAAACCCCTTGCAATGAATACGGGCACATTTAATTTTTTTTTTAAACAGCTGTTTACTAAATAAGATTAAGTACCAATTTCACCATACGATGTTAAATTTAATCAACTTTAATCGCCTGTTAGTTCATACATTTTGACAGCTGTTAACGCTCTAATCGTCTGTTAAGTGGTTAACATCGTATGGTGAAATTGGTACTTAATGTTCCGAAATTAAACTAATACCTATTACTTGTATAAAATTATTATTACTCACAAAATTTATTTTCTTTGTTTCGTAGCATAAAAACTCATTTAGTTGCAGACGTTGCAGTAGACTTTTAGACTACTGGAAAAAATCGCAAGTGCCCGTTTTCACTGCAAGGGGGTTTACATATGTTATATCACAGGCCCAGATTTCACTTTTTGCTTTAACAATTGATTTACTTACTTTGGGGCCTTATCTACATTGTTTTTTCCTCTATTGTCAACGTTATGAGAGCTGTTATTAACTTCAACCGAGTTTAAGACAAAACCATAACAATAGGGGTAAAAACAATACAGCATAAGGTCACAGTCACAGTTTAATACGCGTGTTTATTTACTTAAATACATCATCATTCATCAACGTGATTCCGATATACGTACACGAGAATTATGTGGTAAAGTTCCGCCATGAACTCAAGTTTACTATCAACTTTGTAGTCGTGGAACTTGCTTCAGAATCTTATTAGAGCGCCGGCACTGCAGTCTCCCGTTACAAGGTGTACGTGTTTATATTTTTCGAGCAGTATTCAGCCTGTTCTTGTAAGGAAAAATTAGGTCATGAAACGAGGGGATTAGATCATCTTAATTCTAAGATTAATAATAAAAAAATATCTCGCAGCTAAATGATTGGAAAACGAATTCTGGAACCCCTAAACCAAACCCACGGTCGTGAAGCAACAAAGTAAACTATACTTATTACACCATTAGTAACATCACGTAATAGATTTCAAACCGTTAAGAAACTTAGTTTTTTTTTAAATAAACATTAAAACAAATCTTTTTATTCTAGATCATGGCCACCCTACATACTCAATTTCTTACTTGTCAGATCGGTTGGTTGGTTGTTCAAATAGGTCTAAATGAGGGAAACATGATATTATTTCAAATCCTAAACTTTAATCGTTTCAAGAACCAATATACTGATAGAATCTCAGTCATTTAGTGAGTTTGGGCAGTCACCTTTAAAGCTCGATGACGAAACGAAAGTCTATGTCAATGTCAACTAGCCGTAAATTTTTTGTCGGACATGGGGAGCAGGTGCCATACCGTCGTGCCGCCCAAGAAAAAAAACGCGAGATCAGCAATTTTTTTATTTTTTAAATCTGGGCAGTTATGTTAAGTATCACTTTGTACAATTTGATGTACATTGGGCGGCATGAGGATACGGCCATACGTATTTTCTCAAATACTATACTTACTCGGTAGAAGGTAAAAGTTCGTTCTCGGGTTACTACTGAAGGTTAAAACCCTATCTTATTTTAGTCTAATATATAATATCTTGCTTATTAAATCGTAAGTAAAAAACATAACTTAGTCAAATAACTTAATAAATTTGTGTCTGGCTTTTTACAGAGTAGTTACGCACTAGATTTTACTCAGGCTTGGCTTAGAAGTGATTCACGTCCCGCTACTGAAACTTTCTAATCTAATCACTTTCCCGGAAATTGTTGCCACATGTGCATTTCCCAGGGGGCGTGTGAGGAGCAATGCCCGCGGACCAGCCGGGCTATTACCCCAGCATTATATTACAACAATAATGACAATAGACATTAATTTATTAAAATAATTATATTAATAGAACGGTTTTGTATACTGCTCCAGCGGCAAATGTGGACGCGTCATTAACATATTGTGACGTAATTAGTGCTGTCTGCAACCCTACACTTGACATTGACAATAATGAGGAAAACGGGAGCAGATTCTCGCCAGCCACGCTGGTCGCACCGAGCAGCCGAGCAAACAGCGCTGGCCCACAGTTTTCGTCTTGCTGCGACCGCCTCACTGCCGACTCATGAGGCTCCAGACGAGTCCGAAATATGTCGTTTTTGACCTCATTTATGTGAGTATGTCTTTAAAATAATTATCTCTCGTTTTAGCCGGATAACATCTTCACCGGGCCTCCAATAGGGCTTAGTATAGCAGCTAAAGCGTCTCACAGCATCAAGAAAGATGAATGTTTCGGTCTCGGCCCAGAATGTAATTTTATTCGGCGTCCCGACCCTTGGTCCGTGGGGTTCTAGCGCTCTAAATTCGAAGAGGCATTGACGTTACGGAAGACCGAAGAGCTTGCAGTTTCTTCGCTCAACGCTTTCGTTTAGCAATTCCGCGAGGAAACTCTACCAGCACGTTTAACGTTTTAGTTTTGGCTTAGTTTTATAACATCATAT
Organism: Acleris literana; assembly: GCA_946894065.1. Taxonomy (NCBI): domain Eukaryota; kingdom Metazoa; phylum Arthropoda; class Insecta; order Lepidoptera; family Tortricidae; genus Acleris; species Acleris literana. The sequence continues at coordinate 8,673,627 of OX335681.1, forward strand.
ACTTTTATAATTTTTAATGATTTATTAAATTAAAGTTACATAATGTAACCGTAGAAAATATACAACCGAGTCGGACTCTTTATTCATTACCTAGATACTAGTTTTGACGGGGACTTGCCTTACAAATAATTCACGTCCCATAACTGAAACGTTGTAATCACTTCCTCGGAACTTGTTGCCACATGTGCATTTCCCAGGGGCGCGAGGAGCAATGCCCGCGACCCAACCGGCCTATTATCACCCATTACCTCGGCATTATGTACAATAATAATGATTACAGGCATTTTGAGCCATATTTTCAAGTAATTGTCTATAGCCCGGAGTGCCTATTTACAGAATAGCACAATAATGAACGCCGCTTGTCAGGATAGACGTTAATCACAATAACGCGACACAGGAGTTATCAGATGAACAAATACGTTGTACAACGCTGGACATGTTTACAAACTCATCTGTCTATAAACTAATAGGGATTGAGTGTGTGAGGGGCCCAAGCCAACAGTGTTTTGATTTTTTTCTTTGCCCGACTGTATATTTGTTACCGTTGTTTTTCGAGATAGTTTTTTTGGGCGTCGGAACCCTACACTGAGCATGGTCCGACATGATCTTGCCCAGTTTTTAATAAAGCTTCTTGAACGCACTTTGGCTTAAGTTGAATATAATAAACAATACCCTAATTTGAATGTTTAGTTTTGGGATTCCGATATATTGAGAATCTGGTATTTTAAAATACTGGTATTTCGGGAATGAGCGGTTAAAATGACGAATGAAATAAGATCAGGTATTTAATGTAACTTTTACCAGAATAATACAGTTTTATCATTATCCTGCGAGACACTTAATAAAAAAACTTGAAATGAAGTTCAAAATACTAATTTTTAGGGTTCCGTACAAAAAATGAAAAAAACCCTTATAGGATCACTCGTGCGTCTGTCTGTTACAGCCAATTTGCTCCGAAACTACTGGACCGATTGAGTTGAAATTTGGTACACATATTAAACATATTTTTTTTAAACAAGAGTCATTTTCGGGGTTACGAAATTACGAGTCATTACGAAATTTAAAAAAAAGTTTTGACTACCTTACTGTGTCATATATCAAATGAAAGGGCTCGTTATGAGGATCTTGAATATATTTTTTTTGTTATTTTAAAATAAATAGTTTTGATTTTAGTCATGAAAGGAGACGAAAATTGACCATTCCCTGATCTTCGAAACTACTGAGCCTAAAATTTTGAAAAAAATACAAAATATAGTTTATTTATTGTAGATTACAGGAAAACCTATCAGAATTCTATCAAAAAAAAACTTATGTACGGAATCCTCTCCACGCGAGTTCAACTCGCACTTGGCCGGTTACTTGCAATAGGTTTAATATTTTTGTAATTTTGTCAACTCACATGCCGCACTAGAGTTTTGTTACTATCATCTCTTAGATGTTCACATTTAATGATTCAAATATCATATACACATAACAAAGTAAACTAAACTCACTACACCATTACTAACATAACGTAATAGATTTAAAAGCGTTAAGACAATTACTATGTTTTTTATTTGAATAAACATTAAATGAAATCTTGTTATTCAGGATCATGGCCACCCTACACTCAATTTCTTACCCGTCCGGATCGGTTGATTTTCAAATAGGTTTTAACATGAAAGTGTTAGTTGACCATAATTTTAGTATTAATTAGGGAAACATAATATTATTTTAATAAAATGCTAACTTTAATTGTTTCAAAAACCACTATACTAATTACATCTCAATCATTTACTGAGTTGGGAAAATTAAGTCAGGATAACGTGAATTTATGTCTGTCAAAAATGCGGAGCATGCAATAAACTTTTCTATAAGAAACCAACAGATATAATGACAATCTATAAAATATGTTTACTTAATTAACAGAGTTCCATAAAACGGTAACAATTTTTATAGATTAAAGAAAAATATATGAGAGTAGAGATACGTTAGTAAAAAAGTACCTACACTTAGGTACTAACATTTCATCGGGTGATAAAGGCAATAAGTAACGACACTCCCGTGTTTAATCGGTGTAATGCCCCGGCAATGAACCTTTGGCGTGCGTTTACGACGAAAAACGATACAAACATTTACAACTTGACGGCAACGAACTTGCACACCATTGGACATATTCGCAGGAGTATTCTGCTACTCTCTTTAAAATAATCGACACATCTGTCATATAATTTCTATTACATATGCGACCCTATTGGCAACGGTGTGAGGTTAAATCTGTTTAGCGAATAAATTGCACATTGACCTTATTGGCTTTGAAAGGTTTGCCAATGTTTGCCAATCGTTAAATTCACATTTATTTTTACTTTTTGCAGAAAAACAAGAATTCAAAGTGTTTTTTATAAACGGAATTTTCATGGAAATGACCGAAAATGATATCACATATAATCGCGGTCGATTGCTTGTTAATGATATGCTATTTATTAATTTGCAGGATAGCTATAATTATTATAGTTTGTCACTGTGTTATTTCATGATAGAGGTGGACTATGAAACACGCTCAACCAAAGCATACTAAACGAGGAAAATTATTACTGAATTTAATATTTATTAAACTCACCAATGTCAAAATATTCTGGAAATAAGAAAGCAAACTTCTAGTCCAGTTAAGTTAAAAAGGCCAGTCAGGCCAACGATTTAAGCGACCCTAGAGAAATCACACGTGAGTGAAAGCGGAGCGAAGTCGTCCAGCAGGTCCAACGTCCTAAATTTAGGACATTTGTCAAAGTGACTTTTGACTTTAGTTGACCGACACAAGATTCTTTTTCGAACTAACTTTATATGACGTGGACCTTACTAGGCTATATATGCTCTTACGGAACCTTTAATCTATAGGTTTGCTACAATAGTTTAATTTTATATATCAGCCATTTTATCTGTTTTTTACACTAATTTAAAAGATAATAGAGTTTAAAATTACAGATTTGTTCTAAAGACTTATATTGTGTAAATAATGTTAACCCATAAATTTCCATGTATTTTCAACGTCAACTCTCGACTCTCTTAACTAGTTAGATACTTAGATAAAGGCGAATTGAGTCCCTAGCCTCTTGTGACCCATATGTAGAATTTAATGACTTCCGAACCAGATTTTAATTCTCAACTTTGACGTTTATGCCGATCGTTAACACGTCCAGTCTAATGGAAAATCAAGAGCCATGGAGTTTCAGCAACAATCCCGGTTTATGTGGCCGTTGAACCGCTGTCCAATCGGTTTAAACTATCGATGCAAATGAGTTTGTTTATCACGCTAACTTAGTCTGGGTAACGGTATCGGACTTGGGTATAGATTGCTTGACAATTTAGTTACAGCCACGGGTACGGTTGGCCTTATAAGCAGTGGCACACTTCAGTGCTCTATCACTTTAAAGTCATGTTTGAACTGAGGGGAGGATTTTAAGGTGAGCGTGACAGAGCTAGAGCAGTAACATAGCTCTGTCCTTATCTATCAGCGTAAACTGAACTGCATAGCTATGTCATAATAACCCCCCCGTACTAACCTTTAAAAGGTTTTAAAGCGACAAGGTACTAAACTATGCAGTTAATTATAATGTCGACTGTACCATGCTCGTTTCCATTATTCTAGTTACCTCGGAGTAAATTTAGACACATTTTCATGACGATGATGCATGTCCTATTGTAGAGTCAAAAACTAAAGTTAAATTAGCAAGCATTTTACCACAATCTCCTGCAAGGGTAAGTGACGATAACAAAAAAGGCTGACGTTGATTATTCCAATTCATTATAAAATTGAAAGAATTCAATTAATAAAGAATCCGACAATACACGCATGTATTGTATGTGAAAAATAATCCATTCTTTCTCAGCAGTAGTTACTCAAGCAAGATGAAGCCGAGACAAAATTACCTAGTATTTGCAAAGTACGAATACAAACTTTCTCATAAGAACTTCCCTTGTTTTTGTGTCTGTCTCACTTAACTGTCTTTGTTTTTATACCCCTCGATTCTAAAGGAAGAGTTATATCTTACGTATCCCAAATGGTGTACAAGTGTCGCGTATATAAAATTTATATATTAATATTAAGAAGGCTAAAATTAAAGCAATACCAAGAAGGTAGCTAACTGCATATATAGTAATAGTATATAGGTAAGCATTTTAAATTCATTATGGTTACCGATAGAGTACAAAACGCTACAACTACTAATTGGCAGTTAACTGCCTCCTTTGGTATTTCGGCAGAAAACCGTCGACATCGTCACAAACTTTCACATTTACAATACTCGTAGCGGAATAATTTATTCTAAAATTAATCGCGCGACAAATCACTAAACAAATTGATGTTAATTTACCGGGTAAGATATGAGCGCCTGTCTAAAACGCGTGAAGCAATAGAATACATTTCCGGGCCCATCAAACTGATCCGAATTAGACCGAGTGTCGGCGGCTCACGGCTGCAATTAGGCGTTGTTTATCTGTTTAGCTGTCCCCGCAAGGCGCCGTCGCTTAGACACCATTCGCCCGCCGCCCACGATCGCAGAGCTAATAGTCTGTACACACATAGGTAGTTGCTTGCCAATGAAATACGTAATTGATTGTCAACATAATAAAGGTAGTTTTTTGGGTTCTGAAGTCAAACTAGGAATCCTTATAGTTTCGCCATGTCAGTCTGTCCGTGGTCTAGCTCAGATACTCTTGGTACTACAAAGCTGTAATTTGGCATATATATAAGCCTATTTTCCAGTTTCTTGGAGAGCTTTAGAGCTCTAGGCCTCTTCTGGCTCTTTGTTTCTCATATATTTATTTATATCTTTATTAAATTTAATTCTATCTTTTGCACGATCGGTCCAGTCTATCCCAATGATATTTATTATGTCTTGCTCCCATCTCATTTTTGGTTCGCCAATTTTCCTTTTCCCCATGAGTGGTTTCCTCGTTGTTACAGAATCTGTATCTGTAAAACAGAATCTTGAAAAAAAGATTTTTTTCTAGTATAACTCGCATACATGTAAAGTAAAGGTAAAATTTATTTGCCTACATTATAACATCGAGTGACATTGGATAGCGTTTCAAAAATCATTACGAACGTGTTATTATCTATATTTTTTTTTAAAGTTCAATTTTCGCTAGAGTTGCGTCTTCTGATTTGGTGTTTTTATAAGAACTTAATTAGTAGCTAATACGTAAGTAATAAATTACATGTACGAGTATATATACTTTAAAACGAACGACAGCCCATTTGGCGCTTATTTGACGCTCTATAGACGATATTATTAGTGTCTTTGTTCGGCTTCTATGTATTGTATACGGCTTAATTCAACACCAATGAATGGAAGTCCATAGATGAACCAGAAATATACAAGTCGACACACGTAAAAAGAGCCCTGAGCAACCTATCTGCGCAGTGAGTAAATTACCGACCAAATTGGTGGGCGCCGCGGGGGGAGCGTAAACCGCTTCGTTTTGCTGCCACGCTATTGGTTCCCAGTAATACACTCTTATCTATGATTGGTTTGTTAGTAGACAATATGCGCAAATATATCCCCGCTACTAGCCGCTCGGAGCTCTTTTTACGTGTGTCGACCTACATACTCTTAACTGTAAACCAACCCGATTGTCTATGCTGTATAAGTACTACCATCAACGACAATAACAAATGACAAACAAAACACTACAGACACTTGAATGACAACTGCTTTCATAAGCAATTGTCACTCAGGTGGGTAACATATTTATAATATAACCATTTGTACCTATAGTCACTTACCTTATTTATTACTTACTTAGCTAAACAGAGACTCCTGCCTGCAGACAAACTGTAAAAACAGTTTCGCGGGAATATTGTTATATATTTACTTTTGTACCGTGCCTAATAATATAATAAAAAAATAAAATAAAAAAAACAGGCCCCAATTCCTTTATGGATAGCATATTTTATCTCGCTTTAATATCGTACCTGTTAATATCATATTGTTGCTGTTATAATGATGATGTTGATGAATAAATGTTTTTAACTCAGGTACTTTCTTTCTTAATAGCTCTTATTTATTTGAGAGTGGAAGTTAAATGACATGCTGAAACTATAAATCGGAACTTGATCGCGTAATAAATAAATGTTTAACTCGACGTTTCGACTGTGTTAAACAGTAACGTCGTGGTCACAAAAAGATATGAAGTGGAGCGTCTCCTTGTCGTGCGCGTTTTATGACTTACTCGCACTTGTTTTTCTTTCCTTACTCGTTCGATTTATAAATTTTGTTTTTGTGAAAATCGTGCTATAAAGTGAACAATATTATTACGATATAAAGGCAAGGTTGGCAAAAACTAATTGTACTAGAGTCGCAGTTCCCGAAAAAACCATCAAAGTTATTTTTATCGCCTACATGTGGTTAAACATTCAGTGACAAGCGGATGGCATAAATAAGCACGTTACTAATTAACAGCCGATCTGCAGGGGCACGCGAGGGACAGCGGGACATTTGCGAGGCGTGCGTCGCGGTCGTGACGTGGCGCGCCGCTTTTAGCGCGGGTGTTCTTGGCAGCGCACGCGCCGGTTGCGGCTCCCGCTGGGCTTTTCCGATCCCCGGCCGTATAGTCGGCTGCGCTACTGATTGCGGGTATAAACATCTGAAAACTACTACTAGTTCGACTGATTGGCTAGCTCAATGGTTCTTTGATCACGATAAAGTCAAAGTTACTTGTCTTCCTAAAAGTTTAGTGTGAAATAAACACATATGACAAAAAAAATTATTTATAAATGAAGCCACTTGTGAATAATGGCCAAATTTTAACATTCTCTTTCCTAGATACATTTTGTCAAAAATTGGTAAATATTAAGGTAAAACGTTTGCTTCCCTACTAATACAATATGATTACTTATTTATTTGTCCTGAGGATCGATCATTTGTGAACACGAACACGGACGACGTGTCGGTCATCCCCGTTTGGGCCATTGCTAATCAAAAATTGTATTTTCTAATCAAAGCGCAACACAATCAATACATTGGTTGCGGCTTTCAACACGCTCATCTTGACTATACGGGCTGCCCTATGAAGATTTCCTTAGAGTTAGAAATCATCATCGCTGACTACTTACTTCATGTAAATTTATAATCATGTAAGATAACCTCAAAGCCGTTAGGCACCATACTGTGTATGGTCAGATTAGAACAGCGACAGCTTATTAGATTATTATTAGAGCGTCCTTGGTTGAACAGTGTCGAAGTACAACCAAGCTCACCACGCTAAACAATATGCACTTTAAACGCAGTTAAGGGGCGTTATTTGAACGCTCTTTAATGTTTCTTCGCCGAGAAACCCACCGGTGAGTTAAAAAACGAAATAAAGGTGTTTTTGTAACGCGGCGCGCGGCGCGAGAATTTGTACTACAAAATTCATCATCATTTCCACCAAAAATGCGCGAGGATGGGAATTGTTTTATTTTTAATACAATTTTATTTTTAGGGTTCCGTACCAAAATGGTAAAAAAGGAACCCTTATGGTGAGACTTCGTTGTCTGTCTGTCTGTCTGTATGTCACAGCAGTTTTTCTCAGAAACTATAGCAGCTATCAATTTGAAATTTGGCATAGTCGTATAACTTGCTTGCCCGCATCTGTTTTTAGTAAAAAAAGTATGAAATTATTTTTCTAAGTATTTGTTAAGGGGTCTAGCATGGGGGGTTGAAAAATGAAAGTTATTTGATTATAGCAAACGGGGTGTCATATAAAAGGGGTCAGTCTGCACATTTCGAAACTATTTTTTTATTATTTTTCGGGACGTACTTTTTGATTCATACGTTAAAATTTACAAAAAATGACCGTTCCCCCCCCTTATCTCCGAAGTTTATGATCTGAAAATCGAAAAAAAAATCTGAAAAAATCCTGATTTAAAGATAATTACTTATATTTTACAGGAAAAATAAAATGAAGTTGTCAAACTTTACAGTTTTGGAAAAATTATCAAAAACAAAGTAAGTATTTTCTTTTGGTTTTTCCAACCATATTATCTTAAATACGGAACCCTCGGTGCGCGAGTCCGACTCGCACTTGACCGGTTTTTTTTTTCATATCTCCTCGCCATGCCGGTGGAAAAGCACCACCACACACCACCACAGTTTTCAAGAATGTGCAAATGCTGGTGTATTTCGCTATGTTGGACACGCTAGAGCAACAGGAAATGTCTGTCAGTATGTTCTGACAGTTCGTCTGATTTCGGGACGTTATCGTTATGGAGTAAGGAAGCAGTGTACGGTGCTACGAGTGTACCGACTGCCCGATTAGATTATGGAATTTCATGTTTTATTTTTATTTAGCAAGACTAATTACGTCGATATGTGTAAATAATTAAAACCGGGCAAGAGCATGTCTGGCCATGCTCAGTGTAGGGTTCCGAAGCCGAAGCCGAAGTTACTACACAAATACCATGTCAAAAAACAACAAGTATGAACTAATTCTCTATTTCAAGTTATTTGGTGCTGTCTTAGATGATTTTAGTAGGTATGATTATTTCAGTCGCCTGTATCTCTGGATCCAATCAAGTCTACTTAGTCGTGATAGTTTTTCTTTAAAATTCGTTATATGTGCTTTCATCTAAGATATTTTTAAGATTTTTAGTATTTGTAGTTTTGGCTGGACACGTGACTCTAACAAAAATTAGCGCTTTAAAGCTTAATATTTCATAAACGGATCCCTTAATCGAAAAATTGTTGAACTATCCAACGACACCCCACACTATGGGGTAGAAGAGAAAAAAAAATACATCACCACGTTACGTGAAGGCCACGTACACTAAAAAAAAATATTTTCAAGATTTTAAATAATATTTTACCACTTTGTTGGCGTGACTAATATATTCTTGCCAAATTACAGCTTTCTAGTACTAAGAGTCTATGAGCTAGGCTGCGGACGGACAGACGGACAGACGGACATGGCGAAACTATAAGGGTTCCTAGTTTCACTACGGAACCCTACCTAATTCGTAAAATCGCTTTGAGATTGGATACAAGGGCGGTAGCTCTTAATAAGTCTTTCGGGTTCGGGTAAACTCGGGTAGACTTGCATAGGGCTTATTAGAGCAAGCGCGAGCGAAGTACCTACAAACCCGAAGGTGATATTAGAAGCACGGGGGCTCTATTTTAATAATAGGTACATTATTTTTGACATGTTATGTGTTGTCAACGTTATGATAGCTCTTATTTACTGGACAGTAATGGCAAACGAGTTAAAAAAAGTACGATAATATGACAAAAGCAATATTGTTTTACCGAGTAGAATAGAGCCACGTAGGTGTAAGGAATTTAAAATACATGACAATCGCCACTGCCACTGAATCTCACACAGTATGTTTTAAATCGATGTTGTGTTGGCATTACCCAAAAACCCCGTTACTAATAAAAACCTTGCTGAAAGAGAAATAGGCTTGTTTAGCGGCTGTGTAATCGGCTAATCGCAGACGCAATCAATTATAATATGGAACAACAAAATAGTGAAGGAAAATTTCACTTCTCACACGTGGTCCCTAAGGAAGTTTATTACATTGAGGACGTTTTTAGTGGTTGGTTAATATGAATTATTTATTATTCAGTAGCTATTATTAAATTAAATTAATTTGGGACTTTTAAAAAGTTTTTCTAGTATAAACTCTTCTAAAAAGATCTTGATGTAAACCTCGCTGGAACTTCCAAAGCATCGATCGTATGTCGGCTAAATTAAATTACTAAATGATGTTCTCGGTAGCCATCTGTTTTAGAATTGAATTTAATAAAGACGCTAAAATACTTGGCATCCATATCGAACAGAACATTTTACAGCGTCTAAACGTAACACAATGGCTTTATGCTCACAATTTATATTCAGATAATGTCGTTTAACGATCGGGCCAAGAACGTGGCTGTCCCGGGTCGAAAAATACGATTGCGCAACACTGAAGCCTGTCCTAGTTTTAGAAAAATGACGGACTTTGTCGCAGGAACTTTTATTAACTGCCCTCTAACTAACGATGGTCTAATAAGATTACCTATGAACTCTCAATTATTCAAAATTTAAAATTTCCGTAAGTAGTTTAAATTGGTTATTATATTGAGAATCAATTTTGCAGGAAGATTTAGATTTTGTGTAACGTTTGGATTATTTTAAATCGTATTTAAAATAATGCAATCTTTGTCGTGTTCGTAAACTCTACGAGTATAGTCGGACTCTTAGACACTTGAATTATTATTTTCAGTACTTTTAAGAAATAACTGTACATTTAGAGTAAATGGTAATGTTTGGATTACAATACAAAAGAATACAGGTAATGTATAGTCTGTAATGTAATGTATAGTCTGTAATCTATAATGTATGGATGGCATGTCTACGCTTGTGTTCCAGAAAAGGATAACCTTATTGAATATTGAATTACCTAAGCCAATGACTAAACTTTATGTCCACAAGTCCTGTGTAGATAACCTGGTTTAACGATCGGTCGGCTTCGGGGTGGAATAACGACTGCACACGGTCGCCGGTCGCCGGTCGCGTGCGCGCGGAGGGAAGTTGTTTTATTCGGCGAGCACGGGCGCGTCGGCCATTTGCCTGTCACTGCCAACCTTCAACAGGTAGGTACCTACATTCGAATTTACTCGCACGCTAATGACCATTTTAATAACAGTATCAACTGTTGATTCATACATGAAAGAAATTGCGGTGTAACTGCGTTGTCAACCCAACCCCTTCCGTTGTCTTGTAAATGGTTGCGTGCGTGCGTACACATTTTATTGAAGGGCCATAAGTATAGATCGCTACGAGTATATTTAGGTAGAGATCGATTCGTTGTATTCCTAGAGTGAATCGAATTTTCTGTTCCAAATTGTCTTCTTAGTGCGAGTAATTAGCGAAAAAGGGCGTTGACTCGGCTATAGTGGGGCACGGTGACACAAACTGCGCAGGAAGCAAGATGTTTCTCGTCTCCGAAATAACGCGGAGTCGTGTGGCGCCGCCGTAGGTCAAGACGGGTATTTTCGTGCTCGCCTTGATACAGGGCTACCGCATATCATACGCGTCAGTTTAATATTAACTCTTTCGTCAGTCACCGAACTCGCAACGACGTCGAATCCGATTGGAACGTTAATCCTGTGACGATTACCAGACGAAATAGTTTCGCTACGTTGATGCCACTCTACATCCTACGTAATAGCTGGTTAAAGGGCAACTGTCTATATGCGTAGTCATACTAAAATAAAACGAAGTTATTAAATTGGTCATCGCTGTATCAAACTAGTTCAAGGAACAATTATTCGTACTGCTGTGTGCCGGATCCTATACCTATATCCTTTAGGTAAAGTATTTTGTGTTCACTCGATCGATCGTATCCTCAATATGTAATCTAAAGTTCCCTGTTTTATGGAGAAAAGTCGACTATACCTATCAAACATCCTTGGCAGTTGCAAACCATTCGCGTTCATCACACAAAGTATGGGCACCTAACCCGACCGCAGTCTCAATCCAAGTACCTATAGTAACTTAGACAAACATATGTATGTTGTTGTTCTTTATATGTGGCGTGTCAGAAAATAAAAATAAGAGGGCCTAATTGGGCTCAAGACATTGACCCATCTGTCCGGTGTGATCGGAATTAGCGTCGCATGCGCCGCGTGTGCAGCGTGCGGTGTAACAGTTCTATTACGGCCGCGAGCCAGTGCGCGGTATTTTCGCCAGCGCAGCTGTCAGATGCGACCGCGACTCATTTGGCACATGGTTCGACGCAATCGCTTCTGCAATAACTCCCCTCCCTAACGCTCTAATTGACTTTCTTTGTAAACTAATAAAACTTACTAGTAGCTAACAGGAATTCCGCATTCGAAAGTCGTTACGCGTTATCTAGCCTTTATTAATTAATGTAAAGATGTCCTATAAGATTTTCCTACTACGTCATAATGGTTATAATCGTTTACGATCAGAGGTTATTACTCCACGGTCCGGATTCGCAGTTATGTAAGCAAAGACAGGTGCCAAGAACTGACAACATTGTTTTGCACAAATTTGACATTTGAGAATTTTATGAAAATGTGCTTTATACACTAGTGACCCGCCCCGACGCCGCTTGGGTCGAATATGTGTATCACACTTAAACATTCCAGAAGAAATTATCTTAATCACCTAACAATAGGGAATATGCATGGTTTTTTTTTACAACTTCAATAAAAGCTGATTCATGTAACAAACAGGCGAGTTTATTTTTTTAATAGCTATTAAATAACCAAGATATAAGCGAACAAAGATTTGTTCCTATCTATTTCTAGCAAAACAGAATTTTACGTAGAGTTTATATGGCCGAACTGCACGATGACGTCACCGGTGCACTTCGGATCTCTCTGTCTAATTAGCAGTTTAAAATGCTTGTATCATCCGTATTTTTTGACCGATTTTAATTTTAATTTCACTTTTGGTGATCTCTTTTACGGTATTTTCATATTTTGTTGAGAAATGCGATTTAAAAAATCCATGCATATTCCCTTAACATAGCAGCGATTTTGTTTTATACTATTTACAAAGGATGACTAACGTAACGTATGTCATTAAACAACCCTTCTGACAAAATGGCTCGACAGAAATAAAATATGTTACGTGTGCAAACAAAACAATTTTGGCATTTCGTCTTATCTAAAGATGTTGTTTGCTGTCTTTTTACTAGTAGGTACATGGTCAGCCGGGAACTGGGTTTTTGTTGATGTTAGAAAAAAAAATTGAAGCGTATCACTTTGCGGTGTGAAATAAATCAGTGAGGCTTGTTTTATTTACATCACTCAAGTAAAGTAATTCATATTTCTGAAACTGAGCATTGATGTGTAGCTAGCACGCCCTTGAAATTTGATAACATATGATACTTTTAAGTAAAGGATGATGATGATGATGATACGTTTGGGGTGTTAAATAAATAAATAACTTAGCGTTATTTTTTTGCTAATTATTTAATAGTTTTGGACAATAGACAACATCTAGAATCTAGGAATAACGGAATTAGTTATTCATGATGCTTGCCTACAGAAATAACTTTAAAAACCTACTTTAACAACTTGATAAGAAATCGATTAACCAAGATTGTTTACTCATACATTTTAAGGCCGATAGTCAATAATGAATCGAATCGAAGAATTCGAATTACACTTTCCCGCCTAGCTTCCGTTTTGTTCTTATTTCCTGCCTTCGTTTTTGAAACGGAAACGCTGACTTTGACGGACATTATCTTGGGCTTTATATAGGGTTATATAGGATTGTGGAAACAGATTGTGATCGTGGTATTAATCTGTCAAATCAATGAAATAACAGTACAGGGAATGCTATTCAAAACCATGTCGAACAAAGTGAATTTTAAGATAGGTTGTCGTTTCACAGTAAATTCCGCCGGTTAGCCTTAATATTTCCTTATGACCAGGGAGGCTAAATCAATATAATATCGATGTAGACATTGCAATAGGATCGGGAATGGAACGGAAGGTATAATGATAAGTTAGAGTACATTCATTGACGATTTAAATCAATATTGTTTGTTTCAAAAGTCAGTAGGTAACTCTTCGTATTATTGAGTAATACGTAAACCAAACGATCTGCCACATAGCAGTAGCAATTCAACGCCTTCCGGTCATTATTCGCGTTTGCTTGACGGTGCGGTATTTAAATTCATTGTAGTAAATGAGTTGTCTGGTTTCGGTTTACTACTCGATCCTGATTGAAATTTTTCGTTACCTAGTAAAAACCCAATCGTTAAAAAAACTCTATTGCATCAACAAATAAATGCATAGCTACAGCTACCTACACAACTCAAAGAATCTGTTAGTTATGAAGAAAAATATACCTGATCACCAGAGGTCGGAATAGGTAGTGCTTATTAACCTAAACTTGACTCACGTTCATTCATGCGTGAGTAAGATGGGGATACGTTATTGAATGAAGATGCAACAAGTTTAGGTTAATAAGCACTACCTATTCCGACCTCTGCTGATCACTTTTACAAGACGTCATCATTTGACTCGACTTTCGGATGGTAACTGGTAAAAGGAAACCAAACCTACGTTAGGACAGAATGATAGGTCATTGCCGCTTAAGGAAACTTTTTTTATGTTTCATTTTTTAAAGTAAAGAAAGGAAACATTGAGTCGACTATGGTCACAGGGGCCTGCTCGTCGCCACGGGTTGCCATAAAGTGTCCAATTTAATGGCGATCAATAATGATCGACTTTACGAGTTACCTACTAGCCATTTACGACACGTTGGCAACCAGCCCACCCGGTAACCGTGCTCATAGCACATATAAACTTTAAAGAAATTTCTAATACTTGCTGCACTTTATACTGCACTATACGGCAATTCATTGTATGAGGTAATCTATCAGGGTCTCCATTTAACACGGTAAAACCACATAGTTTTTGACGTATTATGATATTGTTTTTAACTCAGCCTCCATTACTGTCAACTCATATAAGCTATCGTAACGTTGACGATACGATAACACGTCAAAGGCAATATTGTTTTACCGTGTTGAATAGAGAACCAGCTACACGGCTGCAGAATAGCAAACTCACCGCAAAAGTGTTAGAATAAAAGTAATGTGTCTTAAGTTTTATATATTAGGTATATTATACAATATACACACATCAAAAATGTCCATGTGATATTTTGCAAGTAGTGCTTTGAAATACATTTAAGGTAAGGTAAAAGGTATTTGTAAAAGTGAACCATATTGTCTGAAGTTAAGGTTTGTATTCGACTGTAATTTGTAGTGTGAATTTCAGAAATACAGAAACGTCTTACTTGTTCATGCTGTCGCGGAAGGCTAGGCTGACATAAAATTTATTGTCGTCTATGTGTATACGATGGTTTTAAATTTTTAAAACTAAGTTTATTTAAGTAAGGCTGTAAGTTCGTTTGTTATTGTTGTTTCTTTACCACTTATGACAATTATTAAACTTTAACCTATATATTTTATCTACATTATGTCAATTAATTTGTAAAATAGCTTTTAAATTGTATACGAACTGCGATTAAGATAAATAAAGTAAACAGAGCTGGCTATCCCTGCCATCGCACAGTTTTACTAGTACGGAAGAAAGCTATTTATAATGAGCTCATTACCATGCACTCAGGTATCACTTTTACAGATGCTAACAAAATAAATCATGTGTTTATTTAATATGATATAGGTACTACAAAAAGTTAAAACTAAACTTATTTAAAATAGCTTAGCGACCATGCGGCGAGCGGACCTGCTAGAGGAGGTGTTCTTTTTATAGTGGTGATTATTATTTACATATTTAATATTTGAGTAGCTTAGTTTTACCTCTAACTATTTATAACTATTTTATTTCACACGATTTTTTTAAGCAAAACGAACAAATTTGTAAATTGTGTGAGTTTATAATACAGTGTCCGTTCATTGGGTAAATGATAGCACATTTAATTTTTATCAAACATAAATACGACGCATGTCAGACAGGTATCGCATTTACTGATTCTTGTGCCAAATAATTAAAAAAGAGTAAATTTAGATATGTCACAGAAATCCAATCTTGAATAAATACTGTGCTTATTCGAATTTTAACGTTCATACATTTAAATAATGAAAAAATATTGTATGTATACTAATACCTTTCTGTGAACCGCACCCCTGTTGCCTTTGCGGTCAACAAGTCAACTCACTACTGGGGCGGCAGGGTCCCTTTTGCCACCTAAGTGCTGGCCGCTTTTTTAGGCACAGTTCCTTAAACGATATTATCAAACGTTCTCTCGGCACAGCCAATATTCCGGCAACCCTGGAGCCCTCAGGTCAGGTCTTTCTGCCTCGGATGGCAAAAGATCTCACGGATGCACTTTGGTGCCATGGTGCTTGGTAAGCCCCTTGGCTTGGGACGTAACATACGTGGACACGTTAGCTCCGTCTCACGTCGAGGGATCCGCTCGGGTCCGCGGCTGACCGTGCCCAGACCATCAAGTGCCGCAAATACGCTTTTCTAAAAGAAAATTACTTTTTTGCAGCACTTGCAATGGAAACTTTGGGTCCGTGGTCTTCCGACACCAAGAAGTTTGTAAAAGATGTGTCGGAAAGACTTATTTGCGGCGGGTGATCCGAGCGGGCTCTTTCTTTGCGCAGCGGCGCAGTCTAGCTGTGCAAAGGGGAAACGCGCGGCCAGCATTTTAGAGACCACACCACAAGCGGGTGAACTGCAAGGGTTAATTTATTTATAGTCAGTATTTTAAGACTTTTTGTATTTTTTATTTATATAAACAATTATCCAAATCGTATTCTGAAAAAAATAAGTAACTTAATTATTTCAAAACGAATGTTAAAGCGGTCTATGCAGACGTGGTCGGTAGCATCGTTCGTTCACAGAGCGTCCAAACAATCGATACGTAGGAATTAATCATAGGATTTATGTTTACTTGCACTTGAATGGAGCGGTCATTAGTTTATATTAAACTTCATTCAGTATAACTACATTTGAAAGCTCGGACACATCCATCATATGGCTGTATTCAAATAGACGTGGTTCGTGACTGAAATACTAACCGACTTGCTAATTAGCTATTGAAATCAAGATAGGTAGTATTACAAAAAGGAGGGATTTTTTAAATCAATTATTTAAGAAGGATAAAGGGAGATAATTTGGACACTTTTATATATTATAGGCATTCAAAAACAAGTTTGAGGATAAGGCTAACATTCAGTTCTCAATAAAAAATAAGGCGTTAAGAATTCAATAAATTTGTTTTTTCAAATGGTTTATTGTTTTATATTTTTGATTAATAACCTAAAAAAAGCATTTAAGAATGGATCCCAATTAGTCTCTTACGCGTTAGCACTCTCAAGTAGGTAAACTACTGGCACATTAGTACTTATGTTATATAAAACTAAACACAAAATAACCTAAAAAGGAAAATCGGAGAAATACTGGAAAAGGGCCGAATCTTAAGTACCCGAAACCGACGTGCGTGCATGACTCGATGTATGAATGTGGAAGAAGCGAAAGAGATTGGTCAAGATCGTAGCAGGTGGAAAGATTTAATTGTTTGATTTAGTGATTTAATGTATGTATGTATGTATGTATAAAATAACCTATTGAAACTACCTACATCAAACCCTCGAGTAACTAACTAAAATTAACGTTACTTACAAACCGAAATCATTCATTCATATTTCAAATGCGCAAAGCGACTAGGGTAGCGGAGGCAGTAATGGACATGGACCAATGATGGACACTTGATTCTTATTTTACAGAAAATATGGGTTATTCATTTGTTTTACAACAATCAATTTACAACCGTATGAAATTTGAATTAAGAGTGAAGTGTCCATTACTGGTGCCTGTCAGCTAAAAGTGTCCAACACTGGTGCCATCACCCTAAAAAGTCTCTTGAATCTGGTTTCACAATGAACGTTCTTCTTTTATTTTAGAAACCAATTAAAATTTAAACACAGCCATCAAATTAAAAAAATCACAAGTAACAATAAGATTTGTAGTCATTTGAAATACATAACGAATCTCATACATAACATATGGAATAACATTTTCGAGTTCGAATGTAGCAATACATACTAAATCTCTGAATTAGTGATATTGATTGTCGCAAGGGTTAGATTATTCCCTCGACATAACCTTGATTATTTTAAAAGGACCTATTTCAAGAAAAATATGCTTCAAGTCGTCAATGTCATTAGAGATGTCAAGTCATTTGTAACCATAGGAAACTCAACCTTATCGTTGTAGAATGTCAGATTGACTTTGGACCTAAGGTGGGTACCAAATTTAATCTCGTGACTGTACTATAAAAATCATGCATTTTTTGGTTATTAACGTTGAAAAAAAAAGATATTGAAGATTATCAGTGTTTTCTACGACCGCTGTGGATCACTAGGATCGGAATTACGTCATTGTGTTTGTAGCCACGTTAGGTGGCACTAACTATGACGCAGAAAAGACCATGTGACGTTTAACTCTTTATTTACTGCTGTTCGTTATTTTGCGGAAATTTGATTATTTATGTTCTCAGTAAATAATGAACAAAAAAAAAACTAGGTACCTATCTATTCTTTTAAGACAAACTTCTATGAACATGAATTTTTTCAGAACACCTTTTTTAAAAAACAGGTGTCCAGGTGTCAAACAAAGATTTAATTTGTCCGTAAAACCTGTCAGAACTGTCGTGATAGTTACGAATTATAATTTAGACAAGCATCAAATTCACAGTCATAAAGATTACTCACAGACATATGGTTATGGTGAATCAAACGACGGCTAACCACATGGCGTAAATGTATTAATGAGAATATTTGATTTGGGATCACAATTAAATCACTCACGAGGAAGGAATAACAACTATACCTAAATCGATCAATGTGTGATGATCCCTGATGTGACGGTCAAATTTCGTAATTTCAAACACTTATTATACCTGCGAGCAAGACATAAAAAAGGGATTATTTATTATGTCTTGCTAGCAGGTATAATAAGTGTTTTACCGAGACAAATCCAACGATACCTTAATTTTATAAATCCGTCCAGCCGTTTGGATTATACGAGGTAATAAAGGATATTACATAAATAGATACGCGCGAAAAACCCTCCCCCCCCCCCCTCCCTCCCCCCTCCTCCTCCCTTCTTGGCAGTCGGGTAAAAAAGGGATTATTTATTTAAATTACTGAATGTAGTATGAAAATTCAAAGAAACGTGTTTAAATAAGAAAGAGGTATCACAGGGATTATCTTAAGTTGACCCGACTATAGCGAATAATAAACTATAAATGTAAGCTAGTTTCAGACCAGAGACGGTTTTTATAACAGTTTTCAATTACCCAAACATTCCTTTTAATATTTGAACAAGGAATATTTTAATATTTTTTGAAAAACGCATGAATGTAACTGTTTAGTTTTACTTTCGTGTAAACAGGTACAAGACAAACCTTTCGGTAGAATGTTGACAAAGAATTGTTGCTTGCAGTGTTAGAGCTTTTCCCTGACGCTGATCGCTCAGCCGCCAGGCGCGAAGCTCCTCTCGGTGTCTGTGGAAGAGAAGTTAGTTTTAGCTAACTAAATCAATACGCCGACCGACCAAGTCTAGATATAGCTCTGCCCTAAATTTAGATTTATAGTGACGTAATGTTCTCGTTATATCCTCTCGTAGTTATTTATGTCAATGAATTAATATATAAAGGTCACGAGCGGTTAAGAAAGCCATGCACCCGATAAATCGTTACGTAAACTCCCGTGATTTATAGTTCATAACATATTTAACCGACACGGCGGTTACCTACAATGTTTTTTATGCTTATGAGAAGTGCCATGTAACATAATGTCTGCTTTGCATAACAACATAAAATGATCCGATCTTTTCAAAAACAACCACGTGTATGTAATAAACGTGACATAACATAATAATCAGGCCATATTCTTTTCGTGCTACTGTTAAATGTACCTACACCTACATACATACTTTTAGATTTATTTACAAAACCGATGGAAGAATAGTTAATATGTGGCATTATCTATGAAAAGGGACCTTATAGTCGATGGCGCTTACGCCGCACTGCGTTACGCGACGTTGTATTTATATCAGAGCATCGTTAATAATGACGGAAGCGCCATCAACAATAAGGTCCCTTAACATAGATAACAGCTCACATTGTGTTTTACGACGAACAGTTATCATTAATAAACTCATCTTACTTTGAAGTATTCCTAAAAATCTAAACGGAACGGAATCATTTAATGGTTCCCTGAATCTGAATCGACTCTCGCGGTATTTACTTATTGTGTTGTTTCCTCTTTTGAAAACTGGGACAAAAACGATAAGCTGGCTGAAGAGGATTTTAAGCTGCAGAGGTATTCGATGTAACGGTCCCTGTAAAGGCGCGGAGGGCCCTCGCCGGCACTCCCGCGGCCCTCGACACGAGGAGGGACCATCGAGCCCGAGCCGCTCCGTAAACAAGATGTCCCGCTGCGACTCAATGAATATGAATCACAAGATATGCAAAATTTGTGTGAACATTAGCAATACCCCGTTGAGTTTCACTCTTATCTGGTATGGTTCATTTCAAATACCATGGCCCGATTCCACTTGAACCTTAACAATGAGAGTCATAATGTTTAGCTATTGTTCACTAATTGCTTTACTGCCTGAGCACTTCAACTTCTTTCAACAATATTTTTTATCACTAATCCTATTGTTCACGCTTAATGACCGTCTCAAGGGGAATCGGGCCTTGGTATATGAATTTTACTTGGTATATGAAAGTTACTCCCTCTTTTCTTATCTTACCATTGGGGGCTGATTCTCAAAAATCCTTT
Organism: Acleris literana; assembly: GCA_946894065.1. NCBI lineage: Eukaryota > Metazoa > Arthropoda > Insecta > Lepidoptera > Tortricidae > Acleris > Acleris literana. The sequence continues at coordinate 8,693,935 of OX335681.1, forward strand.
GTTCACCCCTAGGGCGCCCAATGAATATGCCTTGCTTTTAATTCCCTAGGAAATTTGCAGATCATTTCGTTGAAGTTTTTGTTTAGTAAACAGCTTTCTCCATTAACTTTTTGAACGCCACAGACGGCTCTGGCCATCAACAGAAAGTCGTGCCACTAACGCCACGACGGCTACAGCCATCAAGTTCAAGATTAAGATACTTTGTTTCGTATCAATTAAGTTATAATTTGCATAGCATAGCTAACGTGTTTGGCGTGTGAGTAACACATTTTGTAATCGACGTAAAGCGTTAAAAAGATAAACCGTACATCCCCACCAAGTATGTAACCCTTCTCCTATCATTAAATAGGGAGAGTAAATAACAGAAACTCCGCCGAGCCCAAGACTGAATAGCCGAAAGCATTAATAACCATTTCCGTTTAAACACGGCATCCCGCGCCGCCTGACAAGCGGCGGACGAGCCACACGCATTTACAATAATTTACGTGTTCCGTCAAATTCACCCGCGACTTAGGGAAATTCGAGCGCTAATAGAGCCGACCTTGGCAGTCGTAAATATTTATAACATCTTTACGACGACGGTCAGTGTGAATGTCTTCTAATTCTGACCGATCCCGTTTGATAAATAACCTCGCAAGCAGCGGTTCAGGGCTTTACACTCAGCGTTAATCAAAATATTGCCTGGAAAATCATAGTTCTAATACAATGTCCAAAGTCTTATGTAAGCAATTCTGTAAATTCTCGTAGATGTAAGGAAGAGGATTTGGACGACAACGTAAAAAAGCTTCCGTAATATAAATTATACAAAATTAACGGTTCGATATCTCTCTGGATTAAACATATACATACATATGCATGGGTAGGTGTTTATATCTTACATGGGCTACCTAATGGAGCTTTCATTACCACTGCATATGAATGAACAAGTGTCACAAGTAAACATATTAGGCACCGTAGATGGCAATAAATCTGTAACTAAAAAACTGAAAAAAGTAGATAGAGCGTTTGAAATGGGCAATTTTACTCGCTGTATTATCAATTTTCTTACAAAACTTGACGCCCCAATTTCGAGCTAAAGTTTTAATTAAAGAGGCCATAGAAGTTATCTGAAACCTACCCCGCCAATGTTTACGTATAGCTTCGGAGATTTCTTGATAATTTCTGAATTAGTCTTATTTCCCTTCTGTACCTACATAAATATGTTAGTTAGGACCGGTATTCTAACCTAGGTATACATATGTATATATTGTATGAGTGTATGTTGTTATGTATCTATATTTTTTGGACGTCTCTTCTATTTTAAAGTTTGTGATGGATATTGCTATGTAACGATAAGACCACCTGTTGTTTACCACGTTACATACAATTCCAAAGTCTAGTGTACCAAGTAAATTGGGTTCCTACATAAATTAACGTATCTAAGATGTCAAAAATATCTATACGCCCCTATCCCACTATTAATAAGGTTTGTGTATACATACGAGTATCTGACGCAATAATTGTATAGACATGTGCTTTCGAAGTTTCGACTGTTCCTAGTGTCACACCCTCGGGTATTTGCCCGGCTAGTCGCCCATCTCTATCAACACGCGGTGGTCCGAGTCGCGTCGCCCGCGCGGGCCGTTCGCAGCTGAAAGAACCAATGACAAGGCTCAGCGCGCCGCCGTGCCGCCGCTCGCGCCTTAATGAAGTGTCACGCTGAACGGCGGCGCCCGCTAATAACCACTTCTTTTGCTAGCTTGGGATCTAGTTAAACGCATCTTTTTTCATAGCCATTTGGTTTTAAATTGGATTATAAAACAATGTTCCGTTAGTCCACTTACAAAACGACTTGTTTCGCCGGTTAGGCTGCAGCAACATGTTACTGTTGCGGTTTACTCTTGCGGTTGTATGTGTGTGTGCATAAGCATGTACACAGCATGTACTGTCAGTCATAATTATATACACGTTCCCAAGACGCCAAAAATATATCTACACGCTCCTATGCCACTAACAATAAGACTATATATACATAAATTTGACGCTACGGCTGAATAGATTTTAATGCTTTCAACTTTGCAAGAATGACATACGCGATAACTATCTATCAGACACAAGCACATTAACATCTCGGACATGTGCGAGTCATATTTTTATTTAATAATTGTTGTGTTAGCTTTACCTATACCTACATTAAAAAGCTTTTAAAGCATCAAAGCTGGTAAAGTCAGTTGTTTCAAATCGAGTTTGGTTTATAACTTTTACGCACATGTGTTATTTGCTCTATTAAAAAGTAATTTCAGACGCATAATGTTGACCTACATATTTTTGCTTTATTCTAATATCGTTCATGCTAATGTGTGTTTGTGTAGTTTTTGTTTTAAACTAGATGTTGCCTGCAACGACTCCCGCGTAAGTCTTTTATAGCTATTCCCAGGGGAACTGTCCTATTTCGCGTTCATATACAGATAAGATGGCAGTTGTCTCGTTAAAACTGACTGAGAAATCTAGATCTGGGATCATGGTCCAAACTTTTCTCATTTTCGTAGTGCATAAGCCATTTTCCCGACGTGTCGTTAAAAGTTTTAACCGAGGAATTAATGTCTTTTACATGCCACTGCATTCTTTACGTGTTCATGCTCTCTGGATCGCTCTGATGACCCCAGTTTCATGCCCATTTAAAATCCTTTATTACCTCGTCTGGTTTCTCTTGATACAGCTGTATACAAAACATAAAATACTTGTACCAATTAAACGCAATGCTGGCATAAGCCTGCTGCTATGGTACTACTAATGTTATGTTTTTATTCGCACACCATGGTAATGTTGGTAAACAGGCCCCCATTTTCTCGTGAAACTCGTGTTTATCACAGTAGACTCAAGGTGGCCGATCATCTTATATTATGCCTAATGCCCTTCGTATTTTAAATAAATAAATAAATATCAGGGGACCAATTGACCTAGTCCCAAACTAAGCTCTAGGCTTGTACTATGGGTACCAGACAACGATATAAATACTTATATATGTAGAGAAATATATACTTAAATATATAGAAAACATCTATGACTCAGGAACAAATATTTGCGGTCATAACACAAATATCTGCCCTTACCGGGATTTTAACCCAGGACCGCTAGCTTCGTAGGCAGGGTAACTACCAACTAGGCCATCGAGCGTCGTCAAGGAAACGTCGGTTTAGAAAACCCATCAACTATTATAAAACCCCAACCCAAAAATAAATAGTTTAAATACGAGTATATAAGTAGTTAGCATTTTATAAGTTGCAGAACGACATAAATATGTGTCACTCTTTCCTATTGGAATCTGCTTTTAATATCTTCTGAAAGTGTGACTCCGAGGTCGAAAATAGCATGACGCTTTGACATGTACACCCCGAAATAGCTGTCCGTGTACACAATATGCAAAGTATGTAGGTATCTCGGATGCAGGTAGATCAGTGCGTTAAAAAATCGTTATTTAAAAATAAGGTTGTGCAACATGGGAAGGCAGGTTGGGATTTAGCCCGTTACAGGATATTTAGAAGATTTTTATTAGATAAATTGGTAATTCCATATATCATATTGTTAATACGATTTAATTGTTTTTAAGCCGCAATAAAAAAGGGAGTGCAATAAGTTTAACGTGTGAATCTGTAAGTGTATTTATGTATGTGTGTTTCTGTGTGTCTGTGTATCAGTGTGGGGCATCGAAGCTCCCAAAGTATGACCCGATTTGGACAAGATTTTTAAGTAATAATGACGGGGGGAAGGGGTATTTTGACCAGCAGAATAAGAGTTAGTTTCAATAGTTACTTAGAATTACCTCAGTCGAAATAGCCTAGCTCGACCTTACGACTACAAAAATATATATTTGACTAATAACTAAGGTTCAACGGACAATTTTCTTTTTAAAAATATTGCGGTTTTCCTGCTAATAAAATAGCATTCAAAATGCGCACTTAACTGAAGTAAATTAATCTTTTTATTGGTGCTTTTCCACTAGCGAAACAGAATCGTTCTGTTTTCGCGGCTGCAGTTTTATGGAGTGCGCACCAGCGATCACAGTCGTTAATGGGATTTATCACCTCGACCGCAGCGCGACTACTAACTCGAATTAGCACATTTATTATTACACATCATAATTATCTCGTATTTTCAGCGAACAAGCTAACGACCGGTAGATTCAGTATGTTTACACGTTCAAGCTTTATTGCGCTTTCGAACCCGACGGATTGTTGTACATTCTTCTTTGATATGTTACTTAAAAAAGTTGATATTTTAACGGGGTTTTTGAATGGAAAACAGGAAATAGATATGTTCTGAGTTAATAATAATAACCCTTTGGTAGAATCAACACGTTCACCTTATTAAATACAAAAAAATTACAACCTCGTGCAACAAGCCAATCCAAGATTAACCCAATTATCTAAAGTACACAAGGGTGCAATCACACGGCACTTTGTCCCCGTAAGTATAGCGTCTTAAAAGCTTCGAAAATAGCGCCTTTGTGTTCAGGGCTGGGAGCTCGCAGCAGGATACTCTTGAGTAAATACTGACAGAATTCAATATTCAACATAAACAATATTCCATTTCTCAAATCTAAAATTAATTTCATCGGCAATGACTCACCATATCCGTGGTCGATAAATCACAAGCGGACACCGATGAAATAATAAAATATGTGGAAATGACGTTAAATCAAAATAAAATGGTTCGTGTATTTTTGTTGGTTATCCGTTTAGACGGAGAATGTCAGCTGCTTCCTCTTATTACCAATTAGGCTCCAAGATATAAGTAGTTAAATATAAGAAAACTGCGAATGCGAAATAAATTCAATGAACGTCATTGCATTTTCCATTTATACGAATATACACACACAATCTTTAAACTATATCTAGTGTCGTGATGGTAAAGTTTCCGAGCGGCAAAGTGGGACATGACCCGCCACCGCTGAAGTGTCCCCTGAAATAATTGGAACTAAGTGCCTTTACGCGTCGCGGTCCCTTCCGATACAACCACTTGGCCGTTATAGTTATTAAATGGGTTCCCATTATTGGAATTATAACTAAAGGTAGGTACGTATTACAGACATGGTTTAAATAAAATGTGTATTCTACATATTGGGAAAATATAAGCGTAAGTGTGTTTAATGCGTAAGAAATTGAGTAATTTCAAGACAGGGTTGAGTACCCTTCACTTTTTGGAACAGTGGCACGTTAAATTAAAGAAAGTAGATGATAACAAACATTGGACCACCTTTCATATACTTACTGAACTTAATCTTTTCGGTTTACTAAATAGTTATTTACTTTGAAACAGTTGTTTGCTTTGAGAGAAATACGGAAAAGTATCATCGGAAGTGTGTGAGCAGAGAGCAGCAGCTGGCCACGTGCCAGCGCCGGTCGCCGCGGTTGCCGGCGGAAACTTTTTTGAATATTTCGCATGCATCACCGATCACTCACACTGATAAAAACAATAATACGAAGGTTATTATTCATACAGCGTAGGAAGAGGCTGGAAGCGCGGTAATTTCGGATGGTAGCACTAACCACGAGTAACATCAACAAATAAAAATGCTTCCTAGGAAACAATTGCATAAATTAACAGGAGGTGCTTTACAATTTAATATCCCCTAGGCAAAGAAAATTGCGCTTCATCCATCAGGATATCTATCATCAGGATATAAAGACACATATAGTACATGAGACCCCAACAAATGTACATTAAACCTTTTCTAAGGAAGAAAATGCACAGCCTACTTGTAAGGAAAAAGACAATTAACTTTGTTCCGCGGCCCGCGTGCGACGCGCGCGCCGCTCGCGGCCGCCGCTCTCGCGAAGTGCCGGGGAAGAATATTTCGCAACTCAAAAACGTATTTCAAAGTGAAATGAAATGAACCACGGCCGCTTCATCTTGTCACCCACTTAATTGTGTCATCAGATTTATAACAGTTAACGAGTATAACCTGATTGCGTCAGGAGCAAAAACTGGCGAAGTGGGAACTCCGACTGTTTATTTACCGAATTATAAATGCACTTCTGTATTCTGATATAGTAAACTCAACGGCTTCCTCAAAATGTTTATACGTGTAGGATATGCAACTCATCTTAAGTGCAGTCACAAAATGATGACGCAATAAACGCATTTAGTAGTGCCAAATGTAACGTAACAGCAAACAAGTGCCCTCGCGGTGACGCGTCGTCAGAAATATACTAGAAGCAATGACTCTAGGCCCTGGGCACAGCTGGTGATAGAGGTCGGTTATTTTCTGCAACTCACTGCGTGTTGTGCGTTTATCCTGCTCTCACCCTGGAGCTCGGGCAGGTCTGGGGGGCTGCCAGCCGAGGGTGCCAACTGGGTGAGCGCCGGTAGTAGGTGCGGTGGGCGACGGCGGCGCGTCGACCTGTCTGCGGCACACACTATCGATTTATAGCCCGTAGCTTAATATGTTACGAACGTAGCATACGTGTGTAACAGTGTAATTATCGCGATGAATATCATGGGAATAATTTCTTGAAAGTATCTTACAGTGTTTATTATTGCTTAATAACTTACCTGTGCGTTCCGAAGTTTTTCATGCTAAACTCAACTCCCCTCAAAAAGATTTACACTTTTCAGCGTTTTACGTATTTAGCGCCCCCAATCGAAACGCTTACCCGCTAATTAAGCATCATTTGTATTCATGCTTTTCTTCCGCATTTCTTTAGCACATCCTTTAACCAAGATAAGCTATTTGCAATATTCACACCAACCTAATACAACTTTAAACAAAAAACAAATAACAAAGCCTAGGAATAATACGGTAGCGTACGTAACATTTGCCTGCACGCGAGAACCGGTTTCGATCAGTCAGAAAGCTCTTAAAGCTCGAAGTTGTAGCGCAGGTCGGAAAAGGGTAATAAATTGCTACGGTCATATCTGAGGCGCACATCACTGAAGGCCTTCGAAAATAGGGCACGGCGGGCGCCGCAAACAACAAATGCAAGGGAACAGAGAATAAAGCCTCCTTGGAAACAACTTATTTCATACAGTTCTGTGCGGCAATGTGGCCGTATAGAAATATAAATGTAGAAATTCTTATTGTGCTACTCAGACAGAACTCTTAGCCCACCGACGCACGTGTGACAGACTTATGAATTTAGAGGAAGCGAGGGAAGTTTGTCTGGATCGTAGCTACTGGAAGGAAGTGATCTCGGCCTACCCCTTCGGTAAAGAGGCGTGATTGTATTTATGTAGAACTCTTATGCCATCCAAAAAGAGACCACAGAAATTGAGGACAGCCCTGGCGTTCTTAATTTTATCTTCGTATATTTGTCTGTGCCGAAATAACGAAGTGATTCGCGGGAATTGTTAAATAGGTATTTATTTCGTTTAATTGTTATAAGCCGGTCTTATATTTATGTGTGATTAATTAATTGAGCGGTAAAGTATGGTGTAAATGTAGCTTATGGCGCGACGGGAAATGCAAACGTAAACGCGGGAAATTAGTATTCAATAATACGTATGTTTGCCTCTAACGCTTACTCCGTTTGCGTTAAGTATTCCATTTACATCATCCTTTTTAATTTTTTTCGCTATTTAATTTAATTTTGTAATTAACCATTGAATCAACCGCTTGGCATTCCAACATAACGTCGAGATCGGTATGTAAATGAAAAAGTGTAATAGGCGAGTCTGTCCCGGATGACGTACTACATTCCCTGAATCGTTTAATCTTGCTCTTCATTGCAGAAACCTTGAGCTTTCTCTTCGTCATAGCTAATGATGAGGAAATTTAACGATACCAATCTATCAAGCCTCTTACATCTTGACAGATGACTTAAAAGTCTGTACCTATGTATATATTATGAGCGGTAAAACTCGTGACAAAATATTATACACCAATCTGGGAATGGAACTTTCATCCGCATTTGGGCTTTCTCCTCCCATGTGTTGCGATCGTTATTAAATGCAATAATGCAACCATGTCGCATTTTGCGCAGTTTTTGAATTGCAGCCGGGGGTGTCCAACGTAGCGCTTCTCGAGTGCAACTTGCTCTAGATTGATCTACTTTGGCAAACTAGTACTGTTAATTCGTTACACATGCCCTAGTCTCTAATAATAAGTCAGTTGATAACCATTCCATCATGTGTACATGCACCGAAGGTGATGATTATTTTGTGTAATAGAACGAGACGTCAGTACTTTTAACGTAAAATTTTGTTCAAATACTTGCCCGTGTAAGTTTACCTTCAAGTCATCACATCACTTGTAATTTTTTTCCATAAGCATTTCTTAACATTTTATTACAAAGCAAATGGTTTTAGGATTTTTTTGTGAAACCACATGCTTGTTTAAAAGCGGACACGATATAAGTCCATTATAAACCCATCAGAGCCATACCGAGCCTTATAACCGCATCAAACGTTCCGACCCTTTTGTCAAACGATGTACTAATAGAAATAGGCAAGGCACACCTCTACATACGTGACCAACAACATAAGATTGATTAAAGAATTCGCACTTGTATTGATAAAAGTGGAACCAGCTCGCGAGTAATCCGTCGGCGTGGGTGCGTATAATGGGCAATCTCGTTAGCATGCACATGTCAGGAGCGGCGAGACTGCCAACTCCCGCGCCGGCTTACCAACCGCGATTATCAAGGTTGCGCCTCTTAAACGCATTGTGTATTGTTATTTTCATTATATACAATTCCACGGTGTAGTCGGCTATCTGTGTAATGTTAAGCTGTGTAACGTTGTCCATAGTACGAAGCTATATTGCTTTGGTCAGCTTATGCCCTTACGATGTTATTTGGTCTACTTTTCTAAGAAAGGCTATATGCCAATACAGCGCTTGGAAGCAAGTTAGTGTTTGAAAACTTATATCAAACGGGTACATATTATTTTCTCGAAACATCTTTCAACGAACGTATCATTACGCAAATTTTCATTTCATCGAAAGGCATTTCTCGCCGCATGATTATTTTTTTGTAGCTACGAGTGTAGCCTAACCTAACCGACGACGTAAATAATGTTTCAGATATTTATTTATTTAATAGGATCACCAACAGCAGATACAACTTTCTTAAAGCTAGTTAAAATATAACAATATTACAGGTGAACACAGCATGCGTTGGTATCAAGTAACAGGCAGTTTAGCTACCTACAATGCTGAGAGGGGTCCTATTCAACGTAATGTCTTCCTTTTTACTTATTTTTTTTTTATTGTTTTCCTCTGTGTGCGTTGAATAAATGATTTCTATTCTATTCTATGCTATTCTATTCTATAATACTATTAGAATTAAATTCAAAATTAAATTTTATCTACACTTACAATAATTTAGAATTAATAAAAAGAAAAAAACGATGGATTTAATGGGTTTAAAGGTGTAGAAGGTGCATCAACAGTTATCTACAAGTTTTCGGTTAAAAGACATCCTGAAAATATCATGGTTTCAGCAGAAAATAGCGATCGATGAAATGAAATTCGATTAAATGATACAATCGATTAAGTGAAATTCGGTAAAATGATGAGTCACCATATCAAACAGTCTTAACACTTGATCACTTAAAACATTTTGCATAGCAGTCGCTGTTGTAGGAAAAATCTAATAACACTATTTATTTCCGCCTTTAATTTCCAACGACACTGAAGGGGCTAAAACAATATAGTACGTGCTTGGTGACTTATCGCAGTGACGTAGAGGCAATATATAACGTATTAAGCGCAGCTTGCAGTCAGTCAATACAGATAACGAGAATTGCTAGTTGTTGAATACAACGCGATATCGGCCGATTAAACAAGATATAATATGCCATTCTCACTTCCAATAAGGTATAAGTGCTCGTGCGTCCTTTATTATTAAGGGTTCCGTACCCGAAGGGAGCCCAACGGGACCCTATTCATATAACTACGCTGTCCGTTCGTCCGTCCATCCTAACTTTAAAGAGCTGAATATTTTAAACCGTAATAGATAGCGGGTCCTTTTTTTTAGGATATGTGTTAGTACGGAGGAAATACTACAAAATTAAAAAAAATAACAAAATGAAATTGTAAAAAGGTGCCCAGACAAGAAACGTTTTCTTGCAACTTAGGTATATGTATTTTGGTTTTATCTTAAAAACGATAAACATACAAGCATCAAATTGGGTATGATTATAAACGAAACCCTGAAGAAAAACAACAAATACAAAAAATAGTCCAGTCTGTGTCGGGCTCGCGCCGATTCGATTCTAAATCGATTTAAATTGAAATATAATAATACCGACCGTGCGCGGTCAGGAAACGTGTAATAGACGTGAGTCATGTGTCTAATAGCTGAAAGTCCGTTTGATGAAGTGTATTTATTCATCAAATTTAGGCTCTTATATTGACACAATCGTGCAATGCAAACTTGAATTTGAGTGTTAGTTGTGCTACGTGAATTGAAAACACTATTACAAAGCAATATGGTTTTACCTAAAAAAATAGAGAGAGAGAGAGAGAGACAGAGAGAGAGATGAGTGCGAACTGCGAATGTTTGTACACACCTCATGCAAGTTTTATATCGAATCTACTCGTATCTGTATGTACGGTCGAACTCATAAGTAGCTAAAAATTTTAGTACCCTTTCAGTCTTATCACAGCTATTGATATAGTAAATTCAAACCAAGCTCAGTTTAATACGTTATTGCGACAAGGTACTACAATGTACAGCTACTTACGAGTTCGACTATACTTACATACAAGCACTATAGTATTATGTATGAAAGTATGTATGTAAACTCTTTATAGCACAAAAAACATTTAAAAGTAAATTCATACATAAACTTAAGATTAAAATGTACAATGGCAAACTTATCCCTTACCTAAATAAAAATAAAAATAAAAATATTTAAGAATTTCATTTTATTTTCGTTTAGAAGCTATTCGATATTATTAGATAATGCAGGTTGTGACATAATTCTGCTAGATGTGAAACGATAGCGTGTCACGCTTATAGCTATAATAATTAATCAAACATGGCGCCACCGAGATTTGTTTTGATCCCAGCGTGTACCATTCATCTCGAGGCGCCGCGTATTTCCTCACTCCCGATTTCTCTGACAAACAGCGAAGGTGCTAATTAGGCTGAAGGTTAATTGATAAGTTATGGAAGAGGAAAACTTTTCATAATTGAAGACACAAGTGGATACACCTAGAGTAAACATTAATCTTACTTATATAACGAGATAATCATACTTGTTTACCCTACACGTAGGTACCCTGAGAGATAACAGTTGTATGCTGTGGATGAATTCATTACGCACGCAGTGACGTAAACATAAACATACTCGTAGTTATTTACTCTTTAAGCCTTGGACCTAAGGGGTAGAGTGAGTCTAAAACTCTAAAGCAACTGGTAGTTACTTGAGAAAAACATAAAACGCCTATACAGCGTGCCTCTGACCTTGGGGCTTTAAATGCATGAATCGTTTCTACTCCTGAAACTGAACTTCTTTTGTTCTGTAAGTTGTTAAAAATAAGTCCAACTTAAATTTTATTTTTTTCATACAAGTTTAATGTAATTTTCAATGTACGCGATCCAATTCTCCATTTTCCTATAGCCCTCGTACCAAGGAAATGTCGCCTCCGTACCTACCATGAGATAGTGATTAATTATGGCCATGATTTAATACACTGATTTTACTATTAAACTTTTACATCAATTAGTTAACTAAACTTAAGTTATTTTTGAATGTTGCAGAACAAAAGTAATTCAGTTTAGCGAGTAGAATTAATCTTTGCATTTAAAGCCCCAAGGTCAGAGGCACCCGGTATAAAAGCAGCTCATCCCGCCATAGCTATGCGTTATGTCTAGGCCTCTATATTTACGTCGCGCTAGCCTAGTTGGTAGTGACCCTGCCTACGAAGCTAGAGCTCCTGGGTTCAAATCCCGGTAAGGGCAGATATTTGTGTGATGAGCGCGAGTATTTGTTTCTGAGTCTTGGATGTTTTCTATGTATCTAAGTATATATTTCTCTATATAAGTATTTATATCGTTGTCTAGTACCCATAGTACAAGCCTAGAGCTTAGTTTGGGACTAGGGCAATTTGTGTGAGATCGTCCCTTGATATTTATTTATTTATTTATTTATTTATTCTTTTTAACTCTGCCGCAATGACTGTCAAGTACCTACATAATAGCTAACTATTGTAACGAGGATATATACGAGGACATGTTTTAACCAATATACCTATACAATGCAATAGGCCCCATGTCAAAGGAAAATATGGTTTCACCTACTAGAATAGAGCCCTTGTTGTGTCGTGAGCCTTGCCTGCATCATACAAGCATTTAAAAACTGTGTAATATTATTCTCTCCTTCTCGCGTGGAGCTACATAAGGTTTGCGATGAAGAAGACAGCTTTTTTGTCAAACAAGTAAAATTGGTCACAGGACCGAAATAGGCGAGCTACAATACAATACAAAACACTTTACTGAACACCACATAATACACCAAGGATCGGATATACCTAGGTACAAGAAAATAAAATAAAGATTTCATAGTGAGCCAACAGGCATAAGTTTCTTAAAAAAAAGTAACACACTTTTTTGCCCACTGTACTTTTGTCTGTCACGATGACTAACTTATATTATAATTATTAATTAAATACGCGCATGCATCCAAACTTGAAGGTGCTATACTAAAACTAGACCCGTCCTTTCGTTTCTGTCGTCACCAGCTCGATAGTATCAGAATATTAAATTTTCATTGAAATTGCATAAGCCTTGTACCATTGTACCATCTGTCAAAAATCAACCCGTTAAACCCAACGCTAAGGAGTATTTATAGTTAAAACGGCTTCCTAGATTAGTTGACTATTACATTTACAATTCTTTACAAAACATTGTTCACCACCACATACTCGTAAAAATCGAAAATTGGGTGTTTACTTAGACAGCAAATATCACCACTCTTACCATCACGTTGCCTCGTAGTTTTCATTTGATTGATGACGTCGTATGAGAGTTCAAATATGATATTTAAACCGATAAGGTAGACGTACAAAAATGATCAATCATGAATTTAACTGACTTGTCAGACCCTTGTCAGGAAAATAACACACCGGTATACGTGTAAAAGCGGAAAACAGTCTACAAAGAACAGAGAACACAGAACAATATCTAAATTCTGCTCCTTCGAGTGTTTGTAATTAATTCCGGAACAAATACAAACAATGAGATTTTATAGTTCTGTTGAATTGTGCGAGAAAACGTCAATAATTTACTATGTTTTCAAACGCTTCATTTGAGATAGTGTTACTGAAACCACAAACCATAAATTTTATTAGGTGCTAAAAGTGCGTTCTCCATAAACATAGTAAGCGCAATAAAATATTTACAGATTAATGCCGGTTGCCACTATGTTACTACCACTGGTTTAAAATGAAGGTTAAGCTTATGTATTTGCCAATAATTTTTGGTAAAGTATTTATTTTTAGGACGCTGTTTTGAACCACGGAGCAATAAAGGTATGGTAAATATGTGGTTCAGGAAGTTATACGCACTAAAATTACATCAGACCGGGCTTGTTTATCCCTAGACGTTCTTGCATGCAACTTTCCTCTCGAAATGATTAACGTAGCATACTGTTCCTATGTTCCTAAATCACCACCAAACGTTTACAAGTTCAATGTGCCTCTATTCTACTGCGTAAAACGATATTGCCTTTGACATGTGATTGTTACGATAGCTCTTATTTACTGACCAGTACGGCTGAGGCCTACCTCAAGGAGGCAACCAACTATTACTTAACGGCGTAACTATATATTTTATTTTATGTTGTTTATGATGTGTAAGAAGTAGTACAATGAATAGCTTTTTATTTATTTTATTATTTTATTTATAATGGCGGCCGAGTTAAAAATAACACGATATAATATGTCAAATGCATTTTTTTTAACCCGTAGAATCTTAGCCCTGGGGTAAAATTCTACATGCGGTAAAACCTTATTGTTTTTGACGTGTTTCCGTATTGTCAACGTTCTGATAGTTCGTATCTACTTGACAATAATGGCGGCCGAATTTAAAACAATACCTTAGCCCGTCAAAGACAATGTGGTTTTAACGAGTAGGCCCAGAGGCTCTATTCAACGCGGCAAAACATTATTGCTTTCGACATGTTTTCGTATTGTCAATGATACGATAGCGCAGTAATGGCGGCCAAGTTAAAAACAATACAATAATACTTCAAAAGCAATGTTGTTTTACCGTGTTGAATAGAGCCCCTGTTCAACTGTCCGCATTTGAACCGCTGACCACCGAACATGCTGTTCCGAATGTTGTAGGGCGGGCGGTACAAAGACCGCCCTTTGTTCTCGCCGCCCGTGTGCGGTGCGCACGATCAATATCCGCTCCACAATCTTGACATCGAAAACAGGTGGCCAGTCCTTCCCGTTTTGGTAAACATAAGGTCACTTATTTTAATCGACACTTAAATTTAATATAGCATAACGAGACAAGGATAGTCTGCCGCTGTAGCTACAACACCTTCGCTATCGCTATCTTATTGGTTGTGTATGATTTAATACTCTGCAGCGATTTCAAGATGAACAATTAGCATATCGTCAGCCTTATAAGTAGCTGTACGCTTTGCTACCTTGGCGCTTGAACGCCTTTAACAGATTAGTACCTACCTACAGCAGACAGACAGTAAGTCTGCTGTACTAATCTGTCAGTCAGTTGATAGAGTAGCTCTAACGTGACAAAGCACTAAAGTGTACAGCTACTTAACCCCGACCCTACCTATAATATGTATAATTGACGCAAGCGTCTTGCGATCAATCTCTAGGATGCGACTGCAGTCGTTAACTATTTAAACTATGCAAGCTTCCTGCCTAGCTTACAGATTATGGAAGTATTGTTCAGCATATCCGTTTTTACCGCTTTTATTTCAATAACCAATCAACAAACAACTGATATTATATTTACGATTGCTAAAAATAATTCAAAAATGTATGTATTATATTGCTTTGGGATTTGTTAAAATTGTGCACTGTTTACATAAATTCAAGTACCAAAACGAAAAGGCTTTAAATGCCATGAAAATTATCTAGATCAAAAATGTAAGTCTTCTTGAGGTTTAAATTTGTTTAAAATCTATGAAATTTAAATATAATAAGTAATAGAGTACCTAGTATCTGTGACTCTAAAGCTATCTCCGAGCTCTCAGTCACTAATTAGGATCGCCTCACTAATTACCGTCGAGGGCTCCCTTCATCAATGAACACAGGCTTAAGAACGGCGGAATTAAACGGGAGAACGGATCCCTGGTCCTGATCTAATTCGAGAAATGGATCGCTCTATACTTACCCTACCTAGAGAGTAGATATATTTACTTCCTACCCACGAGTACCCGTGTCATTTCTTATTCAGGATTATGTGACTTCGTCCCGCGAATCCTCCACGTCTAAATCCTCCGCGTTTAAAGCTTCACTGGGAGTTGTACATTTTCCCAAAACAGATTTTAGCTTTTTTCCAGACATACATACATACATAATCTCACGCCTTCGTTCCCAGAGTGGGGTAGGCAGAGCTACAGAATTACAAACATCTCTAAAAACTTGTTGATAATTCTATAACCACAATTTGCACAATTAGGCTAAGATGTTTACCAGCGTAATAGTGACAGGTTGCAAGCCCATCGCCTAACAGTACTACAAGCCTTTATTCCCTTAGTCGTCTCTTACGACATCCACGGGAACTGGGAAGACATGGAGTGGCACTATTCTAACTCGGCAACCACACGAGGCTTTTAATTTAAGCTTCACCAACAATTGTTGACATCAGTAAGTACATTAAATTTTTACAATCATAAAAACAATCACAATCAACAGTCACAATCACTTACACGTGTACTAAATCAAAAGATAGTTAATGAGTGAAAATTGTATCTTAACCATCATTATAAAGAGAGTTTTTCGTGAGTTGTGTGTGACGTATGTGGAGGGTAGCGTCTGAAACCACTGCACCAAGCTGGAAAAATCTTTCCTCATTTGAAAGGTACATTATTTCAGATGGAGAAAGGCTATATAGCATATCAAGCACTCACTTTCCGATTAACGACACTACGTAGGGAGAGAGAGCCCTGAAGCACGGTTCGTAGAGTATAATGAATATTCTCTCCCCGGTTCTCCATTAACTGCACCAAGAATGTTGAAGTAGACTATGATTGTGGTGCCTATATTTTACATTGTTTAGGCCATACAAGTAGTTTATTAGCACCAGCCTCGTTACAGGCCCACCAGCAAATGAAGTGCTTTTATGTAGAACAAACACATTTACCAAAACCGCCGTATGAATAAATTTGTACAATATGTTAATTTTATTTCCTTACGTAACAGACACGTCTAAGGTATAGGGCATAGAGTAATAACAAATGGGAAAGGAACCCGTTTTATGATCAAGAAGCCTATAGTAGCTACGGTCTTCCAATTATATTAGTCTACACATATAGAGGTAATAAGACACCACACTGTATTTTTCGTACATTTACAGGTAGACACACAGTTGTACTTAGGTATGTCGGATATACCAACTAATTTAACAAATCTAAATGTCAATAGGTTGTACTCTTAGGCTTCCGAAGTCAAACACAGTTGAAAGTGTCGTCATGACCGTCTGTCCGTCTGTGCGCAGTTTAACTCAGAGCCTCTTGGTTACTAAATGCAAAGCTGTAATTTGGCGTAGTTATTTAATTACGCCGACAAAGTAGTAAAATAAAAACTTGAAATAAAAAGTGGTCCTTTACATGTAAAGCAAAGGTAAACTATTTTTTTTTACTTTATAACATCGAGTGCAGTATCATTAGATAGCTCTTAAATAGTTTTTTGTTTCTTACATAGTATTTCGTCAGCTAAAACCTATTTATGGATGGTGATACTTACAGTACTAGGCAGGAAAGAAGTCAATCCTGACAAAATCCTGACACATTGCACGACCATGAAGTTTCTGGCTATTGACATTGTTGACAGCAGTAAAACAATGCTAAACTTATTTGTTGCGTGTGAGGGAATATTAGTAATAACAGCATTGTTTGACTGCTGACAACATTATCCATCTTCGACTTCTTATCGGCCGGGCACCATAGTAGTATTCAAAAAGTGACGCGTCAGAGAGGACAAGTTTTCTATGAGTTGACGTTTACTTCCACGTGTTTTGAGACGGACGTCTCAGTTAAGATGATCTAACAGACAGACAGAAGAGAGTAAGACAGGAAAAGTTAAGAGAAAAATCCTATTTTTAGCCAATTATTCATACAGTGATACTTTGGGGCAAAACCTTTCTCCCGGTTCTACTCGTCCCTTTCCAAAGCGATATCCAGTCATACTAAAATGCCTACCTACACAAAGCTAAAAACAATTTAAAGGATTTTTATGTCCATAATTACGAAAAACATCGGTTGAAACGGGTGGACCAAAAAAAATACAAACGCGACGAGTTGAGAACCTTCTACTTTTAGTTTGAAGCCGTCTAAAAAAATACGTAATTTCCCTGACCTTTGCGAAATGTTAATGTGAAGTGTGAGCGTGATAGAAGCTCGTGAAGTTAATTAGTATGTGCTTTTGTTTAGTCCACCAGAGTAAATAGCTATTTTTTGACTGAACTGTCCTGGTGTGTCACTTATTTCTTTAATAAGTAAGTTCATGATGGTGATTGCCTAAAACTTGACGTTGGCGAAATACACTTTGTTAAAACAAGGAGACATTAATTAAGAAAAAAGAAGTAAAATCTTTATACACAAGTTTGAAACAGGAATGAGTTAATTGTCTTTTTAAAATTCTCTAAGTACGGCAGTTACCTCGGACCTCTTTCTAAAAATATAATCAACCAATTAGTTAATTGTTAATGGAGCATTATTTTTATTCTCCCTATTTTTAAACGTAATATCTTTGTTGCGGATTATAAAGAATAAATATAATAAAACGATCTAATACCCAATCATTGGCACCCTGTCTCAAACATGATGTATTTTCAACATGACTGATAGTTTAGGGTCGCAATGTCGTAAACGAGTAGGCGTTAAATCATGTCGCCCTTGTCCACGCGGTAATACTACTCGGTCAGCGGGACAAAGCGCCTGCATGTAACACCGATAAAAGATTCTAATATTTACAAACAATTATTTAAAGCAGTGACATAATAATAACTTTATAAAGTGAGAATATTAAAAACGGGGCCTCACACTCGTTTCAAGGCCACTACTTCAAAGTTACGTCAACTACATTGGATACATCTTTTTGTCAGTCAGTTTATCATCGGAAGGATTTAAGGCCTCTACGCACTATCCTTCTTGACGTACAGCCGCGCACGACCGTCAGGCACGATGATACTGTACGCACTATCGTGCAAAGTATCCATCATGCTGTTACAGACCACAAATTCTTACTTCGCTCATTCCGTTTCATTCAGTAATTGTGGCTGCTACACTCGCTTCAAGAACCTTATGTGCATAATATGTTTTTATTATTACACAGGCGAAATTCTAAAATCCAGTAGTTTTTTTTGGGAAAAACAGTAGAGCAGTAGATACACCCCAAAACAAGTAGCTCCCCTGTAAAAACGGGAGATCTGGCAACACTGCGAAGATTTGACGGATGCCGACTGAAGGACCTAGCATCCACGGCCAAGAAAAAATATTTAAAAAAATAAAATGACGGACGTCAAGTCTACGCATTACCATGCAAGCACGATGCACGATTGAACTGACGTACGTCAGGGCTACGCACCATCCAGCCGCACGTCGTGCGAGAAGTAGTGGGGGGCTGGTTGGATACAAATTCGGTGGTGCAAGTCCTTCACGCTAATAATAATAATAATTGACGTCCAGCAAGCCTACGCACTAAGCCCCCTACGCATTATCCTTCAGTGCCATCCGTCCGGGCACGATGCACCGGCTTGCTGGACGTCAATAATCACGGTAATAATAATAATAATTGATGTCCAGCAAGCCTACGCACTATCGTTTTGATGGCACGCAAGGATAATGCGTAGGGGGCTTATCGTTTTCCGTCGTGCATCGTGCCCGGAGGGATGGCACGGAAGGATAATGCGTAGAGGGCATTAGAGCCGTATTAATAAAGTAATCTCAACTCTAATGCTCGTCTCGAGATGCGTCAAAAATGACAGTGTTCTATGGTTTAACGTTTACTTTGACGTATCTTGTGACGGGCATCTCGGCCAAGATGTGTTTATTAACACGGCCCCTTAGTCTCGAATTGCAAGTGAAAGGGATCCGAAGTTTCGTATTCGCTATTTTATAGTAATCATTCAGAGCTGATAAATCTTTACCTACAAATACGAGAGTCCAATTGAAAAAAAATATGTGTTAACGCGTTTTGGCCCAAGGCGATGTATGACGGTTGGACAAACAAAGGCTTTCAACAGAAAACATCTACATTTTTCATAATTAAGTAGAATTTCATCTTACCGTAAACGCGTAAACACAGTAATAAAATCTGCTTACATGTTCAGTCACCGTAATAGTTGTATTCCAATTACAGTAAGAATGCGGGCGGCGCCAGCGAAACGGCGGGTCAGCAAGGGTGGAACGCTGCCAACGCGGTGCAGAGCGACCCGTCCACCAAATATTACTACGATTCTGTTTACCCAAGAACAAATTGAATTCACTTTATTGCTCTCAAAAATACTTATTCCATTATAACATGTACAAACGGCCAAATGGAACCCTGACCTACCAGAGAATTGTGTCACTGCGACGTTATAAACCAGCTCTTAAAAATCGCAGTCTCAGTTCTATTGGTGGGTCAGAGTTTCATTTTGCTGATTGTACCAATATTTAGTACAGCCTAAACCTAGAGCGTAATGGGTCTTAAATAGTCTTTAGGGTTACAGCGATGCCACACGTGCATTGCCGGTGAGTTGCGTCGCCGCAACGCAGTGATTGTAACATAGAGCGATGCACGTATTTCAACGCATCGTGTGGCGTGTCGTTCTTATTTATATGAAAAACAACGCAGAAGCCTTTGATGTTTCTTAAAATCGCAAAGCGTCTAAGTAGGTAACATTACATTATGAATAGAAAATGTTTAACCAAGGGATTAAAGTGATCAAATTGCAACCCGAGATATTTAGGTTGCACGAGCGCGAGTGAGTGCGCCTAAAGTTCAAGGGTGCAATTGATACTTTCAACCGAGTTACACACTCTACTTTTCATTTCGACTGGGAGGAAAGTGAATAAAAAATATTTCATGTTATTGTCACGAACTTTATCTTTGAGTATTGTCATGCAAATAGTATGTCGTCATCATAATCATTTCAGCCGAATGACGTCCACTGTTGGACATAGGCCTTTTCCAGGGTTTGGGTTTGTTGGACGAGATAATGTGTGTTTCAAGGCGACTTTACGCTTGTGTTATTTCGTAATGGCTCTATAAGATTCTGCCATGGTCCAGAAAAGAGTCAAAAATTAGTCATGTGTTTGACCAATTCTTTTTCAAAATCACTTTCTGCCCTAGGGATGGAAGTGTCATTTTCAGCCCGCTAATGAGATATGGAAATCCTTACTTTCCGAACAGGAGAGATGAAAATCCTATTAAGAATATCTTCTGTTTGAATAGGTATACGTAAGACTTATAAGATACATGATTAGGAAATCGTCACATGGAAATCAGCATGTTAGAAGCTTAACCGTTCGGTACATACATACATACGTAAGTGCGTTTTCAAGACGTAAAAAAAATATCTACGCGTCTATGCCCACACGGTTTGTCTGTGCATATATACTAATATTTGTGAGCTCAACTGAACTTTCCGATAAATTGAAATGAGTGTGGTGAGGACGAAGCCTATGAATTAATAAGTATATTTACTTAAAGAAATTAAATTGTAAAAGCATTCCAATGGTAACGTAAGGCTTTCAACGTGTCCCGGGCGGCAGTTGGCCGGCGGCCAGGGCTGCTGGCTCGACTTGCCAGCGACCGCGGCAACCCCCCTCTACTCTACCTACGAGTATGCTATAGCGAAAGAGAGGCACTGAGCGACCAGCGATAAACATAAGTAATGCTCCCGCGTGATGGAGTGTCAGACGACTTAAAGAAAGTAGAGAAATTCGTGGAACGTTGTTAAACAGCGCATTTTATTATAAGCAGAGAGTTTATTTATAATGGACGCATGTGTAATTATGTATTTATACATTATTATAAACATTTTTAACGCGTAAAAAAACTAAATTTTAATCATGGTACTAAGAATTTAAAATGACATGGCAATAAACACACACACATACAATTGACTGGAGACTTATAATAACCCTTAGTAGGTACCTACTTAGTTCAGGTAGTCCTGTGGTGTACGATTAGGTCTGGGCGAATGGTATACAGTGTGTAAATGGAATACAATCAAAACATTTTAACGACGGTTAATATGCATCCTAATTAACATAAAAACATGTGTATCGTTAACATAAGTTGTATTTCTTTTTTTCATACAAATTAATTCGCTACGCAATGTATCAGAAATAGCCCGATTAAACTGCAATTAACTGAGACTTAAATCTTCGTTTACATTATACATTGCTGCTCAATGGGACCTTTAAAAATTAGTATTAGAGTTATTAACGAAATTCCACATTTACATGACTTGTACAGCTACCTACGTCTAGTTCAAATGTTTGCTCGTATTCCATTTACACACTGTATACTCCTTTACTTGACATATGAGTTTTTAGTTACGTTGCATTACTCTAATTATATAAGACCGTCTGTTTCTTAATAAACAATAAATATGAACACTTTAATCATTTTCAACATTTCAAACATTATGCCCTCAAATCAATCTATAACTTTTGAGTAAATTTATAGTCATTTCTAAAGAATTTATTCGATTGCTTTCCTATTTATAATGGCTCTTTGTGAGGATAACGTGTAATGCCATTTTCCTGATGACGAACATGTGTTCTATAAAACCTTATGATGTTAATCCGTACCCAATTGAAAAAGAGTCTGGAGGTGGCTACAATATACTTAAACATCACCAAAACACTATAAACAAAAAGTAATGAAATGTGAACAAGGAAAAATAGGCGGCCACTTTTCCCCCAGATACGAATTCTGTTCGTCTTTCAAAGGTGAATTGATTTCAGCAAAGTAAAACCACGTAATCTGCCACCTATTTTTATAAAATTTCCATTCCGTGTTTCCTTTACAAAATTGACGTTTAATCACTAGTGACGTGTTTGTCTGAAGAGCTTATTTATATCAAAGCATACGGTACCTACTTACAGAAGTAAACAAATGTAAGCAATCGATAAAAGATAGCTTCATACGTAATTATGTAGCAGGTAGATAGAGCCGTAAGACGTCGGATCAATATTGCCGGTCATTTGTAACTCGCTTAGCTGATCGATATGCATGTGGGCTACGGATACATCAACATCAACAATATGTAATTCTAAAACCATATTGCCTTTGTCATGTTATCGTATTGTTACAAGCTTTTATTTACCTTGCAATGTGTGTATGGTGTGTACCTACATAATGTATGTACGGGTCAAATCTTGCAAGCAAAATTTGACCCACTTCCCGTTAACTGAATGGGCTGAAGTTTGAAGCTGATATGTATAGCGTGACGTCACGCGGCGCTGCGCTCTCTGTCAAACGTCAGTATTAAATCAGCTGTGCATCGATACGTGTGTTTCCTTGTTAACCCTCGAAAATCTCAGTGGCGACGACTCGGAAATTACCCGCGTTAAGAAAAATAAAATCAAGTTTAGTTAATTATTAACTATCATCATTATGGCCAAATATCTCGGTAATTTATCGATGTTCGACCACACTACGCAAGAGTGGGAGGTTTTTGAGAGTCGATTAACACAATTTGTGAAGTTGAATTGTGTCGAAGCCGGTAGCAAGAGTGCGTTATTGTTGACGCATCTATCTGACGACTCATATCGGTTAACGAGTAACTTAGTTCACCCTAAAAAGGTGGAGGATGTCACATTTGATGAGCTGGTCTTGGCGTTGAGAAAGCATTTCTCACCGAGACGGTGCACGTTTGCCGATCGAGCCAAGTTCTACGAGGCGACGCGTGATGCGGGAGAGAGTATCGAGCAATGGGCGGCTCGAGTGCGAGGGCTCGCCGTGCACTGCGAGTTCGGGACCGCTTTGGATATGCTGCTGCGAGACAGGTTCGTGCTAGGGCTGCGCGTCAGCCGAGAGCGCGATCGCCTGTTCGAGCAGGACTCCGCTACGCTCACGTTCGCGAAGGCCGTAGAAGTGGCGCAGCAGGCAGAGTGCGCGAGGAAGGCGAGCCGTCCCCAGGACGAGGGTACCCAGGCCGGCGCCGGGGCCGTCGTCAAGGAGGAGCCGCTGTACATGGCAAGCGCGGCTCGGGCACCCCAGACCGGCGCTCGGCGACAACAGCTTGCGAACTGTTGTACTGTGTGCGGGTTAAAAGGCCACGGAGCCGATAAGTGCCGCTACAAAAACTATCACTGCCAGAAGTGCAATAACAAAGGACACCTTAAAAAAGTGTGTGAAGTGCGTTTGAACAATATAGACACTTCGGAACAAGAGGAGGTGACACGAGATGTGCAGGATTTACAAGACTGTTCGAGTTGCGAGGAATGTCAGCTATTTAATTTAAGGTGCGTCAATTATGACCCTATTTTAATTACGGTTAGTCTTAACGACACTAGCATAGACCGCTATTCTTTACGTAGACCTACCGAGTAAGGACTCAATAGTTTGGTCTTGATAAGCTGATAAAGATTTTGCAAAAAAAGTACAGTCGGCAACAAAAGCTTGTCCCAAAAATGAAAATTTTGACAGAATCTTATTTTTACCTCGACCACCACTAGCGTCTTGGGATGTGTAATGTTGACAATACGATGGCATGCCAAGCCAATATGGTTTCTCCCAGTAGAAAAGAGGCCCAGTTCAGTAGCTCTTAAAGCGTCTATCGGGCTCGGGTATAGTTGATTAGACTGGCAGAAAAGCGTATGAGAGCGAATGAAGGGGAAGAACAAACCCGAAGGTTGTCTTAAAAGAGCCATTGCACGTATGTACTCGTATTTTGTATCCACGAAACAAGCGTTTCTTTTTTTATTGTAAACTAGTGACCCGCCATCGCTTTGCTTCTGTTTATGTGAGTTTTCTTTTACACCCGTACATAAACAAGAATACATAAAAACCTTACTGATGGTGAAATCTGTGAACGTGAAAGTTTAGAAATATCTAGGGGAAAAGTGAACATAGAATAAGGACGCAGGGGCTCTGTTCGAGCCCGTCTTGTTTCTAGAACGTTATCACATTTTATACATGTTACTAAGAACAAAAACACGTGTTTCGTTCGTGACGTCATAGGAAACTGTCTGTGACGTGGTGTAGATTCGCTGTAGTATATCACGCTGAATATCTTAAAAACTGTAAACGCAACGATGACACGCGAAAGCGTTAATCATTCGTAGTGACGCAAGAGTTACCTGTATCCCTTCCATGAATAACATTACCGTACTCGCTAGCGAGTCAAGTCCCTTGCACTCTATAAGAATACAGCGAAGTCTGTGAGCCACAGAGCATTCAACTCGCTAGCGAGTACGGTAATTATAACTCATGGTAAGGGTACAGTCAAGGACTTTAATTGTTATGCCACTATGGAACCCTGTCGCATAACGTTAATCATTCATTTAAGCGTAATTTCTGTCATGTGGTTTGACGCTGTCATTATGACAGGGTTCCATTGTGGCATAACAATGAAAGTCCTTGACTGTACAGGGGCTCTATTGTACTTGGTAAGACCATATAGCTTTTGACATGTTATCGTATTGTCAATGTTACGATAGCCCTGGTTTACTTGACAGTAATAGCGGCCGAGTTAAGAACAATACGGTAACATGTCAAAAGCATGTGGTTTTACCGAGTCGAATGAGCATGTTAGCACAAGCTGCGTCATTTGCGCGAGAGCACGCCGTAGGGCCCACCCTCACCTGTGGCGTGTGGAAAATTACTGAGCAGTGACAATTAAATTATTCAACTACGTTTTCTTTTTGCCAGAGCCATTTATTCATTTTAGACTAGGAAATACTTTTTACGACGAAAATATCCTTAAATAGGCACTCGTAATAATAAAAAAGGGGACTAGTAGACAAGATGCATACCATATTATTTTACTTGGTAAAACCATATTATCATTGACATGTTGTCGTATTGTTCACGTTACGGTAGCTCTTATTTACTTGACAGTAACGGCGGCTGAGTTACTGAGATGAGATCACATGTTTTAATGTTTCAATGCTGTACATTATTAAATTTAAAAAGCAATATGGTTTTACTGAGCAGAATAGAGCCCTATCAAAATGTATAGGACAACCGTAAGCCGACCATCTCTTGCGGCGGCCACTTACGTCAATTCCATACATTC
Organism: Acleris literana; assembly: GCA_946894065.1. Taxonomy (NCBI): domain Eukaryota; kingdom Metazoa; phylum Arthropoda; class Insecta; order Lepidoptera; family Tortricidae; genus Acleris; species Acleris literana. The sequence goes on from OX335681.1 coordinate 8,719,299, forward strand.
TGTCAGTTTTCGTAAATCGCTAACGTTAGTTTTTCTAGGCCCTTCAGTCCAAAACTAAGCGCTTGGGCACAATAGAGAAATACATACGTTTATACATAAAAATCATTAAAAACTCAGGAATGAATAATGCTGATCACATAAATACCGCAAATCAAACCCAGGACTAAGCGCCTCGTCAACAATTGGAAGTTAGGGTATCACGCAAAACACTCCAAAAACAGCCACATCTTATATTCATTACTTTAATATTAATGCATCATCATCATCGTCTTGCCCTTATCCCAATCGTTTGGGGTCGGCACAGCACGTCTTTTTATTCCAAACGCTGTCAGCCATCATCTCATTATTCACTCCCTTGTTTTTCATATCTCTCTTCACACACTCCATCCATCTCTTCTTAGGTCTCTCCCTTCCACTAAATATTCATACATTGACTTATAATCCAAGATTTATACATATATCGTACATAGCAAAATTCAAAAGCTTTCTAGAAACAGTTACACTCGTATATCAATTTCTCAAATATTAAAACAGTAACACTTGATCCTAGACTCATAAGTCTTTTACAATAATAATAATAAAAAAATTGAAACAAACTGGCCCGTTCTACGAGGTAAAACCATGTTGCTTTTGACATGCAATCGTATTGTTTTTAACACGGCGTCCATTACTGTCAAGTAAATAAGAGCTATCAAAAAGTTAAATAAAAGACTCAGTAGCACATTATTGAAGTCTTTCATAATAACAATCAATGATATCGAACGCCCAACCTACCAAATAATAACATGAATAATTAATATCGCGTAGCACGTCTACGAGTACTAGGAAGGATCGTGCTACGAGGCTACGCGCTACGCCGCCCCACTTTAAGTTAAGATTGACACGTCTTGTACTTTGATTAGGGCCTCGGCCGAGCAAAAGGAATTTGATGTAAGACGGTAATGTACTCATAATTAAGTTAATCACGCATTGGGCGCGTGGGAAATATTATGATTCTTATGTATGCCGATACTGGCTGACTGTGGTGAGACGTTATAACATGACATCATCTTGTAATACCAACTTTCTTTCAGTAAATTATCTTGTATCTTGTATCCAGTTATGTTACTGTAGCTGGAGCATTAATATTTCAATCATACGTCACGTTTTGGAACACTTTTACCATTCGGAAACTTTTTGTAAACTGTTGCAGGCATCCATAAATGTGACTCACGTTTTCACACATTGTTTTACTTATACATACTTGTAATGGATACTTGTATACGAAAGTCAATATCAATAGTACTACATACGGACAGGGGTCGCTTATAACAATTGCCATTCTATTCTATATCTAATCGTATTTAGTTTAGTTTTATGTTGCCGTAGTTTTAGTTTTAATTAGTATTTTTTACTGAAATAATAAATATATCATTATGAGTATTATGACAATTGCGATTTTCAAACTCATATTGCTTTTGACTGGCTATCGTATCGTTTTGAACTCGGTCGCAATTATAGTCAAGTTAATAAGAGCTATTGTAACGTTGAAAATACGAAGAACATGTCATCGTCATAACAGAGCTCTTATTCTCTTGGCAGTAAGCGCCGTAATAGCGTGTAACAACAGTGTTATACTATATCGAATCAAGATGGATAAACCAAAGTGGAATTAAGGCCCTGTAGAGCCTCAGGGGACTTATTCTACGTTGTTTTTGCACCTATTGCTATCGGACTGTTTTTAAATAGGCCACTTTTACTGTCGAGTTAACAAGGGCTGTCATAACATTGACATTGTACCAGCGCCTCTATTCTAGGCGATATGAACGATATCGTAGTTTTCCTGTATTGGTATTGTTATGACGTCAGCCGTCATTACTGTCAAGGAAATAAGAGCTATCAAAACGTTGACAATTCGATAACAGATCAAGTACGATATTGTTTTTACCGTCTTGAATAGGGCCGCAGAAGTGATACCTACCCTACATTCAATAAAGACTCACAACATATACCTATGTATTTTGTGTTTAAAAACCGTGCGCTACAACTTAACCTATAACTATGTTTGCGTTTTGCATTGCTATTTTCAACTAAGCAATTGATTGAGCAAACATCAACGATGAAAACTTGGGCATAATATACAATTACAAAGTCACATCAAACAGAAATCCATCGTCACACCATTATCTTTGTCACCATAATATATATATACCGCTAGTTAGCGCACCGTCACTTGCTGAATGCCGTATCTATAGGCAGTCTAATTGCTAAGAGGGCAAACAGGAAACAGCCGGGAGCGGTGGCAGCGGTCGGGAGTATTTGCTGAGCAGTATTTGTAGATCAAGCGGCAACCCTGCCCGAGAGAGGTAGGGAAAAAAATGTGACCAACAGGGCTAGTATGGTTGCGTTTATCGCGTGACAAAATGTGGATAAAGCATCCGTCACTCTCGTCCTTATATACGTGTCAAAAAGTGACTGTGTTTTATCCGCGATAAACGCAGCCATATTAGGCCCCCCGGGCCCGTATTATGGTCGCTTTTATCGCGGTGGATAAAGCATCCGTCGCTCTCGCACTTACATACTGGACAGTGACAGATGTTTTATCTTCATCGATAAACAATAACGTAATAGGCCCGCAGTAAGACCACATTTTCTGACGTTTATAACTGTTACGGGACGCAGGTGTTAAGGAACCAAAAAGGGAAGAGAAGGTCCGTAGATAGACTCGATCTTAGTCTAAGGACTAAGATCAACCCTAAGGGGTTGGCAACGAAGTCCTGGGATGGTTTTAAAAAAAGTAACCTATCATTTTATCGAATTTCACTTTATATAATTTATCATTTATCATGCATTTTATGAAACTGTGGTGTTTTCAGAATATCTGAAAGACTCATTCATTACGTAGGTTAGGTTAGTTACACTTGTGACGAGCTACCAAAAAAACCCATGTGGTTATAAATGCCTTTCGATGAAAAGAGAATTCTGCGTAATGATATATTCGACGTTTCTTGCTTCGATAAAATAATAGTTACCACTTAAAAGTGGTACGCAATTTCGTAGCAATGCTGTAAATACTTGTTTTATAAAAAAAAAACGTAAGTTTTATAATGAAAGTAACCTTGGTACGATCAATAGCTGCGATGTTTTTACGACGCGTAAGCAATTGTTTCAGTCCCATGTGACCGGTCGCGAACATTCTTAAAATATACTCGTCTTCAAAGAAAGCGTGAGTAACCAAGTGTCTCACGCCTTATTGCCAAACGTTCAGTTGTCGAATGTCGATGTCGAAAATGGGTCACTAGGTGTCATGCACCCACATGCCGCCGCAAACAAAAGTTTTAATGTGCTCAAGTGGAGCAAAGTATGCTGATTTAAGACTATAGGTATACAGCTTTGAACTCATTGCAGCTTTGACATTTTTAAAGCGGTTTTAAAAGGTACGCGAATTTTTATAACGACATACCTACATACACGATTTAACGACGTCCCTATTAAAATATCCTGAAATCCATTTACTGGTTTTATTTTAAAATATAATCCTAACCTATCTTTTATATTATAAATATCACAGCACAAAATATACTGTAGGTACTGAAAGTTTATGAAGATATTGGAATGTTGGTTTTTAACGCAGAAGCGACTCAACGGATTCTGTGCATCCTGCACTAGCGCATAAGGTACTTTTTGCACCGGAAAATTTAATATCTTTCGGGGGAACGTCAAACGAGTTCTATGCGGACGAAGTAGCGGGCCGACGGTTGTTTAATAAAAATACACATATATTCCTACAAACAGCACAATAGCTCAATCAATACCTAAAAAAATAATCACTCACTTAGATTATTAATAGGAATCAAATTATGAATGAAGTGGTCGTTGTTTACCTTCCGTATAACCTCGCAGCAGAGCCGGCAGTTGAGGACCCGCGTCCCTTTGAGCTCTGTGTCAAGAGCGGGTTTGAGGTAGGAAGGTTTTCGGGATCACAGTCACAGCACACACGGTCGAGATCGGTCGCGAGCGGGCGGCGTTCGGTGCGGGCGCGCGGGAGGCCACCGGAGTCCGACTGCGCCGCGCCGGCTATTTGCGCCCGCTCACCGCACCCCGCGCCGCCCGCCCAGAGAAAGCTCTGCGCAAAGCACATAACTTTCTTTTGTTCTACATAAGTTTTCAGACAAAGGTATGTTTATCTTATTTTTTGATTTACTTTATTATATGACATAACCTCTGATTGGCTTCCATAGCAGAGGCAGACTGAGGGGAGTTGGATGAGCCTGACTGGAATAGACTGGAAAAAGATAAGGCATTTTCTTAGCAGTGGAAGCTCCATTAAAATTAAAACATGTTTCATTCATTAGTCACTGGAAGAATAATTCTTAGGGCCTGTTGTTTGATTAGTATTTAACTCAACCAATTTTTAAAATTCAATAAAGGAATCTTGAGATTTAACCATTAGTTACGGTTTTTAAGGATTAGGTAGTTTAACTACTGATCTAACAACAGGCCCTTAGTTGCAAATTCACTCCTCTTTTAAAGGCTAACAATATACTTACATACATTTTCTGAAAACAAATGTCTGAAACGTTCCACTCTTTAAAAGTCCACATTAAAACCGATCGAGCGAAACATTAAAATATTACTTGACGACGCAGTTAGCCTAGTTGGTAGTGACCTTGCCTACGGAAGCAATAGCGATCCCGGGTTCGATTCTCAGTCAGGGCAATGAATGTCTGATGAGCAAGAGTATTTGTTTCTGAGTCATGACTGTTTTCTATGTATATAAAGTATTTAATTCTCAATACACATAGTTCAAGTCTAGAACTTACTTTGGGACTAACTAGGTCAATTTTTCTGAGATTGTTTCCCGATATTTATATATTTTAAAATTATTTTTCTATTTTTATTTATTGAAAGGTACACTTACAGCTAGTGCAGAGAGCATTTATATCAAAGTAACAGGTTAGGGTATTATGTCTAGAGTACAAGCCAATAACAAGTATACACAGCACTTCCACATAACTTAGCGGACTAAATAGAAACAGTAGGTTACACTAAAAATGAGTACGCAACAAACAGACCAAGATTTTAGTTTCAAATTTATTAAGCGAATCAAAAAACAAATCGAGATCAGGCAGAATTGCACTCAAGCCATTGAATGCATTACAAACACGAGGCTACGGAGAGTGCCTACCAACCTTGGTACTATATGAAGGGACTGACAGAATTTTACTAACAGGCTTCCTAGGTGGGCGGGGTGGTACTGATAATTTAAATAGAGGATATTAATTAATACAGACTTAGTGCATCCGTTAACATTTTTTGCGAAATGTCATCTCCTGAAGTTTCCGACGATTGCGAAGCCGACTGAGACCGACTGAAACGAGTGAGACTTACAAATTTCATATGGGCATTATAGAGACGTCTGTGTGATATAGATTGGGAGACATAAGCCAGGTGTCTCGTGGCCGCGAGGTGTCCGGTGGCTGCCCGCTGAGCTGACCCAATGCGCTGTGAATGTACGACATACGAAGGGTTCCACACAATACTGGCAAATTCGAGCTGACAATTAACAATTATTGAACTATTTATGAACAACATTAAGGCAAAGCCTATTTATAATTAAATTTCCAAAATTTATTAGGTAAAACTTCTGAAAAAAAAACAAATTTATAGAATATTTCTTTAAATTTACGGCAAGTATAGGTAAAATGAAGTTGTTAATTTCAGTAATTAATAAAAATCTTTGTAAATTGAAGGTAAGTCGGTATGGACCTTATTGCATACGAAATAAAGTTCATAATAATTTTAAGCGTTTCTTCGAGCTAGACTAGCGCTCTCTCCTTAAACCCTTGGTGCACGAGTCCGAGTCGCATTTGACCCGGGTTCTTTAATTTGTCAGTCGGCGAGCTCAGCCCCGATGTCATTCATCTCTCCCGTCGTGATCGTTCTAGCATTTTTCGAGTACTTTTTCCTTTAGGATCATTCACGGGAATTAGAGTAGAGATTTTAGATTAGATACTTACATGTCCGAAAAAGGCAACATTTTTTTCTGGCAGGCAAACATTAACTTTAGTGTCCCTTTCAATTGGGATATATATATTCAATTTATTTCGTCTACTTATTTTACATAAGTATAGTACTTTAATACTTAGGTTTTCATAGTTTTTATAATACTTTTTCCTTCAAAGCAAATTTATATGTTTTGCAACGTTGTGCACGTTGATGTCTTTTGGTTCCAAAATTTTGAACGGCATGCAAATATCAAGAACATAAAAAAGAATAACTTTTAAAAAGCATTAATTAAAAATGACAATTGAATTTGGGTGAGTTTAGCGAAATTCCCAACGTAGATTACTCTTTTTTCAAAAGCTGGCAACGCATCTGCCATTCCTTTCGAGGCCCTTGCCAGCCAAGATGCAAACACCAAAATTTTCTTTTCTATCACTCTAAATTTATGGGATGACATTCTCGTGCGTTGCGATAAACCACGTGGTCAATCCCACACATTTTGAGTGATAGAAAAGAAACACGTTAGTAACGTATGCATCTTGGCTGCAGCCTTGATCACTTTACATCAGTTGACCATCAGTGATCATCATCGTAATTGGTCCACTTAGTTAGGGTTTGATATGTTTACCCTACCAGACCGCTGGCTGTCTATTCTACAGGGTAACACAACGTTGCTTTTCACGAGTTATGGTATTGTTTTTAACTCGGTCGCCATTAAATTTAGGTACTGTCAAGTAAATAAGATCTATCATAAAGTTGGCAATACGATAACACATCAAAAGCAATATTATTGTACCCGGTAGAACATAGGCCCTGCTAGCTCGTTTGCCTCCTATAGCAAACAAAATGTATCTACCTACACTACAAATCGCATCCGATACCGTTTCGGCCAGTCAAGAGTTTTTTGTTAGCTACTTTATTGCGAGCAATGCCTCAATGAGAATTTAGCTTAAACCTATTCCTCGAAAGGTTTCCTAGTACATCTAAATGATGTATGAGTATCCTAATGGCGATAAATAAAAAACGAACGATTTGTTAAAACACAATGAAATATGTAAAAAACTCGTCAAGAACATGTCAGGCCATCCTTAATTAATTAGTAACCATAATATAACTCTATAGTTATTCGGATTGCATCTTCTCCGTTCAAAGAGGTTTTTTAGAATGATACCCCCTTACTAATAAACGTTGAGTAACGGTGGTATAGCTATACAATGTTTTGTCCTTATCTGTCATTGTGACACTTGAATTTGGCAGATAAGGACAAAACATTGTATAGCTATACCACCGTTACTCAACGTTTATTAGTAAGGGGCTTAGAATGCATACATGTAATAAGTTAGTGAGCTTTACCGTCACACCGACGATATGTTACCTTTCAGTCTCATTTAGCTCAAGAACCAAAAATGTTTACTTAGGCGTGAGTCGTGACCGTGATCTTGTAACAGCTTTATTAAAATTTGTAACATAAAATTGTTCATTTATTTAATAGGGTATTTGCCTGATATTAAATTTCATATATTAATTTGGATAATATATCAATATACGTAGTATGATAAAATAATTCAAAATCAAATTTGAAATTGGTAATAAAATAAAAAAGTTATAGCCTTTTAAAGTTTTTTGTCTATCTCTTTCTCACGAAACGATGTTTTGCGTGTAATTCATATGGCGGTTGAGTCGTATGACGTCATATTACTGTATTTTCCTCTCTGTCTAAAAGAAAGTTTTAAACATTTATATCTTTCTTATTTTTAAAGATATTAAAAAACTATTTATACTAGGCTATTCGAAAGGTAAAAAAGATTCAATTTAAATACTAATAATTAAAAAAAAAAAACCAGTTGGACTGACCTATTTACCTACCATTTTAAAGAAGTTATTTTTTGCTTTTTGAGGGCGGGTTTTTGTTTTTTTAAACTTTTATTTTATTTTATACTTTTTAGTGATCATAATTATGCTGTTATTCTCCCACTTCTCAAGAAACAATAGAACATTTCAATCTCGCCGCAAGCAACGCTGTGGGAAAGTCATAGTCATATATTTAAACCTAAATATGCTTCGTCATTGTCGCTCAACTATCTTAATCGAAATATCTTGTCGCCACCCTCGAAATGTATACCGTTTAGGAGTTCCGGTGGCCTTCTGTGGTCTTCATCATCACTTCCACTTCACCAAATAGTGCTTTCCAAGACCAAATACACGAGTTACGATGAAAAATACCAAAATCGCTATAGGTGTGCCTATAAATTTTGAAGAGTTCCGTCGATTCCTCATGGATTCCACCATCAGATCTTCATTTTGAAAAAAATGGGACCAATCGGGAAGCACCAGCTTTCAAATAAAAAAAGAATCTTCAAAATCGGTTCACCCAGTCGAAAGTTCTGAGGTAACAAACATTAAAAATAAAAAATAATAAAAAATACAGACGAATTGAGAACCTCCTCCTTTTTTTGAAGTCGGTTAAAAATAGGCAAATACCCTATTATAGGAGTTAATGATCTTCCAGAATCAATCATCTACTCAACATGTCTTACTTGGATACTGGCAACCCTAGCCAAGTAAACAAGTAAACAGAGAGCTTAACGAAATTTAATATAAAAAATATAAAGAACGGCACCACTCTCTTTGTTTTTGCAGTGAAAAAGTAGTGATAGTACTTACCAGTGAATTACTTAGCACAAACACACGGAAACAACAGCAAATAACACTTAACACTTAGTCGGTAAGAACCTTATTTTCACCGTTATCTTTTGAAATACACCAAAAAATTTCATATAATCAAACTCAACGGTCATCACTGCACATCATAACGGTATCTTCTAACTACACAACAGCTGATTGGAAGATAATCCCGACTGACGGTTGACATACCACATCATTATATTGCCAGCATAAAAACTAGAACTGCATTTAAACAGTATATCGAACCGGAACATTGACACGGACAGCGCCATCTAGGTAGCCGTGAAACAAACCACAACATTTGTTTACTAACAGATTCTTAACAGAGGGCCGTACCCGTACCTACTAGAAACTAAACAATGTCTCTCAAAGACATCTCTGTCCGTATAGTGATAATGTCACTCAAAGAAAGAAAAAAAACCGATCGTATGACTCAATGACAGAAGACAGTGATGATTCATCTGGATTAAGTATGTCAGGCAGAGTAAAAAGCCTCCCAGATCTTTCCACACTTGTTCCTACGGAGGAATACCTCTTAGAAATGAAACAAGAGATCATTGACCTTAAATCTCAACTCATTACCGCGCACGCTGAGGTTGAATCTCTGTCAGCACAGATATTTAACCTAAACAAGTTACTCAGAGAGCAAAAAACAAAAATTGAGACCTTAAAAAAGATGTGCTCCGAGCCCGACATAATTAAAAAACCAGCAATATTCCAATCCTCAAAGAAAAAACACAAGAGTGCCAGACCCAAACGTCTTCAACTTTCACACATTATTTCTAGCACTCCCACCATTTCTCTCGATAGCTCGAGAAAGGAAGATACCCATCAAACCATTTTAGAGCCCAAGTTGATACCAAACACTTCTGAAAACTTGTTTAAAAAAACACAAGAGATTACAATTACTCAAACACCAAGGAAGCAATCTGAATGCGGGGGAGATTGCACATCAAAAAGTATATGTATTCTAAATCAAGAATCAAAAATTCAAATTAAAAAGAAGATATTTATCCTCGGAGGTCAACAGTGCTCCGGTCTTGCTTCGTCGCTGCTTGCATCCAGACAGGACACAAAGTTTGAGCAATACGACATTCGTTCTTTTGTTAAGCCGGGGGCTACTTGTCAAATTTTATTGAGCGCATCCCATGGTGATCTCGCGAAAACATCGACCGAAGATAAAATAATTCTATCCGTTGGTGAAGATGACTGCAATCCAACTAGCATATTAATAGAACTAAGCAATTTTGTCAAAACACACTGCACATCCACTATTATTGTTCTGGGCATTCCACATAATCCTCATTTAAACGAGCAAAAGCTAAATAGCATGCTTAAATTACTCTGTAGCAACTTTAACAACTGTACATTCCTAGACACGTCATGTTTACTATTTAGTAATCATAATATGCATCTACAGAACCCCTAGCTCACCACCCAATACATTCTTAGATCGATTCGAAAATCTTTTAAGGACTCTGCGACCAAAAATTAACAAAAAAATAATTATAGTAGGCGACTTTAATATTGACATATTAAAAAGTTCAACTGCGGCATCGGAGTTTAGAAGAATAATTCAAAATTATAATTATGTTATTCACATTAATTTACCGACAAGGCACAAAGCATGCTTAGACCAAATGATTAGTAATATACCAGAAGCCGTGGGTGAACTACACAATTTGGCCCTATCAGATCATAACACGGGACAAATATTGGTAGTTCCTTACCTTGATAAAAATAGCGACACATCACAAAAATATAAAACAAAACGTGACTACAGCAAACAAAATATTTCAAAATTCTATGAATGTCTTTCTCAATTAACCTGGAAGAATGTTCGCAATGAAACTGATGTAAACCGAGCTTTCAACAAATTCCATGATGACTTGACACTTTTTTACAATCTTAATTTTCCCCTTAAAAGAATTTATGTATGTATGTAAGAATTCAAATAAAAAATGAAAATTATAAACAAACATGGCTGACGAAAGGCATAAGAAAGGCATCAAAAACTAAACGCTGCCTCAGATTTAAATATTATAAGTGTCGGAACAGAATCAACAAAAATAACTATTTGACTTACCTTAAAATTTATAAAAGATGCATCCACTCTGCTCAAAAACTATCAAACACTTCTTACATCAACTCATCAAAAAACATATGTAGAGCTACATGGAACCTAATAAAAAGTAATACAAACAACAAAACACGTGAAATGAAACATATAGATAAAATAGCATACAAAAATAAAATTATTAGCAATCCTAAGGAAATTGCAGAAAGTTTTAATGAATATTTTATAGAATTAACAAACAAACACAGTATTAATGTACATGAAAAATATAAACAAACGATTAATCATCAAATATCAAGCATGTTCCTGTTTCCAACTGATGTGCTAGAAATTAACAAAGTTATAATGTCATTAAATAACACAGTATCAATAGGTTTTGACGGTATAAGTACAAATATCCTCAAAACAACGGCAGACGCCTTAGCACCGATTCTTAACTATCTAATTAACCTATCTTTTGCCGAGGGATCATTTCCGGAGCGATTAAAATTATCAGTAATAAAGCCTATTCATAAAAAAGGAGATCGGAACTTAGTTGGTAACTATAGACCCATCTCGCTCGTTCCAGTACTTTCAAAAGTCTTTGAGAAAGTTATGTATAAACGAATCATTGACTACCTTACAAAATTTCAAATACTTTCAACTCATCAATATGGCTTTCAAAAAGAAAAATCTACAACTTTAGCAGCTTTTAATCTAGTAACACAAATAACTACCAGTCTGGATAATAAAATGGCAACTTGTGCAGTATGTTTCGACATGAGCAAAGCATTTGACTTTGTCTGCCATGACCTCTTATTGCAAAAATGTGAAATATATGGCATTCGAGGAAACGCAATAAACTGGCTGAGAAGCTACCTTAGCGGAAGGCACCAACTAGTAGAAATCAATACTATTGATACATATGGAGCAGAATCAACTTATCAGTCAAACACAAAACCCAATAACGTGGGCGTTCCGCAGGGTAGCATCTTAGGGCCATTATTATTCTTACTTTACATAAATGACCTACCTCTTGTTACTCGCCACCATTGTACTCTATTTGCTGATGATATTTCAATTGTAATAGATTGTAAAAAAAAAGAAACTTATCAAGACGATATTAATAGTACCGTAAATGACATAATTAATTGGCTTAAAGAAAATAATTTAAGAGTAAACCTCAATAAAACAACTTTCATTCAATTTACCAATAGACATAAAATTAAAGAAAACATAAAAGTAACATATGAAAACCAAAAAATAACCGAGTCAGAAGTGGTTAAATTCCTGGGTATAACTTTAGATAGCAATTGCTCATGGAGACCGCATACACAAAGTATTTGTAATAGAATAAACCGTTTTGCATACGCACTTTGGCGTCTTACTAAGATCACGAGTGAGAAGACAGCACTGAAAGCATACCATGGGTATGTTAGCTCTGTCCTGAGGTATGGAATTCCACTGTGGGGGAATTCGGTCAAAATTAATAAAGTTTTCATAGGACAAAAACAGTGCATCCGTGGTATATGTGACGTCACAACTGTTACATCTTGCAGACCATTATTTAAAAAGCTTAACATCTTGACCGTCCCCTGCATGTATATTTTTGAAGTGTCATGCTTTGTAAAAACCCACCATTCTTTATTTACAACAAATAATAAAATTTGCCACTTTAATACCAGATACCCAGCAAGGCTTATATGCCCTAAAAGTAGAACTGATTTGTACCGCAGAAACTGCTATTCAATGGCAGTCCGAATTTTCAACAAACTGCCAAACGGTCTAAAAGAACTGCCATTGAGAAGATTTAAAGTAAAGTTATTCCGGTGGCTAAATAACAAAACATATTACTCTATTAAAGAATTTTTCAATGATTTGGGATAATGTACTACCTATAGATATTTAAAGTTAAAATATTTAAAATTATAAATGTAAATTTTTATCATTGTAAATTTAATTTATATTATACATACCTATCATTTATTTCATTGTGACACTTAGATTAAGATTAAGATTTTGCATGCCGATCAGGTGAGACATGTGATTCCTACAATATTTAATGTTATCTTATTATGTACCATGTCTAAAGCGAATAAATAAATAATAATAATAATAATAATAATAATGATTACCGATGCGATGATGTACTTGTGATTGCGTTCCTAACGAGAACAGTGCGTAGCTGCAGAATTACATGGCTGGCATTTGTGCCCGGGTCGTCGTTGTGTTTCTCATACACCATTAACTCTGCACCGCTGTAGAGCCTGGTACTTGGTACGTGACTTGGACACTTAGTTCGATCCCCATATTAGTTGTAACAACATCACTTAAATTTGTAATAATTAGAACTAGAAAATCATTGGGCTTTTTCATGCGGCTGTCCAAATTTTTCACCAATCGAAACGCGATTGGTAGATACCTACCCTATCTAATAAATATGCATGAGTTCGCAGCCGCCTCGAAACCAATGCTATTATACGGAACCCCTACATGCAACAAGACACTCTTATGGTGGAAATACACATTTTTGCGTTTGGTTTTTAAGGAAATTTATTAATGTCCTCTTTATCTACTAGGCATACTCCCCTTGAAACAAGGAGGAAGATTCCTTTATTAAATACTAGCTTCTGCCCGCGACTTCGTCCGCGTAGATTTCGATTATCGTTATTCCTTGGAGAACTTTTATATTTTCCGGGATGAAGTAGTCTATATGTTATTCCAGGGTATAAGCAGTCTCCATTCCAAATTCCATCCAATTTCGTCTAACCGTTGCAGCGTGAAGGAGTAACATAAAAAACTAACACTCACAAACTTTCGCATTTATAATATTAGTAGGATTTCATTTAGGTAATATGTGGATATGCTAGCACTGATTTCATATCGAGTACCATCTACGTCCAGCAAACAGCTACGCTCCCGTCGTAAAGGCTGCCTTTCCACTGAAGCGGAGACGAGCTGTGCCAGCCATTATATTAACCAATAGAAGGTGCATGCGGTCACGTTTGTTTAGATCAGAGATCCCCAAACTATTTTGGCTCGTAGACCACTTGGCATTTTTTTTGGTTTTGGGTGGACCCCCTTACCTAATATTTACGTTACCTATCACGTAAAAACTAAGCAAGGAATCTTCGGGATTTTTGCACGGATAACGTTGGAGATCTAGTCGGCTTAAAAATTGACAAAGGCTTCAATTGAAATTGAGCACGGAATATATTTTTAACAAAATAAAAACTTACACGCAGAGAAAATTAAAACATAATAGATGGATACGTGTATATTAATGTATTTATAAGAAAGTGATACCTACGTAAGTAAGTAGGTGTCCACTATATCTGTGTGTGAATATGGATTATTCCATTAATGTAAAGTCAAAATTAAAGTCACGTCCTGTTTAAATGGGATCCACTATCTTGGACCTCCATTTTCCTCTCATAGACCCCCATATATTTTTTCCGCTTTCATGGACCCCTTTCAGGTCGTCGTCGACGCTTGGGGGTCTATACAGACCACTTTGGGGATCACTGGTTTTGATTCTATTGGTTACTATTGGCAAAGCTCCGCTCCGCTTCGCTCGTCTCCGCTTCAGTGGACAGCCAGCCTAACCCGTTGTTCGCTGTCTCGTCAGCGCGCACTCTGACTCTGATTAATAGCACCAGCCAGTCGATATTAATAAATTTTTATCTTACTTTACTTCATATGCATGGATTTTTTAAATCGCATTTCTCAACAAAATATGAAAATACAAGTGAAATTAAAATTAAATTCGGCCAAGAAATACGGATGATCTTGTATCATTTTAAACTGCTAATTACTTAGACAGCGATTAGACAAAGAGATCCGATATGTACTGTGACGTCATGTAACATTTCGGCCATGTAAATTCCATTTTGCTAGAAAGAGATAGGAACAAATCTTTATTGATCTTGGTTATTATATAGAACTGTTCAAAATATGATTTTTCTCAACTGCTTGTTACCTACATTAACCAGATTTTAATGAGGCTGTGAAAAAAAGTCATGAATATTCCCTTTACGCTCTAATACACTCAGCTGTTCGAATGTGCCCTGCTCACGATGGTTTTCCTTTACTGCAAGACCATCGGGTAATGTTCTTCAGTTAGAAAAACTCATTGGTATACGTGACGACCGCGGGAGAGTCCGTTCTGAGAACGGCGAACGGCGTTCTCGGCACCTTACGATCACGAGTCGACTCCATAACCCATAGGTCACCAACGCTCGAAGAAACGCTTGTTAAAAGCTCGATATTGGGTAATTTTTATGTAAAAGACAAAGAACGCCGCACGGAAAGTAAAAAAAAAAGATCGGTGAATTTAATAAAAGAATATTATGTCCTTACATGAAATTGGCGTTTTATATGACAAAAATATACCCGTAATATACCCATTTTTGAGCTTTTTCACCTTTCTAATTTGTTTCAGGTGAATGAAAACTGTTTTAAATCACTCACACCGAAGCCTGCCGCTATCTCTGACGAAGTTTGCGATGGATCCGCTTCCACAATCACTTTTAATTCTTTGATATTAACTTGGGTCTCCGGCCGTCCACGGGGCTGGTTTTGTAGGTCAACATTTCCAGAACGAAAACGTTGGAACCAAAAACGTACCGTGTTTTCTTTTACAGTAGCTGCCTCAACACATATTAATCCTTCGAGCCGTTTCTGCAGCAGTGGTGCCACTGTGGAACTCGTATTCGTATGATGCGATAACAAATGAATCGCTAAATTCGAAGCACAAATAGGTACACTTTACACATGAGCTAAATTTTGAAATGAATTTGAATTTAGAATTCTTAGCCAAACACCAGATATTTTGAACCAAAGTGGCCAGTTCAAGAAAACGAGAATTTAATATGTAAGGAACTAAGGACCCAATATAATTATGTTACGTGTCTTGATCAATATATAAAAGTACTTGAAGGACACTAAAATCCTACGACTACGATATGTGAAAATAAATGTTCTGTAGAAAATCATGCACTAAGTACCTAGATATGTGTGAAGGAAAAAAAGTGGCCTGTTTTGAACAAAAAAATATAATTATGTTTTATTAACCATTAAATTGATCAACTTCATCAAAGAAACTGATTTAATAAAGTTTGGTTTTCAAGTTGTAACGTTTCATAAAAATAAGTAAAATTGGTTTGCAATTTTTTTTGTTTATTTTGATCGCTTTATTTCCGTTTGGTGCATTAGTAAAAATAACTAAAGAGATACTTTGTGCTTCTTTTAAATATAAGTTTTGTATGACAGCCACCTTTTCTTCAGTAATTAGATTAGAAATGTTTTTTACGAAATTTAGGTACTTAAGCCCATTACGCATTATCCTTCCAGGGACACGTTTTATAAAGCTACCAGAGGCGTATTTACCCTAGGGCCAAGGGGGCCATGGCCCAGGGCGGCAGCCTTCTTAAGGCGCCGAACGCCGCCCCTGGGAGCCTTCACTGGGTGCTTGTGCCCAAATTAACGAAACCGAACCTACTTATGTTTTAATTTGTCGCAGTGAAAACTTATCTACCGGTGCTTAAATTTAGTTTAAAACACGAAGACATGATTAAGAACTTTTCGGTTAGTGGTTGAATTACTTATTTTATTACTGAAATCGATGGTAATAGAAGAAGGCCACGCATAACGAAGAAAAGCGTTGAAAAAACACAAGAAAGATGAACTTGTCAAACAAACGCATAAAATCGATAGCATTTTCAATAAAAATAATGACGAACCATCAACTTCGAATTTGGCTAGGTTCGCCATGGACCTAGCAGAAGTCACGACAGAGGCGGTAAGTAGGGTGATTACGCCGGTTATTCGTTCAGCTCCAATTTTCGCCCAGGAGACAGATGTTTAGAACAAAACCATAGATTAGTATGATAAAAACAGCTAATGGCGCATGTTTGGTCTCGTTGAGGCCCTTTAGTACCAAGCATTTCATTTCTCAAACATGAAGATATTATTTGACTAGTTCAGACTTTAATAAAATTTACGGAAGCTGGTGTTTAGTTTTTGTGTTATGAGTGTCGTCGCGGTCCTTGAAAAATAGTGATACCTACGAAGAGATTTGCCAAAGTTTTAGTGTTTTTGCGTGGTTGCGTTAGGTTTTTTTGTGCATATGGCTCAATTAGAACATTATTTATTTATAGCCTCTTATTCAGAAAAAATATACAAAAAATCTTAAAACTACAGTAACCGTATGTTATTTATATTTCTGTGTGCCTTCTGGCAAGCCAGAGCTAGCAACTCAACTCAGATGGACGAAAACCGGCGGAATTACCCCACCTAAGTAATTGAATCAGGTATTTATTTTATTTAAGTCTGGTAGATTAAATACAAATATATTACCCGAGAATAATTTATTGTAAATACTTTAAGTCTTGTATTGTCACTTTATGGGGCGGCAAGGCTAACTGGCCCGGGGCGCCAAATCTTTAAATACGCCTCTGAAAGCTACAAGTTACAATCTTACAGGTCTAAACTGGCAATACTGCTCAAATGGCCGGTCGTAATTGATCGAGGTTGCGTCAAATGGAAAC
This sequence comes from Acleris literana, assembly GCA_946894065.1. Classification (NCBI taxonomy): domain Eukaryota; kingdom Metazoa; phylum Arthropoda; class Insecta; order Lepidoptera; family Tortricidae; genus Acleris; species Acleris literana. The sequence continues at coordinate 8,736,573 of OX335681.1, forward strand.
TGGTAACCTGTAAATTGTAATTTGTATGTAGCTTTATAAAACAGGCCCCAGGTTATCCCTCTGGGCACGATGCAATGCACGACGCAAAACGATAGTGCGTAGGCTTGCGAGTAAGTACGCCGTACTTGGGCATTTTCACGAAAAAGTGAACCCAATTAAGGACTGAAATTAAGGAACTTTAACTTTGTCAGTTTTGTGACGAAAATTAGCTATACATTGACGGCCACCAAAGTCCTTAATTGGGTACACTTTTTCGTGAAAATGCCCAAGTACGGCGTATATACTTACTCGCCCGTCTATCACCCCTTTTATAATCACAGGGCCCGTATTATGGTCGCCTTTATCTCGGTGGATAAAGCTTCCGTCACTCTCGCACTTACAGACTGGTCAGAAAGTGACAGATGTTTTATACACGCTTATCTACGTCGATAAACACGACCATAATCGGCCCGCAGAGTACATAATCTTCACTGCTTAAGTGCTTATAATCTGTGAACCAGAGAGCCGGCGACCTTATAATCTGTGCCGGCGACCCATCGGCGACCATACGCGTTCTGTCATTGTACTGTCAGTCAATTCATCAATTGTCAAAAATAACGTCTTATTTGTACTGTTTATTTCTTTTGTTTTTTGAGTTTTAGCGGTTAGACTGGCTCATGCAGAGTCAGGCCTTGGCATTATTATGCTTATCATAGCAAAATAGTACGCTGAGATTTATAAAGCATTTAGGTACATTGTTATATTATTTGTATACAACGTGAGCTTTGAAGCAAATTCAAGTTATGGGGGTAACTTACGAGGTTAAGATTTCGAGAAGCAGCTGTAAATAAAATACATACTTTGAAATTTCAATGACACTTGTTTAAGTTTTAAAAAATCGTCCCTAATAATGATGGCTAAATGGAAAATATGCCGCCAAGAATTTGGAAATGAGGAGTTCGATTTTGAAGAAGGCGAGCAAGTGGCTGTCGGCAGAGGTTTGGACAACAAAATAACGTTGTCCAGTATAGTGGTATCGAGAAATCACTGTATTTTAAAAATTCAAAAAGACAATATTCTAATTACAGACCTAAACGTGAGTACAACGAATTTATTCAAAATACTTACATTAATAAAAAAATTATAACTTGTTTAGTTTATTATACCCCTGATTTAAGTACGCACGTCTTCCATGGTAAAATGCCAAAATACAACGGTTTGTACCAAATTTCTTAAGCCTTTCCTAATATATACACAACTAAATCACACACTGTATACAAACTCAAAACAATGTTTCCACTGCAACACTTAAAATACTTACCTCATAAAAATAACTTCATCATCATCATAATTATCAGCTGAGCGACGTCCATTGCTGGACATAGACCTTCTCTAAGGATCCCATTCTGGCTTATTCTTCCAAATTATAGTTGCATCTTAGATTAACCCCTCCAACATGGGTAGCAATGGCATAATTGCTACATGTTCCATACTATACTCCATTTACTTTAACGACCTAGTACTGGAAAAGTGCAATTGCACATTATTGGCTAATGAGAATCTGCTAAAGTCGCACTCACAATGGAGCAGATAATCAGTTGGCTCTACCATCTGTATGGTGCAGTTGTGTTTGTTTCCCTTCTTCCGACTTATTGTTTATCGTTTACCTGTGTTGTCTCCTTAATCTTTTATTTTCAAATACCATTGTGAATGAGACCTAAAATGATTATCATTTGTTGCCGCCCACTTGGCTACCTGCCTCTATCTTTTGTCCTTGTCATTTGTATGACACTGTGCGAGTGAGAGAAGCCTACACTAGGTTGTTAAAGTAAATGGAGTATAAATGTATGAATTTATATGTTTTATGGCTTCAGTTTAATTAAATTCAGCAGACTTAACATTTTCAGTCTCTTCTTCTGAAGCATATGTGCTTCTTCAAGCTGGTTTGAATTTGTCCTAGACATAGACAGTAATTATAGTACTTTTTCTAAAATAGGTTTCAGTGCGTTCATGAATAAAGTGGTTCAAATTTAGCTAAGTGATTATGTTAGAGCTGAAACAATAATTACACATGTGCTTCTTTTTAATTCTTTTTTCTTCTCTGTCCAATGTATTCTTGCAAGCAGCAGTGTACTTTTAAAATTAATCATATTTTATTTTTAGAGTTCTAATGGAACTTATGTTGGAACAAAAAAAATCCCAATGAAGTCAACCTTTACTGCTAAAGATGGTGACATTATAGGATTTGGATGGACCACGCATGTTGGTAATTTTAAGGATATCACTGATAATGACAAGCATGTGTTTAAATTGGTCAAAGCCAATGAATCTATAGCTAATAGAATACAGTATGTAAGCGATAGTGATGATAATTTGGAAACAAAGATAGCTTCTTTGTTAACAAAGAAAGATGAGTCAATAGTTAACATAATTAAGAAAGAATCTGATTCTAAGAACTTAAAACGAAAGTCTTATGATACTGTTGATACTGCACCCATCAAGATTAAGAAAGAATTGGTTAAAAATAATGAAGAGTTTTCATTAAAAGATGTTAATGTGGTGAATCTTTTATCAGATAGTGATAGTGAGGTAGCTATATCAGTACCTAATAAAACTCAACATGTGAATAAAATCCAACTGGATCTTATCCAGGAAGAACCGCTAGTACAGTGCATCAAAGAAGAAAAAACTAAATTTGATAATGAGTTGCCAGAATATGAAGCTTTTGATGTAAAGCAAGAATATTTTGGTTTTGATGATGATGAGGCCATACAAATAGATAGCGATAGTGATAGTGATTCTGAGCAATGGCTGCTGAGGCTCTCTCAGACCTCGCCAGGCAAGCCATTCATTCGCCGTTCTCAAGTAGTTCCCCAGCAAGAAAATACTTCTTACAGCCAAATAGAGGATCCTGAACTTGAACTCGACAATGAAATTAATTATGAAGAGGAGTTTTATGATGACATTATTAAGATTCCTCCTCTGCAACAAATACGAGACTCAGATGATAAAAGTCCTAAAAAGCATGAAGAAAGTGAACTTCCTAATCAAGCAATAAATATTGAGACAGATGATGAGGAAATCCTTAATGATATCATAACCTTTAATCTACCAGAATCAAGCTCCAAATCTCTAGAACTTCTAAAAGAATCCCTAGAACTTCCAAAAGAATCTCTAGAACTTCCAAAAGAATCTTTAGAACATTCAAAGGAGTCTCTAGAACTTCCAAGATTGGCTCTAGAACTGTTAAAAGACTCTGTAGAACTTCCAAAAGATGATGATGTGGATACTGTGGATGGAGACAGCAATATCCCACCCAAGCCAGTTCTGGAAAATCTAGTTGAAACTGGTAGAAAGGCACAAATGATTGAACCCCTTCTCCAGTTACCAAGGAGGAAAGCGCATGCTGCGGCTAGCACTGAATGTAAGTCGGTCCTGGTAATGACATGATTCATGCATGAAACTGGCCTTCATAAGTTATGAAGATTTAGTTTGTATAACTAAACAAACCTAAACTAAGTTGCCATTGTCTATAAGACAATCTTCTTCTGTAGCTTCGCTTAGGGAGAAACTTAAGAAATTGTGGCTTGTAGGTGATCCGTAACGTATATACAGTGGTGGTCACATAATTAGGGACACTTGTTTTTTTCCCATACAATTGCCTACAAATATGACTTTTCAATTTTGACCACCATTCAAAAAGTTGTTAGCAGGCTGATCGGTCGATACGATGTAACTTCATTCAGAGGTTTTCCTGGTTTAGCCACCATGTTTATAATGGAGACTTTCCATAGTATCGGGAAGTGCTGTAGTCTCAAAACAGCCTTAAATAGGGCTGTTATAAATAAGATTCCTTTCTTAGGCAACTTTTGAAGTATTTCCGCTGTGATAAGATCGAATCCCGGTGCTTTTTTGAGCTTGAGCTGACGAATTTGTTTGTTGATTTCCCCGGGTGAGACTGATTTGATGGGTAAATTTACCCATCAAAAAGTTCTAAACTTATTTAATATTTGGTTACACTCATCGTTCATTAATGAACTAAGGTTTAATGTATGTACAATTCATCTCTGTTGAAAACGGATCTTTCATTTTATAAGGATTTGAAAAAATAAATACCTTGCGTTCATACAAAGTTGTAAAACTTTGTATTGACTGGTCAGCACTAAGTTTTTAAATCCCTATAAAATATAAGGTTCGTTTTTAACAGTAGTCCATTGTATATAAATTTAAACCTTAGTTAATGATCTAAAGTAAATTGTATTTAGCAATAAAATTGGCCAAGAACTTTTTGAATGGTGGTCAAAATTTAAAAGTCATATTTGTAGGCAATTGTATGGGAAAAAAACAAGTGTCCCTAATTATGTGACCACCACTGTATATACATATGTGTGTATATTTATGTATTTATTTTTATAGTATATATGAATCTACTGTACCTAGAAACCTGAAATTTGGTACAGGGGTTTCTTTCATGATGTAAGTGAGCACTAAGAAAGGATTTTAAAAATTCATCCCCTAACTAAGGGGTTAAAATAGGGGGAGTAGCGGGAAACTAATTCTACGCGTACGAAGTCGCGGGCGTCCCCTAGTTATATTATAATATTGGTTTTGGGATAGTGTATTTATCTATTTACTTATTATCATTTTTGTTATCATTACTGGTTTACTTTTTATTCATGCCTGTTTGTTTGTCATTAGGGTAATTATTAAACAATGTTTCTTTTTAAACAAGGGTTATCTGGAAGAAATACCTGAAAGGGATAAATAAATTCGCCTTTGTATTTTTTTTTTTTTTGCTAAATTGCCTGGGTTTTGTATTTATATTTCATTCTTGTACAATAAAGAGTATACATACATACATACACGAACTTTAGTCTTAATTGTATATCACAGTAAAATTAATCAGTTTTAATTTTAATTTGGTTTATACATAACTTTTTCATATATTCATACTGTGGTATATAAATCCAAGTGATTCAGAGGGTCATTATTGTGTCGTAGTGCCTTAGGCCGGCTTTACACTGAAACTTATGACTTACGTAAGTAGGGACGCAACTATCTGTTAGAATGAGATATTATATCTACTTCTAACCAATAGCTGCGTCTCTACTTACGTAAGTCGTAAGTTTCAGTGTAAAGGCCGCCTTACAGCAAAATATCTCTTATATCATCATTTTAACTGTGTAATAAAAACATGCAATATTTTAAAGGGAACTAGTTTAGCTTTTCTAAAAACTTAAATGACCTGCAATGCCACTACCTTAAAAAATTACATGTCAAAAAATACTATATTGATCTAGGTAGTTTAGGCATGGAAGATAGAAAACCAAATAAGATAACCAGTTAAACATTGGGTCTAGCTACTATAGTTTTTATAGTTTTACGAACTAACTCCCTTATCGATAAACTCAAATAAACCTATTGCATTTAGTCTTAGTTTAACATTTCTTGGTCACTTTCTGTTAAATTAAAATGTCACACTGAAATGAAAAGATTTAAGCATATTTTATGCACACTTACCATTATGCATTGATAAATGAGATAGTATTGAAAACTTGTCTTGTCAAAAGTTATTTTAGTTAATATCTTTATTGAAAATTTACTTTTGTTCTATGACTACAGGTAAACCAAGAGCCACCTTGAAAAGTACTTCATCATCTTCATCAAAACGCAGCAGATCATCCAAAAAATCCTCCTCAAAAACTCACATAACAGACAGACAGAAAGAAGAACGCAAAAAGAGATTAAAGGAACTTGCTACAAAAGATAAAAATGACTCTGAACACGCTTCAAATAAGTCTAATAATGAAACAAACAAAGTGAAGGTTAATGCTAAAATAACCTCGGCTAGTAAAAATAGAGGAGCTTTTCTGACCGATGTTGCCCAAGCTGTAGTCAAACCGATGGCACGCAAAGATAGTCCAGAAAAGCCTTGCAAGTCTAATGAAAAGAAAAAAGACATACTAACGCGTTCTATAGATAACAGTGAAAAGACTCAGAATAAAAAAGAAAAAGGTGAGCCTGAAAAAGTTAAACATAAATCAGATCAGCAATCTAAGATGGATAAACAGTTACCCCGAATTCCTCTTAAAAGCGTTAAACCATTATCAGAAAGTGAGGAGACGGGAAAACCAACTTCCAAAGTAGATCCTATGCCACCAAAAAAACCCAAAAAGTCTGTACGCTTCTCAAATGCACCGCCTGAAGTACACACATTTGAAATTGAACCAGGGCACAGATTAAATAAGACTAGTTCTATCAAAATCAGTTTCGATAAGCGTCAAAGGCCCGTGTTCTCCTTAGAAAAGTTGACGTTAATGAAAATACTTAGGTGGAACCCCCATTGGTTAGATGAACAGATAAACAACAATGATCCACCGCCAATATTAGGGCATCATAATAATGCGTTAGGAATGTTTCAAGCTTTTGAAACTCATCATCAATATGTGGGGTAAGTTCTTTAAAATTAAAATATAAGTATACAGCAGAATGACCTCAAGTGATCTTTGCTTTAACCCAAAATGAAGTATGTTAAGCCTGTCGTTTTCTCTCGATTGAAAGGGTGTTTCCAAAGTTTTATATTTAGTGCTTCAGTGGACAACGCCGGCTCATTCCTTTGTTTTTGCAGGCAAGTGGGTGACTTACTACTGATGGAGATTTGGGAATGTATTTCGCAAGGATACATGAGGGTGCGAAATCAGAAAAACGAGGTGTCAATGAAAATAGTGTCTCTTCCTCCAGCGCCTCCCCAAGATCGTACTTATGATCTATTTAATATAACAGTTGAAAGTGAGTATTTGGTATTTGCAATGCTGCTTAAGGCAATAATATTATGTATTCCATAGATACCTTTTGCCTCCGACTTCGTTCACATAGAAGTCGTTTATCTCTATTCACAAGGAAATAGTGTAATTTCTCAGGATACGGCGGGGCTATTCCGACTGAAATCAGTGTTGAAAACATTTTAAAGGAATACAACATTTTAAACAAATTTTACCCCCGTTTATAGAAATTTCGGTAGGTTAAACTACTATAAAATGACGCAAAAATGGTTAAATACGTTCCCCTTAATATAAATAGGGAGGCATTTACCCCTCAGTCAGAAATAGCCCGCCTGACTTTATACAATGTTGAGTAAGTATGTAAATAATATTTATATATTTTTAGTTGCACTTCCTGTTTCTGATATGAAGAACATGCCAAGGATGGGAGAAATAATGATTGTTTATTTTGGACCAGAAGATGCAAAATGCTCCAGATTCCTTTTTGTAACTAACGTTCTACAGCCGAGTAAGTAAACCTACGTGTGTTTAACAAGTGTATATATATATAATAATCACATACATACATAAACTCACGCCTTCATACCCAAAGTGGGGTAGGCATAGCTACAGAACTACCAACCGCTCTTAAAACTAATAACATGTAATAATCGCATCGAAATAATAAATTATCTGCCGCTACAAATATAATCACAAAATATAATAGATTTGCTTATTAATCAATTTAAATCGAAATTTTCAGATAACAGGCGCAAGTTTTATACTGTAAACTTACACGCGACTTTCACTGAAAAGATGCGGATGTTACAACCTGGCGAAGTGATGATGGGTAAAAGTCTGGCGCATATACATAAAGAACTGACGCTGTTCGAAGCCATGGAGTACCTCGCGGGCTCGCCCCTTAGTGAAGCCATTTTGAGGCCAGAGCCACATCATTTCCCAGAAATTACTCACAATCAGGAGTGCAGTATGAATTCGCAGGTACTTTATACTTCCATTTATTCCTTGAACTAAAATACGTCCGCGGCTTCGTACGCGTATAATTAGTTTCTTGTTCTCGTCCTATTTCTTTCCCGCTCCAGATTTAAAGTCCGTACATTCAGTGGCTTAGCCTGTGCGTTGGCTATCAGTTAATTAGCCAAGCCAGTAACAAAAAAACAATAAAAATAAAGTAAATAAATAAATAAATGTAATTATTGTTCCAGTGGACCAAAGATTTGAATGACAGTCAGAAGGCGGCGGTGAGCGCTTCGGTGTCGGCGGCACTCAGTGACCGGCCGTATATACAGATGGTGCAGGGACCGCCTGGGACAGGTAAACTTAATTACTGCTCTTTATTTAAATAACACTATCTGAATCTGAATCATTCTAATAAAGATTAAAACAATCCCCGTTGTAAAGCCTATGCAGCACGCAAAGTGAACTGACGTCTCTTTGGGTAGAGAGGGAATCCAATAGGACAGAGATCGCTGGATCGGTGACGATTCGAACCATTAATTAGTTAGAACCAAGTTTTTTACAGTCTCTTAAATGCTGACTTCCGTGAGTCGCGGCTTATGTGACCGATGATATGATGAGTGATGGTTAGCGGTCGAAGACTGAGCGAGCCGCGCCCGACTTAGCCGCGAACCATGGAAGCGGCGCCATACATTTCCATATCGCTTTATACTATGTATCGCATGGACCGAGCCCTACGAAAGTCTACCTTAAACGCCGTCTTAAGGTGCTTTTCCACCGGTGAGTCTTTCCACCGGTGAGTCGAGACGAGGTGGCGTGACAATTTTAATTTTTGTTAATAAACCATTTCCAACAAGGATGCGCGAAGAGGGAATTGAATTTTTTCAATACAAATTTAAATTCCCGTCTCTCCTCTCGCCTTGCCGGTGGAAAAGCACATTTAATATGTTGGTGGTGGTCAGGCAAGTCGAGCGTGATCTGTGCGATGGTGATGGCGTACTTCTACGACGCGGCGGCGCGGCGCCGGGCGCAGCGCGGCAAGATCCTCATCTGCGCCACCAGCAACGCCGCCGTCGACGAGCTCGTGCTGCGCCTGCTCAACATCCGCCAGAACCTGCCCAGAGGTAACTATTTTTTCTCAAAAATATCCGGAAATGTTGACAATCCTATCTACATATTGAGACGTGAAGTACATAGTTTACTGACAGTTCTCAAATTAAAAAAAAAACATTGCGTGCTCGCTACAAACCCGCAATGTTGCATACAAATTCCATTACTATCTATCTTGTAAATTTTTAAAAAGTGAAAAGGGCCATAATAAAATGAGGGCACAAGTCTTATACATCCAAATTTTACTCGAAACATAACTTTTTTATTTGTGCCTGGTTTAGCCTACCTGGCGGTAAGGAGTGATGGTTTTTCACATGAAGTTTCTGTTTGTATGCAATTCAAAAAATTTGTTCAAGCGATGAAGATTTGACTCCAACACAATTTTTTTCACTCGCAAGCTCGTCCGTTTAAACCAATACTCGGCCCGCAATTGCCTACTTCCATGCCTAGGCAATAATGTACTATTCTCCCACCTGGTCGGAAATGTTAACCTTACTGTACCTTACTGTTTTAAAAATAGCCCGCGAAGTTCCGAGTTCTAAACAAAGGCAAAATTAAAAAAGTAGTTTATATTCATCTTTGCAACAAGGAAAGAGTTTATCAATAATTGCTTGTTCTATGTATCATGTTAGAACGGTAACAATAGTCGATCGCTCTACTCGGCAGCGAGACTTCGTGATGCGGCACTTCGCGACAAAGAAGACCAACTAACTAAATTTGACACGCCGTGTCGCGTCGCGTAGCTTTCTGTTACCGCTAGTGCGGTATAGCAAGCGGCGCGAAATATCACGCCGTTCAAGTCATGACATGTTTGGTGCGTAGAGTCTGTGTCAATCCAATTTGTTATTATTGTAAACAAACCCGATTTGGATAACACTCCAACACAATCATTGACTTAATTGATTAGAAAATTGTGCATAGTATTTCGAAGATCCCTATCAGTTTCTTCCATGATGCTTAAAAGTTGCCTAACTACTGACAGACAAAATTTGCTGCGAGCTGTCGCGGCGCTGCAGTTTCAGTGCGATATACCCATGAAGTTATAGATAAAGGTGGAGGCAACACTCTCTGAAGCCGAATGTAGCGTCCTTTTAGTAATTCTATCTCAAACACTTCGGTCCCCTCCTCTCTTTCTTACTAGGGTAGTTAGAAAGAGAGGAGGGGACCAAAGTGTTTGAGATAGAATGACGAAAAAGTACATTCAAGACACTTCATTTTGGTCTGGAGAGTGTGGCCTCCACCTTTATCTATAACTTCATGGATATACCAAATAAATCCGCGTCGCTTCGCTGCCGCGTAGTTACGTCTAGTGCCATCTTGCCTTTAAAGAGAATGTACAGCACTTTTTGCTAATGGAGTTTTTTAGCAATAAAGATATTAATAAGATATATTATTATATTAGAGATTAGTGAGAGAATTACGAAACCCCGGGACTACTGCGAGCGGGTTCAGTGTTATGCAGCCAAATCTGTAAAGCCATTAGTTTCTCGTTGTATACCCTAGCCCCTCGTATGTGTTGTTGTGCAGACGAGCGGTTCCGCATGGTGCGCGTGGGCCGGCTCGAGGCGATGCACGCGCGCGCGCGCGACGTTAGCTCGCAGACGCTAGCGCAGCGCGACGCGCGCCCGCGCCCCGACCCGCCCGCGCCCGCTCTAAGGGAGGAGGTAACTGTAGCGAGCTCTTCATTCAATAAAAATTAAAAGAGCCTTTATTCCCATACGTCGTAAACAAATGTTTGGACTAGGATGAGTTCTTCATTACGGTGTTTTAATAGTAGTCGTTAATACACTGAGTAAGAGACGGATTACGAATAGAGTGTGTTGTGAATATTACAGCCCAACGCGAATCGAAGGGCCGTAAATCACACAGTCAGATTTAGCAGACAGTTCGATCGATAGCCGAGTAAAGTGCAGTGAATTAAACGGCAACGTAATTTGTCGGATAATAGGGAATATGCATGTCTTTTGTTTACAGCTTCAATAAAAGCGTTTAGGCACGAGAGATCCGTTTCTTAGAACATTCAAATTCAAAAAGATCCATTTTCCACAACTTTCAAATCCTAGAAGACCCGTTTCCTAAGATATCTAAATCCCAGAAGATCCGTATCCCACAGCATCAAAATTCTAGTAGACACGTTTCCAGTAATAACCAAATCCTAGAAGATCCATTCCAGTTATATCTAAATCCTAGAAGACCCTCATTCCGTAATATCCAATTCTCATGGCACCCCTATTCCAGAAAAACAAATCCTAGAAGATCCATTCCCATTATATCCATATCATACAAAAACCGTTTCCCGTTATATCTTTATAACCGAAGACCAGTTTCCCGTCATATTCAAATCCTAAAAGATAAATTTAATAAAATATCCAAATCCTAGAATACCCATTTCCCAAAATATCCGAATACTAGTAGATCCGATTCATTTAGCATCGAAATCTCTGCCGCAATTTTGTCTCTCACGTTAAGTCTATGGTATTGGACAAAGATGGGAATGTGGACGTTTTTAGAAAATGGATATTTTAGGATACGGATATTTAAAAAACGTTGTTTTTGGAAATTTATATTATTTGTAACGAATGTTTTGTTACTTTATGATGAAACTGACGTTTTGGGAATTGGATGCTCCGGGAAAATTATGTTTTTTACCCAAACGGACGTTTTGGGAAGTATATTAAGGGTAAATGAAGGGTCTGGGAAAATTATGTATTTAGCGAAATTGATGTTTTGGGAAATGTATCTAATAGGAAAATGGATCTTTTGGTAAATGGGTTTTCTGGGAAACAGAGGTTTTAGGTATATGATTTTTTGGGTAGTTGATGTTATAGAATATCGATGTTTTAGTACATGGGGGTTTTAGGAATGAGATGTTTGTAACCCAACGGATATTTTAGGAAACTGATCTCTCGTGCCAAAAGGAATAAAAACTGATTCATGTAACAAACCGGTGAGAAAAAACATTTTTGAATAGCTATAAAAATAACCAAGATATAAGCCAACAAAGATTTGTTCCTATCTCTTTCTAGCAAAACAAAATTTTACGTGGAGTTTATATGGCCGAACTGCACGATGACGTCACCGGTGCACTTCGGATCTCTCTGTCTAATTAGCAGTTTAAAATGCTTGTATCATCCGTATTTCTCGACCGATTTTAATTTTAATTTCACTTTTGGTGATCTCTTTTACGGTATTTTCATATTTTATTAGAGACATGCAATTTATAAAATCCATGCATATTCCCTATTGCTTTTTTTATCAGTTACCCGATGAGAACGGAAACTGGCTGAAGAAGTTAAAAATACGAACACATCCGGAAAAATATCGTATGATTATTCGCCTCATGTTATATATGTATATAATATCGTTTTGTATTAAAAAAAAATGTGCTGACGTCTCAAGCTTGTTTGTTTATGGACTTTGGCTAGCGTGTTAGTAGATAAAGTAGATCACTTTAAAAAAGATCAGATTTGTAAAATCCTAACAAACCAATATGCTATTTAATTATTAGGTACAGAACAATATTTAACAAGGCACTTTTGGAGCTTAAACATAATTATGTATTTTTACTTTTCAGATATCACGGTTAACAGCCAAAATCAACAAGTGGATTTCGATGATGCACGATGCCAAGGACCCGTCGCGCGTGGCTTACTGCGAGGACCGCATACGGCAGTTCGAGTCTAAGAGGAAAATGGTACGATATTATCTTTTCGAGCCGGCGGATGGGATTTAAAAACCATCCGTTGTTTTATTATTTACTACATAGAATAGATGCAATTTAATAGAGAATTCTGATCGTATTTCCAAGTATTTTTACCTACTGTGTCTCTGTATAATATAATCCACGGTCTGTAATCGCATGACATTACCAAGCCAGGTACCGTGTCGTTTAAGTATTATTTACTGATAACTCTAGGGCCGGACGCCGGGGTTATTCTTGGGGGAGGTTTATGACAAAAAGCGACTTAACCCCTCGTATGGTTTTGCACTGATCAGAGGGGTTATTATGACATAGCTATGCAGTTCAGTTTACGCTGAGAGAAAAGGACAGAGCTATATAACTGAGGGCCCTGCAAAGATGCACTACGCTAACGAACGTTTCTATTCGATTCGTTTTTAAACCAATCGCGTCACTGGTAGACCACGTGACTTTTCGTATCACGTCATCTCCCAGTGACGCGATTGGTTTAAAAACGAATCGAATAGAAACGTTAGTTAGCGTAGTGCATCTTTGCAGGGCCCTCTGCTATAGCTGTGTCCTTTACGCTCGGCGTAAAATGAACTGCATAGCCATGTCATAATAACCCCCCTCTGCTCAGTTATTGTACAATTTAATTTTATTGTGTAGAATCAAAATCCGTCTAAAGAGCCTGGAACTTAGTACTTTTTACCCTCCTGCATACGAGGGGCTAAGGTGACATTAAATTAAAATTTGCCTGACTTAAGTGGCAGTGGGCGGGGCACATCGCTCGCAGAAAAGATGGCCGATGGTCCGCGTACCAGTAGACGCAGCGTAACAAGTCGGAACGACGCGGCTAAGGTTGCGGGAAACCGATGGATGCGAGCGGCACGGGACCGGTCCATGTGGCAAACCTTCGGGAATGCCTATGTCCAGCAGTGGACGTCTTTCGGCTGAAACGATAATGATATAATTAAAGGAATGTTTGTGCAACTAGATGTTTGGGTAGTATATGGTGTCCCTGTTCCCGGCAGCTGGGCGGCGGCGAGGCGGCGGGCGGCGAGGCGCCGCGGCCCGAGGAGGTGGCGCGCGCCGAGCGCCGCATCATCGACTGCGCCGACATCGTGCTCACCACGCTCGCCTCCGCCGTCAACCAGAAGATGCGCGGGTACTCGCTCCGGCCACCCACACGCACATACACGGGCTCCGGTCGCAAAACCGTTTACCGAACACGTATACCGAACTAGCCAAAAGTATACTTTTGCCTGACTTGCGACCACAAAAATATCAATAAATAAAAAAACCAACGAACTGAGATCTCCTTTTTTTCAAGTCGGTGAAACATAAAATATTGCGACGAGAATTCCTTTTGTGCGATGATGATGATTTGATGAAATATCAGTACACCGCTCACCCATCAGTCTCATCACCCTCTCTATAATCCACTCCTCAACCGTTACACCTACTCGCTTATCCGCATACCACACCGTACCACCGTTACCACCCACTCTGCATCTAGTCACTCATCACTACACCAACTCACTTATTCCATCACTCACAACCCTCTCACCAATCGCTTCACCTACTTACTTACACCTTCCACTGTTCCGAAAAATCCTACCATTAACAAATGAATGTTCTGCAGATTAAAGCGCCGCATTGCGCTATGCATAGTGGACGAAGCGGGGCAGGCCATCGAGCCCGAAGCGCTGATCCCGCTGACGCTCGACGTGACTCGCCTGGCGCTCATCGGCGACCCGCAACAGCTACCCGGCTATATCTGCTCGCAGGTCTGTGTATCTAATTTCATTTATTTATTTAGAACACATACAATCATCCCCATCTTACCTTTCCGAATCAGTTACAGATGTAGTGAAATATCCTTTCACATCGTATTTTCTCGGAAATGTAGTTTGTCAGTTATTTTTAATAGTCTTGCCGAAAGCATTAAGACCTGGGAAACTTTTAGATCGACGAGCCTATGAAATTATTTTCAACATTTATTTATATTTCTTCTTGTTTACCTACACCTAATTTCTATATATTTGATCATGGTGGTTTTACATCTAGGTTGAAGTATATTCAAACTCGTGGATTAACATTTGACACTGATAACTAAAGTACTCTATTTATTTAATACAAACATGTCACTTAATAATTCAATAATTCATAGACACGTCGGCATCATTCGGTAGTAGACGTGAGTTCCGAGTTTTCACGATGTGAAAGGATTATTCACTAGATCTGTATATGGCAACTGGTTCCCGGAATCGGTTACAATCGAGTGCCACCCTATTGTGTTTTTCTTTGTAACAAATCTAAGATTTATCCTAAATAGAATTCGGTGCGCTCTGTGCGATTGTGGAATCTGCTCCCTGCTGCTTGCTAGGTCATCCACAGGGCAACCAAAAGCACCCCCATTTTTTATAGTTTAGGAGATAAATATATTTTTATATTTTTTGAGCAAATCTCCAGTTTTGATCAAAGAATCAGTCATTCCATAAAAAATAACTAATAATTGAGTTCCGTGCATGGTGCACAAAACATGCTAATAATTTTTAGAAAGTTCTGCAAAATAATTTTGTTTTTAATTTAAAAAATTTTTTTTTTTTTCAAAATTATATGCTTGTCAACAAATTCAACTTTGATCAACTTCAAATTACAATAAAAAAAATACTAGAACTTTTTGTAGTAGCGGTCTTAAAAACGCCCATTTAACGGGAAATCTACTCTGAAAAGTTCTCATGTACTAAGTTTTCCATCAGGCTTTAAATTAGGTTTTAACATTCAGTAATACAAATGTGGAATAAAAAAATGACTGTATTTATTACGGCCTGCATTTACAGATTTCCCCATTATATTCTTCCATACAACTTTCACTTTTGAGGTAAAGAACAAATAAGCGGAGTAGGGGGTTATTATGAAATATATGTATATATTAGTTATTATTATTTTTATTATCTGCGCTTCTGTTAGTTTTTTATTTAATTGATCAATATTTTCTTAATCTTTATGCATTTATGATACACCAGAGGCCCGTTTCACGAAGCTACAAGTTACAAATCACAAGCGGAAGTTTTTTCTAACTCCTTTTGCTAGAAAAAGAGTTCCGCTTGCAATTTGTAACTTGTAGCTTGGTGAAACGGGCCACAGTTGTAAAAACCCAAGATAAATAAATCGACGGGATTTAAATCTGGTGACCTTGGCGGCTACATAATAAATTCGCCGCGACCAATCCGTCGCCGTCGAAACAGTAATAAATGTATTGTTAAATACTAACTTATACTGCCCGCCTTGAGACGCGTCAGAAATTAAAGTTTTCTATGACCTGATATGGACTTTGACGTATTTGATGACGGTTTTTTCACTCACGGTCAGTTATCAATACGTAAGCGTAAAGCGCATGAGCCTGCAGCTGAGGGTGTACCCCGTGATGTTGCAGCGCGCCAAGCGGCACGGGCTGGGCGAGTCGCTGTTCGGGCGGCTGGCGGGCGCGGCGGAGGGCTGGGGCGGCGGCGCCGTGCTGCTGGACCGGCAGTACCGCATGCACGCCGCCATCGCCGACTACCCCAACCGCGCCTTCTACGCCGGCCGCGTGCGGTCCGCGCCCGCGCCGCGCCCGCCGCTGCCCGTGCCGCCCTACACCATCCTCACCATCTCCAGCGGGGACAAGGGCCAAGGTAACACCCGCTATACACCCGCCTGCCCGCGGCGGAGGGCTGGGCGGCGGCGCCGTGCTGCTGGACCGGCAGTACCGCATGCACGCCGCCATCGCCGACTACCCCAACCGCGCCTTCTACGCCGGCCGCGTGCGGTCCGCGCCCGCGCCGCGCCCGCCGCTGCCCGTGCCGCCCTACACCATCCTCACCATCTCCAGCGGGGACAAGGGCCAAGGTAACACCCGCTATACACCCGCCTGCCCGCGGCGGAGGGCTGGGCGGCGGCGCCGTGCTGCTGGACCGGCAGTACCGCATGCACGCCGCCATCGCCGACTACCCCAACCGCGCCTTCTACGCCGGCCGCGTGCGGTCCGCGCCCGCGCCGCGCCCGCCGCTGCCCGTGCCGCCCTACACCATCCTCACCATCTCCAGCGGGGACAAGGGCCAAGGTAACACCCGCTATACACCCGCCTGCCCGCGGCGGAGGGCTGGGCGGCGGCGCCGTGCTGCTGGACCGGCAGTACCGCATGCACGCCGCCATCGCCGACTACCCCAACCGCGCCTTCTACGCCGGCCGCGTGCGGTCCGCGCCCGCGCCGCGCCCGCCGCTGCCCGTGCCGCCCTACACCATCCTCACCATCTCCAGCGGGGACAAGGGCCAAGGTAACACCCGCTATACACCCGCCTGCCCGCGGCGGAGGGCTGGGCGGCGGCGCCGTGCTGCTGGACCGGCAGTACCGCATGCACGCCGCCATCGCCGACTACCCCAACCGCGCCTTCTACGCCGGCCGTACTTACTTAATTAACAGAAATATGCTTTATATTTGTAGCTGTATATAAGCGGAAAAATGGATATTTCGAACTAGTGCGTTTTTCTTTTTGTAGCTGCATATCGTGCGAGACATTTTTTTACACTTAATTGCTCAAATTGTTGTTATTTTTTATCAGAATAAAAATTAAGTAAAATAATCTAGTTTAATTACTGAGTTTATTTTTGTTTTATCTTTTCCAAATGGATTAAAAAATGTCGTTTGATACACATGCGGAACTGTCATTTTCACTCGTTCCGAATATTGTCTCCCGCTTGTAGCTCGGACCGAGACACCTCGGGACCCGTGTAAAATGACATATGTTTTTGTATAGAATTTTCTATTTATAGGAGTTAACTAATGTGTGGTCTGTATATCTCAGGGGCCGCCGGCGGCAACGAGATGGAGGCGTGGGGCGTGGCGCGAGTAGTGGTGGCGCTGCGCGACGTGGCGCGGAGGTTCTCGCTCAGCCTCGCCGTCATCACGCCCTACCACGCACACAAAGAGCTGCTCAAGCGCAACCTGCGCGCGCTATGCAACGACCCGTGAGTATTGAGGGAAGCTGTCAATCTCGCTGCGTCACGTGGGAACAATGGCCATCCACACGCGAGTACGGAGAGGAGAACAATTGGACTCGCAACCATTACGTAAAGGTAGGAAGAAGAGGGAAATGCCAGGGTGGGTGGGTCACGTTATCGCAGATGTTTCATTTCATCAATAGAAGATTAAGAAAATTGATAATTTGGTGCAAAAAACAAAACAGTGATAATAAAAACTAAATAAAGTGGGAAATTTATCTAGAACCGAAAGTTACTATTACAAAATGCACTAAATGGGGTGCCACTTCATCATAGTGTCGGATATGTGCCGTGAAGCTGATTTTCAGGGCAACTTTTCAGAGAGAAAGAGCTGCTGGTCCTTTGATGTATACAATATTATACGCATATTGTATGGACATTTTTAGCTTCATAATCCTCTTAATGATTATAAACCCAATCGTAACGAATTCCGTAAAATCCGGCATTGTAATAAATTTAACGACAGATTCCGTTAAGAAAGAAAGACTCGCTTTATGTTTGTGGAAGAAAACAGGACAATGTCGTCGGCAAAGCGAAAGTCTGATAACCGTCTCTCGCCGACGAGAATACCTTTTCCTTCCATTCAGCCTCCAGTTTACGAAGGACATGTTCAAGGGTACTGGTGAACAGTTTTGGAGACAGCGGATCACCTTGCTTGACGCCTTTTTCTATCGGAAACGATGGCCCAGAAGACTGCAATTTGATGCCAGCGGTACTAAAATTATAAATATTGCAAATCAGGTCTATACAGGGCGTCTCACGGCTATGCCACATGGAAGGAAAGTACCTTAAATATTGTAGATGGAACATTTTACTGAAATAATTATTTTTTGCTAAATAACATAATGTCAGAAATAAAAGGAAGACCAGGAATTTTAACATTTTTAATACAAAATTAATCATTTTGTCATAATTAGGCTCAAAATGAGTCCCTGTTGAATGCAAAGTCTTTTGATTATTTCACTCCCTGTCGATTTTTTGATCTTGTTGTGGTGGATATTTAGAATAATACGTCTAAGTTCTGTTTGTAGCTCGTGGACACTTTCATAATGGTAATTATTAATAGGTACTTATGATAATGTCAGTTGTACCTATGTCCTTACGGCAATGTCAGGTTTTCATTTTTCGGTTCAAAATTTCACATCAAATGTTAAAATTCATGGTCTTCCTTTTATTTTTATTTACTTAGCTTTTATTATTTAGCAAAAAATAATCCTTATGATGAAGCCTTTCGATCGGTATGATAAAGCTACAGGGTAATTATTTTTCTCGTGTAACGGGTTCGATTTCCGGTTCAACCATGTAATTATTTAAATATCTATGAATGCAGTTTAAATTGTTTTCTAAATTTAAATAATGTCTTCTTTCAATAAAATGTTCCATCTACAATATTTAAGGTACTTTCCTTCCATGTGGCATAGCCGTGGGACGCCCTGTATAATTATGTGGATTCTATGCCCAGAGGGCTTTTTGCCTGACGCACTCACTCGCAATTAATTTTGACAGTCCGAAGGTAAGTCTGCATACAATATGTAAACAATTGATCCACTTTGAAGCCAATTGCGAATACGACGCTGGTCTTCTAATGCCGCAAATATCGACGGTTGCACAATAAGTAAAAAGCTTTGGAGTAGTCGACGAAAGCCAGGTATAGCGGTTTGTTAAATTAGTGGTATTTGCAAATAGTCTGTCGTGGAAAGCCCAGGGCGGAATCTCGCTTGTTTAGGGCGCGGGTAAATGTCTAGTTGACCAGCAATGCGATTTTCAACTACTTGAATGAAGGCCTTGTAGAGATGTGAGACAAGGCTGATGGATGAATGTTTATTAAATAAAATTAAAAATAAATGTATCTTAGCAATCAGTTTTTGATTTTGAACAATATGATAATGCAATAATGGTCACGTGTCGCTCTCTATTCGCCGACGGACTGGCAACGCGGGCGATACAGCGTAGCGTCGCGCCCCGCCCCGCGCTCGAGTTGCGCTGGCGCGGCGCGACGCGGCGTGATCTGTGTCGGCCTGCAGCATACAACTCCTTAATTTCCACGCCAAGAACGCATCACGCCACCGTCACGCCGCGCAAGCCGAATGTTTGGCGAACGCTTACAATCATTGTATAATTCATACTTTGGTGTTACTGTATTTTTTTGTACTACCAGGTCTAGTTTAGATTTTAGTAAATATAATAGCTATTTTATTCAATGTATGTCAACTAAGAAAAAGGCTCTCTTGATTGGCTCTAATTTTTATGTTACCTTTGCAGGTCGGAGCCGGGCGTGGAGGTGAACACGATCGACAGCTTCCAGGGGCAGGAGCGCGACATCGTGGTGGTGTCGCTGGCGCGCTCGCACGGCGTCGGGTTCCTCACGGACGCGGGCCGGCTCAACGTCATGCTCACGCGCGCCAAGCACGCGCTGCTCGTGGCACTCAACCCGCACGCTGTCATGGTGCTTATCTCCGACAAACTTTTCCATCACACTTATTTATTAGGATCCCCAACCGTGGATACAACGTTTTAATAGCTAACAATTACATCAGAATTGGTTTGAATATAATTGTTCCACCAATTACACGCTTTAACAGTAATATTAGATGTGTGGATGTTTGTTAGTCAATCACGCTTCAACCACTAAACGGATCGGGATAAAACTTGGCGCACATTATAGATTAGGTCCTGGAATAGGACAGAATAGTTTTTATCCCGGAAAATTTAACAGTTCCCGAGGGAGCAGCGATACACGAATAATACCTAACTAAAACACGCACACACAGAAATGTGATCACTTGCAGGAAAAATCGGACGGGCTCTTTTGACCTCATTACGCTGTATCGTACGTAATGGCTTTATTATTGAATACACAACAGTTTCAACAATAACAACTACATCACAAACATCAACTGTCATAGTCGTGCCACTCGATATGAAGATTCTTTCGATAAAGAATGTCACACAAACACAACCCAACCGACACAGTAAATTGAATAAGTACTTAACCATTACGACTCCTAATACATATTTTGTTTGACAGAGGAACGACCAATGGCGCACTTTAGTGGAAGACGCGCAGCGTCGGCACGTGCTGCGCGCGCTGCCACTCAAGCTGTGCCAGCCGCTGGCGCCCGGCCAGTCGCCGCACGAAGTCCTCGGGTACCTACAATAACCTGGCTTGCAGCTGACGTTCCTCATTAAAAGGAACACGTTTGGGAAAGGTACTACTCTGTACCATCTTTACTAAGGACTGTCGAGATCATTCGTGGATAACCAGGCTTTAGGTACAAACTATTGGTTATGTATTCAACTCTCCTATTAACTGATAACTAGCAGATTTTTAAGAATTTACTTACATTCAGCTTGTGCAATTCGCTAGCTTTTTTTGTTTTCAATTAATATAAACAATATCTGGTAGAGTTCATTTAAGAAATCAAAGCACTAAAAATATAATGTACAATGAATTTTTTTAAGTCGAGAGAGCCGAGTGCCATAATTGATGTGTGTTATGGTCTTATTGGGACATGGGTTGTAGGAGACTGTGATGTGTGTAAATATTTGTGTTCTCTCAGCACATAAAAGGGAAAGTAACAATGATATTTGCTAATGTATTTACCTAACGGTGTGTTCAATTTAGACTTATTTTTAAGAACCCTGATACGACGTACTTGTTTACACTTCCCTATTTGCAACAAGATTTTTTTATTTAGCATTTAAAAGTCTTAACGGACATGTTTCTAATTACCTATTTTTAATATACATATTTTGTATTACACGCTCCTATTACCCTAAGGGCCATATCTATCATCTAAACAATGGTCGTACATTTCGTATGTATGATTGTTACATACGATTTAATACAAAGGGGTAAAGCAATACCACGCTGTCGGCATTATTAGAGGGTCCGCCCTAAGAGCGGTCATCTAACATATTTAAGCACAAATCTTTCATTGGAAAATAATTTACGAGCATTACACTGAAGTACAGTAACCAGAGCGATTAGCAATCTTTGTTGTTCTTTGAAACACGAGTGACAAATAATACTGTCAGCCGGGGCAGTGTGATGGCGGTAGCTGGCGGTCGCCGTTGAAACTGGGAGCCCTGTAACTGCTATTAACATTGACATCTTTAATTTTTCATAGATGTATTCATAGTGATCAATTGTTCGTCAACATTTGATCAAGATTAATTTTGCTAGAAACTAGACATTGGTTCTAGTCAGAAACGTACGTAGACATAGACGTCGCTAAACTGTGTTCCCAAACAATTCATTACCGTGGACATTCGGCCTCAGATACAAGATACAATTATACCTACATGATTAGATACAATTATAAAATAGAAATATTATTAACAGCAAGCTGACACGACTGGATTGAATCTATAAAATTAAAGGACGTACTTATATGTCGTAGTTGTAGGTATACTTAAAAAAAAATGTGTTCGAGTGAAATGAAAAGCTTTAAGCGTTGTTTAAAAAGGGCGCCTCTAACGCAACCTCTGATTCCATGTTTACGTTAATTTCGTTCTTCCCATTTGTGCCAGCTTTTGCGTGCGTCCTGTAATTTTCTGTATTCGGTGTTTATAATGTATCCTTCAATCGATATTTAGACAGCGATAATCGCGCTGTGGCTATTCGTCTTTATCGTTTATACTCTATCGTTTACTAAAAAAATTGGCGCTGTGGCGGGTGGAACTACGATATTTAAAAGAGGCAACCAAAACTCCTAGATAATCTTGGCAATATACTCCGAACAGCGCTATTTTTTTACTTCCCCTTTTTCGCCAAGCTTATCGTTGTCGCTTATCAGTGGTTTAGCAAAATTGAAGGAAAATGCGCGACATGCCCTTATACTGTTTAGAAAATAAGTATTTTTAAAGGCAATTGTATTGGAGAAGGTACTTGTAGCAAGTACAACCTAGCCTGTTGGTATTGAGAACTTAGCGTTTAATTAGCTAAGGCCCGTATTATTCAACTGCGCTGTTAGATGATACGTACTGGTTTTGTATGATCAAATGTCCTGAATTACACATCAGCTTTGAGTGCAATTTCATAATACAGCGCTGAAACTCGATATAAGAATAATGGAATAGAGTAAATGCATATAAAATGTGTTATTTCTTTTTGTAATCATTAAACTGATTTGCAAATGCCTTGTTTTTCTTTTACGTTCACTCGTTTTACTAGTTTTTAGGGTTCCGTATCCAAATTGTTCCTGTTACTAAGCCTACGCTGTCCGTTCGTCCATTTTCCGACTTTTAAAGAGTTGTTTCTTTCAAAAGACGGACCGGACGGACGTGACACCCTTAAGCACAACGGAAATCATATTGCCATCCAACCCACTCCATCATGAGATCATTCTTAGACACCATAATATTTTAATGTTATCGGATTTACATATGTAGGTATTCAAAATTGTTTAAACCAATTCTAATAACTGTAACTGGTTCAAAATTGCGTCGCAAGATGTGACCCGAACATAACTAATGGCCTGTTGGTTAATCGGTAGTTAAACTGGGTCTATATTGACTGACATAATAATTTTTAGTCGTAACGTGCTTTAGGTCATAATCATCGCAAGTTATAACGTGTTTTTTTAAAGAAACTTACTTTTTCACGATTTTTATAAATCAAACCTAACCTGACCTAGCCCTGTCTACACGTTAGATATTTCAGAACTTCAGAAACGTTTACAGTTTCAGCGATATAAAAAATTATGACTATCAAAAATTATGTCAACAATTACATTATGACCAATAAAATTATGGGAAACAAAGGGCTCCCAGTTAAACTAAATAATGGTCAAAAAACGTTACTAATAGGTAAAATCTCAAGGAAATGTGTCAAATTTTCGATTCCTTTTTCGAATTTTAACAATTAGTTAGTTTAACTACTGATCAAACAAAAATAAATCTAGAAGTAAATTAGTCTTGCCGAAATAGGTCAGACTGTAGACGTAACGTTTCCAACAATTTCGAAAAGTGGGTTTCCGAAAACCTTTTGCCTGGTCTTCCTCCTAATTCAGTAATAGTTATGGATAACCCGAAATACCATTGCAACGAGGTGGATAAACCACCCACGATGTGTTCCTTGAAAAAGCAAATGCAGGATTGGTTAAAACGCCATAATGTTAAATACACTGAAGCGATGAAAAAGAGGGATTTCCTAGAATTAATAAAACGAAATAAACCAGAAAAACAATTCAAAATTGATGTCATCAACCACGTGTTATTTATTTATTTTCTATTTCTATATTAATAAGCTCGGAAAAAACTGCGAGACTCGATTCCGGAACTATTTATAATATGAACATACAAATTTGTGCGGAACCCTCGGTGGACGAGTCCGACTCGCACTTGTCCGGTTTTTTTTTTATTGTCACACGCCAAAATATTCATCAATTTGAGAAAGGTACACGCTCTTAAATATCATAAGCATATCGTAAGAGATATCTACATTATAATTTATCGTGTATAGCGAGATAGTTAGGACACGCCCAGTCACGTGACTTGTCACCCCTCCCGTGCCGCTCCCATACCTAAGGAACAGACTCGGTTGCCTATGCGTTAGACCTGTAATTCCACCTATCGTCGATTCACTCTTTTTTGCCGACTTATCTAGGTAATCAGCGTTTTGTTTGGCCGGGACACTGCAGCTAGGGATTGCAATCCCACAAAACGGGATCACGCATTTCCGCGGGATCCCGCTGCTTTTATTAATCTCCTGGATCCCGTACCTTCAAAGCGCGGATCCGCGGATTCCGAAAATTAAAAATTCGGCGCTAAAACTTTCGTCTAAAGGCCCAGCTACGCCGGATGCGTGCGCGTAGACGTGACGTGCGCGTTAGCTTTCCACTGCGGTGTATAGTATGAATTCTCATACGACATGTCACTATACAACGCAGTGGAAAGCGAACGCGCTCGTCACGTCTACGCGCACGCATCCGGTATGGATGGGCCTTAAATCGCGAGTAGCACGAGAGAGCGTTTTCAGCGTCAGGATATGTTTGCAGTTCACTCAGAAGCAGGCTCGGAGATGATACAATAAATGCCATTTGCTTCTTAAGAGCGTATTTTAGAAAGTTATCACCATAGCTTGATATCATAGTAATAACATCAAAGAGAAAGTTGTGATTTGATTATTAGTCATCATTATATATGAATAAGACTGAATTAAAAATATAAACCTGTTGTTAGGAGTACCTAAGGGTAAAATTAACCAAAACTATTAAACTATGCCAAACATTTAAAGATGAATCTAAGAAAACAGATTACTAATTACTTATACTTAATTAATAGAAAATAAATAATTTCTGTTTGATAGGGTCGGATCGGGTTAGGTCCGGTAAGTCTTAACGCAGAAAAAAAATCGCAAAGTAGATATAACAGATGGCCAAATCATATTTCCTGAACTATACCTACCTTAGCCATGGCTAAAACAGCCTTCATCAACGAGAAGCACCTCCAAAAAGTTCCAATTTCAAAAACGCAAAGAAACGGTTAATTAAAGTCTACATTTGTATTTTCGCGCTGTACGGTAGCGAGACTCTGACGCCACAGAGAGATAGGGAAAGATTGGAAGCGTTTGAGATGTGGTGACGACGAAGAATGCAAAGAATTAGGGGAAAAGAACCAGCGAAAAGGTTTTGAAGATGGTAAACGGAGAGAGGACATATTTTAGAAACAATACACCGTGTTTTAATATTTGTTTTAATTTTAAGGGAGCATTCCTTTGGTCAAAATTAAAGTTAATTTCTCCAAGAAACTAGTGCTCTAACTCGTACCGTTTTGAAGATAATCTAATCAAATATTAAAGGGCATTGGGTAAATTTGTTTGAACAATATTGTGATATTTTTTTTCAGCGGCATCGGATGATTTTTACGTAGTTATTTAGAGGACCTCTAAATACACATAGATATGTAATTGTATATATAGGGTGGACAGTTCGAATGCCACATGTAAGGCAACTACCTTATATATTGGAAATAGCACAATCTGTGTAAAGGAGAATTTCCTTTATTTTGAAAAACTATAAAATCTGTATTTAAGGATTTTTGAAAAATCGTCTGTCTCTACCGGGATTCGAATCGGTCGGTCAAATGCGGTAAAATAACATGCCGTATTTTATGATGCAGATCGAACGGGCTACCGATATGGTTCATTTATCTCTAAATAACAAACACAATCAAAATAACGGAAGGCCATTAATACTAGCAATTATCATTTAACTTTGTTTTCACGTCACGGGAAATGTACCGCAACTACCTGAAACATTGGAAATAGCAAATTTTACGCAATGGAGACTTACTTTTATTTTCGAAAATAATAAATACTGCATTTATGGATTTTTGAAAAATCGCCTGACTTAACCGGGAATCGAACAGGTCAAATATGACAGAAATAACATGCCGTATTTTAAGATGAAAATCGTAAGGGTCTTCAAAGGGTTTTTCAAAAATCCATAAATGCAGTATTTATTATTTTCGAAAATAAAAGTAAGTCTCCATTGCAGTGATCGGAATAGGTAGAGCTAATTTGCCTAAACTTGACGCATATTCATTCATGCGTGAGAGAGATGGGAATACATTATTGAATGAACATGCATCAAGTTTAGGCAAAATAGCTCACCTATTTCCGATCACTGCTCCATTGCGTAAAATTTGCTATTTCCAATATTTAAGGTAGCTGCGGTACATTTCCCGTGACGGGTCAAAACAAAGTTAAATGATAATTGCTAGTATTAATGGCCTTCCGTTATTTTGATTGTGTTTGTTATTTAGAGATGAATGAACCATATCGGTAACCCGTTCGATCTGCATCATAAAATACGATTTTTCAAAAATCCTTAAATGCAGATTTTATAGTTTTAAAAAATAAAGGAAAGTCTTTAAACAGAATGAACTATTTCTAATATTTAAGGTAGTTGCCTTCCATGTGGCATTCGAACTTTCCACCCTGTATATAATTTATGGCGTTAAATAATATCGGAGCGGAGATTTTAAAGATTTAAGTAGGTATTCAGTTTTTAGTACAAAAGTACGCCCAAGTATGAATATTTAAATATCTCGGCTCCGGTGCACTTAAAAGTATTACATTACATAACAAGATATGTTTATTTCTAATAATTCTATCATAATTAACCACTTTTACGAATGGCCGCTCACCTTGAAAATGTATAAATTCTACGAATGACAACACTTTTACCCAAACCCCTTTATGTATGTATGTATGCAAACACTTTATTGTACAAACAAAAGAGATAACAATTATAAAATAGACAAAAACATAACAGGGATATACAAAGGCGAACTTATGTCTTTAAGGGCTCTCTTCCAGTTACCCTTTGAGCGATTGAGAAATAATTAATTACAACGAATAGCCAAATAAGTACAACACTTAGGGCCTGTTTCACAATCGACAAGTAAATTTATCTGTCATTTAAAGTTAGCTCTTTCCTTGTCTATTTTCAAGTGTAAGACAGAGAAAGGGCTAAATTTATTTGTCAAATATGCTTTACTTGGCGATTGTGAAACAGACGGTAAAATAAATTTCTATAAATATTAATAGATAAAATATATAAATATATATACAATAATTAAATAAATATATACAATAAGCAGGAAAAGGATTTAGAATAAGTTTTGGATGTATTAGATGGGAAAGCAAGAGAAAGATTGTCAGTCGAACGCAAATTTAATCTGTTTATCACGTTTAACTAGTGTAAAAGGTTCTTACATGATATATCCCCGACGCCACACGACTAATAACGAATGCCGACATTTAAATGACTAAAAACCACACCGATTAAGATAGTTGAGCGGCTACAACGAAGAATATTTACTTGTTAACCAACTTAAAAAAAGGAGGTTATTGAAATATGACTATGACTTTCCCGCGGCGGTGCTTGCGGCGCGCTTGAAATAACTTAAAGTTTCATTTCAACTAAGAAGTGGGACTACGTAACAGAGTATCATGATCACTAAAAAGTATAAAATAAAATAAATGTTTTAAAAAACAAAAAACCGCCTTCAAAAACGCAAAAAATAACTTCTTTAAAATTGTAGGCACCTAATAGGTTAGTCCAACTGATGTCGGCTTTTTGTTGAAAATGTTGTGGTCGCCGACTTCAGTTGGACTAACCTATTAGGTGCCTACAATTTTAAAGAAGTTATTTTTTGCGTTTTTGAAGGCGGTTTTTTGTTTTTTAAAACATTTATTTTATTTTATACTTTTTAGTGATCATGATACTCTGTTACGTAGTCCCACTTCTTAGTTGAAATGAAACTTTAAGTTATTTCAAGCGCGCCGCAAGCACCGCCGCGGGAAAGTCATAGTCATATTTCAATAACCTCCTTTTTTTAAGTTGGTTAACAAGTAAATATTCTTCGTTGTAGCCGCTCAACTATCTTAATCGAGATATCTTATCGCCACCCTTGAAATCGGTACCGTTAAGGAGTTCCGGTGGCCATCTGTGGTCTTCATCATCAGTTCCACTTCACCAAATGATACTTTCTGAATGCAAATGCTGGACTTGTTACTAAAAATACTAAAATCGCTATATGTTTGCCTACAATATTTGAGGAGTTCCCTCAATTCCTCACGGATTCTCTCATCAGATTCAGATTTGGTGACAATGGGACCACCTCGAAAGTATACCCTATCAAACCAAAAAAAAAATTTTGAAATCGGTCAACAATTGACGGAGTAATCGGTGAACATACATAAAAAAAAAAAAAAAACATACAGTGGAACGTATAACCTCCTCCTTTTTTGAAGTCGGTTAAAAAACCACATCCAATCAGCAATCTTCAATCTCAATCTCAGTCTTTATTACAGGTCGTTACAAAAGGGTTGCTATGGACACGTTTAAACAATAGCCAATATTGGTTAAACGGTTAAACTGAATTAGGTCTTTATTGGTCGTTACAAAAGGGTTGCTATGGTCACGTTTAAACAACCACCACTATTGGTTCATACTGAACTCAGTCTTTATTGGTCGTTACAAAAGGGTTACCATGGTCACGTTTCAATAAATATGACAATGTTGTCGCGAAGTCTCGCGATTTGTAAATATTTGTACATAGCAACATTAGGTATACAGAACCGAGATCCCGCCATAATCTTTCATTGTCTATGGTAAGAAGTTACTCGCATATTTTACATTCTTTAAATAGTTTCATAGTTGTGAAGTCAAAGTGCTAATAAGTTCGATTCATCCATACTCCCGAGCTGTTATAGAAGCTATGTGCCTAGTGGCTAAGTACCATATGTCTAAGTATCATGTGTCTAATTGACTATAATGAGTAAAACCACTATCATTTTATGTTCTTGTTGAGTGGGTGGATGTTTAAGGCTCAGCGAAACTCTTACGAGCTGATTGAGCAATTTACCTCCATCTTGCTAATCCAATACCTACGTTTAATGAGAATCAGGTAGCTGTGTTCAGCCTGGCCTGTAATGAGAATCAGGTGACTGTGTTAAGCCTGGCCTGTAATGAGTATCCAGGTGGCTGTGTTCAGCCTGGCCCGTAATGAGAATCAGGTGGCTGTGTTCAGCCTGGCCTGTAATGAGTATCCAGGTGGCTGTGTTCAGCCTGGCCTGTAATGAGAATCAGGTGGCTGTGTTCAGCCTGGCCTGTAATGAGTATCCCGGTGGCTGTGTTCAGCCTGGCCTGTAATGAGAACCAGGTGGCTGTGTTCAGAGGCCCTATTGTGAAAATAGAAGTTCGAAGTTACGTTAGCTCCATCCCTGTCACTCGTCATTCGAGACCAAATCGAGGGAAAGAGATGGAGCTAACGTAACTTCGAACTTCGATTTTCAAAGTAGAGCCTCAGGTGAGCTCGCCATCTTTGTCTATTCCATATGACTGCTTTCTACTGGTGTATTATTGTAAAAGAGATAGATAAAGTTTTTTTGTTCAAATATTATTGGTTTCAAAGCTACGTCGCGATTATTAGTAGTTGGCACGTTTTATGCGTCGCTTTTGATTGACATTTGCTTCTCTAGTTAATATACCTCAATGGTTAAGCAGCGTTGTGGAGGGTATGCGTCAGTGTGGCTTTGTCTGCGGTCTTTATGCGGATGAAGTCATAGTGTTTAATTATAACTACAGGTGGTGACCAATCGCAATAGCACCATATTGGTAAACAACAGTTGGTGGCTATGAGCAATTATGATATACCAGAAGGGAGTGAGGACTTTGCAGGAACAGTCGCCAGGTATGAGATCACATTATTACTATTACTATTTCCATTGATCAATTAATATAATGAAACCATGATACTCGTAAGCGAAACAGATATAGACATAATCAACAACGCATACAAATTAACAATAATAAGAATATTGTCGCCACGCCACCATCGACTATTATGTGGTCCGAGACTCATTGTACGCTATGCGTGGCATGAGTCTGGCGAGACATAATGGTAGGGCAGAATAAAGGTTCGCCACACCAATGCTTAAAAAACGGTGACGGTACGGAATCGCAGTGACGCATCGTATGCGTACCATTTTTGACGCATGCCCTCCACATCGCTGCTTAACCATTGAGGTATATTAACTAGAGAAGCAAATGTCAATCAAAAGCGACGCATAAAACGTGCCAACTACTAATAATCGCGACGTAGCTTTGAAACCAATAATATTTGAACAAAAAAACCATATATCTATCTCTTTTACAATAATACACCAGTAGAAAGCAGTCAAATGAAATAGACAAAGATGGCGAGCTCACCTGAGACCCTACTTTGAAAATCGAAGTTCGAAGTAACGTTATCTCCATCCCTTTCTCTCGATTTAGTTTCGAGTGACGAGTGACAGGGATGGAGCTAACGTAACTTCGAACTTCGACTTTTAAAGTAGGGCCTCTGATATGAAAAGTACAGTGTTGCCTAGAACATGAAATTTTCCCCCAAAAAATCGAGTAAATTCTTGGATAATATGAATCGTTACAATTAATACATTTTATTTACATCCAACTAAGTACAGAATTCAACATTAATACGTAAACGTATTTAAATTAAAATTAAACTAAGCTACTCAAATATTAAAGATATAAATAATAATCACCACTATAAAAAGAACACCCCCTCTAGCAGGTCCGCTCGCGGCATAGTCCTCATGACACTGGCTGCATTACCTCTCTGGATAGCTAGCCCAATCCTTTGGGAGAGGTAAGCACCAGCTCTAGGATCTCCGGAGGATTCTATGAGCCGAGAGGACAGGGCCTTAATAAAGCTTTTCATATCAGCTGACCAAGGTCCCATGGTTTCCATTGCAAGCGCCACAAATTCGTAATTATTTAACAATGACGAATATTTGCGGCGCTTGAGTGTTTGGGCGTGATCAGCTGCTGCACCGGCCCGATTACGGGTTGACTGGACGTGGGAAAGGGCGAATGTGTCAACGCACGTCGCGTCCCACACCAGTGCCCTACCTAGTTTCCACGGCACCAATGTAGTTCCGTCAGGTCGCTTGCCATCGTCTCTATGCAATCCTGCAGGTTCCAGGACAGCTGGTACAGAGGCAGTGGCAAGCGAACGACGGATCAGATCATTAATTGTGCCATGACGGTACAAACGGCCGGCACTTCTGAAGCATGAAAGGCCATATTTTCTTATTTCATTTTGTTTCATTTCTCGCTTACAAGAATGGTAGTAATAAATATACAATTATTTTATTTGACGACGTCGTAGCCTTTCGGTAGTGACCCTTCTTGAAGCTAGCGGTCCCGGGTTCGATCCTTGGTTTGCAAATGGTTTCCTTTGCATTTTATATTTTTTCTTCTTTCTTTAGTTATCCGACTGATTGTTTCCAAAATCGATATCAGTGGCCCGTTTCACGAAGCTACAAGTTACAAATTACAAGCGGAACTCTCTTTCTAGCAAAAGGAGTTAGAAAGAGACTTCCGCTTGTAATTTGTAACTTGTAGCTTCGTGAAACGGACCTCTGGGGATCTGTGTGGTCTCCGACAGAGAATCCGTTGACAGAATGGGAAAAGTAGCCGCCATCTTGAACTTTTTAGTTATTCGACTGATTGCTTCCAAAATCGATATCTGGGGATCTGTGTAGTCTCCAACAACGAATCCGTTGACAGATTGTGAAAAGTAGCCGCCATCTTGAACTTTTTAGTTATTCGACTGATTGCTTCCAAAATCGACATCTGGGGACCTGTGTGGTCTCCGACAACGAATCCGTTGACAGAATTAGAAAAAGTAGCTGCCATCTTGAACTTTTAGGTTAATCGACGGATTGCTTTGCAAAATCGATATCTGGGGATCTGTGTAATCTCCAACAAGGAATCCGTTGACAGAATGTGAAAAAGTAGCCGCCATCTTGAACTTTTTGGTTATTCGACTGATTGCTTCCAAAATCGATATCTGGAGATCTGTGTGGTCTCCGACAATAAATCCCTTGACAGAATGAGAAAGAGTAGCCGCCATCTTGAACTTTTCACATTCTGTCAACGGATTCCTTGTTGGAGGCTACACAGATCCCCAGATATCGATTTTGGAAGCAATCCGTCGTATAACCTAAAAGTTCAACATGGCGGCTACTTTTTCTGATTCTGTCAACGGATTCGTTGTCGGAGACCACACATATCCCCAGATATCGATTTTGGAAGCGATAAGACGAATAACTAAAAAGTTCAGGATGGCGGCTACTTTTTTTTATTCTGTCAGCAGATTCTTGGTCGGATGTCACACGGATCACGGATATCAATTTCGGAAGTAATTCGAGGAAAAAGTAAAAAGTTCAAGATGGCGGCTACTTTTTCTCAATCTGTTAACGGATTCGTTGTCGCAGACCACACCAGTGGCCCGTTTCACGAAGCTACAAGTTACAAATTACAAGCGAAAGTCTCTTTCTAGCTAAAGGAGTTAGAAAGAGACTTCCGCTTGTAATTTGTGACTTGTAGCTTCATGAAACGAGCCTCAGATATCGATTTTGCTAAACTAGCTGAGATACAACAAAGTACAACTTTTTTCAGTTTTACAAAAATTTGAAGGACATTCCTTACGCTCATTTGGAGAGTAGGTATTTATCTCGAAAAGTAGGCCTAGCTTCTTTACTGCTTTAGCTTTACATACGTATATATGTTTATATGTGGTTTTGAGTTGTTGAGTTTGATTGTTTTCCGTTAAAGTTAAGAACTCCAAATATCTAGATATAAGACTACACCGCACCACTATTAAGTACGTAACTTGTTAATGTTCAAGCAGTCAAGTTAAGCGCCCACAAGTGTAAACGTTTAAAAACATTAAATTATTAGAACTAATTTTATTTGTTTCACGGATGGCCGAAAATACTGAATTCCCCCGAAAACTCGGGGATATGAAACAATGCTTTACTTGTAACACTGGGCCAATAATAATAATATCTTGATACAGAAACAATATATTAACCTGAGAAAAGTAATTATTTGTGCTTTAGTGTGTCTTTCAGACTTTGATAAGCACTGTTACACCGCGAATTTCCCCATTTTTCGCAGCTTCTTTTACGGTCGGCGTCCGTTTGACAACTAACTTGACAAATGGCCGCTATGAGCCTGCAGGCTCATCTGAAGTGCGGGTTATGCGTGGTTACTGCCCCTCTAGTTAATATACCTCAATGTGCTTAACGGTGCGTATATTACGGTGCCATGTTGTTACTATGACCCCGTCTTTTGTTTACGCAATAACACCGTATTTTAAGCAGCGGTGTGGAGGGCATTCGATAAAAACGGTACGGATACGATGCGTCAGTGCGATTCCGTACCGTGGCCGTATTTTAAGCAGCAGTGGGGTCGCACCTTAACTCACCCACACAAATATATAATATCTAAAGCAGTGTTGCCAGATTAGAATTTTGTAAATCTGTAGGTTGAGGCTCAAAAATCCGTAGAATTCCGAAGATTACAATTAAAAAAATCCGTAGTACTACAGCCTTTTTTTTAAGCTTTAATAACTGACCTAAACATAAGGTGGAACTTTAACTTCGCCGTATTTGCCCGTGAGGGCGTGAAGTACAAACATTAAATTTTTATTTAGTGAAGCATAATGAGTAATGCCTTCACTGCACTTCCCATCGCTAAATTATAGGTATTCGCGGCTTTCTTTTACCTTGTGAAGGAAAGAGATGCAAGTCATGCAAGACGAATATTTGGAAAAATACGTCTACGTTAATATGCGACTTACAAGGTATTGATATGTGTTAACACAAAAATTCATATAGGTAGATAATTTTTTATTCACTTATCCTTATTACGTTACGTATTTAGTAAACAATTGAGTTTTTTTGGAATTCCGTAGATTTTTCAATAAAATCCGTAGGTCTGTGTACAAGGCTTGAAATCCGTAGATCTGGCTACGCTGACCTAAAGGCACGGCGACAAATGTCACAGAATTGTCGTGGTAATTTCTATGGTTATAAATGACATATTTGACACTAATTATTAGTACAGAATAAGAACATATAGCATAGAAACCGGACTATAAGACGTACTTTGCGTTAGCTATCTTTCTCTACTTTTTAGACTACGTATTACATGAGAAAAAATGAAACAAAAGGTAGGCTGTTTTTTCTTCTTTACACAACATTCTTTCATGGTCACAAGGTTTTACACAGGGACTTCTTTGTCCTTTCTACTCACTATGAAAACCATAAGTAAAAAGAAGTGAACCATAATGTATTTTCTGCTTATTTAGTACGGTTTCTATACCTTTAGTCTTTATTGTTATTATTAATTAACTCAAAAGGCCCTTTTACAATGAATGTAGATACAACATTTAATTACTTTGTTCCAAAACGTAATATATTTTTTTGCAATATTTATAAATCCAATCTACCTACCACTTGGTTTCTATGGATGAACCTAGTAATATGCTAAAATTAACGCAAATCAAAATAAAGACGATGTAGAATGTAGAAGAGGAAATATGATGGGACACCTGAAACGGCACGACAATTTCTTTTTGAACATTTTGGACGTCAAAGTTGAGGAAAAAAGAGGAAGAGAACAGAAGGCCAATGTCGTGTCGTAGGTGAAAAAGCTGGCAGAGAACAGAGAAAAGTAGCAATTACTCCAACAAGAGCTTAGCTCTTAGTTAAATGATGATGAACTCAAATCACCCCAGTAGTCACAACCCAGTCAGACAATTTCTAAATAAAGCGAAACCGACCTATTTGGGATCTCAAGTGGTCTACTTTAGCCTCAAACTGCTTTTATCCGCTAGTATTGGAAGATCCATGATTAGGGGGAAGGGCTAAGCTCTCCTAGGACAACTCTCGGGGTAGTTTCTGTTATTATTTAGGGTTGGTCCAGTCCAGGATCAATGTTGACTGCACCCATCCTGAGCATGGCACCCTCCCCGCTCTGGATCCGCCGTACTTTCTGTAATACTGGGGCTACAGTGTGGTCTACAGCCGAAACATGGAATAGAAATTACATTGCACAATTTTTTTTTAAATGGCTTTCTTTACGAACGCATTTTGCTGCAAGCATCCGTGAGAGAGCGCTCTAAAACAGTAGAAAGCTACAGTACAAAGGCAATCCGAATAAAACACTGCGTTTGGTTTTAAGGTATTTTACTCGTTTACGCGTTTCACTGGATATTACAAAATGTGTAACTACCCACATCGACATTCTCACAAACGCCTGATTATTTTTTTCTAAAATTGAAGTCAAAGTAAGACTACCTAACTACTTGACGCCTTGGACTCGCTTCCTCGGCGTAAATTTACGAGACCACTCCAGCAGGCATACGTGCAATTTGAACACCAACGAAAGAAATCTCGTAAAAAAAGTTTGCTTTAGTCGAACAAGTTTAAGCACGACGGCTCCGCGGGGGATAGAGGGTGGGGCCAGCATGTGCCGCTCCCCGCCCCGGCAATGTTCCGGTGCCTCGTGTCCGCCAGGGTCTCTCCTTGCGGGACGGTAACGCCCGACCTTATTTAACTATAATGTTTTAAACAAATATACAGTATTATAAAGTATGAATTTACTCACTGGCCAAAGTTCGGTCAAGGAAAACGTCTTGTTGAATTAAATTATTATTCCATTTTGATTTGACACACTGAAATAACTTGTCGTGTGTAAACTAAATTTCCACTTTAGGGCTAAGTCATAATATACTCCATGGTAAAAACGTATGACGAGGAGGTCCATAAATTTAAAATAATGATTTTCAAACCTCAGTCGTCCGATTAAACGTAAAAAAATTCATCAATATCAATAATTTTCTCACGAGACAAGAATAAATACAGGTTTTGGAAATTGAAACTAATTATTATACCAACACATGGAAATGTATTGCAATGCAAGTGGAAAAAAGCATTTTGTAATAAAAATAAATGCAAGCTACTTTATCTTAAGGTATTGAAAGGACGACTAACTTGGTTGTTACTTTATGTTTCGAATGAACAGAACATTTTATTATTTCTAAATAATACAATACAAGCTCAACCCTTCACTATTTACAATGTTGCATTCATTTGTGTCAAATTATAACGACGGTCACAAACATGCTTACCAAACTTAAAGAAGGCTATTTCAACAAAGTATAATAGAAGGAAGCATTTAACATAATCAAAACAAATACCGCATCCCCGCAGATGAACGGGTGTTAAGTCTGCATTAAATACACACATTAGCTTACTTTAAACAAAAAAAACTTCTTCACATCTACAGTTTTCTTTAGTACCCTAACTACCCTACCAAATATGGGAGTTAAATGTAGTAAGTTCGCATAAAGTAACAGGTGCTTAAATTACATAATTATTCTAAGATCCATTTTATTACAACACAATCTTGAAAATATAATTACTTTTATCTACCTCGTTCTTGCGGTATTTGCCATTAATTTAAATACTCTTCTATTTTTGACTTTCCTGATAAATACTCTTTGTGTTGACATCGAATACACGAGGGAGTGCGCTATGTATCCGAACGGTAACAATTAGCTTATGCTTTAACAATTAATTATTGCTTAATATAATTTGGATAGAAAACAGTTATTCTATTCAATCGTTGAGGCAAAACTGTTACATATATAATAGGTACATTCGGTTTAAGGGTTGTAATAGTTTTCCGTACACTGTAGGCTGGCTCTTGCAATAGACTATCACGCTCATCTATACCTCTGCATACATATTGATTGCTACGTTTGGACTCTAGGTGGCAGCGCATTCAAAACAATGTTAGAACTTATATGTGCTTAATAATAAGTTAAACTAGAAATTTAAGTTTGTTTGCTATATATACATAGTCAAGTACGCGCTAGCCAACCGGGGTCAATGGTGCCGGGTGTAGTGGTGCCCATTGTTGTATCTGAAACCAGACAATTAAATTAAATATTTTACAATCTCCCAAGTAATTCCACACCGGCTCTATAACTCGTCAAGACATCTTGAGGCAGGCCGAAATTGTGTTCATAGTGCCTTCATCCCGTCTCGCTGGATCTCGGCTTGCTTCGCTACCTCCTGATCGCGTGTCGATTTTTTGCCCCCGATATGTTAGCTCTCTTTCATTTATGTGCCCGCTGTATTAACGCGTCGAGAGCAGCAGATTTTGGGTCCACCGTAGCGGGTTCCCGCAGATTAAGTGATATTAATGTGGGTCAGTCCAAATTAATTAATTTATTAATAATCACCTATTATTGAAGCGCTTGTACTTGTTGTGGTGGTTTTTGTTGAACTGGTGCGGCGGGCGGCGGTCGCCGCGATACTTGAAGTTGCCGCCCCAGTGGGGCTTGTTCTGCTTCTCCTATTAAACAAATCGTATTTAGACTTGGCATTCAATATCACTCATAAAAGTGTCTCGAAATGAAAGGGAAACAATTGTTTCTTTTTATGGTATGGTATGCCACGGTCCGAACCTGGAAGGGGTTGTACTGATTCCGGTTGTTGTTGAACCGGTTGTAGTGGTGGAAGGTCTTGACCTTCTTGGCGCGGCCGCGGTCCATCTCGTCCGTCGCGTCCAGCGCGCGCTTGCGCGCCTCGCGCCGCTCCTCGAACACCTGCAATCATAAATATACGAATTTATCAGTAAAACGACCACGTCACTCCTCTTTCGCATGTGGGATACTCTATCAGCGTTCCTAAATAATCATAATAGCTTAAAAATGTAAACATGTTGAACACTTAGAGACATTTTGACCAGAGATGCGATGATTCTATCGAACGAATTTAGTGACACCTATGATTGTTTTTATATTTTACAATTGTGTGAGTGCTGTCCTTTTAAACGTAGAGTTTAAGTTTCAAATCGAAAAGCTGTATTTATTTTACACACGTGTATAC
The DNA here is from genome assembly GCA_946894065.1 of Acleris literana. NCBI lineage: Eukaryota > Metazoa > Arthropoda > Insecta > Lepidoptera > Tortricidae > Acleris > Acleris literana. The sequence continues at coordinate 8,774,395 of OX335681.1, forward strand.
TTTCATTCTTCAAATCCATAATACTCTTGATGCTCTGACGACCGGGGATGTTGCCGTCATGGGTAAACCGATAGAAAGGGTGGTGTAGAAGCACATAACCTTGGCCTACTAATGGACAGAGAGTTACTCTTCGAGAGCCACATAGTTATTATATAGTAGTGAGCAATTGATTCTATCGCTTTAAAGTTCTATATAATATGCGTGATTACCTAAGTGTCGATTTGCGTGTCGACCTTTGTGAATCGCTCATATTGTCTAGATTAAACTATTGTGATGTCGTCTATGACAGCTGCATATTTGGTCGTTGAAAGAGATTGATACGAGTGCAAAACGCATGCGCTCGTTTTTGTTTCCGCATCCCTTCCCGCTCACACATCACTCCGTACTTGAGCGCCGCGAACCTGTTGAACATGCCTGCACCTCGCCTCTCTGCTGTTCGGTGTGATAAGGCGCGAAACTCCGCCATACCTTTTTGAAAAAATTAAATGGTCAAAAAGTATACGTAGGTTAAAAGCAGTAGTTATCGTGCCACCGGACCGAACCGCACCGCGGAGGGCACCGGACTACGGCATTCAGAGGAAGTGTCAGGTTTGCGGCGTCCAAGTGCTGGAACGATATCCCTCCTCCTATCCAAGGGGCGTCTAGCAGGTACACCTTTAAGCGCAAGCTTGAGGATTATTTGTTGACGCTCCAGAAATCCTAATCCTCATCCAGCACCTACACTTCCACTTCCTACTTCCTAATATGCCAACCTGTTGGTTTCAAAATCACCTTTTATTCATCTTTTTCTTTGATCTTTTTATCAAGGCTGTGTATCAGTATTTTATGTATGCTTTTTATTATTTTCCACTTCCGTCACTAAATTATATAAGTACCTAGTTTACACACGTGTCTTCGCGGTTTTTAATGTATTTCTTCTTCTTCTTCTTCATGCTCCTATCCGATCCTATACACACCAATTCCCTCTAATTCATTTTAGTGACAACTTTTACCTTATCAATTAAATCACTTAAAAGACTATTAACAAGAAATTTTATTTTCTGAACTGGTCGCTGACGGGCTACAAGCATACGTAAGCTCCCTTTGTTCAGTAAATATAATTTAAACAGTTCTAAGTATGTCTAAAAAATATATAATAACCTGTCGCGACATGGCACTATGCGTCCCGTTCCAGGTGTGCACCGGCGCGCCATAGCCGCGGTGCGAAAGCGCGCTCAGCTGACGCGCGGTCTCCGCGGCGGCCAGCGGCGCGGGCGCTGGCGCGTGAGCAGGCGCGGGCGCGTGCGCGGGCGCGGGCGCGGCAGCGGGGGCGGTTGCGGGCGCGGGCGCGGCGGCCGGCTCGCTTCGGTCGCTCAGGGGAGACATGCTGCTGACGCTCGTGTTTGGACTCGGCTCGTTCTCCGTCCGCCTCTCTTCCTTTTCTTTTACTCTACGAAAAAACCGAGATGAATTTGCAAACTTGCTTAAAAAAATATGTAAAAATAACGGCCTATTCCCAGTTGTCCACACCCTCGAAAATAGGGATACGCTCTTTAATTTGACTCAACTGTGTTAGTTTTTATTCCTTTGTTCTTCCAACTCGTGGTCACCACTCGTGGTATTTTTTTTTACATGTGACTTAAACATTATTTTCAATATTTTAATTTGTTGAGTTTTAAAGATAATATTAGCAAAAATACATGTATTCGTGATTATTTTGATATTTGTAGAACATTTTTTTGTAATATAAACCAGATTTTAAGTAAACGTTTGTTAGGTACTCTTAAATGACTCTTTGTATTTTCCTGAACCTGGGTATAATATATAAATACGAATATATCTACTTAAGTACATTAATAAAAACTAACACAGTTGAGTCAAATTAAAATTCAATTAAGAGTCAAATTACCTATTTTCGAGGGTGCGGACAACTGGGATTATTTTTCCCAGTTGTCCACAGTGTGGACAAAGGGGGTGTGGACAACTGGGAATAGGCCAAAATAACAACTGAAGAAATTAGAATGAAATTTAATTCACAGACGGAGTCAGCAATTAGAAACAATAGCTGCCATGAATGGAACGAACGAAACTAACATTCGTAATGTGACACATTGCGCGAATAATAAAAATAATAATTATACCGTCCTTAGGTAGTTCGTATTTCAAACCGTAGGTATTTACTTTATACTCCTGTATACTTTTACAATCACCCATTCAGCCCAACCGTGGCAGCTCTTATGAAACGACCTATATTTATTCCGAAGCAAATTACGGTCCCCTTAAATATTTGACTTTAAAAAAAAATGCATAATCTGAACAGGGTCATAAGTCATTAGGGTCAGAGTTTTATTTTGATGATTATCAGATTGTAATATATGTAACTTACTTTTTATTAGTGACCCCGTTTAAGCTAGGGCTGAGCAGCGGGCCGCTGCTCTCGCTGGACACGGTCCACACGTGGTGCGTGGCGCGCGTGGACACGAGCAGGCCGGGCGGCGCGCGGCCTCCCCGCGCGTCCCGCGGCTCCTCGGCGCCGTCGCCCTCGGACTCGGAGTCGTAAGGAACCAGCTTCGAACTCGTGCTCCCATTTATTTGCGGATGGTTAGAGAAGTCGTTCTTATTCATCTGTTCTTCTAATTTTTCTAATGGCGACTTTGATTGTTTCACTAGTTTACTAGATTTATCGGGAGACTTCGTACTAATAATGGGTCCGGACTTGGGATCAACCTCATTCTTAGATTTATGTTTTGAACCGTTTTCGTCTGAAAATTGCCTTTTTATTACGAGCTTATCGACTCCGTTTACTATTTTAGGCGGTTGCGTGACTTTTTCAACATCTCCGTTCTGTTTTAGGACCCAGGGTTCGGGATTGGAGTTGGAGAATTCCGAAGACTCGTTCAAGGTGCTGTTCAGGATGAGGGGTTTTGCTTCAAGTTTCGGGGACTCAGTGGACGTGCTAAGGGGTTTTCTGTCATCGCCGCGGTAGAAGGTGAGTTTGAGGGGGCTCTTATCGCGGTTCAGGAGTCCGTCGGGTAGTTGCGGGCCGTAGGGCGCCGCGGGCTCGGCGGAGTCCTTCTCGAAGAACATGATGTAGGCGTTGGAAGCCAGTACGGCGGACAGCGGCAGCGCGCGCACGGAGCTGTCGTCGAAGGTCCAGTACTGCGCGCCCGGTGCCTGCCCCAGCGCCGTGTAGTGACCGCAGCTCTGCCCCGGGCCCAGGTGCGTCACCAGGCTCACAAGCTTGTATGACTGCACACATAAATCCACTGTTCATTATAATGACCGCTTTTATTTTCATTTCACATAACCGCGCTCCACCACTTGATTCTACGTTGCAGGATTGTGTTATAACTTATACGTAAAATTAAGTAGTGGGTCGTTGTCTTCGTTGCTTAAAAATACTCTATACAAAAATTAAATAACTTTAAAAAAAGTAACTTACCAATTGCTGATGGTTATTTTTGTTGAACATGTATTTGCTCAGTGAGATTTTCTTTCGGAATTGCACATGCTTGGACAGTTTACCTCCTACTAAGGAGAACCTTTTTAGAGCAATGCAAAGCACCATTGGAGCACGCTCCACAAAAAACTGTTTTGTCGCAGATACCTGTAACCACAAAATAGTGTTAGAATATTTCTAATTACTAAGACAATAAATTAATTTAAAATAATATTTTTAAACATTTTTACCTTCTTATTACAAGCTTCACATTTATATCCTAAATCTTCTAACCTTTCTCTTGAAAAAAATGAGTCCAATGCTTCATCTAAAGTTGAATGCTTCCTTATATCTAATAACAGGTCCTGAAATAATTTACAAAATGATGTTTTAAAACATTATCATCAATAAACAAACTAAGTTAACTATTATTATTAGTTGTCAGCTCTACCTGAAAATGCTGATAAGTCGTGGAGAGGTGGTGGCAAGCCAGACATCGCACAGTGGAACGCAGATATCCTCCAAGAATTTGGTTAAGAGGAGTTGTCTCTTTGCTGTACTGGTCCAGCTTATCAGAGTTGATAAAGCGTGAGAGGTAACATTTTTCCATCGCTTCTACAAGGTACCTTTAAAAAGAAAAAATGTTTTAACAATAGCCGACTGCAAGATAACCCTTTGCAAAAAACCAGGAACTTATTACAAGTAGTTTTTAAAACTACTAGGGTTGCATGGTCAAGCCCGATAAATCGAAATAATTGTTTATTCAAATTTGAATTGTCTTGATGTATTAATTAATGATCTTTTTGACACAACAAATTATATTGACTTATCAGGTTTGACCACGCAACCCTCAAAATATAGTTCAAGTTACAAAATGAGATTTTATGCAAATGTTATACTATATTATAGACAAAATCATGTGTCAGTTTTCCTTGCAGGGGGGTGTGAATAAGGCACAATAAATTTGTATAAATAGGGTACAGACTGACCCCTATTTCACCATCTTGACAATAATAGGTAACATTTCAGTGTACATTGCACAGCTTATTTGAATACCACTGATGTAGGAACCTGATAACTTTGCAATATATACCAATTTGTCACATGTCACCTATCTTTGTCAGGATGGTGATCTGACAACATAGCTATTAGGGAATGCAAATTAACCGGTTATTAAGCGTTTTTGTATGACAATAACCGGTTAAAATCGGTTAAAACCGGTTATTTGCATTCCCTAATAGCTATTCATTTTTAGGGACGATTTATGCGATTTGCTTAGAAAACTCTTGGAAGGCATAATTAGAATGAAGTTCTTATTATAAGCTCAGTAACAGTGGTTCTTAAACTTTATTAGCAATAGAACCCTTTTGAAACACAAAATATTTTACCGAACCCCAAAATAAGCAAAACTAAGTTTATACTATTTTGAAACTTTTTACAATCAAATAATCACTGGTAGGCCTTATATTCATGCCAGGAAAACACCCAACATAACAGGTCTAAAGCTGATTAATATGTGAGTAAGCCATAGCAGCATTTATTTTGTTTATAAGATTTGTTTTGTATTAGTTTTTAATAAAAATACATTACATTTCTCTTTAAGTTGAGTTGATTCAGCAGAACCCTTGTAGGAGCCTTATGGAGTTTCAGGGCTCCGCCAAGTACTATATCTACATCAATATTTACTGAATAATAAAATTGATTCAGCTTTAAATTAATCACAGATGGATTTAACATAATAAATATTATTCTTGAAGCTTGGGTTTGAGGAGGATAGCAATCTATAATAATAATAATAATAATAAGCCATTTATTTCCATAGTTACATATTAGACAAATTATGTTCTTATTCTTGCATAGCTAAATGGTGTTACTATGGATCCCTTTTTGGGTAAAGGCCTCCTCCAATCCATTCCACTCCTGTTGTCGATAGCAATCTATTATAATATAATACTTATTGGCTGGGGTGTGTGCTGCAGTATCATGATGTTCATATATTCTTTTGATACCAGGTTGACTTTAAGAAAATGCCATTAAGCACCAAGTGCTTAATTTGTGCAAAAAAGCTCTCAGTAAATAAATAATACCTCAAAAACTCATGGGCATCTTCTTGGCGCCCAGGTGTGAGATGCCTGCAGATGAGTCGGAGCTTGGAGTACACCTGCCATGGTTTAATGGGGGCTCCCCCGCTTTTCTGTGTTGCAATCAATGTAGATCGCATGCCACAAATCACGCATGCTTCTGAAATTCAAACACCATTACTATTAATTTGATAAATCTGTAAACGTTTGTAAAATTTTGTTATACTTCATTTGGATAGGTATTTAACTAAATGTAAACCAAAAAAACCACGTGACATAGTTGGTCAGCCAATAGGAGCAGAACACTGTTACGTCAAAGCTCGATCAAACCGTTTTGATTGGTTGTTGAACAGAGCCACGTGGTTTGGTTTGTTCACATTTAGTTAAATACCTATCCGAACAAATTATAGTGAGTTTTTTCAGTGTCTTTTATTTTAATAAAATAGTTTAAAGTGAACACATAAATATTGAAATATTAAAATATACCAAAAACAAGTTTAGTAAATACCTTCTTGGTTATCAAAGTTCAGTTATACAATAGATATTAACCTAATTATGCAGCTAAGTAGTGTACCTTGTTGGTTACATTTCTCTGTATGAGCTCCTTCAGATATGAGCCAGTTAGCAAATGCAGGCACATGGAACAGTGCCTGTAGGGTGGAGTTCAAGTAGCAAGTGTTGCCCACATTCTGCATGCCCGCACCTGCTGTCCACGGCCCCTGCCACCCCAACTGCACTTTCTCAACCGGATACAACACACGTTTTGCCTTTGGTAAACCATCTTCACTTTTATTACACTCTGAAATAAAAAATTGACAACACTTAACCAATATTCTTTTAATTAAATTACATTAAAACTTTCATAATCAACATTATCTTCATTATCTTTAATTAACTGGCTGATAAAAATCAGGCGCGACTGTCTGACTGTCGACGTAATTGTAAATACACAGTGATGACACCAATCACAAAATATAACCTCTCAGATATTCTTATCACTATCACACATGTACATTATAAACATTTCTAGTGATATCGTAGATGCAGGAACAATTAACGAGTAATTACCTGATGTTTGGTTTCCTGAATTTCCGTCCTTTTTTAGTATTTTCCCATCCAACACTGGTTTTTTAGGTCGAATCACCACGTACTTAGATTTCAGTCCATCCAGTACATTGCTCTGATAATCACCTGATTCCTCAAACTCTATCTTTGAAAGAAGAACACTTTTCGCGGAAGAATAAAGTCTACTGTCTAGTAAAGATGAACTTTGGGAATCATCCGCGGTAAGAGACAAACGCAATGCGCTTGATACTGGGTCGCAAATGGAAGCGGGCATTTTACCTCCAAAATTACACTCTCACTTCATTAAAATACAACACTGCACATTATAATTTAGCCATATTCACAAACAGTTTTAGCATTTGTATGCTTTCAATTATAGTATAAACACGTATTTCAAAATAAAAAGTGGTACTGAAAACGGAAAGGAATATGAACAGCCCAACGTCATTTGTCACACGCGCACGAAAGGAAGCATAGGGCCAAGACGAGCACGATCGCCGCCACCAATGGAAATGACCAATGGCAGCCACGCTTATAACATACCGCCTCCGCCGTACCGCCGCTTTACATTCGATCCGATTTGGAAGGTCCCTATGCCTCCTTAATGAGTACTTCAAAAAAAAAATTTTTAACGCATTGGAAATAATATACAATTTAAAACCGATTAATTAATTGTACTATGTGCAAATTTGCTATACTTTGTATTAACATTAAGTAAAAACTGTACAACAAGTATGAATCCGCTTTATATGTAGCTCTCGGAGCTCACAATGTTGGTGTCAGTGTTGCAATCTGGAAAAAGAAAATTTACCGGAAGTTAATTTTTTGGCACTGGCCAAACTTCTTTAGTAATCCATAAACTACAGTCTCTACAGAGTATTCTGTAGTGACATTTGTCAAAGTCAGCAAAATTGCTTCCCGTCACCTTATTCTTTTCTTTGATTGGAAAATTATTAGGATATGAAACGAAATATTTTCATCGATTGAAATATTGGAAAACACGTAGTAACTATTCGTTAACAGAATAACTTAAACCTGTATAGTAAATGCCGAGTCATTAAATACATAATCAAAGTAGCTGTTTCAGTAGTGCGCGCCGGTGAAATTTGTGATCATGGCGAATCCGTCATCAGGCGTTGGTATGATTTCAGTTTATTTTTCTAGATAGGAATTAAAGCTCTAATCCGTTGAAAATATGTTTCGATTCTTTAAATACTGCTTGACCATGTTATTTAATTTAATCCTCAATAAAATTGTTATTTTTTGTACAGTGGTCCCTCGGAACTTTCGTCTTCTAGAAGAACTTGAGCAAGGTCAGAAGGGAGTGGGCGATGGAACTATTTCTTGGGGTCTCGAAAGTGATGATGATATGACTCTTACTCACTGGACTGGCATGATAATTGGCCCCCCCAGGGTAATTTTTTATACTGTTGTTTTATTTATGTTTTTGCGATTTAACACTTAAATACTAACTGTGTAATTCAACGTTAAATAAACGGTTTTAAAGGAGTAAAATCAATTTGCCATCAATACATATATATCTAGAAGAAAAATCTACTAGTCAATTTCTCTTGTCATTAAATTGGTTATAGGTTATAATTTGATGGTATAACTTCTGTGATGAGGTTTCGTAGGTATGTCGTTATAATTATGTGTATCTATAAATATCATTTAAACTGCTACTTAAAACTTAAGGACTTGACTTCCCTTGTCAAAATACATAAATCAATTCAAGTAACAGCCTCACACAAATTAACCTATTCCCATACTAAGTTTTAGGCTTGTAAATTAGGATATGCTTTTTTTTTCAATTCAATTCCAAGTCATTATTGGTTTTTCACAATGATACAGCTTATTTAATAAATAAGTAATAATACTATGAACCCTGGATGGCACAGCAACATTAGGATATGTTACTTGTGTACTCATTGGTTAATACTTTCTGCTCTTTTTTAATTTATGTTTCATATGTTGGTACACTCAGTTTTATTAATTATATTTTTAAAAAGAAGAATGAGGAAGTATATTTTATTCCAAAATTGAGTCAAGTTTGAAAGTTGGTACTTAAATTACCATATTTATCTTAGACTTTAGTCATTTATTTATAATATCAAATATAACATGTCAAGTTATTATTGCATACAATGTTTGGTCTGCCGTAATACTAAAAAAGGCAGCCAATTGCAATGGGGTAGTTGTAACATTCTATATTCTATTGGTAACTACATTTGATTCCAAATGCTTATATTAGTTGCCTTCTTTGGTATCACGGCAGTGGTTACCTACAGTTTTTATGTTCTTATTGTGTGCATTACAACCCTTAATTTTTGAGGTCGCCGACACCCCTTTGTGTGCACCGTGGCAGCTTCTTTGTTGCAATTGTAGCAACAAAGCATGCAAACTATTTAAACTAACAAACTGTACTTAAACTAACAACACAATATCGAAAATAATAAAAAGTCTGTGGATAACCTTGTTGGTTATTGACATACATACACTCACACCTTCATTCCCAGAGTTTGACTTTGTGAAATTATTATTTTTTGCAGACCCCTTATGAAAATAGGATGTATTCACTTAAAATTGAATGTGGCACTCGGTACCCTGATGAGCCACCAACTGCCCGGTTTATTTCTAGGATCAACATGAACTGTGTGAACAGTCAAACTGGACTTGTAAGTATGAGTGACCTCTGACCGACATAAGACCAACTTTAACTTTTAATGTACTTGGTTTAACATAAAATCAAATGCTGTGAAAAATATAGCATTCATATTGCTGGTATTGCAAAAATGCAATTGGTATTTAGTGCTGCTTAAAGGTCTCCCCACATCTAGCAACACAGAATGAGCTTAAGCCGATCAGAAAACCTTTAAGTTCATGCAGAGAGCATTGATGAGAGCAAGGAATCCATGCAGAGCCAAACCATGTTGTTTTTCTGTATGATGGACATAACATTTTTTTCTCACTGGCTCAAGCTAATTCCTGGCAGATAAATGTAGAGACACCATTAGTAGATTGTATATTAATCAAACCCTGAATTGAAACAAATCTATTATTTAAGTGAAATTAAATATGACCCATGTTAGCCGTTATAACTGCACTGTATTACAGTGCTTATTTTGCAAGTTTAAAACATTCATTTTTACCTTAATACCAGGTTGATAATAGACAAGTCCCTATCCTTGCACGGTGGCAGCGAGACTATACTATCAAGACTGTGCTGCAGGAGCTGAGACGTCTGATGACCCTGAAGGAAAACATGAAGTTGTCCCAGCCCCCGGAGGGAAGCGCCTTCTAGTTCCTCTCACTGCCCATGTTTCAACATACCCAATCTACTCTGAACCACTATTTACTACTTGACGGCATATGCTTCATCAGCGTGCCTCATTAATACCCTCTGATGCAGATATACTTGAATGTGTTGATTGCTGGATTATTGAGAGTTTAAGCTAGGATGTATTAGAACAGGTTCTGTGCCTCATGCATTTATTTCACACTCAGCCAGTTTACTTATTTCAAGGTAGATTGGGTGATTAGAACTGGTAAGGATCATTTGAAAATGGCTCTTAAACCCATATTAAGGGTAACACCCATTTATTTATCATATTACCTAAATTATCGTGGCCTTTAAAAAGTTAAACTTGCTTTTGGTATTGTTAAGGCTAGTTTTACCATCTGTACTTTGGGTATGTGATTTTATATCCTATATTCATGAACAAATGAAGTTTAGGGCAAAAGCAATAAGCTTTGCTTAAAATAGCTTGGCTTGTTCATAGTAAAGGAATACTAGAATTGCTTTTTTATTATCTCGTGTCGTATTTAAAATTAAATAGTTTAAATTGTCTTTTTTGTGAAAGTTAATATCTTGTAACAGGAATGATGCAAGAAAAAATTGCTCATTTTTTCTTGTAACTTAACATGATAAGGAAATGTTTTATTTCTTAGGCACATAAGATAAAGTACTACTGGTTAATTATAAAGCTTTGCATATTTTAAATGTTTCTTTTCCAATGTATGCAATAGTTACTGGCCGCTGGATGACAGGGCCCCGGTTTGTTATTTAAGCTTGTAATAAACTTAAATCTACACATTATTATTAGCTCCAATTTATCCACTATTCCTGAATTGTGACAACCAAATGCTAAGTCAAATTGTTTCATAGCATTAATATTTTTACCAATGTATAACTAGCAAAGGTAAATAAATCAAAACTGTCATAATTGGCTGTTATTATTCTAGATATTAAATGCCAGTAGGTCGAGACAAATAGCAAGTTGCATTTTTAATATCGTCCAAAATTATTAATAAACCAAATTGGTTTGTTAATAATAACATTAATAACGCCTGCTAAACTGTATGGCGTCACGATCGATAGAATGCAACATAACTGGGAAAGTACTAAGGGAGAATAATTGGTTTACATTGAAATCTGAACTTATCGCCTATCAACTGGGCCCATGGAATAACATTCGGTAACACTAATTTGTGAGGCTAGAAAAGTTACATTCTGCCAAGGTTAACAACTGCAGGAATCGAAGAATAGGTATATTTAGAATTGATGGACGTAAGCTGTCGCGCGTTCTCCTATGTTAATATCATACGTTCACATTCCTACAGTGGTTTCGCAAAATGCATCTAAACTAACACCACTGCACCGTTAGGGCTTCTCGCCTGTGAACTAGCCATTTAACTGCTAGGCAACGTGTTGTCAACGAGCTATATAGGTGAAAAACTTGAAAAATTACCTATCGCATGTAATTGTAACACATCTGTATAGACCGTTCGACATTCTATATTTCGTAAATTCCATATTAGTTTTGTACACCACTACCAGGTAATTTAATTTAAATTTTTTACCTTTAGGTACTTCGTTTTTTCTCACATAAGATTAAATTGGTTACAAGCATTCAAAGTTAGAAATGGAATACAATTATATATCTTCAACCAATATTATTTACGTTATTGACGTATACGAATTTGTGTTATAATTCTAATGTAAAAAACGAAGTAGGTGTAGTATAGACGCGCAAAGAGTATATTCATAGTAGCAATAATAGTTTAGCAACATTTGCTTCTAGCAATATTATAAGCTAGTGATAAGGCGCTATACGCAACACGATGCTATACTATAACTGTTGCTAAGAAATGTTAGCTATTAAATGTATGTAAAACTATTCATACTGCGTCGCGGCTGCCGGTGTGAACAGTAACAACGTTTTACATACATTTTGCCCGCCCGACTCACCTCCACACTGCTCTGTCACACTAGTGTTACGGTTAGGAAATAATTTTACTGACCACCACACTTAGTCGAGCAGTGTCACAGACAAGAAACCTGTTTCCTCATCTTCACATTAGTCAAACATCTATAATAGAATACGTAGGTAGGTTTGGGTTATGTTAGTCTTGCAGCAGGCCCGGAGAGCCAAAGCACCCAGAAATAGGAGCTCCGCTTCCGCGGGGCTCCTACCTACCTTTTATTTACCATAAGGATTCTGATGAACTCAAATCACTTAAATACAAATAGTGTTAAGGTGATGAAATCGTATTTTTATCCTTCACACTAGTATGGTGGTTAGTAATATTATTTCCTAACTGTAACACTAATGTGACAGAGCCAGTGGCGGTACTGCCATACAAGCCCAAAAGTCGGGCTTGCCTTACAAATATAACAACGATCAAAAATCAAAGGTCACGATCACGAACTATTTCAATTCGCGCTCTCATTAAAATTTTCAAATAATGCAATAGCAGCGTAGTACCGAATTTGATCGCGCTCCGCCGCCGCACGGCGGGCAGCACTGCTGCGCGCTGAGACGACCCGAACTCGCTTGAGACACGGCTAGTCATCCCGCTCGCACGCGGTGGCTTGCAGGGGGGCTTCTATCTTAACCGGTATATCTCTTTCTTACGCATTAGAACTGCCTTATAATGAGATATAACTATTCATAGGTTCATATAGCAAATAGTACGAGATTTTAAGCCCTGCTTGCGTCTGAAGTTGTACCCGAGTCGAGTAAAATGCGAAATTCGCGCATGCGCGTGTTGAGCCGCGTTGACGGTCTATTCCCACTAGTTATATTATTCAACGGACTTCAGATAGTAGAACTAGTGGGACTGAATTTTTCGGTCTATTCCCACTAGTTCCACTGGTAGAACTAGTGGGAATTTTTATTCCCACTAGTTCTATTATTCAGATAGTAGAACTAGTGGGACTGATTTTTTCCCAGTAGTTCAATTGGAATTTAATTGATAAAATAATTTAGTCTCACTAAAACAGTTAATGAAAAAATTGCATTTAATAATAACATTTAGGCGGAAGGAGCAATTTTCTTAGGAAGTAACTTTCAAGTGTAGATCATTAATTCAGTTGCCAGATATTTTAAAAGCAACTTAAGAGATATGACGGACTATTTCTGCGTGTTTTGGCCTTCGGGCCTGCTGACGAACTAACATAACCTAAAACCTACCAAACTAGGGCTAAATACAAAAATTGCTCTTGCACATGTGTTTATGCAGCCTGGCCTCCTCAGAAAGTGACTTCATCTGAATCTGATCTAATAAGAAAATGATCTACACAGAAAGTTACTTGTTAAGAATGTAACCTCTTCCACCTAAACCGATTCATACCGGAATAAGTAGTTTTTTACCTACTTTTCGCAAAAGGACATATCAAAGAGTGGTTACAACTGGATAAATGATTGAATTCCGGATTTCCGGTATTTCTTTATATTAATTGTAATGCTAAACATTTACTTAGCATCCGTCCCAGATCAGTACCAGAAAAGTATCGGAATTCAATCATTTACTCGGTTGTAGGGTTATGTTAGTTCGTCAGCAGGCCCGAAGGCCAAAACACGCAGAAATAGTCCGTCATATCTCTTAAGTTGCTTTTAAGATATCTGGCAACTGAATTAATGATCTACACTTGAAAGTTACTTCCTAAGAAAATTGCTCCTTCCGCCTAAATGTTATTATTAAATGCAATTTTTTCATTAACTGTTTTAGTGAGACTAAATTATTTTATCAATTAAATTCCAATTGAACTACTGGGAAAAAATCAGTCCCACTAGTTCTACTATCTGAATAATAGAACTAGTGGGAATAAAAATTCCCACTAGTTCCACCAGTAGAACTGTCGGTGGAACTAGTGGGAATAGACCGCGTTGACGGCCGACTTCACTTCTATTTATTTGCTTGCTTACTTACTTCAATAATTTAACTTATTTGTTTGTTGTGAATTGTGAATTGTTTTGTTTGAGTCAACTGCGGTCACTAAGTATTTTGTTTTTTGTGTTGTTCAATTGGATTGGCAATGGTGGAAGTATTCCCTTGTGAATCTTGTGATTATTTAAACTGTGCACAAATTTTGCTTGGCGAGTGAAAGGTAAACTCTTTAAACTTTGCAGTAAATATCAGATTTTCAGTACCTATTTCTCATTTCTCGCATAAGTAAAAGACGGTTTAATGTCTAATACCTAGATCAGTGTAAAAAACACAATATTGCTGCTGTTGTAGTGTAGGTATATTATTATCGAACGACAAAGTTTGGAATATACTATCTGATTATGAAAAATCAAATAACTTAGCTGACACGATTAAAAGGCATATTAATTTTATTTGCAATAAGACACGAACGATTTTAGTAATTTTGGTAAAAAGCGAATTGAGACATTTATCCGCAATAACTTTAAAAACTACAAAATCATATCTCTCGGCTTGCCCTATCCTGAAACCCTAGGCACGTCACTGGACAGAGCAATGTGGAGGTGAGTCGGGCGGGACATTTTGTTGCTTACGGTCAACCGGGCGGCTGGCCGCAATGCGGGAAACCGCACAGTGCGTCTGTTGTACCCTTAAACGGCTTAAGTCTCGCTTACCGGCTTAATACAACTCTAATCTCCAAAGACCCAAAGCCGCGTTGCTGAGCGGCGATCGCCTTCTCTGCTGTAGGTATATTTCCGGTGATTTGACAAGTGCCTTGAGCGCCAGTGGAAGGCGAGGCTTTCCACTCTGTTTTTACTCTTAATGCGATTCACGCGACAAGGTCTATCGTAAATTTCTGTCGAAATTTTGAGCGAGGTAGTAGAAAATAAGAAGAACATGAAATAGAACCCCTGGATCTATATTCTATTCCATAACATGTCAAAAGCTATAGGATTTTTCAGAGTAGAATAAGGCCCTATTCTATGGTCTATTCTAATGGGTTAAACCATATCGGTTTTGTCACGTTATCGATTGTTTTTAACTTGGGCCGCCATTACTATCAAGTATGTATATATAGTAAGTAAGAGAAAAAGACGATACGATAACATATCAAAAGGAATATAATTTTACCCAGTAGAATAAAGGCCCTGTAACCTGTAAAGCTGCAAACGCGCAGAAAGGGTAGCGTGTCGAAGGCATTATGTTTATGAACAGTTACGAGACTTACGAGACACACATTGTAGATGTCATCGGATACAGCAAATAGGTATTTCTTGCCGCATAGAGGACTGTATCGAGCTGTTCTATTCGAGGGCAGTTTGTCGTTCGAGCATCTAAAGCACCCTATCGAACCTTACCTACCTACATAAAAGGGGTTTAGGTAGTTGCAATTGTTTAGACCTACCTAGTGTTTTAAATCCACCACGGCAAGCTACTCCACTCAGATTCACGTTGCACGGTAGTGGAGTAGGTACCTGTGCCTGAATTAATAACACTATATTATTCAACTGCAATTAATGTCGACAGGGTGGCCGCTTTTTACAACATTTCAATTTCCCTGACTTTTCCCGGTTTTCCAGGCAGTTCTTCAAGTTTTCCCTGACCAAAATAAGAGTATATAGCGTCTAAAAAAGAAGTGTTTCCTTCATAAGAGGGTCAAACAACTTTTTTACCCACACATTTTTAGCCGTTGTTTTACATTGTAGTAATATTTTCATAATTCACATTATAATTTTAACCTATTGTTTAAAATGTATCAGAATAAAAACTGGTTAAGTGCGAGTCGATCTCGCGCACCGAGGGTTCCGTACCAATATAATATAATATGGATGGAAAACGCAAAAGAAAATACTCATTTTGTTATGAACTTTATTTTCAACTTTAGGTCCATTTTAACTAGCCTAAATTTTAATACAGAATTTTAAGGTTTTTTGATATTTTTTCCAAAACTGAAAGATTTGACAACTTCATTTCATTTTTCGCGTAAAATATAAATAATTATCTTTAAATCAGGAATTTTTCAAATTCTTTGGTCAATAAACTCTGGAGAATGTAATTTTTTGTACATATTTTGCTATAAATCAAAAGTAAGTAGGTAGGATACTACATTACGAAAATTGCAGATTGAGCCCTTTCATAAAACACCCCGTTTGCTTTAATCAAATCACATTAATTTTTCAAATATTTAGAAAAATAATTTCATATGGTTTATACTAAAAACAGATGCGGGCAAGCAAGTTGTATAACTATACCAAATTTCAAGTTGATAGCTTCTACAGTTTCAGACAAGAACTGCTGTGACATACAGACAGAAAGACAGACACCGAAGTTCAAAGGGTTTCTTTTTACCATTTTGGTACGGAACCCTAAAAATGTGGTACTTAACTCAGTTGACAATTCAGTACGTATATTTAGGTATCATAAAAATCCAATTAGGTAGAGATCCAATCATGTCAATTAGAGAGATACTGGGAGGTATTGTCCTACTTTTTTTGGCAGTAAGTCTGGTTTGACGTGGTCACAAGATACCTAACACTCATACCGCTTCGCTTGTCGTCGTACCTATCAGAGATTCTGGGATTGTCCTCCTTTTCTGACATTAAGTCGGAATCTGTTGTGATCGCAAGATACCTACTTACCTAACTAAAATAATACCGCTACAATTGGTCACATGAAAAAAAATCTTAAACAAAAGATGCTTGTATTAAGAATTATTTATCATATTCTACACGATACATAAGTAAAAAACGAGTGTTATATTGACATCATTTTCACACTAACGAGAATTTTCCAAGTCCCTGAATCTTAGTAATTTGGACTAACGCTACATTACAAAAGAAGCTTAGTATACAAGCTTAGTAAGCTTACTATATTCTACACGACACATTAATAAAAAACATATGTTATATTAGACTACATGTTGATGATTTTTTTAAGCCCAGCCCCCTTATGCTACTCCCCAGCCAATTTTTTCCCTGACCTTTATTAAAGTTCCCTGTCTTTTCCCTGACCCTCGAAATTCCCTGACTTTTCCAGGTTTTCCAGAATATGGCCACCCTATTTAGGTTTTAAAGAAAGCCAGGGTCAACTTAGTTCAATTTTACTCTAACAATTTATAGTATGGATTCGTGTCTTGATGTAACTAATGCTTTCAAACTTTTGTTTATAGAACATAAAGAATGATCTTAATTTGAAAAGGAACCATTTTGGCTTCTCATGTTAAGATAACCGTTTAATTGACCCTTCTTCAGTCGAAATTATAAACTAACGGGTCAAAGTTTATGGTAGGACTAGGAATACTCTGTTCTGGTACATAATTCCCAAAAAATTAAACCTTTACAACAGAGCTCTATTATTCGAACACTAGAAAAAAGGATTTATTTATTTAATCTTTATTGCACAAAAGAATACACTTAATATACAAAAGGCGAAGTTAATGCCGTAAGGCATTCTCTACCAGATAACCTTTGGGCAAAGCAGAAATTGTGGTGGCGATGCAACATAGGGTCTAACATGGTATCCTGACTTTTTACCAAACCAATCAAGAATTGACTTGTCGCCGAGTAACACTGTAGGTACCTACGTATTTCGAATACTTTGTTTATACGGAGTTGCAAAGCCAACCCACACTTTGGGTTTAGCGAGCAGAAAACATGATTACTGTTTATTTTTGAGGACGCAATAATATTTATTAAATGATTTTAGCGGGCAATTCGCATAAATGAGCTTGTAAAAAAAGGTGCGAATTTTAACATTCGTAAAACTTTCCGTGAAATACAAAAAATCGGACAAAGGCATGTCGGACCACGCTCAGTGTAGGGTTCCAGTAATACAAACCAAAAAAAATAATATAAAAGAACAACAAGTATGAATTAATTTTCTTGGTGCTGTCTTAGATGAATTTTAGAAGGTATATTAACACTTTAATAGGTATATCTATACTTATCGGGATAGTTAATCTTTTAAGTTCGTAATATGTGCTTTCATTTAAGATATTTTTCTTTTACTACTTGTAGTTTTGGCTGTAAGGAGGGGGGGAGAAGTGGGACACGTAATTCTGGCGAAAATTACACTTCGAGATCAATATTTCCTAAACGTTCTCTCAAATCTAAAAATTGAAAATAACATTACACTTTTGTAATAGGTACTAAGAGTCTCCGAGTTAAACCGCAGACAGACGTACAGGGTGACATAGCGAAACTGTAAGGGTTCCTTGCTGACTACGGAACTCGAAAAATGGCGAAACCATAGGCACAGATTATACTAGGAGCCATAAGCGTACTATATATAATACAAATACATTAAATCACGCCTGTTTCCCAGAGGGGTAGGCAGAGACCACTTCTTTCCACCTGCTACGTCCTGACAAATCTCTTTCGCTTCTTCCACATTCATACATCGAGCCATGCATACTTACTGACAAATAAGGCAGCTACAGATTCTTACAATTGTGCAAAATGTATTGTGCTCTATAAAAAGAGATTGTTGGATACAAAACACATTTAATCAATAACATTAATAATTAACGCAAATTAATAAAATCTATAAAGGATTTTCATTTGGCAAGACAGACGGCTATCTCTAATATGGCTATTTCAATCACACCGCTCCAAGACTAAAGTGGTGGAGCGCAGGTGACCACCGGCATTAATTATATTTTTAATTCGAGATTACTTCCCACTCCCGCGCTTTATATATTTTATAGTTGAGGTGATCTCTAAATGACAACCGCCAAAATTTACTAAGACTGGCTTCATACGGTCAGGATCATCTGTACCTACTGACGCAGAAATGCATGGACAGGTGAGTTGATACAAAAACTAACGTGGTTTTTAGTGTCCTAATATTCTTGGATTAAAAAGAGGGTTATACATAGGGCATGAATTCCGAGATCTCGGAATCTCGGACCAATTTTTCAGATATTACAATTCCGAGATTAGACTGAGCAATACCGGAACACTTTCAATATCGAAATTGAATTCCGATATTGGGCCTATCAATATCGTAAATCCGATATTCATTACCTTTTAATTCCGGTATTGTAATATCGAAAAAGCGTAGTTCATTTCAAACTTATCTGTGGAGTTGCTTGGTATAATTTCAAATTCCTACATATAGAAGATATCACCTTCTATGCATTACATGTAAGGACATGCAGTATCGGACGATTTCTAGTCTCGAAATTGAAAGTCGGTATTGAATATTGAATAGAAAGTGTGTTTTTCTAATAGATCCCCAATTCCGATACTAGTATCGGAATTCCGATATTGAGACGCAATACCGAATTTCAATTCCGGTATTGGAAACAGTCGATATTGTATGCTTTGCGTAATTCCGAAATTCCGATATTGAAGTTCAATACCGATTTTCAATTCCGATACTGGAAATCGGTCGATACTGCATGCACTAGTTATACATAATTGCGTCCTTAGTTAAATTCAAAGTTATTTCCGTAAACAAACGATTAAAATAAAACTTAATGATATAATTATAGTTTTACTGATACATAAATACATATAATATCTAGTTACTACATATCGTGGACAATTTGCAAAAGCTTAATTAAGCCAAATACAGATGGCAACCAGGTACACAGTTATTAGAATATCAGTTTAAAATGCCTTAAGCTATCCACTATAAAAGGTGTATGTACTTCACTCGTATAAATTTAATATAAATGTATAAATTCAAAGCTCCGATAATCTCTGTATTATTGCACTGAAAATTTCCTTCTTCGTTTTTCATATAACTTCTGCCATAGAAAAATAAAATACATTTAATATAAATTTGAATATTAAAATAATATGTACTTTAGAATATATAAGTGTGTACCAAATACTCGAAAAAATGAAACTGTGAGTCGTGCAAATTTAATCTTCAAACTATATTATTAAATATCAATGATACTAAATAAAGTTAAGTAAGAAATTTATAATTTCATTGAAAGACGTGGTATAGGTGCGTGTAAGAATTAAATATACCTTAATAACAAACTAAGCAATTAATCCACTTCCACTTCCAAACCCAGGATATCTTCAATACATATATATAGACATGTATAATGAGGCAGAAAGTTCCTATTAGTCTGGATTATAGGAAGATTTCGTAATCAAAATATAAAGTATGGAAGAGATAAACACTATATTTGATTAAATTAAGAAATAAGTTACAACCTCGCACTTCACTGGAATTAAATAATTACTTAAATCATTAGGCATTTCAGAACTTAAATTACACAAAACACATCCGAGTTAATGTAATAATTATGTTAGTGATTTTGTTCATGGCTCTAAGTGGCTATCTTACATATTAGGTATAGGTACGTATAAGTCGATTAAATACACCCCAATTCAATGTTCTAAGAATAGAATAGAAACTTCATCTTATATACCATCCCGTATAAAGTCAAAATAACAAGCACCAATAAAAAGTCCAATCACTTAAAAATAAACCTTAAATTGTATAGACGTTGGCACCAGGACAACATATTGCTCATCATTATTCTGATTAACAAACAATTTATTAATCTTTGGTCTTGTTATTTTATTGCAATATCAAAGCACCCTATGCAATAAACAGAGGTCGTCTTAACGCGTCCAACCAAAAACATCATCCACAACAACTTGCAAGTTAGCTAATCAAAATCGATATAACACACGTGTAAATCAACATACTATTGTAGAAGCTCTATTATCATATCTGCAATCGTCTTATTTGCAGTACACCTCACAATATTTTCGATTTTATTAAAGTTAAACATGGAAGATGGAAACATTTCGTAAAAATATGAAACTATGAAAGGTAAATAAAATACGACGCACTCAGTGACATGGTGCGTGAACCACCTGTAGGATTAGACGAGATGCATTCCACTAAGCTACCTGTAGAAATCGAAAAAGGTGCATAATATCGACCAGTGTTGGCAAAAAGTTAATCTCGATTATGATTACAAATTAACGAATAAGAAGTTAATCGCGATTAATGATTAAAGATTAATACTTTCAATCGTTAATCTAGATTAACGATTAATTTAATCAAATCGTCAATCGTTAATCCAGATTAAGATTAAGCTCCTGAGGCCAACCATTCTACAAACAATAAATTGTCAACTGCAACATTTTTGAAAGATGTTCTGAAAACATTCCGTATTTAAGATAAAATGGTTGGAAAACGCAAAAGAAAATGCTCATTTTGTTATGAACTTTACTATTTATTTATTTAAGAACAATAAGGTCCATTTTGACTAGCCTAAATTTTAATATGGATTTATAAATATTTTTGATAATTTTTCCAAAACTGTAGTTTCATAACTTCATTTTATCTTTAAATCAGGATTTCTTCAGATTTTTTTTCCATAAACTTTGAGATAAACTGAGCCCTTCCATATGACACCCCCGTTTGCTATAATTAAATCACTTTCATTTTTCAACCCCCCCCCATTTTTTTTTACTAAAAACATGCTGGCAAACATGTTTTAAAATTATACCAAATTTCAAGTTGATTGCTTCTATAGTTTCTAAAAACTGCTCTGACATACAGACACCGAAGGCTCACCATAAGGGTTCCTTTTTTTACCATTGCGGTACGGTACGGAACCCTAAAAACAAAACACGGTTACAAACAAAATGACGTCATTCAGACTACTAGTCCAAGCGGGCGCAGCAAACTGATAATATCCAATTTTTTCCTCTCAGTAAATAATGATGAAAAAAATTGAAAAAAAAATGTTATTTTCAGAACATTTATTAAAAACCTGGCAGCTATCAATTTTGAAACAAAGAAAAATGAACTTTATAAATACAAAACAAAAACAATCGAATTGAGGACCTCGTCCTTTAAGATTTCCTTTACGATTGACGATTACTTAAATGGATCGATTGCGATTACTATCTTAATCACAATCAAATTCAATCACGATTAAAAAGACATTAATCGATTGATGCCAACACTGGTATCGATATTAGTCGTAGGTTTCATTGCTGATACCCCTGCCAGTAGGCTGCCCCACACTCGTCGAGTGGCATGGGAAGTAGCGAGGAAAGGAGGCAGAGACGTAGTGTGGCCACGTTACTCGTCATGCCGCACGTCTTGCTCCTCGTCAAACCCCCGCTCCCCGTTTTGCCAGTATTTTGGGCGCGAGTAGGGAGACTTAGTGCGAAGCGTCGCGAACAATAGCGTGAGTAGAGCAGTGTGTAGGCAGCGAGGTCTATATCGCGGCAGCGCGAGGAGCATAGTGTGGCTGGGGTATAACCTATGTCCATTCCTTTTCTTATTTGGAAGTCTACAGACGTTACTTTTCGTATACAGCTTGTCTGGATCTACTAAACTTATCAACTCATCACCACGGACCCGTGCCATTCAAATTAAAAATACACTATTACACTAAAACAAACAAAAATATTCTGTTCTTAAGTTTACGTTATAATTGAGATAGACTATTTATTTACAACAATTTAATATTATGTACACAGATAGATTAAAAACTTTTTATAGTTAACATTCCCATTTTAAGACACATACAATTTACAAAATCCAAACAACCTAACAGAGAAACAGAGCTAATTTAACTAACATGTTGGAAATACACCATTGACAACAGGAACTTGTTTAGAAGGTGTTTTGAAAAAAAAAACATGCTAATAGAGGTTTGTCTCTAAAGCAAAGCTTTTTTTTTTCATTATTTACTGACAAAATAAACAAAATTTCTGCTTTTGGCTAAAGAGCTAAACCACCACATGGTCTTATCTAAGTCACAGTTGGCTCTAGACTTAAAAACAACACTCTTTTACAAACAAAATGACGACATTCCGACCACCAGTCCACAGCGGGCGTAGCAAACGCTGATATATTTTTTCTCAGAAAATATAAAAGAAAGAAATGTATGCATTTGAGACAAACCTCTATAAGATGATTTTTATCAGAACACTTTTTAAAAAAAAACCTGTTATCAATTGAAATAGAAACAGACAAGACAAGTAATCAACAGTAAATGGAAGTAGACGTTCTTACTGTTTATCGGGTAAGGAATTATTTCGTCGACGAGTCTATCCCCAGCATTCATCATTATGTCAGTGCTTTTGGGATATAATAATGTTGAAAAGAACGCATGAAGTGAAATGAACTCACCCTGTTCACCTAAAAACCTTCAGTAACATTAAGAAAATGTTTTAGTTAAATAAAACGGGCTTAGGGCAATAAATAATTCGATATTAAATATCATATGCCACTCTATCTGACTTTTAATTTTGAATGGTAGCTCCAACTACCTATCTAGTGATACATTTTAGTGAATAATGAATAATGATATGATATCATATTTGACTGGAAAATCTAGTATTTATTTTGCTTTCTGAGTCGGCTTTAGCACTTACTCATCGATAAATTGCTCGAGAAAGCAAGACGAATACGAACTCTTACGACCAAATACAATGTCGTATGATTTCGCACTGCATTATTCCGTATATGTCACTCATTTCATAATAGAAAGGTGAACATTTCTGTAGGACTGAGACGTTATTCTGAGACATTTTTTTTTTAAAGCAAATTATTATTATCGTCAGTCATCAGTGATCGGATAATCGGACGCTTAATTTTGCGTAATCTCGGAAAAAATAAGTAAAAATTTAGGAAATGTATGACTAATAAATTTTACACAACAAGGTATGTAAAGAAAATTTTCGATCTGATTTTTAACCCAATAAATATATATATAGAATTTTGGGTATTTATCTAAAAGATATTGCGATTCTTAAGTAAATAAAGCCCGTTTTCTTAAAGTTGGCGTCCGATTAACCGAGCTATGTTTATCAGGTACCCGTATGACCTGCGAAAGGCTGTAAACGGTGAGCTAATATTAATACGCGAGACGATCGTTAAAGACGAGGCTCGTTTCGAGAAATAATTTGTTTAGGACGCGACGACCGCAGTATTTTCGAACGGACATCGAGACGCTTTCGTTCCATTTTCAACGACCGCATCGCTCTCGGCCGCGTCGTCCGGAGGCCCGGAAATTTAAAAATATCACTCGGCGGAACGACAAAATTATCCGTCGCATACTATACACATACAAAAAAAAGAAGGCACCGCGGTCGCGTCGCGGAGCGCGATCGGAGCGGGGGACGCCGCTCGATTCGCTCGTCGACGACGATCGCGGCCCGGCCGACCGGGCCCGGCCGGGGCGGCGCTCGCCGCGATCGAGGCCCGGGGGCGGCCGCGGTCTCGCCCGCGCTCCGGGCGGGGCGGGCGCGCGGGGCTAGCACAGCCCGTGCAGGCGGCGCGCGCTCGGCGCCGGGCGCGCCGCGGCCAGCAGGCGCAGCAGCGGGCGGCCGCACAGCGCGACCAGGCCGCCGGCGCCCGCCCAGCGCGCCGCCGCCGCCTCCTCGACCTCGGCGATGCGGTTGAGCGAGCGCGACTCGCGCAGGCGCGACTCCTTGCGGCCGGCGCGGCGGCGGCGGCCGCCCTGGGCGCCCCCGCGCGCGTCGCCCGCCGCGCCGCCGCCGCCGCCCGCCGCGCCCGCGCCGCCCGCCGCGCCCGCGCCGCCCGCCCGCGCCGCGCCGCCGCGCCCGCCGCGCGCGCCGCAGCCGGCGCCGCGCTCCTGGCTGTCGCTCGAGTCGTCGTGCGAGTCGCGGCGCGCGCGCTCGCCGGGCGCGTCGCTCTGCTCGGCGGCGCGCTTCTTCTTCTCGGAGTCGTCGTCGGAGAGGTCCGACGAGGAGCAGGAGCCGGCGCGCGGGCGGCGCCGGCGCACCTCGAGCCGCTGGCGGCGCGCCGGCGGCGGCGCCGGGGGCGGCCCGCGCGGCGCGTCCTCGGCGCGCGGCTCCGGCGCGGCGGGGCGCGGCGCGGCGGCCTCGCCGGCGGGCGCGTCGTCGTCGAGGTTCACCTGCAACGGACGTCGACGGTGATCGAGCGCTCGGGGCGGGCGGAGGCGCGGGCGGGCGGCTCGCGCGCGCTACTGACCCGGGTGAGGTTGTGCGCGAGCTGCGCGGGCCGCTGCGCGCGCGCGGCGACGTGCAGGCGGCCCTCGGAGCGCGAGCCGCGCCGCGCGTCGCCGACGCGCGCGCCGCCGCCGCTCCCCTCCTCGTCGTCCTCCTCCTCGCGGACTATACTGCACTTGCGCGATCTCTGCGAAATATAAATTTTAATTAAACCCGCGACGCTATCGACATCCGTTCGGTGTTGGCAAAAGTTAATCCCGATAACGATTAAAAATTAACGATTAAAAAAATAATCGCGATTATTGAGTAAAGATTAATACTTTCGATCATTAATCTGGATTAACGATTAATTTAATTTAAATCATTAAGCGGACAATTTTTTTTTATTCATTATTTACTAAGAAAATAAATAAACAAATTTCTACTAATGGCTAAAGAGCTTAAACGCCACATCGTCTTTTCTACGGCACAACTAATGCGGCAGCAAAACCGGGCGCAGCAAACTGATAATTTTCAGTAATTTTTATCTCAGTAAATAATTGCCAAAAAAAATATTGTATTCTTCTGAGACAAACCTCTATATGCATAATTCTTTTCAGAAATTTAGTATTGCCTCTCTATGGTAATCATGGTCTATGATGTCAATTGATCTCACATGCTATGTCGGAACCTCTGTCTTATTAACAATTTAAAATGTCTATATTTTCATATTTTTAAAGATATTTGAAAACATCGTTCACCAGGGTTTGCCGAAAAGTAATGATACCTTTGAACAAATAAAATATTTCCTGCATATTTCCTGTTACAAATTTAAGAAAATATTAAGTTATTCCCTTTTTTCCACACTGGAGGAAGATTTTCATGTATTTTATACCATCCCTGAAGTGTCCAGCAAAAAGCGAATCTTCGAATCAATCCACAATTTATCAGGGATAAATTGTGGATTGATTGGGATAAATTGTGGACATAACATACATACAAAAAAAGAACATAATCGAATTGAGAACCTCGTCCTTTACGATTGACAATTACTTTCTTAATCTCGATCAAATTCAGCAACGATTAATTGAATCACGATTAAATTTAATCGTGATTTAATTTATTGCGATTAATTTAATCGTTTAAAAAAATTAATCTATTGATGCCAACACCGCATCTATGACCAAAATGTATCCGTCTATCTTATGATATTTGACTTGACTTTCTTCCTTTATGGCATGGAGAAGACAAACGCACACACAGACCCACTTAATAGTAAGTCCCCCCCCCGCACGGAGTATATGGAGACGGTATTGAAAGTAATTTCTTGCAAAACTAGTGTAACTTTAATATAATTTAATTTAAATTTATAAGTTCGCACAAAGTTTACAAACATTTAAATCTTAATCGCAACTGGTTGCCACGTAGTGTGCGTGTACGCATATTATGGCTACACGTTACAACTTACAACAATCAGTACAATCACAGTGCGCCACGCCCCCGGGCTAGAGCGTAGAGCATGCTTACTGGTAGTTGGTACTACTGGTTACTGGTTGTTGTAATTTTGAGACTGTCTACTTGTGCTAAATAATATATAATATGTGCTTATGTATCAGTTACGCTGACGATATGGTGCTGCTGAGCCCATCAATTGGCGGACTTATGAAACTTGTGGCATTGTGTGAATCCTACTCGGAGGCCCACGGACTCAAGTACAATGCCAAGAAGAGTCAAATGATGATCTTTAAATCAGGCACTAAGACATACGCAAACTCTCCTGGGTAATCGTTGTCTGGCACCCCCTTATCTAAGGTGAATAAATTTAAGTACTTGGGTCACTGGGTCACCGAGGATTTAAAGGATAATGTTGACATCGAGCGTAAACGCAGATCGCTGGCTGTCAGATGCAACATGTTGGATCGCAGGTTCGCACGTTGTACAGTCCCATTAGAAATAACACTTTTTAGGGCTTACTGTCAATCATTCTACACATGCGGCTTGTGGGCCGACTTTACAAGGCGGACATACAGCGACTTGCGTGTCCAATATAACAACGCATTCAGGATGCTATTGGGGCTGCCTTGGCGCTGCAGCGCGTCGGGCATGTTCGCGGACGCGACACGGACGGCTTCACCGCCATCATGCGCAACCGCTGCGCAGCGTTGCAGGCAGCAGCAATGGTATCCTGAGTGTATTCGTGGACCGATGGGACTCGGCACTATTACAGCGGTGATCACAAATACATGTGTCCCGCCAGCGACCAGCGTTTTGATTTTTAACTTTAATGTGTGTAATCAAACTAACATAGAATAGGCATGTTACTAACAATATGGATGTGTATATCTGAAATAAATGGTTTTTAATTTAATTTTAATTTAATGTCGCAGGGACTAGCAGAGGTGGACAGTCAACCTGTGATCAGAATGCTTGTATTCTGATCACAGGTTGACTTTATTAATGAATTAATGAACTATCAAAATATTTATGCAATTACCATTAGGTCTGCTTATTTATACTTAACCTTGAGAGGATTGTGTTAGGAAACTTATGAAGCCGCAAGTGAATCCGCGTTACAAAAAACGGTAGGTTATTAATATTTTACACTGATAACTTGGTATGATTTACCCGAGTTTAACTATCCCGATTTCAAGACAAATGAGCTCAAACTTAACAAAGTAATCCAACTGATAGATTTTTTCAATTTTCAACTCACTCAAAACTCATAAAACTAGTTTAAATTTAAAATTTAGGAGTTGAATTAAATAGATAAATAGATACACGATTTTAAGATAATACAAAAATATTATATTTTTTTACAAAAATTGATAGCTTAAATTAATAGTCTTCACCGACTTCTTAGCACATGTCTTTAATACGATACTTTAAATATTCAAAAAAACACAAATTAAATTTTAATAATGCGCTTCTAATTATCAATAAATCGGATTAGGCTAGGTATTGCTCAACCCTCGTGTGGGGGAGTTAATATCAGGTCTTGAATTAAAATCATATTTATATTTTCAGAGCCAATGTTTAATGACCTTACAGTCGTACAGAAATTTTGGAAGTGAAGTTATAACCTATGCTAACTTAAATCTACAGTTTGACGAGTGCGAGTGAAAGCTTGCCGTTACAGTTTTGTAGGAGCTGTTGCTTCAACATGCCCCCGGGCGTTGAAAGCTTGGCTTTCAACAACGACCTTCATTTTCTGGCAGAGGACAGATCTTCGAAAAAGCCCTGCGAACAATCCCATTCGCTGTCTTCACATCCGCCACTCGATTGATGCCGTCTAGACCAGGGTGAACAGCGACGATGCGGCCCAATCGCCATTTTAATGGAGGAAGGTTTTCCTCCTTGAGTACAACAAGAGAATTCAGCCGCAATGAGTCCATATTTGACCTCCATTTCACTCTCTGTTGGAGTTCTGACACGTACTCTTTGCTCCAGCGAGACCAGAAGTGCTGGCGCAGTTGTTCGATTCGCTGGAATCGAGTTAAGTGATTCGTCGAATAATCTCGGTAGTCTTGCACTGGAAGAGAAGTTAGCGGCCGCCCGATGATAAAATGTCCAGGAGTTAACGGCAGTAGATCTTCTGGATCCGATGACAGGGGTGTAAGTGGTCGAGAGTTCAGAATTGCCTCGACCTGAACTAACGCAGTGTTAAGTTCTTCATACGTAAGGTGACAATTTCCCAGCACTCTTTTTAAGTGGTACTTGGTTGACTTAACACCCGCCTCCCAGAGACCGCCAAAGTGCGGTGAATAAGCCGGAATAAAATGAAAGTTTACTTCTTCATTAGCTGCAGTTTCAGCTAGTGTGTTACAGTTTTGAACAAGAAACTTAGACAAATCATTGTACGCGCCCACAAATGATGTCCCATTGTCTGAGTAAACATGGCTAGGTTTTCCTCTACGCGATATAAAGCGACGCAAAGCGGATAAGTAATTATTGCTCGTCAAGTCACCAACTAACTCCAGGTGAACAGCTTTCGTGGTAAAACATATAAAGACGGCAACGTAAACTTTTACCAGCCTACATCCTCTACCCTGACGGCTAGCTGACATAAATGGGCCTGCGTAGTCGACACCTACATATTCAAAAGGAAAACCTCCAGGAGAGACACGGTGCTATGGCAGATTTCCCATCAAAGGGGTAAGTACTTGTCCCTTTAGCCGACTACACAGCATACACTGTCTAAAACAAGCTTTAGCCAAATTTCGACCTCCTATCGGCCAGTAAGTATCCTTAATTGTGGATAGTAACATTTGCGGTCCCGCATGAAGCAACCTTTTATGCTCGAAATTAAAAAGTAATTTTGTAAACCTATGATTAGCGTGAACAAGAATCGGATGCTTTTTTTCATACGAAAATTCTGAGTTTACAAGACGTCCGCCAACGCGCATGATACAATCGTCGTCTAGAAATGCATTAAACTTAAGTATCGGACTCTTTTTTGGTATACTTTGTTTCCGCGTCAAAAGTGTATACTCAGGGAACGATTCACATTGCGAAATCCTAATTAACACGTTTAAAGTTTTTTTCAATTCATCGCTAGATAGGTAGTCAGTTAACATCGGTTGTTTCTTACAAGCAGACATATAACGTAAAACGTAAGCAACCGTACGATTTAAACGCGTAAAATCCGAAAACCGATTAAAATCGATCGGAGGCTTTAATTCATCACATTCACGGGCATGTAAGACAAATCCGGTTCGAAGGACCATGTGGGGGAGTTAATATCAGGTCTTGAATTAAAATCGTATTTATATTTTCAGAGCCAATGTTTAATGACCTTACAGTCGTACAGAAATTTTGGAAATGAAGTTATAACCTATGCTAACTTAAATCTACAGTTTGACGAGTGCGAGTGAAAGCTTGCCGTTACAGTTTTGTAGGAGCTGTTGCTTCAACACCTCGCAATTCTCGCAAATAATGGCGGCTGGCCGCACCGATCACGAGACAACCGGGCAATACCTAGCTTACTTCAGATTAATTTTTCGCTCATTCCCGAAATACCAGTATTTCAAAATACCAAACGACTATTTTTACCAAGTTCTCAAAAAACCAGATTCGAAATGTGGGGTAAAGATATTAAACAATACCCGAATTTGTATGTTTAGTTTTGGGATTCCGATATATTGAGAATCAGGTATTTTATAAAAAAAAGTTTAAAAAAACAAAAACCCGCCTTCAAAAAGCAAAAAATAACTTCTTTAAAATGGTAGGTAAATAGGTCAGTCCAAGTAGGGTTTTTGTTTTTTTTAAACTTTTTTTATTTTATACTTTTTAGTGATCATAATTATGCTGTTATTCTCCCATTTCTCAAGAAACAATAGAACATTTCAATCTCGCTGCAAGCAACGCCGTGGGAAAGTCATAGTCATATATTTAAACCTAAATATGCTTCGTCATAGTCGCTCAACTATCTTAATCGAAATATCTTGTCGCCACCCTCGAAATATATACCGTTTAGGAATTCCGGTGGCCATCTGTGGTCTTCATCATCAGTTCCACTTCACCAAATAGTGGTTTCCAAGACCAAATACACGAGTTACAATGAAAAATACCAAAATCGCTATAGGTGTGCCTATAAATTTTGAAGAGTTCCGTCGATTCCTCATGGATTCCACCATCAGATCTTCATTTTGAAAAAATGGGACCAATCTGGAAGCACCAGCTTTCAAATAAAAAAAGAATCTTCAAAATCGGTTCACCCAGTCGAAAGTTCTGAGGTAACAAATATTAAAAAAAAAAAAAAAAAAAAACAGACGAATTGAGAACCTCCTCCTTTTTTTGAAGTCGGTTAAAAATACTGGTATTTCCGGAATGAACGGTTTGAATACAGGGTGGAAAGTTGAGATGGGGCATTACGGGCAGCTACCAGATCCCTTGCTGCCACGCGAAAATGATCTTAGGAAACCTTTCCCAACTTTTTGAGTGATGACAATCGACATTCACAGATTATTGATAAAATGTAAAGTCAGCGAGAAAATTGTCAGAGATTAGTAAATTTTTCTTGGAAAACGTTTGCGCGCGCGCGCAACGCGCGTTTTTCCCAGAATGTCGGAAAAGTTTACTAGCGAATAATAAGTAAATTTATACCATAAAACATTACTGGGTTTTTTCGAAATATTAATGATTGCAGTAAATTAGCATTAGCAATGTGAAATGAAATCACTACTGGTGTTCCTTTACGATCTGGTGCCTTTTTTGACAGGATAAAATTGCACAACACGGCGTTTCCCTAACTTTTAAAATCACTTTAACCGTCCCCGCCGTTTGATCTACAGCTGAGCTGCTCTGACAATAACATGAGCGTCTATAGTATTTTTCTGATCTGCGCTGATTAGTTACTAAAATACTCTGTACTTGATTAAATCGTTATCGTAGTCTAAACAAGCCTTAAGGGCATGCGCCATGAAAGCCGCTGCGGCCGAGGCTGGTCCAGAAAGCCGAAGCTGTGGGGGCGAGCACAGGTGCCTGCGCCTTGTCACTCAAGGGCGGAGGGCCTGCACTTCCCGCAGCGCCGAAACAGCCGTAAAATAATCCTTATTAAAATAAACCTCAAAAATGGAACAGCTACACAAAAGCAAGATAAACCTTAACAAAGCGGAACAGAGGCTGTAGAAACAGAGAACAGAGAGTAGCTGTGTGAAGGTGCGTGCGTGTGTTAGTTACCGGCGGGGCGTCCTGGGGCGTGCGCGGCGCAGCCGGGTGCGGCGGCGGCGCCAGCAGCGCGCGCGAGTTGCCGCGCGTCACGCTCAGCACCTCGGGCCGGCGCGCCGCGTTCTCTTGTTGCCTGCTCGCAATAACGACACGATTGTTACTAGTTCATACTGGTGATCAATGCGCATGGGCCAGTATGGTCAACGCAATTATAAGGGACCGAAATTTGCAGGTCAGCTTTAGAATAAAAAAAAAACATATTTCTAAAATAAACTTATAGCACCACTGAGAATCAAATACAGTTATTTTCCAGGTATGGAGTTCCAATGCAAGAATAAAATATAAATTAAAATCGACGGCGTGGTTTCTAACACATTTTCCTATCTAAAGTTTTGGAGTTCCCCTCCCCATACTGACAAACCACCATTATTACCATTTTATTTATAGTTACGTAACCTATTCACTTTGTTAAATAACTATACAAGTAATACCATGTATTTAACTGTATAGTGACATATAAATGAATGTTAAATGGAACATAGTCATGGTAGCGTACAGAACACGAACCTTTTAGCCCTAAGCTTTTTCTCGGCGAGCAGGTAATACGTAGCCGTAATGTGATTGTAGTCGTTCTTTTCGAGGGAGTCCAGGATCTCCTCCTTGCTGGAGCAGAGTCCGCTGACCATCTTCTGCACGATGGCGGCGCGCTCGTCCTCCGTGAGCTGCTGGCGCGCCACGAGCGGCGTGTCGCACTCGTGTGCCGCCACGCCCTCGCCGCCCGCCACCCACGGGTCCGCCGCGATCTGGGGCAGCGTCGCCCGCGCTTCTGGCGCGCGCACCAACATTTTACCTATTAACCTACAATAATAATGGTCATAATTAGTGCCATGACTTGAACTAAAACTTTATTCAAAAGTATATTCCACAATAAAAAGCAAATCTGACTAGCTCATACATAGTATAAATATTCTGTGACAGCTCTTTATAGTTACATAATGATCTTATATAAAATTACTCACTTTTTACATGGAGCTGATATGTGTAGTGGTATTGTATATTTACAATCCATGATCATTGTTAGAGTTTCACTATCATTGGCTTCATGGAATGGAGCCTGTCCGCATACCAGCATGTATAGAATGACTCCGAGTGACCACACATCCACAGCTGGAGCGTCATAGGAATCCCCTAACAGTATCTCTGGAGCTGAATATGCTAAGGATCCACAAGAAGTCTCTAGTTTTTGCCCAGGGCAAAATTTATTGCTAAAACCAAAGTCAGTCAATTTCACTACACCTAATCTTTCAAAGAAAACCACATTTTCAGGCTTAAGGTCTCGATGCACAACATGTAACCTGCAAAAAAAAACATAATTAAAAGCATTATTAAATGTACCTTTACACTAATAATAGTAGGTTTAACAGAAAATCCAATTACATATTAACCCACTTTACCAGTGATCCAAATAATACGTAATGGTAATACCACACAAAAAAATTATTTAGTTGGCATCTGATAAATCAAATAGTTCTTCATGGAATAAAACATAAAATATGATAGCTAAGTTGAGGTTGATATACTCTGACCACTGCAACTTGTACTAATGTTAACTTTCTCCAGTGTATAAAATTACAGATAAACAGATATTGTATTTACCTGTGACAGTATGAGATTGCACGCACTATTTGGCGAAAATAAGTGCGAGCAAGAGATTCTGACAGACCAGATTCATGCCTCATGATATAGTCATATAAGTCACCTCCATCACCCAGTTCCAGAATCAAGTATAACTTTGTTTGTGTGTCTATTACTTCATACAATCTTACAACATTAGGATGTTGGACTAACTTCATGCAGCGAACCTGAAAGAAAAGTTTAGTCCACAACAATTCATCAAGTGTTTGGTTTTCCAATTTATCAAGAAAATCATTTCATACTACATGCACTATAAACAGTTATTATTTTCTGCCACTCTCGTCTATATTCTATACACAAAAATCATAATTGCTCATAGCAAGTACACATTTTAAACACTGCCAGCTTAAGAAATAATTTAAATACCTCTTGGAACAAATGTGACTTGGATACATCATCCAATTTGCTCTTGTCAATTACTTTGACAGCCACTTTCTCTCCTGTGAACACATGCCGTGCAAGCTTAACCACAGCAAAGTGTCCTGATCCCAGGGTATCAAGGAGATCGTATAAGCCAGCTATTTTGGTCTCATACGGACCTGTGGCCACCCCTACCCCTCCTCCAGCTTCCCCTCCATTATTGTTCATTATTAATCTGAAATCATAAACTTCCCATTTATTTATAAATATCCTACAATAATAAACAGCAACATGCAACCAAAATCATTGTAATGTCATGGGACAGTTAGTTTAGAGAGGGTATTGCATGGAAATAGTACTGGTCATGGAAAGAAATTATAAAAAAGCCTGACTTCCACTAAAATGCAAAACACATGCATACTTCCCAGCAAAACATATGGTTGGCAAACATAGGGACTGACGAAGAAAAGAGACTAACATTAGAAGTAGGCTCGTCAACATAGCCAAGAGAGAAAACTTAGTTACATCAGGAAAGGGATAAAAATAATAGATTTTATCTTTAAAATAAATAAGCTTTAATTAAAATCGACAGGCCACATGCTAAGAAGAATAAAAGGGTCAAAAGTAGTCACGGCCTGGTATCCCAGAGATGAAAAGATGTCTGTAGACATTGCCACATATGGGAGAATGACATTAATTATGACCAATGGCCACTAAAAGGAAAATTGAATTGGAATGACATTAAAATTGTAGCAAAATCAACACACAGCTTTACCACATGAGAATTATAAAATTCAGTAATATAACAATAATTCTAATTCTAAAAATTGAAAATAATTTCATTTGCTAATACATATTGTAAATTGAAATGTAAGGTCAAAACAAATGGCTATTTTTATTTATTAATGTAGGTATTGTAATTGGGAGACAAAATGGCTATATTTTTAACATTATGAACAAACAATAGAGCTACTGACACAATATATCTATTAAAAACCCTAGAATATAAAACAAGATCAACTAAAACAATAGTCTTCGCCAACATTATAAACTGAATCTACAAGGAATAATATAGAATAGTAACATATATTTCACACAACGGCTTTATAAACAAACAGTGTATTAGTGACATTGTTTGTTGTTAGATCATGTACATGTTTGGATGTTTACCCAAAAAATATGGAGAAGGCAGTTTCATGACCTAGTTTGTCATTTCACAAATGTATGCTAAATGTTTTGTTGCCAAATAATTTATGACGAAGATACGACGGTAGTGCTACTGTTAAATAGCTTTTAGCTTACCTATGTGGTAAAATTTATAAATCTATATTCAGTAGAGAAATCAGCACCAGGGCAGAATTCCAATCAACTTCCTTCGCACGCCATTGTTAAATAATATCAATGCACCACTAGCATGATTTTAAATAAGAACTAACATTCAAAACGACAAAATCGCATTATTTAGTTATAAAAATGTAATATCGAACGTAAGTAAAAATTGATTGAAGTCACAATTTCGCCATTTCACAAAACCAGTTTAGAAACTTGGGTTACTTTGCTTGGCTTCCTTTTCGGATACAGATCATACAGATTGGTTTTTGAACGTTTTCTAATACTTGCACTACACATCATCCAACACCCTAACGCCGAGTTTTTGTCTAAACCAGGGCAAACTTTAGCGATCTTCAAACCGGTCTACTAGGTCTACTGCATGATCATCCACCACTTTTAACTTACTTTCAACTATTATTATATTTTATGTTTGAAAAAATGACCTTCTGGGGCCTGTTTTATAAAACTACAAATTACAATTTATAGGTTACAAGTTTCCATTTGACACAACCTCGACCAATGACGACCAGCCATTTGTAAAGTGTTGCCAGTTTAGACCTGTAAAATTGTAACTTGTAGCTTTATAAAACGTGCCCCTGCCTGTGTTTTATAAAACAGGCCCCTGGAGTTTCTTGCGGCGCTTCTTCTCCGCAATGATGGTCTTGTCCGAAGCGCTAGTAGTAAAAGAGCCCGTATGTGGCCAATTTCCTGAATAAATATTTTGATTTTGATTTGATTTTAACTCTTGATCGTAATTTTCCACTGCTGAACGCTGAACGAAGCAAGCTATAATGCTACACCACATATACGGGCTTTGACAAAGATTCGTGTTGGCGTATATTTCTTTAATATGAAGATAGAAAGAGACTGTAATACGAATATTTATCAAATTCTGCGAATGTGGCCACAACCAACGTAACAGGGACTTCGGGCTAGATTATTTTTATTTCTTGTAGTTTTGGCTGTGGGCGGGACACGTAACTCTAGCGAAAATTACATTTTCAATATTTCCTAAACGGTCCCCCAAATCTAAAAATTATAATAATTTAATTTTGTTTTTAATGACATCTTTCAAATAATCTTTCCAATTCCTCACTCAAGTCTTACCTTTGCTTTAGTTCTATTGGAGGTACCGAAAAAATAAAATAAAGATTTTATTTTACAACTTTTTCGGCGTAATTTAAATGTATAGCTATGTCAAATTTAATTACGCTTAGTAGTACCAGGAGTCCCTGGTTAAACCGCAGACAGATGGACGGACGGAAAGACGGGCTGACGTACAAACGCACATTGCATCACGGTCTCTAAAGTCTGAGGCTCTACTTTGAAAATCGAAGTTCGAAGTTACGTTAGCTCCGTCCCTGTCACTCGTCATTCGAGACTAAATCGAGAGAGAAAGATGGAGCTAACGTAATTTCGAACTTCGATTTTCAAAGTAGGGCCTCTGTGCCTTGTCTTGTCGTCCCATAGGTGGGTGGTGTTGTCATACCACAATATACTGAATATACCTACCATCTTTGACTATAGAAACTAAAGGACCCGAAATACCTACGAAAAAAAACGCTTTTTGACGTTTAGTGTTACATAAAATGGCGGTTATAGTGATGCCCTGGTGGTAGTTATCATGTTTATCGATAAACCAGATTACGTACTGCATAGAGATTTATTTTGACGTTATAGTAACAGTAACGATTTAATTGCGAATATCTGAATTACGGTTTAAGGCTTAGAGTTTTATTTATGATAACAATCAATTATATCGGACGAGATCGTTGTTATATTATAATAATAATAATAAATAACAGGGGAGAATGTCACCTGTGACCTAGTACCAAACTAAACTCTAGGCTTGTTTTATGGGTACTAGACAACGATATCAATACTTATATAGAAAAATATATACCTACTTAAAACACGGACCTAAAACAAAATACGTAAGTAATGTTGCACTAAAAACGTGTCAAGCATTAGCCTAAGCAACGAAGACAAATCAGTGGAAAAAAAATCGTGTTTAAGCGAATTTTGGCATAGTTATAGGAAATGGTGTTTTAAACCACATACTAAAAGTACTGATGGGTGGGGGTGGAGCTAACGGGTGGAGGGGGGTGTAAAGGTCCCTGTTTTTAGTTTTTCGTAAATAACCCAAAACGGTGGTCTATAGCAAAAAATGTCCCATTACATAATAAATCTACATAAAAACATCTACAAAAAAGATTCAATACAATTTTTTGCCGGGTTTGCATAGTAAGTAAATGGGCTTTTTTTTTGTGAGTACCTCTTATAGTGAAGAATATTTATGCTGAGTATCAACATCTTAATTGTGAGTTCTCGACTTATGATTACTTTGTTTTTTTTTTTTGATGTACTGTTTTTCGGAATGTATTCAAGCGATTTGCTTTAAATTTTGAAATAATGTTCTTTTCATAAATTTGCATCGCCTCCCAAAAAACAAATATAGTTATCATATAAAAAAAAGAAAACAACCGATTGAATACAGAACTGAATATACATATTGCTTATTTTTGATAGGAAGTACCGCCTGGAAATTGTTGATATTTTGGCAAGTAGTAGGCTATTTTATGGACTATGCTAAAAAAAAACTAGAGGTGTCACAACCATATAAAAAATGATGCATATTTTTTATTTGGTCTTTTTTAGGGTTCCGTAGTCAAACTAGGAACCCTTATAGTTTCGCTATGTCCGTCCGTCCGTCCGTCCGCAGCCTAGCTCAGAGACTCTTAGTACTAGAAAGCTGTAATTTGACATGAATATACATATTAGTCATGCCAACAAAGTGGTAAAATAAAATCAAGAAAAACATATTTTTTTAATGTACCTTTCCTACACGTAACGTGGGGATGTATTTTTTTTCTCGTCTACCCATAGTGCGGGGTGTCGTTGGATAGGTCTTTCAAAAATATTGCCGATATGTGGGAACAATTTTTCAATTAAGGTATCCGTTTATGAAATATTAAGCTTTAAAGCGCTAATTTTTGTTAGAGTCAAGTGTCCACCTCCTCCACCTCCACCTCTACCAATACTAAAAATACTAAAAATCTGAAAAACATCTTAAATGGGAGCACATATAATGAATTTAATAGGAAAACTATCACGGGTAAGTAGACTTCATTGGTTCTGGAGTTACAAACGGTTTAAATGTTTATACCTGCCGAAAACTTATTTGCGGTGTTGGTAAACTGACCGCGACCTATGTTGATGTATGGGATAACAGTTTTCCAACGGCAAAGTTAAGTTTGTCGCGAGATCTAATTTGTTTGTAGTAACGGGTTCGGAACCCTACACTGAGCATGGTCCGACATGCTCTTGCCCAGTATATGATAACAAGTATTTGTTTTTTAGGAGGCGATGCAAAGCTATGAAAGATTTTGATTACATTAAATTTTGACATTGTAATTTCAAATTGCATGCACGGGTAGTAATATGGCAGTGGACCCGATTCTACAGTGGCCTCTAAACTTCCTAATTCTATTTAGGTGTCGCTAAAACACTTTGCTATTCTACGAGCAGCTGTCATAATCAAATGACAAGCGCTAATTTGAATCTGACGCTTCTTATTTTAGGCGGTCCATTCAATATTGTATTGACATCCTGGAATAGCACTTGTTAAATCTGCCGTCTAAACTATGTCTAAAAATTAGACAATTTCGTTTTAGGCTATTTAAGCGATGTGCACGTAGAATCGGGTCCATTGTTTCCGCTAACCTAAAAAAAGGTTAACGCTATAAAAAAGACAAAGGGCTAAAAAGGAATAAAACAAAGTAGTATATAGCTCAATCAATGTAATTATATGAGGGTCAAACTGAAAGTTCTCAGAATATCAAAACTGAGCCAACTCGCAAGCTATTATGAAACTATTTCCCACTTAATTTGTATTTTCAAAAAAAATACCCGTTTCATTAAGGGTTAAGAATAGGCCGAAAGTATCTATCCTACCGTAAAACTACACAACAAACTAAACAATTTATTTATCGATATTTCAATTACGAACAACCCTATCTGTCTAAAGTACTGGTAAATTACGAACGAAAATATCTAAAATAAAACACAATCCTATTAACGCATGATTAATCCTGAGGCCCTACTTTGAAATTCGAAGTTCGAAGTTACGTTAGCTCCATCCCTTTCTCTCGATCTAATCTCAAATGACGAGTGACAGGGATGGAGCTAACGTAACTTTGAACTTCGATTTTCAAAGTAGGGCCTCTGGTCTATAGTTCAATAATTATATGTTACATACCGAAAACACGCAATATTGTTAAAACTAACCGATATTTCAATAAAAACTTGAAACTTACCAGTGCAATGTTAAACTTTTTTGATTTTTACTTTTCCTCGCTCCACATCCATAACACTACATTTCGTTATTGTAATTACAATGTTCCTCACACCTGTGTGTATTTTAATGTGTAATGCCGGCACCACACTTCGCTATTCGCTATTCGTTATTCGGCTTATGCGCCTACATTCGACGAAGTGTGGAGGGTTTATTCGTCTATGTTTTCTTTATTCGCACGCATAACGCGTAAGCGCGATAGCAAATATTTTAACAAATACAGCGCAGCCGCATAACGAATAGCGAATAGCGAAGTGTGGTGCCGGCATAATATCGGATCGAAACTCCACTTATTTAATAATTTTATACCCAAAACACGACGAATTGACAACTGAAGTACTGTCGAACGGTGTTACATAAAATGGCCGTCTTGTCAAAACCCGGCCACATTAGGTATTTTTTGGGCTCCGACAAAAGTATAGTGATCCTTTTTTACTTACGAGAATACAGGTTAACCTTTTGAACGCCATACGTCGAATACAAAATGTGCCACCCACACGCCAAACATGTTTGCTATGCTATGCAAATTACACCTTATTGCTACCAAAAAAAAAATCTCTTTTAATCTTGAACTCTTGTCGGCTGTAGCCGACGTGGCGTCAGTGGCACGACTTTTAGTTGACGGCTAGTGCCGACTGTGGCGTTGACAAGGTTAAATAGAAAGAGATAACTATATATATATATATTTGATACGTATTTTTATGCCGGATCCTTTAGTCTATTTAATCATTGCCTACCATACTATATGAGCTTACAATCTGTGGTGGTGTCAGTGTCACTGTCAGCTGTCAGACAAAGCCACGCCACGCCACAGATTGGGTAGAATGTCAACTCGTGTTGCCGGTTTCATTTGTGCTTTGTTGTGGTGCGGTGTTTCGCAAAGTGAATTTTCACTGTTGTCGGTAGTCGAAAGCTTAATTTTATACCTTTAGATTAGGGCAAAACGCCCATTATTAACAATGGTGCTAGCCCATAACTTTAACGGTGTAAACAGGACCGAAGATGTAAAAATATCGAGAGATGTAACTTTCGAAACTATGCTTCTCAATGATAATACCTTGCAAGGTTTAAAAGATTCAGGATTCTACAAGCCTTCTCCGATTCAGTTACATGGCATTCCTCTAGGAAAATGTGGATTTGGTAAGCTTTATTCATCAATTGAGTTCAATCACTATTTAGTCTTTTTAACTTTATCTTACCCAATGTCATAGAGAGAGAATTTTGTGTGTATGTGATAAGAGTTTACTCCTGAACCACAGCACCTACTTGATAAATTCTCTCACCATTTAAAAGGTACTTTAATGTTAATTGGACATGGAATTCTGCAAACCAGATCCAACACACATTGACATTTTGAGAAAACACTCAAGTTTGTTAGCTAAGTGGATTGAAAGAAATGTACAAAAATAACCAAATTTTATGTCAATATATATTAACTGAAAAATAATGTGTATTCATATGGGTTGGTTCCTTATTGAAATATGTTATATAAATTAATAAAAATTATGAAATTTAAATACACTATTTTTATTAATAAATATATTACCTTAATGCCAATACATTAGTACTCAGTTTATTTTTCTATTTTAAAAATCAGGTTGGTCAGAAAACCCTTCCAGAGGCCCGTTTCACGAAGCTACAAGTTATGAATTACAAGCAGAAGTCTCTTTCTAGCGAAAGGAATTAGAAAGAGACTTCCGCTTTTAATTTGTAACTTGTTGCTTCGTGAAACGGCTCTCAGGTTGTCTTTATAAGTTTTACATAAAAATAAAATTGTTTGTGGAAGACAACCACAACCAATAACAAAAAAGTGTCTTTCATCTCATAACTCAGGATTCACATTTTTATGTAGAGTTAGAGAATACAAGATGTACTTTATGTTATGTTACACTGGAACTGGAACTATGCTGATCATAAAAAAGCATAATCAGCATAAAATGCATTGCTATGGGCCTTCTGATGGGCATAAGTCACATGAAGAGGTGAAAAAGGATACTTACATTAAATTCAGCAGCAGTTCAGTAACCAGATCATCATGATTGATAGACTTGGCATGACATGGGCAGGGGATCGTCGGAGAATATGGAAACCAAAATGCATGTTTATAATATTTTTAAGATTGAACCATGTCATATGGATCTGTGTAAAAATGTTGGCTTAGGCAACTTGTATTATGCAAAAAAGGAACCAGCACATAGTTTGACAAGAAAAATATAAAAGCAACTGTTATAGGGAGCCGTATTTAAAAAAAAAGAGAAAAAATATTTGTTACTGATTTTTGGGTTATCATT
Organism: Acleris literana; assembly: GCA_946894065.1. Taxonomy (NCBI): domain Eukaryota; kingdom Metazoa; phylum Arthropoda; class Insecta; order Lepidoptera; family Tortricidae; genus Acleris; species Acleris literana. Next base: position 8,815,776 of record OX335681.1, read on the forward strand.
GGCCATGGATCTTAGTGGTTTATTTTGAAACTGTTCATATGTTGGATTGATAACTTTGTTGAGGTTGATGTTTTGTTAGGTTAAAATAGTCTGATCACTTCCACTGTTGATAAAAAGTACATTTTGGCATGTTGGTGAGTTGGTCAGGTTTGCAGAACTATGGCTTTATGTGTTTTGTGTATGTTTTCTTTCTTCTTTTCTTTCTCAGGCAAAGTCAGGACACACTGCTATCCTACTAATATTATAAATGCGAAAGTTTGTGTGTGTGTGTTAGTGTGTTACCCTATTATTATTATTAATTAACACATAGGCTACTTTCATCACAGAAAATATAAAAGTTCCCAAGGCAATAACGATAATCTAAATGAAGTTCATGACTAAACTACATATCTATTTTTTCAGATCTGTTGCTGGAAGCTAAATCTGGGACTGGAAAAACTGCTGTATTTACTATAATAGCGCTAGAAAAAATAAACCTGAATAATGGTTTACAAGTAGTTATTCTAGCACCAACAAGAGAAATTGCAGCGCAAATATGTGATGTGATTATTCAAATCGGAGCACAGTATTCAGGTAAATATATGAAATACCTATTTTTTGCTCTTTGGCTCTGCCTCTGAGGGGCACTCCAGTGCCTCCAGATAATTCGAGAGCCGGCCACACAAAGTCTTACATTATCGAGGTACTGCATAAAAGCAATTTGTAAAAAAGGTAGACCATTGGTGGTCCTAAAATAAGTTAGCTTGCCGAGGCGCAACCTGGCACTTTTTTTGCATTAATATTATAGAAAAATCTTTATTCACCTTAATAAGTATAATGATGATTATGAAGTAGAACGTAAAGATCTTTTGGCTTAGAAAATAACTCGAGTAGAAACCAAACGAAACTAATCTGTTGTGATTAAGACAGTCTGTTAGATAGTCCTCTAGCACTTCTTTGTCTGTTAGATAGTGCTCGACCTTATGGCAAGCGACATCAAAGACTTGCTCACGCTATCGTACACTGATACCGAAAACTTAATCTAATGTAATTTAATACTGGATCCTAATTTTTTGCTTGAATGTTGTTGTTGTACGCTCACAAACACACACACGCACAGACACACAGACACACACACAGGCACACAGACACACACACGCGCGCGCACGCACGCACGCACGCATGCTCGCACGTATAGTTTTAAACATTGTTAATAATAATAAGTATCTACCTAAGTAATAATATCCTATCTTGTATTTACTGTCGTTAATCATGTTAATCGCACTCGCAGACTGCCAAGATACAGGCCCAGCCTAGTTTGGAGTCTGATGGATAAACCGCATATTATATGTAACAAACTGTTTTGTTAAATAAATGATTTTATTATTATTAATCTAGATATTTATTTAATTTTCTGTACATTAGGTTTTTTATAACAAATATTCAAATATAAAAGTAAAATAACAATACTAATACAAAAAAATAGACATTATAAAAAACCTAACCTACGAGTGCCGCCGGCAGCGGGGCAAGGCTCAAGCTACCGGTGGTTAGGGCTGCAGAGAGAGGAACCTCCTCACAATACGTGCCGTGTCGAGCAGTACTGCCTTCTGTATCTGGCCCTTGATCCAGCCATCTAGCGAGAGTCTCTTGAGGTGTTGGTCGAGACTCTTCGCTATAAGACCGTTTGCCGAAACAACTATCGGGACAATGATCGTTGAGTCAACATCCCACATGGCGGTCACCTCGTGAGCCAAGTCAAGGTACTTGCTGAATTTGTCCTTCTCGGCCTTCACAAGGTTCTCGTCACGCGGGATGGTGATGTCGACGAGCACTGCCCGGCGTTGAGATCGATCTGTCAACACGATATCAGGTTTATTGGCAACAATAGTCCTGTCCGTGATGACAGATCGATTCCAATAGAGCGTAGCACGACCATTTTCGAGAACTGGCGCCGGTGCGTACTTATAGTACGGCACTTCAGACTCTACAAGACCATATCGAAGAGCAAGTTGCTGATGGATGATCCTGGCTACGAGGTTATTTCTGTGCAAGTACTCGCCGTTGGCCAAATGCGAACAACCGGAAATTATATGTCTGAGGGACTCGCCGGGGCAACGGCATGCTCGACAAATGTCAACCGTGCCATCCCTCAGAATATATTTCCGGTAATTGTTCGTCATTATGACCTCGTAGCCGATCAAGTACAGACTGTTATTATTATTTTCTCAAGTTTATCAAGTGCTGAAAAGGGTAACTTTAGGACTACGTCGGGTAATATCTATATATTCTATAAATAAAAATAAATCGCTGAAATGTATGTGCGCGCGTAACTTACGAACCAATGCACGAAATTGAATAATGGGACCAATGGTCTACTTTTTCTACAAATTTCTTATCTGGTAGGGAACTCAGTATGGTAGGAATTTGATCGACGGCTCTCGATCTACTAAGAGCCCACTTCAGTTTGCATTGTGTTCATTTTAATGTATGTGAATAACTTAACACTTTTCTTGCTTTAAATTGTTAGTGTAGTTTCTTTTAGTACCAAGAACCAAGCAGGCATATTTGCTTTTGTGCTCATATAGAATGCAATATAAAGTCTATGTTTTTGCAGGTCTATCAGTTGAAGTGGTGATGGGTGGCCTACCTGTTAAGGATGATATTGAAAAGTTACAAAAGAAGGTTCATATCATTGTTGGTAGCCCTGGGCGCTTGCACCATTTGATAAAGGATAAGCACATTGACATGTCTTCAGTCAGGCTGTTAGTTTTAGATGAAGCAGATAAGTTAATGGAAAAGAGTTTTAGATCTGATATTGACTATATATACTCCTCATTACCACAATTAAAGCAGATCATCTTAAGTAGTGCAACATTCTCTGAAGAGTCAAAGGCCTTTATAAACCAGTATGTTGAGGTGCCCCAACACATCTGTCCTGACACTAAAAGTGTTTTGTTGGGCATTACACAAACAGTAACAGTTGTCAGCCACAACGCAAATGTTGTCAGACAAACTCAAAATAAATTCGAGGAGCTTTTAAATATATTAGCAAAAAGACAGTTTAAGCAGTGCCTGATATTTTGCAACTACCAAGCTCGAGTAACAGATTTGCATAAAATGTTAATAAAGGCTAAGTGGCCTGCAGAAAAACTATATGGTAAACAAGAACAGACAGATCGATTAGATGCACTGAAAATATTGCAACAATATAAATGCAGGATATTAATAGCTACAGATCTAGCAGCTAGGGGGCTAGATTCTTCCCATGTAGACTTGGTTGTCAATTTTGAAATCCCACATGAGTGGCAAACATACTTGCATAGAATTGGGAGAGCTGGTAGGTTTGGGACATATGGCCTGGCTGTTTCTATCCTAAGCACACAAGAAGAAAAACAATTTAAAGAATTAATGAATTCATTGCAATTTCAATTACACATAAAACACTTTTGGAGTGATGAGCAATTTGAATATACTGATCTCAAGACTCCTGATGCTAATACTGTGGAAAAAACTTTAAGCTCATCCAGCTGTGATAAAGAAGAAGCAGAAGAGAATGTGTACCAAGACTTGTGGGATGCCTTAACGTGTGAAACAGTGGAGCGTCATGAAGTAGAAACTTCAGATAATTTATGTAAATCAATTGAGGGAACAAATGATAATGTAGAAACATTTGAAAATTTATTGGAATCTTTTAATAATTGGCATGTAAATAGTGATGATAAAGATTCTAGTGCTCTCATCACCAATAGTGTCTTGAAATCAAAATCTATTGAGAAGTTAATAAAATGTGTCAAAAATTCACACTGTAATTCAAATAAGACTTTCAGTGTTAAAGAGTATAGTATACCTTCACCTGAAGAAAAGATTGAAGAGGTTAACCCAGTAATGCCAGAAGAAAGTGAGACAAATTCTGTCTCTAAACATGATACACCATCTTTAGATAAGTTTTCTCATAAAACCAAAGAAAATATCAAACAATCTAGTTTTCATCACAATGTAACCAAACCAAGTAAGTCTTTTGATGTGTATCAAGAAGACGACACATCAGATGAAAGTGATGATAATGGATATAACACTGCTTCATATAACAACAGTATAACCACCGGCTCAAGAAATAATTACTACTACCCAAACACTCAAAAAGGAAAAACCTCCACAAATTATATTAATTGGTACAACTACTTGAAATTCAGAACAAAACAGATTGAAATGGCAGTCTATATAGAAGAAATGTCAAAACTTTGAATGTGATGGTGTGGTAACTGAGATGTAAAATTCCTTTTTACACTCTGATATTGATAATAAGGTAGTAGTATAAGGGTTAATTGTGCCAAATGTGATATAATGGTAATTTAAGTTGAAGTGCATGTAGATAATAATAAGATTGGATGTTTTCAATCTATTTATGTAAGTATTTCATTATGTAGGTATGTTTATCGTTGTCTAGTACCCATAGAACATGCCTAGAGATAGAGCTAGTGCATATAGAACAAAACACGCACTTTGTTCTCGTTTACTTACATTAAATCAATTTTACCGAGTTATCAGACTTGCACGGGACCGGCAATCGCGCGTTGATATTTTCCGGCTAACGGCGGTTTTGGATGGTTTCGTTTTCATTGAAATTGCTGCCGCACGCACTGAAGTTAAGACACTTCATAATTATTCTATCTTTGTTTAGTGCATAAAATGTATGTTTTATAAATGTCAAATACAGGAGCAATGTTTAATTTGAACTCAAATTATTAGTAAAGATTTTTATTTATCATACAACTTGAATAAAAAGTGTTTTTCTTACATATTGCTTTTAATAATAATTAAAACACATCACAATTTATGACAAGTAGTTAACGACATAGATCTGATGCCAACCAGATTTACAAAAAAATCAATGTTATGTTGTTATAGAACAAGCAAAGAAATGGAATACTTACCTATTTTGGAAGAAGAAGTATTAGAGAATTAAGATGTAATCACAACGACAGTATTAGCCAAAAATAAACTATTTATTAAAATTAATATAAAAATTAGAAAACAATTATGACTTGAAAATCATAGCCTTGAACGAACAATAGTGAAATACGGTTATTATTATTACACGCGGCTACAAACAGATGAGTTTAGAAATTAATTCTGCCGCCGAACAGATCTCAGAGCGCGGTCGGGAGGCGTCATTGAGCAAAGGACCGCGCTTTATACCGGCCGGTTTAAGAGGATTGTTAGGCTGAACAATTCCATACAAAATAGTTCTGTAAGTTTCCCTTTCCAAGAAAATATTTCTTGGAAAGAAACAAATGAAAATAAAACGGAAACGTATGTATGTATGTATAAAGGTATGAACGTATAAGACTCGTGTTTCATAATAACTACAACATATTTAAAAATCGTGGAAATCGAACTTGATTTAGGGGGTGAGCAACGTTATCGCCTGGAGCAAAATTTGTATGGATAACTTTTGACAGCTACTCGATTTGAGCGTCGCTTGACAATCCTCTTAAACATGGTGTCTTTCATAAGTTTGAACATTTCATATATTTATGTTCCCGCTTCCGCGCCGCTGGCGCTACACGCGCGAGGGCGCGACTGTACCAGGAGTACCTCCTTACTCGTTGTTGGAGACTTGAGGTGCGATAAAAAGGTCAATCTTAAACTACTTTATGTATCTTATTAGTGCCATCAATAAAATATATAATTTGAGGTAAAACAAAATATTATTAACAAATTGCAATTATGAGAAAAACAACTCGGATTTACATTGGTATGTACATGTTACTTTGATTGACTAATTATACCTTACACCTACCTGATTAGTCTCATTTGATAGCAGGTGATTATATTTCCCTGTAGCATTTATGGCACTATTAATAGTGATAGATGACATAGTACATTATTGCATAGGCGTGGAAAGTAAGGGATTTCCTGACGAGGTGGTTAGCAGGCTGAGCAATAGCGAGGCCTGCTAAAATACGAGTCAGGAAATCCTCGTTTCCGCCGAGGCATACATAATGCTTTTCTCAAACAATGCGAGGAAATGATACAAATATATGATAATAAGTATTTTTAAAAACCTTTGACCAATTCGGAGAGAATGTTTGTTTGCGTCATACGAGCATTAGTTAAGATAGTTTCACGCACGAGCCGCCACCCGCCGCCGCCGCTCCGCAGAGCCCCGCCGCCGCGCCGCCGCCCCTCTGCCCCCCCCCCACAAGTCGGGTGAACGGGATTTTTTTCATGGTCCTTTCGATTTTATACGCAATAGAGAGCACTTTTGAAGAAATAATATGGACATGGACGGAAAGTGTTTTCATATGGTTTTTTTGGGAGCCCTTTGTTTCCCATAATTTTATTGGTCATAATGTAATTGTTGACATAATTTTTGATAGTCATAATTTTATATATCGCTAAAACTGTAAACTTTTCAGAAGTTCTGAAATATCTAACGTATACACAAGGCTAGGTTAGGTTAGGTTTGATTTATAAAAACCCTGAAAAAGTAACAGTTTCTTTAAAAAAACACGTTATGACTTGCGATGATTATGACCTAAAGCACATTATGACTAAAAATAATTATGTCAGTCAATATAGCCCCGGTTTTTTTACTCCTAGGAATAAAAAGAGGCATTTTCCGTCCATGTGTTTCAGTCGGAAAACCGTTATTTCCGAACATGTTTGAGAAAAATAAATTACCCAGTGAAACGTTTAACATTCTACTATACGCCGACAACGTGAAATACGGCCACTCTAATAAAATCCAAAAGAAAAATGCCATTTTAAGTGTCATAATATTTGTACATGTTTTGCGTCTGCGATATGATATTGTTAATAATAGTATTATTGGTATTCGAGACCATATTCCACTACACCGTTAGTTCGAGCACGTAAAGTTCTACTTAAGAAATGTATGACCCTAAGTACCAATTTGTAAGTACTAATGTTAAATTTAATCAATGTTAATCGACTGTTAGTTCATACATTTTGACAGCTGTTAACGCTCTAATCGTCTGTTAAGTGGTTAACATCGTATGGTGAAATTGGTACTACGTAAATCGTGCTTCACTGGTCATGGTTACACAAAGAACTGGTTCTGTCAATTTGAAACAATATCTTATTGGCAATAAATCTTCTAATCTAACAACTCCAATAGTTCAATTGAGATTTTTCTTTATACTAGCTTTGATCTATACAAAAGAACACATTTAAAATGAAAAAGTACATAATTTGCTAAAAAAAGGAAAACCCTGTTGCATATAGGTTTAAATAAATTGAGTCACAATCAGGTCAAGTATAAAAATTGCATATTCTCAATTATTTTAAATATAACAACATTATAAAACGAAGTCACTGTAATAAATCGGTAAATATTCATTTTGTTTTTAATTATCTATTTTTTTATTACGTAGGTATTTAATAAAGATAAAAATCTATAAGGAAATTTAAAACATTGAAGGTACAATGATTATTAAGTTAGCACTTAAATAAATAAAAAATACCCATTTAGACTTTGGTAAAATTAATACCTTATGGGCGTTTCTTTAAAAGTTTGTACCTAGTTAAAGGCTAAAATTAAGAAACGTTAACTTTTCCGCTGAGTTACGAAAATTAGTTATACTTGTGATAAGATAAATGGTGGTATCTCAGACAAAACTCCTGTAGCAAGTGCAAGCATATTACTAACGGGTGAGGATTTAATCTACTTCATTGATTGAATTAGAGATACTGCTAATTGGCGCTGAGAGGTAGTATATAAATGTACGACAAATTTTCGTAACTCAGCGGAAAAGTTAACGTTTCTTAATTTTTGTCCTTAACTAGGTACAAACTTTTAAAGAAATGCCCTTATATTGTTTCTCCTACCCGACTGATGGATTTTTCGCCCCCGTTAACCCACATATTGCAAATTTCATCGAAATTGTTAGAGCCGCTTTCAAGAACGTAATTACAGATACGCAAATATTACTTTATGTGTTTTTCGTTCCGTCATTTATAACATAGGGACGGAAATTGAGATCTTAGGGTACTCATGGCTTGACACGATTAGCCAACGGGTTTCTGGTACCTACATTGACAATATTACAAAAAACACGAAATATAACGCTGAAATGCCTCAAGCGACTTTTAATAACTAAACAGCAGGGATCCCAAGAAATCTAAATGCCGATTTAGTCGTTCTTTTCATGGGTTTCTGAAAATCAAAGAAATGTTTAAGAATTATACACTTGAAACGAATCATATAGTTTAGTTAAAAGTATTGTTCGAGGGCGACCGTTCTGCTGGGTGACGACGGGCGTCAGAGGAGGCATGGCGGCTGTCCAGCGGCTGTTACAGCCAAATAATATAATTACTCGTGTGGGTAGAGGTTATACCTCAACTGAGATGATCTTTGTAATCTATATATATAAAAGGCAACCCTGACTCCACAGTCGAAACTACTGTACCTACAAACTTGCAATTTGGTACAGGGGTTCGTTTCATGATGTAAGTGAGCACTAAGAAAGGATTTTCTAAAATTCATCCCTAAGGGGTTAAAATAGGGGGAGTAGCGAGAAACTAATTCTTTGCGTACAAAGTCGCGGGCGTCCTCTAGTAACTCATAAATAGGCATTAAATTTTTTTGTTTTTCTAGTTTTCTTAATTCAGTAATTTCAATTATGGTTTTATATACCTTGATCACCTTATTTTATTGTTATAACGTGCAAATAATATACAGGTGTAAGGAGAATGGCTGGACAAAAAAAATGGCCAATAAGTAGTGCTACTTATCAAGGCCTGATTAGGAAGTCCAGGACCACAGTCATGTTATTTTTTTTGCTGGTTCATTATTTAAAATCAAATAATTAAAAAGAAACATGAATAAAACCACCAATATTATTTTTATTTGTGTCTTGATTATTGCTATGTTCTGTGAGAGTTGATATCTGGTGCAAATAATTACTCGAAATAACCCCAGGACAAGGTAAAAATATAAAAAGACTTAAACAATACCTAAAAGCCCAACATAGCTACGCTTAAAAAAAAACTAAAAGATCTCAAGCACTTCAAGTTCTTTGAAAACTTCTTTGATTAAATTTCCAACAATGTATCATATTCTTTATTTTATTGACTGGAGTTATTTGCTAATTTAGGGTGGTATTCCACTTGTCCAAGATCTTTATTCAAGGTCAAAGATTTGTTCCTATCTCTCTCTAGCAAAACAGCATTTAACATGGAGTTTATATGGCCGACGTGTTACATGACGTCATAGTGCATATCGGATCTCTCTTGTCTAATCGCTGTCTAATTAGGAGTGTAAAACGCTTGTATCATCCGTATTTCTTGGCCGAATTTAATTTCACTTTTGGTGATCTCTTTTAAGGTATTTTCACAGAACATAGCAACAGTCAAGATAGAAATTAAAAATAAATTGTCGGTTTTATTCATGTTTCTTTTTAATTATTGACATACATACATCCCTTCACGCCTTCATTGCCAGAGTGGGGTAGGCAGAGCTACAGAATTATCAACAACTCTAAAAAAATGTTGATAATTCTGTAACTACATTAATTATTTGATTTAATTATTTGATTTTAAATAATGAATTCCGTCATTTGTTTGTACGAGCCAAAAAATATTTTTTTTATACCGTTGGTCCTTTACCTCCTTATTAGACCTGAATAAGTAGTATATGGCACCAGTTATTCGTAAAAAAATTTTGTCCGACCTTTCACCTAACACCCCGTATATCGCCGTATGTCGCACCTTGCTTCCCCATTACACAGCCCGCCCCCGCTAACGCTGACATATATCTGATCAACTGTCACTTTGCAGGATGGACACCGTAGAAAGAGTATTTCCTGGACAAGCTGCTCGCGTATAATATACCCTTTGTGATAGCAATACACTACATCGCGACCAAATAACATATTATCATCTTTAGCAGATAAAGCTTCTGTCATTAAGTGCCTACCTGATTAATGAAACCGCATTAATCATGAGAAATGATTACCGGTGAAAGGTTATAATTTCATTTTTTCGAGCACTGTGGCTTTTGCGGCCTAAAACAATTCAGACCACAGATACCTACGAAACCTACGAAAACACACAAAACAAAAACACAAGTAAGATAGAAAGTAAAGATGCTGTCTTCTTTATTTATCTGTTTTTTCGTATAAATGCTTCTCTTTTACTCTTTGACTTTGTATTATTTATTCGTGTCCCGTCTAGGTAATACTCTGTGTACAATAGACACGCACGAACTCTTCGGACTATAGCCACCAACGGTACCTACTAAACATTAAACATTTGCCAAAGTATTTAATGCTATAGGTACAGTCAAGGACTTTAATTGATAAGACACTATGGAACCCTGTCATAATGACAGCGTCAAACCACATTAAAGAAATTACGCTAAAATTAATGATTAACGTTATACGACAGGGTTCCATGGTGGCTCAACAATTAAAGTCCTTGACTGTACTCTATGCATCGAAACAAGTTAATACTAGAAAATGGCGAAGTGCCATAAGTCAGCCATAAGGGACCGGGCGGAGAAAGACATCCCGGATGTAGGTAAACATATGGCGGCCAAACTTCAGTCTAAATCTGACTATCCTAAGTTGCGAACACTATCATATTGGTGATTCGATATTAGTTTTAATCATGTTAACGTAATAAATTGTGGCTACGGTGTGTACACCTAGGCGTGAATTAACTTAATAACATAACAGAGTGTAATCGTTAACGCCCACCTTGTCCACAAAAGTGCAAAAAAAAGAATACCAAATCAACTTGTTTCGATGGACAGAGTATAAACCAGGGCCGGACCCAGATTTTATTTAGGGCGAACTAAGCCCTCCAAACCGAGTATTCCTTAGGTCAGGCCTTGTTCAATTTTGGGTGAGTCCCAAATAATCATCCTGGGTCCCCCCGGCCGGAACCTAAATGTGAGTAAATACATTTTCCCAATGAAAACAAAAGCTTTATATAGTCGAAGAGTTGTTTTCTTACCCACAAGCTCCTCCTCATCCGCGTCCAGTATGTCGGCGCAGCAGACGGAGTAGCATATGAGCGAGAGGAACCCGAGCGGCAGCCCGAACACTAGCGCCGTGAGCACGGGGTTGCCGCGCCACATACCGCCGAGCGTCGCGCGCGCTTCGTACAGCCCGCGGTACACGCGCACCATCCAGCCGTTGCCACCGTAGGTCTACAACCAAACGTAATTTATAATCGAAAAACAAATACAACCAAGTTTTTTGTAAAACCTAGTTCATACATTTCTATGTATGAGAATCTTTCTGCTTGCAATAGGCTGATCACAACTACGCGAGGGCGGTATCGACGGGGACGAGACCCATAACGGCGATGAGGCAATTCCTAGGCATTTGTTTCCGCCAAACAACGCAGTATATTACAAAATATATGTAAAACGTGTCCCTTGGTTGTTACTGTAAATTTTTCGTTGCCTCTCTTTTATTCGGTATTTCAAAAGTAACTAGGACATGTAAAGATCGCACTTGACTTGGTTGTTATTTGTCAAATATTTTCGTTGCCTCTCTTTCATTCGGTATGACAAATGTAAGACACGTAAAGATGGCACTTCACTTGGTAGTTATCGTCAAATATTTTCGTTGCCTCTCTTTCATTTGGTACCTATGTCAAAAGTAAAACATAGCCAAGTGAAATGCTACCATTACCTACCAACACATTTTTGATGTGAGTATACCTATCGATGAAACGCGCCCCGCCCCTGCTATACTTTATTTGTTCAGGTAGGTATTTAACTAAACCTAAATGTAAAGAAACAAAACCACGGGATACATAATTCGTCAGCCAATAAAATCAGAACACTAATACGTCAGTTTGACAAAACTGTTTTGATTGGCTATTTAACAGTCACAGAGCCACGTGGTTTGGTTTGCTTATATTAATTTAAGTACAATGGAGTAAGTATCAATGATAATTTTTATATAAAGATACGTCATCTGCGCGCAAACGTTCCGCAAAAAGGAAGGCAAATTGCCTTACTTTTTATCTATTTATCTCTTTCTAACCATAGCGTTCGCTATGGATTGCCGTGTTTGTCTCTGTCAGTCAGAGCTCGGATACCGGTTTAATTTTCAAACCGTTATTATGTACTTGGGTGCAAAACCTTTTCATTTTGGTTCCGTTCGCATAAACCGGTTTTCATAACCGGCTTTTGGAGGAACCTTTATATAAAGTTCTTCCCGAATTAACCGGTTTAGAACTTAAAAAACCGGTTTAACCAGACGCACGCCACGCACGATAAACTAGCAATTTGTGTCTGTCAATAGTTTTTAACCGACTTCAAAAACGGAGGAAGTTCTCAATTAGTCGTCTTTTTTTTGGGTATGTTCTCCGATTACTCAAAGATCTCTAACCCGATTTGAAAAAAAAAATATATATTCGAAAGGTATACTTTCTAGTTGGTCCCATTTTCAACACGTCATCATGATGATGGGATGGGATATTGAAGAAATCAAGGGAACTCCTCAAATATTAAAGGAACACCTGTAGCAATTTGGGTATTTTTCATACATTTCTCGTGCATTTGCTCTTGGAAAGTACTATTTGGTGTAGTGGAACTGATGATGAAGACCACAAATGGCCACCGGAACTCCTTAACGGTACCTATTTCAAGCGTTGCAATAAGATATCTCGATTAAATGACTATGACGATGCACATTTAGGTTAAAATATATGACTATGACTTTCCCGCGCCGTTGCTTTCGGTGAGCTTGAAATGTTCTATAGTTTCTTATTAATTGAGAAATGGACTAACGTAACAGCATGATGAGGATCACCAAAAATTATAAAATAAAATAACTGTTTAAATAAACAAAAACCCGCCTTCAAAAACTCAAAAAGAACTTCTTTTAAATTGGGAGGTAATAGGTCAGTTCAACTGAAGTCGCCGTCCTGCAATATTTTTAACCAAAATCCGACTTCATTTGGACTGACTTCCCATTTTAAGAGAACTTATTTTTGAGTTTTTGAAGGCGGGTTTTGTCTTTTTAAACAGTTACGTTTTATGATAAATGCATTTTGCAAAACTGACGGATTTTCGAGATAATTCATTTTTTCTTTAAAAGGTGATATAAGTAAATACCGACCGTTCTGATAGAGTTGGTGGTGGGGTTGCCATTTATCTTCGTTCCCTTCCCATATCCCCTTTTTAACCGACTTCAAAAAAAGGAGGAGGTTCTCAATTCGTCGGGTTTTTTTTTTTTTTTTTTATGTATGTTCCCCGATTACTCGAAGACCACTGGACCGATTTGAAAAATTTTTTCGTTGTTCGAATGGGTATACTTTCTAGTTGGTCCCATTGTCACCACGTCAGGATCTGATGATGGGATCATGGAGAAATCAAGAGAACTCCTCAAATATTATAGGCACACCTATAGCGATTTTGGTATTTTTCACTGTAACTCATGCTTTTGAAAAGTACTATATGGTGAAGTGGAACTGATGATGAAGACCACAGATGGCCACCGGAACTCCTTAACGGTACCTATTTCAAGGGTGGCGATAAGATATTTCGATAAAGGAAGTTGAGCGACTATGACGAAGCACATTTAGGTTTAAATATGACTATGACATTCCCGCGGCGTTGTCTGCGGCGAGCTTGAAATGTTCTATAGTTTCTTATTAATATTTAGAAGTGGAGCTACGTAACAGCATAAATAGGATCACTAAAAAGTATAAAATAAAATAAATGTTTAAAAAAACAAAAAACCGCCTTCAAAAAGCAAAAAATAACTTCTTTAAAATGGTAGGTAAATAGGTCAGTCCAACTGAAGTCGGCGTCCAGCAATATTTTAACCAAAAGCAGACTTCAGTTGGACTGACCTATTTACCTACCATTTTAAAGAAGTTATTTTTTGCTTTTTGAAGGCGGTTTTTTGTTTTTTTAAACATTTATTTTATCTATTGTTAAATTGGCATGTCTCCATAATCTTCTTCTGGCGCCGCGGAGTATCTTTTCCTCGACATTACTTTATCTCATAATAAACGTCTTCTTGGTGTTTTTTATTCTCTCTCTCTCACTAATTACTTCTTTTCATTTGAGAAACTTCTTGAAGATCTTCCTCTTACGATCATCACATTATAATGGGGGACTTAAATCTCTTTTAAATGTCTGTAACCTGAGTATTCTTCCTTTTTACGCTACCCATCACTTTCCTAATTGCACCCCCTTCCCTTTTAGATTTGACTTTGGTTTCTTCTCCTGCTCATGTAGCTAAGCATGGACAATACTCAGCAGATGCGTTCTTTTAAGGCTGGATTTACACTGAAACTTACGACTTACGTAAGTAGGGATGCAGCTATCTGTTAGAATAAGAAAAAAAAAATTCTATCTACTTCCAACCAATAGCTGCGTCCCTACTTACGTAAGTCGTAAGTTTCAGTGTAAAGGCCGTCTAACATGACCCTATCTATTTTTCTTATAAAATCCGGCCTCCGAAAGCTAAGCCTAGGACACTCCTTCTGCGTAATTTTAGTCTGGTGGATATGAATAAGCGTCGATAAGATGCACTTAACACGGACTGGAGTGTGATTTCTAGGGTAGCTGCAATCCGACTCATTAAAATTAACCATCTTCCTGCTCCCTGGCTCTCTGAGGACATAAAAGCTATATATATGATCAGGAAAAAGGATTTTGCAAAATCGAGGTGCAAAGCTGACCCATCTGACAGAAATAAAGCCAAGTACCATACGTTGCGTAACCGCTGTGGCACTGTTTGTCGAGACGCTCAGAGTCGCCACATTCATAAGTCAGTCGAAAATAGTGATCCCGCTAAAGTTTGGAAATTTCTTAAGTCAATAGGAGTTGGAAAATCACAGCAAAGTTCCAGTACCATTGGTTGAGATCTTGATCTCCTAAACCAACAATTCTCATCTTCTGCCACTTTCAATGGCCCTGCAAAGGACTTGACTTTAAATTATCTTTCAACACTTTCAACTCCTGACACTTCTCCTTTTTCCTTCTATCAATTCTTCGACAGTGATGTTAGGAGCAGCATAAAATCCATTGCTTCCAATGCTGTTAGAGTCGATAGTATTAGTCGTAATATGATCCTCCCTTTACTTGACCTGCTTGTCCCTATTATCACCAGCATTCTTAACAGTTCTGTCTCGTCCAGTGTGTTCCCTTCACTGTGGAAGGATGTTGATGTTATCCCTATGCCTAAAAAGTCCAGCCCCTGCTCCTTTTCCGATTAAGTACCGGCCAATATTCATTCTCCCTTTCCTACTTAAAGTGTTGGAGCGTCTGGTTCATCTGCAGTAATCTTCTTTCTTAAACAGGAAACTTCTCCTCAATTCCTTTTTTCCGCCCTGGTCATAGTACGTTATGTATAGCTCTCGTTAAAATCTCAAACGACATTCGGATGGGATTCTACAGTAATAACTGACCTTGGTGACATTGCTGGACTGTCGATTTTGACGTTTTGCTTGGTATTCTCCGCTCTCTTACCATATCTCCTGAGTTAATTGAATGGTTTCACAGTTATTTATAAGGTCGTCGGCAGCGAATAAAGGTGGAAGCTTCCCGATGTTCGTGGTGCAGTTTGTTCTATCTATTCTATCACGGATAGCCTTCTTTCTTCAAATCATCTTTATGGCCACGATCTACAAATTTACTTTCAGAGCTCTTCGTGATCTCGATACTGTCTTTGGAGTTGCTATCGATGATTTGGTCCGTGTACTGGAATGGAGTAACAGATACACACCATTTTCGATCTACGTCAAAAACTTATGTTTCGTCATGGACCGTAGCTTTACATGGACCCCCAAGTAAAGATCAGTATTAAGATGTTTGCGGCAGTGTGGTCTCTTAGGCGCCTTCACAACTTTCTTCCTCTCACCACTAAGATTGCGCCCGCTCAATAGTTACTTCTCCCTATTTTAGATAATGCAGATGTGTGCTATCTTGATCTTTCTGAGGAGCAACTTAACAAGCTTGAGCGAATTAATATTTTTAGTCGGTTCATATTTGGGTTGCGCAAGTATAACCAAGTCTCTACTATAGCGCTTTCTGTGCGTTTCTCCGAAAAATAAATTTTATATGATCCCTCTTCTTCTTCTAAAGTTTACAATAACTCCTTTACATTTCAGGCTGTTAGGTTGTTGAACTCTCTCCCTTTGGAACTGAGACAGCCTAAATCACTTCCTATTTTTCAGAATCTTTTGAAAGAACACCTTTTGGCACTTCCTTAGGTGTTTTCTGTACCTTTTATTTTGGTATATTTAATAATATGTTATAAATGATATATGTTCCTGTTACGTACCAATATGTATTTTTAAATTGTTTAATTCAGTTTGCACCGCCTGCCTTGTGCATTTTCAAACCATCTCTTCTTTGTAAGGTTGTCTGGAAGAGATCGCTATTTAGCGATAAAACCGCCTGTTGACTCACTATGTAATCTGTGATTTATTTTCTTGTTTATCAGTTCCCTGGTGTATAAAACAAATAAGTTTGCACCGCCTGCCTATTTCTATTGTCCATTTTCAAACCATCTATTCTTTGTAAGGTTATCTGGAAGAGATCGCTATTTAGTAGTGATGCAACGAATACAAATACGAATACCCATTCGTATTTGCCGAATAGTAGACATTTACCGAATATTCGTATTCGGCGAATACATACATAAACTCACGCCTTTATCCCCAGTTTGGGGTAGGCAGAGCTACAGAATTGCCAACATCTCTAAAAGCTTGTTGATAATTCTGTAACCACATTTTGCATAATCAGACTAAGATGTTTACCAGTGTATTAGTGACAGGTTGCAAGCCCATCGCCTAACAGTACTACAAGCCTTTATTTCCTTAGTCGACTCTTACGACATCCACGGGAAGGCATGGAGTGGCACTATTCTAAGCCGGCAACCACACATATACAAATACGCTAATACTAATACAAATATTTAAAGCTCCCAAATTTATCGCCGACTGCTGATCCACTGGCCTTTTGGCGAGAAGATTCCATTTTCTAAGTCTGAAAAAACTCGCCCAAAAATATTTTTCACTGAAGCCATGTACAGTCGCCTCGGAAAGACTGTTTTCAACGGCTGGGAATATCCAGACTGAAAAAAGAAATCGCCTAAGACCAGAAAATCTACAAACTTTATGTTTTTTAAATAAAAATTTGCCTATTGTACTTGCCTATTTTATTATCATGGCGAGATATTCGTATTCGTATTCGTATTCGCCGAATAGTAGGTTTGATATTCGTATTCGTATTCGTAAAAGTAGTATTCGTTGCATCAGTACTATTTAGCGATAAAACCGCCTGTTGACTCACTATGTAATCTGTGTTTTTTTTTGTTTATCAGTTCCTTGGTGTATAAAATAAAATCTCGAAAAAAATTTTTTTTTGGGTTTTCGTGGTGTTTTTTTTGTCGTGTACCCTATGTTGTGGGGTGCCGTTGGATAGGTCTTTAAAAATATTCCAGGTTTAATAAAATATATTTCTGATTTGTGAAATATTAAGCTTTAAACAGCACACCCCCGAATTGAAAGTAAAGTACCTAAACACACAAATGGCGTACCGCACTCGTCTTCACATCACAAGTCAAAAAAGCAAGTTACAACGCGTTGGTTTCTAGACTCGCTGCGTTAATTAAAGTTACCATAAAGTTCTCAAAACGTTCGCGTTCCCTAGAAAAGTTCGGAACAAAACCGAAATAAACCGGTATTTTTTAAACCGGTTCCGAGCCCTGCTGTCAGTAATTGGTCACGGGTTTTGAATGCGTTTAGTATGAGCATAACGTATCTTAATATAAAATATCATTGGTAAGTATACTATGTGCGTACCATTGGCAATATTTTTAATGGCAATTAAGGGCCTGTATTCAACTCGGTATAACCATATTGCCTTTGCGGTGTTATGTATGTTGTTATTTATTTTTCATCACACTTGCTCGTAAATAGTGTCCTAATATGCTAGAAAAATCGACCGTAAATCCAAAATAATACCCGCGGGCTTTTTATTTACCATTACGCCCTATCGTGAGTAATACGTGGACTCAAACTATCATAATACGTCAGGACCCCAATTCTTGTGCCATTCGATATGAAGTTTCATTCGAGATGTAATGTCAGTTGCATACAATTTTCTAAAAATATCGCATATGAACTATTGATCTCGACTGTCACTAGAATCGGACTCCTGAACACGTTTGACATTATCTGTGGTAAGTCATAGACAATGATGTAGTCCGCCGCTAATTTATAAATACTGATTAGTGATTATAAATTGTGTGATTCTAAAATAATCAAAAGTACCTTAAGAGCTAGTTAGGTACCGTTGCTTACATAACTTTTTCTACAAATTTAAAATGATAATGACATAAATAAACAATCGCTAACTTTTCTTGTACACTTTCCTCGATTTTCTGCTAACAAATTTCTTGTCAGCAAAGTCATTTTCATTATTCCGATTGGCGTTAATAGTTTGTGAATTTGGTTGTTTATAATATGTTTCCAAATTTCACGCCAATTTTAATAGTTAATAAAACAGTTCTGACAATTTATCATACAAGTTGGAATGCCACCTGAAACGCCATTTTGTTAGTATCAATATTGAACGTAACCATGGTAACCAAATAACAAATCGATGGATGTTAATCATCTATTATTAGTAATTTGATAAAAATGTAATTTTAAACACATAATTAGTCTCAAAATTAATTTTGTTTTTAGTATACGTAATTTTAATTGGTATTAAAATATTTTTAGCGTTTTATTATACAAATTAGAACGTCAAGTGTTCACTGAACGCCAAGACTGACATCCGGAATGACCGTAACCATGGTAATTACAATGCTATAATAATTATTATAGAACTGTTATTACCATGGCAACGCTTATTATAGAATAGTTTTCACGTTTCGGTTACGCTATAGGTGGTATTGTGGTACCATTTACGATATCAATACTAGCGGTTTATAGTACGCGGGTAGAAAAAATCAATAATGTTTTACCGCGTAGAATTTCAGGCCAGTATGTGTAAAAATAAATAGTTTAGACCTGATTTGAACCTTGAAAGAAATGCATGCATCCCAGGTAAAATAATCGGCATTTAAGCTTTTTTCACATGTTCGGTCGGTACTTAGGCTATCAACAGTGCAATTTGCATCAGAGCAAAATACGGATGGGCATTGTCAGTCTAAGGCCGACGATGAGCGGAAAGCGAGTAGAGCCAGCGATCAACTATTAATATATTATAATGTAGGTATAAGTTAAGTGTCATATTGTAATATCATATTAGGATTAACTATGTAAGAAGACACTTCGCTATATAAGGAATGGAATTTAGGTTAAGTCATTTGATACCTGGGCGTATTTTTAAAAGTTTGTACCTAGTTAGGGACTAAAATTAAGAAACGTTAACTTTTCCGCTGAGTTACGAAAATTAGTCGTACATTTATATACTACCTCTCAACGCCAATTAGCAGTATCTCAAATTCAAATGAAGTAGATTCAATCCTCACCCGTTAGTAATATGCTGGCACTTGCTACAGGAGTTTTGTCTGAGATACCACCATTTGTCTTATAATATTTAACTAAAATTAAAGTTAACGTTTCTTAATTTTAGTTCTTAACTAGGTACAAACTTTTAAAAATATGCCCACCTATCTAATAATTATCTATTCGTAGCAGGTGGAAAGAAGTGGTCTCTGCCTACCCCTCTGGGAAACAGGCGTGATTTAATGTATGTATGTATGTATCTAATAATTAAGTACATAATTTAGTTAGTGTTTCACCCAATAAAAATATTAACCGTACTTAGAACCAGGGACCGGCCCGCTATCCCATTCAAGGGGTTTCGAATGGGTTTTTATAAGGATTTATTTACAAAAGCCGTATCGCTTGAAAGCCGTTCGATTTGCTTTTTAAAACGCTATTTATAAGGGTTACCCTTACCAATCCGTTTCGTATAAGTCTTGTTCGATTTTGCTTTTAAAGCGTTATACTTTGAGTGATACCAATATTTCTTTCACTTAAAAAAGCCGTCCGATTGGCTTTTTAAGCGCTATTTATAAGGGTTACTTTATAAAAAGCCGTTCGATTGGCTTTTTAAGCGCTATTTATAAGGGTTACCGTTATAAAAAGCCGTTCTATTGGCTTTTTAAGCGCTATTTATAAGGGTTACCCGTATAAAAAGACGTTCGATTGGCTTTTTAAGCGCTATTTATAAGGGTTACTCTTATATTTGGTTATCAATTTACTGCTGACGATCTGAGCTTTAGCTCTTTAGGTTTCCCTTATGTGAATGGTTAGTTTAACAAATAACGATGTCATATATTTCCAAAGGGGTTATTCTTTTAGTGCGTTATACTTCGAGAGGTAAGTCTTTTAAAGGCTTTTATCGGGGAATGGGTGGTCGGGTCCCTGCTTAGAACCTTGTCATTGTCATGCCATGCGGACTTTACACTCGCGCCGTGAACGCCCGCGATAGCCGCGAAACAAGAGTGGATATAATCGGGGTTTCGCGTTCGCGCTTCGCGGCGTTCATCGTCCGATGTCGGTATTTGCTCCGCGACTGAAGACGTGCGAACACAGTAATCCCTATTCTCGTTCAACTTCAACGTTGAGAGTGTAGAGGGCCCTATAGGCGCGGAGATCACGCACGAATGGCGGTCAATGTTCGCGGACACGGTTTGCGGCCGAGTGTAGAGCCCGCATCATGCTTGTCATTAACCGACTTCAAAAAAAGGAGGAGGTTCTCAGTTCGTCTGTTTTTTTTAAATGTTTGTTACCTCAGAACTTTCGACTGCGTGAACCGATTTTGATGATTCTTTTTTTATTTGAAAGCTGGTGCTTCCCGATTGGTCCCATTAATGAAGATCTGACGGTGGAATCCATGAGGAATCCATGAGGAATCGACGGAACTCTTCAAAATTTATAGGCACACCTATAGCGATTTTGGTATTTTTCATTGTAAATCGTGTATTTGGTCTTGGAAAGCACTATTTGGTGAAGTGGAACTGATGATGAAGACCATAGATGGCCACCGAAACTCCTAAACGGTATATATTTCGAGGGTGGCGACAAGATATTTCGATTAAGATAGTTGAGCGACTATGACGAAGCATATTTAGGTTTTAATATATGACTATGACTTTCCCACGGCGTTGCTTGCGGCGAGAATGAAATGTTCTATTGTTTCTTGATAAGTGGGAGAATAACAGCATAATTATGATCACTAAAAAGTATAAAATAAAATAAAAGTTAAAAAAACAAGTCTGCTTTTGGTTAAAATATTGTTCGACGCCGACTACAGTTGGACTGACCTATTTACCTACCATTTTAAAGAAGTTATTTTTTGCTTTTTGAAGGCGGGTTTTTGTTTATTTAAACTTTTTTTTTGATGCTCAGTTTGTAGTTTATTATGACAATACACTAAAGTGCTTAACATTTTTGTTGGGGTATTGTACATAGATGTTTCTAACCCAGAAACAAACATATGGTAGGTAATTTTTATCCTGGAAAATTCTACAATAAATAAATGTACCTGAGGGAATAGCGATAAACGACTTCTATACTGACGGAGTCGCGGTCAAAAGCTGGTCGTTGAATATGACAGTGCAAAACTGCAAAGTATTTGAATTTAGACTAAGTTTGTAGCTAAAGCGCTTACTTATTCGAATGTTACACTAGGTTTTGATTAAGAAAGTAGTAAAAATAAATAATTTACCGGTGCTAGTTGATTGTGGATTTGGTCAAGGAACATCAGAACAGCCTCTGGCGTCATGAGCACCGGGTCGTCATCAGGCATGTGGTGGTGACTGGTGGTGGAGTTGAGCACCAACAGGTGAGGGACACTTAACTCGGTCATAGCTATTGAGTTGGCAAAATCTAGAGATCCCATCCATCCAAATTGAAAATGAGAATGCAGAGTTTTCCCCCTTTGTCTGAAAAGAAAAACACATACTAAGTCAGAGATCTGTTACAAATAAAATACATAATAACTACGCTCTAGACTCAAAAGTACACCGCCCGAAACCAACTTACGCGCATGAAGAGATTGATGAATGTAGAGGAAGCGCAAGTTGTATGTTTACACCGGGGCACCTGCTGTCCTGCCGTTCCATACTCTGCCAACCCCATCGGAAGGCAGGCGTGAAGGTGTGTGTGCTCTAGACTACTTATACAGAGTGTCCCAAAAATCAACGTCAAGCCAGAACGCGGAGATAGTCAAGTACTTAAAAAATTATAGCCACTCAAAGAAAAATCGAGAAAATTGACACCCTGTGATGATCTTTCAAGTGCTGTGACTGCAAATCTTCACTTTCTTAAATATTTTTTGTGATTATGATATTGTTTGCTTGCCCTATCTCCTCCTTTCGGATTGACCTTTTTTTTGGGACCTACCTATATTATATCTAAAGTAAAAAATCTTTTTCACTTCTCATGCTCGTAAAACCTAATGCAGAAAATTAAAAAAAAAAACGAAATACACTGGCGGGAAAGAGGTTTTTGTCTATAGTTTTGGACCACAGTTTTGAACTATTCATTACGTAGTCGTTTTCTTTGCAAAATTTGTGTTGTGGTTTTATAGAATTTAGTGTGAAGGGGAAATAATGTTCACACCTAACACACTAGAAAAAAATGCAAAAGAACTTATTAAACAGACATTGCCGCCTAAATCAAAGAAAAATTACTTTAAACGTATGGAAATTTCAAAGTCTGGACGCATCTCCAGACTTTGAAATTTCCAAAACCACTCAATACATTCTCATTCATGTAAGTTTTTTTACATTATCACTGTTTTATTTCCTCGTAATCGAAGTGAAAAGCAGAGACTCAAGCATAAAACCCATTTTACCCTCGACGTGACTATCCACCCTCGCCGTACCGGCTCGGGTGGCTATATGGTTTTATGCACTTGTTGTACAATCTACTATTTAATCCATCAACATTCCTACTCGTACTCATTTATTTATAATGTCAAATATTATACATATGTCAAGTTATTTCTTAATACAATAGCCCTAGATTTGAAGCAACTGTTTTAAATCACAGTTTCTTGCGGCGCTTCTTCTCCGCAATGATGGTCTTGTCCGAAGCGCTAGTAGATTCACTGTATATTACCGACGTGTAAAAGAGCCCCCGTATGTGGCCAATTTACTGAATAAATATTTTGATTTTGATTTTGATTTTGTTTAGTATGCTTGTAAAGTATATATGGCCTCAAAATTTATTAAATGACGAATTTGTAAATAGTTGCGTTTCTACACGACATAAAAAGGTCAAATAGGGCAAAGATTTCCTTTGGCAGGATTAATCTTTGGGTTCCTAAGATGTTTGAAGTGGAGCCACGCAGATTTTTCATAAATATACATATATGAAAAATCTGCGTGGCTCCACTTCTTAAATATATATATATTTACTTCGGTACGGCGTCAATATGATACCATAAACGAACTCGGCATCCCCAATTTATACGAAAACGATACCAAACTTGGCCTAGTAGCTTAACCGATGTAGATATAAATATAAAGTTGACATTCCCCCCCTCGAAAATGTACATCAAAAATGTTGGTGGCGCCACTTCTAAAATTCTTCCTTGGGCCCTAAGGACCAATCCTGCCAAAGGAAATCTTTGGTTCACGAAACGCCATATTTCATCTGCTGCAACTGCCACTAAAAGATCCTGTTATTACCATAAGTATAATAAGCATTAAAACTAATTTTATTAATTTACACTTCGTTTTTTTTAGCATAAGACTAATAACGGTCAAATTCGCCATAATAATGAATGAAATAGTGAAAAAAAAATGTGCTAATTCCTATTACTTATCAGTAACTGGAAGACCGAGCGTCGCTTGGGTTGAATACGAAATTTCCCGAAGATGATAACTTGACAGATCGATTTTACGCCCCCGTAAACCCCTATATTTCAAATTTATTCGAAATCGTTGGAGCCGTTTCCGAGATTCAGATTTTATATATATATACAAGAACTGCTCGTTTAAAGGTATTAGATATCCAACCAATTTGGACCGATCCTTGTGATATTTTAGCACTGATATATTTTGGATAAAAAATTATAGATCCAGTAAAAACAAGGAAAACCAACAATGAAATGACGGTCATAATTTGTTTACCTACCTAGTAATACTTTCAATCATATCTTTGAAGTCCCTTTCTGTTTGGCTTATTTCACTCAATTTATTTTCAGAAACAACAGCAATCACTATGTACTTTTCAGTGTCCATGAGGTGGTTGATATTTGATCTTGTGATTTTAGGGTATACTCCAAACCTTTCAGCATTAATCCATTTATCTAATGTAGCATTTAAGGCATCATGGTCTTCAATTAAAGCTGGGTGAGCTGGAACAATGTGTTAAGATCAATATAGGCTTATTATTGAGAATCTGGTCAGTCAATGAAATGTGCAACTTTTGAGATGAGTTTTTGGCATTACCTTTTACTTTTTTTAAACTCTTGCCTGAGTACATGTCCCAAATGCTTCATCTTTAAATACTGGCCGAAGATGCGTGAAGCATAAAGAACTGGGGCGTTCAAAAGTTAATACAACAAAAAAATTGCTAAAAGATGTACATTACCACTTAACCCACCATTATAAATTGTCTGGATCAGGCCAACATGTTCCCCACTTTAAGATGTAAGTTCACGCTACCAATATTTGTTTAAATAAGTTGTGGGTCTGTACTTCCGAGAATAACCAACAAAGAGATAACCAAGCTAGATTAAAGGTTGAAAATAAATTAAAAGAAAAGTCCTGGCTGCCCAGCACGGCTAGCACATGTTGTTCGTGACTTGTTTGTTGCTCGGATCTCCCTTTCTATCTAGTCTGTAACCATAGAGACGCACCGAGCGATAAGCGAGAAAATAGAACTTGTGCTACCCGTGCAGGGGGGAAACGAACTGTTCAGAAAAAGGCATCAACAAAAAAATCTTAAAATTGTCCTACAACATCTTGAACATTACAAATCTGTCACATGGGCCCTATTATTTATTTATTTCATTTTTATTTGTATCACATCTCACAAAAAAAAAGAAGATAAACAGTTCTCACTTACCATCAAAAAAGTATGTTTCATCCTCTTTGTACACAAATACAGCTGTGTCATTAGGTGGATTAATGTCATTTTTAACTATTTCATGTGACATTGCAAAAAACCATGTATGGGGTTGAAACTTTTCAGCATGAATAATAAACATTTCCTGTACCAACAATAAACATTATTTTCAAAAGGAGCACCAATAAAAACAAATATACCTAAAGCTGATGCGAAATTGGCAATTTCATCTTTACAAGATTAATATTTCATGTCAAATTTTCTGCTGATAACAGAAATTTTAATGTAATGCTTTTTAAATCAATTACCCATAATGGTCCCTGTTGTTTCCCAACAAACCCAAAGAAAACTGGATGATTTTCCTTCAAATACCCAAAGCTATCAGCCTGAGTCACCCGCTGAACTGCAGGCTGGGACATGCGCACTGCATAGTTCACCATGTCTTCTTTCATTCTCTCACCACTGTACTCATAATGTTGTGAACCTTTGATACTGCAAACATATACACATTATTAAATTTTAACATCATTACATGCAAAAAAAATGTATCTGTCATCATGTAGGTATGTATCCAATGCTGACACAGAAATAATCAGAACATGCTAGAACTCAAGAGGAAATGAGCAAAGCAATAAAAGTAAACCAGGACAATGATTATGAATACATTTCGATACTTACAACAAAATTGTTGGATAAGCGCGCACTTTAAAATGGGCAGCCACAGCTGGGAACCGTGTGCAGTCCACTTTTGCTACCCTAATATGGCTATTAAAAAGTGACTGAGCTACATGCGCCCAGATAGGTTCAATACGGCGGCAGTGTGCGCACCAAGGCGCGTAGAATTTGACAAACCACATGCCATCAGTGCTGATATCTATGAACTTATCACTAAGCTCCAACACCCTTGAGCATGAAACCCCAGATGTTGCTAAAAATACAAAAACTTAAATGAACACTTCCAGTGCCAAAACACATCGTATTTCAAACACAATCATCGCAGGGGGTCAAAATCTTTGAGCACATATAGGCTAAATGTTGATCACCGGCAGATTTGTTGCCTAAATAATAAAAAGGGTCTCTTCAAAATAGCAGGTACTCAGCAGCTATCGTGAGCGGAGAATAAATTAAAAAGATATTGGATATATAATTCTTGAAGTCCTGCCGAATATTAAGTGCTTTTTAATTAAATAATACACGCATGAAGAAAAAAAGCAAAATATACTAACCTGTGAAAACTATTAGCCATATCCTAATTAAATTATTCATATTAATTAACTACTCTTTCGGAAACCTCTTACTTAGAATTTAATACATAAAGTTTTTTTGTACTCTTAATTTAATGCAAATTTACTTAACATAACTGTAATAAGCTTAAAATCAATACACTATAAACTTTAGCTCTGTATACTACAGCCTACAGCAAATACAGCAAGCAAGACAGTAAGAAGTCTAACGCCACATCGTGATATAGTCCCAATCCCAAGCA
Organism: Acleris literana; assembly: GCA_946894065.1. Classification (NCBI taxonomy): domain Eukaryota; kingdom Metazoa; phylum Arthropoda; class Insecta; order Lepidoptera; family Tortricidae; genus Acleris; species Acleris literana. The sequence goes on from OX335681.1 coordinate 8,842,291, forward strand.
TTTTTGTGTTAAAACTGTACAAAGATGTTAGAAGTAAATGTACAAACATCGTTGCCCAGTGTACGCCGCTGTCACTTTAGCATTGGGACTGTTTCAACTACTAAAAAAACGCCGGAACCGGTTTTATTATGTAAATTCTCATTGAATAAAATATAATATAAGATTACTTTTTAAAACATGAAGCAACATTATAGTTATTTAGTTTATTTTAGTTACATTTCATAATCCAAATTTAAATCAATTAAAGTGCATTTTTTATGCTTGTTTAATGAGTGTGGGTGTAATTTAAAGCTTGTTTCATATTCAGCGTTGCTCACACACAAGGTTAAGGTTGGCGGCTTGGCGGTCATCAGACTGAGAAACAAAATATTGTATCTCGCTCGCTGCTATCTCGCTCACTCAAAAGCCGAGATTGCTGAATTTGAGAACAAGCAAGATACAATTTTAACGTTCTTAGACTATATATAATTGCTTAATTTTAAGCAGCTCTTAAGCATTGCCACTGAGCATAGTGAGCATTTCGCCGTTTCAACATTAAATACCTATTGACTAATTTACGATATCGGCATAAACCTTAATTCTGTTCTTTTCATTCGCTATCTGTCATATGGTACGTCACGGCGGAATTTCATTCACTATTCCAACCTCAAAAAATATTTTTTATTCTACTCTTTCCAACCAACATAACTTAACTACATTAAACTCTATCTATAGTTCAACTTTCACTTTCAACGTCATCGCGATATCGCTTTCCATGACGTTACTGTTACAACGCGTAGTACGTAATTCATTTGCATTTAGTTTTAAAAATTGCATTAATTCGAATCGCCATTGCAAGTTGTTACGTACGAGCGATTACCGTTATTCGGAGTGGGGGCCAGTCGGACGCGCGCGGGGGGCACGTATCGGCGGCGCGGGAGCGCGGCGAGTTCACTCTGTCACTCGGTCATTACGGTATTTTTCTGCTGCGCGTCCCACATTTACTATCGTGAAAGAAAAAGTGACAATGCCCGAAAACACACCGTTTCAGCGCCTCCCGAAGAATGTCGTACCTAAACATTACGATTTAGAATTGGTGCCGGATCTCGAAAAATTAACGTTTACAGGAAAGACGGCAGTGAAAGTATCGGTAAGAGGAAATTTCATCACTCGTCCGGCCGTCGCAAATTATCTCATTTGGTTTCAACGTGACGTATTCACTTTCAGATCGTCAATCCTACCAAAGAAATAGTGTTGAACTGTTTGGATTTGGATTTGAAGAGCGTGAAGTTACAGTACAAGGATGGAGAAGCGGCTCTATCGCCGGTCGAAGTGCGGCTCAGCGTGGCCGAGGAGAAGGCGACGATTACGTTTGCGGAGCCGCTGCCGGCGGGCACGGCCAAGCTGCTCTGCGAGTTTACCGGCGAGATCAACGACAAGATGAAGGGGCTGTACCGCAGCAAGTACCTGACGCCTTCCGGCGAGGAGCGACACGCGGCAGTCACGCAGTTCGAGGCGACGGACGCGCGGCGCTGCTTCCCCTGCTGGGACGAGCCTGCCATCAAGGCCACCTTCGACATCTCGCTGCTCGTACCCGCCGACCGTGTCGCGCTCTCCAACATGCCGGTGCGTGAGGAGAAGGTGGACGGCGCCACGCGTTACGTGCGCTTCGACACGACGCCCATCATGTCCACGTACCTCGTGGCCGTGGTGGTGGGCGAGTACGACTATGTGGAAAAGAAGTCTCGCGACGGCGTCGTGGTGCGCGTCTACACGCCCGTTGGGAAGAGCAAGCAGGGCATGTTCGCACTTGAGGTGGCTGCCCGGGTACTTCCTTATTACAAAGAGTATTTTGATATAGCTTATCCATTGCCTAAGATTGATCTGATAGCTATAGCAGACTTTTCAGCTGGGGCTATGGAGAACTGGGGGCTGGTGACGTATAGAGAGACATGCCTACTAGTAGATGAGGAGCACACATCTGCGGTGAGGCGGCAATGGATAGCTCTAGTGGTGGGACATGAGCTGGCTCACCAGTGGTTTGGCAACCTTGTTACTATGGAGTGGTGGACTCATCTTTGGTTAAATGAAGGCTATGCCTCCTTTGTGGAATTCTTATGTGTCAACCACCTGTTCCCAGAATACGACATTTGGACACAGTTTGTTACTGAAACTTATATCAGGTACTTAATTTCATATTTTATTACTAAATTGTTTAAGATAGTAGATTTGTCGGTACACTTGAATAAACATGATATGTATTTTTGGCATGTGTTAATTTTTTTTGTTTCTTTGTCTTTATGAAAGTGCTAAAATGGCACACTGCCAGTGAAAATCATGAGCAGGCCATTTTGAAGTTATGCATTACTACGCAGTTATTTGATGACACTGCACTACTTTGCAGGGTCATCAAACTAACTTCTTTGTTTTAAACACTTTGCTGTTTAGTGATTTACTATTTATCTGATAAAAACATTGCATTTTCAGGGCTTTAGAATTAGATTGTTTGAAAAATTCACATCCAATTGAAGTTCCTGTGGGTCACCCTTCTGAAATTGATGAAATATTTGATGACATCTCATACAACAAGGGTGCCTCTGTCATTCGCATGCTACATAAATACATTGGAGATGATGATTTCCGTAAAGGAATGAATATCTATCTTACTAGGCATCAGGTGAATTCCTTATCTCTATTTGATTTGATGTAGATAAAAAAAGATTTATAGGTGTTTTTTAATGTTTCTCTTGACTCTCAAGTGGTGTACGTATAAGGCTTATCTTTCTACCTTGTATTTCTGAATGCTGTGATTATAATGTGTCTTGGCAAGTAAAGTAAAGCATTAACCGCTCATATTCTTGAACACAGATCCATGCTCAAAAGGCTCGTGGGCAAATTGGGTGTAGCACCAACAGACTTGAGACCTATATAATTAAAAAGGAATTAGTTAAAACCTAATTTCTTAATATGACTGTAAATACCCAGCTTACCGGAGAACAAAATATGGGCACTTGAAAAAAGATATTTATATTGTCCATAGAAACTTTGGTTAATATAATATTTTTAATTATACAACTGGGTATTTCATGCAGAAAAATATTTAAAACAATACTGAGTGTTTGTTTTTCTACAGAACTTGTCTTAAAAAGTATATAGAAATAATTGTAACAGTACATTACTCTTACGATAACAAAGTATCTCAATAATAAATGGCTCTGTGGTAATGAGAGATTATATCATCAACATAACGATTAATTCGATTAAGCAACTTAACGGAAAAAAGTTAAGCAAAGGTCGATTATTAATCTTATATATCGTGTATTTAACTGTACGACAAATCAACTTACCGATTAAAAAAAAAACAATATATACCTATACTCGAAAATCTAAGTCAAGACCAAAATCTTAACCTAAACAGGCGCACATTCACTGTTATTACTGCGTTTTGGTTTAAGTGTAGGTATTTTTATCAATAAAACTTACCCTAATATTACCTACTGGTTTCACGAGTTCTCATTCATGTTTTTATGGTATAATGTTAAAATAACTAAGTAATCAAGATGGGAACTGTCAGATTTTGGTCTTGAATTAGATTTTCGAGTATATGCCAAACTTTCTATGGACTATTATATTTTTGTTCTCTGGGGAGCTAGGTATTTACAGCCATAGTAAGAAATGATGTTTTAACTAATAACATCTATATATATAAAAGGCAAAACTGACTGACTGACTTAGATATCAACGCACAGCCGAAACTATTTTAAATATATATGTTTCAATTCTGTTGGTGCCACACCCAGTTTCCATACAAAAGTGCCCAGGATCCTTTAGAAATATTATAGCACTTTTTTTAAATATTAATACAATTATATTAAATATGAGGAGACCAGAATGGGGTCATTTCTGCACATGAGGGGTTAATAATTATTGCTATATTATTTTACAAATTATATTCAGCACACAGTACCACACCTGCATTAGATACATTGGTAGAGCAGAACCTTGATTTAATTGATTGTTCTACATGGAAATTAAATTATTCACATCCTATAAATTTCATGGCATTTGAAAGTTAGGTTAATTTAATTTTTTACCAAAGCATACTGTGTTTTTTTAATCTAATAAAATAAGGTCATCTGTAAATAACGGATAAAATAGACATTATTTCTAAGGCCCGTTACGCACTAGCGGTTAACCGCGGGGGCGGCTAGCCACGCGGTTGATCAAAATATATGAAAAACCGCCACCGCGGCGCTATACGCACTAGAGGTTAGCCGCAACCGCATGCGCGGTTAGTGCGTAAGGCGCGTAATGATGACCCTAAATTTCAGTACAAAAATACCTTCACTGAGGACCTTTGGGCAGCTTTAGAGGAAGCTTCAAACAAACCTGTCGGTGCTGTGATGTCCACGTGGACTAAGCAAATGGGATTCCCAGTGGTGCAGGTAGGTAGTACTTCAGACATCCGAACTGCCATTGCCCTTTGTGTATACATTCTGAATTATAATTACAAATGACAAGTCCTCCTACATATTTGATGACTCTATCCGTGAAACAATAGGTTTTAATCATGATAAACCTTCAACACAATTGTCTTGCATTAATGAGTAAGTTATTTTCATTGCCTATTGTGAGTACTGGTATTGTCTTGAATTCAATATACCTTACGAGCCACACATGCTTAAAATTGTTTCTAGGTCCACTCAGAACAAAGGGGCGCTGATCGAGTGCTGACGCTGACTCAGCAAAAGTTTTGCGCCGATGGTAGCCAGGGAGATGACGTACTTTGGATGGTGCCGATCACCATCTCCACACAGGAACATCCTGCCAAGGCAAGACTGTTTCCAATCATTCTTATGTTTGATTAGCTTATCAGCTAAAATAAAATCGTAAAACCACATTAACCTACACTAACAACTCGATTTCAAAGATAGCCACATCCTTTAAAGATAAAAATGTTAAAATTAAATGATTTGCAGTTGCAACAAACATTGTTGGGAGGTCATCATTCAAGTGGAAGTTGCAGTCCTGTCAATTCTGTTCTTCAGACTGCTTTAAATTTCCAAAATATATATGATGTAATAAAATTTGAAATAACTATGGTACTGTTGGTAAAGAAAAATCAATCAGGACTTTTAAAATATCAAATTATGGTGATAGAACAGTTATGCTTTGTAATACAGAAAGTAGCTAAATATAATTTTATTTTGCACCCTTCATTTTTTAGATACATTAGACTTATAATGTTGGTATATTGTTCACTCATAGTTTAAATTATATTTTCATCGCACTTGCTTGTAAACAAGGGCACGCGGTGACGCAAGAGTACTAGCAATTCTTAAAATGAAAAACTTGGTAAAATCATCTTAATGTATCTTAATATCATCTTAATGTTTGAAACTCCAAACACAAACAACTATTTTCTCAACCTTATTCAATCTTATCCGCATAACACATTCACATACATACTTTCACGCTTGTCTCCCAAAACTCTAAACATACAACTTTCGCTTCCTCTACATTCATCAACCTCTTCATGCACGTGTGTCGGTTTCGGGATCTTTTAATTTGGCCCTTATTCAGTTCAAAGCCCACATAAACCACACACTACTTAAAATACACATTTAAAGTTAGTTGGCGGTATTTTAGGTAATTTTCAGTGGGTAAAACGTTAGGGTCAAAAAATAATGACAGACTTCACCATCAGCTGGGACTAATAAATGTTACGGAAAGGGATAACTCAAAAACGAATGAAGCGACTTAGTTGTGCTAGTTTTTTAACTTTCTTATAGGGAAATGCTTTCATTTAAGATTCAGATGTTTTGTATTTTTGTAGTTTTGGCTGTAGGGGACACTTAACTATAACGAAAATGTCACAATAAGAAGAGCCCCTTTTAAAAACTGTACCCCAAATCTAAGAATTTATACAAACATAATATTAAAAAAAAAACGGTAAGGCCTTAGCCGCTAAAAATCTGCGAGCTAAAGTATACGATCAATTATTATTATTTAAAAAAATATCCACTTTATTTTAGTTTGTTTTGATATAAAATTAAAGTTTGTTTTAGAACAATACTTTGTCAGATATGACTCTCCACGTTTTATTTCTATTCTAGTAGCTGTTTTCCGTTGAAGTGAGGCGAAAAGTTGCGTGTTTATCACTGCTGCAAATTTACTTGCGTCTCGTGCCTTCTAATTCTTCGCTACGCTCAGGATAAAATTGTTGTACCTCTAACTACGCTCAAGTTTCAATTTTGGGCCGTTTAAAAAAAAAACTTAGTTATGGGCTTTAATTAAAACAAAACTTAATTGATTCCTTTGTGTAACGAAAGTTACTCATATAGTTTGTATGACTTACTTTCGTTACACAAAGGATGCGATCGTGATTTGGTTTTCAATAAGCCTTTAATTATGTACAATATTTTTGAAAACGACCTTTTTAAGACTCATTTATTTTATAAAGTAGTTCCTTGCATACTTTTTTAGAACATGAGAAGCGAAAATGGCAAATGTGTTGAAAAAACATTGAGTGTAACGGTCTCTTATGCGAGCGAAAAAGACGTCATTCGGTTCGGCTAACCGAGTCGCGCCGAGCCGAGCCGAGCCGAACGACACTTTATCACTCTTAAGGCCGAGCCACACCGGATGCGTGCGCGTAGACGTGACGTGCGCGTTCGCTTTCCACTGCGGTGTATAGTATGAATTCTCATACGACATGTCACTATACAACGCAGTGGAAAGCGAACGCGCACGTCATGTCTACGCGCACGCATCCGGTGTGGCTGGGCCTTATTCCATGGACATGCAGGTTATTCCGACGGATTTAAAACTGCACCGAGCCTCCAGCGGCGCCCTCATTACTATTATTGTGTTTTCTAATAAACTAAAGTATTATCTTGGTATCGAAGAGCGGATTTTTATGCATAATGTATAGCATACGAGTCATAAGACGCGCTGGCCTAGTCGGTAGTGACCCTGCCTACGAAGCTAGCGGTCATGGTACTCATGGGTTCAAATCCCGGTAAGGGCAGATATTTGTGCGATGAGCGCGAATATTTGTTCATGAGTCATGGATGTTTTCTATGTATTTAAGTATATATTTCTCTATGTAAGTATTTATATCGTTGTCTAGTTCCCATAGTACAAGCCTAGAGTTTAGTTTGGGCCTATAGTTGAGTAATTCTATGTTTTTTGACAAACAAATTAATAAAGTTTAAAACTTGTGTGACATGATACATTTGGGTGTGGTGTTTAAAATTCACTACTCTCCCCCCCCCCCCCCCCGGCCGCTTCGCCCTCCCCCCCACCGTAACTGTTTTTTAACATTGGGACAACTATAATAGATACGAAAAAAGTGTCAAGGACAAAAATGTTCCTTATTAAATTCTAAAAATATAAGGTTGTATATATATTTTATTTGTAGGATCGACGGTTTTCAAGCTATAGCTTCAGGTACCGGCCACTAATATATATCGCCTTCGTCATACGATTCCATACAAATATGACTTACCAAAATTGACAATCAATAAAGAACTAATAGACCAATTATATTGCTTTTATCGTTGTTCGTTAGCTGATTAAATAAGGTTCAAAATGGTATATAAATATAAATGTTTGTACATATCGTAGTTTTCATGGAGGAAGCATTTAAAAAACCATTACCGACGCGTTCATACTTATTTTTATGAGAGGGGAGAGTCGTGAACTTTAATCACAACAACCAAATGTATCATGTCACACAAGTTTTAAAACTTTATTAATTGGTTTGATATTCCCATACATTGAAAACATAGAATTACTCAGCTACTAGGTCAATTGGTGTGACACCGTCCCCTGATATTTATTTATATAAGGCTAGAGGACGCCCGCGACTTCGTACGCGTAGAATTCGTTTCTCGCTCCATATAAACTTCACCCCCCTATTTCACCCCTTAGGGGTTGAATTTCTAAAAATCCTTTCTTAGTGCTCACTTACATCATGAAAGGAACCCCTGTACCAAATTTGAAGTTTCTAGGTACTGTGCGTTGATATCTAAGTCAGTCAGTCAGTTTTGCCTTTTATTTATATAAGATATGACACAGTTAACCATTAACCTTCGTTTAATCAACTTATGGGAGAAAGGTGCCCACTTTTTCCGTTAAGTTACTCACTCATAAGTCAATTGTTATTAAATTATGTGATTATACCCTATGAATGGTATATTGATTTGTACAACAAATAACCCTCTTCGATTTCGAGACAATGGTTTACTTTATTAGAAAACACAATAAAGTTACGAGGGCGCCACTGGACGCTCGGTGCAGTCTTAAGCCGATGGAAGACCCGATCACGGGCGATACAAGGATTACAAACCCCGAGTCAAGCTTGAAGGGCTCTCGTTTTTAATTCGTTCTATACCGCCCTTAATACACACACAATGTAGTATTGTATTGTAATTCTTTTATGGATATTTGTTGCGTGCAATTGATAATAACCTCCTCTTTTAGGTGGCACTGTCAACTGTTCTTGAAAAGCGATCCCAAGAAGTTGTGTTAGAAAATGTTTCTGAATCATCATGGGTCAAACTCAACCCTGGCACGGTAAGTTATTCAAACATGTTTATTATGTTTCTAATGATATAAAGTAGGTATGATTTATTTTTGATCTTATAATTATATTGCCATGAAAATACAGCAATAGTTGATATTTTGTGCAAAACTAAAATGTATCACTTGTCAGTATTACCTTTTACTTAACTAGCGACCCGCCCTCGCTTTGTTTCGGTTTAAATGAGTTTTTCTGTAACACATGTACATAAACAAAAATGTACCTACAGTTTTTTATGTTCTCTGATGCCTTTAGTAATAAACGTGGAGTAACCGTGGAGTAGAGAAGCCATGCTTTGTCCTTACCTGTCATTGTGACATTTGAATTTGACAGAAAAGGAGAAAACATGACAATAAGGGCATGAGTGTTTAAACTAAAGACGTTATTCATGTTAGTTGTCTGTCGCTTAGCAAAAAACAATTTGGTTTTGTGGAGGCAATTGAGAAGTTGAAACGGAGTTAAGTCCATATTTTGCCCTTTCCACGGGGGCAGACGACTGCTGCGAAGTTTTTTTAAAAATTAGGTATCCTATTTGCGTGGCACTTGAATTTCAAATTCGGGTTGGCCATCAGAATTGAAGATAAAATGCGATCGACCGATCAGCAAACAGGCCGGCATAAATATTCTCGGCCAGTGTCATGTGTGTGACCGTGACTCGTCCTATCTTTGCCGATATTTCCGAGGATTCAATTTTTTTTTATTATAATGTCTTGTATGGTGGCAGGTGGGGTACTACCGCACGCGGTACGAGCCGGCGATGCTGGTGCAGCTGGTGGGCGCGGTGCGCGACGGCTCGCTGCCGCCGCTCGACCGGCTCGGGCTGCTCGACGACTGCTTCGCGCTCGTGCAGGCCGGCCACACGCACACGCATGAGGTACGCATGCTCAGCTCAAATACTATAACTTGGTATAATTTACTAAATTTGACCTACATCTGTTTGCCATCTTCTTCAAAACTGCCATTTTCTTCACAATAAATTATAATTATAATGTCCCAGTAAAAAAAAAACTTTTAATTACTTTTAAAGGCACAAACAAAATAACTTAAGAAATTAGACGGTTCTTAACTTCAAAATGACGATAACTTAAATGTCACTAAGGTTACATGTTCTTCCCGTGCTTTTATTGCCTTTTATATGTATAGATTATGCGTATCCGTATGCTTTATAATTAGGTATAATAAAATAAGAAGTTTCGTCATAACACAATTATATTGGGTTACCTTTGTTTCGGCGAAATATGTTTGCCAAATGTATCGTTTCCCAACCGTTTCATTTGCCAACCCGCTTTGTTTCCTGTAACCGTAAATAATTCAGGATTTTATTAGAATTAACCTAACCTAACCTATAGCGTTCTGCACGATGGTACTGAAATAAATCCTGAAAAATTTATATAAAATTGGGTTGGTAAATGAAAAAGTTGGGAAACAATACATTTGGCAAACATATTTTGTCAATAGAGATCAATTAGGTTCTCTACAGAGACAAATGCTAAGATAAAGAAATTGCTTTACTTTTACTTTGTTTAAAGTAAATTATGAATGTGAGCTAGAATACCTAACTAACATGGTATAGCATGGTCATGTTCATAGAAAGTGACTGGTAAATTGTTAAAGTATGGCAATTGGCCACTGTCAGTGTTCTACAGTAATACAATAGTTTACTGTAACATGAACGCATATTGCTTGTCTCAGCGTCAACCTAACAAATAGGTATAAATGATATCATCCAGTAATAAAGAGTGTCTTTGATCATACATATCAGTGGTGTTACTTTCTGCTACATCCTCATGCTGCCCTACTTATTCCAACTAGTTTCTGATATTACATTGTAAACTGAAATCTCGATTTTATTGATATAAGTACATAGTAAGGATTATTCTATTCCACTTTATTCAACTATACTGTGCTATGTTGTTTTGTATTTAAACTAAAGTACAGTACGACCAGTTTCTTAATAGCGATCGGCAATCTTCGTTTTTCTATGAAACACAAGTGACAAATACTCTGTCAGATGCGAGTGCAAGTGTGATAATGATAACTGGCGGAGAGCTAATAAGAAGCAGGAGTACTGTAATTATACTGATGGCAACAAAATTTCCAGTCGCTGAAACTAATCGAGGCGTTTAGCAACGAGACGAACTTCACCGTGTGGTCGTCCATCTCCAACTGCTTGTCGAAGCTGAGCGCTCTGTTCTCGCACACGGCGCTGGACAAGCCGCTGAAGAACTACGGGCGCCTCCTGTTCGCGCCCGTCAACCGCCGGCTCGGCTGGGACGCCGAGGACAAGGAGAGCCACCTCGACACGCTGCTGCGCAGCCTCGTGCTCAACAAGATGATCAGCTTTGAGGACCCCGAGACCATCAAGGAGGCGAAGAATCGGTAAGTTGCCTGGAAAATACCTTTTACAACACAAATACAGATAATATTTTTTATTCAGAAAGGAAAGTAAGGATTTCCATATCACATTAGCGGGCTGAAAATGGTATTTCCATCTCTAGCCTCGTAAGGCCCCGCGTACAAAAAATTGTACATAATACAGCCATTGGAATAAAGATACATTGCAAAGGAAATAAATGGTTTTTCCTTTGTTTTTATGACAGACACTCTAATTAAAAAAATGATTTTATGAGAAATTTCGTTGTATGGTAGGCTTGAAGAGGATAGGGTGGAAAGTGATTTTCAAAAAAGAATTGGTCAAACACTCTGCCATTTTTGACGCTTTTCTAGATCATGGAATAATCTTATACAGCCATTACGAAATAACTCTACACTCGATTTGAAATTGTGTCAAAAAACTTATAGTTTTTGTATGACAATACCCAAAGATAACGTTTGTGATACGAGTACAACATTTTTGTTAACTTTCATCTTAGTCTAATTGATAGGTAGAGTGGTTTACCACTGGTGAAAGTATCAATTGTATCCTCGAACTATAGGATATCAGGATCTCAGGATGCAATTGATCCCTTCCATCCCTTGGTCAACAATCTACTATTTCGTAGTCGAAGGCCAATTGCATGCAATGCCTTGGATTTTACTAAATTTGGACTGTCGTCATCAAAATATAAGGACGAGAAGTTGTTTCTATTCCGACTCTGACAGATGATACCAAACTTGTTCCTTTTTTTTTGTAGTAGCGTTTTTTTTATTTATTTCTTTGTGTTAGGTATTCTACACATTGTATATCGTACATTAACATTAATTGATAAGTTCCTTCCAATGATAATGTTATTTGTTTGGACTGATAATACATGTTTCTACAGTGAAGCATGTAGGTATTAAATATACAATTTCCATATACAATTTCTGCTAGGTAATGTAATTTATGATAACACACTGCTACTGTTTATTCATAATAATTTGAAAGGCTCCCTCGTCTTTGTCTGAAGTAGGTTATTTCATCGTTATACATATGCACATTTTAAGCGAACATTGTTTGAGATTTTTGAGCATGATCTAATAGGGTAAATTCTAATAATTACCACCCTAAAAAATGATATTCACTTACTGACGATCTATTCTGTACTAAGCCACCTTAGTAAAAATGCTCACGCGTACGGCATTTCGCGGCACGACAATCCGACGTCGTCGTGTCTTGCCGACTCGTGTCCTTACGGGTGTCCGGTCACTTGACCGTAACTACTTATTTGTGCTTTAACCGTTACATATTACAAAGGTTTTATAGGTTTGCTACAATAAATAAATAAATATCAGGGGGAAAGTGTCACACCAATTGACCTAGTCCCAATCTAAGCTCTAGGCTTGTACTATGGGTAATAGAAAACATCCATGACTCAGGAATAAATATTCGCGCGAATTTAAACCCAGTACCGCTAGCTTCGTCGGCAGGGTAACTACCAACTAGGGCAACGCATCGTCCAAATGTATAACTGTTAGGTTAGGTGTTACTATTAAAAATACACAACATGCTCCCAAGGGAAGCTCGCCTTTAAACCAAATATTGCCCATGATGATTTGTGAAACTTAACTTGCGAATGTGTGGTGGTCAGGTTCGAGAAGCACGTGTCGGGCGCGAGCACGCTGCCGGCGGACCTGCGCTCGGCATGCTACCGCGCCGTGCTGGGCGAGGCGGACGAGGCCACCTTCCAGCGGTTCTTGCAGCTGTACCGCAGCGCCGACCTGCACGAGGAGAAGGACCGCATCAGCCGCGCGCTCGGCGCCGTCAAGGACCCGCAGCTGCTCAAGCGCGTGCTCGACTTCGCTGTCTCGGTCAGTCACCATCAACTACACTCACGCCGAGAGTTCCTTATCCGATCACCCGATCGGGTCTTTGTCATTGTCACAAACGAAGTCTATATACGGGGAACGAGGGATCTTAAACACACTTTGTACAGGGCCTCTAGTCTATGGACTAAAAACTATATTGTCTTTGACGTGTATTGTCAACGTATCGATAGCTCTCATTTACTTGACAATAATGGCAGCCGATGTAAAACAATACCATATAACACTTCAAAAGCAATATGGTTTTACCGTGTTGAATAGAAGCCCAGGTCATTAACTACTACTACGTACTATATTATAAATGCGAAAGTAGTTTGTTTCGCTTTCACAGCTAAATCGCTGAACCTTTTATAATCAAATATGGTATGGAGATAGCTTAAACCTCGGCCGGGTAGGACATAGGGTACTTTTTAATCCGGAAAATTGTAAAGCTCCCGAGGAAAAAGCGGTAAAGGACTTCTACGCGGATGGAAACATGGGCATCAGGTTACGTACTAGGATCCAACAAAGTATTTTTTTAAGACTACGAGTATTGTCGTAGTGAGAGGCTGCGACATTAGTGCTAAGTTGCTGCTCGGAATCGGTCAGTAGACAAACTAACTGTAAAAGAACGCAACTAACGTTTGTTTAGCTATTGGCTTATTTGCCTATTAGTCAATCAATTTAAGAATCGTACAGCTCCATATTGTGTGATATCGCGACTTGTGAATGTGGGTAGTCCTACTGTACCGCTTGACTCGTAAACAATTGTAAGCAGTGTAGTAAAATTATGTTTTATTTGCCTTATAAAACATTTTAGCACATTTTATCACCTTAGCTCTTGGAACAATAGTTTTATTAATTGTAAGTTCATATTTTCCAGGACGAAGTGCGAGCACAAGACACAGTGTTCGTGATCGTGTCGGTGGCGGTGAGCCGCAACGGGCGCGACCTGGCCTGGCAGTTCTTCAAGGACCACTGGCAGGAGTTCATGGATCGCTATCGGGTACGCCGCCACCTTATACTACACCCTGGAAAACCAACAAACTCAAATGTCTTTTGTTTAATATTTGAAATATGTGACATGTCTCAATTACCAAAAGCAAGTGTGTCAGATATTTTACTGCCGGTGAATTGTTGGCAGTTAAAATTTGTAGGTTAGGTTAGGTTACGTTAGATTGATCCTCGCCTCGTATTAGATCCTCGCCTCGTGTGGTTGCCGAGTTAGAATAGTGCCACTCCATGTCTTCCTGTGGATGTCGTAAGAGACGACTAAGGGAATAAAGGCTTGTAGTACTGTTAGGATGGGCTTGCAACCTGTCACTAATACGCTGGTAAACATCTTAGCCTAATTGTGCAAATCGTGGTTATAGAATTATCAACAAGTTTTTAGAGATGTTTGTAATTCTGTAGCTCTGCCTACCCCACTCTGGGAACGAAGGCGTGAGATTATGTATATGATCATACATACGTATGTATTAGATAGATGCAAACCCCCGACGTAATGGTGCCCCTTCTTTCAGAGCTGATATCTCTTAAACGGCTCAACCGATTTTCATGAAACCTAGCTAGAAACGTCCGCTAAAAAACCTGCATCAAATGAAAAAACCTAAATCTGTTCACCCATTTAATAGCCTAGGTGCCACAAACAGACATTCACACATAGCGGTCAAACTTATAGCACCCCTCTTTTTACCCAACTGCCGAAGGAGGAGGGTAATGTGTTTCACAGCCTATGTTCTATAAAAACTGAACCCGTTGTCCGATTTTGATGATTCTTATGTCAATCGATTTGTCTTAATCTGGTGAGTGTCACTGAAGATATGACAGTAATCAAAATTCAATATAGTGGCAACCAGACGCCAGACTTGACATAAGCGCGTGGAGCTAACCCCATGTGCTTCTGTTTAGTCCACCAGAGTAAATCTCTATAACCGAACAATTGTCCTCGCGTGTGATATCCATGGACTTGTTTCTCTAATAAGTCCATGGTGATTGTCTAAAACTCGATACTGGCGAAATACACCTTATTAAACACAAGGAGTGAAAGCCATTAATTAAGAAAAAAGAAAAACCAGACGCCATATTGTACAAATTAAAAAAAAAGTCTACCTAGTATGACAAGTGGGGTATCATTGAATAGGAATTTAAAAATCATCTTTAAGTTTCTATCATCTTTTTCATTTTGAATGATCATTTAGGATTTATAATTATTTAAAGTTGGTTAGCAACAGTCGGGTTTTGAAAGCTCGCTTTTTGTTATCGCTTCGAGGGTTAAAAATGAGTCCTTCGTGTAAACGATGCGTATGTCCTCAGGGCGGTTTCCTGCTAGCGCGGCTAGTGAAGTCGACGACGGAGAACTTCGCGTCGGAGACGGCGGCGCAGGAGATCGAGGAGTTCTTCCGCACGCACCAGTCGCCGGGCACCGAGCGCTCCGTGCAGCAGGCGCTCGAGACCGTGCGGCTCAACGCGGCCTGGCTGCGCCGCGACCTCGCCTCCACCACCGCCTACCTGCAGGCCTACCACTGACGCGCGCGCCGCCTCCTCGAGCCCGGTACGACCAGCGCACCTAACACTTATTCATATTATACTAGCCATGCTGTCCTTGTTTGTTCGCTTCGCGGTTAAACGCCTCGTTTAAGTTTATAGACCGGCGACGGACGTCGGACTTCTTATCCCGGAAATCAAAAGATCCCGAAGAGATGGAGATAAACAACCGCTACGCGAACAAAAGCTAGTTCGTTAAACGCGAGTCGCGAGTGGGATTCGGACTTGCGTGTCCGCCGGGGGTCTATATTGGAAATCCTAATTTTCATTAGTCCAGAAGACGTTAGTATTATAAAGTAATTTCCATTATACACCTTATAAAATTTGTATTCATTTGTACCACAAATGGCCCATCGTTAATTTTAAGAAAATAAGTTTGTTTATTAGAAAACTCCATGATAGGAAGCCACTGTATACCCATATGGTCGATGAAGTATTAACCTATGCTAAGAGGGTATTTATATTTATTTACCTTGTCTTACCATCGTTTAATTATTATAGCCCTCGGATCAGTTGCAAAATTGAAGGCCAATATCTCCATAAATTACTTTGAAGTTGCTTTATTTATACATGATCGGTCTCGTATAAAATAGATGATTTATAGCTTTATTTTTTTTGTTTTAGGACCAAATGACACAAGACTGAAACTACAACGAAATCCAGTTAATGTTTCAATAGAACTTTATCAACCAAACTGGGCTGCTAGCTTTTTGAGTAATTTATTTCCCAGTGACATAACTATGTTAACCGTGACATTGAGAGAGTATTTAAATATTGTTATTAGTCTACCATATTTTACATTTTAGCAGAAATAAAATATGACGGCAGGCGAGACTCTTGGAATAAGCAGACGGCACTGAATTCGCTTAAATGTTAGTGTTGTGGAAACAAATGCTATTCAATACCGCCTGCTGACCTTTATTTTAATTCTCTTGTACTATAATAAATACTAGCACACACTTTCTGATGTTTCGAAGATTTTAGGATGTCTAGTATTTTGTCATTTTAAATGAATATACATACTTAGTTCAAAACAAACTGATACACAGCACACTCGTTGAGTCACGATTTGCCAGCACTATCCGTTGTTGGTTGAGAGTAGAATTGGTCGGTTTAAAATAGGTCACTGCTAACGTGCATTTGGACGCGTATAATATTTAGCGTTTTCTCTGGCATGGGTTATTGTTGTCAATAGTAGCATATTAAATAATAATTGTAAACACGATGAGAACATACTGTAATGTGTAGAGCACGTTATCGCTCCAGTAACTCTGCAGCGATCGATGCTGCGCAATACGTGCAGCCGATTGCATTTAAGTTTTAATACACGTCAGATTTTATTTGCATTTATGTACTGGTTATTTCAGACAATTTGTAGTAAATTTGTTTAAAATGTCACATTGATCAAACAATATTTGCATAAAATTTGCCCGACTATTCCGTAGCTACAGGGACGCCAGTCAAATTGTTTTAATACTTAGGTCTTTCAGAAACTTAAAAGTTATAAGTAATTGATCTGGCTTCTAAGAGGTGAAGTCAATCAATGACGATGCATTGTTTGTAGTCAGAATAAAGTCGCAGAATCTATTTTTTAGAGAAGCTATAGTTCAAGGACTTAACATGTATTATAATATGTAAAATATTATTTTAATTTATGTTTAGATTATGTTACGAGTTTTGTAATATTGGTGCTGAGAGCATTATTTTTGTTTTAGTGTTTATTCTGGAAAAGTACAATGTAAAGCGTTGTGTGACACATGAAACAGTAGCAGCATGTTCGTTTTATTAGTCGATGTGCAACGGTTAGCGCGCACCGCATCTCGCACGCCGAGTACCAACTTGCACATAAACACACAAATTATTTAAGTAAAAACTAACTGATAAATATTTAGGGGTGTGCAAGTTCAGTCAAAATTTTTGTGATCTTAAAATAATAAAAATGAAGTTACCATCGTTTATATCTTATTGCTGTCATCGCTGAATTGTTTTCTAAGACTGTGTTATTGCAGTAAATGGTACAAGAATGTACACCTTGATTCATTTAACCCAAAAAGCCCCATCCATATAGACGAATAGAATTATTTCATACTAGCAACCCGCCCTGGCTTTGCATCTCTATGTAATGGGCCAGCGTAAGGGACGCCTTTACACCTTAGAGCCACATATTGTTGCATCTCACTCTTACGTATTTCGCCGTCCCTTACGCTGGCTCATGATCCGCCGACGTGTAGACCGGCCATAATCCGCACCACGTAACATGAACCAATATGGCGGTTACCGCGAAGATCTTCAATTGGACTCATCATACACCAAAAATACTTCTGGGCATATATGGGTTAATAAAAATAACCGCTAGACTCTAGCGCCTAGACGAACCTTTGGAAAAGCAAGTTTTGATCCAATTCGAAGAGGCAGGTTTAGTTTATGTTAGTGATTTAGCAGGCCTGGAGGGGCCAAAGAACCTTGAAATAGCTTACGCGCAGCCCCGTCAATTCCTAGCCAGTATTAGAATAAGTAATTAGAATATTTTTGTCCAAATAGATGGTAGAACTAATAAGAGGACTGAGTGGAATAAAGATACAATATGACATAGTTGTGTAAGACGAAGTGAAACTTCTCTTTGCAATTGACAACAGGATTTTTGAAAAGGTGTTCTAATAAAAATATATAATATATAAAACAACATTTTAAAAAAAATGTAAGCTTTTGAGACAAACCTCTATAACCATGATTTTTTTCGGAACAAGTTTAAAAAAAGTCCCTGTTGTCAATTTAAATTTCACTTGACCCGCTGATAAAGTGGATCTTTTTTTAAGAGGAACTGTCGCGTCCTGCTTTTGCGTTTGTAAGCGGCGCAAGGAAAAGGCAACTAAAAAAGGAAGTTGGTAAAACAATACATCTATATTGCACTATAACATCTCACTGAGGTATTGTACAAGTTGGGTGTTACATTAAATTCACCTGATACATACAATAATAGAAAAAAATACACTGATGCCAATTAAACACTAGCGGGTGCAATTAAAATACGAAAAATAGTGGCTCATACAATCTGGCTTTCAGTCTACTTAGTACATTTATATTTTATTCAAGCTAAAAACACATTTCCTTAAGACTAATTGAAGATTTGAAGCTGTACAAAAATATCTCCGGCTTTACAATGTACAAACCTTATAGCTTAGCGTTGAATAGACAAACAATGATACAGGGAACAGAACTCGTAACCAAATGTACCAAACTATGTATTGCTTGTAGTGATCTCATTACAACCATGTTATAAAGCAACGGAGAGGAGTCACGTCTCTTTAACAATGTGAGATTTATAACTATATGTAACACGCTACAATATTATTTTACTAATTTATTTGTTTATGTACAAAACACGACGTAATAATATCATCCATGGTCCTGTGTTTCTAAATATTCGCCATTAGTAACCCAGTCTTGAGCATTTACCAATTTTGAAGATATTTTTCGGTGGTAGAGTTAAGGAGTCTACACACCTAAACTTCGCCGCAGAGGCGTTCAGATTGGCGGTGAACAAATCCGTTAGCCGCATTAGATTTTATCGGATTCGATATTTATTATTATTACGAAATAAAAGTTTACACTAATCGGTAAACTATAAAACTTTTTCAACGCAATGACAAATACAAAAGACATCACTCACGCGCCAATGACAGCATAAAACCAGAACGAATGTCAACCTTGTCTCATAGACACTCAGGTCTATTTTGGGTTGGCAACAATGACGGAAATATCCGTCGTCGGCGTTGAACCAGTGGTGCGGATATATCCGTCGATGGCGTTGAAAAGGTTTAATGGGCTGCAGTCAAGCCGAGTAATTTAAACGCGCTGATATATCCACAGCGGGTCCGGTGTGTAAAGCCTACTTCATGATGTAGGAAAATACAGTTTTTGAAACTACATTTACCAGTCACAAAGTTGGTACTAGCAGAAAGTGTGAAATCAAAATCAAACATTCTCTGGCACGTTTATCATAATAGATATTTCGAATTACAATTGACACAAACAGTGTTCCACCACAGATGATACATCCTAAAAGGCAACTTTAAATTAATATTTCAATTAAGTATCTACTATAAACTTTGTATGTAACTATGTAGTAGTTATGAATCTAATTATTTTATTTTACTAACGGAACACAAGTCAATACGAGCATAAGACTAGGTTATGCTTTTACATTGAAGTGTTAGTGGCAGGTTTGGGTATATTTACCGTCAAATATATCGAAGCAGGCAATGGCTTAAAAATATCTGAACTCGACTCTATTGTTAAAGGAACTAGAGTGTATTAAGATATTTTAAGCACCTTGTCTGCTCTGATATAATATGATTTATAAATTGGTTAGACAGCCCCTAACTAGAGCTGGCGCGCCGTCTCAGTTCCCCTCGACAAACATTAACAATGTTAACCTTCCAATGCATCGTGCTGACTATGCTACGGTAAGTATATAAATCTATTAACAGTCTGTCTACTTGAATTCGGCAGTCTAAGTTATTGCAACTTTTTTCATAAAGTACTCCTACACGAGTTATGTTTTTTTTTTTCATTCATTACACTAAACTTTAAACTGTCACATGATTACCAAATAGGAAATACTAAGTGCTAAGAACTAGTACACTTGTTGACTAGACATGTCAAGACAGAGACTATAATACAAATAAAATAATGGTGAGTGGCTGCAACGCAATATCTCAGGCATAACATCCTATATTTTTGAGGGTAAAGTCGAAGGAAAAAGAGGAAGAGGAAGACCTAGGCTCACATACTTTAACCAAATAAGACGGAAGGCGAATGTCGTGTCGTATCAGGAGGTGAAAAGGCTGGCACAGGATAGAGAAAAGTGGCAATTACTCCACCGACAAGAGCCTGGCTCTTAAATTTAATGATGAACATCCTATATATTATGTGCTTTACTATTGTCTAATATTGCTACGAAAACCAAACTGTTACCAACAGAATGGCAATAAATGCCTCGCTGGTATCTTACATTTTAATTAGTTAGTATATGATGTTATGCCTGAAATAGTACTTAAACACATTCACTGCAAGCCTATGAAACAAATTCCCAATCCCACGACGGCGTAGCGGCAAATAGTGCTATAGTCACAGAACTCACAGATATAAATACACAGATAACGTAAACACCTCAATCTGTGTAAAAAACCAACCGTGTCTCTTTTTGCTACCAACTGGGACACAGCAAGACAAGATAATTTTCCGTTTTCCCCCACAAAATCGATTGAAAGTCGTCGCTTTTTTGGGCTATTTACAGTTTATTATCACGCAACTAGGCATTTTCCTCATTTTCCCGGCTGACCGGCTGCAACAACGGGCGCGCGGAACGTCAATAGCTACGGCCAACCCCGACGCTTGGTTGGTTCGGATTCGGACACGCGAAGTAGACGCATTTCCGTTATCTATGTGTATTTATATCTGTGACTATAGTACCCGACAATCGACGACGCGACGAGAGAACAACATCATTATAATACCCGATAGTCTGGTACTTTTCAATGAATGTGTTAAAAAAGGTATCCTATCGCAAACACTAAAAACGTTTGCCAGCTGTTTCATTTGCCATTATTTTCATTTCCCATAATTTTCATTTTATTCTGAACCCAATAACTTTTTAAAATGTTTAATGAGAGATACTTACAGAACCTGTAGGTTAGGTTACGTTTATTTTATAACAATTTAGGAAAGTTAAACGGTTTCAGAGAAAAATGACTTTCGGACAAATGAAAATTATGGCAAATGAAACAGCTGGCAAACGTTTTTTAGTGTTTCAGATAGGTAACCGTTAAAAAGACAAACCCAATAGTCCACGTTAGTGTTAATTACAGTTCAGTTCATTAATTGCCGTCGAAAAATTATACTTTACGACAAAATGCGTCGTTCGTTTTACAAAAACGTGCCGTTTAAAATTATTATGCTTGGTGTTGCATATTACTAGATACGATAGATCAGTGCAGATTATCGAGACTTACTTGACTAAATTAATATGCTAAGGTCGAATACACACGGACACGTAGAAACGTTAGATACCTTGCAAGAGAAGTAAGGTCCACTATTAAGACAAGGTATCCGGGATCCTCTAGTATTGATACGAGCTTAGTTATTCACACACGCTGCACACACACTCACACTCAAACACACATCTTCGGACGGTATAGCGACGAATAAAACTTGTACGCTCATGTTACAATAAAACATCCGCCAAAACACAAAAATTAACTCAATGTTTACCTACTTAATATATGTTCTTCAATTTATTGACGATACTAAATAACTACAAGCTGTTGTAAAAAAATAAAAAATAAATTAAAGGAGCACATAAAAGTACGATTGTATGACAAGGTACTAAATTATTTTATAAAAACGATTACATGCTAATACTCTTGAGTCTGTTTTTAAGATATCAAATATATCCTCATTAACCCCACTCATCAAAACCAGTCGGCCATGTAGCTTGAATGAAGCTTGTAAAATATAACGTTATCAAAAACCTAAACTTCGTTAGCCAACAAGAATAAAAAAAACATATAATGTAAACTTAACCTATACTGCTTGCTCTTTGGAAAGGAAAAAGTACGCATTATTTTACGTTAAGTCCAGATTATCGTAGCAGATGGAAAGAAGTGGTATCTGCCTACCCCTCTGGGAAACAGGCGTGATTTAATATATGTATGTATTTAAGTCCAGAAAATACATTTTAAGGAATAATTTAAAAATAAAAACCGCGTGGACCGAACCTAAAATGACGTATCTACAAAATATAAAAATAATTTCATCTAATAAAGAAAAATATTCTATCAATAATAATTTACATTCTATATACTTACAGGCCATTTTCTATAGTCTTGCAGCTTAATTGTATCGTAATACATCCATTATATACCAAGACGGTATAAAATAGCAGATCTTATTTACAGAGAAGTGATTGTATAAGAAAATACTTATACAGTCACTAAATAGTAATCAAAATAATTAATAATGAATAAAGGGAACAGTATATAGAACTGACAAAGCTCAAGGAGGAGGGTGAGTTGAATATGTATTCAACAGAGCTCGCTCACTATACAAGCGTACGAAATATTTTTTACGTCCTACGATCGTAGTTATTTTTTTATTTCACTGTTACAACTAACATTATAGCCACGTAAAAAAACTTGGATCAATTTACACTGTTTATACTCTGCAGAGCGTACATAGTACAACATTATTTAACTGATTATAATAAATATTATTAAATGCTAGTTCACGATTATGATTTACTCTGTGTAAAATATTGTACACTACTACCAGTTCCTTAATGAATTATCGGCAATCTTCGTTTTTCTATCGAACAAGATAAAAGTGACAAATGTACTCTAAGTTAGTTGCGAGTGCGAGTGTGAGAGCGATAGCCAGCCAAACACTAGTAAGAAACTGGGAGTACCGTACGTTCGCAATTTTTTACTTATCTGTAACAAATAACTAAATACATTGTGAAATAAATAACAAATAGATTTCTTTAAAATATTTACAAGCATACGCATAATATAGTGTAAATACAATAAATTTTTTATCCCTTTCAGACACTGTTCCCGACATGACATATAAATCAATTTGAGCAAATATTAAGTTTGTTCACACTATGAATGCTAACAGCAACAAAGGTGTCCGGTGATCATTAAAAAATCATCACACTCCATTTTGAATCAGGAACACATACAAAAGTCATCATTATTCATTAAATACGTTAAAATTGACGTAAAAAATACAAACTACTAATTATGCAATTTAAACACGAAAATTATTCGTTACAAAGATGTATACGATATGCTAACATATGATTTTTATAATAATAATTAAACACATGATGTAAAATAATATACAAATTGGCTAAATTGGACCAAAAATACAATACCAACGTTATTATGTAAATACTGACATATTGCGAATAAAAAATACCGTGGACAACTATTTACTACAATGTCGGAATAGTTACTCAAACACCTTTCAAGAAAATACTGACCGGGTACTTTTCATGGACATCAAGCGCCTGAAAAGGCAAATTTGTTAAATTAAGTGACATGCCAGTAATGTCACTTCAAGCAAGTCAGATCCAGCTGTCTTATTGCCAGGTCGGTCGGCCGGGACTGTTACTGGCACACTATATGTATAATAATAGCTTTCAGGTTTCGGTAAACAACGCCGAAATCTATAGAGAGCTTTGACGACCTGGCATCACGCCCCTTCACAGTTGTTTATAAAACAAAAATGATAGGTAATATACAGTGGTGGTCACATAATTAGGGACACTTGTTTTTTCCCATACAATTGCCTACAAATATGGCTTTTCAATTTTGACAACCAATCAAAAAGTTCTTAACCAATTATATTTTTAGTTACACTTATCGTTAACTAATAAAGTATAGTTTAAATGTATGTACAATTTATCTCTGTTGAGATCAGATCTTTCATTTGAAACAAGGATTTGAAAAAATAAATATTCGACGCTCATACAAAGTTGTAGAATTTTGTATGGACGCGTCAGCACTTAGTTTTTAAATCCTTGTAAAATATAAGGTCCCTTTTTAATAGTAGTTCACTGTACATCAGTTTAAACCTTAGTTAATTATGTAAAGTAAAATGTATTTAGCAATAAAATTGGTCGAGAACTTTTTGATTAGTGGTCAAAATTGAAAAGTCATATTTGTAGGCAATTGTATGGGGAAAAAACAAGTGTCCCTAATTATGTGACCACCACTGTATATGAAAAAATGAATTAATCACTATAAGTGTTGTTTATAAAAAAAGGAAAATATTATAAAGGCCGCGTTATAAAGGAGACCTACAAATAACCTATCATTGAACGTACCTACACTCGGCCACAAGGTTTTAGGTCTTTTTCTATTAGCTTTATGAACAACTGTGCGACTTATAGCCTTTAAGTAATTAGCAATGGACATAGGATACTTATTATAAACATGCAAATTAATAGAGCTACGTATACTGGGTGTGCCTACCCTCCGCACCCAAACGCAAGAGCTACAAGAGCTCTGTTAAGTTGTAAGGCTATTTTAGTAAACAAAACTCTTGCCCTTTTCCAAAAAAAGTATGCCCGATCGAGTCGCGCCCCTCAAAGTTACCCCTATAAAGCGCTTCCCTACTATAGAGACCTGACTAGAACCATTAATTGAAAGTCCTGCACACTCTGCCTCTGAGATTGAGGTATTTTTCTCTCAGATTTATGAACAACTGCCTTTCATGTAATTAACAGTGGATATAAGATACGTATGTATGTATTGTAATTGCGCCAAATGAATAAAGAGATCAACATTATGTTATCTTAAAACTTAACATTCAAAGTAAGGTGATTTTATCTTTACCCAAAATATCAAATCTGGTATGGACTGTAATCAGGGGATTTGAATTTCTGAGATATTAAGAATTAACGCTTACAAGAGGGTTCCAACTTTCGTGTTATTTCCAAAGACTTATGAATGGTCGGCTACGCTGTCCTTCTAAATATAAAGGACGCATGCGCACTTTGCTACTCAAAGCAAATTGAACCCCTTTTCTTAAGACATAAGGTCACAAATACATTCGCGGTTCTATGAAACATACGCCCTTTTTTCTAGTGAGGGCAGTACGTGACGGGATAGGCACCTTCGTGGGCTACTCGACGACGAGGCAGCGCGGCAGGTGCTCGCGCAGGTAGTCGAACAGCTCGGGCGAGGCGCCGGGGCAGTTGGTCAGCTCCAGCTCGCGCAGCTGCCGCAGCTGGATCAGGCTCGACAGCCCGCTCGACGTCAGCAGGGGACAACCTGGAATGTCGCTTCAACATTTACTAAACGGTTTAATTACCGGACTGAGACGAACCTAAGAAAACACAACGTCACTCTAAGCACAAAACAGATAGGTACAGAAATCAATCTACATACAAAGTGCGCTCGAGCAACGCACACATAGACACTGCTCACGGACACGATATCTCGGACCGGCTAGGACCAGTGCGAGCGCGAGTGCCATCCGCTTGAGACACGCATCTGTGAACTTTTTTGTGCAATAATGGAGCAACAAAAAATTTTTTATTATAATTTGTTCAGTCGAAGGTTGTTTAAATTCAACATTAAACGGTGAATTGTCGTTTTTTAAGCTACCAGTGGTTTTAGAGAGATAATTAGGTATCTGCTTGTATTTCAATGGTTCGTTTTAACGTTACACAGAACAATTAGGTAGGTGGGTAAGCGCCCCGCCCCGGCCCCCGAAGAATATATCTAAGATCAATTCATATAATAGTTTCCTATTTTGAATCAGTATAAACGAAGCAACTAAATTTTTGTAAGGTAAATTTACGTTACGTACCTAAGTTGAAAACATGTTTTTTTGTTTGTGTAGATATTGTGTTGTTTTTAGTTCCATTCTCAACAATAAATCAAACAAATACGAGTGCCACTGCCACGATAGTTTTTAATGCATAAGCTATAGTTGACAACCCTAGAGCGACCGCTGAGCGTAGGTATGAAAAGTGAAGTATATACATGTGATTGACTTCTGTACCTATCTGTTTTGTGCTCTAAGGGCGAAACTGAAGGCTTTGTGTGGTGGTACTTTTTATCCCGGAAAAATGAACGGTTCCCGTGCGATGACAAAAATACGAATTCTACGCGGACGATTTCAAAGTTTAAATTCGGTTTAACCAGCAATCGCCACTACCGCGCAATTCAATCAAACTCATCAGAGATTGATATGGACAAGGTAAACCTTTACAAAATTTAGTAAAATATACAGTAAAACATAGTGCTAACAGCATCACTGTTAACTGACCACCACTCTTAATGTGTGAGATTCACAAATGGATAGCATAGGCGAGAAAAACTACAGTTTACTATGCACCAAGGCCTCTCTCCATGAGAGATAGATGCAGCATACATAAAATAATTATCTCAAAAATGTCCGGAAATGTTGACATTCCTATCTACATAGCGAAGTACATAGTTTACTGGCAGTACTCAAATTTTAAAAAAAAAAACATTGCGTGCTCGCTACACAAGCCCTCAATGTTGCATACAAATTCCATTACTATCTAGCTTGTAACTTTTTAAAAAGTGAAAAGGGCCATAATAAAATGAGGGCACAAGTCTTATACATCCAAATTTTACTCGAAACATAACTTTTTTATTTGTGCCTGGAATAGCTTATGTTTTTTTTTTTAAACAAAAATTGCGTTGCTCCTTGTCATAAACAAAAAGGCGGTAAGGAGTGATGGTTTTTTCGCATGAAGTTTCTGTTTGTATGCAATTCAAAAAATGAGTTCAAGCGATGAAGATTTGACTCCAACACAAAAAAAAAACTTGGGATTTTTGAGAAAAGCACTATATTTGCCTCGGCTGGAACAGCAATTGCGGGCTTCGTATTTTTAAACGGACTCGCAAGCTCGTCCGTTTAATCCAATACTCGGCCCGCAATTGCCTAGGCAATAATGTACTATTAAATGACGTTGTAAGTATGTTACCAGCGAGCGAGAGCAACTGCAGCGAGCGCATGCCGCAGAGGTGTTGCACGCCGAAGTCGCGCAGCTGCGAGCACCAGCGCAGGAACAGCGCCACCAGCGACTGCATCGTGCTGATATAACCGACGCCGATATCCGTTATGTGCACGCAACTGCAAAAAAAAAAACAGGGTTTTTTTTAATAGAGACGGTATGGCGAAATCCAACTCTATAATAGAAAATTGTCTTGGGAACCGTTACGTATTTATTATGA
The DNA here is from genome assembly GCA_946894065.1 of Acleris literana. NCBI lineage: Eukaryota > Metazoa > Arthropoda > Insecta > Lepidoptera > Tortricidae > Acleris > Acleris literana. Next base: position 8,869,408 of record OX335681.1, read on the forward strand.
CAACAATTTTGGAATTCTTAAATTTGGCTTATACTATAGAGCCAACTCTCCTCTACGCAATTTTGTTTCCGAACAGTTCTGACATAATTATAGGGCCTTCATTTTACTAGGACAACCGGCAACGGCCCGATAGTTGGTCAGTACTCTAGTAACCAAGGCCGTCTTAAACTATGCTGGGGCCTTTGGGCACACAAGAATTTGGAGCCCGGGTGCTCACTGTTACTGTGTCCGACAAAATGTTTTGAGAATACATGTGAGAAAAATTGTCGGTCCTTCGGGGCCCCCTGTGGATGGGGGCCCTGGGCACGGAACTCTTGTGCCCTTATGGTAAAAATGGTATTGAGAGTAACATAAGAGACTCTCGGTCAGTTACCGGTCCAGCGTGAGCTCCTCGAGGTGGTTAAGGTCGCAGGCGATGTACTCTAGCGCGTTGTCGGTGACGCGCGGGCACCAGCTCAGGTCGAGGCTGCGCAGGCGCGGCAGGTTCTCGGCTAGCAGCTCCACGCCCTCGTCGGTCACCTTGCTGCAACCGCTCAGTGAGAGCACCGTCAGGTTGGGGAGGGAGTGCACTGCATACAAAAATTACGACTTTACTAACCTGTTTATTTTACAGAACTATTGTATAAATTATTTGAGGCGGTCTTGGAAAATAATGTTCGTGGACAAAAAAAAGACGATCTTTATTTACTGATCTCTGACTTTCCTGGTTTATAAGGTAATAATATGATGCAATTCCATACCAGTTATCAATTATTGCACAAGAAACTTTTTAAAATTAAAAAACGTTGGTCAGGATAGCATTTTTTGCAGCTGCTTATTTAATTGTTGAAACTTTAGCAATTGTATCGGCACATCAAAGCATGCAATCTATTTGAATGAACGAACTGTACAGTCAAGGGCATAAATATGTATACACCCCAAAGTCTCAAAAATATGTACACAGACCTTATAGTGTAGGACCATTTTTGATGAATTAGAATGCAAGCGGCAAATCATGTAACAGTTGGGGTGACAACGTTATCAGAGGGTTTTGACCCTGCAGTATACTGATCTGCCTGTCGCCATTCCCATATTTGAACCGGAAGTATTCTATACCGGAAAAGGTGCAGCCCATACAAAATAAAACATCGTATACTTTGTAAATCGTTGTTCCGGGACCCAAAAAAGGTCCTATTGTTGTGGTTTTTTAATATGTTGTAAAGGACAATATAGTTATGGTACCTAACCCAAATTTTTCGACCCTCCAGCTCTATTTCTTTCTCCGCCATCTTGCAAAAACTGACACTTTTTTCTGTTTTTTGTAGATACTGTCGTTGAAGTTCATTCTAGTGCTAATCATGGTTCGGTAATATTGTAGAGTACAACATTTTCGAAAACTTTTGGATTCATAGATTTTTTCTACGATCCCTAAGAACGAAGATATGGAATCGTCTACGGAAACAGAAAAAAGTGTCAGTTTTTGCAAGATGGCGTAAAAAGAAATAGAGCTGGAGGGACGAAAAATTTGGGTTACCATGGCTATTATTGTCCTTTACAACATATTAAAAAACCATAACAATCGGACCTTTTTTAGGGTACCGGAACAACGATTTACAAAATGGACGACGCAATTTTTTGTATGGGCTGCACGTTTTCCGGCATAGCATACTTCCTGTTCAAATTTCGGAATGGCGACAGGCAGATCGGTATTCTGCAGGGCCAAAACCCTCAGAGAACGTTGTCACCCTAACTGTTAAATGATTTGCCGCTTGCAATGGTTTAGAGACGCGTTTTTCAGTTTTGGGCCTAGTCTATTATTACTATGGCAAATTTTTGCACCTTTGTGCGGATATTTATTTTTATTCTTGACTGAACCAAATTATAACTTTACTATCCGACGTCTCTGAATAAAATTATTTATGTTCGGCCCATCCGAAAGCAAGCAGATAGACATCGTAAAACATAGGAATCCTAGGCTGATCACGAAACCATAAAAAAATCAACAGCCTATTATGAATGCATCGTTTACCCGCTCGTTTGTTTCAAACACATTCAGTTTTATAACTGAACAAAGGTTTAATGGTCATAACATCTCACATTAAAAAATAAATCTCCAATTTAATATACCTACAGGGTGAAATTTTAATGACCGGCCAAATTTCAGGGACTAACTGTGTTGTCATACTGATCAACTTTTATTATGGGACCAACATCCAAATCGCGAAAAAAAAACCGCTGTTCCATACAAACTTCGAGAACTAAACAGCCGAAATGTCTTTAAAATTTGGCCGGTCACTAAAATTTTACCTGTATAAACCTACTACGACCACTACCTACCTACTTGTCTCTGTTTGGCCCAAAGGTTGACAGGTAGAGAATCCCTCAAGGCATTAAGTCCGCCCTTTGTACTTACTTTTTGTATTGTGCAATAAAGTTTAAATAGGTAAATAATAAAAATAAATTCTGTTGGTAAAGGATAATTGAATTAAGTAAGTATTCTTTGTTTTACTACAACAACACAATGAAAAGCAACATCGTAAAATTCAGATTTCAGGGCAACGATCTCGAGTTCAGTAACTGTCGCAGAAGTACTTCAGTTATTATTCTGTGGCAGTAGTGAGGGCGGGGTACGGATAAATCATAATAACGACGTTCGGCGTATCGCGTATTTACCCTTGCGGTCTTGTGGAAGACGTCAGCGTTAAGGGGCTGCCGGCAAAAAATATAGGCAATTTTATGTTCGATCTTGTCTGTCGTATTTGAATAAAAAATATGAAAAAAAAAGATATTTATCTTCAACTAACTCATAAATCACAATTTTCTTACATACAATATTCTTTTTAATTTTGACATCAATTTGACGACTGACTGTGAAACCTATTATTTATAAAAGTACCTTTTCAACTCAGATGCCTACGTAAAATAATTAATATCTGATGGGCCGACCCCGTTCGGAATACTGAGGTTTTGCGTAGAGCAAAGGTTGGTGGCATTGAGGGTTGACCTCGTGCGGCCGCAGCTACGGTGGCGCGGGCACGTGTCCCGGATGGCATAGCGGCGAGTGGCTAAGCGCATCTATTACTCAGAACTACAGGAGGGTAAGCGGAAACAGGGCGGACAACTCCCTTAGGTACAAATATGTGCTTAAGCGACATGAAACGGCGCTCTATAATGCCTTCGCAGTAGGAACACAAGGTTTCCATGAGGCCAGAATGTAAGGCTTTGGTCAATCGGAAAGTTTGTGACTTTGAAATCTTTGAATTCCAACGATGTAAGGAACTTGGCACCAAGCGCGGTCAACTAGAAGGCCGACCATGGTGTGTTCACATGACCGCAGTGTTACAGGTCTTTCTGCAATAAGATTGGCTATGCGAGTACACAATCGGAGTTGAACGCAGTCACCGCGGACGAATCCGGCCGGGAGTAATGATGATGATGATGATTTATAAAATCCAAATCCTATCAAATTATCAATTTAATATGTCCATTAACACAAGATCGCTGTTTAATTCTGCGCGTACGAAGTCGCGGGCGTCCTCTAGTGTGTCAATATAACAAGCCAAAATTGCCACTTTTGTATGAAAAGCCATACACTTACAGCTTACAGTACGTAGGTACAGTTTTTTGGGATAGGGGGGGCTGGTCTTTATTATATTTGGTTAATAGGTCCAGGCGGTCACTTATCCGTAATTGCAACTTGATAGTCTACCACACAAAAACGTGCTGGGTTGTCATTACATTATTAAGGGCCTCCACACACGGCGTCGTATCGTAAGCGTAGAATTAGTTTCCCGCTACTCCCCCTATTTCATCCTGGGGGACAATTTTTTCAAAATCCTTTCTTAGTGCACCGAAGGGTACCCAAGCGATACATTCTCTAAATTTCAAGTCAAGAGAATAACAATACGCGCGTAGTACTACGAGAGCGATACGACCACGTACATATTTAAACACGTCCGCACACGAAGCGGCATTGCAGCGAATCGTAGGAGATTTTTACTGTCCTTACGATAGTGGCGTAAGGCACTGGTCCCACCGCCGGCGAGTAACCGATGAACTATCGGCGATTTTCTTGCCCAAGAAACGAACAAAAGATAATCGCTCCCGTGTAAATAAAAGAGAGAGATATACATTTATAGTTCATCGCTAAGCGAGTGAGCCAGCGATGAATGATAAACTTAAACCTCTCTCTTTTATTTACAAAAAACTATAAAAAAGTTAAAAACTTTGGACGAAAACTTTTTTCTCTATACAGGGTGTCTGGAAAACCTTTGGAGATATTTGGCGCGGTAATAGTTCGCACGATTCTGATCACGGGGATATGGTTCATTTTTGTTTCTGTTAATGTAAAAAAAAAAGAAGATTTAATTATATTCATTTTGTAACTTGATGTATCGCAGCCGATATCTTGACCTTGACATTTTGATGTTGATACTATACTAATCCAAACGTTCGTAGTAACTAACGTCAAAAGTCTAAGTTCAAGGTCAATGACCTAGGACCATACGTTGTTTACATGGTATGTAAACAGTTCGCCCCATATAAACAAAAATCAAATTACAAAAAAGAGATTAATTTTAATGCAACTCACTGTATTTTCATTTTTACAATTGAACATTTAAGCGGGTTTTGTAATGTTCACTAGATCTGTTGGAACACGCACTGCCGAGCTCTGAGGCCCTACTTTGAAAATCGAAGTTCGAAGTTACGTTAGCTTCATCTCTGTCACTCGTCATTCAAGACTAAATCAAGAGAAAGGGATGGAGCTATCGTAACTTCGAACTTCGATTTTCAAAGTAGGGCACCTGATCGTATCGTCCGTTTCATATTAATGTCGAGATCTAAACATTAACCTTTTTTCTGCTCTAAAATAGCCCATTTATTGTTTTACAGCAAGATTAATTCAGACTATTATTATTATTTATTCAGACTAGAAAATCTGAAATTTAATTTACCTGACATCTAATGACAACCATAAATTTTAAAGCTGGCATCATACATGTTGTTGAAAGATTTCCGTATCCTAGAACAAGTTTAATTCTTTGATAAATAGCTACTGTCATAGACTGCTGAAAGTTCGGATGGACATGAAATGAACGATCCGGTTATTATATGTCCGTATTGATCTGTATGGTATTCGTCGCGCGGTATAGCTAACAGTCCGAATATAAAGGCCGTCGCATAATTGATTAAATTTGTATGATCACACTTGTCATAGAGAAAAAAAAAGACCGGCCTTTCCCAGGCCATGGAATCATGGAATCGATATACGTACGTAGTAGGTACTTACATAACACATACATATTCATTCCATGTTCCGGACTTAGAGCATTCAATAAGGCTACGTTCGCACGGACGTGCAGAAAGGCGTTGCGTTAGCGGGGCGATCTCGCATCGTCAACGCCTAGGAACCAGAGGTGTTCGCATAGACGTAAAAAAGTCACTTGTCGTTTTGTGCTCACACAGTTCTCATTCTTCTAGGATACGAAACTCTTTCAACAACGTGTATGATGCCAGCTTTAAATGTAATTCTGATTAAACATAACGTGTAGGAACGATTTTATTTTTACAAAAGAAACCTCTTTTCATAAAGAGTTTTCAATGGTAAAAGATTTAAAAAAATACTATGTCAAACTGTCAAAGCACAATCACAACTTAATGATTCGTTTTAATTATTGTTTTTTATTCGTATTACTCCTTGATAGTAGTGCAAATCAATAAAATAAATCCATGATTCATGATCTCGTAAAATAAGTCTAATGTACGAGTACAAGTGCTATTTTAGCTGAGTGAGTGTGGGAAGAGTGTGGGTAATAATCGTAATCGTAAGTTTAATTTTTAAATTATTTCACATAATAGCTCTTATCAGAGACCGTCTTTTCATTCACATTACATAATGTGTCTGTGTTCTAAACACCGAGCTTTTGACCATGATTAGAGACATTGTTGATAAGGAACAACTTGTTTATTTACATTACGTTGTGACACATGTTATGAATGAAGTAGTTAAGATGGGGCACACTGAGAGCATCGTCAGGGAAGGCGATGATAAATTAGCCTGTAACTCAGTCAAATATTAACTTAAAAAAAAGTTACCAATATAGGGATGATCCAAATCATCCACCCTATCTACTGTTAAAATTTCTCCAAAGGTTTTCCAGACACCCAGTATAATTTAACTAATTTCTGTAGTTTTCGATATGACTGAAAAAGTGATTGAATTCGTACAATTGGTTGAAGCGTTCCCTTGTCTATACGATCATTAAGTGAATATTCAAAGAAAGATGTAACGGGTAAAGCTTGTGCAGACATATCGTCGAAAGCAAACTGGACAGGTAATGCGATAGTATAATATTTTTATTTTTATAAAAAAATATTTACTTATTAATGATTTCAACTGAGATTGCACCAAAACGATACGCTTACGAGACGTTTCGTTTGCAGAACTCTGCGGGTATCGTACTCGTTGCGCTTAAGATACGACGCCGTGTGCGGAGGCCCTAATATGGTAATGAGCTTAACAGTGTATGTACAAATGTGATAAAAAATCAGAAATTCCACTCCAACTCTGAAATTTTGGACCTAGTAGAAAGAATCTACAACTGGGTAGATTTAAAAAATGTTGCACTTTAAGGACTCCATTGATCAAGAATGTTACTTTTTCCTTTGAGTAACAAAAATTAACCATATACGATTGTATGTAGGTGATCAAATATCCTAACGCAATGGAGGAACATTAAAGTTGTCTCAATTCCTTCGTACATATGATATTTTTGAAATTCACCCGACTGTTAATAAGAATACCTACACAGTTATTATTAACCAATTGCAACGGTATTTTTTTCCCATCATAAATTCTAAACAAGTGACTACTAGAGTATCAAACGTTCTAACGCCTTATAAAACCTTTATAATGTACCTATAAAACTTCTAGATGATCGAAACAGAAACCCGATAAGTAGTTATCTTAAATTGCAAAGCGAGCAGTATTATTGTGAATACGGCTGATATTGCAGTCATTGCAGATAATAAATTATAGTACTGTCCCGAATCGCTTTTAATTATTTTGCACTACGGTATATGTCGTTATGCCAATGTAGCTCTTACTACGAAGCGGCGAGTGTTCAATACGTGTTTCCAAACCGATGCACGATACGAATGCCAAGCATTTATATGACACTAGAGCATTCTACGGGTTCTAAATCTTTTTAAGTTTCCTAAGTTTTAGGACACTTATTTTGTTTTTGGTATGATGAACGTCTTTCGACTGAATTGATGACATGCTAACATACTCAGTTAATACCAATGTTTTGGCCAATAAGCATGTTTATTTGAGCTTTAGGTTACTCGCTGCAAACGTTTCAAAAAGGTTGTTTTATAAAGGTGACATAGAACCCTAAAAAAAATGGATTCGCGTTTGAGCGAAAGATACACTGGGACAATATCGGAAATACGTGACGTGAGTTTTATCTTTTGTTATGCTAGTTCAGTACAGTTCACTAAAAAATTATCACTTAAATTCCATTGTTGTTCGCATTTTCTACTTTTTCAGATATTGGCATTTTAATTTTGATTTCGTGTTTAAAATACTAAGTCACGTTTTCATTAAATTTTGAATTTCATTTTCTTTGCACAGCAGCTGCTGGCGCTGGGGTCAATATCGGTATTCTACAAAGACAGTCGGGTTGAACTTGCTATTTGTTCCATTTGTTATTCTGTTCGTTTATGAGTAGGTAGTTACAACAATAACTTTATCCGGCACCTTGTTCCTAGGTCAACTTTTACATATTTATTCTACCCTTCCGTGAATCAAAATGACTATGACGAAGCATATTTAGGTTTAAATATATGACTATGACTTTCCCACGGCGTTGCTTGCGGCGAGATTGAAATGTTCTATAGTTTCTTATTAAATGAGAAGTGGGAGAATAACAGCATAATTATGATCACTAAAAAGATAAAAATAAAAAAAAGTTAAAAAAAAAACCCCGCCTTCAAAACGCAAAAAATAACTTCTTTAAAATGGTAGGTACAGATGTAGTGAATATAATCCTTTCACATCGTGAAAACTCGGAACTCACGTCTACTTCCGAATGATGCCGACGTGTCTATGAATTATTGAATTATTAAGTGACATGTTTGAATTAAACAAATAGAGTACTTTAGTTATCAGTGTCAAATGTCAAACCACGAGTTTGAAGTAAATAACACAGAGATGTTATTAAAACCACCACGATCAAATATATAGAAATTAGGTGTAAACAAGAAGAAATATAAATCATGTTGAAAATAATTTCACAGTCTTGTCGATCTTAACGTTTCCCAGGTCTTGTCTTGTCGATCTTAACGTTTCCCAGGTCTTAATGCTTTCGGCATGACTATTAAAAAGAACTGAAAACAAACTTAATCTTAATTAACAAAAAAATACTCTGGTATTAACCACTCTATATCGATTATCACTCTAGCGATGCGGCGTTCCCCGTCGTTGTCCTGATGGGTACTGAGTCAGACTGAAGTAGCATGACAAATACGAACATTTCCGAGAAAATACGATGTGAAAGGATATTTCACTACATCTGTAATAGGTCAGACCAACTGAAGTCGGCGTCCTACAATATTTTAACCAAAAGCAGACTTCAGTTGGACTGACCTATTTATTACCTACCATTTTAAAGAACTTATTTTTTGCTTTTTGAAGGCGGGTTCTTATTTTTTTTAACTTTTTAAAATTTTATTATTTATTTTTACAGTGAATATACAACTAAATACTCTGTGAATATTTCAAGCGTCTACCTGCTGCTTTAATTAATATCGAGCAAAAAAACGGCAAAAAATCACGCTTGTTGTATGGGAACCCCACTTAAATATTTATTTTATTTTGTTTTTAGTATTTGTTGTTATATCGGCAACAGAAATACATCATCTGTGAAAATTTCAACTGTCTAGCTATTACGGTTCATGAAGTACAGCCTGGTGACAGACAGACAGACAGTGGAGTCTTACTAATAGGGTCCTATTTTTACGCTTTGGGTACGGAACCCTGAAAACTAAGTGCCATATATCGGTGATTTTAGGAAAAGATTTATTTTATTCAAAAATCTTTTAATAATACACATGAAGATGTGATGACCAAGGATAAAAAATATCCTATGATTATTTTGATATTTTACAACACATTGCAACACAGTATTTGAATATATGCAAAATATCAAAATAATGTCAGGATATTTTTATCCCAGATCATTTTGTGTGTATGTAACATCAAAAGCCATATATAATAAAAATTCACAGCACAATCAAAACGTTTCTGAACGCGTGCTAACGAGCACAAAGCTAAGATTGGTCTCTTGACACGAATGTATGTGGGTGGAACACTCACTTGGACTAATTGGATGGTCTCTATTCCGTTCTTTCAACATTTTATATGCTTTTAATTTAATGTAACATGACAAATAAATATTTATTAAAAAAATACTTTAATAAAATAATGACTTCGAATTGTAACGTTAAAACAGCCAAGCATTTTTAGTAAAAGAAAGAAATCGTAAGTAATAAAAAAATTAAGTGTTTTTTAAAGAGAGAGGGATACATAGATATTGAATGGATACATAGGTACTGATAGATAGTCGGAAACTAAACAGGATGTCGGTCGAGGGGTAGATCCGAGGCAGGTAGATATAGATAGAGAGACGTGATGGGACACAATTATTTCTAGCTGAAAAGATATATGTCTACATATGTTAAATGCAAAATGCTGTCAGATCTGAATCTGACTGAAAAGTGACAAAACGTGAAAAATTACACTAAAATTAATTATTCATCATTGATGATTTTCAGTTGATTGAATCGCCTCTGGTGAATGAATTCCACAAAGATCTCCATATTGGCTGGTCCTGTGCTGCATGAGCTAATCGCATCCAGCTGTTTTCAGCTACAGATCAGATCTATCAGATCGCCAGTCCACCTTGGAACAGGCCTGCCAACATTGCATATTCTGGTATGTGTTTGCCACTAAATAAATTTTCGACGCAATGGCGATCGGTTCTACGAGCAATGTGCTTTGACTGAGCAATTTCTCAGTGCGTATATCTAACTAGTATTGATGACAGATAGTGACTGAGAAGGAAAAGATAAAAAGTTAAGATGAAGGTAACCACAAACTTGAGGCATGTTTGATTGAAGGCAACGCCATAGAAAGATAAACTCTCAAGAATTTTAGATTTTCGGGCCGCGGAGCGTGCTATGCTAGCGTGTTATAGGCACCGCTATGCCACACCAAGATGGAACTCGATAGATGCCGCCAGATAAGGCAAAGCCCTGAAATGCCTTCCTCCTCTACTACCGCTTTTGATGCAAGACTCCCGTGAGTTATCTCAAGGTTCACAGATAAATAAATAAGTACTTACCAATATTGACGACGCCATGGTTGGTGAGCTCCCAGCAACTGTGCAGCCTTAGCACACTTAGCGAAGAGCTCTGCTTTGGGGAGAAGTAGCCGAGCGCCGCATCCGTCACGTGGTACGCTTGGAGAGAGAACTCGTACAGAGATGGTAGGAGCTGTGCCACGGCTCCGACCTACATGCATGAAATTAAGACATCTAACTATGTGCAGTATGGATGAGGCAGAATATGTTTTTTTTTTGCTTTAGTATTTCTACTTCTATGTGGTCTTGCGTAGCGTTTGATGTAACTTTTTTTTTTATCAGACTACAGGTATTCAGAGTACGCATAAAAAACTGGGGCCCTACTTGCAACCTAGAATAGTTACAGTCGGAAAGTGGGAGAATTTTTCGCTAGTTCAATTTAAGGCTGATGGTTTGAACGAGGGCTCCCTCAGCTTGCCCCCAGTGCACGGCACCGTCTAGCCCTCCGTTAGCTACACCACTGCACTGCTGGTATTAAAGGCGAAAGAGTACGTTGTTTTAATGAAAACTGCATGAACAAAAAAAAGTACGTCTATGTATAAAGTAAGTATACTATCAATATGAGTGTTTCATTTATTGAGATTTAGAATTGTTGATATACTTACGGCTTCATCAGCAATGTTAATGCAGTCAGTAAGCGTGAGTGAGACAATTCGTGGAGTTAGGCATGCCCATAAACCAGCTTCTGTTATTTCATTGCAACCAGTTAGTTCTAGTTCAAACAGAACCTAAAAATTAAACAAATTTTGGTTTATAGTCAACATTAATAATTATACAAGATCCAGAATTACTTAAAATGTTAGTAAATAAACTTACCTGTAAGTGATCCAAGATCGCCTCAAGCCCTCTATCTGTTATTGTGCATCCTTTTAGGCCAATAGCATGAACATGGTGCGCCGATAGTGGAAACTGCCTTATATATTCATTAATATCATCATCACTAGCGGAAACTAACACAACCCCACGGATTCCTCTTCTAACTAAGGAGTTATAGAACCTTTGCATACAGAAGCCGGTCGCGGAACGGAGCTCGCGGCAGTCGAGGACGGCCACTAGGCCGTTCCACCACCGCGGCGAGGAGTATAGGACATCTCGCCACTTCGTGCAGACTTGTGCCAGCGTCCGGCGGTCGTTGGAGTTGAAGTACAAGAAGAACTTTTCTAGGAATCTCTCCTCTTGTACATACTGGGTCCAGACGAGGGGTCTCGGGGAAGGTCTCCGGCGGCGCGGCACGCGCGGCGCTGCGGCGGCGGGCCCGCAGAGCGCATTGGCGACGCGCTCCACGACGCCGGGCGAGCGGCGCCGGCCGCGCAGCCCCAGGCCCGTGATGCGGCGCGACAGCTCGGCCGACGCGCGCTCCACCACGCCCTGCGCCGACACCGACGACATCTTCACCTTCACGCGCCGGATCGTGTCCGCGCCGCGCCCGCCCGACCCCGCGCCGCCCGCTCCGTGCTCGCAACCCGCCACCGCGATACTGCGCACCCGACAATATCAATATTACACATTAACCTTCAATCCTCACATAATATATACCATCGATTTACAATGTTGTCAATTTGTCTATGCAGAAAAAAGTACTTTAATTACTATTAAAGTATTTTTTGAATGAATATCTTGTACTGTTTCGACTGTTCAACAACATAAGAGAAATGAGTTATTTAATTTTAATAATAATAATTCACCCCAATGCATTTACCACACTATACCGGTCAGAAAAAAAACAGCATAGCTGTTTTGTAAAACTTCTTCAATATTGATTTAATACCTACCTATTTAAAAGTCCATTTTGCAAAAACAAATGTTGAAACAATTGTTTTATTATTGTGTATTGCATACATTACTGAAGCTCAAAAATGCTAATTAAGACTTCTGATTATGTTATGTTATGATGATACAGTAGATCTATTCCATAATAAGTATGTTGATGTGAATTATGTATTTTGTAATATGTGTACATACTTAAGTAACCATTATAAATTAACTAACTGTTGCCGGCAACTCCATTCATGTAGAAGTCGTTATTGCTACTCGCGGAAAAAAGTACCCTATGTCGTTTCTGGGGGGCTCAACCTATCACCATACCAAATTCCATCCAAATCGATTCAGACGCTTAGCCGCTAAGGCATAAAACACAGACAACGTTAATTTCTATTTTTTTTAATTTCAGTATAAATATGGACTATAGTATTTTTGATGACTTATTTCACTTAGGCCGGCATTACACCTGTAAGTTATTGCTGTAAGTTTTTAGACGCAACTATGAGTAAACGTAAGAGTGAGTGGCAAATATCTGCATCTGTCTCTTGCATATACCTTTGTTCTAAAACTTACAGTAATAACTTACAGGTGTAATGCCGGCCTTAGGGCTGTTTTTTTTATCTCCATGTAATTGTATCTGAGAAATGGAAAAATCAAACCTTAAACACATAGGTATCTAGTAAACATAACTATTGTCCATTACCAAATAGGTACAGTTAAAAAAAATAGCTCTACATTTCAGTATCTTATCACAGCTATTGGTATTCTAAACTCAAACCAGTCTTGCTTTAAAATGTTACCGCGACAAGGTACTTTTAGCTATTTTTTGACTATTTATTTTAAATAGTTAAAAACAACTAATGGTAAAAAAAAAAAACTAAAACTAATCCCGAGTTAGTCATAAATTAAGCACAAAGTTGGGAAGCAAAGTGAAAAGGATATTTAAAATCAAAAATCAAAGCAGAGACATCTATTGTCTGGCTTATTTAAAATGACCATGTCCAGACTCCAGAGAGCCTTGTTTGAGAATAGATGTATTGGAATTTATAAGTTTGTTTACAAAGCAATGGTTGGGTAATGTTAAACCAAAAGTCAAAAGTATTAGGATCAAAATGTTAAGAAAAATGTTTGTTCTAACTTTGAGTTACAAGAAAAAAAATGGCAAAAAACACAGCAGTTTGGCAAAAATTGTTTGTCAAATGTATCGTTTCCCAACTTTTTCATTCGCCAACCCAATTTTATATAAATATTTCAGGATTTATTCCAGTACCATTGTGTAGAACCCTATAGATTAGGTTAGGTTAGGTTTTATAAAATCCTGAAATATTTATGGTTACAGAAAATAAAGCAGGTTGGCAAATGAAACGGTTGGGAAATGATACATTTGGCAAACATATATTGCCGAAACAAAGGTAACACGAAAAAAAAAACACTGTTTCACATTACAAAAATGCAATTAAGTGGATGAACTGAACAAAGAAAGACAATGGTTTCGTTTGATAAGATAATGCAATAGAGCATTCTGTAAATTACAAATTGATTAAATAAATAAACCTCTTTGCTCACCAGGCGAGTGGATATGGCCAGCAAACATAATTAATTTAAATTATTGTACCTTAACCTGTTATGTAAATAAATAAAATAAATTTAAGAAGGTAATGCTACAAAAATTCATCTAAATAGCATGATTTTCAAAATATACAGTTTTTTTTTTAATGTAGCCAGTCAGGCATAGCACACCTAACAAGCTTAAAAATATAATAAACAAAATTTTTAAATTTCAAGATATAAAAGAGGCAAGGTAAACCTCTGTATGCCTAGGGAGTAGAGACAACAATCATAAAATCGCATACCGCATACATCTTTTCATAGTGTTTTTTTGTTAAAACAAACTAAATAGAAAGAGACAAGAATTGGGTTTTCGTTTAATATGGCATATAAAGGATTTAGTATGGGTACTTAATCTGACTTAACTTCAGGATCTACAAATAAGTTTGTGTCATCAGTTCAGTTTTTCTGTTAGTTTATTAAAAACACGAACTGATGCAAAATCAAATGTATAAATATTCAGAAAAAACACATTTTCATTTTGTCTTTTGTTATTTGGTGGTAAGACTGCCTTGCCTAATGGTATATTTTTTTGTATTATGTTCTGTTTCTCTGCTATTTTGACTTGGTAGTCAATAAAGAGATTTGTATTGTAATTTTGTACATACCAATAAAACGAATTATTACGTACATGTTAGGTATGAAAATAAGTTGAGAGCTGAAGGTATCTTAGGTTCCTATAAAAAATGCTTTATGTAGTTAACCTGATATACTACATAATGTGAAACCGCTCCAGCTGTTTTTAAGCTTACGCAGCAATAATGGATTATAAATACTCGATATGTGAAAAAGCAAGAATCGAATAAAAATATATTTGAACACAATACTTGTGCCCATTATAACGAAATTATAGAGTATAATTATACAGGTACAGAAATTATATTTTATAAAATAGTTTGAGATAGTTTTGGTCCCAGTAAAATAAACAAAAAATCGATGCTTCTTCATACGTACCTATGTATGTTTTTTTAAACATAAAAACACCATGATCACATTTATGTCAGCACATTTGACTTCTCCTAATTTAACACTATTCACCATTAGCAAAAGTAATTCAGTATTTTGCAAAAATGAAAAAATAAGAAGCTCAAATTAGTCTCGTAGAGCACCTTGGAAGAAAAACTAAACGCCTAAATTAAAAGTGCGTACTGACGAAGTAAGTGGTAAAGGGTCAAGATATTCTTAATTTACTCGAGTAAACTTAACGTGCTCTTGTCTATGCTTGCCAAAAATATAGCCAAGGGAGTTTAAGTAAATGGATAAAATGCTGATTTAATTCCAAAAATAGGAACCGCTACGTAGTCGGACCTATTGGTAAAGGACACCGCACGAAAAGTATAGAAAAAAAATATCGGTGAATTTTGATAAACAAAATATAATAACAGCTTTATTTACATCCAACTAAATACAGAATTCAACATTAATATAATTAAAAATTAAAACTAAACGTATGCTGCTGATATGAAAAGCTTTATTAAGGCCCTGTCCTCTCGGCTCATAGAATCCTCCGGAGATCCTAGAGCTGGTGCTTACCTCTCCCAAAGGATTGGGCTAGCTACCCAGAGAGGTAATGCAGCCAGAGGCCCTACTTTGAAATTCGAAGTTCGAAGTTACGATAGCTTCATCCCTTTCTCTCGATTTAGTCTCGAATGACGAGTGACAGGGATGGAGCTAACGTAACTTCGAACTTCGAATTTCAAAGTAGGGCCTCAGTGTCATGGGGACCATGCCGCGAGCGGACCTGCTAGAGGGGGTGTTCTTTTTAAAGTGGTGATTATTATTGATATCTTTAATATTTGAGTAGGCTAGTTTAATTTTAACAAAATATATGTTTCTATATTTTGGTTTTTATTTGTTTCTATATCAGGTCTACCAGAATCTCATGAAAAAAAGGTAAATTTAAATTTAAGGCTTGCTAGTCCGGGTAATAGGATTTAAAGGTCTTGATACTTGATTTTCCGCGTTCATTATGTGGCGAACTCAGTCCGCGTAGAAGTCTTTACTTCTTTGGGAATTATTAAGTTTTCTAAGATAACATTAAAATATCACGTTTGTGCAACTAAGATTTATAATATTAGTAACGATTAGTTACCTACGTACAGGTCGATTCACAAGAGTTGGCACGAATGGATTGAACGAAAGTAATGTCACCGATCACTGTTTGAGTGCTGTCTTTTAAACCGATGTTCGAATTTCAAACCGAAAACCTGTTATTATTTTACACACTTGTATACTTGTATACTTTCGTTCACTCATTCAATCCATTCGTGCCAACTCTTGTGAATTGATCTGTAACCCTTTAAATCAACTTTGGACTTATATTTCCTAATAAATAATAAGTAGGTTAAATTGAAACGATCGTGTGCTATAGTATGTAGGTATGTTTATTAGGATTTAGTTCTAAATGACTTCAGAAACTCTATGACTTATCGTCGCTTTGCTAACAATACCGCACAAGTCAAAGTTGGATGCTTATAATTTTGAACTTTGTAATTATATCAAATTTACTCTTAATTCGTGTTCAGTCGTTGACTTACGTGGTATTGTTAGCTAAGCGACTATATGCCGCTTTAATGTAAATCAATTTCGTATTCTATAGTCAAGTGATTGTGAGATATTTCTTTTTTCTATTCTATAAATACACTTATTTTTAAACGCTTATTCGTGAGTCCATTTTATTTTGTCCTGCACAATCTGTGGGTAATGTCAATGTCGAATTGTCATGCCGGCACTACACTTCGCTATTCGCTATTCGTTATTCGGCTTATGTGCCTACATTCGACGAAGTGTGGAGGGTTTATTCGTCTATGTTTTCTTTATTCGCACGCATAACGCTTAAGCGAGATAGCAAATATTTTAACAAATACGGCGCAGCACAATGTTTACCATGACGCAGCAGATGTCGTTGCTGTCTTGTGATTTGATCTTTCTTCTAGCTTTCCCCCACCCCTGGTTCAACTTGACTGAAATAACCTATGGAAATATCTGATGCCGGCACCACACTTCGCTATTCGCTATACGTTATGCGGCTGCGCCGTATTTGTTAAAATATTTGCTATCGCTATTATGCGTTTTGCGTGCGAATAAAGAAAACATAGACGAATAAACCCTCCACACTTCGTCGAATGTAGGCGCATAAGCCGAATAACGAATAGCGAATAGCGAAGCTGTATTCTTTATTGTTACTTGTTGTTTTACTGGATTTTGTTAAAGTTTTTGATGTGTTGTGCTTACTTTGTTTATGCAATCTACTTACGTGTTACTTTTGAAAATGTGGCTATCGGGCAAAAAACAATTGGCCGGTCTTCTTGGCTGAACTAGAAAATATCATTTTTTTAGATGTATTTATTTAGTATTGAGATTTATTTATTTGTTAGCAATAATTGTTTATTTTCTAACTCAACTATCTTATATTGTTGTCTTATTTTAATAACCTCTGTTAATATAACTAAAGGATATTCATAATTGGGTCATTTACTTAAAATTAAGTAAAATAAAAGTTTTTTTCAAAGATGTTTTAAGGCTTGGAAACTTCACCTATACTCCATCTGTTTAGGTACTTGAATAAATGTGATCAACAGCCAATCAAATCGGTTTGGTCGAGCTTTGACGTATCAGTATTCTGCTTCTATTGGCTGACGAACTATGTCACGCGGTTTTTTTGTTTACATTTAGTTAAGTACCTAAACAAATTAGGTTTTGTATTGTATAAGGCTAGTTTTCCAGCATTGCTTGTGTTTTTGCGTTGCAAAACACGAACACAAACATTGCTTAAAAACTAGCTTTGTACAATACAAGGATTTAAATAAGTAGGCACTGTGTAGTGTATATGCATAGGTACGTTCGTACTATAATTAATGTAGTATAATTTAGTTTAGTTCACTCAGAATCCGTCTGGGGCGCTAGTGCTCGATGCAACAATTAACGCAAGAGGGCTCTCTTTTCCTGATAGATTTTATTTTATTCATATTTTATTATACTTTTTCCTACCTCTATGATTATAGTCTTTAGTTTGAACAAAAGACTTGGCTGCATGGGCTAAGATCCCTTCGCCTTCCCCGTGTGGGGTAAATTAAACTAAAAAAAGTCTTTAGTTTGAGTTAAATGTCAAAGTCAAACGGTCCAAGTACCCGCTTGTTTTACGACACTATAACCTATAAACAATATTAAAAAATAATATAGATATTTGTTTTCATAAGACTCAGAATATAATTGTTTTTGTGCATTACTGATTTATTTAGTTCCCCATTT
This sequence comes from Acleris literana, assembly GCA_946894065.1. NCBI lineage: Eukaryota > Metazoa > Arthropoda > Insecta > Lepidoptera > Tortricidae > Acleris > Acleris literana. The sequence continues at coordinate 8,887,431 of OX335681.1, forward strand.
ACGGTCATTAATAATGGAGTTTATAGATGCTGTACCGGTAACTTTCAAAGAAATAACGCCGACAAGTAACGTCCCTGAAAAATGGAAAGAAGTTATGTTAAATACAGGCAAGTAGCTCATAATTTGAACCCTAAACATGCCTTAAAATAACATATATTATTATGAATTGTAGAGGAGAGAGCTTTGTTTATTTGACACACTTTTCTTGTTGCAGGAGGTACCCACAGCACTTTACAAGATATTAAGTTACCGCAAAGAGCAGGGGGGTACTGGTATGAAGAGTCATTGAAGGCCAACACAAGGAATCGTTTCATATATTGGTATTGTAAAATATCAGTTAATAGTATTAGTAAATGTATTTTTGACTGAATGCTCTGTCACTCATTGTGTAAACAACCGTGTCATACGCCCGATATGTAAGCTAGAATATTAGTTCTTAATAATTATTCTAATAATTATTTTCTATATCTGTTGTTTAGTGTATATTTTTTATTTTCATTTCGTTCATGGACCTTATTGCATAGATAAGAAAGTTATATAGCTAGAAAGTTCGTAATGTTTTGTCTTTACCAAAACAATAATAAACATTGCTTTTTATGCAATTATACTTGAGAAAAGAACATGGTAATGTAACTTACATTTGTGACTTTTACAAACTTTGTTTTCATTCTAGGCAAACTACACCAGATGCCATAGAATTATCAGAAGCGTCATTGGATGTCAATCTCACAAGTTGCAATCTACGATGCAAAGTGGCTCCTGGGACTCCTCCGCTCAGTGGGATGTCTGTCTACGAGCGAACAGCCTCACAGGATATTGTTATATTAGCTGCCACTGTGTCCTCTGTCCACAGACTTATATTTCCACATCCAGAAAGTATTGATAAAAAGGTAGTTTACGAAAAAGTGGTGCTCATATTCCTGACACCTATTTAATTGATAGCAAACCAATTAGAGATGTTGTACAGTTAAAGTCATATAAATATTCTTAAGAAGTTTTTGAGGTTTGGGCATATAACGTCCCATACGCAGAATGTCCCTTTGTCCCTTTCGCCCTTTTATAAATGTCCCATTACCATAACAGCCCTACTGCAAAATATCTCATTATTAAAATGTCCTTTCACACAAATGATGTCCCTTTCATAAAAGGTCCCTTTCACTTTTTGAGAAAGGGACGTAATGCGAATGGGGTATTTTGCACAAGGTGCCATTTGCAAAGAAGACTTGGGACGTAATTTTGTTGGAGGGACGTTTTGCATGTGAGACCTTATGCGCCCAAACCGTTTTTCAGTTACTGATTTAGTTTGTGGCTTCTTTGAAGTTAAGAATATTGAAGGTAAAATTGTTAGTGCAATTTAATGAATGAACAATAATAAATAGATTAATAAATCCAAGGATCTCTAGCTCTGAAAAACTAAATTGGAATGATAAGGATTGTCCCATAAGACTCAACATCTATTTTAATAATTTTGAAACCGTAACCTTGAAGTCATTTTATAAATGGTGTAATGTTGTGATTATGTCATGCAACAATGTGTTTTGTCACTTTGTCGTTGATTTAACCATTATTGTATCATTTCAGTCAACTTTTGGATCAATGAGCAGCTCCACACCATCTATATTCCATGATACAAGTGCTATCAACAATCCTAACAACTACCACATTCTCAACCAGTATTCAAATCCAAGTAAGTATTTTTGGGTTAAATTCTTAACATCTTGTGAATTGTAAGAATCATGGAACAATTACTGCTGCCATGTCTTGCAGACAAGAACTTTCAGGAAGATAAAAAAAATGATTTACTGATACCCCATCATAGGACTAATAAAAATTGTCTTGCAGCGCCTTTTTAACCTAGTACACTATGTTTATTGTGGTGTAGTGTACTGCCGTTTGGTCAAAGTATTTTTCACCAAATTTCACTTCCCAAAAAAACTTATTGCAGTAGTTTCATTTCCCAAACGAATCTTTAGCACATTTACATTTCGCATTTTATTCATTTGGTCGAATTATCATTTTAGCATCATTTTACTTTGTCAAGTTTTATTAAGACAAACGTTTATTAAGCAAAAGTTTTCCTTTGGCAAATATTATATTCCAAAAAAATGATTGTTCAAATTGTTATTTTGTACACTCAATTTATAGCATGTCCAGCTAGGTTAGTTTACGTTAAAATTAGGTAAGTAGGTTAGGGTTAGGTTAGAGTTCATCAGGCCCGAAGTGCCAATCTACGCAGAAAAGAAGCCCCAGAAGCAGCGGGGCTTTGTCGACTGTGTCATGCAAATTTCAGTAAAAACAAATACCAAGTTTGCGCAAACACAATGGATATGCGCCAGCACGCAGTAAGAAAACTACCCACTTACTACATGAAATTTGGTAAAATTAAACTTGACCAAGTAATTATTTGTTAAACAATAATTGGGAACGCGGTGGATGCGAAAAGCACAAGACCGGTCTGAGTGGAGAGCCTTGGGGGGGGCCTATGTCCAGCAGTGGACGTCTCTCGGCTGACATGATGATGATGATGATGAATAATTTGCTAAAAAATAATTTCCTGAGTGTTAAATTGCAAAAAAGTTGTTTTGACTTATGATTTTTTGCCAAATGATAATTTGAGTAAAATAGTTTGGGAAGTGATACTTTGGGAAAAGATTTTCGACCTAATATTAGTAAACCGTTTATTGTTGAGCTTTATGAACTTATTTCTACAGCAACGGGAGTGGCTCACACTTGTGCCTCCCTTCTGTTGGACAATGGCGAGGCAGTGTTTGCTCTTGCCTTCGGTTATGGTGGCGAAGGCGGCCTCTTGCTTGTAAAATTACCTATGGCTGGGTCAGCAGTTACCACACTTCTGAAACGGGAATCTACAGTGCCAAGATTTTTATCTGGAATCACAGGAGCACTCAGGTACGCGGACTCGAAAAATCTGTTCAATTTCTATTCATTTGTACAAAAACAAATAATATCATAGTTTTTTTAGGGTTCCGTACCCAAAGGGTAAAAACGGGACCCTATTACTAAGACTCCACTGTCCTTCTGTCTGTCACCAGGCTGTATCTCACGAACCGTGATAGCTAGACAGTTGAAATTTTCACAGATGATGCATTTCTGTTGCTGCTATAACAACAAATACTCAAACGACATCACATACAACAAACGAGTTTTTTTCGGCGTTTTTGCTCGATATTAATAACGGCAACAGGTAGACGCTTGAAATATTCATAGAATATTAAATTGTATATTCGCTTTAAAAATAAATTATTAAATAAAAAAATAATATTAAGGGGCTCGCATACGACAAACGTGATTTTTTATAGATAATGGTACGGAACCCTTCGTGCGCGAGTCCGACTGCGCTTGACCGGTTTTTTTAATTTCCTTCAAAGCCTCCTAGAAGTGCACAGTTATGTATGTATTTAAATTATTTATTCCAGTTATTGTTTTTCTTTTCAGGGGCAAAAACTTAGACAGCATAGAAACATATGGAGTGGTTCTTACAAATGGGCTAGCTATAGCGATATGCGGCGACGCGTGTCTTCGGGCGTGGGCCATCAATGATGGTGGAGCGCCGGCCGTTGTTACCCCACCACTCTCGCAGACGCTCGTGCGCCCAAAACCACCACGTAAGTTTGTTTATTTTAACTATGGCAATGCAATGCTGGTAAGAATTAGAATCGCAAATCATTTGATCTTTTTATTTCAGCCCATGGACATATGTTACAAAAGACAATTGGGTCAAATGGAACTGTCACATTAGTAGCATATCTCTCCTTCCCGAATGAATGTGAATTCGTCGTCCTGAAAATGTTGGATGCTGGCGGCGGCGCTGTTAAGTTTTCCCACGTTTGTCGCATCTTCGGCCCACAGGTATGTTCTTAAGATTTTCATCTATGACGCTAAACCCCATTTTCTTATTTTTTAACCGACTTCAAAAAAAGGAGGAGGTTCTCAATTCGTCGGGGGTTTTTTTTTATGTATGTTCCCCGATTACTCGAAGACCACAGGACCGATTTGAAAATTTTTTTCGTTGTTTAAATGGGTATACTTTCTAGTGGGTCCCATTTTTAACACGTCCGGATCTGATGATGGAATCTTGGAGAAATCAAGAGAACTCCTCAAATATTATAGGCACACCTATAGCGATTTTGGTATTTTTCACTGTAACTCGTGCATTTGCTTTTGAAAAGTACTATATGGTGAAGTGGAACTGATGATGAAGACCACAGATGGCCACCGGGACTCCTTAACGGTACCTATTTCAAGGGTGGCGACAAGATATTTCGATTAAGGTAGTTGAGCGACTATGACGAAGAACATTTAGGTTTAAATATGACTATGACATTCCCGCGGCGTTGTCTGCGGCGAGCTTGAAATGTTCTATAGCTTCTCATTAATATTTAGAAGTGGAGCTACGTTACAGCATAAATAGGATCACTGAAAAGTATAAAATAAAATAAATGTTTAAAAAAACAAAAACCCGCCTTCAAAAATGCAAAAAATAAATTATTTTAAAATGGTAGGTCAGTCCAACTGAAGTCGGCGTCCCACAATATTTTAAATAAAAAGCCGAATGCAGTTGGACTGACCTACCATTTTAAAAGAAGTTATTTTTTGCATTTTTGAAGGCAGGTTTTTGTTTTTTTAACCATTTATTTTATTCTTGAGAAAGCGTGTTTCATTTCAGTTGGACCTTTTGGATTACACGATAGGCTACGGCGATGGCAGTGACGTTATTTGGGCTTTGTGGAGTCAACCTGACGGCGAAACTATTATCACAAGTAAGAGAAAACTACGTACATATTTTGAAACAATTAATGTTAGAATCATTATTTTATATGTAATTTTACTTTAGTGCTGAGTTGACATCGTATTTGGTGGGATTAATTCGTATTCGTCTTGCTTTCTCAGTTAGCTTATAGTTGGGTACTAAAACTACTAAAGTTGATTGAGATAGCAAGATAAAAAAAAATCCGACCAAATACGATCTAACTAGGTAGCCATGAAGCGCGGGGAAAGGGCAACGGTGAGTATAGTCCGTTCTCGTTAAGAATGCAGTGACTCATCAGTGCACCTGAAGGGTAAATGTGTATTTGCAGTAGTATTAAAATTCAAACCAATTTAATTAAAAAAGATTAAGTTTAATGGATAAAATTAACCTAATTTTGAGCGACCTAATTGGTAAGGGGGCGTGGCAAGGCCGGCGGACAACAATGATTTACTGCATTCTCAACGCGAACGGACTATAGTCGAGCTTTATCGTAACTCACCCGTGATGTCATGCTTATGCTTACCCTGGCTTTCAATTGACAACACTTTATTTAAAGGTATTCTGAAAATAATCAGGCTTATAGTGTCAAAAGAAAGTAGCTTTTCAATTTGGTATGTTTTAAATTTTATAATACGTCCTCAGTACGGGTTATTGTGATGATGTGTCGGTTGTAAGGCAGCTCGCTGAGCGCGGAGGTGTCGTGGCGCTGCGTGGCGGCGCGCGAGCCGGCGCCCCCGCTGCCGGCGCTGAGCTCGCACCAGCAGTACCGCGAGCGCTTGCTGGCGCCCGGCCTATTCCCGCCCGCCGTCGTCAGGAAAGCGCTAGCGGTAAGCATTTACTGCCCTGCTTTATTTATATTTATTAAAAAGGAAGTCGCCATGTGGTACATAAGTAACTCATATTTTACAGATTTCCATTCTTATACTATCTTACAGTTATGTACAATACAACATATTATAGGCTAATTCAGCTTGCGTAAAATTATTACATTTAAACATTAATAGAAAACCATTTAGTGGTTATTTACACTCATAGACACTCGAGAACACACACACACACACACACACACACTCACACGCACTCACACGCACTCACACACATACCTTCACACGACGTAAAACAACTGAAAAATTAAATATACATATTTTCAAGTTTATTTCTAAGCTGTGGTAAGGAATCGTAAAACTTAGAAACACAGCAAGCATTTGTTAAAACATCTAAATTATCTAACACTAAGACCATAGCTACTCTTCTTTTACAGCCTCTTGGAAATAAATGATGCATCACATACAATGCATTACGTTTCTTGAATTTGTCACATTTTTATTGTTTCATATTTTTGCAGATCTACCGGCGCACGTGGGGCAGCAACGAGTCGGTGGGCGAGAGCGATCTGGGCGAGTCCGCCATGAACGCGGTGCAAGCGCGCCTCAGGCACCTCACCGCCCGCGCCACCACGCCTGACCACTCGCATTTGATGCACAAGTACGCCTAAGAACACATTCCACTTTTAAAATTATTACTCGAGCACCAATGGCGCATTGGTATGTATTAAAATTTTGGTCCAGTCTAGCGGTTCTTTAACATTTTTACAACATAGGTAGGTACAGTAAAGTTTGTATTTTATTTTACCGACTAGGTTTATTAGGTTTTACCTACTGCTACCTACTCTTATTACCTACTTTATAAGGAATCCTCTTTTTAGTTTTCCAAAGTCAAACTAAGAACCCGTATAGTTTCGCCATGTCTGTATGTCCCATTCACATTTCTCAAAAAATCTGAAAATATCATTAATGAAAGCACATAATACTCGTAACGAATTTAAAAGGAAATCTATTACGACTATTCTCTAGTATCTACTCTAATTTGATTTCGAATCGAATTCAAATTAGAAGAGATTAGAGAATAGTGGAATATAATAATTCCTACTGTGCGGCGGTACGAAACCCTCGGTGCGCGAATCCGACTCGCACTTGGCTAGTTTTTTTGTTTCTAGCAACGGCGTCGGAACCCTTCTGAGCATGGTCTGATATGCTCTTGCCGGGTTTTTAGGGTTACGTACCAAAATGGTAAAAAAGGAACCCTTGTGTTGAGACTTCGTTGTCTGTCAGTCTGTATGTCACAGCAGGTTTTCTCAGCCACTACAAATGCTATCAACTTGAAACTTGGCATAGTTGTACAACTTGCTTGCCCGCATTTGTTTTTAGTAAGAAGAAAATGAAATTAATTTTATAAATAATTGAAAAGGGGTATAGAATGGGGGGTTGAAAAATGAAAGTGGTTTGAATATAGCAAATGGGGTGTCATATAAAAGGGCTTAATCTACACTATTCAAAACGATTTTTTTTTTAATTTTCTATGAGGTACTTTTTGATTTACACCCAAAAATGTAAAAAAATTAAAAAAAATCTGAAAAAATCCTGACGTATAGATAATTACTTATATTTTATGGAAAAATAAAATGAAGTGGTTATTGTTTACAATTTTTGAGAAGTAACAAAAAACTTTGAAAACCTATATTAAAATTTAGCCTAATCAAAATGGACCTTAGTGCATATAATAGGACATTGTGTATTAAGGGTGGTAAAGACAGAATTACAAACGAGAGTCTGTTAGAAGACCGAAGCCGAAGGCTGAGGGCTTTAATAAATCGATTTACCACCCGTGTAACATACAATGTTTTTCATCACAATTGCGAGGAAATGAAATAAAATCAGACAAAAGATCATAATTATTTTTAACTTACGATTGTCACTAATAATTTTAGCCGCGTTGGCGATGTCCGGCGGAGTCGCATTATCCATTTCTTCTAATGACATGTTTTTTCACCATTTTAATTATTATTTTTCGTCGTCGTCGTCGTCGTCGTCGTCGTCGTCGTCGTCGTCGTCGTCGTCGTCGTCGTCGTCGTCGTCGTCGTCGTCGTCGTCGTCATCGTCATCGTCATCATCATCATCATGCTAATGAAATAGTATGCACATGTATAATCGATTGTAAAAAAATTATAATCGATTAAGTATTGGCGACCGGATTTTTGCCCTAAAAGTTTTTAAAATTCTAATGTTGGAAAAATGTTGCTTATATGGCATCGGACATATTTCTAAGCATATTTGTAAAATATAGCGAAAAGTTAGAACGAGCTTTAGGTATAAATTAGGTATTTATATTTTTTTTTTGCTGTTTATTGAATATTGAATTAGAGTGCAAAGTTTTTGCTTCATCGTCTATGATATGTTTGTCGCTTTATGCTATTAAGTTGCTAGATTTTTTTTTAGCTTGGAACTTTTTCAAACGAGATTTAGTGTATAATTGTGCCAATATTGAATTAGAGTGTGAAAAATCCACAACAATATCTCTAAAATCTTAAGTTATAGACGAAGCCAAAAATTTAGAGCAATAAGATATCTGCTTTAAAAGATATATGCGTTTGCTGACATAAAACATCTAATATTGAATTAGAGTCTGTAAAGAAAGAAAAGTCTACTACTGTAAAAGAAGGTATGCAGCCATTCTACAGAAATTTAGAAATTTCTGTGTGTAGCTTGTAGCACAACAGTATAATTTATTTAAAAAGGCGTGAAATTCATAACCGCGCCGCGCCAGGCGCCCGGCGCGCGGGAGTCGGAGTTGACCGAGGGAGCGATACCTCGTCCCCCGCGCTGCCGCGCACGCCCTGCGTTCGTCAAATAATTCGCAATAATTGTTTATTTACGTGCGCATATTATTAGATGCAGGTCCCTTCATAATGTGATTGTAAAAAGTTTTTAAATGTATGTCGTACCTATTCCATCTTTAAAGTTAGTGATAAATGTTTGATACGTGGACTGGTTATTTGTAGTGACTTAGTAACTGTAAAAAAAAACGAGGAATTGAGCGGTTAATAACTGCGAGCAAAGAAAGAAATGACGGAAAAGATAAAAAAGTATACGGGGAGGAGGAACCAGGGTCCCGACAACCCCTTCCCAGAAAAAACCCCTTTAAAGACTAATCAATTCATTTTGATAACCCAAATAACTTGCTTACCCCTTTCAATTGATGAACCTATACGAAAGGGTTACTCTTATGAGGTTACAATGGCGTAGCGTGAGTTTTTCCCGCCCGGGGCCGAGCGGAAATTTGCCCGACAATTTTTTAACCGACTTCAAAAAAAGGAAGAGGTTCTCAATTCGTAGTAAAAAAAAATATGTCGATTTCTCGATTATTCAAATACCGCTGGACCAATTTACGGCGTTGCTTGCCGCGTAGGTACTTGAAATGTTCTATAGTTTTTTATTAATTTAAAAATGGTACTTCAAAATAGCATCACTAAACAGTATATAAAAAACAGAAACCGTCTTCTAAAACGCAAAACATAACTTCTTTTAAAATGGCAGGTAATTTAGGTAAATCCAACTGAAGTCTGCTTTTGTTTAAAAATATTGTGAGCGCCGACTTCAGTTGGATTGACATATTACCTAACAGCCATTTTAAAAGAAGTTATTTTTCGCGTTTTAGAAGTCGGTTTTTTGTTTTTTAAAACATTAATTTTTGTTTTACTTATACTTTTTTTAATCATAATAAGCTCTTATGTAATCCCACTTCTTAGTCGATATGAAACCTTAAGACGCGCTTAAGTCCCGTTTTAGATTTATTACAGTATTCGTAATCTATCAAACTAAAAAAGATTTTTCTAGATCTGTCCATTTAGACATCTGTCCATTTATTTAATAATTGGGACTGTTCATATTTTTACAATTACTCTAATTCGAAAAACATTTCGAGGGATAGGTTTTTAAAGCCGTTCTGCATTATTAAGATTTTGAAATATTTATCTATTTCGGATATTTCGACAAAAGTATTTTTTAACCTTTGTTTGACTTTCGTTTTCGGCTTGAAGCCCTCCTAGGTGTATCTTACGGGCTAGGTGAAAACCGCTTGAATACACATTTACACATGTATTAATACACTATTACCATCAATTTTCATCATTAGATATCATTGTTTGTTGTATTTTATTAGAAAATGCCAACCCAAATTTAAAATAATCATGTCATCCATAAAATGTCTTCTAAATAAATTTAAAACAAAAGTATTGGGTCAAATACAAGATTAATAAAATACGTCTCTTTAAATTACCTATTATTTGTAAAAACCGTAAGTTATTTTTTTTAGTCTACTACAATTGACAGAGAAATATTTAGTCATTTAATGAATGGAATAAAGTTTTAAATTAATTAATTAACCATTTGCAATGCGAATCAAAGGAAATCCTGTTTTTATTTGTAAGAAAATTATCATCACCCTCTTCAAAAGCCAAGGGAATGAGAACCAGGGAATAAAAAAAGTATGTTTCCTGTCGGTTATGTCGGAACTGATATTTTTGTAGGAATAACTATTAAATCAACACATGCAGTCAAAGCAGTCAATGCAGTTATTTTTAACAAAACACTGTATGCCAATCGCAGGAAATAAAATTAATATGAAAATACATAAACAAACTCACGCCTTCATTCCCAGACAGGGGTATGTAGAGCTAAAGAATTACCAAAAACTCTAAAAACTAATTGACAATATGAAAATACAGAGCAATGATACTCGTAATCCCCACGGCGTTGAAAGCGTTACTGACAAGCGTTAAGAACGGCGGAAGCATCGCTTCGAAAGTCATTTAAATGGTTTCGGACCGTTCTATCCGTTTCCCAAAATATCTATACCCAAAACATCCGTTCCCATCACTACCGTTTTGTTAACAATCCATTTCCCGATATAAGTGTTTCCCAAAATGTCCTTCTCCCATAAGATACATTTGGTTTAATATTCGTTTCCCAAAAGACGTATCCCAAGATGACGTTCCCGTCACTACCATTTCCTAAATAATCCGTTTTCCATAATCGTTTCTCTCGAAAGATACGTTTGTCTTGATATCCGTTTCCAAAAACCCCGTTCCCAAAATGTGATTCTCCCAAAACATAGTTTGTCTTGATATCCGTTTCATAAAACATCCGTTCCCATTTCTGTGACTCAAACATGAACGGGTAACGTAAATAAATGGATGCAATATAAACACAAAAAAAAAGACTTGATTATTTCGTCAATGGATAGCCGAATAGCTTATAGTATGCAGTTTTAGATACTGCTAACAACTCCGCCGAACCCCCAAGCGTGGTCCCTCTTGCTGTGAATGGTCATAAATTTCGTAGGTCTTTGAGCGGCAATAAAGATAAATGAGTATTTCCTTATGGATTTCGTAAGAAACGGGTCTTTTGTGCATATGGGTAGGTGTACGAGACGAATCTTTTAGCATACTATGAGATCCGGATATTTTGACATACTGATGCGATGAGAAATGGGTAATTTGGGTATACGGGTGTCATGACAGACAGATCTTTTCGCACACGGAAGCTATGAGAACCGTGTGTTTTAACATAATAATGTGGTGAGAAATGGGTATTTTGGCTTACGGTCATTTAAAGAAACTGTTATTTTGGAACGAACGGGTGTTTTGAGAAAGGATGTTTTGGGAAACGAACAGACCGGTCCGCAACCGTTCAATTAGGGGTGTAGATGTTGTTAATTTAGACACCAAGGAAATGATAACTTAGCTCCGAACACCTTTTATGTAGATTTAAAAAAAACTGCGATAAACACAGGAACCATTTTTTTTTCAAATCACTAACTTACATTCGATTCTAACGATTCAACTCAATACAATACTTGGGTTCAATCCATAACTTGCTCTTTTCTGGGTAGTTTGTTCCGTAAATGGCGAATAGACGCACCACCAGGGTAATGATGTTTTAGGTTTTTTTTTACGGCTATTTCTTAACAAAAAAGAAATCGAGCCCCATAGTTAAGTGGTAATGTAATGAAAACAAAAAGTAAAAAATATTTTAGTTGAATTAAACGGGTAGCTTTTCCCTCTGGACGGTGTAAATTAGCTATAGCATAGTTGAAGAATATGATACCAATTGCAATAAAACACTAAAAGCAAAATCTAAAAATCCAGACCACTGATTAAATAAGATAAGTAATTACTTTCAACTAAGAAATGTTGACACTACGCTGATCGGAAACAAATAGTAAAGTCAAGGTAACATTGCACAGCTAGACAACGAACATAAAGTAACACTCTGCAATATAGACTTTTTCACAACACTGCTCGGAAATATGGCCATAGATGGTTTTGTTTGGGGTCATAAAACGTCACTTATAAGTAGACCCCGTTATCTTGTCGCACTGAAATTACTTTTCACTAGAGCGTGAATGCTTTTTTTATCGACTATCTAAATGCCGATAGTGTATGTCACTGATAATTTCAAAGAGGTGTCACTAGGTACTACTTATTAGTTTCTGACCCACTGAAAAGCCTGAACGGGGTGAATAAGTAGGCCATACTGAACAACTTTCACTATGCGGCTTACTCTGAAATCTCAAAAACATTTTTGGACTTTTCATACATTACGAGTTTTACGAGAGACACAACCAATAAAAGTCTAGAGTGTACGTTAGTTAGGATTAATCATATATTCTCCACAATAATTACAATAAATTTTACACAACTGTACATCGTCACCGTAACTATGGGTTAAATAGGGATTTTCGTGATGACAAGTTCCACATTGGGCGGCAACTGTAAATCCTGCGGTATGTTCATGCGAAAGATACACTGACCAGCCCCACAACACGTTAAAAAACAAAAGCTTTTTAAAAGCTGTTGGTAATGGTAATACAAAAATAGCTGTTGTTGTACGTTCCACCTAAGAATAACAAATAGGTACTTACAATCAACGTGAACAAAAATAAAATCTAACAATACAATTACAAATAAATACTACTTACAGCATTGAAGTTCCCGATTTGGAGATAACGAGTTACTTTTCGTTGTTAATATTTAACAATGCTACGCATAGTAAGGTTAGTTGCCGACCACACTTTCAAAAACTTAAATTACTTAACGCTCCCAAGTATCTACATTCTACAGGCATGTAGACTTGTACGCGAGCATAAAGAGCTATTTATTAAACGAGAAGACATAAATAGAACTCGACCCATCCGTCATAAAAATAGGCTAATATTACCTCCCTCCCGTCTCAAAATCCTTTCCTCTGGCCCTCTCATAATGTCAATAAAAATATATAATCGCCTACCCGACATTCTAAAAAACGAAACAAATGAACGATCTTTTATTACCAAATTAAAACAATTACTGATTACAAAAGCCTATTATACCTTAAATGAATATTTTAATGATTTCTTTAAAAAAATGTATGAATATAATAATTAAAAAAATAATAAACGTAATAATAATTTAATTAATGCAACTTAACTCATGTAATTTTAATACAATGGAACAAAAATATTTACGACTAGATTAAAATGAAAAAATAAAAAATAAATATTAATGTGTTACGATACTTGTAAATAGTTTGTTATAGCATGACATTGTAAATCTAATCATAAATACCTATACATATAAGTCCTCCTCTCTCGTTGCTGTGCCCGACAAGGTTCATAATGCACATAAAATAACTGTATTCCAACCTGTACACATTATGAATTGCAATAAAGTATTGAGTATTGAGTATTGAAATAATGTTACATCTTTATTTACATAAATTCTATGGAATATTGATAATTCGTCAAAATTATCTGCCATTTTGAAAAGAAAGTACATATTTTTGAAGTTTCTTGGAAATAAATTTGTGTGCAAAAAATAATTAAAAAAAAGTACCCAGTACGAAACAATTTCGAAAGTATGTAGAGGTATACATATACGGACTCATTGCTGTTTTAGCTCTGCAAAGCAAATTAAGATTTGTTCTAAATTTTTTAAAGCCATGCTGCGTCTCCTATTTGAAAAGATCCATTTTAAGAATGAAAAACTTCTTTCCACTGCGACAGATGTGACAGGAGCGTACTTAAACAAAGAGAAGTAGTGGAGACTGGGTTTGCATGGATCTTCGTCCATTACTTCTACTTCTAAGCCTCTGTTAAGCGTATCAAATTTTCGCAATGTATTATATCCAACATTCTTTTTTAATGTTAAAGATAGCTTTTTATAAATATGCCGTCCCTTTTCATGCAACACTAACTTCGACAACTGCTTCTTTACGTCGTTTACTACGGCAATTGATTCTGAAAGCTCAATTGATTGTCTTTCTAATTTTGTGATTGCTTGGGATAAAATTGACATGTTTTCCTTTATAAACAGCAATTCTTCTTGGATGTTATCTTTCAACAAGTTTCTTTTTGCTTCTTTAACTATTCCGTTTTGATCTGGCAGTGCATTGATAACATTTGTTACCTCGTCAAAATTCTTCGAATACTAGAAACAGGCTTCTAACCATATATTCCATCTTATTAAAATAGGTTCAGGGGGTAAAGCAAGATTTGGGAACATTTCTTTAAACTTGGCAATCCTAGATGGGGCTTTTAGGAATACTTTTTTGACATTTGTAATCAATTCATTGACATTTGGAAATTGCTTCTGCACAACATCAACTACTCTGTTTAGTCCGTGAGCAACGCATGTTGAATGAATCATGTTTGTATATGTTTGTTTTAGTTCTCTTCCGGCTTTTAACATGTACGCAGCTCCGTCTGTACACAAAAGCAAAACTTTATAAAAACAGTCTTAAGGAATCAGTTATCAGTTTAGAAATGGTCTTGCTGTCAGTTTTTTCTAGAACTTGGGTGGCAATAATATGCGGCTTACTCTCTTTATTTTTGTACATACCGCCTATTATAACATTTGCTATTTTTCTTTTGATAGCGTCTTGTGTCTCATCAACAGAAATATAGATGTATGCGTCACGCAGTCCATCTTGAATTGCTTTGTATGTATTTTGATATACTTTGGGTAAGTACTGCAATCGGAGTGTAGATTCAGAAGGAACAGATACTGATTCTGCATATTTACCTTTCATGCAATTTTGGATAAACAATCGAAATTCTGTGTTATCCAATTTACTCCAAGGGATATTGCAAGAAATCATAAACTTTGTCAGATCCATATTAAAATCTCCTTGGTTTGCTTTTCCGCCAAAAGCAAACCAACCTTTTCCTTTTCCTTTTTTTTTTTTTTTTTACTGTCTCATTGTGTTTCTTGGAATTTAGATGTTTTCTTATGGTGTCTCTTTTTGGAGTGATTTGTAAATTGCACCATGTGCAAAACAATTCGTTTCCTACTTTTATCGGGAAAATCTTTAGTGTATTTTGTTTTTAAATCTTCCATTGTAGCATATTATTATGTACGTACACACCAAGCAATTAAATAAATTCCACAATTAAACTAACACTATTCCAAAGAACTGCAAGTTATAGTGTCTGTCAATGTGACATGCAATTGCAAATCATTTATCTAAGGTTATCGCTTCTCGTAAGGCCAATAAGGTTATGTACTTATTTGTAAACAAAAAGTTTTAATTGAAATTGAGTATATACACTTAAAAGGCGAAAATTCAATTGCATTATATAAACATCGATATCAAGAAGGTCGATAAAAAAATCATTCACACTCTACTGAAAAACAATATTTATGCGACAAGATAACGGGGTCTACTTATAAGGACAGACTAAGAATGTTTTTGTCGGCGTGTTTGCTGATTGGTCGAGAACATTGTTGTCCAACTTTAAGAACCAATGAAAATCAATCAATATTTTTTTTTGTCATAGCTCCTTAAAATGAAAAATTGAAATCGACCAATCAGAACACACCATTTTGTGTCGTAAAATATTATTATATGTTTGGTGTATTTTTGGTAAAAGATACACAGACTGAAAACTATGTCACTGCTTTTTTTTTTATGTAATTCAAACTTGGCCCCTAATCTCGAACCACTAGAGATGAAATTTGTAATATTGTACCTGCGTTCCTGGGTTTCCTGTCCCGTTCCTCTTGACTATCTCGCGGGCGCGGTTCACATGTCGGTTGGACCGACTAACTTTAGAGACGTATAATTCTTGATTTTTTGAAGCCGTACGGTGTATTGGTTTTCCATGGCTCTTGCGTACCTTTTTCCTTTGAATAATTGCTATTCTTTTTAACGATATTACTTTTGTAGCCGAAAATATTCACTTTTTGTTTATATTTTTCCATCTGACAGCGTTTGTTATCTTTGTTGTCTAGACAACGGGCAGAGACGATATCTTAGGTTTATACTAGACCATGGAGTTAAAATGACAGTTTTACCATAGAATTAATATCTGGCATGTATAACTTTGAAATTTTATGAATTTAGAATTTGTAAATTAAAAAGCTAGATCACCTGGGTATATAAACGGCGGCTCTGACTAGAGCGAGCAGTTCTCCCTCAGCCTCTAAAGTGGTAACAAGAAACTCTGAAGATAGGGTCAAGTCGGACCCCTAGAAGCCTCTATCTCCCTCATACCAAAAGTCGACTTTGTGTGTGGCCAAGTCGGGCCCTACGCTTCAAGAGTCCTTCATCTACGAAGTTCCTGCTTTCCTCGGGAACCGCTACTCACTCTGACGGGTCCCACCTCGGGCCCACCTACCTTCGTGTACCACCAGGGCCGCTGCCTCTAGCGCCCCTCATTACAGCGCCAGCGGTGTTCCTGGTCCGACGACTCCGGGACGCGTACTAAAGGAAGTCCCGGAGGAACTACCTTCACCTTCACCACTAAATCTCTAACTTTACCCTGGTGATATTAGGGACTAATTTTTTTTTTTTTAATTTATGTGTAATAATTATTTTATCTGTGTGAAGAAAGCCTAAGTGTTAAATAAATACCCAGACCCTGACTTACTATTGCTGTCCTTTTCTCTCTAATCTATCTTATATGGAGTTGACATCTTCATCTCGCATGCTAGTTTATTAATCTCGAGTGCCACGAGAATAGGGGTCCAGATTAACGCATTCACTGCCAGTACTGTTTTTTGAACTTTCGCCAGGTGCCACATCTTTTGTTTTATACGGAGCTTGCCTACTGTAAGAACGCACATATGCCTTGATAGCACTGGGTGGAAGTCACGGTGACGCATATATGCGTCGGTGGCAGTGAATGCGTTAAAAAAAGGTATCTATGGTAAAATTGGCGGTGATGTCACATTAACATGAATTAAAATTCGGGTTTTGAATATGAATTTTTATTTTATTTCCTCTCAGTAGTTGTGAAAAGCACTATGTCTGCCTCGGTAGAAAGTGCAATTTACGGACTCGTACACTAGAGGGCCTCAACTACGTTTCGGCCCTCTATATGACTCGTCCAGAAATCGCGTACTTTCTATCCTCTGCCACAATGTACTATTACGTTTTGGGAAAACAGGTTACCCTTTTGGAAGCGGTTTTATAAGCCCATGGAAAGGGTTTTTATACCATAACGGGTTAGCCCTAAAAATAGCGCTTAAATACCTTGAAGGGGTTTTGACGAGGAACGACTTTGGTAACCAAAGCCTTTCACAAAACCCTTTCAAAGGCCCTTGAAGGGGTTACCGGACCGTACCGGTCCTCCTGGTCTGGAGCATTGTTAAATTATTCATATTAGTGGCTTCCAAAATTTTATTGATGGCTAGTAGTCCAACTACGAACCCTTAATAGTTTCGCCATGTCCGTCCGTCCGTCCGTCCGTCCGCAGCTTAGCTCAGACTCTTTGTGCTAGAAAGCTTTATTTGGCATGAATATACATATAAGTCATGCAGACAAAATGGTAAAATAAAATCTTGAAAAAAGGTTAGGTTACCTCCCATACACGTAATTATTTATTTGTTTTTATTTGTGGTGTTGGTAAACTGACCGCGACCTATTTCGATGTATAGGGATAACAGTTTTCCAACGGCAAAGTTAAGTTTGTCGTGAGGTCTATTTTGTTTGTAGTTACGGCTTCGGAGCCGAACTTGATTGGTTCTTGAGAACAGGCGATTAAACAGTTAATACCTACTAAAATCTTCTAAGACAGCACCAAATAATAGAAAATTAGTATACTTGTTGTTTTTTGAGTTAGTTTTTTGTGTTTGTAGTACTTAACAAGTAAAGTGATGGGATCGTTGCCGCGCCGCAGTCAAGGGCACCGCGCAATCCGCCGCCGCTGACCGCTCCCACAGCGAGGCGCGCACACGCCGCGCGTTTGAATTATACGTATTTAACGCACGGAGTGCTTACGTATCATTATTTAGTGTCGCCGTGATTTTATATTTCTAATCTTTTGTTTGGTAACTGAGATCATTGTCATGACTGCTTATGATAACCTCTACAAACTCTAATTCAATATTGGCTTTACTGCTTCACCAGTAAATAAATATCTAGACACGCCGATGGTCTACATTTCTAACTTTTTTCCAGTATATTAAGTTGATCGATTATATCATAATTGTGCGATATCAGTTACTCTAACTCTTTATTAACAAAATAATCAGCATTTTTTTGTTTACCACAATGCAGGTGTTCCAGATTTCTAAAATCAGAATATTGTAAAGAAATTAAACTGTTATACGATATGCCACAGTTTTTTTAAACTCTAATTCTATATTTACAGAGCTGTTGGCAAAAATTAAAATATATCAATATGGCCGAAACCCCCTACTAAAATTTTCTAACTTTTTAGATTATTGTTATATAACATGCCTGCAACGACATATCAAAAAAGAACAAACTC
The DNA here is from genome assembly GCA_946894065.1 of Acleris literana. NCBI lineage: Eukaryota > Metazoa > Arthropoda > Insecta > Lepidoptera > Tortricidae > Acleris > Acleris literana. The sequence continues at coordinate 8,905,789 of OX335681.1, forward strand.
TAATGTTATCAAAACCTATTTTTGTTCAACCGCTGGAGTAGTAGCTTTATATTGGGATCAGTGGCGTGCCTAGGGTTTCAGGATAGGGCAAGCCGAGAGATATGATTTTGTAGTTTTTAAAGTTATTGCGGATAAATGTCTCAATTCGCTTTTTACCAAAATTACTAAAATCGTTCGTGTCTTGTTGCAAATAAAATTCATATGCCTTTTAATCGTGTCAGCTAAGTTATTTGATTTTTCATAATCAGATAGGTATATTCCAAACTTTTTGTCGTTCGATAATAAATAATATACCTACACTACAGCAGCAGCAATATTGTGTTTTTTACACAGATCTAGATATTAAACATTAAATCGTCTTTTACTTATGCGAGAAATGAGAAATAGGTACAGAAAATCTGATGTTTTATCAGCAAAGTTTAAAGAGTTTACCTTTCACTCGCCAAGCAAAATTTTTGCACAGTTTAAATAATCACAATCACAAGATTCACAAGGGAATACTTCCTCCATTGCCAATCCAATTGAACAACACAACAAACAAAATACTTAGTGACCGCAGTTGACTCAAACAAAACAATTCACAATTCACAACAAACAAAACAAGTAAAATTATTGAAGTAAGTAAGCAAGCAAATAACTAGAAGTGAAGTCGGCCGTCAACGCGGCTCAACACGCGCATGCGCGAATTTCGCATTTTACTCGACTCGGGTACAACTTCAGACGCAAGCAGGGCTTAAAATCTCGTACTATGTGCTATATGAACCTATGAATAGTTATATCTCATTATAAGGCAGTTCTAATGCGTAAGAAAGAGATATACCGGTTAAGATAGAAGCCCCCCTGCAAGCCACCGCGTGCGAGCGGGATGACTAGCCGTGTCTCAAGCGAGTTCGGGTCGTCTCAGCGCGCAGCAGTGCTGCCCGCCGTGCGGCGGCGGAGCGCGATCAAATTCGGTACTACGCTGCTGTTGCATTATTTGAAAATTTTAATGAGAGCGCGAATTGAAATAGTTCGTGATCGTGACCTTTGATTTTTGATCGTTGTTATATTTGTAAGGCAAGCCCGGCTTTTGGGCTTGTATGGCAGTACCGCCACTGATTGGGATTTAAAAGCTAAAGAACCTAAGTGATGACGCGTCACGCGTCCATACAACATTGTACCAACAACTTTTATGAACACTATTAAAGCACGTACCTAAAAAAATACGGACGTGTTTCCTCGTCTTATCATGAGTCAAGAATGCAAATTGGCATACACGTAAACTGCGTGCGTTTTTAGTGTAGATCTGTGTGCATGCGGTAACTCGTGTACCTACCTATAACGAACGAAATTGCCCACCTTGCCTGCTTCATTCCTGTCTAGGGCAACGTTACGTCCTTTTTTTTAGGTCCGTGCACTAAATATATTTTATTTATACTTATCTAAAATAGTCAATAAAATTGTCTTTAATTTATATCTTACTTTTAAGTAGGTAGGTAACAATAAATGTAGGTAACTAACAATAAAAATGTTTAAGGACTTTTGACTGTCTAAATCGAAGTCATAGTTAGGTATTTGTAGGCAAATGTGACCACCTATGTCACTATACAACGCAGTGTAAAGCGCAAGCGCACGTCACGTCTACGCGCACGCATCCGGTGTGGCTGGGCCTTTAATTAAACAAGCAACGCCTCGGGAAAGTCATAGTCATATTTAAACAATTAAACATTCACGTTACAATTGCTGAACTATCTTAATCGAGGTATCTTATCGCCACCCTTGAAATAGGTAATTACCGTTAAGGAGTTCAGGAGGCCATTTGTGGTCTTCATCATCAGTTCCACTTCACCAAATGATACTTGCTGAATGCAAATGCTGGACTTGTTACTAAAAATACTAAAATCGCTGTATGTACCTATGCCTATGATATTTGAGGAGTTCCCTCAATTCCTCACGGATCCCCTCATCAGATTCAGATTTAGACTCATGATTGGTGACAATGGGATTACCTCGGAAGTATACTCTATCAAACCAAAAAATATTTTTTAAACTCGGACAACTCTGTAAAAAGTTCAAACTGAGAAACTCCTTTTTTTAAGTCGGTTAAATAACTAAAACCTCCTTAGTGTAACAAATACTTTTATGAAAACCACATCAAAATCGGTGCAGCCAAACGCGAGATAATCGCGAACATACATACATACAGGACAAATTGAGATGAGAACCTCCTTTTTTTTGAAGTCGGTTAAAAATAGTCGCAGTTGCATATAGATAGCTATACAAACCACAATTATGTTCATTTGTTTCACTAATGAATGTTGGACAGATACGAAAAACACGAGAGTAAGAAAGATAACCTTTAGTTTTGTTTGTGTCAAACGCATTGTGAAAAATACTTGGGAAGTTACGAGGGGCGGCTGATAAGTAATCTCCTTGGTCAGAAATATATACAAAAATAATGCTGGCTGGTATGGATTTATATTCGTTTGTTATTCTATTTTCAAAATGTATTACATTCATTTGTTTATTGCATCACGTTTATTTGTCTCCTACAATTGTTTCAAACATGTCGGTAGAAAAAGTGAAAATGGATAAAATCGAGCAGCGTGCGGTGATTAAGTTTTTGACTAAAGAAGGGAATACGCCTTCGGAGATCAGACAGCGTATGTTACGTGTGTTTGGCAGTTTGTGTTCTTCCGAATTTGTTATAAAGTTTTGGTCAAAGCAGTTTAAGTTAGGTCGTGAGAGTCTGGAAGATGATCCTCGTAGCGGAAGACCAGTTTCGGCCGTCACCGATGAAAATGTAGCCAGGGTGAAAAAAATTATATTAGAGGACCGACGAGTGAAGCAGTGGGAGATAGCTAGAGATGTGGGCGTCAGTAAAGAGTGAGTCAATGAAATAATTCATGAGCATTTGAACATGTCCAAGGTTAGTGCACGTTGGGTCCCCAGAATGTTGACTGCATTTGACATGGAGAGGCGTGTCAAATGTTGCGAAGAGTTTTTGGAGATGAGTCGAGGGAAAGAGGAAGAAATAATTTCTAGAATTGTAACATGTGATGAGACTTGGATTCGACAATGGGACCCGGAAAGTAAGCAAGAGTCGTTACAGTGGAAATTTAAGGATGAGAAGCCGCCTCGGAAATTCAAGGTCTGTCCATCGGCAGGTAAACTTATGGCTACAATCTTTTGGGACACAGAAGGGATTTTGCTCATAGATTATTTACCGAAGAAAACTACAATGAATGCTGATTATTACTCAAACTTACTATACCAACTAAGAGAGACAATAAAAGAAAAACGGCGAGGTAAACTAAACAAAGGTATTCTGATTTTGCACGATAACGCACCAGTGCATACCGCCCGCACAACGAAGCTAGCAATTAAAGACAATGGCTTCGAAACCATTGACCACCCCCCTTATAGTCCAGATTTAGCCCCCTGTGACTATTTTCTGTTTAGACTTCTCAAGAAAGACCTCAGGGGACGAAGGTTTATGACCGATGACGAAATGAAGGCTGCGGTTACTGACTTTTTTGACGACAAACCGAAAGATTTTTTTTTTAATGGTTTAAATTCAATATTTGAAAAATTTAATAAGTGCATTTTACTAGCAGGGGACTATATAGAAAAATAAAAAAAAATTAGCCACGACAGTCTTTTGTTTCATTGTTAGGTAGATTACTTTTCAGCCGCCCCTCGTATTTATTGTGGTGTTAAAATAAATAAACTTTCGTATTTTTGGGATAAGAAATAACAAACGCTTTAATTAAATGTTGTTCCATTGAATATCTATAGCGGGAGTGACCGCGACGACAAAAGTTGGCGCTAACGTCCTCGTATAGCACCATCTAGCGGATCTAATGAATATCACGTAGCAAGACGACGTGCTAGCCTAGTTGGTAGTGACCCTGCCTACGAAGCTAGCGGTCCTGGGTTCAAATCCCGGTAAGGGCAGATATTTATGTGATGAGCGCGAGTATTTGTTCCCGAGTCGTGGATGTTTTTCTATGTATTTAAGTATATATTTCTCTATATAAGTATTTATATCGTTGTCTAGTACCCATAGTACAAGCCTAGAGCTTAGTTTGGGACTAGGTCAATTTGTGTGAGATCGTCCCGTGATATTTTTATTTATTTTTAAGTTCAATAGCTAATGATGGCCGTTCAGTGTCCCGCAAAAAAATGCCATTCTTAGTTTCTAAAATAAAGCCTTAAATTTATGTAAAGAATGATGTTTGCATTTAAATTAAGGTATATCTGATTAATAAAAGCTTAACTTTTTCTTGATTAACGGAAATGAAGAAAATAACATTCCTGATGATACCGGTGGTGCCATCTAGTACTAATTATAAGCACGAATTATAATTTTTACGTGTTATGCCCCCATGCTCGCACGATAGGGCGTAATGGTAAAAAAAAGGCTTGCGGGTATTATTAATTAATTAATTAATTAATTAATGTACCTATGACTCTTGTTACTTGAAATAAAGAAAATTATTATTATTATTATTTTGGATGTACGGTCGATTTTTCTAGCATATTAGAACACTATTTACGAGCAAGTGTGATGAAAAATAAATTGAGGTTACCAAACATATTATCTGAAATATGGAAACCTTGGCGCGCGAGTCCGACTCGCACTTGACCACTTTTTTTTAACATCAAGATCATCGTCGACGAGTTGGCCTAGTTGGTAGTGAGCCTGCCTACAAAGCTAGCGGTCCTGGGTTCAAATCCCGGTAAGATATTTGTGTAATGAGCGCGAATATTTGTTTCTGTGTCATGGATGTTTTCTATGTATTTAAGTATATATTTCCCTATATAAGTAAGTTTATCGTTGCCTAGTACCGATAGTACAAGGCTAGAGCTTAGTTTGGGACTAGGTCAATTGGTGTGACACTGTCCCACGATATTTATTATTTATTATTATTTATTTATTTTATACGATTTGAGCAAGCACTTCTGGTTTATAAAAGTGTAAGCTAAATAATCTCTTTATATTTTAGGTGTTGGTCCGACCTATACAGTTGGTGTATGCAGTACATGGAAGGTCTACAGAAACCATTGGGCCTAATGGTGTCCAAAACGGTGGGTTGTTCTTTTCACAAGCTTTTATTTAACTTGCTTCGTTCATATGTCTGTCATTACGGAACTTTTGCTTTGTTCATAAGTTTGTCATTCTGGTTCAAATCATGCAAGTCAATTTGGAACCGTTATCGCAATGGGCTGAAATTTGGAACATGCAATGCAATATAATGGTATCTAGAAGCGAAGCTGATAGTGAAGTCTGAAAGTGGCAACAGGGTCTGCGCTGTAATTAACTTTATCTACACTCATATCATAATTCCTCTATTATGCGTTCAAAACCCGTAGGCAATGACCAGCATTTCCTGTGGTAGTAGGTGACAGCGATGACAGGTGTTAATTTTGGAAGATGTTCGAAATTTGGATCTCATTACCTTACAATATTCGATAACGTAATTTCAAAATTACGTTACAACTGTGATTGCTGTCACCTCCTACCACAGGTAAGGTAATGCTGGTCATTTGCCTTTCGGCTTCTGAACCCATCTTAGAGTTCTTATAATATGTGTGTAGATAAAGTATTGTACGAGACTCTGCGTAATTATCATTACAACACTCGTGTGATCTATTATGACACTCTCCTTGCGGCTCGTTTCATAAACCACACTCATGTTGTAATGCCTGTCATTACGCAACCGTCACGTATACTACTATGGACCCACCGAATTGGGATTCGTTAGTTTGTTCGAAGATGACTGTACAACAAAGTACAGTCGGCAACAACAGCTTGTCTCAATAATTATTTCTTACTGCCGCACTCTAGAGAAGTCAATTAAATTTAATGCTTGATTAAAGTTGTTGCTGTCGCTTTCTTTGCTAAAGCAATAGAATAAGACAACGCGTCACTAAACAAGCATTAAATTTAATTGATGTCTCTGACTGCGGCAGTTAGACTTATTTTTATTATGTTATCCTTCGACATTAAACTCACATTTAAATTGGTCAACCGTGTTTGTCGTCGAACTTTTTCCTTCAGTAGTCTACAAACAATGTACATAGGATTGTGAACAATCACTTTCCTTTGTTTGGCACATCGTACGGTGTGGCGCGTTGTGCCGGTGCCGATAAAATTACAAGAACAAAAGCTTGTCTTTCCTTCTTTGTATGTCTATGGTCCTCAAAGCTTATTTACCATCAGGTGGCTGTGGGTTGTGTGTTCGGTAGCCTGCTCCAAGCAGTGAACTTATAGATATACTCAAAGAACTGAGATAAACTGCATCAACTTACAAACAACTTCACAAATTGTTTATGACTTCTTCATGTATATTTTTGTCTTGTCTTTCCTAATTTGGTAAACATTGTGACGATGGTGACATTTCTATGTGTTATGTATGACAGAGTCGGCAGGCCCGGAGCGGGTGGTGGTGCGGCGTAGTGCGGCGCGCCGGCATCTCTCTAGTGCGCGAGCTCGAGCCGTTGGAGCGTATGATGCTGTCACCCGACCTCGCCGTGCCCAAAGCTTCACCAGGTGGGTGCCCTGAACTACTTTACTCGTTTCCATGTTGCGTGGGATAGAGCCGACAGGAGGGCCAGGTGGTGGTGCGGTTTGATGCCGCGCGCCGGCATCTCTCTAGTGCGCAAGCTCGAGCCGTTAGACCGTATGATTCTGTCGCCCGACCTCGCCGTGCCCATAGCTTCACCTCACCGAGTGGATGCCCTGAACATCTTCACTCGTCACTATGTTGCGTGGGATAGAGCCGAGGAGTCACAGGCGATGTTTGCCGTGGCGCGTCGGCATTTTATCGGTTCTCGTTATTTGAATAGGCTGAATTTTGGGATGCTTATGTAATTCCGATGATGACAATGCAATATTATGCTGCCAAAGAGCAGATCTGAAAGTCTTGATAAGCAGGTAAGACTGTGCAAAAAAGTACAGTCGGCAACAAGGGCTTGTCTCGAAAAGAATGTTTTTGCCAGCTTTTAGGGTTTGTACCCAAAGGCTGTCAACGGGACTATTACTAAGCCTTCGCTGCTCGTCCGTCAGTCCGTCTGTCCGTCAATCTGTATCGGGCTGTCCCACATGCACCTTAATAACAACTAATACTAAATTAAATAAAAGGGGTCATTCAAGAAAGGTACGGAAGTTGAGCGGTGTTGTTGAATATATCGTTGTAATGCCAGGCTCGCTGTCCGACGATGCGGCACGCGTGGTGGCGGGCGCGGCGCTGTGGGAGCGCGCGGCGAGCCCGCGCGGCGCGGCCGAGCTGGAGCGGCGGCTGTTCGCGTGCGCCGCGCCGCAGCACCGCCTGCTGCCGCGCCTGCTGCACCTGCTCCTGGCGCCGCCCGACGCCGCGCACGCCGAGGGACACAGCGCGCTGCCGGTACCTATACTATGTACCATTCCAATTCCATCATTACTACTCGGAAGACCGAGCATCGCGTCGTTGGAATTTTTGGAAAATCAGTTACCAATTTTGCTGGAAAAATTTTCACTGGTGCTGCTGTGTACTATGTGGCTTCGACACGATGGCTGCTCACTATGGCCGTCAAGTAAGACCTCATTTAGACACTACATACCCCCATCGATGGATCGGACGATCGGGCACAATCGCGTGGCCCGCTCGATCACCCGGTAAGAAGATCCTGTGATGTCGGGCGCTAAAGGATACAATCGACGTCTGTATTGATAGGTGTCTTTATTAATAATGTCTGATGTTACAAATGATAGTAGTTTATAAAGGGTATGAGAGGTGCACGAGTGTGAGTGCAACTCACACTACACCTCCCCCATTAAAGAAAAAAAAAACTTACTTAGCCTTAAGTATATTTTGTTTTACAATATAAAATGGACAAGCTAAAATTTATACATTTTGTTACGGAATTTAGAAAGCAATTGTTATGAGTTGTGGGAAAGGAGGACTTTTATATGCTTATAATGGTAACTAAATAATTTTCTAAATTAAAAAAAAAAATACGACAACCAATTATTATTTTTTTACCAATACCGTTACAACAACCCATCTTATAATTTTAGTACCTAACTACCTAAATCTTAGTATATTTTTAAACATGCTAAATATTTGATGTTCATAAAACCTAAACTAACTGATGTGTCACCAAATATATTTTTTACCTTTTTTAATTTTCTATTACAAAAAATACATTTAAAAAAATACAGTTTTCTCAGTTTTCTAATACAAACACACTTACTTCTAACAGTACTCCTCTTCTATTACTGATAATAGATTTGAGACCGTTGTCAATGTCATTGATACATTTTATGCTTACTTAATTAATAACGCTTACTTAATTTGCTGACGAGATAAGACTTACGGACGAAGTATACAGCGACTGATATTTTTTGGTTAAATTTTGTTATTTAACTTGTTCAAAATGACTTAATTAAAATAATTGCGCCCTCTTACTACGATTAACATAAAACATAATGAAATAAAATACATTTCTTAGATTAACCACAATAATCTCGTGTAATTTAATCATTGCACATAATTGTGTACTCCAAGAAATATGTATGTTTTTTACGTCTTAATCACTGTGTCAAGTCAGTTTACTTTAGAGTCGTATCCTAGGTACCTAGTCCTTTACTTTTTTCATTGATTTATATCGTATTTCTTCCTTATTTATACATGCTAGTATTTTATTTAACATGACGTCATCTTTCCTACGTATTCCGTTTCATTTCACAAGCTTATAGCTTCAATATAAATACATATAATAAGAAAGTGTGTAACAATGTTATCACTTCGACAAGGTACACAGCACATTTTTAAACGTGGTCGGCCGACCTTTTTTTTATATATATTTATTTATTGTTCAGGTTACAAGGATATTTTTATTTAAGGTGCGCGCACATAATATTATTGTTTTATAACATTGCATACTCAGGCAGTTCTTTTAACATGTCCTTTCTTTATAACTTTACCATATGTCCAAGTATCTTCACGACTGGTAGCTCGACCGAGTCATGATCAGATTACAAGGATTCCGTGCCTGCCTTGTAACCTGGTGTACCTTGCATAATCCTCTTCGCTCAACAGCGCATCTCGGGCTACTGTTGATAACGAATGGGGTATTTACCCTATTAGTCCATCTCCTTTAAATAATTATCAATCTAATACCAAACAAAAAAAACTCATTCAATAAAAACCTTAGCTCATAAGTATTCCAATAACTTTTAGGTGGCCAGCCTAATCGCTCGTTGTAACACTTATTCGCCTCAGCTTTCCTTGCATAATGCACTTTTCTAAAACAAACCTTAACACACGTACGTAATAAATACCACTCTATTTTTCCTCTCTCTTTAAAAAAACAATTTCTCAAAAAACTTCTCAAAATTCTTTTAAATCTTGAATTATAACCATTAAACTCTACCAAATCTTAATTTTTGCATTCCTAGATCCTTCTGAACTCACATCTGAAATCACGACCTCCTTTCATAATAATTATATACCTAATCTTTTCTATCTATCTATTTCACCATTTCGCCCTACTATTTTTTTCTCTTCTTTCTTGTCACGTCCAATGTCAATTCCGAATAAAGTATTTTATATACCTACGTCCCTAAATTAATTATAACTATTTATACGAAAGTGGGGCAAAACAATGCAATAACCATCAATATTTATCTTATAATGTAAAAATAATCATTTCATATTGTGTAAAATTCATTGATACTTTGCTAACAAAGTATTGTTTAATTACGAATTAATTTCATATAGGCATGTATTTTACGAAGACAAGTCTGTCTTTCTAACTTGTCATGTAATTCGATCTGTAATAACAGACGGGTGCACTCGCTGAGTTCCATTTATGTTTCTGTGAACTGGATGAGATCATCCGTCGCAATATTGTTTTCTAATATGGTATAAGTAGCTACTTTCCTATAGTTTATTGTCTAAAAAGAGAACATAATTTGTGTAAAATCTATTAAACTTTTACCAAAATAAAAGTGAATACCTATGGGTTACGTGCTTAACTGCTAAAAAAATGTAAATCATTTTAAATGTTAATTAAAATATCAAATGTTTTAATAGAACTATTTCTCGAATTTATCAATGATAATACCTCAATATTGACGACATTGCGAAATGAAAACTCATTCTGAAATATTTACAAACAAGGATTAGCCAAATATATTTTAAACTTTTGTCATTACACTTACCGCTCTATACCATATCTGAAATTTGGTATAGGTATATTATATATTTCTCTCGTTAACAAACGTCGATACACACGAAAAAAAAGAATGCTTGAAATATTCACTTAATTAATAATTTATCTTTTTTTTATAAATTCTGTACACATTTTTCATTATTCTAAAAAAAAGAAAAAAAACTAATTTTAAAATTAAACTATTTGATTTTAACATAATATTAAACGTTCTGTCTTTTGTGGTATTTTTGAATGGCATCAATATGAAAGAATAATTAAATATACTTAATTGAGTCTAACAAAGTAAACTGTAGATCCTAGCCATCATTTCCTGTTTCTTCTTCCTTCTTGAACGCTCCGTCCTCATTGACCCCATCACTTCTCCCGGCAGCAACACTCGCACACAAAACTTGTCACCCAGCTTCCGGCGGTAAACACTCCCAACGGGATTGCCGTCTCCCGACACTACGCAGAATCATTAGATTTATCCTCTCCACTTGCCACATCTTCCTTTATTTTCTGTTTATCCATCTTCTTATAATATCTCTCAGTCCAGATTTTTCTAATGTAGTAAATTTAGCACTTTAATATCTTACCACTAGGTCCGAATACTGGTTACATTAACTTTAATTTTATATTTTTAAGTCTCTTGTAATCACTATAACTGGTCGGCGCGCTGCGCCGCCAGCGCCGCGCGAAGGCAGCACAGGCAGGATCGCCATGTGATGTCGGGCGCTAAAGGATACAATCGACGTCTGTATTGATAGGTGTCTTTATTAATAATGTCTGATGTTACAAATGATAGTAGTATATAAAGGGTATGAGAGGTGCACGAGTGTGAGTGCAACTCACACTACAATCCATTGGATTTTTTTACTAGGGTTCTAGCAAAACGTAGCGCATTTCAGCACAAAAAATAAATGTAATGTCAATTAACTTTTGATCCAAACCCCCTTTGGTCTAAAAGTATTTAAGGCCCAGCTTTCCACTGCGTTGCATATTGACATGTCGTATGAGAATTCATACTATATAATACACCGCAGTGGAAAGCGAACGCGTACGTCACGTCTACGCGCACGCATCTGGTTTGGCTCGGCCTTTAGTCACTTTTTTTTCAATCTCTATTAAACAAGCAATTTATTTATGAAATGAGCAGCAGCAGCCCACTACATGTTTTTTTCACCGCTGTTGCCCAAAGTTGATTAAAATAATTTATGTCGATTTATTTGTCAAGAAAGTATTTATTTTCTCAACGTGTTGTACAGTCGAGTTCAAAAACATGTGTACACTTTTGTACCTTGCCACTTTAATCGCTGTGACAATTCATACGGCAGTTGTAACATGACATTAAATAGACAAGGTACTAAAGTGTACATATATTTATGAACTCGTCTGTAACGAAATCGATTAAAATTATATTTAAATATGCTAGGCTTCATTATTCCCCAGCATGAGTAAGGAAAACAAAATTATTTAGTTATTTGTATGTACACACAGTAACAAAAGACGGCTTATGCTAATATAATTGTTTCAGACACTAACCCCGCAGCAAATAGATGAATTAGAAGCCATTTTAGACCCCATCAAGGATTTGCAGAGCGCTATTTTAGAGCTCAACGACGCTTTGAGATTAGACGTACCCGATTTAGATACAAGTAAACGTAAGTAAAGTTAAATGAGTTAATTGTTTTTACAAAATAAATGTTTTAAAAACGTCGTCGCCGACTTCAATTGGACTGACCTATACCTACCATTTTAAAAGAAATTATTTTTTGCGTTTCTGAAGTCGGTTTTTTTATTTTTTTAAACATTTATTTTATTTTATACTTTTTAGTGATTTAATAAGCTGTTATGTAGTTCCAGTTCTTAGTTGATATGAAACTAAGACATTTTAAGCTCGCCGCAAGTAACGCCTTAGGAAAGTCATAGTCATATTTAAACAATTAAATGTTCTTCGTTACAATTGCTTCACTATCTGAATCTAGATAACTTATCGCCACCCTTGAAATGGTCTTCATCATCAGTTCCACTTCACCAAATGATACTTTCTGAATGCAAATGCTGGACTTGTTACAAAAAATACTAAAATCGCTGTATGTATGCCTATAATATTCGAGGAGTTCCCTCAATTCCTGACGGATCCCCTTATCAGATTTATATTGGTGACAATGGGACCACTTCGAAAGTATACTATATCAAACCAAAAAAAAATATTTTAAAATTCGGACAACTTAAAGAGTTTAAACTGAGAACCTCCTTTTTTTAAGTTGGTTAAAATATTAAAATCTCCTAAGTGTCACAAATACTTTTCTGAAAACCGCATCCTAATTGGTTCAGCCAAACGCGAGATAATCGCGGACAAACATACATACAGGTCAAACTGAGAAACTCCTTTTTTTTTGAAGTCTGTTTAAACATAATAAAAAGTGCTAAAATAAATATTTTTATTTGTAGATGACGAAGAAGAACAAAGTGAATACGATACACTGTTCGCCAGCGATCTCGGAGTGTCGGTCGTTACCGAAGCCATTCGTCAAATGGCGGAGATGAGGTTAGTATTTTGTTTTCTCCCACATGCTCGGAAATGTTAACCTTTCTGTTGTAAAATCAGCCCGCGAAGTTCTGAGTTCCAGGTCCAGGCAAAATTTTAAAAAAACAAAGTTATTATTTACCAGCGGCAGCGGCCGCGAAAAATGTATTAAATTTCATTACGTACCTGGTGTTTTACTTTTTAAAACCATGTTTGGACTAGGATAAATAACTCCAGACAGCCAAAGACTCGTGCAATCAAAATTCTTCTTTGTATATTTTACTTTTTAAACGTCATAGACTAAAAAAGTTAAATATTTCAAATAGCGTTTACAGCGTATTTAAAAGTGTATCAAATAGTTTGACGTTTTTTTTTTAAAACAAATTGCGTTCGTAAACAAAATAAATTGCCGAAATAACATAAACGCGTAATAAATGTTATAATTTATACTATACTAGCTTTTGCCCGCGACTTCGTCCGCGTAGAACTCGTTTATCGCAGTTAAGTAAATAAATAGGTTTAAGTAATTCTATAGTTTGACGTCCTCCCTGGCAAGAATGATCTTTCAAACACATGTAATATTGAGCTCGAAATTTACCGGGACATCAACTTTAACCATTAACTCTTACGGGAGGGCACTCCCGATACCTCGAAAGAGTTCAGGAACTCTAAGGGTAGGACGTGACTTGCTCTGTGTCTATGACATTGTCTACCAAGAGATACTCCACAACATCGCCTTCTACATGAGACAGATTTTTATATTTATCCGCCCGACAATTTCGTTTGTGGGTGCTAATATCGCCCTCTCGCACAAACATTCTCTATTCTTTATATTGTTTTTTAGATCGGGGTACACGTTATTTTTTAGATCATCTGTGTTTTATACAATATTACAGAATTCGCGGTTTAATGTATTCAAATCGTTACTATCTCTCGCCATACGATCTTCGCCAATTTTTTGTAGACCTGCCGCATATATTGCCCCTACTGTGTATCATGGTGTACTCGTAGTTCCTGGCATATTTTTTATATTTATATACTCATATCGTAGATGCCGAAATGCATTTATTTTATCCGCTGGTGTGCCCCTAGTTATCACCGGTAGATGAGAATCTGTCTAAATTCGCCGTCTCAAAGCACCATCCCTCCCATGATAGTTTGGTTACTCTAAAAATATCCATCATAGTTTAATATTACATATATTATATTATGAGTCTTAATACGAATTATAATGTAGGTATCTATCATTATAAATGGTGGAACTCCCAAACATCATCCGTGGCCGCTGAAAAAAAAAGACAATATTCTTCAAACAAATTTACCCAATGCCCATTAATCAAATTCGGTTCCGCGGTTAATCCGTGAAAGCGTAACAAACAGACAGACGACAGATATAATTGAATTGCCATTTTGAATGTCTACCTATACTTTCACATCATTTTCGAAATCTGCGTCCTCAAAATCTAAGAAAATGACAATTATGTCCACTTTTTAAAAAAGATCATGGCCTCCATCTTGAATTCTAACTTTGACATAATTTTCATAATCTGCGTCCACAAAATGTAAGAAAATGATACCAATGACGACTTTTTCAATAAACATCATGACGGCCATTTTGAATTCCAAATTTGATATCATTTTCGAAATCTGCGTCAACGCAAGCGAAGAAAATGACACCCATGATGACTTTTTCAAAAAACACCAAACATTGTCGTTATTCCCTCGGGAACTTTTAATTTTTCCGGGATGGGATTTTTCTATGTGTTAATCCAGGGTGCTATCTCCATTTTAAATTTCATCCTAATCCATCTAGCCGTTGCAGCGTTAAGGAGTAACTAACTAAAACCCCCTTTTACCCCCTTAGAGGTAGGTTTTTCTAAATCGCTGAAAGCAGTATATTTTATTTATAAACAGTAGCCTAAATATCAATTTCCTAATGTAGCCATTTCGATATCTCCCATACAAATTTCTACTCCCCATTTATCGCCTTAGGGGGAGTTTTACCGAAATCTCTGAAAGATTTTTTAATGTTAAACAGTATTAAACAGTAGCTTAAACACCAATTACCACGTTTCCAACTAAAAACATTAACATAAATGACCAAATTGTCATACAAACTACCATCCCAAATCTCACCCCCTTAGGGGTGATTTTCGAGATACAAATTTAGTCTAATTCAGTTCCGCGGTTTATCCTTGAATGCATAACAAACAGACAGACGACAGACATAATTACTTTCACGTTTATAATATTAGTATAGATTTTCTTTCTACATCAATATTATGTATACCTATCGATAGTTTTTTTAACCCTTGAGTATTGTTTGAAATGACATTTTAGAATTAAATAACCGACCAATTCGCCGAAAAATTAAATGCCTGTCCGTAATTATTTTCAACCGCCCTAATATTAAATAACAGCCGTAGAATTAATACGCCGTGAATAGTGAATAGTATTGAAAATAGCGGAAAAAATGTTAATATCTGGATATGTCAACTCTGACAACTTCAATCTGACACCGCTCCTTTTGATATAGACTAACAAAACTGAATGAAGGTGCAAAGCCTGTCTCATGTTGTCACACTGGATGGCAAAAGCCATAGGAGAAATAAATTATTCAATTGCGCAATTTTGTCAAATAATTACTAATCTTATTCTAGTTTAGTAATTATTTGCGTCCCCAAAAACTAAGAAAATGTTACCCGTGACAACTTTTTCAAAAAACATCATTGCCGCCACCTTGAATTCTAAATTTGACATCATTTTCATAATCTGCGTCCCCAAAATGTAAGAAAATTATACCAATGACGACTTTTTCAATAAACATCATGGCGGCCATTTTGAATCCCAAATTTGATATCATTTTCGAAATCCACAACCAGCAACCTAAGAAAACGACACCCATGATGACTTTTAAAAAAACCACCAATGATATTGTCGTTATTCCCTCGGGAACCTTTAAATTTTCCGGGATGGGATTTTCCTATGTGTTAATCCAGGGTATAAGCTATCTCCATTCCAAATTTCATCCAAATCCATCCAGCGCCATTGCAGCGTGAAGGAGGAACAAACTAAAACTCCCTTTTACCCCCCTTAGGGGTAGTTTTTTCGAAATCGCTGAAAGAAGTATTTTTTATTAATAAACAGTAGCCTAAATACCAATTTCCAAATTGCTTACTTTAAAAATAACTAATCTCCTATACAAATTTCTACCCCCTATTTTAACCCTTTAGGGGATGAATTTCCAAAAATCCTTTCTTAGTGTACCCTTAGGGTACCCAAAGAATATTCCCTTCAAATTTCAAGTCCCTAGGTCCAGCGGTTTAGGCTGTGCGTTGATCAATCAGTCAGTCAGTTTTACCCCTTTCCATCCCTTCGGGGATGAAATTATCAAAAACGCTGAAACACGTATAAATTAATTTTCAATTTTCAACCTAAACACAAAATTTTAATAGTCTAACTTAAACTAAAACTGACGGACTTTCATACAAATGTTCATCCCCTTAGGGGTGGAATTTCCAAAAATCCTTCCTTAGTGGATCTTTACACTATACAGGGGTCCCAAGACTATGGGACATGAAGGGAAAGTTCCTTAAATATCGTAGATAGGATATTTTACTGAAAGAAGACTTTATGTTATTTTTAAAAGTGAGTAATACTGTATTCAAAGATATTCTAAAAATTATTTGCTTCGTCTGGGAATCGAACCGAGTTAAATGTGAAAAAAAATCACCCGTGTTTTTATGATGCCAATCGAAAGAATGAACAAAAAATAATAATTCTTCTTAAGTAACATAGTATCCTAAAAGAAAAGAACAACGTGAAATTAATCATTTTAATCAAATTAACAACATACATGAAACTACCGAAATCAGTTGAGTATTTTTTATAAATTAAATATTTTTTGCAAGTTAATTAATTAAATACTCAAAATGTGATCCCTCTTGTCTTATGCAAATCGCCAATCTTTTAATAAGTCCGCTGCCGCTTTTTTCCACCGCTGCTTTTCTTATCATATTATGGTGAATACTCAATATGATATGGCTCAATTCTGTTTGTAATTCGCCCACGTTGTCGTATTGCTTTTTGTATAGCAAATCTTTCACGTATCCCCAAAAGAAGTAATCTAACGGTGTTAAAAGATTGGCGATTTGCATAAGATAAGAGGGATCACATTTCGAGCACTTAATTAATTAATTTACAAAAAAATATTTAATTTACAAAAAATACTCAACTGACTTCGGCAGTTTCATGTATGTTTTTAATTTGATTAAAATGATTAATTTCACGTTGTTCCTTTCTTTTAAGATACTATGTTACTAAAGAAGAATTATTATTTTTTGTTCATTCTTTCGATTGGCATCATAAAAACACGGGTGATTTTTTTTCACATTTAAGTCGGTTCGATTCCCAGACGAAGCAAAAAATTTTTAGAATATCTTTGAATGCAGTATTACTCACTTTTAAAAATAACATAAAGTCTTCTTTCAGTAAAATATCCTATCTACGATATTTAAGGTACTTTCCCTTCATGTCCCATAGTCTTGGGACGCCCTGTATAAGGTATCTATGTGCAAAATGTCAAGTCTCTAGGTCCTAAGGTTTGGGCTGTGCATTGATATATCAACAATCCGTTTTACCCCTTTTCATCCCTTCGGGGTTGAAATTACCATAAACGCTGAGACACGTATAAGTTATAATTCAATCGCCAACCTAAACGCAAAATTTGAAGCGTCTAACTTCAAAACTGACGGACTTTCATACAAATATTTTTCGCCTATTTTACCCCCTTAGGGGTGGAATTTCCAAAAATCCTTCCTTAGTGGATCTCTACACTATATAAGGTATCTATGTGCAAAATTTCAAGTCTCTAGGTCCAGCGGTCTGGGCTGTGCGTTGATATATCAACAATCAGCTTAGCATTTTATATAATAGATTTTAATCAAATTGAATTTCCTACGTTAAAATGTGTGACCTTATTTAATTAAATGCTTTAATTCAGTGTCATACTAAATCGTACGTTTCTTTTCTTTTTTTGAAGGAAACGTTGGGACTGTGCTTAATATTATTAACAATTGTGTTAAATTTCCTCACATTGTGGGAGAAAAGAATTATACAAGTCTCGACCGGGAAGGGCGGTTGCTGGACTCGTATATAGCACGGCCTCGACTGCGTCTCGGCCACGCTAACTCTACTCGTCCCGCAACGGCCTATTTCCCGGTCTGTGCAGTAATGTACTATTTGTTCTACTGTATTTTGTGTTGTCGGTCTTTATTGCATACATTTTAGGTCTCGTGCTTGACCGTGACGACGGTAAAATGCGTGGATAAATTATAAGAGCGGCGTCTAGTTGTCGGTCGTGTTGCAGGCTGCGCGTGGTGCGCGGCGCGCTTGCGGCGGTGGGCGCGGCGCGCGGCGCGGGCGGCGTGCCGGGCGCGGGCCACTGCGCCGTGCACTGGCAGGCCTACCGCGCGCTGCTGTGGTTGCGGGCCGCCACCCCGCAACGCGTGTAAGTACCTACTTTAAGGGTTAGCCCGCCCTGTCAACTCTCGCCGCGCGATTTTATTTTCTAGCGGTTTAAAATTTGTGGTTCGCTACAGAAATCCAGATACGGATTATTTTCCACGCACGTCCGAGAGGTTTCATACTTAACAGTTTTTGCGAGAAAAAACCACGCGGAATTTACTAAACCAGGCGGTTTAGGCCTGACACCCGGTGACGTCGCGCCGTAGTAGAGCGATATCCTAATGGAGATTAGTCGGTGAAGTTTATCGCGGCTCGTATCTGCTTCTTTGCTCAAAGTTAAGGAATCCGGTTCAGTCTATGAAGACTTATTGTCTGCAGATAAAGTCTGATAGACGATAGAGCAGATCTCATATGGAAATCGCGTTTAGGCAAACCTAGAAAAGAGGGCGGGTAGTGAATGGAAATGAACTATCTCTGTCTATGACTAGGATGATATAAATGACCCTACAGTATGGGCCTAACAAATTATCATTTTTAGAGTTCCGTAGTCAAACTAGGAACCCTTATAGTTTCGCCGTGTTGGTCCGTCAGTCAGTCCGTCCGTCCGTCCGTCCGCAGCCTAGCTCAGAGACTCTTAGTACTAGAAAGCTGTAATTTTTCATGAATATATGTACATACATATAAGTCACGCCAACAAAGATGTAAAAAAAACTTGTTTTTTTTTTTAGTTTGCCTCCCGTACACTTAACGTTGGGATGTATTTTTTTGAAGTGATAACTTCTTTACGGATGGTAAACCATTACGGCAACGGTAGTACTAATTTTTAAAATACAAAAAGATACTGGAATCGGATGGGATTTGAACCGCGGCACCATGGCGTCATAGACCTACCTCTCAGCCGGTAGGCCAATCGTAACTTACAAGTATGGATGAAAATGGGAAACGGTATTTAATCTTACCTGCTGACGTCATCCCGTATTGCGTTTCTAAGCATAGATACTGTTGACAGTGAGCATAATAACCTAAAAGTATCACCGTTTTTGAAAGTGATTAGTTTAAGTTAGTTGTTAGTTGTTATTGGTTCGATTGCCTTGAAAGTCGATATCTGAGGGCTCCTTTGGACTACAAATGCGAACCCGTAATCAGATTTTAAAAAAGTGGCCGCCATTTTGAACTTTTTTGTTACTGCTTCGATTGTCTTGAAAATCGATATGTGACGATCCGTCGGGACAACAAATGCGAATCCGTAATCAGATTCAAAAAAAGTGGCCGCCTTTTTGAACTTTTTTGTTACTGGTTCGATTGTCTTTAAAATCGATATCTGAGGATCCGTCGGGACAACAAATGCGAAAACGTACTCAGATTTAAAAAAAGTGGCCACCATTTGGAACTTTTTTGTTACTGCTTCGATTGTCTTGAAAATCGATACCTGAGGATCCGTCGGGACCGGAAATGCGAACCCGTAATCAGATTTAAAAAAAAGTGGCTGCCATTTTAAACTTTTTGGTTACTGGTTCGATTGTCTTGAAAATCGATATCTGAGGATCCGTCGGGACAAAAATGCGAACCCGTAATCAATCAGATTTTAAAACAAGTGGCCGCCATTTTGAACTTCGTTGTTACTGGTTCGATTGTCTTGAAAATCGATATCTGAGGGCCCGTTGGGACTACAAATGCGGTGTTGATAAAGTGACCGCGACCTATGTCGATGTATGGGGATAACCGTTTTCCAACGGCAAAGTTAAGTTTGTCGCGAGGTCTAATTTGTTTGTAGTAACGGCTTCGGAATCGGAACCCTGCACTGAGCATGGTCCGACATGCTCTTGCCCGGTTTTTATATTTTTTACCGCGAATGTCGAGCATACATGAATCAAACTCGACAGATCGTCGGAGACGTAAATGTTATCATATTCGTTATTAACGTCTACGGGAAGCCTCGAGGCCAGCAGCGAGCATCGGTGAGCTGATCGGTGAACGGTTCAGTCAGGGTGACGACGTGTGTTGCAGCGGGGCGGGGTCGCAGGAGCTGTTCCGGCTGAAGCTGGGCGCGCTGGGGGGCGCGGCGGGCGCGTGCGCGGGCGCGTGCGTGGCGGGCGCGTACGCGGCGGGCGCGGGGGGGCGGCGCGCGCGCGCGCACCTCGCCGCCGCCGCCGCGCCCCCGCACTGGCACCGCGCGCTGCCGCTCATGGCGCACCATCTCGCGCATCAGCTGTATCCTTTTTGTTTTTATCGACACTCCTCGACGACGTCTTCCGCGTTCTATTGATGCTCGGCAATACGAATTTTTACTTCGATGAAAAATAGCTGCCACTCTAGTCGGTAAAAATATATTCACACGATCTATACGACTTCTGCGAAGTCAAAATGTTTATTTGTGACCGCAGCGAAATACGGAGACGACTTAAAAACCTAGACACGCGGCAGCGTGTCCAGCCAAGTTCACGCAAAAGGAACTGGCGAGCGCAGTCGTGTGTTATTTACACGAACCGTTTGGAGCGACTTTTGACGCCTCAATAACTCCATATATATTTATCATAAAAACGTGAAATTTGGTTTATGTATTTAAACCCTTTAGATCAACTAGAACCCTAAATTTCATAAAAAATTGGTGAAACGGTTATTGAGATATTAACGTCAAAAAATCGGCATTTTTACCACTGACTGACTGACTGACTGACTGATTAATCATCAAAAACCTAACCCACTTCCAGGTGACCTAGAAAGATGAAATTTGGAATCAATTTGGGTAATTGTGTGTATACAAATAAAAAAATCAGAAAACAGTATTTATTCAAGTTTTATTATTATTATTATTATTTATGCTAGTTACCTCAGAACTCCGTCATTTATTAATCGATTTGGAAAATTCTTTTTTTAGTTTGATAGGACATACTTCCTGAGTGGTCCCACGGTCATCAGGTCAAAATCTGATGATGGGTTCCTGGAGAAATTGAGGGAAACCTTCAAATATTTTAGGTACACCTATAGCGATTTGGGTTTTTTGTATAGCATATAGTAACTCGTGCATTTGCTCTTGAAAAGCACAATTTGGTGAAGTAGAACTGATGATGAAGCATGAAGATCACAGATTCACCGGAACTACCTACTCAATAATTATTAGTATTACATGGGTTGCGATCTAATGAATATTAATGCTAATTTATTTGATATTATTCCTATTTTATTTATTTAAGGAAACGCATACCTACATATTTGACAAAAAAGAATGATATCCCATCAAAAACATAAACGTGTAAATGGGAGCCAAGTTCAATAGTGAAGCATATAAGAAACTTCTTTACACAGCACAAAGTAAAAGGCGACCATCAGCATGGTTTTTGTCCGCGCCGCTCAACAGTGTCTAACTTGCTTTCATGTCTTTCGTCCTGGACCAGAAGTTTTAACGAAAGAGAACCTGTCGATGTAATTTATCTTGATTATGAGAAAGCCTTTGATAAGGTCCCTTCGTCGAGACTACTGCAAAAGCTGGAATTCGTCGGAATACGAGGAAAGCTTCTCAACTGGATCGAGGCATTTCTGCGATACAGAACCTTCCGTGTAAGAGTTGGGGAGACATTGTCAGAGCAGCGAGAGATTCACAGTGGCGTGCCGCAGGGTTCTGTTCTTGGACCCGTGCTATATATAATCTACACGTTTGATTTACCTTGTTCCCTGCATTGTAGTGTCAGCGTTTTTGCTGATGACACGAAGATATTCGCAAACCCACTACTTGAATTCGACCGACTCCAAAGTGACTTAAATACGATAACTAACTGGTCAAAGAAGTGGCTCATTAACTTAAATGCTGCAAAGTGCACCGTGCTACAAATAGGAAACCGTAATCCGCACTTTACATACAACCTAGGAGAAACCCAACTTAAGCCAGTCAAAGTGCAAACAGATCTGGGAGTTAAGGTAACAGAGGACCTCAAGTGGGAGGAGCAAATAACAGCAATTACTAAAAGATCTAAGTCCTTGATCTATCTCATCAGGAAAGCTTTTGGAGTCTTAACCCCAGAACTAATCCTTCAGATTTACAAATTATATGTGAGACCCAATTTAGAGTACGCTTTTCAAGCATGGAGTCCTTATTTTGCCAAAGACATTGAGCTACTTGAGAAAGTCCAACGCAGTTTCACCAAGATACCGAGACAACTTAAAAATAAATCCTATGAGGAAAGACTGCAGGTGCTGAAACTCACGACTCTAAAGGATCGTAGAGAGCGTGGCGATTTAATAGAAACCTATAAGATACTCACAGGACATTACGATTTACAGGAGTTTCATAAATTGTTCAAGCTAAATACCAACACTCGTCTCCGGGGCCACCAATTTAAACTACTAACTGAGCTTTCACACAACAATCCACGCAGACACTTCTTATGTAACAGAGTAGTGAAAGCATGGAACAAACTGCCAGAACGAGTAGTCTCAGCACTGAACGTCAACCAGTTTAAAAACCGACTAGACCAACACATAAGCAGTACAAAGAACACTTGATCAAGGAACAGCTGGATACAGGCATCTATCAGTTCTCGCAACTGCCGCCTGATAAAATAAATAATAATATTTTAAGAATATGCGATGCATGGTTATCGACTTCACCGACAAAAGAATTGAGATCTAAATGGGTGCCAAGTTCCCTAGATAATCCTGATATTTATTTGTTAAGAACATACGACATTCTAAAGTAAATTAATAACACAATTTCTTATTTTTTCTGCTACAACAATGTTTGCTATTTAAAAGTATAACTTCTTAAATTTGAACACTCTAATTATTTACACAAAGCAGATAAGATAGGATAAACTGAAGCTTAAAATTTTACTTGGCTAGTTTTCACTTACAAGTTATGTTTACATTTGGCTAATCAACTTAACTAATATCTTACCCTTCCAAATAATTTTCTTGCTGGTAAAAACTAGCGAAGTAAAATTTTGAGCTTCAGTTTATCATAAATTATCTGCTTTGTGTAAATAATTAGAGTGTTCAAAGTGTCCAGTTAGGTTAGTTTAGGTTAAAATTAGGTAAGTAGGTTTAGGTTAGGTTAGAGTTCATCAGGTCCGAAGGGCCAATGTGCACAGAATAGAAGCCCTGCGCAGCGGGTCTTCGTCGACTGTCACGGAAATAACTCCATCCATCGTATCTACTTTCAGTAAAAACAAATACCAAGTTTGCACAAATACGATGGTTATGCGCAAGCACGCAGTACGACAACTACCCACTTATCAAAAGATAATCATTCCCTAAATTTTATCCTATGCACTACTCAATTAGGATATAAATCGTATGCCATACAATATTTTGGGAAGAGTATGTTATTCCAAATGATACATTTGACTATATGAAATTTGGTAAAATGAAACCTGACCAAGTAATTATTTGTTAACAATAATTCGCTAAAAAAAAATTGCTAACTGTTAAATTGCGAAAAGTTGTTTTGACTTATGATTTTTTGCCAATTGATAATTTGAGTAAAATAGTTTGGGAAGTGATACTTTGGGAAAAGATACCTATTGAGGTGGTGTGAGTTTAACCTTGGAATTAGGTGACAATTAGTAGCCACGTGTATTGACATCTCACATAGTAGATATTTCCTTTGGAGTCTCACTGGGTTCACTCATAAACCCGTTATTCTATCCGGCATAATCCATTTGTGGTTTTTGAATGTGCGCTGGTGACTAAATAAAATAAAATAATCGATAATAGTTTGATGTAAATCTACTGAGATAATTTGTGTAGGGTTTCCAGCCGATAAGATTTTAAGGATATCATATACTATAGGTCAATTTAGTAAATAAATAGGTTAAAGTCATGCTTTGGTTGGTGACAAATTTTGTAGTCTTCCTGCTGTTTCCGTAAATGATTTTCTTAGCGTAAATCAGCTGGGCGGTGAGTGGCGGCTTCGAGTTCGGGTGGTGGCTAGCGTCCGTCAACCAGCCGCGCCTGGTGCAGAGTTACGTCGCCATGCTCGAGCCTTGGTGCGAGTGGAACGCGTGCTCGCGTGAGTTTACTGCCTCATTTGTGTAGTATTCGATACGAGATCACCATAATCGATATATGTATGTCCTTCATTTTTAATAGGTTCTGTTGAAAAAAAATCTATACTGTTTTTTTGTAAAATAAAAGTGGTCAATTGAGTTTGCGGGATGAACATAATCCAGCGGAGCGATCCTTACGCCATGATAATAAGTAAAGGTGAAGTCAAACCCGCGTATTTTTTTCAATGTGTGAATCGTGGAATTTCTGCTGTATTGGGTTTCACACAAAAGTCCTGTTTGATTCACATGGCGACGCAAAATGTATTTTGTATGCTGCAGAAAATACACAACTAACAACTCAAAAAAGTCACTCTCGTTTGGCTTCGCCCTAAAAGTTACAATTGAAGAATAAGCGAAAGATTAAATTCATATATAATGCTACGTAATTGTTTAGAAATTAGGTGATGATGAAAGGGCCTTCAAGGGGGGGGGGGGGGACGATTAATGTATGACGAGAATTAGACTAAAGCGCAGCCGCTGACGGCGAAGAATTTCGTACATTGACCTTTACTGTAGGCAAAAGGTTTACAATCGCATGTTGCCGAAAAGGAATGGTGAGTCAAAGTACGGAATTATTTGTGTTCGGCACAGGCGCGTCTTAATTTTAACGTCTGAAATCCAATTTTCCTGCAAGTAAATACCCAATTTTGCTCTCAGATTCTAGATTAAAAAACTGAAGCAACTTACCAGCAACTTCTGATATTTAGAAGTTGGTATTTATAAACATGTACAGACTTAAAATGGTTTCCCAGGCCAATTTATCCTGGGTCTGTCGCTGTTGGATCTGTCGGACGCCGAGGCGGCGTACACGGCGTTCTGCACAGCAGCCAAAGGCGTCAGCACGGAGCCGTTCCTGCGACAACTGGTGGCCGCACCAGACGCTACCCTCACACAGCATGAGGCGCTCGTGCTGTACTATATGAAGGTACATACCATCCAGGAATATCCATAATAGATCCCTATTGTGATGTTTTCAAGTCACAGGAAACAAATTATGTCTAAAAACATTTATTGTGTTTTGCGATTAGGTTTCACGGTGGCAAAATATCAAGTAGTTATATAACATTAACACATTTACTGCACATGACACACATAGTACGTCGTAAATACATACAGATGTCATTGAATATAATAATCTTTTTGGTTGCTTACTAGTTGGTGCGTGATGGATAATATTTTGATATTTTCTTCTATTTATGTGTGAAGTTTATGGTTTTAAATATATTTAGGTAAGATTTTGCATGAAACAAAGAGACAGCCCTAGTCATTACAACCTGAGGATACATGCACTAATATTATTGTAATCAATTTCGTAATATTTGAAACTGGTATTTTTCCCTGTAACCCAAAGTGTGAGGAATATTAACAGTTTAGTGAATGCAGGTGATAAAGCTGTTCGAGATACACGACGCAGGCGCGTGCGTGGTGCGCCTCGCGGAGACTGCCATCAGCATTGCCGACAAAAAGGACCCGAATCTGGTTAGTCTATGAGGAAAACAAACTTGTAATAATGATAAATATGTCTTTTTTCAGTGTGTTACGATATCCATATTATGAGAAAATAACTTTGTCTGTTTGTTACGCTTTCACGGCTAAACAGTTTTTTTTTTTTTTCGGATATCGCTTAAAATCCGAGAAAAGACATAAGCTTCTTTTTACCGTGACAATAAACGACTTCTACGCGGACGGAGTCGCGGGCAATAGCTAGTGCTCTATATATATATATGAAATGCTTAATGTTAAGTTTAAATGTTTAATTAGTATATGTAAACATTTGTCAAGAGTGTTTTAAGGTTCAGTAAAAACGGAATCCTTATTTTCGTCATGTCCTCCTTGCCTATCTGACTGCCATGGTCGACTGCAACTTACGTGTCACTGACAACTCAGTGATACATGTCTGGCAATGGCGATGAATGGCGGACACGTTGACACAAGTTGGTATCAGTAGATGTGCCAAGGTGCCGAATAGTTAAGAGCCGAAACGGGCGTTGATGAATGTTGACTGTATATTGTTTGTCTGCGGCAGCCGATGTTCCAGTGGGTGGTGTTCAAGTGGCACCTGGCGGGCGGGCGCGTGGAGCGCGCGCTCAGCGCCGCCGCCGCCAACCCCGCGCCGCACGCGCGCGCCTCGGCCGCCGCCACGCTGCTCACCACCCTCGGTAACTATGGGGACACTCCGCGGGTGTTACACAGGGACGCAGCACGTGGCACCTGGCGGGCGGGCGCGTGGAGCGCGCGCTCAGCGCCGCCGCCGCCAACCCCGCGCCGCACGCGCGCGCCTCGGCCGCCGCCACGCTGCTCACCACCCTCGGTAACTATGGGGACACTCCGCGGGTGTTACACAGGGACGCAGCACGTGGCACCTGGCGGGCGGGCGCGTGGAGCGCGCGCTCAGCGCCGCCGCCGCCAACCCCGCGCCGCACGCGCGCGCCTCGGCCGCCGCCACGCTGCTCACCACCCTCGGTAACTATGGGGACACTCCGCGGGTGTTACACAGGGACGCAGCACGTGGCACCTGGCGGGCGGGCGCGTGGAGCGCGCGCTCAGCGCCGCCGCCGCCAACCCCGCGCCGCACGCGCGCGCCTCGGCCGCCGCCACGCTGCTCACCACCCTCGGTAACTATGGGGACACTCCGCGGGTGTTACACAGGGACGCAGCACGTGGCACCTGGCGGGCGGGCGCGTGGAGCGCGCGCTCAGCGCCGCCGCCGCCAACCCCGCGCCGCACGCGCGCGCCTCGGCCGCCGCCACGCTGCTCACCACCCTCGGTAACTATGGGGACACTCCGCGGGTGTTACACAGGGACGCAGCACGTGGCACCTGGCGGGCGGGCGCGTGGAGCGCGCGCTCAGCGCCGCCGCCGCCAACCCCGCGCCGCACGCGCGCGCCTCGGCCGCCGCCACGCTGCTCACCACCCTCGGTAACTATGGGGACACTCCGCGGGTGTTACACAGGGACGCAGCACGTGGCACCTGGCGGGCGGGCGCGTGGAGCGCGCGCTCAGCGCCGCCGCCGCCAACCCCGCGCCGCACGCGCGCGCCTCGGCCGCCGCCACGCTGCTCACCACCCTCGGTAACTATGGGGACACTCCGCGGGTGTTACACAGGGACGCAGCACGTGGCACCTGGCGGGCGGGCGCGTGGAGCGCGCGCTCAGCGCCGCCGCCGCCAACCCCGCGCCGCACGCGCGCGCCTCGGCCGCCGCCACGCTGCTCACCACCCTCGGTAACTATGGGGACACTCCGCGGGTGTTACACAGGGACGCAGCACGTGGCACCTGGCGGGCGGGCGCGTGGAGCGCGCGCTCAGCGCCGCCGCCGCCAACCCCGCGCCGCACGCGCGCGCCTCGGCCGCCGCCACGCTGCTCACCACCCTCGGTAACTATGGGGACACTCCGCGGGTGTTACACAGGGACGCAGCACGTGGCACCTGGCGGGCGGGCGCGTGGAGCGCGCGCTCAGCGCCGCCGCCGCCAACCCCGCGCCGCACGCGCGCGCCTCGGCCGCCGCCACGCTGCTCACCACCCTCGGTAACTATGGGGACACTCCGCGGGTGTTACACAGGGACGCAGCACGTGGCACCTGGCGGGCGGGCGCGTGGAGCGCGCGCTCAGCGCCGCCGCCGCCAACCCCGCGCCGCACGCGCGCGCCTCGGCCGCCGCCACGCTGCTCACCACCCTCGGTAACTATGGGGACACTCCGCGGGTGTTACACAGGGACGCAGCACGTGGCACCTGGCGGGCGGGCGCGTGGAGCGCGCGCTCAGCGCCGCCGCCGCCAACCCCGCGCCGCACGCGCGCGCCTCGGCCGCCGCCACGCTGCTCACCACCCTCGGTAACTATGGGGACACTCCGCGGGTGTTACACAGGGACGCAGCACGTGGCACCTGGCGGGCGGGCGCGTGGAGCGCGCGCTCAGCGCCGCCGCCGCCAACCCCGCGCCGCACGCGCGCGCCTCGGCCGCCGCCACGCTGCTCACCACCCTCGGTAACTATGGGGACACTCCGCGGGTGTTACACAGGGACGCAGCACGTGGCACCTGGCGGGCGGGCGCGTGGAGCGCGCGCTCAGCGCCGCCGCCGCCAACCCCGCGCCGCACGCGCGCGCCTCGGCCGCCGCCACGCTGCTCACCACCCTCGGTAACTATGGGGACACTCCGCGGGTGTTACACAGGGACGCAGCACGTGGCACCTGGCGGGCGGGCGCGTGGAGCGCGCGCTCAGCGCCGCCGCCGCCAACCCCGCGCCGCACGCGCGCGCCTCGGCCGCCGCCACGCTGCTCACCACCCTCGGTAACTATGGGGACACTCCGCGGGTGTTACACAGGGACGCAGCACGTGGCACCTGGCGGGCGGGCGCGTGGAGCGCGCGCTCAGCGCCGCCGCCGCCAACCCCGCGCCGCACGCGCGCGCCTCGGCCGCCGCCACGCTGCTCACCACCCTCGGTAACTATGGGGACACTCCGCGGGTGTTACACAGGGGACAGGACCCATTGCTGGTCTTACGCTTTCTACATCCTTCTATCCTATCTACTCCTACTAATATTTTACTGGTTAATGTGAAAGATTGTAATTTTTCGATAATTGTCTTTAGTAAACGGCTGATTGGATCTAGGTGAAATTTGATAGGCAGTTCGATGCTCGGTTAATACATGGATACTTTTTGTCTCTGGAAGTTTGATAGTTCCCGAGGGTACCACTAGAAACTAGTTTGAACGGTAGTAATAAAACGTATATAAAATCTATGAGTCCTACCTTGATAGGCCGATATATTTTTTACTTAATGTATCTTGTATTTTTTATTTATATTACCTTCACGTTTATGAATTTTAAGAAAAACTTGAGATTTATAAACCCAACCAAAATATCGCTATGAAGGTCCAGATGGGCCAAGTATCGCAGCGAGCCCCTCCAGCCCCTAAACCGTCGATGTTCCCGCAGCGGCGCGCAAGCAGCTGAGCGCGCTGGTGTCGTGCGGCGCGCTAGCCGCCGAGGCGGAGCGCGCGGCGGCGGCGCGCGCCAAGCTACACGACGCGCACGCAGACAACCCTTACTACGACTTCCTCTACGCGCTGCATATATCCCGGCATCACTACAGGAAGGGTGAGTGGAGCTTACTCTCGTACTACGATTTAGGTTTAATTATTTATTTTTTATTTAACCTCGTGCCTACATGAGGTACTTTTTATGGAGTATATTTTCGTAACTGATGACGTTGCTTAGCGATTAGTTGGCTTTGTTTTTTGTGTCCTTTCCAAAGGAAAAATGTAGGCACGAGGTAAAGGGACTAAAAAGACCATAACGACCCGAGATATTTAGCCATTCGAGTGAAACAAATGTGACTATACTCGAAAATGTAATTAAAGACCAAAGTGGGTAGCCACAAAAAAAAAATGCCTTAGTATATTTCCACTTTTTAAAAGACCGCACTAAGAATATTTATTTGTAGGTAGTTTTAAACCTTCAATTTAAATAAACAGTTAATTCAAGTTACTTACACAAATACAAAATGGTCTATTAAATATTTAACCATAGAAGATTTTTGGTAGCAAAACTGTTATTGCACTTGTAATACTTCAGGTATTAATAACATTTGGTACAATAAATAAACAATAGTTGTAAACAACGTTAGATGCAATTTAAATATTACATACGTTTAGCTATTCGATAAAAAACAGGCCAAAAGTGTGTAGCTTACTTTATAATGACAATCATCGGGCATTTTACCAGCCATGACACCATGGGGTCCATGGGTAACTGTCAAGTTTAAATCAAGCATAAGTGTAAGGCATACGAATTGAGTTGGTCATTTTGTTTTAGCTGATAAAATAATCGCCATTGAACACACACACCCGCCATTTTATGACTTAACACACTATATGAGAAAATATTTGTTTTGGGATATTTTAATGTTTTGAATATCGGGTAGAAAAAACATTGAATGCATATTGTTAAATATAACTTTTGATATTGAAAATATTAGAATTATCTATAAATATTTACAACAATTTGATTATCAATGCAAAAAGGTTGGCTAACTCTGAAATGTTCGATTGACACTGACATAAGTGACTGATACTTATGACAGTAACGTATCCGTCGTAGTTTTTTTGGTCTTAAATTAGATTTTCGAGTATAAGTTACGTCATTGTTTTTTAGTCTAGAGTTTAACCCTATTTGTTACTTTAATAAAAATAATATAAAAAGAATAACAGGTCCCTCAATCGCAGGAGACAACACTTAGTCTTGATGCCTATCTGATAACTAAGTATTCAAGAATATTGACAAAAAATAAAATATGGTAAAAATTTGCTTAGAATGGTGCTATGATCAAAACATTGAACAAGGGTGTTCATTTTCGAAAAATCCTAAAAGTCCAAATATCTCGAAAACCGTGCGACTTTTACGTAACCTATTTTAGCTTTTTTATAACGTCCTAAGTGCCCTCTATCCATAATTCAACGATTATCCACTCATTACCTAACACCCTGTATAAGAAGTGACGTGAAATGTCGGTTTAACGTTTGCTGTGGTCAGCGGCGTCGATAATGTACGAGCGTGCGGCGCGCTGCGCGGCGGAGCGCGCGGAGGCAGCGGACGGCGCGCGCGCGCGCTGGCTGGCGGCCGCGCTCACCTGCCTGCGCCTCGCGCAGCCCGACCACGCCTTCCTGGCGCGCCCCGCGCCGCGGGCGCTGCAGGTCAGCCTTCACCACACGTAACGGCACTAGCTACATGGAGGAGACAGTCCGTCCGACCTCAGTCAGCGCGACCAAATCTGACAGTGCAATCATCGCGCTATCAAAGTTTTCCTAGTCGTTAAAACGTTCAATTAAGAACCGAGGCCCATATTTACAAATACCTTACAGGCTAACATATTAACATAATATAAAAGAAAGTAGCTCAACGCCTCTTTTTGTCTGTATAATAAATTTAGGTTTATGTATGACATACGAGTCTTACAGAAACCTCAAAAAAACCCAAAGCGAAGCGAGGGTAGCCAGTACATTAAATATAAAACTTAAAATTTGGTTTTAGGGACCAAATTTTAAGTTTAGTCCCCGAGGATAATATACGCCAGGTTGGAAATCTCTCTATTCTATGGAAAAACCTACAAAACGAATCTATGGAAAAGGCCAAAGATATAACGCCATTTACTTTTGTTAACGCATTCACTGCCAGTACTGTTTTTCGAAATTTCGATCTTTATTTTATACTGAGCGTTGCCTACTGTATGAACGCACATAGGCGTTAAGGGCACTGGGTGGAAGTCAGGAGAACGCATATATGCGTTGCCGGCTGTGATTGCGTTAAGATTAAAGATCTTCGTCTAGATAGGCAATTCAATTCACTTTGCTTTAAACTTGCACGATTTTCACTCATATACTAAAACTATAAAACGGGACTTAATCGCGTAATAAAATGAAAAATTTACCTCGACGTTTCGACTGTGTTACAACAGCCGTGGTCGCGAGAAGACTCTTTTCTTCTCGTCTTCTGTTTCATTTTATTACGCGATTAAGTCCCGTTTTATAGTTTTAGTATGAATTCAATTCACCCTCTATTTAACCCGCCCTACCTACGATCAATTTATTATTATTACAAACAAAAAGCCAAAAACCGGTGACTACAATAGTGTTTACTTTACACTATCTTCAACGTCGCGTCATAGACGCCCAACTACTTAATTTTCCGTAACATTAACTCAACTGTACAATGTCAATTTGAGCGGCGGGGTACGCCGGTACATTGAAAGCAGCTAATGTCGTTAACCTGTTATGACGCAAGTTGTTTTGAACACGTCTTTAAATAGCTGATGAAAAGTTCATTATTTATATTTTATGCGAGAGCTCGATGACTGAATAAATTGCACTCGTTTTAGGTAATTGGACCTGAAGAATTAGCAGCTGAACTTCGTGAGGAAGTCCCGGATTCACTAGACCCAGTTCAACAGGCACTTCTTGGTACATATATTATATTATCTTATCACACTAATATTGTATATGTTAAAGTTTGTGAATGCATGTAGAGTATAAGTACCGGTTTTGGCCATCTTAAGACCGTTTTTGGCCAGTCTACATTGTAACTGATATCTAAAGCTTATGAAATTACAAACATATTTTTATGTTTTATATTTATATTAATCTTCAGTCTTAACTATTTATGAATATTATCTTTAATTTTACAGTATTTTAGATACTCATTTCAAACTTAAATGGCCAAAACGGGTACAGTGGCCAGAAACAGTACTTCTACTCTATATGCTTGTTACTTCTTCACATTAAAACGGCTGGAAGGATTTGGTTGAAAAAAAGCCCTGTTCCCGTAAGGTGGTTAAAGCGGACCAAGTCGCGAGCAAAAGTATAATTATACTACTAATAAAATGAGGTGTTAGTTGGTTGCTGTAGTAGGAAGTATCCCTAAGCAATTATTGTTTTTTTAGGAGGTGACGACATCGATTTCGACGGTCTTTACACTAACTTGAAGGACGCGGACGCGGAAACGCTTCTAGCGGTCACTAAGCGGGCGCTGAGCACCGATCAATTTCTACCGCGGTGGTTTCTGCAAGCTTACTTGGTGAGTTTACAATAAAAACTAGTAAATTTACACTCACGAGCAAAACAATTGTATCACTTTGCATGTTTTCATGTTCCACCCATTACCTTTGTAAACCGGCTTTTCTTTCTAAAATTTTAAATAAAATAATGTTTTTTGTAACATAAGCTTTACAAAAAGTATAAAAACATAACCGGCTTTTCTTTTTAAATTTTTAAATAAAATAATGTTTTTTGTAACCTAAGCTTTACAAAAAGTAAACAAACAGCAGTATTTTTCACAGTAGGAGTTCGGAGTTCCAATAATCGGAGTTCCAATTTTATATGAACTTTGGTGCACCAATTTTTTTTGGTGTATCGCAATAAAATTGCACCTTCACGGTTGTAAGTTTTTACCCTAATTTTAACCTCGTAAGGCCCCGCGTACTTGTACAAGTGCAAATTAATGATAGTAGTTCAAACCTGACTACTCACAATCGTACAAAATATTTTAAACTCTAAGGCACTAATTAATAGACTCTAAAGCACTGTTTTTAACATGTACTTGGTATATTGACAGATTGTTGACAGATTGGCTGCATTTAATCTTCAATCTCTGTCCTCCAGACGCAATGTCACTGATTTAGTCACGCTCCACAAGATATTGCACGGCGGTCTTGACAGTAACCTCATGGGTCATGTATGTATTAGAGCTGTTAACAGAAAAACTCGAAACCAAGACCTGTTTGCCTTGCCTATGGTCCCTAATAATAATGTAACCAAAAATGTACCTGTTGCTCGAATGTGTCGTTTATATGATAATTTAGATATAGATTTAGATATATTAAATGTATCATTAATTAAGTTGAAAAACTGCTTAAAAAACAAATATTCTTAACTGTTTTTTTTTCTTATGTTTTTACCCAGTTTATTATTGTATTTCGTATGTGTAATTTGTATATAAATTATTAATCATTAAATATATTAATTTAGCTTTGATTTGCCTTCTAAAATGTTGTGTACAATTATTATAGAAGTGTAAGCAATGTAAAGATGTACTGTAATGTGGTAATACTATGTTTTTGCCTACATTATGTTATTGTACCTATATAAATAAATAAATAAATATTACACTCGGTAGTTAGGACTACTTAGGACTACCGCTATTAAGAAAACACAGGGCTTACGAGGTTAAAATTAGGGTAAAAACTTACAACCGTGAAGGTGCAATTTTATTGCGATACACCAAAAAAAATTGGTGCACCAAAGTTCATATAAAATTGGAACTCCGATTATTGGAACTCCGAAAATGTAATTTTTATACCGCTGGAACCATAAACTTTTCAGAAGTTCTGAAATATTCAATGTGTAGATAAGACTAGGTTAGGTTAGATTTGATTTATAAAAATCCTGAAAAAGTAACAGTTGCTGAAAAAAATACGTTATTAATTGCGATGATTATGCCTTACCCACCCAAAAAAAATAACTGCTTGCTTTTACATTTTTATTCGAAATAATAGCCTTTTCTAAGGATCTAATTTGAAGCATTTCATGATTAAAAGTGTTATTTCTGAGTCTCTATTGACTGCCATAAAGTTAAAGTTTCGATTATTGTTTTCCAAAACGTTTTACATTATACTTATTATTAGTCATAATATTGAAGAGTATAAATCGGAATGTCAATTATTGCGTGTCATATTTGTTGGAAGTCATAAAATTCATAGTCATACCAATTTATGTCGTAATAATTAAACTCCATAACGTCAAATGTAATTATGGTACTTGTAATAAATGTGATTTAGGCGACTAATGTCTATATTGAAAAACATAACCTAAACCTACCTGCCGTCGTTTAAATACATCGACAAAAATCAGATGGTCATTGTTATATGTCGACATTTTTATACATCGACAAAAATAATTCTAGTCTTTGTTATTTTTCCATTTTTCGACATCATATAAGGTGTCGTTATTTTTATACCTCGTGATTTTTCGCGTTTTTGATAATTTCAACCCCGAAGGGATGAAAAGGGGTAAAACTGTATTTTTGTGTGTGTGTATGTTTGTAACGAATAAACTCAAAAACTACTGGACCGATTTCAAAAATTCTTTCACCATTAGGATGCTACATTAACCCTGAATAACATAGGCTATGTTCTACTTTTTTGCGCGTACGGAGTCGCGGGCAACAGCTAGTCTAAGATATAGAAAGACGATTTGTTAATATCTGTGATCTGTTTTCAAACTCATAATAGACGTCATTCAAACATAATGTAAACAAACAATCGCAATACGATATATTTATTATTTCAGAGTATTATAAGCATTCAACCATTGCTTATTACCTAGACGTCAATTAATACAACACTTCCTACATGACCCTAGTTTCTAGACTAGATTTACTTAACACAATCACATTAAATTGGTTGAAAAGTTATTTAGTTAATAAGTTAGTTAGTTATTCCATACTTCCAATAATGAGTTTCTACAATAAATGTTGATGCCGTCGTTTTGAACCTCTTGGAAAACCTCACCACACAAATTATTAACATTCATCACACAGCTCAAAAGAGAAATGGTCTCATTAATTAATATATTAATTTCATCATAAGAATTATAGTCAATTTGTAAACAAATAAATTTGACATGACAAAAGCTGTCTTTAGACGTAGGTGTCAGCTAGATATCTAAATTGTATCGTAGAAGCGAAGGCTCCGGACGCGCGCTTGGCGCGTTCGATACCAACCGCCTGGCGACAGCTGAGGTGTCTAGTCAGTCAGACATGGAATATATATTAACCAAGATATTGATGTTGTGTCTTGAATTGGTTTTCGTATTTGTGTTGATTTTAGTGTTTATGGTTGAACTAAGATAGTGTTTTAAAAAGGGAACGACTACTTACGGCAAAATAATTAGAAATAATTGATTGAATGAAGGAGTTTTATTCGTTAACTAGTATATCCCCTAGACATTATCCTGTGAGAAAATCCCGTAGTAAAAAGCACTTAAGTTTATCTCGAATTTTCCAACTTTCCCGGTAATATTTTATTTCGTCTAATATTGAATTATTTACCAATTTATTTTAAAACATACTTACAGGTTTCTTCCAAGTGACCCGACCCTATTCAGCAAAAAAAGTGACTCCAAACCAGTGGTCCTAAAAGGGTTTTTTAGAAGAAAAAAAAACGGAAACCTTAAAAACGAATTATATTCTTATCTATAAGAATAGTATTTTGTAATAAAGCTTTTTAAACTTAATAAAAAATCTAATTAATAATCCAGTAAGGAAAGTAATAAAGTAACTCCGGATCCCAGACTATAAAACTTATTGAGCCTAATTATTATTTTAAAGGAATCATCCATCAAGGAAGACCAAAGAAGGCGTATAGAGGCTTTTGAAATGTGGGTGTACCGGCGTATGCTATCTATTAGCTGGACCCAGAAAGTCTCCAATATAGAGGTCTTAAGGCGAGTTGGCCAGGACCGCATGCTCATGAAAACCGTCAAGCAGAGAAAGGTTGCATACCTTGGGCACGTTTTTCGAAACGAGAGGTACGACATACTGCAACTTATAATGATGGGAAAAGTGGCGGGAAAGCGCGGTGTCGGCCGAAGAAAGAAATCGTGGTTAAGGAATATCCGTGAATGGACCGGAGTAACGAATGCTGCGGAGCTGTTCCGCCTCGCCAAGGACAAGAATAAATATTCGGAGTTGATGGCCAACCTTCAGTAATTGGAGAGGCACCGAAAGAAGATTATTTTAAAGGTTGTTTATAGACTCGGTTCCTTGTTTTATAGATGATTAATAGCCACATAATAATCATCAAAAAGTATTATTACCTAATTTAACGTAAATGAAAAAAAAACTCATTTGCAACAATGTTTCCACGTTGAAGTAAAACATTAATAACATTCTGTGACTTAACTTGTATACCACATCCATAAACCGATTAAAATATTTTGCAAGTGACAGCCCTAACTTTGGGCGCGGAAGACAGAGGCGTAGCGGGGTGAAGGGGGCAGAAGCGCGGCATTTGGGGCCTGGTCCAAGGAGATTCGCTTCTACCTGTAGTTATTATTTATTCTTATGATTGTACTTATAAAATAAAATATTGGAGAGGTTTTATATGTTTTATGTAAAACCACAAAAGAGGTTGATTGAGCATTTAGGGCTCAAATGAAGGTCATTTCTAATTTTTAGTATAATTCATTGTAACATATTTTTTTAATCTAACTCTAACAGGGATCGATTTAAGAAGCCTATTCCTTGTAATGGTTTTTTTTTTTACATGCATACATTAAATCACGCCTGTTTCCGAGGGGGGTAGACAGATACAACTTCTTTCCACCTGCTACGATCCTGACAAATCTCTTTCGCTTCTTTTATATTCATACATCGAGTCATGCATGCACGTCGGTTTCGGGTACTTAAGATTCGGCTCTTTTCCAGTATTTCTCCGATTTGATTCGAAAAAGTACGTCAAGGGCGGCCCCTTCCGATCCTCCCATTCACTTTCGCTCTGTATATCTCTTTCGTCGATCTTCTTTCATCCATCCTTTCCAAATGACCGAACCATTGAAGCATGCCCTTTTCAATCTTAGTCACTACATCTTCTTTTAGTACACATTTCTCTCTGACCTTTTCATTCCTTACTCTATCAATCAGTTTCACACCACACATACTTCTACACATAGTACTACAAAATTTTTGTACATTGTCAAAAATTGGTCAGTCCCAATTGTTTTGCTCGCGTGGGTATTCTCATGATGAATAACTCCAACTGATGGATTTCTTAAAAATAAAAAGAGTGCAATAAAAATGCAGTCGGATTTTGAAAGCTTGGTTGTTGGTTCATGAACTAGTTTGATACAACAGGATAAGGACGGCGCGGGGTGCGTGCGCACGCTGCTGGCGGGCGGGCGCGCGGCGGAGGCGGCGTGCGCGATGGCGTTCGCACTGCGCGCCTGCCTCGTGGCGCTCGGGCCGCTGTCGCCGCCGCGCGCCGCGCCGCTCGCCGCCGCCGACCTGCTGCTGGCCGAGCTCGCGCGCGCGGCCGCCGATTCCGACCAATACGCACAGGTACCTTCATCTATATGTGTGCGGGCGCACTGCGAGCTGTGGCGGTACTGCCATACAAGCCCAAAAGCCGGGCTTGCCTTACAAATTTAACAACGCTCAAAAATCAAAGGTCACGATCACGAACTATTTCAATTCGCGTTCTCATTACATTTTTCAAATAATGCAACAGCGGCTTAGTTCCGAATTTGATCGCGCTCCGCCGCCGCACGGCGGGCAGCACTGCTGCGCGCTGCGACGACCCGAACTCGCTTGAGACACGGCTAGTCATCCCGCTCGCACGCGGTGGCTTGCAGGCGGGCTTCTATCTTAACCGGTATATCTCTTTCTTACGCATTAGAAGTGCCTTATAATGAGATATAACTATTCATAGGTTCATATAGCAAATAGTACGAGATTTTAAGCCCTGCTTGCGTCTGACGTTGTACACGAGTCGAGTAAAATGCGAAATTCGCGCATGCACGTCTTGAGCCGCATTGACGGCCGACTTCACTTTTATTTATTTGCTTGGTTACTTCAATAATTTTACTTGTTTTGTTTTGTTTGAGTCAACTGCGGTCACTAAGTATTTTGTTTGTTGTGTTGTTCAATTGGATTGGCAATGGAGGAAGTTCCCTTGTGAATCTTGTGATTGTGATTATTTAAAGTGTGCACAAGTTTTGCTTGGCGAGTGAAAGGTAAACTCTTTAAACTTTGCTGATAAAACATCAGATTTTCAGTACCTATTTCTCATTTCTCGCATAAGTAAAAGACGGTTTAATGTTTCATACCTAGCTCAGTGTAAAAAACACAATATTGCTGCTGTTGTAGGTATATTATTATCGAATGACAAAAAGTTTGGAATTATACCTATCTGATTATAGTGATTATGAAAAATCAAGTAACTTAGCTGGCACGATTAATAGGCATATGAATTTTATTTCCAAAAAGACACGAACGATTTTAGTAATTTTGGTAAAAAGCGAATTGAGACATTTATCCACAATAACTTTAAAAACTACAAAATCATATATCTCGGCTTGCCCTATCCTGAAACCCTAGGCACGCCACTGACTGCGAGCCTGCCTCGTGGCGCTCGTTCCCATTTTTACCAGATGTTTTGGGCCATTTAGTTGACTAGTAAACCACCCGACTTTTATCTCTGAATTTCGTATCCGCATTGAATTTGTAGATGTATTCCAAAATAGCAAGACTGTAAGACAAACCCCATAAAAATAAAAGTATAAAAAAAATCTGTTTCAGATCTACAAAGAGTTGAATGATTTAGTAAACGAGTACACACAAGTGGTCGCGAGAACATCGGAAGATATGAAACAAGCGCATTTAAACTATGCAGTTGTAAAATAAGTTAAGTTTTTACAAAGAAATAAAACGATTTTAAGCATAATATTATATTTTTTTGTCATGTTATAACAGATTATGTGTAAACACACCAGCCCCCACACCATCAAAATAAATAAGTAATCCTACACCACCATTTGTAATTGGAAATATTGGAATATAGTTACGGGAAGAGGTTCCGATAATTTACTGTAAAACTTGGTATTTTTTTCACGTACAATAGAACTCAAATTTTACCTTTCAAACACCATTAACGAATGCATCCGTTTTCGATATACAGGTTCAAATCTCAAAAACTGAGACATTCGCCACAGTACTCACCGTAAATAAAAAAATGTTGCGTAACAGTACGGTGGAAATCGCTATGCATCTCGCGAGTTACGACTTTGTATCTGACACTACATTGAAAAGGTTAACAGAGTTTGCATTTTACGTCGGCTCTATTCCCGTAACAGCAAAGTCCAATTCGTGTGCATATCCAGTTCAATACGGCTACACAAATTGCCATGTAGCCAGAAATTTAGATTCTCCCATTTATTGTGTAAAAAATAAAATTCAATATTAAATGAAATTTAACATGTTTATTTTAATAGAGTACTATCAAATAATGACGTTACCTTTTAATAACCATTGCGAGCATATATAACTCAATATTTAAGTGTAGTCTATTGCACTGGATATGTACTCGTAACTTAATTTCAAATATTCTATAATAGACTTGAGCAGAACATTGGGTAACTTCCAATAATCAAATTCCTCTAAACTATAATTAAACTAGCACACAAAGCCCAAACAGCGGCCCGAGTTGCTACCAGTCAGTGCTAACGACTTGGATCAGACACTACTGAGCCCACAATACCTATATCGCACCTTTAGAACAATAGTGACCTAATTCAGAAATTTTAAATTTCGAATTGGGTCTCTATAATAATTAATTTATGACTTGAAGTGTGAAAGCTGACATTTTGAATTAGGTCACTATTGTTCTGAAGGAGCGATATGTAAATGAAGTATTTATAACTAACAATAATACAAAACTATAATCTTATTCTAGCGCAACACGACCAGCACGAGATTTTGCTAAAAAAAACAAATGAAATGAAGTTCCCGACGATTTAAATATAAACATGACAGAATGTAGGTATGCAAAGTCACATCACACTACGCGTTGTTAAAAGTACACACATTAAATAACCTTCACCCTAGGCCAAATACAGTGTTGTTTGCAATCACTGATGTTCAAGGTTATAGAGGCTACAATTATTACTAAGTACACCAAAATATCTTGACACGTTTCGTACTGACACTGACCTTAATACGTTAAACATATTTAACTTGCGCATGGTGTAGTTTTTGGTTCCGGTTAAAATTATTTGTCTAAAACACATCACCTATGTTTTTCGTTCATATTTCTTAGCTAAGAATAATAGTAGTCATACCTACAATGTTCAATGTAGAAAAGTATCCATGACGCAGAGAGGTAGGTATACTAATAATTATGTACTTACAAAATGTCGCTGCACAATAGGTAGGTACATCGGCGCATATATTTTCAATACATTACAATCACTCACTCGGTGATCTTCTCATTCAAAATCCTGCCCTAAATTTTCAAAGCTAGATCAGTTTGAGGTGGTTAATAGTCAGGAGCTTCGCAGAGAGCGGCGAGTCGCCGCAGTTTGCAAACATTGACAACCAGAACTTGGCCCACAAACGCAAGTGTTATAATAAATGCCCAATAAATACCTAATTCAATTAAAAGACAGTTGGAGGATGCTGTTACACAATAATGTGTCTATCCACAAGCAATTAACAATAAAGTGTCAACCCTCTATTATCGTTGTGTTGTGGGTTGACGTTTTATTGCTAAATAATTGTGGGATGACTCATTTTTGCGTAACAGCATCAGTATAATGGTTTTATGTGTTATTGGGCCCAACCCCATTGATGAAGAACACATCAGACACCTTAAATATTTTTGAAATTAAAATTCTTTGGCCAATAATGAATGTGATAGGGGACGTAAGGGAAATGTACCATAGATACTTTTGCAACTTCTCTCTTTGGCATGCTAAATTTATTCTTAATTTTTACTAAGTAACTATTTGTACTGTAGATTTCTTTCCCACTTAAAAAATTATATTGGCAGGGCCAATATTTACTTTGTGATTTGCCCCTTTGAGCCTACTACAAAACAAACACAACCATATCTACTTTGTTTCGATTATATTTGGTAAAATCAACCATGCTCAAAAATTCAGATTAGAACTGATGTAAAAATAATTGCGGTAACGAAATGGTAGTGTCCGATGTATTCGAAATTCTGTTTGACCCACAAAACACACTCTTAAAACCTTCAACCGGCACTGGCATCTAATCACTTAAATACTTTGAACTCAGCTGACTCAGCATCATACATCTTTACACTTTAGTACAATGTTGTTTTAACATAGTGTTTGATTTGCCACACGCATTTTTAGGGTTTCCTAGTCAACAAGGAACCCTTGTAGTTTCACCTTGTCCCTCTGTCCGCGGTTTATCTCAGACACTCTTGGTACTACAAAGCTGTAATTTGGCATAATTATACACATTTAAATTATGCCGACAAGTTGTAAAATAAAAGAATGAAAAAAATAATCGGTTACCTCTCCTACAAGTAAAGTAAAGGTGAAAAATCATTATGTAAATCATTATAAATTTTTAGGTTTGGGGGACCGTTTAGGAAATATAGAATTTGGAAAGTCTAGTTCCGTGCCCCCTGTGAGTATGGTCCAATATGGTCATGCCCGGTTTTTTTAAATACCTATGTTCAAGCTACAAGATTCTAAAGTGTAAGAAGGCTAGTATATAATCAACTTTTCACTGTGGCAGTGTGTGGCCGACAACTATTGTTGTCTTACATTTGTTCTCTATTTCCTATGTAAGAGCAAGACGCCCATAGTTACTGGGCACACATTGCAGTAAAAATGTTGCTTCTTACCAGCCCTAAGCTATTCATGATGGTCAGCCCATACAGGGCAAATAACAAATGACTGTTTCTTAGCTATGCTTAGATTTCACTCTCATTATGGTAAATACCAACTTGACCATTTTTTCATAAATCAGAAACATTAAAGCTGCTGTCATTACTGTTTGTAGTAATTTAGCTTCAAGTCCTCGGAACATCAACCAGGGATTAGATTTAACATCCTTCATCAGGGGCTTCATGCTAGTGCCCGAACGCAGTCTCATTTGGACTAGTTGGAGGGGATATGTGACAGTGGTAGCTATAGCCTTG
Organism: Acleris literana; assembly: GCA_946894065.1. Classification (NCBI taxonomy): domain Eukaryota; kingdom Metazoa; phylum Arthropoda; class Insecta; order Lepidoptera; family Tortricidae; genus Acleris; species Acleris literana. The sequence continues at coordinate 8,948,224 of OX335681.1, forward strand.
GCAAAAGCACCTGCCAGGAATGTTGTGTAGTAACTGTTGAAATGGCCTTTAGATATCAGGTGCCGTTTTAATGCCTCATATATCATAAACTGAATGGCAGGGTTTGAGACCAGTAACAAAGAGGGAACAACACCAGACCATAGCCCTTTTGCTCCCTCTTTCTTGAAGATGGATATCAGACCTTCAAACAAGTTATCATAAGAATTCTTTTCCAGCTTCATTCTGGTGTTCACAACCCAAAGAGGTGATGTAATGAGGACATTGATGCTACCAGCTGCAAGACCATACATTAAGTCTTGCAATGCTGATGTGTTGCGAGAAAGTGATTTACGTAAAGCATGGAATGTGTAAAAATATACAAAGTTGGAAATTGAGAGAGACTGTAAGACTGGAGCCAAACCTCGGTACAAAGACTCTATACCTTCTTCATTTGCAAGTTTTAAAAGTAATTCCCATGAAGATGATCCTTGATATTTATTGGAGTCTTCAACTGCAAACAAAAAGGATTAAATAATAAAAATGTATTATATATTTTCATCAAACCCAGAAGAATGAATCCAAGGTATGAGCTATCTCCATTTCAAATTTCATCCAAATTAGTCCAGCTGTTGCAGTGTGAAGGAGTAACAGGTTAACACACCCACTCACAATCTTTCCCATTTATAATATTAGTAGGATAACCATGTCCAAATCTGCCCATTCATTTGCAAACTACCAGAGGAACAGGAGAGGAATAAAAAATGGTCTCAGGTTGAAAAAAAAAATACATTAATATTCATGACTGCAGTGGGGAATACAAAAAACCAAATACCTTGTAGCCTTGCTCTTAGCGTGTCCAAAGGGTAGAATGCAGCCATGCTAGCCACACTGCCCTAGAATACAATATTTTCACTATTAATGCGACAGTAACAATGCTGAAATAAATAAATAAATTCACTCATATATATATGTAGACACACATTGAATAAATAATGTATTTAAATCTGCTAAATTGTAGCCATTGTAGGTATGTTTTAGGTTGTGTGGATAAAATTATTTACTGAATGATAAAAGGGTTTACGAAGATCGTAAAAATTAGTTAACTATTAGAACGAGAATGTTTTTAACGTACCGTTGCTCCAGCCATAGCATGCACGAGGGTTTCATAACTGAATAAAGGACTAGGTGGTGCCATTCTGATAAGTAACTCAACAAAATTTATACATCCACTATCCCAGATTGCTGACGTCCTTTTGAGTTAAAAGTATTTTCAGTAGCAAACCAATACTTTGTTTATAAATAACTATTTTCTTTTTACGTAGACTATGTGGGCAGTATTATAACTGTCGTGTTGAAATAAATATGTAAATCTACATCGTAGAATTTTCTGCATAAACATAATAATTCATTATTATGTACAATATACAACGCACGTCAATCAATGGCGTAAATGCATTGCACACTGCACTGCACTGCAATGCAACTAAACCTATAATCAAAGAGAATAATTATAATCACTACGTTTTTAATAATAACAAGCCTATAACCATTGATGTGAACCAATGATGCACTTTGTACTTTGACAGTTGACGTTTAAAGGGGGCGAATCATGCGATTGTGCGAGTTCACGTTTTCAACACCTTTTTACAGAAGGAAAAATACACTTAGGTAATGTGGCTACTTGACAATAATAGTACGAATTTTATAACTTTTTGGTCTTTATCGTCTTTAGATATTATTTTTTGGTATTTTTATAATTTGATTAAATAGAAGTGGACCCCGTGGATTATTTATTATATCAATAGATTACATTTTATTTAGATCGATGTTTTTGTTGATGGTGGTTCGTAGTTTAGTTTACACTGATATATATACTACGCACTACGCAGCACTAAATTCGAAACTTTCGATACTTTAAAGATGTAAGGGTCACTTTTCATTCAATGCGAGATAACGTAATGCCGGCACCACACTTCGCTATTCGCTATTCGTTATGCGGCTGCGCCGTATTTGTTAAAATATTTGCTATCGCGCTTATGCGTTATGCGTGCGAATAAAGAAAACATAGACGAATAAACCCTCCACACTTCGTCGAATGTAGGCGCATAAGCCGAATAACGAATAGCGAATAGCGAAGTGTGGTGCCGCCATAAGAGCTAGCGCTAGCGCGCTTTCTTCACTCTTAACAAGTCCGTCTATCGAGATGCGCGCGTGTTACGACGTGATAACTGGGGCACGTTTTATAAAGCTACAAGTAACAATTTTACAGGTCTAAACTGGCAACACTGCTCAAATGGCTGGTCGTCATTGGTCGAGTTGTGTCAAATGGAAACTTGTAACCTGTAAATTGTAATTTGTAGCTTTATAAAACAGGCCCCTGGGTGTCATTTTTGTACGCCGACCGGTGAACAAGCTCGTGACGAAACTGTCACCGCGCCTTTAGGTTGTCATAGCAGTGCGCACACGGGTGACCAAATTGACTCTCCGCGTCGTTCGTTCGCTATTTGCATTACGACTAGATATACCCCCTTACTAATAAACGTTGAGTAACGGTGGTATAGCTATACAATATTTTATCCTTATCTGTCATTGTGACATTTGAATTTGACAGATAAGGACAAACATTGTATAGCTATACCACCGTTACTCAACATTTATAAGGGGGATAGACTTTGGCGTACGCATGGCATCATCATCTACGCGAAACGTAAACATTCGTGAAGACGATATTGATAATTTATATTATAAAACATAGTATAGAACTTTCCACTTAGTAGCCCCTGTATTATTTTCTTTTTCTCCTGGGTTCACAGAGAACAACCGTCTTTTCGAAATCTATATCGGTAAAGCAAATGACGCTTCAAAAAAATGTTTGTCACTGTCACCTTTAGTGAGCGCACTCAGTAACACGTGCGCGCTAGCCCTAACGTAGCTTCGAACTTCAATTTTAAATCTTGCAAGATTATAGTATGGTAACACTATGCATTTGATGAGCCATAGCCAAAACGTAACGTAACGTAACGTAGTGATTATATTCTCTTTGGCCATAGCCTCATAGCTGTATTTTTCCTTCAATATTTAGAAAAGAAAAGAATAGGTATCTGTATGTATCTATCAAGTTTTACAACATAAATTTGAGTAAATAATATTTATTAAAATTAGATTTATTAGACTAGATGTATTCATATATCAGTCAGGTTCTGTGAATTAGAAGTAAACTTAATAAAACAAATGCTTTATTACGGCAGTCCGGTCCTGTTTATATTGTGTTAAATTAAATCTATCTAATGTTAAAGCTACCCTACAGTGTGTGATTTGATTGGGTTTCAATAAACAATATATGTATTTAGAAAATAATTTAATATCAAAACCAATACCATATCCAATCTCAAAATGAGAGTGTTCATGGCTGAAGATAATCTTTGTGCCCAGAATCTGTTGAAATTAGTTTCTCATGGAAATGCTATAATAGCAGAAATATTGAGGCTCAAAGACCACATTCCTTCAATTTTCTTGTAAGTATTTAAACTATACTTTGGCTGTTCACTTATTATATGGGGCCCATCTACGTAACGCCCACTTTAGACTTGGCTAAATTCAGTGTGCTGAATGAAAAGGACTCTAAAAAAAGACAAGTGTAAAGGCAGTTAGCATCTTCGTCAAGCTAATTAAATTCGACAGCGAGACCCAACACTGCCAGTTTAAATCAGTCAACATCAGCAATTCAGCATGCTGAATCCAGCATAGTGTAAAGCAATTTAGACAATGGACGCTCTCAGTTGCTCGTCGCGCCAGGTAGACTGTATGTAGGAGTGAGTGCGATCGCCTGCACTATGGCAACCAAAGAAAATAGATTTATAACAAGCTTATAGATTTATATAAGGAAATGCTCTTTTTGTGGGATAAGAAGCATAAGGACTACAAAAATAAGGATTGCCGTAATGAGCGCAATAGAGTCCTTTTAGAAATATTTTAAAACTTTGAGCCAAATACCACCGTCAAAATGTTGAGCAAAAAACTCCAAAACCTAAGGACTAATTACTATTTAAAATAGAGCTTGACGCCACCAAAGCCAGCGAGCCCTATTCTTTGGTGTTTTGAAGACGCCATTGTTTACGTCCACTGCGGTTGATTTTTCATCTGTACTGGGTTAGCATGCTAACAAGATCAAGTGTAAAGAAGACGCTCTTATCCCCCCCCATGCTGGCTGCCTAAATTTCTCACGCTGAATTTAGCCAAGTCTAAAGCCCGCTTAAGATGTCTCAATAGATCTTACAGGTTCGAGTTCTATACAATGAGACTCTATCAGTACTTGTTGTTTATTATGTACATTATTTGATAAATGAGCACACCCATGTAGATTATATGTAAATTAGTTATTTTTATATGTGCTTTTGCAGCTTAGAAAGCAAAGAGCTACAACAAAAGTATCAAGATGTTATTTTGGATTTTGGTTACTTCAAAATTGCAGACATCCAAGAAAAGAAAATCAGTATGAATGTGGTATTTGTATTACTTTATTGTTTTTTATATAATAGAATACAAAACAATGATGTGTAATGTGTAAATTAATTATATTTCAGAAACTTCAAGATTTGGATGATGACCTCAAAGAAAAGTATTTGGAAATAATAAATCGGTTTTACTTGCTTTTTGAAAATATACATCAATACATAATTGATTTAAACTCATTTGTGGAACAGTTGTATGATGGAGCATTTATTCAGCAAAATATAGAGACTGTTTTGAAAGATGTCGAGGGAAAGCAACTTTTGGTTAGTATTATTATAAAAATTACTGATTGTTGAATGGTTAAATCTTTGTTGTTATAGCGGCAATAGAAATACACATTCTGGAAAAGAATCAACTGTTTATCTTTTATGGTTCACTAGACAGGCGGACTTACAGACTGACTGACAAACAGTGGAGGCTTTGTAATGAGGTCCTGGTGGCACCCCTCGGGTACAGAACCTTTACAAAAAGACATCGTCAAAATCGGGAACACCTTAAAATTATTTTTTCCAAATATTCATTTTTCTGAAAGCTATATTATGGTGGAGCTAATTTAGATTAAATGTATAATTTAATTGCTATCCATATTATGTAGGTATAGGTTAAGTTTGATTTATAAGCAATATCAAAAAATAAAGTCCTCTATCAAAACATTGTATTCAGAATTATGAAGATTCGGCATTATGATCAATTTGAAATTCTCATTGGTGAACCCGGGAAAATCAATGCACATGTTAAAACTTGTGTGTGAACACATGGATTTTCATAATTTTTAACCGAATTCAAATCAAAATCGGTTCACCCAGTCGAAAGTACTGAGGTAACAAACATTACAAAAAAAATAAAGACGACTTGAGAACCGGCTTAAAAACGACGACGACTTAAAAAGGAGGAGGTTCTCAATTCAACTGTTTTTTTAAATGTTTGTTACCTCAGAACAGGGGTCGGCAAGTAGTTTTAGGTGGGGTCCGGATACTGTGGGAAAATTTCAACGAGGTCCAGATAAAAACAAAAGTATTAAGTTAGATTCTATGTGGCTTAAAAATATTATTTCAATTAATAAAGGTATAGTATACCTTATCTATGTATTAATTTATACTTGGTATGCGATACATTACAATATTTGGCGGTCCAAGGTTCGACCTTTCGCCAAGGTCCGCCTGTTGCTGACCGTTGCCTCAGAACTTTCGACTGGGTGGCCACCGGAACTCCTAAACGGTACCTATTTCAAGGGTGGCGATAAGATATCTCGATTAAGATAATTTAGCGACTATGACGAAGCACATTTAGGTTCAAATATATGACTATGACTTTCCCGCGGCGTTGCTTGCGGCGAGCTTGAAATGTTCTATGGTTTCTTATTAATTGAGATGTCGGACTATATAACATCATAATTATGATCACTAAAAAGATAAAAATAAAAATAAAGTTAAAAAAAACAAAATCCCGCCATCAAAAAGCAAAAAAATAACTTCTTTAAAATGGTAATGTAATGGTTTAATTTAACTGAAGTTGGCGTCCTATAATATTTTAACCAAAAGCAGACTATTTCGGATTTAAAATCTGAACTAAAATCAACCCTTCCGTACGAGTCCGACTCACGCTTGACCTATTTATGTTTTTACTATTACAGTGTGAATCTCTCTACCTCTACGGCGCAATGCTACTAATTTGTGATCTCTACATACCGGGGATCATCCGTGAGAGGCTGTTAGTTGGGTTCTATCGGTACAGCACGAGCCAATCACAGTCAAATGTTGCCGATGTATGTAAACTCCTCCGGGACACTGGATATGATCAGCAACATAGAAAAAGAGCAGCTGACTATCCCATCGAATATTTTGGGTATGGATCGTATTTCTTAAATCTGTTTCACTGTACATACTAACAGCCTACTTATTAAAAGCCACCGACTAAAGGATCGGCCACACCGCCGCGTAAAATACGGTGAAGTTGCATAAACCAAAGAATGAGTCATAGTAATTACATGGCGTTAATTTTGACGGACCGTAATTTACGCATCGTTAAGCTCTGGTGTGGTCGCTCCCTTAGTTGTATTTACAATTGTAAACACCGTTTTTAGGGTTTAGTCAACAAGGAACCCTAAAAACTCTTATAGTTTCGCCATGTCCGCACTGTTGGTACTACTAAGAAATCCAATATCACGCCTGTCGTTGTTCAAAGAGTTGAAGTCAGTTGCAATAAAAGATAGTTGTAATTACAAGACTCCACCTTAGTGATAGGTACAGTTAAATTACGCTGACAAAGTTTTTTTTTGAATGACTAAGCTACATGTTGTCCATTTAGCGGTAAGCGGTGAATGCCAACGTATACCGCGGATTTCTCTCCGCGGTATGCGTTGGCATTCACCGGTATTCACCGGACTCCGCCAGTTTGCGCCGGGGTAGCGGCAACCGGGAGGAGGAACGGAATCAAAGCTGACCGACCGGTGGCATGACGCGGGATGCCGCGGCATTGCGGCGCACTCTGTCAGGCGCTCTTGGTATCAAAAGGGATTTCCTTCACCAGTGTGCGCTGGAGACCGTAAAATCCCTTTCGACGCTCTCGCCCGGCGTCTGCCGGTTTGCGATAAGAGTTCCCGTCCCAAGGCCCGCTGCCCATAAATATAATATCCTTTGCCGTCCCGTCCGCCGGTTTGCGCAGGCCTTTATTGTGAAAATTGACCCACCAATTATTTTATTGAAAATCGTTTTATTTGTGTTTTTGAAAAATATACCTAAATCAGATCAGATAAGATCAGTCAGATCTCGGATGCAATAGAGCAAGTGTAGTAGCGATAGACAGCCGATGGTTATAACTTATAACTTATAAGTAAAACATAGATATCTTGTGAAAAATTCATTCAACTGCAGTAGTTGAGAATAAGTATTTGTATTTGTTACCTACAGGCGAATTAACATACATCCATACTTTATTGAGAAAGTTGTTGGGAAACTAAGATCTGAGGACATCTACAATCAGCTGGCAGTATATACCATGCCAGAGCATCAGGCATCTGCCCTAGCAACGCAAGCTAGCATGCTTGTGGTATGTTTATTTTTCATACCTCAGTATCTACATAATGATGTATCGAAGATGCGTGAGATAGCAGATAAGTTTTTCCCCAGCAACTGGATTGTTCCCATTTATATGGGAGTCACAATGAATGTAATTGATTACTGGGAAAACTTTAAAGCTGCCAGGTTGGCTCTTGGAAACACTTGTAATAGTAAGATGGTAAAAGAAGTTTTTTCCAAAAGGGGAAGTGCTGTGCCCATGCTGATTAATAAGACCCATCAATTATTGAAAGAAGGCGTCATGACCGATGACTTTGTTTTAGATAATATTAACAAAATATTAAATTTACTTATAAATTCCAATTTTGTTTTGCGCTGGTTGTTATTACACAATAGTCCTGTTATATTTTATGATAACAGTAAAAAGAGCAAACAACTAAAGGAATTGGTTTTAAAAGAATCTGGTTATGATCCACTTAAAATCTTAGAATTGCTTATAAGCACAGCTGAGCTGGAGTTAAAAGTGAGAGAAATGTTAAACAGATTGCTTGAAAGCAGAAATGAAACTTGGAACAACAGCAAATCCGACGCCCTGGAAGCTCTTAATAATCTAGCGGAACTATTTTCAGGTGATAAATCCTTTACGAAAGTTCCGGAAAATGATCAGTTAAAGCAATGGTTTACTAACATTGCAAATCAGATTAAATCGGTCGGAGAATCAATTACCACTAAGTCGATGAAGAAAATAACACAGCTTATACAAGCTTTAGATGAAGTTGAGGAATTTCATGGAATTAAGAGCACATCAACGGTTTTACAGTTCCTATCTGAAAGTAAAGATGCGCTGAAGAATGCTTTAAGAGCTGCGTCTCTTAAAGATGACTCGTTAGTGACCCTGGAGATTGCGGCGGATGTGAGTTATGCATGGTGCATCATAGACTCATACACACTGTATATGCAAGAGAGTATTAAGGATAATCCAGCGGTCACAAGCAGGCTTCGCGCTTTGTTTCTGAAACTTGCCAGTGCTATGGAAATACCTTTGCTGAGGATTAATCAGGCTCACAGTGATGACTTGATTTCAGTGTCTCAATATTACAGTAATGAATTGATCAAGTACATTCAAAAGGTGTTGCAAATAATACCACATATGGTCTTCAGTATCGTGGAAAAAATCATTGACCTGCAAACTTGGACTATTAAAGAGGTACCAACGAGATTGGATAAGGAGAGGTTAAAGGAATTTGCTCAGCTGGAACATCGAATGGAAGTCGCGAAACTCACTCATTCTGCATCTACATTTACTACAGGTAAGTTTAAGATACAAATGGTACTAAATCGTGGATTCTTTGCACGGTTTTTATTGCCTCGTTTTGATTTAAGGGATACTGGACATGCGGTCTACGTTAGTCGGCGTCATTAGAGTGGACCCAGCAGAACTTTTGGAGGAAGGCTTACTGAAAGAACTTGATACCCACGTAAGCAAGAAATTTGTGGAATTTCTCGACCCTCAAACCAAGAAACCTCTTGCTTCAAGTACATTGTTGACTCGGTTGCAAAAGTTAGCCGACAGCATGGACGGGTACAAAAGATCCTTAGAATATATTCAGGATTATATAAATATACATGGTTTAAGGATTTGGCAAAAACAGGTAGGTGGGATTGGTACCTGCTAACTAAAAATGTATTGAAGTTTCTATTATTTATTTCTTATGTACTTTTATACGTTTCTTGTTAAGGTTTCTGCAATCATTGTTGATAGTGTTGCTAAGGAGATCAGTTTACGTAAAGGAGTGACGTTGTATAGCCCTTCCGCCAGTTTCATGGGCAGTCTGGCGCGGCAAATAGCGCAGCTTACTGATGCAAGGTAGGATTTAAAACCCAATAGCACAAACGTCTCAGTATCGTTCGTTTCAGTATTCTCTACATTTGTATCATTATACTGCTAAATATGTGTTTTTTTAATTACAGAGTTTGCTGTTATATTAACATATGTACTGCATGGTATGATATTAAAAGTCAAACTGAAATAGTGAATGCAAAAACTTTCGCTAAATTGAACGACGCCATCGGAGTAGTGGGCCTTCACGGGCTTGACACTTTGTACGCATTCATGATTAAAAATCAGCTGCATACCGCTCAGCAGATATTAAAGAGCGGTCAAGACAAGATCAACGTTAGCAGTGTAACTGCAGACGTAAAGGATACCGAGCAAGCCATAACGAAGGGCCAAAAAGTTTTACAACAACTTACAGATGTTCTGGTTTTGATCGGAACTCTGCAGACCCTCAGGAAGCATGTCGCATACCAGTTGAACAGCACCGCAAAGTTCGACTCTGCGCATTTAGAGTCATCCTTGCAAACAATGAATGAGTAAGATTGGTTTATTTTCTGATGTGATCTTGTTCTACACATATGATATGTTACGTCGTTGTCTTTAAATCCTTCAAAATTCAGATGAGTAGTACATAATCAAACAACATCGTATTTTTACCCAACTACGACAAAAGATCAAAGGTGTGTTATGTCGTATAAGTTCATATTTATCTTGCTTTCTCAGTAGGTACCTACCCTTACAATTGAGTACCGATCGAAAAGTTAACTGAGGAAGCGAGATAGCAAATATTATAAATGAGAATGTTTGGATGTTTGGATGTTTGTTACTCAATCACGCTTCAACCACTAAACGGATCGGAATGAAACTTGGCACACATGTAGGTTAGGTCCTGGAATAGGACAAAGGATAGTTTACATCCCAGAAAATATGACAGTTCCCGAGGGAGCAACCAATGAAGAAACGATAAACGAGTTCTACGCGGACGGACTCTAAAAAACTAGTAGGTAGCAAATATGTGCGAACTTACTGTTAAAATACGATGCCGTTTGATTATTCACTACATTTGTAATTTATCTTTCCTACAGGTCATTACTGAATGAATTGAAATTAAGCGGTCCTGAATCAACTCCAAAAGTAAAATTGGAGCTATTAAAGTATCTGGAGGAATATTTGACTAGATGCGGAATATATGAACCGTACGATAAAATTTACATAAGAAACGCAACAGAGTTTTCGATCACCGACATGGGTTGTGTCTGTGCTATTCTTTTAATATCTCAATTGCCGAAAATGCAATTTTGTCAAACAACAGGTTGTGTAAATTTTCAAACAAAACATAGTGAAATAGGTATCCTTGTATGCAAACAGAGGTTTGACGAATCTTTCTTGATATTTTAGGTGATCTCATGGCGAAAAAAGCTGGCGAGAACATTGACGGTTACCCGCTTCTAGTTGGCATTTACACGCTTTTGCGTCAAACTGGAAAAGATAATATCGAATCTTTTGTCAGTTTTCTGAGCACCTATACGAAAAATGCCTCTTTATTCAAGTAAGTTCTGAATCTGTAAAGTAACGCAATCTATAGGTACTTTCTCAAAAATCGGAACTGAAAGTTCTTATTTGTGGGCCTAATGCGCAATTCACACAGCGGGCGGGAGCGGGTCGGGCGCCAAGCCTGTCATTTTTATCGCAGGACCCGCACGGGTCGACGTATTTGGGTGAATATTCGGCGTTTCAACCGCCGTCATTATTATTTTCGCATATTATTTAAGATAAACTCAATATTTTTTTTGTTTTTTTAAATGGAATGGATACTATCCCCGGGTCCGCTGATTTTGACATCAAAAGTCGCTGGTACTTACCACGATTTTCGTCAATATATTGAAGACAACAATGACGGCGGTTGAAACGCCCGAATATTCACCCATTTACACAGAGCGCCGAACCGCGGCGGGCCCCGCGCGGGCTCCGCCGGACTGGCGCGTCGCCGAAACGCAGGCGGGCATTCGGGATCGGATGGTAATAGCGTGTATATAGAGTACAATTTACAACGCGCTCTGCGAGCATGCCTATCGGAGAATGCGTGTTATTACGACCAAGTACGACCGCGAGGAACCCGCCGCACCCGCGCGCTGTTTGTAGTGGCGGGCGGAGGACACTACTATATGGAAGCATTCGCCGCGTGTGTGAATGCTTCCATATAACTCCATGTTAAAACGCCCGCCGAATTTCCGACCCGCTCTGTGCACGACTCGCGCCCGCCCGCTGTGTGAATTACGCTTAATTGTCGGTTCCGCTGTTGCCGAACCGAATTTTCGACTGAATGATACGGTTCAATTTAAAATTAATTCTTTTACTCGAGTTACGCGACTGAAGAATTTGTTTTATCGGTAATTGTTTAATTTAGTAAGCAATAATTAACAAATACTTTATTACCCAAATAAAGGACCATTTATATGTTTTGACTAGCTTCTGCTCGCAACTTTGTCCGCGTAGATTTCGATTATCGTTATTCCTTGGGGAACTTTTAAATCTTCCAGGCTAACACACACACCATACACACAAAGAAAAGAAAAATTTAAAATGCCGATGAAATTGATTGTTAGGTAAATAAAGCTTGTCCCTGAAAAAAATAACGCTTAGGTATAGTTACCAAAATTAAACTAAAACAATATATTTTTTTCTCTATTTTTTTTTATATTTACAAATATAAGTTTAGTCAAATTTTCCGTGCATACAGAAATTATCGTAATTATTTCCGTCAGATTTAGCAACTAATTTAGAAGCATCCTTCCACTGAAACGGCATTACTCTTGTACTTATAAAGAGTTTATGCTTACGAGCTCAATACTTTTCAATTGGTCGTAGCTCAAGGCAGATCGAAGGATTAAGGTCTTTTTCAATAAATTCGATGAAATTTGAATTACATACAAATCAATCACATTTTTCGTGTAAAGGCATGTTCCCAAATATCAGGTCAAAATAAGACTGGCTTATTATGACGCTTTAAAATTGGCAACAATAGTTTTTTAAGATACTCATTTAAGTAGTTATATTTTGCCATTCATAGTGCCGTTAGCAAAATAAGGTACGATTGCCACAGGAACAGATTGCTTGCCACACGAGAACCTCCTTGGCAAATTTATTAATCACCTTGAACTCTTCACTGACTGTTTTTCTATCTGTTCCGGAATAATAATGATGACCAGGCAGGACGTGAAGTCGAGTTTCGTCATCAATTACTTAATAACTTTTTTTGTTCATTTTTGAATAGTTTTCTAGACTGAGATTTGATCGCAGTTTGTTGTTTAGCGTTTCTGTTAGGCACCCGAGTCTGCTTATAGGTTCTTATAGAATTACTTTTTTTTATTCTCTGCACCATTGATTTTGATGTTATTAAACTTTTTAGCTAAGTCTCGTAGAGAAAGTGCAGGATTCTTCTGTAAAGCTGCAATTTTTTTTCAATGTTTTTATTAACACACCTTGTCTTACGTCCACTTCCACGCTGTCGTCGTATGCTGCCGGTTTCCGCAAACAATTTGATTACCCTTTGAACGGATCTAGTAGAAGTTTTCAGCTCCAATGCTACTTTTTGCGTAGAAATGCCTCGATATTGAACATATTTCTTCAAAAAAAAATTGTGCATTTTTTATTGTGTCGACGACATTTTTCACACTCTAAACGTGACAGCTTCAGGCTTTTCAAATTTTGTTGTAAACAGTCAGGATCTTACAGGTCGATTCACAAGAGCTGGCACGAATGGATTGAATGAGTGAAGGAAAGCATACAAGTGTGTAAAATAATAACAGGTTTTTGGTTTAAAAATCGAACACCGGTTCAAAGGACGCCAGTTCCTAAAAAATAAAAAATGTGAAATAATGACGGGGCTGGGAGTCCATATACAAAATACGTCATTTTCATACCACCAATTTTATCGATAAATGCGCGTCTGCGCAGGTACGTCGCAGCGGCCTTTTTTCGTGACGGGAACTATAGTTGTCTCTAAAATGGCTCTGAAATCAGTACGGTTCGGCGGTATGAGACCGTAATCCCCATTTATCAGTCTTATCGCCGTGCGTAAATTTCAACCATGCGATATGCTTAGCCTGTACGAGCCTGGAATACTAAAGCTCGTCAAATAATTGCCAGGTAGATTCACTAAAGCTGGCACGAATGGAATGAATAAAAGTAATGTCACCTATAGGTGAAAAACTTAAGTAAACCTCCTCTTGCATGTAGTTGTGTACAAAACTAATATGGAATTTATATCAAATTACAAATATAGAATGTCAAACGGTCTATACAGATGCGTTACAACTACATGCAAGAGGAGCTTTACTTAAGTTTTTTACCTATATCACTGTCTGAGTGCCGACCTTTGAAACCCTGTTCGAATTTCAAACCGAAAACCTGTTATTATTTTTCATCACACTTGCTCGTAAATAGTGTCCCCGCGGGCCTTTTTTTTACCATTACGCCCTATCGTGCATAATAGCGTTTTTTTTTAAATATAATACGTGAACTCAAACTATCATAATACGTCAGGACCCCAATTCTTGTGCCATTCGATAAGAAGTTTCATTCGAGATGAAATGTCAGTTACAATTTTCTAAAAATCTCGCATATAAACTATTGATATTGACTGTCACTAGAATCGGACTTATAACACGTTTGACATTATCTGTGGTAACTGTGGTAAGTCATTGACAATGATGTAGTCTGCCGCTAATTTATAAATACTGAAATCTTATAAACTGTGTGATTCCAAAATAATAATGAAAAGGGTGTCTTTGTGCACATATTAAAATTTATATATCAATAAAAAACATGTAGTCACCAGAAGAAATGGATAATGCGACACCGCCGGACATCGCCAACGCGGCTAAAATTATTAGTGAAAATCGTAAGTTAAAAATATGATCGTTTGTCTGTTTTTATTTCATTTCCTCGCAATTGTGATGAAAAACATTGTATGTTACACGGGTGGTAAAGGAAATACAAAGCTCGAGTCATTAAAGCCTAACACCTCCTAACAGACTCTCGTTTGTATTTCTGTCTTTACCACCCTTAATACACAATGTACTATTACACTCTTGTATACTTTCCTACTCATTCAATCCATTCGTGCCAGCTCTTGTGAATCGATCTGTAGAATAAGTTGAGTTGTTAGTGCCAGTCCTGCCAGTACTGCCAGAACTGTTTTTCGCCAGGTGCCACATCTTTTGTTTTACAAGGAGCTTGTCTACCGTAATAACGCACATGCGTTTAAGGCACTAGGTGAAAGTCAGGAGAACGCTCATAATTATGTAGACCTCGTTATCTCAGGGCAGTCAAATGTCACAAATGTCAAAATAGGAGAGTATGGGGCCAATTGGAACAATTTTATATTTATTTAAAGTTTATTGGCAGTCTGAATATTTAGTATAAATGGCATTTTAGGAAAAATATTAAAGGTACTTTACCCTTTTCAAAACACAAAAAAAACTATTGGTGCAATTGGGAATCTGATAACAAACATTACACTTGCGCATTTATAATGTTAGTAGGGATAATAGGGATATATATGCGGAATTAACTGAAAAAATAATATGATTTTTCCATTTTTTCGAGTTATTCGATCCGTTAATATAGACGGGTCGACCCACCGTAAAAAATCGTCTTGTTTCAACGCACATTGCAGCCTTGACCACAGAAAATGGATGTTGTTGGTCCAGTTTTTAATTTTGTGATTAGTCATAGCTAGTGCTTGAGCCAGCATTTTCTGCAAATTGGTTTTATTGTTACGCAGTCTGGTAATAGTATAATTAACAATAGTGTCACCAGTGAAATTGAAATCACATAGATCTGTCACGACGTAAATATTACACACGGGTGATACTTTTAGGGTTAACTGACTTTGAAAAAGGTAAGTTTTTATCATTTAAAAAAAATGATGAAATTAAAAATATTCGACACATACTAGCAAAACATGTGGTAAAACACTTAACACGACTTGGCCATCAACTGGTTTAAAGAGATGGATCTAGTATGTTTACATACTGTATAATACCCGTTCGAATATTTCATCTTCATATCTTAATTTTAGAGCCTTAGTCCTCACTTAAATAGTAATGTTCTTGTAATTAGTGATTGTCATTTTTTAAATAACAATTACTTTACTTACAATAAATATCAAAGTGCCAATTGCCCCAATGTTTCCATATTTTGACGTCACTGCCTTGAGATAACGAGGTCTACTTATATGCGTTGCCGGCAGTGGATGCGTTAAACATTATTAATATATAACTTTTTTTTTATTAATCAGTAAGACAGAAATTATGGACTGGTTTGTTAAATAACACATACATACATAGGGTGACAGCTCCAATTTGGACACTTTTAGCTGACAAGCACCAGTAATGGACACTTATTACTCTTAATTCTATTTACTCTTAATTTATTCGTATTTACTCTTAATTCAAATTTCATACGATCCTAAATTGATTGTTGCAAAACAAAGGAATAACCCATATCTTCTGTAAAATAGGAATCAAGTGTCCATTATTGGCGCCTTGTAAAATACTGGTTCCATCACCCTACAAACCTTCACGCTTTCATTCCCGGAGTGGGGTAGGCAGAGCTACAGAATTACCAACAACTCTAAAAACTTGTAAAATACATCTTTTTATATTTCAGATCAAAATCATCAGAATCTTCAGTGGAAGGAGCTTATGTTGGAAGGTCATTGGAAATATTTTGTGAAACATTTAATTACAGTTACAACAAAATAGAAGATAAACTGCCAATTGCCATTCTTACACAAACATTCCGAAAATGATATTTTAAGGAAAAACATGTTTAAATCATGTTTTTATTTTATTTAATAATATATATTTTGAATGTTACAATTGGTTTCAATCAGTTAGCACAAAACATAAATAAATATTGTCCCTTGAATGAGTTACCTAGTCTGTAACTAAATACAATTAAATATGATTTATTTAAAAATCTTTTCAAGTATAGTTTTGCCTGGCTAGTTCTGGATTAAACTGAGAGTTATATTTTGGTTTAATCCTTGTATCAATACTATTTGCTTGTTTTTGTACTGCTGAAGGATTAAGACCAGTCAAGAACATTTCTGTTTTGATTTTTTCTTGCTGCTCTCGTTTTAGACGTTCCTCTCTAAGTTTTAGTAGTTTTTTGTGTTTATCATCTTTATCTCTGTTGTGTTTTTTCTTTTTACTCTTGTGTTTATTTATTTTACTAACTGTGACTAAAGTCATTGCATTTGTTTTCGAGTCTTTACCCTTAGGATCAGTATTTTTTTTATTCCAACAATTTTTGATAAATTTATGAATAGGGTCTTCTCGTTGCTTTAACTTCCAAGCAACTTCTCCATTTCTGTCATCATTTTCTTTAGTCTTGGGTTTTCCATCATTATCCCTAAGAACTAACTTATCATAAGTGTCCTTTATTTCATTTGATCTTGAAAATCTAGATGCCTCTGGTAATACTTCATACCAATTTTTCTTTTTGAGAGCCTCATTTGTGTCTTGTCCCAAATATGTGAGATACCCTATTTTCTTTTCATATTCTTCCTTTTTTTCCTTAACTTCTTTGTCATGATCGGCATTTGATGTTTTGACAGCATGTTCTAAATCATTAAATAAATTGATATGCTCAGGTGGTTTACTACTCTGTGGTTGTTCTTCAGCATGCTCTACAGCATCAATGCCCAATTCAATTAATTTTTGCTTGCTTTTTTGTTTGAGCACACTGATACGGGCTTCTCGGTCAGCATTTTCAATTCTTAATCTCTCCTCTTTTTCTTTTTGTGCCGCCTCAGCTTCATCTTTTCTTACTCTTGCAATGTTCTCCTTTGTCCTTACATGCCATCTATAATTAAAAAGCTTCAATTAGAACAGATTAACATTGGAATAGTGGGCCTATATTCCTATTTCGTCCACAGTGGTATCTGGTCCACATTCCAATATAGTCCACCGTGCCAACTTGTCCACATTTATATTGTGTGCAACTTTTATACTTGTTCACTACTCTTCACAAATCCCATGATGCGATGCCGCAGTTGTGATACAATTTATAAATTTTGGATATGTTACAAAGTCATCCTTTAATACAAACGTCATTATCGCGGGAGCAAAAACAAATTTATCAAAGAACACATATAACAAAATGTCTGTTTAGTATTAACGGAATATTCTGCCTATATAGTCTGAGCCTTTAAAAAATCTCTTTCAAATTGAACATCATTTTAAGCCACGTTTGAGTCATGTGGACGAGTTCACATTGTGGACCAGTTAGCATTGTGGACGATATAGGATTGTGGACGAGTTAGCACTAAGAATAATATACGAATGTGGATGAGATAGGACATTGACGAAATAAAAATGTGGACGAGCTAGGAAGGTGACAATTTAGGAATTACATGCTGACGACATGGCATTGTGGAGGAGTTAAGAAGGTGACGAAATAGGACTGTGGACAAAGTCGCCCTGAGCCCAAGATTGAGAGTTAATCAAATAGTCCCAAACTAAGCCCCAGGCTCGTACTATGTGTACTAGACAAGGATAAACTTACTTATATAAATATAATATAAATATCAGGGGGACAATGTCACACCAATTGAACTAGTCCCAAACTAAGCTCTAGGCTTGTACTATGGGTACTAGACAATGATATAATTACTTATATAGAGAAATATATACTTAAACACATAGAGAACACCCATGACCAGGGAACAAATATTACAGATATATCTGCCCTTACTGGGATTTGAACCCAGGACCGCTAGCTTCGTAGGCAGGGTCCACTACCAACTAGGGCAACGCGTCGGCATATAGAGAAACACATACTTAAGGAAGATATACAGGGGGTGTTAGGTAATGAGTGGATAATCCTTGAATTACGGATAGAGGGCACTTAGGACGTTATGAAAAAGCTAAAATAGGTTAAGTATTAAAAAAACAAAAAAACCGCCTTCAAAAAGCAAAAAATAACTTCTTTAAAATGGTAGGTAAATAGGTCAGTCCAACTGAAGTCTGCTTTTGGTTAAAATATTGTTGGACGCCGACTTCAGTTGGACTGACCTATTTACCTACCATTTTAAAGAAGTTATTTTTTGCTTTTTGAAGGCGGTTTTTTTGTTTTTTTAAACATTTATTTTATTTTATACTTTTGAGTGATCCTATTTATGCTGTTACGTAGCTCCACTTCTAAATATTAATAAGAAACTATAGAACATTTCAAGCTCGCCGCAGACAACGCCGCGGGAATGTCGTAGTCATATTTAAACCTAAATGTGCTTCGTCATAGTCGCTCAACTTCCTTTATCGAAATATCTTATCGCCACCCTTGAAATAGGTACCGTTAAGGAGTTCCGGTGGCCATCTGTGGTCTTCATCATCAGTTCCACTTCACCATATAGTACTTTTCAAAAGCAAATGCATGAGTTACAGTGAAAAATACCAAAATCGCTATAGGTGTGCCTATAATATTTGAGGAGTTCTCTTGATTTCTCCATGATCCCATCATCAGATCCTGACGTGGTGACAATGGGACCAACTAGAAAGTATACCCATTCGAACAACGAAAAAATTTTTCAAATCGGTCCAGTGGTCTTCGAGTAATCGGGGAACATACATAAAAAAAAAAAAAACAAAAAAAAATATCCCGACGAATTGAGAACCTCCTCCTTTTTTTGAAGTCGGTTAAAAAGTCGCACGGTTTTCGAGATATTTGGACTCTGAGGTTTTTTTCGAAAATGAACACCCTTGTTCAATGTTATGATCATAGCACCATTCTAAGTAAAAAAAAATCAAATTAATTTTTTTCTCAATATTCTTGAATACTTATGTTATCACATAGGCATCACCGTTAAGGCTCGGTCAGACAGCACCGTCGAGGGCGCGCGGCCTGGGCGTCGGCATCGCGCCCCGCTTCTGTCGCGACCCGCCACCGCAGCCCGCCGCGCGCAGGCCGCGCGACCAGTCAGTGTGACGTCAGACAGCGCAGCGCAAAACGAATGACCAAACCACACGGAGCGAGCGGGAGAGTGCGATGCGGGTGGGAACCGCGCGCGACGCGCGCTTTTCTGGCGGGTTGATGGCGCGAGGCCAGCGCTATGCGCGCTTGCTCCGTGTGACCGGGCGTCCCGCCCGCATCACTCACACATCACCAGAGGTCGGAATAGGTAGTGCTTATTAACCTAAACTTGACTCACGTTCATTCATGCGTGAGTGAGATGGGGATACGTTATTGAATGAAGATGCAACAAGTTAAGGTTAATAAGCACTACCTATTCCGACCTCTGCTCATCACGCCCCGCTACCGGGTGAATATTTGAAACGGCGAAAAAGAGTGTCTATTTACTTTGTGATCGAATAATAACAGAAACTCTCAATTAATGAATGTGATTTGATTCTACATTAAGTATTCTTGTGGGTGCACTTACTTAAAAGTTTCATTTCATATATTAAAAAAATACAAAAATTAAAAACTAACCATAATTGCAATATTTCTCGTGTCACAACACGACTTAAATTTAAATGAAAAGGATTACACGCTAATTTATGAACTTAAAAAAAGATAATTCTGTTTATATTTATAGTTTAATACTTGGTTTTCAAAATCCAAGTAAAAAAAAAGAACACTTAATCACTGTTTCATTCACAACATGAAGCTAAAAAATTGTCACAAATAATTCGTCATTCTTCTCAGCGATGCTTATTTGGGATATTTTGTTAACAAAAATACTTGTAACGGAACGAATGTCGTTCCAATCCCCCCCGCACACTGCTCCTCATTCGCCCGCGAACGCTCAACCAAACTACATTTGTTAGTTTTGGAAATATTTTAACGTTTGTTCCTCGCTGCTCGAACGTGTCATAGTTTTCGTCATAGGTATTTTCTATCTTTACTTCATAAGTATACACTTCAATTGTAAGAAAATTATTTCATTTTGTGACAAATTTGTTACGATTTACTTATATCTGAGGCCAGATTTTATTTGAACGTAAACTTGCAGGTTACGATAAGTTTTGTCCTAAAAGTCATTCTCCTCAACGTCATTCTCCTCAATAACGCCGCTTGATGCCTAACTAAAATCAAAAATGTTTGCTGCCTACCTATACTGCCCTACTAAGCATAATGGCGTTATCTCAAACAAAACATCTGTAGAAATTGCAACCTAGTTACAAACAGAAGAGAGTTGAATCTGCTTTGGCTACAGAATTTAGTTATTGCATTTTTGCTTAGGAGGGCAGTATATTAGTTAATAAATAATAAGTTTATTTTGTTAAAAGTGAGATTTTTAAAGAGTTATAAGTAACAATTCAGAAGTGTTTTCTTTGTTATAATTATAAATGATATTAATCGAATTTATTAAATATAGCGGCGCAGAAAAAGAGGAACACTTTCCTGTGTTTAATGTACATAAAATAAAAAATAATGTTACCTATTGTAGATAGAGAATAATATTTAGTAAGGTTGAAATGTTTAAACAAGTTTAATTACAAAACAAATACCGAAATAGGGGAGTGTTTATATTTACCACTGAAGTTTTATATATAAGACTATTTAATCATTACTATGGATATTCATAATATACCCAGTTAGTTTACGTAAATCAAAAAAGTCGCTCTTGATATAGATACAAACCTATTGTTGTAATAAAAAATACCAAAAATAAATATTTCATGTTCATTGATAAATAAGCTATACCTTAACTAACATGTATGTTTTATAGGTTTATTAAAACAGTTTAATTTGTAAAAGTTGAAAGTGAGATTTAGTTAAGTCAAATAAAAAAGAAATTTGAGTATATTTTCTATATTATTATGCGAAGAATTAGTTCATGTTCAATTTGTTACAGACTACAGTGTGGAGAAAGGGCAACGCTTTTCTATATTATGTGCAATCAATAAATAAATAAATTTTATTATTATAATGTTACAAAATAATTATATTTTCGCAGGTACATTATGTACTTATCCAGACTTCAATGAACACGTAAAAAATAGTTCCCTTATTTTGCATGATTGATTTGATTAATATTAAGATAATTTTGTCAATCTTAGCCTTACACTAAGGCTCTAAATAATGTTACTACAGTTACCAATAAACAAAATCATTTCGCTACGTCTGTTCCTTTAATTTATGCCAAAAAAATTGACTGTGTCATTCTTCTCATCAAAGCATCATAGAAATCTAAACAATTGAGAAAATTTCATTAAAAAAAAGCAATTTTGTTTTTTCGCGTTTATAATAGCTGGTTAAAAATTAGACTACCCGTGTTTCTCGGTTTTTCTTTATTTAACTTAAATTCGTCGTTAATAATTTATTAAAGAAATAGTCATTAAAAAGACCGTATATACAAAGTTAGGAATACTGATGTCGTGATCTTAGCATGATATAAAATAAAAAAGTAACTTTAAACAGAAACAGAACTGACTGTCATGTCATGTCAATTGTCAACAATAACAAAATGTAACAACATAAATTCGTCGACTTTGGGCAGATTGCGGCTATCCGCTTTTACAAATCCGTTAGTCACTTTCATATTAAATAGCGTATATCAAAACAATAGTATTACGAGAATCCAAAGCGTGTCGTTAGAATCAAGTACCTAATCCGTCAGACAGATAAAAAATTAACATGACAGTTGTATATTTTTTTCAATTCCTATGGTAATAAATAGACTAAGGGCACTATAAGTGTATTCCTAACATTCACAATCCAACTTTTTTTTCTGTTTTTCCTAAGTATAAAAAAAACTACTGCATAAAAAAATCCAAAAATATTTCTACTGTAATCAGTAGTGTAAAATCTACAAACGGTATTTTAATTTACTACCTTAGCACATATGAATTGTTGACAATTGTCATTCTCCTCACACTTTGTCATTATACTCAACACCTCTGTTTACATTTTTTTCGATTTTGGACAAAATAAGCTTTAGCGACACGTGCCTCTTTTACAATTCGTTATTTTAGTCTCTAGTCTAGATAATATGATAACTTGAGTTGCGTTAACACGACATTTATCACAAAGACAAATGTTTCCAACAAAATAAATCATTCTCAAATATTCACCCTACCGTCCCGCTGGCAGTCTGTTCGAGCCTTTAATGTGATACAACAATGGATTTAAAAACAAAAATCGCATACTTAATTTTTGCGTTTTCAATCGTACATTGATCGAACTTTCTACTCCCATGGTGTTGCCCATGCAACATGCAAACATGCAAACATGCCTATTTATTGACAATTCAAAAATAGTAATTATCTTTTGAATTTAAAATCAAAATGCCAAAATAATAAAAAAAATACGCCCACCCACACTTTTCCTGATTTATTTTTTGTATCCCGGGCGTAGAATTTAAAACTTTTTGTTGCAAAAATGACATTACTGGCCACTAATTTAAATGCCATTTATTCCAAATTTAAAAAATATGCCGACTGCTTTTTGTTTTTTTTTCGAATTCGTTTTTGAATTTCGCTGTTATAGCGTAATGAATGGTGAAATGTGTGTTTAGATTGTGTTGTTTTTTTTTTCAATAATTATTCGAACACAATACACACCGATAGAATATGCTCAAATGCATTACATTTATGGTGAGTGCCAAGGCAACTCTAGTGCTGCTGCAATTTTGTACGCTGAACGCTACCCAAACAGACGCCATCCCGATTACCGGGTTTTTCCTCGAATCCATGAAGCCCCCCATACATGTACAGGCCGAACTGCGTCAGTTCCGCCTGACCGGATCGAGTGGCCATACATGTAAAGACCGATGTGTTCAGGCCAAACTGCGTCAGTTCCGCCTGACCGGATCGAGTGGCCATACATGTAGAGGCCGATCGGTTCAGGCCAAACTGCGTCAGTTCCGCCTGACCAGATCGAGTGGCCATACATGATCAGTTTTTCCAACGGCCAATCGCTCAGGCGGACGGATGCGATTTGCCTTCAGGCCAAATTACACATACACGATGCTATAAAGATAAAGATATTTATTCAGTAAGTAGGCCGCACGGGCACTTTTACACGTCAAGAATCTACCAGCGCTTCCCAAGAGGAGACCACTGCTGAGAGAAGAAACGCCGCAAGAAACTCAGCAGTCAGTCATTTTTTAAACATATTACAATGGTTACTACTTAGTCTAGCATTATATAAAGCAATAAATATTAAATTACTTATTATACTTATAAAAATAACATGCGTAGTTCAGCAGGAAAACATGCCAAAATTCTTACGAGAGAGACAGAGGGAGAAAAGGAAAAAAAAAACACCTATTTATGTTTATATAAGACGGTACAAGACGACCACATAAAAGTTTCGATATATTTTCTTACATCAACGGTGTCCCCTAGACAAGATAAAGCTTTTGCATTTGAATAAATTATTATTGACTAAGTTTCGGGTTTAGGCCATGCATTTTTGTCTGTTAGATAATCCTCGACCCTATAATACGCTTTAGACATTAACGACTTTTTCAAGTAATTTTTAAGTGCTGGAAAGGGTAACTTTAAAACTACGTCAGGTAATTTATTATAGAAATGAATGCATTGACCAACAAATGATTTATATACTTTACGGACGCGGAATTTTCGAATAGCGATTTTATTTTTATTTTTCATCTGGTCAGTTAGACCTGAAGGTAAAACTGATCATGTATGGAGTTCTGTCCGGTCAGGCAAATCGTTCAGGCGGACGGATGCGATTTGCCTTCAGGCCAAATTATAATTCAAACGGCTTAAAATCCGTAGATCTACAAACTTTTCCGTAGATCTGGCTACGCTGACGGTGCCGGTGCCGTCATTCATTATAAATTGCAATATTGTTACGCCGATGGCATAATTAATTTTGGAGCTTTAAAAGCATGTTGGTCGAAATTTAGATTATCAAAATTTCGACCAACATGCCGTTGTTTTCAAGCGGCTGAAACAAGTGAGTGCGGCGGTATGTGATAGAGCTACCTCTGAAACGGACTGAAACGATATTTCAGCCTGCTGAAAACGCTTTTAAAGCTCCAAAATTAATTATGCCATCGGCGTAACAATATTACAATTTATAATGAATGACGGCACCCACCGTGTATCTGCACGTCACGGGGACGTGCCTTTCTACTTTTCTTCTACGGCGGCGCCGCGCCGTTTCACGTTAACGACGCCGTGCCGTGGACATGTGTCCAGGCCCTTACACAGTAACACTTGGAAATTCAAGAGGGAGGGCTATCCAGCAGTGGGCGTCCTACGGCTGATATGATGATGATGATGATGAATCTCACACAAATCGACCTAGTCTCACACAGTTAGCTCAATAAAACTTATGTTGTGGGTACTGGTGGGCCACGATATACTATGTAATAGGAATTCATATTACAGATAAATACTTATTATGTACACATAGAATATTCAAGAACAAATATTTGTGATATCTAATATTGGCAGGTGTCGCCATGTTGCAAGTAAAAAAAAAAAATTTAAAAATTTAAAAATCGATTTTTTTTTACTTATATGTAAAATTGAAAAGTATTTTTTTTTGAAAAACTTCCTTAACTATTTACATAATATATAGCAATTTCAAGAAAATCGGTCCAAGAGTTAAGTAAAAAAAAATTAAAAACGATTTTCCTTTTTTTTAATAAAAAAAAAAAACTACGGCCATTTCGGGGCTAATATTTGGTGAAATTACAAAGTAAACAAAGGCAAATTATCCGAGTAGAAAGAAAATCATTTTCTCGCCAAAGGCGAAACTGCCTTCCTAACACGGCTATACCCTTTGGAATAAATGCCATTTAAATTAGTGGTTATAAAATTTTTGCAACAAAATGTTTTGGATTCTACACCCGTGATACAAAAAGTAAATCAGGAAAAGTGTGGGTGGGCATGTATTCTTTTTTATTATTTTGCCATTTTGATTTTAAATTCAAATGTAATTACTATTTTTAAATTGTCAATAAATTCGCAGGTTTTTAACCTTATGGGCAACTAGACGGTAGTTTTTTTTTTCACCATGGGAGCTGAAAGTTCAAACAATGTATGATTGAAAATGCAAAAATTACATTTGCGATTTAAAAAAAAACCAGTGTAGTGTCACATTAATGGTGATGCCTATCTGATAACATAAGTATTCAAGAATATGGAGAAAAAATTAGCTTAGAATGGTGCTATGATCAAAACATTGAACAAAGGTGTTCATTTTTGAAAAAAACCTAAAAGTCCATATCGCACTGCCAGATCAACACAGTATCATTTCAAAAAACTAGCTTGTTTTGTTTCAAGTTCATAGGAAATGTAATAGAGTCGGTTTTAAAATGTAGTCGTATTTTGAGTTAATGCTGTATTGATCTGGCAGTGCGATATATCTCGAAAACCATGCGACTTTTACTTAACCTATTTTAGCTTTTTCATAATGTCCTAAGTGCCCTCTATCCATAATTCAAGGATTATCCACTCATTACCTAACACCCTGTAGAAACATCCAACTCAGAAACAAATGCTCACGACCATCGCATAAATATCTGCCCTTGCCGGGATTTGAACCTGGGACCGCTAGCTTCGTAGGCAGGGTCACTACCAAACCAACTAGGCTAACGTGTCATCAATATTAAATAAAGTTTTTTCAAATATAGATTGTAGGTAAGTTATTATTAAGGCCTGGACGTCTTTCAGCTGACATGATGATGATGATGATGAAGTTATTACTTAAAGAAGTCATCCAGTAGGTATCAATGACATAGGGTTGCCCAAAGCGAGGCATTACTGCAATTTATTTTACACACAATCTTATTAAAAAATAGGAATTACTATTGTTACCAAATATAAATAGGTTTTGCATGTGATTCTGTCCACGCAAAAGTTGTTTACACCTATTATGCCTGTATTTCATCAGGAAATGCCTGCCTATATAGGATAAAATTTATTGTTAGCAGTGGGTTAGTGTATGCTGAGAAGAAAACGATACAGAGATAGATTTCCATTATCAAACAGTCTCTGCTATGAGAATTAAGCTAACAGAATTTGTTTTCTTGTTTTTGTGCATGATTTGAACCGAATATACTAACACGACAATACAAATGGAATGGGTTGAGTTATAAAATGGAATTTATTATAAATGGGCAGCAAGGAGGGAAGATCGACATTGGGCATGGTGTCTTGGAACGATTACTAATTAAAATTCGTAGAACTTATCTCAATAAAAAGACAAAAGTAGTAATTATTTATTTTATAGTAGATAGGTGGTAGGTATATTGCTTACCTTTTTTTGGGTAAAATGTTCATTATTCAGTATAATGCTTTTCTTGATTGGCGGTTACGTAACGTACATGGACGTGATGTGATGTTATAATAAATCTTTTACTTTTAATAAAGAGAAAAAAGGAAGGGAAAGAAAACAAACACTGTTTACGTTTCCGAAAATCCGAACACAGGTTATAATATAAAAGGGTATTAGGGTAGGTACCTAGTAGATTCGCAGATCACAGTATAGAAAGGGTATGTGCCACAGATTCTAAAGCCTCCCCATACATTCACAGGCCGATCGGATCCCTGGGTCCCTGAATATCATCCCTCATGTTACGCAAATTGGTATAATAATGTATAAAATATTTTGAAATGGCAATACAAATTCGCTTTTTTTTTAGTCCGTCTCGTCCATCTATTCCGTGTGTTGCTACTTTTACCATTTAATTTTGCTGTTAGATGATATTGAACCGTTTAAAAACAGTCTTTATTATGTATTAGTAAGTACATTTTTTTATTGGCAAGTATTTGTATATGTCATGATTAATAATGTAATGATACCTAACGCTTTGGTGTAAAATGGACGCGAAAAAACTTGGCTTGATTTACTTAGATGATTGAAAATTAAGTGAGTGAAAACTAAGATTGACTATTCGTTGTTTGTTACTTCAACGAATTACGTTTTCTGTAACTCCTGTAGTCATGTAAACTTATCAGTTACTGCTTTTCATTTTGTGTTACTTCAATTTAGCAGAGTTGTTTGATTTATTTATGCATATAGGTTAGGTATAAGACAAACTTTGAAGATACGAAACATGGAAGTTGTAGATGAACCTTTGGTTCATAATAACATAGTCGAAGAGGTGGAAGTGACTGTGAGCGATGATACTGCTGTAATATCTACTGCCACGGGTGAGTGTTTCAAGTCGAACGGCATCGCCGATGATGGTGCCACGGCCGATGTTGACTTGGCTGGTATCACAGACCCCGCTGTCCAAGATTTAATTATTGATAAATCTACTCCAGAAACTGAGATTGTGCAAGCAGAAGTTACCTCTATTGAAATGGGGAAATGTTCTGAGGAAATATCTACCGAAACCGTAGTATCCTCGGAAACAGGCCCTGTACACAATCTTACGGCCGCTCTGCTTATCACTGCAGAAAGCGTTAGCCACCAAAACACCGAGTATCGGCCGGATTCTGGATTGACTTCAAATATGCCTGATGAAATATCAGAATTATTTGTTGAGAGTACTGACAATTCTGTCCCTTGTGAAGATTTTGCACAGGCTACTGAATCTTTAATTATTTCTAATGCTGAAGCTGGGGACATGGTCACTTTCAAAACAGAAGTTTTAGTTGAGAGAAATGAGAATGATGTTCATGAGAGGGATCAAAATGATGGAAACATTGATGATCAAGATGCTTCGAAGCATATTCTAAGTTCACTTAGGCAAAATCTAGAGCTTAGCGATGTTTTGCACTCTGATGTCACTGATAATATGGAAAACAATAACAGTTCTGCTAGAGAGGAGGTGTTAAATAAAGAGGAATTGCTTGACATATTGGAAGGAAATGATGTTGATCAAGCTGATGACCAGTTTGTAAAGATCATGCAAGTAGATCATACTAATATCAAAACTATTGAGGCACAGTTGGCTTTACAGCAACTGACTAGATTGAAATCAGCAAAAAACAGGCGATCAATAGAACGATTACCGAGGCGGAAAAAAAGTGAAAAGAAAATCTCTCAGTCCAATACTGATGTTAAAAACAAAATTGATAAAAACATCACAGAAACATCTGCAGATGAAAGTGAGATGATCGCTGAAGATAATAAAGTCAGAAAGGACAAAAGAAATTCAGGTGCATCTTCAAAAACTACAGAAATCACTCCTATAGATAATAAAACTCATAGAAAAGACAAAAAATCACTAGAAACTCCTACAGAGGGAGAGCAATCAGCTTCTACAGAACTTAAAAGTAAAAATTTAAAACAATCCCTGAAAACATCAAATGATGAAGTAGACTCCACTGCTGTAGAAACAAAATCAAAGAGGAATAGAAAAATGGGTGATAATGTTAAAGTATCTGATGCTTTAGTGGAAAACAATCAGAGGGAGATTTGTAATTCATTGAGTAATGATGCTGTAACTTTGGAAACTGGTGTTAAAAAGACGAATACTGTCAAGGAGAATATTGTTAATGTATTAGTGAAAGACTGGGATGATGATGAACATGACCAATTAAAGGATGCCACTGAAAGGCTTTTAGAAGAAACTGAGGATATTGTTAAATCAGCTGAAGAATTACCTACAGCACAGGAGATAGTAGTTGATCAGGAACCAAATGATGGATCATCTGTAGACTCATCTATGAGTTTAGGTAATGATGGTCAAGCAGCACTTAATAAAAGTGGTGATGAGGGTCAACCTCAGCGCCGTCTTGGAAGAGTTATTAAAAAGAAGGTAATTTTTGACCCTGACAATCCTGACACATTTACAAAAGGTAAACAAACTCCTAAGAATAAGGAACCAGTCTCAGACAAAGATCTACCAACTCCAAAAAAAATTAAGGTAGAAGTGCAGCAGCAAATTCCAAAAGCTAAGTCACCTACAGGAAAATTACACTGGAAAAAACCTCCACCAAAAGCCAACAAACAAAATAAAAGGCTCACAGAAGTAGACAAATTGCTGATGGATGAGGGAGCTGTGAACATGATATATCAGCTAACTCCTGAAGCACCAAAGGGAAAGAAAAACATGAGAACCAAAGCCGAATTTATTAAAAAGATTCAGAGCTCAACACCAGATGGTAAAGAAATGAAGTTTAGAGAGAGGAAAAAAGAAAGCATTAAAGGTGAGGAGGCAGAAGCTAAGAAAATTGTAGGTGGAAAACAAAGAGGGTCTTTGAGTAGCTCAGTGAAGTCAATGTCAATATGTGAAGACTTTGAAGCTCACAGTGCCGATGACTCAATCATATATCGTCGTCACTCTTCCAGCTCGTACTCCAGTAACTGCATGAGTCCCCTAAGGGCCAACGAGCCCGACGCCCCGCGCGTCTCGCGAGGAACTTCGGGCAGTCGGAAAATGTCTAATGCTGATGAAGAGTCTGTCGACCAAAGTAATGATTTATTCATGGCAGAAATGAATACAAGTCTGCCTAATGAAGTGATAAATAAAACTGACTGTTTGTCGATTAAACAGAAATTAAACTCTAAACTGTCTCATGTTCTAAACAAAAGGAAACGCGAGAGTACAAAGACTGATAAGCCTGCAAAGCAGAAAAGAGTTTCTGCTAAACATGATGAAAAAAAAAACGTTCTTATTAAAAATGAGGAAGAACGAGAGTTGTCCAAGTTAAAAACTTTGACAGTTACATTTGATCATAATTTAGCTGAAATTTTTGTATTAAATAAGGAGGAACAGTACAGTATTCAGGTTTGTCATTATTATCTTTTTACATTTTACTGGTTATAAATACATACATAATGTATAATAAAAAAATATGTAATTTAACTGTAAATATATTATTTGCAGACTCTGAAGGACCTGGAATTGGCTTTGGCATATATTAATAGCAGGGAAGACATATCAGTGACATTAATAATGTCTGAATGTGGAACGTTATGCTCATCATTGGATTTAAGTTCCATGGTTGATGACAATATTGAGTCCAGGACAAATAATATATTTTACTTGGCAGACTGTTTAAGGTAAAATACCAAACCATTATTTATTACAATAACATTTTTAGGGTCCCGTACCTCATAAGGAAAAAAACAGAACCCTAATAGGATCACTTTGTTGTCCGTCCATCTGTCTGTCTGTCAAGATTGTATATCTCGGCAACGCGTGAAGGTATCGTGTTGAAATTAAAACCACGAACTCAGGTCTACATTCCCTTGATGCTGTGAAAAAAATCAAACTACTAAGTTAACATAAAAAAAGATACGGCCGTTTATGCTGCAAAAAACGTTTTTTTTACTCTCAAGGGAATCAAAATTTATAGGGTATTTTCCGTTGACCTGGAACTATGAAATTTGGCAAGTAATACAGTCTTATACTAGTATAGGGAAAAATCTGAAACTATACATTTTTAATTAAATAACAAAAAACAGGGTCTTTAGTCCTCTTTATGCAAGGAACGGCGGTCCAAATTTTGAGTTGAGTTAACCGTGTCATGTGCGGAACCCTCGGTGGGCGAGTCCTGCTCGCACTTGTCCTTGTTTTTTTTTTCTAGTAAAAGTCAAGTTCGGCGAGGCATTTGCTAGTGTGCTTGTTTGCCTTTACCATGTCATAAAAAAGTGAAGTGAACATTATATAAAGTAGAGACGCAGTTTTGAAAGACAATGGCGACATTACAAACTATGAGTTGACAATAAATGCAATATAGAGACGAACTCGTGTCCTCCTACTCCGAAGCCAGCTTCATACTCGCAACTCCCGCGCCACAACTCTTCTATGTTAGCTCACTCCTGTTATATTCAAAGGGCAATATTGACTCGGCACGCTATTCGGTCCGCATCTCGACGCCTCGGTGACTTATGCGTGTGTGATAGGGGCCTTAATAAAAAAAAAGTCTGGCTGGGACTCTTGATTTTATCATACAATACCAGTACGGTATTTCCAAAGAAAGAAAAAGATAAACTTTCTTTTCTTTCTATTTCTTTATTATTATGCAATACCTACCAGTATAGTAATTCCGGAAGATTGTATACCGTTTTTCTCAATTAAAGTTAAAAACTGAAATGGTTTAATACGATAGATTGACGAATCATATAAACCCCCATCTAATAACAGACATACGTAGACTTAAACTAAACGCATCATTTTTCTTTTGGCTTTCGCGTAGTCCGGTGAATACGCCAGGTATATATGTTTTCTAATGTAAGTGATATCAATATAGTCGAGCGATAACAGTGCTGGGTGGGCGAGCGGCTGTTATGTTTGTTTATTTCTAGTATATCAGTGATGATGGGCTGAAATTCGGAATACACAAGTTAACCCGAGGGCAAGCGCAAGGTTGCAGCAGGATCTTTGCGGTAATGAACGTAGAACCACCGTGTTGTTTGGTCTTGATAAGCAGAGGATGTCTGCGCAAAATAAAAGTACAACTGCAACAAAAATGATTTTTTTGACAGAAACTTAATTGTTCACAGATATAATGCAACACACACAATTTGGTAGAAAATAAAATATATGAGTGGTGGTTACAAAGTGTAGTTGTTATTCTAGATCGCTGATGTCCGGTTTGGAGTCGCACGGCAAGCTGGTGGTGGCGGGCGCGTGGGGCGCGTGCGGCGCGCTGGGCCTGGCGCTGGCGGCGCTGAGCGATGTGGCCGTGGCCGGCGAGCGCGCCAGCTTCGCGCTCGGCGCCGGGCCCGCCTGCCTCGGCCTCGCCGCCGTGGCCGCCACCCGCAGCCTGCCCAAAGCTTTGGTAACTGCCTGATGGCTCACGTTTTCAATGTGGGCCTATACTTTTAGGCCCTTACTTGTTCGGCATAGCAGGGGCGATACAGGTCGATACACGTAAAAAGAGGTCCGAGCTTCTAGTGGAGAGGATATGTTTGTGCATGTTGTTGGAGCGGTTTACACTCTCCCCGTCGCACGCACCAATTTGGTCCGTAATTTGCTCACTGCGCAGGTAGGTCGCTCTGGGCTCTTTTTACGTGTGTCGACTTGAATTGCGTAATAGGGAATATGCATGGTTTTTTTTACAGCTTCAATAAAAGCCGATTCATGTAATAAACAGGTAAGAAAAAACATTTTTTGAATAGCTATAAAAATAACCAAGATAACAAAGATTTGTTCCTATTTCTTTCTAGCAAAACAGAACTTTACGTGGAGTTTATATGGCCATACTGCACGATGACGTCACCCGTGCACTTCGGATCTCTCTGTCTAATTAGCATTTTAAAATGCTTGTATCATCCTTATTACTTGACCGATTTTAATTTCACTTTTGGTGATCTCTTTTACGGTATTTTTGTTGAGAAATGCTATTTAAAAAATCCATGCATATTCCCTATCAGCAAATTCAATAGGTTCAAAAATCTATATACAGGGTGTTAGGCAGAAGGTTGGACAAACTTCAGGGACTAACTCTGTAGGTCATACTCATCAACTTTTAATATGGGACCAACACCCAAATCGCGAAAAAAAAAAGCCATGTGTGCCATACAAACTTTGAGAGCTAAACAGCCGAAATGTATGGAACAGCTGTTTTTTTTTCGCGATTTGGATGTTGGTCCCTTAATAAAAGTTGATGACTATGACCTACAGAGTTAGTCCCTGAAGTTTGTCCAACCTTCTGCCTAACACCCTGTATATAAAAATGAACCCCTATTTCTCCTGGTATCACGCTATAACTTGAGAACGGCTGAACCGATTGGGCTGATGAATTTTTTGTTGTGTTCGTTATTGTCAGGATAAGGTTTATAATGCAGGAAAAATATTGACCAATCCTACGGGAAGGTCAGAAATTTGCAGCGGGGCGAAGCCGCTGGCGGCCGCTAGTAATAAATAAGAACTTTTCTAGGTTAAATTACACAGTACAGGTCCCAACCTTACTTGCTTTGGTTGTTGCGCAATTCTAAAGTGCGATGAAAATATGGGGCAAAACCAAAACCTTTTAAGTAAGATGTTTTTCTTCAATTTCCTTGGAAATGTTCATCTTATTGTTTTAATGTAGACCGCGAAGTTTTTTGTTTGTACATGCCTTATCACCATCATCAAAAAAAAAAACTCCACCTTTTGTAAAGCAACGGCCTTTTAAGTCCCTATCGACTAGAGTACTAGACGTAATCAATAGTAATCATGTTTGCAAGCCACTTTCCGATTTAAATGTCTAAAATGAAGCAGTACAAATTTTTCGACGTAATTTTTTTTTTTCGTCGCTAATGTGTTGAAAAACATTGTGTGCATCACGGGCAATAAGGGGATTACAAACTCGATTCATTAAAAGCCCTCCGCCTTCGGGCTTCTAAGTCTCTCGTTAGCAAACCCTTCTTACCGCCCTTGATGCACAATAGATGGCGCAGCATTGAGAAATAAGTGTCGTTTTGGTGCGTGCCAGGTGGACGAGCTGGTGGTGTTCGGGCGCGCGGTGCCGGCGGCGGCGGCGCGCGCGGGCGGGCTGCTGGCGCACGTGGTGTGGCCGGCGCGCGAGCCGGCGCAGCTGCGCGCGCTCGCGCGGGACCTCGCCGCCCAGCCGCGTCAGGTACCTCACTCGTCCTCATAGCTACTCTCCGGGCCCACGCGCGAGCACAAAGCCCGCCACCCTTTCCCCCGATACAGCACTTCCGATATGTCCTCCTGCGGGAGCCCCCCGCCGTGCACACAAATATGACTTCTCGGACACAAGCACGACTGGTACAGCGCGTACAACTTGTCGCTGACGTTCCCGCAGAACTCGCCGGTCCGGCAGTGCGGCGGCGACGCGCACCGGTAGCCTGCTATATCTCCGCTCTCTGTAGTAGAATTTAGTTTCCAGTAGTTTGGATAGAGGCAACTACAGTTAAATAAAACTTTTGGCGGTGTCGATTGAATGTTTGAGTGATGCCGCTTTTCTATCTCGGTGGGATCGATTCGATCGTATAACGACTCCACAGTCAGAGGCAGGTCGTCGATGGTGCACAGTGGCCAGTCGGTGACAGGTTTACAAAACTGGAAAAGACGTTTGACAATTTAGCATCATATCGAAATAAAATTCACAATTGTACATGTGGGCTTTTCGGATATGATTATAATAACGATAATCGCAGTGGACTTAACTCGTAATAAAAAAGGGTATATACAAAAATGGAGTATAATATACTTAAACCCTTTTTCACTTGATCTTCAGAAGACATCCCCTTTTTCACTAGGTCTCCAGCATTTAGATTGTGGAATCTACTCCCAGTTGATAAAAGGCAGTCTCAATCTGTTGCATCGCTTAAATCAAGACTAAAAAAGTTCTGGTCTGACTCTTGTCCTTGAACGAAGACTATAATATTTTTATGTCCTTTCATCTTTGTCTATTCATATACATTGGTGGACACATAATTAGAGACATCCCGTAAATGATCAAGTTAAACTTGAATATGGTACTACAAATAGCCAAAGTAGGTATTAAATATAATGTATTTGTTACTAAATCATACGTATGACGTTGTATTCTTAAAATGAGAGACAAAAAAAGTTGTGTTGCTTAGTAGTTTAGACACTGCGCATTATCGGAATGTAACACAAACTTTTTTAACGTACTTCTAGCTGGCCAGCTAATTAAAGACAGTAAACGCTGTGTTCTGAATTTAAAAAAAGAAAAAAAAACTACATTCCGTCCTTTGATTATTTACTCTCTAGTGTGGCGCTGTAATCGCTACGACAAAAACAGGCCAGTTTTTGAATGCTTGTGTGCGTGACTGCTTTGTCTGACACTCGAAAAACGTCATTCTATTTATCTCTGTGGGCATACGTAGGGATGCTAGCTAAAGACATATTTCCCATTTTACTGGAAAAACTGATCATGTTAAGATTTAGTTGTTGTGAAGTATTTGAAAAACTAAAAAAGATATCAATTCGAATTGGAATGGTTGACTTCCATTGGCAAAATACACTCACCGGCAATTTTTTTTTGCCCGAGGAAAATTTTTATGCTATTTGTTTTTCATACAGAAATTGGATAAAACGTCACTAATTAAGTGTTTTAAGAAATGAATATTGTTGTATTTGTGACACAAAAATATTGCGTTTAAAATTTAGACTTTTCATTATGTTCCGCTAAATATCTCGTGCGTAAAGTTGGAAGATGGGAAGTTAATAGAGAAATACAATTTTGCACACAACTTAAATTTTATTCGTATTAATTACCGTGTCTTTGAATTTCTTTCTTGAATATTTTCATAATTTTCCGCCATTTTCGACATACACTTTGTTTTCTATTATTAAGTTTATGTACATATATTTAGTATTTTTTGAAAAAATACTAATAATTCTGAATTGCTTATTGCCTTTGCTGGTTGTTTTAATACGTCCTTTGTAATTTCGACCAACTTTAATAACGCAACTCGTCATGTTAGTGCCTTATTAGCGAAATAAATTCTAAGACATAACACGTGCGTATCCCTTGACAACACAATTGACACTAAGGAGCTGAAAGCTACTTATAGGCTAACAGTTAGCTGATAAAAATTTCGACGCATTCATGTCATCGAAGTTCTATCTAAAGAGTAAATAATCAAAGATTCCGTCATTCTTTGTTTTGCCGCGTATTTGCATAAAACGTCGACATTACTTGTAAAATTTAACTTTTTGTATTAAAATTAATACGTTTTAAACCAATCAATATGGGAAAAAACAAGAGTTGTGATTCGTCCACGAGAAAGATTATTTTGAACTTTCATTACAAAGGTTGGTCATACAGAAAAATCTCAAACCATTTGAACTGTTCTAAGGACATGGTTATGAATGCTATAAAACATTTCAAGAAGTTCAACACGACCGAAAACGTTCCCAGAAAACCGACACCTAGGAAAACTACTCCGCGAGAAGATTCTAAGATGGTGTTGTTGGCAAAAAAAGAACCGTTCAAAGGATCAGAACTGATACGTTCGGAATTATTTGGTGCAGGAGGGTCGACGGGTGTGTCTGCAAGAACAATTAGACGAAGACTATGTGAGGCAAACTTGTACAGGAGAGTGTCTCGGAAGGTGCCACTTTTGAAAAAGCAAAATGTTAAGGCAAGGTTAGCGTTTGCTAAAAATATGAACACTGGACTGAACGAGAGTGGAAAAATGTACTTTTTTCGGATGAAACAAAAATTAATATGATTAATTCTGACGGAAAACAATATGTTAGACGCCCCCCGAACAAAGAAATGGATCCAAGGTACCAGGTGAAGAAGACAATGGCGAAAAAGCGTACATCAAACGTCGATCAACTTTACACAGCTTTTGCAGAAGCATGGGAGCAAATTCCAGTTCAAGCTTGTACAAAATTGATCGCTTCCATGGCCAAGAGATGTCGTGCTGTTGTTGCTGCAAAAGGACATGCGACCAAATATTGATACGTATCGGAATGTTTTATAAAAATATTTTAGAAATCTTATGTAATAAGATAATTTCAATAATAACTCTATTTTTTTTTTTTCTTGTATGCAAATGGAGTGTCTTTAATTATATGGCCAAATCTTACTAATCTTATCTTTTATTTACACTACTTACAATTAAGTTTTACCGAATAAAAGGCAAGTTTTGTTGTAAATGTTTCGTTTTAACATTACACAATAACAACACAAATATTTTTACAATTGTGTAGCAAGTTACAATGACAGTCTGATAAAAAATATACAGAGGAAACTTAGTTATTTTAATATGCTTCCCAGTGTCTGTAATTATGTGACCACAACTGTATATATGTATGTATATAATAAATAATATATGTTTCTACTCGCGTACTATAAACCGCTAATATTGATATCGTTAATGGTATCAGAATACCACCTATAGCGTAACCGAAGCGTGAAAACAATTCTATAATAAGCGTTTCCACGGTAATAACAGTTCTATAATAATTATTAAAGCATTGTTATTACCATAGTAACGGTCATTCCGGATATCAGTCTTGGCGTTTAGTGAACACTTGACATATTAATTTGTATCATAAACAGTGATCGGATCTAGGATGCAATTTAAGTCCGTTATTTTAACATGGATATGAATATGACTTACAATCCCGCGAATCTTTTTGTTACCTACCTTTATAAAAAGGTAAATAACTCGTAATTTTAAGTAGTTTACACTATAAAATTAACAAAATATGTAATAACTAAAAAAAAATACAGTACTGCATAGAAGAACTGAACGTAACTTGCACGTCTTGTCTTTTATGGTATTTTTATTATTTTTATTTGTTTATTAGGTTAACCCTCGACAAAAGTTATTAATTATTAACAATGACCCATTTCCCAAAATCCCGGGAAATCTCGAGTCACATCCATGTTAAGCATAACGTTTGAGGTCGTTCACCCCAAATTGCATCCTAGATCCGATCACTGATCATAAACCATTTAAAATATTGTAATACCAACTGAAATTACGTGTTTTAAAAACAAAATTACTTTTTAGACTAAGTATGTGTTTACTAAGTATGTATTTTTATTAAATTACTAAAAATAGATGATTAGTATCCACCGATTTGTTATTTGGTTACCACGGTTACGTTCAATATGGATGTCAACAAAATGACGTTTCGTTTGGCATTCTAACTTGTATGATAAATTGACAGAACTGTTTTAGTAGGTAACTATTAAAATTTGCATGGAATTTGTAAATATTTAACAATAACATTCACACACTATTAACGCCAATCTGAATAATGAAAATTACTTTGCCGACAAGTAATTTGTTAACAGAAAAATCGAGGAAAGTATACAAGAAAAGTTAGCGATTGTTTATTTTTGTCATTATCATTGTAAGCTTGTAGAAAAGTTATGTATGCAACGGTACATAATTAGCTCTTAAGGTACTCGTGCCTGTAATTAGAGCGCTCGCAAGCTCGCACTCTAACCTCGGCGCTCGTACCTTAAGAACCTTCATTATGTACCAGTTACATAAATAACTATTATATACAGGGTGGTACTCGATAAACTGTACATATTGAAAGGGATGAAATTTTAGGTTAATTTATCGGTAAAACAATGTGTTTTTTAATTTTTTAGCCACTGGTTTTTTTTTACAGATTGTCAAACTTTTTAATAAAGTTTGGGTAGTACACTTACTTGTGACGGTGTAACTTTTGATCTAATCGCCCAAAAAAGATAAAACAAAATGCATAGTATTGACATTAGTTAGTTTTATAATAATTGATAACAATATTAGACCAATTAAAAAAAAAACTGAGTAACTGCTTTTTTTGTGGAAAATTACTGCAAGAATATCATTTTGTTTTCATAAAAACACGATTTTCTCAAAATTTTGAATTTATTTTACATTATTTTTTAAAGTTTTTAGATCTAAAATTAAACGAGGAATAATAATAAGCAAAAAAAATTGGTGAAATATCGACAAAATTTTGAGAAAATCGTGTTTTTATGAAAACAATATGCTGACATATGCGGATGCTGCCTATTTCTCGTCTATATAAATGACCTCCCTAATATTTTGGACAATCATAGTGTGCTATTTGCCGATGATGTATCGATTCTCCTGCCCTGCTCTAATAATTATGAAGCTGAAATTAAACTTAACTTAACACTTAATAAAATTGTAGATTGGCTTGACACACATAACCTAAAGCTTAACTTAAACAAAACTAAAGTAATCCATTTCAAACCCCACCAGAAAACTGCACTACAAATATCATACAGCCATAATAACATCAAACTAGAAACTGTGAACTCGGCTACTTTATTAGGCATAGACTTGGACATCAATATGAACTGGAAATCGCACATACTAAAACTTTCCAAAAAACTATCCTCATTTATATACGCACTCCAGCATCTCAAACGGGCCGCGGACTTGCAGACCGCGCTGGTCGCGTATTACGCCTACGCGTTCTCAAGGATGTCGTACGGCATCGTACTATGGGGACACTGTTCCGATATTGATAAAATCTTTAAACTACAAAAAAAATGTGTCAGAATCTTAGTAAATATTGACCAAATGGATTCCTGTCGCCCCCACTTTATTAAATTACAAATGCTCACCCTTACCTCAATCTACATATTGGAATCATGTAAGTTTGTCAAAAATCATATAAATCTCTATACACCCATAACTGAAATCAGACGAAACGACCGAAACCTAAATAAATTAAAATTGCCCTTCTCCAAATTAAAAATAATAACTTCTAGCCCTCACCATATGCTTATTAAAATATATAACCATCTACCTAATTCCATAAAAAACTTAGAGAAACCAAAGTTGTTTCTTAAACAATTAAAAATATATCTTGTCAATAAATGCTACTATAATTTAAACGATTTTTTTAATGATAAGTAATGTACTGAATTAATATTTTATAAACTATAGTTGTAAGTGATATAGTAATTATTATTGTAAGCGAATGTGCAATACGAAAGATTTTATCTTTGAGCTGTTTAAGATTAAGTCACAATTAAGTTTTTATAATGCAATTATGAAATATTTTATGTGATATTAAAATACATAATTAGCCCTCTAAAATTGCTGTGCCCTTGCAGGGCGTCATATGGATACCTATATTTTTTTCCACCTTATATTTGTAATGTGATATGCAATAAAGATTTTGAATTTGAATTTGAATATGAAAACAAAATGACATTTTTGCTGTAATTTAAAATTTAAAACGTGTGAAAAAAAAGTGGCGTTTTTTTTTTTAAATTGTTTTCCCGATAAATTAACCTAAAATTTCATCTCTTTCAATATGTACAGCTTATCGAGTACCACCCTGTATATTGATATATTTATATAAGTATATATCTATCTATCTATTTGGCATTGTATTACATTATTTAACTAAGACATAGCTCATATTTGGTTTGGGCGCATAACGTCCCACTCGCAGAATGTCCCGTTGTCCCTTTCCTAAATGTCCCTTCAAAAGACCCTTCTGCAAAAGGTCCCGTTCGCAAAACGTCCCTTCACATAAATAAAGTCCCGTTCGCAAAACATCCCTTTCGCAAAATGACCTGTTCGCAAAACGTCCCTTTTGCAAAATGACCCGTTCGCAAAACATCCCTTTCTCAAAATGACCCGGTGGCAAAACGTTGCTTTCGTAAAATTAGGTTAGGTTAGGTTAGGAATAGCTTAGTTAAAAAAATAAAAAATAGTATAACTTTGCCTTAGTAATTTATTAATAAAACTAGTGACCTGCTTTCGCCTCGCTTCGGTTTATATGAGTTTTCTGAAAAACCCGTACATAATCCAAAATTTATTATACATAAAAACCTTCCTATTGAATCACTCTATCTATTTAAAAAAACCGCATCAAAATCCGTCGCGTAGTTTTAAAGATCTAAGCATACATAGGGACAGACAGCGGGAAGCGACTTTGTTTTATACTATGTAGTGTTTGTACTTATGGATATCGATTTAATTAAAATAATTAAATTTAATAATTCAACTCCTTGTCTCTAATTAAACAAGCCTTTTCCAGATGGGACATTTTGCGAATGGGTCATTTCGCAGACGGGTCGTTTTGCGAAAGGGGCGTTATGCAGTAGGGACTTTCAGCGAAAGGGGTGGAGGGGTGGCTTGAGAAAGGGACGTTTTGCGAATGGGGTATTTTACATAAGGGACCATTTGCAGAGAAGACGTTCTGCGAATGGGACGTAATTGGTGGCAGGACGTTTTGCGAGTGGGACGTTATGCGCCCAAACCTCATATTTATTTATTTATTCCTAGTACTTTAAATTGGTTATTTAATTTTAACGTAATTATAAAACATCTAGTCCCTTTCAATGTTGAACGTTTGGCCATTTATTATTTCAAAAATTTCCCAATCAGTGAGTAGGTAGGTATATGGTATCGGGCACGATTAAAGGCCCAGCCACACCGCTTGCGTGACGTGCCAATGCACGTGCGCGTTCGCTTTCCACTGCGTTGTATAGTATGAATTCTCATTACGACATGTCACTATACAACGCAGTGGAAAGCGAACGCGCACGTGCACGTGCACGTCACGCAAGCGGTGTGGCTGGGCCTTAAGTCGTATTGGGGTTATACGAGCGTCAGTGTTGTGGGTACGTACTTGGAAGTGCGCCCGATTGTTGAGTTCCATGGTGTGGTCGGGCGGCGCGAGCGCGTGGCACCGCTCGCGGCGCGCG
Source organism: Acleris literana (assembly GCA_946894065.1). Lineage (NCBI taxonomy): Eukaryota > Metazoa > Arthropoda > Insecta > Lepidoptera > Tortricidae > Acleris > Acleris literana. Next base: position 8,989,596 of record OX335681.1, read on the forward strand.
CAGCGACACAGGCGCACCAGCGCCGGCGCGCGCCAGTAGCGCTGCAGCACCGCCGAGCACGCCTGCCGCGCCGCGCACTGCGGCAGGCTGCGCTCGCTCTCGTCCTCGACACAATCAGTCAATCATATACATTTATAATGTGTACCACGTAACATCAACCTGCCCAATACTCCATTCTTAGGTGTAACAGGTAGGCGGTAAGCGGCCGGGTGGGGAGCATGCGTTACCAAAGAGACCGCATTTTTATAACTAGTACGAATTTACGAATATACGTACGCGGTAACCGCCATATTGGTTCATGTTACGTGGTGCGGATTATAGTAATAATAATAATCCATAATAATGTGTTGAACATTGAACACACTTTGTCTTTCCTACAAGATCGATCTATCAGAACAGATACACACACATACACCCGTCAAACTTGTAACACCCCTCTTTTTGCGTCGTAAATAGTTCATACATGTTGTATTTTGAGAAAAAAAAATATATTTTTCCTTACAAAAATAATAGGTACCTAATATCTTTATTTATATAGAAATATCTTTGTGCAAATGAAATGGTCAAAATAAAACTGGTTACAAGAAAAGTTGCGTCACACCATCAATATTTGCTAGCAGCAGGAGTGATAGTGGTCGCCATTAAATTTAGTTCCCTTCAAAGGTGACGATTGCCAACGTAGTGGATTTTTTATAAATTAAGGCTGTTTGTCTTCGTAATAAGGACTAGGAGTTGTATACAGGGTGTCCCAAAAGTCAACGTTAACCCGCCTAGGGCTGATAGAGCAGCTAAAAAGCTATCGATTTAACTCCTATGTATGTTCAGCGATTTTTACTAGTTTCGGAGATATTGATAATTTTAGTCAGAATTTTTGTAATTTCCCTTATGTCCATGACACGAAAAATCATTAATTTCATGTTTTATTTCATAAGTTTTTCAGTGCTGGTAGCCGACACTTTAGCCGTGTACTTACTACCTGCAGTTTGCGACCCTGATTTATAAGTAAAGTTAAATGTATTAAGCATTTAGAGTAATACAGTCAATCCCGGGAAATCCCGCATGCAATAATAAGAAATAATTATTTTTGGTGGTTGTAACCACTCTTAGTTACGTCCTCCCGCGAAGTTTAGGTAAATAGGCACTACTTATTCCGATCTCTGAATTTATTAGAATCATTAGATTTTTTGAGTAATTACATAAAGTATGTTTCTCCATACTACGTATCCCAGTGTTTGTTTTTTACTATGTATGGAAAAAACAACTTTATTTATTTATTTATTTACTTTATTGGAGAAACAAACAGGAGCAAGTTTACAAAAAATAATACATAGATTTGAATATTATTCTAAACATGCACTTACCCAATTGACAGTTCTCACTAAAACACAAGTATAAGGTGGGTAGTTTAGGTATTACTCTTACGCTACGCTTAAACTAACAAAACTATTTAAGCAGTCACCTATCAGTATAGTGGGCTAAAAAGCGCTTTAGTACCTCGACACAATAAGCTTCAAAAGTTCAAACAGAACATCAAATGACAAGTATGACCATGAAGAAGACAATCACAATGACACGGTTCTAAGTAGGTATGCTAGGATTTTCACTATATGCTCATAAATATTATGTAAACAAAGCTATGAATTTAAAATTTCACATATTTTATTTCTAAATTGATATTTGTTCATATTAAATATATCTACTGAAACAAAAAACTTATATGAAGTACACAAACGGCGCAAAGGTGCACCAACCCCTGCGTTGCTGGAGGATATGGGAACGGCGAATAAGGCGGCTGATGGCGAAGTACAACGATATGGCACTGTGAAGGGAATCAGATCCAGAAGGTCGATAATTTATGCGATTACTAAGACAGTTGATAAAAAAAACCGGCCAGTAGATTTAAAAACTTCGCTGATTCGTAATGATTCTAATTATGTAAGATACTAGATAATAAAACATGAAATTAATGATTTTTCGTGACATGGACATGAGGGAAATTACAAAAATTCAGACTAAAATTATCAATATCTCTGAAACTAGTAAATATCGCTGAACATACATAGAGGTTAAATCGATAGCATTTTAGCAGGTCTATCAGCCCTAGGCGGGTTAACGCTGAGTTTTGGGACACCCTTTATATTCTGGATCGGATAGCGGATACAAAACGGTAGGCAAGTGGTATAAAACATTACAATGTTCCGAACTTGTTTCGAACTGTTTTTGTATTCGGGTCTTACATTTTAACCTTTATATTTATTTAATCATGCTGTTAATTATAAAGATTTAATTTATGGCTAATGACGTAGGCTGTCCTCGTACTTACTAGTCCGTAGTAATACAACACGGGATCTTGTCTTTCCTCACTTCTGACGAACGAAAATAACAAAACGAATGAAATGACCCACATGGTAGAGTAGTACCGGTTGTACTGTGTACAAATGTTTTTAATGTTTTTGTTCTCATAATGACAGTGAGCGGGTCGGAAGTCGCAACCTATATTGATAAAGGATAACCTTGTAGGTATTCGTAATGCTTTACAGAGAGTTTCATCTAGTTAACTCGAAAGTAGGCAAATCTTAATGACGCAGAACCGCTAAACATTGCTTGTTGTATGTATGTTTACAGTTTGCACTATTGTATACAAGAAGACAAAAGCAAACACAAATACAAAATAAATAGAAAATATGGATGTAAAGAAGCGAACTTCTTATTCTCCTTTAATGTTCTTGTATCTTATTTAAACGGGGTCCGATACTGTGCGACCCTGCCGGATACTATTATTTTACTTACATAAATGTAAAAGTTTGCAAGGAGTTTTAATTAAATGGGCCTCATCATCTATCACCCATATCATATATGACTAAATTATTTTTAATGAAATTTGGCATCCACACCTAATATAAGAATATACTTTTCATAGCAAAATTCTACGCAAACAAAAGAGGAATCCAAAACCAGATTAAATAGATCGTTTTTTTTACAGAGCCTTCTATTGAAGAAACAGCTTCTAAAGTTGAACAGAAGTGGGAATACATTCCAGTCGTGCTTGGAAGCGCAAAGGGACCTGGTCGCGGGCTACTGGGCTTCGAACGAGTGCCAGGAGCAGCTGCGCGCTTTCCTCGACGCTGCCTAAGCCCTCCACCAGACCTGTAGCCGTTCCCCTCCGATACGGACGCAATCATTCGTTACAGCATACATCGTGTACGTCTTGGAATTCTCATTCTGACGGTAAATCATTTGTATATCAGGACTCTTCACGCGACCAATTAGGTCAGTTTTGTGGACACGACCATGTCGACCACGTAAATTAAAAATAAAAAGATTTTATAGAATGTAAACTAGATTTAATAAATTGTGAAAACTTATCTATTGTAATAAATGAATTTGGCAAAAATATTCCTATGAGTTATATGTAAGGGGGGAATTTTTATGTTGAATAGTATATAGGTTATTATGAATGCAAGAGGAAAAGAATAGGTTAAGTTAATTGGATTCTACATTGTAGTTGCTTACTAGAAGCAATTACACAACATTATTTGACGAAGCCTTTGAATTAACTAATTCGTTTTGTATTTGTTGTGAATATGGTTTTAGTTTATGTGAAGACTGACAACCTGATGGTGATTTACGGATGCCACTTCACGCAAAACAAATGTGATAAAAACTTGCAAAAATCAATGTAACATTTAAACAGTCTGGTTGTATTTAAAACGCAATAGGAACACTTGTATAAGAAAAACTTCTGTATGAATCTCTTCATTTCTTTGCACTTTAAACAAAAACTTCATATCGGAAGGTGTGACTCATTAATCAGATTTTCGTAACTATTCGGTCACGAACATGATTCGCTGAAATTCCAATCCAAAATACAACCAGACTGACAAATAATCATAACTCTTATGAGTAAACGCTAACAGTACTGTCTGCAGTACAAAAAATATGTGACTAAACACTTACACTGATTGCAAAACATATGAAGTTTGTAGTGTTTCGTTATTAGATTCTCATAAGGCCCTTAATTTAGGCCCTTGGGCCTAACGAGGTAGCGTTGACACACTACTGATCTTGTTCTGGTTGAAAAGGACAATGTGTAACTTTTATTTATTGACGCTATAAATAAAAGATAAAAGAAATACGTTTCTAATGCAATTTCGACCATCAATATGTAACAATAATACTTTACTTTCATTTTAAACGTGATATCAAGAAAATGTGGGAGGGTTTTATGTGAAAAACTATTAGCTCAAGTAAACGAGCCAGATTTGTGTGAAATATTAATGCTGATGACAAATCGTGTATATTTGTATAAATGTCCGTCTTGACTGCTACTAGGGTACTGTATACAATGTGTATGTCAGTACAAAAAGTACAGGTTCAGTACCTTACCTAGTGTAGGTTAACCTAGTGCTCCTCTACATAAAACTGTTTCATTGAACCTAGCCTGGCTCAAAATTCATGGTGCAGTTGAGATTATTGCGATTTATTAATCGAATGAAGCAGTTTTATGGAGCCACGTGTTGTTAGACTTAGTTATATTGCATTATGTTATGTTAAAGATGAAATTGTTTATGTATTTGTTTTAGATGCTTGAGTTTACGATTGATCCCATGTCATCATTCGCGCGGGCGTATCAAAGTAATTATTGTCACCCTCGTCCGTAGGCTCGACGTGTACGGAATCGAGATAAACATTAAAAAGCATAATTAATCCGTGTGGATGAGGACTTCATCAGGAGTGCGTTAAATTACTACTGTTTAGAAGAACTGAAGTGAGATCCTCAGTGGTGTTAAGCTGAATACTTCCAAATCTTGGCTTCTAATTAAAAATAACAGCTTAGCGTCCTGAGGTTTCTAAAATAGTAATTTATCATTTTCCTGATTGTTAAAAAAATCATTTACATTTAAATCCAGCCAAAGTTTTGTCCTTGTAGCTACACACTCGTACTTTCACATCCCAAGCTACAGCTTTTTTGATAAATGTTGCTTGTGTTATCTGTCTCTTGCTGTTTTCACTGTGATGTATCTGTATAACTTTTAATAAAATTGGCGTTCAAAACGCGTTCGGCACAATACCGTTCTCAGGTATAATACACGCTCCTGTTGTGGTAATTTATCTTTAAAACATTTTGTAATCTACCGTCTAAGGTGTTAGGGTTGATTATCCAATGAACATTTTAAGGTAGTTGCAATCTATTTTGCGAACACAATGGCTTTGTCTAAACACTATAATTATTTTTTCTCCGTAATAAGATCCGGCCCAACTAAAACCAAAGAGTCAATCAAATAATTTTCGGTTCCATAACTTGTCCTTACATGTTATCCATATTCCTTCCAATTAAGTAAAATTACATTTATTAGGTTAATTTGTATTGTTTATCAATTTAAAACACTTTGTTTCTTTTATCTAAATCAATTGTATCAATTTATTGTTTAACCTAAGGCATAATCACAGCCACATCGTGGCAAAATCATTGCTATTATGACAATATACAAGTATCGTTAGGTGCCAGCGTGAGTAGCCCTGTACTACGTGAAAACGTGAGTGTGGTAGTGGTCAATAGAAAACATTCAGTTTGTTTTTCATCTCAATGAACGTATTACTGCAACACATCTTCAATCTTTATGAAATTCACGGGATTAATCTATATTGTAAGTAGTTGCATTCCTTTGTGCAATTTATTTGATTTCTTGTCGACAATTTCATTTACATATTTTATTCTAGGCATTCTATAAGTAGCCATAATTTATTATCTTTCTTTTTATGAATATAAATAAAGTGCCTTTCATAATATTTCATTGTTTTATCACCGTACATGCCGATAGTTAGATTCAAGTTATGAAGTACCTACACGCAATTATAATTTCTTTACACAACTAGAATACGAAAAATCACATTAGGAGGATTTTAAAGAGCAGTGTGTGAGCAGTTTTTTTGGTTAAATTTGGCATCCAGTAAGTTTCAGCTCTAGTCTTCGAGACCACTCTATAATATAATATTGTCTCAAGATAGATCTTCTATACCAGAGCTACTTAGACTTATGGGTAGTTTAGGTCACTGGTCTGCAAACTGTGATCCGAAAGTACTGCAAACGCGGCCCGCGACACACGGTAGACTTGGCAGAACGGACCGAACCGACCACTCGTAATAATGTGTTTCTTGGCCCGTACCATGGTAAATGATCTTCTATCACAGTGAAAACGTTTGGAGGCCACTGCTGCTCTATAAAGATTAATACCTTACCTTCCCTTACCAATATAGTATTCAATCCAGGTCGTCTCACTCCACTACTTCATTTTTCATGCATTGACGCTTGTAACGTCAATTATAGGAGGAGGGCCGCGCCGTCGTAGATTGAAAGGACTATAGCAGAAAATCGTGGATTATGAGTAGATCTTCCTACTGGCTGGAACACGTACCCAAAGCTAGATGTGTTTAGTTTTGTTTACGGTAATAATAATGGTTATTTATGCACTTAGTTTGATTCATGAATGTGGTTAAATAAATCATATCTTATTATTGTCGCACTAAGAAATCTTATTTTAGCCTTTCCCAGTCCTTATTTAATTCATCTATGTTGTTACTAATTAAGTACCTAATTATAATATTTTAAATGCGGAATTAACTGTCTGTCTTGGACGCTTTAACGGCTAAACCGCTCAACCGAAACTAGATGAAGTTTGGTGTGAAGATACTTGAGAGTCCCAGGAAGGACATAGGGTAGGTAGGTACTTGACATCCCGAAAAATTGAACTGTTCCCCAGGAAATATAGATAAACAAGTTCTATGCGGATAGAATCGCGGGAAACGGGTAGTGATAAATAAATTATGAATTACTTCGGTGTGATCATTCATTCTAAGGTCATGTCATGGGAGACCACATCGTCAGCGCGTAAAGGCCAACCAGAGACTTTAATACGACTATATAAATAAGCTAAAAGACTCGCTGCCGGACTTAGGCTCTTCCCCGAGATATATCAATATCCATCCATACTAATATTATAAATGTGAAAGTAACACGTTACTTTCACTTTTATACGTCTGTCTGTTTGTTACGCTTCCACGGTTAAACCGCTGAACCGCTTTCGATGAAATTTGTATGTATGTAAGTAAACTCTTTATTGCACAAAAATACAAATATTACAAGTTGAATCTTAAAGTAATGTACAAGTAATACCTAATGTAATGTATTTGGTATGGAGATGGAGATTGAATCCCGAGGCGAGACTTGTAGGTAGGTACCTATTTTTTACCCGCGATTAGCGATTAATGACTTCTACGCAACACTTCTCGAGGCTTATTTAGCCATTAAGTACATCCCACTGTTTGGAAAAGGCATCCTACAAAAATGTTTGTGTACTTGGTTATTGAACTCTCCAACGCTATTTACGGATGGTTTCGCGCCACGAGATCACCACTAAAGACGGGTTTATCCGCCACAGATGTGTTTTCTTAATATGTTTGCCGCGGGGAATGGATAACATCCCCCGCGTTCGCCTGCGGGGGGTGGACCTAACATGTTAGTTAGGTGTTAGAAAAACACGTAAACAGAGTGTAGAATAGACCTGGCCCGCGCGTATACCTTCGAGATGGAGATAGTATCTATACATATAAGTGTGGCATATATGCAATCAATTCTGAGTTGCCAACAATTTGCTAAATTTCCCCAATAGCTACTTATTACCGGACTACAACAACCGGTCAATTGAGAGTCGGAAATATAATCCTCGTGCTTGTGACATTGGTTCTAGAACATAATATACACTATAATTTTCATACGGCGTTGCTTACTGTTTTAAATCACATTCGCAACCACCTAACCTCCAAATGTATGTACATATTTGCATATCGAAAGTTACAATTCGATATTCATTTCGGTCAAAACATCTACAGTAATTATAGAATTCTATATATGTGTTTAGGTCTGAAATGCCTACGATTAAAATGCTACTTGCATGTTTTTGCAAATGTTTATTTATATAAATATTTGTTACAGAAGGTACAGTCATATATTATATTAACAATGTGCTTCGAAGTGTTCTGAGCAGATACGAGAAAACTTTGTTGGTTGCCAATTTATGCTACATGTAGCTATAATCCAAAGCTTCCTTGCTTCAGTATCAGATGGGTATCTGAAAAATATTAAAAAATGTTCTAAAAATTTGCGAACTTAAAAAGGTAAATTTCAGGGATTATAAGAGTTAATTTAAAAAAGAACTATGTCAAATCAACAAAACTTGTTTTATTAGTATAACAAAATACCCAATAATATCAATTATATATTACCCCGTTTGTTGGGTAAAATGCATTTTAGATGGATGATAACACGGAATTGGTTATATACGACTAAATTTAAATGTCAGCAATCACAAGGATTACTATGTATTACCGTTATCAACATAAATCGGACGGTTAGCGGAAGAAAAATACGATTTATTTGAACATAAAAACGATCCTTTTTTATGTTAAAATGTAACTAGGAGACGTTATTTCAAATAATTAGTTGTTTACATAGTCAATCAGGATTTATAAGACCACAATAATAGTATAATGTATCCACTTACGTATGAAAGGTTATGTGCTCATATTTCCGCTCACTCCGGCTTTTACAGCCTAAAATACTGCAATTCACCATCACGAAATTGTTCTTTAACACATTACACGTAAACTTCACCCTTATATTTTGCAAAGAACTCCGAAAACGGCTAAAAACCACTAAAAACTCATACGACTCGCATCAGCTGTCAGGGTTTGTTTGCCACAATTTATTGTGGCAAACACGTCGAAAAGGTATACGCGCGAGAGGGACAGTAAAAGTAAGTGCATCTCGTTTATACATACGTAATTATGTATAAACGCATCTCAGACTTCCCACCTGGTACTAGTCCAATGCCCACTCCATTCTATTCTCCCTCTACGGAAAAACACGATACTTAACATGGCGCAGCGGACCCGCCTTAACGTTGACATAACGATAACATATCAGAAACAATATAGTTTTACCCAGTAGAATAGAAGCCCATTTGAAAATCGCGGTACTTATTCAGCAGTCATTCAGTGGATGATTTTCCATATGTACCTAATGACAGTAAATCGCGATAACGAATAATTAGACTAATCTAATAATCGAAGATTACTAACATAAATAATCGAGTTAGAAATTAGTGCTATACTAATGTTGATAATCGATTCTTGACTACTAATTAGTAACTAATGTCAGTAATGGTAATGCTGGTTGGATTATCCCTTCGGTTCGGCTGGGGAATCATCGTGCCGACTCGGCTATATTAGATTAGAGGCATAAAGCTAGTGGTTCTCGTCACCCAGTAGTATGACGGATAATCGAATGATCTGCGAAGTGATTCGAATCAATAGAATGATGTAAATAATCGACTAATCGATTAAATATCATTCGAAATCGCGCATAGCTAGCTTCGAGTTCGCGAGTGAATCGCTTACTTAGGGTGGGTTTAGACCAAACGAGCAAATGCTCTAGAACATGTTTTGTCTTTATTTTTACAAAGAAAACGTAAGAGATAATGCCATAGAATTCTTGTTCGTTCGCTTGGTCTAAACCAACCCTTACGTTCTGTGTAACAATGTGGCAGCAAGCAATGGTTCCGTTGCCTTTTATGACCATAAGAAAAGAAAATTGACAATATGACAGAAACTTTGACACAAACTTCTGAATTTCTGATAAAAACTAATACCTAATATTTACGTTTTGAAATGTAATTATTATTATAACAAATTATGTTGATGCTTATTGAACAGTCTGTCTGATGTAAAGGGATGGATCCCACCCAGCAAAGAGAATATAATATAACACTATCCCAGTGCTTCAAGTCTTATAGTATAGTTTAATTAAATAGCCTGTATATTTGGAAGAATTAATATGACCTCCGAAATCAAAGAGATAGAGATATTAATATGCAGCTTTTGCAGTGAGCAATTTGATACTAACGACGCTGTTACTTGTCACCTTCTAAACGCACATGAAGCCGATAAGACCGTTTTAAAACTTCGCAAGCAGCTGACTACGTAAAACCCTATTATCTTTTATATCTCTACCTTGGCTGGAGTTTTGATAGGATGCCATGAAAAAGTCATTTTGGTTTGTGTTTCAGTCATAAGTCTTCTGCATCAAAAGGCACAGAGAATGTTAAAAGTAGAAAGAGAAAGGCAGAGCAGGATCGGAAGGTGTGTATTTTAAAATATTTTTTCCCTTGTGGAGTGTTTCCAGCATGGTAGTCTCGGTGAAACACATTCTAGTATCATCATCAACATCACATTACTAACATCATGACTTAATAACAGAGTGTAGAATTCTTAACTTCATTGTTTGGTAATGGCTTATTTTAGAAATACTCAATATTATTGCTTGTGGATTCAAATGGGCCTTGCACCAATATTTATAAAATTGATATTTTTTAATGAATGACTGATGAATTTTTTTTATGTGATGCAATGTTTTGCATGCAACAACAATGCAATGCCCCATAGTAAGAAGCGAGTCAATTTTTAAAAGGTCCTTGGTGTGTGATTAATCACCCTGATCAGATTATTTAATTGACATACTGAAACACTAGAAAAGTAGGTATTGGTGAACTTCGTTCTTAATATTCTTCTTCAGATGCTATTCTGACTAGTTTCTGTATGGTTTTTTCAGATTAGGAAACATGGAACTGAATTTTATTGTGATATTTGTAACTACAAAACTGTGCACAAATCTACATATAAAAGGCACTTGTTGAGACATGAAAAGGTAATTTTTCATTACATAGCATTAAAATAAATATTTAATTGAGATGTGATTAAATTGTGTTTTTTACAGGATGGCAGAAAACACAAATGTATGCATTGCTCATATGCAGCAGTTCAGCCAACTAACTTAAAAAATCATTTGAAAAACATTCACCCTTTTGGTGCAGTAGATCCTGTAATAGTTGAAGCAGATTTCTTTCAAAAACTACTGTGCAAATGACTAGTTACTCAGAAGCTAAATATCAATTTTTTTTGATGTCTAAGACTTCCATGTTTTAAGTGTCGAGATTGTAGTTAATGGTCAGTTAACAAAAATAAGATTTAGATATCGGGAATTTTTGTTTTAATGTCCAGAATGATGGTCCCTGGTTTCTTCCAAAACTACACAAAAAAAAACTAACACCTGGCTCACTGTGTCACAGGCATTTGAGGTATGCTAATATAGCCTATGATATTCTTATAATTACCTATAATTTGCTTTCTCAAGTCCAGATTGTGTCCAGAGTCATAGGGGTGCACTAAGAAGGATTTTTTATGAATTCATACCCTAAGAGATTAAAATAGGGGGGACTAATTCTACACGTACAAAGTCTCAAACGTCCTCTAGTATTCAATAAAACAAATGATTAATAATAATGCTAACAAATATTTTAATTAAATTCTTTCAGCGACATTAGAAATAATAGGTTTAGGCCTAGACTTAAATAGGAGTTTCTTTTTGACTACTGCCTTCACTTTGTATTGTGTTTTGCCATCGTCTGTTTGTTTTTCTATGACAGCCATAGGTTGCTCAAGTTTGACCTCTTTACCACTGAGGACATGGTGACCCAGGATAAGCACTGGGTGCCGGTTCCTGTTGTAAAAGTGCAGATCGCCAATGACAGTGGGCCCGGCCGAAGATTCTTTCTTGATTTGTATGAGACCCTGCAGCTCTACTATGGCCCACTCTGGCACGCCATTTCCATTTTCTGTTTTACTGTAAAGAATTATGATAAAGTTAGTACAGTGCCGATGAATGAAATCTCTGGATATTAGGAATTACGAAAAGAAAAAAAAATAGAAGCTGAATTTTGTTTCAACATTTATTATTTTATACAAAGAATTGAAGTAGTTTACATCCAGAACCTTTATCACGATAGTGTAGTAAGGTAGGTAAGCTTTGTCACGATAGCGATTTACTATGAACTTCATAACCATTAGTGCTCCAGGTACTGCAAGAAAAAAGCTATACATAATATACAATGATCCTGAAAAAAAAACGAACATTATTATCAAAAAAAAAAACGAGGTTAATCTATTTAAGCAGTATTTTTGGTGTTGAATGTATTCCACATACAACTTATTACAGTAGAACACAACTTATGTGGCGTGTCGTGAATCTTCGTTCGCGCAGACACTAACGATTCCGATGATTTCCGAAAGCACTATTAAAAACCCACGATCAGACTTGTACGTAATAGTTATAAGGTGAAAATTATATTTCGTGCTTTGTCCTCGAGATTAGCATTAATACATGTAGTAACACTTACGGTGTCGCCTTCACGCACTTTATTTGAGGGTAGGTATCACCTTAAATCAAAAAAGTGGGTGGACTACGTCCGACCCTAGCGCCATCATTTCATACACATTTTAGTGCTCCGCCAGATCGCACATTTTAAGCCTAACACGTTTTTTAATTAAAACATGGGAAAACGCACACGTTCGGTTACCCCTGATTACGAGTGCATAGCACGAAAGATTAAAAGATTGGAGAGAAAAGTGATTCGTGCGCGACGTAAACGACAAAGACGTGACCCTTCGTCGTCGTCGTCGGGATCGTCGTGTTTTTCGTCGTCGAGCACAAGCCGAGATACGAACCGGGCGCGCTCTAGGACACGAGCAGCCTTTGATTCTCCAACACGGGAGCCGCTAGGCATTGAAGGTCAGTGTGACATAAAAATCGTTCAAATTTGAATCAGTGCTGCGGTTAACCTTTGGGGTTATCACTTTACTGATGAACGTGTGCTAATCTTTATTGCACGTCGTATTATAGTTCTGCGCACAGTTTTTTGGAGCTGTTACTTAACTATTAACGTGCTTATTATATATTATTTCATACACTAGTTCTGCGGGCTTCCTTTGGGGTTGTCACTTAACTAAAATAGATGAAATAATATGATGATGATTTCAATCTCTGGGATTGTCGATTCATATTCCGTATTAATCTGTTTTTCATATACCTACCTCCTTGAAAAAGGTTTAGTAATGCGGTCAACCTCTGGGGTTGTCACTTTACATATCAGACATCGCTGTCCATCACGTACAATAGTACATGATGTCCGCAGGCGAGCCATGGGCTGGAGAACCAATGCCCTCCACGAGTGCAGAACCCGCGCCGCTGATGCCGTCTCCGGCGCCGCCCACGCCCCTGCCACCGCCACCGCCACTCACCGAGCCGTCCACCAGCGCCGGCGTTGAACTTCCGGCGCTGGACCAAGCCGTTCCAGGAACGTCTGCTCCAATTGAACTCGATAGCGAGTTGTGGAAAATCCTTGGTGAAGATCCCTCACAGACGCAACAATTTGGTAAGGATATTCAATCAGACCTAGCGCTGCGTCTACAACATATCGCTACTTCCGGGCTGACGAGAGAAGGGCGAAAAGAGCTCATGGATAAATATTTGCCACCGGAAAACTGTAAGTTAATTAACGCGCCTATTCTTAACCCGGAAGTTAAAGCCGCTGTGACTGATAATGTAATTAAACGAGATAAAGGTATTGAATTAAAACAAAAGCTATTGGCCTCCGCTACATCGTGTGTTGCCGAAGCTACTACAATGCTGATGGCTTCTGAAAATAAAGATACAGCCGTCATAAAACGCCTTATCGACGCGTGTAAGCTTCTATGTGATTGTCTAAACTCAGATTCAATTACACGTAGAAATTTTATAATATCTAACCTAAAAAAGGAACTTAGAGACCAACTTTTAGCTAATAAAGTAGATAAGTACCTTTTCAGTGAAGATTTAGCTGAAACATTAAAAGCAGCAAAAGCTATATCCAGGACCGGCACTGACATGCAGTCGACGCCGCCTGTTACTAATAAACAACCTTTTAAAAAGGACATTCGGCCGCCACAAGGAAATTTAAACTGGCGCCCGGCTCTCCCGAGTTACAGGCACAGGGGGAGTCAGAGGTCGAGGGAGCCTGCGTACAAGAGGCGCCAAGAGAACTCCTCGAAGCCGTCATCGCGTCAAGCGCCGCGGGGGCGCAACCGTCGCTAGGCGAGGTAAAGTACGCTGGCAATTTGTTCAATCATCGCGATCAGTGGTCACGCATAACTCGTGACCCTGTCATATTATCATGGATCGAGGGATACAAAATACCGTTTTCACGCCCAGTTATCCAGCAAGTAGTTACCGCGAACAGGGCTAGCTCAAAAACTGAGGAAACACAATTAAAAAGTTGCATTAATGACCTCTTACTAATCGGGGCTATTACAGAGTGTCAACCCTGTAACAATCAATTTATATCCCCAATTTTCACAGTACCGAAACCAAATGGGAAACCAAGATTTATTCTCAATTTAAAAAATTTAAACAAATTTATTGACACTGGTCATTTTAAATTGGAAGATCTACGCACTGTTCTAAAACTGATTTCTGACAAATGTTTTATGAGTACTATAGACCTTAAGGATGCATACTTTTCTGTACGTATACATAATGATTTTAAAAAGTACCTCCGTTTTCAGTTTGATGGAAAATTGTTCGAATTTAATGTCTTGCCGTTTGGCCTCAGTACTGCTCCTTTTGTATTTACAAAAATCATGAATCCTGTGGTTGGCTTGCTGAGGTCGTGTGGGTACTTATCCACAATCTATCTAGACGATATCTTATTGATATCAGATACTTATCAGTCATGCATAAACAACATTTCGGACACCACGAGACTTTTAAATTCCCTGGGTTTCATAGTTAATATGGAAAAAAGCAACTTTACACCGTGTACGACGTGTACATATCTAGGTTTTGTTATTGACTCAAGTGCCATGCACATTAGCTTGCCTACCGAAAAGATCTCTAAGATAGTTGCAGAAATAAATAAATTTAGTTCCTTAACACGATGCAAAATAAGAGAATTCGCTCGTTTAGTGGGACTACTTACATCTGCCTGCCCCGCTGTTCAATACGGCTGGCTATACACTAAAGAGCTAGAGAGGTGCAAATACTTAAACCTAAAAGGTGATGAGGATTACGACAAACACATGTCATTACCCCCGTCTATTCTGCCGGACCTCGATTGGTGGGCACGTGCTATTGTTAAGCCTACTAACAAAATAAGAGAAAATAATTTCTTTTTAGAAATTTTCAGTGATGCCTCAACTACTGGGTGGGGCGCCGCATGTGGAGAGGAACGAGCTAGTGGGTTATGGACTGATACCGAACTCGAGCGGCATATTAACTATCTAGAAATATTAGCAGCTTTTTTCGGCCTTAAAGTTTTTGCTAAGTCTTGTCATGATTGTCAAGTACTTCTTCGAATCGATAATACCACGGCAATCTCGTACATAAATCGTATGGGCGGTGTACAATACCCTCATCTCACGGACATCACAAGGAAATTGTGGCAGTGGTGTGAAAGTCGAAATATCGTGGTTTTTGCCTCATACATTAGCTCGACAGAGAATGAAATCGCAGATGCTGAATCACGTCGTGTCCACCCTGACATCGAGTGGGAACTATCTGACTTTGCATTTCGAAAGATAGTTCAACGATTTGGTTTTCCCAATATTGACATTTTTGCCAGTAGAGTAAATAAAAAATGTTCAACATATATATCCTGGCACCGGGACCCAGATGCATACGTCATTGATGCATTTACGATTTCATGGTCAAATCTTTTCTTTTACGCATTTCCCCCCTTTGCCATAATTTTAAAAACACTGCGTAAGATAGTAAGTGACAAAGCTAAGGGTATTGTTGTCGTCCCTCTTTGGATTTCACAGCCATGGTACCCATTGTTTAAGAGTCTCCTGGTATCTGAACCTATACAGTTCAAACCCAACAAGAACCTCATATTTTCTCATTCCAGTCAACGAGACGTGCATCACAAAATTACCCTGGTTGCAGGACTGTTATCCGGGCGGCGTTCCTAAAGAGAAATGTTCCTGAAGATTCAATACCAATTATGATAGCTTCTCTTTCTGCTAGTTCTTTAACACAATATGACACGTGTCTCAAAAAATGGTTTCTTTTCTGTAGTGAAAGTGACCTTTCGTTATATCGGGCGTCCATATCCGATGTCCTATGTTTTTTGACAAAATTATATAATTCGGGTGCTCAATATGGCACCCTGAATAGTTGTAGATCTGCGCTGTCATTAATACTGGGCCAGAATATAGGAAGTAATGAGCAAATAAAACGGTTTTTTCGGGGGGTTTTTCGATTAAGACCGTCTATGCCCAAGTATAACACCACCTGGAATACTTCCCTAGTTTTAAATTTCCTTGCTGATTGGTATCCAAACGATAACTTAAACCTAGAATCCATTTCAATGAAAGCTGCAACTTTGCTGATTTTGACAACTGCTCAAAGAATTCAAACAATTTCTAAAATAGACATTAGAAATATTGCGTTTTATAACAATGAAGTGCGCATAAAAATACCCGACTTCTTAAAAACGACACGCCCCGGTGCACCCCAGCCGGAGCTTATTCTTCCATTTTTTCAGGAACGGGTGGCAATATGTCCAGTAGTTACACTGCGCTGCTATTTAAACAAGACGCAGAGTTTACGTGGAAATAATAATATACTGTTTGTTAGTTTCAAGAAACCACATAACCCAATTACCTCGCAAACCCTCAGCAGGTGGGTTAAGTTAACTTTGGGCAAATGCGGTGTTGATGTTTCACTTTTCACTGCTCACAGCACCAGACACGCTACAACATCACAGGCGCATAGACTCGGGGTTAGTTTAGATTTAATTAAGAAAACTGCTGGATGGAGAGGTAGCTCCAACACATTTGGCCGTTTCTATAACCAGCATATTCAAAGTGACGATTGTGATTTACTAGCTAGAACTATATTGAATAACTCGTTGCATACATAATTGAAAACGATTGTTATACTCATTTATAATTTAATGTTAATGTATAACTAAATCAATTATTACATTGATTACAATTAGATTAGTAATAATTAATGATACATGATTAAGTCATAGACTTATATATATTATTAAGTGATAATTTTTTGTTTGGCTCTTAGTAAAATCTTATATTGTTTCTGTGAAGGACTCTTTATTTATTGCAACTTGACATTTGTCATGCTTGTCATGTACTCTCAACATCTACATGTATTAATGCTAATCTCGAGGACAAAGCACGAAATATAATTAATGATTAAACGAACTTACCTGAAGTGAAGTTCTATCATGATTATATGAGTGCTTTGTCCGAAGAGATTAGCATCCCACCCTCCCTAAATATATATATACATGTGTGTATATATATATATATCTCTTATTTGTTTTTTCCCTGATTATCAAATGTCAATTCTGTTTAAAACTCTGAACTAGATGAAATGATGGCGCTAGGGTCGGACGTAGTCCACCCACTTTTTTGATTTAAGGTGATACCTACCCTCAAATAAAGTGCGTGAAGGCGACACCGTAAGTGTTACTACATGTATTAATGCTAATCTCTTCGGACAAAGCACTCATATAATCATGATAGAACTTCACTTCAGGTAAGTTCGTTTAATCATTAATTAAATTGCATCTACTTTTTCCATCTCACTCTCGGCCGACTGAATGACACGTGGGCGCGCGTCAACATGGCGTCACTAATAACCAATAATAGCACAGAATACAGACGTGCAACGCGTGGATCATGCTGATTGGTTCCCGCGCTTCGAAAATTCGCCATCTGCGCAGGTACATCGGTAAGCCGTATCAGTTGTGTTTTACTGTAGCTCGTGAACGAATTTCGAAAGGTTTATAGGAAAATACATATAGTATTTTTACCCGATTGACCCAGACAGAAAGAGGGTAATGTTTTTCGCTGGTATGTATGTATGTATGTGGGTATGTCCGTTCCATTGTGAATTTTGATGAGGGGTCGTTAGATTCGTCTCGGTTGTGGGAGTGCCACAGGCTATATAATATTTTAATCAAAGAAATGAGGATAAAAGAATAATGAGATAGTGGGCACCTTTTTCCGCTCAGTCGATAAGACTAAAAACCGAGGGTTATGAAATTGTGGTATATCTGTTTGTTACGCACTCGTTTGGGCCGGCGGTAGCGACGAGTAGTGGCTAGTAGCGGAACTTCTTGAAGAGCGGGTGCTTGTTGCTGTTGGCGCGGCGGTGCTCGAGGTAGAGCGCGTCGTCGGCGCCGGCCAGCGAGGCCAGGCTGCCGCCCGCGCGCCGCGCGCCGCCCGCGCCGCCCTCGCGCTCCTCCTCGCACTCCGTCTCCGACGCCGCCAGCACCTGCCGCCCGACACACAACATTCAACAACACAACGAGGAGGAGAAAGCGCTGCTGGTCCTTTCATGTACAAATAAGAGCGTAGCCAATGATATAATATCTAAAGATGTAGATATGTTACTAGGGCGCATAACGTCCCACTCGCAGAATGTCCCTTTGTCCCTTTCTCGAAATGTCCCTTTCCTAAATGTCCCTTACGCAAAACGACCCTTCTGCAAAAGGTCCCGTTCGCAAAACGTCCCTTTCGCAAAATGACCCGTTCGCAACGCAACGCAACATTCCTTCGTTACATGCATTACGTGGAGGTAGTCCCGTGTAATGAACAAAATAATACTACGATTGTTGAGCATGGTAAATAAAGGACATATTAGTCATATTGTTACTAGTTGGTCCGCCAGGGTAAATCAAAGGTGAGTTTATATGTGAAGCCCCCATTCCACACTACGGCCAATGTAGGGATTATTATTAGCCCTCTTATCTCTACTTAAACAAGCTTTTTCCAGACGGCACGTTTGCGAGTGGGTCATTTTGCAGACGGGACTTTCTGCGAAAGGGGCTTTCTCAGGAAGGGACATTTTGCGAAAGGGGTGGGACCTTTTGAGAAAGGGACGTTTTGCGAATGGGACGTTATGCGCCCTAACCTAAACAAAATGTACAGTCACGAGATTTAATTTGGTACCCACCTTAGGTTCAAAGTCAATCTGACATTCTATAACAATAAGGTTCAGTTTCTTAAAAGTTACAAATGACTTGACATCTCATGACATTGACGACTTCAAGCATATTTTTCTTGAAATGATTCCCAAATTAACGCTCGTGACCGTACATGCATATAGATAAATAGGATGAACATACACTTAGAGGTACTTTAATAGATAAAATAAAACGATGTGAAAGCGACAGTGCAATTCTGAGTATTCTGACACATTGCTGCTGCTATGTATTGGATAATTGTAGGCCAATCAGATACTTTTTAAGGTTGTACAGTACTGGTTATCGATGTGGTGGAAGGGTCGTGTAGTACATGTACTAAGGGCAAAAAAGAATTCATCCCCGTCACTGTACTAGCACGAACTATTCCGTAAAGTTTCTGCTCTTAGTTCATAGAACACGCGGAGCAAGAACCGACCAGAGCAGACAGAGCAGTGAGTGACACTGACAGCAAAGCGATCCGAATGAATTACCGACCGGCCATCCCAGCTACAAGATGAGCTGGATGGCCTTTTCGGCTTTAGTATAGCGCATTTATTTTTGTTTTATTAAATAGTTTATGGTTTAAGTTCATTATTGTTTTTTTTATTTAATTGTATTTCTAATCTTGCACTATAGCCGAATAAATGTTTCATTAATTCACTTTAATAAAGTTGTGTATGCGCCCGTACACACAATCTAGCATTAAAACACTCGTGATCTTATTATGTAACTCACCTTCCGGCTCGTTTCATGAAACCACACTCGTGTATTAATGCCTCTCACTATGCGCCACTGCGCCAGACACATAAATTACTATTATATTATAGCGGAGACGCGGCTTCTTAAGTTTGTACAAAATTTACAAACATGGTGAAACATGGCGTGAAGCGCCTTCCCCCTCGCTCTAGATAAGACAGTACAGTAGAGAAAGAGACAGTGTAATATAATGTGTACTGTGAATGTGGCTAATAATGTATCGCCAAACATCACTAACCTGCTGCAGCAACATTCCTTGTTCCTCGCGAGAGCCATAAAATAGGTCTGGCTCCGTGTCCATACCCTTTAATTCGGTTATCACCTAGAAAACAACACAATAAGTATGTAAAAAAAAAGTATTTAAATGCTTTTTATACTTTTACTGAGTTGTGTAATGTGTTGTGTGTTTCCAACCTTGTAGCTGTAACCTTGATTGACAAGGAACCGCTGCCTCTTCCGACTGTACGCCATTTCCAAGGTGTCTTGCGACACCAATGTGTAGAAGAACGCGTTATACTCCTCGGCTATGGCACCTTTCTTCGCTCTTAAAATACGACCTGGCAAAAAAATTACCTTTATGTACCTCCTGAGCACACAAACTACCTCTTGGCAAAAAACACGTCTATCCATATAATAATTCATATTATCATGAAAGATACCCAAATGAGCAAACACTGACAGCCACAACAATAATACTTTTACAAACAAGTTTTGTGCGCAGACGGCTTTTACTCCATTATGTTTCGGACTCTCCTCAAGACAGCGATTAAACCCCGAATGAACGTTCCTTCCCAAAAGTTGTTCACTGATTACCAAAACAAATGCTTATAGTCCGTACCCAATCTCTGAGCTTCCTGTCTTCGAGAGCCGCCGTGAGACGAGATCTGAATAAGCACGTTAGCCTCAGGCAAATCAAAGCTAGTATCAGCCACTTTGCTGACGAATATCGTGTTCACTTTCGGGTTGAACTTGAAGTTCTGCAGAATTTGAATCCTTTCGTTCTGTGACGTCGGCCCGTAGATATAAGGCTTGTTCATTTTGACTGCGTAATGACGAAGAGCGAACACATTGTCGGAGAAAACTATAGTTTTGTCACCGCGCCGCTCATGGTACCGTATAAGAAACTGGCAGGCGCGGAATTTCGTTGGGTTCATGACGTAAAGTAGCATCTTCTTGTTTATTCTGAAAGAATAATTATTTTAGAAACTTCTAATACGAGTACAAGACCGAGGACAAGAAGATCATACCGGAGTGTTAGTGGTCTTGCCAGAGCAGACTTACTTCTGTATGAGGTACTCGCGGTAGAACTCGGGCGTCATGGGGCACCAGACCTCGGCGCACTGCACTCGCGCGATGTACCCGTTGGCCTGCAGCTCCAGCCAGTTCGCCTCGTACAGCTTCGGCCCGATCAGGAAGTTCAGGTCCGCGATCTTGTCGTCTTCGCGCAGTAACGTCGCCGTTAGACCTATCGAAAGATTTCTTCTAAGAATTTACTCAGATACGACGGTAAGCTTACTGTTGACAGTTGGGTATTAGCGGCAGGAATTCTCACGAAAAGATAGGTTTTTGACTGCTATAGTAAAATATGGACCTCTGCAGCATCAGGACTGAGTTAAAACTCGAAATTTAGTGACTCTTTAATTGATATCTTAAAGATTTCAACAAGAAATTAAGTGGTTTGGGAAGCTTTACACCATCAAAATTTGATAGTCGAAGGTATCATAGGTATCCCCAGATAAAGACCAATTCGACGATACCTCGAAATTCAAAATATGTTAAGCTGTTATGTATACAGGAGCTCACAAACAAAAATCAAAAATATCTATATTACACTAGAAAAACATGGCCTCCTTCTTGGGCAGTCGGTCCAAAAACGACCAGCAGACTGAGAAAAAGTCAGACACTTAAGTGCAGCCATAAGCGCAGACTAACCAAGTTTAGCATGCGAGTGCACGATGGTGAGCACGCGGCGGAACATCTTGGCGGGGATGGTGTGCACCTCGTCGAGTACCACGAGCCCCCACTCCTGCGCCTGCAGCCACTTCATGGTCTGCTCCGCCTCCCACGAGCGCCGCTGCCCGTGCGTGATCATGGAGTACGTAGTTATCAGGATGCCCGCGCCCATCGGCTTGTCTTTGGCTTCTGATGTGAATCTGCAATTCGTTTGTACAGATGTTGTGGATAATCAAACGATGTCGGATAAGATCGTATTTATTTAGCTTTCTCATTAAGCCTCAGGGCCCATCGATAAGCAAACTGAGAAAGCAAGATAAATACCAACTCATCCGACAAAAGACGATGTAATTCACTACATCTTTACGTAACGTTATTATATCAAACACTATGTCGTATCGTACGAGGGGAACGCACTATCTGTTCTAGACCAAGGCCATAACGAAAGGCTAATCTTGAGTGACCAGTTTTAAGATACATTAAGAGAACGTCAAGACATGAAGAACTGTGAGACTCAGCTTCCTCACATTAGAAGCTCGAATACGCTCCAATAGCCAAATGGCGAGTGAGGTGAGTTATTTACCTAAAAGGCGTGCGAGTATAACCTGCATATCATGCTGTCGTCCGCGGTGGACCAGCACTTGAACTGCTGCTTCCACTGCTCGACGGAGACGCCGGAGTTGCAGAGCACGAGCGCGCGCTTGCGGACCGTGCACACCGCCGTCACGCCCACCAGCGACTTGCCCGCGCCGCACGGCAGCACGATCACGCCCGACCTGAGTGTGAGACCCGACCTACAATCTGCTCTGCACCCGAAGAACCATGCACGTGTGCGTTCTGCACCACGATTCAATACCAGCCTTCAACAAACTATTATCGAAGAACATTATTTAAATAAAAATATTTAAATTAAATTGTTAATATTACGTTTGCGTTTTTTAACATATATATTGTTTTTAGTATTCTAAGATTTTAAAACAAAACCTCAGAATAGATAATAGACACAGAATATTCCAGAATAGTACAGAATATTCTCTCTCCTTTGATCTTTACGAAAGCCACGAAAAAATAAAAGATTAGTTGCTGCCCGCTACTCCGTCCTCGTAGAAAAAATAAATATAGCCTATGTTAGGCCTATATGACCTATGTTACTCAGTGATAATATAGCATTGTACAGGTGAAAGAATTTTCAAAATCGGGCCAATAGTTTTTGAGTTTATTCATAACAAACAAAAATACAAAATCTTTTGTTATTTGTGTCGAAGTCGTCGACTCACAACAATGCGAACACTGCCGTTGGTGGTAGGATAAAGGATGTGATGGTGGTAGTGTGAAGGTTCACTACTCGTAGTGTCCCGGCTACATCTAAGTTTTACTGGCTGGTTATTACGTCACTGATATTCGAAGTAGTAATTCAAATAGGAGTAGAATTGTCTTGTTTTTAGGGGCGACTTCAGTTGCTTATGTGTATCGGGATAGTGAAGGCCCATAAAAAGATATAAATGTATTTATTGAAGAATTAACGGAAGAAATATATATATAAAAAGAAATAACCAGTGCAGTATTATTTAAACATAGTTAGGGCAAGTAAAAGTCGAGCTAGGGAAGCATTGATGAAGTAGCCGCTGCTGAAGGCTACCACAGTAGCGATCTGGAAGGACACTTACATGGTCCTACCACCACTTTGATGTTGCGCACACATTACAGCACTTTTTTGACTTTGGACCATCATGTTTACAATCTTGCACTACATTTCGCTTTACAAACTGATTTACGAGGGTGAAATGAAAAGTTTTGAGCCTAACCTTGTAACGTTTAGCGTTACCCGTAGTTATTTAGTTGGAGAATAAACAAAACACACTCGAATAATAAAGTAACTTAATTTATTTATTATTATAAAAACTAATTGAACGGCGCGGTCGCGGGGAACTACAGAGACTGAGCATGACGGCGAACAGAAAGTATGGGGTCACTTCCCTGCACTTGTGTCCTGGTGTTCGCTGTGGCGGCCTTAACACTTCGGGCACTCCGGGTTCCCGAGATTTCAGGATTCCGGGATTCCGGGATTTGCAGTAGAACTTCGGGGAGACGTGCAGGCAGTAGAAAAGTGGTCCAATAGGGTCTGGACTAAACCCCAAACTTGATCCCCGACTCGGGGAAACACTTGCACTTAATAAACTTTGGTATATAGTACCGAATAGAAATAATACTAAAGTTAAATATTAGTATTTGGTAGTTTTAGTGACGATCGAATTGACGATCCTTTCTCGGCGTCGTAAGGTATCGTCTGAGTCGTGTGACGTCTCGCTCGCCAGGCGGCACTGTCGGCCATCCCCCGATGCAAGGCGTACGTGACGTAGGCTTTTGTCCCCGTATCTAGTTTTGTCTTATAATAAACGCGTGTAGAACATTCTGTTTGTTTGTAAAAATATTATAGTTAATTAGTGTATTTAGTTTTAATATATATTATTATTGTAAATAGATTAATAATTTTATTTTAAAACATTATTTTATTAAAAATTAATTAAGTTTAAATAGAATAATGCTGACTCGTTACATACCCCTCTTTTTAGGTTAGGATTTTTTTTAAATAAAAATCCTCTATGTCTATACTTTGCTTAATAGTTATACTATTTATCATTTAGGCTTCCATCTATCTTACCATCCTTTCATACATCACGCATATTAGCAGGGCAATAAACACTTATTTACTTAGCGTGTTAATGCGTCCTTATAGACTGAGTATTTCAATAAATACATGAAAATGCTCTCATATAACTATTAATAGATGTTGAAGTATGTTTAATAATTGTTCTCCATGATGCAAAAGGAAATGCTGCCAATCTTAAACCTATCTTTGTAGAAGATACATAAGACACGTATTCAGTTTTTTTTTTAGAGTTTTTTTTTTTAATACCCGGTAGACGATAAAAAACTCAATAAAGTGTAGTGTTGTAATTTAACAGCAATATTATAAAATTAAAATCCAAGGAGCCAATTGATTAAACAAACATTAAGGAAAAGACATAGTATTAAAGGAGTATCCTTTTATAACATCACTATTTGTAGTTAGTTCGCTTAAAATCTTTGACATGCCAGTCTCCTATATTGTTACCTTGCATGTCATTAAGTTCGTAGACTAAATTTGACTTTTTCGCGACCACCTTACATTTGATATATTTTGGGGCAAGTTTTTTGGAAAACCGGTTATCCTTGTTGCTTTGAAAGAATGTCTTCTTCCAAATTATGTCACCAACCTTGAAACTAACATCCCAACGGCGCAGATTATACTGGCCACTATTTCTAGAATGGGCTTTAAGAAGAGAATATTGAACCTTTTCAAAGATTTTCCTTAAATGACCCAAATTATCAGCGTATGCTTCTCGAGGCGTAAAAATTGTGTCGTTCGTGGAATCTGTGTCGATGTAATGAGAGCCACAGCTTACTAATTCGCGTCCGTATACCAAAAATGAAGGCGTAAATCCAGTAGCTTCATTAACTGAAGAATTAATGGCGAATTGAATTTTTGGTATGTTTATGTCCCAAGATCGGTGATCATTTTCAATGTAGGTAGATACGGCAGTCATTATGGTCTTATTATATCGCTCAACAGTATTGACCTGGGGCGTGTATTTAGGTGTGTAATTTACTTTAGGGATATTGTATTTTGAATACAGCTGTTTTAAAATATTACTGATGAATTGCTTACCATTATCCATAATAACCGTGCTGGGGATACCATGTACCAAGAAAACGCATTCTTCGAGAATCTTTGCTAACACCTCGGAGGTTGCGCGGCGTATAGGAAACAGGAGGCAATATTTAGTAAAACAGCATGTTACTACAAACAAGTAAGTGTTTTGTTTTCTCGAAGGGGGTAGGGGACCAACAAGATCCATGCTCAGCATTTGGAATGGGCGGGAACAGTCTTTAGGACGGCCCATGGCACCAAGTGTTGCATGATTGGCATGTTTGTGAGCATTACAAGTGTCACAACCTGTTATAAAATTAGTGACGTCGCGGTGCATGTCAGGCCAGAAGTATTTTAAGGATAAACGTCTATAAGTTTTAAAAATTCCTAAGTGGCCCGAAATAGGTTCTGAGTGATTTTTAGAAATCATCTCTTTTCTGCACTCGAGAGGAATTACTTCTTTCCATTCGAACTCTCTTGTGAGTGGATTTAAGCTCTTTTTGTGGCGAAACAGTTTTCCGTTGGTAAGTTTATAATCTAAAAATGAAGTTGGTGAATTTTGGCATCCATTATATATGTTTAAAAACCATGAATCTTTAGTTGTAAATGCTATATTAGAGTCAGATAGGTTCGCACTGATAGCTGATATTGGGACTGAGCGAGAGGAACGACATTGTCGGTACCACGACGATGCCTAATTTCAAGGTTGAACGAAGACATTCGAACACCCCAACGAGCTAAACGACCCGTGGGATTATTAAGATTTAAGAACCACTTTAAAGATGAGTGATCAGTGAACACTATAATTTTTTGACCGTTTTCTAAGTAGCACCTCCAATGTTCGATAGCTGCTAGCACCGCTAGGGCCTCTCTCTCAGTGGCACTATAATTCCGTTCTTTACTAGAAAGGGACTTGCTCATATACGCTATTACCTTCTCCTCGTCATTTAAGACCTGCGTCAGCACAGCGCCGACCCCAAAATCACTGGCATCAGTGTGCACTTGGAACGGTTGTGAGTAGTCAGGACATGATAGTATAGGCGACGAAATCAGACATTCCTTTAGAGTTCGAAAGGCTTTCTCGGCATCAGTAGAC
This sequence comes from Acleris literana, assembly GCA_946894065.1. NCBI lineage: Eukaryota > Metazoa > Arthropoda > Insecta > Lepidoptera > Tortricidae > Acleris > Acleris literana. The sequence goes on from OX335681.1 coordinate 9,016,012, forward strand.
CAACAGAAAGGGGGAGATTTTTTTGCCTGAGATGTTAATCTATTTAGCGGCGAAGCTATGGAGCTAAAATTTGGAATAAACCTTCGGTACCAACTGGCAGTACCGATGAAACGTCTGACTTCCTTGCGGTTGGTAGGTGTTGGGTAGTTAATAATCGCCTCAATTTTCTCGGGATCTGGCTGAAGGCCGTTAGAGTCCACGACGTAGCCCAAATATTTTATCTGTTTCCTAAAAAAATTACACTTTTTAAAGCTAATTGTTAGATTTGCTGTTTTAATCCTTTCCAGAACGCGAACTAGAAGTGAAATGTGCTGCTCAAAGGTTTGTGAAATAATAATGATATCATCTACGAGGGGCGGCTGAAAAGTAATCTACCTAACAATGAAACAAAAGACTGTCGTGGCTAATTTTTTTTTATTTTTCTATATAGTCCCCTGCTAGTAAAATGCACTTATTAAATTTTTCAAATATTGAATTTAAACCATTAAAAAAAAAATCTTTCGGTTTGTCGTCAAAAAAGTCAGTAACCGCAGCCTTCATTTCGTCATCGGTCATAAACCTTCGTCCCCTGAGGTCTTTCTTGAGAAGTCTAAACAGAAAATAGTCACAGGGGGCTAAATCTGGACTATAAGGGGGGTGGTCAATGGTTTCGAAGCCATTGTCTTTAATTGCTAGCTTCGTTGTGCGGGCGGTATGCACTGGTGCGTTATCGTGCAAAATCAGAATACCTTTGTTTAGTTTACCTCGCCGTTTTTCTTTTATTGTCTCTCTTAGTTGGTATAGTAAGTTTGAGTAATAATCAGCATTCATTGTAGTTTTCTTCGGTAAATAATCTATGAGCAAAATCCCTTCTGTGTCCCAAAAGATTGTAGCCATAAGTTTACCTGCCGATGGACAGACCTTGAATTTCCGAGGCGGCTTCTCATCCTTAAATTTCCACTGTAACGACTCTTGCTTACTTTCCGGGTCCCATTGTCGAATCCAAGTCTCATCACATGTTACAATTCTAGAAATTATTTCTTCCTCTTTCCCTCGACTCATCTCCAAAAACTCTTCGCAACATTTGACACGCCTCTCCATGTCAAATGCAGTCAACATTCTGGGGACCCAACGTGCACTAACCTTGGACATGTTCAAATGCTCATGAATTATTTCATTGACTCGCTCTTTACTGACGCCCACATCTCTAGCTATCTCCCACTGCTTCACTCGTCGGTCCTCTAATATATTTTTTTTCACCCTGGCTACATTTTCATCGGTGACGGCCGAAACTGGTCTTCCGCTACGAGGATCATCTTCCAGACTCTCACGACCTAACTTAAACTGCTTTGACCAAAACTTTATAACAAATTCGGAAGAACACAAACTGCCAAACACACGTAACATACGCTGTCTGATCTCCGAAGGCGTATTCCCTTCTTTAGTCAAAAACTTAATCACCGCACGCTGCTCGATTTTATCCATTTTCACTTTTTCTACCGACATGTTTGAAACAATTGTAGGAGACAAATAAACGTGATGCAATAAACAAATGAATGTAATACATTTTGAAAATAGAGTAACAAACGAATATAAATCCATACCAGCCAGCATTATTTTTGTATATATTTCTGACCAAGGAGATTACTTATCAGCCGCCCCTCGTATATAGACAAACACTTTATGCTCAAACTCGGGACCATAAAATAACATGTCCACTAAACGTTGTTGAGTTGCCGGTGCGTTTGTTAGTCCGAATGGCATTGATTTAAATTGGAATGTGCCTCGGGATGGAATGTAAAATGCTGTTTTACACCTATCCTCTTTAGTAATAGGGATTTGCCAAAAGCTTTTAGACAAATCTAAGCTAGAGAGATATTTCGCATCTCTTAAATTGTCGAGTATCTCAGATATATAGGGAATGCTGTACGCATCTTTAACTGTGACGGCATTGAGCTTTCGGCTATCTAGGCAGAATCTAAGTTCACCGTTTTTCTTGGGCGTTAATAGTACGGGAGACGACCAAGGGCTCTCGCAGGACTCAACTACGTCCTCTCCTAACATTTCATCAAGTTGCTCTACTAAAACACGTTGTTTTTCGGGGGACATTCTGTAATAACGTTGACGAATGGGGGCAGCGTCCCCAGTGTCAATACTGTGTGCGATTAGAGAGGTGCGTCCGAGACCACGCTCTTCGTATGAAATGTCCCGAAATTGTGTAATGATGTGATCTGCTGTGACCTTTTGTTCAGTGGATAGATGCTCATAGTCACATACGTGTATTTTAGGTTCTATTGTCATAGTGTCTAGTATATTGGTATCACTAGTCAACATTACTGAATCTAAATATTTAGGAAATATACCATACACTCTCCAGAAATCCATACCGAGAATTAATGAATTTTGTATGGCTGGTACTACATAAACCTTCAAAATATGCAATTGATTCAGAAATGAAATGGGTAGGTACATCACTCCAACGTTTTCTAATGTTTGACCGCCAGCAGCGACAAATTTTAAGTTTTCAGTTTTATTTAAAGTAAAACCGGCGTCTAAGAGCCGTTCATGGTAGTTATTGCCTACAATTGTTACATTTGAACCTGTATCCAATAATCCATTAGCAATTCTACCATTAATTTCGACTGCGACGTAAGGTCTGTTAGTAAAATTTTCAGTTTTCTTTTGTGAGTTGTGGATTGCAGTGACAGAATAACAGGAAAAAAATATCGATATAAAATTTAGCCATTGATGCCAATCTTTGTTATTTTGGTTATTATTCGTTGTTCTGACAGCTTCAATGACACTGCAATCCACTGGATTTAGTTTTTTGGGCGACCGGGTTTAGGATTACAAGTAATACAGTCGGGGTATCGAGTGCCTTTTCTGTCACACTTAAAGCAGATGGGAAAATGTGGTTGTTTGCACTCTTTCAGTGTATGTGAATTGCAACGACACCTAGGACAGTATTTGACCTGTGTTTCACTGGTATTATTAAATCGAGTAGGTGTGACGTGTAACGCATGAGTAGTAGTATTAGGTTTATCCTGTGTAGTTTTAGCACTATTGTAAGTATAATTGTTTGCATAATCTGAATGCTTATTATTTGTATTATAGTTGTTGTACCTCAAGTAGTTATTTGTATTTGTAATGTTTTTATTAGAGTAGTAATTATTATGTTTATGTTTAGTGTAGGCAAACTCCGGTGCTAGCGTTTCGGACGATACTCTAGGCGGCTCATGAAACAAGGATTGTCGCGATTGTATGTTTTCGTAATTAGAACAAATCTTTTTCAGAGTATCCAGATCTCTTATTTCAGGAGAGGCTGCTAAGGTGCTAGCATAATATGGTCGGATGTTATGAAGAATTATTTCTATCTTATCTTCCTCTGATAACGGTTTTGATAATCTCGAAAACATACCGTGCATAATGGATAGGTAGATTGTAATGTTCTCGAGCTCACCCTGAGTACGCGACCTGATTTCGGCTAGCAGCCGGTAATCATAGTCTTTTTGACTAAAATCCTGTTTAAGTAAAACGACGACGTCATCCCAGTTCACAACTTTATCTTTTATACAGCGAAACCAATGTAAGGCGTCGTCGGTAAAAATTTCGTATGCAAATTTCAGTATTCGGTCTTTGGAAATGTTTCTTGCATTCACAAATTCGTCTACCCTTTGAATGAATGAAAGAACGCAGGATTTACCTGAGTATTTCAATTTGGCCAAATCGGAGGTTAGATTGCGATCGCAGCCAATAAACCCGGTTTCAGGTTCCGAAGTAGATCCGGTGTTTGAGTTAAAACTCATAGATGCAATGTCTTTGTATTGGCTGTTAAAGGTTGCACAATTAATTTTGTATTGGTCCGACAACTTAGGATCAATATTTGTAATTCTATTCGCTCTGTGGTAAATATGATGAAGAAGATTCTCTGTGCGTAGGAACAAATTTTTGTCAAATTTAGTTTTCAATGAATTTATCATTGTTTGGGATTTTTGTAAACTTTCTTTTATAGCCATCAAATCGACCGCGGGCTCTAAATGAGATTCAAGAATATCTTCTGCAGGTATAGACATCTTAACAATCTGGCTACGAAGTTCTTGCACAGATCCGACTGTACCACCTCTAAGAATGACCTCATACTCGAGCTCAGCTTTTTGTAGGGACAAATATTTAATTGGATACGACATTGTGTAAAGGAAATGTTTACTCCTTTCAGTACGGATGAGCGTTGCGATTACAAATGATTGATAAGCAGTTACACATTTGTTACAAAGTATGTGGGGTTTAAGTTATTAAATGCAGAGGTTAGAAGCAATATTCCAAATTGAATTAACCTATTTTACCAACTTGCAATGAACCACATACAAAGTAACGGCAATAGAAATCAACCTTAAATTAACTAGTTATGATTTGCAACCAACACCAATGAAAACTAAAAAATACCATGAATCTGTGACAGCCATGCTCAGCTCAATAAAATACCTATAGTGGGCGCCATTGTAACGTTTAGCGTTACCCGTAGTTATTTAGTTGGAGAATAAACAAAACACACTCGAATAATAAAGTAACTTAATTTATTTATTATTATAAAAACTAATTGAACGGCTAGGTCGCGGGGAACTACAGAGACTGAGCATGACGGCGAACAGAAAGTATGGGGTCACTTCCCTGCACTTGTGTCCTGGTGTTCGCTGTGGCGGCCTTAACACTTCGGGCACTCCGGGTTCCCGAGATTTCAGGATTCCGGGATTCCGGGATTTGCAGTAGAACTTCGGGGAGACGTGCAGGCAGTAGAAAAGTGGTCCAATAGGGTCTGGACTAAACCCCAAACTTGATCCCCGACTCGGGGAAACACTTGCACTTAATAAACTTTGGTATATAGTACCGAATAGAAATAATACTAAAGTTAAATATTAGTATTTGGTAGTTTTAGTGACGATCGAATTGACGATCCTTTCTCGGCGTCGTAAGGTATCGTCTGAGTCGTGTGACGTCTCGCTCGCCAGGCGGCACTGTCGGCCATCCCCCGATGCAAGGCGTACGTGACGTAGGCTTTTGTCCCCGTATCTAGTTTTGTCTTATAATAAACGCGTGTAGAACATTCTGTTTGTTTGTAAAAATATTATAGTTAATTAGTGTATTTAGTTTTAATATATATTATTATTGTAAATAGATTAATAATTTTATTTTAAAACATTATTTTATTAAAAATTAATTAAGTTTAAATAGAATAACGCTGACTCGTTACAACCTTTAAAAATGTATATCTCTTCATAGTCACCAAAACGATCTATACACTTTTCCCACCTCGCTTCTAACTTCATTATTCCCTGTAAAAAAATGAATCTTCAAGGTGATCGAAATATTCAGTCACAGCTTCTTGTACCTCAATATCCGTCGAAAATTTCCGTCCTGCCAAGTGTTTTTTTAGGTTCGGGGAAATATCATAATCAGAGGGGGCCAAGCCCAGCGAATAGGGTGGATGCGGCAGCAATTCAAACCCACAGTTATGTATTTGTGCGATAGATTTCACTGCAGTATGGACAGGAGCATCGTCTTGGTGGAACAACACATTTTTAAAGACAAGGTCTTTTCGTTGTAATTTCTTCACGTAGAAGTTGTAAGAGGCTGCAATAGTATTCAGCATTTACCCTTTTCGAGATAATCAACCATGATGACACCTTTGCAATCCCAAAAAACTGAAGCCATTACCATGGTACAATAATATACTTCGCCTGGTATTCTCTTCCGAGAAGCAGTGGTCACGTGAGTGGACACGTACTACGTTATATCCGGCAACCGAAGATTTCCAAACTTTAAACTTAATAACAACAATTAATAACTATAATTGTATATAGGTATTTGCATTTTGAACATTAACTTTTATCTATAAAAAAATAACGTCAATACGTGTTGCTGCATTCTGACGTAGGTAAGGGTATAAGTTCTACGAGCAATATGCCGTGACCACTGGCACTTAAATGTTGAACGTTTAATGGTAAATATACGACTATACTCATAACAAAATAAAGAATATGTTCTAAATATTAGGGCTATGGATTATGAGAACTTGAATATTGATAAGCGCTTTATTAAGCGCTTCCACTCCGCGTGTTTAGGAAAATCGATTTTCATAGAGCATTAAACACTTTACATTTTACAAAAAATGTCATCTGCAACTTTAACCGCGACAGTTTGAAAATCATTGGCGCATCATTAGCGTTATGATACCGAGCGAGAGCGGAGTCTGATATTCCCATAAGTTCGAATAGTATGACGAGAAACATCAAATTAACAGATTTGTAACCGGCCAGTTTGATCTAGTGAATCCGGTGATGTTTGTAGTACATACATACATACATACATAATTTCACGCCTTCGTTCCCAGAATGGGGTAGGCAGAGCTACAGAATTACAAACATCTCTAAAAACTTGTTGATAATTCTATAACCACAATTTGCGCAATGCAATGTTTGTAGTATCAGGTTGTAAACTAAAAAACCTAATTAGATTCCAACATACGTCAAAAAAGTGTTGCCATTAAAATGACATATTAGGTGGATCAGTAAATTTTCACTTCTGTAAATGTTATAGGTAGCTGTTTATTTTATTTATAATATTAAAGGCAACATTTAATTTTCCTTCTTAAATAAACAATCTTATTTAAATACTCGTCGCAAAAAAAGATATTTAATTAAATTGTTTTATATGAGAAAAGTTTAAATAACAATGGCAATAACTCAGGGTTTAATAACATTTGGTACCAATTATTATTCTCATTATGTGCCATTACATTTTTAGGAAAAAAAATCAATCATATTTTTACGTACGTCTTCAAAACTTGACCGAAATCTTCAAAAAATCTTCAAGTCTTCAAAAAATTATCAGTTGATAACATCTATTGTCACTTCATTCGACATCTGACGTTTGGATAGCTCGAATGTTTTCTGTACCTATTCGCCCCGTGGTGATTTTCATTGTTAAGTTTTTGTTGTTTCATTTCGTTATTGTTTCAAGTTTGTGTTTTGCTCGTGGGTTTTGCTTTATCGCAAGTAAAATGGAGCCTGTACCAGGTTCAACAAACATTGATTAAAATTAGGATGACCTTTATCATATTGTGGAAATAACTTATATTGTTTTATTTTAACATAATTATTGTACCAAAAGGTTGGTTTTTCCTGAAACGTCACAATGATGATGACACCGTGTAACTGTGACATTCAGCCATCTTTGGTAGTTTTTTTGACGTATATTGGAATCTAATTAGGTTTCCAAGTTTAATTGACAACATTTCAAAAAAAGAAGTATTTTAGTTTTTTCGCGTTTATAATAGCTGGTTAAAAATTAGACTACCCGTGTTTCTCGGTTTTTCTTTATTTAACTTAAATTCGTCGTTAATAATTTATTAAAGAAATAGTCATTAAAAAGACCGTATATACAAAGTTAGGAATACGGATGTCGTGATCTTAGCATGATAATAAAATAAAATAAAAGTGTCTTTAAACAGAAACAGAACTGACTGTCATGTCACGTCGCTTGTCAACAATAACAACTGTAACAACATAAATTCGTCGACTTTGGGCAGATTGCGGCTATCCGCTTTTACAAATCCGTTAGTCACTTTTATTTTAAATAGCGTAGGTATATCAAAACAATAGTATTACGAGAATCGAAAGCGTGTCGTTAGAATCAAGTAATCCGTCAGACAGATAAAAAATTTACATGACAGTTGTATATTTTTTTCAATTTCCTATGGTAATAAATGGACTAAGGGCACTATAAGTGTATTCCTAACATTCACAATCCAACTTTTTTTACTGTTTTTCCTAAATATAAAAAAACTACTGCATATAAAAATCTAAAAATATTTTTACTGTAATCAGTAGTGTAAAATCTACAAACGGTATTTAAATTTACTACCTTAGCACATATGAATTGTTGTCAATTCCACATTGTAATGTAACCTTTATGTTTAAAAAAATCCCTATTAGTTATTTTCATGCATAAATGCATTTACATTATTAAAATTAAACATTAAATTAAAGTAAATACATAAATTATGCTCGTGACTTATATTATTCGTGATATATATGATTTTTGAAATAAAATCGTACACTAATCTAAAATCAATTTTGACCATATTTTTGGGTAGTGGTTAATCAAGTGGCAACTTTGTGATGACGAAGTGTCTCTCCTTCGGAAGGGAAGACCTTGTTTTATTAGACCATGGCCATAACCTTCTTCGCTGATAAAATAGCCTTAGCTTTTTTAGGAGGTGGAGACCCTTTTGACTCCGGTGAATTGTGGTGGATCCAAGTCTCGTCCATAGTTATGAAACGACTAAGATCTTGTGGGTCGCATTGAAACAGATCCCGTTTAGTATTGTTTTCCTGTGACACTGTATTTCGGGTGTTTTTATTTTCAGCTTAAAGCAGTCTAGGTACCCACCTTGCAGAGACCTTAGAAAATCCAAGATCCTTGGTGAGTATATTTTGTACTAGCTCATAGGAAATGCCTATTTTCTCCGCTATCTCTGCAACTTTCAAACACCTGTCATTCATAACCATATCTAGTATTTTATTGACATTTTCGTCTGTAAGCAGAAGCCGTTATTGGTCTACCACACCTAGGTTCATACTTCTTCTCTGCCCCGTTTAAAATCTGCTACCCATCGTTTTACAGTGGCATATGATGGAGCATATCTTCAAAAGTTTGCTTTGGCGTTAACCTTTTTTTTGTAAGTACTTTATGACAGAACGGTACCGTAAAATAGGGTGACTTTGGAAACGCGAGGCGACTTTGATATTTCTTTGAATCATCGATTTTGTGCAATGTCTGAGTTATTATTAAGCTCTTTCGCGATATTACTTTCATATGTTTCATAAGCGAGCGCAAAATATTAGTAGTTCAAGTATTTTCAGACAAATTGGATTTAAAACCTTCGAAACAAAAAACCACTATTTTTTGACATGCTTCAGGGGTGACTTTGATATTGTGATGTAAACACAGGGATAATCAAAGAAGCCCCATTTTATGAATCGGGATTTTTAGCTACGTTTTTATTTTTTCCTACTAAGCCGTCTACCGTAGTCTGCCTCTAGCTGCTTTAAATTACTCCAAATTAGTAGTCGCCAATACAATATTTTTAATAATTTATTTTACGATTAAATGCGAGAGTTACAGAATATTTATTTTTAAAATTAATCAAACTAACCCCATTTTACGGTAATCAATTTTATCCATTCTAAAGGAAACCGCGAACCTTTTTTAGTACCTACATCGATTACAAAATTTGTAATTGTGACAGAAGAACAACAAAAGATAGTGCATTATGATAAAAAATATGTACGTCTTAAGTGCCAGTGTATTATTTTTTCTTTTTAATTTCATTATCAACCTCAGGCTCAAAACTTTTCAATTCACCCTCTTAACATCTGACCTAACGAACTGTTTCTTTATTTATTTATTTCCACAATAATAGGCTTACAGTTTTATCCAAATCGCCTATCATGTTACATTGTATCATATTACAGAATATTATAATAAGATATATATAATTAAGATATAATATAACAAAAGAAACTAAAATAGTAGACGAGCACACAAATATGGTTATTACAATTACAAAGCCAAGAAAGAACTACTACACAAGAATGTACATATGCTGAGTTTTAAGATGTGCCAGCTGACGGCTAGCACGTCGGTATCCTGGAGCTCGGCAAGTAGCGCGTTTATCAGCTCTACCGCGCGGGCGGTCGGGGAGTTCCGGGCGCGGCGCGTTTGGAGCCCCGGCAGCGCCGCGAACAGCGGGTGCCGGCGGCGCGCCCCCGCGCGCACGTACTGCTCCGGGACGAACAAGCGAAGCTGCTCAAGAGCAGTTGGATTGTCTACCTGTTACGTACCTCGCTCTGCCATTTCCGAACATTTTCCTGAGACTCTTTTCCTGGTAGGGGCGCAGCACGGCGGTGGGCTTGAGGTCAATGTTGATGTCAGGGTTGACAGTGTCGTTCCGGAAATCGTACTCGGCTAGTAAAGGGTGCTCCAACTCGATGCAGCGCTTTTGTATTACCTGTAATAAAATAGGCATTTTTAACCGTTACTGATATAGTATCCTTTGTCAAGTCATTCGTGGCTTAGGAGTCGTCCGTTTTCTCACACGTACTTATTTTGTTTTAAATTGAGTATGCGTCATTGGGTAATAATGAAATTTTGAAGAAAATCTTTTGAAGGAAAGAGCTATGTACAAAATTTTGTTTTATAAAAATAAATTAAGAAAACGGTACAGATAATTTTCGGTTATAATTAAAAAAAACTTGCTATATTTTTAACACCCACAAAAGTAGCCAGACAGGCAAGAAAGTAGTAGTAGTGGATTTTTGTCGTCCACATAAGTAGCATTCCCCGTCGGCAGAAAATCCTACTTCTTCGCCAAGTGACGCCGCAAAATTGTGTACATACCACGGGTGGATCAGATCGCATATTTATCGCCTTCGCCTACGGCTCGAGAGACAAATAGCATCAATGTACAATTTCCGTTTACTTTTTTTGGGTTGAAATATAACATCCGACATAAACAATGTCCATTTCATCATAAACGTAAATTTTCACTACACTTGGACTATTTAAATGAATATAAAGGCTTGTAGTACCTACTGTTATGTCGGCGATGGGCTTACAACCTGTCACTAATACACTGGTAAACAAAGAAGAATGTCAGTAGGAACGCCAAATCGCTTGAAACTTCGTAAAAGTAAAGCTTATGAATAAACACACATAATACTTTTTGTTTCATTCAAATAGAGCCAGTAGTTTTGATACTACAAACGTTTAAAATTTTGTTCAATAATATTAAAGGGCGCGGGCGCCATCTTGCTGTAGTGACGTCATCGCTTCACAGCGGTACGCGCCCATAAAAGATTGAGTAAGTTTACAGTAGTAGTAAGTATATCTTTTTAACCGTAATAAGTAACCAGTTGAAATTTTCACAGAACACGTGTTGTTATAATTTGTCAAGCTTAAATTGTAGTCTTAGTTTCATAGTTTACGACTGTATAGCAATCTCAAGTAAAACTGGTACAAATACGTGACTAAACTGATTTTATCAACACTATGTTTTAAGTGGTCACGCATCCTGTTTTATACTACGCTTGTAGTTGCTTAACTTTGGAAGTCGTAGGTTAGTTATGGTTATCTATTGTTTATTACATACAGTTAAACTAAACTAACTATCTGTCACTGAGCTGACTGATGTTTATCTATCTAACACACCACACACTATCTTGCATACAAAACAGTAAAGATTGCTATTTAGTCGTAAACTATGAAAGTAAGACAACAATTTAAGTTATAAATAGCATCAAAATAAGAAGCCATAATAAAAATACAATCCGTATAAAAATGCAAAAAAAAATGTTTTTTTTTTTTCATGTTTCTTGTATGGGGAGTCCCCATACATTGGGGACCCCTCTTGGGATTTGATTTATTGTTCATTGTGTACTTTTAAACGATAGAGTTAATAATAACACGTATTCTGTGAAAATTTCAACTGGTTACTTATTACGATTAAAAAGATGTAGCCCTGTAAACTTACTGAATCATGTAAGGGCGCGTACCGGTGTAAAGCGATGACGTCATCATCCGTGAGCGCTAGCCGTCGGGTTTCGAGCGCCGCATACTAAGTTTAAAATTCAATATATCAGAAACTATTTGACGTATCGAAATGATTTTTATACAGGTATTTTTTGTTTTTAATGAAAAATACGGTAAGCCAAAGATCTAAACTGGCTGACATTCTCTGTTACAGAATTATCAACAAGTTTTTGTTGTTGGTAATTCTGTAGCTCTGCCTACCCCACTCTGGGAATAAAAAAAAAAAAAAAAAGAAGGCGTGAGTAGATGTATGTACGAGGGGTGCCTTTTAAGTTCTGTCGTTTGAAAAAACTAAAGACAATTTAAGTGTTAAATGGTATTTATTGTTTTTCAAAGTAATCACCGTGATATGTAATACACTTTTTCATTCGGCCGAACCAGTTTCCGAAACACTTATTCCATTCCGAAGTCGGGGTCTCCAAAATGGCCGTTTTGTATGCCTCAACCGCTTCTTCAGGCGTCCGGTACCGTTGACCACGAAGTCGTTGCTTGATTTTTGGAAAAGTGAAGAAGTCATTAGGGCTTAAGTCTGGACTGTACGGCGGGTGATCCAAATTTTCGGCGTTTTGTTCTTTTAAAAACGCAATTGTCTGCCGGGCGGTGTGCGAGCTAGCATTATCGTGGTGCAGTACTATACGACGTCTTGGGTTATTTTTTTGCAACTCGCCGATAACTTCTGGTAAACAAACAGTGGTATACCAGTCAGCATTAACTGTTTTACGATCTTCGAGCACGATGGTCGCAACGTGGCCACTTTTCGCTACAAACGTGGCGACCATTTTTGTCGAAGTGCTCCGTGAGCGTATTACTTTGGTCGGTTTTGGCTCATCTTGAAACACCCAAACAGTCGACTGCTGTTTAGAATCCGGATCGTAGGCATATATCCAAGATTCGTCACCACTGATAATGTCATAAACGTGTTTAGAGTCTCCTCGGTTGAATTGCCGCAGAGTTTTGCGGCACCATCTAACGCGAGCCGTTTTTTGGTCTTCACTAAGTAAATGTGGTATCCAGCATGAGATCATTTTTTTTACACCTAAGTGATCATGCAATATATTTTGAACACTGGTCCCTGAAATGCTTAATGAAGCTTCTATCTCGCGGTATGTCGCATGGCGATCTTCGACGATCAGTTGCCGTACAGCATCAATGTTTTCCTAGGTTACAGCTGTTTTTGGTCGGCCTTCACGATGCCTATCACTAAGACTAGAGCAACCACGTTGAAATTCCAAATACCGACGTTCCACAGTCCGGATGCATGGTGCTTCATTTTTAAAAACCGTAGTCAGCTCTTCAATGCACTGAAGACGCGTTAAACCCCTTTTAAAGTTGTAAACTATTATCGCACGTAAATTTTCCTTCGCAATTTCCATTTTCACAACCGACTTGTCAACTTTGAACCGACGCTGTACTAAAACGAATCGGCCGATCTCGAGACATTCTTTTGTTTTTGAATTCTAAATTCAAATATTTTAATATGATACTAGTTTTTTTTTTAATAATCACGGGAGTTTTGCAAACCACAGAACTTAAAAGGCAGCCCTCGTATGTATTAGGGTGGTCCAAAATAGTATGAAGAAAAAAAGTATATGAAATCATTCTTCCACATAACTTATTTTTGGTTACTATAATTTAAACTTGTTATGTGATCGTTTATTGATCGCCCAAAGCGTTTAGTTTATGCCAAAAAGATCTCAGTCTCATACAAAACGATATCTAGTAAACTTAGCAAAAACTAAAAACAGAAGTAGAATATTGTTTGCTGCAACTCAGAATACAGTGTCATGATCTGTCCAAAGACTTTCTCATTCGATATCTTTATTAGATGTGTGAAGCTCTACATATACATTTTTATATGATAACCATTTTAACAGTGTGGGCGACCTGTAAAGTTTATTAAATTGCATTAAAACTTGTTATAGCGTATTTTCGTGTATTTTGAAATAAAAAGAAACTTGTGGACAAACAATATTACACAGTTTTGTTTTTTGGACCGCCCTAGTATGTATGTATGCTGGACTATTTTTCTATCTCGGTCTCTCACTGTTGAGAATCGCGACCACAGGTTAAATTAAATTAACTAGTCTTAGTCTGGTACTGTATAGTCTGTATACCAGTTACCAGCGTCAAGCATGTATGTAGATGACTGCGGCAGGCCTCACCTCGATCTTGTCGGGGTCGACCTCGAAGGCGACGGCTGTATTGGCGGTGAGCTCGGTGGCCTCGTCCTCCTCGTCGTCCTTGTCCAGCTGCTGGTAGAACTGGCTGATGTCGTCGGGGACGGCGCCGTTAGACGGCGGCTTCTCTTCGCCTGGAACTGTACGAACCAAATATCATAAATTAAATAACTATATACAGTGCTTGCAATACTTAAATGCATGTTTTTCTCAAATTTCAAAAGGGCAGGTGACATAATTTTCGTTCTTTTTGTGTGAGTTCATATATGGACGTACCTATACTTAATAGAAAAAATGCAACCGTATTTGGGTACTATATTAGAAGGTAGTATTCTTATAATCAGTTAAGTACTTAAACACGTTGTATTTGAAAATGAAAATGCTGGCATCCCAATATTGCATACTTCAGATATTTTCCTGAGTCTTAGATGTGATCCATGTGTGTATGTTAATCATTTTCTACTACTTATCCCATAAGTCTAGAGATTAGTTAGACCTTTGTTTTAAGATTTAGTTAATAAGTGATTAACAGAAAAGGTTTTCAGGTATTGCGTCGCTGGTACCGTCTAATTATCGCTAAGGTTGACACTTGTCACTGTCATAATATTATTGCAAGGGAAAATCGAACTTATTGTATCATGACGTGCAAATGAAGTTCAACTGTAGGGTGGTAGACCACATTTTTGGCCGAACTGTACAGACCCTATCGTAACCATTGTCCTCCTTGCAGCAAGCAGAACTGATAAGGTGGACAGGCCTCATACTCGTACTGAACTACTGAGTACCTACTGACGTTAATGACTGTTGGTATGGGGTTGTGTGTGCTGGCCCCAATGGGGTGTGTATCCTCTACGACCGTGTGTTGGCCCCCGAGGGCTAGCGTGCACTGACCGGCGGTGCTGGGAAGCGCGGCGGGCCCGGCGGCGGCGGCGGTGCTCAGCAAGGTGTCGTCCCCGTCGCGGCGCAGGCGGCACTGCTGCACCACGGGGTCGCGCAGCAGCTTGTGGAGCACCTCCACGTGCTTGCTTTCTACTAGGTATCTAAATACATCATACAATTATTCCTAACAATATTAGTCTACCGGTAGCACTCAGAGTCAGGGGCGGCCACATAAATTTCGATTCGGAATTCCGAATGAAGCTAATTCATACAAATCAATGACCCTACCACACACGTACGAGGGGTGCCTTTTAAGTTCTGTCGTTTGAAAAAACTAAAGACAATTTAAGTGTTAAATGGTATTTATTGTTTTTCAAAGTAATCACCGTGATATGTAATACACTTTTTCATTCGATCGAACCAGTTTTCGAAACACTTATTCCATTCCGAAGTTGGGGTCTCCAAAATGGCCGTTTTGTATGCCTCAACCGCTTCTTCAGGCGTCCGGTACCGTTGACCACGAAGTCGTTGCTTGATTTTTTGAAAAGTGAGAAGTCATTAGGGCTTAAGTCTGGACTGTACGGCGGGTGATCCAAATTTTCGACGTTTTGTTCTTTTAAAAACGCAATTGTCTGCCGGGCGGTGTGCGAGCTAGCATTATCGTGGTGCAGTACTATACGACGTCTTGGGTTATTTTTTCGGAACTCGCCGATAACTTCTGGTAAACAAACAGTGGTATACCAGTCAGCATTAACTGTTTTACGATCTTCGAGCACGATGGTCGCAACGTGGTCACTTTTCGCTACAAACGTGGCGACCATTTTTTTCGAAGTGCTCCGTGAGCGTATTAGTTACTTTGGTCGGTTTTGGCTCATCTTGAAACACCCAAACAGTCGGCTGCTGTTTAGAATCCGGATCGTAGGCATATATCCAAGATTCGTCACCACTGATAATGCCATAAACGTGTTTAGAGTCTCCTCGGTTGAATTGCCGCAGAGTTTTGCGGCACCATCTAACGCGAGCCGTTTTTTGGTCTTCACTAAGTAAATGTGGTATCCAGCGTGAGATCAATTTTTTTACACCTAAGTGATCATGCAATATATTTTGAACACTGGTCCCTGAAATGCTTAATGAAGCTTCTATCTCGCGGTATGTCGCATGGCGATCTTCGACGATCAGTTGCCGTACAGCATCAATGTTTTCCTGGGTTACAGCTGTTTTTGGTCGGCCTTCACGATGCCTATCACTAAGACTAGAGCAACCACGTTGAAATTCCAAATACTAACGTTCCACAGTCCGGATGCATGGTGCTTCATTTTTAAAAACCGTAGTCAGCTCTTCAAAGCACTGAAGACGCGTTAAACCCCTTTTAAAGTTGTAAAATATTATCGCACGTAAATTTTCCTTCGAAATTTCCATTTTCACAACCGACTTGTCAACTTTGAACCGACGCTGTACTAAAACGAATCGGCCGATCTCGAGACATTCTTTTGTTTTTGAATTCTAAATTCAAATATTTTAAGATGATACTAGTTTTTTTTTTAATAATCACGGGAGTTTTGCAAACGACAGAACTTAAAAGGCAGCCCTCGTACAGTGGTTTTCCGTTCGGTTTTTTTTTCGATTCGGAATTCCGAATGATGGCCTGTGCGTTCGGAATTCCGAACGGAAAAAAACCGTTCCGAATGCAAGTCTTCCATAGATTTTGTGTGGGTCGCATCACACAATCATTAATTCCGTTCGTAACGCCGCTCAGTCTGCGCCGAACGACTTTATTTTCTATGCAATAAGGTCCATTTTGACAAGCCTAAATTTTAATACAGATTTTTGATATTTTTTCCAAAACTATAATTGTCAGTCGTTGGGTGTTAAGGTAACGGTAACGGCGAGGGTTTTTCTTTTTCCTAGTAGAATATATCAACAATGCAATCGCGATCAGAAAATCGTCGTTGAAGTCCATACTTATTCGCTGCTAGAATGTCAGTACTCGATGACTAGCTAGTATCAACTGAGGCTTGTAATTCCGAACGCAAATAAACGTATGTTGTGTGATGTGTATACGGAATTCCGAATCGAAATTTCAAAACGGAATTCCGTATGTATGTGGCTGCGCTTAAGTTGGTCCATAGTGACAATTTATCATACTAGAGTTTGAAAAAGGAACGAGTTACGGTAAAACACAACTGATATGGGTTACCGATGTACAGTCGACGTCAAAGATATGTTTACATTTTATTACCTTGTCACTTAATCCGCTATGACAATTTCATATGGCAGTCAAAACATGACGTTAAATAGACAAGGTACTAAAGTGTAAACATATTTATGACGTCGACTGTACCTGCGCAGATGACGCAATTTCGAAGCGCGGGAACCAATCAGCATGATCCTCTCTGTAGGCCTATTCCCAGTTGTCCACACCCCCTTTGTTCACACTGTGGACAACTGGGAAAAAAAATCCCAGTTGTCCACAGTGTGGATAACTAGGAATTTTTATTCCCAGTTGTCTACACTCTTTAATTTGACTCAACTGTGTTAGTTTTTATTAATGTACTTAAGTAGATATATTCGTATTAAAACAGAGTAAATATAAGTTTATTCCTCATAAAACAGAGTTTATGTAATTGTTTGTTAGATACTCTTAAATTTAAGAGTATCTAACAAACATTCATTTATTTATGACTTTTTGTTTTTTCCTGAACCTAGCTATAATATAATATATAAAGCAGATTTTAAGTAAACGTTTGTTAGGTACTCTTAAATGACTCTTTGTATTTTCCTGAACCTGGGTATAATATATAAATACGAATATATCTACGTAAGTATATTAATAAAAACTAACACAGTTGAGTCAAATTAAAGAGTGTGGACAACTGGGAATAAAAATTCCCAGTTGTCCAGTGTGGATAACTGGGAATTTTTATTCCCAGTTGTCCACACCTATTTTCGAGGGTGTGGACAAATGGGATTTATTATTCCCAGTTGTCCACAGTGTGGACAAAGGGGGTGTGGACAACTGGGAATAGGCCTCTCTGTATTCTGTGCTATTATTGGTTATTAGTGACGCCATGTTGACGCGCGCCCACGTGTCATTCAGTCAGCCGTGAGTGAGATGGAAAAAGTTGATGCAATTTAATTTGCACCTTATAACTATTACGAACAAGTCTGATCTTGTGTTTCATCGTGATTTCGGAAATCATCGGAATCGTTATTCGTGTCTGCGCGAACGAAGATTCACGACACGCCATATAAATTGTGTTCTACTGTAATAGGGTAAGACTTCATTGTTTTGTTCATGCTTGCTAGATGACATGGTTTTAAACAAAAAGTGATAACCTATGAATAATTTTACAGTTTCTTATATGGATAAATGGGTCAATATGGGGAATCCTAGAATTGTAAGAGTGAGGATATTTGTTCTTAGGAACCAAAGCCTGGATTTTGGAAAAAAGAAAAACTGCATTTAAATATTTAATAAAAGTCATAAGAACAGATTACTCAATACTCAATACTTATTGCAATTCAAGTGTACAGGTTGGAATACAGTAATTTAATGTGCATTATGAACCCTGTCGGGCACAGCAACGAGAGAGGAGGACTTATACATATGTATAGGTATTAATAATTAGATTTACAATGTCATGCTATTACAAACTATTTACAAGTATCCTAACACATTAATATTTATTTACCTATATATACATTTTATTTTAATATAATAGTAAATAATTTTGTTCGATTGTATTAAATTATATGGGTTAAGGTACATTAATTAAATTATGTTTATTCTATTTTTAATTATTATATTCTTAATTTTTTTTAAATTTACCCTATCTCTTATAACTGAATTTTCCATACTGACCCATTTGTATTGCTCAACCTGTATATTTAGTAATTGAATATTTTTCTTTCAATCTCCACCAGCGCTGAACAGGTTAAGTTATATATTTAGTGCACAGATATTTCATGTCCTGGACACTTAGGGTAATAGGTTAGTTTCCTAAACATAAACCAACTTTTAAACAAAGTTATGGGTCAATAGATTTATAATAATAATACTCCTACTTACCGATTATGCTTGAGGACAAGTTTCACTTTTCCATAGGATAATGTGCAGAGAGTGATAAACTCTATGATGCCTGCAGGCACGCTACATTTACTGAGCCGTTGCAGATATTCTATAATGTCTCCGGTTTGTAAACCCACTGATACAGCTGCATATAAACTGTATGCTGTCAGTTTGTATTCATGTATGTGTTGAGGCCTGAAACATTTTTAAAGCATTCCTCAAAATATTGTACTGCTAACAAATTTACATCTTCATATATGGCCCTAGTTATGCAATTTGCAACTGTTGCAAGGATAAACATACCGGCACACTGGCTCCGCAATAGCAATAAGGAAGTCATGAGCATGTTTATACACAGGAGAGAATGCCTCCAAGAATATGTGGCCATTTGGGGCAACCCACAGGGGTCGGCTAGCATTGTCTGGCTTCAGTATCATCTGACTCCTAAAATAAAGTTTAAACAAACATAATGTAATTGAATCTTTAAACTATTAATTACATCGTATAATCAGGAAAAGTAATTTTAGTTTATTACTAAGGCTGGGTTTTATAAAGATCCGTAAGGTCAAATTTCAGTAAGGAATGTCCAAACTTGTATGAAGTTACTAAAATTTGACCTGACACTTTTACTTACGGGCCTTTATAAAACCGGCCCTAAGAAAAACAAAGGATGGTTAAAATATAACAAACAAAATCTATAAGGATCAATATGATGTGTGATCGGGTTAGTTAATACTTATAGAGTAGTATTTGTTCAAATTGTAAAAAGCTTGGAGAGGCAAATACACGTCAGTGTGTATTTAATATATATTATTTTTTCTATTACTCGAATCAAGCAAACGGGCAGACCGCTCACCATTTTTTTCATATTACCATTATTATTGTCTTGTTTATCATATTACCATCTATAGTAACACTGGGGTGCTTCTCATGCACCACTAGTTTCATATACATTTTAAGACATCCATTCTAAAAGATCCATTTAGTACTAAAACAGTTACATGCACCAAATGATTATCATAATATATATTTGCAGTGGAATCCTATAGATAGTGCATACAGTATCTTAGAGTAAGTGCACTTCAAGAAGTCTGAGTTTTGATTGCCTGATTTGCGACCGTAAGTGACAATATTTGCATTAAAAACCTGTAGTCTTTAGCACCAAATTCATCTTCTGGAACTTGATCATTTTTTTCAGCGTCCTGCATAGCCGCCCCGGGCACACCAACATTGTCCGGATTATCATCATCTACTAAGTCTATGGTCATATCTTCCTCTACTTTCTTTTTCTTGCCTAAAATCATACATTTAAATAGAAACAACACGTTTGCAAGTATCAACTTTCAACTTGTATTAAAAAAAACGACTTACTTCCTCTATCACTGCTGGATTGCTTGGAATCATATTTTTTCACTTTTTTCGGAGGACCCATAGCAAAGCACTTTTTTAAACTTAGTAATAAGTAATATTTTCCACTTTTTAGGAACTAAATTCGTACTTTAGTTTGGGAGGACTATCATTGAACCATATTTCTTTGTCGGGTTAACCATTGGGTTAAGTAATTATTGACGTCTTTAACTCAGGTTCGGTAAACAAAACTCTGTATGAAAATCAAAACAAAAAGATTTTCCAAAGCAAGGCAGATAGCCAATCCACTCTCAAGTGCTTGCACTTGCACTTGCAACAACGCAAAAGTCGCAAAATGAAATGACATTACAATATGTCACTCCAATTACTTATGACAGCGCTTGCAAGCGCTTGAAACTGTCTAGCTTGAAATAAAGTAAATGGCATAGGTAACTATATAACAAAAAGAGGGCAGTATAGCAGAGCCCCGAATTTTTTTGTTGGCTAAGAATCGTCCCGTTACTAAAAAAATAAAATCAATGTATGAGCATTTCTAAAAAAGTTTGTACATTTGATCTTTGCCTTTGTCCTGTCCAGTTTTAAGCTTTTAATTTATTCTGAGAACACATATTATTTTGTTTGATCTATAAAACTGAAAGATAATTTTATTTTCTTGAAGAAAATATTTTATTCTTAAATTAAATTGCTTTATATTAATTTATAAAAATAATTTCAAATAATCGGTAAATTTGATTTGTATAGAAACTCGGATGTCCCAATTTAAAATAAGCTTTTAAATCGTTGATTTTCCATAACTAAATGTAGGGTTCGATTAGACTGTTTTGTTTTATTACAAAATGCTTACCTCAGGAATTTGTAGTTTGTATGTTTTGCATATCATTTTTAACAAATATAATTTTATTTTAAAGATTTAAGTTTGTCCTTAAAATTGTTCCTATTTTGATTCCAGTTTTTGTTACCGTATTTTCGTACCGAAGGCAATTTTTGCAAAATTTAGTAAAACTTTTAATACGAAACTGGTAACACTAGCACTGTGGTAGCCATCTTGTTCGTTTTTGACAGTCATTTCAAATCGAGGTGTCGGTTCGAACAGCAGGTGCAAGTGATCAACCGAAATAAAAGTCAGTGTTTGTTACCGAAAAACTTGGGTCACTTTTGTTTTTTCTTCAGTTTTGCTTGAATTTTATACTTAAGCCCTTTATTAAGACTCCATATAACCAAACTCTTTATTCGGATATTATTTAAATTAGATTATAGCATTTTTTTAAAGTATCGAGCATCACATTGTTACTTCCTTTTTTGTTACTTTGGAACAGTTGTGTATGACTAGGAACTCAGGGTAACAAAAAAGGAATTCTTAGGAGGGATGTAAATTACAGTATTTGCGAATATGTCATTTTTAATATGAAGTCAGATTAACCGACTTCAACAGGGGGAGATTTTTTTATTATTGCGTAGTAAAGGTAATTGCATACGTAGTATAAGTAATTTACGATGTATACATATTTTAAACAATACCTAATACTAATGAACACACTGCCTAAGAATTCCTAATTTGTTACTAATGTTCCTATTATTGTTACTGTCCCTTGATATTTTAAGATAATATTGTTGATTTTTGTTTAGTTTTTGTTATAGAACTCATAGTTATTTAGTATTTATATTAAAATATACTTGGCCTTAAATTATAATTTCCAAAGATATTATAAATAACTTTAAAAGTGTTACAATTTAACTTTAAAACTGAGGTTTGATTAAAAGTTAACGTAAAGGAGTAATTATCCATTTTATTTTTTTACTACCTTAAAATAATAAATAATTTGTTTATTAAACATACGCAATTGGTTATTAATATCCTGTTTAAAAAATTATAACAATTAAATTGTTGTCTAATTATTAGAATTCCCTTCTCGACCTATGGTCACAAAACAGGAATTTGTGATTGCCCCGATTCAATAAATAAACTTTACATATTTAATTCCACATGGAATCTGTAAACAAAATTATTATTCCGGTCCATTCTGAACTAGTTAATAATATGCAATAAAAATATATTTAAAACGCGATATTAAAAATTTGGTTACCGCTATCTACAAAATGTACAAACTTTTTTAGAAATGCTCGTATTTAAGTTGCATTTCATAATGGCGCTATTATCGATGTTATACGCGGAACATGCCTTTTGACAACCTCTTGTTAAGGAACTCTTTGTAAGGGTCAGTTTAGGACGGCACATTTTATTGGTGCTAAGCCAAGAAACCTTTTATTGCTTAGCGCTTACAATTAATTCATTATTGATAACATTTTTTTTTGACTGTACTTCTATGACAGGCTACATCGGGCTGCGACCAACACTAGCTATCCAACTGTGGCTACAAGGCCACATTTCATCCATGACCTAAAAGAAAACCAGTGTAGTCTCAGCCTTAACTTAATGACACTCACCGGTTGGTCCGCCCGGTACATACCTAGTGATTATTGTGATTAAGTACCTACTCCGTGGGCCCGGTGCAAAATGCAAATTATACTTACGCAAAAAAGTTTGTGAAGTTATGAACTTATGACTTATGTATGTCCCATACACATGGTTAAAAATTAATGGTGTTATCATGCCCGTCTTTGTACAAAAATGTATAAAGTAACTGTAAAATCTGTCATCTGAATGAATTCTAACCTCTAATTTACATAAAATTTGTTAGTTATAGTAGTGTAAAATAAGTAGACTTACCAATCTATATATATCTGCATTATAGTATTGAACCGGAAAGCAATCAAAATTAACTTGTTTCTGATAGATTCACACGCAATACACATAAATCTCACCCGCCAATCGTCAGGACTGGCTACTTTGTTTATATTAAAGTCCTCTGCGAGTGACCACTAGATGGCGCGGCGTAGTATACATAAAGTAAAGCTACTGTTGATTATTAAATAATCAACAGTAAATAATTGATAAATTTTATCAAAGTTATTAAATTTTCTGCTTTCCGATTACATTAAATTTCTTTGAGTTTTATTATTATAGTTAAATGAGGAAGCATGGTATTAGGGATACATAAAGTAAGCCAAAGGAGAGTAATTAGTTAAACAGTCTTTACGTACCTACGTAGGTATGTATCATCATCATTTCAGCCAAAAGACGTCCTCTACTGAGGACCTACTTAGATAATCGGTTACGTTAGCTCCACTCCTGTCACTCGTCATTCGAGACTAAATCGAGAGAAAGGGATGGAGCTAACGTAACTTCTTATAGATCTAGTGAATAATCCTTTCACATCGTGAAAACTCGGAACTCACGTCTACTTCCGAATGATGCCGACGTGTCAATGAATTATTGAATTATTAAGTGACATGTCATGTATGTTTGTATTAAATAAATAGAGTACTTTAGTTATCAGTGTCAAATGTCAAACCACGAGTTTGAAGTACACACCGAGATGTTAAAACCACCACGATCAAATATATAGAAATAAGGTGAAGGTAAACAAGAAGAAATATAAATAAATGTTGAAAATAATTTCACAGGCTTGTCGATCTAAACGTTTCCCAGGTCTTAATGCTTTCGGCATGACTATTGAAAAGAACTGAAACCAAACTTAATCTTAATTAACAATAAAATACCCTGGTATTAACCACTCTATATCGATTATCACTCTCGCAATGCGACGTTTCCCCGCGTTGTCTTGATGGGTAGGGTAGACCGGGGACAATTGAAACGATTTGACTTTGACTGCCTGTTGCCGTTTTATTTTTTTAGTTAGAAAGATGTACGCCTAAATGATTTCAAGGTTCGTTATCTGGTTCCTAAATAAAGTATATTTGGTAGGTCTATCATTAATAGTTATTTTACAATAATGTAAAAAAGAGAATGGGGGAATGTGGTTCAATTGACCCCACACCGTTGTCAATTGAAACACTATACACGGTCAATTGAAACACTGTAATATCTTTGATACAATGAAAGTAATGTTATCAGTCCTACTAGTTTTCATCGCAATATTGGTATACAATACGACAATCAGAAGTTCGCAAGCATAAGATTAACATATCGTCATTTATAAGCATCAGAAAATCTCAATCATCAACCGCCGATAAAAAAATATTGACGCATGTTCATTCAATAATGTATTCCCATCTCTCTCACGCATGAATGAATATGCGTCAAGTTTAGGCAAATTAGCTCTACGTATTCCGATCTCTGATTATAACATTAAAACTATTTACTATTAAGGCTTATGTACAAGGTAGTCAGCTACAAAGAAAGCTACAAGTCATTTTTTTTTTTATCGGATCTCTGGTTATAATAAGCTATAATGATACTGAATTGTGTTAAAAATACATAATTATGCTACATACAAAAATGCTTGTTTCAATCATAACATTGTTTCAATCATAACTTAATGAATGAATGAACTCGAAACGTCGGGATTTTAAATAATATACACAAAAATAAACAAATGAACTCAGTTACGCATTTAAAATATTAGTAAGGATACGGCAGAATGACAGTAGGTAGTAGGTACTCATACCAGAGCAATACCAAAAGTGGCACCTATAATAATAATATGAATGTGGAAGTAACTCATTCTATTTGTCTATTTATTCAGGTCGCGGGCAAAAGTTAGTGTAGGTATAATAATTATTGACCATGACACAAATCACCATAAAAAAGAAGCCATTTGCATTTTCACAATTCACTTTTGCGGCGCTTTTTTTCTTTCTTTTTGTTTTGTTTACGTTAGTAACACTTTGCTATGTGTGTGTAATCTTCCGTGGTTTCACTCGATAGTTCCAACGGAAGTTTGTTGAGTATTGTTTGTCTGTTTGTCACGAATAAATGTTTTTCTTTCTGTCTTTCTTTTTTACATTTATCAAAAAAATCATATGCGTCAAATACAGTACCTCCTCATATTTAAAATCGGCTACATTTGGGGACAATTAAAGCGCAAGGACGATTGAAACGTTTAAATCGTCCACTCGCAAATTGTTTCTATTGTCCCCAACTCACAGTTTTTACTTCAACGGTGTAACGTGTCGAACGGTGATGATTGGCAATAATAAACATTCGTTAATTTATCACAATCACGCTAAAACAGTTTAATCAGATAAAATACAAGAACAAACAAAGTTATAAAAGAAATATACAAGATGAGAAATATTTAGTTTTGACCTCAAAAAACTATAATCGCTCCGTGACACCGCTGCGTTGCTCGGTCACTCGTGCGCTATTGACCATAGATTAAAATATGGCTGACCAAGTCCTGAGTGTTGCGTCATACTCGTAGGTATTATAGTTTTCGAGAAATTAGACTTGTTTCAGTCATGACGTGTTTCAATTGTCCCCGGTCTACCCTACTGAGTCAGACTGAAGTAGCATGACAAATACGAACATTTCCGAGAAAATACGATGTGAAAGGATATTTCACTACATCTGTACTTGGATTTTCAAAGTAGGGCTTCTGGACATAGGCCTTCCCCAAGGTTTGTAACTAGGACCGTCTTGCGCCGCCTGCATCCGTCGGTTCTCCGCAACCTTAGCCACGTCATCGACCCACCTTGTTGGAGGTATTAGAGTATAGAATTTAATAGGTCGGTGGTTTACCAATGCTGCGTCTTCTGGGACGCCGCCGCCGAAGACACTCGAGAACTCATCAACCCAATGGGCCATTTGTTCTGTGAGCAATGCACAGTAAAACCTAATAGTACTCGACTGTCAATCGCTGTCGCAGCTGTCGCGTTATCTCTCGTATCAGTATATTTTTTATGCCAAAAAATATGGTATGTGACTAAAAAATAGATAGGTATTTAATTCTGGCCTAGCATGGCTGCGTTTATCGCGTGACAAAGTTTAGATAAGGCATTCGTCACCTTTTGACACGTAAATAAGAACGACAGTGACAGATGCTTTATCCACATTTGACACGCGATATAGACGCAGCCATAAAGTAGGTATTGGTCCCATTAAAAAAATGGGGTGTCACATGATTTGTCAGGCTGTATAAAAGCCCCTTACACTATGGCCATCATCAAATTTTGCTGTCTTATTAACCAACATCAAACAGGAGGTTCTCAGTTTGACCCGTATGTTTGTTTGTTTGTATGTACGTATGTTTGTGAGCGATTATCTCGCGTTTGGCTGAACCAATTTTGATGCGGATTTCAGAAAAGTATTTGTTTCATTCTGGAGATGGTTTTTGTAATTGTATACCACAAATTTTGGTATTTGGTGAAGTGGAACTTATGGTGAAAACCACAGATGGCCACCGGAACTCCTCAATGGTACCTATTTCAAGGGTGGTTAAGATAGCTCGATTAAGGTACCTAGTTGAGCGAGTTGTTTAAATATGACTATGACTTTCCCGCGGCGTTGTTTGCGGTGAGCTTGAAATGTCTTAAAGTTTTATATCAACTAAAACGATCGTGAAGTGGGACTACATAACAGCTTATTTATGATAACTAAAAAGTAAAAAACAAATAATCTCGTTTTTTTAAAGTCGGTTATAAACCACCTTTAATAACGCAAAGAAAAATCTTTTAAAATGGCAGGTAATACTGACAATATTTTTAAACAAGAAGGCAAGTTCAGTTAAGTCCCAGATATAGCTAGGGTATTACTGCACGACACCTTGCACTTTGTGACTATGCGCTAAAACTTGTAACAGTTGATTCTTAGCTGGTCTTGAGTAGATTCAGACCGGGAGCCATCGAGAGCCATGGCGCATTTAGCAGAGGGTGGGGGGGAAGTTTGACGCTGCCGCGCTTTAATTGAAGCAACATTTCTCTAAAACTATACATATTAGGGCATGCGATATATCATTTTCAGATAAATTAAGGACGAGGAATCTATTTCTTGAACAAAAAAATGCACTTTCTAACAAAAAAAAAATGAATAAAGTAGAAAAGACTAAAATACATAAAAAAATAATATAATAACCTATTGTGCTTAAAAATAATAACAGAAATCTAAGAACAAAAATGTAGTCGTAAAGCTACACTTATGTAGTTTTCAAAAATATATAGTTTATCATATATATCTGTTAACACATGGGAGACAAAAAATAATATTAAGCGTGGGTCAGGGTGATCTCAATGCATGATCATCCGTGAAAGTAGGGTTTAGGTACTGTTTTAAACACATGAAAGGTAACGCAATGCAAATTCATTGTATATATTACAAGATCCAATGCACAGACAGAGGTCTGAACATTTAAGCTGCCTTTTTTTTACAACTGCACCAGCCACGGCACTGTTTTTTGCATTTGCACCTGACCATTTCTAGACATGCTTCTGCAGCAACAGGCAAGTCCGTCCATGTAGGCTTCCAGTTGTTTTCGACCTTCTTCTAACCCCAAGTAGACCGATAGAGCAGATTTTGAGCTGGTGCTAACACAGCTAACTGGCCCCAAACATGCACCCATTGATATATGCCTCTTAAAAAATGCTGATATAAAGCAGCTTTAGTCGGTGCCCTATTGCACTATCTGCAACGAAAAACACTTTCCGTGGAAAAAATCGGCCTAAGACCAAATTGTGCATCGTTACTTGTCAAGTGCTTGTCCATTTACCGGTTAAACAAACAGTCCAGTACCTAAGCGATTACAGAGGTGAGTTGGATTGGTCTGTAGTTGGACAAGTCTTAGGAGTCTCTGATCTTATCTTTAATAACTGGCTGAGTTACTAAGAGGCTTAGGCTTAGTTACGGCACTCATTTACTGAAGTACGCGAAGCTGATCTGAAATAATAATGAAATGCAATATTCTGGTTTAAGCTTTGAGATCATATTATATCTGTTTAAAAAGGCAGAAAATCTGACCTTTATATAAGGTTAGGACGTATTTTTCGATGGAAGCCATTGCCTCCTCAATGCGGCCCTCGATCACTGACTCGAAACCCATAGTTAGGTCAGGAAAGGCTTCCGAAGCTTCAAAATTCGCTTACCTATACCATTGAACGAATTTTAGGTAAAGTTGGCATGTGAAAGGATACATTAGAAACGTCTCTATTCTACTGAATAGAGACGTTTCGAATAAAACTTTACAATCACTCCATTCTGCACCCTTACCATGAGTTACAATTACCGTACTCGCTAGCGAGTCGAATGTTCTGTCCCTCGCACTCTATAAGAAAACTGCGAGGTCTGCAAGGGACACAGCAGTTCTTCAACAGCAACGTCTACAGCAACGTGTTCTTCGTTGCTGTATGTAGCCATGTCAATAAATGTCGATAACAACAATAAAATTAAAATAATCCCTATCTCTGTTTATTTAAATGTTTTCCCGCGCAATTAACTTTTTGATTTTCTTTTTTATTAAGTGTATTTTTAATTAGGTAGTTACCCATGTAATAAACTCAAGAAAAAAAAATGCGTTATTTTTTAGTTACTTGCGTACCTATCGGATACTTAGTTATTGAAATAAATTAATACTATTATTAGGTTTTTAATCATTTTAGATGACTATTTTATGCCTTTTTATCAATCCATTTATCTCAATTCATTTATCTGATCGAATCTTACTTTCAAGTAAATAGGTAGTTTCAAAGAAGTACTGGGTAATGTAAACCACCATTTTAAATTGAAACCATATTTTGCCGAAAAACTGAACATGATTCTAGACATGTGGTATACCGTAAGAATAGTCAGGAGCTGAAGAAGTTTTTATGATGTTGGAAGATCTGAGGAGCTTCTAATTTTTTTTTATTGTGCCATAAAGTTGACCGTGACGATTTTTATTTTCTGTCCTTCACACTTTGTCGGCTATTTTTTTATTTATTTGTAATTACTTGAATAAATGTAACGTTTCATTAGAATATGCATACACTAGAGATACAAAATATATAAATACTTTTGTGCTATCACATTAAAAAAAAAAAAGTAAACAAAATGGTTAACTTTTGAAAGATACCGAGTTTTTTTTAATTATTAAAAAAAACTCCGTGGGTAGGATGAGTATTAATTGGCCCAAAACGTGTTGCAAGTGACCCTAGCTACCCACCCTATTCATTTGGCACACGACTTGCAATACAACCTGTATATGATAAACTATATATTTTTGAAAACTACATAAGTGTAGCTTTACGACTACATTTTTATTCTTAGATTTCTGTCATTATTTTTAAGCACAATAGGTAATTATAAAAAAATAACAAATTATGTATTTTAGTCTTTTCTACTTTATTCATTTTTTTTTGTTAGGAATTGCCTTTTTATTGTTCAAAAAATATATTCCTCGTCCTTAATTTATCTGAAAATGATATATCGCATGCCCTAATATGTATCTTGAATGGTGGGCTCATCAAGATCTATGACTAAACTCGAAAATCTAATTCAAGATCAAAATCATAACCTCAACGGGCGCACATTCGCTGTGATTAGGACTGCATTTTGGTTTAAGTGTAGGTATTTTTATCACGTTACACGAGTTCTCGTTCATGTTTTTATGATTTAATGTTAAAATAACTAAATAATCAAGATGGGAACTGTCAGATTTTGATCTTGAATTAGATTTTCGAGTATACATATATTATTATTATTTCAGACGGGCAACTAACGCTCATACCCTCGTCTATAGGTATATGTATTGATGTTAAGTAAGGGAAGTTTCGGGATAGGTTGGATACGGCAACAAGGCCCATATTTACAAAAATCTTACAAACTAACATTCCGCCTTGCCGCTGCATGCTCCCTTTCCTTAGATAGTAAGATAAAAACATACTTTAGTACCATATGTGGTGTTAGTACCTAACAAAGATATATCCCCAGCACTGCAAAGAAGACGGCTGGAAACTGGTGTTCTTTCAGTCGTAGTCGAGGGTCAGTCAACGTCGTAAATGAGACGTCAAAGTATTTACACGCCTCTGTGCCACTGGCAATAAATAAGGTCTGTGTTTCGTGTATTTGATGCGAGGTATATCATGATATTCATGATATTTATAATTATTAGTTTTATGTGACATATCGTCATCAAATATAATTATCAGACCATGGAAGGTACTCAAAAATATCTGAACTCGCCTCTATTATTAAAGGCGTAACAGTTGGGTCAATAGAGTTCCATTAATTTTTCATAAACACATAGGTACTAGGTGCATTTGACATACATTTTGCGGAGACGGTCAGTAATTTAAATAATACTCGTAAATAAAATCACCCCTTATAAACACCTATGCCTTGCTTGCTTGCGAGTAGAAATACGACTGACACAGGAATCTCCTATACTGACCGAATCTTAAAGCGTGTCCAGATATTTTTGACATCCTTCCTCTGATATTGACGACGCGTAAGAGCGGTTCCGCACTCCGTCTATAGAATCCGAAATCCGAATATCCGTATTTTCACGGGTTCGAATCGGACGTAGTGCGGAACCGCTCTAAGACGCGTTGGTCTAGTTGGTAGTGACCCTGCCTACGAAGCTAGCGGTCCTCGGTTTAAACCCGGTAAGTGCAGATATTTGTGATGAGTGCGAATATTTGTTCCCGAGTCATGGATGTTTTCTATGTATTAAAGTATGCATATATTTATCTATGAAGTATTTATATCGTTGTCTAGTACCCATAGTACATGCCTAGAGCTTCGTTTGGGACTAGGTCAATTGTCCCCTGATATTTATTTAAAATAATTTGATGGTGACTGTATCCGCCGTGGCGATAGATGATTCGATAGTCCATCGAACATACTTATGAGAAGTTGGACGTAAAACAGTGAAGATAATATCCGTCAATATGGTAGAGTACGGCCAAAATGGAAAACTTGTTGCTAGACCTATAAACTGGCACAAATGAGCAGGTTACGAATTTACTAATAGTACATACCTGGCAAACCGAGCGTAGCTCTCGGGTAGCAAACGAATTTTTCCAAAGTTGACCACTTGACAGATCGATTTTTCGCCCCAGCATACCATTGCTTTCATCGAAATCGTTAGAGCCGTTTTAGTAACGTGATTACAAATGTATATACATCTACAAATATTGGTCGTTTTATGTTACAGGATAGTATAGGACAGGTTAGGATTTAGTGACCACCGAGGATCGAAGCTAGAGGCACCAACTGGGTTGGCTTGGATATGTAACAGGATTATGAACCTTATTACAGTTTAAATAATGACTTGCTCACTGTGCCCACCCTAGCATAAAATAAAATTAAAGCCTGACCAGAAATATATGACTATTCGCCATGTTGCGGAATTTCGTTGGAACGAATTTCTTACAATGGCAATAATTTTAATGATTGTCTGTCACTGTGGCGGTTTCTTTGAACAATAACAAAAATGCCCAAACCGATTCGTAGTCAACAACGGATCATTGTAAATAATGTTCTTAATAAACTACTGGGAACAAAACGCTTGGGGAATGAAAGTATTTCGCTTCAAAACCGTTCCAAATTAACATCAGAGCCAAAAGGTAAACGTTGTGGACAAGTCAAGATGTCATTGTAGTCTGGTTATCATAAATTGGTTCTGGTTTTGACCCGTAATAATAAATAAGCAGTACTTAATTATAGTTATTAATAAACTTTCTAGGTATATCTGAGTCATCGATTACGCGAATTACGAAAGAAGGTCGTTTCTCCTCAGGTTTTATTAGGTCGTTAAAGAAAAACAAACCGAAAATAAAAAATAATATACAATTAGACGATTTTGACCTCTGCGTGATACGTAGGAAAATACACGAATTTTATACGGTAAAAAAAGAACTACCGACGATTAAAAAAGTGTTGGCAATATTGAAAGAGGACATAAATTTAATTTTGGGAATACCAATAATCGGAGTTGCAATTTTATATGAACTTTGGCGCACCCCATACATTCATAACAAATGTTGCCAAAGTCATGAGGAACCAGGTGTATCTAAATCTGTAACTACAGGAAAAAGTAGGTACATAATGGTACACGCAGGTGGAGCTAATGGTTTTGTACCAAATTATACAACGATAAAGAAAAAAAAGTGACTTTCATGACTTCATGAATAAGGATTGTTTTAAAAAGCGGGTCACCGAAATGCTTCTTCCCAACCTGAATGAAAATTCCTGTGTGGTTATAGACAACGCAAGATACCATTCTTACCAAACCAACAAGGCACCAAATGATTCTTGGAAAAAGGCGTTGATACAAAAGTGGCTTCATGACAACAATATGCTTTATCCAGCCAAGGCAACCAAGGGAACTTTAATGACTAAAGTAAGATAAAATAAACCATTGCCGAAATATGAAATCGATGAAATGTTTAAAGATCATGGCCATACAGTACTCCGTCTGCCGCCATATAAAGAAAAGATATGGGGTATAATAAAAGGCACAGTGGTATCGAAAAAGGTTGAACATAGAGGAAATGGCTTTTTGAATCTAGTGCAAAATATTTTTGAGGTATCTATTTACGTCAAATCAACATAAATATTTTAAATAACACACATATGCGAAATACACATTATGTTGGAAGTAACGGTTTATATTTTCAGTCAATAACTGCCAATACTTGAAAGAGCTGATATCCACGTGGGCAAGTTCGTGATTGAAGTTGGCTCTGACACCAGTGGCATGTCTGACTCTGAAAATGATTCCAATAAGTCGCTTTCTGGATCTGAATTTGAAGCCAATTGCCCTATGAACACTGGATATTTGGATTCTGATTTTGACTACGGTGAATGAAAGTAAGTCAAAACGAGTGGCCAATTCGCATTGTTCCGACTATACTGAACTATTGCCATTTAAATAAGAATAATAGCGCCCTCTTGACAATAGTCATATATTTCTGGTTTACCTTTACACGTTATGATCATGAAATGAAAAGTCACTTTTTATTACTGGTAGGTCATAATTTAATGCAGTTTTTTTTAATTAGTAACATTTGCTTCTGCTTTACTTATTTAATATGACAATGGAATAATGTTCGTTATCTAGGTAGATAGGTAATTATTACGTTGAAACTATTTTAAACAACTTTTATATTTTGTTAGCGCTTTGTACACGACTGCTTCACCTCTGTCAGAATGCTACTACGTCTAATAAGTGGGTGACAACCAAGCAGGCGTCCACAGCGCGCGCGGCCCGGCACTCCCACCGCCCCGCGCGGGCCCGGTCTCCGCCCGACGCCGAACTAGACGATAATAAAACACCTAGCGGACTAGTTGCGGCGCGGTCGCGGTGATCGAGCCAGCAGCGGCAGCGGCACACCAAGTGTAAAGATTGGCGAGCCGGATGGTAAAAAGTTGCCAGGAACCGCCATCTTAAAATATATTTTTGTTGTTTATGGATAAACGACACAAGCATAAATAGGTACACGATTAAATGATTTATGTGGCGGTATGGACTCAACTGTATATTACTTGTAATGGCAAGATAAAATTTATAAAAATAAAACAGGCTTTCCTTTCAGTTTCAATTCATTAAGTTTTGTTTCAGCAAATTTATTATGTCACTGTATCTGTGTACAAGCGAACTTCAGTTCTGCTGGCGCCAGAACTCCTACAAGTTCTAACAGTCTCGCTCGTGTAACGTGCTCACGCGGATAACATAATTGGACAAAATTCGCCGCCAAGCATATTACTTATACGAGCCGTTACCATGACACACGACTAATCATTATAAATGTATCGTGAATTGAAAAAATAATTTGACTCGAGTACACGCGCGCTGCATTAATTTAGAGAGACTCAAAAACAAAACAAATAAATTATAACGACATAACAAATAGCTGCACCGGAATTTGATCAAGAGTCAGAACACGTGTACCCGTCGTTATAAACAATAAATACCTTATCAACAACTAAATGAACCAATGTTTCGTCAACATGTCTATCCCTAGTGAGATTTCTATTCGCCTGCTGGTCGGTGTCGGGTCCCCGCGCGCAGCGCTGCAGCGGTGCGGCGTGCAGCGAGCGACGCGCATCGGTGCAGCGATGCAGCGGCGCGGCGCCCGTCAGTACAAGTATCGAGAAGATTTCAACATAAATATGGAATGTAGCAAACACTCAATTGAAAAGACCCTCGGATTCTGGCAATCGGCCATCATTAATCTAATATTAAATTAGAGACAATATTTACAATAAAATAGTCACTATGCTATGTAAATTAATATTCCTTGCATTTACTGTACTGATATACGATATGTTATTTATACACCATTTAAAATAAATATAAAAGTTGTTTAAATACAGATATATAGTTGCTGTATAGAAATTCTTTTTAAATAGGTTACTTAAACATGAGACTGTACACTGCAAAGACATTAACTTATTGACTGACCTTCTCCATAATATACAATATCATCAAGGTTACAATCGAAAGATTCATTAAATATTATATACTTTTAATTGTTTCTATTTGAATTAAATTTACCTAAGACAACATATTTCAATGTAGACATTATAGTGTTATATCTTTTTATTTATTTCAGTCTTAGTTTTTGCGAAACTCAAGAACAACGCGAGGAACACGGACGCGCACGCCGTCGACGCGATACACACCTCCGGCACACTAGCGGGCGGTGAAACCTCGTCTCGCGAACATAACTTCTCAATAGAAACAATTATCTCTATGTCTAAACCGATTAAAGTATTAAGACTAGTTCCGCTCCGGGCTCCCTCGCTCGCCGCGGGCCGCGCCGCCCGGCGGGCGCTCGCGCGCGGCGCGGCGCGCCTCCGGTCCCAAATAAATAAATACCAAGTCTATAATACTCCGGGACGCGCGAGCACTTCGGCGAGTCTGATCGTCCCGATAATGGAATGTAAGCGTGATATGGTCTCTGGGCGGGCGGCGCTCGCGGCGTCACTTGTCGGGCGGCGGCGAGGGCGGCGCGCGGCGCGGGACCATGACGCAGGGCGGCGGCGCGCGCGGCGGCGCCGGGCCGCCCGGGCGCGCGCCCATGCGGCCCCACCAGCGCGTCGCCTTCTGCAGCAGCCCGTCCTTCTTGCCGCCCGCCGCGCCGCGCCGCGCCGCCTCCGCGCCCGCCCACTCGGGCACGTCGCTCACGCACTTGTTCGGCGGCGGCTGGAAGCTCCGCGTCAACTCGGCTTGCTGAAACAGACGGACGGCCGGGGTCACGGCGGGCCGGCGGGCGGACCCGAGGGGGCGATCCTCGATCGACGCGAATCGAACCGACGGTCCGGTCGAGATCGCAGGAGTCCGCCGGACGAGGACGGCGGAGGCCCGGGTGGACGTCCGCCTGCCGGCTGACCGGATGTTCGCGATAATGATTTCCAAAAAAGTACTTATGATAAAGCACCTACTGTTAAATATGACTGAAATAGTTTAGTTCCTTTCTATCCTATACCATTAAACGAGCAATATATATGTGTATATTGTTATCCAATAATAACCTTTTCAAAAACAATTTTAACGATTTCAATGTAATTGGCAATTAGCTTTACTAGGGCGAAAAATCGACCTTTCAATTTGACATCTTCGAGAAAGTTCGTTTCGATCTTCCAGATACTTGTAATATAAATTGCATTGTATGACAAAAATACAAAATTACATGGAGATCGTCAACATAAAAACAATGCAAAGATAACACTCAATGTCAATACACAAAAACAAATAAATATCAAAATAATAAAAAAATTACAACTTAAGTTCTATAATATTCATCCATGCAATATAATGGATTATCCAAGAAAAGGTTTCTTAGATGATATTTAAATGCTTCGTCGAATGGTATATTTTTAAGTTTAGCGGATAGAAGCTCATAGTACGTGGGACCAATGACACGCGGGTTCTTTACCCACGAGTTCCATGCGACTGTTCCCAAACGACCGGTGTTGCGAAGCTCCTTGCCAAGCTTCCCCTTGTTTACGGATAATCATAAATTGTGCGAATGTATGATTTCGCAGAATAGTAATTTCGCATAATTGTTGTTCTACTGATACCTCTGACTTTTTTGAAAAGTTATAAAATAAACCTAACCTAACCTATTCTACGAGGATTACACAAAATATTATAAAATATATTTTCCGTTTAAGCTGGAGAAAAATTATGCGAAAACAAAATTCGGCATAAGTGGCGGAACTATACATTCGGCATAAAAAGTTTCGGCGAAACAGAGGGAACCCCCTTACCAAGAATATTAACGCTTCAACATAATATACTAGCGACCCGCCAAGGACTCCGGCGGCGTAGAACTCGTTTATCATGTTTCCCTCGGGAACTATCTATGTCGTCGGTGATAGTGCAATACCGCGTAACTAACAAATACAATAAGTTCCAAAATACACCTTAGCCAGTAAGTCAGTAAGATGCATTTTGCTACTTATCGAATTTTTTACTTACGCAGTATTGCACTATCCCCGACGATGTGCCAAATCCATCCGGATTAAAGGCGTTTAGTGTGATTAAGGAGGGAGGGACAAAATTCCAAACGTCTTTGTCCTTATAAACAATCACACATCATATTAGGCAGGCATATTTTTTTAACAAAAAAAGAATGCATTTTCTATGGTATAACATGTGTACTGTCAATGGCCCTAGGGAAGACTTAAGACCAAACCGATTGTCGAGAACTGTCTGAATGTCTGAAATTTACATAAGCGCTCGATGCGACCGACTGGTAGCTTACGTCAATTCTACACTGATGCCTATCGCAATAAATGCGAGACCGCGTGAGACATAACGATAGGCAGCAGAGGTTATTTATACGATAGGCATAACGGGTTGGCTTAAAGGTGTTCAATTGACAATAGAAGACAATAAAAAAAAAAAGGATTTTGACAGTTATAATAAATTGAAAATATGTCAATATTGGTAAAAAGGCAGAAAACGATTAGCTGGTTTAATAAAAATATCTGCGAGGAAGTTATTACGTAAACGTGTCTATCGCCGATTTGGACAGCGTGAAAAATCTGAAGTGGTCTCACACTTCAAAGTTGAAAATGTACCTCCATCTACAATTTAATGTTTGATCCAGCGGTGGGAACTTGATATAGCACTGCTGGATCAAAACAGCAAAAACTCAAAAAAACTTGCTAGTTTTGTTTTAGGTTCATAGAAGATGTATTAAAGTTGATTTTAAAATACAGTTGTATTTTCAGTTGTTGCTGTTTTGATCCAGCAGTGCGATAATAGGACTAAAGATTTACCAAAAACGGGAAGACCCCGATTCTTAATGATCGAGTCCGGAGGAAAGAGGCAAAGTTTTCACAAAACAAAGTGGGTGAGTCCTAGATAAGTTAGCAGTAATATATGATGTTTCCCGTGGGTGAGTAAGAAATATTTTAATGAAATACAATGTTCAACACTTAAAGCGTCAAAAAGCACCCAAATATTCCGACAAACAGCTTGAAGAAATTCCAACGAAGTGCAAGAAGTTGCGAAGAAAGTATCAGGACAGACAGTATGCAGGGAGCACCCAGAATTGACTAAAAGAGCGTCACGTGCACTTCGTACCGAAGGATTCAAACTAGGGAATGCAAATAACTGGTTTTAACCGATTTTAACCGGTTATTTTCATACAAAAACGGTTAATAACCGGTTAATTTGCATTCCCTAATTCAAACCGTCCGAACGTCCGCATCGCTCGTCCAATGGAGGATTTTTTGGTAATTCTGAGTAGAATAGTTTGCAGTGATGGGCGGGAAGCGAAATCACAGACTCAGTTGAAGCGCAGGGTACAAAAACATCTAATTAACTAATAAATGTAAAAATAGATGTTGTCCAACGTATGATGAAAACGGTAAGAAGAAAGCTACGAAAAATTGAAGATGGGGACCTTTAGCTATATTATAATAAAAAACTATATAACCCTAACAAGTGATTTAATAAAAAAAATGAACAAAATTGTAATTCTCATTACTTTAAGCCAACCTGTTAAAGGCTCGAAGCAGGTGGTGGAACTAGGTATTATTAAGCCAATTGACCTCCTAAACTAAGATTGCACATTGTACACAGCAGGCCTTTATGATTGATCGCACCAACGTGATAATGATAACCAATATAGACTGAAAAAAAAAACAATTAAAAATATTCTAGTGAGCCATTATTAAACTTTACTTGGAAGAGAAGTACCATACATGTTCGTAGGAAAGCGCAAGGGTCAAACTTAGCTTACAATTTTTATCAAAATCGGTACAGCGGACAAAATGCGTAGCAAAAAAAACCTTAGCATCTATAGTACTAGCTATTGCCCGTGACTCTGTCAGCGTAGAAGTCGATTGTCGCTATTCCATCGGAAAGTATTGCATTTTGTTGGATCAAAAGTATTCTATATCCTTCTCCGGGACTCAAGCTATCTCCATACCAAATTTCATAGAAATCGGTACAGCAGCGTAGCCGTGAAAGCGGAACAAACAGACAGAATTACTTTCGCATGTATAATTATAATATTAGTATGGAAGTATGGATTAATAGAGATCTTCTCTAAACAGATGGGCCCTTTTCAGATACCTATAGGATCTCTCGTGCAGTAAGAGCATCGGGTAATGTATCTACTTAAGTCAGAAAATCCCATTGGCTACCACTGGGGGTTCGGACTTGGTACCTTACGATAACGAAGGGATTAAAGAATAGAGACCCCTGCGCAAGAATGACAAAAAGGATGAATTCACTGAACTCCAACGAAACTGAACGATGAAACGTCAGCGTGAAGGAGTAACAAACATAATAACTGGCGCACAAACTAACATACTTCCGCATTTACTAAATAAGTGTGATGAAGAACGTGTATGGGATTAACTTAAGTAAGCTATGGATTTTCAACTCGATGGCATATGTCAATTTCTTACATGTTTTCGATATAATACCGTAAAACGGGGTGAGTGGGGACACAACCTAAAATGAAGCATATGTTACTAATTATAAGACTGAAGAGATTTGTCAGGAAAGAAGTGGTCTCTGTCTACCCCTCTGGGAAACAGGCGTGATTTATTGTATGTATGTGGGTCATTATTTGGGCGTTTGTTCCGAATCACTTTCGTGGTCACATTTTTGTAGAAGTGGCCGCAGATTTCGATTTCGTTTCTGGTTAGGTATCTAAGTTTACCGGACATCTAACAAATATCCAAAAATGGCATCAAAATATACACCCAATTCTTCAAAAAGATGTCCACAAAAGTGAGGCGGTTGAAACGCTCGAATAATGACCCATGTATAAGACTGAAATTATTTCCGATAGAAGTAACGTTATTGTCCATTGAATACTTGTTCCTATTTGTAACCAGTTATGACTTATTTTAGGTTGTGTCCCTACCCACTCCTTAATCCCTAATCATCCCGTTTTACGGTATATTCTTTCGGTTGGACATTTGACATAATGCAACTGCCGACTGTAATTAGCTGTCAAATAGGTGCATCTTCCCTGATATTGGCTAATATGCGCCTATTTGATGACGCCGTTAGCATAGTCGGTAGTGAATCTGAGACTAACTAAAGCTAGAAATCTCGTGTTCTTTCCCTGCGTAAGTTAAAATATTTGTTTGATAAGCACAATGTTTGCCTCGGCGGAAAAGGCAACGGACTCGTATACTACAGGGTCTCACTTTTATTTCAACCGTCTATAGTTACTCATCCAGCTATTGCTCACTTTCAGGAGTCCCGTGTCTGTGTGGCGGTTTCAGATGCTGTTGGGTGTTTGCGAAAACAAATATATAGTTTATGTGGTGTAGTTTTACTGTGTTCCGGAAATTTGTAACTGGGCCGGATCCAGGATTTAAATTAGGGGGCGAATGACCCTCGAATACAACCCTCCTCAGGTCTGACCTGGTAGGGAGTATGGCAACCTGGGCTCCCCCTCCTAAATCCGTCCACGGCGTAACGATGCTATACCTGATAAGGGACTCGCAACTGCAAATGCGCGTCTTGTCCGTGCTCGCCGTCGGGCAGCTGTATGCTGGGCGGCAGGCCCAGTCGCTCGGCCGCGGCGGCGGACCGCGCTCGCGTCTCCTGCTCCACCATCTCTTGGATGCGCCCCACCACCGCTTGTATTCGCTGCTGCTTCTCCCATTCCCTGAA
This sequence comes from Acleris literana, assembly GCA_946894065.1. Lineage (NCBI taxonomy): Eukaryota > Metazoa > Arthropoda > Insecta > Lepidoptera > Tortricidae > Acleris > Acleris literana. Next base: position 9,056,064 of record OX335681.1, read on the forward strand.
ACGTACAATGATACTTTTAAAACATGTTAAAGTTAATAAGGCTTGGACACTGAAACGTACAAACACGTCACTTAACCATGTGGACGAGACAATGAGCGGTGTAACGATATATTTTGTTTCAATAATGACACCTGACGTCTGGACCACGTAATGATGTCAGATGCGATGTAAAAACGTTAATAGTTACAGCCAAAATCCAAAGTACTCACTTTTGTAATTCTTCAGTCAAAACGTCAATGTGCACCACAGGCTGCATTCTAAATTATTTATGTATTCTATGGCCGGCGCAATCGTCTGTCATGATCTTTGGAACAGCCTTCTTACTTGAAGTTTGAATGTATGATTAAATCTCGAGGCGTGTATGTGTGCACGCGCGAGATACGTGCATACGACGTGTACGCGTCGTGTGAGTAGACAGATATGGCGATAATGTAGAATAATGTTGTAATTAATTACTAACTAGTGAGTTAGCTATTGTTCTTACTTATACCAAATTATTTTAGTTTTCGTATAGATACTAGCTTCGCAGCGGTATTTTGAAATATTAAAACTTTTAATCCATCTTTGCAGTTAGGTACATAGTATCAAAGATCTTTTCTTGGCTAGCTCCTCGATCTCCTATTATGGTACTTATTTGTAACACTTACTTCTATTGTACAGGACTTGAGTGACAAATCATCGTTAGCGTTGACAAGGTTATAAGAAAGACTTAAGTGAAACTGCATATGAAGATTAACCTTGAAATGTGTTCAACTCGGGCATACTGTCTACAGAGTTCTCATACCGTAGACTGAACATTAATATTATAATCATTGTACTCTTGGAGCACTGCAGTATATATGAACAAATGAATCGCGCACGGTGCAGCGATATGGCATTTTCGCAGTTCATGCTAATGCTTGCAAGAAGCGATGCCTCCGCTGTCGGCACATCAAGGTTCATTTAGTTACCATTTCTCAATTGACAATTGCATGCGAACTTCTTACAAATTATTATGTCCAGTGGACGTAGTTTATTTTGATCATAAATACAAGCTGCAATTAGTGTTCTACTTGGGTCAAGTAACGAAGACTCGTTTATGAAGCTACGTGAACAGTAGGCCACAGGTACAGTGAAGGAAAATGATTCCTAGACCACTTTGTTTTATTTCAAAGTGACATAATCAATCAAAACGTCTGACACTTCTTATGATGTTATTTACAGGGTCACTTTGATATAGTCCAAAGTGGTTTAGGAATCAATTTCCTTGACTGTACTATTTATGACCATTAGCTATCTTCACTTTGGGCCCCAAGTTTACAACTCAGAGCAACAGAAAGTACTACTCTGCAAGTAGACAAGTTCTTTACGAAAGTTTACGACTGTAGACATATCAAGAACACACAGAGAATTAATCATCGCAAGCTATCGTGTGGTTTCTTTCTACAATCGTTAACTTTCGTAGAATTTAACATGTCTGCGCGGCTAGCACATATTGTCCGCGACTTGTTTGTCGCTCGGATCTCCCTTTCTAACTAGTCTGTAACGATACTAACGATAGAGACGGACTGAGCGACAAGCAAGAAAATACAACTTGTGCTACCCGTGCTGGTTAGTCCCTCTCCATTCCCGTAGTTTTTAATCGTGTCGGCCTAAAATGACCTTAGCCTAAAATTGATTTCATCAATCAGTCAATTTTCGCCTATTTTCTTAAATAACTTAAAAACTGTTTATATTAAAATTATAAAAAATATATATATTTGAGATTTTTATAACAGGCCCTTTCATTTGACATGTCACACAATAAGGTTTTTTTTAATTTCCTAATTTACCCCCCAAAAGTGGGCCCCTTGTCCAAATTTCATTTATTTACGTTACGCGTCCGTCTTTGGGTCACTGACTTACATTATGTGCACCAAATTTCAACTGGATCGGTCCAGTAGTTTTGGAGCAAATCGGCTGTGACAGACGGAAAGACAGACAGACGCACGAGTGATCCTACCTATAAGGGTTCCTTTTTTCCTTTTGAGGTACGGAACCCTAAAAATGAACGTAAAATTTTCGAGCAAGCTCTTAGGTACAGTCAAGGAATTTAATTTGTGACCCACGTTAGGTCCAAAGTCAATCTGACATTCAACAGTAATAAGGTTGAGTTTCCTATCAATTACAAATGACTTGGCATCTCTATTGACAATGACATCTTCAAGCAGATTTTCTTTGAAATGGATAGCAAATTAACTTCCGTGACCGTACCTACGTACAGAGTCATCGCAAGGTGACAAATCAAGTGGTGACTGGTGGTGGATGGTCGATGGTAACTCACGTGGGGTGGTGGTGCCTGTGGTCGTGTCGCAGGCGCGGCCCCCCCGGCGCGCCCAGCCGCTCCATGCCCGCGCACCCCGGCACTTGCACCGAGAGCATCTGCAAATCACAACACACTGCTCTCACTTATGTGGTCCGCCTCACTATTAACCTACCATCACGCGCAATCATAGTAAAAATGTATTAATAGCACTATGCTGTCTATCGCTGTCACACTCTCTGGCATCTGTCAATATATTTGGTATGCCAGAGTGTAAAAGCAATAGACAGGCGAGTACTATTAATACTCTGGTTTTACTGTACTACCTTAATAGGAATGAGGTAACAGTATAGGCGGAGACTTGAACCAGGTGAAATGTGGCTCACATGATGGGGATAAGTAACATATTATATGTGTATGTAAGTATATATATACCTATAATATATATATATATATAGCTATGACTAATGCCTTGTTTTATCAACGCAAAAGGGACTGTAAAACACTTCCTTTCTGCCTGCGCGTGCCAGCGCCTCTAGTCTAGGCGGGAAAATCCAAATCGTATTTGACCTGTTATGATATTCCTTTTACTTCGGCTGCCATTACTGTCAGGTAAATAGGTAAAGTTGATAATACGATGTTCAGCTCAAAAAAACCATATCGACTGGGGCCCTTGTGGGGAAAACTTATCTCCGGTGGCTAAGATTGCTTTAAATAATTTAAAAACAACCCAAAAAAACCCGTGTCAGTTATCCTCAAACAAGGCGACTTATTTTAAGATGCAACCCTTCTAAGAGTGTACGACTACGGCGAGTACGGCAACTACCTCTGTTGTTCCTCTGCCACGCGGTATTTTTAGTATTTCAGTAGTAAAAAGTGTTAAAAGTCATAAGGATCCTAAATACTTTTTTCAAAGGAATAGGCCTACGAGCACGCAGGTTACCTGATGATAAGTGGACTCTAAATAGACATTTACAATCTTAGCACGACTATCTCAAGAGTACAAATGCGTTGCCAACCCTGAGGACTTAGACGGACTGCCTCTAGGGTTGCGTAGTCAAACTAGGAACCCATAAAGATTCGCCGTATCCATCTTTCAGTCTGTATGTTACACTCACTCAGAAGTCACCTATCAGTCACATCACATCTGTATGTCACATTCAGCTTTTGACTGATAGGTCCTGTGTGGTCTTCTTTTTATAGTGCCTCTCCAACTAGTGAAGGTTGGCAGTCAGCTCCGCATACTTCTGTCGGTCTTTGGCGAGGTTAAAAAGCTCCGCTGCACTTGTGACTCCAGTCCATTCCCGAATGTTTCGCCGCCACGATTTCTTTCTGCGCCCGACAACTCTTCTTCCAGCAACTTTGCCCATCATTATTAATTGCAGAAGTTCGTATCTTGCCTAAGTACATGACCCATATAGGCAACTTTTCAACTTTTGATGGTCTGCATTAGTTCACGTTTCCTCCCAACCGCCGTATCCGTATGTGAGGTAGTGATAGGCTATCACTACCACACATAACCTATCAGTCAAAAGCTGAATGGTTTTTTTATACACCTTAAGTAGATATTTATGTCGCGCACTAACATCAAAAATCCATTATGTGCAGGATACATGATATTATCAAAGTTTATTTTTATTTTGTAGTAACCGAAGCGAAACGAGGGCGGGATGTGTAAGTAACTAAACGGGAAGAATAGGTATTTTAATTGGTGTGATAATGTCTCCTTTAAATAAATGACAATGTAGAAGAGTCAAAAATTGCGAGAGTTTATAGCAATCTAATTAAAGATTTTACAGAGTAACGCACCAAAGTACCTAATTAGCATAGTCAAAATGGTTATTATGACGACAATCGTTACGCGACGAGCCCTTAGGGACGTAGGCAACGAGGATAAAAATAACTTGATATTCGGGCCAAACTCGGCGAGCAGTGCGAGTCGCACCGAGCGACGCAGGGTTCTGCACTTTAAGTTCTATTTGCCGGTGTTTATAGAACAGTCAGAGGCTAGATTTTGAATTATTCCAATTACCCTAAAGGGTGTAAACCAGTTATTGGTAGGCAATCACTTATTTCGCTTATTCCTTGTATTAGGTAGGTATTATATCGGGTGACGGAGCCCCGTTTCGTCTGTTTATTCTGGTGTTTGATGTTCTGCCCAACTTATAGTTGCTGGCCAATGAACAGTTTTTCGCCTTTAATAAATATTGGTATTTTTAACCCCCAACGAAAAAAGAGGGGTGTTAAGCTATATGTGTATATTGTGTACCCGTGTGTCTGTGTGTCTGTGTAGGTCGCCATTATACCGGGGGTTTTTATCTCTTTAAGAGAATCATTTCATTGCACTGAAAGCATGATATTTAATTGGTACTGTGTGTAAGTTTCTGAGAAAATACCTCCGTACAAGTCCAAGTTGTTTTTTTTGCTTTTCACACCAATAATTCTGCAAGTATTTGACGCAGCGTCCAGTACTACGCGCCACGGTATCATATCAATGACATTATTATCTTGACTCTAGTTAAACATAGGTAATGTAGTGCAATAGCTCTCAAAAAGTCTCTCGGGTTCGGGTAACGTCGGTTAGACTAGCAGCTTTTGCTAGGGAGAGAGAAGTATAAACCAGAATATAAAGAATATAAAAATATTGCCTAGAACGGGTCATATTAGGGTGACGACCAAAAAGTTGGACCATAGTTAAGCGTCAAATTCAAATTCAAATTCATTTATTGCATGTCATATTACAGGTGATATAGATGGAATTACATGGAAGGTATACATATGACACCCTGCAAGGGCGTAGCAACTTAGGACAGTAGGGCTAGTACCTAATTATTAGAATAAAATATTAACTACGAATATTGCACATATCAATAATTCTTACATAACTTATTTTTAATTATATTACTTATACATTATAAAGAATTATACTTGCTTTCATTTATCTCTAAATTCGGTATTTAAAAATTCACTTAGACTATAGAAGCAGTTATCAATTAAAAATATTTTTAACTTACTTATAAATAAAGGGAATTTATTTTCACTTTTGATGGAATTTGGTACATGGTTGTATATTTTGATCATCATTTGGTGTGGACTGGACGCAACTAATTTTAATTTGGTAAACGGTAGTTTAAGTTTATTAAGATTTCTATTATTTCTCTTTGTTTCTGTGAGAGTCTGGAATGAGTCAGAATGCTTTCTGATAAATTTACATGATTCTAAAATATACATGGATGTAAGGGTAAGTGTTTTAAACATTTTAAAGTGGGGCCGACAGGAGTCCATAGGATCTATATTTGCTAGTATTCTGACACACTTTTTTGGCAGGATAAATACAGCATCTACCTCACAACAATTTCCCCACAATATAAGTCCATACAGCATTCGGGAATAGGCGTATGCACAGTACGCCGAGAGGGCAGTTTGGAAGTCAGTGACACGTGTAAGGTGTTGGAGGGCGTATATGAAGGAGGATAATTGTTTTGATAGTTTTTGGATATGAATTTTCCACGTTAAATGAGTATCCAGGTGTATGCCTAATAAGGTCGCAGAGTTAGCTGTTTCTATTTTGAAAATACAGCGTATTTAACAATACAAACAACGAAATCGAAAAAAGTTCAGTTGTACAAAACTATCCCTATAATTTTCGTGTCACAACGGAAAAGTTTCATAGAGAATTTAATTGAGTGAGTATTAGCATACCCAGCTTTTTGGTCCTTACCCATTATTACTTCTGACGGAATCCTATACTTAACAAGATTATGTTTTGGTGATTTTAATGCTTTCGAGTTTTTTCAGAGGTAAATCTTCCAAAACTATATTTTTTAACAAAACAGAGAGGGTGTCATATAAGTTTAATGTGTGAATACTGTATATGTGTATGTGTGTACCTGTGTGTCTGTCTGTGGCATCGTAGCTCCCGGATGGACCGATTTGGACGCGGTTTTTTTTTAAAACAAAGTTATTTAGGTCGGGATGGTTCTTAGCCAATTTTTATAAAAATCGGTTGGGCCCTTTAAAGGTTTTTAGCGTTTTAAGTTACTCGTATACGGGTAAGGTCCAAAAAGTTAGGCACGCTAACTAAGGCCTATTGTCCACGTAAACCGCATGTCATGCGCACGCTTTCGTCAATTGACGATTGCAAGACGAACGCTTGCATCTTGCGTAGAAACCTTCAAGACTGTGTCCACGGAGTGTTCTATGAAACTTTTCCGTTGTGACACGAAAATTAGGCATACAATAATTGTAGGGATACTTTTCGTCGCACAACGGAATTTTTTTCGACTTCGTTGTTTGTATGGTTAACTACGCTTAACTGTGGTCCAACTTTTTGGTCCTCACCCATACGTGTAAAACGGACAAAATATAACCAATTTTGATGGAGCTAATAATGATGGAAACTGTGAGGCTAGACAGGATGCTTAAGCTTAACGCTAACGTAAACGATTTTCGAAAACTGTCAAAATGTATGGAATTGACATACCTAAGCGTCCGGCGCGACCGTCCGGCAGCTTACGTCAATCCTATACTTTTTCGATATTGATAAAGTTCTTGCAATGCATCTTGTCTAGGGCCACTGATGAGGTTATATTATAGGTAAGCAAGATGTTGAGAAATAGCCTTGTAAGATTTGAATAAAGGGAAGGTAATGTTTTGCTTCATTTAATAAAGATTTAAATGTGCAGTTTACAAATGAAATTATTTAGGATCGCGATTTTTAAATCAAAGCGTGAGATAAGGTGACGGGTATGAGACATATTTACATAGGTATGTTCCTAAATTGCGGATGCTAAATTCATTTTGCTAATGTTATTTAATTAAATAATAGATACCTACTTATTTGTGAATAAAATACCTATGTTGTTATTTAGAAGGGTTTCTTAAGCAACAACCCGCGGATTATTAGTCCATTTACCTAGTAGGTACATTGTCATTGGGTGTTATTATATTATAAACATCTTGAACACGGAGTTGGAAATCGCATGGAGCCCGGGAAAATTCTTTCACTATAGGTACCTACCGTCATCTTTTTTAGTGAAATAGTATAATTGCCAGTTGGAAAGTCTGGCAATCGTTCACGAGCGCCGATTAGCGAGGCTGAGCTAACGACAGTTAGCGCGGTTGTGACGAAGCGACGAATTCGCTGACAGTTCCGCTATTTACTAATACACGTGTATCACTTACGACGTTTTGTACTTTAGGAGTGGGAGTAATTAAAGAGAGACGGCACGTGCAACTGTTTTACATAGATCAGAATTAAAATACTTAATTGGCAAATGAACACTGATTGGATATCTCCAAATCCAATGTGTCAGGACTTATTCTTAGATATAACCAGAGATCGGACAAATGGGCGTCATTACTCGGAATAATGTGGACATGACTCTAAAGATTTTAATTAAACAAATTAAATTAGGTACATTAGCTTAGCATAGGGCGTAGCAAACACTGACCATATTAAAAAAACTCAGTAAATACCTAATAATATTTTAAAAAGTAGGTATTCCTGTTGTCAATGTATACCTACTTATTACCTACCTACCTAGGAATAGTTGGTCAATCTAGGATTTAGGATGATCCCCGTGACAACTCATTAACTCATATGAACACGTTTTAAGTACTAAATAAGTTTATAAAACCGGGCAAGAGCATGTCTGACCATGCTCAGTGTAGGGTTCCGAAGCCGTTATTCACAAAAACTAACTCAAAAAACAAGTATGAACTAATTCTCTATTTAAAGTTATTTGGTGCTGTCTTAGATAATTCTCGTAGGTATAAACACTTAAGTCGCTTATATCTCAGGAACCAATAAATCGTGATAGTTTTTCTTTTAAATTCGTTGTATGCGCTTTCGTTGAAGATATTTTTCAGATTTTGAGTATTTGTAGTTTTGGCTGTATTGGACATTTGACTCTAACAAAAATTAGCGCTTTAAAGCTTAATATTTCATAAACGAATCCCTTAATCGAAAAATTGTGTACACAAACCCGCAATATTTTTGTAAGACCTATCCAACGACACCCCACACTATGGGGTAAAATACATCCCCACACGTTACGTGTAACGGAGGTACATTTTTTTTTTTTAATTTCATTTTGCCTCTTTGTTGGCGTGACTAATATAATATGTATATTCATGCCAAATTACAGCTTTCTAGTACTAATAGTCTCTGAGCTAGGCCGCGGTAGGACGGACGGACATGGCGAAAATATAGGGGTTCCTTTCTAGTTTGACTACGGAACCCTAATAAAAACCTTGCAATGATTTCAGTAGGTAGGTACAGTCGAGTTCATAAATACATATGTGTACACTTTAGTACCTTGTCTATTTAATGTCATGTGTAAACTGCCATACATGAATTGTCACAGCGTTTAAAGTGACAAGGTACGAAAGTGTGCACATATTTATGAACTCGACTGTACCTACTTTAAATGATTAATCACCTCTTTTTAGGTCTAAGTAGGTAGGTATAAGTATGCGAGTTACGAAATACGGCTGTCACATGGGTCAACTTACATTGACCGGATTTATAAACAACGACACCGAAGTACTTATGACTATTTCAATAGGTATTTATGTTGTCACGATAAGCAACTAATCACATTAATAAACCTTACTCAGGTGGCTTACCTGTATCTTCAGTTATAATTTTAAATTAAAGTTTTGTTTTTCGTTAAGCGGGTTAATTAAGGTATACCTAGGTAGGTACCTCATTAGGCAATACCGTTTTCGTTTTAGTAATTTAGCTTCAAGGACTCTCAAAATTACCCAGGTCAATGTAGGAATTAAGTAACTAGGTAGGTAAGTACCTCACTACCATTTCCAAAATTGAATTATCTTAAATTGAAATTTATTGTTAATTATTAATAAAATTTAAGTACTATCTATCACAGACTACTTATATGCCTTATTGTGTATTATGATAAGCTCTCTTTAGAATTGTTAATAAAATAATAAAAAAAACACCTCAGCTCAGTCTCGAGCTATTTATACATACATAGGTAGGTATATACTATAGTAACTATACATACATAGGTATAACGCATACTTCCAATATCATTATTTTCAACACAAAATCACAGACAATCACACCACTCATAGTATGTTACTATACTTCCATAGGTATATATAAGTATTATGCATAAGTACTTCAAATATTGTTATTAACAACACAAAATCACAGACATTCATACAACACACCACTCATAGATATGTTACACTTACATGCTCGACACTTTGTTTACATATGTAAAATTTGTACTTTTAAATTTCATAGCCTCATTAGTCTCTACTCTCAACATAACCATGAAACATAACAAAATCATGAAGTTACATTGTAACTTCATTATATTTGATGATTAATAGTGCTTGTTCGGTCAGACACCCCCATTACCTATCTAATAGTGAAAAATCTCAAAGTTCTACAACTAACTCACTACTTTTTGAAATCATTGCCTCCTAAAAACTAAACATGCATTCATTTTTTATACAATTATGTATGAAATACTAGCAACCCAACTGACATTAAAACCTTCATCTTGAGTCAGTCTATCTATTGATGCAAACTGCATGAAAATCGGTGGAGTAGTTTGAAAGATCAATGTGTACATATTACATTATCATAGTAGTCATAAGTGACAATATTGTCTCTATATAAGAATTAGTATATATTTCATTTATATGTCTCACACCTTTTTCTTGTAGATGACCATTGATAAGATAACAACATCTTTATTTGAAGATTGTCTTAGACAAAGACAAAAATCGTGTCTGTGTTACATATCAAGGAATAGGATAGAGTTTCAAAATGTGAACAAATTTAAAACTCTCTGCAGTTTCGGTTTGGTAATAAAAGCTGTTAAACATAATACACTATAAAGGCTGCTCATAATGATAGTTAAAAACTATGTTTGATAAATATTTATATCTTTATATGGCTAGTTATAATTAAATTGGCTTATATAAGGTGAATATTCATGTATTGTTTATCATAATAAAGGCCAAGGATTGTGCACATAGTATTATTATTTTGTGCCTGTGATATTTGTTCATATTAAGTTTAATTTTTATTCACATATCTACTTAGCTAGGAGAAGGTTAAGAAATATGGCAGAAAAGTAATTGTTATAAATAAATATACTTATTCTAGGTTTCTTTGTAATTATTACTATTTTTTGTGAATTTTAATACAGCTAAATTTATTATATAACATGTTCTCACCTCTTTTTTGGTAAGATTAGTTATCAGTTTGTCTACGATAGGGTATTTCTTTGATCTGGAACCCAAAGCTTAGCATGAAGCTATCATCCCTATAAGAGATAAGCATGGCTATGTATTACATTATTTTTTCAATACCAGTACATACTCAATAAATTTCATTTGAAATAAGTAGTTTACATACCTACATACATTCATAACAAATGGGTAACATACTAAAATGATAAGTTGCTTGTTTGATAATTATATTTTGTCAGACTGGTGCTCATATCACCAGACTGGTCACGACTATGGCGAGAGGTGATTACGGAACTGTCTGTCATGAAAATTTATTTAAATTCACACAAACAACGTCTGGGTGTGACGTCGCTATCGGCGCGCCTCTTATCACTTGGCATGCTCCCGCCGTCTCGCCGCGGCGAGCTGCCGCCTTCGGCTCACTTCACTCGCTTCCACTACAAATCAAACACTCGAATATTCTCACTCACCTACATTCATTTACTAACATTATTGATTCGGTGCAATCCTCAATATCATCATCGACTGACTGATCGGTGACCCTACGACCAGCGTTCTTTACTATGTTTACAACTTATGACGTTACGGTTTAATGTGTTCATACTATTTAAATTGTATATTCATGTTACTCACTATTTGAAACGTTGTCGTCCGCAATTCTTGTAGGTTTTTCACCTATCGATGACAGTTAGTGATGCGCTTGTTTCCAATGATTTACGATGACACGGTGAGGAGTCAAATCGAATCGATCACTCGATTTTGTTTCGTCCCCGAGGATAAATCCACACTGCCACTGACATTTAAGAAGTTGTTTCCATGAAGTACTTCAACATTGACTTTAAACAAAACAATCACAGGGCACTAGACGGAGACTACACCACCCGTAAGCGCTTTTGCAATAATTAACTATCATTCACTAATAAATAAAATATGTTTTTAAATGCAATAACACTATAAAAATAAATTACTTTTAAAATAAGAATAACATATAAATTCCACTATCGCGTATTTTGTTTTAGAGTTGTTTTTCATATTGGCAGGAGGACGCCTGCCATCGAGCGAGTCTTGTTATTCAATGACGCGGACGCGGCGCGGTGTTCGCAGTCGCGTAGCGGGGCAAGAACGGGCGGGCGGCGGCGGTGCACCGGCTGTGCCGCCGCTGTCGTCGCACACACGCGTACTCAGTTGTGTGTCACGTCGACCCCGGCACACAAACGTAACGGCCGTGTCTACCCGCGGCTGTGTGCTTGATCGTCTATACAATTCAACATTTGTGTGTGTTCAAAGGTAAAAGTGTGCATAACGTAAGTATGAGAACGTACACATGACTTGGCACACACGTAAAAGAAGCTCGATTGCTGCCACCGCCGCGCCGTCGGTTGTATGGGCTATGGGCACCTATACGTAGGTATAAGTCAGCGATGCGATGACGCGTTGGTCGACTTGCGAGACGAGACGGTTGGCATTGCTCAATGATCGAGGTAATCGTTAGAGTCGTAACAAAATCGACGTATGTAGGTAGCCACCTGCATGAAACAGACGCAGATAAGGCGGCGGTAAGAAACTGATTAAGTCAAATGTGCCTTACCTACATGATGATTATACTGTTAAGCCTATTTATTTTAAGCGTTATACTGTCATGGACGACAAATAGTGACCAAAACTTTTGATGCTACTGGTGAATATTGGAGTACTTACAAACTTTTATGTCAGTCTAACTTTATACAGTCTTCTGCCTGTTTGACCTCCAATATTTCAGAGCAGACCAAAATTGGGGTCCTAGTGAAAAAGGGTATAAGTTTTCTGAAGATCAAGTGAAAAAGGGTTTCGGTCTAGTATACTCCGTTCATGTATATAACCATTTTTATTACGAGTTAAGTCGACTTGTACCCTTCTTCACTAGGACCACAGTGTTTTTGACTCTGATTATTCGATGGGTCCTTTGTATGGCGGTCCCCACTCCTGGGGTAGATTTAAAAATGAAAATAATATACCTAATAAAAGTAATAAATAATAGGTTGGGCTAGCGCCCAGGGAACGGGTGACTGTTTTTAAGGTGCTACATGATCGGTTTTGCCTTTAGTTCTAACTGACCGGATGCAATATAGCATCTTGTATGTGTAATTTGGCCTGAAGGCAAATCGCATTCGTCCGCCTGAACGATTTGCCTGACCGGACTGAACTCCAAAGATGGTCAGATTTACCTTCAGTTCTAACCAACCGGATGCAAAATAGCATCGTGTATGTGTAATTTGGCCTGAAGGCAAATCGCATCCGTCCGCCTGAACGATTGGCCGTTGGAAAAACTGATCGGTCTTTACATGTATGGCTACTCGATCCGGTCAGGCGGAACTGACGCAGTTCGGCCTGAACCGATCGGCCTCTACATGTATGGGGGCCTTTAGTTGGACTACAGGGGCCTGTTTTATAAAGCTACAAATTACAATTTACAAGTTACAAGTTTCCATTTGACACAACCTAGACCAATGATGACCAGCCATTTGAGCAGTGTTCCCAGTTTAGGCCTGTAAAATTGTAAGTTGTAGCTTTATAAAACGTGCCCCAGGAATAATAAGCTCATAAGTCATAACCATTCACTGACGTAATACAATATTGCTTCGTAGTATATAATGGTTTGATTGTCATAACTAAGTTTATGATCAGAAGGTGTACCTAAAGGCTAGAGATAATTTTAAAGCTTTCAACAACAGTTTATTTTATACCTACGAAATAGGTAGTAGGTTATAAATGCATTTTTACCATAAATATAAAAGCTGAAATGATTAGTCATAATGTCATGAATCATATCACACTGTTTTCGCACACATTTGTAGATATATTATATGTAAAATTAATTATAGACATATATTTGATGTAAATACGAAATGCAATATTTTTAGGTTAAGGGCTTAGGTGCACCGACGACCAAAGCGAGAAGAGCGTTAGATGAATTGTGACTAAAACCAATATAATTTTTATCTGCTGTGACCGAACTATATTCCAGATGATTGGGAATCTCATTTAGACAATGTTATGCGGAAAATATGTTAAGCATAGAAACGTTACATTATGCTTTAGTAAGTTTATGATAGAAACATGTATGCGCATTAATTTTTAAATGCCAATCCATAATAAAGCTTATAGAAGTTATGCGTCTTTTTCATCCCAAGCAATGTATTTGTTTTTCAACTTATTTTTAGAATTTTGGTTACGTTTGTTTTCGCATCAAATTGTGTCATTATTTACCTCGGCAACTACCACATTAAGTAAGAATTGGATAATGGTACCAATATTGACCGAACAGAATCCCCCATTTTTTTTCATTTTTCATTTGCCCTGTTATACCATATCACCATCACGGCCAATACCTACCGCTCAAATTCGGATCCTCCCTATCTGCGACTGTCAACAATAGAACTCCTACAAAGACTAAAAGCTTAAATTACAAGACTGATCGCAAAGGTTTTGATTATAATATAAGAATCGCAAAAAAATAACCGACGTTTACATAAAATATCATTTACTTACCAATAAGTTTCGACATTATTGATTAGTTTGATAACGTTATGTAAATTCGAGAAATTTTGACACGAATAATTTTATTAGGTAAACAAAATTGCCATTTTCTTAAGAGCCATTTGTTGCAATCACACTGGCTCTGATAGTATATAGGTATTTGCCACTAGTCTTTCATCTAAACATTAAGAAAGCTGATAGCTACTAAGAAAATGGTTACTACCAAATTTCAAATTAATTTGAATTAATCGGTCACATTCCCAATAAACAAAGCGCAATCTATATCCCAAACAAAAGAAAAAGTTGAAACTACAATCGACGTAGTAAAATCGTGTCAAGCATTTGATTTAGAATCGATTTGTGCGTTTCTCTCACATCACTAGTACCTAGAAGGGATTTTGACGTCTTACGTCACAACACAATAACATTCATGTACCAATGCCCGATAATAGAATAGAATAGAATAGAATAGAAAATCATTTATTTCGCTTAAAAATTATAACATTACAGTGTGTGATAAGTATTGCTGCGAAAATGGTATCCACTCAGCTAGGTATGTATGTCGTACCACCTATTGGCAATGCGACGCGAAGTAGATCAAGTGGATGTGGTTAAAAAAGGGTTAAAAATTATAAATAAGTAGGTACTTGGGTTTGGTGGTCCGGTGGTTGTAAAATTATCTATTGGCATGCAAGATATAAGTTTAAGTAGGTATAAGGTAGGTATTTAAGAAATCTATTAAAAGACCTTAATTTTTCTATTACCTAAGTGACGAAATTAACCATATCATTGTAGGTACTTTATGACTAATTTTCGTTACGCAATGGAAGAAAGTTAACGTTTCAGTTAAGTCCTTAACTAAGTAGGTACCTAAAATATTTCTGAAATTCGCTCACGTCGGATTTTCGACGGTAATAATATGACACCACCTAATCAAACGTTTTATTTTTAATTAGATACCTAGCCCATGGCAATTGTACAACAAAAGGGGCGTTGCCTTGCTGTGAATGAGGTGGTTTTGTTTTTATGTTGTACCTACCTATGTGATGAAGTGGCTATGACAATTCCAAGTTTTCCAAATAAAAAGCCCTTCGGACTTCAAAATTGATATTTTCGTCTTTTTTCAGTTTTCGATAATTTTGCCACAATGGATTTGTCTTACCTGCGGCAAGTTACTTTGGACACCAGCACGGGTAGCACAAGTTGTATTTTCTCGCTTGTCGCTCAGCGCGTCTCTATCGTTACTGACTAGATAGAAAGGGAGATCCGAGCGACAAAGAAGTCGCGGGCAACTTGTGCTAGCCGTGCAGTTGTTCACAAGGGCCGCAACTAAGTCCAACATGAACCGAACCAGGTTGCCTCCAACCAGGGATGCTGCAAGATTACACTCTCTGCGAACAGGTTAAAAGACGTTTCTTTTGTCAATATTGATGTGCTTCTGACCACATTATTTACGTCTATCTACCTACCTTCTTAATTATGTTGGAATTTGGAAATTTTGCAAAGTTTTGAACAGATGAATCTTAAAAAAAATGGACTTCCGTGACTGAATTGATCTCATTTTGTGCGACTATAGTAAATTTGGCCGTAACTACACGTCCATGACCGTGGTACAAAAATACGAAAACTGAAAAGTTATTGAAAATTTCAATGTTTTGTAAGCTTTAAACAATGATCCGGAGGGCTTTTAATTGAAAAGCATGGGATCGTTATAACCACTTCATAATATGGGTACACAACTGAAAATAAAACAGAACAACCTCAATCAATGCAAAGCAAAATGTACCTACCAATTCCATGGGTTAAGACTTTTATCGGCTCATTCGACACCCGCCGCACCCGCTTGTCGTAAGCCATATATATTATGTTTGACGCTTAAATGATTTTTCTTTTCGTCAGCTCTCCGCACCAAAGAAATACTAGGTGCACTTGCCGTCCCCGGGCAAGTCTAAATGGAGCGAAGCGGTTTGCTAATATAGGTAACATACTACAACAAACAACCTTCAATCGTCAGCTCTGCTACAGATTTCTCATCATGTCTGTAACTAAAGCTAAAGATGAAGCTTCAAAAAGGTTACGAGCGAAGAGCGCCGCTTAAAATTGAAGTTTCGGCATTTTTCCCATTGAAATGGGAACAGATTTTCGGTGAATATTCCTCCGTGTTATGTCCGATTTTCAATTCTTTTTTTTCAAAACCATCTTTGGTAGATGACGTATTACGGGCTCAATTTGATCCTGATATCTCTAATAGAATAGTTTGGGAGGAGTATGCGGACAAACGAAAATACGAATCGGGGAAGAATGGAGCTTCGCTCCAACAAGAAACAGTCCATTAGGGAAAAGGTATGTCTCCGAATTCTGAAGAAGCCAGCCACCCAACTGACAATGATATAAGTACCTATATACGTAGGTATTTGGTCCCTACCGCATTTTCAAATCTAATAAAAAACATTTTAGATGAAAATAGTTTTATACAAATACACACAGGGCAGAAGTACACAATCTTCGATGTCAGTCTTTAACTGGGAGAGTACCTACCTAGTTTGATCTCTAATATTAAACAGCTTCTATACTAGGAGTCCTAGGAACCGTTTGTGAGTTAGAAATATTTCGCCTCGAGTGTAATGGAAGTATTACTAGCCATAGCTAAAACGTATCCTGAGATATTGCTGCTCGTGGTAATAGCATGTCCTTATAGGATTGCTTAAAACATGTTTAATGTTTGTTATGGGTTTTATTGACGGTCCAGTCTTAATCCTAATTCCACGTAATTATAAACTTCATTAGTCTTCCCTTTTACACTATAGGGTAATTATCCCAACCACATTTTTGAGCGGCGGACGTGATAATTGGGGTGTAAAGTACATGTATTGGAAAACTATTTATTTTCTAGATAATCTTACACAAAGTACTATGTTGAGCCAAGGTTAAAAATATTATTAACTTATCATATTTATCGTAAATATCTTCAATCCAAAATCAATTTTGGTGTCGTGTCCTGTACTTGTCGCATATACTGATATAACGTGGTACAAAGATCTTAAGCCTCAACTAGATTTATATTTTAGTTATCTGTATTCCCTATTAGTTAAGGTATTTTAAAATATTACAATTATTGCATTTGCAAATAAAAGGAAACTGGGAGCAGTGTAAATAAAACTGTCCTAGCGAAATAGTCAATTTTGGTGGTGAATATTGAAATTGAGTTTATGATCGAACGAAAAGTGATTTAACAAACAAATATGACATCAGTTGTTCGTTCAGTTCCACTCCAGCGATAGAAGATGAAAGATTTGTACCATCTCGCTGCGTCTTCCCGCTAAGCACATAAATATCTAATTTTGGTGGTGTGGAATACAGTTTTTTAATTGTGATAACTTAGATAAGTTATTATTTCGCAAAAAGTTTTATTGTCTGATAGTTATTTCAAGTATGTTTATGGTCTCTTTTTAACTGTATTAATTTAAATTTGTGTTATACTAAAAGATTCGCTTTGAATATAAATGAATAGTTCAATTTCTAATTGTGGTGGTACAATTTTGGTGGCTTTTCCGATGACACAAATTGACAAAATTGCTGGATTCCATCAAAATTATTTAAACAATAAATAATCATTATTTATTATATTAAGAAATATACGTTTATGGTTTAAAAAAATGACAAGTAAGATTCCCTAACGATTATATTTTAATTATCCCGATATGTTATTATTTATTGTGAGTGTTTCTTAGAAAAGTAATTTTGGTGGATAATAGCAATTTTGGTGGTACATAGTTAGTAAAATCATTGTATCTTAAAAACCACTTGGTGTAATGAAGGGCCGTTTTAACACTGTTTTAATTATTACTAATGACGTCCCTTAAAAGTGTAATTGTGAACCCTACTAACAAAATAAAAAATACCACCAAAATTAGGATAATTTGACGCTTGTTGAAATTCACCCTATAATGCCACGGGCCGTGAGTGGGAGAGGTAGGTAGTACACACATCAAAAGTGCCTAGGGATATTTTTTATACTGAGTATCACAAGCCTTTTTTGATTTGAGTATTTTAACACCGTTTTAGATTTCTTTGTTCAGTGCCTATACGTATATGACTTATACCCAGTAGTTAGGGCATATGTTATTTTTATACATAACAGCGGCAAAAACAAGTTCACCTGGCAATGAACGCCTAAAATATGATTTAAAATAAAAGGTAACAGAAATGCAATTTTGACTCAGAGTTTTATAACTATAATGCTAATGCTTTATATTAAAGTAATAATAACCGCGATAAACAAGTAAATACAACAATAGGTACATGACATTTACATACAAATACATGATACATTTTTTAATACATGTTTTTTTTTTATTGCATGGCAATTATTATTTTATTAAAATACACGGCGTGATTGTAGCATGTCAAAATTTACGTTCGTACCAATACTATGGATAGGCACGGCCTTAAATTAAACTTACTAAGATGTCAAAAAATTGTCTTCCTACTGCCTACATGATAAATTCACACGTACCAAGTTTGGCATTTGAAATATTGGTGTCGTGTTTTATGTCCAGGGTTTCAATAAGGAGAGGTCCCTATGACCATCGAACCCAGCCTTCTTTAGCCCTTTTACATTTGGGTACCTATTTAGATTTGCCCTAGGGTTGGCGTTGAACCGACCCTTGCCTGCCCCTGAAGTTGTTTATCCTTACAACAGCGGGTGTTAACGCGTTTAATTTAATATTTTGAGCAGGAAGAGAAGTCCTAAGGTTAAAATTGGTATCCTGACTTTTTACCAAATCATCATTTGACAAACAATATCATTTTACAAACTTTCATTTCGCAAAAATATAATTGTGCTTAAACCATTACATATTACATAGTATTAAATTGACGGTCAATTAACTAATAAAAACCTTATATTCGTTAAATTCACTCGTATGTACACTTAACATGCAATTCAAAGGACTAACTAAAATAAGGAAGTATTGTCGTGGCTGGGTCCGGGCATGAGTGTAGAAGGTGTACTCACGGGGTAGGCGGCGGCGGCGGCAGCGCGCCGGCGACGCAGGTGTGGCCGGGCCAGCGCGCCCGCAGCGCACACGACCACCGCGCCGCCAACGCATGCACCCGCCCACCACCACTCTGGAAACAACACCATGCTCACATAAGACATTTAAGCTATTGTGGTATACTAGTCGGTTTTCAAGCTCTTTGCCAAAAAAGAAAATGGTTTTTATTGAGAAAGTGTCAGCCCGAATCGCACTAGGAGGGTTCCGTATCATTCCTGTATGGGCCCCTTTTAATATCTAATTTAATTTATTATTTATTTATTGTTTGTTGTTATAGCGGCAATACTATTTCTCATTTTGTTTTAATTTCATGAGCTGCTGTCATTGTTAAGCTTCAGCAAAAATGCTGAAAAAATCACGTTTCTTGTATTACCCCCTTTATTTTTTTACTTTATTTTATTTTTGCAATAAATACATACACTCTTGTGATATTTAAACTGTCTACGTAGACATACATAGGAAGACGTAATAGGTATTACGGTGCATAAGATAAAGCCCGCTCACAGACAAATGGAAGGACGGACAACGGAGGCTTACTGAGTTATTTGGCACTGTTTGAGTACGGAACCCTGTAAAATAAATACTTTTTTCTATTTGTACTAAGGGTGTGGAATCCCAGCATCTCCACCATTTCCCAAAGCAGATAATTATCCACTTTTGAAGTTATTGAGTGAAAAGAAAGTGAAGTTTAGTAGACAATCAGTAACGATGATGATGAATTCGAATCGATCGTTAGAGTGAATGGTAAGGTTGTTAAAGAAGCATTATGCACCTATCCTATAAAATGAAAGTAAGTAATATAAACGCGTTATTCGCATACCAGTTTTTACACCAGAGGTTTTTAACTCGCGGATGGAAATTCACTCCGCTGATGAAACATAAGATTGTTGTACAAGCATGTTGGAGAAAACTATGAAAACCGTGACTAATTAGTTGAGTGTCAAGGAATGATGATAAACTGCTGTGGTAGTTAAACACATTCGTAAGGACTTTAAGAATTGTCGCAATATTAAATGAAATAAATTGGAAATAAATTCTAGTACAGTATCTGGTGTTAGATAAGCACGAGATTTGATCACGCACATAGCGGCATGTCATGTACTATTATCGAAGTATTTTGATATTAGTGATTTTTTTGTACTTATATATAGCAATATCAATATAACAGCTAATTGGACGTCGAACAATAAATTAAGTGAGAATTAATCGCAAATACAAAAAAAAAACCTAATCGAAATATGTCGTAAGGTGCACTAGAAGAAATCCCTTAATGGATTGGTTTACGGTACACCCAAGTTTATATCGTTTCTTAAGCATTATTTCGTTCTCTTTTGTACGCTAACGTAAATGATTATCGAAAACTGACCAAATGTATGGAATTTAAATAAGCTCTCGTACGGCGTACCTGCTAGGCCTCGTCGCGCGACCGTCCGGCACTTACGTCAATCCTATACGTTTCCGATAACGATAACGTTCGCAGAATGCATCTTGCATCTTGCCTAGGCCTATTTGTGTTGTAGAATGGTGACTATGGCTACAGCACTGAGATCGGGTGTGATCTGTAGGTGCAGGTGTAAAATAGTAATTTACATTCGCATAGCAGGCACACATTTCAAACTATTTACTAAAAGCCACCCGCCTAGAATAAGTATTTATTTCGCTATTTCTTCCTCTAAAGGGGTCAATTATCAAAAAATACTTTATTGTTGCACACTCACCCTCTTTCTTAGGTACCTACCCATGGCATATTCCCTCCAAAATTCAATTCCCCAGGTTTAGCGGTTTAGACTGTGCTTGATATGTACTCGTATGTAGGTATGTGTAGATGAAAAGCACCAAAAAAATATTAGTATTATAGACAACCATGGCCCACCTAGTATTCCTGTCTGAAAATTTTAGTTAATAATTTAGCGGCCTGTCGTAACGAATTGTGGATTGTCAATGTGAAGTACGTGCGAAACAGGAAAGAACGCTCGGAAAATGGCGACATTCAAATTGGTTTTGACAGACTGCCAACTGTTAAGTTTGACTGTATAAGTTCGACCGTAGAGGTCAGGGATGGGTCAGGGTCATAGATTGCAAATTCAATTCCACCATTTCCTAATTCCAAAGGCCGTAATGATAATGGGCGCAATAAGCGGATAGCAACGAGACAGGCGGCGCGGGCGCAGTGGGAGTTTGTAAACATCCTAATCGTGGAATCAGAACGTTTCCACTTCGTATTTTCTGCTATTGCTTTGCTATGGAAATCGAGTGACAATTTGCAGAGTATGAAACCACGCGGTCAGAAACAAACAAATGATAAGAAAAGATAAAACCATGGAATTTTTGAATACAGCAATATTTGCGTTTTTCCTACAGAAGCCTAGACGAAATGTAAATGATCGTGTCGAGGTATCCACAATGACATTTCGGTTACCAAGTGTTGGCTAAAATAGATATTTGTTTAGGCATAAAAGGCAAGTGTATTTTTATTTAGATCGAATGCAAACTCTATGTAAAACGGCACAGAGGGAAATAACATTACACGTGTCGGAGTCATTCAACTCTATTGCATATTTTAGCTGCCCGAGACGTAGGATTCACGGTGCCGTTCGCAGGTATATGCAGTAGACAGAACGCTTGTGGTTACAATAACACACTAGAAATAGTTTTCTTTTGACGTTCAACTGGTTAATCAATTAAATAACTGGCATAATGGAAGTGGCTGCATCTTTATGTAAACTCTATTTGAGATTGGTTCCTTTAAGGATTAGTGTGGCGAGCGCGAGTATTTGTGTCCGAGTCTTGGAGGTTTTTTGTGTGAGATTTTCCCTGTTTGATTGTTTTCATTTTAAAAGGCAGAGTCTAGTTACACACTTAGGAAATAGAACGTTAGGCAACATTTCATGCTTCTATGACCATCAGGAAAGACGATTTCAGTGCCTGCATAGAGCTACGAGGGCAACGTCTGACTGCACTTAACATTTCTTGATTTCTAGCTACAAGATGCATAACAGTAATGAAAGATGTCTGAAAACTGATGAAAATGTATAAAATAGACTTAAGCGGCTGACGAAAGATCGTCTGCTACCATCATTTCGAAAACGTTGTATTGTTATGCGCCTTAACAAAGGTCCCCTGACTCTGACTTACTTGATGTTTTTCCACTAGCCCGTCTAACTCCAGTCTCCTATTAAACTACAATACAATTCGGCAGATTAAAAAGTCGTGAAAAAAAGGTGGGTAGCGAAGTTAGTGTAACACGGCCGCACTCGCAGTCAGTTATCGATTAAGTGGTTCGTTAGTGACGATTTTTCATACACAAGTTTGAAATAGGAACGAGTTAAATTGTCTCTAAAATGTCTCTGAGTACGGCGGACAGGAAGTTAATCAGCAATTTAGCAAACGTATCGCCGTAGAATACAGTTTCATTTCACAATACCTACGACTTACATTAAGAACGAGAACTATGGTTGTTCTGTCTAGGTAATCTAGCGCAAGATCAATCGCCGGGGTCGCCGGCGAGTTCACCATGCGTGAGAGTGGCAACTTTTGTATTTAAATTTGGGTTGTGTGGTAAATTCAGAGGTATTATTGTCTAATAACGGCTTCTTGTCGAAGGGTCGATCGAGCGACGCGAATTAATATGAGCGAGTTTTAAGCTAGGCACCAAAATGAGAATATACGCCCCAAAATGTTGTTTGTACGCTCTGACGCTACTTAAAATTGTCGGTTTATAATTTGAAAGTCGAGTTGTATGATAAGCGAGTTGGTTAAAAGAACCAACAATCAAAGAAAAATATTTTTAAAACTTCCAAAGGGGTTTGGGTAAAAGTGTTGTCATTTGTAAAATTCATACATTTTCAAGGTGAGCGGCCATTTGTAAAAGTGGTAAATTATGATAGAATGATTAAAAATAAACAATTTTTTTTATATGATGTAATACTCTTAAGTGCATCGGAGCCGAGATATTCCAATATTCATACTTGGGCGTACTTTCGTACTAAAAACGGAATACTTAAATCTTTAAAATCTCCGCTCCGATATTATTTAACGCCATAAATTATACATATCTATGTGTATTTAGAGGTCCTCTAAATAAGTATCTAAAAATCATCCGTGGCCGCTGAAAAAACATATGACAATATTCTTCAAACAAATTTACCCAATGCCCTTTCAAATTATTTTTTATGTATTGCAATCGGAAGGCCAGAGACAGAGTATTAAGACTTTTTTATTTTTCAGCGGAAGCCTACATATGGCAATAGTTTTTTTTTTAATACCTATTGAAGTAATTGGGTTCACGTAGGTAACTAGGCTAATTTTAACTTTTTTGTCTATGTTTGTGTACAGTCTCACTATACTGTACATTTTTCTGTTCACGCTGCGACCTACTTTAGGCCGTAAGCGATATTTCATAATCATATAATTTTAAGTACCTAGTGCATAACTAACGCGCAAACGATAAACATCAAGAGAAGAAAGAACTCATGTTAAATCATTTATAACTATTACTCAACTTTAATCTTAACGTAATAAAACGACATAAAAAGACAATTCTTTCCATTGCACTCCAACATCCATCAAGACAACAACTACATAGTGTACAAATCTAACTGGATTGTACAGTTTGAAAACATTATATATACTTAAAACGAACAGCGTGTATAATTGTATATACGATTACATCAAATTATAAATTGTAACCTGTACCTAAATAAA
The DNA here is from genome assembly GCA_946894065.1 of Acleris literana. NCBI lineage: Eukaryota > Metazoa > Arthropoda > Insecta > Lepidoptera > Tortricidae > Acleris > Acleris literana. The sequence goes on from OX335681.1 coordinate 9,079,857, forward strand.
ATATACCTACTTCCCTAATTAGATTGTATATTATATGAAATTCCTTCATTTACCCTATAGCTATGCTTTCATTTATGCGTCTTTGTATATTTCTGTCCAGAGTGCATTATTTCTATTTTTACGAAGGAGTTTGTTTGCGTGGTCGCGCTAATTTTAGCGAACCTTAATCAGAACATCACAGTCCGCAAGCCGCCCGGCCGCGGCCGCCACGCGCAGGAATCCGCTTCCACGCGGCTTCATTCTTTAGGAACGTGGCTAAGTAACAACTATTCACATACGTACTACATTTTATTATGATCTTTCGAACCAGTGTTCCGAAACGAACTGTTTACTAGGTATTTACGGATCTATGCCCTTTATTTGTATGAGTATCTCAATTTACAAGTACCAGCGCGATGGAATGCTACGGAAAATCTTGATTGAGTAACAGAAGCAATAAAGAAAGCTTGTTTCTTTTACATGTATCATATATACCTCAATCAATCACTGTTAATATCATAACAAGAATATATGTATTAAGAGCAATAGAAGAACATCTAAGACGAGTGTGGAGGGAGTATTCATAGTTCGCGATGTACTCTCACCTATTCTCGGTTGTTGTGTCGATTAAGCTGCGTTAGTCATTCACGGCGAGCCGCTGGCGCAGCGTTCCTGCAGCGGTCTACTGACGGGTGGGGCCCAAACAAACGGCATGTGGTCGCGCGTACTCGACAAAAATTCGACATCGTTCGCCCAAGAATGCACAGTGACGCTATTTTTAGTGTATGCGAGGAGCGCGGGGGCGGCGGCGACGTCTGGTGTCGGTCTGCCGGGGCCTGCCGCCGCTCACCGAAATAGCTTCTCCAGCTGGCGGTACCTGAACACGTGGCCGCGAGCCTACCTGCCGCGCGGGCCCTGCGCCCTGAGGTCGCCCGCCCATTAACAAACTGCGCTTACGCAGAAATCCGCATTCACTCCTTGGGCTAGCAATCCGACTATATACCTAGTGGTTTGAGACAGATTGGCTCTCCGAGCTGATCCGACCGCGCCGCCCAGACAATGCGCATCTGTCCCGCGCGGTAATTTATACAGATATCTCCACTTGGCAAGGAGTTACGCCAATTGCGTCAACTCTATCGTAAAACTAAAGCAGTTTATTGAGATGTTCAAAAAAGTGTAATTACATAAATTACAAACCCACGGCGAGTACGAGTTTGTGGAGATTGAAACATTGTTAATTTCTTATTTATTGCTTCATAACTACCTACGTATACGAGTACATACGTATTCATTACATTTGAACGAAAACAAATTTAAGTAAACGAAATTAAATTTTACCTCTATTAAAAGACTTTAAAGTTCAAAACACTATGATTTGGCTACAGCATACCACGTGAATCTTATTATGGTAAAGCGTTTACAGAAACCTATGAAATGAATAAGATGTTTAATGAGTAGGTAGGCTGCACGGGCACCTTTGCACGTCAATATAATTATACTAAGTACTTGATAATGTTGTCTTGGAAATATACGCGTGGTGAAATTACCAAAGTTAAAATTCAAGAATTATCGCAAATATTATTATACATCATTATTATTATAGCAATATGTAAAGAGTTTACTGTACTAATTAATTAAGTAGAGAAAGATATAAGACGAGACGAGAGACTATATTGTCTTCGAAAAGGCTATTGAGATTTTTACTGTCTTTTGTATTGTAGGCAGTAGGTACATGAATCGGCTTGTTCGTTATGCGATACAGTCTAGTCAGTATTAGCGTATGATTAATTCAAAGAAATCCATTTGAAAGGTCAAGAAAGTATGACGAGGACTGTTTCCCGCCTTCGCTGGCCATCATAGGAGCCCCTGGGGAGCACGGGTCATCGCTCTGTAGCCAAAAGAAACATGCGTAAAGATCGCTTTGATCTACTATATGAGTTTCTATCTCAATATATTATTAAGAGTAGCCTGTCACAGATTATAGGAATTTAATAGGACTTTACGTGTCAGATACATATCAATACCTATTTATAACTATAAAATTCAACGTCAAACGGGAAGAAATGGGATAGAAACCGAGACATCAATTGTACACGTACACAGCATACCGTATATCCTCTATCCTAAAAGTTAAGTTATTGCGTTTAAAAAATATATCATGACATACATGACTCATGAACTCGAGCTCATGAGACAATTTTACACAAATTAACCTAGTCCCAAACAGATGAGAGGCGATTAATAAACATATACATGTTGTATGGATAAATAAATAAAAACATGTAAAATATCCAAGACTCAGGGACAAATACTTTCTCTTATCATATCACACAAATATTTGCTCTTACCGGGTACCGAACCCGGGACCGCTAGCTTCATACCGTTGGCAAGGTCACTCCCAATTCGGCTATCCGTGTCGTTGTTTGAATGATTTTTTTACGATTTTACGTCATAAAATGGGATTAATTAACGCGATTTTTGCACAGAGTGGTTTAATCTGTTGTGGAATAAATACTTCATTCCTCTTGAGACTGATATAGGACTTCTATATAGGGCCCCGAGTGAAATGTACTTAGTCGTAACAAATATGATAGTACTAAGTAGTATTCCGCTTATAGTACTAATAAAGGAGTTACAAGAAAATTAGAACGACGGTCACAGGTGAGGACATATTGTTATGACGGTTTTCTAATTAACTGGGGTCCGAAATAGACGAAATCGTTCATTGACCAAATTTAAATCGATATTGAAATTTATATTGGTCCCACACTAGAAAATGTAGTGATTGTGAATTTGAAACACCCTTTAATTTTAAATTTCCGCAATTGCTTTCATTAATTATCATGTATTCGTTAGTCGATGAAAAAAACCGATTATGTCACAACACGACGCTCGTGTGCCGTTTATGAGCATGAATAATAGCCACCGACTCGCGACTGCGTATCTTGTTAACTTCTACTGTGAAATTAATTTCAGCTTATACAAGTTTCAAGACACAATGAAGGGATAATGGGTACTTAATCCTTGTGCGGAATGTGCCCTGTTCATTATAAAGATGTGATGACAACAATATACGCTTGTGATAAGGGGTTTTTATGCGGCGCGGGGGAGGAGGGAAAGGGGGGGGGGGTGTCTGTCTAGACGGAGTGTAAACAGCGTAATTAGGAAGGTGGGCGCACAGGCCGCTGGGCTGGTAGCGCCTTGCGTCACGCGGCACGGTCACTCGACCAGCCGCTGTTTAATAGGCGAGCCAACCGACACAGACTTACAGTTTACTCTTGTGAAGATTAGTCGTGAATGCACACAGACAGAAACGTACACATTTAGAAAAAGGCTTCCAATACGAATTAACCTTGTGGGTGGGGTGTTAAAAATAGGCTCCTAGAAATTGTAAAGGTACTCGCGAAGTAGTAGTTCAATGGCGAGCAAAAATTACAGGTCATTGAAATATTTAACTATTAATTATACCTAATCGCTTACTGATCGCAAGCTCCAGACTGACCAAGTCAACCAAAACTATGCACGTTTTAGGACCGAAGGTCTACAACAGGCTACCTTCACACATTAAAAACTTAGAAACCAATGCAGGATTCTGTAATAAATTAAGAAAATGGCTTATTGACAATTCTTTCTACGATTTTAATGAATTCATCTTAGGCCCGATTTAGACCAAGCGAACGAACAAGAATTCTATGGCGTTATCTCTTACGTTTTCTTTGTAAAAAAAAAAGACAAAACATGTTCTAGAGCATTCGCTCGTTTGGTCAAAACCCACCCTTAGACTAACCAATTATAAAATGTCATTTTAGTTTCAAATTGTGTAATATGTCACTTATTTTTAATATTATCTAAAGTACCTACTATAATGCATCTAACTACGAGGGCTGCTACTTATGTATCCGGAATCTGGGATTCCAACATTTATAAACGTTATATCTGACCTCCATGGTAAAATTTGAACTTTTTTTTAATACTGGCTGCTATAATTTTTTTTCTTATGTACGCTAGTCTTTTGTTTTTGGCGGGATCAAAATGTCATCTCGCTGCAAGAATGGAACTCACTCGTGAAAATATTCGTGCTATGATTTATTATGATTTTCGGCGTGGTTTAACGCAACAACAGTGCATAGATCAATTAACTTCGACTTTTGGTGATGAAGCTCCATCGAAAAGCTCTGTGTACCACTGGTTTAGTGAGTTCAATCGTGGATGTAGTATGCTCACGGAAGAAGTTAAGGAAGGTCGCCCGAAATCGGTCGTTGTACCACAAAATATTGAAGCTGTGCGAAAACTTATAATGCATGACCGTCATGTTACATATCGCGAGATAGAGGCGACTCTGGGCATATATGTACGACGAGCATTAATAAGATATTACATGATCATTTAGCTGTAAAAAAAATTTGTTCCCGTTGGATCCCTCACAATTTAACTAAGGATCAAAAAGAGGCTCGCGTCGAATGGTGCAAGAAAATGTTAAAAAAATATATCCGTGGTGACTCAAAAGCTGTTTATAATATCTACACAGGTGACGAATCCTGGGTCTATGCGTATGATCCGGAAACTAAACAACAATCAACAGTGTGGGTGTTTCAAAATGAGCCGAACCCTACGAAAGTAACTCGTGCAAAAAGCACCTTGAAGCAAATGGTCGCCTGCTTTTTCGGTATTAATGGCCATGTGCCTACAGTGCCACTAGAGAATCGTAAAACGGTTAATTCGGAATGGTACACGACCATTTGTTTGCCGGAGGTATTTGAACAAATACGTAAAAACAACCAGCGACGCAGAATCGTTCTTCACCATGACAATGCCAGCTGTCATACATCACGCGAAACGACTCGATTTTTGGAAGGTCAAAATATAGAATTAACGGGTCATCCGCCGTACAGCCCTGAATTGGGACCCAATGATTTCTATTTATTCCCAAATGTAAAGAATAAATTACGTGGTCAACGATTTTCGACCCGTGAAGATGCAGTCGACGCGTTCAAACAGCACGTTTTGGAGATACCTCAGTCAGAGTGGAAAAAATGTTTTAAAAATTGGTCTCAACGTATGCAAAATTACATCGATCATAAGGGAGAATATTTTGAAAAACAATAAAACCATATTTAGTCATATACGTTTGTTATTTTTTCTATTCCGGTTACATAAGTAGCAGCCCGCGTATAACAAAACCAAAGATTTGTAATTATTTTGACATTTTGTATTTTATAATATTATAAATAAATGAGTATGAGTCCGAGTATGAGTAATAATATAATTATAAATGTAGTATAAATACACAGTATATCCTTATAAAAGAGAACAACGTTCAGGTCGGGCTAATACAATAAACTCGTCCTAATAGTACTAACTAGCTAAGTTTAAGTAGGGTGACGGCACCAATGATGGAAACTTTTAGCTGGCAGGCACCAGTAATTAATGGACACTTCACTCTTAATTCAAATATCATACGGTTATAAATTGATTGTTGCAAAACAAATGAATAACCCTTATCTTCTGTTAAATAAGAATCAAGTGTCCATCATTGGGTCCATGTACATTGCTGTTTCCACCACCCTAACTCTTCTATACCTAATTTAGTTGGGATTTATTCACTTAAACTTTTCCGTCCATAGAGGAAGCAAGGACAACATCTGCGTAACAGTTTGTGGAATAATTGAAACGAAAAAATATGGTTATTTATTTGGCGATGTATACGATTATATGAGACATAACTCACATGACATAACATAACATTATCTTTTTTATATTTTTTGCTGAAAATAACTAGTTAAAGCTACATAAATCGAAAGAGGGTTGAATACATAACTTTTTTTTTCGATAAATAAAGACAAGTTTTTTCTTTACAATTTTAGAGGAAAGAAAAAAAAACAAGAAACAGAAACGTACAGGGCCTCTATTTTAGGCGGTAAAAACGATGTCGTATTTTACCTGGGCCTCTATTCAACATTGTAAAAACACTACGAGTATCTTTTTTGACCTGGGGGGTTATTATGACATAGCTATGCAGTTTGGTTTGCGCTGAGAGAACAGAGGGCTCAGACACGATGCACTACGCTAACTAACGTTTCTATTCGATTCGTTTTTAAACCAATCGCGTCACTGGAAGATGACGTGATACGAAAAGTCACGTGGTCTACCAGTGACGCGATTGCTTTAAAAACGAATCGAATAGAAACGTTAGTTAGCATAGTGCATCTTGTCTTAGCCCTCAGGACAGAGCTATACAACTGCTATAGCTCTGTCCTTTACGCTCGCCGTAAAATGAACTGCATAGCCATGTCATAATAACCCCCCTTATGTATTGTCAACGGTTTGATAGCTCTTATTTACTTGGCAGTAATGGCGGCCGAGTTGAAAACAATACCATAACAGGTCAAATACGATTTGGATTTTACCGCCTAGAATAGAGGCCCCGATCTGGAATTGTTTTTACCTCGGCCGCCGACATAGTTCTTTATAATAACTACAAAATTGTGGAAATCGTACTATTTATTCGGACTTGATTTGGGGGGTGAGAAACGTTATCGCCCGGAGCTAAATTGGTATGTATTTTTTTAAAGCTACGCGATTTTAGCGGAGCTTTACAATCCTCATAACGAATAAAAGAACGTAACATAATCTCATATGTAGGTAGGTATATACCTCCGGCCTTCTGTCAGGATGACCTCCCAGGCGGGCGCCGTGTGTATCGGGAACGTGAGTATTCACAGATCGGGGCAATTGACTCATAGCTGGGACTTCCCATAGCAACGCTACTAGTTGAATACTCGTAAGTTACAATTCAATTGAGATAAGCGCTTTTCTTAACCAGTGGACGTCGTCCGAGCGCCGAGGATCCTAAACGGTGACATAAACGGGCATGACTGGCGACTCTCCACGGATCTCCTCGAATTGAACTAAATTAACCAATAAGAGGAGTTTACAAAGTAGCGAAGGATCTTATTTGTACTCGTACCTAACCTACATGCGCTATATCTCGGTCCGTGCCCCCGAAATGGTTCAATGACGTACACTGTGAATTTGTCTTACTTATCTTTCTGATCTCGTTTTATTTTACGTACAGTCAACAGCATAAATAAGTGATCATTTTTTTACCTTGTCGCTTTCAATCGTTTCACAATTTTGTATGACATTTCAAAAAAGACGTTAAAGTGACCAGGTACATAAATGATCACTTATTTATGCTGTTGACTGCACCTACCTACCTACAAAATATACCTTCACATGTAAACATCTTACGACGACTGATTTTCTGGCAAATCTTGCCCAGAATTGATAAGATTCTAAATGTCTGTTACGATTTAATTTTGCGCTTAATTTCGAAATTTTACTTATATAAAAGACTTAACCCCTAACTAATAAACGTTGAGTAACGGTGGTATAGCTATACAATGTTTTGTCCTTATCTGTCAAATTCAAATGTCACAATGACAGATAAGGACAAAACATTGTATAGCTATACCACCGTTACTCAACGTTTATTAGTAAGGGGGTTAAAGTATACCTACGCTTCATTTTTGTTTTTTGACAGTAGTAAAACGTGAAGAAGACATCGCAGATAATGTTAACAAGTCAGGGTCGTGTTTGTAAAAGATTTTCACAAGACTAGAGCTTAGTTTGGGACTAGGTCAATTTGTGTGAGATTGTCGTCTAATATATTTATTTATTTGTTACAGGTGCCCGACCAGAGGCCCTAGCCAAGATGCAAACGCTACTAACTTTATTCTTCAAAATGTATGGCATAATATTCTCGTGCGTTACGATAAACTACGTGGTCAAGTGACATTTCATACATTTTGAGCGATAGAAAAGAAAATCTTTAGGGTGATGTAACCAGTATAATGAACTAGGACTAATGATCGACACTTGATTCTTATGATACAGAAGATAAGGGTCATTCATTTAGTTTAAGGCAATACATTTAACGTTATGATCTTAGAATTAAGAGTTAAGTGTCCATTACTGGTGCCTTCAGCTAAAACTGTCCAACATTGGTTCCGTCACCCTAGTAGAGTTTGTATCTTGGCTAGGACCCCAGGTGGTTTCCTGCAAGGCGGTCAGCTGCGAGCAGCCTCGGCCACGAGCTCCGGGCGGCCGGCGGGCGCGGACACGGGCGCTATTCGGGTTGTTTGTCAACGTCGGGGTCGAGTGGTGCCGATGCCGCTACGGCGCGCTATAAATAAATAACACCGCGCCGCGTGCCGGCAGCGCTCGCGCCGCGCCGCGACGCAAACAATCGCCATTGTCTATGTGAATGCAGCGCCGAATGCATTCGCTACGATGAATGGCGGGTGTCGTAACGTTTGATGTGATGACACGCCGTGTCATCACCATCCGTGTACTCGAAAACAGCTTTTATTGGTCCTGTTTTGCATACTATTGGGCAACAAGCTGCTTTGCCGGCTAATTTAGCAGAAGCCTTCAGAGAATCAACCTACTTTGCGAAAGTTGTACAATCAAAATTGACCTTGGATACATATACACTGGCCCGCAAAACTAAGTATCACACGCTTTGTACTACTAGTGTTCAAAGTGTGATACTTCGTTTTGCGGGCCAGTGTATATGATATATTTATAAATTGTCAATTTATGTGTGTGGTCTATAAATTTTATTGGACGTTTCTCGGATTATTTTGACAAACCGCAGCAGGTAAATTCAAATCATCATACAAAAAGTGAGTAAGGTACAGGGAAATGCCTTATTGCCTACTCTAGACAAGTTCCAACGATTAACTAGATAGATTAATATCAATTAATCATCTGTAAGATACAATTCATAATATTGACGTGCTGGTTCACACAAACGTCACGGTAATGTTCTTCATTTTAGCAAGTTATATACCAAAGCTGACAACGAACATACCCTGCAGTTAGTGTCTGGTACTTCTTGAACACCCACCTTAATTATTACTTTATTATTATTATTAATATTGAACGGTTATAATGTCACAGATAACATAGTTAAATATAGATATTTATCTTACGTAACTAGTTACAGATATATACATTTCTTACCTAGCTGCACCCGGATAAAATGCAAGTACCTTACAGTTTATAGCTTAGATTAAAAGTAGACATAATAAACAAATGATAATACTCGTAGTTACGACCTTTAACCTCTTAACCGTCGGCAACTCCACAGGTCCGTTAATTATTCGAGTTAGATACTCGTAATCAGGTTCTTAGATGTGATATTTCTTGATATTTTAAAATATGTCAAAGGTAATATGGTTTTACCCGGTAGAATACAGGCTCGGTAGAATCGCCTTACTAAAATATAACTTTTATTTTGGTATCTAGGTACGTTAGAAGTAGCGATAGAAGTCCAACTGTATTCATTTGTAAAGCTTTAGGGTTATAAGCGACAAGGAAGCATTGTTCAAACGCGGATATCAAATACAGATATAAGTACTAGAGCACGCCCGCGACTTCGTACGCATAGATTTAGTTTCGCGCTACTCCCCTTATTTCTTCCCGTTGGCCGATTTTCAAAAACTCCTTTCTTGGTGCACCCCTGGTACCCAAGGAAATCTTTGTCCAAATTTAAAATACATAGGGTTAGGTTGTGCGATGTTTGTTAGTCAGTCACTTAGTCACGGTACTGTTTTATGTATTTAGATTATATCCAGCTTCTTTCGTTCTTCATTTGCGAGGACTTGCTTTGGTCTCAGGGATTTACATTATATGCTTAGTTGGTTGTCGAGCTTGTGTATCGTCAGAGAATACCCCCGCGGAGAGCATCTCAGGGCACGAGCACGCTGCTCGGCTCGGCACCGCGAGCGGGAGTATAACTATAACCTATAACGGCGGTTATTTCCATCGCCCGCGCAGACCGCCCAACAAAACATCACAGCGTACGACAACTATGTTGCTACTGGGACTCACCCCTTTAAAAAAACCCGTTCGACACATTTACACTTCCAATCGTCTCAAGCTTGCCATTGTGAGAATACTTCAAAGATTAAAGATGTTCACATGATTCGAAAAAAAATATAGTAGCCAAAATATTTATAGTATCACCTGCTGCATATAATTGTTGCTGTTTACAGATGTCTGTAGACGAAACTATCTGTGTTTATGACATTAATTGCTAACTGAAGCCTACGAAACTGCTAAGTGGGTCATAATGAAATTCAATCACCACCAGCTTTGTTAGTTTGCGTTAAGAGCAACTTAACATTTTTCTTGATTATTGAATTGAAAATGAGTAAAATTCTAAAATTAAGTAACCCTGAGCATCTGTAGTATTTAAATGTAATACAATAGTTTGTTGTGATTGCAGCTATTTTTGCATAATTTCATTCTTTAACGTGTTGCGAGCTTGTGTAGGGTCTGTCTGGATCTCTTCCTCCACTAATCTTCATATAAGTGCATAATTAAACGTTCATTTAAATCAAACAGTGACAGGTTCCAAAAAAGGAATTCATAGAAAAGGTTGGGTCCTTTTAATCGCAATAATGTCACTTAAAAATATTCAAATATTTTTTTTGTAATTTAGTGTCACTGTTGGATATAACGCACAAATGTATAAAATTAATTATTTTTCTGCAATAAAGAGTTAAATAAGTGTTTAACTCATCTTATCTCTTAGTTGACTAGCAAGCAGCAGTGTTTGGATTCTTGTGCTCCAGTGTATAAGACAACCGGTAACATTACTAGCATAGGGGCATTCCATCTTAGTTCTCGGGGTTGGTAAGCCACTTGCAGTCGATTGCAAATGCGTCCCAATGATGTTTCTATATGGCTCTCAGATCCACCTTACCATTAGGGGTCTGTTTTATAAAGCTACAAATTACAATTTACAGGTTACAAGTTTCCATTTGACACAACCTCGACCAATGACGACCTGCTATTTGAGCAGTGTTGCCAGTTTTGACCTGTAAAATTGTAATTTGTAGCTTTATAAAACGTGCCCCAGGCCGTCAAAATAATTGCTTTACAGGATGTCCCAGAACTGGACGTAAATATTACGGCATAAAAAAGCCCTTTTCTTTCCTGTCCAGAAAATGGTTTAAATCTTATTGTATGTTTTATAGTTTAGTTTGGTTACTTTTCTATATGTTAATTAGTGTAGGCGTTATTAAGGTTTTAATGATGCTGGTAAAGAGTGCTACTAATAGCTATAAGCTCCCTTGGCTAAAAATAGTATATATATAATAGGCTATAATTTGTAATTCCAAAACTTGATATCCAATTCTGATTAATGTAGCAATTTATTGAATTACACCATAATTCCAAAATATTAACGCGTTCAAAATAAATCCATACTTTCTAAGCAACTAAAGCATTTCTTGACTTTGACTCTTAATACTGAATTTTTTTTGCCCTAGACTAAGGTGGCATGTTGTTTCAAAAGTTGGCACAGTTAATCAAAATGTAATACATATCTAATTAAAAAACATGTAATACTTAATATTGGGATAAAATAAAGTTACGGCTGTTTTTCTTCCAAGCGAGGTCTACTTCGGTTAAATGTCGTCCCCATCGCAAAATACTCAAAGTATAAAATTATATCGTCTAAATTAAACTTTGAGTATTTTTCTGATCGATGCAAATAGACGTAATTTGATGTAATTTGGATGGAATAGTGAGTTTTAGAATCACAAATAACAGCTATTTGAAGCCAAGGGAGGCTAAGCTGTGCCGCACGGTAGCGTTCTTTACCAGTATAATTAAAACCTTAATAACTTCTCATTTCTTTGTTTTAATTGATTGAAGGTAGGCCTAATTGTCTGCATAATTTCCCCGTATTACATAACACTCTAGATTTGTTTACTTCCTTATGCAGTAAAACACCGGCCAAGAGCTAATCGGACTCGCACACGTAGGGTTCCGTGCCATTGTTGAATGGGGGTCTCCTTTAATATTTAATTTAATTAATTTTTATTATTTGTTGTAATAGCGGCAATAGAAATACACACTCTGTAAACATTTTAACTGTCTACCACGGTTCGTGAGATACAGCCCGCTGACGAACAGACCGACGAACTGACGGATGGACGGGCAACGGATGCTTAGTAATAGGGTCCCATACCCAAAGGGTTTTGGGTACGGAACCCTAAAAAGCAATCAGCAATGCCTTAAACAATCTCGAATAGAGGCAAGCTCTATGTCCGACATTGTTCAAAATGTTAATGTAAACAATTAGTTCCTACATCTTTATATTGTATAGTAACGTCTATCGTTCCGTTAACAGGTATAGTATCTGTATAGTATACATAAAAAATATCGTGATCGCAAAATACGATTAATCTTCGACCTATCTGATTTAATCTTTCCGATAAGCGCTGATCTCGAAAGTGTAGATTGCTTTACTGTGTACTAATATAAACCTTGAGATAATGAAAAAATAAATTATTGAAATATAAGATCATAGCGCACTTATCTGTCATGTAAGTATGTATATGAAAGAAATTATTCTTTCTGGGGTAATGAATTAAGATTGCCCAGAAAACGACCAAAACCCAGCCACTGATTCCATGCAGTCACGGAGTAAAGGCAAGATCGAGGAAAGGCCGGGTCGGCCGCGCGGGGTTCATCCGTCAATCCTTTGAGTATTCCAAAAAAAATGTAGTAGATGATGAATTGCATTATCATTAAATAATTAATTAATTTTTCAATTTTCATGCTCTTAAAATGTTACTTTAGTCTCTGCACATCGGAACTAAAGCTCCTTATTAATCTCTAGGGATTAAAGTATTTTTTTAATTTACTTTGGAAACCCCTAAACAGCTAATCACGTTTTTTGTGAATGGAGGAGTATCGCCATTTTCAGTGATTGTGTATAGACAATTTTCACGGCGTGGAAAAAACCTCAAAATGACAACTGCCCAAAAATATAAAAAAAACCATTTAATTTCCGGAAACATGATTGATTAAGCTCTGGGCTTGTACTAACTATGGGTTAGACAAATATACACATACCCACTTATAGAGAAAAATATAAACATACTTAGAAAACATCCAAGACTCGCTATCACACAAATATTTACCCTTATCAGGATTCGAACCCGCGATCGCCAACTTCGTAGGCAGGGGCAATACCAACTAGTTTTAAAATCCGTTGCGTGTAGTTTAAAAGTTCTAACCGAATCTAATACAGAGGGACAGAACTGAATGTGATTCTGATTCTGAATCTGAATCTTGTGACGACGATTAGTAATTTCCATTACTTACTAAAATACTTTTTACATGCCTCATTTGCGAGTACAGTGAGTGTTTGAAAACACGAAATACGGCTGCCATAGGGGTAGGGATCATGCTACATTGACCAAATAACAGCTGCACCTTTTGGCTGCTCTAAGTAAATACTCGCACGTTCTCCAATGACGGCGGCGGGCATCGCTTCTGTTTGTCTGACGGTGCGCATGTTTTCCCGTCATTTTTGCGCGGCGTGAGGGCAAGCCGCGCGATTGTTTTCGTCGTGTTTCGCGGGTATTTCGGGAGAGCGCGCACGCGCCGCTCGCTCGGTGCTGCTTTGTAGCTCCACAACCAAGATCGACGTTTGCGCACCCTTAAATCCTATCGGCGTAAACAACTTGCATTCTGTCCAATGAAACGAATGTGTTTTCGTTGCTTAGCCTAATTTCATACAAGTCTTTTTTGGGTTTCGTACTGTTATACTGTTGTACCATCCCATATATACCATCCAGCTGACCATGCACATCACTAGCTTCTCAGTTATGCTGAATAGACAAACCTCCCTACCACCTATTTCCGATGTCGCACCCACACATACTCATCTACTCAGTTGAGTTCCAACCTCTGACCGTGCCGCACACTTCTAATCTCGCGGAAGCCCAGTGAACCGATTTGTATTCAAAGTTTTAATAATAAGTTTAGTATTAAATCCTTTTTTTAAATACCTCGGTGGTTTTAATTATAACATTGGCACACGTATTTTTTCTTTTGTCACTTAAACAAAAAATGACGAAGGTAAAGTGCGTTGAGGTTTCGCGTGACGTCACGCCGTGGCACACTTTATACCACGTTGTGACGTCACGAGCCCCCACTCCCGAACTTTGATGCGCGTTATAATTGTCAATTTTGATTGATTTGAAAAAGCAAAAAATACATGTTCAATATGTTTTGATAACCTTACTGACGGACTAATTAGAATTATTACTTTTTCACCCAGGACACACCCCTATTACTAAGTCAACGCAGTCCGTTTGTCCAACCGCCGTCCACCCGCCCCTCCGTTTACCCTATCTTTAAAGAGCTGCATCTTTTGAACCGTAAGAGATAGCCGGTTGACTTGACAGGAGCGGGTGGAGCCCATGTGCTCTGCTTAGTCCACAAGAGAAAATACTCTTTTATCGAACAATTTTCCTCGCGTGTGATATCCATCGACTTATTTCTCTAATAAGTCTTTGGGAGTGTCTATAAATAACTCGACATTGGCGAAATACTTGTACACCTCAACAAGAGTGAAAGCCATTTATTAAAATTAGAATTAGAGCCGGTTTTTTTTGTGTGTGTGCTATAACGCCGATTTTCCTAATATATTAGTTAAGTTGGTAATGACACGTTGCGTAATGACATGACCGTGTGGACTTCATTCATGGTTTTATGAGGTTATAGAGGCAATGGCAATGCGTCTCGTCTTTTGTAGTTGGTTTAATTTGACATATTAAGTAACTTAATATCAACAAAGATAAATAGTCAACCTAACGTTTGCATATTCTTCATGCTTTCGATTAATATGTAATTGGTCTATTTAACAAGCAATAGCAATTTAAAAAACGTTAATTTTAAACATTTTTTTTAATCATATGGACAGGACTGAAATTTTTCAGTCAACCTATTCGCCATATATTACTTATCATATTAAATTTGATATAAAATACTTGATATCGAATAAACAGCCCGGTGAAGGTCGTCTCCTATTCGTATCTTAGAGCATACTGCACTGTAGGTACCTTTTCAAGTGAGTACCTACATATGAAAATGATTGGGTACTTTTGTAACTTTAACTGTATTGATGTATAATCGTAAAGTATGATTTATCATTGTTGTCTTTAAAGTTAGATTACAACCATTACCAGTATTTCGTAGTAGAATGGACAACTGTCAAAAACAATGTGATCCTATTGAAAAAGGATCATTTTCAGCGGTTACTTTATGATAGCGACGTTTTGTCGCATAACACAAAGCATACAATTAATGCTGAAAGGAGGAATGGGGTTGGCCGTCAGCTGAGGCCGGTTCGTCGTCCCGGCGACCCACTCGCCCTCCCCATGAGCTCCGGCGCGTGCCGCGGCCTTATCACGCCGATAACAAGGAACAGCCCAGCCCACACTTATTTGTCTTTGTTGTCTGTCTGCCTATATACGTACGTGTATAGAATTGCAATGTTTTTAATACTTCGCCGCAGATGACTATATTTTAATTTGTTATTTTGTAAAGGACCTATGCATTCCTTTAGGTAAAGTTTTTGTAATTTTTATTTATACGAGGGCAGAGTGAGAAGTCTGGTAAAAATCATATTAGGGGTATTTTTTTCACAAATTCATTAATGTCAAGTTGTAATGCAGCCTTTTTGGAGGTAAATCGTACCTATATTTTCAGCCAGTTCGCACGGCTAGTTTTTTTTGACAGCTATGAAAAACAAAACAATTACTTTAGTGTTTGCAAACATGGAGGAAAGTGAGTTTCGTGTTCTGATTAAACATTATTTTTTGCGAAAAAAAACAATTACGGAAATAAAATAAAAAATAGACAAATATTACGGGAACTCTGCTCCATCGATTAAAATGATCCACAAGTGGTTTACGTATTTTCGTTGTGGCCGTACAAGCACTGCTGACGCCGACCGACCCGGACGCCCAGTTGAAGTCACTACACCAGAGATGATCACCAAAATCCATGACATCGTATTGAACGACCGAAGAGTGAAGGTCTGTGAGATAGCTGATATTGTAAGCATTTCAGACGAACGGGTTCGTAATATCCTTCACACTTGTTTGGATATGAAGAAGCTCTCCGCCCGTTGGGTGCCGCGATTGCTCACAGTGGATCAAAAACGCACTAGAAGAAAAGGACTTCTTGCGTCGTTTCATAACTGTTGACGAAACCTGGATTCATCATCATACACCAGAAACCAAGGAGCAGTCAAAACAATGGATTGCTTCAGGTGAACCTGCACCAAAGAAGGCCGTAGCAGTTTTATCTGCGAATAAAGTTATGGCTACTGTCTTCTGGGATGCTCGTGGTGTAATATATGTTGATTACGTTCAGAAAGGTAAAACGATTAACGGCGAATATTATGCCAACTTGTTACAGCGATTTCATGAAGTTTTAGTGGAAAAACTACCCCATTTGGCGAAAAAGAAAATCATTTTTCACCAAGACAACGCACGGGTCCAACCTTACCAACTTGTGCCGTTGCTATGGCTAAAATCCACGAGCTGCGTTACGAATTGCTCCCGCATCCGCCTTACTATACGGAGGGAATCGAAAAGCTAGAAAAGCGATGGACCAATGGTATGAAGTTAAATGGGGACTACGTTGAAAAATAAATATTGACTTTAACCAAAAAAAAAAATTGTTTAATTTTTTCCAGACTTTTCACTCTGCCCTCGTATCAAAATTTGCAAACAGGTGAAATCAAATGAGGTTACATTTCAGTTATTTTTGAAAATTTTCGAGTTAAAGGCTACGGAAAACATGTTTTTTCTTTCTTTGCAATGTAATTTCATTCCTAATCCTTAATATTAAATAGCCGTAATAATCTGCTCAAGACATAAATTATTCTGTAACATAAAAAAATGTAAACATGTATGTCTACTATGAGGCCATTAACACTTAATTCGTATTACCTTAATATATGGATCGTGTGACTTACGTCATTCTTTCCGTGTGGTCTTCAATTGCGAGCGGTGACGTCCTAACCTGAAGGTGCGGCGTAGCACCGTAGGCGGATCGCCGCTACGACTACAGCTACGATTGCGCTACGCAATCGCTACGCTTTCCGTGGTACTGTGGGTAGCTGGCGTTATAAGTGCTACGGAGTCCTCGTTCTATGATGGCCATGATGGAAGAAAAACCGAAAAAATCCTAATACAAATTTAGACAATTTTAGATTTAGACATATACTCGTAGTACTCTGAACGCTGTCATTGTGTAGTCTGGAATCGGAATATTTCATAATTTAATAATTCTCATCCATTTCTATTTCTATTTCTACTCTGTTTTTATGTCAGTTACAGAAGTGATTTTTAGGTTTCTGTAGTCAACAAGGAACCCTTATAGTTTCTCCATGTACGTCTGTCTGTCCGCAGTTTAACTCAGAGACTCTTGGTACTACAAAGCTATTATTTGGTGTAGTTATATGTACACATGTACATTACGCCAACAAATTTGTAAAATAAAATCTTGTCTTGTTTTCGCGTACATACCTACCTACCTACATGTATAGTACAAGTACATGTACTTTGAGTGAGGTATCATTGGATAGCTCTTAAAAATTATTACGTACCTATATGATTTGAGGGACCGCTATGGAAATATCGAACTCGAAAAGTGTAATTTACGCTCGCAAAAACTACAAGTACTAAAAGTCTGAAAATATCTTAAATGAAAGCACATATACCTTACAAATTTAAAAGGAAAACTATCACTACTCAGTAGCCTTGATTGGCTTCTGAGATAAAGGTGTCTACAATGTTCATCTAAAAATCATCAAGAAGGCACAAAATAACTTTAAATAGAAAATTAGTTTATACCTGTTGTTTTTTGAGATAGTTTTTTTGTGTTTGTAGTTATGGGTTCGGAACCCTACACTGGGTATATGGTCTGATATACCCTTCTCAGGTTTTTTTTACGTAGATGACTGAATATTGTTTTGCTGCCAAACAGTTTTTAAGAACTTTTTGTTGTATTTTTTTATGTCAAGTAGAAGGCACCCGAGCACACAGGCCAGCTGATGGTTACTGGGATCTGATAGATAGGTTCCATGAAATATGTATTTTAAACCAAATGTTTCTTATATCCGTATCGTGACAAGTGCGTAACGTGCGACATGAGAGAGGTCCCAAAAGAGCAGAAATAGCAATCGCTTCTGCTATAGTACGAGCTTAATGGTAAAAATCAATGATTTGGATAGATGCAAGGTCGTTTGGTGCCAGATATCGGCAGTTCCCGGGCGACGGAGCCGGCCGTTGACCTCTCAGGGCCGATGTTGCGTAACAACTCCCGTAGTAAAAGAACCTCGCTTTTCACACAAAGCCTACGCCCGCAATTGAACTCGGCGACCTCCTCATAACTGATTGTTGAGTTTCCTGCGGACCTTCTTCTGAGCAGTGATCTCTTTATAGGAAGCCCTGGTAGATTTTTAAAATGTCAAAGTGTCCGTGCCTATTTACTGAATGAACTTCTCTTATCTTTTTTTTACTTATTAGAAATACGTATTCCTCTTTCTTGGTGCAAAATAAGCTCTGAATTTTACTTAGAATGTCTAGTTAAATAAGTTGCATATTATTGATCGTATAGATTGTAGAAAAGAAAATGAATTATTCAACTGTATGCAATGCAGCGTGTTGTTAAATCGTTAGTTTCTTTTGTTACCTACAAAGCGATCGATAGAATGCACCTCGCCTAATGGCACGTTCTAATATATAATACCTGCACCGAAGCTAAATTGTAAGTCACAACATGAGGAAGAGCGGTGTTCTCTTAGTACAAGTATCTAGTATTCTGAAAAAGAGGCACTATAGCACGGATACTGTAACCTAAGTTACTGAATAAACTATTTGTAATATATATATATATATATATATATATATATATATATATATATATGTATAAATATTTGAATATTCAATCTATCTTTTGTTTAGACATAGGTAACTACTTGATGCGCCTCAAGGGCGACAAGGTAGATAACAGATAGATTTACTATTGAAAGGGGCCGTATGCCTACAAGTTATTATTTCGTATGGCAATAATGCAAAAAATTACGACTACAATTCATTTTAATGTAACAAGTGGCTTATACCCAGTTATACCTCTCCTACAGCGCTAAGAACGCAGTCTACTTTCTACGCAGGCAGGAAAACTAGTGATGTGACTCGCATAGAAGTATATGTCCTCAGTACCCTTACCATGAGTTATAATTAACGTACTCGCTAGCGACTCGAATACTCTGTCCCTCGCAGACCTCGCAGTATTCTTTTAGAGTGCAAGAGACAAAGCATTCGACTCACTAACGAGTATAGTAATTGTGACTCACATGGTAAGGGTACAGGTTGGCAACGCGTTTGTAGTCGATTGAGATTGTCACCATAAGATTGCAATATTGGGATTGTAAACGTCTATGGGGTTCAGAGTTCACTTACCATCAGATACCTAGCCTGTGTATTTGATTACCTCCTCCATGCCGTATGAGAAAAAGGTGACGTCATGGTAGTTTTTTATACTTTAGCAATTGTAAGATTATAAGCTGAAATCAACAGCGCCTGTTTAAACATCTTTCCATTTTATTGTATTCTTCAGAGTGTTTTTTGTACATAACGGGTACTTCAACCTGTCTAAATTATCACTATAGTTATTAAAAACTAGTAGTTATAAAACTGGGTGAAACATCGCAACTTAGGGCCGTATTAATAAACTGATCCTTGTTGAGATGCCCCTCTCAAGATACGTCAAAGTAAACGTCAATTCAAATAAAATTGACATGTCTGAAGTTTCCGGAGAAGGGCAGCTCAGACAAGATACGCTTATCGGCCATACGGTGCTTAAACTCTGAGATCTTACAAGTCTACGATTTTCAAAAACTGAAATTTTTTTTGGAATTGACATAAGCGCTCGACGCGTCCGTCCGACAGCTCGCGGCGACCTTCCGATAAAAATAACGTTCCCGTAATGCATCTTGTCTAGGGCAACAGGTTTGATATGCCATAGAGCAGCCATATTAATAGATAGATATACTCGAATCGTAAGACCAAACGAAAGAGCACGGATAATTTAAACATGAATGTCCTTTGAATCTCGCAGTGCATAGGTACGTAGTTAATTTTGGGGCTGATCACACGACGATTCCTCGTTCAGAGATATCTGCTGATAGCCTTCACTCAATGGTCGTGCGCGTCAATTTACATACCTATTACATTAACCTCTTGAGCGAGTTCTGCAGTAATCTTGCCCGCACGCGGACCATGATGAAATATTGAAATGAATGACATTTACCTACTTCGCCGTGACTCAATGATTTTTTTGCCTCTCATCATTTGTTACTTTAAGTGACCATGCGTGCTATTAATGTTATAAATTACTAATTAATAACTTGCCCAGTTTTTGTCACCGTAAAAACTTAGTCAAAACTAATCTACAAAGAAGATATTTTATCTCCGTCGCACTTGCAGCTTAGATTGGAGCTGTCACCCGCCGCCTCGTTAGCTGGCCTAATTAGCATTTGATCGGCGGCGTTCGCCATAAATAATTATAATTATGTAAGTAATTTCTATTCGTATACGTCTGCTTATCGCAGGTTCAATTGCCACTGTGACCTGTCTGTTTGATATACGATGCACGGTTTAAATTCCACGAAACATGACGCAATATTTTGTCTAGCGCGTGAATGCCTACTCAGGTAGTGGTCGAGGCGGAGGAGCGAGCGGTGCGCGCGAGGGTAGCGGCGGCGGAGAGTGCGTGGGCACCGCTAATTGTGGGGGTGAGGGGGTGGAGGGGGGCCCAGGCGAAGGATGCGACGGAACCTTCGCTCTGATAACCCACATCCGCGCGTCGCCCCGCCGGCGCCGCCTCCCCGTCTGCCCACCGCCAGGGTTACCAGATTACCGGCTGAAAATATCCTTCTGTCAATGATCTTACGTGTTGCCATGCCGCTGAACACTATATACCCTATTTCAGAAAACGTCTGATAAATTTATTCAGGTTCCTTATAAGAGGATATTTAGGGTTCAAGAAATTAATCAATTGTTGATAAATTCAGTACCTAGGTAGGTATATCAGTAGTGCGATGACGAATAGATAGAATGGAATGGCGCATGCAACAGCAGGAACAGGCCATTTCCTGGACTTTTTATTCACGTTACATTATACATACATACACACACATCCATAAAGTCATGCCTTCATTCCCAGAGTGGGGTAGGCAGAGCAATAGGTTAAAAAGTTGTAGATAATTATGTTACCACATTTTGCACAATCATGCTAAGAGGCTTACCAGTATAGGTATTTACGATAAAGTATACATTATTATACTCGTACAGTAAAGTATACATTATATTACTCGTATAGTAAAATGGAGAAAGTGTATCGTTCTTAATCGCGTTGTGAACTGCCAGTATTTTGAAGAATTAGAAAGATAGAAAGAAAAAGCATTTGTTCAGTGATAAATACATATTATTATAGTAATTTGATATGTAAAAATTTAATTAAACCTTCAACACGGTTTTATAGCATCCACATAATGCAATAATTGACTGATTTAGTCAGTTTCTTAGTAACAAGAAAACTAAGAACCGGGTTTTTTTCAATAGTATCTAAATATCTTAAAACATCCTTGAAAATCTCAGGAATATCCCTAGATATGATAAACATATTTAGGAGAGTACATCTATGTATTCAAACGTTATGATTATCTTAAAGAGTGAGATCGACTAGGCTTTAAATTTTAAGAGAGTAAGAGTACTAACTTCGGATAGTAACAATTTTTCACAACTATGAAGCTGAATCCCCTGGACTAAGTTTTTTGTCCTTTGCAGACCTACGTACTTCATTTACAAGTCACCAATTTGGACAATATGGGCATTTTAAATAACTCTCCTTCAAATCGTCATCAGGTTCAGGTCACATCGTAATAATAATATCTTACTGCGTTTATGTTGAGTATTTTGACTTTGATCGCTACAAGCGCGTGGATAACTTAAGCTCGCTGTCGAGTTGAGGGGCGAGGTGCATAGGAAAATACCCCGCGACTGTATTCTACTCGGCAAAACCATATTGTCTTTGACATGTTATCGTATTTTCAACGTTAGATAGCTCTTATTTACTTGAAAGTAATGGTGGCCGATGTAAAAAGAATACGATAACATGACATAGGCAATATGATTTTATCGAATAGAATAGAGTCCCCGGGTAATATTTTCCTAACTTAGGTAGTATTTTGACTTTATTAGATTACCTTAGGGTTTCTACTTTTTATTTACTTATACTAATATTATACCTAATCATTTCATTTTCCCTGAAACATCAGGTTGATTTCTAAAATTGATAATTATAATGTCTCACCGACTTTATTTATCTATTTGATAACTGCTTTTAGACGTCTATCAATACTATACGAAGTAAGTAATACTTTATCAGCGTTTATCAGCTAGATTTATGTATAATTACGTTAATAATTACTAAGTAGGTATACAAGCTGTTGTCCGTTGTAATTGAGTAGGTATATGTTTATAGATAACTTGAGAGTCATTAGCTTTGTGTAAGTAAACACACATTTATTTGTTTGTCAGTTTAAAAACAAATCGTTATATCGTATTGCGGTGGTTCGGAGTCGATTCCGCGGATAATACTCACAGGTGTAATATAAATTTGAATTCCGCTATCTGTCGGAACATCTTTGATAGAGACAGATATCACTGTTGTTTGATAGTGTTTGCGGCAGGTTAAGAGGTATATTTATTCGGCGGCGGTGCACTGACCGGTGTGTGGCGAGGCCGGCGAGGGGTCGGGGGGTGGCGCCGGAGCGGGCGCAGGCGCGGAGTGGTTGGAGGGCGCGCTGGCGCAGGCGGCCGCCGGCGGCGCATCTTCCGCGGCGCGGGCGGCGAGCGGCGGCGGCGCGCCGGCGGACGGGCTGGGGGGAGGCGCGCAGAGCGCGACCAGCCGCAGCAGCGCCACGCACCACCAGAGCACGGCGGCCAGCGCGCGGGCAGCGCGCCCGACGCGGCCCGGGTTCTCGCGCGACCGAAATACGCGCACCCGCGGGCTGTGCACCGGCGCACTCGTTCTCTGACCCGGGTGCGGACGGCTCGAGCTGCGACGCGGGAGCGCGCGCGCGGCCACACGGCGACTGGAGCGCCGCTTCCGACCGCGCACGACCGCGCCCGAACACTATTTCGGGAGCGACGCTCCGCGCCGCTGCCGCCGCCCGCCCGCCGCACGCTGCCAATTTTACGCAAAATTGCGGGCGGGCGGTGATGCGATATGTACTGCACCGCGGCCACCTGCAACTGCACTATTCGTGCGCTAATTAAAGCATTTCCTTTTTTCATTGAGGAGGTCCAGCGGGTCAGGGGACCCGCGGTCCTGCGCCGCCGCTGCGCCGCTGCCGCGCCGGCGCCGCGCCGCGACACGTGCGCCGCCCGTCCACTCAAAATAGTTTGCGGCGACGTGCTGCTGGCCCGTGTCAATAGATACAATGTCGCAGCTATTGGCAAGGAAACAGAGACGCGCACTATCTCACTGTCTCGCGCTCTCTGTGTTGTCAATTCTTATGCACGGTTTATATTTAGTCGTAAAATTATTTCTGATATAGATAGGTGTTTGACATTACGTTGAACTCTCATACCTACGTCGGCAAGCTCCACCTGGATAAATATTCTGCGTTAGTCGAGGGTTCGGCAACATTTCTCATGCATCGGTGCAATATTTTGCGATATTGTCAAATATTTCATTCAAATTCAAGCGATTGTGACTGCGCAGATATATATTATTATTTCGCAATGTGTTTTCAGCTTCTCTAGCGTAGTCTGTAAACTGTGGTCGCTGTACATATTAATGAATGAAAACGGGTTTGAATTAAAATGTTGCAGGTGTGTTAACCTGAGCAATATAATGGGGTGACGAATCACACACCTGCATGAACAGACTTATAACTTTTAATAAGGCTTTTCATTAATTGTTATATTTTGTTCTAAAATGAAATTGTTACTGCTCGTTTTTATGTTGGGAAAGTTCAAAGTCGTCCTCCAGGTGACACCTAGTCGTCAATCAGTCCTCGCCCGCACGGGAGTCACGGGTAAGCACGGGAGTCGTCCCGTCACCGTCGCTGTAGCCTTGCCGCATCGGATACGTACCTGCGTTTGGTTGCCGTGACGCCAGATTAACGGTGAGACCCGGTGACTCCATAGACGAGGAGGTGCGAAGCTGCGGGTCGATTTTTGACATTTGAACATTGGAAAATTTAATTCGAAATCGAAACAGGAACACGGTGAATTTGTCATTTTTAAGGTTTGTGGTTGGTTGTGACTGTCCATCGCATAAATATTTTCGAGTGCGATTTCTCAAAACCGGCTTCCTGATATAAGATTCATGTCAAAATACCTTAAGGATTTTGACATGAATTTTCTACTTGCATTTTTCCGGCGTTGAGTACGGCTGTTGACGATAGTTTCGTTTCCAAATTGTTTTTTTTTTTAAATTTGTTACTAGGTCAAAATAGCATTAGGTTATGTTAGTTTTCCTATATATATGATCGTTCATATAGACATTTCCATTTCTGTTCATTTTTTAGGGAAGTTTAGGGAAAAATGCATCAAGAAAAAACATATATCAATAATGTGGTAAACGAGTGCTCGAAAGGGGGGTGTGGATGGAAAAGTTGAAAGCAGTATTTAATTTTCTGTACATTTGGTTTTTTACTATAAATATTCAAATATAAAAGTGAAATAACAATACTAATACAAAAAATAAACATTATAAAAAACCTGGGGCAGGGCAGGACTCAAGCTACCGGTGGTTAGGGCTGCAGAGAGAGAGGAACGTTCTCACAATGCGTGCCGTGTCGAGGAGTACTGCCTTCTGTATCTGGTCCTTGATCCAGCCATCTAGCGAGACTCTCTTGAGGAGTTGGTCGAGACTCTTCGCTATGAGACCGTTTGCCGAAACAACTATCGGGACAATAATAGTCGAATCAACATCCCACATAGCGGTCACCTCGTGAGCCAAGTCAAGGTTCTTGCTGAGCTTGTCCTTCTCAGCCTCCATGAGGTTCTCGTCATGCGGGATGGTGACGTCGACATTATTATTATTATAATTTCCACATAATATGTTAGTAACAATGAGCCTTAAGACTATGTTCGGTAGTGTTACATTACTATTTGTACAACTAATCAGTTAGACGCCCTGTGCAACTTGTCCCCTGTGGAGCAGGAAGGGTCCATCTAGGCGCGCCGCCACAGTCTGTTGGAATCGTTCGGGCTGTCGCGCAGGCGCCTCACCAGAGACGCGATGGATTTGCGCATGATCCACAATGTTGCCGCGGTAGGAAAAAAACGAAAAAAAGAAATTGTAGGTAGATCAAATAAAAACATTATTTATTGAACTTGTTTTAATAATGTATCACATAATGCCAAAACGAGGGTATTTTCTCACAGAAACATGATCAAGACACTAGTCAAAGTTTTACAGTTTATTTACAAGACGTTTAAGTGATTTCGAGTTGGGTGTTTCAAATTACGATTTTGTGATACAAACTATACTTGTTACCAAATTTGCAATGTGGATTCTGTAGACCAAGGTATTATCTTGTAAAAATGTATTATCTGATTAAAATATCACTATAACTTTATATAAAAATGAATATTTAAATGCACAGCTTAAATGCAGGTGGAAAGTTTTCTTCTATTAACTTTTAAGTTTAATATTCCATTTCGTGCCGCGATAAAATGTTAATGACGGTGAAGTATGGTCCTTCTATTACTGGAATATAAAACCCAAAGTTGCTACTTTTTGCTAACTTTAATTGTAATAATAATTGTTTACTGCAGGGCATATTGTGGAATTAAGCCGTGATGTGCTTGTAGCGGTTATATTTCGAGACCCACCGAAAAGTTTGGACAGAAAATATACAAATTTATAAATTAATTTTTATTTATTTATTTATTAATTGTTGTTTATTTATTTTTTAAATTTCCCAAAATATAGTGCCTAATATATATTAATTTAGTATTTTTATCTATAACAACACAACAACACTGGTTACATATAATTGTAAAAATATTAAAAGATCCGTGGAAGGTGTTAAGGATCTCTGTGCCTTTGCGGATATTATTGCTCTCCAGGAGACGTGGTTGCTGCCATGTGAGTTGCCATACTTGGCTAACATACATGAGGATTTTGGAAGCACCGGGGTGTCGGCGGTGGACACGAGTGCGGGCATGCTGAGAGGCAGGCCGCACGGCGGGGTCGCCCTCCTCTGGCGTAAGTCGATGTTCCAGAATGTAAAAGTGATTCAGTGCTCAAATTCGCGTATAACAGCAGTGCGTATAACAATAAAAGATAGGCCAGTGTTGATTTTTAGTGTTTATATGCCTACTGACTGCGTTGAGAATATGATAGAATTTACAGACTGCTTAAGTGTGGTGCATGCTATTATAGAAGAAAATGATGTAGAATCTGTTTTTATACTTGGCGATTTCAATGCACATCCTAGTGCCCGATTCTACAACGAACTCGTTGCATTCTCGGGAGCACAGGATTGGTCTTGTGTCGACATTGAGAAGTTGGGCTTATCGACCGGTGAGTTTACTTTTATTAGCGAGGCTCATGGGAGCAAGAGGTGGCTGGACCATTGCGTCGTCACGACCGCCGCGCGGCGATGTGTTGTCGATGTCAATGTTAAATATGACGTATACTGGTCTGACCACTTCCCTCTAGTAGTGCACTGTGATCTCAATGTAATCAATAAGAAGTCGTTCACCAAAACTTCGGTCCCCAATAAAATACTGTGGGGGGACAGATGTAAAGACCAGATAAATGCTTACCATAATATGTGCAATAGCCAATTAAAAAATATAGACTTCCCATTAGATTTTGTAAAATGTTGTGGGCAATATTGTAACAATAATAGTCATAAGAATATTATAAACAAACTGTATAATAGAATACTAGATATTTTGTGTCAGAGTGCGATTTCTACGTACGGAAATTATAAAAAGAAAAATAAAACTGTGATAGGCTGGAACAAGCATGTAAGCGAGGCGCACGCGAGTGCTAGGCTGCATTTCAATACCTGGGTATGGCTCGGTAAACCATGTAGCGGCCCAGTGTACAATAGCATGATAGAAACACGAAAACGTTTTAAAGGAAAGTTGAAATGGTGTCAAAATAACCAGGACCAGATAAAAATGGATTTATTGGCAACATTTCACTCGAAATCAGATTTTAAAAAGTTTTGGAAGTGTACTAACGAAGTCAATGCGAAGCCTGGCACTCCAGTGTGTATTGAGGGAGTTTCTAGTCCTAGCGACATTGCTAATTTATTTTTACACCATTTTAAGGTACGGTCGCCGCTTGCGACGCCTAACACGCAGTTTGACACTGAGTCCATTGGTGGAATAAACACAATTATTCTAGCCAAGGATGTTAAGATCGCAATTAGTAGAATGACCAGAGGTACGAGTAAATCGCCAGGACACGATGGTCTCAGTGTCGAACACCTCCGGTATGCTGGCGTTCACCTTCCACGAGTCCTCGCCTTGCTTTACAATCTCTGTTTAAATCACTCTTACCTGCCTCTTGATCTGGTGAAGACTGTGGTAGTGCCCATTATCAAGAATAGAACAGGGGATGTCTCAGACAAGTCAAACTATAGGCCCATCTCCTTGGCCACTATTTTCGCTAAAGTGCTTGACAGTGTGCTCAACTCCTATTTGAGGAAGCATGTTCAGTTACATGATGCCCAATTTGGGTTTGTGCCCGGCCTGTCAACTGAAGCTGCGATCCTTAGTCTGAAGCACACTGTCAGGTACTACACGGATAGAGAAACGCCCATCTATGCCTGCTTTATGGATCTTTCAAAGGCCTTTGACACGGTCTGCTATGACATCCTCTGGAAGAAGTTGAAGGATACTGGGTTGCCGCCGGAGCTTATCTCACTGTTAAGAAACTGGTACCTGAATCAAGAGAATAGAGTGAAGTGGGCAGGCGAGTACTCGGCTCCGTGCAGGTTGGATTGCGGGGTGAGACAGGGGGGGTTGAGCTCGCCCCTGCTTTTCAATCTGTATATGAATGCGTTGATTGGGGAGCTAGGCACTATGCATGTAGGGTGTTTTGTTGACGGTGTGTGCGTCAATAATCTCAGTTATGCAGACGACATGGTGCTGCTGGCTCCCTCAGTCACCGCATTGCGACAGCTGCTGGCTACATGTGAGGCGTATGCGGTGTCTCACGGGTTGTCTTATAATGTTCAGAAAACTGAGTATATGATTTTTAAGGCGGGAACCAAGAGTCCTTTCTTCTTTCCTCCTATCACACTCAATGGTGTTCACCTTAGAAAAGTGCATCAATTCAAATATCTTGGTCATCTATTGACCGAGAACTTGAAAGATGATGCTGATATGGAGAGGGAGCGCAGAGCATTGTCAGTTAGGGCGAACATGCTGGCGCGCAGATTTAGACGGTGTACGGATTCAGTAAAAATTACGCTTTTTAAGGCTTTTTGCACATCTCTGTACTCGTCGAGTCTGTGGGTCAGGTATACTCAAAAGGCTTACAATGCTCTGCGCGTCCAGTACAATAACGCCTTTAGGGTGCTATTGCGGCTGCCGCGGTACTGCAGCGCCTCTTCCATGTTTGTGGAGGCACGCACAGACAGTTTCGATGCTCTGTGGCGCAAGAAAACTGCCTCATTAGTAGACAGGGTGCGTGGCAGCGGGAATGGCATCTTAAAGATGATTGCCAATAAATTTGATTGTCCTCTGATGTGGAAACTTACACAGAGGACAAAATCACTGTTATTTATTAATTACTAACATTTAGGCTAAGAATTACTAATAAAACTGTGGACCTATCATGTTGTCTGAATAAATAAATTATTATTATTATTATTATTATTATTATAATACTTCATTCTTTACCATATAAAAATAATAGGTCAATAAAAAAACCTTAGAAATAATTTAGTCCGCTACCTACTATGGAGCGGCAACACTGTGTGATCGCATGGAAGCCATCCGTCCGCGCCCCGCAAAACATCCCCGATACACTACAGTGCCACGGCAGCGCAAAAAGCATCCTAAAGGCATTAAATATAAGCCGTATAGTGTCTTTGAGTACTGTGTTCTCCTTGCGACTGACAAACGTTTAGGGCATGAGGTACAGTCTGCGGACTACAGAATTCGACAAACATATTTATTGATTGACGTAAGCTAGCTATCGTGCGTTCCCTTATAATTTTAATAAATTCTGGTAGTATGCTCAATATTGCTGAATGCATCTTGTCCAACTTTAAGAACCAATGAAAATCAATCAATCAATTTTTGTGTCATAGCTCCTTAAAATGAAAAATTGAAATCGACCAATCAGAACACACCATTTTGTGTCGTAAAATATTTGGTGTATTTTTTCTTAAAGATACACAGACTAAAAACTATGTCACTGCTTTTTTTAAATGTGTTTCTAACTTGGCCCCTACTCTCGAACCACTAGAGATTAAATTACTTACATGGGAGATATGGCGAAACAAATACAATTTTATATGGAGTTGACATTTTCATCTCGCATGTTAGTTTATTAATCTCGAGTGCCACGAGAATAGGGGCAACGATTAAAAAAAAAGTGATCTATGGTAAAATTGGCGGTGATGTCACATTAACATGAATTAAAATTTGAGTTTTGAATATGAATTTTTATTTTATTTCCTCTCAGTAGTTGAAAAGCACTATGTCTGCCTCGGTAGAAAGTGCAATTTATGGACTCGTACTCTATATGACTCGTCCAAAAATTTCGTACTTACTTTCTATCCTCTGCAACAATGTACTATTACATCGGTGTATTTATTGATGCAATTTATATTTTGTTTCTGATTAAAAGAAAAGTAATTGATTTGATTTTCTAAACGTTACATTTAATAAAACGAAACATAGCAATATTAAAATCGACTGTTTACGATATCGCTCCTATGATGTCAGCTCTTGGGCCATTCGACATGGCCGATGCGTGTCTTTACGTTGCACCGCTGTTTGCATCTACGAGTACATTTCTGCGGAGGTCATTTTTGCTTAATAGCTGTTCGTCGAGGGAGAGGTTTGGGGCTTAGTCAAGATGCATACCTAATGTTAAATTAGCGATTTTCGAAAATAATAATAGGGTTGTCGTAAGCTGATGACAGATCGCATCGACTGCTAATGCCAACTCTATACATTTCGAGCCGACAGAAAACATAAACGTTAGCAGAGTTTGCATCTTAGCTAGGCCGCTTTTCCCCAGTATGTACGCTGAAGAGAATTTAGTTTTGCCGTGGCCTTGGTTCCTTGATTCGTTTATGTCCTTTTGTTTTGTACTTTACAAATATATGGAATTGCTCGTTTGATAGCACAGTCGTTGTCTGTCGGCCCCCCGGTCGGCCGTGAGGCCATGGTCTAAGTGAGAGCGGCGAGCACGGCGATAGCTAGTGCGCTCCCGGAATTTCTTTTTGTGTAGGGGTTTCCCTAGTAGGTACATCTCATTGTTTAATTGCAAATAGTTATTTTCTTACAGCAATTTATTACAGGACACCTGATGGTATCTGTGGGCTCCGAGATTCATAGACATTTACAATCATATCACCAAACATGAGTTAACCTTCAGGACTAAGATGCAAATGGGGTTACCTTCGTTTTATCAAATTATGTGCACTATGTGTCACTTCCCAATATTTTTTTTGTAAAATTTCATTTGCCAAATACTTAATCGTTTGCCAAATTAACCATTCAAAAATATTTGTTACGCAAACCTAATGTTTTGCACATGAATGTTTAGGCATTGACTCGTTTACCAACCGTAGTTTGACCAAATTTCATTTAGTCAAATGTTTTAGTTGGCATAACATATTTTACGCAAAACAAATTAAGGCTAATGATTTGTATCGTCAATATTCAATTAACCATTTCTATTCGGTTGGTTGTTGAATTTTTTTTGGGGGTCACAGTTCTAACCTAACTTAACCTACTTTACCGGTAGATTTTCTAACCTATAACCTACTTACCTGGTAGCATTCGGTTCTGGCGCTTCGCTGGCCGCTGCCGCGGCACGCTCGCTTTGCTCGCTCGGCCCGTGCGCTGTTATTGTCGCAGTTCTAAGCTAACCTAACCTACTGTTCTAGTGGCAGTTCGTTTTTTTACGAGATCGTGCCGTTTTATTAATTTTATTTTGGTCAAATTGTATTACTCAAACAAACGCCGTTTTTTGTCTTTAAGAAATAATATGTTTTGTCATATCAATTAATTTGACTAAACGTTTATTATCTAATGTTTTTTGCCTTAATAAAGCATTTGCTAAAAGACCAAATGCCTAAAAGTCAGTTTCTGTAGTAACACTCTGCTGAATGAAAATTTGCCCAAATGAAAATTTGCGTATTATAATTATGCCAAAGATTGCATTGGCAAAAAAAATAGTTGCTAAAATTAGTTTGGGTAATGAAATTTGACCAAAATAATTTTGGCAAAACGGCAGGATCCCATGCAAATGTCTTATATTCCACCGGCTGGTAGTTGCTACTCATTTATCCGTTGCCACCTACGCTGGAATAAATGCAGAATCGTTTTCTGACATATGCCCAACAAAACAACAAGAATTCGCTTTTTATCCTTTTTTATACCTTATAATATAATTTTATTTTACAACAACAGGATTTTAAATATTTCTAGTTTTTATAAAAAAAAACAAATCGTTTTTTATGCATTTTTGGTATAAACCTTTGTTATGAAAATGTATCTTTTTCTTTTATCAGACCTAAAATCTCAAAATGTTTTCTTTAAGTGCTTTTTGTTCAGTACCGAGGTCAAATTGCTTGCATTTCATACTATACGTTTAGGACGTAATATTTTAAGTGTTTCGTATTTATCTTGCTTTCTCAGTTAGCTTATTATGGGTTCTATAGTTAACTGTGACAGCGCGACCAGTACGAAATTTTCCTACAAAATACTATGTCGTTAGATTATGCAGCGCCTCTATTCTACTCGGTATAACCATATTGCCTTGCCGTATTATCGTGAACTCGTCCGCCTTTCCTGTCAAGGAAGTAACAGCTATCGTAACGTTGATGATGATTGCTTTACCCAGTAGAACAGAGGCCCAGGGAGTATCCTTTTTTAACCGACTTCAAAAAAGGTTCCACTGTAGGTATGTACTTTTTTTAAATGTATGTTCACCGGTTACTCCGTCAATTATAGACCGATTTTAAAAATTATTTTTTAATTTGATAGTGTATACTCCCGAGGTGGTCCCATTGTCACCAAATCTGAATCTGATGAGGGGATCAGTGAGGAATTGAGGGAACTCCTCAAATATTGTAGGCAAACATATAGCGATTTTAGTATTTTTAGTAACAAGTCCAGCATTTGCATTCAGAAAGTATCATTTGGTGTAGTGGAACTGATGATGAAGATCACTGATGGCCACCGGAACTCCTCAACGGTATTGATTTCAAGGGTGGCGCTAAGATATCTCGATTAAGATAGTTGAGCGACTACAACGAAGAATATTTACTTGTTAAATATGACTGACTTTCCCGCGGCGTTGCTTGCGGCGTGCTTGAAATAATTTAAAGTTTCATATCAACATAGTATAAATAGAAAAGTAGCTCGACTCCGGCCCTTTAGATCCTGATACCTATTGACGCTCGGGCGTCAGGGTTGTCCAAACTTGTTTTTCAATTTTAGTCACCTACTTGGCCATACTGTGATTTATAATCATGGAAATTTTCATAAATTACACAAACCTAAAGTATAAATATTGTTAGGTACCTACCTAAGTACCAAATTTGAATTATTTTACTGACATACTTTTTATCTGTTGACACTAAATAATATTTATGTTTATAGGTATGTGATGTGATATGTAAATTCCTTTTCGACCTTTTGATAATGCCGCTTTCGCGCAAGGCGGCTTCCTTTGACTACTTAGGTACCTATTATTGGCGGCACGCGCCGCCGCCGCGCGGCTTCCTTAGAGCATTGGCCGCTCGCTTTGGTTCTAGGTATGTGCTTTGGGTACTAGGCAACGATAAGCATACTTATGTAGTGAAAAATACATACTTAATATGAATACATAGGTACATATAAAACACCCAAGACTCAAAAAATACACACGAATATTTGCCCTGACCGGGAATCGAACCCAGGACCGCTAGCTTCGTAAGCAAGGTCACTACTTACTTAGTCACTACCAACTACCTAGGCCATCCACCTCGTCACATGTTACCTGTCACGTCACACTCAATAACTTAAATTACCTACTTAATACGAATTTATTTCACCTAGGTATACCTACTATGGGCAGGCCGGTACGAAATACCTTTTATTAAATCTGGATATAGTTGTACCTACCTAAGATAGGTTTAGACATCCATATACAGAACAATATTTAAGCGTTTTCGGCAGCGACATTGTCGCTCTATAGGTAAGTACGCGCGCTAAACCTAAACGTAACCGAACGCAATGACGCCGCGGCCCCGACTAAGTTACCTTGTAATATCTTGAGATTTCGTTTCGTATTGGTTCGCCCCGCCACAGGCCCCGCCCACAGCCGCAAGCCGTGCGATGTACCTTTGTTTGAAGACGATCTACTGTTCTCTGTACTGTGATATCAACCGAGAAGTGGGACTGCGTAACAGTGTATATTATGATCACTAAAAAGTATAAATAAAATAAATGTTTTTAAAATCAAAAAACCGCCTTCAAAAACGCAAAAAATAACTTCTTTTAAAATTGTATGTTGTACCTAATATGTTAGTCGAACTTAAGTCGGCGACCACAATATTTTCAACAAAAAAAAGCCGATATCAGGTGGACTAACCTATTAGGTAGGTACCTACAATTTTAAAAGAAGTTATTTTTTGGGTTTTTGATGGCGGTTTTTTTTATCAAACAGCCCATCGTTCCGTCGAGCTCTTATTCTTATCACTTGAGCCAGCGCCGAGCGCGGGCTGAGCCGTAGCCGCCGCTTTAAACTTTCATTAGCGCGACGTCTCCCGCCGTCTGCAATTACACTCGCTATTTACAAATTGTCTTTTTATGCGACGAACATGTCCGTCCGTTATTTTATCAGGACTATTGTACTGTCGTGTTCGAAGGCCGGCGACGTGGCCGCTGCCCATGAACGTTAACGACTACAGACTTCGAGGAATATGAAGTAAGCTCCATACATTTCGAGTCTATAGAAAATAGAAACGTTAACAGCGTTTGCGTCTTTGCTACTGAAATTTGCCCTCTTTTTAACCGACTTCAAAAAAAAGAGGAGGTTCTCAATTCGTCTGTATTTTGTTTTTTTTTTAAATGTTTGTTACCTCAGAATTTTCGACTGGGTGAACCGATTTTGATAATTCATTTTTTATTTGAAAGCTGGTGCTTCCCGATTGGTCCCATTTTTATCAAAATGAAGATCTGATGGTGGAATCCATGAGGAATCGACGGAACTCTTAAAAATTTATAGGCACACCTATAGCGATTTTGGTATTTTTCATTGTAACTCGTGTATTTGGTCTTGGAAAGCACTATTTGGTGAAGTGGAACTGATGATGAAGACCACAGATGGCCACCGGAACTCCTTAACGGTATATATTTCGAGGGTGGCGACAAGATATTTCGATTAAGATAGTTGAGCGACTCTGACGAAGCATATTTAGGTTTAAATATATGACTATGACTTTCCCACGGCGTTGCTTGCGGCGAGATTGAAATGTTCTTCTGTTTCTTATTAATTGAGAAGTGGGAGAATAACAGCATAATTATGATCACTAAAAAGTAAAAAATAAAAATAAAAGGTTAAAAAAACAAAAACCCGCCTTCAAAAAGCAAAAAAATATTTTAACCAAAACCAGACCTACCATTTTAAAGAAGTTATTTTTTGTTTTTTGAAGGCGGGTTTTTGTTTTTTTATGGTTAAAATATTGTTGGACGCCGACTTCAGTTGGACTAACCTATTTACCTACCATTTTAAAGAAGTTATTTTTTGCTTTTTGAAGGCGGGTTTTTGTTTTTTTAAACTTTTTTTTTATCTACTAAAACCATTAATTTTGAAATGTTGTCGTATTGCCAACTTAACGATAGCTCTTATTTACTTGACAGTAATGGTAGCCGAATTAAAATCAATACGATAACATGTCAAAGGCAATATAGTTTTATCTAGTAGAATAGAGCTATTTGACAGATTTCGACCGGAATAAACTTTAATTAAATGCACCTTGTCTAGCCTAGCCCTACAGGGTAGTTCGTTTGCCGGTTTCTAATGTAAACAAATTTGTATGTTAAATCGACCAATAATATACAGGTATAGTTTTCCAGAATTCAATCGTTTTGAGATGATTTTATTGAGTTGGCTACCATGAAGTTGTAATCTAACTATTTGCAATTCAGTTCAGCGTTTCATTCAGTGACTGTAAACTTAGATAAACTACCCAATAGTAGATTGTTCACCTAGGGATGAAAGGCACCTATATCACACGAGATATTTTGGCGCTCGAGCAAAGCGAGAGCGCTAATATTTCGAGTGTGAAATAAATGGTGACTTTCACCCGAGTTAAACACTATACTTTTCATTTCGATTATGAGGAAAGTAAAAAAAAGTTAGTTACGGAAAATGTCTTTCCTTTCATTTTGGTAGTAGAAGATTTTCCATAACTGCTTGAGCCTACCTATTCCCTAAAATCTGGCGTTAAATCTATTTCCGAATCAGATAAGGAACTCATTGTAATAGCACTAATAACTTATGAAAAATATAGCGAATATTACAACACAAACAAAAAAAAACAGAGAAAATATAAAAACATAAACTAAAACTAAATACTAAAATAAATTAACTTATTTTAAGTAACTAAAATATGTACAGATGTCCCCTAGGCCACTGCCACTGGGAATGGTGCCCATAATGCTGGCTGCATTTCCTCGTTGGATAGCTATTGCTAGCCGTTGGCCGAAGAAAGAGCCAGCCCTATGGTCTCCTGAGGCAAAGGAAAATTTAAAATTTAATAACACCAGAATACTAAAAATAATTATTAAGTATATTACGTAGTACAACTAGATAGGTAGTGAATATCGTATCTTGTTTTCCCGCTTTTGTTTTTGACAAAAACTTTTTTTAGAGCACCAGAGTGCCAGCCTTTTTACCCGACTGCCATGAAGGTTATTTATTAGGTGCGTTTATGAGGTTACTTTATTACAAACCGCA
The DNA here is from genome assembly GCA_946894065.1 of Acleris literana. Lineage (NCBI taxonomy): Eukaryota > Metazoa > Arthropoda > Insecta > Lepidoptera > Tortricidae > Acleris > Acleris literana. The sequence goes on from OX335681.1 coordinate 9,115,959, forward strand.
AGCAATCGAATAGGAATTAAATAAAAAGTGATTTATAAAAATAAAATTAATAAGAAAATAAAAGGTTATTTAAATATACGACTTTTGCTTTATTCTGAAACTTGATACCTAATAAAACTTATAAAAGTAAGATTCGGTAGTTTTACCAAAGAGTGGCTGTATAAGATTTTACCATGGCTCAGTGAAAACTTAGTTCTTTTTAAATAATCTTACTACAGAGAGGCTGTATGCAGGTCTATATAGACATACTAGTTCTTTTTTCAAATTACTTTTCTTCCCTAGATAAACAAAGGCCTACTTTCAGAGTATGAGACATGAAAAATTAATTTTCCCCACTATTTGTTTTCTCATTCGCGTTTTTCCCCATTTTACTAATTTCCCGTTTCGTTTGTTATTGTTCTCCTTCTTTTTCCATTTCATTTTTCCCACTTTATATCTTTTTGCATTTCGCATTGCATATTTTTTTCGAAAATAAAAGTAATTTCATTATAGCAAACGGGGTATCATATTAAAGGGCTCAATCTGCACATTTAAACCCCTGCCCCCAAAAATAAAATAAAGTTGTAAAATTTATAGTTTTAGAAAAAATTGCAAAAAACTTTAAAAATATGTATTAAAATTTAGGCTAGTCATAACCGTATTGCAAAGAAAATAAAGTTAGTAACTAAAAAATCAAAACAGATGTACTTTAACATGTTAAGAATCTGTTAGATTCCAAAAATCTCCAAGTATCTCAAACATGGAACCCTCGGTGCGCGGCTCTCACTTGGCCGTTTTTTTTAGATAGTTTTACATGGTAGTAGCAACGGCTCAGGAACCCTACACACGACCGAAATTCTACTCGGTTCAAGCTCATTTGCTTTTCCGTATTGTCAACGTATTTATAAATGGCGGCCGAGGTAAAAACAATACGATCCCACGTCATACGTAAACAATAATATTGTTTTACTGAGTTGAATGGAGGCTCTGAGCTCGGACATGCCCGGTTTTCTAAATTCCGCTGCAAATCCTACGCGTTGATGTCTTTTACATGCGATGGACCAGTTCTAACCCATTCAATGGTAGAAAGTCCGATTTTCACCCGAATCGGAGCCAATATCAAATTTTGGCATCTAAATAATATATTTATATGAGTAAAGTTGCTTTTTTTTTATATTGTAGGACGCCGACTTCTCTTCCTTTTTTTCGACTTTGAAGGCGGTATTTTCTTTTATAAAACATTTAATTTTTATTGTATACTTTTTTGTATAATGGTGTAATGTAGTCCTAATTAATAAAAAACTAAAGGATATTTCAAGCTCGCCGCAAGCAATGCCGTGGGAAAGTCAAAGTGTATATTTTAAACCTTTTAAATGTGCTTTGCCATAGTCGCTCATCTATCTGAACCATGATATCTAATCGCTACCCTTGAAATAGGTACCATTGAGGAGGTCGGGTGCCCATCTGTACTTAATTTTTATCATCAGTTCCACTTCACCAAATGATACTTTCTGAATGCAAATGCTGGACTTGTCACTGAAAAAACCAAAATCGCAATGTTAAGCCTATATTAATATATATAATATTTGAGGCGTTCCCTCAATTCCTCACGGATCCATAGACTGACTTGGTGATAAAGGGACCACAACAAACAAAAAAAAAATCAGTTCACAATTGACGGAGTAATAGAGTAACAAACACAAAATAATAATAATCATATAATCGAATTGAGAATCTCCTTTTTTAAAGTCGGTTAAAAAAGAGCCTCTCTAGTCCGTAATAACTGCACTAAACATTCAGCAATGAACGAGTGAGCGCGAGACAAACATCAAACTAAACTTATTATTTATTCTAATGTGCTGCTAATTAGCAAACCTGCATTTCAAAGAGTAAACTTTTGTAACGTTACCTCGTAAATTAATTAGTTTTTTTTTGAATAAAATATAACTTCTTGGTGTCCCCTTGTTTTGCTGACACTCATTTGATCGAATTTCATTTAATTGAAAGCTAATTTCTGCTGAAACCTTATTGTCTTTAGATTATCTTAAGCATGGGTTACGTGTAGCTTATATCTAGGTTAGCTTAGACCCGTGACCATCAAAAAATTAAATCTAGAGGTGGGCCGACTAGGGATTTGCCAACTAATCGGTTTTCAATTTGCCGATTAATCGGCTGACGAGTCGGCAATGCCGATCGTAGGATTTTGCTAAGTTCGGGTGAAATCGGAAACGTTCGTTTCGCTTCGTCCGTCGCGCTTTGTTACCTACCACTACCATGTTTTGACAGTTTTGATTACGTTTTTTCTGCGCGACAAAAAAAACAATTAGAACCCTAATTATAGTGTTAAAACGAACTACCTAGTGCTTTTTATAACTATAAAAGTAACTCGAAAAGAAAATCGCATGTGTGGACATTTTTTAACGATATTTCCTATAGGTAATAAAGTGCCGAATATTCGGCATTTTTTGCCGGCTAGTCGCCGACTAATCGCCGACTAGAAATGATGCCGAATAGTCGGCTTTCCCGACTAATCGTCGACTAGTCGGCCCATCTCTAATTAAAACTCGTGTACTTGTGAATGCCTGGAATGAAAATTCGGCGAAGTAAAACAATCTATGAATTGAGTATCGGTGATTGAAGGGTAAACCCGTTGTGCCTTCTTTCTTAATTTTGCAGCTATTTTGAAGCGGCGCGTGACACGCAGTCGACACGCAAACGACAACAACACAAACGGTGCGTAAATTTATCGCTTAAAAAATTGAAAATAATGGTAGTGGATGGGGTATTTTTCGTTTTGGTCAAGTTTGTTAGTCGTGGGACTACTGGCAGACATGGGGTCATGGGTTCATGGGCAGACTTAGTCTGAGTCGGTTTAAGGTCACGTCGGATGGCCCAGGTAACGGTGAAGCGCTTTGACGCTGACCTGACGGGGTTTTGTCAAACTTCCAATGGTTGCCATTTTCTATGTTCAAGTTCAAGTTTATTTCAACTTCATTTATTCACCAAGCAATTAGAACAATCCTTATAAGTAATATAATTCAGCAATAGTCTAACAAAAAGGTTTCGGACAAGAATATCAATGGTTCTCGCACTAGGAGTCATGAAAACCGTTAAGATGCGTCACCGAAGTAGATAAAAAAAAAACCCCGGTCAAGTGCGAGTCGGACTCGCGCACCGAGGGTTCCGTATTTAAGATAATATGCTTGGTAACCGCAAAAGAAAATACTCATTTTGTTATGAACTTTATTTTCTTTGCAATAAGGTCATAGTCATAGTCATAGTCATATACTTTGTTGTACGAAAGATCTTAAAAACTATTACATGCGTCAACACTAACCCTGCAAGGGGTCCATTTTGACTAGCCTAAAGGGGTTTGGGTAAATGTGTTGTCATTTGTAAAATTTATACATTTTCAAGGTGAGCCGTCATTCGTAAAAGTGGTAAATTACGATAGAATTATTAAAAATAAACGTATTTTGTTATGTAATGTAATACTATTAAGTGCATCGGAGCCGAAATATTTAAATATTCATACTTGGGCGTACTTTTGTACTAAAAACTGAATACTTAAATCTTCAAAATCTCCGCTCCGATATAATTTAACACCATAAATTATATATATCTATGTGTATTTAGAGGTCCTCTAAATAACTATGTAAAAATCATCCGTGGCCGCTGAAAATAAAAATGACAATATTCTTCTAACAAATTTACCCAATGCCCTTTTAATACAGATGTTTAAAGTTTTTTGTTTGATATGACACCCCATTTGCTATAATCAAACCACTTTTTAACCACCCATTCTAAACCCCTTTTCAATAATTTATAAAATTAATTCAATATTGTTTTTACTAAAAACAGATGCGCGCAAGCAAGTTGTTCCTATAACTGTGCCAAAGGGCATTGGGTAAATTTGTTTGAAGAATATTGTCATTTTTTTTTCAGCGGCCACCGATGATTTTTCCGTAGTTATTTAGAGGACCTCGAAATACACATAGATATATATAATTTATGGCGTTTAATAATATCGGAGCCGAGAAATTTAAGATTTAAGTATTCAGTTTTGATACTAAAAGTGTACTAAAGGTATGAATATTTAAATATCTCGGCTCCGATGCACTTAAGAGTATTACATTACATAACAAAATATGTTTATTTTGAATAATTCTATCATAATTTAACACTTTTACGAATGGCCGCCCACCTTGAAAATGTATGACTTTTACAAATGACAACACTTTTACCCAAACCCCTTTCAAGTTGATAGCATTAGTAGTTGCCGAGAAAACCTGATGTGACATACAGCCAGACAACGAAGAAGTCTCACCATAAGGGTTCCTTTTTTACCATTTTGGTACGGAGCCTAAAAAACATAATGCGTGTGTTGTAATATTCGGGTAAAGAGCCTTGATAAAGTATATTATAAATGAATTTGAGAAATAAAATTGTAAGATGTTAGTTGACAAGAATGTTATTTTTATTGAATTAACTAAGCATAAAAAAACTATAAACAAGAAATAATAGAAACTTACAAAAGAGTCGGCTCAACTGAGGTTATATGCTACAACAGCCGCCCTTAATCGAAGTAAGCCCGAAGAAAGACAAAAATAAATTAAGTTTCTAGTCCTAAATTAATTATACAATGCTTATGTATAAAAGGCCCGAGTGGCTTTGTTAGGACATCTGCAGGCATATTACTGCTTTTCATATAATCTAAATTGATAACATTATTGGATACCTTTTCTCTAATAAAATGAAATTTTGTATCGATATGCTTCGTCCTGCTGTGGTGTATCGGATTTCTTACGAGATCTATGGCACTCTGGCAATCAGAAGCTAAGTCAACTGAATATAACTTACCTGTTATCTCATAGATAAAACGTCGTAAGTAGCAAGCTTCCTTCGTGGCAGATGCTAGTGCCATGTATTCTGCTTCCGCGGATGATAAAGCAACTGTAGGTTGCTTCTTAGACTCCCAAGATATTAGACCTCCACCAAACTTGAAAGTGTAACCAGTGTATGACCTTCTATCAATTGGACAGTTTGCCCAGTCTGCGTCACAGAAGCCTTTTAAAGGTTCTCCACTTCTTGTGTAAACCAAAGAATAGTTTAAGGTACCTTTTAGGTACTGTAGAACCCTCTTTGCAGCATTCCAGTGTTCCTTAGTGAAACATGTATTAAACTGACTTAAAAAACTCGTTGCATATGCAATATCGGGTCTTGAGTTAACCGTCAGGAACATGAGGCATCCTATTAGGTTTTGATAAGGATAAGACTCACCAACTTGACTATCAATTCTTCTTTCCATTACCTTTTTGACTAAAGGAGTATTTACTGTATTGCACTCCTTCATATTAAACTTATCGAGTAAGGATAAGATATAATTCTTCTGATGTATTTTAATACTCTCGGAATCGTATTCAATTTGTAATCCTAAATAACATTTCAATATTCCAAGATCTTTAAGCGAAAAATATTTGGACAAATCCTTTTTGACAATGTCAAATATCAAATCTGATTTAAAAAAGACTATTATGTCATCGACAAATACACCTTAAATAACGAGTTCTTGTCCAAAAAGTTTTGTGTACACGCAAGGCTAGAAGGAGTTCCCGTAAAACCTATTTTTACTAGAGTTTCATTTAACTTTTTGTACCAAGCTCGCGGTGCCTGTTTAAGGCCATAAAGGGACTTATTTAATGAACAAACCTTGTTTTCATTGCCTTTTTCTATGAAACCAATGGGTTGCTCCATAAAAACTTCTTCTTCTAAAATTCCATTTAGAAACGCGGTATCGACATCTAAATGCTTCATTCTTAGACTCATCTCTGCAGCTAAAGCAAACAACGTACGGAGGGAAGAATGACGAATGACTGGTGCAAATGTTTCATCGTAGTCCACTCCTTTGACTTGTTTGAAACCTTTTACTACCAGTCTAGCTTTATATCTCGTGATGTTTCCGTATGCGTCCTTTTTTATTCTGTAAACCCATTTACATGGAATGACCTTTTTATTTGGTCTATCCACTAGATCCCATGCCATGTATGAAGTTTGATCAAGGGATTATACTCATCAGCCATTGCATGGTGCCACTTTTCAGCATCATCAGCATGAGTAGCTTCATAATATGTCGTAGGTTCATTAGGTTCGACCGTTGACACATTGTAAGTAAGAAAATCAGGAGGTTTCCTATTTCTTGAGGGGTACCTCTGCTCATGGAGAGATTGTCCCTCTTCCAAACTTACTGACTCTTCATCGACACGAGTTTGTAACTCGGTGGCACCTTCTACATTTACCGATAAAGATGGTTCAACCTCAAGATCGGCACTCTCAACACAATCAAAGAATTCTCTTTTTCTTCGAATAATAATATAGAATCTGACTGTACCACAGGCTCAGCATGCTTCTGTTTCAGCATCGTAAAACAATTTTCAAAAAAGGTTGTATCTCTGGACATAAAAACTTTTCGTGGGTTAACAGGATCCCGAAAAATATAAGTATTTGGATTTTCAGAATAACCGACAAAAATCGCTTCCTTTGCTTTTACATCTAATTACTTCCTGTGACACGAAGGTATATGGACAAGTGCTCTACATCCGAACACTCTCAGATGATCAAGATCACTTCTGCGTCCAGACCATTTATCATATGGAATTTGTCCACCTAAAGCTCGATGTGGAGACCTATTTTTCAGGTATACAGCAACTTGGAAAGCATCTTCCCAAAAAGCTTTTGGTAGTAAGCTTTCTGCTAACAAACTCCTCGCCTTCTCTGTTATTGAACGGTGCGTACGTTCTGCTACTCCAACTTGTTGAAGACTGTACGGCGTCGTCGTTTGTTGTTCTATCCCTTCTGAAGCAAGATAATCAACAAAATCCTTATTAACGAATTCCATGCCGCCGTCAGTCCTGACTGCTTTGATTTTCCTATCCAATTGTTTTTCAATAGACAGAATTTATTTTTAACCTCTGTCTTGGAAGAAATGAAATAAACAACTTTCTTGTATAATCATCTACTACCGTAAGCATGTACCTATGACCTTGAAAGGATGTTGTAGACACAGGTCCCAATAAATCCATATGGATTAATTCTAAAAGAGAAGTAGCCCTATTATAAGCTACCTTCTTAAAAGGTTTTCTTGATTGCTTACCTTCTACGCAAGCGATGCAACTTATTTTATCTACTACTGCGAACTTTACGCCTACATCGTGATTCTTCAATTGGTTCATGCCGATGCGACACAAGTGACCTAACCACTTGTGCCAGAGTTGATAATTATCCTGACAGCCAGAGTTCACATCTTGTGTCAAATGGTTGTTTTCCACATTCTCGGGAATATTAACAGTACCGTCTAAAACGTACAGTCCACCACAGGGCGAAGCATGAAGGATGGAATCACCTGTAAAACAAAAAGTATTAGATTTATAAAAGTTACATCCTTTAGTATCAAAAACACATGTAAAACCCTTATCAACAGCTTTCTTTACAGATATTAAGTTAGCCTTTATTAAATAACTCCTAGCACTGCTAATAAATAATACTAGAACTTGTTGGATAAATATGTGTTATTGCAATAAAACTTCAGACAAAAATAAAAAGCTTCACATAACAACCAAGACAGAACAGAATAATTTTAAACATGACATTCTTTTTATAAAAAGATTACTTTGTCAAAACACTCCAAGTAAGTTGGTTGTTTTAACACTTTAAATGTGGTACAAAGACTACATCACTATAATCCTGTTGATCACGTTTTCAGGCGTCTTAATTGAAATATCTCCTATTCCGCAGCATTTAATCTGTTCTCCGTTCGCAACGGTAACGCTACCTTGACTCAGTATCGTTATATCATGAAATGAAACCAATCACGTTTAAAAGTCATGTGTTTTTACAACCTGAATCTACGTACCAATGGTCCTTGTTTGAGCTACAGGAAGTGTTGAAAGCTGTAAATGTGACGTCGTTATCTTGTACTACATTAGCTTTCACCGTCTTGTTTCTCAGGGGACATTCTGGTCTTTTATGCCCCGGCACTTTGCAATCGTAACATATTACGGCCTTCTTCTTAGATTTTGGCTTCATCTTGGTATGAAGAACAGATTTTATTGGTGTAGCTGCATCCTTAGACATTTCATTCAGCAGTTTTGTCTTGACTAAGTCAGTGGTCACGTCAACATTACAGTTTTCTAGAGCCATAACGAGAGGTTCATATTTCGGGGTGAGTCCTCCCAAGAGTATGGCTGCAATTGACGTGTTCTCTATGACTTTGTCAATGTCTGCAAGATCCTGTACCGTTGTTATTACTGCGTTTATATACAGTTTAATAATGCTGAAGTCAGACAAACATAATCTCCTTTGCCCTCAAAAGCCTTTTGTAGCGATTTCCATGCTTCGGCTGCAGTTTTCGCACATCTGACATGAGTGATAGCTGCACCGTCTACTGTTAAACAAATTTTTGCTAATGCTTTTGCATCATTGCGTACCTTTATCGAGGCAGGGGTCGTGTCATCCGGTGGATAACCGTTTATTATTGCCCACAGGTCCTCGTGTAAGGTAATTCCTCATCTTAAATTTCCAAGTTGGATATCCATCTTTGCTTCTCAAACAAAATGATGGAATTGAAGATGAGTTCAAGTAAGGGTAATTGGACTTGTTAACACTCGTAACATCTTCAGTTTCATGGGTCATTTCGACTACTAATTATTTTTAGTTCCACGAAAAAGAAATCAATTTATTTTTACAAATTAAACATGATCATATACTCTTCTATGCTTCGTGCTGATAACGTGTTGTAATATTCGGGTAAAGAGCCTTGATAAAGTACATTATAAATGAATTTGAGAAATAAAACTGTAAGATGTTAATTGACAAGAGTGCTATTTTTATTGAAGTAACTAAGCATAAAAAAAATATAAACAAGAAATAATAGAAACTTACAAAAGAGTCCGCTCAACTGAGGTTATATGCTACAACAGCGTGAACAGATTACAGACGTGGAGTAAACAAAATAGACTCATTGGTGTGCAAGATTACATTAGAAAGTTAAAGTTAATTTTACAATATTAAAGGTAAGTGAATTTATTTAGGTACTGTAATAGAAGCTCGGTTTTGTTATGTATGTGTGTGTGTGTGTGTGTGTGTGTGTGTGTGTGTGTGTGTGTGTGTGTGTGTGTGTGTGTGTGTGCGCGTGTGTGTGTGCGCGTGTGTGTGTGGGGTGTGTGTGTGTGTGTGCGTGTGTGTGTGCGTGTGTGTGTGTGTGTATATGTGGTGTAACCTTTATAGACTTGATTTTATATAGGTACCTATGATGGATTCCAAGTCAAAACCAAAACATAGTTATTTTTCTCAAAAACACGTGAACAATTAAATGAACAAAAATATCTACTGAGCTACTGAGCTACAGCGGTCCTAGCTAACAGCCTCAACTTATAAACATTTAAACATGCCTCTAAATCACATAGAATATGATCAATAAATAAACGGCATATTTGAAAAATAACTACATGCACAAACCACGTAATGTTTCGTATGAGTATTTAAATTATCTGTGTTGGTGAACTCGCCGGCACAATACAACGGATTTAAGCGATATTTAATACCCAAAAAAATATGACAGACGCGTTCGAGTGCTTTGACCGAAATTTAAAGGATTCCGTTTGCTTTGTCTGCAGCGAGCAGCGAGGTAAGAGTGGGCAGCGCAATCAATCCGGCTATCTGTTTGCGCGGCGAGCGTCGACCCGGCACAGCGCTCACAGCGCTTTCACTGCATACCCTGCACAAATAAGCCTCGGTACTAATATGTAAGCCTTTGCATCCATAAACCTTAATAAGTCTATCACGATGCCGATTGGAGAAACCTGGTTACAAGTAGAAAAGGCGCTTGTCGCTTCCCATAATTTTAATAATTATACACTGCATTGGGTATTGGAAAACGCATTCCTGATTTCGTAGAAATCGACTGCTTTCAAGGTCTACTTCGAGTTTTTAGTCAACTAGTATGTCTCTCCGATCCGATATTTACTTAGACCAGTTTCAGGTACAGCTAGCTTCAACAATTGGTTAATCTACAGTACTCTTGACTTTATTTGCCATAAAAATAAAGTATGCTAAAAAGTACATACTTTTATTTGGGAAATTACCTGGTCATAAAAAAGTTTTTGTCAGAGGTAAGGTAACGGAAATGTAATGTAAATGTATAGAATTGACGTAAACTGCCGGAACGGTCGCGTCAAGCGCGTATGCCAATTCCATACATCATGTTATGACTATTCATGACAGTTTTCGAAAATCGTTTGCGTTGGCGATAATCACCTTGTGTAGTGTAGGCCCCTGATGTTTTAGTGGACGTAGGACCTGCTACCATTATATTACCCACTAACTTTCCACCATACAGGAGTGTTCGCATTGTTGTGTTCTGGCGCGGGGGTAAGTGCCGGTAAAATGACTTGAATAGAGGCCTTTGATTTTAGTCCTCAGGATTGATTGATTGACATTGTGGTGAAAACCATGCCATACAATAAAAAAAAGGTGTGGCACACCATCGAGTGCTATGGGTTATGCCCCGGGGTTATGATCGTCTTCGTACCGCAATCAAACAATATAGTTCCGGAAATTTGTTTCCGTATACAACATTCAAAGTCGTGATATTACCGTAAACCTTAATAACTCCTGAACTAATTAAGATATCAAAAAGTTAAAAATATATTTTGGACCGGTATAAAAGGGACTTTCTTATTTATGCTGTATTAACGTCATGTTCTGGGAGAGCCTATTAAAGAGCCAGTCTCTACTTGATCTGTGATATTAAAATGTCATCGACAATTGCGGTACAACCGGACGCTACTTTCAAAGAATTCGGTACAGACGCGAGTCGTGAATATTTTTGCCCTCAAAGTAATTACAGAAAGCGCACTTTTATTAAATTGATTTCGTCGCCAACTTTGGAGTGCGGCCGCCGTGGACACGTAAGCTGTGCGCGCGCGCCGCGCTATCGCGCGTGCACCCGCTGTTCCGCTTTGTTCTCCTTTATCGCTGTTTACATAATACGAGACTGACATACCGCGCTCATAATTTAAATCTACGCCGGGAAATAAGGTGTTGAGATTATAATCAGGTCTCTGCAATGTCGGCGAATGCTTTTCTTTGCTAAAGAACATGGAATCGTATACCATTGTCTTGAAATCAAACTTTATTAGGTACTAGCTAGATTTCGATAATCGTTATTCCCTCGGGATTTTTTTATCTTTCCGGGAATAAAAGTAGTCTATGTGATAATACAGAATAATAAGTTATCTTCATTCCAAATTCCGTAGCCAAAAAGAAACCCTTATAGTTTCGTCATGTCCGTCGGTCCGTATATCACAGGCTATTTTACTCCAAAAACTCTGTGTCTTGTAGAAACCGCTACTTAGTTTGGTAGTTAAATAATAAAAATAAATATTTCTAGGGGGGGCAATTCATACCAGTAATGTAATAGAAGATGAAAAAAAAAATCAAGAAGAATCGCCCCTTTATCTTTTAAACCGTACCTACCTGTCTAAAAATAATGATAAAATCACAAAGGTAACGCCTATTAAATACTTTCAATGTCCGAAAAACTGTCATTTTAGAATTAAATAACCTTTTTTTTATGATTACTGTTCACTTTTTACTGCCACAATAATTAACCAACTGCCGAAAAATAAAATGACTACCCGTTTTTTCCAAACTATCATAATAACCGCTCTAATATTAAATACCTAACAGCAGCGCCGTAGAAATAATACGCCTTGAATAAGTCTTGAAAATGGAGGGAAAAAAACTGGATATGTCAACGCTATCAATGTCAATCTGACACCGCTGCTTTTGACATAGACTAACAAAACAGAAGGTACAAAGCCTATCCCATGTTGTCACACTGAGTGGTAGAAGCCAAAGGAGAAAATGTTTGTTTTATTAGGGTTAGTTTATGCAGTAGGTATGCATCATATAGTATGCAGTACTCTTTTTTTACTACTACTAACAAAGTTCTTTTTTTCGTTTTAAAATCTGATTGATAAACAACTAAAACCCAAAAAAATTGGTGTTTGTGACATATGCTATAGATGTAAAATTATAAAGTTTCTCTTTTTACTATAATGCTTTAATGCTGCGGATCCCAAAGGAGTAAATTAGTACCTAATGATCAAAATTGGGGTCTCCTTTGTTTATTATAGTGTTTTTCGGAATAATTGTATAAGATATAATAACTTTAAGCACAAGTACGCATATGGTATAGTATTGTTTCGCAGAAATCATTACCCATTATATTTGTTGATAGAAAAATCTTAATGCATAAAATTTACGAGTCGAATGTTCGTAGCGAATAAACAATGAAACGCATAAACTTATTAAGTAGAATAATGTTTCGGAATAAACGTTTTAAACAGCGTGCGGCATAAGCATGAAAATAAGGCGGCAAGAAGTTCCCGGCTTATATAAAAAAAAACCTAACAACCTAACTAACCTATCCGAGCCGCTTCTGCCCGGATCCATGTTGCTCGCTTGCTTCGCTGGCTCCCATTACGCTATACAACATTTTATGCAATTTGAACATGATACTAAACGAAATTTTATTCGTAAACTTTAACTCTCGATAAGTCATTAATACAATGGTTTCTAACAACAACGTGACACCGTTAGTTTCAATCACAACGTCGCTTCTTTAACGTTAATCTATGATCGCGTGTTTTTTTGTCTTGATCGCTCCATTTATGGGAGGGATATGGTTGTCCTATTCTTTGATGTCGCATTATCATGGCGTCGCATTTATTACAACAACAAATTGGAATAATTTATTTTGCCTCTTTATAACATTTTGTATATTGAATTTTTAAAAATCCTTGAATCAAGTTTCTATGTAATAAACCGAGAATAAAACTTTGATATTTTTAATCACCCAAATTAATTGCCGGTTTATTATATTATCTTATTTTTTTATAATATAATAATATGAACCTGGTCACCGTTTATTGAAACCTTTTAGTGAAAACCACATTAAAATTGGTTCAGTGGTTTTCAATTGATGCCAGGAGAAACAAAATTAAACAGACAAACAGAAAAACAACTAAGTCTAAAAATAGTAGAAACGTGTTCTGCTGCTCATTTTGAGGGTCCTTATAGTATTTTTAATTTTTTATAACGAATGTACAGATTTTTTCCCCCTCTACAACGTTATTATATGAATAGATTATTTAAACTTATTTGCACAAAACACAATATAGTATAGATGGCGGACTTAATACCCATATATGGCAATATTATATGACATATAATTATTATTATTATATTATATGGCATTCTTTACCAGTCAACCGAAAACAAATTAAGGTCGATGGGAAGAAAAATAGCGTTAAAAAAACGGTTTCAATAAAATATATACCTAAAAGATACCTATTATATAAAATATAAATACACGTACCTACATACATCTAATAATAGTATACTTCATACTAATCATACTTATATAAATGTAAAAATAAGTACATATAAATAAACAGATAAGGCGATGTATGTTAAATCAATTTACGACTGCGCTTGTTCCAGCAGATGCTTGTGGAGCATCCGCTTGAAAGCTAACTTGCTTGGGGCTGGTGAAAAACCGTCTGATGCTCAGCGGGAGCTCATTCCAGAGACGGGTGGAATTAAGGCAAACGAATTAGAAATAAAATCAGTACCGTGGGAAAGAATAGAAAGTATTAGAGAACGAGAGAAACATTATGGAAATACTCTATTTAATATTCACAAAATCCTATATGTGTGGCATGAAGTCAAGATGCATTCGGCGAACGTTATCGTTATCGGAAATGTATAGGATTAACGTGAGCCGCCGGACGGTCGCGTCAAGCGCTTATGTTAGTTCCATAAATTTTGACAGATTTCGAAGATCGTTTACGTTAGCGTTAAGCTTATCTAGGGCCGTTGCACAGTAATTTCATGCATAGTATGTGGAGTAAGTAGATGGATACATTTGTTTATACCTACATTTAACAAACGTGTAAATCGAATTGGCGGTATTTTGGTATAAAACAGTTCAAAGAAGGGATCCCCATTATCTTGTGGGTTTATCGATTCAATAGTTTTAACCCCCAACGCAAAGTTTCGCAATATATCTGTATACCTGTATGTCTGTGCCATCGTATATGCATCAAACTTATTTAAGAACCATATAATATGGTTTTTAAATAAGTTTGATGAAAATTGGTTCGATTCAGATTCGGTCCTTTTAAGAGTTGCCAGCTCTGAAACTAGGGTCGCCATTACGTTTGAGTACGGCAGAAAGTTGTTTATGTTAAAATAGCTAAATTGCAGCGAAGTAGCGAAGTACAGCATCAGGTAATATGTTAGCGTCGCGCGAGTCGCGTGATAGCGCCGGAATGCCGCCGCAGCTGATACAAGATAACAAGTTGACGCTGATTATTATCTTAACAAGCTATTTTTGTTTTCAACGTCCTATCCAAGGGTAGATGTTAAACTTATCAAAGTCACCGCATAAGAGAGAAGAACTAGGCAAAAGTGCATTGGGGATGTATTTGGTTAATCTTCTTTACATAGTATAAAACAAAGACGCTTTCCGACGTCTGTCCCTCTGTATGTACGTTTCTTCCAAACTACGCAACGGATTTTAATGCGGTTTTCATCAACAGATAGAGTGATTCAAGAGATTTTTATGTTCTTACCTATAGTAAATTCTGGATTATGTATGTACGTGTTTTACAGAAAACTCACATAAACCGAAGCGAAGCGGGGCGGGTCGCTACAACAATATAAAGTCGTATTTTCTCTTTGTCTGTCTATTTTCTTAACTACGAGTATACAACAGGGTCAAAAAAATCAATGGGCTATTATGAAATGGAAGTACCTCGAATCCTTGAATCAGCTAAAATCTATTTTTATATTAGCTAGTATTAGCTAGTTATTATATTAGAATAGCAGCTAAGTAGCGAATTACAGCATCACGTACCATTTTAGGTACTTCAAGAAAACATCTTTTATTTTTTTAAGATGAAGAGCTGCAATCACAGTTTTGGAAAATCTTTACTGACCCGGGCGGGACTTGAACTAACTAAAAATGCACTGTTTTAGTATCCTTAGGTATTGATACATTCCTATAAGCCGAAGGTCTTAAAACGTCCTTTAATTCTAAATTAAAATCTGTAGCAGGTTGTTGCAAATTATTGTTATTGCTATACGGACGCACGGACAGCGTAGACTTAGTAACAGCGCCCCGTTGGACAACCTTCGGGGACGGAGCCCTAAAAAAAAATGTTTCCTTTAAATAACATGACCTATCTAAAGGATTCCAGGTCCTTCATGTATGGTCCATTGATTGTTTCCATTATAACATCCTGTATATAATAGTTAACGATTTTGATGAAAATTTAAAAACATTTAGATGATGTCTTCTGAAAGGTTCTATTAGGTACTTAATACACATAGATCACACCCAGGCAAAGCCAGGGCGGCTCGCTAGTGAAATGTTTTTATTGAATTAAGATGGCTTATACCTATTAATCTCGTAAGACAATCTGATCTTACTCCACTATCAGCGAGTCATCGATACTTACTTTGCATATAACTGTACAATTGGTACAAAAACTGGTATTTTATATACACTCCTTTTCTGTGGCTTCGTGCCACTGAAGCACGACCTGATTGGTAACCGCCCGCTGTACCGGTCGCGGCGACGGGTTCCGACTGTAACTCAAAACTACCCCAAAACCGCACAAAAATCGCGTGTAACCTGAGACACGTACCTAATGTGTAAGCCATCCTGGTGCGGTTTTTGTTTTCTGATTCTGGTGATAAATAATTATTGTTACATGTTGTCCGCGACTTTGTCCGCGTAATAGTGTAACGCTCTTGGGAACTTGATATAAATTACCCTTGGTCATTTCCCGTGGTTCAACCGATTTTGTTGCGTTACTTTCGCATTTGTAATATTATTACAAAGTATGGATTACATTACCTATCATATCAAATCACATCACATCACACGTCTCACGAAGTCGCAGTTGTTTTGATAGAGATTGCCTTCCTAGATAGATAGATGAATAGATAAGCCACCTATGAAATGAAACAGGGTTTTAAAGTTGGCACTTGAAGTCTGACTTTGATTTTGTGCGTGACAGATGAGATAGAAATAGAAATGGAATATCCTATTGCCTACAACTAATAGTGTTTTGTTAGGTATTAAGCAAGTTGTTATTTTATTTCAATTCTTTAGTTTCAACTCTCTGTTTATTTAATGATTAACAATAAAACATGATATAATAGCCTATAATATCACCCCACTGCTGGGTACATACCAGTCACAATGAGCTGGTTTGGTTTAGGCCATAGTCCTGGTCCGATGCGGGTTAAGGAATTCTAACAACAATTTGCTATGCAGACATGTGCAGATTGGCTTGCGGGGTCTATCCGTCTGGGGATATTGTTCATTATGTTTCACCTTTTATACAAAACACCAGCGCTGGTGCGTTTTTAAACAATTACCATTTATTATTATCAATGATAGGTACCACAATTATCGATAGTTTTGGGTGAATATGCAATGCAGCGAAAGCACATTTATTTTTGCACAAATATATCTCCGTCAAAGTAACACTCTGTAGAATTTATTTCTTCTCGCCCGGTCTAAGTACTCTGCGCGCCGCGCCGGGTCGAGTTGCACTCGCTGCAAGTTGCAATCTGAGGCCCGACGCGTCCAGAGCTGTGGTGGTGGTATTCTTACAGCAAACGTGACTTCTTTCGATACCACTGCTATATCTTGACCTATATACGTACACCGCAATAGCGTGGGAATTCAAGTCTTCAACCCTGGGTGACCTAAAGTTAAAAAAAAAGTTTAGGTTAGGCTTACAAGCCAGCGGGTCATCTGATGGCAAGTGATCACCGCCGCCCAGACACCTGCAATGCTAGGAGTCGCAGGTGGGTTGACTGCCTTTGAGAAAAGACTACGCAAGGTCCTAAGCTTAAATCCAATCAGTCCGGAAATACAATCAAGAACCTAGATCGCTAAGCTAATCTGCGCAGGATCTTTCTTTATCCGGGCAGGGGCCAAGTAAGGTCAGTTCGATCGAGCCAACTCGTTTATACACCGTAAGAGAATAGCTCCACGGCTCGAAAAAAGACCATTAGTGTTACCGACGGCAGACTTCCTGCCAGGCTCCGGCAACTCACTCCGCAACTTGATAGCCAACCGTAGGTACCTATGGGTATTTTAGTGACTAGATTTTTTCTTAGTTTGCTATCGACCGCGCCAGTGATTTAAACGGTTCTATATTGTCTGTCATAAATTTAAAGTTCCGTTTTTTACAGTCCATAACGTTTTTCATCAGAATTATTGCTAGTATTATGTTGAAAGTCATAATATTATAGAGTATAGTTTGTAGGTCCGAATGTGGCGAGTCATATTTGGCGAAAGTCATAAAAAATATTTCAATTATATCAATTATAAAGACTATAGTTGTTATACATAAAATTTTAGTACCTACCTAAGTAACGTTTGCAAGGATGTTATAGAAGTAATATTTTTGTAGGGATATAAGAAAAAACTTAGTCGGTTTTGCATTGACCAGACTTGTTCGCTCGCTGCGCTCGCTCACTTAAGATTATATGGAATAAAATATTACTGAATAATTATAGATATAAAATTAATAACAATAGAAAATTATAATGTTTAAGCGTTATGCTTTTAAATTTTTATGATTTACTTATTAGCATAAATGCCATAAATAATATGGAAATCAATTTCTGCCTTTCAAAACTCTACCTATACAATAAATTTATGGGTGACAAAGGGATCCCGATTTAAACACTTGGATTTATTATATTTGGTAAAACAGCTATTTCTAATCGTCATGCACATATTTTCACCTGAGGATTATAGAAGTAAAAATCGCTTCGTTTTGAAACTCGATGAAACGAAAAAGCGTCACTAGGCAGTATAAAACAGACGTTTTTGTGAACGTTTCGCTTCTGCCGCGTGTGAAGTGAACTGCACACATGTTAAGTATACTTTAGTGAACTTATTTACTTCATAAACTCCTGAAAACCTACACAAGCATTATGAATATTTTAAGTAACTACATTTGATGCACTCGCGTTCGGCCATAATTACATTAAGTACCTACTTAATTCATGTATTTTTTTTCGTCAACTTTGTTTAGCCAAATGTTGATTAAGTTTAAGTCTGAAAGTACACTTAAAGTACTCAAGTCCAGCCATGCAATAAGCATGTGCTTTGGGAACTCTATTTAGCATTATGCTCCGGTATACAAACTGAAGAGAAATTTAAATCCCTTTATTTGTAATAGAAATAACTCCACCGACAAGAGCTACCTATCTGTTAAGCGAATGATGATGATTCTTACAAGATCCGTAATAGATCAATAATGGAAAATAAATAAATAAGAATGTTTATCCTCTCCTTGACTACTTCTGACATAATAATGAATGTGTAAATTAATAGGAAAGGGAGAAATAATCTTGTAATGTTCGCAAAATCCCAAAACATGAACTCTGAGTGAACTAAAACTAGCGGTCGGCCAGCGGCTTCGCCCCGCTGCAGATTTCCGGCTTTCCCGGTGGAGTTTTCACTTTATTGTCTATCATAAAAACCTTGCCCTTATAATAAAAAAAACAACAAAAAAAATATCCCTTTGGTAGAGTCTTTCGGAAGTTATGCGTGTACATTTCGGCGATTCATTTTTATTTATATAGGTAGAAGATAGTAGATATAAGTTACCTAAATGTATATATTTCATTTTTAACCTAGACATGGACACGTAGTCTTAACATAAAATGTGAACAATAAAAAAGGCACTGGAACTAAATGTTGCAGGTCTGTACTATAGTACATTGTTGCCTAGGCGCGGAAAGTAAGGGATTTCCTGACGAGGTGGTTAGCGAGGCCTGCTAAAATACGAGTCAGGAAATCCTCGTTTCCGCCGAGGCATACATAATGCTTTTCTCAAACAATGCGAGGAAATGATACAATACATGATTATAAGTATTTTTAAAAACCTTTGACAAATTCGGAGCGAATGTTTATTTGCAAACGACGAGTATTAGTTAAGATAGTTTCACGCACAACGATTCGCCGCCAGGACCGCACAGCCCCGCCGCCGCTCCACACTGTGCACAAGTTGGGTGTACGGGATTTTTTTCATGGTCCTTTCGATTTTATACGCAACTAGAGGACGCCCGCGACTTCGTACACGTAGAATTAGTTCCCCGCTACTCCCCCTATTTCTTACCGTTGGGGGTTGATTTTCTAAAAATCCTTTCTTAGTGCTTACTTACTCGTACATCATGAAAAGAACAGTTGTTTCGGCTGTGCGTTCATATATAAGTCAGTGAGTCTGGTTTGCCTTTTATATATATAGATAGAGAGCACTTTTAAAAAACAATATGGACATGGACGGAAAGTGTTTTCATATGGTTTTTTACTCCTAGGAGTAAAATGAGACACTTTCCGTCCTTGTGTTTCAATCGGAAAACCGTTCTTTCCGAGCATGTTTGAGAAAATAGTATATTACTGCACAGACCGGGAAATAGGCCGTTGCGGGACGAGTAGAGTTAGCGTGGCCGAGAGGCAGTCGAGGCCGCGCTATATACGAGTCCAGCAACCGCCCTTCCCGGTCGAGGCTTGTATAGTGCTTTTTTCCAACAATGTGAGGAAATTTAACACAATTGTTATAATATTAAACACAGTCAAAAAATTTAATTGAAAAAAAAAGAACAGAAACGTACGATTTAGTCTAGTATGACACTGAAACAAAGCATTAAATACAATCACAAATTTAAACGTAATAAATTCAATTTGAATAAAATATAGTTTAAACTATAACATTTATTACGCGTTTATGTTATTTCGGCAATTAATTTTGTTTATGAACACAATTTGACTTTAAAAAAAGTCAAACTGCCACAATTTTAAATACGTTGTAAACGCTGTTTCAAAAGGCTGAACTTTTTAGTCTATGACATTTAAAAAGTAAAATATACAAGGAAGAATTTTGATTGCACGAGTGTTTGGCTTTTTGGAGATAGTTATCCTAGTCCAAACATGGTTTTAAAAAGTAAAACACGTAAAACGATTAACGGCGAATATTATGCCAACTTTTGCAGCGATTTCATGAAGTTTTAGTGGAAAAACTACCCCATTTGGCGAAAAAGAAAATCATTTTTCACCAAGACAACGCACGGGTCCACACTTGTGCCGTTGCTATGGCTAAAATCCACGAGCTGCGTTACGAATTGCTCCCGCATCCGCCTTATTCTCCTGATTTAGCCCCCTGCGACTATTTTCTTTTCCCAAACTTGAAGAAATGGCTTGGTGGAAAAAGATTTGGTTCCAACGAAGAAATCATCGAAGAAACCAATGCGTATTTTGAAGGGGTGGGTAAATCGTACTATACGGAGGGAAACGAAAAGCTAGAAAAGCGATGGACCAAGTGTATTGAGTTAAATGGGGACTACTTTGAAAAATAAATATTTACTTTTACCAACAAAAAAATAATTGTTTAATTTTTTCAGACTTCTCACTCTGCCCTCGTACCTAATGAAATTTCATACATTTTCGCGGCCGCTGCCGTTGGTCAATAATAACTTTTTTTTTTAAATTTTGCCTGGTCCTGGAACTCAGAACTTCGCGGGATGATTTTACGACTGTAAGGTTAACATTTCCGAGCATGTGGGATAAATAGTACATTGTGCATCAAGGGCGGTAAGAAGGGGATTGCTAACGAGAGACTATTAGAAGCCCGACGCCGGCTTTTAATGACTCGAGTTTGTAATCCCCTTACTGCCCGTGATACATACAATGTTTTCACTTCTCATGCTCAAAAAGTGTGTCATATTAGATTTATCAAGCGAGACTCAAGTAGTACATGTAAACCCTAGAGAATACATTATATTCATATTTCCCCTAGGGAAAATATGGAATGGAAAATAGAATGATTTATTTGTACAAAACATTTTAATTTGGCCAATCAAAATACTTCACGAAATTAAATCAACCTATCACAATAAACATCGACTGTCAATCGGAACGTTAGGTTCTTTTTGGTACGCATACTCTTTAACTATATTAACTCTTTAAAAAAAAAACTTTGTATTTGGTATGAACCAACCAGAATACAGCTATATTAAAATCGACCAATCAGGGAACAGAATTAATTTCTCAAAACATTAGGTGTTTTTTAGTCCCTATTTTACAATCGTTAAAATATGATTAAATCGATTGTGCAACGCTTTGAAGCGCTAAATACTCACACGGTCAGTGGCGTTTATTTGCGGTGTTTATATTTTGTATCTGTGTTAAAGTACTTTTAAAAAAAACATGCCGCCAAATTAAAACAATATTTTCGCCGTAGAATATGTGGTGCTATCTTTGCAATTTTGTATAGGTAATGTTTTTATTTTCTCGCATTCGAAGTGAAAAGTAGAATCGGGTCTAAAAGCCATATTAGGTACCCGTCGAAAAATTTTCCCTCGCTTTGCTCGGGAAAATAACCATCTCGTGGTACTAAGTATGGCTTATTTTAGACCCTAGTTGTACAATATACTATTTCATCACATGTGCGAGGAAAAAAAATCGAGTTAAAAAAGTATACAAAATACGCTTCGAAAACAACAATCAAATAAATGAACTCGACTCGCTAAAAGAGTTTGTCAACATTTTTCAAAATATTCTTCCACAGATAATGCTTAGAACTGCTTTAGTTTTTAAACTTGACAGGCTATACTTTACCCACTTTACTTTAGATTGTACCATTTTCAAAATGAAATTTAATAAAATAAATGCAAATGTCTCTGAAATATTGGTAAAATGTAAATATAATGCAGATAAATGTACCGTATAAGTTTAATGATACATTAAAATTGGTTTGTAGCCAAGTTTTGAATATAGGAATATAAACCTTGGCTGATTTTACACCTCCTTAGTCTGAAATTATGTACGAGTGGATTCTATATTTTAAAAATAAACTCATAACTCCCTAGGGAGTTATAAAAATCCATAACTCCCACGGGAGCTAAATCGGCTATAACTGCCCTATACGCCTGCGTGTTATATATATATTTCCGAGCAAGTGTGATGAAAATATATTTTTTATCCTTCCCTGTTTGCCGGCCGGCTGAGTGAGCTGTTGTGCAGTCATATGACTTTCATCTGACATTGTGGCGCGGCCTGCACATTAACTATTGAACCCCAAAATGCAGCAGAAATTCGTGTTTACCAGCTTTCTTTTTCCTTAACACAATGCCATATTTTAAGGTTAGGAACGACAAAAAAATCGACTTGCAAATACCAGTAAAACCCATGTAAACCCACGCGACTTCCGTTCCAGGAAAAAACGAGTAAAAACAAAAGATTGTTAATTCGAAAAAACTTTAATAAGACCAGCTTCAGCATTTATTATTTAAATTAATTATGTGTTGTTTTGACTGCACATGTTGGCATTATCGGGAAGTTAATGAATGTCACGTTATTATTTTGAGTAAGGTTATTTAATTATACCATGGGTTACAGGGTTCGCCCCGGGCGTATCAACAGGGTCACGGCGCGGGGCGACCCATGCCGGCTCCGAATTCATATTTTAATCACACATTGGAAATTGATATCAAACGTGTTACACGTAATAAATGTATGTTTTTATTATAAAGGTTACTTTGTATTGGTGCGGAAGGTCAAACGGGCGTAATCTCGAATATTCGAATGTAGGTACAAGAAATATAAGGCGGCCCTTTTAACAGAGCTACAACGATATTCATTAAAACATGCTTCGAAAACATCTTAGACTCAAACATAAAAGCACAGTCATCTTGTCAACGTTTGCTTCTACCGGGTATCGAACTTGGAACATTTAGCTTTTATAGGCCAGTTTTATCTCATCGTCGAATTATTAAAACATATTTTAAAAAGGGGTAAAGTATATACACATACTAGTTTAATGTAAACTCTTTATTGCATCGATTTCGTATAAGCGCTTGACTTGGTTTAGAAGGTTAGATTATACAACTTATACGAGTTATTGGTTAGGTACGAGTTATTATCGACAGTTCTGGGGGCCTAGTCAAGATACATAACGCTAAACTACCGATTATATAATTGACGTTAGCTGAGGGCCCTGCCAAGATGCATTGCGCTAACTAGCGTTTCTATTCGTTTCATTTTCAGTAATCAATGGCGTCACTGGTAGATCACGTGAGTTTTCGTATCACGTCATCTAGCAGTGACGCGATTGGTTTGAAAACGAATCGAATAGAAACGCTAGTTAGCGCAATGCATCTTGGCAGGGCTCTCTGATGACAGATAGCTTCGTGCGCTTATGTCAACTCCATACATTTCGAGTCTATACAAAACAGAAACCTTAGCAACCTTTGCATCTTAGAATATTAAACCAAGTAACTTGTTAATGCGTTCTTATGGTAATTAGCTGATGTAACTACAGTTTTACAAATTAAAATGCAATTCCTTTATTATCAAGCGACGAGACGCATATTATTTAAAAAATACATAGCAATATAAATACTTTAAAACATGTTTAAAACTACCGAGGTGGTTCAACTTGGTAACTACCTAATGAGTCGTCAACGATGCCGATGTTTTATTAATGGTACGTTTAAGAAAACGCATAGATAATTACACTCACAAATAGTTTACAGTTATAGTTATTTACGGACACTGCTATACGCCATATTGGTATAAAACTGTCTATTTTCACCTCCTCTAAAATGCTTATTCACGTCTTGTTAAATGTTTTGGTGAAAACAGGCACTTATTGTGGTTAGTCAAAAAAACGTAGTTGTATTCATTCAAGCCACGTTTCTGTGCAATGCAAGTGCAGGAACAATGCGTCCCATTACCGGCTTGCACATGCACCACCCTTCTTCGACCCCTATGTCGAGTCCATAAATAGACGCTTCATCGTTAAAACTTAAAACCCGACGACGCATATGTCTTTTATTTTTAAAGTATAGATTAAATAATTGGTGCCGTAGGTGGGGTCAACAGTGCAGCGCGCGCGCGTGTGCGTGCCGCCGCGCGGTGGTGTGCGCGCCGGTCCGGCGCAGCCTCCCGCGTCTGCGGGCTGTCTAGACGCGCCCCCTCCCGCGCCGCCCGCCGCCCGCGCGCGCCCCGGCCTCGCCCTGCATGCACCGAGCCCGATGCTCCTTTCACTGTACCTGGCTAGCAAAGCCACTGTCTTCTTTAATAGTTAAGTTGGAGTGAACACAAACAAACTATTGTAATTAGCTTTTATGCCAATATAAAAGAATATTTTTTGTCTGCCTACTAGTGTAAGGTTCTTTTTGTCCGATTTGTATTCCTTCAGCTTCTTTTATCTGATATATAAATATAAATAGCGTATAAAAATAAGAACTACAGTATATACATGTAAATTATAGCCTTGTTTTGAGATACAATCGGTTAAATATATTAAGTACATATCTCCATAAAATAGCTAACACTGAAATAGTTTTAATGGCTTACCATGGTTTTGTGGCGTCAACACTACGTTACGGTATGTTTTGGGGAAACTCGGCAAACAGATATATGTATTTAAGGTCCAAAAGAGATGCATCAGAGCAATGTGTGGTCTAAAACAGACTGATAGTTGTAAGCCGCACTTTATTAATTTTAAGATTCTCACAGTGCCTTGTCTTTTTATATTTGAAACGGCAATCTTTGTAAAAACTAATCCATATTTATTCAAGAAAGTTTGTGATGTCTCCAATAGAAACCGCCGTTTTAATGAGAATCTGCTTACAAAATTCTCCAAGCACTTAAGCATAAAAAGTGTATTCTGTTTAGCAAGTATGATATAGGTATAATAAGATAAGTTACGATTGACATTAAGAAACCTACCAGCAATTGGAATAAAACTAAATTATTTAACTTGTTTGTACAAAAATGTTTTTATTCGGTCTCAGATTTCCTGCTCGAAAATTTCAATGCGTAATATGTAAGTAAGTATATTATTCTCTATTTTATTGTTTATTGTTCATAATTTAATATTGTATCTTAGCGTAGGACAATAGTATAGTATGTTTGAGAACTTCTCATCATGTTTTTGTACGCCACATGGAAAAACATAGTGTTCCACCATAATATTTTTTCCGCCACTATTTTAGTTTTACCTATGTTTAGAAATAAACACTTTAACTTTAACTTTAAGGTTCCCAAACGTTAGGTCTTTCCTAACATGTCAGGAATTTCGGTCATTTGTCGGATATGGCAGAGATATAGAAATGTCAGGATGTTTTGATAGATAAATGAAATGTTCATTATGTCTGAGGCTGATTGTCTTAACTTTTCAGTTTAAAATAATTATTTAAATAAAAAATATTTCTCCAACTTTAGAAAAACTCAAATAAAATTACAATCGGCAAGTAAATAAGTTTTTTTAATGACTTCCTTTTTGCCGACTAGTTTTTTACACTGATGATGACCTGATGATAAACTCCCAATTTAAAATGAGTCCAAAATCCACGGATATACCCACTGAGCTGAGGCTGAGACATCGCGGAATGTCTATGCCACCTTCCTTCTCCATCGTCATCCCATATTCTTGTATTGTTATGAAAATCGCATTACCGAGTAGGTATACAATATTGCAGGTATAATCGATGACTATAAGTAGGTTGAAATCGACTTCCTTGATTTGTTTACGTAGATAGTTACAAGTGACGGTAATAGGTATATATGTATATGTGCATAGGTGTGTGTGTATAAACAACATTATCTGCGTCATAACTGTTGGTAGGAGAAGCCCAGAGGGTTTGAATATTGTGTCAACAAGCATGAAAAATGTATGGTTGTATGAAGAAGGTTCGATAAGTGCTTACTTATAATATATCTGAAATGTTAAGAGGGCGAAGATATTTTATCTGGTATACTCGTGAGTACTTAACTTACCCATCAGTACAGAAACCGAAATATCTGACTCTAGATAAAGGCCAAGTGGTTTCACAGCCGGCGTCAACGGTTCAAGAGAACATTGAAATTCCTACAGCTGACACACTCACAGTCAACTTGAGCCAGATAAGAGGTATAGCTCCAGTCTAGTGCTTTATCTATCTAATCAATGCGTTATCATGTCGACGTTCCGGTCCCACGAGCCCACCTACATATCTGTCTAGATTCTAGACTACAATCGCAATAAAGGCAAGTCTGGACTCATCCATTGGATGATGAATGCAGGTCAATGTTGTATCGTATCAGATATCAGGGGCTCTATTCAACGTGGTAACATCATATTGTATTTGACATCTTACCGTATTGTTAACTTTACGATAGGTCTTATTTATTACTGTCAAGTATATGTACCTATTTGAAAGTAATGGCGGCCGGATTAAAATCTATACGATAACATGTCAAAGGCAACATGTATGTTGATCTACTTTCGACATTGACTAAACGATATCGTAACTTAGGTTGCTACGGTATACTTATTAGTTTTTACTTATTTAAAAGTAAAGGTGGTATTATAATAGTAGACTAAACAAGCACTTGCTGTACAAAATATCACCTGTATACTTAGTTGTTTTTTAGTTTCAGTTGATAAAACACAGACAATAATATTTTTGTTACTTTTTTTACAACTAAAGTAAGGCTGCATGCGTTGCGTGAGACTGGTTAGTAAGTAGCTGAGTACGACCGGTTTCAAGTTTTTTTTTTGTTATTTGAAATGAAAGACGATGACTTAATCTGACGATGCATATTTTGTCGACATTGTATTTTGTCGGATAAATTCGAATTTATGATTCCCTAGTCAGCTTGTCGACGGGTTCTGGAGCTGACTGTGAAAGCTGGATAAATACGAACTTATGCAACAAAATACGGTGTCATAAGATTATTCACTGCATCTACAAGCCAAGACGCTCGTAGACGACATAAAAGCAAATTTATTAGCTAGTTTTATGCACCAACACGTTATAGACAGGTACACAGTAGCCGGACGCTGCAGCCGCATGTCCCAGACGGGCAAAAAGGTCGAGATAATGTGCGAACCACGGACCACGTCATAAATACTGCACCGGCTACAATGTACGGACAAAACGACGACGCGCCCACCTGCCGCCTGCCACGCGATTAACGACCCTGCCTGTAAATGCGGTTTATCCAGCCTGGCCCTGACGCCTTTGAGTTTGAATCGAGTTGCAACTGACTAGCGCAGATAAAAAGAAAAGGAAAAAGAGAGGTGTCATTGAGGATAAAAATTATTTAATTTATTTTTGCAAGGAGCCCGTAGGTAGGTAGGTTTACATGACTGTGCCAGCGATTCGCAACCCCGCCGGAAGACACGCCGCCAATGCCGCCAGGAACTTAATAGCCAATCTGTTTTCGAATAGTCTGCTTATTAAAAGATGTACAATCATACCTAAATTTTTATGCCTTAGCTAGCGTTAAAGGGGTGATAGATGGGCGAGTAAGTACGCCGTACTTTCACCACATTTGGGCATTTTCACGAAAAAGTGTACTTGGGTACACTTTGTCAGTTTTGTGACGAAAATTAGCTATGCATTGACGGTCGCCAAAACTGACAAAGTTAAACTTCCTTAATTTCAGTCCTTAATTGGGTACACTTTTTCGTGAAAATGCCCAAGTACGGCGTACTTACTCGCCCGTTTATCACCCCTTTTAAATTAATCTGATTGTATAAAATAGTTATAAAGAATAGAGTAGGTACTATACATAACTCCTTTTTAGAGTTCCGAAGTCAAACTTTGTCCGCTGTCTGTCTGTCTGTATGTCACACTGACTTTTTCTCAGAAACTATTGAAGTTACAAAAGTAAAATTTGTGCATATATATACATATAAAGCCCCTTGCAAAGTAAACGGGCACTTACGATTTTTTCAAGGAGGCAGTTTAAATATACTGTAACAAAATGAGATTTCATGCTACGAAATAAGGAAAATAAATTTTACTAAAAGTAATAATGGTTTTAAACAAATAATATTAGTTGAATTTCGTAGCATAAAATCGCTTTAGTTAACAGATGTTTAAATTGCTTGACAAAAATCTAAAGTGCCCGTTTTCTTTGCAAGGGGGTTTAGATATTTATACCGAAATAAGTACTTTTTTCTTGTATCACTTCTTGTACAGTCGAGTTCATAAATATGTGTTCACTTTAGTATCTTATTGTGAGGTTTAAACTGCCATAATATAAATTGTTACAGCTATTAAAGTGACAAGTAGGGCATGCTCCCGGGAAATCCCGGTTCTGTAATTCCCGGTAAATCCCGGGAATTTCACAGGTTCTAAAGAACCGGTACTGAAGATTACATGCCGGTTCTCCCGATTCTATCCATAAATACCAAACAAATATCGTGGCGCGTATCACATATATCCAATTCACACCTGAGCGACGAAGCCGGGACAAGCGGCAACATCGCATCAACATCCATCATAATTTGTGGCATATTTGCAATAATTAATCTCTAGATTTGTAAAAAGGAAGAACAAATAACTTTCTAGAAAGTATTTTACTTAATCAAGATATGTTTTTGTTGAAGAAAACGTGCATGATTTAATTGCATATTTATTATATTTAAAGTTTCCTAATGTTTTTCAATCGTTTTTTATCTCAAAACTCCACGATTGCGGTGATTTGAGGTAAAAAATAGAGAACCGGGAGAACCGGGAATCCCGGTACCGTCTCTGCTTAGAACCGGGAAACGGAAGTTTCGGAACCGGGCCCGGTACCCTAATGCCCTAGTGACAAGGTCCTAAAGTGTACGCATATTTATGAACTCGATTGTACCTACGTCTAAAGCAAAAGTAATCATATATTTTTTACTTTATAACATCGTGTCATATATTGTTGAATTACTCGTAAAAAACCTTTATCTCTACACTCATATCATAAGTCCTCTATTATGCGTTCAAAACCCGTAGGCAATGACCAGCATTACCTGGGGTAGTAGGTGACAGCGATGACAGCTGTTAATTTTGGAAGATGTTCCAAATTTGGATCTCATTACCTTACAATATTCGATAACGTAATTTCAAAATTACGTTACAGCTGTCATCGCTGTCACCCACTATCACAGGTAAGGTAATGCTGGTCATTTGCCTTTCGGTTTCTGAACCCATCTTAGACTACTTATAATATGTGTGTAGATATAGTATTGCACGAGACTCTACGTACCTAATTATTTAGCATTACAACCGTCACGTAAACTACTATAATGTGTATATTATCGTCATTTTTTAGATTTGGGGGACCGTTTAGGATATATCCTCTGTATTATTGAACTAAAGAAGTGCCATTTTCGCCAGAGTTACGCTCTACAGCAAAAACTACAACTACTCAAAATCCTGTAAATTATCTTTAATGAAAGCACATACTTGTATTACGAATCGAAAAGGAAAACTATCACGACTAAGTAGATTTGATTGGTTCTGGAGATACAGGCGACTAAGATCTTTATGCGTGTTAAAATTCATTTCAGACAGCACCAAATAACTTAAATACAAAATTTGTTCATACTTGTTGTTTTCGAAATAGTTTATTTTCTTGTGTTTTTAGTATCGGCGTCAGAACCCTACACAGAGCATGGACCAACGTGCTCTTTCTTGCCCGGTTAACTAAAGAGGTACTCGGTACTTAGATTCTCTAGAGGGCCCAATTTATTGAATAGCTCTTTTTGAGGTGCAGGTCGAAAACCAACTAGAAGTAGCTAGGATTTTCTAAATTTCTCTTAGAGCCCTTTAAGAGTCTTATAGATTTTTAATTTAATTACTGCTTTACGCACCTTTTAAGTTTATGATTTTAGTAAAATTTAGATGTTTAATTATTATTAAAATAAGTGGAAAAATCTAATCCAGAATGTTCATCGTATTTACAATACAAAGTAGGTATTTGCCTTATTATTTCTCCACTTCAGCATAAAGCGAACAAAACCAACAAACCAAAGGAAATTCCCCATGACGCTATTACGCCAATCAAAAATAACGAGAAGTAAAGTCTGGTGTCAAAGCAGCGCGGGCGGGGCTTGCCTTTGCATACAAATATGAAACGTCTGCAGCCGCGCCAGACGTTGTCAGGGAAATAGTCTGCTACGGTTCTTATTAACTTCAACCAAGTATTCATTTATAAGGAAAAGTCGATCGTTGTGGTTAATCTGCACTTAATTAATAGAGATAATATGTTTCACACATTGCACTCCAGGGTCCCAAGATACCGGCTCAGCCTAGTTTGGGGTCCGCCAGATATGTTTGTTTATGTTTACTTGTGTGTTATTATTGTTATTAAGCAAATAAAGTTTTTTGTAGGTATTTTAAAAAAAGTTGCGTCTACGTCGGCATTCAAGAGAATGCAATTCGGTCTCTTCATTACGTAGAAAAATTTGAAAGCAACAACTCTTAGACCAAAATCGTGTAGGACTGTAGGGTCTTCTGTTCCACGCTCATAAACACTTTATTGGGCGGTTTTCAAAAAGTGCACATAGTCAAAGACTAAAATTAACAACGGTTACTTTTCCATTGCGTCACGAAGATTAGACATATGAAAGAAAAGGATACAGCTGAAATGTATCTGACCGATGCGATGGTGCTATCTAGTGTTAAAAAATCAGACGCCATTGCTCATTTTAAGATTAAAAGTTTAAATGTCGTTTTCTACTTTTTACATTATCACCGAAAGAAACTTCAAATGAGCATGAAAAGAATACTTTAGTGTATAAATCATCAATAACCGGGCTCGATACAAAAGTTCGTACCTAAGTATGTAGACGGAGTATTAACGGATATTGATTTGTGCCTACATGATTGGCCATTTCTATTGATTTACATTATAAATCACGTTGACTTGACTTTTTAGATCAAAGCGACTTTAATGTTGTTGAAATAGGCAGACAGCTGAATACGTTCTCATTTATGTAAGTACGCAATTACAACAGGCGCCCATACAAAAGTCTTATAAATCCTATAGCACCCCTTGGATATAGGTGAATTCAACAATATATCGCATGCAAAGAAACATGGATACGAACGTACACACGTACATAAAAAAATTCCGATCTTAGGCAGGCGGGCGGTATAAAGTCTTCAATCGTATTATTAATGAGCGCTGGGATTTTTACCACAGTCATAATTACTTGCTCTTACGTCTACGTCTTTCAATTACACTAAAGATATCGTAAATATTCTAAATTATCATAACAGTCAATGCCATTTACCCAACAGTAAAAACATTTGTATGATAGCCGGAATTCAACGGGTTCTTCTTGCGTCGTTTGTCGTACGTAGTACAGCTTTAGGTTACAGTATTTCCAGCTTCTTAATAGCTTTCGGCTGGCTATTGCTATCACGCTTGCACTCGCAACTGACACTATATTTGTCACTCGTGTGTCATAGAAAAACGATTATTGCCGATCGCTATTAAGAAAATGGTTGCACTGTACATTCTTTAGGCATCTTTACACTGCAAAAGGGCGAAAATTAACAGTTTTGTTACGTGACGATTAGGTATGGGGAACTCATAAAAATTCTCGCTTTCGACCATGAGAAGAGGAGACGCTCATCTTGAATTGATGGTACCAAAATTTGTTTTTTAAATAATGTTCAACAGCTAACTCTATGACTAATGGCCTGTTATTTGATCGGTAGTTAAACTAACTAATGGTCAAAAAACGTTACTAATGGTTAATAGGAAATGTGTCAAATTTTCCATTCCTTTTTCGAATTTTAACAACTAGTTAGTTTAACTACTGATCAAACAACATGGCCTAAATAAAGTCTCAGGGGAGTATGAAGAAGACAAAATTGCTGACAGTATTTGCAATATTTGTATGTATGTATGTATGTCTAATCTTTATTGGCAATAACAGAAAATAAAAACTAAAAAGAAACAGGGTAACATTCAAAGTGCTCAAATAGTTCGGTACACCATACAATTAATATGGTGCAACGAACTATTTGAGCGCATTGAATGTTACCTTATATATATATGACGCTGACTGTACAAAGGGGAATTTATCCCTTTAAGGAATCCAGGTAAATAGAACAAGGGCGAAAATAAAAAATATAATTTTAGTGGTTTGACGAAGTGTTATTGAACAGAATAACACTCCGGAGGATAGAGAAGCCCCGTGCGGCGCGAGAGGCGCGACCGGCACGTGAAAGCATCCAGTACTTTGGCCCGTGACCTCCTGGAGCAGACGTCTAGACACAGACGTGGTCTAGATACCCGACTAAGTAAATGGGCTGGTTTCACCCCGTCGTAACTGCCTAAAGGTGTATTCATAACGTATAATGGTTTGTTGGTTATTTACGTTCATGATTTTTTTATCTAGAAATATGGGTAGTACTAGCACAAAACAGATAACAGATAGGTACACAAAACAGATACCTATCTGTTTTATGGTACTAGCTACCTAATTTCTCATACATTCAATTATAAAGCCTGTCAACCATATATTTCGTCTAGACCTCAAATCGAGATGTCTACCGGGACTTAGGATGTATGTAAATTCATTAGAAGCCAATTATCTGCCTTCAGAGGGCCCTGCAAAGATGCACTACGCTAACTAACGTTTCTATTCGATTCGTTTTTAAACCAATCGCGTCACTGGGAGATGACGTGATACGAAAAGTCACGTGGTCTACCGCAGTGACGCGATTGGTTTAAAAACGAATCGAATAGAAACGCTAGTTAGCGCAATGCATCTCGGCAGGGCCCTCAGTTATAGATTTATATAAGTCTGCCAAGCACTACTGTTAACAAGCTCCAAATGCAGAGAAAGGCATTAATCCAAAAATACAAGCTAAGTTGCTGAAATATCCTGCACAATTTTGATAGTTGCTTAACTCTATGGTACTTGTTAATATTTTTACAGTAGAACCTTGAGTAAGTATAGTTCAGTCATTTAAAATAGTATTGTTATTCTGTTATAAAAACAATTTAAGTAACTATCTAGTTTTATTACAAATGCGAAAATGTGTATGAGATTGACATAAATGTATTCGCAAAAATAGTAAGAGTGCGCAAAAGCTTGATTATTAAAAAAACTGTTCTTAAATAAAACAGCGATAACGAATTCAAAGTAGATCAAAAATGTTATATACAATTACGGTAAATCTTTACTTGCAATGAATTTATAAGAACACGCAGCCACAAAACAGATAGGTATCCTATCTATACCTATCTGTTTTGTGACGCAGCTTTTCCGTTTGCAGTTGTGCCGCACGCGACTGAAGCTACGCACTGAGAGCGGAGGCGGCGCGTTGCTGCGCTTTCCCATATTAAAAACGGTCCACCATGCTTAGGATCACTTTAAGCCACAAACACACTGTGAGTGGAGGTCGCGCGAATTGGAATTAGGTGAGGGTTAGGTGGACCTATTCTTCGTAAGGGGACATAATATAGAGTGGTTACAACTGGGTAGAAAAATATTTTTTTTCTTGAAGACCGGGTATTCGATATTTATGCGGGTACTTGTCGTAATGTTAAACATACATGTTTTTACTTACAGTAAAGGATGTCGCGTTTGCGGCTAGTAAGGCAGATTACCTGTGAAATGGCGTCTGTCTGGCCTTGGATGCATTGTGCCATGTGTGCCTGTGTTATTAATCCATTGAGAAATCATGTTAATCGGGACCCGATATTTATTGCCGCCGGAGCGTGACTGTAACAGTTCTGTCGTCTGGTTGACATCCTGTGGGCCTAGACACGTTGCATTTTGCGAACGATATCGAATGCAGAAATTGAGATTTAGACACAATTCTAGTCTTCAGCTTTTTTTAAAGGGATCCCATTTAAGCAGGTTGTGACGTTAATTATGGCTTTCCATTAACGGAATAATCCATATTCGTACACAGATAGTACGTAGTTTTAGCCGACTAGACCTCTCATTTTATCCGTGCAAAGACTCCAAAGATTGTTTGATAAAAAGTATAATGGGGGTCCACCAAAACCGAAAAAATTGCCAAGTGGTCTACGACACAACAAAAGCACACAAAAGTTTGGGGACCTCTGGTTTAGTCAAAAAAATCT
This sequence comes from Acleris literana, assembly GCA_946894065.1. Lineage (NCBI taxonomy): Eukaryota > Metazoa > Arthropoda > Insecta > Lepidoptera > Tortricidae > Acleris > Acleris literana. The sequence continues at coordinate 9,149,965 of OX335681.1, forward strand.
GTCAAGCGTGAGTCGGATATACGGGAAATAGCATTGCAACTGCAACGCATGCGCGGCACAGCTAGTGTTGTAATAAACGTTGTGTGTGTCTGAATATTTGCAGGCTGATAACTCTCTTCTCCGGGGTTTTTGTAGTTTGTCCCTGGATTAGAAAATTAAGCTTATGTAACTAGCTTTCACGTGGTAATACATAAATGGTTATATGGGCCAATTTGCCCATCATTCTTTAACGTGTCAAATTTTGTCAAAAACTTAATTTCTTTTATACCTAATGCCGGTTCTATGTTTTTACATGCTATATTGCCAAAATTGTACCGTATTAAATTTAACAATAGTTTATGCCTCATAGAAAACCCATCATCATCATTTTTCTAGGCCTTCCTGCTTTGGTCCGCTGTCATGGCTACTTAACTTGGATGGTGGCAACGATATTTTAGTATCATCAGATGGTTGAACATATTTTAACGAGTCATGTAATTACTATGGTATTTATCATGATAATTATGTATAATGGAGTCTGACTCGCATTTGATCAGTTTTTTGCTGACTAGTAAATAAAAAATGGTTTCACAGCAATTTCGCGCCATTACGACGGCACAACCACTTGAGTCTGATATTATTACCCAACTCTGAGTACCTATAGGCCTCTTTCATTGCTCTCCCCAGGGACGTACATTTAATGTTTTTTAAGTAATATTTACAGTATCATCAAAATTAAATATTGTTTATCGAAACAGTACGCGTATTGTCTTGAAAATTTCAAAAACGCTGATTGGAGGAGCTTACATCGTTTAAGTAAGTATATATATTACAAAAAGGTTCTGTTAAAAAATATGCTTAGTCTACATTAAGCAAATTTTAATAACTTGAAAATAAGTTTTTTATTGTCAACATTGTTTTTTAAATCAGCTCCGTTCTCAAGTCTCATAAATACAATGCAATTAGCCTATAGCGGCCCCTGTTCGATTCCCGGTCAGGGCAAATATTTGTGTGGTGAGCGCGAGTGTTTGTTTTTGAGTCTAGTATTTGTACTTCTATGTATACATACAATTATTTATTTCTTCATCTAAATATGTTTATCTTCGCCTAGTACCCACAGTGCAATCCTAGAGCTTACTTTAGGACTAGATTAGTTTGTGTGAGATCGTCTTCGGATATTTATTTTAAATCATAAGTATCTATTTTCGAAATATGATATTATCAAAAACCAACATAAAACTAATTTGTATGCGCAGTTGTAATATTGGTGTAATAGAGTAGCACTCTGGCGCATTTGTATGACAGCTGTCATTATCACAATGCGTGCGGCTGGCAGGCGAGCGAGTCAGGCGCAAGCCGCAGTAGGTAGCGTTGCGGTCGTGACCGTATTAAAAATTCGTCTGCGGCCTGTCTAGACGCTCTCCGCTTACAGTGACGTGTTACCACAAATATCTAGCTGTGTACATCGTGTCGACATACATATGTACTTAGTCACGCTTTATATACGCACTTAAATCAGCTTTTTCCCTCGAGTGTTCGAGGAAAACGCGTGATTCAAAGGGCGCTGCCAAGTGACGATTTACTCGGTGTATTAATAAATCGATAATTCTCCGGCCTCCGCTATCTGATCAGAGTGATCAGACAAGCACGTGTAATTTTTGTATTTCAGGCTATACCGCAGAATTCATTTTACGAGTATACTCCTGCATGAATGGCGAAATTAATATCTACAATTATACCTAAGTACAAAGTCATTTTAGCAGCGGTTTATAACAGCATGATTTTTTTGCAAACACTCGCGCAATTAACGTGGTCGACCACCGCTCGTCAGCTACTTGACCCTCGACTAGTGACGATTTTTTTTTGTTGTACTTACTAGCTGACTAGTTATGTATATTTTTGCTACTTTTAGACAAGTATTCTTTTAGTAATATAATATTACTATGCCTATTTAGCGGGAGAGCTCACGGTGTCTAGAGATGATGTCAGATACATGTGTTTGATCGTTAATCTATGCAACATTGGCCTTTGATGCAATCACGAATTTTCGCCCGAATCCTCGCGCTTCCTCATAAAAACTATTATTTTAATTTTCGAACTTTTCGTCGGGTATTGATAAAACCCAGCCAATTAAAAAAATACATGACCCGGTGTGTGTCGGATATTGGGAACGATGAAACAGGAAAAACGTAACAAGCAATATCAATAAATAAAAAAATCGCTGAAGTTTTATTGCGTATATTTTCAGTCTACCTACATAAATAATCACCAAATTTGTATTTTTTTTGATATTATATTTTAATATAATCTTATGCAAATAAACGCCAATTAATCTTAAGTCCACTCTCCCATGGAAGATACTGTTAAGTAAGTTAGGTGTTATTTACTCGGGAGAGATAAGTCATGAATGTCAGATGTCAAGATACCTACTCCTAGAATTGTGCAAGTCGATTTTACATTTCTAGATATATTTACTTAGGTAAAATGTATAAAGTCTGGAGCCAGTTTATCTATAATGTGAGGAAAATATTCACAGTTCATGTAGGTAAAGTATACAATGTCCTTGATTAGGTACCGAAGTTATTCCTGACTGTTCGGCAACTGCAATATTTTATTTCACTTGTACCATTTCTAAAACAAAGTTAGTGTTTATTTATTTTTAACCAATACCAAAGATAACTGTTTTAAGTATCTATATCTACTATAGTTGTTTTATGCTTGGTATCACGACTCATTAAAACTTTCAGAGGTAAATTAACAAAACCTCACCGCTACCTCTATCACCGCCTTTCATTTAAGTTCTCGTAAGTAGCTTACCGTAAGTTAGCATAGAACGAGCGGGGGAAGGTACAATAGGAATTATTTGTAAGTGCTCTCGGAGCGTTGATGTAAGCGCAGTCCTGATGTATACTTTATACGGGTGGAGAATGCAGTTGTAATGAAATTTTCTTGTCTGCACTGCAAGTCGGAGATAATTTAAACTCTCTAGACGCCGGTGCAAGTTGTCGCTCTCTCGGTGCGCTCTGCAGCGACCCTGCTTACACTCTGTACCTACTTGTTTCTGCATTTAACATTGCTGCACCTGATGCATTTATCTTAACTAGTAATGTCGGTATAATTGAGTTATCCAGTAGGTACGAGTAACTTGCTTTTACCATTCGTTTAGTATAATCAGTAAGATACTCGTAAAGCTTCTGCACATTTATTTGGATATCCTGTACAGTCAACAGCATAAATAAGTGATCATTTATGTACCTTGTCACTTTAACGTCGTGTTTGAAATGTCATACAAAATTGTGATACGACTGAAAGCGACAAGGTACATAAATGATCACTTATTTATGCTGTTGACTGTACATCGTTGTTAGGTTAGGTCGATATCGACCCAACAGTGTCGCCGAATGACTTTCTCGACAGTATTAGTGACGAACGAACATTAAAGCATACAGTTTGGCCGACTGGGGATTTAGTTAACAAATTTGTATTCCGAGAGCAGATCATAAAAGCCTCATTTCGCGCGATTATATTCAGGGCACGCTTACAGCAGCATAAACCGCACAGGGGGAGCATTGTGGAAAAGATCCTGGTTTGCCTTTCTAATACTAATTCACCATGACACAAGCCGATCGACAGCTTTCAATATGGGGAACGCGTTCTGAAAATCAATTTTTATTCATGAGTTTAGTATCTTCCTATTCTCAGTAGATACTGCGCTATTGTGCTGAATGTTGTACATATTAGGTATAACTATATGATCTTTTTTACAACACTGTAATCCCAAAATAACGAAGCAATTTTATTACAGACAGCCCGCTGCGATGACTATCACAGGCACAACAAAGAAGGCAGCCAGACTTGAATATGACAGTTGAACCGTCAAGAGTCTAGACTCGCCATATGCGTATCTGCAGACCGATCTCGACGCGACGAGTAAAAAACAATAATTTAGAGAGAGGGTCTGAAAAACGCAGTTGCCAATTAGGAGCTGCAAATTGGCCGGTAGCAGGTTAGAGCCGCGCTAGCTATTATAGAAGTCATTGTACCAACTGGCCTGCGCAGGTAGCCCGCGGAGCGCGCCCGCGCCTCAGGCCGCGCCGCCCGTCGTTGCTATCCTGTTTAATTTCTACCACTATCTGCTTACTTTTACCGACAATCTGATACTCTGATTTGCAGTTACTAAACGTTATTATTGCATCAGTGTGCAACTCAGTAGCAAAACTATATATATTGGGTAATCTAACAGACGAAGAGGTTATCGATATAATTATAGTCACACGTAATTTAGTGGCTATTAAGAAACACTTAGCCATTGTTGATATCCTTTATAATATTACTAATTGAAAGTTAATTATTTTATCTGTTTGTTTGTTGATTGGTCAAGCTGCGGCTTTGGAGCAATCGTGATGATAATTCTGTGAAGGACGGGATTAAGTAAAGTCTGTTTTGCATGTAGTTAAAAGCACAAAAAAAACGTAAATAGTAAAAAATATGAGTAACTACCCAACCCCCAACAATGGAAAAAACTCTGGACAAATATTTTTTTTATGAATTTTAGAAGTAGTTCTGGAAGAAGGTACCTATAGCGTAGAATTAATGGTCATAATGACATACTGAAAATAGGCTTGTTGTTTTATTAACCGGCTCCGTTGGACTTGGTTTAGGACCTACTAGTTTAGGCCGAGTAACTTGTGTCAAAGGGCGAAAGAATAAACTCAACAGGGAAATTAACATTTTTTATTTATGAACAAATGAATATGTTCAAGTAGGTATAGCAACACTATTATTCTTGGGCCAGGCCAATGTCCTTGTATGTAAGGAAGGAGGTACTTTTCCCGTTCTTCTCAAAAGTCAAATGTCGAGTGTATCGAGGCGAGGTCGTATATGTACACAGTGTCTGACAGGTGATAGGTATGTAGGGCTGGTCGCAGCGGCCGCTGCACCTTGTGGTGGAACTGGTCGCGAGGGCGGCGGGGGGCGCGCGGGCGCATCGACCTCGAGGCGCACCGGCGGCGGCGCGAGCGCGGCAAAAAACGGCCTAACCCCAATTTCGGTAGCTGTCTGGCGCGATCTCTCCGCCGGTGGTGTTGTTCTTCTCGCTCGTTCGACGAGCTCGTCCTGCAATCATAGCTTGACCCGTGCGTCCGTAAGATTTATGCAGCGGAAGGTATTCATATTTAACTTGAATTTACTTCACGCAATCAAATACCTACAATTAGTGGATTTAATGCGCAATGGTTATTATCTACAACTCAATTAACCATGGAAAAATAATCAAGGATACCAAAACTAAACACATATCAAAGAAGGTACCTACCTACAACGTTTGTGAAATAAAACATTGGAAATACAAAAGTATCTACATATAAACAGCTCTAAATAAATAACACACACATAGGTATATACACGAAGAGTAAAAGGAAAGAATATTATAGTTTAGTAGGTACGTACTTAAAAAATACATTTTGATCTCAAAATGTAGAGTTCGCAAAGAATTATTATACTTACCTACTATTACTTACCACTAGTTACGGATAGTTATAAATCACTATCACTACATATTATAAAACCAAGTAACCCCGCCGCGTCGGTCTGTCTGTATGTATGTTCGTGATGATCTCAAAAACTACTGTATGGGGTTTCAAGAGGTTTTGACCATCACTTAAATTCTGGTTTATGAACGGGTGTTGCAGAAAACTCGCCAAGGGGTCAACTTAACTCAACTCGCTCTCGAAAGGGTCACAGGCTTAATACATTTTAGAGCGCCGGTGCTCTAATGGCTTAGGGGGTCGACACATGATGATCGTATTAAGGTAGCCCCGCAGTAACCATGTAAGTACTGTACTGACCTCATCTCGAGTCAAACCTTCAAACAAGAATTAAATTGTCTTTGGTATTTGACTGGTTAGAAAACGGGCTAGACAGTGTGGGGTTGCTAGGGGATTGTTGACGGGAGTGATCGACGGGCTTTGAAAAATGTATCTGTTAATATTTTTATTGCGTTTTCCTTTATAATAATAATGATTATAGCACAATAATTTTCCTTGAGATAGTTAAAAGAAAAGTGGTAAGGTAAACGCAGCTATCAACGACCCATCGAAAATCTGCAGGTATTACCGACCCATTAGCTTAATTCGAAATTTTAACGTTTCTGCAACTATTTTTGTCATTGTAATAGAAAAAATACACGCGTTTGTTCATTAAGTATCGAATAATCTTACATTAGTGTACATGGCAGTTCGAAAAGGAGGTAAAATACACCAGTTTCTGTGCGGCCGGCGTAAACGCAGGTCTTGTCGTACTGACCCTTGTTCCTGCAGGTAAGTATCTAACTTTTCTGCTTAAGAAATTTAATACATATAAATGATGCTTACAATTATCATGTAGTATGAAGTGTATTCGTTTACTTATAAATTCTCGATTTAGTAACGCGTTTTATTGAAAAAACGTCACTTTATATCATAAAACTTTATATGAAAATAGGGCGGTAATAACTTCATCCAATTTAGTAGCTGCAGCCATCACCGACCCATAAGTCGGTAATGGCCGCCACGTAGGTTTTCGTTTATGTATCTTTTCTGTTGAAAATTGCCAATTATACATGTATTTGAACAAACTATTTTAAATAAAAACAATCAGCCTTTGTACAAATCCATTAACGATATACAATAATTGGTCTAGTTTTCTTGTTTTGGGGTTGTAAACTTGCGAAAAATGACTACATTATTCGTAGATCGATATAGGTTAGAGACAATAATTAATTACCATATTTTAATTAAACTGTGTGTTTATAGTTCAATGTTATCTTACTTTAATCAATCAAGGTCTCTTGTACAGTCAGGAAACCCCCGATTATAAATATTACGTTCTTTTATGAGTCGGTAATACATTTTACTATTATGCCTACATTTTCTATCACCGACCCATGTGGGTCGGTAATAGCGACAATGAGCAGCTATTAGCGATTCTACACAAATTTATTAAACTTATTTGACGTTATTTCTATTTATACAGGGTTTTCAATAAAATTTAAAATCTAAATGCCTCATGCCTAGACCGATCCGAAACACCCCCATGTATGTTCAGCGATTTTCATTCGTTTCAATATTTTTCACCATTTCAATTTGTATCATTCTCTTACGATCGGTAATACCTGCATAAAAATCGTTAATAGCTTCACAGCCGTTACTATGGATCGGTAATAGAAACAATCGACTTACCCACTTTATTAATTATTTTTCACCATAAAATACTTTATTTTGAAGCATTTATCATCATAAATATAAACCCAATATACAATATTACCATATAAAAATTACATAAGTACTGTGAGCGACTACCAATATTCTTAATAAGTATGATAAATTTCAAAATTGCCTTAGGAGGGTCGTTAATAGCTGCATTTACCTTATACAAAGTAGTGTATGTTATAAACATGTGATCTATAGGAATATTGCAAGGAGACGTTAGAAGGTTCTCGTAAGTTTTTCATGTAGACAAAGTCTGCTTAAAAAGGTAAATATTGTAGTCCTACCGTTGTTGGAAACACTTATCTATAAGAAATCATGTTCATGAGTAATTTGGTTAATGGTTTGAGAACAAGAAAATCGAACTAGTGATTTCTCATAGGTATTTTAATCATTCATACATGTCTTATCATTTAGAATAGGGAAGCTTGAGGATGAGTGCTCTGGTTGAGGATCTGAAAGACGAATGGAAGGGTGATAGTCATTGTTTAGAAGGGGTTCCGTATGGTGTTTAATTTATTGTGAATGTTTGTTGTGTTTCAGGGTATAATAACAGAGTAGGGAAAACTTTTGTAGTACAGGGAAATCTTAGCTGTAAATTTATCCTTTTATTTTAATGCATTTCACGCGGGTGCATGATCCTGTGAGCTCCGTCGCCTACTACGAGGGCTTCTAAACGGTCTGGAGTAGCTGTCGTGAGAGTTCGGTTTGCGGCTGCGCGCCCTTGACACCTCGTCGGGATCCGAAGCTAAGTGTTGTCTTTTAGTGGTTATTCGATAGGTGCATCGTTGCACTCAGGGTAGTAGTGCAGTTGGTTACGAATGACATTTGATGTCGTCACATTCAAAATATTTTGAATTATAGAAGGTGTCATTGCAATTTTGACAACAAGGTTATAAGATCATTCGTAGCAAAGCTGTCCTTGTTAGAACATGTTTATTTGAATATTTTTCTTTGATTTTGATTTTTTTTATTTACGAATATTTTCAAAATGTTTTTGAGTTTCGAAATTTTTTTTTTTTTGAAAGGAACAATTTATTTAAAAAACAGAACAATTTTTAAAAAAAATAAATTCTTAGAAGCAAATCATATTGAGCACAATAGTGATATACGCTGGTCATCGGAAAACCAATCTAGTGATAAATTTCTTTGAATTATTTCACGGGATTTTAATTCTATTGCGAAACTTATAATTATTTAAAGGTAAATAATTTTATTGTTCATTTGATATTCTTTTATAAATGTTTTTAATCAAGGGAATTCAAGGATTTTTTAATATTTCAAGACTGAACTAATTCGTTTGGATTTTGTGTACCTTTTTAGGACTCCATGTCTAATCTTCAGTTTATTGGATGAACCTTTTCTAAATTTTCCCATGCTGTTTGGCTAAGATTATTTTATTTCTTTCGGCTCTTATAACGGGGATTACAGTTTTACTTGTGTCCTGGTAATCTAAATTACAATTTATTACTATCTTTTCTTTTTAAAGCATCGGATATTTTTCCAACCTTTTCTATTCGAGTCGAAGAGGGTTTAGTGTCATGGTAAAAGTTATCAGCGGGACACAGACGTCGATGACATCTTACCGTCACTAAACATCTTGGACTAAGATAGCAAGCAGAGACACTGTACAGGGTATGCTCAGTATCCATACAGACTCTACAGACTGCTTCAGTGTGTTGAAGGTTCAAAGTTAATAGCTTCTAAATTTATCTTGGGGAACCGGGGGTCAGATTTGAGTTGCGTCAAGAGTCGATCTCACCTCTGGTCGAAAGACGTTAGTTAGTTGAGGTGACTTGCTGGCTTGGTTTTTATGATCTCATGTCGGCAAGGATGCCTGCGAGTTTAGCTCGGCAACTGCTTTCTACTCCCGGCTATCATGTCGGTTCGTGGGGATTCGACTAAGCGAAGCGAAAGCTGAGCGTGTGGTATCGGGTGCCTTGACGGATTCGAAGGGGAGGAGACCTCCAATATTCTGGGTTTGCTTTGATATCTGTCACACTGGATTGCAGAAAACACACACATTCCGTCGTCCTAAATATCCGAGGATACAAGAGGGGTAGTTTAGGTCAATAGTCTCTCCATCTAAATTATTAGGAGATAAGATAAATCCTGCCTCTTGGAGTGACTATAATTTGTTGGGTCCTCTGCTCTCTTGGTTACGAGAACTTACCTAGACTGACTTGGCGACGTAATGGAAACGCTCCCCAGACAAGTTTGAGGCAGGCTGGCAGAGTGTGACCAGTCTGGAGTCGAGCACATGAGTAAGAGCGGGGAGGGGCTCTGCTTTTACCAGAAATCATAATCTTCTCGACTATCCATAAACTGAAGTTCCCTAATCGCTCCTTTATCTCAACTAATACAATTATTTGAATTCTCTTATTCTTGAATATCTCTTTAATCAGAAGAATCTGTTATCCCTCATTCTCACCTTAGGAACCAGGAATTACTAAAACATTAAAAAAAATTACACAACGTAGGTTCCACTTTATCGATTGACAAATCTCTTTTGTCTTCCGGCTCGCCAAACAAATTAAAAATAAAAATATTTTTTTTATATTTTATAAGGCCTACCCCTTGGGGACGGTTCAGTACCAATGAGATTTTCGAACTTAAGTACATTACCCGATGCTAAAAACTTGCCGGTGATGGAAAAACTTGACAATTCCTGCACATTCCAATAGCTGAGTGTGTAAGAGGTAATTGCACAAAAGATCCTAAAGGGGCCGAAGTGTATCCGAAAAAGCCCATCTGTAAGATAAGATAAGATTAGATAGGATAATTATAAAAAAAAAAAACACCTTATAATAAGGAAATTACATGATTCCTAACTTTCAAATCGCGATAACTCAAAGCGTTGCTAAGGTTATTAGACATATTATCTTCGTTTAGGTACCCTTCATATGCGCGTTAAAAAGATCATTTCGTCTTTGCTATTTTTTGCTATTGATGTCGTCTTCATATAAGTACAATTTGTTTTCTACAATAAAGTGTTAGCTGATTTACACAGGCACCTCTGTACTTAATCACTTACATTATACGTATACATAAAAGACGCCCGCCCTTGGTGTACCCCTAGGCTAACCAAGGAATACGAGTACCTATTCCCTTCCCTTCCAATTTCATTTGCCTACTGTTTAGTTTAGACTGGGCGCTGTCTGTTAGTCAGTTAGTCACGGGAGAGTTTTATATTCATAGATAATACATATAAACAGATAGATAAGGTAATGTGCTGATACGGTGATGATGGATGATTATACTCCTGTTTTGGTTTGAGCAGAGCAAGGTATCAACGACGACCTTGGCACCGCCGCATCGGAGCAACGCCGACACTAAGATCGGGACGCGTAAAATCCATACTTTTATCCCCCGACAAAATAGAGGGCTGTTATAACATAAGTTAACGTGTGAATAAATCTCGGTATGTGTGTGTCTGTGTACTCGAACCTGTATGTCTGTGCTATCGTAGCTCCCAAACGGATGGACGTTTTGGACGTGTTTTTTTTTTAAAGAAAGCGTGTTCGATTGGAATTGTGCCTAGTTTTCATGAAAATCGATTGTGCCGTTTAAGAGATATCAATCGCCATTAAATATATAAGAGGTTTTTATCATTCGCGTCGTAGAGTTCGTCGACGAGTTCCTCGCGAGGATGACACTGATCAATATTATGAGTATAGGTAATCAACTCGCGTGTGCGGTCGTCGGATCGCTCATTGGAGCGAGCCGTCACGTACGGGACGGGCTGTCCGTCCTCTACGTTACGATCTAGGACACTTTATAATAAAGTGGACGCCTGTATAACCTGTCGCGAAACCGGCGGCGGGAGGGTCACGGTGAGATATCATTTTAACATGCTTCGTGTAATTAAAATGTACACGTACACTTAAAACAATAATTAGAAATTGCCTTAAAAATAATGACACAAATTATAATAGCCGACTAAAACTAAAAGACAAAAGATATTGATTCAGTGGGTAGGAAGCACGGGCACTTTAACACGTCAAAAATCTACCACACCGCTTCCGACGAGGACACCACTGCTGAGAATAAACGCCGCAAGAAACTCAACAGTTAGTCATTCTTAACATAAAAAAAGCCTTTTATTCTACCATTATTTTGGTTACATAATGATTATAATGAATAAGTAATTTTAGTTGCGTGCATTAATCGCGCAATTATAAGTTTAAACAATACATTATTTCCATCTGAGATGTATTAATTATTGACTAAACTACAATATATGATTAAAATCTCATTCAATTAAAATAAATTACCATAGCATAAATTATAATATCAAATATTTCTATTTACCTACTTTTTTTTTTTTTAATTACCTATGGAAGTCACCTCTTCGGGGTTTATTTTTATTTTTTTAGCTGGTTCGATTCCCAGGTGAGACAAGCGAATTTTAGATAAATTTTGAATGCGGGTTTGTTTCTTTTTAAAAATAAAATAATGTTTCCTTTAAGTAAAATGATCTAATCATTTTTTTCCACCCTCTATTTAAATGAATACCTATAGAGTACAATGGAGCAAATGACAGTACACTATTATATGACCTCAATTTTCCTTGTAGAGATGCGACCGATTGCGATGCGGATCCAGTCTGACAGAGTGCATCGAGAAGGATTTGGAGTAGGTTTTAGACGTATGGGCTGGGAAGGCAAGAGAGAGGTTAGCACTCGACCGCAAGCGATTCTGTGAACCGCTCGTCATGAAGCTAAACCTCTCGCAAAGGTAAGGAGAGTGAGACAAAAACAAAGTGTTGAAAAGCAACGACAGAATATGGACATTTCTACGTAAAGGGATCGGTATCCATTTTAACTGGGCGCGGAAGTGGGACACGTGGTCATAAGTATTTCCGTAGGCAGTAAATAAAGCGAATACTTACATACATTTTGCAGGCGTTCTAACTTATCCAGCAGTTCTTTTGATACGTCGAGATATGCGACGTCGCGGTAAGAACGCGGACTAGGTAAAATGTTATCACATCACAGTATATTTGGCGAAAAACAGGAGAAAAAATCGATAGAAAAAATATTCCGGAGCGTGCAGCTCAAAAAACGGTTATGAATTTGAAAATGGACATAAAATAAAAGTTATAGAGAATTTTATAATCTTTCATTTGTGTTTTTTGTTGCCCCCGCCCATCTCCGGCTCACCTCCTAGAAGTCAGGACTAGTAAGTTCACCCCCATAGTATCCTGAACAAATTTATGAAGTAATTGCTTAGGTTCCTGCTCACACACTCTATACCCCCTTTTGGGCCATTTCACGGTGATTCTCCCGTAGACCATAAATCCAAAAAAGTTATGAGCGTATCCCGGTGTGATTGTTTACTAAAACGAGTCACTAATACCCAACCTACTAAAAACTATAAATAGCACAGTCATTAAATGAAATTAAAATTCACTTTTGTGCAATGAAAGTGACCGCATCTCCACCCTAATTAGCAGTACGTTTGTGTCGCCCCAACTTAGTCACTTTGTTACTTTGTGTTATTGTTATTAATCGCGTCTTTACACAAGACTATAATATGGAGGTGAAAGTTCAAGGTATGTACTTTAGTTATTGATAATATTTACGTAACAATATTTTTATTTGTATTTTATAGGATTTTTTTACTAGAGGTCTATTGTTTCGCTTGATTTTTCCTGAAGTATGGCTCCACATAGAGCTATAATTTTTCGCCGACCTATGCCGACCCTGAGACATATATCATTTTAAAGAGGGAGATATATGAAATTAGTTATATGACTTTTATCTGCGTCTTGTTGACACTTTTTAGGTTATGGAGGTGCCAATATATACATGTCCAAATAGACAAAAAATTGGATTTTATTTGTTTCAGACAATTTTTTCAAGTTTTCCTTTTCGAGACGTATCATTTTCGATATTTGAAATTCTAAAGAGGGAAATGAAACTAAAAAATTTCATCAAGTTCTTGATACTTTGATTGAAACTGCACAATATGCGGATAACATCGAAAATATTGAATGTTGACATAAAGCAGTGTATTTAGATTACCAGTTAAAAAGGAGGATTGTGGATGGTATTTTCGTTTATTCACTCGTACTTATTTTTAGGGTTCCGTAGCTCGGAAGGAAAAAACGGAACCCTTATAGGATCACTTTTTTGTCCGTCTGTCTGTCCGTCTGTCTGACTGTCTGTCCGTCTATCTGTCTGTCTGTCAAGACCCTTAATCTCGGCAACGCGTGGAGGTATCGAGTTGAAATTAAAACCATATACTCAAGTCTACAGTCCCTTGAAGTTGTGAAAAAACCTAACTTATAAACGAACGTAAAAAAAATTACGGCCGTTTTTGCCGCAAAAAACGTCTATTTCGACACTCTCAAGGGAATAAAAATGTATAGGGTATTTTCCGTTGACGTATAGATCTATGAAATTTGGCAAGTTATACCGTCTTGTACTACAAGTATAGGAAAAAATCTGAAAACTATACATTTTTAATAGAATCATAAAAAAAACACAGTCTGTATGTAAGGAACGGCGGTTCTAATTTTGAATTGAGTTAACCGTGTCATGTGTGGAACCCTCGGTGGGCGAGTGTTACTAGCACTTGTCCGGTTTTTTCCATTAAAATCGCAGTATGAACTAACGACTATATGTCCAAAACAACACTCATCATCATCATGACACATTTTTATTTCCAAAAATATTCCTGTATTTGTGTTATACATATATAAAAATATAATTTATTGCAAATTGAATATTCCTAAAACAGTAATTAATAATTTAAAATCAAAGAAATAACTTATTTCGGAGTTGAGGTATTTATGACCGCCTTTGTATGGGAGCGAAGTCACCGTGCATTTGTTGATTGGACTAACAGAAGCACAGAATAAAATAATAGTGCATGTGATAAAAGTATGCCAAATTACAACTCAATTCGACAATTAGAAGTACCTAGTTAGGAGGTGTTGGTTAAAATTAACTTCAAGATTTGATAACATTGTTTGTAAATTGTTTAGATTGTTAGTTACAAGTGAAGCTTATATAAAAAAGACATCAAATTCTGGAACCATGAAATTAAATATGTTTTATACCTAACTTCATATTTATTTATTTCCGAAAATCGAAAGTTAAAACATTTAATGTTATATTATGATATACAATAATTCAGCTTATTAAAAAAAAGGCTTATTCTTATTAAATATAATTGATTTCAGATATCACAAAACCAATATTACATTACACTGAAAAAAATAAAATTTAAAATGTATTATTGATGTAAATCAAGATTACTTCAATTAAATTACATTTAAAGATTAGTAATAATCGTTGTTTGTAAAAAAATACTTTTATTCCAATAACTGGTACTCAAACAAGTGTGTGTTGAGTGGTACGGCGGCGGTACTTCAAGCGACAAAAAAGGTCACCTAACCTGGCTCGTGTAGGATTCAATTTGGGCAACATTTGGCTGTTTACTTTTTTAATGTTAAACATACAAGCGGGCAGCCTTGAACTCGTAATGAACCGACCGGCGAGACGCTCACTTTTGAACCTCCCACAAAATGTACAATTTGCTAGCTGATTGTCCATTGTGTGGAGTGCATGGTCGGCTAGATGTTAGACGAGACGCGCCTGCGCCGCTGTTTGATCAGGTGACATTACCCTTGTTTAAATAATACGCCGGTTACGTCACCGAGCTGCTGAGCTCGTATAATTAGACGAACTGACACTCACAGTGTCATCGTTTCTACTCTGAAACTTGCGTACAACAACGCCGTTTTAATAAAATAAGGGTGACATGTGAAATTACTTTGCAGTCATGTCGATCAGCCAGTATGCATTCGACTGTAATGTCGCTAACGAGTTTCGACGACAGTTTATTACACTTATCCATAGTCTCAGACATTTTGAATGTACAAGACAATCTTTACACATTCATTTTTAAATTGTATTTCAGAAAAGTTACCTTAACTTAACCTATAGGTAGGTACCTATTTAAAAAAGCTATGCTGAAGTATGTATATACGGTTTCAGCTTAAATTGGTGTACGTTTACCTATATATTTAATTAAACATTATGAATGATTTACGTTTAAGACATCTTAATTGAATGTATTCTGACTACAGTAACGAAAAAGGTAGTTTAACAGCCGCACTCAAAGTTAGTTAATGACGAATTAGTCGTTACACAAGTTTAATACCACAAATAGAAAAAAATATTTTCCCCCTCAGTTAAACACATGGATGTTTACTAATATTAGGTGCGGTATTCAAAAAACGATCCCTTAAAAGGTCCCACCGCTGTAAACAGTTTTCACTCGAAAAAAAATAGGTTTGTTTTTATAGCGTGAAAATTTAATACCAAGTATTTCTTTGCTCAGCAATGCAGGGTACAATACGCGGAGGGATAAGGATAAAAATAAATATGTATGAGTAAGAGGCGATTTATCGACAGCAGCCGATAACCTACTACTTATAGAACCGCGCCGCACTCAACAAACAGCGATTGTGCTGATGCTCACAGCTGTTATCACATTTGTTTCAACAGACAGGTCCTTGTTTGATTTGACCGCAGGTTGTAGACACACCTACGGAGCACACGACCGGCAACACATTCAGTCTCGCACCATTATTAGAGATATTATTTGTTTAATTATTGCGCAGGTGGTTTTTATTTGCATTACATATCTGTGATTTATTATGATCGAACTTAGAACCTATTTTTAACCGACTTCAAAAAAAGGAGGAGGTTCTCAATTCGTCGGGTTTTTTTTTTTTTTTTTTTATGAATGTTCCCCGATTACTCGAAGACCACTGGACCGATTTGAAAAATTTTTTCGTTGTTCGAATGGGTATGCTTTCTAGTCGGTCCCATTGTCACCACGTCAGGATCTGATGATGGGATCATGGAGAAATCAAGAGAACTCTTCAAATATTATAGGCACACCTATAGCGATTTTGGTATTTTTCACTGTAACTTATGCATTTGCTTTTGAAAAGTACTATATGGTGAAGTGGAACTGATGATGAAGACCACAGATGGCCACCGGAACTCCTTAACGGTACCTATTTCAAGGGTGGCGATAAGATATTTCGATAAAGGAAGTTGAGCGACTATGACGAAGCACATTTAGGTTTAAATATGACTATGACATTCCCGCGGCGTTGTCTGCGTTGAGCTTGAAATGTTCTATAGTTTCTTATTAATATTTAGAAGTGGAGCTACGTAACAGCATAAATAGGATCACTAAAAAGTATAAAATAAAATAAATGTTTAAAAAAACAAAAAACCGCCTTCAAAAAGCAAAAAATAACTTTTTTTAAATGATAGGTAAATAGATCAGTCCAACTGAAGTCGGCGTCCAACAATATTTTAACCAAAAGCAGACTTCAGTTGGACTGACCTATTTACCTATCATTTAAAAAAAGTTCTTTTTTGCTTTTTGAAGGCGGTTTTTTGTTTTTTAAACATTTATTTTATCTTGTTTAATACTTTAATGCTATGGTCCTTATTATTATTAAACATAAACTCCGAGGCATATAAGATACAACTGTAACAGCATCATCTGCTGAAACGGTGATGGATATTGAACGTGAGATCAAAACTTTGCTCGACGTTTTTAATTGGTTACAACGAGCTGGCATTCTGACACTGCTGCAGCGCGCTTATCACAGGAACGCTTATCTTCTGTTACTAAGCACACACACATAGGTACACCAATGCATTTGTCGGTACCTATCGCTGCTACAGTTCTGGGAAGCGTGAGCCAAATCTAACGAAAGATAAATTTTCCGCCGCAGCCAGACAGACAAATTTTATGGCTATAGGTATGCGTATAATTTAAATATTTGTTCCGGTGTGGGAACGTATTATTAAATTGGATTCAACTGAGCATTCGGAATCGGAGTAGATTTATTTATTGTTTGTGTAAGATAAAGCCTCATTGTGCAAGAAGTAGACTGCGTGTAGTACGTACGGAGCGTGGTTAATTGCCTGCCTAGCCGACAATTAGCGCCAGACGTGATAACTTGCCGTCTCGCGGGCGCGCGGTGGCGATGGCGGGGAGACCATCCATACCGACCTAACACCGGTTTAGACATAACAAACTCATGTCAGGACCAGGACCATTCATTAAGAAAAAGTTAGTGACTGTTTGCAACTCCTTCGCAATTTAATCAAATCATTTTTAGCAGGTAAATTCAAAAGTAAGTAGCTTGGATGTCTCAATCAATGTCATATTACTGAGATTATCTTCCGAACCCGTTTGTTATCAAATATAATAATCTCATTTAAATTGAATTTTTCGGTTTCTCTTTATTATTTTATACGAGTAAATAGCACATTTTGTGTTTTGAATTGCACATAAAACATAACATTGATTAGTTTTGTATCTAGCAAGTTAAGTTAACTCAATGGCTAATAATTGGGAGAGCATTATGCGTAGGTACCTAAGTTATTACATATTTAGCATCAACTATTTTTGTTTTAAGATAAATATAAATATTAGGGGACAATGTCACACCAATTGACCTAGTCCCAAACTAAGCTCTAGGCTTGTACTATGGGTACTAGACAACGATATAAATACTTGTATAGAGAAATATATACTTAAATACGTAGACAACACCATGAATCGGTAACAAATATTCGCGGTAATCACACAAATATCTGCCCTTACCGGAATTGGAACCCAGGACCGCTAGCTTCGTAGGCAGGGTCACTACCAACTAGGCCAACACGTCGTCTTCGCTCATGTAATGTTTCACTTGTTCCTTTATCAATTAAAAAAACAAGCTCCGTTATCTACTGTTAGTGGGCTCTGAAGCCTATGAGGCCCAGGGACATAAGGTAATCTTAGAATTAGCATGCGTGGACAACCAGCAAGACCGAGACGAAATACCTCTATGCTATTAAGTTTACCCCTGTACCGATACACAACAGGAGCCCATTTCTCGAAACATAGTAGACTAATGATATTATTCCACGCGGTACATTTCACTAGAAGGCTTGCAGAAAACTGTATTTAGAGAACTAATTAATTAGTCTAGTGCGTTTTGAGAAACGGGCCCCAGGGCGAACAATGCTGCTTAGCGGCAGGTTAGTAAGGTGGTGCCAGCGATCCGCACGAACCCTGCACGAGCTTGTGCCACTCGCAGTGAAGTCATCGAGCTTGACGAGAATTCACACCGTATTTACATAGGTACCCTACGCGTTTGTCTATTTTAAATATTAAATGCTAAATGGTATCACTGATTTACATTTTTTATCTCTTTCGAGTCGCGAATTTCTACCGCCAGATAGTTACGTTATTGTGGCTAAATTTCTGTACCGCTACGACCTTTATGAGAGGAGAATATTCTTTTCTCAAAGGCCGGCAATACATCTGCGATTTTTGTCGGTGTTGCAGGTGTTACAGGTCTAACGCATAACTGAGTCTGTTCCTTAGGTATGGGAGTGGCACGGGACTGGGCGTGTCCTAACTATCTCGCTATACGCGATAAATTATAATGAAGATATCTCTTACGATATGCTTATGATATTTAGGAGCGTGCACCTAACTCAAATTGATGAATATTTTGGGGTGTGACAATAAAAATAAAAAACCGGACAAGTGCGAGTTGGACTCGTCCACCAAGGGTTCCGCACAAATTTGTAGGTTCATATTATAAATAGTTCCGGAATCGAGTCTCGCAGTTTTTTTCGAGCTTATTGATTAATAAAGAAATAGAAAATAAATAAATAACACGTGGTTATATAATATAATTTTTTTAATTTATTTTTTAATTAATCTGAATCCATATCGCTGTCTGTACCCGTATCAGTGTATGTATGGCTCGAATCACTTTCATTATCTCATTCCCCATCTCGTAAATTTATAATAAGTTGATCCATGATCTCGTCACTAAGATGGTCATTTTTATAATACTCTTCCTCCACTTTCTTTACGTGACTGACACATTTTTGCCATTTCTCCACGGAATACTTAGAAAATAGCTCTGCCAGAGCTCGTTTCTTCTCAGTTAAATTTAAATTATTATAATTTCGTGCCAGTTCACCCTTGATATCTCCCCATACTAATTCGATAGGGTTTAAATCCGGAAGATACGGTGGCAAATAAAGTACTGTATGACCCTTTTCTTCCAATAGGTATGACATCAATTTTGAATTGTTTTTCTGGTTTATTTCGTTTTATTAATTCTAGCAAATCCCACTTTTTCATCGCTTTAGTGTATTTAACATTATGGCGTTTTAACCAATCCTGCATTTGCTATTTCAAGGAACACATCGTGGGTGGTTTATCCACCTCGTTGCAGTAGTATTTCGCGTTATCCAGAACTATTACTGAATTAGGAGGAAGACCAGGCAAAAGTTTTTCGCGAACCCACTTTTCGAAATTGTTGGAATTCATATTTCCATGATAGTTTTCTGCCTTTGTATTTGGTTTGAAAATGGTTAAAGCGTTATCGACAAATCCTGAACTTCCACCAGCATGCACGATGACCAATCTATTTCCTTTACCAATAGAAGACAATGCACCTCTTTCAGAGTCTGATTGCCAACACGCTGACACATTATGGGATTCATTTACGTAAGTTTCATCTTGAAAAAATATTGGTCTGTCTTGTGATCAAAACTTTCTTATTGCCGTAATATATTTGCCTCTCCACTGTTGAATTGAATGGCGTTCTGTCAACATTTTTCTCTTTGATTAGCATTTTCTGTATCGGAATCCTAATTCACGTAATATAGGTCTCAAGTATGTATAACGACATTTAATAACTCCATCTTCCGCTAAAACTTGTCTTAGTTTATTGATCGTGGGAATTTCTTTTCTTATTGTGTAGAATTCTGTAATCTTTCTTCTTATAACACCTTTAACGAAATCGACAATTTCTATTTTCTTTTTTCTCGTCTGTTTAGGTCTTCTTGGTGAAGAAAACTTCACATTAGATTCCACACTTTTTCCCTCACTGACAATGCGTTGTACACTTCTTTCTGACAATCCTGTAGCCATGGCAAAAGTTTTATCTATATTAATGTCATCTTCATGCTCAGCAGAATTGGGGTCTATTTTTTTATTTTAAAATATTCGTACACTTTATAAACAGTTTGTTTAGTTTGAGCCCTTATTGGAGGACTCATCTTTGGTTGCAAATCCCGTGTGCGTTTTACTTGAAGCGACCTTTTCAATTAACACGTATTGACGACAGCAAGGCTGACGCCCGACTGAAGTTATGCGTCGTTTGACGTTCCGTAAACACACCCCTCCCGTACCGCTTCCATGCCTAAGGAACAGACTCAGTTATGCGTTAGACCTATAATTTGTTATTGAGTGGCGGTGACCACTCACCGGCTCGTATCATTTAATTCTACCCTAAAATCCCTAAATCATTTGATTATCCCCTGTTTTATTTAAATGGAAATGTTGAGTTCTCCAGCAAAAGAGTTTGTAATGTCAAAATGAAAAAATAATAAATTCATTTACTTGACTATTGTTTTCCATCTGTGTCTACGCACCTACATGTGTAGCTGTGACATGTAGGTATAAATGAAGACATACGTCTGGGTGGGTGATAATGATGAGTAAGGTGATAAACGCTATTAGCTATTATCTATAGCACAATGGTGACATTATACTCGTACTAGGTACACATGACGTGGCGCCGTAAACATTTACTTTGCGGACGTGACATTTCGCAGTTTACGAAGCAAGGACCAAATAGACCAAGAATAAGGCATTTACGTTGAAGGAACTGAACTGAACCGATTGAGTATATATAAAAGACACTGATAAAAGCAGGCAGAAAATTAATAAAAATGTTCAATATCTTAGTTTGTAAACTGACCAAAGATTGACGCATTTAAAAATAAACTTTTTAGGGTTATTATAAAATAAACATAGGTAACCTAAACCTAACCTATAGGTTTATAGGTGACCTTTTAATAAATCTGTAGAAGTTAACATTTTATGAAAAGTTGTCGAATGAAACAGTTTTGAGCCACGGAACTGCCGAGTTACCTATTGGTAACGGGCAAGGCAGACATAAGCGGCCTGCGCACGTAAAGTTCGGACCGCGGGAAACGCCTCGCGCCATTCCAATCTTCGTTCCGAACCGTTCATTTTTTACTTTTTTACTATTACAGTTGCATTTACACGTACGTCACCACACGTACGTTGCCACACTCAGTGTCAACACCCAAGTCTCGAGTGTCAATTTAGGGTACACACCTTATCAGTATGTCAACTAATTTGATTGATAATGCTTCCCGCCAGTTTAATTTTAATTTTAGAGTTTTTTAAGCTAAAATAACCATCCATCTAATTTCATCATCATCATCATCATGTCAGCCGAAAGACGTCCACTGCTGGACATAGGCTCTCCACTCAGACCGGTCTTGTGCTTTTCGCATCCACCGCGTTCCCGCGATCTTTACTAGGTCGTCGCTCCATCTTGTTTGAGGCCTACCTACAGCTCGTCTCCCGGTCCGCGGACGACACTCAAGAACCTTCTGACCCCACCGGCCATGGCGAGCAATGTGCCCCGCCCACTGCCACTTAAGTTTGGCTATTCTTCGGGCTATGTCGGTAACCTTAGTTCTACTGCGGATTTCATCATTTCTTATTCTATCACGCAGAGAAACCCCGAGCATAGCCCTCTCCATAGCCCTCTGGGTGACTTAGAGCTTCCTTATAAGGCCCATTGTAAGCGCCCACGTCTCAGATCCGTACGTCATCACTGGCAACACACACTGGTCAAAGACTTTTGACTTCAAACACTGCGGTAATTTGGACGAAAAGGTGCTGCGAAGCTTCCCGACCGCTGCCCAGCCGAGTCGGATTCGACGAGTGACCTCTTTCTCAAAGTTGGACCTACCTAACTGGACCGTTTGTCCCAGGGAAATATAGTCATCAACAACATCTAATATTCATCTAATATTATTACAGCCTAAGTGGCAAATTTAGATACTGCAATGGTCTCCAAAGAAGAAAAAAAATGTTTTTTTTTGTAAAAAATGCATTGTATAGAAACAATTTTACCATGTAGTTAGTAGGTAGACTGAGCTTATTCTATTCCATCGATTCATTAAACGTCCACTTTTGTAGGTACATTGTTTCTGAGCTTGTCTTCTGTTTTCCACAATTGTTACGATCGATAGAATGCAACTTGTCGAGTGCTGTTACTCGCTAGAAAACCAAATGCAAATTTATCGACGAGTTCTTTTAACGATATCTAGGAGTATTTATTCAATATTTCGAAACAAAATATATTGCGTCAACCTGACAATGATATGTAATAGACGTCAATTTGGATACACCAATTTTTGAAACAATGTATGAAAATTTAAAAGCCTTTTCTAGGATAGGCTTCTCAAATCTATCCCTGTAGTAAGATTAAAAAAAATATATTACAATGAATTAATTGCAATAAAATTAAGAAATGACCTTCATTTGACCCCTAAATGCGGTCTTGTTTTTGGTATAGGAGGCAAACGAGCAGATGGATCGCCTGATGGTAAGCGATTACCGTCACCCATAGACACCTGCAGCACCAGAGGAGTAGCAGGTGCGTTGCCGGCCTTTCAAATGAGAGTACGCTCTTTTTTTGAAGGTTTGAAGGTCGTAACGATCCGGAAATACCGCAGGCGACAGACCATTCCACAGTTTAGTTGTGCGAGGCAGGAAATTCCGAGTAAAACGCACAGTTGTGAACTGCCAACCATCTAAATGATGATGGTGGAAATTCTGTCGCGTAGGACGAAGGCGGAAGGATGCGGCAGGAATTAATCCGAACAGCTCCTCGGAACACTCCCAGCTGTATAAGCGATAGAGAATGCAGAGTGAGGCTACATCTCTACGCAGGCAGCCGACAATTCGAGTCGCTCTCCGCTGGATGCGGTCCAGAGGGAGAAGCTGGTACTGGGGGGCCCCAGCCCACAGATGAGAGCAGTATTCCATATGTGGCCGAACCTGCGCTTTATACAGCGGCAGGCGGTGGGCCGGAATGAAATACTGTCTCGAACTGTTGAGCACACCGAGCTTCTTCGAGGCCAATTTGGCCTTACCCTCTACATGACCGCGGAACTAGACATCACTCGTAAAGTTGACACCAAGGATTCCGATACTGGCTGAGGCAGTGAGGGGAGTGCTCTCAAAACGAGGTGATGCATCAAACGCCAACTTCTTAGCTGTGAACGCGCAAACTTGAGTCTTTGTGGGGTTAAAACGGACTAAATTAACTCGACCCCAGTCTGAAACTTTTTTAAGGGACGTCTCAATTTCAGACACAAGTTTGTTTCGGCTCTCGACGACGTTGTCCCGAGAAATATTGGCGCGGCCGGCCGGTGTAGAAGGTATCGCCCGTGCTATCATGCGCATAACGGTGAATGCCGCAGATTTGCAGCATGTTATTGATATGCAGAAGGAACAGCGTGGGCGATAGCACTCAGCCTTGAGGGACACCAGCATTAACAGAGAAGGAGTCAGAGCATGCACCGTCAACTAAGACTTTTATGCTTCTGTCTGCTAGGAAGCTAGTGACCCACTCGCATAATTTCTTGGGAAGCCCATAAAATGGAAGCTTAGAAAGAAGTGCTGGAAGAAGTGTGCCAAACCCGATCAAAGGCCTTCGCAATGTCCAAACTAAATGCTAATGCTTCGCCCTTAGTCTCGATCACCTGTGCCCAACGAAGTATGAGGTAAACTAGAAGATCACCAGCCGAGCGGCCCCTACAGAAACCGTATTGTCAGTCACTAACTAGCTGGTGATCCTCTAGGTACCCTAAAAGCTGGCAGTTGATAATAGATTCCATTATCTTCGAAAACAGGGAAGTTATGGGTATCGGCCTGTAGTGGGACGGGTTTGAGCGGTCACCTTTTTTAGGGATCGGGTGCACCAAAGCTACGGACTACGCCAGAGGAGTAGGAGAGTCGAAAAAGATGCGTTATTAGAATCGGTGCCAACTCGAGGACACATCTTGAACACAATAGGAGGGACTCCATCGGGCCCACTCGACTTATGAACGTTGAGGGAAAAAAGTGCTTTACGCACCGAGCTTTGCTGGAACCGGACATCCGGCAAACTGCTCTCGCATCGCGGTACGGTCGGCGGTTCGCGTCCCCCATCGTCCAAGGTTGAGTTGGACGCAAAGAGTTTGCCCAGAAGATCAGCTTTCTCCTTTGCGTCGTAGGCCAATGAATCCATTCCCATGTGCAGGGGTGGAAAAGATGGCGTGCAGAATTTTCCCTGGATAGCTTTGGCAAGAGACCAGAACGCACCAGTTCCCGATGGGAGGCGTTCCAGTCTCTCGCCAATTCTACCAATGTGAATGATTTCGCCCTGGCAATAATCCTCTTGAAAGACCTGGAGGCAAAGTTAAACTGCTTTTTTAACACGCTGGCCTGATCATCCCGTGCCGTCGCTGCATTTACCCAGGCTTGGTAACATTCCTCATTCCGGCAAGAAGCCTTTTTGCAGGATGGACCAAACCAAGGTTGGGACTTGCCACCAAGTGGGACCGCAGAGGACGGAATAAAAAGGTCCATTCCCTGCAGCACCACATCAGCAACGGAATCAGCAACGACTTATTTTAATGGCGTCTACAAGTTATGTAAGTTTGCCAATGTCAAGTATATAATATAAGCAATTGCATGGTGAATCGTCGTTCGTCGGTGATATTGCAATACATCGTAACTAACAAATTAAATAAGGTGAAAAATACACCTTAGCAAGTAAGTCATTAAGGTACACTTTGCACCTTATTGAATTTGTTAGTTACGTGGTATTGGAGTATCACCGACGCGTTGTCGTCGGCGTCTTCCAGTCCCAGTCGCCACACCATTGACAATATTATTATTTTATTTTATTTTATAAGTACAATTTAGATATTTAGCTGCCAGCTACGTTTGAAGACAGCTGTTGTCATGTCAAATTTATTTGGTTACAAATTGACTGTAATTTTTACGATGAAATTAATATATCAATGGAATGAGACCATTTCTCTTTTGAGTTATGTGTGATAAATGTTAATAATTTGTGTGGTGAGGTTTCGGCGGCATCAATATTTATTGTAGAAACTCATTATTGGAAGTATGGAATCCGCCTTTTCAAAAAATTTATTGTGATTGTGTTAAGTAAATCTAGTCTAGAAAGAAGGGTCATGTAGGAAGAGTTGTATGAATTGAGGTCTAGGTAATAAGCAATGGTTGAATAATTATAATACTCTGAAATAATAAATATATCGTATTGCGATTGTTTGTTTACATTATGTTTGAATGACGTTCATCCGTTCGTCTACTATGACTTTAAAAACAGATAACAGATTTAAAAAAATCGTCTTTCTAAATGTTAGACGAAGTAGGTATACCCATTTTTCTAAATAGTTCCGCCATTTTGTCATAAGTAGTAAGTAGGCGATGTTATTTTTATTTAAGAAATTATTTTAAATAGCAATAATACTTTTAATCATGGAATGCTTCACATTAGATCCTTAGAATAGGCTATTCTTTCGAATAAAAATATAAAAGGGAAGCAGTTATTTTTGTGGTATACTTATCCCAATTCAGCGTAGGCATGGCATAGTTAGGTACAGATATAAACTAGTCCATTTTGCAATGCATATCTAATTGTCACCTGTCGCCTGTAACCTGTCGCCAACGGTATCGGCTTGAAGAAATAGGGGCCTGGTTGAGATTCTTAAAGCGATTATGTTGATTCCGCAATCTGATTTATTGCAGTGGATTTTCGATTTCTTGCGACGGGAATGAAAGAGTGGCATTGACCTATGAATGGAATCGGTTCTAAGAATCGGAGCCCATGAAGCTTAATCTCATACTCATCTAATAGGAGAGACGAAAGAGTTCAATAAAACAATCAGTTACTAATGTACAATGTATGTTGACTCCGAACATAAACACCCCCCGTGGGGATTATGATCGCTAGGCATTACACGTCACACTACTACTCGTGCATTCAAATATGTATACTGATATATGGATACAACACACATGCAGCGGAAAACATCTATGTTGGCGCGGTCATGGCTGCCGGAAAATCTGGTAGCTATAACACTCAACTAAATATACAGGGTATACATACAACATTGTTGATGCACCGCTAAGTATATTGCAGTATTACCGTTTAAAAAGATAAACCGGTGATCGAAACAGTGCATGGCCGGCCGGCGAGTCGCGAGGCGAGTGGGGCGCGCGGGGCGGCGCGGGGCCGTCTAGACGCTACGTCACACGGCCTCGCGATACCGCGGCGGTAAACAACAATGTGCACTGACCGAATATGGCACCCAGCTCGCCAAGCGGTCACCCTGCCTCCGCTCACGGCCGAGCCCAAGCCTCAGCTGACTAATCTCTTCCAGGACCAGCTCGCCTAACGCTACGGAAAAACCGACCGCCTTGCGTCATCCCTTTGACATCATTATCGAAAATCCGCAGACTGAATTCGCAGAAGACGTCATGTGTATATGTAACCAAGATATCGACGGTCTATGTATATCATGCATGAGGAAAGAATGCAATCTCAGGGATATGCCGACGGCTTTGGGGTTTCCCCGATTTATTTACATCCGTACGAGTATAAATTACACACACGCATAGGTGCAAAGAATTTAGAAGAATTACTAAACTGAATAAGTTAATTTACACTAGCTTGTTAACTGTCAGCGATTATACTCGTAGACAGCCAAATTTAGGAAGGTTCATTAAAATTCTCTAATTTTAAAGGCTTAATCATTAATGTTGTTAATAAATTACGCAAATGTAAATACCACTTACATAACGCCACGATGAATGGATCAGTAAACTTCCATTCAATAAATTCTATTTTTAAAGGGCCGATCTTTGGATCCTACGAGTACGAGTAAACATACATTATCGACAAGTAACTTTTAGGAAGAAGAAGCTTTGGCAGTACTAGTTGTTTCATGTCATTTGAACATTATCTCCAAATGAACGCAACAAGCAACGCAGTAGCCTTGCCTGCCTCAGGCTCGGCGGATAACAGTATCAACACTTCAAACATGCCAGCGACAAACCTCTTCGAAAGGCGAGTGGTAATAATGAAAGTGCGCGTCAAGGCTAAATGACCGGAATACGGCTCATCGTCAACCGAGACGATGCGTGCCGTCGACACGCCGAGTGATCGATCGCGTAAAGGGTAGGTACAAGTCTACTTAACTCTTACGTCAATCGCCTATTTTTTTGCCATCGAATGTAATCTTACCGTTTTCACCTTATCAGAAAAATTTGAGAAGCGCTACATATATATTTTAATTGTGTGCATTGCAAAAGTTAAAAGAGTCGTAAAGAAAGGACGTTGGAGTTTTTTTTTTAAGGTATAAGCAGTAGGAAGATACAAAATATAAAAATAAAATACCTGAAACGACACCAGGCCTACCTCACCTCTCTTTTCGAAATGTGGACTGCAATCTAAGGCAATGTTATACTGGTTATGGTTGGCAGTAGTTTGAAAAGCCTAAATGTGTTCCCGAATTTTCGTTCCTTATCAGCTTTTTCAGGGCACCACCCTTCCTAGAAGAATTATAATAGGTACCGAAGTACTTAATTCAAAGTACTTATGGCTCCCTTATTCCCAAATAAGGTGAAACCAGTATCAAGTTCTTGTATATACGTGTTCGTTTTTTTTTTATCGTAAACGCATATGAATCACATTAAGAACCAAGATAAACTTTGACCGACCGGCTGCAATATGGTAACATGCAGACTGCGCGGTTGAAGGTCAATTGTTCTATTTCTACTGTCATGATCGTATGAAGTACTCGTATGTTCGCAGCATAATGGCTTTCTCTTTGTTAGAATTACAAGAAAACAAAAGAAGAAGGCAAAATATTACGTAAGTAAATGTTCATCAATAAACTAAAATAGCTGTTTAATATTTTATAGGTCACAGTGACCCGATCCGTCACTGGAACAAGAGAAGACCCACCGCTGACCTAGGAGCGTGAACTTCTGTTTAAAGGCTGCACGGCATAAATTGGGGTCCATGTGAAAAAGGGTATCAGTCGTCTGAAGACCAAGTGAAAAAAAAGTGAGTCTAGTATATTTCATGTATAAGTAGCTATACCCTTTTTTATTACGAGTTAAGTCGACTTGTACCCTTTTTCACTAGGCCCCCAATAATGCATGCATAAATGCTGAAATATGCTAAAGAATGGCCCATATAGAAACAACAAATCTAAATCATCGTCTAATGATGTAGCGATTACGGATGGTTTTCAAAATTATTTAAAAAGTAAAAGTTAAGTACTTTATCATAGAGAAAACGCTTACAATTCAGTCTATCAATTACAGATAAAATGAGTGTGTTGATAAAATAATTAAATTGAAAACTATGAATAAATAGGTAAGTACATGTACAAGCTTATAAATTACAAACAAATGTACGGTCTACTTGTTAAACCACATGAACTTAACTGACTGACTCTATCAATAGTTAGTAAGATCATCATTGCATTTCATTATAAACCCTAATCGATGCGTCGAAGTGAGACCGAGCCAGCCAGCGAGCAGCTGCCAAGCATCACAAGGCGCGGCTGTAAACGCGGCAGTAACTTTTTTCAATGCTCGTGAATGAAAGTAGATACAATTTTAGTCCAGTTCATTGATCACGGTGCAGCGGTGACGGAAACGCCGTGGTCAGACGGAATCGTTTCGTCGCGTGTAGTGAACACGTAATGTGATGCAAATTCAATGAACATTTCAGTTTTAAATGGGTGAGCCGTGGGCCTGGCTGGACATGTGGATGCGTCCGGCTGTTTCCATTTACAAAACCAAATCGGCATTGATATGTATTGTAGGTATAGTTGACTACAAAGAGATGTATCCACTTTTTCACCTTACTGCATTGTAATACGGTTCAAAAGTGGATATATCTCATTGTATTTAACTGTACGTATGAACAGCTATAGATATGTTACTTTCGCCGACGGCTTTTTTGTATTTATCTATATTATATATATAAAAGGCAAACCTAACTGATTGACATATCAACGCACAGCCGAAACTACAAAGCACTAAGCAGTAAGCACTAAGAAAGGATTTTCTGAAAATCGACCCCCAACGGGAAGAAATAGGGGAGTAGCGGAAAACTAATTCTACGCGTAAGAAGTCGCGGGCGTCCTCTAGTATTTAATAACTCGCTGTACGTCGATCTTTTATGCACTTTCAACTTAAAAGTTGGTTAAATCTACATTCAGTTTTGGGATTATTCATTTTGTCTTTTAAAATCTAGATTTAAGTCGTTGCTTTTATTAAGATAATGAATTGGGGCCCAAATGCTTATTGTACTTATATTACATACAAATGTATATGTAGGTATAAATATACTGTCGTCATCTCAAGTGCATTTATTACATGTGCTATATATTTTGATCTCGCACTCGCTCACGGCTCTTACAACTTACAAATGCAACGCTATAAATCGATAATGGTTCCGTAATCTATAATTACATTAAGAATTAGACAAGCAATGCAGTTTTTCGAGCCATAAATGTCACGCTAGTTTGCGTCCAGGTAATGTA
This sequence comes from Acleris literana, assembly GCA_946894065.1. Taxonomy (NCBI): domain Eukaryota; kingdom Metazoa; phylum Arthropoda; class Insecta; order Lepidoptera; family Tortricidae; genus Acleris; species Acleris literana. The sequence goes on from OX335681.1 coordinate 9,179,711, forward strand.
CGCAGTAAATTTGTAAGCAATTGAAATAAATTGTTACACAATCAGGAACAAACGAGGTGCGCGGCGGTAATGCGACGCGCTCAATTTAACAGCGTCGCCTGGCAAACCAGACACGAGACTGGCTCTGAATGTCTAGACGGACTCCAGCTACACTACACCATGCAAACCCAGAATCGTACTAGTATAATGCTTTGGCAAACTAAAGTAACATTTAGGTAAAAAAAAATAATTTTTGGATTTCTTTCCGGTTACACCCAACCAGCAAAATGATGTGCTATAAAAGTCGAGAGCACGTTTCTATTTTTGCTTTCAATGTTATAAAAATGCTAAAAATAGTCGAGTAAAAGCGCTGAAAACGTTTACTCGACCCGAATTAGGCGCAGTTTATTCAGCCTAAAGTCCTGTAAGAGTGGAGTAAGTGCCGTATAATAAGCAAAAAAGTGCAATAAACGTTGAGTAAAGGAAAAAAAAATACGATTTGTTCCATTAAAGGGAGAAGTTTACCTTTACTCAGCAAATTCGTTCTATAATAGCAACTGTATTGCTTTTACTCAGCAAATTTGTTCTATAATAGCAACCGAATTGCTTTTGTCAGCAAATTTGTTCTATAATAGCAACGGAATTGCTTTTACTGAACAAATTTTTTCTATAATAGCAACCGAATAGCTTTTACTCAGCAATTTTGTTCTAAAATAGCAACGGAATTGCTTTTACCGAACAAATTTGTTCTATAATAGCAACCGAATAGCTTTTACTCAGTAAATTTTGGTCTATAATTGCAGCCGAGTGCTATGATTCGATACTAATTCTCTATGACATCAATCATTTGGGGTTGAATCGAATCTGACAGAAGTTCAAGACAGAAAAAAAAGTAAGTAATGTTCTTTATACCTTACCATAATAGTTCTTAAAATTTAAATATTGTTTACTTAGCGTTAATTATATAGAACAACTTGCGAAAATAATTTTACTGATTAAACCAAAGGTCGCCGTTCACATATATTTATGCGCCTTCCCAATTCCTTTAATACCAACCATTTTTACTATCCAATTTCTATTACATCTCATTTATACGACTATAACTCGAATAAAGGTGTTTGTATTACATTTACAGCACATGATGCAGCCATGTTTAACAGATTTTAGGGTTCCATAAGTTGTTGTTTTAATTGTTTGTAGAGCATTTTACTTCCTTTTTAACCGACTTCAAAAAAAGGAGGAGTTTCTCAATTCGTGTTTTTGTTTATGTTTGTTACCTCAGAACTTTCGACCGGATGAACCGATTTTGATGATTCTTTTTTTATTTAAAAGCTGGTGCTTTCAGTTTGGTCCCAAACTGAAGATCTGATGATGGAGTTCATGAGGAATCGACGGAACTCTTCAAAATTTATAGGCGCTATAGCGATTTTGGTATTTTTCATTGTAACTCGTGTATTTCTTCTTGGAAAGTACTATTTGGTGAAGTGGAACTGATGATGAAGACCACAGATGGCCACCGGAACTCCTAAATGGTATATATTTCAAGGGTGGTGACAAGATATTTCGATTAAGATAGCTGAGCAACTATGACGAAGCATATTTAGGTTTAAATATATGACTATGACTTTCTCACGGCGTTGCTTGCGGCGAGATTGAAATGCTCTATAGTTTCTTATTAATTGAGAAGTGGGAGAACCAGCATAATAATAATTATGATCACTAAAAAGTATAAAATAAAAAAGCGGTTTTTGAAGGCGGGTTTTTGTTTTTTTAAACTTTTTTTACACAAAATGGTGGTCTACGAGTACGTGGATGTGGAATTCAAATTATATACATCTGCGGAACCACTATCAATTGTTTCTGCTTGGCTCGTTTCTGTTAAAAAATCAAAATTTCGTCCATCCTCGTTACTATGTGGAAAATTTGAGTCTACGGAACCACTAACATCGATACGGTTTTCGCTTGACGATTGACACATTGATGTTAAATCAGGCTTGATGAAATTTGCAGTTTCTTTCATCTCTTTTAACGTTTCTTTAACTCTTTTACCGAAAGCACCACTTATTTTAAGTTCTTTCCAATTTTTTTTATCCATTAATATACACCAAGAATTTTTATACACCAAGAACTTCTTTGTTAATAAACCAACCCAATATGGATGAATTTGTGCTGTAAATATTTATTGAAGCTTTTTATAGTGCTCTAAGCTGAGTAAAAGTCGACCAAAATCATTCTATGCAATTCAGTTCCTATTAAAGAATTTGACTCGACTTGTCATATAAGCAGCCTGTAATAGCGACAATGTTGCTAAAAAGTATAAAGTGATTGCTTTTACTCAGCTTTTATAGAAACGGTACAAAGAGTCGATATAGCCGTATAAAAGCACCCAAGTGCAGTGAATTAGCAACTCAATAGCTATTACATAACTTTTATAGAACAAAACTGCTGAGTAAAAGTAATGTAGCCACTTTAACTCAGCATCTTTCCAATATTGCGATTCAAATTTGATTATCAAAAGGGTGTGACATCCGACCTAAAATTAACAAGGCATATGCTATGCTGTGGTCGGATATTAACATCCGATATTTTGGTTGTAAGGTAATTTGTAAACACGCAGTAAGTATAGGACGTATGTTTAAATCAGACTATATGGCTCGAAATGAAATGGAAATATATTCAATCTTATGTGAACATCAGACATTTTGGTCCGGGGAAACTCCACTATAAGACTTATTGTTTTTTTTTTTTTAGAACGGAGCATCAGATGTTTATATCAGACCTTTTGGTTCGGGGAATCTCCACAATATCCACAACCAACAGAGATAGCGATAAATTTTAATGGGCGATGGAAAGAGACAGAAAGCAGACATACGCCCGACGGTTCTCTATCGTTTGACCGAATTTCATATGCAATAATTTCATTTGCCCGAATTTCATATGACATAAATTTATATGCCATAAGTCGTAACGAATTATGTGCCATAATGATCATTTGGTATATTTTCACTTGACATAATTGTTAGGTGCCATACCGATACGTATGCCATACTTTTCATTTACCCTATTATCAAGTGTTATAAAATTGTATGCTATACATTTTAAACGCCATAATAATTATCTATATATATAAAAGGCAAACCTGACTGACTGACTTAGATATCCACGCACAGCCGAAACTACTGTACCTAGAAACTTGAAATTTGCTAGGATTATTGAAAATTCATCCCCTAAGGGGTTAAAATAGGGGGAGTAGCGGGAAACTAATTTTACGCGTATGAAGTCGCGGGCGCTCTCTAGTTTGCCATAAAACATTATGCGTAGTACTATAAAAAAAATCGGGTCTGGCCTTCCTTACAATAGGTAAGTTATTATAATAGTAGTACGTAATCCAGATTGTACCACTGAAACACACTGATACAGACTGGGTCTGTTTTTTCCAAAATTATGGCAAATGAAGCGTTATGGTATATAATATTAGGGATTATGAACATTATAGAAAGTAAATATTATGGAAAGTGTTATTATGGTATCTGATATTAAGGAGGTTGAACATTATGACACTAGAATATTATGGCATTATGAAGATTATAGCCAGTGATCATTATGGCAAATAAAAATAGTGCAAATGAAATTATGAAAAACGCTCGACGATTGCCTAAACCTTACGATTGACCGAGCGCGGCCGGCCGGCGATTGACAAGTATAAACCAATTTGTGTCTAGACCGCGGATGTGAAAATTCGGTGCGAATTAATTAATTTGTTAACAAGTGCAAGTGCATACAGGATATTCCAAGAGTTAGTTCCTATGGCCACCTTCTGGCTGTATCATCAGACCAGCTCCGTGTTACCATAGCAATTATTGCATTGTTCCCCAAGATACGCAAGTAGGTATAGTAAATTTCAGCTCAATCGGAAACCGGGAAAAGGGTCAAATTTAACTTGCAAGATTTACCTAACTAACAGGCCAAGTTGCATAAAAGCTTGTAAATACTATGTAATTAAGTAGTAGAAATATAAACTAAAGCTAACGAGTTCAACGACACAACTTATGAAATTTTGCAACTTTTTCCAGTTTGTTTCTTTTCGAAATTATAATATCATCAACATGCACTGACAGTGAAGGTCGTCTTTTGTTTGGTTGAAAAATATCATCTGAAACAACAATACGGGTACTGATACTTCACTCTAAAAATCCTGTTTAAAAAAGAATGCACAAAACAAAACTTGTAGGTAGGTAATGAAATATTTGAGTTTAGACATCTTGATTTCTTTTATTTTCTGCCTTTCGTAACTTTTGGAATATCCTGATGACATGTGGATTCATGTCGTACAACTTTACCAATAAAAGCACTTGCAATTGTTAACCAATTAATTAATTTGCACAGAATTTTCATATGCGCGTTCTAGACACAAACTGGATTATACGGTCAATCGCCGGCCGGCCGCGCTCGGCCATACGTAATCGTTGGGCGTATGTGTGCTTAGGGCTTGCATTATCCGCCCTATTTTACTATCCGGATAATTCGGATAACGGATAATGCAATATCCGGATATCCGGATAAAACGGATATTTTTAGGTAATATGTATTAAAATACAAAAAATTGGTAAAAAATCAATACAAGTTTATAGAATACAAAACAACGTTAGATTTCACTAAACATGTCTATTTCAAGGCTTTAAATTAAAATAAATGTAATCACGACTGTGGTAGAAGTTGAAGGTTGTGTTGCTGTCGCTGGTAAACTTCTGGAAATGGCTGAAGTGCTCAATTTGTCTTTTATCTATTGTTTGATATCTATTGAGTGAATTAGCTTCAGATGATTGTGCAAAGATGAGGTAGATCCTTATAATTTTAATATGTTTTTACATATTTTGCACTGAGCTTCTTTGCCACAGCAAAAAGTGATGCCAGGCGCAGTTCTTGTCAAGGTTCGATTTTTTGTATTCTTTGAATATAGTGACCATTTCCCTCTGTTTTAGGATTCACTAAATTCAAACCTGAAAAATAACAAATGCCTCTATAAAGTATTTTAATCATTAATTTAAAAAAAACATGCAATATACTTAACAACTTGTTTTCAACACTGTTTGGTATAAGTACACATAAGGAAAAGTAAGAACCCAGTAAGTACTATCCGTTTATTATTATTATCACCAATCACTATGCATTAGTAAAAGGTATAAAGTATAAATTGCCAACCAAGTAATTCAAACAAACAAAATAGGTTCCATTTTAAGTAACAAACTGTAAGTAAATCAAACAAATTACATGAAATATCAAATTTAAATAATGGGTGAAGTGAATTGAAGGGAAGGGCCACTGCCACTCAGCAATTAACCTTAACCTCATCTTTACTAAATTTTATTTAAAAATACTAATCAATAAGAACAATTCAAAAGTACTCACGCACGTCACGTGAACTCATGGTAATTTCCACTACCATGCTGTACTTCCTCGCTCGCTACGTGGTGTTTCTGCACTTAGAGCTCGAATACACGATAACACGTAGGTACGAATGACACGAACACGATGAGCACTGATGTCTGACTGACGCGCCACCACCACCAGAAACAATACTATTGAGGGGAGCGGCGATCGGCGTTGTTGTGTTCTAGAATCTGAGACGAGGATATCGTGCGTCTCGCTCGCGCATTTTATAAATGAGAAATGTTCTCGCGATCTGTCTGGCGTCAAATTCAATACTAAAATTATTTTTTAGTCCTATTTGTTGAATATCCGAAATATCCGAATTATCCGGATACAAAGTAAGAGCAAATCCGGATTTGAAATTAAGCGGATATCCGGATAATTCGAATATCGGGATATTCGGATTGCAAGTCCTATGTGCTATCTGTCTCTTTCCATCGCCCATTAAAATTTATCGCTAACTCTTTTGTGGATATTGTGGAGATTCCCCGAACCAAAAGGTCTGATATAAACATCAGACGCTCCGTTCTAATAAAAAAATAAAACCAATATGTCTTATGTGAACATCAGACCTACTTTTAAAGCCATAGGTACATTAAGATTACTAGAAGCAAAAAGTCATATTTAAACATCCGTTATTTTTCTTCTAAGGTATTGTGGACATCCGACCGTTTTTAGTAAATCTAACTTCGTTAATAAAAGAGATAGCGATATAACGGTTAGATGACCTGAAAGAGGACAAAAAATTGAGTATGATTCTAAAAAAAAGTGATTTTGGTAAAAATTGGACATCCGACCAGTTGGCTCTGATGTCCAGAAGTTGATTAAAGGAATTCTTATTCGACTGTTTTGCTGGTTGGGCAGTTTGACAAAACTTAAAGAATAAAAATCACTTCTAAATTTCTTCCCGTCCGGTCCATCAGTATGTAACAAAATATCGGTAGAGTCATACGGTTGTATACAGAAACTAAAAGAAAAGCCTTTTTATGTGGTACTTACCAAATTTTAACTGCCTGCCGGTGTCATGTTAAAACGAACGATAAAAATTATAACAGGCGACTAGGTGATAAATAATTATTTGCGACTTCGTAGGCACGTTCATTGCATGAGCAGGGAAATAGACAATAATGAACATGAGTTTAGTTTCAGGCTTATCGATTTCCGTGTTTAGTAACAAGATATTATGTATTTAGATTTAACTTTTTACAACCGCGTACTAAAAAAATGCCTCATGCTTTGGTATATTTGCAAAACTGCAATAAATGTCCTTTGGTTTTTAGATGTTGTTTGTTATACAAAGCGGTTCAATTTTTACTATGTTGTATTGTTTTACCTTTAGGTAATACTTACGAGTATGTTTGCGCCGCTGCTGAGGTGAAACGGTGTATGTGTCATACGAGACAATAGTTATTTGTGCAACAAGACAGCAAAGTTGGTTTTTGCTGCGAGTGTTGATTTTGAATCCCGAGTATGCGAAGGATTCTATAATTGAATCATGAGCGTAGCGAGTAATTCTAGGTTAGAATCCTAAGCCTAGCGAGGGACTCAAAGACACCAGATGTAAATAACTTTGGTCTCATGTGACACATACACTTTTCACCTCGGCAGTGAGAACATAATATTACATAGGTAAAAAAAACCACAAGGTAAATATTATACCACATGTGAGTAGGTACTTATCTACTTATTGTAAAACAAATATGAAAAATTAAAAGTTGAAACTAAAATTATTGCAGTTTTCAAGTTAAAAGAAACAGTTTTGTTCGGAACTAGGGCCTTACTGTAAGTAGGTATAGTTAGGTACAGTCGAGTTCATAAATATGTGTACATTTAAGTACCTTGTCTATTTAATGTCATGTTATGACCCTGCCATATATGAATTGTCACAGTGATTAAAGTGACAAGGTACTAAAGTATACACATATTTATGAACACGACTGCACCTACTCCGCCGAAAGCTTTTCAAATGGGTCGTGTGCTCATTTGCTCATACATATATTTTTATACTAATGGCGGATAAATACTTTTGCAGCGAGAAAATTGCAGTCCGGAGCTTCATAAAGAAACTTTGGACTTTTTGGATTTGTGCCCTACTGACGTTCTCTCCAAAAATGCAAAGGTTTCAATGTGCACGTCATCTTTTGTCTTTATTGTGGTTTTCAACATTATTACATTAAGTAAATAGTACACATTGTAGATGGTTGCTTCGTTTGTGATCGGTAATTCTATGAAGTACGCTAACATTACAGTCTCCAAAAAAGTGTTTGCACCTTTTGCAAGTCTCCATTGCTCAAACATATCATATAAGCTTTTAGATATTTTTCGCAAGACTTTTCAGGCAGGACACTTAATTTTGCTTTTTTTACATGCTACTTCAACGCTTCCGGTGTTAAATAGCAGACTTTGTCACTGGACTCACTCATATTTATTTATTATTACTTTTATAATATTCAACGTGTATCGAAAGTAGATAGCGTAACAGAAGAATAAACAAAATCAATAAAATAATCCCCGTATTTTTTAAAGATGCGTTCTGAAACTGCAACCGCGGTTTATGTCACAAATTTAATGATTGTTAAAACGATAAAAATAATTATGTAGGTACATACATGTTAAACTTCGTATTTTTGTCATAAATATTCTCTTTAAGTATTTCATTATAAAAAATATAATTCGATTATATATAAAAAAGATAAAAAAAAAGATAAAAGATGTTTATTCAGTAAGTAGGCCGCACGGGCACTTTTACACGTCAAAAATCTACCAGCGCTTCGCAAGAGACCACTGCTGAGAAGAAACGCCGCAAGAAACTCAACAGTCAGTCGTTTTTTTTAAAAATTACTTATACAATTATAGAACTTAACCTAGCATTATATAAAACAATGAATTTAACATTAAAATATATATATCATGCGTAGTTGAGCAGGAAAATGTGTCAAAACTCAGTATGTTCAGATGAACTCTTAAATTGTAATAATAATAGTATACATATACTTACCCATGACGGTGCAAAACAACCACATAGTTTTGATACATTCTCCTACAGAAACCGTGTCCCCTAGACAATAATTATACCTACAATGTTTAGATATTTTCCTGACTAAGCTATTACTAAGTTATTTAGGTGTTTAATTTAGGCCAAGCATTTTTATCTGTTAGATAGTCCTCGACCCTATAATAAGCTTTCGACATCAACGACTTTTTCAAGTAATTTTTAAGTGCTGGAAATGATAACTTTAAAACTTCGTCAGGTAATTTATTATAGAAATGAATGCATTGACCAACAAATGATTTATATACCTTACGGACACGAAATTTTTTAATAGCAATTTTATTTTTATTTCTTGTATTCAAATTATGTATATCACAATTCTTAACAAAAGAGTCTTGATTTTTAATGACATAAATAATATTCTCATAAATAAATTGTGACGCTACTGTCAAAATACTAATTTCTTTAAATAGTAATCTATAAAAAATATAAACATCACATTTAAAAAAATATCAAATAATTTTCAATTTTACGGTTATAGTGTATCCGAACGTTTTATTGTTTGTTTCTTTTTGGGCCTACTAGGTAGGTATGGAATTTGAAAATCGAACTTCGAATCAACTTATTTTTATCACTCGCTATTTTCGTATCGAAGTGAAAGTGACAGAACAAAGTGAAGTTCAATTCTTTCGAATATTGTGAGTAACGCCATCACTGCTATCGGCATTTAAAAAAAATATTTAATAGTTACTTTGTCTCACGCTCGCAGGAAAATCGAATTTTGCTTACTGTTTTTAAACAGAAAATCCTGCTTGTTTGAGCTGCCGAGGTGAAAAAGTCATTCGCGTCTCGTATCTTTGAATCCCTCGCTGCGGTCAGGATTTTAACTTCGATACCTTCGATTACTCAGGATTCAAAATCAACACTAGCCGCAAAAAACAAGTTTGCTGTGTTGTTGGACAAATAACTATTACCAATTATGGTTCAATCGTATACATAGGTAGCTCATTAAATTGCTGAAAAATGATTTGCAATCATCTCTAGATTTCTCATACTTCTATGTTCATGGTAAAGAAATCGTACTCTGGAATTATTAGGAGGTTCAGAAAATAATCGTAATGATGAATGGGACCTTACACCAAACAGCGTCACCCCAACTTAACAATCGTCACGAGTGCCGGTTTCTGTATCCGCCTCCGCTTCCGCTCCGCTCCGCTGGTCTTTGGATTGCCGTCTACGCGATACGCTTCGTCGCCTGGGAAAAATGTCTTACCGCCTACTGGCAGCGAATCATCAATAGAAATGACAGTAGAACTACGATAACTGCGGTATTCGTCAGGTCATTCACAGCCGCAGTCGTCGACGCATATGTAGGACATTGTTGTTTGTAATAGCAAATACAGCGTTTTAGAACAACCATTGTTCTTGGCTGGCATTTAAACTAATACGCTATTATGTTAAACGTGTGAATGTTTAACACTACCTTAAGTTGGTAACCATTATGTGAAATGCCTGCATTTGTATGTAGAAAGTTATTCAGATTCAGATTCAGATTTTATTACTCAATATAACACAGTATAAATTATATGACATGTCAAATTATATGCAGTTACATTGAGGTCGTCAGAAATATAGAATAAAATAATAATAGTAAAAGTAAAAGTCAACACAAATACAAAGTACATAGTCAATCTTATTTACAAGTCAAGTTCCATATATTCTGGCAGATAATGCATATGCTCTAGAATATTTCCAGCTCCCATACATCTATCGCGTATCAAATACATATGTAGATATTTTTGACGTCTTGGGAACGTATACACATACTTATATATTTATGACTATGACTGTACATTTATAATTAAGTCGCAAACGCACTGAGAGCGGAGCACCGCGCCGCCTCCGCTCTCAGTGCGTTTGCGGCTTTATGTATGTAATAATTACAAACACACATTCAAATGTAACCAGGGTCGTCATCGCTCTTCATAACTTTATACATTCGGAGTGTGATTGAGGAATACAGAGCAAAACATGGCAACACGTTGATGTAACGATATTACCACAAACCCTACGCCATGAAGGGGCACATAAACATACCTCAATGCTTGACTTATTTCAGGGTCAAGCGTTAGCACTTGTTTTCTTAATAGATGGAAGTGCCCAATTTACACATTCGTTTGTGGGTCGCGATGTTGCAACCAGCTTGCGTCTAGCAGGAACCGTGTGCTAGTATTTTATAACGCCATTTTTAGGAAATAAATCTGCATTTGTAGGTATATATGCAACCATTAGAAAGATTTATGGTTGTGTTAGACATGCAAGGAATATTAACTATGATTACTACGAAATCTGTGTCACTGAATTTCATAATTGTTCAGTTATTAACTGAACTTAAGAGGACTTTCTTTTACCCACACAAAAATAAACAAACAGCTCAAGTTAAATAAAAGGCTGTAAAAAGGTTGTAATGTTGTACCTATGAATACTTTCGGAGACCTCTCGCTTCGCTGGCGCCTATTGTCTTACTAATTACAAGTTCAAGCTGAAATTTTATCGCTTTTGCTTACACACCTAGTTCGGCTTCTGCTTTGAATTGAAATTTTAAATATAAATACTCTAAGCAAGGAAAAGCAAACGTTTTAGTAACGTTTGCTTTTTCTTGCTAATTAAGTAAAGTAATCAAAATATTTTGTTTTTTACAGCCATGAAGGAGGTCTCACCATTTGGAAAACATTAACCCATAGACACGTAAGTATTTTCAGCTTAGGGGACAGCCGTCGGGCCGCTGCCATTTTAGTCAATACTCTTGTTTCATAAAAGCCGTAGGAATGTTACTCGTAATTTTTAATTCAGTGTAGAAGTCAACAATCAACTAACGAGTTGGAAAATATTTCAGGTTGTGTATGCTATCGCAACACAAACATTTGCCCAGACAGACAACCTAATAACCTGATGTTGTGTAACCTGTGTAACGTGAACGCCGTCGGCCCGCGGTGTTATCATTGTATCAGTCTGTCGTTTACACAAACTGACAACATGCTGCACTTTATTTTAGGATTTCAACACTACTTATGTGTTATGACAAAGCGTACGCGTTCCTTTCATGATCGAAAGACTGCGATGTAATTTACATGTTGGACTCATTATCGGCTTTGATTGTCGGGCCACTGTTCGAAAGTAGAGTGATGTCTTTCTGTAGACCCATTTTAAATACAGCTAACTTATCGAAAGTCGTAATAAGTATGACGATCACGAAGTCGTCGGTAATCTAGGCTGGGTCTCGATTGCACACGATAGGAAAGTTGCGCCGTCGCCGCCGCGTAGGAATTTCGTACAGATCCTAACTTCCATAAAAATACCAGCCTAATTTATGAGAACGAATACATTCGTCTGACCCACATTTTATTACCAGACTTTGATAAACGGCGCCCCGAATTTTGCCGAGTCTGTTGCTTTTTTGGGTCGATGGATGTGGGGTCATGATTGTAGGCGGCGGTTTATTGGTGTTCGAGTGACGTCTTCGCGGAGATCCAGCAGCTGCACTTGTACAGCGTGCAGCAGCAAGCCGTGCGTAGAGTCGATGGTCGCTGCCGCGCTGAGTCACGCGCCCGCTGTCTGCCATTGTTCGGCGCGGGCGCGAACTAGGCCCGCGCCCTCGCGCCGACCTTGTCTCGACACGGATTTATTGATGCGTCACCACGGGCCGCGACTCGACGCACCGCCCGCCGCGGCGGCTTCACACTGCGGCCGAGTCGAGTTGGCCTAACTCATAACTCTATTCCATTTTACTATTAGAATGCCGATGGTTTTTTTGAGGTTGACTACTCCTGGCCATGTTACAGAAAAAGTCAAATGCAGAAAATCATATGAAGGAAACATACAACAAAAAAAGATAACGTGAAAACTTAAAGAGTGGTACGGCAATGGTATTATTACAATTGAATAGCTAAAGGTCGTACTCGTACAGTTAAAGAATTTTTGTGACCCGCCTTAGGTTGAAAATCAATCTGACATTCTACAACAATAATGTTGAGTTTCCTATGAGTTACAAATGACTTGGCATCTCTAATGACAATGACGACTTCAAGCATATTTTTTTTAAATGGGTCACAAATCAACGTCCGTGACCGTACTTCGGAAAGATTCCAATTGTAGACTAATGCCCTTACTTTAAACGTTGAGTAACCGTGGAGTAGCTAAACCATGCTTTCTCCTTATCTGTCAAATTCAAATGTCACAATGACAGATAAGGACAAAGCATGGTTTAGGTACTCCACGGTTACTCCACGTTTATAAGTAAGGGCATAAATGCAAGAATTACAACATTGATCAAACAAATGATTTTGTAACAGGTATAATATATATTATCTAAAGGACGTAGAAAACAACATTAAAGATAAAATAGTACGGTGAGAAGATAATGGCAGATAGGGATAACGACGATGAATAAATAGGGAAAAATGCAAAACATATAACATCGTTTCCGCCAGCAAAAAAATTGAATGATAGGTAGTTTCGGTGCGATACACTCAGAAAAACTATCAATTTTGTGCATTTGCTACATGTACACCTACGAACACAAACTCTTTGAACTTTGCACATCTTGAACGTTAAGACTGTCTGACATAAACAAAACTTGTTTCGAATTGAAGTTAGTGCGGGGACACATGGTAGGCGCCAGGCGTCTAGACGGTCCGTCGCGTCAGCCTGAAGGCTCTTTAGGATAGGAAGGCCGCCTAAATTCCTCCCCCCTTTCTCCCCGACGCTCGAACCTGCGGCGGCGCGTCGATTACGTGACTCCGAGTCGACGCCGACGCACTGTACGAGTACACGTGCTTATAGATTATTGAAAGGTGCGACGGAGAAAATTGGCGCCGCAAGCCTGTAGCGTTTACAGAACTCGCATTATATTCATTGGTTTATGAAGTTGTTGTAATACGAGTATAGATGGGTAGGTTAGGTACATTCATAAAGAGGTACTTCCCGCCGCATTTTTTTGCCGCGTGTGACATATGAGAATCTTAAATAAAATGTATAAGATTATAATATTATTATGTCATAAGCCGTAATAGCCAAGTCATATTACATATATTTAGTCTAAAACTGTTCGGAATCTAGAATATCATAGCTAAGTTAAATAAATAAAGTACCTAGTGTACTCTCAGGGGCTCTCAGATATCGATTTTCAAGACAATCGAAGCAGTAACAAAAAAGTTCAAAATGGCGGCCACTTTTTTATAATCTCATTACGGGTTCGCATTTGTAGTCCCTAGGGGCCCTCAGATATCGATTTTCAAGACAATCGAACCAGTAACAACTAACTTAAACTAATCACTTTCAAAAACGGTGATAGTTTTAGGTTATGCTCACTGTCAACAGTATTTATGCTTAGAAACGCAATACGGGGTGACGTCAGCAGGTAAACTCAAATACCGTTTACCATTTTCGTCCATACCTGTAACTTACGATTGGCCTAGCAGCTGAGAGGTAGGTCGGTTCGGTTCAAATCCCATTCGATTCCAGTATCTTTTTGTATTTAAAAAGTAGTTTAAAAATTAGTTCTACCGCTGCCGTATGCGTGAGAGAAAGGGAAGCCAGACAGGCTGTCGAGTAACGCGCGTTACGTAACGAAATGGTTTACCCTCCGCTAAGAAGTTATCACTTCAATAATTAGCAAAGCGCAAAACAGAGTTCAATATATCAACATGGTCTAGGCAATCATATACTTACTTCCCATTACCCTACGATGAGGAGAAGAGGATTAATTAAAGGTACTAACCTTTCGTAACTCAATGCCGAAGCCGTGGAAGCCTCCTCTCACCCATCTCATATTCCTTATTTTATTAGTATTAGTATTAGTAAGTAAGTAAGATGAAGTTCGCCTCTTGTATTCTCTTATTCAATAAAGATTTAATAAACAAATATTTTCAAGAGCTAATCTTTTCATAATTGTTTTCATCCCTCATGTTACACATCGATTACAAACCATGAACTCAATGAGATATAAGCCATTATTTTTTTACGACGTATGACCAGAGATTTTGGGAGAGCTTTTGTAGGATTTTTCCAGCAATCCTCTTCGGCACGTTCTAAAATTGAAATGTTGACATGCTGAACTATGGTCAAATGGTTCATTTAAACTATTTCTGCGGAAGCATGTATGGGAGCTTTTAGTTGAGCTGATTTTCATGATTGACAGCGACGGCATTTCGAGTATTAAGTAAATGTTGTTTTTACACGACTGGCCAAAAAAATTACCGTAACTATTACACTCGTAATTTCGTACGAACGTTTCGTGCTAACGTAGCGAATTTTCAAAGTTTTGTTGATAATTATTGGTTTGTAGACTTTTTGAAAACTTTTTAATTGGGCATAACACTAAATAATATTATAAATGTAAAAGTTTGTGATTGTGTGAGTCTTTGTAAGTTAGTATGTTTGTTAATCCTCTACGCTGAAACAGCTGGAAGGGTTTTTAATACGTATACCGCCATATTTATACAAGAAGCTAAATGCTGAAGAAGCTGCTCTGCCCGAGACAGGGCGTTTGCTCTTCGTGGCAGCTTTCGGTTCGCGCTGCTACGAAATGTTAAAATAATATACCACCACGAACTTTGGCAGTCCAAACAGTGTCAATATGCTATTAAAAACATTTATAATTCTTAATATAAATCGACCATTAATATTGATACGCATACAAATGTAAATAAAATACGGGTAAAATATACAACAGTCAGGTGTTGACTTACTTGGGGGTGTGTTCCCGATGGGTACGTGCGGCGCCGTCGGCGGCCGCGGCTGCTAGTCGAGCCGCGCCGGCGCACCAACCTGCTCGGTATGGGTCCGCTGACGCGAGCTGTGCGAACCCTCAACCAAATTGAGGAGAACATTGATTTTTTTTCGTGTTCTCTGAATGAATTCACAAAGGTTGCATTGTTTATATTATGTTTTAGGTGTAAGGATAGAGATTAGTTGATTCTGTACCAAAAAGTAGTTAGTTACACTATTGTCTTAGGGTAAGCCCTGTAAAAATAGTTGTGAGTGTGGGAAATAAATAAATATTATGCATAAATTTAGGAATAGACTTACCCCCTTCTTCATAAACGCACTATAAACCTATTTTATTAAAGTATGCCTCCTCCGGAATACCACACTGCGCTCCAAAACACGCATAGCTGACGTAGGTGAGAAAACCGCCAGGCTCAAGTGGGATTGGGCCGGTCACGTCTGCCGCATGCACCAAGTGGGTGCCGCAAAATGGGCGACCTAGACGGGGCAGGCCTAGACGGAGTTGGCGGGACAACTTGGACGCATTCCTCAGCAACTGGCTGGAAGAGGCACCTAATAGGAACTCGTGGAGATCAAGGAAGAGGTCTTTACCCAGCAGTGGGACACTCATATAGGCTGGAAAGAAATGCCTTGTCACTCTCTGACTGATGCAAATGTCATAATGACAGATAAGGACTAAGCATATTTTCGCTATTGTGAGTTTGTGAATAAGAAGGCAATGATATAATATAGTAAAAAGAGGTAGATATGTTATACGCACTTCGATAGTGGCACCCTAAAACCAAGCCAATTGGTACACCTTTACTTAGTCAACATACACTCGTCTCTGTTTCGCTCCCGGAAATTAGCATACCATCCTGCTTTCACTTGTCATTTATGCATTAGTGTGTAATTGCAATATTTACTGATTATGTGTGCGTAAGCCGGGCCATTTTTACAAGCGGAATACCGTATAGGTAACGTATCTACCTCTTTTTATATCATTGATAAGAGGGTAAGACTTTAGTACGAGGGCTGCTACTTATGTATCCGGAATCTGGGATTTCAACATTTATAAACGTTATATCTGACCTCCATGGTAAAATTTGAACTTTTTTTTAATACTGGCCGCTATAATTTTTATTCTTATGTACGCTAGTCTTTTGTTTTTGGCGGGATCAAAATGTCATCTCGCTGCAAGAATGGAACTCACTCGTGAAAATATTCGTGCTATGATTTATTATGATTTTCAGCGTGGTTTAACGCAACAACAGTGCATAGATCAATTAACTTCGACTTTTGGTGATGAAGCTCCATCGAAAAGCACTGTGTACCACTGGTTTAGTGACTTCAATCGTGGATGTAGTATGCTCACGGACGAAGTTAAGGAAGGTCGCCCGTAATCGGTCGTTGTACCACAAAATATTGAAGCTGTGCGAAAACTTATAATGCATGACCGTCATGTTACATATCGCGAGATAGAGGCGACTCTGGGCATATGTATGACGAGCATTAATAAGATATTACATGATCATTTAGCTGTAAAAAAAATTTGTTCCCGTTGGATCCCTCACAATTTAACTAAGGATCAAAAAGAGGCTCGCGTCGAATGGTGCAAGAAAATGTTAAAAAAATATATCCGTGGTGACTCAAAAGCTGTTTATAATATCTACACAGGTGACGAATCCTGGATCTATGCGTATGATCCGGAAACTAAACAACAATCAACAGTGTGGGTGTTTCAAAATGAGCCGAACCCTACGAAAGTAACTCGTGCAAAAAGCACCTTGAAGCAAATGGTCGCCTGCTTTTTCGGTATTAATGGCCATGTGGCTACAGAACTGAAGTGCCACTAGAGAATCGTAAAACGGTTAATTCGGAATGGTACACGACCATTTGTTTGCCGGAGGTATTTGAAGAAATACGTAAAAACAACCAGCGACGCAGAATCGTTCTTCACCATGACAATGCCAGCTGTCATACATCACGCGAAACGACTCGATTTTTGGAAGGTCAAAATATAGAATTAACGGGTCATCCGCCGTACAGCCCTGATTTGGCACCCAATGATTTCTATTTATTCCCAAATGTAAAGAATAAATTATGTGGTCAACGATTTTCGACCCGTGAAGATGCAGTCGACGCGTTCAAACAGCACGTTTTGGAGATACCTCAGTCAGAGTGGAAAAAATGTTTTAAAAATTGGTTTCAACGTATGCAAAAGTGCATCGATCATAAGGGAGAATATTTTGAAAAAAAAAAACCGTATTTAGTCATATACGTTTGTTATTTTTTTCTATTCCGGTTACATAAGTAGCAGCCCTCGTATGGTGGATAATAATAACTATTGTATCTTCTAGAAATAGGCTTTACACACCGGTTGCTGGCGCACACGATCTGCTGTAACACGGTATTCTGTAAAGCCGACTTAACAGAAACCCAGCGTTACAGCACTAACAAGTGTCGCAATACAATGCTGAGTGAAAACCCATATCGATGTGACACTACCGCACTCTACATTCTAAGATTAAATAATCCACATCCATACTAATATTATAAATGTGAGAGTGTGTTTGTTTGTCCGTCTTTCACGCTTCAACCACTAAACGGATCGTGATGAAACTTGGCACACATATTGGTTAGGTCCTGGAATAGGACAAAGGATAGTTTTTATCCCGGAAAATTGGACAGTTCCCGAGGAAGCAGCGATAAACGAATTCTACGCGGACGGAGTCGTGGGCGAAAGCTAGTAAGTAATTATATGTTTATGTTGGTGATGGTCTGATGGTGCTGAGTGCGAGATTGATTAAATACTGTCCATTTTCATTTACTAGAACAAGCGTGATAATAGTTTATCCTTTATATCCTGGATTGACACATAGGTTACTTAACTTAAAAACTTTGTAAGTAGGTTTCGAGGGAGAAGCAAAAACGACTTCTACGCGGACTGAGTCGCGGATCGCGGGCAAAAGCTAGTATCTAATTAACCTTTAGGCGCTATATTGCCTCAAATTAGCGCCTATGTGCCACTAAATATTCATTTGCTACTGAAATCCCTGGTGGCTAACTTTGCACCGCTATTGTATTTATATTCCAGTTACTGAAGGCACCTTAATTTAATGGCGTGCATTGCTCCTTGCATACTTGTTACAAACTTGTACTTATGTTATTTATTTCGTAAAAATAAAGTATGATATCAAAATTTAAATGAAAATATTATTGAACTGTCGTATTAGTGAAAAGAATGTCACAACAGACAGGCGCGACAAGAGTTATACGAAATAAAATAAAATAAAACCGCTTTCAAGGCAACCTTAAACAAGTCGTATTTGCATGCATACGCAATGATCATCGGCTGTCTCGCGACACATTCGCATGCATGGTGCATACGACTGCATTTCGAAGTACGAGCGTCCAGATTATGGGTGCATTCGCGACGTCAATGTACGGATTATTTGAGAAGAGTGAATTGATGTCGTCGGGGGTGCAGCCGGCGGGGCGGGCGCGGGGCGCGGGGGCGATGCACTCCGAGCTGCATGTACATGCACCGGCGCCACCCGACCACTGGACATTGCCACCAATTCCATGAAGCTTTCCAAATCACTGTTATGCAAACTTTTATACATTCAGGGCGAGGCAACGATGCAGTTTCCGTTATATAACTGCAGGTTATACAATATTAATAAGGTTTTGGCTGGTTGAGAGAGTCCTTGCCATTTACAGATATCACAAGGTTGAATGCCAACTCAAGTACCTTATTTAAAATAGGATGTAGGTTTGAACAATTTAAGTATGTGACAGTCAGTAAGTAGCTAAGTAAATAATTGATTACGGTCTGATTTTTTATTTTTGTAAAGAGTTGTTCGTCGCTCCCGGCTTCAGACAGCTTCCCGCTAAAACTGTTGGAATGTTCAATTTGCTATACGGTATCACATAACAAAGTAGGTAATCTTGATAAATTCCTATTCGGCCGATTCATTATATATAGTGTTATTTCTCTCATTCTACATTGAAGTCTAATTGTTTTTTAGGGTTCCGTACCTCAAAAGGAAAATAGGAACCCTTATAGGATCACTAGTGCGTCTGTCTGTCTGTCCGTCTGTCACAGCCGATTTGCTGCAAAACTACTGGACCGATCGAGTTGAAATTTGGTATACATATGTAAGTCAGTGACCCAAAGACGGACGCGTAACGTAAATAAATGAATTATCGACAAGGGGGCCACTTTTGGGGGACAAATAAGGAAATTAAAAAATAAAAATTTGCAAACCTTATTCTGTGACATGTCAAATGAAAGGACCTGTTGTGAGCATTTCAAATATATTTTTTTAATAATTTTAATATAAACAGTTTTTAAATTATTTAAGAAAATAGGACGAAAAAAATTTACCATTCCCCCTCCTTATCTCCGAAACTGCTGAACCTAAAATTTTGGAATAAATATGGGAAATAGTTCTTCACCTAGATTACAGGAAAACCTATAAGAAGTTTGAGTGTTCAAAGTAACAAAGCGCGGACATACATTTACAATATTTCCTGTTACTTTGAATACTGAAACTTCTTATAGGTTTTCTTGTAATGTATTTTATGGAAATCAAATAAAAGGTATATTGTTACAAATGTTGTTGTGGTAGGTAATTATTTATAACAACTGCTGTATACATATATATCCGTAGGTACAACTTCTACGCGGCGTTTTTTTAAGTCACCTACACATTGATACTAAGACAATACACAATTAACGTATCTTAAGTAAAAGCGTTAAATACTTAGTTGCAGCTGCACAATCCTGTCCCTGCCTGTTATGTTGACGAGCAGCTAGCAATGGACATCTTTTTTTCATATATATTTTTATACCCTGGGTCGGTCCTTTCGTGCGCTCGCAAGTGGTTGATGTAGCCAATCTTTACGAGGAACGTGCGGTCGCACTTGGGACATGTGAGGACACCATCGCGATAATTATGTGTAATAGACTCAGGTGGTCTGGCCTTCAGATCATCACGTTTGGTTTCTAGCTCCTGTCTTCGCTTATCCTCAAAAACCTAGATGTTTTACTTAACAAGGTGCCAACATCGTCTTATCAATTTGTTACCGATCTACTTATTTTGATGCTGAAAAAAAATTGTAACTACGAGAGATTTTCTAGATGAAGGATAAAAACCTAACAGTCATATTAACTAACGCTGTTAGGAACAACAGTAATTTCATTTCTGATTAGCTGATATAACTAACTTATTGTTAATCTCGTATGTATGGAATCACGAAGCTTTAGACACAATCTTGTAAGACGCATCCATTTTTTATCTCCGTATTCAATTTTTTTAATTGATTTCACGGCAAGGTAAGCGAAACTGAATTACGAAAAAAATATGCCCTCTTACAATATCTATCGCTCGAAAAATGTTACCTACTATACCTACTTATAGTGCTAAACGGACATACGAGTACACTTTGCTACCACAGCATCCTGCATACATCATGACCTTCTTTTAGCCGAATGACGCGCACTGCTGAACATACCTAGGCCTCCCCAAATTACGTTACTATGTTATATCATCGAGTCATTTCAATATTCTTGTAATAAATTAACCTTAATTACTAACACGTATAAGTACAATTTCATGTAGGTCTAACGACAATTAAGCCTTTTCCTGTATTAAACTCGTTTATCATTTCCCTCTCCGGCACTGTTGAATTTTTTAGGACAGAAGGAATCCTATCTGTTAATTCGATGATGAATAATTACATCCATATCCATTAAGCAGCTCATGAATGCGATATTGTAAGACAACAATTACCTTCACAAACTTTTCCACCTTAACATTTAAAATATTACAAGGAAATAGGATAAGATGGAATGCTAATTAAAATGCAGTTTTTTGTTAAAGTACAATTTTCCATTTCGCCTGCCAACGGTCGCTGGCTGCTTCAGTTTTAGTAACCACTTTGAAATATTAAGAGCATAATCCGTAGGTAGGTAGTAATCGCACATAACCGCTAAAAGTTAATCAACGAGTTAAACGACACGTGCTGACCTAACTAGGCCGATGATTCTGCAGAGTCATAATTCCGAATTCATAAAAATCCCGAATTTTCATAATTCCGAAAGCAATATTTTGATAGAAGACTTTATTTTTCGATATCGCGTATAAATCAAACCGACGCTTACGTACAGCAATTAAATTATGCATTGAATCTACTTAAAATAGCTCCAGGATAACATAACCCTCGGAAATATGAAAATTCGGACAATTAATATTCAGAAAAAATAATTGGAATTTTAAGGGGTTCCCAACGGCCAACGTCTGTGAAACACAATATCTGCGAAATGTTTACACTGGCACCTGTAATTATTTCAATCGTTAATAAATTCAATATCAAAGCTGTATAAACAATTGTTTTTCCTTATAACAAAATAACAATTAACCTCTAAAACAGTCATGTATCAGGAAGCATAACAAAAACACGCGGTTGTCGACCCAAAGGTTGTTGCCGGTAAATGGCAGAAGGAAGTGCGTCGGCGGCAGGCGGTAAGATGGAAGTCCTGTCGCCCTCGCCCCCGCCGGGCTCTCGGGCGGCGAGCGTGAAACCGCGCGCGCGCCGGATGCGCGCTAAAACGCCGCGCGTGTAGCTGCCGCGCTCCGGCGCCCACGACAAACACGATATACCTATCACTACCTGCCATTCGCGTAGAATTCATTTATTTATGTAAAGTTTTTAGATAGGTAATTAAAAACTTCTATAATAATAATAAGAGAGTAAAGTGTTCTTTTTGTAAATGTAGGCCATGTACTAACTGTGTGCTGAAAATCATGCAAATTCTCTCTAGGACATTTCGAATCATATCGAATTTAAGGCAAAAATTACGATCCTGAAGGACCATAACGTCCCTGTATCTTGAATAGCAAGATTTTGTAAACAGTTATAGATAACTAAATGGTACCTATTAGGCAATTTTTTAGTAGTGATAGTAAATCGCATAACAATATTACAATGATTTTTTGAATATATAAAAAAATTGCCCGATCTTTTTAGAATAGCCGGTTTGGTACCTGAATGAGTGAATTGAAATATATGAATGAAATATATCGAAGTTGGTGGCAAGTTTCTCGTTTAAGATTGTTAATGACTTATTGACGCCGCGGCGCCGGCTTGGATATATTTCAAAATATGACACGTAACTACTCCAAGGAGACCGGTAATTTTTTACACATTTTGGTGGTCTTGCGAAGGCAGTTGTATATTTTGTAACAAAGCGTAATTAATAAGGTTTATTTACTTAATTTAAGTATCACGCAGTTTGTCCTGGTCATTAAACAGCCGAAACGTCATTAAATTAACCAAAATTGTATGGCTTTTAAAAATGTCAGACAGAATACCATTAAACATTAATGCTATAAACCTTAAAAGTTTAAAATGAAAAGATTTATTACAAAGTTGCATCTTGTCTTGAAATCCGGCACATTAAATGCTAAGTGTGTTTGTCTGTTGGTTCTGCTCTGATGAATAGATGGATTGGACCCATTTCGAATAACCCGATGATGGAAACAGGTCTGCGGATGGCAACTGAGAAACTAAGACCTCAGGGGCCGTATTCTACTTTGTTTCTACTCTACACGTAAGTTTTGTCATCGTTTTATTTTTGTCTCGGCCACCATTAGGTACGTCAAGTAAATTATAAGAGCTATCATAAGGTTGACAATACCATAACGTGTCAAAAGCAATTATGGTTAGCCCGAGAAGAATAGAGCTCGAGGGCAATAGACACAGATTTTTATTAAGTATTAAATAAGTAAAAATAATTCTTCATATATCACTCATGAGTCTCATGACATGTTATTATGGTTGTTAACAGATATTTTGATGACATTTAATTTCGTTTGTTTTGAAACCTTCAAAGACAATGCAACAGATGACAATACACAAATGAAACGCATTGTTGGCTGGGGCTTGTTGACGATTAATGTGGCGAGGCGGTGCACTCGGAGTCGTTGTTCTTTGCAGCCGCAGTGCTGACACCTGCCACCTTGGCTCGTCCTACCTTCGGCATGACTCAGCCTTATTTACGAGGCGGACATTTGCACGGTACTGCACAATGGAATGCCCACTAAAACCCGAGACAAAGCTAGCACAATCTGATTGGGACTAACGACTCTGCTTTATCACTTTATGCTACCTACTTGTTAATTTCATATTTACCTTCTTTTTTAATTTATTAAAATCCACAAATTTTGATAAAAACAGACAGAGACAGTTAAATGCCTATGCTGGGACTTGAAGTGTATAAAAGATCTACATAACACGAATATCAAGTTCTATAGCGGCGGTTTTCAAAAAAAGTGTACGTAGTTAAGGGCTAAAATTAAGATACGGTAACTTTAGTAACTGACTAACGAGAATTAACTATATACAGTTATAAAACAAATGGTGGTATCTCAGGCAAAACTCAAAAAGCAAGTGCGACCATATTACTTGAATCTGCTTCCTTTATTGAATTTGAGATACTTACCTGAGATACCGCCTACTTATTGGCTTATGAGGGCAGTATATACATGAATAATTAATTTTCGCGACTCACCTGACTAAAATTACAGTTTCTTAATTTTAGTCCTTAACTATGTACACTTTTTTTAATCCGCCCGTAGACCGTGTCAGATTTAACCTCTGCACTGGTTCAGTGTTTTTGCCCTTGGTGGTCACAATCACGACAAGTTTCATCAGTATTAAAGTATACATGAGCCAATTTAGTTTTTATTGCTATCAAGCTTCATACGAGCGTCAATCTCGGAGCAATAAGGGTCGTCGCACAAAGGATGCTGATTGCCGCCGAAGTGACCGGCCACTTGTAGCCGTCGCCACCGTGCACGACAGCTTTACTGATTTAATGAAATAGGTACTACACATCAACAATGCCTCAGGACTAAAAGTATTTTCAAATTATTTCGAAGTTTTTGATATAAAATTACGCTAAGCCCCCGTAAATAGCAAAATTATTGTAATTTAAAATATATAACTTTTGAGATATTTGGCTTAACGAAATAACAAATATTTTAGAAACTGCTAAAGATGAAAATCCCATAGAAATGTACTGGAAAGTACCTAACTCAAAGGAGAGGAGAAAGCGTAACAAACGGACAGACACACAGACAAAATTACTGACACATTTATAATATTAGTATGGATAGATAGACAGATATGGATTTATATAAACATATAATATCGTATTGATAAAACTAACATAAATGTATTATTTAAGTAGATAGGTTACTACCGGTTGTTCATAAATAAAGTAAAACCCAATAACTTTGCAACATGCCTTTCTGCTAAAAATACTCAGGCAAACCGCAAACGTAAACCCACAATAATTCCCGCCATAACTTTATGTTAGTGTTGCCATTTTCCAGCTGTTTTTTCCCGTAAAGGGTAGCGCGGCCGGTTGGCAGCGGTTGCCGCGGGCGGCGAGGGCGCCCGTTTGCCCTTGCCGCAGACGGTGCCCCGCCCTGCACCCTGCACCCTGCACCCTGCACCCTGCACCCGCCTGCCGCGCCGTCTGCTGCACCGCCCGCCGACCACGCCGTGATGCTGCATTTTATATCTCTTATTACAGTTACTACTTAAGGACTGTTTGGAACGTATCGAGATATGTGCTTTCATATTCCATTAAGCGTTCTCACATTAGTTAGCTCAGGTTATGTGTGGTATTTTGCTCACTTTAATAGGTAATATTTTAGAGGTAAATAACTTAAACCTGTACAAAACGATTCAAAAAAATTAAGAAAATACGTTCTTCACGTTGGTGTTGGTAGTCATCTTTTTTTCAGTGCAAATAACAAACGTGTGAGAATCTCGGAGCCACTTGAACGAGTCTAAAAATAACCTTAAGCAGACGTCGAACCGCTTCCCAGCCTGACAGGCGACATCCAAGTTCCACCAACCTTGCCTGTGGGCGTTGTGGGCTGTTAGCCTGTGGGCGTTTGTTTCTTAAGTGCTAAAAACCAACGCCCACAATAAGCTAACGGCCGAAATCAAACACTTGCATCAACTTCGTAATAATGACAGGTGATAAAATAAGTATTTTAATGTTAATTTAAACATACAACATAATGTCAAAAAATCTTGGCAACCTGTGTATCTTTAAAGATACATTTCTACAGGGATATATTATTTTTCACTGTTTTTTGCATCATCATCATCATCTCGAGCGATTTATTTGTCCAGTATTGAACATTGGACTCCTCAAAATTCCTCCATTTATTCCTAGATAATATCATGTCTCTGTTCTCCACTTCCTGCCAGCTCATGCCACAATGTCGTCGGCCCATCTAGCTTTAGCTCTACCAGGTGTGGGTATTATGCTAAATAACATTAGCCTATATTTTAATTTAACCGATTTAAGGTAGTATATAATATTTCATGCCTCGTGTGGCTGCCGAGTTAGAATAGTGCCACTCCTTGTCTTCCCGTGGATGTCGTAAGAGACGACTAAGGGAATAAAGGCTTGTAGTACTGTTAGGCGATGGGCTTGCAACCTGTCACTAATACGCTGGTAAACATCTTAGCCTAATTGTGCAAATTGTGGTTATAGAATTATCAACAAGTTTTTAGAGATGTTTGTAATTCTGTAGCTCTGCCTACCCCATTCTGGGAACGAAGGCGTGAAATTATGTATGTATGTATAATATTTCATGTTGTAATAAATATTTTTGCCTTCAATTATTTACGCTTGTGTACTTCTGGAATGATTTTTGAAAAATAGTACATTGTTGCCTAGGCGCGGAAAGTAAGGGATTTCCTGACGAGGTGGTTAGCAGGCCGAGCAACAGCGAGGCCTGCTAATATACGAGTCAGGAAATCCTCGTTTCCGCCGAGGCATACATAATGCTTTTCTCAAACAATGTGAGGAAATTATACAAATACATGATTAAAAGTATTTTTAAAAACTTTTGACAAATTCGGAGAGAATGTTTATTTGCGTCATACGAGTATTAGTTAAGATAGTTTGACGCACAACGAGCCGCCGCCCGCCGCCGCCGCCGCTCCGCAACGCCCGCCGCGCTGCCGCCCCTCACTGCGCCCCCTCAAGTTGGGTGTACGGGATTTTTTTCATGGGCCTTTCGATTTTATATGCAATAGAGAGCACTTTTGAAAAAACAATATGGACATGGACGGAAAGTGTTTTCATATGGTTTTTTTACTCCTAGGAGTAAAAAGAGGCATTTTCCGTCCATGTGTTTCAATCGGAAAACCGTTATTTCCGAGCATGTTTGAGAAAAGAATATTATCATCAATTGATGTCAATGCCTTTTAAAATCCGTCTGAGTTTAATTCGTGGTTTGTATCGGCTATTGAATGCGTGCGCGCACAATATCCATACAGATTTATTATATCAGTCTGCCGGTCGCTCACCCTGCGCTGTAAAGGATATAATAATATTTATATACCTAAGTACTTACTCTAAAAATTTAGTTCCCTACGCTTTAGTCCACCATATATTCTTGAGACAAGCCCTTTTAGGAGTTTAAACTCTGTGGGTCTAGATTTACCTAGCAAAGATCCCATTACCTATGATATCATACAAATATCAAGAACTCGATTTTTATTTTTATTTATACCGAAGAAAAAAAACGGAAGAGGTTCTCAAGTCAACCCGTATATAGGCGTATGTGTAAAGGTTTATCGTAAATTCGTATGCTGGAATTAAATACTTTACTTTTCTTTACTAATAAAAAGAAAATTGATTAAAGAAACGAAAAAAATAATGAAGATTTTACGTGTTGTTAGTTTACATTTAAAATATGTTATAAGTATAATGTGGTTAATAAACTCGAACTCTAAAGAGCTTCCTGAGTTTTTTGTAATAAAATGTTGAATTGTTTGAGCACCGCGTCGGGGACTCGCCGCTGTAGCTGCCCAAACGCCTGCTGCTCTCGCTGTATCAGCTCCCTTATTTCATCGTCAACGACAGGGTGTATCACAGAAAATATTCCTCCAACTTCAGTGTCCTTCATGGCAGCATCCAATTCTTTCAATATAAGTTCATATTCAGAGGTAACAGATTCCTCTATGGCGTGAAATTTCTCTTGTACTAATTCGTCAATTATTGTCGTATCGTGTCCTGTTTCTGATGGGTATGCCGAAATAGCTGCGAAATGAAATGGACACGTGAACATTACACCTCTAAAAAACGTTTCACTGCTGTAGTGTTATTTTTCGCCGAGGACTCTTATGACGCCTGAGCTCAGATGTAATCAGACGAAATCGCTATGCTAAGATACTCTGGTTCCGCGTCAAGCCGTAAACGTGATTCTCCATTTTATTTATTACAATCAGAGAACCCTTAAATAATGGATGGAATACGATAACTAAATAAGAGACTAATATTACGCTATAAAATAATGATTATATCTGTTTACTCCGGTCACTATTACTATTACGATATACTCTCTCGACAATTTTGGGCAAATTAACATTGGCTACTGAAATTCCAGTGAGTTGTTGCGATTACATATGCATACAATACGCTCAAGACATTCAATGGTAGACTAATTAATCCCCGAGGGACCCCGCTAATGCCAGCAACCTTATTTTACTGTAAGTTAGTTTACTTACTTAATTTATTGTACTTACTGCATTTATCTCCATCAAACAAATCCCTGCGTCTGTTGTTGCTTTTGCATCGCATTCCATACTCTTTGACCTTGCGATTGAGTACATTCAATTTCATTCCTGTATTCAAGATGTTTGTGCTGATCTCGTACAGTATTGATTCTAAATTCTCCGGCTCAAAATTATGGGTGAATTGATACAATGCATCTTGCAAGCTTAGGACGTCGAACATAGGTTTCCCGAACGCCTTCAATGCGCTTTGTTTTAGCTTGCCTTTGACATCGTCTAGTTTACTCCGATAATCTTCTTCTATTTTTTGATATTGGATATCCGCCTTGTGACTAAACTCTGCTGCAGATTCACTTAATTGCTGCTTTATATGCCGGAACAAGTCCTGCATTGAAATACACGTGTATCCGTCTCGCTGAGGATTTGCAAGAGTTGAAATTAATCGTGCCGTCTCTGAAATTAATATTACCTATCGATAAAATTACCCTGAACTGAAATAATTTACTTTATCATTCTTCTTGATCTGTGCTCTCATATAAGAGCGCTGAATTTTCCATATTTCAATAGTAATAGGTAATAGGTATACATTAAAATAACACGAACAAGTGTATTTTCAAAATTGTCATAAATGTTTACCGTTATCTTAAAATTAAGTTACATTAGATTAGTACCTACGAGTACTACGAGTATAGTTCAAATGTTTTTTTTCCGCAGCCGCAGTACAAAGATTGCACCAGACAACAGCATGTAAAGTTGACATATTCATTAACCATATTTGTTTAGTTTATCGTTAATGTCCATATTCCTAAATACTGCAATATATTACAAGAATGCTTACTTTCATCTTCTTCACAACTATGTTGACAATTTTGACTGTAGCGCTCGTAATTTTTCAGAATGTATGTTTTTTCTTGTAGCAACATATCATACTGTTTCTTGTATATCGAGTGTCCCCGTAGTGCGTTGACCAAATAATCCAAGTCCGGTTCCATGCCTTCTCGTTGCCGAGCTATATTTTCCAGAACACTTTTCAAACGTGTCGGCTTGTTTATGATAAACGTCTTAAAGTTTTCTAGCTCCTGTTTGAAGCTCTCGCGCATTTGCGTATACCGGGGGAGAAGCTTTGTTCTGTATTCTTTTTCGAACTCTGAACTCAGATCGTCGATAGTAGCCCTAATATCACTATGGCTTATGAGACTTTTACCTGGTGGGCAGTCTGGCTCCTCTGGTGTCACTGGTTCTTCTAAATAGTAAATTATGTATGATTAGAAGCATGTCAAACAAGTAAAGTTAGTAAAGAATTCATTACACCAAACACCAATCCACTTTTCCTGTCTGTAAACTACAAATAATTTTCTTCCACATTATAAAGCGACTTGAAAATTTGAGGTACAGAAAAGGTTTTTTTATTTCTTTTTGAATTTTGTCTAATTAAATTCATCAAGTGAGTTAAATATTTGGTTAACCTGTTGTAGCATACGATGTCAAATCAGGTGTCGATTCTGACTCCAGATAGACGTAGTCATTAGACTCATTAGGTCCGCTAAAGTCGTCATCCTCATCAGGTCCGGTTGAGTCGTGATCGACTACTAGAGTCAGAGCCCCCCCGACCAGCAACCCGCAAACGGTCAAGTTTAACACTAACTCGCTTAAACCCATGACTATTCACTCGTATGAAATAGGTGCCCTAAAGTGCCCTTTTATTTAAAATGTGCAATAAACGCCGGTATGCACACGAGTATTCGGTGCGATCTCAAGAATTTATAATATCTATAGTATTTACAAGCATTTTTATGATTTTAACTAACCTAATGCGTAACTAACATTCCGAGGAGGTAAAAACTATTTGCGGTTTTATTACCTCGGAATGTTAGTTATACAAAACATTATTATTAATTATTAACTAGAAATAATTATATTTAAATGCTATAATAGTTGATTATTTTCTTATCAGAAACGCAGAACTCGTAGGAGAACACGTAAAAACATTTTACCTTCTAGTGTTTTGCTATTTATACTATTGTCTACTACGACGATTTTTCTGTCCTGGGAAAAGCGGTAAACGTCTTTGATACTGTCATAATGTGGAAATCGATAGCAAAAGCTAGCGCACTTGCTAGCCGTTTTGGAAATATCTTCATTAGAAAGACACTAAGCGTAAATGGATGGATGGTGTAATTTATTTTCGTTGCTTGTTTGTTGGGTCACCTATAGTATTAAACGAACCTTTACTTTCTGAAACCTAATGTCAAGGGTAATTGCGTAAATAAAGCAGTACAGTCTATAAGCAGCTAGCTGTACACTTTTGTACCTTGTCGCTTTAACACCTTTGATCGATTAGTGCAGCAGTCCAAACATGACGTTAAAGTGACAAAGCACTAAAGTGCGCAACTACCTATAAGGGCGACCGTACATCAAACAACCCGATCATGCCCACATGAGACTGATATCAGATTGAGAATAGGTAAAACTTGAGAATTCACATACACCTTTAAACTAAAAAAAATACCGTGAAAAGAACACGACTTTATTGTTTTATTATATTCGACCACTTCGATTCCCGGTTAAGGCAGACGAATTTTCAAAAATACATAAATGCAGTATTTATTATTTACAAAAGTAAAGGTAAGTCTTCTTTGCGTAGACTTTGCTATTTCCAATATTTAAGTTAGTTTCCGTTCATGTGGCGTTTGTTTTTTCCACCCTGTACATTAAATCTCGTGTAATGGTGTTTGTGGCCGAACTCCTCCGAAACTGCTCGACTGATTTTTATAATATGAGAATAGGTCGTAAAGTATATTTCATAAGGATTGTATCAAAAAGAATTTGTTAAGTTTCAAAATCTTGGTACAATACTTATGTATATATTGTTATTAAAATTATCTTTTAAATAAAACTGCCTTCGCACAAGCTTAACCGAAGTAAAAACAGTGTAATTAATCCGAAGCCACTGAAATTAATGAACGTCCATTTATTCTAATTTGCAGTTCACTGATGAGCGCGTGGCAATTGGCACCAGCTATTGAGGTGTCATGGAGACAAGGATTAATGGTGACGGTGGGGTCTGCGCCCGCGCGCCCTCTAGACACCATGGTGACCTTGCAAGTTGACCTTGCAGCGTCACTGCAGCTGACCCTGACCTCGCAGGTTGGAGCGATCACGACACATGTCGGTGATGCACAGAACATCTGCGGTCCAGAAACACGGCTGGCTGATATGGGGTTGTTTGTTTTGAGTTTGCATATGGCGCTTGATAATGAGTCTAATTGGCTTTAAAAATGTAATTTTGTACGAAATATTTTTGGACGAAAATTTGTGCTTTTACCTATTTACTACTTGTACGAGGGGTGATCCATAAGTTTTGAGAATCAGTTGGAACCATCCACATAATGATATTCTTTTAATGTGGAGTATACCATGGCACTAATCAACCTAAAGAGAAACATTTTTTATACATTATTCATTTGTTTTTCTGTGATAGCTACACAAAAAACATCTGTATCACAGAATAAGTAATAGTATAAGTATGAACAATTTTACAAGATGGCAGAAATAAGAGTTTTGTAATAATTTGGAGCGGTGTGGAAAAAGTGGTACACTAATAAAAAGTATTGTTATTGAAAATGAAACCTTGAAATAAAGAAAAAATAAATAAATAATCTTTGCAGTGTTTTTTTTTATCTCCAGCTCTGTCACCAAAACTTAGGGTGGTTTTTTTCGGCTTTTTCCAGGATTATTGAGGCCTACAAATAAATACTGTGTCAATTTTAGCAATGGAGTTCAAATAATCTAGGAGAGTTATACTTATAACATTATTTTATCATAGTTATGGGAAAATATTAATAATAAGCTGAAGAAAAAATTAACGAATTTGCGGCAGTAATTATGCTTCAGAGCCTTCTAATCGACAATGCTGCTCTTCGACAGAAGGGAATTAATTTAAAGTTAATTAATTTTCACTTATCTTTAAGTTAGCTCGAAGAGTTAGCTCTTCGACCTAACTAACTTTCGACTACTACTTCTCATTCACTAATGTTCAAAAACAACTACATAAGAATCACGAGCTGGTGATGACTTAGTGAAGGTACAAAATTTGATATCAAGTAAAATAATTTTTTTGGTAAAATAAAACAATTGAATGACGTTAATGCGTTAATAAGTGTTTGCAAATATAGAAAGTGTGCATATTCCAATTAAAATATAACGATTTACGTATCTCCCATTTTTAATACCGATGATCGTATATTGTATGCATACAAAGTTTTAGCCACAGAACAGAAAAAACAGTAGAAGTGTGATGTGGCGTTTCACGTGTGGTGTGGCATGGTTATGCGGAGTTCCGCGCAACCTAACTTGTTTGCCGCGATCGCTTAATTGTGCGTGAAATTTGTGCGAATTTTTCTAAAATAGGAAATAAATCCAGAAGCATGCCTTATTGTGCTATTTTGGAATGTA
The DNA here is from genome assembly GCA_946894065.1 of Acleris literana. Taxonomy (NCBI): domain Eukaryota; kingdom Metazoa; phylum Arthropoda; class Insecta; order Lepidoptera; family Tortricidae; genus Acleris; species Acleris literana. Next base: position 9,211,950 of record OX335681.1, read on the forward strand.
AAGACGATAGCCGCACCAAAAACATTTTCCATGGTGGCGTGCTGTTTTTATGATAGTGTGAGTATTGGCGACAACAGGTCTTATACTATGCAAATTTCATGGCACTTCCACAGTTTTTTTTCTATTCCGTGGTTTTAGTCTCAAGTATCTAAGTAAAATTTTGCAATGAGCTACTATGTCTATGCCTTCCTTTAACATAAATATATATATATATATATATATATATATTTATGTTAAAGGAAGGCATAGACATAGTAACTCATTGCAATATTTTCAATATATATATATATATATATATATATATTTCTATTCTATTCTATTCTATACCTAAAACCGATGCAAAAACAAAATAAATAATATTTAAGAATTAATTCATATGTAAGATCATTGGTTAAATATGCATCATACTTTCATATATCATACGTATGATTTTAAACACAATTTTTCTTTGGCGATTCGGCCATATGGCTGTATTTAATTTTAGGTACCGACGTACATCATACCATTTCGCAATAGTGTAAGTGTAGCTTTTTAAAGTGATGGATATATTCTTTATTTTTAGCTACGTTTTTAGGGATTAAAACTCTACAACGGTTATTCTGTAGAAAAAATATCCCTGATCTGAGTTTTAACGGTCCGACTAGCCGGTTTAGTGCTTTACTTTCGTTTGAAAAATATTGTATAACTATAACAAAAAAATTGATAACCGTATTAAGTAATGTTCATTTAATTTCCATACGAGTAACTTTCTTTAAAAAGCCATGCCTCCATTTTCGAATCCGAAATCTCAACATCATTTTCGAAATCAGCGTCCTCGAAAACCAATTTTTAAGTTTTCTTTTGGGTAAAATTACGTACTTAAATATAATGTCGGAATAATGCCATACCGAAAGGAGAACTCGAAATATTTTTAGAACTGTTTTCATGGCCGTGGCATACTGGCATATGAGGAATACCGAGACATTCGCCGTAATTTTACCAAAAATAATTCTGCCGTTTCATACCAAAAAGAGCCCGAACATGGTAATACAGGTTTTCGCTTGAAAATATTATCCAGTCAACAAGTGACAGAAATATAGAGGTATAGGTCGATTCATAAGAGCTGGCACGAATGGATTGAATGAGTGAACGAAAGTATACAAGTGTGTAAAAGAATGACAGGTTTTTGGTTTGAAATTCGAACATCATCGGTTCAAAGGACGGCACTCACACAGTGATAGGTGACATTACTTTTGTTCGTTCCATTCGTGCCAGCTTTAGTGAATCTTCCTAATGATGTGTTACCTATAGAATCAACTCATTAAGCCCTTTCATTTGAACTCCCTCACAAAAGGAAAATTCCGACTCAAAATAGTCGAAGGGGAAAAAATACGACCACTAACCGCTAACTGCTCCCACTAGATAGCGAATTTTCCGTTAAGATTTATTATTTATTTTGTAATTTGTAATCTACTACTTATACTTATTGACCCACTTTCTCATTGGCCTCGATCCCGCAGCCCTCGTATAGGTATCTATCTTATTTCCAGACTGTGGTCGCGCTCACACCGAATGTTAATGATTGAACTTAGCGCAGCCTATTTATTAAGCCCTCGACGTGACTTGATCAGTGACTGATCGATCACGTATACGTTCATTTCATGCGAAGTGTAAATAATGTATAAGACTATAAGCACCTACTTATATACTTTTGAAATCAAAAATGCCAATATAAGTAAGTACATACTCTATTATAGGTTCTTGGTAATAAAAAAATCGTGTGCATCTCGGGACGCCCGACAGAAGTGATAACTAATCTAAATCTCTTTGTTAGATAATAATTTGTACGTGTTATGCACCCATTTTCGATTCGCGACTAAGTATCTGTAGAGTAATCTGTGGTTAGAGTGAGAGAGGAGGAGCCTGCATATATGCGTGAGAGAAAGGGAAGCCAGACATACTGGCGAAGCGGTTTGCCCTCCCATAATAATAAGAAGTTATCACTTCAAAAAGTTCAAAATAGCGGCCACGTTTTTAAATCTGATTACGGGTTCGCATTTGTAGTCTCCACGAATCCTCAGATATCGATTTTCAACTCAATCGAACCAGTATCAAAAAAGTTCAAAATGGAGGCCACTTTTTTTTAAATCTGAGTACGGGTTCGCATTTGTAGTCCCCACGGATCCTCAGATATCGATTTTCAAGACAATCGAACCAGTAACAAAAAAGGTCAAAATGGCGGCTTCTTTTTTTTAAATCTGATTACGGGTTCGCATTTGTTGTCCCCACGGATCCTCAGATATCGATTTTCAAGACAATCAAAGCACTAACAAAAAAGTTCAAAATGGCGGCCACTTTTTTTTTAGTCTGGGTACGGGTTCACATTTGCAGTCCCCACGGATCCTCAGATATCGATTTTCAAGACAATCGAAGCACTAACAAAAAAGTCCAAAATGGCGGCCACTTTTTTAAAATCTGATTACAAGTTCGCATTCGTAGTCCTAAGGGGCCCTCAGATATCGATTTTCAAGACAAACGAACCAGTAACAAATATCTTAAACTAATCACTTTCAAAAACGGCGATAGTTTTAGGTTATAATTATGCTCACTGTCAACAGTATTTAAAAGCAATACGGGGTGACGTTAGCAGGTATGATCAAATATCGTTTACCATTTTCGTCCATACAAGTAGGTTACGATTGGCCTAGCGGCTGAAAGGTAGGTCTATGACGCCATGGTGCCACGGTTCAAATCCCATGCGATTCCAGTATCTTTTTGCATTTAAAAAATAGTTTAATAATTTATTACTACCGCTCTGCCGTATGCGTGAGAGAAAGGGAAGCCAGACAGGCTGTCTAGTAACGCGCGTTACGTAACGAAATGGTTTACCCTCCGTAAAGAAGTTATCACTTCAAAAATAAAACAACAGCGTAAATTTCAACGTTGTGGTTGGCTTGTGATAACATAAACTTAAATGTAGCGGCCTTTCATCGAAAAGGTTAGGGCGGAATGTCAACTGTCTTGTATTTTTTTAGGACGTAGCTCATTCATTGTCTTGCATACTGTTAATTATACGGAAGGCTGTTTTGTAGCTTTTCTCCATCTATTCATGACGCTCGTCATTAGTATCTTACTGCCCATAAATTAAGAATATAAACTTGGGTAGTTTGTGGTTAGCACAACCCTGTGGCGATTCTTAGAGGAGGCCTTTCGTCGCTGACACGGTGATGATGGTGATAACCTCGGACATCCTTGCTCGAATCGGGGCTTTGACTGTGCTTTAGCTTACTCTTTCATTACCTATAAATGAAAGATAAGCAAGCATCAAGTTAAGTAGTTAAAGGTCAGGTTTGCAACAAAAGTTTAGATACAAATTTAATTTAATGTAGTTTGGCGTGTTTAATTATTAATTAAAGCTCGCGCAAGGGTGCAGGAAGGGACGGAGCGGGGTGGTAGGTGCCAGGGTGAAGGGGAGGTTAGGTTCGCGGGGTCAGACGGCGGCGTTCAAGGTTAAGGGCAGGCGGAAGCACGGCGCGACGCCCCTTGTTACCAACGTGACGGTTTCGTGAAATTTCCCTCTTAACATATCGACAAAGTACTTTAAAACAAGAACAATAACTATGGCTTAGTATAACTCTATAGGTAATTTATAAAAATCGGTCCAATAGTTTGATCGCTACGATGGAAAATCTGTGAATGTCCACACATACCATGAGGTTACATATATGTTTATACTTGGATAGATCTTTATAATATAAGTTAAGGTTGTGTTACAAAGTCTTTACTTCGTCGCCTTATTTGATGTGATGGGTTATCACTGGTTACGACTTATGACTACTTTTTAGATACATGTAATTAGAGGTTTTTATTCGCCATTTTTATATTAAACTAGGTACCTTCCTACTGTCACATGCGATGCCGAGACAAATCTGGTAGCACCTTGTTCATTGAAATTGGGCCATCTGTTTATCCTCTACCAGGGAAACAAAGAACATACATACATGCATCGCCACAGTCTGGTAAAAATGAAACCATTGCATTATTTGTAAACACGATAACCTACATTATAGTAACATAACTCTGATTTGACGCCATGTTGCTTGATTACGCATTGTGAGTGTTATGTCTGGCAATTCGAAAATGGTTTTATCTCACCTTTAACGGTGGCGAAGTCACGTAATGTGATGTTGCAGTAGTTAATCATTTATAGTCTGGCGGTGTCGGCTGTATACTGCCGGGTCGAGCGGGCGCTACGGCAGCGTGAAGGGCGGGCGGAATGATAGGCTGCCTATACACTTACTACATATATTTTATGTGACCTGTTGGAAATCTCTCGTTCACACCTACGAGGTTCACGTAAGTAAGAAACGACCAGTGAATACCGTTTCGATTTTTGTCACGCTCCAGTATTACCTATACCATAGCGCAGACTCGGGCAGACAGTGCGGCGTCGAGATGCCGTCGGGTGACGTCACGGCCGCCACGTGTAAGGGGCCGGTGACGGGATGGATCCTGCTCCCAAATTCAAAAGGTTGCCCTACCATTATACCTTACTTTTTCTCTAGATTTTATTATGAGGGAAGAGCGAAAAGGACAGGACGAAACTTTCATAGGCAGTCGATGTTTTTGAGTGGGCTTTATCTATTCAATAAGATTAAATTGGTTTTTAAATATTTCTAGTCTGAATAGGTATAAACTTTTCATTGGTTCTTCTATTATAGCGTGTCGGGATTCAAACGGGTTTTATTTCACAAAGACAATGGTCTCAAACTATTTCGTTATCATATTGTTAACGTGATGGGTAGCTCTCGAGCTTGCGAGTAAAGGCGGTCGTATCGTAAAACGCAACAATAATATGGTAAGTATTAAACACAAGAAGAGAAAAGTTGAATAGAGGCCTAGATAACTCGTATTCGTTTCATTCTAATTAATCAAGGTCGTACCAAACAATATCCTTTACCACTTTTCGATTCTATTTGTAGGTCCTTAAGGTCCAAAAGTGATAAAGATTTTTTTTGGTCGACTATACTTTAGTACTACCTGTATCAATTATTATTTATACTTTGCTCGTGAGTAACACGTATGATACTATTAAGGAGATCACACCGGGTTACTCACGTAAAAATTGTCGAAAAACGCTCGACAATCGACATGTTTCGGGCTCGTCGTGTTTCAGCCCGAAGCGTTTTTCGACAATTTTACGTGAGTAACCCGGTGTGATCTCCTTAATATGTCTGAGTCTCACGGAAATTTTATGTTTAAAGTTGCAAATCGATACGTATGATACTCTTCTTTGTCTTTCCACATTACACTAATCGTTTACACAATAACATCTTTCTGATGGTGAGGTGAAGTATGTGCAAAGTTATTTCAGGAATAGTCGTTACAGTTTGTTGTTGATGGACTTATTGTCCCTACAATTCAGTTTCTAATGAAAGGTCAAAACTATTGGTTGGCTACCTGTAAAACCTGTTTGTGTAGATAGATTATAAAATAGCGTCGCCACGGCGCAAGTGAGTCAGAAGAGCCGCAGCCGACGGATATGAGTCCTTCCTCCGCGCTATCGGCCGGCACTTTTGTTAAATTAAAATGGATGAGGTTTAAAGTGGAGCGGCCGTAACTAACGGTTGGCGCGTCGTCTGCGATTACCGCAATCTGCCGGCTCACCGCCCAGAAAATAGGACGTGGCGATGCGTGGGGTCCCGCTCCCGAGGGTTAATCCTATTTTTTTCGTCACTCCCATGCTTGTTATTCTCCAGCCGAGATTATGTTACGAAAAGAGAAAGAAAAACGTAAGATGAAACGTCGATTTTGGACTTATCCAAAGCGTCCAGCCTTGACTCCCGCTGATAAAGGATTACGGCCCCTGTTACGCTTAGCTCCTGGACGGGAAACACATTTATAGTCAAGCGTAAATTTTGATCCTCAATTCAGTTTTGGGAGTCCCGATATGTGCATCTGCGTTTGCAGATTAGGATAAACACTTTTATGTAGATTGGTCTACAGGGGCCGCACTTCGACAATAGAAGTTCAAAGTTACGTTAGCTCCATTTCTTTCTCTCGAGTCTGCTACGAGTGACAAGTAAAAGGGATGGGGTACAGACAGTATTAACTTTAGTTGTATATTATCCTCGGTAACCCATCTTTTTATAGAATCGAATTTCGTTTCACCAGGATATCTTAAACATTAATTACTTACGTAGGTTAGTTTGGGTTAGACTAGTGACTAACAAAAAAAATTAGTCATGCGGCGAGATATGCCTTTCGATGAAATAAAAAATCTTCGTAATGATAAGTTCCTTGAAAGGTGTTTCGATGAAGTAATAGGTACCCATTATCTTCGTCTGTCTAGACAGGTCACACATGGACCGTTACGCGCCGCCTATATCTTTATCAGCTTGTAAGGCCTAGTCTAATTTAATGTTATAAATCGTGTAACGAAGAGCTCTGCTGGTAGACATAGTTTGGAAACGTTAACAGATGTTAATTTGCGGCTAAACAGGGAACTAGCTATTCGAAGCGTAACGCAATGTAATTAACCTCCCTTTTAGGTCCCCTACGGACCTCCGTTATTGTTTTTAAATAAGGTAAAGAAGCGTATTTCGAAACATTGAGAAGTAATTCTGTGTAAAGGTTTATTTTAAGTCAACTCAAAACTGAAACGTAAATTTTACTTGTTACCGTTTTTAACCCCCAATTAAAATAAGAGGAGTATAATCTAAACCTTTCGTCTATCTAACTCTCCGTCTATCTGATATTGACTAGGGCCGAAATAGAAAAACCGATCTCAATTTGGTTTTATTAAAAACTCTGTAATCTGGAGGCGATTCTAACCCAAATTTAATACAAATACTTTTGCCAATCAACAGTTAACTGATAAAACCAGTTTCTGTGTAGTAAGCAAAGTTTAAATTTATATTCAACTTTATGGGTAACTCCTAAATATATAAAAGACTTGAAATTACAGACACGTAATCAAGCAGCTAGTTACAAGTATGCACACTTGTTTTGTAAAGCAACGGCAGTAAAGTGTAAGACGCCGGACGCCGGCATAATAAAACAGACAATTTTTACGATCCACGTGCCGATAGTCTACTCTTTATTGCGTAGTGTTCTTACATAATGCGGAGTAGAAAACACGACAACAGTTGTAAGAAAATAATTTACACGACGTTATAATTCATGGGTAGGTACTATTTTATGTCGCGTTATACTGGAACGATATACTTAGTCGTAATTAAAACACTTTTACATCTTTAATATATATGTATATAAAGAAACACCTTAGTTCCCAGAGTGGGGTAGGCAGAGCTACAGAATTATCTATCTACAACTCTAAAAACTTGATGACAATTCTGCAACAAGATTTTACACAATCAGGCTAAGATGTTTACCAGCACATTAGTCCAGACAGGTTGCAAGCCCATCGCCCAAAAGTACTACAAGCCTTTATTCCCTTAGTCGCCTCTTACCACATCCACGGGAAGACATAGAGTGGTAGGTACTATTCTAACCCAGCAACCACTCGGCAATCTTTAATTATAGAAGCCGGTAATAAAGATGAATGATGAGATTGACGAGGTAGCAAACGCCTAATTTAAAACCGGAGTCCGGACGCGCCTCCATGCCCTCCACTGCCATATAATATAACGCGTTGGCCTAGTGACCCTGCCTATAAATCTAGCGGTCCTGAGGGCTCAGACAAGATGCACTACGCTAACTAACGTTTCTATTCGATTCGTTTTTAAACCAATCGCGTCACTGGAAGATGACGTGATACGAAAAGTCACGTGGTCTACCAGTGACGCGATTGGTTTAAAAACGAATCGAATAGAAACGTTAGTTAGCGTAGTGCATCTTGTCTGACCCCTCTGGGTTCAAATCCCGGTAAGGGCAGATATTTGTGTGATGAGCGCGAATATTTGTTTCTGAGTCATTAATGTTTTCTATGTATTTAAGTAACTATATATTTCTCTATACATATAATTATTTATATCGTTCTCTAGTACCCATAGTACAAGCCTAGAGCTTAGTTTGGGACTAGGTCAATTGATGTAACATTGGTCCCCTGATATTTATTTATTTATTTTATTTAATACCAACGAAGGCGACTTTCTGCAATGTAGTAGTCAAAGCTTTCTACACTGTTTTGGATTTGAAAGGCTTTTACGATTGTGATACAGTTAGCCACCTTCCTTGGTATCAAGGCAGTCTATTAATCGACATAAAAAATGAATTCATCCTGTAGCGTGAATACGTTGGAAGGGGCGTCCAGTTTCAGATGAGCCATCTGTATAATGTATGTATAGGCATACAAGGTACATCATTATAATATCACTGAGACTCAGGCAATTAACTTACTTTGTTATTTTTTCCCAGATATGACCCGATTCTTGAAATATAGTCAGTGGGACTATATTTCAAGAATTAAAAAAACTTCTGTTCTAGGGCCTGCTTGAAATCGCCAGTGTTTTTATCACATCTACGATCAACATTTAAGAAGTTGACACGAGGAAAAATAACCTATAAATAATGTCAAGCTCCCTTCGTCGGTTAACCGCCACGAGGTTTAGCTTATTTTATACAGTAGACTTAAGTTGTAGCCTTTTCAATGGAATAAAATCCTGTTTAAAGGTTACCTATTTATTGCAAAAACTCGTTCCGGTTTTATTAAATTAAAAAACAGATAAGCTGACTGTTGTTGTTGTTGTTTGGTGCTTTCGTAAGTAGGTACTTCAAATTGCATATTATTATGTTTTATAAATTATCTACCAAGAAATTCAGAGCCTGACCTCTCCTTTCTAAAAATAAAAAAATAATATCTTTGAAAAACATGTCTGTCACTCTTTTCTAAATTCTGTCAAATACTCGTAGCATCTGCACCTTACTTTACCAGCCCCCAATAGCACAGGGATAGAGTCCATTATTAATTTATAGTTGTGTTGAACTATGAAATAAGGTATTCAAAACATTTTAAGTCTATTCCATTCTATTCTTCATTTTAAGTATTCTTAAATAGAACTCTTCCAACACCAAAAAACCTTTTATATGCAGACTAAACAAGAACTTAACAACGTTCGAAAAACAACTGTTAATAGTAGGTACTCAAGTTGCTCGAGCACCGTAAAAATCCTTCGCAATAAGCTTTAAGTTGATATAAATAGCCGTCTAGGTCTAGGTACGTATAAATTTCCATAATGCAATTCGTCTAGACTAGACAAGCGAGCTGGCGAGCGGGTCTGGCTGGAGGCAGCCGACGCGCCTATCGCCGGCCAGCGGCAATGTTGCACAAACAGCTAGATTCTTATCCTAACTTGTATTCAAGACGCTTTAACGTGTTGGCTTATTTGTATTGTTTGAACTGGTTTACGTGATATTTACAGAGAGGGCTGGGACAGTCTCTCGTCTTCATTCATGCATGATATCCGCGTCAAATAGTTATTTCTTCAATTCTCTCATTACTTTACGTTTGTATAAAAATTTTAGACATAGGTAGGTACCATAACAGGCATAGCTCTCACCATCAGGTGGCCTGTGTGATAGTTTGCCTTTTCTATGCCATGAAAAACCGGCCAAGTGCGAGTCGGACTCTAAACACTACAACACTATTAACTATTTGTTGTATGGGAGCTCCCTGAAATATTTATTTTATTTTAATTTAATTATTTATTTTTAAACTGAATATACAACTAAATATTTTGTGAATATTTCAAGCTTCTACCTTTTGCCGTTATTAATATCGAGCAAGAACGGCAAAAAAATCACGTTTTTTGTATGGTTTTTAGTATTTGTAGTTATAGCGGCAACAGAAATACATCATCTGTGAAAATTTCAACTGTCTAGCTATCACCGTTTATGAGATACAGCCTGGTGACAGACAGACGGACGGACGGACGGACAGTGAAGTCTTAGTAGGGTTCCGTTTATACCCTTTGGGTACGGAACCCTAAAAAAAGGTTATGAAAGTAAATCCAAAAGACGCGGTCGCTTTAACACTAACTAAGTATTCTTAGGTGTTTAGAAACTAATTTGGCTTCTCAGAGGAAATAGAATGTGAGAGAAATATACTGGCAGTTCTCATTTTTATTAATACTAATGCAAAGGTAATTTGAATGAGTGTTTATCCGCTTCTATCTAATTTTCGCCTAAACTTATATAAGTATCGTTATAAATAACCCTGACGTAATCTACAACCTGGATTGGAAGAGATCCCTTAAAGGGATACAAACTTATCCCTTTGTACATTCTCGCTGTTCTTATTAACTATTTTTATAATTGTTGTCTCTTTTGTTTGTACAATAAAGTGTTTACATAAATATACACGTAATCTAATCACAGGTATTTTTGGAAAATCTATTACGTAGTTTAACTAGGCTAAGAACCTGTTTAGGACTAATCATAATTCGAACTCATGATAACATTAGGACAAGAATAATTAGGATTAATAACGAGCTCCAAAAGGAATTGTTAATTTTGGTATGCATGTCTGCATACCACGGTGAACCAACTTTCCAAATTATTTCTGAGTTTTCTGGCATTGACTGTAACTCCGACAGGTAAACAGCAAAGGTAAAGCCAGACGTAAATACATTAATATTTGGAAATTCCAGTCATTAAACGGACAGAAGTCGCGTAGAGGTGACACGACGGAGACGGCTATGATCGACGTGTGTCACTGCACGACCTTGCGTCCTCCGTCGAATGCATCGCGACGTCGCCGTCGTTGTCGTCGTCGCCATCGATTGCAGCGCCGACATTGACCAACGAGCCAGCACAACGAGCGTCTGCGTGGCCTCACGATTGTTTGCCGGCGTCTAGACGGGCGGTGAGAGGACAACAAACGAGCCGAGCGTCTGAAGGTGAGATGCGCCGGCCTTTTAAATGCAACGTAATTGGTTTGCGACCGTCTAGACTGCACGCGTCTCGCTCGCTCTATGACTAAAGGAAGAATAATTACCAGTACGCCGTGTCTAGCCGGCGGATTTCAGTAAATATGCTTAATTGTATGCTTTTTTGTACTGACGTACTGCTGGCTTACTATTTTTTTACAATAGCAAATAGTAACCTATTTTGGACAGTACTATTTGAGTTAAAAGAAAATATCATGGAAACATAAATAAATATCATGGGACAATCTCACACATATTGTCCAAGTCGCAAACTAAGCTCTATAGTATAGTCTGGTACTATGGGTACTGGACAACGATAAACATATAAGTACAATGTCGTATTGTCGCTCTTTTATGTAGATAAAAAAAGATTTTGAATGGATTTTCATAAATTTGATTCGATACACATTTAAAAACCTAACCTAATAAAAGTAATAAACTTAATGAAAACCAATAATTATTTTTTATACAAAGTGGACTCAAAGGAGAGCTCATTGTACTGAACTGAATGAGTCTCATGTAGGCCTAGCCAAGATGCAAACGCTTCTAACTTTTCTGTTTTCTATCGACTCGAAATGTACCTATGCAGTTAACATACGCCGTCGAGTGATCTCATCATCAGCTATCGTCAATTCGATACACTTAGGTTGCATTCGATCAAACTGGAATAAGGTCTTGTACTTAGATTAAACGACAGATTTGTATAGAATAGACTAATCACGGAGTAAGTTTTATTCCTTTGGTGAAATGCGGCCTTAGTAGATTTTCGAAAAAACGCTAACCTAGCGTTATACTATGCCCTCTGAGGGCTCAGACAACTAACGTTTCTATTCGATTCGTTTTTAAACCAATCGCGTCACTGGTAGACCACGTGACTTTTCGTATCACGTCATCTTCCAGTGACGCGATTGGTTTAAAAACAAATCGAATAGAAACGTTAGTTAGCGTAGTGCATCTTGTCTGAGCCCTCTGTATTTTTAACGTCTCCCTACTTGCTGCACTAGTAATACAATCATTGCTCTTCATATAACGAAACGAAATAACCTGGTTTGCATTTAACGACCTATTGTTCCACCGGTTTACACTGTGCTATTAATGGTGTCTACAATAGCAACAGTTTCGCTTATAAAGTATAGCATATATCTATATTTCATACATTAAGCACAAGGTAGATACCTAATGATCTTATGAGATAATGAGAACATTCCGAACATAATGAAAAAAAAAGTGTTTTTTAAAGTTATTTGTGTATACGTAGGTACAGAAAAAATATAGACAATACACAGTCGTATATAACGTTTACATTTAAGCTATATTACTTTCCCTTGTCGAATTATAAAATGTTTGTAACAGTCAACAATTTAAATTTTTGAGCCACCATAAAACCATTGAATAATAATGTCAGCGTCAAGTCACGGTGAAGAAGTAAGGTCAAACTTAATCATTACATTTCTGCGACAGGGTTCTATATAGTGACTCGATAATTAATTGGTTGACCGTACTAATTTGTTTTTTTGTTATTAACTGAGTCTACAATGACATCGCACTTTATAATAAATGTTTGCACTAGGGTTTTAAAGCTTTTAATTGTTTTTGTGATATAAAAGTAAACATGCGCCGGGCATTCAATACCCACCCTCTATATGTAGAGGAATTAAGTAAGTCGATCACGGTTTTGGGATTGACTATTGATTGTTTTTGAAATTGGAAGGCTCACATGTTACGTACCTAAATTGGATATATTTGTAAATGTTTCACATTGTATTCGAAATTTAGTTTCGGAAGCAGCGGCTAACAAGGAAAGGTACCCAACTGTCCGGCTCCGATTTGGTTTATTTTGATATAACTATGTTAGAGAGTAGTCTAAAATAACAGACACGTATTTTTTTTTAGCGGTCCAACCTCATCCTGTTGGCAGAAATTGACCTCCAAAGTACTGAAAAGTGACTAAACCCACTAACTTCTACTATAGAGAATTAAAAAAAACAACATGCTGTTTTCCTCCTTTTTTTGATTATATGTTTAAGAACATGAAAAAATAATGAACACGTGTTTTGTTATATCGGCTAAAACTCATATTTTTAAAAAAAATGCCTTCAAAGTTACATACTTCTCATTAAAGATACCTACCTACACTTAATATTATTTGTTTTTTTTTTTTTAATATGAGTTTTAGCCGATATAAAAAAACACGTGTTCATTATTTTTTCATGTTCATAAACATATAATCAAAGAAAGTAGGAAAATAGCATGTTGTTTTTTTTAATTCTCTATAGTAGAAGTTAGTGGGTTTAGTCACTTTTCAGTACTTTGGAGGTCAATTTCTGCCAACAGGATGAGGTTGGACCGCTAAAAAAAAATACGTGTCTGTTATTTTAGACTACTCTCTAACATATATCAAAATAAACCAAATCGGAGCCGGACAGTTGGGTACCTTTCCTTGTAAGTCAGATTATCAAGGATATGTTACATCCCTTTTAATATACTGCATCATTTTACGGGGACATTCAGTGAACGCAAACATAATTTGTCAGCCCCAAAAGAAATGCATTAGGGCAACATGTGGAGCAGGTTTCAGCGAACATTGTAGACCATTTTTCAAAAGTAGAAGAATGTTGATATATTTAACCGGATCGATTACCGGCCATGTGCATCTTCAAAGTATGCATATTTGTCTCATCTAACTTTAACAATAAAAGAAAAAAATAAAAACGCGGTCCATATGGGTTCGGTCGGAACGTAACCGTACTAACTCAACCGTATTAGGTTCCTTAAGTAGTAAGGCCTCGATCTTGAAAAAGGGAAAATCTGCATTAAGATATTTAAAAAAAGCTTCTGGTAACCGGGAATCGAATTCAGTAATTGTCCTCTTTTTTTAACCTTTCGCGAAATATTTGTTAATTTTTGGCACAAAGCTCAAATGCGAATCGTTCCTCACCACTTGCACGATCAATTACAGTAACAAAACGATGTGTGCCGGGAATCAAACCACGCTTTTCGGTGAGTACCGTAGCATGTTGTTTTTTGTTCAATCTGTATACATATACGGTTTTTACCTTTTACAAAAGCGAGGCCTTGGTTCTTAAGAACTTAAATAACTCTTATAGGTTCAGAATTCCCCATCCCATACTGACCCATTTAGATTACTTATCCTGAGTAGGTCATTTGATCAGATATATGCAGCTTTCATGATAAATAAGCGTAAAATATGACTATTTTCAAATAGACATACATAACTAAGAGGATTTGTAGGTATGATTTCTCACCCGTACGTTTCGATTTTTGTTTTTTTTTTATTTGTTTTGAAATATTTTTTAGGAAAGGAAAACGTAGGTACAGACCCAGTTTCTTACAATATATATAACAGATTTAAAAATGGAAAAAACCTGACGGATTTCAGGTGTCATAGGCACAATCATGCAGATAATTAACCTCTAAAATTCGGAATTTCTCAGAGTGGCCATGGCAAATTACTGCTTTGTAGGACGGAACCCTAAAAAGGGTCTTGTGATTACATACATACATACATTAAATCACGCCTGCTTCCCAGAGGGGTAGGCAGAGACCACTTCTTTCCACCTGCTACGATCCTGACAAATCTCTTTCGCTTCTTCCACATTCATACATCCAAGTCATTGTGATTTTATACCCGTTATAACTCACAGGTCCTATGGTAAGAACTTTTTAAACTGGCCCTTTCAACTTTAAACACATCTCTTTGCTAATCGGGTCACTTCATAAAATTCGTACTAGGCATACTACATAATCGTGCTTTTAGGTGTACAAAAACAACATCGTGGAACGGATGTACAATATGGCTGACGTTATATTAATTAGTCTTCTAGAAAACCAGTCATTAGAACAAAACAATACTGAAATGATGTACCTTACCAGTCTTACCATCCACTGGCGTTGATATTAGGGTACCGCGTAGTACCGCTATAATGTCGCGGGGCGAGGGCGGGGGATGCGACGCAGAGGCTCCCCAATCCAGGCAAGGGAAATAGGTCAAGAGCGGCTAAAACACAATCGAGGATTGTGTACGTAGCGACAGAAAAGTAAAAAACCAATTTGTTACCATTAAGAAAAGCTTTTACAGCAAAAAACAAATTGCCTTTGTTTCCTTTGTAGCAACGTCCATTCACTTAGTGACTAAAACGACTCAACCGTATTATTTTAAGTATAGTTTAAGAAATAAAATAAGCAAACTGAAGTACGGAAGGCTTAGCGACGGAATCCTTAAAATCATTTACGTTTAAATTAAAATGTCTATAATAAACCCCCTTACAAAAAAAGGGCTCTTAAAAAAATTCAAGTTGCGTAAACATACTGTAGCTAAATGACATTTTATGATAGGTACAGCACAAAACAAATATTTATATAAAATCATAATTTTTCTTCGTAAACAATACTCTCTTTATTTCGTAGCATAAAATCTTATTTTAACTATAGTATATTTAAAGTACCTACTTAGAAAAATCGAAAGCGCCCGTTTTCTTTGCAAGGGGGTTTATATTTAATGCTTTTGGTTCGGGCATGCAGTTATAAGTATGTTACGTACTTTATCAATTTTGTTTAATTAATTCGCACAAAGTGAGTACGAATTTGATAGGTAATGTCCTAATGTCGTACATGTACTGACATTTCAATTAAGCATTACTTCATATATCCGCTGTCCATTAATGTAAATCATATTCCTACCTAGATACAAGGATAGATAGAGAAGATAACCTTAATGCAAAAATATGATGAAGCAATACTGGGAGTTGTGGCGACACTTAAGTGCCTACCTAAGTTCCCAGTTGACGTAATTTGACGGATATAATTACGACTATTATGAAAGTGTTCACATAAAACAGTTTTACATAACCAATTAAAACAGTCATTAATCCACTACAAAACCTTGTCCAACATTAGTGAATATTAAATCTAGGTGCGTTATCGTATGAATGGTTGTTGGCCGCGCGGGGGTCGTTATATTACTTAATTCGCTGTAGTAGGCCCGCCCGTGCCGTCTAGACGCACCGCACCCCGCACGCACACCCCACCCCCTACCCCCGTGCCCAGACACTACCTACGCCCAAATTACAAGTCCCAAGTTACGATACTCCCGAACTTTTGTATCAAATCTATCACCGCTGAAGAGTGAAAAGGATAAAATAACAAGGTTATGAACGACATGGCTAACGTCACACAAAGCGGCGGTGGACGGATTAATGAAATAAGTTTTATATTCAGTCAATATATTCAACGAAATAAAACACGAGTAATTATGACTGATTATGTTTTGTCTAAACCGGGCTAGTGTTTTCAGAGGTTTTGATTATTATTTTCCATATGTATGGCACTGATCCACGGTCACATGACTGTCACGGTTTAATTTTGGTGTTGTTTAGACCAGCACCGGCCCAGTGGCTAATATAATATAAGCCACAGGGCAATATAAGTTATATTTCTAATAAGATGGCACAGTTTATACGTCGTACATACATGTAACATTCATTAACGTAACATTTTCATATGATTTGGACCAAAAGCGAGTCACTTTATTTATTAGTTAAGAATTGAGCTGATAAACCCTACCTATTTACCTCCATATCACAGCATTATCTCGCATGTATCTAACTGTGCAAAATACTCGTACTCCGAACTGATACCAACCGGTAATTTAGCCCTGTAACAGCGTTTTATAAAATAAACTAAGTACTTACTTACATTTTTATCTCTTGGCGGATGAGTTCACTCCATACATAACTAACTGAAAAAAAAAGATTTCAGCAAACATCGTGTGGCACATGTTCTTTTAAAAACAATTTAAGGTTTCTAAACAATGGTTTTTATTACGTGAATGTGTTCGGAAATAATCGCTCCGAAAGCTGCATAAATTGTGCCCCCCCCTTTATCTATTGAACCTTATGAAAAAATCACAAAGGTTTATAAATACTTAATAAAAACGCTTAATAAATACTTTCAACGTAATTTATTTTTAATGTCATCGGATACCGTTACCGGTACCGTTTTTGAATTATTGCCGACCCGCGCTTCTCAACAAAAGGACGTAAATGCCGTGAAGATACACTCTTTTGCTGTTTCACTTTCTCACATCATATTCCTTTAGATCGATTTTTGTGTTTGTAGTAACGGATTCGGAACCCTACACTGAGCACAATCCGACATAATCTTGCCCGGATTTTTTTAATTGAAATTATTTGACGTATTCATATAGAAAAAGTTAAGTAACTAACTATCTGTACCGAGTAACAATTAAAACACATTTTATGTTAAAAAGTGAACTCGCGTTTCGGTTTGCCGAGTTAAAGTCCCTCTCTGATGAACTCGGTCTATTTATTTAATATTTATTGCACAAAACAATGCACTTAATATAATATAAAAGGCGAACTTAATGCCGTAAGGCATTCTCTACCAGTTAACCTAAATAAAAATAAAAATACTTACATAAATTGCACTATTAATTAATACATACATATTATAAACATGAGGATAAGCACAAAACATTACAGATAACGCAATCAGAAAATCAAGATGATGTCAATTCCATTGAAACCGCAGACAGCTGCTCGCATATTACATGCGGGAAATTTATGACTTTGTGTAAATGTTAATCAAAAACTTGTACGTTATTTTTGTAAACGAGAGACGGAGCTCTTAACATAGATTTTTTTTATTTAAAATCTTAAATCTTAAGTAAATGTACCGATACATGAGTCTTGAGGTAGATGTTTATGGTAAGTTTCTACATCGTTTTTCTGTCGTTTCTCCCCTTACGTTTCCTAGACATTCTCGAAAACTGTGAAAATGTATGACGTAGTCGTTCGATTGCGTCGGTCACAGTTTATGTTAATTTATTGGTTCATTTGGTTAGATTTCGTAAATTATTAACGTTAGGCCAAACATCTTGTCCAAGCTTCGTGATCTACAAACAGAAATATTAGACTCCAAAACCGCATTAAGTAGGTATTTTTAAGAAAGAAAACTTTAGATTTTAGTGCAATTTTAATTCCCTGTTGTATAAATAAAGAAAAAGACATTTTAAATCTGCCCCTAATTTTCGAGCACGGTGTTTAGATAACGTCATGCACAGCGTTAGTTTAATTTAACTAACATGTAATTCAAATACGCACATACCTAAACGCGTTATGTACAGATTTAATTAAAATTATTTTTGTATATTATTTTATTTATTAAGTTTTTAATTTGTAATTATGCCTTATAAATAAATACCTAGTACCTACGTACCGGGGTAAAACTCGATCGACTACTCACTATACTTATTATGACACATTATGACTAAGATCAATAATTTGTAGGTATATTTCATTACAATCGCATTTACTATTAACGAATCTGAACCGAGAATATGGCTCAGGGTCACCCAAAGGGCAATGGAAAGAGCTAGGTATATATGTACCCGTCTACGGGCAGAGTCTGGCAGGAATGTTCGGGACGGTACCCCTACCCCGAGCATGAACTCGTACCTTCTATCGAGAAAGTAACGTTAACGTATCGTCATCGAAAAAATGTGTATGGTAATTGGTACCAGCGTCCCGTGTGCATATTTATCTACTCGTAGACTTGTAGTACTAAAAATTTGATATTTGACGTTGACTTTCGTATGGTCACCGAGTAGTAGGTAAAGGTGAAGTATAAGTAAAATAATTCATGAAAACGTTAATCGATTTTAGGGATTCGTTGGTACTACGGATAGGTTCAGGGTTCTACGAAGTAAAAAACATTGCTTTTGAAGTGTTATCGTATTGGTTTTAACTCGGCCCGCATTACTCTCAATTAAATAAGAGTTATCAAAACGCAAAAGCAATATTGTTTATCGTCGTAGAATAGAGTCCCCAGGACACGTTTTCGAATAAATGAGATTTGAAATGAGAAGTTTGGTTGTAATATTCATACTCCGGTAAGGGGATTGATTCTTGGCTACCCGCTACTGCGATCCGGTTGCACAACACCGGTCTGGGGCATAATTGAACGTTATTCATTATTTCGACCAAATGGTACCTTTAGTGAGAGCGCCGGAAAGTAAAATACCTACCTATTATCCATTTCTATATTACATATAAGTATATTCGTCTCTTGGTCGCGCGTGGACGATACTTTTTGCCATACTCGGACACATTTTAGAGACAGTTAATTCGTACCTGTTTCAAACTTGTGTATGAAAAACAGTCACTAAAGAACGACTTAATCGTTATTAAATTAACTGACTCCAAGTGCGGCCGTTAGTATTAAGATTATTAAGTTGTTACAGGCACTCATAGAGTATTATAACAGCTTACCATCAGGGGCACGTTTTATAAAACTACAAGTTACAGGTCTAAACTGGCAATACTGCTCGAATGGCCGGTCTTCATTGGTCGAGGTTGTGTCAAATGGAAACTTGTAAACTGTAAATTGTAATTTGTAGCTTTATAAAACAGGCCCCAGGCTGGTAAGTAATGGTCGTAAGTAGATACTAGAGTTCAACAACACTCTCAATAAAATCTCTTGAAAATACATTATATTTATTCGTAACCATGCAACATAAGCATAGTGTAGTGTTAAGTACGTAAAGGAGATTAAAACTGCATTATAAATGAAATGGCGAAAGGTCAAAAAACAAAGGTATAAAACTAACTTTAATTTTATCGGCACGCTACGAAATACCTACATTTCAACGAGTACTTGAGTACCTAGTGGTAGGTATGAAAGTTCGCGCGAGCCTGTCTAGACGCGGCGGCGTAGGCGGAAAGGTTACCGGCGTCGCAAACAGGCTGCAAACTGTGAATCAGTCTGGAAAAATGTAAGCTGAAAGCTAAAAAATACCTTGAGATGCCTGGCAAGTATACTTATTAAATGTCTTCAGTGTCAACGACATAAGGACAGATTTCTAAGTATATTTGGATATAAATCAGGCAGCTTGGCACTCAATGTGCAATGGTGAGAGTTTTGATTTCCTAATTTAATTGTACAGGGCCCTCAGTTTACGTTGTCTTTACGCCTATTCGTATGTAAGTATATCGTACTGTGAACGTTATGATGAAAGGTGGCAGAGTCGTAATCATAAAAAATACAATTGTTATATGGGTAAAAACAAAGCAAAATTGGTCTGTAAACTGGGACTGGAAATGGCTCTTACTTACTTGACCAATAACTTTGTTAAATATAGGTTCTTACTTTAAAAAAGTTTTTTTTCTTTTTGTAACGAAAATTCACCTTATGACTCTATAACTAATTTTCGTTACGGCAATGGAGAGAGGTTAATATTGTCTTTAAGTCCTTATATAGATGTACAACATTTTTGAAATTCACCCCTATGACACTTCTCGTTGGTCATTCATTACAACCTAATAGGTATTTAATTACAAGTAATTTCGAGCCACAAACCCTTCCACGTAGGTATATTTCAAAAAGTAGTTAGCAACCCTATCGTCGACGTTAAAGCAATTTGCGGCTGACAGGTTAGTTGCGGGCACTGGTTTCATTCAGTTAACCAACCCTTTCCCTCCCCGGTAACCGTATGAACATTTATTACATCACACAATTCACAGATCACATGGCATAGGTACAGCTACGTATTTACCCCATAACATAGCTATGTTATAATATAATATTATAACGATAGTTCGGTGGAAAAACCGGAAATACTGTCACACTTTACCAGGGTTAAGAGAACTGTACTCGTAGTTGCAAACCTCTACTAAACTAGGTATAATACAGTTTTTGTTTTCCTAAATTTAAAAAAAAACTATTTTTATCGCCGCCGCACTAGTATCTGCAGGATCGCGCGAGGCATAGGTACATTGCTTGTTTCAATAAAGCTTTACCAAACTCTGCTTCGACACCCACTGTAGTATGCCTAGACTTTCACCGTTTTTTTACACATAATACGTTGTTTGATTACAGGTACATTCCTTTATTATAACAAACAAAAAAACAAAAATGGGTATAATGTAGGTACCTAGATATTTAGCCTACCTAAGGTAAACGGTCAAACGTTCTAACGGGCGCCCGTCTTTAGTCAATGAGTCCCTACGCGATCCCTGTTTGATTTGGGGACTTCACACATATCCTTTAATTTCTTCGCAGAACTAGCCCCACGTCGTTTTTCTCAACAGTACCTACTACTTTATACATAGTATACCTAACACAAACTCCGTGTTACTAGTCTCATGAATAAGCAAGTGCAAAACGAACTTAACAATGGAATTTGCTTCAGCGTAGTGTAAATATCGAGACAAGGTCGCGAAGGTCGGCCGGTTTCAGGCAGTCGGCGTCTCGTTTTCCATCTATTCTGGAAAGACACTGTGTTCAGTATAAACATGGACATTTCTTTGAAGTTCTGACTAGATTAGGTTTGGAATCTTTGTTTAAAGTTTGAAACTAAATAAAAACATGTCAAATACAATTTTTATTTGAAAGTGGTTGCAGCTTGGTAGGTTATTACAATATATACATATAATTTAATTGGCTTACGTTTTTAAGTCTGGACACGGTGCGGGTCTGTGCGCGACATTAGAGACAGGGCCGAGCCGACGCAGGCGGCTGTAGCGCACTGCAGCCCGTCTGCCCTTCCGTCGCCCTCCGCTGCGTCTAGTCTAGACGTATGCCCTATTGCCCCTTTGTGAGGGCCGCATCATATTGTATAAAATTATACGGGTTTGCTAACATTGAGCGGACTTAAAAATAATAAGGGTATCAAAGTTATTATATTAGACTTTAACTGCGGTGAAGAATTTAGATTATCTTGGAAATGAGGGTAGGTATAAGTTCTTGAGTAAGCAGTTTGAGCTCTTATTGTTGATTAAGGCTAGGTTCAAATGAACGCGCGTCAACGCGCGGTTGGCTCGCCGCGCGGCTAGGTTCACATGAACGCGCGTCAACGCCGAAGGGTAGCCTTCATCTCATAATGAAAAATCTATGTGGGTATCCGAAAATTCATAAGTTCCAGGAAAGTTAAGGCTGGAGTCCACTAGGCTCGCCGAGGCGAGTCGAATCGAATCGAAATAATTCGCCTTCATACATAAACTATGAAAGTGCGTCGATTGGATTGATTCGATTCGGCGCGCCGTGGCTCTGCGTCAATCGACGCATTTTCATAGGTAATGTAATGTACTAATGTATGAAGGCAAATTAATTTCGATTCGATTCGACTCGCCCCGGCGAGCCTAGTGGACGCCAGCCTTTAAACGGTTTTAGAAAAAAAAAACTAAAGAAAATTCGGACAAAGGAAACAGTTGGCAACCGAAATTCGACCTTGTGATAGGTAAACGCTTTATGATACTGAAACTATTTAAGTCTCGTTTTTAGTACAGATACGCATGTAGTTGTAATACCTACGGTAGATTAGTACCTACACGGAACCTCGCCATTACTGGACAGTAATGGCGGCCGAGTTAGAAACAGGTCAGACGATATGGCTTTTGCCGCCTAGAATATAGAGGCCCTGATCGATTGCCGCGACCTCCCGGCAACCACCGCGTTTCGAACAAACAATCGCTAGTGTAAACTAAACAGCGTTTACCGAACCGAACAGAGACCAATATTAATATTAAAGTTTAGTGTGAAATAAATGGAGAACGCCGCACCAGCGCCCGGCAAACGCGAGCAGTCGGTAGATCCAGTGAAGGCGCAGGGGATATTGTAATTCCTACTTGTTTTTCTTAAACTTTGTACTACCTTTGTTAGGAGGATTGTGAAGCTAAAAATATTCATACAAAATGCGATAAAGTTTCTCTCCGCTTAAACCTAGTCCGATTTTGATGTAGATATCATGAAACACTCTGTACGTTTTCCTTTCCAAAAAAATATTTCTTAGAATTAATCGTGGAAATCGGACTTGATTTAGGGGGTGAGAAACGTTATCGCCCGGAGCAAAATTTGTAGGTATGTTTTTTTTTGACAGAGATACGCTATTTTAGCGGCGCTTCACAATCCTCTTAAGCTGGCCTAAGGCCGGGGTTACATCTGTAAGTTATTACGAGTCGTACGTAAGTTTTGAGACGCAACTATGGGTAAGAGTGAGTGGCAAATATCTGCATCTCTCTCTCTTGCATATAGCATTGTTTCAAAACTTACATAATAACTTACAGGTGTAATCCTGGCCTAACATCAGCTTACTCTATGTCGATATCGTTAAGTTACATAACACTTTTATTACCTAGGTACTTAACTACTTTTATATGATTGTAAGTTGGGATGTTTTTGCTTTTTACTCAAAACTTTGATTTGTGCCTTAGTGGAGTTTTATATAAAGCTTTTATAAACCTACCTACTTAAGGACTCACTCTACGAAACTTAGTACACCCACGCGCACTTGCATTGATAATTAAATGGTTTTTTTTTTATTATCCAGGACATCTCTCACACGCAAAGAAAGGTATGCTGCGCGACTGTGGAAGGAAAGATGGTCCTTCTACACGAAACAACGAGAAATAGAGGAGGAGGAAGCGTTAAAGATAGGTAAGTAATAGGGAATGCAATCTCGCGAGAGTGGGGCTCAGACGAAATCTCGCGAGTTTATGAATAACAATACCGCGAGATCTCGCCAACTTCGAGATCTCGCGAGATTGGCAGTTTTGTGTATTTATTGTTGCAAATAATCACGATATTTGAATAAATTAGGAAAAAAATAACAAGAATTATAGGTATTATGAAATAGGCATGTATTTTTGGAATTTTTTAAATGAACTTTTATGTATTTAACATTGATTGACGTGTCTATCTATATTTTTTTTTAATAAACTTTTAAATATTAAACGTTTACGTATCTAACCAAATAGGAAATGAAATAAACAACCAGTCTTCTCTAATATCAAACAAAAGTCTTTTAATAATAAAACAGTTCTTTTATAACAAAATAACAAGAAGTCAAAAACTAAAATGAAACTCATTACTTAACTAAGTTGAGTTGACTATTAAACTGATATATTATTATTATCAATTAAAGAAAACTATAAGTACCTACTCAGAGATCTATTAGAAATTATTAATCTATTGATATTAAATAATTAACAAAATATACCAATCAAATGAAAGGCTTGTTCAGTTAACATCACACGCCATTAATAAGAATTATTTTGAAAGTGGCTCCTTAAGAAGCACAAAATGTCCAAAGAATCGTCTGCTAAACGACTACTTACTTTGCTGGCCAGATAACCAGCCGCTGGGCCTTCCCTCCTTTCGGATTCAACGCTACCTAGTAGGAACCACAAATCTCAGGCAGTCATCCGTGAACTGTAAAAGTTCGCCTTTTCCCCCCGGACTTTTATAAATAAGACGTTTTTATGCTCTATTGCAATCTCGTTAAACTCGCGAGATCTCGCCCATTTTTCGGCCGAGATCAATCTAGCTAAAAAAGGCCGAGATATCGCGAAAATGAGATCTAGCGAGAACGATATTGCATTCCCTAGTAAGTACCTAAGTAAATAATAAGATGGCGTTGGGCCGCCATGCGCCAGCTGAAATTAGTTTGATCGTAAAGTAAGAGACCGGAGGACCGTGAATTAGACACTGAAAAGTGCAAACCCAACAGCAGCAAACCAGCCGAACATTGATCGTTCAAATGAAATATATATGAAACTGCATTTGGATAAGCAACATATTGCCATTGATTAATTGCCTTACACGGGTAAAATACAGGAAGTACTTAACCTATTAGGTACCTACAAACGACATTTTTTTCTTAAGAAACATTTCACCTCAGTTAATTTTAATGGGCGGGGACGAGAGTAAAAAGTAGGTAGGGCTACTCGTCTATTACTGGCCTTTTCAATAATTATCGTGTAAAGCAAGATAATAATTATTTCAGCGATTAAACTAGAAATATTACCCGGAGTAGGTACTGTCAAAGTATCTTAAATAACTTCATCACTATATCTACATTATAAAATTGATGGTTTATAGGTATATACCTAACTAAATTACAATTTCTTAAGGGGCCAGTTATTGACGAATTACCCAACTACGTTATCATTATCAGACGTGTAACGTAGAAAACACACTTATTTCGAATAGCCTACCAAATGATGTCGGCAATAGATTTTTTGACTGGAGGTTATTTACTTTCCTTAAGTTTTTTTTTTGTGTTAATGGCTCTTGCTGCAAGGCACTTAGCCAATGTTAAGTCGGGCGGCTTGCTTAGCCACTGTCATATCGTATCGCAGTATCCTTCCAAACGGTGACTGACATTTCGTTTTAGTAGTTTATTCATTCAGATTGCTTTGCGACATAATAATACGTCTGAGAGGTGATTTATAATGATATGACGACTTTTTAATGCCGTGGAGCGCTTACATAACCCCAAGAGAGAAATTACAATTCTTAACTCTCGAATTAAAAGGTACAACAGAAATAATGTTATATAGGTAAGACGGTTACAATTTAATACTGTTCCTATCTACATGTTTTGCTAAAATTTGTATAGAAACTTTATCAAAATTAGCCAAAATAGTATTGACGTTAGATGGAAGCTCCAACTTGTGTATAATAAGTTGTTTATATAAACAAAATTGATTAAATTGACAATTGAAAAATATATGGTTGATTGAACCCACCTCGACACCACAGTCACAAATAGGACTGTCTCTTAGTTTTATTTTAAATAAAAATTCTGGAGAGCGGACATGCCCTAAACGAAGTCTAATTAACGTACTTGTTACTTTTTCTTAAATTTGAATTTAAAGAACCATGGTTTTGATGGTATATCTTTCTGGATCCTATAGTACTGTGAATTATTGTTTTTTTCCCAGATATCCGACCAGGATTTAAAAAGGACTGATGAGGAGACTCTAGCCAGATCGTTATGATAAATGTGATAAATGGACCGACTTCCATCCAGAACTGCAGCTCTAGCTGCCCTATCAACTACCTTTTCTTAAGTTCAACCTTACGTTTTGTTGCGTCAGGTATGACTCTGGAGGAGTACCGCTCAGGTCTGCGCTCCATGAACTGCCAGCTGGAGCCGCAGACCTACCCCGTCGAGGTGGAGCCCTCGCCGACGCCATTGCCGCCAACCTCCTCTGGTATCACATTATTTTGATTCAGCGTTATCGTTATATATAGGGATATCCATATAGGGATATTCAGCGGATAGATATAATTACTTTACACTCTCCATAAAATATAGTCTGAATTCCACTGTGGCATCAGTCGAGCTTCGCACGTGGGTAGGTAAGTATAATTCTCTTTGTATCAAAATGCAGGTAGATACTTCTACAGCTGCACCTACACGAGGACGCTTGGCACGAAATTAGGTAGGTGCACGCGTGACCTGATCCGATGTGTCACCAATGCTCCCGAACCGATGTGGCCGTATTCAACCCATTACAGCTCAAAAACAAGCCATGCATCTCATGTAGGTACCTATAACGAGGGCGTGCATCGCTGTGGAAATTTTGACACGTGCAGCCCGATCAGTACAAGTAGCCTGTATAGCGTTCACGTACATCACCAGTTGGTGTGGAAAAGTTGACACACGCAGCTTCGTTGAAACCGGAATATGGTTGGGCCTAGCTTAGACTCACGTGTGTAGCTTGAGCGTGCGAGGTGTGCGCCGCGATCAAATTCTGGCTTCAGGATCTTACAAAAAAGATTTAACTATTAAAGTAGACCAATTTGAGTTCTAGATATGCTTTTAAACAGATCGATAATATACCAAAGCCAAATTTAATCACACATCGTTCGATAAGTATGTACTGTTTTATCCTGGCTTGAATCACAAATTATTTGCGACGACGAGCGCAGCGAGAGGAGCGTTAGGTTGAGTTGTGGTAACAACGGCCAGAACTAAATCATCACAACTGTGGACAAAAAAGTTGTTATTTAAGCGCCTATTCTATTCATTTACGGAATCGGGATTCGGAATGGGTAACTTCCGTAATATAAAAAATCTGTGTTCGTGTTACGTGTTAATGGAGATAATATAATCGGGATAGTATTTTTCGGGAATTTATTAGTCGGGATAGTTCGGAAATTAAACAATTGTGATTTTATGCTTCGTAAAACTCAAATCCGGCATAGCGATGATTTGGAGTTTTCAGAATCGGATTTTTGAAATTCGGGAAGAAATATTTCGAGATTATTTAGTTACCCTATTTTGCCACTTCCTAAAAAATAGCTGATTTGATCTGTCAGCGAATATCCGATGGCAGTATCAACGCAAGCAGTCGTGTGGTGTTGTATAGTCCATTCGCTTAGATAGTGTCGCTACACTCACAACGTACTTGCGGTTATTGTCATAAAATACGAATATAATTCCATGTAAACTACCACATTCTCTTGCGGGTGTTACGCCGCAAGTGAATTTGGAAGTTTACTTCGAATTATATTCGTATTTTATAACAATAACCGCAAGTATGTGTGATTGTAGCGACACTATCTAAGCGAACGGACTATAACGTTGCGTGCAGGCATGGTGGGGCGGCGCGCGCGCTGCCCGCTGGAGCGCTACGGGCCGCTGGTGCGCACGGCGCGCGACGTCCCCACGCGCCCGCCGCTGCCGCCGGGGCAGGCCTACGACCCGTACAAGCAGACTTTTATATTCCTGGGGTATGTTGAACACGGGAACACCTAAAAATTACGAATTACTTTTTTCGAATATTCATTTGTCCGAATTTTAATTTTTCCGAAAGCTGTGTTATGCTGAAGCTATTTGAGATTAAATGTATGATTTAATTGCTATTGGTACGTAGGTTAGGTAAGGTTTGATTTATAAGCGATATCAAAAAAAAAACTCTTCTATCAAAACATTGAGTTTGGAATAAGAAAATTCAGAATTTTGATCAATTTTGAATTATGTAATGTACCTACCTACCCGTTTGACACAGCTATCTTTTGACCTTTCTTCTTTATAGGTATCACCTTGCCTAGGTTCGCTCGTAAGGTAATTGGCCACTGACTTCCAGTTCGACGGTCGATATTCACATATAAGTTTATCGCTTTGTGTACACAATCGACGAACAGGAACTATACTATAGTATGTATGTATGTAAATACTTTATTTTACAAACGGGAAAATAACAAACAACAAAATAGACTGAAACACTAAAGGTAGGTATGTACAAAGGCGAACTCATCCCTTTAAGGGATCTCTTTCATCTATAGTTCGTCGTTGGTGTACGCATAACCCCACAGGCTGGTTTTTTGAAGGTTATCTACTGACGTTAGCGGGCGTTTTCACTAAAAAGTGTACCCAATTAAGGACTGAAATTAAGGAACTAGATACATTGACGGCCGCAATGTATGGCTAATTTTCCTCACAAAACTGACAAAGTTAAAGTTCCAACTACAAGTGTGGTGCGTGCCAGTTCTCAGCCAGACATACTACTAGTGGATAGTCGGCAGGCGGCTTAGTTAGCAAGTCGTTAGTCGATCAAAGTTAATTGTAGGGATTTTTTCGGATAGTCAATCTCAAACTGTTTCTACGTCCAAATTGCTAGTGTGTATAGGGAGTTACAGTTTCACTGCAAAATCACCCCGTGAAATGCTTATTTATGCAGGATCGACGGCGTGGGAGACCCGATCTCGTACAAGCTGCCGCCTGCGCCGTGCGAGGACACGGACGAGATGTTTGCGCGCGAGCGGGTCGTCGCCGTGGCGCCGCTCGCCGACGGCTTGAGCCGAGTGTTACAGTCCATCGACACCACCGAAGAAAGGGAATAACCTAGATATCAATTTTCTTCAGTATTTACGACGCGTTTAGCCTAGTTGCAAGTGACCCTGCCTACGAAACTAGCAGTCCTGGGTTCAATACCCGGTATGGGCAAATATTTGTGTGATGAGTGCGAGTATGTTGGTTTAAGTCTTGGGTTTTTTCTATGTATTTAAGTAAGTGTATCGTTGTCTAATACCCATAAAAGCCTAGAACTTAGTTTGGGTTTTGATACCTACTTATTTATTTCGTCGGCCTAAATTGCAAACCTGCTAAATCCATTTTCAGGATTTAGCAGGTTTGCACTTTATTTCATCTATTTGGAATACAAAACTGCTAAATCCTAAAAATGGATTTAGCAGGTTTGCAATTTAGAACGACGATTTTATTTACTGTTGCTAGCAATGTAATGTAAGTGCCTTGATAGTCGGACTGTTTGGAGTTAAGCTGGGCATTCACGACCGCTCCAACAAGCCGAATAGAGCAGCGCCGCGCCAAAAACGACCCGTGAATGTCAAAACTGTAGCGTTCAAAAGTACTTGGTGCTGTCCGTTGGATTTCCAAATGAAAGGAAACCCAGCGCGACGCATCAACGCGCCATCCGAATGGAACTGTCGTGAATGTCGAAATTCAGCGTTTGAACACGCTACGCCTCCGCGCGAAGCCAAATGGCATCGTCGTGAATGTGTGCTATTTTCTGGCTACTATTTTCTAATCAGTCTGGCGCGTCCGTGAATGTGGTCAAATATTACGCCCACCCAGTTGTATGCACTCGATCTGTGGCCGAGACAAACGTCCGTGAATGCCCAGCTTTAGCGCTGTTTGACGCACCAACTGCAAGTGAACTAAAACAGTCTGTAGACGATCATTTTGTATTTAAACTGGAGCGCCCGACAGTAAGAGCTTGAAGCTGTTGGCCCTTACTGCTCCGAGCTCCCCTTCTATGGGTGCCCTAAGGGTGCCAGTAGGAAAAACAACCTTCTTCAAGAGGCAATCGTCGGTGTTAGGTACTGCTAAACCGCGTAAATAACAAATTTACTCGCGTGGTTTGGCAGTTTCACCGACGAAATCTTTTATGTTAGGGCTGCGGAAAAGGGTTCATGACTTCATGTATGTTAAAGTCTAGCGTGAGCAATAGATAAATTAATACTTCAACCTTAATAGTACTTAGTTCTTTTGTTTTTCAATATTGTTAAACAATCAATCAACTTTAATTTAAAAGCGCCAGAAGGCATAATAAAACTGTAGTTGAGCTAGATTTCAAACAAATCTCAAACATTTTAAATGATAATGTTGGTGGTAAAGAAGACTAATAAAGTTTCAACGTGAATTTAAAAATGTATTATGATTTTTGCCTTACAAAAATATTAACTTAACAACTAGATTGGTACTAATTCAGCCCACGGTGAAGTTTCTGGTGCCAGTGCAGGTGGCGGGGAGCTGCGCGACGATGTTCTCGGGGAGGATTTCAACCGACACTGCTTCGTCATCGTTGATCCAGTGAAAGCCGGCCAGATACTGTGAATGCAACCTTTATTACCAACCGTTCCATGGTAGAGCTCGTCCGAGTTAAAATGACGGGCCCCTTCATCGAAATTTATATAGGTAAGCCTATGAGGTTCTCGGTGAATAGGCAAGCCAATTCAAATAGGACGAACCAAAGGAAACTTGAAACGGCTAGAAAGACAAAGTTATTCAGCGTCAATAAATAAGGTGAGGCCCCTAAAGATTAAGTTTTGAGACAAAGACGGTACGTTCACCATAGCTTTGCAAATTCGTGTGCAACCTGCTAAATCCTGGAGGATAAATGTGCGACAACTATCGGAGTTATAGAAAAGCTAAAATACTTTGAAATCTTACCTTTATTGGAATGACTTTAATGGATGCTTTAGGTTCGTTGCTTTTCTGCCGCTTCTTAGCGTTGGGTTCATTATCCTCTTCACTCTACAAACAAAATTTACATTTAGTGTCCCATAAGTAAAGAAAACATTTTAATTTTATAGTACCAAAATATTGATAGCTTAGCAACGTGTTTGGTCGTGACGTCGACCCCGATAGCTAGATGTGATGCAGGTTAAAAGTTCTGAATCGTAAATATTTTCAAGGTTTGTTTTTTAATACACTTATTTAGATTCTGCAACGAACTCTTTTGGAGCTAGCACAAACTGCCCGCAATATGTTTGTCCCTAATGACCTAACGAGTTGTGCTACTGGTCCTGTTACATTTAGTTCATTAGTCAGTAATCTACTATCGTTTCCGACAATAATTGTAAAGAAATCAGCAAGTTGAATTAAGACCTAACTAAGAGGTTAATTGCACAACAGATTTTACAGGGTCTGTATAACCTGTGTGTAACCTGGTACAGTCAACAGCATAAATAAGTGATCATTTATGTACCTTGTCACTTTAACGTCGTGTTTGAAATGTCATACAAAATTGTGAAATGATTGAAACCGACAAGGTACATAAAAGATCACTTATTTATGCTGTTGACTGTCCCAGGGTCGCGGCAGACCACACCAACTCCCCGAGAACTGCCTGTGCGCTCGCGTAAATCATTAGCCTTATTACCGGCTAACCCTTGCGTAAAGGTTGTCGCAGACATAACAGCTCGGCACCGGATCAGCTCAAAGTGTGAAATTGAAAAGTGAGGTTTGATTTGTAGTATTACGATATATTTTTCAGTACACTGCGTGATACAGCTATTGCTTTCACTTAAAAAAATGAATGGTAGGTAATAACACAAATAAAACCTCACTTTTCAATGTCTCACTTTGAGCAGATCCAGTGTCAAGCAGTTGTCTGCGCCAACCTTTACTAGGTAATCTTCGGTATCTTTTAGTTTTCCTCCAGAATTCAATGAAATCTCGGCCTGGGTCAGGTGCATTTACGCCAGCGCCATGGCAGCGCGCGCCATCACTTGGAGACCCGCTTGTTAACCAACCGAAGGCACTTGTGCCACTGCCGGCGAGGACGCAATTAGTTATTGACTATTTTCTCGCTCAAGAAACGAACAAAAGACATAGATCCCGTATCAATAAAAGAGACACAAATATTAATAGTTGATCGCTGGCTCGCTTATCGTCGGCGGCGGGACAAGTGCCAGCATGTATGGGCAGTAATGACCTCGGCCCCCGGCGGCGGCCTGTCCAGGACCCACAGACTGGTCTCGTCGTGGAACACGAGCGCGTCGCGCGCGGCGTGCGGCGCGGCGCCCAGCACGGCGCCCTCGCGCTGGTACCAGCGCCACGGCAGCGCGCGCCAACACTCCGAGAACCTCTTGTTGCTCAGCTGGTATTCCATCAACTGAAACAACACAGGACCTTTTAGAGAGAAGCGTTTCGTTACGTTCAACAATTGACAAAAAAACTTTTTTAAAAGGTGTTTTGATAAAAATCATGCTTATAGAGGTTTATTTAAAAGCATCAATTTTTTTTGAATTCTTATTTACTGACAAAAAATGCGTCACCCCCAGGAGAGAGGGTTCAGTGTGACCCACGCCTGTACTGTAAGAAGATTGTACATGAGCAGTCGGATAGAAAATGATGAATGAGATGTAATGTGTATTAGTAATGCAAGGACAAGTTTGCACCTGGATGGTATGTGCGCAAAGAGTGAAATCGAGTCGATTCTCGTGTAAAATCAAGCAGTCTCGTGTAGGAGGTAACATGGCCTAATTGAAGCTGGTTTTCGTCGCAGCCCTAGCGGATAGTTGGTACCGCAGCTCGTAAAGTTGTTCAAAAACATTGCGAAGTTCTAAAAATATACAAATTTTGATAACTATTGAGTCTACAGAGACAATTTCTATCTCATATTGTAGCAAAAGTTACTATCAAAAACTAGTCCTTTAGGTTTATAATAGCCAAAATCTGAAAAAAAGTCCAAAATTTTCGCGGTTTTTTTATTTTTGACATAGTTTCGTTCAGCGCTCGAGGTCACAAACTTGGATTATTCATTGGGCGAACATCATAAACAAGTCTGCAAAAAATTAGGACTACCGAATTTGACGCATACGACGCCGTACTTTCAATTGACAAGGTTACTTGACTACACCGTCAACACTTCAACAGTAACAACAGCAACAACATCACCATAACCATCATCATTTATCTGGTGCAAACTCTATTTAGATTAAGGGTCACGTATCCGTGTACCGTATAGACGCCGGTGAGCTTTAATTTGTATTAGTAGTAGTACGAAGCATTTTTTAAAGTTAAAGTTCCAGGCGCGGGCCTCACGTCGTCCAGTGAAAAATGTATCGTACTAACATATATCAAAGCTCATATTTCAATGTCTCACTTTGAGCTGATCCAGTGCCGAGCGGTTATTTTTGCGCCAACCTTAACACGGGCCAGTGTTTATAACCCGTTCCGAACGGGTATCCGGATACCCGTGCAGTTAGTACCCAATGCGAACCATTTTTTTTAACACCACGAGTACCACGTCTAATACGATGCGACTCACACGCCAATCTCAAGAGAAACACAACGTAATATTCAATTTACATTCACACAACCACATGCAAGAACTTTTATTTTCATTAAGCCACCGACCTCACGACCTTAACGTGATGCCCCGGTAGAACCGGACACGTGACATACCTAATGAGAAAGTAATGAATAGCTTTACCTTTTGATCCACATAAACTATGACCAAGCTCTCGTGGCGAGGGTCAAAGGTCATGGCTGACGGCACGCACTGGTACTTCGGCAGCGTGGCGTAGTGCTCGAACTTTTTGGACGAGTGCGCCCACACCGTTATTGCGCCCTCCGTGTCTGCCACCGCTAGATACGTTCTGTTTGATGAACTTCTCTTTGACACCAACAAGTGTAGAATCGCATTTGATTTTAAATCTACAAATTGAAAACGTACAAATGTGATTGATGACAGTATTTAAATAATATTGCTAAATACGTATCACACAGAAATCACATCGATTTAGCATTATCTCTCGATCTACAACGTGACAAGTATTGCATTTCACGAACTCAAAATCATGAATCATTGTAATTTAAATCATTGGATGCAGTAACAAACGTTTGGAAATATTAAGTATATTATTAAAATAATCTATCAGTCTTAAACTTAACTAATAAAATTGGGGTTCTACTCCCAAAGTTGAAGTTTACGATGTTGTCTGTGTCCCTTTCATGTAATGGAATAAAATAAAATAATTTATTTAGAAATAAGTTGTATGTGACTGGCAGGGATAAGTAATAGTCATACATCATTTTGTATTCGCTCATCAATCGCGCTTTATAATTTAACCCTTACGTCACATTGTCGGCTTTGGCGCTCAAAGGAATGAAGCGAAGAATTCACCTACAGTTGGGTGCACTCGACAAAAAACGTAACGTGACTTACCAAGTGTAGCTTTAAAAATTAAAAGGATGCATACACAAGCTCACACACACATACATGTATGAATTTGTAAAGCTCGTATTTAATGTATAACCAGAAAACCGCACTCGCAGACGGCCAAGGTACAGGCTTAGCCTAATTTCTGACGGACATCTACGCTTATGTAAAATGTTGTTTTTTGACAAATAATTATTTTGAATATTGTATTTTGTTGTAATAAAAAGTGTACTAACACTTGTCAGTGTTGATGGTCTGCACGACGGTGGCGCCGGCGGCCGGGTCCAGCTGCAGCACGAGCAGCGCGCCGGGGCTGTGCGCCACCATGCTGCGCGAGTCCTCCGCGAACACCACGCGGTTGCACGGCCCGCTCACCCCGCTCACCACCATCTTGGTCAGAGACGTGTTGGACTCGTCGTCATCCTGTAATCATTTATAAATCAGTTAGGAATCATGAGGTCATGAATGGTATTAGGTTTTTTAAATTATAAGTATGTTAAGTTGCTTCAAAGGTTATATAAAATTAAACGTCAAAAAAAGACTGTCAACTTATTAGATTAGGTTTAGTTCAATGTGTCCCCTGATATTAACTTATTTAAAGAATAAGTACCTAGTGCCGAAGTGCTTATGTACTAACTACTGGAATTCCATTACAAATTATTTTATGCATCAAAATACTTCGGAACATATTGAATAAGCAGTTCAAAGGCTCTGTGACCCTATCGTAATATTTATAATTCAATACGAGAGCTGCACTTAAAGTTTCGGGCATCTAATACTTAGAACTAATTTTTTGACACATATTACACCTTTTTATTTATTATCACTAAAGTTTTATTAGCTTAACACACTGGCCACATGAA
This sequence comes from Acleris literana, assembly GCA_946894065.1. NCBI lineage: Eukaryota > Metazoa > Arthropoda > Insecta > Lepidoptera > Tortricidae > Acleris > Acleris literana. The sequence continues at coordinate 9,246,699 of OX335681.1, forward strand.
AAAAGAAGCAATTTTTCGGTTCAATTGTTTTTGGAAGTCGTTGAGTCACGTGGAATTGTCCCGTGAATATTTAAGAGCTATGATTTATTAAGACTTAACACGAAAACAATCGGAAGACCGTATGATTACTGCTTTTAGTAATGAAGCACCTTGAAAGACGACAATGTACAAGCAAGACAAGTGGTGTTCAGAATTTCAACGTAGCCGTGTATCACTCCCAGACGACGTGCGTGAAGGTTGGCCAAAATCGGCAGTCACAAAACAAAACATCGATGTTGTGCGTCAGCTAATAAAGATAGACCGGCATGTGACATATCGGGAGATTCAAGAGTGTTTGGGAATGAGAGTGAGTCAGTTAGGTACAAAATATTTTACAATTAGGCGTGCGAACAGAAAACGACTCGAATTGGTGCCGAAAAACTTTGAATAAATTTAATGGAGTATCAGGTGACGAGTCGTGGATATACTACTCACAAACTAAGAACTAAGTCATGAAGATCGTAGAACGGTTAATGCTGATTGGTACACAACTATTTGTTTGCACAGTATCTTTGCCGAACTCTAAAAAAAAAGCCTGTTCGCCGCATTATCCTTCATCCTCACATGTCAGCCCTCACACCGCTCGGAAAACAACTGAGTATCTGGACGGTGAAAATTAATCCTCAATGACTTTTGCACATTCCCCATAATCAAGGATAAATTGCGTGGCCAGCGGTCTCAGACGGCGGAAGAAGCAGGCCTTTAAAATGGCTATTTTGTCGACCCTTATTTCAGGGTTCAATAAGTGCTTTAACGATTGGTTTGAACGCAAGGAAAAGTGCATAAAATATAAAGTAAGAAAAAAAATACAATTCTTTTATTCAATTTAACTGCAAAAAAAAGCTATACCCGAAACATTCAGTTTGGCTCAAGTAGCTTGTAGCATACAATAATAATTAAGTAAGAAAAATATTTGAAAGTATTCTTAAGGAAATCAATTCGGTCATTTTGTAAAAATCACCAAGATAATTAAACACTACAATTACATATAACATTTTAATCAAAACACAAAGACCATGCACTTTTACTAATTAAGTCTATCTTCTATAAATAAAGAAATATAATATTTTATGCAAAAAATATTCTACTTAAACATAAAAATATGGACTTACTTACAGTTTCAAGTTTCAACATTCTTATGTCACTCTCAGTAGCATATACTATGAACTCCCCAGATGGGGAGATTTCACAACACCTGATCTGTTTCTTTTTCTTGGTTTGGATTGACACTAGCTTCACTGCATTCTTATCAATTTTCAAACTTGCATTGTCTTTGCTATTGATTGTTGGCACCGTAATATCAGTAGCTTCAGTAGAATCCATCTCGAGTTTGTTATTTCCATTGGTGGTTGTAACCTGATTGTCATGGGTATTCGAAAATACTAATTTACCTTCCGTACTCACAGCCGGAGAACCTAATTTCCATACTTGTAAGTGGTTGCTGTACCTGCCGGACAAAAAAGACGAAGTTAATTACATTGAGGTACTTGGATAGTCAGTCAGACAGGAACAAATGCTAGTCCTGGAAATAAGTCCATTACTAAACAAGCCTACAAAAGTTTATCTGTATGGCTAGCACAAGTTGTCTTCTCGCTCGTGGCTCACTGTGTCTCTATCGTTACAGATTAGATAGAAAGGGAGATCCGAGCGACAAACAAATCGCGGTCAACCAGTGCCAGCCCTCTAGGGTATAAATAAAATTATTCTGCCAAGATAAAGAGAAGTCACCAGTACCTGACCTAAACAGCAAAGCTTTACTAAATAAAGTGTTTTACGTAACACCTGGCCATAATGTGAGTTTTATCGCACGCTGCGCGCACGGTAAAACTCGCATTGTGGCCAGGTGAAGACGTAAAATTGTGTACTCATCACGGGCAGTAAAAAAGAAAGCCCTCTATCGCATATTTACAACCCTCGCCTACGGCTCGGGTCTCAAATACCTGCGATTTCGGGCTTTCTTTCTTTTACAGCCCTTGTTAAGTAATGTACTATTATATATCCACGACGGCGCGCCTCGCCAGCCAAGCCGATTTCGCGTAAATAGGTCTGGGGAGACCCTAAAACACTAATAACATATGTACGCTTGGACCTTTACCGCCTCTTTCACAATTGACAAGTAAAGCATATTTGAACATTAATTAAGCCCTTTCTCTTTCTTACACTTGAAAATAGACAAGGAGAGGCCAACTTTAAATTGCAGACAAATTTATTTGTCGATTGTGAAAAATCAAATAAGTTAGATACAATTTTATATCCTAAGAATAAAAAGAAAGTGTGTAATGTTACCTTAATAGTAATAGTTTTTTTTGAGCAGACACTGATGTCCTTGGGCCAGGTATCATAGGAGGTACTCTCTTAACCCATTTTGGAGGGAAACTCGAAAATGATAAATAACCATCATTACCCACCGAAATTAATTTATTACCATTCATTACTAGACCTCTAAAAAAGAAAAATCTTATTATACTAACAATTGCAATAAAATGTTGAGTATTGAGTATTATGTTAGCAGCCTTGTGTTTAAAAAGGGGTTTACCAGAATTTATGAAAAGTTTGGATCACAGTTTGATAAATGAACATATTTCTTTACAAGAGTAGTCCAAGCGGATTTTCGGAGTTCAAAACCTATAAAATTTGCAATGTTACTTTTAATTTATGCATCCAGATAATTAAGATATTTAGTCAACATGCCCATGGTGGACAATTAAATACCAGCAATGTATTGGTCTGTACCTGACATCATGTTCATGTATATGCCGTTGTACATTTTTCACCCATTGCAGAGCTCCCTTGTCCGCCATCTTATCCACTTTCTTATATGAGAGGATGACCGGGTCTACTCCGCTGCAGTAAATTACCTTCTCATCATCAGAAACTGCTATTGCTAATATATCAGCCTTGTGGGTTGTGTACGATTCAATCTATAAAATGTATAAACAATTATAGGACATCTATTTGTCATAATCTTATTTAAAGTCCAGTAACCTTGTTTCTTGTAAACAGGGAAGGTACCTTGCGTCAGAGGGATCTGGTTTCAAATTGTAGCAAATGTAGTCTTACTATAATAATAATAATAATCGCCTCTTTCTTTGGCAAACGAGAACTGGCGCAAACCAACGGTGTTGAGAAGACCGCAAGAACGTATGGAAGAGCAAGGAGCTACACGGACGCTTCTACCGGGCCCTAACAAGGCCCGACGTAGACTTTTTAGCGTCTGTGAACTGGCTACGATTTGGTGACCTCTTTGGGGAAACCGAAGGTTTTGTCTGTGCAATTGCTGACGAGGTCATAATGACGAACAATTACCGGAAATATATTCTGAGGGATGGCACGGTTGACATTTGTCGAGCATGCCGTTGCCCCGGCGAGTCCCTCAGACATATAATTTCCGGTTGTTCGCATTTGGCCAACGGCGAGTACTTGCACAGACATAACCTCGTAGCCAGGATCATCCATCAGCAACTTGCTCTTCAATATGGTCTTGTTGAGTCTGAAGTGCCGTACTATAAGTACGCACCGGCGCCAGTTCTCGAAAATGGTCGTGCTACGCTCTATTGGGATCGATCTGTCATCACGGACAGGACTATTGTTGCCAATAAGCCTGATATCGTGTTGACAGATCGATCTCAACGCCGGGCAGTGCTCGTCGACATCACCATCCCGCATGACGAGAACCTTGTGAAGGCCGAGAAGGACAAACTCAGCAAGTACCTTGACTTGGCTCACGAGGTGACCGCCATGTGGGATGTTGACTCGACTATCATTGTCCCGATAGTTGTTTCGGCAAACGGTCTTATAGCGAAGAGTCTCGACCAACACCTCAAGAGACTCTCGCTAGATGGCTGGATCAAGGGCCAGATACAGAAGGCAGTACTCCTCGACACGGCACGTATTGTGAGGAGGTTCCTCTCTCTGCAGCCCTAACCACCTGTATCTTGAGCCCTGCCCCGCTGCCGGCGGCACTCGTAGGTTAGGTTTTTTATAATGTCTATTTTTTTGTATTAGTATTGTTATTTTACTTTTATATTTGAATATTTGGTATAAAAAACCTAATGTACAGAAAATTTAATAAATATCTAAAATAATAATAATAAGAATCTCCACAACCGCGAGGTGTACAATCTCAGGGATTATTTCCTTAGCAATGAGTGTAAGATGCATCGTGATGTGGTTGCAGTAGACAAGAGCCTCACGCCTCTTTCCTTGGCAAAAGAGAACTGGCGCAAACCAACGGTGTTGAGCACTGAAGATCGCAAGAACGTATGGAAGAGCAAGGAGCTACACGGACGCTTCTACCGGGCCCTAACAAGGCCCTACGTAGACTTTTTAGCGTCTGTGAACTGGCTACGATTTGGTGACCTCTTTGGAGAAACCGAAGGTTTTGTCTTTGCAATTGCTGACGAGGTCATAATGACGAACAATTACCGGAAATATATTCTGAGGGATTTGCACGGTTGACATTTGTCGAGCATGCCGTTGCCCCGGCGAGTCCCTCAGACATATAATTTCCGGTGGTTCGCATTTGGCCAACGGCGAGTACTTGCACAGACATAACCTCGTAGCCAGGATCATCCATCAGCAACTTGCTCTTCAATATGGTCTTGTTGAGTCTGAAGTGCCGTACTATAAGTACGCACCGGCGCCAGTTCTCGAAAATGGTCGTGCTACGCTCTATTGGGATCGATCTGTCATCACGGACAGGACTATTATTGCCAATAAGCCTGATATCGTGTTGACAGATCGATCTCGACGCCGGGCAGTGCTCGTCGACATCACCATCCCGCATGACGAGAACCTTGTGAAGGCCGAGAAGGACAAACTCAGCATGTACCTTGACTTGGCTCACGAGGTGACCGCCATGTGGGATGTTGACTCGACGATCATTGTCCCGATAGTTGTTTCCGCAAACGGTCTTATAGCAAAGAGTCTCGACCAACACCTCAAGAGACTCTCGCTAGATGGCTGGATCAAGGGCCAGATACAGAAGGCAGTACTCCTCGACACGGCACGTATTGTGAGGCGGTTCCTCTCTCTGCAGCCCTAACCACCGGTAGCTTGAGCCCTGCCCCGCTGCCGGCGGCACTCGTAGGTTAGGTTTTTTTAATGTTTATTTTTTTGTATTAGTATTGTTATTTTACTTTTATAGTTGAATATTTGTTATAAAAAACCTAATGTACAGAAAATTAAATAAATATCTAAAATAATAATAATAATCCTTTATTTCAGACACTTCAAGTCCATAAAACAAATCTATCAGGATTAATGGTACGACTATATGCTGGATAATTATTATTCTCTTTTATTACCCTAAGTATTTCTTGGGTACCACAATGTTACAAATGACGACCATTGAAATCTTATCATGAAGGTTACATTCTTGACCAAATTATTGTGCATTTACCTGATCACCCAGTACACTATCCCAGAACGAAAGACGCCCATGACTGTCCCCAGAGACTATTACATTATCAGATAAAACAGCCAGGCACCACACAATAGTCTCCTTATTACGCTTGGTTACTGACATGCGGGTGACAGCATGACCCGTTTCTGTATTCCATACCCTGATTGAGTTTGGAGAACCTGTAATAAAACATTATTACTAAATGTGCTTATTGAAATTTATGAATATGAAGCATTTAGGGGCAATTTTTTGGTCAAAAGTTAACTGAACAGATGGTTATACAAAAATGAATCAAAAATGTGACATTTAACAATTGGTTAAAAACTTTGGGTAAGCTTATAATGAGAATCAAAGCATATTTTTAAAATACCTGGAGTTATTAGACTTCACAATTGTGTTATAGTAGCCCTCAACCAAAGTGACGACCGGGGCCATAAAAGTCCGGGCGTGGGCCATAAACCTCGACGGACGTAGTGAGGGTAACGTATCGATAACGAAAAGGTTTAAACGTCGATGAAATGAATATATTTTGTTGAGTTTCTGTATTATTGCCTATTTATTTAATTATTATGGTTTTTAAAAATAAGATGTTTTGAGCTAGTTTCTAATGAGATAATTAGTCAACAATTACCTAAATTGTGTTGACCATAATCATGTGTAATGACACATCATTATGCAAACTGATTAAACACCTAGCAGATACCCGACGATTAGTAATAAACCTCCGAGACGACGACAGTGACAGCGAATATGAAGAAAATAATATTTTATTTAGACACATATTGTTTTATTTTTAATTATTATTAAAGAATTATGTAAATTATTTATTTTGTAATGTAATTTTTTCGTTTGAAAGCAATTATTTTTTGGAATATTAGTAAATCGCTATTTTAATAGTAATAATATTTTATGATATTGTTAATATTGCCACTTTCAATAATATATTATTCAATTCATTCATAAGAACCGTGTTTTAAATTATCACTCAATTCTATCGACATCCCGTTTTGTGCGTTTACTACCTGCTTTACGGTCCCGAGCACGGGTCGAGCAACACAATGGATAACTGATAACGCGAGCTCAAGGGTTTTATGGCCCCGGTCGTCACTTTAGTTGAGGGCTACTATAGTCAGGTAATTTTAATAATTGTTAAATTACCTGTAACAAGAATGTTTCCAGTTTTGTCAAACTTGCAGCACATTATCCTTCCATCCTGCTTATCAAAGAGTTTTGCATAGACAATATCACTGTTTTCCACATTAAAAAGGTTGATGTATCCTTGTTCTGTGCCAACTGCTGCTAAAGTGTTAGCAGGGTTGATATCCAGGCACCAGGCCGCATAGCCCGTCAACAACACAGTATTTTTAACAGTCAGTCTTTCCAAGTCCCACTCAACCAAGGAGCCAGCCAGCCCAGTTGACAAAAGTCGGTCATTCACCCAGCACAGTGCTTCAATTGATCCACCTTCAACTCCAGGAATAAACTTAACCAGATATGGAGCATAGCTCAGGTCCCACAACTCAATAGATGCATCCACCCTGTGAAAACATATTATATGCATTACAAGAGGGTAAAAGGATTATGGTAGCACTTCACTGTTTTTTGACAAATATATTTGTTACATACAAACAGGGTTCGCCTATATATAGCCGCCGACATATACGTTGATATATATCAATGGATATTTATTTTAGTAAGCAGTTTTTTTCCATAGTTACATAGGCAACACTAGAGTAAAATGTTTCACTTTAATTTCTGTTACCGAACTCAAGTTTCAGGGAAACACCTACTTTTCTTGTATTCTATTAGCTTTATATTGAATTTCAAACTTTATAACCACGGAATAAGATTCATAACAAATAGGTAGTACTTAAATTTTTTAATTCATGTATCATTTCAATTATGCATGATATTTATCCGATGTAAATCGAATTTATATCAAAATGTCAGATTTTTTGACATTTATAGTAAAAATATTATGCATTGATATTTATCCAATATATATAAAATATCAAATAATCAGATAGTTATAATAAATATCGGATTTTTTAAACCCTTCATACAAATGTAAGAGACATAGAGGGTGATTCCGCGGGCGTTTCAACCGCTGTCAGTCCGCTGTCGTAAGTATTTAAGAAATAGGCGATAATATACTCAAAATTGGATCAATTCTGGTAAGAATTATGTTAACAGTATAGCTCTGTGTGAATGTTAGATGCTTGGTGTAGCTCATTCTTTCAATATTTATGACAACGGACTGACAGCGGTTGAAACGCCCGTGGAATCACCCTGGAGCTCTAGTATTTGGCAAATACTACCTAATGCAGTATCTCAATTAGAGAAACTAACAGAGATATTGGTAGAACTAGAAGCCACCGTAAAGACTATTATTATAAATATTATAATGAAGAAATTAGGGTCTGGTGCCAATCTACCAATGGGATAGTGGTTTACAGTAACTATTAAAAATGCATTAAACTATTCATACTAATATTATAAATGCAAAATTGAATAAATCAGTCAAGTTTAATTTGTAATATAAAACTAAATGTATTTAACCACAGAACATCAGAGATTTTTAAATAGAATATTAGGCATAATTTAAAAAAGGGATAGGATTGCGGAATTCCTGAATTTGTAGCTACATTTAACTTGTTATTGACCTGAATTCCAACCATTTAAAGGAATCATTTAAAGTTTGCGGCAATAACTTACCTTGCTAAAGCTAATACTTTACTGGTCTTGTTCAAAGAAACACAATTAATAGTTTCCGGTTTTGGGTTATAATACCGAACCCTATGAATTTGAGTTGCCATTTTTTTGTCTATATTTAATTGTTTATAACTTATAACCAACACAAGCTCACATGCTTTTTGAAAATGCACAGCTCAATCATTTTAATGACTGACAGCAAAGTGACAGAAATTACGCACATGGTTGTATTTTTTTATAAACCATGACGCACATATGTATTTTATGATAAAAAAAATATTATAATTCTGTTTAGAACACATATGCAGCAAAATAATTCACGTAAAATATGTTTCATTACTATAATAACAACCAATTAAGAGATTTTAGTAACTAAAAAAGTTTTACAGGGTGATATATACTTCTGTGGCTGACAATCTTTGTACACGTTCTAACCTATGTTGCTATAACAAATATGTCCACGATTCGTTCGCCAGAAAAACAAGTTTTGCAATACCATTTTGTGTAGCAACCCTGAGAGTAATAAAAAAATTGATTTCTCCATTGTTGTATGTCGGTCGTAGGTGTTTATTTCGAAAAAAAAATACATACTGGTGTTATCTACATTTCAACCGTGTTGGTAAATTTGTAGTTTATAGAATGGGTGACGGACAAAGTGAAAATCAACCCCTTTTAGGGGACGGTAAGCAAAAAAATGGTTTTATGTTTTGACAGCTGATGATTCAACTAGAACCCATTTGTGTTTTTTTGTTGCTAAACAATGCAATCGGCTTATTTTGGGTCGATAGCATCGCATACATGATTACCTTAGCGATAAACATTGTGTAACTACTAGTCCGGTTGTAGTTCGAGCCGGTTGTATACCTACTGTAGTTACGTATTTGGTTTAACCTGACGTAAGGTTGTATTACTTGACAGAGGAGGAGGTAAATGTCGTGAACACGATATCTCCCATCGGCCCCGACGAGCTGCCTCCGCCGTATCAGCAAGCTGGAATGCCGCTGGTGACATGTCGCGTGTGCCAGGCTTTGATCGATATATCGGGGAAGAGGGAGCAACACGTCGTGAAATGCGTCATGTGCAACGAAGCCACGGTACGACTCACACTTATATATCACATACAAGATGCATAAAAAGTTTCAAAAAGTTTGAAACTGTTCTATTAAGAATTCATCCCCTATGGATGTTGTATTTTGTCAGCTTATTCATACAGTTCGTACTTCATTAAATAAATACACGGGCTGATTCACGCAACTCCGTAAGTCGTTTATCGCTGCTCCCTCAGGAACTCAGGAACAACGATCCTACAGGAACTATCTAATTTTCTACAATAAAAGTACCCTATGTCCTTCTCCAGGGTCAAACTAATCTCTTTACATAATTTTATAACATTGGTGCAGTGATTCAGCTGTGAAAGAATAGCAAACTAACAGAGTTTCTTTCGCATTTATAATATTAGTAAGGAAGTATGGAATACAATCTGCAGACATTTATTTCTAAACTTACTGATGTCGGTAGACTAACTAAATACATTAATATTTTTTGTCACTATTGGAAATTGTAAGTCTTCATTATCTTAATCCTGTTAATCACTGAGCAAGCAATTTTGTTGGCTGCCCTACTTGCGTCGGACAATGTTTTGAATACAGTTTAAAGTCTTATGTCATTAGAATAACAAAACTATCATAACAAGTCATTATAATAGATGTGAAGTATAATTAAATTAGGAAGTTAAATCTTTGCTAACTTTATGATTATATTTGCACCTTACTTCTCTATTTATGAAGAAAGAACTTGGTATACTCTTGGTGAGGAGTGCATAATCTAATTAAAAAAGGATTTTGTAAACTTTTTCCATTAATTTTTGTTTTTCATACCTACTAAGAGTGCCTGATGATCTTTATAAAAATTGTTAGAGCCAAGTTCAAAGAATTCCATTACTGATAAACAAACACATTTCTTGTTTAGGCATGCAAAATGCCCATCAACTTTGTATCTTATTGCATTACAGTTCCATTTAATGTTATCTTAACTATTCAGTGATACAATGTTAATGGATTTATTCTGTATGGATGAGACATGTTTTCATTATTACGTACAATTTTACACAATTGGAAAGATCTGAGGTATATTTTAAATTATATTTTATATAAATTAGACTAACAATATAATTAACTACAAAAGATTATTTTGATTTTAAATAGAAGGGAATAGAATAAGAATAGATTAAATATGTATCTCTTTTTTTTCTATTATCTGTTTGATCTGATATTTAAAACAGAGGGGTTGTATATTGGTATTATTTTCATACAACTATACGGTATTCAATTTCGGTATCTCACTTATTATTGAACATATTTCTTCTTTTATGAATTTATATAATAGGATAGTGTTATTACCTAAATTACAATCAAAAATATCAAGGAAATGCTAAAAATTAACCTCAACTGAAAGTCGTGCCACTGACGCCACGACGGCTACAGCCGTCCCAAGTTCAAGAATAAAAGAGACTTTGTTTCGTATCAACTGAGTGGTAATTTGCATAGCATAGCAAACATGTTCGGTGTGTAAGTGACACATTTTGTGTTCAACGAAAGACGTTCAAAAGGTTAAGGAAGATATTTCAATTTTAATTAATACTGGCATAGGTCCCTGATATAAAATGTCTCTGATATATGTGAAGTGAGAATGACCACATAATATTCTCATGGCAGTTACTTAACTGCATAAGGCCCAACATCCTATTTTTAGGACTGAGAATTGTAGTTCTTGATGCCCAAGTTAATGTTTAAATTTATCATTTAGCAATTAGGAGTCCTAAAATAAGGACATACACTTTGCACACATACTGTTTTTAAAAAAATTAGTAAAACGGAATTTCACCTTTTTAATTATTTCGGGGCTGAACACAGCCAAATTTTATAGCAACTCAAAGCTTCATGTATATGTGCCTTTAATTAGGACACTGGGTCATTATTATAAACGTCCTAAAAATAGCTCGGACCTTACGAGGCCAAAGATGTAGCCAAGATATTATAAATCAAAGTCCCCCGCCGCGTCTATATGTTCTCCATAATCTCAAAAACTACTTTTTATTTTCTTTTACATTACAGAAATCTCGTATAAACTGAAGCGAAGCGAGGGCGGGTCGCTAGTGCCAAATAAATGATCAATAACTTCATGCTTCAGTAAATTGATTTCTTAATGGTACTTTGCCATGATAATTCTGTCTTATTTTGTCTTAGGTTCAGCATTAATGGCTTAATTTTATGTGTACAAATACAAATAATTTATTTCACATAATTTTAGGCAGAAGTAGGTCTTAAAAATAATATTATCGTATCACTAAAATCTAACCTATATGGCAAGTGAAATCAGGAAATATACATCTACTTATAATCTAAAAACTCCTGTATTCTCGTACTATAAAAACACTTTTCTGCCTGCCATCTCTACAGAGCTCATTTAAATTTTACGAAGGTTAGATCTTTTATTCTGTAAGGTAGCTTGTTAAATATACAGACTTGGTACTCTTAGAATATAATATTTCTTAAAAGGGTAAGGTCCAAAAAGTTGGGCGTGCTAACTCACTCAATTAAATTTTCTATAAAACTTTGCCGTTGTGACACGAAATTTAGCCATACAATTGTAGGGATACTTTTCATTGCACAACGGAACTGTTTTCGACTTCGTTGTTTGTATGGTTAATTACACTTAACTATGGTCCAACTTTTTGGTCCTCACCCAAAAAAGGGTGTACATGATTCAATTTGCTTTAATTAAAAAATTGCTCTTTCACATATTTTTTTTGATAAACAAAACAGCATATATATTTGAACACCTACCCCATGGTGGTATACAGTACCGCAAGATGGAATCTAAGTATCCATAATATGCTGTAATAGCTGCTTCCCTGGATACAGCCTGACTTACTTTTCTCAAAGCAAATACAAAACTGTTAACTCTAGAGGACAATCTTGCTACATGATCGTTCCATTCGCAGAAACTATCAAGTGTAACACCTAGGAAGTTTAAATTGCTAACATGATCAATTTTAACTCCATTAAAGTGGATTTAGGGAAAATGGTTTACTTCTACGAGTGTGGAATTACATTAATTTAGTTTTTGATAATTTGACATTAAGATTATTTCGCTCCAACCATTTTTTTGCTTCAGCTAACGACCTATTGATATCAGACTCATAAGATGGCCGATTATTACACCATATTACAATTGTGGTATCAACTGCAAATAAAAAGCATTTTTGGGAGAATGCATTGGGAAGGTCATTAATAAAGAACAGAAACAATAGAAGTCCCAAAATGCTTCCCTGAGGCACGCTATATTTGTTTGCTATAAATGAAGATATGTATTTAAGAGTACTTATGTAAACTCTTTATTGCACATTATAATTATAAGACATATTAGTTTCAATGCAGTAAATATATATAGGCATACTGATCTCTTCCAGTTAACCTTGGATTAGGTAGAAAGACAGGATGAGGTAGAAAGCCGGTTCTGTTCATTTGCTTAATAAACTACCCTCTTTCCGTATATTTGATTGTAACTCAAATGTAGCTTATTAAATATATTTACCAGCTCAACTATTAGTCTTAATAACAAAACGTATATGTGACGTTATCTATGAAAAGGGACCTTATTGTCGATAGCGCTTCCGCCATTATGAAAGATGCTCTGATATAAATACAACGTCGGGTGACGCAGTGCGGCATGAGCGCCATCGACAATAAGGTCCCTTTACATAGATAATGCCACATATGTTCTTTTTATCGTTTTCAGCCTATAAGGAATGCGCCGCCAGGTAAGAAGTACGTGCGCTGCCCATGCAACTGCCTGTTGATATGCAAGTCGTCGTCGCAGCGCATCGCATGCCCCCGCGCCGACTGCAAGCGCATCATCAACCTGGCGCCGTCGCCGGTCACGCCGCCCGTGCCCACGCTGCCGGGCATGTGCCGGGTTGTTTGCGCGCATTGCCAGGACACATTTTTGGTAAGCTTACCCTTATCATCAATTCCCTATATCTTCCTGAGTCCCCAGGTTTTCGCTTGAGGACAAAATATAACAGGTACCCTATAGTTATTTCGACGAGGTTGTAATTACAATGTAACATGTAATTGCAACCTTGTCGAAATAACTATAGGGTAGTCAATGTTACTAAAGTAGGTATTGGGTCTTACGATGTTAAATTCCCTCGAGTGGATAGTTAAGTTAAGATGTAAGCATCAGAAAGGGACAGATGCGTGTATTGAATATATAATGTCTAATCGAAAAGTGTATGTGACATATGATCCGCCTGACAACCAGACGTCAAAGAAGTAGATGATGTTTTATTAACACAGAGTAGGTACAAATTGAATTGAAGCCCTGATTTCTGAGCTAGGTGGGATAAACCTGTGTTGCAGAAATCAGTGTCCTCTCCCATATTCGAGTGACTCGTACATAATATTCTAATCAATAATAATAAGTTATTATAAAAAAAAACTTTACGGGGGAATATTCGGGCGTTTCATCCGTTCTCAAAACAATGAAGAAAATAATGAAAGTTACCGGCTAAGCTAAATCTGTGGTTTCTAATTACGTTGTCTAAATAAGTTGGTGGTAATTATCATTATTTCCTTCATTATTTCGAGAATGGTAGTGAGGGCGGTTGAAACGCCCGAATATTCACACTTAGACATTATAAAAACTTGCGAGTGTGTGCGTGTGCGTGAGTGTGTAAGTGTGCGTGTTTGTGTTTGTCTGTGTGTGTATTTACGGCATATTTAAGTAAAGAGGCGGTTAGCGTAGGATATCTTAACGTATTTTTATTTCAGTTTCATAATAATCCAAACTAAGGAGCCAACTTTTCAGTTTCATTTTGCAGTCATGCGTGGTTAGACGGTTATAATTTCAACACTGTTCAAATTATTAAAGCGTCATATTGATTGATTTTTACTGTCTTCTCAAGGTTATAGCGATTTGTTCCTAACTGGTCATATTCCTAACTCGTCATATTCAGTACATTTGCCTGCACAAACTTACTATAGTCCTCTGTGGTAAATGATAAGAACCTCTTTAGATAATTATAGATGAGTGTTACTTGTCTGTCATGAAGTTAATGTCATTGTCACTTTATTATTTACTAGCTTCTGCCCGCGACTTCACCCGCGTAGATTTAAATTATAGTTATTCCCTCGGGAACTTTTCCGGAATGAAAAGTAGCCTGTGTTAATCTAGGGTAAAGCTATCTCCATTTTAAATGTCATCCAAATCAGTCATTCGTCGCTGCGTAAAGGAGTAACAAACTAACACACACACGAACTTTCGCATATATACATGAGCAGGATAGGATATCGTTTTATGGAAGCGCCACTTAAATATTTATTTATTTTATTTTGTTTTTAGTATTTGTTGTTATAGCGGCAACAGAAATACATCATCTGTGAAAATGTCAACTGTCTATCACGGTCCATGAGATACAGTCTGGTGACAGACAGACGGACATTGGAATCTTAGTAATATGGTCCCGTTTTTATCCTTTGGGTACGGAACCTTAAAAAACTAAATTATTTAGGATAGCTATAAATTGTGGTAAAAAGTCCCTCAAGTCTTCCAAGCCTTATGCTATCTCTATACTGTTGTAGAAAAATAACTATTTCTTTACATTAAGGAGGTTTTAGTGCCAGTACCAGATTTATTAAAATTCGAATCATTGCAATGACTCTTTAATCTGTACTCGTTATCGCTTGTATTAGTAATACGTGCGCTTGTACCCGCACTAAAACGCCGTGACTGAATAAAATCATCATTAACCGTCTTTGAAACAGGAGGAGGTTCTCAATTTGATTTATTTTTTTATGTTTGTTATACGTGATATTTTCAGTATCAGCTGCTGAAAAACGCACCGGTGCGGTGCCCGCACTGCCGCAAGGTGTCGTCGGTGGGGCCGCGCATGAAGCGCGTGCGCGGCGGCGTGTTCCTGGCGCTGGCGCTGGTGGTGCTGGCCATCGCGCTGGGCGTGACGCTGGGCACGCTGGCCGCGGCGCGCGCGCGCGGCGCCGGCGTGTACGTGGCCTACGTGGGCGCCTTCCTGCTCGCGCTCGTGCTGCTGTCCCGCGCCGTCTACTACTTCGCGATGAAGGTCAGCACCATCGAGGGGCCCATGTAGGACGACTCTGTCCACCCGAATTTGTGATAACCTATGACTAGGAAATTTTATATAAGAATTTGTTAATTCCATATAGCATTCTTATTTTATGGCGATTAGTTTCGAGTCGAATTGTTATTAGTCGTTTGGACCGATTATGTATGTAATTATCGCAATCTCTACCAAAATTTTGTAAGTGTATGAGATGCTTAAGCGCTGAATGAGATTACTTACCTTTTTTAAACATGATTGACATGATGGCGATGACGAAATTTAGTTTTAAACATGGTTGTTGTTTAATTATAAAATCTATACTCGATTTTGATACATGTAGTTAATCTGTTAGTTCTTTTCGTTTAGGTACGATAATTTCTGTGCTTGTCGAATTCGCCTTTCCTATGTGCGCTCGCGCATAGTTTCACCTTCTAATGTTATAAAATATATGTAAAGTATCTATCGATGCCATAATTTTGCTAAACAAAATTAATCTTGCTGTTATATTTGTTACTTTTTTGGCATCAAAATAAAAAGGCATAATGATAAATTCTCCATTTTTTTACAATAAATGAAGTTTGTGTAATTGTAGCCGACACTCCAAATATCTTACCATTACCATAAGCCATTTATTGTCTGCAGATATTCCAAAATTATCCAAACGTCACATGCATTTTCATTAATCGACTTGTATACATTTTATAATAATAAGATGGGTAATATGTACAACCTGGTAGTGAGTACATGTTATTAGGGTTGTAATATTTGAGTCAGACGTTTTGTACATATGTAACTTATAGACTGAATCAGCCTGTTTTTATTTCAAAGTGGTTATTGATATTAATTGTTGTGACCAGCTTAGCCTTACGCTCTGCTTGCGTGGTAAATGTGTCGGACTATAATACTGTATTTTAAGAAGTTTGTAATCAAAAAGTGGTTCATAAATAGAGCCAATGAATCTAAACGTTAAACGTTAAGGCCTGCCCGACGACTTTTTGTCTGTATGTGTCACAGAAACAACACAAAACTAGTTTTATAAACCAGCAATCCTTCTAGTGCACCTCCCATAAAGAATTTGTAACTAATCGATAAATTAATTAACTCGTAATTTACGTAGCACATTTCAATTAAAAATATACATTAAAACTATATCTGAATGAACATTACTATTGTCGCATGACATTTCTGATACTTTCTACTCAAACCCGATCAGAAATATAGGAAGGCTAGCTGTTTTTTATATTCTTTGTGTTAATGACTAATACAGTAGTTATAAATAACATGTAGCGTACTGTACAATTTATTTTATTTAAAGCATAGATATTTAATTACTTGTATTCAACATTTAAAATTATTTGTAGGGATCATTTATGAGTATACATAGTTTAGTTAACGATTTGGCACACGGGACGCGCGCTCGATGCGACCGCGTCGCGTGGCGAACGGTGTCTTCGAGATTGTGAATAGGAACGCACGGACCTGCTGGAACCTTAATGACCTATAATAAGCATTGCATTACAGCGTCACCGGCACCACATGAATAATTATACCGGTGCGGTAATCCAAGTCAATGATCTTGGTGATGGTGGGGGTTGCACTGCAGTTGCTTATAATATAATTACAATTCAATTGCTTATCCCCACTCTAACGCAATGCTTTTCACTGCTAAAGTGTTAGAGAAATTAGGTGATTTAATCAAACACCGTCATGGTACTATACGGAATATTAATAAAAGAGGTATTTTAAAAATGCTTGTCTTCTCTCACGGTAGAAAAGAATAGGTGCCATGTTAACCATCAAGTTCTATAACCACCTGAAACAAAATCCCCACGATCAAATGACCAACTGCTATCATCTCAAAGATGCTAAAGCATACTCGTTTATAAGTGCAAGAGCGGATCCAAAGTTCGGTCCAGGGGTCAGAGGTGGTATCCCACAATAAGACAAACGACCTTTATATTGCAGAGATCATTTTTTTTATACTTGTATCATAGTTCAATGGGAGGGGGCGTGAGGGTCACTACTAACGGTTCTCACTGTCGGTTGTACTGGTTGTTGTTTTTCGTATTAATAGTTTGTATTTTAAAAAGTGGAGGAAGGATAGCTAGTAATAAAAAACTTTATACTCGTCGAATGGGTCCCTAAAACACAGGATATGCAATTTTTTGGTTGTTATTTTGTATGTATGATAAAATGGTTTTGGGATGAGCGACGAAGTGTCATCGATGCGCTTATACTTCTAGTCCGTTTGTTGCTTTATCTATGTGCCCAATCGTTAATTGAAACAATCATATATTAGAATTATAACTATTTTCATAAAACGCTAGGGCTATACATGTATTGTAGTTATAAGCCAAATAAATGGTATCAATGGAAATCATTTTGAAGTTTCTCTTTTATTTTTAAGGTCTTTCTATAGCGCTAAGGGGCATAATCTAAGTCGTCGAGTTGCTGAAAATTAGCCCGCTCTAACCTATTAGGTGTTTCTAATTTGAGTTGTAAATTTACTGGGTTTTTGAGGCGATTTTATAATTGAAAGGTAGGTAGGTATGTGAAATGTTATGTTATACCAACCTACTTGAAACTTAGTTTTGCATAAATGTCAGTATAAAGTGCCGCAGCGTACGTGAATAACCCTACGGACCTATTCTGCCCTCCTAAGCAAAAATGCAATAACTAAATTCAATAGCCAAAGCAGATTCAACTCTCTTCTGTTTGTAACTAGGTTGCAATTTCTACAGATGTTTTGTTTGAGATAACGCCATTATGCTTAGTAGGGCAGTATTATGTTCCCTGTGTATAAATGTTTCGTGTCGCATTTATCGCTGTGGATATTTGTGGTCGCATTTATCGCCGTGGATAAATGTTTATGGTCGCATTTATCGCCGTAGACATAGGCGTATATAGGGGGGAGCGGAATGGTCTGGTGCCCACCCCGATGATCATAAATAAACTGTGGTCCTAGTGAAAAAGGGTATGTCTCCTGAACATCAAGTGGAAAATGGTTTAAGTGTAGTATACTCTGTTCATGTATATACCCTTTTTTATTAAAAGTTAAGTCGACTTGTACCCTTTTTCACTAGGATTGCATAGGAGCATTGATCACTTGTAAATAGGAAGCCGAATTAAGTCTAGCCCAATCAACAAGGCAGGGGACAGGCCCCCCCTGGAAAATATCTCTAGATACGCCAATGGCCGTAGATAAATGTTTATGGTCGCATTGATCGCCGTGGATAAATATGTATGATCGCATTGATCGTTTTGGATGTCAGACGGAAGCAAATTCAGCAACCCATATTTTTTAACTGAAAATAAATTTTATATTTGGTGGCATATTGAGTTAAATGGATTATTCGCCGTAGTTCCTTTGGATGTTCCTTCAAAGGAACTATTGCGTTTTTTTCACACTAGTTCCTTTTCAAGAGATGCAAGGAACTACCGCGAATAATCCAGTTAAATAATGTGATATTGCGGACTTTGCTTCTACATATGTGACCCAAATGTTTCAGCTTTTCCCAGTAGTCTTACCAGTCGAACTACTGGGCATTTCCTTCCCAATAGATTTACCAGTGAACCCACTGACTGCAAAAGAGAAACACTTACACTTTACTTTATTATCTGAACACATTCTGCTACGAGGTCAACGGAGATCCGCTTGGCGGAGCTCCTATGTCTGGTTGGTTTTGGCCCTTTGGGCCTGACATAAAAGCGAACCTAACCTATCAGTAAGGGCCGAGTTCAACAACAATTAAACGGACGGCTTGCGGTTTAACGGGTGTCAAATGTATTAAGAGCTGAGTAACACTTAACCGTCTGTTCAATTGGTTGGTGAACTCGGCCCTAAGTCTATTGGGAAGGAAATTCCCAGTAGTTCAATTGGTAGAACTACTCAGTAGGACTACTGGGAAAGGCCAGAATTTAGAAAGTGGCTCGATCTCTTTGCTCCCAAGTATATTTATATAATATTGCCATACGTTAGTGTCGCAAAACGGACAATATTTGTATAAAAAAAAATCGCATGGACGACGCCGGACGCGAACAGCTAGTTATAGAATAAGTAAAACCAAAGATTTAAATTAAATAATCTTTATTACATAGTAATTTTTACGGTAGGTACATTTACTTTACCGTGAGTTTCATTATATTTTAAACATAAGAATTATATACACAGTAATAGGTTTGTACCATAATACGCCTAGCAAAACGTTGCTTTAATACAAAGGCATTAAGGAAACGTATTAAAAAGTGTCTCACTTTTTAATGAATATGATATCAGTTACAACCGCTATGATGGTTACAAAAAGTAGTAATATACCTACCTACGTATTAGTTGCAAAAAGTTATGAGAACTAGAGCTGCCAAATTAGTCTAAATTGGAGTAGAGCCTGATAGGTAACTATGTAGTATAATTGAGTTCATCAAAAAAATAAACAAAACAGAACACAATAAAACTTTAACAAAGATTTCGTACATCTAAATTCTACTTAGACTAGAACATCAAAAGTACATATAAATCATCCAAGTAAAAATAACAATTGCATTCATGCTCACATAAAAATAATAACGTAACCCTTGAATTTTTGCTACTACTTTATAATCCTAGGCAGAAGGGAATGTTGTCGCTACAGTCTACACACACAAAGCGCCATCGATGAATGCGTTAATTATTAATTAAAAAATACATTAAAAATTTACAATATGTTACGTGAAAATATTATAAAACGACACGCGCCCGAAAACCCGACTATAAAACGTATGTGAAAAATACGTAAGTCACGTGGAATTTGATAGCCGCGACGAATAAGCGTGCAAGATACATGCATAATACCTTTGAACGGTTATTCGATGGAGCGAATAATATTGAGGAGGTTAAATAAAGGGGCCTGTGTCTGGGGCTCAAGAGCCGTTATCCAATTTTTATTTAAATACCGGTTTGATAGAGAACTAATGGCTCCTGTCATAGGAGTCCTTGTGCTGGTAGCCGCTGACATAGCCCGAGCCGTCGACGACCTCCCGCCGGCCGGAGATGCCCTTGCCCTTCCCAGTTTCGTCAAAGCGCTGCCTGTGCGAGCCCGTGTACTTGGTGGTGTCGGTCAGCCGGTCTACCGCCGCCGCGGCCGCCGGCGACTTTGTTACCTGAAAGGGAAATTCATTTTTCAATTTCGTGTAGCAGATAAACATGACTTGAAAACGAAAATGTTCCAGAGTAAGTACTTATGTAATTACTTATGATGCTAACTGTACCATTATTTATCCTGTGGTAATACTTACAACATGTGAAGTCAACCCTGGCTGCCCGCATGAAGTCAACTTCTTCCTGATCTCCTCAATCTCCACCTTCTTGGTCCTGGCGAGGTCGTCGAGGAACTTAACGTAGTCGTCGACCGTTAGCTTCATAGTCTTCAGCTTCTTGAAGTGGATGGCGGTGTCGGTGGTCGAGATCTTCTTCCCGTCGATCACCTTGGCCTGCTTCATCCATTTGTCGCTCTGGGAGAGTGTTATGTGCTTGCCATCTGACTTCGGGTCGCCGAACTTAGAAAATGCTTTGAACGTTTCCTGGAATTGGAAATATAAGGAATTATTGAACATAGGTACCTACCTAGTTACCTACTTAGGGCCGAGTTCCCAAACAACTAAACGGACGATTAGCAGTTTAACGGGTGTCAAATGTATTGATTAACAGCTGATTAAGACTTAATCGTCCGACTAATTGTTGGTGAACTCGGCCCTTAATCAAAATCCGTTACTAGCAAAACATCATAATATACGCATAAAATTATACTAGCAAAACATGACATTTACAAATAGTCGCGTTCGGTTATAGAATCGTACGGAGGTTTAGGTTATGTTAGATTTACAGAGTAGGCCCGGAGGGCCAAACCACCCAGAAATGGGAGCTCCGCCCAGCAGCGGTGCTCCGTCGATTCTGTCTAAATTGTCTAATTCCTGTCTTACTAATAA
Organism: Acleris literana; assembly: GCA_946894065.1. NCBI lineage: Eukaryota > Metazoa > Arthropoda > Insecta > Lepidoptera > Tortricidae > Acleris > Acleris literana. The sequence continues at coordinate 9,267,956 of OX335681.1, forward strand.
TGATGCTTTGCTACTATGATGATTTGCGATGTCATGTTTTGCTTTTATGATTTTTTTTATATCTTATATTATAGAAAATGAGACAAAACTAATATTATTAGACTAATACTTTTTGAGAAACGGGCCCCGGCATAGTCAAAAATAGGTACAACAACTCTTATCAACTAGGTAGGTACCTAATAAAATTACCCCTATAATAATTTAAAAAGAAAACAAAGAAAAAAGCTACGCGGGGAGGTCCAATAATTCGCGGAATGAAGCAGAAGATGAGATAGTTCTGTAAAACCACTTTGCATGGTTGTAATCAACTCTTTAGATATAGTATATCAAATTTCAAACCCAGGTTGTCATTTATTTTTGAGATATTGCATTTATAACAAACTAGCTGTTCCCGTGCCTACTTCGTTGGCCAATAGGTATATATATATTTTGGGTTAGTATACCTACAGCCTTTGATACTCACACTTAACGTGGCTTTCTATTATTAAAAGGATTTTCAAAATCGGTTCAGTAGATCCGGAGATCTCCCCTTACAACATCACAAACTTTACCTTTTTTCAAATCAAATCAAATCAAATCAAATCAAATCATATTTATTTGCCAGAACACAGTATTACATAGAGCAGATGTTCAATAATTAAAAATCCATTGCGTTCAGCCTGCATGCAAGCGTGCAAATATTAATAGTTAGTCTAAAATGTTAATATAAATCTAAAATACAAATGTAATTAATATTAATTTTAAGTAATATTAGTATAGATAAGTAAGTATTTTATATTATATTACATATATTATTTTATATTATATATTATATTATTTTATATTATATAATATAAAGTTAAACTGCGACTATGGAGTCGAATATCGTGCTGCTATAAAGTTTATTTTTAAGCAAGGAAAACATCCGCAGTGACCTAATTAAGTAATCTAATTATTTCTGAAATGGAAGCTGTTTATGGCAGCAGTGCCCTGGTAAGACCATGGTTTAAAAGTTGTATAAGTAATTTATTTAAAAATGGCAGACAGTCCATTAGCGGTGACCCTCGCCCAGCACGGCTAGCACAAGTTGCCCGCGACTTGTTTGTCGCTCGGATCTCCCTTCCTATCTAGTCTGTAACGATAGAGACGCACTGAGCGACAAGCGAGACAATACAACTTGTGCTACCCGTGCAGGACGGCCGATTGCGGCGAGAACGTCTAAGATGGTAGAAAAAGTCGAAAAACTTGTTCAAGAAGATGCTCGTCTTAAAAAGAAACTTATCTGCGTTAGTTGGGGTATCGGATACTAATATTTTGAGAATCCTACACAATCACCTTAAAGTGACGAAAGTCAGTGCAAGGTGGCTCCCGAAAATGCTTAAACTGCTGCAGATGCAACAGCGAGTTGAAGCGTCCAAAAACTATTTAGACCTTTGTGGTGATAACCCAAGCCATATATTGGAACGAATCGTTACTGGATATGAAACTTGGGTTCATCACTTTGAACCCGAGTCTAAACAGGAGTTGATGCAAAGGCATAAGACGGGTGCAACCAGCTCCTAAGAAATTTAAGGTGTCAGAATCAGCCGGAAAAATAATTGCTGCATTTTTTTGGGATTCCAGAGGGATTTTGATGATTGATTACAAGGAGAAGGGTGTCAATACTCATACTGAAAGTTTCTGGATTCTGATAAATAAGACTAGATAAGATGTATATGATCAATTTATGGTTTTTTAAGTATATTCCCTCACTATTTACACATTTTTCATTCGTTGGAACCATTGTGTGAGCAGTGGGTCCAATATTCAGTAGAGACCTCTTCAACGGCTTCTTGGAATGCATTCACCACCGCGTCTTGGCTTGAGAATCGTGAACCTCTGAGTTTATCTTATATTCTTGGGAATAAAAAGATGTCGCAAGGTGCGAGGTCCGGACTGTACGGCGGATGCGTCATCAGTCCCACAGTTGAAGCCTTCAAATACGCATTCGTTCTCTAAGCGGTATCTGCAGACGCGATATTGTGGTGAAGGATGACATGACTGCGAGGACTCTTCTCAAGAACTTTTTCTAAGACACTGGGCAAGCAATTGTTTACATACCAATCTGCAGTGACCGTTCTTTAATTTTCAAGCGACACTGTTACTTAATGTCCAGTTTTTCCGAAGAAATACGCAACCATTTTTTTGCCAGTGCTCCGACTCTTCTTAACTTTTGTTGGCAACTCTTCAAAAGGAAACCCATTCTGCTGACTGGCTTTTTCTTTCCGGTTCGAAACAATACACCCAGGGGCACGTTTTATAAAACTGCAAGTAACGATTTTACAGGTCCAAACTGGCAAAACTGTTCTCAAATGGCTGCTCGTCATTGGTCGAGGTTGTGTCTAATGGAAACTTGTAACCTGTAAATTGTAATTTTTAGCTTTATAAAACAGGCCCCCTGTTACAATATTTTACATTATAGACAGCCAATGAGTCTCCTCCATTAAACTTATGTATAATTTTTCGGCTCCACTCTACACGCAGTCGTTTCTGGTCTTCCGTTAAATCATGCGGTATCCATCGAGTGCAAAGCTTCCGAACCTTCAGTTCATGCCTAATACAGTACGAATTTAGTTTATCGACATTAGTTTCAGTAACCGCTGTCGCCGGCCGACCTTCACGTACATCGTCATGGAGATGATCTCGTCCACGTCTAAATTCTCTGAACCACGAATACACAGAGCCACGAGATGGGGCTTCAGCATCAAATGCCAGTCAGTTGAAGTCTCTGGCAACTCTCTTGTTGAGCCGCAGCGAAAATCGTAAAAAATCATTGAGCGAAAGTTTTCACGAGTTAGTTTCATTATAATAGCGACACACAATAGGGATGTGTCCTAGGTAAAAAAAAACTAATTAGTCCGTCAGTAAGATTATCAATAGTACATTGTTGCCTAGGCGCGGAAAGTAAGGGATTTCCTGACGAGGTGGTTAGCAGGCCGAGCAAAAGCCAGGCCTGCTAAAATACGAGTCCGGAAATCCTCGTTTCCGCCGAGGCATACCTACATAATGCTTTTCTCAAACAATGCGAGGAAATGATACAAATACATGATTAAGTATTTTTTTTAAACCTTTGACAAATTGGGAGAGAATGTTTGTTTGCAAAATACGAGTATTAGTTAAGATAGTTTCACGCACAACGAGCCGACGCCCGCCGCCGCCAGCACCGCAGAGCCCCGCCGCCGCCCGCTCCACACTGCCCCCACCCACAAGTTGGGTGTACGGGATTTTTTTTATGGTTCTTTCGATTTTATTCGCAATAGAGAGCACTTTTAAAAAACAATAGACATGGACGGAAAGTGTTTTCTAGGAGTAAAATGAGGCACTTAAGGCACTTTCCGTCCTTGTGTTTCAATCGGAAAACCGTTCTTTCCGAGCATGTTTGAAAAAATATGGAACACGTATTTTTTGGTTTATGAAATCAATCAAAATTGACAAATATAACTCGCATAAAAGTTCGGGAGTGGGGGCTCGTGACGTCACAACGTGGTATAAAGTGTGCCACAGCCTGACATCAGGCGAAACTTCAACGCACTTTATCTTCGTCATTTTTTAGGACACTAGCCTATTCTCTGAACCCCGCCAAATTGAAAAAACAAATGACAGTCTCGAAAATTGAAAAGTAATATGTTCATAGAGAGTTCCATTTTCAAATTCTGTTATTGCTTTTTTAATTTATTTATTGTAAGTGGCCAGTTCCAGAAACTTTCAGTATGCCCCAAACCGGAGCTTATTACGCAATGTTGCTGGAGATGCTGCGATAAGCCAATAAGGAGAAAAGGCGAGGAATGTTGAGAAAAGGTAGCTCCTGCATGCTGCATGACGATGCACCGGTACACAAGAGCAATGTCGTGACCGCTGCGATTCACAGGTGTGGTTTCGAATCGCCAGTCCACCCACTACAACCCGGACGGACGTGGCTCCCAGCGATTATTATTTGTTCCTAAATTACTCGTAAAAACCGGGCAAGAGCATTTCTGACCATGCTCAGTGTAGGGTTCTGAAGCCGTTACTACACAAAAACTACCTCAAAAAAACAACAGGCATGAACTAATGCTCTATTTAAAGTTATTTGGTGCTGCTTAGGTGATTTTAGTAGGTATAAACACTTTAGTCGCCTGAATCTCAGGAACCAATTAAGTCTACTTATTAGTCGTGATAGTTCTATAAAATTCGTTCTATGCACTTTCATTGAAGATATTTTTCAGATCTTTAGTATTTTTAGTTTTGGCTGTAGGGAGGGGGGGACACTTGCCTCTACCGAAAATTAGCGATTTAAAGCTTAATATTTCATAAACGCAATATTCTTGAAAGACCTATCCAACAAGATAAATAAAGATTTTATTTTACTACTGTGTTTCCGTGACTAATATGTTCATGCCAAATTATAGCTTTCTAGTACCTTATTACTAGAGAGAGAGTCTAAGTGAGTGTCTGAGCTAGGCTGCGGACGGACGGACGGACGGACATGGCGAAACTATAAGGGTTCCTAGTTTGATTACGGAACCCTAAAAACGATGGCACGGAACCAATGATATAATATAAAAAGAGGTAGATATGTTACCTATACGGTATTCCGCGTGTAAAAATGGCCCGGCTTACGCACAAATAATCAGTAAATATTGCAATTACACAATAATTCATAAATGACAAGTGAAAGCAGGATGGTACGAGTATGCTAATTTCCGGGAGCGAAACAAAACGAGTGTATGTTGCTCTGCAGACTAGTTCACGGTTCCGTTGACGGCGCAAGACTCAGTAAAGGTGTACCAATTGGCTTGGTTTTAGGGTGCCACTATGGAAGTGCGAATAATATATCTACCTCTTTGTACTATATTATATCATTGCACGGAACTATAAATCGCAACTCCTTTTCCGTGTCCAGCTCTACAACTAGTCAAACAGAGTCGTCAATACTTCTTGTGTGGGTATCCTTTGAGTATGACTCTAATGTTCTGTTGTTGTATGCTCGGTAGGATACTTACCAGATAACTAGGGGTTCCTCTAAAGGGTTTTGCTACATCGCCCGACATATTTGCCCGACTCATACTATCTAATTTGGAAAATACGAATTTAAATTGCTCCTCACGGCTTATAGGTACAATCGGCTCAACCTAAATAAAATTCCTGAATCTATATCAACATTTGACAAATTTATTTTCCTTTTTTTTAATGGACCACGACTATAATATTACCTACTGAATTTAAAGTTAGAAAAAGAGTGAAAAGCTCCAGTCAACGTCACTATTGCATGACAATTGCTGTCTTAGTCATAATGCTTTTCACTTTGGTTTAACCGATTCCCACCTCTTTGTAGCAATATACTCCTAGGACAATGGGTCGGAGCACACTACCTTAAACGAGACGGCATTGTCCTCGGGCTTGGTTCCGTTGGTCGCGCCCGGCGCCGCGCCGTTCTCGAGCTTGACGGCCTTCAACTCCTGCTCCACTTGCTCCGTGGCGTCCTGGGGCTTAGCTTCAGACATTTTCACTGAAAAATAACACGGTTTTTAGTCAATGCACAGAAAATTATAAAGGAATTCAACCCCAGCTATGTCGATGTCGTCTACCCGTGCGTTCGGGTGAATCAATATACGCAGAATTACGCTAATACGACTAAGAGCTTGTCGCGAAACTCTCCTTAAAATAAGTAATATGAATAACACCACCACACAGTCTGCACCTGCTTGGAGTAGAGCACATCTTTCTGCAAAAACTAGTCTTTGGGTTCCCTACTCGTATCTTAGGATTGAAACTATATAATAATTATGATCTTCAGTCTCCAATTACTATCAGTATGTTTGTTGCTCTATAGGTAGGTACCAGCTAATAAAAATTGCCTTATTTAATGATACGCGAGTATATGCAGCGCACAAAAAAAAAGTGGTGCATCGCGAGTCGCACGCATACCTACCCGAAAATCCGGTCCAAAAAGGCCCTACAAGTAGATAAAATCAATCCAAATAATACATTTCGGTCCAGAATATTTTGGATACAGAGTAGGGGAGATGTGTATAATATGATCCCCGGGGCACGTTTTATAAAGCTACAAGTAACAATGTTACAGGTCTAAACTGGCAACACTACTCAAATGGCTGGTCGTCATTGGTCGAGGTTGTGTCAAATGGAAACTTGTAACCTGTTAATTGTAATTTGTAGCTTTATAAAACATGCCCCTGGAGTCCGAGTGACTGTTAGATATAAATACCTATTCAAATACTCAATAACCGTATTCCTCGTGACCCGCCAGTTGCCTGAGCGTGGTTTTATTTAATAAAAATGGAAAAATGGGTGTCTAATCTATAGTACGCCTATTTTTCTTTACTTTCTTAATGTTGAGTTTTATTTAAATTTTGTTTTATTGGCGGATTCCGTTGACGTTTATCTATAATTCAGCTATGTTATGCTGTTATAAATGTTATAATACCACATTGTGAACTTGAAACTTATATTTTGATCGATGCCTTGAAATTTGGTATATGAGGTAAAATGATTCCTTTTCGTGTGTATAAAATGATCCCTGGAATCAAATTACCCCATTAGGAAATTTATATTTGGTCACAGGTCCCACTTATCATCAGGGGCACATTTTATAAAGCTACAAGTACCAACTTTACAGGTCTAAACTGGCAAGACTGCTCAAATGGCTGGTCGTCATTGGTCGAGGTTGTGCCAAATGGAAACTTGTAACCTGGAAATTGTAATTTGTTGGTTTATAAAACAGGCCCCAGGTGGCATGTGTGCCCTTTTGCCGTCTCCATATCATAAAAAAAGTATTTTAAATTTTTGCAGATGATACCGCGACTTTAGAAACGATAAACCGTTTTTTACAATTATTTAAAGTTTAATTTTATTGAATAGGTAAGCATTATTTAATTTTAAAAAATCCAAGTCGCTCACGACTTAGTATACCTAGGGTTTTGTGTAACAGACGCTTACATATTTTCTATTAATCTTAGGCAATAGATATGATTAAACTACTTAAACGCCTTTATGATTTTTTTAGTTATATTAAATATCATAGTATCCCGGGGATCGTTTTATACATACATGTGTATAAAATGATCCTTTAGTAAACCTTTAGAAAACATGATGGTATTTATAAATTAGTATGCAGTTACAAAGTTATGTAAATTGACCATTCTTAACAATTTTAATATTGTTTTTTTGTTTTGAACTTTGACCACAGTTACGTTTTACCCTTAAGGGGATCATTATGCACACATCTCACCTATCTTTGATCTAGTTCTAGATAATATCGAATTAGTAACGGAACATGTACAAAAATTATACGTGAAAGGTTGTAATATAAGAAATATCTTGAAAATTCACTTTTTTAAATCTTATATTCTGTAATTAAGTTGTATGTCTACTTATATAAAATACTTACTTTATTTATTTATAAATTAGATCAGTAGTTAAGAACTCCCCATCGGCACACAAACCTCTTCAAGGTTTTGCTTAGATGGGCATTGTACCTACTATGTATTTTCTTTTGTCTTAATGAAAAACTATTACTGAATCGAACAAAGACATTCGTTACACTATTCAACTACGTTCACAACAATATCGTTTTCGATTTGAATGCCATATTTTACTAACCTTACTTAACCGTCTACCATTAAGTCCTATGTAAATGCAAGCAGAAACTGTTGATAGGTAGCGACCGACCAACCACGAACACCTTGCTCAGACAAAATCACCAAGCATAGGTAATTATTTGGTTTTTGTTTTACAAAGATTGATAAGATAACTAGAAGGCGTTATCATTACAAACTCGATAAGTAGATATTTTAAAGTGCAAGTTTGTGTTCTTTTCCTGCAAATCTTTAGGTACTGTTATAAAACTGTTACACAAGTGTCGTGCCATCATGCGCTTTAATTGTTGAGCCACCATATAACAGGAGAACGGTACTATCTGGGACTTCCTCATAAGTTATGTAACATTTTCTATGTACTTATTTTTTTTACATATAAGTTTTTATTTTTCTATAGGTTTATGCGAGTATAAGTATGCTTTAGTTGTCTACTACCCATTGTTAATTCCTATCATATACCTACCTACATATTGTAAGTTAAAACCTTACTTACAAAGTGTTAAAAAATATATGAAGAAGCTGCTGTAACTATAGAGTCGAATTCATATAGGCACCTATTGTGGAACTCCTGTGTAAGTAGGTAGGTATGCATGTTCTGTGAGCCTAGACAAACGTTAGCGATTTTAGAAAACTGGCGAATGTATGAATTTGACATGCCTAAGTGGCCGACGCGATAATTTATATATTTATTTATTTAATACACATTTTTTCAGTTTTCGAAAAGCGCTAACATTAGCGATATGCATCTTTTCTAGGCCCCCTACTATAGTAAATTAGGTAGCTTAGGTTTTTTCTGTTTCTCCTACTGTTTCTCTTGACTGGTAGTGAATGACATTGGGCATTAAGTCCGCTATTGTGCTTTATTGTGTTTAGTGCCATTAAGTTCAATTTAATAAATAAATATATGTATAAGTAAGTACTTATATTTGGAGGCGCCTGTACAAGACTTGAGCTTACACCAAAGACATTAAATTACTTACTAGTAATACCTATAATACCTATAATACCTAGTTTACCTATAATAGTTACGTATAATATTAAATCTCTTTGGCTTACACTTAGGACACTTAATTCTTGTCAGATTGTCTCCTGACGTTTATTTATTTATATAAAAAAAAAACGAAAATCCCCGCGGGTCAAGTCGCCGGTAAAAGTTAGTCATAATATAAAATTCATTAAACAGTCGAGATAAATATAAAAAAAAGCCGCAGTTCGGGTGATGTCATGCGATATAACCATACGCGAACGGTTTTGTTTCTACCCATCGCAATAGGAACGAGAGTCGTAGATCGCGGTCGACGCTAAAAGCGGCAATTACATCACCGACCTTGCAAACAAAATGTTTTGCGGACTTGTTGATAATGCTCACGTTAGCCGAGGTTCCCGTAAATCACAGAATTAGGTAACTCGCCTGCAAGAATGCAGACGATTCATGCAAATGCCTGCAGTTGCATGTCTAACATTCTCGTCGCAAAAAAAAAGGAAATTTTAAAGTTATTCTGCTTTTTTCCACATTAAAGTTTAACCATTCATATAGGTAGGTATGATCATTTATGTACCTTGTCGCTTTCAATCGTTTCACAATTTTGTATGACATTTCAAACACGACGTTAAAGTGACAAGGTACATAAATGATCACTTATTTATGCTGTTGACTGTACCTATAGGTGAAAAACTTAATTAAATGACCTCTTATGTAGTTGTCACGGCTGTATAGACCGATCGACATTCTATATTTGAAATTTGACGTAAATTCCATATTAGTTTTGTACACAACTAGGTACATGCAAGAGGTCATTTAGTACTTAACTTTTTCACGTATAGTATACCTACCTACTTGCGTTTTGTTATAGTATTTATACCTAGGTACTTATTAAAAAAACTTCGCATGAAATTGCACATAGGCAGCACATACACTGTAAAGTTCATATTTTACAAATATCCCTAGAAACTTGATAAACAGCTTGTCCGGAGATATAATATGGATAGGTATTATGTACTCTCCCTACTTATCAACGTCAAGTAGTCAAAACAAATATACAAACACTTAGGTACCTACTGCTTGTAACAGCAAAATAAACAGAGTAAACACAATGCAGGTGCCCTAACATATCAAAATGCGATAAAATAGTACATAGGTAAATGTACGGAAGGCACGTGATATATAAGTTATAAGTAGGTTACGTGGTCCGCCGCACGGAAATCGTATCAGAACAGCTGACCCGTTTTCAGTTGGATTCTAAAAGTTTAAAATAGTTATGTAAGAGGTACTTCCTACTCGTATGAATCATAGGTTTCAATGAGCACAAAAATTACGATCAATTTATTCACAAAACAGGCAGAATGACATCAACTCCTTTTTTGGTATGATGCAGCAAAACAAATCCTCAATTTAAAATCAACTTGATAATCTGGCGGGGGCCGTAACAATATGCTATTACACCTCCACAGGATCTGTGCACTACCAATATATCTAGACCATAAATGATCTGACCTTACAGATCAAGGTGGCACAAGTACCCTCATACGCATTTACATGGATGCCTGCGTGGATTGGTACTCGTAAAATCTGCATTGTTCGTTCTTATTATGGCACAGGTTGGCAGCCGAATTTTGTGAGTCATGTGGAAGTCTATTTACCATTTTGAATGCTTAACAGGGTATATGTACTTACACAAAGAGATCTTATCTACTCACTTAAATATCCTTATTTGATATTATCAAGCGTGTAGTTGACCATTGAAACATAGGTATATTTTCCCATCCAGAGGGCAGGGAACGCAAACGCCTCGCTTCTTTTACCTACCTTCACCAAACAGACCCACGTCCAACTTTTTCTAATACAAACAGCTTTGTATTAAATGCTCTATGTAGCGCCTTACCAAGGCTTCAGTTGCTTATAAATTTCTTTGTTCAAAATTTTCAAAGAAACGTCGCATTGCGTAAACCATTCTACTGTTGCAGAAGGTCAAGTGTATAATACTAATGTGTTTTTAAACAGCTCTATTCAGTGTCTGTATGTAATCTACAGTTTAGTTAGAAAGGTTTATTTTAGGTACAACGTTCGGAACTGCCACATGTTCCAAGATCTCGATACGGAGTCCGTTTTGTATTAAGTTAAAGAGTTCGGCGCTCAATGTGTTATTGTTAGTTTGCGTGACCGAGTGGTTGATTAGTAGCACCTTCTCCGACCTAGTTTGGCGCGGCCCATATTTATGCGACTCGGCCAACGCTCTCGGTCGCTGCGCAGGTTCTCACGAGCCCGACGAATTATTAATCTGCACACGATGCAGCTGCACCTGACTTATGACACACATGCACTAAATCAGAACGTCGATGAAGCTGGGGGTTTTGAAAACCGAAAAGTTACAGATCAAATAATTAATAATACGTTATTTTTGTGCTACAGATCTCTACAGACGGAAGACGGAATACGATACATATTTAGTTGTAGACATTGTGAACAGAACCATAAATAACACCCAGTGTTCAAAACCAGGCTTACCGTTATTCTTACGGTGGGTTTAGACCAAGCGAACGAACAAGAATTCTATGGCGTTTTCTTTGTAAAAAATAAAGACAAAACATGTTCTAGAGCATTCGCTCGTTTGGTCTAAACCCACCGTTATACGAAGTCGCCCGCGACTTCGTACGCGTAAAATTAGTTTCCCGCTACTCCTCTCATTTTCTAATTTCCATTAATCCCTTCTTACCCCTAGGATATCCAAGAAAATATTACTTCCAAATTTTAAGTCCCTAGGTCTGGTGACTTCGACTGTGCCATGATCGATCAGCCACCAGTCAGTTTCTTCTGCAACATATATAGAAATACATATTTTTGGGAAAGAGAGCTTGCTTTAATTCGTCATTATTTTCTTCCTTTTACTAACTTTACTTAAATAGCGCGTAAAAATAGTTACTCACGTAGACCAATTTTCGTTGAAGTGTTAAGTTTTGGTTCGTCATTATATGCTTCATCAAATAATACATAATAGGTATGTTTGGTCATCTATAACCGAACATGGCAGCAAAAATACCCTTATTTAATTGGCACGGTAATTAGTATTACGCTGGCCTACATTTACTATCACAGGTGCTTTATCTTTCGACCAACCTGAGGTTCCCTAGTGATACGGGTGCGTGAGGTAATAACTTCCTGCAACTAAGTGAATCTATGATATACCTAATGTTATTCCAGGCGTGACCCACTCCTCGCGGCTGACGTCACCCCTTGCGATTCTCTATTTCGACCGTGACTCATGGTGCCGAAATAGACCCCTCCAAAAAGGGACGAACGCCCGTCAAGTCAAGGGTGCGAAAATAGCGACCCTTACTTTACGAAATGTAAGGCAGATCCGCAATCGGTTTTAGCGGTAGTAACTGAATCTTTCCAACCATCTAGGCTAAGTAAACGCGTGACTTATCGCTAAAAGTCATTCAAGGTTAAAAACATAACTAGTTGTTTATTTTGCATACCTACCTACGTACAAGGATAAATACGACCTGAGATGGGTCTGTTTGAATACAATAGTTGTGAGTATCATCATGACCATAAAAAAGGATTGAATAAGAATACGAGTAGATAGAGTCACGATCAAATCGAATTTTAAAGCAATTGTTTCCTAAACCACCTAATTGGTTAATAATTTAATTATTCATAAGTTGAAAGTACTATTTTTGGTGTTTATTATAATAATATGGTCCTAGAAGAGCTACGTTTCTAAAGTGCTTTGGTGTTTCATTAAATTGTCAATAACCTATTAAAAAATCAGTATTTTGCAGTTAACAATTCGCACCTTCGGTAGAACAAAGGCACAAAGTACCATATGACAAAAAGGGCAATTGTGCCCTTGTCCTACCAAAGGTGCGAATTATTTTTGGGTTTTATATCATATACATATAGCAAGTTAACAATCCTCAATATGAAAATGGTATAAGGCGGCGGGGTAGCGGCGGTGGGCAATGTTAATATTTACCTAACATCAACCGCGTTACTACAAAAACAATCATATCGTTATTGAAATTTCGTTTTTCGTAATTCGCTAACATTGAGTGACCCGAAATAATACACACAAATATACATACATAGAACATAGTAAACACGTGAACTTGTACTATTACTTATTCTGTGACGTAACCAACTAGCCATCTAACACTGACGACGTCATTCTTATTATCGATAATTAATTACAAAATTGTGTAGGTACACACATATAGCAGGAAGGACAATAGTGTTCCTTCAACGTGAGCTGCATTCATCAATTATCGATGTGACCACAGAGTTTAATTCAAATCGGCCTAAATATTCTACCCACTAATACAAAATGAGTAACTAGCTGTTGCCCGCGACTTCATCCGCGTCGAAGTCGTTTATCGCTACTCGCGGTAAAACCCGATTTGGGATAGAATACATTTCGATATCACAAGAAATCTTTACATAGGTAGGTAGTATAAAACAAAGTCGCTTCCGCCGTCTGTTCGCTTAGATCTTCTAAACGGATTTTACAAGGTTTTCATCATAATAAATAAATAAATAATAAATATCAGGGGGACAATGTCACACCAATTGACCTAGTCCCAAACTAAGCTCTAGGCTTGTACTATGGGTACAAGACAACGATGTAAATACTTATATAGAGATATATATACCTACTTAAATACAAAGAAAACATCAATGACTCAGGAGCAAATACTCACGCTCATCACGCAAATATCTGCCCTTACCGGGATTTGAACCCAGGACCGCTAGCTTCGTAGGCAGGGTCACTGCCAACTAGGCCAGCGCGTCGTCAATAGGTAGAGTGATTCAAGAGGAAGGTTTTTACATACATACATACATAAAATCACGCCTGTTTCCCAGAGGGGTAGGCAGAGACGACTTCTTTCCACCTATTTAAGGAAGGTTTTTATTTATAATTAATTCTGTTTTATGTACGGGTGTCAGGGATACAGAAAACTGACATAAACCGAAGGTCGCTAGTAGACGTATACATTAATGCCTTAACAGTCTGCTCAGTGAAAACATCGTTAAAAATCCCATAACAAGATACGAGTAGGGTAAGTGAGTGATGTGATGAGAAAACATTGTAGCCCTGTAGGAAACAATAATCGTAACAATGTTGTTTACTGGCAATTGGATACAATTTTATGTTGCCTGGCTCGTTTATACCATATCGACGTTATCGTATGCACTTTAACTAAATCGAACCTATCTGGTTGGCGCACTCGCTTGCTACAAATGGAGGGAAATCTGGAAAGTGAAAATATCGTGCGAAAAAGCAGACAGAATGTAAACGGCCTTGCAAGTTTCTATATCGGCGTTTATAGCTTACCGCTCTACGTAAACTTTCTCTGCGTATATTTTAGATAATCTGACTTAATGCGCGGCTGTCGGTGCATTGTCAAGATAACTAAAAACAAATACTTTAGGACGTTTCCAAGGAAGTTTAACAAAAACTAAAGTGTATTTAGTTCGTAAACGATATTCTACGCTAGGCCTCTATGGAATTGCTGATTGCATGGATTGCAAAAGGTCGTGAAAATGCAGCTTTGGCGTAATCGAAGGCGGAGCACGTACCGTACCTATACCTATAGAATCGTTAACTCATACGAGTACGATAGGTAGGTATGACATCATAGTTGCCTGGGGACTCTGAGCCCCAGCGGACTTCAAATATCAAGGATTTCAACTATTCTAGCAGCTTAGCGATATTATAAAACTAATAAACTTTGAATAGGTAGGTACTCATGTACTATACATATTTCAAAAATCACAGAAAATAGAAGAGAATAGAAAACACCTTTTTCTAGTGTGCTATCAAAACCTATTAGGTACCTATGTTATAATTATGTAGTTGTAAACTTTTGAGATGTGCATGATTGTTATACCTACATACATTCATATAATTTAAAACAAAACAACAGTACCTAAACGATAAACAGTACTCTGCCAAACCTGTAGTCTCTGTCTAATTGGAAATAAATCTATTATAAAACCGTTATCTTTGAAAAAATGTGTCTGCAAAGTTTTATTAATAGCAAAGCTATTAGCATAAGGTACCTACAAAGTGGTGATAGTTATTTGGGAGTGTTAGTGGGGTGATATAGTTGTCCTTGAACATTGTTTCGGGCGGTGTTATGTGTCCCTGAGCGCATCCACCGTGACATGTACCTACTCTAGCGTTTAACTTATCAATTAATTGCAAAATTTAAATGACGGTTTGATAATGCTGATAATGATAACGCTATCTTCAGGAAATGTTGCAATTATCTACTAAACCAGATACTTGTAAACATTAAAAAACCTCAGGTACATCTATGAAACTATATAGAAATTTTGACTCTACCAGATCTTTCAAGTAAATTCGTAGCTAGTTCCCGCTTTCCATGATCGTAATAAACCCAAATTGTATATTCTAATACCACTAAAATAAGAAAATAGGTACTTGTCATAAGTAGGTAATAACTAAATTGTATCAAAATTAAAACTTTTTCAACGTACTTATTGTAATAACATGCGCACGTGAAATCCAACAGTGACACTTACTTACGAAGAATAGTATTTGAATAGTGACGTTATTGCGGTAAAAAAGAATTAACTTTTGGATGAATTTCTTTTTGCATACTGTCACTTTTGAAATTAGCGTGCGTATGTTAAAAAAATTACCCAAATTATCGGTGAAATTCGACGCAAGCCTTATTTCTCGTAGTTGTGTCGCCAAGCTTATACCGGGTTACCATCCAACCCTCTAACGCTTTCTTTGTTTTTGTTAACGCGAGATTAAGAGGCCGACTGCCTTTACTTTAAAAGGTAAATACATATTTTAATATACCCAAATTAAATTTCAATTTTATTTAAAATAACCCGTTATAGCTTTTCGCAAAAACGCGATCAAAAAATAATAATAAGGGAAACTACGCAATTTAATCTCGGCATCCCATTTAGTCTGATCCCGTTAGAGCACTGTAAATAGCTGGAACGATAAAAAATGCACGCGCACAATAATAATATAAATAGACTTACATAAATCTGGATGGGTATGAGATAGGAAATGAGATCACATAGGCCGAGCGCGGAGATTCGGGCGGCGGCGAGTCGCGGCGCTAGCGGAGTACTGAACTACTGAGCACGGCGGAGCGCCGTAGCATTGTTGACAACGCGCGGGAGATGGGCGCGGCGAGATCTACGCATGCGCCCTGATAAGATATACACATTTTTATATTCCCGACGCCCTAGGCACGTTACACTCCCTGATGCGTGACAAGTGCCCTAATTTTGTATTCTGTTGTCAAACACGTACCTACTTAAGAATTATGATTGTTATGCCTAATATATTTTCAATGTACGGGTACATTTCGACTTAGCTACAGTTGGCAGCAACATTATTACTTTTTACTTTTGCATATCTATAGTAAAAAGTAAAAAATAGAAATGTACAGACGGCGAGCTTAATGGTACAATAAATTTTCTACCAGACCACTAGGGAAGTTAGAAACATGTAACGAACAAAGTGTGCCTGTCGTTTTATCACATACGCTTAACCGTTTTAAAAGAAATGAGAACACCAGCTCGTAGCGGTTGCACATCGGTTGCGCCTAGTTCTTCCTGTTTCATTATTTGAGATCTATTTTCCCGCTAAATATTTTTTGTTGCTAACGGTACTTTTTGTATTCGACGTGAGGGGTTCAAAAGGTTAATAAGTACCTATTTTAACGAGTTCTGTGATATTTACAGATCGCTTATAAATAACAAGTAGGTACTAGGTAGGTAAGAGATATAAATAAAATCAAAGTATGCTAATGAAACCAGTAAGTAGTACTTAGGTGTTAAGATGCGAAAGAAACGAGTACAAATAAATTTCCAGGTTATATTGTAGATATTTGTATTTTCTTATCGGAAGGTTTTATTTTAATATTTTTTGTCGAATGTATAATTTACCGAAAAACTATTTTTATTAATATTGTTTTGTTTCAGGGATACCGAAACCGATAACTACGTCGGCTAGGACAGGTCACACTTGTGACAACATACAAATAATAACAGCTGTGCCGGGAAATAGCTTTTTGGCAAATGAAAATTTGGAAAATGATACATTCAGCAACAATGTTTCGCACAAACGTCAGAGACCCGCTTTTCTTTACTACTTGCTGTTCCACGCAACTTTAACAACTTAGTAAAAACACTGCCAATTTATTAAAAGCATGTTAACCGTCACAATATTAACATAGTACATAATACGTAACAATTCATGTTATGTGCGCTTTGCAAGTACCTACAATCAGTTCAAGTATTGCTTAAGTTACAAATATTGCCATGAGAATAAATATTTTATACTAAGTTTCTTCGTATGGTCTCATAAAAAGACATACAACTCTGTAAGTACAAAATGAAGAAAAAATATAACAATTATCACGATACCATAATTATAAAAAATACAATGATAAAAAAAATTGAAATTAATATCACATTCAAATATTTATAACTTCACGTAAAGGAGCTTAGGCCGGTCGAAATACCTACTTATGTCATCAGTCATCATCAGCTTGCGTCATGGACTTCAGCCCGTGTTCGGTCGTGTTTGATAGCGAAATGTGTTGTTGGAGTATGTTTTGTGTACCATAGGAAAGACTCTTTTAGCGATCTACCTCTGGCTGGTATTTAGCAGTAGTTTTAATTTTAACTTTTATTTGCGAGTGTTTTTGTGTAAGTGCGTGTACCTTTGAAGTTTGTACTAAACTTTAAGTTTGCTACTCAGTCACTACGTGTGAAATCCTTTAATTGGTTTTGTGTTTCCTATTCTTGTTTCATATGTGTATTTGTAACTGTTGGATTTCTTACCAATAAATGAATAAATAATTATAGGACAACTGACCTGAGAGCCGGGGTAAGCATGAGGTGCGGGGAGGGGGCAAAAAACGGTGACTAGTCGAAGTTTAACGTACCTCACCCCTCACCTCATGCCTACCCTTAAGTGCCAGGGTAGGTTGTACGCCTGTAGTGTGGGCGGTCTTTTTACCTAGTAAATAACGTATCCGGTCCAACGCGACATTTATAGTCCACTGCTGTACAGTCAACAGCATAAATAAGTGGTAATTTATGTACCTTGTCAATTTAACATCGTGTTCGAAATGTCATACAAAATTGTGAAACGATTGAAAGCGACAAGGTACATAAATGATCACTTATTTATGCTGTTGACTGTACCCCCCTGTGCACGTCAAACTCTCCGATCTTCAGCTGTTTCCCCTCAATCGCTGCCACTCACCCTGCGCAGGTATATCCTTGTCCTACACTAGTCCGCCGACTCGTGGTCTCCACTCTTGGACTAGACTGGCGCAGCGGTTACCCCACCCCACTACCACTTCAGCTTACCTACGAACCCCCTTATTCATAAACGCACTATAAACCTATTTTAGTGAAATAATATTTTAAGCATACTGTAGCTATTACGCGCTTATGAATAAGGGGGTTATTTTGAAACTTCATTTCTCTATCGAATTTCTTCGTTCCGGATTCCGTGCAATTCCAAAACTATAATAAATGTTTCAAAATTCAAGTCCTAAGGTCTTTTACGTAAAGCTGAAAAAATACAAATTCCATGCTTAACTTAACAAAAAGTTCGTAGGACGCCTCCGCTAGCCTCGTCGTTGTACACAAACAGGGTAACACATTACATAACGTTACAGTTAAATACACATACAGTAAAATTCGCTTACGTCTTACTTTTTTATGGCAAGAAGTTGAACAAGGCAAACAGGCATCCAAGCCACCCTGATGGTAACTGGGATCTAAGATCCATAAACATTTGCAATCTCTAGTCTAGTCTCAGGACAGCGAACCTAAAGGTCGTATTAAAAAACTGATTTTCAAAAGACACGTCAAAGTAATTGTCAAGTCATAGAACTTTCATTTCTGGCGCGTCTTGAGATGGGCATCTCAGCCAAGATTAGTTTATTAATACAGATGTACTAAATAATGTTTTGCCATCGTTTTTTTGTCGGGAAGTTCGTTTTTATCCTGCTATTTCAGTCAACTTTAGTACCCACCGATAAGCTAATTGAGAAAGCAAGATCAATACGAACTTATCAGACAAAAAACGATGGAAAGACATTATTTACTGCATCTGTACGCTCCTAGGACTGCGAAGGAATTGCCAACCCTCAAGACTTATATGGAATTCCGTTATGTTATTAATTTCACTGGTTGTGTCACCGGGAAACTGCTGCTTACACCGGTAGATAGATCCGATCCATTGTAAATCGGCCAATAATTCATATAAATAGGTGTAAAGCAGTCGCGGGCGCCAAGAACCGAACGCTACCTTCACACGTGATATACATTTTGAACACAAAGGACACAGCACATTAAACTAGGTCTCCATAACAGATTTAACAAGTGTTTACAATAGGGGGGAAAGTGTACCGTAACTAAGTTAATACTGTAAATACAGGCTGTTTTGTACAGGAAGCCAATAATTAAAGGCTCTATTCTACTTTTTTGCCATTTTATACTAGTATTGTTTTTAACTCAGCCGAGTAGAATGAAACCTGAGGGCTTATTATTGAGAGCACTGATACAATACTAAGAGGAGCCAACATAGCATTTTATTTTCTGAATAATTTCAGAGAATCCTCATAATATATTTTTTAAACAATACCTAGTTTAGAGAAATTATTTTTGGAACATATTTCTTAATGACATGAAACTGAAACTTCTGTTGTTTTCAAAGGTAACAATAATAAAAGTTGTCCTCCTTAAACAAATTCATGAACCAGACCGGCGCAAGAATCTCTTGAATTATAGAAAACAACAGGTGCTATGGGCTAATCTCTTCGAATGTATTTTGGTTTATTTATTATCACATTATACTTACTAAAATCTTATTGCAATTGCCCTGCTGTACAAGTCTCGTCAGTCATACATAATTTGACTGTGATTACCCACAACAGGGGGCCTAATATGGCTGCGGTTATCACGTGACAAAATGTGGATAAAACATCCGTCACTTTTTAACACGTATATAAGTACGAGAGTGACGGATGCTTTATCCACATTTCGTCACGCGATAAACACAACCGCACTAGGCCCACAGGCTTTATTCGTTATCGATCCCTACTGGACCAGGCTTGGTAAATATTCTACCGTTATTTAAAGAATACTATTGAAAATAAACATTAAAGCGAAAAGATCAACCTCAATTCCCGAATACCTGGTTGTCGTTATTTTATTCGAATTCAAAGTAACGTTTATTCTGGTCTTTTCGATTATATCACTTCTTTCAACAATTAACAATTATAACAAATCCAAAACCACGTTAGAATATGTATTGGTATGTTACACCCTGATGGCCGTTAAGCAAATCAAATGCAGCGTTAATAAATTGTGTGTTCATAATGTACCTTCTCTAACAGAAGATCATCTCTAAAAATAATTTAGCAAACGTTCACAGACGTTCCAGCTTTAGAAGGCTCTTGTCCCACCGCAGACGATGAGCCAGAAGCGAGTAGAGGCAGCGATGAACTATGAATATATGCGTCTCTTTTATTGACACGGGATAAATATCTTTTGTTGGAGAGAGAGTTCTCGCCTGCACTGTGAACAGCCAGCGACTATTAATTTTTGTATCTCATTTATTGACACGGGATCTATAATCTTTTGTTCGTTTGTTGAGCTAGAGAATAGTCTAATCGCTTCCTCGTCGGCGGTGGGAAGTGCCGAAAGGCAGTCCTAAGGCATCAAGTAACATACCTACACGAAGCGTACAGTCAGTCACAAATATATATATACATATACACGTTCCCAAGACGCCAAAAATATCTCCACGCCCCTATGACACAAACAATAAGGTCTATGTAGATAATAAAGCTGTTGACTGTACCAACACGCCAATTGATATTCATAAAATTCGAATAAAATAACGAACATATGAATCATTCTTATCACTGGTTCTATTTACTTACTATTTATTTTAGAATATTATATTTTTATTGCAAGCATATCACTGTCCTACACATATAATTAAAATTAGCATTAACTCAACAGATAACCATTTTATTGTCTACGGCAAATAAAAAATTATATACGGAACATTATAATATTAACGCTTATCACGATATAACAGAAATTGACCTATGATTTGCACTAATGTTTGTAGTAATTGTACTACGATGGTATTGAAGGTAGCAGGGAGAGGAGGTCTCCTAGTTTGGGCAGGACGACGTCGGGGAGCGGCGGCTTCTTCTCGCTGCGGAGCTTGTCCAGGTCCCGCGGGGAGGTCACGCCGGACAGCACCAGCAGCGTCTGGAACCCGCAGCGCACGCCCAGCTCTATGTCTGTATTGCACCTGCAATAAATCTCTAGTTGCAGCCGACCAAGGACCATGGAGTTGCGATACCAGGACGTTGTTAAAAAAAAAAAGCACGTAGTTAACAACTAAAATTAACAACTTTTCCATTACGTCACGAGAATTAGTCATACATTCATATAGGTACTGCCCTCATACGCCAATATCTGTATCTCAAATTCAATAACCGAAGCGGTTCCAATCCTCGCTCCTTAGTAAAATGGTTTCATTTGCTACAGGAGTTTTGTCTGAGATGCCACCACTTGTCTTATACACGTATAGTTAACTGTGGTGACGTAATGGAAAAGTAACCGTTGACGTAAGACCGAACGCCGTACCTATACATATATTTTAAAGTCGCATTTCTTTTCATTCGGTGTATTTAGGTACAGTTCGGTAAGTACATTATTTAAATACGTAAGTGTGAGTGTGTAAATACCGTATTAATTGAGTTTAACAAAAATTTATGATATCAGTGTGTAATATAACTTTTAACACTAGGACGCGCACACGCTGATGACTTTTAGTTTAGTTATTAAAAGATAAAAAAAAGATATAATGATCGGCTACCGGTAGCAATTTTTCGACGAAAGTATAACATGGGTATGATTTCATTTAACTTTCGTGCACAATTTATAATTAAAAATGTATGCAGTTTTTTTGTCGATGTTTTAACATCTGTTAAACGATTATATATTGGTTCACAACTACGCACCTCTCACATCTGTTGATGTAGAAAGGTCTCTTTATATAAATGGCTCCTCAATGTTAAAAGGAATCGATTGACAATATGAAACGTAGAAAAAAATATGATAATTTACTATTACAAATTAAATTCAGTGAGTTTTTAAAAATATAATTATGGTTTTATTATGCACAACACAGACTTATCCATATTAGTCATTACGTTTGACGTCAAAGTGACAAAATGCTACCAGTCGCCGATCATTAGTTATTATGATGGTTATAATGGTCCTGGGTGCTCCACTCCCACTATTTAACTCTCATGCGTGCTTGAGCCCCGAGCACCCACGGAGTCGGCGCCCCTGGCCATTTCTGTTCTTTTTTAGGGTTTCGTACCGTCCCGAAGGACCCTATTAATATGCCTATACGCTATACGCCTTCTGTCCGTCTGTCGGTACTAAATTTACATAACTGTATCTTTTGAACCGTAATAAGCAACGGGTTGCTTTTTTTTTCAGAATCTGTGTTAGTACGGCGGATTTACTACCAAAACAAAAGATGAAGACGAAATAATAAAGGAGTCTGGGGGTACAAGAAACGTTTTTTCGAGGGTTTTTTTTGTCGTATCGTAAAAAGGGACAAGAGTCATTAAGAGGATCGTTAAATTTGTGAAGCTCAAAAAATTCATACAAAATGCGATAACATTATATTCTTTCCCCTTAAACCTAGTTCGATTTTTACAATTTTGGATTTGTCGTTTACGTTTTTTAAAAGTTTAGTCCGTACGTTTGCCTTTCCAAGAAAACAAAATCGCCCGGTGTTAAATTTGTACGGAAATTAAATTGACAGCTACGCGATTGAACCGTCGGTTCACAGTCCTCTAAATGACCCCTTCTAACGCATTTTCGAGAGCTGGCCAACTGCAGACAATCGCCTCAGCATACTGGAACTGTGCGGGGAACTCGTTTATTAACACAACGTCTATGGTAGTAGAAGCGTACGCGCTTTATTAGGAATGGCAAAAAGCTTTGGTTAAAATTTGAAACTTTCTACTCCGGAAAATCAAACAGTTCCGAGGGAATAGCGATAAACAAATTTTACGCAGTGAAAGACGCAAGGAAACACGACTTATTGATATTTTTTACCTGTCACCGATCATGAGCGTCCTTCCCGGATCGAGCCCACATGACTCTAGAAACTTCCGCACGTACGCGTGCGGCTTGCCCAGGACCAAGGCTTTCCTGTCGGAGCAGGTCTCGACCGCTCGCACGATGGTACCTGTCCCTGGGACGACGATGGAGCCTCCTGTAATGAAAGCAATGTCACATGTACAAGGAAAATACACGAATGTACAGTACAAATGTGGTAACCTAGAATTACTGGAAAGGTGTCAAAATTACGTATTATTACATGGATATAGGTACTGAACCACCAAATGAAACAAGAGGTGAATTAATAATGAACGGGCCAGAGACTTGTTTGTTTAATGAGAGATTTAATAACAATAATCTGAATTTACCTCTGGGAAACCGTTCATCTGTATTGGTTGCAATGAACAGACAGTCTTCTGATGCAAGGTAGGATGCAGCTTTCATGAACTTGGGGTAGCTCACGTGTTCGTCAAACCCTACCACTACAGCCCCAACCTCAGGATCCAAGTCTGAGGGCTTCAATGACTTAAAATCTGGTTTAACTTGATCAGGCTGGAAAAAAATATGTTAAATAAATTAACTACTTTTATACTTTTAAATATCAATTGCATAGAAATGTCTAGCCACTTTTTTTATAAAGTTTTAATCTCAAAATGTTGAGTTTGAAATCACTTATTTCTTACCAGTTAGGTACAGATATAAATCTTAAAAAAGCATTTATTTCTTCCCTTTTAAAAAGGCCAGTATGCAAAAGGAACATTCAAAATTACAAACATTAATGAAAACTCAAAAAGTTCCTATGGTAACTAAATATTTCCAACGTTACATCCCTTCAATTACTTGTGTCACCAAACTGGTACTTATTTGTTTTCTTTTAAAATAATCTTTTCATCTAAATCAAAAGGAAAATCTTATGAACCTCCTAAAGTTATAAATTATAACTTATAATCATATATTTTAAATCATACCCATAGTAAGAAATTATAAAAACTGTATTAAGTTACTAGCTGCTGCAATAGAAATAGCTATCAAAAGTTACAATTGAATGGACTTACACCAATTCCTGAGTGCCTAATGCCCACAGCCTTCAACTCTTCTCCAATTCCATTGGAGCCTAAGACATAAACCTTTTTTGTGAATCCAATTCCTTTTAGATAATGTGCTGCTAAGTAAGCCGTTGACAAGATTTCATCCTGTAAGCAAATAAATCCACCCTGTAAACCTTAAAGTATATATACAGGGTGTCTGGAAAACCTTTGGAGAAATTTTAACAGTAGATAGGGTGGATGATTTGGATCATTCCTATATTGGTAACTTTTTTTAAAGTTAATATTTGACTGAGTTACAGGCTAATTTATCATCGCCTTTCCTGACGATGCTCTCAGTGTGCCCCATCTTAACTACTTCATTCATAACATGTGTCACAACACGTAATGTAAATAACAAGTTGTTCCTTATCAACAATGTCTCTAATCATGGTCAAAAGCTCCATGGTGTTTAGAAAACTGACACATTATTCTGTAATGTGAATGATAAGACGGTCTCTGATAAGGGCTATTATGTAAAATAATTTAAAAATGAAACTTACGATTACGATTTTTACGCGCACTCTTCTAACTTCTCTCACAGCTAAAATAGTACTTTTACACGTACTTACATCAAACTTCTTTAACGATCATGAATCATGAATTTATTTTATTGATTTGTACCACTATCCAGGGATTAATACAAATAAAAAACACAATAATAAAACGAACATTAATTTGTGATTGTGCTTTGACAGTTTGACATAGTTATTTTTTAAATCTTGTACCTTTGAAAACTCTTTATGAAAAGAGGTTTAGCATTCATTTGTAAAAATAAAATCTTTCCTAGGTACACGTTACGTTTTATCAGAATTACATTTAAAGCTGGCATCATACGCGTTGTTGAACTTGTTGAAAGATATTCGTATCCTAAAGAAAAAAAAAATAAAGGGATGAAGACGGGCGAGTACGTACGCCGTACTTGGGCATTTACATAAAAAAGTGTACCCAATTAAGGACTGAAATTAAGGAAGTTTAACTTTGTCCGTTTTGGTGGCCGTCAATGTATAGCTAATTTTCGTCACAAACTGACAAAGTTAAAGTTCCTTAATTTCAGTCCTTAATTGGGTACACTTTTTCGTGAAAATGCCCAAATGTCGTGAAAGTACGGCGTACTTACTCGTCCGTCTATCACCCCTTTTAGGATAGCTTCGTAAGTGATCAACGTGGTGACACTCTGTGGTGACACTACAGTATTCTTAAGTAGCAACCATCATTTACTCAGAGACGTCAATTAAATTTAATGCTTGATTAAAGTTGCGTCTGTTATTTTGTTTGCTATAGCAAGAGAATAAGACAACATAATCACTAAACAAGCATTAAATTTAATTGACGTTTCTGAGTGTAGCAGTTAATGGTGGTTATTTAGTTGGAAGTAATAGCTTATTAATCAGAAGGTTTCGGGCAAAAATTGAATCATGTTACCAAAGAACAATGCCAGATCCTGGCTAAAAACACTTAAAAAAAACCCCGCGGATACTAAGGATGATGATATAACCTGTTTTTTGTGAGCACTTAGAAGGTGCTTCGCGTTTGAACTAGTTTCTCGTTCCCATACCTACGCTCTTTTTAAGAGCGAGTGAGAGAGAAGTACAAACCCGAAGCACCTTCTAAGAGCTATCGTGCTGTACTACGTAAGTTTATTGATTCCATGGCCTGCAAAAGGTTGGTAAATTTGTTTCTCTATGGTAAGTGTGACATCATCATAAATTGTAATGAATTATGCGACAACCTTTAAATCCATCATCTATCCGAACTTTTAGAAGTCTATGAATTTATGACTGTCATTAGATGTCATTGTTAAATTATGTTATTTTCAAATAAATAAATAAATAAATAATAATATATTTTCAAATATTCAAGTCGTAATTATTTTTGCTGTAAACCAGTTATATGGACCACTTTAGAGCAGAACACATTGGTAAATGGTAAGATCTCGACAAGACGGACGATATAATCACTCTTGGCAAAGCATGAACAAGAGATCTAGTGTATTTATTTACCTTTAAAACCAGCTAGTGTTCCAATTGCAAAAATGAAAATACAGTAACTTTCACTAAAATGTATCATTATTTTTTTAAATGTTAACTTGATTTTTGTTTACATGGGGCGAACTGTTTGTTTACATACCATGTAAATAACGTAGGTATGGTCTCAGTAACCATACACCCGTGATCAGAATCGTGCGAACTATTACCGCGCCAAATATCTCCAAAGGTTTTCCAGACACCCTGTATATATATATATATATATATATATTGATATTGATATTGATATATTGATATAGAGGCCTTTCCTAACCTCCCCCCACCCTCTCATACCCTTTTTAACCCCCAAATTGTTCAGTAGGTCCATGTCAAGTTTCATTCGTTCGAATAGGAATTTTGTGTCGGTCAACTAAAGTCAAGTCACTTTGACAAATGTCCTAAATTTAGAATGTTGGGCCTTATGAGGTTAAAAGGCATTTTTTCCCTATAGAGGGGACTCCCCACACCTTAATCCCCACCCTCCCATACACTTTTTACCTCCCAATTCATGCTACAAGATTCTATAGTAATGCCTTAAATATACCTGGTGTGCAATAAATCCCAACTGCTGTGCTTTAACCGCAAAGTCACTTCTAATTTTTGTTGAGTTGTTAGTGACATAAAAAATCTTCTTTCCAAGTTTTCTTAAATAGTTCATGGCATCAGCTGAACCTGGTATAGCATTATTGTCAATCCATAAAACACCTGTAATGAAGGATTAAAGTAGGGAAAACTTTAAATACACACAGATCAAAAGGGGTTTGGGTAAAAGTGTTGTCATTTGTAAAATTCGTACATTTTCAAGGTGAGCGGCCATTCGTAAAAGTGGCAAATTATGATAGAATTATTAAAAATAAACATATTTTATTATATAATGTAATACTCTTAAGTGCATTGGAGCCGAGATATTTAAATATTCATACTTGGGCATACTTTTGTATTAAAAACTGAATACGTAAATCTTTAAAATCTCCGCTCCGATATTATTTAACGCCATAAATTATATATATCTATATGTATTTAGAGGTCCTCTAAATAAATATGTAACAATCATCAGTGGGCGCTGAAAAAAAAAATGACAATATTCTTCAAACAAATTTACCCAATGCCCTTTATTATTAATAGTAGTTTTTGTAACTGATACATAATGAGGGGCCATAAAACACAAATGTTTTAAGGGCTAATTATATACAGTTACATACATTATTTTACCCTCACATTTTTTTTAAGTACTCTAAGATGGGTTCAGAATCTGAAGGCAAATGACATGTATTATTACCAGTGTAACATATCTGTAGGTGCTAAGCTACTAAAAAAAGATACACACGGAGCTGATGTATCATACTGCCTTAATTTTAATTTCAATTGATAGTTATCAATTCAGTAGTTACTAGAATTCAAGTTCAATTCTTTGATATATCCAGCTACTATCCAGTGGGACAATTCTGCCAGTGTCAAGGTTGGAACTTACAAGTGATTGGTGAAAATTTTTGGGACCTAACCAGCACACCCACGACCACGAACACACCACCGCATGTAATAAAATTATCATAGTAAAATGGATTGTTGTAATGCTGGTCATGGCCAAGGGGTTCTGAACGCATTAAAGAGGACTTACGATACGTGTGTACATAAAATATGGAATAAATAACATAGACAACTACATAATCAACGCTTACCATCGCAGTCTGTTAAAACTGTGTCAAAAGAGTTAAGAAACTCTTGAACTTGGTCTTTCGTACCGTCTTGAAGATTAAAAACTGCAGATTTAAACATAATTTTGGAGGTACTGAAACTCTTGGACTGAACTAAAGCAGGAGCGAGGGTTAACTGTTTGGTTACGTAACCCACATTTGTCTTTAGAAATTGTAGAAATCTAACCATTCCTGGTAATAGTTTCTACAGTAGAGGGATATTATATTTTGTAGCACCGTGCAAAATCCGAGGTCCCAAGGACATATCTGTCACTGATGACATTAAAATGACATTATGAGTTGCGTTCCAAATCACGTTTACAAATTCGCTTATCAACATTATTTGCAATCCGATATTAGTTCAGATTTGGCAGATGCGATCAAATACTTAAGTTGAGGCCCTACTTAGAAAATCGAAGTTCGAAGTTACGTTAGCTCCATCCTTTTCTATCGAGTTAATCTCGTGGGGAGGGGACTCGGATTTGGCACTGGTAGTTGCGAATCTAATGTTTTGCTGTAACCATCCAGATACCAACTAAAAAACTTGTCGAGTTTTCGCTAGCTCCATCTCCGTCACTCGTCACTCGAGACTAGATTGAGAGAAAGGGATAGAGCTAACGTAACTTCGGACTTCGATTTTCAAAATAGGGCCTCCCTAAGGGGCCTCCTGATCTGATACCAACCAGCCAACTGGTTACCTTATCGTCGCTATCATCAATTCATAAATTGTAACTGTTTCCTAGCTAATAAGGTAATAATTAGTAATCAATCCCAGTATAAAATTAACTACAGTCCTGTTTCATCTATAAAGGGGGTGATAGACGGTCGAGTAAGTTCGCGTCAATGATTAAAGAAACTAAAGGATCCGGCATAAAAATACGTATCAAATCTCTTTCTATTTAACCTGTATTCTCGTAAGTAAAAAAGGATCACTATACTTTTGTCGGGAGCCCAAAAAATACCTAATGTGGCCGGGTTTTGACAGGACGGCCATTTTATGTAACACCGTTCGACAGTACTTCAGTTGTCAATTCGTCGTGTTTTGGGTATAAAATTATTAAATAAATGGAGTTTCGATCCGATATAATATAACACATTAAAATACACACAGGAGTGAGGAACATTGTCATTACAATGACGAAATGTAGTGTTATAGGATGTGGAGCGAGGAAAAGTAAAAATCAAAAAAGTTTAACATTGCACCGGTAAGTTTCAAGTTTTTATAAAAATATCGGTCAGTTTTAACAATATTGCGTGTTTTCGGTATGTAACATATAATTATTAAACTATAGACTAGGATTAATCATGCGTTATAATAGGATTGTGTTTTATTTTAGATATTTTCGTTCGTAATTTACCAGTACTTTAGACAGATAGGGTTGTTCGTAATTGAAATATCGATAAATAAATTATTTAGTTTGTTGTGTAGTTTTACGGTAGGATAGATGCTTTCGGCCTATTCTTAACCCTTAATGAAACGGGTATTTTTTTTGAAAATACAAATTAAATGGGAAATAGTTTCCTAATAGCTTGCTAGTTGGCTCCGTTTTTGATACGGCTACGGACGGACGGACGGACATAGCGAAACTATAAGGGTTCCTAGTTTGACTACGGAACCCTAAAAAAGACCAAATAAAAAATATACATTATTTTTTATATGGTTGTGACACCTCTAGTTTTTTTGTTTAGAATAGTCCATAAAATGGCCTACTACTTGCCAAAATATCAACAATTTCCAGGCGGTATTTCCTATCAAAAATAAGCAATATGTATATTCAGTTCTGTATTCAATCGGTTGTTTTCTTTTTTTTATATGATAACTAGTATTTGTTTTTTGGGAGGCGATGCAAATATATGAAAAGACCATTATTTCCAAATTTAAAGCAAATCGCTTGAATACATTCCGAAAAACAGTACATCAAAAAAATAACAAAGTAATCATAAGTCGAGAACTGTCACAATTAAGATGTTGATACTCATTATAAATATTCTTCACTAAAAGAGGTACCCACAAAAAAAACCTGAGCCCATTTACTTACTATGCAAACCCGGCAAAAAAGGTGTATTGAATCTTTTTTGTAGAAAATTTTATGTAGATTAATTATGTAATGGAACATTTTTTGCTATGGACCACCGTTTACGAGTTATTTACGAAAAACTAAAAAAGGGACCTTTACACCCCCCTCCACCCGTTAGCTCCACCACCGCCCATCAGTACATTTAATATGTGGCTTAAAACATCATTCCCTACAACTAGGTATGCCAAAATTCGCTTAAACACGAGTTTTTTTCCACTGATTTGTCTTCGTTGCTTAGGCTAATGCTTGACACGTTTTTAGTGCAACATTACTTCCGAATTTTGTTTTAGGTCCGTGTTTTAAGTAGGTATATATTTTTCTATTATAAGTATTGATATCGTTGTCTAGTACCCATAATACAAGCCTAGAGTTTAGTTTGGCACTATGTCAATTGGTGTGACATTCTCCCCTATTATTTATTATTATTATTATTATAATATAACAACGATCTCGTCCGATATAATTGATTGTTATCATAAATAAAACTCTAAGCCTTAAACCGTAATTCAGATATTCGCAATTAAATCGTTACTGTCAAAATAAATCTATATGCAGTACGTAATCTGGTTTATCGATAAATATGATAACTACCACCAGGGCATCACTATAACCGCCATTTTATGTAACACTAAACGTCAAAAAGGGTCACGTTTTTTTCGTAGGTATTTCGGGTCCTTTAGTTTCTATAGTCAAAGGTTCGCGTATAGATGAATTACCGAGAGCGTGGAATTGCATATGTAGTGGTACCTAATATGTATTTACAGGCATTTTATATTTAAATTTCCTCTACTTCTCATACCATCAACATAAAAAGAGTTTTGTTATACAGGGTGTTAGGTAATGAGTGGATAATCCTTGAATTATGGATAGAGGGCACTTAGGACGTTATGAAAAAGCTAAAATAGGTTTGGTAAAAGTCGCACGGTTTTCGAGATAATTGGACTTTTAGGTTTTTTCGAAAATACACCCTTGTTCAATGTTTTGATCATAGCACCATTCTAAGCTATTTTTTTCTCAATATTCTTGAATACTTATGGCCTCTTCGCATTATCCTTCTTAAAGTACAGCCGCGCACGACCGTCAGGCACGATGGTGCTGTACGCACTATCGTGCAAAGGCCATCGTGCAGATCGTGCTAGACGTTCGCGAAACGTAAACTCTGACTACACTGCGAAGATCTGGCTACGTAGATCTAGCAACACTGCGAAGATTTGATGGATGTCGACTGAAGGACCTAGCATCCAAGGTCAAGAAAAAATATTTAAAATAACAAAATGACGGACGTCAAGTCTACGCATTACCATGCAAGCACGATGCACGACTGAACTGACGTACGTCAGGGCTACGCACCATCCAGCCGCACGTCTTAATCTTTGGGTTGGATACAAATTCGGTCGTGCAAGTCCTTCACGGTAATATTAATAATAATTGACGTCCAGCAAGCCTACGCACTATCGTTTTGCGTCGTGCATCGTGCCCGGAGGGATGGCGCGGAAGGATAATGCCTAGAGGGCATTATGTTATCAGATAGGCATCACCATTAATGTAAGACAGCAATGGATTTTTAAAAAAATAATCGTAAACTTAATTATTTATTTCACATAAATGGCTTCTATCGAGCTGACTGTACTTGCGCCTTTTCAGGGTCTCCGCTGATTCTGCCGCGGATCCAGCCTTAATTCTCGATCCGGGAAGGTGTGACGGCGCAAGGGTGTCCACGCAAGTAGCATCCCACACCAATGGCCGTCCCAACTTCCACGGAATAAGGGTCATCCCATCAGGTCTTTTACCATCGTCACGCATGAGACCATTTGGTTCCAAAATGGCCGCACAGTTGGCGCTGGTAAAAGCCCGGCGAATAATGTCATTAAGGCTGGAGTGACGGGAGAATCTGCCAGCGCTTCTCGCGCAGGACAAGCCGTGGTGACCAAGCCGGTCGACGCTAGCTCCACACTGACAACGGTGAGGAGCACAACATTGTGCACCCAAGCGGAGTGAAGTTGCAATTCTGAAAGTAGATGAATCTAAAAGAGTTCCAGTGTTCGACGATGGGAGCGCCTGTAGCCATAAACCCGATTCCCATACTCCAACCGCTAGGATACGGGCACGATCTGCGTAGCTGTTGCACGTTTCTAAGAGTTGATTCCGTACTTGCTCGCAGATCGGTCCATCTCACAACCTCTGAGAAGAAGGAGTTTTGGGGAGCTCGGTATTCGGGCAGGCTACAAGCCATGCATCTCTGGCCTGTTCAAAATGAGGGATGTTAAAATTGGAAATTGAGGCTGAAAGAATTTTCTGAATTAAATTTTGAGTGCTATGTACTGAGGACAGAAACGCTGGCAGAGCGACACCAGAGACGGACCTGATGCCTAAACCACCGAATCGCACTGGAAGTGAGTCCTGTAACCACTCTCGCTCATCTAAATTTATGTTTAAAATCGAAGCCAAAGTGTTTTTTATTATGTTGTCAATTCTCTGTAATAGCTCTGTATGCTTCCAAAGTTGACAGCAACGAGTATAATACGTAAATTTCGGGACGAAAAGACAAAATCGAATAATTGTAAAAGCCATGTGTGTATTAATTTTTGATAAACGGTCCGAACGTTGTAAGAAATTTTGAATTTTTTCTTCAAAAAAAGGGGATAAAGATTAAACTTAATTTTTGCGTTTTCAATCGTATATTGATCGAACTTTCAGCACCCATGGTGAAAAAAAAATACACTACCGTCTAGTTGCCCATTAGCTTAAAAACATGCCAATTTATTGACAATTTAAAAATAGTAATTTTGAATTTAAAATCAAAATGCAAAAATAATGAAAAAAATACACGCCCACCCTCACATTTCCTGATTTACTCTTTGTATCCCGGGCGTAGAATTCAAAACTTTTTGTTGCAAAAATGACATTACTAACCACTAATTTAAATGCCATTTATTCAAAATTATAAAAATA
Source organism: Acleris literana (assembly GCA_946894065.1). Taxonomy (NCBI): domain Eukaryota; kingdom Metazoa; phylum Arthropoda; class Insecta; order Lepidoptera; family Tortricidae; genus Acleris; species Acleris literana. Next base: position 9,300,583 of record OX335681.1, read on the forward strand.
TGCCGACTGCTTTTTGTTTTTCTTTTTCGAATTTGATTTTGAATTTCGCTATTATTGCGTAATTAATGGTAAATTGATGTTTAGATTGTTGTGTTGATTTTTTTTGTTTAATTATTATTCGAACATAATAAATACACACCGATAGAATATGCTCAAATGCATTACATTTATGTTGAGTGCCAAGGAAACGCTAGTGCTGCTGCAATTTTGTACGCTGAACGCTGCCCAAACAGACGCCATCCCGATTACTGGATTTTTCCTCGAAACCATAACGCGTACAGTGAAGAGAGAGAGTTCTAGGCAATAAGACCTTCACACGATGGAAATGAAACGGGTGCAATCCGTGTGTTTTTAGAGTTGCATGCACTTTCCACGTTGTCAGTTCGAGGCTATTTGCTATTCCCGTACGGAAAAAGAAGATTTGCCGCTATTAAATCCAGAACATTTTCATCATCTCGCTCCCTCGGTCTGCCCTCGCTATTTCCTCCTACACCCTGGCCAAAACTGCCTTCATGTAAGCGTTATGGATTCAAGGAAAAATTCGGTATTCGAGCGTATTCTATCGGTATGTATTGTGTTCGAATAATTATTAAACAAAAAAAAATCAACACAACAATCTAAACACACAATTCACCATTCATTACGCAATACGCTATTATTGCGTTAATTCAAAATCGAATAGAAAAAAAAAACAGAAAGCGGTAGGCATATTTTTTAAATTTGGAATAAATGGCATTTAAATTAGTGGCTAGTAATGTCATTTTTGAAACGATAAGTTTTGAATTCTACGCCCGGGATATAAAAAGTAAATCAGGAAAAGTGTGGGTGGGCGTGTATTTTTTTTATTATTTTGGCATTTTGATTTTAAAGTCAAAAGGTAATTACTATTTTTAAATCGTCAATAAATTGGCATGTTTTTAAGCTTATGGGCAACTAGACGGTGGCGTATTTTTTTTTCACTATGTGAGCTGATGTTCGATCAATGTACGATTGAAAACGCAAAAATTAAGTTTGCGATTTTTTTCTTAAAGATCCATTGATGTCTCACATTCATGGTGATGCCTATCTGATAACATAAGTATTCAAGAATATTGAGAAAAAATAAAATTTGGAAATAATTTGCTTAGAATGGTGCTATGATCAAAACATTGGGGTGTTCATTTTCGAAAAAAACCTAAAATTCCAAATATCTCGAAAACCGTGCGACTTTTACCTAACCTATGTAAGCTTTTTTATAATGTCCTAAGTGCCGTCTATCCTTAATTCAAGGATTATCCACTCATTAATACCTAACACCCTGTATATTAAAGAGCAAGTACAAAAATAATGTCAGTGTCAAACTCTAAATACTTTTTACAATGCACTAAAATATACGTCTTATATTATTGTATTCTTGCAATTATCAGAATTATTTTGACTCGGCATCTACGACTGTAAGTTACACAGTTTGCAGAAATTATGGCAGGAAGTAGCAGTAATTTTGGTCCGATTGAGAGTAAAAAAGTAATGTCATAAATATTTTCAACACGAAATAATGAAAAATTTTAATTCACCATAAACCGCTGCCCAATTAGTTGAAAAAACTACCGGTGCTTCTCTCTCGACTATTTATAGAGTCGCCATCGAAACGTGATACTGAAAATTACTTACCGCGAAATTTAAAAATGTAGCTATAGTAATCGTGAATGAGCTTTTAACTTAATACTTAATGACAAAAGCATCAACATTGTTTAACTCTAGCCCATACAGGCATACTATAGCTACAATTTTAAATTTCGCGGTCATTTTCAGTATCACGTTATATCGATGGCCAGAGGCTCTACTTTGAAAATCGAAGTTCGAAGTTACGTTAGCTCCGTCCCTGTCTTTCGAGACTAAATCGAGAGAGAAAGATGGAGCTAACTCTAGCTAGACTTTTCAAAGTAGGGCCTCTGACTCTAAAAGTCTCCTAGAAAGAAAAAGTTACGTACCTACTTGTCCGTCGGCAGTAGATGATAATTATATAATTTTCATCTGTCCCATAAGCAATATCTAACCTTAAAGTTGAAAATTTAAAGAAATGATAGCGACTAAAAGCAAAAATGGATATACTATTTTTGTTCTATTTACAACTTAAACTCCCGTGACTCTTTAAGAGAACTTTTTAAAGAAATTAATATCTTGACTGTAGCGTCTCAATTTATTTATGAGAATATTATTTACGTTATTAGAAATTTAGATTCTTTCACCAAAAATTCTGATATACATAATTTAAATACCAGAAATAAAAATAAAATCGCTATCCGAAAATTCCGCGTCCGTAAAGTATATAAATCATTTGTTGGTCAATGCATTCATTTCTATAATAAATTACCTGACGAAGTTTTAAAGTTACCCTTTCCAGCACTTAAAAAATACTTGAAAAGGTCGTTAATGTCTAAAGCGTATTATAGGATCGAGGACTATCTAACAGACAAAAATGCATGGCCTAAATCCGAAACTTAGTCAATAATAATTTATTCAAATGCAAAATCTTTATCTTGTCTAGGGGACACCGTTGATATAGGAAAACATATCGAAACTTTTATATGGTCGTCTCGCACCATCTTATATACACATAAGTATGTGTTTTTTTTCTCTATCTCTCCCGTAAGATTCTTAATTGGCATGTTTTCCTGCTGAACTACGCATGTTATTTGATACTATATTTAATTTAATATTTATAGCTTTATATAATGCTAGACTAAGTAGTACCATTGTAATAAGAAATATGTTTAAAAAATGACTGACTGCTGAGTTTCTTGCGGCGTTTCTTCTCGGCAGTGGTCTTCACTTGGGAAGCGCTGGTAGATTCTTGACGTGTAAAAGTGCCCGTGCGGCCTACTTACAGAATAAATTTCTTTTATCTTTTTTTTATCTTTTATCTTTTACTAATTCCACTTGTAATCTCATTAAATAAAGAAAAATACCTACATGGTTTTCCTTTTCATGCGAACGGTAGAACCACTACATAATGCAATTCCACGCTCTCGGTAATTTATCTATACTTGCGGCTCGGCGATCTTACTAACCCGTGTGTCATCCGAAGTACGTGAGCTTAAAAACCGCCGAGTAAGTTCGTCGGCGATGTTTTTTTTATTTTGATTCAGAATTTCTAGTTAAAACCTAAAATTAATGATTTTTAAAATGTTATATGATAGAATTCCTTAATAACCATTTAATAACTCAATGCTTTCTTTTTCGACGACATTTTGCGTTTGAAGTGTGAGCAAGCTTTGACGTGTGTCACCGATGAGTTGCCGATGAGAGCCGAGTAAGCGGAGTAAGTTCGCGACGAACTTTGTTCGCGATTTTAAAGCTCGACCGTCTATCACCCCCTTTACAGTGCCAAAAAAAAACTTACAATACTAATACTACTTTTCTAAAAAAATACTCGGATTCATAATTAGATTCCATCAAATCATAGAGGTAGTAAAACAGTGTTTTCCTTCATTTTTGCACCAAATCTACCACGGTGTTGCCTTTGAAATGAAACATTCCAATATTAGTAAATGTACTCTTGGCGAAAGAATGCACGTAAGTAATTAATTACTTAGTAATTTTAAGAATAACATTTAAATGCATTATTTAAATAAAAATGCTTATATATAAACCTGTAGTTTAAATAAATATTTAATTGAAGCAATTTTGTGGTAGAAATATTTATATTGCAATGGTAAAACTTCAGAGGCCCTACTTTGAAATTCGAAGTTCGAAGTTACGTTAGCTCCATCCCTGTCACTCGTCATTCGAGACTAAATCGAGAGAAAGGGATGAAGCTATCGTAACTTCGAACTTCGAATTTCAAAGTAGGGCCTCAGGTCTCGATAACATTTGGTTCCGTTTTGAGACTAATATTATCGTTTAAAGATGTGCGTATATTATTAATTATTATACCTAAAACACGTAAATTTGTAAAAAAATATCCACTACCTAGTTGTGTTGCCTATTTTTAAGGTGTATTACATTACCCTGACTGTAGCATCTTAACAGCAAGAGGGGCGTTAAACCATCTCACTAATTAGAGCGAAACAATTAGGATCCTTTTAACTTATAATTTAGGAATATATTAATATAAATGTATACTTCGATACATAACAAACATCTAGGAATCAAAGTAGTATAGGCGACAAACTTAACGAAACACCTACGTTTATGTAATTGTATTGTGCCTGTGTACAGAAAATGGAGAATATATTTGAATTTGGACGTACATTCCCACAATTCTCTACACCACTACAAAGACTTTCGTTAAGTTTTTGGTCTATTCCCACTAGTTCCACCGACAGTTCTACTGGTGGAACTAGTGGGAATTTTTATTCCCACTAGTTCTATTATTCAACGGACTTTAGATAGTAGAACTAGTGGGACTGTTTTTTTCTCAGTAGTTCAATTGGAATTTAATTGATAAAATAATTTAGTCTCACTAAAACAGTTAATGAAAAAATTGCATTTAATAATAACATTTAGGGGGAAGGAGCAATTTTCTTAGGAAGTAACTTTCAAGTGTAGATCATTAATTCAGTTGCCAGATATTTTAAAAGCAACTTAAGAGATAAGATGGACTATTTCTGCGTGTTTTGGCCTTCGGGCCTGCTGACGAACTAACATAACCTAAAACCTACCAAACTAGGGCTAAATACAAAAATTGCTCTTGCACATGTGTTTATGCAGCCTGGCCTCCTCAGAAAGTGACTTCATCTGAATCTGATCTAATAACAAAATGATCTACACAGAAAGTTACTTGTTAAGAATGTAACCTCTTCCACCTAAACCGATTCATACCGGAATAAGTAGTTTTTTACCTACTTTTCGCAAAAGGACATATCAAAGAGTGGTTACAACTGGATAAATGATTGAATTCCGGATTTCCGGTATTTCTTTATATTAATTGTAATGCTAAACATTTACTTAGCATCCGTCCCAGTTCAGTACCAGAAAAGTATCGGAATTCAATCATTTACTCGGTTGTAGGGTTATGTTAGTTCGTCAGCAGGCCCGAAGGCCAAAACACGCAGAAATAGTCCGTCATATCTCTTAAGTTGCTTTTAAAATATCTGGCAACTGAATTAATGATCTACACTTGAAAGTTACTTCCTAAGAAAATTGCTCCTTCCGCCTAAATGTTATTATTAAATGCAATTTTTTCATTAACTGTTTTAGTGAGACTAAATTATTTTATCAATTAAATTCCAATTGAACTACTGGGAAAAAATCAGTCCCACTAGTTCTACTATCTGAATAATAGAACTAGTGGGAATAAAAATTCCCACTAGTTCCACCAGTAGAACTGTCGGTGGAACTAGTGGGAATAGACCAAAAATTCAGTCCCACTAGTTCTACTATCTAAAGTCCGTTGAATAATAGAACTAGTGGGAATAAAAATTCCCACTAGTTCCACCAGTAGAACTGTCGGTGGAACTAGTGGGAATAGACCAAGTTTTTCACCTGCAGTAAGATTATTATTATTATTATTTATTTATTTTAATGGCGTCTACAAGTTATGTTATTTTGCCAATGTCAAGTATATATAAGCAATTGTACGGTGAATCGTCGCTGTCGTCGGCGTCTTCCAGTCCCAGTCGGCACACCAATATTTTTTATTATTACTATACTGAGCCCCTACTTTGAAATTCGAAGTTCGAAGTTACGATAGCTTCATCCCTTTCTCTCGATTTAGTCTCGAATGACGAGTGACAGGGATGGAGCTAACGTAACTTCGAACTTCGATTTTCAAAGTAGGGCCTCTGATGTTATTGTGACGTGACAGTGACATTTCTTGGTAGATTTACATAGACATATCTTATAATCTGTGGATTTGATGGAATCTAAATATCTAATTATGAATCCGAGTTAATCAAGGATAAGTAAGTGCTATACAATGTAATGAGTTCGAAACAAATATATTTCCATTTAATGAATGTGACTAATTTTTAGTTAACTTCAGTCTTCAAGTTCCCGTTACCTAAATAAAAAGGGCGCTAGCGAAGTATCTGCGCGCAGGTAGCAAAGTAGGTAAACACTTAAATAGTAAAAAGGCGCGCAGCGCGCGCACTCGCGCATTTATCGACGAAATCAGTGATATGACGCAAATCGCAATATAACGAAGAACTTTACTTGAACGATAAGAGTAAAGGATTCTAAGATTAACCTTGGGTGCTTCGGATGGCTTATTCATTTGTTCTTGAGGTACCTAACTGGTAAATACACTCGTATTTTTTTATTAACTACTTTATACTGTTGAGTTGAGTTAATAATGAAAAAACAGTTTCTTAGCTTATCTACTAGCTGTAAATGATTTATTGCACTAACCATAATTTAAATTGATAGAAACCTAGTTTTCTTTTCTTATTCTGCATATGAGGGAGGGATTGAAGTCCAAATTATATTTTCTGTACCTGTTGAATTGATAGATTTCGATTAACTACACAATGTAACTGGTGCCAATCCCCAACACCACAATATTGTTGTTTTGTTAAACAATTTATTGATCCTAAATCTTAGGCCATCTAGTTTACTTTACTTATTTACTCCAGCTGTAACTATCTACTTGGACAGTCCTACCGATGGCCAACTGCCAGGCCATCCTACATATTATGCTTGTTTCATAAGCATAGCTTGTGAAATTTATTGCTCCAACAATGTTGGCCTCTGACACTTGGTTTTTCCAGCACCTGGTTGTCCCTAATTATTCTTTAGGCAGGAATACATTTAAATATTATTTACAACTTAATGTCTATTTTAGTTTAATTTAACAAATTCCTTGTGCATGTGCATACCATATATATGATGCATTTTGTGGTACAAACGACATGTAATTGCATCACATGTGAGGCGCAATCCCTTGCAAACTTAAGGGTTATAAAGATATGCAAGTGTGAGGTAAAGCATTTTATATGACTGCACATGTGACCCAACATAATTACAAAAAAAACTGTTTGCACATATTATCATCAATATGTAATTGTTACACAGTGAATGTGTTAAAATAAAAAATGCATTTTTTATTTATTTTAGGTAAATTTTCTGTTCTATGTGTAAAAAATAGGGAAAAAAGAAGAAAAATATCTATTAAGTGCAAGGCAAAAAATATTTATTATACCTAAATAGAAAAGTGGCAATTACTCCACCAAAAAGAACCTAGCTCTTAAGATAAATGATAATGAGTGATGATCATTTTGATTGATAGTTTTCTTGTTATGGCATACAATGAATTAATTCATAGTATGCGTAAAAATAATTCTGTTAATAATAATATTAATTTTGTATTTTTGCAGGCTGTTTTTTACGGTAAGACAAGAAGTTATCTTATTAATAACATAATATATGATATGAAGTGAAAAACTAAGATATTTACTATCTTTAAACAACATGGAAACTATTATTGAAACCCAGGAGGGGACAATTAAGATAGTGAGATATAACAAGCCTAAGAGGAAGAATGCCATTGACACAGATATGTATGTGAGGGTAACAAAGATTCTCAATGAAGCAGCAACAGACAGCACCGTGTCTATGATGGTGATCACTGGCACAGGAGACTACTACAGCAGTGGGAATGACCTTAAAGCAGCAGAGACTTCCAATGGCCCTACATTTTTAACTGTGCTGCATGATTTTATTGAAGCCTTTATTAAATTCCCTAAGTTAATAGTTGCTGTGGTAAACGGACCAGCAGTGGGAATTGCTGTTACAACCTTACCACTTTGTGACTTGGTATTTGCTGCTGAAAATGTAAGTATAGTCTAGGTAGAGGCTTATCATTCCATCAAATTATTTATTGTAATTTGTTCAAAACAACAAAAATGCAAAAAAAGACAATAAAAGATGCTAAAAAAACTGTTTAAATACAATAAAGAGGTTGTATAAAAAGGTGTAAAGAAACTAGTAGCTGAGTGTCTATTTTGAACTCTTTTTAACTTGATTTAAAGTCATCAGCCCAGTGTTACATTTTTGTACCTAAACATTAAGTTTGACTATACCTACACTTGTTTCCAGGCCTTCTTTTACACTCCATTCGGGAAACTGGGTTTTACAGCTGAAGGATGTTCTTCATACACTTTTCCCAGAATGATTGGATATAGGAAGGTACGGTTAATTTTTCTGCAAAATTATCATGAGACACATTTAAGGCCCCATTAAAAAAAAAAACCTTAGTAAAAATTACATCTGATTCATATAACATCCCTTCTGCAAAATATCCCATTCATAAAATGTCCTATCCTTTATGCAAAGTATACTATTATAGCTTACTAATTTAGAGTTGAGCACATGCATAAGCTGTAGAACCTCGATGACAGACTGGATTCCTCAGCTACCTTCTTTTATTCACTATTACTCAATCTACCCACATTGCACATATATAACATGCCTTTCCCCTCAAGAGTGTTCATAGTCCATTTACATCACTGATAGTCACTTACACTTGTTTACACTTCTAAACCTAACATTCACTAAGTGTCACTAATATTCACTAATAACCTAACATTCACTTAACATACTAGGCAAGCATGAGGCTATTCGCTTTCAGCGTCTGTATCAAATAGTTCGGATAATTCAATATCGCTACTACTGTCTGCTAAAGCCAACCTCTTCGTCACGGGTGACTCTGGTGATGAACTCGATCGAGGGCGCTTATAATTATTGCTAACCTGGCTGTCTTGTGTGTTCTGATGGATAATAATATCCTGTGGTCCTGACACTCCGATTATCTCTGCCCAATGGCGCGGGGACGGTATTGAGACTCTTAAATCTTCTTCTTTTCGATTTGTTTGCGGTATCGATTCGGTTACATTAGGCTCCTTCCCCTCCCCACAGCTAAGCATTTGATTTACATGTCTCATGAGTAGCCTATCGTTCCATTTCACCAGATATCTGCAGGTACCGATTCTCTTCTCCACAATGCCTTTCAACCAGCGTGGTCCTTTTCAGTAGTTCCTTACGTTAACTGCCTGCCCTACAATAAACTCTCTGATCTTCTTTTTGCTGTTTCTGTCTATTGATTCGTCTTGATCCTCATATTGGAAGGAAAGTGGATTTAAATTATCAATTTAAGTCCGGAAACTTCGGTTGTTAAGGAGCTCGACTGGTGTTCTTTCATTAACACTGTTCGGCGTAGTGCGTAACCCGTACAATATAGTTGCTAATCGTACTTCCCATGATCCTCCTGTAAGCTTCCTTAACTTCGATTTAACAGTCTGTACAGTTCTTTCGGCTTGGCCATTTGTTGCTGGATGGTACGGCGCTGCTAACACTTGTCTGATACCTATCGATTCCAAATACCTCCGAAATTCCTCGGACACAAAACTTCTACCATTATCACTTACGATAGTATCAGGAAGGCCTTGCTCTGCAAATATTTCTCTTAGTACACTAATTAATGTACTACTGCTCATATTTGGTACAATCTTCACTACAGGCCATTTTGAAAATGCGTCAATTAATATAAGAAAACTTTTCCTTGAAAAGGTCCAGCATAATCTATATGCAATCTAGACCATGCCTTACTAGGTCTGATCCATTGATGAGAGACTTTAGGTGGCATGTTCCGGTTCTCTGCACAAATACTACAGGATTTTACTGCATCTTCAATCTGTTTATCGATAGCAGGCCACCAGAAATAGCTTCTTGCCATGGCCTTTGTAATGACAATGCCATCATGATTCTTATGTAGTTCTTCTATAACTTTTAATCTCATAATCTCAGGTAGAACCACTCTGTTCCCCCATAATATGCAGTCTTTGTACACTGACAACTCGTCTCTCTTCTGCCAATAAACTTTAAAATCACTTTCAGATTTGGATGGCCAGCCGTTACGTATCCAATATAAAACTTTGCTCAGGCACTTGTCCTTTTTAGTCAACTTCGCTACCTCTATTGCAGAAAATTCCAATTCAATGGGAGTTTCTTCAATTAATAACACTCCTGAAAACTCTTCTTCCGTAGCTTCCTCATGTGTGGGCTAACGGCTAAGAGCGTCCGCATTACCTATTTTTTTCCCTTCTACATACTGTATCATATAATCATAAGAATTTAGTAACAGCGCCCACCTTAACATCCTCGGCGATATAATATTGGGTATCGGTTTTTTGGGGTCAAATATCCCTAACAATGACTTATGATCAGTTTTGATGTTCACCCTCCTACCACTTATGAACTGGTGGAACTTCTTCAACCCAAACACGATCGCTGCTGCTTCTTTGTCTATTTGTGCGTAGTTGCGTTCATGCGCGTTCATCGTCCTCGACGCAAACATCACAGGCCTGATGCTGCCGTCGCTCATCTCATGTTCCAAAACGGCCCCAAGACCATATTGTGACGCATCACACGACAAAATGAGTTTCTTCTTGCCATCATAATGCACTAAGGTGTCTTTACTGGACATCATTTTCCTTAGAATCTCGAATGCTTCTTGGTGGACCTTTTCCCATTTCCATTTCACTTCTTTATCTAATAGTCTATATAAAGGTTCTGCTATTGAGGCCTTGTGTGGTAGAAATAGATCATAGAAATTAAGAAGCCCTAAAAATGCTTGAAGCTCTTTCACGTTTCGGGGTGCTGGAGTTTTCGTAATCGCACGAATTTTCTCTTCACATGGATGAATACCAAATTCGTCGATGATATAACCCAGGAATTTAACACTTTCAGCGGCAAACGCACATTTCTTCTTATTCAAACGTAACCCCGCTTCTTGTAATTTCCGAAGTACTTCTTCGAGTCTTCTATTGTGCTCTTCTATCCCACTGCCTGTTATAACAATATCGTCCAACAGAACCGCTATACCGGGAATACCTGCCAGAAGTGATGACATTAACCTTTGAAATATCCCCGGGCAAGCCTTGACACCAAATGGAAGCCTCTTCATTTTATACAGACCCTTTGGTGTATTAATTGTCAATAAAGTCGCCGTTTGATCATCTACTGTACTGTAACCTGTGTATAGGCGCGATCTAAGTCAATCTTCGAAAACAGCACTCCGCCTTGTAATTCCGCAAACGCTTCCGTGAGAGTAGGTAGAGGGTAGGTATCTGTCTCTGTGACGGCATTGACGGTCGACCTGTAATCGCCACACAACCGCACACCGTCTACCGTCTTGTTTAAGCACAGGAACTATGGGTGTTGCCCATTCGGAGTGCGAGGTTGCCTCTAGGACCCCTTCTGATACTAATCTATCAATCTCTTGAAGTATTCGATCTTTCAAAGCGAATGGTACAGGTCTACTCTTTAAAAACTTAGGCCTTGAGCCTTCTTGAGGTAATATGCTTACCACCGGACCTTTATATTTCCCTAATCCTTCTTTAAATACTCCTGTGTACCTCTGTAATATTTCTGTTAGTTGTTTGGCTAAGTTAGCTTTATCTATTTTTACATTGTAAACGCCTTGTAGCTGGATACCTAACTCAGCAAACCAATTTCGACCAATTAAATTAGGGCCATCACCCCTAGCCACAAACACTGGTAATTTTTTTCCATGCTTTTGTACTGTACCATTACCATGGTTTTTCCTAATAATGACAATCTATTGTCTGTCCAAGTCTTTAATGCAACATTGACATCTTCCAAATCAGGTTCACCGCTCTCCCAAATCAGCCTAGCAGTCTGTTCACTTATCAAGGTAAAAGCGCAACCAGAGTCCACCTCCATATTCATCAACACCCCATTTAAATTAATTTTAACTAAATATGCTGGGGCAGACATGACCTGTCTCATATTGTTGACCGTTGCTTCCTCGTACAATCCATTGACCTGTAACTTTGATATGCTCTCTTCTTTATTTTTTAACAAACAAACTGCTTCTATGTGACCTATTTTACCACAGTGATTGCATTTTGACCATCTGAATCTGCATGCACCTCGGTGTGCCCTACCGCACCGAAAACAAGTTTGCCTTTTTGTCTGCTTATAATTTTTTTTATTTATAAATTTATTTACTTCCATCGGCACTTCTGGTTCCAATATAGACCTACTCGAAGAGGGTGCAGTAATAATACTTGCATCTATACCTGCCGCTTCATGAGATAATGCTATTTTACATGCTTGGTCAAACGTTAATGTGCTGTGTTGTAACATTCGTTTCTGCACCTCCTTGTCCCTAATGCCACATACCAAGCGGTCTCTTAAAGTTCGATCTAAATCTTTAAAATTACAATCTATACTTAATTTCCTCAATTGAGCCATTTAATCTCAAACTTTCTCTCCCTCCTCTTCATGTCTGCTATGAAACTTATATGATTGTATGATTTCATTTGGTTTCGGATGAAAATGAACTTAGTAGTTATAGTTGTAAAACTAACCTCACTTATAGAAGTTGGCGCAATCAATGAAACAATTAAATCAAACAAGTCAGGACCACATACAGCCAGTAAATTTGCCCTTTTCTTAGTATCTTCTACAAATGTCGTTTGCTTGTAGACAGAAAGAAAGCCTTTCTAAATAGTTCTTCCAACAGCCATGTGCTATATCAAACTCACCGAATTTCACACCCATTTTGCACTAGTATGTTTATAATAATACTTTACCACTACAAACACACACTTTTAACACTGTTATGCACACTTTAGTCCTGTTTACCTCGTCGCCACTATTATAGCTTACTAATTTAGAGTTGAGCACATGCATAAGCTGTAGAACCTCGATGACAGACTGGATTCCTCAGCTACCTTCTTTTATTCACTATTACTCAATCTACCCACATTGCACATATATAACATATACCTTCTGTAAAACTCTCTTTTGCGAAATGTCGCGTTTGTGAAATGCTCAGCTCGCAGCACAATTATTGACACAGACTTTAGCTCAGAAAGGACACACAACTTTATTGTACAAGCTAGCTTACCAATTTGAAATATATAACCTATCCCTGTATTATCCATAGTAATTAAATTTAGAATTGACAACAGGAACATCTACGAGGGCTGCTACTAATGTAACCGGAATAGAAAAAAATAACAAACGTATATGACTAAATATGGTTTTATTGTTTTTCAAAATATTCTCCCCTGTGATCGATGCACTTTTGCATACGTTGAAACCAATTTTTAAAACATTTTTTCCACTCTGACTGAGGTATCTCCAAAACGTGCTGTTTGAACGCGTCGACTGCATCTTCACGGGTCGAAAATCGTTGACCACGTAATTTATTCTTTACATTTGGGAATAAATAGAAATCATTGGGTGCCAAATCAGGGCTGTACGGCGGATGACCCGTTAATTCTACATTTTGACCTTCCAAAAATCGAGTCGTTTCGCGTGATGTATGACAGCTGGCATTGTCATGGTGAAGAACGATTCTGCGTCGCTGGTTGTTTTTACGTATTTCTTCAAATACCTCCGGCAAACAAATGGTCGTATACCATTCCGAATTAACCGTTTTACGATTCTCTAGTGGCACTGTAGCCACATGGCCATTAATACCGAAAAAGCAGGCGACCATTTGCTTCAAGGTGCTTTTTGCACGAGTTACTTTCGTAGGGTTCGGCTCATTTTGAAACACCCACACTGTTGATTGTTGTTTAGTTTCCGGATCATACGCATAGATCCAGGATTCGTCACCTGTGTAGATATTATAAACAGCTTTTGAGTCACCACGGATACATTTTTTTAACATTTTCTTGCACCATTCGACGCGAGCCTCTTTTTGATCCTTAGTTATATTGTGATGGATCCAACGGGAACAATTTTTTTTTACAGCTAAATGATCATGTAATATCGTATTAATGCTCGTCATACATATGCCCAGAGTCGCCTCTATCTCGCGATATGTAACATGACGGTCATGCATTAAAAGTTTTCGCACAGCTTCAATATTTTGTGGTACAACGACCGATTTCGGGCGACCTTCATTAACTTCGTCCGTGAGCATACTACGTCCACGATTGAACTCACTAAACCAGTGGTACACAGTGCTTTTCGATGGAGCTTCATCACCAAAAGTCGAAGTTAATTGATCTATGCACTGTTGTTGCGTTAAACCACGCCGAAAATCATAATAAATCATAGCACGAATATTTTCACGAGTGAGTTCCATTCTTGCAGCGAGATGACATTTTGATCCCGCCAAAAACAAAAGACTAGCGTACATGAGAAAAAAATTTATAGCGGCCAGTATTAAAAAAAAGTTCAAATTTTACCATGGAGGTCAGATATAACGTTTATAAATGTTGGAATCCCAGATTCCGGATACATAAGTAGCAGCCCTCGTATAAGCATGACTTTTCCTTTTCAAAAAATTCCTGTTGACAATTTTGTGAACGAGACATTTACAAAGGAACATTTAGAAAAAGGACCTTTTGCAAAGGGGCCAAAGTAACATTTATGCGTCCTGCCTCTATATTTCAATATTAAATTTCAGGCCCTAGAAATGTTACTGTTGAATGAAAAGATGGATGCCAAAGAAGCCTTGTCATATGGGTTTGTGAACTCTATTTACAAACCAGAAGACATCCAGAGCAAGGTGTGGGATAAACTTACTGAAATAGCAAATCTGTCAGACTATTTAGTGATGTCCACAAAGAGATTGATGAGAAGGTCAATTCAAGATAAATTGATAGAAATTAACGATGAAGAAATTGCTTTGCTTAATATGGTCTGGTCTGCCAAGCAAGAAACAGTCACAGAAGGAAAGACAAGTAAATTATGAACAATGTAAAAAACCCCAGGCCACTTGCGTTTTTTTTTGGAAAGAATAATTAAATATCAGGCGATTTTGCAAAGAAAAACAAAATCAAAATTTTTTATTGTTTAACTGCAGGTACATATGAAAGATGATATACATGTTATGTGAGCTTATCCGCTAATATTGTATAGCATAAAATGGTGTACAATATTTGCCTTACATATGTAAAGTAGCAAAATGTTTAAATTACTTATATCTTATTTAAAGTAACTGACCCAACAACTTCTAAGGACACTTTTCCAAATGAATATTGTTAAAATTTTCCGGCATTTTCTAAAAAGTCTTGTACAGTGTAGAAAAGTTTACAGTCATGAGTGTTATTTTGACGTACTTTATTTTTGAAACCACCAAAATATTATACTGGAAGTTGCTAGAAAAATGTTTTACCCTAAAAAAAGAGGTGTATTTTTAGCAAAAATGCTGTACTAACTATTTTTAGGGTGAAAATCTATTAAAGTAAATTTATACCGGATACAAAATCCCGAAAATAAAATAAAAAAAAAGTTTTAGGGAACATAAAAATAATTAACAGAAAGTGGCTGATTTTTCATAGTTAAGTAATATGATTTCCAAATCATAATGTTTATTTGTGGTTGGATTTAGTTCCATATATGACAACTGATACGATTAATTTCACTCAAGTTATGGTAATTAATAAAAAAAACAAAAATAATTGGGTTTTATATGTATATAATATAAAAGAGTATGATATAATCTAGATATTATCAAAGTAAATAATACTTAGAATTTTTGCTCTATTTTTATAAAAAAAAAAATTATCTCCCGACCATAAATGTTGGTGGATTTATGAAGAATACATTTAACCTTTTGAACGCCATACGTCGAATACAAAATGTGCCACCCACACGCCAAACATGTTTGCTATGCTATGCAAATTAAGCCTTATTGCTACCAAACAAAGTCTCTTTTAATCTTGAACTCTCGTCGGCTGTAGCCGACGTGGCGTCAGTGGCACGAATTTTAGTTGACGGCTAGAGCCGACTGTGGCGTTGAAAAGGTTAAGAACTTACCAAAGTAATTTTTGAGAAAATAAAATTACTGATATTGATATATTGTTGTCTCAATACTAAGAAATTGTAACGTTCGTGGAGTAAAACGGAATAAAAGTGCGTTTTTGAATAATGTAAGAAGATAAGTAACTAATCTTGCATTTTCTTGTGTAAATAAAATACAATACAATACAATATAAACTGTAGTGCAATAATCTGCAATATATTTAAGAATGGGATACTTATATGGTTAGATTGATAAGGGATGTGTGATAAACTGATAATAAGAAAAGTAAATAAGTGTTTTATAATTATATCTTCACAAATTTGTCTTCGGTTCACAAAAGTGGGCAAAACTTGGCTATTAAAGCCAAAAAATAATTATAATTTATTCGTTTTTACATACTTTATTTACATGTAATGTACCTACTAATAAAATTAATCTAAAAGTGTTTTACCATTTAAATGAATAGGTATGGGTAAAAAAACTTAAGTAAAGCTCCTCTTGCATAGTTTTGTACAAAACTTTTATGGAATTTACGTCAAATTTAAATATATAATGTCGAACGATCTATACAGATTTGTTACTACTAGGTACATTCAAGAGGAGCTTTACTTAAGTTTTTTACCTATACTACTTGTGGGCGGCTAGTAAAAGTAATTGAATTACTTAATTAAAGATATTATTTTCCAATCATCTGGGCTTGCGTGCAACGCAAAGTATTAACATTTCTAAATAAACCTTTGTTTCTTGTTTGTTGCATTTATCATATCATAAGTTTACATGTTCACTATGTTTATAAAAGATCCCTTAAAGGGATAAGTTCGCCTTTGTACTACTTTTATTTTTGTATTTGTAATATTTGTGTAAAATGTGTTTACATACATAGGCATATACATATTTACTCATTAATTAGGTAGGTAACTGATTGTTAACTGTCATTGGCCGTCTTTTATAAAATAAATACTATCTAATAAATATAGGTATGTTTGGCTGTCGTTGTCCTATATACCAATAAATATATAAAAGTTTTTTTTTTCATAATACTATTAAATGATCTGGTAACACGCTATTTTTTTTACGAAATATGCGAGCACCCTGCAAAATCCTTATAAAAATAGGTGACGCGATAAGCCAGCTAGATTATGGTTCAATTTCGCTAAGACACGCCGATGTCTTGTCTTAATTGATTACGGTGATCGATTAAGAATGGCTACCAGATCGCCGAGTTTTTCGTCGATCACGGACTTGTTCCGCCCGAACGGAGCACGAGGCCTGCGCTCCCGGGACCTGAGCTGTACTCGCTTGAACTTGCTCAAGCAGGAGATAAGGACTGATGTACATACTATTCCGCTCAGTAAGTATTTTTCCTTAACTTCTTCCACACCGCTTGGTCTGTATTAAAAGTGAATACCGCTGCTAATCTGCTGCTAAATCTTGAAATAAATTCCAAAATACGATGCTAGCCACGTGTTACGCGTTATTGATCGCTGTTTACAGTCAAGCTCAAGCACTAGGTATGATGATGTCCGAAGGGATATCTGTCGTGGATTTAAGTAACTAAATTAAAAAATTAGAGACTAAAATATTTTGAAGCAACTATAAAACTAGCTAATGACTTTGAATACAATTTTGAAACTAGTTTTTCCGCGGAAACCGAAACGAAACTAGGTACTTCTTCATCTGCGTTGAATTCATGTATCGTATTCCCTAAAGGCTGGCGTCCACTACGCTCGCCGAATCGAAATAATTCGCCTTCATACATTGAAGTGCGTCGATTGACTTGATTCGATTCGGCGCGCCGCGGCTCTGCGTCAATCGCCGCACTTTCATAGTTAATGTATGAAGGCGAATTATTTCGATTCGACTCGACTCGCCTCGACGAGCGTAGTGGACGCCAGCCTTAAGAAACTATCATTCTTCTGGAATGTCCTTTCTGGCTTCTACTTTCGTTGCCAAAAAGCGTAGGTAGGTACTTGTAGCGTAAGTACTTATAAAATAGACGGACGATTGGCTAAACTTACCATCGCATTAATTACCTATAAGTACTTACTTAATGATCAGGGATATAGAAATAGATGCGTTGACAAACAGGGCATAGAAAGTTTAAAAAATTACAGATGAATTTTACGAGCAATTCGGAACTCATCCTGTTAATGGACTGACGAGTGCAAAAGCGGCTGAAAACTTGGCTTACTATGGGTTCAACACCCTGACGCCCGCGACGCAGTACGGGTGGCCGCGGGTCCTCTTTAAGTCCATGTGTACAGGTGAATTAAAAAAAAAACGCAAAAAATAACTTCTTTTAAAATCCAACCAAGGTCAGTCCGTCAGTCAAGGTTTAAAATATTGTCAGTCGCCAACTTCAGTTGGACCTGACCTTGGTTAGAGAGTCACTGGGTTTTCCTTCATCATCGGTTCCACTTCACCAAATTGTACTTTCTGAATGCAAATGCTGGACTTTTACTAAAAATACTAAAATCCCTATGCTTATAATATTTGAGGAGTTCCCTAAATTCCTCACGGATCGATTCAGATTTGGTGACATTGGGACCAACTCCTCTCTATCAAACCAAAAAATATTTTTAAAATCGATCCACAAACGGAGAAATTCGGCGAATATACTAAAAAAAATATTTACAGTGGAACATAGAACCTCCTCCTTTCCTCCTTTTTTGAAGTCTAATAAAAATATATTAAATCGACGGTGGAAACACGCAACAGGAGGCCCGTTTCACGGAGCTACAAATTACAAGCGGAAGTCTCTTTCTAACTCCTCTTGCTAGAAAGAGAGTTCCGCTTGTAATTTGTAACTTTGTAGCTTCGTGAAACGGGCCACTGGTGACTTACATGTAACCTGCTCCATAGTGTAATTCAAAAAACACACTAAAATACGTCAAGTAGTTTTCGATGAAATGGACATACAACTTCATACCTTATTTACATATAGGTGTACATTTATGTCTACGCTGTCCGTCCGTCCTAACTTTAAAGAGCTGTCTTTTGAACTGTAATAATTTTAATTTTTTACAACATGTGTCATTACGGCGGATTTAATAACTTTTTTTAAAGAATGTGAAATAATAAAGGGGGCCCCATCGAAGAAACGTTTTTTTTTCATTGTATTTTTATTTTTGTTGTGTTGTAAACTCAAAACATACGAGCGTTAAATTTGGTATGATTATATTAAAAACTCTAAAGATAAACAACAAATACAAATAAATGGTCAAGTGTGAGTTGGAGTCGCGCTGATTCGATTCGTAATTGAATTCAAATCGGAATATACTGAGCGGCGGTGCGGAACCTTCGGGGCGCGCGTCCGACTCGGACTTGACCGGTTTTTTTGTACTATGTCGTCTGTTGTGTTGCAGTAGGTAATTGTCAAACAAATGGTTTGAGTTTGACTTAATAATTCTTAAGAAAATAATTCTAAATTTGACAGGGTTTTCCATCTTGATTTGGCTTGGCGCCTTACTATGTATGATCGCCTATCTCATCGAAGCGTCTGCTAAACCGAACCCCAGCGTGGACAACCTTTACTTGGGATGTGTGCTCATAGTAGTTGACGTGGTTTGCGGCCTTTTTAGTTTCTTTCAGAACTATAAAAGTTCCAAGGTAAGTCGCACGTTATCATGGACAAAGAATAAAGTAACAAATGTTTGTACATTAAAGTCTGACCGGAATAGGTTTATAAAAAATCCTCGCCATATTGCGGAAATTATATAAAATGTAATTTCTGTTGCAATTCACGAATCACAGATAAAAAAAAGTTGGCGACCCCATTAGAGGATTTTTATTTATCTGGTCAGGCTTAGGTACGTAACAATGGTATCAACGGATAAATTAGTGTAGTATGATTAGCGTCGTAAATACATGTATACACGAGTATACTATACACATACAATGCCTCGTCGTACCTATAATGCGGGCTCCACATGCTGGCTGTTTGTCACAAACGCCGAACACGTGCCGAACACCGACTACAAACAGCCAACACAAACACGCATCCCCATGCTTGGCGAACGTGGTAGTAGGTACATTCCGGATTGGCAAACACGTTCCTTTGATTTGTGGAAAAAACCGACACCAACGCCGATCACTTGCGAACATAAACACAAACAGGCAAACACCCATCCACATGTTCGTGTTGGCTGTTTGGTGTTCGCTGTTTGCCATTGTTTGCCAAGCGTGTGGACGGCGCATACGAGCTGCCGCACATAAGGCGGTAGGTTTAAAACTCTACGCAGCAAGGAATAATAAAGGTTACTTCCCAGATAATGAAGACTTTCAATAGCATGATTCCGACATACGCCCAATGCATCAGAGATGGTGTCCTCAACCCGGAAACGGAAGTTAAGTACTTGGTGAAGGGCGACCTGGTGCGCGTGCAGGCGGGCAACATCGTGCCGGCCGACATCCGCATCATAGACAGCAAAGGGTTCAAAGTAAGTGCTCATTTAGTAAACAACAGAATATTTCATCATTAACTAGTTTTCCTACAATATTATTGGTATACCATCCAGCTCTAGATAATATAGTTAATGACCGACCAAGTGCGAACCGGACTCGCAGCAAGTCCGAACAGCGAGTGGTGGCACGCATTTTTCTCAAATTCTTCACATGGCAACAATTTTACCTATGGAACAAGCTGCACATTATGAGTACCTATCCAGTCGCTATGCATTTCGTGTTACCAGCTAGTGATATTTTGAATTTGCCGCCTTTTTTGTGTCACCACTCGCAGTCGGACTATTCCGACCCATGGTTTTACCACATAGCTCTGGTTGCATAAAAGCGAGCACTCACTCACGAGCATGTTTCAGGTTGACAACTCTTCACTGACCGGCGAGTCCGTAGCGATGTCTCGCAGCAATACCGAAGGAACATTGAACATATTAGAGTCGCCTAATGTTGCTTTCTTTTCCACACAATGCGTCGAAGGTTGGGCTCTAGGTAACAAACATGGCTTTATGCTGTATAGGTGAAAAACTTAAGTAAATGACCTCTTGCTCTTACATGTAGTTGTAACACATCTGTATACATTCTATATTTGAAATTTCACGTATATATTCCATATTAGTTTTGTTTTGTATGCAAGAGGTATTACTCATGGTCTAACAAAACAAGGTCTTCTCTTCCGAAAAGGGACGCTTTCTACGTCATCACAAAGTTGCCACTTGATTAACGACTACCCTAAAATAAGGAAAAATATTGATTTTAGGTTAGTGTACGATTTTATTTCAAAAATATATATATCACGAATAATATAAGTCACGAGCATAATTTACATTATTTATTTTCATTTAATGTTTTATTTAAATATTGTATATAGATTTATGCATGAAAATAACAACCAGGGTTTTTTTTAAACATAAAGGTTACATTACAATGTGGAATTACAACCTAATACTACAGGCATCATCGGATTCACCAGATCAAACTGGCCAGTTACAAATTTGTCAACTTGATGTTTCCCGTCATACTATTCGAACCTATGGGAATATCATATTCCGCTCTCGCTCGGTATCATGACGCTAATGACACGCCAATGTTTTTCAAACTGTCGCGGTAAAAGTTGTCGATGACTTTTTTTTGTAAAATGTAAAATGATTAAATGCTCTATTAAAAGCTGTAAGAGCAGAAAGGGTAGGACACAGTCGGTTTCTATACTTTTCCACCAAAATAATCGCTTGCCGAGGAGTGGTTGCTATATTGCGGGCCTAAAACCACGGTTAAATATGGTGAGTAGTATTTTATGTCCTACTTACTGTACCTAAATGAGAGGAAGCGCCTAATAAAAAAGCGCTTATCAATATTCAAGTTCTCATAATCCATAGCCCTAATATTTAGAACTTATTTTTTATTTTGTTAGGAGTATAGTCGTATATTTACCATTAAACGTTCAACATTTAAGTGCCGGTGGTCACAGCACATTGGTCGTAGAACTTATACCCGTACCTAAAATCCGTCAAAATGCAGCAACACGTCTTTACCTTTATTTTTATAGAGGACAGGAAATGGTCAAAACGTAAAACCTATATGTATATTACGAGAATATTTACGAGATTGTATTTTAAAATTACCCTGATTTTAAAGTTTGGAAATTTTCGGTTGACGGATATGACGTAGTACGTGTCCACTCACGTGACCACTGCTTCTCGGAAGAGAATACCAGGCGAAGTATATATATACTCGTATATATACCATGGTATTACTTAAGATTTTCACCTATACTCTCGTTGATTTTAATTAACTATAACCTAACTACCTAGTTAAATTTTAGTTAAAGAAAAGTGCAAAGGAGTCCTACGGACCAGATATTAACGGAATTCAAGTAAGCCTAAGCCGTAAATTCACGCCTGGAGGAATCATTATTGAAAGGCTAAACTACGAGTATAGCACAAATATGCTATTTTTGGCGGCACAATCGAGTCGAGTTTGACGTTTATAAATTTATGTTTAGAGATTTTAAATTATAAAATTAGAGAACATTCTTCCGAATTGGCCCCAATGTGATAAAAAATGTAATTTCTAAATTTAAATGTGTCATGAATAAATCAAACTTTAGCCTATCGAAAGTTCAGTAGGACTGTCGTTCATTACATATTTGTCTTCTAAACAACTAGCGAAGTGCTGCTAAGACTTCATATCCATCCGCTTTTTTCCAGGTGTAGTAATGTGCTGCGGAGATTTGACAGCCCTCGGGCGTGTGGCAGGGCTGGCGACGCGGCTGCAGCCCGCGCCGTCGCCCCTCTCGCGAGAAATATCCCGCTTCATGCTGTGCATGTCTATCTGGGCGCTTTGCCTCGGCTTTTTCATTGCGGGCTCCTCCCTGGCGCTCGGGTATCCATTTATGCAGACCACGGTTTTCGTCATTGGAATCATTGTTGCTAATATACCTGAAGGTGATTATTAATTACAACGAACTGCTATAACATACAATTAACTTTATATTCTTGATCATATCCCCAGTCTTCTTTGAGAAGACGTTCGAATAGGTAGCAATTACTCGTAATGAACTAATAGTTAAACATAGACTTTGCGTATAAGCTGTCGTCATGTTAGAACGAAAATCGAGATTTCATATTCCCCGTATCTTTCGCGTAAACGACTTCCTAGGTTTTTCAGTACATCTCAAATGGAATTTCCATTCAGGACTGCAACCAACAGTAACAGCGTCGCTAACATTAACCGCGCAGCGCATGGTCAAGAGGAACTGCTTGGTCAAGAACCTGGACGCGATCGAGGCCCTCGGGGCGTGCACCACCATCTGCTCGGACAAGACCGGCACTCTGACGGAGAACAAGATGTGCGTCTACGACATGTGGACCTATAACAAAACCTATACGGTGACGCATCACGATTTTGAAGGTTGAATAGCAAAGTTTAAACGTAATACGGTTGTTAAATTATCTATATCTAAGCATAATTATACCTAATGTTTTATTTACAGATATAATAAATAAAAATCCAGGTAATATATATCTCACTACTTTAAGGGTGTAATCAAATAAAGAATGATATGAGGGTGAACTTAAACTGAATTCGTTGAACAGTCGCTGGGTAGGTCGTTCGTCGATCAGATTACTCAGTCAGTACGTAGTATTTTGACAAGTCTGGCAAAACTGTACACTTGCTTTGTATGTATTTAACGGCTAAGCGGTTAAACGGCTTTGAAGTAGGTAAGCTTGGGCAACGCTTTTTTATTATGTCATGTACAAAATCTCGGGGTAAGTGGAAAACTAAAATGAATTTTTCATAAAGTTTATTTACCGGATATGCTGATAAAGGTTTTCAAAGACCCACTTGTTGATCACCAGCCGTGGCGGCGATAATGAGGTGCGGCGCGCTCTGCAGCACGGCCAACATCGACGCCGAGGGCCACGTCCGCGGGGACGCCTCCGAGACCGCCATACTCAACTTCATCTACCAATACGAGGACCTGGCCGCTATGAGAAACGAGTTCCCTAAAGTAGCTGAGATACCTTTTAATTCAGTCAATAAATATCAGGCAAGTAAGAGGGAGTATTTTCCCTATAAAAAATATATGTATCTAGTTGCTAACGGACTTTAAAAAAGATTCATATTTATAGGTATAACATAAGTAATGCAGTAAGAAGCACAAACAGCGGACATTGAGAACTAAAAAAATGTTTGCAATTTACTTACATCCGATGCGAAGTGTTTACGAACATACATACATAGCGATTTAACACTTTGTTCTACTAACAAAAGTGGTGGTAGGACTTTGTGCAGGGTCTGTCCGGATGGTACCCAATCACCTGCTAAACAACATTTCACAAACTGATTAATTTCATTTCACAAACATATCATTTTGCAAAGCGTTATTTTCCGAAACTGTAAGAGTTGCAGTTGCAGAACCCTATAGGTACAGGTAAGTAAGGTTAGTTTTATAAAAATCATGAAATATTTGCAGTTTCGGAAAAAAGCGTTTTTCAAAATAATATGTTTGTGAAATGAATCAGTTTGTGACACGTTTTTTAGCAAATAATGGTAAACCGTCCGGATAGCTACCACTATCTTATCCTTTTTTCCTCCTCTGACCCTACGGCTAAGCAGCAATGTTCGCACTGTTGTGTTCCGGTATCGGAATAAGACAACTTGTGAAATTTAATTATAGCAAACGGGCATTCCGCTAAGTCGTCAGGGTTTGCAACGCATTTGCAGTCTGGATTGTAGTCTTGAGATGTAAATGTCTATGGTCTCAGATCCCACTTACCAGGAGGGGGCTTGTGTGCTCGTTTTCCTTCTTCTTGCCATAAAAAATTAGATAAAAATTATAAAGTAGACAATATAGTTGGGTTGTACAATGGCGAACTTATCCCTTTAAGGGATATTTTCCAGTTAACCTTTTAAGGATTGAGCAATGATAAATGACAACGTGTCTGTGGCGTGAATTTTAGCTACGCCTACTTAAACCAATTTGATTAAAAATATTTTTTTCGGCAGGCTAGCGTACACCTTGATAAAAAATCCTCGAAATACGTGGTTATGATGAAAGGTGCACCAGAAAACATAATTTCTCGTTGTGATAAGATGGCAGTAGAAAAAGGTGAAAGGCCACTGGCAACGGAATTAAAAGTATCCATCGAAAAAGCTGGTGAAGATATGGCCCAAACCGGTAAGTTATAATAAGTCTTAAAACAAGTTCTTGTGGTAATAAATGCCAAGTAGGCAATAAAAAAACGTATTCCAATGTAATTCAGACTTGTATTTCTGGTTTAAGGCCAAAGGATTCTGGCGTTTGCTGATCTCACATTAGATCCAAAAATGTTTCCTTTGGACTATACATTTGATGCAGACGAGGCCAATTTTCCACTGGATAAATTACGTTTTCTGGGCATCATGGGTCTGATGGACCCCCCGAGAAGAGAAGTAAGTAAGAATGTTCGATCAGAAGTTCGATCAGTTTGAACGTTTTACGTCAAATACAAGATGTGTCACTCACACACCAAACCTGTTTGCTACGCTATGAAAAATGCAACTTAATTGATACGAAACAAAGTCTCTTTTTAATCTTGAACTTTTGACTTCTGTATAGACTTCGCGTCGTGGCGTCGGTCGTCAGTGGCACGACTATCAGTTGACGGCCAGAACCGTATCTGTGCCGGATGGGCTGAGCCGAGTTAATTAGGCTCTATTGTATTTCAGTTTTGGTTTGGCCACATTAAAACAAATAAATTTATGTAGGAATGTATGTAAACTTTTTATTATTATTATTATTATTATTATTATTATTTATAATACACTAGCAGCTCTTTGAGCTGATGCGTGTATATCACTGCACTTGTGTCTATAAAGTTTTTAAAAACTTATCAAGTCTATTTTTAAAGGAGTTCACTGAGGGTGCACTAATAACAGTTTCTGGTAAAGTGTGTATTGCATATAAACATGATAATGTAGGTACGTTATGTTGTATTATTGTTCGTATTGCGAACTTATCCCATATGGGATCACTTCCAGTTAACCTTGGAGTAGAATAAGCAACGGAAATGCAATAAAGCCAATTGTGTTGTAGCCCTCGCCACTCAACAGAAGCGAAAAAAAACCTTGATGTTTCAATAGATTATCGACTTTACCACGCTAGACAGTAGGTAATTTACAAATGCACTCAAAGAAAAATTGCTTTTACAACGCGACACGATATTATTCTTTGACCTTTTGAACGCCATACCACAGAATAAGTAATAGTACAAGTACATAAGCCATACCACAGAATAAGTAATAGTACAAGTATAAACGATCGTAAGATCGTCGAAATATCGGGCGGGACAACAAAAAACCAGACCGTGGTAACAACCCGTTCATACTAAATTGTGCAATTTCGTAATAAGTACTTACCTATTAAGTAATAAAAAGATAAGCTTACCGTTTGTCGGCAACGTAAAAAAAGAATATTTTACGTCCTTTTTTTATTGAAACAACCTTTCACACAACAGTACATGTAACCGCTTTTCGGAGGGTGCACATAACAAGTAAATAATAAAAAGTTCAAGGTTATTCACAAAACTAACTTCACTACGTAATTACAGCACGCTTCGAGATCGATCGTTCAAGACGGCGGCAGGCAGATCGTGGCGCACGCGTGCTCGCTCGCTCGGTGCCGGCCCCGGACTGATATCCATTCTCAGAATGGACGAGCGGGAAGGTTACTAAGGCGGCGCGACACACCCAGTGCAACCCCTCTGGCCATACGTCGAATACAAAATTTGCCACCCACACGGCCGGCACCGAGCGAGCGAGCACGCGTGCGCCGCGATCTGCATGCCGCCGTCTTGAACGATCGATCTCGGAGCGTGCCGTAATTTAATTACGTAGTGAAGTTAGCTTTGTGAATAACCTGAAACTTTTTATTATTTACTTGCTATGTCCACACTCCGAAAAGTATTTAGGTACATGTACTGTTGTGTAAATGGTTGTTTAAATAAACAAAAGGACGTAAAATATTCGATGTGAACTGCCAAATTCACTTGCGGCGTAACACCCGCAAGTGAATTTGGCCGTTCACATCGAATTATATTCGTATTTTATTACAATAACCACAAGTACGTGCGAGTGTAGTGACACTATCTAAGCGAATAGAGTATAAGTTTACCTTTTTATTACTTAATAGGTAAGTACTAAATATTACGAAATTGTATAATTTAGTATAATCGGGTTGTTACCACGGTCTGAGTTTTTGTTGTCCCGCCCGATATTTCGACGATGTTACAATTGTTTATATTATATTTATAGTAACTGTTATTATATTAAACACGTTATTAAGGGAACATACATAAAGAAATAAAACGACGAATGGAGAACCTCCTTTTTTTTGAAGTCGGTTAAAAACACGTCAATACGACCGCCGCAAGCGAGCGAGCGACATCTGGTGAGCCAAAACATATTAACCCTCATTGATGTATTCAAGGCGTGTGACAACCCTAGCACTACACGTGCCGCGTGCGAATGAATACAAGTTATACGATAGTAAGAGAGGCATAGAGTAGGCACGTTTCTTATGCCTAAACATCGTTTTTGCACGAGAGTGCAACTTCTGTACTTGTACTATTACTTATTCTGTGCCCACACGCCAAACATGTTTGCTATGCTATGCAAATTACACCTTATTGCTACCAAACAAAGTCTCTTTTAATCTTGAACTCTTGTCGGCTATAGCCGACGTGGCGTCAGTGGCACGACTTTTAGTTGACGGCCAGAGCCGACTGTGGCGTTGAGCGGTTAAGTAAATTGTAACCTACTTTCTAAGCCATTAGAGTTGATAATCCATTAAAATTTCCAGATAGTTGTAGTCTTTCTTTACGAAGTACCTAACAATAAATGCTCCTGTTGAGTGACGCGTACGACAGCAAAATGGCTTAGTTAAAGCACAATATATTGTTCTCCTTAATTTGATGAGGCCAAACCAAAACCCTCCACCTACCTACATGGTAAACACGGAACCCTCCGACGCACAAAGAGCGATGGCGGCGCGGGGCGTGATTTGCTTTAAATTGAATGTCATGGTCACACTGGGTAAGGCTGCGGCTCCACTGAGGCGGAGACGAGCGGAGCAGAGCGGAGACGAGAGGAGCGGAGCGGAGCTGTGCCAATATTAACCAATAGAAGGCGCATGCGGTAACGTCGAGCGCGCCTTGCGCACGTTAGTTTAGATTCTATTGGTTAATATTGGCACAGCTCCGCTCCACTCCGCTCATCTCAGCCTTAGTGTAGCCGCAGCTTTAGGCGTGCCGGGGGCATTAAAACATTCGCTCCGCGCTGTGCCGTTTTATTATTTGGCGGATGCTGAATACTGTATACCTGTAACATGCAAGGTGCTATCAGCGATTAAGTGCGTGCGCTCGGCCGGCGTACGCGTGATGATGGTGACGGGCGACCACCCGGCCACGGCGCGCGCGGTGGCGGCCGAGGTCGGTATCTTCACCGCGCCGCCAGGCCACGTCGTCACCGGCGCGGAGCTGCGCAACATGACGCCCGACCTGCTTGACTGGACCCTCGAGAAATACTATGAAATTGGTAACGGTGCCACTGACATAAATAGCTGAATAGTATAGCAAGAAAAAAAACCGAAGTCAGCTGCGGAGCCACAATATTCTCAAGGGGCAACCACCAGCTGCAGTTCTGTTATTGGATATAAACCCCCAAAGTAATTACGACCTTCTTGTAGAACTGAATACGTGATAAATCTTTAGCGGCCCAACCTATTTTTAGCAGCCTATGAACAAGAACTAGCCCATGTTAAACTAGCTTTCAATTTTAAAAAAACAGCCGTCTGTATCGTTCCATCCTTTTTGGAGCTACGATGCCACAGACAGATACACACGTTAAACTTATATTATAACACCACTCTGTTTGCGTCGGGAGTTTAAAATTGGATCATGTTGCTGGCTAAATGAGTGGAGTAAAACGGTTTCAATCTAGTTAAACAGCATTCTCATGTCCTCCTATATCCATCGATTCAAGAGTTTATTCAATTTATTTGTGTTTTATTTTGACACCTACCTTGCATTAGTTGAAAGAAAAGCTCGCATTAAGTAATTTATTATAATTCCACTCGTGATTTTAGTCAGCACTCGCCGGAACAATAAATTACTTTGCGCTTGGTGCAACAACCTACAATTATGAACCAACCGCCACTCTCCCACACGACAGTTTTTGCGAGGACGTCGCCAACACAAAAGTTGCAAATAGTGGAAGCATGCCAGCGACGCGGCGCCGTGGTTGCCGTGACGGGCGACGGCGTCAACGATGCGCCCGCACTGCGCCGAGCCGACATCGGCATCTCCATGGGCATCACGGGCTCGCAGGTGAGGCTGCAACGCCGCGGACAGAGGCGAGCCGGCGCTGCGGTGACCGTGGCGGGTGAGGACTGAGGCTACAACATGCGGCCAAGTTGAGGTAGACAGTATTGAAGTGATTCTGGCTGTAATTGCCTACTTATTTTTGTCTGTATGCTTCACACTCACTGGTCCTACCGTTAAATTAGGTTAAGTAATAGTCCGTAATTGTCTCTGTCATCTTATGTGGGTAATGTAGGGTTTGTCCAGCGCTACATGCTCGAACGATTTTCCTTACTAGATGGCCATATAAGCAACACTGCAAACTGCAACAGGGTCTGTGCCTAAACCTGTGATGCCTCTGTTGTAAGCCTACGGTTAAAAGTAACCTACCTACGAATTAACTTATTTGCAGGTTTCAAAACAATCAGCAGACATAATTCTAATGGACGATAACTTTGCCACTATAGTTAAAGGCATAGAAGAGGGAAGGAAGATATTCGATAACCTAAAGAAATCTATTTGCTACATCCTCATATCGAATGTGCCGGAAATCTTTCCGGTGTTGATGTTTATTTTATTTTCGATACCGCTGCCTCTGGGTAAGTACCTATTTCACAGTCCAGCGCTGCAGTCCAAAGGTTTTACCACTATCTAGCCAGTCATTGCTTAATGCAGTATACAATTTGGTTGGTGAGAGCGCCAGAGGCCTATCCTCATTGATTTAGTAACATTTAAGTAGGTACTTACATTCAAGACAGGTATTGCAGATTTAGTCAGTCTACTAAAGCCTTTATTTGTGGTATATACGTCTGTGGTACGAAAATGGGTCAAGCACACAACAGACGACTTATTTGCCTTGAATAGTTGATAACCCTTATCTTGTGCTAATATTGCGACCCATTTTGCACGTCGTAGAGGATTTCGTGGAAAGCTTTAATTTAAAAATAAAAAATATTAAAATTTAAAAAAGTAATAGCTACTCCATAATATTTTTGTTCCTTGGTAAGTCATAATTTCATAATTTGTGTGCACAAAATAAATTCCTAAAAATCATGAAAACATTATATTTTTAGCTAGAAACTGTTTATAAATAAATAGAACTTACGTAAAATAAGACATTCCATCCTTTTTATTTGTTTTTTTGCTATTATTTTTGCAGTTTTTCACCACACATTTTGTCATGATTGACAACTGTCACTGTCTGTGGTCGGAACAAGACTAATAGCAAAACTACGGCCCAAGTCGATTCGGCATTAGTTTTGACTTGCCATTTTTTCGTGCTGATTGTGTATCTAGTATATAATAAATCAATGCCTATCCTCTAAATTCCCTTTAAAACCTATTATACTAAATCAATGCCTATCCTCTAAATTCCCTTTAAAACCTATGACTAGTCAAATGGATTAGGGTAATATTTGGGACACAGGTTTCTTATATCCTGGAATAAGGCAAACCTATCTATTACCTAGTAGGAACTTTGTATCCGTAATAACTGATGAATTATACGAGGACCAAGACGTGGAAAAATCACATTAAAAATACATTTCAGGAGTGATGACAATATTATGCGTGGATCTCGGCACGGACATGTGGCCAGCAGTAGCCCTCGCTTACGAGGGGGCAGAGTCGAACGTAATGGCGCGGCCGCCGCGCAAGGACGACCCTCTGGTCTCCTCGCGCATGATCTGGCTGGCTTATGGACACATCGGCCTGATCGAGGTGGCTGCCGGGATGTCCGCCTACTTCATAGTCATGGCGGAGCATGGGTTTTACCCATCGATTTTGTTTGGTAATTATGAGATAGCATTACAGTTCCCTAGCCTATATATATGATGCCTAAAGGCGATGGATGTGTGCCCGAAGTAGCACGATAGACGCTTATAAATGTGCCGCTTACTTGAAAATTGCCATTATTGCTTCAATAACACATTTTTTTTTAATTAAACGGCTTCGTTTGTTTTTAAATACGTACGTATCTTCAAGGAACCCAAGCCAATTACAACGATGCAAAATTATACAATTTTAGCGTTGGTTTCTGCAATAAAATTCTATGCTGTCGTCTTTATTTGTTATTGATAATGAATGAGTTTTCTCTTGACTAACTCTTGCCCTTAGAGCATTTTGTCGACGATGAAGCGAGCTCACCCAGAAGATGCCTTGCATTTAATAGGTTCAGATTGTACGAAGCGCATTCCACTCTTTTGCACTACGCATTATGAAGGATGATGCAAAGCTGTTCGTTCATAAAAAAAAACAAAAAACCGCCTTCATAAAGCAAAAAATAACTTGTTTAAAATGGTAGGTAATAGGTCAGACCAGCTGAAGTCTGCTTTTGGTTAAAATATTGTAGGACACCGACTTCAGTTGGTCTGACCTATCATTTTAAAGTTATTTTTTGCTTTTGGAAGGCGGGGTTTTTAGAGATCATAATTATGCTGTTATTGTCCCACTTCCCATTTAATAAGAAACTATAGAAAATTTCAATCACGCCGCAAGCAACGCCGTGGGATAGTCTTAGTCATATACTTAAACCTAAATATGCTTCGTCATAGTCGCTCAACTATCTTAATCGAAATATCTTGTCGCCACCCTTGAAATATATACCGTTTAGGAGTTCCGGTGGACATCTGTGGTCTTCACCATCAGTTCCACTTCACCAAATAGTGCTTTCCAAAACTAAATACACAAGTTACATGAAAAATACCAAAATCGCTATAGGTTTGCCTATAAATGATGCAGAGTTCCGTCGATTCCTCATGGAGTCCATCATCTAATCTTCATTTTGAATCTCCATCAAAATCGGTTCACCCAGTCGAAAGTTCTGAGGTAACAAACATTAAAAAAACAGACGAATTGAGTGCCTCCTCCTTTTTTTGAAGTCGGTTAAAAAAGGCGGAATTTCAACCAGCGATAGCGATCCGGACGGACCCTGCACACGGTCCTACCACCACTCAAACTAACATTAGCCATAATAGAGGAGTGAATTAACCCCCCAGGTATCCGGGACCGCTGGGACAACGTGGCCGTGAGCGACCTGCAGGACTCGCGCGGGCAGGAGTGGACGTACGCGGAGCGGCAGGAGGTGCTGCGCGCGTGCCAGGCCGCCTACTTCGTCGCCGTCGTCATCACGCAGATGATGAACGGGCTCATCTGCAAGACGCGCTACAACTCGCTGCTGCATGTCGGTGAGATTATAGCAGAGCAAGCTAATTTTGACAGAATAACAGCGTTGTGATTACTCTGCACTCGCAACACAAGCTGAGTCAGAGCCTTTTCATCCACTCACATTGCTGGCTCCTTTACTTACCTACACATTAAATTTGTATTGTTTAAATAACTACTTTATATTTATATATTTAACTTCTAAGTATGATGTGTTTAGCTGTATGAGCTGTTTTTTTCTTCCTTCTTTTAAATGAACACAGGCGTTCTAATGCACGGAGGCACAAAAGTTTTGAACATTTTGTATGAACGAATTAAAAATTCAACAGCATCATGCGGCGGACGAGGCTCGTAAATCAACCTTAAATCTTATATTTACAGGAATGAAAAACCGGGTCCATAACATTGGTTTAGTCCTAGAAATAGTCATAGCGAGCTTCATATGTTACTGCCCTGGGATCAATGACTTTTTTCGGACCTACCCTCTACGATTCCAATGGTAAGAAGTGGTGATGTAAAAAAATAAGACTAGACTTGAATATATTTAGTTAATTAACCTAAACTTAAATGATCTACAGGTGGTTCCTGAGCTTACCGTTTGTAGTGTTCATGTTTCTGTTTGACGAGTTCAGAAAGTATTGTATAAGAAGAGAGTTATTCGGGGGCTGGTACAATATGCTTACATATTACTAAGTCGTTTTATAAGTAATACATTTATAATTATCGTACCTAGGTATTGGGAGAATTAAAAACATTTTTCAAGAAATGAGCTATTTATTTATTTGCCACGCAATATTGAAATATTGATCCCACATTGATACTCCATTCACCTAATTCATACATAGTATCTATACTAGTTAAATGAGCAATAAAAACTCTTGCACACTTAGGTCACTGATAAAATTAAGTCTGATAGAAGGGAACAATCATTTAAAAACCTACTAGTGACTGTTCAATCTCCACGACTACATATAAATACTTTCACGGAAACCTTCACCAAGACAGGTGTTTGAGACTAAAATATAACATTAATATTACAAAATGAAAACAATTGTCTTAAAGAGCTGTATGGCATTAATAACTCCATGTAAATAACTAATTGTCCACACTGGAGAAGGTTATCGTGAATCATCTGTACCAGGGGTGTGATTCTCTCAAAAACGCGGTCTGACAAACGAACGAGTGAATGTCACAGCGGCGAGTTTAAGTAGTCCCGTCATTCGACATTCACTCGTTCGTTCGTCCGACCGCGTTTTTGAGAGAACCACAGCCCAGTATAAGCAAGGCACATAACAGATTTAAGTAAGTCCTTTTTCCATATAGGTTACATATCTCATCGTTCCTTACAATAAGTGGCATAAATTTAGAATAAGAAAATAGTACATAAAATTTTGTTAAATAAAATCGATAAAATTTAGTAAATAGGTATAGGTTGTAAATGATCAATACGTAATTACTACAAATATTTTAAAGATAAGACTCAGAATTTATTCCGATACAATAGTTGACCAATTGGAAGGGCGATCTGTGACCGACCCAGACATGCCTCATATACACTAAAATTACCAAAACCATGAGCCCGTCGACAGATGAGCAAGACAAAGACGACAAATGAGCAAGACAAAGACGACAGATGAGCAAGGTAAAGACATCTAAAGCGTTTTAACAAATTGCATCACCTATTATCTTAGATCACAATCATATTGCACTCAAATATATTTTTATTAAACTATCTCAAAACGAGAAATTAGATTTAATTATACACAGCCAAAAGAAATATTTGACGACAAATTAAGTATACACGTAATATTACAATAGTTCACACAATTATTACTTAACGCACTAATTTAATGACAATAACGAAGTCGAAGTTTAAGGAAACGAAAAGAGATTCATTGGCTGACAATCTAAGTACTTACGTCACTGATCTACGATTGCCTACTTCTTCACTATATAGGAACCAGAATGTTAACCTTTTGTATATGTTACGCGACTACCTTCACAAAATCTTGCGCTGGGAGGCTTTTGTAAAGGCCCTATTAAACTACGCGATATTGAGTCTAGGCTAACTGGACTGTCTTATTGAGTAACAAGGCAAGCTCTATGTTACAACGCGCTGAATACCGCACGCTAGTAACACAGGCAGTAAGACTGTTAGCGTGGCCGAAGCCGCTCTTACGACTTATTAAGTTAGACTAAACTAGCGACCTGCCCTTGCTTCATTTCGATTTATGTGAGTTTCTGTAACAACAGTACATAAACCACAATTTATTAAACATAAAAACACTCCTCTTGAATCACTCTAACTATTGATGAGAACCGCATTAAAATCTGTTGCGTAGTTTGAAGGAACCGGCGGGAAGCGACTTTGCTTTATACTATCGCGTAGTCTAATAGGCACTTCGATAACGATCAAATCAAAGGCCACGCCAAAAAGGTTCGTGCAACCATTTTCGCGTTTAATATTGTGTGGTGGCCCGTATTTACATAAGGCCCGTAGTGATTGCCAAAAGGGTAACATTAACCTTTTGAGCGCCATACGTCGAATACAAAATGTGCCACCCACACGCCAAACATGTTTGCTATGCTATGCAAATTACACCTTATTGCTACCAAACAAAGTCTCTTTTAATCTTGAACTCTTGTCGGCTGTAGCCGACGTGGCGTCAGTGGCACGACTTTCAGTTGACGGCCAGAGCCGACTGTGGCGTTGAAAAGGTTAATTATTATTATGTAAGTGGTCAGTCCACGTGTTATACCTAATCAATTAAATATTTACAAACAAAACTGGTTTAAACTATCTACACACGAAATCTTAATTATTAAAAACATTATTGGTAAAAATCAACAAATTATACGTACAAGATACATTTTTAATAACAACACTGATCAAATAAATTAGAATGATAATAAATAAATTAATAAAAAAACATAATGCATGGTTTCAAAGCGTAACAAATCTTTAAGATATTGGCACTTGATTATTTTAACAAACATACATTAACTAGATTAAAGAAAAAAACAATTTCCATATTAGGTAACTCCCGCATTAAGTTAAGGTCTCTTATGTATATTAACTTATATATTAAATCTCTTCTTTCCTTACACAGAGGCAAGTATTATGCGGTTTTAAGTAATAAGTAGTAAGTATTAAGGTAATTTTTAAGTTCATTTCCAAGGTAATTTCCATTCATTTCAAGGTAATTTTTAAGAATTAAGTACCAACTGACGCAACAGTAGCCAGTCCGTAGAAATATAATTTAGTTCAGTAATAAATAAGCTCACAATATAATCTTTCCAGTCATCTCATAGTCAAACCAGATTTTCACAAAACTTTGACCCTGTTGGTTTATATACATTATACATATATATTTAGTGGTTGTTATACATTGATATAAACTAGAAAAAATACAAACAATCTGCCAAAGAGCAGGTTTTAGCCTTTTCGCCGCACACACGCCAATGACAGCTGAAAACCACAACTAATTTCAACCTTACGTCACAAATACTCAGGTCTATTTTGCACTGTAATCCTCGACTTGATATGAAGTCATGGCGTGTGAGGCACTAAATGTACCGACTTTATATCAAGTCAATGGCGGCGAAAAGGTGCACTGGTCCCACCGCCGACGATGAGCGGGAAGCGAGTACAGCCAGTGATCAACTATTAATATTTGTGTCTCTTTCTTGACACGGGATCTATATTTTTTGTTTCGACAAACTAGTGGAAGGAGTTTTCGCCGGCAGTGTGAACAGCCAGCGGTCAACTATTAATGTACGTGTCTCTTTTACTGACAGGGAATCTTTATCTTTTGTTCGTTTCTTGGGCGAGAAAATCGCCGATAGCTAATCGCTTCCTCCTTGGTGGAACCAGTGCCCTAAGCAGCAGTCACACGGCCCCCTGTTTCACCATCCTAACACGTGACAGGTGACATTTGAGCGTACATTGAGTAAGTAGCGTGAATCTCATTGATGTAGGAACTTGTTAACTTTGCAATGAACAGTGAAATAGAGGGCTGCCTGAGCCCACTGAAGAACGCACCAGCGCGTAAGTTAACATTGGAAAATATTCGCTCAGTTTGGCACCGATGCACTCATTTTGTGAGGAGGCGTGGTGTGAATGTACAGTCGACCTTATAACTAGCTGGATACGTTTGTACCTTGTCGCTTTAACGCCTTCGACAGATTCGTGCAGCAGTTCAAACATGACGTTAAAGTGACAAAGCACTAAGTTTGCAACTAGTTACTTATAAGGCCGACTATACTACAATGCAATATTTTACACAGCTTGAAAAAACTTTTATTCTGCACACAGTTTATTCAATACCTCAGCGTCGCCTCACCTTAAATGGAGTTAACCCTTAATTTGGCAAAAATAAAAAAAGTCGGGAATTCAAACCCTTTTTGATTTTGAACCAGAAAAAAAATAAAAACACAAATCAAACAAAAAATGTGAACCTTATGGTATGTATGGTATACCATACACTGCCAAATTAAGGGTTAAGATTACACACGAATACGTAAATGTAGGGGAAAGTTTTAGATGTAACAAAGAAAGAAAGAAAGGTTACGATATATGGCAGGCGAGTCTAAGGGCGTAATACTTCGTTCTTTTATCTTTAAAAATAACTACCCGGAACTTGAGAGGGTTGCATTATTCTGTGTGATGTGGTTAATTTATAACATCGCAAAAAAGTTTTCTTGGTGTAAAAGACCTAAAGAAGCAGATTAGCTGTCATGTTGTCATATTATGTCAAAGATATACGCTACGACTATCTCCGCAAATCATTGCTATTTATGATCGAATTATCCAACGAAGAGGACACTAACGACCAAACACTATGATCCACCTACAATTTGATACGTAAATCAATAAATTACCTCATTATTTATATAATTTAACTACTATACTATTACACAAATTTTATTTGCGTTTTTCAATAAGTCACAATATACTAAGTTTATATGAAGAAATACTAACAAAAAAAATCAATTTATGCGTAATTAAATTAATTACAATGATCTATTTGTGTGTATCCGGGTCGACCGGCGATACCTTATCAAATCATTAACGTCCGGGAAGTGAAAAGAAGACACCCACGATGCCATCACGCAAGATTGCCATTTTAATGTTACAACTGGATCTTGATCGTAAAAGATCATCTCTCATAACCGTTGCCAATCCTGCGTGTAAGCTCTGTGAATGCTGATGATTTGATCTGAACAACAAATAGCCCGGAATAGCTTTACATGAGTTGTATTAATATACCTATATCGACATGTTTGTAAACCCCTAACTATTAGTTATTTAAAGGTCTCAACCGCCTCTTTTCAGTTCTCATGACTGAAGAATGACTGGTGTTACACGGCCTTGCTCATTAATCTCTCACGCAGCTCACATCTTACCTAACCAGGGTAAGTTTATAGTCCCGGTCATCTAGTCGCCGGTCATTTGTTAAACATGTGAGTGACAGATAAGAGGCGGTCAAGACGCCAAACTCACCACGCTTGCGGCTAGTGATGACTCAAACCGGTTTACACACGTAGATAGTTAGTGAATCAACACTGGTAGTGTAGTGGGAAGCGGTCGACGCCACGGTTGCCTGCACCGTGCGCCCGGCGGGCAGGCTAGAGGCGCTGGTGGCGCGCGGCGACGATGTGCGCGGCGAGCGGGCTGCGCATGTCGGCGATGGAGTGGCGCGCGCGCACCTGCGCCTCCTCGCGGCTCACGTCGTCGTGCAGGATGCACTCCATGATCTTAGCTACAATTGTCGACGGTGGAACATGAGGATTCCCTGAAATTACAGTAGCGGTCATTCACAATTAGTTTACGCTTCCCTTACAATTCAAAATAGAGTAAAAACTATAAGAAGAAGGCGTAATGGTGGGGATAAATAAATAATTGTTTAAG
Source organism: Acleris literana (assembly GCA_946894065.1). NCBI lineage: Eukaryota > Metazoa > Arthropoda > Insecta > Lepidoptera > Tortricidae > Acleris > Acleris literana. The sequence continues at coordinate 9,338,660 of OX335681.1, forward strand.
TTGCAGTCGGGTATAAACCAAAATAAATGTCCAGTTAAAGAAGAACTTTGTCACCATAATGAAACTGTCCATTAACATAAAACACATACATTTTTGTAACAAAATTGTAAGTTAGACATTATTTAAGTGACATTTAAATAACGTCTTTATGTACATTTATTTTCGTTTTTACCCAGTCACTGCCGGTGCTTGGTCTGTTTAAATATAGGGACACTTTATTCCAAATGCCACAAATAAATAGAACTGCTTACTTTCCTAAAAGAAAACCACTTTGCGCATTAATTATCTTGAACCACAAAAAGCCCCGAAGCAAAAGTCACCCGCATTCATCAATGGTCACTATGTTAGGTGGCTGGTTGATTGATGTAGCTCCCAAGCATTAAAATAACAGTTAAAAACCTTTTTTTTAATTAGCAAGCCGCTTTCCGCTACTCGACGTTTTGCACCTTTTATGCGTGTGGTGGGGCTTACAATAACTATTCCACTAGAAAGAATATTATTGAAATATTGATATGATACTTACTGTACAGCTATTTCAGGTACTTGATGTGACATATGACTGGCTGAGGGAATTACTTTCATGAAGCGGCAAACTGGAGTGCAGTGTTCTGTTAGTGAGGTTGTTATATAATATAACATTGTTAGTAGCATTAGTCACCATTTATCATAACTGCACTACTAAATTAAAATTAGTATCATAAATAAATGTTAAATTATTGATTATTTAAAAAAATAAATTAGATTAACTTTTAACTCCCCATTCCAATTATCCAGCATAGCATTAGCAAACGCACCCAAAGGTTAGGCAAAAGCAAACTTAATTATACATAATTTTTAATTTTATTAGTGTACCAATAATCTCATTTAATTAAATTAACAGTATTAACTTCAGAAGCTTACATATTTACTTCTGACACGAGGTATTGATTGATATTAGTTTTACATATCTGCAACCTTATTTACCCCTTTAATTTGACCCAGTCCAAGTGGTTTTTTTTCTGGACTTTTAGTTATAAATTATAGTTCTTGCATTGTAGCATGGTGCATTCGAAAATATTGAAATAAGTTTCACTCCACTTAAATTAAAACAGATGAAAAAAATATGATATACTAGCTTCTGCCCGTGATTTTGTTAACGTAGAAGGTTGAAACATTCTTCATCGGTGCTCCGCTCCTATTGGCCTTAGCGTGATGATATATATAGCCAATAGCCTTCCTTGATAAATGGGCTATCTAACACTGAAATATTTTTTCAAATCGGACCAGTAGTTCCTGAGATTAACGCATTCAAGCGAACCAACTCTTCAGCTTTATAATATTAGTATAGATGTATGCACCAAAGTCTTAGTACAAGGACTTCAGATACTAAAATTAAAATGTCATAATGACAGATAAGGACAGCGTGTTTCAAGCACACTTAGGCTATTGCACATACACAAGACACTAACTGTACTGTTACATGAAATATAGTAGTCATTTTGTTGTGCAATGTACATTTTATTTGTGATATTTACATCCCTATGTTACTGTCCCTATATTAAAGATCGATATATCTATTTTGTAGCACATCTCATTGGTTTTTACCAACTCTAAGACCCTTTTGAGTCTGTCTGATGTTGTGACATGTTGCTACTCTTTTCCTATTTGGAATTAATTTGTAAGTTATCTACTGGAAAGGTATTGTTTCTACATGTATAATAATTTAAAGACCATAAATATATTTTTCACCAATGGTTTTTCAGCAATTTGATTGCAGTAACTTTCATGAGTATAATGGAACATTAATCAAAGTTTTCTAGGCACGAAGATACTGGTGCAAGTACTATAAGCTAACAATTGACTGGACTCAACATCAACGCTTGAGGGGTTAAACCTAAACCATGGTCATGTTAATAAACATTGTATATTATTAATAAATATAAGGCTCACCTGTCAATCCCCTATATCCAAACACTCCGCAATCATGCATGCGCATAGAATGATGCTCATCTTTGATAAACTTATCTGTGCTTATTCCTTTGAGCTAAAACATAAAAAAAACAAAACAGTTTAAAATACTGTAATCAAATTATGTTTAAATTTACACTTGACAAAATTACAATGTTCAACTATTTGAGTCCTCCATATCAAGGCAAAAGTTTTAGAATATCAAACTTCATATAATATATAATACTCATTCGAATTTGTTATCATACCTTAGAAGGTACTAAAAATCTATCAGGTATCCTTTGTAGTTTCTGCTGCTTTTCACTTGGTCCAAATCCCAAAGCCAGGAACACTGACTCTGCATCCACCTTCCTCGCCCCCAGCACATTCAACACTGAACTGCCACTTGAACCACTTGCATCTGACTGGAATTTAAACAAAAACAATATTTTTAACAGACATACAAAAGAAAAAGTTCATTCTTGTATGATTATATTCACAGCACAAAATTATGGAAGGTAAATTTAATAGATTACTTGCAAGACCAATCAATAGTAGGTATTCCAAACAAAGGCATTTTTATTTATCTATACTTTCAACATTTTTTTTTAACAAATAGTGCAAAATGAAAATAAGATTGATTTATTGTTACCTGAAGGGAGTAATCTCTTAAAAGAGGATTTTTGAGTTTAGGAGAGTAACCCTCGGACTGGACAGAATGGTCTCTTTGCAACCTTTTCCTCACATTACCCTGGGGAGGGCTTGTTAGCACCCCACTCTCTAAAGACTTCCTCTTCCACTCCTTAGGACTAGGAACATCTAAATTTTGTTCCTCTTGTACTTCATCAGTAGCTTCTACAACTGTGTTTTCAGTCACTGTCTCCTCAGCCTTACTATCATCTGATTTCACATCGTTTAATTTTATGTCATCTTCAAGTTTGTCTGGAACATTTTCAGCATCATCTGCAGGCAAGGAGTCTAGCCACTGCTGCACCGGGCTGCTGCGGCGCATGTCGTCGATGACTCCACTGAGCCAACCCCTTACCTTTCTTTCTAATATTGAAGATACAGACTCATTAAAGGTATCTGCAATAAGATAATTAATTAATTATAATATTAATAAACAAAACAATCACTGTTGAAAAACTGTTCTGTTTGTTTTTTGATTGCATCAAAGTTTTTAATTTAGTTAATTTACACAACAAATTTTAATTAAAGAGCTGCACAATACAAATACGAGCGTCAATAATCGACGGCAATTGCATAACTAAACAAATGGAATGAACAACACAAGGAGTTTATTGTTTTGGTCACGAATCACAACAGGAGTTTACACGAGAGCGACCGATCTATCACTAGCGAAGTGGCGAGACCAACCTTGCTTAGGATCCATCCTTAGTAGATTCAAGGTAACGCAGCATGCAATATGAGAGGATACTGGCATGAAACATACGTGCAAGATGTATACAAAGCTCACAATACCTGTTTATTTTTGATTAGAATAAAACCAGCTTACCTTCAGAGATAAACTTAACTTATAGTGTTAATAGTCATTACTCGTATACTAAGCGCTCAGTGCGTAATATATTTCACTCAGCATTAAGTTGTATTCCAAGTTCTTAATAACCATTCAGCGTACGAGAGACTGATTTTTAATAAATTTATTAAAACTGAGCAAGTAGAGGTGAAGAAATAAAACTATGAAACGGAATGATAAACAGGTACTGCCATAACAAAATATTCAAACCCCAACTAGTAATAAAATTGTGAGCATAAGAAAACAATAATGTATATTTGATTTTTATATTGCTTATATCTAACGAGCGAGACAAATTTTAGGAAAGAAAATGTATCAATTAATGTGATAAATTACTCGATTAGCAATACAAAAAGTTGGCAATCAACATTATTTATATATATTTTTTTTTTTTTTTTTTTTTATTTTTATTTTTTTTTTTTTTTTATGGCTCTGTCGATTGATTAGCCAGCGTCATGTCGATTTATAAAAACAAAAAAATATAAATCCTAAACGAGATCATTAACAAATAGTTACTACTCCTGAAAATCAATAATGTTAAAAGACACACAATACCACACACCAGAGTTATGATTATGAGAAACGATAAACAACTACGAGGTTATTAACATGAAAAATAATATACTAAAAACATACTTATATCTTAAGATTGTTAAGTTGACAAAAATATCCCAAGGCCATTAAGATATCTTTATTCTTAATTTGAATAAGTTCCAAAATGTGAGTTGGGAGAGGGACCTTTAGTCTCACAAGATCGTCATATAAGCAATTGTGATTATATAGAGGACACGCGAAAAAAATATGATTAAGGTCCCCAATATCTAATCCGCATTCACACAAAGAGGAATCCCGGATGTGTATTTTTTTCAAGTGAGCCGGAGTAGAGCAATGACCCAGCCTCATTCGGATAACAGTGGAACAAAATGATTTTGGAAGAAATAATTTTGAAAACCATGGTTTTCTCGATACCGTGGGCTGAACAAGTGCATAAGACTGGGCTCGTTTTTTGCTAGATGCTGTCCAGTCAGCGGACCAGGCCTGGATAAGATACCTAGCCGCCAAAGGGACCAAATCATGACAATAGTTTCTAAACGGTGTCTTATCACCACAAACCACTGCATCCTTTGCTACCTGGTCAGCCCTTTCGTTACCTGCAATCCCTGTATGACCAGGGACCCAGGCTAATACAACCTCATAACCTCGGTTTCTACATTTTATGAGGTTCTCCTTAATTTGATAGATGATAGGGTTATGAAAACTTACTGAAAACGGGTTAGAGAGAAGCGCTTGTAAACAACTAAGGGAATCAGAGAAAATTATAGCTTTTCTCAATTTGAAAAGTAAAATATATTTCACGCTCTCCAATATGCCAATACCTTCTCCAGTAAATACCGAAGTTTCAGGAGGGCTTTTTATCTTCTGCACTATGTCATATTGGGAATGGAAAACTCCCACCCCTACGCATCCAGTAGGAGACAACTTGGATGCATCACAGTAGATTGTGTTCCAACCTAGCCACTCACGGGTAAGAATCCGACGGAGATATTCATAGGCATGAGGATCATCATGATCAATGTTCATATTGAGGATAATACGGGGCTGATGAGTTACAATTTCATAACTAAATTCAAAAAGAGGAAGCCGAGGGGAGTGGAAAACAGGATCTTTAAGATATTGAAATTTCATTAGGCTCTTTACAAGACAAGGCGATTCATTCTCGTTCCCGCGGTAGGCCGCCTTAAGATCATATAGACGATGAATTATAGGATGATAAGAAAATTGTAAAGCGCGGTAGAAATAACTGTCTGATAAAAATTGTCGGCGTAGATTAAGAGGGGGTTCTGCGCATTCCACTTGTAGAGCATTGGTGGGACTAGACTTCATCGCCCCCAAAATTATTCTTAAGGCCTTATACTGAACACGATCAAGCTTAACTAAACCCGCCTTGTTGGCTGGTTCCAACAAAAAGGATCCGTAATCTAGTATGCTACGAATCGTAGCGTTATAAACTAATCTAAGAGAAGTGGGGTGAGCTCCCCACCACACTCCCGAAAGGCATCTTAACGTATTGAGACCCCGTTCACTTTTCTTAATTAAATATTCAAAATGTGAGGTTCCGTTCAACTTAGAATCTAGGATAATCCCTAAGAATTTATAGCAGGTACGAACTGGGATACTATCATTATTTATAGTTATGTTAATAGAAGGAAGAGCTAGCTTACGCGTAAAAACAACGGCGCAGCTTTTTGATGGGGAAAGGGATAAACCATTATTTATAAGCCAGGAGTTCAAAGACTGAAGGGATTTGTTAATAGTTTCACAAGCAGTCACTATACTTTTATTTACAGAGTAAACTAATATATCATCAGCGTATTGAAGTATTTCACAATCAGTAACCGACCCCTCAAGGTCGTACGTGTACGTGTTATAAAGTAATGGGCTCAAGACTGAGCCTTGAGGCAATCCACGCCAGACCAATCTGGATGGGTCGATGCTAGGATCCTTTCCTCGAAAAGTGATTTTTCTCTCTGAAAGAAGATTACCCATGAAACATGCCAGCCTCTCCGGGATTCTCAGCTTATGAAATTTTTTCCTGAGAAGAGGGAGCTGGACATTATCATAGGCAGCCTCCACATCCAGAAAAACTGCAACAACCGATGCCCCGTTAGAGAAAGCAAGCCTAATATCTGACGTAAAAACTCCTAAACTATCCATAGTACTTTTCCCCTTTCTGAACCCAAACTGAAATTTACCTAGAAGTTCTTGACTCTCGAGAAACCACTCCAGCCTATTCTTAATAAGATGTTCTACTATCTTTGTAAGAACCGACGACAAAGCTATTGGACGGTAAGAACAAGGGTCATTGGGATCTTTGCCAGGTTTTAGAATAGGCATTATCAGTTGGGATTTCCAAGAATGAGGTGGATGGCCCGAAAGAAAAATACAGTTAATTAACTCGAGAAAATAATTATGGAAAGAGTCACCTGCTTTAACTATAAAAGAATACGTGATTCCATCATGACCCGGAGCAGTATCTTTAACTGACTTTAAAACATTTTTTAGTTCCAACATGGTGAACATTTGGTCCAACGGATCAAGCGAGTTATTATTTAGGAGCCCTATTTTAGAGTCAAGAACTCCTGGAACATAAGAAGGTGCAATTCTGTCTAAGAAAGATTCCGCCCAATGTAAAGAAGTAGGATATGGACATCTACTATCGTTAAATGATCTCCTAAATTTTCGGATATTATTCCAAACGATTGTGTCTGGAGTAGAAGGACTTAACGTTGTGCAGAAAGATTTCCATGCGTCTGACTTCTTAGAATTCAGTAACGCTTTCGTTTCTGCCATAGTTTTAGTGAGAAGCTGGAAGTTTACGGCCGACATGTTCAAAGCATAAGTGAGTTCAGCTTTCTTTCTATTTTGAACCGCTACAGTACACTCTTTGTCCCACCAAGGAGGAGAGGCCATCTTACCCACAGCAGTATTTTTAAGAGGGAAAACCTTATCAGCAGAAATATTTATAGCTGAAACTAGAGCATCAGAGCATGTTTGCATTGATTCTGAAGTAATAGGGGGTAAGTGTTTAACTTCAAATTCCAGATGGTTTCTATAGCTATCCCAGTCAGCACCATTAATGTTATAAACTAACAAAGGCTTGGTGATAGTAGGTCTCTTTGTAGATACAAAAGGTGATCTAAGTATAATAGGGAAGTGATCACTGCCAAAAGTGCTATCCAATACCTCCCAGGTAATTTGAGACGCAAGTATAGGAGAGCAAAGGGATATATCAACAGCACTAGCTGCTTGGTTAGGAAGAGTGCGTAGAGTTGCTGCACCTGAATTTAATAGACAAAGATTACACTTGTCTAAAATTTCTAGAAGCTGTTCACCTAGAATGTCATTATAATCACAACCCCACAAAACGTGATGGACATTAAGGTCACCAAGGACTATGACTGGGGGCTGCAGGTTTTCTATGATTTTTTGAAGTTGGTTGAGGATTATAGCGGAAGGATATGGGATGTAAAGAGATAAAAAGGTAATACCTTCCACACGGGCGCAAGTTAAGTGAAAATTCGAGTAATTTTTTGCAATGTTTACAGGAAAAAAAGGAATATGATCTCTAATAAAGAGGGCACAGCCAGCTCGGCCGTCCGCTCGACAGTCCATTAGAGATGAATAACTCGGTAATTTAAAATTAGATCCATCTTTAAGCCATATCTCCGATATGGCTAAGATAACTGGGTTATATTTATTAATTAAATAAAGTAAATCTGATTTTTTATTAGTGATACTGTGAGTATTCCACTGAAGAACTACTTGTTCCATTATTAGAGGGAAACAGGAAAGACGAAATAAAAGGAGCAGCGTGGGACATCAGGGCAGGGTCGGACAAGGGACTCGATGGAGAAAGTACCTTAACAACAGAAGACAGCAATTTGATCAGTTCGCTAATTACATTCTCTCTGGATTGTCGTTGTTCAGGGTATATTGGCCTAGTCTCGACATCAGGGTCCCTGATTAAAGCTTCATGGGCCCTTCTATCATACCCTTTATTCAAGTTCGGGGTCGAGCGAGGCTGACGAAAAACAGTCTTCTTATAAGACGAAACTTGTGGAGATTGCAGTGAGGCAGCTGTTACATTCGCATAAGACCTCTGGGAGATTTTAGCGTGAAGATTGGATGCCTCGATGTATGAAATATTTTCATCTGTCATGGTTTTTTTTTTTTTTATTTGCCTAGCATATTCAGGACAGGACTTACTGTTTGCGAAGTGTCCTGCCGCCAAGCTTCGGGGGCAGTTACAGCAGAATGAACCGTGAGTTTCTACGTCAACCTCACACGATTCCCCGATATGAGCACCGCCGCATCGGAAACAGCGAGGGATTGACCGGCACTTTTCTTTAGTGTGGCCAAATCGGCAACACTTAAAGCATTGTACCGTAGGGTACTGATAAGTTTCAACTGGCAGAGAATTCAAACACAAATAAACCCTTTTTGGTAAGCTTTGTCCATCAAAGGTTATTACAACGGATTCGGAGGGCAGCCAGCTAAAGGTACCATCAGGTCTGTTTTTTTTAAAATTAAGACGTCTGACCTTTATAGGTCTAGCGCCTCCCGAGTTTACTGGAACCTGAACCTGTTCAAGGACCTCCTCAGGCGTCCACTCTGCCGGGACTCCACGCACTAGCCCCATTCTTGTAACATTGAAAGTTGGCAGAAAAGCCTTATAATTATTGCTCATTAGTGTGGGAGAATCCAGGAAAGAGTTAGCATCCTCAGCCGAGTGAAAGCCCAGGGACACACGGTTTCGCCCTATTCTCTTAACTGAGCCGTCTATTACATTGGGGAACTCCCGTTTTCTCTTTTGTAGGAATAATCCGAAAGACACAGGATGCAGAGTTACCCCTGAATCGGGGGCCGTCTCAAATTTTTGAATATGTACTATAAACGGACCCTGATCATTTGAGTTGTACCTTTCGCGCCCTACTGGCGTAAAAAGAGAAGCCGGCGACTCGGTTTGCGTCAAATCAGGAGTATTATCGATCAAATGTGCTGGTGGCGTGGCCGTGATCGAAGGCTGGGTCAATACTTTCTGCCCCGGGGGAATCTGAGAATCTAATTCCTGAGACCGATCACTAACAGCTGTAGAATTCTGGTCTTCTAAACTACGATCCGATGATGAGTGTGTTGACCGGGATCGTTTGTTTTCAAGGCTACGCTCGCGATTTTCGCGTGCCCTCCTACGTCTACTTTTTTTAGGATTACCCATAGCGGGAGTGAAAAATTCCGCCTGTGAGTTTTCGAATATTTCGTGTTGAGACAGACTCACATTTTTTAAAACTGGACGGAAGTCACCATCTCCTGGATCGACCAAATCAGCGTCCTCACTCATGAGGATGCTGACCCAGCCCACCCTCTAAACTACAAAAAAAACCAACAAATATCACTAACCTACTGCTAAAACATACACAAACAACTTACCAAACCTCCCACCACCGTGAAAAGGAATAGTAACTATATTTAAAACTAAATTCTGCAAGATTTCACCGAAAAATAGCGATCAGAAACACTAAACTCGAAAATATTTTTAAGCTAACGACCGTACGCTATCGACACTCTACCGCCAATCTTTATATTATTTTGACAAGTTATGGAATGGCAATCTTCAATAAAGTAGCGTTCAACAAAGACATTTTTCAATTTTCGCAATGTATTCAGGTTTACGACTTCTCGGCGTGAAGGACTTGTATTATTACTTATTCTGTGGTGAAGGCATTACGGTGGATTCCCAATAAGAATTGCACTTTATAAAATTGCGTATATAATGTTTGAAAATTGAAACTATTTCGTGGAATAGGCTTCTCGAATCCATCTCTCGATTAACAATTTAAGAATATGTTACAATAAATTAATTAATATTAATATTATGAAATAAACTTAATTTTACCATGGCAACGCCCATGATAGAACCTTAGGATCTACTTTCAAAATCGAAGTTCGAAGGTACGTTAGCTCCATCTCTTTCCCTCCATTTAGTCTCGAATGACGAGTGACAGGGTTGGAGCTAACGTAACTTCGAACTTTACACAAAACACAAAAAAAGCAGAAAATTCAAAATATCCAAAATATATCACTAGCTGGTAACACGAAATGCATAGCGACTGAGGCCGTACTTTAAAAATCGAAGTTCGAAGTTACGTTAGCTCCACCTCTGTCACTCGTCCTTCGAGACTGAATCGAGAGAAAGGGATGGAGCTAACGTAACTTCGAACTTCGATTTTCAAAGTAGGGCCTCTGGATAGGGATTCGGGATTCATAAGGTGACAGCTTGTTTCATAGGTATAATTGTTGCCATATGAAGAATTTGAGAAAAATGCTTGTTCACTACTCGTTGGTCGGACTCTATCTATCCTATACTTACTCGCATATCGTAACGTAAAGATAGGATTATTCAAATCTAGACACTTAAAAAGTTTCAGGTTCAAACCCGGCATTATACATTTTCCAAAATAAATTAGAACGGATCAAGGCGTCTATCCGGGTAAGCATGGTGAAACTGCCCTTGGCGAGAAAATGGTTTTCCTTTTACTGGAATATTTTCTTTAATGTATGATGTAATTTTAACTAATATTTACCCTCAAATGCTAAAAGTTTTTGAAAAAAAAAGTGGAAAATCTTTTTTTTTAGCAAAACGAATGACTCAATTTTCTTGTAATTTGGATATATTGTACATATAAATAAGGTCGCTTTTTTAAAAAACATGACGCTTCTATCTTTTTTGAAAGTGGTTAATCTTTGAGTTATAATTTTTCAAGAGTAGGTATTGTTAAATATTTGCAAGATGGTGACAATTACCAATTTTTGTTATTTTATGTGTTATCTAATAGTCTATAATATATATTTTTTACAACCAAATTCACTTGGAACAACAGGGTGAAAAAATTGAATTTGTAACGTCTCATACTCCACCGAAGTAATGTAAGTAGGTACAGTCAGCTGCAGAGATAAGTATACCCCCCTGCATAAAAGTTTCCTAGCAAAGAGGGTTACACTTCTCTGCAGCTGACTGTACCTACATAATACCGAGTGTCCCGTAAACCGACGTCAACCCGCCTAGAGTTAATGGAGCAGCTAAAAAAAAAACAGGTCATTAGTTTCGCTAAAAAAAAGAGTTTCCTCATTTTGATTTTTTTCAAATACCATTCATTCATTTCATTTGAGGGTTAATATTTGGTAAAATTACATCATACATTAAAGGCCCAGCCACACCGCTTACGTGACGTGCACGTGCACGTGCGCGTTCGCTTTCCACTGCGTTGTATAGTATGAATTCTCATTACGAGATGTCACTATACAACGTAGTGGAAAGCGAACGCGCACGTGCACGTGCACGTCACGCAAGCGGTGTGGCTGGGCCTTAAGGCAAATATTCCAGTAAAAGGAAAACCATTTTCTCGCCAAGGGCAGTTTCACCATGCTCACCCAGCTAGACCCTTTGTTATTATTTCTTCTTCTCCATCTCCTTAGCAAACACTCGTCTGCTGCTGAACATAGGTGCCTATAGGTATAGGTAGTACCACGAGAGTACATGAAGTAGGTGCTGATTGCAAAAAAGTGAATGAATGAAATAAATGAGTAAATGTAAATAAAAACACTTAATTATGTATTTTAATAGGTATAAAAATCAGAAAAAGAGATATGCGTTTATAAACTAGGTATAGTCACTTGGTATATAGCCTCATCAGATTCGTTAAGATTGATTACAAGTTTATGGTTTTCGGTTAAATCATCAATCTTCGGTTCCATTAACCAGTATCTTTCTTCTTTTTCTTGGATTTTTCCACTGATTTTTCTGAAAATATTTTAAAACGTGGGAGCGCCAAAGTTCAACTAAAATTGCAACTCCTATTATCGGAACTCCGGGAATGAAATTTTTATACCGCTACGCTGGAACCGTAAACATTTCAGAAGTTCTGAAATATTCAATGTGTAGATAAGACTAGCTTAGGTTAGGTTTGATTTATAAAAATCTTGAAATTAGTGACAGTTTTCTAAAAAAAATACGTTTGGAGTTGCGATGATATGATTAGGACTTACAAATCGTTATGAGTAAAAATAATTAGGTGAACCAATATGGACCCGTGAAACATCTTTTTGTCAAGTGCTTCAATTTCTTCGTCTAATTTTCTCATGAGACGCTGTTAAATGTGTACTCAGTATTACTGGCTGGCATTCTTTCTTTTATGATTCCCTAACTTAAGTTATATAGAGATTTAGGGTATGGTATGGTGGCAGACGTAGTACTGAGTGCCCATGTTCTTCCAGCATTATATTAAAATGAATTTCTTACGTGGTGGCTTATAAACCTGAATAATATCATATAAGTGGGCTTCGTTTTATTTTCAGGATACGTTTTTTTTATGTAGCCAATTGAACATTTCTGTTTTTTTTTAATTCGATGTATTTATGTAAATAATACTTAGACCAAAAAAAATCTTTAAACTATTTTGTTATCTTGTAATTCACTGTTGAACTTGCTATAGGTTCGAAAAAAGAACAGCAATTTCAAAATCCCGCTGTCATGAGTCATGACATGACATGTTGTTGTGTGCGTGAGCTCAACTCAGCGCCTCTATTCTAGGCGGCAAAATCCAAATCGTATTTGACCTGTTATTATGGTATTGTTTTTAACTCGGCCGCCATTACTGTCAAGTAAATAAGAGCTATCAAAAGGTTGATAATACGATAACAGGTCAAAAACGATACGGTTTTTACCGTGCTGAATAGAGGCCCTGGTGGCACTACCTATTTACCTATACGTATGCTTCTTCCTATACAGAGTTTCCTGTATTTATAGGTTCAGGTTTTTTTAGTTAATTCGGCTTATTTATAAGATGTGTATCACAATTTTCAGCCACAACAGCATACTGAAGATGATCGCCAACTACCCCGACTGCCCTTTCTTGTCTCACTCGGTAGCGGTGGCATTGAGGCGTGTTAAGTAAATTTTAATGAAATGAAATAAAATGACATCATGCATGACTGTAGGTAATATTGAACTAATTTTTTTTTTAATTTTTAACTTTTAATTTTATTTCTGATTAAGTACTTAATTTACCTACTAATATGTGACGTTATCTATGAAAAGGAACCTTATTGTCGATGGCGCTTCCGCCATTATTAAAGATGCTCCGATATAAATACAACGTCGCGTGACGCAGTGCGGCGTAAGCGCCATCGACAATAAGGTCCCTTTACATAGATAATGCCACATATAGCCTAAGAACAACTTTAATGTAAGTAACTAACAAACTATGGAATTTATATTCTGAAATAATGATAATAATAATAATATTATATATATATATATATATATATATATATATATATATATATCCCTCAGACATATAATTTCCGGTTGTTCGCATTTGGCCAACGGCGAGTACTTGCACAGACATAACCTCGTAGCCAGGATCATCCATCAGCAACTTGCTCTTCAATATGGTCTTGTTGAGTCTGAAGTGCCGTAATATAAGTACGCACCGGCGCCAGTTCTCGAAAATGGTCGTGCTACGCTCTATTGGGATCGATCTGTCATCACGGACAGGACTATTGTTGCCAATAAGCCTGATATCGTGTTGGCAGATCGATCTCAACGCCGGGCAGTGCTCGTCGACATCACCATCCCGCATGACGAGAACCTTGTGAAGGCCGAGAAGGACAAACTCAGCAAGTACCTTGACTTGGCTCACGAGGTGACCGCCATGTGGGATGTTGACTCGACTATCATTGTCCCGATAGTTGTTTCGGCAAACGGTCTTATAGCGAAGAGTCTCGACCAACACCTCAAGAGACTCTCGCTAGATGGCTGGATCAAGGGCCAGATACAGAAGGTAGTACTCCTCGACACGGCACGTATTGTGAGGAGGTTCCTCTCTCTGCAGCCCTAACCACCGGTAGCTTGAGCCCTGCCCCGCTGCCGGCGGCACTCGTAGGTTAGGTTTTTTTATAATGTCTATTTTTTTGTATTAGTATTGTTATTTTACTTTTATATTTGAATATTTGTTATAAAAAACCTAATGTACAGAAAATTCAATAAATATCAAAAATAATTATTATTTTAATCAAACGTTACCAGTTTTCTCGTAAAGGGCATTGGGTAAATATGTTTGAAGAATATTGGACCCGATTCTACGTGCACATCGCTTAAATAGCCTAAAACTAAATTGTCTAATTTTTAGACATAGTTTAGACGGCAGATTTAACAAGTGCTATTCCAGAATGTCAATACAATATTTGATGGACCGCCTAAAATAAGAAGATTCAAATAAGCGCTTGTCATTTGATTATGACAGCTGCACGGGTCAGAAGTTGTATTTTCTCGCTTGTCGCTCAGTCGTCTCTATCCTTACGGACTAGATAGGAAGGGAGATCCGAGCGACAAAGAAGTCGCGGGCAACTTGTGCTAGCCGTGCAGCTCATAGAATAGCAAAGTGTTTTAGCGACACCTAAATAAAATTAGGAAGTTTAGCGGCCGCTGTAGAATCGTCCATTCGAAATTCGAATCGTCCATTAGAATCGAAATGTCCATTGTCTTTTTTTTTTCAGTGGCCGCGGATAATTTTAACATGGTTATTTAGAGGACCTCTAAATACACATAGATATATATAATTTATGGCGTTAAATAATATCGGAGCGGAGATTTTAAAAATTTAAGTATTCTGTCAGGATCGTAGCAGGTGGAAAGAAGTGGTCTCTGCCTACCCCTCTGGGAAACAGGCGTGATTTAATGTATGTATGTATGTAAGTATTCCGTTTTTAGTACAAAAGTACGCCCAAGTATGAATATTGAAATATCTCGGCTCCGATGCATTTTAGAGTATTACATTACGTAACAAAATATGTTTGTTTTTAATAATTCTATCATAATTTACCACTTTTACGAATGGCCGCTCACCTTGAAAATGTATGACTTTTACAATAAATGACAACACTTTTACCCAAACCCCTTTATTTTAAAGTTGCAATTTTGGACTTGACAATAAATTTGATCGAACTTATGAAGCACTGTGGTGACATTTTTTTATTTGTAACCAATACGTAACCAAGAAAACGATACAAAAAAACCTCGTGGCCCACTTCCTTATATAAAAACTATTCTAAAACGAATTTAAATGAGACACTAGTTACATACATACGAGTATAACAACTAAGTAGGTTCTTGCATAATGGCGACCTAATTAAATATTTACCTACTAAAAACATCTAAGATAGAGGACCGAAGAAATGTTAAATTAGAACTAGGTAATATCTGAATCTTCAGCTACCACTGTTTTTTATGAGTCTGATTTGATAGCCAGTAAGGCCTATTGGCTTTCAAATCGGACCAAGGTGCAAACGATGCTAACGTTTCTGTTTCCTATACCTACTCGAGATGTATGGAGTTAACAGAAGCGGTCGACACGATCTTCTCACGTCAATAGGTTGTAAAGTGACCGACCTACAATCTACTATCGATAAGACTAATGACGATCTCTGACATATATTACAGTGGTCCGAAAAGTTCGGCTTGTTCGTTAACCCTACCAAGTGTCAGGCTATTATCATTGGTAGTTCTGGCCAGCTAAATAAAATTAACCTCGATGCTGTTCAGCCACCAAATTTTAATGGTATTGATATCCCATTTAGCTCCAGCGTCAAGGATCTCGGTATTTACATGGACAACTCCCTCAGTTGGAGAACACATGTCACCGAAGTAAGTCGTAAGGTCATGGGCTCTCTTCATTCTCTTATTAAATTAAAACGCTTTTTGCCTATTAAGACCAAGGTATCCCTTGTGCAGTCTCTAATTTTTCCCATCATTGACTACGGTGACGTGTGTTATCCGGACCTGAGCGAGGGACAACTCGATAAGTTGGATCGCCTTCTTAATAATTGTATTCGTTTTGTTTTCTGTCTTCGTAAATATGATCACGTGTCTTTCTTCCGCTCTCTACTTAAATGGCTTCCTATTCGTCAACGTCGCAAAATTAGATTACTTTGTTTCCTTTATAACATCCTGTACGATTCTCAATCTCCTGATTATCTAAAATATTTTTTTAAGTTTCTGGGTTCCACCCACCTCCGTCAGCTACGATCCACTGACAATCTCACACTCTCAATCCCTCTTCACCGCACAGGCTTTATGTCCAACTCTTTCGCACTACAAGCAGCACGACTGTGGAACGACCTTTCCCTTAATATCAAGCAAGCTCCGAACAAGTTTGCCTTTAAAAAGAAAGTTCGCGAGTTTTTCTTTAGGTAGAGTTGTCATCATCTTGATTTTCTGATTGCGTTATCTGTAATGTTTTGTGCTTATCCTCATCTTTATATTATGTAGGTATGTAATTATTTAATAGTGAAATTTATGTAAGTATTTATATTTATTAAATATATGTATTGATACGTAGGTATATATTATTATGTACAAGTCGTATATATATATATATATATATATATATATATACATGTTAGACCCTATGTTGCACCGCCACCACAATCTCTGCTTTGCCCAAAGGTTAACTGGCAGAGAATGCCTTATGGCATTAAGTTCGCCTTTTGTATATTAAGAGTATTCTTTAGTGCAATAAAGATTAAATAAATAAATAAATAAATAAAAATACCCTATATGCCTATACAAACATTTTGTCGATGTTAGAAAATCGCTAACTTATCTTGACTAGAACCCCAGAAGCAAAATTAAGAACCTCCTTTGAACTTGAGGTTTTAGGGTATTTATTTTATGGACCAAAGATTCAGATTTTATTACTCAATATAAAACATTATAAATTACATGACACCTCAAATTATATGCAGTTACACTGAGGTCGTCAGAATTGATTGATCTCTACATTCGTCAATTTATTTAGAACGTAACTGAACGTAACACCTGCACCGGGCTGCCTTACACCATCAGTGCAAAATTGCCCAGCCTTCTCCTTCCCAATTTATTATCCAAAACATTCCTCAATGGCCGTTGTACTCATAAGAACATTTTTATTTTTACCAAACCTCTAGTAAAATAAAGTACCCTAACGCAACCGTAGAGTTCGTCGAGGCACACAGGTATACATACATACATAAATACAATATATACCACGTCTGTTGAGAAAATTGGTTAAATAATACCTAAATAATTTTACGGTCGCCACCTTGTTTCTGTCACCTGGGGCTACAGACCTAGGTATCCTTGTGGATCATAAAGGCTTGATCTTTTATTTTTGGTACAGCTGCGGCCATAATATGACTGACACGAGTTAAAGTTAGCTCACAGTTAAAGATTTAAGAAATAACTTCATTAAATTACCCTTGTGTTAGTATCGCTCACGTTAGAGCCGCTGATCTAAGGTAACTGATAATGAGACTGGCTGAAATTGTCGAATAATGAAAACCACGACTATTATAAATAAAGAATATTTATTTTTCTATAAACACATTACTTATTTTCTTTAATATTTCCATTTACTCACATCATATAAATCGCGGATCGCATTGGGCTTTCGTCAACGAAGTCGTGTGCGTGGATGGAGAAGAGGTTAGCGGCGGAGCGCTGCGATGCCGAGACGAAGCGCCCAGCGCGCGCGCGTCCTTAGCTAACATTTTGTGCAGGTTTTAGGCTGCGGTATCATTAGGCAAACAGTTTGCGGCTTATTGTCTGCTCTCCCATATTGTACAGTTTGCCAAATTTCGTTCGGTAAACTGTACAATATGGGCAGGCAAACAGTAAGCCGCACACTGTTTGCCTAATGGAACCGCAGCCTTAAGGTAATTATTTTAATCTCTAAATCACATTTTGACACTAATATACATGTAAAACTACGTCCAACAAGTGTCAATATTGAGCAGTACGAGGTGGGCCGCGAAGAGGCGCGGCACGCAGCCTGCGTCACGCGGGCCCGTAGACGCAGTCGCCGCGGCGAGAGGGCGGCGCCTCCTCGCCGGGCAGCACGGCGGCGCGGTGCCACTGGTCGCGCACGCGCTCCACGTGCTGCAGCACGCGCACTACGTTCATGCCAGCCAGCTTGCGCACGTCCTCCTCGCTCCAGCTCGGGTCGCGCAGCAGCTCCGCCAGCAGGTGCGGGTAGCGCGACACGTCCTGCAGCCCCTCGGGCGGCGCGTCGATGCCATCATACCCCGCGCCCAGACCCACGTGCTCCACGCCCGCCACCGCCCGCACGTGGTTTATGTGCGCCACCACGTCCTCCACTGTCGCCTGCTCCCCGCACGTCACCAGTTTCGCATAGAAATTTATCATAACCACTCCGCCGTTCTCAGCAATCCTCCGCAGCAGATCGTCTGGGACGTTTCTCGTCGAATTGCAAAGCGCCGCTGCTCCGGAGTGAGAGAACACAACGGGTGCCTGCGACGTGTCCAGAGCGTCACGAGCGGTGTCCTCACCCGCGTGTGACAAGTCGACGATCATGCCGAGCCTGTTCATCTCGCGCACGACGGCGCGGCCGAACTCTGTGAGCCCGCCGGGGGTGCCGGCCGCTCGGGCCCACCGCGTGTCACATGTGTGTGTAACAGTTAGATAACGAGCGCCCAGTTGATAAAAAGCGCGGAGTACGGCTAACGAATCCCCTAGAGCATGTCCACCTTCTACACCGATTAAAGAAGCTATGCGACCTTCTCTATGAGCCTCGAGTAACTCGGCCGCATCTGTGACGAGAGCTAAGTGAGCGGCGTTCATCTCCACAATGCGCTTGATAACATCCATCTGCTCGAGCGCCAGCTGCACCGCATCCCGATCGCGTGCGCCACACGGTACGTATGCTGACCAAAACTGGGCGCCAACCTGTCCGAGCCTCAGGCGCGGGATGTCCGTGTGCGACCAGCGTGACCGCGCCCACGGTTCGAGGCCCTCGAGGCCTGCGCTCAAGTTGAATTCCCCAATTTTGTTGTGTAGAAATTTTCGGACATTCCAAGCCAAATCGTTGTGACCGTCGACGAGAGGTGAGTCACGCAGCATACGACGAATGGTATTAAGGCGTTGTTCTGGCGTGGCGCGGCCGCCGCCGCCGAGCGCGAGTGGCAGCGCCAGCGCGGCGCAGAGCGCGGCCAGCACGACGAGCGCCGCGAGCGCAATGCGCCAGCGCGGCCGCCGCGGCGTCGGCTTCTCGTCCGAGCTGCCCGACGCCGAGGCTGACAGCGAGTCCGGTGCCCAGCGCCCGCAGCGCTCCGCCACGTCTGGCAGCGGCCCGGGGAAAGTCATCCCCTCTGGCACCGCCGCCTGAAACAACAAACATCGTCACGTTATAATGTACCCCGAGGAATCATGACATTCACGACGTTAGATACATTTAATTGTGCGAATTAAGTAGAGACGCAAGCTATTACTTTCTAACCTTATGTCATTTATCTTCATCAAGTCTTACAAATTGCTTAATTTCGTAGGCAGCTTTCTTAACATTATTATGATTTTACATACAGGACTCATTATGGTTCATACGCCTTCATTCTGCGACGTGTTTCCTGATTAAACGTAATCTCGCTGCCGCGACGCGACGGAACAATGGATTTGAATAGTCAAACGACGCGAGTTATGGACATGATAGGTATATCGAGCTGCGGGTGGAAGGAATCTCTTAAGCATAATTTATTACTTGAAAAAATGCATTATAATAATGATTATTCAAACTTAAAAAATAGGTTTGAAAATAATGGTTAAGTTTATTAAGATAAGGTTTATTATTAGACTAAAAAATCTGAAAAATTCCTGATTTAAAGATAATTACTTATATTTTACGGGAAAAATAAAATGAAGTTGTCAAACTTTACAGTTTTGGAAAAAATATCAAAAAACTTTAAAAATCTGTATTAAAATTTAGGCTAGTCAAAATGGACCTTATTGCATAAATCATAAAGTTCATAACAAAATAAGTATTTTCTTTTGCGTTTTCCAACAATATTATCTTAAATACGGAACCCTCGGTGCGAGAGTCCGACTCGCACTTGACCGGTTTTTTGAGATACTCGTAGTTTTTGTGTCGAAACGGCTTCAGAACCCTACACTGGGCACTGGCCAGACATATTGCTCTTGGCTGATTTTTTGAACCCGGTTAAAAATAAAATAAAACAATACCCTCTTTCTTACGCAGTCGAGTACAAAACAAGCACGTAGCGTTAACAAGGGCCCTCTCAGCAATGCGCCGCGGCATGCCACGACACTGATTTTCAGCTGATTGGGTACAAAATTATAATAATTAATTAAGTAGCTTGTTTTAACGTTTGACAAATTTATTTATTATTAAACTGTCTCGGAACGGTGTTTACTTATTTGAGATGTACTTACCTATTTTCGAAAAACTAACTGGGATTGACTATTACGATGGGTTACAAGGAAAATTCAAAAAAATTAAACTTCTTAGAAAAAAGCAAAAAAGTGATTTTTATCGCACATACCTACCGTAAGTCCTCAATCGAGCATAGAACAAATGTAAAAGTGGCAATTTTTATCAGGCGTGACAATAATTTACCGCGTGTTCAATTATGCAGGAGGCACAGCACGGGGCAGGTGGCGAGAGGAGGGAGGGCGGGGGGAGGGCGGCCCGAATAGCCTCTGACCCATTTACTGAGGGAACGGGCTCACGCGGGACTAGCGTCCTATTAGGCCCTCATTACAGTGTTCATATTTTTCGCCCAATACCCATTTTATTATTTAGGCATGTCATGTAAGAAGTGACGGAGAACCGATGGTGTGATCAACTGAGTAGTTTCTTAATTACTGTAAAAAAATACAAATAATTACAGATCCTTTTGTCCCCACTATACTACACAAATAAATGTGTAATTTTTGTCTGTCTTTAATTCCTTCTTATCACACGGATAACACTTTTTTTTATTTCAGTCCGTTTTTCCCCCCGCAAATTGAATGCAGCCTTTGCACAAACTTTTTCATCTCTTGAATCGAATCTTGAACAAACTTAACAAGAAGTGACTCAGTGAGCACATTGGAGTACTTACTTAATGCAAAATTAAATAAGTAATACCGCTTAATAATATTACGTTTAATATATTTATAACGATAATAATAAACTACCCGCAGCGGCTTACTGTGGGTAATCCGCTTTTATCCTTCTATCTGACTTGGCAACATTCCCTGTTATAAGTTCCTATTTAAATCTCATGCATTCTTCTGTAATGTTCAGCGAGAATATTGCAGGGTATTGACAAAAGGTAACAGTTTGCTCTGAGCGCGTTTAGAATAGGTTTAAAATGTAGCAAGCTTTGACAATATTGACTGGGAGAAAAGGCGCAGCGTGTAACGGCCCCGCCGAGTTGATTGCGCCCGCGTCCCCGTCGGCGGCATAGCAATGCCTTGACCTACATAACGCTGCAAGGGAAATTGTTGTCATATCAGAACCATTTCGCATGTAATACTGTTTTGCATCTTACCCATTGATATTAGACTTTGCAAACGAGATAAGTTAATCTCTCCTACCACGTATATTTATGAATAAATTAAGTAAATTAAAAAATAAATCATTACTTCCTTTTAAACGTTAATACTTGTGTTTTAGATGTACCATGTACTTAACGATTGCATCAGAATAGAACTGCTGCCTTTTGTCAGCCAAGTTCTTGGAAACAATTTCGTTTGAGAATCGTCTTTTTGAGCCTAGTGAAGGAGAAAAGTTGGTAAGTGGCTTGAGAGTTGAGATATCCACTTGTGACCGCAAGCTACTGACTCCTGAGTTCGATCCCCAGCGGCCGCCTTGTACCAATAAGTTCTTTATGTAATTAAAGTAGGTACACCTGAGTGCTTTTTATGGAAATCGATTGTCTTACAGTGAGAAAAAAAGGTGAGGAAAACATCACGTTCCGCTTAAACTGAATATGTAAGTAGGTTAATTACACAAAAGATCTGAAACATTCAATACGGCCGAATTAAACGCAAGACGGCTTCTTTCGATAAGATAGAATTAGAGAATGTCATCATATTCCCTGGAAAAATACTAAAAATTCGTAAAGGAATCCGAAGCGAATACGTTGATCAAAGACTACATAACACACACAACTACATAAGTTTCCATTCAAATACCTACTCACTACTTTTTACACCGAGTAACATAAAAAGAGCCGTGAAGATAGCGGGTCGGGAATAATAGCAGTAAACTAAGTAGTTAAGTACTGTATAGCGATATAGCGGCGAGGACGTGCCGCGGGTATAACGCGCCCACTAACTTTTGATTTGGATTCCCTCGAGGGCAACTGGACGTTTGAAGTTAATAACCGGGCGAACATGGGAACTTGCTTACTACCTACATACGAATTGAACAAAATATATTTTGCACAAGCGCGATTCCCGTCACGTTCCCAGCGTATATCTCGCTACTCCTCGGACGCAGAACTTTCCAATAGATATTGTCAAATGTGCTCTTGCCTCATAGCAAACTCTTGGAATCAATTACCTGCCACAAACTATGTAGCAGATGTTTAAAATTTATTTTAGTTACTGAACAAGTTTATATTTTACAGTGCCCACGGTACAGGCAAGACTACATACTCAAAATGTTTTTTTATGTGATAATGTGTTTTTTAAAGCTTTTAAAGTTAAGTGTCATTGAGATATTTATTGTTTTAAATCTGCAAATTCTGTAAAATGGGCAGATTTCGGTATCCTTACAAAGTTTAAGTAGATTTTAAAGAATTAAAAGATATTTATTGAACACACTAATCCTCACTCTAAGAGGTGCTTACAATTCTTACAAAGTCAGGATATTGTTTATCATAAATGAATGTCCCCCACCGAGTATTTTTAAAGGAAACTTTTTTTTATCCTAATGATTTCAATTAACAACGGCTCTCCCCGCCATTCAAATGAACATTGTGTGGTAGCAATACCTCGTTAATTTAAGGAGAGTGGACTTCCTGGATTGAAAACACTATAATATATTTGTAATTCGCTAAAAATTTAAATTCTGTATCGAATAACTAAAAAGTTCGGTAACTAACGACCTAATACGCATATCTGACATGACTTGTTCCATCATTATCCATTCTGTGGCAGCATGTTCCTAGTTTCCCGCTCACAGGCAATATGTAGAGTTCGGTACATACTCGACAGAACAAGCACACGATATCCGCATGCCTTGCCGACGCCGCCACACGGCGTCGTCGCTGTCCTGTCAGCACTAGCCGCCACACACGCCAGCATAATGGGTACCTATGTGCCTTTGACTTTAATCGACATATGGATTGACGGAGAATGCTAATGCCACTCTTTGATGAGCTGCTTTGTCAAGAGGCGAGCATGATCACGGCGTTAATTGCTTTGCGTCGCTTTTAACGGATTAATAAATGTGTGGCGTTTGCGCCGTTTTAATGTAATAAAACGAGGTACTTATAAAATATGCTGTTATGCATATTTTTGATAATAATTTATTCGTTTAAGTTGATTTAAAATAAATAAAAACGAATCATTTAACATTAAGTCTGATTGTATACATGTGATTCGCGTAACCTTCCTATCAAATTAAAATTAACGTAAGTAAGATTCAGATGTATTCAAAGAATTACACAAGCAATGATGGTCCGTGTCGGTATTGTACTCAATCATTCAAAGGTTACTGACACCAGGGATTCATGGTTTGGCACGAGCGAAACTAGAGCAATTGATGCGTTGAGCTCGATCGATGTTAATGCCGTTGTTTATGTTCGCAGGCAGACAGCTGCCTCCTGAGCAGCGGCGACACCGATTCAACGCTCGGCCCGGGAGCAACCGGCCACCGCTCGATAGTTACGTGATTATCTCGAGTCGCTGACAATTAAGATAAACTATGAGTAAGCCGTTTATTCAGCATTGATTCACGGATGTAAACGATGTTTGAAGGTTTCATAAACAAAGGGAGCACGGTATTAGGGAGTTTACAATGGGCATCCCGGTCCCGTAAAGAACGAGTCGGAGTGGTGCGGAGCGCTGAGCAGCGGCAGCCGCGGGCGGGGCGGGGCTGCATCGATTCGGTGCACGCCAGGCGCGGGTCCGCTCTGCTGCTGCCCCCACGGCCGGCATAATGTTGCGTGAAATTTGCGCCCCCATTGTTACCTTACTACTAGCCATCCGACCGCAGACGAGCGCTTTTATAGAACGCGGACCTCGATGCTCCATGGAGCGGACTCCTATTGATGTTGTGAATCACGCGGCGCATAAAGGAACTTAATTCAGAATATTTTCTACAACGTTGAAATTTGTATTTTTGATAAATGATGTTATTTTTATCTAAACTTTTGAAAAACTTACTCATATAGAAAATTAACTATTGGTCGCCTATTATACAGCACTATACTTTTTCGCAAACTACTCGATTGTTCCGACACGCACCCAAATAATAAATCTCGTTAAATACGGTCCCGCACCGCCAGCCAGCCCCCGCCCCGTAGGTGTCGATACAAAACAGAAACAACAACAAAGCCCTCCACCCGAACCCGAATTAAAACTTTATAAAGTATGTGATAATATATTCTTTACTTTGGTGCGTAACTATACTTTTCTATTTTGGGTAAACATCGCTTAATGTTCCAAACCAATTTAAAGTCAACAACCTAATAATTAATTTATAAACGGCTATTTAATTCTTATGAATACTTCTTAACAGCTTGCAAAATATGCATTGAATAAAATGCTTTTATGGACTCCGTATTGAAATAAAATCAAATCCGTGTTGAAACCAAATCCTGCTTGTTGTCGGCAGTACGAGTTCGAGACGGGCTAGACTTACTAGCTGATGTTATTGCTGTCATCTTGATATCCCGGAAATGCAGCCTGACAAGCGATAAGCCTGGGGATAAATTAATATTGGAGATGTCCCTAGCTTTGAAGTGACTAGCAACAAGGCGGAAATATTTATGAATAAACTTTGATGAATTTGACTAGAAAACGTAAATATGAGCAGGTTGTATCGGGCTAATGAAATGACGTAATAATTTGCCCGTTTAGAGCAGGATTACCTCCAGCAGTAAACCGCTTAAGCCTGCGGTCCCCGGGAGCCATTTCATAAAGAATGTATCCTAATAGATGTCCCTTTGTGGAGGAGCCACCTTAACACTGACATACTTGGGACACGAAAGATACTAACTCAAGAAGTGTGTGTGTGTACTCGGGGGTGTTGTATTGTTTGTAAATCATTTTTTTTTAATTGGCCGTATGTTTTTGCACAGATTTTTTCCTATGACTTTTTTCTTCCATAGCAAATATTAAGCAATGCTCGGACGCGTTGATGTCTTTTATATAAAAAAGCTGAAGATCAAAATAATGCCAAATACACAGAAATAAGACTTGTTGTAGGTAATAAAATAATTATTACTATGTTTCGTTTTTTTTTTCATGTTGTTGTATTGTCAACGTTATGATTATTATTGAGTTGACAGCAATGGCGACCTAGTTTTAACCAATACGATGAAATATCAAAAGAATTATGGTTTTAGCGAGAAGTAAGTATAAAGCCCTTGGTAATGATAAAACCAGTTGCAGCCGCTGCTCGTATGCGGAAATTCATTCGTATGAATCAAATTAGTCCACATGACATAAATAACTCATAATAAACACTTAGGGGCTCTCTTCTACTCTGTAAAACCATATTGCCTTTGCCAGTTTATCGTATTGTCACCGTTATGATAGCTCTTATTTACTTGACAGTAATGGCAGCCGATGTAAAAACAATACGATAACATGTCATAGGCAATATGATTTTACCGAGTGGCATAGAGCCCCTGGGTCATTACTATGTGTTAGTTATGTCATGTGGACTAATTTGATTCATACGAATGGATTACAGCATACGAGCGGCTGCAACCCCTCTGCGACTGGCGGTTCGATAAACATATGAAGCTAACCGTACGAGGATCATTATGTATATACTTAGTAGGTGATTATCTCAAACAACTCGTTCTTTAACTCGACGCACCAAATATTAACCAGTCAGTTGAAGTTGTCCCGTCAGAGCGTAAAAACCGCATTTTAATGGCGTGCATTCTCCCCTTTACCCGACGAGTGAGCGAGCTCGTGTGACATCCCTCACTCGATCGACCGTTCGACACAGAGCCGTTTTTACAAGAATAACATCTTTGATCTATACCTAATATACAATTACCTATTTGTTTGCTTAATTGTGATTTATTTTATTTTTAAAGTACCAACAAGGTGGTATTAGAAAGCCTCCTAGGCCAATTCGTACGACTATCTATCTATATTTGAGCCTTTAAAATATAAGTTGCATTAAATGCATTTTGAAAAAGTTTAAATAACGGCAAAATTAAAGTTTTTGCCGTTCTAACATTATTAACACATTATTTCAATGACTATACTATTATAGTTTAATGCCTCTTACAGGTCATTTGTACTAAGTGTACTAACCTATTACCCCCATCCAAAATGGCTTGTTCCACAAAAAACTTTCTCAAATATGTCCCGCAAATTCCACCAGATAATAACTGGCTCTGGCTATTTTTAAATATTTATCCCTTTGGCTACGTGGCTTTTAGGGTCACCTTTATATAAATGACCGATTTTTTCAAGTAGGTCACCCCTTAAAATTAGATGGTCCACGCTGCCCGCTCATCAGCACACGGTTGCTTTAATGTTCAACAAAGATAGCTCAGATCGATATCTCGACGAGGCCCAGCGACATCTGAAAATGGCAGGGGCACAACAAAAAGAGAAAATTCCCACGTCAAGAACCTCTCTCGAGCCGATCTACACAAACAGACATGGCGATATTTTGACGTCGAGTTCCCGTAATACCTAAGTGCCTACAACGAAAGAAACTCGTAAAAAGCGTCGAGGAAAATATTTGTTAAAAGGAGGCGAGCGGCGAGCGCCGTTTACCCGCCATGATTAAGGAAGAGATATCTAATGTTTTCCTTTCCCGTACCTACAGGGTACTTAAACTTTTCTCTACACTAACTTAATTGATTGGGCTCGTAAAAAGGCCCCGGGCCTCGCTGCCATTATCGGGTAGTTTCGTATTGCAATGTTACATTAACCTTAATTAATGTTCTTTACTAAGTGTACTTTTGGCCAAAAAGAAAGCTATCTACAAACTATAGAACACTACGGTGACTAACATCGAGGTTTCAAAGACTTTGGTGTACATGTGTGAATTTTAAGGCACGCTTGACTTAGCATACTATTGTTACCTCCCTTAATCTAGGTTATAATCGGCATTATAAATGGATAAACTGGACAAGTGCGAGTTATTTATTTATTGCACTTTGTGTTTTTTTTATTACTTGTTTATTAATAAGTATTCTACCTATTGTACCGACTATCGATAACGGTTCAAAAGATACAGCTCTTTAAAGGCAGAACAGACGGATTGACGGGCAGCGTAGGCTTGATAACAGGTCCCGTAAGATAAGGGTGCATACACCCTTTGAGTATGAAACCCTAAAACCTCTTTGGGCAGTTTAGTCAATTAAAATACTAAACTCAATTGTAAATGAGGTCTACATTTTGTAGTGATAGTCGGAACATAGTCGGAATTTCGTAATGGTTGTCAATTCATAGATCGTCACGGCAGTTTAAATAAAACACCATTCACCACCAGAAATGGGAACTACATATTCTGTAACACAAGCACTGATGAGCGGACTTGATGTGGACTTTTTCGGCAATTCTCCCCATGGGATACTAAAACAGTAATTGGACTCGCCATTCATGAACTGCTATAATGTGCAAACGGAAGCAGAACGAGGGCATAATACACTTTGTGTTTGCATGTGATCATTACCGACCAACATCCACACCGCATACGCAATTCCTGTCCGACTAACTCATCCCGTGTTCGCGAGAGGCCCGTATGTTGTTCAGCAATTATGAATTGTTGTGCTATTCTGTACCGACCGCGGAGAGTTTTCGCTGTGAGCTTTACAACGTGCAAGCTTCACTGTGGCGTTCTAAAGTTACGTAAGGTTTATAGTGCATAGTATAGTATAGATAATTAATAAACGCAAGCCTATAAGGCAAATGTGATATATATTTTAATTTATCTAACTACTTAACTGCCACCATTACGCTGAGTGTTGGGACCATTTCGTGGCTACTTTCTTCTTGTACATGTTATTCTGTTCTTTTTTGTGTGTGTCACGAATAAATGATTTTCTTTCTTTGTATCTGTTAAAAAACTGTAATAACCTAACAAAATCATGATCTTTCTAAAACTTCTTTAATGTAGATATTAACAAACGAGAATGTCAATATTATGTCACGAAATTAAATTGGTTTGATTCTCGCACGTCGAAACTATTAGTAGAATTAATTTAGTGCTAAAATATGTACAAAAACAATAATTACCGTAAGTTAAATAAAACAGAATGTGGCTCAGCCCGCGCCGGCCGCGCCGGGATGTGGCTCCGCGGAGGGACGCGTCTAACTTTTATCTGTTTGCCGCCGCGCCGTCACTAAACGAAAACTCGATTCATTTAACGTTATCCCGAAACTTTTATCTTACTATAAGGTAGATTACGGAATGTCTTATAAATGCCTAAAGTTGTAGATAAAGCTGCCAAACAAAAACCTACGCTTTTAAAATGTTTTATAAAGTATTAAATGTCTAGCAAAATGTTTGCATTAATTTGAGTAAAAATAAACTCATCAAATTATTACACTACACTAAGGCATATAATGCTTATGATGTTTCTTTTTGCTCCTTGCTTTGTAACTATATCGAGGGTATTCTGGCAAAACAGAATAAGTGCAAATTTAAAAAACTGCAGAAGCTTTTACTGTTTGTTTTGATATCATGATATTATTATGCTTCAAAGTAAGGCTATGATCACCCAAAACTTAAAGTGCTTTTTTCTCATTATGAAATATTGTGCACTTATTCTGTTTTGCCAGAATACCCTCGATATGGGAAAGCTAATAATTGACTTTATTATCTAATGATTCAAATGGTGGTGTTTAATAAGAAAATTTCAAAGATAGAAGGGCCTCGAACAAATAGCTGACCTACTTAACACTAGTTGGACGGGCACTTCAAGAAGAAGAAAATTATTGCAACTGACCGCACTAATATTACCATACAAAATAATTTCTTGATCAACACGCTATATGATAATTAGCAACATAGACAGTAAGAATTACATATAGATTAAATTTACAGAATTGAATAATCAGTTATTACCATTACAAGGGTCATAAACCCCACACTAGTTATTAATTTCAACTTGATAGAGTACCTCTTTGGTCATGTACATACATATATAAGAACTGCATTATGTGTAAATATTGTAGGGAATGTCGTCAATTTAATGGCCCTTAAAAGAAAAGACATTGCCTCATAATTACAGTGTTATCAATATAAGAAGAAGCATCGTAGGGTTATCGAGGGTTAACGAAGAACACTTCCACAGACAAAAATCATAAGTATATATTTGTCAAAAGAGCTAAAATAATTTAGTCACCTGAAGACAGTTTACCGATTAATACTACAAATACAAAAATAACTAAAATAACACCGAGTGATTTTTCATACCACTTTAATTCAGAAAATAGTGCCAATAGTAGATACAATAGGTACTCATTATAAATTGCTACCTACTTCCTTACTCCCTGGTATTCAACCATAACTCCTAAGTTTTAGCTAGTTTTCTATTAAAGTTAAGTACTTTGCAAAGATCTAAATTATTTCCAGGGAAGTAAAAAAAACTTTCTGTAGTTTTGTTTTTTAATTATATGGCACGGTAAACGTAAACAAACACACGGCCCACAAATTGATTGTTAGCTTTTGTAGTTTTGGCTGTAAGTAGAGGGCGAAGACTGAGGACTTAATTCTTGCGAAAACCTTACGTTAAAAGTTAAATATTTCTCAAACGACCCCACTCCCTACTAATCTAAAAATTTATAAATACACGCAAATAGTATTTTTATGGTCTGCCCTTTATATAACACGAAGATAGCCGAAAGCTAGTCACTGTTATACCTACTATAAAAAATTACAAAAGACTGTGACATAAATACAGAAGGATATGGCGCAACTTTATAGGGTTCTAAATTGACTACGGAACCCTAAAAACGGTTTTAAACGTCACATTCCATAGACATCTCGATCGACGCCTAAAAATCACCGCCCAGAATTCGTAAGATCAATCAAACTCGGCCTATAAAACCAATGCTTAGATAAAGTGCACCGATAAAATAAATGGCTGGAGGAATAGTGAAGGCGGGCATGTAAGGACGTATCAATTTTTGACGAGCGGCACGTGGTGACAGCAGGATATCGGCGGCGGCGCGGGGATTGAAAGAGTATCGCGGGAAATGAGATACGATCTCGACACGCCGGGAAATTGGGACTGCGGTTACAAGTTGTTGCTGCCACTCTCAATAGTTTGTTATTTTTTATTTCGTTTCAAGTTTAATTTTATTAATTGTTATATTTCATAATTGTTGTTTCTAAGAATTAGGGTTGTCGTATTTTATAATATTATTTTTCTACTCGCGTACTATAAACCGCTAATATTAATTATTATTATAGCTGAAATACTTGTCTCATTATTTGCATTGAAGAGCATTTCCACCAAATTTCAAGTAAATTTGATCCTACAAATATTTTTTCCTTTACAAATATTGCAAACCCCTTTCATCCCCCTAGGAGTTGAGTTTTAGTAATCTCTGAAATACTTACGTGTTTCATTATTTACATTGAAGAACATTTCTACTTAGTTTCATGTAAATTTGAACATAAAAATATTTTCAACCCCTTTTTTCCCTAGAGGTTACATTTTAGTAATCTTTGAAATACCCTCGTTTCTCATTACTTGCATTGAAGAGCATTTCTACCAAGTTTCAAGTAAAAACCATAAAAACATTTTATTCCTATACAAACCTTGCAACCCCTTTTCATTCTCATAGGGGCTGAATTTTGGTAGTTGCTGAAATGTGTGTCTCAATATTTGCATTGAAGAGCATTTCTACCAAGTTTCAAGTAAATTTGACCATAAAAATATTTCTTCTCATACAATATTCGCAACCCCCTTTCATCTCACTAGGGGTTACAATTTTAGTAATCACTAAAATAAGTATCTAATTTTTTGCATTGAAGAGCATTTCAACCAAGTTTCAAGTAAGTTGGACCATAACGATATTTTTCCCATACAAACATTGCAACCCCCTTTCATCCCTCTAGGGGTTGAATTTTAGTAATCGCTGAAACATGTGTCTAATTATTTGCATTGAAGAGTATTTCTTCCAAGTTTCAAGTAAATTGGACCATAAGAACATTTTTCCCATAAAAACTTAGCAACCCCTTTTTTCCCCATTAGGGGTTGAATTTCGAAAAATCCCTTCTCTTCTTAAAGGACGCTTACGTTATAAAATCAACGTTCCCTCAAAATTTCAAGTCTTTATCTTAAGCGGTTTGGGCTGGGCATTGATGAGTCAGTCAGTCAGGACATCCTCTTTTATATATACAAATTATGTGTGGTAATGGAAAGTAAAGGAATGCCTACGAGGTATCTGTTGACAATGAATTAAAGCTTACAATTACGTTTTTTTTAAGTGATTATTATCTTACTTACGCCGTCTTTTGCGATATGACACTCAACGTCTATAAATGTCGCGGTCCATACGCCCGTTGATGGACTGAATTACACCCCTGTCACATTAGTAGAGCAGCGCGTTATATCTCTCGGGAAGTTCCTTTACATCCCGAAAATGTGTTGAAAACGCTTTTAGTGCTATAAAATTGAGTGCCGACTGAATTGAGATGTAAAGAGGAGGAGCGTCCTGAGATGAGCTCTCATGTGAGAAATTTTATTGCCGCGGGACCTAACAGTCGGAAATAAAATACCATCCAACAGGCTTTTTGACTTTGTCTCGAAAGGAGTCCACCACCGGAACTCAAATGCGGTTATTAAATCTTCTAGAAACGTGATTTATTTTATTGAGAAAAAGTATTATTCTTACCCTCTCTCTACTGAATTTGGGTCAGCTCAACGGATTCTATTTGAGCATTTAGCGAGCCGTCGCGGGGGAATGTCGCGCGTTTGATTGATTTAGGCACGTGTACAATTTTACGTTTTGCTTGTGCTTGGTCAATCTCTGAAATCTAAATACTGTGTCCTTATTCTGCTTTGGTTCACGCCTATTGTCATCGTATTCTTTTTACTCGGCCGCCATTACTGTCAAGTTAATAATCAGAACTGTCATGACGTTGACAATAATAATTGTGTTTATTTAGGAAGCAAACCTTATGAAATTTGTAGGAGTCATACATAACAGAATTTATTAGTTGTACTAATCCGACTGTTGTTTTAAAACAGAATTGTTTAGTTGTGGTGGCTCTACGGCGTAGCAGCGTCGTAGCAGCAGCGTAGCATTTCCGCGACAATGCAAGTTCGTAGCACTCCCGCCGAGGACCAACTCCGAATGTGGTTTACACGCTTTTAGCAGCCACGGAACTCCGATGTAGGCCGCACGTCGGAGTGCTATTGTTAGTGTCATACATCGATAGGGGATGTTAAGGGCTTACATATCGAATTAAAAGATGTTCTTCTAAACGGTATTTTGACAAGAAAAAACTGTTGATGTCTGTAAATTAAATGGAATTGTCCGGGCCCATCTTTCGTGTTTCTTTCCCTTCACTTTTTGGTATTAGAAAATTAATATAAAAACAGACCGCTTACAATATGACTAAGAAACTGTAACATATTTATTTGCCATGGTTCACTCGTCGGACATATTTTTATCTCTAGTGTGGTAAAGTATCATTATATGTGACATTCAGTTGTCACTTGGACCTTCCGGAACAAATAACACATAAAAATCGCTTTCATCCTACTGTTATAAGGGTGAAAAATTCAGAGGATTTAGATATTTAAATCTTTGTATGCCGGTGACTCGTCACGTTTGGACGGCCGATCGAATACGGGTGACATTCTATGATTCGCATCTTTAAAATGTATAAAAAAATTATTAAAGTCTATTCAGTCTTTTGTGAGTCATTTAGTTATTAGTCAACATTCAAAAGCGAAACACAAGTAAACGTGTACGAATGCGAGCGATGGACATCATTACAGTATTTAATTTGAAACCACGGTACCTACTCAATTGTTTTTATCATCATCATCATCATGTCAGCCGAAAGACGTCCACTGTTGGACATAGGCCTCCCCCAAAGCTCTCCACTCAGACCGGTCTTGTGCTTTTCGCATCCACCGCGTTCCCGCGATCTTTACAAGGTCGTCAATCCATCTTGTTGGAGCCTTTAATTGTTTTTATACAGATCGGTATCTTATGTTTATACCTACTCCTAATCTTACTATAACTATTGATTATGTATTTTTTTATAATATACAATTGAAGTAACGTTTATTTAATTATAAGGGATGTTTACCGGTCAAATCAGTACTAAACCGTAAAAAGTATCATTACTTTAGTATATTATATAGTCTCTGAGTAAATCACAGTTTAAAATGAAGTCACATTTCTCAATGCTAGCTAAGCCTTTTAAACAAATGGAATTCTCTAAAGCAAAACTCCTATTAATTTAAAGTATCCTTGTTCATTTAATTACACACGAGACAGACAAGTTGGAATGAGTAACGGGCCTAACGGGAAAACGTTTTCGGCTCATTTATTATGTCGTGTCATTAACTCGAGCAGTCGGGAGGCGGCCAGGAAAGACGCTAATCGAAAAATTATTGTGAGCAGCTACCACTAATGCCAGGTAAGGCTGGGTTACGCAGCAAAATACACGGCGTAATCGCTATGAAGCTAATATTAAAACTGAGATGAATAAATTTCACGTAAAACAGCGTGCAAATTATGTGGACGTGCCGGTGCTAGGTATTTTATTAGTGCTGGGAAATACGGTCGTGCGACACGGAATAAATATAAGATAACGAATAAAAACATCGGTTATACAGGGTGGGAAAAATAGTTATAACGTAAGGGGAAACTATTACATACTTTGACACAGATTATATTACACAATTAGGATTTACTTAATTTTCCTTTTAAAAATAACAAATAAATAATTGGTGGTCTTTTATGAATAACTTGCATCTCAAATATATAATTTTTAAGAAACAATGGTACAAGAATCATTACTAACTTTTGATGCCTTGAGATATAAAACTACTTAAATATATTTCCATAGAATGATGTTTCCTTAGTTTAAATTTCCTTGTCATTTAGTGATAAATGACTCCGTCAGTGTTGTTCAGATACTGTATTTGTTTTTATCACATCTAAACTGTTTGATTTCCAATTAATGCCAAAATGAAACAAAGTTAACTATGATAAGAGTGCTGATGTGATGATGATATCAGTGACGTTCATTACATCTGCAGAAACCTAAAGTTTATCCAAAAAGTACTGTATCGCGATATAAGGCCTAAACAAGGCTTTAGATGTGGCAGCCGACGGTTTGTTACAAGATCGTAAAAATGCATTATGTCACGCGAAACACTCCATAGCTCTTTCCGTTAATGGGATTACAGGAGATAAACTAAATGTTTTATTTGGGTGTGTAACGATCGGTATAACAACTTTTGATATATTTTCACTAGATATAACAACATTTGATATAATTTCATAGAATATAATTACTCAAGGAGCATAATAAACTTTTGATATAACCAACAAAGTAGATATTTTCATGGTGTATACTGTTCAATAATGTTTGATATAATGTTTACCTAATATAATGAACGATGATATAAGTATTAGGGATATAATGTGTTATAAGATATAAAAATGTCTTCGTATACATCTGCAAGGAATCATAGAATAATAGTATAGTATTATAAAAAAAACTCGGTTCTAGAGCTTTGCCGGCCGCTACCGCGGCACGCTCGCTTCGCTCGCTCGGCTCGCGCGCTGTATGGTCGCCTTTCTTCCTAACACTCCTCCTCGTCGTCGTACCTAACGGAGCCCTGCCTTAACGCAGAATAGGTAGGTTATTATAATAGTAGTACGTATTCCAGATTATACCAGTACTACATTATACCCACTGAGCGTTATATCGAACACAGTTATATCACATAAACGTTATACCATATTCCTGTTAGTTTAATAGTTGTTATATTAAAAGTTCATTACACCTGATGATAGTCAGATCATATCAGAACATGCCAAATATTGTTATACCGAAAGAACATTATATCCCTTAATCGTTATATGTAGTGAAAATATATCAAAAGTTGTTATACCGACACGCACCCGTTTTATTTATTTTGAAGATATAAGCGGTATTTTATGAAGTTATTATTTGTTGTCTTTTTTTAATGGAAGGGTTTGTGGATTTACTCGTAGGTACCTAATATTTAAAAGACGGAAAGTGGTAAAGAGAGAGCTTTGATTGTTCAGTATTAAAAAGGATTATCGTCCATATACTCGTAGTCAAAATCATTCCCTAAATACGTAAATTCCCATGAATTCATAGTTAATTTCATTGGAAAAACTTTTTAGAAATTCTTAAAACAACACAATCCATCATTTATCTTGTAGCATCAAGGGCATGTGTGTAAACTATATATTTCTGTTTAAAAGATAATGAGTTTACTTACTCATTTACGTACGCTTATACTAAATAACGCGGTATTAATAATGGCTACAGAAGGTACAGGAATGTTCACAAACTTTTAAACCAATCACACTCGTAATAAAAAACATTGGATAAGGCTTCGTCTTTTGTAATTCTTACGTAACTTAATGTTAATCTAGGTGATTATGCTGCTGTGGTAGCTGATAGTACAAGGAGAAGGAATGTCCAAAGTTGGAATTCCTGTAGAACCACAAATACAACTATATAAGCCATTGTGAGCTCTCGTTAATTGATCTATATCAAATTGTAGACGGTTCGACGAATAGACAAGAGTTCACGGTCGCCGGGTAGACGTGTATGGTGTCTAGATGTTGTTTTTAAATCTCTTGGTAGTATTTTGCCACCTAGCCAAAAAATTTGGTACTTAATGAAGTAGTAATTTTTATGTAAACGTAATTGTACATCAAGTTTTAAAATGAGAGTTAATTCGAAAGAAAAAGTGAAATAAAAACATTAGAAGCGAAACAACTACCTATACTACTTCGAATGTATGCAAAAAAAATGTATAAATAAAATGAATGAATGTATGAATAATGTGTAGTATGAATGTATGAATGAATGTATGAATGTATAAATCGTGAGATAAAGTTTCTAAACGTGAAAGTATGAAAAGTGTATTATATGGAAGGGAGCGTGAA
The DNA here is from genome assembly GCA_946894065.1 of Acleris literana. Classification (NCBI taxonomy): domain Eukaryota; kingdom Metazoa; phylum Arthropoda; class Insecta; order Lepidoptera; family Tortricidae; genus Acleris; species Acleris literana. The sequence continues at coordinate 9,374,851 of OX335681.1, forward strand.
TAATGAAGATTGAAATGGAATGTTGTAATTGATATATTATAATGTATAGGTCTCATGAAACTACCAGGTTGGTGGAACAGATCATGCCGATCACAATGAAACATTTCACTGTTAGGAGCGGGGTAAATGCAAACACTGAAAACAAGGCAGCATGGAGGCGGTCCCTAGCGGGCCGTGGGGCGTCATGCGGATGGGATGGGGCTGCCGAGGCTGCCGGGGCACACGTACGTGAGCGTGCGGCGAGGTGATGGCGCGGCATAGGCAAGCGTGAGCCGCCGGCGCGACCTGGTAGTCCATATAGTTCCCGTAGCCCATGTGGTCGCAGGAGCACGAGCAGTTCTCGATGTGGTGGCGCAGCTCCAGTTCGACTTCCCACGGAGGCTCCATGAGCGCGGCTCGGGCTCCGCGCGCGGCGAATGCGGCCCCGGGCCGGGCGCGGGCCGCACCTGCGCGCCGGCACCTGCCTCCCCGCCCGCCACGCGTAGCCGTGCACCATACACCTCGGGCTAGCGCCGGGCGCGGGCCGCGGAGCGCCGAGCCCGGCTCGCGGCGGCCGGTGCGCTCGGAGGCGCGGCGCGCACACAGTGGCGTGGGGCGTCGCGCATTGCGGAGCGGCCGGCTGCCGGCAGGGGAATGCCGCGAGCCCGGCCGGGCGGCCGCGCGCCCGGGCGGCCCGGCCGCGCCGGCGCCCCGAGCTCCACGTGACAACCCGCCCTCGCACCTCGCCCGGCCAGCGCTCCGCAATGCCTGCCGCGGCCTGCGGCCCAAACCCCGCAACATCGACATAGTCCTTACCGCTACTTTCGCACCCAATTAATAAAACACCTTGTATTTTATAAATTAGCGTAAAAGTCAAAGTAATTAACACTGTCGAACTGAGCGACTTAGAGGCTCTTCATAGGCGTGAAATATGTTTGTTTTGTAAACAAGTAACACATGAATCACACTGCGTGCTCGTCTCCGCTCTAGCAAACCAATAGAGACTACCCGCATGCAAAACTTGGAGGCCAGTAAATTTTCATTTATCTTATGAAAATACCCAGATTTATATCTCTAGAGTATTAAACTTCCGGCTGGATATGGGCATTATTCATTTATCATTCGAAGATTTATACCTTTTGAATATAATGTCGTAACGTCTTTACATACCGGTTTATATCTATAGGGTGAGCCAGATTTTTTACACTTTTACTAGCTTTTACTGTTACTATTTGCAAAATTTTTTGGCCCAGCCTATGTTGTGAAACGATGGGAATCCTAATTAAAGTCGGAAGTTTACTTTGCAAAGACGCGGTGTTTGCTTTATGCTTTATTTTGCTTTAGTAAATGATCATGTATCTAAAAATTACAAACGGATATCAGATTGCATTGACGACTTATTAATTTGGTAAATCTTCGAAAACAATGTGGTGATTTGATTTATGCCATATACATATAATATGTATACTAGTGGAGACCATGTGAATACAAAGGATTGGGCTAGGTATCCGGAGAGGTTATTCAGCCAGTGTCATACGAGTAGGGACCATGCCGCAAGCGGACCTGCTAGAGGGGGTGTTCTTTTTATAGTGGTGATTATTATTTATTAGGCTAGTCTATAACGACATCATAGATCGCAAACGCGTGTTAGGTCCCATGAGAGTAGTTAACACCCAAGTTTGCAACCCTGAAAACCCTGCGCTACCCCCATGGTGCTCATAAAACTGCGAAATTTTGGCACTTGCTTCAGTTTTTTCGAAAAAAATACCCCAAAGAATCGTTTTTCAAGTATTTTTGATTATACTTTAATAAAGATAACTAAATTTGTTACAATTTGAGCGTAACTTAAGCTCACTATATCCATTGGTTGCGGAGATACAGCAAGTCAAGGATGGGCAATTTGCGCAGAGCCCGCTCTTCAGATCGTGCTTCAAATGGAGGCTTGCAAATGGAAAAAAAGGTTGCTTAGGGTCGTGCAATTGCAGAAAGGCTGGGCTCAGGTGCTCTATCCTATGTTCCTTTTGCCACGGGTGAAATTGCAACAACACCATCCCTATCGTCCTGGACGAGGAGGACGAGGATGTGGACGGCCCAACACCATGAGCCGGCCCGCCTCCACTCCAGAAAATATTATCCTCTTCTCCCACTCCTCCGCACTGATCTAGACTGGATGAAACCTGGTCCTTCCAAAAAGACAAAAGTCTAAACTGTTTTTGCTTGACCGTGAAAATAGTATTATTTTATAGTTTAAATATATATCTTTAATATTTGAGAAGCTTAGTTTTATTTTAATTTAAATACGTTTAGTTTTAATTTTTAATTGTATTAATGTTGAATTCTGTAAATATTATATCGATTAAGCTTTGTAATTGTTATATATTTGTGCATAACCAATAAAGTGTTTAGCTATCTGTATACTTAGATTGGCAAGAGAGTTTGATACAGTGGCAATTGGAATAATAACATATTCCAATGGTAAATTTCACTAGAGACATAGTCGGAGCGGTGCGGTATCGCCCACCGCGGCGCGGGCGGTATGATTCGCCTTATCATTAGCGATAAACTAAAAATTAGATAATGTAGCCAATTCACATTTTAACATAAATGGAAAAATCTAGGTAAGAGTTAGTCTCGGTGAGAATTTTACAAGGTGTACTCTCAAAGAGACCGCAGCACAATTAATTAACAAGAGTTGAGTTGGAAACTCTTGATTGTTAATTTTTCAATCACTCACACTGCGATTTTATGTCCTCATACGTAGATAAAATCACAGTGTTGAGTGATTGAAAAATTAACAATGGTTGTATATCATTTGGACCTACATCGTTCTGCATTTCGTGTTGTTTATTTATACTTACCAATTGAAATCAATTAAAATAGGCCCCATTGGTGAGCTTTAGTCCGGGATATGATTATATGGTCTAAGATCCGAATAGGTGAAGATTTGGACCGGGCTGTTTATTTGATGAAAAGTATTTTATATCAAATTTAATACGCTAAATAACATGTGGCGCATAGGTAGGCTGAAAAAATTTAGTCAAGTACTTATATCATTAAAAAATAATTAAAAATGAACTTTTTTTTAAAATTGCAAATATTTGTTTAATAGACAAATTACATACTAATCGAAAGTATAATGTCTATAGAATATGCAAACGTTAGGTTTGGTGCAAATTAATAGTACCGACTTGCCTGTTTATACCTGCCTACCCAATAGTTTGACGAGAAAAAAATAGTCAAACTAACGTTTGCATATTCTATAGGCTTCATACTTTCGATTGGTATGTAATTTGTCCATTAAACAAGCTATTGTTTTTTTTTTTTTTAAAGTTAATTTTTTTTTTTTTATTAATTATATACTGGACTGAAATTTTTCAGCCTACCTATTCGCCACATATTATTTAGCGTATTAAATTTGATATAAAATACTTTTCATCGAATAAAAAGCCCGGTCCAAATCTTCTCCTATTCGGATCTCTTACTAATAAAATCGACCCTTTTGCAGATTTATATTTCAGTTTAGTATCTGTACTGGACAATTTCCGTCCACCAGTTGTGGTGTTAAATTATTGAATTTGTAGGTTTTCATTCAATTAATTTATTTACTGGTTTCGCGAAGGAAATTCAATATTGTGTGGGAAGTCCCCAACCAGTCCAGGCGTGGTGGGGTCAATGCCGAGACCATGATATCTTAAAGACTATAGGGGAAAACTTATAACAAATTCCACGTTTCTACATTAAACAGTGGGCTGTAACGTGTGTTGCCTTTGTCAATAACGGAATCAGTCAATAATAAAATGTTAATAAAATATGTTTGGTACAAACACAATAACGGCGACTGCCTAACTCGAGGAGATTAACTTCGGTTTACCCTCAGCATATAAAAGTTGGGGCCGAGTGGCGTTAGGTGGGGCCGGGAAATAGGTAGTTATGCTTATAAATGCGTATTTTACGACTCGTATCCAATCAGACATAGAGTGGGTTAGTCATTAACTATAAAACCTATCGAGCTTGTTCACTCAATAAAATTAATGACTTGGTATTTCTCTGTAAACAGCAGGCTTTCAGTTTTTCAAGGAAGTTCCTTCTGATTTGCCCGAGACTTCGGCTAAATAGATAATACATATATGTATAAGACCATATATTTAAATGCTGTCAAAATTAAGTGAAATATAATTTTAAGTGAAATTTTAGGTAACAAGTCTAACAAAAAGCGTGATTTAAAAACCCGACCGCGTGTTTTATCAGTCTTTTATAATTACATGTATAGGTTATAGGTTATAGGTTGTGGCGGGCTGTTTTCCGCAACTCGACGACTTAAATGTGCGCCTATTTTGCGTGAGAGGGTTGGTGACACTACTCCTGCCAACCCAGTTCCACCAGGAAGCCTAGCAGACCCTTGACGTTGCCGACGACTTCTGGTAGCGACCTCGGTACCAGACCGAGGTGTCGCGCCCGGTATGTTGCCACCTCTGAGCACTCCATGATGACGTGGGCAGCGGGTTCTTCCGCTGTCATGCAGGCTCTGGACAGGGGGCTGTCTGTAACACCTAAAGTGTGTAAGTGTTTGTTGAAAAGGGCATGGCCGGTTATTGCCCCAGTTACGAGTCTAAGTTGAGTCCTTTTCAACTTCCGTAGTTTCCGTGACTATCCGGGATTTATTGTCGGGAGGGCTTCTTTGGCCTGCCTGCAGGTGCTTAGGTTGCTCCAGTATCGTTGGTGTTCTACCTTGGTCAAGCGTCGCAGTTTGTTACGCAGCCATCCGAACGGGAGAGGCAATATGGGCTCAGGACCCACTGCTACCATCTCTGAGCCCTTCCTCGCCAGCTCGTCGGCTGCGTCGTTACCTCGTGAGTTGCTGTGCCCCTTTATCCATTGTAGTGTGATGGGATTGTTTTTACTTACCTTCGTCAGGGCATTGTGGCACTCAAGTACCAGCCCTGAGGTAACGGTGTGGCTCTGTAGGGCCTGGAGCACTGATCGGCTGTCGGAGAGTATTCGGATCGGGAGATCTATTACGTTCCGTGCCTCTATTGCTGTCGTAGCCACTATGATGCCCATGCATTCTGCCTGGAAGACTGTGCCGTGGGCCCCTAATGGTGTTGAGATGTGTATGTTTAGGTCCTCCGAGAATGTACCGGAGCCGGAGCCTGAACTTGTTTTGGATCCATCTGTGAAGATTCTTACCTCCCTTGGGTTCAGGCCCTCCCAGGGATCTTCGTGGAGCTGTATTTTGTACTTCTTGTCGAAGACAAACGTCTTCGGCACTCTGTCGGTCACCGCTTCTATTAGTGGGTCGTTACTTACCAACTCACATAGGATTTCGGTGTGTGGCACCTTTGTAGTTTTCCATAGGTTTAGTTTTTTGAGACGTACAGCGGTCGAGGCTGCCTCCTGTTTTATAAAGAGGTGTAGGGGTGGCAGGTCGAGTATGACTTCCAGCGATGCTGTCGGTGTTGTCCGCATGCATCCTGTAGCTGCCATGCCGGCCAACCTCTGTAGTCTTTGTAGTTTGGCCTCGACGGTCGATAGTTTGGTGCGTGGTCACCAGAGCACCGGGCCGTAGCTAATGATGGGTCTCATAATTGACGTGTACAGCCATAGGGTGATCTGGGGGGTAAGTCCCCAGGTTTTACCTACCATTCTGCGGCATTGCCAGAATGCTATCGTGGCTTTGTCAAATTTGCTGTTCAGGTGGTTGCTCCAGTTCAGTTTGTTGTCCAATATTACTCCGAGATACTTTACCTCAGTCGAGAGTTGCAGCTCTGTGCCAAATATCTTGGGGAGTTTGTAATTGCCTAGGTTTCGTTTGTTTGTGAACATTACCATGTCCGTCTTTTTTGGGTTGACGGATAGTTCGTTGTGCATGCACCAGCGTTCCACGATTTGCAGGGCTGAACGGGTGATGTCACATACCGTACCGGTGACGTTACCGCTCGTGAGGATTACTATGTCGTCAGCGTAACCCACCGTGTAGTAGTGACAGTCGTTCAGTTTGGTGATCAGCTCGTTCACGACCAGGTTCCATAGCAGTGGCGAGAGAACGCCCCCTTGGGGGCAACCTTTCGCCACTAGTGCTTGTTGGGCCTTATCCGCTTCTAGTTTGATAATCCTTTTGCTGAGCATGTTACCTATCCACTGCGTCATAACTGCGTTTACACCGTGCCTTTCCAGTGCCACTGTTATGCTGCTGAAGTTGGTCTTGTCGAATGCTCCTTCTATGTCGATGAAGACGCCCAGACATAGTGATTTGTTCTTGATGGCTTCCTCAAGCCTGGAGACCACTGCGTGCAGGGCAGTCTGTGGATTTACCTTGACTGTAGGCGTGTTGGTTTTGATGTATTGGTGTGTTGACCAGGTCCCCTTCACGCAGGTGCCTGTCGCATATCCTCTCCAGAGTTTTGAGTAAAAACGAGGTGAGGCTGATAGGTCTGTATGCTTTGGGGTCCGAGTAGTCACCTTTACCTGGTTTTGGTATAAATGTTACTTTGACCTCCCTACAGCGCCGAGGCACATATCTGTGCGCAAGGCAGGCTGCTAGGATCACCGTGAGCAGCTGTGTCAGATTTTCGCCGCCCCACTTTAGTAGGGCGGGGAATATTCCATCCAGGCCTGGTGATTTGAAGGAGTCGAAGCTGTTGATGGCCCATTTTATTTTCGTGGGGCTGGTTACCTGGTTTGCATATTCCCAGTCAGCTTCTGTGGGGACGATCTCCTCTCGCGTCCAGCTTACCGGTTCAGATATTACGCAACCAGGGAAGTGAGTTTGTATGAGAACATTCTCTGCTTCCTCTGGCGAGCCGGTTAGGGTGTTGTCTCGCTTTCGTAGGGAGCCCATGGTATGCGTTGTCTGGTTGGAGAGAACTTTCCTTACCCTGTTAGCCTGTGTGCAAGTTTCAATGCTGCTGCAGAAGTTGCGCCATGAGTTCGTACTTCTGTACCTTATGCGTTTCTTGTAGTTGGACTTGGACGCTTTGTAATTGTCCCAGTCTTGGTCTGCGCCTGTGTTCATTGCTCTGTTTAATTGCCGCCTCATCTTTTTCCTGAGTCTCTCCAGCTCCGGGCCCCACCAGTTCACGCGCTCGTTGCTCATGCTAGGCGGGTTAGATAAGGGACATGCTTGGTGGTAACACTCCACTATTGAGTCCGTTAGGAGGTTTACCTGTTTTTCAATCTCGTCGCAGCCCACTAGCCGGTGCAGAGTCTCTGCTGGCGGCAGAGTCAGGTCCAGTAGCTCCGCGTACTGCGTGCGATTGGTCCTGCGTGGGGTTCGTCTAGGGGTTGCGGTGATTGTGTTTACCTGAATGTCGAATCGTAGCCATCTGTGATCCGAGCACGACATCTCACTAGATACGTGCCAGTTCGACATATGGTTCGAGGCTTCTTCAGTTGCTAAGGTCAAGTCAATGATTTTTTTACTGCGTTTGTTCACAAATGTGGGTTCTGACCCCCTGTTAAGGATATTGAGGTTGGTTGTTATTAGGTATTCAACAAGAACCGGAAAGGCCCTTGCCCCGTCAGCATGGCCGACACCCTGTCCTCCCAGAGGACCCCCCCATGTCTCGCCTGCGAACCGTACCCACCTCGACCATACGGACGCGTGTCCATGCAGTGGCTAGCTGCAAGGCTACCGTTTTGCCAGAAATTCGGATTCTCGGTAGTACTAACCCGACTCCGTTCGACTCACCCCCCCAGGACTCCTGCATCCTCGCATACGGCGTTCAACTGCGGAGGACTACCGCAGGTAGGCTGGATAGTCGCCGAGAGATCTCAGCTATTGCTGGTACAGAGAGGGCACAGAGGACTCCGTCAAGTCTACCAGCAATGTTGCCCGGGGTGTGCCGTGGTAGTTGGTAGTATTCCGTTCGGGTTTTTACGTCCTTGCGGTTTCCTACCATCCACCCACACTAGGAGGCGACACTCTAGACACCCCTAATTATATGTATATACAGGATGTCCCAGAAACCAACGTCAACCCGCCTAGGGCTGATAGAGCAGCTAAAAAGCTATCGATTTAACCCCTAAATATATATGTTCAGCGATTTTCACTACTTTCGGAGATATTGATCATTTTAATCTGACGTTTTGTGGTTATCCGTCATGTTCATGTCACGAAAAATCCTTAATTTCATGTTTTATTGCATAAGTTTTTTAGTGGTATCTTACATAATTAGAATCATTACGAATCAGCGAAGTTTTTAAAACTATTGGCCCGTTTTTCTTGAATAGTTTTTTAAGTAATCACATAAAGTTTGTTTCTCCTAAATATAAACGAATGAAAGAATTTTCTATTTAAAGTTATTATTAAGCCTTAGATGATTTTCAGTAGATATAAATACTTTAGCCGCCTGTGTCTCGGAACAAATCAAGTCTAATTAGTCATGATAATTTTACTTTTCAAGTTCGTTATATGTGCTTTCATTTGCTTTAAATAAGTTGTTTTTGAAATAAATCAACATATTAATTTAAGATATTTTGCAGATTTTTCTTACTTGTGGTTTTGGCTGCAGGGAACACGTAACTATAGCCAAATTTAACTATTTATAATAACGATGATTTTTTACGAGCTATCCAATGACAATTCACTCGATATCATAATGAGAAAAAATATGTAGTTAAGGTACCTGCGGGAAATAAAGCCTGTCGGGTAGTAAGGCCTATTGGGCTAAGTAACAAAAATCGTAGTAAAATGCTTACTCACGCTCAAGGCGCAATAAGTAACACCTAGCGGGCGAACAACAAACTACAAGTTCGTACCGGCGCCCTGCACTGCTTCCCATCTCCAGTGTGGCGTCATTCATTTTGAAAAGTGACCGCGTGGCACTTGTATCAAAAATAGACCCGAAAGAATGGTAAATATCTTTTGTACTTAGCAATGTCGCAATGCTTACTAAACTCTTCTAATGGGCTTAGTATGTGATTTAACGTTTCAGATTCAGATTCAGATTCTTTATTTGCGATAAACGTGGTACAAAAATGGTCTTCTTGAAACATAATCCGACACAATTAACCGTCGGTGACAGCATGCAAAAACATGAACATTAAAACTTACAATGTACAAAATATTCTATAACATATGTCTTGAAGATTAAATCATTAAAATGGGAAATAAATTAAACTAAGTACAAGTCAATTTTTCGTCATTAAATATTCATTTACGGATTAGAACCCTTTCTCAACCAACCAGTGGAAAAGTATGGTTTAAATCGATTGTATTTGAGATTACTTATTTCTTCAGGTAAGTTACTGAATATTCTAACCGACATTGCATAGCAGTTTTTGTTACAAAGGTTTGTCTTGATTTTATGTGCTACCAGTCTGTCGGGATAGCGTGTATTAAAAGTGCAGACTTCTTTTTTCCTAGTAAAGAAACCAGGGTTCGTCCTCACGAACAGACACATTTCAAATAAGTAGATACATGGGAGAGTTAGCAACCTCAGCTGTCGAAAAAGAGGCTTGCAGCTTGTCAGGGGGCCTGCGTTACATATTGCGCGAATGCACAGCTTTTGCGCGATGAAGGCTTTATTATTGATACACAATATGATGCAGTATCTTAGAACTGATGCAACATAGGCGTGATATACACTAAGTGCTGTTTTTTTATTTGTAATGTGGGTAAGCCTCCAAAGAGCGAATGCGAAACGATTTATTTTGCCACAGATTTTGTCTACTTGTGGTCTCCATGTACACTAGAATTATTCCTAAAAACGTGGCTTAAAGTAATTAAATTGTAATTAATTGTAATTAAAGTTTGACCCTGATAGGCTAATTGTAATTTACACTTAGTTGCGCCCTGATTGACAAATTACAAAATAATCATTATCGTATTTATTTGTTATTAATACTGATATGTCGTCAGCAAAAAGGGTACACGGATGGGAAGTGACACGAGGCAAGTCGTTTATGTATATTAGAAATAGAAGGGGACCCAATATGCTAAGCTGCCTTGCGGTACACCAAATCGATTTATGACCATTTCTGACTTAGATATTTGTTCTTCTAGAGAATTATTGTTGATATTAGTGAGTTCGACAAATTGTTTCCTGTTATATAAATAGCTTATGAGCCATTCGCTGGAACGACCTCGTAGACCATAGGCTTCACATTTATTCATAAGCAAATCGTGGGAAACAAAATCGAATGCCTTACTCATATCAAAGAATACAGCAGTCGTTTGTTTTTTGTTATTAGCACTTTCAATTATATTTTTAACGAGTGTAAAAGTAGCCAAAAGGGTGGATTTGCCTTTTTGGAAGCCATTTTGTTCTGCGACCAGACCGTGCTGCGACCGTGTTGTGATCCAAATATTTTTAATTTTTTTTGTTTATACACGTGGTTGGTGGTTATTATGGCCTATAACAAATTACCTATGGGCCTTATTGCGCTCTTGTTTCGTGTATGGAAATAAATTTCTCTTAGGCGTTATGATCCTCGTACTGGACATATCGGTTTTGTGTATTCTATTACTTAGTTTAAGTTACTACGAAGTTAGTGTGTAACGATTTGTTATATTGTCATGGTATGAAACATTTTTATTTCAAATGTAATGTGTAATAAGTTGAAATTTTATGATAAAGTAGACTCAGGCCTTCTTATCCCACAAATAGTTAAATATGGCCTGTAGTGAAATATGGCCTACAGGTGATTTGGAACAAGTATTTAATTTTGTTTTTGTTTGTGCCAAAAATTGGTATTTTTTGTTTATTTTGTAGTGTATGAAACTAAAGAGTGACTTTAATTAAAAGTTGGTGATTAAATTGGCAAATATTATTTTTATTCAGAATCTCCTTAGCTAGGCTTTAATACCCGAAGGTACCTTACCTTTGTAACGAGGTGTATCTGCCAATGTGTTACACCTCGTTCAATTAGTCGTTCTGGCGCTTAATATCTGGCTATTTTTTATTCTAAATTCTAAATTTGAGCTCATTTTAAATTTTACGATCGCCTGCGACGACGACGAGTTCAGTCGCTCACAAGCTACCAAGCTATTAACAAGTTCCAAATATAATAACATTTTTAAATCAAGTTAATACTTACAACAGTGAAGTGAGATTTATGTAAAGGACCCCTTCACCTAAATACCTACTGTTTTAATGGCACTAATTGTAAGTTTATATCTATATCCACGACCATCCCTTCATCTAGTCCTAATTTTATAATATATGTATATTCTAAGTTTCCTTTTTGTATTGTTCTCAGGTGCCTTATTACCTTATTTTATAATAATTACGCTAACTGAATAAATAAAGATTCCTGCCCTGGACTTCCGGTGTATTAATCCAACGATCCTGAACCTGCTCCGGTATTACCGCGACATTGGCGCCGCTTCTCGAACCCCGCCCAGATACACCACCAACGACGCCGGACCCCGATCCACCAGAAAGAACCACAGCAGCCGAGAACAATTTTTTTTTTCTTTTTTTTTACATAATTTGTAATAGTTAGATTTAAGCTTAATTTTACAAAATTCTAAAAGGTTATAGTCGACCAATCCCAAACGATACTTCAACTCGGCCTTACATTCTTTTAATTCATATTTTTATTTTTGTATTACTATTTCCACTTATTTTATATGGTTTTCTTTTTTATCAAGATTTTATTCTACAACTCTGTCAGTTTATAAATAAATGTATAAGTAGGCCAACTTACAGCTTTGTAGTACCTAGAGTCTCCGAGTTAAACCACGGATAGGTAGACGGACGGACGGAAATGGCGAAACTATAAATAAATAAATAAATATCCGTGGACAATCTCACACAAATTGACCTGTTGTTGACTACGGAACCCTAAAAATCGGTCAACCACCGTCCGACATTACCTACCACTCTAAGGGGTAAGAGTCCTTATCGTGTAATATATTATACAAATTAGGCTCTTTCGGATACACAATTAGATTATTCTTATTTTTATTATTAAGTTATTTTTCCAATTACCCTTCTAACATTCAGAGAGCGGAATTTAAAAGTTTCTTCACGATGTTTTTTTCTACATCGTAATAGCATCAGTTACTACAGAAAGCACTTAGGCGTACTTTAGATAAGTTAGAAAACATTGGTGCACGGCGGTCACCAGGGATCCTGACTCGGTTGGGTTTTTTACGGCTAATAAAAGGTAAACGAGCGCCTAGCTCGCCTGATGGTATGTGGGATTCAAGACTCATACTTGTAATCTCAAGACTACAATCTCAAGGATGCAATCCTAAGATTACAAATGTGTTGCAAAGCCGGAGGGCTAAGATGAGCCTCTATGCTAGTAATTTCAACAGTTGTGTTCTCCCTACACCGGAATACAATAATGCGAAACTGCTGCGTGGCGGTAAGGTAAGGATATGATTATAGTAGCGATGCGAACGGACGCTGCACAATGTCCTACCACCACGACGCTCATGATGACGTCCTACTGCACAATGTTATGAAAGGTTCGTCACAAAGAATACTCGTATTATGCTTTATTTATTCAACTAATCGAAGCAGCCGCAATAACGCCACAATCCGAAGTTGAATGCGAATACCGTGCTGCGGTCGCGTTGCTCCGGCTAATGCGATTTGCGAGCGACCTGGCGCGAGTTTCGGATGCCTAGCAACTTCGCGAACTATAGAATAGAAAAGAATAAAATTTATTTTCAGACCTTTCAATCCATAGTTTCGTACAATAAAATTAAAATAAAATAAAATATAAATTAAAATTACAATTACAAATTAAAAAATACAATATTACAAATTACACTATTAATAATAAAATGGAAATAAATTAAATGAAACTAGCAGCATCTTTGTGGATATGGAGACGATTCCAATAGGCCACAATTGGAGAGTCCAACCTGCCTGCTGCCGCGTCCAGGAGAGTGTTGGGGAATATAGCCCTGGACTTATGAATTCAAACCTTTGCAAAAACAGGACACATCTGCCAAATAGATCTTTTTCCATTTCCGGCTTTAATGCTAACAAGGGAGGGTAAAATATACTTTGATTAACAATCTGCAGATGTGCCCTTTGGAATTTAGCAGCATTGAAAGCACGAGTAAACTATATAAGGCAATCTATTAAGGCAAAAAACACAAAAGTTTAATAACAAACAACATTTTTTTTTTTTAAAAGATCGCTTTATAGCGATAAAACCGCCAGTTACCGTAATAATTATAAATTTTGAGGTAATTTGCAGTGTACTTTTATTTTATGTATGTATGTATGTATGTAAACTCTTTATTGTACAGCAAACAAAAGCAAAGAACACAGGCATAGATAACAAAGGCAAGGCGTAACCGCGTAAGGAGGCGAGATTGTATAGCTATTGTAAAGTCTTTGATTGGGATTGTGAAATTCTTAAATAAATACGTAATCTGTAATTACGTTTCTCTACATTCTCGAAGGTTAATTAAATAAAATTTAAATTAATTTATATATTTTTGCAACAGATTTTTACAAAACTTATTTTACGTAACGCACTTTCTTCTATTTACTGTTTAAAGAAAAATCGTCCAGTTGAAATGACTTTTCTGAAGGTAGTCATATTTTTTGAGTAGGTATACTTACGTAAATACAAATGTACATATTTTTTCGACCTATATCATATTGGTAAATTTTACCATGGGACATGTTCTATTTTAAACGTTATTTATGTCGGTCAATTTTTCTGGTCGATTGTCGTATTTGTAATTGTCATTTTTGTGGTTTGAAGTCTAATTTCGAGTCGTCGATAAGACTTTTGATCGAAATGACAGCAAATACTTTCTTCTTCATTTTGACCGCATTTTTAAAATAAAATAAAAAATAAAAAACCGAATTGGTCTCTGTAATAATAAAAAATCGGTCATGTGCGAGTCGGCCTCGCTCACCGAGGATTCCGTATTTAAGATAATAAGTCTGGAAAACGAAAAAGAAAATAATAATTTTGTTATGTACAGTCGACGTCAAAGATATGTTTACACTTTAGTACCTCGTCACTTTATCCGCTATGTCAATTTGATATGGCAGTTAAAACATGACGTTAAATAGACAAGGTACTAAAGTGTAAACATATTTATGACGTCGACTGTACTTTATTTTCTACGCAATAAGGTCCATTTTAAGTAGCCTTAATTTTAATAAGGTGCACTCGGCTAACTCCGAAAATCAGGTAACTCCAATAATATCACATTTTTACCAAAGGCAACATTATTTTTTGCTTTGGCAACCGTTACCTAGCCGCCCTCTTAAGCTGCTCTCCCCCTTGAATTGACATCGGTCGCTAATTAATTAATTCCGTAATACAAGTATCGTATAACTTTATATTATGCTAGTTACTAATGACCAATGACAATAAACATTTTTTGGGAGTGAAAATATGAATGAAAAAAACCGGGCGAGAGCATGTCTGGCAATGCTCAGTGTAGGGTTCCGAAATAGTAGATTGTATAACTGGGGTCTAAAATAAGCCATACCTAGTACCACGAGATGGTCATTTTCCCGAGCAAAGCGAGGAAAAATAGTTCGAGGGGTACCTAATATGGCTTTTAGGCCCGAGTTATACACTCTACTTTTCACTTCGATTGTGAGAAAATAAAAACATTACCTAAACAAAGGTAATAAATTAGCAAGTATCCACCACAAATTCCACGGCGAAAATATTGTTTTAATTTGGCGGCATGTTTTTTTAAAACTACTTTGACACAGATACAAAATATAGACACCGCGAATAAACGCCACTGACCGTGTGAGTATTTAGCGCTTCAAAACGTTGCACAATCGATTTAATCATATTTTAACGATTGTAAAATAGGGACTAAAAAACACCTAATGTTTTGAGAAATGAATTCTGTTACCTGATTGGTCGATTTTAATATTGCTGTATTCTGGTTGGTTGATACCAAATACAAAGTTTTAAAAAAAAAAGTTAAATTAGTGAAAGAATATTCGTACCAAAAAGAACCTAACTTTGTGATTGGTGGATTTAATTTGGTGAAGTATTTTGATTGGTCAAATTAAAATGTTTTGTAATTGTAAATCATTCTATTTTCAATTTCATATTTTCCCTAGGGAAAATACTTTAGTCTCGCTTGATAAGTCTAATATGACACACTTTTTGAGCATGAGAAGTGAAAACACTTTGGTCGCTTGTATCTCAGGAACCAATCAAGTCTACTTAGTCGTGATAGTTTCTTTAAAATTTGTTATAATATGCTTTAATTTAAGATATTTTTCAGGTTTTTAGTATTTGTAGTTTTGGCTGTTTTGGGAACACAGGACTCCAACAAAAAAAAAAGGTATTGTTACGTACGTGGGGGTAGGTAACTGATAGAAATGCACGAATACATCGATAATCAAAAGCAGACTTTAAAAAACGCACTCGCTTAAACCGTTACCTACAAACAATTATCGCACAATAAACTTAGGCGCTTTACACACTGCGAATTTTAGTAGCGATGCAGTCGCGCATTTCGTATCGCAGTCACTTTTGCTCTCTAATGTGTGAAAGTGACAGCGATACGAAACGCGCGACTGCATCGCTACTAAAAGTCGCAGTGTGTAAAGCGCATTAGATGATCGCTCGGGTTGCTCTTGTTCGCACTGTTCGCTTTCCAAGTAAAGACTGACTCTACCCGCAATCGCGGTCCACCTTTTATAATTGCCGTGTCCGACAATTCCAGCGGCTCTATTCAAGACGGTAAAAACAATATCGTATTTGATCTGTTATCGAATTGTCAACGTTTTGATAGCTCTTATTTTCTTGAAAGTAATGGCGGCTGACGTCATAACAATACCATAACAGGCAAACTACGATATCGTTTTTAGCGCCTAGACTAGAGGCGCTGATAGCCTTCCGGAATGTTCGATGTACTTCGCCCCGCCGAGGACCATCGAGACTATTCGGTGCTATTCGTTGCTGGAATGTTCTACGCCTCGCTACCTTGTTTTTGTTTACAATCGCGACGTCCTTGGCTCGCGGGTCTGGAATATTCTGCGTATTGCTGTCTCATCTTAATCGTGTTATCTCTTTCACACGCTTCTCGAAAGTTCTCAGTATCGCTGTCTCTTTCTAATCATGCTATCTCTTTCACTCTTAGTGGAAAATTGCCATATACTGAAATGTACTTCAAAGGCCCATAAGGGGTCCTGAAAACGCCTGAAAATTGGTTTTCAGGTTATGGCGTAATCCGAAAGAGGGTGGCCTGAAACGGACTGAAAACATGTTTCAGGTGCCTGAAAACGATGGCAAGTTGGTCGAAATTTTGATAACCTGGTATGTGATAGAGCTACTTCCGAAACTGACTGAAACGATATTTCAGCCTGCTGAAAACGCTTCTAAAGCACCAAAATCCACGATTGAAAACTAGACGCCTTATCCCATCGGCCCATCGGCGTGACAGTATTCAAATATCAAAAGAGCCTTGCATTCTGAGTTCATTCAGATAGTTCCCATGTACAGTCAAGGAAATTAATTCCTAGACCACTTTGGACTATCTCAAAGTAACGTGACATGACGCACCAAGATATTTGAAAATATCTATATAATTATACGTAGTTGACAATAGTAGCTAGTCACGTAATTTTTATGGTGGTGTACCTTTACGAAAAGAGCAAAAAAAATGAAGTGAAAAACAAAAAAGTTTTTTTTTCATCTAAGTTTAAGGACAGGAATGTCTGTAAAAATATTGATTGTTAACCCTATTCTAATCTCATCAATAGTGATTTTATTCGGTTACTCTCGCTTGCACGGTTAAGATAAAATAAAATATTAAAAAATTACCTTGATTTTTGTAACATTTTCGTGAATAAATCAGAAACAAAAGAAAATCGAAGGCTGATATTAAGCATACAATGTTCTTAGGTCCTGCCACTACTCCACCTAAAAGTGTAACCAAAACCCTTGAGGGGGCCAATCTTGTTAGCTTAGCCTGCTACATAAGTCTTTGACTGTTACTAATCTCGTAGAGCTTCGTAGCTAGTTCGTAGCATTTCTACGCGCTATGAGCATGCGCAATATTCTACCATAGTTTTGTTTTTTATCATGGAGAAAGAGTAAACAGGCCATCTGATGGTAAGTGGAATCTGATACCCGTAGTCATTTGCAATCTCAAGACTGCAATCCTAAGACTGTAAAAGCGTTGCCAAACCTAAGAACAGAGATGAAATGCCTAAATTCCAGAATGAAGAATGCAACATGAATTAAGGGCAGGCCTTGCAAAACGGTATCCCGCCATTTTCCATAAATTCATTTGTACTCATTTCATTTACCACAACGGTCAATGGCTATCTTCATTTCCCTTAATATCATATGTTTGAGTGCTATAATACTCAAGTAGGTATCATAATGTTCAACCTCCCTAATATTAGATACCATAATATTTACTTTCTATAATGTTCACAATCCCTAATATTTTATGCCATAACAATAATTTGCCATAATTACGGAGAAAGCCGTTTTTTCACGACACAAAAACAAACAAATCTGAGTGTTTTATAGTAAAAAAATATTATGGCTTTTGAATTTTCAGGCATGCGATTTTAGTACACTTGATAATAGGAGAAATGAAGTGTATGGCAAACGTATAATTATGACACTTAAAATTATGGCAAATGAAAATATGGCAAATGCCCATTACCGCGATTCATAAATCGTTATGGAATATACAATGATGGCAAATGAGATTATTGCATATGAAATTCGAGGAAACTGCAGAGAACCCTTGCAAAACATCTGGTCGCCGGCATTTTTTTTTATATGTCTTGGGCTTTATTAAAAACCAAGCCGACTCAAAATGCTGCACATGTTATAAGATCTTACCATTAAGTATGGGTATGGGTTACTTATCTTAGGACCAAAAAACTTTTGTCCGAATTTCGTTTGGTTGAAAACGTTTCGATAAATTTTGTTCGCCTTTGGTTTCATTTCTTCGAAAGATCACTTTTTACAATTAGTCATCTTTTGATAAGCATTTTGATCAGTTTGATAAATTGTTTGTTCTCCATTACTGATTGGCGCACAAGACCATTTGTCCCTTTTAATGATCTGATTTATTAGATTTACCTAATTTTGATTTGTAATTTTTGTATTGGACATTTTGTTGTTTTAATATTAACGGTTTCTTAAAAAATCGGTTTGTTTCTAAAGACATATTTTTAATCGACCGTTTACTTTCATTCACAACGATTTACTTATTTTGTGCATGGCAAACCAGACATTAAGGCAACCCGCTGAGCCCTAGCTAAACAAGATGCGTTCGCGAACGTGATCGTTATCAAAAAAGTATAGAGTCGACATAAGCGGCGCGTCGAGCAATTTAATGTAAATTCCATTCATTTTGACAGTTTTCGAAAATCGATTACGTTTGCCTTATGCATTTGCATCTTGTCTGTGAAGCTAGACAAGTTGCGAACGCTAAAGTAAATGATTTTCGAAATATAACAAAATGTATGGAATTAACGTCGGCGCTCGTCGCGACCTTCTGACAGCTTACGCCATTTTGGATACCTAACGATAACGAACGCCGAATGCATCTTGTCTAGGGCCTCAGCACGGCTAGCACATCTTGTATTTTCTCGCTTTTCGCTCAGTGCATCCTTATCGGTGCAGACAACTTAGAAAGGAACTCTGAGAGTTAAAAAAAATTATAACTTGTCAAAAGTACAACAGACACACAGGTAGTCAGTTTTACCGTGTTGAATAGAGGCCGTGCTTATAGTTTGAACAATCGTCTCAGTAACTACTTAGTACGTAAAAATGATTTAACCAAATTGTTACGCATTTAGTCTTGTTAATTTCTTTAGAAAACCACTTTGCTGTAAAATCCAAAGTTTAGGACATATTTAATAGAAACAGAAAAATCTTTTTTCGTCGTTTTATGGACATTACAAGCCCGCGGCAGCACCTCAAGGTCGAAAACTTGAATGAAAAATCCAAGTTTTAATAAAGGCCTCTACCCTGTAGGACATACCTATCCTAAATTTGCGGATATCCTACCTTTTGCAAGGTAAAATCTATAATTTCACTAAACTAAAAGTCGGTTATACTATCATAAGAGAATATGTGAGCGAGTGAAGGAGAAGTAACTAGGTACAAACCCGAAGGGCTTTTAAGAACTATTTATTGCACTGCCGAATATGTGCAATATATTCTATTTTTTTTCTGTAAAATATAAATTATAATTATGTATATGTCTATGTCGAGTTTTCGGTATATAAACTTAGAAGATAGGGGGCGGCCATGAATTACGTGGTGGGTCGAGCCGAATCTCATCCAATCTTACTTTGGGGAAAGGGGGGGGGTCTCGGTAAATGTAACGTATTTTTTTTTCGCAAAAATACAGTAAAATTGCGACAAAATTGGGTTAAATTAAATAATTAATTAAGTGTTTATTTTAGAATAAATCCTACGCATATTACACTAGAAACACACGTTTTGAAAAATCTTACGTGAGATTGGGGGATCTTACGACATCTCACCAGGGCAGAGGAGGGGTCCGAAAAACGCCAAAAGCCTCACGTAATTAATCTAAGCGGGGATCGGTATTTTTTATAACAGTTTTAGGCTTTTAGCTATAGTACTTAAATCATGAGGTACGTTACGGTTAAGTTAAAAATGGTTTTGGAATATGAAGATTGAACCTTTATGAGACCTTATTTGTAAAGCCAAATAAGAGTCTTAAGCCATTTTTATATTTCAACTTCCCGTTTCAGACCCTTTCTAGGTACATCTATATAAAACAATTTTCATGTTTTTGGACCTGGTTGCAAACTATATTAAAATGCGTTAGCATCTTCTACTACAATCCTGGTATACCTACCTTTATAACAGAACACAAGTACATTTTTGTCTGAGCAGAGGCAGGCCACCCTAGCCTAATAACAAAAATGTGCCAAACAAACACGAGATCGATAGCTATACCAAACGTGTATATATATCAAGCTTGGGAGGCTGGTATAGCATTTCGATGCTAAAGCTAGGTCATGTTTGATTTACATTGCGCGACGAACTTGTCTGCATTAGAACGTATGCGATAACAGCGTAGAGTTAGCTGTGGCATGTCGGGTCGCAGGGGGAACGGACCGAACGGGTCCAACTGTACCCTGCCCACTAAATATAAGTGCAACCACTATTTGAGTGCCAACGGAAGCTCATCCTTTTCCAACTGTTTATGAGGTCATATTTGCAATGTAAACTTGTTTGATACATTTGTCCTTTTTGTCGAAGGAGGGTTGAAGTGGCGGGCTGGAGCAGAGAGGCTGCGCGCGGCGGCGGCGCGCGGCAGTCGGCATGCGGCGAGCACGCAGCGTGACGGGCCCGCTGCGGCGCGCCCACCCCGCCTCCGGCGCCACCTGGAACGTCCAGGTACCCCACCAGCCCCATCACCCCATCACATGTCACTAAAACCCACAACGCTACAAACGAAAACAAGAAATACTACAGATTATAAAAGCGACACGCAATCTCTAAGGGAGGATATTCGAATGCTGATCCTTTGTTTTCAATTTAATTTACTTAGTTCAACTCAATTACTCTAACTCCCTTATTTAGCAAAGTAAGAGTCGATTGTTTGCGTATTTGTGCGCAGCGTTATTGTGTGAAATACGTGTGACATTAATAAAACAAATCAAGCTTGGTTGCTTCTATTCGACAGAAGTTGAATAAAGCAAGCTTATTTAGTGTAGATTTGATGGACCTCCGAATTGATAAGGAGAGGGAAGTAGATTTTTAAAACTTTAGTGGTATTTTAATGCGAAGACTATTTGCATTAAAATACCCACAAATAAACAACTACAAAAATACAACATTTATTTTGCAACACAACAATTTAATAAAACTTTGAATTGGCTAGCATTTTATTTTTATTTGAAGACGTTATGTGCGTGGTTTGATTTGAAGTGATTATTAAACTGGTCGGGCCGACTCAGCACTCAACAGTTGTCCTAAACTTGTTGCGCACGCAGCTTACTTGAATACGTTAAGGCATTATCATCTGCTTAAAGGATGAATGAAATCGTTTTTCCTTCAATTCGGGGTATTTCGCTCAACATCGCCAACCGTTATACTTGCGTAGCTACGATAACTATCCATTTAACGTTTAGAAGAACATTTATAATTTAAAGTAAGCATTATTTAGTTTTGTAAGCATTTCTTTTAATAACAATAAAAGTTCGCACAATAAGTAAGACCCTTAGTCAGAGACATTTTAGAGAGATTTGACAGTATTCCCGACTGTAAATATTTTTGTCCGGTATAAATGATTTGACATTTTAATCCTAGACATGGACCACCTGTGGGCCAAATCTCATTCAAATACGTTCAACCCTTTATGCGTGATTGAGAGTCAAACATCAAAATTCCCGCAAACTTTCACATAATATAGGTGAGTGGGATAAGAGGATAGGAATTCTTAAGGTGTTTTAAATTCGTGTAGTGCCCTCGAAGTTGGAAAATGTTATGGCAACAGTAAAACATACAATCATACTGTTAATAGCGTAGTCATCTATCCAACCGAAGAGTGATTATGAAATCTAATTGGTCTGATCATATTGCGCGAATTAATAATTATTTAGGGCCGGCGTCTCAGCGACCGCGGCCCGCGGCGCGGCGGGCGCCAGGACCGTTAATAGTTAATTCGCAGGATATTATCCTTTCAATTAGCTGCATTTTAAATACGATCGAAAATGGTTAAACTGTGACTTTCATGATTTTTGCAACTATGCCAGGTTCATCGTTGCTTAATCGAATCTTTGAACTAGCCTAAATTGACTTCACATATAATTATAAGTATATTGATAATATATACAAAACGGGTCCAACGGTTAATGCCCGCCTTCCACTGCGAGAGAAGCGGGCCCCGTACGGACTCCCCGTTTAGCATACAATGGTGACTTCAAAAGGTTAGCTCGCGGTGGAAACACTTGAAAGTCACCGTTGTAAGCTAAAACGAGTCCGTACGGAGCCCGCTCCGCTCGCAGCGGAACGAACGGTTGTTATTTATTAATTAGTTTATATGGCCATAAAGTATCTACCCGTACTTCAGCGCAAAAGTGTAGTGCTGTACTTTGCAGTAGGATTAGTGTGCTATACAGTTGTTTGTTGGTAGTGTTCTGGTGACGTTTTAAGATACCTAGTTAGTTTTTGAACCAGGGGTCACCTTTCTCTGACGCTGACTGTAGCATAGTGTAGTGTAAATAGGCTACGGGGAAGAAATTTCGCCAGGCGTCAGGCACAGCATCTTAAGATTACTTTTCATTTTATCTGTGAAATTGGTCTTTGACCGGGCCTTAATTCAACGTGGTAAAACAAAATTGCTTCTGACGTGAAATTGTATTCTATCTATCAAAACGTTGACAATACTCGTACGGGAACCGCAAAGCAATATTATTTATCTTCTTAGAATAGAGGCTCTGATGCATTCAAATCTTACAACCTTTGAATAGAGATCTTAAGTAGTAATATTATTAATATGAGGCTAGAATCTGTGAACCTCATACTTGCGCGTGCGGGAAGGAAGTGAGTGAGCTGGGACGACATGGCCTTTCATGCTTTAGAATTGCCGGCCGTTTGTACCGTCACGGCACAATTAATGATCTGATCCGTTGTTCGCTTGCCATTGCACTGCCTCTGTACCAGCTGTCCTGGAACCAGCAGGTTTGCATAGAGACGACGGTAAGCGACAAGATGGAGCTACATATTGGTGCAGTTTAAACCGGGTAGGGCACTGGTGTGGAACGCGGCGTGAGTTGACATTCGCCCTGTCCCACATTCAGTCAACCCGTAATCGGGCCGGTGCAGCAGCTGATCAGGCCCAAACCCTCAAGCGCTGCGAATATTCGTCATTATTAAATAATTACGAATTTGTGGCTCTTGCAGTGGAGACCATATGGGACCTTGGTCAGCTGATATGAAAAGTTTTATTAAGGCCCTGTCATCCCGGCTCATAGACTCCTCCGGACATCCTAGAGCTGGTGCTTACCTCTCCCAAAGGATTGGGCTAGCTATCCAGAGAGATAATGCAGCCCGTGACATAGGGACCATGCCGCGAGCGGACCTGCTAGAGGGGGTGTTCTTTTTATAGTGGTGATTATTATTTATATTTTTAATATTTGAATAGTATAGTTTTATTGTAATTTAAATACGTTTAGTTTTAATTTGTAATTGTATTATTGTTGAATTCTGTAAATACAATTCCAAAAGTGTAGTGTTGTATATTATGGTTATATATGAATACCTGGAAGACTGAGCGTCGCTCGGGTTTTAAACGAAATTTCCCGAAGATGACAACTTGACAGATGTATTTTTCGGCCCAGTAAACCAATACCATATTTCAAATTTCATCGAAATCGTTGGAGCCGTTTCCGAGATTCAGATTATATATACAAGAATTGCTCGTTTAAAGGTATTAGATAAATGATATAGTTTTTGTTTAATTAAAACCACAACGATACGTACACATTGTTAAATTTAATTCATTCTTTACCGATGCTTAATCTTAAACCTTTTAAGGTACACCTTATTAAGAATCATACCAACAATGCCCTAGTACATAATTAACAAAATTCCTGTGGGACTAGGTTAATTTGTATGAGATCGTTCCCGTGATATTTATTTACATAGATTATTAATTGGTTGCTGTGTACAGGTGGTACGCGGCAAGATGAGCTCGCAGTGCCTGTGGCACGCGTGCCGCGCGCTGTCCGCCGGGCTGCTGCTGATGCTCCTGGGCGCCGCCATGGCCGTCATAGGTGAGCGATCCTTTACAACCTCGCACTATATAGATTGTTGTAAATAAATGCTTGAGTTAACATAAGGTAAGTAACATATTAACCTCACTTCTCAATGTCTCACTTTGAGCCGATCCGGTGGTGCCGAGCGGTTATGTCTGCGCCAACCTTTAAACTCGTCTCAAGATACGTCAGAAATGACAGTTATTTACGCGTTGACGCTTTCGTTGACGTGTCCGACACGGGCATGTCGCCCAGAATGAGTTTATTAATACAGCCCTTAAGCTTGAAGTCTTGAGATCGCAAATGTATATTATGTATAATCTACTCCAGTTAAGATAAGATTTGGGCACTAGTACTTTTTTTTAAGTTCTTAAACAATAATATGTTTATTCCACTTTACATTCGTTGCCATTTCCATCCAAATGGATGGATGATCCCGAAGAAAACGTTGATAAAGAAAACGTCATTTAAAACGTGATTCTTAATTTCGCTGGAATCTTATAATAATTAACGCATTTGTTTTATTTTATTGTTCTCACAAACTCTTTAAAATTAATCTTATAGCAACCAGTATGAGCAAGTTTTGTTTTCGCCTAGAACGATTTGTCTATGGCAGTCCGGCTTGACCCTTTCGACAAGACTAGTTTAGTAGTGGTATCATCTCGTGCAGGGTCCGTCCGGATCGCTACCACCATCTTATACAGCCAAGCAGCTGTGTTTGCGTTATTGTGTTACGGTGTGGTGCAATTATTAACATAGAGGCATTCCATCTTAGTCCCCGGGGATGGGAACGCATTTGCAGTCTTTGGATTAAGATTTTAGTCTTGAGAATGTAAATGTCTATGGTCTCAGATCCCACTTACCATCAGGGGCCTGTTTTATAAAGCTAAAAATTACAATTTACAGGTTGCAAGTTCCCATTTGACACAACCTCGACCAATGACGACCAGCCATTTGAGCGGTGTTGCCAGTTTAGACCTGTAAATTGTAACCTGTAGCTTTATAAAACGTGCCCCAGGTGGCCTGTGTGCTCGTTTACTTTATTAATAAAAAAAACATCTTAAAAATGCAACGATAACGGGAATTGATATAAAAATACTAAACAAACCACTTCATCAAAATGTTTTTTCAACGATTGACTACAAGTAATACATCGCTTATAAAATTAAACGATGTAAAATTATATAAGGTAGCTACGCCCTTCGTACTATCTAACACGTGTACCTATTCTGTGCCATTACCCGCGTCCACACGTTTACAAATTAGATAGACAACCGGAACCGTGGCACTTCGGCGTCGCCCCGCAGACGGTTGACGAAGGGGTTGAGGGGGGGACATCCTGCCAGTGAGCGGGTTCCGGAGCTGACACTTCCGGCTTGCAGCTTCCGGCCTGCACGTTGGTGTGCGCACACGTGGCTTAATTACTTATGTGTCACACTGACGCTGGACTGGGATTATTTAATTGAAATTTCGCTACTGCGCTGATTCGTAACCGGTATATCATTTGTAGAAATGTTGAGTGTACGCTTTTAGACCGTATTTTTTTTTTATGGCACGTATAAGACAATCGAGCACACACACCTGGTAAGTTTCTCAAAACTACAATTACTAAACTGCAATCCTACGACTGCAAAAGCGTTGCTAACCCTGAGGACGTATGTGGAAAGCTTCTAAGCTAGTAATATCACCGGTCGCCTCATCCCCACACCGTAACACAACAATGCTAACACTGCTGCTTGGAGGTAGGTTAAAGGATAAGATGGTGGTAGCGATCTGGACGGACCCTGCACAAGGTCCTAAGACCACTAAGTCATCTATATATGTAATAGTACCACTATAAGAGACTTTATTTCCCGTCTGTCCGTCCGTCTGTCTGTCAAGACCACTTTTCTCTGAATCGGCTAAAGCTGAAATTTTGAATATCTGTAGCATTTAGTGGTTCAAATAAAACCTCATAAGTCTGAGAAATGAAATGATTTATTTTAACAGGGAAAAAAACTGAGTAGCAGAAAAAAATGCGTTACTTATCATTTCAAAGCTCTCAAGTTAAATAGAATACATTTTTTTTCTTATTTCTATAATGAATGATTTTTAAGAAGTGGTCTCTGCGTACCCCCCTGGGAAACAGGCGTGATTTAATGTATGGTTTTATGTATAGGTATATATGATTTTTAAGACATTTGGATAATTAACGTGAAATGCAAAAAAAAACACCCTGCCTTGACAATAGTGTTGGCCGAGTTAATAACAATGTGGTAACATGTCAAAAGCAATGTGCCCCTGTATAATTTTCGACGTATTATGTGGTTCTACGTTACGTTGTATTGTGTTGTATATCTTAGAAATTCCCCTAGTGTATTGTGTTGAGCAACAGCGGCATGTTGCAGGGTACTACGCGGACACGCTGTCGGTGGACCAGGAGGTGCGCGGCAACGCCACCGTGGCGGTCAAGGACGAGATGCGAGGTTTCCACCTCAACAACCTCTCCTACGCTGGCCCCATCGTCATGGGCTTCGGAGGTCAGAATCACTTTCAATTATATGTTTGGTTCAATATGTTAATTAGTTTTGGGGTTATTAAAGTTTTAATGATACTGGCAAAGAACGCTACTTTGCAGTACACCTTTGCCTCCCTTGGCTTATAATACCTAATTTGTAATTCTAAAACTTGATATCTAATCCTTATTAACGTAGCAATGTATTTAAATACATAAAATTTCTAAAATATTAACGCATTAAAAATAAATATTTACCTATTTTCTAAGCCACTGAAACATTTCTCGTTTTTCATTCAACAACTTTGAATCTCTTTGCCGTGTGGTTGCCGGCTTAGAATAGTAACACTCCATGACATGTCTTCCCGTGGACGTCGTAAGGGGCGACTAAGGGAATAAAGGCATAGTATAAATAGAAAAGTAGCTCGACTCCGGCCCTTTAGGAGATTCTGATACCTATTGTCGCTCGGGTGTCAGGGTCGTCCAAACATGTTTTTCAATTTTAGTCACCTACTTGGCCATACTGTGATTTATAATCATGTTAATTTTCATAAATTACACAAACCTAAAGTAAGTATAAATATTGTTAGGTACCTAAGTACCAAATCTAAATTATTTTACTTACATACTTTTTATCTGTTGACACTAAATAATAATTATGTTTATAGGTATGTGACGTGATATGTAAATTCCTTTTCGACCTTTTGATAATGCCGCTTTCGCGCAAGGCGGCTTCCTTTGGCTACTCAGGTACCTATTATTGGCGCCACGCGCCGCCGCCGCGCGGCTTCCTTAGAGCATTGGCAGCTCGCTTTGGTTCTAGGCTTGTGCTTTGGGTACTAGGCAACGATAAGCATACTTATGTAGTGAAAAATACATACTTAATATGACTACATAGGTACATATAAGACGCCCAAGACTCAGAAACAAAAAATAGCTACTCGCAGTCATCACAGGAATATTTGCCCTGACCGGGAATCGAACCCAGGACAGCTAGCTTCGTAAGCAAGGTCACTACTTACTTAGTCACTACCAACTACCTAGGCCATCCACGTCGTCACATGTTACCTGTCACGTCACACTCAATAACTTAAATTACCTACTATATATGTATATTGTAGTATTGTTAGGCGATGGGTTTACAACCTGTCACTAATACCTATAGACTGTTAAACATCTTAGCCTGTTTGTGCCAATTGTGGTTACAGAATTGACAACAAGTTTTTAGAGTTGTTGGTAATTCTGTAGCTCTCCCTAGCCCACTCTGGAAATGAAGGCGTGAAAGTATGTGCCATAAATATGCCAAAAATAAAGTTACAACTGCTTTTCTTCCAAGCGACCTTATTTCGTACCCATACTAAAATACTCAAAGTTTAAAATTAGACAGTTCTGTCCGATGTAAACAGGTTATTTGATGTAATTTGACGTATCCAGGTAAAATATTGCTATAAACGACAACAGTAGTCCAGGCAGTAAGTCGTGTTTCTCTGGGCTGTGAAAACGCCTAAGTTTCTTACTTAAAGCATTTCTTAATGACTATTATAAGACAAGTAAAAATATGGTGTACCTTAATTCCAGGATTCATAGTAGTAGCTGCATGCGTGATGACCTTCGAGGCCCGCGACAGCGCAGCGAAGGTGACGCCGGCGCGGCCCACGGCGATGCCGCGGCCGGTGCCGCGCCGCGGCCCTTGTGCGCCCGCGCGCCTCGACCAGCTGGGCGTCTACCGGCTCCCGCACGTGCTGCCGCTGCCGCACGCGCTGCCGCTCGCGCCCGTCTTCAGGCACCGCCCCTCACATGCCCCTAAGTACTTGTATAGCTACTTAGATCAACAGTTTGCCCTGTGACCTTTAGTTCTTTCACTGTGTGTAAACTACAAAGCTACGAATACCAACATATCAGGTTGATTAAAAACCTGTAAAGCCGTAAAAACATGTGCATGATTCAAGGCTAAGTAATTTATAAGCAGGATAAGTAAAACCGTTAAAAGCCCTCATAAATAACCCCCTTTTACGAGTATGTTGCTTTGTTCCTCCAAAAATCATGTCCTATGCTATCATTATAAGTAGTTTGAGGCCCGTCATAGTAGGTAGTGTGTGTGGCAGAATGGAGAAGGCGGGGCGCGTGCGGTTCGGGTCGGCGCCGGACCTGCGCGTCGGCGGCGCGCGCGCGGTGCCGGTGTCGGCGCTGCGCCGGCCGCTGCGCCGCTACGCGCTCTCCGTCGACGAGCCCCCCCACTCTGCTGTCAGGTATTTCCCGCATTCAACCCATTGACCTCAACTTCATGTCTGGGCTGGTAGATTGATGTTACAACTTATATGATATTGCATATTTTTTTTAGGTATTTAGCAGTAATTATCCCAGTTGTGAAGGTCAAGTTTTCAATTAATATTTTTACCATATTAAATCGTTAAGCTCCTAGAGAAAATAAAATTAATAAATAAGTATCCTATAAGTAACCCCAAAATAATCAGATTCTATCTTTAATATTTTCCCTTACCTATAATCGTACCCACGGGACCGCCAAAGGATTGCCCAAACAGAGTCACTACCAACACGGCTAACTGCGTCGTTAAAAATTCAATAGTTTTTTACATAACTATTCATGTAACTAGTAATATAGTAATATTTTTAGCCCAATGTTGTCAGTACTCTCGATATAGGCAAGCGAGCATGCGGGTTACCTGATGGGAAGTAATCATCACCGCCCGTAAACACCAGCAGCAACTCAATTGTTGTTGTCCAACAAGGAGCAACTTTTTGGAAACAGTTCTTTAATTTGTTCTCCGAAAATCCCCTCCATCATTATTTTTTTTATCTGAAGAAAGGAAAAATCCTTAGGTACCAGCATAAATTTCAAATTGTGTTCAAAAATACGCCTCTATTAGGTGAGTCAGATATTTTTGAGCCTTGTTGTGTTTTGCTACCACCGAATACATTGCTCGGTAACAAAGGTCTATGATATATATACATTTTTTTACAGACGTATCGGGAGTTTTTTTAATTGACCAGAATGATGGTCCTCTTGAACTGATTGAACTGAACTTGATGAACTTAAGCTGAAATCTGAAAATACTTTTCTATAAGTATCTCTCCCTATCTATGCCTACAATAACTATGCCGCTGGGAAACCAGCATAACTTTTATAAGAGGCTCAAGCGGCTAACGCAAAACGAAACTATTTTCGTAACAAAGTGTAGAAAATTGACATAAGCGTTCGGAGCGACGTCAATCCTATACATTTTCGATAACGATAACGTTCTCGCTATGCATCTTGTCTAGAGCCACAGTTCTTTTGTTAGGTAGGATAAGATGAAAGTTTACCGTTATCTACATACCTACCCTCCAGACAAATACCCGATATTTTGACAAATGTTTGGATTCTGTTTTGTTATTTGGTAACCCTACTTGGATATGATGATATAATATTTTAATTTCGTTTTTCTACTCGCGTAATATAAACCGCTAATATTGATATCGTTAACGGTATCAAAATACCACCTAAAGCGTAACCGAAGCGATAAAACAATTCTATAATGAGCGTTACCATGGTAATAACAGTTCTATAATAATTATTATAGCATTGTTGCTACCATGGTTACGGTCATTATGGATATCAGTGTTGGAGGTTTAGTGAACACTTTGAGATCCTAATTTATATAATAAACCGTTAAAAATATTTTAATACCAATTACAATAACGTATATTAAAAAAAAATTTTTGGGTCTAATTATATGTATAACGTAACATTTTTATTAAATTACTAAAAATATATGGTTAATATCCATCGATTTGTTATTTGGTTTCCATGGTTACGTTCAATATGGATATATATTAACTAAATAGCGTTTCGTTTGGCATTCCAACTTTTGTGATAAATTGTCAGAACTGTTTTATTAACTATTAAATTTTGCATGAAATTTGTTAATATTTACTTTACAATAAAATTCACAAACTATTAACGCCAATCAAAATAATTAAAATGACTTTGCTGACAAGTAATTTGTTCTAGCAGAAAAATCGAGTAAAGTATACGAGAAAAGTTAGCGATTGTTTATTTTTGTCATTATCATTTTAAGCTAGTGGAAAAAGTTATGTATGCAACGGTTCATGATTAGCTCTTAAGGTACTCGTGCCTGTAATTAAAGCACTCGCAGGCTCGTGCTCTAACCTCGGCACTCGTACCTTAAGAAGCTTCATTATGTACCAATTACATAAATAACTATTATAGCCGTTGACTCAAACAGAGGTGTGTTATAAGTTTAACGTGTACCTGTGTGTCTGTATTCCTGCGCTCTGTATATCTGAGTGTCTGTTTAACTGTGTATGTCTGTGGCATCGTAGCTGCCAAACGGATGCATCGACTTGGATGCGGTTGTGTTTAAAACAAAACCAGTTCAATCCGGATGGATCTAAGCTACTCGTAGGTAAAAATAGGTTTGATGAAAATCGGTTAGGCTGTTTAAGTGTTATCAGTTTTGAAAATAAGTATCGCTATTACATCACGGGTTTTCATTTATTTAATAGATTTTTATCTAATTTCTTTGTAACGCCGCAAACACACTGAAAGCAAAGGCGGCGCGATGCGGCGCGTTCTCATACTAAACAGCGTTCTAAAAGCGTGGCGGAGGCGGTTTTAGTATGGGAACGCGTCGCACTGCGCCTCCTCCGCTCTCAGTGCGTGCGCAGCTTAAATCCCATAGTAATTCCGTAATATTTTTGTTGTGCAGCGCGAGCGCAGCGGAGTCAGAGTGCGGGTCGCAGTCGTCGCTGGCGCTGGACCTGCACGCGAGCGGCGCGTGCGGCGGCGTGACGCTGCGCGTGCGCGACAACACGCGCCGCCGCCCGCTAGCACGCCAGCAGCGCCTGCGCGAGGACGCCATGCACCGTAAGTAGGGGTAGTGGTAGGCGTTTTATTCTCTTAAAAACGGCGTTGGGTCGGTCGAACGAGTGAACGCGGCTAACCGGCGAGTTTAAGTAGTCCCGTCAAAGCCTACAAAACACATTTTAGCGTATGCATTCTCAATCAGGCAGCGGGGCTTCTGCCGAATAGGGTTGTGTTGTACTAAGAGCCAAAAAGAATTAATTCCCGTTTCCGTACTAGAACGAACTATTCCGTGAAGTTTCTGCTCTTAGTTCATTTAATACACGCGGAGCAAGAACCGAGCAGAGCAGTGAGTGACACTGATAGGAAAGCCGGCCATTCATTCAGTCAAAGGAGCAACAGACCAGTTTCCTTCAGTGTACTAGTGTACTAAAAGAACTAAAAGACCGAATTAGTACATAAGAGCGATTGTACTAGTTTGGAGCGATCCGCTCAGTGAACGAGCGCGCACAACCCTACTGCCGAACGATCGAACGTAAAAAGGCTGCCTAATTGAGAATGCAAGCGCTGAAATGTGTTTTGAACGCTCTGACGGGACTATACTTAAACCGGCCGTTTTTAAGAGAATGGCACCCCAGTGCTAAATATAGCTCTTTACGCTAACGTTTTTCTTTTCTATCACTCAAAATTTATGGGATGACATTCTCGTTCGAAGCGATAAACCAAGTTGTTTTAACTAACTGTCGTCCCATATATTTTGAATGATAGGAAGGAAAAACGTTAGTAGTGTTTGCATCTTGACTAAGGGCTCGGTTTGTACTTTTCTCTCCCTCGCCGTCATACGCTCTTATGCTAGTTTTACTGAATTCACCCGAACCAGAAAGACTTTTTAAGCGCGTTGTATATAGGGTGTTCCAGAACTTGACATAAACATACGCGGCATAAAGAAGCCCCTTTCATACCGGTCCATAACATAGTAATAACTTTCCAATAAATTTCAATTAGTTAAGGAGTTACCAAGGTAGACGACACGTTAGCCTAGTTGGTAATGAGTAGTAACCCTGCCTACGAAGCTAGCGGTCCCGGGTTCGGCTCCCTTGGCTAAATATAGCTATGAACTAGAACTTAATGTAATTCTCAATAATGTTAAAAGTCTGTGATGCACTACCTACTCGG
Organism: Acleris literana; assembly: GCA_946894065.1. Taxonomy (NCBI): domain Eukaryota; kingdom Metazoa; phylum Arthropoda; class Insecta; order Lepidoptera; family Tortricidae; genus Acleris; species Acleris literana. Next base: position 9,406,997 of record OX335681.1, read on the forward strand.
TTTTCATTTAGCAACTTTGACTAATAATTAATTACACAAAATATCGCTCTAGAGCTGTCTAAAAGCTGGCGCTGTTAAGTAAACAAAATTTGAAAATGAGTTACTTTTTAATATGGAACCAAAAAACTTACAGCTGCTTTTCTTCTATGCGACCTCACTCCGTTTGGGTAATTATCCCAACCACATTTTTGAGCGGCGGACAATTGGGGTGTAATAGTACATTACTACAAAGGCCGGGAAGTAGGGGGTTGCCGTCCGAGTTCATATAGACGGCCGAGCGAAGCGAGGCCGGATAGTTACGAGGCTGGCAACCCCACTTCACGCCGAGGTTTGTATAGTGCTTTTCTCAAACATATAAATAATTCATTAAAAAATTTAAAACAAAAACTACAATGTCAAATAGTAAGGAACCTACAGCGCTCGCACCCGACACAGCGTGGATGTGTCGGGTGCGAGCGCCCGCCCGCCGCCGCTGCGCCGCCGCGCGGGCCGCACCGTGCTACATACACCGCCTGCGATCTAAGTTGCGCTACGCACCCCTAATAACCTCTGCCCTCCTGGTACCAGGGTGCCTTTATGCAAACGCTTTGGTTGGAAGGACGGCTAAGTAAGTATATTAAAAAAAAAAACTGCTATTTAGGCTGTTCATAAACACAGCCGCCATGTACACACAAAAATTTTAAAAAAAATACTTCCAGGCCTAGGCCTTCAATTTTGTATGAAATTCCTTTACAGTTCTCTCGAGGTGTTCCGCCCGCAACGTGATACTTTGAGGCCTAAAATAACTAACATAACGTCAACATTCCATTGCATGTTTGAGAAAAGTACATAATTATATTGGAAAACTATTTATTTTCTAGATAATCTTACACAAAGTACCATGTTGAGCCAAAGTTTAAATAATTATTAACTTATCATATTTATCGTAAATAAATATTTTCAATCCAAAATCAATTTTGGTGTCGTGTCCTCGCTACTTTTCGGATATACTGATATGCCGTGGTACAGTCGAGTTAATAAATATATGAGCATTTCCAAGGAACAAGCATTTCAATAATATCTAAGTACCGGAAAACTAATAAAATAAATATCTGTACTAATTATTTTTCAAAATTATTTAACCAAGTGAAAGTAGATAAATATCTAAGCAAGTGTTTTTTCAAATATTTATAAACATATAGTGGCACAAAAAAATAATATATATACAGTCGAGTTCATAAATATGTGTCACTCTGGTACCTTGTCTATTTGATGTCATGTTTAAACTGCCATATATGAATTGTCACAGCGATTAAAGTGACAAGGTACATATTTATGAACTCGACGGTACTGAAAAGGAGGTATGTAACTTTAACACGCGAACAAAAAAAACCAATTAGTACAACCGAAGTCAAAACTAGCGATATTTAAAAATGGCCCCTATTGCAGGTGCATTAAAGTTTATAATAAAATACCTTTACGTTTACACGATGAGCTCAAGGACAAAATCTTTATAAATAATCTCAAAAAGCTATTAGTTAAGAAATGCTACTACAGTATTGAACAGTTCTTGTCGGACAATGATTTAAAGTAACGATTAAGTGTAAAAGTGGGTACCTAGATAAGTTTAAACACTGCCACCGTCGCTTCCTATAAGAATTGTTTGTAATAGTTTCATCTGAGAAATTGATTTGATTTAAAATTATTACTATTATTAACCCATGTTCTTGACATATTTAACTTTTTTTACTTTTTTTATTTTTTTTATCGACATTGTAGTTTTTATTTTATCGTAATTTGTATGTGTTAATTTAATTTGTATAATGTAATAATCTTTTTAATACATAGCCCATTAGTACTTAAGCAGGTATTGTTAGCATGATGACATTTTTATTATTATTTTAATTTTAATTTTAAAAATAATTGTTTGCGGGTTAGTTCGGTATTTTAGACTTATAAGTATATGTTGTGGTGCCCTTGCAGGGTGTCCGTGTGGAGCTGACTAGTTTAAGACAACAACACCTGTCTCAAATGTATGTGCCATAATGTGACAACAATAAATAAATGAAATGAAATGAAATGAAGTGTACACATCATCATCACAAATATGTGTACACTTCAGTACCGTCGAGTTCATAAATATGTACCTTGTCACTTTAATCGCTGTGACAATTCATATATGGCAGTTTAAACATGACATCAAATAGACAAGGTACCAGAGTGACACATATTTATGAACTCGACTGTATATACATTTTTTTGTGCCACTATATGTTTATAAATATTTGAAAAAACACTTGCTTCGATATTTATCTACTTTCACTTGGTTAAATAATTTTGAAAAATAATTAGTACAGATATTTATTTTATTAGTTTTCCGGTACTTAGATATTATTGAGATGCTTGTTCAGATTAATATGACAGGTGATATGTGTACATAGATTTGATCGACAAGTCTGTTCAGATGTTTATGTACATTTCTATGTACATTTATTTTTGAAGCCTTGGAAATGCTCATATATTTATGAACTCGACTGTACAAAATTATTAAGCCTCCACTACATAGATTTATATTTTAGATATCTGTATTCCCTATTAGTTCAGGTATTTTAAAATATTACAATTATTGTATTTGCAAATAAAAGGAAACTGGGAGCAGTGCAAATAAAACTGTCCTGGCGAAATACTCAATTTTGGTGGTGAATATTGAAATTGATCGAACGAAAAGCGATTAAACAAACAAATATACCCTCAGTTGTTCGTTCAATTCTACTCCAGCGATAGATGGTGAAAGATTTGTACCACTTGATGCGTCTTCCCGCTAAGCACATAAGTATTTAATTATGGTGGTATAGAATACATATTTTTAATTGTGATAACTTAGATAAGTTATTATTTCGAACGTTTTGCGTTTTTTTAATTATTGTGTTATAGTTTTTTCAAGTATGTTTATGGTGTTTTTTTAACTGTATTGAGTTAAATTTGTGTTAAACTAAAATATTCGCTTTAAATGAATAAAAAATAGTTCAATTTCTAATTTTGGTGGTACAATTTTGGTGACGTTCCGAATTTACCAAATTTATCAAAATTGCTGGATTCCACCAAAATTATTTAAACAACAAATAATCATTATTTATTATTTTAAGAAATATACGTTTTTGGTTTTAAAAAATAACAAGAAAGATTCCCTAATGATAAAAAATTCAATTAGCCCGATATGTTATTATCGATCATGAGTGTTTCTTAGAAAAGTAATTTCGGTGGATAATAGCAATTTTGGTGGTACATAATTAGTAAAATCGTTATATTTTAAAAACCACTTGGTATAATGAAGGGCCCTTTTAACACCGTTTTAATTATAACTAATGAAGTCCCTTAAACGTATAATTGTGAACCCTACTAACAAAATAAAAAAACCACCAAAATTAGGATAATTTGACGCTTGTTGAAATTGACCCGTTTAAACTTCGAATCCATCCCAAAATGCTCTGATTTTGAGTTAATCATTTCTGATTGATATAAATAGACACCATTTCATTAAATTTGACCAATTTACGTGAAATGCAATAAACGGATCATAGTAGAATTCTCTAAGTACTTCGTGTCTCAGGTATCGCAGATTAGGATAGATAATCGCACAAAAAACTTGAGATGTCTAGGACATCTGCCAAAAACTTCGTTTTACGTTTGTTTACGGTATGGGTTACGTTAAGTCATTTAAAAAAAATAGAATGAGGTCCATTCCTTGAAATATTTTTTGAATGACCGTAAGTAGATTGTAAAAATGGAAAATCAAAACATTTTAAACCCAGGCAAGCAAAGCAAAAAACTACGCCCAAAATTCTCAATTACGTAATTGTTTATTTACTTATTTAGTCATTGTCGTTTTTATTTCTGGAGCCACGCGTGTCCTGTCGTTGATCTTTTAGACTGAGATCCCAATCACCCCAGACTTACATGATTTTAGGAAAGATGAAATTTTTAGGATTGGTAGTATAACATAAACTTAGAAAGGATTGGATACTCGCTAAGCTGAAACGAGGCCGTTTTACAGGTGGAAAAAACCCATGCTAACTTACGTCAAAGTAGGAAGGCTGGTTTTTACAAATGTCATATATAATATTATTATTAAAAAACATATACAGTTGCCAGACACTTCCCGTGGGCCATAACTTTTTTCAGACACTTTAATGTTGTTCCGGCTAAAGCGCCTGCCAGTAACCTCCCTGCCTGAAAACACACAAAACGTTAGGTTAGCTGGTTAGGCTAGGTTAGGCATCGCGTGTCATTGCTCTTGCCCGCAGGCGCTTGTGCCGGATCAACTTTAAAGAATCTGTTAAGAGTTATGGGCCACAGGAAGTGTCTGGCAACTGTATCAGTTTGTTTATAACAATATCATATATGACATATGTCAAAACCAGCCTTCCTACTTTGACGTAAGTTAGCATGGTTTTTTTCCACCTTTGATACACCTGCTACCAGTATCCAATACTTTCTAAGTTTATGTTATAATACCGATCCTAAAAATTTCATCTTTCCTAAAATCACGTAAGTCTGGGGCGACTGGGATCTTGGACAATTTGTTTTATAGGTACCCGTATTTTGTGGGCCATTCCATCTAGTTTTTTTTTTTCTACAGCCACCCCAGCAGAAAGCGTGTTTAATGTTAACGCAACAGAAGAGACCATAACGTCCATAGCCAAGTAAGTGAGATTAAATATTTTAACTTAATATTTTATAAAATAAGCAATAACAAACAAATTTTTAAGTATTAAGTATACCGTATTTATACTGGGTCTCTATTCTACTGGGTAAAACCATATCACCTTTGGCATTTTATCGTATTGTTCAACATTACGATAGCTCTATATACATATTATATATTATATACTTGACAGTAATAGTAACAGTACGAGTAATAGCGGCTAATAGCTAGCGGCTACCAAGTTAAGAATACTTTTCGGCATGAATGAGTTTATTTTAATCAAGTTCCATCCATGCGATACGATTACGATATTCCTAGAAGACCCCATACGAGTACATAGGGCGATCGTCGTCTTAGTAAAAAAACATTATGTTGCCAAGATCTATTAACTGAGACATAATTCATTTCTGTTGGTAGGACATGTCTGCCTATCGTGCTTTATTAAATAGTACCCACCCAGGTAGGTACAGTGGTATAGAACCCGATGCGTTTTACTCGGAAACCGCGCAACTTTTCATAAGTAGGTATGTATATTTGTGACGAACCAGAAAATAGTACATTGTTGCCTAGGCGCGGAAAGTAAGGGATTTCCTGACGAGGTGGTTAGCAGGCAAAGCAGCGAGGCCAGCTAAAATACGAGTCAGGAAATCCTCGTTTCCGCCGAGGCATACACAATGCTTTTCTCAAACAATGCGTGGAAATGATACAAATACATGATATAAGTATTTTTAAAAACGTTTGACAAATTCGGAGAGAATATTTGTTCGGAAACTACGAGTATTATTAAGATAGTTTCACGCACAACGAGCCGCCGCCCGCCGCCGCCAGCACCGCAGAGCCCCGCCGCCGCTCCACAATGCCCCCACCCACAAGTTGGGTGTACGGGATTTTTTTCATGGTCCTTTCGATTTTATACGCAATAGAGAGCACTTTAAAAAAAAAATGGACATGGATGGAAAAAGTTTTCATATGGTTTTTCTCAAAAATGTCCGGAAATGTTAACATTACTATGTACATATTGAGACGCGAAGTACATAGTTTACTGACAATTCTCAAATTAAAAAAAAAACATTGCGTGCTCGCTACACAAGCCCGCAATGTTGCATACAAATTCCATTACTATTAGCTTGTAGCTTTTTAATAAGTGAAAAGGGCCATAATAAAATGAGGGCACAAGTCTTATACATCCAAATTTTATTCCAAACATAACTTTTTATCTGTGTCTGCGGCCCTAGTATGGTTGCTTTTATCGCGTGATAAAAAGTGGATAAAGCATCCGTCACTCTCGTACTTATTTACGTGTCGGAAGGTGACGGGCGCCTTATACAAACGCTGAAGAAAAATGCTGAAGAATGTACCTATAGGGAATCTTAGTTTGGTTTGAGTGTGACGAAATTTAGCACTTGTAGGTAACTTTCGAAATTTAGAGAGGGCCCACAATATTTCAGAATAAAACCTACAGAAGAAAGTAAAAACGCAGAAGAAGTTCACTTGTCGGTGGAGCTTGAAATGCGTGCAAGCAGTGCGCCATTGCCCGTGGTACCGTCGCCGCCGCCGTCGCCGGGCCTGGTAGTGACCCCGCCGCCCGACACGCACATCACCGTGGAGTCCGACGAGGCCCCTGATCCGCCGAGCCAGCCGGAGCCCGACCAATGAGAACGACCCCCGTCTCGGCAACCCGAGACAGACGACGAAAATCCCGCGCCCGCAACGGACGACCCTTGTTGATATATTTTCTAAGACTTATATATACATTTTGTTCGTGTACTTGTATTATTTACACGTTTTTCGATATGTCCTCAAAAAGAGAAGGCAATTTTCTGTAGACGTTACTAGTATGTATAGAGCGTGTGTTCGGGAATGTTTATGACTGTTTGATAATGTTTTTTAGAGCGCGGCCGCCCCGGCCGCCTGTAGTCGTGTTAAAGTTTTAAGTACGATTCCCATTGAGCCGCCTCCAAACTTATCGATGTTTTCATACCTAATGATGTACCTGCACCACCGCGTTTTCAAAAAACGTGCCGACGCACCCGTTCACATGGAATCGTACATTAGACTTTGTAGCTTCTCTTACTTTTAGCTATATAATGCTCGAAACCATATCGTCAATATAAAACTATAAACCTGATAAAAAACTATATTTCTAATACAGAACTTTTATGTCATCATGTCGAAAATATTAATTATAATCTTGATTATTCCCAATGTGCATTTGCAACTAATTAGTAATAATATCCGCACGACCACGAAACAAACGTGCGAAAAGGCCTCGCGCGCCGTGAAACTCATGAATCAACACGCATGCTGAAGAATGTACAAATGAAACCAAATAGAGACACATCTCCAACATAATAATCACTGTATTAGTAATCGGGACTATTAGATTGACAATTACAAAAAATAAATAGTTTACAAAGTCGATGTCGCGGCTAGCTTCTTAGCTGGAGTAGCGGCCCCGGTTAATATTTGTGTAATGTTCACGATTATTTATTCCTAATATTTAGACTTTTCTAAATACTTAAGTACCTATTTATATGGCTATAATACTATGTATACATATAATTGCCTAGTATCCATATGATAGTACAAGCCTAAAACTTATATTATTTGGATCTAGGTCAAAGCCTGTAGTGATTGTCTCCGACTGATATAGTTTTTAATGTTTTTTATACTTAAGTAACTCTATTTGGTTTCATGAGAAAATCGTAGTCCGCATATTTTTTGGTTTTGCTTAAATAAATTATTGTAAATTATATTATAAAAGACTGATAAAGCGAATTTCATAAATATCAAACTCTACATTACATAAATTAACAGTCATGGTAATAAAAGTAATAAAATGAAATAATACAAAAAAAAAATATTAATACATAATGTAAAACGCAACATCAAAATTAGACACACATGTAGTAATCAAGTAGTACCATCCTTATTACACTTTTTAAACACTTATTGTAGAAAGGTCCTCTACCTAGGGACTTGATGTGAAGTAAGTTTTGTACTAAATCTATAGATGCCAGACGTACCTGCGAGTCGAGGCGGAATCATAAAGATGTAACTAACTTTTGTGAATAACTTGTGAATATTGTACTTAACTACTTTGATATACCCTCACGTCCATAAACTGTGTCAGAGTCTTTGAATATGTGCGACGTACGTAATCAATATGTATACGTTGTACAAACACTACCTACTCAAATCATTTACTACCCTGCTGGCTCGATGACAGCTTTCAAGAAAATTATAAATGTTTTCAATTAGGATACACCTTAAAAATAAACTCGGGGTTCTTACTGAACAATATTACTCACGCAAAATAGGCGCACATTTAAGTCGTCGAGTTGCGGAAAACAGCCCGCCACAACCTATAACCTATAACCTATACTGAACAATATAATGTACCTATCATGTATCTTTTGTGATTTTCCATTGTTAATGATTTTGGTTTTCTTTCCTAGTAGATATTTTGCAAATGTCTGTCATGAAAAATCGCAGTTCAAATAAATATCACAATTAAAAATACGAATAATTTCGTCGAAAAGATCACATATAAAAGTTTATTATTACATTTATTTATTAGGTATTTCACGGACTATCGTGCCAGTTTGGCGTCGGCCACTTTTCCCCCACGATCAGTAACTCTCAGTTTTCACTGACCTTTTAAACTGGCAGTTAAATCTGACCCTGAGTGCATGCACTCACTTTAGGGTTGCAATTCGGCGTGGTTCTGTGACCGGTCGAATGGTGAGGACACACTAGTTGTATGAAACGCCACGCTCGCAATGAATAAAGGATGGCACTGAAAATCCTTTTGACCTAACCACGACTTTAAGAAGCGGTGAGAGGTGGCAAAAAAGCTTATTATGAAAAGTACAATTTAAAATCGTCGCTCACTGCTCACCGCCGCCGCCGCCGCCGCCGCGCTGCTGCCGCGCCCATAGTCGCGGCCAGGCCAAAAGAGTACCTAATATAACAATAAGTAGATTGTCTAGCAAGTAGGTTTTAACTATTGGTTATATGCTCGATGGTTCGAAATGAGTCTTAATAGTGTATTTAAATATAAACAACGACTCATCTATATTTCAAACAATTGGGCAAATATTTATGAACAGTAATATTTTGTTTTAAATGTATACAAAAATAATCAGTACTTGTGTGTAGCGTTTTACAAAGTGTACCCCCACTCCCCCCACTAGTCTCTTTTAGCGTTTATGACAACAGCCATAGCTCACGTTCTTTTGTAACTGTAACTAGTTACATAATAATAACAAGAATGAAGCTTCCACGCTGCAAGTGTTATGAAACTTGTCCTTTCTACATCTTTCGTCCAATAGGTATTCTAAACTAGGCTAGTTGTACTTACCGATAAAAAATAAAGTAGTTATCTGAGTTATAAACAGCGCTTTAATGGTTGTTGTTAATATTGGTTGTTACGAATTGAATATATAAATGCAATAATTCACTTAACTTTATGATACCGTAGGTAAAGTTCAGGAAATATGATTTGGCCTAGGGCTTCCAATCCCGCAGCCTATCTGCAATCTCGGTATCTGCGGGACTGGACATTTTCAATAGAAAATAATGCTATTGATGTAAGGTGAACGAAACAAAAAGAAATGAACAAAAATATGGAAAAAAATAACAAAATCATACACACAATAAACAAAAACCAATAAATTTTTCAACAGAATGTTGAAGAAGTAATTAAAACTTTAATTAGCTTGGTGAGCATTCAGTTGATATTTTTTTTCGAAGAAAACATTATTTATCTAATGTGTGTTGTCTGAAAAACTATTGCGTCCCGCAAATCCAGCGGATCCCGCGTTCGTAACCCCGCAACAAGCGGGACTGGAAAATAGCGCGGGATCTCGGAATACCGGGATCCCGGTATTTCGGGATTGGAAGCCCTAATTTGGCCTTCTGTTATCCAGTTTGCGATCTTTTTTCTGCGTTAAGACTTACCGGACCTAACCTTAACCTTAACCTTTCAACCCACACTGCTGTTTGAAGAACGAGGGCAGTTTAAAACGATTACCTTTTGTTGATATTAACAAGAAGATCTTAGTGAAGATTACAGACGGCCAATTCATATTTCCTGAACTATATACCTACGTTTAATCCCTATATGGCCGTTTGCTGCTGGAGCGCAGTGCGTATTCATTTCAAGTAAATAAAATGTCGTCATTGATTGTATTGATGCTTTGAGTTAACGAAAATCAACAATAATATTGGATATGTATATGCATTCGATAAAAAATAGGTACGACTTAGACTCGCATCTCATATGGCCTACCACTCAGATGCACGCAAGGGATTTATCTTATGTTATCACAAGCACTGTAACGGAATTAAAGAGCAGACTTAAATTCGACATTGAAATGTGACATGGAAGAACATAATCAAAGGACCATCGTCCCGTATTGCCATTTGGTGTCAAAGCTGCAACATAGTGACCAAAGGCGGATAGAGCCCTCCGCGGAGATATACTTCGACCTTACTGACTTTCATACTAAGTACCCCCTTTTCTAGGCTGTTTCACCGTAGAGCTCGCTGGAGAACTGTCCATGATTGCCTAAGAGAGTAACCCAGCTGATCTTTAACAGTATTTCCCGCTAGTAAGAGTAATAAGTTAAGACATAGTGCTACTTATTCAATGTGTAATTAGGTAGGTACTAAATGTTGTCTCCCCGAACGACGGAGTCGTATCTGACTGATCTGCCAATTTGTAAATTGGTCACTTTTATACAACTTAACGTTTTGTATTGATGGTAAATGTACAAAAGTCTTACGTATAGGTACTATGATGTGTAATCGATCCAAATGGTTGTTGTGATGTCTATTAAATTTGTTGATGATAAGATAATGATTTTATTTACCTACCCAACAAACCAGAACGAAGTAATTAATGGTGTATAGTATTTTCAATACACGACGTCCCTCGCCCCAGATATAATTACCTCCGTACGTGCAGTGTGATACGGTGACGGAACCAGTAATGGACAAGGACCAATGATGGACACTAAGGGCCGTATTAATAAACTTATCTCAACTCTAATGCTCGTCTCGAGATGCGTCAAAAATGACAGTGTTCTATATGGTTTGACGTTTACTTTAACGTATCTTGTGACCGGCATCTCGGCCAAGATGAATTTATTAATACGGCCCGAAGACTTGATTCTTATTATACAGAAGATAAGAGTTATTCATTTGTTTTGCAACAAGCAAATTTAGGAACGTATGAAATTTGAATTAAGAGTGAAGTGTCCATTACTGGTGCCTGTCAGCTAAAAGTGTCCATCATTGGTGCTGTCACACTAGCTCTAAGGAGGTGCTTTGGGTTTGTACTTGTCTCTGACTCGCTCTGATACGCTCTTATTATGAGCGAGTGGGAGAGAAGTACAAACCAGAAGCACGGCCTAAGTGCTCATAGACTGTAAGTAAATTGAACACACTATCTTACGTACCAAAAGGGGAGACAATGTTTGTATAAGGGGACGCTATTGTTTTGTTTTGTGTTTCTCTTAGTCTTGCCTCCAAGTTAAAGTGTGTTTTACACACATCTGAAACATAATCGTAGGCTCAAACCGCACTAACGGCAAAAAAATATGTACTTGTCGAAAACTTGACTTCAGAAATAAGTCAGTAGATATTCATGTCATAGTTTGACTGCAGAGTCCTAAAAGAAATGTCACCCAATAACTCAAAACGTCGTACAAAATCTGATAAAACTTTATGGTGGATCAAATTCATCGTACCTAAGGTTTCAGGTCATGGCAAGCTAGCTTTGATTTTGTTTGAAACACAGTTCAGCAAAAATCTGTGTCAGTGCGGGTGAGGGAAAACCTGCGCTAATCCTATCAAAGGCGTTTGAGCAGATAATCCTGTGAATCCACGGAAATCTTGTTAGCATCGCAGTGATATAAAAGTGTAGGGCGCCCGGGGGGCGGCAGCAGTCAGTCAGTGGGGGCAGCCCAGGCGCGCTACCGAGGACTGCTCAGCATGATCCCGACGCCCGCGATGGACAATCAGACGGAGAGAAACGAATATGGCGCTTACTTCGCACCGCTCAGGTAACTAAACATCAACGAGCTTATGAACTATTTAATGCTAATTGTAACGTATACTCAATTAAGCGGCGTTAAAGCATTATGACATCCTCAGCTCTATATTTTGTTACATTTTATAAATCTAGCAGTGCTATTCTTTCTGTTTGAACAACCGAAAAAAGTGGTGCTCTCAAGGTAGAGCTCTGTATCTGAAAAGTTTAAAGCTGATGAGCTTTTATCACGTACCATGGAAAGCTTAATGTTCACCCTTTTCCACTGCACACAGCCATTGGGTGGGTATGTTCGTAGATCGGTGGAGGGTGTGGAGATGCTCGGCGCAGGGCTGACGGGAGTCGACCTGGCCGCAGTGCCTGAGCACTGGCTGGCCTACCCCGCGCCCCCCGCCGCCGCGCACACCGCACTCGCCCTCCTCTACATATTTTTCACGGCTGCTGCACTTATCGGCAATGGACTCGTTATTTTTATATTCTCCACGTAAGATAATGACAATAAAAAAAAATACAACTTCTTACTTGAATATTCTTTATATATTGCGTATCTATTTCTCTTACAGGACTAAATCCCTGCGAACATCAAGTAATCTTTTAATATTGCAACTAGCAATATTTGACTTTATTATGATGGCAAAAGCCCCAATATTCATTTACAACAGTGCAATGAGGGGTTTTGCGGCCGGCGACTTAGGGTGCCAAATATTCGCGCTTATGGGCGCGTACAGCGGCATCGGCGCATCTATGACGAACGCCTGCATTGCCTTTGACAGGCAAGTAAACAACCGAGAACTTGCAACTGACTGTCAACGTGTATAAGACTTGAAAAACAGGCCAAGTGCGTTTAGAGCACGCATTTAGGGTTACGGGCCATAAAAATGTTGAAATTTTCAGTAGCAACCAATTTACACCCCTTACTTGTAGAGATAGTATAAAATCAAAGCCAATAAAAAAAAAGTTTAAAAAAACAAAAACCCGCCTTCAAAAAGCAAAAAATAACTTCTTTAAAATGGTAGGTAAATAGTTCAGTCCAACTGAAGTCTGCTTTTGGTTAAAAGTGACTGAACTATTTACCTACCATTTTAAAGAAGTTATTTTTTGCTTTTTGAAGGCGGGTTTGTTTTTTAAACTTTTTTTTATTTTATACTTTTTAGTGATCATTATTATGCTGTTATTCTCCCACTTCTCAATTAATAAGAAACAAAAGAAAATTTCAATCTCGCCGTAAGCAACGCCGTGGGAAAGTCATAGTCATATATTTAAACCTAAATATGCTTCGTCATAGTCGCTCAACTATCTTAATGGAAATATCTTCTCGCCACCCTCGAAATATATACCGTTTAGGAGTTCCGGTGGCCATCTGTGGTCTTCATCATCAGTTCCACTTCACCAAATAGTGCTTTCCAAGACTAAATACACGAGTTACAATGAAAAATACCAAAATCGCTATAGGTGTGCCTATAAATTTTGAAGAGTTCCGTAGTTCCCCATGGATTCCACCATCAGATCTTCATTTTGGTAAGAATGGGACCAAATAGGAAGCACCAGCTTTCAAATAAAAAAATAATCATCAAAATCGGTTCACCCAGTCGAAAGTTCGACGAATTGAGAACCTCCTCCTTTTTTTGAAGTCGGTTAAAAATAATATCCCATAATTCATAACCATAACGTAACTGTCAAAACAATCTGTGGTGCAAGTTGCTAGTATACCAGCAGGCGTTGCCAAAATGCAAACGCTGCAAACGTTTTTCCATCGCCTTAGAATGTATGGGTCTTGAAATTGATCACGGTGCTTTTATAAAAGGTTATAAAAACTTGTTGAAAAGTTATCCAATGAAACTTAAACTCTTATTTCTTAATCAGGCATTCTACTATCACACGACCGCTAGACGGTCGTCTGTCGCGTGGAAAAGTGCTCCTAATGATCGCTTTCGTCTGGATCTACGCCACGCCGTGGGCTCTACTGCCCCTCATGAAGATCTGGGGCCGATTCGTACCTGGTACTACCTAGTTTACTTTGTACTTCTAGTGTTGGGTCCCGCGAGAGCGAACTTTGTGATAAAGCACTAATGTTACTACCCAAGTGCAGCATAAGAAAGACACTTTGACACTGGTCCAGAATATAGTTTTTAATATGTTTGTTAGTTTATGACTTATTAAGGTTTTAACAATAGGTACTATTAAAGAACGCTACCTTTTAAAACTTTGATGAACTGCGAAAGCTTTTGAAATAACATTCCACCTTAATCAAAAGATATTTTACTAATTAACAACAGTTCGTTTTTGAATAAAAATAAAGATATCCTTGGAAAGTATGAACTCATTTCTATGTTATTGGGGATTCAATATTACCTAATTGGAACCGCCAATTTAGCAATTTTTATCCAAGGGATGGCTCAAAAGCTTTAAGATGCTTTAAGATGGCTTTAAGGTGTACCGCAAAGTATGTTCTTCACCAGTATCATTAAAACATTAATAACTCTTAACTTATTAACGCATTGAAAAGTTAAAAGATTTAAGTATATTCTGGACTGGTATAGAGGGGGCTTTCTTAAACTATAATGTTTACATCAAGTTCTGGGTCACCTGTAGATAACATTTCAAGCTTGTCGTTGTTGTTGCACTTCCATGTGTCTAGATATACATATTTGTTCAGTTATGTTCACATAACTACAGGGAATGTGTACCTACATTGAATATTGATAAGGGATTACTTTGGGTATGATTCAAGAGTAAAAACCGGGATTATTCAAGTATATTATATAACTAAAGATAATTATTGGTCTTCTGTCACTTTCTACTCGTCAAGATACTAAGTTACAACACGCGACTTAAGGTAAAATTTAATTTAATGATTCATTATCAACCAATAGAACAGTTCCATTATGTTTCTCGCTGTGTGCGTACAGAGGGCTACCTCACGTCGTGCACGTTCGACTACCTCACGAACACGTTCGACACGAAGCTATTCGTCGCCTGCATCTTCACCTGCAGCTATGTGTTCCCCATGTCCATGATCGTCTACTTCTACAGCGGCATCGTCAAGCAGGTCTTCGCTCACGAAGCCGCGTTGAGGTACCTCACCACACTACTGTCTAATATTCGATATTACTACAGGTCACAAATAAACCATGTCCAGGATTAGCTCATAGAATACTTTTGCCCAGGAAAAGTTCACAGTTTACGAGGAAATAATTACAAGCAATGAGTTCCACAGAAAATATATTTCTACTGAAGACTTAGTATTTTAAACGGCCCTAAAAATACTAAATTGCAATGGGTTTTTAGGGTGCCGTAAACAACAAGGAATCTCCAGGAAGGTCTCTCCGTACTCTGAGACTCTAACACCAGTATTTATAGTCAAGAAAAGTAATTACTTAAGTAAAAGTAATGACTAAAGTAACTATTTTTATATGACTTTTGACATTACTAATACTCAAGTAATTACTTTTCTTGACTATATATACGGGTTTTAATAATACAAAGCTGTAATACAAATTTGGCATATACATAAAAAAATAATTTTCGTACGTTTAAATGAAAGCACAATACAACGAATTTAAAAGGAAAACTATTACTACTAAGTAAACTTGATTGGTTCCTGAGAAACAGGCGGCTAGTTTTTAGAGATACAAAGTTTTAGTTCGCATCTTGTTGAATACACATAGTGCTACGAGTTTTCGAACAGGCGCTACGCAACCCCGCTACGAGATATGGAACTATGGTTCGGGTGGTTGTGCCACTTGTGCCTAAACCGCTCTAGCAGTCGAAAGACATGAAATCATTTGTTTTCAGAGAACAAGCAAAAAAGATGAACGTGGAGTCTTTAAGGTCCAACCAGCAGAGCAACGCCGAGTCCGCTGAGATTCGGATAGCCAAGGCAGCGCTGACGGTGTGCTTCCTGTTCGTAGCGTCGTGGACACCTTATGGAATCATGTCCCTCATCGGAGCTTTCGGCAACCAGCAACTGCTGACCCCTGGGGTGACGTATTATATCATAAATATAAATCTTAACAATTCCTACCAACAATGTGAACGTTTGTGAAAACATTTAAAGGTTTTGTGACGCAATCACCCAAAAACTATTGAACGGATTGAAATTAACATTGCTCATAATACATGTTAATGAACTACAATCTAGTCTAAGTTAAAAGCCAATATTTATTGGTATTAATAGGTATATTATTATCAAGAAATCACAAATATATTCGATACCATATGTTAAGTTAAGTTTTTACCATTGAAATCTTTAGATAAGTAGCATTTAACATCATTAAATGGTTACAATCCAATAATTAAAAAGAAAATACTACACTACATATACATTGAATGAAATAATAACCAACCGACCAACATTGTCTCAAACCAAGAAAACAACTGATTTTGTCGACAGGTTACAATGATTCCTGCCGTGGCGTGTAAAGCGGTCGCGTGCATAGATCCATGGGTTTACGCGATTAGCCACCCGAAATACAGGTTTGTATCCACACATAATAATATACTTACAGGGTGTCTCAGAATATACTAGTTAACTGTTTGAAAATCGTATAGTTGCTCGACGAAGTCAAGAAGGGGCTCGGGGCGTACATAAATAATCGCAAGTATCGCAATCATCATACCTACGCCAAGCAACAAACTGATCAAGGATAGGGTTGAGAGGTTTAAACAAATAAATAATAGTACATTGTGTATTAAGGGTGGTAAAGCCAGAATTGCAAACGAGAGTCTGTTAGAAAGAGTGTCTTTAATGACTCGAGCTTTGTATTTCCTTTACCACCCGTGTAACATACAATGTTTTTCATCACAATTGCGAGGAAATGAAATAAAATCAGACAAAAGATCATATTTTTAGCTTACGATTGTCACTAATAATTTTAGCCGCGTTGGCGATGTCCGGCGGAGTCGCATTATCCATTTCTTCTGACGACGACATGTTTTTTATGGATATATAAATTTTAATATGTGCACAAAGACACCCTTTTCTTATTATTTTCGAATCACACAGTTTATAATCAGTAGGTATTTATAAATTAGCGGCAGACTACATCATTGTATGACTTACCACAGATAATGTGAAACGTGTTCAGGAGTCCGATTCTAGTGACAGTCGAGATCAATAGTTTATATGCGAGATTTTTAGAAAATTATATGCAACTGACATTTCATCTCGAATGAAACTTCATATCGAATGGCACAAGAATTGGGGTCCTGGCGTATTATGATAGTTTGAGTCCACGAATTATATTTTAAAAGAAGCTATTACGCACGATTGGGCGTAATGGTAAAAAAAGGTCCACGGTTATTATTTTGGATTTACGGTCGATTTTTCTTGCATATTAGACCACTATTTACGAGCAAGTGTGATGAAAATAAATAAACCAACCCGGCGGCAGCACTGTCGTGCACCGGGTCGGCCAAATCATCTAGGACTAATGAAAATGTGGAGCGGGTCCGACAGGCGATTCGTGAAAACCCGCAAAACTCATCCGTAAGAGAGCGGTGCATCGATCATCTATCGAATATTCACATCTCATGACACCTTAAAAAATACCCTACTTATACTTTAACCCTTTTCCAGGCATAGTACATCTCATCGACCACATTCATGTCGTTCAAAATTTAACTTAACTACCTACATTTTATGACACAAATTTAATTTAACTTTGCTGAAATATGACTTCATGAATCAGTATTCTTCAGGGAGTTACGAATTCGTGGCTCTATTCCATTACTTGCTCGTATCCTTACTTTAGCAAGGCCTGGAAAAGGGTTAAAAGGCTTACAAGATTCAAATCGTACAGACTTTGAATGAAAATTATTGTCATAAGATTCGATTTCGTAAATGAAATGTTGGGGTGATTCCCAATTTTTGAATAACATTTTGTTTAGTGATGATGAGGCACACTTCGACATAAACGGAAGTGTAAACAAACTCATCATCAGCGTTCATTACACAATGTCGTCTTATGTCATCGCGGGGGCCTTATTTTTTCGAAGATGTTAGAGGCCGATCATTAGCAGTTAACTCAGCACGCTGCACCTACACGCATGTTGCGATGCAAGGTTACAATGTAAGATGCAGACAGTTGATTTCAACATGATGGGGCCACCTGCCATACTTCAAATGAGTCAATGGAGGTCGTTAAACGGTGGGAATACCCTGAAAATATCATTACAGTAAGAGGTGACATCAGGTGGTTGCCGAGGAGCCCCTTCTCACCCCACTAAATTTTTCCCCTGGGGATTTTTGGAGAGTCAGGTATACGAAAACTCTTCATCAACTACCACCGAATTAAAAGAGAATATTGAGCAAGAGATCAGCCACATTTCAAGCGAACTTCTGAAGAAAGCTTTTCATAATGTGAGAAGTCGCTTGGAAGAGTCCCAGACCCGTGGTGGAAGACATTTGGATGGTGTGATTTTTAAAAAAGAATGTTCGACTGTATACTTTAGGTTATTAACAAAAAAAATGTTTTTTAATTTAACAGTATCTTGTTATATATTTTTTATTTATTTGAAATATTATATAGTTTTTTTTCTGAGACACGCTAAAGATGTAGAGGTCTTATGTGAATAAATAATACCATGTTAAAATCAACAAAAAAGCGTCCAATGTTGGACAAAGCCTCATGCCCGCATTGTTAATCAGGAAATAATTAAATACTTAGGTACCTACTTATAGACGTACTGAATAATATAACCATACCAAATCGTATGTTTTTCGAATAAGTTCGTATTCGTTTAGCTTTCTCAATTAGATTCTAAATCTGAATGAGAAAACAAAATAAATACAAGAACTTTTTCGGCAAAAAACGATGTCTTATATGATTATTTACTACATCTATATTTATCTAATTCTTTTTAATGTTCCGTAGTCAACAAAGAATGTCCGTCTTTACGCCTGTCCGCATTTTAAACTAGTTTAAAGGTTCGACCACACCGGACTCAAAATACGCTGCCGCACCGTAAACGCAGTGACGTGACTTATGCGTCACGTTTTAACGCATACCGTGCACACCGGTGCTCAAAATACACTGACGCACCGTAAACGCAGTGACGTGACTTATACGTCACGTTTGTAACGCATATCGTGCAAACCGGTTCTCAAAATACACTGACGCACCGTAAACGCAGTGACGTGGCTTATGCGTCACGTTTTTAACGCATACCGTGCACACCGGTTAAAAGTTGCTCATACTCATTTTATCCTTCCCTATTGCCAAATTAGAACTATAACATGTTATGAGTCCAAATGTGGTTTGGGTCCTAATTATCGCAAGTCGTAACGTATTTTTTTAAGAAACTGATACCGTTTTAGGATTTGTATAAATCAAACCTAACCTAACCTAGCATTATTCACACGTTAGATATGTAAGAAATTCTGAAAAGTTAACGGTTCCAGCGATATAAAAATGATGACTACCAATAATTACACCAATAGGATAATTATGACCCATAAAATTATGGGAAACCACGGGCTCACATGTTATTGATGTAAGCCATCTTTAATAAGCTACTTTTTATTCAGGCAAGAACTCCAGCGTCGCATGCCGTGGCTGCAAATAGACGAGCCGGACGACACCGCGTCGACGGCGACTGCCAACACCACCAACAACGCACCGCCCCCTGCTTCCGCATAAACTACACGCTTCGCGCTCTTGAAAAGCAAGAACTTACCTACTGCTGACCGGTGTTAGGTAATAGAGTATCCGTCAAAGCCAAAGCTAATAAAAAGCTAATATTTAAAAAAAAAGTTTAATTACTAAGATTTGAAGAAAGAGAACAAAAACGAGAATTTAATAAGTATGTATACCTAGGTTCTCATACTTTTTGGAAATCTGAGTCTAGCGCACACCTTGTTTACGCTATACTCTACTTAACAACGGAGTAGGTACTTATACCTAAGACTTTCATGGCAAATTCACACGAGCTCATACAAACAGCTTTCTTTTCATAATGACATCTAACTGAAAACGCTTATTGCGGAATCAGATGTACCTACCTACTGAAACTTTTGATTACTCATGACGACTACGGCGATTTGTACAAAGGATTTGAAATGCGAATGCTCCCGATGTTAAACTATAATTTTTAATAATCACTTGCAAACATGCCACAATATTGTGCCAATAAAATATACGCTAATATAATGATAAATCGTTGGTACAAATAAATGTGGTAAGATAAAAATGTGTTTTATTTATTGACAAACGTTCTAATTTACCCTAAACTAGAAATAGACGAGTAAGTAAACACAAAGTACTGAACGATACGATTCCCTTTGTTACTTACTTTTATATGTATAAATGAATTTATGAATTATCAAGTCAGCGAGTCGAGGTATCTAGTTACTTACCTACTTTAGATTTGTACACTCTTGTTTTTTATTCTATTGTATTAAGGAGTTCAGAGTACCTACATTGTTCATCTTATTTGGCTCTCTCTTGGGTTATCTAACTTTTTGTCCAATTTTTTTATTTCGCCGCCTAACTTTTTTCGTAACGATCACTAATGTAGGTATTTTTTTTATTGAAATTGTTTCGCATATTATCGTTTGGACGAAATATTCGTATGAATAGAATTATCATCGTAAAACTGGGTGATTTTCAAAAAAGTGTACCTAGTTAAGGACTAAAATTAAGAAACGGTAACGGATGCCACAAAACTGCTCCCGGGCCGACTAGGGGGTTATCAGCACCATATTTCTAGCCAGTTCATCTGCTATTTCGTTTCCATCATCAATGAGTGTATCTCACAATATTTGAACTTAGATAGCCCAAGTGATTGGTACGAATTGTTTTAATGAATATACTCGTAGTTTTATGCCGTTTAAAATTTATAAGATCTTTATACGAGTATGCCTAATGTTTATATACGGGATATAAGTAGGTAGGTATTTAAATGAAAAAAGAGAGTTTGCGTGTTATTTTATATGTAGACGATTTATTAATACTCTGAGAAGAAGTGATATTTATCGGAAAGGTTAAACAGAAATTGAGTGAACGGTTTCGCATGAAAGACGAGATCATACGAGATATTTTGGCGACCGAGCAAAGCGAGAGCGCTAATATTTCGAGTGTGAAATAAATGGTGACTTTCACCCTAGTTAAACACTCTAGGTACTTTTCATTTCGATAATGAGGAAAGTAAAAAAAAACTAGTTACGGAAAATATCTTTCCTTTGATTTTGGTGGTGGAAGATTTTCCATCACTGCTTGAGCCTATTCCCTAAAATCAAATCTGGCGTTAAATCTATTTCCGAAACAGACGAGGAACTCATTGTAATAACACTAATAACTTATGAAAAATATAGCGAACACAGTATTTACGTAGTACAACTAGATATGTACTGAAGATCGTATCTTGTTTTCCCGCTCTTGTTTATGACATAATTTTTTTTTAGAGCGCCAGATTGCCAGCCTTTATACCCGACTGCCATGAATTTGTATTAGGTGCGGTTTTGAGGCGGTTATTTTATTACAAACCGCAAGCAATCACATAGGAATTAAATAAAAAGTGATTTATAAAAATAAAGTTAATATGAAAATAAAAAGTTATTTAAATATAATAACTGGTGCTTTATTCTGAAACTTGATAATAAAACTTATAAAAGTAAGATTCGATAGTTTTACCAAAGAGTGGCTATATAAGATTTTACCATGGCTCAGTACAAACTTAGTTTTTTTTTAAATAAACTACAAAGAGGCTGTATAGGTTTCTGGTACTGCACAGGTCTATAAACATAGTTCTTTTTTCAAATTACTTTTCTTCCCTTGGGTGGACATCGTCACATCCATGGCAAATTTGCGAATCTGCACTTTGACTTGAAAAGACAATGACGGAAACGCCTCATGGTAAAGTAGCGAATCTGCCATTCTAATTTTGAATCGAAATGCAGATTCGCAACTTTGGCATGGATGTGACGACATGTATCACTTTCAACCCGCTTCTAAGATAAACAAAGGCCTACTTTCAGAGTATGAGACATGAAAAAATATTTTAAATACAGTATTTGGGTATTGATGTTGATTGAAAACGCACAGAAAAGAAGATGTTATTCAGTAAATATATCGATGGGTCCTACGTAAGTTATCGTAACCCACAAAATGGCAAAATTCGGTTTATAGCCAAAATGCATTGTATTATTCCATTATTATTAGTATCTAAAACAAAAATAAACCAATTCGTAGTTTAAACCAGTTTTTAGAAACGTAAACTGTGGTATGTTTCAAACGGCTCCGACGTTTTCTATCGTAAGTACCTTGGCGATAAAGTACGCGGGACGGCGCGGGGAGCGCCGCGCGCGCTTACGCATCGCATGTGTCACTTGCGACCGGCTACGCGGGGCGGCGGCTGTGTTCATGTTTTAGTTGGGTATTAACAAAATTTGTGGTTTAGATGCTCCATGTGAAACGTAATATTAACAAAAACTCTGGTTATACAAATAAAGTACCGAACGTTTCGTCGAAAACGAAATTATTATACGAAAAAGCCATAGCCCAAAAACGAAAAACAGTTGTAATTCAAACGATGAGGCTGTGGGAGGAGAAACTCCCAAAGAACAAAGACGTAGAAATAACACTGCATCGGATACATCTACGAAATCAGGTAAGTGCATTTAGATAATTTTTTTTTAATTCTATATTAATTTAATTGTAGGTTCCAGCGTACAATATGGTAACTATTACTAACGGTCATTTACGTTGGAGCCTAGCATCTTAAAGCTATTGTATGTATGACTTACGATTATTTACGATTAGTTTTTTGTTAAAAAAACATGTGGTACAATTACTTACAATAGTATACTTCGGATTGTGATTCATTTTATTTGTTGTAAGTCTTACTTGCTATAGTTTACTCCGGGTGAGAAATAAACATACGATATTATACCGATTACCAGTTACAAATTTTGCCTTCATTTTTATTTTTCTTACAGAATCTTCACTTCCATTTGGACCTGATAACCGGTCAATGCATCTACCTACTTAGAAAAGTGTATTCAGCGAAAGTGACAAGGAAATCAGTGACGATCCTCAAGACAAGGATGATGAGGCTTTGCTTTACAACGCACCGCATGTGCAAAAGCATGTTATTATGTTCTAATGATACTAACTTGGCGCAGAGTAAGCTTATTGGTTTTATTAGAATCGCTGACTTGGGTATGATTTTGGGTTATAAGAGGCACGATTTTTTCTTTAAGTTCACATCTATATTGAAACCCCCTTACTAAACGTTGAGTAACGGTGGTATAGCTATACAATTTTTTGTCCTTATCTGTCATTGTGACATTTTAATTTGACAAATAAGGACAAAACATTGTATAGCTATACTACCGTTACTCAACGTTTATTAGTAAGGGGGTAAGTGTTTTTAGCCTTTTATCACATTGCGCTACGATACCTCTAATAGTGGCGTGCTCGTAACCAGGCCGTTACTAGTAACAATTTGCTACTCAATGCTAAGAAAATTAATTATATTAAGTTTGCTTTGCCTAATGTTAGACCGGTAGAATCGAGAGGTATAGGTCGGAATATTTCTAAATGGTTGGAGATAAGGTGCTTTTCTTAGGGATAACTATAGACAAAAACTTGCAATGAAGTGGAGTATTGCAGTACCACCAGGTAAATTAAGTTCGGCAGCTTACGAGTATGCTGTCAGGAAAATCAGGCAACTCACCAATGTTGAGACAGCTCGCTTTTTATGTTATTTTCGTAGTGTTATGTCGTACAGTATTCCGGTTTGGGGAAAAGCTGTTGAAATACAGACTATATAGCAAATAAATCAGATCCATCATCTCGCACTCCGTTTTATTCAAATCGTTTGTCTATTTCGAAAGCAAACATTGATGATTTCTAATTTTAATTTATGGCCTTCACTCCTGTTAGAATGTATTTTGCCAATGTCAAGTTATTTATAGACACTTCCAAGGACTTATTAGAGAAACAAGTACATGGATATCACACGCGAGGACAATTGTTCGGTAAAAGAGTATTTTCTCTAGTGGACTAAACAGAAGCACATGGGGTTAGCTCCACGCGCTTCTGTCAAGTCCAAATGATGATTTATTAAGTTTAGAGGTATGCAGTAACAGATTCAATCTTAAGGACTCAAAGTGTTTTTTTTAAGACTTTTATAAATTAAACATAAATTAGTACAAATACATAAGTCCTAACGTTTACCAGTGTTTATCGCCAAATTAGATTAATGTACAAATTAAGACACATTTATTTGGTCTAGAATTGTTTAGAATTTTTGTTTGTTCATAATATGATTATTGTTGTTTTATTATTGTTCTTATATTCGTTTGACCTCGAAATAACTGCGGATTTTGTTTCGGTATTAAACTGATCTCATTAAATTTATGATGATATTATGATTTAAGAACTGGGGGTTTCCATGACATACTAAAGCAGTTCAGCTTAGGTTGAGAGAAAGGAACAGAGCTGTATAACTGCTATAGCTCTGTCACTTTCTTTCATCCTAATTTGAACAGCTTTAGTACGTCATAGTAACCCCTCTGGATATAAATTCGGGGTCAATAGAAATGATAAAACAAAACAAAACCAAACGGGTCTGTTTACCATTATTATGCCATAATCACGTACTTTTGAACGTCGCGTGAGGTATACGATGCACACGCTTGATTGTTACTTTTACATTCAGCTTAAGATTGAATAACTATTAACCATACGTTTTTTTAAATCATATCTTATTTGCAGAAATATTGTGGTTATGTGTCAAACAATACTAATTTGTTTACATCTGTTATCAACTTATCATCCAACCCCGACTTCAAAGGTATTATATTGTCCTATTCGTGTGGCATCAAAATAAGTGTGGATTTTGTTATGGTATTAAATTGATCTCATTAAAACTGCGGTTAAGGTTAAGCGCATTTAGTACATAGTTCGGTGCTTATCAACATTTAAAACCATCTCAAAAAATACTATTAGTAGGTAGGTACTTTAACAAAAAGAGATAATCTATTCACCGAAGAATACAAAATATTTTGTCAATATAAATAAACGTTTTTTAACTGAAGTAATGTGTTTTAATACTTATCCATCTTAAAATAACAATTAAAGTATTTTTTTTTAAGATTCTATACATTTTTGGTTTAACTTCCCGTAGTACATTGTGGTATGTTCTACATTAATATAGCACTATTCCCACGTAAGTTATGATTTGTTGTACTTACGATATTTTATGCGCAAGCTATTCCGACGTACAACATGATTAGTATCACAAACAATACTTATCGAAACCTTTAATCCACTTAAAAGTATCGTAAGAACAATTGCAGCTAAACCAAGGGCTTTTTTAAAATATTAGTAAGATAAGTTTAAACACTAAATTATTGTTGACATTCGTACCAAATTTTAACAGGATCCATTAAAAAATGGATCTACGGCATCAATTTTCAACTTTAAACTGCTCTGCTGTAAAGTTGCATATTTCAAGTTACCATAACTTACGTAGGACCCATCGATATAAGGAGTGAGTTTAGCTGGAGAATGTAAAATTACTGATACTAAAATGGAGATCAATATAAAATTAGAGCCTGCTGTCGAAATAAATAATAAAATAAAATACAGGAATTTAATAGGAGATTTCTTGGCAAGTGGAACGCGCCCGCAGATGTATCATAGGTATCCAGTAAATTATATGAGTCGATTTCAAAATAATTATGATGAAATTCATAACATATATGACATATCTGAATATCGAAAGTTAAAATATCGAAGTCCAAAACATCGAAAGTTGAAATATCGAACGGTTATTATGCCGATGGTTGAAATATCGAACGTTCTTGTTGGGTATGTAATCAAATATCGAAAGTTGATTCATCTAAAGTTAAAATATCGATGTCCAAAACATCGAAAGTCGAAGCATCGAACGACTATTATGCCGATGTTTAAAATATCGAACGTACTTGTTGGGTATGTAATCAAATATAGAAGGTTGATAGGTACATCTAAAGTTACAATACCGAAGTCCAAAATGTCGAAAGTTGAAATAGCGAACGGTTATTGTAGTTGAATTATAAAATTTAGGTACGACGACGAGCGTAGCGAGGAGGAGTTTTAGGTGAGATGACCGACCTAAATTACTTAATCTATTTATTAAGTATAAATACGCTCGTTGTATTGCGGGCAATAAAAAAACCTAACATCGGAGGCTAAGACGGGAGCTTCTGAACCTAACCTGACAGAGACACTTTCGCATAAAAAGTGACGTGACGTCGCAAATAAAAAGTGACATAATTGCTAGACATCATACTAACAAACAATTTGGCAGTTTATGGAAAACAGTAAATAAACAAAATCATAAGCCGGGCCTTCCCGTGAGTGTTGCGGGTGCTAACGACCCTTATGATATTGCAAACGTGTTTCAGAGGTACTTTAAAGTGGCGTTGCCTTTAGGACCGGGCTCGAGGGAGTCCAATGCTGAGGTCATGCCATCGGAACCAAGTGTTCATTTTTCTAGCAAGTGGCTTCAGTAATAAGAAACATGGTTAGAGGAAAGTCCCCCGGTTTTGACTGCCTTAGCATTGAACACCTACAGCATGCCGACGATCATCTGCCGAGGGTACTCGCTATGTTTTTTAGCCTATGTCTCATTCATTCATATTTACCGGTCGACCTAATGCGCACTATGGTTGTGCCTATTGTTAAAAATAAGACTGGTGATTCCTCAGATAAATCAAATTATAGGCCCATATCTTTCGCAACTATTATAGCTAAGGTACTGGATGGTCTGATTGACAAGCATTTGGAAAAGCATATCGCTCTGAATGATGCACAGTTTGGATTCAGATCGGGGCTCTCAACCGAGAGTGCTATCCTATACCTCAAGCAGACTGTCCAGTACTATACAGCTAGAAGGACGCCAGTTTATGCTTGTTATCTGGGTCTTTCAAAGGCATTTGACCTTATATCGTATGACATGCTATGGGGTAAGATGCAGATGGAGACGACAGTGCCAACTGAAATCACTTCTTTATTAAAATATTGGTATAATCACCAAAAGAACAGTGTCAGATGGGCAGGGTCGCTCTCGGAGGAGTATAGATTGGAATGCGGGGTAAGGCAGGGTGGGCTCACCTCGCCTCGCCTTTTTAATCTGTACATGAATGGACTCATTGAGGAGCTTAGCAGCACCAACGTCGGATGCCATGTAGTTGGCGTTTGTATGAACAATATTAGCTACGCTGATGACATGGTGCTGCTGAGCCCCTCAATCGGAGCATTATGAAGGCTGGTGCGGATTTGCGAAGGTTATGCGGAAGCTTATGGTGTTTAGAGCGGGCACCAAATCGCCATTGAATGTGCCGCCGGTCACTCTCGATGGTACTCCTCTAAATAGAGTATCTCAGTTCAAATATTTGGGCCACTAGGTCACTGATAACTTAAGTGATAACGCCGATATTGAACGAGAGCGGAGATCTTTGGCCGTCCGATGCAATATGCTGGCCCACAGGTTCGTTAGGTGTACCAAAGAGGTCAAATTAACGCTTTTCAAAGCGTACTGTCAGACATTTTAAACCTGCAGCCTGTGGGTCAGTTTTACGCAGAAGGCGTACAACGAGTTGCGTGTTCAGTACAACAACGCGTTCCAGGTGCTGCTGGGGTTGGGGCGGTGGTGCAGCGCGTCCGGCATGTTCTGCGAGGCGCGCACGGACGGGTTCGCGGCCGTCATGAGGAAGCGCTGCGCCTCTCTGCAGGCCCGCCTCCGCGCCAGCCCCAACCGCATCCTGGCCGCGTTGTCTGACCGCTGAGATAGCCCTATGTGGGATCGATGGGAAAGTACCTATGCACGCACATCCCCGAACTTAATTTTTAATTTATGTACCTAGTTATTTAGTTTTATTAATTTTAATTTTATTTTTAATACCCTAACATTTATTTTATAAGGATTACTAACAAATTTGTATGGACCTTGTCTGAAATAAACAATTATTATTATTATTATTATTTTAGATATTTATTTAATTTTCTGTACATTAGGTTTTTTATAACAAATATTCAAATATAAAAGTAAAATAACAATACTAATACAAAAAAATAGACATTATAAAAAACCTAACCTACGAGTGCCGCCGGCAGCGGGGCAGGGCTCAAGCTACCGGTGGTTAGGGCTGCAGAGAGAAGAACCTCCTCACAATACGTGCCGTGTCGAGGAGTACTGCCTTCTGTATCTGGCCCTTGATCCAGCCATCTAGCGAGAGTCTCTTGAGGTGTTGGTCGAGACTATAAGACCGTTTGCCGAAACAACTATCGGGACAATGATAGTCGAGTCAACATCCCACATGGCGGTCACCTCGTGAGCCAAGTCAAGGTACTTGCTGAGTTTGTCCTTCTCGGCCTTCACAAGGTTCTCGTCATGCGGGATGGTGATGTCGACGAGCACTGCCCGGCGTTGAGATCGATCTGTCAACACGATATCAGGCTTATTGGCAACAATAGTCCTGTCCGTGATGACAGATCGATCCCAATAGAGCGTAGCACGACCATTTTCGAGAACTGGCGCCGGTGCGTACTTATAGTACGGCACTTCAGACTCAACAAGACCATATTGAAGAGCAAGTTGCTGATGGATGATCCTGGCTACGAGGTTATGTCTGTGCAAGTACTCGCCGTTGGCCAAATGCGAACAACCGGAAATTATATGTCTGAGGGACTCGCCGGGGCAACGGCATGCTCGACAAATGTCAACCGTGCCATCCCTCAGAATATATTTCCGGTAATTGTTCGTCATTATGACCTCGTCAGCAATTGCACAGACAAAACCTTCGGTTTCCCCAAAGAGGTCACCAAATCGTAGCCAGTTCACAGACGCTAAAAAGTCTACGTCGGGCCTTGTTAGGGCCCGGTAGAAGCGTCCGTGTAGCTCCTTGCTCTTCCATACGTTCTTGCGATCTTCAGTGTTCAACACCGTTGGTTTGCGCCAGTTCTCGTTTGCCAAGGAAAGAGGCGTGAGGCTCTTGTCTACTGCAACCACATCACGATGTATCCCACACTCATTGCTAAGGAAATAATCCCTGAGATTGTACACCTCGCGGTTGTGGAGATTCTTAGCATTTAACATGCCTCGACCTCCACATTTCCTCGGGATGTACAATCTCATAACAGATGAGCGTGGGTGCAACATGCGATGTGATTTAAGCAGTAGACGGACCCAGGGCGTCCAGCTCAGTCTGAGTCCACCTTATTATGCCAAAGGAGTATGTGAGCAGCGGCATCACCCAGCCATTGAAGGCGCGCACCTTATTGCCACCCGACAAAAGACTATTAAGAATTTTTGTCAAGCGGCAGAAGAAGCGCTCCTTCACTGACTTCTTGACATCGCCGTCCACAATACCCAAAGACTGTGACATACCAAGATATTTGTAGGTTTTAACTTCGGAGAGAGATCTGAGAGTCATTGTCTCAGAAAGCTGCAAATTCGACGAATTTACAACTTTCCCTCGTTGAACATGCATGACCGCACACTTATCTACACCGAATTCCATCTTGATCGCGTTACTGAACTCTTGTGTGATTTTCAATAATGCGATAAGATCTTGGCGCTTCGATGCAAACAGTTTGAGGTCATCCATGAACAATAAGTGAGAAATGACTTCAGCTTCTCTACGAAGTCGATAGCCAAGCCCAGAATCCGTCAGCATAGAGCTGAGGGGATTCAAGGCTAGGCAAAACCACAAAGGACTCAGACTGTCACCCTGGAAGATGCCTCTTTCAATCTTTATCAAGCTAGGCGAATCAGACACCGATCTCCTCACCGTTCATCACCGATCACCGTTCTCGAGCACCTGGTTGACGAAGGACTGTGACCCACTGCCTCATACACACACCTAAAAAGGACCTCAAAGTTGCATCAACTTTATACAACTCTAAGATCCTTTCGAGCCATGAGTGAGGCACCGAGTCATAAGCCTTCTTGTAGTCAATCCAAGCAGCCGAAAGGGCCACCTTGCTTCGTCTGACTTGCTGGCAAATGGCCATGTATATGAGGAGGAGCTCCTTAGTACCGCGGGACCCAACCTTACAGCCATTTTGAGCAGTGGCCAAAACATTATTTGCAATAAAATGTGCATTTAATTTTGTGCTCAAAATGGATGTAAGGAGCTTGTAGATGGTAGGCAAGCATGTTATGGGTCGGTAGTTTTTTGGTTCCGCGGTACTACCAGACTTGTGGAGCAGGAAGGTGACACCAGTTGTTAATAAAGGTGGCAAGGAACCAAGCTCAAGGGAATTTTGGAATTGCGTTGTTAAACATTCATGTGAGGCTTTGAACCATTTAATCCAGAAGTTGTGCAATCCGTCCGGCCCAGGACTTTTCCAGTTCTGAGCCATTCGAATTGCACAACTGACGTCTTCGGGGCAGATGGTAATAGGCCCCATTGGTTCAATAGCCTCACACGAGTGTTCAACAGCACGCATCCAGTCTCCTTCTGTGTGCACGACAGGCACCGACCAGATGCTGCGCCAGAAATTAATCATAGCAGTAGGATCCGGTAGGTGTCCGTCGCTCACACCTTGATCGGTTCCTTCCCACTTTCGGTACACCTTCCTCTGATCGCTTTGGAAGAGGCGATTTTGCTGGTATCTATCCACACGCTCTCTATAGCGACGAATACGGCTTGCCCACGCGTAAACCTTCTGCTTCAGGAAGTCGATACGTTCCGTGACACAAGCCATATAATGCTGGGGCCTTATTCCGGTCCCAGCAAAGGCTTGGTTCCCGAAACGCATGACACGGGGGCGTTCATTACCCCCCCTGAAGCAGATTAGCTTTGCTATGAGAGTCCTAAACTTATCGAGACGCCGCTCAATTCGCACTTGCCAAGCGGGGACAGACCCGCGAGCGCGCGGAGCTCGGTCGGTGTCCGGAAACTTGACTCGAGCTACGCGGCACGCAGCTATGGCCCCGCAATACAAAATTGAGTGGGTATCGATAATATCCTCGCTGGCTTGTAAATATGACACCAGCAAGGCATTTAGGGCTCCCATAAGCGCTAAATTTCGTTTACAGGCAGGCAAGCGTGGTAAACGAGGCCTAGAATTGGGTGTGGACCGATACTGCGCGATCGCGTCTTCCAAAGCCCTCCTCAATTGCTCATTTACCTGAGGGCTCAGACAAGATGCACTACGCTAACTAACGTTTCTATTCGATTCGTTTTTAAACCAATCGCGTCACTGGTAGAGACCACGTGACTTTTCGTATCACGTCATCTTCCAGTGACGCGATTGGTTTAAAAACGAATCGAATAGAAACGTTAGTTAGCGTAGTGCATCTTGTCTGAGCCCTCTGGTTAGTTACGCTTATATTCGAACAATCCTCAGCGTCGATAACGGGAGCATCCTGCGCTGATATCAGTGCGTGTTGGGCGACTGGCATCAAAGCCGATAACGCAGCAGGAGGGTCCCGTGACGAAGCGGAGGTTGTACGAATAGGTAGCGATTCCAGGCGTAGCCGATCAAGTACAGACTGATCCAGCCGCCGAAGCCGCTGAATGGCCCGCACTTGATCCGATAATCGTTGGGCAGTTACGGTTATTATTATTATTATTATTATGTTTAAAAAAAAAACTCAGTTTTCACTGGTATACTGTTATGCACGGGCCTAGGCCAAGTGCATACCAGGTAAATTGCTTAAGCTAGTGGTAGTTGGTGAACAGTGTCTGTGAGGTTCCTTGTTGACTGATTGTCTGCTTGCGTGGTGGTATGTTGACTGATTGAATGCAGTGTGTGTTGTGCGGGAGATATGGATGAAGCAGGAGATTCCTGATCATTTAGTAAAAACTTTCGGAAAAATCGACATGTGTTCAAGATGACGGCTTTTTGGAGAAGGTTGTAAATATTTGAAGGCAATCTTAGATTTTTTAGAGATTGATGCATCTGTTTTGGTATCACTCCTGTAGCAGAAAGAACAAACGGTACTATTGTGACTTTATCAAGATGCCAAATTCGTGCGATTTCTTCTTTTAGTTCGATGTATTTGGTAAGTTTTTGAGCAATTGTACCTTGTAGGTTGTGTGTGTTGGGAATAGCTATATCTATGAGGTATGCGGATCTGTTTATTTTGTCTATAAATGTGATATCGGGTCTATTGTAGTGGATGGTACGGTCAGTAAGGATGGCTCTATCAAAGTAAAGTCTCGTCGTTGTGTTTTCTAACACACTCTCAGGTTTGTACTTGTAATAAGGTTCTATGGTGGCAATAAATTGCTGTCTATGAGCAAGTTTTTGATGGATAATATTTGCAACATGATCATGTCTATGTTTGTAATCAGTTTGGGCTATTGATTTACATGCACTTGTTATATGTTGTATGGTTTCCGGGCAACTATTGCATTTTCTACAGGTGTCAGTAGTTAATGTCTTAGTTATGTATCTTTGGTAGTTCCTAGTCTCGATAACTTGGTCTTGTACTGCCATCATAAAACCTTCAGTCTCTGGGAATAGCTCGCCTCGACTCAGCCATGCGTTCGACGCCTCTTTGTCGACATTAGATTGGCATGAATCTTGGCGGTGTCTTCCGTGTAAAGACTTTCTAGCCCATTCGGTAATCTTGGTCCTGCCATCTGTCATGTTTTCGTTTTTTTGGGGTGTATTGTTTTGTAGATTTAGAGGAGTAAATTTACAATCGTTTTGGACAATAGCCTTGTGAAGTGTTGTGGATCCTGATTTTGTGATAAAATATTGTCTTAAGGTCTTGATTTGTTTATTATGTAAGTTTGTGATATCTATGATACCCCTTCCACCTTCTTTCCTCGGCAGCGTTAGCCTCTGAAAACATGACCTTGAGTGATGTTTTCTGAATTTAGTCATGGTTGAGTTTATTGTGCGCTGTAGTATTTTCAGTTCGGTTTTTGTCCGGTTGATAACGCCGAAAGAATAAGTGAGAATGGGTATAGCAAAGGTTTTGATGGCTTTTACTGTGTTGCGGGCATACAGTTGTGTTTTTAAAAACGTATTAAGTCTGTGTCGAAACTGTTGTTTAAGTTTTAGTTTTGTGTCTTTATATTGTATTTGCCGTTTTTGGTTGTATCCTAAATATTTATACGTCTCTTCTTCGTCAAGTGGCTCAATCTGTTCCCCAGAAGTCATAAGGTAATTGTGTAAATACTTGTCCTGCTCTGATTGAATTGATTCTACACTTGTCAATACCGAATTCCATCTTAATGTCATTAGTAAATTGCTCTGTTAAGTTAGTCAGTCGGTAAAGGTCAGTTTCACTATCGGCATAAAGTTTTATGTCGTCCATGTAAAGTAAATGATTAATGTTCTCAGTCTGTCTGTTGGCGTCGGTGTAATTCAGATGGTATCCTGCTGAAGCTGAATTTAGCATGTTAGACAGTGGGTTTAAAGCGAGGCAGAACCACAATGGACTCAATGCGTCACCTTGAAAGATACCTCTCTGAATTTTTATTTCGTCTGTTTCTATGAATTCAGTCGGAGTGGAAAGCTTAAGTCGGGTCGTCCAGGATTTCATGGCAGTCTTTAAGACGGTGATTATTTTTGGATGTATTTTGTATATTTCTAGGACTTGCAGCAGCCAAGAATGAGGAACAGAGTCGTAAGCTTTCATGTAATCCACATACATGGAGTACAAATCAGAATTAGTTCTTTGCACAACTTTTAGAATGACGGAGTCTATAACTAACTGTTCCTTGCACCCTTGGCTGTACTTACGACACCCCTTCTGTTGCTCAGCTAGAATGTTATTGTCTTCAACATGTTTGTATATTAAATTAGAGATGCAAGCTGTGAGAATCTTGTAGAATGTTTGTAAACATGTGATGGGTCTGTATTTTCCTGGGTTAGTCAAATCATTGCGGTCTTTGGGTAACATACCTATATGTAGTTCCGGATGTAGTTAATGTAGAGTGGTATTGTGTCAGGGTCTTCTATAAACACATTTAGAAAATTGTGGAGGTAGGTATGGATGTTCGTAAACTTTTTTTACCAATAGTTATGAATATAGTCTGATCCTGGTGCTTTCCAATTATGTAGATTAAGAAGAACTTTTTTAAATGTGTCTATGGGGATGTGATTGAAAGTAATTTCTTGTGTAGTTATGTTATTTGTACATGTTTCTGTTTTTATCCACTCGGCTTCCGTGTTGTGATGTGTTGGTTGTTCACATATGCGAGCCCAGAACTTCTGCAAGTTTTCTGGGTCTGGCAGTTGATTTTCCGTGTTGGCATTACAGTTTTCTGATGTGTTTGTTGTCGTTTCTCTTATGTTTCTATACAATTGTTTCTCATTATTTATGAATTGCTTGTTTTGTTGCTCCCTTAATGTACATGCTTTATATCTGTGTAAACGTCCTGATGTGACTGAGAGTTTTTGTTTGAGTATATCTAGTGTATGTGTACTCGTAACCACTCGAGTGCCCGCGATTCGAAAAAGGTGCTCTAAAAGTGCCTAGGACTTTTCGCGCGCCAGCGGCGCAGTGTCATGTTTTGTTAATAAATCGATTGCTTGGCTTTCTGTGAACTGTTTGCTATGATTCTTTTAACGTTGTAAAGCAGGAGAAACAGGCAATTTGTTTATATAAAAATTTATATAGGTCACCATACTAAAATATATCTAAATAAAATCACAAAGTTAACATACGGTTTCAAATGGGGGCTTTTGACGGAAATCTATTTGTTTTTAAAAATCTAAATCGATAACATATGTATTTTTAACGTTTATTTAAATCTTGAATAGTTTACGCTTCAATTAATACTAAATAAAGTATATGGTCGTGGGGAAATATTTTGCATAAAACCTTTTTCATTTGCAACGTTTAAATTGTCAGCTTTGCAATTCGCCGCCAAACAGTGTGGTTTGTTTATGATTTTTTTAAGAGTTATTTAGGCAACTGAGGAAAAAAATATAGTCATACGTACATAAAGACACTATTATTCTTTAAATACTATTTGCCAGTTTTTCAAATTCGCATCAATTTCTCTCACAAATTGTCAATAACTAAAAAATAACCTTACATACCTAACGTATCGAGTACCGCTTTGGTCGTCCAATTACGGACAATTCCAACCACGGCATAGTACAAATACACTTAACACAAACACTACACATGTTACACTTCACATCTAAATACGTAACTGGCCGATTGCAACTCGATTCGGTACTCTTGTTTTCATTACAAAAGTAAACAATAACCCACGTGGAGGTCGTCACGCGTCAAGCTAAACTAACCAGTCGGCCGTCAACACTTAAATCAAAGATGGCGGCGGTGAAAGTACGGGATACACTTGGCGCAACGAAACCACAATTTGATACAGTGGTATCTTCAATATTGAAATTATATTATTTAAATTTCTTATTAAATCATTTACGAATAATAACGGATACTTATTTATTATAAAATGCTAATAAGAAATTAACAACTTATGCGTATCGATGCAGTCACGGCGACTTTATTTTCCTTAATTAATGAATTTCGGGATAAATTATATTTCCAATATGTAGTGGCTGTCATGACATGCAGGATATAGAAAAAGAAAGACTAACATGGTACGGACGGATTTTTGCATACATAAATGACTGAAACCAGAATTAACTGACCAATTGTACCTATTCATATAATTTGAACCGGAGTCTTACAAAGTAAAAAGTAAGTAAGCAAATGTCTTTTTTATATACAAGATCATTTTATTTTTAATACATACTACGTAGGACGTTTTTTTTTAATTAGCGATCGTATACCTATTGTATTTTATGCTTATATATATATATATATAGAAGCTCTTTTTTTACTTTTTATTAAGTAAGTATTCATTTATGAATGTGGAAGGAGCGAAAGAGATTTGTCAGGATCGTAGCAGGTGGAAAGAAGTGGTATCTGGCTACTCCTGGGAAACAGGCGTGATTTAATGTATGTATGTAATTTAAACTTATTAAATTTTTAGCTCAGTTTTAGGTTTGTATTTGCTTTTATTATTTTAATTTGCCTTAGTTGTAATTTTTTATATTTACTTTACATTATAGTTTATATATTATATATTGTGCAACCAATATTGAATAATTCAAAACAAAGTTCAGAGTTAATTACGAATATAATATCTGGGTACTTAGTAGGTAGTAAATTTTGCTGCTTTAGCCTCGTTTCTACCAGGGGTATTTTTTACGGAACATATTTTTGAAACTTTAAGGTTGCTTCAAGCTTAGTTTAGTCCTTGCTTTGGAAAGGACATAATAAATTATACGATTATTCCAACATGGATCGTCGGAGGTATTTCGTTGGTGCGTTAGGGAAATGGAAATGGTTTATGGATTGTAATAATAAGATGCAAGTTAAAATCAATATTTATTAAAAATAAATTATTAAATAGAACCCAGCTTTAAAAAATCCGACTGCATGTTTTGATACTGTCGTCGGTATATGTTAAACACATTCAAACTCCTAAAATTCAATTGAAAAACGTACATACATAATGATTTTTAACGTACAGTATCCCAACGAAAATGTTAAGCACTTTAGTGCGTTGTCATAGTAAACTTCAAACAGAACACCAAATGACACACATGGCAATGACAATGACATTCACAATGACAAGGTTCTAAGTATGCTCGACATTTTTATTGGGCGACCGTACATAATGAATTTTACCCAGTGATCCTCGCGCCATCAAGTCGAATTAAATGACGTATAATTTATTAAAATCTGTTGACCCGTTGAGAAGTCATACAGGTCAGTTAATATACAGTTAACATACAGGTCAAATTCAAAATTCAAACTATCTATTCAATAAATAAGCCAAATGAGGGCTCTTTTACACGTCGGTAATATAGAGTGAATCTACTAGCGCTTCGGACAAGACCATCATTACTCAAACACAAAACCCTCCTTTTGGGCTTCACCGCCGTCCTGGACTATGGAAAAATATTGCCTGGTATAAGAGACAGAGAGAGACAGAGAGAGAAGAGAGAAAATACAACCCAAAAAATATAAAAAAAGTGATTTCACAAAAATAAAACGGATCAGTCTACAGAGAAAATACAACACATGATTATATGAGGTAGCCAATTAACAAACACGACGGTGAATTGATAAGTTCTGAGCCTGGTAAAAAAGTATGGAGCTAAGTTTGTATAACAATTTTATTTTTCTATATAGTCTCCATGAAGGTCGCCTCCAACTTCATTGTCCCATAAAAAATGTTTTTTTTTTTATTCTACTATGAAGTTGAAGGCGAGGTGGACCAAGTGCATTGACATTCATGGAGACTATATAGAAAAATAAAATTGTTATATAAGTTAAGCCCCTTACTTCTTTTTACCAAACTCAGAACTTTTCAATGCACCGTACGAAAAATTCCATACGGTACGGACATATGATAATTCTGTAATTTTCGTATTACCGTATCGTATGGTATTCTTCGAAGCATATCTCCAAGCAGAGAGATACGTCACAACTTTTACAAATATATTTGGTGCGGCTTTTACGGCACCAAACGCATATCTTGTACCTTGATGCACCAGTACCAATAAAATGATTACCGTGCAATATCGGTCGCAACAAACCACCTGGGAGTGGCATCAATGACGTGGTTTGTACTTGCAGT
The DNA here is from genome assembly GCA_946894065.1 of Acleris literana. Taxonomy (NCBI): domain Eukaryota; kingdom Metazoa; phylum Arthropoda; class Insecta; order Lepidoptera; family Tortricidae; genus Acleris; species Acleris literana. The sequence continues at coordinate 9,444,320 of OX335681.1, forward strand.
GGCCGATCAATACCCGGAGGCAAAAATGCCTTTATAATAAGATCCACCAACGCTTGCCTAAAGACACGTTGTAAAGTTTTAGGGTGCCGAGTTTTAAAGATGACGTAACTATTGAGGACTGTTACGTTTAGTAATCTCCTAAACACTTTCTTATACCAGGCAATATTTCTGGCTCTTTCGACGTTATGGGCGGATAGTAGCTGGTCTTTTTTATCGACTCCGCCCATAGCCAAGTTATAGTCCAGGACGACTTTTGGCTTGTATTTGTACCTCCCATACTTCTCCTTTCCACCTACATCGCCTACATGGTAGGTGGAGATCATGGAGACCACGTTTGTGTCGCGCCACATCATTACAAAAAGATCTCTACAAAATGATTGTGCGACCTCTCCAACACGCATTTCTGCTTTTGTTGTAGATTTAAATGATTCGGGGACAAACTCCCTGTTGACTCGGAGTGTCCCGAAGCAATCCGTTTGCTGGGCCTTTAAATAGCGAGCCAGGAGTGGCGCGTTGTAAAAATTGTCCATTATTAATGTATGGCCCTTATTTAATAACGGTTTTGCCAGCTGTTGCACAATCTGTGCTGTGGCATTCGTTGGGGCGGGCGGTGAGGAAGATGCAGATGCAAAGTCCTCGTTGCGTCGTGTAGGTTCCTCGGTTGGTTTGTTAATGTCCTTGTTGATGTCGTCCGTCTCTTGTTGGTCTTCTGAATGAGTGTGACCCTTCCCAGTGTAAACAAAGAAACTCCACAAATAGCCGGAGGATTCGCACAGCTCATAGCTCTTAATCCCGACCTTAGCTGCCTTCGTGGCTATTTTCTGTGCGAATGAGACCCGTCCGTGCCATTTGAGGAGTGACTCGTCTATGGCTATATTTTGCTCCGGAAGATATAGTGCGCTAAATTTAGCATTAAGGCGATTGAGTACCGGCCATATCTTTCGGAGCTTGCGTTCGTCAGTAGTCAGTTCCGTCATTTCACTGTCGTTGTCGCTGAAATGTAAAAATTTCTTTATCAAAACAAACCTATTGTATGTCATTAAATTTTTGAAATACTTCAAAGTGAGATATCCATTTTCCCTCCAATAATCCTTTTCCACTGTAAATGGGGCTATACCCTGGAGAAGGAGTATTCCAAGGAAAATGAATATCTCACCACGATCTGTATCCTTCCAAAATTTCGCGCGTGACTGTGATTTACAGGATTGTTTTGCTAAAGTCATTTTTGCATAATTATTCGTCTCAGTCACTATGAGGTCCAGTAAGTCATTGTCAAAAAATTTTAAAAACACGTCTAGCTCAGTCATGTCCTCTGTCACTGTAAAAGTCGGTCCTGGAGTGCCATGGAACTCCTCTCGTTTTCCCTTAAAAGTCGAAGGGTCACTGGTCCATTCAAACGTCAGGTGGTCCACGGGCAGTAAGCTCTGAATAGTTTTGTCTGCTTCTGCATCTTCCCGAGATAACCAATTCTGTGCTTCTGTATCCAATTCCTCCGGTATAAAAAGTGCAGCTTCCGAGGTAACGTAGTTGGGTTCGGGGTCAGGTATTGGGATATCATCCTCATCTTCAGAATCACTACCGATCTCTGCTTGCCAACTATCAAAGATATCTTCCGCCTCTTTGGTGAAAATATCTACAAAACACACACATATATATATTTATACATATATTTATTTATATGATTTACTTCATTTGACTTAAACCATTTACCAAGACTATACCTACATATATGTATAAAAAAGCTTACCTGAACCACTAATTACTTGGCTTCGCTTTTTGAGTGGTAGTGATGCCTGTTCCGAGGTGTTACATGCAGGTGATGTGTGCGGAAGGGTGGATTCTCTTCGCTTTTTAGGCCGTAATGGAGCCTGTTCAGGCGCTGGAGAGGCAGGTGAAGAAGGGTTATGGGTTATGGGTTGGGGTATGTGCGGAAGGGTGGATTCTGAAAAAATAATATAATTTAAAAAATGTATATCAAAACCTTGGAATCTATGACATATTATTTAAATATTTGTAATACTTTTTTTTAGCAGCGGCAGGGGCAGTGACAGAGATGAAGTCGATGATGCTGTAGTCATAGACGTTATTTTAGATTCTGAAATGTTAATGTTATATTAAAAAGTCGAAATCAAACTGAATAGTTTAAAAAAGGTTGGTTTAAAGACGGTAGGTTTAGCTAAAAATACAAACAAACTCAATCAATCATACTTTTGGTTCCATTGCCTTTTTGTTTCGGCTTCTTTCCAATGAAGCCCATCAAAACCTTTCTTGTCGACGGAGACATCTGGTTTTCTACAAAAAGAATACGATAGTAATTAAAATTAAAATTTAACAATGAAGTAAATAAATTACAAAATATTACAACTAACTTAAATCTCCTGTCGTCCAATCCACCCGCAACGGTGAATACCCTGGGACCTCAACACAGCTGTCCAAACTTATCGTGCTACAAAAAAAACAGAATTTTAACAAAAATTTGGTGGGTCATGGTTTAAATATAATACTTTTTTAAACATCATTTATGTATATAATTAAATGCATACCTTGTCGGGGTATCCCAATTTGTAGATTCACCGTCACTGTGGTGAGGTGTGGATGGTAAATCGTCTTTTTGCGGATGTCTGTAAGAAAAAATATATTAAGTCACTTTTCTGCTTTAAACTAAATATTATATATAAAATAATCATTTTAATTACTCATTTGAATACGCAAATATTATATAACCTTGGTGGGATGTCCCAATTTATTGATTCGCCGTCGTTGTGGTGGTGAGATGTCGATGGTAGACGTTCCATTTGCTCATTTCTGTGAGAAAAAATATTTGAGGTCACCTAATTATATTTAAAAAAAAAGGTATTACTGTACTATTGCTACAAAAAAAATCAGTACCTAGTACTTATCTCCCACTGTCTTAATTTTGGGGACGGGGGCGTCGATGGGGTGCCCTCTTGCAATCGACAAGGAAGACGAACTGGAGACAATGTCCTTAAAGAAAAATATTTTTACTTAATATAATAACAAAATATATAATATTTAAAAAACTATAAAGAAATTTGAATCTTAGTAATACCTTGCCTTCTTGCGTAGAGGAGCATCTGGTAATAAAAAGCGCTCCATTTCTTTTGCCTGTTTCAATTTTGTAAATTTCCACTGCAGCTCAACTGGGAGGCTTTTGAGCGCCTTTCTTGTATTTGCCGACGACTTTTTTAAAATGTTTTGTTCCTCATCATAAGTTCTACAGAAAAAATAATAATGTTATATAAAACCTGTTACTGTCTTTAATACCCAATTAGAAAACAAGTTTAAGTACACAACCTTGAACTGGGTCCAGGGATTGCAAGGTCGTTTTGGGGATCATCCAAAGAAGGAAACAGCTCCCTTGGACTTAATTTACCTGTCCCCCCACCTCGTCCCCCACCCCCTCGGCCCCTTCGTCGTCCACCTCGACCTCCCCTTTCATTTTTAACCCGCCTGTCAAAGTACGATAAAATAAGCGCAAAAATGCAATAATGCCCAGAAAATTAATGTGCAATTGTTAGTTGGCAAACAAAGTTTACTTGCAAAAAAGGGTAAAAGTACATGCCACACCAAAAATTCCATAAAGAACGACTTAAAAAATCTAAGGTTAGAAAATGACACAAACAGCGTTAATATTGACTCAATCCCACTTTCACCAACGAATGATATTTGGATGAATCAATATTTTCAGAAAATATTAATATATCGAAGGAATTTTACATAACCACCCAACTCATGAATAGTTCCATTAGGTTAGTAAAGTTTTTTTAAATAGAGGCGTGTTTTTCCCAAACACGGCGAACAAATTTTGGAGTGTAAGTTAAAAAAATTATGACAATAGCTAATGTGCGTGATAAGCAAATAAAGAGAGACACTTATTTTTGAACCGGTACATGGAATTACATGATTAGATTTATAAGACATGTAAAAATAAACCATCCGATTAATAAAAAAAAACTAAAAGTAACCAAAAAATAAGTAATAGCCTCCGTATGTGTACGTGCAAATTAATATAAAAAACACTGCCAAAAATGAATAAGCAAAATTAAAACAATTTGCGACAAAATCCCAGTGTGCCCATGCCTTGTTGCAAATCCAGGGCGGACCCTTGGAAGTGCTTTGTGCAACCACAGTTGCGTACAATTGTACTTACAGACGTCACAAGTTTCTTTCACCTAATCCTGTTTAAAACATACACAATCATTCATTTGAAGTGGGTTTATGTTGAGTTAAATAGACAAACTTATTTATTCTAATGGTCTAGTACAGTAATATGGTATAGTCAGATAATAATATGCGATTAAAAATCAAATACGCAAAATTTTCATCATTCGAAGTATTTAGTTGCAAGATTTTAACACATTACATTTAAATTGGTATTATAAAATATACTTTATCTCATAGAGCAGTAAATCACGATTAATTTGATATATTATACTACTTAAAATATGCGAAATTGAGTACTTACGGCATTTTTTAGTTTCAATCTCCCTCGCTGACACACTGAACTTTCGCGGTCATCGAAACAACTTTTTTAACTTTGTTAAATTGTTCCACAGACTCCGGTTTTATATTTTTTTAATGTTGCCACATTCATCCTCTAGCACGATACCTCAACACAAAAGCGGCCTATTCACGATCCGACTAAATATAATTTAAAAACCGTTGGAACTCCACCTCGCAACTAGTGTTGCACAGGGCACTTTGCGCTTAGACAAGTCGCAACTCTAGTTGCGCAAGGCACGCGAGTGGGTAAGCTGTGTGTTTGGTTCTTCATGTACAGAATGTATTTTGTATTGTTCTATTATATTTTTGACATGCGATTCAAGATGTGTACTTCTGGTGCCTTTAATGAATTGTGTGATTCTGCCAATTTTTGCTCTTAAGTCATCTATTCGTCTTTCTAATCGTTTTTGCCACTGTGGTCTGTTGTCTTTATATGCAGTACGAGATCTTTCTGTGGGTTCTAGTGATATTCATTATATTCATATTAGCTTAGCAGCTGTCCATGCTGCACAATATATTGTTGTTTGAAGTGTAGTGAAGTCTGTATTAATGTTGATGTGTTCAGGGAGGGTTATATTATTAAGATATTGCTAGTTTTTTTGATGATTTCTGCTTCGGAATATAAGTTCTGGTTGTAGGATCTGTACCTTTAAAAATGTTCAAATGTCTGCTGAAATGTCGTGTCTAATAATAGGTCCCTTTCGGGGAGTTGTGTGTTGGGAGAGCCTTCGTCGGGAAGATCGAGCTCTAAACCTTGTGTACTTTGTGAATCAGGGTCAGGATTTTGAATATTATTCGTGGTATTGATCATGCCTGTGTAGTTGTGTGAGTTATTAGTGTTTAGTAAAAGTTCGTTAGTTATCTGTTGTTTTATTTCTTTTAATCTATTGTCACTTATATATTTGTTATTAACTATTGCTCTCCTTTGGTCAGCTATTCGTTGTTCGCTTAGATTGGCAAGTGAAGGGAATGTATTTATGAATGCTTCGTGTAACGGTTTTCGGTATGAGGTTCTGTTTGTTTCCAGGTTAGTTATCCTGTAATACAATTGCATTATTATTTCATTGTGTTCGTTTGTCCATTTTAATTGAGTTTGTCCTTGCGTGTTGAGTATTCCTTGTATAGTTGATGTAGTGGGTGCATGTGTACATGGGAGATTAGTTTGCAAGTCGTGCAGTTCGTTCGTTACTTCGACATGTATTTGCTCGATTGTTTTTTGTGGTAGTAACTTATTACGAATGATAGCTCTCCTTCGATCTCCTACTCTCTGACGGCTAACTTGCATGTCTGGGTATTTTTCAATAAATTTCATGTGCAGAGGTTCAAGGTATGTCTTTGTGTCGGTATCCAATGCAGTTAATTGAAGGTAGGTACGTAGTATGAACATATTCATTTCAGGTGTCCATCGTCTACGTGTTTGAGAAGCGCCCGGGGTGGGTGCAAGTTCATTGTCAAGGTTGACATCTTGCACAACACCACCGTGCGTGCTAATAGAAGAGGCAGATGGTCGCCTTGACATGTACGACGGGCGAGTTGACGGGATGGATGAAAACAGTGATGCAGTATCATCGCCCGACGATACGGATGTAGTAAGTGCGCCGCGCAGTGGCGGGAGATAATTCCTTGTAATCCCATCAATTGGGTTATTGTTATGATCTACAACAATCTCAGACGGGGTAGATGGCGACACGTTGCCCCCCCCAGAATACGTGGGGCAGCCCGAGTTTTTCGACTCGGGGCGGGATTCTCCTTCGCAGGTACCCACCTGGGGTATTTGTCTGTTTCTAAGTCGCATCGCATTGTTTTGTTTACTATAGCTCCGTTGGTCATTGGTAAGTTTAAGCGATATGATTAGGGCTTCCGATCCCAAGACTAGCCTGCATGCAATACTGGTACCGCATACAAACCAATCAAGGGATCGGAAGCCCCAGTTACGCTGCCAATGTCCGCCCCTCACGTGGCATCAGATGTTCGTACCGGACGTGGAGTTAGGTTTGTGAGGGGCTTATTATTATTATTATTATTATTATAATTAAACAGAAAAACCCTTATAGAAAAATGTGAAATATCTGAACTTTTGATGTTTTAACCGTGTGGCATTGCAGGCGTAGGATATTACGATTGTAGATAAGTCGACCGTTCGATTTTGTAAACTTCGATATTTTGGACTTCGATATTTAAACTTTAGATATATTATCTTTCGATATTTTAACACAAAGTTCAAATAACTGTTGATGTTTTAATCATTCGATATTTTAAACGGGTGGTATTTTGATCGTAGGCCTTTCAGACGTAGATCTTATGACTGTAGATGTTTTGACCGTTCGATATTGTACCTTTCGATATTTTTGATTTCGATATTTTAACTTTAGATATATTAACTTTCTTTAGATAAATTCAGATATATACTCCATATATGCACTACGTATACTGAAATATTTATACCATACCAGGCATTTAAAATTAAATTATGGAGCGGATTCAGTGAAACAATAAACGCATATTATGTGGGTGGATGCTGATTGTGCAGGATAGAAAATACACCACCGGAAATGTTATCAAAGTATTTGGTAATACGGTTTAATGGAAATCACAAAAGCAAAAGATTGTGTCAAGAGCTTCTACCCATGATGAATAGGTACTATGCATTCGCTGATTGTATTGAGGAGGTGTTACCTTGGGGTACCTATTATTTCATCGATACATCTTTCAACGAACGTATCATTAAGTAGAATTTTTATTTCATCGAAAGTCATTTCTCGTCGCATGAGTTAGTTTTTTTTGTTACTCACAAGTCTAACCTAACCTACTTAACCTACGTAGACGTAGTTAATATTGGATTCAGCAGAAAATAGCGTTCGATGAAATGATAAAATTGATGATGTGAAATTCGATAAAATGATGGGTTACCGTTACCTAGTTATAAGTGGAGTTATATTGACGTGAAGGTTAAAAACCGTGTAAACATCTATGAAGATATAAGGAAGCCGTAGTGCTGGTTAAAAATTGTAAATTTATTTATTTGAGGAAAAACAACAGCTAACGCAAATACATTAGAGACCGATAATAATACAGTAGCAATAATGATTTACATCGCATAAAGTCGATATTGGTGCACCGACTAAGGATTATTAATAGTAGTACCTAACTACATAAATACAGTTACATAGGTAGGTAATACTACGGAGAAACGGTACAGTGTAGGTACCTAGGGTGTTAACAATTGGAAAACTGAGAGAAGGTAAGAATAAGAAGAGGGCACGCTCACTCAAAGTAGGTAAATGTTTATGTACGTATTAAAGTACGTCTGATAGCTTGGGTATTGATGTTAAACACATCAAAGTCAAACTTTTTTCACAGCTAAGTATATAAGTAAATAGTTCATATTTTTAGTTGCGCTAATATTAATACGGGGTGTAAGGGGGTCCAAATTACTTCTTTCGGATCCCAAGCCAACCTTTCCTGCACGCTGTCGAACAACAAACGAGGCTCTGGCGACCCGCCAACCCGCACTGGACCAGCGTGGTGGGCTTATGGTCCAAACCCCCTCATGAAATAAGCATCTCCCCGTCACGGCCCCCAGTGCCCGGCTGCCCCAGGGACCCCGGCCCTGACGGAAGCCGGCCCAGCCCTGGAGCACGGGGTGCTAAGAATCCCCGGGCGTTTTCGATCCCCCGTCAAACGACCAGCAAGGCTAAGAAAAAGGAAACTGATTCGCTGAACGTTCTCACCTACAACGTCCGCACTTTGATGAAAGAAAAACGACTCGTCTAGCTGGAGCACGCTCTGAAGGATATCAAATGGGACGTTGTGGGGTTGTCGGAAGTTCGTAGAGAAGGAGAACAGACTGTAGAAAGAGACAATAGTGTGCTTTACCACTTCTGAATAGCAGGCTTGCTGTAGGTACGGAGTAGGTTTTCTCGTAAACAAGAAGTGGAAAAACAATATTATTGAATTTCGAGGCCTCTCTGAGAGGATTGCTATATTGAAATTCCAAATTGACCAAAATTATACCCTAACCCTAATCCAGATTTATGCTCCTACATCAGCACATTGCAATGATTCTTGGCGGCTTTAATGCAAAGGTTGGAAAGAGAACACAATTGGATTATGGTGATGTGATCGGACCGCATGGCTATGGCGACCGGAACGACCATGGTACCCGCCTAATCCAATTCGCTTTCGGACAAACCCTAAGGATTTGTAACACCTTGTTTCTGAAAAACCACAGCGTCGCTGGACGTGGGTTTCGCCTTCAGGAAATGCAAAAAATGAAATAGATTTCGTTCTTTCATCAGGCAAGCACATAGTAAAAGACATATCTATTCCTAACCAAATAAAATTCAGTTCCGACCACAGACCCTTACGAGCAAAAATCAAATTTAACAGGAAACTTAACAGACAGCAACTTTTTTAAAACAAATCAAACATCTTAACAAGGAAACATTAATTACCAATCATGAGCAATTTAATCTAGAACTTCATAATCAATTCAGCATCCTCGACACAAACACCGACGTACAGACTCAATATGACAATATTATTAGCAATATCAAAATAGCAAGCAGTAAAATCAGACAACCGAGAAGAAACAACAATAAATTAACCAAAGCAACAATTAATCTGATAGAATCCAGAGAAGAAAATAAATGTAACAAACAACAATACTCAATTTTAGACAAACAAGTTAAACGTAGCATCCGACGAGATATTCGAAATTTCAATACTGAACTAGTCGAAATAGCCTTGAAAAAATATATTTCTTTGAGAGCAGCCAAACATGGGACCACAACACAAAAGACCTGGATTAAAAGCTTACGAGACGAGGATGGGAAAAAATATTGTAGCATCACTCTATTCGGACCCTTATCTGTTATCATCACCCTGTAGCGAGCAGTACTCTTGCCCCGATACCATCTCTCCTATAACTGGGTACGAAACCAATATTGCCCTTAAAGACTTAAAGTACCAAAAAAGTCCCGGAGAAGATGGTATTACAACCGAAGTCCTCAAAACAGGAAAAGAAGTTCTATTGCCCCATATTACAAATGTGTTCAATTCCATTCTCTATACTGGCCAATTTCCTCAAGACTTCTGCCACTCAAATATTACCCTTCTCCACAAAAAAGGCCCAGTATACTTATCTACTACAAACCACCTCCACACGATTGATCAAATAATTGAGAAGTCCAACGAGTTCTACAGACCACTCTACCTCGCATTGGTGGATTACAGCAAAGCGTTTGACAGCGTCAAGCATTCTGCTGTATTTTCTGCAATGCGTAATCAGAGCATCGACAACACCTGTGTTGAGCTCGTTGGTGCTATTTCCCAGCACAGTACAGCCAGCATCACGCTGCATGCTCCCAGCCCAAAATTCCGCATCGAAAAAGGCGTTAAACAGGGCGATCCGCTATCTCCAAAGTTGTTCACCAGTTGCCTTCAAGAAATTTTCAGACAGCTAGCGGTTTCGTGGGAGACAATGGGCATCGACATCGACGGGAAAAGGTTAACAAACCTCCGCTTTGCTGACGACGTCGTCCTATTCTCTCAAACAGCACCCCAACTTGAACGAATGCTCCAAGAACTGAGCACGGCAAGTCTTGAAGTCGGGCTCAAAATATATAGGATGAAGACCCAGCTGATGACCAATGGCACGAAACGTAGGGTCACGGTAGATGGGCAAGACATACAATACGTTGACGAGTATATCTACTTGGGCCAGATATACTCATATAATCTAAGTTATTACTAAACCTACAACAGACAGTTTAAGGAAATTGATCGACGGATCCAAAACTCCTGGAAGAGCTTCTGATCCATGAAGGTGCTAATTAATGAAGGGCAACCTTCCACTTTCACTTAAGCGCAAACTCGTCGACGTTTGTATTCATCCCATACTAACCTACGATGCCCAAACTTGGTCATTGACTGAAGCCCAAAAATCCCGACTCAAGATTTGCCAGCGAGCAATGGAGCGCAGCATACTCGGTGTTCGCAGAACTGACAAGATCAAAAACACCGAACTGCGCTTCAAAACTGGTATTGCGGATGTGGGTACCAAGACCGCTAAGCTTAAGTGGGACTGGGTTGGACACTTCTGCCGAATGCATCCGGAACGATGGGCCAAAGCAGCCACCGAATGGACCCCGCAAGATGGCCACCGAAGCAGGGGCAGACCAAAAAGGAGATGGCGGGTTGACTTAAAGGGGTGATAGACGCGCGAGTAAGTACGCCGTACTTGTGCCGTACTTGGGCATTTTCACGAAAAAGTGTACCCAATTAAGGACTGAAATTAAGGAACTTTAACTTTGTCAGTTTTGTGACGAAAATTAGCTATACATTGACGGCCGCCAAAACTGACAAATTTAAAGTTCCTTAATTTCAGTCCTTAATTGGGTACACTTTTTCGTGAAAATTCCCAAGTACGGCGTACTTACTCGCCCGTCTATCACCCCTTTTAAACGCGTTTCAAAGCGAATGGCGGGAGCATTCACTCAATCGGGACAAATGGCGGAAAAGAGGGGAGGCCTTTGCCCAGCAGTGGGACACACCAATAGGCTAGTTTTTTTTTTACGAAGGCCCTGCTTTGAATTCGAAGTTACGTTAGCTTCATCCCTTTGTATCGATTTAGTCTCTAATGACGAGTGACGGGTGGAGCCTTGGTGGAGCTAACGTACTCGTAACTTCGAACTTCGATCTTCAAAGTACGGCCTCAGTTCTACGTGGAAGTTAGATTTGTGGTTAGATTCCCAGTGCACATTGCTCTGAATAAGAAACGCTAGACTGATTCAGAACGCATCCATAAATTGCTGTCATTTATCAAGTAAGTTTACATACCCATGTTATCTGTGGTGACTGTCGGGTGAGAATCTGCCTCATTCACTCTCCGACATTAGTGTTTGACAGCTTAGCATGGTAACAGATGAGTGTAGCACAAAGCGTCCCATTCAAATGAATGATAGGACAAGTTGAAATGACTAACATAAAACAAGTAACTTAGTTAGTTTTTATTTTATTGTTATTAAAATTAAGTATTCATTTATGAAAACCATTTGAATTTATAAATGTATTTCTTATTTCAAATAATTACATAAATTACATGCCAGCTTTATTCTGTTACTCAGTCATTCATTTCACTTGTTGTTTTTTGCCGTTAACGGAGATTCTTGTTTACAAATTGAATTTTTCATTTTCTATTGGATTATTTTAACATATATATTTTTTATCCACAACGTTATTAGTATAAAATTCCAAGTGCAACGCAAGTGATATAGCTAAAGCTATAAGAAATATATGACATTGATAAAGCAAAGCCCGCAGACCACGCGGTCCGTTTGAGTGCAAAATTCCAAAAGCCTATTTTTGCTCGAGTATGTCATAGGTAAGTATATTCTTCTTCTTTACTGTACTTTATTCAAGTGATTGACCAGGGCTCCTGTAACTTGTAGGACGGATGAACTGTCTCAGGCATACACATTATATACCTACTTACTGAACACAATTTTGAGCTCCCTGTTTGTTATACAGTCGTAAATAGTTTGGTTTTTTTTGTACATAATACTACAATTTGCGATTGTACTACATTACATTACATACAGTAAACCTTTCCTCTGACTGAGGACTAAGATGGAATGTCTTGATGCTAGTAATTTCTTGTCTTATCCCTCACTGCAACCACTCCTGCTTGCAGTAGGATATAGGATTAGATGATGGTAGTGATCCGGATGGACTCTAGAAGTCTACACTCCTATTAATGTAAAAATATATATACCTATACATTGGTGGTCACATAAGAGCAACAGATGAATACCTACGTAACATAAAATATACAGTGGTGGTCACATAATCAGGGACGCTTGCGTTTTTCCCATTCTCATTGCCTACAGATACATATGACTTATCAATTTTGATGACCAGTTAAAAAGTTCTTGACAAATTTTATTTCTAGTTAAATTTATCATTATCTAATAAACAGTGATCAGAATTAGGTAAGCCAAAATACGTACTCTTCGCAAGAGGACATAATATGTGGTTACAACCGGGTAGAAAAATATATATTTTCTTAAATACCGGGTTGTCAAAATTGATAAGTCATATTTGTAGGCAATGGGAATGGGAAAAACGCAAGCGTCCCTAATTATGTGACCACCACTGTATACATATTTTATGTTAGGTAGGTATTCATCTGTTGCTCTTTCCATTCTGATCTATGATTTAGTTTGATATATTTTAGCTGATGTCAGTGCGGGTCCCGTAGCAATATCTATTATTTGGAATTTGGTAGGTTTTAGTTCCTTATCTGATTTAATTTGTTTAAAATTTTTTAGGTACTTTATTTTGAGCTGGAATCCATACTGCTGTCATCCACAATGACCAAAGCCTACCTGAAACTGGGGTGAAACATTCATGTATAATGATAACATCATCATTTGGTCCCTGCGCTTGTGTGTGATGCTGCATTTTTTCCTAGGTAAGACAATGACTAGTATTTTAAAATGTATAGTAGGAGCTTTAAATTTGATAGCTGTTCCCTGCGACTTCACCCGTGCAGAAAAATAAATCGTAGCTTGTGTTGTTCAGGATAATCTAGCTTTCTTATGGTGAAAGAATTGGTCCTGTAGTTTTTAAGTTTATTCATTAATAACATACAAAAATACAAATTTACAAATCTTTCCTCTTTTTAATATTAGTGTAGATGTAGATTTTATCCTGAAATGAGGACAATAGTATATATTCCAAGTTACTGTAGATTCATCTGGTTTGAATCAAGAAGGTAAATGCAAAATTATATAATAGAGTGAGATTCGAGAGCCAAACCATGTTATTTTATAAAAGCCAAAAAACCTCATAACTAAATAAATGGAAAGTATGTTTGTTTGCTTGTCCCGCTATAATGGTCCTACACCTCATCCAACTGATGTGAAATTTGGTAAAGAGATAGTACTCAGGAACGGACATAGGATACTAAACTATGCCAGTGAGGTCCTGTAGCAAATTCTATCAGGAGGCCCTTGGTATATTTTAGTTTCGTAGCTGATTTATTGATTTAATTTTTTTAGGTACTGTCTTTTGAGCTGAAAACCATGCCGCTGCCACCTACAATGATCAAAGACTAGCTGAAACTGGGATGAACCATTTATGTATCATGACAAGATCAGTGACATTTGGTCCCTGCGCTAGTATGTGATGCTGCTGCTTATTTAGGTAAGTCAATGACTATGACAATTGATGTGAAATTTGGTTTAGAGATAGTGCTTGGAGATGGAAATAGGAAACTCTTTAAACCACAAAATTAAACTGTTCTGGATAGAATAACAGCAATAAATAACTACTACTCAGACAAAGATGTAGGTAAAGGCTTTGAATCTATAAATGTTTTTAAATAGTTTGGCTATAGACGATCATCGCTGATATGATGATAATGATGATGAACCACACAGTGGATAAATTGGACAAAGTACCTAATAAACAAATGTTACTAAAATATCTTCCCAACTTTCTTGACTGTGAAAAAGAGTCCATGTGTAACTCGCTTACTATAATGGAATGAAATGTATATACTAACTTCTAAGCCTAAATTTATTGTTTAATTTTGTATGCTACATATTCGTACAATTAATTTATTTATTTATTTATTTCTTTATTGCACAAAAAAACAAATTAGAGTACAAAGGTGAACTTAATGCCTAATCGCATTCTCTACCAGCTGACCTTTGGGCAAATCAGAAAATTTTGGTAGGCGGTGCAATACAATAAGTATAATAATAATATTATGTATAGGTCCAGGACATTTGGTAGGACACTTTGGTAATAAAAACCATGAAGTTATATTTCCTAATTCTTATATACATACCATCTTACTTTTCACCTGCAGTATACTTAGTCATATTTCAAAATAAACTACCAACATTCTTATTTTGGTTTATCCATACCTCCTAATATTGGTTTGTTTGTTTGTTACGCTTTCACAGTAGATATATCCTCTATACCAAAATTTATTCAGCGGTTTAATTAGGAAGGCAAACAAGTGCACAGGTTATTTTAATGGTGAGTGGGATCTAAACGCCAAGGACATTTGCAATCTCACAATTACTATGTTTTGCTAACCCTGAGGACTAGGTTAGGTATTTCTATGCTAGTCATTTCACCGGTTGTCTTATCCCCACACCGGAATCCAACAATGCGAAGACTGATGGTAAACTTTGTGTTTGCTAATTTTCATAATTTTGAAATAAATTTTTTTTAAGCCATTTATGTGCTTGTTTTTTTATGCCAGGGTAGGAAAACGAGCACAAAGGACTACAATCCTAAGACGGAAAATGCGTTGCCAACCCAGAGGACTACAATAGAATGCCTCTATGCTAGTAATTACACCGGTTGTCCCCACACCCCCACACCGGAACACAACAATGCGAACATTATTGCTTGGCGGTAGGTTAAAGGCTAAGATAGTGATAGCGACCCGGACGGACGGGACTCTGAACTTTCAAGGTTTAAAAAAAAGATATATCTATAGAGCATATTAAGTTTTATTAAAAGTTACTTTAAAAAAAATAAGTAACTTATTTTTTATAAGTAACTTAATGTTCGCCGGGTCGGCTAGTTTTTAATAAAACTTCTCTTAGCTTTTAAAAATACCAGGACTTTCTTGTTATGTTAGAGTTGTTTTATAATAATCCTGAAATTTTTAATGGATTAGAAAAAAAGTGCTTTTTTAAGTTATGAACATTTATCAAATAAAACAAGAAAATTTATTAAGCATAGCATAGGTATGCAGCAGTGTCAACACTGATGCTTTTCGGAAGATTAAAGATAGGATAGTGGTCGTTATCCAGACGAACCCTAGAAAAGATCTTAAATAAACTAAAAAAAAATATATCGTACTACAGTGGGAAAGCAGATACTTTATCCCTAATCTTAAATTCCGATCTGCGGTAGATGCAGGGGGATGCAGGTAGGCCAGGGGGGTGATTTTTGACTTTCGAGCGCTCGAAAGTTTCACTCGAAAGTGAGTAATATCAGTGGAACCGTTTTTTGAAATACGAGCGGTAGAATTGAAAGCGAATGGTGTGGACCACTCCTCAGCTTTAAATTTTCTATCGCTCGTAATTTCAAAAATACAGTTTTCACCAATTTTGCTCACTTTCGAGTCAAACTTTCGAGCGCTCGAAAGTCAAAAATCGGTCGTAGTGTCGGGATATAAGAGAAGAAAGGGGTATCGTAAAAACACGGCCGTAGGAGATGACGTCTGTAACAATCGAACAAATTCAAGTCGCGGGCAAAAGCTTTAGTTGGTTCCGCGTTGAACCATGAAGATATAATAATACCTTAACTTATCGACGTGAAATTTGGTTCGGAAATAGTTCATAGCCCGGAAACGGGTATGTGGTACTTATAATTCCGGAAGTTAGACAGTTTCTATGGGCATAGGGATAAACGACTTCTTTATGATGATTGAATATGTACTCGTATGGATGTTTTTATTTATGACCTTTTGATGTAAGATTATTTATATTAAAAACGTGTTTGTATGCATTTTTGTTATGACGATCCCATACGGTGTAAATATGTTAATGTTATAATTAGAGTACGTATTTGACGATCTCAATGTTACCTTTTTTAACCGACGTAAAAAAAAGGACGAGGTTCTCAATTCGTCAGCATGGTCAGTTTTTTTTGTATGTATGTTACCCAATTACTGAGTTCTGGAGTGATTTGAAAAAATCTTTTTGTATTTGAATGGGATCTGATGATGGGACTCTGAGAAATCAATTAAAATAAGGAATACTAATAGAAAGTGAGGGCAGGACAAGCTTTAATGTTACGATAGTTACGTTGTTTGTCAAAATCGGGCCATCCATTTAACGATTACTAACATATAGGTAGGTGAAGAAAGCTGTTCCTTCCTCTTGAGCAATCTGGTAAAAAAGAGAGGTTCTGTGTTTGATACGTAGGTATGCATGTATGTTTGCTTCATAGTTATTAGCACCAATGACAGTACTAAACATTCTTATATGGTTATAGTTTTATCAAATATATTATTATAGTACATGGTCAAGAATAACAACAAAGTAGAATATTTCTCTGATATTATGTTATGGCCACTATACATAAACAAACATGACTTTCACGCGGCGTCGCTTGCTTCAACATCAGTTTCAGGGTTGATTGGTATTAAGATGCCGTTTTAGAAATACGTTCAGCCAGTTTTCTAGGTTTCTTGTATACCATACTTTATTTTTTTACTTTTTGTTTGTATTTATATCTGTTCACAAATCTAATGCTCGATGTGGTGATTGCCACTTGTCAATATTTTAATTCCACCTTACACAATGATTTACATCAAACTCTTTATGCCATACATACTTTTGATCACCATACATTTGATTCTTTTTCAGCTGAGGAAACTATTCAAAAAGTGTTGTCAGGTGTAGCATGGTCATATAGGTACTGGCATCTAGACAAGTTGTAACGCTAAGTACTGAAGGTTTAAAACAATTATATATTAGATATTGTAGTTAATAAATAAATTATTTATTTTTTAGTAGGTAGAGTAATTTAATAGAAACTTTGCAACAACTTTGTAATGTACCTATTTTAAACGATCACTTAATTAATATTAATTTGTATTCATTTAAATGGGTGAGTATGGGGAAGTCCAAAATCTTATTTAATATTGCGGATGAGCCCTTTTGAATACACTTCGATGCTGTAGGATCCTTGGTGCAATGAAGCCTCTTACACACTCAGCTGTCCGTATTTGCAGGTTTATTGTAAATAGCATCGTACAATGTACTTAGTAGGAAAAACTCATGGGCACATGTCATGTCCACCGCCGCGGGTAAACTTACCTTTCCATCACGAGCGAGTCACCACCCTAGTAAGGGAGAAGGCCACCGACGCTCCTTAGGATAACTCTTTGGTGTGACCTAATACTATATATGACTTGCCTAGCCTTTTAAACAATTAATTAAGAGCAAAAAAAAAATTCTAATGGTTCACCCACTGGAACGAAACTGACAAACAATTTTAGGTTGAAATGGTTGAAAGTTTGTATTATGGTTCGGACATTTTCATGAATAGTTTCATTTATAATTCACAGATAGAGAAGACGAAGGTTGTTAACTGCACCCAACCGTTGAGTAAATGAGTGCAACTATGAAGTTCTTAGCGAGACCAAGTAAGTAGTACTTGAAATCATATTATTAGCTGTTATCATAATTCTGCTTGTTGCGTAGGGCATATTACACTGTAAATGACTTCATTGGTGACCAAATCGTGTAACCTATCCGTCTAGTGATAAAGTATCTCTACATATGCCATACGATAAATAAAATAATTGGTGACCAAGATGTCTTTAAGTAGTGTCTAGGATATTTACAATATTTGTTCCTTGATAAACATAGCCTTTGAGCAAACTGTGTATTCAAGCACTCAATTTTATGTTTACTATTTGTATTTTATCTTTACTAGTTCTTGTGTGTACAAGACGCTTTTAAACGAGAACACACTGTGATGTTTCTCGCTGGGCAGCTGTTTCACAGTAGGTATGAATTTTACGTTGTCCGGCAGCCTGAGCATGTCATGCTCGCTCAAAGGTCTTTGTTTACGGCGGCGTCGTTGATCGGGTCGCCACTTTCCCGAACACATGGTTAAGAGGCGATGGCTGAGATGCGCGTCATACTCGCGAACGGGTGCTGTTTGTGGGGTCCGGTCTGTTCACGTTTCAATTAATTATTCTAGTTATGGCTTTTGACTTAGAGACCTCGTCGTGTTGTTCTCATAGTCATTATTTTTAGTTTAAGGTTTATTGCCCTTACATTTGTAATAATTATATTTTTGGTAGTTTTAAGAATTTATTAATTAAGTATTACTTATTATTACTTATTTATTTATATCTTTAATATTTGAGTGGCTTAGTTTAATTTTAATTTAAATACGTTTAGTTTTAATTTTTTATTGTAACTTTTTGTCGTTCGATAAAAATAAATTAGTATTACTTTATTACCTTATTATTACTTAATGTAACTTACTTTTAAGTGTTACCATGTTTTTATGTTTGAAAAAATGACCTTCTGCTGAAGTTTATTCGCTTCTTCTCCGCAATGATGGTCTTGTCCGAAGCGCTGGTAGATTCACTCTAGGTATATTACCGACGTGTAAAAGAGCTCTCATGTGGCCTATTTACTGAATAAATATTTTGAAATTTTGAAATCCTTTCCCCTCGAGCTGTAACGACATTCTACAAGGCCAATACTTTAACCAGACCTCCGTCTAGGCTTCTGCTAACGAAATGGCTCATGTGCCGTGACTACCGGGAGACTGAAGAATTTCTGACAGTGATGCATTAATTAAATTCATGGTCTTTGTCTAATTTATATAATATCTTTGTTTAATTTGTATATTTTTTATATAATTGTGATATAATAAACTCGCTACTCCTAACTCAATAGTTGATAGTTATGAATGTATTTGGGTAAATGTATATGTAAATTTATATAAGATAAGATTTTTATTTGTAAAAAAACTTATAATACGGTACCTACAGACATGAACACAAATTGATGGAGATGATGAGTACATATATTCAACCTTTTTGATCAATTAATTAGAGTAAACATTACTCCCATCACTTTTTCACCCTCTATATAAAGACAATTACAGGCAGGCATAAGTACTTGTTATACATCATTGACAGTTTCATTCAGACCCGATGTGTTCTTATTCTAGAATATGAATAACAAAGTTTGGTAGTTGTTGGTGGACGACTGGTACGAAATATACATAGTTTATTAAAATAGTTTTAAACCCATTTTAAGCCTGCTTATTTTTAGGTTTTCAT
The DNA here is from genome assembly GCA_946894065.1 of Acleris literana. Lineage (NCBI taxonomy): Eukaryota > Metazoa > Arthropoda > Insecta > Lepidoptera > Tortricidae > Acleris > Acleris literana. The sequence continues at coordinate 9,463,689 of OX335681.1, forward strand.
ACCCAAAGGGTACGTTTCATACGAACAGAGCCCTGCTATTAAGCCTCCGCTGTCCGCCAGTCATTGTATTTGTCGCACACTTTTAATCGCAATGTATTAGAATAACATTATTAACTTGCCATGAATAACTAGAGCATGACCATGACCCCGAATGGGACAAAATGACAACTTTAATGTTCATAATGAAATTTTGCAAGATAAACATATTAAGGAACTATATTTATTTCCTTTTTTTAGGGGTAATCAGTGACAGCGAGCATCAACAATGAGAAGATCTCCAGGCCCAGCGATGAATACCTTTTACCGACTTTAAATAACATTAATGGTATCTATCTTTTATTTATACTATATTTTAGTATAATATTTTTGTAAGAAAATTTGAGCTTCTCAGGTTAAACATAGAGTTTAAATTAACAAGGTACAAATACCGCAATTTAGTTATTTTCTGTAAAACTATATTTTTAATTCGTCGCTATAAGACCTCGCTCATTCGTTTCCCTGCGCAAATTGATTGGCCCACTGAGTATTTCTATAGGTTTGAAAAAAAGTGATATGTTGTATAAATGTCTTGTGTATACATCTAACTTAACGTTTTTGTCTTATTTCAGAATCGATGGATGCGAGTGACCCCACGCCAGCCCAGCACGTTAAAATAATTTAAAACTAGTTTTAATTAGTGTTTAACTTTAAAATCACGTCAGGGGTTCATTAATGTTTTCTACATTTATCTATTTTGTTTTGTCTCTTGTAGAAAACGTTATGAACCCTTGAGAGGTTTGATGTTTTAGGGGTATAAGATCATAGACAGCTTAATCCACATATTTATAGTCATAATAAAATAACGGACCTCTGCTTCGTCACGGAACCCTCCTGCTGCGGTATCGGATTCGATGCCTAATGAACACCGGTGTCAGTGCAGGATGATCCCGTTGTCGACGATGAGGATTAAGCAAATATGAGCGCGACTAGCCAGGTCAATGAGCAATTGAGGAGGGTTTTGGAAGAAGCAATCGCACAGTATCCGTCCACGCCCAATTCTAGGCCTCGTCTACCACGCTTGCCTACTAGTAATGGGAGAGCCGACTGCAAAATTTCTTACCGACTTGATACCGCGATGAAATGCACAATGGTTTCCCATAAAAATGATGCTAAGTCCGAATTCGATAGTCTGCCACGGCGGAATTTGCCGAAAGTAAAAAAAAACTAGTCATTTCCGGTGCGATAAAAGGCGTGTTACTTTACCCATCTGATACTGAAATAGTAATAATGGCATCAGTTAGTTAGGAATGTATGGAAAAAGTTTTCTTTGATTTGTGGGTGTTCTAGTACTCTAACCTTAGTTGGTCTCAAAGTGTACTTTAATCCTTGATAGAAATGGGACCGATTGGTTTTTTTTTAAATTACTAATTTCCGTCGATTTTCTCGCTGACTGTACATTTTATCAAAAATCTGTGAATGTCGATTGTCATCACTTAAAAAGTTAGTGAAGGTCTTTTAAGAGCATTTTCGCGTAGCAGCAACGGATCTAGTAGCTGCCCTTACTGCCCCATTTCAACTTTCCACCCTGTATATTGTGTATAATAATAAATTATTAAAATATTTGATATAACATATTAATATACAAATATGAGCCTAAAGTAATAAAGTAATATAATTAAGCCTACAGTAATTAAAATGTCCGTATTACGTACAATTCCAGAATCCGTGTTCCACGGATGTTGGTTACATAATCGCGTCTGTCAAGGTGTTTCGGCAGAAAAAGCCTTGGCAGATTTATATATTCTTAGAATGAGGGTTCATACCTATCGGCTGGAATCGGTTTCATTCTGGTATCAGATGGGTATATTTAGGGGCCCCGATGGTCACCTTTGAGAGCGTCTGCCAAGCACTTCCGGCAAAAAAAATACTGACAGATTTCACTTTTCTATATCTGCCAGTAAATTCCTAATTGATGCCATAACTATTATTTCAATATCAGATGGGTAAAGTAACACCCCTTTTTTCGCACCGGAAATCACTTGTTTTTTTTTACTTTCGGCAAGTTCCGCCGTGGCAGACTATCATTTTTATGGGAAACCATTGTGCATTTCATCGCGGTATCAAGTCGGTACGAAATTTTGCAGTCGGCTCTCCAACTATAGGTAAGTAGGCAAGCTGTGTCACGGAACGTATACCGAGACTTTCTGAAGGTATAAAGGTGAAAGCCATGTTCGTCGCTATTGTTTTTTTTCATAAGAGAGGGAGTTAAACTAGCATGCGTGTTACCTGATGGGAAGTAATTATCACGTGTGGACAGATATCAGCAAAATAGCCTCTTTCAAATCGATCAGAGGAAGGTGTATAGTTCAGTAAATATGATTTGGCCATCTGTTATCTACTTTGCGATGTTTTTTTCTGCGTTAAGACATACCGGACCTAACCTTAGAAAAATCTTAAATCTTAACTTTTTAACTTCTTAACTGTGCTGTTTGAAGAACCAGGGCAGTTTTACGATTATTTTTTGTTTGATATTAAAAAAAAAGATTTTAGTGAAGATTAAAGACGGCCAATTCATATCTCCTGAATTATACCGAAAGTTAGAGGAACCGATCAAAGTGCGAGTGACGGACATCTACCAGATCCTGCTGCTATGACTAATTTCTGGCGCAGCATCTGGTCGGGTGTGGTGCTGTATAGCACGACCACGGAAGTTATTTTTTTAAAACGCACTTTTATGTAGGTACTTCAGGAATTGTACTCTTATAGTTCCTACGTTCGGACATAGTGATGTGGTCCTGCTAGGTAGATGCTTCCTGGCACTACCAGATTTTTAAAACTGAGATCAATTTTAATGGTTACAAATGATAGAAAATAAATGTACTCAAATCGTACCCTCGATAGCATGTGACAGTTGCACTGAAAAAACCGTTCATATTAATAAGTAAGATTAGGCCGCATTCAAAGTCGAATTGCGCTTGATATTCAACGTGAGAACAAAATTTCTAATAGTCTTTAAATATAATATTATGTATATATTTAAATATTAATAATCGGCGATTGGTAGCACATTTTCGCTGAAAGTATAACATGGATATGATTATATTAAAACTTCTTGCACAATTTATATATTAAAACTGTATGCAGTTTTACTATCGAGGTTTTAACATGTCTTAAACGATGAAATATCGGTTTGCAACTAACTACGCACCTCTCACATCTGTTGATGTGGAAAGGTCATTCTCTTTATACATATAAATGGATCCTCAATGTTAAAAGGAATCGATCGACAATATCAAACATAGAAAAAAAAAGATAATTTACTATAACAAATTAAAATCAGTGAGTTTTTAACAATATAGTTATGGTTTCATTTTGAACAACACAGACTTATCCATAAGAGTGACATAAAATGCTACCGGTCGCCGATCATTGCATATAATGTAATATAATCCTACCTAGGATTTGGGATAGACACAACATAAATAAAGTGGTCCTGGGTTCAAATCCCGGTAAAGGCAGATATTTGTGTGATGAGCGCGAATATTTCGGTGGTTAAAATGGCAATTGGCGTAAAGGACATCTAATTTTTACTGTACAATTGTCCGATACGCCAATTGCCATTTTAACCACCGATTTGTTCCCGAGTCATGGATGTTTTCTATCTATTTAAGTATATATTTCTCTATGTAAGTATTTATATCGTTGTCTAGTACCCAGAGTACAAGCCTAGGGCTTAGTTTGGGACTAGTTCAATTGGTGTGACATTGTCCCGTGATATTTATTTATTTATAATCGATGTGCTATCGAAGGTAGCATTTGAGTACATTTGTTTTCTATAATTTGTACCAATTACAATTGATCTCAGTTTTTTAAATCTCGCGTGGTCGTGCCAGGAAATATCTACCTAGCACGACCACATCACTACGTCGGAACGTCGAAACTCAATCAATCAATAGCCTTTTTATTCGGAATTAAGAAGCTTTACAAGTTTTGTTCGGAGTGAAGCTCTGACCATACGATGATATGTTTATGTCTTCATCACTTTTTATTTCACTGTTTTATCCGAGAATCGAATCACTTTGAGTTGTTTCCACAATTGTGTCGATGCTCCGTTGTTTGGTCGGTGAAATGGGGCAGATTTGCGCACCCTTAGATAGCTTTTCTTCAAATTTACTTCGTAAGCTAATTTTTTACCTACATGATCGTATCAAAAATTTGCATGAAACATCCCCATGATCTTCGTTCTTGTTGCGTAGCCTATATTTCAAACTATTAAAATTTATTGCACAAAGGAATAGAATATGAAATTGTTGATGTTGTTATTGATATTGAAATATCGAAAGAAAAGCAGTGCAACGTCGAAACTATAAGAGTGCAATTCTTGAAACCAAAAGTACGTAAAATTAGGGGTTTTTTTCCATGAATATGTACTGCAAAAGAAATAAAAAAAACTTCCGTTGTCGTGCTATACAGCACCACATCTGGTCTGTGCCTGTCCCGCACACAGAATGAGACTGGATGCGTGCTGTTGAACGTGCCTGTGAGGATATTGAACTTGAACCCGTGGGGCCTATAATCATAATTGTGACTTGCGATTGTTGGACGGGTTGCACAACTTTTGGATTAAGTGGTTCAAAGCCTCACATGAGTGTTTTACAGCGCAACTTCAGAACGCCCTTGTGATCGGTTCCTTGCCACTTTTACTAACAACTGTTGTCACCTTCCTGCTCCACAAGTCCGGTAGTACCGCAGAACCAAAGAACTACTGACCCATTACATGCTTTCCTACCATCTACAAGCTCCTTACATCTATTTTGAGCACAAAATTAAATGCACATTTTATTGCAAACAACGTTTTGTGGCATCTGCTCGAAATGGATGTAAGGTTGGGTCCCGCGGTATTAAGGAGCTCCTCCTCATAGACATGACAATTTGCCAGCAAGTCAGACGAAGCAAGGCAGCCCTCTCAGCTGCTTGGATTGACTACAAGAAGGCTTATGACTCGGTGCCTCACTCATGGCTCGAAAGGATCTTAGAGTTGTATAAAGTTGATGCAACTTAGTTGTCCTTTTTAGGTGTGCGTATGAGCAGTGGGTCACAGTCCTTCGTCAACCAGGAGGTCAGGATGTCCCCTCTGATTCGCCTAACTTGATAAGGATTGAAAGAGGCATCTTCCAGAGTGACAGTCCTTTGTGGTTTTGCCTAACCTTGAATCCTCTCAGTTCTTTGCTGGAGGATTCCGGGCGTGGCTGTCGACTTCGTAGAGAAGCTGAAGTCATTGCGTACTTATTGTTCATAGATGACCTCCAAAGTGTTTGCATCGACGTGCCAAGATCTTATGCAATATTGAAAATCACACATGACTTCAGTAGTGCCATCAAGATGTAATTCGGTGTAGATAGATGACCGCCCGGTCATGCATGTTCAACGAAGGAAAGATGGAAATTCGTCGAATTTGCAGCTTTCTACCACAATGACTGTCAGATCTTCTCTCCGAAGTTGAATTATAAAAACCTAATGTACACAAAATTAAACAAATATATGAATAATAATAAAATCGTTTAGTAACAGGTAGACTCAGAAGTAGAGACAACACAGTGTAAAAAATAAAATAGAGTTCGACATGAAATATTTAAGTATGGATTAAGCTGTGATACACTCAAATCGTTGTTTAATACTTCCTTTATTACTAGAGAGATCTGAAATCGAATTATCTAATTTTGTATTATCTAATCTTTATGGTATACATAGGTGGTCAGGTTGCTGGTGATGCTGGTGTTTTCCCCATACAACAATTGCCTACAATTATGACTAAATTTTGACAACCTATTAAAAAGACTAATAAACTAAGGTTTAAAATTATGTATGTAATTATGTATTATGTATTTAAATTAATTATGAATCTCTGTTAAATTGAAGCTTTCATTTTATAAGGATTTGAAGAAATACATACATGTTTGGTGTTCATACAAAGTTATAAAATTTTGTATGGAGGCTTTGGCACTTAGTTTTTAAATCTCTATTAAATATAAGATTGTTTATAACAAAGATTAATTGTACATTAGTTTAGACTTTAGTTAATGATCTAGAAAACATTATAACTACCAATAAAATTGGTCAAGTAGTTTGAGCATTAGTCAAATTCGATAAGGGATATTGGTGGGCAATTTTATGGAATGGAAAACAAATTCTAATTACGAGTATGTGACCACTTAACACTTTCATTGTCAAGGTCTCTTTTTTTTCATACAAAATGAACTCGCTTAGCGCGTCGGTGGCAATGAAAGTGTTAAGTATATAATTAGATCATTTCACCGCATATACTGCTGCCCTTTACTGGTCTTGCCACTTTTACGGCTTAAATTTATTGTATTATTATTATTACCGGTCTTACGTTTTTCTGGAAATGTAAATTAAGAATTTAAGTGAAACCTAAAACCGGTGTTAACAATATAATGTTCATGCATTTAATGGTAAAAATATAAGTACGAGAATTAGTTTTTGTGGATCTGTTTGTTTTGGGCATGGCAGAGATACTCGTACCTGTGGATCACATACAAAAATGGCGGATGCCCGACCTTTTGCTAGGTAGGTAATTCATACTGATTTACTGTACTAGTTATGCATTTCATTGTATAAATAAATATGAGATGAGAAATGTAAACCGCACACCTACTTTAGTCTCCTCTCCATTAAGGACCGTTGATGCTTTTACGTACAGGTTCCCGAATGTTAATAATGTCTTCTGGGTAAGAAAGAAAATCCTCAATTGATGGTTTATGCAGTTACTGGACTAGACATAAAATTGGTCACGGTTTAATTGTTATTAAACAGGTACTATTATTTACCGTGTATTATATTGTTGTTGCGACTACTAAAGGGGCTCTTCACTAAATGACCAGTTCTGGTTTTACATAAAGGAAATAAATGAATAAATGATTTATGTTCTTCTTATCATGTCGACGGCGTGATAAATGTGAGCTGACCGCGAACGGCATTAACACTTCTGTGCTTTCCTTTTATGAAAATGTTGAATAGATTAAAGTGTATTTTCTTTAAAAACACATTGACTTATGTTAACTTGGTTCGTTTGTTCTTGTTTGTTCTGCTTCTAATAATTTTAATCAGTTTTAATGATACTCTAACCTTAAGTTTCATCATATCATTGTCATACATAAAATTTTGTTTAAAAGACTGTCAGTGATCGCGTAATAAAGATTTTTAATTTCATACAGTCTTATAATTTCTAATATGTTTGTGCTTTGTTATTTTATAAAGTTTGTTTCACTGTAACAGTCTGGTTAAAATGTATTAGCTAACTTAAATATATTAATATTTAACTTATTGAAGACTGAAACATGCTTTATCTTTAGCATTTTTTGCTTGCGGAAATTGGAAGTTCGTTTTCGAATTGATCGAAGTTAACTAATTCGTGCTCATCGATGAAATGTGTTCATATAATATAATCGATGAGTGCGAAAAGGTTAACTTCGTTCAATTCGAGAATGAACTTCATTATGAGCATTTGCTGTCAACATTCAAATTCCCCGCCATTCCGCCATTTTTATTTGAATTTTATTGCCCACTAGCGCTACCGTTTCCATACTCGCAAGATTACCTGAACTACTACTAATGAACTGTCAGTTCCAAGGTTGATTCCTATCTGTCTACAGGACATACTTATAATCTGTGAATCTCATCACAAGAAATAATAAACACCTGATTGTTTTTATTATAAAATGTTGTAAATAAATAAAACCCGTTGGAAAACTCATACGGAAATATGGATAAACTAACAGTAATATCTGGAACGTTGTTTATGGCGGCTGATGTGTTTGCAATAGTCAGCTTAGCTATGCCTGATTGGATTATTACAGATGTCGGAGGTACTTTGTTGTCTTTTTCATGTCATAAGTTAACTACCGTGACCTTGAATATCTGATATAGATTTTAATCATAGATCAATCTATTCTTACCAGGAGATACAAGGCTTGGATTGATGTGGTCCTGCATCACCCTCTACAACAGACCCCAGGTCTGTTTCACTCCCGACCTGCAACCTGAATGGCTACTGGCACTTATTTGCATCTTCATTGGGTGTATTTGCATCACAACTACTGTTATTCTATTGGCATCAAGTCATTTTGACCGCAACGTCATCCCATATGCAAGATGGGTTGGATTTGCTGCAAGTAAGAATTGTCTTTATAATTATCTAACAGAACTTGATTTAAACCTTATCATGAATAAGTATAAATCAATCGAAATGATAAACAACCTACTACTATTTCCCACATAACTTGTAGGTATTTAATTTCACACAACTGCTGGTCCTAGGCCTTTCCCAAAGATCTCCATATACATATATAATAGTTACCGTAAACACTGGTTACTTTAGCCCTACAGGGTTACATTGCCCACTCTTAAAACAAATAATTTTAGGGATAATTGTCTAAACATGTTTAGATCATTTTAAAATTACATAATCTGCTTAGTCCTGATGTCACATTAATTAATAGAATTTATGTAGATATGTATGTATGTTATACACTCTAGCTCCTAATCCATTTATTTGTTTGGCGATGTGTATTATAAGCAGAGATCAGACAAATGGGCGTCATTACTCGCAATAATCTGGATATGACTCCAAAGATTTTAATTAAACAAATTTAATTACATTAATTGATACTTAGCCATAAAATATTTTTGATCCTTTGCAAGATAGTAATAAATAAATAATTCAAAGACTTGTAGAGGTAGATTTATTAAAGCAAATAAACAGTATTTTTTATAAATTTTCCGTGGTTACTTTATTCCTTTTCATGGTTAAAATAAACTTATGAGGTGAAAAGCTCCTTTCGCAATCCACGGATGTTAATGGAGCAAACTTAAGTAAATTAATATTAATGGCCACTCTTCACGTCTTCGTATTATTTATTTATAACTGTCTTGCAAAGGATCAAAATTAAAGTTCAGGTAAGAAATCAATTAATTTAATTTAATTATTATAATAAACATCTTAGGAGTCATGTCCACATTATTGCGAGTAATGATGCCCATTTGTCTGATCTCCGATTATAAGATACATACCATAACAATTACTTTTTATATCTTTTTTGATATATTTTTTTTGATGGATTAAAATCCAAAGAGGCTTGAAAAAAGAAAAGGGTTAAGGAGGTTTTGGACCAATTTTAATAAATGTGTATTATTCCTATTCTTGACCTTGCGAGTGATAGGCTATAGGTACCTATACACATTATTAGGGAATATCATACAAGGTGCCAGTCAGGTTTAGGTTTAACTGTATTATTTATTATTCTACTTATACATTTGATTTCAACAGACTGAAAAATGAAAAATTAAGGAGGGCAACCCTTGCAAGAACAAGTTTATATTGAATTTTAATGCACTTAACCTTTTGAATGTCATAGACGGGTCTCGCTGTCAACTGACAAAATAAATAAATAATAAATTAATTGATTTATATTTATTATTTATTTATTTATTCACAAGTTTAAATAATTGCTTCCATGATAAAAACTTTTTGTTTCCCAATCAATTAAGCCTAATATTTCTCTTTTTCAACATTATTTTAGGGATGCATGTCTATTACGATACCGATACGAATGACGAATGCATCGTAATAGCGAATACGATAACGAATGCATTACGTTTTCTTAATTTACATCTAATAAAACAAGACAATTGAGTAAAATCAACATTTATTAAAATTTTAAACAATTTACCACCTAAATCTCATAATTAAAATCAATTTCTTTCAAATTCTTATTAAGAAAACATATTTTTTAAAATTATCATGTTTTAGTCTATTTCGTATATCCATATGGATTAAACCAGCTGTGGAAAACAATCCTTCTGAATCTACAGTAGCTGGTTTAATGGACAAATACTAATGGGCCAATTTTTTCAAGTTAGGAAATACAGTATTTTTTCTCCAATAACTTGAATAATCCAATAATTTGTATCAAACTCAAAAATATGAAAGATGGGTGTCGTTAGTGTTGCCAGCGCAAACATCGATGCTGTCTTGCATTCCTTTTCACGAAATTTTAACTAGTTTTAAGAATCGTTATAAATCGTAATACTTTTTATGATTCGGATGATCGTCAAAAATAACGATAACCTGCTGTTTACGATTATCGGCATCGATATCGTTGCATCCCTAATTATTTTTTTATTCTCATTAGATTTTTCTCAATATTTTTTATCAGTTCAGATATTACCTTAGGCACTACCCTATTCTGGGCATAACTATACATATAGTTGCCAACATACATTGTATGTATCCTCGTGCCTACCAGGGTTACCTTAAATGGAATTAAATTTTGAAATTTATAGCTCAGGGCTTAGTTTGCTTAGTTTCTTTTGTCCTTTCCAAAGGAACGATGTAGGCACGAGGGTATGTATGTAAAAACTTTATTGTACAAAATTCAATTTCAAAATTCATCATCAGTGTAATTTTTCTTACAGTGGTAGTATTTTGCCTGGCTGCTGTGATATTCCCGATGGGTTTCCATGTTGATGAAATTGGAGGTCAGCCATATCAACTGCCAAACAGCCACCAAGTTGGAATATCATACATATTATTTGTTCTTTCACTGTGGATAACTGTGATTTCGGAACTTTTTGCTGGCAAAGTGTGTTTGCCGCATTTTTAGACAGTTACTATTAATACTGCAGTAACTGTAAGTACACCTTGATCTGATACAAAAACTAAGCCAGCTATTGTTAACCAAGGTGACAGTGCCCAGTCAACAGTGCCTTAGACTTCAATATGACAACTATTGTTGACGAGTCAGCAGTGCCGTTGACAGTGCATTATAACGGCCGCACTAAGAGTCACTAAATGACAATTATGTCGTTCCTTAATGACGATTTCTCATACACAAGGTTGAAAAGGAACAAAATAATTCTCTAAAATGCCTCAGTACGGCGATTGGGTATTTAAAGGCAGCCCCATGATTTTCTCTATATCTACCTGGGTCAGAATAGGATAACAGCCTTATTTTTACCGGACTGGCGAAGGAGGAGGGTAATGTTTTTATTCGACAGCCGAAGGAGGAGGGTAGTTGACCTGTATGTATGGTCCTTTGTTCCCTTGTATAGGCTAAACGGATGGCCCCATTTCGACAAACGATGTGTCGTTAGATTCGTTTTAGCGTCGCCAGTGTCACTGAGTGTCACTGGGTATAGTTTGTTCCAGTTAAAGTGACGAAAAGCACTTAAAACCAACCATTACTAACATCTATTGTTCAATTGTTATCAAGTAGGGTTGTGGACTTGACATAAGCGCGTGGAGCTAACCCCATGTGCTTCTGTTTAGTCCACCAGAGTAAATCTCTTTAACCGAACAATTGTCCTCGCGTGTGATATCTATGGACTTGTTTCTCTAATAAGTCCATGGTGATTGTCTAAAACTCGATACTGGCGAAATACACCTTGTTAAACAAAAGGAGTGAAAGCCATTAATTAAGAAAAAAAAAAAGTAGTGTTGTAAAACAATTACGCAGGTTTGTTGGTAGGCCCAAAGTATACAGTGAACAAACAATCTTGATAGTTTTAATGTTGTTTTTCGGTAATACACTGCACGACGTGGGTTTCTAAAATAATAATTAAATACTCTGTCAATACCACTTTGTAAAATTTTGTAATAGTATTAAAAAAACATTTTTTTTTATCTGACTATCGCACTGTAATTGTGTTTAGATAACAATACACCAACTTAAAAGTGTCCGGTACAGGTAAAACCTATTAATGCTAACGTCGATTGTTTAAGGGAGACCGAGAGATTTCATTGTTAACGACATTTTAAATTATATTGAATGTTATTATTAGCCATAAGAATTTTTATCCTTTTTGCATTACAATATAGACGGCTTAAAACGACGGTTTTTTCACTGTGTTTTTACACCGTGCCCGGGACGTACCCGAAGGATTTTAACAACGCGAGTTAAATTTGGAATTAAAAATGTCGTATAAAGTAGGCTCGATTCGGACTAATTCTCGAGATACATACATTTTGGTGAAAATAACTTTTTACGAAAACCTAAACCCTTATAATTGCGACGTTGCCACTTTTAAGCCAAGTAAAGTCATCTGTATACTTACTACAAGTAACTAAATCAACTGTTCTTGTTGATTGCTTGCGGCGCATGGTAAAGTTACGGCGCGTGGGTTGATCAGTTATATTACAGATTCGTTCGTATTGTTCTCGTACGCCACTGTGGGCGTATCTACATTATTTCTAATACGAAGCTAATTTAACGCATTCACTGCCACCGACGCATATATGCGTCGCCGTGAGTTCCACCCAGTGCCCTCAACGCATATGTGCGTTCTTACAGTAGGCAAGCTACATATAAAACAAAAGATGTGGCACCTGGCGAAAGTTAAAAAAACAGTACTGGCAGTGAATGCGTTATACCGCGTGCGTAGCTCTACCACGCGCTGCAGTATCGAGTGCCCATGCAGCATAAGGCACGCCTAACGAAACAGCACGGGTAGCACAAGTTGTATTTTCTCGCTTGTCGCTCAGTGCGTCTCTATCGTTACTGACTAGATAGAAAGGGAGATCCGAGCGACAAACAAGTCGCGGGCAACTTGTGCTAGCCGTGCAGCGGTCTTAATAAATTTTTATTGTACCCATTACATTTTTTGTTTAATGTGTGCATATAAACTAAGGCAGACTACCTTAATTTGTATCCTAACTAGGGCCAAAGCTTGCAATTTACACCCAGTACTCGAAGTAAAAAAAATCCAATAAAAAAACACGGAACTTAGATAACTATTAAGCGCAGACAGGACCAGTGCGTGATCACTATGACCAGGCCACTGTCCCATCTCTCAGGGCGACTGTCTGGAGACTGGCGACTAGCGCATACTCTGCCGAATGTCGCGGCGCAGCGCTCTCGCAACGTCATGTCGAAACCATCCACGCGCGCATCCGCGAACATACCCGATGCACCACAGTAGCGCGGTGTCTGAATCTGTGAGCCATATTATTGGCCCTGACGGCTAGTGCACGGCACGGCGGCGCTCCCTTTCAATGTCTCAATAAATCGTGTAGTCTGTTAATGTTTACTGTGACCCTACTGTGTATACACACTAAAAGTCCAGTCGGACTCTCAAACCGAGGGTTCCGTACCGCCTCACATTAGGTATTATTATATTCAGATTTCGAACGGAGTCATCGCGATCGCCATTGTTTTTCTTCAGGGTTTGTGTTATAATTATAGCAAATTTAAAGCTTGTATGTTTCGTTGTTTGACGCGTGTTTCGACGCTAGTAGTCGTTTTTACGATTAAAAAAAAAAAAAAGAATACGTTGAAAAAAAACGTTGAATGTACAGTACGACCCCATAATGTACAGTACGACCCCATAATTATTTCACTTTATCTTGACTGTAAGTTTGGTTTTGTTATTGTGAAGAGTATTAGGTTAGTTTTAAGCAAATATGTCTTGCTCTAAATAGTTCATTAATTATTAGGAGTATAAGAAAACTAAAATCATGTAAAAACAATTCATGTATTAAACACATAAATATGACGACAATCAGAATGCATGCATTGTATTATTCTTACAAAATTAACATGGAATGGAGCATAAAAAATGTACAATATTTACAAAAACTTGAGGACAAAACAATACAACACATATATAGGCTATTTATTATTAACATCAACTAGTCTTTTTGCTTTTAAAAGTCACTTCACAGCACTGTATTGTTTGTATTCAGACACCAAAACCTTCTTTCACGTAGCACTTCATTGACACCTCATTTCCAAGTATAAGTTCTTGAACCCTGCAGGAATCTTGATTTCATCTCTCTTTTTCTGCTGAATAACTTAAAGTAGTGTGTGAGTTGTTTTGCCGCCTCATCCTAGTAAAGCTGATCAAAACTAAGGTGAATAACATGATTCAGGATAACATCCGCCGTGTTGATCCTTGCAACCAGGTGGTGGGTGTCATTACATCACCACGCAGGAATATGCAATCAATACAGGGCGGCTATCAAAAACAAAATGTTATATACTCGCTACAGTTTGGAAGCTGGACTTGCAATCTATTTGAGTCTGATCGCTGTCTGTATAAGACAGCGGAAATTGGTTCAAGAACTCAAATGCCTTAGAACTCGACTCAAACGCCAGCTCCCGAACGATGAAATCCACAGGAACGCTTTGTCTGTAGCTGCACACATAAGAAAATATTAGTTTAACACAGCCAGCTTTGCTGGCATGATCAAGTAAACAGTTACAACAATTCATGTAATCCCCATAAGTAGATTTTACTTACGCAAGAGACATCTTTTGAGGCAAAAAATCAACTTTATGAGAAGGTAAAAAAAGATTTATTTATTTGATCCAATTCAAAAACACCGGTAGCCCTAGACAAGATGCACTCGGCGAACGTTATCGTATGTAAATATAAGGATTGACGTAAGCTACCGGACGGTCGCGTCGAGCGCTTATAATGTCAATTCAAAACATTTTGACAGTTTTCGGTTATCGTCTACGTTAGCGTAATGCATCACGTCTTGGATCCCTGACGGGGTTTACAAATGGTGTTAGAGGCTCGGTTGTATGACTTCGTAAAAAACCGTTGCACTCGAAATTAGCTTTGCTAGTCAGTTGCATTTTAAGTACATAATATGTACAGACTGCTGCAAACTGCTATTTTTTCTAAAATTATAAATGAATTTATAATGATTTTAGATTGGCATTGTACTTATAATTATCAACTTCAATGTTTTAATCAAATCAGCAACAAATTGACGACATGACATTAAAATATTCCAAAATTAAAACCAACCAATACTAATATGCTATTAAAATCAATGCCTCTGGCCTACATGAGGTGGTTGGATCCCCATACAAATATTGCTCATAAAATATATTATATTGCACATGTATGGCTAGAACTAGTTTTATTCGTGTTAATATTTTTTGGGGAACCAACTTCCATGACGCAGGTGTGTTACTCGCCTTAACCCTCCCAACATGCAATCCCCATATACCTCGTAGAAAACTTTACTGTTAAGAAAGAAGCGCACCGAACACAATCAGAATAGGAATGGAAATGGAATTAAATACTAATTTTCCAAATTTTCTCGACACTTGATTTTTTTTATTAGTTATCATTAATCAGTGATCATTTCAATAATCATTGATCTATTTGAGTCATTTGCACAAACTTTTTTTGTTGGTATTATCTTAAAATAAAAGTATTTGGCATTGAATATTGTAACATTATGGGCAGTGAAATCGCGTTAGAATAAAATGCCGGTGCTGAGAAATGTAAGCCGACCCGGCGAACTTCGAACCGACTCGGAATGTTTTTCTCGTTTTTTTTTCCGATGTTTTAATAGTTATTCTGCTATTTGGGGCAGAGATAAATCCAACAAATCAAAAATTATAAAAATCAGTCCTGCCATTCTTGATTCATGGTGACAAGACTTATATTTTTATTATATCAATTTTTTTATTATACTTTTTTTTGAGGTGAAATTGCATATAGTTTTGTCCCTATTCGTTTGTGCACTTTATCCAGGTACACACTGTATGTATGTATATATACAGTGGTGGTCACATAATTAGGGACACTTGTTTTTTTCCCATACAATTGCCTACAAATATGGCTTTTCAATTTTGACAACCAATCCAAAAGTTCTTAACGATAAGTGTAACTAAAAATATAATTGGTTAACTAATAAAGTAAAGTTTAAATGTATGTACAATTTATCTCTGTTGAGATCGGATCTTTCATTTTATAAGGATTTGAAAAAATAAATATTCGGCGCTCATACAAAGTTGTAGAATTTTGTATGGACGCGTCAGCACTTAGTTTTTAAATCCTTATAAAATATAAGGTCCGTTTTTAATATTAGTTCACTGTACATCAGTTTAAACCTTAGTTAATTATGTAAAGTAAAATGTATTTAGCAATAAAATTGGTCAAGAACTTTTTGATTGGTGGTCAAAATTGAAAAGTCATATTTGTAGGCAATAGTATGGGAAAAAAACAAGTGTCCCTAATTATGTGGCCACCACTGTATATATACAGTGGTGGTCATATAATTAAGAACGCTTATTTAAAGGGAAGTTTTTTTCCAACTAACAAGTATAACTAACTGCATGTATTTTTTTGTATTTCTCTCTGTATCGCAAAACTTTTGCATACTACCGGTTCATTCGCTGATACAAATGATTGGCTAAAAAATAAATAGATAAACTTTTTACATTAGATCTGAACCTAGTATTACTTCTTACTGGCTGGTCACATAATTAAGAACGCTGAATGGTTTATTTTTTTATTAAAATTTAAATAGAGAACACTCTGTGGCTCTGTGGTTGTAGGTCACTATTTGTATGATTTTAGCGCCATTTAGTGCTGTAAGAGTTTAAAAGGTGATTGCTTCGTGTAAAAACAATGGGGAAAAATAAAAGTTGCAATAAATCTACAAGGGAAGTAATAATAAAACTTCGCGAGAAGAATTGGTCATATAAAAAGATAGCCGACCATCTGCAATGCTCAAAAACAATGGTTTTCCACGCTGTGAAGCACTTTGCGACGTATCAAACTACTTCAAATGTTCCGCGTGAACCTAAACAGAGGAAGTCATGTCGTCGAGATGATCGAAATATCATTCGTTTGGCAAAACAAAATCCTTTTAAAGGGTCTAATGAGCTGAGAAAAGAATATTTTGGTGAAAACAATCCTTCAGCAATCTCGGCACGCACTATTCGAAGGCGTTTAGTAGAAGAAAAGTTGCACGGGAGGATAGCAAGGAAGGTGCCAATGTTGAAACGGTGTCATAGGCAAGCACGGCTTGCATTTGCAAGAAGGTATGAAAACTGGACAGTTAGACAGTGGAAAAATGTTCTTTTTTCTGACGAGACAAAAATAAACAGGGTATGTTCTGATGGAAAACGATATGTACGACGACCTCCGAATAAAGCATTCGACCCTAAGTACACAAAAGTGACATTAAAGCATGGTGGGGGAAATGTAAAAATTTGGGGGTGCTTTTCTGGACATGGTGTTGGACCTGTTAAGTTGATAGAAGGAAACATGGATCAATTCCAATACAAAAATATACTGGAAGAAACAATGTTACCTTATGCTGAAGACGTGCTTCTGGTTATTTGGACATTCCAGCACGACAATGATCCAAAACATACTGCACGTACCGTTAAGGAATTTCTCACATCGCAATCAGTTTCTGTCTTAGATTGGCCAGCTAACAGCCCAGATCTAAACCCTATAGAGCATCTTTGGTGTGAAGTCAAGAAAAAGGTTTCAAATCGACAGTGTGGCAATTTAAGAGAGCTGTACGACGTTTTCTTAGAAGAATGGAAGTCTATCTCTCTTGCGAAATGTCAAAAATTGATAGAGTCTATGCCTCGCCGGTGTAAAGCAGTAATTAAAAGCCGTGGACACGCTACTAACTATTAATTTTTGTTTAAAATGTATTAAATATATTTTTTTCCTATACGCACTTCCCATTAATGTGATTTATTTAGTCTAAGTTTCATATAATACAACTCTCGAGCAGTTCAATAAATCGTTCTTAATTATTTGTCCAGCTTTATTACTATTTGAATTTGTTACTATAGAGAAAAAATACAATTTGTAAAATAAATAGTTAGCGATTTTAATTTATATTCCTAATCCCGTTTGCTCTATTCATGTGGCTATTTCAAAACATAACTAGTTACTTTTAAGAAGGAACATTATAACTACACATGTCATGATTTAGATAAATATATTCTGCAACTTCAAATCGTTCTTAATTATATGACCACAACTATATATATATATATATATATATATACAGGGTGTTACATAGGCAAATGGTTGGACAAAAAAATGGCGAATAAGTGGTGCCATGTACTACTTATTCAGGCCTAATAAGGAGGTCTAAGCAAAAAAAATTTTTTTAAAATACTGGGGATAAAAAAAAAAATTTTGCTTTTTCAAAAACAATACAGAATTCATTGTTTAAAATAAAATAATTAAAAAGAAACATGAATAAAACCGCCAAGTTTTTTATTTTATTAACAGGAGCTACTTGCCAATTTAGCTGGACACTTGGCAAAATTCTACTATTTACTTTCAAGCATGTTACGATCAAGGCCAAAGAATTATGCCAAGTGTCCAGCTAAATTGGCAAATAACTCTTGTTATTAAAATAAAATCTACGCATATGATCCAACTTTGGAAAGCGAAGTTTTCAAAGAACTTGAAAGTATTTGCACAAGATATCAAATTGTCACAGAACATAACAACAGTCCACATACAAATGAAAAAAAAAAGCATTTAATTCATGTTTCTTTTTAATTATTCAGTTATTCAGTTTATTCATTGCTTTCATGGGTAGGTACAATGGTGTTTAAGGTACAATTTTCGTTCTGCCACGAAACCCCGTCGGGCACTGCAATATTAGGCTTAAATACTAAACACTTGTTGTATAAACTATCTTATTATAACATTTTTTTTTTTATTTGATTTTAAACAATGAATTATGGCATTTTTCTTAAAAAGCAAATTTTTTTTTTTAATCCGGGTTTTCTGGACCTCATTAGGCCTGAATAAGTAGTACATGGCACCACTTATTCGCCATTTTTTTTTGTCCAACCCTGTGCCTAACACCCTGTATATAGTCTGTGTCAATTGAAATTTCCCAAGATGTAAACAAATTTGTACTGCTTGACAAATAACCTCAAATAGTCATCAAGCGTGTTTTTATTGAAAATAACGTATATTTATAGTTATTATTCTTAAACTTAATGTGATAGTAAAGATCAAGTGTACAAATAATTGCTAAGACCTCACTTGATCTTTAAAAGCACATGATTATCAGGTAACACTGGTAAATTGGTTAGTTTGGCTGTGTTTACATCTTTGCCAATTTCAATTAATAAGCATAGATAAGTGATAAATCATCTCAATTATTATTACTCTACTAGCTTGTGCCCGTGCCGTGCTTCGGGTGGATGTCGATTATTGTTATTACGGGACATTTCAAATTTTATCCAAATCCATCCAGCCGTTGCATCGTGAAGGAGTAACAAACTAACACACACACAAACTTTCGCAGTTATAATATTAGTAGGATTAATATAATTTGATCTTGTTACTTTTTGCACCAAACCATAATGTCATGAACTGAAAAAGTTGATTCATTACTCTATTCCCATTTTGATCGCGGATTGATAAAACTAGTCTATCACTAATAATAATTAAAAAATAATTCTTGAAAAAATTGGTGTCTAATCTTAATTAAATATTTGAAGTGGCTAAAGTTATTACCATTAATTAAGCGACATATCTTTTATTCCAAGTTGATTACTATCAAACGTAAGTTTTCTACTCGGCACAGAGGTGATTAAAGCTTAGGAAAATGACCCTAATAGAAATAATTAAAAAAAATGTTTGCTCAAACAACACCTTTGATCTTCCAATTATGCCCTTAACTGTACCATAAATGGAAAATATCGATTATTTTATATATTGAAAGGCATCTTCAAATGTATTCATTAAATAAAATAATTATTTAATTAATTAGCACCACCCTGCATATGCAGCAAAAAAAGGCTATTCACATTCCAGTTATTTAATTATTTATGATCAATATGATAATGTTCTGGGTATTGTACTGAATAACCTGTCGGGACATTTATAAAGTTTTTCTTTATCTGTTTTTTTATTTATATTAAAATTCAAAAGAAAAAGGTGGTACTACTGTTAAAGATTTTTCTCTTCTATTACCAGTGGTATAGGGGTGTATTCATTTTAGTAGTAACAATTGTGATTTTTTATTCCCAGTGTTTACCTGTGGTAACAAGTGGAAAAAAAACAGCTGTTACCAGTGGTAACATATTAGTAGTAACAGGTGGGAATATCCCGAATATTGCAAGGAGACTTAACCTGCCCATTATCCCCAAAAAGGGAGGAATAGTAA
This sequence comes from Acleris literana, assembly GCA_946894065.1. Taxonomy (NCBI): domain Eukaryota; kingdom Metazoa; phylum Arthropoda; class Insecta; order Lepidoptera; family Tortricidae; genus Acleris; species Acleris literana. The sequence continues at coordinate 9,483,652 of OX335681.1, forward strand.
TTACTCTTTCTTAAACTCAAAGCAAGCCAGCCAGCAAAACTTTAAATCAAATGATTAAGGATTTAGGCTGTTAAAGTTTGACATGAAAGTTTTGTACTTAAATGAAATCTTACTTGAAACATAACTAGATTTATCTTTGGCCTGTGGCCCTAAGTTAATGGTTTTTAGACGGCAAACATTTTTGAAATAAAGATGTTAAATTCAAACTTTAAGTTGGACAAATCCGGTTTCATAATGAAACTGTGACTGAAAGATTATGCCTTCGCAAAAGCCATATTAAAGTATACATATTTAAATGAAAGTGTTAAGGTAAATTAACTAAAAGCCAGAAAAAAGGAGGGCAGGCAATTGTGATGATGATGATGATGATGATGATGAAAAGATATAGAAAAAAGGACATACGACTTTATGATGTATTTGAGATATTGTTTCCTTTCCCTCTCGACAAACCAGTCCATCAGGTAACCAGCCATTAGAGGTGCAGTTTTGTAAAGCAAGAAGAACTTGTGCAAATTGCCTGTGGCCCATGCACATCTAGTCTCTAGGGCATGTTTAATGCATTCATTTAATCTGTCTTCTTTGGAAATAAACTGAAATATTGTAGTTAAATCTGAAAGAAAACAATAATATCAGCTCCATGTTATTTTGTAGGTACACAACTAACAAATTGAAGATGCTTCATTCATACTCACCCAATGTATTTTTAGTGAAAATATAATACAGGATCCTGTAGGCCGTAAATTCTGCAGCATTATTTCTGCAGTCAGGTAATTCACTATAAAGCATTTTTAATTGTGTCTGGCATTGATTAAATTCTTCATGGTCACCCTTTTCTAATGCTATCCTTGCATGAGTTTCATACACTTCTACAGTGAAACCATCTCGAATTCCTTGGACCTGTAACAAATTAATTATGTACAAACATCAATTACATTTAAAAAGTTAAAGTAGTAATATCATGCTGTAATTTTTTTAACTTACAGTTAAATCCTGTCTGATTGATTTTAATTGATCACAAGCATATCTATAGTCTTGCTTGTCTATCCACCTTTCTTTGACATTTCTCAAGGAGGACCTTAACACCGACACTGGTCTCACTTCACAGGCTTCAGGAGCCTTCGTCAATCGAAGGAATGACTTTTCAATATCAAGGCAAGTTCCCACAATGTGCATATTGTTGACTTCATAGTCACCTTCATTATCCTGAATAATGGATCTGTTGATGCTAGGCTCTGTTCTCCTAGAACTTACCTGTACAGAGCTAGCGATGGATGGTACACTAGTGTTTCCAAACCTTTCTGCTCTTTTAAGAAGTTTTTCAGCATTTCCTTGAACATCTTCCAAAACAAACTGACTGTTATTTGATTTCTTTTTCTGATTTTTATTTTTTTCTTGCTTCTTATGATCAAAAGACAACCTATCTTTAACTTTTTGACGTCCTTTACCCTTAAAGTTTCTCCTATCCTCTACCTCATCATCTGACAGAGATGAAGTGCTGCAATGAAAGAAAAAACAATATTAACAAAGAAGCAAATGCAAAACACAATATTTAAGTCGCATAAGGCTTATTTCTTACCTTTGCCGTTTCCTAGGACTCCTGGATTTGGACCTACTTCTAGAGTGCTGACGTCGCCTTCTTTGAGGAGAGTTTTTATGCCCCGAAACACGTCCTCCCAAGCTAGATTTTCCCTTCGAGAGTTCTGACACATTTTCACACTTTTGATATTGTGATAATGTACCACGAACAGGCTTAACCGACAAGTTATGGCGCTCACTGTGAACACTAGGAATGGGTTCATCATCCCAATTTCTTGTCCAAATTTCGTCTTTATTAGCAGCAGCTGTAATACGGCCCTTCAAGCAAATATCAATTTGATCACGGTCAAAAGCAGTTTTGCATTTCTCGTAACACCTTTTGATATATCTCTCAAGGCTTTCAGGCCATGTTCCAGCAGAAGTTTGGCATATAGAGGAAGACTTGAGAAGATCAGAGGGTTCACTTGTCAAACAGTCAGTTTCCCGTTTTATAACTGATGGGCTATCACGAGGCTCACCAGGGGGCTCAGGAATGTCATCACTGAACAGCATAGGAGGTGGCAAAGGAATATCCATTGGGGGCGGTGGAGGCTGTGGTGAGTCTGGAGGGGGGCATGGAGGCAGTGGGGGAGGGTGGTCAGGAAGTGGAGGCAATGTGGAGTTTGAAAAGAGATCAAAACTATCATCAACGGATTTATCCTTCTTGCGCTTTTTCTTAGGGCCAACATTATTATTACCCAGAAGTGGGTTTTCATTGGCTGGAATAGGTGCTGATTTTCGGTTACCATTCAGATTAAACCTGATGGGGGACTGGTTAAAGAAAGGACGATTTGTATCCAAAGGAGACATACCCAACAAAGGGGTTGTCGGTGGTGGCTTTGAAAAATCGTGGCGGGCGAATTTAGATTTAGCATCATTATTTTGATGAAATTGATGTGCTGCGGTGTTGGGGATTCCCGGATTGTGGCCCATTTGGTTGAAGTATTGATTGTAGAAAGGTGGGTACATACCACTATAACCATTATTGTACTGGTTATACATGCCGTACATCCAAGGATTATGATTTGGCGGCATACCGTTTAGAGTTTGCAAAGGTGGATCTTTTGGAGTATTTTCGGCCATTTTATACAGAATATCTAAATCTCTAGATGATATCTAATCCGTGCCAAATAAGTAAATTGAAAGAAAATACTTTGTTCAAAATGGCGACCGACGACTAGACTTTTACTGTATAACGTTCGTACAACGCACTTATGCACTGAAGGAAAATCGAAAAATGCTCACATAATTCTTCTCAACTTACGAGTATCGAAAATGAGTTATCGATTTATGAATGTTTCGTAGTTCGAAGATTTATTAAAGTAAACGGTAAGAGTTAAATATCGTGACACATAATATAATACATCTCTCACTCATACACTTGAACACTTCCTTTCTTGAGTATTTGACCACAGATTATAGAATATTAGGGTGTGCACCACAGATTATAAAGCTGGAAACAAATTATCGGACGCGGCTGACGGACGTGGCTGACGGTCGCGACTGATAAGTGTGCATAGTCGAACGGGACGTGGCTTCGGCTGACAAAAACATCCAGCGTGCCAGAGGCCCTACTTTGAAATTCGAAGTTCGAAGTTACGATAGCTTCATCCCTTTCTCTCGATTTAGTCTCGAATGACGAGTGACAGGGATGGAGCTAACGTAACTTCGAATTTCAAAGTAGGGCCTCAGATTTCTGTCGGACGCCCGAACGCTCAAGGTCACGTCCACGGCTTCCCTCCGATAGTTTGCATAATTCAGTGTAAATTCATTATCTAGATACATATAAGTCAGTCAGCCGCGTCCGATAATTTGTTTCCAGCTTAAGGGTATGTGGTATGCACAGATTGTAAGGGTATGTCTGTGGTCGGCTGCGGATGAAACCTTAAGAGAATAATTATAATCACTACTGATGAAACCTTTTAGCCACAGCTTTTAGCCCTCGTTCGCATCGGCATTTTTATAGGCTTTGCGATATCGAATCGCCAACGCCTAGGACCTTACGGTGGGTTTAGACCAAACGAGCGAATGTTCTAGAGTCTAGAACATGATTTGTCTTTATTTTTTACATAGACAACGTAAGAGACAATGCCATACAATTCTTGTTCGTTCGCTTGGTCTTAACTGAGGCCCTACTTTGAAATTCGAAGTTCGAAGTTACGATAGCTTCATCCCTTTCTCTCGATTTAGTCTCGAATGACGAGTGACAGGGATGGAGCTAACGTAACTTCGAACTTCGAATTTCAAAGTAGGGCCTCAGGTCTAAACCCACCGTCAAAGGTGCACAGATACGCATGGGCGTAAAAAAAATACTTGTAGTTTTAGTAAATCTCTCTCCGGTAAATTTTAAACAAACATAGGTAGATACCTACCATTAAAACAAACCTATATGAACAAGACTATGGGGTGTTTAAAAATCACTGGTGTGAACGGCAATAACATGCCTGCTTCACACGTTTGGCGTTTGCCGCAAACACTGCGGGACCTAACTATACGTTAAAGTGAGATGGAAATACATCGTGTTCACTGTAATGCCGGCACCACACTTCGCTATTCGCTATTCGTTATGCGGCTGCGCCGTATTTGTTGAAATATTTGCTATCTCGCTTATGCGTTATGCGTGCGAATAAAGAAAACATAAACGAATAAACCCTCCACACTTCGTCGAATGTAGGCGCATAAGCCGAATAACAAATAGCGAATAGCGAAGTGTGGTGCCGGCATTACATATTATAGTTGCGTCCCGCAGTGTTTGCGACAAAAGCCAAATGTATGGAGCAGGCATCAGAAAACCCGTCCGTGGTACAATATATCTGAGGCCCTACTTTGAAATTCGAAGTTCGAAGTTACGTTAGCTTCGTCCCTTTCTCTCGATTTAGTCTCGAATGACGAGTGACAGGGATGGAGCTAACGTAACTTCGAACTTCGATTTTCAAAGTAGGGCCTCTGATATCACATCGCGCCAGAATTAGAGCAGGGCGCGTTAAAATTACGCCGCTTAGAAAAATCGCTTCCATGTGAACCCTTTAATGGGCATGTATATTTAAGGGGGTATTTAGGGAGGCCTGGCCTGTTATAAGGGCGTTTCCTCCCTTTTTCTTATTACACCCGATGATTACACAAGCCCATTTCTCCTTAAGCTAAATTCACAATGAGGATTTGCACGCGATAAAATACCTTCCACAATTCGTGTCCATAACCGTCTCGTCCAATCGGAAGCAGCGATAAGATGTAGATACCTCGCGATCTAAAGTAGCTACAGTCTGTGAGCGCTTAGAAGGTGCTTCGGGTTTGTACTTCTCTCTCACTCGCTCTTAATAAGAGCGTATGAGAGCGAGTGAGAGACAAGTACAAACCCGAAGCACCTAAGAGTTATCGCACTGTAGGTATATTATCGCGTTTAAATCAGACACTGCATTTTATGTTAAGATGATGTTAAGCTAGATATTACCGTACCGTAGACAGGGAATAGGATGGTTATCATATCACGAAACACTAATCGTCGGTGATACTGCCAAACCGCGTAACCAACAAATTGATTATAGAGCAAAATAAACCTTAACGTCTTAGAATAAAGGTGCATTTTGCTTCTCATTAAAAATGTTACTTACGCGGTTTTGATTTCTGTTTCACCTTGGCCGCACTACACGTTGGCCCATCATGGGCCAGCATAGGGACGAAGTAATGCGTAAGAGTGAGATGAAAGAATATTTTGCAGGCTCTAAGGTGTAAATGTGTCCCTTACGTTTGGCCCATCACGGGCCAACGTGTAAAGCGACCATTTAAAGTTGACTGCCAAACGTACTCGATGTTCGTTATCACAGAATAAAGACTAAAGGCATAGAAACCGTACTAAATAAGCAGAAAATACATTATGGTTCACTTCTTTTTACTTATGGTTTTCATAGTTAGTTAGAAAGAGATGAATCTATAGCTGTTCTTTCGTTATTTGGTACATCGTCACAAGTAAGGCGTGATTTGGACCTATAAGCAACTATAGTATTTGGACCTATAGACAAGGAAAGACAAATCCTTCCTATAGGAAGGAAAAAGAAGTCCCTGTGTAAAACCTTGTGACAATGATTTTGACTATAGAAACTAAAGGACCCACCCGAAATATCTATGAAAAAAACGTGCCAGTTTTTGACATTTCATCATCATCATCATCATTATCAGCCGCAAGACGTCCACTGCTGGACAAAGGCCTACATTTATGACATTTATGGAACATAAAATGGCAGATTGTCAGCTGTTATAGTGATGGTGGTAGTAATCATGTTTATCGATAAAGCATATTACGTACTGCATAGAGATTTATTTTGACGTTCTAGTAACAGTCACGATTTAATTACGAATATCTGACCCGAAATACCTACGAAAAAAACGTGCAAGTTTTTGACGTTTATGGAACATAAAATGGCAGATTGTCCGCTGTTATAGTGATGGTGGTAGTAATCATGTTTATCGATAAACCAGATTAAATAAATATCAAGGGACGATCTCACACAAATTGACCTAGTCCCAAACTAAGCTCTAGGCTTGTACTATGGGTACTAGACAACGATATAAATACTTATATAGAGAAATATATACTTAAATACATAGAAAACATCCACGACTCGGGAACAAATACTCGTGCTCATCACACAAATATCTGCCCTTACCGGGATTTGAACCCAGGACCGCTAGCTTCGTAGGCAGGGTCACTACCAACTAGGCTAGCACGTCGTCAAATTACGTACTGCATAGAGATTTATTTTGACGTTCTAGTAACAGTCACGATTTAATTACGAATATCTGAATTACGGTTTAAGGCTTAATGTTTTTATTTATAATAACATATATCAATCATTTATTTCGGACGGGATCGTTGTTATATAATAATAATAATATAGCCTGCGCGTCGTAGTTTCATCGGGTTAGTATAGTTTCGTCTAAAACGCAGCTGGTCTAACTAGCAAGTGGTTTAGAACGCACCTGGTCTGGGGCACATTTTATAAAGCTACAAGTTACAAGTTTACAGGTCTAAACCGGCAACACTATTAAGAAAAAATGGTAACATAGCAACTAAAGACTATGAGTTTTTTGTTGATTGTCAATGATGTCAGTGTGAAAAACTTAAACATTCTCTTAATGTTGTATTATGGAAATTCTCTGATAAAGTATAATTCAGTTTAGTGAACCTTTATTATTTCGGACTCCTACTTCCGTCACTGATTACGTACTCTTAAGTGGTTACGGGCCCAGGCTCGGAAGTTGAATCATAAAGTTGATAAAATGGAGTTGACGAAAATTGGTATTACAAAACTAAATGACCACAATTGGGTTTCATGGAGATACCGCATGCAGGCCCTACTGCGCGGTCATGGGCTCATGGACATTGTGGATGGATTAACACAGAAACCAACTAGACCCCCAGCCGCTGGTGGTGATGGTGTTGGTGATGCTGGTGTTGCTGCTGCATTGGCGACGTACAATACAAGCCCACAAGAGTTTCTAAAGTTAGAGAGCACAGCGTTGCTTTTGATAACAAATAATATAACGGATGAGACACTGGCTAAAGTAATAAGACTTTCCACCTCGAAAGAAGTTTGGGACGAACTACACAGGTTATATGAGGGACCTAACGAGAGCCGACTCTACGATCTGTGCTTAGACTTCTTCAGATTAAAAAAGGATCCGGCAGATGACATGTCAACTCACATTTCGAAATTGAAAAATTTATGGCACAGCCTAAAGGAAGAACTCCTCAGAGAACAGAAGGCGGAATTACCTGAGATTCTCTTAATCTGCAAAATTCTTGACACGCTGCCTGAAAATGATTTCTCCTTTCATGTCAAGTTGGCTGTTAATGTCAAAGAAGGATAAGACGGTGGAAAATATTACAGGCCAACTCTGTGCACATGAAAAAGCACTTAGTGCTAAGGACACTGATGGTGAATCAAGTGGCACTGCGTTGACTGTGAGGACCAGCAAAAAGTTTGCTAAAGGAAATTACCAAAGAGACCAAAAGCATGAAACTAATATAAAATGTTTTGCCTGTAGAAAGGTGGGTCATCTCAAAAAGGATTGTCCGAATTATAGTAAAGAGGATAATCAAAAGAAGTCGTCTAGTACTAACATGATGCTATTGACAGTGAACTCAACAGATTCTGGCATTGACTGGGATAATTGGTATGTTGACAACGGGGCTACAAAACATGTTACTATGCGAGGAGATCTGTATCAGAATTTTGAACATTTTGGTGAGAATCACACTGTGACCACAGCTGATGGCAATATTATAAAGGCTATTGGAATAGGTACAATCCATGTCAAGGCCTATGTTAAGAAAAAGACAAAAAATACCTCTATTTGAGAGATGTTTGGTATGTTCCGCAGATTAGTAAGAATCTTTTCGGTGCTGAGCTCACAGGACAGAAACTCTGATAGTTTGTTTGAATCAAGGGTTATTAATTGCTCTATGGAGGTTAATGGAAAGGTGGTCCTAACAGGGAAAAGGCAAAGATACGGAGGTTTGTACAAACTGGATTTCAAAGCCATACACCCAGCTGTTAGCATAAACCTTGTTGACGGTAGAGATATGCTGCAACTATACCACGAACGTATGGGGCATCAAGACAAAAAACACATTAAATTGCTTATTGAGAAAGAATTTGGAATCAAGACAGTGAAGAGTGGAGACTTATGTGAAGGCTGTATTTTTGGGAAAGCGCATAGACAACCATTTGGTATTCGCGAAAAAGCTACGAAGCCTGGAGAACGCGTACACTCTGATGTTTGCGGTCCTTTCGTCAGCAGTAATGCTGGTTATCGATACTTCGTCTTATTTAAAGATGAGTATACACGGTACAGATATGTATATATATTCCTGAAAAATAAATCCGAGGTTTTTGACAAGCTGAAACAGATGTTGTCCGAGGCTGAAAATGCTGAACATACTGTGAAGGAGCTGCTCAGTGATAACGGTGGTGAGTATAATAATAAAAGAGTACGTGACTTACTCATTGCAAATGGAGTAACGCAAAGACTCATTATGTCGTATACCCCAGAACAAAATGGCTGCAGCGAGAGAGACAATCGCACTATAGTCGAGTCTGCTAGAGCAATGATGCACGCACATGACGAAATTCCTCAGACGTTGTGGGCTGAGTTGGTTAATACTGCTGTTTATATCTTAAACAGGAGAGGTCCAACTAAAGTGGAACACAAATCGCCTTATGAACTTTGGCTTAACAAGAAGCCTCAGATAAAGCACCTGAGAATAATCGGATCAACTTGCTATGCACATGTACCAAAGCAGAAGAGAAAGAAAATGCAGAAAAAAGCCACACGGTGCATTTTGATCGGATACGACAATGATGATGGGTATAGACTCTGAAATCGGAATAATAATTCATTATTAAGGTCAAGAGATGTCATTTTCAATGAGAATGCTTTGGAAACTTCGATGGATGATACTCCAATCTCCAATACGGTTGAAAAAGACGTAAATGAACTCGAAATACTCATAAACCGGAGATACCTGGAAAACAACGAAGGAAGCATTTCTGTTGGCAACAATAGTCAGAGCTTGGATAACTCTGAAGACCTAGGCAATGCCAATGAAGAAAGAAGTTCTGTTATTGAAGTGGATAACGCAGGAATAAATCCTATTGTCACTGAAAACGAGGACAATGAAGAAAGGAATCCCGTTGCTAGCGAAGACTTTGATGATGCTCAAACTCATATGTCTGAACAGTCTATTGAAAATGAGGGGGAAGATGATGATAACGAAGAAGATCAAATACCTGAACCTGATTTGGAACGAATGGTACTCAGAGATCGATCTGCTCTTCGTCCTCCAGTTAGATTCAAAGACTTTATCATGAACGCAGAGATGTGCTACCCTGAATATCATGAGCCAACCTCTCTTAAGTTGGTTATGTTAAGCTCGGAGAAAGAACTATGGCAAGGTGCTATGGATAGCGAAATGAGGTCTTTGAAAGAAAACCAAACTTGGGAACTTAGAAACTTACCAAAGGGACGGAAGGCTATACCGTGCAAGTGGATGTTCCGAGTTAAATTAAACCCTAATGGTTCTGTCGAAAAGTACAAGGCTAGACTGGTGGTTAAAGGTTTTCATCAAAAAAGGGGCATTGATTACGAGCAAACATTTAGCCCGGTAACTAGAATGGCGACGGTTCGCTCTGTGCTAAGTATAGCGGCAAGTGAAGGCATGGCAACACTGCAATTTGATGTCACAACTGCCTTCTTGTATGGAACCCTGACGGATGAAATTTTTATGAAGCAACCAGAAGGCTATGACGATGGCTCTGGCCAAGTTTGCCTTTTAAAGAAAAGCCTTTATGGGTTGAAGCAGGCTCCACGTTGTTGGAACCGATGTATTCTGGATTTCTTCAAAGAGATCGGCTTCAAAACCAGTGAAGCTGATCCATGTCTTCTAACCCGCAATAAGGGTTGTGGGAAGCTAATAGTAGCCTTGTACGTGGACGATGGACTGGTTGCTGGCTCAAATCAGGACCTGATTGATGAGCTGATCAAGGAATTAACCAGTCGCTTTAAAATTACAAACAAAACTTACTTCCTATTTCTTAGGAGTTGAGATCGAAAACAGAGGAGATGGTATAAGAATATTTCAAGCATCGTATGTGCAGAAATTACTGAAAAGGTAGGGGATGGATACATGTAAGCCAGTCTCTACACCTATAGCAAAGGACACAATGTTATGTGACAAAGTCGACAGAAGTTACATGCTCAGTAACTATCGACAGATTGTGGGAGCTTTGGCCTACCTGATGGTATGCACCCGGCCTGATATTGCATTCGCTGTAAGTGTCGTTTCGAGAACACTTGAAAATCCTAGTGAAGTGGATTGCATAAAGCTGAAACGAATTTTGCGGTACCTGCAATATATACCAGATTCAGGGATCCTCTATCGTAGGAACTACAAAGAGGGTATCCTAGAATGCTTTAGCGATGCTGATCATGCAGGAGATAACAGCACTGGAAGATCCACAAGTGGAGTCTTGTGCATGTATGCGGAAGGAGCAATCTCTTGGCTTAGTCAAAGATTGTCTTTGACGCGTCTCTATTTCAACGACAGAGGCAGAAATAGTGGCTGCTAGTGAGGCCGCAAGGGAATCAATCTGGCTCACACGTCTCTTGAACGAACTCACGGTGCTCAAGAGCATCCCATACTTGAGTGTAGGCAATGAAGCTGCCATTAAGTTAGCAGAGAATCCAGAGTTTCATCGTCGGACTAAACACATTCGCGTCCGCCACTTCTTCATTAGAGAACTGGTCACAAGTGGAGAACTTGCAGTGACCAAGGTACCCAGTGAAGAACAACTCGCAGACATTTTTACAAAGCCTCTTACGAGACCAAGGTTAAGAAAAATTGCTCAGCTCTGGTCTTTGTTGAGAGGAATAGGTTATAAGTTAGTAGTATTATTAGGAAAAGGTTATTATGGAAATTCTCTGATAAAGTATAATTCAGTTTAGTGAACCTTTATTATTTCGGACTCCTACTTCCGTCACTGATTACGTACTCTTAAGTAACACTGCTCAAATCGCTGGTCTTCATTGGTCGAGGTTGTGTCAAATGGAAACTTGTAACCTGTAACTTGTAATTTGTAGCTTTATAAAACAGGCCCCTGGTCTTATATAGCAAGCGGTCTAAAACGTAGCTGGTCTAAAACGCAGATGATCTTATGAAGCAAGTGGTCTATGTTCGCAACTGCCCTATTTATTTTTTAAATTCCTTCCTTATGAAACAAGTTGGCGGAGTCCCGCTGTGCGATGCTCCTATTTCTGGGCGGTTTACAATTGAAGTTACCTCACAAACCTAACCTGCCTACTTTGTGTGTGTCAGTGTTTTGAACTGCACATCTAAAAAAAACCTAACGCTATAAAAAAAACAAAAGACAAATGGCTAAAAAGGAATAAAGTAAAGTAGTATGTAGCTCAATCAATGTAATTTATAGGGTCAAACTGAAAGTTCTTAGAATATCAAAAACTGAGCCAACTAACAAGTTATTCGTTTTATTATATCTTTTCAAAATAGTGTCCATTCACATCAATAAATCGCAGGATCCGATGGAACCACTGAGAAAATCACTGCCCATGCGTCCTGAGGGGTGTCATCGACGGACTTGTCAAACGCAGCCACTGCTTCCTCGGCGTCTATAAAACGTTATAAACATAAAGGAGTAAGATCTGGCATATTTTCAGTCAATGTAGTAGAATTATCTTGAGTGGCATGTGGCTGAAAAGAAAATTACAGAATTATCCCCTATGGACTCCAAAAAGGCTGGAACGATTTTGATGAAGTTTACAGGTGATCCTCTGAAGTTTGGTAGCGATTGGATATTATTATTATTATTATTATTTTAGACAGGCAGTTGACACTGATATGTCTAAATCACTGGTCACCAAACCGAAAACAAAAAAAAGTATTGGCAGCAAGGCGCCGAATAGGCCGAAAGTATCCACCGTAACTTATGTATCGATATTTCAATCACGATTCACAAACAACCCTATCTGTCAAAAGTACTATTTAATTAAGTACGAAAATATCTTAAATAAAGCACAATCTTAATATAACGCATGATTAATCCTGGTCTATTTTTTAATAATAATATGTTACATATTGAAAATACGCAATATTGTTAATAATGACCGATATTTCAATAAAAACTTGAAACTTACCGGTGCAAGGTTAAACTTTGTTGATTTCCACTTTTTCTTGCTCCACATCCTATAACACTGTATTTCGTCATTATAACAAAAATGTTCCTCACACTTAGGTGTACTTTAATGTCGTAATGTCGCCACGAAACTCCACTTATTTAATAATTTAAAACACAAACACGACGCATTGACAAATCAAGTAGAGTAGTTTTTTTCTACTGTCGGACGGTGTTACATAAAATGGCTGTCCTGTCAAAACCCTGCCGCATTAGGTATTTTTTAGGTTCCGACAAAAGTATAGTGATCCTTTTTTACTTACGAGAATATAGGTTAGTTAGAAAGAGATAACGATACGTATACTTGTATGTATTTTTATGCCCGATTCTTTAGTTTCTTTAATCATGACAATGACAGTTAGAAAAAATAGCCTACTTTTTGTTTTATTTTTTCTCAAGTAATACGTAATCTAAAAAGTAGAGAAAGATAGCTGACGCACGTCTTGTAGTCCCGTTTCTATGCTATATGTTCTTATTCTGCGTTCGTTATCGTTATCAACACACAGTTGTCAACCTTAACTTAAGTCAACAAACAAACGAATCAAAAAAGATTAATTCCAAAGGGGCGGTGTGTTATGTATAGACAGTGGTGTATTGACAGATGCAAAGAGAATCTAAAGAGAATAATATAATCACTACGTTTGGACAGATGAATGATCGCTAGTGAAAAGCCAATTCAGTCAATCAAAACAGCAGTTTAGAATTAATAATTTACTCCAAAAGTTCTAGTTAGTATCTAGGTTTTTGTATAAGATTAAAGAATTGTAACTTTCAACCAGGAGAAGCAAAGCACTACCCGGTTACAGGGTTGTATTTATTTAGAGATTCCGTAATCACTTGTTAGAAATGGATTTATTGAAAACCCCCTCTGTACAATCATTATATGACTCCGATTTAGAATCAGTGGAAAGTCTGCAATATATGGATTTTGAAGAGGTATGTTAATAATTTAATTATCTCGCATCCACCCATTGTTAGATGAAACCCTTTTGTTCACTTTTAAAAAAAATACATTAAGGTGCAGTGAATAATATTATTTATGGCTCAAAAATATTGAAGTGCTCATATATATGCATGTTTACAATGTACCCTGCAAGGGACAGTTTCAATGAGTTACATTTGGAGCAGCATGCGGTTGTTTAAACCTAAAGCACAACTTGATTCAGGTGTGTTGTAGGGTCGAAAGATCCATTTGACTTGCACTTTTTACTGTTTCTCAAGTGTTTAGGTGTTATCATTGTAGATGAGTATTATGTTTAGTGTTAATATTTTAAACCAATATATTGTCACGTTTTTTTTGTACACATAATGACACATGAAGAAAAGCTTGAATTGCAGGTAGATTCATTTAATATTTTGTATATCACTTTAAAAAAAAAACTCATTGAATCTTTTCAGCACTATACTTAACTCTGTGACTGCACTGATTAGTAAAAGTTTTTTTTTTTAGTGCTGTAGGAGTTCTTCTTTTTTTAATAATGCCAGTCCACTGCGGTATTTCACAGTGATTTCGCCAGTGTCAAGTGAGCAGACTCTAGTACAAGCTTGCTTAGTGCTGTGTTTGGGACTAGGTCAATATGTGTGGAGAACTTAATGACGTAAGGCATCCTCTACTAGTTAACCTTTAGGCACAGAAGAGATTGTGGTGGCGCATGGCAACATAGGGTCTGTGTATATTTTTAATTTTATTTTATTTATTTCACAAGGCATTGGCGAAATCACTGTGTAACACTTTTTGTTTTTTTTTTGTACTATTTTTTGTATAGTATCATAATCTGAAAAGACTAGAACTCGGTTGTTTTGTCTGGCATGAGAAGGGTTAAGCTTTCTTAAGTTGTATGTTTCTGTTTTTCTTAATTACTCTTCTTATATCACTCAGTAATCAACTAGATACTAGGACAGCAATATTTCAAAAAAAAAAAGTATTTCAAAACTAGTACTTAGTTGGATAAGTAACGTTCTACAAACCATCAGAGAATTACTCGTGCCTATAGCTAGCATCAATATCATTGGGTTTGAATTAGTATAGCTGATAGATGAAAATGAGTTAAAGAGGAAGGCTGACCAGCACTTTTTTAATATTTAGATCAATTAACATCTTCACCCTGTCTGAACAATATGATTATTTACAGCTAGACGAAGTTGAATATGCTTTACCTGCAAGTGAGGCACCTACACTAGCAGAGGTTCTATCTACTGAGGATGAAGGTGATGAAAAAATACCATTCAAACCAGTCGAGGAACCAACCAGCTGCTCTGCTGTCCAAGTGGACTTCTTGCAAGCAGTGTCTCAGCAAATAATACATGCACAGGTTCTTTGATAATTATACATTAAGGGACTTACCACAGTAAGTTATGAATCGAAATTGATGCTAAAGGGCTGGCTGATTGGCTCCTGGCTGACTCTACCTAGGATTCTTATTGACCTTACATTTGTAATTCTTTATTACCATACCTGGGATAACTCAGGGCAAGCTCTAGGGATTTGATATAGATAAAAAAGATGTTGATATAATTAAATTAATACATGTGCACATTGAACATTCTCGATTACTATAAAGAGGTTCGATGTCATATCTGATATCGAGCCTTTTAAGATAATAAAAGTATGCGGATGTCATTTCAATCAAAATGACAATTTACTGTCAGTACCATTCATATCTTAGAGTAAGAATAATATACGAGGTAATATCCATGAAAAAAACCATGAAAACCATGAAAAAAGTAAACAGTCATATAAAAGGAAATTTCAATAACCAACATGAATGAGAATTTGGCTTTGAGTCATTATAAATATTTGAAGAATGCCCCATTGACCACTGTGGACGTTGAGAGAAGCAGTTTAAAGTGGATATTTTCATCTCGACGGCAATCATTAATACCGACGAATATGGTTTTAATTTGTTTATTTTTTTATTTAAAAATGAGGAGAGAATAAGTTATATTTATTTATGTCGAAAACCTTTTAGATGTTGGCAGTAACACCGATATTTTTTTTGTCGATAATATATTTTGCTACATCACTTTCGTATAGATGCCCCGAGTTATCCCAGGTATGTTTATTACTTTCATCGTCATCACTTTATTATTATTATGTTTTATGATTGAAAACATTACCCTGTGCTGAGTTTCTTGGGCACTTCTCCACAATGTTGGTCTTGTCCGAAGTGCTAGTAGATTCACTCCATATTACTGACGTGTAAAATAGACGTTTATGTGGCCAATTTACTGAGCAAATATGTTGAATTTTGAATTCAAATACTTATCTTTAACTTCAAACTTTGCATTTTGGTTAATGGTTATTTATGAGTTTCACACTTTTTACAAGCTTTTATTTAACTTTTGTTTATTATTTGTTTGGGTCAAATTTTGAAAGTTAATTTTAAACCTGTTCCTGCCAATGGAATGGGCTGGAATTTGGAATACATGTGTAAACCCAAAGACAATGCAATATTATGGTACAGTCAAGGACTTTAATTGTTATGCCACTATGGGACCCTGCCATAATAACAGCGTCAAACCACATGACAGAAATTACGCTTAAATGAATGATTAACGTTATGCGACAGGTTCCATAGTGGCATAACAATTAAAGTCCTTGACTGTACCATCGAGCTGATCTGTTGATAAAGTCGAAAAGTGACGATAAGATCTCCGCTATATTTAACGTAAATCCACCGCGCACCGTGTTGGGACTCATTAGTTTGGTCTTGATAAGCACATAACGACTTTGCAAAAAAAAAATACAGCCGACAACAAAAGCTGGTCTTAAAAATGAAATTTAATTGAGATAAAATCTGCTGTCAGTTAAAGTTGGTTGAAAAGCTGAAATTTAATTTCTAAAATATTTCACAAAAGTTGACACATGATATGTAGACCAGAGATGGAGCAGGCCGAAGTTACCGTTCCACCAATACGTACGTATCCTAAAAGAATTTTCAGAAAAAAATATAAAAGAAATGCTACTCGACGGCAGATAGCGCTGTTTTTTACACCATTATACGTTAGTAGGTATCGCGGTTAAAACGTGCTGGAGCTTTTCTTCCGCAGATTGGATAATCGTATTTTTTTAAGACCGCTACGCGATAACTACGCGGAGCGTTGCCGCGGGTAAAAGCATACCTAGGGTTATTCTTGTATAGTGACCCGTCTCTAAAGTAAATAAACTCAGTCTAATACAATTGAATTAACTAAATACAAATAAGAAGGTATATATATATCGCTGCTTAAATACAAAAGCGCCACAAATCAAAAAGAAATATAGTTTGATTTAAAACTTTAATTAAATAGCATTCCGAATTTAAATGCAACACAAACACATTTTGATTTGTGTCGCTTTTGTATTTAAGCAACGATATATTAAACAAAATACCTATTAGGTGTTTTATACTTTTTCAGGAAAGGTCGTCAGCGGGTGCAGCTACCGCTTTAAGTGTTGGTGCAAATGGGAAATTGACTGTTGGCACTGCTCACGGCCACATCCTTACGTTTTGGGAACAAACACTACGATGGGTATGCGACTCGAACACAGATCGCGGTGCCGTGTCGTGTTTGGCGCACAATGAGGACAGCACCCGTCTGCTCGCTGGATATGCGAGAGGAGTTATCTGTCAGTACGACAGCTTACGAGGGATAGTTTTGAGGCGAGTGACCTTGGGAGGTGAAATTTGGGGTACGTTACGTGTCACATGGGCAGGGATGTCCGGACTCGCACTAGACACTGGTGGGTCCGTTTGGTTGATAAAATTTTCGCGACCTTTGGGCGTGCGCTCTGCGCGCTCGTCTTGCTTGTTCTCCGGCGCTCGCGGAGAAGTCGTCGCGATGGCAGCTCGCGACGCCCGCATCTTGGCACTGGCTACTCTATCAAGAGTCATCATCGTGGCCGGCGGACGCGCGGCCGGTGTGCGCCTCGGCGGTCCACCGGACACTCTGCCAGTTCTGGCATGGAGCGGCACTGATGAGCGTATTTTGGTTTGCGGCCGTGCAAAAACATTACAATGGCTCGCTGTCAACGTTACTGGGTCGTCAATAATACTTCGGCCGGTACATCGAGTCGAGTTAAAAAGCCCTCCTCTATGGATTGACTGGCTCGGTGGACATCTTGCTATATTCGATGCGGATGAGAATCTTCGGCTATGGGGTGACGACTACGACAAACCACTAGACCTGTCACAAATCGAACCAGTCTATGCATCTGCTTTCTTCAAGGTTTGTTTCTAGCTTTACCTGCCTTAGCTGCACCTGCCAATGACAGTATTGTATTGCTTTACAAAGATAAGATGTTTGTTTGTGTGCAGTTTATACTTTGCATACAATACATACAACATTCACATAAAGGATTTGGCAGACGCAGCGATATTATGTTACATATACATAGTATGGGCGTATGACTTAATAAAATTCAGAGCCGGGGTAGACTTGAGGTGCGAGCAGGGCAACGGTGACTAGTCGAGCTTTATTGTGCCTACCCCCGCACCTCATGCCTACCCCTGATCTCAATTACGTTGTTCGCCTATAACTAGCTTAGCGATTTATGCGCAAGTAATGTAATAATAACTGAGTCATATCATATTAAATGTACCTTTTTTTTGAAGATTTAATGCCTCATAATATCTAAACTTAGAGATATTTCATTAAACACTTGCCCCCTTACTAATAAACGTTGAGTAACGGTGGCATAGCTATACAATGTTTTGTCCTTATCTGTCAAATTCTAATGTCACAATGACAGATAAGGACAAAACTTGTATAGCTATAATACCGTTACTCAACCTTTATTAGTAAGGGGGTTGGTATAGAGAAACCTACACTTTGAGGTTAAAAAAATGTTAGAATATGTTATGTATAAAAACGAATGAACATAGTTATATCAGATAATAAATCTGCCTTGCTAAGACAAATGACAGTATCTCTGACATAACTCTCGTAGCAAGTGCAACCTTATTACTAACGAGAGAGGGTTGTATCTGCTTTGGCTAGTGAGTTTGAGATATCGCCGTTTGGCTTATGAGGGCAGAAATAATACAGATATAGGTAGGTATTATATGTATAGGTACGCGCCAATTTTTTTTTTTAGGGTTTGTGGACGGACGGGCGGGTGTCTCGCGCGATGTGCATGGCCGGCGGCAGCGCGCTGGGCGGCGCGTGCGTGTCCGAGGGCGCGCTGTGCCTGCTCGGGCGCCGCGGCGTGGTGCGCGTGCGCGCGCGCGACCAGCTGGCGCGCGCGCAGGCCTCCATGGCCGCCGGCCGCCACGCGCAGGCCCTGCGCCTGCTCTGCGCGGCGCAGGGCCCCGCCGCCAGAGACCTTGCGAACTCCTTCATCATCAACATCTCGGAAAGACCTCACTTGCTCAGTAATAAGACTGTAGCCGACCTAGCCATAAAAGTGTGCTTGAAATTCAATTTAGGGTAAGATTTTTCGAAACTATAATGTTATTTGAGATAATAATAATAATAATTTGCGGACGTTTCAAGACCGCTTATTTTGGTTCAATTTATTTAATTATTGTTACAGTGAAGAATTATGGAGTTGTCTTTGGGAGCAATGTTCGGGCGAGATAATATTCGTGGAAGCGCTGGGCGAGGCGGCGGTGCGGGGCGAGCTGAGCGCGGCGGCGCCGGCGCCCGACTGCTCGCAGCAGCTGCTTGAGCGGTTGGCCGAGGCCGACGCCGGCCTGGTGGAGCGCGTCGTGGCCTCGCTGCCGCTCACGGCGCTCGACCCGCACCGCGCCAGCGTCTTCACCCGGGACCGGCGGCTGTGGCGCGGCGTCGGCGCCATCGCCGCAGCGTTAGGTAATTACAGCTCCACCGACAACCCTACCCCCTACAGCGCACTGACGTGACACTGATTGGTTGTGTTTTGCGCGTTCTCTTAAGCTGCTATTGTCCGTAGACTTAAGGGCGGCCACATAGGTACATTCGGAATTCAGTTTCGGAATTTCGAAGGCAGCTAACATACAAAATCGATGACCCTACCACACACGTACAGTAGAGTTCATAAATATGTCTACACTTTAGTACCTTGTCTATTTAATGTCATGTTAAAACTTCCATACATGAATTGTCACAGCGATTAAAGTGACAAGGTACCAAAGTGTACACATATTTATGAACTCGACTGTACAGTAGCTTTCCGTTCGTTTTTTTTCCGATTCGGAATTCCGAATGATAGCCTGTGCGTTCGGAATTCCGCACGAAAACAAACCGTACGGAAGGCGCTCAGTTTGCGTCGCACGTCCGAATTCAGTGCATGTGTATTTCGAGTCTAAGTGATAAAAATAATTAACATAAATTAATACATATTTAAAAGAAATACCTAATAATTAAGGAAGAACAAAATTAATTGATTTGGCTGTTTATGCAAAATAGCAATATGGCGGCTCCAAAAATGGCGTTTGGTGAATAAAATTGACAGTCCAATTCTTATACTTTATTTTTACTATTTTGCCAGACATAAACTCGGCACTTGTGACTTAAGAAGCTTGGTTATGTACCAGTTACATAAATAAGTAGGTAACTATTTATAAAGTTTTATTGATCTAGAGCACAAAAGTGCCACTTTCTTCTTTGTATTAATAAGATAAGCAAGGTAATATGATATGCCGAATAAGATAAGCAAGGTAATATAGTACGGGCGTTAACGACCATAGGTCACTTGGTGAATTCACTTGGCATAGATGTATCCTAGGACAAACTGAGCTGATTTAGCCTGGTAAACTATAGATGGTGGCTTTCATTTTTGATATAATAATTACACAAGAAGTTTCACAACATCAGCTTATCTTTTTTGTTTCAACACACAATATTTTATAATATACCTATGTACAACGTCATATTCACTAAAAATACGGTTGAAAAGCGCAATTTATGCAGATTTAAAAAACATAAAGTTTAAATTTATATCATTTATTTAAGACGTGTAGAATAAATAAATATACCCGCGCGGCAGCCCGAATTAAGACAGCGGGCGGAACTAACTCAGACGAGGACTCGCCGCGCAGACTGCTGCACTATACTATTGATATCACATATTAAATCGTAATTAACAAATTAAACTTAAAGTGAATTCATAATACGGAGTTATTTTACGACCGAGAGCTAAAGAATATTCCGCCTACGGATGCACGTTTCCAGCAGCATCTCCTAAGAGCAGTTTGCCAGGGCATGCACGTATGGGGCCAAGCGATGGTGCCGATTCTTCTTCCCAGTCCGGCGGATTGGGGATGGAAAATACAATCGAATCTCAATTAAAAACCAATTTCGTCTACTGCACCCATTGCTGCTACAGCTTGTCTGGAACTACTTAATGTGACAATAGTTTACATTTCTAAGATAAATTTTTATGCCTAGGTCCTTATGGTTCATATTGTAATTTATGGCATTTTTTGCACTTTAAACTATATGGAAGGACGTATATTTCCACCTGGTCAGCCTGAAATCTAATATTTGACGGTCACGACGTCCTTTTGTGATTTGATTATTGATGATTTGGACGTGGTTTGCGGCGGTCTCTGGTTTGCGAGCAGAACCTTGGACATGAGACTCTGCTAGCGTATCCACGCAAGTGACGTCCCACGCCAAGGGACGACCAAGATTCCACGGTACTGAAGTGAATTCGTCGGGTCTCTTTTCAACTGAGGCAGACAGCCCAGTGGGCTCAAGCGCAGCCGGGAATGAAATTGTGCTAAAGCCCAACGGATCAAATAGGTTATCGATGCATGTCTGTAAACTCGACCAGCACTGGATTGGTAACACAGGCTGTGGTGTCCTAGGTCGTCGACTGCATTTCCACAACGGCAACAAGGATGCGGCTCGTAGGCTTTAAGACCGTGGCGGAGGCACACCGGTATCCTGAAAGTATAAGGATCTAAAAATAAATGTTTTAAAAAACAAAAAACCGCCTTCAAAAACGCAAAAAATAACTTCTTTAAAATTGTAGGCACCTAATAGGTTAGTCCAACTGATGTCGGCTTTTTGTTGAAAATGTTGTGGTCGCCAACTTCAGTTGGACTAACCTATTAGGTGCCTACAATTTTAAAGAAGTTATTTTTTGTTTTTTGTTTTTTAAAACATTTATTTTATTTTATACTTTTTAGTGATCATAATACGCTGTTACGTAGTCCTACTTCTTAGTTGAAATGAAAATTTAACTTATATCAAGCGCGCCGCAAGCAACGCCGCGGAAAAGTCATAGTCATATTTGAACAAGTAAATATTATTCATTGTAGGTAGTCGCTCAACTATCTTAATCGAGATATCTTATCGCCACCCTTGAAATCGGTACCGTTAAGGAGTTCCGGTGGCCATCTGTGGTCTTCATCATCAGTTCCACTTCACCAAATGATACTTTCTGAATGCAAATGCTGGACTTGTTACTAAAAATACTAAAATCACTATATGTTTGCCTACAATATTTGAGGAGTTCTCTTGATTTCTCCAAGATCCCATCATCAGATCCTGACGTGTTGACAATGGGACCAATTAGAAAGTATACCCATTCAAACAACGAAAAAAATTTTCAAATCGGTCCAGTGGTCTTCGAGTAATCGGGGAACATACATTAAAAAAAAAACCCGACTAATTGAGAACCTCCTCCTTTTTTTCCTCCTTTTCCTGTCGGTTAAAAAGAGAGCCTCCTAGGGTTCGTGAAGGGAGCAACGGGCCTTCTCGGATAAATTATGACTATTTTCGAAAAATTTGCGATGGCAAATTTTGACCGAAATACGGTCCCACGCTGCTTGGCTGTGTTTTTCGACTGGCAAATTCTCACCCGAATTACATACGCGCCAAGGATCCTCTGTATCGGACAAACAAATCGTAGCCCAAATGCCAAGCCCGTACTTCACGGGGAGGGTTGCTTAAGACTAGTTAAAAATTTTGCTCGAAGTTAATTTTAAAATATTGATTTGGAAGTTCGATTTTTTCATATAGACGTATGATAACTATATTGTAATGTAAATGCAAAAGTTGGTACATTTAGCGCGCATGCACGTCGTGCGTGGTTCATAAGTCTGTTGCTAAGGGATCAAGCGGTAGACGTAATTGTGTTGGGCAAGAATAAACCTTATGTCGTAGGCACAAGAATGGTATCGTACGCAAGATAGTAGGTTATCATGTTACGAAAGGAACCGGTCGTGCATTTTGTACAGATGATTAAATGCGTTGATATCTGGACTTGCATGCATGAGTTCCAGGGTTCGATTCCCGTCGAAATTATTATAAATGAAATAATATGATTTTTCTTATTTTGATTACTCATAATTTATGTTTATTTGAAGTCTTAAGCTAGAAACAAATTATCGGACGCGGCTTACGGACGCGGCTGACTGCCGCGACTGATAAGTGTGCACAGTCGAACGGGACGTGGCTTGCGGACGCGCAACAAAGGGAAACACATTATCGGACGCGGCTGACGGACGCTTATAAGATATGTCTATGACGCGTCCCGCACCCCGTGCATACCGTCCGCGGACGTTTTCGGCTGACAAAAACATCCAGCGCGCCAGATATCTATCGGACGTCCGAACGCTCAAGGTTACGTCCACGGCTTACGTCCGATAGTTTGCACAATTCAGTGTATATTCATTATCTAGATACCTATAAGTCGCGGCTGTCAGCCGCGTCCGTAAGCCGCGTCCGATAATTTGTTTCTAGCTTTAGGCATGGGGGCATAACACGTACAAATTATAATTCGTGCTTATAATTTGTACTAGATCCGGTATCATCAGGAATATTATTTTCTTCATTTCCGTTAATCAAGGAAAAGTTAAGCTTTTATTAATCAGATATACCTTAATTTAAATGCAAACATCATTCTTTACATAAATTTAAGGCTTTATTTTAGAAACTAAGAATGGCATTTTTTTGCGGTACACTGAACGGCCATCATTAGCTATTGAACTTGCTACGTGATATTCATTAGATCCGCTAGATGGTGTGCTACACGAGGACCGGACGTTAGCGCCGACTTGTGTCGTCGCGGTCACTCCCGGTATAGATATTCAATGGAACAACATTTAATTAAAGCGTTTGTTATTTCTTATCCCAAAAATACGAAAGTTTATTTATTTTAACACCACAATAAATAACTTCCCAAGTATTTTTCACTATGCGTTTGACACAAACAAAACTAAAAGTTATCTTTCTTACTCTCGTGTTTTTCGTATCTGTCCATCATTCATTAGTGAAACAAGTGAACATAATTGTGGTTTGTATAGCTATCTATATGCAACTGCGACTATTTTTAACCGACTTCAAAAAAAAGGAGG
The DNA here is from genome assembly GCA_946894065.1 of Acleris literana. Taxonomy (NCBI): domain Eukaryota; kingdom Metazoa; phylum Arthropoda; class Insecta; order Lepidoptera; family Tortricidae; genus Acleris; species Acleris literana. The sequence goes on from OX335681.1 coordinate 9,507,242, forward strand.
TTCTCATCTCAATTTATCCTGTATGTATGTATGTTCGCGATTATCTCGCGTTTGGCTGAACCGATTTTGATGTGGTTTTCATAAAAGTATTTGTTACACTAAGGAGGTTTTAGTTATTTAACCGACTTAAAAAAATAAGTTTCTCAGTTTGAACTTTTTACAGAGTTGTCCGAGTTAAAAAAATATTTTTTGGTTTGATAGAGTATACTTCCGAGGTAATCCCATTGTCACCAATCATGAGTCTAAATCTGAATCTGATGAGGGGATCCGTGAGGAATTGAGGGAACTCCTCAAATATCATAGGCATAGGTACATACAGCGATTTTAGTATTTTTAGTAACAAGTCCAGCATTTGCATTCAGCAAGTATCATTTAGTGGAGTGGAACTGATGATGAAGACCACAAATGGCTTCCTGAACTCCTCAACGGTAGGTACCTATTTCAAGGGTGGCGATAAGTTCAGCAATTGTAACGTGAATGTTTAATTGTTTAAATATGACTATGACTTTCCCGAGGCGTTGCTTGTTTAATTAAAGGCCCAGCCACACCGGATGCGTGCGCGTAGACGTGACGTGCGCTTGCGATTTACACTGCGTTGTATAGTGACATAGGTGGTCACATTTGCCTACAAATACCTACCTATGACTTCGATTTAGACAGTCAAAAGTCCTTAAACATTTTTATTGTTAGTTACCTACATTTATTGTTACCTACCTACTTAAAAGTAAAATATAAATTAAGGACAATTTTATTGACTATTTTAGATGAGTATAAATAAAATATATTTAGTGCACGGACCTAAAAAAAGGACGTAACGTTGCCCTAGACAGGAATGAAGCATAGCGAGTTACCGCATGCACACATAGATACCTACACTAAAAACGCACGCAGTTTACGTGTATGCCAATTTGCATTCTTGACTCATGATAAGACGAGGAAACACGTCCGTATTTTTTTAGGTACGTACTTTAATAGTGTTCATAAAAGTTGTTGGTACAATGTTGTATGGACGCGTGACGCGTCATCACTTAGGTTCTTTAGCTTTTAAATCCCAATATAAACCTACTAGCTGTCCGCGCCCGGGCCGCCAATACTTAATCGATTACAATTTTTTCACAATCGATTATACATGTGCATCCTATTTTATTAGCATGATGATGATGATGATGACGATGGTAATTGTGATGGTGATGATGCTGATGGTTATGGTGATGAATTGATGATGATGATGATGATGATGGCGATGAATTGATGATGATGATGACGATGGTGATTGTTGATGGTGATGATGCTGATGGTTATGGTGATGAATTGATGATGATGATGATGATGATGATGATGATGATGATGATGATGATGATGATGATGATGATGATGATGATGATGATGATGATGACGATGGTGATGATGATGATGATGATGATGATGATGATGATGATGATGATGATGATGATGATGATGATGATGATGATGATGATGATGATGATGATGATGATGATGATGATGATGATGATGATGGTGATGATGGTGGTGGTGATGGTGATGGTGATGGTGATGGTGGTGGTGGTGGTGGTGATGGTGATGGTGATGGTGATGGTGATGATGATCTTTTATTTTCCTTATAGGTGTGTGAAGTTTCTTTATAGGGTATGTGTCACACAGTAGCAAAATTATTTCCAGCTTGGGCGTTAACACTTGAATCCCTCACTACGCTCGGGATTCTATTTTAAAATCCCTCGCTACGCTCGGGATTCATTTATAGAATCCTTCGCTTCGTCACGCTTCGTTCAGGATTCAATGTACGCCCTCGCCATAAATATGTCATTTTGCTTCCTTGATACACAAATAACTATTACGACCTACCAAATTCCTATAAGTACCTATCTATCTATATAAATAAAAATAAAAAATTATAAAAATCGGTCGAGCCGTTTCGGAGGAGTTCGACCACAAACACCGTGACACGAGATTTTTATATAAGTAAATAGATCAGTTCGTTTTTAACGGAGGTTCAAACCGCATCAGTTTAGAGCTAAAGTACTTACGTAAATTATATATATACATACATGTAATTATATATATATATATATATATATATATATATACAGCACAAGTATAATAAATAATTATTCTGTTCTTTCACTTACTAGTCTAACTACGGCGATGCGCATCGTTTGCAAATCACTAAGAAAGTAAATAAATAGATAGGCAAACAAAAGGTAGTTCACGCCAAAACTTGATCACAAGGACCCAATATTTTTGCAAAAATATTCTTAAAGAACGTAGAATCAACGTTTGGTTTTATATGTCGGCGCGCTGCGGCGGCGGCAATTCATAAAGCTTTGACAAAAATGCCATCTGTCGAACTGATTGCGAGGTTACGTGCCGTTCATAGCTTAGCAGACATGTCGATTGTGCTGCCACTGCTGGCGAAACCACAGAAACTTATAGTGTCGGCGGCTATCGACTTTAGGACGGCAACCATTTTTGATTCGCGACTGAGTATCTGTAGAGTATAGTAATCTGTGCTTTAGGGTATTATTTGTTATTACTCGTAGGTCGGTATTCTCTTAAAAATAGGGCACTTCGGCGAAATGCATTCGGCGAAGCACACACGCTATGCGCTTGTACCGTGAAAGTAATATTAGAAATTTGACCTTTCACCGAAATTACAGAAATTATCGTAATTACTTTCTTCTAGACATACGAATAGCGGCAGTGTAGTTGCAAATCATATTTGTTACTAAGGCTAGGTTCACATGAAACGCGCAATTGATTTGTTATAATCTCACACCGCGCGGCGAGCCAACCGTGCGTTGACGCGCGTTCATGTGAACCTAGCCTAAGTATTGTGTGAGTGTGGACAATAAAAAAGGGGTGAGTTTAGCATGTAAGATTTGATCCGGGACTGATATAGATGAATAATTAGAAATTGGTTAGTTTCTAATGATCATTAATCTGTCTTGTAGCTTGCCGCAACGCCTTTTTTAACCTTTTGAACGCCATACGTCGAATACAAAATATGCCACCCGCACGCCAAACATGTTTGCTATGCTATGCAAATTACACCTTATTGCTACCAAACAAAGTCTCTTTTAATCTTGAACTCTTGTCGGCTGTAGCCGACGTGGCTTCAGTGGCACGACTTTTAGTTGACGGCCAGAGCCGACTGTGGCGTTGAAAAGGTTAAACAAGGAGTAAGAGCATTACGACTGAGCTTGGCCTTAGGCGAAGGGTTAGGCAGAGTACCCGTCGAACCCCGAACGAAATCTCTCCTGGCGCCCTCATAATTATATATAATTTAGATTAGAATTAGATTTTGTTACCTTTGTCTTTTATTACGTGTATTTCATAAGTGTTAGATTAGTATTTAGATAAGTTATAGATTAAACGTCCGTTATTAGTATTTTGTGTAGCATCATTTAACTACCCTGCCTACCGTCCGTAACTTAGGCGAAAAAAAAATTTTTTTTTATAGCTGAATAAATCTTCTTTAAGATATTATTTTTTTCTTTGCAGACACTTCAGTATTTTCAAAGATACTGACTATTTAATAAAAAATATATAAACCAGTTTTGATATTTTCGTCAATATTTTGCTAAACTTCTAGCAATAAGTATATTAAAAGTCTCAAAAATAAATTCCTCATGCCCAGTTTATCAAAACATGACACAACACTCGACGTGGTAAATAAATTTCAATGCTTCGTGGCGAGTTTGCGTCTCAGTTAGTTCCGCCCGCTATCTTAATTCGCGCCGCCGCGCGGGTATATTTATTTATTCTACACGTCTCAAATAAATGGTATATATTAAACTATATGTTTTTTAAATCTGCATAAATTGTGCTTTTCAAACGTATTTTTTTTTATATGATGTTGTACATATGTTATAAAATATTGTGTGTTGAAACAAAAAAGATAAGCTGATGTTGTGAAAATTCTTTATGTATTACATCTTAATAAATTTATATGAAGGAGTGTAATTATTATATCAAGAATGAAAGCCACATCTATGGTTTATCAGAAAATGATTCCACTCTCAAGGTGATAGGTAAACTGAAGCCGATATTAATTTTTATCCGAAGCGCGGCGGCTTGTAAATTTGAAAACCCCCTCCCTACCCCCTAGGGGGTGGCCGTTGGCTACCGGGCTAAGTCAGCTCAGTTTGTCCTAGGATACATCTGTGCCAAGTGAATTCATCCGATACCAAATTTTGACCTCTCCATACATCGGGTGACACTACCGCCCGTACTAATACTTGAACTATAAATTGGCTGAACGGATATGGTCCAATTTCAACTACCTAATTAAGTCAGATTTAATCTTAGCGTCGCCAGTGTCACTTTGAAACAAAATACCAAGAGTGCGAATTAAATAGTAGTTTATGTAACTGATACATTATGAGAGTCCTTAAATCACGAGTGTGGTTTTATGAAACGAGCCAAAGGCGAGTTTCATAATAAGATCACGAAGTTCGGTGTTGCACTTCAACACAGTACGACGTGTATACCGCTGTGATGTGTTTATTGCATCGGGAATATTAAAACCGGTTTGTTATCGCGCCGGCCGGAACCCGCTGCCCGGGCTACTGCGCTGTTGTTGCGTGGCTGTTGTTTACTTCAATGAGAGAATATAATAATATAACACGAAAGGATAGTGGTAATAATTTTGAGAACTTACAAAACTTTATGATGTCGGATGAAGAAGAGATTTCAAACCAAGTTGAAGATAGTACACAGTTAAATGAAATGGGTGTTGATGAGTCTTTACGACTCGGGAAGAGATTATATGACGAGGGAAATGACCTTGAGGGTGATTGGATGACAGCAGGGAAAAAAGGGAAAAGATCGTCACCGGGAAGCTCTCCTATCCCCTTGATTTGTAGTCCAATACCTAAAGAAATAGAAGTTTGTGTATCTAACAAGGATAAATTTCCCAAGCAAATTGGATTGGCAAAATTGTTCCAAAAAATCAATGTTAAGGGCATAACCAAAGTTAAATATATAAACGAATACAAATTGCGAATTCTATTTGATAATGAAATCAATGCGGAAAAATCAATGAAGTCTGAGGAAATTGTAAAACTAGGATGGAGATGTTAAAAGGCTCTTGAAGTACATGTGTCCCATGGGTTAATCAAAAATATTGACCTTGAGTTAACCGATGACGAAATCAAGGCTAGCATAAGTAGTGAGGTCGAGTTGATCTCATCCGAACGACTCAGTCGCAGAAACTTTGACGAAGAAACCGGATGGGAAAAATGCGAAACGGTCCATCTACGCTTTAAAGGTAGCCAGCTCCCTCTCTATGTGTATGTACTCAACTTAAGAATAAAGGTTGAACCGTTCATCTTTCCCGTCACGCAATGCGCTAAATGTTGGAGGTTCAGACACATAACAAAAGTATGTCCATATAATGAAGTCATTTGCCCAAAATGCGGAGGCAGACATGCCAATTGTGATGCAAAAACTCTTAAGTGTGTGAACTGCAAACTGAATCACATGGCGTTAGAAAAGACATGCCCTGCCTACTTAAAGGAAAAAAAGTACGGGAGCTGATGGCAGAATTTAATTGCACATATAAACGTGCCTTATTACTGTTTGGGCCTATACGTCCGCCAACCCTGTTGCCAGGTGATGGGAGAGTAAAGGAATCCCTAGAAATACATAATCATGCTACACCATCAAATCAATCTACAGCTAATGCAAATGAGCCTCCACGCCAATCCCAGTCACGACCAAGTTATGCAACAATAACAAAAACTATAGCATCCATTCATGAGCCACCAAGGACGCAGAATCCCTCAAAAAGTGGGAAAACTGGCAAGATACATGAGAAAAAATTCCTTCAAAGCAATAATTTGGAGGATTGGACACAACCAGACGCAGATTCAGTTTCCGAGGATTCTAACGTGTCTGAATCTGAATCGAAATCGCAAAAAAGACGTAAATCGCATAAACTTAGGTCTTGGAGTGAATTGTTAGCAAAGCTGAAAGAAATTATACTTACGAACAATTGCCCAATCAAGGGCAAATTTATATCCATGATGCAAATTATTATTGAGTGGATTGTTTCATACATTTCAGAAAACTTCCCAATCATGCCATTATTTAAACAATTGCTCAGTTCACTGATTTAAACATACTGCACTGGAACTCACAGAGCCTACGGCCTAAACTAATTACACTTGATCAATTATTAAATAAGGAGAAAGCTCATATTTGTGCTATTGGTGAAACGTGGCTTGAGGAAGAAAGCACTATTAAAATATCAGGCTATAATATATACCGCCGGGACAAATATGATGGCTATGGAGGTGTTGCCGTGTTAATTCATTCGTCAATTCCAAGTCAAAGACTCCCAATCATTTTGCGTAACGCGGGCATTGAAGTTATTCTTGTCAAGGTATATAACTGTGTCTATCTTGAAAGTGTTGTTGTGTTATATTGCCCTCCTAATGTGCGCACTACCCAAGAGGATTGGGAACAGTTACTTACTTCTTTAGGGAGAAAAACCATAATTTTGGGGGATTTTAACGGCCACCACTCAAATTGGTCAAACAAAACAGACCAGAAAGGATTACAAATATTTCAAGCTTTAATGGACAGTAACTTCATAGCATTAAACGACGGCAGCCCAACACGTGTGAAAATGGTTAATGGTATTCTTCAGAACTCCTCCCCCGACATTACATTGGTTACCTCGGATCTTGCACTAAACACAACATGGAAAGTCACAAACGAATCTCTCGGAAGCGACCATCTTATTATTAAATTAAGCATCAAGATAAATCTCCCACCGAGGTTTTGCAAAAGGCGGAATTTTAAAAAAGCTGACTGGGAAAAATATACTCATGACCTAGATAACACATTAACCCAACTGAAAATACTACCTACAGATCCCCAAGAGGTTTATGACTTATTCTTACAAAAAATAGAGTACGCGGCGAAAGATTGTATTCCCCTCGTTAAATCAAGTAACAATCCATCTAATAGATTTATCCCGAAGCCGTATTGGAATGCAGAACTCTCAAGAGCTGTTGCGGAGCGTCGGCTGGCACTGGCAGAATTAAGAAGAAACCCGACACCCCACAATATGGTTAACCTCAACGAAAAAATTCGCGTTGCACAATTAAAAATCCGTAATGCCAAAAGTGACAACTGGCAGCGATTCTGTTCATCAGTGGACGAAGTTTCGTCGCCAAGTCTAATGTGGGCACGCATGAGATGGCTTAAAGGATGCCGGTCGCAAAGAATACACGTTGATAGCGGAAGTGTGGATCGCCTTCTACATAATTTAGCTCCCGATTTTGTATCACCACCACCCCCAAACATTATGTCGAGTAACCAGCAACTGGAAGCAGATATCTCCTTACATGAACTGGAAAGTTCCATTAAGTCTAAAGATACCGCCCCAGGTATATCCTTTACGAGAACCATGATCAAACATCTCCCGACAAGAGGTAAGATGATTCTCCTTAAATTGTATAACCTAGCTTTATCTAGTGGATTCATTCCGCATCAGTGGCGGGATATTAAAATTGTTCCCATTCCAAAACCTGGTCGCGACCCCAGCTCTGTGTCTTCTCTTCGTCCTATATCTCTCATGTCATGTTTATGTAAAATCTTCCATGCTATAATTAGTAAAAGGCTAGAATGGTATTACGAGAAGAATCAAATAATATCTGAACAAACGACAGGATTTAGAAAGGCACGTTCGTGTTTAGATAATTTGAGTCAAATTGTCATAAGCTCACAAATAGGTTTCGCAAAGAAATACTCCACCGTCGGATGTTTTATTGATATTAAAGATGCTTATAACAATGTAGATATTTTAAGCCTATTGCGGACGGTTGATCATCATGGAGTTGGTGCCAAAATTTGCTATTATCTTTGGAGTTTTCTTAAGCAGAGAGTACTGAAATCGCCAACTGGTGATACGTACATATCCAGATGTACTGGTCGAGGGTTAAGTCAAGGAGACCCACTATCTCCCTTGTTATTTAACATTGCAACTGTAAGTTTTTGCAAGAGTATAAAAAATGTTAATATTTCACAATTTGCTGACGATTTTGTTTTGTATGTCATAGTTAAAAACATTAATGAGGGAGTTAGTGAAATGGAAGCCGCTCTCGATTTGTTGACCAGATTGCTGGATGAGCGAGGGCTTGAAATATCTACGTCTAAAACTAAGATATGTATATTTGGAAGAGGTCGTAAATATCAAAATGTAAATTTAAGCATCAGTGACACCCCTGTCGCTCTAGTAGAAAATGTGAGGTATTTGGGGCTGTGGCTGGATAGCGGACTTAAATGGGGGAAACATATAAACGAAACAGTACAAAAGGTCTCTAAATTTCTTAACATATTCAAGGTGTTGACTGGGCCTGGCTAGGGAGTACATCCTAAACACTTAAGGCGCCTTTATATGTCAATAATTCGAAGTCGACTGGATTATGCCAGTTTCTTGTACGACACGAGTGCTAAGGGTCACCTTTATAAATTGGACAAGGTTCAAAACCAGGCTATGCGTATTATTGGTGGATTTATCAAGACTACTCCTATCCATGTGATGGAGACTGAGCTTACCCTCACTCCCTTGAGCATACGTAGAACGTATCTTGCGGGAGTATTTTTATTGAAAGCTAAAGGCTTGCTGGGAAATCCCATTCATGAGCTTGTCAAAACACTTTCAGGTTTGGTTCATTCAGGGCAATTACGTAGAAAGGAACCCTTATTATCTCGTATTAATGATAGTATTAAGGATATGGTAATGCACTCCAGTCAACAACTTGATATGTTTAACTTGGACACTTGGATGAGTAATATAGATTTGGCTTTTATAAATTCTAAATTAGACCCAGTAAAAAAAGCAAAGCGGTTTTACAAAGATCGGGAGCTCCTTATAACATGCTCTCACTATTTAGAAAATGAATTTCAAAACTTTTATAAAATTTACACCGATGGTTCCAAAACCGAAGAAGGTGCTGGTGCTGCTATTTTTGATCCCTAAAATAAAGTTGGTTTGAAGTTTAAAATATCGGCGAATATATCTATAATTCAAACAGAGCTTATAGCTATAGTAGAAGCATTGTCATTAATTCAGTCAATGGAACAGGAAAGATTTGTAATATTAGTGGATTCGAAGAGTGCACTTCAGCATGTGGCTCGGTGTACCTCGAATTTTTGAGGCACACCGATAGCCTATTCAATATTGGAAACCATTGGCGTGATTAAATCCCAAGGAAAAACCCTAGTGTTGCAATGGAGACCGTCTCACATAGGACTAGATGGCAATGAGAAAGTAGACAGTCTTGCAAAGGAAGCATGTAGCGACGGTATCCCTTTCAGCATCCTACCGCCGTTCTCGGACTGTGTAGGTATTCTGAGGATGAATTGTTACGAGATGTGGAAAAAAATTTTCGACCTGAGATCTAAAACTAAAGTCATTTGGTACATAACTATCCAGCCTCAGCCTCCTCGAGGCCCATGGTTTAATGACTGCAACATGAATCGCCGAGACATAGTATTAACCATGAGGTTACGCTCCGGACACATTCCTTTAAACAAGTTCGCGTTTTTGATAGGGGGTTGTAATTATTGTTTATCTCATCCATTGTCTGATGGCGCCAAACAAATGTATAAACTGGCTGCAGTAGGTCTAGGTAGAAGATAAGATACTTTCTGTAACAAAAATAGAGCGGCATGGTCACCATAGTGACCAAGCTCTTTAAATAAAGATAAAAAAAATAAAAATAAGATCACACGAGTGTTTTAAGGCTTAATTATGTAAGGTTGCATACATTACTTTATCTACACACATATTATAAGTACTCTAAGGTGGGTTCAGATACCGACGACTTGAGGACAAAAATGGCGGCAAAACAAACAAGTGCTGTGTCAGTGTCACGAATATGAAGGTTTTTAAATCATAGACAAACTAATAAAGTCTCTATTCTCATTTCGTGCGAAAACAAATGTCGTACGATATTGTACTAAAAAATATACCAAGTTGCCGTTTGAATTGATACTAGAATTGGGACCTATTTAAATTGTGTTGGTTTTGGAAGGTGTTCCAAATTTGAAACTCATTACTTTATAATATTCGATAACGTAATTTCAAAATTAAAGTCGCCGTCAATAGAACTTGTGAACGATGTAAACAAATGAGTACTACTGTTTGACACATAACCTCAAATATTCACCAAGCGTGTTTTTATTAAAAATTACGTATAATGAATAGTTATTTCATCTTAAACTTAATATGAAAATAATGATCTAGTGTATAAATCATTGCAAAGACCACACTTGATCTTTAAAAGTACCTACGTGATTATCGAGTAAGGAGTGGTTCAGTAAAAAAGTAGCAATGAATTATCTGTTTTTTTTTTCTTCGTTATTTTCTAATTATGAAGCAGTTTTTTTTTTGTAATCTTTAGATATCGTACTATGAAGTAAAAACAAACAATCATATTGAAATGTATTAGATTCTTTGAGTTTTCTCAATATTTATTGCAGGTACTTTATAACTTTTTGAACAACACAATTTGTCAATCTTCGCTTGCCGTTTTCTACAATGCCACAATTGAATTTCCATTTTCACAACTTGTTTTAATGCTTTTAGGAATATCATCTTACGGATAAGTTATACCAATAAATTGTATTTTACCTTGGGTAGTAAGGGAGTCTCTCCAATCTAACCTCTGACAGAGGTTTTTCTATCGGAGACAAATTTCTATAAAAATGGCAAATACACAAATGTTACCTTAAAATTAAGTCAAATAAAAAAAGTTAACTATTGATCAAAAGACAATTTAATAAGGTATTAAGTAGCCCATCAAACTTAAAGAAAAAACGATGTTTATGACAAACACCTCATAAATTCTCTCAAAAACGCTGTTCAAAAAGTTTTAGGTGTGATAAAAGTTTTAGGTGTGTGTAAAAGGCGAAAACTTGAAATCGCCCATTCATTTTTACGATTGTTATTTTTTAATTTATTGAATAGTATCTACAGATTACTATAACAAATGCACTTAAAAATTACCACATAATACAAAAAAAAAAACATATTATGTCCTGCTACTTTTTGTTTTATCATGGTGAATTGGTTCGTTTGGTTTTGATTACATCTTTTGCAAGTTTGACGGCGACTTTCGGTTACCGATATTTTAATGTGAAAATTAAGATGCATCCACATCGATAACCGATAAAAATTCAAAATTCAAAATATTGATTCAGTAAATTGGCCACATGAGGGCTCTTTTACATGAGATATTTTAATGGCATGCAATACTTTAATGTTAACATTAGAACACAACCACAGATACATGTTTCTTAATATACGCCATTTTCTATTTATATGGTTCAAATCAAACATTTAATAAACAAACAACCACCACTAGACTCTGTAATCATGCTTGAAACAAAAAAAAATCTATGGTAATATATTTATGTGCGGTTAAACACGGTACTCGAATAGCTTGTTCAAATGGCATGTTTAAAAAATTAAAAAACGGCGAATTAATTTTTTTTTACTTGATTACCTGGTAGTTATTTTAATTTTAATATTTGCTCACATTGCTTGAGAAAAGCACTATACAATCCTCGGCCGGAACAGGGATTGCAGGACTCGTTTTATCCGTCTACCCCAAACTCGTCCAGCAAACCCTTACTTCACGGCCTCTGCGGTAATGTAATAGTACATTGTGTATTAAGGGTGATAAAGACAGAATTACAAGCGAGAGTCTGTTAGAAGCCCGAAGCCGAAGGTTGAGGGCTTTAATGACTCTAGCTTTGTATTTCCTTTACCACCCGTGTAACATACAATGTTTTTCATCACAATTGGGTTATACCAAAAAAAAATACCCCTAGTTTTTATTTTATTTTTCGATAAAATAGACTAATTGAAGACACTAATTTCACGGTTTTTGCATTTAAATCAATATATTAATTTATTTTAATTTTTAAAGAAAATGGCTTTATGACGTCACAAGACAGGTTGGTTTGTTTGAGACATGCTTTAAAACTATTGAATTCGTTTGAGAGTACGCGTTTCTATCAGATCACGTAAAATGTCAATGTCAAGTCATGTAATTTCCCTCAGCCGTTTGTTGAGTTTGACAATTTCACCCACAGACTCTACGAGCGGAGGTTCCAAAACGGACTTGTATTTTAATCATTCCATTTTTTTAAAGATCTTACATTGTCATGTTTATATACAGTTAAAAATTGACTTAATTTTAATAAGCGCTAAAATAAGACGGAAATAAATAAGACAAAATTCAATATACATTATTTATATATTACTGCATTTCGGACTCATATTATATGCAGTACTATGGTTGATCACAGATTAGACACAACTTACCAATGAAGATCGTGACGTCACTACATTACAGGTCAAATAATGTCAAATGATAAATTAGAAATAACTATTTAATACTAATTTTGTAAAATAATCTGATAACAGGGAATGGTTCTACAACCCTTTTTCTCGAAATGGTTTTTGAATCACTATACATTACAAAATTATGGGATAACCCAATTGCGAGGAAATGAAATAAAATCAGACAAAAGATCATATTTTTAACTTACGATTGTCACTAATAATTTTAGCCGCGTTGGGGTTGTCCGGCAGAGTCGCATTATCCATTTCTTCTGATGACGACATGTTTTTTATTGATACATAAATTTTAATATGTGCACAAATTATTTAATATACCCTTTTAATTATTATTTTGGAATCACACAGTTTTTAATCAGTATTTATAAATTAGCGGCAGACTACATCATTGTCTATGACTTACCACAGATAATGTCAACGTGTTCAGGAGTCCGATTCCAGTGACAGTCGAGATCAATAGTTTATATGCGAGATTATTAGAAAATTGTATGCAACTGACATTTCATCTCGAATGAAACTTCATATCGAATGGTACAAGAATTGGGGTCCTGGCGTATTATGATAGTTTGAGTCTACGTATTATATTTAAAAAAAAAAAGCTATTACGCACGATAGGGCGTAATGGTAAAAAAAGGGCCCGCGGATATTATTTTGGATTTACGGTTGATTTTTCTAGCATATTAGACCATTATTTACGAGCAAGTGTGATGAAATAGTACATTGTGTATTAAGGGCGGTATGTAAGGAATTACGATCGAGGCTCTAGTAGAAACCATCGCCGTGAAACATACAATGTTTTTCATCACAATTGCGAGGAAATGTTACCAGACAAAAGATCATATTTTTAACTTACGATTCTTACTAATAATTTTAGCCGCGTTGGCGATGTCCGGCGGAGTCGCATTATCCATTTCTTCTGACGACGACACGTTTTTTATTGATATAAGTATAAATTTTAATATGTGCACAAAGACACCCTTTTAATTATTATTTATGAATCACACAGTTTATAATCAGTATTTATAAATTAGCGGCAGACTACATCATTGTCTATGACTTAACACAGATAATCTCAAACGTGTTCAGGAGTCCGATTCTAGTGACAGTCGAGATCAATAGTTTATATGCGACATTTTTAGAAAATTGTATGCAACTGACATTTAATCTCGAATGAAACTTCATATCGAATGGCACAAGAATTGGGGTCCTGACGTATTGTGATAGTTTGAGACCAAGTATAATATTTAAAAAAAAATTACTTACCGACCTAGGGTTTCATGAGAAAAAAAAGCTCTAGGGTTTTATATGGGGCATTACGGCCAAGTTAACCTGTATGTTTAGATACTGTTAACGTGCAAGTGTGATGAAAAACTACATTGTGTCTTAAGATAGAATCCAAGAAGTTTTGGACACTGCTGGCTCCCTCGGTAGCCATCGGGTACCAAAAGATCTTGTTTTTATTTCTGTATTGTATTTTATGGGTCCATATTGGCTCATATAAAATTGGTCTTTAGATTTTTTATACAAATAACCATTTGTGTTTATACTCATCATTTCTTCGAAAAATTTAGCTTATACTTTTGTGTTCATACTTTTTTAAGTCATAATTATCGTAACTCATAATGCATTTTTTTAAGAAACTGTTAATTTTTGAGGATTGTTATAAATCTAACCTAACCTAACCTAATTTTATCTACACGTTAGATATTTAAGAAATTCTGAAAAGTGTACGGTTCCATGAATATTGGCGTTATAAGTTCAGATGAGTATAAGTTCCGATCATTAGTATTAAAAATTATTATGAAGAGTATGAAGAGTGATCATTATGATGTAAAATGGTATGAGAAAATTTTTCGGAGGTCCAATAATCGGAGTTGCAATTATATAAGAACTTTGGCGCACCCGTATTTTATCGGGGAGCCCTTTGTTTCTCATAATTTTATTGGTCATAATGTCATTGTTGACATAATTATTGATAGTCATAATTACTTATATCGTTGAAACTGTAAACTTTTCAGAATTTCTGAAATATCTAACGTGTAGACAAGGCTAGGTTAGGTTAGGTATGATTTGTAAAAATCATGAAAAAGTAACAGTCACTTTAAAAAAAACGTTATGACTTGCGATGATTATGACCTAAAGCACATTATGTCTAAAAATTATTATGGCAGACAATATAGACCCGATGCAGATATTTGCAACTCACTCTTACCCATAGTTGCGTCTCCAAACATACGTAATAACTTACAGGTGTAATCCCGGCCTTATGGTAGTTTATGTGCAGAGGCCGGAATTTTCATGGCACTTTTCAATAACGCTAGTCACTTCTCGTTTATCGACTTCCGTTATTATATATCGATAAAATGGGTCTCTCTTGCATATAGTTTTGTTTCAAAACTTAAGTAATAACTTACAGGTGTAATCCCAGCCTAACATACATAGATGAATTGAACACTTAGGAGCGTGCGCGATAAGCGCGGTGAAAAAATGACCCTTCGTTCGCGTCGCGGGTCACGGCCGAGCCACGCTGAAGAAGTCAAGTACAGTGCGACGTTCCAACTAAGTAGTCATGAATTAAAATGAAATGACAGGTGGGCCCAGCGGTGCGCTGCGTGAGCTGGTCCCGTACGTGGAGACGACGTGCGGCGGCGGAGCGGCGTGCGCGTGCGCAGGCGGCGCGCTGCTGCTGGCCGCAGCCGACGCGCTGGCGGGCCGCGGCGCCGGCGGCCGCGCGCTGCCCGGCCACGCGCAGCCCTCCGCGCGGCACGACGCGTTGCACACGCTGCTCGCGCCCGAGGTGACCCGATCACTTGAGAGTTTCTTATTAATTGAGAATTTGGACTACATAATAACGTATTAAAATCACTAAAAAGTATAAAATGAAAATTAACGGTTAAAAAAACCACCATCAAAAACGCACGCCCGTAGCATTTATGCAACTGTTGTTAATGAGTCCCCCGGCACCTGTCAGCTGTAGTTTGCCCTGCAGGCGGGGCGCGACGGGCGCTCGCCGCTGCACGTGCTGGCGCAGCACGACGCGCGCGCCTGCGTGCGACTGCTCGAGCAGAGCGCGCGCGACCCGCCCTTTGCGGGCCCGCTCGGCAAGCAGAACCGCCTGCGCGTGGCGCGCGCGCTGCTCGCCTGCGCCGCCGACATACAGGTGACCGAGCCGTTCGATTTACTCAAGGCTCATCGTGCGAGCCCCAAAAATATTGACTTATGGTTAGTCACGCTCCTGCAAGAAAACGCTGTTAGATTTATCCGTAAGTCGCTAGTCGGAGTCCGGTCGGCCTTTAATTACAGTTTTGTTGTAATCGTGCATAATCTGCGGAGCCGTCAGTCGGACGATCGCAATCTTTGAATTTGATCACAGTATCTAACCGTTATTACAGGAGGTGGAGGAGCGCGCTGAGATTTTGGAATTTATTACTAGTCAGTTGAGCACCGGCGCGCTGCCGGCGGACCGCGCGCTGCTGGCCGGCGCCGACGAGCTGGCGGCCGGCACGCGCGGCGAGCGCGCCGACCGCGCCTGGCTGGCGCTGCTGCTGCGCCTGCCCGCCGCCCCGCGCGAGCGCCTGGCCGCCCGCCGCGCCGCCGCCGCCGCCGCCACGCGCCCGCGCGTGCTCTGGCGGCTCGACGTTCTCCTCGAAAACCATAACGAAGCGCTAAACCAATTTTTCCAAATAGAGAATCCTTCCCGCACCGACGTCGACGAACTTTTCGAATACCTACATTCCAGGATGGAAGCGGACAGTGCCGGCGTCAAAAAGCAAATCGAGAGCTACCTACCGTCTCTGATCGAACTCCGGCCGATCGCGACGGCCGCTCTGATGAACGACCAGTTTTTAGATGCTATAGCCGCGACGCTCCGCGCGGTCCGGAGCGACCGGGCGCTCGAGTTCGCCGAGCGCCTTCGCGAGGCCGGGCGGCTGCGAGGGGAGGCGGCCGCGACCTACTTTAGGAATCTTTGCGTCCTGCGACCGGAGGACGCGAGCGCGTTTTTAGAAAAGAACCCGGGTCTATTGCGGCCGGAGGAAGCTCTCGCGATCGTCAGGGAGACGGGCGCGCGGCACGCGGAGCCGGCGTGCCTCGAGGCGACGGGCGACCCCGAGGCGGCGCTGGACGCGCTGCTCGAGCTCGTCGCCGCGGCGGACGGCGAGGCCTCGGCCGCGCTGGTGCGGCGCGCCTGCGAGCTGTGCGCGCGCGTCGCGCCCGGCGTGCCCGCCGCCGCGGCCGCCGACATGTGGGCGCGGCTGCTGCGGCGCGCGGACGCCGCGCCGGCGGCGCTGCTGCTCGAGGCGGCGGCGTACCTGCCTGCCGCGGCGCTCGCTGAGCGCGTGTGCGCCGCGCCGCGCGTGGCGCGAGGCGTGCTGGCGGCGGCGCGCGGCCGGTGCGGCGCCTGGGAGTGCGCGCGGCGCGTCGCGCAGCAGGAGGCGCACTCGGGCCTGGCGCGGGCGCTGGCCGCGGCGCGCCGCGGGCTGGCGGTGCGCGGGCGCTGCGCGCGCTGCGAGCGCGGGCTGGGCGCGGGCGGCGCGGTGCGCACGACGCACTGCGCGCGCGCGGTGCACGCAGAGTGCGCGGCAGGCGCGGCGTGCGCGATGTGCGGCGCGCGGCTGCCGGACGCGGTGCTGGCGCCGCCGCCGCGCGCGCCGCGCTCCGAGCCGCCGGCGCCGCAGGACCACGCCTTGCGACTGATCGCCCCCCCTAGACCGGATCTAGAAGGCGTCGTATGATTCGATCGCGACCCGATATGGAGCGATTCGATAAGTTCGATATTGTCATAAGAAAATCGACGAACTCACGACGGATAGATACGTATATTTAAAAAATATACAATATTTATTAAGATGATTTATTTATTACTAAGATGTAAACTGATGCCGGTGTTGATAATGAACCATATTATAATAGTGTACAAAAAGAACTTAATTTTATTACAAAATCCACAGTTACATTACATCTTATCAAAGCCAAAATCCACAGTTACATTACATCTTATCACAGCCTCGGATTAGTCGAGATGGTTCATTTCATCATTCTCCTGCCCTTATCCCGACTTATTTGGGGTCGGCGCAACATGTATTTTTCTTCCATACTTCTCTATTAGTCGTCATCTCGGTAGTCACTCCCTTTCTAGCAATATCATCTTTCACACAGTCCATCCATCGTTTCTTTGGTCTTCCCCTACTCTTATAGCCATCCACATTCATACTCAAAACTTTCGTGACAGCCAATCCACAGAACTTTTCAGTCACCGGTGTCACTTTCAGACTTCCTCACTCATTTCTTAATCTATCCATTCGCGTAACACCACACATCCCTCTTAGCATTCTCATTTCAGCTGCATGCAATTGCCTTTCATTCATCCCTTTCGTGGCCCAACATTCTGATCCATAAAAGACAGCAGGTCTAACCATTGCCTTATAAATCTTCCTCTTAAGTTTAGGGGAATGCGGGAGTCGCAGATTGTTCCCGTGACCTGCCGCCATTTCATCCATCCAGTGTTAATTCTGTGCTTAACAGCCCGATCTACTTCGCCATCGCTTTGCAGAAGTGAACCGAAATACCGGAAGTCGGAGCAGATCAAGCTCATCATGAGCTCATCGGAGAGACCGCCGAAATCGCAGTACATATCGGTTTGGGTTCTGCTGATTTTCAAACCAACATTCTCCAGCTTCCGTTGCCATTTCTCCAATCTGCTCTGGATCTCAGGTCCATCTTCACCAACAAGAACAATGTCGTCGGCAAATAGCATACACCAGGGTGCCTATTCCTGTATCTCCGACGTCAGAGGGTCCATAATCAACAGGAAGAGGTAAGGACTTAAAGCCGACCCTTGGTGCAAGCCTACCGCCACACTGAACTCATGCCAGCAGCCTACCGGACGTACGTACAAGATTGACTGTACATAGAACGAATTAACTCTACATACTTTCCGGGTAAACCGTTCTCTTCCAAGGCCCACCTCAAGACATTCCGAGGTACCCTTTAATACGCTTTCTCCAGATCAATGAACACCATGTGCAAGTTCTTGTGTGCACGTCTGTACTTCTCGTACAATTGACGGAGTGCAAATGTGGCTTCCACTATTCTCCTACCTGACATAAACCCAAACTGGTTTGGGGTAATCTCACTCTCCTCTCGCAATCTTTTCTCTATTATTTTCTCCCATACCTTCATACTATGGGACATGAGCTTTATCCCTCGATAGTTGTTGCAGTCCTGTACATCACCTTTATTCTTGAAGATGGGCACTAGTGAACTATTGCACCATTCTTGTGGGATTGCTCCTTCATACAACAACTTATTGAAGAATAAAGTCAGCCACATACACATCTATTGGTTTTCCCATGCCCATGGCTTTTCCATTTTTCATACTTTGAACTGCCTTTCTTACCTAATCCTTGCTAATTTCCCTCACCAACCATTCCATTCATTCTCTTCGTTCATTAGCTTTTCAAAATATACCTTCCATCGAACTTTTATTTCGTCATCTTGAGACAGAACCTTACCGGTGTCATCTGTCATATACTTAATGTGAATTATATCTCTTGTTCTCCTTTCTCTTGCTTTTGCTATCCGGTATAGCTCCTTCTGGCCTCTTGGGCTGTCCATTGAGTCATACAATTTCTCCTGCGCCTTAGCCCTGGAAACTGGTTTCAGGGCCGGATTATCCATAAGGCGGGTTAGGCAACTGCCCAGGGGCCCCGCATCAGCTAGGGGCCCCGCGCACCGGAAAAAATCGCCAAGGGGCGCACCGGAAAAATGTGTAATAGGTAGCCCCCAGAATTGCATTGCCTTCGGGCCCCTGACATGGTTAATCCGGCCGTGGCCCTTTTTGCCTTTCTCTTCCATTCCTTATAAATTCTCTTCTTATCTTCTTTCAAACTATCATTCCCGTTTTCTACACCCTGCCATTCTTTAAACGCCACTTTCTTTTCTTTAAGCATCTTTTGTACTTCTTCGTTCCACCACCATGTATCCTTTTCTATAATACCTTTCCCTTTCGATTCTCCAAACACATCTTTTGGTACTGTCCATATACAATCCGCCATCTCTTTCCAACAGTTTTTCCTTCCATGTCCTTCATTTCAATCATTCTATCTACCACTTGACTCTTATACATACTTACACATTCCTCTTTTTCTATCATACGCCACCTGATTTTGGGTGGGGGGCCGTTCTTTGTTCCTACTGGACGAGACACTGACTTTTACCTCCATTATTATTAGTCTGCTGCTGCTGTGAGTCTAAGGGCCGTATTAATAAACTAATCTCAACTCTAATGCTCGTCTCGAGATGCGTTAAAAATGACAGTGTTCTATGGTTTGACGTTTACTTTGACGTATCTTGTGACCGGCATCTCGGCCAAGATGAGTTTATTAATACGGCCCTAAGTCTTCGCCTGGCAGCACTTGACAGTTTTTGACACAATTTAGGCTGTTCCGTCTTACCAGCAAGAAATCAATCTGTGTCGCGTGGCGGCCACTTTTGTATGTAGGTAATAAGGTGTTCGTTTTTCTTTTCAAACCACGTATTTGTTATTGCCAGGTCGAAAGCAGAAGCAGCTTGAAGCAGTTTCTCGCCATCTGCGTTACGGTCTCCGTAACCCCGGGTAGACGTACCAGCCGCTATCATTACTTGTTGTAGTGGAAAATGCAGTCACATAGCCGGTGATTTCATTTCTGTTCCTTCTTTTTGTTTTTACAATAGTTTATGTGCCCATATTTATTGCATACAAAGTAACGCGGACCCTTGCTTTATTTGTCCATCTTGTCTGAAGCTTATTTTGCATGCTGCGCATAATTCCCCTCGTTTTTCAAGGCTTTACAAAAGGTGGAGTAGTTTTTTTTTTGAACAATATTATTTTAGTATTGGGGTCCTAATAAAAACCCAAGTTTTCGATCTTGGGGGGCGGACAGTTTTGGACTCGCATAACCTAATACCACCATCACCTTTCTATTTTCGGACATGCTGTCGAAATACAATTTGTTCGCACAACGAGTTTCGCTGCTTCTTTTCTATTGCGAACTGCTAAAGAGTGGAATTCACTTCCTGAGGGGATATCATTTGGATGTCTTCAAATTCAGAGTGAATAGCCCCGTACTGAACCAGCGAACTTCATCATCGTTTACAATCAGAGGAGATAGAGGTCAATCGTTGGTCAGTCCAGAAAAAAAAGATGCTATCTTAGATGATTGTCCTGTTTGGAAAGTAAGGATTTCCAAATCTCTTTAGCGGCCTGAAATAGTACATTGTTGCCTAGGCACGGAAAGTAAGAGATTTCCTGACGAGATGGTTAGCAGGCCGAGCAACAGCGAGGCCTGCTAAAATAAGATTCAGAAAATCCTCGGTTCCGCCGAGGCATACATAATGCTTTTTCATCTCTCCTGTTCGAAAAGTTTAATTTGAATGGGTAGATAGCTGGGTGGAAAATTGCGTTTTTACCACAGCAGCTCAAGCAAGCAGGTTTTGCTGTTTGAAAACAGTGAGCAAAATTCGATTTTGCTGCGAGCGTGAGACAAAGTAACTTTGTAATAAAAAAAAAAAATCCGAGAGCATTGCTGGGGCTACTCACAACATTCGAAATAGTAGGGGAGCCCAGGGTGCTAATTGGGGATTTACACGAGCGTCGTGGGGACCTATTAGATTTTGAAGATTAAATGGTAGAAAGGAAAAAATATTATATGATGTGTATCCATTCAGCGGTGGAGGAAGCGTGTACAGGTTTTCAAAAATGTTAAAAAAAAACGGTCAAACGGAAATACTCGAGCGCGTCAGATATTGATAGTGTATTACTCCCACGTGTCTCTGATAACGGAGGCATGTTAATCTGCCGGTTTGCATGGTGGGGGTGGCCGTACAAAAGGGTTGAAAATGGGAAAATAAAAAAAAATGTCGATCGCGTCAGATTTTCAGAGGGGATGTTAAGTGAACCCGAAAGAACCTCCCATTGCAAAGACTGACGATTCGGACGTGACGCAAGCTCTTCGCGGCATTTTGAAAGCTACGCCAACTTTCTGAAATTTTGAAAAGCAAGGAGCCATATCGTGTGCACTGTGCAGTCGTACGATGCGTGTTTTCTCTCCGCGAGCAGTAGACGCACTGCTGTTGGCAACCGTGCAGACTGAAACGCGACGGCGTTAAGCCCCCTACGCATTATCCTTCCGTGCCATCCCTCCGGGCACGATGCACGACGCAAAACGATAGTGCGTAGGCTTGCTGGACGTCAATTATTATTATTACCGTGATTATTGACGTCCAGCAAGCCTATCATTTTGCGTCGTGTATCGTGCCCGGTGGGATGGAACGGAAGGATAATGCGTAGAGGGCTTTAGCAACCGAGCCCCAACCAAGGTCACCTTGGTGGAGAGCTTGGTTGCTCACCGTGTAATAAATACTACATTGGTACCAGGGCTGGCCAAATACATGCTATGTTTTAATTGAAATACAAATTACGAAATACTATCTCGCAAGTATTTTAAATACGTATTACAAAATATCTTTAAGTAATGTACTTGAAATATAAAATAGAAAATAGAGTATTTTAGCTATTTTTAGTTGAAATACAAAATACAAATTACAAAATACTATTAAGAATAAAAAGTAATCCAACCCAGCAAGGGCTAAAAAGCAGAGTAAAAGAAGATTGACGTACAGTAACAGGTGCAGAGTTGCCAACTCAACTCCAAACTTCGACATATTTAGCGGTCGCCATTTTACTTACGTGTTAAATGTATTTATGTTAAAATGTATTTTGAAGCCATAAGTATTTGAAATAGTAACTACAAAATACCTCGGCGTCAGGTATTTGAAATACGAATTACAAATAAAATTACATTTTAAGGAAGTAATTGAAATACAAATACCAAATCATCATCATCATCATCATGTCAGCCGAAAGACGTCCACTGCTCGACATAGGCCTCCCCAAGGCTCTCCACTCAGACCGGTCTTGTGCTTTTCGCATCCACCGCGTTCCCGCGATCCTTACAAGGTCGTCACTCCGTCTTGTTGGAGGCCTACCTACAGCTCGTCTCCCGGTCCGCGGACGCCACTCAAGAACCTTCTGGCCCCATCGGCCGTCAGTCCTGCGAGCAATGTGCCCCGCCCACTGCCACTTAAGTTTGGCTATTCTTCGGGCTATGTCGGTAACCTTAGTTCTACTGCGGATATCATCATTTCTGATTCTATCACGCAGGGAAACCCCGAGCATAGCCCTCTCCATAGCCCTCTGAGTGACTTTGAGCTTCCTTATAAGGCCCACTGTTAGCGCCCACGTCTCAGATCCGTAAGTCATCACTGGCAACACACACTGGTCAAAGACTTTTTACTTCAGACACTGCGGTAATTTGGACGAAAAGGTGCTGCGAAGCTTTCCGAACGCTGCCCAGCCGTTTCGGATTCGACGAGTGACCTTTTTCTCAAAGTTGGACCTACCTAACTGGACCGTTTGTCCCAGGTAAATATAGTCGTCAACAACTTCGAACGGAGAGCCTCCGACTATCACGGGAGTTGGCGTGACATGGACATTGGACATGACTTTCCCCAACTAACATTTTAGCGATAAAATAAGTTCTATAATAGCCAGTTATTAGTTCAATTAAACACCAATAGCGATAGCACGTCCTAAATATTAGTGAAAGAGCACGCTATAACTCTCTTATAGTCCGAATTAGGCACCGGCGTTAGCACTTAAAAGTTCTACAGCAGCTCGTATTAACTGCAATAGTGGTAAATGAGTGATATAATAGTGCTACAATATAGATTATTCTTACCAATGGCCCTAATAAAGATATAAAGCGTCACCTTATATCGCTTAAAGTGTTGCAGAAGCGGTTTTTACTACCAAAGGTTCTATTAAAGTTATAAAATGTTACCTTATATCACTTATTGTGTTGCAAAAACACTGGAGTAGTGAAAAATAACTCTTAGCGTTGCAGCAGTGTAATGTTTTTTGTCTCTCATAGCGCGTGCGGGTTGTTAAATTGTTTTTGTTATGTATGGATTCAGAAATGACGGTAAGGACTTTAAATATACCTTTTTAAGTAATAATACAGTGAATTACTATTGCGGTTGTAAGTTTTCTGTTATTATGCATACTATTTTTCATCTCAATTTTCAAGCCCCTTAAAAATAAGGCGTTTTGAGAAATTTAAATTGCAAAAATGTTGCGGTTTTATTTATTTTTTGTAATTTTGTTAATAAT
Organism: Acleris literana; assembly: GCA_946894065.1. Lineage (NCBI taxonomy): Eukaryota > Metazoa > Arthropoda > Insecta > Lepidoptera > Tortricidae > Acleris > Acleris literana. The sequence continues at coordinate 9,530,851 of OX335681.1, forward strand.
ACTAATTCGTTTTGTAAATGGTTTTGCTAAAGTTGATTGATTTTAGGTTATATTTGTAAACAAATATGGCGTTTTTGTTTAAACATAAGGCTAACTTCAAAAGTGATAATTATCACATCTGTAGAACTGATAAATTTTAAACGGAGTTATAAAATGATTTGTTAGCACCTTTGTTTGTCATATATCTAGAACATTTTAAAATCACTTTAAGAGTTAATAATATTCACACAAGCACTCTTAAAGAGCTAGCTTCATGCTGCTTTTATAGCACCTCAAGAGCTAAAATAGCTATATAGTGATTTAACAGAGAACCTTATCTCCCTTATATCACTGCACTATTAAGAGTTATAAGAATTAGTTTGATAACCCTTAAATAGCTTTAGGGGTTTCTTATAGCCACTTTAACACTGTAAGCGAGGCTTAGCACTAAAAGGTCAAAATAATACTTTTATAGAGCAATAGTGCGAGCAAGTGATAATAGGCACTCCTAAAGAACCTTTAGTGTTAAAATCAACCTAAAGCTGCAACAATAAAATGTAAAGTGGTCGTTTAAAGCACCTTTATACAGCTTTAAGCTGTAACATATTTTTATATATCTATTATATCACCTTACTATCGCCAGTGATTTAACATATCATCTTATGTCCGTAGTATGACCTAAAACCATTATTTTATGTCTTATATAGCAACTATATCACTTAAGGCTCTAAGTTTAGACGCTGTTATCGCTACTTTGCTCGTCTTGTCCATGTTCATCCTCAAGCCAACTCGGTCGGAAACTCCACTGAGGTCAACGAGCACTAATACCAAATACGTATTTGTATTTCAATTACGTGTTTTAATTACAAGTAATTCAAATACTGCCCAACCCTGATTGGTACACACCTAGCGACGCGGTTCTGGAACTTAAATAATGAATCGCCTATTATTAAGTACCTACCTCGTATGTGACCATAGTAAGTGATTGAAATTACGAAATAAGGCTGTCACAGGACTCATCTTAGATGAAAAACAGTGTAAGAACCATACTAAATCATTGCATCATTGGTGCTCGCTACTGAATTGGCGTCAAAGAACTCCAGTATGTTTTCCTGTTCACGTACTGTGCGCCGCGGTGGACGACCACGATCGTTGGATCTAGGCTAGAATGGCCCGTGATCTTGTAATCGCTGTGTGGCGGCTAACATTTTCCTATGGCTCGGTGTACGTACTTACATCAGGCAGGCATCCGATATGTTGTCATTACACCTAGCAAGCATTCGCACCATTTCCGTGTACTCAACATTCGAATACTGATACGGCATCGTGAAGTAACTACCCGCATTATCGGAAATCGAGACACACGGTGTGCACCGGCGCCGGCGATTCAAAGCGAACGACTGCGGAGATAACCTATTAACCCACCAGACTAGACCCCTTTTCAATTATTTATGAAAATAATTTCATTCTTTTTTTACTTAAAACAGGTGTGGGCAAGCAAGTTGTTCAACTATGCCAAATTTCAAGTTGATGGCATTTATAGTTGCTGAGAAAACCTGCTGTGACATACAGACAGATAGACAACGAAGTCTCACCATAAGGGTTCCTTTTTTACCATTTTGGTACACTCCGGGCACGATGCACGACGCAAAACGATAGTGCGTAGGCTTGCTGGACGTCAATAATCACGGTAATAATAATAATAATTGACGTCCAGCAAGCCTACGCACTATCGTTTTGCGTCGTGCATCGTGCCCGGAAGGATAATGCGTAGGGGGCTTAACGCCGTCCCGTTTCCGTCTGCACGGTTGCCAACAACAGTGTGTCTACTGCTCGCGGAGAGAAAACACGCATCGTACGACTGCACAGTGCACACGATATGGCTCCTTGCTTTTCAAAATTTCAAAAGATTGTCGTAGCTTTAGCACTTTTGTGCGCAAGTGAGGACAGAAAAGAATATGGATGAAATGCATGGTAAATATTTGTACAAATCTATCATGTCGGCAATAACTGCGCGCTCGTTCGTCTTGCACACTGCCTGCAGAAACACAACTGCACTCGCGTAGTTGGCAACAAGCGTCTACACGGTGTACAACGGCGGTATCCAACCGCGGTTGCCAGCGCACGCCCGTCTACCAAGGGCAATGAAAGGTCAAACGAAATTTGGTTGCAACCCACCTTCTACACGGTCGCAAACCAGCAAGGTCACCTTGGTGGAGAGCTTGGTTGCTCACCGTGTAGCAGCCCCTTAAGTAAAGTTAAAGAAACAAGTGTAATACGTGTTTATGAACTGTCACAGGACTCATTTTAGGTGAAAAAGAGTGTACCTAGTTTATTTTGAATTAAGCCAGTCCTAATCCCATATAGCCATTTTTGGTCGCTGACTTTACAAAGCAGTACCAAGTCACAATCGTTTCGTAATTGTTTCGGCACATTGCGACTGTGTAGGTAAGGGTTTGGTTTCTAAGTGTAGTAACAGTTGATACACAATGCTACCACTAAATAACTAGTAACAATGTTTAGTCGCTGCGTCCACAAATAACGGAAACATTTGTGTCACACATTTTTATACACTGCGTTTAGTTTGTGACTAGTGTACAAACTAGGAAATAATGTGTAGTAACCGTGTGGTAACTCTGTAACCAAGTTATAAACAATAAACGCGAAGTGTTGCGTCAATGTTTCGGAACTTTGCAACGGTAAATTACAGTGTCCGTGAAACTTTGAGTCTCTGTAAATAAAAAAATACATGGGACCATTTTGTGATTTCAGTAACTTTATTAATACTTTAAGTTTCACGTCGACACATGTCGACAAAAACTAGTAACTGTGTGACCACTTGTGACTGCATTGTTTGTCCGTTATAATAACACATTTATATCATAATTAATAAGTTTTACGGTTTATTCTTGCTTTTATATTTATTGTTATTGCTCAAATATATTATTCTGTCTATGAAAGCTTCAGAGATTTAAATTATAGACTTATTCAATAATGCAATAATACGCAGTACCTACAGTCATGTGTTTCGCTAAATTGGCTAAATTATGATTTTATGATGGCGCGTTGATGAATTTGAACACAATCATAATGAATTAACATTAAAACGAAATATTTACGTTGTCAAACTTTTTATGATGGCGTATCTTCTTATATATTTTTTTAAATCACTATGAAAACTACATCGGACACTCCAACGAATTTCATTTAAAAGAGTGAATGATCGATTTTTTTCTAACGAACTGGTTTCAAACTGGGAACATTGTTACCACACAGCGACGGAACACTGAAACCAAAAGTTACTGTGTCGACTCTTCCCCATTTTTAGTCGCGGCGACGTAACAATTACGAAGCAGCGACCAAACGTGTTACTAGAATCAGTCAGTGTCTACACATAAGTTTTGGACAATTTTCGTAACGGCACGTAACGGCTACCAGAAATGGCTATATGGGAAGCGTGGTAAAGTATTAAGGGATCGTGGATTCAGTGTACGATCGAAGTCGTTTACATTCTAGTACCTAGGCGCTTTAATGTCTTTTTTCAACTGCCACAAAAAAATGACAGAGGAATTAAAGCGACAAAGTACTAAAATGTAAGCAATGATTTTGTTTAACAAGTGGGTAATGGAAACAAGTTACAATTATCAACAACAAGAAATGTGTCTGTGGAATGAATTAATGAAACGAGAGCAAAGTTCCTACCCCCATCTAAAAATTATTACTGTGTTTAACGCGAGACTAAACAATCATAATGGCCTATTCCCAGTTGTCCACACCCCCTTTGTCCACAGTGTGGACAACCGGGAAAAAAATTCCCAGTTGTCCACAGTGTGGACATCATTATTTTTTTCAGCGGCCACGGATAATTTTTACATAGTTATTTAGAGGACCTCTAAATACACATAGATATATATAATTTATGGCGGTAAATAATATCGGAGAGGAGATTTTAAAGATTTAAGTATTCAGTTTTTAGTACAAAAGTACGCCCAAGTATGAATATTTAAATATCTCGGCTCCGATGCACTTTAGAGTATTACATTACATAACAAAATGTGTTTATTTTTAATAATTCTATCATAATTTCCGACCGAGTTGGCTTGAGGATGAACATGGACAAGACGAAAGTCATGTCCAACGTCCATGTCGCGCCAACTCCCGTGATAGTCGGAGGCTCTGCGCTCGAAGTTGTTGACGACTATATTTACCTGGGACAAACGGTCCAGTTAGGTAGGTCCAACTTTGAGAAAGAGGTCACTCGTCGAATCCGACTCGGATGGGCAGCGTTCGGGAAGCTTCGTAGCACCTTTTCGTCCAAATTACCGCAGTGTCTGAAGTCAAAAGTCTTTGACCAGTGTGTGTTGCCAGTGATGACTTACGGATCTGAGACGTGGGCGCTAACAATGGGCCTTATAAGGAAGCTCAAAGTCACTCAGAGGGCTATGGAGAGGGCTATGCTCGGGGTTTCTCTGCGTGATAGAATCAGAAATGATGATATCCGCAGTAGAACTAAGGTTACCGACATAGCCCGAAGAATAGCCAAACTTAAGTGGCAGTGGGCGGGGCACATTGCTCGCAGGACTGATGGCCGATGGGGTCAAAAGGTTCTTGAGTGGCGTCCGCGGACCGGGAGACGAGCTGTAGGTAGGCCTCCAACAAGATGGAGTGACGACCTTGTAAAGATCGCGGGAACGCGGTGGATGCGAAAAGCACAAGATCGGTCTGAGTGGAGAGCCTTGGGGGAGGCCTATGTCCAGCAGTGGACGTCTTTCGGCTGACATGATGATGTCATGATGATCATAATTTACCACTTTTATGAATGGCCGCTCATCATGAAAATGTATGAATTTTACAAATGACAACACTTTTACCCAAACCCCTTTAAGAGTATCTAACAAACATTCATTCATTTATGAGTTTTTGTTTTTTCCTGAACCTAGCTATAATATAATATATAAACCAGATTTTAAGTAAACGTTTGTTAGGTACTCTTAACCTTTTGAACGCCATACGTCGAATACAAAATGTGCCACCCACACGCCAAACATGTTTGCTATGCTATGCAAATTACACCTTATTGCTACCAAACAAAATCTCTTTTAATCTTGAATTCTTGTCGGCTGTAGCCGACGTGGCGTCAGTGGCACGACTTTTAGTTGACGGCCAGAGCCGACTGTGGCGTTGAAAAGGTTAAATGACTCTTTGTATTTTCCTGAACCTGGGTATAATATATAAATGCGAAATAATGAATTTTCATTCCCAGTTGTCCACACCTATTTTCGAGGGTGTGGACAACTGGGAATAGGCCATCATAATGACACGCGAACTATATAGCCCTTCGCTTGGGTGGCTTAACATCTCGTGTCATTATGGCTTGTTTTAGTCCCTTGTTGAACAATCTACTATTAAAAATCTTTGAAAAATTCGGGGAGAATGTTTGTTTGTAAAATACGAGTATGTATTAATTAAGATAGTTTCACGCATATCGAGCCGCCGCCCGGCACCGCCTAGCCCTGCCGCCGCCGCCGCTCCTCACTGCGGCCCCACCGCAGTTAGGTGTACGGGATTTTTCATGGTCCTTTCGATTTTATACGCAATAGAGAGCACTTTTAAAAAACATTATGGACAGAAAGTGTTTTCATAGTGTTTTTACTCCTAGGAGTAAAATGAGGCACTTTTCGACCTTGTGTTTCAATCGGAAAACCATTCTTTCCGAGCATATTTGAGAATTAGTACATTGCTGCCTAGGCACGGTAAGTAAGGGATTTCCTGATGAGGTGGTTAGCAGGCCGAGCAATAGCGAGGCCTGCTAAAATATGAGTCAGGAAATCCTCGTTTCCGCAGAGGCATACACAATGATTTTCTCAAACAAAGCGAGGAAATTATACAAATACATGATTATAAGTATTTTTAAAAACCTTTGAGAATTTCGGAGAGAATATTTGTTTGCAAAATACGAGTATAAGATAGTTTCACGCGCAACGAGCCGCCGCCGCCCGCCGCCGCTGCGCGCCGCTCCTCACTGCACCCCCACCCACAAGTTGGGTGTACGGAATTTTTTTCATGGTCCTTTAAATTTTATACGCAATAGAGAGCACTTTTAACACGTTCGGCGCCTGTCAAGTCTGTGATCAAAAAATTGAGACTCCTATGCCGGTGACACATATGTTGTGTTTTTATTTTCAAGCCTTTTTCTCGACAAATTTCCAATTTTTTTTTTAATTAAATGTACATTTATGTTATTGAAATATTAATCGAATTCCGCTTTGGTTTTAAAATCTGTAAGTTTTTTAGATTTCATAAAAGTTACCCTTATACAATGCCGATGACACAAATCTGTGTCATTTTTCGACACAAATCGGCGGTTTTCAAATATTTTGCAGTATTTTTTCCAGCACTAGCACCATTCGAATACACGTTAGAAAGACGACTGACGCCGCAAAATAAAAATAAATGCATTTTAATATTTTACCTATAAACTATGCCAGTTGACACGTATTTGTGTCCATGTAATTCGTACCCCTATGCCAGTGACACAAATACGTGACCACGATAATTTCACCCGGCATAGCTCAGGGCTCAGTGAATCACTGCCGGTGCCGGTTTTCAAATATTTTGCAGTATTTTTTCCAGCACTAGCACCGTTCGACTACACGTTAGAAAGACGACTGACGCCGCAAAATTCAAATAAACGCAATTTAATATTTTACCGATAAATTATGCCAGTTGACACGTATTTGTGTCCATGTAATTCGTACTCCTATGCCAGTGACACAAATACGTGACCACGATAATTTCACCCGGCATAGCTTAGGGCTCAGTAAAAAACAATATAATAGGCATTATCCGTCCTTGTGTTTCAATAGGAAAACCGTTTTCTCCGAGCGTGTTTGAGAAATAGTACATTGTACATCAAGGCTGTAAGAAGGGGATTGCTAACATGCATGCTCGTGCAGCATAAAATATTTCGGAATGCAATTGATCACTTTCATCCCTTGGCTAACAATTTACTAATACCTACTGAAAACTACAGACCCATTTGGGTAGGTTTGTAAGACTTTCATGTGATATTATGACGAGCATAAGTAAAACTGCACCTACAGTTAAATAAAACGAATGGTAATTGTTATGAACTATTCGTTTATTTTTCCGACCAAAACATTAATTACTTACATCGGACACGCCACAAGTAAGAAAGTTAACACCCTGAGATACAAATAAAAGACATTAAATTATCTCATCGATAAACATAAAATAGTATAACTTTGAACCCTTATCGATATCGATATCTATTGACAAACTAGGTACAGAATATTTTAATGCTCATGATTAGTAAGGTAAGTAAAAATAGGTATCATGTGCTATATCGCCTTAAATAGCCAATGTGATAGAGCTATACAATTTCTGTATCATTAGTCTGCGTTAGCCATGGCGAATCTTCGACCAGCCCTTAGCTCATGCTCTGAAACAGACTACTCAATATCGTATTTTGGTGCGACACACGTGTTATATCACTTGGACTAGATTAGGATAGTTGTGAATAAACGAGGATTAATACGAATTCGCCATGTGTATACAGTTAACGTACCGGAATATACGAATGCAATAAACATATATTAAATTATGTATTTAAATAACAATTTTATCTTTTTTTTTGATAACTCCTCTCCAACAGATTTAAAAACGCAAAACTCGAGTACACAAATAATATGACAGTTATTTCAACACCATTTGCAAAACTCAGGCATCTTCTTAATTTACTAGTAAAATATTCAGATATATTATTTATATCTTACGGCTATTCAGAGGATATCCCAGGAGTTCCATAATTCTAGTTCCATATGGAACAATCGGTACATATGTAAATGTCAAATAAATGATCCCAATAGTTCCATATGGAACTACATACTAGGCTTTACACCTGGTTTTGTTTTTATTTTAGTTTTAAATCAGTTGACTAGCTTCGGACAGGTGGACAGAGACCGACCGATAGAAAGAGACAAAACGTTCTCCTTTATTTTAGTATTTATACATTTAGCGCCTTGTTTAGAAAAGCAGCAAGAGAGGTTTATTGCATATGTTGTCTTGATCATATTTTTTTTCTAAAACCAAAAAAGCCGTCAATGTCAATCTTAAGCACTCCTATCAATATAGTACATTCGAGTTCATAAATATGTATACACTTTAGTACCTTGTCTATTTAATGTCATGTTCAAACTGCCATATAGGAATTATCACAACGAATTATAACACGCCGTGCTTACCTCGGCCGCGTTTTACTATTGTAAAACACATTTTTTACAGAGGGATGCACACACGATCCCTTGTATGAGAAAGAACGTAAAACCGAAGTGTCAATACTTGACAATGTTAACTGAAGTATGTAAGTAATCAATGTGAAGAAGTGGTCAATTATATAGGTAATATGTATATACAAATGTCGTACTTAGCAGAGGTAGACGTCTGATATGAATATGTACCAGTAGTTCCATATGGTACTTCTGGGACATTTCCTTCAAAATGAATATCCCGGTAGATCAATATGGAACTAGAAAATATGGAAGTTCTGGGATATCCCCATTCAGAGTTACTTTGCGACTAATCAAAACAAACAAAAATAAATCTTATTTTGTAAGTTTCCGACGACATCCTCGCTACGCATACTCCCCCCCACACACATACTCCTTAGCTCTAAATACATTACTTTGGAAGCTCTATTTTTTATACTCCATCATCGTGAGCAAGAGATTAACGAGCTAACTTCGATCTTCGATTTTTGGGATTATTTAATCCATACGTATAAAACCACTCAACTAAGTATTTAACTAATCAAAGGACAATGCCAGGACTTGGCTTAAAACACTTTTTAAAAAAAGCCCGCGGATACGAAGGATGTTGATATGACCTGTTTTGTATGACATTTAAATTCAGTATTTTATTACTTACACATTTAGGGAACTTAACGAAAAATAGAGCCATTGATTGAGATACTTTGCAAATAAGACATCTTGCGATGCGAGTAACGTGTTGTTACGATTATTTCTAAATATTTTTTCTAGATAAGTTCTTCAGAAACACTATCACCACAGCATTGTATAAAATATTTTTCTACATCAAAAAAACCCAATTCTATAAATATCCGGCACAATTTTTTCTTAGTGCGAAGCTTCTACGGAGACCTGGCATTGTCCTTTCGTAACGATGGTAATGTCCTAACCACACATTTATCTAGTTTACAAGAAAAACAAAGAATGTAAGTAAAATAAAGAAAGAATAGGAGTGCCAGATTCCTTTGCAAAAGGTGTATTTGTAAAAACCAACACACACGTAATTCAGCTCGTTCCTTAAATACCAAAATTGGGAAATACCAACCAAACACAGTATTTATCAGATTTCTGAAACACCCGATTTTCAGGAAGTACTGGATCGATGGTATTATTATACTTTGCATATTGGTATAAATTACACTTCAGAACATTCTGTATTAACCTTTCCAACACCATGTCAACACATGCCAATGCCACCTAAAACGAGCCCGAATTTCAACCTTACGTCACTCTCTATTTTTAACAGTCAACCGTAACAGATTTATCCGCCGCTTTCGTTCAAATTCGAATTCAAATTCAAATTCAATAGTTTATTGCATATCGTTGAACCGGTCGAGCGAATATATCCTTCAATGGCGTTGGAAATTTTAAGGAATGTTCAGGGGCCAGTCACGTTATATAGCGTGAAATAAATTATTAGTTTAAATTATATTACACCAAAAAAGGAAATTTTCAATTCTGATAAGTAGAGAACGAGCGCAATTATACCCTACATTTACACTACAATAATTCAAATGCATTTTTCTACTCGAGATCGTCACAAGTAAATTACCCTATAATATTACCTAGTCGATATTTAAAGAAAACCAGAATAAATGTTCAAATATAATCAAAACTTGAAATACCTACTTTGAGTTCAGAACAATATGAAGCCGTTAACGTAATATAGAATGGTTTGCTTATTTTCAAACAAATATAATATTTAAAAATATGTACGCAGTCTAGCCCACAGAGATGGGGGTAGCACCGTTCGTTCCAGGTGTGAAGAGTCCCCGATTGAAATACGTAATGCCCGTAATACCAGATCCCTACATGCTCGCTGGGTCCTTATTGTAGAGTGCCAAAATCCCATTTATTATTAAGAATATGAAAAATATTATTTTTAGATTTAAAGTATTACGGTTTGGCATTTTAGGAATTTAATATGAAATGGTGCCGATAAAACGGGAATACGATATTCTGAGTACCAATATACCCCAAGCCCAACTAAAATGTATTTATCAAGCTTCGGTGAAAAATGTTTTGATCTCGGCAACCATTACATTCCTCAGAATAGGTACAATAATTAATTATATTATATTATATCCTCGAACAAATGAGTGACGAGGGATCTCTATGTGCATTTAAATTTTTACAGAGCATTGATGCGCTATGATATGATACGTCAGGTATTTTTAACGCGTTCTTCAGGCAACTTATCCGGCAACCAATTACATTAAAATGGCTTAGGAATCTATCTATATAATATATAAAAGGCAAACCTGACTCACTGACTTATACTGGATGCCCCTAAAACCAACGCCAAAACTAAAAGGGGTGATAGAGCAGCTAAAAAGCTATCGATTTAACCCCTATGTATGTTCAGCGATTTTTACTAGTTTCGGAGATATTGATCATTTTAATCTGAATTTTTGTAATTTTCCCTTATGACCATGTCAAGATAAATCATTAACTTCATTTTTTATTTCATTTTTTTTTCAGTGATATTTTACATTATTAGAGTCAATCAGCAAAGTTTTTAAACCCTTTAAAGTTTTTTTTAAATATTTTTTTCAAGTAATCACATAAAGTTGTTTTTTCCATACAAAGTGAAAAGCACGTGAGACACGTAGTATGGAGAAACTTAGTCATTACTAAAAAAAAAATGATTTAAAAAAAGGAGCAAATGGGTTTAAGAACTTTGCTGGTTTTTAATGATTCTAATAATGTAAAATATTACTGAAAAAATTATGAAATAAAACATGAAATTAATGATTTTTCGTGACATGGTCATAAGGGAAAATTACGAAAATTCAGATTAAAATGATCAATATCTCCGAAACTAGTAAAAATCGCTGAACATGCATATGGGTTAAATCGATAACTTTTTAGGTGCTCTATCAGCCCTCTTAGTTTTGGCCTTGGTTTTAGGGGCACCCTGTATATCAACGCACAGCCGAAACTACTGTACCTAGAAACTTGAAATTTGGTACAGAGGTTCCTTTCATGATGTAAGTGAGAACTAAGAAAAGATTTTCCGAAAATCAACCCTCAACGGGAAGAAATAGGGGGAGTAGCGGGAAACTAATTCTACGCGTACGAAGTCTCGGCCGTCCTCTAATAATTGATAAATTGTAAGTAAAGACTGCTAAACACTCAAATTATTTCGTCGTACGTAACTGCTAAATACTCAACTTATTTCGTACTCAAGTTTATTGGTATTTATTACAAGTTGGCAATGAAGAAGATAAAAACTGCCAACAGCATTTAACCAGCTTTCAGATGAGAATGACGGTTTCTTAATTTAAACACTAAACAATCCTTAAATCTATAAAATAATAAACTATACTAATAAAACACGTTTCTTAACCCCCCACACAGAAAAGAGAGGGTTTGCTAGCGTTTGTCTGTCTGTGTCAGTTCCAGTTCGAACGAGTGAACCGATTTCAATGCAGTTTTTGTTGGATAGGTTGTATTCCAGAGATTTTTTATCAGACTTATTGGCTCTGAAACGAACTTGTGTGTAGAGTTTTCAAATTTATTAAGCTTTCATAGTCCTCCGTTATATGGCATGTTCCGCCGTTAATAAGGCTTCGAAGTAAAGTAACTTTTGCTGACGTTATTTTTTATTTTCCAGGTACACTTATCGAAATAAATACGCCATTTTTATTAATTTCATGTACCCAATCACACCGGCCACCAAAAGCAATCTTACACTATTTTTTATTATATTAACCCACAGTCAGTTAAAAAGTATGTATTATATTACGTAATTCTGAAAATTGCGGTAATTCTATAGGTTGGCAAATTCGTTCGTGACACTCCCATGGTCAGCGGGCGACGGGGGACGTGCGACGGCGACGGCGGTCTGAAGTGTGGGGCCGTCTGCCAGGAGCGGCAGTCGGCCGCAGTCGCTGTTGGAGGTCACTTGTGTAAATAAGTGCGGCCGCACATAACAAAGTTATTAAATCTATTTAAATATCATCCTCCTGCCCTAATCCCACACTAAGTGGGGTCGGCACAATCCAATCCAATACAATCATTAAAACAAGATTTATTTCTCCAATTTTGTTCCATTACTTACCATTAATAATGTTATGTATTAATCGATATCACATCTACACCATATTCGTAAAAAATAATTATATCACATTAGGTTAATGCAAAATATCGTAAGGGATATAGGCAGACATATCCGTAACATAATTTATATCCTGTGTGGTGGAGAGCTTTCCCCGCCCCCCGAGCGGACCACGCGAGTGTCACGAACGAATTGGCCAAGCTATAGTATTACTTTCGTGTGGTGTGCGTGACAAGACGTAATTATTATTATGGGACGTTTACCTTACACTGTTTGCCCGTACTCGACTGCAGCATTCGGTCAATGACTACACTAAACAGTTTTTTCATAGTAAATAACGAATACGGTTAAACCTAATACGACCGTTCGGTCATCGACTTAATGTAAACGCGGCATTAGTCAAAAGAAATGTTTTGTCACCCAGAGTAAATATTTTGTACGAGCTCTTTTCGGACTGTGCGGCATTCGAGTAAAGAAAGGTAGTAAATAGTTAAGCCCATTAACAAGGAAACGTGCATCCATCTCGGCTTGATTATTCTGCATCATCATAGCGAACTCTGAAAACAGACAAGACAATAAAAGGGCTTAATATCTTCTTCTGATTGGTCAAATGACTTGTAGCATAGAATTGGAAAGATTACAACTATAGCTAGCTTTGGCAGGCACAGTGTGTGGAAGTTTAGCTCAGAATTAAAAGATTTTGTCTTCATATTTTTATAATGTATCCCTGTTTCTGGAAGACCTGGAAGACCCTTTTCAGGTTCTGGTCTTGGGAAGACCCTAAAGGCCGAATTATCGAAACCTCGAATTTTATATTAACGAGTATTAAAATCACGAAAACGTAAATTATATTTACGAATGTTGACAATTCCGAAATTTCTTTTTTTTCAAAATTATAATTCCGAATATTTGAATTCCGAAATAAATTTTCGTAAAACGTTTTCGTTAAACCAAATCGTTAATGGAAAATTCGGAACTATGAAACTAACCACTTGAATTGAACTCGAGTATTCTGCTTGAAACAAAAGTTAGGTGAGATGACGAGCACATTACTAAATTAGGTCAATCTCACCTTGATAGGTTAGGTTAGAGTTGCATCAAGGCGGGAAGCGCCTTAGCTACGCGAAACAGGAGCTCCGCTAAGCGGAGTTCCGTCGACTTTGTCGGACATTTCTTACAGTATTTAAGCATTATGAAAATCTTAGAGAATTCGGGCTGCTTAAATTTCGGAATAATGAATATTCGGGATTCCGAATAGTTTGTAATTACAAAATTCGTTTTTCCGTTTTGTCGGGATTGAGATATTCGGAAAAAAAATCGGGGTTTTAATAAGTCGGAAATGTGATGTGATTATACGGAAATTTTAACAATTTTGATTGTGATGCTTCGTGAAACTAAAATTCGGAATAGTGATGATTCGGAGATTTCAAAATCGGAATTCCGAAATTCGTGTTTATCAAATTGGGAAAAAAAAAACCTATAGAGTGACTGAGCATCATCTAAAAATATTTGTCAAATTAGACCAACAGTACTAACGGGTTTCTTATGACTCTCAATTTTTTTTGGTACCTATTCTTAATCTGATTGTTAATGGCATAATCTTACCTCTGTCTCTGACCACGCCTCTTACTAAGCCTGCGACCAGAAGTGGGATCTTGCAAGGTGAACCGATTTGTGGTGCCAGGAGCTACTCTTAAATTGCGTGAATCACTAGAACGTGCGACATCAACCTGTTATAAAATAAGAATAAATAATAAGAATGAGATATGTAGTTACATATTATTAAATATTATATACTATAACACACATTATATTAATTTTGTGTTGGTAAAAACATAAGTATTTATGTATTAGGTTATTTGTGACCTTTGTTGACGAAACGAAATATAGTTATTATTTTAAATGAAGCATGGACAAATATATCGATGATGGGTGGAAACTTTAATTGGCGTAGGAGACAAAATACCAAAGATGATTTCTTTACATAGCGCGATAGTTATTTTATTCCCGTAGATTGATAACACTGAATTGTTTATGATTAAAACCACTAAAGGTACAATATACTAATTATCTCACTGATATTGTGGCGTAAACGACTAAGTATATATTTATTTACTAATCGGTTATAAGATTCCAAATATTTTATGATTTTCTCTTTCGCCACTTTACTGTATGTCAAAACGAAATCGTAAATAGAGTATGGGTTGCATTGACGCTTTCTCTCTTGCTCTTCATTTCGGCTATTTTATTTAAAATTTATTTAGTTATAAATAAGTCACGTTTTGTCAAATGCATGTGTTTTCTGTTTTTATTTAATAGCCGAATAAATGAATCTATCTATCTATCTATCTTGCAACCTAATATCTGACGCTCGTTATTTTTTCATGTTCTTTATATCCTTAATTTCACCACTTCTTTTTAGGGTTTTTTTTTATGTCCGTCCTACCGTATGTAACAGGCTTTTTACTCAAAACTACTAAATGTACCTATATTGATGAAATTTGGATTATAGGTGTCTTTTATAAGCCGCAACTTCGGTTAAATTATTTTTATCAACATACATCAAAGTTTGGTACATATTTCGACAGTCCTTTAAAAACACTAAGGTTTCTACGAAATTTTATTGAAGTGAATATTTTCGGAAATCCGGTGCATAAATTGTGCCGTGAAAATAAGCTCTTTGGTTGGTGCACTTTTTCACATCGTATTCTTACACTTTGGGCCTATTCCCAGTTGTCCACACCCTCGAAAATAGGTGTGGACAACTGGGAATGAAAATTCCCAGTTGTCCACACTCTTTAATTTGACTCAACTGTGTTAGTTTTTATGTGTTGTTATTAATGTACTTAAGTAGATATATTCGTATTTATATATTAAACCCAGGTTCAGGAAAATACAAAGAGTCATTTAAGAGTACCTAACAAACGTTTACTTAAAATCTGGTTTATATTAAAAAAAAATGTTCTACAAATATGAAAATAATCACGAATACATGTATTTTTGCAATATTATCTTTAAAACTGAACAAATTAAAATATTGAAAATAATGTTTAAGTCACATGTAAAAAAAAATACTACGAGTGGTGACCACGAGTTTGAAGAACAAAGGAATAAAAACTAACACAGTTGAGTCAAATTAAAGAGTGTGGACAACTGGGATTTATTATTCCCAGTTGTCCACAGTGTGGATAACTGGGGATTTTTATTCCCAGTTGTCCACACTCTTTAATTTGACTCAACTGTGTTAGTTTTTATGTGTTGTTATTAATGTACTTAAGTAGATATATTCGTATTTATATATTAAACCCAGGTTCAGGAAAATACAAAGATTCATTTAAGAGTACCTAACAAACGTTTACTTAAAATCTGGTTTATATTAAAAATAAATGTTCTACAAATATGAAAATAATCACGAATACATGTATTTTTGCAATATTATCTTTAAAACTGAACAAATTAAAATATAGAAAATAATGTTTAAGTCACATGTAAAAAAAAAATACTACGAGTGGTGACCACGAGTTTGAAGAACAAAGGAATAAAAACTAACACAGTTGAGTCAAATTAAAGAGTGTGGACAACTGGGAATAAAAATTCCCATTTGTCCACACCTATTTTCGAAGGTGTGGACAATTTGTCCACAGTGTGGACAAAGGGGGTGTGGACAACTGGGAATAGGCCACATTTTGTGACTAAGCTAAGTGTTTGAACTCACGGCTTCGGAACCCTACACTGAGCATGGTCCGACATACTGTTGCAAAGTTTATTTTTATTTTTATAGAGACCCATTCAATACAACAAAATAATGGATGATCTGAAATGTCTGTCTAAAATGTAGCTTTACACTAAAGTTTACATACATTTTGTTTATATTCATACACAATACACCACTGCTTTATACTGACTGCTGAGCAAAAGACAGCATAGTTGAGCGCAGCGTTTAGCTCGATTGGCTGTTCCAGTCATTTCCGTTCAAAGAATAACACATAAGACGACAGAAGGCTATTGATGGTGGAAATTTCAATAATTCTCTCTTACTTCAATTAAAACTTTGACCATCAATATGTCATCATCATTTACTTAAGAGTCAAGCTCTTGTCGGTGGAGTAATTTCCATTCTTCCCTGTTCCAAGCATTCTCTTTAACACACTGATACGGCACGACTCTTACTTTCTCTTTTAATTGGTCTAAGTAAGCTCTTCTTGGTCTCCCTCTTTTCCTTTTTCCTTCTATTTTTCTTTCAATTATCACGTTAATGTACTCGTCGTGCCGTAACAAGTGACCAAACCACCGATATGTATGTAACCATAAGTATAATATGTAAAAATTGTTGCCATTTAAACTAGGAAAGGACAATATTTCATTCACATGTGCAGTGAAACTTTACACTGAAACTTTACAATTTTTTACCTTTTCCATGAATTTCTTGATTAGCTCTGAGCAGTTGAGATTGTTTTCAGGCTCCCAAGAATCAAATTTATTGGACCATCCTTTCCAGTGAATAAGAAATTCTCTTTTCCCATTCTTCTTATGATGGACTTCTAAGATACGTTCAACCTGAAAGCATAATATGCCGTAAACTCGGGTTACTTTAGCCCTAGGGGGTAACATTGCCCACCCTTAAAACTATAACTATTTTAGTGGTAGTCATCATAAATTGGTTCAAGAATTTTAGAACTTCATAAGTAGCTTAGGTCTGATGTAATATTTAATAGAATAATTAAATTTTAAAGATGGTTTTTGGGGTGGGCAATGTTACCCCCTAGGGCTAAAGTAACCCGAGTTTACGGTGCTTGATTTTAATATGATTTATTTTAATACATATTATGTATTAAAATAAATCATATTAAAATCAAGTAACAGATTCCGAAATAGATCTTTTGTGATAGTGGATGTGGATATGTTGTTCCTTTATTTAACTCACCTCATATTCCGCATTTTCATCAGCATTTTCACTATCCCATTCATTCTTAGTACGCTTAGCCTTCTTAGGACTAGCTTTTGCTTCTTTCTTTGCCCCCCTTTTCTTGCCTTTCTTTGGAGATGGGGATTCTTTGGTTTTAGAATTTTCCTTCTGCAAGAAAAAGTATATTAGTAGTGAATAGGGTGTGGTTAGTCAGAAGCCTAATTAAAATTGTTATCATAAAAAATTGAGCCTTATTGTAGCTCTTTAACACGAGATCAGATGACCTAGTTCAGAAAAGAGTTGGATGAGACGAGTCAAGTGCAGTACCAGACACCTTGGCCTGAGAAAAAGGAGGCTTATGCCCTGCACTAGGTAAATGTGGGCTGATTGAATGGATGATTAGAAAACAACACACAAACAAAGGGTTCCATACTTATACAGTTTGTTTTTTTTTTACTGGTAAAATGTGGGGAAATCTGAAACCATAGGAGATACAGGGAAACTATCTTAGAAACACTAGGTGTTTTTTTGTGTAATCAATTTTGGCATATTGAACTTTTTGGTCAAATGTGCGTTGTTCGTAAAAATTAATGAAATTGACAAAAAATATATGACGTTTTACTCTGTTTCATGCACCTATCATTTCACTGTATAGAAAGTAGGTCATTTAAAAAAAAATATAAATACGTTTCAAAATTGCCGCCTTTTTGTGCAAATAGACTAAGTTTTATGTAAAGATCATTTCATTGTATCGAAAGAATAAAGTCTGAATAGCGGAATTTGGTCAAATTTACATTTTGTAATTGATTTATAACAATGTATTTATATATTATACATATTTACTTTAGTTCTAAGTATTTTTTGAATAAGAAGCTAAAAATAAATAAATAAATGTATTTACATGTATAGGTATTTACTTGAATACTTATCACAAGTAAAGTTAATCTGAATTTTATTCAAACTCAAAATTTTCTAAACACATATTACAACAAGTATGAAAAAGATTCTATATGTAATGTTCAAATTATTGTAATTGCCTAAAATTTGTAATGTAATGTTTATTTAAATATAACCTCTCCATTGCTGAGCCAAACTGTGGTAATGCCTTTTTCAAATACAAATGTAATAAATTAATTAATTTGAATTTGATAAACTCTTAAGCATTTTGAACCAACTTTCGTTGTACTGATTTTTGTCTATCCATACAATGAAATGATCTTTCCATGGCCTATTCCCAGTTGTCCACACCAGCTTTGTCCACACCCTCGAAAATAGGTGTGGACAAATGGGAATTTTCATTCCCAGTTGTCCACAGTGTGGATAACTGGGAAATTAGCGCTTTAAGGGTGGATCTCAAAAATATTGTACATAGTTAAGGACTTAATTGAGACAACATTAACTTTCTTCCATTGTGTGACGATAATTAGTCATACGATCTTATGCCTAATTTTCGTCAAACAAAGGAAAAAAATAAGGTTTTTTTAAATTGAGTCCTTAACTACGTACAATATTTTTGAGAACCACCCTTAAAGCTTAATATTTCATAAACGGATCCCTGAATCGAAAAATTGTTTTCACAAACCCGCAATATTCTTGAAAGACCTATCCAAAGACACCCCACACTATGGGGTAGACGAGAAAATAAAATACATACCCACGTTACGTGTAGGGGAGGTAAACTAAAAAATATATATTTTTCTAGTACTAAGAGTCTCTGAGCTAGGCTGCGCACGGACGGACGGACGGACGGACATGGCGAAACTATACGGGTTCCTAGTTTGACTACGGAACCTTAAAAAGATAGAATCTAAATTTAAGCAACATAAAAAATGTGCAAATGAAACCCTAATGCAAAAAATCAATAAGTGCAAAAGTACGATGTCCTAAAAGTAGTCCCACTTTGTAATTTCACTGACCAGTTGTAAAAAAAAAACGTAAATGAAACAATTGCTATAAGAATAAGCCATATTTAAAAGTATTTATAAATCTATCTATAGCAATAGCTAAAATTATTATGCCACTGTGACACACAGATTTGCGCCCCAAGGGATCCTGTTATACTTTATTGGGCATACAGAACCCTAAAAAGTATGTCATTGTGCCTATCTCTAGAGCAAGTTGCACCAAAAAGATGAATCTAGTAAAAAGTAGTTAAGCTTCATTTAAGTTTAACAATTTGACAAAACTAAAACGGAAAATACAGTCTAGTTCATAAATATGTGTACACTTTAGTTTAGCCATATATGTATTGTCACAGCGATTCAAGTGAAAAGGTGCTAAGGTGTACACATATTTATGAACTCAACTGTACATGTCTGCCAGTGCAATTAATCTGCAGGCCGTTTGGATAGCTAGTTAAATACAAGGAAAGTCATAAGTAGCAAGAAGTGTACATAATTCAGAAGAGTCATAATTCCGAATTGATCAAAATTCCGAATTTTCATAATCCCGATCGCATTTTTTTTTATAGAATACTTAAGTTTTTGCTATCGCTTGTAATCAAATATAACCTAATCTACGTACGACAATTTAATTATGCATTTAATCTAAAATAGCTCCAGCATAACATACCTTTCGGAAAAATGAAAATTCGGACAAATGAATATTCGGAAAAGATTCATTCGGAATTTTAAGATGTTCCCGTAGCAAGAAGTTTATTCAGTATTGTGACAAACAAACATTATATTTGTCATATCAATTGATTTTTTAACAAGCTGCTACAATAAATAAAACCGTTTCCAAAAACTCATATAAAATATTTGCTCCAAAGTATTTTTTTCTTTTATTTAGGTTTGCGCAACTTAAATGGCAATGGGCCGCACAAGTTTGGTATCATTTTTAACTAAATATGTACAATTCAATTCTGGAATAAAAATTGCATCAATCTATACAAAAACAAGAAAAAATTCAAAAAGAGTTAAAAACTTTATTATTTTTGTAACTATCCAATATGAGGCTGAATTGGATCCAGAGGCATTCGGCGAAGTAAATGATGGAACACCTGGACCACTTTAAACGTTTTTATGTAATAAATACCTTTGTAAACAAGTTTTGGCGTAGTTAATTTACTTAATATTATTAAGTTAAATTTCCTTTGATATTTCGGCACGAATTGCCCCAAAACGGAATGTTTAACCATTACTTATATTTTTTTACATCTTTATCATGTTTGCGAACCCATCCCTATCATTCTAGGATCGCAAAATAACATTTTAATTAGATTTTTTCCATTTCAATTTTTAGCACGGTCGACAGAGTTGCTCGAACTACACCCATACGGACCATTTTAATTTGACATTACATATTTCTTTTAGTAAACGAATAATAGAGCTCTCTAAAGCATCTCTGTTTTTTTCAACATTCGTAATTGTTTATAAGTTATGGAATTTTTCCTTGTGAAATAGGGAATTGACAAAACAATTTTTCTTTTATCTTCTATATACAGGGCGTCCCAAGACTATGGGACATGAAGGGAAAGTACCTTAAATATCATAGATAGGATATTTTGCTGAAAGAAGACTTTATGTTATTTTTAAAAGTTAGTAATACTGCATTCAAAGATATTCTAAAAATTATTTGCTTCGTCTGGGAATCGAACCGACTTAAATGTGAAAAAAAAATCAACCGTATTTTTATGTTGCCAATCAAAAGAATGAACAAAAAATAATAATTCTTCTTAAGTAACATAGTATCTTAAAACAAAGGAACAACGTAAAATGTTTGATTCAAATTTCAAGAAAATTATTTATTACCGAAGACGACGTCCGAAAAATTGCGATATTATCATTCCATAGATAGCATTGATTATTCGCAAATAGGTACCCACTTAATAAACGACTTACTGACATAGTTTTTCTTATTATAGGTGCACGTGCATTACTTCACCGTTACATTACTTCTTTTGGGGATAGGTGAAAGATTTGCTATACAAAAAGCAATACGACAACGTAGGCAAATAACAAACAGAATTGAGCCATATCATATCGAGTATTCACCATAATATGTTTAGAAAATCAACGGGCAGCCGACTTATTAAAAGATTGGCGATTTGCATTTGACAAGAGAGATCACATTTTGAGCATTTAATTAATTAATTTACAAGAAATTAATTGCTTGATGCTCCTCAATGAAAATATCGAGACACGTATTTCAGCGATAACTAAAATTCAACCCCTAGAGGGATGAAAGTTTGCAAAGAAAAAATATTTTTATGATCAAATTTACTTAAAACTTGGTAGAAATGCTCTTCAAAGAATATAATGAGATACGTATTTCAGCGATTACTAAAATTCAACCCCTGGGGGGATGGAAAGTAGTTGCAATGTTTTTGTGGGGATTACTTTTATGGTAAATGTTACTTGAAATTTGGTAGAAATGCTCTTCATTGCAAATATAATCTACGTACAAAGGCAATATACATACAAAAAATATTACTTTCGGTGATTCAGAAAATACTACCTCTTAGGAGGTAAAATGAGGGGTGGAAAATTGTATGGAAGATAATTTTTGAAGTGAGTAACGTGGCTAATGTATATGAATTAAATATATTGCTTTTAGCGATTTTGGAAAACTTAGGGGTAAATCGGCGGTAGAAGTTTGTATGGGATTTAGTACATTTTTGTAGGGAGAAATGTGGTGAGACTACTGTTTTTATAAAAAAAAGAAGTTACTTTCGGGGATTTAGGAAAATGTACCCCAAAGGTTGTAAAATGGGGGTAGAAGTTTCGGACTTCGGTCAATTTTAAAGTGAGAAATGTGAAAATTAGTATTCAGGCTACTACTTATTAATAGGAAATACGATTTTAGCGTCTAGCGAAGTTAGTAAATATGCGACTTTGGTTTTAGGTGAGAAATGTGTAAATAGGTGTCAGCCTGTTAGGGCTACTAAATTGCTTTCGGAGATTTTGGAAAAACTATCTCTGTAAATGGCGGTTGTAAATTGGCGGTAGAAGTTGAAGTTGAGTATTAAAAGAACTGTCGAAATATGTTCCGCACGATAATTTATAGCGAATTTTTTATTTTATCAACAGTCACATGTTGGTAGGGAGTGCCGAACCTAGAAATATTATTTTTTGTTATTTCACTACCAAACTAAGTAGCGGCTTCTACAAGACACTATTCCTACTCCAAATTTCATCTATGAACCTCTGCAGTTTTCGAGTAAAATGCGTGTGACATACGGGCGGACGGACGGACATGACGAAACTACATGACATTAAAGTATAATACCTTATTCTATACGTACATATATTTTTTCTTTATATATCTATTCCTTCCATCTCTAACTCCCATCCTTCTTTTTTTGTTATACTTAATTCGCTTCGCGTATTTGTAAACGTCATGTTTTATCATTACATAAAATTATGTATTTTTGTTTTAGGGTCCCCGCCCCATTCTCCCTTAAGCATCCAAATTCCATACACCCAACATTCTCTGGACGTGACCGATGTCTACTCTGACGTTGGCAAAATACGTCGTGCCAATAATTGGCTGACGTGAAAGCCATTATTTAAAAAAAAAAAGTTTTTTCATTTTTGCTACGGAACCCTAAAAAGGCGTTGGGCGATTTTGAAAAACTTCCCCAATGGTGGTAAAATTAAAGAGAGTTTGGCCATGTTTAAAATGAGAATAGTGAACGTCGTAGTAAGACATAAATGAAAAAAAATACGGCAATTTCGAAAAAGGGGGTAAAATGGGGGTAGAAGTTTTTGTGGGAATTTGGTCATTTTTGATGTGAGAAATGTGGACATTATTGGTATTAAGGTTACTGTTCACCTATACATAAGAATTATGACTGGGCAAGTTAGATACATGAAAGTCGGTATCAAGACCAATATTAATTAAATAAAAAAACAGGTTTTAAAATAAGCCCTTAACAGTGTGAAAAGCGGGGTGAAAGTTTGTAGGTATTTGAGTTGGTATTTTTCCAGTTACATGAATGTTAGCATTTAAAAAAGTACAAGCTTCCGTGTTTTTTAAACACTTGCCCCTTAAAGAAACAAATAGTCAAGTACAAACCCATCATCAATAAAAAAAAAACTAAAGGGAAAAACATGGGATCTAAGACTACTGATAGTGACTGTAAAGTTTGTATGGAAATAAAGTTACTTTCAAACGTATATACCTACAAGATATGAAAATGGGTATTGCGACTAAATACTGTAACATAAATAAAATATCCAACTTTGGTGTTTTTCGAAAATCTTCTGCTAAGTGGGTTATTTGTTGGTATAGCAATTTATTAAATAGATGAAATGACTAACGAAAAAAAACGTAATGGTGAAAGAGGGGCAGTGAATTTATTTTGTATGGCAATTTTGTTGTTTTAGAGTCAAAAATGAAAGGTGTTTGTGAACCGCTTACTTAAAAATTCACGTTCTGGACTTTTTTTCATTAAAAAACTCTTTGAAGGTGATATAAACTATGTCTGTACTTTTAACATAAGTTCTGACTATCCGCAGACGAAGTCGCGGGCGGAAAGCTAGTTTTATATATTTTTACTTCGGAACGGTATCAATATGATACCATAAACGAATTTGGCATGCCCAATTTATACGAAAACGATACCAAACTTGGCCTAGTAGCTTAACTGATGTAGATATAAAGATAAAGTTGAAACTCCCCCCCCCCTCAAACATTTACATCAAAAATCTTGGTGGCTGCACTTCTAAAATCCATCCTTGGGTCCTAAGGATCAATCCTGCCAAAGGAAATCTTTGATTCACGAAACGCCGTATTTCATCTGCTACAACTGCCACTAACCCTGAACCGGAAGCCGAAATAGAGGAAGACCACCTGACTGCCAGGTGGTCGGATCGGATGACAGCAAGGCCAAGTTGGACCAGAATAGCCGCACGTAGGACGTTATGGAAATCCATGAAAGAGGCATATGTTAAGCAGTGGACGAATATATGCTGAGAAGAAGAAACGAGAGAATTTATTCTGACTTAGGATGATCTACTCACTATTTACTCAAAAAATAAAAAAAACAAAAAACCGCCTTCAGAAACTTCAGTTGGAGCCGACTTTAGTTGGACTAACCAATTACGTACCTACTATTTTAAAAGAAGTTATTGTGCGTTTTAGAAGGCGGATTTTTGTTTTTTAAACATTTATTTTATTTTATACTTTTTAGTGATCATAATACGCTGTTACGTAGTCCCACTTCTTGGTTGATATGAAACTTTAAGTTATATCAAGCGCGCTGCAAATAACGCCGCGGGAAAGTCATAATCATATTTCATCAAGTAAATATTCTTCGTTGTAGTCGCTCAACTATCTTAATCGAGATATCTTGTCGCCACCCTTGAAATCAATACCGTTGAGGAGTTCCGGTGGCCATCAGTGGTCTTCATCATCAGTTCCACTTCACTAAATGATACTTTCTGAATGCAAATGCTGGACTTGTTACTAAAAATACTAAAAACGCTATATGTTTGCCTACAATATTTGAGGAGTTCCCTCCATTCCTCACTGATCCGCTCATCAGATTCAGATTTCGTGACAATAGGACCACCTCGGAAGTATACTGTATCAAACTAAAAAAGACAACATAACATGATAAAAAAAACATACAGTGGAACGTATAACCTCCTCCTTTTTTGAAGTCGGTTAATAAAAAACTTAATCATATAATTTTGCAAACCTTCCTAAGTTTCAGGACTAATTTAAAAAGCACCAGTGTCATTTAGAAACATCAAGCTATATGGCTAAATTATGTTTATCAAAGTACAGCACTCGAAAGGTTTATAATCAAAACATAATACCATCACTGGGCATGCAAAAATCGCTGTGTATATTCTCTATAAGGAGCATTTTAGATCTTAGACAGCTTAACTTAAATAAAGTTTGAAATCCTTTATGTGAAAACAAACACATAGCGCAGTGATGATTAAAGATTGCATCATTAGTAACATTCGCTGCTGCCATTTGGCAATAGTATAATATTTTACACCAGTTGAAATATAATGTGCACCAATTTCTCTTAGAAAGGCTATGACAAATTGTGTGCAGATTATAATTTATAAACGTTTGTATTTTATAGCAAACTGGTGGACCTTATGTAACATAACCAATACAATGTACCAGAATTTCCAGTAGCAGATCCAGGCTGGGGGCTATGGGGATCAAGCCCCCAAAAAGCAAAATAATAATAAGAGAGAGCTAAAAATAATAATAAGGCTATCTTTCTCATTTAGAGGGCATCAGGGGAGAATCTGGAAGAGGTTTTCGAAGAGTGCCCAGGTAAAACCTGGACACTTTTTGTGTCAGGGGAATCCCGATTAATTGAAAAATAAGCAATAAATTAGAACTGCTTGAAATTGCACAGTATTATTTTAGTACACCAGCCCCCAATACGAACATAGAGTCTTTTCACTAGTCTCCCAGCAATGGATAAAGGTAGCCTCTCGAGACGGGCGGCAGACCGCAACCGCAGGCGACACTGCGGCTGGCCTGTGTAGATGGGCAGGCCGCAGTGTCACTGCCTTCGAAATCAATTTCATAGAGATTCATAGAAACAAGTGGTGTCGCTTGTAGTTTGCTGTTGCAGTTTGTGGTCTGCAGCCCATCCCAGACACAACAAGTATAATTTTTAGAACACCTATATTATTTTTCTTATATTATTGTGCCTGTGACAGATGTCATTTGGCAAATTTAGTTATGCTGCTAATTAAAATCGCATTAATTTTTTTTCGATGATTGTTAAGGTTTATAAAGGAAATTTAATCGATTTGTATTCTGTTATAAATTTGTTAACTTTTTTTTTTCTTTTTTCCTGGATTTATCTGCGATCAGTCTGTTCGGTTAGACTATGAGCAGATGAGTTAAGTGGAGTATTGATTTTCTCCGCAAATAGGGCCACTGTCCTATTCCCCCTCAAATTTGTAACACATCAGCTCTTTTGAGCCTCTTGATCGGGTTTGGTGTCAACAAGTCCTTGTTGTTAACTTAATTTAATTTACCAACCTACGATAAAATAAGGTAACATACATTTTCTAACATCACCATACATCGGGGTTTTCGGTGCGGGAATGATTTAAGAAAGAGTAGAGATAAACAGATAGGTTAATATGAGAAAATATATATTATGCCTAATGAATAACTACCTCTCTGCGAATTGTATACTCACTATGATATAATTTTATTTTAACCCACGTAGTACTTTGGCTTTACTACCAAGGCTATGAGATAATAATTAAAATAACTAATTAATTACTCGCAGTAAATTTAGTAGTTGATACGATTTTCAGAATAAATTATTAATATTTTTCATTTCATCATTTCACTTCATCTTTTTACGTCCGCAGTTGTAATAGGTGCATATAAATGTCATATATCAATCTTTACACGTCCCATATCTGTGACCTATTTGCTTATAAATGAGTTGGGACTTAACTGAAGAGGTTGATAATGATTGACCATGTTATTTATAAAATGCTTTTTTTTTCAATTCCTTATTCATTAGGTAGAAACCTTAGGTATATTCTGTTTTTTAAGTCAATACCTACTCTTTGGCTAATGTCAAACATTCCCGCACCGAAAACCCCGATGTATGAACACCACACTAGAACTATATTGCCATAGTATGGTAAAATTGGTAAAGTCTAGATAGGTATTGGCAACCGATTTGTTTAAAGAGTGAGGTTCTTGCTAAACACTATTTAACGGTCTACTTCCCATATAGGAAGTAAGTTTAATTATTTTGTTTTTAGTTCCATGAAATATTTGCTTAGTTTTTCATAATTTGTTTCCAAAAATGCGTAAACCAATAATTATGGTTTTTTGAAATGAATTTACTATATACCTATTTTTTAAAGTTAGTTCACTGCTTAATTGGTTGGAACATACGTTCTCGTGAAATGTATAATTTCAATCTGTAACAGGCACAATAATATATGAAAAACATTATAAGTTGCTCTGACTTTTATAAATTTCTGATGGAGAAGAAAGACATTTTGGCATAAATTAGAGTCTGAAAAGTAGCAAAATAATTAAAAAGAACTAAACCATACCAAACCACCTAATTATAATTTGTTAAATTAATGCCAACAAGAAGTTCCTAAAATCTTCACTTTAGGTTAGGTAGTCTACATAATCTGCTAACCTCAGAAAGAGGCACCTAGAATTTTATCTGTTTTATTTGATTATTTTCTGCTGTAGTTTAAGCCTATTTTGTTAATTTGTGTCTATAATTTTTTGGGCGGAATGAATGGAGAGCCACTCGACTGCCCGCCTGCCTCGGCGGCGTCCCCACTCATCATCATAATTTTTGTCTAAAATTGTTAAGCTGTAGAAATAAGTACTTAAATTAAAATATAAACCTTCGTTTTTAATACAAAAACTCAATTCCACCCAAACATCCGGTTTTGTGAGTTTTTGTCCAGGGTCTGCAAAGTAGGTGAGGCAGCCCTAAGTCAAGCCCCTCCCAAACCACCTAAATACTGAATCCACTACAGAGAATTTCTAACTTTAAAGCAATAAGATAAAGATAAAAGACTCAAGGTCCTAAGGATTAAGAATTCTCCAAAGATTTTAATTTCTGACACAACAAATTATGGCACCGTTGGTCATAAAGTTAACACACCACATAATATTCACCCCATGTGATAAGATATTTGCCGAGAATTTACATACTTACTTCATCATGATATTTGTTTATCAATTCTGGACATGAAAGAGTGTTTTCTGGTTCCCAGGTATCACTATCTGCAGAATATCCTTTCCAGCGAATCAAATAATGCAATTTTCCTTTAATCTTTTTGGAGTCAACAACTTTTTCCACCTTGAAAAACACAGAAGTACTTATTTGTAAAACAATAACAGAAAAGAGCTAAGAGATGTGGTCTTTCAAAGCGTTTACGTTATTCGGAGAAAAATTAACATGTTATTCTACTAAAAAGAATAACCGCCAAGAAGCGTAACAATCAGGTGCCGTATGTTAGGGGTAACATAGAGCAAAATACAAATCTCTAGACGACTAAATTGGTCTGATCATGAATGGCGATACATACCTCGTATTCTTCTTCAACCTCTTTTTTACTATCCTCTTTCTCAGATTTCCTTTTTCTACCTTTACTCTTGGACTTCCCCTTTTTAACCACGTCCTTTTCTACTTCCTCAGACTCATCTGCACTTGGATTAGCATCAGAATCCGGTTGCTTGTCGTTGCGATCATTGGACTGTTGTGTTTCCGACTGATCATCATTTACCACAGAGCCATTGGCAGACGAAAGTCCATCATCGTCTGTACGACTCTTAGATACTTTACGCATAGTGAATTTCTTGAAATAAACAATTATGACCAACGCTAACCCCGAACAATCTAGTTGGGATTACTGAGAACGAGCAGCAGGTTTTAATATTGTACTATAAATTGCGACAGAAGTACACACCGGGCAGAGAATACGCAGTAGGAGGGAAACGAACGAAACTTGGCTTGGCTTGGGCTTACTTGTTTTTTTTTTAATTAAGCGTTTTTAAGTTCTGACATTTTGGCCTAAAAAATATTCTAGCTTCCAAATTGGTTACGTTGTACTTTTTAGGCCGGGATTAAACCTGTAAAGGCCTCCATACATGATCCGTTCTGCCTTCAGGTCTACCTGACTGGATGCAAAATAGCATCGTATATGTATAATTTGGCCTGAAGGCAAATCGTATCCGTCCGCCTGAACGATTTGCCTGACCGGACAGAACTCCATACATGATCAGTTTTACCTTCAGGTCTAACTGACCGGATGCAAAATAGCATCGTGTATGTGTAATTTGGCCTGAAGGCAAATCGCATCCGTCCGCTTGAACGATCGGCCGTTGGAAAAACTGATCATGTATGGCCACTCGATCCGGTCAGGCGGAACTGACGCAGATCGGCCTGAACTGATCGGCCTCTACAGTGCGACCAAAAAGAGTAGAAATTAAATAAAATGGAACTAAACAGATTCCATACTAAATTGTTGCCATGTTTACGCATTTTACGTCAAAAATGTGACAGTTACGTAGAAAGTGGCGCCCTCATTTAATTTCTACTCTTTTTGGTCGCACTGTACATGTATGGCCGCTCGATCCGGTCAGGCGGAACTGACGCAGTTCGGCCTGAACCGATCGGCCTCTACATGTATGGCCACTCGATCCGGTCAGGCGGAACTGACGCAGTTCGGCCTGATCCGATCGGCCTGTACATGTATGGGGGGCTTAAGTTATTACGTAAGTTTTGAAACAAAGCTATATGAAAGAGAGAGATGCAGATATTTGCCACTCACTCTTACCCATAGTTGCGTCTCAAAACTTACGTAATAACTTAGGGAAGTAATTAAATGGTCAGCCGTTATTGAAATTGATTCGCAAAAAAATAAGCAATTAACTCATTTGGGCAGCATACAAAGATTTGGCTGGCAATAAATAAAAATCGGGCTACAACTCTTGTTCAGCAAACAATTTACAAACGGTTAACATTTTAACTAATATCAATCTGCTTTCTTTGTCATTTGTCTGCCTTATAAACAGTCGAGCTGCATAATAATTACTTGGGCAGCAAGATTTTACAATTGGTCAGCAGAGAAAACATGTCTGTAAGCAGTTTAATTGAGAGGTGTGCATATTAAAATAA
The DNA here is from genome assembly GCA_946894065.1 of Acleris literana. Lineage (NCBI taxonomy): Eukaryota > Metazoa > Arthropoda > Insecta > Lepidoptera > Tortricidae > Acleris > Acleris literana. The sequence continues at coordinate 9,560,727 of OX335681.1, forward strand.
TGGTTATCTATATAAATAAGTGGATTGCGTTGAGTTTGAAAAATCAGCAGTGTTCGTTATTGTGGGCGGAGCGAAATCAGACCACGTGACGCGAGCACCCAAGCGTTGGTATTTTTGAGGCTAATAGTAATTACAAGTTAAGTTTTAAACATAAAACTTCCATGAGAGTCAGACATATTAAGGAGATCATACCGGGTTACTCACGTAAAAATTGTCGAAAAACGCTCGACATGTTTCGGGCTCGTCCGGAGTCCCTATTCATGAGCAAACGCGGCTGCATGCAGCACGACGAACACTGCGGGCCTGCGCTCTGTCAGCCCGGCTGCTCGGTGCGAAGTTAAGTTTTGCACACAAATTTAGAAATCACATTCACACCCTAGATTAACCAAAGTTTGTATCATAAATATGAGGTAGGTTAGGTTCGGTTAGGTTCGTTTTTATATGAGGCCCGGAGGGCCAGAATAACCCAGAAATAGGAGTTATCGCTATCGCGGAGCTCCGTCGACTATGTTAAATTTGTAAATTTGATGGTGGGTTTGGCATATGTGCGTTGCCGGCACGGCAGTAAGTTTGCCCCCTTTTTTTTGATGGACAAAATGAAATATTTTGCTTACCTACTGATTGCTTACCAAAATTTGATTAACTGTGGGTCGCTCAAACCAGCTCTAATATTTAATTTGCTGACCAAAATAATTTAAAGCAGTTCAGTATATCATTAATTGCAGATTGCAGAGATTTATAAATGTTTGCTAACCATAAGCTGCTTACCAACTAGCTATTTTGGCTGACCAAATACATACATATTTCTGTTCACCAAAATAAGAATAATTTGCTGATCGATTAAATGATACCCAATAACTTACAGGTGTAATCCCGGCCTTACTCGTATGTTTATCATTTACGTGTGACATATTTAATAGTAATTTATGTGACTGGTGCATAATGCCTAATTATGCGTACAGTCGCATAAATAACTTTATCTACATGCATATCATAAGTTTCTTCAATATGTTTGAAACCTGTATCTGTCGTTGCCCTGCATTTTAATGTTCACATTAAATTAAAATATCGGTGACCTATACTTTAAAGTGAACAATAAGATGCAACTACATCGATAATACTTTTATGACATGTAATACTTTAATGTTATCGTTAAAGTACAACCACCGATACAGGTTTCTTAATATAGGCATTTTGCTTTTCGTTTCTGCGGGCCTAGTATGACTGCGTCTATATCATGCGTCACTCTCGTACTTATTTACGTGCAGAAGGTGACGGATGCCTTATCCAAACTTTGTCACGCGATAAACGCAGCCATATTAGGGAAGTTATGATATGGATTATAGGGAAGTTATGATATGGATGTAGATAAACAAAATAAAAGCTTGTTAATAGATTCCGATTGGTCACGACGCTTATACGTAACGAAAATAGTTGCTAATTTCTCCTTATTATTTGACCGGTGAAATAAAGCAACTAAAATCAGTTAAAACAATTGCCGCAAATTAGCCGTTTCTTCACTAAAATTTATTTTATACTTAACGACCACGCGGCTAGATTGGAGAGCGGATATTTAAGTACCATAGAACAGGGCTGGGCAAAATACATGCTTTGCTTTAATTGAAATACAAGTTACAAAATACTATCTCGCAAGTATTTAAAATACGTAATACAAAATACCTTTAAATAATGTATTTGTATTATAAAATACAAAATACAGTATTTTAGCTATTATTATTTGAAATACAAAATACATATTACAAAATACTATTAAGAATAAAAAGTAATCCAACCCAGCAAGGGCTAAAATGCAGAGTAAAAGAAGATTGTTGTACAGTAACAGGTGCAGTGTTGCGAACTCAACTCTCTCAACTCTAAAGATCGACATATTTAGCGGTCGCCATTTTGCTTACGAAAATAATCGAGCGTTATTTTATTCAGAACGCGCCCATTAATAAGATCACTAAATGAAGTTTAAATGTATTTATTTTAAAATGTATTTTGAAGCCATAAGTATTTGACATACTAACTACAAAATACCTCGGCGACAGGTATTTGAAATACGAATTACAAAATACATTTTAAGCACGTAATTGAAATACAAATACCAAATACGTATTACGTATACGTATACGTATTATTTTGTTTTGTTTTTGTTATTTTAATTACAAGTAATTCAAATACTGCCCAACCCTGCCATAGAATAAGTATGTTCTTATTCTATGGTATGTATGGTCTGAGAGCTAGCTACGGAAATAGGTTTTCTCAAACATGCTCGGAAAGGACGGTGTTCCGATTGAAATACAAGGACAGAAAATGCCTCTTTTTACTCCTAGGAGTAAAAAAACCATATGAAAACACTTTCCGTCCATGTCCATATTGTTTCTTCAAAAGTGCTCTCTATTGCGTATAAAATCGAAAGGCCTATGAAAAAAATCCCGTACACCCAACTTGTGGGGGCGCAGTGAGGGGCGGCGGCGCCGCGGGGCTCTGCGGAGCGGCGGCGGCGGGCGGCGGCTCGTTATGCGTCAAACTATCTTAACTAATACTCGTATGACGCAAACAAACATTATCTACGAATTCGTCAAAGGCTTTTAAAAATACATATAATCATGTATTTGTATCATTTCCTCGCATTGTTTGAGAAAAGCATTATGTATGCCTCGGCGGAAACGAGGATTTCCGGACTCGTATTTTAGCAGGCCTCGCTATTGCTCGGCCTGCTAACCACCTCGTCAGGAAATCCCTCACTTTCCGCGCCTAGGCAACAATGTACTATTGCAATTTATAGAGCAACGAAATCCCTCTAGTTAGTGTGCCATAGAGTGGATTCGCCTTTTTAATTATTTCGTAATATTTTTTAATTTTTTTGAAAATTGTTTGGGAATGCTTGTTTAGCGACCGAAACTTAAAGATATAATAATGAGCTTTAAAAACCTGCAGGAGGCACCATTATCCAATAATTAAATCAGAAGTTATTCGTCTCCAAAGTTAACTGCTTGATATGGTAATGACGTTAGTAGTATGGAATGACTATTGTAGAAATGGTAATGATAAAATCAGGACAAATAATTCGTGTAGTTTTGAAAATTGGTACAGTTATGCCTTGGGGTATCCAAATGAAAATAATAAAAGTCCTCAAGGGTAGATTGAGGGTGTGCTGAGGGTGTAAGGGGGGGTTGAAGGTACCTTTTTTCAGATATTTGCTCGTATCTCGAATATCTGTACAAATATCACTATGATTACCTCTGACTAAAGTTTTTACATATAATTTTCTACAAAAATTGTTATATTATTTTTTACTGTAATATCAATACTTTAGGAGCTACAGGGTGTTTAAGTCAACAAGGAGATAAAATATAGGCGCGGTGTCAGGAGCTGGAGGATCAGTGGTGGTAATTGGTTCGACGGTTCCAGCAGCTCCTCACTTCCAATCCCACATTTCAGGAGGCATTTCGTTACCCTGCCACTCTTGTACTTAGTGGAATACTCGTAATGCGGGATATTTTTCTGACCCTTTAGCAGGATTTAACAAAAAATCTGGTGCTAGATTTAGCAAAAATCGAGTCTCGGTGGCTGTTAAGATCATGCTGAGTAGTGGGCGTAGGTACGATAAATCGTCAAAAACATCGTTTCTCCTGATTTTGTTATGGCTTCCGATAGTGATTTTGGGTCGTAGAAAACGGCTGCTATATCCTTGGTTATTGGTTTTTTGTCAAACAGCTTCTTTACAATTGACAGTTTGCCTATCCTGAAAATTGCTGAGGTTGTGTTGCAGCACAGCCGCTAAAACTGTGTAGGAAAAGAACAGCACATCAAAATGACAGTTTTTGGAGTTCTTGTGACCAAGATATGGTTTCCACTTGGCCTCTTCCTGGTTTGACAATGAATATTTGCTTCTCAGGTGGTGACAGAACTACTAAATTGGAATCTTCCCCAACAACAGCAACTACGGGAACAACCCTCGAACCAATTACCAACACTGATCCTCCAGCTTCTGACACCGTGCCTATATTGTATCTCGTTGTTGACTTAAACACCCTGTAGCTCCTAAAGTATTGATCTTAGAGTAAAAATGAATATAACCATTTTTGTAGAAAATTGTATGTAGAAACTTTTGTTAGAAGTAATCACAATGCTATTTGTACAGATATTCGAGATATAAGCAAAAATCTGAAAAAAGGTACATTCAACCCCCCCTACACCCTCAGCACACCCCCAACCTTGAGGACTTTTAGTATGTTCATTTGGATACCCCAAGGTAACTCACAAGATAACTTTTTTTCGTTTATTTCGCTTTTAAAATCCGAAAGAAGTACCAGTTCGTCATTACCTGTCATGCAAAATCTTTACCATTTACATGGAAAAAATGGTAATGATGGCAATGGTAATGACGAATATGCATTATTTTCAACAAAACTCTAAAATGACTGTTTATAGCAGAAAACTTGTCAGCCATTTTGAGAATATACACATTATACATAAGCACACAACATGGTACAAAACAATCTAATGTTATCTAATATCTTACCTGGTTAACTGTGATAATGGCGATGACGCAAATCTGTGACAAACTACTTTTAAAACTATGTTTAGGGCCAAATAACGTATTTTTATTATTAACAACTTGACGTGCGCTCGACTCCGCTTTGTAGTAGGGACTGAGGAGTGGGGTAAGCGTGGCGGTTAAGGCGCGTAGAACCGTAGAACCATGGTCTAATAAAACAAGGTCTTCTCTTCCGAAAAGGGACACTTTCTACGTCATCACAAAGTTGCCACTTGATTAACCACTACCGTAAAATAAGGAAAAAAATTGATTTTAGGTTAGTGTACGATTTTATTTCAAAAATATATATATCACGAATAATATAAGTCACGAGCATAATTTACATATTTACTTTCATTTAATGTTTTATTTTAATATTGTATATACATTTATGCATGAAAGTAACTAATACGGATTTTTTTTAAACATAAAGGTTACATTACAATGTGGAATTACAACCTGATACCACAGGCATCACCGGCTTCAACAGATCAAACTGGCCGGTTACAAATTTGTCAACTTGATGTTTCCCGTCATACTATTCGAACCTATGGGAATATCATATTCCGCTCTCGCTCGGTATCATGACGCTAATGACACGCCAATGATTTTCAAACTGTCGTGGTAAAAGTTGTCGATGACTTTCTTTTGTCATCATGATCATCATCATCAAATGCTCTATTAAAAGCTGTAAGAGCAGAAAGGGTAGGACACTGTCGGTTTCTATACTTTTACCACCAAAATAATCGCTTGCCGAGGAGTGGTTGCGATATTGCGGGCCTAAAACCACGGTTAAATATAGTGAGTAGTATTTTATGTCCTATTGTACCTAAATGAGAGGAAGCGCCTAATAAAAAAGTGCTTATCAATATTCAAGTTCTCATAATCCATAGTCCTATAATATTTAGAACTTATTTTTTATTTTGTTATGAGTATACTTAATCGTATATTTACCATTAAATGTTAACATTTAAGTGCCGGTGGTCACAGCACATTGCTGTAGAACTTATACCCGTACCTACGTCAAAATGTAGCAACACGTCTATACGTTTTTTTTTATAGAGAACAGTAAATGGTCAAAACCTAAAACCTATATAAAATGATAGTCTTCAGTTAATATATACGAGCTTATATTTTAAAATTACCCCGATTTTAAAGTTTGGAAATCTTCGGTTGACGGATATGACGTAGTACGTGTCCACTCACGTGACCAAGGTTTCTCGGAAGAGAATACCAGGCGAAGTATATTATTGTACCATGCGTAGAACAATAAAAAACACTTTGACTGTACCGCAATGGTGTTGACGAATTTACGTGGCAATTTTTAAAAATATTTTTACTCTTAGATGTTATCTATTGAATTGCATGGTGATTTTTGATACCTACCGATCACGGCAATATGTACTAATTTAATTTAAAAAAAACACATTCCGCTCGGTGGGTTTTCCAAAATATATATATAAATAACTATACCTCCAATATTCTCTGATATGGTAATGGCATTTAGGACGTGTTAAATTAATTTTAAAATCATGTATAAGAAATAAAAGATTTTGTATTGTGGCGCATTATAGCGAAACACGTACCCTAGCGGTCTCCCAAAGAATATATAATGATAAAGCAATGTGTATTTTTTTATTGCCCGGAACACATCAATTCAATTCTTTGATATATGGCTTCTGTCCAGTGGGACAATTCTGCCAGTGTCAAGGTTGGAAGTTACACGTGATCGGTGTAAATGATATCAAAAAAAAAACATAAGTCGACGTTGTACGGTGATCCTCTAGCCTCCGTGAAGCGATGTAACCGGAACACATCTTTTTGACAAAAACGCGAATCCACCCGCCAGCTTTTTTTTTTCATGATGACTTTTTGTGTAATCACACAAAGTTACTTTCTCCATACTAATTGTACCCCATGTTTATTTTTCACCTAGTATCGACAAACAAACTTTGTGTGATTACACAAAAAGTTAACATGAAAAAAAAACTGGCATGTAGTTTTAAAAACATCCTAAGTTCATAAATATTCTATCAATGTAAGAAACCACTGAAAAAATATTAAAATAATACATGAACTTAAGGGTTTTTCATAACATGGACATAAGGAAAACTTACCAAAATTCTGATTAAAATGATCCATATCTCAGAAAATACTAAAAATCGCGGAACATACATGGGGGTGATTCGGATACCCCACGACGACACGAGGGACCAAAATTTTTTTTTTTGGACATTTATGTTCCGGCCACCCTGTATAGAGTGATTCAAGAGGAAGGTTTATATGTATAATACAGTGCGACACAAAAGAGTAGAAATTAAATAAAATGGAACTAAAAAAAAACCATACTAAATTTTTGCCATGTTTAAGCATTTGACGTCAAAAATGTGTCACTTACGTAGAAAGTGGCGCCCTCATTTAATTTCTACTCTTTTTTGTCGCACTGTAAGTTCTGTTTTATTTACGGGTGTTACAGAAAACTCACATACTTAAAACGAAACGAAGCGAGGGCGGGTCGCTAGTGGTGTTATAAACACTCGATGATTATGAGATTCTGGTAGACCTAATAGGTTTACCAGAATCTCATGACAAATTCAAAAGTAAAATGAAATCGATTTTCGTGGATTCTTATATAGCAACGTTGCTATACGGCTGTCAATTCAGATGTCACCGCTTGCTTTGATAGTGTCATGTTTATAAAAGACTATTAAATGAAGCCAAATAATATAGGTATCATTTAATCGATCAGCAAAATATTCTTATCTTGGTGAACAGAAATGGTTAGCAAACATTTATAAATCTGTCTGCAATTGATGATATACTGAACTGCTCTAAATTACTTTGGCCAGCAAATTAAATATGTGAGCTGCATTGAGCGACCCACAGTTAATCAAATTTTGGTAAGCAATCAGTAGGTAAGCAAAATATTTCATTTTGTCCATCAAAAAAAGGGGTCAAACTTACTGCCGTGCCGGCAACGCACGTATACCAAACCCACCATCAAATTATCAAATTTAACAAAGTCGACGGAGTTCCGCTGACGCAGAGCTCCTATTTCTGGGTTATTCTAGCCCTCCGGGCCTGATATAAAATGAATCTAACCTACCTCATATTTATGATACAAATTTTGGTTAATCTAGGGTGTGATTGTTATTTCTAAATTTGTGTGACAAAACTTACCTTGCAATTACTACTAGCCTCAAAAATACCAACGCTCCGCCCACAATAAAAACACTGCTGATTTTTCAAACTAAACGCAATCCACTTATTTATATAGATAACCATTATTTTAATATGCACACCTCTCAATTAAACTTACAGACATGTTTTCTCTGCTGACCAATTGTAAAATCTGCCCAATGTAATGCTGCCCAAGTAATTATTATGGAGCTCGGTTGTTTATAAGGCAGACAAATGATAAAGAAAGCAGATTGATATTAGTTAAAATGTTAATCGTTTGTAATTTTTTTCCTGAACAACAGTTGTAGCCCGATTTTTATTTATTGCCGGCCAAATCTTTGTATGCTGCCCGAATGAGTTAATTGCTCATTTTTTTTGTGAATCAATGTTAATAACGGCTGCCCATTTAATTACTTCCCAAATGATATTGATACTTTGAGGTCCCTTTTTACATTTGCACGAACTTTACTTATCACCCCATTTGGCTTTTATAGACTAGGCCTAAAACTGGAAAACGCGTCTCTAAACGATGCAAGCGGCATCATGTAACAGTTGGGGTGACAACGTTATCCGAGGATTTTGACCCTGCAGAATACGGATCTGCTTGTCGCCATTCCGAAATTTGAACCGGAAGTATGCTATACCGGAAAACGTGCAGCCCATACAAATATTTTCGTCGTACTTATTCCGGTACCCTAAAAAAGTTCCAATTGTTATAGTTTTTTAATACGTTGTAAAGGACAATACATTCATGGTTACCCAAATTTTTCTTCCCTCCGCTCTATGTATTTCTCCGCCATCTTGCAAAAACTGTCACTTTTTTCTGTTTTTTGCCTATACTGTCGTTGACGTTCATTATAGAGCTAATTATGATTCGGCAATATTGTAGAGTACAAAATTTGCTGAAACTTGGGATCAAAGATTTGTTCCACGACCCCTAGGGACGAAGATATGAAATCGACGATGGGGAGCTAGCGTTAAAAATGCGATGACGCGACTCCATTCAAAACTTGCTAAGTGCTAAGACAAACGAGGGCTTATTCGATATGTGAGAAGGATGTGGTTTCGGGGTTGACACAACAACAATCGAGTGTTTAAATAACGTTTTTGTACTCGTCGATTAAAATCTGTGTATTAAGAATTCATAGAGAATACTGCAACGTCACTCTTTTCATCGTTGAATTGTCTATGTTACTTCCGAAACAACCGAAATAACTGTTTCGATACGCTCTAAGACAACTGAAAAAAAATTGAAAATAGAACTTCGTATTTCAAAAATATGTGTCCTTGTTTAAGGAGACTCGATCCGATACAAAATTGCCAATCTATGGCGTTTCGGAACGTAGCAGTGTCGCGTGATCAGTCAAAAATCTACATAAACTTGCTGCTGTATCCAGGGCATAAAAAAAAACTACGCTTTGTGATTGGCTAGTATTTAGCTAATCACAGCACAGTACTGCAACATCACGGACGCCGGTGGTGTGATAACTTTTCTTTTCAAAGCTAAGCTTCAAAAGTTAAAATAAAAGCTAAGAAAATGAGAAGGAACAGTGACGAAACATCTTTAATGAACTCGTACAAAAAGTATTGTTCACAATAGTGTCATAACATAATCAAGCTTTTTAATCTCGTACTTTACTTAGGCCACTCAGCAAGCTTCGTGGCCTAAACACGGTACTCGACTAAAAAGCTCTCTATTATAACACGATTGTGAAAAATATTATTTCTCTTCTGTTACGCATGGACGGAAAATGCCTCTTTTTACTCCTAGGAGTAAAAAAACCATATGAAAACACTTTCTGTCCATGTCCATGTTGTTTTTTAAAAGTGCTATCTATTGCGTATAAAATCGAAAGGATCATGAGAAAAATCCCGTACTGTAAAAACTTGTGGGGGCGCAGTGAGGGGCGGCGGCGCGGCGGGGCTCTGCGGAGCGGCGGCGGTGGGCGGCGGCTCGTTGTGAGTGAAACTATCTTAACTAATACTCGTATGACGCAAACAAACATTCTCTCCGAATTTGTCAAAGATTTTTAAAAATACTTATAATCATGTAAGTATTTGTATAATTTCCTCGCATTGTTTGAGAAAAGCATTATGTATGCCTCGGCGGAAACAAGGATTTCCTGACTCGTATTTTAGCAGCTAACCACCTCGTCAGGAAATCCCTTACTTTCCGCGCCTAGGCAGGCATATTTTTCTTCTATACAAAACAACAAAGTACGTCCGATCAATACCTACAACGTATTGTAGGCATATAAAACATATGTATAATGCTGCCCGAACGCGCCTAAATAAACCTTATTTACTCGTGTTGAAAATTCATTTCTTGAAGTTTCCTGCGAACGTATAGTGATACCTACGTTTGCACGCTCGAACGGTAGGGTTGTCAACACAATGAAATAGGTATTAACTAATATGAATACATTATTGTAAGAAAAACATTTATTTATTTATTTATTACACAAAAAACTACTTACTACTACTTACTTACATACTTTTTTTTTCTTTAATATGGGCGGCTCAATAGTTATTATAACTAAGAGCCATTCCTGAAGTACAAGAATTATATTTCCGAAAGAATTTTGCAAATCGGCAAAGTACCTAGTTGTTAGTGGTTACATATTACATAAATATGGGTCAAAAAATTAACCTCCTTTTTACGTTAGCTACCTACCTTACCTACCTACTTACATCTAAGAACTTACGTCATAAGAATAAACAATAACTACACGTAGAAGCGAATCTCCTTTGCCCAGGCCCCAAATGCCGCGCTTTTAATACCTACTTCCCCGTTCACCCCGCTACGCCCCTCTGCCTTCGGCGCCGAAAGTCAGGGCTGACACTTGTGAAATAATTTAATCGGTTTATGGATGTCTTATACAAGTTTAGTTACGAAATGTTATTTATGTTTTCCTTCAACGTGGAAACATTGTTGCAAAATGAGTTTTTTACATTTACGTTAAATTAAGTAATAATATTTTCCATGATATTAAGATTATCTCCAGAAAAAATTAATGGCTTATGTGGCTATTAATCGTCTATAAAACACAGACACGAGTCTATAAATAAACAACCTTTTAAGCTCAATAAGTTTTAAGTATGGCCTGGGATCTTTTTACGTTCCTTTCCTGACCATTAATTTCAATTTTAATTCATTTGAGAAAGCTTTATTACAAATACTATTCTTATCTATTAATTCGTTTTAATTTAATGTTTCCGTTTTTTTATCTTCAACATCTAGGGGATGTACTATTTAACAAATATAAAAAAAAAGTTTAAAAAAACAAAAACCCGCCTTCAAAAAGCAACCCAGTCCAACTGAAGTCTGCTTTTGGTTAAAATATTGTTGGACGCCGACTTCAGTTGGACTGAGCTATTTACCTACCATTTTAAAGAAGTTATTTTTTGCTTTTTGAAGGCGGGTTTTTGTTTTTTTAAACTTTTATTTTATTTTATACTTTTTAGAAACAATAGAACATTTCAATCTCGCCGCAAGCAACGCCGTGGGAAAGTGATAGTCATATATTTAAACCTAAATATGCTTCGTCATAGTCGCTCAACTATCTTAATCGAAATATCTTGTCGCCACCCTCGAAATATATACCGTTTAGGAGTTCCGTTGGCCATCTGTCAGTCAGTCATTCATCATCGGTTCCACTTCACCAAATAGTGCTTTCCAAGACCAAATACACGAGTTACAATGAAAAATACCAAAATCGCTATAGGTGTGCCTATAAATTTTGAAGAGTTCCGTCGATTCCTCATGGAGTCCACCATCAGATCTTCATTTTGATAAGAATGGGACCAATCGGGAAGCACCAGCTTTCTAATAAAAAAATAATCACCAAAATCGGTTCACCCATTCGAAAGTTCTGAGGTAACAAACATTAAAAAAAATAAAAAAATACAGACGAATTGAGAACCTCCTCCTTTTTTTGAAGTCGGTTAAAAACTCCTTCATTCAATCAATTACCTATTTCTAATTAATTTGCCGTAAATAGTCGTTCACTTTTTAAAACACTATCTTAGTTCAACCATAAACACTAAAATCAACATAAATACGAAATCCAATTCAAGACACAATAACAATATCTTGGTTAATACATATATCATGGTACAATAATATACTTCGCCTGGTATTCTCTTCCGAGAAACCTAGGTCACGTGAGTGGACACGTACTACGTCATATCCGTCAACCGAAGATTTCCAAACTTTAAAATCGGGGTAATTTTAAAATATAAGCTCGTATATATTAACTTAAGACTATCATTTTATATAGGTTTTAGGTTTTGACCATTTACTGTTCTCTATAAAAAAAAACGTATAGACGTGTTGCTACATTTTGACATAGGTACGGGTATAAGTTCTACGAGGGTCATACACATTCGCAAAAACAAAAGTTGTCCCTCCTGTGGTCAGTTAAAGGCTTGTGTGCATATAAGTTTTGTTTTCATTTCATAGGACTAAAGTAGACGTAGAGAGAGTAGGTACGGGTATAAGTTCTACAGCAATGTGCTGTGACCACCGGCACTTAAATGTTAACATTTAATGGTAAATATACGATTAAGTATACTCATAACAAAATAAAAAATAAGTTCTAAATATTATAGGACTATGGATTATGAGAACTTGAATATTGATAAGCACTTTTTTATTAGGCGCTTCCTCTCATTTAGGTACAATAGGACATAAAATACTACTCACCATATTTAACCGTGGTTTTAGGCCCGCAATATCGCAACCACTCCTCGGCAAGCGATTATTTTGGTGGTAAAAGTATAGAAACCGACAGTGTCCTACCCTTTCTGCTCTTACAGCTTTTAATAGAGCATTTGATGATGATGATCATGATGACAAAAAAAGTCATCGACAACTTTTACCACGACAGTTTGAAAATCATTGGCGTGTTATTAGCGTCATGATACCGAGCGAGAGCGGAATATGATATTCCCATAGGTTCGAATATTATGACGGGAAACATCAAGTTGACAAATTTGTAACCGGCCAGTTTGATCTGTTGAATCCGGTGATGCCTGTGGTATCAGGTTGTAATTCCACATTGTAATGTAACATTTATGTTTAAAAAAAATCCGTATTAGTTACTTTCATGCATAAATGTATATACAATATTAAAATAAAACATTAAATGAAAGTAAATATGTAAATTATGCTCGTGACTTATATTATTCGTGATATATATATTTTTGAAATAAAATCGTACGCTAACCTAAAATCAATTTTTTTCCTTATTTTACGGTAGTGGTTAATCAAGTGGCAACTTTGTGATGACGTAGAAAATGTCCCTTTTCGGAAGAGAAGACCTTGTTTTATTAGACCATGACATATATATTCCGTCTGTGACGCCCCTGACTGACTAGACACCTCAGAGGGCCCTGCAAAGATGCACTACTCTAACTAACGTTTCTATTCGATTCATTTTTAAACCAATCGCGTCACTGGTAGACCACGTGACTTTTCGTATCACGTCATCTCCCAGTGACGCGATTGGTTTAAAAACGAATCGAATAGAAACGTTAGTTTAGCGTAGTGCATCTTTGCAGGGCCCTCAGGTGTCGCCAGGCGGTAGGTATTTAACGCGCCGAGCGCTCGTCCGGAGCCGGGAGTTTCGCTTCTACGTGTAGTTATTGTTTATTCTTATGCTTACGTATTAATGAATTCGCTATCACTTAGGTAGGCATAGGTATAACATTTTTGTAATAAAATAAAATAAGTAACAATTTCATACTGGTGTCCGTTATTTTTTTCTTTGTATCATATTTTTTTACTTAAGAGCCTTACCTAATCACCCTAACATGTTTATAATAAGTAAACTAGGTAGGTGATCAAATCGTACTAACTTGATGAATACTGTTTCGTGTTGATCACTTTAATATACTTATAAATATAAATAAAAATAAATTACAACTACTGACCTTTCCTCGCATAGGCAAGGATAAAAATCTTTCTTTTTTATTATCTTTGGTTCTCTTGTCTTCCACTCACACAGCATTAATGAGTCATTTTTATTATATAAATTCACCAACACAACAGAAGAAACAACAACAAATCTAACCCAACTTGACGTAATCATTACGTCAAGTTGAATGTAATACGTCGTAATGAATAGAATGCACTACCTACTTGCCTACTTGCATCTCGCTTGACGTGTCTCGAACTCTCGACACTCAAAAACCGGTCGAGCGAGCTGGCCTCGCCACGCGCGGGCATCCTTCATGTATTAGCATCGGCAGCTATGTTCCGTGAGGCGGTGATTATCGCACGTACCTAACTCGCGCAGAGAAATATCCTGTTACGTAGTAACTCTTATTTAATCTGTGGCCTAGGCAACAATGTACTATTATCTACATCATAAACTATATCATAACTTCCCTATAATATGTTCAGAAACGATAGGCAAAGGGCCTATATTATGAAACCTGTATCTATGGTTGTACTTTAATGTTAACATTAAAGTATCGGTTATCGATGTAGTTGCATCTTAATGTTTACTTTAAAGTATCGGTGACCGATACTTTAATGTGAACATTAAGATACAGGGCAACTACAGATGTAGGTTTCTCACATATTGTAAGAAAACTTATGATATGCCAGTATATAAAGTTATGTAGATATGAGACTGTACGCATAATTAGGCATTAAAATACTCGTGTGATCTTATTATGAAACGAGGCGAAAGGCGAGCCACACTCGTGTATTAATGCCTCTCATTATGCACCAGTCACATGAATAACTATAATGTAACAATAAATTAAAAACGGAATTTAGCAGCATACAAGGCATTATAAGGTGTTTCTTTCGCCTTCTTGTACGAAAACCAACAAAAAATTACGGCACTGCCTGGCTGTCATCCTTGTCAGTGTGTGTGCGTACGGGAATCAGTGTAAAACTAATAACCTAAATGAAGTGTTTTCAAAAACAAAATCATGACTAATAGAAGTGATTATAAAAATAATCGAATGAATTATAACATTCAAAATGAGTTTCCTGAAACGAAAGGCACTAAGCCTACTCCAGAAGCTTCATCAATCCTGGAAGTTCTCAGTTTAATGATAGTGCACATTTGCAAAAAGATATTGTTCTTCGACACCAATTTAAAAATAGCAGTCTATCTCGGAGCTCTCTTCCTGCTTTCTGTGATGGCGGACAGTCTTACTTTTCCGAAGTCTTATTTCTCAAGAAGTGATAACATATTTAACCAATACTTCGTAAAAATCGGATGGTTTTGGACATTATTTACGACAGTCCCGTATACTTTATTGACATCCTACACCACTTGTTGTGGAAACAGAAGAGTTATAGTCACGGCACATTTATCGAGAATAGCAATTGCCACATTCTTTTGGTACACATGGACAATGATGTTCAATGTTATCGAGACAAAGTATGGACGTTGCAATATGAAGAATGTTGATAACAAAGTAGTTTGCTTGAAAAATGGAGGATTTTGGAATGGATTTGATTTATCTGGGCACTGCTTTATTCTTATCTACTCTAGTTTAGTAATGATAGAAGAGGCCAGGGCCATCAATGGATGGGAAAGGATAAAAGACTACATCAGAGAAGAAAAGTATGCACGAAGTATAGATGACAAGACTATAAGTATGAATCCATTAAGAAAGATATCCAAACAAGAATTAGAAGTTTTACAAAAATCTTATGAGAAATGTACACCCTACGTCAGATCATATTTGATAGCAATTGCCCTGCTTCAAATTCTATGGGATGTGATGCTTGTATCAACAATCCTGTATTATCACATAATGGTGGAGAAGTTTTTAAGTGGTGTCATAGCAATCCTGACATGGTATGTCACATACAGGGTTTGGTACACTATACCTTATGTCCTTCCAAACTTACCAGGAAATGGAACTTTCAAGTATAATAAAGAGAAAAATACATCTACTCCAACATTAAGAAAGAGAACTTCTACAAATGGTAAACATTTTATGGGAATGCCCATAACTAAACTACAAGATAGTACAGAGGCAACTTCTGATGACAAAAAATAAACAGGATGGTGGATCATTCAACAGGTTGTTAGCTGGGTTAGTGGATGAAATTTACTAATTAATTAACAGGCAATGGTCAATACATCATGGTGTAGTTAGTGTGGGCAAAATGGGTAAGATAAGTAAAATATTTGTTATGGAAAAAATAAGAATCTGCACTTTTTCTATGTAAATCTAAAAACAATTTTAAGTTTAGGTTTTATTTATTGATTGAAAATTAATTATTATTAAATAAATAAAGTTCTTTTACAAACTACTAATACTGTTTCATTGTAAATACCTAAGTACACAGTTAAATAAACAAATATCATTAATGTATAAGTTTTTTGAAGACATACAAGATAGCAACAACTACTCCAATAGAGGCTGCACCTGCTGCACCAATATAAGCCGGAGGTTGAGATGTTACAATCATCTTTATGTGCAAAGGGAGGTTTGGCACAACCTTTTTGAAAGATTCTCTTTGTTGGACACGATTATAGTAGTTCTCTGTTAATGGGCGTTTTCCTCCAGTCCAGTACCTGCCTTCAAGGCCGAGTTCCCACAGGCGATGTAAAAGAACAGCCAAGTTAACATCAGCAATGCTAAAGTTTTCACAGCACAACCACATATCTGAAAACACAAAACATTGAGCTCCACATTACGAATGTTACACACCTATTCATTTCAAATATTATACCTTCACTTTGTTCTTTTAGCTGCTCTTCAACATGTGTCAAGACTTGATCAACTACATTCAAGATTTTCAAGTATTCTTCTTCATTTGTAAGTATTTCATGTTTTCTATCCTGAATGCCTGCTTTATAAAGCAGCATTTCTCGAGCTTTAGGGTTTTCTTCAGCTAATTTTCTTAGGTTTTTCGAGCTGCATAATTCGCCATCTAGAATCATTAGGTTTAAATTCAATTATGTCATATATACCAACATCAACTAAATATAACAGCTGACAAAACATTTATATTTGTCCCCTTATATGTATTTATTATTTTTAAGACTTACTTTTAAGAACTTCACGGACAGGCAGAATAAAAGGTAGTTTAGGCCTGCCACACAAATGGGGATGGAAAAATGATCCCACAGTTATGACACCTGCTGGTAATGCTTCAATCAGGTCACGGAATTTATTAATATTATTTAAAACCTTTCTATCCAATGACACATTAATTAGTGGAGTAAGTCCTAGAAAAATGAACAGTCAAGTTATTGAAGTAACTGTGTAATTTGTAATTAGTTACTCAAAAGTTAGGACTATTGGTAAAATTAATTACCAGGTTCCAGATATTTGTCCAAGTAATCTAGAATTCTCGTGGAATCTGGAATAATCTCATTGTTTACTTTAAGAACAGGGATTTCACCACGGGGATTCATTTCAAGGAACCATGAAGAATATTGTTCGCCTTTGGTAATATCCAGCACTAGAGGTTCAAATTCAACATTCTTTTCATACAATGCCATCAATACCTGAAATATTAAAAAGGAACTCGCTAGAATCACATTCCAATTAAAATCAGTTGAAGCGACGGAAATTCTTTTAAAAATAAATTAAAATGCATACATGGTAAAATATGTCAATCACTTAAGTAAAGACGGAATTTCCGATTTAATATCTAGAGGCCAATTATACACTCGTTTACCATGTTTACTTACCTTTTGGGAATAAAAACTGTAATAGTTACAGTAGAGTAAGATATTGGATCCACCTTTAACGGTTTTAGAACTTCCTTTTGGCATTGGTAATTTTTCAAGATATTTTTGAATATAATGCATGGCAAGGCTTTTGTTGATATCAGCACGCCAACCAGGTATCAGTTATAACTTATTTACGTACTTTAAGCAATAAAAAGTTATGGAAAACCCATGAGTATTGAAGTTTTGTTAGGCGGCTTTTTCAGATCAAACAACTAGTACCAACACACAAAAACCAAAGTCAGGTGACATTCAGCGAGACCACGAATTCTATTGATGATATCATAAAGCGCGTCACACACGGAGCTATAATATATTTTATCTACATCCATATCATAACTTCCCTACAATATGTTCAGAAGCGATAAGCAAATCGCCTATATTAAGAAACCTGTGTCTGTGGTTGCATCTTAATTTTTACGTTAAAGTATAGTGCATCGTAACGTTTACATTAAAGTGTCGGTACCTAAACATTAAAGTATCGGTAAAACTGTACCACTAACTTGAAAATGCAAGCTATATCTGTACATTATAAATAAAGTTCCTTTTTTAAGCTTTGGTACTACAAACAAGTTAACAGTAACACTAACTTAATAAAAATACAGGCCATATCTGAACATATTATGAAAAGCTTATGATATACATGTAGATAAAGTTATGTATGCGGCTATACATAATTAGGCATTAAAACACTCGTGTGATCTTATTATGCACCACCACATAAACTACTATTATTATGCCAAATATGTTACATATTATAGTTGCTCCACATTCGCACGCGAACGCACGAAAATTATGCGCGAACGCGTAAAAGATGAGGCACTGGTCCCACCGCCGACGATGAGCGGGAAGCGATCGTACAGCCAGCGATCAACTATTAATGGAGTCTGTCTAATGAAAGCTGAAACTGATAAAGAGCGGCAAAATCAAAAAACCTTCATATTTTATTACCGATGAAAGTAGGAATACAATAGAAGTACGCGTTTTCTCTCCCTTAGTGCCTACCAAAATAAACAAAATAAGAAAAGTATCAAAATCGTTTATTCCTACTTTGATCGGTAATAAAATATGAAGGTTTTTTGAACTTGCCGTTCTTTGTCAGGTTCAGCTTTCATTAGACAGACTCTATTTGTGTGTCTTTTCTTGACACGGGATCTATATTTTTTGTTTCGACAAACTTGTGGAAAGAGTTCTCGCCGGCAGTGTGAACAGCCAGCGATCGACTATTCATATACGTGTCTCTTTTACTGACAGGGGATCGTTATCTTTTGTTCGTTTCTTGGACGAGAAAATCGCCGATAGCTAATCGCTTCCTCGCCCCTGGTGGGACCAGTGCCTGAATGTGGAGCCGATTCGCATATTTTTCGCAGGTTCGCGCACTGGCTCGCGTCAAGAGCCCGCGAATGTGCAAAAGCTGCGTAGTTATATCGTCGACCACGCCAACTATTATACTGTGAACACAATTGTAAACACTGCGAATGTGGAGCCAAGAAGAGTTCACGCACGATTCTCACCGCGATTCACGCCCGCGAATATAAGCGTCCTTTATAGCTGCGTGTGTGACGCGCTTAAAGGCAGGATTGTGCGCTTATTACTTACTATGATCCAGCCTAAAAATGTATCTTTATTATTTTAATTATACCTAACCTGTGGGTTAACTTTGACACCTTCCTTTGACATTGACATACCTTTATAATTTTATATTTAATTTACGTGACGAGTGGAGTGACGACAATCTGTGGTGACGACGATCACGACGACATAGGTTCTAAACAAAAATTGGATACCTAGTTCAAGTAGTTGTTAATCGGGAGATTGGATTTCCCAGGATTTCCATTGGTTAGTTGGTCACTATAGTGAAGTAACTTATTAAAATAAAATTCGTCATTCTACGCCTTCAATTGAATTAATGAAATTCTCATGTCTAGTTTGTCTTACATTTGTGACTACGGATCAAGTTCAGAGGATAGTGACACTTCGTCAGAAGATACTGTAAAGAAATTTAAGAAGTAGGTAAGCAAAAACATTTTCGGATTCGTAGGAACCCTGGATTTAATTTATAATTATTATCTTTTACTTCCAGAGCCAAGCTACCAACACCAAATTTGAAAAACGTTCCTGTTGTTGCGACTGATGATCATTTAGATAACCCAGACTTACACAAAGGTCGAACACGTTCTTTTGCTCATGTAAGAGGAAACTGGGCATCATACGTTTTTATCAAATGTATGTATGACAGCTCAAATTGCTAAGCTTGTAAAGATTGGGAGATTTCTAGATCAGCAGTAAGATAGCAAGGCCAGATAATAAAATGTTACAACTAACATCTTGTTGTTCTAGTGAAATACGATTTTGCTTCCAACCATACTAACCTTTGTGCAAATCAAATTATGAAAATAGTTATAACTAATGGTTAATGTGATAGCTAAACAGTTTCTTTACACTAGCATTTGGTAGTAAATCTCCCTGCGTAGATTTTGTAAATTTAATGTGTTTATTTTTTAGGAATTACTAGTACTGTATATTATTTTTAACTTTGATTATTTCTGTTCAAAGTTCTGACTTGTAACTTAAATCAAATTGTATAGCCTTTGTTCATAAACAATGGATAAACAATTACACTAACTTAACTTATGCTTATTTTAATGCACATGAGAACCTTGAAACTAGGTTAGTGAGTAGTAAAAAAATCACCTGTGACTCCAGGATCAATAAAGTCTACTTAGTGATAGTTTTCCTTTTATCTTTGTTAAACAGGATTTGCCAACTAGTGATGTAAATATTAAAACATACAAAAGCCCCTGGGTGATTATGTGGCATTTTAACTGCCGTCATTATTGTCTTCACATGTTATTCAAGATAAACTTTATAAGTTCTTGTTCTTATAAATGAAATGGATACTACCCCTGGGTCTGTTGATTTTGACATCAAAAGTTGCTGGTGGTTATCATTATTTTCGTCAATATATTGAAGACAACAATGACGGCGGTTGAAACGCCCAAATATTCACCCCCTGTTTCTACTGGTTTACAATATAATTCTAACTTTTTTTCACTAACCAATATATTATGGTAATTAGTTTCAGAATGATTAAGGCTTTCATTATACTTGTTAAAAATGTTACCTTGCAGTACACCTTTGGCTCCATTGGCTAAAATCAAATAGAAAATGTTACAAGTTAACAGTCACCTAGCTACAAATAAATGAAAATATAATAATAATTGTAAACCACTTTTTGTACTTTCCTTTTCTTGTAATATATGAAGATTAACAGTAAAAATGAAAGTTGATAATTGGAAATCCACCATTGAAAAATTAACACATATTTGCTAAGTCTCTCCTCAAGCTGCCTACGCAGCCCTCACAAATGCAGTTCAATTTTAGTGGTTAATCCTATTTCGTGACTTAAATGATACCAAGATACCAATGAATTTTTTGAACCACTGACATAATAATTACATACCAGTTTCTTACCGACTTTATTTGGAGGTGAGGTCTCCTCACCCACAGAAACAGTTCTTTTTTTCTACCTGTTCATAAAGGCAGTGTCAAAATTTCGAACCCTTCCAAGATGACCAATTTAAACTATGAAACTTTAAGGAAAGGCTCTGTCAATTGCGTTAGTAGAACAAAGAGACATAGACCTCGCTCAACATAATAAACTTCTAAAAGATGCACGCAAAGAATGCCATAAAGAGAAGGATGTCCTAGCACCATCCTAGCCAAACTCTCGCCCACTAAGAAACGAGCGCTTGAACGATCGATTTCTACTAAGATTAGAACAAAATCATCCAACTGGCTCTCGGTTATACCGACTATAAAAGACGACTTTGACCTGTCCCCATTCGAATTCAGGGAGCAATAGCGTATTGAACCACCGAACACCAATTTCTATGCCCAAATCATGCGACGGTTGCCGTAGTTATGAATTCAATGTTGATCATGCTCTTTGCTGCAAAATTGGCGGTTTAATAACACGTCGTCATAATAAAGTTAGAGATCTTTTTTATGAACTATGTCAACATGCTTGGGGAAACGTAATTAAAGAACCAGTCATCTCTGAAGGAGTTTGCGGGTTACGTGGAGACTTATCTTGTCGTGGTGTATGGATGTTCAGAGGGAGGCGTTATTTGATATCCGTGTTGTAGATACCTACTGACGCTCCCTCTTATGTTTCACGCCCTGTCACTATACTAAAATCTGCAGAAAATGAAAAACAAAGAAAATATTCTAATGCTGTTGAAATGCGACATGCAACTTTTATTCCCCTTATGTAATTTCTTCGATAGGTACACATCCCCTCTGTTCGAATGCGATAGTCGTGGGGCATTTTACACAAAAGGTACCTGTCTATAAAGTCAAAGCACAATTTATAGTATTTTAGCGTCCTACTCACTCAGAAAAACGAATACAAGAAAGCCCGGTTCTGGAAGACCATCCAGTTTAAGCCAGTCTACTGAGTTTTAAGAAAACGACCGCCGGCCGTATCACAAACTCATATACACAGTTCGAAAGAAAATTCAAAGGCGATGGCAAATTCATTTAAAAGTATCAGACATGATGGGTATTGAAAAACAATCAAGAAAAGTCAAGACGACTGTGTCTAAAAATCAAAAATTTACTCCGGCCTCTCAATTTGGTCAAAAATACCTACATTCCACGCTAAAAACGACGTCTTGTGCGTAATGAACGACGAATCATATTTCACATTAGACGGAAATGAATGGCAAGGGAATTATTATTTCAAAAACACCAATGGCCAACTGAAGAAAACGTGAAGTAGTGGACCCTACGAAGGTTTACTAGGAAGTTTTACTGTGGCTTGCGATCAGCCCTCGCGGTAATGTGGTGTTTTACTCAAAAACAGTTAAGCAAAATGGACTTGCTAAAAAATCCCGTACGTCCCCAAATTAGAAAATCCACCTAACGCCCCAGAACTTTGCCCAATCGAAGATTTTTAGGCACATCTGAACCGGCGAATTTACTTAAATAATTTTCGCCGAATAAATGTACAAAGTTAAATTCAAAAGATTAAATTAGAATAAAAAATAATTACGACATCTGTGTTCTAGCCATCAATGGACAAAGTTTCAAGGAACTGTCGCAAAGCCGCTCACAAAGGAGTAAATTATTTTTTGCATAAACATTGTTAATTTGTAAACATTTTTATCAAAACAGATTTTTTATTACATAAAATATTGTTTTGAACTTTCTCCAAATTTCAATCCGCATACGTTAGCTTCCGTTAACGGAGTCTTCGCACCGCAAATGTCTGCATTTGTTAACCTCTGAGAAGCTAATTGCTGATCGTTGGGACAGATCTTTAAGCGTAGTAATGGGATGGTTAAGATCACGCATTATCAATAATCCGTGCTACAAGCATGTGCATTCGTGGTACACGATTCAAATTCATACCACCAGCCAAATTATTTGGTTTCGACGATAGTGCGGCCTTGCCACGCTGCTGAGTTTTTTTGTTATGTTTTTGTATCTTTTTCATAATAAAATTGATTATCCATCAAAAATATTCTGAAACTGAATATCAAAAAATCAAAGATGTAGAAATGTTCAGAAATACATCAAAATATCAATACTGTTGAAATAAATCAACACTTGTGAAATAAATAAACACTTTCAAATCCACTAAAACATTAGGTTTTTATTCAGCAACTTTGACCTGATGCAGGCAATCAAGATTTAAAAATAAAGTATATTGAATCATTCCTCCGCATAGCTTATTTTTGTTCACTATAAATTAGTTGATTATTGTTCTTGCTCATACAAAAAGACATCTAGCAAACTTATTATGAAGGATTAAAAACAGAAGTAACTTATTCTTCGCCTACTGCTGCAACACAGAATGCATTGTCATGATTTGTCCAAAGCCTTTGTCATTTCATATCTTTGTACGTATCATGTGAAGCTTTAACCTCGTAAAGCCCAGTGTGCAATAGGATGTACATTACCAAGGCAATTTAATTTGAACTGTATTGCAATAAGAATAAAGTTTTTTTTCCTTTCTTCCTAAATTGAAAATGGCATTGTCGATCGATCGAAATTGAACTTTGTTGCCTTGATGGTACATTTAAAGTCCCACTGACAAAAAACTGTCTGATTTTAGTATGATGGGCCTTACGAGGCTATAGCTACATTTTTATCTGAAACAATGTTACCAGTATGTATTTTACCAGTAGTGTAACCGATACCCTGTTTTCATGTATTTTAGAACTAAAGAGAAACTTGTTAAGAAACAATTTTAAACACTTTGATTTTTCGGACCACCTAATGTAAATAAACACCATTATAATATAACAGTAATAATAATGAAATCAAACTAATAGTGCATGAAATTAAATTCAGTCGTTGAATAAGGCTATTGGAATTACTTCAGTTATCTCATGATTTCTTAGGTTTGGATAGACAAAAATACACAAAATCTAATAATAAAATACTTAATTGTTCATTATATTTTTATGAATTATTGTATTTTTATTATGAATTTTATCCATCTAAACCTAAGATATCCGGGGCGTTTGCTCACAACACAAGGAAGAAAAGCAGTTTAACATTTTATTTGCCTATATTAAAGTACTACTTGTTGCACGATTTCAAAATCAAAATGGGATGTCTATTTTTGTTTTGCAATACTTGAAAAAAATATTAAATGAAAATGTAAAATTTTTATTTTTGTTAAAATTTAGGTACATAAAATTGTGCAAAGGTTGGGATCTCCTAGTAAGTAAAAGAATACCTGTGACAGGAGACCCCGGTCTTCCATAACATGATATGGTTATATCGAAATGTAATTCATTTTATACTTAAACATAAACAATATTAATGATAAACATTTTTAAGTAGTATTAAATCTTATATGCATAATTAAGTAATAAAAAAATAATTTGTTAGTCATAATTCATTCATAATAATTATTAACAAAAATGCTATTTCCCTATAGCACCAAAGTATTGTTAAAATTCAACTTTTGCTGGTTAATTAATTTCTTAATGTACTTTCAGACCCTGAGGAAGAGAATATATCGAATTTAATATCTAAATTATTGTCTGTTTGTGCTACGGACGACTTGCATGTGTGTGATGATTTCCACATTAGTTTATCTAGAACTGTGACGCTGATGTATCATTTGATAACTCCGTTTACAAAGGCACTACAGACTGCTGTTGATGAAATCGAGAGGTAAGATTTGCTAACACATTTGTTATATTTTGCTGCACTGTTTTCGATATTAACATGTTGGGGGAAGCGGGGCAGTTTGATACACGGGGCACAATAATACACCAGCACTATTTCGTTAAAAACAAATGGTACTAGTAATATCGAAATATCACTAAAACATGACTATACATAAGCGGGCTCGACAGCTGTAAACGCATCGCTAGGTTGTTGTTCTTTAGCTTTTCACAAGTAAAAAAGTGTTTTGAGTGTAGCTTACTAAAAATATTGTTCTTATGTAATAGTTAATTGTTGCAGTGTTTATCTGTTTATCGGATATTTGAAATTCCCAATATTAAGTTATTTTATTTCGTTATCAGGATTGCATGTTTAACTTTTCTATAGTACACTGGTTTTATTAATATTCAAATATTTTTCGAATATGACCGTTGGGGCGCTTGTACTTATACACAAACGTACGGGGTACATTGGTGCTATGAATGTTTGAGGAAGTAATTTTTGACTGTGTGGTAAGTGTCTAAAAGTGTTTTAGGGTTTGTTTAGCCTATTTTCTCATACATGTTAAAGTTCATTTAAATAAATACAAAAAAAAATATAGAAATCGGTCATAATCAGTGATCGGAATAGGTAGAGTATATTTACCTAAAGTTTGCAAAAGGACATAATATAGAGTGGTTACAACCGGGTGAAATATTATTTTATTTTTATTTAATTCCGGATTTCCAGTATTTTTCTGGTACTAGTAAATGTAGTAGCAAGGAAGTCTCCAGTTTATGTCTCAGTTTTACGAAGTTTATGTAAATATACTCCTCCTATTATTTCGATACTTAAAAGAAATGAGTTACAGGCCCCTTTTATCACAAACTAAATATTACGTATATTGTAAAATGCCGGAAATCCGGAATTCTATAAAGATTAATCAATATTTCATCCGATTGTAACCACATTATATTATGTCCTTTTGCGAACTTTAGGTAAATATACTCTACCTATTCCGATCACTGGTCATAATTTCTATAAGTAAAAAATATATATATTTAAAATCTTTATGAAACACAATAGGTTGCCTATACCCTCCTTAAAAGAAACGAAACAACATTTTGTTGAATGTTGGCATTTTTAAAACTTTTATACATAATTAAACATGTGTATCAAGGTGCCCCATGGGTGGCGCACAATTAAACAAATTAAAATATTCAGTTTTTTCTTTATTTTTATTACGATTAAATTTTCAAGATTAAAGACTGTACACGATAAAATCCGGGCATGCATGCTCTGGTGTATTTTTTTAATTAATGCTAATTTTCAAGTAGCCCTTTTTTGTAATAGTCAGTGGTTATGAAACTTCATAGTAAAAATACAATCATAATAAAATGTTAGGGCGTTAGTGACTTAGACCATTATATAATCCACAGTACCAATATTTTTTTGTACACGGTCTACTGACAGTCTTTACCAAATTCTCCTGTTATAAATATTTTATTATTTTTAATTATACAAGCCAAATTATACCTTATTACATTATCTTTTCACAATAGTTAAAACTTTTCTAATTGTATTAAGATTGAGATAGTTCTGAGGTTTTTTAACTTTGGTGAATTTGACTTTTTGACAAATAAATGCCTCCCATACAAAAATAACTTTCAGTGCTTGTAGTAAAAAGTCTTCCTGACTACTACAAACAGAAATGAGTTTCAAAAAGCATTTTTTTGGTAAGACGATATTCTAATGTGCGTAAAACAGCTTGTAAAAATATAAATACAGTTGTGACATTGTAGCAGGAAGCGAGTGAAGATTGTCAAAAAACGCTGGACAGGGGATGAAAGGTATGATATAATATATTCGGCGAAAACTCACACATACCCATACATTATGATACGATTTTATTTTATTATATAGTATTATAATTATATAAGTTAATAAAAAAACTGCTTGAAATTATGCATTCATTGTAAAGATACACCAGACCATGCATGCCCGGATTTTATCGTGTACAGTCTTTAATTTAAATGCCATATCAATCCCAATTAGTTTAACTATGATATAAGCAAAAATGGTATAATTTTAATCATTTTTTCTGCCCAAAATATAAGGTAAAAAAATTCCGTATCAATGTGCCCCGCTTCCCCCCCTATGTTCTGATTCCCTCTATACTAGCACTATGCGCCTAATATGCGACGTATATTGAAACGTCATACAAAATTGTGAAACGATTGAAAGCGACATGGTACATAAATGATCACTTATTTATGCTGTTGACTGTACAACAAAAAACTCCCGACACTCCGATGACGCAAACTGCAAACATTCCGTCCAAACTGTTTATGTAAATGTATGGTGGCACGTGGGGTATTGTTCATGAGTAAAGCAGCGGAGTTGAAAATGTAACACCAAAGTTTCTCAAAAGCAGAATTGAACCCAAGTTGAACCTTAAGCACAGACCACAGTGAGTTTACTGGGCCACCTGGGCTGGGTTACCATTCATTGAGTTAGACTATGTTTTTTATATTCATGCATATAGTTAGGTAGTTGGCAATGTGATTGTTAAAAACTTTAAAATTATAGGTACCTGCTTATTAATATCTATCAATAATGATTCTCTTCAACTTTCTTGCGGGGATGGTTTTATAAATTGATGTCAACATTAACAAATATTTATTGTATTTACAGCTTTCACTTGGGATTTGAAAGTGTGAAATTATATTGCAACGAAGAAAACAACAGGACATTTATATCTTTAGTTGTTGATCACCTTAGCAACAGACACTTGCTAAAAATTGTGAAAAAAGTAGACGAGATCCTTGCAGACTTCAAGTTGCCTACTTTTTACGATGTAAATATTTTGAATTCATATCAGTTTAAGTTTTGCTGACATAGCTTTTATTTACTTGTGATTGTGCAAATTGTGTGGAGCCACTGTACCTGCACAAATTATTTTTTGTATGACTTTGTATGATTGGTATAGCTGATTTTCCTTAATTTGATGCAAGTTGGGGCAAGTGCAGACTGACAAGGACTCTGATGGAGTATTTGAGTCAGAATCTGGACTCAGTTTGGTCATCTTAAAATTGTGACTTGGACAGAAAACGTAACCATGACATATTTTCGGCTCACCTTTTTACAACAAAAACTAGGATGTGACTCAATTCTTTAGTTTAACTTCTCTTACCTTCTTTTAATGATCATTTAAACTGGTTCATAATCGGCGAAGATATCGCGTAACGCACCCGCATCAAAAAATTACATTCTAATTCTTTCTTCGGTCGGTTGTTTGTCAGTAACAATGGCTAACAAACAAACAAACTTGCTAATGGATTTTGTATGATAAGATTAATTTTCATTGCAGGTACCGTCAGTCCACATGAGCATTTTATGGGCTAATGGGAGCAAAAAGGCAGAATTTGCTGGTGCCTTAGAAAAATTAAACGATATTCTTCATCAAGAGATTGATAAGTCACTAAGAAGTACACAAATAAAAAAAATTAATTGTAAAGTAGGCAATAAATTTTTCCAATTTCGATTACAGTGAGCACGGTTAATATAGGAATATGGAACAAGGACGAAATAAGGTTTTTATAAATCCTAATTTTAATAAAATGTCGAATAATAGTGGTCCAATAAAACAAATGCCTGTAATGCATGTAAATCCTAACTTCTGTCATAATCCACAAAGTACTGGGACTGGATCGAAAATATTCATTAATCCCAATTTTGTTAGACCAAATGTAATCAGAAATCAGACCCCATTTTTGAACGCACACTTTCATCCTAGTCCACTCAAGGACAGCAATAAGTTGTTAACTGCACATGTTTCGACCGTGAAACAACACGAAGGCGATGGGTACACGAGATTAGTTCTAGCCAACCCAGCTGCTACTCATCCTTTTCAAGCCAACTCTCGCTATTCATTGGTAAGACAGAAGGCAAGTGAACCATTACAGCCTAAAATGACCAACACTCAGACACATACAGTAAAAATAAGCAAGTATAAATCAATTAAAATTACAGATATGAAGAAGAATCTGGAATCGGTAAAACTTCCTGTAAAATCAATACTCATTGTTACAGATAGCCATAAATCTATTACGAATACTAAGACGAGTGGAAAGAACATCAATCCTCATTCCATGCTTACTCATGGAAACCAATATACACTTGTTAGCCCATCAACTGCGGTTAATAAACCTCAAATTAAAAGACGTACTTCCATTAATTCTAAAAAACCCAATTACAATCGAAATAGGACAAAAACTGATGGGGTGTATAAAAAAAATAATATTCCTTGCCCTCAGTTCCGTAAATATGGTAAGTGCTTGAGAAATATACAGGAAAAGTGTATATTTCTTCATGACAAAAAACATGTGTCTATCTGCAGAAAGTTCCTCACTGGTGCGTGTCATGATAGTAAATGTCTTCTTTCTCACGAGCTTTCTCATAAAAAAATGCCTACTTGTTACTTTTACCTTAATGGCATGTGTACGAAAGACAGATGTCCGTACTTGCATGTCAAACTGAATGAAAAAGCTAAAATTTGCTCCGACTTTGTGAGAGGGTACTGCGATAAGGGTGAAAAGTGCTTGAAAAAACACATAAGCAAAGGTCTAGCAAATGATGCAAAACTACGACTTAGCCTAAGGAAGCAGTCTCCTCAGAAATCAATGAAATATAAATTGGATAAAAGTAAAGTAAAAACTACTGTAAAAAATACTCAGAAGAAAAAGAGTAAAGTACAAATCCCCCAGGAGCGTCATTTGGAGAAAAATAATGAATCAGGTGAAAGGTACTACAAAGGGTCAATACAAGATTGCATGGAATATAATGAAATTATTAAACCGTCTCGTTGTAAATTGGGCGCCTTACCATCGTTTATTCAATTGTAATTGAGTCTGTGACACGGGTACTCCCACTGTAAGGAGGGATAATTCTTATTAACTGGACACTGATGTTAGGTCCCAGTTGCAGGCTAATGATTTTGTAAGATGACACTTAAGTACAAACAAACCCATCTTAGTACGGATGTAGTGAATAATCAAACGACTTCGTATCTTGTCTTGTCGTTATTTCCTTCCTTTTTTAGTTGTGCATCCCGCCTATCTGAACCTTTTGTCATGAGTTTTTTTATCAAGTTAGTGTTTCATTATGCATGACTGCCTCCGCTGTAAGTCTATTATAGTCAAACCCCGTTATCAGTGTTGCGGATCCATTGAAACTAAGTCATAGGGTTGTCGCACGATATTGATTTTGTGGTCGTTTTCTAAATAAATTATTGAGAGTTTTTCTAGATTAGTTGGCGTTAAATTTTGTCTATTCAAGTAGATCCATTCTAAATATGAAAACGAATCGCTCTACTGCTACAGATTTAATTAGTTATTATTTAATTGGTAATTAATACATCAGGTTATTATAGGTTTCCACAGTGTTTTTGTTAATATATTTGTTATTTCAGCTTCCCCGTTAGAATAAAACGTCCTTTAAGCCCGTCAGTAAGTAAATTGTGAAGTTTACATCAAATAGACAAAGTGAATCAAATTATTTATAGGTACATGTGCAGTGCCAACCCTAGCGTTTTCAATGATGAAACACTGATAACGGGGTTTGATTATAGTACTTTTAAACGACTTCAAAGTGGAACAATTGTTTTCATTTTGTATGCAGACAAGCCTTCGATTTTCAAAATGGAAACGATTGCGGTTGCGAATGCGTTAGGCAATAGCCCCTCTTGTTTTTCGCATTAGTTCCTTTGCAAGAAAGTTCCTTCTGGTAATTTGAAGGAACTAGTGCGAATAAAAGGTCTCGGTTGTTCCTCCTGCTCTTGTAAAGGAATAAAAGCGAAGGTATAGTCGCAGTAGAACCTTTAGTATTAGCAAACGAACAAAGGCGAAAAAAAGTCGCGGTACGTCCTTCGTCTCTTGTGAAGGAACTAAGGCGAAAAAAAAACGCGATAACTCCTTCGAAGGGACATCCAAAGGAACTACCGCGAATAATCCAAAAAAGTTACCTACTTAAAATAAATAAATAAAAATATGCTCGTGTCCTACTACAATATTCCCAAAATGGTAATCATCTAATCTTAATCACATTATGCAGCATTATTAGTAGAAGTTGGATCATTGTGCCCAAATCACTCCAACAAACGTTTCTCAAACCATTGTTGTGGCCAAGCCCTACCGAAATTGGAAAAATGAAGCCCAGTACCTCCCAATGGGAAGGGTGGTAACTAGTGAAAAAGTATTCCTTAAACTCGGTTTACAATCATGATATTAGTTGGTATAATTATATTTTGTACAAAATGTATTTTTTTAAATAAAAGAGTTTTTGAGTACTGATATTTTTTATTAATTAGAAAAGCCCCTAGATACATAAAAAATCAGCCAAGTGCGAGTCGGCCTCGGCCTAGGGTTCCCATCAAAATGTGTCATTTATTACCCAATAAAGTGTATTTTAGTATTATTTTGATTTCTCAAAAACTTCAAAATTGAAACATTTGTTTTTCCTGATATATTTACATAAACTTTTATTATTTCTGATTTTTTGTTTGACAGATTTCAAACTAAGTATTTCGTTGATATTATAAGTTAATTTTGTTTGTTGGTTTGTTAATTTTTCACAAGTGAGTTATAACGAAGAAATGTTTGGGAATGTCCAAATTTCTTTTTTAAATGATCAGACGACGGCATACAAATAAAGTTGCCAATAAAGTTGGGTAAGCAATTTTTAAAACTATTTCAAGTCAATACCATAAGTAACTGCTGAAATAATGGTTCCGTTTTTACGTTTTTGAACGGTATCCTAAAAATCACAATATTATATATTCTTCACTCATTAATTATATTCTAAAATGCAGAAAGTGTAAATAAATAGTTCAATTCCTGAACCACCTTGGCACTTTACTATTTTTTCCTGATGACGTTCCAGCGCCAGAGGCCTGAGAGTTAACCGTCTGTTTTTTTCTACTAGGAGCTCTGAAACATATCAAATTAATAATTAAAAGAGAAGAAATAGATTTGGGTGTAGGTGGGGATACGATCGCCTTCATACAACCCTTGTACATTTTTGCAATTTTTTGAAGTGGGTAGGAAGCAAGGAAGCGGCAGAGATGTAATGTAACAACAACGCCAGGCCCAAAAACTTTACAAGTGTATAGATAAAAAACTTAATAGTAGGGGAGCCCAAGGTGCTAATTGGGGACTCGAGCGTCGTGGGGACCTATTAGGGACCATTCAGCGGTGGGGGAAGCGTGTACAGGTTTTCAAAAATGTAAAAAAAAAACAGTCAAACGGAAATACTTGAGCGCGTCAGATATTGATAGTGTATAACTCCCACGTGTCTCTGATAACGGAGGCATGTTAATCTGCCGGTTTGCATGGTGGGGGTGGCCGTACGGAAGGGTTGAAAATGGGAAAAAAAGATATCGAGTAATATGAGACCACAATAAGAATTCCCCTTGTAAGAGTTGTCTATAAGAGATTTTAGCTAACACAGCCTCTATTCTTATAATTTAGGTTGGATAAAGGCTAATATGACCGCTAAACTTTAATGATAATTTTTGATATTTCGGCTTATGGAAATCGTCAGAATATATTTTTTCTATCATTCTTGAACTATTTCCTTCAAAATAAAATAAAAAACGACCGCGCTCAAGAAAGTCAAAGTAACGTTTTTTTTGTTGCAAATTTGTGACCCTCCCACCCCCTTGCGTTACGCTTAAATCGTCAGATTATTGAAATATATACTTTTTTGCACTTTTTTGCACGTTTATTAATTAAGCTACCTTACCTTAATCTTGACGCGCTCTAGTATTTCAAGATATCGTTTTTTTTTTTACTATTCTGTTCGGCTATCCTGGACTTAGGATAAAGTGCTCATATATGCTGGAGGTACTCAACAGGGTACAAGGATGCCCCCTTATGTTAATCTGCCGCGCTCGAGTAAATCCCGAAAGACCATGCACCTTATTTACAGTTAATAAGAGGTATCCAAAAATTACTAATAACTGGGTATTTTTCCTTACTGCGAATTTACGTATTATCTTGGAACGAGCTTTAAATTTGAATGAACACAAACAAGAAACTATTTTATTTAATAAATAAACGTTTTATTTAATATTGTTGTTCAATTAAATCAAAGGTTACTTTGTATCGTTCAGGAAAAATGCAAGCCGACATAAGGATCGTAAATCAGTTCGTCGATTTCGGAATGTGTTAGTGTAATTTAAAATTTCTATAACAGTAGGTACCTGTATTTAGAAGCCATTATACAGGCTGCATCGCAGGCTGTTATCTCTGAATATATTTCTTTCTTGAGATAGGCTGGATCCGGTTCCTCTTCCATCCACTTAAAATGCATGTGCACACACGGGACAAATTTTGCTTCAAGCAGTGTCATGTTTGGATTCAAGGTTTCTTTAATCGGAGTAGTGACTGGAAATTTAAATTATTCCCACATAAAAGGATTCGTACCAAAACAGTAAAAAAAATACATTAAAAGTTATTGCACAGGCCATCAGGCCACATGACTAGGAACGCTTGCGTTTTTTTCCCACAAAATTAGGATACACCTATTTTTAACAATGTATGAAAATTTGGAAAC
Source organism: Acleris literana (assembly GCA_946894065.1). Classification (NCBI taxonomy): domain Eukaryota; kingdom Metazoa; phylum Arthropoda; class Insecta; order Lepidoptera; family Tortricidae; genus Acleris; species Acleris literana. The sequence continues at coordinate 9,593,949 of OX335681.1, forward strand.
CATTTCGAGTATTAAGCTTCTCAAATCAATCTCTGCAGTTCGATTTAATAACTATTAGTTATTTTTTGCGTTTATGAAGACGGGTTTTTGTTTTTTTAATCATTTATTTTATTTTATACTTTTTAGTGATCCTATTTATGCTGTTATGTACCTAGTCCCACTTCTCAATTAAACTTTCCTTTGTCGTTGACGCACCTGTACGTCAGCCATTCTAATTAACATTTAGAATTTAAATTTTATTGAAAAAAGAAAAAAATCGAATTTTAATGCAAAAAATTCAAATATTTCAATCTCGCCGTAGGCAACGCCGCCGCGGGAATGTCATAGTCATATATTTAAACCTAAATGTGCTTCGTCGTAGTCGCTCAACTACCTTAATCGAGATATCTTATCGCCACCCTTGAGATAAATACCGTTAAGGAGTTCCGGTGGTGTGGTCTTCATCATCAGTTCCATTTCACCATAAAGTGCTTTTCAAGAGCAAATGCATGAGTTACAGTGAGAAATACCGGAATCGCTATTGGTGTGCCTATAATATTTGGGGAGCTCCCTTGATTTCTCCAAGACCCCATCATTAGACCCTGACGCTTGACGTGCACAACCGATTTTCATGAAACCTAGCTAAGAACGACCGCTAAAAAACCTGGTTTCAAATAAAAACGACCGCATCCAAATAGGTTCACCCGTTTAAGAGCTACGGCGCCACATACACCCACCCACACACACGCACGCACGCACGCACATAGCAGTCAAACGTATAATACCCCTCTTTTTGCTTCGGTGGTTAAATTGAATTAATTATTTCAACACTTTTGAAATAAAAAACTTTTCACAGAATTGTACAAGATAAGGCCTTTGCCCTCGATGCGCGAATGTGCAAAGAATAGAGTTGTGGAAAAGTGCATTTAAAAGATTATGCTCCAGCTTTTGCGAACTTAGGCTTTCTTATAGGCATGATAACACGAGCTTTTGCCCGTGACTTCGAGCGCGTTGATCATCCCACGAGAAGTGATTGTTTCGGGATAAAAGTTAGCCGTAACAAACATACTATACTAACACACAGATTTGGCATTTATAATATTAGTGTGATATACAAAGATAAACTTACATATATGGAAAGGTTTATCAGGCGTCTGCAAGTGGTTCTTAATAAAATTGACGACATCCTGTATAGTATCGGTAGTTGTAAATATACCCTGTAGCACCATGTGATCTGGAAACTGAACTCTTACAACCACATTCTTATATGCACTGAGTCTCTGTAGAGAATCCTGTAAAGAACACAAGGTTTTTTTTCCATAAATCATAAATGATCATTCCTTAAGGCTTCATATCGAGGTGGCAAAGATAATTTAGTAATCAAAAACGCAAAAATAACTTCTTTCAAAATTGAAGGTACGGTCACGGAAGTTAATTTGCTACCCTTTTCAAAGAAATCATCATCATCATCATCGTCATCGTCATCGTCGTCGTCGTTGTCGTCGTCGTCGTCGTCGTCGTCGTCGTCGTCGTCGTCATCGTCATCATCATCATCATCATCATCATCATCATCATCATCATCATCATCATCCGCAAAACGTCGACTGCTGGACAAAGGCCTTCCCAAAGGTTTTCCACAACGATCGGTCCTCTGCTGCTGTTATCCAGCGGTTTCCCGCCACCTTTATCAGATCGTCGGTACACCTTGTGGAAGGACCACGTCTCACATCCATACGTCATCACTGGCAACACACACTGATCGAAGACTGTTGTAATAAATTGATTGATTTATATAAGCTTTTCTATGAACTTTGTTTTCCGAAGGAACGTAAAAAGATTAATAGTGTTAATAAAAATAAATGGATAACAAAAGGGATAAAAGTATCAAGTAAAATAAAAAGGAATTTATACATATCATTTCGATACAAAGGAGATAAATTAAAACAGAAACCATATGAATCCTATTCAAAACTTTTAAAAAAATGCATACGAATCTCTGAAAAACTCAAATCAGAAAATAATTGAAAATTCCAGTAATAAATGTAAATGTATGTGGAAAATCATAAATAAACATACTGGGTTAAATAAAATACCAGAAACAATCAAATTTATATCCACCGACAGTCAAGTTATCAAAGATCCTCAAGAAATAGTAAGTATTTTTAATGATTTCTTTATAGAATCCTTACCAAGGTCTAAACATCAATTTCAAAACTCTACTAATCAAATTCATCGAGTATGCCCATCTATTTATATCGATCCAGTTACTCCAGGCGAGATATTAAAAGAAATAAAATGTCTAAGAAATACAACATCTGTTGGATATGATGAGATATCAACTAGAATAATTAAAGAAACCGCATCCGATTTAGCACCTCCACTCACTCATATAATTAATTTATCGTTAGAAAATGGCATCTTTCCAGAAAATCTTAAATTGTCAATAATAAAACCAGTTTATAAAAAATCAGAAAGAGATAAACTAAATAATTACAGACCAGTGACTCTGATTCCGATATTCTCAAAAATTTTTGAACGCATAATGTTTACAAGATTGATTAAATTCTCTGACAAGCACTCTGTTATAGTAAATGAACAAAATGGGTTTCGTAAGAATAGGTCTACAAACTATGCAATATTTCAATTACTTCAAACCATATATGATTGTGTTGATAAAAAGGTTCATGTATCTACATTATTTACAGACATGTCAAAGGCATTCGACTGTGTAAACCATACAATTTTACTTAACAAACTTGAATTATATGGTATAAGGGGTGTAGCTATAGAGTGGTTGAAATCGTATTTGGTAGACAGAAAACAATGTACAGAATTAAGCAACTTTTGTAGTAAGAGTAAAGAAATTAAATTATATAGGTCACAATTTAGAACTAATGATAGAGGAGTACCACAAGGTAGTATCTTAGGACCACTTTTATTTCTATCTTATATAAATGATCTCCCTGCATATAATGAAGAGAAAATGGTTTTGTACGCTGATGACAGCACCGCAATAGTTAAGTGTAAATCACCAGATCAATTTGAAAGTAACATCAACAGTACTCTTGAAAATATTATAGATTGGCTTGATAAAAACGATTTAAACATTAATCTGTCAAAGACAAACGTCATGCAATTTCACACTTTTCAAAGAACTCCATTGCACTTAAATATATCTTATAAATTCACAAATGTAGAAGAAGTTAAGCAGATAAAGTTTCTAGGACTTGTTCTTGATTGTAACTGTAATTGGAAACCACATATAGAGGATGTCTGTAGTAAATTATCACGTTATGTTTTTCCTTTGAGACGTATAATAAATAATTCCTCATTGGAAGCAGGATTGATGACTTACTATGGGTTTGTGCAATCTAGGTTAAGCTATGGTATTATATTTTGGGGGCATTCTACCGACTTTATAAAAGCATTTAGAATGCAAAAACGTTGCTTAAGGGCACTTGGTGGAATTTCTCAAAGAGATTCTTGTCAGAAGCTGTTTAAAGATTATAGAATACTTCCTCTTCCTTGTGTATATATTAAAGAAATTTCAATTTTTGTAAAAAAACACCCACATTTGTTTGAAACAGCCAAACATAATTTTAATCTTAGAAATAAACATAAATTAGTAGTAAATTCTCATCGCACAACCACTTTTGCAAAAAGTATGTTCTGGATGGCTGTACAAATTTATAATAGAATCCCAGACGCGTTCAAATTGTATAATTTTGATAAATTCAAATCTGTCATTCATAACTGGCTATTAAGTAAACTTTTCTACTCTGTACAAGACTTTTTAGAAAATGCCGGAAAAATTTAACGATATCAATTTGCAAAAGTAAGTTTAGAAGTTGTTGGATCAGTTACTTTAAATTAAATATAAGTAATTTAAACATTTTGCTACTTTACATATGTAAGGCAAATATTGTACACCATTTTATGGTAGACTGTAGCGGATAAGCTCACATAACATGTATATCATCTTTCATATGTACCTGCAGTTAAACAATAAAATATTTTGATTTTGATTTTGATTTTGATTTTGGGACGAGAAGATAGTGCGTAGCTTACCGAACGCTGCCTAGCCGAGTTGGGTTCGACGATTGACCTCTTTCTCGAAGTTGCACTTACCTAACTGGATTCTTTGTCCTAGGTATACATAGTCGTCAACAACTTCGAGAGTAGAGTCTCCAACATTGACAGGAGTGGGTACGACATGGACACTTGACATGATTTTCGTCTTGTCCATGTTCATTTTAAGACCCACTTGTTGAGAGACTGCTGAGGCCATCGAGCATTGTACCGAGGTCCTCCAGGGTCTCAGCCATGACGACAATATCGTCGGCGAATCGAGGGTGAGTGATGCATTAGCCATTTATGCTGATGCCAAAACCTCCCAGTCCAGAAGCTTGAAAGCGTCTTCCAATGCAGAATTAAACAGTTTCGGAGATATTACATTACATTTCCCTGTCACAGTCCTCGCTGCAATTGGGTAGGCTTCGAGTTCCAGTCCTGAAGGCGAACTGACATAGTGGCGTTTCTATACAAACACTTTAACACCTCGATGTACCGATAGTCGATTTGGCACCTCTGAAGAGACTGCAACACGGCCCATGTTTCGATAGAATCGAAGGCTTTCTCATAGTCCACAAACGCTAATCATAGTGGCTAATTATACTCCTCAGTCTTCTGCATAACCTGCCGCAGCGTGTGGATGTGGTCTATGGTGCTAAAGCCTTTTCGGAAACCGGCTTGTTCGGTGGGCTGGAAATGGTCAAACCTTCGTGCGAGACGATTCGTTATGACTCTAGAGAACAGCTTATAAACATGGCTTAGGAGCGTCTATAATTCTTCAACTGGGTATTATCACCCTTTTTGAAGAAAATAACCATCATGCCGCCATCTTTCTTTTAACTAAAGTTATTACATGACGTGTAAGCATAACCAACTTAGTATGGATTCTAATTAACTGAAGAATTTCCTTGGAATCGGACGATGCTTTTTTGTAGCGCAAGTAAAAACACAATTTATGGGATATGTAACAAACTTAAATAACAATTACCCTTTTTGTAGTCAGCTAAACGGGTAAAGGTAGCCAGTTTTTTCCGTTAAGTTGATAACTCGAAGGTCAATTGTAATTAAACTATGTGATATATTATATCCTATAAGTTTTGTTTTTATTTGTAGTTCAAAAAAGCACCGTCCAATAATAGTAATGAGGAAATAACTATATGAAAAGCAAGCTTTAAAAACCCGACTACATTTTTTATACTGCCTTCGATATACCTACATATATTAATAATTGTCATTTTGCCTTTGTTGTTATTTCAATTTTAACTGTTTCACCCGGGATGACGTAAGGATTCTAACGATACCTCACACATCTAAACCGGTCAAGGGATTTAGAAGTTATAGTGGAATAAAGAAACTCACATACATACAAACATGAACCCTGAAAACATTACACTCCTTTTTTGGGGCAGTCGTGTAATAATAGTAACGAGGGCGCCACTGTACATCCGGCGTACGCTCGGCGCAGTCTGAAGAAGAAGGGCCTTAAAGTTTTTTTTTAAAGTAATTTAGCTTAAAATAATGTGCTGATAAATTTAAATAACAATCTTATCATTTACGGTTTATAAAAAATTGTTTGGGCGTTTTTCTCAAAATTCACTTTTTAAAGATAGGCAGATAGATGATTTGTGCGTGACACGACAGACCTATGTCAGTGAATAAAATAACTCAGGTAAAATAACTTTAGAAGCTAAAAAAATATGTACAGCCTCATTTTTCTAGGACTAGGGGCTGCTTGTGACATGTCACATGAATATACACTGACATGTCTGGGACATTCAAAAGGTTAAGTAAAATGTTGGAGTGACAGAAGCGCGTTTCACGAGTCTGTTGTGGTTTTTAGGTTATCCTTCTTATATCTGTGTAATTCCTTTTATTTGTTGTGGTTTTGTTTCGGTGATGGTGTATTTGTGTTTATATTGGTACTTAAGTAATTAGTGTATTTTTTGTTTTCCGTCCCATTTGGCCCTCGGGCCAATTGGGAGATGGAGGGTAACGAACCTCCTGACGAGGAGATTGATCATGGGGGTGTCTCAATGGATACAGATGCACAGTCTACATCTAGGAAACGTCCTATTGCCATTTTGCTGTCCCCTAACAATCCAGAGCCCACTCCAAAGAAGGCCTTAACCGATCCCGTCAATCGCCACCGTTTATAAGTACCCTTCTATGGAGAGTGATTCTCGGTCTTATGGGAAGGATGACTCCGGCCCATTTATCATACATATATCTCGGGAAATAGATTCTAACAACTCTGGTGTATCTCTGCGTCCCATTATGGTAGGCCTCATTCTTAAAAAGAGCTGTATAAAAGACATAAAAAAAGACGGAATCAAATCCATCGGGAGCAACAGGGTCACTGTTGAGCTGAGGTCAGCGGAGGGTGCAAATAACCTCATTACGCACGGCTGTCTAACACAACACAAACTCACAGCTACGATACCAACATATCATTTATCTAGAATGGGCCTAGTCCGTGGTGTTCCAGTGGACTGGTCTATGGAAGAATTTGTGGATGCAACTGAACTTAAAGAGGGCAGTGGAAAAATCCTTAAAGCACGCCGTCTTCAACGCAAAGTTTTTACGCAGGTTCCCCCTCCTGGGTCCCTACCCAATCAGTCGTGATCACATTTGAAGGTCAAACTTAACCCTCTAAAATTTATGCACTCTACAGTGTAGGAAATGCTTGAGATTTGGCCATATTCAAAATCAGTGTCGTTCTGGGGCCCGCTGCTTTAAGTGTGCTCAAAATCATTCAGGTGACGATTGCAAGAAAACACAAGACAATGCATCGTGCCTCTTCTGCTCGGGGAGACATTTTGCTACTGACCATTGCTGCCCAAAATTTGCAAGGCAAAAAGCCATAAAACTTGTTATGTCAGAACAAAATGTTTCATATGCTGAGGCCGCTGCACGCTTTCCTAATGTTAGAAGACCTTATGCTGACGTTGCAAAAGTAATGTTTGCCCCAGTTTCATCTGAGTCCTCCTGGCAGTCCCCCCCTCAGTCATCTACCCCTTTTCCTCCCTCCCCATCCAATCTTACCTCCTACCGCAAAACGGTAACTCGGATCCCTCGTACTAGGTCCCCCCTCCCGGAGGGATATGACAGGCGTGCTCACCAGAGCATTGTTGAAACCCCGGCTCCGCAACTTCCAAATGGACATGCGCTATTCGACCCTGCTCATTGAATTGGGCGAGTCACCCCGAACGAGGACCCCTCCTGGAGCTCCTGTTCAAACTCCTCACAAACATCATCTCTAAGTGGACTGATGTTTTACCGAACGACGTTGCACCTTTGATGATTACCCTAGCTGAAAAACTTTCCACTCCCAATGGCCCCTTCCCTTCAGGGCTAACTCACTTCCTCCAATGAAATAGTAGAAGCATTATATCTAAAATAACCCGACCTTATAAATTTATTAAATACCCACTCTGTCTCCGTCGCGGCTATCTCGGAGACTTGGCTTGGCCCTGCGGTCAGTTTTAGGCTGCCGGGATTTGCTTGTCTCCGTGATGACCGGGATGATGGACGTGCTGGATGTGCACTATTGATTAAACGTTCCTTTAATTTTTCTCAAATCCCCCTTCCTCCTCACTCACCTGAAATTAATGCTGTGGCCGCTAAGGTCATGGATGTTAATTTTATTTCAATTTAAATTCCTCATCCTAATATTAATCTTATCCCGGATCTGTCGACGATTTTATTTACTGTTCCTCCCCCCCTCGTTATACTTGGAGACTTTAACTGCCACAATTCCTCCTGGGGCTCTCATCACTCGGACACTTTTTCCTCATTTCTTTTAGAATTGTTTGATGATGTTAATGTATGTGTTATTAACGATGGGTCAGTTTTAGATTTATCGGCATGCTCTCCGGATCTCTCTTCTTTACTATCGTGGAGGGTTTTGAATCAGTCGTTTGGGAGCGACCATTTCCCAATCCTAATATCCAAACCACTATCCACCCTTCCCTCCACAAAGCGCTTTTAAAATATAAACTACAGGAAGCTGATTCGACTAAATTTTCTTTTTATATTGATGAGAAATTAAAACAATTTGATCCTTTATCTGACGAAAATCCTCTTATTCTTTACACAACATTTATTGGTCTACTTTATGAAGCTGCTGAAAAGTTTATCCCTCCAAAAAAAATAACCCATTCCCTAAACTGTCTTTCCCGCCATGGTGGGATGCTGACTGTTCTGCAGCTGTTAGGGAAAGGGATGGTGCTGAGCGTTCTTACAATCATGACATGTCGGCTTCCAATTTCATTAATTTCCAAAGTGTTTCAGCACGAACAAAAAGAACGCTTTCAAAAAAGAAAAGAAAAATCTGGAAGGGTTTCTGCGAATCTTTATCACCTAGGGCTCCCCCGACGCTCCTTTGGCGTAAGATTAAGAGATTCAGAGGGTCGTCCAATCCTGAGGGCCTCACCTGTCTTGATACATCCGCCTGGATACCGAACTTTGCGACCAGATTGGCCCCCGGTACTGCTCCAGAAGAATTGTGTGTGTCTGTATACCCTCCTGCCCCCTCTTCCCATTCTTTTGACGATCCCTTTTCTATGGCTGAGTACAAAATTGTTTTACGTGGGCTGCGTGACACTTCTCCAGGTGAAGACGGAATCCCTTACTCCTTCATTAGCAACCTTAATCAGACAGGTCAAGAGGTCCTTCTTAAACTACTGAACCGATTCTATGTATCTGGAGTAATACCGGAGTCTTGGAAGAGCCAAATCGTTTTACCGATTTTGAAATCCAGCCAAAACCCAGATGATGCAAGCTCCTACCGGCCTATTGCCTTGTCCGCTACTATTGGGAAAATACTCGAACATCTGGTTATAAATAGGGTAAGAGTGGTTTGTAGAAAATAAAAGGACTCTTGCTAACAGCCAAGTACCCTGGACAGTCTCAACATCCTGACTACAGACATTCGACTCTCAGAAGTAGACCCCATTTTTGACACTGATTTTGACGCTCTGGTCTATATGCCCAAAGTCATTTTGAACTTTGGTATTTTTAAAGACCCTGGAGCTAATTCCAAATTTAATCTGCTCCTCCAAGATTGGCATGACTGGCTTCCCATATATACAGATGCATCGAAGCTGTCAGTTGAAGGTTACGTAGGTTCGGCAGTATGGATCCCACGATTTAAGATAGTTCTGAACTGCAAAGCTCCTCCGCAGTCCTCGGTTTTTACTGGTGAGTCTCTTGCCCTTCTGGAAGCGATCGCCTATATTGAATAACATAACATTCCGAAGTCTATTATTTTTTCCGACTGTAAAAGCTGTCTTCAGGCAGTTACTGCCAATCAATTTCAAATTCATCCTTAAAATAAAGAATACTTTAGTAAAATGCGAAGTTTAAGGCTTGGAAGTGGTTCTCGCTTGGATCCCCGGACACAGCGGAATCGCGGGTAATGAATGGGCAGACTCATGGGCGAAAGACGCAGTCGTATCTGCTCCTAAAGAGCACCTATCCGTTCAGTCTTCTGACCTCCTAATGATGGCCCGTCGGGTGTTAGAGATTCGTGGCAAAAAATATGGGATAGTTCTAGATTAATTAAGGGCCGATACTACGGGGATATACAGCCAAAAATCCCCCATAAACCGTGGTTCTTCCGCTACCAAAAATTTAACAAACGAGCAACATCCACCATATGCCGACTCCGACTCGGTCATGCGTGCACTCCTGTCTTTTTAGCAAAAATTAATCCAAAATCTTAAGCCAAAATCTTTGTGAATGTGGCTTGGACGTCGGTTCACCTGAGCACATATTTTTCAGCTGCACTAAATATACCCAGTCCCTTTATGACATTCTCCCAAAAGACATCCCTAGATTTCTTAACTTTCAGTCCCTTCTTTCTTTTGTAGGATCTCCTTTTACCAAATTCCTTGTTAAATATGTTCAGGTACATAATATAAAATTATAACTACTCTTACTACTCATCTTATTATTCTATCTCGTTCTTGTCCATTTGTGTCTAACTTTCTTCCCTACCTGTAACTTTCGCTTGTTTGTTATTGTCCTGTTTTGTCTGTGTCGTTTACGTTATTTTATTATTACTTTTTTTAGGTTCCGGTCCGACCCTCCCACAAATCGTCAATACTTTTGAACCCAACTCTCTGGACGTGACCGAAGTCTACTCAGATGTTGGCAAAATACATCTATTGCAAAAGATGTGAAAGCAATAATTAAAAAAAAAAAAAAGTAAAATTTTAAATACCTTAGAATGGTTGTCTTTTTTAGCAGCAGTCATCAGAGGTGTTTCTTCTAATTGTAACCGATGATTCTGTAGATCAGAATACAACCTGCGCACCTCTTCTACTGTTAACTCATAAAAATCATCTGGTAAGTCTAAAATTTCGTCATCCTTCCCTTTTGGTATAAATGCAATTGCTTTGTGCTCTCCCAACTGCAAAAATAGTTTATTTAAATGGCATGAATAAGATTAAAATGGATTATTTACATGCTTTTTAGTGTTCCACACCCGAAGGCTAGCCCAACAGGAACCTATTAATATGCCTACGCTGTCTGGATTTACTCATTTTTTTTTAAAAGAAATTGTCATATTTTATGGGGTCACACATGAAACGTTTTTTTTCATCGTATTTTAATAAACTATAAAACTTTCAAACATACAAGAGTCAAATTTGGTATGATTATAATAATACAAACCCTGAAGAATAACAACAAACACTAAAAAGTGGTCAAGTGTGAGTTGTGCTCGCGCTGATTCGATTCGAATCCGCATTCAAATCGAAATATAATAATACCTACTGCGTAGCGGTACGGAACCCTAGGTGCAAGAGTCCAACTCGCACTTGACCAGTTTTTTCTTACAAATTTTACTTCTTCTTCAATTTTCAGTCTTCTTTCCAAGTTTGTTTGTGATTCTAGTGATGAACTAGAGATTTTATCTTTGGCTTCAAGATTGTTGACTGGCTGGGTGGATGGCAGTTTTATCTCACTATCTTGAATTTTAAGTGGCCTCTCTGGCTCAGATTTAAGTTTTGCTAATTTCTCCTTTTCTTTTTTAATTAAATTAAGAGGGTCAATTTTTTCAGTTGGATATTTTTTATGAATTTCAGAGGGTCCTGGTGCTACCATTTCTTCATTGGGGCTTTTGGATGGTGTATAAGTAGTAGCTGCTATATCTTTGTCATCTTTCATTGACAATGGAACTCTATAAACAGCTGACACATTTGCCTGCCTAAAAACAAGATATGGATGCATAAATTGAGAGAAATACAATACTGATGGTCCTCCCACTGCGGCAATAAATCATAAAGGCTCACTCACAAAGGCTGCATTGTTTATGTTATGTTATAGGTGTAAGGATAGATATTAGTTTATACTGTACCAAAAAGTAGTTACACTATTGTCTTAGGGTAAGCCTGTAAAAATAGTTGTAAGTGTGGGAAATAAATAAATAAATAAATAAATATATTGTTATTAAAAGTTTTTTAAATGACAACATTCTTAGATTTACTAGAATGATGTGTTTAAAAATGCTTTATTTTATAGCACTATAATAATATAATGTTTTTGTAATGCAGTATGGGAGCAATATGTTTTCCAAAAATATGCTTATATAAATAAAAGTATGCTTGCAAAATAATATAATTTGTGTTTTACTGTTGACTTACATAGGTTGCTCTGATTTATTCAATAACCTCAAAACTGCCCGTCCTCTAATCAGGCCAAGTTGTCGCAAGGTCTTTCCTTTAAGAGCAACCTCCCCTTTGACTTCTTGCCTCATGTACAGTATACTTGGATGAGTTAAGGAATGAAACTCATCAGGGGCCATTGAAATTACAAGTTCAAAGAGTGATGTGTTAGGAGAAAAATCTGCTGTCCGTCTCTCACCTGTAGTCAACATATGGGAAAAAAAATCAAATATCATACAATGAGTTTCGGACTGAGCTTAAAATACACATTAAGTAAGGGTTGTATTACTGACCTATGGAATACAACCCTTACTTAATGTGTAATTAAACCAAAAATTTGTTTCCTTGATTGGAAAGGAATGCACAACGCTACAGTATCAGACACTCAACTTTATGTAAAACATTAGTGATGGTTTGTTGTTACGTTGACACATGCATCAGCTGTTTCATACAAACACTGCGTAACACTTACCGCAGCCTTGTGCATTTGGATCAAGAGACCAAAATGTAAGGGTGCCCTGTCACCAAAGTTTAATTAAGGATCTGTCTCTTATGATAGGCAAATGCTGCCCTGGCTAATTGCAACTATCAATAATTAACAATGACATGTATTACCATCTTCTAATAATAATCCGATCGTGACGTTCGTTTCTTGTCGTGAATTCTCAGCTTCTACCATTTCCAGAGTAGCTTTATTTGGCAAGTTAGACCATCGAACAGTAGATGTCAAATCAAGAATGTGATTATGATGTTTCAAATCGTAATTTTTAGGCTGGAAACCATGCTTCGCACAAACGTCTTCTAATACCTTAAAAATAAATAAAAACGTAAATAGGTAATATACAACGTTTACGTTTGTTTTGTATTAGGCAAATATCTAACCTGTAACATGCTTGTATTGGGAGTACACTGAATCTTCTGTCTTCGTCCATTAGGAGTTACCACAACGATATCTTTAGACATATTGCCAAAACTTCGGAAAATATCGCAGTTTGGTATAATTTAATGAAAATTTAAAACTTGATTATCATCGGCAGTAAAGAAATGCTTTATGACAGATCCTATTTTGCCGATAACTGTTCCACATGATTTACTACACACGCTACACTAAATAAAACCTTACTGCAACGTGACTGTTGGTTGTAATTATCTTGCAACGATTCGAAGTTTTAAATAGTAATTATAGGTATATATCGCAGACAAAGTTGTGTCACTGTCAATGTCACATAAAATAATAATATCACAGACAGACCATGGACAGACCGATACCGTCTCCTAATGCCGGGGTCACATCTACGGAATTTCTTGTTTTCTTCATAACAAGGTTTTATGTAATCTAGTGTCGCAGAGGACATTTTACATGTCTACAATCATGTGCTCTTGGATATAGGTCTACCATTGGGTCTACCAGAATCTCATGAAAAAAAGGGAAATTTAAATTTAGGGCTTGCAACTCTGGGGTAATAGGATTTAAAGGTCTTGATACTTTATTTTCCGCATATACGAGTACATAGTAATAAAAAGTGTGCGTAAACCACAGGGCCCTACATGGAAATCGAAGTTCAAAATTACGTTATCTCTGTCCCTTTCTCTCGGCTTAGTAATGAATGGGGAATGAAAGGGACGCGGAATTCTAAGCACTTAGTGGTAACCATCTAGATTGTACGGCTTAGGCGGTCTTCACATGCGATACGCGGATCTGCACGCCGCTCCGTGTGAGTGGGACATCGCTATAGACGTGCATAGCGCTGTTTCGCTCACACACCGGAGAGGAGTGCGCATTCGCATCCAATGTGAAGACCGCCTTGTACCTATAGCGTTCACGACGTTCTGTTTACGGTTCACGACTATGAAAATACTCCTCTAACGGCAAAAACTTTTTCTAAAAGGGGTGATAGACGGGCGAGTAAGTACGCCGCAATTAAGGACTGAAATTAAGGAACTTTAACTTTGTCAGTTTTGTGACGAAAATTAGGTATACATTGACGGCCGCCAAAACTGACAAAGTTAAAGTTCCTTAATTTCAGTCCTTAACTGGGTACACTTTTTCGTGAAATGCCCAAGTACGGCGTAGTACGGCGTACTTACTCGCCCGTCTATCACTCCTTTTAGTATAAATAGTGCTCCTAAAGTCTCTTCGCGTACTATTATAGCTAGCTGGATAAAATTATTATTACGATTCAAGAAACGGGTGTTCGGACTCGAACCGTAGCAGCCTCCAAAAATTATGTATAGATAGTCCCTTTGGATCAAATTTTAGAAGAGTGTAAAGTCCTCCATACATTACCCGTTTTGCCTTCAGGTCTAACTGACCGGATGCAAAATAGCATCGTGTATGTGTAATTTGGACTGAAGGCAAATCGCATCCGTCCGCCTGAAAGGTTTTCCTGATAGGACAGAACTCCATGACCGGATGCAAAAAAGCATCGTGTATGTGTAATTTGGCCTGAAGGCAAATCGCATCCGTCCGCCTGAACGATTGGCCGTTGGAAAAACTGATCATGTATGGCCACTCGATCCGGTCAGGCGGAACTGACGCAGTTCGGCCTGAACCGATCGGCCTCTACATGTACTGCCACTCAATCCGGTCAGGCGGAACTGACGCAGTTTGGCCTGAACACATCGGTCTTTAAAGCCCCCCAAACATGTATAGGCCGATCGGATCAGGCCGAACTGCGTCAGTTCCGCCTGACCGGATCGAGTGGCCATACATGTAGAGGCCGATCGGTTCAGGCCGAACTGCGTCAGTTCCGCCTGAACGGATCGAGTGGCAATACATGTTCAGTTTTTCCAACGGCAAATCGTTCAGGCGGACGGATGTGATTTGCCTTCAGGCCGAATTACACATACACGATGCTTTTTTGCATCCGGTCATGGAGTTCTGTCCGATCAGGAAAACCATTCAGGCGGACGGATGCGATTTGCCTTCAGGCCAAATTACACATACACGATGCTATTTTGCATCCGGTCAGTTAGACCTGAAGGCAAAGGCCTCCATACATGTAAAGGCCGATCGGTTCAGGCCGAACTGCGTCAGTTCCGCCTGACCGGATCGAGTGCCCATACATGTAAAGACTTTACAAGACACCATACAAGAAAACCGTTCAGGCGGATGGATGCGATTTGCCTTCAGGCCAAATTACACATACACGATGCTATTTTGCATCCGGTCAGTTAGACCTGAAGGCAAAACGGATCATGTATGGAGGCCTTTACGTGTATGGCCACTCGATCCGGTCAGGCGGAACAGAAGCCCTACTTTGAAATTCGAAGTTCGAAGTTACGTTAGCTCCATCCCTTTTTCTCTATCTTGTCTCGAATGACGTGTTACAGGGATGGAGCTAACGTAACTTCGAACTTCGATTTTCAAAGTAGGGCCTCTGACGCAGTTCGGCCTGTACATGTATGGAGAATGTCAGTAGGTACGCCAAATCGCTTAACGTTGTGTGTGAAATAAACAAACATACTACTTTTTGTTTCATTCAAAAATAGACGCAGTAGTTTGGATTCTATGTAAGTTTAAAAATTCGGTCAATATCATTTAAGGGACCGGTCGCTATCTTGCTAGAGTGACGTGATCAGAGGTGATCAATCACCGCTGTGATCTGCGGCCCTACTTTAAAAATCGAAGTTCGAATTTACGTTAGCTCCATCCCTGTCGTTCGTCGTTTGAGACTAAATCGAGAAAAAGGGATGGAGCTAACGTAACTTCGAAATTAGATTTTCAAAGTAGGGCCACAGATCACAGCGGTGCCCTATTTGATTGAGGGCTGGTTTTATAAAGCTGAGACCAAGGGCCCTACTTTGAAAATCGAAGTTTGAAGTTACGTTAGCTCCATCACTTTCTCTCCATTTATTCTCGAATGCTGGGCGACAGGGATGGAGCTTACGTAACTTCGAACTTCGATTTTCAAAGTAGGGCCTCAAATATACGACAGTAAATATAATTTTAACGAATGTTTTGATAAATGTCAGTAACATATATCATACGAATAAATAATAGCTAGGTACACTAGGTACAGTCGAGTTCATAAATATGTGTAGGTAGAATTCAGTACCTTGTCATGTTTAAACTGACATATGATTTGTCACAGCCGATTTTTGACTTTTGAGCGCTCGAAAGTTTCACTCGGAAGTGAGCCAAAATCTTCGAAACCGTTTTTTGAAATACGAGCGGTAGAATTGAAAACGAATAGTGTGGACCACTCGTCTTTGAATTTTCTATAGCTCGTAATTTCAAAAATAGGGTGTCACAGATTTTGCTCACTTCCGAGTGAAACTTTCGAGCGCTCGAAAGTCAAAAATCAGCCCCCAGGGGCCCGTTCCAGAAAGCCACTCTGCAACTCTGCACTCTGACACAAAACACTCTGCGTAATTTGCAAACTCTGCAAAGATTCTCTTCTTAAAAGCTACTCTGCAAATCCACAAATCCACACTTTGTATTTAACACTGCTTCTTCAACTTTGCAATTGTCTTGTGGAACAGAAATACTTTGCAAATCCACTAAACCACACTCTGCATTTGACTGTGCATCTTCAACTCTACAATAGCTTTGTGAAACAGAAATACGTTTGAAGAGTGGGATTTGTGAAGTACAGAGTTGCTGAGTGGCTTTCTGGAACGGGCCTCAGGTACAAAAGTGTACACAAATTAATTTATTTTTTTGTGGCCATTAATGTAACCTAACCTAAAATTACTTATTTCATAAGCCCATGTAACCTATGTAATATATATATCATGGTTTAAGGACAATTACATTTTTGCGGAAATAAAGCTTTGTAAAATGATATAGTTTGTCAAATGATGATTTGGTAAAAAGTCACGATACCTTATGGATTCAACTGTACGTTGAATAGAATCGAAACTCCCCTAGAGCCAGTTAGGGGCGTCTCACACCGTCCTATAATATATTATTATATTAATATTAATATGCCAAAATATATATGTCTACCAGAATCTCTTGAAAAATTTAAAAGTAAAAATAAAATCGATTTTCATATGGCAATGTTACCTTACACCTGTCAATTCAAATTTCACCGCTTGTCAGAGTTTGTTATTGTCTGTTATAATATTAATACCTACTTAAGGACTTGACAGAAGCGCGTGGAGCTAACCCCATGACAATGTGCTTCTGTTTAGTCCATTTGAGAAAATTCTCTTTTACCGAACAATTGTCTTCGCGTGTGATATCCATGGACTTATTGCTCTAATAAGTCCATGGGAGTGTCTATAAATATCTCGACATTGGCGAAATACACCTTAACAGGAGTGAAAGCCATTAATTAAGAATAAAAAAAAACTTTAAGTTAATTTGTACATTTGCAGGAAAGTTACTTAGGCCCGCTTGCACGTAAATTTAACCCTAGGTTAACCCCAGGTTAAATTATTAAAGAATGTCAGATTCATATAAGAACTGTCAATTTTAACAAATTAACCTGTTAACCCGGGGTTAACCTAGGGTTAACATTAACGTGCAAGTGGGCCTTATAACTCCATTTGGCTTTTATGTCTGAAACGTAAAGGTCCTTTTAGAAACCTTAATAATGAGGTGCCATTTAATTTCAGGCTTGCCACAGCCTGCGTAGCACGGTCTTCATGATGTTTTCATGAGAAATAGAAAAAAAAAAGAAATAGGTACCTCACATTTCCTCAGAATACGAAATTGGTTTACATTAAAGTGCATTTAGTCGCTTAGGTAACAAAACCGCGTAAGTCAACGATTGCACATGAATTATGAGTTAATTTAATACAGGGTGTTAGGTAATGAGTGGATAATCCTTGAATTATGGATAGAGGGCACTTAGGACGTTATGAAAAAGCTAAACTAGGTTATGTAAAAGTCGCACGGTTTTCGAGATATTTGGAATTTTAGGTGTTTTTCGAAAATGAACACCCTTGTTCAATGTTTTGATCATAGAGTCTGTCTAATGAAAGCTGAACCTGGATTTTTCTTGGCTGACGAGTCTGGCAACACTATTTAATATGTCGTTTGGACTTTGTTGTTGTTAGAAACTTGTCAATTCGAGATCTAAATTGATAAAAATACGGAGTAATCATGCCGTCGACGATAAGAGGCGGTGTCCGGGAGATTCTGTATACTATTATACAGAAGTACAAAGAAAAACAAGAAGAAAGAAAAGCATTATTGATGCAAAAAATTAATTGTTTAGTTACGGTGACCAAATTTATAGGTTAGTACGGCTTTAGTACGGCATGTTCATTTTGATACTTCTTATTTCTCTATGTGCAATCCTAAGTTTAATTTACCTTTTTCTGTCTATTATACGATGAGATTAAGAAATTAAACGAAATTAAATTCGTTTCAGAAAACCTGGACGTGCACGTTGACAAAAGTGTGCTGGAAAACGTAAAGCAGCTGAAAGAGGTTGAGGAAACTGAGTTAGCCTGCCAGACTCAGACGAAATATTTGGAAGAAGTATCTTCAATGACCGGTAATTACTAAAATTATCATTGTCTTTCCCTATATAATAGGTGTAGGTACCTATTGTCTGTCCCTATATCATGTTGAATCTCTTAGCATTCACAATTTTATTAAATTAATTTAATAGACAGATGATTAATGTAACTGACACTCATAGTTTCAATAAAACAATAAGGAGGTGTTTAGTTAAAAGATATCATAAACATATTATTTGATATGTATTTTCTGTGTGCGGAGCAAACAGCATTTTGTTGTTTATGAACCAAATGTACACTGTACAGTCGATTTCATAAATATGTGTACACTTTAGTACCTTATCTATTTATTTAATGTCATTTTTGATCGGCCAGATATAAAAGATGTTCGGGTTATATGAGTCTTCCTTGTTCTTAAACCGTTGCGATTAGAACCTCACCGATGCAATTTCATTTCACCTAAACCCAAATGTTTTTAGGGCTGTCGGACTGTACAATGGGGCTGTACTGCGCAACCACACAATGTATTTCTAAATGGTGTTCTGTTTATTTAACACTTTCTTTCTTCTTACAGATATCAGTGTTTCATCTTTAAAAAGAATAAGTAATGAGGGAAAATTAAACAACGGTGTCTTTAGTACTCCCGGAAAAAAGCGACCTCACAAGGCCACGGTGTCTAATTTGGATAGCTTTGACATCCAAGCTATCCGAAATAAAATAAATGAATTTTATATTGTAAAAAAACAAGTGCCTACACTCAGATGCTTATTGGCAGAGTTGAGAGAAAGCATCGGTTTTACCGGATGCCTTGAGACTTTACGCCGAATACTAATGGCAAATGGATACGAATTTAAACAAAATACTGAACAACGTTCGATACTTATTGAGCGTTTTGACATAGCAGCTTGGCGACACCGCTACCTAAGGACTATTGCATCAAAACGTGCTGAAGGTAAAAAAATAATATACCTAGATGAGACTTACGTTCACCAGAACTACAAAACAAAAAAGTCGTGGCAGGGGCCTTCCACCCAAGGTGTAGTTGGCAATATCTCAGCTGGAAAACGATTTATTATTGTTCACGCTGGATCAGAAGATGGTTTTGTGCCTAATGCTTTATTAACGTTTAGCACAAAATCAATCAAAGCAGACTATCACCATGACATGAACGCCACAAATTTCAATAAGTGGTTACGTGAGAAGCTTATTCCCAACTTGAGTGAACCAAGTGTCATTGTCATGGACAATGCTAGCTATCACACGGTGCAAATTAATAAGGTACCAAATACCAACACCCGCAAAGCCGAAATAAAAGAGTGGCTGCGTTCTAAACAAATTGATTTTGAAGAATATTATACTGTACCAGAACTTCTTGTCTTGGCACATAAACACAAAGCAGACCCAATCTATGAAGCCGATGAAATTCTAAGGGAGCACGGTCATGAGGTTTTAAGACTTCCGCCCTACCATTGCGACCTTAACCCCATTGAGCTAATCTGGAGTTCGGCGAAGAGAAAAGTCGCGAGTAGAAATGTTGGCGTATCAGCAGCTGAAATTGAAAAAATTATTAAAGAGTCTTTTGACAGCATAACACCGGAGCATTGGAAGAAAATGACTAATCATGTGCTTAACATTGAAGCTCAGTACAAAACCAGGGATGGAATAACTAAAGAACTAGAATCATTCATTATAAGTGTCCGTGATGATGACAGCACTAGTTCAGATGAATCATTAGAAATAGAGTATTTAGAATCTGATTTTAATTACAGTTCCTAGAGTCTTAGGGTATCATCTGAACTGGAACTACTGGAAGGTTCACCATCACATACACTTATTATGAAGCTTTCCAATTGATTAGTAATTCCATCCTTTTCCTTGTATTGGTTTTCGACATAGGTCATGGTCTGTCATCTTCTTCCATGCATTACATCAAAGGATTCCTTTAGATTTTTTTCAAATTCTGACGCCGATTTACCTATATTTTTGCTACCCACTTTTCGTTTTACAGTATTCCAAATGAGCTTGATCTGGTTTAGATCGCATTGGTAAGGTGAGAGTGTGAGCACTTCATGTCATGACCACTAGCTTTAGGAATTTTATCTGCCTCATAAATTGGCTTTGTTTTGTGCTGATTCACTAAAACAAAAAGTTCTTCTCTGTATAAACTTTCATCAAAATTCACAGACTTAGCACGGAGCCAGGCTTGTATTTCAGCTTCGCGTGTGTTTGTGCTTAGGGGCTTATTAATTTGTACCGCATGATAACCTGCATTGTCAAACACAATCACACTGGGTTCAAATAAATTTGGTATCAATTTCTCTCGTAAATACCTGTTAAAATTTGTAGTATTCATGTAATGGTGTTAATCTGCCTTTGTAGACTTAGTGCTAAATGTCAACATTGCATGTGCACAAATCCATTTACGGAACCAGCATGAATGATGATAAGTCTTTTTGCGGAGGAAATATTTTCTATTAAACCAGATGTCGACGGTCCACGGCCATGATCTTTTTGGCTTGTAATTTTGATGAAGATAGGTTTCATCAAGATATATAATTGGCTTATTTTTGGCACGTTTCGTGGCTTTGGTTCTCAAGATCATTGTCGCAAGACTGCAATGTCATATCGTTCTATGAGCACTGAACGTTTTTTTTATTTTATTTTTTATTCAAAACCATTGCTCATCAGTATTTTATGTAGAGTCTATCTGGAGCCTGTAAAACCCATATTTTCTTTCAAATTTGCCAGAAGTGTTCTGAGTCGGAATTTGCTTTTTTACAACATAAAACTCATAGACTTTATTACGGATAGTTTTAACATCAAAGTTATCCAAGTTAGAAACCGTGGCTGGATGAGGTCGCTTCATACCAGGAGTGCTAAAGATTCCGTTGTTTTATTAGCCCTCATTAATTATTCTTTTCAAACACATGGTTGAGGAGGCGATGGCTGAGATCAGCGTCATACTCGTGAACGGGTGTTGTCAGTGGGGTCCTGTCTGTTCACGCTTGCAAGAACCTGTTTTCCAGTTAGTTATTTTAGTTATCGTTCCTGACGTAGAGACCTCGTCATGTTGTTCTCCTAGTCACTATTTTTAATTTACTCAATGTTATTGAGCGTACATTTGTAACGACTAAGTTTGTGTTGTTAGAAATAATTATTAATTACTTTACTACCTTGTAATGTTACTTTTAAGAATAATTGTATTTTATGATTGGAAAAAATGATCTGCTGGAGTTTCTTGCGGCGCTTCTTCTCCAAGATATAATTGTCGTTAGATAGAGGTGTAAGGGTGATGAGAATAATGTTACCTCTAATTACTTTATTAAAAAGGTTGAATATAATATTCCTCATCATCATTGTTTTATTATGCTGTGTGCGACACAGACGAAAACCTCTCGTATCAATGAAATCTATCAACAGCACGACTAGCACAAGTTGCTCGTGACTTGTTTGTCGCTCGGATCTCCCTTACTATCTAGTCTGTTACGATAGAGACGCACAGAGCGACAAGCGAGAAAATACAACTTGTGCTACACGTGCAGATCACTATATTTTCATGTCAAATATATTTCGAAAAACCAAATGTGCTCCAGTCACTGTCATCGTATTTTACCTAAAGTGCTTTTCATCAAAATATAGCGCTCGTAATAATATATATGAAAATATAGTACGCGTTTCCTCTTCCTTTGTGCCCACCAAAATAAATAAAATAATAAAAGTATCAATATCGTTTATTCCTTCATTGATCGGTAATACCATATCAAGATTTTTTGAATTTGCCGCTTTTTCCCAGGTTCAGCTTTCATTAGACAGACTCTAGCACCATTTTAAGCAATTTTTTTTCAAATTTTATTTTTTCTGAATATTCTTGAATACTTATGTTATCAGATAGGCATCACCATTAATGTGAGACTACAATGTATTCTTTAAAAAAATGCAAACTTAATTTTTGCACATTCAATCGTACATTGATTGAACTTTCAGCACCCATGGTGAAAAAAAAGATACACTACCGTCTAGTTGTCCATAAGCTTAAAAACATGCCAGTTTATTGTAAATTTAAATATAGTAATTAAATTTTGAATTTAAAATCAAAATGCAAAAATAATGATAAAAAATACACACCCACCCTCACTTTTCCTGATTTATTCTTTGTATCCCGGGCGTAGAATTCAAAACTTTTTGTTGCAAAAATGACATTACTGGCCATTGATTTAAATGCCATTTATTCCAAATTTAAAAAATATGACGACTGCTTTTTGTTTTTTTTTTTCGAATTCGATTTTGAATTTCGCTACCTATTATTGCGTAATTAATGGTGAATTTTGTGTTTAGATTGATTTGTTGTTTTTTTTTGTTTAATAATTATTCGAACACACTACACACCGATAGAATATGCTCAAATGCATTACATTTATGGTGAGTGCCAAGGCAACGCTAGTGCTGCTGCAATTTTGTACGCTGAACGCTACCCAAACAGACGCCATCCCGATTACCGGATTTTTCCTCGAATCCATAACGCGTACAGTGAAGTGAGAGTTCTAGGCAATAGGACCTTCACATGTTGGAAATGAAAAGGGTGCAATCCGTGTTTTAGAGTTGCATGCACTTTCCACGTTGTCAGTCCGAGGCTATTTGCTATTCCCGTACGAACAAAGAAGATTTGCCGCTATTAAATCCAGAACATTTTCATTATCTTGCTCCCTCGGTCTGCCCTCGCTATTTCCTCCTACACCCTGGCTATAACTGCCTTCATGTAAGCATTATGGATTCAAGGAAAAATTCGGTATTCGAGCATATTCTATCGGTGTGTATTGTGTTCGAATAATTATTGAACAAAAAAAATTCAACACAACAATCTAAACACACAATTCACCATTCATTACACAATAATAGCGAAATTCAAAATCGAATTCGAAAAAAAAAACAAAAAGCAGCCAGCATATTTTTTAAATTTGGAATAAATGGCATTTAAATTAGTGGCCAGTAATGTCATTTTTGAAACAAAAAGTTTTGAATTCTACGCCCGGGATACAAAAATTTAATCAGGAAAAGTGTGGGCGGGCGTGTATTTTTTTTATTATTTTGTAATTTTGATTTTAAAGTCAAAAGGTACTTTTTATTATTTTGGCATTTTGATTTTAAAGTCAAAAGGTACTTACTATTTTTAAATTGACAATAAATTGGCATGTTTTTAAGCTTATGGGCAACTAGATAGTAGTGTATTTTTTTTAGCATGGGAGCTGAAAGTTCGATCAATGTACTATTGAAAACGCAAAAATTAAGATAGCGATTTTTTTTAATCCATTGTTGTCTCACATTAATGGTGATAACATATTAAGTATTCAAGAATAAAGAGAAAAAATAAAATTTGGAAAAAATTTGCTTAGAATGGTGCTATGATCAAAACATTGAACAAGGGTGTTCATTTTCGAAAAAACCTAAAAGTCCAAATATCTCGAAAACCGTGCGACTTTTACCTAACCTATTTTAGCTTTTTTATAACATCCTAAGTGCCCTCTATTTATAATTCAAGGATTATCCACTCATTACCTAACAGGGTGTATAATACAAAATTCAAAATTGCATACCTACATTAATTTGGACCTGTGCGGTATCGTTAAATAAGCAACGATACGTCACTGAGTTTTTGAAGTTATTTTCAACGAAATCATAATAAACATACATAATGCACATGATTGTTTTAATTTAACCTTAATACTTAAACAATAAGAAATGAAAGTCCAAAGTTACTTTTAAGGGTTAGGTAGGTAACTAATCGTTATTAATTAATATTCGAAGACGCGCTGGCTTAGTTTGTAGTGACCCTGCCTACGAAACTAGCGGTCCTGGGTTCAAATCCCGGTAAGGGCAGATATTTGTGTAGAGTTCCTGAGTCATGGGTGTTTTCTGTATATTTAAGTGTATATTTCTATATATATGTATTTACATCGTTGTCTAGTACCCATAGTACAAGCCTAGAGCTTAGTTTGCGACTAGGTCAATTGGTGTGACATTGTCCCCTGATATTTATTTATTTATTATAAATATTGATTTGTTCCGTCCCTCTACGGTTTGTTCCATCTTCACGGTATAGATAGTTAAATGCACAGACGTGATATTTATTTTATCCTGGAAAATGGAATAATTTCCAAAGAAATAAAGACATCTACGCGAATTGAGACCACATCATACTTTTATTGGACTGGTGGAAAGTCAAGTATCAAGATCTTTAAATCCTATTACCCCGAAGTTGCAGAGGCCCTACTTTGAAAATCGAAGTTCGAAGTTACGTTAGCTCCATCCCTGTCACTCGTCATACGAGACTAAATCGAGAGAAAGGGATGAAGCTAACGTAACTTCGAACTTCGAATTTCAAAGTAGGGCCCCTGGCCCTAAATTTGAATTTCCCTTTTTTTCATGAGATTCTGATAGGAGACCTATATTAGGTAAATAGGTATAGCAATGCATCTCGCACATTCCCAAAATACTTAATTTATTTATTGCACTTACCCATTACCCAAAATTTTGAATCTGGTGTTTCGGCAATCTGGTATAAAGTGTAATCTGGCATGTATTTTCAAATTGTGGTATTTTGGGAATGAGCGATGCATCTTACGATATATTTTCCGTACTAGCTGACAGAGTCCACACATGCACCTATAATATGATTAATATATAGCAAGGTATCTTAATATACCTTAATATACCTTGCTTGATATTTATCTCTTTCCATCGCCACTATATGAATGTGTTGGTTATATATTTTCATATCTTAGTAATGTGTGGTTCTTTGCTATAATGTAATATATATTCCGGTATATTTATATATATTATATCTCCGTTTGTGATGGGCTTTAGCATAAGAATAAATAATAACTACGTAGAAATGAAACTCCCGCTCCCGAAGCCGACGATCGATGACGGAGACAGGAGTGCATAGTGGAACTCTTCAACCGTTACTAGTAACCTCATCGACTTTGAAATCATTTGGTTGGTTTTGACTAGATCTATACAGTATGCTTGGTGACGAGGAGAGTCTGATAATGGAGTCAGGAGATGGGACTGTGGAACCCTTCAACGGTTACATACTAGTAACCCCGTCGAGTTTGAACTCATGTGGTTGCTTTTCACGAGATCTAATGCAGCATACTTGGTGACGAGGAGGGTCTGACGATGGAGTCAGGAGGTGGGTCTGTGGAACTCTACATACAACGGTTACTTATTATTTATTATTAACCCCGTCGAGTTTGAACTCATTTAATTGGTTTTGACGAGATCTAATAATAAACTGTTACTGTTATTAGTACCTAATGCGCCTCACGGTTTTAATAATTTAGCCTGTTAAAAGTCCCAGACCTAGAGTAGCGTTATCGCTACAAAAATCGCCTATTTGTTCCGCCTCTTTACACCTTACAGTTACCCAACCTTGTTACAAAGTCGTACTCTTTGGCCGTTCGAATCTTTGATTCCGGTTGTCGGACATAAAAAAATAGCCATTGTCACTGAGTAAATAATCACTAGAGTCTGTCTAATGAAAGCTGAACCTGGGAAAAAGCGGCAAATTCAAAAAATCTTGATATGGTATTACCGATCAATGAAGGAATAAACGATATTGATACTTTTATTATTTTATTTATTTTGGTGGGCACAAAGGAAGAGGAAACGCGTACTATATTTTCATATATATTATTACGAGCGCTATATTTTGATGAAAAGCACTTTAGGTAAAATACGATGACAGTGACTGGAGCACATTTGGTTTTTCGAAATATATTTGACATGAAAATATAGTGATCTGCACGTGTAGCACAAGTTGTATTTTCTCGCTTGTCGCTCTGTGCGTCTCTATCGTAACAGACTAGATAGTAAGGGAGATCCGAGCGACAAACAAGTCACGAGCAACTTGTGCTAGTCGTGCTGTTGATAGATTTCATTGATACGAGAGGTTTTCGTCTGTGTCGCACACAGCATAATAAAACAATGATGATGAGGAATATTATATTCAACCTTTTTAATAAAGTAATTAGAGGTAACATTATTCTCATCACCCTTACACCTCTATCTAACGACAATTATATCTTGGAGAAGAAGCGCCGCAAGAAACTCCAGCAGATCATTTTTTCCAATCATAAAATACAATTATTCTTAAAAGTAACATTACAAGGTAGTAAAGTAATTAATAATTATTTCTAACAACACAAACTTAGTCGTTACAAATGTACGCTCAATAACATTGAGTAAATTAAAAATAGTGACTAGGAGAACAACATGACGAGGTCTCTACGTCAGGAACGATAACTAAAATAACTAACTGGAAAACAGGTTCTTGCAAGCGTGAACAGACAGGACCCCACTGACAACACCCGTTCACGAGTATGACGCTGATCTCAGCCATCGCCTCCTCAACCATGTGTTTGAAAAGAATAATTAATGAGGGCTAATAAAACAACGGAATCTTTAGCACTCCTGGTATGAAGCGACCTCATCCAGCCACGGTTTCTAACTTGGATAACTTTGATGTTAAAACTATCCGTAATAAAGTCTATGAGTTTTATGTTGTAAAAAAGCAAATTCCGACTCAGAACACTTCTGGCAAATTTGAAAGAAAATATGGGTTTTACAGGCTCCAGATAGACTCTACATAAAATACTGATGAGCAATGGTTTTGAATAAAAAATAAAATAAAAAAAACGTTCAGTGCTCATAGAACGATATGACATTGCAGTCTTGCGACAATGATCTTGAG
Source organism: Acleris literana (assembly GCA_946894065.1). Taxonomy (NCBI): domain Eukaryota; kingdom Metazoa; phylum Arthropoda; class Insecta; order Lepidoptera; family Tortricidae; genus Acleris; species Acleris literana. Next base: position 9,620,832 of record OX335681.1, read on the forward strand.
AACCAAAGCCACGAAACGTGCCAAAAATAAGCCAATTATATATCTTGATGAAACCTATCTTCATCAAAATTACAAGCCAAAAAGATCATGGCCGTGGACCGTCGACATCTGGTTTAATAGAAAATATTTCCTCCGCAAAAAGACTTATCATCATTCATGCTGGTTCCGTAAATGGATTTGTGCACATGCAATGTTGACATTTAGCACTAAGTCTACAAAGGCAGATTAACACCATTACATGAATACTACAAATTTTAACAGGTATTTACGAGAGAAATTGATACCAAATTTATTTGAACCCAGTGTGATTGTGTTTGACAATGCAGGTTATCATGCGGTACAAATTAATAAGCCCCTAAGCACAAACACACGCGAAGCTGAAATACAAGCCTGGCTCCGTGCTAAGTCTGTGAATTTTGATGAAAGTTTATACAGAGAAGAACTTTTTGTTTTAGTGAATCAGCACAAAACAAAGCCAATTTATGAGGCAGATAAAATTCCTAAAGCTAGTGGTCATGACATGAAGTGCTCACACTCTCACCTTACCAATGCGATCTAAACCAGATCAAGCTCATTTGGAATACTGTAAAACGAAAAGTGGGTAGCAAAAATATAGGTAAATCGGCGTCAGAATTTGAAAAAAATCTAAAGGAATCCTTTGATGTAATGCATGGAAGAAGATGACAGACCATGACCTATGTCGAAAACCAATACAAGGAAAAGGATGGAATTACTAATCAATTGGAAAGCTTCATAATAAGTGTATGTGATGGTGAACCTTCCAGTAGTTCCAGTTCAGATGATACCCTAAGACTCTAGGAACTGTAATTAAAATCAGATTCTAAATACTCTATTTCTAATGATTCATCTGAACTAGTGCTGTCATCATCACGGACACTTATAATGAATGATTCTAGTTCTTTAGTTATTCCATCCCTGGTTTTGTACTGAGCTTCAATGTTAAGCACATGATTAGTCATTTTCTTCCAATGCTCCGGTGTTATGCTGTCAAAAGACTCTTTAATAATTTTTTCAATTTCAGCTGCTGATACGCCAACATTTCTACTCGCGACTTTTCTCTTCGCCGAACTCCAGATTAGCTCAATGGGGTTAAGGTCGCAATGGTAGGGCGGAAGTCTTAAAACCTCATGACCGTGCTCCCTTAGAATTTCATCGGCTTCATAGATTGGGTCTGCTTTGTGTTTATGTGCCAAGACAAGAAGTTCTGGTACAGTATAATATTCTTCAAAATCAATTTGTTTAGAACGCAGCCACTCTTTTATTTCGGCTTTGCGGGTGTTGGTATTTGGTACCTTATTAATTTGCACCGTGTGATAGCTAGCATTGTCCATGACAATGACACTTGGTTCACTCAAGTTGGGAATAAGCTTCTCACGTAACCACTTATTGAAATTTGTGGCGTTCATGTCATGGTGATAGTCTGCTTTGATTGATTTTGTGCTAAACGTTAATAAAGCATTAGGCACAAAACCATCTTCTGATCCAGCGTGAACAATAATAAATCGTTTTCCAGCTGAGATATTGCCAACTACACCTTGGGTGGAAGGCCCCTGCCACGACTTTTTTGTTTTGTAGTTCTGGTGAACGTAAGTCTCATCCAGGTATATTATTTTTTTACCTTCAGCACGTTTTGATGCAATAGTCCTTAGGTAGCGGTGTCGCCAAGCTGCTATGTCAAAACGCTCAATAAGTATCGAACGTTGTTCAGTATTTTGTTTAAATTCGTATCCATTTGCCATTAGTATTCGGCGTAAAGTCTCAAGGCATCCGGTAAAACCGATGCTTTCTCTCAACTCTGCCAATAAGCATCTGAGTGTAGGCACTTGTTTTTTTACAATATAAAATTCATTTATTTTATTTCGGATAGCTTGGATGTCAAAGCTATCCAAATTAGACACCGTGGCCTTGTGAGGTCGCTTTTTTCCGGGAGTACTAAAGACACCGTTGTTTAATTTTCCCTCATTACTTATTCTTTTTAAAGATGAAACACTGATATCTGTAAGAAGAAAGAAAGTGTTAAATAAACAGAACACCATTTAGAAATACATTGTGTGGTTGCGCAGTACAGCCCCATTGTACAGTCCGACAGCCCTAAAAACATTTGGGTTTAGGTGAAATGAAATTGCATCGGTGAGGTTCTAATCGCAACGGTTTAAGAACAAGGAAGACTCATATAACCCGAACATCTTTTATATCTGGCCGATCAAAAATGACATTAAATAAATAGATAAGGTACTAAAGTGTACACATATTTATGAAATCGACTGTACAGTGTACATTTGGTTCATAAACAACAAAATGCTGTTTGCTCCGCACACAGAAAATACATATCAAATAATATGTTTATGATATCTTTTAACTAAACACCTCCTTATTGTTTTATTGAAACTACTAGCTTTTGCCCGCGACTTCGTCCGCGTAGAACTCGTTTATCGCAGTTAAGTAAATTAATAGTTTTAAGTAATTCTATAGTTTGACGTCCTCCCTGGCAAGAATGATCTTTCAAACAATATTGAGATCGAAATTTACCGGGACACCAACTTTAACCATTCACTCTTACGGGAGGGCACTCCCGATACCTCGAAAGAGTTCAGGAACTCTAAGGGTAGGACGTGACTTGCTCTGTGTCTATGACATTGTCTACCAATAGATACTCCACAACATCGCCTTCTACATGAGACATATTTTTATATTTATCCGCCCGACAATTTCGTTTGTCGGTGCTAATATCGCCCTCTCGCACAAACATTCTCTATTCTTTATATTGTTTTTTAGATCGGGGTACACGTTATTTTTTATATCATCTGTGTTTTATACAATATTACAGAATTCTCGGTTTAATGTATTCAAATCGTTACTATCTCTCGCCATACGATCTTCGACCATTTTTAGTAGAGCTGCCGGATATATTGCCCCGACTGTGTATCATGGTGTACTCGTAGTTCCTGGCATATTTGTAGTGAGGTTAATTTTTTATATATATACTCATATCGTAGATGCCGAAATGCATTTATTTTATCCGCTGGTGTGCCCCTAGTTATCACCGGTAGATGAGAATCTGTCTAAATTCGCCGTCTCAAAGCACCATCCCTCCCATGATAGTTTGGTTGCTCTTAAAATATCCATCATAGTTCAATATTACATATTTTATATTATGAGTCTTAATACTAATTATAATGTAGGTATCTATCATTATAAATGGCGGAACTCCCAAACATCATCAGTGGCCGCTGAAAAAACAAAGACAATTATATTCTTCAAACAAATTTACCCAATGCCCATTAATCTCATTCGGTTCTGCGGTTAATCCGTGAAAGCGTAGCAAACAGACAGACGACAGACATAATTGAATTGCCATTTTGAATTTCTACCTATACTTTCACATCATTTTCGAAATCTGCGTCCTCAAAATCTAGGAAAATGACAATTATGCCCACTTTTTAAAAAAGATTATGGCCTTCATCTTGAATACTAAATTTGACATAATTTTCATAATCTGCGTCCGCAAAATGTAAGAAAATGATACCAATGACGACTTTTTCAATAAACATCATGACGGCCATTTTGAATTCCAAATTTGATATCATTTTCGAAATCTGCGTCAACGCAACCTAAGAAAATGACACCCATGATGACTTTTTCAAAAAACACCAAACATTGTCGTTATTCCCTCGGGAACTTTTAAATTTTCCGGGATGGGATTTTTCTGTGTTAATCCAGGGTGCTACCTCCATTTTAAATTTCATCCTAATCCATCTAGCCGTTGCAGCGTTAAGGAGTAACTAACTAAAACCCCCTTTTACCCCCTTAGGGGTAGTTTTTTCTAAATCGCTGAAAGCAGTATATTTTATTTATAAACAGTAGCCTAAATATCAATTTCCTAATGTAGCCATTTCGATATCTTCCATACAAATTTCTACTCCCCATTTATCGCCTGAGGGGGAGTTTTACGGAAATCAATGAAAGTTTTTTTTTATGTTAAACAGTCTTAAACAGTAGCTTAAACACCAATTACCACGTTTCCAACTAAAAAAATTAACATAAATGACCAAATTGTCATACAAACTACCATCCCAAATCTCGCCCCCTTAGGGGTGATTTTTGAGATACAAATTTAATCTAATTCAGTTCCGCGGTTTATCCTTGAATGCATAACAAACAGACAGACGACAGACATAATTACTTTCACGTTTATAATGTTAGTATGGATTTTCTTTGTACAGCAATATTATGTACACCTATCGATGTATAGTTTTTTTACCCCTTGAGTATTGTTTGAAATGACATTTTAGAATTAAATAACCGACCAATTCGCCGAAAAATGAAATGCCTGTCCGTAATTATTTTCAAGTGATCATAATAACCGCCCTAATATTAAATAACAGCCGTAGAATTAATACGCCGTGAATAGTATTGAAAATAGCGGAAAAAAATGTTAAAATCTGGATATGTCAACGCTGACAACTTCAATCTGACACCGCTCCTTTTCATATAGACTAACAAAACTGAATGTAGGTACAAAGCCTGTCTCATGTTGTCACACTGGATGGCAAAAGCCATAGGAGAAATAAATTATTCAATTGCGCAATTTTGTCAAATAATTACTAATATTATTCTATATTAGTAATTATTTGCGTCCCCAAAAACTAAGAAAATGTTACCCGTGACAACTTATTCAAAAAATATCATTGCCGCCAGCTTGAATTCTAAATTTGACATCATTTTCATAATCTGCGTCCCCAAAATGTAAGAAAATGATACCAATGACGACTTTTTCAATAAACATCATGGCGGCCATTTTGAATCCCAAATTTGATATCATTTTCGAAATCTGCGTTAACGCAACCTAAGAAAACGACACCCATGATGACTTTTTCAAAAAACACAAAGATATTGTCGTTATTCCCTCGGGAAACTTTAAATTTTCCGGAATAGGATTTTCCTATGTGTTAATCCAGGGTATAAGCTATCTCCATTCTAAATTTCATCCAAATCCATCCAGCGCCATTGCAGCGTGAAGGAGGTACAAACTAAAACTCCCTTTTACCCCTCTTAGGGGTAGTTTTTTCTAAATCGCTGAAAGAAGTATTTTTTATTTATTATCAGTAGCCTAAATACCAATTTCCAAACTGCTTATTTTAAAAATAACTTATCTCCTATACAAATTTCTACCCCCTATTTGAACCCTTTAGGGGATGAATTTCCAAAAATCCTTTCTTAGTGTACCCTTAGTGTACCCAAGGAATATTCCCTTCTAATTTCATGTCCCTAGGTCCAGCGGTTTAGGCTGTGCGTTGATCGATCAGTCAGTCAGTTTTACCCCTTTCCATCCCTTCGGGAATGAAATTATCAAAAACGCTGAAAAACGTATAAATTAATTTTCAATTTTCAACCTAAACACAAAATTTGAATAGCCTAACTTAAACTAAAACTGACGGACTTTCATACAAATTTTCATCCCCTTAGGGGTGGAATTTCCAAAAATCCTTCCTTAGTGGATCTTTACACTATATAAGGTATCTATGTGCAAAATGTCAAGTCTCTAGGTCCTAAGGTTTGGGCTGTGCGTTGATATATTAACAATCCGTTTTACCCCTTTTCATCCCTTCGGGGTTGAAATTATCATAAACGCTGAGACACGTATAAGTTGAAATTCAATCGCCAACCTAAACGCAAAATTTGAAGCGTCTAATTTCAAAACTGACGGACTTTCATACAAACGTTTTTCCCCTATTTTACCCCCTTAGGGGTGGAATTTCCAAAAATCCTTCCTTAGTGGATCTCTACACTATATAAGGTATCTATGTGCAAAATTTCAAGTCTCTAGGTCCAGCGGTCTGGGCTGTGCGTTGATATATCAACAATCAGCTTAGCATTTTATATAATAGATGAGTGTCAGTTACATTAATCATCTGTCTATTAAATTAATTTAATAAAATTGTGAATGCTAAGAGATTCAACATGATATAGGGACAGACAATAGGTACCTACACCTATTATATAGGGAAAGACAATGATAATTTTAGTAATTACCGGTCATTGAAGATACTTCTTCCAAATATTTCGTCTGAGTCTGGCAGGCTAACTCAGTTTCCTCAACCTCTTTCAGCTGCTTTACGTTTTCCAGCACACTTTTGTCAACGTGCACGTCCAGGTTTTCTGAAACGAATTTAATTTCGTTTAATTTCTTAATCTCATCGTATAATAGACAGAAAAAGGTAAATTAAACTTAGGATTGCACATAGAGAAATAAGAAGTATCAAAATGAACATGCCGTACTAAAGCCGTACTAACCTATAAATTTGGTCACCGTAACTAAACAATTAATTTTTTGCATCAATAATGCTTTTCTTTCTTCTTGTTTTTCTTTGTACTTCTGTATAATAGTATACAGAATCTCCCGGACACCGCCTCTTATCGTCGACGGCATGATTACTCCGTATTTTTATCAATTTAGATCTCGAATTGACAAGTTTCTAACAACAACAAAGTCCAAACGTCATATTAAATAGTGTTGCCAGACTCGTCAGCCAAGAAAAATCCAGGTTCAGCTTTCATTAGACAGACTCTACGTTTTAAGAGACGGCACTCTGAAGTTAGCCTTGAGCTAATATTTTTTTTATTTTTTGCCGAGCGTCATTTTACCAAAAAATTCAAATCTAAGAAATCAAAGATGACATTGACACTTGTCTTACCAGTCAGCTGCCAATGCGGGCAACCTAACAAAATATGAAAAAATATTTGTTCCTTAGGCCGCATTTCACCAAACTGAGGCCCTACTTTGAAAATCGAAGTTCGAAGTTACGTTAGCGCCATCTTTCTCTCGATCTAATCTTAAATGACGAGTGACAGGGATGGAGCTAACGTAACTTCGAACTTCGATTTTCAAAGTAGAGCCTTACTCTAAGACTTACTCCGAGATTAGTCTATACAAATTCGGCGTTTAATCTTAAGACCTTATTCCAGTTTGGTGAAATGACCAGAGGCCCTACTTTGAAAATCGAACTTCGACGTTACGTTAGCTTCATCCCTTTCTCTCGATTTAGTTTCGAAATACGAGTAACAGGGATGGAGCTAACGTAACTTCGAACTTCGATTTTCAGAGTAGGGCCTCTGTTTTTTTTTTACGTTACCCATCATGTATGAAGTGTCAACCCACTGGCCATTGTTTTACGAGCTTTGGTTTAATATGCATTGAATAGGTATTCCGAAAAAATCTATTTTTTTTAAATTAAAGTCCATACCTATCGGTACGTTTTCTAAAGCCGTGTATTTGAATATAATCATCGTCTTGTTTCTGAAATAATTGTGCATTCGGCATGAGTACCAGAAAGTGAGAATGCAAGAGATGCAGTCGTCATGTGTGCTGTTCCTATTTCAACCACGAATTTAAAATTAAAATTATATTCGTAATATCGTTGTCTAGTACGGTACTACGGTGACATTCAGAGGCCCGTTTCACGAAGCTACAAGTTACAAATTACAAGCGGAACTCTCTTTCTTGCAAAAGGAGTTAGAGACTTCCGCTTGTAATTTGTAACTTGTAGCTTCGTGAAACGGGTCTCAGATATTTTTTCTCAAGTAGGTAGGTAAGGCATTAAATTATTCTATTATTATCAGGTTAGTAGAAGTACCTATAGTTAATTTCTAAGAAAATATATATCTACTATATTAAATGTCCAGCAGCTCTCTCAATGCACCTATCGACGGGCTCAGCAAAACCATATCATCCGCATAGCTAATATTATTCATACAGATACAGCCTATGTGGCAACCGACCTTGGTTTTACTGAGCTCACCAATTAACCGGTTAATATATAAATTGAAGAGCCTTGGTGAGGTAAGTCCACCCTGTCTCACCCCACACTCCAACCCACATACATCCGACAAGGAGCCTCCCCACCTTACATAGTTTTTTTGGTTACAGTACCAGTATTTTAATACAGAAGTTATTTCAGGCTCCACGTCGGTATCCTGTTCCATCTTTTGCCACAGTAAATCATAACACACCAGATCAAACGCCTTAGACAAGTCTAAGAAACACGCATAAACCGGCGTTTCCCTGTCTGTGTAGTATTGAACAGTCTGCTTGAGACACAGAATCGCGCTTTCAGTAGATAGTCCTGGCCTAAACCCGAACTGCGCATCTTGAAGTTCTATACGACTAGCCAAGTGTTTATCAAGCAGACCGTCCAACACCTTGGCAATGACAGTTCCAAGAGAAATTGGTCTGTAATTAGACAGATCCGATGCGTCTCCAGTCGTATTTTTAATAATTGGAACGACCAATGTTTTCATTAGGTCATCCGGCAGGTAGGAGTGGCTGACACACAGGTTGAAAAACAACGACAAAGCCCTAGGTAAGTGGACACTGGCATGCCGCAGATGCTCGACGCTTAAGCCATCGTGTCCCGGCGATTTACCACTAACCATGTCTTTTATCACCTTTGCGACGTCACTATCTGTGAAACAAACCTTCGGATCCGACAGCCCAGCATCCAACGTCCACGGCAAGCGGTCCACAAACGACTTTACCCTAAAATGGTTTTTAAACGCGTCAGCAATGGCGCTGGGATCAGTTTCGCCAGCCACACTCACGGGGAGACTCGACTTGGGGTTTAATTTACCAGTAGTTTTCCAGAACTTTCCAAACTTCTTATCCTTGTGATGCTGAGCAATGATGTCCAGTTTTATTTGATGCTGATGGTTTTGGCACCATTTTAATTTCGCTTTAAAAAACCTTCTCATATCGCACATGTAGTCGTAAGGATAGCCTGAAGTTGGTTTACCACACGAAACCCAATTTTGAAACGCAAGTCGAGCCTCGGCATGAGCGAGTTTTACATGCTTGTTCCACCCAATTACGTTACATTTTTTCCTACGAACTTTATATTTACAGCAGGCCGTTGCGGCATCTGACATAATTTTTATTATTTTTATATACATATTGTCGATTAATATTTTATGGCTGTTATTTCTACATATTTTGTTAGAACAGTAGTTGAGTTCAGCTGGACAGTTAATATTCCTTAACCTATTATGACACATACCTGTATATTTTTCAACCTGAGCGTCAGATCTCTCCCCCCAAATAACACTATTTCGCAACTGCGTGGATGACACTTTCTTTTGCCTTATTGAATTCACATTACATTCGAATGACAAAGGCATATGATCCTACCAATACGCGTCATAAAGAACACTAGCACTTAACACTGCACTACGCGCTGCTTCCGTCACTACGCAATGATCCAGCCAGCGGCTGCACCCGTGCGCATCGCTCACGTACGTGTATGTCTCGGGCGAGGGCGGTAGAAGGTCCACATCGACGCACGACCACCGCTGTTCCGCACAAAAACCGAGTAATGCCAAGAAAAACGGTTCACCAGGATGTGCGTTGAAATCACCCAACATGAAAACCGCTTCGACGTTGCAGCTGTCAGTCACCGAACATAACTCGCTTAGGCATGCGGTATAATCAACCAGATTCTCAGTTGTATCAGTAGGCATGTAAACAGAAAAAACAAGCATAGACCGCTCCTGTAAAGTTATTTTTATAGCCACGATGCGATTGTTACAACACTGTACAACGGTGACCAGCAGGAACCAGCTTTTTCTCCAAAGCAGTGCAACTCCACCGTAAGGTCTACCGCGAAGTACGCCTGCAGATGTATCCACAGCCGATATTCCCGAGTAAGCGAAATCATCATACAACTCTCCTAGTGTGGGTATGTCGTGCGGCAGAAGCCAGGTTTCTTGAAGCGCGATGACGTCAGCGCGCGATACACACAGCCGCTTCACATACTCTGCTGATCTCTTTAAACCCCTGCAGTTAAAAGTTACAATCTTAATTGTGCTGTCCATTATTTTATTTTGTTTTTGTTCACGACATTTTCACCGATCCGTGTCGGGAAGTCAACAAATTTTCTGTAACGAATACCTTCAGGCCAGAATTCATCACTCATAAAATGTCCAGGTGATATTTAGGCACAAAAACTTTATATGCGTTATAGTCTTTTTGCAATTTCATGTTCATTTGTTCAATTTTAACCAAAATATTCGTTTTTCTTTTTATATATTGCTCGACATCCGGAAGTGAAACATCTTTACGGACATTGTACACGTAGATAGGAATTTTAGTATCTACTGCTCTAAAATTCGTGTCCGGTTCCACTGCACCTTTCCCTTTATTTCCGTAAAAACGGTTTCTTCTTTTTCTTTTTTCTACCAGATTCCAATTCGGAGACTTGACTTCCGGTTTCCATTCACCTTGACGTAAAATTTCAGCAGCTGTTCTTCTTGGTGCCGATGCCACTTTTGTTTGTGCCTCGAACGTAGCGGCCATGTGTCCCTTATCGCTTATCACTACGGGATCGAGCATATCTCCGTTGTCTCGGTAAGACCGGTTTTAGCGGCACACTCGACATTACAACTCTCGACATAACATTTGTTTTGATAACACTCAGCTAGTTTAATATTATCACATTCAGGTGACACATTGTTTTTATTTGTGCGCTCCTTTGAAACCATATTTCTATAAGTGGGAGTGTGTGAGGTAGTGTTATCAGAAACAAGCGTCAAGCCCATAGGACCAGTATCATAATCAAAACTAGTCATTAGGCAGGCCCCTCGTTTATTTATATTTATATTTGAAGTTTGGGGGTAGTTGCTTGGTGCGATTAATAGTTTTTGTTTCTCAACATCTTGTTTCACACATTCAAATTGCTCAACGGTCACATACTGATTTTTGATTTGTTCAATATCCTTCTGGAGCGTTACTAGGTCTGTAAGTAACTTCGAAACGTCGATGTGATCGAATAGAACTGGGGGCAACTTCCGCAGATCTCGGCAACGAACACCGATAAATCAGTAGCATCACATACTTTAAGGTAGTCCGACGATGTCGTCAATTGCCTGCGAGCCCGACGAGCATAACATTTGTTCTCTTTCGTTATTATTTTTCGGTGTGTACCTAGTTATAATTTTTGAGGAATTTCCGACGTTTAAATTTTATTTATTTATTTAATAATTACGAATTAAAGTCACCATACTTTGATTCGTAACCTATTTTAAACCATGGTTGTAAATGTACTTTGGTACGGAACCTATTTCTAATCGTGGTTATTTACGTACCTATATGTTGTTCCAGAACCAATTTTAAATTATGGTTACCTACAGTTATACTTAGATTTGGAATTAATTTTAAATCTTTGTTTGTTTAATCTAAATATTCTCACTTAAAATCCTAAAAATTAATTTATTTTTGTAAATCTTTCGTCTCCTTTTTTATTATCACCAAGACAATGAAGAAGAATGTCTAGTTAACGACAGTTTTTATTCTATAACGTTACACGAGGTACTCCGTCGACGCTAAGGTCCGACCGAGATCTCGGTCTCGGTCTCGGCAAATCTCGGCTAAAAATCGTGCCGAGATCTCGGTCTCGGTCTCGGCCCAAAACGGCCGAGATTCTCGGCCGCGGCCGAGACACCGCGGCGATCGATTTAAATATTTTTGACAGGGTACAATACCGAAACTCACGCCTTCGTTCCCAGAGTGGGGTAGGCAGAGCTACAGAATTACCAACAACTCTAAAAACTTGTTGATAATTCTGTAACCACATTTTGCACAATCAGGCTAAGATGTTTACCAGCGTATTAGTGACAGGTTGCAAGCCCATCGCCTAACAGTACTACAAGCCTTTATTCCCTTAGTCGTCTCTTACGACATCCACGGGAAGACATGGAGTGGCACTATTCTAATCCGGCAACCACACGGGTATTAAGTTTGTTAAAACCATAATAAAACCTTTTTTTCATGATTAACAGTGTTTTTTTTGTAAAAAAAAACGCAAATATAGAAAAAAATACCCCTTTTTCCGTGTCTCGGTCTCGGTCTCGGTCTCGAACGAGAATTTATTATATTCCGGTCTCGGTCTCAATCTCGGCCGAGATTAAAAAAGCGGTCTCGGTCGGACCTTAGTCGACGCAGCCACACAAAGTGCTTGTTGGCATCGTGCACGAGAATACAGCACTGTTAGTATTGCATGATTTATTATCAGATGGTGATAAGTGTGTGTGATTTTTAACCGACTTCAAAAAAGGAGGAGGTTATACGTTCCACTGTATGTATTTTTTTTTTTTTTATGTATGTTCACCGATTACTCCGTCAATTGTCGACCGATTTCAAAAATTTTTTTTTGGTTTAATAGAGTATACTTTCGAGGTGGTCCCATTGTCACCAAATCTGAATCTGATGAGAGGATCCGTGAGGAATTGAGGGAACTCCTCAAATATTGTAGGCAAACATATAGCGATTTTAGTATTTTTAGTAACAAGTTCAGCATTTGCATTCAGAAAGTATCATTTGGTGAAGTGGAACTGATGATGAAGACCACAGATGGCCACCGGAACTCCTTAACGGTACCGATTTCAAGGGTGGCGATAAGATATCTCGATTAAGATAGTTAAGCGACTACAACGAAGAATATTTACTTGTCAACCGACTTCAAAAAAGGAGGTTATTGAAATATGACTATGACTTTCCCGCGGCGTTGCTTGCGGCGCGCTTGAAATAACTTAAAGTTTCATTTCAACTAAGAAGTGGGACAACGTAACACCGTATTATGATCACTAAAAAGTATAAAATAAAATAAATGTTTTAAAAAACAAAAAACCGCCTTCAAAAATGCAAAAAATAACTTCTTTAAAATTGTAGGCACCTAATAGGTTAGTCCAACTGATGTCGGCTTTTTGTTGAAAATGTTGTGGTCGCCGACTTCAGTTGGACTAACCTATTAGGTGCCTACAATTTTAAAGAAGTTATTTGTTGCATTTTTGAAGGCGGTTTTTTGTTTTTTATGTAGTATTCGGTACAGCTGATGAATTAAAATAAAACTTAAATCTTAAAAAGTTTTTTACTCCATCATACCTTTCAATTAATAGTAATAGTACTGTTAGTTAGGCAGTAGGCAGGGCTGATCAATTTTAACCAGAGTTCCAATAACAGGCCATAACATTTGCTATCACATCAGCGCTTTGCCTCCGCCGCCGCCGCCAGGCCAGACCAAACACTTCTCATTATGTTTGTAGGATTCGAATAACCGTGCAGCATTTAATATCGGCGTTTTACTTTCCTTACAATAAAACGCTTATTAAATAATAAACTTTACTACAATTTGAGGCCTGCCTGGCGGATAGTGAGCCACAACGAGGCAAGGAGCACTCGGCCACATCCAAGATGGCTTGCTCGCCTTGATCCGAGATGGCTCGCTCGCTGAACTACCACCGGTGATGGAGGTGGATGAGAGGTATAAGTTTCGGAGACAGTATTAAATTATAAGGATTCGTTTAAGACGGAAGTGGCGCTCTCATTGTGTTTCTATATGCTAAGATAAGAAGGTAGTAATTTTTTTTGGTATCATACATTAAGTAAACAAAATAGTATTGTCCAAAAAATATATTTATTGTATAGTAGATAACATGAGGGCGCGCGCCCGGCGCCCAGCCCGCCCCGCGCGCACGTCCCGCAATAACGTTTGCTATCTACGTCCAGCTCTCTGATTTAATAATTGGAATAATTTATTTAATAATTACAACGTTTTTTTATCTGTCCATATTTTTAACATTAGGTATAACTAACTTCGTCTTGTATAACTTGGTGTAAGAACAGCCTTCAGGAATTGAAATAGGGTGGCGCAATATACGCCTCACAGCACTGTTTCCATTTCGACTCGCGTCCGCTCTCTGCAACAGAAGTACAGTTTATTTATATACAGGTGTCCCAGAATACTCGCGCATCGAGGGTTCCGTTATTAAGTAAAATTACGAAAAAACTGGGAAACCCTATTACTAAGCCTACGTTGTCCGTCCGTCCGGCCGATAATTCGTTGTACATGTAAATCAAAAAGTGCCTACTTAAGTTACAAAAATGTATCAAAGAAATTAGTTTTTCAGTATCCATTAAATTATTTTAGATTATTCGCGGTAGTTCCTTTGGGTGTTCCTTCGAAAGAACTAGGTACCTATTGCTTTTTTTTCCACACTAGTTCCTTCACAAGAGATGAAGGAAGTACTGCGACTTTTTTTTCGCCTTTGTTCGTTTGCAAATACTAAAGGTACTAATGCGACTATTCCTTCGCTTTTATTCCTTTACAAGAGCAGAAGGAACAACCGAGACCTTTTATTCGCACTAGTTCCTTCAAACTACCAGAAGGAATTTTTTGGCAAAGGAACTAACGCGAAAAACAGGTCTCGGTTGTTCCTTCAGCTCTTGTAAAGGAACAAAAGCGAAGGAAAAGTCGCAGTACTTCCTTCATCTCTTGTGAAGGAACTAGTGTGGAAAAAAACGCTATCGTATAGCGACCAATGAGGTAGTAAGGCCGGGTGGTCCAGCCCTCAGCCATACTTACTGACGATTACGTCAGAATGGCTGGACCACTTTCCTAAAAAATATTTCTCCGTCTTTAACAAGGTACAATTTATTTGGTACCAAATAGTACCAAATTAGTACAAAAATTGAGCTCAAATTGAATCTCAGAAATGTTTCATGGTCCAGCCACGTTATAATCGTACCTGGCACGCAGGTCGCCGCAGGAGAGCGGGCGTTCGAGGTCGGGCAGCAGGTCGGCGGGCGCGCGTAGCGTGCGCGGGCGCGTGGCGTCGCGCGCGCCGCCGGCCAGCAGCTCCGCGGCCGAGGCCAGGCGGCGCGGCGGCGGCGCCAGCCCGTGCACCGCCAGCGCCGCCGCCAGCTGCCGCGCGCGCGCCATGGCCGCGTCGCGCTCGTGCCGCGCTCGCCACACCTGCACACAACACTCAATGCAATACCTGCAGCATCCGCTACTTTCAGTATTTGTAGAAAACATAAATATTGTTTTCACTTCTCATGCTCCAAAAGTCCGTCTTTATGTCGTGCGTAGGCGACATAAAGTCGCTTTTTATGCTCTAGTGCATAAAGTAAAATCTTCGTCGAAGGCCCAGGCAATCGGTCCAACAGCCTCACGAATAACTTTAACTTCATTGAATAACTTCTTTATTTTATTTCGTTTCGTTAGTATTCTAAGACCAAGGCAAGGATATTAGGATACCAACAGCCAAAGTACACAATAAAACTTCATGAAATAAACTTATAAGTTTTATTTTGTCGCATTTATTATCATTATTATTATTATATTTGAGTAAATCAATATATTTAAAGCATGACAATAAGTTATCATAGATATAAAAAACAAAATGTTTTTATAACTGAGCAGTATACATGTAACGACCTAAGTCAGATGTCACGTACCTAAAGAAAAAAAAGTTAATTGGCGAACCATACTTATTTTGTCATTGTCAATATTTGTATTACAATAATTTACATGTTGTTGTTTCATTTCCTCGCAATCGAAGTAAAAATTAGAGTGTACAACTCGTCCATAAAATCCATTTAACACTCGACTTTATATCCATGTCTCGCGTAAAATGGTGCGTTTTATGCACTTGTTGTACAATCTACTATTAGCACAGTACGAACTAACGCCACGCGGAATTGGCTACTCATAGACTGATATTGATCGGGTCTAAGAGGAAAACCATTCCTCCATTAATGACATCGCTGATTCGCCGCCGGGGCGCGGTGAGTCACTTTATGATGACTAATCAATAATTAAATAGTAACTAATTATTTTTTCCTACTCGCGTACTATAAACCGCTAATATTGATATCGTTAATGGTACCATAATACCACCTATAGCGTAACCGAAACGTGAAAACTATTCACAGTTCTATAATAATTGTTATAGCATTGTTATTACCATGGGTTAGTTCCCGATTCGCCGGATTCTTTCGGATTCTTGTTTCGCCGGATTCTTGTTAACGATTAAGAGTTCTGACTGTCACAATTATATGCAATTTCGGCGAAACGAGAATCCGACGAAACAAGAATCCGGCGAATCGGGAACTAACCTTACCATGGGTTGTTACGGTCATTCCGGATATCAGTCTTGGCGTTTAGTGAATATAATAAACCATTCAAAATATTTTAATACCAATTAAAATTACGTATACTAGAAATAAAATTAATTTTGAGACCAATTAGGTGTTTAAACTTACATTTTTATTAAATTACTAAAAATGTAGGTTACGTTCAATATATATCAACAAAATGGCGTTTCGTTTGGCATTCCAACTTTTATGATAAATTGTGAGAACTGTTTTCGTAAATATTAAAATTTGCATTAAATTTGTTAACATTTAACAATAAAATTCACAAACTATTAACGCCAATTGGAATAATGAAAATGACTTTGCTGACAAGTGATTTGTTAGCAGAAAAATCGAGGAAAGTATACGAGAAAAGTTAGCGATTGTTTATTTTTGTCATTATCATTTTAAACACCTTTTTATTACACCATGTTTTTAGCAAATAAATGATTATTATTATAGATATTTATTTAATTTTCTGTACATTAGGTTTTTTATAACTAATATTTAAATATAAAAGTAAAATAACAATAATAATACAAAAAAATAGACATTATAAAAAACCTAACCTACGAGTGCCGCCGCCAGCGGGGCAGGGCTCAAGCTACCGGTGGTTAGGGCTGCAGAAAGAGGAACCTCCTCACAATACGTGCCGTGTCGAGGAGTACTGCCTTCTGTATCTGGCCCTTGATCCAGCCATTTAGCGAGAGTCTCTTGAGGTGTTGATCGAGACTCTTCGCTATAAGACCGTTTGCCGAAACAACTATCGGGGCAATGATCGTCGAGTCAACATCCCACATGGCGGTCACCTCATGAGCCAAGTCAAGGTACTTGCTGAGCTTGTCCTTCTCGGCCTTCACAAGGTTCTCGTCATGCGGGATGGTGATGTCGACGAGCACTGCCCGGCGTTGAGATCGATCTGTCAACACGATATCAGGCTTATTGGCAACAATAGTCCTGTCCGTGATGACAGATCGATCCCAATAGAGCGTAGCACGACCATTTTCGAGAATTGGCGCCGGTGCGTACTTATAGTACGGCACTTCAGACTCAACAAGACCATATTGAAGAGCAAGTTGCTGATAGATGATCCTGGCTACGAGGTTATGTCTGTGCAAGTACTCGCCGTTGGCCAAATGCGAACAACCGGAAATTATATGTCTGAGGGACTCGCCGGGGCAATTCCGGTAATTGTTCGTCATTATGACCTCGTCAGCAATTGCACAGACAAAACCTTCGGTTTCCCCAAAGAGGTCACCAAATCGTAGCCAGTTCACAGACGCTAAAAAGTCTACGTCGGGCCTTGTTAGGGCCCGGTAGAAGCGTCCGTGTAGCTCCTTGCTCTTCCATACGTTCTTGCGGTCTTCAGTGCTCAACACCGTTGGTTTGCGCCAGTTCTCGTTTGCCAAGGAAAGAGGCGTGAGGCTCTTGTCTACTGCAACCACATCACGATGCATCCCACACTCATTGCTAAGGAAATAATCCCTGAGATTGCACACCTCGCGGTTGTGGAGATTCTTAGCATTTAACATGCCTCGACCTCCACATTTCCTCGGGATGTACAATGTCATAACAGATAAGCGTGGGTGCAACATGCGATGTGATTTAAACAGTAGACGGACCCTCCTATCCAGGGCGTCCAGCTCAGTCTGGGTCCACCTTAGTATGCCAAAGGAGTATATGAGCAGCGGCATCACCCAGCCCTTGAAGGCGCTCACCTTATTGCTACCCGACAAAAGACTATTAAGAACTTTTGTCAAGCGGCAGAAGAAGCGCTCCTTCACTGACTGCTTGACATCGCCGTCCACAATACCAAAAGACTGTGACAAACCAAGATATTTGTAGGTTTCAACTTCGGAGAGAGATCTCAGAGTCATTGTCTCAAAAAGCTGCAAATTCGACGAATTTACAACTTTCCCTCGTTGAACATGCATGACCGCACACTTATCTACACCGAATTCCATCTTGATCGCATTACTGAACTCTTGTGTGATTTTCAATAATGCGTTAAGATCTTGGCGCTTCGATGCAAACAGATAGAGGTCATCCATGAACAATAAGTGAGAAATGACTTCAGCTTCTCTACGAAGTCGATAGCCAAGCCCAGAATCCGTCAGCATAGAGCTGAGGGGATTCAAGGCTAGGCAAAACCACAAAGGACTCAGACTGTCACCCTGGAAGATGCCTCTTTCAATTTTTATCAAGCTAGGCGAATCAGAGGGGACATCTCGAGCACCTGGTTGACGAAGGACTGTGACCCACTGCCTCATACACACACCTAAAAAGGACCTCAAAGTTGCATCAACTTTATACAACTCTAAGATCCTTTCGAGCCATGAGTGAGGCACCGAGTCATAAGCCTTCTTGTAGTCAATCCAAGCAGCCGAAAGGGCCGCCTTGCTTCGTCTGACTTGCTGGCAAATGGCCATGTCTATGAGGAGGAGCTCCTTAGTACCGCGGGACCCAACCTTACATCCATTTTGAGCAGTGGCCAAAACACTATTTGCAACAAAATGTGCATTTAATTTTGTGCTCAAAATGGATATAAGGAGCTTGTAGATGGTAGGTAAGCATGTAATGGGTCGCTAGATTTTTGGTTCCGCGGTACTCAGCCCCGGATCTTCATTTTTTTTTAGGCGGGACAAAAACTGAAAAATGCCGCCCCCGCCCTTTATATTTATTTTTACCTTTATCATCATAATTTCAGCTATCAAATGTCCACTAATTGATTGGCATTCGGACATAGGCCTTCCGGATATAATGCATCCATCGCTGTTCTTTCTGTGATAAGCCTATTTATTTACAGATATATAGACATGAACGTCTAGGATATATAATTAACAGTTTGGGGTGACACCGTTATCAGAGGATTTTAACCCTGCAGAATACGGATCTGCCTGTCGCCATTCCGAAATTTGAACCGGAGGTATGCTATACCGGAAAAGGTGCAGCCCATACAAAAATTTTCATCGTACATTTTGTAAATAGTTGATAATGTTCCGGTATCCTAAAAAAGGTCCGATTGTTATGGTTTTTTAATATGTTGTAAAGGACAATATAGCTATAGTAAACCAAATTTTTCTTCCCTCCAGCTCTATTTATTTCTCCGCCATCTTGCAAAATCTGTCACTTCTTTCTGTTTTTTGCCGATACTGTCGTTGAAGTTCATTCTAGTGCTAATCATGGTTCGGCAATATTGTAGAGTACAAAATATGATAAAAATTTCCACGACCCCTAGGAACGAAGATATGGAATCGTCTATGGGGAGCGAGCGTTAAATATTGCTACTTTTTTCTAGTTTTCCTTCCATATTTACGTTTTAGTGCATTTTAGCGCAAACTGTACTTAGGCAATATTGTAGATCACAAAATTTGCTGTTATTTTTTCATTGAAACATTTTTTCCACGACCTCTAGGAAAAAAATAATGGAATCATCTATCGAGTGCTAGTGTAAAATCAATTGCTTTTGCGATACTGAATATTTATTTAAAGTCTTTCAGGTGAACGTATGGGAAAATGCTCATCATACTCGACCGGTGGTGATGGAAAATTCGTCATATGGGTGAAGTCTTCATCAAAACCAATATATTCTCATTCTAATGACCCTCGAGCCCGTCCTGAAAGTCTGCACGGATATTGTATTTTTCAATTGTTCATCCCAGTGCTCGTGTATGAAGAACGAATTGGCATGCACCAAGTTATGACACCGTTTTCGTCAATCTTTGAATTTTAACTACCTTTTCTAAGATGTGAAGGTTTGAAAGTCACAACTTTTACGATTTTTACGGGCTAAGCCTGAGCATTCCATATTACTATTACTAGGTGTCGTAGAAACTTTCAATTTGTAGATAATTTTGTCTCCTAAAAGATTGCTGAACTTCAGTTTGCGCTAAAATGCACTAAAACGTAAATATTGGAAGAAAACTGGAATGGGAAACAATTTTTGACTTTAGTACTCCATATATGATTCCATATCTTCTTTCCTAGAGGTCGTGGAAAAAAAGGTTCAAGGCAAAAATTACAGGAAATTTTGTTGTCTACAATATTGCCCAGTACAGTTTACGCTAAAATGCACTGAAACGTAAATATGGAAGGAAAGCTAGAAAAAAGTAGCAATTTTAACGCTAGCTCCCCATAGACGATTCCATTTCTTCGCCCCTAGGGATCGTGGAAAAAATCTTTGAACCCAAAAGTTTTAGCAAATTTTGTACTTTAAAATATTGCAGAACCATGATTAGCACTAGAATGAACTTCAACTACAGTATCGGCAAAAAAACAGAAAAAAGTGTCAGTTTTTGCAAGATGGCGGAGAATGAAATAGAGCTGGACGGACGATAAATTTGGGTTACCAAGGTAATATTTTCCTTTACAACTTATTAAAAAACCATAACAGTCGGACCTTTTTTAGGGTACCGCAACAACGATTTACAAAATATACGACGAAATTATTTGTATGGGCTGTACTTTTTCCGGTATAGCATACTTCTGGTTCAAATTTCGGATTGGCGACAGGCAGATCCGTATTCTACAGGGTCAAAACCCTCTGATAACGTTTTCACCCCATCTGTTACATGATTTGCCGCATGCAATGGTTTAGAGACGCGTTTTTCAGTTTTGGGCCTAGTCTAATAGGTTAATAGCTTCCTGGCATGATGAGGCAGTATGAACACCTACAAGATTTAAGGAGAGAGCCAAGCATTTATTCTGTGGTCAAAGTTAAGTAAATGATGAGTCTATAAAGTGTGAATTTGGCCGCCCCCTGAGCTTGCCGCCCGGGGGATAGGCCCCGGCTAGCCCCCCTCTAGATCCGGGGCTGGCGGTACTACCAGACTTGTGGAGCAGGAAGGTGACACCAGTTGTTAATAAAGGTGGCAAGGAACCGAGCTTAAGGGAATTTTGGAATTGCGTTGCTAAACATTCATATGAGGCTTTGAACCATTTAATCCAGAAGTTGTGCAATCCATCCGGCCCAGGACTTTTCCAGTTCTGAGCCATTCGAATTGCACAACTGACGTCTTCGGGGCAGATGGTAATAGGCTCCATTGGTTCAATAGCCTCACACGAGTGTTCAACAGCACGCATCCAGTCTCCTTCTATGTGCACGACAGGCACCGACCAAATGCTGCGCTAGAAATTAATCATAGCAGCAGGATCCAGTAGGTGTCCGTCGCTCACACCTTGATCGGTTCCTTCCCACTTTCGGTACACTTCCTCTGATCGCTTTGGAAGAGGCGATTTTGCTGGTATCTATCCACACGCTCTCTATAGCGACGAATACAGCGAATAATAATATGCCCACGCGTAAACCTTCTGCTTCAGGAAGTCGATACGTTCCGTGACACAAGCCATATAATGCTGGGGCCTTATTCCGGTCCCAGCAAAGGTTTGGTTCACGAAAAGCATGACACGGGGGCGTTCATTACCCCCCTGAAGCAGATTAGCTTTGCTATGAGAGTCCTAAACTTATCGATACGCCGCTCAATTCGCACTTGCCAAGCGGGGACAGACCCGCGAGCGCGCTGAGCTCGGTCGGTGTCCGGAAACTTGACTCGAGCTACGCAGCACGCAGCTATGGCCCCGCAATACAAAATTGAGTGGGTATCGATAATATCCTCGCTGGCTTGTAAATATGACGCCAGCAAGGCATTTAGATTTAGATTAGATTTAGATTTAGATTATTTATTGGTAAAATAAATTTTACACGTCATATTTTACATTAATATCCATAATATCACATTATTTTACAAACACTTATATTATAATATTACAATACAAATAATTTTTTAAGTATAATAATTATGTTATAATTGTTAATTTTTTTATTTTGTTTTAGGGCTCCCATAAGCGCTAAATTTCGTTTACAGGCAGGCAAGTGTGGTAAACGAGGCCTAGAATTGGGTGTGGACCGATACTGCGCGATCGCGTCTTCCAAAGCCCTCCTCAATTGCTCATTTACCTGGCTAGTTACGCTTACATTCGAACAATCCTCAGCGTCGATAACGGGATCATCCTGCGCTGGTGCGTGTTGGGCGACTGGCATCAAAGCCGATAACGCAGCAGGAGGGTCCCGTGACGAAGCGGAGGTTGTTCGAATATTGATTATTATTATTATTATTATTAAACTTGTAGACAAAGTTATGTATGCAACGCTACATAATTAGCTCTTAAACTTTTAACGGCCGGGTGCTCCTTTGAAAAAATGTGCTCCTAGCGCCAAACGCCTGTGTCATACTGAAACTATAGTGATGTGATACGCTGCTACGATAACACAATTATGCGGTTGTTATAAAAACTTACGAAGCCAGTTAAATTTTGATTTATTTGGTAATCCCGCAAGAATTTAAATAAACGGCATCACACATCCTAAAATCTCGCAAATAAAAACTTCCATATCCTAGATTAAAATTTGTCGATATTTAAAAAAAAAAATGTTTTTGGAATCCTTTTGTTGGAAATATACGACCCCGACGGCAGAAATAACAGAAAAATGTTAAAGACGTTAAAGTGGATAGTGATTGCAAGTCGTTTATCAATATTATTACCATTATTAATTTTACTATTATTAGTTATATTATATTATAATTGATAATGTCTATTCATACTTCATTATAAAGTTTGATAATGATTATAAGTACCTTAACCTTTCGTATGCTTAGTAGCAGATCTGCTCCATGTACGCTAACTGCTAGGGAGCAGGGGCTGTTTAGCAAAAGCTTGTAACTTGTAATATAAGTGGAAGTCTCTTTTTAATACATATCGTTGAAAAGAGATTTCCGCTTGTAGGTAATACAAGTTACAAGCGTTTGATAGACGGGCCCCAGATCTGCACCAAATGCTTTGCGTGCCTACCCGAATTTAATTTGAACCTTATAGTGAAGCATCTAAGGGTTAAAGTTTATTGTAGGATTTGTAGGTTAGCCAATAAAGTAATTAAATTTACCAAAAATCGCTCCTTACATAAAAATATTCAATATAGCCGCTATTTCTGTGGGTTTGATGTCACGTGACTGACACGAGTGACGGAAGCAAATGCTCGACGCTAAAGAACGGTTTCAGCGACAGCCTTCCATCCTAATCGGTAAATCTGATACTTCAAGCCACCGTGGGTGTCGGCTCAGCTCAGCCCTAGGTAAAGTATCTACTTTTAATTGAAAATGATTACTATGATTAGCGAACATATCAGCAATAAGGTAAGGATCATTGACATTATTGACAGAGACAGGAAGAGATGGTTTACGCTGAAGAGACTTCGTTACTTTCCAAAATTTGGAGAAATTGTTTTTAGCTCTGTTAACTGTTAAAATTATTAATGTGTAACTGTTCAAATTACCATGTTAACTGTTAAATAAAATAAAGCAATCACGGACAATACATTGGCCAAGTGATGACCAAAATTTTTTCTCAGTTTACTTTATTTACAATAAAGAATCTGTTTTAGCCGAAACAGTTTCATTTTGAGGTTAGAAAGTTGTTTACCATATAAAACAAGTAAGTCTGAACAGGGTTTAATAATATTTACTTTGCGACGGTACGTGACCCTCGGTGTAGTATGTCATTTTAAAAAGTAAAGGTAGGTACGAGTGTTTGGCTGTTTGGAGTTAATTATCCTAGTCCAAATATGGTCTTCAAAAGTAAATAAACGCGGTAGGTATACAACGTGTCCCAAAACTCAACGATAAGCCGGCACCAGAGGATGGAGCTGCTTATGATTAGTCGAGAAAAAATTAAAAAGATAAAAAAGATAAAAGAAATTTATTTAGTAAGTAGGCCGCTCGGGCACTTTTACACGTCAAGATACTACCAATACCAATACCAATAAGGAAAAGATATATTTTTTTCCTTATTTTTTCTCGACTAATCATAAGCAGCTCCATCCTCTGGTGCCGGCTTATCGTTGAGTTTTGGGACACGTGGTATAAATTTCTAAATTTAAATAGTATGTTTAGATACCTGTGCCGCGCAAACGGCAGAGCGACAGTGGCCACGTCCTCCCGCTCCGAATCCTTTTTGTGCCGCCTCCACCACGGCCCCGTGAAACGACAGGGATTGTCCTGTAAAAACAATACACAATAGTTAGTTATACACGGTTATTTGTAAAATAGTAATAACCTCTCAGTGTTTAATTATTACCATGATAAGCAACCACTTTTGTTCTGTGACTTTTAATAAATCATCATATTTTACTTTCATACCAAAAAATGAAAATTAAATTGATCGCACTAAATGTTTGTAACTCTACGGTAACCAAAGAATACCGCTTGAAAAATAAACAAATGCAGTGCGAAACACAGTGGCGGGCGGGGAAAGAGGTAGGGAGAAAAGACGACCTTGACCTAATTATCTCTGCAGACGTTCGCTTTGAATCGCCGGCGCCGGTGCGCCGTGTGTCTCGATTTCTGATAATGCGGGTAGTTAGTTCAGCACGAGGTAGTGCGGTTTTTGTTTTCGGTTTCATAATACAATTTAAATCTAAGGGGTCCAGATTTACAGTTGTGTGTGTGTACTTTTATTGTGTTGTGACATAATGGGACAAATAAGGTGAAGTGAACGGACCTACCAAAACGAAGATACATAGCCGTCGACAGCGTCCGGCAAACGGTGCATACAAGGCGTAGCACTGTAAGTACCTACCTTTTGATCCAACGATCGTGGTCGTCCACCGCGGCGCAGAGTACGTGAACACGAAAACATACTGAAGTTCTTTGACGCCAATCCAGCAACGAGCACCAATGATGCAATGATGTAGTATTGTTCTTTAGCCAATCCTAAGCCTGGTAAAGTATGAAGGGTTCGTGGATTCAGTGTACGGTCGACGTCATAACATTTACATTCTAGTACCTAGGCGCTTTAATGTCTTGTTTGAACTGCCACACAAAATTGTCAGAGGAGTTAAAGCGATAAAGTACCTACTAAAATGTAAGCAATAATTTTGTTGAACAAGTGGGTAATGAAAACAAGTTACAATTATCAATAACAAGAAATGTGGCCATGGAATGAATGAATGAATGAATGAAGCGAGCGCAAAGTACCCCCATCTAAAAATGATAACTTAGGTACTACAAATTACAGATCTAAAAAGTGTCAGATAGGACAACAAAAACTTGAAAGTAATTTTTTGGAGAATCTATTACGTTTTGTAAAAAGTCTTCGAGCAAAAGTTGTTGTTTATAATATTATTGATTTAACCCTGAGAGGTTATTAGTATTTTACAAATAATCCTGTATAGTTAATGCCTGCTACGCTTTCAATGAACTTTAGTCAATAAAAACAATAATGGCTGCAGAAAAGGCAATGTTCTTGCAATACAAGACATGTTTATAACAGCACAGCTTGAACAAAGGTAATCATTAAAATATCAACAGATCAACTGAAAATCAACAAACATATAGTCCTTCGAACCAGCTATCCAATCGTTTTCATTTTGACAATCCGAAGGCGAGTCTGCAAACAAATTTAAAACAGTTGATGACAGGTGTTCCATTTTGAAGTCGATTGCGATTGCGAGTGCGTTAGGCAATAGTTCCTAGGCCAGATACGACTGTACTTAAATAATGTACTAAAACACACACATACTCGTATTTTGTAATCATAAATTGAGCTAGTCAGGCTATGATAAAGAAGCAAGTCGGTGGAAATTCTTTCAACAACTATTTTGTACGGTCGAAGATATGTTTATATTTTTGCACTTTATCTCAATGGAGTAAGTAACAAAAAAAAAAAATGTTGGTCAAAAGTTGTCAAAAGATGATATTTTGGTAAAACATTAGTGAACCGTCGTCGTCTTCCTGAAGTCACCGAATATTAAAACCGGGCAAGAGTATGTCTGACCATGCTCAATTGCTCAGTCAGTGTAGGGTTCCGAAGCCGTTATTCACAAAAACTAACTCAAAAGAACAAGTATGAACTAATTCTCTATTTAAAGTTATTTGGTGCTGCCTTAGATAATTCTAGTAGGTATAAACACTTAAGTCGCTTGTATCTCAGGAACCAATAAATCGTGATAGTTTTTCTTTTATAAATTCGTTATATACGCGTTCATTGAAGATATTTTTCAGATTTTTAGTATTTGGAGTTTTGGCTGTAGGGGGGGGGGACACTTGACTCTAACAAAAATTAGCGCTTTAAAGCTTAATATTTCATAAACTGTGATACCTTAATCGAAAAATTATTTCCACTAACTCGCAATATTTTTGAAAGACCTATCCAACGACACCCCATAGTATGGGGTAGACGAGAAAAAAAACATCCCCACGTTACGTGTAGGGGAGATACACAAAAAAAATATTTTTTCAATATTTTATTTTACCACTTTGTTGGCGTGACTAATATGTATATTCATGCCAAATTACAGCTTTCTAGTACTAAGGCGCTGGTCCCACCAAGGGCGAGGAAGCGATTAGCTATAGGAGATTTTCTCGCCCAAGAAACGAACAAAAGATAAAGCTCCCTGGCAGTAAAAGAGACACGTATATTAATAGTTGATCGCTGGCTGTACTCGCTTCCCGCTCATGGTCGTCGGTTGGACCAGTGCACAAGAGTCTCTGAGCTAGGCTGCGGACGGATAAGGGTTCCTAGTTTGACTACGGAACTCTAAAAACATCATTTGTTATTTTTCACAAACATGATCGGATATAGCGGCTTTTTAAAATAAAACAAAATACGCGAATAGGAAAAGCCGCCATAGTGCTGCAGCAACACTGCTGTCGGGATGCCGGCTATGAACAGTAAGAGGCCGACAGAACTTAGCAGAGACCGACAGAACTTAGCCATAATATTTATACACAATACAGTCAGCCATACCCATAGAGAGCGAGACAAGGGCGCAGCAAGGGCCCACGGTGGAGGCGGCTAGGGTAGCACGCATGTAGCGGAAGTAGACGTGCTCCAGCAGTAGCAGCAACGCCGCCAGCAGGATGCCTGCCATGAGCAGCAGGAAGGCCGACAGGAACTGCTCCAATGCAAGCGGGTCCGAAGACTTGTGCTCCTGCTTGTTGGGCTTGCACGTGCCTGTCATCCAGTACCTGCCAGGTAGCCGAATAGGGTTCTAAACTTTGAGCCACCATAGAGCCATTTCACAGAAAGTCATACTGACTAAATATTGACATATTCGTATCTTGTGACATGAAGCAGATTATTGAAATGCAGAGTAATAGTGGATAAATAAAATCCGTGTTGTGATAAAAGTGTGTACAGATGTAGTGAAATATCCTTTCACATCGTATTTTCTCGGAAATGTTCGTATTTGTCATGCTACCTCAGTTTGACTCAGTACCCATCAAGACAACGTGGGGAAACGTCGCATCGCGAGAGTGATAATCGATATAGAGTGGTTAATACCAGAGTATATTATTTGTTAATTAAGAGTAAGTTTGTTTTCAGTTATTTTTAATAGTCATGCCGAAAGGATTAAGACCTGGGAAACGTTTAGATCGAAAAGGCTGTGAAATTATTTTCAACATTTATTTATATTTCTTCTTGTTTACTTACACTTAATTTCTATATATTTAATAGTGGTGGTTTTAACATCTCGGTGACTCGTGGTTTGACATTTGACTGATAACTAAAGTACTCTATTTATTTAATACGAACATGTCACTTAATAATTCAATAATTCATAGAAACGTCGGCATCGTTCGGAAGAAGACGTGATTTCCGAGTTTTCACGATGTGAAAGGATTATTCACTAGATCTGTAGCGGCTTATAATAACAATGACACTTCAGGGAGATAACCCCACGCACCAGCAACCGTCCCGTCAGCCCATCCGAAACATATCTCTCACATACAATGACGCATGACACTCCTTCTCGCGCAGTCGGATGAAAATGTAAATTATGAGTGTAGAGGTAGTTTTATCGGGTGCGCTTCAGTCTAAAAACTTTTTGCATAATTTCATTTAACTACCAACGAAATGGATATCAAACGTCCAGCATAAAAACCAAATGTAGTTATATTTTTTTGTAGCATAACAGTCACATAATTATAACACTCATTTAGCATAACAACCTTTTGTAAAACATTCATATGTAATAATGCCATTTGATATAGTTATCTGCGTTATTATGTTATACATACGTTATGTATTTCAATATTATACAAAATGACTTTTATTATATTAGTGCGTTATGCTATGCACCTAGTTATTATGCACAGTCATAATTATGATTCAAGGCATTATATATATTTTTTGCATTATATATTTATTATTTAGTTTTTATGCATTTTAATACTTTGATCATTATACAAATCAGAATTTTGTAATTTGTGTAATGCAAAATGAAAATTAGACCAATTGTTTTTATACTAAACATTACACACCCTGTTTTATCGATAAAACATTATATTTACCTGCGCAACCTTTCGAGGTCTCCATTAGAACGCAAATCTAATAATCTTTTGTTGAACATATTCAGATATTTTGAGTTCCGTGTAAACGCTAGTCCATAACCGGACATAGCGTACCACGAGCCTACTGTCAAGAGGCGGCAGTCCTCGTCCTGTAACAGATTCGGATTATTTAAACAGTAATTCTTGATAGCATTCACAGATAAGACCCTAATTGTGTTTTTAACTTTTACTAACAATAAATTCACATGATAATCGTACGTAAACTGTAATAGGTACCATGTATTTTGTTTGATACACCTTTATTTTAATGTACTTACATGAAAATACAATATGAATAGTTAAATACGTAACTAATACTTACTTGGGAAACCAAATAGTCGAGCACGGTGCCGTCATAAATAAAGGCATCTAGCTCTGCCGTAAGCACTGAAGTCACACCTGCACTGACCGTGCTGCGATTGTACCTAAAAAAATACACGTTAACTATTACTTAGTATCGAGTACTTATATCAACCACTTTACGCCTATTTCAACCATCTATTTGTGTACTCACTGTGCCATGTAAGCATGTGGCTCTGGGAAGTATTTGGCTAGTGTAGCATCTGTGTGAGACCAAGGCACTGTCCCAAACTTAAGTGGAGGCCGAATGGTGAGCGGCCTCGCTATGCGGTGATCGTCCAGCCCGCTCAATTCATGAAACTCTTCTCGAGTGATCATAAACGCCGCCAAGTTGGCAGTGTAGATAGCCAGAAAGACCACCGCAAACATAGCCCACATATTCGTCATGAACCGGGCCGTAAATCCGCGAGGAGAATCCACGTGGACCGATGCCTGTTTATAAAACAAAAAATAAAAGAAGGTCCATTTATTATTATGCTAAGTATGGTGGACGAAGTAAACTTGCCTGAAAAAGGACTGCCCAAACAATCCAATATGTCCGGCAAAGCGAGAAGCGGTTCTGCGGCACTCTTTTTGAGTTCTGGCCTGTCGAACAATCGAATCCGCTCGGTGATAACCATTCAAAGAAGAAAATGGAGAAGGTCGCGGCCTGGATGGCCACCGCGCCCACCAGCATCCACGACGCGGTGTCAAAGGGCTCCAAGAAGGCAGTTGGAGAGATGATGCCGGTTCTCTTGGCTACTACGATCGCTACGCCGGTCTCCATGAAAGGCACGCTGAAGTCCACCACTGCTTCTCGGTCCGAGTTAATAATAAGCGAGGTTAAGACCTGCAAATCCCACATTCGTAAATCCCTTGTTTTTAAATAGCAAAGATTGTTGAGCAATAATTTTTCTAGCAATACACGTGTCTAAGTTTTTTCTCTTTTCGAGTATGCTCACAGAATACCTAAGGAGATCCGGTTATTATAACGGAGTACCTAACTTTATTTAACTTCCGTAAACCCTATGACGGGGTGACAGATACATTTCAAGCCTGACCAAAATATACAGGTTTGCCAGTGGCAGCTACAGAATTTGCTGCATTGTAAACCGGTCTGGATCTGGAGCCACCACGAGGTTAACTCATGATGTTCTTATCGTTACTCATTAAAGCAGCAGCTTGTTGGCATATGAAAGAGGCAGCATGTTAATTACCATGTCAGTCCTCTTGTTGACGAGGTCGGCGATGAGTCCGTTCCACCTGCCGCCCTGCAGCGTGCCCCAGCGGCCGTCCTCCACGCGCGCCAGCTCGTACGTGAAGCCGAGTTGTTCCGCGAGCTGCTGCAGCAAGTCTATGCAGAAGCCGCTGCAGCACTGATACAGCGTGCTGTTTCTGTGCGCCGTGCCCGCTTCCAACCTAGCGATACGTAAGGTAACAGAATAAATACCTAAGTGTACCTACATATTGTAATAACTTTTATACGAGTAATTAGTTCATAGTTGTTTCAAACATGGGCAACAAGATTTTTTGCAGAAAGTCGATCTTACTCTTTCTTGTTTTTTTTTTTGATGCTGAGGCATTTTAATAGCTAGGTACTCTTTAATTAAAGTCCTTCAACTTTCGGAAGCAAGCAAGAAAACACGCCAAGATATTACATACAAGCTATATGTATGTATACTCCATGAGTCTACCGAAAAGTAACTCACCCTGCCACTTCAGACTCTGGGGCGACTCGACAGATGACGCCTCTATCCAAAGAACAGCGCCCGCTTATGGGATCCGGAGGCGCCAGGTTTATGTACGGTGGCTCTTCTAGAAACGTGATGCGCATGTGGAACTTCTCCGGCACCCCCTGGGGCGGGGTGTGCAGCCCCCCAGGCCAAACTATGTCCTTTATGTCCAGGCGCTCTTTCGGATATGAATTCCACGTTCCAATTTCTTCCCATATTAGCTGATAAAGAATGGAATTGTTATTACCAACCGTTAAATACCTACTTAACCAAGAACTTTAAAGCAAAGCTATCTATCCTTGGGCAGAAAATGCAAGTTTTTCACTTGGCAAACAACTTTTCATAGGGCGAAATTATTAAGTAATTTAGATAACATCGACCCTCTTTTGTTTTTGATTTCCTTGGGTGCATGAGCCGCCACTTACAAGGATAAAAGGATTTTTATATATTTGATTTTTAGGGCTAGTATTTTGGTGGCATAACATAGTTACTGGCATCCATCCACCAAAAGTCCAACACTAATGATAAGTCATCACCTGTTCCCCAATAGCCGGCCTGAGGTTCATAATTTTGAGTTCAGCTGCTCGCAGCTCGCCGTCGGGCGTGAACTCGATGTTGGGCCTGCCCGCTTCGCTCTCGACGCTGACGTTGCGCAGGTGCTGGTAGAAGCGCTCGCCGGTCGCCCAGCGCGCCTCGCCAGCGCCCGCGCCGCTGCACGACAGCCGCGTGCCCAACGGGTGCCGCAAGTTACCCGCCTCCGACACGTACGACTCCACTCCGTACGCAAACACCTTCACTGCGGTCGCTATTTCAGCGATTAACGACGAACTTGATGTGTCGAAATGAACACCTGCATGAGAGACGTCCATTTTAATAGGTAAGATATAGGCGGTGGTTTTTTATGTGGTTGATTAACAAAACCTCGTTGGCCAACGAGGATTTTATGTGTACCCATGGACTTAGTATTACAGAAGCTGACCCAGGATTTCAATTAGGGGAGGCTGACCTGCACACTCTACCATACTTACATAGGTCAGGTCACCAGTCCTGTATTTAGGGTTACCCTAGGTATAAAGGCGATGCACCCTGGATCCAGCCGCCCGTGAAATATAATGTAACTTATAGGTTTAGTAAACCGACGACCGACAATCCGATAAGAATGTGATGATGATGATGAAGTTTAAGGAGCTAGCTTCAAGTAATAATTTAGGTAAGATATACCCCGTAAAATCATTACCGTGAATAATGCCTGCTCTCCACAAAGTTTAACATTATTTTACGTAAAGTAATATCTCCTTCAGTAATATCAACTTCATTGTTACTGTAATTGGCAGCTTTAAAATTAAGGTTTACAATAGATCAGGAAAGGTCGAAAAACGTTTAGCACGTTAGAAATAATATATTACCTACATATCGAAAGCTTATGTTCTCTTTGGCGGTTATAACAATGAAATTATTAGCTACCTAGCATTCCTACAGGAAACTTATTTGGTTGCTGCATAGAGCCGAGCACACTTTGCGTGACTATCCACACAAAGTTCTCGCTGGTGAGGTGGAGGTCGCCGGCAGTGGACAGTATGTCGGCGGCCTCCTCGCGCGTCGCGTACAGCAGCATCACGCGCGCCTCGCTCGTCACCAGCTCGTTCAAATCCGACGGCTTCTTCACCACTACGGCGTTAAGTATCGTAAACTTAAAGCGGTCCTGGAAATAAAAAAACGTTGTAACACTCTATTCAAAGCAAATATCTCACGAGGTAACGAATTAGAAAGAAGCCAACTTACTTGCAACAGAGTGACTCTCTCGCGGACGGCTTGAATAAAATCGTCATGTCCAGCAATAGCTGAAGTTACTACACTGAATTGATGCCACTTGTATCGCTCTAATATTGATAGCATGGCAGCTGTTTGATGTTCTATGGACGGGGCTAGCTGAAGACGCAAAGCTGCGTGCGACGCCCGCTTTTCTAGGCCGCTATTATCTGCGTTCCACGCAATGACCTGCAAACGATACGTGATGAAATTATTTCATAAAAGTTCGCACACGCTATGTAGCTTTGTACTAAATCTAATACAGTGAGAGTCATCTACATAGTTATGCAACGTAACAATAAAAAGCTTTACCGGTATGCCAAGATATCCGGCGAGTTGTAGAAAATACTGTGCAGAGGCAGTAGAGCGCCCGTATTGTTCATGATTCATAAGATAAAGGATAGCAGACACGTTGACTGCTAGGAATTCTTTACATAGAGAGTCCAGGATAGCTGAAAGTCGTCAAAAAATAATTTGAAATATGTTAAACGAAATCTATCTATAAGAACTCACGACAAACGTAGAGATCGGGCACTTACACATGGGACTAGGCGTGAGGCCTTGCATAGAAAGCGTAACGTTTAGGCGCACGGAAAGTTTGAGTTTTCGCGGTAACTTGGCGAGGGCTGCTTTTTCGGCTTTGGTGTAGTCTCGTGCGCCGAAGGCTTTGTGCGGCACGACGAGCGCGGCGGTGATGGAGGAGGGCGCGCGGGGCGGGGGCGGCGCGGGCGAGGTGCGCGGGCGCCGCAGCCCGTCGCCGCCCACGCGCACGCCGCCGCCGCGCGCGCCGCCAGGCCCGCCGCCGCCCGCCACGCCGCCGCCCACCTTCAGCCCGGCGCCGCGCTCCGCCGCCGCCGCCGGCCCGAGCGCGCTCAGCGCCGCTAGCGCCATCAGTATGCGCGCCTGCATCGCCGAGATTGATGCTACGAACGATCATAAAATGTTTAATCCTTGCCTGCTCTATTTCGAAATTAAAAATAACGGGCCAGAGCATGTATAAGGTTCGGTGTAACTTCAATTTATGCCAAATTGTAGCTTTTCGGTACCAAGAGTCACCGAGATAGACCGCGGCGGGTAGACGAACAGACGGACATGAATAAAACTATAAGGATTGCTTGTTGACTACGGAACCCTAACATAGTGATTACTTAGGTACTTAGAACTAACTCTGCAGTTGGAACCTAAGTAAGTTCCATACAGATTTTTCACGTGTTGTTTGTTAGGGATCACCGCGCTATTTAAATACACAGCATCACATTCACTTTTGCTGAAAGCTGTCTTTAGCTCAACCTCCGTTTTGCCATGAAGATCCCGCGCTTTTTCACAACCACAAGAATTATTTATCTTAGCCCTTTACTTTACTGTCCACGAATACGTTGATCCCAGCCCTTTACATCAAAACATCCACCAATTCAGCGGCCAACATTTTTACTTTTTAAGTTGCACTGTTCATAGGTACTTAGTTATTAAACTGATAAAAACGTCAAACTGATACCTACTCGTAGTAACTCTTATTTAATCTGTGCCTATATCCCCTCTGTTTGACTCGGGGATTAAATTGCTGCCTTGCAAGTTACTTTATTGTATTGTAAATAAGTATGCACGTATACGCCGTAATGAATAGTGGCATAGACCTACGCCTACGAAGCGATACACTGATACAAAACTCTATCTAAGACAATGATATTTTATATTAAGATAAGTCATCCATCTGCGCGCAAAAGCGTTCCTCGAAAAGGAAGGTAATTACCTTACTATCGTTCAGTCGCGCCGTGGCCGCTGACACGCACGCGTCAAAAACAGTAAAGTTTTATTACCGAAATGCAACAAATATAAGTCATAAAAAATGCCGTCTTGTGTTATTAGAGGCTGCCGAAATTATACTGTATTTATAAAAGGACGAAAGGATGTCTCATTTCATTCGTAACTACCGTAAATATTTTTTACATTTTTTGTTTACATCGCCATATTTTGTGGCGGCCATCACGCGGCCATGGCGGGCACGCCACGTCATTCGAGTACGCAATTTGAAACAACTATTTATCTCTTTCTAACAATAGCGTTCGCTACGGATTGCCGTCTTTGTCTGTAGAAATCTGGCAACGTAGCCACTGTCAGTAATTGGCGACGGGTTTTATGTGCGTTTAGTATGAGCATAACGTATCTAAATATAAAATATAATTGATCTAAGATTACACTTCTCGAGTTCATTATTTCCTAAACGGTTCCCCAAATTTAAAAATTGTTAATAACATGTAGGTAGTTAGTTACATAATTATTTTTAAGATTAGTACATTATGTATATCCAATGATACCTATTTTAGTGTGGGACAAGGGCAGGAAGATGATGATCCAAATATACCTCGCTCGATGGTCAAGTGCGAGTTGTACTCGTGCACCTAGGGTTCCTTATTTAAGATAATATTTAGAAAACGCAAAAGAAAATACTCATTTTGCTATGAACTTTATTTTATACACAACAAGATGCATTTTGAGTAGCCTAAATTTGAATACAAAACAGTAAAATTTGACAACTTAATTCCCATAAAAAAAATTATGAAAGAAAAAAAGTGGCCGGTTTGAAATGAAAAAAATATATGTTTTAGGAACCATTTATTTAAATATTTAATCAACTTCATCAAAAAAACTGATGAAAAAGTGTTTAGTTTTAAGTTCATAAAGATAAGTATGGACTGCATTTTTTTCATTTTTAGGGTTCCGTACCAAAATGGTAAAAAAGGAACCCTTATGGTGAGACTTCGTTGTCTGTCTGTCTGTCTGTCTTTACCTATGTCACAGCAGGTTTTCTCAGAAACTATAGAAGCTATCAACTTGAAATTTGGCATAGTTGTATAACTTGCTTGCCCGCAACTGTTTTTAGTAAAAAAAAGCATGTTTTTTTTTCATTTGTTAAGGAGTCTAGAATGGGGGTTGAAAAATGAAAGTGATCTGATTATAGCAAACGGGTCGTCATATGAAAGGGCTCAGGCTGCAAATTTCAAAACTATTTTTGTTATAATTTTTCGGGACGTACTTTTTGATTTATAGCCAAAAATGTACAAAAAATGACCGTTCCCCCCTTATCTCCGAAGTTTATGGACCAAAAAATCTGAAAAAATTCCTGATTTAAAGATAATTACTTATATTTTACGGGAAAAATAAAATGAAGTTGTCGAACTTTACAGTTTTGGAAAAATTATCAAAAAACTTTAAAAATCTATAATAAAATTTAGGCTAGTCAAAATGGACCTTATTGCTTACATAATAAAGTTCATAACAAAACAAATTTGGTAAAATCCAGACTTATAGATAATTACTTATATTTAATGGAAAAAAATAAAAAACTAAGAAAATTTGTATTAAAATTTAGGGTGTTTCATTTTGACCTTATTGCATAGAAAATAAAGTTCATAACAAAATGAGTATTTTCTTTTGCGGTTACTAAGCATTATTATTAATACAAGTTTTGTATCACAGCCCCTTATTCTTTAGTAGGTATTTAGATTAGAAAATATTGTTAACGAAAATACTTGGTTTTTTAAATTAATCTGTGAAAAGTTGTGGGTCTTGAATAATGTAAGTATAACTTGTTTTATTGTTAACATAAATAATTTAAATTCAAACATATGCTACGTACAGT
Organism: Acleris literana; assembly: GCA_946894065.1. Taxonomy (NCBI): domain Eukaryota; kingdom Metazoa; phylum Arthropoda; class Insecta; order Lepidoptera; family Tortricidae; genus Acleris; species Acleris literana. Next base: position 9,656,721 of record OX335681.1, read on the forward strand.
TTAAATTTTTTTTTCGTTCAAAACAGGCCACTCCATTCATTTTTCTATGGAACCAATATCCACATGATTTTTAACTATTTTTTTTTCAAAAACGAGTCATTGGATTTTATTGCCCTTCAAGTATTTTTATATATTGATCAAGACAAGTAACATATACTTATTTTTTTTATCATATTTTCCCGATTTTTTTTCATACTTTCCGTGCGGTTTCCTTTCTGCTAATGGCTAAAAGCTTAAACGCCACATGGTCTTATCCACTTCACATTTCATTCCGACCACTAATCCAAAGCGGGCGCGTAGCAAATACTGATAATATTCAATAATGTTTTTCTCAGTAGGTTATTTAAATAATAATTTACAAAAAAAGGATCCTTTTGAGACCAACCTCTATAAGCATGATTTTTATCAAAACACCTTTTAAAAGAGTTCCAGTTGTCAATTGGGTGGGTATCCCTCGGGAATCCCCAATTTGTCTGAAGTGTCATTTGCCCTAAACTGGTTTCCAGCTGAGTCAGACCACTTTTTAAGACTCTAGACTAGTTAAAAAAACTATCATACAAATATACATATAAGAATGGTTCTATTTTTCAGTCTGTGATACGGAACCCTAAAAATCTCAATATCAAGGGTCTGTAGAAAAAAAGAATTTTTATTTAACCCTATTTGTTTTTGTTCTTAATCCTATCGTTAAAACGATACCTAAGTAATGCATAGAAGCGCCAAATGTGTATATGATGTGATTATATTGGAAACCCTAAAGATAAAAAAAAAACAAAGAACCGCCCACAAAAACGCAAAAATAACTTCTTTTAAAATGGTAATAGGTCAGTCAGTCAAATTGAAGTCGGCGTCCCAAAATATTTTTAACCAAAAGCCGACTGCAGTTGGAAGTGGAAAGTTATTTTTAACGTTTTTGAGGCGGTATTTCTTTTTTTTAAACATTTATTTTATTTTACTTACCTTTACTTTTTAGAGATCATAATATTATTTTTATTATGCTATTATGTAGTCCCACGTCTCAATAATAAGAGACTATAGGACATTAATAAGAAACTCATAGTTCATATACCTATTTAAATAATTTCAATGTGCTTCGTCATAGTCGCTAGTGTGAATCGAATGGTACGAAACCCTCGATGCGGAAGTCCGACTTGTACGTCACTACCTACTTCCTCTATTATTCTTATACTCGTACCACGAAAATTTAAAGTTTTGAGTACCTACCTGGAAGTTTGTATATTTGTCATTCATTACTCATTAAATCACGCATAAATGGCAGAACAGAACGGATTTGAATATAATTCAGCACACAGTTAGTCCATGTCCTGATAATCTTTGTCCCGGGAAAAATTAGTTCCCGAAGGAATATACGATAAATGAGTTCTACGACGACATAAGTCAAGGCTAGCGAAAACCAATGAAAGTAAATTATTAGAACCTTGTGGTACCTATGTAGATCTACAACGAACGAGTGTCGTGTAAACGGAGCACATACGAGTATATTATACTACATCTTAAACGCTAACAAACTGAAAACGTCGGCGTCGTGCCGATAAACTACATCCACCGCGAGTACCTACTGTAACCGGTAACCTTTCACCCCGACATGATGGATGGATGCTTTTTCTAATAAATCCATGCCAATAAGAGCTTAACAAATATGGAAAGTACCTATCTCCGATATAAAACCCAGTAATTATAAACCAATAAGTACCACTCATATAATTTTCTAAAGAGGCGGTAACTGATGCCTCATTTAGGAGCTTTTTAGGGTTCCGTACCAAAAAGGTAGTTAACCTTTTCAACGCCACAGTCGCCTCTGGCCGTCAACTAAAAGTCGTGCCACTGACGCCACGTCGGCTACAGCCGACAAGAGTTCAACATTAAAAGAGACTTTGTTTGGTAGCAATAAGGTGTAATTTGCATAGCATAGCAAACATGTTTGGCGTGTGGGTGTCACATTTTGTATTCGACGTATGGCGTTCAAAAGGTTAATCCCCTACGGTGCCACTCCGTTCGTCTGTGACAGCGGCATATTGTAGCTGATTTGAAAGTTTTAAATATTTCTTACTGAATATTACATACAAAAAAACGCTACTATGGCAGAAAATCCTGATTCTTGGCCAGGCATATCTATTTATGGGCTTCGCTTTTGGCTCGGGAGTTAAATGTCTGCGACATTCTTTGTTTTACTATTACTTATTCTGTGGTTTTACCGCCCTTTGTATGATTTATAATCATGGTATTCCCTAAGGATCTTATTTACTTACATGAATACTGGAAATCATCGACGCACTTTACATAGTAAATCCCGCTCCACGATATAAGGCACTTTCATAAAATTTTAAACCTTAATACCAATGAGAAATGCACTTCCATGACAGACGGCGTACATTTCAAATTTCTAAACTTACCCAACTTTAGATAATTTCTGAAAAAATAATTATAAGTATGTTAGAGAAATCCAATGGAAGAAGTAGTAATTTAAGGGTTCAATCCCTAATCGTCATTGGCCCTAACACATTGTTTATCCGAAAGCCATATCCGACTGAATTTTAAATCTTTTTAATTCGTTACAGCCCTAACCGTAAGTATTTTTGGAAAACTTAAAAAAAATGTTTATTTCCAAAAGACATAAAAACTAAACAGCTATGATCTTTACTTTTACGATTATATTAGCTAAGATTATAAAATAAAAAGTTAGACTTAAATAACAGTAACTTTACTTAAATAATAGTAACGTTACTGTGACTTTGGTATTGCATAAATATCTTTATCTTTCCAACCACACATTATAATACTTTTAACAAATTTTGGCTTATCCATAATTTTCTGTATGACGTGTCTAGGGAAATCATTTAGTATATACAAAAGGTAGGTAGTTAGACCACATTCTACAGCCGTATTGGTTATTGCTTCGCGGGATGTTGAAACTTTTCTCGCTCGTCAAGCTTCGGAGGTTGTTTGGTCTCTTATTAGGGTTCCATACAAAAAATGAAAAGAACGGAACCCTTATAGAATCACTCGTGCGTCTGTCTGTCTGTCCGTCCGTCTGTCACAGCCGATTTGCTCCGAATCTACTGGACTAAATCAGGTGAATTTTGGTAGGATGGTGTAATCCTATGATCCAAACACAGATGTGCAAAGTAAGTAATTTTTTTTAAATCATAAGTGTCATTTTCGGGGTACAAATTAGGAAATTTTAAAAAAAGGTTTCGCACACCATATCAAATGAAAGGGCTCGTTATGAGAATCTCAAATATATTTTTGTTATTATTGTAAAATAAATAGTTTTGGTTTTATTCATGAAAGAAACGAAAATTGAATTCTAATTTGCATATTGTAGATGCGGTGTAATTGAGTTTTACGAGTTCTTCCACAGCTAGAAATGCCGCTTATTACCGAGTCTGCCAAATAATGTTTATGAGCTGTAATTTTAGGGGTTGTGTTGGCTTTTAAATATGGTGAATGTATGTGCATGACTTTAGTTTTATGGTAGTTAATAGATAGCCCAACATCATGAGCCCATTTGCATAGCACATCGAATTCGCCCTGCATCAGACATTCAGCAGCATTTACTTCCTTGCTGGCTGTTATCAAACAAGCAAGTGTCATCAGCAAACTGGTATATACCGAGGCGCGCTCAAAGATGTTGCACATGTTATTTATATACCTAGACTAAGTATTCAGTAGGCCCGATTATAGACCCTTGTGCTGTGCCGTGCGGTATGCGGAGAGTGCCGCAGTTCACTTGGCTCTCCTGCGATACTGACTGTATTAAACCTATTTGTATGACTTTGCTGTCCGTTTTTGTGTCAAACTCTTCTGTTCTCTACAACGGCTTAAGTTATCGGGCTGAAATTTTGAATATTTTTAGCATTACAAAAAAAAAACAAGTGTGATTGCCTCTTTCTACATTTAAGGAAAACCATTATTCTAATTACCTGACGAAGCTGTAAAGGGTCATATCATAGCCTAACTCATAAAAGCTGCCTATAAGTATAAGGGTGCCTCGTACTAGTCGCCTGTGGTACCTATACAATAGGTTTGAGTTTATAACTTTTTTTAATATTAAATTTTCTCTCAATCTAAGCGAGAAGAAGCGTGTTTAACTCTAGACTAAAAAGCCATATTGAATATTGATACTCAAACTATACCTATAGCCACCTGAGTGAAGCGAGCAAACATCTCGTACCATATAGCTGTTGTGTAGCATCTAGGCCCTAGATAAACAAATTTACTAAAAAACTACTTAGGTGTTAACACTGTTAACTGAATCTAATATTTGTAACTTTCGTCGTATAAAAGTAGAAGAAACATGAATAAGACTTAACGATTAATTACTCGTAGTCGGAAGTGATACTGATAAGAGACGAAAATGGAAACGCGTAATGTAGTAGGTACCTAGCCAACAATAATTACCTACACGAAACACGCATTAAAAGCCAGGAAAACTAAAGAAAGTAAGTAACTAGTTCTTAGTTTTTATTAATTCAGCTCTTCCAGATTATTAAATCGATTTAACATCTGCTATTATATCACTCACTTGACTTCTTTCAGTTTACTTTCAAATTTTGATAGTAGATACTGAGTTAAGTATAGTTAAAGCACTGCCAACGGATGACAGTATTTTCCAAGCTCATCTTAATCCACCAACTCTAGGTACTGTAATGTTTAATTTTTAGGTCCCTCTGTTATGGTGTACGAGGAAATTTAATGAAACTAGATATACAAGTCACAAAACTATATTAGGTCACATTTCAACAGGCCTTATGGCCTCTTAAGGTATTCAATCGTTACACCGACTTCGAGCTCCACCCAATCACCAGATCACCGAATCTTCTCAGCTACTCGTAAGAGCGACCACCATACCTAGATAGCTACAGCTGCTTACGAGATATTGATAGACCGTGCAGATATGTTTATCCAATAATATTCTGAGGGATCATTTTAAATTATAATAATGAAGTTTATCCGTATTTATAAATTAATCAATTATTTTCTTAGTCAATTCAAGTCAAAAAAAAAACTTAATGTACCTATAACAATAAAATCATCAAGATAGGGATTACGCTGGATTGCACAATAATTAAGAGATGATAATAAACGTATCGTTAAAGAACGATTAAAGAAGTTGTTAATGTTATACTAAAATTGTGTTTATGAGAGGTTCAACTAGATACAACATATTACCTATAAGCGCGTTATTCGGCGGTGGTGGCGGCGGCGGCGCGGCGAGCGAGCTGCTATCCGCATGCACTCAGGCAGCGGCGCGGGCCGACCCGGCCGACATGGGGTCACGGCGGCGGTGGCGCGCGGACGGACGGTGGCGCGGCGCCGCGCCGCCAGCTCCGCGGCACGTGAGCCCGTGTTTACGTAAGCGCCACGCCCCGAGCCACGCTACGGCGGTATGGGGCGCGGCGCGAAGCGCGATGCACCTCTGGTCGCCGAGCGCCGACTGGCGCGCCTCTACTCCGACTCACCCCTTGCCTTGCGCGCCGTCAGGGATCGCGCCTGCGCTACCAACTTACAACCTCCACCACGCCTCCGCTTACATAATACGATAAACTACGGCGAAGCCTAGCTGATCACCGGGTTCACGGCAAAATTTATCTTACATCTCGTATTTACGATCTAGCTTCAAATCCCTGTTGGTTTTATTAGTACCTACAATACAATTTCTCAAATGTAAGTATGGAACTCATGACTTCCTCAATTTGCCCCGAAGTACAATCTATAAAATAATGAAAAATAATTTGCCCAGGGGTGCAAAATGAACTGGGTGCTAATAATGCTTTAAAAAGCTTAATGTAAATTTGCACCAACCGCCTGAATTATCCTCGGGCCGGCCGCAATGTAAAGGCCCCCATACATGTAGAGGCCGATCGGTTAAGGCCGAACTGCGTCAGTTCCGCCTGACCGGATCGAGTGGCCATACATGTAAAGACCGATGTGTTCAGGCCAAACTGCGTCAGTTCCGCCTGACCGGATCGAGTGGCCATACATGTAGAGGCCGATCGGTTCAGGCCGAACTGCGTCAGTTCCGGAAAGGCCCATACATGATCAGTTTTTCCAACGGCCAATCGTTCAGGCGGACGGATGCGATTTGCGTTCAGGCCAAATTACACATACACGATGCTATTTTGCATCCGGTCGGTTAGAACTGAAGGTAAAACTGATCATGTATGGAGTTCTGTCCGGTCAGGCAAATCGTTCAGGCGTAGTTTATGGGGTGGGGGGTAAAAGTTCCAAGTTTTAGATTTTTTTTGTTGTTTGTGTACTAATACTAGCTTACATACCAAATTTCAGCTTTCTAGGACTAGGAAGTACCTTGAGAATTTTGATGAACATCAGTGAGTCAGTGACGAAATCGGGTTTTTTTAGATATCAATAAAATTCAAAGTATAAGAGCTATGCAATTGAAATTTTATATGTTTAATAAGTTTACTATTGACATCATATCCCGAGAATTTTGTTTATTTGGTATAATCCAAACCCAAGTTTTGCGGGTTTAAAAAACGACGAAACGCTTCGAGAAAAGGTAAGTAGTGCCCCTTGCGCTTCGTTCGCTTGGCTCGTCTTGGTGGGGGCACTACCGTGCCCCCAGATGGCCTAAGATCCGAATAGGAGACGATTTGCACCGGGCTGTTTATTCGGTGAAAAGTATTTTATATCAAATTTAATACGCTAATTAATATGTGGCGAATAGGTAGGCTGAAAAATTTCATACTATACACCGCAGTGGAAAGCGCACGCGCAAGTCACGTCTACGCACATGCATCCGGTGTGGCTGGGCCTTTAAACTGCATATATGAATAGGGAATATGCATGGATTTTTCAAATAGCATTTCTCAACAAAATATGAAAATACCGTAAAAGGGATCACCAAAAGTGAAATTAAAATTAAAACCGGTTAAGTATGTGACGTCACGGGCTGACGCGGAGCGCAGCCTGCGTGCCCGAGATCACGTAGGCCAGCGTGACGTCACAAATCTACGCGGCCGCCTCTCCATACTGTAGTACCGCCCCCGCGCCGCGCACCGCACCCCGCACGCCTATATAACGCCCTGCGCAGGAGCGGCAGGGACACTTCGCGGTGTGCTCGCAGAGGGTGCGGATCGCTGGCGGCTCGAGGAATATCGTCCCGCTGCATCCCTATCTTCAGATCTAACTGTCGAAGTGTCTATCCTTGTCCTACTACGAAATCCCGTTCCCAAATCAGGTCCAAACGCGACAGCGGCTCGGAGATTATCGTCCCGTTGGCTTTGGAACCTTACCGTACTTATTTTGGAAAGTATCTACACCAAACCCCTGATCTCCCTAGGTCCAGTGTATTCAGCGGCTCGAGGATTATCGTCCCGTTGGAACTGTGACTGAGGGCGCTTAGGCTAGAGTCTGTCTAATGAAAGCTGAACCTGGGAAAAAGCGGCAAATTCAAAAAATCTTGATATGGTATTACCGATCAATTAAGGAATAAACGATACTTTTATTATTTTATTTATTTTGGTGGGCAACAAAGGAAGAGGAAACGCGTACTATATTTTCATATATATTATTACGAGCGCTATATTTTGATGAAAAGCACTTTAGGTAAAATACGATGACAGTGACTGGAGCACATTTGGTTTTTCGAAATATATTTGCCATGAAAATATAGTGATCTGCACGTGTAGCACAAGTTGTATTTTCTCGCTTGTCGCTCTGTGCGTCTCTATCGTAACAGACTAGATAGTAAGGGAGATCCGAGCGACAAACAAGTCACGAGCAACTTGTGCTAGTCGTGCTGTTGATAGATTTCATTGATACGAGAGGTTTTCGTCTGTGTCGCACACAGCATAATAAAACAATGATGATGAGGAATATTATATTCAACCTTTTTAATAAAGTAATTAGAGGTAACATTATTCTCATCACCCTTACACCTCTATCTAACGACAATTATATCTTGGAGAAGAAGCGCCGCAAGAAACTCCAGCAGATCATTTTTTCCAATCATAAAATACAATTATTCTTAAAAGTAACATTACAAGGTAGTAAAGTAATTAATAATTATTTCTAACAACACAAACTTAGTCGTTACAAATGTACGCTCAATAACATTGAGTAAATTAAAAATAGTGACTAGGAGAACAACATGACGAGGTCTCTACGTCAGGAACGATAACTAAAATAACTAACTGGAAAACAGGTTCTTGCAAGCGTGAACAGACAGGACCCCACTGACAACACCCGTTCACGAGTATGACGCTGATCTCAGCCATCGCCTCCTCAACCATGTGTTTGAAAAGAATAATTAATGAGGGCTAATAAAACAACGGAATCTTTAGCACTCCTGGTATGAAGCGACCTCATCCAGCCACGGTTTCTAACTTGGATAACTTTGATGTTAAAACTATCCGTAATAAAGTCTATGAGTTTTATGTTGTAAAAAAGCAAATTCCGACTCAGAACACTTCTGGCAAATTTGAAAGAAAATATGGGTTTTACAGGCTCCAGATAGACTCTACGTAAAATACTGATGAGCAATGGTTTTGAATAAAAAATAAAATAAAAAAAACGTTCAGTGCTCATAGAACGATATGACATTGCAGTCTTGCGACAATGATCTTGAGAACCAAAGCCACGAAACGTGCCAAAAATAAGCCAATTATATATCTTGATGAAACCTATCTTCATCAAAATTACAAGCCAAAAAGATCATGGCCGTGGACCGTCGACATCTGGTTTAATAGAAAATATTTCCTCCGCAAAAAGACTTATCATCATTCATGCTGGTTCCGTAAATGGATTTGTGCACATGCAATGTTGAAATTTAGCACTAAGTCTACAAAGGCAGATTAACACCATTACATGAATACTACAAATTTTAACAGGTATTTACGAGAGAAATTGATACCAAATTTATTTGAACCCAGTGTGATTGTGTTTGACAATGCAGGTTATCATGCGGTACAAATTAATAAGCCCCTAAGCACAAACACACGCGAAGCTGAAATACAAGCCTGGCTCCGTGCTAAGTCTGTGAATTTTGATGAAAGTTTATACAGAGAAGAACTTTTTGTTTTAGTGAATCAGCACAAAACAAAGCCAATTTATGAGGCAGATAAAATTCCTAAAGCTAGTGGTCATGACATGAAGTGCTCACACTCTCACCTTACCAATGCGATCTAAACCAGATCAAGCTCATTTGGAATACTGTAAAACGAAAAGTGGGTAGCAAAAATATAGGTAAATCGGCGTCAGAATTTGAAAAAAATCTAAAGGAATCCTTTGATGTAATGCATGGAAGAAGATGACAGACCATGACCTATGTCGAAAACCAATACAAGGAAAAGGATGGAATTACTAATCAATTGGAAAGCTTCATAATAAGTGTATGTGATGGTGAACCTTCCAGTAGTTCCAGTTCAGATGATACCCTAAGACTCTAGGAACTGTAATTAAAATCAGATTCTAAATACTCTATTTCTAATGATTCATCTGAAAACGTAACGTACGTACTAAACGCATTCGAAAACCGTCGCCAATTACTGACAGTTGCTACGTTGCCATATTTCTACAGACAAAGACGGCAATTCGTAGCGAACGCTATTGTTAGAAAGAGATAAATAGTTGTTTCAAATTGCGTACCCGAATGACGCGGCGTGCCCGCTCATGGCTGCCATATAGCTACCCGTCTTTATCGCACTCATGCGATATCTAATTGTGTATCTCATGTTTCACAGGTGACAGTGACGCTACCGGTGCAAATTAAACAAAGTATGGCGATGTAAAACAAAATGTAAAAAATATTTACGGTACTTACGAATGAAATGAGACATCCTTTCTTCCTTTTAGTTACAGTATAATTTCGGCAGCCTTGAAAAACATAAGACGGCATTTTTTATGACTTATATTTGTTGCATTTCGGTAATAAAACTTTACTGTTTTTGACGCGTGCGTGTCAGCGGCCACGGCGCGACTGAACGATAGTAAGGCAATTAGCTTCCTTTTCGAGGAACGCTTTTGCGCGCAGATGACGTATCTTAATAAATAAGTATAAAATATCATTGGTTAGGTTATTGGTTGGTTATCTTGGTTATTTTTATAGCTATTCAAAAAATGATTTTTCTCACGTTTGTTACATGAATCAGCTTTTATTGAAGCTGTAAAAAAAAACATGCATATTCCCTATTGTCACAGCGATTAAAGTGACAAGGTAATAAAGTTGTACACATAATTATTATTATGAACTCGACTGTACGATCACCAGCAATAATATATTATCCAACATTGGGCTCAAAAATATCTGACACGTCTCTATTACTAGAGGCATAAGAGCGTGTCAGATATGTTTGCGCCCAATGTTGAATAATTATACCGTGAAATACGCCAACATTGCCCGAATTTTATATAAAAAAACATTTTTTTCGATTTTTTTCTATGAGAGCTATCTTTTTTTGTAATCTGTGCTGAAGCTCATGTGCTTCTATTCATGTTGAAAAATAAGTCTTAATTTAAACCCTGATTTTATCGATTTTAATGGCGGGCAATGTTATCAGAGGGCCCTGCAAAGATGCACTACGCTAACTAACGTTTCTATTCGATTCGTTTTTAAACCAATCGCGTCACTGGGTGATGACGTGATACGAAAAGTCACGTGGTCTACCGGTGACGCGATTGGTTAAAAACGAATCGAATAGAAACGTTAGTTAGCGTAGTGCATCTTTGCAGGGCCCTCTGGACTTTCAGCCAACATTGCCCTTGATGATTTTCGACGCAAATCTAGCCCCTACGCAATTGAAATGAGCAACAGGTGTAGAATTAGGGAAATAATACCGTCTATTTTAATCGTTGAGTAGATATCACCTTAACCCTTAGATGCATACGGTATCAAAAATGATACCATAAATTTTCTTCGATCAAAAATTCATCACCTACTTTTAATCTCGCTATTAAGGTTGAATAACGTAACCTTTGCTCAAATACTTGCAAAAAAATATCACCAGGCAACACTCGCGGCTGTCATTTGATGAAACGTCAAAACTTTGAATCGGGCGGTTGTTTTTTGCGATAGTGACATTCCAAGTTTGAATTGTCAAGTATCTGGCGAATCTTGCAATATTTTCACCCGAAAATATCTGCATATCAAAGGTTAGTACTTATATTTATCGAATATTATATACGTTTTTGTGACTTTTGCATTGTTTTACTAAATCTTTCCCTTTTTTGCCGGTATCAAAAACGATACTCCATGCGATAATACCATTGTTCATGGTATCAAAAATGATACTCCATGCGCTAAGCTTTGTTTTCTTACTAACAAGTTTTATAACGGTTTTTTTAATTTGCTCGGGTTTTACTAATACTTGACATGCGAGTGGCTGTATAAATAAGCTTTTTAATTTTTCTACTGGATGGTTAGTCATACAATTTTAATAGATAGGCACATAGAAGACTTACTGGCACAGTTAGAATGCGGTGAAATATAGGAAGATGATGCAAAGTCTGGAACTTTATCCGTCACTTCAAGAACTGCAAGCAGCTCTTGAGGAACACGAGATTGAAGAAGAAAATTCAGGTATGAAGAAAGAAAAAAATTCAGGTATAGATGAAGAAGAAAATTTAGTAGAAGATCCCGGGTTCACTGGCGTTTTTCAGATCCTTCTTTGATAAATGCGGAAAGGGCATTAACGAGTTCCCAGGGTTCGTGCATACCAATAATTACCCAAAACCTTCACTGGAGTAAACGGTCTTTGCCATTTTGTCGAAGTGAAACCAGATTGTTTTAATACTTTTAATTTGTAGTTTTTTCTTTGATATGTAATTTTTGATAGAAATCGTGTGTTTTTTATAGTTACTGCATGGAGTGTCAAATATGATACCAGGTATTTAATGTAAAAAAACAATGTAAAAAAGTGATTGCGATTTTTTTCTTTATTTTTCCTATTATTAAAGTGTGTTTTCCCATCATATAATTTTCTTCGGAATAAAAATGTTAAATCATGCATCTAAGGGTTAACTTTCGGTTAAAAAATAGTGGGCAATGTTATCTAGGCATTTCTGCTCATTTCCATACAAGTCACCAGAAGCGATGTCAAAATGTTAGGGTTGTCACATTAGGCTTAAATATTTAAATTAACTTATTTTGATTAATTTAATTTATTTATTTTTCATTTTCGGGTTTTAGGACACAATATTGAAAATTAACAAAATTGTTATGGATTGTAGCTTAAATATTTTCATCTAGCAACATTATCGTCTCGAAGTAAAAAATATTATTAAAAAGAAGGTCACTTCACATTTGTAGAGATATGGTCGTTTCATCTATCGGCGCGTTGATGTGCAAATAATATCGTTAAAAGGGCAAATTGTCGTGTCGTTAATGCTCTATTTTACGTATTGTCGTGTAAATCGCGTGTGAACGTGAAGGGAGGCCGATCTGTTGGAGGAAATGCTGCCCAGGTTGTATTCCGGTAGCTGCTGGTTAACGGTAACCTTGATTGGAGGTGAGTTCGAACGAGCCAATGATCTAGGGAGCCAGCTCCAGTTAATCAGCCGGATCCGCACCACCTTCTGCAGACCCTCGAGGTAAGTGCTTCAAACAACCGATCACAGCCTCGCGATTCCACGCTGGTAAATTATTATTTCGTAGTTGATTTTGCGTATTTTTATTATATCGTAAAAAGTTCGTTTTACAGTCCACTTAGCTTAATATCGAAGTAACAAGTACATTTTTGGTCCTTCGAACCGGATCATTTGTAAGGTGACCTTGGTTATTTTCGGCTTTAAAACTAATTTTCCTGATAATTTGTTCATTACATACATACATAATCTCACGCCTTCGTTCCCAGAGTGGGGTAGGCAGAGCTACAGAATTACAAACATCTCTAAAAACTTGTTGATAATTCTATAACCACAATTTGCACAATTAGGCTAAGATGTTTACCAGCGTATTAGTGACAGGTTGCAAGCCCATCGCCTAACAGTACTACAAGCCTTTATTCCCTTAGTCGTCTCTTACGACATCCACGGGAAGACATGGAGTGGCACTATTCTAACTCGGCAACCACACGAGGCCATTATAATTTGTTCATTATAAAATCATTAAAATGAATTGAGGGTAAGAGTAGAGCACACTTGGCTGGGGCGTTTTACCGTTAGTTAAACCAGCGTGTATGTCATAGACTAAGATTTTGTGTTGAAGTGGTTTGGTTTCTGAACGTAATTGTCACTGCTGTTTTAATCTGTCATATTTGTCACTTGTCAAATAAAAATTATAACCTCACGTTTGTTCGATACGAATATTGTCGTCGATTTTAATACGCCTTTTTTATTGAATAAACATGGGGGGCGGTAATAATTCTTCCGAAAATGGTGACAAAACCGACCGTGTCGGTCGGGATTATGCATTTGTTAGAATGGAATTTATGCAGGGTTCCGACCTGCAAGGATATTGTTTGCTGGATGTAAACAAGATCGAAGATGACTTTCATGCTTTCCAGATTGAATTGCTCTCTTCATTGTCAAGTGGGGATAGGGCAAGTGAATTAAGTATTTCTACACAATTTGTCAAAATGGTTAAATCAATTAAGTTACGTTTAGCAGAGATAACGGCAGAGCAAAAGCCCGCACTGTTGAATAGTAGTGCTAACCACACTTTTGGTGCAAGTGTTAAGCTACCCAAAATAAATATCGTTCCCTTTGATTCTAAAATTGAGCATTGGGTGTCATTCATACAAATATTTGATTCGCTGATTCACAGCAAAAATATCCCGGCAGTGGAAAAGCTGCATTATCTTTTGTCAAGTGTTAGTGGACAAGCGTTCGACTTGATTAAAAATTATTCATTGTGTGATGAAAGTTACTTAACGGTTTATAATATACTGAGAGCTCATTATGACAAAAAAAGAGTTATCGCTACCATCTTTTATGAGAAATTGTTGAACTGTGAATCGGTGAAATCAAAAAGTGCTTCGGAATTAAATAGACTTTGTCGAACATATAAAGAAAATTTAGAAATTTTGTCAAAATATCAGTTGCCTGATAGGAACTTTATGTTGTTCCATTCGTTGTGGTCCAAGTTAGATGTAGCTACAAAAGAAGCTTTCGAATTGCAATTGGAATCGAATGCTGAGATACCTAGCTATAATGAATTAATTTTGTTTATTGAAAAGCGAGGTCAAGCGTTGGAAAACTCAGCGGTTAGGTCAAATATAGGCAATAGCAAGCCTGTGACTAAGCCTAAATTATCATTGATTGTACCGCCTGTACACTGTGCCATTTGTGCAGTTCCAGGTCATAATGTAGAAAATTGAGCTCAATGATGAGATGACACACGTCATCTGTCTGTCATGAGTGCTCACCTATGCTCTTGAAGATTTACTGATTTTAAGTGTAAAACTGTGATTTTGTGACCAAAAACATTGTTAAAGTGAAAATATGTGCCCAATTATCCTGTGTTAGTATTATCTTTACGCAAAAACTAGGCCAACTTGTGAAAAAGTGCCCCTAAATTCGTGAGTGACATTAACCGAACTGGAAACAATAACAACTACCCCCAATTTTTTTCACAAACCATAGACAATCAATATCTGCCAAAATGGCATATGACAGGGATGGTGTTGCCAGCGCAACAAAATGAATTCCCCCAAAACAAACAACTTGGCGGAAGTGGCTACCCAGGCTCCTGGTCAGGTTGATGATACTGGTGGAAAAGCTAACAAAGGATCGCCAAAAAAGCTAATCCAGCAAGTCTTCCATCCTAGTCTATTTGTGAACAGCAGAACTAGACATTTATCAATTGGAGACTTACCAAACCAAACCAACACCACAGAAGAAGCCCAAACTTCTGCAGAAAAAGCAGAACAAAGCAAGCCATGGCAACAGGATAAAGTTCCAGAATGGAAAAGAAAAAGGCAAGAAACTAGTCCAAGTGAAAACAACCACAACAAAAGAGTTAAAAGTGCTACCGTATACTCTGTACCGACAGCCAACAGGTTTACCGAACTGGATCTTGATCCTCAAGATGGTGAAAAACAGGAACCATCACCCCAACTAAAACTGGAGCCAATATTTGTAACAGGTGTTACAGACATGATCGAGCTACGTAAGAAACTGCAGGAAATTTCCCACGACAACAGCAAATACATTCTAACAACCCTTCGTAATGGACATACGGTCAAGATAATGCCAAGCGATGTAGAATGTTACAAACTCATAAGAGACTTTTTTGTTGAGCGTAATATCAGCCATTACACATACAAGCTAAAACACGAAAGAGCATTCCGTGTAGTTCTTCGTGGCCTACATGCGACAGAATGCAAAGAACAGATCAAAAAAGATCTACACAGCCTCGGACATGAAGTACGAAATATCACAAATGTCCTACACAGAGTAAGCAAGGACAAACTACCGCTCTACTTTGTAGAACTTGAGCCTAAACCCAATAATAAGGACATATACATGGTCAAAATCATTAATTACACAAAAGTCTTCTTTGAACCCCCGTATAAGAAGAAAGAAGTTGCTCAATGTAAAAGATGTCAACGATTTGGGCACACCAAAAATATGTGCATGCGACCATTTCGATGTGTTAAGTGTGGAGAAGACCATCCCACAACACAATGTAAAAAGGACAAAAACTCCCCAGCTACATGCGCTAATTGCCAAGGCCTACACCCAGCCAGCTACAAGGGATGTAATAAATACAAACAGTACAGAACAGACATCTTTGAAAAGAGCAATACTCAAAAAAACACATTAAGACCGCAGGATACAAATATCAACAGCACAAACTTCCCATCTCTACCTCTAAGTAGTAAAACAATCCAGCCTCAGGAACCGAAACAGTGGCATCATCGCACATTTGCACAAACAACCAACAAAGAAAGTACTGTACGAAAACCAAACAGTTATTCAGAAATACTTAAAACCCAACAGTACAACAAACAACAACCTGAAAGAGCAGGAGAAACCCAACCCCGATCATGTACACCATCAGACAGAAACACCGATACAGGCACAATCCTCATGATTGTAGAGCATATGTGTCAGAGATTTGAAGCAATGCTAGAAAAAATGTTCGACAAAATGATGAACCGGATGGTCGATCTTACTGCCAGGCTGGCCAGGCCGGGGTAAGTTTACGCATAACTACATGGAACGCCAACGGCTTGTCTGAAAGAAGGCAAGAATTAGAAGTATTCTTAAAAACAAATGCCATAGACGTAATGCTAATATCAGAAACTCACTTCACTAAAAAAAGCTTCATAAAAATACCCGGATACAGCATATATGTTACTAACCACCCATCAGGAAACTCCCATGGAGGTACAGCAGTACTGATAAAGAATAATATAAAACATTACGAATCTGAACCCAGCAACAAAGAATCCCTTCAGGCAACTACAATCACAGCGGAAACACGACATGGACCACTGAACTTATCAGCAGTTTACTGCCCACCGAGACATATCCTTAAAAACGAAGACTTTACAACATACTTCAAAATGCTAGGTCCTCGTTTTATTGCTGGAGGCGACTGGAACGCGAAGCACACCATCTGGGGCTCTAGAATCACACTCCCAAGGGGTAGGCAGTTAAACTCCTCTATACAAGAAAACAAACTCGAAAGCATCTCCGCCACACAGCCCACATACTGGCCGACTGACCCTTTAAAAATACCTGACATTTTAGACTTCTTCATCACCAAGGGTATATCCCACAATTATATGCTGATAAAAAATATTGCGGACCTATCATCTGATCACTCTCCCGTACTCCTCACAGTTAGTAGTAATGCCCCTTAAAACTCCTGAAGGAAAGTGGGCCAGAAGTAACCAGGAAAAGGCCGATTTATTTGCACATCATCTCGCGGAAGTATTCAAACCTAACCCACGCACACCGATGACGTTAGACGAGAAAATAATGGAAGAACTCCTTAACACTTGCAACCAACTATCGCCTCCAATCAAGCATATATCACCGAGAGAAGTCCGTCATGCTATCATAAACCTGCGCAATGGTAAAGCGCCGGGATATGACCTAATCACAGCAGTACTAAAAGAAATTCCCCACAAAGCTCTTATGCTGATAACAGCAATTTTTAATGCCATCATAAGAACTGGAAATTTTCCAGGTCAATGGAAAATTGGCGAAATTATACTTATAGTAAAGCCAGGTAAACCTGTAAACGAAGTAGCATCTTATAGACCCATAAGCCTGTTACCAGTTTTATCAAAGATGTTTGAAAGATTGTTTTTGAGAAGATTAAAGCCACATATAGAGGGCATGTTACCGGAGCATCAATTCGGATTTAGAGAAAGTCACTCTACCATTGAGCAGGTTCATAGAACAGTGAATACCATATCTCAAGCTTTTGAAAATAAAAAATACTGTTCAGCGGCATTTCTAGACATTAGCCAAGCTTTCGACAAGGTTTGGCATCAAGGACTGCTTTACAAATTGAAAAATAAAATACCGGATACATTCTATACATTGTTAAAATCATACCTGTCACAAAGATGCCTTGAAGTGAAGTTTCAAGACGCTATATCGGAACTCTACAGTATCGGATCTGGAATTCCTCAAGGAAGCGTGCTCGGACCAGTACTGTACTTGTTGTTTACTGCAGACCTACCCACTACCGCCGATGCAGTCACAGGTACTTTTGCTGATGACACCGTAATAATGGCGGTACATGAAAATGCAACAACAGCAACCAAGTACCTCCAAGATAGCCTCCAACAACTAGAGAACTGGTATAACAAGTGGAGAATCAAAGTGAATGCTGAAAAATCAACACATGTGACATTTACCCTAAGAAAGCAAACTTGCCCACCAGTATCCTTAAACTGTACCCAAATCCCTCAGAGCCAAGATACCCGATACCTTGGTATGCACTTAGATCGAAGACTGACATGGAGGAAACACATCTGGAGTAAAAGAAAGCAACTTGACACTAAAGTTAGAAACATGACCTGGCTAATTGGTCGGCAAACACAAACACCCACAAATAGTAAACTAGCAGTCTACAAAGCTATCCTGAAACCGGTATGGATGTATGGAGCTCAATTATGGGGCACAGCAGCAAGAAGTAACATTGTCTTCCAACAGTGAGAGAAGAGATTAAAAATGTTATATGCAGATACAAAGACCGGCTTGAGAATCACCCAAATGCTCTAGCACATTCAATGATAACAACTGAAAATATGAATTTTACCAGACTACGCAGACATAGCGTCACAAGTCTTCTAGACAGACTCAACTAAAAAAAAAAAACGTAATCACAGAGTAAGAGGTATGCGGCCAATGGGTTTCTCTCTGTAACACGATAAATTTCAGCGACAGCAGACAACAGTGACGCCTATTTTAGCAAAGAGCTACAGATTGCGCCGGAATTCAGATTAAAGAAAATAGAAAAAATAATAATGGTATTGTCTCCTTCTGAGAGGTTTACTTGGGTGAAAGAGAAGAAACTTTGTATACTCTGCTGTCGTCCATCTCATTCAGTAAAAAACTGTAGATCATCTGTGACTTGTAAGACTTGTGACTACAGGCACCACACATTACTGCATTTCGAAAGGAAGGATAGGATGGAGCCTCCCACTCAACCGCCTCAGATTACTTTAGCTGTTCAAAATTCGAATATGCAAGTTTTGTTTTCAACAGCTGTTGTATTGATCAGAAATAATTTTAATAAATTGGTACCAATTCGAATGCTGCTAGATAGTGCTTCTGATTGTAATTTTGTAACTCTGAAATGTGCACAACGGCTTGTATTACCAATAAAAAATAGTTCACAATAGGTGAACGGCATTGGCCAAACGTCAACTGGTACTCTCGGAGTTGTCGATTGTGAGATAGTCGGACCTTCGAATAGTGACTCTCAATGTAAATTTTCGTTTGAAGCGCTAGTGCTTCACAAGATCTGTTCTGATATGCCATCAGAACCGATCAATGCCTCTTTGTGGAGACATATTCAGGATTTAGATCTCGCTGATCCATCTTTCAACAAACCTGGACCAATTGATATGTTGGTCAATGTCAACCTTCTCGCATCAGCAATTCAGCCTGGCGTTGTCAAGGGCAACGCTGGACAGCCTATTGCTATCCGCACTGTATTCAGCTGGGTTGTCATGGGTGAGTGCTCTGTAGACGTGGCTCTTTCTCGTTCTCGGTGTCGAAATGGTTCGAGTGTTGAAACCAAGGAGTGCCTTCTCGTGTCGAGTCTTTCATTGGACAATAATATTAAGCGCTTCTGGGAGCTGGAAAGCGTAGATCCTCATAAAAATGTCGTTTTATCGAAGGTTGAACTGTCGTGTGAAAACCAAATGGAAACTTCATATCGTCGTAATCCCGAGGGTAGGATGGTAGTACCATTCACTTTCGCTGACCCTCAGGAAACACAGGTTTTCAAATTCTCGCGAGATTGCTCTCAAGCGTCTCTTAAATTTAGAGAGGAAATTCAAACAGAATCCTCAGTTTCGGACAGCTTATGTCAATTTCATGAATGACTATCTTAATTGTGGTCACATGGTAGAAGTTGATCCTCCCTTGTCGTCTGAAGGTCACTTCTACTACATTCCTCACCACGGAGTTTTGCGTCCTGACTCTGTTACTACTCCTCTGCGTACTGTTTTTGACGCAAGCGCCAAGGATCTTGCAGGGAAGTCCTTGAATGATACACTGCTGCCTGACCCTAAATTAGAAAAAAATATATTTGACTTGTTAGTTCGGTTTCGTTGGCATGCAGTAGTGTTCACCGGAGACATTAAGCAGATGTACCGTCAATTCCTTGTCGACCTGCAGGACTGCGATTATCAGCGCATCCTGTGGCGCCCGTCACCTGACGATCCTGTGAAGGATTACCGTTTGCTCACAGTGACTTATGGTATTTCTTGCGCTCCCTATCAAGCGCTCTGGTGCGTATCCAAACTGGCGAAGGAATTCTCATCTCGTGCTCCTCAAGGTGCCGCAGTGTTGGCTAGAGATACGTATGTCGATGACGTTGTGTCGGGGCAGACTCTGTAGAAGATGCCTTGGTTTTGCGCAAGCAGTTGGTTGAAGTTTTGACGTCTGCTCAACTCCACTTGCGCAAATGGACCTCTAATAGCCCCGAATTTCTAGAGGGCTTACCTGACTCGGAGCTCTATTCAGAGCAACTTCGTAACTTCGAAGACGTTCATGAATTGTCGCTAAAAATTCTCGATCTGTAGTGGCTTCCAACGGAAGACAATTTCACATTCAAAACATCGTTGAATGACTGTCGTTGTACGAAGCGGTCAATTCTCTCGGACATCGCTCGTATTTTTGACCCTCTGGGTCTATTGTCGCCTGTCGTATTTTTTGCAAAATATTTAATCCAACTTCTATGGGTATCTGGTGTCGGCTGGGATGGTGAAGTTCACGCCACCATCGCTCAAGAATGGCATAAATTCAAAGCACAACTGTCGGAGCTGAGTTTATTGTCCATTCCCCGTAGAATGATTGTCTTTTTCGTCGCTACAGCTGCACGGGTACTGCGATGCTTCGGAAAAGGGTTACTGTGCAGTCATTTATTGTCGTGTCGTTCAAAATGATGGTTCTGTTGTCGTGCGTCTTTGTTGCGCCAAATCAAAGGTGGCCCCTCTTCGTAAGTGTTCAGTTCCGAGGTTGGAACTATTGGCTGCCGTTTTATTGTCGGACTTGGTCGTGTCGTTTACGGAAGCTTTAAAGGATTTTTACACTTTTGATGATATCCACGCTTGGTCAGACTCCACTGTAGCTCTGACTTGGATCCGCTCATGTCCATCGAAGTGGAAAACCTTCGTGGCTAACAGGGTTGCGCACATACAGGAAAATATCCCCCCTGAAAATTGGCACCACGTTCCTGGTTCGGATAATCCAGCGGATTGCGGCTCCCGCGGTTTGCTACCCGCTGACTTAACCCAGAATCAGCTATGGTGGGCCGGGCCAACCTTGCTGTCCAATCCTCAAGAGTCTTGGTCGCAATCTGAGATCTTTCCAGATCGAGATGCTTCCAATGAGCAGAAAATCTATAGCCTTTTTACAGCTTCCTGTTTCTTTTGTCGGTAATATTTTAACTCGATTCTTGTCTCTGCAACGCATATTGCGTATTCTCGCTTATTGTTTTCGGTACATGCACAATTTGCAGAAGAGGGCTTCGAAAATTAAAACCCCTATTTTGTCGTCTGAAGAAATCAGCAAGGTTCTTCAGTTTCTTGTGAAACATGTCCAGGAGAGAGTCTTCGCTTCAGAGCTTCGTTGTTTGTCGAAAGAGAACCCACCTCACTCTCTACCAAAACCCATGCGAAAATTGTCACCGTTTTTGGGTGAACATGGTATGCTAAGGGTGGGCGGTCGCCTCTCCAAAGGTAACTTATCGTTTGATGTTAAACATCCACTATTATTGCCTCGTAATCATAGGTTAACAACGCTGATCATTGAGGATTATCATAATCGGTTCATGCATCCTGGAGGGCAAACGTTACAAAATTTACTAGCCCAAGTATTTTGGATTCTGTCGTCGAAAAGGGCTATAAATTCAGTTGTTTCGTCTTGCATGAAATGTTTTCGTGCTCGCCCCAAGGTGTTTTCGCCTCCCCTTATGGGTAACTTGCCGCAGTTTCGCCTAAACCAAATTAAACCGTTCTCATCTTCAGCGGTAGACTACGCGGGTCCTTTCGACACTAGTATGGCTCGCGGTCGTGGCTTACGCACATTTAAATCGTATATCTGCGTTTTCGTGTGTACTGCCACCAAGGCAGTGCACTTTGAGCCTGCGTCTGAGCTGACTTCAGAGGCTTATCTGGCAGCTCTACGCCGCTTCATCTCGCGTCACGGTCGCTGCTCCAGGCTGATCTCAGATCAAGGCCGGAACTTTATCGGCGCAGCTAATATTTTGCAGGACTTGACAGCTAAAGCTTCACGTGCAGAGCAAATTGATTTCGTTTTCAACCCGCCCGGTAGCCCGCATTTCTCGGGGTTAGCTGAGGCCGGCGTTAAGTCTGTAAAGACTCATCTCTCACGTGCAGTAGGCTCACGTCTCACTTTCGAAGAACTTTACACTGTGCTGACACAGATAGAGGCGATGTTAAATTCGAGGCCTCTGTCTCCTGTCAGTTCAGATCCAAACGATTTGTCGGTATTAACCCCCGGTCACTTCC
Source organism: Acleris literana (assembly GCA_946894065.1). Lineage (NCBI taxonomy): Eukaryota > Metazoa > Arthropoda > Insecta > Lepidoptera > Tortricidae > Acleris > Acleris literana. The sequence goes on from OX335681.1 coordinate 9,678,869, forward strand.
TTACCCTGGAACCGCTCACCATGTTACCAGAAAGTAATATGGTCGATGCAAAATTAGGTCCTCTCCAGAGATGGAAGCTGATTCAAAAGATCCATCAAGATTTTTGGCGTAAGTGGCACCTGGAGTAATAACACACGCTGCAGCAGCGCCACAAATGGTTCGATCGCCAGAAAAATATTGTGGTCGGGACGCTGCGAATGGAAAATTGGCCGGGTGGTACAACTTCATTCGGAGCGACGGGATTTGTCGGGTTGCTACCCTTCGTACAGAATCTGGCGAACTTAGAAGACCAGTCGTCAAGCTGTGTCCTCTACTCTTGTAAAATTAACGTTGTAACTTACACGAGTATTTAGTTATAAGATTATCGTAGATTTAAGTAAAAGTAGGAGATAACCCCTAGCCAAGTGAGTTCTTCTCTTGTCTTCGTTTATTAAATGAAACTTTGTATTTTGGTGGGCGGAAATGTTAAGGATTGTAGCTTAAATATTTTCGTCTAGCAACATTATCGTCTCGAAGTAAAAAATATTATTAAAAAGAAGGTCACTTCACATTTGTAGAGAAATGGTCGTTTCATCTATCGGCGCGTTGATGTGCAACTAATATCGTTAAAAGGGCAAATTGTCGTGTCGTTAATGCTCTATTTTACGTATTGTCGTGTAAATCGCGTGTGAACGTGAAGGAAGGCCGATCTGTTGGAGGAAGTGCTGCCCAGGTTGTATTCCGGTAGTTGCTGGTTAACGGTAACCTTGATTGGAGGTGAGTTCGAACGAGCCAATGATCTAGGGAGCCAGCTCCAGTTAATCAGCCGGATCTGCACCACCTTCTGCAGACCCTCGAGGTAAGTGCTTCAAAACAACCGATCACAGCCTCGTGATTCCACGCTGGTAAATTATTATTTCGTAGTTGATTTTGCGTATTTTTATTATATCGTAAATAGTTCGTTTTACAGTCCACTTAGCTTAATATCGAAGTAACAAGTACATAACACGGTATTTTTAAAGTTTAACTTTTATTACTATATTAAAAATCTTAAAAAAAGAATTAATAATCTCCAAATAACTTCTTATAGGTTACTTGTACCTCTTCACTCCACTTATTCTCCATAATATAGATAATTGCGATTAATCAATTTTTTAAAGACATAATGTATCTAATAGAAAAAATACATAAAGAAAAGTTTCGGTTACTTGGACATTATACAAACTCACGAAAAAAGATTTGATACTTACTTATATGCCTACAATCTATTTTGATAATTATAATAAACCACAACCGGTAGGAACTCCATAATACTTAAAGATTCTCTCAAAAGAAAATATAGTTTACTATATTAATAGCAAGTTTCCCACTCCAAGGGAGCCTGCTTTAATTTACCTTTTGATAATTATGAAAAGTGACAACCCTGACGCTCTTTCAACATCGGGCAAAGTTGTTAGTGACACATTCAAAAATTAACGGATAACATTACCCATGATCATAACTTTATTTATATAAAACCTATAATGTTAAATCCTAAGCTTAAATACTCTGCAAGGTGTATTTTATTTTATTACATAGGTATAATTGGATACACTCAGCTGCGTCTTCGCCATGATGAATAGTAGACATGCACTTTTGACCAGATTTTTGCCCGCAAAAACATACATGGCCTTCAACGAGTCGCAACAGAGGCTCTACTTTGAAAAACGAAGTTCGAAGTTACGTTAGCTCCGTCCCTGTCACTCGTCATTCGAGACTAAATCGAGAGAGAAAGATGGAGCTAACGTAGTTACGTTCGAAGTTTCGAACTTCGATTTTCAAAGTAGGGCCTCAGGCTACTGAGTGAACTTAGAGACGAATGTCAACCGCAGTATTGTCACACATATCTATAGTTTACTTTCTACCGTATTAAATAATGTTGGCGTAAAGAAGATTTTTTCCACATTAACGAATTTGTTTGTAAATAGCATTATGGGCAATAATACACTAAATAGGTGGCAATGTTGGCGTATTTCACGGTATTACTGCTGCTGCTACTAATCTGTACAGTCAGATATCAATATAGTTAATGCTAATTTAGTACTGATGTTGTATTGTATGTCCCTGAGAGAAAGAACTTTACCCAAGTCGATAAAAACAAATGATAAAATTTTGTTTGCCGTCAGGTTTGACGACTATAAAAAATGATTATAAATAAGTCGATGCACGTCGCTCGATACTTAACACTCACGCAACCAAACGCGGCGACGGTGTGGCCCCATCTACACCGGTTTGGTGGGCCCGCCAGCCCTGTTTGCATGTGGTGGCTCGCGGTGCGTATGGTCAAGGCACGCACATATGCAAGCCATGCGATGTACCTTTGTTTGAAGACGAACTAATGTTTATACTGTGACCACGATCTGTGTGATAACCAGTTGTTATTAGTTGGGTCAGAACCTCCGTACAGTCAAGTTCATAAATATGTGTACACTTTAGTAGGTACCTTGTCTATTTAATATCATGTTTAAACTGCCATACATGAATTGTCAAAGCGATTAAAGTGACAAGGTACTAAAGTGTACACATATTTATGAACTCAACTGTACATAAGCTGACGCTTGGAATATTTTCAGTTGTGCCGGGAGCCCAAATTTCAACTCTAATGTTTTAAAACTAATTCCTTTTAAAAGCCCACGGGCCACAACGAACGTTTACATGGAGAAATTTGAATCGGAATGTTCGATAGAATGCAGATAAACTAGCTTTTCCTCAAAATTTTCTCCCGATAAAATTCATTTCATCAAGGTTTGTATGTATTTTATGAAATACCTTCCGTAGCGAGCGTCACGACGCCTGCCGCTCGACTGCAACCGCACGCCACACTGACACGACGCCTGCCGCTCGACTGCAACCGCACGCCACACTGACGCCCGAACGCAGACGGCAGACGGCAGTTTCTATGTATTTCTATGAAATACTCTCCGTCAGCCGACCGCAGACGGCAACGGCAGGTTACGCAGATGCCCGACCGAAGACCCAGTATACTATGGTGACGCCGACGTCCGGTACTGCTGCCATCTGCGGTCGGCTGCGGCATGACACATGACACAGGAGTGTCCAAAATATGATAAATCATGTTCAGTAAAAGTCTCACAGAAATCGAGATATCACAACATTAAAAAAAAATGGAATTATGCGGTACCCTGGTTCTCTATTCTCGATGCCACGAATCTTGAGTTGAGTACGGAGGCACATCGCCGCTCATCAATTTGTCGGCTAGGTTCTGCGACGCGACTATTCTTCCAAAGACTACGGTAGGTACGCTCTTTCTTTTAAACAACCCCAGTAAAAGTAGTCTAGGGGGAATAAATACGGTAAACGAGGAGACTGTTAGGATATGTTTGGTCCAAGAACCTTCACACCAGTAATGCATAGTGGGCTCGACAATCGTAATTTGTATCTTCATTTATTTTTGCAATATCGTTTGTCGAAATGTTATTGTGCATAATCTCTTGGCAGCAGTTTGAACACGAGTCACATAAAATGGGTAATTAATACTAGTGTTTCCGTCAAACCGAATGGATAGTAGATAAGCCTTACAAACGTTGTTGGATCTGCGTCCCCTTCTGCCAGTGGATACAATTTCGTCGTACCTAGTCATTTTGAACTTTTCCCAGCGGTTACTTGCACCATATTCTTCCTTCGTTATGCGATGTGAACATGAGAAAAAATACGATTATCTGGATGGCGTTCGTCGTGGTTGCTTTCTATATAAAGTGCAACAGCTTCATTGCCATTTCCTGTGCACTCGCCCTACGGCATTTTATCTACATAAAATACATATTTTCATAGATACTCGGCGGATGTGTACGGCCTTCCAACTTTTTGATAAGTTCCGATATTTGGTTTTCCGTGCGACTTTTACTAAGCTCGACTCTCCAATATGGGATATTGGAGAGTCGAGCTGAGCTATCCAGCCCTGTGACCAATATCTCCCGGACACCTTTATATAGATTCAAACTATCAGAAAATTTACTTCATTCTAATATACTTAATTGAAAGTTAATCAGTCCGATTTCCATATTTTTCAACTAAGTATTACAGATAAATTGCATTTGGATCCAGTTAAACGGAATGTTGTGAGTAACCTAAAATTAGGTACTTACCTCGTGAAGCACAACTGGAAAGTCTATACGATGTATGTTCAGGTACCTGTATCATGTACAATACAGATCAGTTTACTGACTCGCCTGCTGACATATTGAAAAATATTTTAAATATTTTTAACCTAGTAGTCTTTATAGTAATTATCATCATAGTAATTAATCTTTTTTTGGTATTCAAATTTTAAAAGAAAGTGATGGTAACTGCTGGGATTTGTTTTCCCATCATCATTAATACAGTTGCCAGTGGTAACAGGTGGGAATAAGCCCAGTTATTACCAATAGCTACAAAGTGGTCGTATATTCTAAATACCTATAGCAGAGTATTTTAATTGAATGTGACAGATGAGACAGTTCTTTCGTCTTGATAGATAGTGTAAAATAACTAATGATTAAATTAAAGCTGGTTTTCAACAGATAACTGTTAAAGTTTAAAAATAATGAAAAGACAGCATATAATACATTTTAGACATGACATCTCACTTTAGTACTCTTTTAAGAGTTATTATCAGACACAACAGTTATCCACCAGTTTAGAAAAAAAATGCAATAAACAAATATGTTTGTCAACCTATATACAATAGGTTTAATAGATAAAGAAAATTAATAGATGAGAGTGTATATTTTTTATGTAGTTAAATAGGTGGAAATATATCACAGATCAACACAACCAAGCAGTTGTATAAAGTATCAGTCTTGTTACAGTCCTTGTAGTAACCACTTTTTACAGCAGATAAGAATGTTACTAAAAACCTCATGCTTAGAACTCTGAGGTATTCAATTTGACTACTGTTAGTTTAAGTATGTTTTTCATAATTTCAGTATCCATAATTCAATTGGACAGTTTATCTATAATTATAAAAAATCGTTTTAATGTTAGTAATCATAACCTTTTAACATACGGATAAATCAAGACACACGGTAATGTGTCCGGACAAGTTCGAAGAAAAAGCCGAGCGATACTGCAGTGTGTATATTTACAGGAACCCATTCGGCTATTTTTCGCACCCTCGTAACTTTTTTCCCAGTACAGCCAGGGACCTGTTTTTTTTATAGATTACTAAAGTCAATGATCTCACAGCCTATATAGTATCAAAATGAATGTTTTATCATAACGCTTTAAAGAGTTATTAATTTCCAAAAACGGCTTATTTTGTACTGACTGACTGACTGACTGACTGACTCACCCACCAAAACCTACAAGGTATTTCCCGGCGACCTAGAGCCTTGAAATTCGACATAGAGGTAGGTCTTACAGCACAAGTAAAGGAAAAAATCCGAAACTACAAATATGCCTACCCCTAATCGAAAAATGGTAAAATTATTATCCCCAATTAAAATGTATGAATTTTTTTATACAAACCTCCTAGCTTGTAATGTATCCTTATATAATTAAGGTTTATATAAACCTATATTGTTTACCTACGAGAAAATACTAAATCCCACCAAAAACATAAATGTAAAAAATAGGCAATGTTCTCAAGTGCCACCAAAAGTAGTGATATCTAAATAGGTGCCAAGTTTGGCACTCGATTGTTTACAGCCAGACAAATTGATTGCCACTAAATGTATTTTATTTGAGTCATAACTTGGCAGTTTTCTATACAGTAAGTTACATATCTGTTAGGTATCTAAGGAAACTGCCAATTTAGGACTCTAAATTCTAAGCAACAAGAACTGCTTATGGTCATCTAAAGACCGATCGCATGTTAGAAGACAAATAAGAAAAAATAAGTTAGGGCTCAAAATGAATTTAGAGGCAATCAATTGGTCTGGCTGTAACCAATCTAGTGCCAAACTTGGCACCTATTTAGATATCACTACTTTTGGTGGCACATTCATGTAACATGAGCCATATGTACATGTAAAATGTTATGTTTTATAATTAACTCATTGATTTAACTTATCATAACAACTAACTAAAAGGAGTGTCCTTGATTGTTGTCATATCCTAATGTGAGAATTTAAAGCAAACTTGAAAGGCAAGTAAAACATCGCTTAATCTTTAAATTAATTATTTCAGTTCATAAAAAGGTATTCTCTATGGTAAAGAATCATCAAACAGCATGCTATAAATACAAATGATAATATTAATCTTGTATCAAACTAAATCACTATTATAATCAATAGGAATAGTTTAGTTAGTATTGTTATGGAAAATAACTATTTAAGATAAATGTTTTTGCCCGTCAATTCCTATTGGTGGGCATATAGGTATTGGTAATAAGAACTGTCAAGATCATAGACCTGTATGGATAGTGAAATTATGGACATACACTATTAGCGGACGGGTGCACGTCGAGCGCGACGTGACGGCAGCCTTGCATTTGACTACAAAAATGGACTGATTGGATGTAAATTGTTTGACGCCACCAGACGTTAAACAAAGGCAACACCACCACTTCCATATCGTTTCCAAATAATCGAGAAATCACGCCGAGTGCGGCCTCACGGGCGGCGCGGCGCTGATGCGACCAATCACGCCAGCGTCGCGTCACCGTCCCGCCATGTCCACTGTTTGACGATAGCTTAACATCCAATCCCCCACATAGCATGATTACTTGATTACACTTTAAAAAGTTCTAATTTTACTGACATTAGTTACTGCTGTGAATGTACCTTATAGAATATTACTTGTCTGTAGCCACCTGGCCATTTCATATTTAGAAATACATTCAAGTAACAATTCTTATCTACTATAACACAGAAATTGGTCTCAAAAAACTGACATGGCCTAAAGCATACTTCTAGAGTTACAAAACTCTTCTGCATCAGCTTGATTCTTGTAACTTCAGTAATACTTATGATTGCAATGTCCCATTTAATCACGGGTAAAAATATTTTCAAATTGTTCAAACTATCAACTGTTGTCCATTATAAGGTTCATCACAAACACTTACTTTATATTTTCAAACCAATAAAGTTCACAGTTCAAACACAATTTTTATTTATTAGTGATAATTAATCAATACATCGGTGGTGAGATTAGTTTTACCGGCGATCTCGGTATGACCTGTGTGACTCTCGGTCGCGACTACGACCACGCGAACGATCTGAAGTACGCCACAGAAATTCATCCACTGATCGTTCATATGACCTTTTATCGTACACTAGCACAGAGCGCGGGTAGTCTGCCAACGGCGCATCATAGTAGCGAGGCGGTGGTGGTGGGGGTGGAGGTGGCAAGCCATTGTATGAAGCAAGCACACCACTAAATCCTGGTGGAGGCACATATGGCAGCGGTGGCAGTTGATGATGCATGGATCGCATGTACTCAGCCACATATGCCTCAGCTGCTGCAGAGCTGCTGCTGCTATAACTATCACGCCCACGGGTAAACCACGCAGGAAGCCTCTCCCTCATATATGGTGAGGGTGATCTTCTTTTATATGAACCAGATGACAGTCGACTTCTGGGTGGCACATATAATTTACGCCTGCTTCGGGACAAGGTATTTAACCGATTCCTAAAATTGGAACCTCTTGTTGAAAGTGGTGCTCTATATGTTCTATAATTACCACCACTTTTAGAATAGGCTTTTTTTGATGCCTCTTTAGATTTACGAAGTATTGGAGTCATTTCAATCCCCTCGTCCTCAGGAAAAAGCCGACATAGCTCTTCAGCAACTTTAGGCTCAATTTCTTGCCCATCTCTCCCAATTTTTACAGGTTTGCCTTCATTCCATGGGTTGTACAGGTGTAGTGTGTTGCTAAATGGCAATTCTTTTCGGCAGATCCAATCCACTTTGAAAACTCCATCCAATACTTTAGCAGACAATCCCGGTGGCAATACCCAAGAAATGGGCGGCACATCTCGCCGGGACTCGCTACTCAGACGAGCAAACCCTGCAAACTTTCCACTCTCTTTGACTGAAAATATTAACAACACATTTCTTGATTCTCTATATGCCTGGTTTAAGTTTGCTTCGTTTTGTGGCAAAGTGGACCAGACACCTTTGGCTTTGGACAATGTAATATTCTCAGCATTATTTGATTTGATTAGGAAAAATCGAGTATCTCTAAACAAATAATTGAGTTTCGTCATGTAATCATATGTCTTAGTCTTGATGCTGCCAGTCGTAATACGGGTTCTTTTAGTTTGTATTGGAGAATGGCTCTCCGACTTGGTACGTTTGCGATTCGCGCGTCTTCCTTTAGACTTGGAACTTGCTGAACTAATGCTGGGTGTGCTTGAATCACTTGAGGATGAACTTGACACCTCGCTTCGGGTATCATAATCTTTTCCTTCCTCTAACTGTTTCAATTCTTCACCTATTTCCGCTTCAACTTCACCAACGCCAAGATTAACGGCGTCGGTGTTATTAGAAGCCTCCATTTTCAGTTCGTTGTATTCACAAGCAGTTCATGTAACTTTTAATTAAGACTTAATAGTACCATATTCAGATTTAACTGTAAAAAAGCGGGCTTCGATTTAAGCGTTAGACTAAAAGGGTGGTCTTATATTTTGATTTCAATACAATGAAACTGTTTATAAAAGTAATAAATCCATAAGAACACCACCCACCTCATTCCACAACCACAACTACCACAGATTACAAACTATTGGATCTACGCGTAGACAGAGTATTAAAGGGCTGATAGACGTACGAGCTTTAAAACCGCGTACTTAAAGGTCGCGAACTTACTCGGCTCGCGTCGGTGACACACGTTGAAGCTTGCTCACACTTCAAACGCAAAAATATATCGTCGACTGAGGAAGCTTTGAGTTAATAGTTATTAAGGAGTTATATCATATCACATATTAAAAATCACTCATTTTAGGTTTTAACCAGAATTTCTGAACCAAAGTAAACAACACAACACAACACAAATATCAAACACCTCACCCACAGACTGCCAAAAGATCGTGGCTCGCGGCTCGCGGCGATGACAGACGTACGAGCCAAGACGTTCGAGCCGGAGCCGACGCGTACTTCTGATGACACACGGGCGAGTAAGCTCGCCGAGTCACAAGTACGGCGTACTTACTCGCCCGTCTATCACCCCTTTTACCGGTATTACCTTTGTCTACGAATCTACTGATCTACGTCACAGACAGATTAAAAACATGTCTAATGGGCCTGGCCACCAACCTTTTACCATAAAGCCCGATTTACATTGGTCAAGGACAGTGGACAGTGGATAGTGGACAAGTGACAGTAGACAGTACAGTAGTGTAAACCGATCGGACAGTGGCAAGACAAGTTGCCTTGCCAGTGGATCTGAATAGAATTGCTTTCTATTTTTCCACTCCACTATCCTTGGCACTGTACATGCCACTGTCCTAGACCAATGTAAATCGGGCTTAAGAATAAACAATAACTACCTAAGTAGAAGCGAATCTCCTTGTAGGTGGTAGGTATTCGCCATATTGGTTCATGTCATGTTACGTCGTGCGGAGTATAAAAGGACGGTTTGGGCGCATAATGTCCCACTCGCAAAACGTCCCTCCACCAAAATTACGTCCTATTCGCAAAACGTCTTCTTTGCAAACGGTCCCTTACGCACAATACCCCATTCGCATAACGTCCCTTTAGCAAAAGGTCCCATCCCTTTCGCTAAATGGGTTTGGGCGCATAATGTCCCATACGCAGAATGTCCCTTTCGCAAAAGGTCCCTTTCACGAAATGTCCCGTTTGTAAGACGTTCCTTTCGCATAATGTCCCTTTCGCAATACGTGCCTTTTCGCAAAATGTCCTGTATTAAGTCAAGGTTAAATCTATTTGGGCTCTGTAGTCTACGTTAACTTCTGCGGTCTATGCTTAGCTGACTATACTATTTACTGTGGCGGTCAATTGCAGGAAAAGTGCATTCCCTTATGGAAAACTTGTAAAGACTTCGAGGGAAACCAACTTGGTTTTATGGTCATTGTTGAGCATCGTAAATAAAAAACAATAATTAAACGTTTGTTTAGTAATTTACCTATAACTAAAAATGTACTTATGGATTCCAATTCAACTTTACTTCCAATTTAAATCAGCTCCTCAATGTTAAGTAAAAATCCCAGCATGAGCATGGTTATGTGTGACTTTATAAATCTTGACTTTGTTGCATAAAAGTTGTTGTTATTATGAATTCCCTTACAGTTATTTCGCTTCTTCGTAGTTTTTTACCCAATTTTTATTATTTTTCTCAGATATTTATTATATTTTCTGTAAATTAGGTTTTTTACAGTAAGTATTTAATATAAAAGTAAAATAACAATACTAGGTACTACAAAAATAAACATTATAAAAAACCTAACCTAAGAGTGCCGCCGGCAGCGGGGCAGGGCTCAAGCTACCGATGGTTAGGGCTGCAGAGAGAGGAACCTCCTCACAATGCGTGACGTGTCGAGGAGTACTGCCTTCTGTATCTGGCCCTTGATCCAGCCATCTAGCGAGAGTCTCTTGAGGTGTTGGTCGATACTCTTCGCTATAAGCCGTTTGCCGAAACAAGTATCGGGACAATGATCGTTATTATTATTATTATTATTATTTATTTATTGAGAAACAAACAGCGTACATCATTTCACATATTATACAAAAACAAAGGATAATACAGTTATCCGAAGCAGTTTCCACTTAAAGTTTCCACTTAATGTGTGACTTTATAAATCTTGACTTTGTTGCATAAAAGTTGTTGTTATTATGAATTCCCTTACAGTTATTTCGCTTCTTCGTAGTTTTTTACCCAATTTTTATTATTTTTCTAACGTTAAAAAGTTAAATACATAACATTTGCTCAAGGATGATAAAGAAAAAGAAAAATGCCTACACTAAATAACCAACTAAGTATCTCAAATTAAGACACCTAATTGGGCGTTTTCCAAAAAAAGAGTACAAGTGACGATTCGGAAAAGTAAAAATTATGTGATTCGATTTCGCATTTTTTTTAATTTAATAGGTAAATTATAGTATAAGCTACATTATTTGAGAAAATTGTTTACAAATAAAGAAAAATAACGAAATAATCGACGTTTTTTCTATGAGTAGTGATGAAATTTGATCCGGTTCGTCACAAATATATAAATTAAATTAAATTAAAGCAAGTATTTGTTTTGAAACGTTTTGGTTTATAAAATGTTAAACAACACTAAAACTAATTAAAAAAGTTCTCATTATAAGAAATAAAGAGACAACATTATTTTAGAAGCAACACCAATTCCAGTTTGTCACGACAGTGGTCATTTACCTGTAATACAACTATTTTTTAGTGTTTAAACAATTACAACAAAAAAAAAAAACCTCGTGGAGCGCGCACTTCTGTGGCCAACTGCCTCTCCGAGTGCGTTGCCAAGGTTGTCACTGAAAACTCCCCTCAAGCCTGGGAGCGTCTGCTCACATTCTCTTATTCAATTCTTCAAGCGGACAAAATTAATAAAGAATCTCTCACAAATCAAATTAAAAACAACACCTTATCTTCCGACAGACCTTTCGATTCACAAATGCGTCAAAATTTTAAAAATAGTAAAAGTTATTTACAATGTTCCAAAGCGAAACAAATAGAAAATAAACTTTCAGAAGGGAATGTTAGCGGTGCTGCCCGACTCCTGTTTTCAAATGACGACTTGGCCACACACTCCGCTGAGACTTTTGCTGCTCTCAGAGAGAAACACCCAATTCCCCCCGCCTCCTGCTCCCTGACCCTCCCGTGTCAGATGACATTAATAAATAATTAAATAATTACGAATTTGTGGCGCTTGCAGTGGAAACCATGGGACCTTGGTCAGCTGATATGAAAAGCTTTATTAAGACCCTGTCCTCTCGGCTCATAGAATCCTCCGGAGATCCTAGAGCTGGTGCTTACCTCTCCCAAAGGATTGGGCTAGCTATCCAGAGAGGTAATGCAGCCAGTGTCATGGTGACCATGCCGCGAGCGGACCTGCTAGAGGGGGTGTTCTTTTTATAGTGGTGATTATTATTTATATCTTTAATATTTAAGTAGCTTAGTTTAATTTTAATTTAAAAACGTTTAGTTTTAATTTTTAATTGTATTAATGTTGAATTCTGTACTTAGTTCGATGTAAATAAAGTTTACTTATTGATTACAAAACTTAAAAATATAATTATACATACATAAATATGTTTCAGTTTAGGATATTTAGTGCTAAACAATTTAATTTACCACAAAGGAATGTATTAGATTTATATTTTTACCCTAGTCCAAATCGTGGGACAGTGAGTATCCGGAATTTAATGTGGCTAACTGGAAAATGTAAGGCCTAATATTCATTTAAGTGTTTTTGAAATAAAAACTTTTATTTTCATAAATTTAATACATATTGTTGTAAATTTTAAATATATTTATTGAAAGATGATAGTATTTACTTATCTAGGTATTGCGCACTTATGAGTAATATTAATTTTAACTTGAGATATTGAAGTTACTTAATAATATTCTATTTTTTCACGGAAATCAAGAGATCACAAAGTAACATAATTTATTTTTAATGTTTTGATATGCACTAAGTAACTTTTTTAATTAAACTACTTCGATGAAAAGTTATAGTGTTAAATACAATACTTATTAACTAAAGGCACAGCAAATATTTATGTAGGTAGGTACATTTACGTACTTATAATTATCTAAAAACCATGGAAATACGATTATAAATATTCCCGAAACAATTTTGCAAATCGGTGGGGCCGTATTGAAGAAAATCGCAAAGATACAAACAAACATACATATTACGGGTCAAAAACAGAACCCTTTTTTTTATATATAACTTATCTCATCAATCTACACTACGACTTATAATTCCAGTTCGTCACAAAATCTTTCCGGTAATACAACACGTGATGATACGAATGTGACGATTTACGGCAAAAACATTTTAAAACACAATAAATACTTATTAGAACCAGTTTAACAAAGTGTTTAAATAAGTTTCAAATACCTTATGAGTTCTTTTTTATCGAACTTGTATTCATATAACATAAACAATTTACTGTAAATCCTGTGACTTGTTTGGAAACATTTTTCTGCACCATCAAAACTCGACCTCTTTCGTCACGGGTTTTATTGACATTAAAGCCGAAATAACCCAATGGCATTGAACCATAGGCAATAATATTTGGCCAGCATTTAAAAATGAATCAGAGGCCCTACTTTGAAAATCGAAGTTCGAAGTTACGTTAGCTCCATCCCTGTCACTCGTCATTCGAGACTAAATCGAGAGAAAGGGGTGAAGCTGTCGTAACTTCGAACTTCGAATTTCAAAGTAGGGGCTCAGTTTAGTAGGATTTTCGTTCAGCAAGACTCCAAAACCGTCGTGACGAAACCGGAATTTCCGGTTTATTCATTTTTCTTTGGACAGAATATAAAGTATTGTTTTTCATATTTTAACTATATTTTCAGGCAAATTGAACCCAAAATCGTTTTCTAAACTCAAAATGCTAGAGACTGGCCACGCTAAGTCTGCAGAAGTCGAAAACCGTTAGGTTTAAAAAAGTTTTATATAGCAACACAAAGATTAGAGGAGAAATAAGTTTCTTGTTATTATTATTTTATTTTACATACTTATGAGGCATCTTTCGCTACATACTAAATTAATTAGGAAATAAACATAATTATGTTGATTGTACAGTGCTTTTTAACCGACTTCAAAAAAGGAGGAGGCTATCCTTTGCGACTGTTCGTTAATGTCACAAGATATTGTGAACAGATTTAAATAATTCGTTTCTTGTTGGAAGGGATTCGAAATTTCGAATAGGTACTTTAAAGGTTACATATCAATTTTACCAATGTCTGCGGGACGATTATGGTCACGTTTATGGCTGGGGAAACCATAATTATTTATCTAATAAGTACATAATTGAGTTCCACTGATGATTTGGGAAATCCTCATAATTTAAAAAATTGCACGAGCTCATACTCATGAGGTATTTCAAAAAATGAGACGTTTACTTCAAGATATCTCTTTGTAACGGTTTCTTTCTAAGAAACACCTTTAAAAAATTCCCCCGTCCTATTCTCCCTTAACGCATTCACTGCAAGTACTGTTTTTTGAACTTTCGCCAGGTGCCACATCTTTTGTTTTATACGGAGCTTGCCTACTGTAAGAACGCACATATGCGTTGAGGGCACTGGGTGGAACTCACGGTGACGCATATATGCGTCGGCGGCAGTGAATGCGTTAAGCATCCAAAATTCTATCCACCCAACATTTTCTGGACGTGACTGATGTCTACTCTGACGTTGGCAAAATACATCTACAATCATACAAAATACAATAATTGGCTGATGTGAAAGCCATTATTAAAAAAATAATTGATTGTTGCAAAACAAATAAATAATCCTTATCTTCTGTAAAATAAGAATCAAGTGTCCATTATTGGTGCCTTGTCCATTACTGGTTCCATCACCCTATATTAATGTGTACTGCATTCTTATCTAAATTAAGTTTACTTCTTAGTTACGTGAAGTCACCAATGATGTAGGGACTTTGCTCATCTCCCTCTTTAATCCATGAGAAGAGGGCCTAGTTTCTCTTTACTTAAACAAGCATTTTACAGACGGCATATTTTGCGTGTCATTTCGCATACGGGACGTTTTGCGAAAGGGCCATTATGCAGGGGGGACGTTCAGCGAAATTTACAGAAGGGACATTTTGCGAAAGGGATGGGACCTTTTGCGAAAGGGACGTAATGCAAATGGGGTATTTTGCACAAGGGACCGTTTGCAAAGACGTTTTGCGTATGGGACGTAATTTTGGACGTTTTGCAAGTGGGACTAAACCATTTTTAGAATTTGTTGTTTTTCTTTAGGGTTCGTAATATAATCATACGAAATTTGACGCTCGTATGTTTTACGTTTTTGATACAACAAATATAAAAAAGTTGTAAATAAATGTTTCCTGTACGGGGATTGCCTGTTTCGCGTTTTAGCAGGCCTCGCCAAGGCTCGGCCCGCCAACCACCTCCTCGGGCGATTCTCTACTTTCCGGGCCTAGGCAATAATGTACTATTTCCGCCGCTCGTAACTTTTTATCGGGAAGACATACAAAATAAACATATATGCACAAACTGTGCGCAATGAAGAATGTCAGTAGGTACGCCAAATCGCTTGAAACTTTGTAGCAGTAAAGTTTATAAATAAACAAACATACTACTTTTTATTTTATTCAAAAAGACTCAGTAGTTTTGATTCTATGAACGTTTAAAATGTGGTTCAATAATATTAAAGCACGCGGGGGCCATCTTGCTGGGGTGACGTCATCGCTTAACAGCGGTACGCGCCCTTATATGAAAAAGTAAGTTTACAGGCCTATAACTTTTGAACCGTTATAAGTAGCCAGTTGAATTTTTCACAGAATACGTGTTATTATAACTCGTCATTCGAGACAAGATCGAGAGAAAGGGATGGAGCTAACGTAACTTCGAACTTCGAATTTCAAAGTAGGGCTTCTGGATGGGTGACCGCCTAAAACATCGTGTTGATAAAATCAGTTTTGTCACATATTTGTAGCAGTTTGACTTGAGATTGCTATTTAGTCAGCAACTATGAAAATTAGACTACAATTTAAGCTTAAAATAGCATCAAAATAAGAAGCCATTATAAAAATACAATCCGTATAAAAATGCTAAAAAAAATGATTATTTTTCATGTTTCTTGTATGGTGACCCCTCTTGGGGATTTGAATTATTGTTCATTGCACAATTTTAAACGATAGATTTTATAATAACACGTATTCTGTTAAAAAATCAACTGGCTACTTATAACGGTTAAAAAGTTATAGCCCTGTAAACTTACTTTTTCATATAAGGGCGCGTACCGCTGTTAAGCGATGACGTCATCTCCCGTGAGCGCTAGCCGCCGGGTTTCGAGCGCCGCATACGAAGTTTAAAATTTAATATCTCGAAAACTATTTGACGTATCGAAATGATTTTTTTACAGCAATTTTTAGTTTTTAATGAATAATACGGTAAGCCAAAAATCTAAACTGGCTGACATTCTCTATTTTATACTTCTATCTTGTTTATACTTCTGGTTAAGTCAATGGTTGAGGAATTATTTAAAAATGAACTAAATTTGGCACCTTCAATTCAAGATCCGTCATCTTGAATTGAAGGTGCTCCTCTTCCCCCAAAATTGGACTTTAATTAGAATCCCATGCCTTTACAATATCCATTAAAAAAAACATGCTACACCTTTTGAAAGCAAAGGCAGTCTTTAGTCTAGGACCATTTTTGAAGAATTAGATGCAAGCGGCAAATCATGTAACAGTTGAGGTGACAACGTTATCAGAGGGTTTGGACCCTGCAGAATACGGATCTGCCTGTCGCCATTCCGAAATTTGAACCGGAAGTACGCTATACCGGAAAAGGTGCAGCCCATACAAAAATATTTGTCTTAAATTTCAACGACATTATCGGCAAAAAACAGAAAAAAGTGACAGATTTTGCAAGATTTATAAAGCTGAAAGTTACAATTGTACAGGTCTTAACTGGCAACACTGCTCAAATGGCTGGTCGTCATTGGTCAAGGTTGTGTCAAATGGAAACTTGTAACCTGTAAATTGTAATGTGTAGCTTTATAAAACAGGCCCATGGAGGGACGAAGAATTTGGGTTAGCATGACTATATTGTCCTTTACAACATATTAAAAACACAATACCGATCGGACCTTTTTTAGGGTACCGGAACGATTTACAAAATGTACGACGTATTTTTTTGTATGAGCTGCATCTTTTCCGGTATAGCATACTACCACTACTTCCAGTTCAAATTTCGGAATGGCGACAGGCAGATCCGTATTCCGCAGGATCAAAACCCTCTGATAACGTTGTCACCCCAACTTTTACACGATTTGCCTTACCGGACAGAACTCGATACATGATCAGTTTTACCATCAGGTCTAACTAACTGATCGGATGCAAAATACGAGGCGTGATCCATAAGTTTTGAGAATCAGTAAGAATCATCTAAATAATGATATTCTTTTAATGTGGACTATACCATGGCACTAATGAAACTTAAATTAGAGAAAAAAAATGTATACATTGTTCATTTGTTTTCCTGTGATAGCTAAACAAAAAACATCTGTATTAACAATTTTACAAGACGGCAAAAATAGGAGTTAGTTTTGTAATAATTTGGAGCTGTGTGGAAAAAGTTCTGGTACACTAATAAACAATATTGTTATTGAAAATGAAACCTTGATTTATCATTATGATTTAACCTCGTAAGGCCCACCATACTACAAACAGGGAGTTTTTTGTAAGTGGGACTTTGAATCTACCATCAAGGCGATAAAGTTCAATTACGTTTGTTCGATAATGCCATTTTCAGTTTATGAACATAGGGAAATAAGCCTTGTTCTCATTGCATAACAGTTCAAATTAAATTGCCTTCATTATGTACATGCTGTTGCACACTGGGCCTTACGAGGTTAAAGGATAAATAAGTTATCATTGCAGTGATTTTTTTATCTTCAGCTCTGTCACCAAAATTTAGGGTGGCTTTTTCGGCCTTTTCCAGGATTATTGAGGCCTACAAATAAATACTGCCACATTAGGTTTTAGCAATTGAGTTCAAATAATCTAGGAGAGTTATATAACATTATTCTATCCTAATTATGGCAAAATAATAAAAATAGGCTGAAGAAAAAAAAAACGAATTTTCGGCAGGAATTGTGCTTCAGAGCCTTCTAATTGATAAGGGTGCTGCTCGTCGACCAAAGATCAGAACTGAGGCCCTACTTTGAAAATCGAAGTTCGAAGTTACGTTAGCTCCATCTCTGTCACTCGTCCTTCGAGACTAAATCGAGAGAAAGGGATGGAGCTAACGTAACTTCGAACTTCGATTTTCAAAGTAGGGCCTCTGATAACCGCTCTCCCTGTTATTTAGCCCTAACTTTCGACTACTACTTCTCATTCACTAATGTTCAAAAACAACTACATAAAAATCACGAGCTGGTGATGACATAGTGAAGGTACAAAATTTGGCCATTTTGACCTCCAAAAGTAAAATTATTTTTATAGTGGTAAAATAAAACAATTGAATGACTTTAATAAGTGTTCGGAAATATAGAAAGTGTGCTCATTCCAATTAAAACATAACGATTTACATATCTCCCATTTTTAATACCGATTATCAAAACTTATGGATCACCCCTCGTAGCATCGTGTATGTGTAATTTGGCCTGAAGGCAAATCGCATCCGTCCGCCTGAAAGATTGGCCGTTGGAAAAACTGAACATGTATGGCCACTCGATCCGATCAGGCGGAACTGACGCAGTTCGGCCTCTACATGTATGGCCGCTCAATCCGGTCAGGCGGAACTGACGCAGTTCGGCCTGATCATGTTTGGGGGGCTTTATACAGGTGAGCGATCTAAATGGGACAGAAATCGGAGTTATGGCAATTTGTTCTCAGGAAGGTCTCAATTTTGTAAAGGGAAAAACTGCATTTAAAGATTGTAGCTCTGTATTCAAAATAAAATCCCAATATTTCCCAAAAAAGAGGATGTTTACTGGGGTCGAGAACAGAAAATTACCCAAAGTCTTATAATTTCAGACTTATTATTTAGTTTTATATTGACTCATTTGGATTGCTCATCCTGCATGTTAAGAAGAAAACTACAATTAAATTTTTGAAAGCAGATTTATATGCATTCCACCATTGTTAGGTACCTATATTAATTTTTTAAGGAATATTTTTTTTGACATTTGATTTCGAAATTTTAGGTGTTCCCACAATATAGTATATAGTATTATATTTCGTAGAAGTGGAATTGATGGAAGGTAGGGAAAATTATAAACAACAGGGTTGTCTTAATCTATGCTGGGGCCCTAGGGCACACAAGAATTTGGGGCCCCTTTTGGAAAGTAAGGAAAGCGAATTATTACTGTCATTTTTCTAATATGATATTATGGGTAATAAATTGTCGATCCTCCGGGGCCCCCTGCGGATGGCGGCCCTGGGCAAGGGCCCCGTGTGCCCTTATGGTAAAGACGGCATTGAAACAACTGTTAGATTTACTTTATTGAACATTTAATCCCCATTTTTTATAAAATGTCTGAATTACACAAAAGTAATCTGGAATGAAGTGCCAAAGAATTCTTATTTATCTCTTATAAATTTACTTCCACTTATCTAGTTAGTTGAATTAAGTAAAAAAACACCATGAATCTACTTGTCCCTTACTTTGATAAGATCATTTAGATCTAAAGCTACACATATTTCCTTAGAGTCAGTGCGGGGATTCCTGTCCAAAATTTCAGTAATTGGATAGTAGTTCTCACGGTTGTCCACATTCCATCCCGAATACTGTAAAATAAGAATTAAACAAATGAGAAAAAATATCAAAGAAGAACCTCTTAAGTCTGTTAAAAATAAGGCATTAAATGCGTACCACACAAGTGCATTTGTGCAAAACTTTCCCACTGGACTCCATGGGGATGAATTTCTGTAGAAGTGCCTTCCCATCAATTTTCCACAGGTTCAATTCGTCCAGTTTCGATGTGACTGTGTCTCCATCCCATTTCACATCTGTTTTCAACAGGACGAAGTTTCCAGACTGAAAAGAAACAAGCCTTATTGTTGCATCATACATGCCAAAAAGCACAATACTGTGGTTTATCAATAATAAAATGATAATGCCAACTCTAAATCGAAAATCAATTGCAAAATTTTAAAATTCTTGTGATTCCAATTATCCAGAACTGGGGCTCTATTCTACGACGTTAAACAATATTAATTTTGACCTGTTATGGTATTATTTTTAACTCTGCCGCCATTTCTGTCAAGAAAATAAGAGCTATCAAAACATTGACAATATGATAACAGGTCAAAAAGGCCGAGCATCTTATTAAGAGCGGTAGCTTTATTATTAGTACCAATGGAGAAGATGTAATGCAGTGGTACACAACAATGCATTCACTGCTGCTTGGTTCTAGCCAGTGATTTCTACTCTCTCAAAACAATGGTAGGGTCATTCACCACACCACATTGCTTACAGAGAGAGAAGTCGGCATTAATATACAAGGACTTTAAAATTGATCAAAACAAACGTCTTACATGGAAATGCTTTGGTACATCTTTAGATTGGCTGGAATCCGACTTGTTGCCATCAGAGCCATTCTTCTCATCATCTGAGCCTTCTTCTTCATCCAGCTCACCCTCATCTTCTTCACCTTCACCTTCTTCATCTTCATCCCCCTCACCCTCTTCATCATCTTCCTCTTCCGAAGAATCCTTACGTTTCTTTTTGGAGTTGTTAAGAGATGCTCCTTTTTGCGTACGTTTGCGGCCTACACGCCCTCCAGGTTGTTCATTCTGTATATTTAGACAAAGTTATGTGATTATATGGTTTACCAAGGAATTAATATTTTTTATTTGTAATGGTTACTTGACACTTCAAATGAGCACACACCTTATCAAGAACCCTATTGTGCAAATAACATTTAACACATTCATAGCCAACTCAACCCGAGTAGAGGGATACTGGTAGCTAGTGTTAATTTACGAGTGGCAGTCTATACACTACTTCCAATTTTCTATACCAGTTACTCAATTTGATATACTGTGGTGGCCACATAATTAGGAATTCTTGCGTTTACTCCATACAATTTCCTACAAATATGACTATTCAATTTTAACAGTTAATCAAAAAGTTCTTAAACAATTTTATTTTTAAATAATAAACTATGTATGTATGTAATGTATGTACAATTAATCGCCGTTGAAACAAAGATTTCATTTTATAGGGATTTAAAAATATAAGTGTTGATGAGTCTTTCAAACCCTTATAAAATGAAATCTTTGTTTCAACGGCGATTAATTGTACATACATTTAAACCTTACTTGTACCAATTTCACCATATGATGTTAAAATTAATCAATGTTAAATGACTGTTAGTTCATACATTTTGACAGCTGTTAATGCTCTAATCGTCTGTTCTGCGGCTCTATTCAAGTAAAAACAATATCATATTTGATCTGTTATCAAATTGTCAATGTTTTGATAGCTCTTATTTTCTTGACAGTAATGGCAGCTGACATCATAACAATACCATAACAGGAAAACTATGATATCGTTTATACTGCCTAGAATAGAGGCGCTGTTAAGTGGTGAACATTGTATGGTGAAATCGGGTCTAAGTTTATTAGTTAACGATAAGTGTAACTAAACATAAAATTAGGTTTGACGACGCGCTAGCCTAGTTGGTAGTGACCCTGCCTATGAAGCTAGCGGTCCTGGGTTCAAATCCCAGTAAGGGCAGATACTTGTGTGATGAGCACGAGTATTTGTTTCTGAGTCTTGGATGTTTTCTTTGTATTTAAGTATATATTTCTCTATGTAAGTATTTATTATCGTTGTCTGGTACCCATAGTACAAGCCTACAGCTTAGTTTGGGACTAGGTCAATTTGTGTGAGATTGTCCCTTGATATTTATTTATTTATTTATTTAGGTTAAGAACTTTTTGATGGGTTGTCAAAATTGAAGTCATATTTTGTAGGTAATTGTATGGGAAAAACACAAGCGTTCCTAATTATGTGGCCACCACTGTATATTGAGTAACTGGTATAGAAAAATTAAAGAAGTAATTTAGGAATTGTAATTAATTTTTTTTAACCAATTTGATATATCTAATTTCTGACATTTGGGGATTTAGCACTAACGGCGTACGTTTCCAATTACGAAACTTGAGGTGCATCCTTCGAAACTAACTAAAGTAGGTATTAGGACTCACGAGACTGGAAATCTCAAGTTCTTTTCTATATCTCCATTGTAATCGTAATTTAAAATAAACAGACTTACGAACAGCTAAGCAAAATAATGGTAAACAGAACAGCGACTAAAGAAACTGGACATACCTATCTGTGCATAACCTTAGCAGTTTGGATAGTCAGAAACTACCTATAATCGAATTCGAAATTCGCTGATAAGGCGTATGAATCCCAATGACCGAAATTAAAACTATTCAAAATCAAAGATCACAACAAAACAAAGGCATCGCGATAGATAATGTTCCATGTTACACTTCAACTTACCGAATCGGCATCCGGCGTCCAATCTTCTCCAGAGTCTTGGAATTCTTCTGGCTCAGCCGCGGGCTCAGACCCCTCGGAGTCATCGTCAGCTTTCTTTACGGACTTACGTTTGCGCATATTTAGGTAAGTTTAAATGAAATAGTCTAAAACAGAATTCTTATAGGCAAAACCCACGCCGTTTATAATAAATGAAAGGAGAAGACAAGCATAAGCAACGCTTTTCAAGCAATCGACAAGGCTTGCCCGCTTGCTTGCTTACATTCTTGCCACAGACAAAAATTACTTTTTTTACTATAGGATATTCTATAAAATCAGTAAACATAAGAAATAAAAATATTAGTATTGAAAAAAATAGTACGAAATTAAAATCAATCTGTTTAAGTTATGAACCCAGATAAGGCCTCTACGCATTATCCTTCAGTGCCATCCCTCCGGGCACGATGCACGACGCAAAACGATAGTGCGTTAGTGCGTAGGCTTGCTGAGGCTCGTTTCATGATGCTACAAGTCACAAATTGCAAGCGGAAGTCTCTTTCTAACTCCTTTAGCTAGAAAGAGACTTCCGCTTGTAATTTGTAACTTGTGGCCTCGTGAAACGGGCCACTGGACGTCAATTATTATTATTATTATTACCGTGATTATTGACGTCCAGCAAGCCTACGCACTATCGTTTTGCGTCTTGCATCGTGCCCGGAGGGATGGCACAGAAGGATAATACGTAGGGGGCTTAACTGAAATTTGACTAGGTATGTAGGTATTGATTTTTAATTAGTTCGTTTAGTACAAAATCGTTACATGCATTGTATCATACAAAATGTAACCCTGCAGCACATTTACGGTCTTTGGCGAAGATTCGCGTTGGCATCTCTACTTTAATATAAAGAAAGCGTAGAAGGAGAATAGAATATACTCTGTTTACGAAAGAAAGAGACTTCTACACGAATATTCGTCGATTCCTACAGTGGCCCGTTTCACGAAGCTACAAGTTACAAATTACAAGCGGAACTCTCTTTCTAGCAAAAGGAGTTAGAAAGAGACTTCCGCTGGTAATTTGTAACTTGTGGCTTCGTGAAACGGGCCTCAGATGTGGCCACATCGTAACTATACTACCAACTTCTAGAAAATAATGTTATTGATAACCTTCTCTTGTTCTTTTTTACTTAAGTGAAAGGTTTTTAATAAACATAAGGAAAAGTCATTAAACTTACACGTATTTCATATAATTATTTAACGTGACAAATTTTAGTACAAGGATTTTTTGCATCATCAATAATAATGTTTTTTTGCCTAAAAATATTATATGGCAAGCCTGGTTATGGTGATAGACCGAATCGAATCGAAGCGAGCTAGCGTCGTAGTCGCGTCGTTCGTTGTCATATCAGCTGATTGCGTCATTGCTTGTAAAGACAATAACGCAAAAAACAAAAAACAAGTCGTAGTAGTCGCATTTGGCTTTGTGATTAAATCGGAAATTTCTGTGTCAACATCTCAAAATGAAATTCCAGTACAAGGAAGAGCATTCTTTCGAGAAAAGGAAGACTGAGGGTGAGAAAATACGCAGGAAATATCCGGATCGTGTACCAGTCATTGTCGAGAAAGCACCGAAGGCGAGGCTGGGAGACCTCGACAAGAAGAAGTACTTAGTACCGTCCGACCTAACCGTCGGCCAGTTCTACTTCTTGATCAGAAAACGCATTCACCTTCGGCCCGAGGACGCGCTGTTTTTCTTTGTCAACAATGTAATCCCCCCTACTTCCGCAACCATGGGCTCCCTGTACCAAGAACACCATGATGAAGATTTCTTTCTGTACATAGCATTCTCTGACGAAAATGTTTATGGCTCCCATGCTTAAATTTCATGATATTTCCTATTTTTAAATGAATACCTAATTATAAAATATGTGTAGAATTATTTGACCATATGGTAAAACCTAGTTTCTAAGGCTTAGCTTAATGTTCTTGTATTATGTGTTAAAAGGTGATAATTGATTTATTTGCTAATACGGACACCAAGTTTGTGTTTTTGCACTGTTATTAATTTTAGAATTCCACTATATATGGGTAAATAATGATGCATTGTATCAATCTCTCTTTGATTTAAAAAGTTGTAATTATTTCTGTATAAATAAAAATCCAAAAAAACTGTCAGTTTTTACTTCATTTAATACCTTTCCCTATTCTGATAGGCTATTTCATTCAAACCCAGGACCCAGTTTGTAACATAACACCTGGTATTTGTTGATTGAAGGAGTATCCATGTGAATGATAAATACAGATCATTCATCCGAGAAGCAACAGCAGTAAATTTTTTAGTAAGTAAATTATCTTTACTATTTAGAAGAGTTTTCTGATGGTGGTGAGGTTCTCAGTTGATCAAAACCTTTTATTTTTCATGATGTTCCCAAATTACATGAAGATGGCCGGACCGATTTGGTTTTTTCTTCGTTAGAAAGAGTATACTTTTCAGGTTCTAATGATGGGATCCTGGAGAAATTGAGGGAACTTCAAATATTATTGGCACACCTATAGCGTGTGTGCTCTGATGTACTCCTCAATTGCAAATAGTAGATCTGTTGAGTTTGACCTCCTTTGGCTGGTTATTTAATAGTTTTTTAATTATCAGTAATCCAAGTACAGTCAGTAACAACAGTATATCTAGAACCTACTTCTTTTTTTTTGAAGATGGTTAAAGTAGTAATTTTTAGAAAGTATGTTTCTAGTTATTAGATTCAATTTGGATGCATGCATGGTAGAGTATGCGAAAAAGAGTGCATGTAGCTGAAATGCGAATTTTGAGATGAATATGTGTTGTAATGTACCAAGAATAGATAGGAAATAATGAACGAGTATGTGAGAATGTTTAAGGAAGTTTGATACTTGGTGCCAGGGCGCGGAAAATTTGAAGGTAATAGATTGTCATGAGGAATTAGATTCATGGTGTGAAAATAGTTTTAAGAATGAATATCGAGGGCTATAAGTAGTAGGTAGTTGGCGGATTTCTACTCGCTCAGCGCTCAGCTCGTACAGTAGACTACAAAGAGATGTATCCACTTTTTCACCTTATTGCATTGTAATAAGGTCGTGGATACATCTCTTTGTAGTCGACTGTACCTATTAGATGTATTTCGTGGGGTAAGTTAATAAGTCTAATTCGTCTTGCTTTCTCAATTACCTTAGCGATGGGTACTAGCTGACTGATAAAGCAAGATACCTAAGAACTTTTCCGACCAACAACGATGTCGTAACCTCGCTCGCAAAGCTTTGGTGAAAAGGTGCCCTTAGACTTGGGGTTAGATTTAATTATGCAGAACTGCTTACTAGGTATGTGCTCAATTACACCTGGACTTTCAAAAAACCGGTTGGACTTTAAAAATACCGGTTGTACACTTGAGTATCTAGAAAATTGATCTGCTGTGAAGAAGAGTAGCCTAGTCGGTAGTGACCCTGCCTTTGAAACTAGCGATCCCAGGTTCGAATCCATTTGTGTAATGAACGCGATACGTATTTGCTTCGCAGTCATGAATGCTTTCTATGTATTTAAGTAAGTATTTATTTATATTTATATGTAAGTGTATTGTTGTCTAAAACTTGTAACTATGGGTACTAGACTACGGGCCCGTTTCACGAAATCTATGTATTACAAGTGGAAGTTTCTTTTCAATCCATATTTTTGAAGAGATTTCCGCTTGTAAAAAAAGTTACAAGCGTTTGTGAAATGGGCCTTAGATATACCCATACCTAAAAACTGAATACCTAAGAAAGCCTAGGAATTCGTAACTAGATAAATTTATGCGAATTGTCCCCTGATGTTTAATTATTTAATAATTTGATTGGGGAGCAGTTTCCGTCAGTGTTTGCACATTGCCTTTCCATGCCCTTAATATCCTGATGTTTTTCTTCGATTAAGCAAAGGCAAGTATAGGTCACTTAAGCAAAGTTATAGGAGTAGGAGTTGATGCATTTTTTCGGTTACGGTCATAAAAGTAGTCTTATCCTTTGTAAAATGATATATCATATCACCAAGCCCAACTAATCGCAATGTTTAGCAAGGAATAATAATGTTATAGAATTGGTAGGTACGTCACACGTTAGGTGAATTTGTAAAAACTTATTTTTATTGATAAATAGAGAGTTGCATAAACATGCCTTAAGTCTGCACATTCCTTATTTAAACTTTAATTTTAAGTTTTTATACATTAACTGAGAGGCGCTTCTTTTTACAGAGTTGTATCCGGTCTGAGCAGCCAAGTTCAGAAGTTATAACCGTGCCTACCCGCATAGCTTCTCCTAGTGATAAGAAAAAGAAACCTCCTAGCTCCTCCTTGCGCACATTACCGCCTACCGTATGGCAAGGACGCCAACTGTAAAGCGAAAACCTGTGGCAGTGCGATGTTTATTTGAATTATTCGCGGTAGTTCCTTTTCATGTTCCTTCCAAGGAACTATTGCGTTTTTTTTTTCGCACTAGTTCCTTCACAATATATGAAGTACGTACTGCGACTTTTTTTCGCCTTCGTTTTCTTCGCAAAATACTGCAGGTACTACTGCGACTTTTCTTTCGCTTTTGTTCCTTTACAAGAGCTGAAGGAACAACCGAGACCAGCAGGCCTTTCGCGTAACTCACTCGCAATCGCGATCGGCTTCAAAACAAAGCAATTGGTTTCATTTTGTATGCAGACAAGCCTTCGATTTTCAAAATGAAAACGATTGTGATTGCGAGTGTGTTTACGCGAAAGGCCTGCTGTTTTTCGCATTAGTTCCTTTGCAAGAAAGTTCCTTCTGGTAATTGGAAGGAACTAGTGCGAATAAAAGGTCTCGGTTGTTCATTCAGCTCTTCTAAAGAAACAAAAGCGAAGGAAAAGTCGCAGTAGTACCTTCAGTTTTTGCAAAGGAACAAAGGCGAAGAAAATTCGCAATACATCCTTCATCTCTTGTGAAGGAACTGGTGCGAAAAAAAACGCTATATTTACCGCGAATAATCCGTTTTTATTCATATTTATTACTCGTGATAGCGGTAGGGACGTTTATTGGCGACAGTGACCGCTTACCACTGACGTGCCTGCTGAATCTTAAGGTCACAGCTCATGGGCATGCGCACACTACATCAACTACGCTACGCCGGGTGGATCTACGCTACGTAGTTGATGTAGTGAGCGCACGCCCATACAAATCCATATAAAGAATACTAACCGCTCGAGGCGATGCGGTGCGGGTCGGGTGCCGGGTGGTTCTAATGAGCTGTGACCTTTACTTCCTACCTTTAGGCAAGCGTTACACGTTCACTCGTATATATCGTGATATTAACATTTGCTAACGACATCGACTCCGTTGTAGTCGTTTATCGTTGATCCCACGGGAACTGTTAGATTTTCTGGAATAAAAAGTTCCTACCCTTCGTCCGTCTCCAGGTAATGTAAGGTTACCTACGTAAAGTTTCATAAATATATACACGACGTTATTTATTTGCAACAGTTGTATTTACATATAATATTATTATTAATATTTAAAAATTTTAGACCTCGTGCGTTTCGCCTGAGTAATCAAACATCGATAGATTGGCCTCGTTCGTTTTCAGCAGTTCGGGCAGAGCCTTCATTGGCCCAATAAGCCGATCGAATGGAAACGGCGCCAGGGGGCTCAGACAAGATGCACTACGCTAACTAACGTTTCTATTCCATTCGTTTTCAAACCAATCGCGTCACTGGAAGATGACGTGATACGAAAAGTCACGTGGTCTACAAGTGCCGCGATTGGTTTAAAAACGAATCGAATAGAAACGTTAGTTAGCGTAGTGCATCTTGTCTGAGCCCTCTGGTGTCTTATGCCTTTTATTTATACTTTCCGAAAAGAGGAAACCAAGTATTGTCGATCCGTTGTTATTTCGCCAATCAATTCGATACTTCGCGCCAAATTACCAGTAAAACTGAACCAGTGATATTTTTACAAGTCGCATTAAAACAACATTTTTTTTAGAACTTTTAATGTTTTATTGGGAAATTATCAGGAAATTATTACAAATGGAATTACTTCGCTTAAATTCTATAAAATAACGACTTATTTTTAATTATATGCTTGCTATTATTGAATACATTATAATTACTCACTTAAAAAATAAGAAGTAAATACTTGAAATAAGTGATTTGCTTCATTAGCGGTATGAATGGCTTTAAATCCAAACAGTCTTTGTTATTAAAATAAAAACCAAGTCACGTAACGAGTAAGAAATAGACACTTAAACAAAAAATAATCTGGTAAATAGACCAAAAAATAATTGGATACAATCCCCATCGCCGCTGAAATAGAACATTACCTTTATTGCTGAGCTCTGCCGCACCGTATGTAATGCAATGAATACTTTAACACAAGTAACCGGACGTTTGCTGTTAATTTGTACAGTCGCCATCAAATATAAGGCGCCTTCTCAATAATATTTAGACTGGACTGTATTTATCTATTTATTTACTAACCACCTTATGCTTACAGTCATGTCAAAGGCGTAAGAGCGTGTTCAGATTTTTGAGCACCGGTATGCTCAAACATATTTGATGGCGAGTGTACACCGTGCAAAATACAATTACGAGGCACTAGCATATTCATTCATTACCAAAAACACATATGAGTGATCACAGTAAGTATTAGCAAACAATTATTTCTATTATAACAATCTTTAAGTCTACTATGGAACTCATTCCGAGATTAGCTTACGTTAATGTCTTATAAGTATCATCGGAAGATTCGGAAGATTTGAATATGTCATCGAAGTACTACATCCTATAATTGTGAGGCCTTCGGTGCGGCCTCCCGCGGGACCTCATGCCGCGCCCTCGCAGTCCGCTCTCGCTGTCTGTAAATAAACAAACAACACGTACACTTGTTAATCAACACTACATGAGGCCACATATGCTGCCACGCCCACACAAGAATGAAAAGGGATGGCTTTAAGTGTTTCTGCGCGAAGAACGTGAGATGGAGATCGTGTGCGCCCGCCTTGATAGCAGCGGCAAATTCAAATAATTGCTGTAATTACATCAAAACATTAACATTTATTAAAAACATGGTTTACTAGGACTAGGATTAAGATGTTTATCCCGTGTGGTTGCCGGTTTAGAATAGTGCCACTCCATGTCTTCCCGTGTATGTCGTAAGAGGCGACTAAGGGAATAAAGGCTTGTAGTACTGTTAGGCGATGGGTTTGCAACCTGTCACTAATACACTGGTAAACATCTTAATTGTGTAAAATGTGGTAATAGAATTATCAACAAATTTTTAGAGTTATTGGCAATTCTGTAGCTCTGCCTACCCCACTCTGGGAATGAAGGTGTAATACTCAACTATTTAATCAAAAATCATCGTTAAAGATCGTAGGGTTTCAAAGATTAAACCAAAAGCATATAAAAAAAGGTGTCATGTTTGGAAATTAAAAATATCGAGGATTTTGTTTCTAATCTGTTTTCACCATAATTATATAGTTTCAAGGAAATATGTTCAAATTTTATATTCCCAAAGAATAGACACATAGGCGTTATTGTTATTGAGATTCGGGTCACGGAAACTACCGACTTTCTTTGTGGCCTCTTAAATTGTAAATCTGGAATTGAGTCTATTCTCTGTTTTTCTTTGCCTTTGCAAAAAACAATAAACAAATGAATTAATAAATTTTATAACAAGCAAGGAAATAATTAAAACAAGTTCTACGTGAACGTAGTTACGGACCAAAACTAGTATTCTATGTAAGGGTTTTGAATAACTGATAATACCCTCATCATTATTTGTAATGCGCGACAGCAGGATGAGCCTACTTTATAATTTGTACAATGGTTTAAAACTCATCATAAACCATATAGGTACTTAAATTTATTTATTTATTTATTGACATGGTAACAAATGTAGACTACAATAGTAATCTAATATTGATGGAATATTGAAGTAAACAGTAATCTTAACAAAACCGTACTGATTGATAATATCAGTACTATAAAATTACGAAATCAAACCAAATCAAATACGACAGTGTTAACCCAACAACATAAATAAATAATTTATTTATTATACACCAGAGGGTCCTGCCAAGATGCACTACGCTAACTAACGTTTCTATTCGATTCGTTTATAAACCAATCGCGTCACTGGTAGATGAAGTGATACGAAAAGTCACGTGGTCTACCAGTGACGCGATTGGTTTATAAACGAATCGAATAGAAACGTTAGTTAGCGTAGTGCATCTTGGCAGGGCCCTCAGAGCTCTTAGCATGACGCCGACCTAATGGATCGAATGTCAGTCAACCTAGAGTATCGAACATACATTGGTTGCCAATCGACCCGTAATCAATAACGGTACAGATCTGGTGACTAATCCTTTCACATCGTGAAAACTCGGAACTCACGTCTACTTCCGAATGATGCTGACGTGTCTATGAATTATTGAATTATTATGTGACATGTTTGTATTAAATAAATAGAGTACTTTAGTTATCAGTGTCAAATGTCAAACCGCGAGTTTGAAGTATATCACACCGAGATTTTAAAACCACCATGATCAAATATATAGAAAATAGGTGTAGGTAGACAAGAAGAAATATAAATAAATGTTGAAAATAATTTCACAGGCTTGTCGATCTAAACGTTTCCCAGGTCTTAATTTAATGCTCTCGGCATGACTATTAAAAATAACTCAATCTTAATTAACAAAAAAAATGCTCTCGCGATGAGACGTTCCCCCGCGTTGTCTTGATGGGTACTGAGTCAGACTGAAGGAGCATGACAAATACGAACATTTCCGAGAGAGTACGATGTGAAAGGATATTTCACTACATCTGTAGACGGTAGGCGGTCGACAGACGGAGCAGCGGTAAGCGTGAGACGAGCGGGGCAGTGTTTACCGGCGGCGCGCATCCAGCGCTGGTGCGGCGACAGCGCGCGCGCGGGCGGCGCGCGGCGGGCGGGCCCGGGCGGCGCGCTGGCCTCCGCCTCGCGCCCCTCCTCCGCCACCTGCCGACACCACAACCGGTTAAGGGTCTGCTGCACAACCACACTTTCCCAGGTATACTCCGTTTTCCTCATCCTCCTCTACAGGCGAGCAGCCGTTTAAAAGTAGCTCTCGTCGACACTTACACATCACAGACCACCATCAGCTGATTTATCCGCTTTTGAATCTACTATAGAAAATGTGTTAAAATTAGCATATAAAACTCAAAAGCATGTTAATGTCTGTAGAGACTTCAATGTTAACTTACTGGAATCGTTAAATAATACTATTAACATCTTAAGTTTATTTAAATCTTTTTATATAGGTAAT
The DNA here is from genome assembly GCA_946894065.1 of Acleris literana. Taxonomy (NCBI): domain Eukaryota; kingdom Metazoa; phylum Arthropoda; class Insecta; order Lepidoptera; family Tortricidae; genus Acleris; species Acleris literana. The sequence continues at coordinate 9,710,261 of OX335681.1, forward strand.
TGGTTCTGTGAACCTACACGGATAGGTGTTTCAAGTGCTACCTGTTTAGAAAATATTTTTTGTAATTGTTAATGTTTGGATAAGGAAATATTTAACTGCTTTAATTGTAATCATAGTGACCACTATGGTCAAAAAGAAGCCTTTTGACCAAAAGCCTTCTTTTTTAAATGATTTTCATCAAGAACCACAGACCCATGAATAGCAATCGTTTGGAATTATACAAAAATAAAGTTCAGAGTAAACTGCGTGAGTTATCCTTTTCACATAATGATTCTAATAGTATTTATAAAGTTTTGTTTGGTATAATTCTTCATCAATTTAATAATAATTTTAAGATGAAAACTATTTCTGGGTCTAAAACTAAGTTTAGTGAATGAGCTACTGGTATGTAGGCATTCATAGAAGTAGGAAATAGGCTTTATGAAATATATAGAGAGAGGGAGGAGAACAAGAACGCTGACTTCTTAGTTTACGTTAAAAATTATTTGAGGACCTTCAAGCAAGTTCGCTTGACTGCTAAGTCAAACTTTTTAAATCTTAAGCTCAAAGCTTCCGACAATGAGGTAAAAACTGTGTGGAAAATAATAATTAGAGAAACGGGTAAATCTAAAACTCGTGATAATCAAGTCACCCTAAACAAGGTTGACAAACAAATCACGTCAAACAAAGACGCGGCCTTAGCGTTCCAAGATTATTTCTCCACCATAGCCACCACCATACCACGAAATGTCTTCAAGCATCTGCGCTTGAAGCCCCAAAAATACTTTGTGCTAATGTTACTATATGTAATGTAAGCTTTGATTTTAGCCACGTAGATTCAGTTTCTATTGTAAAGGTATTTAAATCGCTCAGTTTAAAAAAAAACCGAGGATTAATGGGGAACGTCAGTTACAAGTCATCCATCATGTCATAGATATAATCGCACCTCACTTAGCTTTAATCTACAATAATTGCATTTCAGAGGGGGTCTTTCCAAATCTTATGAAATATAGTAAAGTCATACCACTTTTTAAATCGGGCGAGATGAGTGATTTAACGAATTTCCGTCCCATTTCTATTCTACCTGTTTTAAGTAAAGTTTTTGAAAAGTTAATTTTAAAAGATATGTTAAGTCACTTCAATAGAAATAAACTGCTTCACAGTAATCAGTTCAGAACGCCCGAACGCAATTTGTATCGAGAAATTCTTTGAAGAACCCTAACACAGTTGTACTACTTTATATGTATCTTTTCAAGATACATATAAATTTGCCCTATAGATATCGAATACTACAGCATAATATATATGCACAGCTGTTGTGTACGAGTGAGTGGAACAATTAGCTGCAATATAATGGCGTTAACCATGCGGAGCGAACATGGTTTAGGTATCGTGTTTCAAGTATCACATTAGTTTGATTCCACTGTTGTTCAGCTGAAATTAGAAAGTAACCAGGGGCGTATTTGAACATTGATTAAAATATTAACAAATTTTTTTGGCTGCTTATAATCACCATATTAAAATCATTAAAAAAGTTATACATTATAAGGAATGTTCATTTTAAGTATCAATTTTGTTTGATACAGCACTTTTTTTTACATTTCGAATTTGTAACATGTATTATGTGCTAAATTGTCTGACATTCTGTCATTTCAAAACGAAATACATTGGTAGAGGCAGGAACTTTTAGATTCTGATATTTGTAACCGCATATCAATAATGAGGAGGCATAATACTAAAGTTAGCGCTAACGCGATGGTCGCTGGCACATAAACATCGATATCGTGATTAGTGACGGTCAGATAATCGTGATATCTGAGTAGTGTTATTCAAAGTTACTGCAGCAACGTGAAAACAACGTCACTGTTTGGTGATATTTGAAATAAAAACACCTTACGTGCTATCAACACAGATGGCTCATTAAATGCACGTACTTAATGTCATTTGATAGCTGTAGGTATGCTATCAACTAGAATGTATAATAAAGAAACAATACTTATCGTATTATCTATACGATAGAATCACCTCTTTGTTTAACAAAGGCAAGGAAAAACTCAATGTCTTATTCATTAAAGTTCAATAACCTTGGTTAACTTAGATGAAACTGACTCAATGATGCGGTGCGATTATTTTAATGCATGTAATTACGGGTAAGTAACTTCTTTAATTAACATGAATTTAATTCAGTCATTATTACGCTTTCCTCCCACACAGCTCATTTAATGAAGTTTATTTTTAACTCCCGACAAAAAAGGAGTGTTATATGTTTAACGTGTGTATCTGTGTCTGCCTGTCTATGGAATATTAACTCCAGATGAACCAATTTGAATGAGTTTTTTTTTAAGAAAATCTAGTTTAATCGAGATGGTACTAAGCTAGTTTCATGGATATCGATTGTGACGTTAGAGATATCAGCTTTTTATTTAAGATTACATTTATCGCATGGTCTAATAAAACAAGGTCTTCTCTTCCGAAAAGGGACACTTTCTACGTCATCACAAAGTTGCCACTTGATTAACCACTACCCAAACATAAGGAAAAAAAATGATTTTAGGTTAGTGTACGATTTTATTTCAAAAATATATATATCACGAATACTATAAGTCACGAGCATAATTTACATATTTACTTTCAATGAAAGTTTTATTTTAATATTTTATAAACATTTATGCATAAAAATAACTAACAGGGTTTTATAAACATAAAGGTTACATTACAATGTGGAATTACAACCTGATACTACTGGCATCACCGGATTCACCAGATCAAACTGGCCGGTTACAAATTTGACAACTTGATGTTTCTCGTCATACTATTCGAATCTATGGGAATATCATATTCCGCTCTCGCTCGGTATCATTACGCTAATGACACGCCAATGATTTTCAAACTGTCGCGGTAAAAGTAGTCGATGACATTTTTTTGTAAAATGTAAAAAAATGGTTAAAAGCTCTATTAAAAGCTATTAAAAGGGGTAGGGCACAGTCGGTTTCTATACTTTTCCACCAAAAGAATCGCTTGCCGAGGAGTGGTTGGGATGTTGCGGGCCTAAAACCAAGGTTAAATATCGTGAGTACTTAGTATTTTATGTCCTGTTGTATCTAAATGAGAGGAAGCGCCTAATAAAAAAGCGCTTTTCAATATTGAAGTTCTCATAATCCCCTAATATTTAGAACTTATTTTTTATTTAGAATTGTTCGTAATTCTGTTGCTCTCCCTACCCCACCCTGGGAATGAAGGCATGAAGGTATGTATGTATGTATTTTTTATTTTGTTATGAGTATAGTCGTATATTGACCATTAAACGTAGTACGTGTCCACTCACGTGACCACTGCTTCTCGGAAGAGAATACCAGGCGAAGTATATTATTGTACCATGATTTATCGTAAATCGTAATTTCTCATTTAAAAAAAGTTCAAATGTGCGAAATTAGGTAGGTAAAAATCAGCAACGAAGAAAAAGTACCGACCGGAACCTTAATAGCCGCTAGTTACAGCGTTCGTGTCGACGAATCCGCACAAGGATATACGATTTTTTTTAAAGGTAATTTATGAAACCTGATGTTTAAAACGTAACATTGCGAAGATCAATTGCAATTCATTTATTTTGACTACTTATTGTTTTTTATTTAATTACAAAGTTAAAGTTATAATCGTGGCTAGTCGCGCCTTGTTTGGTTATCCACATAAATATATGTATTGCATGCGTGAAGAGGAAGCGGAAGAGGTATGTTCGGACCGTTGGACCTGGCGTTCTACTCTCTGCCACCCATCTCGGGAGGCAGGAGTGACGAAATGTAAGTGGTGGTAAATTTCTAAATTTTCATATCACATAGCTGCATCCTGAAATGCTAAGAAAATATTTGTTTAAGCGCATACCTGGTGTGGAGAGGACGGTTCGCTGCCTTGGGAACTGACCGCGGCCGCCTCTTCGTCAACTCGGGACTCCTCCCATTCTCGACTTTCATTGCCCTCTGATCCTAAAACAATATAGTTGATTAAGTGCGAGTCGGACTTTGCTGTACATTTGCGATTTAATTTTTCGCGACTCGGCCTAGCAAGTTAACAGTGCCAGTGTTATCTCTATTTTCGTCGGGCATCCGCGATCGGTCATCTCAGGTCGGGCGACGGCCGTGTCAGCGGGCAGGGCGGGTATGCTCACGCGAGTCTCCGAGGGCGGGGTGCGGCGGCGGCGCGGGCGGCAGCGCGGCGGCGAGGTCGGCGTGCGTGTCGTGGTGCGAGGCGGCGCCGGCCTCGGCGAACGTGAAGCGCGCGCCCGCCGCGCCCGTGCCTGCTCCCAGGGGTGAAACCACTGCTTCGCCGAACCTGTACGATCATTACACTGCATTTTTAGGGTTCCGTTCCGAACATCTCAGTCTACTGGGCGAAAATTGGAGCTGGGGGCCGATTTTTGACTTTCGAGCGCTCGAAAGTTCGGTTCGAAAGTGAGCAAATTCTGTGAAACCGTATTTTTGAAATTACGAGCGATAGAAAATTTAAAGACGAGTGGTCCGCACCATTCGTTTTCAATTCTACCGCTCGTATTTCACAAAACGGTTTCACTGATTTTACTCACTTTCGAGTGAAGCTTTCGAGCGCTCGAAAGTAAAAAATCGGCCCCCTGAACGAAAAACCGGCGAAATCGCCTCTGTCGTGACTTCTGCTAGGTCCATAGCGAAACTAGCCAAATTCGAAGATGACGGTTCGTCATTATTTTTATTAAAAAAGCTATCGATTTTATGCGTTTGTTTACTGTCACCAGCGGCCAGCTCTAATCGGCTCTCATTGTAGCTACTCGGCCGTGGTCGTAACTGTTCAGCCCTCGCCGGCGCCGATGGGCGGTACTCTGCGATGTAAGAATGCGAACGCGTGCGGGGTTTGCTGCTAACAGCGTCGTATGGATGCGAACAGCTTTACGGCACATCGTCATTTTCCGGTCGATAGACGTCGTTTCGCGTCGGTGGAGCCGATCGACGTCTTTTTCGCTTTTATTGCGTAGACATAAAGAGTTTTTTAATCAGCTAACGCCGATTCCGCGTCGATAGGTGTGGGGAGACCCTTACTCGCCGGATTTAGCTCTTTCCGATTATCATCTCTTTCCAAACCTCAAAAAACACTTGATAGGAGAAAATCTCTTCATTAGCTTCACTTGTCAACTTACCCACTAACCAATCAGCTAATTAACAAAACAATGTAATTAAAACTTGCATATTAATGTAATTCCGATGAGAATACAATAAAATAGTGACGTAGAGGCTACATAAAACGATGCATTATGCATTATCATGATAATGCGAGGTCGCACACCGCTCAGTCGACAGTTTCTGATGCGTCTTTTAAGGTAGGAAAACGTTGTGTTGAGTCACCCTGCGTGCAGTGCAGACCTCAGCCCTAACGATTACTTTCCATTCCCCAGAATAAAGAATTTATTACGTGGTCAGCAGTTTGAAATTCCAGAAGCTCCAGTAGAAGTCTACAACTCGGCAATTTTAGGAACATAAACGTCCGACCCGTGCTGTTATCGACTGTTTTAATAATTATTTTTACACGAATGCATACATTTTACTAGGGAATACTTCGAAAAACAATAAAATACAATTTAGTTACATCATTTGTCGTTTTTTTATTCCCAACAATTTCGGTATGCCTCATGTAGAATATAATAATCAATATAAAAGGATGCATAGTAATACTACATTACTGCAGAGACCAGTAAGTGAACCTTCCTGGGGTGGTTATTCTCTTAAAAACGGCGTTTGGGTGGTCGAACGAGTGAACGCGGCGCAGCTTATATAAACCGGCGAGTTAAAGTAGTCCCGTCAGAGTCATTTATTTCGGCACCATCGTGTAGAACCCTATAGGTTATTTTTATAAAATCCTGAAATATTTACAGTTACAGAAAACAAAGCGGGTTGGCAAATGAAACGGTTGGGGTACGATAAATTTGGCAAACATATTTCGCCGAAACAAAGGTTACCCCAGGCTGTATTAAGAGGCCGTATACGAAATTTTGCTGGTTTTGCTTATTTTTGTGATTTTACAGTTAAAATACTGCTTTTCTATAAGTTTTAATGCTCAACATTATATGTCATTTTAGTTATGATCGAATATATGAGCTACGAATAAATGAGCCACTTTTTTATTATTGTCGAGTATTATAATGCGAGATTTAGGTTGTTTTAAAACATAATTTATTGCCAATTCTTTTGAACTTTTTGGATATTTTTTTAGGTAATGGGTTAATTTTGAATTAAAGTATATTTCTGTTGTTTTAATTTTATGAACGAGAGTTCTGAGTAGCCGAAATCAAAAATAATTTTTGCCCGTTTGCTATAAAAAATTACCAAGTTTTTTTTTTTACTCGAAAAATTTATATCAAAGTGGTAAAAAGTAATTCATACATTTTTTAGACGACTTTCACAGCAATACATTGTAAATTTTTCATACCGTTAAGACGTCAAAACGATTCATGAATGTGTGACATTCTAAACCTCTTCAAGCAAAATTCACATAACAGTCGCCGGTGTCAGGTCGATTAATCAAAATAAAATAATAAAAACAAAAAAGTAGCTGATACATTCGTTAAAGTTAGAAATTATCTTTCGTGTTGTGCATTAAAACTTGTAGAAATACGGTATTCCAACTGTAAAATCACGTCTGTAAAATCACGTAAATCAGCGAAATCGGCAAAATTTCCTATACGGCCTCTTAAGTCTCAAGATGCGTCAAAAATTGCAGTTTTCTATGGCTTGACGTTTACTTTGACGAATCTTGTGACGAGCATCTCAGCTAAGGTTAATTTACTAATTCGGCCCTTAGAGCTGTATTTGTAAACTGTACAAAATGTCAGGGTAATAAACGGATCTCGCCTGAGATTTCCGTCTCAAGACACGTCAGAATATTATTTTTTCCCTGATTTTACGTTTTAGAAATTTAGTTTATTCATACGGCCCTCTATTGACCTCTAAGTTTTTGTCAGTAAGTTTCATTTGAAAATAGTACCTACAATTTACATGGAAATAATATGTTAATATTGTATGTAGTTTTTGTTTCTTATGACATAGAGAAGGCCAACGAGCTCACAGGCCAACTGAAGATCGCAGATTGAGATGCGCTGCCAACGCTGAGGACTTAAATGGAACCCATCTTACCCATCATTCCGTCTCGGCACATAGAGCGTTGGCGTGGAAGGAACGATGCTGTCGTCACCGTCGTCGCCACCGCTTCCTCCTAGCGACAGCGCACCGCTTGCTGTTTAACAGAATAAAAGCTTAAATACAATCTAACGGTCTTCATAAAACTTGTAATATCTATAAAACAGATGGTTTATTTCGGACATACTTGTTTCTTCGCCGGTCTTTGCTTTAGAGAAACTCACCCTTATCACCGTACGTAGGTAATGTAAATGGGCAGTTTTATTTGTCTCTTACAAGGCAACAAATTACACGTTTCACCATTTCGCGTGCGCATATCGCATATGCTATCGTTAGGCCTACTGTCCACGGAAGCGTAGCTGCATAGACACATATTCGTCATTGTACGCTTGCTTGCAAGCTACGCTCGGCTTGTGGACAACGTCAGTACGCCGGGCTGCATTAAAACTGCACGGCGTATATTTGCAGCGTCTATGCCGCTACGCGTCGCGGACAGTAGGCCTTATTGTATGGATACACACGCATAAGTCATTGGAATATGATGGGACGGAAATTATTGTCCATGTTATACGGAAGCCGCTGGGGCATGGGGTTACCCCTGTACCATGCGGGCCAACTGTACATTGTGCCGGGTTATTAAACTTGTGCGAGGTCGCCGACGCCCTCGCCCGCGGCGCGCAGCTCTTCGCCGGCCTGCGGGTAGTAGATACGTACGCTCGGTGCCGCTGCTGATGGCCTCGATCTGCTGCGAGGCGGGCGCGGGCTCGGCCGCGTCGCCGCCGCCCTCGCCTGCGCCGCGCAGCTCCTCGCCGGCCTGCGGGTTGTAGATACGTACGCTCGGTGCCGCTGCTGATGGCCTCGATCTGCTGCGAGGCGGGCGCGGGCTCGGTCACGTCACCGCCGCCTTCGCCCGCGCCGCGCAGCTCCTCGCCGGCCTGCGGGTAGTAGATACGTACGCTCGGTGCCGCTGCTGATGGCCTCGATCTGCTGCGAGGCGGGCGCGGGCTCGGCCGCGTCGCCGCCGCCCTCGCCTGCGCCGCGCAGCTCCTCGCCGGCCTGCGGGTTGTAGATACGTACGCTCGGTGCCGCTGCTGATGGCCTCGATCTGCTGCGAGGCGGGCGCGGGCTCGGCCACGTCGCCGCCGCCTTCGCCCGCGCCGCGCAGCTCCTCGCCGGCCTGCGGGTAGTAGATACGTACGCTCGGTGCCGCTGCTGATGGCCTCGATCTGCTGCGAGGCGGCCGCCTTCGCCCGCGCCGCGCAGCTCCTCGCCGGCCTGCGGGTAGTAGATACGTACGCTCGGTGCCGCTGCTGATGGCCTCGATCTGCTGCGAGGCGGGCGCGGGCTCGGCCACGTCGCCGCCGCCTTCGCCCGCGCCGCGCAGCTCCTCGCCGGCCTGCGGGTAGTAGATACGTACGCTCGGTGCCGCTGCTGATGGCCTCGATCTGCTGCGAGGCGGGCGCGGGCTCGGCCACGTCGCCTCCGCCTTCGCCCGCGCCGCGCAGCTCCTCGCCGGCCTGCGGGTAGTAGATACGTACGCTCGGTGCCGCTGCTGATGGCCTCGATCTGCTGCGAGGCGGGCGCGGGCTCGGCCACGTCGCCGCCGCCTTCGCCCGCGCCGCGCAGCTCCTCGCCGGCCTGCGGGTAGTAGATACGTACGCTCGGTGCCGCTGCTGATGGCCTCGATCTGCTGCGAGGCGGGCGCGGGCTCGGCCGCGTCGCCGCCGCCCTCGCCCGCGCCGCGCAGCTCCTCGCCGGCTTGCGGGGACTGCACCGGCGACCCCTGCACACCACGCACACAATCACTTCACATCCGATTTATCCACAGACCATACATTTAAGTAGACGCAACAAGCGTGTCTTTTATCGCTCCGTCGCGCACATACCGTTCCGCAAGCGTAAGATGTTTGTTAATTAATATTGCAAAATTTAGCTACCTACCACAAATGTGCAAGATAGGTAAATTAAACGATCTTCCGTTTAGATATTCAATTTAACATTTTTTGTTTGTTTCAAAATGCCTCATGCACTGTTTGAAGAGAAAATGTTACTATTTAGGTCAGCCTTTTTGTATTTAAATATCAAGCATTGACGCTTCCACTAGGGTAGGGGTCGGAAACCTTTTGAGCCGAAAGAGTCAAAAATTACAATTTACAAAATTTAAAACTTTTTAAAGAGCCAGAAAAAGTTCTTACCAACAATAAATAGTACTTGTATAAATAAAGTTAGAACTAAAGAGCCGCAGTTTCACATCCAACGAGCCGCAAGTTGCCAACCCCTGCAATAGGGCATACAAAAGCATCAGCAGTGGGAGCGGGAAAGTACCTGGTTCTCCGTGCTGGCATCGCCGTCCCCACCCTCCTCGACCTCCTCCTCGTCGCCTCCATCAACCTCCTGCTCCTCCTCGATATCCTCCTCGTCTTCTTCGCCTTCCTAAAAGCAAGGGATTACCGTAACCATTAGTACTGCCAAATTATTTCTTGAATTATTTAGTGGCACCTGTTGGAAAAAGTGCCTAACGAATATAATCATAATTATACTGGGATTTTCCTTAGATGATTAGAATCACAGATGTCTCTTTAAGGCGACATGTAACTTTGTAATGCGGTAAGCAAAATTATTATTATTTTCAAAGGAGAAATAATGCTAGGAAATATAATATCACCTCTAAAACGCAGATTGTTCAAACACTCAAACTCGTAGATACTATCATAATGTTAAGATACTGCGAAAATACTATTTTATTATTAATTATCTTTTTTAGTGCACGCCTTTACAATGTTGTATGCCTTAATAGCTAGAGGTGAGGGTTATTGATGAAAAAAACGAGTGAGCAGTCGCATATGGGTGATTCCACAGGCGTGTCAACCGCCGTCAGTCCGCTGTCCTAAGTATCTAAGAAATAGGCGATAATATACTTAAAATTCGATCAGTTGTGGCAAGAATTACGATAACAGTATAGCTCTGTGTGAATGTTAACTGCTTGGGGTAGCTCATTCTTTCAATATTTATGAAGGCGGACTGACGGCGGTTGAAACGCCCGTGGAATCAGCCATATAAAGTGTAACATATTGTCACAAACAGTTTCCTTATATCGTATAATTTATACATCCGTTTGAATGGGACGGTACCAGGGCCTCTATTCAACACGGTAAAAAAAAAGTCGTTTTTGACCTGTTATCGTATTGTCAACGTTTTGATAGCTCCTATTTACTAAACAGTAATGGCGGCCGAGTTAAAAACAATTCCATAACAGGTCAAATACGATATCGCTTTTATCGCCTAAAATACAGGCCCTGTCCGCCGATTCATTGCGAATCTAACCTAAAAACATTATAACCAAATTCCAAATACAATACGTCAAATTACTTTATTAATCTTAAAATTTGTACCACAGGTCTCTTTTTTTTTATTTACGACAAATTGGCACCATGCGCATACAAAACGTACCCTATTTTGAAAGCTGAAGCCCTATTTAGAAATACGTAATTCGAACGTCGTCTATTGCTATTCCTTTTGTTCTCGACGCATCACTAATTCGCAAGAAAGTGACGGGTGCTGCCACTGGTATACGATCTCTAGGGTCATTTCATTACTTATTTTACTTATCATCGACATATTTTTCATAAACTTATGATTGAAATTAAAGTTAAATAAGGGGCCTCTCCGAGTTGGCTTCGGCTTTAAGTACAAATACAATTTAATTTGCTAATAATAAAATGTCGCATAATGTTTTTTTACAATAAACAGAGTGCTTATATTATTAGTTACAACATAGTAAGTGATTTCATTGGCTGAAAGGGTGGATCATATGCCCAAATGCTGAATTAAAAAAAAAAATTAACAGCAATTGTAATCCCAATTTTCGCAGTTAGTAAATTTTGCAGCGTTGAAAAAAGTTTCAGGAACACATTTACTCTGCATTTTGTGTATTCTTAGAATTGCAAAGTAGCTTTTAGGAACAGAATCTTTGCAGAGTTTGAAAATTACGCAAAGTGTTTTCTGGAACACGTTTACTCTGCACTTTGCACTATCGTGGATTTTTAAAGTGCAGAGTTGCAGAGTCGCTTTCTGGAATAGGCCCCAGATCATTTATTGTGCCGTGGCGGTACAAACGGCCGGCACTTCTAAAGTCCTTCTAAAGCTTCTAAAGCATAAAAAGGCCATGTCGTCCCATCTCACACACATGAGGTTCACAGATTCTAGCTCCAAGCCGCAAGCTTATTGCTATGTGCAAGCAGCTTGGGTCCAAGACTGTGTCTATATTGCGGGAAGGAAGAGCGTGGAGCCAGTGACCTGATTCGCCTGCGGAGACGGCGAGGAGACGGGCGCGATCTAAATCGTCCGGAATATTTTGTATGAGAGATGCATGAATTGATATGAGGCGAGGTGTATCCCATGCTTTTTGGATATGCCTCTTGACTGGCATATCCACTCCGGGACATGACTCACACCAAGCATCCCTAGCCTCCACCAGATTCGCAATCTCAACGTCAAGTATGTGTGGGACTTTTAAGATAATACTGACGAGAGGCAACGAACCATAAGCGGAGAACAGGAAAACTGGTGTGCCACGCTATAAGAGCATCGAATACCAAGTCCACCGAAACGAACTGGGAGAACCGCTCGAGTTCCAGGCCTTAAACTAAAATGAATGTTTAATAATTTAGACAGAGTTGATTGAAGGGTAATATCTAGATATTAGAAAATTTAGTGATGATCGTTTGCAGGTCTTGTAGCACAGTTGACGCGTCCCTGCCAGAGGAACCGTCATCAAGGTACCACAGATTGAATTTAGAATTTAGATCTAAAATAATTGGATTTCCCTGGGTCTCCCTGTTGGCAACCCATACATGAAGATATGGTTTTGTCAACGAAAAGTAATTTTGATGGTGCCCCATAGCATTGCCATAAATAGCTGTATAATTCTGGAACTTCTTTTTTGACAGCAGCTAGAACGGCATCACGATTGACCGAATTATTAGCATTTTTGACGTCAATTTTTAAAATATCTCATACGTATGTCCGGACGGCTCAGAAAAGAGCGCGCAGCGTAGACAGCTGCCTCACAACCTCCCTTGACACCGAAACCTAGCGGCCGGGGTTTGAAAATGTTTGACAGTCTATTACGAAATGTTCGGCAGCAAAGTTTCGACGCCAAACGCCTGAAGGTGCAGCCGACGGCAATAATAGGGCGGATGAAATATCCATCGATTTGTTATTTCGTTACCATGGTTACGTTCAATATGGATACCAACAAAATGGCGTTTCATTTGGCATTCCAACTTGTACAGTCACCAGCAATAATATATTATCCAACATTGGGCGCAAAAATATCTAACACGTCTTTATTCCTAGAGGTATAAGAGCGTGTCAGATATTTTTGCGCCCAATGTTGGATAATATATTATTGCCGGTGACTGTACCGTCGAAGTCATAAATATGTTTACATTTTAGTACCTTGTCTATTTAAAGTTTAATATACTGTCATAGTCTGTGCACGAGTCTGTAGTAACCCACACCGTTGTAAGAGCATCATAAAAACAGCTTTCTTATGCTGATCTACATGCAAAGTCTACACCCTGCATCAGCCTGGGGAACTGTTTTTGTTTATACCGAAATTTATTTTAAGTACCTATGCTAATTAAGTTATTTGTTAATCACGAGTGAACACAGCGGCAGATAAACTTGTATTGTTTTGTCCGCTGTCAAGCCATTTTTTTCTTCAACATTCATTATCTATAAATAAATTTAAAAAAAAAAATATGAATTTTTCACAGTGATTAGATAAAGATAAGATAGAGATATTTATTCAGTAAGTAGGCCGCACGGGCACTTTTACACGTCAAGAATCTACCAGCGCTTCCCAGGAGGAGACCACTGCTGAGAAGAAACGCCGCAAGAAACTCAGCAGTCAGTCATTTTTTAAACATATTACAATGGTTACTACTTAGTCTAGCATTATATAAAGCAATAAATATTAAATTACTTATTATACTTATAAAAATAACAGTTCAGCAGGAAAACACGCCAAAAATCTTACGAGAGAGACAGAGGCAGAAAAGGAAAAAAAACACCTATTTCTGTTTATATAATAAATAATAATAAATAAATATCAGGAGACAATGTCACACCAATTGACCTAGTCCCAAACTAAGCTCTAGGCTTGTACTATGGGTAGTAGACAACGATATAAATACTTATATAGAGAAATATATACTTAAATACATAGAAAACATCCATGACTCAGAAACAAATATTCGCGCTCATCACACAAACATCCGCCCCCACCGGGACTTGAACCCAGGAGCGCTAGCTTCGTGGGCAGGGTCACTACCAACTAGGCCAGCGCGTCGTCAAAGACGGTACGAGACGGCCACATAAAAGTTTCGATATGTTTTCCTTCATCAACGGTGTCCCCTAGACAAGATAAAGCTTTTGCATTTGAATAAATTATTATTGACTAAGTTTCGGGTTTCGGCCATGCATTTTTGTCTGTTAGATAATCCTCGACCCTATAATACGCTCAGTGGCGTGCCTAGTTTGCGTGATTTTGTAGTTTTTAAAGTTATCTATTATATAAAATGCTAAGCTGATTGTTGATATATCAACGCGCAGCCCAGAACGCTGGACCTAGAGACTTGAAATTTTGCACATAGATACCTTATATAGTGTAGAGATCCACTAAGGAAGGATTTTTGGAAATTCCACCCCTAAGGGGGTAAAATAGGGGAAAAACATTTGTATGAAAGTTCGTCAGTTTTGAAGTTAGACGCTTAAAATTTTGCGTGTAGGTTGGCGATTGAATTTTAACTTATAAGTGTCTCAGCGTTTATGATAATTTCAACCCCGAAGGGATGAAAAGGGGTAAAACGGATTGTTGCTATACCAACGGACAGCCCAAACCTTAGGACCTAGAGACTTGACATTTTGCACATAGATACCTTATATGGTGTAAAGATCCACTAAGGAAGGATTTTTGGAAATTCCACCCCTAAGGGGATGAAAATTTGTATGAAAGTCCGTCAGTTTTAGTTTAAGTTAGAGTATTAAAATTTTGTGTTTAGGTTGAAAATTGAAAATTAATTTATACGTGTTTCAGCGTTTTTGATAATTTTATCCTCGAAGGGATGGAAAGGGGTAAAACTGACTGACTGATCGATCAACGCACAGCCTAAACCACTGGACCTAGGGACTTGAAATTTGAAAGGAATATTCGTTGGGTACCCTAAGGGTACACTAAGAAAGGATTTTTGGAAATTCATCCCCTAAAGGGTTAAAATAGGGGGTAGAAATTTGTATAGAAGATTAGTTATTTTTAAAATAAGCAATTTAGAAATTGGTATTTAGGCTACTGTTTATAAATAAAAAATACTTCTTTCAGCGATTTAGAAAAAACTACCCTTAAGGGGGGTAAAAGGGAGTTTTAGTTTGTTCCTCCTTCACGCTGCAATGGCGCTGGATGGATTTGGATGAAATTTAGAATGGAGATAGCTTATACCCTGGATTAACACATAGGAAAATCCCATCCTGGAAAATTTAAAGGTTCCTGAGGGAATAACGACAATATCTATGGTGTTTTTTGAAAAAGTCATCATGGGTGTCGTTTTCTTAGGTTGCGTTGACGCATATTTCGAAAATGATATCAAATTTGGGATTCAAAATGGCCGCCATGATGTTTGGGGACGCAGATTATGAAAATGATGTCAAATTTAGAATTCAAGCTGGCGGCAATGATGTTTTCTGAAAAAGTTGTCACGGGTAACATTTTCTTAGTTTTTGGGGACGTAAATAATTACTAATATAGAATAAGATTAGTAATTATTTGTCAAAATTGCGCAATTGAATAATTTATTTCTCCTATGGCTTTTGCCATCCAGTGTGACAACATGAGACAGGCTTTGTACCTACATTCAGTTTTGTTAGTCTATATCAAAAGGAGCGGTGTCAGATTGAATTTGTCAGCGTTGACATATCCAGATTTTATCATTTTTTTCCGCTATTTTCAATACTATTCACTATTCACGGCGTATTAATTATACGGCTGTTATTTAATATTAGGGCGGTTATTATGATCACTTGAAAATAATTACGGGCAGGCATTTGATTTTTCGGCGAATTGGTCGGTTATTTAATTCTAAAATGTCATTTCAAACAATACTCAAGGGGTAAAAAACTATACATCGATAGGTATACATAAATTGCTGTAGAAAGAAAATCCATACTAATATTATAAACGTGAAAGTAATTATGTCTGTTGTCTGTCTGTTTGTTATGCATTAATTTGTATCTCGAAAATCACCCCTAAGGGTATGTTTGTATGACAATTTGGTCATTTATGTTATTTTTTTTAGTTGGAAACGTGGTAATTGTTGTTTAAGCTACTGTTTAATACTGTTTAACATACAAAAAAAACTTTCAGTGATTTCGGTAAAACTCCCCCTAAGGCGATAAATGGGGAGTAGAAATTTTTATTGGAGATATCGAAATGGCTACATTAGGAAATTCATATTTAGGCTACTGTTTATAAATAAAATATACTGCTTTCAGCGATTTAGAAAAAACTACCCCTAAGGGGGTAAAAGGGAGTTTTAGTTAGTTACTCCTTAACGCTGCAACGGCAAGATGGATTAGGATGAAATTTAAAATGGAGGTAGCACCCTGGATTAACACATAGAAAAATCCCATCCCGGAAAATTTTAAAGTTCCCGAGGGAATAACGACAATGTTTGGTGTTTTTTGAAAAAGTCGTAATGGGTGTCATTTTCTTAGGTTGCGTTGACGCAGATTTCGAAAATGATATCAAATTTGGAATTCAAAATGGCCGTCATGATGTTTATTGAAAAAGTCGTCATTGGTATCATTTTCTTACATTTTGTGGACGCAGATTATGAAAATTATGTTAAATTTAGAATTCAAGATGTAGGCCATGATCTTTTTTAAAAAGTGGACATAATTGTCATTTTCTTAGATTTTGAGGACGCAGATTTCGAAAATGATGTCAAAGTATAGGTAGAAATTCAAAATGGCAATTCAATTATGTCTGTCGTTTGTCTGTTTGTTACACTTTCACGGATTAACCGCGGAACCGAATTAGATTAATGGGCATTGGGTAAATTTGTTTGAAGAATATTGTCTTTTTTTTTTCAGCGGCCACGGATGATGTTTGGGAGTTCCGCCATTTATAATGATAGATACCTACATTACAATTAGTTTTAAGACTCATAATCAATCCCCGGGGTTTTCGGTGCAGGAATGTTTGACATTAGGCAAAGAGTAGGTATTGACATAAAATACAGAATGTACTCCAGCAGGATTCTACATAATGAATAATTAATTGAAAAAAATATACACGAATACTTAATATCTTAATCTATAATCTTAATATCTTTTTCATTTATATATAAATGAAAAAGATCAGTCATTAAACCTCTTTAAGCCCCTACTGATTTATAAGTAAATAGTTCACAGATACCGGACTTCAATACTGCAGGTAATTAATTAATGTTATTTTTATTATTATCTCATAAGCAGTGATCGGAATAGGTAGAGTATATTTACCTAAAGTTTGCAAAAGGACATAACATAGAGTGGTTACAACCGGGTGAAATATAAATTTATTTTTATTAAATTCCGGATTTCTGGTATTTTTCTGGTACTAGTAAATGTAGTTGCAAGGAATTCTCCAGTTTATCACTCTGTTCTACGAAGTTTCGGTAAATATACTCCTCTTATTAGTTAGATACTTAAAATAAATAAGTTACAGGCCCCTTTTATCACAAACTAAAATAAAATATCCCGTACCGTGAGTAAATATTACGTATATTTAGCATTAAAAATACCGGAAATCCGGAATTCAATAAACTCTCTTATGTACTTTTGCGAACTTTAGGTAAATATACTCTACCAATTCCGATCACTGCTCATAAGGCTTTGTAGTAAAGCTAAAGTACCTCTTACATGAGTCAAAATAAAATGGTATTATAGTGTGTATACAATTCGCAGAGAGGTAGTTATTCATTATGCATAATAATGAATTTTCTCAGCCTAACCTATCTGTTTATCTCTACTCTTTCTCAAATCATTCCCGCACCGAAAACCCCGAGGTATGCTCATAATATAATATATGTAATATTGAACTATGATGGATATTTTGAGAGCAACCAAACTATCATGGGAGGGATGGTGCTTTGAGACGGCGAATTTAGACAGATTCTCATCTACCGGTGATAACTAGGGGCACACCAGCGAATAAAATAAATGCATTTCGGCATCTACGATATGGGTATATATATAAAAAATATACCTCACTACAAATATGCCAGGAACTACGAGTACACCATGATACACATTAGGGGCAATATATGCGGCAGCTCTCCTAAAAATTGGCGAAGATCGTATGGCGAGAGATAGTAACGATTTGAATACATTAAACCGCGAATTCTGTAATATTATACAAAACACAGATGATCTAAAAAATAACGTGTACCCCGATCTAAAAAACAATACAAAGAATAGAGAATGTTTGTGCGAGAGGGCGATATTAGCACCGACAAACGAAATTGTCGGGTAGATAAATATACAAATATGTCTCATGTAGAAGGCGATGTTGTGGAGTATCTCTTGGTAGACAATGTCATAGACACAGAGCAAGTCACGTCCAACCCTTAGAGTTCCTGAACTCTTTCGAGGTATCGGGAGTGCCCCCCCGTAAGAGTTAATGGTTAAAGTTGGTGTCCCGGTAAATTTCGAGCTCAATATTACATGTGTTTGAAAGATCATTCTTGCCAGGGAGGACGTCAAACCATAGAATTACTTCATTATCATCATTAATTTACTTAAATGCGATAAACGAGTTCTACGCGGACGAAGTCGCGGGCAAAAGCTAGTTGCGGATAAATGTCTCAATTCGCTTTTTACCAAAATTACTAAAATCGTTAGTGTCTTGTTGCAAATAAAATTAATATGCCTTTTAATCGTGTCAGCTAAGTTATTTGATTTTTCATAATCAGATAGTATATTCCAAACTTTGTCGTTCGATAATAATATACCTACACTACAACAGCAGCAATATTGTGTTTTTTACACTGATCTAGGTATTAAACATTAAACCGTCTTTTACTTATGCGAGAAATGAGAAATACGTACTGAAAATCTGATATTTTATCAGCAAAGTTTAAAGAGTTTACCTTTCACTCGCCAAGCAACATTTGTGCACAGTTTAAATAATCACAATCACAAGATTCACAAGGGAATACTTCCACCATTGCCAATCCAATTGAACAACACAAAAAACAAAATACTTAGTGACCACAGTTGACTCAAACAAAACAATTCACAATTCACAACAAACAAATAAGTTAAATTATTGAAGTAAGTAAGCAAGCAAATAAATAGAAGTGAAGTCGGCCGTCAACGCGGCTCAACACGCGCATGCGCGAATTTCGCATTTTACTCGACTCAGGTACAACTTCAGACGCAAGCAGGGCTTAAAATCTCGTACTATTTGCTATATGAACCTATGAATAGTTATATCTCATTATAAGGCAGTTCTAATGCGTAAGAAAGAGATATACCGGTTAAGATAGAAGCCCCCCTGCAAGCCACCGCGTGCGAGCGGGATGACTAGCCGTGTCTCGTGCGAGTTCGGGTCGTCTCAGCGCGCAGCAGTGCTGCCCGCCGTGCGGCGGCGGTGCGCGATCAAATTCGGTACTACGCTGCTGTTGCATTATTTGAAAATTTTAATGAGAGCGCGAATTGAAATAGTTCGTGATCGTGACCTTTGATTTTTGATCGTTGACAACGATATCGTTGTTATATTTGTAAGGCAAATATAACCGGCTTTTAGGCTTGTATGGCAGTACCGCCACTGAATACGCTTTAGACATTAACGACTTTTTCAAGTAATTTTTAAGTGCTGAAAAGGATAACTTTAAAACTACGTCAGGTAATTTATTATAGAAATGAATGCATTGACCAACAAATGATTTATATAGGTACTTTACGGACGCGGAATTTTCGAATAGCGATTTTATTTTTATTTCTAGTATTTAAACTACGTATATCAGTATTTTTGGTGAAAGAATCTAAATTCTTAATAGCATAAATAATATTCTCATTAATAAATTGAGACGCTACACTTAAAGTATTAATTTCTTTAAAAAGTTCTCTTAATGAGTCACGGGAATTTAAATTGTAAATAGAACGAATAGCCCTTTTTTGTAACACAAATATAGTTTGTATGTCAGCTGCCTTACCCCAAACCAGAATACCGTAGGACATAACACTATGGAAATAACTATATTAGACTAAGCGAGCTGTATCAACATTGGTTAGTTGTCTGATTTTTCTAACGGCGTAAGCTGCCGAACTTAGTTTACCTGCCAGTACAGCTATATGGGGACTCCATTGCAAATTTTTATCTATTGTTATATCTAGGAAAACTGCCTTATCTACCATTTGCAAAAACTCGTCATTTAGAAAAATACTAGAATCTACCGGTTTAACATTAGGCAAAGCGAACCTAACACATTTGGTTTTCTTAGCATTTAGTAGCAAATTGTTGCTAGTAAACCAATGAAGTATGAACTAATATGGCGTTTATCCTACTGTAGTCTACGGATTTTCCATCTGCCTTGAAAATTAGTGAAGTATCATCAGCAAAAAGTAAAATATCACAAAGTTTATCTACTGTTGGTGGCAAGTCATTTATGTAAACTAAAAATAAAAATAGAACCTTGAGGCACAGCTATTTTCACTGTAGCTCCAACAGATTGCGTTTTGTTGACAACAACTGTTTGAGTTCTATCACTTAAATAAGAAGACATAAGACTTAAAGCTTTATTGGACAATCCATAATGTTCTAATTTTAAAATAAGGGTCGTATGATCTACGCAATCAAAAGCTTTAGAAAGATCACAAAAGATTCCTACTACATCGCAAGATTTCTCCCAACAGTTATATATATGTTTAATAAGTACAGATGCCGCGTCAATTGTTGATCGACCTCTGGTAAAGCCGAACTGGTTATAGCTAAATAGTTTATTTCTATTAAAGTGACCTAACATATCATTCAGCATTAGTTTCTCAAAGATTTTACTTAAGACTGGTAGTATGGAAATGGGACGGAAGTTTGTTAAATCACTCATCTCGCCCGATTTAAAAAGAGGTATGACTTTACTATATTTCATGAGATCTGGAAAGATCCCCTCTGATATGCAATTATTATAAATTAATGCTAGATGGGGTGCAATTACATCTATGATATGAAAGAGTACTCTAACGGATGTGCCCCACAAATCCTCAGTCTTTTTTAAACTAAGTGATTTAAATACATTGACTATTAAATCTGAATTTACGGGGCTAAATTCAAAGTTTATATTACATTTACTGACATTAGTGGAAAGTAATAATTGAGCTTCCACCGCGGATGACTTAAGACATTTCGTAGTATTAATGGCTATGTTGGAGAAATAATCTTCGAATGCTAAGGCGACGTCTTTATTTGACGTGATTTGTTTGTCACCTGTGTTCAGGGTGACTTGATTATCACGAGTTTTTGTTTTTCCCGTTTCTCTATTTATAATATTCCATACAGTTTTTACCTTATTGTCAGATGATTTGAGTTTAAGACTAAGAAAATTTGCCTTAGCAGTTAAACAAACTTGTTTAAAGGTCCTCGAATAATTCTTAACATAATTTAGGAAGTCGGCGTTTTTATTGTCGTCCCTCTCTCTATATAGGACATAAAGCCTTTTTCTACTTTTATGAATGCCTGCAGTAGCCCATTCACTAAATTTGGTTTTAGACCTAGTAATAGTTTTCATTTTAAAATTGTTATTAAATTGATGTAGAATTACGCCAAACAAGTCTTTATAAATACTATTACACTCATTCTGTAAGAAAGGTAACACTGAAAGATTACTCTGAACTTTATTTTTGAATAATTCCAAACGATTACTAGTTAGAGGTCTGTATGATATTGTCTGAGGTTTTTGATAAAAATCATTGACGAAAGATGCCTTCTGACCACTATGGTCAGAATTAAAACAATTAAATATTTCTTTATCCAAACATTCGCAATTACAAAAAATATTATCTAAGCAGGTTGCACTACTAACGCCTATCCGTGTGGGTTCAAAGAACAGATTACCTTAAAAGATTTCAATAAACTTAGTAACCTAGTGGTATTATTTGACGTTTCGAGGAAGTTAATATTAAAATCTCCACAAACTATAACATGCTTCAGGCTATTATATGCTAATTTTAACTCATGTTCCATAGTAGATTCAAATGTGCAAAAATCAGCCAACGGTGGTCTGTAAACACATATTATTATATAACTTTCTAGTTCAGCGCAAGAAATTTCTACAATCCTTTCTATCGATACCTTTACTATATCCTTTCTTTCTTTCGATTTAAGAGTACTTTTAACTATTATAAAAGAGCCACCATGAATGGCACATTTTCTGGCAAAATAACTAACTAATTTAAAATTTACAAAATCAAAAATTAATTGGTCTTGTCTAAGCCAATGTTCAGTAACGCACATAATTTGTACATTTTCACTATCTAAGAACAACCCTATTTCTAGTTCTTTGCTGGAAAAACCTTGAATATTTTGGTGAATTAAGTTTATACTCAAGGGTGTTTCCGCTGTCCTATTTATTTTCTACAAGCTTAAAATGATTATGACAAAAATAAACAATCGCTAACTTTTCTTGTATACTTTCCTCGATTTTTCTGCTAACAAATTACTTGTCAGCAAAGTCATTTTCATTATTCCGGCGTTAATAGTTTGTGAATTTTATTTTTAAAATGTGTTTACACATTTCATGCCACTTTTTTATAGTTAATAAAACATTTATGACAATTTATCATACAGTTGAAGTCATAAATATGTTTACACTTTAGTACCTTGTCACTCTAACGACGAACTTCACCAACTGCTGTGATTCAGCCAGATATGGCTCTAAGGGTACTTCTAAGGAGTCCCCTAGACAAATTATAAGTAGGAATAAAACTATCGTTTATTCTGACCAGCTTGGATCTGGTCTAGGTTTATTGTTAAATAACATGTTAACACAAAAGGTCACAAATTACTGTTACCATAATGCAACTCTTATGCATTTATGTAATTTACTTTTAAAAGGAAGTTTTGACAGGACCACCACTTTAGTAATTTTAATAGGTAATAGTCTTAGCGTAGATAAGTCCAGTCTTGACAAATTAATGACAACACTAAATACAATTGAAGATACACACTATAATTTTACCTATGCCGCTCTCTTCAATTGTATTTAGTGTTGACATTAATTTGTCAAGACTGAGGTTTTGAGAAAAACCTTTTTTATTGAGTTCAAATCTTAATAAAAAATAGTTTTTTTTTTAAATTAATATGTAACATAACCTGAAATCTACGGTTGCATCTGATAATAGCGAAAGTAATGAGCTTTGCACTATATTGATGAGAAATATTTACAAGTGCGGATTTTTTTAAATGTGGTATAGCTTTTCAACGGTGGATGATACATTAATATATTTATATATATATTCTTAAAGAGAATTAAATTCTCTACAAGCTAAGTCTTCTTCTTCGTCGTTTTCACTCTTGACAGAGTGGGCGTCGTCATCATATCAGGCGCTGGTGGAAAGCTTCACAACTCGGCGCCACTACTCTCTGACAGCTGCCTTCCTCGTGCAAGCTATGTAGGGGGCTGTTTTCTATAGACGATATATATGCAAGTTGGAGAGAAATTTAAGAAAAAATAGGTGAGGTCAAAAATAAATTTTTGAAAATCGACCGCTTCTTGGAGCTCATATCTAGACAACGATTGAAAATAGGTGAAAAATGTAAAGAATCAAAGTTGTAGAGAATTTTATCAGCTTTAATAATGCCATACAACACCATTTCCTATCACGCATCGTTTTCAATATGTAAACAAAAAACAAAAAAACGGGACCTTCTTTGTGCTCCCCCCCCTAGGGCTCACCTCCGAGGGGTGGGGACTTTTAGTATGTTTATCTCCTAACTAGTCCAAACAAAGTACCGAAGTCAAACTTTCTGCTTTCGACTTTTCCATCCACAATTTTTCATTGCCAGGACTATTGTATAACAGTAGCACCTCTAGCTGAAATCTGTCATTCTAATCATCTAAGGAAAATCCCAGTATACAAGAAACATACTTCTAGAGGTAATAATATTCGTGTTATGAAGTGAGGACAATGTGTACAAATAATGGCCTTGTACGAATATATTAGAAGTGACTTTTATTTTTACCGAAGCATTGGCAGTGTTTTTATTTGTCGCCACCCTGTAAAATTACTTTCAACTATACTTTTGCTTGCTTGTTTGCCTGCAAAATTATAAAAAAATAGCATCCCCTTACCCTGTACATGGTGCCGGAGCAGCGCTCGTCATCCTCCTCGGAGTCGACGACGATGACGCCCTCGTCGTCCTGGTCGCAGCGCGACGACGTCGGCACCTGGTACTCTACTTCCACGGACCGCTCGAAGCCCTGTCCACACAAAACGATTAAATTTCACTGACGATATAACGCACGTAGCGCGCTGCCTCAGTAGAGGTATCACAGTATGCCAAAAGAGGTTTATATTAAGTGAAGTTTCTCCTATACTACAGTTAGATGCAAAACCGAGTCAACATTAGCACCTTAGTAGAATGTTAATAAGTCGATGACAATTAAAGCCGTTTTCAAATGCTTAATACAGAATAGTACTCCTTAAAGTTCGCTACATAACTGCTGAACAAATGATTTACTTGTCATTTATAGTTGTTTAGTAATTAGGAACCAAAAACTGTAAAAAATCATAATATTTTTTACTAGTAATTTAGTTTTCTCTATGGCAACCCCAAATAAGAAAACTATTTACAATAGGGCAACTGCTTGGATCAGGGACATAGTTTTCTAGTTATTGCAAAAATATAATCCGCTACAAAAATTAACTAACAACCAGTTTGTATTGCTAATTGGTCTCGGTGCAAAAGTGAACCGTGCACACCGAACTAATGTCGCCGATAACAACCACCAAAAATATGTCTGATTTCAATAATTTCCTACTCATTTTAAAGAGGCTAAAGCTAAAGAGGCTATTTATTTAATTTTACCATGATCTTTATTTGAGGTTGCCATAGAGAGAATTAAAATATTAGACAAATAAAACAAAAAAAAGAAGAGTTTTTCCGTTACAATTACTTACGAGTTAAAAATGTAACTGAAATTTGGTAGGCGGATTTGTAGCAAATTTCAAGGAGTACTTGTCTGTATTAAACATTAAATGAAAAGCAAGCTTTAAAAACCCGACTGCATTTTTATACTGTCGTCAATATTCCTACATATGTTGATAATTGTTATTTGGCCATTGTTGTTATTTCAATTTAAGCAGTTTAGGTATCCTATGACACTCTCGCTGCGAAGACGAATCCAATGATACCTCATTTGTCAAAACCGTCCAAGCCGTTTTTGCTGTAGCGGGGAACATAGAACTGGATACATGACGGTGAAAAACATAACCCTCCTTTTGGGCTCCGCCGCAGTCGGGTAAAAATACCTTTAATTATCATCAACTTATTTACATTCTACTAAGGTGCTAATATTGACTCAGTTTTGCACCTCACTGTATATATAGATGAATTACCGAGAGCGTGGAATTGCATATGTAGTGGTAATATGTGTTTACAGGCATTCTATATTTAAATTTCCTCTACTTCTCATATCATCAGCATAAAAAGAGTATTGTTATATATTAAATAAGTAAGTACATAAATAATGTCAGCGTCAAATTCTAAATACTTTGCTTTACAATGCACTAAAATATACGTCTTATTTTATTGTGTTCTCGCAATTTTCATAAATATTTTGACTGGGCACGTAGGACAGCAAGTTATTTGCAAAAATTATGGCAGAGAGTAGCAGTAACTTTAGTGCGATTGAGAGCCAACGTAAACAAATAATTTTAACTGTCATAAATACTTTGAACTCGAACGAATGAAAAATTTAAATTCACCTTACACCGCTGCCCAATTACTTGAAAAAGCAACAACAACAGGTGTTTCTCTCTCGAGTATTTATAAAATTATGACTGAGAGTAAGAGTGACAGATTAAAAGCAACGAAAAATTCCCCTCCCGAGTAAGAAAAAGTTACGTACCAACTTGTCCGTCGGCAGTAGATGATTTTGATCAAGATGTCATCAGGACAACTATATTTATATAATTTTCATCTGCCAAATACCTAAGCAATTTCCAACCTTAAAGAAGAAAATTTAAATAAATGATAGCGATTAAAAGCAAAAAAAGGACATACTTATTCAACTTGTTTAGGGTAATCTCATTAAAATTGAAAAAATACTTAAATGGTTTTCCTTTTCATGCGAACAGCACAACCACTACATTCCACGCTCTCGGTAATTCATCTATACTAATCAATACTTATATGTTTGTTTATAATCTCGAGATTGTAATTTTTCGGAGAATAATCCATAGAAAAGTCTATCAAGTCCCCCCATAACAGCACTTGTGCTTTTTTTGAGCCAAAACGAGCCTAGCTGCCAAATCTTACTAAACCCAGGTTAAAGTATTAAGCGATAAACACAAACTTTACAACAAAATACATTTTTACCAACGTATCAAAAACCACAATTCATAGTTTTTGTTTAAAATTTCGGTATAAATGCATCATTGCCAACTTAAGAAAAACTTTTTTTAGTATAAAACCTGGTAACTATACTAATTTAAAAACATAACCCTCCTTCTGACGCAGTCACTTCACTAAATCCTGACGTCAGCTTTTCTCGAGATTCCTCGGAGCTCGCGCGCGGACTATAACTCTGTTTGTTACTCTTTCACGGCTAAACCGCTGAACTGATTTCGATAAAATTTGGTATGGAGATATCTTGAGTCCCGGGGAAGAATGTAGGGTACTTATTGCCTGGGAAAATTTCATACTTCCCGACGGGCCGGAGTTTTAAATACTTTTCTGTTTATACAGATCTAGTGAATAATCCTTTCACATCGTGAAAACTCGGAACTCACGTCTACTTCCGAATAATGCCGACGTGTCTATGAATTATTGAATTATTACGTGACATGTTTGTAATAAATAAATAGAGTACTTTAGTTATCAGTGTCAAATGTCAAACCACGAGTTTGAAGTATATCACACCGAGATGTTAAAACCACCACGATCAAATATATAGAAATCAGGTGTTGGTAAACAAGAAGAAATATAAATAAATGTTGAAAATAATTTCATAGGCTTGCCGATCTAAATGTCTCCTTAGGTCTTAATGCATTCAGCATGATTATTACAAAGAACTGAAAACATAATTAATCTAAATTGACAAAAAATTACTCTGGTAGTAACCACTCTATATCGATTAACACTCTCGCGATGCGACGTGCCCCCACGTTGTCTTGGTGGGTACTGAGGCAGACTGAAGTAACATGACAAATACGAACATTTCCGAGAAAATACGATGTGAAAGGATATTTCACTATAGCTGTACTTTGTCGGAGTCGGCGCGTTCCCTCTCCGTTCATACGAAAAAAACGCCTCTGTCACGCGTTGGGAACGCGTCTCCTTCGCTCTCAGTGCATTTGCATATTCAATGTTAAAAAAATTATAATGTGCTATTTCTTGCGTACCTGTACTCGCGATCTTTTGGCGGTGGGATGTCTCGGTTGCAGCCGTCGCTTGGGCGGGCGCGCGTCGGGTGGCGCGTGCGACGTACTGACGCCGGGCGGCGGTTGCGACGTGCTCACACCTGGCGGCTGCGACGTACTGACTCCCGCTGGTGCGTGAGACGTGCTGACGCCGGCCGGCCCGAGCGACGTGCTCACTCCGCCCGACGGCTGCGCACTCGCGGTCGTAGGTGCACCACTGCTGGCGCCTACAGACCAACGATACAATTAAATACCTCTTTGTGTCAAACATGTTTAAAAACATCATGTCAAACAGCTACACGGATCTTATTAAAATTTGTCAAGGTAATTGTATCCTTCCTAGAGAAGGACGTGGGATAAGTACTATTACTTTCGTAAAATTGATCAGTTTTCAAGGTTTTCAACGAACGACTTCTACGCGGACGAATTCACGGGCAAAAGATAGTAAGTAAATAAAACACATCTATATGGTACTTATATTATCAACTAGCTAACCCGAATAGCGTTGTCCTGTTTTTTTAACCCAGTTTTTTTAATTCATCTTTCCTAAAAACCTTATTACGACCTTTTTTTTGCCAAAATGTTCAGTCATTCTCAAGTATGCGTAATCGCACGAGTGGTAATCCAACAAACACCATTTCATTTTGATTTATATTGTTATAAAAGCTTGCGAAGATGTTTGGGTGCGTGTAATCCAGCGCTTGGAACCGGT
This sequence comes from Acleris literana, assembly GCA_946894065.1. Taxonomy (NCBI): domain Eukaryota; kingdom Metazoa; phylum Arthropoda; class Insecta; order Lepidoptera; family Tortricidae; genus Acleris; species Acleris literana. The sequence continues at coordinate 9,737,786 of OX335681.1, forward strand.
TCCAAAAATACCGGTACTTTACCGGTATTTAAAGGTATTTTTCATTTAGGTTCCAGAGAACCGGTAAATATAAATACCGGTAATCCAAAGAACAAGTAAATACGAATACCGGTATTTGTACCTTAAAATACCGGTTCCTGATAAAGGTTCCAGCGACGTTGCCGTTTTGAGCAACAAAGGTCACGCTCACGCGCCGCGCGGCCCGCGCCGTTGCTTGTCACCATGTACCTAAACCGAACGCGGTGTTGTCGCCGGGTGGCGCCTTTGGCTTGCGGCTTTTGAACCATTTGAATCGTGTCATTAGCAAAGGTCGGAATAGGTAGTGCTTATTAACCTAAACTTGTTGCATCTTCATTCAATAACGTATTCCCATCTCACTCGCGCATGAATGAACATGAGTCAAGTTTAGGTTAATAAGCACTACCTATTCCGACCTCTGGTCATTAGTCCTTCGACCTTGGCAGTGCCGCGTCAAATTTAACCTAAATCTAAAAGGTCCGGGTGTCTTCTTTGTCGGTATCACTCTTGACAGAGTGGTCGTGGTCATCACTTCAGGTGTTGGTGGCAAGCTTCACAACACGCCGCCACTCTTCTCTGATGGCCGCCTTCCTCGTGCATTCATGCAGTGATGATGAGCCATTCACTGCCGCTTTTATCTGGTCAGTCCACCTCATAGGCGATCTTCCTCGTGACCTGGTACCCTCAACCTTTCCCTGGACCACAAGTCGCTCAATAGCCACCTCTCCTCGGCGGCATACGTGGCCAAAAAAGGTGAGGATGCGAGACTGTACCAAAGACGATAAACGCTGCTTGATGCCGAGTTCTCGAAGTATAGACTCGTTGGTACGGAATTCAGTCCATGATACTCCGAGCATTCTCCTCCAGCACCACATCTCTAGGGCGTCTATCCTCTTCTTCTCTACTTCCCGCAGGGTCCACGTTTCTGCGGCGTACAGGAATATGGGGAATACAAGTGCCCGAACTAGACGAATTTTTGTGTCTCTATATATGTTGCGATTCCTCCATATTTTCCTCAACTTGTCCATTGCAGACCTAGAAATTGCCATACGCCTCTTCACTTCGTCGATACATCCACCGTTGTTCGTAATTAAGGCTCCCAGATAAATGTATGATTGCACCACATCACAATTAGCAATTTGTGTAGTTTCTGGAGAATTGTTATTCATGCGGTCGACAATCATCATTTTTGTTTTATTCCGGTTTATCTTAAGTCCGAACTCAAGGCTAACGCGTTCCATCTTGCCGAGAAGTTCTTCCATGTGCTGGGTACTGGTGGCGAACAAAGTGGTATCGTCTGCATATCGCAGGTTGGAGATCGTCAAGCCACCGATCGAGATGCCATCTGTCCAGTTTTCAAGTACAATCCTCATTATGAGCTCTGTGTACACATTGAACAGTAGTGGAGAAATAATGCATCCCTGACGGACTCCGGCGCTGGGGTGGAAGTGATTGGATTGTACGTCATCTGCGCGTACTGAGGCTGTGCCATCCTCATACAGTCTTCGCAGGAGGTGTACCAGGTGTTTTGGAACACCCATCGCCGTCAGCGTTTTCCAGAGTTTGGGCCACTTGACAGAGTCGAACGCCTTAGAGAAGTCCACAAAGCATATGTAGGCGGGCTTGTTGAATTCTCTGGCTTTCTCTATAATTTGTCTAACTGTCAAAATCTGCTCCCGGGTTCCCCTCCCCTTAACAAAACCAGCCTGTTCAGGAGCAATTTCTTTGCTTAAGTAGGGCTTTAGACGCTGGTTCAGTACGTGCAGTAAAATCTTGCTCGCGTGAGAGATAAGGGCAATAAGTCGGTAATTACTGCACGTCTTGGTGGAACCCTTCTTGTGCAAGGGGACAAGAACAGTGTGAGCCCATTCTTTCGGCCAGTGCCCCGTGAGCCATATCTTATTGCACAGGGTGTGGAAGATCTGGACACCATGTTCGCCCGATGCCTTGATCGTCTCGATCGGTATGGCATCTGCCCCTGTGGCTTTGCCGTTCTTCAGATGTTTAATTGCGGCTCGTACTTCATCCTTCAGAATATCGGGCTCAAGATCTTCGTTTCCGGGTTCCGTAGGGGCGTAACACTCTGATTGCGGGTCTTGAAAGAGGGACTCGCAGTATTGTCTCCACGTTTCAGCTATTGTCACTACGTTCGTCACCGTTTCTCCAGTAGAGCTTTCGATGGCCCAGGTCTTGCAACTCAGATTTTTTTGTGATATCGCGGATTTTTTGGTGCAGGTCCCTAGATTCATGCTTATTTGCATGGACTTCCACTTCTGCACAAATGTCCCGAAGTTGGTCGTTCTGGTCCCGCCTACAAGCTTCCTGAATTCTGGCGGACTTTTCGTTGAGAGATCTTATATCAGCTCCAGATGCCTTCATGTTTCGCCTTTCCTCCACAAGACTTAACGTTGCATCGCTCATCCAATGCTGCCGTTTCCGTTTCCGTACGTTTACGCTAGACTCTTTGACCGAACTCACCATAACGCTTTTAGCCCGATTCCACAACTGATCTGGAGTCTCTGCGTTGGAGTCCACGTTCGTCCACGGTATCATCGCTTGCTCCAGTGCACTTAAAAACTTCGCATTGTCAGTTACTTCAACCTTTTGTCGTATCTCGAGTTTCCTAACTGCTCTTAACTTTAATTGCACTTTCGCTATCAGCAACTGATGATCTGACCCGCAGTCTGCTCCTGGTAGAGTATGAGCATTCTTAATAGATGTTTTCCACCGCGATCTAATCAGGATATAATCAATTTGATTGCGGTGTTTACCGTCTGGCGATATCCAAGTATATAATCTGCGTCGGTGATGCTCAAAGAATGTATTGGATATCACCAAGCCGTTATCAGCCGCGAATTGAATGAGCCGGTCCCCTCGCTCGTTGCGTTGGCCTAAGCCAAATTTACCTACACAGTGACTCAGCTGATGAGCATCTGCTCCCACTTTTGCGTTGAGATCACCCAAGACGATCAAAACTTCTCTATTGGAGATTTTTTCGATGGTATTTTCCAGTTCTGTGTAAAAGCTCTCTATCTCATCATCACGTGCAGCACTAGTCGGTGCATAAACCTGAATGAGGTTAAAATTCACAGCCGCTTTAAGCTTTATCCTTATTATCCTGTCGCTAATAGGTTCATACTCCATTACACTATTCCTTACATTTTTTGGAATAAGGAAGGCAACTCCATTCCTGCTGTTATCGTCATTTCCCGAGAAGTATATGGCATGAGTCTCTGTGAGAAAATGACCGTTGCTCTTCCAGTGAGTTTCACTAATGCCGCAGATATTAATGCCACACCTCGTTAACTCCTTCTCTAGGATGTTTAGCTTGCCTGGTTGAAGCAAACCGCGAACATTCCATGTCCCGATCCTTTGGATATGTCGCATCGTCATGGGGTCTCGAGTAGCATGTTTTCCATACGCTGCCTGGTCCCCTACAACCGTATGGCCGGTAGCCAATTTCCCACCGTCTGCCCCGGACGCAGCACGGCGCCGGTTGCTAAGCGGATCGCATGGCCTCCTCTGTGTATTTGACTTTACCTTCATGATGACTTTCTTGGGAATTTGTTATGCAGTGGTTTCCCCTTGCCTTCTGCATTAAAGCCTTTTTTGGGGTTATTTAAATCCCAAGGCCGTTTTAGCCTCTTCCAACCGGTTTCCCAGCAAGGTGAATGGTTATCCCGCCATTTGCTCGGTCGCCAGAGCCTCGTCTGTTGCCTAGCAGGGAGCAGGGGCAGTAATACGCCACCCCGCCGCCATCCGGCGCGTGCAGGTGAGGTTGACAATAGGGTCGGATAAGGTCTAGTTCCGTTCTCCCCTTACTCCCCGGTCCGGGTGTACCAAAGCACTAAAAAATACTTTGTGAACAAAAGTGCAAAAAACATAGTTATCTCTTGTAATATGATGATGATATATGTATGATGATGATGATGATGATGATGATGATGATGATGACGATGATGATGATCACCACCACCATCATCATCATCACCACCATCATCACCACCATCCGGATCATTATCACCACCACCACCATCATCATCATCATCATCATCATCATCATCATCATCATCATCATCACCATCATCATCATCATCATCATCATCATCATCACCATCATCATCATCATCATCATCATCATCATCATCATCACCATCATCATCATCATCATCATCACTAACATCATCATCACCATCATCATCAACATCATCACCATCATCATCATCACCGTCATCACCATCATCATCATACATATTAGTCTTTTTTCAGTGGTCTCCCTAACCTACTTAACAAATTATGATATGACTGAAGGAGTATGTAAGTATAGGTAGTAAAATAAAATGTGTAATTACACTTCGTCACCGTCCATTTAAAAAACCTGCAATACCTACAAATTTATAATCCAAATGTCAAAAAAATTATCGATATAATATTATGTTAGCGTTCCTCAAGCCGTCGACGATCGACAAGTAAAAGTAACCTGAATCCTAACCGACCCAGGCCACTTGCCGCTTGCAACATAGGTACCATACCTATTCTCTGTCTTTTTTATCCCTTCCTCGCACTTATAGGGCTTATACCCACTATTACTGAATACCGGTATTTTTACCGGTATTCGAGCCTTATTGGTACCGGTATAGTACCGGTAAAATACCTGTATTTCTTACACAATACCGGTACCATGAGTACCGGTACCTGGTACCGGTACCTAGACTGGTACAGGTTTCACATCAAGGTCACAGTACCGGTTCCCAAAAATACCGGTATTTCAAGCCCTGGTGTAATCACGTAGGTATAATGATTGGGATGGAATTTGGCACACACAGGTAGACCACGTCCTGAATTAAAACGTTCGATACTTTACTCGATATTTGATCGTTTTCGTAGAATTCACATTCGACGAGTTCGACGCGAATGAATTCACGAGCAATCGCAAGACAATCATGATTCCTTGGACTGAGTATTTGGATGTGTTCAACGCCGAGTGGACCGACCTTGTGCGGAGACGGCGGGCGCGGCGGGCGCGGCGACGCTGGTGACGGCGCTGGCGGCCGCGGAGCTGGCCGACACGGCCGCGCCTGAACTGGCGCCGCTCGGCTGTTCGATGCGCGGCATCACCAGCGCTACGGCCTGCCACAAACATACAAAATGTTTTTCTCAAAAATGGCCAGAAAAGTTGACATTACCATCTACATATTTGAACGCGAAGTACATAGTGTAAAAAAACAGTCTCGAATTTGTCACAAGATTTTTAAAAATACAATTGATATTTTTCTATGGAACCAATATCCACATATTTCACAAAACATTTTTTTTGCAAATACTAGTCATAGGATTTAATTGCCCACCAAGTATTTTTATACATATATTGACCAAGAAACGTAACATATACAGTTTGTATTGCAAGTCGTGTGCTAAATGAAAGGGCGGGTAGCTAGGGTCACTTGCAACACGTTTTGGGCCAATTAACACTCATCTTACCCACGGAGTTTTTTTTTTTTTTTTGCATAAAATCTCGGTATCTTCCAAAAGTTAACCATTTTGTTTACCTATCTTTTTTTAAAATGTGATAGCACAAAAGTATTTATATATTTTTTATCTCTAATGTATGCGTATTCTAATGAAATGTTACATTTATTCATTTAGTAACAAATAAAAAAAATATTTGCCGACAAAGTGAGAAGGACAGAAAATAAAAATCATCAAGGTCAACTTTATGGCACAACAAAAAAAAATAGAAGCTCCTCAGATCTTCCAACATCATAAAAACTTCTTCAGCTCCTGACTATTCTTACGGTACCACATGTATAGAATCATGTTCAGTTTTTCGGCAAAATATGCTTTCAATCTAAAATGGTGGTTTACATTACCCAGTACTTCTTTGAAACTACCTACTTACTTGAAAGTAAGATTCGATCAGATAAATGAATTGAGACAATTTTTTTACTAATGATAAAAAAGCATAAAATAGTCCTCTAAAATGATTAAAAAACGAATAATAGTATTAATTTATTTTAATAACTAAGTATCCGATAGGTACGCAAGGTACGACCAAAATTAACGCAATTTATTTTTTCTTGAGTTTATTGCATGGGTAACTACCTAATTAAAAATATACTTAATAAAAAAGAAAATCAAAAAGTTAATTGCACGGGAAACATTTAAATAAATAGAGATAGAGATTATTTTAATTTTATTGTTGTTATCGACATTTTTTGACATGGCTACATACAGCAACGAAGAACACGTTGCTGTAGACGTTGCTGTTGAAAAACGCATTCTTGCTGCATTTGATGATGATGATCCCACTACCAGCATAGGAAATGTAGCTGAGACGCTGAGAATCAGCATTTGAAAGTGAGGTCGGTTTTAAGAAGGGGAGAAAAACATGCTTTCCACTACATTCCAGTGCAAAGTATTGTTCTTTTTGGTTTTTCTTTTTATTATGCATTTATGCTAAGTTTAAACAATGTACTTTAGGTAGGCTTAGGTTTTAATTAGCTTTTCGATTTAGCAATTAGTAAAACAAATATCAACCAAAAAAAATTACAAATGCATTAAATTTTCACTATCAATTTTTAGGCACTGATGTTTTTATTTTTGCTTTAACGTCTTGAAGATGATGATTATGCCAGAGGTGTGCAGTCTTGTCATTTTTTACTTCAATACGTTCCTCAACAGCAACGTCTACAGCAACGTGTTCTTAGTTGCTGTACGAAGCCATGCAATAAATGCAAGAAAAAAAATTTGCGTTATTTTTGGTCGTACCTTGCGTACCTATCGGATACTTAGTTATTAAAATAAATTAATACTATTATTAGTTTTTTAATCATTTTAGATGACTATTTTATGCTTTTTTATCATTAGTAAAAAAAATAGTCTCAATTCATTTATCTGATCGAATCTTACTTTCAAGTAAGTAGGTAGTTTCAAAGAAGTACTGGGTAATGTAAACCACCATTTTAGATTGAAAGCATATTTTGCCGAAAAACTGAACGTGATTCTAGACATGTGGTATACCGTAAGAATAGTCAGGAGCTGAAGAAGTTTTTATGATGTTGGAAGATCTGAGGAGCTTGTAATTTTCTTTTTAATTGTGCCATAAAGTTGACCGTGAGGATTTTTATTTTCTGTCCTTCACACTTTGTCGGCTATTATTTTTTTATTTGTTTACTATATGAATAAAAGTTGCATTTCATTAGAATACGCATACATTAGAGATAAAAAAATATAAATACTTTTGTGCTATCACATTTAAAAAAAAAGATATGTAAACAAAATGGTTAACGGAAGTGGTTCTAATCATGTTTTTGTATCATTTCCTTGCATTGTTTGAGAAAAGCGTGTCCCAGAAACCGACGTCGACCCGCCTAGGGCTGATAGAGCCGCTAAAAAGCTATCGATTTAACCCCTATGTATGTTTAGCGATTTTGACTAGTTTCGGAGATATTGATTATTTTAATCTTAATTTTTGATGTAGTTTTCCCTTATCCACTTGACAATCCGGCCCGCGACACCAATATATCCTCAACTGTCCGGGTTTTTTAGCGATGCACGCCCCGCGCCGCGCATCCGCAACTTTCTAACAAAAACGTCTGTATCTTCTAAACTACAAAAGTTATAATAAAGAAAAAAATACTGAGGCATACATGAACGTACACTTTTTCAAATACTTTGTATAGAATTATAAAAATATACATTATTAGTGACTATAGTCACTTATATCAAGGTAAAAATTATGAAATCGGTAAAAAATCCTACAAGATTGTTTTAAACATCACACTAGGTCACTGGAAAATAATACACATAATCGTAGAAAGTACAAATTTCTGATCATTTTCATGTATTATAACCCCCAAAAAGATGTATATAAACGTGAAATACTTACGACATAACCACGAGTGCTTCACAAACACGCGCAGGTCCACGGCAAATAATATTTTTTAATGGATATACAGCTAGCGGACACTGCCATCTATATTTTTGAGAGCAAGTAATTTGGTTAGGCTACGTTTGTGCCGCAGTAGAATTTGTAAATAATACCGGCATATTTTACTAGATGGCACTATAATCAACTGTTCCTTCTTCCACACCTTTGGAAAACAAGGTATCCGCGGACGTATACTATAGTATCGTGGAACTGTCAAGTGGTTATGTCTATGTCACGAAAAATCATTAATTTCATGTTTTTTAGGGTTCCGTAGCCAAATGGCAAAAAACGGAACCCTTATAGATTCGTCATGTCTGTCCGTCTGTCCGTCCGTATGTCACAGCCACTTTATTCCGTAACTATAAGAGCTATACTGTGGAAACTTGGTAAGTAGATGTATTCGGTGAACCGCATTAAGATTTTCATACAAAAATAGAAAAAAAACAATAAATTTTTGGGGTTCCCCATACTTAGAACTGAAACTCAAAAATTTTTTTTTCATCAAACTCATACGTGTGGGGTATCTATGGATAGGTATTCAAAAATGATATTGAGGTTTCTATTATAATTTTTTTCTAAACTGAATAGTTTGCGCGAGAGACGCTTCCAAAGTGGAAAAATGTGTGTCCCCCCCCCCGTAACTTCTAAAATAAGGGAATGATAAATGTAAAAATAATATATGATGTACATTACCATGCAAACTTCCACCGAAAATTGGTTTGAACGAGATCTAATAATTAGTTTTTTTTTAATACGTTATAAATCGTAAACCGCATTTTACCTTTCATTCAATCAACTCCAATATAATAAAGAATAAAGAAAAACATTTATTTAGATGTATAGTTGTACGGAACCCTACGTGCGCGAGTCCGACTCGCACTTGGCCGGTTTTTTTTTCATAAGTTTTTCAGTGATATCTTCCATAATTAAAACGAAAAATATTTTTTTAAATATTGTTACGCCGATGGCATAAGGCGTCATATATTTAATAGTTAATTTTGGTGCTTTAGAAGCGTTTTCAGCAGGCTGAAATATCGTTTCAGTCCGTTTCAGAGGTAGCTCTATCACATACCAGATTATCAAAATTTCGATCAACTTACCGTTGTTTTCAGGCGGCTGAAACATGTTTTCGGTCCGTTTCAGGCCACCCTCTGTCAGATGACGCCATAACCTGAAAACCCATTTTCAGGCATTTTCAGGACCCCTTATGGGCCTTTGAAGTACATTTCGGTATATGGCATTTTTTCCACTAAGAGTGAAAGAGATAGCATGGTTAGAAAGAGACAGCAATACTGAGAACCTTCGAGAAGTGTGTGAAAGAGAAAACACGACTAGAAAGAGACAGCAACACTGAGAACCTTCAAGAAGTGCGTGAAAGAGATAACACGATTAGAAAGAGATGGCGATACTGAGAACCTTCCAGAAGCGTGTGAAAGAGATAACACGAAATGAGACAGCAACACGCGGAACATTCCAGACTCATCCAGACCCGTGAGTCAAGGTCATAGCGATCGTAAAAAGAACAAGGTAGCAAGGCGTAGAACATTCCAGTAACGAACAGTCTCGATCGAACTTGGCGGGTCGAAGTACATCGATCATTCCGGAAAGGCATTCTGGATTGATCGGACACGGGAGCTATAAAACGGCGGATACCGGTTGCGACGAGTCAGTCTTTACTTGGAAAGCGAACAGTGCGAATAAGAGCGACCCGAGCTATCATCTGAGTATTAGAAGTGTTTATGCGATAATTGTTTTGTAACGGTGCGTGCGTGCGGTGAGTGCGTTATTAAAGTCTACTTTTGATTATCGGTGTATTTGTGCATTTCTATCAGTTACCTACCCCCACGTACGTAACAATATTTTTTGTAAGCGATCACATAAAGTTGTTTTTTTTTCATACAAAGTGAAAAGCAAACACTGGGGGGGGTGAATATTTCAGAGCGCCAAAATGTATGTCTCGCTATAGTACTCATAAATGATGAACGATTTCAAAGCCAAACATTTTTATTCCACTGCCTGGATAAATAAGGAAGACTCTAACGGAGCCATTTTGAGCTTCAATCACACATAACTAAGTTACAGCGGAATTACTGTGAAAATCGTCAATATTTAGCGTGTCGCCCGGGCATAGTTTCCACATTTCGTGAAATAAAAAAAATACTGTAATCAATGTATTACATTTTGTGGATAAAAATAGAAGTTAGGTAAATGAAGAACGTTTTTCATTATAATAATGTTAATTAGAAGTTGATTAGAAGTTACTCTAAAATCTAATAAAAAAATGTTAAAAAAATAGTCGTCAAGAGCGGCAATAGTGTTAAAAAAATAATAATCGTATAACGAAAATTGACAGAAGTGTCAAGTGACGATTAAGCGATGCTTCATCCCGAACTTCAACTGCCGGCACGTTTGGAGGTAACGGACGTCGCACGATTCGAGCAGTAAGGATTTGCATTTGATTCTCCAAAATGTGTCATATCAATCGTCATTGTTATTTTTGACTGTATCTCAATTATTTATTCTCAGTTAAGAGTTTTTACGAAACAACGTTGACGAGTGTCGAAACTTATTACTGCTAATGCACTTTAACTCGCTTGATGTACCTAATTCTTTTGTAAATGGCGATCTCTCTAGAATTCGTCATTTGCAGCAACCTAGTAGGAGACGACAAAGACATGCGTTGCTGACAATGATAATGTGTTTATTATAAGATGACGATTGTTACCAATAATGATTTTAGCATACGAATTATTACATAAGTTATTCGTCTACACCTGGCTTTCCGTAGGGATTTTCGAGGTCTTTAGTTATAAAGACACACTGTAGTGTGTTCGGCCAAGTTTGAAGAGAAAACCGAGCGATACCTGCAGTGTGCATATTTACACGAACCCATTCAGTCCTTTTTCCAACCCTCGTAACTTTTTCCCAGTACAGCCAGGAACCTATTTTTTTAACAGATTGATGATATCTCAGCCTAGTATAAAAATGAATATTCCATCATTACCCTTAAAGACATAATAATTTCTAAAAACTGCTTATTTTGTTCTTACTGACCTAGTGGTTTAAAAATTGGTCATGGAGGTAGGTCTTACAGCACAAATGAAGAAAAAATCCGAAACTACAAATATTTTTATACTTGATCAGAAAATAGTAAAATGATTATCCCTTATTAAACTGTACGAAATACAGTGTTTAGATAGAGATATAATACTGGCCAATTATACTGATAATAAATTATTTACGTCATACATAGTCAATGTCATCTTACAACTGTGCTGTACTTAGCTGTGTTTAAGAGCATATATTTCTAAAAATGAATAGGGCTATGATATATTGGGTTTATTGTTGAATATATTCATCGTGACTACACTAGATTCCTGCAGAGAAACTGAAAAAAAAAACTGATCTATCATTAAGGATACGGTATCCCTTTTGGTGGAATTAAAAGAGAGATTTTTTTTTATCTATATATATAAAAGGCAATGTCCCGGGTGACTCATCATCGCCCAGCCAAAACTACTAATACTAGAAATATGAAACTTGGGCAGTATTTTTTTTTGTGATGTAGAGATCCACTAAGAAGGGATTTTTTGAAATTCAACCCCTAAAGGGATGAAAAGGGGTTGCAAAGTTTGTATGGGAAAAAATATTTTTATGGTCCAATTTACTTGAAACTTGGTAGAAATGCTCTTCAATGCAAATAATAAGACACATATTTCAGCGATTACTAAAATTCAACCCCTAGAGGGATTAAAGGGGGTTTCAAAGTTTTTATGGGAAAAAATATTTTTATTATCAAATTTACTTGAAACTTGGTAGAAATGCTCTTCAATAAAAATAATGAAATACATATTTCAGTGATTACTAAAATTCAACCACTTGGGGGATGGAAAGGGGTTGCAAAGTTTGAGTGGGGATTTTTACATGGTCTATTTTACTTGAAACTTGGAAGAAATGCTCTGCAATTCAAATTATGAGACACGTATTTCAGCGATAGCTAAAATCGACCCCTAGAGGGATGAAAAGGGGTTGCAAAGTTTTTATAGAAATAATATTTTTATGACCAAATTAAATATTTCTAGCATTAGTAGTTTTGGCTGGGCGATGATGAGTCACCCGGGACATTGCTTTTTATATACAGTGGTGGTCACATAATTAGGGACACTGGTTTTTTCCCCATACAATTGCCTACAAATATGACTTTTCAATTTTGACCACTAATCAAAAGGTTCTGGACCAATTTTATTGCTAAATACATTTTACTTTACATAATTAACTAAGGTTTAAACTGATGTACAGTGAACTAATATTAAAAACGGACCTTATATTTTATAAGGATTTAAAAACTAAGTGCTGCCGCGTCCATACAAAATTCTATAACTTTGTATGAGCGCCGAATATTTATTTTTTCAAATGCTTATAAAATGAAAGATCCGATCTCAACATAAATAAATTGTACATACATTTAAACTTTACTTTATTAGTTAACGATAAGTGTAACTAAAAATATAATTGGTTAAGAACTTTTTGATTGGTTGTCAAAATTGAAAAGCCATATTTGTAGGCAATTGTATGGGGAAAAAACAAGTGTTCCTAATTATGTGACCACCACTGTATATAGATTGAAATGTTATTTTCGGCAATTTAGGAAAAACTAGGCAAATGTTCAAAAATCCATAAATGCAATAATAATTGTTTTCAAAAATAAAAGTAAGTCTCCTTTGCGTAGAATTTGCTATTTCCAATATTTAAGGTAGGTAGTTACTATTGCCGTCCATGTGGCATTCGTTTTTTCCATCCTGTATACATACAAGATATGAAAACGGGTATTGCGACTGAATACCGTAACATAAAGAAAATATCCAGCTTAGGTGTTTTTCGAAAATCTTCTGCTAAGTGGGTTAATTGTTTGTATAGAAATTTAGTAAATAGATGAGATGACTAAATTATCAATCTATTGAATCTAGGGTCGATTAAAAAAAACGTAATAGTGAAAGAGGGACAGTGAATTTATTTTGTATGGCAATTTTGTTATTTTATAGTCATAAAATGAAAGGTGTTTGTGACCGCTTACATAAAATTCACGTTCTGGACTTTTTTCATAAAAAAACTCTTTGAAGGTGATATAAACTATGGTCTGTAGGTACTTTTAACATAAATTCTGACTCTCCGCAGACGAAGTCGCGGGAGGAAAGCTAGTTAATTTATTAATGGTTCGTGCTATGAAGATAACGGTAATTTGTTAGTAATGATGAAACCTTGAAGTATTTTATTCATTAAAATGAAAAATATTTAACACATATTCATTTTGTATATATATATATATATAGTGCTGTTTTATAAAATAAACACGTTTAATTAAAGTCCTAGACTCTAATTATGGCAAAGAAAAATTATCGACATATAGCTATAATTATCGATATAATATGTCATAGCTAGTATTTTAAAATAATTTTTACCCATCCCTAAGAACTTGACAGCTACCATTTTGCACCTCCGATAGCGGGGTCTATTATAGTCCATTCGCTTAGATAGTGTCGCTACAATCACACATACTTGCGGTTATCGTTATAAAATACGAATATAATTCGATGTAAACTGCCAAATTCACTTGCGGCGTAAAACCCACAAGAGAATTTGGTAGTTTACATGGAATTATATTCGTATTTTATGACAATAACCGCAAGTACGTTGTGACTGTTGTTGAGTGTAGCAACACTATCTAAGCGAATGGACTATAATAATTACTCATTGTCGGCAACATTGTGTCATTAATTTCTATAATAACGTCGTTAATCTCACAAAACGAAATTGTAAGCAACACGATTTTTTAATATTTTTTAAAAATATCCTAAATGAATGTACTGATTTTGGTGCCTTCATCACGACTTAACATATATTTGATATATACGTAAAACTACCCTTAAATAGAATCTCTGCCGCGAGGTTTACAAAACCTTGATTTTTTTTGTCAAGAATATTGTGTTGAGGAGTTTCGCCCTAGGACACCTAGTATGATTTTTCGGGACATGGACATAAGGCAAAATTACAAAATTTAAGATTAAAATGATCAATATCTCCGAAACTAGTAAAAATCGCTGTACATTCATAGGGGTTAAATTGATAGCTTTTGGCTGCTCTACCAGCCATAGGTGGGTTGACGTCGGTTTCTGGGACACACTGTATATGCCTCGACGGGGAACGGGGATTGCCAGGCTCAGATTGTAGCAGACCTCGCCTCGTCAGGCATTTCCCTACTTTCCGGGCCTAGGCAATAATGTACTATTAGCGAGCCTGTTAAGTAAGTTACAAATATAGGCTCAAAATTACCTTAATGTTGTAAATTATATGATTATAGTCGTTAAAGCATAGTATACCTGTTGAGGGGCTTGAGAATGAGTCGATGGTTGTGCGGTGCTGTCACTAGATCCAGAACTACCCATGCCGGCTTCACTGGTGTCCATGTCCTAAAAAGAAGGACCATCGTTTGAAACCATGTTTTTAATTTAAAACATTTCATGTAGTTGGACACATTAAGCAATGGATACGACTACTATACTTTAAAAAAAAGGTATACACTCGCGAGCAAAAAAATCGACTCAAGCTGCACGTTTGGGTTCTCCGTCCAGTATCTCTTGACCCATCCAAAATATCTTGAAAAAATTGGTATCAAACGAAAGCTGATAAAGTAACGATTTCAAAAATGTATAATTTTCAGTCATGCCAGGTTCCACAACTGATGGGGCCAGGTTTTGCAAAGACGAATAAAAAAAATACTATGAAAATTAAAAGGAAGTCGTGAAATAAACGGCATTTTAAGAAAAATAAGATTTTATTTGTTAATTTAATATTTTGTATTTCCACCCCTAGCCCTTATCACAGCATCCAGGCGGTTTTTCATCGATCTGATGAGCTTTTTGTGAAGCTCCTGGGGGATGACATCCCACGCCTCCTGCAGAGCTGCCTTCAGCTCCGTAACATTTGACGGAGCTGGTTCTCTCTTCCGAACTTGTCTTTTCAGGTAGTCCCAGACATGCTCAATGGGATTCAGGTCCGGGCTGAGAGCTGGCCAGTCCATGCTGGGTATGCCGACCTCGGCAAGGTAGGCCCGAGTGATCCTTGCGGTATGACAAGGGGCATTATCCTGCATTAGGACGAACCCCTCGTCATAAAAACCGGCGTAAGGAACAACATGCTCCTCAAGGATCTCGGTGATGTACCTGGCAGCGGTCAAACCACCGCCACGACCCCCACCAGGTACAAAAACGAGCTCGGTACGCCCTTCCATGGAAATGCCCGCCCACACCATGACTGCTTCAATGTCCGTCCCTCTGTATGTTTAAAGCAACAATAGCTAAACACTTAATGCCGTACTAAGAGACATTTCAGAGAAATTTCAGAGACAAAGACGTTGTTTCTCTTTTCAAACTTGTGTTTAAAAGCGTCACTAATGGAACAATTAATCATCATTAACTGACTATTGCGGTCGTTAAAACTTTACCAGAGTATGTATTACTATTGCATCCTTCCTATTTTTAAGAATCATTTAAAAAACTACTTTTAATTTATTTTCGTAGTTGTTTTCTTTACCTGTTTTTTTTTTTTTTTTGTTAAACCCTGATCTCGTTTTCTTTTGATGTGTGACTCACTTCGTATATTATTTTCTTACGTACCTATTTCTATATATTTAAATGATAATTCTTTGTATTTTTAGGTTGTTTAATTCAATTTGCACCGCCTGCCTATTTATATTGTGCATTTTTAACCATCTCTTCTTTGTAAGGTTGTCTGGAAGAGATCGCTATTAAGCGGGGATATCATAATTCCGAATGCAATTTTTTGATAATAATAATAATAAATCAGGGGAAAATGTCACACCAATTGACCTAGTCCCAAACTAAGCTCTAGGCTTGTACTATGGGACTAGACAACAACGATAAAAATACTTATATACAAAAATATATACTTAAATACATAGAATACATCCACGACTCTTGAACAAATATTTGCGCTCATCACACAAATATCTGCCCATACCGGGATTTGAACCCAGAACCGCTAGCTTCGTAGGCAGGGTCACTACCAACTAGGCCAGCGCGTCGTCTGATAGAAGACTTAACTTTATGTTATCGCTTATAAATCAAACCTAACCTAACCTACGTATGACAATTAAATTATGACGAAATTATGCATTTAGTTCAAAATAGCTCTAGCGTAACATAGCTTTCGGAAAAATTTAAATACGGACAAATGAATATACGGAAAAAAGTAATTCGGAATTTTAAGGTGTTCCCCTATTAAGCGATAAGACTACCGGATGTGACTCACTGTGTAATCTTTCTTTTTTTATTTCAGTTCCTTTATGTAGGTAGTGGTGTTCAATAACGTGTATTGTATTGTATAGTTAAAAAACCGGGTAAGAGCATGTCGGACCATGCTCAGTGTAGGGTTCCGACGCCGTTACTCCTCAAAAACTATCTCAAAAAACAACAAGTATTAACTAATTATCTATTTCATGTTATTTGGTGCTGTCTAAGATGATTTTAGTAGTTATAAACATTGTATAGTGTCCGTACATTTTAGTAGGTATGTAACCTGTAAATTCTAATTTGTAGCTTTATAAAACAGAACCCAGGAGGTCATGACAAATCTGGCAACGATCTCCGAAATGGATTATTCTAGGCTGTCGGTCTGCCTACACACAGTGGTTGCGTTCGCTTTAAATGGCGGCTGAAAAACGTTATTCGTTAAACGGTATACGTCTTCGACCCCATGGGATCTTTTGTGTATTTATCTCTCTTTATGTTTATCGCTTAATCCAATAATGCAGCCTCCTCCACCCCTTCCAGAAAGCGAATAGTAGAGTGCAATCGCAATGGCAGTGGCTTGAAATCATTTGGTTCTGGGCAGCCACAACCGAGGATTTTACATTCTTACTCCGGCGAGGGCATCACATTCACACAATAAGTGTTTCATTGTTTCCACCTCTTTGCCGCACATTCTACAACCTGTGTTGTCATAAAGGCGCATCTTTGCTAGGAAATGTTTAACCCTAAAGTCCCCAGTAAAAACTCCGATAATGTATCGGAGTAGGCTTTTGCTGAGTTTCCAAAGTTTTTTGGTCCAGCTTTGGTCAACTCTTTCTATGAAGAGCTTTGCATACCCTAAGCCTACCTTGGTTTTCTTTACTTCGCATTATTGCATTAAATATCGATATCTAGAGATATGTGTGATTTCCCACTAAACACTACCAGTCTATTTTGAAATAATTCATCCCAAAGGCGTTGGCTATTATTCCTCATTCAGCAATCGCTTAGAAAACTAAAAATTCGATCGCGGCAAAACAGTGAAACTTCTTTCCTAAAATATCACCATGGCGACTGTTGTTTAAACGTTACTAAAGTAACCAATAAGATATTACTATAAATAATATACTTCACAAATATCTTCGAAACCGGGAAAATTATCTACCACAAATATTGTATTAAGAAACAGCGCCGGACATCACTACGAAATCAGAAAAGGACAATATATTGGGATTTACCTAATGAGTAAAAGAGACGTTACGAAAAAGGCCATTATAACTTGACCGGGGTTCCTTCTTTTGCCATAGTATCGTTTGTCCTAAAGTCATTTTCCATAACACTTGCCATAATGGATGTTAGCCATGATATCCACTCTCATGCCGCAGGATGCTAAACCCAACTATAATAATAGTTTATGTGACTGTACAATTACATAATGAAGGGTTTTAAACACGAGTTTGGGTTAATGAAACGAGCCAAAGGAGAGTTTCATATTAACCCATTCATTGCCGAAGACGCGAATTCGCGTCCCATGTATGCGTAATCGTAATGCCGCGAAATCGCGTCCTCGAGTTATTTGTTTTTTTTTGGTAGAAAACAACTGTACTTAAATGCTGATACCAAAATGTTATGTTGCGTGGAAGGCGGCGGTACTGCGTGATGAGTAAAAATATGAGGCGTCGGCAATGAATGGGTTAACATCACACAAGTGTTTTAATGCCTAATTATGCACAGTTACATACACTACTTTATCTACCCACATATCATAAGCCTCCTTGATGCATTCAGGAGCCGCATATTATACAACAAAACAAATTTTAACCGGTAATGGCGATAATGAAAAGATTGAAAAGTTTTCTAGCAGCTGTCATAGTTTTTAGGGTTCCGTACCAAAATGGTTAAAAAGGAACCCTTATGGTGAGACTTCGTTGTCTGTCTGTCTGTCTGTATGTCACAGCAGGTTATCTCAGCAACTACAAATGCTATCAACTTGTTTGGCATAGTTATACAACTTGCTTGCCCGCATCTGTTTTTAGTAAAAAAAATAAGATAAGATAATTTATTGTCAATAACTTTGTACAAATGTTGTTAAGTAATTAAGTAGTTAAGTAAATATGAAATTAATTTTATTAATAATTGAACAGGGGTCTAGAATGGGGGGTTGAAAAATGAAATTGGTTTGATTATAGCAACTGGGGTGTCATATGAAAGGGCTCAATCTGCACATTTCAAAACTTTTTTTTGTTAAATGTACTTTTTGATTTATAGCCAAAAATTTACAAAAAAATACCGTTTCTATTTTTATGGTGCTCATAATGTAAGGTTCTTGAAAGCATCATGGAGGGTTTATGATATTTGGATAGATAAAGAGCTTATTAAGACTAAGAAAACATACGGCTAATGATAATCATATGATTTTTTATGTTTAATAAAATTCGGGTTCGAAACAATAAGTAGTCAGTCACCCAATAAAAATGTTGAGCATACTTAGAACCTTGTCATTGTGAATGTCATTGTCATTGTCATGGTGTGTCACTTGATGTTCTGTTTGAAGTTTACTATGACAACGCACTAAAGTGCTTAACATTTTCGTTCGTACTGTACATAAACATTGTCACGTTATCATTAGGACTAATGATAATTAGTAGCAAGAACGTTATGGAAAATGAAATTAGGATTACAAACGTGATGGCAAAAATTAAAAAGCCCAAGTTAATCATTAGGACAAACGATTATTAGGAACAAAAACATTATGTCAAGAGAAAATAGGTCGATAAACATGATGTCAAGTAATCATTAGGATATACAATTATTATTACCACAAACATTATGGCAAGTGAAATTAGGATTACAAACGTTATGGGAGAACATGGGGAGCCAGCTTGACCATTGTTGGTCAAATATATAATGTGCTTACCGGTGAATGTTACACCATATTTTTTAAAGTTTTATGTTCTTGATGACTTTCCACACCATTTCACGGAACATAAAGGCATTTTGATTAATTTCTCTAATTCTGTATATTTTTTATGACATGCTTCTAACTCAAACGGGAGGCGTACGCATAGGTCTCAAACATGGTTGACACTGACAGCGGTCATCGGCGCTATACCGTACATATACTAAATTTCGCATATGAGTGGTGAACATCGGCTGCCTTGTATTGGGGGTGATCTGTGTACGGAACCCATCGCATGTAAGTCCGACTTGCACTTGCATGGATTATTTTTGTACATAGTGATTATTGATTAACTACATAAGTACAACACCCTTGGTGACCGAGCCCGACTCTTACTTTTTTGTACTGTAATTTTGAAAATACCCGAAGTGTCACCACTGGTGGTTCACCCCGTCACCTCATATATCCAGGGCTTCCAGGTGAAACCTACCTGCGTGGACTCGGGCGGCGCGGTGGAGGCTGCGAGCGCGGCGCGCGGGAGCGGGCGCGACGAGGACGCCGGCATGTACTCGGTGGTATGCGCATCGTGCGGCGCCGTGGGGCCCACCTGCGCCATCGGCCGGATCGACGCCAGCGGCGTCTCGCTGCCGCGCGCGCGCGACATAGCGTGCGCGCTTGGCTGCGCTACACCTGCACATTTATTCAATCAAGATGCCATCTCGGTCGCTCTAATGGTGATAAAACATAACACCTGCTGCTTTTCTATTTGGATGAAACAACGGAATTGAATCATGTAAACTTAAACGTATAACATGCAATGTTATGTTATTAACGCGGTAGAACGAGAAAAATAACGCTTTATCTTTTCGGAAGAGCAGTTGAGTCAATATTTCCGCGACCGCGACTTTCGTCCGATTCCACTAAATCAAACTGTAATAATTATTGTGGAAACCTAAACCTAACTGGAATAGCAACAATATTGTTTGCATAATTAGAACGCGGAATGATATAGATGACGATCAGAAAACGTTACCATTTATTTTATGCCGGGGTATGCATAAACGCCTATCATCGATTTCGGAAAAACCTGGGCAAGAGCATGTCGGACAACGCTCAGTGCAGGGTTCCGAAGCCGTTACTACAAACACAAAAAATGATCTCAAAAACAACAAGTATCAACAAATTTTCTATTTAAAGTTACTTGATGCTGTCTTAGAGATGATTTTTAGTAGGTATAAACACTTTAGTCGCCTGTTCTTCAGGAACTAATCAAAACTACTTAGTCGTGATAGTTTTCCTTTTAATATTCGTTATAATTATTTGTTTTCATTTCAGATATTTTTAATTTTTTTTTTAGTTGTACGTATGGGGGAAACTCTAGGGAAAAAGACACGTTCCGAGCTAAATATTTCCTAAACGCTCCCCCAAATCAAAAAATTGATAATAACATGTGACTTATTTTGTTAAGAGCTATCCGATAATACTCACTAGAGCTCTAACTTTTATCAAGATTTTATTTTACTTTGTCAGCGTAATTTAAATGTATAATAGAGCAGGCTCCAATGGGATGTTCGTTTGCAAAAATCGCGGACCGCGAAATGTTTCGTTATTTGTCTACCTGAGACCCTCGACTTCATAGAAAGCCATGTTGCCGTGCGCGCTTACTGTCCTTTGTCGTTCACCTAAATGTATATCCTTGTGTAGATGTGTAAACAATGATTGCAAAAACTTGTAACTAAACCATACTGTTTCTTGCATGTGTAAGCAATTTTTTGTAATTTACTAAAAAAATAATGAAAATAAAAGTTTTCTATAGCTGTACTGGCTATAAGTACTAATTTTCTAATGAAATTCCATAATTAAAACCAAAAACTTTGTATTTTACTAATGATATTTGGTTAGGGAGACCACAAAACTGGTTGGCAACATCTGTTGATTGGATGTCTGGGATCTATAAAATATACAGGGCATCCCACGGCTATGCCACATGGAAGGAAAGTACCTTGAATATTATGGATGGAACATTTTACTGAAAGAAGACATTATTTGATTTAAAAAAAATATTTAAACTGCATTCATAGATATTCAAATAATTACATGGTTGAGCCGAGAATCGAACCCGTTACACGAGAAAAATAATTACCCTGTAGCTTTATCATACCGATCATAAGGATTATTTTCTGCTAAATAACATAGTGTCAGAAATAAAAGGAAGACCATGAATTTCAACATTTTTAATACAAAATTAATCAATTTATCAAATGCTCAAAATTAGTCACTTCCTGTTGAATACAAAGTCGCGCTCTTTTGATTATTTCGCTCCCTGTCGATTTTTTGATCTTGTTGTGGTGGATATTTAGAATAATACGTGTAATCCTACAATGAAAATCACAGAAACAAAAGAATAAAAGTTTGAAAATGGAACACATTTTTGAATTATTTCTTTATAACCGCATTGCGATGGACAAATAGCAGTGGGACAAAAGCAGTGGGGCCACGAGTTCGTCGCTAAAATAATTTACGCGTCTTTCGGCTCAGGATACGGCTCGATTTGTTGCATACAACCAGTTACCTACTAATTACGTATCTCTTTATCATTTTGTCATGCACTTAAATTGCGTACTTCTCAAGTGGGTACATTAATTAGTAATAGGTACTTATGATATTGTCAGTTGTATGTCCTTACGGTAATGTCAGCTTTTCGTTTTTCTGAACAAAATTTCACATCAAATGTTAAATTTCATGGTCTTCCTTTTATTTCTTACACTATGTTATTTAGCAAAAAATAATCCTTATGATGAAGCCTTTCGATCGGTATGATAAAGCTACAGGGTAATTATTTTTCTCGTGTAACGGGTTCGATTCCCGGTTCATCCATGTAATTATTTAAATATCTATGAATGCAGTTTAAATTGTTTTTTAAATTCAAATAATGTCTTCTTTCAGTAAAATATTCTATCTACAACATTAAAGGTACTTTCCTTCCATGTGGCATAGCCGTGGGACGCCCTGTATATCAGAAGTCAGAATGCGGTCCGCAATTTTTGCAAACGGAAATCCACTGAGAGCCCGCTCTATAAGAGTTAAACCGCGGACAGACGAAAAGACGAACATGACGAAACTTTGTTGACCCTAAACACCCTGTGACAAATATACCTATATATCTCTCAGCAGTGTAAAAATTTTAGAAAAAATGCTGTCCGTGTGTTGTAGAACTGTCAAAACTACTAAACAAACCCTTGACGACTTTCATGACAATTCTAATTAGTCCCTCAGTAAGATTATCAAAAAATATTGAACACGTATTTTTTGCTTTTTCAAATCAATCATACTTGACAAATATAACGCGCATCAAAGTTCGGGAGGGGGCTAGTGACTTCACAACGTGATATAAAGTGTACCATGGCGTGACATCACGCGAAACTTCAACGAACTTTATGTTCGTCATTTTTTGTTTAATTGACAAAAGAAAAAATATATGTTCAATATTTTTTGATAATGTAAATGACGGACTAATTAGATTTTTTTAGGACACTAGCCTATTATGTTCACATTTCTCTGAATATGTGGTCTAATTTAAGTGCATTGCATAAATACAACTCAGTTGAACGAGAAATGAACAGAGAACATGAAAATATTCGACAAGCAAATTCTTTTAACGAGTTTGAATAAACATAAAAAATATATTTCATGTTTACATGATTCAATTTGGTCGCCTCATCGAAATTAAAAGGCAGAAATGAACCGTTAATAAGGCCATTTTCCTCCCTAGTTACTCTGGTAACGAAACTAATTTCACATTCAGCCGCTAATCCTATATTTGCCAAACTTATCTTCTTGTTCTTGCACTGTAGCTTGGTGCCTGCCTGGAACATTTAGCGTAACGATCCTGCATAGATCTAAGGTGGTATTTTAGGTATTAAATAACATTATAGATCTTTGAAACAGTAACCTTACCGTTAGGTATCTCAAATAATTTAAAAATTGAAATAGGTTGTTCGCGTATCACAGAACGTCAAAGATCCTTTTAATGATTGGCCATCTTACAATAGTACATAATAGTCGACACTTTTATTAAGGCATTTATGCGCCTGCATGTATTGAATTACATTACATTATACGAGCAAGTGTGGTACAAAAACATATAGGACTTGCATGTAGTTGTGACAATTATACTAATATGATTTTTTTAGGGCGTTCTTAGGGCCACTGCAGGAAAAACAATAATCTAGATTTTATCTTAGTTATCTAACTTAGTTTTGGGTCATACACACTCGCAAAAACAAAAGTTGTCTCTCCTGTGGTCAATAGTTAAAGGCTGCAGTGCATGTAAGTTATGTTTTTATTTGATAGGACTAAAGTAGAGCTGACGGCGCTTATGAGGATGTGGGTTCAGCCAGCAAATTAGGCCTTAAAAACGTTAACTTAGGGTATGTCCACAGGAAAGACGTTAACCTAAATCTGTGTATGACCCTTTTATCTCATAAAGTTTAGTTATGTTATCATTTATGGACTGTCAGTACTCAAAACACACGTATGTATAGTCATAACACGGGATTGTTGAGCCACTTGCCACTGTACGTATTTTGACGGCGTAATACACGGGTATAGTCGGTTATGCTCGTAAGGAGAGTCGCAGGAAAGTATTCCATCATTTTCATCGTGTTTGGCAGGCGAGAAGTGCCATTTAACTGTTGGCCAACCCAAAGACCAAGCTTGCCAACCTGACAATAGAGTGATTACACCCAAAGCCAACCAATTGCAGATCTAGAAACAGTAATCTAGCGACAATTGACATAACGTAACGATATCAGCGGAAAAATCATGATTGGTCATACGACATCGGGAAAACTCGGAATCAACGACTTAATCCGTACGTTGTTAATTTAATAAATTACCGATGGTCTGTCAGATTATTTCTGACAGCTGATTTGATGGAAATACCGAATCCAAAGATGAAGGAAAACACTAGATCCCGTGTAGCCAACTGTCAATCGTACCACCTTTTTCTTCTGTGTACAACACAGTTTTGTATTCAATTTTTATTGGTCAATACCCGACATGTGAACCCTACTAAATTAAGACGAATGGGATAGAATAAGCGGCTAGTCGGATAAAGACCTAAGAAAAAGTGTCACTTAATTTAGTCGGATTACTGTTGTTGTTCGCGATCTGTGCGCCCATCCGCCGGAATTGTAAAATAATTCTCCGAAAATATATTTCTTCGACAAGTTATCAGTGAAGTATTTAAGTATAGGTTCAGTGGAATGGCGTGTGTATTTCGTCGGTGTAAATCCCGAATGGGAAATAAAGAAAATGATCCACAAAATTTAAGCTTTCAAAGGTGAGTGATGTTTTACAATAAAACTGTTGATTTTCGGCCATAATCCGGCCGTTTTGCAAGTATAACTAGAAACATTATCATGGTATTACGTTGTAATTAATACAAAGGCACTATGTGCAGTAAATGTGCAATTTTAACTCATTTTTAGATTTTCTTTCGGAAGTAAACAATAGTGCTTCCAAAATTAATATCGATAAGTAAACTTTCGATATTTTCATAGAGTAAATGAGTAAATATATCCATGAGTATGTGTTTAAATAACAAAAAGTGAATACATTTTGGTTTAAAATAACGATGCCGAACAGTTAAAAGGCCGATGTTTTAAATGTCGAAACTTACAACGTTTAATGGCACAGGCGTGTGCCTTTTATAGACATAGGCATAAAATACTTATTGTTGATGATCCAAAATGGTCAAGGAATCAATTTCCTTGACTGTACGTACATATCTATCGATCGGTAAAAGAGCCTACTATATGTGATATTAATTAATTGTATTGTTTCAGATTTGCAGTACCGCTCGGATTTTAATAAGAAACATATATACTTATATTCAGTAATCACATCCATTCATACGCAACCCAAACAAATTAACCTTGATACTCAAACAGGAATGGTTGGAGATGCTCTGACAGAAATGGTTCGTCGTTGTTTCAGAAGTTGCAATGCAACCCGGCATCAAAAAAGGGTCACAAAATGTCTTCCAATTACTGTCTTACAATTACAAGGCTTATTCATCATTATTAAAGATAAACGTTTTATTTTTAAATAAAAACTGTAAAAACTGTCTTTAGTTTTATTACACGATAAAAAAGTTAATTTCTCAGTTTACTTTTTCGAAATAAGGCCACTTTTCAATTGGAAATCAATCACAATTATTATTGAAAATAGGCTTATCTTTTGCCTTTTAATTATGGTTAAACCTAATATATCGATAAACCGCACATCACTGACTGCAAACTTACGCACACTAATGCAGAGTGACACACACGAACACACCTAAAAAGTGGTACGCTTTTGAAATCCAATCGAAAGCGGTCATATATAGACGACTCTCTTTAACGAAGGGCATTTGTAACAGGTGCGAAGAGTACTATTCTATTAGCCGTTTTTATACTCTCTCTATGTTTTACTACCTCTATGACCGAATCACAAGGATAGAAAACTCATTCTGTTACACGAATATGGACATGTCATCATTCGTCATCAGTCGTTCACGACGATGTCAAACGAGTATGCCCGATTTGCATTACACGCCTAAATTATGAACAGTGGCAAGTGGCTCAACAACCCCGTGTGATGACGGTACCATTACACCAACACTACTCTACTCTCGTTGACATTTAACAGTTACTATCGTTTTAGATGATAAAACCTGTTTTATAAGACTAAGGGCCGAGTTCCAATTGAACTGACGGTTAAGTCTTAATCAGCTGTTAATTAATACATTTGACACCCGTTAAACCGCTAACCGTCCGTTTAATTGTTGGTGAACTCAGCCCTAAACCTTGTAATACTAATTTAAAAACTAATTGACCAACTTAACACACAGTAACCATAGTTCGTCAACTTTTCATAAAGTACGATCGTCGTACAGGTACATTCACTAAAGTTGACACGAATGGAATGAACAAAAGTAATGTCACCTATCACTGTGTGAGTGCCGCCCTTTGAACCGATATTCGAATTTCAAACCTAAAATCTGTTATTATTTTACACACTTGTATACTTTCGTTCACTCATTCAATCCATTCGTGCCAACTCTCGTGAATCGACCTGTACGTAATTTAAACCTTGATTTTGATTAATGTATAGGCTATGTTTTTTTATATTAATAAGTTGAGTTATAACTTATGGACAGACTAGGTAGTGAATGAATAATCATATTTACATCATACTTTATCGGATAGGTTAGTAATTAGTAAATACCACCTGAAAAAGCATGATTAATACGAAACCTTCCGGTAAAACACGATGTCGTATGATTACTCACTATTTACATCCAAATAACATCTTTATTGAGTTAAATATTTTCTGTCATGTT
This sequence comes from Acleris literana, assembly GCA_946894065.1. Taxonomy (NCBI): domain Eukaryota; kingdom Metazoa; phylum Arthropoda; class Insecta; order Lepidoptera; family Tortricidae; genus Acleris; species Acleris literana. The sequence continues at coordinate 9,764,326 of OX335681.1, forward strand.
TTATTTGAATGAATGTAAAGGAAAGGATTTTAATTATTTGTTAGTGATAGTAAGACACGGCGTCAACAGATCATTTTGTGAGGAGGCTTACCTGCCATGGGCTTGATGTTTGCCGTGGGAGGATCTGTTGTTGTTTTTTCGGCAGCCGTCTGCTGCTTCGAGGCAGAGGCCTGGCTCGCCAACTGCCGCTGCAGCATGGTCACTTTCTGTTGCAGCGCCTCGACTTCCCTGTTCTTTTCGGTTTGCGCCTCCCCTCGCTCTTTCTCCAGCCGGGATACACGACCTTCATATTGAGATTTAATCAGAGCTAACCTTACATCTTGCTCATCGCGATTGCTTTGCTCGATAGCACCTATTTTGGTACGAGACTCTTCTAGTTCGCGACTGAGCGAATTTTTTAACTCCGTCAATTGAACTATTTTATTCTTGGCTTGTTTTAGTACTATTTTGGCTTTTTCCTCCTTATCTGTATTTGCTGTTCTCAGTGTTTCTAGTTCCTGTTTCAATTTCTCGTTATTAACCTTTTCTGTTTCTAGTTGTGATTGTATGTCGGTAAGTTGCGACTCCAGTTTTTTTGCAGACTCAGCTGTAGCAGCGTCAGCGGCTGCCGCTTCCCCTTCAAGCCTTTTTTTATTTTCCTCAACGGTTTTAGCAAATTCTTCGTATTGCAATTTGTACTTTTTAGCGATTTTCCTAATTTGCATCTCCTTATTTCTAATGTCATTTAAAGACGCGTCTTTACTAGTTATTTCTTCTTTTAGTTTAATATTATTTTCGACAGCGGTAGCGAGCTCAACCTTGACTTTGGACAGTTCTTCAGTTACTCTAGCCATATCTTCCTTCAGAGTGTTTATTTCCTCATTTAACTTTCTGTTTTCTTCTACTAGAGAGTTTTGCTGTCGCGATAATACTGTATACTGTTCTTCTAACTTGGTCTTTTCAACTCTAAGGGCACTAAGTTCGTCGTTTATTTTTCGGACACTTTCTTTCTCATTTGTTAACATTTTAGCCAGAGTTTCTCTCTCGTTCTGAAGCCGTTTCCAGTCTTCGGGACTTGTCTTGTTAGCACGCTCAACTAAGGCGTTAACTCTAGTTCTCCATCTAGCAGAGTCTGCTTTTAATGACGTATTTTCTGACTGTAGGGTTTCATTCCGAGAAGTCAGATCATTGATTTTTTCATGCAACGGAGACAACTTTTCTTCGAGCAATTTCGTTGAGACCGCGAGTTCTTCTACCCGCGCAGTAAGAGTATCACGTTCTTCTCTAAGAATTCTATTGCTGTCTGTCAAAGCGTTCAACGTTTCCACTTTCCTAAGAATATCAGATTGTTTGTTTGCTGTCACCATGCTTACTTCAGATGATTCTCTTTCGGCTGCTAAAGCTAACTTAGCATTGTCTAATTGTTTTTCGGCAATTTCTAACTGAGATTTAAGTCTCATATTTTCTGTTAGCAAAATATCTGATTTTGCCATTGAAATATCTTTTTCTTTTCTGAGGAACTTAACAATTTGGAATAATTGCTCAGACGACTTCTTATCTTCTTCCGAAATAGAAACATTCATTGATGTATCAGTGGAAGATTCGTTCATGCTTTCTGACATTGATCTAGAGGCATGTGTAACGGACAATTGAGTACCTAAAGCTTGAATTTGGTTGTGCAACAAAGAGTTCTGTTCATTTAAATCTTTAAAACGTTCCATCATTTGGGCATTTTCAGCATTAAGCATTTTCTCTCTTTCGGACCAAGCAGCCATTTCCATTTCCATTTTTTCTACAGCACTGTTTTTCATGGCAACTAATTCATTGATTTGGTTTTGAGCTCTTGATAAATCTTCTTTGACTTGTGATAAAGTTTGAATATCACTAGAATGTAACATCATTTCATGACTATACTTTTCTTCTGCTTTAATAACAGCTTCTGACATATTTGCTATTTCAGATCTCATAGACTGCAGTTCTAACTGAGAATTGTCATAATTAGCAATAGCTGATTTTAATTCTTCTCGGGCTTCTGCTAATTCTCGTCTAATGGCATTATTATTAGTCGACTGATCTCCACTTGCCTGAAGTGTCAGCTCTGCTTCTAACTCTCCACATTTTTCTTCCAAATGTTGTAATTTCTGTGTATACTCTGATAGTTTTGCTTGAGTCTCTAATTTGTATGTTTCATACTCAGAATGAAGGGTTTTAAGTTCTTTTTCAGCACTCTCAGATATGTCGCAATACTGTTTAATGTGTTCTTTTGCTACAGTCAATTGCTCCTGGAGAGACTTGATTTCTCCCTCTCTATCTGAAAGTTTATTTTCAAGTTCCTTCATCTTTTTCATTGTGTCAAAAGAACCATCTGAGTTTGGAGCTAAAGCAACTCTGAGTTTTTTCACGAGTTCCTCATTACTCTTATTTTTCTCAGCCAAATCATCACGAAGTTGCGTAATTTCCTTTCTCAATTGGTCTGCAGCGTCTTTTTCTTCCTGCATCCGTGATTTAGCAATTTCAGTTTGCCTTTCAAGATGTGCAGCTAATTCCCTAAATCTATCTTGTTCCTCCTGAAGTCTTCGTCGTAAAGCAGAACACTCTCTGTTCGATTCATCCAGTCTACTCTCAATTTTTGTACGATTTTCTACCTCGACACGCTCTAGACTAGCTTTAATTAATTCCAAATTTTTCAATAACAACGCCTGGCCTTGTCTTTCGCGATTTAACATTTCTTTTTCTGTTTGCAGCCTTAATTCCGTATCTTTGACCAATTTACATTCTAATTTCAAGTTTCCAAGTTGTATTTCGGCAGCAGCAAGTTTTCCTTGGGAATTTAAAGCCTCGTCACGCAAATGTTGCAGGGATACTTCGTGCTTTGCGATTGTAGCACTGTATGACTTGTTTTTTTCTTCCAGAGAAGCAATTTGCTTTTTATATGTAGTAACATTTGTTTGCAAGATTTTCAGTTTTTCGTTATTATACTCCGCGGTTGACGAGCATTTGCTATTGGCTGCAGTCAATTTTGAGATTTCCTGTCTCATGTTATCAATTTGTTCAAATAACATTTTTTCATTTGTCAATTTTTCCTCTTTGTAGGTTTTGTATTCGTCTTTTAAAAGCTCAAGGTGTTTTTCTGTTTCCCTATACTTTATTTCAAAAGCCGCTGGTTCGGAAGAAGGTTTTGGTGCTTTTTCAGTAGATTCCATAGTGAAAGAATCTCCCTTCTCCATTTCTACATCTTCAGAGCTTATTTCATGACGTTTGCCTTTCATAAGATCATGATACAATTTCTTAAACATATCACGTTGCCTAATTAAGCCATTGACCATTTTAGTCTGTCTATCTTGAGCTTCAGTAAGTTCAACAACCCTGTTCTTTAAGGACTCTATTTTACCTTGCATTTCTCCAGACTCAAATTCTTCTTTATGACGTTCAAATTCTTCTTGTTTATCAGTCAGATCGCGAACCATTCGCAATAGTTTCTGATTGTTTGCTTGCAATTCCTGAATATCACTGAATGTAACTAAGGTTTTAGATATAATCCTTGAAGAGCTTAAATCTGAGGAATTGGTTGCATTAGATGCAGTATTAGAATTATCATGATCTCCATTGGGAAGTAACCCACCTCGGCTATGCTCAATTTCCTTCAATAAGAAACAAACCTGCCTTCCCAAATCAGCAAGTTCCCCTTTAAACCGAGCGTTTTCCCGACTATAATGATTAGCAATTTTAGATGACTCATTGTAATCATCTCTTAGGCTGTTACATTCAATCATTATCGAGTCTATTTGTTGAGATAATGCCGTATTACTTTCTATTGCTTCTTCATATTCTAGCTTTTGTTTTTGTAACATAGGAGCTTTTTCTTCCAATTCTTGAACAATTGTGTTAATTGTTATATTAAGGCGTCTATTTTCTTCTTTCTCTTGAGTTAACTCTTCGGAGACTTTCACAAGCTGTGAATACATCTGAGTCAAAGACATTCCTGATTTTAAAAGTTTACTAGCAGAAGCTGCCGATGGAGCCAAATTACTTAAAGCCATATCAAGATTTTGTGCATTAGCAGCTTTCAAAAGATCATTTGCATGTTCTAATTCATTCTTTAAGGAAGCAATAATTTCGTTCTTTTTTTCCATTAGTTCTTCATGATCCATTTCAGACTGTTTATACTTAGTTTCCAGTTCACCATATTTTTCAGTAGCTTCATTCAAAAGCTTCTGTAATTCAGAAATCCCTCCAGTAAGCTCCATAGTTTTTGCCTCAGCATCGTCATGCATAGTTTTAAAAAGATCTGCCAATTTTGTCTTGGCTTCCAATTCCTTTTTAAAATTGTCAGTCATTTTGTTTTCTATCTCTCTTTGTTCCATTAAGCGCTGTGATAGATTTTCCGCGCGACTATTTAAAGTCTTTATCATTTCATTTAACTGGGTAATTGTTTCATTGGCAGAATTCAATTCTTCAGTTTTTGCAGACAGCTTGGTCTCAATACTAATAAGACGGCTAGTACCATTAAGTCTTACGGTTTGAAGTTCTGAAGTAAGTCTATTAACTTCTTCTGTCAATCCAGCAATTTGAGAATTCAAAAGAGTTCTTTCCTGTTCTATTCGCTTTTCGCGATACTGCAAAGATAGTTCCTTGCTCTGTGTATCATCATTTAACGCTAGAGCTTCACATTTAGCATCAATTGCAGCATGCAGTTGCTGCGAAAGCGAAACTTCATTAGCAGTTAGTCTTTCTATTTCCGTATCGCGCCGTTGCAAAATGCGTGTTAGGTCATTTCTTTCATCCACTGCAGCATCTCGAGCACTTTTAATCGAAATAGCTTCATTTTCTAGGCGACAAATCTGTTCGCGTGCCTTTTCATATTCTGCATTTAAACTCGCTACTTGTTTATCCAATGCTACTACAGCTTCATCTGCAACAAGCAACTTTTTCGCAGCATCTTCATATTTTGCTGTAAGTTCAGATACTGATGCTTCCAATTCTGATATCTTATCTCCTGTAATAAGAAAAGATAAAAGTTAAATTTAAATCAAAAACGTTTTCTTTTTTAAATAATATTTAAGCTGAGTAGGAGCGCGATGTCCAGTAAGATCACCTGGTAGGATCCTCTACCTATTAATTTTGTACGTGGGGGATCCTACCAGGTTATCTTACTGGACATCCCCAGTAGGCGCCGTTTGCGTTTTTTTTATAATCTATTTTGCCCAGTCTCGTGCTAACGCCATCCATCCTTTCCCAACTGTCTGCCAAATGTCATCAGAGCATCGAGCTAATGGTCTGCCCACTGATCTGTGACCTAATCTCGGCCACTACTATGTTAGCGCCCTCAACCACCTGCCATCGTTAGCACGAGGCCGGGAAAAATAGCGTGAAAATGAAGAGGTCTTGACCCCGCAGTGTGTGGATGTGGGCTGAAACGATGATGATGAATCTATTTTGCTTATCATCTGTATTTGTGTCATATACATTGCAAGTTTGTTAGAATGAATGCCTGTTTTCTTTCCTACACTAACAGGCAAAAATATTCGCCCACCGACTTTTGTTCATACAATTATTTACAAATAAATATAACTTCTTAAACCAGAGTGTTACTCCAAAAATACTTAACCAACTTTTATGTTAATTGTAGTGTATTGTCGCTAAAATAACTTAGGTCCAAAATGGCCACCAAATTTTATTTTTAAAGGTTGTAACTCTTTTCAAAGAATTTTAAAAGATCCATAAATTACCTGTTCGTAGTAAATTATTGTTTTGTACGACTTTTAAATTTATGAATGATTTGGTTGGAAAGAGCCATAACCTTAAAAAAAAGAATTGTTGGCCATTTTGGATCTACCTACATTCAAATTCGTTCAGCCTTTTTTCAGTTACTCTCTCTGATTTAAGAAGTTATACTATAGTTCACAACAGCCACTCAGTCCTGCAACTTATTGAATACAGAAGACGTCTCCTTTCTACCACCTCATAAAAAGAAAATACTAAAGCAGTCTCAAATCTAAGTAAGAAAATTAAAGAAGGTATTAAAAAGGACCGAAAAATACATACAAGCAATCACAAATAGAAAGAAGACGAATGCGAAGTTGAGAAAGCAATTAGGAGTCAGAAAATGGAAAAGGCACCGGGTCCTGACAAAATTTCAACGAACGAAAACGAACTTCTAAAGGGCACCAAAGAAGAGCTTTCCCCAGTACTCGCAAAAATCTTCAATAATGTTCTGACACTAGGTAATACCCCAGAACAATGGGAAACTTCCCATATAACTTTAATACACAAAAGAGGACATTGGGAACTATAAGCCAATAAATTTCAAGTCTAATTATCTACAAGACTTTCGCAAAAATAATCCTTGACCTATCAACCACGCTAGATGAAAACCAATCACAAAGGACTTTAAAGGCCGATAAAAAAACCACAACTTTTTTTTTACTACCTTTCAACGTACTTAATTCGTACTCGACACTTTTTGTAGTAATAACTAAAGACAAAGAAACTAAAAAATGGCACCTTTCATTTATTTAATAACATTACGAAAACAAACTCCGATATTCGTACTTCGATGTAACACGAACATGGGGTACAAATTAGGGTTGTGATCTGGATTTAACATGAAAACCTTCATGATTTATCTTGCTGCATTTATAATTCGAATTTTGATTTTCATTGTGATTTTATGACTTGGTGTTTCTGGAACTTGATGATTTGCTTTGTGATTTGGACTTCTGAGTGATTTCAATATGACCTACACACATCATCTACATCCTGGACCTGCTCATTTGCTTTGTGATTTGGACTTCTTATTAGTGATTTTAATACGACCTGGCCACATTGAGGACTTTTATATTTGCTTTTGATTGGAATTGATATAAAAAGATTTTTATGTTTTGAAAAATTTACCTTCTATGACTTTTTCCGGTTTTTCAGGCGTTTTATCTCTTTTTTTCCCTGCCTATAATTAGGCAAAAGTAATAAGAGTAATTACTTCCATTTTAAAATTCTCTATTACAGTTTTAAATAGCTTAGTTTACTTTTCTTCTTAAAAGGCCCTTTAAAAAGCTAAGCTGGCATCACATTTCCTCCTGTTTTTTGATTATTGAAGTGAAATTTAGTAAAATTTTCAAAACATTATTTTAAAATCCCCGACCAAACGAACCTACAATGGGTTGACAAAAGGATTTAAATCAGACTTTTTTGATTTTAATAATAATAAAAACGATTTGTTTTGATTATTAAAATACTTTTTTTAAGCTATTATTGGTTTATAATTGTTTACTTGTTAACTTTCAGAGTTGATAACTCGCACATGACATTCAATACCGTATTAACTCAAAAATAAATTGTAATGCATAACTATTTGTACTAGTTTGAAATTAGAATAAATTTTTCAACACCGTCACATTTCGAGTTAAGACGGTATTGATTGTGATGTGCGAACTCTTAACCGATTAGCCCATTCATCAAATCTAGCCAAGAACAACCCCGATTGAACTAGATATCTACTTTGAAAAAAACCGCGTACGAAACGGTCCATCCGTTTAGAAGCTACGATGCCACAGACCGACACACAGACACACGTTAAACTTGTAAAGACTGTTATCGATAAAATCCGGCCATGCATGCTCTGGTGTATTTTTTTAATGAATGCTAATTTTCAAGCAGAATTTTTTTGTAATAGTCAGTGGTTATGAAACTTCATAATAAAAATACAATCATAATAAAAAGTTTGGGCGTCTGTGACTTAGACCATTATATAATCCACAGTACCAATATTTTTTTGTACACGGTCTACTGACAGTCTTTACCAAATTCTCCTGTTAAAAACATTTTATTATTTTTAATTATACAAACCAAATTATACCTTATTACATTATCTTTTCACAATAGTTAAAACTTTTCTAATTGTATTAAGATTGAGATAGTTCTGAGGTTTTTTAACTTTGGCGAATTTGACTTTTTGACAAATAAATGCCTCCCATACAAAAATAAGTTTCAGTGCTTGGAGTAAAAAGTCTTCGTGACTACTACAAATAGAAATGAGTTTCAAAAAGTATTTTTTTGGTAAGACGACATTCTAATGTGCGTAAAACAGCTTGTAAAAATATAAATACAGTTGTGACATTGTAGCAGGAAGCGAGTGAAGATTGTCAAAAAACGCTGGACAAGAGATGAAAGGTGTGATAGAATATATTCGGCGAAAACTCACACATACCCATACATTATGATACGATTTTATTTTATTATATAGTATTATAATTATGTAAGTTAATAAAAAAAAACTGCTTGAAATTATGCATTCATTGCAAAGATACACCAGAGCACGCATGGCCGGATTTTATCGTGTACAGTCTTTAAGTTATATTGTAACACCCCTCTGTTTAAGTTAGGGGTTAAAACACCATAACACGCGACGTTGCCAGCACACGTTTTGTAAGAAGGCTCTTTTAAGAACACAACTGTATTCAATACAACTCGTAAACATTGACTTAAATAACAAACACTTTCAAATTAAAGTGACTTTAAACAAACAAGAACTTTAAAAATTAAGGTTACTGTCCTAGCTGGCTAATTTGTTTTTGTATAAATATAGCTTCCTTGGCAGTATCTTCAAAAACTTTTTGTTTTTTGCTTCGAGTTCTTAAATATCAAGTCACTAGCTATTCTTTTTTGGGCTATGAGCCAGTTTATCTAAATTTTCCTTCCTTTTATGTTGCGCATAGGGTCGCCAGGTCGGTAGGATTTTACAGTCTTGTCCAGCCAAATATATAAGTCCGGCCTGCCTGGGTTTTGGTGTACCCCGCCCCGCCAAAACGTGCCGAACGAAAGCGCGCGAGCGACTGACGCGGACACGCATGACGCGCCATCTCGCAGGAGTCGCAGATGTCGCGGAGTTGTCATATAATTAGGAGTAGAATCAAGTGTTTTAAATATTCGTGTTTGTGCTATGTGTAAAATTTAATTTGTCCCATGGTAAATGGAGGACTTTTTTCCTACTAGCTGTCCATGCCCGGCGCCTATTTATAGCCGTATTTTTTTTTCATACAAACCTTATCCTGATGATCATAAAAATCTAGTCCCTTTCAATGTTGTACGTTTGGCTATTTATTATTTTAAACATTTCCCAATTGATCAAAGGTTAACTGGAAGAGATCCCTTACAGGGATAAGTTCGCCTTTGTACATACCTTTTGTATTTCTGTATATTTTGTTGTTTGTTATTTTCCTGATTGTACAATAAAGTATTGAGTAACCAAGTAAAACAGGGATTTATTTTTATATATACAACGTGTTACGAAATACCCCGTAAAAATATAATACAGGGTGGACCATAAGTAAGTTAACATTTGAATTAGCTGCTACGTCTTTTTGAGCGGGAGGGGGGGAGAGCGGGGTATGTCAAATGAAAGAGCGGCCATTAGGGATTTAGTACGATGGCGTCATTCACCGGAGAACAACGTGCGTTTTGTGTACGTGAATATTACCGAAACCGCGATTCTGCAACCGAGGCCAAGAGAAAATTTTGTTATCATTACAACATACACACTGATAACTTTGCCCCGTCTGTTCATATAATAAAAAAATGGGTTCAGAAGTTCGAAATGACGGGTTCGACACTAAATATGCCACGATCCGGCCGGCCAAGGACGTCGCGTGACCCTGAAAACGTAGAGCGTGTTCGAGCCTCTGTTCAAGGTCAACCTGGTCTCTCAACTCGGAAGCGGTCTACTGTCTTAAAGGTATCGAGATGGACTTTAAACAGAATTTTGCATAATGATCTACACCTGCATCCGTATAAAATTCAAATTATACAGGAATTGAAGCCTGATGATTCTGATAAAAGACTGGCTTTTGACAACGAAATGCTTGGGAGGTTTCGGAACTTCAGCAACATTTTTTTCTCAGATGAGGCACATTTTCACCATAATGGACACGTTAACAGGCAAAATTGCAGGTATTGGAGTGACACTAACCCGCAACTAAAGCATCAAAGGCCATTGCACTCGCCCAAGGTCACTGTATGGGCGGCAATATCTGCCACTGGAATCATTGGTCCTTATTTTTATGAAGATTGGCGACAACGTCCGATAACTGTAAATACAGTGCGTTATGTCGAAATGTTGCAGTTTTTTTTTGCGCCTGCCCTAAATATCTTTAAGGGCTACAACAAACGGACTTGGTTTCAGCAAGATGGTGCAACTTGTCACACCTCCAATGACGCTATTGCCGCCGCACTAACGAGCATTTTGCTTTCAAAATCGGACAAAAGTAAAAAAATCCAAATGTAGCTAATGACACCAAGACCATAGTTATTTTGTACCTAAGTTAACGTACTATCCGGGAAAGGGTTTGAAGTAGACCCTTTCCGCACCCCTCCGCTGCACAGGTAGTCGGAATCTAGACATCGTTCAGAACGCACGCCTACATTCTCGATACGCTCTACTTCTTGTTAACTTTTAGTTACGAGTTATATGTTTTTTTGGAGTTAAAGTGACAAGTTTGAGTTATGGATCCTTTGGAACAAGGTATGTATTTAATTTAAAAACCAAAACATTAAGACTTTGTTAAAAAAATTATAGCATTTAGGCCCATCATCTAAAGAAGGGTAAAAAATTGGTTTTTCTTTGTTTTTCTTTGACAAAAAAGGGGTTTATGTTATAGTGTCGAGGAAGATCGAGTATTTTTTTTTTTAATATAGTATTCTATAGGATATTACCCTGCTATAACAGTAAAAACACTTTCCACATCTTTCCACGACTTTGAATTAAAGGACTTTAAAGTGCATAGAGGTATTTTTCAATTTTGTAAACAATTTTCATTTTGTCGCAGATTTGACATCTAATGTCATGGAGATGTCTCGAAAATCGCTTTTTATGCTTTTTAAAGAAAGCCCAGCAAGAAAAATTTACGAAAAAGCTGATGCTTTAAAAAAAATTACGAAAAAGCATCATTTGTGGAACTTAAACTGCGAGAGATGATGAAATGCCCCGAAGATCAATATCACACCCTAAGTCTATCTTAGGCACTTTAAATCGGAATTGAAGAAGAGGTGAACATCCGCCAACTATATCGAAGATAGATGTTTGCAGAAAAACGCCGAATGGCTTAATGTTTCGATACCAATTCATGATTGGACACAAAGTGTTAAGAAGCCTGGACGTCCAAGTAAGGAAGAAGAAGAACAGAACTGAAGAAGACCCGCAGTCATTAAGTTTCGGTTTGTCGATTCTTCATGCAAGAATTCGACTATTTGAAACTGTGCTGCATCTCGCATATAAGCTTCCTTTCAAGAAATGGCAAGCTCGAACCACGGAAGAAAAGAACATTGTTAAGGAGAGGAGAAAGAACGGGACTGATTATAGATATGCCTAAAGCTGGGTTTGGAAATTCGAATTCAGGCAATACATCTCGAAGATTCTTCGCCGACCCAGATTTAGCAGCCGATATCACTGGCATTAATAAAGATTTTATCATAAAACTAAAAATTATCCTAGAAGCAATATCTTCTGGACACCAACTCGATACAAAAAAGTTTGAAGAGTTTTGTAAGGATACTGCTAAAATGTACGTCGAGCTTTACGGTTGGCATCCTATGACGCCCACTCTGCACAAAATTCTAGTACATGGCCCTACCGTAGTGGATCATGCCATATTACCTATCGGTCAGCTGTCTGAAGAGGCTGCGGAGGCACGGAACAAGCATTACCGCTCCTACCGACAAAATTTCGCAAGGAAGTTTTCGCGGTTACAATGTAACGAAGACGTCTTAAATAGGCTTCTTCTCACATCAGATCCATTGATCAGCTGTGGAAGAAAAAGGAAACCCAGCAAAAGCCAGCCGTTTTTAAAAGAAACAATAGACCTTTTCAAGCCCGAACCAAATAACGACGATTCATTAATGGATGAAGAAGAATAAATGTATTTTTTTCAAATATGTACTTATTTTTACTAAAATATACTTTTAATAAGCTTTTCCATGTATTTTCATTTATTTCCAATTTGAAAATTACTCAAAATATTTTTGTCCGATTTTGAAAGCAAAATGCTCGTTAGTGCGCCGTCCGGGAAATTTTTGGAGAAAAAGTGATTTCCAAAAGAGGTAACAAACTGGCCACCTCGAAGCCCAGATTTGTCCCCAATGGTTTTTTTTCTTTGGGGATATCTCAAAAGTAAAGTTTATGTCACCAACCCAAGCTCCATCGAAGAATTAAAAGAAAATATTCGCGACGAAATGCAAGGAATTCCCCATAACACTCTACGGGCAGTAATGGAAAATTTCCGTTCCAGGTTGCATGAGTGCCAGGACAGGAAAGGGCTACATTTAGATAATGTTATTTTTAAAAAATAAATCCCCAATGTGTCTACTTTTGTTGTAAATAAACGTTTTTATACTGTGCAAATGTTATATTATTCATAATGACATTTTAAATGTTAACGGACTTTTGGTCCAGCCTGTATATTTATTAAAGCCAAAAATATTGTCAACCCTAGTAAGCTGTCATGTCAAGGAACCGGAGTTAGCAAAGATTATTATAAACAGGGGTCGTACTTTTGATGCCGATGACGTCAAAATGACGAAATTTTACGCACAGGGTGCTCTGCTTTCATTAGGTAGGTCTTTAGGTATGTATTAACTGGTACAAATAAAAAAATGTAAAATAAGAAGCGGTAAAATGACTATAGTTAAATACAGCTTAATCGCAATCAAAATACGGATCACGGCAGCATCATTTTTTTTTTTTTCACCACTCCTTACTAAAAATGGCGAATTGAGACAATTTTCTTTTATGAATGTCAATGCAATAATTAATTGTATTTATGACTAATTAATCATATTAATATTTATTACAACATTAAAACAGTTTTTTTTTTAAATGATAATGTTACTCGATGATTTTTGCCAGTGTCCTTTTCAATCAAATAGTTTCATTTACGTTTTAGGTATGAAGTAGTTATTTATTTTTCTACGCGATAATAATAGATTACTTAACAAAAATGATTGACGACTAATGGTTAATAATTACAATAAAACCATTTGGAAGCAACTCTATGTAGCGTGACGTCATTTTTGCGTCAACGGCGTGAAAAGTACAGGCCCTGATTATAACAGAAAGCCCAATCTACCTATTTTAATAATTGTCAACTTTAATGGTTTTTGTATTTATCTTCCACAAAGGTTCGCTATCTCAATACCAAAGCTCAATACTAGAATGTCATTATGTTTAAGTACTGGCTTTAAAAAACGACAAGACGGAAATAATTTTTTTGTTGTTATTTCAAATCTTCTTATCAATATTCTACAATGGTTTCGTGTTTTTTCCAAAATTACGATATGTTCTAACCCAGAATGTTACGATATAATGTTATGCGTACGCCATGAAGATAGCAATTTTAATCGTGCTCGCGAACTGTTTCGGCAACGATTTATGGATGGAAGACCCCCCTCGGTTATAAGGCACCATTTAACCCCCTTTCGGCTTTATGGGTATTTTTTTAACAACCTGTATAGGTATAAATAACTGTAAGGCTTGATTTCCTCCTACGCTGATGTCGGTCCCTGACGTCGGTCGAGCGTACGAATATACTCCATGTTCTATGGAACCCCGCACAGCGACACTGACGTCCACGGCAGATTTACGGCGCGCGTCGGTCTCGCTCGTCGGCGCCGCGTACGTCGGTGCGCTGACGCGCTATACAACACCAACACCATTGCGCGCTCAGTGCAAAGCTGACTGGTTAGTTGTACGCACGTGTGCGCAGCGCAAGCGAGCTCATACTTTTCCGTATAGCGATTGGTTTCCCACTGCGGGACTTTTCTTTGTCATACGCGACCGATGTCAGCGTAGGAGGAAATCAAGCCTCAATAGCTATCAACTGAGCTAGTTACAGTACATAGTTTATATATTTTAATTCTGGTTAAACATCTCCAAAAATATGAAACTGAGGAAAACAGAAACGACTAGCAACAAGAACAAAAAATGTAATTTAACCCTTTTCCCCAAAAGTCCCAAAAGTAAGACTGGCAAATCACTGTGCACGTTTCCAAGTAGTAAAGGTTTTTATCCACTCGGTTCATACTGGATACTATAGTACCAGACCTCAATGAACCATCGCTTCACCCGTGCTAAAGTACAAAATACCGATGATTCACCACGCCTCCTGGCGGTCGAAATTAAGCGGTCGGTTATAATATCTGGAAAATTTCCTCTTGTTTCTTTTATCTATATCTATACTTCTATACTTAATATTATTAAGAGGTAAAGTTTGTGACGTTGTAAGGGGTAATCTCTGGATCTACTGAACCGATTCCAAAATTATTTTACCAATAGAAAGCCACGTTATTGGTGAGTGTCATAGGCTATAGGTATATTAACCTAAATGTTTATTGCCCAACGTAGTGGGCACGGGAACAGCTAGTTTGTAATAAAATATTTATAATAAGTTTGTTTAATATCGTAAATAAGTTATTTTGATATTCAAATTTTACCCCCTTAAGTATTTTTTTAATGGTAACTTTATAAGTAATGAATGTCCCAGAATTTTCTTTAAGATATATATATCTACACTAATATTATAAAGAGGAAAGATTAGATTTTTTGTTTGTTTGTTTATTTGTTTGAATTGAATAGGCTCCGAAACTACTAGACCGATATGGAAAATTCTTTCACCATTACACGGTGATTCCACGGTAGGCCATAAATCCAAAAAAGTCATGAGCGTATCCTGGTCTGATTGTTTACTAAAACGAGTCACTAATACCCAACCTACTAAATACTATAAATAGCAAAGTCATTAAATGAAATTATCATTCACTTTTGTGCAATGAAAGTGACCGCATCTCCACTCTAATAAGCAGTACGTTTGAGTCGCCCCAACTTAATCACATTGTTATTGTGTGTTATTATTATTAATCGCATCTTTCCACCTGGTAATAATATAAAAGTGCAAGTTCAAGGTATGTACTTTAGTTATTAATAATATTTAAGTAACAATATTTTTATTTGTATTTTATATGATTTTTTTACTAGAGGTCTATTGTTTCGCTTGATTTTTCCTGAAGTATGGCTTCACATAGAGCTATAACTTTTCGCCGACCCATGCCGACCCTGAGACATATATCATTATAAACAGGGAGATATATGAAATTAGTTCTGTGAATTTCATCTGCCTCTTGTTGCATCTTTTTAGGTTATGGAGGTGCAAATATATACATGTCCATATAGACAAAAAATATGATTTTTGTAAAAAAAAAATTTCTTTGTTTCATTCAATTTTTTCAAGTTTTCCTATTCGAGACGTATCATTTTCGATATTTGGAATTCTAAGGAGGGAAACGAAAATGAAAAATTTCATCTAGTTCTTGATACTTTGATAGAAACTGCACAACTTTCGGATGACATCGAAAATATTGAATTAGAGACATTAAGTGATAGAATAAGGAATTTATGTAAACGAATTTCATCTTACTGGGCAAAAGTACATCGTTCAAAGTCTAAATTATTAGAAAAACATTCAGATTGGTTAGGTGTAATAGAACATATTGACGCAAAGCGAAGTATAAAGCAGTGTATTTAGATTACCAGTTAAAAAAAAACTGCATTGTCTAAGTCTGTGCTTGATTTGATATGTGTTAAATAATAGTAGTTGTAAAAATAGTAATTGATAGCTCTACGCTTGAATGTAAGTTAATGAACTTAGATTACATGAAATTAAAGATTTTGTTCCCAATTTATTTATTAAATGCTTTCCATTAAGGATAGTGGATGGTATTTTCGTTTATTTACTCGTACTTATGCTTAGGGTTCCGTACCTCGAAAGAAAAAAACGGAACCCTTATAGGATCACTTTGTTGTCCGTCTGTCTGTCAAGACCCTTTATCTCGGGAACGCGTGGAGGTATCGAGTTGAAATTAAAACCATATACTCAAGTCTACAGTCCCTTGAAATTGTGAAAAAATCTAACTTATAAACTAGCGTAAAAAAAGATAGGGCCGTTTTTGCCGCAAAGAACGTATATTTCGACACTCTCAAGGGAATCAAAATGTATAGGTTATTTTCCGTTGACGTAGATCAATGAAATTTGGCAAGTAATACCGTCTTGTACTTCAAGTACGAGTATAGGCAAAAATCTGAAACCATACATTTTTAATTGAATCACAAAAAATACACGGTCTTGAGTTAACCGTGTCATGTGCGGAACCCTCGGTGAGCGAGTCCGACTCGCACTTGTCCGGTTTCAACCATTAAAATCGCAGTATAAATATAATGTTTTAGACTATAATGTCCAAAACAACATTCATTATCACCATGAGACATTTTTATTTCCAAAAATATTCAATATTTGTGTTA
The DNA here is from genome assembly GCA_946894065.1 of Acleris literana. NCBI lineage: Eukaryota > Metazoa > Arthropoda > Insecta > Lepidoptera > Tortricidae > Acleris > Acleris literana. The sequence continues at coordinate 9,780,644 of OX335681.1, forward strand.
TACACATATAAAAATATAATTTATTGTCAATTTAATATTCCTAGAACAGTAATTAATACTTTAAAATCAAAGAAATAACTTACTTCGGAGTTGAGGTATTTATGACCGCCTTTGTATGGGAGCGGAATCACCGTGCATTAGAATCCTACATTATCCCTGATGAACATAGGCTATAGAATATTTTCAAAAAAGTTAGGGATCCGTATGAAAACTTCGATAATGTAACCCAAGCTGTGAAAAAAATACCAAAACCAAACCTTATATCGCGTACGCTGCGGAAACTATTGACAATAGAGCAAAGCGATGTAATACAGTTTTATAGAAGACATTAATATCTACTAAAAGTCCGCGATACCATATGTATAACTATAACAGTTATGTCACAATAACTACTAAAATAAATGTGCAAAAGTAACGCCGGTACTAACTAGGCCCTATTATTCGTACCTTGGTATTAATCCTTATCCAAATAAATCACTTCGTTTCCAAGGCTATGCCAGTACCCGAAAATTACTTTTTGAATTATTCAAATCGGACATACCATTCAAAAGTTATCGTGAGTGTAATAATTACCAAAATTGTAATTTAAGAAACAGCCCTCTAAGTGACTTTAATTGGCTTTATCTACAACAGAGAATAGATAGACACGTAACATTTGGCTAATGGTTCCTGTATATTGTGAAATGAGTGCAAGATCACGCCTATATCCCTCAGCCAAGCATCAAACAGTGTATGTACATACGTAGGTACATTATATCACGCCTGTTTCACAGATGGGTAGGTAGAGACCATTTCTTTCTTTTCACTTTCAAGAGTGTATGTGACGATGAGAAATCTATTACTTGAGTATATAAACATTTAATCAAACTTAACCGAAACCATGCATCTCTTCTCTAATCTTTTCTCTAAATAGTATAAATCAAATTCGCTTCGCGCCTGCCTGCCTGTTTTTCCGCTAACTCCTTCTAAACCACGCAACGGATTATGATATGGTTTTCACTGTCATTTAGAGAATTTATTCTAGATATTTTATGTGTACATTTCATTCTAATAAAAATTTAATATAGTTGAAAAAACTCAATGGGTTCCTACCAAGTCGTCAAAAATCGTTTTTCGGGCCCTTACATAGCTTACGCTGGCTAAACCTTAAGAGATGTGTCAAAATAATGTAGTAAAGAATTGTAGTTCTTTAAAAAACCTAGAGAAAAGTCCGTGATGGCATATGTCTATCTCCTAAGATTGACTCACAGTAACCATTTTTATGTTTATAATTTTATTTAAAAATCTTACGTTATTAGCAAAGTTATTCTGTCCGATTCAGTATTTAACCTTATCCACATAAATCCGTTGGTTACCTTGGGCATTTAATGAAGAGTAACGTTGTCCCGTACAATATATTATTTAAATAAATACTTTAGAAGATACGGCAGATTCAATATTACGCGCAACATAGATTAGAACTCAAAACAAAAATGAGAGTTTCGTTGTCTACACGTATGAAAACCGGCTCTTTGCAGAGTTGTTGAGCTCTGCTCAGAATAGGAAATGGACAGATGCCCCAAGATAATAGGAGCATTAATCTTCAAAATGAAAACCTTCGTTGTAATAAAATAATTAGTCGACAATGTTTATTCCGAAATTAATAATATTAATTCTAAGATTGTACCCGGTTTAAGGAGAGAGCTATTTTATCACCAACTAATGGTCAGGTAGGTATAGAATGGCTTAATTCTATGGATCAATGCGTCGACACAAACATACTACTCTGTAGACACTGTGCTCGACCTGGAAGAGGCTGTCTATTTCCCAACGGAATTTCTCAATTCCTTGGAACCTTCTGGATCGACCCACATATTTTTTTTTTGAAAGAAGGGTGTTCTATTATTTTACTACGGAACCTTAATCCACCCAAATAACATCTATAAAAACGATCATAATAGAATGCACAATACTGACCGGATGTGCGGCTGGAAAAGTCGTTTTAATTCCCCGGATTCCATAAATACCAACGGATCTACTTTTCCAGTTTAAACGACTGCAATGTTCCGTAAAATTATCGTTTTCAATGACAATTTACAAGTCACAACAAGGTCAAACATTAAAAATTGCGGGCTTAGATCTGAGCGTTGAGTGTTTTTCAAATCAAATCATTTATTGTGTGGAATTTAGGTACAGTACAATGTCAATATAATATTGCACAAATTTTGGAAACACCAAACTCTACCTTTTCAGGTGTCACACATTTCACTACCTACATTATTTGGATTTTTATTTTTTTATTTATCCTGTGGACGTATACCCTTTACCCTTTCGCGCGTCACTTCCAGGCAAGATTTATTTGTATTGCGCAATGAAAAGTCCGCCTTAAACATTGTACATAGAGAGATTCTGTGATAACTGGCAGTCATGATTGAATTGAATTTAAAATCTAACAGCATCAAATACTCAATTTCGCAAAAAATGTCTGATAGGATATCTTTCTAAAATCGTCATAAAATAAAACTTCTGGCTTTATTTTATCCACCTATCTATAATTTGAAAAGTATATTATTCCAGATGAACTTGGATTATTTTAACTTAATATTAACCGAAGCGAAGCGAGGGCGGGTCGCTAGTATTTATTAATTAAACAGTTAAAACTTAAAATCACACTATAAAATGTATTTTTAGGAATTTGATTATATTTGTGGAGTACTTGTGCAAAGACCTTGCCTTAAACAACGAACTATGTTTTCAGTTTGTTTAAAATAATAGTATAAATCTTAGACAGGCGCCACCTTTAGGAAAAAGATGGATAACTTTGTCAAGAAAAGGATAGAAACGTTTAATAGCCGTTTTATTTATGTGTATGAGTGGAATAGATATAAATTTAATAGATCTGACTACGCACGCTGCCGTGGGTGTCCCACGTGAAGCGACGTCCAAATAGTGTTGGGTACTGTTATGCCCAGGGACGACGGACCACGGCGTGAGCCAGCGAGTGAAGCGAGTGGTTAATAATCTGCCAATTACCAAACGTGTTCAAAAACAGGGTAAGACACTTTTTGCCGTATTTATGAATTCTTTAATTAGTTAATATTGGTAATTAATTTGTTATAACTGATATAATTAATACTGCAATGTGATAGTTAAGTATATTAGGTTATTTTTAAAATATGTGCTAGCTTATAAGTTTTCATACACATTTTCTGAAATAAACTTGAATTGAATTGAATTGAGTTATTACTTATAAAAGTAGTTGTAGAAATAGTTTTTAGTTTCATTGTACACTGTACTCACTTGTCTGCCCAAAAATCGGAGTGTAATGTTTTTGGGGTATTTATGTATGTTAGTATATTAGTATATATGTATTTTGTGATTGAACAGCAAAAGTGGAGATGGATAGGTCACATGCTGCAAAGTAAATAAGATAATGTGGCAAAACAGTCATCAAATGATACCCAAGGAAAGGCAAAATGAGCAGAGGTAGACAAAACAAAATATGGGAGGACAAAATTAAACTGAATGCTTGCACCAACTGAAGGAGAGTTGCTAAGGATAGACAGCAATGAGAATTGTTAGAGGGGGCCTTTGCCATGAGGCACACTGAAAAAGTAACAATAAAGTATAACATAACAAAAAACAATGTGTAGCTTTCTTAATTCAGAATGAAAAAGGCTATTGATTGATATTATTTTGTGACAGGACTAAAGGGGTATCATGAAATTTGTCTTATTACAGGAGTATTTTTTAACTATCACATTTATATAATATAATATATATTACAATGAAAGTATTGTGTTATATAAGATTTGTAGCATTAAAGCCAATACCATTTTAAGGGATTTGGTTCGGATGACCTAAGTTGCATTTTGCCCTGGTAAGGAAAATATCTTTGTTGTACAATGACTAAGTTAGCTAAAGGTCCAGATTGTAAAAGTTACAAAATATACATGTAGATCAAATGTCGTAATTGCTAAACAACTAGGTTGAACTAAGAATGAATTGCCTATGAAGTACTATGCAGGTAATATTGAAATGATGTATTATCATCTCAATGAAAATTGCTACTTAAAACATATTTATTATACTTAAGACATACTCTTTGGCACCGATTAGATTATCAATATTAACGTGCAATCCATGCATATCGCGATCCGTATCACGAAATATTGATGCATATCACAAGGATATCCAAACATTTTGAAATCCACAATAAATATTGACATACCAGTATCGTGATAATATTGATAGTCAGTTCTGTGCCTTTACTGAGGGTTATGCAAATTTTCTGTAACAGCCCAACATAAAGCAGAACCATAGATAAAAATCTTCCATGAAAAATTATCAAACAGATAGTGAAAACTGCATCAAAATCTGATGCATGGTTTAAGAGGAGTGAGCGGATATACAGACAGAAATGGAGACAGATGCGAAAATAAACTTTGATTAATAATATGTAAAGAAAGAAAAGAAGATATTCTGCTAAATTGGCTGTTATGTTATTATATACAATATACTCAAAACATTATGACATTAAGATGTCTTACAACCAAGCCCTTTGATCTACTATGAAATATTGCAATGAAGGCATTTTGCACATCAAGACATGTCACTACCGAGACAATACATAAATAAATAAATAATAAAACCGGCAGTGCGAGTCCAACTCGCGCACGAAGGGTTCCGTACCATTATCTATACAACATTAACAAAAAAACTGAAAAAAAATCACACTTGTTGTATGGGAGCCCCCTTCAATATTTGTTTTATTCTGTTTTTAGTATTTGTGTTATAACAGCAACAGAAACACATCTTCTGTGAAAATTTCAACTATAACAGCCAGGTGACAGACAGACGGACAAACGGACAGCGGACTTAGTAATAGGGTCCCGTTTTTACCCTTTGGGTACGGAACCCTAAAAACCAAGAAGGCCAAATACAACAGACCTCACCATTTTATGTTTTGTAGTGTTTCTGTTTCACTATGTTAACATGAATTTGGGTATAGCTTTTATCGTAATTATTTTTACAGTGTAAACAATAAGACAAGACTATCGTATTTTCATAAATTCGACCTAAAAAGTGTTTATATGAAATGTGGAGTAAGGGGAAGTTATGTGTGCCCTATAAAATTAACCCTACCCTACATTTAACAGTAACTTAAGATATAACAATTTAAATATCTACGAAATGGAACACATTTTCCGCAGTAACAAATAAGAAAAGCAAATAGTTAACAGTTTTTTGTCAGTAATTATTTGATGTAAAACGACTGGGTAGCACAAAACACACCGGGTTCTTACCTATTTGTGTTTTACTGGTTTCGTGAAGAGCCTTCGATGTCAAGTATTCCTCAAACTTTTTGTCAATGTATGTGTTAATTTTACCCGCAACATTAGCTGGTAAATTTGCGATTTCACTGTCTGATAAAGCATTTTGAAGATGATTTTCAGCGCCGGCGTCGGCGCCCGCAGCTTCCATTTTTGATGTTGCCACAGATAGTGCAATGCAATGCAAGCAAAAACCAAAGTAGGTAGGTAGGTACTGCAATAGTTAGCCTTTGAATTGAACGACACCACATATAAACTCTAACGCCTAGTTTACACGTATTTAGTTGATGAGTTCACCGAGCGTCCAGTGGCGCCCTCAATACTATTATTGTGTTTTCTCATTGTTTTCTAATAAACTCAAGTAGTATCTCTAAATCGATGAGTGTTTTTGTCGTACAAATCATAAAGCTTATAAATACAATACACAATCATTAAGGCGCCACTGAGCTCGGTGCAGTGTTCATTTTAAGTAAATCTAAAAGAAAAGCCCGATTAGTAATTTAAAACTTAGCTAGCAACTTAAAATAGGTAACTGAACGATAAAATTTTGTTTCTTATTTATATTTTTGCGGTTCAGTGGGTGGGCTTGCTCTTTAGTTACAAATACCTATACAGCCCGATAATTCCTATCATTTAATTTAATAATATAACTATCAATAAACATAGTCTATTCTATTAAAGATAAAAGATAAAGATAAAGACACATTTATTCGTAAAAATACAAAATCACACTACATAGATACAAAAAGAACAAGACACAAGAGAAATTGTTGCGAAACGGTCCCAACTCAGCATTCGCTAGCCATAAAGCCACCGCATCTTCCGTTGGGACCGCTTGGTGAAGAGATTTTTTTTGGGGGTGTGTGAGTACGTTTGTCTGTTTGTAGTGGAATGCTATTTGACCTTATTGTGAACTCAAAGGCTTCTCAATCTCTTTACTGTAGCTCATTGAGAGTAGCCAATTTTGAATTTTATGTACAGCATCATTGATGGAAGTAGTTTTAAAGGGGTGATAGACGAGCGAGTAACTACGCCGCACTTTTGACTCGGCGAGCTGACTCGCCCGTGTGTCATCAGAAGTACGCGTACTTAAAAACGGCCGAGTAAGTTCGTCGGCGATCCAATATGTTTGTATTTAGCTCGTAGCCCGTCTTGGCTCGTACGTCTGTCATCGCCGCGAGCCGCAAGCCACGATCTTTTGGCACAAGCCATGATTCTGTGAGGTGAGGGTGAGGTATTTGACATAGTTGTGTAGTGTTAATTGTTTATTTTGGTTCTGAAATTCCAGTTAAAACCTAAAATTAGTGATTTTTAAAATGTGATATGATATAATTCCTTAATAACTCAAAGCTTCGATATTATGCGCTTAAAGTGTGAGAAAGCTTCAACGTGTGTCACGGACGCAAGCCGAGTAAGTTCGCGACCTTTAAGATCGCGGTTTTAAAGCTCGCCCGTCTATCACCCCTTTTAATGTCACATATTTTCATGACTTTCATGCACACCCGCGAATTGCACGCGAATGTAGGCGCCCATGATAGCTATTACTCTCGGGTTAAGCTATTCTACTTTTATTAATTAAACGATAAGAAGCAAAATGAAATTAAATGAAAAAGAAGATCAATATTTCTAATGTAACAATACGTTTACGGAACGTACTTTGACATATAATATTTTCAAAACTTCTGCAGATATAATAAGAAAATTGAGAATGACCAAAATAAATACAAAATGGCACAGCAAAGAGTATACAAAATTAATAACTCCGTCGGCCGTAAGCTCACGCCCAATAGTTACGCTGATTGCTAACAAACGTTTGGATCATGTTTGGATACATGGCAAACACGTTTGTCGAACATCTTTTGATTTGTGCACAAAAATCGATCTATACTCTGTTTACGGATGCCGCGCCGGCGAACACAAACACCATACAGGCAATCATCCATCCACATGTTCGTGTTTGTTGTTTGATGTATGCTGTTTGCCGTTGTTTGCCAAGCATGTGGCGCCGCCTTAAGGCCCTACTTTGAAAATCGAAGTTTGCAGTTACGTTAGCTCCATCCCTGTTCCCTGTCACTCGTCATTCGAGACTATATCCACAGAAAGGGGTGAAGCTAACGCTCGAAGTAGGGCCTCCGATCGTCGAAAAGCCGACCACGATCAAATCGGAACGCGTGTCCGACCGTGTGTGTGACGTTTGGTCCGATATAATGATTATTAATACCTCTGTTTTAATAATATCAAGAGGCCCGTTTCATGAAGCTACAAGTTACAAATTACAAGCGGAAGTATCTTTCTAACTCCTTGCTCTTCGTGAAAAGGGCCTCTGGTCGGAAGCTAAGCGCATCCGATCTCTGATAAATCTACCAAATTTCTCAATAGACCTCATATGAGGCAACATATTTCACTTTGTTCCGATAGGGTTCACAGCAACCAATGTTTTTTTTTAAATCTTGAAAAAAATATGATATAATTTTTTTTGTTGTTGGTGTAATTACATCTAGTTTCATCCCTATTCGTTTGTGCACTTTATCCGGACACTCTGTATAGTTTCCTCGTCATGTGTAAAGGCCTCTACGCATTATCCTTCTTGACATACAGCCGCGCACGACCGTCAGGCACGATGTTGCTGTACTCACTATCGTGCAAAGTATCTATCATGCTGTCACAGACCACAAATTCTTACTTCGCTCATTACGTTTCATTCAGAAATTGTGGCTGCTACACTCGCTTCAAGAACCTTATGTATATAATATGTTTTTTTTATTACACAAGCGAAATTAGATTTTTTTGGGAAAAACAGTAGAGCAGTAGATACACCCCAAAACAAGTAGCACCCCTGTAAAAACAGGAGATCTGGCAACACTGCGAAGATTCGACGGATGTCGACTGAAGGACCTAGCATCCACGGTCAAGAAAAAATATAAAAAAAAGCAAAATGACGGACGTCAAGTCTACGCATTAAGCTAGAAACAAATTATCGGACGCGGCTTACGGACGCGGCTGACGGCCGCGACTGATAAGTGTGCACAGTCGAACGGGACGTGGCTTGCGGACGCGCAACAACGAGAAACACATTATCGGACGCGGCTGACGGACGCTTATAAGATATGTCTATGACGCGTCCCGCACCCCGTGCACACCCTCCGCGGACGTTATATACCGTCCGCGGACGTTTTCGGCTGACAAAAACATCCAGCGCGCCAGATATCTATCGGACGTCCGAACGCTCAAGGTTACGTCCACGGCTTACGTCCGATAGTTTGCACAATTCAGTGTATATTCATTATCTAGATACCTATAAGTCGCGGCTGTCAGCCGCGTCCGTAAGCCGCGTCCGATAATATGTTTCTAGCTTAAGCGTCCGTCAGCCGCGTCTGTCAGCCGCGTCCGATAATGTGTTTCCCGTTGTTGCGCGTCCGCAAGCCACGTCCCGTTCGACTGTGCACACTTATCAGTCGCGGCCGTTAGCCGCGTCCGTAAGCCGCGTCCGATAATTTGTTTCTAGCTTTACCATGCAAGCACGATGCACGATTGAACTGACGTACGTCAGGGCTACGCACCATCCTGCCGCACGTCGTGCGAGAAGTAGTGGGGGGCTGGTTGGATACAAATTCGGTCGTGCAAGTCCTTCACGCTAATAATAATAATAATTGACGTCCAGTAAGCCTACGTACTATCGTTTTCCGTCGTGCATCGTGCCCGGAGGGATGGCACGGTAGGATAATACGTAGAGGGCATAATGCGCGCTCTACATTAACACGAGAAATGGAGGAAACGAAGATGGTAGATGACGAGTATTCAAAGTAATAGAACAAGGTTTGTGATATTTTGTTCAGTATTGGTGGTATTGGGATAATGTTTTATGGGCTCTAACATTCACGCGCGAAAGCGCAAACACAATACGCGAACGCGTGAAAGTGTAAAAATAAAAGATGTTTATTCAGTAAGTAGGCCGCACGGGCACTTTTACACGTCAAGAATCTACCAGCGCTTCGCAAGAGACCGCTGCTGAGAAGAAACGCCGCAAGAAACTCAACAGTCAGTCGTTTTAAAAAAAAATACTTATACAATTATAGAACTTAACCTAGCATTATATAACACAATGAATTTAACATTAAAATATATATATCATGCGTAGTTGAGCAGGAAAATGTGTCAAAACTCCGTGTTCCGATGAACTCATAAATAGTAATAATAATAATAATAATAAAATATACTTACCCATGACGGTGCAAAACAACCACAAAGTTTTGATTTCTCCTACAGAAACCGTGTCCCCTAGACAATAATTATACCTACAATGCTTACATATTTTTCTGACTAAGCTATTACTAAGTTATTTAGGTGTTTAATTTAGGCCAAGCATTTTTATCTGTTAGATAGTCCTCGATCCTTTAATAAGCTTTCGACATCAACGACTTTTTCAAGTAATTTTTAAATGCTGGAAATTATAACTTTAAAACTTCGTCAGGTAATTTATTATAGAAATGAATGCATTGACCAACGAATGATTTATATACCTTACGGACACGAAATTTTTTAATAGCAATTTTATTTTTATTTCTTGTATTCAAATCATGTATATCACAATTCTTAACAAAAGAGTCTTGATTTTTAATGACATAAATAATACTTTCATAAATAAATTGTGACGCTACTGTCAAAATACTAATTTCTTTAAATAGTAACCTTAAGGAATCACGGGAGTTTAGGTTATATATAGAACGAATGGCTCTTTTTTGTAAATGTGGAGGGCGTTCGCGGGTTCGCCCCTTGTTAACGCCTTGTTTTCGGTATTTTGGCCCACGTCAAAGGGTCTGCGACTTAGAGAATATATTACCTAGAGCCGCCTTATAGGTCATATTCGAGTACAATCATGTCTGCCGAGATTTGCGGGGGGTGAAGAAATAACACATGCAAAAGATTACTTACAAATGCATAAACTATCTGTGTCGTTACACACGAATATTTTGACAAAAATCTAACACATATACATTTTAATGCACACAAACATATCACACATGTAAAGACTTTGTATAAACGCAGTTTAAGAATACGTAAATGCGAATGTAAGCGGCATAACCTACGGTGCGAGGATTAGGTCGATAGCTAATATCGATATTTTTACTGACATTTGCACAAGCATACAATTTTAGTACCTATAAACTATTACGAGCATCGTGGTTAATGAAATAGGTAATAAAAATAACGCAAAAGTTGGGTCTTTTTTTATTTATCTTTGTTAACAATTTTATACATTTCAATTACTTAACTAAATACATATATAAAGTAGCGAGTATTATTATTATTTACAGTAGAACCCGATATAAAGCATGTTCATATAGGTACCTCAAATTGTTAATTCCTTGTTCTTCTCTTCGCGTTCACCTACTTATTCGATTTTTGCCGAAAATTTCCTAACGGGTTTTTTTTGAGTTATCTCAATGAGTGTGATATTCTTCCGCATAAGGCGTTTTCCCGTTTTTCTTTTGCCTTGGACCCTTAAAAATCAGTCAAGCTGGATTATAGGAAATCAGAGGGACACGGCATAATAGGTACTGTGTAGTGTAACAAATCTACTATACCTATAGATTTGTTACACTACACAGAAGTTATATTTTAAAGAACAATTTCCTAAGAATAATTGCCCAAGTATTTGTATATTTTTCTATTGATTCTTAAAATGAATCAACTTATTATATATGTGGCGAATACAACTTTTTGGGTATAACACACAAGTTGCCCTGTTTCCGAAGGCAGATCTCTTAGCCGTACTTACATGTATAGTAAATACTAAATCAATAAGTAAAAATGCGTGAACCACTACCTAAAGTTTGTCTACCAATTACTTTATCATTATCAATAACGGGGAAACACATTCGAGTTCTGTGATACGTAACTGAACCTGATATTCACCACAATTTATTTATTTAAACTTTATTGCACTAAGAAGACATTTCGTATAAGGGGAGGACCTAATATTATAAAGCATCTTCTACCAGTCAACAATAGGACAAATCAGATAAATTATCACTATCGTTATAGCGAAGGAAAAATAGTGTACACATCCTCTAAGAAATTTAAAATTATATATTTTTCACAAAGTTTGCCCTCTTGACCACTCGTGGAGATTATAGTCCAATGTTTCTTATTATTGTTTTATGAGAAGAAACCTTATTGACTGTATTTGTATTAGATCATATTTGACAAAGTTATGAAAGTTTTAAAATACTATGGTCATTGATCTTTATTTGTATAAGTAAATATTTAAGAGTGAAACGTGAGATACTTACTAAAATACTAAATATACCTACTTTTTCATATAAACATAAAGTAGGTACAGCAAAATCTATTAACTTTCGCCTCTTGCTTGGTAGCGTTCGATACTGACTTGCATCAAAATGTTTCGAACATATGGAACTAGTACGCGTAGGCACCCAATTTGCTTGTCTGCTGCATGAGGCGGTCCATATTTTTTTCAATTCCGGGTCTTTTGCAAAACTGTAAAATATACACTTAGAATAAATTGTATTCAGTAGGTAATTTCCAGGTCCTTAGTAAATCTTCCTTGCTGTCGATAATTATTTATTTAATCGAGACTAGCCTCATCACTATAACAGAGTCTCGGGGGGAGTGCACCGACGTCATCATTTTGATGAAAACAATTATTTAGCTTATTAGTATTATCGACTTTATTTCGAAAACTGTTAAGTCATTTCTCACAAAGCATTAAAACCGAGTCTCGTGAGGAGTACGGACTAATCCAAGTAACAATTGGAATCGATTGCATATAATCGTTAAACTTGACGTGCGATGAAATTATTTTTATAAAAATATTATTTTACGTATATAAAATTATAAAATTACTTACAAATGAAATGTTGTACCATCTTTTTCGAAGCTTGAAGTCGTTGAGCCTTTTTTACACGAACTTACAGCACATGCAGGCATTTTTCCAATGAGTGTTCCCTGGCTAGCGGCGATTTCGTGAATGACCATAAATCGATTTTGAAATAGGTTTTGTATAACTTTTTGCACATTGGGCAGGTTTTTCGACAGAGGGGTAATGTACTGAATGGCGGCTCCAGGTAATATATGCTCTAAGGTCTGCGAACGCGGTAAAGCACCAAGGCGCCACATTCACGCGCAACTTTTTCTTTTTAATTTGTTTTTTACTTTTAATGTAGACCTAGTTACATCGTCGAGCACGCGAACTATATTGTGAACACAATTGTGAACACTGTGAATTGCAAACGCGATTCTTACTGCGAATCGCGCCGCGAATCATTCCCGCGAATTGCGTCCGGATACTATAAGTCTGCTGCCTAGCCTGAGTGGCCTGTGCAATCGCGGATCTGACGTTTATTTTGACATTTGAGATTTTCTCTTTCATTTATTTCATAATTTTTAGATAAAGCATAGTGTAATAAGTGAAACCATGTCGTCGCTTCATAGAATGAAATATCCTACTTGTGTTTAATTACAAAAATAATGAATGTCCATGATAGCATGCTATGAATTGTTTTGGCTGGTCAAGTAGTATTTTATGGAGAGTACGATATAGAAATGGAGGAAGAACACTGTTTACATGAATGTGAAAGTTATATTCAAAGCCATAATATTCAATTGTTATTGAAAGACTGTATTGTACAACTTTGTGTTAATAAACCAGGGAACCCTGTTACATTTCTAAGGCAATATTTTCAAAAATTGGAACGGGTAAGTTGGCTGTTTTCTTTGGCAAGACAGTCATTGTCAATGAGTAATGAATGATTTATATTATATCAATCGCTATAGGAGTAAAAAAACAGTATTTTACATCTATCTAGATTACTTAGTCATTATTCTTGTTAAGATCATATTTAATCTAAGTAAAGCTATATAACAGTTGCTTTTATGTTTTGTGATATTGAACACATTTTATCAATGAGTGCATATTTTGCGTTTGTTAATATCAAGATAACACTTATCTGCACCTTTCACGAGGACTGTTTGATAAGAATTATAGATTGGAGATAAAATCATGCAGAATCCAAATATATATTCTGCACTTATTAGATCTCTTGTGCACAATCAAGCATAGAGCTGTGGTAGCAGGCAAAGACACAAAACTTTTTGTCCTTCAACATATTAGCAGAGTTACTGAGGAAGGTGTATTCAATATTTATTGACATTGCTATGATGTGTTACTTCTGAACAGATGTGTTAATTAAGTTAGAGCAATGAATGAGCACAAACAACAAGTAAAATTACACATGCATTGCCAATATTAGGCTAAGGAATCTGTTAAACTAACCTGTTTTAAAGTAGCTTTAAATCTTTAGTTAGTCATAATTTTTACATTTCATAAAAAAAATAAGATCTTTTTGTGTATTGGTTGGTCTGTAAGTGTGTTAATAATTGTTAATTTTAGTAACAAAAAGTTGTTTATTTTATCATGTAAGTAACATTATAAATAGGTCATGCATGAAACTTTTAGGTATAAGTTCATGATGTGATTAATACATGTGTGGAGTGTTGTTTTAACATTGTTTTTCCTTTGTTTCTAATTTATTTAATAGTAATAAATATGTTATTTCAATATTGCCTATTTAAATGTAAACACTTAGAGTCAATTCAGATAAGTGTTTTCTAATACATCTTTACACTGGGTCAGTTGCTAAATGCATTGGGTACATTTGGTTTAAACAGATACATTATTTACTATGAAATAACTGTTTACGCTAGCTGGTGACTGAATATGAGCTGCATTAGATAAGACCTAGGTATTCAAACAATGTAAATGTCCCATAATATTAAGTATCTAAAACAAACAAACTACATTTTTTAGACTACAATTGAGTTTGACGTTTATAAATTTAGGTTTACAGTTATGTTAAATTTAATTGCATCTTTAAAATACATATTGCAGCAATTTAACCAGTGTGTATTTGTCAAATAAATTTTATAATGTTCAGTTTAAGTTAAATGCCCATTTAAAGCAAAGGCAAGTCATGATAAAGTGTAATGGCACTTTTAAGAGGACACTGACCATCCAGTAGCACCCACATTACTATTATTGTGTTTTCTAATAAACCAAACTATTGCCTTGAAATCAAAGGATGGTTTTTATTGTATAAATGAATACACTATTTCATTTGTTTAATAACCTTTAACCTCTGTGCTGTGTAGTCAACTTAACAGAAATAGGTGGCCACTTTTTTTTCCATTAAGTTATTTACTCATAGTTCAATTGTTATTAAGTTTATTGGCTATTCCAACTATGCAAATTATTAAAATATAGAAATATTTTCTTTTTAAAATATTTCATTTTATTTTAAGCTTTTGCACCATGTCATTATGTTATCTTGAAATTTAGTTTATATTTTCCCACATTAATATAATGGAAATCATTGTGACTGAGTGGTCAGGCAGTTTGCGAGAGGTGTATTCTCTGATGCATTGTGTATATTTCTTGCAATTATTACGATAAAATAAATACTAAATAACAAGACCGAGGGTAACTTATTATCTAAGTATATTATATTTTGTAAGTACTCTTTAGCAGGGCCAAGCGATTGTTGGTAAAAGGAAAAATAACCCACATACTTGAAAGTTCCTATGCTTATTAGAATGCTTTAAAGTTAACACAGCATATATCATTTTCAGGAGCAGGTGAAGGCTGCGGCTGCGGCGGCGGCGGCGTCCGAGGGCGAGGCCGACGGCGAGCTGTCGCCGCTGCCGGCGCCCGGCGGGCAGCCCCCGCGCCGACGCGGGGGTATCAGCGCAGAACCCGTCACAGAAGAAGATGCTACTAGCTATGTCAAAAAGGTAAACAATAAATAAGAATGTAAGGTAAGTGAGTGAATAATATACACAAGACACAGCGCCACCATCTAAGAATATATATGTTTGGTATTACTCACAATCACTTGCGTTGTGTACACTTTTTTCCTTATACTATTTTACTCAAACCCAAATGTCTTTTTTAACCGACTTCAAAAAAAGGAGGAAGATCTCATTTCGTTGGAACCTTCGTTTTTGTTTAAAGTCTTTATTGAGTGTTTCCATTTTAATTCCAATGGCATTGCAACAAGGCCATCTTAAACTATAATGGGGTCTTTGGGCACACAATAATTTGGGGCAAATATAAACATAAAATAAGTCTTGGAATTTATCCTTATACACCTTCCTTCGAAATACCTCATTTTTAATAATCTGTTAACTACTGTGTGACCTCCATGTCCATCTTAAGACCAATGATCATTTTAACAGTACCATGACTTAGAAATTAATTATTGTCATGGCTACATATTCTACTTGGTTGAACACAACCATAAATGTATTTGTGTTAATTGAATCGTGTTTATTAGGTGGTGCCAAAAGATTACAAGACCATGGGGGCCCTGTCCCGCGCCATCGCGTCCAACGTTCTGTTCACGCACCTGGACGAGTCGGAGCGCGCGGACATGTTCGACGCCATGTTCCCGGTGCAGTGCCTGCCGGGCGAGACCGTCATCCGGCAGGGCGACGAGGGAGATAACTTCTACATCATCCACTCGGGGGAAGTCGAGGTTCGTATGTGACTAGCCTTAGGGTGGTATTCCACTTGTCCAAGATCTCTGTCCAATGTGTATTTGCGTCTCACAGTTTGCTTTAAAGAATGTGAGACGCAATGCACATTGGACAAAGATCTTGGACAAGTACAATACCACCCTTAGTTAGCTTGCTCATAGCCCCGTAATTGTACTATAGTTTCAGACTATTTTTTATGACCTTCTCACTTCTGTTTCAGCAGTTTATCTTTCTTTAACATGTTCATAACATACTGAGCAATAAGCAATAAAAAACTAAGTCATGCTAGCTGTTCATCGGGTCTTACACAACTAAGGCTCGATCGCCAAAGGGAGCGCCTCTCAACAATGAGTTAGCATTACGTCAGTGTGCTGTCGGCGGCGAGCAACTGATTAGTCGAGCGCATTCCTCTCCCGTGTCCCGCCGACCACCATTTTGGCTATGGAACCATAGCCAAAGTTTCACAAATAATGTTCGTTTATTATACCGTGTGCAGGTGCTCGTGAACGGCGAGCCGGTGACGTCGATCGGCGAGGGCGGTAGCTTCGGCGAGCTGGCGCTGATTTACGGCACGCCGCGCGCCGCCACCGTGCGCGCGCGCTCGGCGCTCAAGCTGTGGGGGCTCGACCGCGACTCCTACCGACGCATCCTCATGGGCTCCACCATCCGCAAGCGTCGGATGTACGACGAGTTCCTCTCGCGCGTCTCTATACTCGGTTAGTGACGTGACTAGTGCCGGATGCTCGGCGCTCAAGCTGTGGGGGCTCCACCGCGACTCCTATCGACGCATCCTCATGGGCTCTACCATCCGCAAGCGTCGGATGTACGACGAGTTCCTCTCGCGCGTCTCTATACTCGGTTAGTGACGTGACTAGTGCCGGATGCTCGGCGCTCAAGCTGTGGGGGCTCGACCGCGACTCCTACCGACGCATCCTCATGGGCTCCACCATCCGCAAGCGTCGGATGTACGACGAGTTCCTCTCGCGCGTCTCTATACTCGGTTAGTGACGTGACTAGTGCCGGATGCTCAGCGCTCAAGCTGTGGGGGCTCGACCGCGACTCCTATCGACGCATCCTCATGGGCTCTACCATCCGCAAGCGTCGGATGTACGACGAGTTCCTCTCGCGCGTCTCTATACTCGGTTAGTGACGTGACTAGTGCCGGATGCTCGGCGCTCAAGCTGTGGGGGCTCGACCGCGACTCCTACCGACGCATCCTCATGGGCTCCACCATCCGCAAGCGTCGGATGTACGACGAGTTCCTCTCGCGCGTCTCTATACTCGGTTAGTGACGTGACTAGTGCCGGATGCTCGGCGCTCAAGCTGTGGGGGCTCGACCGCGACTCCTACCGACGCATCCTCATGGGCTCCACCATCCGCAAGCGTCGGATGTACGACGAGTTCCTCTCGCGCGTCTCTATACTCGGTTAGTGACGTGACTAGTGCCGGATGCTCGGGGCTCAAGCTGTGGGGGCTCGACCGCGACTCCTACCGACGCATCCTCATGGGCTCCACCATCCGCAAGCGTCGGATGTACGACGAGTTCCTTTCGCGCGTCTCTATACTCGGTTAGTGACGTGACTAGAGCCGGATGCTCGGCGCTCAAGCTGTGGGGGCTCGACCGCGACTCCTACCGACGCATCCTCATGGGGTCCACCATCCGCAAGCGTCGGATGTACGACGAGTTCCTCTCGCGCATCTCTATACTCGGTTAGTGACGTGACTAGTGCCGGATGCTCGGCGCTCAAGCTGTGGGGGCTCGACCGCGACTCCTACCGACGCATCCTCATGGGCTCCACCATCCGCAAGCGTCGGATGTACGACGAGTTCATCTCGCGCGTCTCTATACTCGGTTAGTGACGTGACTAGTGCCGGATGCTCGGCGCTCAAGCTGTGGGGGCTCGACCGCGACTCCTACCGAGGCATCCTCATGGGCTCCACCATCCGCAAGCGTCGGATGTACGACGAGTTCCTCTCGCGCGTCTCTATACTTGGTTAGTGAGGTGACTAGTGCCGGATGATCGGCGCTCAAGCTGTGGGGGCTCGACCGCGACTCCTACCGACGCATCCTCATGGGCTCCACCATCCGCAAGCGTCTACGACGAGTTCCTCTCGCGCGTCTCTATACTCGGTTAGTGACGTGACTAGTGCCGGATGCTCGGCGCTCGGGCTGTGGGGGCTCGACCGCGACTCCTACCGACGCATCCTCATGGGCTCCACCATCCGCAAACGTCGGATGTACGGCGAGTTCCTCTCGCGCGTCTCTATACTCGGTTAGTGACGTGACTAGTGCCGGATGCTCGGCGCTCGGGCTGTGGGGGCTCGACCGCGACTCCTACCGACGCATCCTCATGGGCTCAAGCGTCGGATGTACGACGAGTTCCTCTCGCGCGTCTCTATACTCTGTTAGTGACGTGACTATAGTGCCGGATGCTCGGCGCTCAGGCTATGCGGGCTCGACCGCGACTCCTACCCACGCATCATCATCATGGGCAGCAAGGGCAATGCAATAATGCAAATATTTTTTCCATCAGAAAATCAGTTCATTCAAAACTTTTTATTTCCGTTGTCGGGCTATTAAACTATATCTGTACCAAATTTCACATCAATCAGAAACGTAAAAACGGAACAAACAAACCACACTTCCGCGTTTATAATATTAGTAAGGATAAGGATGTCATTCACATTCAATATTGTATTGTAACAACTGCAACAACTAAACTATAAATAAAGTGTGGCTTGTGTTCGCAGAGAGCCTGGAGAAGTGGGAGCGGCTGACGGTGGCGGACGCGCTGGAGCCCGTGTCGTTCACCGACGGCGAGACCATCGTGCGCCAGGGCGAGCCCGGCGACGACTTCTACATTATCGTCGAGGGTACGTCGACCTTGCCCTCCTTGCTTACACCGGGTTCATCATAATATATTTTTCTCAAAAATGTTCGGAAATGTTGACATTACTATCTGCATAATGAGACGCGAAGTACATAGTTACTGACAGTTCTCAAATTAAAAAAAAAAATGCATACAAATTCCATTACTATCTAGCTTAAAAAGTGAAAAAGCCCATAATAAAATGATGGCACAAGTCTTATACATTCAAATTTTATTCGATACATAACTTTTTTATCTGTGTCTGGAATAGCTTATGTTTTTTTAAAAACAAAACTTGCGTTTCTCCTTGTCATAAACAAAAAGGCGGTAAAGAGTGATGGTTTTTTCACATGAAGTTTCTGTTTGTATGCAATTTAAAAAATGAGTTCAAGCAATGAAGATTTTATTCCAATACAATTTTTTTCTGGCGATTTTTGAGAAAAGCACTATATTTGCCTCGGCAGGAACAGCAATTGCGGGCTTCGTATTTTTAAACGGACTCGCAAGCTCGTCCGTTTAAACCAATACTCGGCCCGCAATTGCCTACTTCCATGCCTAGGCAATAATGTACTATTTCTTCCACATGCTCGGAAATGTTAATCTTGCTGTTGTAAAATCAGCCCGCGAAGTTGTGAGTTCCAGGTCTAGGCAAAATTAAAAAAAAACAAAGTTATTATTTACCAACGGCAGCGGCCGCGAAAATGTATGAAATTTTATTACGTACCTGGTGTTTTACTTTTTAAAACCATTTTTGGACTAGGATAACTATCTCCAAACAGCCAAACACTCGTGCCATCAAAATTCTTCCTTTTATATTTTACTTTTTAAATGTCATAGACTACAAAAAGTTAAGCCTTTTCAAACAGCATTGACAACGTATTTAAAAGGGGTCTATATCGGTTGATCTATAATTTTTTGGCCTATTTTTGTTTCGCATCATATTTTTTTGCATACTAAAGTTTCGTCTAATGATTTAAATGTCGAAAATTATTTGATCGAAATTGTTTTGTATAATATTGTTTGGTCGAAAAATTGTTTAGTATAACATTTGTTTGGAAAAACTCTTTTTGTCGAATGATTTTTTGGTATAACGTTATTAACGTTGACCGTGAGGTGAAGCTCCTATTCCTCGTAGTTGTGGCGCTTCGCGCCTTGACACAATTCTAACCTAACCTAACCTATACATTCGTTGAGACCTAGGTGTTTTATACTGGGAGGGGCTTCGACCAAACAATATTATGGATTTAGCCTTTTAGTAATTAAAATTTTAGAACAAAAGTTCTTTAGAACAAAAAATATGTATGCAAAAAAATCTTTATGCTAATAAAGAAGTATGCCATTCAATATTATAGGAAACATTTTAGACCAAAACATTTTAGCATATAAAATTTTAGGTCAGTCGAAGGGCACCCATTTAAAAGTGTATCAAACAAATCGTTTGACTTTTTTAATAGAAATTACGTTCATAAACAAAATAAATTGCCGAAACGCGTAATAAATGTTTACACAAACAAACGCGTGTTTGCGTAAACAATATTTTATTCAAATTGAATTTATTACGTTTTGTTTTTATTTAATGCTTTATTTCAGTGTCATACTAAATTGTACGTTTCAGTTCTTTTTTTTTCAAGGAAATGTTGGCACTGTGTTTAATATTGTTAACAATTGTGTTAAATTTTCTCACATTATTGGAGAAAAGCACTATACAAGCCTTGACCGGGAAGGGCGGTTGCTGGACTCGTATACAGTATGTAAATGAACGAAAGGCAAAGAATTAAACCCGTCAATGTTTAGGCGAGAAAAGTGGATGTGGCACCTAATTTAATGAAATCAGTAAACTTTTTACTGATAGTGTAAAATAATAATAATAATGTAATAAAAATGTAACTCCCTGTCTCATTTGTTTACAATCTTATCAGTCACAACAACGTATACGTCAGAATGTCAGTTAAAGTATAAAGGTGTGTGCACACTTACGTATTGCGACGCAGTTCTATGTGTCGTCCGCCGTTATGGACACATCTCTGCAAGCGACGATAGTTATTTTCATGCACCCTTCTCATCAAACTAGGATTTTCTCGTATACGTCGTTTGATTTTGTCGAAAAACTATTCGTAATTCCATTTCTTCGCGGGTACTTGATTATTTTATGAACACCAACTGTTTCACCCAACCCCAAAAGAATAATCAAGCGGAGTGAGATCCAGCGAACGCGGACCCCAAGGGATTGGTGCGAACCGCCCGATCCATTGGTTTCAAAACATGTCGTTTAACCTGTTCCGTACTCGAATCGCGATATGAGGAGGAGCACCGTCATGTTGGAACCATGTCTGTACGTTGTGACTGAGAGGTAAGCTATCAACATAGCGACTGAGAGGTCCGTTAAGCACTTGGAGATACCGCTCCGCGTTTGTTGTGCCTTTTATGAACACTGGCCCAATGATATCGTTGTCTCTTATACCGGCCCATACATTTATTGACCACCTGATGACCACCTGAGTTCACAGGCACCGGCCGATCGTTATTTCGCAGTCGTGTAATGGCATTAACTATGACACGAGCATTACTTGGTTGCCTTCCTGTGGGATACCTCTCGGAGTACAAACGGAGGGCTGCATTCCCATTGCCCCTGCACTCTCCGTATGCAAGGATCATATCCATTATCTCAACCGCAGTAAAATTCAAAGGCATTGTTATTGCAGTTACGATTTAAATTTATAAGACGAAAGTGAAGGATGTCAAATATCAAATTGAAAGAAAATATAATTTATTGGTAGCCTAACCTTTTTGTTATGAAAAAAAAGTTCTATCGTTCTATGGTTTGAGACAATCATGACAGCAAAAATGTCAGAGACGGTGTTTATTACTCTTTGTTATTTATTTACACATTTTAGATAAATTTGTTCTACTGGTCAATCAGTTTCTAGGCCGAGCAACAGCTTTGCAGCTGCTGCAACAGCCAGAATAAGTCATTGGCAGTTAGGCAATGGCCGCTCAATCATAGTAACCGGTTGGTACTACAAAAATTGGATTGGCTTGCTTAAAATTCATTGTGCAGTGGGGTTTAGAGTGTACTCTAATGTGAACTTGATACGGTAATGTGGTCATAGTTGAAACTGAAATAGCCTGATATGCAGAATTAGATTATTTGTAAATACCTACTTTGTTTACTTTAGTTAAGAAGTGATAACTGATAACTGATGTCAAACTTGCATCACAGGATGTTATTAAGCTCGTTAACCGACTGATGAGAAACAGCTTAAGTTATTACATTTAGTAAAATTATAAACAAAAAAAGTGATTGGATTAAAACAAAAAGTGGTATTATACCTGTTTTTAACATCCACCGGTTTTAAGGTTTGCCTTTCGTTCCTTTACATACTGTATAGCGCGGCCTCAACTGCCCTTCCCGGTCTGTGAAGTAATGTACTACATCGACATGGACTTTTGGATTCCTTATGTTTAACGGGTTGTTTACGTGTAATTTGTTGCTTGGCGTAGATGACATTCTATTACCATGGCGGCGAAAAGGTTTTAAGAGAAATTCACAGCGGAAAAAATACAAGACTGGGTAAAATATCTGTAGAAAAATGCAACCGACTCAAATCAGGAATGGGGAAAACGCGCCTCGAAAAATTGCTACGCCGAATTATTATGTTTGGGTAAACAGATCTAGCTACTCCTCACACTAACGCACGTAATAACTTCCTAAATGTTTATTATTTTATATAAGTATGTTCTTGGCCTAAGATTCATAGACATTTTAAAACGTTTTACTGTTAACTAAGAGATTATGATGTGTACTTTCGGGCGACTTTTCGCACTTCGGACATTTCTCATCAGATTAATTACGGACAAATTTTATGTGACCAGTTTCGACGCTTTTAGCCAGACTTTTAAATTTGTCTACGGAATCCGGTGCCGAGAAGCGTTGCCGAAGTTTGCTCTTCATGATTGCCCAATATTCCTAGATGGGACGTACCTCAGGGTAATTTGGTGTATTCATATTCTTATCAACCTATCGCACGTCGTGGGTTTCCGTCCACTCTCTGGTGCGGGCGGCATAGCGGCAACTAGCCAAATCGGGCCAAAATAAAGTAGAGCCCCTGTGGCGTCGAATCAGTGTCAGAAGTCTTTTTTGCAAACACTCCCTGATGTATAGACCATTAGTCATCGTGGAAGTAGTGATGAACGCCGTAGATTTCATGCGGCATTCGCATATGGCCTGCCACACCATTGCTTTAGAGGTTTAGAGCCAAATTTTTCGGCATAAATTGACGTTTGGTTCTCAATTAGGTATTCTCCTTTGCGAACAGTAAAATAACGAAGCTAGCGTCTTTGACTAGCTGTATCTTGGCAACTAATAGTCTTACAGTACTCAAATTAGGCTTAAATTGTAGCCAATTTACATAGTACGCTTTATTAAAGTATGAACAAAGATACTCAAAAAACGCTTCCTTTATATAATTATTTCGAAGAAACTGAAACAAGTGCCTTAAATTTTCGCAGTTAACAAAACAACGTGGAAGTATGTTCACTTCTTTAGTGTATGTTTAATGTTTATTTGAAGCCATAATTATACATCTAAAATGGTAAATTCACATTTTGCACTTTTTTTTTAAAGAAAATCGTCCCAAAATTATTCAGTATAATGATTTTATTATTAAGCCAAAATCCGATATTTTACTAATTTTTTATTTTGGATGAAACTATGAGGCCTAGAGGCACCATTTTGGTATTAAATTGAGCCTATTTCAATTTTGCTGGGCACCCCATCAACGAAAACGAATGTTGTGAAATCAAAAGGAATCCGAAAAAAAAACTTAGTGATTGAGTTCAATACCACAGCATCTGGGTGAATCAACTTTTGAGGTACTCCTTTTCTTTTGCAGTATTAAAACTTTCCTGGTGACTTATGGTTTATGGTTAAAAATGATGTATGAATATTAAAATCAACCACCAAATTTACAGACATGATAAACACCTCAAATATTTTTTAATCCTCGCAAAAACCCGGGGAAACTCAGGGGAAAATGCGCATTTTCCATACAAAACCTTGGACGACATTATTATTTAAAACTGTACTATTTTAAATCATATCATTTTAAATGTTAGCCTATTTGTATATAGTTTTTCTAAAAACATATAATTTGTGAAACATGTCGAAAAATGGGGAGCACTTTAAAAGTTGATTCACCCATCTATGACATAAGGTGACATTCGTATTTTTAAAACCAATAAAACAAGAATGGCGGCCAGTTACAGTTGTCCTTATACTTTTCGATACAGTCTTTACTAATAACGCTATTTAGAACGGTGGTGCGTGTCTATGTTTCCTAGCTTCGCGACACTGAAGGTCTAGGCTGTGTCACTTAGACCGAGATGTCAATGCAGAGTTGAGTATTGGATGGAATAAATTTGCAACAATTTGTTAAGTCATAATTCGACGAAAGGGTTTATGTTGCATGTTATAAGTCTCATTAAATCCCAAGAGGAATCTGTTTTAACAATCGTATATTAAGACTTGTTCCCCAATAAATAAACTGATTAGCCCCGCTTTAAGTAGGGCTAAGGGCTAAGGCTGTTTTCTTTTTGTGCATTTGTAAGAGTTAAGAATTTTAAGTTTGCCTGTTAAAGTATTGTCACCGAAATAAATTTACGCATAAAAGGTTAGGGGATGATGTTCTCTCCCAAAATTCTAGTTACGGAATTGCTGACAGTTTTTCATTCTCATAATTTGTATAATGGCGTACGCACGTTCGATCTATCTTAAGCTTAGTTTAGGTTCTAAACGCTGTTTTCTTAGGAAGAGCGCCTTCTGTACTTGTACTATTAATCTATACATATAAAGCTCGTCCGATACTCATTGACTGACAGAACCTAGGGACGAAGGGAAGGATTTCTCGGAATTGGAATTGCAACGTGAAGAAATAGGGGAAGTAGCGGGAGACTAATTGTATGCGTACGAAGTCGCGGGCGGACTTTTACACCCGTATTCACAAACAATACTTAAGGGATCCTTCACTGAGTAAACGCACTGAGTTCAATACAGCTTTGTGACTGGTCCTTTTTGACCGACCTTTTGTTTATGAGACGATTTGAACTACTCTGGGCGTTCGTGAGCACTGTGAGACGTCATAGTGACGTTTGTGAATACGGGTGTTAGTGTATTGTGTTGCAGGGACCGCGGTGGTGCTCCAACAGCGGAACGGGCAGGCGGACGGCGCCGGCGTGGAGGTGGGCCGGCTCGGGCCCTCGGACTACTTCGGCGAGATCGCGCTGCTGCTGGACCGGCCGCGCGCCGCCACCGTGCGCGCCGCCGGCCCGCTCAAGTGCGTCAAGCTCGACCGCGCCAGGTACACACCGTAGCGGACCGATTCTTTCAATTCATATTGTCTACATCCATATCATAACTTCCCTACAATATGTTCAGAAACGATAAGCAAAGAGCCTATATTCAAAAACCGGTATCTGTGGTTGTACTTTAATGTTAACATTCAAGTATTTCATGTCATTCAAGTATCGGTTATCGATGTGGTTGCATCTTAATGTTCACATTAAAGTATCGGTCACCGATATTTTAATGTGAACATTAAGATGCAACCACAAATACAGGTTTTCACATATTGTAGAAAACTTAGG
Source organism: Acleris literana (assembly GCA_946894065.1). Lineage (NCBI taxonomy): Eukaryota > Metazoa > Arthropoda > Insecta > Lepidoptera > Tortricidae > Acleris > Acleris literana. The sequence continues at coordinate 9,806,022 of OX335681.1, forward strand.
ATATGCATGTAAATAAAGTTATGTATGCGACTGTACACATAATTAGGTATAAATGACACTCTCCTTTCGGCTCGTTTCATAAAACCATACTCGCTAGTAATGCCTCTCATTCATTATGCACCAGTCACATAAACTACAAAATTAAGGGAAGATGGGAAGAAGTTCCCACGTCCGCGTGGAGCTGTGACGGTAGAAATATATTAGACGAGCCCTTAACAAGCTTTCTTTCAATCGAATGCTCCGGAAGCATTTCTTGAACAAGAGGTAGCGTTGGTAGTATGCACATATCGTTTATCTCATCACATCATGTTCATTTAGTCACTGCTTTTGTTTCTATAGGTATATTAAATCTTTATATTATTATTTATTTAAAGATAATTATGTATTATATAACTATTATATTTATGAGTATTATATACGGCATACATATATATTTATTGTAGTAAGTATTAGCAATAATTAGGATAATTATGTTTTAAGTTTTTAGTTTTATCTCTGTCTGTCTTCTTTTTCTATGCACCCACTATGTAATAAAATCAATATTTTTAAAAGCAATAACGTTCAATTAACATAAATATTTATTTTATATAATGTTTTTTTCTATAACACTCACATTGTTTTATTTCAGTTCGTACAACATACATGACGTATAGCGATCATAATACATTATTATATTTTAGTATAAGGATTATAAGATCTTATATAGTATGGTATACTCAACAGGTAGTGTAGCGCTCCATAAAAAAAAAGGGTACGTAACACTACACGGGGTGGTTGCGATAAAACCACCAGCACGTTAATTTGGACCTGTAAAAGGAAAATAAAACCGTACGAATTTTAACGAGGTTATATTATTAGTCTTCAAGTAAAGATTAAATTAAAACAAATTACATTGCTATTAAAAAAACTAGATTTGCAGGCTGACACAGATCTTAACTTTTTATGAAACCGGAACGAAAAATATAACAAAAATTGCAGATTGTCACACAATTTAAAGCTATCTAAATTAAAGTACAGCACATAATAAATGTGGACATCCACCTCAGGACACGGTCGGCTAAACTTGTATAAAATTCTATTAAGGTAAAACTGAACTAACTAGTATTTTATCAGAAATAATTCAAGAAGCGCTTCATGAGTACAACTGACAAGTTCGGAGTGAGAAGAAATACAGGTATAATTTTAGGTGTTACTTGATAAAAAAGGTACTGTATCGTGTTATGGCCGAAATAATAACCAAAAGTAACCTACATCGGTTTGGGTGGAGTTCGCGGACTCCGACTTTAGGATTTTGGAAGTTAAAAGTTTGCGATATATAGGACTATTCTGTTAACGCATTCACTGCCACCGACGCATATATGCGTCACCGTGACTTCCACGCAGTGCCCTGAACGCATATGAGCGTTCTTACAGTAGGCAAGCTCCGTATAAAACAAAAGATGTGGCACCTGGCGAAAGTTCAAAAAACAGTACTGGCAGTGAATGCGTTAAATTCCGTAGTCGCCGATTCGCCGCCGTACGTTGTCGCATCTGTAGAGCTGCGATTGCCGCAACCAGAATGTAACCGACGTTGCGTGTAAAATCTGCGGGTACTACCGCAGTCGACGAGTCATCGCCCAGCGAACCCGTTGGCAAATCACACGGTGAATTGCTAAGTCACCCGTCCAGATCTTCCGTTGAGGTGTGAAGTGATGAGTGATATGGGGTAAGCGGGGGTGCTGAAAAGAACACCTTTACTCACAAAATATAACAGACAACATGGGAGATGGCTTCCTAAAGAAGGGGAGCAGTAAAAGCAGAACGGCATCAAAAGCCAACTCACCCGCTATCCGGACAAACAAAGAGGACAACAGCATCCCATCGATCTGTCTATAATCGATTCCACGGCGTTGGTATTAGTTGATAACTACCGGACGCGGCACTTGAATAAGCCTTACTTATTTACTTTTATGTAGAAAAGATTCCATTGAATAATAAAAGATTCGATAAAATTCTCCAAAGTCTCAAGGCAAGAGTACGAGATTCAATGACAGAATTATTACAGGGATCGGATTTAACAAAAACGAATTCAAAATTCAAAACTGGCAGTAGAAATGTCTATCTCTAACCGGTCAATGAACAAGCCCATAATACCAAAAAGGCTGAGAAACGGAAAAGGCAGAATAATTTAGCGATAACTAACGCGAACCAACGCGATTTGTAGCGGTAATGCTACAGTAGGTACTGAAAGGGGGTACAGTCGAGTTCATAAATATGTGTACACTTTAGTACCTTGTCATTTTAATCGCTGTGACAATTCATATGCTTATGGCAGTTTAAACATGGAATTAAATAAATAGGAAAGGTAATAACGTGTAGACATATTTATGAACTCGACTATACCAGAAAGGTCTTACTTGTAATTTGTTTTAACTAACCAGAAAATGCCACGAGCAAGACGAATCAGGGTACAACCGACTCGGTTAGGTTAGGTTAGAAGACCAAGGCGGGAGCGCTTCAGCCTTGGCCGTCGAGGTTATTTATTTTTCTGCCCAGAAAATCCAGAAAACTGCTGCCAGTAAAGAATTAAAGTCGTTCTAGGCGTTTATATTATACGTGCATAATTTTTTTTTATGATGTTAGATTCATTGATTTATATATGTTTTAAATGTTAGGTGACATAATAAAACATGGTCTAATAAAACAATGTCTTCTCTTCCGAAAAGGGACACTTTCTACGTCATCACAAAGTTGCCACTTGATTAACCACTACCCAAAAATAAGTAAAAAAAATGATTTTAGGTTAGTGTACGATTTTATTGCAAAAATATATATATCTCGAATAATATAAGTCACGAGCATAAGTTACATATTTACTTTCATTGAATGTTTTATTTTAATATTGTAAATACATTTATACATGAAAATAACTAACAGGCATTTTTTTAAACATAAAGGTTACATTACAATGTGAAAATACAACCTGATACTACAGGCATCACCGGATTCACCAGATCAAACAGGCCGGTTACAAATTGGACAACTTGATGTTTCTCGTCAAACTATTCGAACCTATGGGAATATCATAGTCCGCTCTCGCTCGGTATCATTACGCTAATGACACGCCAATGATTTTCAAACTGTCGCGGTAAAAGTTGTCGATGACATTTTTTTGTAAAATGTAAATTGGTTAAATGCTCTATTACAGCTTGTAAGAGCAAAACGGGTAGGACACAGTCGGTTTCTATACTTTTCCACCAAAAGAATCGCTTGCCGAGAAGTGGTAGCGATATTGCGGGCCTAAAACCACGGTTAAAGATGGTTAGTAGTATTTTATGTCCTGTTGTACATAAATGAGAGGAAGCGCCTAGTAAAAAAGCGCTCATCAATATTCAAGTTCTCATAATCCATTGCCCTAATGTTTAGAACTTATTAATTATTCTGTTATGAGTATACCCGTACCTACGTCAAAATTTAGCAACACGTCTATACGTTTTTTTATATAGAGAACAGTTAATGGTCTTAAGCAGGGGTCGGACAAAAAGTGCGGATGACTTAAAAATAACGTACCTAATCTTGCACACAGGATGATGTTTGCATTTAAACTTCCGTGTGACATGTAATAACGAAGTAGTATTAATGAAGTAACAAAATAATCGTAAATAAATCCATGGAATTAATAATACAGGTGGTAGGGTGATGTAGTGAATAAAATAAATTTCACGAAACTTGTCACCATAAGGTACGATTATTTAAAATTAATTAGGACAAATCTGTGGGAACATCAGATAAATAGGTTTAATACTCAAAGGTGGGAACAGTAGGTAGGATTAGTAAAATAAAAAAGATAATTTGATGTTATTATACTTATTATTTAATGAAATTATGCATAATTAATGACTATTTTTCAAACAAGTCTATTATTGTTGTCACAGACTTAAAATATGCTCGAATTAATTTTTATTCCTCAATTGATTGACAGGGGAAAAAAAAATTATCCAAAATTTCGCGTTATCCATAACATTAATAAGTTTGTTTAGCTTTTATCATTCCCTTACTCGTCTCTTACGATATCCACGAGAAGACATGGAGTGGCACAATTCTAACCCGGTGACCACACAGGTAATAATAATTGATTATGAAAATCAAAAATACTATTTCAAATCACCTATAAGTGGTTTGACGTCATCCGCACTTTTTGTCCGACCCCTGGTCTTAAGTTAATATATACGAGCAAATATTTTATAATTACCCCGATTTTAAAGTTTGGAAATCTTCGGTTGACGGATATTGCGTAGTACGTGTCCACTCACGTGACCACTGCTTCTCGGAAGAGAATACCAGGTGAAGTATATTATTGTACCATGTGTTTTAATAGTTATATTAATTGGTATTATATATTAATAACGTTGCACTTTATGGAAATAGATATTTGGAAATTATATCTTTCATCAATTATATCCAGTGAACGTTATACTATACATGTTTATACAAAGTGAGCGTATAAATATTGTGATATATTATTCAGTTCTTATATCTCGTATATTACTTACCCGTATCAGAATACCACCTATAGCTTAACCGAAGCGTGAAAACAATTATATAATTAGCGTTGCCATGGTAATCACAGTTCTATAATAATTATTATAGCATTGTTATTACCATGGTTACGTGCATGAACGTTGTCAGTGATGGTGTTTGGCGATCAACTGACATCTCAATTTTCATATTAAGTACACTTGTAAAAAACTGTTTTTACAACAATTGAAATGTGTAAAAATAAGAATAATATTTAATTAAGTACAATAGAAGGAGCTTTAAAAGAAACAATAATTAAGAAAAGATCAATAATATCGGTTCGACTGTTTTGCAAAATGCCGATATGGCGGCAACAGAAAATAATGGCGTTTGGAGAATCAAATTGACATTCTAATTCTTAAAGGCTATAGCCGGGTTTCCATAGTAAGTCGGCCCTTACATCAAATGGGCTCGGGGATTTTTTTGTGAGTACCTCTTGTAATGAAGAATATTTTAGACGAGTATGAACATCCTACTTGTAATGGTTTTTGAGTTATGATTTTTCAAGATTTTTTTTAATGTTTGTTTTTTTCTAGATATATTCAAGCGGATTTGCTTCAAATTTTGAAATGATGTTCTTTTGATAGATTTGCATCGCCACCCAACAAACGAAAAGTAGTTATCGTATAAAAAAAAGAAAAAAAAGACAAATTTAAAAATAAACATTATTTTTCATGTGGTTGTGAAGTAGTGACAACTTAATGTCATCGTGATGCAAGATGTTAATCGCATTATTTATCTGCCATTTATGATTTTAACTAGAGAATTCGATAATATTTAACTGCAATGAATCCGTTTCATGGAAATAGTAATAAATAAATAAATAAATAATAATAATAATAAAAGATAAATAACGCGATAAACATCTTGCATCACGATGACATTAAGTTGTCATTAGCATTTTACTCTTAAATACGACAAACTGATAAGAAAACTCAAAAATAATGGAAGAGTTTGAATACTACATTGAAAAACACCGATTGAATACACAACTTGGCCACACATTCTGCTGATTTTTTATAGGAAGTACCGCCTGGAAAATTTTGATATTCAGGCAAGTAGTAGGCCAATGTATGGCCTATTTTGAGAAAAAAAACTAGAGGTGTCACTACTTCACAACCACATAAAAAGTAAAGTTTATTTTTAAATAAACTAAATAAAGTTTATTTTTAAATTGGTCTTTTTTTTCTTTTTTTTAATTCGATAACTACTTTTCGTTTTTTGGGTGGCGATGCAAATCTATCTAAAGAACATCATTTCAAAATTTGAAGCAAATCGCTTGAATACATCTAGAAAAAACAAACATTAAAAAAAAACTTGAAAAAATCATAAGTCAAAAACTATTACAAGTAGGATGTTCATACTCGTCTAAAATATTCTTCATTACAAGAGGTACTCACAAAAAAATCCCCGAGCCCATTTGATGTAAGGGCCGACTTACTATGGAAAGCCGGCTATAGCCTTTTTTTGTTTGAAGTATTTAAAAAAAAGTGTCAATATCTCCAAAATATTAAATTAATAAGATTAACAAAGAGCATTTAATAATCACAAACAAACGATAAAAATAATATAAATCAACTAGGCTGTATGACCTATGGCTGTAACGTCAGTTGAGGTTAGTGCGTCTACGGGGATAGTGCGTCAAACCAACAATATCTCCTAGAAAATATATGGTTTGTCGCACTTGCCAGCTTCGTTATGTACAGTCGAGTTCATAAATATGTGTACACTTTAGTACCTTGTCTATTTAATGTCATGTTTAAACTGCCATATATGGATTGTCACAGAGATTAAAGTGACAAGGCACAAAAGTGTACACATATTTATGAACTCGACTGTACCAGTTACAAAAATATCTATTGTCATATACATACAAAAACATTTAAGACTCAGGAAATAGTCGTGCTTGAGCGAACCCGGGACCGCTAGCTTCATAGCTTTCATACCGACTAGGCTAACCGCATCGTCCGGTGTCGCGCGAGCAGACTTCTTGCTTGACCCGTAACATTACCCAGTATCCACCCATAACGTCAGTTGATGTTTCGTTTCAGATTCGAGCGCGTCTTGGGGCTCTGTGCAGACATCTTGAAGCGCAACATCGCACAGTACAACAGTTTTGTGTCTCTGTCCGTGTAAAAAGTGATCAGAACGAACTTCGTTGTTAGTCCAATAACTTTAGACACCTTTAATAGGTTTGAGTGAAACTTTTTATACGAAAAAAAAAACGGCAACAACAATTAATTAATGTGGGATACAGATGTTTATCTCCATAACGTTCCTTAAGTATTTTAACCACAACAATATTTAAAATGTAGGTGTTTATTTCGTTTCATAAATATGTGTTCTATTCTAATAATATTTGATGCCAATTTTATGTGTTGTCCAATCGTAGCGTATTTTATATATTTGTGTAAAAATCGAGTATTAATATATTTTGGAAAGAAGTACTGAAGTGTTTGGTTGCAATAGCCTATATGTGTTGGCATTTTATATTTTAAATAAGGTATTGTGAGCCTGTAATGAATTGAAAAAATATACTGCGGCGGCCAGCACGTTATTATTATAATATTATCTAATACATATTCATCGTAAGTCAATTACTGTGAAGGATAAGTGTTGTTTTATCTGTTTATCTGTATTGTATTAAAAATAATAAAACTAGAACAGGTAGTTTTCAGTCGCTTCCAGTCCTAGCTCCTAGGTAATTCAATCCTGCTTTGGCGCCATATACGATCAAATTAAGCCGAATATGGGCAATCAGGAAAATAATTCGTGTAGTTTTGTAAATTGGTACAGTTATACCACAGTCTTATTATTACTAACAGTCGGCCGACTCCTGTACTTGCGAGGGGCAGCGATGGGGGGTACGCGGGGAAGCGCGCGGCAGAGGCGGCGAGTGCAATCTTCCTTAGTTTGCCCTCTCTAATGACAAGGGTTGTACGTGTGACTCGTAAGAAAATTTCTGTTTTCAAAGTTCTGTTTTTACCTGTAAATCTTCATCAAGGTTTGAAAAAGAATTGAAATTCCACCGATTTTCACGAGACGATCGGTAAGTTATTTTTTAATCTCCTATATTTAAAATTGTTGTTAGAAGAGTTATTTTCAAATTCCACCATTTAAGGCCCAGCCACACCGGATGCGTGCGTGTAGACGTGACGTGCGCGTTTGCTTTCCGCTGCGTTGGTAAGTGGCATGTCGTATGTGAATTCATACTATACACCGCAGTGGAAAGCGAACGCGCACGTCACGTCTACGCGCACGCATCCGGTGTGGCCCGGCCTTTAACCTTTGATTAGGGTGCGGCTCCACTGAGGCGGAGACGAGCGGAGCGGAGTTGGGCCAATATTAACCAATAGAATCTAAACTAACATGCGCAAGGCGCGCTTGACGTGACCGCATGCGCTTTCTATTGGTTAATATTGGCACAGCTCCGCTCCGCTCTGCTCGTCTCCGCCTCAGCGGAGCCGCACCCTTAGAATTGGTAGTAGCATACATTAAGGTGTAATGTCGTGCAGGTTACCGTAAGTATTCGTTTTAACGAGAGCCTTAATGTAAAAGATCTTGAGACGTCTATAATAAATGTGTTTCTAAAATGTGAAAAACACTTTACACACAAATAATCTATTTATAATAATCACATATAAAAAAGTATTTAAGATAAAATATTTAATTAGTTTTTGTTGTGACAACCCTGACCATTGACTGAGTTCTGTGCGTAGTGGCTGCATGCATTCAAGAACAAAGGAGTCTGACTACTGGCAGGTTTTCTTAATACTGTGGTTATAACTTGCGGTATCCAGATGAGCATACTAAAAGTCGTCAAGGGGGGTGTGCTGAGGGAAGGAAAGGGGGTGTTGAAGGTACCTTCTTTCAGTTTTTTTCTCATATCTCGAATAGCATTACAGTTACTTCTGACAAAAGTTTCTGCATAGTTTTCTGCTTATTCATTTTTATTCTATGATCAATACTTTAGGAGCTACAGGGTTTAAGTTAACAAGGAGATAAAATATAGACGATTTAAGAAGTAGAAACGAAATAGGTTTTAAATTTTTATTTAGAAATAGAAAAAGCAAATCAGTTCATCTTTATTATCTTACTCATCGTCTACAGGTACACCGTTTGTACATGAACCCAAGCAGCCGAAGTATACTATAAGCATGAAATACCGGCTTTTCAACATCCGCTTTTTCCAGTGCAACCACTTTAGCAGCGACAAAAAATTGAAGTCAGCACGGAATCAGGACCTGGAGGATCAGTGGTGGTAATTGGTTCGAGGATTCCGTCAGCTCCTTGCTTCCAACCCCATATTTAAGTAGGCATTTCATTACCCAGCCACTCTTGCACTTGGTGGAATACTCCTAAAGGCGCTGCTTTCAATACAGAGACGGTACGGAATTGCATTGACGTGCCGTAAATGTCAAGGTAAAGTCATGATCGTGAAACTACACCAATGATTTCTTTTATTAATTTTCTTGAATTACATTTCCGCGACCAAGTTGTATTGTATGATTTCCACGGGTCGCGCCGTAGCACTGCGCAGCACCTTTTAAGGCCCCGCTTAACTATCTTATTCTCGTATCTTACTCTTAGGCATTGCTCCGTCCCTTACGCTGGCCCGGCTCATGATGGCCATCGTGTAGAGGGGCCAATACATTCACTGCGTCGAACTACGCCACGAGGAGGCACGGGCCCGGGCGGTGGAAATTGTACTACTTATTAGCTTACAGACGGTCTGTATTTAAGCAAGTATGGAAAAAGTTTTCTTTGATTTGTGGGTGTTCTAGTACTGGTCTCAAAGAGTAATTTAATCCTTGATAGAAATGGGAACGACTGGCATAAAAAAATACTCAATGATGTCTACATTTTATCAAAAATCTGTGAATGTCGATTGTTATAACTTAATAAGTTAGTACAGGTCTCCTAAGAGCATTTTCGCGTAGCAGCAAGGGATCTCGTAGGTGAAAAACTTAAGTAAAGCTCCTCTTGCATGTAGTTATGTACAAAACTAATATGGAATATACGTCAAATTTCAAATATAGAATGTCAAACGGTCTATACAGATGTGTGACAACTACATGCAAGAGGAGCTTTACTAAGTTTTTTACCTATAGCTGCCCTTACTGCCCCGTCTCAACTTTCCACCCTGTATAATGGTGACCCCTTCTTATAGCTGATATCTCTTAAACGGCCTAACCGATTTTCATGAAACCTAGCTAAACACACCGCTAGAAAACCTGCTTTCAAATAAAATAAAACCGCATCCAAATCGGTTCACCCGTTTAAGAGCTACGGAACAACAGACAGACATACCCACACACACAGCGGTCTAACTTATAACACTCTTTTTGCGCCGGGGGTTTAAAAAAGAGACGCGGCGGCAGGACGGTTACCACGAACCAATAAATTCGAAACTTCGAGTGCCGAGTCCCTGTCACTCGTCTTGAATCACACGGACTCTGGATGGTTACTAAGAAGCGATAAATTCGAAACTTGGGATTGCCCGTCCCTTTCATTCCGCATTCGTGGCTTGGTCGAGAGAAAGGGATAGAGGTCACGTAACTTTGAACTTCGGTTTTCAATGGAGCTTAACCTACCTTCCTCACAGGGTGGAACTACATTATTTCAAGTGGCAACCATTATGCATTATGTAAGCATCAATTAAAACCATAGATGATTACAATAAATCAAAGGAATAAATCAAACAAAATCGGTAAAAAACGGATCATGTTGCCAATTTCACTCCTATTTAACAGCCCCTATTTTTTCCAAACTCTCTTTTTACCAATAGAGCAAGAGACCGTGATGATCAGACACAGAAATAGGATTCTCATAGAAGGAACATAATGAGAAGGACACTTGAAAAACATATCGCGGCATGGTCCCTATGTTACTGGTTGTATTACCTCTCTGGATAGCTAGCCCAATCCTTTGGGAGAGGTAAGCACCAGCTCTAGGATCTCCGGATGAGCCAGGATGACAGGACCTTAATAAAGCTTTTTCATATCAGCTGACCAAGGTCCCATGGTCTCCACTGCAAGCGCCACAAATTCGTAATTATATAATAATGACGAATATTTGCGGCGCTTGAGGGTTTGGGCCTGATCAGCTGCTGTACCGATTACGGGTTGACTGGACGTGGGAAAGGGCGAATGTGTCAACACACGTCGCGTCGCACCAGTGCTCTACCGAGTTTCCACGGCACAAATGTAGCTCCGTCTATCGCATAAATTTTAACGCAGTTTGATAATGAGTTAGACAAAGAGGTATATAGCAGCGCATTTCGTATTGCCTTAAATCGGCGTATCAAACCGGGGTCATATTAGAGACCAACGAGGTGTCAAAACCCGAATAATTTGTAATGTTACTTACGTTTTTCCAACAAATGAGACCTTAGAGAATGAGACCCAACCCAAAAGTGTGATAATTATGAGAACATTGACAACTGTCTATTGTTATTAGAATAAGTGATATATTTGTTGTTTTCGTTTTAAGCTAATGGCCTAGTAGCCAAAGCTTCAATAAAAAAAAACAACTGTCTATCAGGCTACTGTCAGTGTCACTTTTACGCGCCAAAATCTACAGAATTAATGCTAGAAAATGGACAAAAAACACGGTCGAGATTGTGTGTGTAGCGTGATGTGAACTGTGAAAGGGAAAAAGACTGAAATCTGCGTCATAGAACTCGTTAAGTTCGACATTTCTACGACTAATAATACCCAAAAAGTAAAGTAGAATAGTTAAATTTCGATACGGCATTAAGTGGTTTTATATTGTAGTTTTACAATAGTGGTTTAATATCCAAAATAGTCTTGAACTCCTTATTAACATCTCAGCACATTTGTTTTCATAATTGGCTTCAGTATGCGTTAATGTGAGTTTAAAGTACGATTACACTCAATATGGATGTCATTGAATCGATCAAGAAGGACAAGGCCTACGTCAAATACAAGTTAATTGTAAAAAATTGGGAAAAAGAATTTAAATCCAGTAATTCGCGTACACCTTCAAGATTCGACATAAAAGAAGCTCCATCGAAGATTAAGTATGCCTACAAAAAGTATTTTCAATTAAAAAGTTCTGCACTTGAAAATTCCTTATCAATATGCATTGACGATGAGCCTTTTGGGTCACCTGATAATGTGGAAAACTTTGAGAGTGCTTTTGAAGCCTTAAGTCCTCCAACGGAACAGTTAGTTGCCACACTACCTAGTGGGCCACAACTCGATAAGTTGCTCTCTAATGTATCATCCTTTAAAAGAGAGCCTTTCATGGATGTCAAACCGCTAAGCCCATTTAGTGATAACTTATCTAAAAAGCTGTTTCAAAATCGCCAATTTTCTCTTAGAAATCCAAGAAAACTCGCATTGAATAAGTCACAGTCTATGATTGACAACAAATCTGATTATGATGAAGAAATTGAAATGACCGCATGTACGTCAGCCACCTCAAATGACCGATTTAACCATATTGAGGTATCGCCAGAAGTGGAAAAAAATACAGTAATAAGCAACAGTGATCTTACTGGTAACTATAATGATTCTCCGTATGTGAAGAAAGTCCCAGCTGTAAGACAGCTTAATGAGGCATGGTTAAAAAGAGCAACAGGTTTGTCATTAGATGAAACTACAACATCAAAACCATCAGAGAGCCCTAAAACCTTTGGTTTGAGAAATATTGTTATTCCTAAAGTGGATCTTGATATAGACAAATGTGATTTTGTAGAAAATAGTGAGTCGGAAGGAGAAGATAATTCATTTTCAAAACTAAAACCAGCCCTCAAAAAGAGGAAAATAGAAATTCCAATAAATAAAGAATCGGTCCAAAATAAAACTTATAATATACCTAAAAATGCTGAAGTAAAGACAACTGAAATTGAAATAGTTAAAATAACAAGTCCAGAAATGATCCATAAAAACAAAAGAAAAAGTAAAGTAGTGAAAAAAGGTATCAAAAATACAGATATTAGCATCATGGAACAGCAACCTCCAGACTTCGCAGAATATGTGCCTTTTCATATTGAAAGTTTAAAACCTCGACATTCAAAAGTTACAGATGTTTTAAAAACAGTGGAAGACTCAGTGAGGTCAGAAAATATTCCAAAAGAGACAAGAGGTATTGATAATTTAGAAAATAAAATAAGAAGTGGCACATTGAATGAAAACTTTGTTAAGATTAATATAGAAAAGAAAGTGTTTGTACGAGGAAAAAAGAGCATGAATTTCTCAAAATACAAAAAACAGCAATGGAAAGATAAAAAAGCCCTGCATGCTGGGATGGAGTTTCCAGAAGGAGGGAAAATGTTATGCTTTAAGTGCAATCAACCAGGTCATATGGCAAGGTACTGCACAGCACATAAAGGACAAACTCTTTTACCATTAGAAAGTTATAGTGAAGATAATATTCCTACATTAGAAGATATAGAAAATATTGTTAGCAAAGAAACAGAGAAATTATCATTGCCAGAACAATTAAGTACATCAATATATGAAGCTAGTGCAATACCAGAATCATTCCTAAAGATGTTAGCCGATACTCCCAGTGGTGATAACAGAGAAGTGAAACCAATTTACTCTGATCTTAGTGAAGAAACTCCATCAATTTTGCAACAAACTCTGCATATGTTTGGACATGAATCATTTCGCCCGGGCCAAGAACACGCAATTCAACGGATTTTATGTGGGAAGTCTACCTTATTGATATTATCAACAGGAGGGGGGAAATCTTTATGTTACCAACTTCCAGCTTACATTTATAGTCAACAGTATAAGTGTATTACTTTAGTCATATCACCACTGGTCTCTTTAATGGAAGACCAAGTGTTAAGCATGCCTGATTTCCTTAAAGCTGGATGTTTACATACAAATCAACCACCAACACAACGACGTAAAATTGTACAATGCTTGAAGGATGGTGAGATAAACATTCTTCTCATTTCCCCAGAAGCATTAATATCAGGAGACTCTTCAAGTGGTTTTGCAGGGTTGTTTAAATCTTTGCCCCCCATTGCATTTGCCTGTATTGATGAAGCTCATTGTGTCTCTCAATGGAGCCATAACTTTAGACCAAGTTACTTGATGATTTGTAGAGTTTTGCGGGAAAAACTTAATGTTAAATGTATTCTGGGTTTAACTGCAACTGCAAGTCAGTCCACTATTAAAAGTGTGGTAAGTCACATTGACATTCCTGATGGATTAACTGGTGTGATTACAAACCCTGCCCTCCCAGATAATCTGCATTTATCAGTTTCATTTGAAAAGGACAAAGATAGGGCTTTAGTGTCATATATTACTTCAGATAGAATCAATTCATTTAATTCAATTATAGTATATTGCATAAGAAGAGATGAATGTGAAAGAGTAGCTGCCGTGCTAAGATCTTGTCTTCAGGAACCAGGAAAAATCAGTATGGAGGCTAAAAACAAGAAGCGTAAAAGAATGTCTTACATATCTGAAGCATATCATGCTGGCTTGTCTGGAGCTCAGAGAAAGAAGATTCAAAAGCAGTTCATGGATGGCACCTTGAGAATCATTGTTGCAACAGTTGCTTTCGGTATGGGAATAAATAAATCGGATATCAGATGCATCATACATTATAATATGCCAAGCAGTTTTGAATCTTATGTGCAAGAAGTGGGCAGAGCCGGACGTGATGGACAAATTGCATATTGTCATGTTTTTTTGAGCCATGGTACTAATGACAAAAATGAACTGCTTAAACATATTCATGCTAATACAATTGATAGGTCTACAGTAAGGAAGTTACTTCAAAAAGTGTTTATACCCTGTGAATGTACTAAACCTAATAATGAATCTTCTTCAACACCATCTCATTCCACACAGAGATGTAAAGGACATGAAGTTGGAATTCCAATTGACACAACAGTGGAACAACTTGACTTGCCTTCTGAGAATATTGCAACATTATTATGCTACATTGAACTCCACCCAAAGAAATATGTAAAAGTTCTTAATAATGCTTATATAATGTGCAAAATCTCTTCATATGGTGGACCACTAAAAATTATTGAAGCTGCAAAAACATGCCCTCCACTAGCAATGGCCGTATTGATGGAATCGAAAAAGCGATCAGACATTACAAAAATTAATGTTTTGGAATTTGACGTTATTGTGGTGGCTGCTGCAATAGGTTGGGAAAGTGGGATGACAAAATACCATCTAAAAAATTTAGAATGGATTACAGACGGAGCCTCATCTAGACGATCTCAATTAAAAATTGAATTTAACACTCTTGGGTTTAGGATAAAAGCTCCTGGAGATCTTACACCAGGCGAACTTGATGGCATGTTAGACGATCTACACAACACTGTACTGACTCAAGAAAAAGCTATGCTGTACCAGTTAGAGGAGAGTCAATTAGCATTTAGTAAAAACGGATGTAATTCTTTAGAAAATAATGAATTATCCCAAGATATTCTAGTTTTGAGATCGAATGATCTTAAATCAACTATACGAAATTATTTCCAAAGGGAGGATAACTTTGAAAGCAATACTAAATGTCAAGAACGCCCATTGGATACAGAAAGAGTGATTAGTGACGTTCGAGCCTTGATTTCCTCGTACAAAGACTGTTGCTTCAGTGGTCGTAGCATTGCAAGAATATTTCAAGGTATATCTTCACCTAACTTCCCTGCTATAGTTTGGGGTAGGTGTAAATTTTGGAGATCACATATTCATGAAGATTTTTATGGAATAATCAAATTGGCAACCCAGCAATTAATTCAAATGAAAAATATATAAATGTATTATTATAAACAATGTCTTTGGTAAGTAATGCAGTCACAATAAACTAATTTTATAAAATGTTTATTTATTTAACACTTAACATAACTAATGATTGGCCCAGCCACACAGGATGCGTGCGCGTAGACGTGACGTGCGCGTTCGCTTCCCACTGCGTTTGTATAATGGCATGTCGTATGAGAATTCATACTATACACCGCAGTGGAAAGCGAACGCGCACGTCACGTCTACGCGCACGCATCCGGTATGGCTGGGCCTTTAACCTTATACTATACAGGAAAACAACAGCTCATTAATTTAATACGTACAATGTTACATAGGTGCGTGTGTGGATAAAGGTAGGTTAAATGATTCAGAGAAAAACGGAACCTAAAATAACTTGATTGATTTCAGTTAGCCCCTTTTATCCACTCGGACACGACTTATTACATAAAAAAAGGTAAACCCTATTTACAAAAGTAAAACACCCAATTAATGGCATCCAAAATACCATTTCATGTAGTGATTGTAGAATTAACGCCTCTATTTCCTCATGACAAAGATCATGGTGCCAATAATTAGGGAGGGGGGTGTCAACAACAGGGCAGTTACTCCTACAAAGTGTATAAAGTCTTAGGGTAGACAGAGGCGAATCGGATCAATGGGTGGATCGGATCAAACGGGTGAAACGTAATACTACCAAATACTACCGATTGCGGAAGGTGCGGGGCGAGAGGGGGTCTTAAAACGCCAGTCGTCTATGAAATACGGATCTCTTATTTTGATCCGATTCGCCTCGGTCTACTATATTTATACACGCTCTCTTTTGTATTTAACTGAGAGCTTAATAAATTATTAAAATTCCCTACCCACACTTAGCACAAGTCTATCAACAACTTTAGGTTTATCTTAAGTACCAAACAGTAACGTTAAGCTTTCAGTCTACTTTGAACAATTGCTTATAGGAAAAATGAGGTTTGCGTCATACGAGTGTACAGTTGAGTACAAAAATATGTATACACTATTGCACCTTATCCCATTGAGATAAGGTAAGGTGCAAATGTGTATACATATATTTGTACTCGACTACATTAGTATTAAGTACCTTGTATGTACAATCGACGTCAAAGATATATTTACGTTTTTTTTACCTTATTCCATTGAAATAAGGTGCAAAAATGTAAATATACATGGTAGGAAGCAAATAAATGACTTGATTTGTTTTGTAAAAATGATTTGCACGCTAATTGTTTTTAGTTTTAGCTGCGCTAACTCTTAATTAATTATGGTCCTGCACGCTTTTGATCGTTTTTGTGACATTTTAAAGTTGGCGTTAAACGTCGTAAAATTTTAGAAAAACCAGTAGTCAGCACAACTTTCATTTTCTCATTTGTCACTCGTGCGTCTTTATCGTTCCGTAGATATGTAATGGCAGGGCGAAAAAGTCACGGAAAAATTGTGCTAGGTAGTACCCTGGTTAAAATTTGCAACGCGTGACAAGGTTCTATGCTATAATGAACACCAATTATTTAGGTAGCATATACCTACAACTTTAATACAGTCTTCGTCAAACTCTTTCGAGACGACCAGTTTTGCTACTTATTTTGCCTATTGATCCTTTTGGATCAGGGGTTAAAGAGCTCCATTCAGTTGATTTACAGAAATCAAATGAATGAGTACCACAAACAAATTTCTTGTTCGTAGTATTACTAGATAAACTCACGCATGACCCTAAAACATTATAAAATTCAGCATTTAATCCATCTATCCATTCTCGCAAATCCTGCTCTATTCTTTTGGTGTTAGAATATGATATCTTTTGCAATAAAACACTATCGTCACGACCAGGTACAAAGTTAATCGGTTTTATATAAGAAAAGTTTTTATAAGCACTCTGAGATCCGCTATGTATTATGTCAGCTTCTTGGTGAGACACTTCCTTACCAGAGAAATACTGTAAAGGCGTAATAAGAAATTTGGTTAAAGCTACTAGATTAGATTTACTTTCAAATAATCCTACTTTCCATATTCCTGGCAATAAGGGTATCTTGAGGCTCGGTTTGATAAAGTTTGTTAAGTTATTCTGGTCTAGACGAATGTAATTTATGTCGGCTATAACCCCAGCAGGGTCTAACCACAGAATTGTTAGGTTTTCAAATTGCTTGTCACTGTTAGCTGCAAACTGATACAATAAATTTGGCTCCGAGAGAGGTCCTAAAATGGCTCCTAAATTTCTGAATGTCATTTCTTTTTGATCATATTGTGAGCTCACCTTAAATATTTTTATATTTTCTATGTAATTACTTTCAAAGTTTAATTCCAAATGTTTTTGCGGCTTATACCAAGTCTCCATTAAAACACTTACTCCTTTGTCTACAAATGCTCTATGTAATATGAGATTTCCTTTATAAACATCTGCGTAATTATAAGTGTTTATTTCTAGAATCTCTTTAAAATCTACTTGGCAGCCCTTATCAAGTAAAAGTTTAGAGTTTTGCCGGATAATGCTTTCTGCGTGTGTTAATAATGTGTCATCAGTGCTAGCCGTCAAATCATCTACATTGTAAATGCTTTGCCAATATGCTTCTAAATTAGGAAGCAAGTGATGATCGTTAAATCCTATGTTATTCTCTACTCTAGTAATTATCTCCTGATTTATAATAGGTTCAAATTTCCTTGCGAAAAACAATTGTCTGTCTTGTGTGTTCTGTATCCTTGGCCAATCTTCAGTTTTAAAATCGTTAGGAGAGCAACCACACCAGTCTACCACATGTTTATATTGACATTTGCAACCCAACTTTCTTTTCCAATTGGTAACATGTAAGTTGTTGTCTACATATGTGTTGCAGTAATGAGAATTCCTTAAGGCAGTGTGAAAAAAAGATTCTGCTGGCAGTAAAGTATGCTTAAATATTATATCCAAGCCTGCCAGTAATTCGTCATGTTTTCCAATGATATAAGATACAAATTCTGGCGACAGTGCTATCCAATCACTTCCTCCATCAATAATTATACCTTGAGGTAATTTTCTTTCACCTACTCGCCACATATGAGTTTCACATTCAATAAAAGTTTTATCTAAACCTTGTTTCTTTATGAATCTTTGAACTTCTCTACCATGTGATTTTACGAAGTTGAGCCCTTTATTTGCAGATAGAAAGCTTTCGATTTTATCTAAAGATTTAATTGGAAAATCGCTCTCACTTAAATTGATGATAAAATCCCACTGCCAACCAAGTTTGGTAATTTCTTTCATTGATGTTAAGAGCATGGTCAGTAATGATGCACCGCCCCATATGGTTGAAAATCTCTTTGTAGCCAGTTTAACATTCTGAAACTGTTTTTCTAATATTTGCAGTTTTCTAAACAGGTAGTCTTGTCGCTGAAACAAAATGTAAATGGTTTAAATAAAACAAAAATAAACCGGTCAAGAACGAGTCGAACGAACGTACTAAGGTCGCATTGGCAACAACGCATGAAAGATTTTTTGTTATGGTTTCAGTTTACAAACTACATTATACAGAATGTAACATTTAAATCCGTCAGTATGGGAAAGTCTGAAATTATAAAATATACGAAGATCTGTTTTTAGGAACCATGTCATCGATTTTAGTAACTTGGAAAACTGCATTAAAACATTAAAAAAAACTTTTTCTCAGCTCGGGAATCGAACCCGGACATTTGAAAAATAAATCTACATGACACTATTTCTATTTAGATATCGATTGTGTGCCGATTTTGATGATTCTTTTTTTATTTGAAAGCTGGTGCTTTTCGTGTGGTCCCCTTCTTATAAAAATAAAGATCTGATGATGAAGTCCATAAGGAATCGACGGAACTCTTCAAAATTTATAGGCACACCTATAGCGATTTTAGTATTTTTCATTGTAACTCGTGTATTTGCTCTTGGAAAGCACTATTTGGTGAAGTGGAACTGATGATGAAGACCACAGATGCCCGCCGGAACTCCTAAACGGTATATATTTCAAGGGTGGCGACAACATATTTTGATTAAGATAGTTGAGCGACAATGACATGAAGCATATTTAGGTTTAAATATATGATTATGACTTTCCCACGGCGTTGCTTGCGGCGAGATTGAAATGTTCTGTAGTTTCTTAGACATTGGACTACACAATCGATATCTAAATAGAAATAGTGTTATGTAGTTTTATTTTCCAAACGTCCGGGTTCGATTCCCGAGCTGAGTACAAGTTTTTTTTGCAATGAATGCGGTTTTCCTTGTTACTAAAATCGATGACGTGGTTCCTAAGAACAGATCTTCATATGTTTTATAATTTCAGACTTACCCATACTAACAGATTTAAATGTTACACCCTGACATCCTTAAGTAAGTAATGTAATAAAGGGTTTTCTTTTTCGAAGTATTTTTGTTGTATCGTTAAAACGGTAACAAGTACAAGCGTGAAATTTGGTATGATTATAGTACAAACCCTAAAGAAAAACAACAAATACTAAAAAAATGGTTAAGTGGGAGTTGGGCTTGCGCTGTGATGATTCAAAATCGAATTCAAATCAGAATATAATAAATAATACCTACTGTGCGGCAGTACGAGACCTTCGGTGCGCAAGTCCGACTCGCACTTGTCCGGTTTTTTAAGAAAAACATGCTACAGATCGAAAAGATAAATAAAAAACATTTTTGTAATTTACTTAATCTGTTCTAGACAGTGATACCCTACTTGTCAAGGAAATAAGGAAATTGTGCAGGACGATGCATGCTGATAGTTACAAGACGATAGCGCCTACAAGCCAACAGCGCACAAGACTCTCGTACGCCCATAGAAGAAGGGATCTCCCTGGGGAATCACATAGAAGCTTGCTACCCTATAGTTCGCACGTCTCTCAAGACTCTCTCGGCCGCTCAGCTACTGGCAATAGTAAAGAAATCAACGACCTCTCTTCCGAAACCAACCAGCGGGTAACCGCCCACCCCCCTACAGTCCACTACATCGCATATGTGCAGGGCAATAACAGTTTCGACGTCCCGCACAGAAATATAAAATAAATATTATTAAAATAAGTACTTACTGCATCAACATGTATATAGAAATAGTGATTTGTCCTGAATAGTGCATTTATCAAACGATGTACTTGGCGCAAAGCACGCCCATTTAAAGTCAAAAGAAATATAATTCTGACTGGCTCTTCAGTAGTAGTTGAAGAAGCAGGGATAATGGAGGTAAATTCTGAAAGAAAAAAAATAGTGTAAAACTGGGAAAGGGCCTGGGCGTCATTATGGCGGCACAACCAGTCTCTGCCACCAACAAAATCTATGACACGCTGGAAGCGGACACCAGGTGAGATATCCTCCATAGAGCTGTATACATTTTGTTGGTGGCGGCGACTGGTTGCGCCGCCATGATGGCCCGGTGTGAAACGGGTCTTAGCGGGGAGCCGGGCGGCGACCATGCCCAGAGTACCTATTACTCTGCGGTAGCGGCAGCGGCATCGCCAGGGGTAGACGTAAACGTTTTCTAAAAGTTGATATTTACTTTGCAACCATATTGAAACAGGAAACTAGATCCAAAATGTAATTAAAATCCTTTCAATTGCTACAACTGCACTAGACACATAAGGACTTGCAGCAACTTGCTTTGAACCATATCCAACAAGTTAATGTGCCTGAGGCACGGTTCGAAGAAATCCAATATTTATTATAAATATCCGATTAATTTAAATTTTTCATCTGATATATGTATATCGGATAAATATCAATGCATAATACCTAATTTTATTATAAATGTCAAAATATGCGACATTTTGATATAAATATCATGCATAATTGAAATGAAACATGAATTTAAATTTGTAAACACTACCTTTTTATTATAAATCTTATTCCATCATGGTAAAGTTTTAAATTAAATATGAAGCTAATAGAATACGAACCGAACTAGGTGCTGCCCCGAAACTTGAGTTCGGCAACCGTAATTAAAATAAAACATTTTACTCACCATGTTAATAAGTGACAGATGTTTTATCTACATTTTGGCATGCAATAAACACAGCCATATTAGGCCCTCTGATAACTAATTTAAAAAAACGCATAGCATGATGAGGCAGTACGCGCAAAAGTGCCCTCATGGGTCTTTTCATTCTTAGATAGATATTTCTTTAAGTTTTCAAATTAATTTGTATATTGGCCTACCTATATCAGATTTTTCCAATTTTACATGTAAATGTCACTCACTTGCAAGTCCAGTTTCAAACACATTCATTGTGAAATATCCCCCACAGGTGAGTGACGAATCTCCAGGGCACTTCATGTCACAAGAGAGATCAGAAATTTTGGCTGATACAGATGGTAGGTTCTCTCCACAAAAACATTCTGAACTGAAATACAAATTTAACCACATAAATTTAATATTCCGATGGTCCCTACGTAAATCATTGAAACTCAAACGAACTTCCAATGTGACTTTCGATTATTTACGTAAGGACCATCGTTTAACCCTTTAAATATAATATGATGTATTAAAATGACTTAACTTACGCATATTGAACTCCTGCATAAGGTAACCCAGCCTGAACACAAATATCTAAACAAGCCTCTCTTGAATTTGTGTTGGCGTAGTTACCATAGAAACTGGAAAGTAATCTCATCTTTTTCTCATCTTGATAACACCCCAAATGCTTTCCGTAAGTCATTCCTGGAGCTAGGCAATTATTTGGTAATACTCTAGGATAAAAGCTGCCACTTTGTATCAGGCAAGTTTTATTAACTATTTGTTCCTTACAGACTTGTGTTTTGGCGCGGTGTATTGCAGATACTGCTTCTCGGCTTTTAATTTCACAAATCGGCTTAAAGTCTAGTTCTTCTAACCGCAGGTGTACGACAGGTTTATTATGGGTCTTTGCTTTAGCCGGGAAATCTTCGTCGTCGTCAAAACCTGGACTTATTTTTCGTGCAGAAACATCACCGACTTCTTGCCTTGCCGACGATTTATGAGCATTATTAAGTATTAAGTTGTCATTTACAGATGGAAAATAATTAATTGCAATCAAGATTTGGACAAAAAATGCTATCAAAACTGTTATCAGTAAACACTTTCCGTACTTGTAATAAACCCTTCGACAAAAAATAGCCATCGCGATAGTATACTTTCATTTTATACAAATTGAAGATATAATTTACCTATGCTATGATACGAGAACTATATTGTTTCAATCTTGTAAACATTTTGCTTTACTGCCTAGCTAGGTACTAAGTACTATGATTGCCTTCTTGGCTTCTTCCTCAGTCAGCGCACTTGAGTGAAGTTGAAGTGACAGACTGACAGACAGATGAGACATGATAACTGTTTTTTTATCTCTGGAATCGCACGAATGCTTGCCATTACGTCGGTGAAACTGCAAAACCGCGTAACCAACAAATTTACTATAGAGCAAAATAAACCTTAACTTCTTAGGAAAAAGGTGAATTTTGCTCCTCATTACAAATGTTACTTACGCGGTTTAGCAGTTTCACCGACGATTAGTCAATAGTTAACTTTTAACATACTTAAAATACACTCATACGCTGCGTTCACATCTCGTCGGGTGAGAATACGTTTGTGCCAAGCAGATTCTGCTTGATTCAACGAATATTCGTGTTAAAGTCTCTTTCTTTTTTTATGTTAAACTAAGAGATGCCAACATAAATCTTCACCGAGGCCTCTAAATGTGGCCAGAGCGTTACTGACGGTCATATTATTGATAATTATTGTATATCTATGGACTGGGTGAGTGACTGCGTGCATGTGCTGCGTGCGCGTGCGCCCACTCCTAGATAAAAGTGGCAACGTCGCAATTATAAGGGTCTGAGGCCCTACTTTGAAAATCAAACTTCGACGTTACGTTAGCTTCATCCCTTTCTCTCGATTTAGTCTCGAAATACGAGTAACAGTTGACACTTGAGTTTTCGTAACGACTTTTTTTCACACAAATGGATAGTATATATCAAAAATTAGACCGAATCGAGTCTTCTTTATACACATTTTTAACTCCAAATTGCCTTAGGAACACGCTGTTAAAATCCTTCGGGTACGTCCCGGGTACGGTGTAGACATTGACAATAGAAAAGGATGCTGAGGCGCTACTTTAAAAATCGAAGTTACGTTAGCTCCATCTCTGTCACTCGTCCTTCGAGACTAAATCGAGAGAAAGGGATGGAGCTAACGTAACTTCGAACTTCGATTTTCGAAGTAGGGCCTCTGAACAACAAAGTCTTCTTCTTTTTTTTCTTTATGGCATTCCGCAGAACGACAAAGTCGTTCAAATTAATGGCATTGGATTAATGGATTAATTGATATGGCGTTGCAGAAAACATAGATATATAATAAACACCATGAAGTTTTAGATAAAGGTGGAGGCAACACTCTCTGAAGCCGAATGAAGCGTCCTTGAAGTCATTCTATCTCAAACACTTTGGTCCCCTCCTCTCTTTCTAACTAGGGTAGTTAGAAAGAGAGGAGGGGGCCAAAGTGAGATAGAATAACGAAAAAGAACATTCAAGACGCTTCATTTTCATTTCATTACAAGCGGAAGTCCCTTTCTAACTCCATTTACTAGAAAGTGAGTTCCGCTTGTAATTTGTAACTTGTAGCGTCGTGAAACGGGCCACAACTATAAGTCAGTCTATATTTTTTGTGGAAGTTTCATTGCATTGCAATAATAACATGCTTTTTAAACGCACCAACACCCAACCAAGTACCAACATTCAACCTTTGAACTTGGCTCGTATTTTTTGTACCTTTTAACAACGAACGAATATTTATCTACCTGCCGTCTGCGTTATCCTTATCAGTTTATTTACCAATTGTTGTAGTTATTATCAAGGGGGTTATATTAAATATCATATCGCTAATTCTTTGATATAATATCAGAGTAGAGGCCACTTTATTACATGCCTATTATGTGGTGTGACGGAAAAAGTTTTACTATAGTTAAAACCTTTTAGCGTTACTATAACTTAACACGTCAAGAAAGGAGGTGATGATGATGAGAATGTTTATTATGGGAAGCAAAAGCTTCACATCGGTGCAACCGTATAGCACCAGCGCATCTGTGGTGAATAGCAGGCTAAAGGGCAAAGTGGCTATAGTAACTGCATCTACGGAAGGGTAAGGGAAAAATTAAGTTTCTATACAAAAGAGAACGTATTTTAGAGATAATAGTTAAATTTATAATATAAACATATATTATGGCATAATCTCATTTCCTTTTCAGTATTGGGTATTCTATCGCCAAAAGACTAGGTGATGAGGGTGCCTCAGTCGTAATCTGCAGCAGAAAAGAAAACAATGTAAAGAGAGCCGTTGAAGATCTCCGCAAGGAAGGAATAAATGTTGAGGGCATTACCTGCCATGTTGGAAATGCAGATCATAGGAAGAAATTATTTGACATGGTAAGTTTTAAGGAATTTTGACTTTTGATCAAGTATATAAGGATTGAAATTCTAAGGACTAATATTTAATTTTTTTATATTCCTTTTAAGGCAGTTGAGAAGTTTGGTGGACTTGATATTCTGGTATCAAACGCTGCAGTCAATCCAGCAGTATCTCCTATTTTAGAGGTTTGTTTTCCAATTACCTTTATATTTTTTATTAGTGGTTGTATGTATCAGATCATCCCCATGGTTAAGCTCAGCTGCATTTGGCCCTCCCCTGTCCATACTGATTTTATGCTAGCATAAAAGGAACTAAATGTAAAAAAACAAAACACTTCTATTGAATGAACTGAAAATACTTTGCTTATGTTTCAGACTGATGAAAGTGCATGGGACAAAATATTTGAAATAAATGTAAAAAGTTCTTGGTTGTTAGCGAAGGAAGCTTATCCCAACCTTGTTAAGAGAGGTGGAGGAAGCATTGTTTTTGTGTCCTCCATTGCTGGATACCAACCCATGGCAGTGAGTTACACCAACATCTAGATACCATATATTTTTGATGGCTATCATGTTATTTATCGTACTTTTTAAACATTTGTTTGTTTTTGAATGACTGTTAAATAACCGATTCGTTGCGTCTTCCATTTTTGAAAACTTTCGGCTGTGGCGGCAAATAATTATTTCATGACACGCCAGGCGTGCCATACGCCATAGCCATCGTCCTAATAGAACACGATTGCGCGATCATCGCAAGCTCGCGTGACTGTTTGTATGTAAAATGTCATATACACAGTCGCTCGAGCTTGCGATGATCGCGCAATCCCGTTCTATTGCCATAGAATACACGCGATCCATTCATCCGCCACACGTTAAAAACATTTGATGACACGCTTGGCGTGTCATCCGCACTGAATCGGTTTACATACAATATTTGTTAAGATGACAAGAGTTATATTGATATGATAATATGAAAATAGTGAAGAGTTCCTATAGCCACCTACTATCTCCATCATAACTCCAGCTCAATAGTACCATTATGGTTGTATTGTCATAGAAATTGCATAAGTAGGCATGCAAAATCTCTAGTTAATACGACAATTTAGAAGTACCTATAGGTTAAAATCAACGTAAGGATTTTATTACATTGTAGTAAGTTACAAGAAGAAGCTAATATAAGTGTATTAAAAAGGGATCTTCTAATGGAAATTTAGTGTTGAAACAACCAACGTGAAATAAGTGTTGATAGGACCTCTTAGCTTCACTGTGGGTGACCAGTCCAAGGTTAATAAGCCCCACCGCCACGACAAGGCGGGTATCCGCGGGGGGAACCTGCACCAACACTCTTGAGTTAATGCTTTTTAGCACACCGGTTTTAATCTCGCCCATAAGACATTACTTTTACGCACAAGCACACCGTGTGCAATGTCCGCGAACAATAATGCATGCACTACTCTCACTACTTTTATAGTTTATAGATGAAATGAAAATGAAAACATATAATATAATGTAATGTAATGTATGCAACCTATTTCCTGCAGCCTTTAGGACCATACAGTGTAAGCAAGACAACGTTATTGGGATTGACCAAGGCAATTGCAAATGAGGTTGTGACTGACAACATCAGAGTGAACTGTGTGGCCCCTGGTATTGTAGCGACGAAGTTTGCTGCTGCTGTGAGTATTCTCTAATGGTACCCACTCAACTTGCTTATAACTGTGTTAGGCTCAATTACCTTCGTTCGGCGCCGGTGACGCAACGTCTGTGATCAAAAAATTCTGACTCCTATGCCGGTGACACATATGTTGTGTTTTTATTTTCAAGCCTTTTTCTCGACAAAATTCCATTTTTTTTTTTTATTAAATGTACAGTTATGTTATTGAAATATTAATCGAATTCCGCTTTGGTTTTAAAATCTGTAAGTTTTTTAGATTTCATAGTTAGTTCAAGTTACCCTTATACAATGCCGATGACACAAATCTGTGTTATTTTTCGACACAAATTGGCGGTAGTCGAATATTATGCAGTATTTTTTCCAGCACTAGCACCATTCGACTACACGTTAGAAAGACAACTGACGCCGCAAAATAAAAATAAACGCATTTTAATATTTTACCTATAAACTATTCCAGTTGACACGTATTTGTGTCCATGTAATTCATACTCCTATGCCAGTGACACAAATACATGACCACGATAATTTCACCCGGCATAGCTTAGGGCTCAGTGAATCACTGCCGGCGCCGAACGTGTTAAAAAAAACATGCATTGACTGCGCCTTCCAAACTCGTAACTGCAAATTCTACAAGTGTTGTAGAATTTGCAGTTACATATTTGGAACGCGGTCAATGCTTGTTTTGTTAATTGCAAATCGAAGGTTATTAATGTACTTATGTTATAAATTAAAAAGTAACACAGTTGAGTCAAATTAAAAAAAACAAACAACTGGGAATAAAAAATCCCAGTTGTCCGCAGTGTGAATAAAGGGGTGCGGACAACTGGGAATACCCCAATATGGCGAGTAATATTTTGGATTTACATTTCGACATTTTTAGTTAACAGATTTTCCGGTCTCGTGGTTACCGGAACTTAGGTAACTAATCACCTTAAGTATTGCATGCAATACTTCAACATAAAACTGTTCATCTGCGATACAACATTAACATTTAATAGAATATTATGTAACTCTAATATGGGAGAGGACACTGATTTCTGTAACACAGGTTTATCTGACCTAGCTCAGAAATCAGGGACTTCAATTCAATTTGTACCTATTTTATGTCAATAAAACATTATTATTATTATTATTACTTTATATTGCCGCCTAGGCTTAAGGTGCGCAGAGTAATTTGTGTTATATTCTGCGCTTAATTACGCTACATAATTTTTACGATAATGAAATGTAAATTAATGACAATGACTATTAGTGCATAAAATGGTCTAATGCTTACTTCAGATCACCAGTTCGGAAGCTGGAAAGGAGCAAAGTTTGTCAATAGTACCAATGAAGAGGTTTGGGAAACCAGAGGAGATCGCTGCGGCCGTAGCGTTTTTGGCGTCAAGTGATGCCAGTTACATGACCGGCGAGACCGTCGTGGTGGCGGGCGGTGCGTACGCGCATCTATAATAGCAGCACTTATAGCTCGGGAACGAGCGGGAGACCTTGTTAACACGTTTGGCGCCGGTGACACAACGTCTGTGATCAAAAAATTCTGACTCCTATGCCGGTGACACATATGTTGTGTTTTTATTTTCAAGCCTTTTTCTCGACAAATTTCCATTTTTTTTTTTTATTAAATGTACATTTATGTTATTGAAATATTAATCGAATTCCGCTTTGGTTTTAAAATCTGTAAGTTTTTTAGATTTCATAAAAGTTACCCTTATACAATGCTGATGACACAAATCTGTGTCATTTTTCGACACAAATCGGCGGTTTTCAAATATTTTGCAGTATTTTTTCCAGCACTAGCACCATTCGAATACACGTTAGAAAGACGACTGACGCCGCAAAATAAAAATAAATTCATTTTAATATTTTACCTATAAACTATGCCAGTTGACACGTATTTGTGTCCATGTAATTCGTACCCCTATGCCAGTGACACAAATACGTGACCACGATAATTTCACCCGGCATAGCTTAGGGCTCAGTGAATCACTGCCGGTGCCGATTTTCAAATATTTTGCAGTATTTTTTCCAGCACTAGCACCGTTCGACTACACGTTAGAAAGACGACTGACGCCGCAAAATTCAAATAAACGCAATTTAATATTTTACCGATAAATTATGCCAGTTGACACGTATTTGTGTCCATGTAATTCGTACTCCTATGCCAGTGACACAAATACGTGACCACGATAATTTCACCCGGCATAGCTTAGGGCTCAGTGAATCACTGCCGGCGCCGAACGTGTTAATGTTTTGGTTAAACTTGACCTTCCACACATTTTATTAACCAAGTATGCTGTCTATCATGTTAAAAATAATTTTAATCAATGAATATTTAAATTATAATGAAAGTAATGTTTTGGGGAACTAACTTAGGAATATACATAGTTTAGATCTAGTTTGGCATTGTACAGGATATTGCATATCATAAGATATTGTGTTTTTGTATATATTACGATTATAATAATTATTTCAATTAGCAACCCGTACCAACTCCCAATTTTTCTCTCTGTTTTGTTAAGCCTAGAGACAAAGCAAATTTACATTTTCATTTTTGTACACTTATACCTTATGGAATATGGAAATATACACAGCAACTAACTGTGATAGATAAGTGATAGAGGCACTTTGGCAATAAAAAAGGTGATGGTGTTTGTGTATTTTTTATATTACACATTTACAGCCTAGTCATTTTTTTAAAGTAGGATTCATTAACCTGATGCCTATTAGTCGTCATCATCTGAGTCCAATAAATCGGTTTTATTAAATCCTATGGTCTTCATTAGGTTACTGGAAGGCCCAGATAATCCTTCTTCTTTCATGCTCTGGATTATATTTTGCAAAATTGCTTTACTATCCTGGGGGTTTTCATGCTTGATTGCATTAAGTTCTTCATCCACCTCTTCAATTTCATCCCCACTTTCAAAATAATCATCATCATCATCATCATCACCGTTTGAGGCATGACCATGCTCATGATTTCCTAAAGTTATCATATTTAACATTTTTTGGACTGAATTGGCAAAGTCATCTGCATCAAAATCTATGTTTTGACTGTAGTTCTCTAACTTGTTTGTCTCAATACCTTCAAAATCTGAAGTTTGCATCAAAAAGGAAGACAATTCAGATGTAACAGTTTGAGCAGTGAGCACACTATCATTTCCAATTTTAGCTTTCTTTCCATAACGAGAATTCAGCAAGTTATTCAACTCATCAGGATTAATATTTAACCAGCCATCATCATCTTCTTTGAGGCCTTCATAGGAAACATATTTCTGCAGTAATGCCCCTTTTGTTAGTGAAAACTCATTTGAAACAATTAGTTGTGAAATATCATTAGAAACCTTCGAATTAATTGGACATTCCATACCCAAATAAAATTCTTTCGCATTATTTAATAAATCATTATAAGGGGCAGAGCCTTCAATATTACTTTTGAAATATCCACTTCCATTTAATTTACTCAAAAAGTTTTTAAATTGTTTTGTTGAAAATATGTCTAAAGTTGGCTTGTTATTTAGAATTTGATAGCCAAAAGTTAACTTTTGGCCAATAACACTTTTCTTGTCATTTAGTTCTTTAAATTTTAGATTCCTGTGAGGTTTTGCATGCATGAGCATTGCATAAAGGCATTTGGTAAATTTAACATTCACAAAGACACAATCTGCAGATTCAGAACTTATACATGCCTTTGTATCAATGATATCATGATTGCAAAATGAGCTGACTAAGGAGGCTACTAGAGCTGGTTTGAGGGTCAGCAGTGTTGCAATGTCCACGGGAAGCTTAGCAGTGGCATTGTGAAGGTTCTCTTGTATTTTCTCTGGATATTCCCCTATTCTTTGCAATATTGATTGCTGAATTTCACTTGAGGCTTTTGTTTTTCCTGGGACTTTTGCTATGATTTTTATTGCATCCTCATACCCCAATATTGAATCTGTATTTTGTAAATTTGGTGGTATTATATGAATCTGGCTTTGATAAATGAAAACCTGAAAATATATAAAAAAAGACTTGCTACATATTACTTATAATCAAATCAGATATTAAACACCTACAACAAGACCATGATGTCATGACTCACTAGTAGGCATAGATAGATAGATTTAGACAAGTTTATGAAGTAGCACAATTATAAAATAAATTGTTGAATATCCCTAAATAAATAAACATTGGCGTCCATCTCACTCAAATTCACCTAGTCCCAAAATAAGCTCAAGGCTTGTACTGAGGGTAAATATGTTTCCAATTACTTTATTTTTAAACAGCTGCATCTCCACCAAGCGCACTCGCCGAGCATTTGGCTCGTAGGCTGCCACGCGAGCGTGTGCGCTTGGTGGTGACACGACTAACCGATTCTTTTCTCATTATCTTTATCTACATTTATAGAAAATGATACTAACCCTATTATCTGTACTCTCTGGATTAGCCCACACAGGTAAGTACTCTGCTGCTTCTATAAGCAAGAACTCTCCATCATTGTCTTTAACTTGTATGATTAAATCCTGGTATTGTTTGCTCAGTTCCAGTACCAGATACACGATAAACCACTCATCCTCAATGTTATCGCCAAAACATGTCAAGCTTGCAAGGTGACAAGGTTTTCCTGAAATAAAAGAAAAATACATTCATATTCCTGAATTGAACTGCTCTCACAGTTTTTTGGAAGACCATTAATTAAAATCAAGAATCTACTCGTTACCATTTCTTTTATCTTGTTCAAGCGGTAAATGAACTCTAAATTCATCTTTATGCCAAATATAATCCTTAGATAGTGTTTGTATTGTGATGTTCAGCTGCTGGCATAAGGTCTCCCAATTCACTTCATCAGTTGTACAGGAAAAAAAAGAGCACTCAATGGAATCTTCAAGAATCGGTTCTTTCACGTTACTTTTGGTCATTTTATTTAAATTTGTTTTTTACTTTGCTTGTTTGAACATCATAACCCTAAAAACCTCGTCTAAAAACATAATCACAGATTAATAATAATCATAGAGTATAATGAATATATAGTATTAATAATGACTTTTTTTTTCTTGAGTTTTATCCCAGAGGTAATGGCAAAAGACATATATCCATACAGCCTATCAACTTAATATTTTGTGACATTTGTTTGGTATTTATTGTCACCATTTGTCATTTGGCCGCATACATACGTTTTCCGTATACGGTTTCAGAGTAATAAACAAATTCCGTTCGTACGTTCCAAATGCAAGCCGCTGCGTCTGAGAAACCCATAGAGCTAGTAAAACATAGAGAGAGTGTAAAACGGCTAATAGAATAGTACTCTTCGCACCTGTTACAAATGCCCTTCGTTAAAAAGAGTCGTCTATATATGACCGCTTTCGATTGGATTTCAAAACCGTACCACTTTTTAGGTGTGTTCGTGTGTGTCACTCTGCATTAGTGTGCGTAAGTTTTCAGTCAGTGATGTGGCGTTTATCGATATATTAGGTTTAACCATAATTAAAAGGCAAAGGATAAGCCTATTTTCAAGAATAATTGTGATTGATTACCAATTGAAAAGTGGCCTTATTTCGAAAAAGTAAACTGAGAAATTAACTTTTTTGTCGTGTAATAAAACTAAAGACAGTTTTTATTTAAAAATAAAACGTTTATCTTTAATAATGATGAATAAGCCTTGTAATTGTAAGACAGTAATTGGAAGACAGTTTGTAACCCTTTTTTGATGCCGGATTGCATTGCAACTTCTGAAACAACGACGAACCATTTCTGTCAGAGCATCTCCAACCATTCCTGTTTGAGCATCAAGGTTAATTTGTTTGGGTTGCGTATGAAGTGATGTGATTACTGAATATATATATATATATATGTTTCTTATTAAAATCTGAGCGATACTGCAAATCTGAAACAATACAATTAATTAATATCACATAATTATAGTAGGCTCTTTTACCGATCGATAGATATGTACGTACAGTCAAGCAAATTGATTCCTTGACCATTTTGGACTATGTCCTGTACACTGTAAATAAAATCATAAAGTCTCTTACGTTTTGATTGATTATGTCACTACGACATAGTCCAAAACGGTCTAGGAATCAATTTCCTTTACTGTACGTAAAAAATACATATTAAATTAAAATACCGATGTTAAAATAACGAATGATCCAAATATCTACAATAAGTATTTTATGCCTATGTCTATAAAAGGCACACGCCTGTGCCATTAAACGTTGTAAGTTTCGATATTTAAAACATCGGTTTTTTTCTGTTAGGCATCGCTATTTTAACCCAAAATGTATTCACTTTTTGATATTTAAACACATCATGGATATATTTACTCGTTTACTCTATGAAAATATCGAAAGTTTACTTATCGATATTAATTTTGAAAGCACTATTGTTTACTTCCGAAATAAAATCTAAAAATGAGTTAAAATTGCACATTTACTGCACATAGTGCCTTCGTATTAATTACAAGACGTAATACCATGATAATGTTTCTAGTTATACTTGCAAAACGGCCGGATTATGGCCGAAAATCAACAGTTTTATTGTAAAACGTCACTCAACTGTGAAAGCTTATATTTTGTGGATCATTTTCTTTATTTCCCATTCGGGATTTACACCCACGAAATACACACGCCATTCCACTGAACCTATACTTAAATACTTCACTGATAACTTGTCGAAGAAATATATCGAGGGTTGAGTGGTCAAATCCGATAAGCCGACGTAACTTGTTGTGTCAAAAAGAACATTAATGAAAACATCAAGACAATTCAAATTTGAAAAAACAATAATTTCGATTTATCGGGTTTGACCACGCAACCCTCGAATTTTAGGAGAATTATTTTAAAATTCCGATGGATGGGCGCACAGATCGCGAACAACAACAGTAATCCGA
The DNA here is from genome assembly GCA_946894065.1 of Acleris literana. Taxonomy (NCBI): domain Eukaryota; kingdom Metazoa; phylum Arthropoda; class Insecta; order Lepidoptera; family Tortricidae; genus Acleris; species Acleris literana. Next base: position 9,839,249 of record OX335681.1, read on the forward strand.
CTAAATTAAGTGACACTTTTTCTTAGGTCTTTATCCGACTAGCCGCTTATTCTATCCCATTCGTCTTAATTTAGTAGGGTTCACATGTCGGGTACTGACCAATAAAAATTGGCTACAAAACTGTGTTGTACACAGAAGAAAAAGGTGGTACGCTTGACAGTTGGCTACACGGGATCTAGTGTTTTCCTTCATCTTTGGAGAAACCTAATGACGTCATGCGGAAAAAAACCTAATGACGTCATGCGGAACGCAACGCTTCCATACATTTTGTTTGTGCTGGCGCACAAATTCGGAAGTTTCGATTCGTATCGCGCCCACAGATTATAAGAGCTGTCAAAAACTAACGTCGGAGAGCGAGGGAGTTTATATATTTATTTGTATTCTCGGTAGATATTTGTAACGCATAGAATCGCAACTAGTGATGTGCCGTTCCCGGGAATATTCCCTAGGTGGGAAAATTCCCGGGAATATTCCCACACAAAGGGAACATTGGGGAATTTTGAAAGTGGTTCACATATTGTGTGATAGAGGATTATATCAAAACGTTATTCATTGAACTATTTACCGAGACTAAATAGTGTAACTCACTTGCGAAAGTAAATTCCCAATGTTCCCGGGAACATTCCCAATATTCCCAATGTTCCCAGGAATACTCCCATAATTGCTAGGAAAGTTGAATAAATCATTTTTTGAAAAGTATTTTTTTATTAGCAATAACTATACAAATCATCACAGTTTCATTAAAAAACACAGTAAATCATGTACTTTGGTTTTTGTATCGGTGCAGTACTTATTACGATGTAAATACTAGGACGAATCTGACAATTTTTTATGCATTCGTACTGCACCGTTAAAAAAAAGACTATGATAAAAAAAAATACTTAACGTCACATGGTGTTTTGGAACATTTGCCTAAATGATATGCGAATTTTGTAGCATTTTTAAATAAATACACAGTATTGCAGTATTTGCAACAAAACGTGACTTTATTGTTAACTGTATGAGTAGTGAAATGTTCAAACACTTCTACGCACGTGTTGATAGCACCAGATACGTTAGAAGACTGAACAAGTGCAACAAGTTTTATCTTTTTAGAGGAAGGGAGACAGCCATTGAAAGAAAGAGACAGAAACATAATACTCAGAAATGGTACCTATCGCAAAAAGAGAAACGATTTTGTGATCGAAACAAAAGCTTAAATTTTATGATATAAAACATGAATTACGTGTATCTAGTAGGTATAACACGAAGTTTTTAGCTAGTCATTTAATTCTGCCGAGTACTTCATTATTAACTAAGTATAATAAAAAAATAATTTGCCCAATCTGTTTTGCAATATTTCCCTGTTTTGGGAATATTCCTGGGAATAAAGGAATATTCCCCGGAATATCCCAATAGGAAAATTCCCATTCCCGGGAATATTCCCACGGCACATCACTAATCGCAACACGATAATTTTGATATGTGCGATTCAGAAATCTTATTATTATTAACAGAAATGCAATAGCTAATAAATCGTCGTCCTCCATCTTCGTGCGTTCACCACGCTATCACCACAGATTATAAGATATGTCTAAAAATATGGCTATCACTATCTGTACCCCTTCGGCCGCGTACGAAACCGCAAGTTCGTAACCAGTTACGATAGAAGAATTTTTATTCGTTGTACGAAACCAGTTGCGATCGATGATTTTTTATTCTGTGTACGAAACAAATTGCGATTTTTTTTTCGTAATTCAGCAGTTTCGACGGAGCCCCGCCTTGCGGGGCTCCTATTTCTGGTCTGTTTGCCCTTCGGGCATCTGAAGATAACTAACGAACCTAACCTACCTAGAGTTTTGCGATCGTAACAGGTTTCCAACAAGGAAGATTAATTCTTCGATCGTAACTAGTTTCGTACAAAGAATAAAAATTCTTCTATCGTAACTGGTTACGAACTTGCGGTTTCGTACGCGGCCGAAGGTATCCGTCCTGACAGTATAAATTCCGAATGAAGAAAAACGAATGTGTGCGCTAGCCTCTTCGGAATTCGTATGACGGAAACCGTATACGGAAAACGTACGTATGTGGCCGGCCTTACAGTCCATTCGCTAAGATAATGCGTAGAGGGCAACAGCGTCGCTACACTCGCATGTACTTGTAATAAAATACGAATATAATTCGATATGAACTGCCAAATTCACTTGCGGCGTAACACACGCTATTAGTTTTGTATCAAAGATACGTCATTAACCGTTTGTGTAACCCAGTTTTTGACAGCCCAAAGCGAAGCGACTCCTTCTTGAAATCGCGTCGTCACCCGCTATAAATACATATAATATACAAGTATTTGCATGAAAAAGCGCGGGAAACGACGGCCAAGGCGGGAGTGTTTTTTGCTACGAAAATTTTAAATATTTTTTTAACTTGTATAAAAGATCAGGTTTTGTACCTTATTATATGTAATACTTAGTTTTAATTTGTGTATAATAGTTTTCTGTATATATTTTGCAGTATTTGGTAAGTTTATTAAGTTTTTTCTCTCATATCTAGCTTAGCATAGGCTAAGCTAGATGGACCCCCCGCATGACCCCGGGGGAGGCTTGACTCCCCCGGTTGGTTACAATGTTACGATTTCAAACGAATTTGCCATTTTACCAGGCACAAATGATTCCAGCATGGACACCGACGGGTCTGTGCGTGGATTAGAGCGGGGAGAAAGGAAAAGGTTTCGTACTACTAATCAGCGGAAAATATGTAGACATTGCAATAAGCGTAGGAGAAGGCATGAACCAGGACGACAAATAAAAGATACTGATTGTGTATGTCATGATTTATTAGATATTCCTTCTGTCGAGTCTCAACTTGTTGAAACAAATAAACAAACTTCTATCCAACCAGAACAACTGCCCAAAACTAAACCTCCCTCTTCCAATGCTCATTCAGATCAACAGTCTCTCCAGACTAGTCAAAATATATCCGTTGATCACATCTCCAATGCTAACAAGAACCCAACTCAGTCTACTGCTCAGACTAGCAGAACCCAATATGAGGCTTATGACATAGAGCCCTTTATAGTTCATGTCCAAAAAGCATTATCCGGCAGTGAAAATCCCTCTCTCCATCCAGTTCAGTTTGGTTATTTCTTAAAGAAAAGTCCTTTTAAGAATATAGTTAATGGTAGTATCAAACGCATAGGCAGAAACAGGCTCTCAATGGCTTTCTCAAACTACAAAGATGCCAATGATTTTATCAGTAATTCATTCTTATCATCAAATAACTACAAAGCATTTATTCCATCATTTAGTGTGACCCGAATGGGTCTTGTACGAGGCGTTCCCTCTGAGTGGACTCCAGAAGAGGTTCTAGAGAATGTATCGGTTCCTATTGGGTGCGGCAAAATTCTTAAAGTGAGGAGATTAAATTACAAAGTTAGAATCATTTCACCTCCTGAGTGGAAACCTTCTCAGACTGTTGTACTTACATTTGATGGTCAAGTTTTACCCAAACGAATTTTTATGTGTTACAATGCTTTATCTGTAGAGCTATATACCTTCCCCACTATACAATGCTTTAACTGTTGTCGCTTTGGTCACACCAAAACTAATTGTAATTCTCGCCCTCGCTGTTACAAGTGTGGTGATGGTCATGTTGGAGATTCTTGTTCGGTTGAGGAAGAATCTGCAACCTGTTGTTTGTGTTCCGGGTTTCATTTCTCTACCAACAAAAAATGCCCAGAGTTTGAAAGACAGACAAAAATAAAGACCTATATGGCTCAAAACTGTGTCTCATATGCTGAAGCAAATAAAGTATATGAGCCAGTTTCTAAATCATTTGCTGACGTTATTAGAAAATCTTATCCTCAGTCGGACGCCCCTATTGCTCAAGTTTCTCCAGCTTCTTCATCACTTAAATCACCCCCTCCATTCATCAGGTCATATAAAAAAACAGTGTTCACAAAACCCTCAGTGCCTTTGAAAATAAACAGAGGTTATAACAAGTCTGAACACAACCTTCTTATAAAAGATTACGATGCTCCTTCTCCTTCCAACGGTGTAGCTTTTAACCTATCCGCAAACAACAATGAAACAGTTTTTTCCATATCTGATGTTATTCAATTGTTAACTGAAATTAACACAATGTCCAATAATAATTCTACCGAACAACGCTGCCCAACAATTGACTTTTTAACACATTTAAAATCCAGTTATGGATCACAGATACGACCAAATAATACAATGGAATTGCAGAAGCGCAATCTGCAATAAACACGATTTACTTCACCTTCATAATAAATTTAACCCCCTCGTTTCCACTCTGTCTGAGACATGGCTTAAACCGGACTCACTTTTCCGTATTCCTGGTTATGTCATTCTTCGACAAGACAGACCTGACGGTTATGGTGGTGTGGCCATAGTAATCAGGAATTCTGTCTCCTTTTCTTTGTTTCCTCTTCCCTCTTTCAGCGATGACATATCTGTTATCGCTGCTATTGTAAATAATATTTGTATAGTTTCAATTTATTTTTCGCGTCCTAATGTAAATATTTTTTCTCAATTAAATAATTTATTCTCTGTGCTCCCAAAACCATTCTTGGTGTTAGGCGATTTTAACTGCCAACATCAGTCTTGGGGTAGTTCTACATCAAATTGGTATGGTGAACACTTATTAGATATAATAGATTCTCATAACATATGCGTTTTGAACACCGGTTTACCTACTCGCCATACGGAACCGAGTCAAGGCGCCAGTGCTCCAGACTTATCTTTATGTTCGTCTGATTTAGCTTCCACCCTTCACTGGCAACCTCATCCGTCTTCATATGGTAGTGACCACTTTCCTATCATAATAACCATGCCTTTTCTTAAACCCGTTGGAAACCCCCGTCCCCCACGCTTTAAATATAAATTAAACAACGCAGATTGGCAGCTGTTTAGACAGACAGTGGAAGAAAAAACTAGTTCTCTTTCCAATAGAGATCAAATTTCTGCGGATATGCTCACTAAAATTCTTATTGAGTCTGCGGACGAGACTCTTGTTATTAAAAGTGCAAAAATGTCTCATATCCCGTCCCCCCCTTGGTGGGATCATGACTGTACAGTAGCAATTAAAGCAAGGAAATCGGCAGAGAAAATATATTGTAGCGAGATGACTGCAGACAATTTCGAGTTTTTCTTAGAGTCTGACCGTAACTGCAAGAAATTATTTAAAAAGAAGAAATTTGAAGGCTGGCAATCATTTTGTGCAAGTATTAACCCTAATGTCAGTCCGTCAGTGGTCTGGCGTAACATTCGTAGGTTTAGATCTGCTTTTAATGGTTCGTCTTCGAAACTCCCTCTCTCTTTGGCTGACCGCTTTATGGATCGTCTCGCTCCCCCTTCTGTTCCTGAACATGTGCCCTTTCAAATTTCCATTCCTCCATCCATTGTAAATGATCTTTCTGGTTTGAACTCTCCCTTCTCCCTTCTTGAGCTCAAAGGAGTACTGTGCCGTGTGAAAGACTCCACTCCCGGTGAAGATGGAATCCCTTATTCATTTATTAAAAATCTCAGTGATAAAGTCCTTCTATTATATCTAGATATCGTAAACTCCATGATGATTTCAGGTTGTGTTCCTCATTCTTGGAAATCTCAAACGGTTATTCCTTTTCTAAAACCCAACAAGCCCCCCGACGACCCTTCATCTTACCGCCCTATTGTTCTCTCTTCTGTTCTTATTAAAATAGCTGAACACTTAGTAAAAAACCGTCTTGAATGGTTTGTGGAGAAGGGTAATCTGTTAGCTCGCTCTCAGTTTGGCTTTAGAAGAGGTAAGAGCACAATAGATAGTTTAGCGATTTTTATTTCAGACATTAGATTGGCTTTTTCAAATAACAAATCCGTAGTTGCTACTTTCCTTGACATCAGCGCAGCTTATGACAACGTCCTTATTTCTGTATTGATGAAGAAACTCGTAGATTTAAATGTTCCTATAATTTTATCTAACTTTATATTTAATATCCTCAGTGAAAGACATATCAACTTATATGTGGATGAAGCGACCTTTTCTAGAACGGTATGGAGAGGACTACCTCAAGGGTCGGTTCTCAGCCCATTATTGTACAATATATATACATATGACTTAGAATCGAGCCTAAGAGGGTCCTCTGAAGTATTGCAATACGCTGATGACCTTTTGATATATAAAACTGGCCCGTCTATTCAAGAAAATTGTAATTATTTAACCTCCTCCCTCAGTTTATTAAAATCATGGCTAGACCACAATGGTCTAGAATTATCAGTTCCTAAGAGTAGGGCAGTCTTGTTTTCCAGAATGCGCAATCCTTCACCCATTGATATAAAATATGTTAATGCCTCGATTCCCTCAGGTAATTCAATAAAATTTTTAGGAGTGATTTTAGATACTAAGCTCTCTGGTTTTCCTCATTGCGAGTATATAGTTGCTAGATGTGAGCGGAATTTAAATATTTTGAAATGCCTCTCCGGGGTTTGGTGGGGAGCTCATCCTTTTTCATTAAAGTTAATGTATAATGCTTTGATAAGAAGTATTCTTGATTTTGGCACATTTTTGTTGGAACCTGGTAGTGTCCTTGCATTCAAGAAATTGGACAATATTCAGACTAAAGCGATGCGAATTATTTTAGGAGCCATGAGATCAAGCCCAATTAATTGCATGCAGGTAGAATCTGTAGAGCCTCCTTTGAGTTTAAGACGACAATTTTTAGCTGACAAATATTTATTCCGTTGTTACCAATTTACCGACCACCCTCTTATAACTAAATTATCATGCCTCGCTGACCAAGTCGACAGTTGTAACTATTGGAGAAACAAACGTCTTCCTTGTCTGATAGAAAGTTTAAAAAAAATGGTTTCTCTTAAAGCCCCTACTCACCGATCAAATTCCATCCCTTTATTCTCATCTAGTTACGAATCTCTTACCCTTCTTCCTGACATTCATTTAAGTATTGGTATTACAAAGATTGGCTTCAACCAGAAGCTGACATTTAACCACGTGGTAGACTCAAAGTGGCCACAGTGGCATCGTATATTTAGTGATGCCTCCAAACACTCAGCCGACGGCTGCGTGGGTGTTGGGGTGTATCACTCTCAATATAATATAATTCAAAAAATAAAACTTCCCCCTGAATCTTCCGTTTTTACTGGCGAGTGTTTCGGCTTGTTTAAAGCTGTTGAATATGTTTTGCTGATGAAATTAAATAGAACCGTTATTTTTTCGGACTCATTAAGTGCTCTTCTAGCCTTAGCCCGTTATCCATTCGGTTCCCACTATCTGTTCCCTATTATCATTAAAATAAGAACTTTGTTATTGGATTGCTCATCGAGAGGCTGTTTTGTGTCCTTTGCGTGGGTCCCTGCTCACTGTGGCATATCTGGTAACGAGAGAGCCGATCGAATTGCCAACGATGCGGTTATCTGTGGGGATTTGCACTACTATAAAAATTATGTTCATGACCTTGCAGCTTTGCCCAGAATTTATCTCAGGTATTCCTGGGATAAAATCTGGTCAGCAAACCACGATAAGGGTCGTCATTATCGTGCCATTCAACCGTCTATTTTACATAAACCTTGGTTTTCCAAGTTGAGACTCGGCAAGAAGGCTACTTCTATAATTGTCCGTATGCGCCTGGGTCACGTTTGTTCTCCGGCGCATCTTGCAAAGCTTAAAATAATTAGTAGTTCTATTTGTGAATGTGGTGACCCTGAAGGTGATATCAACCACATCATATTTGCTTGTAGCAAATATGACCGTTCATGTCTCCTAGAAGGTCTTATTTCCCTTAAAGTTCCTTTCCCCTCCTCTGTATCCTGTTTATTGTCCCCTGTTAATTCTCACATATACCAAATTTTAACAGATTTTATTATATTAAATCATATTAAAATTTAATTTGTATCCATATATTTATATATTAAATTCCAGTTATTCCATTATTCCATTATGTATCCTTTCCATTCCTGATCTTTTATTCCGTTTTTCCAAATTCCGTTTAACCCTTTCTCTGATAATTCCGTTTCCCCGTTTTTGCTGCCATTCGGGCCAAAAGCACAGACCGTGCAAGGGCCAAAAAGATAAAAAAAAAAAAAAAAAAAAAAAAAAAAAAAAGTATTTGCATAGAACTATACTTTTCCTTATAACTTTGGCAACACTGAGTCAAATGCCAAATATTGAGTTATTTTGACAGGAAAAATATAACCTCTTAACCAATTTTGTTAATTTCACTCGCACTTTTGAAAATATCCCAAGGAAAATAAGGTAAACGGCTCTTCCAATTGAATAACCTTAGTCTTATTGTCTGCCATTACAACTCCCAAACTTTTTGATTTTAGACAAGATGCAGCGATTGGTGTCGTTGGTTAAAATGATGTCAACCGTAAAAGAAAAAATATCAAGCGGAAACCTCAATACGATAACTTCCTTCTTTAGTGTATATCAGAATCCTGTTGTCAGACAACCTTTATTGGCTACAAGCACCCCCATGTTCAGTCAAGTTTGTTCATTTAAAGTGAAAGGTCGCGTAAGAAGGCGTTGTAAGTACTGCTACGTTGTGGTTCGAGATCAGAGGTCATATGTTATTTGCCCTAAGTTTCCTCGTCACAAGCAGATGGCCATGAAGCCTAAACCTCATAATACCTGGATTCTAACAGATGCCACACAGAGCCCAGTAAGAGCGTGGTAAATTTAGTTCATTTTTAAGAATTTAGTGTTACTTTTTTAGTATAACAAGAAATGCATTAGAGAATAATAATTATGTTGGTTGGGATAAAATAAAATGAAAGATATTATAAATGATTTGTTTTTATTTAACATTCTAAATATAAAATAAGTAACATATGTTGTTCACATCACCTAACTAGCATGTTCACAGTATAATAATAAATTTACAGCTCTATTTATGAACTTGAATTTAAAGTGTTGTAATCACTATGTATTTTCTAAATAACCTTTTCAACACCTTAGGGGTCATTTAAAAAAAAAATTTACATGGTGAAGGGCTTTAATAAAAACAAAACTTGATTCCTTTGTGTAACGAAAGTTACCCCTATAGTTTGTATGACTACCTTTCGATACACAAAAGACGTGATTGTGATTTCCTTTTCAATAAGCCTTTAATTATTTACAATATTTTTGAAAAGTACCCTTACGTCAAATACATGGTATGCAAATTTCAACTTAATTTATACAAAATAGAAGTCTTTTTTAAGCTTCTACGTGTGTCGGCTGTGGCCAGCGGTGGCATTGAAAAGGTTAAAAAAAATTGTCCAGGCAGGTTTAATTTAAAAAGAATAATAAATTGGCAATTCACCAAAAACATCCTGCATGGATCACTAGCATGGCATAAATAAAGGTTTATCAAGCATGAATATTTGGGTTTATCTTTAAATAATGTATCCACATGCAGTGTAAAATAAAACTAAAGATATAAATAAATATATAGGGGACTTGCACAAAATAGTGCTTTTGAAAGTCATACATCTTCATTTATGCTAGTGCCAGGGTCCAGGAGTTGGATTGAGCTGTAAACATAATAATAAACTTTAGTTAAATTTTAAATGAAACAAGTCTTACTAATTTTATTAATGCAAAAGTCAGTGTGTTAGTTTGCTACTCCTTCATGCTGCACCAGGTGGATGGATTGGGATGAAATTTGGAATAAAGATACATATACCCTGCTTTAACACATAGGCTTTTTTCATCCTGCAAAATTTAAAACTTCCCTAGGTTGTAATACTAATCAAAATCTACACGGACAAAGTTGCGGGCAGAAACTAGTATGTTATAAATCATCATCATCATCATCATCATCATCATCGTCATCGCCATCGCCATCGCCATCGCCATCGCCATCGTCATCATCATCATCATCATCGCCATCGCCATCGTCATCGTCATCGTCATCGTCATCGTCATCATCATCATCATCATCATGATCACCATTATAATTAGGGATGCAACGATATGTCTATTACGATACCGATACGAATGACGAATGCATCGTAATAGCGAATACGATAACGAATGCATTACGATTTTTTAATTTACATGGAATAAAACAAGACAATTGAGTAAAATCAACATTTATTTAAATTTTACTGTGTTTGTGCCTTTCTGGCATGGTTTTCCATTAAAAACAACACTAAGACGTACAAAAACAATAAATACTACAACACAACCTTATTATTATTATTTATTTATTTTAATGGCATCTACTAGTCATCATCATCATCATCAACACAACCTTCCTCGCGCGAAAAACAAATATCACAAATTAATTGTCAGTGTCAGTGTCAAACGTCAAAAATATGAAAGATGGCTGTCATTAGTGTTGCCAGGGCAAACATCGATGCTGTCTTGCACGATTCCACATTATTTTTACATGAAACTTCCCTTGGTTCGTCACAAATGAACAACTGCATCATGACTTGAAAACAGCTACAGTCCAACAAGAAATACTTCGGCATACCAAGGCCTACAAAAAAAGAATTTTAAGCCACCCAAATACCTTGGCAAAAGCCCTGATGGACGCAAATGAAGCAAGTCGGAGACTGAAACGGAAAATGCCCCAAGATGCACTGAAATAGTTGTTGGAAAAATCAGGTCGCACACCTAGCAAGTCTTTAATGTCCCAGAAAGGTGACAGATTGCAGTACAACAGAGGATAAAAAAAAAACATGAAACTAGTTTTAAGAATCATTATAAATCGTAATACTTTTTACGATACGGATGATCGTCAAAAATAACGATAACCTGCAGTTTACGATTATCGGCATCGGTATCGTTGCATCCCTAATTATAATGTCAGCCGAATCTTGGTGGACATAACACCCCAAAGATCTCCACTATGAATCACCCCGCATGGCTAGCACATGTTGTCCGCGACTTGTTTGTCGCTCGGATCTCCCTTTCTATCTAGTCTGTAACGATAGAGACGCACAGGGCGACAAGCGAGAAAATACAACTCGCTGTGCTTACTCACACCAAATCTAAGTTGGTTCTTAACTGTATCTATAAGCTCGTCTTGTACTAGCTAGGCAATTAAATAAACACTTATACTTATAATTACTTATTATGTAATACCTATATACCTAAGTATAATATGTTTGCATAATAGGCTAGAAATGTAAACAGTATAAGTATATGTATAGAGATAAAATTGAAATTTGGTTTGTTAAAGTTCAATATTATTCGATATTTACCTTGTTCTATGGACTAAATCATTGACATCAGTGTCCTGGCTTGTGTTGTTCTCATCAAGTGATTCATCACTGCTATCCATAATCTCCAGAGCTTCCTCCTCGCCCTCATTGCTTGTGAGGTCAATAGTGTTGGCGTCCTCAGTTTCACTTTTAACTACTTCAAGTTGGTTCACAACATTTTTGATTCCAGCAATTCCTTAAAAGTAATAAAATTCAAAACTGAATTTTTGCCAATATGAAGGTCAAACTAAGCTTTCTTTATTTGTATTACCAACCTTTAGCTGGTAATGTTGGTGTGTCTCTCTGAACCCTGCGGCGCCTGGTCCTGTCATTCTGTTTCATTTGCACCATGCTTTGAAAGTTGATTCGGTAAAGGGCTCCAGCAAGGAGCAGTGTGCATTCAGCATTCCCAGCATTAAATGCATTTTCAAGCTCAACATTGCTACGTTCATCATATTTCCACCATCCTGTACATAAACACATATACAATCCATCTCTATTCATGTACTTTTGACTTTTAAACACAACCTAATTTAGGTAAATTCCCTTGTTTTATAATATACGCTGGTAAACATCTTAGCCTAATTGTGCAAATTGTGGTTATAGAATTATCAACAAGTTTTTAGAGATGTTTGTAATTCTGTAGCTCTGCCTACCCCACTCTGGGAACAAAGGCGTGAGATTATGTATGTATGTATTTATAATAAACTGCAATATGTTAACACATTGACAGTTTTTGTCAGTGGAGTTAGTCAGAAAAATAATCTACTAATCAAAATTTAACATACCATTCCTTCCTTCATAATACCACTGGTATCCTTCATTCTCTTCTTCTGTGCTAACATGTGATGTATTTTCCTCAAGTAGTACTGGATGATCCAAATAATCAGGTGGGATTTCTGCTCTGCACATAGCACATCTTCTGTTTTGAATTGCAACACCCTTAAACATTTATAAATATTAACAGTACAGAACTTGACAAATAAATCATTACAGAACATAATAAAGAATTTTAGAAGAGGTAGAACATACTTTGTCATTTCAAGTATATTTCTCAGTTGTTACTTAGGAGAGAGATATAAGTTCAAGTTATTAAATTATCAAGATGTGCAGAAGGACTGTACAATTTAGCAACACTTATGGCCTGTTGTTTGATCAGTAGTTAAACAAATTGTTAAATATTGTGACTAATGGTCAAATCTCAAGAAAATGTGTCAAATTTTCGATTCCTTTTTCGAATTTTAACAATTAGTTCATTTAACTACTGATCAAACAACAGGCCGTAAGATAAGTGTCATTTTCCTAAACTTTTTAAGTATCAACAGCCCAAGGAGGCCAGTCGGGAAACCATAAGATAGTCTAGACTCTTTCTCTTTTTCTCGCTTTATTATTATTGTGTTACGAAACTAGCATTCATCGATTTAAATATGGTGAAAATTAAAATTAGGGTGAAAATAGTAGTAGTACGAGTCAGACTCACCTTTACACAAAGGAAACAAAATATGTGACCACACGGGAGCTGAGTTGGGTGGTGGCATTTTTGTAAACAAACAGCACAGTCTAGGTCTGTAAATTATCAAGTTTCAAATGAAATATTGTTGACTAACTGGGCTGGATGCGTTTACTTAATTATAACTGTTTTACCTGTGGATTCATTACTCATCTTGCAACGGAATTTAACATTGAAAGACTAAGCAATTAGTTGGAGTAGAAAGTATGGTGCCTACAAGGTGCGTACTATGTACATGGATTAATAAATAAATAGTACTCAGGTGGGTCAACCCGTCAAACGTTTTTTTTATGACAAGTCCGGACTTGACATTACGATCGGTTTTTTTTTAAATTAATTCGTTTCTGACCTGGGGAAGTGGGGCCATACAGTCGAATATAGTTTGTCGATAAAAATGAAGTAAATTTCCAAAGTCACTGGGCCTTCGCTTAATATGCTGAAACTTTGGTGTTTGTTATAAACGAATTATAAATCGATCGGAAAATGTGCGCGTCTTTTCCATGACACATTAATCTAGTGTCGCACGCGAAAGTGAAGAGATGCGATTTTTGACAGCTTAAAGCGAAGGGACGCAGCGCGACGGCCCACAAAATTCAAATTCATTTATTTGCTTTAAAATATGGTACATTTAGGTATTGTTTGTTTATTATTCCGTATGACGATATATCTTGCAAGATACAGGCATGCAAATTTAGTTTTAAGTTACATTATCGTTGACGACATTTTTTTTTATGGCATTGATAAGGCAAATGAGGCACACAAGCACACAAAAGCCACCTATGGCCCGTTTCACGAAGCTACAAGTTATAGCAAAAGGAGTTAGAAAGAGGCTTCCGCTTGTAATTTGTAACTTGTAGCTTCATGAAACGGGCCTCTGATGGTACACCTAAGTGGGATCTGTGATGAAAGTATCATAGTACACAGTCTACAATGAGTATAACTAGGCCTCCATACATGATCCGTTTTGCCTTCAGGTCCAACTGACCGGATGCAAAATAGCATCGTGTATGTGTAATTTGGCCTGAAGGCAAATCGCATCCGTCCGCCTGAACGGTTTTCCTGACCGGACAGAACTCCATACATGATCAGTTTTACCTTCAGGTCTAACTGACCGGATTCAAAATAGCATCGCGTATGTGTAATTTGGCCTGAAGGCAAATCGCATCCGTCCGCCTGAACGATTGGCCGTTGGAAAAACTGATCATGTATGGCCACTCGATTCGGCAGGCGGAACTGACGCAGTTCGGCCTGAACCAATCGGTCTTTACATGTATGGCCACTCGATTCGGTCAAGCGGAACTAACGCAGTCCGGCCTGAACCGATCGGCCTGTACATGTATGGGGGGCTTTAGCCCGGCCGCATAATACGTTTTCCGTATACGGTTTCCGAATGTGGAATTCCAAATAGGCCGGCCGCATACATACGTTTTCCGTATACGATTTCCGAATGCGGAAACCGTATACGGAAAACGTATGTATGCGGCCAGCCTTACACTGAAACTTACGACTTCCGTAAGTAGGGACGCAGCTATCTGTTAGAATGAGAAAAAAATATTTCTATCTAATTCTAACAAATAGCTGCGTCCCTACTTACGTAAGTCGTACTGCCCTACTAAGCATAATGGCGTTATCTCAAACAAAACATCTGTAGAAATTGCAACCTAGTTACAAACAGAAGAGAGTTGAATCTGCTTTGGCTATTGAATTTAGTTATTGCATTTTTGCTTAGGAGGGCAGTGTAGGTTTCAGTGTGTGTGTTTCAGTGCCTTATACCTCGGACGTTATCATCTGAGCTCTGGGGCCATAAACGAGTTAGTGAACAAACAAAGAAGTCGCTGCAAAGTGCGAGCGAGAGATCTTCTAACCTCGCAAGAGCGAGCATGATGTGCGAAAAAGGGTTTTATGGCCCCAGAGCTCTGATGATAGCGACACGACTATATTATGTTACAGAGCAAATTTTATAAAGTAATAGGCCATTGTGGAATAAAATATTTTAAATTTAAGCTATAGATAGAACTCTAGGTTCAAACGGTTTTAATGGAATGGACTTCAAATTTTCAGGAGTAGCATTATTAATCTGTACAGACTTGACGGTAGCGATTTTTCATAAAGAGAGCATTACTGGGAACAGTGTCTAATAAATAATTTGAAACATTCAACGAATTAAAAAAATAGTAAAATTTGTAAAATTTATATACTTATTTACACGGAATACATCACAATGCGATAACGATATCTAGCCAGTCATCTAGTAGGTAAGTCATTAACTAATCAGTCCAAGAATCAGTCTAATCACCAAGTATTTAAATAATGTTTACAATTTCGCAGCAGACGTTGTTGCTGTCTTGGTGATTTGATTTGGGTCCACTAGGTACCATTGAACAAAAAACTAAATGCTCGGTGTAGGTACTAAATGTTCCGAAGCGGTTATTACAAACGCAAAAAAATATCTCAAAAAACAACACGTATGAATGAACTATCTAATTTGTTATTTTAAAGTTATTTGGTGCTGTCCTAGATGATTTTAAATAGGTAGGTACCTACACCTCAATGGGTAGGTTAACCTATAAACACTTTAGCCGACTGTTTGCATCTCAGGGACCAATCAAGTCTACTTAATCGTGAAGGTTTTCCTTTTAAGTTCTTGATATGTGCTAACATTTATGATAATTTTCAGATTTTCATTATAATTTATAGGTCACAACTTTGTCGGCGTAGGTAATTGAATAAATTGCCAAATAACAGAGTAGTTAGTCTCTGAAATAGACCGCGGACAGACGGACAAACGGAGATGGCGAAACTATATGCGTTCCTAGTTTGACTTCGGAACCCTAAAACGGAGAGGAGTGAAAAGAAAAGTACCTACACGTTGAAACGAAGTGCACATCCCTGCGGCGACGGATGGGCAATCAGTTAGTTGCATGCGGTATTACGATACATGGTCATATTTCCACAAACCGAAAATGTACTTATCTTCTACAAGCAGTTCCTCCCTGAGGTCAAACACGCAATGCCTCCCGTAATCAAGGAGAGGAAGTAATAAGGATCGAGCAAGGGTAACCTTTGTGTTAAAAACTAGATAATTTTTCAGGCACCTCAATTGACACTCCTTAAGGAATGTAGCGAAGCAAAGAGTGGGACCTACACAGTGAGTGTTACCTGTGGCCCGTTTCACGACGAAACAAGTTACAAATTACAAGCGGATCTCTCTTTCTAGCAAAAGTAGCTAGAAAGAGACTTCCGCTTGTAATTTGTACCTTATGTAGCTTCGTGAAACGGGCCTCTGCAGAACACTTCTCATAATTTTAACCACTTTGTCCCATAATGGTCCCATACATATAGGTTGGAGCAGGTTAATTTTCCGCAACTCGACGACTTAATTTAATAGCCTTTTTTTACGCACTTTGTCCCATTTACGATGTGATAATTATTTACTTATACAGAATGTAACATCGGTCGAGAATCAAATTATAGACATGGATAGGCGACATCGAGCCCTATCGATTTCATCCCCATGTAGGTTCCTATGTTCAGCGATTTTCTACTGTTCGAAAGTTATTTATTTTTTGTTAAATATTAACAAACTATATCAATCATAGCTGTAAGGATATACAAACTCTATAATGATTATTACCTATTTAAATAAACAATGTTTGCACTGGCTCAAACTTCGTGGCTGCCATTAGATAAAGAAGATTATTTGCATTAGACGGCCAATGTCATTTTTGTGAAAGTAATGACGTAAATTAGAGAGTGTATTTTTGCCTGCCACTAAATTTTTGTGTATTATTGCGTTTTTAAATACGGACAGCAGTCGAGTCACCTTATCGGTTATCAGCGGTGAACTCTTGACCCTTGGGTCGTAAGTAAATATCGTCTCAGATGCGCACAGGCCATTTAATCTGGCGTTGCTTTAAGACGAAGTCGCACGTGCTATCGACGCTCGTAGCTGTCAAGATGACTACCGTAACGAAGACCATCGTTTCCACGCCTCATATATATAAGCCTGTCGGACCGTACAGGTCAGTAACCAATCACCATCGCAATTTTCCGTCAAACTTTGTCCAACATTTGAATCCAAAGAAGCAGATAGATAAAGTACTTCAAGACCTAACGACTCAGCTCCCGTGCTAATGGGGAAAGTTTTTTTTTATATTTGGGAAATTTTAGGCTCTCACAGTTTAACATAAAAAAGGAAATTGCAGATAAACAATTGAGTAGGTGCAGTGGTAATTTTTTCACAATCGAAACATAATATTGTTTAGGGATTACTAAATCTTTAAGATATTAGGTTGCTGAGAAAAATGGTGACAGACAGACTAACGCAGGTGGCAGGCTTAGGTACTGGCAAGCTAAACGGATTTCTTTTGGGAAATAATTTTCTTTAACCATTGTCAGCAAACCACCTAGGGCTACCGGCCGTCGGTGTAGCGAAGAGAAAAGAGAACCTACCACAGGTTATGGCGCCGGCCACACTGCATGTTAATTGGCACACTTGTATCCTCGATAGTCGTGTCATACAAATTAAGCTTGCTATCTCTGGGCCCGTATTATGGTCACCTTTATCGCGGTGGATAAAGCTTCCGTCACTCTCGCACTTACATACTGGTCAGAAAGTGACAGATGTTTTATCTACGCTTATCTACGTCGATAAACACGACCATAATCGGCCCGCTGGTTAGACTAAGTTTATTTTCGGTACGGAACTTCAGAAATATATGCAACAAAAACTACCATGCGAAATTGGACTGTATGTATGTATTATGTAGGACTTTAAAGTGTGCTGTAAAAAAATACATTTTACCATTTTTAGTGAATATCATGGAAGTATTATAATTCATAATTCTTTATTCAGTAAGGATTATACATTGTCATTCATGTTCAGTACCTACACAATTGCATTAAATAATAATTTAAATAATTACAAAATAAATCATAAAAATAATAATATCAATAATTACAAAATAAATACAGTCAATCGTCAATCACTAAAGTTAATGTTAATAAATAATGTGTCAAAATAATATAATTAAAGCTCAATGTCATCTACTCATTGTCAGGTACTCATTGACGGAATAGTAAGCCTTCTGTGTCAGCCAATTTTTAAGTCTCCGGTCAAAACAATGATAATCATACCTATTACCTATTGAATTAAATGCAGTCACTAAAATATCCAAGTAGGTAGGTTAGGCAGGTACTAAGTAATTTACCACCAGTTCACTTCACGCGTAAAAATAAATTTATTGCCATTCGTTTTTAATCAATTACTTAATGTAATCAATAAATAATTTCGGTTACGAAGTTGGTATGGGTATGTGAACAATTAAATCACTAAATCGGTTTATGTCGGACAAGACCTATTGGGTTTCTATATCAAGGATCGCCCACACCAAAGCAAAATACACCGAAGCTGCGTAAATTAAGTTTCGACAAAATCGAAAAAAGCACGAGACGAGTCCTTTTGGACGAGTTATCGAGTAAAAAACGGCAAAAAAAACACTGTTGTATGGGAGCCCCACTTAAATATTTATTTTATTCTGTTTTTAGTATTTGTTGTTATAGCGGCAACAGAAATACATCATCTGTAAAAATTTCAACTGCTCTGGCTATCACGGTTCATAAGATACAGCCTGGTGACAGACAGACATACGGACAGTGGAGTCTTAGTGATAGGGTCCCATTTTTACCCTTTGGGTACGGAACCCTAAAAATGTATAATGACACATACATACTTAATGGTTTTTTAATAGCTATCAGCAATAAAAAAAAATAGCCTTGCTTTGCATGTAACGAAAGGAACCCAGACTATTTTTTTTTAACTATTTTATCATTGATCTGAATGTGTGGTAACAATATCTATATGTGTAGTTTTGTAACTTTTGATAGTTTCTGAGTAAAAGTGGGTGTGACATACAGCCAGACGGACAAACATGGCGAAGCTATAAGGGTTCCTAATTTGACATCAAAACCTTAAAAATGACCTTAGAAACTCCACACTAACGTTTACCCGCTTGTCACCCTATTAAATAAGCTTAGTAAACCTTATTATTACATTACTCCCAGCTTCGGCTGGCTATCGTTATCTCTTATTTTTATTTTTAGGGTTCCGTACAAAAATGGTAAAAAAGGAACCCTTATGGTGAGACTGAGTCTGTCTGTCTACCTGTATGTCACAGCACGTTCTTCTCTGAAACTATAGTAGCTATCAAGTTGAAAATGGGCATATTTGTATTGAAAAGGGGACTCGAATGAGGGGTTGAAAAATGAAAGTGATTTGATTATAGCAACCGGGGTGTCATATGAAAGGGCTCAATCTGCTGAAAACTAATTTTTTGTAATTTTTCGGGACGTAGCTACTTTTTGATTTATAGCTAAAAATGTACAAAAAATTACCGTCCCCTTATCTTCGAAGTTTATAGATCAAAAAATCTGAAAAAATCCTGATTTAAAAATAATTATTTATATTTTACGCGAAAAATAACATGAAGTTGTAAAATTTTACAGTTGTGGAAAAAACATGAAAGCTTTAAAAATCTGTATTAAAATTTAGGCTAGTCAAAATGGACCTTATTCATAGATTAAAAAAAAGAATATTTTCTTTTGCGTTTTTCAACCTTGATCTTAAATCCGGGAACCTCGGTGCGCGAGTCCAACTCGCACTTGACCGGTATTTTTTATTAATGGCTTTCACGCCAATGTCGAGTTATTTATATATATCCCATGGCCTTATTTTTATTAGATAAGTCCATGGATATCACACGCACGGTAAAAGAGTATTTTCTTTTGTGGACTGAACAGAAGCACACGGGGTGAGCTCCACGCGCTTCTGTCCATCTTTATCCTTATCAGTTATCACACTTGCACTCGCAACTGACGCTCTGTTAATACTGTTATTTACTTGTACTACTTATTATTTATTCTGTGACTTGCTTGTCACTCGTTTTTAGGGTTCCGTAAACTAGGAACCCTTATAGTTTCGCCATGTCCGTCCGTCCGTCTGTCTGTCTGTCTGTCTGTCCGTCCGAAGCCTAGCTCGCAGACTCTTAGTACTAGAAAGCTGTAATTTGGTGAATATACATATTAGTCACGCCAACAAAGTGGTAAAATAAAATCTTGATCTTTTTTGTGTACCTCCCTTACACGTAACGTGGGAATGTACTTTTTTTTTTCTTGTCTACCCCGGTATCCGTTTATGAAATATTTTAAGCTTTATATCGCTATTTTTTGTTAAATGAAAGCACATAATGAATTTAATAGGAAAACTATCACGACTAAGTAGACTTCATTGGTTCTTGAGTTACAAACGGTTTAAATGTTTATATCTACCGAAAACTTATTTGCGGTGTTGGTAAACCGACCGCGACCTATGTCGATATTATGGGGATAACAGCAAAGTTAAGTTTGTCGCGAGGTTTAATTTGTTTGTAGTAACGGCTTCGGAACCCTACACTGAGCATGGTCCTACATACTCTTGCCCGGTTTTTTATAGAAAAGCGAAGATCGCCAATTTCTATTAAGAAACAGAGGGCCCTGCAAAGATGCACTAACTACGCTAACTAACGTTTCTATCCGATTCGTTTTTAACCAATCGCGTCACCGGTAGACCACGTGACTTTTCGTATTACGTCATCTCCCAGTGACGCGATTGGTTTAAAAACGAATCGAATAGAAACGTTAGTTAGCGTAGTGCATCTTTGCAGGGCCCTCTGGTGTTACTGTCTGTACCTACAGTCAGCGTCATAATATAAGATAACATTCAAAGTGCTCTCAAATAGTTTACTACACCATACACTCAGAGTTGGACGTTATTTAAATAATTTCTTATCTAGATAATTATCTTAAATAAAATCATTTGAAAATAATTTGAAAACAATTTATTCGAAGATTACGTCAATGTCAAATAATGTGTTGTCAAATCTTTTATTTAAATAAATTACTTATCTAGATGAAAATAACAAACTTCGTTTGTTATTGAAGTAAACTTGGATAAATAAATCTATATAGAATTTCACGTCGGGTCAGACCGTCACACTGACATTGCTCGTAAACTCGTAATGTTTCTAAAAAAAAAAGCTTTCTAGTAGGTACTAACAGTCTCTGAGCTAAGCCGCGGATGGACAGACGGACGGACATGGCGAAACTATAAGGGTTCGTGGTTAGACTACGGAACCCTAAAAAGGGTACATATATTTATATTTCGCCTATTTATTACCAAAACATTCATTACTTTTGTTGTAGATTATTTTCGTTGTGCCCGACAACTTTTAACTCTACATGAATGTACTAAGTACCTACTAACATTCAAATTTTATTTAAAAGCCCAACTATCTAGATAAGAATAAAGCTTATCTAGATAAATTCAAAATAACGAATTACAGATTATTTGGCTATTTCAAATATCGAATGATTTAGTTCTTCCAGGTTATACGTAAAAAGATAAATTTTGCCCAACTCTGCATACACTTATTTATCATACGTAGGTACGTTTACATGTTTGTTCAGTTCGTTCGCGGTGATAACCTGTGTTTCAAAATCGGTAGAAGTGTAGTTGAGTTGTACCTATAAGTCTTTAGTTTGAACATGAGCAGGATCGACCCTTACGGAGTTAAGGGGGATATCGTGATGTTTCTGTTCGTGGCGAACAACTATATTAAAATGCCAATCTCCTGACCACCGTTTAAAGGTCGCCGTGTGTACCATAACACTAATTGCACACGACACGAAAGCGTCAGTGACACTTTTTAAATATGTCGTTTAGCACTGTTCACACTAAAACAAATATCTTATAGATTGATAATTTGTTGTTTAATATTTTATTGATAGGTATTTAAAACAAAGTGTTTTTGTAGTGTGGACTTATCTTGGATTAGTAGGTTTGCGTTGGGTTCTATAAAAATATGACTTCAGTTTCAAAAGAGAATAATGTTTCGCGTATCCGGAAAAGGTTTCAATAACAGTCTTCTTAAAACATCAGGATAATTTATATAGGTACTTAATCACCACTAGGGGAGACCGAGGGGAGTTGAAACAATTTTTACATAATGTGTCGTAAACAAAAATCTATTGGCTAGAATCGTACCAGATTAGTACCAATCGATAGCTCATTTATTCCACTTTTATATGAGACCATCAAAAAAAGTCTAAGTATGAACGCCTGCACCAAAAATTAAGTTAAACGTGACAAGTCATTCTGTTTCAACTCCTCTAAAACCGAGGTAAGTTGAAACAGGGGTCGAGGGGAGTTGAAACAGTTATTGAATTTGAAGAAATAGGGTTGCATGTTAGAAAAAAAAGGTAATTTACACGGTTTTATTAAAATTTAAAAATAATCAATAATCATCCATCTTTTTAAAGTATTCTTTACTCAGTTTAAACGAAAAAAAAAACTATTTTAACGTAACCATATATATATATAGCTGGAGGCAGCATCCCGAAGACTTTTATGCCCCAGTACAACCTCTTCTGCCGCGAGATCATATATTTCTTGGCTCGCTTTACCTCTGTCTGTTTTTCTTTGGTACTAAGTAGGCATGCTTAAACCAAAAGAAAATGGATTCACCATATTAGCAAATCAGCCATACAAAATAGAACCGAGGAGAGATGAAACACTCTGTTTCAAATCCCCTCAGTAGCAAAAATCCTTCCATCCGTTATAAAATTACAACCTAAAACCAAACCACAAGCAATGACTTGCAACATCACTATTAATTCAGTCCTTAGTTAAATGAGCTTTCGAAACATACATAACACAACCCAAAACACCAACACATTGTCAAATTATAGGTAGCTAAAAATAATGATTAAAACTTACATTTCGCATTTTTTTCGACATGTGCTCTAGAACTCCGCAACCGCGTGGCTTAAGCCTAGGACGCATACTGAGGGGCCCGCGGGCGGTGGGGCACGGCTAAACGACGTTGTTGGCCAGTTCGAAACGGTTACAGATTTCGCAAAATTGACGTTGTTTCAACTCACCTCTGTATCCAAACCCCTCGGTCTCCCCTACTTATTTGTCAAATCCGGACCGACCGTAATCAAATTGATTCAATATAGGTATATTCATCTGGAAACATACACACGCTTTGCCTCATAGACAGCGCTTTGCGCTCATAAACATTATGCTCACTCAGCATTTCTATTCGTTTCTATACTCGTTTCGTATTGCGTCATTGACTCTTTGTATCACTTCATCTACCAGTGACGCGATTCACGCGATTGGTTTAAAAACAAAATGAATAGAAACGCTAGTTAGCGTAATGCATCTAGGCTAGGGCTTCTGATACTTGTTTTAACTTATGGACACAATTAAACCACTGACTCCTGGAGAATCCGTTATAACCACCAACGTTACGAGTATATAGTGTCCATTAAATCAAACAACTCTGGCTACTATTAATCAAGAACCCGAGCTTATTGGCGTCCTAGAATTGTATCCAAAACTTCTGGTAACCTGTAACAATGACCGACTGTAGCCGCTAGGTCTAACCGACAAACCATGTCTAGTAGACATTAGCGGCCTTTACACGGTAAAGTTCGGACCGCGGGAAACGCCACGCGCCATTCCATTTACTATTTTACTATTACAGCTGCATTTACACGTACGGTTCGGAGCGAAGATTCGAATGGCGCGTGGCGTTTCCCGCAGTCCGAACTGTACGTGTGCTGTGCAGGCCGCTATTGTCTGCTTTATTCTAACCAAGAAACTACAAGATGCTTTGTTCTCTGTAAAACAAAGAACTACCTACGAATAGATATTACAAAGCTTCAGAAATGCTCCTGTATTCTTGAATCTCCAAATATTCATTTAATTTTAGTGTAAAGTGTTTACAGATTTATAAACGAAACATAACATGAAGTTTAACTAAAGGCGTACAATTCGTGTAAAATTGGAATCTAACCTTGTGAGTGCATTAGTATTGTTATAGTCATAGTTGTGATGGAATCAAGCCGCTTCGCACAGTGTTAGTCAAAAGTCAAAATAAGTGATTTGCAAAACTTTCAACCCTTAGAAACCCCGATGAGACACAATAATAAGGGTGTCAATCGAAAGAAAATTGAAAAAAGTATTATAGAAAAACCATGAAATAAAATAAGGTAATTGCGAAGTAAAATAGAAAATAAAAGCTAAGTATTCAGCAGTTTTTAGTTCATGACTAATGACATTAATAAATGCAAGAGAAGTGTATTATTTTACTACCTCACATGATGACTTTATTGTATTATCTTTAATATTTAGAAAGATATTTACGATTATTATGCGGTGCGGCGATGGGGTCAATGACCTCGAATCCGCGTGCCACCCCAATTTTGGTCAAAATTTGATAAAAATTGATCCTTTTAACAAAATCATAGGCTTTGCCCGGTTACTTCCAAACATAGTGCATGCTGGTTACTGATCAGATTTATTGACGAAATTGGTAAATTGTTCTTTTTTTCATAAGATCCCGTCAAAGAATGTGTATTATACAGAAAAATATTAAAGTTTTTATTTTTATTTAGACCGCTGCTTTAAATACCGTTACCTAATTAAAAAGATAAAGTAAAGCGCTTGTAAATCAGGCTGTGACAGAATACGTTGTGGTTGCTGAAGCGTTGGTCTGGTACCATGCACTGTGCAGTGTAATTCCTGTTAAGGCACCTGTGGTAATCAAACGTAAGAATATTTATTTTTAAATGAATTATTAAAAGTAATTTAGTAAGTATTATGATTTTGGTACATCATCCATTATCAGCCCGTATTAGTCCACTGCTGCACAAAGGCATCCCCCAATGCACGCCACTGCTCCCGATCTTCAGCTTCTGTCATCCAACCTACACCGGTCCATCTGCACATATCATCGCTCCATCTTGCCCCAGGGCATCCTACACGACGTTTGCCGAGACGCTGTCCCCGCTCAAGAACACGACGGTTCCTACGGTCGCATTTCTGGGGATAACATGACCGGCCCACTCCGCCCACTGCCACTTCAGCTTGCTAATTCGGCGATCTATGTCCATGTATGTGTACTTTGGTTCTCTGTCGGATCACATCCTTTTTTAATGCGATCCTTCAGTGAGCCTCTAACCATAGCCGTGTCCACGTTACGGCCCCGTAAGTGATTATCGGTAAGAAGTACTGGTCGAAAACTTTCGACTTGATGTTTTGAGGAATGGACGATATGAAGACTCGGTGAAGCTTTTAAAATGCTGCCTAGCCTAACTGAATACTGTTTGGCCTCTCTCTTGAAGTTGTTTCTCCCTAATTGGAGCGTTTGCCCTAAATAAACATATTCTTGGACAACCTCTAGAGATACACCATTAATAGACATTTGTCCCGGATCAACTTGCTCGTTGAACATGATCTTGGTTTTGTCAAAGTTGATCTGGAGACCGATGCGTTTGGAAGATTCAGCCAGACTGTTCATCATCTGTTGTAAGTCCTGCAGGGTTTCAGCCATAATCACGATATCGTCTGCAAATCTCAGGTGTGAAAGGTACTCGCCCATTACATTTATACCTCGTTCTTCCCTGAACATATCGTCGAGCGCAGCAGAATACAATTTCGGGGATATGCCATTCCCTTGTCTGACGCCTCGCCGCAGCAGAACGGGCTCAGTTCACCAGTACTGGATTTGGACATACATAGTGGCGGCGTCATACAGTTCAAAAAAAGTGTATTTAGCTAGGGTATGAATTCACGACACCTTGCACTTGGGAGTATGCGCTGAAACTTGGCACAGTTGACTCTTAGCTGGTGTTGATTAGATTGAGACCGGGAGGTCAAAATAGTTAGCATCCGTTGTTTAAGAACTTTGTCCGCCTTCCCCCACTAAATGCGCAATGGCTCTCGATGGCTCCCGGTCTGAATCTACTCAAGACCAGCTAAGAGTCAACTATGCCAAGTTTCAGCGTATAGTCCCAAGTGCAAGGTGTCGTGCAGTAATACCATAGCTAAAAACACTTTTTTGAAGATCGTCCGTTTTTCGGAGCTCATATTTCGACAACGATTAAAAATAGGTGAAAAATGTATAGAATCAAAGTTGTAGAGAATTTTATCAGCTTTATTAATGCCATACAACAACATTTCTTATGACGCATTGTTTTCAAGATGCAAACAAAAAACGGGACCTTCTTTGTGCCCCCCCTCCTCCAGGGCTCACCTCCGAGGGGTGGGGACTTTTAGTATGTTTATCTCCTAACTAGTCCAAACAAAGTTCCGAAGTCAAACTTTCTGCTTTCGGCCATTCCATCCACAATATTTCGTTGCCAGGACTAATCAGAGGAGAGTAGCAAACTTCTGCAAGGATTCGGTCACTTACGGCCACTTCCTTTATTGACCACCGTCCTAATTCCTAGTTCGCCCACATCCTTGAACGACCACTTCTCTTTTCGTACATTTCCCAGTTTGTCCACTTCTCTTTTCGTACATTTCCTTGTTCGTCCACTTCTCTTTTCGTACATTTCCTTGTTCGTCCACTTCTCTTTTTATACATTTCCTTGTTCGTAAAGCAAAGTGTCGTAGCAGAATATGGGACACTAACATTTTAATTTTTATAAGGCATCGACACTTGTAAAAGTGGTCGTTCAAGCGAAATGAACGTTTAGGGATGTGGTCATTCAAGGCACGTGGCCTTTTTAGTATTATGGTCGTTCGAGCGACATGAACGTTCAGGGATGTGGTCATTCATGGCATGTGGCCTTTTTAGTATTATGGTCGTTCGAGCGACATGGACGTTCAGGGATGTAGGCATTCCAGGCACGTGGTCGTGCGAGGAAAGTTGCCGTATGTGACCGAATCCATTTTGTCCATACAAATGTCGAATTTGGCATACAAATGTCAGTTAAAATCAAAATCTGAATGAAATACGAAATATTATTTCCATATCTATTAATATCAACATTTTTATGTTTTTTTGAACAAAAATAAATTACTTAAAAGCGAAGTTTTCATATTTTTAAGTAACTAGTGACCCACTCCGTGCTTCGCATGAATTACGGCACACAGGGAGAGACAATACATATCACTACATATTATAAAACAAAGTCGCTTGCCGCTGCTGTCTGTCTGTACTTATGTATTCTTAGATCTTCAAAAGTACGCAACGGATTTTGATGCGGGTTTTTTTAATAGATAGAGTGATTCAAGAGGAAGGTTTATATGTATAATACATGCATAATATACAGACCTAGGAATATACGGGGCAAAATTAAATGACAGCTTGGGATTGCCCACATCGATAAACTCAATTATCGATGCTTTTCCCATATACTAGTTATCGTTCCAAGTTTTGTTGGTAAAAATATTTTTTTATTGAAAGTATGCAAATGAAAACAAAATAGCAACATAACTCTGGTTATTCTTTATTTTAAAAGGATTTTTAACCTTCACTCATCATCATATTTTTTTTTCCTTATTGTGTATATCAGAATGACTGTCCCATTTACTATTGTTAAAATTAGCTATCAGAATTTGTTAGGGGTAAAAAAAAAATGATGATGATGAGTGAAGGTTAAAAAAATCCTTTTAAAATAAAGCATACCCAGAATTATGTTGCTATTTTGTTTCATTTGCATACTTTCAATAAAAAAATATTTTGATAACAAAACTTAGAGCGATCATTAGTAGGTATATGGAAAAAGCATCGACAATTGAGTTTATCGATATAGGCAATCCCTAGCTGTCATTTAATTTTGCCCCGTAAATTCCTAGGTCTGATAATATAGTACAGAAACACTGATAATTTTAGAGGTTTCTAATGTGATGTCGTAAATAAACACATTTTTTTGCGCTTACATTGCAAACGCTGGCTAAACGTTAAGAGATATATCAAAATAATGAACTGAAGAATTGTAGTTCTTCAAAAAACCTAAAGAAAAGTCCGCGATGGCATATGTCTATCTCCTAAGGATGAATCACAGTAACCATTTTTATCTTTAAAATTTTATTGAAAAATATTAGGTTATTTGCGAAGCTATTTTCTCCAATTCAGTATTTATTCTTATCCATATAAATACGTTAGTTACCTTGGCAATTTAATGTAGATTAAAATTGTCCTGTACACTATTTTATTTAAATAAATACTTTAGAAGATATGGCAGATTGAAAATTACGCGCAACCTAAATCTGTATTATCGAAACGCTTGGCCGCCGGCCCTACAGCCACGTATGGCCACGCTTTGCCCTTTAGTACCTACGGCCTGCAGCATCACATACTCGTAGTATCAAACACCGGAGCTCTCCTGTTAGTTACGTAGGTACTTATATTTATATTAAGCTTTTCAAATTGTTAAATTAGGGAAATGGGTAGGTAGTTCGATTGAGTTTTGGTTTTGATTAAAAGATATTTTTATGTTGTCTACACTTCTACACTTTTTATAAAGAGGAAGGATTAGATTTTTTGTTTGTTTGTTTGAATTGAATAGGCTCCGAAACTACTGGACCGATTTGGAAAATTCTTTCACCATTAAAATTCTACACTATCCCTGATGAACATAGGATATATTATATTTTCAAAAAGTTAGGGAGCCGTATGAAAGCTTCGATAATGTAAACCAAGGTGTGAAAAATATACCAAAAAAAATCCTTATATCGTGTACGTTGCGGAAACTATTGACAATAGAGCAATGTGATGTAGTACAGTTTTATAGAAGACATTAATTTCTAAAAAAAAGTTCACAGTACCATATGTCTAACTATTACAGTTATGTCACAATAACTACTTTTTCATGTTAAATTGTGCAATAGTAACGCCGGTTCTAACTAGGCCCCATTATTCGTACCTTGGTATTAATCCGTATCCAAATAAATCATTTCGTTTTCAAGGCTATATCAGTACCTGTAAATTACTTTTTGAATTATTCAAATCGGACATACCATTCAAAAGTTATCATGCGTGTAATAATGATCAAAATTGAAATATAAGAAACAGGCTGAAACAGCCCTCAAAGTGTCTTTAATTGGTTTTATCTACAACAGAGAATAGATAGACACGTACAATTTGGCTAATGGTTCCTGTATATTGTGTAAATGAGTCAGCAGAGCATCAAATAGTGTATGACATACCTACATAGGTACATTAAATCACGCCTGCTTCACAGATGGGTAGGTAGAGACCACTTCTTTCTTTTCACTTTCAAGAGTGTATGTGATGATGAGAAATCTATTACTTAAGTATCTAATAATTTAACCAACGATGCATCTCTTCTCTAAATAGTATAAATTAAAGTCGCTTCGCGTTGTCTGCCTGTTCCTCCGCTAACTCCTTCTAAACCACGCAACGGATTATGATACGGTTTTCACTGTCATTTAGGGAATTTATTCTTGATGGTTTATATGTACATTTCATTCTAATTAAGTTTTAATATAGTTGAGAAAACTCAATGTTTTCCTACCACGCCGTCAAAAATAGTTTTTCGGGCCCTTACATAGCTTACGCTGGCTAAACCTTAAGAGATGTGTCAAAATAATGTACTGAAGAATCGTAGTTCTCTAAAAAAAATAGAGAAACGTCCTCGATGGCATATGTCCATCTCCTAAGATTGACTCACAGTAACCATTTTTATGTTTATGATTTTATTTTAAAATATTAGGTTATTACTGAAGCTATTCTGTCCGATTCAGTATTTAACCTTATCCAGATAAATACGTTGGTTACCTTGGGCATTTAATGTAGATTAATATTGTCCCGTACAATATATTATTTAAATAAATACTTTAGAATATATGGCAGATTCAAAATTACGCGCAACATAGATTAGAACTCAAAACAAATATGAGTTTCGTTGTCTGCACGTATGAAAACGACTCTTTGCAGAGTCGTTGCTCAAAATAGGAAATGGACAGAAGCCCCAAGATAATAGGAGCATTAATCTTCAAAATGAGAACCTTTGCGTTTTAGTAAAATAATTAGTCGACAATGTTAATTATAAAATAATAATATTAATTCTAAGACTGTACTAAGGAGAGAGCTATTTTATCACCAACTAATAGTCAAGTAGGTATAGAAAATCAATGCACCGACACAAACATACTATACTCTGTAGACACTGTGCTCGACCTGGAAGAGGCTATCCATTTCCCAACGGAATTTCTCAATTCCTTACAACCTTCTGGATCGTCCCGCATAATTTGGGTTTGAAAGAAGGGTGTCCTTTTATTTCACAACGGAACCTTAATCCACCCAAATAACATCTTTAAAAACGTTGATAATAGAGTGCACAATACTGACCGGATGTGCGGCTGGAAAAGTCGTTTTAATTCCCCGGATTCCATACTTTCCAGTTTAAACGACTGCAATGACAATTTACAAGTCACAAGGTCAAACATTCAAAGTTGCGGGCTTAGACCTGCGGGCCTAATATGGCTGCGTTTATCGCGTGACAAAGTGTGGATAAGGCATCCGTCACCTTCTGACACGTAAATAAGTACGAGAGTGACGACGGATGCTTTATCCACATTTGACGCGCGATATTGACGCAGCCATGCTACGTGAGCGTTGAGTGTTTTTCCCATAGAGGTATGTAGCCCTTTCGCGCGTCACTTCCAGGCAAAATTTGTTTGTATTGTGCAATGAGAAGTCCGCTGTAAACATTGTATATAGAGAAATTCTGTGAAATGATTTGAATTGTATTTAAAATCTAACGGCATCAAAAACACAATTTCGCAAAATTGGACGTCTTTCTAAAATCGTCATGCAATAAAACCTCTACGAGCCCCAATTCAAATGAGTTCGTCCGCCAGGAAAAAAAATATTAACCTAACTTCAACATAAAATTCAGGGAGACCTAGATGTTTAGTAGAAAATCTAACATTATAAGTAATATTTTATTTTCCAACAAAAAAAATTATAACATTCCACGGTAATTAAAAAAAAAACATTATTTCGCAAAATGTAACACCCGCAAAAAAGTTCGTCTTCAGTTCAACCGACGCAGAATAGAACGTCTACCATTTGGTGGCGTCACCTTTTGCATCTAAAACGGCTTTGATCCTGAACGGCATTGAATCTACTAACTCTCGACACTCTTCAGGGGTTATTCCATTCCAGACACAGCTTAGTTTCTCCTTAAGATCAGCTTTTGACCTAGAAGGGTCTTTTCGCAACTTCTTCTTCATTTTCCACCACAAAGTTTCTATGGGAGACAAGTCTGGGCTGCTGGACGGCCATGACATGGTAGGGATTTTTTTGGACTTCAGCCACGCCATCGTTGACTTGGCGGTATGGCATGAGGCACCGTCTTGTTGAAAAATAAATGCATTTCTAAGTTTCAACTTCGGTATAGACGGCAGCAAACTCTCTTCCAAGATGCTTTTGTATTTCAAGGCATTGACGGTTCCATCTATAAATTGCAGACGGCCTACACCCTGTGCCGACATACAGCCCCAAATCATCAAAGATGCCGGAAACTTCACCTTTCGCTTAAGACAGTCATTATGAAATGCCTCTCCTTTTTCTCGAATGACTTTACTTCGTTCGTCGCCAACTGTGACGTCGAATTTCGATTCGTCGCTCCATATTATTCTTCGCCACTGATCGGCAGTCCAGAGGGCTCAGACAAGATGCACTACGCTAACTAATGTTTCTATTCGATTCGTTTTTAAACCAATCGCGTCACTGGAAGATGACGTGATACGAGAAGTCACGTGGTCTACCAGTGACGCGATTGGATTAAAAACGAATTGAATAGAAACGTTAGTTAGCGTAGTGCATCTTGTCTGAGCCCACTGTTTCTGTGTTCTTTAGCGAATTTCAACCTGTTTTTTTTCTGTTTTTGAGTAAGTAACGGTTTCTCTTTAGCTGTGTAAAAACCGTAGCCCATTTTCTTCAGTACTCTCTTGCAGGCGTCGACTGATATATTCTTTTTAATAGCGTCACGCCATAGTACGGTAAGTTCTCCTGCTCTTGCACGACGATTTTTCTTTATGATCTTCCTCAGAATCCTGTCTTCTGCTTTGCTAGTTATTCGTGGACGGCCAGTTTTCTTTAAACAGGAGATTGTTCCGTGTTTTCGATGATGCTCGATGATCGTTTGAATTGTAGATCGTGGCAACGACAGAGGGCCCAGAGGGCCCTGCAAAGATGCACTACGCTAACTAACGTTTCTATTCGATTCGTTTTTAAACCAATCGCGTCACTGGGAGATGACGTGATACGAAAAGTCACGTGGTCTACCAGTGACGCGATTGGTTTAAAAACGAATCGAATAGAAACGTTAGTTAGCGTAGTGCATCTTTGCAGGGCCCTCTGGTCCTTGGATATTTGGTACGTCGATTTGCCCTTATTGTTATGAGAAATGATAATTTTCCGCACTTCTTCGGGCACTGGTTTACCTCGTGCCATTTTTATAGAATAATGATTAAGAAGTAATGATAATTTGCTTGTAATTTGGCTTTTTATATAGCCCGTTGACATATTAGATGACAGAGAATATTCTTTATTCAATTTGAACTATTATTTTACATCACACCACTTAAAAATCAGTTTTTATTTTAAATAGACGACCTGTTTTGCGTCAAATATGAACTAGACGTAATTTTTTGCTTACAAGATGATAACTTTATGATAGAATTACATTAAGATCGTTAAAATGATCACACTTTGTACAACACAAGATTAAACTAGGTGTAATGACCTCGTGTGTAGCGTATTCCATTAATCATCAAAGTCAATCCGGGATTAAATATCTGCCTTACAATTAAATATTGTATTTTGAAGTGCAACTAGACGATCATACATTGGGGCTCGTATGCATAATGCACCTATCTATAATTTGAAAAGTACATTATTCCAGATGAACTTGGATTATTTTAACTTATTTTAACCGAAGCGAAGCGAGGGCGGGTCGCTAGTAAATTATAATACTTAACCCAGCCCTAAGAAACTAGCTAAAGGTTAGTGAAAACCGCATCAAAATTGGCCCATAAGTACTTAATTAAGACATTTTTATGACACTATATCGACATTTTGTATGGCACTGTCGACATTTATATGGCACTATTTTTTTTAGCGTCAATATCTAGCAAACTATTAGAAACAGAGTGGTGCCTCATACACCATATTTTTTCTTGTTAACAACCCAACCGGATGACGTCGCTAAAAAGCTATTTTAGTCAAAAAAAATAAATGCCATACAAATGTCGAAAAAACATGCGTTTCAAAAATTTACCCAAATAATTTCGGAAAAAGTGTGTGCACACGTTAAGATCACTTCAGAGGTCCGGGGGGAAGAGGACAGATATACATATACCCACTTACTACATTTTTTCGCAAATGTACTAAAAAACGTCGTTTGATACACTTGCGGAACTGTATTTTTCACTCGTCCCGAGTCTTGTTCCTCGCTTGCCGCTCGGGCCAAGATACCTTGGAACTCGTGTAAAATGAAAATGACATACTTTCCGTACTTGCATCAAAATATACTATAACCGATTCCAATGCGGCCAACCTAAATAAAAAATATATGCTTTGTAATTGTTTTGTGTGATAAGAACTCTTTGACGGGATCTAATAAAAAAAAACAACAAATTTACCAGTTTTGTCAAAAAATCTGATCAGTAACCAGCATGCACCATGATTGGAAGTAGCCGGGACGTCAACTTTTAACCTTTAAATTTTGTCAAAAGGATCAATTTTATCAATTTGGGACCAAAATTAGGGTGGCGCGCGAATTCGAGGTTAATGACCCCATTGCCGCACCGCATATTATAATCGTAAAATGGGTAGTTCTACTAGCGTTTCAACCGCTATCACTTTCCTGGTCGCATTATTCACCATGTCCCTGCAGGATCGGATTACCATTTTGAGTTGTTTTGAAGAATGCCTGGACTCCTAGAAAATAACCGAAAATGGTAATCCGAATAATGCGACCAGGAAAGTGATAGCAGTTGAAACGCTAGTAAAACTACCCAAATATCTCTCTAAGTATTAAAGGTATATTTGTATTATTTTTTCAATACAATACCTTTAAAACTTTCCTTGAATTTTTTTAATGACATTAAATAAAAACTGGTGAACAGCTTGTTTTTTTTTACAAAATAGCGGGGTTTTCTGTAGAAATTATGTATTTTATTTACATGTTTTTTTTAATAATACGTTTTGTAATTTTCTTTCGATTGACACCCTAAAGACTGTATCGTTTGTTATAAATACAAGAAGAAATGGAAATTTCTTTTGTTTTAATATTTGTTTACAAATTCTTTCATTTATTATATACAGTCCACAATATACAGAAAAACAATAAAACAAATAAAAAATCTTAACCAATTATTTCTGGCTAGTTTTCTGACTTTCAGCCTCATGGTGCTCATTAATGGCTGGACAGACACTTTGTCAAAGGTTCTAGCCTCCTTATTCCAATCTGATCGGAACTGCTGCTCTGTTTCGGCACTACGGACCCTTTTACGCAACTTCGCTTTCATTATAACCCAATAATGTTCGATCGGGCGTAGCTCTGGACAATTAGGTGGATTCATATCTTTTGCCACGAAATTAACATTATTGTCTTTGTACCAATTTATCACCTTAGCTGCGTAATGGCAAGATGCTAAGTCAGGCCAAAATACAATGTCACAATTGTTTCTTTATCACAGGCAACACTCTCTTCTAAAGGCACTCCTTCATATAAATACCGGCATTCATTGATTAAGTAGTGAAAAATGCACTAGACTTCATCCCAAAGTCGCAAATTGCCTGCCACAACATGACTTTCTTGCCGAATTTCTCGACGTAAATGGATTTTTCAGACTGTGGAACCTCTGTTCCCTTACGCACCGTGTAATACTGGGGGCCTGGCAGACTTATAATTGGTATCTAGAGCTGATTTTATGTAGGAGTCTGGAGGTGACAACAGGATCTGTACTGTACTTTGTACACCGATTTTGGACTCGTAAGTTTAATCTCGAAGCTGGTCTCAAAAATGTTATTTTTGTCTTAAACTTATTTTATTTAAATATAGGCACCAAGTAAAGAATATGTACCTACCTGCTTGCCGAGCGTATTGATGTCGCACCGCTCTACTGTAACGCCAAGTTAGGCGTCGGCCGGGCAGATGCTGTACTTGTACGCGTTTACCTTGTTGTTTCAGCCAAGCGATCCTGGTAGACAAAACGTTGTACGTGTCGGGTATGCTGGGCATGGACCCGACGGCGCAGCTGGTGGCCGGCGGCGCAGGCCCGCAGGCGCGGCAGGCGCTCTGCAACATGAAACACGTGCTCGAGGCCGGCGGCGCCTCGCTCGAGTCCGTCGTCAAGACCACCATACTGCTCAACGACATAGCTGACTTTCAGACTGTCAACGCAGTTTATGCAGAATGTGAGTAAATGAACAGCTAAGTCTAAAGAAGTTTATAACAATTAAACTAGTCCAGTGCGAGTCGTACTGCCGCAGAGAGTTCCAATATGTTTTGAAATGTGCAAATAAAGCTTAGTTAGCTAAATAAGATCATTAGAAGTGGCTAACTCCTGTATGCATTGAAGGCATACCTTAAAAAAAGTATATTGTTCAGCAAATGCTAGCGAATATGCCATATTCACAATATGCTATGCGAGTGTTATGTTATAGCCCTGAAAGGCAAACAAGCAGACGGGCCGTCGATGGTACTTAAGCAGTCAGCGTTGGTCAGCAATGCCAGGGGACAGCCAAGTTACTGTTTTTCAGTGAATACTCTTCTGTAGCCGTCTTAAGGATGATTTCCACCAAACGGCTCGCATCGCATCGGATCGAAAGGATTCGTACGGATGCGTCGACAGCCGATCGCTTCCGGCAGCATGTCGACGCATGCGATCGGGCGGTAACAGCCGTTCGCGGTCGAAAGGATGTCGACGCACACGATCGGCACCGTACAGCACCGTACGGTTGCTTGCGAATGTATCCGCCCGCGGTCAAGCTGTTACCTGTTGTGCGCAGCTTGGTAATTTAGACTTAAAAACAGTACATATATGATTCAGTATCGTTTGAAGACCATAAAATTCTTTCCGATCTGATCCGTTGCGGGCCGTTTGGTGGAAATAGTGCTTTAAAGGACGTGTCAGAGTGCGAAGGAAACACCGCTGAGGGAAGGAATTCCACAGTTCCAAAGTACGAGAAAGAAAAGACCTCTGGAAACGGGCTGTAGTCGATTTTAATGGATCCATCCAGGTAATATGGAGGAGGAGACTCTCGTGAGGTGGCTTCGTATTGACAGTAAAAACGTGCTGTAGGCACTAAGCTAAACAATTCCTCAAAGCACTCCCCGTAAAAGAATGTGAATGTGTGAAGTTGGAATGGTGATTGTATTTTCTGATAGTCATTGCGAACTGTCTTGCGTTGTCGTGGTTGGACGATTTCTAGACCGGTTGAACCAGTTTATAATAAAACAAGGTACATCACTTTGCCTGACAGTATACCTACAACCTGCTCTTAGGTTTCATTTGTGGTGTAAGGCTGCGTTTAAATTACACCAGAGTTGTGCTAGGTAGGTAAGCGGGTAATATTTATCCACCAATAGGATGTTCTTGATAAGAAATTCTTATCATCTTAACTTCTCACGTTTCCATGTTCTTGTTTCAGTTTTCCAGAAGGACTGTCCGGCGCGCGCGACGTTCCAGGTGGGCAAGCTGCCGGCGGGCGCGGCGGTGGAGATCGAGGCCATCGCGCTGAGCGGGAACCTCGTCGTGGCCGAGGCGGGCCCCTGCCCCTGCGTAAAATGACTAGCCGGCGACAATGTCACTCATTCAAAATTATAAACATATCACTATTATTTCTTAGAGCAATCAAGTGCCACCTTTCGTGACCCGTAACAATCAAATAAAGAAATATGAATATTTAGCGGTAGTTGAAGGTGCGGAGAAACACCCCTTATCATCACATAAATTTACATGTTTTCATTGTACTTGCATTTAGTAGTGTATGATAAATGTCTTACAAATAACTCTGAATTATGGCGTTTTTCTAAGCGCTCGAGTTCAATTTTAAACGGAATGTGTTAAATCACAGTTATAGGTGAAAAATTTAAGTAAATAACCTCTTGCATGTAGTAGTAACACATCTGTAAAGAGCGTTCGACACTCTATATTTGAAAGAGGTTATTTACTTAAGTTTTTCACCTGTAGTACTTGAGCATGCTTTGTTGTTGGAGGCTGTTAGATTTAACGGCGATTCAATATTTATTTTAACAAATTTTTAAGTGGTGGTGTTGTATCATGTTTATTGTTAGGTATGTTAAATTAAATGATTTAAGTATACAAGCATGTATTCGTTTTACTATCAAAAATATAAAGGAAGTCAAAAGTGATCGTTACAAACAGCCCAATTGGTAGCATTTCCTTACTTATTAAAGAGATGTTTTTTATTTAAAAAAAAATCAAATTGATAAAATCTAAAAAATACTGAAGATTAATTGAGTATATGATAAAAGAGATTTCGTCAACGAGGTCTACGATGCATCAGCGTTATTCATGTGTCTATATATATTCTTGCCTGTGTCGAATAAATTGCCCAAGATACGATTCTGGTAAAATGCAAAAACGTTAATTATAAATATTTAACAATATCTACTTCTGTTCGCTATGACCATATTTATTCTTAGAAAATCAAGCTCGTATGCAACCAAAACTATAACTATATTATTGTAATAATAATAAAAAAACGTGTTTAAATATTTGAGAAACTACTGATACGCTTACTTATAATTTCATTTTAAGATAGTGTTTTTTAAGATTCTCGTAAGTAATGGTAAAAAATGTGAAGCGGAAAATAGAAATAGAAGCGGCTTCTATCTGTCACCTACTTTTTCTCAGCAATTACAAATACATCAGATGGCGACTTACTTACTCATTGGTATGGGTGTTGCACTTGAAATGATTCCTCTTGGTTTTCATTTTAAGTTATCAGATTACTAAAAAAAAAACTGTCAAGTGCGACTCAGACGCGAGCACCGAGGGCTCCCCACATACTAGACTTAAATTTGTGAGCCATCTAAGGTCCAAAGTGAATCTGACATTCTACATCAATAAGGTTGAGTTTCCTATAAGTTACAAATGACTTGGCATCTCTGATGACATGACGACATCAAGCAACTATTTTCGAAATGGGTCCTAGATTTACGTTCATGACCGTACATAGTCCTGCGGTTGCTGCTTGGTGTCGTCATTATCTTTGAGCCACGGCACACGGGGTAACTAGGTGGACTCTGAAGCCAACAGACATTTGCAATCTCAAGATTAGAATCTTACCATGAAAATCTCAAGACCACAAGTGCGAACTGGAATGTGAATCCTACTAGGTAATATTATAAATGTGAAAGTTTGTGTGGGTGTGTGTGTGTGTGTGTGTGATCGTTTGTAACTCCTTCACTCTGCATTGCTGGACCGATTTGGACTTAATTTGGAATGGAGATATCTTATAAGTACACTTACAAAGTTCCCGAAGTAATAACGATAATCGAAACGCGACGAAGTCGCGGGCAGAAGCTAGTTCAACGTGTTCTTAAATCTTACGATTCTTAACAGGTAGGTAAACAAACACATCGTACTTCTAATGGCATGCACTCAGCGTAATGTAACGCCGAATAATGGCAGTAAGTACAATAATGATTTGGTATGTTGTTCCAGCGATGCGATTCTGGTAGACAATACGTTGTACGTCTCGGGCATGGTAGGCATGGACCCGCACTCGCAGCTGGTGTGCGGCGGCGCGGAGGTGCAGGCGCGGCAGGCGCTCACCAACATCAAGCACGTGCTCGAGGCCGGCGGCGCCTCGCTCGAGTCCGTCGTCAAGACCACCATACTGCTCAGCGACATATCCGACTACCAGGCTGTCAATCAAGTTTATGCCGAATGTAAGCACTCAGTAGAGCACGTGTGATTGGCTAAAGTGTAACCAAAGTAAAAACATAACAGTACGAGTTAGATCATCTTATCTTTGCATCGCACGGCTTGGTAGCGTGCGCGCTTTGTGGGTAGGTACGTAGCGCTATAAGAAAAAATAATTTCAATGAAATATAGTCGACAAGTATAATCTACCTTACTACCTTTCAAAAAAACCACCGTAAATAATAATAAATCATAGATACTATGGCTTGCTCATTAAATACTAGAAGACGCGTAGAATTAGCTCCCCGCTACTCCCCCTATTTCTTCCCGTTGGGGGTCGATTTTCGGAAAATTCTTTCTTAGTGCACCCCTAGGCTACCCAAGGAATTAGAACTAGAACTGGACCTCAACAACAACTGGACCGGACTGGTCTGGTTAGGCTGTGCGCTCAATGTCACTTGGTCACTAGGTCACGATACTGTTATATATATTTAGATGGACGAAGAACAATGCATTTTCACTCATTCAAATACGTCTACTTGTAGACCATAGGTATACGAGTAAGTACTTAAATCATTTTGTTTTTATGGCATGAAGAAGGTTCACAAACACAAATTAATGCCACCTGACGGCAAATGGGCTCCGTGGCTAATAGACATTTACAATTCAAGACTGCAGTGTTAAGATTAGATGAGAAATGCTTTTCCTGAGGACTAGGATGGAACGCCTCTGAAGTGTTCTTATTGTTTCAGTTTTCCCCAAGAACTGTCCGGCGCGCTCGGTGTTTCAGGTGATCGGGTTGCCGAAGGACGCGGCAGTAGACATCGAGGTAATCGCGCTGAGCGGCGACCTCATCGTGGCCGACGCCGGCCCGTGCCCCTGCTCCCGTCGATGACTAGCCGGCGATTCTAAACAAAAACTAAATTCCGACCGGCAACTACCAGACAAGTTCCCGCGCGACCGTCCCGAAAAAAAAGTATACATTAATATAACCTAAAATAGTAACATAAAAAAACTACCTACAGATATCATTTATTCCTATTTATTCTTCCTTAGTGTACTGTACTTGCATATAGGTAGGCGTTAGTCCTTTTATACCTAACTCTCGTTGAGGAAAACATATTCCATATATATTACTCTAAATATTACCAAAAAACACCAATGTTACCCATTCATATTTACACACATCCCACACCCATACAAACACACATACACTTACACAACATCCATATATCTCAGGCCACCCTCTACCTATGCCACTGTAATTCAACCAGCATGCGACACCGTGATCATTATAATATAATAAATTCTCTGACTAAAAATTATTATGGATAACACAATTAAAACTCTGTATGACATAGACAGTTTAGAAATTGCGCGCTCATTTGACTGTGAAGTTTTAGATCTTGAAACGTACTTGCAAGTTAAAAAAGATGACTTTACTATAATTACCCAAAATATAAGAAGTGTATATTCTAACTTTGATGATTTTACCATAACTCTATCTAGCCTTAAATTTAACACAGATGTCATAATTCTAACGGAATGCAGAATCAACTCAAACAAACCCTTACCACAACTACAAAACTACCATTGTTATCACACTTTGAATCAGCTTAACCAAAATGACGGGGTAGTTGTATATGTCAAGAACTTATTAAACCATAAAGTTACAGAAATTAAATTATTTGCAGCATCATGTCTCCAGTTAGAAATATTAAACAAAACAGTTCTATGTATATATAGATCTCCATCCAATACGAATGCCGACCACTTTATAAACTCTTTAAGTAACCAACTAGATATTCTCAACACAAAAAACAGGAGTATAATAATAGCAAGAGATATCAACATAAACATCGCCCTTAAGCCCATAGAGTCATCTCAGGAGCAAAGGAATAGAACTAATTACTTAAACATGCTGTCCTTGTACGGTATATTAGCTGGCCACACTATACCTACCAGAGAAAAAAATTGCTTAGATCACTTTATGCTTACATACATACATAATCTCACGCCTTCGTTCCCAGAGTGGGGTAGGCAGAGCTACAGAATTACAAACATCTCTAAAAACTTGTTGATAATTCTATAACCACAATTTGCACAATTAGGCTAAGATGTTTACCAGCGTATTAGTGACAGGTTGCAAGCCCATCGCCTAACAGTACTACAAGCCTTAATTCCCTTAGTCGTCTCTTACGACATCCACGGGAAGACATGGAGTGGCACTATTCTAACTCGGCAACCACACGAGGAACTCGGCAACCACACGAGGATTTTATCCATCTCAAAATTAAAAAATCAACCGACTTCCAAGAAAACCACGACTGTCGTCAATTTTGAAAATGCCTCAGAGGATTTAAAAACTAAAAACCTCGCAGATCTATTGCATAGCGACGACCCGGAATTTATAATAAATAGTCTGATATATCAGATAAGCGAGACTTTAAAAAATAACACAAAAGTCACTATTATACCAAACAAATATCGCATTATAAAGCCATGGATCACGTCAGGAATCCTCCGATGTGTAAGAAATCGTAATAAACTGCAAAAACAAGTACGTACCGACCCCTATAACGAAATAAATAAAATAACCTACATTAGGTATAGGAACTACTGTAACAAGGTCATTAAAAAATTAAAAAGAGATTACGAAAGAAAATTACTGGCCAACTCTACAAAAAACAATAAAATGCTTTAGAAAAATATGAAAAATATTACCTATACTAATAAAGCAAACAGTGCAAATATACCACTAGCTAATCTAAAATCATCCCCAATTGAGTCTGCAAATTTTATTAATGATTATTTTGTTAGTATCGGAAATCAACTTGCTCAGCGTATACAACCTGTAACGAACAAACTTAATAACTAGTACATGCGAAATATACCTTCTCAACCCAATTCCTTTATGCTTACACAAACCGATCATTATGAAGTGAATAGCATACTAATAAACTTAAAATCGGATAGCGCCCCAGGATGGGATAATATTCCGACCGTCTTTTTAAAAATGGCAAGGCATGATATCGTGCCTGTCATCACGCACCTTGCTAATATTTGTTTTGACCTAGGAATATTTCCAGCTCCTCTGAAACAGGCAATTATCACGCCGGTTTACAAGAATGGGGAGAGAGACAACGTTAGTAATTACAGGCCCATCTCAGTACTCCCAGGAATTTCCAAAATCGTGGAAAAACGGCTTTATGTAAGGCTTCTTAATTACCTAAACAAATTTAACATAATATCATCTTCTCAATTTGGATTCAGACAGGGGACTTCGACTGAGGACGCTGTTACTGGCCTTTGCTCTCTAGTAGTAGAGTAGTAGAACAACTCGACAAACGTGAGAAGTGTATGACGGTCTTTTTAGATTAAAAAAAAGCATTTGACACTGTCTCTCTGCCCATCCTTGTTCACAAACTGGAAAAAGTCGGTGTAAGAGGAACGCCATTAACACTTTTCAAAGACTACCTCAACAACAGAACTCAAAAGACTAAACTAGAAAACTGCATTAGTGGAGCCAAAGAAGTATCGTGCGGCGTTCCGCAAGGAAGTGTACTTGGTCCTACACTTTTCCTTATGTACATTAATGACCTGTGGGATATGGCCAGTTTAAACTCAAAAATTTACTCATATGCTGATGATACAGCTGTGACTTTTACCGGTAAATCGTGGGAGGATGTAAAGTTAAATGCTGAGCAAGGATTAAAGCAGATAGATGAATGGCTAAATAATAATATACTAACGCTCAATACAGACAAAACAAATTATATTTGCTTTGGTATCTATAATGACTCCCAACCAAAAGAGGACTTAACCATTAAAATTCACAACTGCAGCAATACATCTAGCATAGGAAACTGTACGTGTCCCGTTATCAAGAAGGTTGCGCACACAAAATATCTGGGTGTCCTCGTAGACCAGCGCCTCTCCTGGTATCCACACCTCGAACATGTTTCTTTAAGATTAAGAAAATTGACCTGGATCTTCAAAACATTAAGAGATGTGGTGCCCAGAACAGGCGCTGAATCAAATAGCTCTGATAGGGATCTCTTAAAGCATGTCTATATATCCCTAGTTCAGTCCGTGTTGATATACTGCATACCTATCTGGGGTGGGGCAGCTAAAACCAAATATCTACAGGTAGAATGCGCACAACGAGGCTTAATTAAAGTCATGCACTTTAAAAAGCGTAGATTCTCCACAGAAAGACTGTACAGTTTGTCCAAACTCCTTACCGTTAGGCAGCTGTATATTAACTATACGGTTCTAAAAGTACATAAGACCCTACCATATGATTCACGCATTGAAAATAGAAGAAGGAAAGATATTGTTATAAAAGCTCCTAAGACCAAGACCATTATTTGCAAGCAGACAATTTCCCAAACTGTCGAGTCACCTTTATCACTACATATTATAAAACAAAGTCGCTTGCCGCTGTCTGTCTGTACTTAT
The DNA here is from genome assembly GCA_946894065.1 of Acleris literana. Taxonomy (NCBI): domain Eukaryota; kingdom Metazoa; phylum Arthropoda; class Insecta; order Lepidoptera; family Tortricidae; genus Acleris; species Acleris literana. The sequence goes on from OX335681.1 coordinate 9,882,180, forward strand.
GTATGCTTAGATTCTAATGTGATGTCGTAAATAAACATTTTTTTTGCGCTTACATTGCAAACGCTGGCTAAACCTTAAGAGATATATCAAAATAATGTACTGAAGAATTGTAGTTCTTCAAAAAATTTACGAACATTCAACAATTTTAAAATTGACGTTGTCTGGAGAAATTAAACCCTTATTCAAATTGAATTATTGAATGGTACATCCATTTATTACATTGTGATGTATAATTTATATCCCTAGAGCGTTTGCTGGAAACTTAGTGAGCGTAGAACTCGTTAAGCGTTATTCCAACGGATATTATACAAATGAACGATGTAGACTATCGTGCGCCAAATTACATCTAAATCTGTTTAGCCGTTTATGCGCGTTTGTCAGACACATATTATACAAACATCTTAATACCCAACAATACCCAAAAATATGCGTAAAAAATTATGCGTTCCAAGGGGATCCCCCAACAACCTCCTAAACTTTTGTATTGTGTTTTAATCCACAAAGAAAACGCGTGACTTTGATTTGCGAGGATCGAAAACAATAAGTAGGTATATCATATTTTATTAATCCATGCTATTTTATTGATAAGGAGACAGACAGTAACAATGATAAACTAGGTACTTGCTTATACTTGCTAGATTTCAAATAAAATGGGTTAACTTGAAACTAAAATGTGCGTGTGTTGATTAGGTGCCTAACTATTAATTACGGCTTACTTTGAGTTAATTTATAACTTTTCACCTTTTTTGTTTTTACAACGATTAAGAAAGTAGGTCTTTGAGATCTCAAATAGTGATTAGTTAGGAATAATACCAACAACCATGATTATGGTTCACTTGCTTACTGGGTGACGATTTCAATTCGTGGTCGTGTTGGCCAGTGAACTTTCCTTTTAGCTGAGTATGGAGCTTCGGTCACGCTGTCATACTTTCTATGATTTAATTTGAAGTTTGTTATGACAAGGTACTAACCGCTCAACATGTTTAGGGTACCGTTAAAATCAATTAAGACATTCGTACTAGACTTTATTAACACAGATATTCATACGGAGTCGCGCCAAATACACGAAACCAGTATCAATAAGAGTGTATACAACCAGTGTCAATAATTATTTGTAGGCTCATTCATCTATATAAAAACCCCGCAAACAGCTCGAACGATTTGAATAAAAAAAAGCGGCTACGTGCGAGTCGGGCTCGCCCATGAAGCGTTCCGTGAAAGGTAAATTGCGGTTTACGATTTATGACGTATTCAAAAAAAACTACTTACTAGATCTCGTTCAAACCAATTTTCGGTGGTAGTTTGCATGGTAATGCACATCATGTATTTTTTTTAGTTTTATCATTCTCTTATTTTAAAAGTTACAGGGGAGACACACATTTTACCGCTTTGGAAGTGTCTCTCGCGCAAACTATTCAGTTTAGTTTTTTTTTTTATTAGAAACCTCAATATCATTTTTGAAGACCTATCCATATTACCCCCAAAATTTATTGTTTATTTTTTATTTTTGTGTGAAAGTCTTAATGCGGTTCACAGAATACATCTACTTACCAAGTTTCAACAGTATAGTTCTTATAGTTTAGGAAAAAAGTGGCTGTGACATACGGACGGACAGACAGACAGACATGACGAATCCATAAGGGTTCCGTTTTTTACCATTTGGCTACGGAACCCTAATAAAAGTTGTACAGTCGCCATCAGATATATTGGAGCGGCCGAGGTACTCAAATATTTCTGAGCAGCAATAAATTTCAATAAATTCTTTACGGTAAATAAGGTCAATAACATCTGAACATCCAATTCGCCACAAATATATGAGCAGTGGTTTTTCAATTAAATCTGAACACACAACGAGACAATAATATCTGAGGGCTCAGACAAGATGCACTACGCTAATTAACGTTTCTATTCGATTCGTTTTTAAACCAATCGCGTCACTGGAAGATGACGTGATACGAAAAGTCACGTGGTCTACCAGTGACGCGATTGGTTTAAAAACGAATCGAATAGAAACGTTAGTTAGCGTAGTGCATCTTGTCTGAGCCCTCTGAAAGCACAACTCGTCAAAGTTATCTGCACAGACAGGGTGATCATAAATATCTGAACATTTAAGGAAAATATACCTTAAAGCACTAGGCATACAGTTTAAAGGTAATCGTACAGATGTAATGAATTTTCCTTTTACAAAATAAGTAGGTATACAAAATATAAATCTGCGAAAAGCAACTTCACGGTCTTGTTACAAGAGACACATTTGAATAAAATATTTGGCAATTCACAAAAACGGTAACATAACTGTCATTGCATATAATTCACTGCGTGTCTTTATCAAATGTAAATATGTAATATTGAAGCTGCCAAATGAAAATAGGTACGAATCCTTTGCAATATTTCATCCACTATAGTGTCAGTCGCCATGGCCTAGCGGTTTAGTAATTAGAAATTATAATTATAATACCGTTGCGTCAGGGTTCAAATCCTCAATTGTGCTTTTTTTTTGTACAGTCGAGTTCATAAATATGTGTACACTTTAGTACCTTGTCTACTTAATGTCATGTCCTAACTGCCATACATGAATTGTAAATTTGTAACAGCGTTTAAAATGACAAGGTACTAAAGTGTACACATATTTACGAACTCGACTGTATTTTATTAAGAATTCATGTTCTTTTTTTTTCTAATTTATTATTTTTATTTAATGAAAACTTTAAACAAACTTATTTGCCGTGCATTTAGCCCTTAACCATATTTTGTTACTTTACGAACTGAAAATGAGAAGGCACTTGTCCCACCGCAGACGGTTAGCGAGAAGCGAGCAGCGGTGGATGCGAAAAGCACAAGATCGGTCTGAGTGGAGAGCCTTGGGGGAGGCCTATGTCCAGCAGTGGACGTCTTTCGGCTGACATGATGATGATGATGAGCAGCGTGAAGCGAATGTGTGGTTCCAATAGTATTTTCGGTAGCCTATAAGAGGGTGTTCGATTGCGGCGGGCGTACATTCGCTCCACGACCAAGCTTGCGGCCCTGCACAAATCCGCACACAAGACGCATGTGTTCAGCGGTATAAAAATAAATTAAAATTATCATTGTTGTGTAAACTAGATCCCAACAAAAACATAAATGTGTAAAAAAAGGCCATATTTCTAAATTCTGCCAATTGTTGTATCTGAAAGAGTCACAGAGTCCGGCCGACACATGCATACCTCACGTTTCGCACAGTACGAGTAAGATAAGGACGCCATTAGTATCACGATGACGTCACGCTCTATCTCAGGCAGTGTATACACCCTACATCCAGCAGAAAACTCTTTTTAGTCTTGACATTGATAAAACCGAATGGTGGTTGTGTAGAAAATGTATTCCAGCGTAGTACGTTAAAGAATTTTAAACTGTATGCCTAGTGCTTTAAGGTATATTTTCCTTAAATGTTCAGATATTTATGATCACCCTGTCTGTGCAGATAACTTTGACGAGTTGTGCTTTCAGATATTATTGTCTCGTTGTGTGTTCAGATTTAATTGAAAAACCACTGCTCATATATTTGTGGCGAATTGGATGTTCAGATGTTATTGACCTTATTTACCGTAAAGAATTTATTGAAATTTATTGCTGCTCAGAAATATTTGAGTACCTCGGCCGCTCCAATATATCTGATGGCGACTGTACTCGTTATTAATTGCCAGGGCAAGGTTTATATGAAAAATAAATTAACCTGGGCGACGCCGGGCACGAACAGCTAGTTAACAATATTTATGAAACAATTCGCTAGTCACACGTCATCCGCCAAGTTAAATTATCAATTAGGTAGTTCTCGGAGGTCAAGGTTTAGCTTGCACGTAGTGCCTATTAAAAATTTCACTGTCTAGCTATTAATTTATTTTAACGCAAAACATTTGCCTGCAAACGTGTTCATTATGCAAAATAAGCGAGTTAAGTAGTAAATTTTACTAACGTGGGACACAATTAATTACAAAAGCTTACCCTCTAAATATGTCACGTGAGCACATAACAAAATTGCTAGGATAAAGCTCAGGGTAGAAATATAGTCGAGTTATTTGCGGTTATTAGTTATAATATAAGTGTTGGTACTACGCTAACATGTAAACTAGGTATGTTACTTTATTTAGTAATTAAGTACTACTTTAACATGTAAACTATGTTACTTTATTTAGTAATTAAGTCATTTAACACACTTGATAGAAGTTCGCTGATGCGTTCGATAACATACAATCATTACGAGTACCCGTCGAGTTTGATAGCTGGGTCATGCTGGTATAATTATTCAACATTGCTGAAAGAAAATGGTTCCCGATTTCCTATATTGCTATGTCTTGCCTTTTCTTCATTTCCCTTTCTTGGCAAAGTAACGGTATAAAAAAAACTTCGATATGGAACAGGATCAGAAACAATGTTGTATAGAGTACTTACTACTTAGACAATTATTTTGGATTCTTGAGCTTGTAGCTATTGTTGCACGCATTTATGTAGCCTTTACACCTATTGTTATCGTATTGTCAACGTTTCGATAGCTCTTATAAACTTGACAATACACTAATGGCGGCCGAGTCAAATATAACACAAAAGCAATAGGGGAAAAGTCAATGTAGAATAGCCATAGAGGCCCTGGGCCTCTATTCTAGGCGGTAAAAACCATATCGTTTTTGACCTGTTATCGTATTGTCAACGCTTTGATAGCTTTTATTTACTTGACAGTAATGGCGGCCGAGTTGAAAACAATGCCATAACAGGTCAAACACGATATGGTTTTTACCGCCATAGAATAGAATAGAGGCCCTGCGCCCGTTCTCTAGCGAACCGTCGTAGCAGATGCTACGCTCTGCTACGTCGTAGAGCTGCATAGTCTACAAATTCCGTCTTATAAAATTTCGCGGTTAAAATACCACAGCGTTGTTTCTGAATGTGACATGGGGCTAATTTTTTTTTGGTGCAGGTGTAAACTCACTCTAAAAGTCAACAACATTTGCCACTTTGTATTCGTTAGTTAGCATGTACGCCACGTCGCGTTTTTAAACTTATTTTAATAATTTAAAGCTCTAAAAGGGTAATTTGCTGTATAAAAAGCCGTGGGTCTAGAATAGAAATGGCCGTGAAAGGAGAACAACGGCCACGAGCGCCCGCAGGGGTCGGGGGCGGCGTTCATCACCCGGTAACTGTTGCGTGTACTCGCACCGCACGGCCGGCACATAGCTTAGAACAAAGAGCTTTCACTCCACCTTAAGCTTTAATTACACGTTGGTTGTCAGGACCAAAATAACTGATGAAACATTGTACGCCGTTTGCCAGCAGACCATAATTAGTAATAAGGCAAATAAACAACGAATCTTACACAAACAAACTTATTTTTAAGTGTTATGGAAATCCAAGGTCTTTCACCTGCTGCTATTACGGGCAACATTTTTACACAGTTGTTTCTAATCTAAAGTTTTCATAAAATTCTTAACGATTGTAAAACTGTGCTGGGACCCGAGTGGAATACTACTTGGTATAACCATATTGCTTTTCATGTGTTATCGACGTTATCGTACTGTTTTTAACTGGGCTGCCATTACTGTCAAGTAAATAAGAGCTATCATAACGTTTGTCAACGTTAAGATTCCATTCCATCAAAGTTAGAAGGCCACTCCGGTCGGGCTGTAACCTTGATCCCCGACTAAAATTGTCCCTTTGATCTTGTCTGTCTTCGAGGCATCTGGTGGAAGTTGATTTAGTCGGAGTAGATCTCTCCAGTTTCAAGTTTTGCATACACTTTTTACTACTTTTGGTCGGTCGTTTAATTGATCAAATGTATGATTATCCTACCAACGAGCTGATCTGACGAAAGCTTTAGAATGCGGGCAAATTGTTAACCCACGTGTATGATCCCATAAGAAACGGTATGAAAATGACTTCCTAACACTAATGGCCCTTGTGGAACTGATGGCCACGCCTGCGGGTGGCTGGCGGGATCCCGCGCGGGGCTCGATCGACACAGAAATAAATCAATACGTACACGGCGCTTTTTTTTTTTTTTTTTTCTTCCCCGTGTTGCCGGGGTGTGGCAATCTATCGGATTTGCCAATGTCTAGTATTCGATTCTTGGTTAGTCGATTGATTGTTCGTCTTCATTTTTTCATTTGGCTTCTTAAGTTATTTTCAGTGCGTTGAAATTGTTTTCATGACGAACTTCTCATATTTTTTTATGTTTTTAAAAGGCGGGATCGATATCGCGAAATAATAATATTTACAAAGAGGAAACGAAGGATAGGAATAAAAAGGATCAGGAGAGTTTAAAGGAAAAAGGATAAGATATTTACAATTTTATAGAGTGGGATCTAATAAAATGGGATAAAATACTATATACATCACTATTATACTGCAATAAGGTCTGGATACATGTAGGAAGTGCAATTTTTAATTTGGACAAGGAGTTGTATAAAAAGGAATGATCATACAGAGGGCATGAAAGGAAAATGTGGTTTAAATCCTCCACGTCATCCCCACAATCACACGCTGCGTCTCTAAATATTCCTAGCCTATGAAGATGAGAACGAGTACAAACATGTCCTAATCTCATCCTCAAAAGCACAGAAGTAATAGTTTTGTCAAAACCTGTTCTCGAAAACCATGGTTTGATTGGAATATCAGGTTGAATACTATGGTAAAACTTTCCTTTTGTTTGTGTGCTTACTTTCCAGATATCATTCCATGACTCTCGTAGAACAAGTCTTGGCAAATTCATAAGGTCGTGACTATAGTTCATGTACGGAAACATGTCTCCACACTTAATCGCATCACTCGCCAGTTTGTCAGCCATTTCGTTTCCTTTGATACCAGTGTGGCTAGGAACCCAAGCCAATGAGATTAAGTAACCCATGGTGTTACATTTTAAAAGATACTCTCTAGTCTGCATTATGACTGGAGAGCATAATGCAGACTCGAAAGGAAACCGTGCTAATGCCTTGAGCGCGCTTAATGAATCTGAAATTATTAACGTTTTAGGCAATTTCATTAAAAGGACATATTCAACAGCTTTAAGGATAGCATAGCATTCACCCGTAAAAACAGAGGTTTCTTTGGGAAATTTGATTTTTTGTACAATGTTATACTGCGAGTGGAAAATGCCAACTCCTACATTAAGGTTCTGTAGGCCTAGCAAAGAGCCCATCGCTACCAGGCGTTTTCGTCTCTAACGAATTCAACGCCTAAGCGTAAACGAAGCCAGCAAAGAGCCCGCGGATGGAATGGAATATCGAATCGCCTTTTCCATTCGTTTTTCCCGTTACGTTGGCATTTTTTCCATTGAAAATGAAAAAACTTTGTTAATTGTCTATGCTTTGCTCTACTAGACACGTCAACGAAAGAAATGACATACAGGGGTCCTTTTGACAGTTGATATACAGAATTATAAATTTAAGTATGTAAATATTTGAAATGCTTATGTATCAAGTGAAAAAGTAAATTGCCACTCCTTTGGTCGTTTTTCATGAGTCCGTGCCCGGCGCGTCCAACGCGTTCGGGCTCCGCGCACGTACCGTCCAGTATCCCAGCCCTCACGCCCGGCCCGTCTACGCTGCAGGCCCTCAACCCGACCTGTCCATGTAGCCCTCCCCCGTTACACCGCCGCTCTCAGTACAGTCGCCGCTCTTAGTACAGTCGCCGCACTCGCTACCCCAAAAGTGGCCGAGTTGCATGAGCGCAACAAGGACTGTTGAGGAATGTTAAAGAAATGTTGAGTGCTTCTGGCCACATTTATGCAGATTAACGAAGTAATCTGCTCGGGGAAAAAATGGAAGAGTACTGTACTGTTTGATTTTGATTAGTGTTAACAAGAATAAAACAGGGCAAAAGTAACAATTTTTTACAGCACAATTATATAAAAATGTTTTTATAGCACAATTATATAAAAAAACAATTTTGTTAAGTAGTTAAGTGGAGTAATTTATTGTTCCTATTTTTCTGTTGATTTATGCACAAATTTAATAAAAGTCATATTTTGTAGAAACTGTTTTCATAACCCAACCTAATTATTTATATTATAAGTAAACTGTTAGAGGTAGGATCTTAATAAGTAAGATCTCATAAATATATTTTTATCATCTAAAAGTTATTTCATATTTAGGAAGTACAATAATACTGTTTTTTTTAATATTAAAATGTCCACTTTTGTAAAAATAAATCTTAAAAGAAAAAAGGTTGATACCAATAATTCAATAATAACTACACTTAAGGTGAGTCGGGGCTATTGCATCTACGGGCATATTGTAACTTTTCATACTTAAACATGTTCTACTTTTAAAATTAGTATGAAAAGTTACAATAGCCCTGTAGGTGTAGCCCCAACTCACCTTATATTAAATAAAAAACATTGATTAATGCTTAAGAAATTATAAATGTGATCTACAACATGTTTTGTTATATTTTAAACAATTAGATGCACTTGGTCCAGTCCGGTTTGCACATGAGTCAGTATTAGGCCCTGTTGTGATCCAAATTTACATATGGTTTTGACTGTTTAGAATTTTCAATGTATCCCCTCTACAACATTATTTGAGCGCTACCCATGTCTATTCAGAGTTGTTATATCACCACTAGAGTCAGCGAGTAAGGTGGCTGACGTCCCTATGTCCTCCGTATGCCCAATGCTGTAAATAGCCTTTTCTGCGCCCTGTGCGAGCTCCTATAACTGTGCCCTTGTTTTTTTCAAGATATTATATTATAGGTACCCTAGAGAAATGCTATGTATAAAGCTCAATGAATTCGGTTTTGGTGGATTAATTACCTATCTAAATTTTGGAAGAAAAATCTATTTTTTTTTTAAACTGATTTGGGCAAACAAGCAGACGAGCCATCTGATGTTAAGTGGATCCTTCGCCTATTAAACCATCCACTGTGTCTCACTCACTAAAACTCAAACGCAAGTTCACTAGTGAAAATGCGTTGCCCACCCTGATGCTTAAGATTTAATTTTTGGGCCACTATGGTCTTCATACTTCTATAATAAAATAACACCCTCCAAAGTTTCAGTAAACTATAAATTAATTTAATTATAAGAACTTGGTATGGTAGAGTTTTGAATAAGGAAGGTAGCATATAGTCCATTCGCTTAGATAGTGTCTCTACACTCCCACATGCTCGTGGTTATTGTAATAAAATACGAATATAATTCGAAGTAAACTGCCAAATTCACTTGCGGCGTAACACCCGCAAGTGAATTTGGCAGTTTACTTCGCATTATATTCGTATTGTATTACAATGACCACAAGTACGTGCGAGTGTAGCGACACTAAGCGAATGGACTATAATATAAATTGTTTAAGGCCGCACCCGCACTACCGCTAAACAGCCGCGGTTTTTAACCGCGTGACTTTTAAATCAAGTAAAACTGATGCAAGCGGCCGCACTGGCAGCTGATTATTTACTTGATAAAAGAGTCACGCGGTTAAAAACCGCGGCGGTTTAGCAGTAGTGCGGGTGCGGCCTAAGTATGAATTGGTGAAAAAACGTTTATTCGAAAATATTTGCAAGATTATTCACAGCTACACAAATGAATGAGACCACAAATAAATGAGTTCAGATAGTAAAGATTTATTAAAGCAAGCCATAAACTTTTTTAAAGATTTTCTTTTCATGCTTTCTTCATTGTGATATTGTTGATAACCTTTTCATACGACAGGCACCGTCCTATGTCGCGTTCAATCGACAAAATCGCTAGGCCGGTCCAACTTTCTCGGCCAATCCTTGAGCGCAAGTAAGTTTCTATTAATTTGAGCTTACTGAATGATCTTTCGCAGGAAGCTACAGTCACTGGCATTGTTAAAAATATCTTTATAGAGACTACCACATTGGGAAACATCTCTTTTAAATCTAGTTCCACTATAGCTTTAAGTAGACCTAGACTTGAACTATGGTCACATTTATCAAATAAATATAGTCATTACAATAAGCTCACTCGTGCGCTGCCAAAAAAATGAGCGCGATTTTTTGTCTAATTTAATAGACGTTTTAGATTATACTGGCATATAGGTATGTATGTGTTGGAATCGAGCACTAGGGGCGCAGTGGGAACTTATCAGGAGCAAACCGAAAAAATAATAGTCCTGCCTGGTCTGGCCATTCTTGCGCCCCCCAGAGTCTTCGCCCTGTGCCTGGGCACCGGTGGCACCGCCCTATTTACGGCACTGCATATGTCCTGTATACTGATCAGCATCGGGCAAATTCAAATAGTTGGCATTTCCTTGGGCGTATTACCAAATTTATTTACGCCTATGACCTGTGCTGTGCATTTACCTTTTTGGTAATTTAGGAAAAATCTCTCACTTTTGTCCATTGACATTGATACTTTTTGACAATTTCGGCAAATGGGCCATCAACGGTAAAAGATCTTGGTATTTTGGTTTCGATGTTAGGTATTTGTATTAGTAGTATATTTCCGTGAACTTCAACATCTTTAAGTGCAATGATTGCCAGTTCCTCACGCCTGCAGGCTCCACAAACCCCAAATATGAGTGCAACCTACGAACAGAATCAAACTTTACTTATAAAATCAAATGAATTACTAACCTTATGATGAACTAAAATCATAAATAGGAGAGAAATCATACCCTTGTAGCCAGATATAGATGATCTGGAGCATCATTAATAAACTTTTTCATGTCTTCTGCCGTTAATACTTTTGATTTTTTACTTTCATAACCTGTAGATTGTGTCTTTAAAAACGCAGTAAATTTATAGATTTTTCTGGCAAAGCACTCTCATTTGCAATTGCAGCCTTCTCACAAATGTCTGGTGGTGTTAAATCAATTTCAAACTCTTAATTCACTCATTTTTTTTTTTTAAATCTTCTCTATTCTCATCTGCGATCGGCTGTATAAGCCATAATCAGATTTGGTGACTGTAGCAAGTGTATGGGTGCTGTTTCAGTGAACTTCATCCCATTTTAATTATAATTTGACATTCACTGTCTCTGATCAAGGTTAAGGATTTGCGATCTTTTAAGGCGTCGCGTATTATTATAGGAATTTATAATACTCCCTTGCTAGTAAGTTTTGCTTGATTTTCGAGTCTGCTTTTACAAGCTCATTTTAAAAGCAACTTTCTGAAAATTTAAGATTGGTAAACAAAGTCGTTGTAAGACTTGTAATTATTTTGCGCAGTGATAATTTTTGACATTATGAAGAGGTGTTTTTTTTAGCTTTTATTCGATTAGAATGGATTTTGTTATTATTATTGAACCCACTTCAATGAAAGTTTTTTTTTCAAATGCGTGTTCTTTAAGACATAAACAATTGTAAATATAAAACATTGTACTATTATTACCTAAGTTTCGTTATTTAAGATTATTTGTGCATCGTATATTTATAAAAACAATATCGAATGTTGCCTTTGGCAACTTGAAACATGATTGCAGTAAGAAAAAACGCCTTTTCTTTGACAGGCGTTTCGGCAGCTATTCCGTTCCATTCAGACAAATTATCAAGAACGGTTTTTCAATATTCAATATTAAAAAATAAACGTGTTATAATGATGAATAGGTAAGTAATAAAATATGAAATATGTATATTTTTCTTGCATTAACAGTAGGTTTTTTGATAACGACCTTTAAAGGAAACTAAATGTTACAATTAATTAGTTATAATAAAATTTGACCTTCACTTGACCCCTTAATGCCGGTCCGAATTGCGCTCTTTTGAGGTTTTACATAAAACATATAAAATCTCTGCAGTATTTGCCATAGTAACATCAAAACGAATTAGTAAAAATATTACGACTTACAAAGTTAAGCAAGTGCAAGCGTAGGTAGTCTATAACATGATGGGTGACCGCCTAAAACATAGTGTTGATAAAATCAGTTTTGTCACATATTTGTAGCAGTTTTACTTGAGATTGCTATTTAGTCGGAAACTATGAAAATTAAATAATTATTAATTATAATTATTATTTAATTATTAGTGGTATTGGGCTAATATTATATAAAAGATTCGCGTGAATGTGGAGCCTTAGTACGTTCGCGTACAAGGTGCGTACCCGCGAACGCCCTCCACATTCACTTTCGCGCGTTCGCGCGTGAATATAAAGAGTCTATTACGCACAAGTTTCGTAGTAAGTAAGTACCATGAAGTTATAGATAAAGGTGGAGGCAACACTCTCTGAAGTCGAATGAAGCGTCCTTGAAATCATTCTATCTCAAACACGTGGGTCCCCACCTCTCTTTCTAACTACCCTAGTTAGAAAGAGAGGAGGGATGAAAAAGTACATTCAAGAGGCTTCACTTTGCTCTAAAACTCGGATTCATAATTAGATCCCATCAAAACTACCAAGAAATGTCTATGTCACAATAACATCTGTCAATGTCATTATGACAGTCCAGAAGCCACCAACCCTTTCTTAATAATAAAAAATATGGACTTGACAGAAGCGCGTGGAGCTAACCCCATGTGCTTCTGTTTAGTCCACCAGAGTAAATCTCTTTAACCGAACAATTGTCCTCGCGTGTGATATCCATGGACTTGTTTCTCTAATAAGTCCATGGTGATTGTCTAAAACTCGATACTGGCGAAATACACCTTGTTAAACACAAGGAGTGAAAGATATTAATTAAGAAAAAAAAATTTATCTTACTGCAGGTGAAAAACTTAACGAAAGTCTTGGTAGTGGTGTAGAGAATTAAGGGAATTTACGTCCAAATTCAAATATAGTCCGTTTTCTGTACACAGACACTATACAATTACATAAACTTAGGGGTTTCGTTAAGTTTGTCGACTATATTACTTTGATCCTTAGATGTTTGCTATGTATCGAAGTAAACATTTATATTAATACACAGGGTGGGCCAAACATAGACGTCCAAAAAAAAAACATTGTGTGATAACACAAAAAGTCATCATGAAAAAGAAGCTGGCATGTAGTTTTAAAAACATCCTAAGTTCATAATTATTCCATCAATGTAAGAAACCAATGAAAAAACATTAAAATAATACATGAACTCAAGGGTTTTTCATAACATGGACATAAGGAAAAATTACAAAAATTCTGATTAAAATGATCAATATCTCTGAAAATACTAAAAATCGCGGAACATACATAGGGGTGATTCGGATACCCCACAACACGAGGGACCTAAATTTTTTTTTGGACGTCAATGTTTGGACCGTCCTGTATTACTAAAATCTAAGTAAAAAGGATCCTAATTGTTTCGCACTAATTAGTGAGATGATTTAACGACCATCCTCCAGTTAGGATGCTACAGTCAGGATAATGTAATGCGCCTTAAAAATAGCCAACACAACTAGGTACCGGTATTTTTTTTTCGAATTTACGTCTTTTAGGTATAATAATTAATAATATATGCACATCTTCAAACGATAATATTATTGTATCAAAACGGATACCAAATGTTATCGAGCTGAAGTTTTACCATTGCAATATGAATATTTTTACCACAAAATTGCTTCAATTAAATATTTATTTATACAACAGGTTTTTATAAAAGCATTTTTATTTAAACAAAACATTTAAATGTTATTCTTAAAATTACTAAGTAATTAATTACTTACGTGCATTATTTCGCCAAGAGTAAATTTACTATGTTGGAATGTTTCATTTCAATGGCAACACCGTGGTAGATTTGATGGAATCTAATTATGAATCCGAGTTACCTATAGAGAGTGTGGGCTCCATCTTTATCTATAACTACATGTTCAAAACGGAACGCCTGTGCGATTCCATCACGACTCCATCAAAAACTCTTAGCAAAGATCATTTAGAGTATGGAATCGCCTATTCCTTGCATTTTGTTCGTAGATGTTGGCAGTTTATCGATTAATGTCTATGATTTACTCTACCTGAAACGTCATTCAACGTAATGAATGACATATACTGTCAATGCACAAGCAATATAATAAAGTTGAATGAACAAATGAAAGGTAATACAACCCTATAGGATAAAGCCCTATCCTAATCTTGAAGATACGGTTGAAAAGTCCTATCAAACCGAAATGTAAGACTATAAGTACAGGTTTTATTACGTCTTAATGCCATAATAATATTAACTCGTTGGAACTTCACGACCATGGGGATCAGAGCACACCATATCTTTAAAGACCTCAAAGTGCCTGGCCGACGCTACTCGTGACCAAAATCCTGGCATATACTTGGCACAAAGATTAAGCATTGACATTCAACGTGGCAATGCAGCCAGCATTTTGAGAACAATGCTCACAGTAGCGGTTTGTTAGATAAGTGTAGTTTTAAGTAATTTTGTATGTTCATATGAATGTGGAAGAAGTGGTATCTGCCTACCTCTCAGGGAAACAGGCATGATTTAATGTATGTAAGTTCGTTAGTTTGTTTTTATTTTAAGTATGTCACTATTTAAATCTAAGTTTTTATCAGACTGTTCTTACAATGTAAATTAAAAATGTAATTACTTAAATTCAATTTATTACAGAATACTAAATCAACTTTTCCTTTATAAACCTTATTGATAATCGAAATAACTTCTTTTCTCTTTTACCAATACATCTAGACCTTAACATGACTTTGTAGAGTCAAACCACATTAACTCTCCATCCTCTGCAATGAAGTGACAGCGGTGGGTTTCTTATGTGGTAGATAATAAACAATATTTTTCTGTGTTGATGTGCAAATATCTATGTAAAGTTATAGTGGTTTCGTTTAGGTTTAGCTGTTTAAGGTATTGTAACATAACAATAAGAGGATAGGGGGACAGATAATGAGGTGGGAAAATGATTTTCCTGAAGGATGGCGCTAGAAGGCAAAAAATAGATACCAATGGCACTTTAACTAAGAATTTAATTATTAACACACACACACACCCATACACACAAACAAACAACCACAACATCACACTTGCCTGTTTGTACAAAATGTGGTTACATAATTAACAACAAGTTTACAGGAGTTGTTGGTAATCTGTAGCTCTGCCTACCCCACTCTGGGAGTGAAGGTGTGAGTGTATGTATGTTTAATTACTAATAATAATATTAGATGTAATTAGATTTATATTTATATTTAATGTAACTAGCAGTAGAGATCAGTGAATAAAGGCCTTTCTGTTATTTTAAGATTTATTAACTTATATTCATCTTTCAGATGCAAAACTGTAAAGTAAACAATACTGAGTATACACGCAAAATTAAAAATGGTTTATTAGCTTTCCTTCTCTTTAGGTACTTACTTTGTCTTTTTTCAAATTAGAATATGTAACTATGGTGGAATTCGCACGTGTTTCCTTCAACCCCTCGTATGCGAAAGGTGAAAAAAAATACCAAGTTCTAGTCTCTTCGGATTATGAAATAGTCCAAAAAAATAAGCTTAAAAAGAAATACAAAAAGATATCCAAATTATGGGAGCAGATCTGCTCCTACGCATACGAGAGGTTAATAAATGCTGGATTATGTCCTTTTAAGTCTGTCCACAAGAGCTGCTATGAATTAAAACTAGGTACATATACATGTGAGTTAAATTAATACAGGTTTTGGGTCCTCATGGCAGTTCTTTTAAAACGCACTTATACTAGATAATAAGTTTAATATAGTCGAAGTAGCTTTATCCAGACATAACTTATTTCATTACAATAATACAGGGGTGATGATAAGGAAGAAAATAAATCAATATTCATTATTTAGTCTTTTAATTTCCTAAAAAGCATCATTCACAGCCTTATGACGATGTAAAGAAGAGCCTTCACTTATCATCAGTGCAATGAGTAAAATCCAACACCCTATTTTGCGATAATTATGTAATATACATAATGTACACAATATATGCCACTATGGTGCTAATACTGGAATGAATGTCTAATCTAGCAAGCATCTTGAATAAATAGGATTTCATCAACTCTGAAACACCAGTCTACGGTCCTTTCTTGAACTCAGCATCATTATCCACGGTCTCTGTGTGTAATCTGGATCACCTTGAACACAAAATTTATATTACAGTGCATAGTATTATGGTATACTATGCACTAAGTTTATAAATTATGACAATACATAGTATACCATACTATACTATGTATACAGGGTGAAATATAAATCGTGAATCAAATGATCACCTCTGTGTTCTACCCACAAATATGATCAATTTTCATTATGGGACCAACTATGAAATCTGGAAAAAAAACAGCTGTTTCAAAGAAAAGTTCAATACATACTCGACCAAAATGTATGAAGCAGCTGATTTTTTTTTCCTGATTTCAGAGTTGGTCCCATAGTGAAAGTTGTTCATATTCGTGGGTAGGACACAGGGGTGATCATTTGATTTATGACTTAGATTTCACCCGGTATGTATTATCATAATTTATAGGCAAGCTCACTACCAAACCAAAATTGAAGGTTAACAATATTAACTTAGAGCCAGGGGGTAAAGATAAATATTTATGTGATGAGCATGAATATTAAAGTTTCTGAGTCGAACAATTTTTATTTAGGTATGCATTTACTGATACAAAATGTGTTTTTTATGCTCAGTGGATACAGTTAACTTGTTAAATAAAAAGTGCAATAAAAATCACACTAGGAATAAATAAAATAATAAAACATTTGATTGAAGAAGGAAAAAAAGTGCCTTGTGATGTGATAGTGTGTGTATGTTTGTGTATGCATATTATGCGTGTGTGAGTGTTTGTGTGTGGGCGCGCTGTACCATACGGGTCAAAACAATGTTATGAGGGAGAGTAAAATTTGCTCTGAGTAGTTATAGCGTTTGAACTAACCGCTTGTATTTTTGCAGAGTCAGTGAAAGTTTTTAGCACATATTTTATCATAATTGGTGTTGATCCTGCCAAGATGTAAACAATTATCATAATATGATAATTAAAACATACTTAAGTATTAATTTTCTATTCTGTCTCATAACAATATTAAAGTATCCAATTCCAACCCCCAACTTTTATGTTGTTATGAGACAGAATAGAAAATGAATACTTAAGTATGTTTTATTTTCACTTCATATCATTATCATTATATTCATTAGGTATATATGAAGGGGAACAAAGAGGTGCACTAATAAAGAAAGATGCCGCCTAGGGAAAACCACCACTCACTTGTGCTTCTTGTTTGGGAAACCGAATTCATATCTTAATGGTTGGTTGAGGGCTGGCATTACTAGTTTACTGGGTGCTTCAAGACATCTATTTGCTGTTGCCACATCCCATGGTAAATAAACATGACCTGAAAAAATACCATCTATGAAATACGTGTTTATTTACTTACTTATCAAATCAATGTAGGTAAGTAGTAGTAGTGTAATATGTTAATAACGTAGCTCGCATCATTCCTTTACTTACTTCGAAAATAATTACCCTTGTTCATCTCAAGAGTTTTACTCAGTAAGTAGCCGCACGGGAACTTTTTCACGTCAAATATCCACCAGCGCTTCCCGAGAGGAGACGACTGCTAAGAAGTTTTGCTGCAGCTTTAGTCAACCATTTCAATAGTTAGCAGCCAAAAAAAGTCGCAAGGAATACATAAAAAACTTGATTTAACACAAGTAATCCTCCCTCACAGCTGACTAAAAATCGCCATTTTAAACAAATTCCAATGGAATGGCTTCTAGGCGTGAGCCCAATTCCGTGAGAGAACATTAGCGTTAATCAACTGAGGAATATGGAAAAGAATGTTTGTCAAAAATGGCTCTTTGCTAGACATTGACAGCACTGTTCGCTTGGTGCGTTTCGATATGCTTCATTGTATGTTGTTCAATATTTGAGTAGCTTATTTTAATTTTAATTTAGATACGTTTAGTTTTAATTTTTAATTGTATTAATGTTGAATTCTGTAAATATTACGTTCTATGATTATATTATAACCATATCCATATTCCCGAAGCATATCGAAACGCACAAGAAGACCAACTTGTCATCGCATACATTTCATGTTCTGCCCTCCTAAATAAAAAGGACGCATGAGCAACTTGTTAGTCAAAGTAAATTTAACCTTAATAATAAAGAAATAAGGTCACTAATACATGCGCAGTTCTATGAGACATACGCCCTTTTTTCTAAGGAGGGCAGTGTTGATGGAATGGAAAACGCTAAGTGGCACTTTGCTAGACATATGTATGGGTTTTAACATTGTGACAGCACTGATCGCTACTTTGGGCGTTTCGATATTCCATTCTAACGCGTACCCTTTGGCTCTTTGCTAGCTTTATAGGCGATTCTTTGAGATAAACCACGTCATCCATACATTTCAACTCGATGGAATGGAAAAACTCTAACGTCGCTTGGATCTTTGCTAGGCCTACTGTTTAGATGCATCAGTAAACACTTGATGCCAACCAAACCAACTGTTTTCTATAAAACAATTAAATTGAGTATTAGCTGCTGGGCTGTATTTTGGAATTTCTAGATCAAACCATATGTTGGGCACTAAAGTTAACGCATTGTAAGGTATATTGAAAATCGGGAATCTTGGACATTGGTATGTTCTGGGAGAAAGGTCACTAAACATTCTTAAACTAGTTATAAGGCATGGAGTTGCTTT
Source organism: Acleris literana (assembly GCA_946894065.1). NCBI lineage: Eukaryota > Metazoa > Arthropoda > Insecta > Lepidoptera > Tortricidae > Acleris > Acleris literana. Next base: position 9,900,683 of record OX335681.1, read on the forward strand.
ATGTCTCCAATAGTTGGAGATAGAAATCAACTCCATAAGATGCCGAAGTTTTGCTATTAATGGATGGTGACTATACTGAATAACACGGAAGAAAAACCGGTTTGACAAGTACTGACGTCTGAGCTGTAATGGTGGTTCGTTACATTCTACTTGAAGTGCGTTAAGTGGACTGGACTTCATTGCTCCTGCTATTATTCTCAATGCCTTTGACTGTACACCATCCAACTTCTTCATAGCTAAAGCAGAGCAAGGTGGAAAAAGGAACGTCCCGTAATCTAATACGCTTTTAATTATGGCATTATATAGCAATTTTAAACTAAACGGATGAGCTCCCCACCAAGCACCTGAGAGACATCTGAGGATGTTAAGAGAGCGTTCACATTTCGTGGTTATATATTCACAATGTGGGAGACCCGAGAGTTTCGAGTCTATAATGAGACCTAAAAATTTAATTTGTGTCTTAATAGGTATTGGTTTTGTGTCATAAGCAACAGTAATAGGCAGAGGCAGAGGCATTCGTTGCCTGGTAAATAAAACCACATTACTTTTAGATATTGATAATTCAAGGCCGTTTTTATCCATCCAATATTTTAAATGGGTAAGTGACTCTGTTAATGAGGAACATGCACGATTTATAGAACTATTAATATTATATAAAACTAAGTCATCAGCATATTGTAAAATATGGGAGCAACAATTAATTGAAGATTCTAGATCATATGTATAAATGTTGTATAATAGAGGACTCAGCACAGAACCCTGTGGAAGGCCCTTCCATAGCTTTCTGGACTGCCCGTCTAATTTTATAGATCTACCAGACATTAAGTTGATAATAAAATTTATAAATATAGATGGTATATTTAGGTTGTGCAATTTCGTCCTGAGTATAGACAGAAGCACATTGTCATATGCTGCTTTAATATCTAGAAAGGCTGCGACAAGAGATTCATTATTGGAGAAAGCTGTCCTAACATCAGTTATAAAGACGCTTAAACTGTCAAGCGTGCTTCTACCTTTCCGAAACCCAAATTGAGAATTTGATAAAAGGTTATTATTTTCAACAAGCCATTCTATGCGATTTTTCACCAAATGTTCAGTAATTTTACCAAGTACCGATGACATAGCTATTGGTCGATATGAAGTAACACTCGATGGGTCTTTATATGGTTTTAATAGTGGCAACACATCATAGCATTTCCATCCCTCTGGAACATGACAGAATTAATGATATTTAAAAAATAACCTAAACTATTTTCATCTAGATTTGCAATAAATGAATATGGTATACCATCCTCCCCAGGGGCAGAATCACGAACGTTTGAAAGTATCCCTTGAAGTTCAAACAGGGAAAACGGAGCAGTTAAGGAAGAGTTGTTAGGGAAAATTGGGGCTGAGTGACCAGATATAATTAATGCTTCTTCGGGAACGAAAGGTGGAGCAAGATGATCTAAGTATTCTGTGGATAAGGAAGAGGGTAGAGTCTGTGTGCTATTTTCAGACATAGCATTGCGAAACCTTCTTATATTCTTCCAAACAAGAGTGGAGGATGTTTTTGGTGAAATGGATAAACAAAATTGTCTCCAGCCTGACAATTTCTTATCTTTTAACAACGACTTTGTTTCATCTATAATTTTACACAATTTATCAAAATTTACTTCAGTCATTTCATTTTTATAGATTTTTTCTGCCTCTTTCCTTTTCTTAATTGCCACAGTGCATTCATTGTCCCACCACGGAGGGGAAGGGATCTTAGTCAAAAAGGGTTTTTTAGTAGGGAGAGTGCTATCCGCCGCCTCTATTAGAAGTTTAGCAAGAGCCTCATTACATTCGTCCTCACTTGAAGTAAAATCTGGTAAATTATGTAACTTATTATTTACATACTGGGTGAATTTGTCCCAATCTGTACTCTTATTAAGCCTATAGTTCAGTCGAGGTTTCCTAGGAGGGATTTTGTTAGTTTTATTTTTACTAATAGGGCAAGTTATTAGTATCGGGAAATGATCACTACCAAAGGTAGATGTAAGTGTAGACCATGTGAAAATTGTAGATAAACTTGGGGATGCTATTGAAATGTCAATTGCACTGTAGCCTTCATTGGGGTTAGTTCTACGTGTGGGTGAGCCTGAGTTTAATACACATAAATTATGATGATCTACAATACCTAAAAGTTCTTCCCCATAAGAGTTTGAGATGGAACTTCCCCATGAAGTATGTTGTGCATTAAAATCACCTAGTATAAGAAGTGGTTTAGGTAGAGTGGATAAAAGATAATTAAATTCATTAAATATCCTAATAGATGGATGAGCTATATACATAGATACAATACATATGTTGATAACTAAGGCTGCTACTATATTAAAATCATCATTATGTGATGAAATAGGAACAGGGGTGAAACAAAGCGAATTACTTATGAGTATGGCAACCCCGCCATACCCATCAGCCCTGTCTTCACGGAGACAGGAATAACCATTAATTTTAAATGTAGAACCTGGCTTAAGCCAGGTCTCTGCTAATGCAAAGATTAGAGGTTCAAAGTTATTTAGAATATAAATTAAGTCTGATTTTTTACTTCTAACACTACGGCAGTTCCACTGCATTACACTGTGAAGTGTGCAATCCATTGTGGGAGATAGTGATATTACTGATGGCATCAATTATAGGGGCAGCGTAGTTCGGTTTTATAATGTTCATATGTGATAATGAGTTGATTAAAGCTATTATGATTTCTTTATTTGATTGTTGTTCATTTTCTAATTTACCTTTTAGGGCAGCACCATTTGCAGAAGACGGCATATCGTAGTCTCGAATAAGATCACGGTGAGCACCATGATCATATCCCTTTAGAACTTTAGGTGTAAGACGGGGTTTAAGAGTTATTGTTTTCTTATATGAGTGACTGGTTGATGGCTGAGAATGATGATTATGAGATTGGGTTATTGACGAGTTATGATCTAAAGCTTTTTTGACTACATCAGCAAATGATTTTGAGAGTGTTGGGTGAAGTTTATAAGCTTCAAAATATGAGATGTTATTTTGGGCCATAGACAATTTAATTTTAGTTTGTCTCACAAATTCAGGACAACTCTTACTTGTGGCAAAGTGAACACCTCCACAATGAAAACATGACCCTGAACCTTCTTGTACAGTGCAAGAGTCACCTGTGTGCTCCTGCCCACATTTGAAACACTGTGGTTTAGATCTACACTGCACTTTGGTATGACCAAAGCGGCAGCATCTGTAACACTGAATTGTTGGATAGGTGTACAGTTCAACCGTCAGAGAATTATAGCAGATAAAGATTCTACTTGGCAAAGTCTGCCCATCAAAGGTGATGACAACCGACTGTGAAGGTTTCTACACAGGGACTCCATTCACAATTGTCTTAAAATTCAGACGTCTAATCTTTAATATCTTACCACAACCCGGAGGTAGTGTGGTATTGTCCACAATTTCTTCCGCAGTCCATTCCGCAGGTATACCCCTAACTAGTCCTATACGGGTGACACTAAATGTTGGTACAAATGCTTTCAGTTTCTCTACCGCAAGGCTACTGTGTCTAATAAATAGGTTGGCATCGGTGTGTTCTGAGAAAGCTATTGATAACCTATTGCGACCTATTCTTTTGATGCTACCATTTACAACATTGTAGATATTGTGCCTTTTAAGGAACCTACCAAAAGTGATGGGATGAAGAGTAGTCCCGTCATTAGGCAATTGTTGTTCTCTTTGTACATGAACTATATATGGACCGTTATCAGATACATTGTATTCTGTCCTACCAATTGGAGGAGGACGGGGAGGATTTGAGGAGTCTTGAGGAGTTGAAGGAGTTTCCTGAGATGACACCGCGGGTAAAGTAGTACCATTTGTATCACTAGGACTAACTGTTTCCTTGATAGGTGATGCCGGCAATAGGGGCGGCGATTTTGAAAATTCCTTTTTTCTTTTTTTCAATAATATTTTTTTGGATTCTCGCGATCTTTTTAATGAATTAGCAGACGCAGATCCGTCTGTATCCATTCCAGATTCGTTGGAAATAGTTACATAGTAAGCTACCGGGGGCGCCGAGCCTCCGGGATCCGGAGGCTCGTTCTCATCCATGACAAACAAAAGAAAAGAACTTACCAAGAGTTTATATACAATATATACACTAAGTTAAAATTAAAATATATACATACAACTTCTCCTGAACACTTATAAACTAAAAACCAGAAAATATTTTTTCCCAAATCAAAAAACGCGGCCACCTTACTCGAACTTTCCCGCCCTTTTTTTTCTAGGTACAAATTACAAAAAGCCAATCTGAAGTTTTTCTACACGGCGCTTGTTGTTGCGGTTTATCTTCAATTTTCACTGACAATGGTGATAAAAAAAAAAAAACTTTAATCTTGCCAGCATACAACTTTTGTTTCCCGGTAACAATACGGGCTGTTATAACAGGTACGCGCATTTTGGGACCCAAATACACATGTGAATCTAAATGTTTTTTTCTTCAAAGATTCTTTACGTGAATGTAAGTTCTAGTAGGTAGTCCAATGTCTAACGTGAACGATGGATAGGTTTGTAATGATAAATAAAACCCATCCATCGTCTACCTACAGCCACCAGAACTCTGATACATTCGCATGTAAGATTGTCGAATATCTACATTTTCCACCGATGATGGTATACGTTCGAAAAAACCATTTATTGGTTAGATTGCTACAGCATCCTTACTACCTCACGACCTGGAAAAGTTTTTTATTTGACGCTTATTTAAAAGAGGTATCACTATAGTTTGCCTGCAACTGCGTCCGCGCTGAAGTTGTTTATTGATATTCGCTCGGTAACTCCTATTTTCTGGAATAAAATCAATAGTCTGACCCTGCCTATAGGTACAGAAATCACGTCGATTGATTTAGGCGGTGAACCTTGGAGACGAATTAAGGATTTGAATAGGATAGTCACGAGTCAGTGTTACTTGGATACGTAATCATGCTGACCGTGATCTTTAGTGCTCGAGATGACCCCTAAAGTCCCAAGTAGCGTCAGCTCGTTTATAAAATAGTTTGTCGGCTGGCCATCCATCTACAAGCGTCTAGAAGACTACCGAAAGCAACAATGTCTTATTTTCAAAACTTAAATGCCTAATGAACCTATATTGTTTTTTAGGCAGTATCATAACTTCAGGTACCACTATAATTAACACGTCACTCTTCTATTTATACCTCATCCAGTATCAAGAAGCCTTCACATTGAAATTCCGTCTGACGAAAGAAAGGTCTCACTAAATATGCGCGTCAAAGTAAAGGAATGTATTACGTTGGTTTAATTGGAAAAACGCGATGGGGGTGCGAGGTCAGCTGAGTGGGCTCCCTCCTCCTTAATAGGCTGTTACGATACGATCTGGGGGCGCGCAGCCGAGCGAGCTCAGTGCCGCCTCGGAGTCCGAGGGTCCGGTGCGGCTCGCGGCGGGGCGGCGCGACTGCCGATCCTCACCGAACCCTGCCACTGTTGCGACTTTGATGTTGGACTCCTCCACGGATGGTTGCCCGCTAAACAAGGCCACGATGGGCTGCACCAGCAGCGCTCCAAGCATGGCCCCTGCGAATGCCACAGGTAGCAATGTATTATTTCAAACGTCTTTCAGTATTGTTGAGCCTCCAATGTTGTTCAACAGTTCACAGTACTTTTTGTAACCTACACAGAATCTGGCTACTCATATGGATTTTGTATTGCTTTTGGAAATACTTGTCTGAAATAAATGATTATTTGTTTAATTTCCTAAAGGGTACAATTCGAACTTGTCGCGTCATTGAACTGTTTACTCGTACAAAGAAAAGTAAAAATAATCAACAATAGAAAGAAGAAAAAATCTGTATTTTTTTTTGCTGATTCTCCATGTCTACGAAACATTAGGGTCAATTCGTGTCAGTATTTTAATTTTAAATATCTGTAAACTAAAATTTTTAAACGTCAAACTCGATTCTAGTCTAACAAGAATGGATTGATAAAAATTGGCCCCAATATTTACCACTCATGGTTTTAATTGTTTTTTAACAAGCGTACTACATTTAACATTTAACGTTTAACAGTTTAGTTTTCAAAGCATGGCAAGTAACTAGTTTTAATTAACGACAGGATTTACGATTTCAACGATAAAAAGTTCAAATGCCTGAAACCGATATATAAATTTAAAGGCGTCTTTTATTTTCAGAAAACAATATAACTTTTCCTGGCGACATGCAAGAAAATCAAATGGCAGAAATGAACAACATGGTCAGCGGCGTTACTGAAACAAAAACCGTAATCGAAAATGAGGTGCTTCCTATGTGTGATAATTTAGAAGAATCAAAACATTTATCTCAAAATGACATGTCTAGGATAGAGGCCTTGAGCCGGCGGATAGATAAAGGTATGTTAATGCAGCACTACCATTACGACGATTGTGTTAAAAAAATCCATACAAAATGCGTACTTAATATTGTACAATTTTTCAAAAAGTATATTGATTATTCGTTAGGGAGAAGTAGCGCCCTCAAAGGCAGGTCTTTCTTACAGTTAAGATAACTATGCGCCCTAAAATCCATACAAATATATGGGTGCGTTTCCACCAGAGATGCGCATTAATGTGTTTTCATACATTTGACAATCGGAGCGAGGTGTCGGGAGGTGTCAAATGTATGAAAACACATGCGCATCTCTGGTGGAAATGCACGCATTATATCTTATATCCTCTCTTGTAGCACCTATGTTGATTCCTCGCACGGTACGGGCGGCTTCTGCGGATCAGCGTAGCACGGCGTAGCGCCTAGGCGGTAACACGCGACAAACGCCGCATAACACGTAGACCGTGTAGACCTCGCCTACAAAATCGCCGGATTTGTTAGATAAATATTATCCAAAATCGTTATTCCTTAGTAGCAGAATTTTCGTTCATATTCAATTGGAAAAAAAAATACATTGGGAAAAATGACGCATTTAGCTTAGTAGTTATTTAGATATTGACCCTGCCTACGAAGCTAGCGGTCCCGGGTTCGATTGTTAATCGGGGCAAATTTTTGTGTGACGAGCGCGAGTATTTTGTTTCTGAGTCTTGGGTGTTTTCGATGTACTTAAGTATTTATTTCTCTATGTATAAAAGTACCCATAGTACAGTAGAGTTCATAAATATGTGTATACTTTAGTAGCTTGTCTATTTAATGGCACGTTTAAACTGCCATACATTAATTGTCACAGCGATTAAAGTGACAAGGTACTAAAGTGTACACATATTTATAAACTCGACTGTACAAGCCTAGCTTATGTCGGGACTAATTTGCGTGAGATTGTCCCCCATATTTATTCTTTTTTTTATCTAACAAACCAGCTTTACAAGATCTGACACGAATGATTCTTATAGGTGCATTAAATACGGTTTTTGCGGTTTGAAATACGAACTGTTCTATAGTATAATGTGTGTAGTTATGTACCTATGCAATGTAAGTAAAACCCTTTACACGCGGAAAAAATAAATAATCAGCAAAACGCAACCATGACCCGCCACAGAACTGTGTATCAGTGAAATTTAGTTTTACAATTCTCACGATTTGATTTATAACGTCACGGCGGCACAATTTTACGGATTATATATGGTTTTTATTTCCTCATAAAAGCTGAATGGACGGCCCAATTAACCTCGACAGACAAGATGTCGTTAGATCCGTCTTACCGTCGCAAGTGTCTATGGGTACTTTAATAAAAAAAATGCCAAAGAGGTGGACTTTAAAATATATGCGTCGTTATTACCATACTAGGTGTTGCCCGCGACTTCGTCCGCGTAGAAGGCGGTAACCGTTATTCCTTCGGGAGCTCATGTCATATTCCAGAACCTTACCTAAGTATAATTATGAACCTTACCTATATCCAAACATCTAAACTTTCTCATTTATAATATTATTAAGAAATAGAAGTAGGTAAGTTGTCGGAAGGGGCCGCCTTAGGCGTACTTTTTCGAATCAAATCGGAGAATTATTGGAAAAGAGCCGAATCTTAAGTACCCGAAACCGACGTGCATGCATGACTCGATGTATGAATGTAGAAGAAGCGAAAGAGATTTTTTAGGATCGTAGCAGGTGGAAAGAAGTGGTCTCTGCCTACCCCTCTGGGAAACAGGCATGATTTAATGTATGTATGTATGTAAGAAGTATGATAAAAATTTTACTCCTTAGGATTGTCTTGCCTTGAATAAGTCTTGAAAATGGCGGAAATCATGTTAAATCCGGATATGTCAACGTCAATTTGACACCGCTCCTTTTCACATAGATTAAAGAAATATAATGTAAAAAACAAAGCCTGTCCCATATTGTCACACTGGGTGGCAGAAGCCACAGGAGGAATAAAATAATTAATTGAACAATTTTGTCAAATAATTACTAATATAATATATGATTTAATGTTACTAACAATCTATGGAACTTTACGATCCTGAAACAAATGCATTAATTCAAAAAAGTTTGCGGTATGAGGATTACTTTATTCAGCACTGTTTTTTTCACCACTAACGAAATTATTGTTTTATTTCAACATCTGATTGATAAACAGCTAACTCCCAAAAAATTGTAAGTCATTGTGAGAAACGCTATAGATGGACATGACGAAATTATAAGGTTTCTCTTTTTACTATAATGCTGCGGAACTCAAAGAAGAGAAAATTACTAATGATAAAAATTGTAAAATCAAAGCTAATTTTAAATAGGGAGATTGGTTGTCCAAATACTGTCTTAGTTATGTATCCGAACTTTCTCGATATTAGAAAGTAAAACAAAGTTTTCAAACGACACCGTTAGTTTCAATCCCAACGTCGCCTCTGTAACGTAGTTAATCTATGATCGCGGGCTTTCAGTCTTGATCGCTCCAGGAGGGATATGGTTGACCCCTTCTTTGATATCACATAATCGTGGCGTCAAATTTCTTAACTACAACAAATTAGAATAATTTATTTTGCTTCCTTACTGCATTTTGTAAATTGATTTTTTTGAAAATCCTTGAATTAAGGATCTATGTAATAAACGAAGAATAAATCTTTGATATTTATATTATTATAGAAATACCTATTATTGGCTTATTTGATAATTTCTAAGGTGTTTTACTGTTCATCGAGAAATCCTAAAATAGTTATACCTACTTTAATTTGTTACGAAGATGATTTCCCTGTAAGTACAAAGTTTCAAGTGACCAGCTCTTTCCGGTAACTTTTTTCCATACTAACTTTGGCTACTCTTCCCCCCCCCCCCCCCCTTCAATTATTATTATCTTATTTTTTTAGTCGTATAAACGCTGTTGAAATGCGCTCTTTGCGTAGTAGGTATGTGTGGTGTGAAACTGATTGATAGAGTAAGGAATGAAAAGCACAGAGAGAAATGTGGACGGTGGTGTGGGTGTGTAAAAGAAGATGTAGTGACTAAGATTGAAAAGGGCATGCTTCAATGATTCGGTCATTTGGAAAGGATGGAAGAAAGAAGATTGACGAAAGAGATATACAGAGCAAAAGTGAGTGGGAGGGTCGGAAGAGGCCGCCCTAGGCGTACTTTTTTGAATCAAATCGGAGAAATACTGGAAAAGGGCCGGACCTTAAGTACCCGAAACCGACGTGCATGCATGACTCGATGTATGAATGTGGAAGAAGCGAAAGAGATTTGTCAGGATCGTAGCAGGTGGAAAGAAGTGGTCTCTGCCTACCCCTCTGGGAAACAGGCGTGATTTAATGTATGTATTTTTTTATTATGTATAAACCTGGTCACTGTTTATGAAACATTTTAGTGGAAACCGCAAAACCATTGGTTCAGTGGTTTTCAATTGATGCGAGGAGAAAAAAAAATTAACAGACAAACAGACACCAACTCTAAATACTGTAGAAACGTGTTCTGCTGCTCATTGTGAGGCCCCTCTAATTAGGTAGTACCTATTTTTATTTTTATATTTTAGATTTTATCCCTTCTATATGTCTTTATTTTATGTATAGATTTAGACGACAACGTCAAAGCCGGTAGTCGTCGTGTTTTTAAAACTTGCTTTTTGTAAGACTTGTTTACCCTATTTGAATACGTATAATCGATCTTGAACTCCAATCTAAGACCCTTATGTATTTTGAAAAATGGTTTGCGAGACCAGCGATGATTACTTGTTACCTACTGTGCAACAAACACACTAACACACTAACAAACACTTGTGTGTATAACAAACTGCTCTTTTTGATTCTAACTAAACACACAGTAGGTGATGGCCTTGTGATTTGGGTAGGGTAGGCTTATAAACCCGCCCGCTCACATAAACTTAACTAAATTAGGTAATGACCAAGTTAAGAAACACGAAATGAATAAACAGAACCTAATCCATTTAACATGTTTTGAGAAGCAACAGTGCAATGGTAGCCATGGCTACCACGGCTGTAGGTTGGTGCCAACAAGTTTATTTTGCAAACTAAATCAAATGGCCGTTCAGCCATGTGCCGGAACTTGACCGCTACTTGTTAAATTATTACAGTCGTAAACGTATTGCAACGAACACGAACTAGAGATCTCTCGCGATAGCATGGCCTTCTCCATTAAGCATTAGGTCAAATTACTTATTTATGAGTGTATTTAGAAATAATGGCACGGCAAACACGGGCTAAGTGCGTCTAATTCACAATCACAAAAATATAATAGGTAATCGTTTTGTGTTTTGTACGAGTCTTCTTGTCAAGTTGATTTCTGTCGTTCCCTTAGTGATAGTAGGTCCTGTCTGTTTTAATTAAAGGATAAAACGTTGGAAAAGTAAATAAATAGGACTCAAGTCAAAATTCTAATTTAAATACATAAAAACAATTAAATATAAATGTGTATATAAAACAATATTCAAAATAAAAGAAGCCGTGTCTTGTACGAGTAAGTTTTCTTAGGGGTTTTTTACCGATACTACTTAAATATGCGATTTTTAAATCAATAACGCTATGGCCACATCTGCGGCATTCGACGAATATTCATGTTGAAGTGTAACGTATTACTTAATTTTTATTAAACTAAATTCTTTTACATTTATATATAGAGTAAGAGATGCGACACGACTCTTCATGAAGACCGATAGTCCTTTAGACTTCTGGTAAATATACGTGTGACGTATGTGGGTAAGTGTGACGTAGGGAACTAGGGAGTAGTAAAGAAACACGTACCGATACGACTTATTTATAGGGGTTCTGTTTTCCATTTTACCCTACTACCGACCACTATCTTGACCAGTATGTATGTATGTGGGTATGTGGATATGTGCATGGATAAGTACTATAATTTCATAAAATGTAAAATTGGCGGAACTATAAAAAGACGTATAACTACAGCGCGATACCTCATAGAAGGCGTTTGTACTTGTCTCTCACTCGCTCTCAAACTGTCTTATTAAGAGCGAGTGAGAGAGAAGTACAAACCCGAAGCGCTTTCTAAGTGCTCAAAGACAGCAAAAGGTTATTATTATATACCTACCTATATAGATGACAGTATAAACACATGCAGTCGGGTTTTAAAGCTTGCTTATTGTTAGATTTGTTACTACTTATCCATTTTGTAACGAATGAACCACTAGGTACCTACTCTCGTGGCTGTGTTCCTCGATAAACACTTATATTTGCACACGATGTCCTCCTTCGATAGAAAGCTTGACCTTTCCGCACTAGTTCTCGTTACGCTATAAACGTTATTCGTGCATATCTCTCAAGTCTGGAGTATTTTTACGACGTCGTTAACCTAACTACATCTAGCCTTCGCACTTGTTGTTATTTCATTAATTTTATTTCGGAATGACGTGACGTTATATTTTTAAACTACGCTGCTGTAAACATTTAGCTAGAGAAAGCGGTCAGCAATTATATGCAAATTTATTTCACGCTACAGCGCTATGGTATTTTAGGGAGTGTCTACAATTTGTTGTGTTATTTAATTTCAGATGTACAGACGGATAGTCTTAGGATAGATAATGATGGGAATGAAAGTTGTAAATTATTACAAGAAGATAAAGTATCAAAGCTAGAGGAGGTTGTAGAGGAAGCTGTCGAGAAGTTATCCCAACATAATATGAGTTCGGGGAACTCGGAGAGCGTAACCGAGACGCCCGCAGAGCCCACCGAGGAGGTCGCGGGCGAGACGGACCCTGACACCAGCGAAGCCCCGGCAGCTGACGATGCCGTGGCCAACGCAGAAGAAGAGTAAGTGCAAAGTTGACTCTTACACTACAACTAACAAACCAATAGGCCGCTTCAGTACCAATTTCACCATACGATGTTAAATTTAATCAATGTTAAACGACTAGTTCATACATTTTGACAGCTGTTAACGCTCTAATCGTCTGTTAAGTGGTTAACATCGTTTGGTGAAATTGACACGAATTACTTATCATAGGATCAACTAATTTTTTACCCGACTACCCAACTTTTATCTATTTTTAGGGGGTAGGTACACTACATAACTCCGCAGAGTAATAATTACAATTCATCAAAATTCCGAATGCTATGTTTTGATACAAGACTTAATTTTTTGGTATCGCTTATAAATCTAACCTAACCTAACCTACGCAATTAAATTATGCATTTTATCTAAAATAGCTATAGCATAACATAGCTTTCGGAAAAATTAAAAATCAGACAAATGAATATTCGGAACAAAATATTTCGGAGAAGGGTTTGTTATAATGTTATTATTTATTTTATTTTATTTGGACACAAACGGAACAATAAACTTACAAATACAAGGCATGTTTGACCCTGTCAGAGGCATGTTTGGTGAAGTTTAGGTGTAATGAAAAGGACTTCTTGCGTCGTTTCATAACTGTTGACGAAACCTGGATTCATCATCATACACCAGAAACCAAGGAGCAGTCAAAACAATGGATTGCTTCAGGTGAACCTGCACCAAAGAAGGCCAAAGCAGTTTTATCTGCGAATAAAGTTATGGCTACTGTCTTCTGGGATGCTCGTGGTGTAATATTATGTTGATTACCTTCAGAAAGGTAAAACGATTAACGGCAAATATTATGCCAACTTGTTACAGCGATTTCATGAAGTTTTAGTGGAAAAACGGCAAATATTATGCCAACTTGTTACAGCGATTTCATGAAGTTTTAGTGGAAAAACGACCCCATTTGGCGAAAAAGAAAATCATTTTTCACCAAGACAATGCATGGATCCACACTTGTGCCGTTGCTATGGCTAAAATCCACGAGCTGCGTTACGAATTGCTCCCGCATCCGCCTTATTCTCAATCCAAATCAAATCAAATCAAATCAAATTCATTTATTACATTTAGACATTTTACATAGATAGAGACAAAGATTGCGTAATGAAAAGGGCGTGAGCACAGCTAGGCTGAATTTGCGCTCACCCGTGGTCAGCCGTGGAGAGATTATATAAAGATTCTCCTGATTTAGCCCCCTGCGACTATTTTCTTTTCCCAAACTTGAAGAAATGGCTTGGTGGAAAAAGATTTGGTTCCAACGAAGAAATCATCGCAGAAACCAATGCGTATTTTGAAGGGTTGGAGAAATCGTACTATACGGAGGGAATCGAAAAGCTAGAAAAGCGATAGACCAAGTGTATTGAGTTAAATGGGGACTACGTTGAAAAATAAATATTTACTTTTACCAACAACAAAAAAAACTGTTTAGTTTTTTCCAGACTTTTCACTCTGCCCTCGTATATCCGAAATTTTTCACTTATAATTATGTTTAACTAGCTTCTCCGCTCCGCGACTTCGTCTGGGTAGATTTTTATTATGCTGATGAACAGTAGCCGTGTTTATCCGGGGTATAGCTATCTCCATTTTAAACCTCATCCAAATCCGTCCAGCCATTGCAGCGCGAAGGAGTAACTAACAAACTAACACACAAACTTTCGCATTCACAATATTAAGTAGGATTAGTAGGATACTCGTTTTAGTAGGATTATTGTATAATATAGCTTCTGCCCGCGTTTTCGTCCGCTTAGATTTCGATTATGGTTATTCCTTCGGGAACTTAACAATTAAATCCGGGATGAAATGTAGCCTGTGGGTTAATCCAGGGTATACGCTATCTCCACTTCAAATTTCATCCAAATCCGTTCGGCCATTGCACACACACACAAACTTTCGCATTTATAATAATATTAAACTTATAAAGAGAGAGGTGGTACCTATTGGGAAATTATCTGAAGCAAGTTTTTAAACATGATGCATGTCAAGCATAGGGAAAAAAATTTATTTAAAAAAAATTAACAAAAAACCCGACTGCAATAAAAAAAACAACCGAAAAGCGAAAAACAAGCTATATAATCTATAGAAAATTGTAAGAGCATGTACTTATTGATATTTATAACAATTTAAATTTAACTTGAATATTGGTAAAGGTGTTCCAGGCGGGGACAAGCTAGTCCAAATGTATTTTTGTTTCAAGAAATAGCTTTTGAAATTCATTGCTTGTCCCCGCCTGCAATACCTTTTCCAATATTCAAGTTAAATTTCAATTGTTATTATTACCAAGCAATATATGAGCTTAAATTTTTAATATCGCGAAGCTACAAATGACAAATTACAAGCGAAACTCTCTTTCTAGTGAAAGGAGTTCATTACTTAACATTTACGTAGTTTTTTTACTTTCCTGTCAAAATAGTAGCATAAAAGTATTATAATGTATATATATTTGGAATGCAGCGGCGAGTTTGAGTAGTCCCGACCTATTAGTATATTAGTATATTAGTCACCTATTAGTATATTAGTCAGCAAGTAGGGTTATTTAATGGGTTCTGCGCGTATCACACAAATGTATCGATAAAAAAAACCGGTCAAGTTCTCAAAAACTGTAAATAATGAACAATTAATTTTATTTTTCCCATAAAATATAAGTAATTATGCGTACATCAAGCTTTTTTCAGTTTTTTTTATTAATTAACTTACATTAAGGCAGGGGAACGGTAATTTTTTGTACATTTTCGGCTATAAATCAAAAAGTACATCGCAGAAAATAAAAAAAAAATAGTTTTGAAATGTGCAGATTAAGCCCTTTCATATGACACCCCATTTGCTGTAATCAAACCACTTTCATTTGTCAACCCCCCATTCTAGACCCCTTTACAATTATTTATAAATTTATTTTCTACTTTTGTTTATTAGATGCGGGCAAGCAAATTGTACAACTATGCCAAATTTCAAGTTGATAGCATTTGTAGTTGCTGAGAAACCTGCTGTGACATACAGACAGACTGACAGCGAAGTCTCACCATGAGGGTTCCTTTTTACCAGACTGCGTCAGAAGAAGGGTTATGTTTTTCGAGCGTATGTATGTAAGTATGTATGTATGTATGTATGTATGTATGTCTATTTCTGGGCACGCTCTGCAGCCTAAACGGCTGGACGGATTTTAACATACGAGGTGTCATTCGATTCGTCTTAATTGCCTAAGTGACATAGGGTATATAATATTTAAATATGGCGTCCGCGGAAAAAAATATTGAGGGAGAATAAAAAAACATATTTTTTATTATAACAGTATGGGTATCAAATGAAAGCTATTAAATAGCCCGTTCCACATATACCTCTATATACATTATAACACTTTTATGTTACTATTTTGACAGGAAAGTCAAAAAATACGTAAATGTTAAGTAATAAACTCCTTTCGCTAGAAAGAGAGTTTCGCTTCAAATTACAAGCGAAATCACTTGTAGCTTCGCGACGTTAAAAATTTAAGCTCCAGAGCTAATATATTGCTTAGTAATTATTAATTAAACCACTATTTTATTAATAAAAACTAAAAAGAGTTAAATAAATTAAATGATTAAAAATAAACAAAAAACACGACTGCAATAAAAAAAAACAACTGAAAAGCGAAAAACAAGCTATGTAATCTATAGAAAATTGTAAGAGCATGTACTTATTGATATTTATAACAATTTAAATTTAACTTGAATATTGGTAAAGGTATTGCAGGAGGGGACAAGCAATGAATTTCAAAACCTATTTTTTGAAAAAAAAAAAACATTTGGACTAGCTTGCCTCGTGTGGTTGCCGAGTTAGAATAGTGCCACTCCATGTCTTCCCGTGGATGTCGTAAGAGACGACTAAGGGAATAAAGGCTTGTAGTACTGTTAGGCGATGGGCTTGCAACCTGTCACTAATACGCTGGTAAACATCTTAGCCTATTTGTGCAAATTGTGGTTATAGAATTATCAACAAGTTTTTAGAGATGTTTGTAATTCTGTAGCTCTGCCTACCCCACTCTGGGAACGAAGGCGTGAGATTATGTATGTATGTATAAATATCAATAAGTACATGCTCTTACAATTTTCTATAGATTATATAGCTTGTTTTTCGCTTTTCAGTTGTTTTTTTTATTGCAGTTGGGTTTTTTGTTTATTTTTATTTACCATTTTGGTACGGACCCTAAAAATATAGGTGTAGAGAATAAATTGACGACTGTCACATGATCTAGTCCGTTTTCAGTTACGAGCACCTGGAGGAAGCCATCAGCCCTAGCCAGTCGGAGAGCAGCCGCGCCACGCGCTGGGAGGCCCTCGCAGACATCGCCGCCGAGCTGCCCCCCTCGCTCGCCGTGGACCCCCTCACCGGACAAATCTACTCCTTATCAAAATGATCGATTCGAAATGTACTCATGGTTAGGTACTCAAGATTGATTACTTACTACGCCGTGGGAGTATTCTGAATTCAACAAAGCAGCAGTGTTCGCATTGTGTTCTTCCGGTGTTGGGTTAAGACAACCGGTGAAATTACTCGCATAGAGGCATTCCATCTCAGTCCTTAGGGTTGGCAACGCATTTGCAGTCTCAAGACTGTAGTCGTGAGAATGCAAATGTCTATGGGTCTCAGATCTTACTTGCCGTCAGTCAGGTCACCTGTGTGCTCGTTTACCTTCTCCTTGCCATAAAATAACCCGAAGTCCAGTTTAAAGGTCCAGTTTTTTAGTTTTGGGCCATACCGGGGTCGTGATGGAAAACCTTGCATAATAACACTAGACTTATAATATCGCAGTTTTAAATAAATTTTGATGATCAGTTTGTGTTTTTGTATAGGTACTTATTTCCCAATATTTACGAAGTGTGTATTTATTTACTAATATTTACGACGCTGTCTTGCCACGTCCTGCATAAGACAGAGAACGTTCATCTCGCTTGACCTTGCTTGTTTTCATAATAGCACGGGCGTTTTTAAGGCTACTAAAACGTTTTAACACAAACTAGTTTCAACTCAATGGATGCATGAACGATTTTTATTTCCATAGCTACCTAAATAACATTAAGGATGAAAAAAAACCTAAATCCAGTTCATTAAACTGCTTACGACTTTATAAGTGAGTACAAACATCTCTCTAGCTGTAATAGAGCAAGAATTTAAAGCTTTGTACAGACCAGCTGATTTACGGCTGTATACTGACCAAGATATCGCTTTTTGCTTGTTAAGAATTATTGGAAAATATTAAAATACAGTCTCTAGTGTGGAAATACGAGAAGCAGGATTAGATGACAACAGCTTCTAACGACTGGATACAATTGGTCAATTGGTGTGACTTTGTCCTCTGATATTTACTTTTATTATTTTTATTTTACAGCTCTTGTTTTATGCTTTTGTAAATCTTCACCTGTATAGTAGCATTGAAAGAAAACTGTTATGATTATGACCTATTTAGTACATAATCATGAATTTATCTCATCTACTTCTTACTAACATTATAAATGATAGTAGGGCGGTAACGACCATAGGTCAATTTTTTTGTATCGGATGAATTCCTTTGGCACAGATGTATCCTAGGACAAACAGAGCTGATTTAGTCCGGTAGACATCAGTCACCCCCTGGGGGGTGGGGAGGGGGGTTATTCAAAGTTACACGCCGCCGCGCTTCAGATAAAATAATATATGTGCTTTAGTTTACTTATCACCTCGAGTGTGGTATCATTTTCTGATAAACCATAGATGTGGCTTTCATTTTTGATGTAATAATTACACTCCTTCATTTAAATGTACTAAGATACATAACGAAGTTTCATAACATCAGCTTATCTTTTTTGTTTCAACACACAATGTTTTATAATATATGTACAACATCATATTCACAAAAAATACGGTTGAAAAGCCCAATTTATGCAGATTTCAAAAACATAAAGTTTAATTTATATCATTTATTTGAGACGTGTAAAATAAATAAATATACCCGCGCGGCAGCGTGAATTAAGACAGCGGGCGGAACTAACTCAGACGAGGACTCGCTGCGGAGCCTGCTGCACTATACCTACTATTGATATCACTTATTAAATTAAATATTATTTTCGTAATTAACAAATTAAACTTAAGGTGAATTCATAATAGGGAGTTATTTTACGACCGACTGCTAAAGAATATTCCGCCTACGGATGCCAGTTTCCAGCAGCATCTCCTAAGAGCTGTTTACCAGGGCATGCACGTATGGGGCCAAGCGATGGTGCCGATTCTTCTTCCTAGTCCGGCGGATTGGGGATGGGAAGTACAATCGAATCTCAATTGAAAACCAATTTCGGCTGCAGCACCCATTGCTGCTACAGCTTGCGTGGAACTACTTAATGTGTCAATAGTTTACATTTCTAAGATACATTTTTATGCCTAAGTCCTTATGGTTCATATTGTAATTTATGGCATTTTTTGCACTTTAGACTATATGGAAGGACGTATTTTCCACCTGGTCGGCCTGAGATCTAATATTTGACGTTCACGTCCTTTTGTGATTTAATCATTTTGAGATCAAGTCTGTCTGTTTTGACTTTAAGAAAGATTTTTTTTTCAGATAGACGTTGTATGATAAATGAAACTGTTTAAAGGGATTAAGAATTTTATAATTTAACTACAGCATAAACTTTATTTCTAATAACAATCAGTTAAAAAAAACAATTTAATAAAAGTAAAAGAAAATGTTGCGGCAACGTGCCGAGTACACTCGCAGCGTTACTCCGCTGCACTGCTGCAGCTCAGTCTTGGGGCAAAAAAGGAGCCTTGCCTGTGGTCGTCAGAGACTCTGCTGATTAATTTATCTGACACTTTTTTTTATAAGTTTAAGTTTATATAGCAAGTGCAGTGCAGCAACTAAGTAATTTGGCTTTAAAAAAGCGTATTTGCGTCAATTGATGGTTTGGGCGTGGTTTGCGGCGGTCGCTGGCTTGCGAGCAGAACCTTGGACATGAGATTGTGCTAGCGTATCAACGCAAGTGACGTCCACGCCAAGGGACGACCAAGACGCCACTTAAGTGCATTCGTCGGGTCTCTTTTCAGCTGAGGCAGTCAGGCCAGTGGGCTCAAGCGAAGCCGGGAATGAAATTGTGCTAAAGCCCGACGGATCAAATAGTTTATCGATGCATGTCTGTAAACTCGATTAGAACTGGATTGGTAACACAGGCCGTGGTGTCCTAGGTAGGCGGGTACGGCAACAAGGATGCGGCTCGTAGACTTTAAGACCGTGGCGGAGGGACACTGCTATCCTGAAAGTATTCGGATCTAAAAGAGAACCTCCTAGGGTTCGTGAAGGGAGCAACGGGCCGTTTCGGATGAATTTTGACTATTTTTCAAAAGTTTGCGATGTCAAATTTTGACCGAAATACGGTCCCATGTTGCTTGGCTAGCTTTTTCGACTGCCAAATTCTCACGCGGGTTACAGACACGCTAAGGATCCTCTGTATCGGACAAGCACAGCTAGTAGCCCAAATGCCAAGCCCACCGTAATTTACGGGGAGGGTTGCTTGAGACCAACAGGTGAGAGTGAGATGCTTCCTAATTTTTTTGCTATAATTTTAAAATATTGACTAGGAAGTTCGTTTTTTTTTTCATATAGACGTTGTATGATAACATTGATAACTATTGAAATAAAATATATATATTTTGATAAATGTTCTTTAAGATATTATTTTTTTCTTTGCAAAAACTTTAGTATTTTCAAAGATGACTATTTATTAAAAAAATATAAACCAGTTTTGATATTTTCGTCAATATTTTACTTATTTTATAGAAAACTGTATATTAAATGTCTCAAAAATAAATTCCTCATGCCCAGTTTATCAAAACATGACACCACACTCGAGGTGGTAGATAAAATAATGCTTCGTTGCGAGTTTGCGTCTCAGTTACTTCCGCCCGCTGTCTTAATTCGCGCCGCCGCGCGGGTATATTTATTTATTTTAAGTACTCGTCTCAAATAAATAGTATAAATTAAACTACATATATGTTTTTTAATTGTGCATCAATTGGGCCTTTCGACCGTATTTTTTGTGAATATGATGTAATACTTGTATTATAAAATATCGTGTGTAGAAACAAAAAATGTTTAAAAAAACAAAAACCCGTCTTCAAAAATGCAAAAAATAACTTCTTTTAAAATGGTAGGTCAGTCCAACTGCATTCGGCTTTTGGTTTAAAATATTGTGGGACGCCGACTTCAGTTGGACTGACCTACCATTTTAAAAGAAGTTATTTTTTGCATTTTTGAAGGCGGGTTTAATGTTTTTTTAAACATTTATCTTATTTTATACTTTTTAGTGATCCTTTTTATGCTGTTACGTAATTCCACTTCTAAAATATTAATGAGAAACTATAGAACATTTCAAAATCGCCGCAGACAACGCCGCGGGAATTTCATAGTCATATTTAAACTTAAATGTGCTTGTTAATCGAGATATCTTATTGCCACCCTTGAAATAGGTACCGTTAAGGAGTTCCGGTGGACATCTATGGTCTTCATCATGAGTTCCACTTCACCATATAGTACTTTTCAAAAGCAAATGCACGAGTTACAGTGAAAAATACCGAAATCGCTATAGGTGTGCCTATAATATTTGAGGAGTTCCCATGATTTCTCCAAGATCCCTATCTATGGTTTATCAGAAAATGATACCACATTTGAGGTAATAGGTAAACTGAAGCCGATATAAATTTTAATCCGAACCGTGGCGGCTTGTAACTTTGAATACACCCAGGGGATGGCCGGTGGCTACCGGGCTAAATCAGCTCATTTGTTTTTTGCGTTTTTGAAGGCAGGTTTTTGTTTTCTAAAACATTTTTTTTTATTGTTTTTATACCATTTAGTGATCCTAATTATGCTATTATGAAGTCCCAATAATTCATAAGAAACTATACAGCATTTCAAGGTCACCGCAAACATTTCGACGGCAAAGTCAGTCATGATATTTAAACCTAAATGTGCTTCGTCATAGTTGCTCAATTATTTTGATCGAGATATCTTTTAGAGCCACCCTTGGACTAGGTACCTACCGTTTAAGAGTTCTGGTGGCCATTTCTGGTCTTCATCATCAGTTCCACTTCACCAAATAGTGCTTTCTACGAGCAAATGCGAGTTACAATGAAAAATATCGAAATCAATCAAATGTCGGTATGCCTATCATCCCGACGTGTTGACAATGGGACCAACTAAAAAGTACCTAAAACCTTTCAAACAATAAAATATTTTTTCAAATTGGTCCTGAGGTCTTTGAATAATCAGGGAACATAAGTACATAAAAATAAAACAAAATAAAAACCCGAGGAATTGAGAACCTTCTTCTTTGTTTTACTAAGTCTGTTAAAAATAGTCTTGAGTCACCGTTGCGAAATATGAAAGATCTAAGCGTATAATTATATACCTACAGAGGAACAGATGGCGGGAAGCGACTTTGTTTTATTTATACCATGTAAAGATTCACAGAAAAGTAGAAGCACAAGCTGTGTGATAGATCCTATGTCCTTATTCAGTCTTTCTATTCATTTTGGCTAGTAATGCGATTAATACGCAATTCACACAGCGGGCGGGAGCGGATCGGGCGCCGAGCATGTCGTTTTCATCGCGGGACCAGCGCTAGTCTCGTCGTATTCACACAGAGCGCCGTACCGCGGCGGGCCCCGAGCGCGTGTGCGCGGGTGATCGCAGGCGGGCATTCGGGATCGGATGTTAATGACGAGTTTATAGAGTAGAATTTACAACGCGCTCTGTGAGAATGCCTATCGGAGAATGCGTGTTATTATTATTACGACCGAGGACGCCCGCGACGGACCCGCCGCACCCGCGCGCTGGTAGTGGCGGGTGACGGGCGCAGCGGGACGGGTCGGGACCGCCGCGGGTGCGGCGGGTGTGAATGCCTCCATATAACTCCATGTTAAAACACCCGCAGAACTCCCGACCCGCCCGGCGTACGACCCGCTCCCGCCCGTAGCAGTGTGAATTGCGCTTAAGTGTTAAAAGTTTCCAAAGTACCGTTTTTTTACAGTTCGAAATGCTTATTGGGTAGATGTTACCTAATACTACTCAGAGGCCTTCCTAAATACTCAACTAATTGCTATTTGTAATTGTATATTATTATTTTTTACTTCACAATATCTACTACTGTTTTCAATGAGGGATGAGGCCCTTTGTATCCACGGGGCCCTGGTATGCAGCCCCCAAAGCCCTTAAAGTAGATCCCCCTGTGTTACCGGTACATAGTTTGCTTCTATACCTACATAGGTATAATGCGTGTCGAAAAATAGCCATACGAATAGTGGATTTCTTATAATTTGTTTAGCAAGTTTATCCAAAATGGCCCAACCTATTTAAAACGTAAGTAAAGTTTGTAATAATAGCGTATTTAGAGACTTATTATGTAATGTGCATATACACTGGGTATGAGGCCAGGATTACACCTGTAAGTTATTACGTAAGTTTTAAGACGCAAGTATGGGTAAGAGCGAGTGGCAAATATCTGCATCTCTCTCTTTCATATAGCTTTGTTTCAAAACTTACGTAATTACTTACAGGTGTAATCCCGGCCTAAGAGTAAGTCATTGTAGGTAGGTACTTTTCCAGTATTTATTTATAAAAAAAGTCTTACCTCTGTAAGATATACTTTTAACTAGATCAGGATAATTATGAATGTAATGCCTTCTATAAGTCACTACTTGCATGTCTCTCCTATGGTTTCGGACTTCCCCATACTGCACATATTAACAAAGACCGTGCATTAAATAAAGATAAATATAACAAATAAAGTTTTAATCAACAATTTGACTGACCAAATTATGTTGCTAACATAAATATGACCATTGTACCTATTCTGATAACAAATGCTTGAACTTACTTGCTATTATTATTCAAAAATAGAATGCTTACACTACAAACTACTTTTGACCTTAAACATAGCAAGTCCATTATCTTCAGTTGTTCCACCAAACACAATTGCACACAGCGCAGAATGGGGTAGACTGTTCCACACCGTCTGAACCCATTCATCAATAACTTCCATTTGTTTATTTTCATTATCACTATTTATTTCCAATTTTAAATGTGCCATAGAAAAATTATATTCTGTTACTGCTTCTATAAGTGATGAAATTACTTCATCAGCTGCATCAACTGTTTTTAACTTAACCTTTTTTGGCTTCACCTTTTTTAACTGTGAACTTAAACTTTCCTTGGCCTGGGTCAGGTACGTGTGGTAGTCACCAGTGATGTCATCACACCCAACCACCAGAGAAGTCTTTTTCTGCTCTATCATGTGGTTAAATATTGATAATGCATATTCTTTTGTAGTAGCCAATTTTACATTCTCCTTGTATTTCTCTCTCTTTGTATGCACTGCATCCCCAAACTCAATATGTTTACTTAGCTTAAGCTGAACCAGTTTAAGTGATGTCAGTGAATCTTCAACAGAACAATGCCCTGTTTTTCCCGATTGTATATCAATGTTAAGGAATTCTTTTGCTAAAACCTTCAGTTTAGGCTTGCGGCTTCTCTCCCCAACAAAATTATAAATGAAACTTGTATCTATCACATATGGATGCATCATTTTCAATGCATGCAAATCTAAGTTAAGTGATTGCCCTACCAGAATAGCATCAGGGGGTAAAAGTTCTTTAATGTCTTTCTGGACATCTTCTAGCCTTTTAGTGACATCACTTAGTAAATTTTTTGTTATTCCAGAAAATTTTGTTAGATAGTCAGTGATGTCATTATATGGTTTGACTAAAGAGTCATAAATAGTATTATGTTTTTCATCTGTAATGGACACACGAGTCAGCTCTGACCCAGCATTTGTTATACACATTTCACAGTCAAGGCCAAACATTGGAGACTTGTCTGTCACAGGAGCATATTCACCCTTAGTCATGACGTAATCAGAATAAGCACTTTCCAATTTGCCTTTCAAGGGAACTGGATATGTTTCTTCAATCAGCTGCCATGCAGAAAGCAACAACTGTGTTCTTGGAAATTTATCTTCAGAATTGATTTCAAATGTTTCCACAGTTTGTCTTGCAATTGGGAAAACAGCTCTCATCATTACCATTAGGTCTTTCCTCGCCTCAAGTGCCAGGTTCATGCTTCCATATTTTTGTATTAAACTTTCTTTATCAATTTCTGACAATGGAACTAGAGAAAGCTCTTGCACTAAGGAACCCGCGTAAACAGCTGGGGTCAAGATTTCTACATAACTTTTAAATATTTTCTTCGTCCTAGTAAATTGGTTTTGTAATTTATTCCAGTGTTGAATAGAGATGCCCTCCAAAACCAGACAGGTAGTTTGTTTAATGTTAGAGCATTTCTCTAACACATACCATCGCGGGGGTTGTGTCAAATTGAGGTTTCCCATCAACGAATGCAATAACAAGTATTGCACGTCTGTTAGAGTCAGCGGAATTCGTTCTCTGTCTGGCGTAGACAAGGAAGCTGTCTCCCCTGATGCTTTTAATCTAAATTTGGCCATGTGCTTGTAATTCTTCTGAGCCCTCAGTGTTTCAGAAGTGCCATTTTCAGTTACTTTGGCCAAAATATCTTGTTCTGAAAGTTGACAACAGTTGTAATACAAAAGGAAACAAATATTAAACTTATTCGAGTATAAGTTACGTTAAAAGTTTGCATTCATACCTTGAATTGCATCATTTGTTTTACGTCGCTTTTTCGGACTTGGAATTTCGTTCATTTTCAGGTTTTCACAATCCTCAAATGTCAAACACCAGCACCAAATAACCTAAAAATATTTGGGTACGCACCACAGATTATAAAGGTATGTCATGTAATGTATCGTCATTGGGTACGCATCATAGAGGTAGGAAATCGGAGCGAGAGAGTGGCAGAAAAAGTTAGTGAATGAATGAATGAAATGAGATTTTAAAGGGCTGATAGACGTACGAGCTATATATAATCGCGATCTTAAAGTTCGCGAGCTTGCCCGGCTCGCGTCGGTAACACACGTTGAAGTAGGGCTGCCATCACTTAAATTGCCGACCCCGGATAAACTCGGCAAAAATCCCGGACATTTGGGCGAAATATGGTTTTTCCCCGGACACCTCTGAAAAATTACTTTTTGCAACAAAAATAAAAACATCATCATATTTTTTTTATTTTTATTCTTTTATATAGCTTAGAAACAAACAATAGACATTTTTAATAAAATTAAAATCTCTTTCTGAGGTAATTAATATGGTAACAAAAACAATTAAGCTCTTCTTTTTGGCATCATTCAAACTTTTATACAGGGTGGCCAACTTGGAGGTATACAACTTTTTTTTGCCGCCATTTTGTTTTGGCGGTAAATATGACAGTTGTTGCATAAAAATTACTTTGTGTAGATACGGCAAATTTGTTATAATATGGATCGTTTTACGACGGAACAACGTGTATCCCAACGTGCAACCCAATCATGTATTGCGGAAACTAAGAAAATTGCAGCCAATTTTTGGTAGAAATCACTTACCTTCGCGGCTAACAATAGCTGATTGGCCCCCAAGATCGCCTGATTTAACAGTTCCTGACTTTTTTCTGTGGGGCTATCTAAAGGGACGTGTATTAAAACAAAATATTCGAGACACAGTCACTGAGATAACGCAGGAAATGTGTGAAAATGTAATGAAAACGCAATGAAAAGGGTTCACATCTGCCATGCTGCTAGAGGTGGACATTTGTCTGACATTATTTTCCATGTTTAACTGCCGGCCCTAAATACTATATTTTACAAGGAAAACTTAATATTTTTTATAATTCATAGAATAAAATTACAAAACTTAAGTGTATACCGTTATTTGGCCATCCTGTATAATACTACTAATAGTAATAACTAACTAACTATAATATTTTAGAATTTTAGAATAACCAATAATATTTTCAGTCATTCTCATCATCATTGAAAAAAAATTGGGCTTCCCCTGACAACAAAAGTGTCCGGGTTTTACCCGGACACTTAATAAAATCCCCTGCCGGACGGCCCCCGGACGCCCTTCAAACTAGGACAAATCCGGGGAAACCCGGACGGATGGCAGCCCTACGTTGAAGCTTGCTCACACTTCAAACGCAAAAGGTCGTCGACATGGACAGAGGAAGCTTTGAGTTATTAAGGAATTATTAAGAAATTATATCATATCACATTTTAAAAATCACTAATTTTAGGTTTTCACTAGAATTTCTAAACCAAAATAAACAAACAACACGACACAAATGTAAACTCCTCACCTCATCCACAGACTGCAGAAAGAAAATCGTGGCTCGCTACCTCGCTACAAAACCAATTCGCAGAGCCGCAAGTAGGTTCGCGCGTTTTCATCGTGTTCTAGGGTTCTTTCTAAAAATAACATTAACGCTTCTTGTCAAGTACCTACTTTATTTTCTTAATGGTCTCGACTATTCACGTGTCTTTTCATTGTAAAATGTATCCAAACCCAATGCCTTCAAGCAAAGTAGGTACAGTCACCAACATTAATACACTATCCAACACTGCGCTTAAAAATATCTGACACTCTCTTATGCCTACAGTAATAAGGACGTGTCAGATATTTTTGAGCTTAATTTTGGATAATATATTGTGGTGACTATACTGTACTGTATAACAAAAAACCAAATAACACGATAAAAAACATTGAAAACATAGGTGTACATGGATTTCTTCTAGTTAAAATTCACAAAGTATTTGGATCATACAATTTTTAGATTTTGCAATTAGTACCTATTCATATTCATATACAAGAGCGTCCCCACTGAGAGCATTCACTTGAATATTCGAGTGGTGTAGATGTTGAGCCGAGCTCTACAAAGCTACCACTCGATGTTCGCGCCGGATGCTCGTTACACGCCAATGCTATCAGTGGGAATGCTCCTTTAAACGATTTTGAACAGCTTATATCGCATGAGTTTTTTTTATATCGCACTGGGATGTCGTGCTATTGGGTATTTTAATCTGGAGACATGTCTACTTATTAGCGACTTGACTTCAATTTGAAAAAAGGCAATATGGCATATTTAGAAACATATGTATAATCGGCGGTCTTGTTTCGATCGCGGTATAGATAGATAGACGATATACAATATCAAAAAAGCAGTCATTGTCAAAACTTGCTTCTTGTTAGACTTGTTCTTCTGGTCACCGATCAGACTATAGAGTATTGGACAATAATAACACGCTTTCCTTGTAATCCTTGAACTTTATTTTGTACTAGCTTTACATAAATCAAAGATACCTAATTACAAGAACTCATAATATTAATATACTATATTTGGTTAAACTATTATAAAAATTATACAGTTTAAGGCGATAGCCATTTTACGAGCTGGCAAATTCGGAATCAAGTATCAAATCTCAAGCATCCCTAAACAATTGTGATTATTTTAAATATTTGTCGTTTTTTACTTTTAACTTTTAAAAGGCCATAACATAACATAAAATCACAAAGTCCTTAACGCATTTTTAAATTCCCTTTACCAGCTCGCTCAGGGCTATAGCGTGTATAATTGAAATTGATCTTAATTCTCGGGATAATCTTAAATTTGGTTACATACTATTTAATTTTTATACGTAAATTTCATTTGATAAGGATAAAAATAATTGCTATTTAGAAGGCAAACGCTTCCGTACGACTTATATTTCTTCCATTCATTTGTTGCCAGGTATCGTCCTTTCTATGAATGCCCGCATATCTTTCAGCTCTGCTTCTGAAGAGCTGTGTGTAAGCCCTTGATATGTTGTGAACTCAATGTTCTTCATGAAGGTCTTGAGGAAAGAAGCGGTCATTTGGCCCCATTTGAAGGGCACCACTGGGTCGCAATCCCCGTGGGCCTGGAATATCTGCAACAAAAAATATAACATTTAAGTAAAATAATACTAAGGGCCGTCTTAATAAATTGATCTTGGCTAAGGATCCTGTCTCAAGAGGCACGTCATAAATGTCAGTTTTATATTATAAAGCTTGATGTTTACTTTGAGGTATCTTGAGACGAGCATTTCATTCAAAATCAGTTTATTAATACGGTACGGTCCATAATTAAACTGACATTTCGGTGACGAATTCCCCCAGGAACCGGGCGTTTAACTTAATTAATAATATGCTCGAGCAGGTCTTCGACGCCGATGTATTTGTGGACAGTAACGTATGCGGAATGAAATCTGGACAAGTTTTGAACCTCTGTTTAAAATATTAAATTCCTTAAAAAAGTATAAAAGTGAGTTGTCTTTTGTTTAACAACTTATCTTCACATAATTACGACAAATTTCATGGACGTAGGATTTTTTTAACAATAATTATGGCAAATGGAGAAAAAATACGTCGCGAAAATGTTTGTAATTTCTTCGATACACATTCGACATTCGACGAGAGGGGTCGTCGAATGCGAAGTATGTGGAGCATTTTACACAAAGGGTTTAGAGTCAAAGCACAGTATATAGTATTTTAGCGTCCTACCCGCTCAGAAAAACGAATACAAGGAAGCCCGGTTATGGAAGACTATCCAGTTTAAACCAGTCTACTGAGAGGAGTCGTTGAAAGAAAATGACCGCCGGCCGTATCGCAAAATCATATAGAGAGCTCGGAAGAAAATCCAAATGCGACGGCAAATTCATTTAAAAGTATCTTAAAGACATGTGTATTGAAAAACAATCACGAAAACTTAAGACGACTGGGTCCGAAAATCAAAAATTTACTCAAAAAATCCGGCTTTCGTCGATGAAACTGCAATACCGCGTAACCAACAATGGCTAATGCCGCGTAACTAACAAATGTGTCAAATTTGAGTTTTCGCGGCTGTAGGTAGAGCACTGTGATAGGCTCCAGACGGCATTGACAGCTGTGTCGATAATAAATCAGAAAGCTCCAAAGTCACGTCATGTCGATACCGCGAGAGAGCATGTCGTTTTTACAATTCCGCGAATGTGCATACAAGTATAGAGATGACGTATTATTCAATTGTGTAATACCGCGTAAGTGCTTTATATAAATACATACTGGTAAATTTGGATGCTTAATATAATAAACAGCTAAATTATGGGGTTAACAAAGTTATTTAGCGTTTGGGTAAGTCTAACCTCAATAAACACAAAGATATTCAATTTTAATGCTCTCCTGTAAAATTTGCCACAAGTCAGTTACGCGTTATTAGCAATTGTTGGTTACGCGGTATTGCAGTTTCATCGACGCTTTGCAATTTGGTCAAAAATAAATTCCACGCTAAAAGTGACGTCTTGTGCGTAAAGAACGACGACTCATATTTCACATTAGACGGAAATTAATGGCAAGGGACTTATTATTTCAAAAACACCAATGGCCCAACTGAAGAAAACGTGAAATATGTGGAGCGTACGACGGTTCCCAAAAAAGCTTTACTGTGGCTTGCGATCAGCCCTCGCGGTATGTCTATAGCAGTTTTTTAAAATCTGGGTTATTGGTTAATGCCGACCGATACATGGAGCAATGTGTGCCAATTGTGCGGGATTTTATAAAATTGGAACATAGAGAAGCTAATTTGGTGTTTTGGCCAGATTTGAGTTCCAGTCACTACTCAAAAAAAGTGAAGCAAAATGAACAAGCTAAAAATCCCTTATGTCCCCAAATTAGCATATCCAACTAACGCCCCAGAACTTCGCCCAATCGAAGATTTTTTGGGAAAATCTGAAACGGCGAATCTACTCGAATAATTTTCGTCAAATAAATGTACAAAGTTTAATTCCAAATATTAAATAAGAATTAAATAAAATGCCGACATCTGTGTTCACGTCAGCCATGGAGAAAGTTCCACGGAATTGTCGAAAAGCAGCTCGCAAAGGAGTAAATTGTTTTTTGCATTAAACATTGTTAATAATACTATTATTTATTATAAACATTTTTAACAAAACACATTTTTTATTACATAAAATGTTGTTTTGAACTTTGTCCAGATTTCATTCGGCATACGTTACAGGAGTTTTCTTTGTTCCTGAACAATTGTTATACTTAATTAAAGAATTCTGAGCTAGTTTTTTGTCATTAGTATTGTATATCATTATTAGGCACTTGCCTCACCGTCGACGATGAGCGAGAAGCCAGTAGAGTCAGCGATCAACTATTAATATATGCGTCACTTTTATTGACACGGGATCTATATCTTTTGTTCGTTTCTTGAGCGAGGAAATAGTTGATAGCAATCGCTTCCTCTCCGGTGGTGGGACAAGTGCCTTATTGTATTAATTGTTTTGTTAGTCATTTTTTTATTTTATTTTTGGTGCTATAACTTAATGTGTTAGTGTTTTGGCCTCTGGCGTGTCTTGAGACGGGGATCTCGTCCAAGATAAGTTAATTAATATGGCCCTAAGGCCGCATTTCACCAAACTGGAATAAGGATTACTCCGAGATTAGTCTATACAAATTCGGCGTTTAATCTAGGTATAAGACCTTATTCCAGTTTGGTCGAATGCAACCTTAGTTGATGAATCTGAACTCCAGACGGAAGGTTACTTGGAAACACTTTTTCGAAATTTCGTATGCTCTGTCGCCCCGTCCTTTTTGTTATTAATTTGTAGGAAAATGGCTAACGTATCTATGTTGCCTATCTGGGACATTAACGTTTAAAAAAACCGTTTCTTTTAAAAGACTTTGTTAGAATCCATTGGTGCATAAGCAGTAATTATAAAGTGTTCATAATTTGTACGATTGAAAACAATATCGTATAGGCATAAAGACTACGGGGCGAGCATGTCAGGTGAGATGCCTGTAACTTCTAGCTATATTTACGTTTACCACGCATGCCGTGCTTTGGCTTGCAGGGAGGGTTTAGCTGATATAGAGGTAGGTATAATATGCTCTAGCTATGATCTAGTTTTGGATGTCCGAACTATGGTTATTGCCCCGCTATGTATCCTGTTTTGTGCTCTCGGGAATATGCCAACGAAAAGTCTATATGATACTTCGTACAGATAGTTTTAGATCATTTCAAATCAAGGGGCGCCGAGCGAGATAAAATACTAAACATATAAGGGCGCCGCGAACGGAAAAAGTTTCGGAACCCCTGGCATAGATAATTGGTAACCAACCTGTGCGTAGTCGGGACGGGCCGCTATATGATATAAACGTACTACAGACGCAAAAATATTTATAAAACAATTTTTTATAATTATTTTGTACATCTTAAATAAGTTTAACAATGCAAAGGATATTGGTAAGTTTCTAATGCATTAATTATTAAAGATAATATAATATACACCAAATTTACATAATTAGTAATTCAATGAGCCAGGTCCAGTTGATTAACCTAGTCTTCCTGTCTCTGTGCATTATTTAATGCAAACAATGGGCTGTTCAAGCGAATTATTGCAACTAAAATAGAAATGAGTCCAGTTGTTCTTTACTTTTTGTTTTCTGATAAAAAGCTTACACCCCATACTTCTATTAACAGACTTAAGTTGACGGGTATATTTTGCGTACCTATATGATTGGGGGCGACCTGAGGGCCCTGCAAAGATGCACTACGCTAACTAACGTTTCTATTCGATTCGTTTTTAAACCAATCGCGTCACTGGGAGATGACGTGATACGAAAAGTCACGTGGTCTACTGGTGACGCGATTGGTTAAAAACGAATCGAATAGAAACGTTAGTTAGCGTAGTCCATCTTTGCAGGGCCCTCTGTTATGTTAAGTTAACGTTATTCGATTGAAACGAAAGTTCTTATATAACTTTTAACAGACTTGTTATGAAATTTATGTTCTACGCAAAAAGGTCAATTTTGACTAGCCTAAATTATAATACAGATTTCTAAATATTTTTTTTATAATTTTTCCAATGCTAAAGTTGACAACTTAATTTTACTTTTTGCGTAAAATATACATAAGTATTATCTTTAAATCAGGATTTTTTCAGATGTTTTGGTCCATAAACTTCGGAGATAAAGGGGATGGAGAACAGTCATTTTTTTTTACAAGTTTTGGCTATAAATTAGAGATGGGCCGACTAGTCGACGATTAGTCGGGAAAACCGACTGTTCGGTATCATTTGTAGTCGGTGATTAGTCGGCGACTACTCGGCAAAACATACATACATACATAATCTCACGCCTTCGTTCCCAGAGTGGGGTAGGCAGAGCTACAGAATTACAAACATCTCTAAAAACTTGTTGATAATTCTATAACCACAATTTGCACAATTAGGCTAAGAGGCCTAATATTCGGCACTTTATTGCCTATAGGAAATATCGTCAAAAATGACCGCACACGCGATTTTCTTTTCGACACAGTTATCAAAAGCACTAAGTAGTTCGTTTTAATACTATAATTAGGGTTATAATTGTTTTTTTTGTCGTGCAGAAAAAACGTAAACAAAACTGGTCAAAACATGGTAGGGCTACCCCTAACAAAGCGCGACGGACGAAGCGAGACGAAGCGTTTCCGAGTTCACCCGAACTAAGCAAAATCCTACGATCGGCATTGCCGACTAGTCGGCCGATTAATCGGCAAATTGAAAACCGATTAGTCGGCCGACTGGCCAGTCGCCAAAATCAGTAGTCAGCCCATCTCTACTATAAATCCAAAAGTACGTCAGGGAAAATTATAAAAAAAACAGTTTTGAAATGTGCGGTCAGCCCTTTCATATGACACCCGTTTGCTATGGTCAAATCCCTTTCATTTTTCAACCCCCATTCTAGAAATATTTACTGTCACAGGAAAAAAAGCGGGTTGGTAAACGATACATCCGGCCAAACATATTTCGGCCAAAAGGCAGGATACCGATAATAATAAATATCAGGGGACAATATCACACCTATTTAACTAGTCCCAAACTAAGCTCTAGGCTTGTACTATGGGTACTAGACATCGAAATAAATTCTCATAAAGAGAAATACGTACGAGTACCTATATAATTAAATACATACAAAACATCGATGACTCAGGAACAAATATTCGCGCTCATCACTAGGGCATGCAGTATCGGAAGATTTCCAGTATCGGAATTGAAAATCGGTATTGAACCTCAATATCGGAATCTCAGAATTACGCAGGGCGTACAATATCGACTATTTCCAATACCGGAATTGAAATTCGGTATTGTGTCTCAACATCGGAATTCCGATACTAGTATCGGAATTAGGGATCTATTAGAAAAACACACTTTCTATTCAATATTCAATACCGATTTTCAATTTCGATACTAGAAATCGTCCGATACTGCATGTCCTATAATGCATAGAAGGCAACTCCGCAGATAACTTTGAAATACTACGTTTTTTTCGATATTACAATATCGGAATTAAAAGGTAATGAATATCGGATTTATGATATTGATAGGCCCAATATCGGAATTCAATTTCGATATTGAAAGTGTTCCGGTATTGCTCCGTCTAATCTCGGAATTATAATATCTGAAAAATTGGTCCGAGATTCCGATATTTCGAGATTCCGAGATCTCGGAATTCATGCCCTACTCATCACACAGGGAAGATAAACGTTATCGCATTTTTGTATGGAAAATTTTAGTTTCACAATCCTCTTAAGAAGTTGGACTACATAAGACGTAACAGCATATTATGATCTAACTAAATCTAAGATTCTTAATTACATTATTGACTGATCGTTTTTAATGAGTCCTCTAATAGGAAGTCTAATTAAATAAATAAATGTCGTTGGGAGACCACTGAAGGCTGCACCATCCTTTAGTACAATAACTACAAGAAACCTTAGCCAACAGTGGCACAGTTTGCCATTTTGAACCAGCAGATTTAAAATACAGCCTCTAATTGTAAGAATCTTAGGTTTAGTATAAAATGAAGTCGCTTCCAGCCATCCGTCCCTCAGTATAAACGCGTAGATCATAAAAACTACGCAACAGATTTTAATCCGGTTTTCATTAATAGATAGAGTAATTCAAGAAGAAGGTTTTTATGTATAATAGATTCTGGTTTATGTACCAGTGTTACAGAAAACTCACATAAACCGAAGCGAAGCGAGGGCGGATCACTAGTAACTTATATAATCGTGGCTGAGGTTATCATCACTCTGCATAACCGCATGACATAAGTTGTTTTAAGTCATGAATGCCTGGCATAGTCATATCTTATTTATGTTATTGATTCATATGCCTGAATACATTTTTAGTGACTTCTTGGTAATTATGTACACCGTTTTTTTATTTTCCATATATTTGGAATTTTACTATGTAGTGATTAAAACGCATAGTTTAAAAAAAACAAGAAAAAATGTTTTAAGACGTTAGAATTTAATTTTGCATCAGCAGTAGTTGAACAATTGTCTATTGAGTTAACCAAAAGTTAGTGTCAAAACTAAGACAATGATCAAATGACATCATACACATGCGCAAAAGAAACTGATAGATAAGCGACCTGTTGCATACAATAAGTACTAACATACATAAACCGGACAACAAAATAATTAAAAATTACATTGAGTCGTTCGCCGCATGTTGCATACGGCGACCGCAGCAGTGTAAAGAACCCGGTCGTCGGCTGCATATGGCGAACGACAGCTGCAACCGCCTAGTTATCTAAGTGATCGAAGTAGGCGGACAGACTAATGTGATGACGACGTTCGTTCGCCGCAGTAGTTTGAAAAAGTTCGGCGACCGCATTAGGTGGACAAAGTAGTGTAATTACCGCTTAATAAGTTAAAAAGAGATGTATGATGCAAAGTTCATCATGTAGTCTGGATTCTATGCTACAAAAGTTCTCATCATTCTATTTACGCACCTAATAAACCCTTTTACATACCAGATTTAAAAAAATCATATTATAAGTGTCTCAGAGAAACCAACTTTGTTTAACCTAAGGCATGAAAACATGGTGTCTACAGGATAAATGACCAAACTAGATGGCGGCTTTTAAATATTGCAGTTTACAAATATATACCATCTTTACCAACCTATTACATCACACTGTTGAATTGGGTCATGTTATAATCTGATTTTGTACATAATGTCTCTCAACTCTCTGTTGATCAAAGGGTATCATTTCATTCGATTTAATCATTCAAACAAGTAATTATACCTAATTAAAATATAATTATAACTTTTATATATAACATTCAACTGCCACCCGTTTAGTCTCGGAAAAAGTCGAAAATGGCTCAACCAATTCGAATAATAAAAAATTTATTGTGTTCATAGGAGTCCGGACAAGTGTGAAAAAAGAACCCAGGCGACGCCGGACACAAACAGCTAGTATGTAAATATATATACAGTGGTGGTCACATAATTAGGGACACTTGTTTTTTTCCCATACAATTGCCTACAAATATGACTTTTAAATTTTGACCACCATTCAAACAGTTCTTGACCAATTTTATTGCTAAATACAATTTACTTTAGATCATTAACTAAGGTTTAAATTTATGTACAATGAACTACTGTTAAAAACGAACTATAAGGTTCGTTTTATAGGGATTTAAAAACTTAGTGCTGACCCGTCCATACAAAGTTTTACAACTTTGTATGAACGCGAGGTATTTATTTATTCAAATCCTTATAAAATGAAAGATCCGTTTTCAACAGAGATGAATTGTACATACATTTAAACCTTAGTTCATTAATGAACGATGAGTGTAACCAAATATTAAATTAGTTTAGAACTTTTTGAATGGTGGTCAAAATTGAAAAGTCATATTTGTAGGCAATTTTTGGGGAAAAATCAAGTGTCCCTAATTATGTGACCACCACTGTATGTAATCACTTTCTCGCAAACTGGCTTTAACTAAATTTGCAATATAGGGGTTTACAACCTACAGGGGTGAAAAATCAACCTATCCAGTTGTCATTTTGCAGTATTTTTTTATTAATTCCAGGCGCTAAAATTATACAGGGTGTCCCAAAACTCAACGTTAACCCGCCTAGGGCTGATAGAGCGGCTAAAAAGTTATTGATTTAACCCCTATGTACATTATGTTTAGCAAGTTTTACTAGTTTCGTAGATACCTATTGATCATTTTAGTCTGAATTTTTGTAATTTTCCCTTGTCCATGTCACGAATAATCATTAATTTCATGTTTTATGTTATAAGTTTTTCAGTGGTATCTTACATTATTAGAATCATTACGAATCAGCGTACTTTTTAAAACTATGTGCATGTTGTTTTTAAATCAACTTTTTAAGTAATAACATAAAGTTTGTTTCTCCATACTAGGTATCACAGTGTTTGTTTTTTACTATGTATGGAAAAAAACAACTTTATGCGATTACTAAGACGGTTGATAAAAAAAAAGGGCAAATAGGTTTAAAAACTTCGCTGATTTGTAATGATGCTAATTATGTTAGATGCCACTGAAAAACTTATGAAATAAAACATGAAGTTAATGATTTTTCATGACATGGACATAAGGGAAAATTACAAAAATTCAGACTAAAATGATCAATATCTCCAAAACTAGTAAAAATCGCTGAACATACATAGGGGTTCATGGGCTATCAGGCCTAGGCGGGTTAACATTGAGTTTTGGGATAGCCTGTATAAGCATCTGGATACATCCAAAACAGTATAAAATAAGTTACAATTAAGAGAATCTGTAATGAACATACCGGCATGTCTAAAGGCACCTTGACTGCATCAGGGAAATGAGCATGTCTTGGGAGCCAGCAAGACAGTGAAATCACCCCAGCCAGTGGTTGAGTGAATGTAAGAGCAGAGTGTAAGGCCAGTGCACCTCCTTGGGAGAAACCTCCTAGTAAGATTCGGTTTGCTGGAATACCAGCCTGAAAAACAGAAACACTTAATCAAATTAGTTTCTTGAACCAATCATTTTTTTGTAATTGGATCATTTGAAAATTTGCATTCAAGAAAGTCTTATGATTCATTATCAACCTTTTCAACTCCTTATATCAAATACAAAATGTGTCAATCACACGCTAAACATGTTTGCTATGATATGCAAATAGCAACTTAATTCATATGAAACTAAGTCCTTGATGTGGCAAAGGCAGTGGCTATTGGTGGTGTTAGTGGCATGACACGGTTCTCGGCTAAATAGATTAAACCATTTTTAATTTGTTTTGCATTGTTCTGGTTAATCAGAAACATTATTTAAAAACATTCTTGAAATTACCTACTAAAGCACATCCTGAAATCTGTAGAATTTCAACAGCTCCATAACTAAAGAATACTGTTATAATATCCCTGGAGATAAAGCTAATTCAAATTCAAATTCATTTATTCTGTAAGTAGGCCCTGTCTACCAGCGCGTAGTACTAGTCTTATTTACATGGGATTCCGTTAAATATGCTTCAAATACATTTCAATATAATTTACTGGGACTAATGTACTTAAAAATCTTAATTTTTATTTATGACAGTCCCTTAGAGATTTTGCCTATGTCACGTGAGTGACATGAGAAAAAATAAGAACTGCCAGATTACGATTTTTAATAAATTAAATTTAGTTAAAAAAAAAACACTTACTTTAATCTCATCAGTAATTAAACCATGGATGAGATCAGTGGCTCTCATGATTCCCTCCTCATCCTCTGGAGCAGTCGCATCCAGGGTCCTTAGGTCGAACCAGGAAGGCATACGGAAACCAGCATTTAGCGTTACTGGGATCGTGGCAGCAGTGGGGCAGATCACCTTCACGTGAGGACCCCGTATAGCTGCAATCGTGCTTGCCCAGCCATGCCTATAAGGTATTTTCCGATTAGCTTAAACACTTGATACCAAGTATATGAAATTTATGAATATCATACTAACCCAGTATCACCGAGCCCGTGTAAAAATATTAGCTGAAACATAAAAAGTTCGTAAGAAACAGGACTTTAATCTCCCTTCTAAAATTAAAGATAAAGAAAAAGACGTATTGCTAAACTTACAGATGCTGTTTGCTTTACAGTTGCTGCAATTATTACTGGATTCGGTTCCATTTCGTAATGAAATTATCGAATTTGTGATAATCAATAGTTCCCAGCTACTGCGACAGACTAGACAGCGGAGCTGCCACACACGGACTTGCCTGCTTAAACGCTGATGCCAGTCACACACAGCTGTCAATTTGACTGATCGTGGTGATCTGTCGGAGTCGGATCGGATTCGGGAAAAATCCATAGATAAGCTAAATTATGACATCGCGTAGTAGTTAATTGGTCATTCATGTTGGCAATAGTGCATTTTTTTTATTCAAGTCCAAGGCGCCCGCTTTGCACGCAAGCCACACGCTATGTTAACTGTATTTTATACTATGCTGCGATTGCTGCGTGGTGTAGTTTATTGTGCTATATACTCATCTGTGGCGACTGTAGGAGTGATAAACAAAGCGAATTCCTCGCCAATTCGCTATTAAATTATTAAAAAAGCATAAAGAATTTGATTACAAGGTTCTTCAATCATAATATTTTTTAAGTAAGTGACTTTATTTTCTTAGAGATGATTTCGAAAGTAGGTTTATAATATTACGTTCATTCTAGAAATTGTCAGTGTTACTTGTTTGATTTCACTCATTTAATATTTTTATAGTATTTTATCAAGCGTACTATCGTATTAAAAAACAATACTACTAATGATAATATTTGTTGTATACATATAACATTGTGTTCAAAACTAATCGTCACGTTTACGTCAAAACGTACGCGGGAACGGGAAGTGTTCTATATCCTTTTTTTTACGAGTTGTTTTCACCAAAATATCAGATTAATTATTTTCATTTATTACAATTCTTTGCATCTTTCTCATGTACACTATGTAAGATACATGTCTGCCCTTCAATTTCACTATAGCCATCTAATTTATTTGCTGTTATAAAATTTTGACTTTACTCTTGGCCCAAGATATACCTACTTTTTAAAAATGCTGATCTTCAAATGTTATTACTTTTTCAGTTTACAGAATGGCAAAAGAAGATATATCACTGCCAGTAGAAATGGGAAAACTTGAAATTGAACCAGTGAAAAATAAGGGTAATGCCGACGTAAATCCATTTTTTCACTCGCTAAACAAAAGGCATTTATTTACTAGAAGTTCCATACAAGCATTGAGATGCAATTGCTTTACCCAAAAGAATAAAAGCTCCATAACCATCTGCAAAAAGAAAAATAATAAAATCCTTAAGAAGCCTGTTTTAAAATTATTGTATGATCATTGCAAAGATACAGAGGAGCCACACAGATGCGAATTATATCCAAGTAAGTTAGAATCGACAGTGTTAGAAAGTGTTAATTCTGAAAATTCTATTCTGGGTGCACTTGTAGATAACTGTAATCAATTGAGAATCTCGTCTGAGCGGGAACAGGCTCCTGGAGAAGCAAGCGTAAGCAACGACACGAGATGGTGGCAGAAAGAACTACCTTGCAGCAGTTTGCAGAGCAGAGAATCTATTTCAGA
Source organism: Acleris literana (assembly GCA_946894065.1). Classification (NCBI taxonomy): domain Eukaryota; kingdom Metazoa; phylum Arthropoda; class Insecta; order Lepidoptera; family Tortricidae; genus Acleris; species Acleris literana. The sequence continues at coordinate 9,940,230 of OX335681.1, forward strand.
TAAGAGCAGAACAGGTCCGTCGTGTTCTCAGGAGGCACTGAATCCCCCACCATGTGATGTTACAATTGATGAACTAGCTTGTTACTTTGAAACATTTGTTCACATACCCAAGAAAATGTCATCAATGGCTGAAATGATGTATATTTGAGGCAATCACATTAAATCATAACAAAATTAATTGAATGTACCTACCAATGGTGCCAGACCGGCAAAGTGGCCTACAATCAGGTTTGTTTTCATAGCTATTATTTTATTAACACTATACTTAGGCTATATCTATATCAAAACACATTTGCAATCACTCTGTGATAAAACTGTTTAAAAATAATTAAATAAATTTCATCACTACTTTGAAAAACCTTATACCTAGTATTTTGTGATGTACAATTTGAATCTACTTTTTTGTGTTGATTATTAAAATTGTACAACACATATTTTTTTTAAAGATTTTACAATCTTTAAGTGTTATTATGTTTCAAGGATAAATCCTGTAGTCTGGGATAGGTAAATAAATATTAAAAGTTATATACACATAGAGAAAATTTACTGTACTCTAATTGTACTGTTAAACCTTAAGCTGGAATTCCACTGTTGCCCAACGTTATGCAGGCACACTCTTAACTAAACACGTCAACCGTATGGATCCATTTGCCTGGATAAGTCATTAATTTCACTTTGTGCAAGTGCCACTGTAGGAGTATCTACATAAATTTTGTTATGAAGCGATTTTATACCCACATGTGTGCATAGCTCAACCATGCACCAGAGTATATAATTCTGGCTCTGTACTTATGATGATTTTATGTTGACACATTCAGTGTCAATGATTTTAAATCAGGAGTTTGAGAACTCGTACAGATGTTTGACATTAACACTTTCATTGCCGCCGACCCGCTAGCATCCATTTTGTATGAAAATCAGAGACCTTGGCAATGAAAGTGTTAATGATTATGAGTTGTAATTGATTTGAATAGACAAGCCCTGTACAGTTGTCGCTTAGCAACTTTTTTTTGTCTTGATTGAGTATATGTTGTGTATAATAAAAAAAGTTGAATACTCAGCACAAAAATATCTTATATATCTGGTTATTCTGAGAATTATAATGATTATTCATTCAATAACCCTATTATTGCAAAAGTGTGTGTTGTCTTCAGTGGGGCATGCATTCCCTTCCTGTTATTGGTTTGTGTGCAGTATCGGTCCTAATTCAGTGTAATTGTGACTCTATATTGTGCTCTGCATGACCATAAGGAACATGCTATGCCAAGAACCTAGATGATGGCTTTTAGGCATACTGGGTGGCACTTGACGCGAGCACGAGATTGGACCGGATTTAAAGAGTTGTAGAGAAGAATAGATAGCTACCACTGAATGTGTTAAATGTATGAATCCAATTTACAGAATAAGAAACATCCATTTGCAAATTTAAACGAGTAATTTCGTTTTTAGCAGACCGAAACTCTGGTTAATTTCATTAAAAAGTAATATAATAAATTGACATCATTGTAGTAACTTTATAAATTTAAATGTTTATATATAAATGCAGGTCATCGACGCATGTGCGGCCGCTTTGTCTCGACACTAAAACTAGACCATTATGTACCTTATTGAATTGAATGTGTAAATACATAGGTACTGTGCTGACCCCAGGGGGCAGGCCTTATAAAATATAAAAGAAAGATTAATTTATTTAATCTGTTTGGCGGACCGGTAGACAAAAGATATTTGCCAATCGAAATAGTGGTAGTAACGTTGTGTGGTTTTTTTTAAATGTTTTAGTAACCCATGATTCCTAGGGCGAGGATGAGGGATAACAGATTCTTCTGATTAAAGAGATATTCAAGAATAAGGGAATTCAAATAATTGTATTAGTTGAAGAAAAGAAACGACTAGGGAACTTCAGTTTATGGAAATTCGACAAGTTTTTGTGGTCTGGTAAAAGCAGAGCCCCTCCCCGCTCTTGCTCGTGTGCTCGACTCCAGGCTGGACACACTCCGCCAGCCTGTCCCGAACTTGTCTGGGGAGAGATTCCATTACGTCGCCAAGTCAGTCTGAGTAAGTCCTCGTAACCAAGAGAGCAGAGGGCCCAACAAATTATAGTCACTCCAAGAGACAGGATTTTATTTATTCTCCTAATAATTTAGGTGGAGAGACTATTGACCTAAACTACCCCTCTTGTGTCCTCGGATATTTAGGACGACGGAATGTGTGTGTTTTCTGCAATCCAGTGTGACAGGTATCAAAGTAAACCCAGAATGTTGGAGGTCTCCTCCCCTTCGAATCCGTCAAGGCACCCGATATCACATGCTCAGCTTTCGCTTCGCTTAGTCGAGTCCCCACGAACCGACATGAGAGCCGGGAGTAGAAAGCAGTTGCCGAGCTAAACTCGCAGGCATCCTTGCCGACATGAGATCATAAAAACCAAGCCAGCAAGTCACCTCAACTAACTAACGTCTTTCGACCAGAGGTGAGATCGACTCTTGACGCAACTCAAATCCGACCCCCGGTTCCCCAAGATAAATTTTGAAGCTATTAACCTTGAACCTTTAACACACTGAAGCAGTCTGTGCAGTCTGTATGGAAACTGAGCGTACAGTGTGAAGTGTCTCTGCTTGCTATTTTAATCCAAGATGTTTAGTGGCGGTAAGATGTCATCGACGTCTGTGACCCGCTGATAACTTTCACCAAGACACTAAACCCTCTTCGACTCGAATAGAAACATGTATAATATCCGATGCATTAAACGAGAAAGGTAAAGATAAATTGTAATTTAAATTGCCAGGACACAAGCAAAACTGTAAACCCCAATATAAGAGCCGAAAGAGAGCTAAATAATCTTAGCCAAACAGCATGGGAAAATTTAGAAAAGTTCTTCCAATAAACTGAAGATTAGACATGGAGTCCTAAAAGGTACACAAGATCCAAAAGAATTAGATCAGTCTTGAATTATTAATAAACCTTTGAATTCCCTTGATTAAAAACATTTATAAAAGAATATCAAATGAACAATAAAATTATTTACCTTTAAATAATTATTAGTTTCGCAATAGAATTAAAATCCCGTGAAATAATTCAAAGAAATTTATCACTAGTTTGGTTTTCCGACGACCAGCGTATATCACTTTTAAATTCAATATGATTTGCTTCTAAGGATTTATTTTTTAAAAATTGTTCTGTTTTTTTAAATAAATTGTTCCTTCCAAAAAAATAAAATTTCGAAACTCAAAACATTTTGAAAATATTCGTAAATAAAAAAAATCAAAATCAAAGAAAAATATTCAAATAAACATGTTCTAACAAGGACAACTTTGCTACGAATCCTCTAATAGCCTTGTTGTCAAAATTGCAATGACATCTTCCATAATTCAAAATATTTTGAAAATGACGACATCAAATGTCATTCGTAACCAGCTGCATTACTACCCTACGTGCAACGATGCACCCATCGAGTAACCACTAAAAGACAACACTTAGCTTCGGGTCCCGACGAGATGTCAAGGCCGCGCAGCCGCAAACCGAACTCTCCCGACAGCGACACCAAACCGCTTAGAAGCCCTCGTAGTAAGCGACGGAGCTCTCAGGGTCATGCTCCCGCGTGAAATGTATTAAAATGAAAGGTTAAATATGCAACTAAGGTTTCCCTGTACTACGAAAGTTTTCCTTACTCTATTACTATACCTAGAAACACAACAAACATTCACAATAAATTAAACACCATACGGAACCCTTTCTAAACAACGACTATCACCCTTCCATTCGTCTTTCAGATCCTCAACCAGAACACTCATCCCCAAGCTTCTCTATTCTAAATGATAAGACATATACGAAAGATTAAAATACCTATGAGAAATCACTAGTTCGATTTTCTTGTTCTCCAACCATAAACCAAATTATTCGTAAACATGATTTCTTATAGATAAGTGTTTCCAACAACGGTAGGACTACAATATTTACCTTTTTAAGTAGACTTAGTCTACATGAAAACTCACGAAAATCTCCTAACGTCTCCCTGCAAAATTCCTATAGATCACCTCCTATATGTTATTCACAATTATGCACACCGCACATTATTAATTATAAAAGGAAAATTTTGTGGATACACCACTATTATTATAAAGAAAAGCAAATAAAAATCTTAAGAAAACATTTTTTCAAGCCCGACGATCACTCCCGTCAACTCCCCACTGTTTCCTAGCAACCCCCACACTCTCTCCGTTTTCTAACCAGTCAAATACCAAAGACAATTTAATTCTTGCTTGAAGGTTTGACTCGAGATGAGGTCAGTACAATCCCCCCCTAAATCTTGACGATATTCAACGGAGCCAAGATTTAACCTTCTTATTCCAACTCCTTGTCTCCAATCAATCCCAAACAAGAGTTAAATTTCATAACCAATTCACCAACTGAACCCCAAAACTATTTAAGGAGTCCCCTAACTTATTTTATCTTTCTTCCCCCCCCCAATCCTTTTTCCCCTATGCTACATCTTTCCCCCCCCCCTCTCCTAAATTAAACCTCCATTACCAAATATGAATTCAAAACCACTAGCCAGTAAGCAAATACTTTATTAATATTTCTAAAACCTTATAATATTGAACTAAACACCAAATACCATATAATCTAATACTCAAATATATTCCAAAGCAAAATCACTCCGAATTAATCCTACCCCACATAACACTCACTAGTGCTTCTGCATGGAAATTCATAACCGACATCAACGTCCCTATAAAATTTCTAATTCCCCAACTTCTAACTTCATTTTCCTGATTAAACATAATATCGTGCTAAATGTATTGCATTGAACATCCCCTTCTCTTGCAAAGTTTCGGGGTGTACCAAAACATAAACATTATCAAACTGTCTTGCTGCTACCCTGTATGGACCTTCATAAGTTAAATCAAACTTCCGAGTAACTCCACTCATAGAGTCAGACTTATTCAATCTTCGCAACTTAACCAAATCTCCAACCTGATACTGAATTAATTTATGAGTTAAATCAAACCTAGTCTTTCTCTGTTGACTAGCCAATTGTAAATTAACCCTAGCTTGCTCCCGAATCTCTCCTATATCCCTATTACGTACAAGATAAGGCAAATGGGTATCTATTGATAAATGAGTCACTCTACCAAAAAGAACTTCATTAGGTGTAAACCCCGTACTTAAATGAAATGTATTGTTATACAACTCCTCAATCTTCTCTAACCATAAACCCCAATTTCTATGCCTTTCATGACAATAAATCCTAAAGAATTTTCCCAACTCTTTATTAACACGTTCCGTCGTATTTGGCCTAGGGTTCCTAATAGTTGTATATATAGCCCTAACTCCCATATTCCGTAATCCTAATTTCCATGTATTCCCTATAAATTGTTTTCCATTATCAGTCATTACAGTTTTCGGCTTTATTGTTAATGCAAAATTTTGCATCCTAACCACAACCGCTTTCGCTGTTGCCACCCTCAACCCATATAATTTAATGTATTTAGTAAAAGAATCTTGTATTACGAATATGTATGTTATTCCCCCCCTAGACGCTGGTAAGGGTCCATAAAGGTCTGCCATAACTAAATCCCCTGGATTCTCCGTTACAATAGAATTACACGCCCCCACATACTTAACATTATCCACTTTGGATAATTGGCAAATATGACAACACCTAACAAACTTCTCTACCATTCTCTTCATTCCAAGCCAATAAAATCTTTGTTTTAGATATTTCATCATTTTATAAATCCCCAAATGCCCTAACTCTAAATGAACTTGTCTACACACCTCAGCTTGCAAAGCTTCTGGTAAATATAAAACTTCAACACCATTGACATGTTTTCTAAAATAAAGCACACCATCGACAACTGAACAACGCATCGCTATTCTGGACAATCGACTTCCTCCTTCCACTTGCCCTAGCACGCGTTCCTTAATGCCTTTTGCTACATTATCCATATCCTGAAACTGAACCATCTGTCCTAATTTGGATTCTAATTCAGTATTATTCTGCACCCCCATATACATTATCGATGGACACCAAGTTTTCCCTTCTTGAATGTCCCCATCCCTTGGAAATCTAGACAAAACGTCCACTCCCCCATTTTCGACCCCCCTAACATGCTCTATTGTGTAATTAAACTGTTCTAAATACAATATCCATCTTGTAATCCGACTATTAAATAATTTAATGTTCTTTACAAACACTAAAGCTTTATGATCAGTCCTAATAATTAATTCCGCCCCCCTTAAATAAGTCTCAAACTTCTTAACCCCATAAATTACTGCCCAAAATTCTTGTTCTGTAACTGTCCACCTCAATTCTGATCCTCTCAACGACCTTCCACAAAAACTCAAAATCCGTTTATTACCCTCATCGTCATATTGATATAACTCTCCCGCAATTCCTACCCCTGAACTATCCGTCTGCAAATAATAAACTTTATTTACATCTGGATGTGACAACATAATAGTTGTAGAAAACTCCTGTTTCAAATTCTTAAATGCCGTATCTAACTCCTCATCCCAATACCAAACTTGTTCCTTTTTTAACAATCTTGTCAGAGGTATAATCAAAGTACTATAATTTGGAATAAATCTCCGGTAGTAATTACATAACCCTAAAAATGCTCGCACATGCTTCACCTTTTTCAGAGTTGGAAACTCTTGAATCGACTTGACTTTATTTGGATCAGTCTGAATCCCTTCTGTAGAAACTATATGTCCTAGCATTTTCACTTCCCGACAAGCAAACTTACACTTCTCTAAATTACAAGTCAAACCCGCATTCTCTAATCGTTCTAGGACCCTGTCTAATTGCTCCAAATGTTCTTCCCAACTCCCTTTCGTTAATATTGCCAAATCATCTAAATAATTTACACAAAAACTTCTAACTCCTGGCCCCAACACTACATCCATCGCCCGACTAAAACTTCCCACAGACGTCTTCAGACCTTGTGGCAAAACATTATACATATAAGACCTCCCATTCACAGTAAACCCGGTATACTGCCTACTCTCTTTTGATATAGGAATTTGAAAATACGCATTGTTTAAATCTATGATAGTTATAAATTTTACACCATGAAATGCATTTAAAACATCTATCTGCATTGGTGGGGCCTCTGACTCTGCCACCATGTACTTGTTAATTTCTCTAGCATCAAGTAAAATACGAATAGACCCATCAGGTTTGCTTGTATATGTTAAAGGACTACTATAAGGAGTCGCCCCTCTAGAAATAATCCCCAACTCTACCATCTCATTTAATTTTTCATCAATCTTATTACGATAAGCATACGGAATCGGATAGGATCTATTTATTCGCGGAGTGTGTTCAGACATTTCTATATGATGAACATAACAATTTGCCCTACCAATTTGCTTCGTGAATACTATCTTATGACTCTCTAAAACTTGCTTTAAATCCATCCTCATACTATCATTCAATTTTACTCCCACATTAAGCCTATCCAGAAAATCCTCACTCTTCACAGTGGAATCCCTTTTATCATCCTGACCGACTCGTAGAGTTCTAACATCTACACTCTCTTGACTTTCATCAATAAACGGTACATTAACTTCTTCCCCATTACCTGACAGAATTAAAGACTTAGGATCTCGCAAATTAATAACAGCATCATGAGAAAGTAACCAGTCAAAGCCTAATATCACCGGCACTGTCAATTTTGGAACTACCAATAATCCAGTATCGAAACTTATCCCCTGAATTTTTAACTCAACAGATGTTAGCTGCTGTATTTTCAAACTTTTCTGCCCTACTGCTCCTCTAATCTGTATAGGTTTCACTGGTAATGATGGAAATCTTGTACCTTTAGTAATTTGTAAAGATTCATAAAGCTCTTCTGAAATACAACTCACTTCACTCCCAGTATCTATCAACCCATTTATTGTATTCCCTAATATCTCAATAACAATCTCCGCTCTAACCTTGCGAGAACCCTCATCAAAACATACCTCTTCATCAAACAAGGATGCCGCAACAAAAGTTTGTAAAAATTCAGAAACACGTGGCCGATCTAATAAACTTGGGGAAAGATTTGGAAAAGCATCTAAATTCAACTTAACTTCCTTATTCTGAACTCTATTCTCATCCCCAAAACCACATCTACCAAAATCTGACCAAGTCTTATTAGCCGATATGGGATATAAATTTCCATGCCCATCTTTCCCTAACCCTATTCCCTCAATCGCAATAGTAAAAGCTACCTCAACCTTTCAAATTGCACTATTCATAATTCTCGAGAAACGAAAGTAATGCCTCTCCCTTAATTCACAAAATCTCTTCCCCTCAATCTGCTTAATACCCTAGAATCCTGGTCACGCGGCACCAATTGTGCTGACCCCAGGGGGCAGGCCTTATAAAATATAAAAGAAAGATTAATTTATTTAATCTGTTTGGCGGACCGGTAGACAAAAGATATTTGCCAATCGAAATAGTGGTAGTAACGTTGTGTGGTTTTTTTTAAATGTTTTAGTAACCCATGATTCCTAGGGCGAGGATGAGGGATAACAGATTCTTCTGATTAAAGAGATATTCAAGAATAAGGGAATTCAAATAATTGTATTAGTTGAAGAAAAGAAACGACTAGGGAACTTCAGTTTATGGAAATTCGACAAGTTTTTGTGGTCTGGTAAAAGCAGAGCCCCTCCCCGCTCTTGCTCGTGTGCTCGACTCCAGGCTGGACACACTCCGCCAGCCTGTCCCGAACTTGTCTGGGGAGAGATTCCATTACGTCGCCAAGTCAGTCTGAGTAAGTCCTCGTAACCAAGAGAGCAGAGGGCCCAACAAATTATAGTCACTCCAAGAGACAGGATTTTATTTATTCTCCTAATAATTTAGGTGGAGAGACTATTGACCTAAACTACCCCTCTTGTGTCCTCGGATATTTAGGACGACGGAATGTGTGTGTTTTCTGCAATCCAGTGTGACAGGTATCAAAGTAAACCCAGAATGTTGGAGGTCTCCTCCCCTTCGAATCCGTCAAGGCACCCGATATCACATGCTCAGCTTTCGCTTCGCTTAGTCGAGTCCCCACGAACCGACATGAGAGCCGGGAGTAGAAAGCAGTTGCCGAGCTAAACTCGCAGGCATCCTTGCCGACATGAGATCATAAAAACCAAGCCAGCAAGTCACCTCAACTAACTAACGTCTTTCGACCAGAGGTGAGATCGACTCTTGACGCAACTCAAATCCGACCCCCGGTTCCCCAAGATAAATTTTGAAGCTATTAACCTTGAACCTTTAACACACTGAAGCAGTCTGTGCAGTCTGTATGGAAACTGAGCGTACAGTGTGAAGTGTCTCTGCTTGCTATTTTAATCCAAGATGTTTAGTGGCGGTAAGATGTCATCGACGTCTGTGACCCGCTGATAACTTTCACCAAGACACTAAACCCTCTTCGACTCGAATAGAAACATGTATAATATCCGATGCATTAAACGAGAAAGGTAAAGATAAATTGTAATTTAAATTGCCAGGACACAAGCAAAACTGTAAACCCCAATATAAGAGCCGAAAGAGAGCTAAATAATCTTAGCCAAACAGCATGGGAAAATTTAGAAAAGTTCTTCCAATAAACTGAAGATTAGACATGGAGTCCTAAAAGGTACACAAGATCCAAAAGAATTAGATCAGTCTTGAATTATTAATAAACCTTTGAATTCCCTTGATTAAAAACATTTATAAAAGAATATCAAATGAACAATAAAATTATTTACCTTTAAATAATTATTAGTTTCGCAATAGAATTAAAATCCCGTGAAATAATTCAAAGAAATTTATCACTAGTTTGGTTTTCCGACGACCAGCGTATATCACTTTTAAATTCAATATGATTTGCTTCTAAGGATTTATTTTTTAAAAATTGTTCTGTTTTTTTAAATAAATTGTTCCTTCCAAAAAAATAAAATTTCGAAACTCAAAACATTTTGAAAATATTCGTAAATAAAAAAAATCAAAATCAAAGAAAAATATTCAAATAAACATGTTCTAACAAGGACAACTTTGCTACGAATCCTCTAATAGCCTTGTTGTCAAAATTGCAATGACATCTTCCATAATTCAAAATATTTTGAAAATGACGACATCAAATGTCATTCGTAACCAGCTGCATTACTACCCTACGTGCAACGATGCACCCATCGAGTAACCACTAAAAGACAACACTTAGCTTCGGGTCCCGACGAGATGTCAAGGCCGCGCAGCCGCAAACCGAACTCTCCCGACAGCGACACCAAACCGCTTAGAAGCCCTCGTAGTAAGCGACGGAGCTCTCAGGGTCATGCTCCCGCGTGAAATGTATTAAAATGAAAGGTTAAATATGCAACTAAGGTTTCCCTGTACTACGAAAGTTTTCCTTACTCTATTACTATACCTAGAAACACAACAAACATTCACAATAAATTAAACACCATACGGAACCCTTTCTAAACAACGACTATCACCCTTCCATTCGTCTTTCAGATCCTCAACCAGAACACTCATCCCCAAGCTTCTCTATTCTAAATGATAAGACATATACGAAAGATTAAAATACCTATGAGAAATCACTAGTTCGATTTTCTTGTTCTCCAACCATAAACCAAATTATTCGTAAACATGATTTCTTATAGATAAGTGTTTCCAACAACGGTAGGACTACAATATTTACCTTTTTAAGTAGACTTAGTCTACATGAAAACTCACGAAAATCTCCTAACGTCTCCCTGCAAAATTCCTATAGATCACCTCCTATATGTTATTCACAATTATGCACACCGCACATTATTAATTATAAAAGGAAAATTTTGTGGATACACCACTATTATTATAAAGAAAAGCAAATAAAAATCTTAAGAAAACATTTTTTCAAGCCCGACGATCACTCCCGTCAACTCCCCACTGTTTCCTAGCAACCCCCACACTCTCTCCGTTTTCTAACCAGTCAAATACCAAAGACAATTTAATTCTTGCTTGAAGGTTTGACTCGAGATGAGGTCAGTACAGTACCAATATAATTGTTGAACAATAAAATATTTTATACTAAGTAGTAATTTCTCAAATGATAATGATGAATGTATAATTATTTTAATTAAAGGGCTAAACCGAAAAATACTCACTTGACCTTTTAATTCATACCCATTCCTTGTTTAACTTTTAAATTTATGCTAAAACTATAAATTTGATCCAATCTCTTCTTTTACAACTTCATTCTTAGGTGAATCCATGACGACCTTGTTGTCGTTCTCGGTACAGAAACTTTCCCCTGCAAGTGCACTGGCGTCCCCGACGCTGCTCATTGTGTTGGAATGTTTACTCATTTTGAAAATAAGCTGAAAAATAATATATTAAACTGTCAAATTTAAGTGACATTTATTCACTCAAGAGTAAACTTGAAAAATATTTAGGTCATGACACTCATGACCAGGCCTTTGCTTAATTCAAAGCTCCAAATTTAATCGTCTGACTCTTATATTTTATTATTCCATTATTTGGAGCATCAACAACAATAGGTACACGTCACTAGCACAGAACATTAGCTAAATTCAATATAATGAAGATAGGCGATAAATTAGTACGTTGGTTAGTTCGTAACCTAGATATCCTACGATGCACATTTCGGTTCGCGGTCACGACTTTAGAACTGTAAGGCTCCAAGCAAGGTTCAGCTGTGCTATGGAGAACGTAACTAACTCTAAGAGTTCTGGTTCTGTATTTAGTAATTTATTAACATCACCAATAGTAGAAATAATGTTTTTAATAACTAAGCTAGCTTAAATACAACTAGCGACCCGGTCTCGCTTCGCTACGGTTTATGTGAGTATAGCACTCGTTCATAAAAAAGAATTGACTATAAGGTACATAAAAACACTCCATGAAAAATTATCTTATTGTCGGCGAAAATCGCATGAAAATGCGTTCAGTAGTTTTTGAGATTATCACTAACATACGGCCGGACAGACGCACTGGGGGAATTATTTTTATATAATATATATATACTAGACTAGACTAGAGGACGCCCGCTACTTTGTATGCGTAGAATTGGTTTCCCGCTACTCCCCCTATTTCTTCCCTTTGGGGGTCGATTTTCGTAGTTTTATTGATTCGATTGCAGCGGCCTTGCAGGGTTTATGTGTGGACTACATAAATATTTAAGATCATGTACACGTAATGCAATAAATAAATGAGTATGAGTAAGGCACTAAAACTTTATTCACAATAAGGCAATAGGGAATATGCATAAATTTCTCAACAAAATATGTAATTAAAAAACAAAAAACCGCCATCAAAAACGCAAAAAATAACTTCTTTTAAAATTGTAGGCACCTAATAGGTTAGTGTCCAACTGATGTCGGCTTTTTTGTTGAAAATATTTCGGTCACCGACTTCAGTTGTCGTCGTCAGTTGGACTAACCTATTAGGTGCCTACAATTTTAAAGGAAGTTATCTTTGCGTTCTTGATAGCGGTTTTTTGTTTTTTAAAACATTTATTTTATTTTATACTTTTTAGAGATCGTAATACGCTGTTACGTAGTTCCACTTCTTGGTTGATATGAAACTTTAAGTTATTTCAAGCGCGCCGCAAGCAACGCCGCGGGAAAGTCATAGTCATATTTCAACAAGTAAATATTCTTCGTCGTAGTCGCTCAACTATCTTAATCGAGATATCTTATCGCCACCCTTGAAATCAGTACCGTTGAGGAGTTCCAGTGGCCATCCGTGGTCTTCATCATCAGTTCCACTTCACCAAATGATACTTTCTGAATGCAAATGCTGGACTTGTTACTAAAAATCCTAAAATCGCTATATGTTTGCCTACAATATTTGAGGAGTTCCCTCAATTCTTACCTGATCCCCTCATCAGATTCAGATTTGGTGGCAATGGGACCACCTCGGAAGTATACTCTATCAAACTAAAAAAACATTTTTTAAAATCGGTCCACAAGTGACGGAGTAACCGGCGAATATACTTAAAAAAAAAACATACTATGGAACGTATAACCTCCTCCTTTTTTGAAGTCGGTTAATAAAACGAAAATACCGTAAAAGAGATCACCAAAAGTGAAATTAAAATTAAAATCGGCCAAGAAATACGGATGATACAAGCATTTAAAACTGCTAATTAGACAGAGATCCTATGTGCACTGTGACGTCATGTAACAGGTCGACCTTATAAACTCCATCTTAAATTCTGTTTTGTTAGAAAGAGATAGGAACAAATCTTGGTTATTTTTATAGCTATTCAAAAAATGTTTTGTCTAAACTGTTTGTTACATTAATCAGTTTTTATCGAAGCTGTGAAAGAAAGTCATGAATATTCCCTATACGTACGCGATAAAATAGGTACCTACTATAAAACGCGAGGTAGGTAGGTACATCTTAATTATCACTCCTTGTTTCTGGAGGCGTTTGTTTAGGCGGTGTTTTATAGCGTGCAATTATCGTTGTGAATTACCTAAGCTTAACTTATACATATTTTCCCAGATTCGACCGTCAAATCTATAAGAGGTGGCGCCAAGCAACTATAATAGCATCTACCTAATGCGTTTAATCATAAAGGTATTTTTGGATAAAGTACATAGTTTACCTTGTAAAATCTAGGTCTTTCATAAAGCCATAAGCAGAAAATTGAACCAATTACAATAGCGATTGTGAAAAGTAAGTATTTTGTTGCGTATTTGTAAGCTTCTATTAGTAAACTACGCCAACAGTTAATGGTCTGCATGTTTGCGACTGATGACTGACATCGTCTGACGTGACGGTTTTAAGTCATCGTTATCACCAAAGAGAATATAATGTCATTACAGTGAATCTCTGACCGATCGGATTTACTGTCATTAAGGTACAGTCAACAGCATAAATAAGTGATCATTTATGTACCTTGTCACTTTAACGTCGTTTTTGAAATTTCATACAAAATTGTGAAACGATTGAAAGCGACAAGGTACATAAATGATCACTTATTTATGCTGTTGACTGTACAATGAGTTGATAAATATCCAACTCCAATATGTCCTTGAAATTTGGTATACGAATTTAAAACTTAATTTGTTTGAATTAAGCCACTGAAGGAGAATCTAAGTAGGTACCTATGTAGGTACACTTTGATTCAAATAAAGCGACTCTACCATGCACCGCAGTTAAATTCCGCCTAAGATAATGATTTCTGATTTTTTGCTAGTAAATGTGTCCTGTAACATAGATATTATTCTTCTGAGCTACACGCCCAAGTCCGATGAAAACTAAGATTCTTGAATGGAATTTTATTAAAATCAGATTACCTATACAAGCAATAAATAACATTAGAAACGACAGCTAGTATCATTTAACACCCATCCACATTGGTAGGCTGAAACCGAATAAATAATGCAATCACCGATTAAAGTAAGTAATACGATTTCGTCTACAAAATGATTAGTATTGTGTCTCTCACCACAATGTTCCGATAAGTATTAAACTGTAGCTTTAGAACTCATTATAGGTTCTAATTTTAATCGTCCGGCTGTATCTCACGTTGGTAAAAATCTAGCGTAGGTACCTATCGAATTTTCATTGTTAAAGGATCTGCATATTCGTGTTCCACAATGTGGTTGTTATGTCACTGCTAAGCAAAATAAGGCGTCTTTCCGTTTCTATTGCTGGTCATAATTATCTTGGACTCTCTCTCCAGTCTTGAACAAAGGTGGTCATCCCGGTTACTTCTGTCCATGTTGACCGAGGGTTAAAAGGGAAAGTTACTGATTTTTATTCTCCATAATTCTCGTCTGTTTTTCTGTTTTGCAAGAAAATATTTGTCAATGTCAATCGATATGTAAACAATGACAATGACACTTACAAGCATACTTGTCATATTCATTCAATCTTATGAATGTCATATTAATAGGCACCAAGTTTAGGCCACGTTGCAGACGAATATAAACCATAACTTGAGAAATTATGGCTGAGTTTTGCGTGCGAGTTTCATTTGATTTAGTTGCTTGGGATATGTAACCAGATGACTTTACTTGCCTTAAAAGTGGCAACGTCGCAATTATCAGGGTCTGTTGCACCAAAGCTTTCGTAACAAGTTTTTTTCACAAAAATGGATATATCTCGAAATCTAGACCGAATTGAGCCTACTTTATTCGAAATTTTTAACACCAAATTAACTCAGGAACACGCTGTTAAAATCCTTCGGGTACGTCCCGGGCACGGTGTATATAAAGTGTAGAGTGTACAAACGAATAAGGATGAAACTAGATGCAATTTCACCAACAAAAAAATGGCGTAATTTTTCTAAGATTAAATAAATATTGTTGATTGCTTTGTGGGAATCCTATCAGAACAAAGTGAAATATCTCGCCTTATAATTATTTATGAGGTGTTTTGAGATGAAATAAACGGATTTTTTTATCCGAGAGCATTTCCTTTGGCAAACAAATAAAAAAAATCGAAAAAATAGGCCAAACAAAAAAACAGATTTTTATTAGCGACACATACCTACTAAATGACACAATATCTTTGACCGGTCATCAAAAATGTTTGCATTAGACACGTAATTCTTTTATTTTAATTAATGACAATGAGTTCACAAATAATTATAGCTAATAATAAAATAAGGTAATATTGGGATATTTTAAGTAATTTGAGGAGTTATCAGGAATTTACAATAAATAAACACATTATTTTGACGGAAATATCTGTTTTTTTTTTTGTGTTTGGCGTAATTTTTCGATTTTTATTTTATTTTTATGACACAGGAAATGCTCTGGAAAGAAAAAACCGTTTATTTCATCTCAATAGACCTCATATGAGGTGAGATATTTCATCGCGATCCGATAGGGTTCACAGCAAACAATGTTTTTTTTTAACCTTAAAAAATAAAATAATGACACCAAATTTTTAAAATATTTTTTTGTTGGTGAAATTGCATCTAGTTTCATCCCAATTCGTTTGGGCACTTTATCTAGGGATTCACTCTATATATCATACTGGAACATACCCGCAAAATATTATCATTAAGCGTAGAATGGAGGAAAAAGCAGCGTTGTACAGTCAACAGCATAAATAAGTCATCATTTATGTACCTTGTCACTTTAACGTCGTGCTTGAAATGTCATACAAAATTGTGAAACGATTGAATGCGACAAGCTACATAAATGATCACTTATTTATGCTGTTGACTGTACAGTCGAGTACAATTATCATGAAACCTAGCTAAGAACCAGAAGCAACGAACTATCTTCGGGTGTTGTTTGAAAGCAGGTTGATCTCCTCGGATCAGCTATTAACTTCAAAATTTAAATTCGGAATTCAACGTATGGTACCTAACTCGGGTACCTATCTACTTGGGTGATAGACTGGAACCCTAGGAGGTAACACAAAAACAGTGCATCTGATCCCAAATCTTCATCTAAAATAAAATTGCTTTTCATTGGCTTAGAACCCCATTCATTGCCGACGCCTCATATTTTTACTCATCACGCAGTGCCGCCACCTTCCACGCGACAGTAACATTTTGGTATCAGCATTTAAGTACAGTTGTTTTCTAGCAAAAAAAAACAAATAGCTCGAGGACGCGAAATCGCGTCCTCGGCATTACGATTACACATACATGGACGCGAATTCGCATCTTCGGCAATGAATGGGTTAATTTTAATAAATTTGAACTTTACATTTCTGTAAACAACGATCCTGATATTATTTAAATATTTAATTCTTTAGCTTCTAACATTAATTGAGTAAATAAACAAAGCCTGACTCTCCTAGGGATACCAGCAGGCCTTTCGCATAACACACTCGCAATCACAATCGTTTTCATTTTGAAAATCGAAGGCTTGTCTGCATACACAATGAAACCAATTGTTTTGTTGTGAAGCCAACCGCGATTGCGAGTGAGTTACGCGAAAGGCCTGCCGTATTTGAAGTTGCCAAACAAAACAGTGCACATCGCCTGATTGATATCAGCTTGCAAATATTGTCTTTTGATCCAAAGTTTACTTACCTTCTTAGAGCTCGTTCCCAAGTCACTATGTCGTATGTCGGTCCGGATTTTAATCTGTCGTTCCAGTGGCAGAACGTTTTATATTAAGTTATTCACACTCGTCCGACAACGATTTTGTGTCGGATCCGACAAAAAATATCGTGTGTTTTGCCAGCCCTCTCGTCCGGATAAAAATTGTGTCGGAACTCGCTCGCCTTTGAGTAAGTATGACGCTGTTCACATTGGTCGGATGTCGGGGCCGACCGCGCCCCGCCCGCACCCCTTGTTCCGCCCGCGCGTGGCTGCCATAGTGGCCGACAGCCGACTAGTGTGAACAGAGGCGCCGACACCCGATTAAAATCGGAATCCGACATAGTGGGAACGAGCTCTAAGTAGTTGCCCTTTCTGGACAAGGTTGTTAAAAACATTAGGAACCCTCTTTCTTGGGCAATCTAGTAAAACAGGCTTTGCTTCAATCTTTCAATTTTTAAGTTAAGTTTTGATATTCCTGCTACTTAAGAAAGGATTATTGAGGAAATAAATAAAATGTCTGAATCTGTAGGTACCTTTTATAATCGTTAATAAAAAGATAATGACATCTGGGTTCTTTTTACAATCGCGATCTTTGAAGCATTCACTAATTTTGATTAAATCTTATGAACACAAGATTATTAACATATTAAAATTAAGAGGAAGTACCTACCTATTTTTTATTTATAAGATCTGTTTCAAAGCTATGAGCTAAACATTTACAAGTAGTGACTACGTTTCGTAGTCGATAAAGTATGTTACAATCGCCAAACGAACTATTAATTGAGCATAACAATTTGAAAGTGGGACCCAATGAGGTAACCTATGTGGGGCTGGCGCAGCTGGCCCGCGCCCGGCCGCCGCTCAGCGCCGGCTACAACTAGTCTACAACGATGAAGACGCCGAGCGGCCAGCGAGACCACGCGACGCACCTTGTGCCAGCCGATCTTGTATTTCCATATTTATTTATTACCGACGTGTAAAATTGTAATCAATGCATATCAATTTGTATTTAGAAACCTAAATTGTACAGGCTACCTACAACCTAAAAATTGTACAATGCTACTTATAAAATTATTTCAAACCTGAGAATTATGCAGTTATAGTGTTAGGTTGATTCTTAACGAGTATTAACATCCGAGTTCCTTTATATTTTATATGGTTTCATATTGGATTAAATTATCAGTATTGTCTTTTGAAAAAATTACATAATCTACAGAACACTTCAGTTAATGCATTCTAAACAGTGATGACAGTTGTGTTAAAAAAGTACGACAATATAACACTTACCAAATAAAATATTCACATTGATTTCAAAACTTTTCCCTATTATACAATCATAATTCATTATAATATGATTTCATATATGTATTGTACACTACCAAAATATTAGGATCACAGGTATTTAATTTTGAATACCAAAAAATTGGAACACAATGCGTGATTAAATAGGATGTTCTTGTGCATTTTGTTTTTGAAACTTCTGTATAGATAATATATTTTAAAATATATTTAACATGATTGCCTACAACACCCCATATATTACGCAGCCAAGCAACGCTGCAGCAGGGAGTTCAGTAAAGTAAACGTTTTCGTACACAATTCCACAGCTCACAATGCGCACCATTAGAAAAATAAATTATAGATGCTCCTAAACTACTATTTTCAATTTATCTTGGCATGTGTTCACTGCACACCTGAAACACACAATCATAAATAAAACATGTAGGAATACCTGTGGTAATTATGTATTGTTTAGCGACGACGCGTTTAGCATAGTTGGTAGAGACCCTCTCTAAGAGGCTAGAGGTCCTGGGTTCGATTCCCGGTATGGGCAACTAGTAGTGGGACGAACGTGAGTATTTATTTGTTCTCGAGTCTTGGATGATTTGTTTATATAAGTATGCTTGTCGTTGTCTAGTACCCATATCAACTACACTCCGGTTCTCCAGAACGTTTCTGGCGCATACTAATAGGAAATTGGAATGAACTCCCTGGTGAGACTTTCCCTGTGCGCTACAATATGGGGCTTTTTAAAAAGGATATCATTAAATTTCTTCGAGACCGGCAACGCATTGGTGACGCCTCCGGCGTTGCAAAGTCCATAAGCGGCAGTGACCATTTCCCATCAGGTGGGCCGTCTGCCTGTTTGTCCGTCAATGGCAATAATAAAAAAAAACATAGATAAGCCCTGTAGGTCAATTTGTGTGAGATCGTCCGGTGAAATAAATGCGTAAGTAACTATGTCTGTTTTTTTGTTTGTTACGCTTTCACATCTAAACAGCTGAACCGATACTGGTAGACCACGTGACTTTTCGTATCACGTCATCTTCCAGTGACGCGATTGGTTTAAAAACGAATCGAATAGAAACGTTAGTTAGCGTAGTGCATCTCGTCTGAGCCCTCAGAGGCCCGTTTCACGAAGCTACAAGTTACAAATTACAAGCGGGAGCCTCTTTCTGACTCCTTTTGCTAGAAAGAGAGTTCCGCTTGTAATTTGTAACTTGTAGCTTCGTGAAACGGGCCACAGGTAAAATTTAGGTCCACGACTTACTCAATACCTTTCAGCTTGATAGGCATAAACGACATAAAAGGCTTAAGATAATGAGGAGGACAACTTACTGCAGTCGAGCAGGAGAGCGGTGTATAATTGTTCTGCGAGTTAGATGTCCCGGGAAATGTGTTCATTTGCATCTGCATTTGAGGCGGGGGCGGCGGGTGCGTGGCGAGCGGGGACACGGGCGGCGCGGCGGCGGGCCCCCCCGCGCCGCCCGGGCTGCCCGTCGTCGACAGCCGCGAGAACGCCGCCAGCGCGTCGGGGAAGTTGGGCGGCGTCGCGGGAGTGTTGCACGGCGTCATCAGTTGCTGGAATCCGACACGTTTACGATTATTCAGTGTCAGGCACTTGTCCCACTGCGAGGAAGCGATAAGGTATCGACTATTTTCTCGCCCAAGAACCGAACAAAAGATATAGATCCCGTGTCAATAAAAGAAACGTATATTAATAGTGGACACTGCCGGCGAGAACTCTCTTCACTAGTTTGTAGAAACAAAGGATATAGATCCCGTGTCAATAAAAGATATAGTTGACTGTTGACTCTACTCGCTTCCCGCTCATCGTCGGCAGTGGAACTAGAGCCTCAGAACCTCGACGGTGCAGCGCCAGCGCGACCACACTGTGCCGAGGCTACTGAACAGCATTTGCAACCAACGAAGTCATGGATGTTCCATATAAAAACCAAAAAGACCCAAAGCACCAGTATTTAAAAGACCATTAATATTAATTATTGTGCTCTACATTAAGTCCTTGTTTGGCACTAAGGCAATTTGATAGATATTATAAACTCAAGTTAATGTAAATTAGGTAGCTCAGTTTTAGTTTTATTATATTATTTGTGATGAATACAGAGGGTACCATATAGGAACGCCATTTTTTTTCGTCATATTCGGGAAACATCAGTAGGCAAGTGACACAAAACCTGGTTTACCAACATTTGCTTTAAAACGTTTCACAAGCATATCATTTTGCAAAACGCTTTTCTCAGAAGCGTTTCAAGCGTTAAAACTAACGTAACCTATAGGGTTCTACAATGTAGTCCTGAAATAAATCTTGAAATATTTAGTTATGGAAAAAAAGCGTATTGCAAAATGATATGTTTGTGAAACGTTTTTTTAGCAAATAATTTAAACCATGGACCATGGTATATGGTTCATCTATCTATCTATATATATAAAAGGCAAACCTGACTGACTATATCAACGCACAGTCGAAACTACTGTACCTAGAAACTTGAAATTTGGTACAGGGGTTTCTTTCATGATGTAAGTGAGCACTAAGAAAGGATTTTTAGAAATTCATCCCCTAAGGGTTTAAAGTACGGGAGTAGCGGGACACTAATTCTACGCGTACAAAGTCGCGGGCGTCCTCTAGTCTATCTATAAAAATGAATCGGACTGCACCAAATTGGATAGTTATTTTTTAGTTGTGTTTGTTATTATCAGGACAAAAGGTAATTTATAAGGGAAAAAATATGAAAAATCTACCGGGAAAGTCAGAAATTTGCAGCGGGGTCGAAGCCGCTGGCGGGCAGCTAGTAATGTATAGAAATTTCATACTTTTAACTAGTTTAGTTTTGAAGTAGATCCTGTAAAATAAATGGTCCAAAACTGACAACTGTAATATATTTGATTTCTTAAATTCTCACTCTAAAAAGATGTGATATATACCCAAAAATCAACCTGGTCCTTTTTCATGTATGGGACATACATCTGAAGACCTTATTTATATGGGATGGGATATAGTTACAAGCGAATGTATGTTTTTTAATAGATATACCTGACGAAAATGTGGTGCAGCTATGCCATTTGCCCCCGCAGGTATGGCAACTTCTTGGAAGAATATTGATAACGCCGTCTGTAAACAAATAATGCATGTGAAATAGGATGTCAACATGGTGCTTTAAAAGATTTTCTGTGGGGCAAATGACATGTTAAATACAATGTACTGGAATAGAGGCAAAACATTTTCTTAACTGTTTTTTAACAACCAATGCCCCACCAAAGGGGTAAGTAAATAAACGTAATTAACTCTTTATAAGTGGAGACGTATAATAAGGAAAGCTACCCATGTGGGATTCTTAAATAATAATAGGTTTGGTTTGGGAGTATGAAATTAATACGGATGCGCGAGTGAATGTCAGAAGAAAGGAGGCCTTTGTGGAACAATCAGACAGAGTAAAAATTCATATAGATAAAGGTGGTTAGAAGGAGAGAAAATGATTATTTATTTTAATATGTAGTGAGTGGGAGGGTCGGAAGGGGCCGCCCTAGGCGTACTTTTTCGAATCAAATCGGAGAAATACTGGAAAAGGGCCGGATCTTAAGTACCCGAAACCGACGTGCATGCATGGCTCGATGTATGTATGTGGAAGAAGCGAAAGAGATCGTAGCAGGTGGAAAGAAGTGGTCTCTGTCTACCTCTCTGGGAAACAGGCGTGATTTAATGTATGTATGTACATACATATGTATGAGTAATTAAATAATTTGTGTGTCTATCTGTAGAAGTCCTAGAATAACGGTAAATGTTTGTGTTATCCTTTGCATGATGGGCCATCGCGTAGAAGGGCCATTAGATTCTCAAATTTATTATTCGTACCTAAGAATGGCGGACACTCCACCGACAAGAGCGTAGCTCTTAAGTTATGAAGAGTAGGAAGAAGATCTAAGAATATAACATGTTTATGAAGTTAAGAATATACAGAACCATGAATTATCTTGACTTTGTTGTAATAAAACAAAAACTGTCAAGTGCAAGTTGGAGTCGCTCCAAAGATTCCGTACCTAACACCCGAATTTTATTACTTGTTAATTTTCCTTGAGGGTTTGCACTATAATCAGACTAACTTTGACAGTTGTAAGCAAAATGAAGTGTGTATGTATTACCGTTTGCACAAAAGAGTAAAAATAAGTGTTTCTTATTATTTTACTTTATTTCTTTATTTGTTGAGTAATCCGTCGTTATAACACTTACTCTGTAAAAAAAATAACCAGCTATATTTACATCTATTTAAGTTAGGACAGGCAGACAGCAAAGTCATAGTAATTGAGTCCCATGGGTGTTTAGAGTATGGCCTCCTAATGTGGATAGTTGGTAGTAAATCACGAGAACTTAAAACCCCAAGATCGCCCCAAGGTGGCTGCTTATCAGCGCTGACGGGCAACGTTCAGAGACCTCTGCCATTGTCAGCATCCCATAGACAGAGGTGCAGGCCCTTCTAGATCGGGGCCGCTGACTCACATTGTTGTGTGGGTCGGTGTATTTGAAGTTTCAGGGACCAAGGAGGAAGTTTGTTGAAACTTCACCCACTGGCAACAACCAGTCGATGGACACGGCCGCGGTGACGAGTTGTGGCTGAATTGGGTCCTAATCCCTGGCGCAAGACACCCCAGCTCCGAGCACGACGAAGACCTCCTACGTGACCCCTCTGAGAGTGGGGAGGAGTTCGCACGGGTTAGGCAAGTTGACCAACGGTGAGAGCGAAGGTGCGAAGGGTGAGTTAGGTAGGGCTTAGCTACAATGACGACGGAACCCTTTTGCCCGGTTGTAACATGCTATAGGCCATCCTACGCTACAGTGAGCCCGCAACGGCTCAGGTCCGGAAATGGTTGGAGGCCAACGACACAGCCATAGTACTGATATGCGGGCTCCGGAAATTCGGAGGTAAGTTTTTTGTCTACACGGAGCCGGATAATCCCAGGCCTGCATTTACACCACTCGAAATATACATGCGCAACTCTTAACCAGTTCCTGCTCCAGACACCTCTGTGCCGTGACGGTGTGCGGGGAACAAGACTCCAGCCTTCCGGAAGTGGTTCTGGCTTCGATGTACAATCCAGAGGCAGAAGACCCGCCGCCACAGACATGTCCAGGCTAGTGACCTACTGCGAAAAGGCCAAGCTGAAACTGATCTGCACACTGGCACGTATCAAGTGAGCTGTCGTGCACAAACACAATCACCGATATCCCTAGACGGAACCCACGCAGGACTAGCCGCACGCAATACGCGGAGCTACTGGATCTAGCCTTACCACAGGCAGGGACTCCGAACCAGCTTGTAGGATGTGTCGTGACTGAAAAACATTACACTCCTTTTTATGGGCAGTCGTGTTAAAACGGAATAAATAGTGAAGTGTTACCACCAAGCATATCCCTTGTTTAACCCGCCGGGTAATGATAACGAGCGCGTGAACCGGTGGGGCCCCGAGCTGGAGAGACTCAGAAAAAAGCTGAGGCGACAACTAAACAGAGCGATGAATACAGGTGCAGAACAAATCTGAAACAACTAAAAAGTGTCCAAGTCCAAGTACAAGAAACGCCTTAGGTATTCATCAACTTCTGCAGCAGCATAGAGACATGCAGACACCCAGACAGGGTAAAGAAAGTTTTCTCCAACCAAACATCACACACTTTACGTAATACGGCTCTTTACGTAAGCCAGACAACACCCTAACCAGCTCGCTAGAGGAATCAGAAAATGTTCTCATACAAACTCACTTCCCTGGCTTCTTAACATCGCAGCCAGTAAGTAGACACCTACAAACTTCCCAAAATATTCGTTCTGAGGCAACTTAAATCAGGTCCAATGGGGACTAACGTATATGTCCCCATTGGAGTAACGTATACGTCAGTTATAAGACCAATCATAAGCTACGGCGCGGTGGTCTGGTGGCTACGTACGGAATGCAGGAGTCGGCATCAACTGGAAACTCACCAAGCTTCACACCTTCTCAGACTTAGGCATACATATTTCAACACCATTAGAGGCACGGAAGGTAAATGATCTCCCGAACCGGAACGAATGATGAGCCGATCAGTCCTACAGGCCCTACAGAGGCAAACCGTAACCTCAGGGCTGGTACTAGAGTGCCACAATGCCCTGAAGGTAAGCAACAACAACCACATAACACGACAGTGGCGACGAGTTGGTGAGAAAGGATGGAGGTTGGTCAGAGATGGAGGCAGTGGGTGATGAGCCTATCCTCTCTCGTTCGGAATATGGTTACGCAAACAGTAACAAACTGCGACGGACGACCAAGGTAGAGGAATACTGGAGAAACCTAAGCACCTACAGGCTTGTTTTAGGATATTCCTAAGTTTAGGGTGCTAAATAAAATATAACCGGGTAGAAATACGTATCAGGGAGACGCACAGGTGTGCGGGGCCTCCCAATGCACAGGGCCTCCCAATGCACAGGGCCCATAGCATTTGCTACGCTACTTGGCTAATCCGCAACTGTAAAATTTTACTGGGCTAATACTAAATTATGTACTCTGCAAAAGATTTAAAAAACTGTTAAGACAGGTGTAATTATGTATGATTGGTAATTTTTAACAACCTAAGCCATTTTATATCTGTGTTTGATGTAAAATAATCTTCAGTGGTTATTTGATTAGACATTTAATTTTCGTCCACCCAATCGTCATTGCTGCACAAGTAAATTAAATTGAAATATGTGGGCAAAAACTAAAAACAGCCTAAGTATTGGATTACTTTACATACATTTGCTCTGATGTGGATGAAAACTGAAATTTACACCTATGCATTTCACTAGTTTTCAGACAGCAGATTAATAAAAATATATTTATTTTGCTTAAAATAGAATCTATTTTGTTAGGTAATATGAAAGAAAATGTACATTAAGTACCAATGAAAGATATTCTTAGCAGATTTTTTTTACTTTTTCTTAACTCATCTACAAAATAGTAGAAAACTAAAAGACATGCGGACATAAACCAAAATTAATGAATGGACAGAAATTGGTATTTTTATATAATTATATTTTTTTATAAGACAAGCTTTGACAATTATAACTTAATGCATAATCTAGACTTAAAATAAAGCATATTAGCACTACAGTTAAATTTTTTGGAGATATGGACATACCTATACTAAACATTTGAAATGTTCTTTTTGTTACTTAACGTAACAAAGCAAATTTATATCTATCATTCATAGTAATAGTGTGCAGTGTCATCCTTTTATACCTAATCAATATTATATTGATCTTAGACTAATTGTGCAAATTGTGGTAATAGAATTATCAACAAGTTTTTAGAGATGTTTGTAATTCTGTAGCTCTGCCTACCCCACTCTGGGAACGAAGGCGTGAGATTATGTATGTCAATATTATATAGGAGATTAGAATCTTCCATTCCATATTTATTCGTTTGGATACACTAACTTAATGTATAAAAAAAATATTAGAGGCATGACAAGGAATGAAATATGTTTAAGTATTTGGATAGATACTTTTATGCACACTGCTCATAAAAACATGACCTATATAGATAAAAGCAGTGTCTTAATCAGTGATATCATAATTTAAATTAAGGTAAATACATCAAAATGATATTATTTAACCTAAAATATTTTATTTTATCTTCATCCATATAAAAACAAGTTACATTATACTAAAAGGTTGACATAATAAAACAAAACAATGCACATGATCATGAAATTAAAGCAATATTAATTAATGTTCCAAAAAGTATAAAAGTAAACACAGGTTTGTTATCAAACACAATATTGTCAGTAGCCATGAATGCTACGATCCTACCTATTGCGTATCATTTCATTCATCAACATAATTATGTACATATTGGGTAATGCAGGTACGCACAGAGGAATTTTCCAGTAGAGTTAGTGATTACTAAAAGGGTACTACCAAATCTCAAAAATAAGTACTCGTAGGAACACCTCTGATACATCTAAATCGAATCAAGGCTATTGCAAAACACTTCGTCAAATTATGTAGCAGCCATTTCATGATTACTGTTTGTTTACATATACCAGGAAATTTACCTCAAATTGCCAATGAGCCGCTTGAAGCAACTGTTTTGCTTGTTCTCGAGCACATCCTGCTGCTAGAACGAATTGATTTATCATAACTTGCTCACGTAAAGCTGAATCCATTGTACTAAAAATCAAATAATAAGTCCACTACAACTGGAGTAGGAAATAAATACTAAGCTGATGAGTAATGATGACAATTTAAGTTGTAGCATGAGTAACTGTAGAGAAGAGACATGCTTTTTTAAATCCGTGGCGCTAGTGAGGTTTATAAATCTCCTGGAGCAAAAGAGAGAATAGATACGTTTACGTTTTTACCGTATTTCGTACTACACAGATTAAACAATGAATTAAACACAAATAAAAAAAAACAAATGTCAACCTCAATGCATGCGATAGGTACGTTAATAAAGATCCATCACGTTATCGATGCGTTATCGTTTTGCACAAAATCCTGTGAAACTATAGTTAGGTATTTGTTTATTCTATTTCCCACTTTTATATGACTTCCGTACGAACCCTGCCCACTCTTTATGCAGTTTTTAGTAATATATTACAGTTAAATCTTAAAACTATAAGATCGGACATAGCTCTGAAATATTATTTCTCTTTTAGGCCATCCTAAATAAAGAAAGTTGAATAGGGAATATTCATGACTTTTTTTCACAGCTTCAATAAAAGCTGATTCATGTAACAATCAGTTGAGATTTTTTTTTTTGAAAATATATATAAAAATAAACCAAGATCTAAGCCAACAAAGATTGGTTCCTATCTGTTTCTAGCAAAACAGAATTAACATGGAGTTTATATGGCCGACGTGTTACATGACTTCACAGTGCATATCGGATTTCCGTCTAATTAGTATTTTGAAATGCTTGTATCATCTTTATTTCTTAGTCGATTTTAAATTTAATTTCACTTTTGGCGATCTCTTTTACGGTATTTTCATAATTTGTTGAGATATGCGATTTAAAAAATCCAAGCATATTCCTTATTGAATCTGAGTTTTTTGCAGGAGGTGAAAAAGTAAAGTCAAGACCCTTCACGAACACATCCCCATGCTTATCACGTCACGAGTCAGCCTTGGCCGCTGTCATTTGTGTCATCTGTCAAGCGTAATCCCCTTCAAACTGGGTTTTAATTTAATACACACTAAGGCCTTCTAGTCAACTCTACGTAGAGTTCGCTCAAGATTTTATTTCAAGTGATTATTTTCAGCTAAGTTTGCAAAATGATCCAGTTGAAATTGACAGTGATTTGTGTTAGTGTTTTCCTCATACTTAAGATATCGTACGCAGAAAAAAGATATGCAGAGCTTTCAAATGAAAGTCAAGGCAGTGGATCGATATCGGAAGATAATTTACAATCGCAATTAATGAATTACTATGGCAGCAAATATGACCGTATGTTTCAAAAACTTTCAAGGTCGAAAAGATTGGCCGAAGGTAGCTCTAGCGAACCTAGTGTATTGAATGAAAGAATAAACACATCATCTACGAGTTCATCAACGGAAAGCTCTCATATTGTTTATGAAATTGGCCCAGGCAACAATTCGATATTATCTGTAGTACAAGTTACAGCTTCTCCTTCTAGTGCACCCAACGAGTCAGCAGTTGGGGCCAGCGACGCTGCGCCCTTGCCTGAAAAAAGTTCGGCAGAAGATGAACACAACAGTTCTATGGCTATCTTTTTTGTTTTGTGTATCCTAGCCCTAGGAATACTATTGATCCATCTCATGTTACAAACAGGGTTCTCTTATCTGCCTGAGAGTGTTGTCATTGTTTTCCTCGGAGCCTTGATTGGTATGATCATAAACCTTATGTCTATCCGCAATATTGCAAATTGGAGGAAGGAGGAAGCATTTTCGCCAACTGCATTCTTTTTAGTTCTTTTACCACCAATTATATTTGAATCTGGGTATAATTTGCATAAGGGCAACTTTTTCCAAAACATTGGGTCAATACTGTTATTTGCTATAGTTGGTACCGCTATATCAGCATTAGTAATTGGGGCGGGGATATATCTGTTGGGGTTGGCCCAAGTGGTGTATAAGTTAAGTTTTGTGGAGTCATTTGCATTTGGTTCCCTAATATCTGCTGTGGACCCAGTAGCCACTGTAGCTATTTTTCACGCCCTTGATTGTGACCCAGTGCTGAACATGTTGGTATTTGGGGAGAGTATTCTCAATGATGCAGTGGCTATAGTGCTGACAACAGCTGTGTTGGACTCCAATGACCCCCTCATGTCTACTGGTGAAGCAATACTCTCAGCTATAAATCGGTTTTGGTTAATGTTCTTTGCATCAGCTGGTATTGGGGTTCTCTTTGCACTGGTTAGTGCTCTTTTATTGAAACATGTTGACTTGCGTAAAAATCCTTCTCTGGAGTTTGGAATGATGTTGGTGTTTACCTATGCACCATACGTCTTGGCAGAGGGCATTCATCTTTCTGGTAAGTTAGTATTGATTTTGATAACTACTTATGTAAATTAAAATTGGTATAGTGTTCATTTACTATTTTTTTTCAGGTATAATGGCTATATTATTTTGTGGTATTGTGATGTCGCATTACACTCATTTTAACTTATCCACGGTCACGCAAGTCACCATGCAGCAGACTATGCGGACTCTGGCCTTTATTGCTGAGACTTGTGTCTTTGCTTATCTGGGATTGGCTATTTTCAGGTAATGAATGCAACCTTTCAGATTACTATTAATTACTGAAGGATTAGATTAAAACAAACTGGTTTGTGGTTCATATCAGTTCATTGTTTATATTCCATGGTATTTCATCTGATAATTTAAAAAACAGAACACAGCAAGACTACTTTTTTATTATAATTTTGGTTGGTGAATACAATACAATCTCCCAATTTTATTTACCTGAGAATGCAAGTCACAACTAAACAAAATTTCAGCTTCCGACACAGAGTGGAGCCAGCATTGGTGGTGTGGAGCATAGTAATGTGTCTGCTTGGTCGAGCCGCTAACATATTTCCATTGGCACTACTCTGTAACAAGTTCCGGGAACACAAGATCACTAAGAAAATGATGTTTATTATGTGGTTCAGTGGTATGTTGTTGAGTTACCTTAACATTTATTTATAAACCTCGTTAAGTCCAATGTGCAATGTATGTATGTACATATATATCAATGTATGTGAATCCTTTATTGCACATAAACAATTACAAGACAATGATGATTATTAGAGAATGTGGACAATGGAATCTAAATAAAGTTTAAATTCTTCTGTTTATGATTCATGGAATAGTTTTTACCATAGGGGTTTATTTAAAGCGCATTTTTATGGTCCCATAGTCAACAAGGAGCCCTCATAGGTTCGCCATGTCCGTATGTCTGTCTGTCGCGGTTTAACACGCGGACGCGGTTTAGTAACTCTTGGTACTAAAAAGCTGTAATTTGGCATGTTATACATTTAGATTGAAAAGTTGTAAAATATAAACTTAAAAAAAAAAGTTTTGCTCTGGTACCTCATACATGTAAAGCAAAGTTTTCTTTAAACGTTTTTATTTTACAACTCTGCAATCTAAATGTATATTATGTCTTCGACTTTGGTGTCATTGGATAGATCTCAAATAATTATTATGTACTTACGTGTTATATTTTTTAGTTGCGTGAACTACTTAGTTCTGTTTATAACTATGTCGAAAACAAAATCGCGAGTGTGGACATTTTTTGACGATATATCCTATAGGCAATAAAGTGCCGAATATTCGGGATTTTTTGCCGACTAATCACCGACTAGAAATGATGCCGAATAGTCGGCATTCCCGACTAATCGTCGACTATATAGTCGGTCCATCTCTAATTTATACTTACTAAAAATCATCTAAGAACAACAACTTTAAATAGAAAACTCGTTCATACTTGTTGATTTGTTGTTAGTTTTTTGTGTTTGTAGTAACGGCGTCAGAACCGTACTCTGAGCATGGTCCGACATGCTCTTGCCCGGTTTTTAATACCTACTAATATTTCATGTTAACTATCTTCAGGGCTACGAGGGGCGATTTCATACGCCTTGTCACTGCATCTCGGGTTTTCCGACGAGACTCGCCACGTGATTATCACTACCACTCTTATCATCGTTTTGTTTACGACACTCTTCTTTGGTGGATCCACTATGCCATTACTGAAATTTTTGAGGGTAATTATGCTTTATCCTACTAATGCTAAAAATGTGAGAATTTGCATGGATGCTTGTCCCACGCATAAACAGTTAAACGGATTTGGATGAAATTTGGCACACAGGTAGTCTATATCCATTTGTTTAAATTTTCTATGGGAAAAGTAATAAACGAGTTCTACGCGGACGTAGTCGCGGGCAAAAGCTTTAAGTCTATTACATATCTTACAATAAATCCGATTAACTATACCTGGTTCTTGGCCCCAGTTCAAATTCTCAATTTAAAACTTGAGACTTGGGCTGGTGCACATCTTGGAGCACAACAAGGGCATCTTTGCAAGCGCCAGCCCCAAAGTTAATAATAATTTGGAAAAATTCGATGGGGAGCACGTGGCGGTTGTTAATTTAGTCCAAAATTATCAATCGCGCGTGTGCAGTAGGTAATGAGTAATGAATGCAGGTGTTCATTATTTTATTTTGTTTGCATGCTGTATGTACCAAAAGATAAAGAGAGGTAGCCCGTGAGTGCGGAAATGGGAGGGCTTACTTTAAGCTACACCTACAAGAGCATGATTCTCCCAAAAAAAGAGAGATAGATGTAGGTATAACATTTATTATATAAATATTTTTTTTTTGTAGGCAAACAAGAAGCCGAAGAAATCACGTTCATTACGTAAGCAAAAGGAAGTAAGTCTGTCCAAAACTAAAGAATGGGGCCAGGCTATTGACTCGGAACATTTATCTGAAATAACTGAAGAGGAATTAGAGGTAACTTATATAATTTCAGAAAAATCTTAACACACACACCTAAAAACATTATGCTACTTGTATTATTTAAGTTGGGTTTTCTAAACAGTCTCGTATTAATATGACATTATAAGAAGTCTTGTTTGCAGGTAAATTACTCGCACGCCACCAGACTGCGCGGTTTTGTGAGGCTGGACATAAAGTACTTGATTCCGTTTTTCACACGAAGATTCACCCATCAGGTAAGGTATTAAGTAGGCGCTAAACCAACGGCGCGTAGTGCAAAAGTGTCGTCTTACTTAAAGTTGCGTTGCGATGAACATTCTAGGCTACTCATTGAATTACATTAATAATCAGAATATAGTTTAGCCGGAATTACACAATTAACAACAACCCCACTCGACTCTGGGAATGAAGCGTGAGTGATTATGTATGGGTACACTAAATAATTCCGAAGAGTCAAAATTCCGAATTAATCAAAATTCTGAATTTTCATAATTCCGAACGCAATTTTTTGATAGAAGACCTTACTTTTTGTTATCCCTTATAAATCAAACCTAACCAAACCTACGTATGACAATTAAATTGTGTATTCAATCTAAAAAAGCTCCAGCGTAACATAGCTTTCGGAAAAAATAAATTCGGACAAATGAATATTCGTTAAAAAGTAATTCGGAATTTTAAGGTGTTCCCATGTATGTATGTATAGTTTAGCCGGTGCGGTGGTCGGGTTTACATAGTAATATACTACAAGTTATTCTTACCGATCTGCAACCATATACGGTAAGATTAGTATTCAATACATTACCGGTGTATTTTCGTGTGAAACATTGTATGTTGTCATCAATAATCACTTATCGGCTATCGCCATGAGTAACTATTTATTAATAGTTAGTAAATTTCATTTACATAATTAAACTACGACTTAATTACACTATAAGCAGTTTTACGATTACGTCGTACGTACGTCGCGGAAAATATGCTCAATCTGAAAAGACCTATTTACGTACCTAAGGGCGTATTTCAAAAATGTACAAGAGTTTAAGAGGCCGTATACGAAATTTTGCCGATTTCGCTGATTTACGTGATTTTACTGACGTGATTTTACAGTTGAAATACTGCGCCTCTATTCAACACGGTAAAAACAATATCGTATTTGATCTGTTATCGAATTGTCAACGTTTTGATAGCTCTTATTTTCTTGACAGTAATGGCGGCTGACGTCATAACAATACCATAACAGGCAAACTACGATATCGTATTTACCGCCTAGAATAGAGGCGCTGTATTTCTACAAGTTTTAATGCACAACACAAAAGATAATTTCTAATTTTAACGAATGTATGAGCTACTTTTTTGTTTTTATTATTTTATTTTGATTAATCGACCTGACACCGGCGACTGTTATGTGAATTTTGCTGGAAGAGGTTTAGAATGTCACATATTCATGAATCGTTTTGACGTCTTAACGGTATGAAAAATTTACAATGTATTGCTGTGAAAGTCGTCAAAAAAATGTATGAATTACTTTTTACCACTCTCATATACATTTTTTGAGTTAAAAAAAAACCTGGTAATTTTTTATAGAAAACGGGCAAAAAATATTTTTGATTTTGGCTACTCATAACTCTCGTTCATAAAATTAAAACGACAGAAATAAACTTTAGTTCAAAATCAATCCATTACAACTAAATTTTAGACCTTAAGTGATTAATAAATAATAACAGAGACATCCAACCCCAAAGACGTATCTTATATCTTAATTCTACGCTGCACCGTCGCGAATGTGCGGAAAATTAAGTAGTTGGGCGCGTCTTCATGAAATGAAAGCACTACATTAGTATGAGTATTTTTTGGGGACACGGTTTTAAAACGGTTTAATTTTAAAATGCTCTCGTAATAACGTCTAGTACATTATCATCAAAATTGATTGTAGAGTAGCACCCGCCAGGCTGACGCAATGCAGACCAATTGATTTCGTAATTGCATCAAGGCCGCAATTATACGTTTGTCGCATACCTACCTACTTAAGTTTTTATGCTGTACCTATACGTTTTAAACTTTGTTCGCTAACTGTATATTATGTTTGTATCTAGGAACGTGTTTTAAAAGTAATACGTTTCGGATTGAAAATGTTGAGCTAGGTATCGCAAAGACAGGTCTTCTGATATTTGATCAGGTTATCTTGCTTACTAGACAATTTTTTAAACTTTTGTAACATTTTATTATTATTATTATTGACATTTTCAGGAATTAAAGGATTGTAAAAGCCAGATGACGGACCTGACTAACCAGTGGTATCAGGCGATAAGAATAACGAATGACCGGGAAACGGACGAAGAAGAAATATTACCGCAAAGTTTGTCCAACTCGACAAGCAGTCTTCAGCGGGGCGTATAAGGGAACATGTACTAGGTTTCACCACGAAGACACGCACCCTACATAAATTTATTTATTAATAGTGTACCAAGAAACTCTTCTAGTACTTTTCGGATCTATTTGTATGACGTTAAGGTCCAAAAGTGGTAATCGAGTTTCTTGGTCGACTATACATTGACGTAATCGTGCCACGTTAATTTAAGAGACAGTGCGCTATTTGCGGATTGAAAAAAATACCATGCAGTCATAGTATAAATAGAAAAGCAGGCCATCTCCGGCTCTTTGGGAGTTTCTGTTACCTATTTACCAGTTATTTTTCTATTTTAGTTACATATCTGGTCATACTTTGATCTATGGTAAGTATATTGTTATTGTAATGTTACACAAACCTAAGGTACCGAAGTATAAATATTGCTACCTAATTTAAATTATTAGAGATACCTACTTGTTGACACTACATATGTTTATATCTATGTGATTTGTAGGTAAGTTCCCTTTCGGCATCGTTTGATCATGCAGCTTTCGTGTGAGGCGGCTTCTTTTGACTATATTGGCAGCATGCGGCCCGGGGCACTATGCAAAGAACTCCAGTAGATTTTTGTTTCGATGCGCTTACTTACCGCTACCTACTCGATACGCAACCAAACGCGGCGACGACGCGGCCACGACTAGAACCAGCTTGGCCGTCCTGTTGAGTTTGAATGTGATGGCTCGCGTCGCGTACGGTCGAGGCAAGCACACATGCAAGCCGCGCGAAGTACCTTTGTTCGACGATGAACACTGTTATATTTATACTATGATGCGTGTTTTTATGGTGTGAAATGTGAATGTTATTGTTTGGTTTTCGCCATCCTACGCCTAACACTATCAAGAATTAATAAGAAATTGGAAAGTGAAATACACTAATTTAACGTTAAGTTGCAAACGCACTAAAACGGCAGCGGCGTGAAGGCTCTTTTACCGGCTGGTTTGATGCGGTCTCTTTTTACGATTCGGTCATTACAGGCGTGATGCTGCCGCTTTCGGTGTTTTACTAGCTGTAATGTGTTTGGCGTATGTGCGGCGCAGCTACTAAACAGATTTTTGTTGTACTCAAAGTTAATTTACGCGTGCCTTATGGTCGCAAGTTTGCAAGTTTCTACTAAGTTACACTAACGAGACTAGACACTGACATGCTGCGACTATAATATCTCACTTGACTTCTAGCCCGCAAATATTGTCGTTTTGTTTACCTCCTTATTTTAGTAGTATCTTGTAACGCACTGGGGAATGTGAAAACGGCCATTAGGTATGGTTTATTTCTGTGTCAAGACAGAGGATTACAGGAAAACACAGTGAAAAGTTAGTCTTGAAATACTTTTGGTTAAGTAGATAAATTATTTGTTACTTATTTTCACTTATTTGTGAGCACCTATTCATTGTGATTTGAATTTGTATGTTATAGACATTGTGATACAGAGTCAGTGATTGTGATAGCATAAATAGTTAATTTTTCTTAATAAGAGGTTGTATGTTAGAAGTATTAGCAATGCGTTGCCTATTTTAGTTCGTACCCATTTCGTATTAAATTTTAAATTATACGTACCGTAAAATGAGGTTGGTTTGATTAATTTTAAAAATAAATTTTCTGTAACTCCCGCATTTAATAGTAAAATAAATTATTTTAAATATTGTTTTGGCGACTACTCATTTGGAGCAACTTAAAGCCACTAGAGGTAGACTAAATATGGGAGACAGCTTAGTAGAAAAAAACATTACGCAGCTTAAAATCTCGATTCTTAAAATGGGGCTTCTTTGATTATCCCTGTGTTTACATCACAATATCAAAGTCACCCCTGAAGTATGTCAAAAAATAGTGGTTTTTTGTTTCGAAGGTTTTAAATCCAATATGTATGAAAATACTTGAACTACTCATATTTTGCGCCCGCTTATGAAACATATGAAAGTAATATCGCGAAAGAGCTTAATAATAAATAATAACTCGGACATTGCACAAAATCGATGTTTCAAAAAATTATCGAAGTCTCCTCGCGTTTCCAAAGTCACCCCATTTTACGGTACATAACATAACACATGCAGTGCTCTCTCACAGAAGTGAGGTTAGAGACTGTTTTTTTATTCTTATTTGTACATTACAGTTACTAATTATATAATTAATGGTTCTCCTATTGTAGCCCGAAAAATTTTAACCCTATTTTCACTACAACTAACTTCATTAGCCCTAAAATCGAAAACCCGATTTTTTACTTTTCCTAACTATTCATTAGCCCTAATTTTAGCATCCCGAATTAACGTTACACCTATTTTTTATGTCCCATTCTTAATAGCCCTATTTTTACTTAGCCGATTCCTATGTATACCGAATATGTTTAAAACCTAATGTTTATTAACCCTAATTATACACGGTGTCTAACCTTTAAAAATATTTTAATTTTAAATTAAGTTTGCTCGGATCTAACGCAGCAAATACACAACCTAGATAAACCGTTATGATCGTATATTATAGACAATTTTGTAGTTTACGATGAAGGTATAATTAGATGTATAAACACGCATTGAAACGAGCTCGCTAATTTAATAGCTTACGGCTTATTATGACGGACTTCCCTCGAATACTCTAGACGGTCTTTCCAACTTCGCAAAATTTTTAAGGTTAGAAATTCACATATTTATAATTACAAAACTAAGGCAGTTTTGTATTAAATTACCTTAATATGCGAGGTGGTTATCAAATTACTTTTACTGTTTCATCCAAAACACCTTGAATTTCTATTTTTTATGATTTTTCTTCGAACAGGTCGTTAACTTACCTTCAGCTTCAAAACACGAAAAAACTTGACACTTGAACTACTTCCAAAGTTTTTGTCGTGGCGACATCTATTATGAAGTAATGGAACTAGAACAAAATGTTGTTTTAACGAGCGAGCCGACGGCTGTGTACCTATTCAAAAACAAAAGTTATAGCGTGTAGACGGACTTGCCTCGTAGACGGTCTTACCCACATTGATCTTGTTCCTAAATTCATAATGCCGTCTTTATTCAAATAAACAAATACAACTTATTTAATTTTAAAAAATCTATTTGCGTCTGATAGGGACCAATACGGCCGTAATTAAGGTCGACGGAGCTCCGCTGCGCGGAGCTCCTATTCTGCTTGGGTGAAGCGCTTGTCGCTTTGTCGCAACTCTAACCTAAACTAACGTATGTGGGTAAAATTTACTTAATTGAGTATTTGTTTTCTTATTCATATTTCGTTCCAAAAATGATTAGTTCACACAGTTATTAGAACTTTTGACTATTAGGTCTATTAATTATTAGGAATAATCAATTTTTATTCGTTTTAGTAATATTAGAGCATTTTATGTTTAGCACAAGTATACATTAGGGTATATAACTTTAGGTCTAGTTATCATTTAGGACATACAACTTCAGTTGTCATGACATTAGGGCTAATGAAAATTATATCAAACTTTGGTATACCTAATGAAATTAGTTTTTATGATATTCGGTCTAGTGGGGGGTGAACCATAATTTATTTATGTTTTGTAAATAGTATTTAATTTAAGAATCGAAATAATATTCACATTATCTGTATATAATACTTTTATGATGGTGTCTAAGATAAAAAGTGTGATATAAGTTATTCTTTAAAAGTTTGACAGTTTGTATTACAAATACAAGTCTATCGTATTTTTACCTAAGATTCGTGTAGTTTGGATTGTTTGCTTTAGTTTAGTTAAACAAGCATAATGCGCCACTGGTACCCATGTAAAGTTCCTTTGTTTAGTTACCAGTAGTACAATTATTAGGATTGCATGCCAAAATGATAAAATAGACACCCTTATGGTGAAACCATGGTGTCTGTGTTTAAGTCACAGGAATTTTACTCTGTAATTAAAGAAACACACTTTTTGATTTATAGCCAAAAATGTAAAAATATGATTTAGGTTATTTAACCGAAGAATTTGAAATTAATCAAAATTTTAGATATTTAAATTATACGGAAAAAATAAGATGCTGTTGTCATAACGGAGTTTTAAAATTGAGTGTTAAAATATCGTAAAGTGCAAATGGACTTTATTGTGTACGAAATAAAGTTCATAAATATTTAAGAATTTCTTTTAACGTGATTCTATCTGTTGCCTAAGACTCCATCCACGTAGAAGTCGATTATCGCTATTAAACCGGGGACTGTCCAAATTTAGGGGAATAAAAGTACCCTATGTCCTTCCCCAGGACCTGAGCTCTCCATACCTAAGTCGGGCAGCGGATTATCCGTGAAAGCGTAACAAACAGATAGAGTTATAGTCCATTCGCTTAGATCTATAGAGAATATATTTCGATGTAAACTGCCAAATTCCCTTGCCGCCGTAAGTGAATATTTAGTTTACTTCGAATTATATTCGTATCAGGGTTCAATAGCGGTATTAATTTAAATTGAAATATCTTCCTTAATTTGCATTATTTCCTTGATATTTTCGACTGTAATTTAGGTAATAACACTATTCTATTATATAAATTCATTGAAGAGCAAAAATATTAAATAATAAGCGAGATACCGAAGTTGAATACCGGTATTATTTTCATACAAAAATATACGATCCCTGATTCGTATTTTATAACAATAACCACAAGTACGTGCGAGTGTAGCGACACTATCTAAGCGAATGGACTATACGTCCACATTTTAATTACACAGAAAATTTAACAATGCGTCGATATAAAATTCATAAATGTTATTCTTTATATTGTACCTAATAGCAATAACAGTAGTGCTATTAGTGCGGATGTCTATTCGCAACATAATATAATAATTTGACCCGGGCCTCTATTCTACTGGATAAAACCATATTGCGTTCGGCATGTTAGCGTATTGTGGTCAACTCGGCTGCCATTACTGTCAAAAATCATCGCCTGACGTCTGTATTCGCTAAGACGGATTGCGTCACAATACCCATCTACAGTGGGATAGCGCTTAAAAAGACTTCTTAAGACATCAGGCACTGTACATAGACGTAAGATTGAAATTAGCACATGAAATGATAGATAACATCTAAACTAAAACCAGAATATTTCTTTGTATAATTACTTGGTTCTTTAGTCATTAGGTATCGAAAACAGTCGCTGGTTTCTCTGGATTATTACTTTTTTGTAAATGGTAAATACTTTTAGGGGTGGCAAGAAATTGATTTTTTAATAATCCGCTTGATGTTGTCTCCACAAATTGTGTCTGAATAACAAACATAATAAAGTTTCGATCTATGTAAAATAACCTACCTTGACCACATTTAACTTTACAGAATTTAGAATAAATAAAAGGTCCAGTGTTTATAAATTTATATAATAAATTTATTCAAGCCATTTATTAGTATGTGAAATAGTTTTTAGCATTCC
Organism: Acleris literana; assembly: GCA_946894065.1. Classification (NCBI taxonomy): domain Eukaryota; kingdom Metazoa; phylum Arthropoda; class Insecta; order Lepidoptera; family Tortricidae; genus Acleris; species Acleris literana. The sequence goes on from OX335681.1 coordinate 9,979,224, forward strand.
TATTAACGAGTAAAAAGCAAGAAGTACCTCTAGCTTCTTAATAGCGTTCCGCTGGAGATCTCTGTAACAAGTGTTTCTTAGAAAAGCCGATATTGCCGATTGCTATTAAGAAACTAGTACTGTAAATGTTTTGACATGTTTGTTACAGCACCAGTTAAGTTGGGGACTGCGGAGTGCATCCTGGTTATACATATTAATGTAATCAATCAACTATTTCCTTCTATTATTTTACGAAACGTAAACTATGTACTTAATTAATTGAATAAACATTGTATTATTGCTGTGACGGTTTCATTTTTGTTATTTGTTCTGTCATTCCTCCTCATTTTCCAAATTAATATGGCTACCAAATTTCCCATACAAGTGTGCCTTCAGTTCACCCATTTGCGTTTTTAATTCCTCACATTTTGTTTCAAGCTCACTTATTTCATTTTCTTTCTTCAATTTTAATTCTTCTAATGATTTCTGAAATTATAAAACATGCTTAATTAAAAGAGGCAGGTGGTGTTTTTCCAAATTGCATGGATTCGAGAAAATTATAAAATTTAAGTTAACATTATATCCAAACAAAATCTGGCAGTAAATTTGTAAACATTTTTCATGCCTTGTATATGCATTTATGAAAGGAGTTGCGATTGGTATAATTTTTCAAGCAACAGAGTCCGTCAGTCCGTTTTTGATAATGTCGCATGATGTCGCATATGATTGTCATTGGGTAGGTTTAGTCAATACTAAAGACTAAACATGTAAAAAGACAATTGATACCTCTGCAGAGGCTGAATTCTGTCTCCCCAATGACTTAAGCTTCATATATAAATATAATATATTTTTTACGCCAATAACTTAACAAGATTTAAAGTTTAATAGTTATGTTACAATTACAAGACACTGGTTAAGACTAGCTATAATGCTAGTTGTAGCTTGTATGGTGTTCTACCAATTACTATAGATACCTTCACCTGTGGCCCGTTTCACGAAGCTACAAGTTAAAAATTACAAGCGGAACTCTCCTTCTAGCAAAAGGAGTTAGAAATAGACTTCCGCTTGTAATTTGTAACTTGTAGCTTCGTGAAACGGGCCTCTGGTATAGGCAGAGCTACAGAATTACCAACAAAACAACTCTAAAAAATTGTTGATAATTCTGTAACCACATTTCGTAATCAAATAAATAATTACCACTTATAATTCAAATGCTTAGATTGTTCCGTCACTAGTTCTAATCACCTAGCAACTAGAGCGCACGGGTATCAGTGTTCTCAGCCCGGACGGTATTAAGCGTCTGTTGTTAAGAGAGTTGTATGGTTAAAAAATTTCATACAAAATGCGATAACGATTCTCTCCCTTTAAACCTAGTCCGGTTTTTACAATTTTTGAATATTTTGTAGGTAGATATCATGTAATACAAGTTCTGTACGTTTTCCTTTCTAAAAAAAAACCTTGAAAGGAAAAGAACAGAAACATTCAAACTTAGTTATTCATAACAAATAAAACATATTCAAAAATCATGGAATTCGGACTTGATTTCGGGGATGAGAAACGTTATCATCCGAAGCTAAATTTGTATAGATTTTTTGACAGCTAAGCGATTTAAGCGTTAATCCTATTAATAAATAAGCGCCACTATTGCAAATCCACGATATATCGTAACTACCTACATCATTCATTCGTAACTCTTATACAATGGCCCGGCTGTGCTCTACCCGTGGGTAAAGGCGATGCCACACGAACGTTGCCGGTGCGTTGTTTCGTCGCATCGCAACGCTGTGATTTTAACATAGAGCGACGCACGTATTTCAACGCATCGTGTGGCATGTCGTTCTTATTTATTTGTAGAACAAGGCAACCACGATTCCGCAGCGCACCAACGCCCGTGTGTCACCTCTCTAATTAGGATCCGTTGAACCGTGTCCGGGCATAACAGGTAGGTACTCGGACACTAAATACACGGTAACGCGTGATACCCGTCCGGAACGGGTTCTAAACATGTGTCCGTGCAACACGGAAACTGATACCCGACTAGTCTACACGAAACCCGGACAAGACCGCAAGCCCTACTATGGGCTAGTGTGACATACTGTATAAAATCATCATCATCGGCTTGTATCAGTCCACTGCTAGACATAGGCCTCCCACAATGGAGGGCATCCTACCATACGCTTGCCGAGTCGCGGTCTCAACGCAAGAACTCTTTAACCTCAGCGGTTATCGGTTCTTTGACAGATATGGCCAGCCCACTGCCACTTCAGCTTGCTAAGCCTGTGTGCTATGTCGACTGTATAAAATAAAGCCTCTAGATTTCAGACATACCGAATAACAAAAACATACAAATACTAAAATTAAACTTTGTCCAAGTGCATTTTAGCAAAGGTCTCCCTCCTATTCTTTCATTCCATTCTTTCCCATGCAAGTCTCATCCATGTTTTTCCAGCAAATTGTTTTAGATTATCTATACATCTTCCGTATTGCCCTTCGCTTTTTATTATTTTATCTATTGGCCATACCATAGTGTTATGTATACTTGAAGTTTCCTTACTAGTGCTTTGTAGGTTGTATGTTCCCATGTTCGGCATCCATAAGTCATTAACTCATTACTGGTAAAACACATGAATCAAATACTTTCTTTGTGTTTTATACTGATGGTTGTGTTCTCCTTTATCTGTTACATGCATATGTTACTCTTCTGATTATTTCTTTAGGCATCTAGTCCTCAAATGATATTGTTTGGCCTAAATAAATGTTTTGAACTACATATTCAATGCCATTCTGATTTACTTGCGTCTATATTGAGTGGCATAGTCATTGTTTATCCTCATGTATTGTTTGGTCGAAATTCATTTGGTTGAAAATGGTTTTTACAATTGAAATGTTTGTTTTTTAATAATTTTTAAAACATCTAACTCAACAAATTTATATAATAGATGTTTATTAAATTATATAATTTCAGCCTAAAAGGTTTTAAGCAAAACAATACTTAAGGATAAACAATTTTATGCATTCCAAAGGGATACCAGTTTACTCTAATTGTTTTCATTCATTTCCAATCATACCTTTTCGCTTTCAGTTACCATACTGTATACTTTATACCTAAAAAAGTTAAGTTTAAATTTTATAGTATGTCACATGTTGCTAGGTGGTTACAATGAGTGATATGAAGACCTAAGACATTGATTCATGAACAATTTTAATGTATGTTTTTGTATTAATGATAGGTAAACTCTACAGCAATGATAGGTATGATGTAAGATGTACTAGGTACTCTAGTACATCTTACATCAAACCGCTGCCAGAGAGATCACAGTACAGCAATGTAGGAACTATTTGAAGAGAATAGGTACCCCATTCAGCACCAACAACCTGGTATTCTGTTATGTTGTTCCAACACCACACCACCCAATGTCGGGTACACAAATCCAACAGCTGTATATGACTTAAGCCAGAGGATATTGTTTTGACAAACCAGGGTAGTGGCAAAAAGATTTAAAAAATGATAGAAGAGTATGTAACTGTTATTAATTAATAAGTAAATTTAAAAGAGGGTCTATTAATTTAATACCTTGCGTTTTAGCATGCCATAGGCGGGCCATTCTACTTTTCGTTTTACATAATTTTTACCCACATTCTCACAAAACTAATTTTATTTAAAAAAACAGTAAAGAGCTGCGTTTTCTAACTTGAAACTTGAAAAGGGATGTAAATAAGCTTAAATTTAGAATTATCCTAATTCATAAAAAGTTATTTGTAATAAGTATAAAGTGAGTAACGCATTGATCTTTGATGTCCCCGCCTTTTCTATGGAAAAAGTGCAATTTACCACTGAGTTACCAAGATTCTTCAACAATAATAGAGTAATTTAAGAGTTGTTTTTTTGAAAACCATTAAACTTGAACATTCTAAGTTTATGTTATTCATTTATAGGTATGCTGATTCATAATTTGGGTTACTTTTTATCTGACGGTAACAAAGGTGTACATGGAAAAGTAGAATGGCCCAGGTACTCTGTTAAAACATGTAATCTATGTAATATTTATTTTCAATAAAAAAATGAATCCAAAAACTATCCATCAGATGAAGGTACATTATTGTTAGGTACCATTATAAAATAAAAATAAATAAATACTAGGGGACAATCTCACACAAATTGACCTAGGCCCAAACTAAGCTCTAGGCTTGTACAGCCAACAGCATAAATAAGTGATCATTTATGTACCTTGTCACTTTAATGTTGTGTTTGAAATGTCATACAAAATTGTGAAACAATTGAAAGCGACAAGGTACATAAATGATCACTTATTTATGCTGTTGACTGTACTATGGGGACTAGGCAATGATATTAATACTTAAATAGATAAATACGTAGAAAACACCCAAGACTCAGGAACAGGGATCAATACCGGTATTAATTAAAATTGAAATATCTTCCTTAATTTGCATTATTTCCTTGATATTTTCGACTGTAATTTAGGTAATAACACTATTCTATAATGTAAATTCATTGAAGAGCAAAAATATTCAATAATAAGCGAGATACCGAAATTGAATACCGGTATTTTTGTATGAAAATAATACGGTATATGATCCCTGCTCAGGAACGAATACTCGCGCTCATCACACAAATATTTGCCCGTACTGGGGATCAAACCTGGGACCACTAGCTTGGTAGGCAGGATCACTACCGACCAGGTTACCGAGTCGTTATGGGTCTTAAATATTGATTTATTAAAATCATTGCCAAAGTACTCGGTTTTAAGAAATGTAACAAGAGACTATGAAGTATTACTATCTCACTCTAAAAAATAATGTAGTGGACAGTGTATAATAAAATAAAACATTCATTTCAAGCACATCCCTGCAAATACTATTGTGAGTACCTAATATCGGGATCTGGGCATGTAGTCTGTTTGTTCGATTAGTGCGAGATGTACCTGGCTGTGTGGACTTAGTGTTATTTGCCACTATGCTGGCTCGTGGTTGATGAATTGTTTTATGGGTTGGCAGTGAATAAGTTAATCCTGAAAATTTACATACCAGAGTGTCCTCTAAGCTTTGGCAAATGAACACTTCCCCAATAAGGTAAGGAATTTTCTCGGTGTCGTCAACCAGAGTCAGCTCTTCCACAGCTTCCTCTAGATTCTTCATATCATTTTGAATCACTTTCAATTCATCTTTAAAATCATCTACTTTTGCATTTAGTCTAGCAAACTTGTTAATTTTTTGCTGATCTTCGAAAGAAATATGAACATCAGAATCCTGGAATCAAAGAAACCCAAAAAAATAATTAAAATAGGTGCAGGTGGTGGGAGTCAATAAAAATCAAAGTTAACTTTAATGATTATTTAACCAGCTTAAATACTCACCGGCCTGAAGGTCCCTTTTCCAGAATTTGCCATTATATATACTATAAATGTTAAATTTGTTACCCAAATATTCGAATTCCTGTTTTGAGAGTAAAACTAACCTTTTAGTTAAGCTCTAATCCAATCCACAGATTCTCAAACATGTCATTTTAACCGGTAGGGTAGGGATTGCTTAGCAGATGGTTACCACGAACCGTAAACAGAGTATTCTCACTCTACGCCACGAACGAACCATAAAATTCAAACTCCCTGTCACTCGTCAGTCGAGATTAAATTGAAAGAAAGAGATGGAGCTAACCTAACTTCGAACTTCGATTTTCAAAGTAGTGCGTGAGGGATCCCAGTAAGTAAAAATAAATAACGTTTCGTTTCAAGCAGATGTAGGTCCTCCAAAATATGTTTTACTAGATCCTGTCACCTCCATGTTGCGAAAGAGTGGCTCAAAGGTTCGGGTTACTTACTCCGAAGGATCTACAAACCCTCCCATATATTAGTACCTATATATATAATAATTGGTTATTTATTAAACCCTGAGTACATAAATAAATAAAGCTCCCCCCCATCCCCCTGGATCTGACACGCAAATTACAATACCAAGATTTAATGGATTTAAGGAGACCTTAAGTTTTGTCTTTGTCATTGATGCGCTTCTTTTTTGCTTGCCACATTCGGGTGCAACGCATACAAACCGCTGTCATTTCAAATTGTTTTCGTGAACGTATATGTGTTAGAAGCAAATTTAAGACAGGAAATTGAGTTTTCAACGATTTGTTTGATGATAGTAAGCTTGTGTTATGTTTGTATTTTATTTATAAAATGGTGAATTGTTTTGTGTTCGGCTGTAAAACCCGCAGTGAGCGAAAATTGGAGAACGCAACTTTCCATACGTAAGTACAGTTTTTAGCCTTTTCTCAAAGTGATTTTTGTGTTTTAAACGCGGGAAATATAGCAACTAATCTCTACTACGTGTATAATATAATAAAGGATCATTAAAACAACTCTAAAATTCGCTTCATTCCAATTAGATTATTGCAGCATTAACCACCCAAACCATACGTAGCTAAGTAGTTTAATGTCAATAAAGTACAGCTGGCTGGCAACTATGTCTGTGGTATATGCAATTTGGTCAGTTAATGAAATGATTTGGGGTTATCAGATAAACAATATATTTTTAACTCTTTTTTTTTCACCTTCATATAAGTCACATCAAGAAGAATAGGGTAAATGCACCAGTAATTCCAGTAACCAAATGAGGTAAAAGTATATAGGTAATTCTGATACCAATCAAAAACTTCGAACCCTCATCAAAAAAAAGAAGAGCTTCGTGGAGTAATCTTGTGGACAGATCAGTTTAAATAAAAAATGTATGTATGATTTTGGGATTACTTAAGCTCATACATTTAGCTCGATCTCGTACGGAGCGTTTCAACAAGGCCTTGCGAGGTAGCTTCACCGTCAACTTTCAAATCATGTTATGTCTAAAAGTAAAGCTCGTAGAGCAGTAATTTAAACGCAGTTTTGACAATTTCTAACGATTTTTTAAACAAAAAATATGCATTTGAACTATATGAACTTGCTAAAGTGGGGTAATTTTTTACCACTTTGGTAACCCCATGTGTTGTGTAGAGTATATCCATCCCTCAGGGTAGCACGCACTTGTTAAGTCTAGGATATACTTAGTTCGCCATTAACCACTATTTAAAAAAAAATTGGGTTTCGTGAATTGCAATAGAAATGACAGTTTATATCATGTATATTAACTAGAGAAGCAAATGTCAATCAAAAGCGACGCATAAAACATGCCAACTTCTAATAATCGCGACGCAGCTTTGAAACCAATAATATTTGAACAAAAAAACTATATCTATCTCTTTTACACTAATACGCTAGTAATAAGCAGTCATTTGGAATAGACAAAGATGGCGAGCTCACCTGATATGAAAATTTCAGTATTGCCTACAACATGACAATTCTTACTACACAGATCCCCAGTTATCGATTTTGGAAGCAATCAGTCGAATAACTTAAAAAGTTCAAGATGGCGGCTACTTTTCTTAATCTGTTAACAGATTCGTTGTCGGAGACCACAAAGTTCTCCAGATATCGATTTTGGAAGCCATCAGTCGGATATCTAAAAAGTTCAAATTGGCGGCTACTTTTTCACATTCTGTCAACGGATTCCTTGTTGGAGACTAGACAGATCCCCAGATATCGATTTTGGAAGCAATCCGACGAATAACCTAAAAGTTCAAGATGGCGTCTACTTTTTTTCTAATTCTGTCAAGGGATTTGTTGTCGGAGACCACAAAGTTCCCCAGATATCGATTTTGGAAGCCATCAGTCGGATATCTAAAAAGTTCAAATTGGCGGCTACTTTTTCACATTCTGTCAACGGATTCCTTGTTGGAGACTAGACAGATCCCCAGATATCGATTTTGGAAGCAATCCGACGAATAACCTAAAAGTTCAAGATGGCGGCTACTTTTTTTCTAATTCTGTCAAGGGATTCGTTGTCGGAGACCACAAAGTTCCCCAGATATCGATTTTGGAAGCAATCAGTCGAATATCTAAAAAGTTCAAGATGGCGGCTACTTTTTCACATTCTGTCAACAGATTCCTTGTTGGAGACTAGACAGATCCCCAGATATCGATTTTGGAAGCAATCCGTCGAATAACCTAAAAGTTCAAGATGGCGGCTACTTTTTTTCTAATTCTGTCAAGGGATTCGTTGTCGGAGACCAAAAAGTTCCCCAGATATCGATTTTGGAAGTAATCCGAGGAAAAACTGAAAAGTTTAAGATGGCGGCTACTTTTTCTCAATCTGTTAACGGATTCGTCAGACCACACCAGTGGCCCTTGCCAAGATGCACTACGCTAACTAGCGTTTCTATTCGTTCCGTTTTTAAACTAATCGCGTCACTGGTAGATGACGTGATACGAAAAGTCACGTGATCTACCAGTGACGCGATTGGTTTAAAAACGAAACGAATAGAAACGCTAGTTAGCGTAATGCATCTAGGCAAGGGAATCAGATATCGATATTACTTTAATTAGCTGAGATACAATAAAGAACAACTTCTTTCAATTTTACAAAAATGTATATGACATCCCTTACGCTCATTTGGAGAGTAGGTATTTATCTCGAAAAGTAGGCTAGCTTCTTTACTGCTTATATATACTGTGGTTTTGAGTTGTTGAGTTTGATTGTTTTCCGTTAAGGTTAAGAACTCCAAAAAAGTTAAGCGCCCACAAGTTTTAACGTTTAGAAACAGTAATTGGGCGTTTTCCAAAAAAAGTGTACATTGTAAAATTGGTCTGTCCCACACATTCAAACTCATTTTTTTGTACTTTCTTGTCGTAATTGGTGAATAAGAGCAATCTTTTTGGCTTTAACAGTTTTTTGTCCGATGAAATCGATTTGTAAAACATGTAATATAACTATATAAATTATATATTTTTTCTGCAGAGGGCGCTGTAGTGCAAGGCTGCTAATTTAAACAGCTCCGTTTATTTTGTTGTTTTTATTATTTAATTATAAACTCTTTTAAAGTAAATATATAGCAATTATTAGTAATAACGTTTATTGAACACTGATAAATATAAATATTCAGAAAAAATGGCTCCAGCAAAGGCAAAATCTTAATACGGAGATAACGGAGATGAAAGGCGAGATAAAGTGTTCTTATGATGTTCTTCGTGATCAACAAAAGTTACTCACGTACCAGAGCGAATACATCCAGATGATACTAGGCCTTATATCCAACAAAACTGGGCACACAACACTAAATGGTCCACAAAAGATTTCACTTAATGAATCTGGCCCCCAAGGCATGGTGTTCTTAAATGATAAGCAGCCACCTTCCTCGTCACCTCCCTCCGTTACCTCCTAACTACAGGCCGATAACAATAGTCCCTACGATTTCAAAAATAGTGGAGTCAATCCTGTCGTCGCACATCATGAGTCACCTTGAGAATAACGACCTTTTGACGGACCGGCAATTTGCATATCGGCGGAAGACCTCAACGACCGCGGCAGCGTGTAAAATATTTGACTGCATTGTTACTGGTCTGGACGAGAGGTACAAGGTAGCGGGTATTTTATGAGACTTGTCCAAGGCCTTTGATGTGATCAATCACGGAATGCTTCTGGTTGCATCACTACGACATCAGTGATGTCAGCCACCGTCTACTCACGTCGTTCCTGTCCGGCCGGTAACAGGCAGTCAAGTTGTCCGCAAACGGCAAAAGAATGCAGTCCATGACCGGAAGTGTGGGTCTTGGGATCCCTCAAGGGTCAGCATTAGGAAACACACTGTTCTTAATTTACGTAAATGACCTTCCGACATCCATTACAGCTGGCCTTTCGGTGCTTTTTGCGGACGACACGACTGTCGTGGTTAGTGCGCGCACGTATGAACAGCTCGGGGAGAAAATTCATGATACGTGCCAACAGTTGCAGACGTGGTTTTCGGCAAATGGTTTGATCTTAAACTTGTCGAAATCCAATACCATGGTTTTCTCAGGCCGAAGTGTATCCCTTCCTCCGTGCGTGGCAAACGGTCCGATGCCGATATGCAATGAGTGTGGGTTCCTCGGCTTCACACTTGACTCTAATCTTAACTGGAAGTGCCATGTCGAAAAACTGTGTAACAGACTGAGTGGAGCAGTCTTTGCGTTGCGTAAACTGAAGAGGCTTATTGCAAATGATGCATTAAAACAGGTGTACTTTGCGCATTTTCACTCTCTGATGTAGTACGGTACGCTCCTATGGGGAAACTCTACGGATGCCAACAGGATAATGCTTATGCAAAAGCGTGCCTTACGCACGTTAGCAGGAGTGAAACCTAGGCACTCTTGCAGGGGCCTTTTTGTTACGCACCGCATATTGACGCACTACTCGGTCTACGTATTTCAAATATTAATGTTCGTAAGAAATAATATTTCATCCTTCGCACGCGTCAATATCCCTGGCAAGGAGCTCCGCCACACCGGGCATTTGAGAACAGTTCCCCGTCGCATGGCACTTACTGGTAAGAACCCGCGTGTCATCGGTCCAACATACTATGAGCGTCTACCCGCTAAACTTAAAAATGTACCATCCGACGAAGCATTTAAGCATCAGCTGAGAAACCTTTTATTGGATAATCCATTATACTCCGTCGACGAATATATGCAACTTAAATTGTAAAATTATTATTGTTTATTTGACCTTTATTACTTTTTGTATATTTGACGTCGGAACCTGACCATTTATTACTTGTTTATTAATGTTGTCTTTGATTATTTGAGTGTTATTTTTGTATTAATTTTTCATTATTTTGTATGAATGTTGACGATATCAATGTAATTTCGTATTTTTTGACATGCAATGCAATTTATGTTGTAACATTACTTTGATAAATAAATAAACTAAACTAAACTAAACTATAAATAATCGCTAAAAAAGGCAATAAAAATGTCGAAATCATGCTGTCCCACGTCGACCCGAGCAAGTTTAAACCTCTCTAAAACATTGAAGATTATTTTTAGTAAATATTTCATGGGGTCAGACATACAGCATTTTGAGTTTAGAAAACGATTTTGGGTTCAATTTACCTGAAAATATAGTTTAAATATGAAAAACAATACTTTATATTCTGTCCAAAGAAAATGAATAAACCGGAAATTCCGGCTTCGTCACCACGATTTTGGAGTCTTGCTGAACGAAAATCCTACTAAACTGATTCATTTTTAAATGCTGGCAAAATTATATTGCCTATGGTTCAACGATTCCGGCTTTAATGTCAATAAAACCCGTGACAAAAGAGGTCGAGTTTTGATGGTGCAGAAAAATGTTTCCAAACAAGTCACAGGATTTACAGTAAGTACAAATTGTTTATGTTATATGAATACAAGTTCAATAAAAAAAAACTTATAAGGTATTTGAAACTTATTTAAACACTTTGTTAAACAGGTTCTAATAAGTATTTATTGTGTTTTAAAATGTTTTTGCCGTAAATCGTCACATCCGTATCGTCACGTGTCGTATTACCGGAAGGATTTTGTGACGAACTGGAATTATAAGGCGCAGTGTAGACAGATGAGATAAGATATATAAAAAAAAAACAAAAAAGGGGGTTCTGTGTTTGACCCGTAATATGTATGTTTGTTTATATCTTCGCGATTTTCTTCAAAACGGCCCTACCGATTTGCAAAATTGTTTCGGGAATATTTATAATCGTATTTCCATGGTTTTTAGATAAGTATAAGTACGTAAATGTACCTACCTACATAAATATTTGCTGTGCCTTTAGTTAATAATATTTAACACTATTACTTTTCATCGAAGTACTTAAGTAGTTAAATTAAAAAAGTAGTGCTTATCAAAGCATTAAATATAAATTATGTTACTTTGTGATCTCTTGATGTCCGTGATAAAAATAGAATATTATTAAGTAACTTCAATATCTCAAGTTAGAATTACTATTACTCATACATAAGTGCGCAATACCTAAGATAAGTAAGTACTATATCTTTGAATAAATATATTTAAAATTTACAATTTATTTTATTCATATGCATTAAATTTATGAAAATAAAAGTTTTTATTTCAAAAACACTTAAATGAGTATTAGGCCTTACATTTTCCAGTTAGCCACATTGAAATCCGGATAGTCACTGTCCCACGATTTGGACTAGGGTACAAATATAAATCTAATATATTCCTTTGTGGTAAATTAAATTGTTTAGCACTAAATATCCTAAACTGAAATATATTTATGTATGTATAATTATATTTTTAAGTTTTCTAATTGTTAAGACACTAAAAAATAGTTGTATTACAGGTAAATGACCACTGTCGTGACTAACTGGAATTAGTTTTGCTTCTAAAATAATGTTTTCTGTAAATTCTTATATTGAGGCCTTTTTTAATTAGTTTTAGTGTTGTTTAAAGTTTTATAAACTAAAACTTTTCAAAAAAAATACTTGCTATAATTTTATTTTATTTATATATTTGTGACGAATCGGAACAAGTTTCATCACTACTCATAGAAAAAACGTCGTTTATTTCGTTATTTTTCTTTATTTTTACACAATTTTCTCAAATAATGTAGCTTATATTACCCATTAAATTAAAAAAAAATGCGAAATTGAATCAAATAATTTTTACTTTTCCGAATCGTCACGTGTACACTTTTTTTGGAAAACGCCCAATTATTAGATCTAATTTAATTTATTTAACGGTTTGCTGAAAATATTGAATTCCCCGGAAAACTCGGGGAAATGAAACAATGCTTTACTTGCAACACGGGGCCTACAAAAATAATATCTGCTATTTTATTATTAAAGTTTTCGTGTTAATTACATTAATTTGGATTCAGAAACAATATATTAACCTGTGAAAAGTAATTCCTTGTGCCTTATTGTGTCTTTCAGACTTTGATAAGCACTCTTTCACCGCGCATTCCCCCATTTTTCGCAGCTTCTTTTACGGTTGGCGTCTGTTTGACAACTAACTTGACAAATGGCCGACTGGTGACTGCAGTCACCAATGACGTGGCAACGGGTTATGCGTGGTGACTGCCCCTCTAGTTAATATACCTCAATGGTTTATATAATTTCCGCAATATGGCATATGGCGAGGTTGTTCATTTTTCTGGTCAGGCTGTACAAAAAACTCACAACAAAAAAAAAATATGGCAATTTAATTTAGCCTTACGCACGTCAATTCAAATTCCGCGTTTTATCTGGGTTTGTAATTTTGTACTTTAGACCTTCTTTAAACTTTAATCTGTGCTTATGGAAATAATAATATACACATGATAGATAAACATCTTAGCCTGATTGTGCAAAATGTGGTACAGAATTAACAAAAAGTTTTTAGAGTTGTTGGTAATTTTGTAGCTCTGCCTACTCCACTCTGGGAATGAAGGTGAGTGTATGTATGCACCTCGGATCGGAAGACGTATCCTTTTTCACTAGGGCCACAGTTAAGTATATCAAACACATTTTTTGATTTTGTGTCGTGTTTCTCAATTGAACGGTGAGTGAAGCCAAATTATAGATAGGCAGGTATTAATACTCTAATGGTCGAACCCTACATTGAAACCGCGGACAGATAAGGCTGATTCGGGTTAAAATTTGACATTTGCCCATACAAAATGTGTCAAATTTTAATCCGAAGTAAGCTCAGGAAGCAAGCCTATCAATCCGCGGTTTGAATTATAAGGTTCGGCCATACGAGGAGTGTGAGGCGCCGCTAAAATCGCGTAGTTACCTGTCAAAAAAATACAAATTTAGCTCCAGGCGATATCGTTTCTCACCAATTTTGTCATCCCCTAACTAAATCAAGTCCGAGTTCCACGATTTTTGAATATGTTGTAGTTATTATACAGAACTAGGTTTGTACGTTTTTTTTTTAATTGATTCATTCTAAGATATATTTTCTTGGAAAGAAAAAAAATAGGTACAGACATTAACTGAAACACCTTTTTGTTATACCATGTTTTTAGAAAATAAATTATTATTATTATACTCGATATTTATTGAAATTTCTGTAAATTAGGTTTTTTACAATAAATATTTAAATATAAAAGTAAAATAACAATACCAATACAAAAAATAAACATAAAAAACCTAACCTACGAGTGCTGCCGCAGCGGGGCAAGGCTCAAGCTACCGGTGGTTAGGGCTGCAGAGAGAGGAACCTCTTCACAATGCGTGCCGTATCGAGGAGTACTGCCTTATTATTATTATTATGATGGTTTTTCATGATATCTACAATATATTCAAAAATCGTAAAAATCGGACCAAGTTTAAGGGGAGACAAACGTTACCGCATTTTGTATGGATTTTTTTAGCTTCACAATCCTCTTAAGTTACATTATACTTTTGCAGGAACGTTTCTTATCATCCTACCTATCCTGATTATTGACTTTTTCGTTTGTTGAGAATGTTTAAAAATAGGCCGTGTCTTTATGATCCGTAAATATCTACCGGGCAAGAGCATGTTGGACCAGGCTCATTATAACTCCAGTGAAAATTATACACTTTTCGAGTTCAATATATAATTATATCCTAAACGGTCCCTCAAACCTAAAAATTTAAAATAACTTGGACGTAGGTACATAGTTATTTTTAAGATCCAACGACACTTCACTCGATGTTATAATGTAAAAAAATACTCTCGTTTTACTTGTACCTATGGGTAGCCGATTTTTTTTATTTCTTGATGTTATTTTACAACTTTGTCGGTGTACCTAATTGAAATGTAAATTTTGCCATATTAGAGCTTTGTAGTACTAAAAGTCTCTGAGCTAGACCGCGGAAAGACGGACACTCATACTCATTATGTATTACTATGAGTGCAATAAATTGACATATGGGCAGACGGACTGACGGACAGACGGACATGGTGAAACTATAAGGCTTCCCAGTTTGACTTCGGAATCCTAAAAAAAGTAGAAGACAGCCCAGCCATCTACGACAGCAGCGCTGCTGGCAGCGCCAGTGTCTGCGCCAGCAAGCAGCGCAACTTAATCAGCGTTCCCGAAACCACAGCCAAAACGTAGCGGAGGATGTTATACAAGAGGGAATGCGATTCTGATAATAATAGTGTACAATAAAATTGTACTGTAACAGGTTTTTTTCTTGAATGTCATAAGTGCTAGAGTGCCTCTTTATTACGGTTCCGTACCAAAATGGTAAAAAAGGAACCCTTATGGTGAGACTTCGCTGTCTGTCTGTATGTCACAGCAGGTTTTCTCAGCAACTATAAAGGCTATCAACTTGAAATTTGGCAGAATAATACAACTTCCTTGCCCGCATCTGTTTTTAGTAAAAAATATATAAATTTATTTTATAAATTATTGAAAAGGGGTCTAGAATGGGGGTTAAAAAATGAAAGTGGTTTGATTATAAAGAAAATGGGATGTCATATGAAAGGGCCCAATCTGCACATTTCAAAACTATTTTTTTTGTTAATTTTCTGGTACCTATGTATTTTTTGATTTATAGCCAAAAATGCACAAAAAATGCCCGCCCCCTTATCTCCAAAGTGATAAATCAAAAAATCGAAAAATTCCTGGCGTATAGATAATTATTTATATTTTATGGGAAAAATAAAATGAAGTGTTAATTATTTACAGTTTTTGAGAAATAACAAAAAAGCTTCAAAAATCTGTTTTAAAATTTAAGCTAGTCAAACGGATTGCCTAGAAAATAAAGTTAATAACAAAATGAGTACCTATTTTCTTTTGCGTTAACCAAGCATATTCTCTTAAATACGGAACCCTAGGTGAGCGAGTGTCCGACTCGCACTTGACCGTTTTTTTAAATGAAATATTTACATCATTCAATCATATAGACTTTATTTTTTGCCCATGTAAATGAATAATTCCATATTTTTAATTCATAATGATACTGAAATGATTGTACCTACTCTCTAAATAGGAATCGTACCTTTTGGGATTTTTGTTTCTTACTTAACCTTTTTCTAGTTAACCAGTTCGTATCAAGAATGCCAAATGACGAAACCAAACTTCTACCTAGCTAGAAAATGTAAACCTACAGTCGGCCAATAAAGTGGTCTGCCTCCCCACAATAAGGGCGATAAGATGGTCGATTTTTCGCGTCAACTCGAAGTTCATGTCCTATTGAACTACGCGTAGGTATGATGAAATGGCAATAATAACGATCAAATTAGAAATCGTCATTCGTGCGCATCTCTCCTTGCCGCCTGTGTTGAATTTACGGAGACTCAAACCGTTGTGGTTAAACTTGCACATCAATGGATTCTTATAGGATTTACTTAAAGCTGCGCCTGTATTCCCAGAATCGTATAACCTTGGTGTTTTCAAGGCACGAGGGAATATGCTTTTTTCTGGGTAAAATTATATCACCCTCGACTTCGTCGTCACTTAACATCAGGTTACACTCAGGTCAAAGGTAAGCCAATTTTTGAGAAAAAACAGCTGTCTGGCGACTAATGCATTCGCCTGTGTCATTCTAAAAAAAAAAAAAGTTTTCTGGGGCCTGTTTTATAAAGCTACAAATTACAATTTACAGGTTACAAGTTTTCATTTGACACATCCTCGACCAATGGCGACCAGCCATTTGAGCAGTGTTGCCAGTTTAGACCTGTAAAATTGTAATTTGTAGTTTTATAAAACAGGCCCCTGGAGGCGCGCTAGCAGTCAAAGAATGCAATTTGACTAGGCGATACTAGCTGCTAACTATAGCATTATAAGGCCTACATCAAATTTCGCTCGTTAAGAATCTTGCATCAGTCGATTACAGATCAAAATCACTTTGACTTTCCTACATACCTACGACGTAAATTTAAAAAAGAGCAGCTCTATTCCGCAAAGACCCAACAGGAGTATCAATCCCACAACCCACAACTTATGCGGTAATACTGTTAATGAAGTCAGCTTTTTTGAGTTTAACGTTTAACGCGTGGGTGTTATTAAAATAACTAGATCTGAATCACTAATCGAGTGAGGTTGTTTGGGGGATATTTACTGCGATTGCATTTTATTATGAGTGCTCAATGAGTAAGATAGGTACCTAAGTCCGTGTAAAGTAGGTATTTTTGGGGCCTACGTATAGGATGAGGACGATATTTTGGACATTATGTCAACCAACTCTGCGCCAAGATGCTGTGCATTTAATACTAGTTTAAATGCTTTGGATGATCTCGGCTTGTAAGTGAACATCAGTTATTGTTTCTATTTTATACGCAGCAGTTTAAAATATTAGGTACACCGCAAAATACCTACCTACCTGTTTAGCCTACCCATGATCATGGCCAACGCAACCACTTCAGTAATATTGATAATTGCGATAATTATTCCGTAAATGTATTTAAAGAATATAAAAATTGCGCTCACTGATATAACTCTACATTTGTATCATAGAATCAAGGACTATAGCCCAGTTTACCAAGGAATAGTGCGCGAAAGAGGACGGAGACAAAAGGTAGGTAGTTAATGATACGAGTAATGATTAAAATGGTAAGAAACACTCATTGGCCAGGAACGGACCGACAACTCTTCTTGAGTTGCTGGTGTTTAGATATGGGCGGTGGTGATAACTTCCCATCAGGTAACCCGCATGCTCGTTTGCCTCCCTCTCTTATAAGTTTTTTTTTAAAAGCCCATTGTTAAG
The DNA here is from genome assembly GCA_946894065.1 of Acleris literana. Classification (NCBI taxonomy): domain Eukaryota; kingdom Metazoa; phylum Arthropoda; class Insecta; order Lepidoptera; family Tortricidae; genus Acleris; species Acleris literana. The sequence continues at coordinate 9,996,725 of OX335681.1, forward strand.
TACCGTCCGTAACATATAAATAACGTATTGTAGTTACGGGTTCTTCCTTTACAAGGTGATGTGAACAGAATAGACTAGTTAGTCGTACCGGATCTTCTTTTCCATACGAGAAACAGTCCGTTCAATTCCTGGCGGTTGTTTTGAATGTTGTCGTGCTATCTTTTATTTTTTACTTTAAGTAATTGTTGTAACTATTCATTAAAATTATTGTAAACAAGACTTATTTATGTTAACTATGGTCCTTCGAACCGGATTAATGATGCTCGCTTATTGTGGCTTGTGACAATAGCTTCCAATGCGAAGATTATTATGAATAGATAAAAATGTGTAGGACAGGTTAACAATCGGTGTGAGGGGTCGCCGGCGGTTCTGCGCGATTGTCTCCCATCGAGGTGAGCGCGCGTCGGCCCCACCACGGCTGCGCCTACGCCGCGCAGCGACATTCACTCCTGCGCACTTCTACTTCGAACGTCAGACATCGCGCGCGCACATAAAGCTAATTATTATCCGTGTTCAGTACTAATTTGTGATGGAAAAAGAGCATCAGCCAGACTCGATGGCTACCATCACCATGAAGCCGGAGTACCCGCCTTCAGAGGTGTACAGCGCGTCCGAGCCGCCACCGGTATGTATTTACCCGTTACTTGCTTTGAATAATGTTAGGCACGTAACACGGATCCACTTAACGTCGCTCTTTTTTGAGCTGTGACATTCAAAGGCTTTAATTTGTACTGGAAATATTAAATGACAAGTTCTAACTAATCGAGACAAAAGGTAAGGCGGTTATTCAGTTAAACGGTTTGAGTGCGGGAAAGCGCCTTTCTCCCGCAGCGCTAGCTGCAGCGCTGACGTGTTCTGGCTGCTTGTTTGTAAACAAGGGTCTAATTTGTCCTCGACACATACACATTCTCGCCGATAAAACCTCTATACCTTCATTAATTCACCAACGGTTACGAAAAACCTTGCTTTCAAGTTAGGTTTTAAACAAATTTACACGTGAAACAGCGTACTGTTTAGTAGACTTAATAAACTGATAGGTAGTCCTGTTCTAATGGTACTGAGCGATTTTGTTTCTAATTGTATGCGATTTTTGTTTGAAATTATATTAGTATTTTCTATTTTAAATCAGGCAAAAATACTAACGCATATTGAAATAAAATAGGGTTTAATTATCACTACTAAAAGTACCTATAATATATTGTTAACGTACCTATGTTAACAAAAAACCTTGTGTAAAAAGTATCTACCTACTTGAAGTATTCTTACTTACCTTCGGCATGATCCATACATGCCATTATGTCATACACTACATGCCTTCTATGAGTGTATTGACTCCATGTATAGTCGTCGATTAAGTCAGGGCCCTCCTTCAAAGCGAAAGGTAGTAGAGGCTAGAGAGGCGCACAGTCGGTAGACCGAGTCTGTTCGTTAGTTCGTTACTAAATTTACCTAAGTTCTCAAATTTTTATCATTGTTTCCTCAGGCTACACACCTAATTGAGTCTATTTAATGCAGTTTTTTTATGCAACTGCCGTTCGTTTGATCCACTGACACACCTTTACCCGTTATAGGATGTTTGACAACCGGCAACAAAGGCCGATAATGTTGAGACAGAAAATAACCAAGGTTATGTTACAGAGCCTCTGATGTTATGAAAACGATAAGAAACTATTTTTATTCTATTGTAATCGAAGAATACTTCGAATATTATAATATTGTTAAAGCTAAAACAAGTTTCACAACATTCAACGTAACAATCCAAGTTCTATTATTAAATATCTTTACTCATAGTGATCCAAAACAATAAAATTCAATAAATTCGTCGACGTTTGTGAATAGTTTTCGGATGTTCATTGGTTGTTGTTGTTGAGTCGATGAGCAAAGCAAACAAACACGGAAATTTTGATAACGGCTCGTAAACGCGCCTGACTTATCGACAACGTAAATGAATTCTTAAAAGCGCTCCTTTCCGAGAACTGCGGCGCGTACGAATGTGGGAATTGCATTGTTCTATTGTCCCTGGCCATCCATTAACACTGCCACTTATCGCACTCCTTCAGCCCACGTCTTTATCTAGCTATAATATAACTAAAAGTTTGCCATATAACTTAAAAATGCGGTGATGCGAAAAAATAGCACTCGACAACGAGATCCTTCAATGCTTCTGCACTATAATTAATCAATATGTACATTTATGAAATTATTCATAAATGTACTAATTACTCAATATATTTCGGGCTTAATTGCTAAAGACACTATTATTCATTCGGCTTCGAATATTTCAAGGCAGCTACTTGAGCTTCTGCAAAACAGATAGCTACTTAAATAAAACGTGCTCTGGCAGCGATTCGTCGAATTAATGATAAATGACAAGCCAAAATCAATAGGAGTAGAGTTCAAATATTGATACAAAATATTGGCTCTGTAGACACAGATAAATAACAAGAGTGATGGGGTGAAATCGTTTCTAGGCCAGGCCATTGGACCGAACGTGGTCGCAGTAGTGTGGTCACCGTTGGCGTTGAGGGCTTGCGTCACGATCCACTGGTCACCTTCCATGGTGGCTACAACAATGCAACACTTAATAAATAATACTTATTGATTCCGATAAGTTCTGGAACTCTCTAATATTTATTTGGCAACATCCAGAGGCGGTAAATTCTTCCTAATTATATGTAGAAATGCTTTCTTAGTAGTTTTTAAACTCTTGAGGTTGGATAAAACCCGTACTTTTACCCGTACATACAAACTTTTACACGCAGTCTATCGCTTTTTTATGCTTTCCGTTTCATTCTTATTTTTCTGCATTGCCGCAAACATTTAAATGAATATTTGAGCTTTAGTACCTCCTACTGCGCACGTATTTTATTTATTTTAGGGTCGCGACTTGTAAACATAATGCAGTATTAATTTGGTGATGTGTGCGTGGAACATTATGAATATGAAGTAGGCTGGTTGTGCGATGAACACACGTGGACAATGGGTCGGTTTCTCCGGCACACGCGTTAGTCACCGCGTCAGTCTGCCGATCTACGAACTATTAATATGGCCTATACGCACTAGAAAGCGGTTACACTGAATATGGTTGTTGTTATGCGCTAGACAAGGCACGATTCTGTATTGGATAAGCAGTCACTGGGGAATGATGACTATTCGATTGCATATCAATATGAGATTGACATGTATTGTGTCCTAGGCGTCGCCGACAGAAACATATAGCTTTAAATTGATTGACATTAAATTCACATTTCATATAAGCGCAACCTTATTGTTAATAATTATTTTGCATTTATTAACGTAAATTCTGATTTAGAATAAGAAAAGGTCTATTGTGGATCTTTAATTTCCAGGATGCATTTTGCAACCAAACATTAACTAATATTTTCATGCCAATCTCAAACATTGACGTAACCTGAACTGCATGGTATTTGTTTACGTAAGTAACTTTTGAATTAAAGTTGTATTTTAAACAAAAACACGTATACTTATACCGACGCAGACATGAGTAAATAAAGTTTGTAAGAAAAAACGGTTTGATCACATATAGCCGTTCCAGAGCCACGTTTCCAGACACAAGAGGTCCAATATGTTCTTAATCATTAGTTATTTAGGTAGTAACAAGATAAAACAAATAAGTACGTAAAATAGATAAATATCGGTCAATTTCACACAAATGACAAAATACATTTATTACAATTAATCTTAAATACTGACGAAATGTAATCAGCCACAGGCTTCGTCAAAGAATCAAATTTAAGCAACAGCATAAGTGGCATGACTCAAGTAGGTACACATAAATAAACAAATATCTGTCAAACCACTTGGATAGTGGTATAAATGTGCCCATTACGCTGGCAGCGATACCGCGTTGTATGGCCAATGAAATTTGTTGTACATGAAACGAACCGGAGCAAGAATCACCACCCCTGTCCCTCAGCCGGCGAACCGACTCCCAAATAAACTGCTGGGCTTCCGCCCCCAAGGACCTGCCGTCTCCACGGCAAACGGCACAAAGTCATACCATAAACTATAAGCTCTAAGCTTGTGCTGTGCTGTGGGTAGGTTGTTGAGGTTAAAATGCTTATATAATTTTATTGGTTGATATACCCTGACTCACAGATTCACAAACATACGAGCATGTAAATGTAGTCTGATAAACTGTTACTCATTTGTTTAGCATATTCGAGTAGAATTACGATCAATTGTTTTAAGCATCATACATATACAACCGATATAATGATCCCTTTTATGTCTTGATTTAAACGCGAATATATTTTAACAAACATTATGAACATACTATTTTGAGCAGTTTACCTTTACAATAAGGAAGTAGTCTTGGTTAGGTACACGCCGCGCAAGAGAAGAGCGTTGTACGTAAGAATACATTTTATGTAAGTTACAAGCTGTTTTGTAACCGTTTAACAACCGCAAACATGAATGATGCACGCATGAATACACATAAAATCCGAAATAGGGAAGTTTACGAAAGACTGTTTTTAATAAAGTCTTTTGCAAATATATCCTAGGTTTACTTAACAAAATGTAAGTTATCCGAGTATTTCTGGTAAATGACGTTTCGCTCTAGCGGTTTTTAAGTAGAGCAAATTATAAAGATCGAAATCCGCGGCATTTGCACTCGCGAAAGATGTTGATGGATTTCTCGAATGCAATCATGGAAGCACTTTCACTGGACCCCGGCGCCGGTCCCTGCAGTACGCCGGTTATGTAACGCTGCAATCTGTGAAACCGATTCGGAGTTGTTAGTAAACCGTCACTTCATTAACTTCGCCTCGCTAAACCAACGGTTACTTCATGCGGCGCTTGGTGCGAATTGGTTCGTTTGTGATGTGCATAACATTAACAATACATTATGAACATGTAGAAATGTTAAGCTCGAAAGTGTTCCCCGTGTCTTCTCGTTTATTATGCAATAAAACTTTGTAAAGTCCCTTTTCTACTCCGGTAAACGTTTAAAGTTCTTGCTCACTACACTGATCAGACGGCAAATATAACACAGTACTGTGTAGGTGTTTCGGTATGACTTCGATTAATAGTTTTTGAAATTATGTTTTTACTCCACCTATTTGGAAAAGGTGATATGATTGCTCAAAAGAGGGATCAAAATAGTCATCTACGTTGGTTCAGTTTGTATGGCACCGCCAGCCTGCACTCCATGGGCGACGGTGGGTGCCAGGGCAAGCATGGAGGAGGGGTGTCTCCCTCTTCGTATAATCTACTATATTCCTTTTTACGGTTCCGTAGTCAACAAAGAACCCTTATTGTTTCGTCATGACGGTCTGTCCGTCTGTCAGCAGTTAACTCGGAGACTCTTGATTTGTTTTTACCGAATAACTTTAAGTGAAAAATTCGTTCATACATGTGGTTTTTTGACTTAGTTTTTTGTGTTTGAAGTAACGGCTTAAATTTGTCAGAATCTGTCCATAGAAATAAAGCGCTAATGGTATCGTCTTGGGTCGTCCCATTCGTTTTTTGTCAAGTTCTTAATTCGTCTCATTCTGATTTCGTCATCCATTTTTCATTCGTCACTTTCGCTGTTAGTCATTGTGATCTTGGGTCATAGTTGTTGTTTGTCTTGTTCTTACGAGGGGTGCCTTTTAAGTTCTGTCGTTTGAAAAAACTAAAGACAATTTAAGTGTTAAATGGTATTTATTGTTTTTCAAAGTAATCACCGTGATATGTAATACACTTTTTCATTCGATCGAACCAGTTTTCGAAACACTTATTCCATTCCGAAGTCGGGGTCTCCAAAATGGCCGTTTTGTATGCCTCAACCGCTTCTTCAGGCGTCCGGTACCGTTGACCACGAAGTCGTTGCTTGATTTTTGGAAAAGTCATGTCATTAGGGCTTAAGTCTGGACTGTACGGCGGGTGATCCAAATTTTCGACGTTTTGTTCTTTTAAAAACGCAATTGTCTGCCGGGCGGTGTGCGAGATAGCATTATCGTGGTGCATTACTATACGACGTCTTGGGTTATTTTTTCGGAACTCGCCGATAACTTCTGGTAAACAAACAGTGGTATACCAGTCAGCATTAACTGTTTTACGATCTTCGAGCACGATGGGCGCAACGTGGCCACTTTTCGCTACAAACGTGGCGACCATTTTTTTCGAAGTGCTCCGTGAGCGTATTACTTTGGTCGGTTTTGGCTCATCTTGAAACACCCAAACAGTCGACTGCTGTTTAGAATCCGGATTGTAGGCATATATCCAAGATTCGTCACCACTGATAATGTCATAAACGTGTTTAGAGTCTCCTCGGTTGAATTGCCGCAGACTTTTGCGGCACCATCTAACGCGAGCCGTTTTTTGGTCTTCACTAAGTAAATGCGGTATCCAGCGTGAGATCATTTTTTTTACACCCAAGTGATCATGCAATATATTTTGAACACTGGTCCCTGAAATGCTTAATGAAGCTTCTATCTCGCGGTATGTCGCATGGCGATCTTCGACGATCAGTTGCCGTACAGCATCAATGTTTTCCTGGGTTACAGCTGTTTTTGGTCGGCCTTCACGATGCCTATCACTAAGACTAGAGCAACCACGTTGAAATTCCGAATACCAACGTTCCACAGTCCGGATGCATGGTGCTTCATTTTTAAAAACCGTAGTCAGCTCTTCAAAGCACTGAAGACGCGTTAAACCCCTTTTAAAGTTGTAAAATATTATCGCACGTAAATTTTCCTTCGAAATTTCCATTTTCACAACCGACTTGTCAACTTTGAACCGACGCTGTACTAAAACGAATCGGCCGATCTCGAGACATTCTTTTGTTTTTGAATTCTAAATTCAAATATTTTAAGATGATACTAGTTTTTTTTTAAATAATCACGGGAGTTTTGCAAACGACAGAACTTAAAAGGCAGCCCTCGTATTCAGGTTCATTCGATGTTCGTCTCTTCTTCTTTTGACATGTTCGGTGTTAGTCTTTTTAGTTTTTAGTCTTATTCGTTACTCGTCACATTTTTTTCGACACGTTCGTTGTTGGTCCCATTAGCAGTAAGTCACTTTCGTTTTTAGGTCCATTAATAATTCGTCTTGTTCGGTTTTCGTCTCAATTCCCGCTTTAGTTATACAACCTAAGAGCTACGGTGCCACTGACAGACACGTAGACAGACAGACAGACACATATTGCAGTCAAACTTATAACACCCCCTTTTTGCAGGCGGACTTTGAGCCTGTCACAATAGTTCGAAAAATGCGGCGAACGCTTATGTCACTTTCATACATTTTGTCGATAACAAATTTCGACAACGGATATCGAAGCGTTTTGTCTAGAACCCCAGATCACTATTTACCCAGTTGCTGAATTTGCTCGTACAAAGGAGTGGAACCCCCTGACTAAGTACTTATAGTAGACAATTTTATACTTCATAATTTTCGTAATTTCTCTTTTCGTGATTTTCGTGATTCTAGTCGCCTTAAAGAAAACAAGTCAAATTTCGAATATCAAACGGGACAAATAGTGAATGTGTCCAATAAAGAATGAGATCAATTTCTAAAGAGGCCAAATAAGAAAAATACGAACTTAGAATAAGACCAAAGACGATAGGACGAATAACGAATGAGACTAAAAAAGAGATAGACTAACACCGATCATGACCAAAAAATATGAAGACTAATAGCGGAATGACCCGGAATAAGAAAAAGACAAATAATGAATATGACCAAAGACGACAAAGATTACCACCGAAAGTGACGAATGAAGCATGGATGACGAAATCAGAATGAGACGAATTAAGAACTTGACAAAAAACGAATGGGACGACCCAAGACGATACCGCGCTAATGTGGTTTCAGTTTGACCTTCACTTCACACTGGGCTTGTGTGTAAAGGGTTACAATCCTACACTGCATGAGCATGCTTTTGCACGGTTTTTACGTTTAAAGATAGTTTACGAGGCACACTTTTCTCGTTATGACTTCGCAACGTTATTAGTTAGGTACTTATACTATTACGAGGATTGATAGGTACTTATGCATTTAAATTATTATGCGCAAAAACATAACAACTGATGTTTATGTTAATGTCTGAACAAATAGGTACTTAATGGCAAAAAATATGCGCAGTTTTTTTTTACTCGATTCTTATGCGACGTAATCATACTTATAGCTAATTAAAAATAGTAGGTAAGTACTTCGATTTTCTAATCTAAGCTAGAAAGTTTTCTAATATGTAGAGTAAAAAGCATGAGTTGTACTTATGTGTCACTCGGTAGCATTGGTCTCAAAGTTCTAGTAATTAAGTACTTACCTATACTAAACTAGCTCTCCGCTCGCGACTTCATCTTCATAATATACTTTAATTAAAATAAACAAAAAACCCGACCGCAATAAAAAACAACTGAAAAGCGAAAAACAAGCTATATAATCTATAGAAAATTGTAAGAGCATGTACTTATTGATATTTATAACAATTTAAATTTAACTTGAATATTGGAAAAAGTGTTCCAGGCGGGGACAAGCAATAAATTTCAAAACCTATTTCTTGAATATATATGAGCTCTGGACCTTAAAATTTCAATGTCGCGAAGCTACAAGTAACAAATTACAAGAGAAACTCTCTTTCTAGCGAAAGGAGTTTATTGCTTAACATTTACGTATTTTTTTGACTTTCCTGCAAAATAGTAGCATCAAAGTGTTATAATGTATATATATTTGGAATGGGCTATTTAATAGCTTTCATTTGATACCCATATTGTTATAATATATTTTTTTTTATTCTCCCTCCATATTTTTTTCCGCGGACGCCATATTGAAATATTATATACCCTATGTCACTTCGGCAATTAAGACGAATCGAATGATACCTCGTATGTTTAAATCCGTCAAGCCGTTTAGGCTGCAGAGCGTGCCCAGAAATAGACATACATACATACATACATACATGCATACATACATACATACATGCATACATACATACATACATACGCTCCTTCTGACGCAGTCGGGTAAAAACAACGCTAGAATTTGCATTTATATTATTATTATAGTAGTGAAGATTCTTACTTTGGTGTAGGTAAGTGCCTCGCCCTAAAAAACGACCAAGCTATCATACAAACATCCATCCCTTCTTTGCAACCTATATAGGTTAGGGGTTTATTAAAAAAAAAAGCTTAACTTCATTCTTTTTTGTTTACTTATAAACAATAGCCAATTCCCACGTTTCTTACTAAAAAAATAACAAATTCCCATACAATCATCTAGCTACCCCCTTTTCTTTCCCCTAAGGCATAGGTACATATAATAATAACGTTGGATTATTAGAACGCTTTCATTGGTTGTGATAATTGAGAAGTCAAATTTGTAGGCGACTGTATTGGTAAAACGCAATGTTATTTAATTGTGTGACCATCTACGTAAATAGAAAAAATAAAATAGAAGATATATATAATTCCTCCCTTCTCTTTAGATTAAACATACCGCTCTCATTTTGCTCCCTTCCCTTGTGAAAAGTGTTTAAAAAGCACCTTGACAACAAAAAGACAGTAGTAGCCCAGATATATTAACTTGCGGCTAATATTAAACTTGAATGATTAAATTATGATGATGAAAATCATAAAACCATAACGTAAATAACCTACCTTACCTACCTTAACCTTATCGTCATAACTCATAAATGAAAAAAATAAGTAAATATTCGTTTTTACCTAATTCATGACATGTTTGTTATTTAGAAAATATACTTACAACAGCACGATTTTTACAAATTAATAGTGATCAAGCGGAGCTTATATTAAATTTAAAATCCTCTTATTTGTTTTAAGTAGGTTAACAAGGTATTATTTAACGGGTGGTGGAGGAGGAGGTGGGATAAGGGGTCGTCGCATCGCATGCAAGGCAGGTAGCCACCGAGATTATTAACACAATCGGTGGCTAAGATTTGTTTTAACCGCTATCTAAGTTCTACGAAACTGTTATTTATACACGAAAATATGGCGTCGGCTTTTTTAATAGTATAAGTTCCGGGATTCCGGGACAACGCCGCCGGGTAAATATGTATCCGAATTTCCGATCCCTGCTTATATAACATAAAATCAATCATCTAAATTGGACCATTATAAATCCACCTAAGTAAAAAGGAGGGTTAATGTTTTCGGGTGGAGGTATGTCCCATCAGCATCACGCATGTTCATTTATTAAGTCACAGTTCAATCATTGAGTTGTTTCTGTTAGTGTAAATATTTAATAAATACATAATTGGAGCCACGGAAATTGCATAGTTTGATTTGATATGGAAAATCCAACGAAACAGGAATCTGACAAACCGGAAACAAATCGCTAAACCGTTATATCGTACTGCGATCAAGGTAAAAACATAACGTGTTTAAACGGGGAAGAGCTCCATTGCTCTTAACGATACTACCGCGATAGAGAAATTTCAAATAACATCAACTCAACTAAGACCAAAAATACCATTAAGAGCAAAATAAACAAACGCATTTTATTAGAAAGGTAGTTTCATCACAAAAGCGTAGTCAAATTAAATATCGCATGTCAATCGCAATCTACGCTTAGTTCTGCGTAATGACGTTATGATCTTCACGGCCGCTGCAGAAGAAAGTAGACAGCGACTAATGCCGTTTTGTTATCCCTAAATTGATAGCTGTGGCGTAAAGTACAATCAAATAGGTACTACTTATTATTTTGACATGGGCTGCCTGATATTACTTATCTAACGCAGTGCTCAAATGTTATGATAAGTCCAGTGGCCCTAAACAAGATATGCATTCGGTGAATGTTATGTGCCGAAAATAGGTAAGCCTGCCTAACGTTCGCGTCGAGCGTTATGTCAATTCAATATCGACTGTTTTCGAAAATCGTTTAGATAGCGTTAAGCATATTGTCTTGGGCCTCAGATCTGTAAAAACGGCTTTTTCTTCGATAGATTGAGCGAAGTCCTTCGCGAGTTAAGCTACCTAATTAAGAACACACGCTCTGAAATGTTGTTTTTCGTCCGTCGTTGGTTAAGAGAATCACCTACCAGGCAAGAAGACTGAAATGAGCTGATATAACATACGTGAATGCTTACCTATAAGTAAGATAAAACTCCTAGGTTATTCAAACACAAAATTTAGTTCGTTCTATATCGTTTTCTTTAATGTGAATAGTGTTTCGGTGGCACCTAGTCGTGAAACTATCCAGACTATCACCACAATATAACAATATTTACCCTGAGTTTTTAAACACACTCCGGTTCCCCTTTCTTTAGCATAACTTTTTTGAAATAATCTGTTTTGAACAATTACTTTAAGCATACAATGCGATACAATACTATACAATATAAATACTTTTATTAAATACACGGCAGGTGGTGTGAACAAATTTATACTAACTAATACGTACGCAACTATAAGCATAAAATCATATGGCATACCTACTTGGTCAAGCTTCGTATACATCTACCTGTAGGTCGCATAAAGACTGTGAGCCGAATAACCTTTATGCATTACATTGATGATCCGAATTTTTTTTCTCATAAAAAGTTACTAAGCAGAAAAAAATACAGCATTTAATTGTTTTAATATATTTAACTCAAACAATAAAGCACCCAGCTTTATTTTTTGAGTTTCGGCTTAAAAAAACCTGATTGATTGAAGCTAACTAAGCCTAAGCTAAGTCTAATCTAACCTAACCTCGCTCGGTTATTGCCATTCGCCATTTTATCAAATAAAAATAAATAAATATATACTTATTTTATTATATGGAACATCATCGTTATGTTATGTTACATGTTTATTACTCTTGACAAAAAAAAGTAATGAAATTGAGACTTGTCAATAGCAACTAAGTATGCTTTTTAAATAAGTATGTTATCAGATAAGGCTTCAACGGATTTTACGGATTTTAATGAAAATAACGGTTGGTATTTCGTACCAGGAAATCGATTCGTTATGTTGTCATCGTAGGTAGGTATGCACTGCTACTATTAGTAGAGGGGTCGAATAATTTAATTTATCACAGCCACGAAATATCAATACCTACCTAACTAGTTTTTTGTTTCTACAAAGTACTTCCGCAAAGATGCATCTTTAAAACAAAACAACTAATAATCAAAGACAAGTTATTTAACATTCATTAGGATTTTAGGATTATCAATGAAGGTGGTCATACATACATTATACATTAAATCACGCCTGTTTCCCATAGGGCATAGGCAGAGACCACTTCTTTCCACCTGCTACGATCCTGACAAATCTTTTTCGCTTCTTCCACATTCATACATTGTCAGATATTTTAAATTGTAGGTAAGTGTATGATATTACCTGTTGTGAGTTTGTTATACCTGCTTACTTATAGCCAATAGGTACACCGTCAATTTGACGGACTATTCGGTCTGGCTGTAGGTCATAAACATAAACAAGAATCCAGTTTAGTTAAAAACCTAACTAACGTTCGACGAAGTTATCTAGTAAGTTCGTGCTGTTTGTCCGTCGTCCTGTTCCCGATGGAATTAACCCGCCTGTCGTAGATATGCAAAGTTCGGTTGCTCTACAGAGTCCGGGGCAACGACGACCGGACGCTCTCGAAGTCCGGCCAACGCTCGTATGGTTCATTTTTGCTATTCATGCATTGCACGTCAAAGGGAGAAATTAATTCTCAAAACTATGTTTCGTGTCAAGTTCAGAGAACTGAGGGCCATGCAAAGATACAATACGCTAACTAACGTTTCTATTCGATTCGTTTTTAACCAATCGCGTCACCGGTAGACCACGTGACTTTTCGTATCACGTCATCTCCCAGTGATGCGATTGGTTTAAAAACGAATCGAATAGAAACGTTAGTTAGCGTAGTGCATCTTTGCAGGGCCCTCTGGGCGAAAGTTCCTCGCAAAAGTTGTGTAAAGCTGAAATACAAAGTAACCTAATACATATTATAACGAGAATATTGTTTGAATGTACGTTTTTAGAAAACTTTGTGGAATTGATGATTCTACAAGATTCCCAAGTATCACAGATTATATATTTTATCTAGAAAAACCATGTAAATAGTTACGTAAACCGTGTGTTTACAACCCTTAACCAGACTCATGTTACAAATGAATGTAAGAGGTACAACGATATGGCTTTTAATATTTCTAAGCAGTGTGCTTGTGACCCCGTCTAGTCCGGGAGCACTAGGTACGTGATTTAAGTTTTGCTATCAGTCTCGTAATCTCTGATTTGTCCGTAGGTTGCATAAAGAAAGTAGGCGATGACGAGGAATTATCTAAGTTGTTATTTTTAGCTAGATAATCTTGGGTTTTATTAATACGAGTGAGATTTTTCCGCGAGACATTGACCAAGATGGTCGTCATTGCAACTACATAATTTAAGGACTCGAGTTCTGATTTAGTAGAATTTAGCAGCTTTTTGACTTTTGATATGGGTTGATTACCTACTCGGCATATTCTTATGCAGTATGCACTACTAGAGCTTTTTGGTGTTATTTTTATTTTGTTCTATATTTTTCCTTTCGTATTCATTTCTTAATTTACGCAAGAGATCATTGTAATATCGGTACCGTGTATAGCTAGTTTTTGCAATGACATCGTCTGGATTCTTTTGAGATTTGGCATGAAGGGCGTCTCTGTGTCTGGAAATTTGGAACATCTTCATTAAAAGGTCTGTGGTCTTCCAGGGTTGTACAGTAAATTTAGTACACATTATAGTCATTTGGTATAATTATATACGATTTGGGAAAGAGTTTAGTTAAAAATTCTCGTGGCATCGTATATTGAGGTTTTGGATGTTACAGTTGACCAGTCTAACTTCTGCATTTTAAAAATTGAGCCTTTTGATGACTCGATTACGGTTGCTCGCTTTAAATACCTTAACATGAATACCAGCAATGACGACATCGTGATCAGTTACGTCTGTTTTACATACAATATAACTGATTCAGCTTAGAATTTTGTAGTAACGTGACTGTGATCAAGACATGAATCAAATCATAACGCGTTGGTTTGGTCGCAGTTGGGACAAGGCCTATTTCTGCCAAGAGGCAGAGATACCTTATAGTATTATCTTGTTTATTATTTGGACAAATATTGACGATTATAATATCTAATAATTATTTACGTATTGATTTGTTGCTACTTTAACATTATATTAAGTGAGTCGACAAAAAGTTCAATGTCACCGAAAGATGGAAAGCGATAAATCGCATAGAGGATTTTTTTGAAAATTAACTTTACATTAAGAGAGCATCGTTAAAATTAGGGTCCAAAACAGCTGCATCCTGTCCTTTACTTATGTAGACCACGATGCCTCCCAATTGGTTTATAAACTACTAGCTACCCGCCCTCGCTTCGCTTCGGTTAATGCGAGTTTTCTGTAACACACGTACATAATCCAGAAAATAAAATTTCTTCCTCTTGAATCACTCTATCTATTGCTGAAAACTGCATTAAAATCCGTTGAGTAGTTTAAAAGATCAAAGCGAACAGACAGCGGAAGCGACTACATTTTATAATACTTATGTAAATAAGTGGTGCTGATTTAATGATACATTTCAATTTCATACTAAATGTCTACCTAATTGGAATGTCACTGGCATTATGAGTGATATGGTGTACTTTTAAAAAATGATTCGAAGGCGACAATGATTTTTTTCCAAGGGATTTTTGTGACGGTGCTTAAACCTATTAACATCTGCGTTTTGTTTTCTCGCATTGTTGGAGAAAAGTACTATACCAGCTAGCCTCGACTGGGAATGGCGGTCTGAATTCGCATATAATATACCTACTTAGCACAGCGCGGTTTAACTTCGTCTCGGCCGCGCTAACTAATACTCGTCCCGCAACGCCCTTTTTCCCGGTCTCAGCAGTAATGTAATTATTTATTCTGTTTAATATAAAGTTTTCTTTATTGCTTTGGTTCAGGCGTATCGGCAACGAGTGTCGTCGTCGGTGCAGATTGCGAGGATCGCGGCGCTGACCGTGGTGGCCGCGTCCTTCATCCTGGGCTCCTTCATCCTGGCGTCGAGCTGGATCGCCGCGCGCTCCTCCTGCCACCAGCTGGAGCAGCTGGATGCCATGCTGGACAAAGAGCTCGCACTTGAGGGTAGAGCGTACGGAAACGACGGACTGATGGCGGTAAGTACACCTAGATAATTGAGAGTTTCATCGTCAATAGAATAGAAATGGAAATGTCGTTATTCGTTTATGCTTAAGTATATATACAAATATCACACCCATATGCTGCCGTCATACTTTGGTATGATACGAAGGCGGCTAACTGAATGGTAATAGTATAAGCATTTTAAATTTAATAGATTATAGAACGCTTCGACTATCGACTCTACAATGCAGTCTGCTGCCTTCTTTGATATTACGGCAGTATGGTCGAGAACTCCTTTTAAGTAAAGTTATCTATGTCTGTGCCAGCAGACCCGCTCTCCTATAGCAAAATGGTTTAAACAGTAATAAATTCAAGGACCAACGATTCCGGTTTGAAGAATCACACTTGTGGTCGCATAAGAAATATTAAATAGCGTGACTAATTCTTGCATCTCATCTACATTGAGTGTTTGTATTCAAAGGATGTGACAAAGCGAATACTGAGAGGCGTATGTCGCTTTGTCGTTAGTGTTCAGCCTTGGAAGTTGCCGCCTCGCCGCTTACAAGCTTTTTTAGGACGCCTTGTATCGCGTCTAGATTGTTCACAAAACTTGCGGGAATTGTTAATCTTTGGTTTGATTGCGGCGACGCTTTATATGTAATATGGTACATAGTTACCTATGACAGAATTATTTACTTTTTATGTCAGTAACGATGTGATTGCCGAAGTTGTTATGTAATAGTTGCGAGTCTGTCACAGGCGGTACGAAGGTACTATAGATGAGTACACATCAACGAATACGAGTACCTACTCACTCACCTCCTGATTGCGTTTGCACGGAGACGGCCGAGCCGCAGCGAGCGTCGCCGCGACTGGTTCACCTTGAATCTCTTCTCGAGTGTTACGCAAAGATGCGATTCTAAACAAAGTTTTTTTAGAATTTATTCCATTGATGTTGCAGGATGATAAGAGGTTCATTATTCAAATTAGCACTAACACATGCATTATCCATAATAGGCTCATTGTTTGTAACTTGATTCTAATATGTGAGTTCTAGTCTTCATGACGTACGCGGTCGGTATTTGCTATAAATATATCGTGTAAAACTGCTTTAATTTATGTTAACACCGCTTGGCATTGTCATTCGTTCGTCTAGGAAACTGAAGTCGCTATTAGATTGCACGCAGACACGGCGAGCGAGTTCACGCGTGAGAATCACTTCGGACAAAAGATTTGACGCGGTAAAGGGACTCTTACGAAACCGACAGTGTTTGGACATTACACTACTTTCATTTTTCAAACCGCTTGTTTGTACGGCGCTCGATTCCATTGAAACCAAAACACATTAAGCTTACAAGTAATCTCAAACCAGCTCTGTTTGAACATTAACTTGGAGTAAAAAGTACCCATCTGCTTCTGGGATTGCGTCATCGTTACCGGGTGCAGCGAAGTGAAGTTAGTCAAAGGTCATGTCAAGCTTAATAAGGCTTTATAGAATTAATGGCTGCAGGTTATTATGTATCTAACTTCGTGTCGGGGACATTGAAGCGAAAGTTGCGGCCGGCTGGTCATTGAACCCTGGTCGCGAATCGCGGATGCATCTTCGACCAAATGGTGTTCCTTGTGCATTTCGAATATAACACCTACTCGTGTGTGTATGCATATGCGTCATTGTGAAAGTATAATTATTTACAAGAGCTTGACCAGTTAAACATGAGAGTTACTACCTACTCATATTATGTATGTAATGTAGTTTAGTTACTCATACTTATTCTAGTCAAGTAACCTAACGTATAGAAACTTTATGCTGCATAGGTACCTAACATTTTTCCAAATGGGTATTTTATTGGGTAGGTCCGGGTAGTGTATCTACGCGTCATCGGGTAAATTATTATTTTTCTCAAAACATGACCGGTTTTTTAGGGTTCCGTAGTCAAACTAGGAACCCTTATAGTTTCTTCATGTTCGTCCGTCCGTCCGTCCGCAGCCTAGCTCAGAGACTCTTAGTATTAGAAAGCTGTAATTTGGCACGAATATACATATTAGTCATGCCAACGAATTGGTAAAATAAAATCTTGAGGTAAAAAGTTTATTAGAGTACCTCTCCTACACGTAACGTGGGTGTGTATTTTTTTTTCTCGTCTACCAGTGTGTGGTGTTGTTGGATAGGTCTTTCAAAAATATTGCGGGTTTGTAAAAATATTTTTTCGATTAAGGGATCCCTTTATGAAATATTAAGCTTTAAGGCGTTAATTTTTGTTAGAGTCAAGTGTCCCCCTCCCCTACAGCCAAAACTACCAATACTAAAAATCTGAAAAATATCTTAAATTAAAAGACATATAACGAATTTTAAAGGAAAACTATGACGAATAAGTAGACTTGATTGGTTCCTGAGATAGAGGTGACTAAAGTGTTTATACCTACTAAAATGATTAAGACAGCACCAAATAACTTTAAATGGAGAATTACTTCATACTTGTGGTTTTTTGAGATAGTTTTTGTGTATTAACGGCTTTGGAACCCTACACTGAGCATGGTCAGACATGCTCTTGTCCGGTTTTTTTCAAATACTTACGCGAGGAAATTATCTTGTGCTTTTTACATTTTTGTATAATTTCCTCACATTGATTAAGAAAATAATTATAGTTGTGTACGAATAAGCCTCCGTGGAAACGAGGATTTCCTGACTCGTAGGTATTATTGTACCCCCTTATACCTACTGGCCACCTTGTAGGACAATCCCTATTTCGAGTCTGTAAAATAACGTCGCTGTTTCGCTGTTCGCGTGTGGCCTGCCATTTTTAGGGGAAGCAATATTTTTTAACCTATTGGTAATAATGACTTCCGCAAGGTTTTTTTGCCATCCAGAGAAAAAGAGACATTTCTTGCCATTTTGCAGATAGGTATAGTCTTTTTAGTGTCTCTGTAGAGCATGTCAAAACATCTTTTAATGCAATTGTAATCATTATGTCTTTTCAAGCTAATGTTATACTTGATTTAGTACAAGAGTGGACAGTTATTCCTCTCAAAAGGCATGGTGTTTCACGACTTTTGTATGCGCGTTAACAGCCCCGCATTTAGTCGCAATGTGTCGCTCTCGTTACAGTTATCCGTGCATAAATTAATATTGTTCTCTTGTTTTAAAAAGACTGGCCATACTTTCTTTTCGTCTCGTATTGTTCGTAAGTTAGAACGATGTAAGCGTTCACACTTATTGTCATGCTAAGTGCCGGCTAACTTGAGCGCGCGTCACGCTGCTGCGTTTCGTGAATTTTGTTTAGACCTACCACCAAGGTTTTTTTTTTCTTATTTTGCTTTATATATTTTAAACACAATAGACAGATACACATGTAGCTGTTTGGGTCGTGGTTTCCGTGGTATCAGGAATTTGTATAAGTATTATTAAGTGAACTTTAGGTGTTATAAATTTGTATTTTAATCTTCTCTATAATCCATAAGTTGACTGGTACTCATAGTTAGTATTTTTAGAAATGACAAGTACCCAGTACTATGCTCTCAATTATAAATTTTCGGATTATCTTGATAAGTAGGTACATATGTCACTGACTTGTACTTTGAGATGTCGTAGGTACTACCACGCCTGGAACTCTGGACTGGAACAAAACGACTAGGAATACGGAGTTCAACAAAAACTTGTCGTTAACTTATAATGATAAGAAGCAGTAATGGTGTCGTGAATAGAAACGCAATAAATTTCGTTGCAAAAGGTATTATTCATATATACTACTAATATAAATATTATATTATTTGAGTTGATTATTGTAAACCAACATTTTATTAACAAACAGTTAAAATTAGGATATGTACATGAGGCCGGAGCGGTTTGCTAGGCGACGACGAGTAGATCGAGGATATTCATATTGTAAACTAATTGGCGTGGTTAGGTTGGGCGTCACTTTGTTACGCTTTGAAGACGAGGGTTTAATCGTTCGCTCGCAACGGTTCTGTTATACCGCTTACTTTCTGCTATGACAGTAATAAACGAGCCCTGCGTAACATATTCACATTCAACAGTAATACCACGTATTCTATTTTTCTGAAATTAAACCATATTTAACTCATAATATTTTGTAGTTGATAACGTCGGAACGCAAACATTAGAGAACCGTAAAGTCCTTGATTCACCCGCCATGACCAATGCATTGAGAATTAACACGTAGTTCTGTTGAGTAGTACAAGGTAACTTTTCGGTTGGCTAGAGCGAGCGTCGCGAGCGGTTAATGATAAATTAGCGCAGGCCATTCCTAAAGAGGATGCGTTGCTAACATCTTGCGGCTGGGGTCAGCTCCGAAACGAAAACAGTAATATCAGCTGACCGTGTTATATATTGGCTAATTGAAATAGAATTTAATTAAAAAGTACTCTTGCAACAAAGGTTAAAATGTTAAAGACTAAATTTGAAATGGCGTAGTACGTATTTGACCATCGCAACTTCAAAACAATGACAAAGTGGAATGTCACGAAATTATTTGCACGTGTGTAGGCAGGATGGCGAGCGGAAGCGGGCGATTTTCCGCTCGCGCGCACCACAATGATCTTCAGCCACATCCGTCCACCGCGGCCCATGCGATGCAGTCATCTAGCTAATTAATGACTTGGTACGCTCTGAGAGTAACAAGTGCTTAAATGATTGCATAGGCTCCAATGATACGATCACGGAACACCTTACGCTATGCAGGTATAAATCGAAGTCGAAGAATATTTTAGTGATTACTCGCACTTGCCAAAGGTTCCATAGTTTTCTTAGTAAATCCCATAAAATAATAAATTGAGTCGTTTTTTGGAATAGAAACTGTCATAGCACAAGCCTTGTTTAAGTATAAAGACATGTAATTTAAGTTACCAATAAAGATATGAATTTAGATATGAATAAAGCATGTCAGAGAATTAACTTGTTTTTGCTCGTAATCCATGCGACGCGTCCAGGATGTGGATTGTGGAGTCCCAAAAAGGTGGTTATAATTATTAAAGTTTTTTGTTTGATCATTCCCGTTATCCGCCGCGCCAGGCTTCCTCCGTCTACACTTCCTTATTCCTAAAAACTTTGGCAATACCTACCTCTAAAAAACTTCTATACATTGGCGTATATCCTATCCCCCTTACTAATAAACGTCGAGTAACGGTGGTATAGCTATACTATGTTTTGTCCTTATCTGTCAAATTCAAATGTCACAATGACAGATAAGGACAAAACATTGTAAGTATAGCTATACCACCGTTACTCAAAGTTTATTAGTAAGGGAGTTTAAGTTTACACATGTTTGCTGCTTGGCTTTAATTGCCTCAATTACATAATTAAGTTTATTCTGTTCTAAATTGGTTTGGCTTTTTGTGTCCTTCCTGAACTGCTGTCGGGAGATACGAGTTTCGCCTCTAATTAACCTTAGTCTTTACCCGACTGCGCGAAGACAAAATAAGAGTCATGTCATGAAACTAACCCAAGTATATATAAATTATATAGGTACGTACTTAGGTTAGACTATAAAATACAATAAAATATTACAAGATTTTTTGATAGGTTTTAAAAAATTATAAGATGTATGTGACCATAATTTATACGTCCTTCTAAAACTTGAAATATAACAAAAAGCTTGTTTTGATAACCTTAAACGTTTCTCCGTGCAAGGTGCAATTTACTCGCTATCACGCAACATTCGAGGCAGACGGCAGCTAAACGCCATAAAATGTTTCGCAAAATCCATCCAGTAAAAGTGTTGTGGGCGGCGCACAATGCGACAATAGCACTAGCAACGTAATCGCCGTTTTCTATCGGTTTGGTTGCGGTGTCGCGCTCGGCTGCGCCGGCGCGGCGTCGACGTCGCTCAACGGCTCGACACTTCATTTTCACACTGCACAAACTAACAGCAACTCGAGGATTTGTCTTTTGCATAATCGGTGAGCGCGACGTGCAAAAGACATTCGCGTGCACAACCGTACCATCCTCAGTGGGATCCTTTGTTTCCAAATTCCCACAACGACAATATATCTTTACCTTATAACGCGGTAATATTTACAATCAATCATGCCAACGAGGCCAAGCGACCTTGCACTTTTCCGATGATTGTTTTTTTAAACGCTTTGCATGATTGCGTAGTCGACTGCGGCGATTACCCAGTGAGAACACCGCAATTGTCGTGAACAATGACAAAGCTCTACGTAGGTAGATGTTCGTCTGTACTGCGAGTAGCTAACCGACGTACATTAAAGTTACGTACGTGCAGGTTATCTTGCAAAGGCATCCGCCATTTTGTGAAGCGTTTGATGTTTAGATACTGTGCTAAAGTGAACGGGCGGTGGCCAGTGTTTTTGGTTTGTCCTGGTTAAGACATTGTCTTTTGTGAAGACCCGGTTTTTACAATGCTAGTCAGTGAAACACTCACCGCAGTCGAGCGATTTATATTTTGTAATTTTTCACTGTATCTTATCATAACAGCCGAATGATGACCGTTGATTATGCACCGCGATCATCTAAGGATCGTCATAACATCAACAAACAAATAACCATTCACTGATTCGTTTTAAACTAAAATAAACAACATCAATTCAAAATTACATCAATAATAGTTATCGATGACAGTAATGTGGATGTGGAGTAGAATTACGTGAGTGCGAGAACGAGTGGATAATCCTAAAATAATAATGATGGCTTACTACATACTGGCAATACTACCTCATATCACTAATCAAGTTTTTTTTTTGCCGCCGGGGCAAAGTCATAGTGGGCATTCATAAAACTTAAAATCATCTCAGAAATAAATACCCACCTATAAGAATTATATACCAAAAAGAACTTATCAAACGGGGACAGTCGTTTTTGAGGTAATTGATAAGATACAAACATATATTCCTACATAAGTATGTAAGTGCGTACATGAATTTAAATTGTTTATAGCACATAAGCAATTACAAGACATATTTAAGTAAAGCTAATTAACTAAAAACATAAGCTTTAAAGTTATGAGATCCGAGCCTATGATTAGATCAAAAGTGATATGTCAGACAAAAACCAATACACGGAAATTAATAGGTACATTGATAAATAAGTCCATACAGACGACGTTTAAACCAAACCTAAAATAAACTAATACAATTTAAATAAATGAATAGGTATATCGATTATACAGGGTTACTGATATTTCGTCGTATATTACTTTTTAGGCCAGCGGTTCTTAACCAGTAGTCCGCGGACCACTAGTGGTCCTTGGAAGCATCTCTAGTGGTCCGCGAGCTATGCCAATAAATAAGTGACAAGAGTCTAAAAGAACCCTTTATTTGCTTACATTTATTTACTGAATATTGCCTCCAAATCAATAAACCAACTGGGTGGTCCACCGCAGGACTAATAGGTTAAGAACCACTGTTTTAGGCAGAAAAAAGAGCGGGAATATCTGTAGTTTTTCAAATATACGTTTTTAAAAAGTATGTATGTAAACACTTTATTGTACAAAACACAGAAATTCAAATACAACATTCACAGAATAGGAATGTACTCGTACTCGTATAAAGGCAAAGTTATCCCTTAAAGTATTCTAATTACAAAAATTGTTATTGAAAAACCTATTTAAGTAAATAAGTACAGATGTAGTGAAATATCCTTTCACATCGTATTTTTAACCGACTTCAAAAAAAGGAGGAGGTTCTCAATTCGTCGGGATATTTTTTTAAATATTTTTTTTAATGTATGTTCGCCGATTACTCGAAGACCACTGGACCAATTTGAAAAATTTTTTCTTTGTTTGAATGGGTATACTTTGTAGTTGGTCCCATTGTCAGCATGTCAGGATCTGATGATGGGATCTTGGAGAAATCAAGAGAACTCCTCAAATATTATAGGCACACCTATAGCGATTTTGGTATTTTTCACTGTAACTCGTGCATTTGCTTTTGAAAAGTACTATATGGTGAAGTGGAACTGATGATGAAGACCACGGATGGCCACCGGAACTCCTTAACGGTACCTATTTCAAGGGTGGCGATAAGATATTTCGATTAAGGTAGTAGAGCGACTATGACGAAGCACATTTAGGTTTAAATATGACTATGACATTCCCGCGGCGTTGTCTGCGGCGAGCTTGAAATTTTCTATAGTTTCTCATTAATATTTAGAAGTGGAGCTACGTAATAGCATACATAGGATCACTAAAAAGTATAAAATAAAATAAATGTTTAAAAAAACAAAAACACGCCTTCAAAAATGCAAAAAATAACTTCTTTTAAAATGGTAGGTCAGTCCAACTGAAGTCGGCGTCCCACAATATTTTAAACCAAAAGCCGAATGCAGTTGGACTGACCTACCATTTTAAAAGAAGTTATTTTTTGCATTTTTGAAGGCGGGTTTTTGTTTTTTTAAACATTTATCTCGGAAATGTTCGTATTTGTCATGCTACTTCAGTCTGACTCAGTACCCATCAAGACAACGCGGGGGAACGTCGCATCGCGAGAGTGATAATCGATATAGAGTGGTTAATACCAGGGTATTTTATTATTAATTAAGATTAAGTTTGTTTTCAGTTCTTTTCAATAGTCATGCCGAAAGCATTAAGACCTGGGAAACGTTTAGATCGACAAGCCTGTGAAATTATTTTCAACATTTATTTATATTTCTTCTTGTTTACCTACACCTAATTTCTATATATTTGATCGTGGTGGTTTTAACATCTCGGTGTGATATACTTCAAACTCGTGGTTTGACATTTGACACTGATAACTAAAGTACTCTATTTATGTAATACAAACATGTCATTTAATAATTCAATAATTCATTGACACGTCGGCATCATTCAGAAGTAGACGTGAGTTCCGAGTTTTCACGATGTGAAAGGATTATTCATTAGATCTATATGCCAGATGTGATAAGTATCTAAATGCAAACCTTTTTGACGTTAATAGGTTAATAGTTAATAATTAATATAATAATATCTTTTTTGTATTTTAATCTTTTGAATTGGCCGGCTAGTCCAGGGGCCTATTTTATAAAACTACAAATTACAATTTACAGATTACAAGATCCATTTGACACAAACTCGACCAATGACAACCAGCCATTTGAGCAGTGTTGCCAATTGTTACTTGTAGCTTTATAAAACGTGCCCCAGTTAGTTTACTCATATCGGAGCAGATTCTGTAATTTTCCGCGGTATGTAAGTCATGCAAAAACCCGTTAAGTCGCTGTTTGATGTTCTGCCCGAGATGTGTTTCGACATTCGGATCTGCTAAGTACCTATGGCAAGAGATGAAATATCAGCCTCAAGGCCTGTTTTACAACCAAAGTGACTTGGCTGGCAGTCATATCATAAGTCATAACAGAAAATGTTGTAAAAACTCGAGATTATTTGGGTGTAAATGTGTATGCTACACCAAATGAACGACGTAAATTGTAAAATATTTTTAGTTCTTTTTTAGGAATTCTCGTACCTACCTTAACAATACCTTATTTGAGTATACAAACTCGAATCCCTGGCTACGATGCCGCTGGCCATACCAAGTATTTTGTATGTAGATACTTAGTTTCACAAGAAAAATCTAAACGCTCGAAATGTAATAAACGAAAGAAAAGAAAACATGAGCTACGATAAAACTTTCTCACCTGGGACTCGATGTCGGTATTTAAGTACCCGGAGTTGAAATATCCCATTTTGCCAAATTAAATACTTCGAGCGTTGTTGTTGATTGTTTTAGTACACTGCGTCACGATGATTTTGATTACTTAAAAACCTGGGTGTGAAAAAGATGAGTCACTGAAACAATCCTACTAAGGGCGGATTCGACCAAACGAGAATAAATATTATTTTTAGAATAAATCACCAGTTAATCCAGAGTAAGCCAGTTTCACATTTTACCAAAGATAATTCTAAGAATAGCGATCTTATTCGGGAATAGTTACTATACCTACCATCGTTTCGCGTGGAATTACAGAGTTAAATACCAAGAATGTTTTAATGGCGCCCACGTGCTGTCAAATCAACTAAACGCTCATTTACTATTGAAAGTATTTTCCAGTCCTATATCTTCTTTACATAGTATAAAACAAAGTCATTCCCACTGTCTGTTCGCTTAGATCTTTTAAACTACGCACCGGATTTTGATGCAGTTTCCAGCAATATATAGAGCGATTCAAGAGGAAGGTTTGTATGTTTAATAAATTCTGGATTATATGCGGGTGTTACAGAAAACTCACATAAACCGAAGCGAAGCGAGGGCGGGTCGCTTGTAATACTAAAAGTAAGTTGGCATGACTGAAGTTTTGACATAGTTTCGTTGTACAGCTATGTTTTTTCGCCGGGTGATACATTCGTTCATCATTCACTCTACTAATCCGAGCTTTATTAATAAAAAATATAGCTATTCGCGTATTAATTCAAGTTTGGTCGAATCCGCCCTAAATTATAAAATAATGTTGGCACATTCCGTGTCTTATAATATTTTTGACCTGGGTCTCATTTCTACGACGTTAAACCGGTTCACTGTTGGATCGCATAAAATCATTTGTAATAATATTGTTATGCATAATTTCTTTTAGCCGAAATAGCGATATACCTAATCATCATGAGGCATACATTTTTACGCATAAAATTTAAAAGCATAATCTTCACAAAGACTAATATTAAACCGCATAAATACAAAAAGACATAATAATTCATTGGCAAATCTAAATAAAGAAGCACAACCACGAGCCAGATACACTAAGAGAAAAAGTTAGTTTTATGTAGTTAGTTTTGTGTATAATATAATGGTCACATATATATATTTAGGAACAAAAACGAGGTCGAGGGAGGTACTCCTATTATCATAATTTAGGCGCTTCGCGCCTGGACAACATACTAACCTAACGTAATATAGCCTAGTAACCTAGCCTAACCTAAATTATGGTTAGTGGTATATATAACAAATAATTATTAGCTCAAACAATAATATGCATAATGTATATTAGTCGAACACAGATTAGTTCAACTACAATTATTCTAAAAGCGTAATATGCCAATCAAAGTCGTAGGCCAAAGTATGAATGCGCCTGTACTATTATGCCAATACAAATTATGCCAAATTAAAACATCCTAAAAAATATAGGCGAGCGAAAGGGATCCCCGTTAAACCATATCGTTTTGACGGTTATCCTATTGTTTTTAACTTGGCCACCATTACTGTCAGGTAAATAGAGCTATCTGAATGTTGACAATACGATAACAGGTCAAAAGCAATATTGTTTTAAATCGTGGAATAGAGGCTCTGTACGTATCTACCTATGCATGGTTCTTTGTTCCCTCGTAGAAGCTAAGTCGATTTCGGTACAGTAATTTAAAAAAGTATACAACATAGTCAATTAATGGTTTACTAATATGTTGCAGAATTTGTACCTACTGTCATATTTTTGTACATGTTACTCGACATAAAAATCTTTTGGCAGAATTGCCTTTCACATAGGTCCTTCAGCATACAATCACTTCACATTCTTCTCTAATACAGAATCATACTTTGGCATACTGTCGAAGATAACATAATTAATATAATAGTAACGCAAATAAATATTTTCCATAATTTTTGGGTGGCGTAAAGTTCTAATCTAACCTAACCCACTTTTCTGGCACAGATTCGTTTCTGTTGGGGTTGCATAGGAGGCAAGGGCAACTTTACCTTGAATATTGGAAATAGCAAATTCTTCATAAACGAGAGTTACTCAGATTCTGAAAACAATAAATATTGCATTCATGCGTTTTTGAAATTTAGTCTGTCTTAATCGGGAATCGGACCGGTCAAATATGACAAAAAACCATGCCGTGTAGAATTTACTATTCCCAATATTTAAGGTACTTAGTTGTTCTCCATGTGGCGTTCGTTATTGCCATCCTGGATAGGTATATTATATAACAATATCAAAGGATGCAGTCAGCCGTGTAAAGCTTGCTTTTTGTTTCACGCGTTGTTTATTAGCTTCATCATCATCACTAAACAAACGTCCACTGCTACCTAGCCAACATGAGACAAGGATAAATTATCTTCATCTAATCACTTAGTTGGTGGTAGGTGGTTGGTAGGTCATTAACTCATTACGGTACAGATAAAGTCATAAATATTCATGTACCTATACCAACTATACGTTATAATATAAGTTAGTTAGTCATAAGTTAGGTAACGTCAAATATATCTACGCGCCTCAATGCCACTGACAATAAGGTTTGTGTATATATATGACGCGATAGGTGTACTTAGGTAGATATTAGTGCTTTCGTCTGTTCTATACAAACCTACCTACTCTTTGTTTAAATATATATTTACAGATTGCATCAGAGATACATCGTTATACAATATTGTGTGATATTTTGTTGCAGGACGAGCCCCTGCCTATCGCGAACGCGCACGCGTTGCACGGGGTGCCGCCGCCCGCGGCGCCCGCGCCGGTGTCCGATGCGCCGGCGCACAGCGCTCCTGCGCCCTCTGCCTTCAGCCAGACCAAGGACGACGCGCTCAATCACGCGGAGTCAAAAGTAGACGAGAACAAACTACAGGTACTAATGCTTTTTTTCTTGGCCTTAAAATATCTTGTGCCCCCGAATTCTAAATAATCTACTTATCAATAATAAGTGATACTACACAAATACGGTGTGAACGAGCGCCGAACAGCGACAGATAAACCTTAAGCGGTTTTCGCTCGCTGTAATACTCCATGTTTTATATTTAAGTTATTTTGGATAAATAAATTAAAAATAAAAGCATATAGTTAAGTAAATGTAATTTTTTGCCACTTTTTATCACCGGACTAAAATGGTAATTATTATAATCCGTTGTTTATGCCCAAGTAAAAAAAAAACAGATTAGTGAATTACTTGTTCTACTATGCATTAGTCAATCAATCAATAAAATTCCAAGTAGGTTAGGTTAGCTATATGCTCAGTAACAACATTAATAAGATTAGGTTTAATTTTTAATTTAATTTACTAACACTTTATTATTATTATCGTCCAAAGATGGCTGAAATAAGTTATTGTGATTGAAATTCAAATGTATACTTCAAGCACACTTTAGCTATTGCGTGTTTATGAATAAGAGGGTGAACTTTTAAATTTAATGTTGCCTTAGGTCGTGTTACTCGTGTAGTATAAATTGTGGTGTTGGTACAGAACCTATTGTGCGAACCTGCCTCGTTCCTGTTATAGTTGTTAAACTGTGTTTAAAATTATTGCTGCCTGTCGGGGTTTCTAGATTAACTACCTAATTTATATGTGTTTAACACCGATTTCTAAAATAAGAAGCCTTAATTGACAGTTTTCTGGAGTTTAACTATACCGTATTACTTTATCCGTGTTTATCATGTTAGCCACGTAGTGTAAAACTTCGGAAAGCATTAAGATGTTTGGATAGGTTCTGTCCGTATCAACCTGTTAACACGGAATAAATTTTAGGTTCCATAAGACTACTTAAGTTAAATATGAAAAGAAAGCAAACAATCGATAATAAAATTTGCCGACGCACTTATAGGTATTTGATTATTTTATTGTTATTCGGTTTTCCATAAACTCAATCTTGTCATCAAGAGAACGGGCACTACGCTATTTTATGTATGTATAGAGCTCGTTTCGTGAAACATTCTTCAAATTTTCTATGTTTTCTCAAAAGATAATAAGTAACTTAATAAAATTACTAAAATCATAATTTCGACTATGACGCAAAGAAAAATTATTAGAAAAAAGGGCGTGAGTGAATACTTAATGAAGGTATTTGACTATGCAATGAACCTACAGTCCTGGGTTGACAAGCCTTGACAGTGGTACTATGACACTAATTTAGTTTAAGAAAAATCTATAAATATTCTATTTTATCGATATCATTTTAATATCCCAAAATCGGTACAAATGTTGATCTCTAATTTAAAAAAATACTTTAAAATATGCATACAAAAACACATGGAACATGCTCTCAACTTCCAAATCCATATTAAATTATTTGTAAACCCACAGCAAAAATTGTTCACAATGAGTAAAGAAAGTAATGTCGGGGGGTAGGCGCGTTGAGAACTAACACGTGTAGTATTATTTTACGAACGTTGAATTCCAACTACCGGTAAGGGCTAAATACTAGTCTGAAGAACAAAAGATGGCGGCCGCGTGACGTCATAGCTATTCAACTATTAGAACATCGCGTTCCATATACGCCTAGTCCTTATATATTTTTTCGACTTATGTCTCTGTCTGTGCGACACGGCAAGTCAGGATCATGATGCGACGACATTTATTGAATTATGGTTATTGCTAAAAAGTACTTAGGTACTTATCTAACTTTGTTCAGCTTTCTCTAACTTATCTCATTAACACCGTTTAGGGCAACTTAGTTTACGAATTCAAACGGATCGACGGGAGTCAATATTGAATATAAGTCTCAATTCGCGGTATGTACAAATAAGTATAATTACTTAGTCTCCGCATTCGCAATATAATATTTATGGTTTGCAAACATGCATGCGTAACTCTAGAAGTCTAGACATAAAGAATATTTAAAATGTTCTCGCTTGAAACAACAAATGTACTCTGAATTGATGTTACTTATTTAAATATAATTGTTCAGTTCAGATTACCATTACAATAACTCTTTTGTGATATCCGCCTGTCGTGGAAACGCGGGAATGCCACAGGGAATTGTTTTTTTACCATCAATCACATCATGCTCTATGAGGTTATCTAGAGGAATTCGGTTATATGCCGGTTTTTTTTCGTAAAGTACAGCGAATATTTGTCGGTCATATGACTGCCCATGATTTAACGTTATTTTTCAGAAACTAGTATTTTTTTTGAATTAAATTTATTTATTACTTTGTTCAGGAGAACTACTTGTGTGCCAAATTATATCGAAATCCATTTATAAGTATATTCGTGCGTGAGTAAGTCCAACATTGAAACATCCTCTGAACTTTCACATTGAATAATTACTATTTTAGTTCGTGATTTGACTAAACTATATCTAGTCAATTTGGTTGTGAATCTATCATCTGTTTGAATATGCCAAGTGAAAGGCGCTCAATCTCGATAAGAGGAAAGTCTGTTTAAAACACTTCAGTAGTCCAAGCTAGCTTGAAAACCCGGAGCCGCTTCCACAAGGGAGTATAAACACTGTAAACAGCCTGTAAACCGTTATTTAATCATGATTCAATCCATTAGAGGCGTCATTGTGGAGCAAGCTGCGAACGCGATGACGATATTGATGGCGTGTAAATTACAATACTCGTACCGATTATCGGGTTTCAATTATGGGCAGATGTTCATGTGCTCCAACAATTTCCATTCAGCGCGTCAGGTTAATCTTTTGTGTGTGAATCGAGAGGTTCAGTTAGTGCGCACTGAAGCGCAGTGGTTGCCAAGTGACGTCACCGCTTTCACTCGCCGAGCCTACTACTGCAGCCGCTGCACCGCGAGAAAGCACCAGCAACCGTTTTATTACTTACAGAACCAAAATTGACCAATTTTAAGCAATATACGCTTTAATGAGGCTTGACACTTAAAGTCTTGTAACTGTCTAAGTGAAAAGAAAGCTCACACAGTCACACACATTTGCATTATGTCCAATTTATTGATATTGCGTTGGTACGACATTAAACGTCTTAACTAAATATGTCTTGAAAGACCAGGCAATATCATGATCAGGTTTAAGTTTTCCAATTGCTATTAAATGGAACTGCTTTAACGTCAGTGAATTATTTTCATAGTAATAAATTTGAATGTGTACCAACCCGCTAACTTCGTATAATTCATCAAGATTTATGAATTCGAAATCGGTTTTACTCGTAGAGTAGCGGCATTAACAGAATAAAATGTTAAAATAAAATTAAGGTGATACGGTCACGAATTTTAATTGCTGAACTACCAAATACTCGTAGCCTTGTCGAAGAAATTAAGTTTTACGTAATTTTTCGCCGTCATTAGATTTACGTCATTTTGACAAGGTTCGATTAAAACCCGTGATTGTTAATACAATCAAATTGAGCCCGATTATTCCAGTGAAGGTTTTACTCTTTCAAACAAGGACGCAATCAGTGCTGGGGTGTGCCTAGTAATACGGAATAGGTGCTAGCGAGTAAAGCTGGAATCGAAGCAATTCTCTAGCGATGCATCGCTCAGCAAATAGAAAGGGCTCGAGGCCTCTGTCGGGATCTAAACGCTTAGGTATACCGACGAGGTCCGGTGTCTGGTGTCTAGGGCAGGCGTATTCATTTGTGTACCAACATAATATGCGCTATGCCTGCACTCTATTGGCTATCCGTAGCTTAATAAAATTGCCTTTGTTAAGCTCTGAATGCACTCGTTTTAAGGTAGTTAATATAGTAACTCCTATCGACAATCGATAAAGCCGTAACAATGGAATTAGAAAACCGGAGAGAAGCAAAGTTAAAACCGATATATTAGCAATGGTTTACGGAAACCTATTATAATTATACGATTGAAATTATAGCACACGAATCGTAATTTGCCTGTCTCCTAAAAATATTTCATTTTAATGACTGGCTTGTTTAAACGATAGCATTAAACTCCCCCAGTAATTATCTAGACGAGCGCTTTCAAAGGCTTACAGTAACGACGTACTAAAATACTAAAGATTTGATGGAGTTGACTGGCTGAATGAAACTCGAAGCAGCAAAGCAACAAAACGGCTGGTTTGGCAGGCTTGGTCGAGCCTTACTTCGATATTGTAATAAGTATTATAAGAATTGGGGACCGGCTGAATTATGATCCCAATATAACCTCAAAATGCGATCAACGTTTACATTTTACGTTACGTATGAGTACCTACGAGTAAACCTACTAATTAAGATAGGTACCTACTCATACGTAACAAAAACATAATACCTATAAAGAGAAACATACAAATAACTACTAAACTAAAACTAACATACAAAGAGAAAAATAAACATAAACCCCCTTACTAATAAACGTTGAGTAACGGTGGTATAGCTATACAATGTTTTGTCCTTATCTGTCAAATTCAAATGTCACCATGACAGATAAGGACAAAACATTGTATAGCTTTACCACCGTTACTCATCGTTTATTAGTAAGGGGGTAAAAATAATACAGGTAAACAAAAGGCGGCCTTATCGCTCATTAACGATCTCTTCCAGACAACCTTAGAAGGGATATGGAGTCAAATTGAAACCTTTTACACAGTAGGTGGTGCAGATTTCTCGCGAACAATAACAAGAAACTGTTAGTTACTAAACAGAACTATGTAAGTTATATAGAACATTGCTGTATTTAATTTTAAATTTCTTTCGCAAAAAACGTAATCGCGGCAGAAGTCTTTTATTACGACAACTCGTGACCTTTTATTGTGGCATAGATGATGCCCTATTGATGCCTCATACATTCCGGTTCGGAATTTGGACCCTTGTTTGTTTTGTTTACCAATATTGGATTGAAGTACCTATACAACAGAACAGTTGTTGTTGTTGTTTGCCTGTTGAACAGTTCACGATCCCGGAAACAGCGGTTGCAGAATTTCGAGAAGGCGATAAGGAAACCTTTAGCAACATTACAAGACTGCCATGCGTTTTCAATGGTTTCAAAAAAAAACTAATTTAACATAATAATCATAATTTATCAGAATCTTAATTTTTTAGCAAGTAAGTAAGTGAATATACTGCGTCGCAAATAAAGCTGTAACTACATCGGCAGAGCCATTACAAGCTTACGTCAATTGAAACAACGCCGGCCAACAATTAAGACTGGAAAATGTTGTGTAAGATACTGGTTTTCCTTATTTGCGAACATGAAGCATTCATGTTCGTTATTTTATTTCTTTTAGGCAAAAAATACAAAGTTCACCATGATACTGATGAGTCGGTAGATCGGTATTGTTACTTGTTAGGCTAGGATGTTGCTTAAGTACTTAGTTCAATTAGGTATAAGTAATCACATGATATTGGCTGCGTCATCCTCTTCGTCAGGGCAAGACGGGTGCTTCTTTAGGTAATAGTACCTAATCCAACTATACTTTAGGTAATAATAATTCAACACCTATAGGAAAGTGCTTAAATAGAATCGTATTTACTAAGTTCTTATCGTTTTTTAAAAGCGTTTCATCTTGTCATAATGTTTTTTTGTTGATATAGAATTTTAAGTAATATAGAAGTTTAGAGGTAATAATTTTCATAATTATTTTATGTACCTACTTTTAACGTAAATTGTCATTTATAATGTGTTAGTTCATTCAACAGTCTAGGTTCTCTAAACTCAAAGCACACGTTAGATTGTTAAGATAAATTCTCTTCTAAGTCGCGATGTCATTTTTTTTTACTGCACGACAGATTCGCAGTTCATAGAATAAATTTTAGTCACATAATCTTAAGTGGCCTTTTTAACCGACTTCAAAAAAAGGAGGAGGTTCTCAATTCGTCTGTATTTTTTTTTAATTATTATTTTTAATGTTTGTTACCTCACAACTTTCGACTGGGTGAACCGATTTTGAAGATTCTTTTTTTATTTGAAAGCTGGTGCTTCCAGATTGGTCCCATTTTTTTCAAAATGAAGATCTGATGGTGGAATCCATGAGGAATCGACGGAACTCTTCAAAATTTATAGGCACACCTATAGCGATTTTGGTATTTTTCATTGTAACTCGTATATTTGGTCTTGGAAACCACTATTTGGTGAAGTGGAACTGATGATGAAGACCACAGATGGCCACCGGAACTCCTAAACGGTATATATTTCGAGGGTGGCGACAAGATATTTCGATTAAGATAGTTGAGCGACTATGACGAAGCATATTTAGGTTTAAATATATGACTATGACTTTCCCACGGCGTTGCTTGCGGCGAGATTGAAATGTTCTATTGTTTCTTGAGAAATGGGAGAAAAATGGGAGAATAACAGCATAATTATGATCACTAAAAAGTATAAAATAAAATAAAAGTTTAAAAAAACAAAAACCCAGACTTCAGTTGGACTGACCTATTTACCTACCATTTTAAAGAAGTTATTTTTTGCTTTTTGAAGGCGGGTTTTTGTTTTTTTAAACTTTTATTTTTAGTTAATTAATTGGATAAAGACAATGTTTACAATTAATGGCGGAATCCTTAAATTTTGTTGCGTTTACGCTTTTACGGGACTTAATAAATAGTTTTTTAGGTTGTTCACGAACCAGTAATTACTACAGCTTCGACATCTGTTGTTTTCAGTAATGAATTTGCCTTCACTTTTATATTTTGATAAGACGATTGAGCTATTTAAATGTTGGTGATGTTTACAAATGGACCAACAATGGCGCCGGCGCATTGTCTCGCGCAGGATGTCCGAGCCATTGTAGCGCGTAACCAGCACAGAACGAGATCGTCCATGTTTCATACCGTTTCATTGAGTGTCCGATGCAATTCGACGCATTTTTTTTTGCCGTAATAGACGTTTGTTATGCAGAACGTTATCTCAGGACTATTGTTTTCATATACCTATCTGAACAGACAAAAGTTCAATAAACATATCTTTAATGAAACAAGCGTACATTGCAAGCTAGACAGACTGAGTAAAGGTTATTTAAGGGCCTTGCCACGCCAATGTAGGTACGTATTTGGCATTAAGTACTAAAGTCTAGCAGAGGTGTCTGCTGTCAATGCAAATGAGGCTCTTTAGTCAAAAATACTAGATAACTGCCAATCTCAAGAAGGAAAATAACTGATCCAATGTTTAAATATAGCGAGCAATATTTGTATGGATATATGTATAATAATATATATATATTTATAAGGATTTAACGATTTCGATGAAATTTGTAATATAGGGGTGCGTCGGGCGTAAAATTGATTTGATCTGTCAAGTGGTTATTTTTGGGAAAATTTGTTTACAACACGAGCGGCGCTCGGTCTTCGGTACTATATACTAGTAACATACACCTAGAAACAGGTTATAGGTACTCATAGCAACAATTAAGAGCGATGAAAACGGGTCACTACCTAGTGTTCTATTACTTACGATGTTCCCACCGAACTAGACACCGTGTATACTGTTAAAATAAGCTTGATATACAATGAGTGAATTAAGTACCATTGCACGAGTTTAATATTGTGGTCGTGTATCAGATACCTGCACTCCACTGTAACGTGCCCAGCTGACGGCAGAATCATTGATGCAATTCATTTTATTTTCCGTTTATGATACCTATTTGTTTGCGAGGTCAGTTTCAATTATGCAGGATTTTATTTTAGCAAACTATGTACCTATATATGTAAGTGGATGTTCTATTGTTGTAAACTTCTAAGGGGTTATAACGAGTGCGACATAGCCATGCAGTTCAGGTTACGCTCCGAGAAAAGGACAGAGGCCCTAGCCAAGATGCATTACGCTATTGGTAGATGACGTGATACGAATGCCTCCACTACACGTCGACAAATTCATCAGCAGATGTTATCTGCGAATGCATCCGCGGAAGTAGAGACGGGTTAATTTGCTCGTCTGGTAGGTATTTGGTAGGTATTTAACGTCAGCAGATGCATTTGCCAGCGATCCGTTTGTTGTCGGTTTTTGTGGCACGGATCAAAGGTTTAAGTGCGAGCGCACGGCTTCGACCACACGTCTTACGACGTGTGGGTGGCTCGTGGAGATCCGTCGGCTGACGCATTTGCCGACGTCCGCGGACGCGTCTGTCGACGTGTAGTGTAAGCAGAAGAGTCACAGGATCTACCAGTGACGCGATTGGTTTAAAAACGAAACAAATAGAACCGCTCTAGCGTAATGCATCTTATTGGCTGGGGCCCCAGAACAGCTATAGCTCTGTCCTTTGCGCTCCTCGTGAAATGCATACCTATGTCATAATAACCCCCCAGGACCAATTTTAATAAATAAGCTAAAAAATAATTCATAATTGGTTTTTAATTAATTTCGTTAATATTATTATTATTACTGTAAAAAAACCTTTGTTTGCAGAAAATTGACGATGTTCCTAAATACAACGCTCCCAACTCGGACAGTGACGAGAGCTCCGAGTCCGAGGGTTCCGACGAGGTCGAGGACGAGCTGGAGGCCGTTCGCCCTATGTTCAAGCTGCCCGTACAGTTCGACCTGGACGAGCTCGCCGGGGCCTTCCTGGCCAACAACCAGAAGTAAGTTATCTTATGTACCAGGGGCTGGTCTAGGATTTAAAACAGAGTGTGCCCCCTCTTAGCTCCGTAGACAAAATAATTTATAATTATTAATATTTTATCCTCTTTGACATATTCGTAATTTTAAGAGCCTACGTTTTTCCAAACTAACAAAAATCACAATCATGTTAGAAACATTTATTAAAGTCGCAGCAAAAAGCTAGTAATTATAGAAAATTAAAATAAATCTTTTAAAAAACCAACTTCGGCTTCGGTTGGACTGACCTATATTACTTGCCCATTTAAAATAAGTTTTTTTTACGTTTTTGAAGGCGGTTTGTTGTTTTTTAAAACATTTATTTTATTTTATACTTTTTAGTGATCATAATAAGCTGTTATGTAGTCCCACTTCATAGTTGATATGAAAATTTAAGACATTTCAATCTCGCCGCATGCAACGCCGCGGGAAAGTCATAGTCATATTTAAACAATTAAAATGTTCTTCGTTATAGTGGCTCAACTATCTTAATCGAGATATCTTATCGCCACCCTTGAAATAGGTACCGTTGAGGAGTTCTGGTGGCCGTCAGTAGTTCTCATCATCAGTTCAACTTCACCAAACTGATACTTTCTGAATGCAAATGCTGGACTTGTTACTAAAAATACTTAAATCACTATATGTATGCCTATACTAATTGAGAGAGTTCTTTCAATTCCCCACGGATCGTCATTAGATTCAGATTTGGTAACACTGAGGCTAGGTACCTCGGAAGTATACTCTATCTAACCAAACAAGTTTTTTTTAAAGTCGGTCCAATATTGACAGAGATCGGTCGGTGAACATACATTAAAAAAAATCATACCGTGGAACATAGAACCTCCTCCGTTTTTGAAGTGTGATTGAGTGACGTAGGTATCCCGAGTTTGATGTGGTTAAAACGTTTTCACTGTGGTTGCAGGGGCCGCATGAACTGCATGGTGGAGCGCCGGCGCGACGAACCCATGGAGCGCCGCTTCCCCTTCAACATCCTCGGAGCCTTCGCGCCGCGCGCCTCGCAGGCCGAGCGCATCGCCATCATCTGCCACGGCGGAGACGAACCCAGGTAATACGCTAGTGACATTTATTATTATTATTATATTATAAGAGAGGGAGGCAAACGAGCATACGGGTTAGCTGATGGGAAGTAATCATCACCGGCCATAAACACCAGCTAGCAACTCAAGAAGAAATAAATATCTCTCAAGCAAACTAACCAAGTGTATACAGTCAAGGACTTATTGTTATGCCACTATGGAACTCTGTCATAATGCCAGCGTCAAACCACATGACGATGAAATTACGCTTAAATGAATGTTAAACGCTATGCGACAGGGTTCCATAGTGGCATAATAACAATTAAAGTCCTTGACTGTACTATGGGATAAATATAAATTAATATTTCATACCTAATTAGACAAACATCCGAGACACATAAACATTACACACAATAACCAAGGATCGACCGCGGGACCACTAAATAGGGTGTGTTATTGTAGGGTCACTATTAACTTCGCTAATCGCATCGTCCATGTTTTAAATCTCTCGATGCTGTTTAAAACTAAAAGTTGGTAAAGGTGTCAAAACGCAGCATAGCAAAAATAATTACTAAATTACTTTCACGATGCTGCGTTTTATTGATTCTCAAAACAAGCTTTAGAAAACATTAACACCGTAAACAAACATTGAAGAAGTAGTTGTAAATGTTATATACTTATAATCTAGTGAAGAGACTACAGGCAATATAACTATTGGTTATACTCGTTATATATAGGTTATTTTTTCCGGGGAATAATAAATCCACTTAGGAATATCAGTCTACTTCAATTCAATATGGTATGTCCCTTACTTCTCTATCCTGTCTTGACAAAATAAAAGTAGTTTAGTAGTACTTTTATTGTTAGGATCACTTCGCTCTTCAAAAACGACCAAAGGCCCTACTTTGAAAATCGAAGTTACGTTAGCTCCATCCCTTTATCTCGATTTAGTCTCGAATGGCGATTGACAGGGATGGAGCTAACATAACTTCGATCTTCGATTTTCAAGTAGGGCCTCTGTAATCAAACAAGGCTTAGAGAGATGCAGATAATGGTTTGATATTTTAGGCTATTTTACAGTTTTTCTTTATTTATTTTATAGTGTTTTGCGCTGAATGCGAGATCCGCAGCCGCACGCGTCATTAATCCCACTTCCTAAGGAGTTGCAAAGATCAGCGCAGCACGGTAGTTTCTCACGACTCCGCTAAAACGCTCGACAAACAAACTTCTTGTTAAACATGCATTAGACGCTTCAAGGGGAAATCGCGTAATGAACCAAGTTTCCAGTAACAACTTTATGATTTATGCACATAACGGCTTCAATAGAGATATACAGTTAATTTTATAGATAAAGATTATTAATGCATGGATTTCCCGTCAATGCTTAGAACAAAATATGCAAATAGACTCCTACGATCAAGCTGCAGGAATGTTGCGGGTTGACTATTATTATACGGCAGTGAATAAATAAATTTAAATTAATATTTTATCGTGCTAGGTACTTCCTACCCAAGCAAAAACTTATAGTAACATAAAACTGCTCTTACCCTGACCTAAGCACTAGGACTAAAAGTTTAATATCCTAGAATTGGCATTCCCCGCGCATAAACGCAACAAAGCCACTGCACAAGCGCGTGGTCAAATACAGACAGATTTATATTTTATGGAATATTCATATTGTCCTATAATAATCGTGTGACATTTGGTTCACAAAAGAGTCAAAAATATTTTTTTGGTAGTTATTCAAAATTGAAATCTTTACTACTAACGACCAGGGAGTAAAGCCATCCTTTACTTACCTATAGGAAACATTTTGCGGCAAAAGGCTGTGTTATTATTCCACCATCTCGATGGATGGCAGTCTACTACACAACAGTTTTATAGAACCAGAACCAGCTATTTGCGGCTGTCCGGACCTTTACGCCTGAGTGACCTTTAAAAGACGACCACACTCTTTTCTGAAAAGTCTGGTGTTGCGGGTGTCCATGGGCGGTGTTGATCAATTTCCATCAGATGACCCGCTGGCTCGTTTTCCTTCTGTAGATACAAATAAATGACTACCTACCCCTTTTCCAAAGTCTCCTACCGCCTAGAAATAAATAATTATACCTATACATATAATATGCGTTGTTTTAGAGCGATCAACTTCCCGGAGCCGCAGTCGCAGGTGTTTGCGTTCCCGCTGGCGGGCCCGATGCGGCTGCCGCTGCGGCCGCAGCCCGAGCGCGCCGCGCCCGCGCCGGAGCCCCGCATGCCCTTCGCGCCCATGGCCCAGCACCGCCCCGGACCTTTCCCTCTCCCGGTGAGTACCAGATTTTTTACACTTCTACCTACCTTGCTAAGCGGATCCGAATACACTGTTTCATTGCCAAGCCAAAGGGAGAAGTGAAGTCAGGTTGGTAGTACCTGGTTAAGGGAAGCCCTGAATCGTGCTTAATGGCGTGCTTACGGAGAAATATATATCAAGCAGTACATTACAATAGAATAATAATAATGATGATATGATCATTTGCATTTTTAATAAGACCTCGGTTTTTAACTTTTATATGATATGATAAGGTTCGTGAACAATTTAGGTTCTATCCAACGCAAAAACGGTTGTCATGATTTGTCATGACATGAAGTAGGCTGTGAAATGGGGCTTGATTGTAAAATACTTAGTATTGCTGAATTTGCTGATATCCGGTTTGAATTAGCTTTAATACTAATGAAAGTTTTTGTAGTTTCATACCAGAAAACGG
The DNA here is from genome assembly GCA_946894065.1 of Acleris literana. Classification (NCBI taxonomy): domain Eukaryota; kingdom Metazoa; phylum Arthropoda; class Insecta; order Lepidoptera; family Tortricidae; genus Acleris; species Acleris literana. The sequence goes on from OX335681.1 coordinate 10,036,672, forward strand.
TGAGTTCACTATTTTTTTAACCGACTTCAAAAAAAGCAGGAGGTTCTCAATTCGTCGGGATATTTTAGTCTTCTAAAAAATATTTTATATTTAGCTACCAAAACTTGCAGTTTGGTGGAACAGAAACAACAACAATGTGAGGTCACCGGTGGGTGGTGAACCTTTATTTATGGCCGATACGAGCATCCGGTTTATCTGAAAATCAGGTCATGATCACATATTTCATTCTAGTTAGTCGCTATAATTCATTTGTCGTCATGGCACTTACTTTTATTTTTAGAAGTTATAGCGGCAAAATTAGTCAAACAGAAAACATCCAAAAAAGTTTAAACCAACTCCCATGCAGTGTAAAATAAGCCGGGCCTCGCGTATTATTTCGCTTGTTTTCAATAATAAAGGGACTTAATTCCACCGGTGAGGCGAGAATTTACATATGTATTGAATAATTTTATTCCCATTCCCTCCTCGTGCATCTTCGGTGGATATGGTTTTTAATACAAATAAAAATTTTGCGCCGTCTCGTCTCGCCTCGTCTCGCCAATGGAAAAGCACCTTTATTAACCTTTAAGCAAGCGGAACAAGAACCAATTTAGAAAAGATTTGTTTAATAATATGAATGTCACGGGAAAATGCACACAATAGGTACAGTATTTTATTCAAGAGGAAGCTAGAATAATAAGTATTAACAGTTTTTTTTTAAAGAAACAGTTGAATTAAATTTTAAAATAGATTACGGACGACGACGTACTAAAATAAGGTAAAAACACATTTGAGCAAGTTCATTTGTCATCGGTTAGAGTTACAGCAGTAAAATTAATAATATCAATGTGACCAGGATACGGGCTGACATTAAGGACCGGTTAAGACGGACAGCATTTGAACTGCAAAATGGCAGTTCGAGGACAGTTCTGATGCAGTTGACGTAACTACATTACAACCGTACAGTCCGCTTGTAGTTGGCGTGCATTCCTCGCTAGCTACACGGTTGGTTTGCAGTTTTAATAGAGTTACGTCAACTGCATCAGAACTGCAACACAGTTCTATTGCCTTCGTATTGCAGTTGCTCCAATTGCAACAGGACTGCATTACAACCGTGCAGCTAGCTTGCAGTAGGTATGCGGTCGACAGGACTGCATGCTGACTCCAAGCGGACTGCACGTTTGTAATGCAGTTTTGATGCAGTTACGTCAACAGCATCAGAACTGCCCTCGAACTGCTATTTTGTAGCTGGGTTTCAGTTCAGATGCTGTTCGTCGGAACCGTCTTAAGGATTTTGTAAAACTATCTGGGCAAAAGTATATTAAAGATCAGGAGGAGCCCGCTAAAATCGGTTGCGGAAAAGTTTACGGAGGCGTTCTGGTAATAGTTACAACCTAATTTTGTGTCTTTACTTCTGGAATACCCCAGTATACTAATAAACTAATACATAAAACGAATATTTAAAACAGGCCTCATGGTCACTAGTGTCACTACATCAACATAGAATAGAGATTTTTAGTGCAAAGTAATTAGAATGTAGAGTTTTGAATCGACGAAGCCCTGCTTTTTAATTTAAAGTACTTTTAGTGAAGCACGGATTTAAAACAGTTACCTATAAAAAACACGAAGATGTAATGAAAACCATAAAAGTGACTACTTTGACGTAATTTGTCTGACTCTTGTGAGAGCTGCCCTGGGCCCCGCGGTTTGAACCCCGTTACGCTCGTCACATGTCGCACTTGCCCGTGAAAAGGAAAGTAAAAAAGGTAATAATAGGATTACACGGAGTTTTCCTCCGTCGTCAATCAAGTGATACACTCGAGTCTTCACGATTGTTAGCTCGGAGACCCACATCCAACTTCGTATCTATATTATATTTCAGTAAACCTTGGTTTTTTGTGTACCTAATACTTAACGTTTTAATAAGTATAAATTCCATTTGTTGAACTAGCGTTTGTCCGTGACTTTGTCCAAGTAAAATTTGTTCAACAGTCCTAAAAAAGGAGTATCAAATTTGATATTCTTAACAGGAATATCATTTTCTTCCTTACAAAAAGTAGGTGTCCGGTGGTTTTAATCCGGTGGGTATATAGAAACACGGTGTACGGCGTAATTGAATAAAAAACATCCCCAAAATATTTTACAGTTATAAAGTTAACTAGCGAATAGCCCTGTTTTCACCCTAATCTGATACGTCAGTCATAGTTTGTTTATGCTATTGCTTTAGTTAGTGCTTCAGCTAAATACGTTGCTTGCTTTTCGATTCCCCGTAGGCCTGCCTGTATACTTTATAGAATACCATACATATATGCCCTTAAATTCTAAATTAGTTTGAAAGCAAACCATAAACACTTTTAATAGCTTCCACATAGAAACGTCAGCCGGTTTATGGGTCCCTTAACAGCATGCATTTGCTTTTATTAGTGTGAATTGAATATCATAGGTAATCCGATTGAACATGTAACTAGACTATTCATTCATCGGCGCAGTTGCTAGGTAGGGAACATTCGTGGCCATTGTTTCAGGCTTCATTATTTAGACACAATAGGAGCAGAGATGGAAATGAAATTATTGAACTGCATATTTTATTCGTCCTCGAATGAATACTTTACTGTTGTTCGAAATTGAGCGTTATTTTTCATTCAGAAATTGGAATGCGATTTTTATTCATTTGAATTTGTTATGAAAATGCGCGTTGGTGAATGAATGCAAAGTATTGCTGTTGGGGATGTTATTATCTGTTTATTTAAAGAAAATATGGGTTCAGATGGCGTCGCATCAGATTTACCACAGTGATGCGATGCGTCATATTTGTTATTGAGGTTTTGTATGTTCAATACAGAAAACCACAACTTGTGCCTCCTTGCCCTGGCAAACCTGTTTAAATCGGAGTTTGATCCGTCCCCGAAGTTTGCTCGTACCCGAAATACTAAATCAACTTCGGTTAGCCAAATAACCGTTGAAAAAGGTTTTCTTTGAACAAATGTAAAAACAAATAGGGTCACGTCTTAATATACGACATTTACCTGTAGGACAAAGCAATTTTGTATGAAGGCCTTTACCTTGTTTTTTTAGTTCTAACAGTTGTTATTAGCCAAATAAACTTGAGGAAACTAAATGTTTTCAAAGAAAACTCCGTACTTACCGTATTTTGATAAAAAGTACCTGTTAGCGGTTAGTTGGGAAAAGGGGATAAAATTAAAATCGAGTTTTCTCTAAGATTAAATTTGACAGATCGATGTCTCGATAAGATAAGAAGTGCATAATCAGTAATCACTTTGTTAAAAATTCCGATGTCTGTTTCTCCCATACCTACTTACATATAATATCTGTTATATTATATACCTACCTATTTTTATCTCAAATGACCTGTTTTTGTAGCGTAGGAATTGTTTAAAGACATGTATATATATGTATAGTACTCGTACGAATTTTATTAAGTGTACCGGCAGGCGGCTTGACGATCGTCGTCACTTAGCGGTCGGTCGGTCTTGAACTATCGTTTGGGAACGAGGGTGAGGTACCTACAGTTTTAAAGCCAGCAGCCATACGAAGGTTGCGGGCAGGCATAAGTCGTTTAATATACTTACGTTGTGCGCTACATTAATTTTGGAATTTCATCCAGGCTAATAGAAATGGGACTGAAGGTAAGTTCTAAGTCTGTATTGAAATTAAAAAACAGCATATACCATAATATAACCTTATTAAATCTTACTATGGATTATAGTACCTATCCAAAACAAAACCCGATAAAGCTGGAGACTACTAGGATGGGCAGCATTGCTCCGATGTTTGATACAGGCAACGTACATAGACAAACCTTCTAATGACATTATGATCATACGAATTGTTTCGGACAAGTTATGATTTTAAAGCTAACTTTTATATGATTCTAAAGACAGTTTTTTTTTTAGACCTATCTTATTAAAGGTCAATATATTATAATGTTTAGTCATGTGACACTGAAGGTTTCAAAATAATTACTATACTTAAGTAGTTAAAATTGAACCATATTACCTTGATAAAAACACCTGCTCTTATGAGCACAGTAATGGTTTACATTTGAATAAGTATGTAAGGAAAATATTTAATGCTAAATTATAAAATAAGACAAATTTTTGGAGCCTCTTGATAATTCGAGTATTCTAGGTATAAATTACATGAATATTTTTTACTCCGTCATAATCAGTGATCGGAATAGGTAGAGTATATTTACCTAAAGTTCGCAAAAGGACATAATATAGAGTGGTTACAACCGGGTGAAATAGTAATTTATTTTTATTGATATCCAGATTTCCGGTATTTTTAATGCTTATTATACGTAATATTTACTTACGGTATGGGATATTTTATGTTAGTTAGTGATAGAAGGGGCCTGTAACTCATTTCTTTTAAGTATCTAAATAAGAGGTGGAGTATATTTACCTAAACTTCGTAGAACAGAGACATAAACTGGAGATTTCCTTGCGACTACATTTACTAGTACCGGAAAAATAGCGGTAATCCGGTAATACCGACCGGTATTCAATAAAAATAAATTAATATTTCACCCGGTTGCAACCTCTCTGTATCATGTCCTTTTGCAAACTTTAGGTAAATATACTCTACCTATTCCGATCACTGGTCATAGTTATCTAGATTATTCAAACGGTATTACGCATTTCTGTCCAGCGAGATTGTTCCTTTTAAATACCTACACACATCAAAATTGCTTAAGGACCAAAAATATTCCTACATAATTTTGATATTATAGTACCTAACGCACATATCAAAAACAAGTAGGTAGGCTTGCTTTTTTTTGATATGTATATGCATAAATATATATAACTTTGGTGTTCCCCAAGGAAGTATTCTGGGCCCCACCCTTTTCATAATATACATGAATGACATTGATGAGACAAATTTACTAGATGCCCAAATTTTATGCTATGCTGATGACACTGTTATTCTCTTCAAGGGTAACTCATGGAGTAATGTCGTTGCTACATCTGAATCTGGGATGGCTGCTATAAATGGCTGGTTGCAAAATAATTTACTTACCTTAAACACTACTAAATCTAACTTTCTTTGCTTTCATAAAACTTCAGCGTCAGAACCATCTCAATTAGATAGCATTAAAATCCATGACTGTGCCATTCCCTCTTTGGGCTCTTGTGACTGTGATAGTATTATTCGCGTGCAACATGTTAAATACCTTGGCATTATTGTGGACGATAAACTTAGTTTCCGACATCACATTGTATCACTCTCAAAAAGAATACGTAGAACTATTGCTATCATCAAGTGTCTCAGGGATTCGGCTAGAAAGGAGGTTCTAAAAATGGTGTACTTAGCCGTGTGCCAATCTGTAGCTGGTTATTGTATCACAGTATGGGGTAGCGCCGCAAAAACAACCCTTATTATCGCCGAAAGAGCTCAGAGATCGGTCCTTAAAGTTATGCTAAAAAAACCTTTTAGGCATCCAACCTCGGACCTATACAAAGAAGCTCAGGTTTTATCTATTCGGCAGCTTTTCATCCTCAGAACTTGTCTCCTCACTCATAAACAACTTCTTAGCTCCAGTCTTCATAATTTAATGTCACAAAAAAGAGTATACAGATTGCGGCTCCCCTCAGTCAACTCAAACTTTGCAAAAAGATTTGGTGATTATGTTAGAGCATCGGTATATAATGCAGTTCTAAAGTTTTGTAAAATCAGAGACTGTAAAATTCACAAAGCTAAATATATGCTCACAGAATGGTTGCTTACTTTGGACTACTATGTTTCTGAAGATGTTTTTAAAAAATTCAACTATTAAAACTTCTACAATTTGAATTGTATGTTCTGACCACTCTTAAAAGTATTAATTTTATAATTAGTATTCAAGCATTGGTAAAGAAAATACATAAAATTATATATATGTGATGTGTATGTGTGTGTGTGTGTATATGTGCGTGTATGTTTGCATGCATGTATGTGCATATGTATACTCATATTTACATTTACATTGCTAATCTACCTCGGTCTCCCAAGATACAGGCTTCGCCTAGTTTGGGGGCCTCTGTTTGTTTCTTCACAAGTCAAACTGCGTGTGTACCTCTAATTTAGTGTACTAATTTAATGTGTAGCTCTAATTTAGTGTAGTATTTGTACACATTCAAATAAATGATTTTTATTTTTTATTTAAATCAAGGCTCAATTTATGTCAAAATGATTTCAAACGCAGTACATATTGATTGATGTTACTGCAATTATTTCTTTCTTTCTGGATATTTCTTAGACCGTCTTGTGGGCTGGGCTAGAAGCTTAGCGGGTTGACTCGTGATCGTAAGGTACCGAGTTCGAACCCCCGCGATCACCATGTACGAAAGAGTTTTTTTAACTTAAGCACCAGATGCTTTTACGATAAAGGAACAACATCGTGAGGAAACTTGCACATGTAACAACTGGTGTAAGAAGAAAAATGCACAAAATATCCTAAAAGGGGCGAAGTGTGTGAAAAAGGGCCCATCTGTAAGATAAGATAAAAAAAATTATTAGGATGATATTTCTGTCTACTTCTGTCTTCCTGCCTTCTGTCTACCCGTGATCATGGCAAAACTTAATACAAATACCAACTCATAAAAAATCTCTCAAACAATGTGTCGTTTGGTAGGTAAGTATATTTATAGGTAAATAGGTACTGTACGATGACTCTACTTTATGTCAGTCGTCCTCTTTTTATAACCGACTTCATCTTTAGCAGAATAGGAAAAGTTTATTAGTTTCATATTTTAGTAATACCACAACACTAATGTTTTAAGAAAGCATGCTATCGGAGTCGCGGCCTTGTCCTTTTAAATCTTACTAACGCTATTGGAACTGTATTTGCACTTAAAGTACGTTTAAATGAAAATAGGTATATTTAGCGCTTTGGCAAGAATCAATATTAGATCTTATTATTTACTTACGTATACATACTTAGCATAATAATTTTTTACAAAAAAAGATCGTAATGTAACAAACAAACGAGGTACTTATGTTTTGCTTCCGGCAGGCGCTTAGTAATATCATGTAAAATTCTTTGAAATAACTTAAAATTTAATTTATTTGAAATGAAGGTAATTCAATAAATTTTCCGGTAGGTAAAGCTTTCTAACTTCAGACAAGGGTGATACTTTGTTAATAACCGAGGGTTCGTTTCGGGGCTATCGGTAATGTGGTTCTTACGCAATTTTGCACTCTTGTTTAAACTCGATTTGAGATCACCCTTTCAATAACGATAATAAAGTTATCAGTTATCATAGACGGATAGCTCTCCAGTGTTTTTAAAGTAGCAGAGATTCATTGCTACTCAAACAAGAAAATATTTCCAACGGGATATTTATAAAAGTATTTGTAGTAATACCTACCTTAGAAGGTGTATTAAAGTTGTTGAGAACTCCAACGCGTATTGTGTCCACGTGATCTAAAGGGAATTATATTTCCATTGTGTTATTTTATTCTCCTCAAGCCTCTGTAGCTGGTCAATAACGTGGAAGAAAGAATAATAAAAGAGCTTTTAAAGAAAATAAAATCCCGCGTTTTGTACTTCGTCGTTTCTGTTTGTGTGTTTATTTTATTTCTTTTGTTCTTTTGAAAAAAACAGGCAGAGTCAATGAAATATGTTATGTTCCTTAATAATACCGCTGGGTTATAAATAAAAACCATTCCTTGTTTCTACTAACTGAGTTAAACTGAATTCTCGCCTCGCAGCGTAAATAACATATAACATTTAAATATTGTAAGGTTTAAAATATTTATCATCAGCGAAACGCAGTGATGATTCGACTTTCATTAGCAATAGTCGGTTTTTGTTGCATAGTTCGGCGCAAATGCTTGCCATATTTTATAATCAGCTTCAGAATAACGGCTAGCCGATCTTATTTAAAAATCGTAAAGGTTGGTACTGGACAGTGGACATGGCATAATTACTTTTATGATCTGCTTTGATGAAACCTCAAAGACCGGTTGCCTATTCATACTTTCAGACCGCAAACTTAACGTAGTTTTTCAAATTCTTTAGAGAATCTTTAGACTTAAAAGCAGCAGCGGTATAAATTACGCAAAGGCAGGGAGTAGTGCGGTGCGAGCTCGCAAGGGGCCGCCTCTTTGAGCCGCAGCCGCGCGCGGCGCGGAGGCACCCTCGCCTTTCATCCTCTCCGATGTATCTGCAGTTGTGCACTGCATTATCTTCGTCATAACTAAAATTATAAATACGAAAATGGTTTGTCCTTCATTACCATGATATAAGTTAAAGCAAAGTGATATAAACTACTTTATTCAGCAAAAGTAGTCCGGAACAGTGAGGGAATAGCTATACGAGAATTTACGCTGACTACCTAGTACCTACTACATAAACCTATCTTTTCAACTATTTATTGACTCTACTAAATCTTCTTTACTTACTTAATGATTTAAGTTACAGAACCACTTGGAAAAGTTTGTTAAATCATAAAGATAAAATAATTTTCATAATTAATTAACTGCGAAGCTGTGAATTGAAACGGAAAACATTTTAATAATTTTAAAGTATGCCTTTTTACCCGTCTGCCAGGGAAGGGGGTTTTTGAGGGTGGTAGGTATATATGTATATTAACGTATCTGGTTACGTACTCTTATCAGTTTAAGTTTGTAGAAATTAGAGATTTATACCTAAGTAGAATTTAATTGAAGTGAGTTCACAATGGGCCGTCGTACAGTTTTCGTTTTCCACAGTCGTTAACTTTCGTAGTAGGTACCTATGATTGTATGCAACGAAACACGAGAACTGCTAAAGCGTTACGTAGCTATATAATAGGCATGCTATTTAATCGGGAACATGTACCGAATGAGGGTCCTATTCCAGTTGTCCATTTTGTACCGTGATATCGAAACATTCGGGCGGACGTCTCGCTTCGCAGACGTATCGATTTGTCCAGGTGACGAGCCCTTAACTCCTTTTAGGGGTGTTTCGCGATTCCCCTATAAAATGGACCTGATATCGCGTTCTTGGCACATAGTATAACAATAAGCTCTGATATTGCTTTCAAAAACATCTAAACTCAGTAGATAATCTATACGTTACTCTACGTTCGTGTAGACCCGCCAAAGAAGGTGTTCAACGATCAACGATCGATAATGAATGGTAGGTACCAATCATTGAAAAAAAAGACATGCTTAATGGGTTGGGTCATCGACTCATCGCTCACCATACTATAGGGTTTACAATCCATGAAATCGCTGTCCAGTCAATTTTGCGTAACACTAAAATTAATATGGGTCTTCGTGGATTGAATTTTAAATTAGCCGCTAATGTTCTTATTAAAATAGCAAGAAAACAAAACAGTTAATGTTTTTTTTTTGTATGTAATGGACATGGAGCTTTTTGTTTAGCGGTTGTTTGCAATGATTATTGTAGATTCGGACGCCGGGCCCGTACGTGACCTAATGCCGGCGAGGCTGCGGTCGTAATTAGTGGACGCTCGCCGGCTCCATTGTGGCCTTTGTATTACTTGTTCAATTATAACTACTAAATAATAGCGTCGGACAACGTTGCTGTATTACAGGCTTTATTATTTGACGTGATATATGTTTTCGGCAAATATTGTCGCTACACTTAAGGCTCAGAGAGAAAAGGTTAGTTATACCTATACTCTCAGAGGATTATTGCAAATAGCAGACACATCAAGTAAGTAAAGTAAAAGTAAGTAAATCATTTATTCACAACAATAACACACAGACAAAAAAAAAATAACAAAAAAAAAGGAAAAGCCACACACATTAGTATCGTTTTGGCCGTTTTCTTTACGAAATGAACCGTGTTTTTTTCCGCCAGTTTAGTGATAAGTAAGAAAACTCACCTAGAGGCTTTTTCAAAGTTGTTACTAATTTTCGTATGATTTGAGTTAGGAGGAAACGAGAAGAGTTAAAATACCAAAGTCGCAAATCCGGCTTGTACTTATTCAAAAGTTATTGTTGTGGGTAGGTATAATAATTATAGGTCTATAATTATGTCAGGAGTAAAGGTAAAGCGTGGCAGTCTACTGTTCCTACTTTCTTGAATATACTGAAACAAACAATCGATGCAATTCTCTTAAAGGTTGCAAGAGTCTTACTAGTGAGATATTAAAATGAATACCGTAGATGACAGGTTAGGTGAGAAGTTATCGAAGAACTCTTAAGTTAAACAGAAAACTATATGTATTCGTTTTGATGTTTATCATTCTTATTTTTACGGTAGGGGCACCAAAAGATGAACGATTAAGCGACTACCCCAACTTTAGACAGTTTATTCTCAGTGAAATTAACTTTCATTTTTATTTTTTTTAATAAAATGAAAATGACTATTATAACACAGCATTTTTCTAAAAATTGTTGAAACCAAAAATGTGCCGATTTGTCCAAAAGATGAACAGCGTGCCCTAATTCTGAACGGTTAGGACCCAAAAGTTAAACTAACATAATAAAAAACCTAAATCATTGTAATTTTAAGGAACTTTTAGAAATAAAATGCAAGTTAACGAAATCAGTCTTTATTTTTTAATTATTTATATAATATTATTTACCTACATAAGGTTCCTATTTTTCATGCATAATATGTGTTATAAAAAAAAAGAATTAGTATTTTTTACCAATAATCATTACAAAAATTACTTACTTATCTTTTGAAAAACAAAGAAAATAAAATGATTAATCTTCTTCGATATTACAATGAGACAAATAAATACATTACATATAAAGTTCCGTGTCTAGCCAGGGTTTCGCGTCTAGCGGTTTAGCAGTAAGAACGTAACAAACGGACAAACACAGTTACTTTCAAATTTATAATGTTAGTAAACGTTTCCATAAACATTTAGTAGTGCTCATATTACAAAACTATGCCTAAAAGTTGAACGACTGAATTTACTTGGTTCAACTTTAGGACACAGAATTTATGAAATGAACGAACAAAACAATTAAGAGTTCACGTATTGGAATAGAATCCAAAACATGAACTAGTAAAAATTTAATTCGATCAAGTATTAGGCACATATTTTATTATTGAACAGTGATAGTTTTCATACTAATTGAAACTCCAAAATCATTTCATTAGACATCAAAAGTTATGTTCATCTTTTGGTTTAAAAATACAAGATTATTAACGATCACTTTAAGTTATAAATTTTCGATCTGTCTTTTCAGGATAATTTATTAAGACGCTTTAAAAAAATTACGCCTTGCCTAGTAGCTGAACACCGTTCAAGTATTGGCATAGGTATACATTTTTGAAATTATTACTTGAACGGCATATTACTCATATTACTAATAAGGTCCCTTTTATGAAAAAAAAACCGAACTTTGTAACACAGTCACGATTTAATTATGTGATTATTTCGATCGAGTGTTCAGCTTTAGGGTGGCGTTCATCTTTTGGTGCCCTTACCTAATCCCTTACAAAATAAAAATCAGGTGTGTTTTATTTGTGTATGTGTGTATATTTGTGTGTCTGTGTGTCTGTCCTGAACAGATGGACCTATTTGTATGCGGAAATTAAAAGCTATTTTATTGGTATAGTATTTCATGAACATCGGTTGGGCCGTTTGAGAGACATCAGTTCAGTTCTGTTCTGAAAGAAGAGGTCGTCATTGTAACGGGGATTATTATCTATTTTATAGTTTTAATTAGTAGAAGGCGATCGCCGAACATCAATAGCAGCCGATTTTTCTTACTTGTCGTTTCTACGTTTTTCGAGAGCAAAACATATATTAGGTTAAATACCTACTACTGTCAAGTTCCATTCGATTTGCGTGTATGCGGATTTATTTCACACGAATTGTTATGCTAACTCGCTTATTCATAACTGTCTGATCAAAATATATAATACAGACTGCTAAGGTGAACTCAGAAGAGAAAGGCCTAATAAATACGAGGTAGGTACAGATATATTTTAAGCCACTCGCAAAACACCAAGTCATTGCACGGTCACCAAGAACTGTATTCTAGGTGTTTGCTGACTGTTATTATGCAGGATTTCCTTTCCAATCTTTCTGTCGGTTTGCATACAAGAATATCCCGTTATGTGGCGAGAAATAAAAAAGAAGTACTTATTGCGGGTTCGAAAAATTACAAAAATCAACTCCGTGCGGTCGTTGCTCCCATCCGGTTTTGCAGCCCGAATGCAGGAGAACTTATGTAATTTGTATATTCTTTTTTGGTATGCAGACGTAGCCTTTCAAGATTTAAACAACCGTCCCTCTGCTTTCTATAATCTATTATCTTCACGTGATAGCTATCAAAATGTATAATTGACTATGTACATATGTGTTGTGCTGCTGGTAAAGTATTCTCGTTGAACTTGGCATTCATCGGCATCGGCGTACATCGGTACCTGTCGATAGTAATTGCGACATTTTAGTCACTTAGCCGTGTCGACTGTTCAAACGTTTTAATTTAACAGCAATACGTCCCACGCAGTTTAATAAATCAACATCTTGCTCGGGTGGGTGCGGGCGCGGTAAAAATGAAGGCGTTTGAAATTGGAGGGTGAGAAGCGTAAATAAATGTAAGCGCTGCTCCCGGCATCGCGGCAGAGCAAACACGATGCGCGTGCTGCGGGGGCTAAGCGCGGTTTTGCAGGGATGATTTCAAAGATTCTGATTTGTTCCATTTTGCCAGGGGACTTTAAATCAAGGTTATTTTATATATTTATTCATTTGCACATTTACCTACGTCATGATAAGGAAGTTCACAACGTGACCTCAGTATTATTTAAACTTTTATTTACCTTCTCATCTTAACCAAAAAGTTAAAACGGTCTCTTGAGAAATGACTAAAGTACACAAGCCAATAACCTTTTTTATTTCTTTGTTACGTCATATAAAGTCTCGTTATGTACCTGTATCAAAAAATACACGAGCTTTATTTTCTATAACAATCTGCGCTACAACGTGGAGCCTCGCAATTTCACGTGTTCATCAAGATGGTATTGATACTTGTGCAGCACAGACGACAGTTAACAGCGAGGCGACGAGCTATAAAAACATATCGGAACATATCGGTCCAAATATTGACGCGGGACCGCGAAGTGTACGTGATCTGATCTCATTATTAGTGGCTGCTTTGGGCGGAGATGTATTTATTTCTGCGGCGGTCGGGAGCGGCGATCACCTCCCATTCAACTACATCTAAGTACTTACATTTAACAACCTCCTCACACGGTCTATGACATCCACGCTAAAGTAGCAGTAAGTTCTAGTTAAGTATACTCGTACATGGGTGTGCTCAAATATATGCATAAAAATATATACATATGCTTAAATTAAAAGCAATCTTGGTACCACAACAACATGATATTTCCTTATTGTTACGCGTCATTTGTATCTGTATGCGTTACACGTCGTTGGTATATACTACCTATGTCTATATTCTATACAACGACTCTTCCGTGACTGACTGACTGACAGACAACTCACAGCCTAAACCGCTGCAACTAGGGACTTGAAATTTGGAGGGTATATTCCTTGAGTACCTTAGGGTTGCACTAAGAAAGGATTTCGCGAAAATCGTCCCCAACTTGTAAAAATACGGGGAGAAACGGAAAACTAATTCTACGCGTACGAAGCTTCGGCGTCCTCTAGTTAGTAATAAATAATGAATTAAATCACTTTTAAAGATCGAGAAATTATATTTTTTTTACTCAATTAGGTACCTAAAAAACAGTTTCGAAATTAAATACTTCATTTGCCGAGACTAAAGCACAGGGTTCCAAAAACAATGGTTGGCGGAAGCCATGCCTGAAAGCAGGTAGTGTGCAAACAATAAGGTATAAACAATGCTTGCGTTGATCGAGCGCGACCAGTGAGCCATTTACCCAAATTTCAGGTGTGATTAAGCGAATACTTTGTTTAAACAGATGACCCGACCACCGTAAACCGGCCTGCTCTACTGAATATGTACATATTGTACCCTGAGCCAATGGAGGTGGTGAGAGCAAAGTGTACCAGTGAATAGCGGTATCACCGCCGGGTCGAGAGCGAACATTAAACAATTACTGGTGTCAGTGGGGCAGCCAACAACAGAACGCTCATCTTTTACACTAACTGTACATGATGGCTCCTTGACAGCTACCTAGATTCGGTGATCTGTCCGTAGCCATCACGCTGTTGAGACTAGATATTAATCGCTTTAAAAACGGATACGGATCGTATTTCTACCTAATTCATAGATGTATGCCAGTATTTCTAATTGGGAGACAGTGCTATATACTTACTTACATAACGAGGTAGTCGATGTTTTCGTTATTCTGGGTTAACTTACTTGTCAAGTATTAACACGTAAATTTGTATTATGTCGCCTTAAAATAAGCAAAGATGCGATGTAATGGGATCCATGGGAAGTCCAAATGACGGTACCTACTTCTTGATGATATAGAGTCATTGTTTTTAACACTTTTATAATTAGTATCTTTAATAGGGCATACCTATTATGTTAACGCACAAAAGAATACCTTTTATTACCAAAAATAGTAAATGACCACCAAAATTTATAAGTTTTATAACCCATTTTAATTTAAAATGATATTCAAAAATCGATCATCTTGTTACCAGAATAAAGAAATACAAACCCAAAATTAGTAAGTAATCGAACTAATCGACCACCAAAACATTAAACCCATTTAATTTAAACAATTTGGTCCAAATATTGATCTATCACATTATTCTATTAGGTACTTAGGTAAAGTAAATTAATCCAAAAATAGTAAATTACGCTCCTAATTTTGCACGCTAATATTTGGTAGTCATTAACAAAATTTGATTTCAGAAGCAATTTAATTCGGTGGTCGTTTTCTGAATTCGGGTTACGGATAATTTTGGTGTATATTATATTCATTGCTTTTTCTAAGTCACAATTTTTTGTTCCCTGATTATTATTTATAGGTAATTCCCAGTGGTATCTTTACGATATAAAGTGTAGAGCCTGTTGATTCCGCGTTATTGGCATCAATAAGCAATATCCCTTCATAACAAAAGCCGACCTGGATCATACAATGCGCAAAGCATTGCTATTAAACTTTATATAGACCGGGACAGACGGCATTGCTGCTGAGAAAACATTATTATGACAAAGTGAGGCGCTGGCAGCGGGTAAACGGCGCGGTCGCCGATCCCGGGTCCTTGGTTAAGGGGAAACACCAAGGTCAGCTTTCTAGATCGACCACAATCAACATCAAAAATAATTAAAAAAAAAGAGAGTTGTCTTATCTTAAACTGAACACCCCCCCACAGCAAATACATTTGGATGCATTTTTGATAGGTTAATTAGTGGAGTGGCGTTTAGTTTTGAATTAGATGTTCTGTACTAGAATTTTGCTTTCGTGTTCGTGTGTTCAGTGCTTGGCTCATCTGGCCGTTAAAACCAGGACCTAATCACGTCGTTATTTAAATCTTATTATACACTATAAAGAGTTTGTTACACGTGGAATTTGCAGGAATATGAAAAGTCAAGAACAGGTATACCTATCGATTTATAAATCGATATAGCTATCGTACACGAATATTACAATGACAAGATCATCGATTGTCTACTTAGTCGACTGCCCAAAAAGGTGTGTAATGTTTTTTGCTGTATGCATGATTGTGACCTCGTGTAGGTATACCTTTACGGATTACTTTTTTTTAAAGTGCGAGGTATCGTTGGATTGGTATTCACCCAAGGAGTGTCATAGGCAGGGTATTAAGATGTCGTCTACATATATTACCCTAACAATGAACAACATCGAAATGTAGTTTTTTACAGTATTACATACAAGAGTGACGGTTATATATAGCTGCTTTTTTTAAATTAGTTTATACTAACCTTGCCTAGTTTCTGTTTGGCTAGTCGGTTGACATATTAATTTAAGGCGTTAAGTCCGCCACTTTTATATTTTTAATTAATTATTTATTTTATTGTTCATTAAATCTGTTTATTTAGTTTTAGGTTTAATAAAACTTACATCATTGTTCGGTTAAGGTTTTATCATTTTGCTAATAGATTAATTGCGTAGTAAAGTTTAAATAAATAAAAAACTTTCCAAACACTTTTTCTGATTTTGATATTTCCGAAATCAAGATTACGAATAATACGATAATATTTTTTATAACCGAACCTAACATTACCGTGCCCCTTAAGTTGTGACTATATTGCAAACTATCACGGTCTCGGTCGTTTACTAGGCTTGTGAGTGGGATATACAATGCCTCAGCTGGTGAAGTCCTAGGTGCGTCCGAGGACGAGTCGCTCAGACTGCATGTCTGTCATCCCGTCGAGCGGCTCTCGCGCGCGAGATCATTGTCACTTCTAAGAATTACGTTTCTTTGTTATAAAGGAGAAAATCGCAACGATTTACTTTTGTGTTTCTTTTTAAAAGCAAAATTAATACTGTTTTGCCTTGCTATATTTGTAGAATACTTATTAAATTGTTAAATATTTTGCTCGTTTGAATATTCTCTTCGTTTGTAAATTCGTCTGGGGTCTATATTTTATTACATGTTTTGCGGTGTAGGGACTATAAATATAATAGCATGTATTGCTAAAACTCAACTTCACTACTTTGCTTCTCTTCTGCTTTATATCTACCCCCAGGGGATTGGGTTAGTATAAAAATATGAGTAGGTACAAGTATATAAAGTTAAGTTTTAATACAATTTTAACTGCATGTCGATTGATTTTTTGCGCTAATAAAAACCATTTCATAATCATTATTTTTAATTGGTTTATGCCATCGGATAGGCGATAGCTGGTTACCTTGGCTAGTGAAATCGATTCAAAACTCGGATATGGGCTCTATATAATTAGATATTGCCGATGGGTCAGTGCGTGTACCCAATAACACACCCCGGCTGGAGCGAGTGAACCGTGGCTCTGATTGTGCGCCGCCTGCGCCGGTTTGCGCCACCGTGCACCGGCGGAGCCCGCCGCCGCCGTCGTGACACCGATCGTGTTGCCTGCGTTTTAATATCTATGCATTATTACAGGCACTGGTACCTGCTTCATTGTTCCCATTACAACACGATAGACTCTAATTACTGTAATGTTCTCTAAGTGCCAACCTGTTGCAGTTAGACGCAACACCTTGAATAACATTATGTATATTGACTATACTTGTTGGTGCTTATTGAATTGCAAATAATTTAGTGCTCTAGATAATTTATCTAAGTTCAGAACTCTATTAACTATGATATTTTGGAGTTAGTAATTTTTCAATGCATTTTTTTAAATATTAGCTTTATAGTTATTGACTTGTGAACTGAGCGCATCTTCATGCAAATAGTCCTAGGTCTACTTCATTTGACTGGAATATTTGTATAATATTATTCCGATACGCAAATAGAACTCTATAGTCACCGTTATTGCCGGTTAGTAAGTGAGCTAAGATCACAAATATGAACCAGGATATGTATTAAATATATTGAAGTTGCGTGATGTTTTATATAACCTTCACGACACACAAAAAAAGTTGAATGTAATTAATTCTAGACTCTTTAACGTTTTGTTTGTTGATACAAGGAATAACCAGTTTAACCAGTCACGAAATTAACGAGAAACATAAACAAAAATAATTTCTTAAAATACCTTATAATTCGATGTTCGTTTACAGAATTCGTAATTTTATGACTTAATTTTCTAAATAATGTCTATACGTTCTCTATATATTGTTCCAAACCGCTCGAGATATGGCATAACGGAGCGTCAAACACAGCCACTTCATATAAATACGAGTAAGTACAGTCCGTGATCGGCTCTGGCCAGCTCGGGGAGGCGCTCGAGGCGGCGCGGAGGCGGTCCCTAGAAGCATCAGCGCAGCCTTGACATTCGAGGCGGGGCGGTGCGGGCGCTAGCCCCAGCGGCGCAGGCGCGTGAAGCGCGCCACGGGCAGGTACGGGTGCCGCGCCGGCACCTGCACGTGCTCCAGGTTGTACCCACGCCGCCGCCGCACCAGCTCCGAGCTCGCCGACGCCTCGCTCGCGCCTCTCGCCGGCCGCACGATCTTCACCACATTAGACTCTAGTAACACATTGTCCGCCGCTACTGCCTCTTCAGGCCTATGTTTAGTCACCAACTTTGCTCTATTTTTTTGAGCCGCAAGATACTCGTCGTTCAGAACGTAGTCCAACAGCTTGGGCACTTGGTTGAATCGCGTGGCGTCTATCTCCCGCTCGTAGCCGAGGCGGTCCCGCGGGCCGGCCGCCGCGAGCGCGACAGAGAGCACGGACGCGAGCGCGAGGTACGCGTGCATTGTGCGGTGTGCGAGTTGAGTGTTTGAGCCCCGCGCGATCAACACACACTTTATATATGCGAGCGATCGACACCATTCGTTCCCAATTCAAGAGTATGTTTTTTTATGATCGATGCGAGGGGCGCTCTTGAACTTGAGAGCAGACGAGGCGGAGATGCAGGTGTGGTGCGCCTAGCGGGATCGGACCTCAGAGGCTCGGGTCGCGTCCGATGATTCGCAGAACTGCAATTATTTATAATTTGATGCACTCCGCAGCGTACCCGTGGCTATGAACGCTCATGAACCTTGTTCCACATACATTATCCACATTGCCTGACGTTGCTCTCGACTTTTCAAGGTGACAGTCACGACGTGTGTATATATCATACATATCACACCTTGTCATTTCTCATGATGTATCTAATGTACCTGTTCACATCACAGCTAAGAATTACGAATTATAAATTATAAATTTTGCGCGATAGAGAATTGAACCCGTAACGCCATTTGCAAGTACTCGCATCTTCCTAACAATATTATGTATCGAGATATAAGTTTATAACAATTATAACTGTCTTGTCTTAAGTGACATTTTTATGCTTCTTAGATACAGATATATTCTTTTCACATCACCTATTCGGAAAGGGGACTTTTCTTCCCTGCTAGGAGGGATCAAAGTGGCACTTTTCTGTTCAAGGACACTTTGTTGCCAGTATAAAATATAAACGCAATGAAATTTGAAAATAGTATGCACATAATCGACAAAAAATTATTTTTATTCGTTTAAGTGCATACTATTTGCACATAATTTGTTTCATTACTAAGGTCTTTTATTTTCCTCATAGGTTATGTGAAAAGCAGTATGTGTCACATGGTAGCAAAATTATTTCCACCTTGGGTGTTAAGACTTGAATCCCTCACTACGCTCAGGATTCAATGTACGCCCTCGCCGTAAATATGTCATTTAGCTCCCTTGTGATACAATCTACTATTATGTAGGCCTTAGTAGCTAGGTAGTTGTAATGCGACTTTAGGGTAAAAGCACAATTATATTGATAATTGAGGTCAACAAATAGTGTTGGAGTTCCATCGATAAATAGAACTAAGGCATAGTATCAAATTTTAAGATCATTATTGGTGAGGCTGAGGATACATTGTGTGTGCACTGTGTTGTGAAGGTAATCGGCACAAAGTGCCCATTTACATAGCACACGATTTCTTTAAGGTACTTGTCGTAGATTGATTAAAACATCTAGGATAAACGTTTGCCACGTTGGGTCCAGATTATTAAAAGCAGGTCGAGCGAGAATAATATAGACACTAAATTAATAGGTACCTTAAACACCCGTTGTCTTATTTATACTGATCTCTTTGTTCAATTGTTCTTTGAAAGTTTTTATTACTTAATAAGCTTAGCAGCATACTTATTCCACTCCTTCGTTCTTTTAAAAAGTAAGTTCGCCCAAATACGCGACAAATTGCGCGAAGGACCGTGTTATTCAATAAGGAATAATTATTGCTATTGCATATTGTCTATAGCCTTAAACCAATAGTTTATTCCTTGTGTTTTTTTAATAACCATCGAAACTGATCCCTCGCAGTGTTTAGTCTTTAGAATATTAAGAACACGTAAACATCTCAAAATATAAGTACATGGACGTTCTATAGTTTCCGTTATATTATTTGGTGTTTTCAATCCACGACGGTATCCCCACTACTTCTACTTCCACACCAAATTTTACGAACGATCGAAGTCATTTTTTTTCACCTTATTCCATTGATATAAGGTGCAAAAGTGTAAACATATATTTGACGTCGACTGTACAATTAACGCGACCGTGCAACGTCAATTTTAGTGGCGAGGTGTGTCGTCGTGGATTGGAAACACTATATCGGTATTACGGAATTTTAGTTTATTATATTTCGTCCGGTAAAACAAACAATAAGCTCGCATTGTAAAAGGCGATTTAAAGAAAAAATCGCTTTAGGTTTGAAAAACTCTTATAAAGATTGTACCTACCATTTTTAACCGACTTCAAAAAAGGAGGAGGTTATACGTTCCACTGTATGTTATTTTTTTTTATGTATGTTCACCGATTACTCCGTCAATTGTCGACCGATTTCAATTTTTTTTTTGGTTTGATTGAGTATACTTTCGAGGTGGTCCCATTGTCACCAAATCTGAATCTGATGAGAGGATCCGTGAGGAATTCAAATTCAAATTCAAATTCAAAACGTTTATTTCGACCAACTGGGATCATATTTAAGTTAGTTACAATTTCTTAGATTAAAATTAGTAAATATTATAACCTAATTATTACATATAAAAACTATAAAATGAAAATAAAATAAAAATAACACTTAGTAAGGCTTGACTGTCAGTACATGGATCATATGACAATGATTCAGATACTGACAATCAAACCTGTCCGCGAATGCCCTCAGGATACCATTAGAGCTAGCCCGCACCCTGCGCGCCAGTGATGTGCAACGTTTCCTCATAGTTGTGTAGAAACAGTCAACTCTGGCATCCGCGAACATCCCTGACGCACTACAGAAACGGGGCAGCCCCAATAACACCCTGAAAGCATTATTGTACTGCACACGTAGGGCGTTGTACTGCTTCCGCGTATAAGTGACCCACAGACTGCTCGTGTAGAGGGTCGTACAGAAGGCTCTAAATAGAGTTATTTTTACCTCGGCTGAACAACGAGCAAATCGGCGGGCCACCATGTTCGCTCTAACAGACAACGCCCTCCGTTCTCGCTCAATGTCTGCATCGTCTGTCAGGTCAGAGGTTACCACGTGACCTAAGTAACTAAAGGAGTCCACCATTTTTAAAGGCGTTCCATATAGACGAATAGGCGGTACCGGTGGCAGATTTTTGCCTCTGACCTGAAAGACCATGCATTCACTTTTTTTAACATTATATTGCAAGCCATGACTAAGTGCAAACTTTTCACATATTCCTAGTAGCTTAGCGAGACCACAAGGCGAGGCACTCAGCAGCACCATGTCGTCTGCATAGCTAATGTTATTGAGACACACGTCATCAATGTGGCAGCCGACATGAGTGCTGCTGAGCTCCTTTATCAGCTCATTGACGTACAGGTTGAAGAGCTTCGGTGAGGTAACTCCCCCCTGCCTCACCCCGCACTCCATCCTGTACGGCTCCGAGTACGCGTTCGACCATCGTACCACGTTCACCTGGTTATGGTACCAAAACCTGAAAATATGGTACAGCTCTGTCGGCAACTCAGTGTGTCTTAACTTTTCCCACAGACGATCATACCTAACCAGGTCGAACGCTTTAGACAGGTCCAAGAAGCACGCATAGACAGCCGTTTTACGGTTTGTGTAGTACTTTACAGTCTGTTTTAGACACAAAATAGCCGTTTCCGTCGACAGTCCCGACCTGAAACCGAACTGATTTTGATGGATGTCTAGGTACTTGTCAAGTTGCGTGCTAAGCAGACTGTCTAGTACCCTGGCAACCACAGTCGCCAGCGAGATCGGCCTGTAGTTGTTTTTGTCACTTATATCACCACTTTTGTTTTTTACGACTGGCACTACAACAGTTTTCATTAGTGCTTCCGGCAGGTATGAGTGACTTAGACATAGGTTATATAACAAGGCAAGAACTCGCGGGAGATGTGGACCTGCGTGCTTAAGATGTTCCACGCTGAGGCCGTCATAGCCAGGAGACTTACCTCTCGACATAGATTTAATAAGTTTGTCAACGTCCTTGGCGGTAAATCTAGAAGTAATCTCCTGTCTACTCAGGTCCTCATCGGCCATCGTCCATGACGGTCCCAAGGGTGACACTACAGTAAACTGTTTCCTAAATATGCCGGCTATACACTTGTGATCACTTATGCCATCAATACTTGCCGGTTGATTAGCCTTGCCATTCAGCTTTTTAGTCGATTTCCAAAAGCTGCGAAAATCATGGTTTTTATGATGAGATGCTAATATGTCCATTTTAATTTGTTCACTATGGTTTTGACACCATTTCAGTCTGGATTTGAAGATCGAACGATTTCTTTGCATCTCATCATAGAAACGACCGCACCTCGGCTTTCCATACAAAACCCATGTATTAAATGTATCCCTAGCTACTTTATGAGCCTCACTAATATATTTATTCCAGCCTACTACTGGTTTTTTCTTCAAGGGACGTTTCACAAAATAACAGGTCGAGGCTGCAGCGCTTAATACTCTAATTATACTACTATATAGATTATCAATAATATGTTTATGTCCCTCTTCATAACAGCAATTATCACAACATGAGCGGAGATCACTAGGAAAATCAATTTGACTAAGATCATCATGACAAATTTTATTATACAATGTTACTTGTTCAGGTTTTCTTTCGCCCCAAAAAACCTTATTGGTCGTCGGCTTATTTCCACATAACTCCGTGCTAATAACATCTAGATCGCATTCTACACATAGCGGGTAATGATCCGACCAAGTGACGTCATATTTTACATAAACGTTCACAACAGATCTTGCCGCAGATTCGGTTGTCAAGACATGGTCTAACCAGCGTTTAGCCCCGTTGGCCTCACTAATGAAACTAAAAGTGTCCGATGCTAGCCCTAATATATCTATGTCCGAGCACGTCCACATCTGTTCGCGGCAGAAACCTATCATTTCATTATAGAACAGTTCATTCGGGTGAGCGTTAAGGTCCCCTAGTATGTACGCTGACGCGATGCCCTCATTACTAATAGTAGCACTTACCAGACTCAAACAATCCGTAAATTCCGCTAAGTTCACATTTTTATCCGTAGGCATGTACACACTGAACTGAGGGAACTCCTCAAATATTGTAGGCAAATATGTAGCGATTTTAGTATTTTTAGTAACAAGTCCAGCATTTGCATTCAGAAAGTATCATTTGGTGAAGTGGAACTGATGATGAAGACCAGAGATGGCCACCGGAACTCCTTACCGGTACCGATTTCAAGGGTGGCGATAAGATCTCGAAGGGTCTCGATTAAGATAGTTGAGCGACTACAACGAAGAATATTTACTTGTTAACCGACTTCAAAAAAGGAGGTTATTGAAATATGACTATGACTTTCCCGCGGCGTTGCTTGCGGCGCGCTTGAAATAACTTAAAGTTTCATTTCAACTAAGAAGTGGGACTACGTAACAGCGTATTATGATCACTAAAAAGTATAAAATAAAATAAATGTTTTAAAAAACAAAAAACCGCTTTCAAGAACGCAAAAAATAACTTCTTTAAAATTGTAGGCACCTAATAGGTTAGTCCAACTGAAGTCGGCGACCACAACATTTTCAACAAAAAAAGCCGACATCAGTTAGACTAACCTATTAGGTGCCTACAATTTTAAAGAAGTTATTTTTTACGTTTTGAAGGCGGTTTTTTGTTTTTTAATACTACGAAGTTTTCCCATCTAAGTAAAATATGTTTTTTTTGGATTTCTATTCTATCTGATTTAACATTCGTACCTACTAGGTACTTATTACACTAACCCAACGATCCTAGGAGGAACTTTGCTCCTATTCGGTCTGTGACTAAATCGGCAGTGTGGCATTGATCTCGCCAGTTATGATTGCCATAGGTATCCACGTCCAACAAGCTCTTCCGGTTCATTATTGGTTCCAGCGCCTTTCGCCGGATTTTCCTCCTGCGTCAGTGTCCAAGTTTTTTAAACACGTATGGTGGTAGGTTTTCTGATCAGCTTGGATACCTCAGATCTTCAGCTTGAGTCTCAAGCTTACAGCTTGGATACCCTGCTGTGCAGTTTCCGAGCAACAGAGTACCTGACAATTGTACCAGAAAAAGAAATGTTAAAGTATAGTTAGTGGATGGATTTTGTCAAAAATTAGATCTTACTAGTCATCCCCATAGTCTACAGTAAGACATACTATAATATTAAAGCGTTGAATGTGCAAAAACCGGGTATGTGCCAGTCAGTTGGACACGAAGGGTTCTGTATGTCCTTTTATATTTTTTTCATTATTTATTGTATAGCAGCTATAAGTATTACTCACTTGTTGAAAATTTCATCTGCTACCAATACCGGTTCAAAAGATACCGCAATTGTTAAGATTCAGATTTTTTTGTCTTTATTCTTTTTCTTATTTGTTTGATATGGCGGTGATAGAAATACACACTTTTTGTGAAAAATTCAAAAATCTAGCTATTACGGTTCATAAGATACAGCTCGCTGACAGACAGACAGACAAACGGACAGTAGAGGCTTAGTAACATGGTTACGTTGGCAACTTTTGAGTACGAAACCTTAAAAATGACCAAATTGATTTTTTGTTATTGCAGTGGTTATTCAATAAAAATTTCGGTGTCAGACAGTAAAAAAGTGCCCCATACAAATATTCCTCCCACTTAACTGCCAATAATACCTCAACCTGCATAAATAATTAAATAACTTAACGATTATTCTTCAATACGAAATAATCGATTAAGTACTTAATTTATTTCGCTACACGAGGCCCGAGGGCGCTACGCCTACGTCCGATCGAGTTTTACTTATATGCATATCGAAATCGAAATTGTCCATAAACAGACAGTAAACATGGTATCTTTAAATAGAAAGCCAAACTGACGAGTTATTCCGGAACTCAAATTCGAGGTCATCTTCCAATATAATATAGAAAACCAGAATACCGGAAGCCATGAGTTACCAACCTTCTGAGATTTGTTGCTCCGGTAATTACTTACGTTACTACAGCAATAACGAGTAACAAATGGCCGTTTTAAAATATTACTAACGATAACTTTAAATCGTAGGATAAGTAAATAAATCTGTTCTCGTTCAGGGTAACTTACGACAAGGGTCAAGGCCCAGGTGCGACGAAAGTCGACTTACCAGTTTTTGTAGTAAATTGTCTTCACCATGAGTTCCATGATGTAATCTTATATATGAGGTGAGGTACACTTTTTACTTCAATCATTGTGGCTTTGCAGTATTACTCCATTAAATCTTATGTTCTATTATGAAAACAGTGTTATACATATAAACACTTAGAGAACAAATAATGGCCAATGGGGATTATTAATTTAAAATGTGTTACAAATTAGAAATGACGTAAAACTAATCTCAATGTAATAGTACATCAGTTTGTTAGTAACTACAACGATAATTGAAGCCATGGGGTAGATACAAAAGAAACAAACCTAAATAAGAGGCATTTGGCTTTACTTATTGCTAGTAAAACGGATGGCCGACGGGACCAAGGAGTTCTCGTGTAGCGCCCGCTTTACTTAAGGAAAGCAGCATGAGATTAACGTAAGAAGCGATCGGCATATCTCTTGGTACACGTGTCTTCTACGTGCTAATAAGGTTTTGATGAAGTAAAACAGCGGAAACAACTTGAAAATAAACGGAAGCAGAAGGAGTGGGTACTGAAACCAATGTAAGTAAGTACCGGACGTTTGATTTAGTCAAGGTAAATCGTATGCCCGCGCGATTACTCGTCTGTGGCAGCGTACATGTGGTTTATGTTAATCGTGTACCTGTTAATAACCATTAAGCTTAGGTACATGTTTATAAAAAACCGGTCAAGTGGGATGCGGTACTATGATATATACTCCGATTTGAATTCGATTTCGAATTGAATCGGCGCGAGCCCACTCACACTTGACCTTTTTTTGTATTTATTATGTTTAAATCAATTTTCCTCTGTAATATCGAATTAGACCCTGGTGGTTAAGGAGAAAACAAACGCTCTGCCCGTTTCCTCACTGGTTTATGATCCTAGACTAATATTTTTTCACAGTGAAATAAAAAAGATTAGTATGTCCCTAGTATGCCTTAAAATTCCCAAAATTTGCCTATTTTAAGCGCTGCCAAAATTTGACAATCGTTCATGTAAAAATCAAATCAAGGATACATTAAAATTTTACGTAAAGATTTGGTTAACACAAAAAAAGTCGAGATCCAGATCTCAGAGAATAAAATTTTTACTAAGGATATTCAGTCAAAGATGCAGTTATCCTTATTGCATTAATTTGAGGGATCGGGCGGTCAGAATGACAGAGATAGTTGATTTGTTTTTTCAAAAGTCTCGCCGCTCGCATTTCCTTCTAAATGTTCAATCACAGAGGAGCTAATAAAGGCATCAATTTAAAGTGAGTTTTACTTCTGTAGTAGGTACTGTTTCGATATAATGTTTGAATTTCATTGGGGCGAGTGCGACCCTACGCCGCTGGACGACATCGTGAATGATATTTGATTTGTAAATCAATCTCGTAACCACCGCTGAGTATCTACCTAATCGTTTTTGTGTACAAACGGTGATTTACCTACCTCGACCAAACCCAAGCAAATGGATTTTAAAACGGCTCCATGGTGTGATACCATTATGAAAAGGAAAGAAGAATAAGGACTAAACTAAGAAGGACCTTTTTGCGTAATTAAAATAGTTATATCATTTTATCTTGAGCCGTTTCTACGTAATTATGTCGCTCACAAAGGCTGAGTGCATTCAGAAGTAGCGATAAGATGATAATTCTGCGCAAAGTAAGCTTACCAAACGACACCTGCCCAAGGATCCGTGGACAATGCGAGTAGCGTCCCTCTTCCGCATTCGCTCGTTCCGCGTTACCCGCAGCATCACCGTACGAATATTAATATTCCTTAACCAAATCTGATCGAATGCTCAATAGGTAACTCGCCTTTGTTACTACTGAACGGGTTTTTTATTTTTTGAACCTTCTATACTTTGAAGACCCACTCGAACTTAAATACTGGTTTCGATTTTAGAGCGCCGAGAATTGTGAAAAGATTATTTTGAGCGGCAGAGCTTTAGTTAATTAATGAGTGCATTACTTTGAGATCCAACGGTGTAATGACCTTGACACCAAGCGCGATTAGTTAAAATCGCGACCACCTGTAAATTATATAGATAGTTTACAATTATGTGAGTGGTATGCTCACATGTCCGCATGGCTATGATTTCTCTACCATAAGATCGCTTATGCCGCATGTGAGTACCCCGTTGGAGCTGAAAGATTATGACTTCGAGCATACTCGTATTAGGCACGGTTTTGTGGCGTTCAATAACCGCAGAGGTGCGTTTTTTTACCGGTTCATGTATATTCGCGGGGAGGCCGGGAGGCTTTGTTTTCGGTAGTCGCGTGGCGGGCCGTCCTCGCGCGCCGGTCATTGCTTCCTGCTGCCGCGGGCCCGCGATGATGCGTCGTTGCGTTTGCGTAACGCCGTATACATTATTCATCGCCGACACGATACAGCCGCTATTATCCTTTGTTCTCAAGTAATTTCATCTCACAATGCTAATATGCTTATCATCCTTAAGTTGCGTGCAGTCGATGGATTTATTATCATTGTTCCGATTGTTTTATCGAATAACTGATGCCTCAAGCTAAGTCTTGCTTATTATGACTAGGCAGTTCATTCATATTAATTTTATTCACATGATTATATATCCATACCTACTACGATTATACGCAGTTGCCTTCCTATAACAAAACGATGGTGTATGCTAAAAGTAACGTATCTAATACACCTACCTACTTTTTTAATTCAATTCAGGTGGAAGGATGATAATTATGTAGCTTTCACAGGCTAAATGTTTGTATAAAAAAAACTGTCAAGAGCGTACACGCTTCAGGAAGCAGCAAATCCCAGCATTATCTCTCTTCTTCCTTATTTGGCACTAAGGTTGATTTTCCTTGTTGCAGATGCCATGGGACTCGTCGGAGGAGCAGATGGGCCCGGCACCGCAAATGCGCATCCACGTGCAGCGCGTGATTGCCATTCCCGCCCCGCACAACATGCCCCCGCCGCCCGAGACCATGGGACCCTTCGCGCCACCTCCGCTGCCGCCCCAGGACCAGAACGAGGTACGCTTGGTAAACACCCTGAATTTTAGGAACGTTTTAAAACTGATTTAAAGTAAAATGGCCGTCTCGACACGTCAAAAAAGGATTTCAGCCATAGAAAACTCGAATTTCTGACGCAACTTGCTTGAGACAATCTTACTTCAGATTTAAAATTGTTATACCCCACCCAAGAACGCAGCTGACAAGGTTCTATCTAAAAGTTTCATAATTATTTTCAATGCATGTTTTGATGAATCTCGTTTAGATTAGGAATTTTCTGTATGTGTACTTAACTGCGTGCTAGTTAAGTTAATCTTGTATACTCGTATATCTAGGTCTCATTGTAATTTAATTAGATTGTAGCTGACTGACAAAGTGGTTATCTCTCTCACCCCAACCACCATGGACATCTCCGGTAAAGTGGTGACCCCGACGTGTATATATAATTCTTTGTTTATGGCATGAAGAAGCACACAGACCTGATGTTAAGTGGACTCTGAGGCACATTCGGTCTCATATTTAATGTCTTAATTAAGTAACTACCGACTGATGCACCGGTAGTTTAACTTTACTATTTAATATTTAGTGTACTAAAATATGAAATTCAAGAATGCAGGTGAACAGACCTTTGGGCAAATCTAGGTGTGTATTATTTTGTTTGCATCTCAGGAAATACAATCATTATTCAGTTAGTGAACTGAGTTTCAGAAATAACCAACTTCGTGGCTGCGTTTATATATGCCTGCGGTTATGCTTCACAGACTGAGATGACTTTCAAATCAAATATTCGCATTTATTACTTGGCTCACGATCAGTTTTAATTGTAAATTTTTACTTATCTGTTAAAATCTGTGAAATAAGAAAAAACCGGCCAAGTGCGAGTTCGACTCGCGTGGAGAGGGTTCCGTCTCCACACCATACGCCTATCTGTTAGTCTGTCTGTCTATCTGTCCATCTGTCACAGCAGATTTGCCCCAAAGGTACTGGACCGATCGAGTTGAAATTTGGTACAAATACTTATGTAAGTCGGTGACTCAAAGTCGGATGCGTGACGTAATTAAATGAATTTTGAACAAGGGGCTACTTTTGGGGGATAAATTAGGAAATTTTAAAAAAAGTTTCGCAAACCTTATTGTGTGACAAGTCAAATGAAAGGGCTTGTTGTGAGCATCTCAAATATATTTGTTTTATAACTTTAACATAAACAGTTTTGCAGTTATTTAAGAAAATACGCAAAAGTCGACCATCCCCCTCCCTTATCTCTGAAACTACTGGCCCCAATATTTTGAAGAAAAATACGGAAAATAATTCTTCACCTATTCATTACTAGAAAACCTATAAGAAAAGAAGCACTGAATTAACTGTCAGACGTAATAATTATATCAGGATTGAAAAATCAACCAATATTATTTATTTAATAAATTTATTAATTAATAGCAAATTAACGTTATTATTTATTTATTTAAACTAAATATTAAATATTACATTGCGGTTTGTTAATTAATGTGTGTGTACAACGTTGTAACGACAATCGGATACGACAGGCAGAAATATGCGGCCTTAAAATGCATGGTCACTGATTTTTTTTATAATCCTAAAAACGTTTATTTTTACAATAGACTTAAAACACATTCCTAAAGTAAATGCAAGTGTATTCTACGAAGCGTGTTGATTTTTCTGGTGATAGAAACGTTTTAGTAATTGGCGTGTATTTTTTCATTGTTATTTTAGATAAGCCGGATTAAGTTTATCCGCTGTTTTATTTGTACCGACTAGCTAACATTGTTACCTAATGTTGGCTAAACTCGTTTAAAGTTTTAACGCAGTTCTCAGCCTGACCTTTACGTCGAGCTGCATTTACTCTGAATTCAATTTAAAAGTCGCTTCATGCTTTCATATAAATGTTGTTTGTTATTATGATTGGAATCGATTGACGACACACTCTATGGACAATCGATAATCGTAATCGCAACAAGATGCTTAACGCTATCGAAAACGATTTTCGAAAACTGTTAGAGTGTAGGTATGGAACTGACATAAGCGCTTGACACGACCATCTGGCAGCTTACATCAATCCTGTACATTTTCTATAACGATAACGATCTCGCCACGCATCTTGTCTAGGCTAGGGCCACAGATGTGAATTCATATACATACTTAGTAGATATGTAGGTCTAGAAATGCCAAGGAAGACCAGTTTTTCGCATATTAGTAATATGTTACCTGCATGATTAAACAACTTGTTCGTGGATGATTCATTTGTTACAAGAGTTATTGAATGTCATCTTAGTCTTCTTGAATAAAAGTAATATAAGCAGGTATTGTAACCCGACCGTTTTAAGCGAACATTTTGTTTTAACAACGTGGGGATGTCTAGCTTGTTACAATCATAATAGTCGATCCATCTGTGCAGTCACCTCCGATACGATACACCATTAATTATGACATACTTCCTGTACATAATGGTAATATTTATTAACTTCACCAATACAACTTGATAAATAATAAGTTACCTAACCCGTGATTTAACCAGGTGCCATTGCTCTGTTGATGTATCAGCCCGCATAATTAAGAATAATCTTCTACTTACTTCCGTAAGGACTTGTTTTGGTCTAAAACCCGTTTGAAATGACGACATAACCCTGTGCTTAAAATGCATATCTATTGCGTTTATCTATTCGTTTTATATTATTACCTAATTATATGATGATGACTGACCAAACAGAGGCACAGATGTACTATGTCTGCTCCTAAACACCTTTTTAATTTAATTTAATTATCTAAATTAGGAGTAGTAGTAGTGCGTAAAGTACCACAGTATTGTGTTTTTTGTTGTTGTTGAGTATAGTTATACATTCCTTTTAGATAAGTTTCATTTAAGTTTGGAGCTTTAATCAGCTTATCCTTTATCCAACCGCTAAGCATCAGTGTTCGCATTGTTGTGCTCCTGTGTGGGCATAAGACAGCTGGTGAAATAACTAGCATAGAGGAATTCCATCTTAGTCCTCAGGGTTGGCAACGAATTTGAAGTCTTAGGATTACAGTCTTGAGATTGTTGTCTTGAGAATTCAAATATCTGTATGACCCAGATCCTACTTACCATCAGGTGGCCTGTGCGCTCTTGTGCCTTCTTCTTGCCATAGAAAAACTTATTGCTGTTTTCTAAATATTGAAAACAAGTTTGAGGCTATAAACAACAGGCCTCAATCTACTTTGTTTAAGTCCATCTTGCTTCAATATTGTATTCATATTATTGACGTGATGCTAGATCTTATTCCATTTAAAGTAAGTGCGTCAACATAATCAACAATATAATAACAATTTGCTATTATAAATCAAATTAAAATTGAGTCTCTGTTCTTTTACACCTATTTATTTAAATTTTACGTACACATTTACGTTATGTACGTACATAATTATTTTCATTTAGCACTTTCTTAATACAATGTTGAAAAGAAAATGCAATTGCTGTGCCAGAGTAAGGTCAGGTTATAAATATAAGTAATAAAATCCTTTGATTTGATGGTTGTTACAACTAACTTCTGTATATCAAACTGAACTTGAGTTTATAAATGTACCAAAAACAAAGTCAGATTAATTTTCATACAGTATAGGTAGTAGACATAGAACATTTTGT
Source organism: Acleris literana (assembly GCA_946894065.1). NCBI lineage: Eukaryota > Metazoa > Arthropoda > Insecta > Lepidoptera > Tortricidae > Acleris > Acleris literana. Next base: position 10,068,343 of record OX335681.1, read on the forward strand.
AGCAAAATTATAGAGATATAACAAACATTTTCGGTATAAAATCGTTGTAATAGGTGAGCATTAAGCACAGCGAAGTCAGTGGAGCATTTTCTCCCCGAAGGTTAAGGAACCCTCGACACTTGTTAGCATACGAATGCCGTGAATATATACGTTCATTTACAAGCATTACTGGAGTATTCCCAGCCATTGCCTCTCGGATACCGTTTTACGATTAATAAAGCGAATAATTATTGTTCGTCTGTCCGCAGCAACCCACCGTCCTTCACCAGTTCGTGCCCCAGCCCGCTCCTACGCAAGAATTGGAACAGCCTGAGGTAACTTTCAAGATAAACTTCTTGTAAAAAAATTAATATCTCATTAATGATTTAAGTACTTACCTGGTTGTCTGTGTTTCAACCTAAATACTCATTATCAAGTTATAGATTATCTAACTGAATAACGCCAAGGTCCTCGTAATTGTTTATAAAAACTTACTACAAGTAAGGTCATTAGGCGATCAATAAATCGACTAATGCCTCCATTGTTTTCGTTTAATGTATCTCTAATTGCGTGTCAGAAAATCGCTCCATCACGTTATTGAGTACTTGCTTGGTTAAGAATTTATTGATGTTATAAACAAAGTTCATTTTACCTAAGTTTCACAAACAAATAGCTTACGGTCAGAGAGTTTTTTTACTCCAAGGTATCGAATTAATCTTTGAAAGTGTAGTTAATAGTTTTATGTAGGTACTCTCTTTAAGGTTACATTCGCCATTAGAAAGAAGTGTCAAATTTATCACAGCTCCTTTGGTTTTGGAGTATTTAATGTGGTCATAAATTAAGCAGAATTAGGCGATAATGTAAATGAATTCGTTTAATGTATCTGAAGGATGTTTCCTCCAAAATGGGCAGAAAGTATATATTTATCATTATATACTAAAGATATGAGCTTCTTTACCATATTGAATGAATAAGTTGTGGTAGTTTGTGTATATTTACATATGAAAAAAAAACTTTTACTGTTTATTAAATATACCGTTCAGTTCATGTTATGGCAACTTCACGTCACTCTTCGTTTGCCTATAGATTAAGCTTGTCAACATCATATTAGGTAGGTTCCTATATATTTTGTTATTATTTGGTAGGAAATGGGATCCCCTAGAAACATCGACACTCATTTGATCAAATGTATCATTTCATCGAATTTCATTACATTCAAACCTAATTTGTGCAGAAACCTTATTTTTTTTAGGTTATTTTAAGCTTAGGTTGCGTAGGTTAGGTTGGGTTAGACCTGTGACCACCAACAATTATAACTCTGCACGTGAAATGCCTGTCGATGAAATGAATATTCGGCGAAGTATAATATTCTATGAAACGAGTTTCGATATATTACGTGAGAAATCGCGGTACGTTGGCACCTTAGTTCTGAGATGTGTTATTTAAAGGAAAAAACATTACCTTACTTTAATAAATAGTTATTTCACTTGGATGAGAGAAAACAACGCAGTAAAGCTTAAACAAAACAGCATTTAAATTCATTACAAACATTCATTCTAAAACCATTTCCCTGTTATTGGTAAAATGGAAGTTGGGATTTGATTTATTTATGAGCAGAATAAGCAATATCTTTTCTTACGAAACCCGAAAAGTTTTTATTCTGTTTTAATGTCTTACTTCAGTTTTCTGAAAAGCATATAGGTAAATAAAATAGGTGAGCCCTTATTATATAAAAAAATATTAATTATTATGGGATGATTGAGGATTTATCAATTATTAGTATTCTACAAGAGATTTTTGTATTGGTAGATCCAGGCTGTTGCATACTTAGTGTTACGAAATTGATTAGAAATCCTCGTACTTAGTTGTATGTTTAATACCATATACAGGGTGACGAAAGAAGGCCATTTAGAGGGCTTCCTTAAATATTGGAAATACATAACAAATTCCACACAACCTTATGTTATGTTATACAATTTATCTCTTTATATCTTCTGTAAGATAAAATAAGGCTTGGTTTTATACACGATTAATACATACGAATTATCAAAAATCTATGGAAGTATTATTAGGGGAGAGTGGGTTACAGTGGATCACTTTTTTTTCTAAGTCCTGCAATTCCAAAATTTATGGCTAAATGATTATTCATTCAAATTCAACTACAATATGGGTATCTAATCTTCAAAGAAAAATGCATTTATTGGTGAGTGTTACAAAAACTTTCAAGTTATAGCCACTTTAAAATGAAAAGGGAAATTATCCACTGTGACCCACGACTGGGGCACACTGAATCTATAGAAAAAATACAGTAAAAGACAACAATTTTCATAGTATTACTTATTTATTTGTACTATTAGACAGTCTTTCATTATATAATCGAAACAGTATCATCAATATTTACCAAATATCACTGTTAACGCAAGTTAAAAAAAAACTTGAAAACAAAACAAACAATTCTCCAGTGTGAAGTCTAATGTTGGTTTTCCTAACTCGATTGCGAGGCATTTTTAGCTGCAAAAAGTAACAATGAATTTTAGGTTCACGGATCACACTGGATCATCAGTCCACTGTGACCCATAGACCGTTATGAAACAGAAAATATATCTAAAAATAAACAACGTATCCCAAAGAGAAATCAACATAGTTTACAAAAGATTTAAGAAATAACAAGCATAAAACAAAAACCTAGTATTTACATTTTTTATTCACTTAAAAATATACCGAATTTTAAAATCACTTAAAAATATACTTTCGTACTTACCAAGTGACCGGAGTATGACAGCTCGTCAACCCGCTTTGATACAGCGGCGCCGAGTAGCGCGGAGGAGAGGCGTACGGAGGCGCAGTAACAACGCGTTTGTTTGTGTGCGTAAAGCGCAACACATGCTAAGTTATAGCAAATAATCCACTGTACCCCGTGATCCACTGTTACCCATTCTCCCCTACATGTTTTTAAAAACTAGCTATTTCCACACCGTCCGTCCTTTTTCTTTCTCATGTACCTAGGCCCTTTTATTAGGGTTCCGAAGTCAAACTAGGAATCCTTATAGTTTCGCAATATTCGTTTGTCTGTCTGTATGTCACATAATTTTTCAATTCAAATTACAAATCAAATCAAATCAATACTGACATTTTGTACCTACTCATATAGATATTTATACCGCGGACTAAGATCAATAATGAAATAAGACAAAACATATTTTCAAGTTAGGTACTCTTCGTACATGTAAAGCAAGGGTGAAAATACTAAAAATATTTTTGTTATTTTACAACATTGTGTGATATATTGATGGATAGCTACAAATAAACCGTTATGTGTGTGTCATAATCAATTTTAAGATTTGGGGGACCGTTTACTTGACTCTACAAAACTAGAAAATACTAAAAATCAGATTAGTATCTTAAATAAAAGCACATACACCAAATTTAAAAGAAATACTATCACGAATAAGTTGACTTCATTGGTTCTTGAGATACAGGTGACTGAAGTGTAGTGTACATAAGACAACACCACATAACTATAAATAGAAAATTCTTCCATACTTGTTGCTTTTCGAGATAGTTTTTTTGTGTTTTAAGTAACGGCGTCGAAACTCTACACTGAGCATGATCCAACATGCTCTTGCCCGGTTTTACACTTATGGTTTGGTTTTAAAAATGTTCTAAGTATTGCCTGTTTATTATGCTATCACTTAATAACTTTTTAACTTTATTACCAAAAGCTAAACCAACGCGACTTCAGGCAATATTTATAAACTAATTTAAAGGGGGAAAACCGTGAATTAATTGATATGGGCTATGGGTCTTAGAGGATTTTATAAAGGTGAGTATAGATGAATCCCCAGATGCAGAAAGTGAACATGGAGAGTGGAGCGCCGATGGGCCTGCCGTGGGGCCTGACCCCCGAGGACCTGCACGTGATCCACCGCACCGCCGAGGATGCCGCCGCCAACCAGCGCCGCGACCAGCAGATGGACAATGATATGCAGGAGGTAAGACTGGCAAGTCTTACTTAATCATTAACATATTGGTCTAGACCCAGATCGATCTGGTAGGAACTCAATCCTCCAGGATCTTTTAAGTGCAACCCTCACAGTTTCATTTACAGTCAAGTGTAAAAATATGGGAGAACGCAACTTCTCAAAAATATGTCCCAATGATTCCAGTGTAATAAGAACTTCGTAACATTTATGAGAGGATATTTCGATACATATTTTTGCACTTGACTGTACCTATAAACGTGCAGATTTTTTCACGAAGTGTTATATCACCATAGGGCATCGGTTACTACAATGGGTACCGTAGTTAAAGGAAAAACTCATCGATGACTGGTTACTGTTAGCGGCTATCCTAGCTAGCTTGCCGTTTTTGTGATAGGGTAGCTAAATTCTGTTTCATTAGTTAGCTTAAACGGGTAACATGAATGTATCAGGGAATTTTACTTATGAGCTTGCATCAGGGAATTTTACTTATGAGCTCTGAGCGTTGATTCTCTTAAGCATCTCGCCTATAAATTATTAAACGGCGAGCTTAAGTTACACCGCGCGCTCGTAGGTACAGATAATAGGCAGAGTTAGCTTCCCTATTTTAACACATTAGCGCAACGAATCTACTAAAAAAGTGTACCTGGTAGGTATCCAAGATTTTCAAAAACATTTCAAAAGGGCCGAATCATAAGTAAGTACCCGAAATCGACGTGAATGCATGAATCGATGTATGAATGTGGAAGAAGCGAAAGGGATTTGTCAGGATCGTAGCAGGTGGAAAGAAGTGGTCTCTGCCTATCCCTTTGGGAAACAGGCGTGATTTAATGTATGTATATGTATGTATTTGATGTTTATATTGTTCGTCTGTATTTGCAGGTGAAGACGATCGTGAACACCCTGGCGGCGGCGGCGGAGGCGGAGGCGGAGGCTGAGGCGCAGGAGCAGCGGCGGCTGGGCGACGCGCCCGCTCCCGACGCGCGCACGCTGCTGCTGCCGCGCGACCTGCCCGCCGAGGAGAGGCCGCACTGTACGTTCACCATTGCAATTAAAACAATGTGTTTCAGTTTTTTTCATATCTGATTACTAGCTTTTACCTGCGACATTTAAGTTATATAATTAAAACATATAATTTAAAAGTAGAATCGAGTGGCGACTTCAGGTATAGTCACGGTATCAAAAGGTTCGTCACTTTTCGATTCTATTTCAATGCTGTTTAGGTCCAAATGTGACGAACATTTTCATACCGTGATTGTTCTCATATTACAGTCCAGTGTCTTACCTACTTTCTTAATAACTTTAATAAGCTCATCAATGGGTACTAAAGCTGACTGAGAAAGTAAGAAAAAATATTTCGACCAAAAACGATATCGTACTTTATTCACTACATAGTAGATATAATGCGCACCACGTTACATAAACCTGCGCGCAAGTCGATTTTTAGGTGTCCCAGGTAGCCCGAGGTGGCGGTAAGCGGCGCGGTGTGAGGGGAGCGCGCGTTACCTGCACAGTAGTGCACAGTAACCGCTTTATTGGTAGTAAAATAGGTAAATGAATGTTGTAAATTTCCCGTATTGCAGACATGCAGCCCCGCTCGGTGCGCAGCGTGGACGCGCTGGTGCCCGAGAAGCGCGTGAAGCGCTGCGCGTGCAGCTGCGCCTGAGCGCCGTCCGCCCCGCGCGCCCCGCGTCATCCGTCCATCCGTTACCGTTCACCCTTCCCACGGCTATTCGTACATGTAAATAAAAAGTAACTCCTCAACTCCGAACGGTCGTTCTCAATTATCTCAGGTGGTTGGTTGTATAAAATACGAATTTTAATATTTGTTAAATAATTCATATATTTATAATCCGTTTAATTGTTTTGAACGCAGTCCATTCGCTTGCGATTCCATTAGAGCGTGTAGGATTTCAATAATTGTTAGTGTATAATGTCGTAAAGTATTTCTTTCATTTTGTATTGTTTGTAGATTGTGGACAATGCGTAATAAAATAACGTATAAAGAAATCTACTCCACCGAATTTGCTTCAAACATCAAATTTCGGCGGCATTTGACAAAAATAGTCTGTAATTTCATCTAAGGTAGGTTTGTTTGCATTTCTTGAAGATAAATGGCATTTAGTTTCAAACCAATATTGCCAGGTGAAACCACAAAGGGCTTCTTAAATTATGATAGTTTTTAATCTTTAATAAAAACTTATGATTCATTTGTGATCCTAAATTAAATTTTTATTTTATCTGAATATTGTTTTATTTTTTGTAAGTACCTAAAAAGCAAAAAAAAAGTATTTTGGCATGTACAGGGGGTCAACAATCAATGGTCCATGAAGGAGAAATACCTAAAATCCTTGGAGAAAGCTCATTTTACTTAAAGGAAACATTTTCTTAAAATGAACTGCATTGATATTACCTGAGCCGGGAATCGAATCAACTAAAAATGCAAAAAAGAAACACTCACTTTATTATTACTACCTGGAAGACCGAGCGTCGCTCGGGTTGAAAACGAGATTTCCTGAAGATGATAACTTGACAGATCGATTTTTCACCCCCGTAAACTCCGACATTTTAAATTTCATCGAAATCGTTGGAGCCGTTTCCGAGGTAAAGGTATTAGATTAGATAATAATCAATACGATCTTTTGTTAGCATGTGTTTGTGTCCCATTGCTAGGCAAAGGCATGCCCTCTGTCTCTCTACTCATCCCTATGGAGAGCGTGCTCCCGCTAATCACACCTAAACGCACCCAGGTTATCCCGCCATCTCCTTTTGCGTCTACCTCTGCTACGATATCCGTCTCGTGGATGCCAATCGGTAGTATTTATGGTTCATGTCTCATCGTGCATGGTGCATGCGGCAGACGTGCCCAGCCCAATCCCACTACTCACTACAACATCGCGGTCTACATTCCAACATCGGCAATACCAGTCCTGCACGATACACATGTCGATGAGTTTGTGCTTTAATGTAGTGATAGGAAGGGTACCGTTCATTGGTTCCTTCATGGACCAGAAGCTCCTCGAAATAATAGGAATAGGATCAATAATAGGGGTAAACTCTTTCCAAGGGTAAACTATTGCAACCTCGAAAAATTTTTGACCGAAAACGTTTCGTTTTTTAACGTTTTTCCGATGGCATGATTCTTAATTTTATTATTTCACTACTCGACAATAAGTAAACATATCTTTAGTCCGAAAAACTTTTCTACTTGCCCTATGGATTATTACGTATTTTATTTCAAAGCCTATTTTTCATCACACCAGTGTTGCAACTAGCCTAGGGATCGTTTCGTATTTTGTTTCTTAACCAATTTTTCACTTCATCAATACTACATATAGTTTTCGCTACGTTACGTCAAATATTCATTTCAGACCAGAAAATGTTTGTAATTAGTTTTAACTATTCAGAAAATGCAACGAGCAAGACGAATCAGGGCAGAACCGACTCGGCTAGGTTAGGTTAGAAGGCCATGGCGGGAGTTAGCCCGCCTTGGCCTTCGAGGTTATTTTTTTTAATCTGTCAACAGAACAAAGTCTATTTCAAAATAGGTAAACTATTAAACCGAGCCGTTACATTGGGCAAATGATACTAAGGTAAAATCAGAAATGGTAAATAGATAAATTGACAAACCATTACATTGGACAACTGTTTGTACGCCGAAACCAGTAATAAGGAATGGATAATTTGTCAAATCGGTAAAAAACCACAACAAGTAATGACTAAATGCAAATATTCGAAGTGATCTTTCGGGCAAACGTAAAAAAACCCAAACCATAATTGTCAAAAAATATTTTTCGAACCAAAATTCGGTTAAACATTTTTCGGAGTTCCGATAGGTAACCCTTTCCAAGAAACATTAGGTCTTAGAAATAAAAACGTCCATGAAATCTTACGTTAAATAGTTTGGTCGTCAATATACGAAGCTCGCATAGGTGTACATACCACATAGGTATAGTAGGAATTTTATAAAATATCCGAATCCACTTGAGAGCAAATCTTTCAAATAATGGTATAGTTTATATCGTCGCTGGAAAGGCAAAACTACTAACATCCAAAAGGGTCATTTCGAGAAAAAGCATTTTTAATGTTTTTTTTGTCTTTACAATGTCATAACTTTTTTTCTTTTGAATGAAAATGGAGGCTGTAAAGGGTGACATATCATGTTTTTTTTTTATCTGCACGATTCATTTATCGTATTGTACGTGTGTTCAGTATTTACGGAGTTACGTGTCGCTTTAGCATTAATGCTCTCAATCCTAAAAAAATGCTGGTAAGATAAAATTACTAACCTCCACATTAAAGTTTTAGGTAAGGAGTCAATAAATACTAAGGACTTGTCTCCTTTTACTTACTCTCGAGAAAAAAATACTTACATGTATAAAAAAATATGTTAATCATAAGCGGAAATGACTTATTGTCAAAAATACTTTGCAAAGCCATAAAGCAAATAGGAATTTAGCATTTAAGATAAGTTAAATTTCAAATGTATGTTACTTAAAGGGCAGAATGATCAATTAACCATCCTGATGATTTACCTTTTGTAGGACTTTTTTCTTGTTTCAGCCTTAACAATATTACTTACGCATGAATGTCAGTTGAAATTAATAGACCAAGAAATAAATAAAACATGAATTACTTTGAAATTCCCTTGAGATAGGTTCCTTGCCACCTTTACCTATTAACAACTGGTGTCACCTTTCTGCTCCACAAGTCCCGTAGTACCGCGGATCCAAAGAACTACCTACCGACCCATTACATGCTTGCCTACCATCTACAAGCTCCTTACATCCATTTTGAGCACAAAATTAAATGTACATTTTATTGCAAATAATGTTTTGGCCTCTGCTCAAAACGGATGTAAGGTTGGGTCCCGGGGTAGGTACTAAGGAGCTCCTCCTCATAGACATAACGATTTGTCAGCTAGTCAGGCATAGCAAGGCGGCCCTTTTGGCTGCTTGGATTGACTACAAGAAGGCTTACGACTCGGTGCCTCACTCATGGCTCGAAAGGATCTTAGAGTTGTATAAAGTTGATGCAACTTTGAGGTCCTTTTTAGGTGTGTGTATGAGGCAGTGGGTCACAGTCCTTCGTCAACCAGGTGGTCGAGAAGTCCCCTTTGATTCGCCTAAGGATTGAAAGAGGCATCTTCCAGGGTGACAGTAGTCCTTTGTGGTTTTGCCTAGCCTTGAATCCTCTCAGATCTTTCCTGACGGATTCTGGGCTTGGATTGACTTCGTAGAGAAGCTGAAGTCATTTCTCACTGTTTGCATCGAAGCGCCAAGATCTTATCGCATTATTGAAAATCACACAAGAGTTCAGTAATGCGATCAAGATGGAATTCGGTGTAGATAAGTGTGCGGTCGAATTTGCAGCTTTCTGTGACAGTAGTCCTTTGTGGTTTTGCCTAGCCTTGAATCCTCTCAGATCTTTGCTGACGGATTCTGGGCTTGGCTATTGACTTCGTAGAGAAGCTGAAGTCATTTTTCACTGTTTGTATCGAAGCGCCAAGATCTTATCGCATTATTGAAAATCACACAAGAGTTCAGTAATGCGATCAAGATGGAATTCGGTGTAGATAAGTGTGCGGTCGAATTTGCAGCTTTCTGAGACGATGAATCTCAGATCTCTCTCCGAAATTGAAACCTACAAATATCTTGGTATGTCACAGTCTTTGGGTATTGTGGACGGCAATGTCAAGCAGTCAGTGAACGAGCGCTTCTTCTGCCGCTTGACAAAAGTTCTTAGCAGTCTTTTGTCGGGTGGCAATAAGGTGCGCGCCTTCAATGGCTGGGTGATACCGCTGCTCACATATTTCTTTGGCATACTAAGGTGGACTCAGACTGAGCTGAACGCCCTGGGTAGGAGGGTCCGTCTACTGCTTAAATCAAATCGCATGTTGCACCCACGCTCATCTGTTATGAGATTGTACATCCCGAGGAAATGTGGTGGTCGAGGCATTTTAAATGCTAAGAATCTCCAAAACCGCGAGGTGTGCAATCTCAGGGATTATTTCCTTAGCAACGAGTGTGGGATGCATCAAGATGTGGTTGCATTAGACAAGAGCCTCACGCCTCTCTCCTTGGCAAACGAAAACTGGCACAGACCAACGGTGTTGAGCACTGAAGACCGCAAGAAGGTGTGGAAGAGCAACGAGCTACACGGACGCTTCTACGGGGCCCTAACAAGACCCGAGGTAGACTTTTTAGCGTCCGTGAACTGGCTGCGATTTGGTGACCTCTTTGGGGAAACCGAAGGTTTTGTCTGTGCAATTGCTGGCATGGTCATAATGACGAATAATTACCGGAAATATAATCTGAGGGATGGCACGGTCGACATTTGTCGAGCATGCCGTTGCCCGGCGAGTCCCTCAGTCATATAATTTCCGGTTGTTCGCATTTCGCCAACGGCGAGTACTTGCACAGATACGAGTATCACCTCGTGGCCAGGATCATCCATCAGCAACTTGCTCTTCAATATGGTCTTGTTGAGTCTGAAGTGCCGTACTATAAGTACACACCGGCGCCAGTTCTCGAAAATGGTCGTGCTACGCTCTATTGGGATCGATCTGTCATCACGGACAGGACTATTGTCGCCAATAAGCCTGATATCGTATTGACAGATCGATCTCAACGACGGGCAGTGCTCGTCGACGTCACCATCCCGCATGACGATAACCTCGTGAAGGCCGATAAGGACAAGCAAGTACCTTGACTTGTCTCACGAGGTGACCGCCATGTGGGATATTGAGTCGATGATCATTGTCCCGATAGTTGTTTCGGCAAACGGTCATATAGCGAAGAGGCTCGACCAACACCTCAGGAGACTCTCGCTAGATGTCTGGACCAACGGCCAGATCAAGCATACATTATCGTATGAGAAAAAATAAGAAATTGTGTACCTATTTAATTAATTTTAGAATGTTGTACGTTCTTAATAAATAAATATCAGGATTATCTACGGAACTTGGCACCCATTTAAATCTCAATTCTTATGTCGGTGAAGGCGATAACCATGCATCGCATATTCTTAAAATATTGAACTTGGCTCCCATTTTCACATTTATGTTTTTGACGGGACATCATTCTTTTTTATCAAATAAATAGGTATGCGTTTCCATAAATAAATAAATAGTATTAATATTAAATAAATTGGCATTAAATAATATTCATTAAATCCCAACCCATGAAATTATTAAATTATTGAGTAAGTAGGTAGTTCTGGTGAATCTGTGATCTTCATTAATTATCATCAGTTCTACTTCACCAAATGGTGCTTTTCAAGAGCAAATGTACGAGTTACCATATGCTATTTATACATACAAAATACCCAAATCGCTATAGGTGTACCTAAAATATTTGAAGATTTCCCTCAATTTCTCCAGGACCCCATCATCAGATTCTAACCTGATGACAGTAAGCCTACTCCAGAAGTATGCCCTATCAAACCAAAAACGAATTTTCCAGATCGGTTAATAAATGACGGAGTTCTGAGGTAACTAGCATAAATAATAATTATAAACTGGCGCGCATAATGTCAAAAGATATTGTTTTGACATTGCTTGCGCGTCTAATACGCTTGATGTCACCCGAAAACAATTTGAGAAATAGACTAAAGGTCGAATTTGTTACAAATTTATGAATCGCATAACGCCTTACCTATACTTTTCTAATTTATTTTATAACTTAATAATTACTAATATCTCGTAATATTCTTTAAGTATGTAGTTCAAAGTTTCTTAACAGATGTAACAGATAGAAGTCCCGCATTGAAATATACTAATATCCTTTTTACTTTGTTTATTGAGTAAGGTAAAAATACTAAAGCGCCACAATCGTCGATTCCTGCTATAAGATTATTTACTAACAAACATGACTTCACATGATTTCAAAAGAGAAAAAATACTAAATTACTACAACTGACGGTTATTGCGTAAACGTTATTGACTAAAATACATTTCATTTAGTATGTACTACAAGCGAAATTTACATAATCACCACCGAGTATCCTCAGTTATGTTATCCAAAATTACTAATAAAGCTTGAAACGGCTAGATACAGCAAGCACAATACTTAACCGCCAACTATTCAAAAATATGTCTAAATGAGTCGGATGTTAGTAAAAAATGCTAAGAAATTATTGAAATTTTGACCCAATTTTCACTACTAAAGCGCCAAAAACATACTCCGATCGCTACGAGACCCAGACCAAACGACGCAGAAAAAAAAAAGCAGTTGTACTGTATATATAACTCATTTTGACCAAAATGGCGCTTTAGTAGTTTTGCCTTTCCAGCGACGATATTATAAACCCAAACTGCAAATGATCTGTGCAAAATTAAAGGAAATAAATAACAAAATAATCTATTTGAATAGCGACTTTGCCGCTTAACATGACGACATTTTATAAAATTCCTACTATACGTTCGAACTCGAAGTGTGCACATTTTTGGATTTTGTCACAGTTATTAATATAGTAAATACAAAGCTCTCTTACTTTAATACGTTACTGCGAGAAGGTACTACAATATACAGCTACTTCGACTGTACTTACTGCAATTGTAATCTGTAGCAGGCTGTTGCAAATTGTTACCCAAAGTATTCACAAATTATCATATTCTTACATTTCAATTAACTGAGAGAGATATTAGAGAACTTAAAATCATAGAATTTGATTTAAGATCAAGTGAGTGTATACCGTATTGTTATCCAGAAATTATTATAAAGAGTTAGAGAGATTAGAGATCTCACTAAGGTAGGGTAGGTATTAACCGCTCCACACAGTTTTTGATTCTTAAAGGGTCTATAATTGAGCCCCGGTAAAACCATATTTTGCTTTTCACATGTTATCGTATTGCCATTGTTACGATTACTCTTAGTTATTTGACAGTAATGGCAGCCGAGCCGAGTTAAAAACAAAGCGATACCATTTCAAAAGTAATACTTATCGTTTTACTGAGTAGAATTAAGCCCCAGGTGTAGAAACCTTTTTTTTTTCTCGCTGGGGAAATGCATTTACGCATATCACCCAGCTCCAGGGGGACCTGGGATGGTTATGTGGGACTCGCCAACCGAGAACGGCCGGAATACCCACTAAAAACCCAGCGGTGAACCATCTGCGTCCTTCAGGGAGGTGCCACGCGACCACGAACAAGCGCACTCGGCTGTGGCACCTCGACGCCAACGATTCCGGGAGGGAACCTTGGTTCACCAACGCACCCTCAGACTTCCGGTGCGCCGCGGTGGACGAAGGGGTCCCCTGACCCCTTCGGCCAGCGCACTGTTACGGTGGGGGAAGAAGGTGCGCGTAGCGCCGCCTTGCCCTTCCCCTCCGTCGTCTGCGGAGCGGGTCAGCGAGGGCACTGGTCTCTCTAGCCCGCTCCGCTTCCTCCTTCTGCGAGATGACTGTTTCGCAGAAGGAGGCTACCACCCTCCACCCCTCTCTGCTGCTGAGCATGGCATTTAAGAGGCTCGGCAGCGAGAGGTCCCTGCCCACGATGTTGGTGACCAGGACTCTCTGAGGCCCCCATGCGGTGCACTCCTCCACGGTACACACCTGCTCCAGCCTGAAGGAAAGCACGCCATACCTCCTTGCCACCCATCTCTTAAGGTCTAGCCGAATCGCCCCAACTGTGAGATAGCCGGCTACTGGGGCCTCTAACGCCGCCGCCCACCTTCTCACTTCCTCCTCCTGGGCTAATTCCCTGACGCTCTGAACCTCCCGGGCGTCAGGGAAGTCTCCCCGCCTCCTCCTCTCGGCCCGGTATTGCACCCTGGTGAGCACCACCGCCGCAAGCTCCCAAGGGGGGTCAGCCGCCAACAGCGTCGCCGCTGTAAAGGACACCGTCCGGTAGCCCCTGGCCACTCTCACTGATATAACCCTCTGCGGGCGACGCAAGAGGGTCTTGTTCTGGGCAGTGAGAGCATCCGACCAGACAGGTGCCCCGTACATGGCCATACTTCAGATTATTCCGGAGTATAGGCGTCTGCAGGTGTTAGCGGGGCCCCCAAGATTGGGCAGTAGCCTGCCCAAGGCAGCAGCGGCGCTCACCAGTTTCGGGGCGAGATGTTTGAAATGGGCCCCAAAGCCCCATCTCCCATCGAGTACCAAGCCGAGATACCGCATCTGGGCCCCTACCGCAATCACCGTCCCTCGGATAGTGACAGCAGCTCCCCTAGGGCCTCCGTTTTGGGGAGTGCAACCGTGAGGCCCAACTGTTCCACCCTCTCCACTACCAATGACGTACCAACCGAGGCCAGCCGTGAGGCCGCCTCGAACGTTCGTCCCCGGGAAGTCATGAGCGTGTCATATGCGTAGCAGATGATACTCATCCCGGGGAGAAGCGGCTGCCGCAGCAGCCAGTCGAAGCCGATATTCCACAGGACGGGACCGAGAACCGATCCCTGTGGAACATCGCAGCTGACACGTCGCCGTTAGACTCCGCCGTCGGCACCGTCCCACAGGACCTCTCGGTCCTGGAGATATGCCCCCAACACCAGCCTCAGGTAGAGAGGCACTCTGTGATAACGTAGAGCCTCCTCCAACGTCTCAAACGGGATGGTGTTGAAGGCGTTCCTCACATCCAGGGAGACAGCCAGGACACAATCGCCTGCCCTGACCGCCTCCGTCGTAAGGCCCTTTAGCTCGTTCAGGGCATCGATTGTAGATCGACACACCCTGAAGCCATACTGGGCCTCCGAGAGGCCTGGGCCCACTTCTTCAAGGTGCCGGATGAGACGGGCAGCGATGATACGCTCAAAGAGCTTGGCTGTCTCATCCAGCAGCACGAGGGGCCTGTACTCTGACGGCTCGTCAAGGGGGCGGCCTGCCTTCGGAAGAAGGCACACTCTGCCACTCTTCCACAGCTTCGGGAACTGTCCGACACGGAGGCACGCGTCAAAGAGTGCCCGAAGCTGCTCCTCCAGGTACTCCGCGGCTAGGACCAGGATTCGGCCGGGAATTCCGTCGGGTCCGGGCGCGGTCTTCTTGCCACGAAGCTTATCGAGCGCCATCCCCAGTTCACCCCCCCTTATCGAGGGGACGTCTGGCTCCTCAAGCTCACTACCTGCTGAGGGAAAAGCCATCCTAGGGGGAGTGTGTTCCGGATGGTCAGGGAACAACTCACCCATTACCCGGCCGAGGAGCAGTGGCGACATGGTCTCCGTAATCGGGGCGCATTGAGCGGGGAGCTTACTCCGAGCCGCGCGATAAGGGCGCCCCCACGGATCCCTGTCTAGTACAGCCAAAAACCTAACCTAACCTAACCTAACCTAATCTAACCTAACCTATCCTAGGTTAGGTGAAAACGGTATTTTTTTGTAAATTATAATAAAAAGTTTTTAAAGTTGTAGGTAATTCAGTAGCTTTGCCTACCCAACTCTGTGATTACAGGCGTGAAGGTATGTACATGTATGTAATAATAAAAAAAAATAGTTTTGAAATGTGCAGATTGAGTCCTTTCATATGAAAACCCCGTTTACTATAATCAAACTACTTTCATTTTTGAACCCATTTCTAGACCCATTTTCAAATATTTAGGAAAGTAATTTCATATTTTTTTTACTAAAAACAGATCCTGGCACGCAAAGTTAAATACTTAACTATGCCAAATTTCAAGTTCATAGCTTCTATAGTTTCATAGAAAAACTGATGTGACTTACGGAGAGACAGAGACCTAAGTCTCAACGTAAGGGTTCCTTTTTTACCATTTTGGTACGGAACCCTAAAAATTAAGAATTTGGTGAAGATGCTTTTCGAGCAGTAATGAATCCTTATCAATTATTCATTAATAATGAGGAAATTCCATAGGTTAATTGTACTGGTTATGTATGACGCACATAGCTGCATTGACGCCCGTGATTGCGGTTTCCTGGGTTTAATGAAATATTTTCATTTGTTTTATCCTCATTATATGTATATAAAACATAAACAAATTTGCCAACTAAGGTATTTTTCGTATGCTTGAATACTAATTGAGATGTCGTCTAATCTTATCCCTAAAGCCCCTCCAATGTGTTTTACTCGTATACTACACGTTGATAAAAATTTTAATGGGTCGATTAGTTGACCGTTCAGTTTTCGACGATCTCTACGAATAAAAACAAATAAACTGGGTTATTCAATACATTTTTATTAAAAACTTAAATATACAGCTGCATGGGAATCAATATTTATTCCAGCAGGAATGAGTCTGTTTTACAACTTTGCAGCTGGGATTCTACACGGTAAAACCGTATTGTTTTTGACGTGTTGTCAACGTTTTGATATCTCTTATTTACTTGACAGTACTGGCGGCAGAGGTAAAAGCAATATCATAACTCATAACACGTCAAAGGTATTATGGATTTACCCTGCCTACAGGGTAAAACCTTATTTGGCACGCTGTTTCTGAATGGCCTTCACCATTCTCAGCAGCCACGTTAACAATTAGAAAACTAAACAATCAACACTTTATGCTAAAACAGTCGATATTCATCTGAGATCAACTTGCATCATCTGCGAGTCCTGCGAATCGTATATGACTGAATACTTTTGTGGCACTTCTAAATCCAATTCTCTGTTGACGGCACCCACACTATGGTTAGACATCGCGTCACAGTGCTTCACGCGGTGGCTAAAGTTAGATGATATTAGCAGTACGTACAGACACAGGAAAAGGCAGTTTAATATAAAACCTAATACATACTTCATCATTACCAGTGAAAAACATCGGAACAGTCTAGACACATCTCCACAAACTATGTACAAATTAATAGTTAAGCAGAGCAAAAATGTTATAACGGCCAACTTCATTGCAAATTTTCTGGACTTGTCTCGTATAATCTGTTGTAAAATACAAATGTAAAGAATGGTCCCGATCGCAGTGAAAGTCCATTTAAATAGAGAGCAGAATATTAGGTCGACCAGCTGTCTCTCCAGCACGGCGCACTCGAGGAACGCCACCCACGCGCCGGTCAGAGGAATTGGAAACAACCACGAAAATAATGACACTTTATACAAATCGTTTTTGCTAATTTTTGCAAACACCACAATTAAGGTATCGTACATGTGTTTTATGAGAAAAAATATTAGGAATATCGTGACAAAGTTAATATATATTATTAAGCTTAGATTTACTATTGACGGCTCCTGCAGGCATTTATTCTTTTTCTCCATAAAAATTGCGTATCCGACGATACGCTTAAAAAAACGTGCAACGCTGATTTGTGTCAACATTTGGTTTCTGTAATTTCTTCTCCACTGCTTCAACTTTGCAGCTAGCCCGAAAGATAGTAGAAGTTCCGCAACTAACATGATGATCTCTATTATGATGAACACTTCGAACACTGGCATCGGCAGCTGCTCTGGCTCGGTCATCGAAGTGATGTTATTCGCTGGATTAAACAACGTACAATTTTCTTCTGGAGTGAAGTCTGGAATTTGAGAGGGCTGTGTAGAATCAATCACCGAATCCGTCGGCATATTTGTCTCCGTGGATAAATCAATAGTGTCCATCGTGGATTCCAATAAAGTAAATTACTCAAGGCACGGTACACTTAATTATGTTAAAAATTGTGTCCCTAAAGTTTAATACACTGGTACCTGTAGGTACCCCGTTAAATAACAACGATCGACACGACTGACGTGCATGCTTTTCAGTTAAGACTGGCGTCGCTGTGGCTGTGTAGTACGATTCTAGTCCAACAGGAAAATGTACTGAAATTACGTTTACATGGTAGTATACCGCCAAGTTACAAAGCCACATAACCACTTTTTGTAACAATCATCTCGATTTCATAAAAAAAAGTTATTACCTAATTCGATTATTTAAATATGAAGCCCTCGATCGATGATTAAAGCATACATAAAGTATAAATTAATAACAGGATACAATATATTTTTAATTTGAATATATTTATATTATATCTAAACTCTTTTTAGGGTTCCGTACTAAAATGCTAAAAAAGGAACTGTATGGTGAGACTTCGGTGTCTGTCTTTCTGTCTCTCTGCATATCACTGCAGTTCTTCTCAGACACTATAGAAGCTATCAACTTGAAAATTAGCATAGTTGTATAACTTGCATCTGTTTTGAGTAAAAAAAAATGAAATTGTTTTGTGTTTGTCTATATATTTGAAAAGGGGTCTAGCAAACGGGGTGTCATATCAAAGGGTTCAGTCTGCACATTTCCAAACTATCTTTTTTATAATTTTCTGTCACGCACTTTACGATTTATACCCAAAAATTTTCAAAAAATCACCAACCCACCCCTCCTTATTTTCGAAGTTTATGGACCATAAAATCTGAAAAATTGCTGATTTAAAGATACTTTACGGGAAAAATAAAATGAAGTTGTCAAACTTTACGATTTCGGAAAAAATATCAGAAAACTTTCAAAATATGTATTAAAATTTAGGCAAGTCAAAATGGTCCTTATTTCGTAAATAATAAAGTTCATAACAACATGAGTATTTTCTTTTGCGTTTTCCAACCATATTATCTTAATCTCCATATTATACGGAACCCTCGGTGCGGGAGTCCAACTCGCACTCGACCGGATTTTTTTAACCAAGCTATAACTGTCCTTGATGATTAATAATATTTAGGAACCTGAAAGTTTTAGCTGGGTAACCGTAACTTGGCCTACTATTTACCAGAAGACGTGTCTGGCGTAATTACTAATTTCCCGTGCATTAAACTAGTATTTGTTTATTTATTGTTAAAACGCATGGCGGCCACGATGTCTATATACCTACTCTGTTCAGGAATCCCCACAAGCAACTCCTTAATTCGTGGAACTGTAATCATGTAGGTTCAGTAAACACGTGTACAAAAGTATAAGTGCACTTTTACACCTTAATCCAATGAAATAAGATATCAAAATACGTACATGTACTACAAACAGTCTGTTAAAAAGCAAATTTAACATGTGTTTCATTTATTTTGTATGATCGTGTCTATCACTAGGTTGTGACGTGTGAAACCGATTTAAATACCATAGACATAGATATAAGTGATATAACCATAGTTTATCATAGACTTGAAGCTGTCATTGCTTATAGGTTATATCTATCAGCTCCAATCAGCTCTTCCGCCTTGTCTGTCAACGAAACGTACGCCTTTCTCAGGCTTTATTACATTGTATTAGCGTAGAAGTTAAGATTTTGCATTAAACTAAGTTATACATAACTTCAGTGTTTCAATCAATCAATCATCAACGTCCAGCAGCCCTAGTTCATCGATTCGAACCCGTGCCTAGGACTTCCGGGCTAGCTCAAGGTCTTCATTTCATCATCATCAACAGCGATCCCGCCGGCCGGGGTCAGGCGGCGGTATTGTATACACAGTCATTTATAGGGTTCCGTAGTCCAACGGGACCCTATTAGGTCTATCTATGCCTACGCTGTCCGTCCGTCCGTCCTAACTTTAAAGAGCTGTATCGTTTGAACCGTAATAGATAGTTGGTTGGTTTTTCTGAATATGTGTTATTACGGCGATTTACTAACAAATAATAAAAAAATAAAGAAAGTGAAATAGTAAACCATTATAAAAATACGCTGGAAAAAAACGTTTCGTGTATGGAGACCCCATACATGAAACGTATTTTTATAATAAGAAAGAAAAGAAAAACACATTTATTCACTACACACACAAGACACACAGAAAAAAAGTGAAATTCAAATTCATTTATTTGCAAGTACATACACGGATCTTATAAACATACATGTCAGTAGTAGGTACATGGATATGTACCATAATGTATGAAAACAGAAAACAGCAATAAACAAGTAGTGAGTGTGTCTTCGCGGCAGTGTGGTTGTATTGTAAAAAGATAGGATATACTAGCGTCAAATTTGGTACGATTATTGTACAAACCCTGAAGAAAAACCACAAATAATAGAAATGGTCAAGTGCGAGTTGAGCTCCTGCTGATTAGATTCGAAATCGAATTCAAATCGGGAAATAACATACATACTGTGCGGCGGTACGGGACCCTCGGTGTGCGAGTCCGACTCGAACTTGATCGGTTTTTAAACTTACATGATACATGTTACACTGTCCATAATCACCATATTTTGGCGTTGTGTGATTATATTCAACAAAGTGAGTTTGCATATTTTGGAATTGAATACAGTTTTACAATATAAATAAGTAACTTTCTCTTATCGTATTAATAATTTATTCCGCTAATTATAACAGTTCACTTTGTACATATTGCACGATACACCTATCTGAATCTAATTAGTTCAGTTGTATGCAGCTGTTGAATCTACATTGGTTTTATATATATTATATGATTATGATAAAACACGATACGATACGATACGATAAGGTAAAACATAGAAGCGTCAAATTTGGTATGATACTAAAAAACCGGCCAAGTGCGAGTCGGACTCGCGCACGAAGGGTTCCGTACCATTATCAATAGGTAGGTACAACATTTGCAAAAAACGGCAAAAAAATCACGTTTGTTGTAAGGGAGCCCCCATTAAATCTTAATTTTATTCGGTTTTTAGTATTTGTTGTCATAGCGGCAACGGAAATACATATTCTATGAAAATTTCAACTGTCTGGCTATCACGGTTCATGAGATGCCTGGGGGCCGATTTTTGACTTTCGAGCGCTCGAAAGTTTCACTCGGAAGTGAGCAAAATCTTCGAAACCATTTTTACTCGTCTTTAAATTTTCTATCGCTCGTAATTTCAAAAATACGGTTTCATAGATTTTGCACACTTCCGAGTGAAACTTTCTAGCGCTCGAAAGTCAAAAATCAGCCCCCTGGTGACAGACAGACGGACAGACGGACAGCGGAGTCTTAGTAATAGGGTCCCGTTTTTTCCCTTTGGGTACGGAACCCTAAAAATGGTCAAGTGTGAGTTGGGATTCGCGCTGATTCGATTCGGAATCGAATTCAAATAGGAATATAATAATACCTACTGTGCGGCGGTACGGCATCCTCGTTGGGGGTTTTCGAATATGTTGTAGATTATTATGAAAAACTAGGTCTGTACCAAACAAGTTTAAATAGAAGAAACGGAATAGTACAAACCTAGTTTTCTATGATAACTACAAGTTATTAAAATACTTATATTGGAAATCGGACTTAATTATTTAGGAGGTGAGAAACGTTATCGCCTGGAGTTAAATTTGAATGTTTTTTTTTGACAGCTACGCGATGTAAGCGTCGTTTCTGAAGAGGATTGTGAAGCGCCGCTAAAATCGTAGCGTAGCTGTCATAAAAAATCCATACAAATTTAGCTCCGGGCGTTTGTCACCCCCTAAATCAAGTCTGGTGTCCACGATTTTTTATATATGTTGTAGTTATTATAAAGAACTAGAACCTAGGTCTGCATCTGCACGTTTCTGTTTTTTATCTTTAAAAATTGTTTCACTCTAAGAAATATTTTATTGGTAAGGAAAACGTACAGACAGTTTTTCATGATAACTATAACATTCAAAAATCGTAAAAATCGAACTAGCTTTAAGGGGTGAGAAACGTATATATGTATATGTATGTATGTTTTATTGTATAAACACGAAAATAACAAACAACAAAATAGACACAAACACAAACCTTTAAGGGATCTCTTCCAGTTAACCTAGCTATCGCATTTTGTATGGAAATTTTTAGCTTCACAAACCTCTTAATCCACTTAGCGGCAAGCATAATGAAACGAGACGTACCTAAGTGTTACATGCCTAAGCGGCTGATCGTATTTAGATGAAATTTGGCACACAGATAGTCCTCATCCTGGGTTGACAAATAGGATTATATTTATCCCGGACAATTTGTAAGTTCCCGAGGGAAAAGCGATAACCTACTTGTATTTAGATGAAATTTGGCACACAGATAGTCCTCATCCTGGGTTGACAAATAGGATTATATTTATCCCGGACAATTTGTAAGTTCCCGAGGGAAAAGCGATAACCTACTTCTATGTGAGCGAAGTCGCGCGGGCAAAAGCAAGTAAACAATAATGGAGTACTCGTATTAGATTTGAATCGATAATTTTGAGAAATCCTATGAGTGAAGTGCGGATACAAAATAGGGAACCTGGGATTACCCAATTTGCAGTCTCCAGTGGTTTTCCAGTTCAGTTCACGGAACAGCAAATGACCAAATGACGGTGTACGCTTACTCAGTTAAACACAAGTTATTGCGTGCAATTCTGTTTATTGAACGTTTGTTTCTGACTGGATCCTGTTGTTTACTGTAAACTATTAGTACCGATTTCCTTGATTTATATGAGTCACAACAATGTAACCTGAAGATTTCATTTTTATTACACGCATTATTGTCTACTGTACTGATTATAAACTCATTATTAAAAGACGAGTCTAACTAATAAGTCCAAACTCGACGGATCTACTATGACAGTATGAGCCGTTGAGGAGTTCCTATCTTTCCGTCTTCTTATTGACCTTCCGTAACCATTATCTTACCAGCTCGATGGTACCATATTATTGTATTGTCATCAGAATTGCATAAGTATGCCAAATTTTAAGTCAATCCGTCAAGTAAAATTAGGTTAAAAACTACCTACCTATTCATAACTGTGATGTGTACTAGGACGCGTATCCCAAAGCGAAACTGTGAAAGCAGTTTTCCGGGACGCTGTATTACCTGCAACTTAACTAGTTATTATGTTTCATAAAACTTGTATTTTTTTATTTACACATTATCTGGGTACAAGTGGTAAAGAAACAATAAAAACAAGAGAACGTACTTAAAAACTTACTTTTCACTTCTCATGCTCAAATAGTGTGTCATATTAGACTTATCAAGCGAGACCAAAGTAGTACATATAAACCCTAGAGAATACATATATTCATATTTTCCCTAGGGAAAATTGGATGAAATTTGGAATGGAGATAGCTTATAAACTGGATTAAAACATAGGCTACTTTTTATGCCGGAAAATAGTTCCCGAGGGAATAAGGATAATCGAAATCTACGCGGACGAAGTCTTGGACAGAAGCCAGTCTTCAATATAGATACCGCCTTTTAGCTTGGGACTACTTGCTTGTCGAGAAAACTACGTTTTCTTTAATTATTTTATCTTGCTGTCACGTCCCAGTCATCGTTATTGAAAATTTTAAGCTATGATTTTTTAGATCTTGAAATTGCCTTAAAAGGATTGCTTCTATATGTATCATAGCAACCCGTCTGCTTTTCACAATATACTTGACACAATATAGCTCTAAGATACCGAAAACATATCTTTCAGACGCCTGCAGCGCAGCGCTTACCCGGGAGACCACTTGAAAAATTTATAAATGACACAAAAATGGTAGATTGTTCAACAAGGGACTAAAACAAGCCATAATGACAAGAGATATTTAGCCGCGCGAGCGAGCGTGCAAGCGAGGGTGGCTATAGTTCGAGTGTCATTATGGTTATTTAGTCTCGTGTTAAACACTCTACTTTTCACTTTGAATGCGAGAAAAAAAAAACGACGTTCACTGCCGGATTAGCCACGTAGCAAGAGTAGCAAATGCTACGGGCCCCGCACATTGGGTGGCCTCGTGCACCCACGTCTAACCTGTAAAAAAGCGGCCTGTACACGTAGAGTTCGGACCGCGGGAAACGCCACGCGCCATTCCAATCTTCTTGCCGAACCGTACGTGTAAATGCAACTGTAATAGTAAAATAGTAAAAATGTACGGTTCGGAGCGAAGATTTGAATGGCGCGTGGCGTTTCCCGCGGTCCGATCTTTACGTTTAAAGGCCGCTATTCTCCGTATCAGTATGAGTGTACTCATATCCATCAGGGTTGACTATAGGATGAATAATCCAGTCGATATTCTCCAGCAGAATAACCTAAAACAAGCCCCCACACAAAATAGGCGCATATCTAAGTCGCCCAGTTGCAGAAAAGAGCCCGCCACAACCTGAACCTAAAGCGAACCGGGGTCTCTTTATAGAATTTTCTACGGACCCCGTGCTTGCTCAATCCGGCACTGACGACGTTCTTTACAAAACTATAATATTGATTATAAGAAAGTTTCTTATTAATTCGTTCCGCGGTTTTTTTTTGTACAGTGCCGCTTTAAATGCTTGCATATTTAGCCAACAGGTTCAAACTTGAAAACCATTTTAATACTAATTGCACCATGCATAATAAAATTAATTCATCCTTAATATAATTAAATATATTCATATTCGTAATTATTATTCGTGTTTCACGAAATTAAATCGTTTTTTAAAATATGTTTGCACAGTTGTCATTTTGAGGTTATTTTCATGGCCTAAAAATGGTCCATACACAATCACTGAAAATAGCAATAAAGGCAATAAGCCTCCATTAACAAACACTGTGATTGGCTGTTTAGGGGTTTCCAAAGTAAATTAAAAAAAAAAACAACTTGAATCCCTAGAGATTAATAAGAAGTTTTAGTCCCGATGTGCAGAGACTAAAGTAATATTTTAAGAGCATGAGAAGTGAAAAAAGTATTATAGCAATACTACGAGTGAGTTTGGGTCAGTTGATGCGAAATAATCACTTTTCAGAAGAAAATGTGAGCACATTGAATTTTGAGACCGTCTTGAAAATGCTAAAAAAAATATTGTTGAGGTGATAAAATAAGTTGTTAGATGTAGAAAGCAAAACAGACAAATTCAATGTAAAACCTAACCCAATATCAGACGTATTATACGATAATACCATTTGCCAAATTTTTTTTGACACATCAGAAATGGCCTCCCTCGCACACACATTTCTGACCGTTACCGCCCACGTATAGTAGAGTTAAGAATCATCTAATCCATTGATCCATCCATTGGTCGGGGGTTCTGTAAATTGATTGTGAGGTGGGTGACAAGATTCACAAATGGTCAGTTAACTGTGTTGCAGATGGTATCTAGATATAATGGAAAAAAAACCATACCATAATTTTATGACTATGTTACGTTACACGTCGCCATTTTTTGATAAGGTATTTGGTTGGAGGCCCCCAAAGAGGTCTATATTGCGATTCGTGGTAACATAGCGCCTTAAGACAAACAATAAATAACGTTTAAGGAAACAATTAAGGACATTCACCTAATAAAAATGTTGAGGAAACTTAGTCTTTGAACGTTGTCATTATAGTTGGCATGCTTGTCAGGCACTTAATAATGTTGTCTTTTGGTAAATAATTAAATTAAAGCAAGCAGTGTTCAGTTAAAGCCTTAAATTTGACTCTTGACATGAGAACTGTGATTTGATGAGAATCGTGTCAAATCACATCACAGCTTGAGTTGCGTCCATTTTGATACAATTACAAGCCAAAGATAATTTACATTTTGGTACTTTTAAATTTGGAATAGGGTGGGTGTACCAGTCCCAAACCATTTAAGAGATATTTTGAAGTAGTATTTGATATTGTACCTTAATTATCGCACCAATGTTTATTAAGAAAATATATAACACTCCTCATTTATTGCTGAACCAATTTATGAATAAAGATATACTGAATATCCATTTCATTTTTTTAAACAAAATAATTAAGATTGCAAAATGGAATGTGCCTAAGTTTGACCAGCTTGCACCAGTATTCGACCAATTAATGCACCAGTAATTGACCAGTAAATAAAATAACACTTGTATTTAAGAAAATCTTTATTTACTTGTATAAATCTGAGATAAAGAAAAGCTATTTTAAATTATATAAATCTGAGATCAAAAAATATTTATTAAATTGTATTTATCGAGATCAGGGCAATGGCACTAAGGTCCTTATCATTACAAAAGTTATAACTATA
Organism: Acleris literana; assembly: GCA_946894065.1. Classification (NCBI taxonomy): domain Eukaryota; kingdom Metazoa; phylum Arthropoda; class Insecta; order Lepidoptera; family Tortricidae; genus Acleris; species Acleris literana. The sequence continues at coordinate 10,094,023 of OX335681.1, forward strand.
ATATATTATTTAAAAACTTAAAAACCTAGGAAATAGGAACACAGTTCAGACTTTTGGCATGAATTTATCCATTTCAGGAACTCTGTAGAATCCTCTATTATTTGTCAGGACAGGGCCTGCAATTGTTTCCTTTATATCTTTTTTGTTGTACCAAATTTTATCACATCGTTCTGGCCAGCGAAAAGTATTCCCCGCTGAAAAGGTCATAGTGCTTATCTCATAAGAATCACCTTCTAAATTCTCCACTGTCCCAGGGAAATACTCTCCTTCATACGATACGATAACGTAATCGCCTTTCTTTGGTTTAGTGAACTTCACAAGTTTAAAGTTGGAGATTGGTGCATCGTCTTCATCGGAAAAATCAGAATTTGAATATATTTTCAGTCTTTTGCTCTCATTTTTTGAAAGTTCATCATCCGAGTTTGTCTTTTGTTTCTTTGTTTTTCATTTTTTCATTGCTTTTTTCTCTTTGTTGGCTCGGTTAGCTTCCCTGATACCTTTTTCTTCTTCTTTTTTTTTCTTAAGGTCTTCTTTTTCTTTCCAATATTTCATCCATTCTCTGCTGGTTACTGCATCAGGTAGCCGAACTTTGTTTCGCTTTTTTGTGCTTTTAATTGGAGATTCGGAAGGCCAAACCACTGCTTTAGCGAATGCAGGACTAATTAGTTTAACAGGCTGTTTACTTGATGAAGGAGATTCCGTAACTCGCTTTACAGGAGTAGTGAAAATCGGTCTGCTTGGAATAAACTCCGAAACAGGCTCGCTGATGTCATTGCTTATGGCTGCAGCTTCAGGAAGTGTTACTGATGGCAAATCCGTAGAAATTTCAACAGGTGAAGTCCGAATTTCGTTTATTAGATCAAGCTGATTATCGAGTTCAGGTAGTCCTTCATTGTCGGAAACCTCTTTCAGTTGTTCTTCCGGTGTATGAATATTTTCTGCTATATTCTCTACTTTGTCGGAATGTGATGTGTTCTCGGTTACAGCCTTGGTGATTTTTAACCAAGCATAGAACAGCTCTTTAACAGATTCGTCTCCTGTCCATGAGGAATCTTTAGCTGCTCGGAACTCTCGAATCCGGTTACTTGGCATTACAGATTCAAAATACAGTAAGTGCTCCGGACCAATGACGGCTGGTTTATCTGGTTTGTCATGCCGAGATGTATTAGTCATACATTTTTCATAGCTAACGGCATTAGCATCGAACGGATACAGGCCACATCTTCTGAATCCATTGCAGATGACATCTTTTGAGATGTCATTGAATGTTGCTTCTAGAAGGGGTGCAAACAAAGCTTTAGTTACACACCGATTACCTGTCTTCAGTTTCCAGTCACTGACTATCTTTTTCCAAGAATTCTTGAAGGGGCGAAATACAGACACGTCGGCCGGTTGTATAATATGAGTCGCATTTGGAAAGAGTGAATATAAAATAATACCAACATCAATGCATAATTTTGAGACTTCTTGATTTATGTGTGATTTGTGGCCATCTATTAACAGCAAAACAGGAAACTTGACCCCATTTTCTATCAGTCTTGGAACGAGAGTATTAGCAATGTATCCATAAAAGACTTTTGATGTCATCCACCCTTTTTCTGACTTGCCAACCCCCCATTCTTCATTAACTTGTCTAACGATTTCGGATGGAATCCGTTCATATGGATATATAATAAGTGGCGGTAATATAGTTCCTGAAGCTGCAAATGTTCCCAGTACGGTGATGTACTCTTTCTCATTCTTTTTTACTTCATAAAAATTGTTAAAACCTCGAGGACCCAAGACTAAGCCAGAAGAAGGGTTGGTTTGAAAACCGGATTCGTCTGCATTTATAATTCTTTCCGGATCTTCTAAAATGTCAGCGACGCCTTCAGCGATTAAATACTCTTTTAAATTTGCATGCCATTTTCTCAAAGCTGCTTCAGTCACTAAATTTCTAGCTATTTTGATAGATTCTGCATGCCGTACAGCTATTTCTTCATGTCTTCTTAAAAAACTGGTAAACCATTTTCTGCCAGGCTTGTCATCTTTAAATGGATTAGGACGTTGATCTTCTTCTATAATAGATTTAACTGTTTCAAGAACTATTTGTTTATTAACAGGAAATCCCTTCTTCGCCATCGCTACTATTCATGATTTCAGCAGAGACTCCTCTTGACGAGTCAAAATCGTGGGAGGTCCTATTTTCCGTTGTACTGGATGTCTCAATTTCATTTTATTTACAATCGTTGAGTGTGGAATATTATATCGCCGGCATGTCTCCCGTATTTTACCACCTTTACTAATTTCATCGATGGCCTTCATAACGTCGTCTTCTTTATATTTAAAGAAGACTCTTTTTGGTTTGATTGAATCAGTTTTTGGAGGCATGATGTCTGGAAAAGATAGTGTAGATGGTCAATTACTGGAACACAATTTTTTGTATTGATGTCACCAGTAATAAACCACTGGTTCGCTACTGGACCACATAACATTTTCAAAGCGTTTTCCAAAATATTACAATAAGTGAACATGCCTGTTTGTTAAATATAAATAATAAATCAAGAATCTCACAAAAAGCAATGTCACCAGTAGTAAACCAAATGGTCAACCACCGACACACCGCGAACTATTATGTACCAGTAGTTGTCCAGTGGAAAAAAATAATAAAAACTAGCATTATTTAAGGAAATAATATGCAAACCCTATAGAACACACGTAACAAAAACCCATAAATTCAAAAGTCAGTCGAAATTACGGTAAAAATCAAAGATTCGAATCGATTAATAAAAACTTACCTCATCACACGTACTAACTACAATGGCCGCCCGGAACGAAATGAACGAGAGGGGTTCGTAAATAAGCCTTGAAAAAGAATACAGATAACGTCTAAGTCGTTTTTGGCTATGATTGGCCGATTGATCAATGGCCTTCGCGGCTGACAGCTAAATTCAAACAGGTGGGAAATTTAAACAAGTCTTAATATTCTCGTTGAAAGTTAGAAATGGTCAACTACTGGTGCCTGGTTTGGGACTGGTACACCCACCCTATTTACATTTTAGTATAAAAATAAAGCATATAACGTAACCTTAAGCTGCACGCGCACTAAAGCGGCGGCGGCGCCCCGACGAAATGAGATAAACGGTTGTAGCCATTCAAATGTGATCTTAGGGCTGGACACGACAAAACATTCTCTATTCGACATTTGTCGTGACAATAAACTCACAAACTTCAGGTTATGGAATGAGATCTCCATAATTCTACTTTAACGAGTTGCCTTTTGATAACTTAGCCTGATCGTAAGAAGCTTATGGAATTGTTCGAGAGTGAACTAAACTAGTTATGAGACTCATTGATAAGCGATTCATGTTTCTTTGTGTACAATCGGTAGAGTTAGATATGCAAACATATATGTAATATTTAAATATAAATATATATAAAAATATGTAAAAAAAAAACCTTAGCTGAACCAAGACCAATAAACTGCGAAATTGCAATGATGCTGCACACTAAGTATTACAAAACCCGAGTATAGGTAAATAACTTAAGTAAAGCTCCTCTTGCATGTAGTTTAACACATTCGTATAGACCGTTCGACATTCTATATTTGAAATTTGACGTAAATTCCATATTACTTTTGTACACAACTACATGCAAGAGGAGCTTTACTTAAGTTTTTCACCTATTCTTAATGTAAGTGTTAGAGTAATTATAAACCTACGTACGAACGAAACATATATTTGGTTAAATTCGATTATCATATTGTTGGTTGATGTTATAATAGCTCTTACTGTAAAATGAATAAGAGTTATCATAACATCAACAATTTCCATGATTATGATATCGAAGCAAAACGGGATAAAATGGAAAGTAGAATAAAGGCCCTGTCGGGTTAGACAAGATGCATTATCAGCATTATCATCATCATTATTATTATTGACATTATCGTTATGGAAAATGTATTGGATTGACGTAATGTGCCACACGGTCGTTGCGAGGGCTTATGTCAATTCCATACGAATTAATTAACAGTTTTTGAAAATCGTTTACGTTAGCGTTAAGCACTTATTTTCAGTTCAGATCAGTTGTTCTTGGCTAAAGTGTTCTTTTTAATGTCTTCCACACTCTCTCTCGTATAACATATATGTATACAGACATGTCAGAGAGAGTCTAAGAGCAATAGACAGCCGGGTACTATTAAATAATTCTATCACTCTGGTCTTACTGTAATTTTGTGATGATAGACACAACATTGACTTGCTTCGCACAGTTCCCGTTAGTACGCAGCTTACTGTTATGTGTGGTAGCCCTCAATCTGGGATGCATTAATTAATAAAATAAGTTACGATAGCAACAAGTCCTTTAATTCAAATATCACATTTGAGTGGTATTGCTTTCAAACGGCAACGATGGGAGCAGAGTAGGGGGCAGCAACGTAGGGCGACGCGACGTAGGGAGAGGCGACATAGGGAGATGCGACGTAGGGAGCCGCAGCCGCCACGTAGGGCGCGGAGGCCACGTAGGCGGGCGGGGCGGCGACGTACGCGGCCAGCCCGTTGTTGATGCGGTGGTAGTACTGCGAGCTGGTGGCGGTGACCAGAGGCGCGGGCGCGGCCAGCAGTGGCGCTGCCACCACCGAGGGCTTCGCCGCGCACAGGGCGAAGAGCGCGGACAGGGTTACGATCTAGGAAATAGATAAAACTTTAACAAAACATAATCTATAAGTCGTTAGTTAAATTTACTTTTTATTATATGTTTAGTTCTCGCTACCATGATATCTGAAAAGTGAAATTAATCCCTGAAAAATTTGCCATAGAGAAGGCAAACAAGCGGACGTGCCACCTGATGGTACGTGGGTTCTGATTCTGATGTCTATGCACATTTTGCAATCAGGAGATGGCAAATGCATAGCCAACTGAGAACATAAATGGAATAACTAATAACTTTGCCACTTGTTCTTATTGTTTATAGAAACTTAAATCCAGAAGAATACTCACGATCTTCATCATTTTGTTGGTGTTTTATGTATTGTGGTGGTAGGTGCGTGAAGCAGGCGCAGGAGTGGTGCCGCAGCGCCTGCGCGCCGGGCCTTTTATACGGAGCGGCTCGTGGCGCAACCGGCCTGCTTCGGCGACGTCTCTGGCATTGGCCGACGCGTGACGAGAATCAAACCGCCTTCTGATCAGCTTCTGGAGGATAAATTTCGTACTGCATTGCGGAATACTGTTACATTGTGAATTCTCTTAACGATTAGCCTGGACTAACCAGTAAAGATATACTTAGGGTTCTGTATTTCATTACCTACTTATTAGGAACGAAGCTAACAAGATACGCGAGGCTGACACTCTATCTCTCAGACTTTTTCTTTCAGCATTTTTCAAGTAAAGTTTATATGAGTTTAATCATGTTTCAAGTAAGGTTAGAAAAAGTTGGTATCGGACTGTATAAATTATAAACAAATAAATATTTATCAGATAAAAAACCCCTTTAAGAATAACGACCCCTGCTTCCAGAGCCGATAGCTCATAAACAGCACAACCGAGTTTAATGAAACCTAGCAATAGCAAAGAAACATCTCGATAACAATAACTTTTTATTAAAGAAAGTCGCGTCCGAATCAGTCCATCCCTTTGAGACCTGCGGGAGGTACTCCTTTGCCCTTTGCCTGCGGCTCTGTCCGCTTATACATAGCTCGTTCCCAGAATCGTTCTGGGTCCCAGAACTAGTTACGCTTGAGTGCTAACCTACTACTTGCTTTTCCTGCTGCTAAATCCAAATATTATTCTAAATCCTCCTTGGTAAATTATGTTCGTTTATGGAACAGTCTACCAACTGATACTAGGCAATCTTAATCTGTTGCTTTACTTAAATCTAGGCTTAACCAAGTACTGACCTAAAACTGTATGTCTTTTCTTCTTTTTATACTTATATTATATTTATTTATTTATTTATTAATGTATTTAATTATAATTATACTAGTAGTATATATTCGTTTATATATCCTATATACGTATATTTCTACTTATTTATTTTTATCTTCTGTATCTTTATTTGTTGTACGTTTAGCCATCCGTTGTTTTAGTTAATCTTTCAATCGCTCACAGTTTAACTGGAAGAGATCGCCTTTGTACATACCTTTTGTGTTTCTGTTTATTTTAGTCTGTTATTTTTTGCTTGTGCAATAAAGAGTTTACATACATAACATACTCGTTTATCGTTTTGAGACAGTTTCACGAGGGCGGACAAAGTTACGGGTAAAAGATAATCTCGTCTATACATATAGAGGAAAACTTATTTGTAAGTTACACATATGTACTTAGGGCCTATTTTTAGTCAGTAGTTAATTAAAGTAATGGTTAAAATCCGAAAATCGAATCAAAAATGTCACACATTTGGTAGAAATAACAAGTGGTTTTTTCCCCACGATATCTGATACAATCGTTTTACTCAAACTAGGCCCAAGGCAAATATTTAGTCCATCGACGTTGTTACCTACTCAAGTAAAAACACATCAATTTTTAACAACTAACTACTTACTCACTTTTACAACTACTGCAAGGTATTCGAAATCATAATATCACTGCTTGGCAAAGGTTGCTTTATAAAATGCTTTGTTCGTTGTGAACAACCCTTAAAAAACAAATGCAGCATTTAATAAGAAACTGCAAGGATTGCGTTCTCTTTTCTTTTCAATCGGCATCGAACCGAAGAAAATCTTGGAAATAATGCCGCTGTATATTTTATTCTGACCAACAACGTCTTTAACATCAGACTTCGTTTGTACAGATATTCAATAATAGCAAGTATTTAAAGAATCTATTTCCACCAAAGGTTTTAAGAATAAATTATAAAAAAGATAAATCTAGCAATGATTTTACCATCATGTAACAAAGACTTGTTTCAATATTATTTTGTCCAAGCGTTTGCATATGACTCCGTTTGTGAAGAACATGTTTATTGTTCCCAGAAAGTTTTATGTAGTACGTAAGAGGAGACACGCGTGAAAAGCTTGTAAGGTTATCCATAACTTTACAAGCTTTTACAATTATAGGCCGAGATGGCCGTCCAACAATGTACCTAGCAAAAGTCATTAAATTAACAATACGAAACAATACGGAATTACAACGAACATTCTCATAGTTACTCATGGTAGATTTATTAAAGAGCCATTATAATTATTACGACAACGTTAAGATCTATTCCTTAGGTACTTAATTCTCCGCTGACGCCTAATAATGACATGCATGTCCCTGCCTACGCCTAATTTAGCTTTACTTATTAACTAAACGATTAACAATTTATTGAATTTATTGAATTGATTTTATTGAATCTAAGTTTCAAAAAATTGTTCAGGCCCCAGGTCAACAATAATGGATATTCGTTGAGAGACCGGCGAACCCGGCGCGGTGCGGCGACACGCGACGTCAAGTTAACGTAAAGTAAAGTTTTACAATTCGGAAAAAAAACATACGAGTAGAATACATATAAATATGTCATGAGTCATGACCATGACTTACTACGACAAGGTTATACAGGGTGTCCGGTATATAGTGTATGTATTACAGGGCTGGATCGCTCAGCTCAGGAGTGTTGAAAATATGATAATTCATGTTTTTTTTTTAATGAAAACCTGTAGTGCTGCTTTTTTTAAAATTTGCCTGTTTAATGGAGGTTCTAAAATAATATCACAATTGACATTATTGATTACAACAAAGACTAAATTCTATCAAATTATCGAATTTAAAAAACGCATTTTTCTTCCGTTTTAAATGAAGATAACTGGTTTTAAATGTTTTAGTCAAGTTGATTTTAAACGCAAGCAAAAGTCGTTTTTTAAATTCGATAGTTTGATAGAATTCAGTCTTTGTTGGATATACTTAATAATAACTTCGCTGCTATAATTAATAATCTCAATTCTGTTACCATTTTAGAATCTTCATTAAATAAGCAAATTTTTAACTAAACAGCACTACAGGTTGTCATACATTTTTTTTACACAGTGCGATGTAAAACTTGCCAGAAGAAAAACTCAGATTCCTAAACTTAATATTTGACTTGAAAAAAAAAACCTGCGAGCTATTTATGAATTCCGTTATAAGTAAGGGTCTTAAAGCAAATTTAATCAGCTTTGTTTACATAGAAAACGAAACTGAAAAATTCTAATAACTGTGATCGTGGCATCGAAAATGGTGAACAAGGGTGCAGCATTTCCAAAATTTTGAAAAGTTGAGATATCCCTTTTCCATGCGACTTTTACTAAACATGATTTATCATATTTTCAACACTCCTGAGCTGAGCTATCCACCCGTGTAAGGTAGTCCACTATATACCGGACAGCCCGTATAAGGTTGCACAAAGGTACCTATATGCAAGCGTAATTATTAAAGTTCGTTTTATTATAGAGCTTTGTGGAATAAGATTTTAAATGTGTGCAGACTGCTGCAGACCCCACATTAAATATAAAGCATGTGCTGGTTTTATTAGCCAAACATCACAGTTGCTTTTTCCAAAGACGCCTAAATTAAATATCCGCAAAATGTTACCGTCTAAGAAAAAAAAAGGACAAACGGTTTCTTCCTTCCCGGAGGTGTCTTTTTGTAATAACGCCACGCTTGTTAGATTAACAACAGGCTAGACACGTTGCTTCTACACTATCTACAGACACGCCTCGGAGCGACCGAACTCATCTGTCAGACTGTCAAAGTACGAGGTGAGTGAACACTTTGTTTTAGAAACAAGAAACGATCACTAAAAACAATTAGTCATTTTCTTAGGCGTATCCTTTTGAGGGATTCCTCAGTTGTTTTTATTATAGGTACATATTATAACATTCGGGGTGCTCGGATAAAATATGGGTCAAATGCCCTCTATGCCACTAATCGTGGACGGCCGCCTTCATGTGTAAACACCCCGAGGTTTTATGAGCCTCGGTTTTCGTTACGGAGCCTTCCGCTCTGAATACTAATCAAAAAGCGATTTACTTTGAATTTGAATCTAAATCGGGCTAACGAAAGATAGGATTATTTTAAAGTTGAGTCATTATACGTTTATTATATTTAGATGATACAATACAAAAAAAAATGTATCTTGATTATTACACATTTTTTGCGCGTGAATACAGCGGCGCGGTGAGCCTACGTTGTTGGGCCACGGGCAAATATTTGTGTGATGAGACCGCCAGTACTTATTTGTTTTGGATGTGTTGTATCTATTAAAATAAGTATATCCGTACCTCTGTCTGTATTCAATTCAGCTCGTGTATCGTTGTCTACTACCTATATACCTAGTAACAATCTTAGTTTGGGACTAGATCTTAGTTTGTGATTTTGGAATTTCAAGTTAGTATCATTAGTAGCCTAAATAAAAAATTCGGTAAGTTTTATTAAGATTTTACTCATAATAACGCTCCCCTAAAGCTCAGTCAGCAAACCATCTCAAGGATATCCTGACTTTTTACCTAATCATCATTTGACAAACTATATCATTTTACAAACTTTCATTTCGCAAAAATGTAATTGTGCTTAAACCATTACATATAACATAGGTTATATGGGCTTATTAAATAAGTTAGGTTAGGTAAGATTAATGACCCCAAAAATATAAAAAAATATGTGGCGGGAAGTACGTTTTTGCGAATTGTAAGTTTGTAAAATGATATAAGGTGACGGCACGAATGTTGGACACTTTTAGCTGAAGGCACCAATGTTGGACACTTAACTCTTAATCCAAAGATTACAAATTGATTGTCTCAAAATAAATGAATAACCCTTATCTTCTGTACCATAAGAATCCGTGTCCATCGTTGGTCCTTGTTCATTACTGGCTTCATCACCCGAGTTTGTCAAATGATGATTTGGTAAAAAGTCAGGAACCCATCTCGAGTCATACATACCCTCCTCTACTGTTCTGTTTTAGTGTGATGAGGAACTACCTTGGATGCATTTGAAGAATTGAAGTTCATTTTAGGGTTCCATACCCAAACGGTGCCAACGGGACCCTATTGCTAAGCCTCCGCTGCCCGTCTGTCTAGCGGGCTATCTCATGAACCTACAGGTAGACACATCAAATTTTCAAAAATTGAGAGGTACTATTGCTGCTGTAACAGCAAATAATAAAAATACAAAGGGGGCATACATACAAGAAGAGAACAGAGAGACCAACTCGCACTTGGTCGGGTTTTTTTAAACAACATAATATACCTTATCAGCACGGACGGACCTATACTGATACGAGGGACGTCTGATAAGTAATCTCCTTGTTCATAAAATAATCAAAAAAGAATACTAGCCGGTATGGAATCGCGTTCATTGGTTATTCTTAAATAAAAAGACAATCATTTTTTTCTTGCACCTCGTATTCGTCCGACTCTTGAATGTTTTGAACATGTCGGAAGAAAAAACCAGCATTAGAATTGAGCAGCGAGCAGCATTAAATTTCTCACCAAAGAAGGAAATACACCCCGCAGATAAGACAGCGTATGTGTGTCGTTGGTGATTCGTGTCCTTCCGAATTAACTATTAAGTTTTGGTCTAAGCAGTTCAAATTTGGTTGCAAGAGCCTAGACGATGACCCTCGTAGTAAAAGACCAGTTTCTGCCATCACGGATGAAATAATTCATGAGCTTTTGAACATGTCCAAGGTTAGCGTTGCTTTCATTTTATTTATTTATTTATGTTAACAAAAGAGACTTGACAAATGTTGTTAGGAGTTGTTGAACGTGCGAGTCACGGGAAAGAGGAAGAAATTATTTAAAGAGTCGTGACGTGTGATGAGACTTGGATTTATCAGTGAAACCCGGAAAGAAAACATGAGTCTTTACAGTGGAAATTCGAGGATGGGAAGCTTCCTCGAAAATTTAAGTTTTGTCCATCGGCTGGGATTCAGAAGGGATTTTGCTCGTCGATTATTTACCACAAAAAGACACTGAATGCTGATTATTATTCCAACTTAATACACCAGCTACGAGACGCATTGAATGCAAAAAGAAGAGGTAAAATAAGTAAAGGAATTCAGATTTTGCACGATAACGCAACAGTCATACCGTCCACACAACAAAGTTTGGATTGCAAGAAAATGGCTTCGAAATGATCGACCTCCCCCGTATATCATTGATCTAGCTCCTTGCGACTATTTCCTGTTCAGGCTTCTCAAGAAAAATCTCCGAGGACGAAGATTTTCGACCGACGACAAAATGAAGGATGCGTTTAATGAGTTTTTTGACGAGACACCGAAAGATTTTTTTTGCATGGGTTAATGTCAATATTTGAAGAATGTAACAAGTGCATTACCAAAGCGACGAAAAAAATTAATCCACGTCAGTCTTTTGTTTCATTGTTAGGTAAATACTTTTTAGTTGGCCTTCGTACGTCGCACTGCTCGGCACAATTCTCCTCTTCGCCTGCCAAGTGCGGATCGGTGACTTTAAAACCACGAGTTGATTTTTCAGAATTTTACCTTGATTTCTTATACCTTTAATCTAATCAATAACAAATTTGTATAGGTTCCGAAAAACTCGAGCCGAATTAAGATCTCAAAAACCATTTTTAAATCAGTATGCCATTTATAAATCAATGACATGTTATTTCTAACCTGTATGAGTATTGGGACTGGAGGGTCCGCGGCAGGAAGTGAGATGCCAGCGTCGACCGCGGAGGGGCGCCACTCTCACTCGCGCCTCTCATTTCCGGACGGCGCAATCGATAATAAGTTCGGTGATGAACATGCTGATTGACTCCGTATTTCGATTCGACTAATACTGCCGGAGTTAAGTACCTAGGTAAGAAAATATCTACACGTTCTAAATTATGTACCTACGCAGTGAAGACCTCGTCACTAAAGAAATCAATAGGGTAGACCGGGGACAATAGTACCATTTTAGAAATAATGACCTGTAACTCAGAATCTAAAGCTACCACGTAAAAATCGCTTAGGATATAACATTCTAGTCTAATTGGCTATCCGAATCTAGAAAATAATTTTCATTTGATCGCATCAGTATGGTGCAAATTGAGTTTTTGTTCATGAAATCCTTGTGTTACAATTGACCCCCAGTATGGGTCAATTGTACGAGAAAAAAACAGGTAAATAAAACCCAAAATAATGGACTTATTAATCAGTATTTATTGTTAATTTCTTAAGACGAAACAGTCTGTTACGTTAAATCAGCCTTAAACATAGAGACTCGTATTTAGACTAGACAAAGCGAGAATGAAATGAACTATAGAAAAAATAATATTCTCCAAGTTTTTGAATCATATTATAAGATAAGATAAGATAAGATAAGATAATTTATTTGTCAAACATGAGTAAGTTTACATAAAGGTCATAAATTTACAATAGTCGTCATGTTTTGCCTTTCGGCGTACAAATTTAAATTAACAATAAATACATATATAACATAATATAATAGAATAATAAATTAATTAAATGATCCTGTCTAACAAATGCATTAATAAATTAATTTAAACTAAACAATTACACTAAACGCTTAAAAACTATTATCATTTAAAAAGTCATTAATATTATAGTAACATTTTTCCACTAACAATTCTATCATCCTTTTCTTAAACACGTCAATAGTACAATTTCTAATTTCTAATGGTATCTTATTGTAGATTTTAGGCGTTAGGCCAAAAATACTTTTCTTAAATAGGGCAGTATGGTGGTATATGGGTGATCTGCCTTATTATCCTATCATTATCACGGGGTCTGAGATAGGTGCATACTACACTATGACGCTGAAATCGGTCAGGGTTATTTTTAACGAATACAGCTACTTCATAGATATAGATCGAAGGAAATGTCAACAACTTATATTTTGTTAAATATGGTTTACTACTATCTAGCGGTTTGAGACCAAACATAGCTTTAATGCATTTTTTTGAGATATTAAAACACGTTCTCTATCTGTACAATTTCCCCAAAAAATTACTCCATGCCTAAGAATAGATGCTACTAGCGCGTGGTAAGCTGACAAAACTATTTTCACATCCACTATCTGTCTTAGCTTATGAAGTGCATATGCTGATGTTGCCAGCTTTGAACAAATAACTTCTACGTGATTTCTCCAATTAAGGCTTTTATCAATTCGTACCCCCAAAAAGTTGATTGTTTCTGCTTCATTCAATACACGACCTTGATATTCGATGCTAGTCTGTGGTGCAGTCTTGCGTTGGCTAAATTGCATTGAGTTGGTTTTCGTAAGGTTAACTTTAAGGTTGTTTCTTTTTAGCCAGGAAATAATCTGATTTACAGAAGAATTAATCTCAAATTCGTATTTCATTTTATCTTTACATTCTATTACTACTGTACAGTCATCTGCAAACAAGGTCATTGGATGTTCTACTGCTCTCGGCAAGTCATTAATATAAATGATAAAGCAAAGGGGCCGAGTTATTATAAAAATCACTTAAGGGTGCTCAAAGCACACCTCTCAAGCAATAACAACACCTCAATACAACCAAAATATCGAATAATTTATCAATTACGAATCCCATATAGTTACAATCGACCCCTGGTACAATCAACCCCATCCATCACAGCAAATTATTTTTAAATAATACTACTGAAAAGGATGACATTGTGGGTATTATAATTTAAATACAACCCGAAGTATCAAAATGAATCGTTGGGATGAATCATAGGTACAAATTTAAATACCCGAGATGTAACTTGTTACAAAAATAATTTGCTTCATTTGACTTATTTTTAAAAACTCTGGGTCAATTGTAACACGGGGCCAATTGTAACGTTACAATTGACCCCGAATGTGGTGGTACAATTGTCATTTTTTACTCGCACTCACTAAACTTCACAAATCTCGATTTCTATATATAACTGACCCGCACATTACCATCTTTAATAACTAGAGAATCACAATTCTGCGAAACTTTCACACTACGACTATTTAATTGTAAACAGTAGCACAAAACGTAAATCGTAAATACCTACTTTGGTCAGTCAAAAATACAAATCGTCGTCTAGCTCGTGCGTTTCGCGCGGCAGCGAGTGGCCGGCTAGTGAGCAGGTCGAGACACGCTCAAGGCACACTCGTGTATTCAAAGAAATGCATATTTCGATTTAGTTGCAGAGATATAGGCGATGATACTATTGACCCGTGTTACTATTGTCCTCGGTCTACCCTACACATTTATTAATAAAAGTTAAAATATAAAATATATTACGGTCAAAGAAGTTTCTTTCTGAATTAAAGTATGTACTTCGTGTGACAACCACTTTAACTTTAATTTTTGATCCACCTTAGAACTTTGTCATAATAATAACATCAAGTCACGATAATTAAATTACGTCAAAATTAATCGTTGGCTTTGTGTGTTTGTTTTGTGATTAACGCGGATTGTCCCGATTTTACCCTTAATCGGGACGCCAATTTTCCCGATTTTAATTTTTTCATTTTTTAGAGCGGAGGTCAACGTAAACAAACAAAGACTCAACACTGTATCTAATATTTCCTTTAAACGAGCAATTCTTGTATATATGTATATATATAAAATCTGATTCTCGGAAACGGCTCCAACGATTTCGATGAAATTTGAAATATAGGGGTATCTGTCAAGTTGTCATCTTCGGGAAATTTCGTTTTCAACCCGAGCGACGCTCGGCCTTCCAGGTACTCTCTATTAATTGAGTAGTGGCGGGGTGGGCAATGTCGTATGCGTATTCCGGGAGTACTGCTCGCAACTTTGCCCAGTACAATAATACCGTTAGGGTTGTCACTCAAGACGTGATAACGGAATAAAAAGGAGAACTATATACATACACACATACATACATAATCTCACGCCTTCGTTCCCAGAGTGGGGTAGGCAGAGCTACAGAATTACAAACATCTCTAAAAACTTGTTGATAATTCTATAACCACAATTTGCACAATTAGGCTAAGATGTTTACCAGCGTATTAGTGACAGGTTGCAAGCCTATCGCCTAACAGTACTACAAGCCTTTATTCCCTTAGTCGTCTCTTACGACATCCACGGGAAGACATGGAGTGGCACTATTCTAACTCGGCAACCACACGAGGCCTATATACATTTCTGAATTTTGACTTTTTATTTAGATTAAGTTACTTTACATGCACTAAATATTCTCTCTCTTGTGCGGGATTAACAAACCGAGATCTAGGACCAACAAACAGAGTATAGTAAAAATATTGTTTTTTAATCTCTTGAATACATATGAGATAATTTGATTTTCTTTTCAATTAATAAAAAGCTGATTCGTAATGAGCCTATTATTTATATTTTCCTGATACTTACAGCTAAGATAAGAATTTCTTTATTTATACAGGTTTAAACAGATTACCCTTCTTTAGGTTTCGATGTAGTAGCGTAAAGCAAAAATTTGACGACCTAATTCATTTTCATTTTTGTATGAATTAGTCACAAAATCGATTAAGTAACAACTTTGCCCACTAAAGTTAGGTGGAGAATCCTACGTCAAAAAGGACTTATAATTGTATACAATCAGGTCATAGTTATTGTATATTATAGAGCCTGAGCCTTAAAGGGCCTGATGATGAAGTCGACAGTGCCAAAGTTATTAGCGTTTAGACAAAAGTGGGCAAAAAACTAAACAAACGTGTGCGTCTCGGGACGCTCGACAGAAGTGATAACTTAAACTAATCTAAGTTGATCTATCTATACCCTCCCATATAAGAAGTTATCACTTCGAAAAGATCAAAATGGCGGCCATTTTTTAAAAATCTGATTACGGGTTCGCATTTGTAGTCCCAAGGGGCCCTCAGATATCGATTTTCAAGACAATCAAACCTGTAACAAAAAAGTTCAAAATGGCCGCCACTTTTTTAAAATTTGATTACAGGTTCGCATTTGTAGTCCCAAGCGGCCCTCAGATATCGATTTTCAAGACAATCGAACCAGTAACAAAAAAGTTCAAAATGGCGCCCACTATTTTTAAATCTGATTACGGGTTCGGTTTTATAGTTCCAAGGGGCTCTCAGATATCGATTTTCAAGACAATCGAAGCAGAAACAAAAATAACTTAAACTAATCACAATCACTTTCAAAAACGGTGATAGTTTTAGGTTCTGTCAACAGTATGCTTTGAAACGCAATACGGGGTGACGTCAGCAGGTAAGATCAAATACCGTTTACCAATTTCGTCCATACCTGTAACTTACGATTGGCCTAGCGGCTGCGAGGTAGGTCTATATCGCCATGGTGCCGCTGTTCATATCCCATCCGATTCCAGTATCTTTTTGTATTTAAAAAATAGTACAGTCAACAGCATAAATAAGTGATCATTTATGTACCTTGTCACTTTAACGTCGTGTTTGAAATGTCATACAAAATTGTAAAACGATTGAAAGCGACAAGGTACATGAATGATCACTTATTTATGCTGTTGACTGTACTAACGGCTGCCGTATGCGTGAGAGAGGGAAGCCAGACAGCCTGTCTAGTAACGTCACGAAATGGTTTACCCTCCGTAAGGGTGCGGCTCCACTGAGGCGGAGACGAGAGGAGCGGAGCGGAGCTGTGCCAATATTAACCAATAGAAGGCGCATGCGTTCACGTCGAGCGCGCCTTGCGCACGTTAGTTTATATTCTATTGGTTAATATTGGCACAGCTCCGCTCGTCTCCGCCTCAGTGGAGCCGCACCCTAAAGAAGTTATCACTTCAAAACGTTTTTTTTTGGTCCGTCATTTTGAGAGGCATCTTAACCAATAAATAAACTTATTTTTGTAGTAATTTCCTAACAGACACAAATAACAGTATGCAAAGGTGTAATTAGTACAGACTTGTAATTTAAAAAGTTATGATTAACGTCAAAAAAAAAACAATAATTGCAAAAAGCGGCCAATATTGTATGGTTTTACGGTATTTATTATTTTACTAGCTTTTGCCCGCGACTTCGTCTGCGTAGAATTAGTAATTTGGGTAGCTTATTTTTTATCATTGCTTACTTTTAAATAATTAAAGAAAATAATGATTTTGATTTGTAATCATCAATAATGCGTACAGTCAGCTGCAGATAGATCTAACCGAACAGCGAGCCCAAAAAAATATGTTGCATTGGATTTGCAAAAAAGACTAACACGCGAAAATGTCAGAAAAATGTCCTGTAACAGTATGTTTTAATTATCTGCTTGGATAAAAATTCAAGAAGATGTAACTGCATAGTTAACCGAAAAGATTTGAATGGTCAAAAATTCAGCCGTATCGAAGGTAACAAAAGTTCAAAAAGATCTTACGAAGCACCTCTTTACGTTAAATACTTTTTGGTTGGTTTAAAAAGACAGGAACAATGACAAATGCCATTATTGACATTTAACTCACAGATTTAACTCACAATGTGAACAATAGGCATATTCCATGCATGATATTCCTCAGTGATATAAAAGAGTCAAAATATTCCGTTATTAGTAAGTATATTTTTTGTGGAAATGTGTAAGTAGGTCGCGCGCCAGAGCTGATTGCCTCGTGTCGACGGCGTATTGCTGAAGTCTCCTGCTCAGGGCTCGGATACCTGGTTTTTTTTTTAACCAGCTCGTCAGAATAGTTCGTCACCTATATTTTCACTTGCTCAGCTTAGGCCCACTTCTCACCGGGACACCATGGCGGCGCAACCAGTCGCCGCCTCCAACAAAATGTATGAAACGATGCGCAACCAAGCAGACACCAGGTGGGACACTCTCCATAGAGCTGTTTACATTTTGTTGGTGACGGGGACTGGTTGGGCCACCATGATGTCCCAGTGAGAAGCGGGCCTAGAAGTCAAGCAGATTAAGTCGCCACGACCACGCCATCCAAGTGCAAGAAGACTTTCTAAATGAATACTAAAAATAGAGGTTAGTAAATTTACTTTGCTAATTACTCGAATTTTATACCCTATTTAAGTAGAAATTTAGGTTTATTATTAGTCTATACTAATACTAATATTAATAATAATATTATAAAGAGGAAAGATTTTATTGTTTGTTTGTTTGTTTGTTTGAATTGAATAGGTTCCGAAACTACTGGACCGATTTGACGCTGCGCGGACGGAGTCGCGGGCAACAGCTAGTTCTTAATAATTGGATTATTTAATTGCTTTCGACTCGCAATTACATACATATATACACATAAGGAAAGGTACCCAACTGGCCGGCACCGATTTGGTTTATTTTGATATATGTTAGAGAGTAGTCTAAAATAACATACACGTATTTTTTTTTAGATGCCCTATCTCAACCTGTTGGGAGAAATTGTCTTCCAAAGTACTGAAAAGTGACCAGACTCTCTCACTTCTATAGAGATTAAAAAAAAAATGCTAGTTACCTACTGGGCTACTGGTTTGATAATATTGTTTAAGAACAAAAATATAGAGTACGTGCTTTGTAATTTCGGCGCAAACATATTTTTAACAAAAAAATCCAAAGAAAGTGTATCTTTGATAAGAAATATATAACTTTAAAGGGTTTTTTAAATATGAGTTTTAGCCGATACTATAAAACACTTGCTCGTTATTTTTTCATGTTCTTAAACGTCATAATCGAACCAGTAGGTAACTAGCATATTTTTTCAGGAAAACCACGCCTCCAGGCTTCTAATTGTGATGATGATGATGATGGCGATGATGTACTCACGTGGTCCCCGTGCAGGCTGCTGGCGCGGTGCAGCGCGGCCGTGGCCAGCAGGCAGGCGGCGGCGCCGCGCGCACCCCTCGCCCCCAGGCTTCTAATGATGATGATGATGACGATGATGTTGACGATGATGATGACGATGATGTACTCACACGGTCCCCATGCAGGCTGCTGGCGCGGTGCAGTGCGGCGGCGTCCATCATGCAGGGGGCGGCGCCGCCCGCACTCCATACATCCCACGCCTCCAGGCTTCTAATTGTAATGATGATGATGATGATGATGATGATGATGATGATGATGATGATGATGATGATGATGACGATGATGGCGATGATGTACTCACGTGTTCCCCGTGCAGTCACCTGGCGCGGTGCAGCACGGCGGCGGCGCGCGCACCCCACGCTCCAGGCTTCTAATTGTGATGATGATGATGATGATGATGATGATGATGATGATGATGATGATGATGATGATGATGATGATGATGATGATGACGATGATGATGATGATGATGATGATGATGATGATGATGATGATGACGATGATGGCGATGATGTACTCACGTGGACCCCGTTCAGGCTCCTGGTGCGGTGCACCGTGGCGGCGTCCAGCAGGCAGGCGGCGGTGCCGCACGCACCCCATGCCCCCTGGCTTCTAATTTTGGTAGTAGCGGTGATGATGATGATGATATTGATGATGATGATGATGATGATGATAATGACAATGATGATGATGATGATGATGATGATGATGATGATGATGGTGATGGTGTACTCATGTAGTCCCCGTGCAGGCTGCTGGCGCGGTGCAACGCGGCGGCGTCCCGCAGGCAGGCGGCGGCGCCGCGCGTGCCCCACGACAAGCAGATGTCGGTAGGCCTTCCGTAAGGTGGACCGAGAATCTGGTAAAGATCGCGGGAAAGCGTTGGTTGCGAGTAGCCACACCGACCAACCGAGCGTCGTGGAAATCGTTGAGGGAGACTCAGCAATAGACGTTTATACGACGAATGAACCCATAGTTTTTTTAATAATATGTGTAATGTTTTGTATTATGTTATGTTTTTTCAATTATTTTATGGCAAAAATGTTTTCGACTTAACAGGGCCGATGTGTAGGTAGGTACAGTGTAGGTAGGTACTATTGTAAAAAAGCAGTTTAAAACAATATATTAAAAAAAATAGTGACGATGATGATGATGATGATGTTGTAAAACAGTTTATCATACTTAAACTTATACTTAATTGTTTTTAGAATGCCTTAGCATAACGGTGTATGAATTCAACCCAAATAAATGATATACCTACTACTTTTTGTAACAAAACATACCGGTTGTAAAGATTTCTATGTTGCGAGAATTATGATACATGCACATCCCGTTGTATTTTGTCCACATACTAGATAGCATTTAATGCACCTTACGTACCATCATTACCAACATCGCCCGTAAATAAGGCCGTAATGGTTAAGGCCGTACTTGCTATCAAAAATCAGCAATATGTGTATTCAGTTCTGAATTCAAACGGTTCCGTTTTCTTTTTTTTATATGATAACTAGTATTTGTTCTTTGGGAGGCGATACAAATCTATGAAAAGAACTGTATTTCTAAATTTAAAGCAAATCGCTTGAATACATCCCGAAAAACAGTACATCAAAAAAAACATAAAGTAATCATAAGTCGAGAACTGTCACAATTAAGATGTTGATACTCAGCATAAATACTCGTATTCTTCACTATAAGAGGTTCTCACAAAAAAAACCCGAGCCCATTTGATGACTTACTATGCAAACCCGAATAATATGACCTTTCGGGAATCATTTTTCCCTCCATATCTCATTAAATATAGATCCCAGCAAAAAAGTGTATTGAAACTTTTTTGTAGAGAATTTTATGTAGATTAATTATTGAACATTTTCTGCTATGGGCCACCGTTTAAGAGTTATTTACGAAAAACTAAAAAAAGGGACCTTTACACCCCCCTCCACCTGTTAGCTCCACCCCCACCGATCAGTACTTTTAGTATGTGGTTTAAAAACCATTCCCTACAACTATGCCAAAATTCGCTTATACACGAGTTTTTTCCACTGATTTGTCTTCGTTGCTTAGGCTATGTAATTTTATGGTGGGTTTGGATTATGTGCGTTGCCAGCACGACAGTGAATTTGTTAATTATACTTTTATGTAGACAACTGTACCCAATAGTGGGTCTATGAGGAAACACTGCATTGGTGTTTTAAAGTTGGATCTATGAGGAATAAAAGCGAACTTTTTTCAA
Source organism: Acleris literana (assembly GCA_946894065.1). NCBI lineage: Eukaryota > Metazoa > Arthropoda > Insecta > Lepidoptera > Tortricidae > Acleris > Acleris literana. Next base: position 10,114,879 of record OX335681.1, read on the forward strand.
AAAATAATCTAAGAGCTAAGAGGAATAATTTGACCGAATTAAATAGCAAGTGGCTGATTAGTCCTGGCTACGAGGTCATGTCTGTGCATGTAAAAATCGCTGGCCAAATGCGGACAACCGAAAATTGTTTCTATGACCGTTTTTCCACTACCGCAGTCAACGATACGGCAACGAGAACGAGATTATGGCGCCGAAGTAGCGACAAATATACTATGGCCGCCTGTCCACCGCACGCCCGTCGCCCAAACGCCGTCATCCCGGCTGCCGATTTTTGGAGTAAGCAGCCGGCCATACAAAACACAAGTCCGGCGTGGTTTGAACTTGTGCGCACCGCGCTGGTGTTTTCTTTTTAACCGACTTCAAAAAGGAAGTTAAATTAGCCTGGTACACTTATCCCTACGTTTTTGTAGATTTATTTCTCTAGCTCTTCAGCAGGCCCGAAGGGCCAAAACAGTCAGAAATAGAGGCTCCGCGTGAGCGGTGCTCCATCGACTCCGTCAAATTTGATATTCAAATAGAAATTATTGGTAGAGTAGCGAATAGTGGAAACGGACATTGCACCTGTCCGTACCGGTAGAAATAAATCTACAAAAACGTGCACTTATCTCTACCCGTAGGGATAGCTCGGTAGGGATAAGTGGACTTGATACAAAAGTCGTCCTCACACGCCAATGTCAGCTGAAAACCACAGGTATTCAACCTTACGTCACAAATACTCGAGTCTATTTTGCACTGTATCTGTGACAACTATAAGCGTCGATGGCGTGGTAGGCACGTCAGTACACGACACCTTCCTCTATTCCCACTAGTTCAGTTGTTTAGTTCAGTTGACTGAACAAGTGAGATTTTTTTACTCGTTTGTTCAGTTGAAAATAAAACAAGTTATAACTGAACTAGTCAGAATTTTTTTCTCGTTTGTTCAGCTGAATAAAATTAATATTTTGTATAATTTTTAGGTGTTCTTGGCATTCAAAGGGTTAAATTTAGGAGGAATCAATTCGATTGTATAGGTGAAAAATTAAGTAAATGAGCTCTTGCATGCAGTTGTGTACAAAGGTAATATGGAATTTACGTCAGATTTCGAATATAAAATGTCGAAAGGTCTATACAGATGCGTTACAACTACATGCAAGAGGTCATTTACTTATTTTTTTCACCTATATTCCATTCCATTGAGCTGATAGTACATTTCCTCCAGTGGTACGGTCGAGGGGTAAGGTACAAACCGAACTGTTGCTACTAAAGAGTATCGGTAGTTCGGTGCTATATGTCGCCCGGACTAAAAACCGGGCTACTGCTACTAGACCGTACATTTCAGTTCATGGCAATATTAATCTAAGAGTGAAAGAGATAGCTTGAATAGAGAGCGATACTGAGAACCTTCAGAAGCATGTGAAAGAGATAACACGATTAGAAACAAAATCCTCGATAATTTTATTTTTCAAACATGCATGCATGCAGTTTTCTATACCCTTAATTCTTTAACGAAGGTTTTTGATTCAATAGTAAATATTAGTATATACACCTATTTTGAATAGAAACCTTGAGTTTTAAATGAATAAGCAATATTTCTTTGACATATCCTCAAATTTATTATAATTTAGTTAAGCTAAAAGAACTTGGTATTTAAAAAGTCAAAGCGTAAAGCAACAATAAATACCAACCGCTTAATATTACAATGTTCCACCTAAATCCAAGGTATCCACCGTAAGTTATTTTCGGTATGTTAATAAGGGTGCAGACTCGTGGTCACCCCATCACTTACTGGTGAAAAGTTACACGCCCTCTCAAAATGGCTGAATCTGCCGCAATAGGTACTTGCATGACCATCAAATTATGAATATTTCCATTAGTGCACTGGCTGCCGTACTGTCGTCCTATTCATTTAGGAATATACAGTTGAGCTATAAATATTTTTGAGTTTTCGATATCGGAATGCATAGAATTTACATAATGGATTGAATATGTCTGGTCCATACGTTTACTTAGTTATTACAAAATAGGCTTAGTGTCATTGATTTGACATGACGTTAGAAAGTTATTAATTTCACATTAACCCTTATTTCCATTAGTGCACTGGCTACCGTACTGTTGTCCTTTTCATTTAGGAATATACAGCTGAGCTATAAATATTTTTGAGTGTTCGATATCGGATTGCATAGTATTTACATAATGGATTGGATATGTCTGGTCCATACGTTTACTTAGTTATTGCAAAATAGGCTTAGTGTCATTCATGTGACATTGATTTGATATGACGTTAAAAAGTTATTAATTTCATATTAACCCTTATTACCAAGGTTTAAGACTCATACTAGGCAAACATTGTGCTGTTAATTGCGTTTCAAGTGGCAAAAAATTAGGAACCTTAATGTCTTGGGACTAAGTTCATTTTCTCGAATGGTTAGACCTTTTAGGCATTCCATCCCATCCAATTTTGTTGAAATTTTGTTACCTTCGATACGGCTGAATTTTCGTCCATTCAAATCTTTTCGGTTAACTATGCAGTTACATCTTCTTGAATTTTTATCCAAGCAGATAATTAAAACATACTGTTACAGGACATTTTTCTGACCTTTTCGCGTGTTAGTCTTTTTTGCAAAACCAATGCAACATATTTTTTTGGGCTCGCTGTTCGGTTAGATCTATCTGCAGCTGTACAACCAGAATTTAATGAACAGATAAATAAATTATTAGTAACTGCGACATATAATTTAGTTTATCACGTTTCTGTAAACTACGTTTTTGTTTTCCCGTCCTTTGCTAATACGTGAAGATTTTGTGGATTTGAGATTTGTGAGCACGCCACATATACTTGTCCATGGGAAAAACAGTTTTTAACTAAATGTACACCTGCAACTTTCAGTGTTTGTCCTTGTGCCTTATTTATTGTCATCGCGAATGCTGCTTTTAGGGGGAACTGGACTCTTTTAAACTGGAATGGTAAATCGGTTGGGATAAATGGAATGCAGGGAATTAGTACATCTTCTCCCTTTGCTGTTCCTGTCATAATGATTGCTTTTACAATATTAGGCAATATTGTAAGCCCAGGTGCGTAATTTGCAGTCGTGTGCCATTACAGAGTCTCGGTGCGTCAAGATTTCGCATCAACAGGACTGGAACGCCAACTTTAAGTCTCAACTTATGGAAAGGCACTACCCAGCTTGAATAAATATTACCGTAGTAGGTTTGATGGACATTTATGAATAAGGGGGTACATCTTTAAAATGTTGATTCCATCCTAAAAACTTCCTATAATTTTATTTGAATTTTATAAGGAATGATGATTTCCCGGATAAAGATTGCCCTATCATCTTCCATGGGCCACAAACTATCTCTATACCAAATTTCATGAAAGTAATTATCGGAAAAAGTAGACCATAAAAAAAATATTTAACCCAAATGTGCGTGAATTTGGCTTAACGACCAATGCAAAGTTACGCTTTATAAATAGTGTCCGCGTGGAATTCCTCATATTTTTTTAGTCCTAATGCAAAGTCATTTCAGTTGGAATTAATTTATTTCTCATTGTTGTCATCAAGCAACTAAACACAACCTAACCAATATTAACCACTTTAACCAGTATTTTTAACAAACCTAGATAGTTATCTGGTAACTTGGAACTTGCCTAGAAATACCCTTACCATGAGTCACAATTACCGCACTCGCTAGCGAGTAGAGTGCTCTGTCCCTCACAGTATTCTAATAGAGTGCGAGGGACAAAGCATTCGACTCGCTAGCAAGTACGGTTATTGTAACTCATGGTAAGAGTACTGTTTAGGACAAATGATAATTTGGACTTGCTATTGCATACTTACATTACAAATTTATTGTTTACTAGCTTCTGCCCGCGACTTCGTCTGCGTAGATTTCGATAATCGTTATTCCAACAGGACGTTTTTATGGTGGTGAGGCGAATGGTGACACAAAAAAATGGCGGCAAATTCAAAATATCACTAGCTGGTAACACGAAATGCATAGCGACTGGATACGTGCTCATAATGTGACAGCTTGTTTCATAAGTAAAATTATTGCCATATGAAGAATTTGAGAAAAATGCTTGTGTCACCACTCGCTGGTCGGACTCTATGTAATAATATAGAATAATAAGCTATCTTCATTAAGTCCGTAGCCAAATTGGCAAAAAAGGAACCCTAATTGTTTTGTCATGTCTGTCCGTCCGTTCCGTATAGGTATCACAGGCTTTTTACTCGAAAACTCCAAGAGGTAAATGAATGAAATTTGGAGTAAAGGTGTCTTGTAGAAGCCGTTACTTAGTTTGGTAGTTAAATAACAAAAATAAATATTTCCAGGGGAGCAGTCCATACCTGTAATGTAAAAGAAGATGAAAAAAAATTTTTGACCGTATGTCATCGTCTGGCACAAATTTCGACAGTTCTTTTGAAAATACGTAATAAGTTTCTTCTGATTAGGTGAATATTTCCGGAAATAATCGCTCCGAAAGTTTCATACATTGTATCCCCCCCTTTTATATTTTAAGCCGTACCTATGTCTAAAAATAATGATAAAAATCACAAAGGTAACGCTTAATCAATATTTTCAAAGAAAAATATTTTCAAAATGATCGGATATACCATTTTTGAGTTAGGTATGTCCTAAAAATTGCGCTTCTACACAAAAGGACGTAAGTGCTATGAAGTTACGCTCTTTTACTGGTGCACTTTTTTGAGATAGTTTTTGTGTAGCAACGGCTTCGAAACCCTACATTTAGCATGGTCACACATGTTCTTGCCCGGTTTTGAATCATTTTTACTTTTATCAAGTTCAAAATCCAGTTTCTTTTTAATTTAATTTTTTTTTTAATTATATTTTTCGCATTATAGATTTTTTACTCCTAAGTATTGTTTGAACTGACATTTTAGAATTAATTAACAGGCCAATTTTCTTTTTATTACCGTTCATGTATTGCCACAAATTAATTATCGGACCGCCGAAAAATAAAATGACTGCCCGTTTTTTTCCAAACGATCATAATAACCGCCCTAATATTAAATACCTAACAGCCGCGCCGTAATTAAACAATACGCCTTGAATAAGTCTTGAAAATGGCGGAAAAAGTTCAATTCAATTCAATTTTTAGGAGAATAATGGCCCCATCAATGTTTTGATGATTCTGCCAGTGTCGTCGAGGTTGGATAGTGCACTGCCATATGACATTTTAGTCTTGTACGGTGCGTTGACGGTGTTCGGTGGGATACCAGTAAAAATATAATATAAGTACTTAAATATAATTGTTTTGAAAAAAATATACTCAAGTACATACATATTTCACTGTCTATTCGTGCTCATAATTGCTTCCTCAATGACGTTTCATGCTGCTGTACTGAACTAACGCAATCCCGCAGTGTTAAATTTAATCTTGGTGTTTTTATAGACTGTTTAATGAGTTGGAGTGACCAAGTGGAGGCGGCTGTCGGTCGGATTAGAAAACTAATCTACATCTTCAAGACCCTTAGATCTGTCGCTGACGAACAAATTTTAAAAATTGTTTATTTCTCACTGGCACAGTCTGTTTTGACTTACTGCTTGGCGGCCTGGGGTGGGTCAGGGAAAACTAGATTCCTCCGACTTGAGAGAGCTCAAAGGGCTGTGCTTAAAGTTATGCTTTGCAAACCCATTCGATTTCCCACTATCGAACTGTACACGATAGCTAAAGTCTTAACTGTTAGACAGTTATTTATTCTTAAAATTATATTACGCAAACACCTCACCTTACCTTTTGCTAAAAATACTACAAAGCGACGGGCTGGCCGCATCTGTAAACTCAGACCTACACGTATTGCTCTTGTTAGACAACATTACGATTATCTTTCAGCTAAAATGTACAACAAATTGAATAAGTTGTTAAACATTCATGTATCTACATACTGGTAATGTAAGAATAAAGTGACCAATTTTTTACAAAAACTTTCTTATGATGAGACTGAGACACTTGTTAATGGTAACTAATGACCTTATTTCTTATTGTTATTACTAGTGATATCATTCCTAGTAATCTAACTAAGAATAATTTACTTTTTAGATGTAATACTTACCTACTTGTTTATACTACGGACTGCACATAGTTATAATAATTATTGTACTGTATGTAGAACGCTATTCCTCTATGTCCCGAGGTGGGCGTAAACAGCTGCGACACAGTTTATACTAATGCAGCTGCTTACGATCTTAATTGTTAAAATATGCATGTTATTATGTTCAATAAAAAAAAAAAAAAAAAAAAAAAATTAATTAAAGTTTGATATTATTTTTAGCAAGAAATTTATTTAAAATTTTACAATACGACGTAAATACTAATGTTAGTAGAAAATGGACATTAATTGGACGGCTAATACAACGGGGAAGGAGATTATATAGAGGAACAGATATTTTAGGACAATCCAAAAATAAATGTTCCAATGTGCCTTCAGCCAGACCGCACTCACAAATCGAGCTGTCCCTAATTCTCAGTTTTGCTAGAAAAACGGGAGAGCAAAAATGACCCAGACGTAATCGAATGATTGTGGAAGTGTTTAATTTTGAAAACTCCCTGTTAATAAAATAACCACGGTTTGGATGGAAGAGCAGGCTGCAGGTCTCCGTAATGTTTGCCTTTGTTCTGACGGGATAATTGCCATAGATTGTTCCATTTTGCCACTAGTTGAGGTTTTACAGAGGCCTTCAAATCGCGAGTGAAACATTTAGCCCAAGTATTAGATCCGAGTTGGATGGCTACCTTTGCACAAAAATCCGCTGTCTCATTACCCACAATACCACTATGGCTAGGGATCCATGCCAAAGCCACCTCAATGTTGGCAAGATGGCATTCTCTAAGCTTGTCTTTCATCATTAGAGTTAAGTAAAAGTTGTCTTTAGAATGGAAAGGAAAGCCCATTAAATCTTGCAAACAGCTTAGAGAATCTGATAATATAATTGATTTATTAAGATTGTGGGATTTAACATATGATATAGCTTCATACAGAGCAACAGCCTCTCCGGAAAATGTAGAATAGTGACTAGGGCACTTATAATTTAAAATAATTTTATATTTGGGAATCCATACAGCACATCCAACATTATCATCTGGAGATACTTTTGAAGCATCCGTATAAATCCTTAGCCATCCTGGCCATTTTGTATCCATTATCCGATTAAATTCACTATTAGCATTTATTGTTTTTTTGTAAATTCCCAAATCTAAAATTACACATGGTTGAAAAATTAAAGTATCATATTCAAAACAAAAGATGTGATTTTTATTGAACTGAAAAGAAGGGATAGAGGCAAACTTTTTAAAAGATTGAATAAGTGCAGGGAGATTCTTTTTTGACCAGTACTTAGAAGAAGCAGTTAGATTATTTAAAGTTTGGCATTTCAACATTAGGGGATGAGCATTATATTGTAGGATATTAAGAAAAAATCTGTCGGCTAAGTACTGTCTACGAAGTATCAATGGGGGGTCCAGACATTCTACCTGTAGGGCATTTATTGGAGAGGATTTCATAGCGCCAGTTATAATCCGTAAACATCTTGCCTGAATTTTATCAAGTTTAGCAAGAGCTAACTTGCTACAAGGCTCTAAAATGAAACAACCGTAGTCAAAATGGCTACGAACGATTGCATTATAAAGGATTTTCTAGCTATAGCTATAGCACCCCATCGCACACCGGACAAAGACCGCATCACATTAATGCTTTTCTCGCATTTACTAACAATGTAATTCAAATGATGAACTCCCGTTAGTTTAGAGTCAAGAAACACTCCAAGAAACTTAACTTTATCAAGAATGGCAATTCGTTGACCATCAACTGAAAGGTTTACAATAGGAATATTTATTTTGCGAGAAAAAACCACTGCATTACATTTAGGTATTGATAATGTGAGTCCATGATTCTCAAGCCAGTCCTTCAAATAAAATAGAGCGGAATTTAATCTGGTAGCACAGTTTGCAAACGAAGGAGAAATACTGTACAGTACTATATCATCTGCATATTGTAAAATATTACAAAAGCAGTCGACTGACGATTCTAGGTCACATGTATATAAACTATATAAAATTGGGCTTAGAACTGACCCCTGAGGTAAGCCCTTCCATACAGACCTAGGAGGGAGCAAAGACCCATTAATACGTACACGAATGAATCTATCCATAAATAAACTGCAAATGATATTGATCAGCCTCGACGGAATACTCAGCTGATGCAATTTTTGCCTGAGTATGGAGAGGTTGACATTATCATACGCAGAAGCAATGTCTAAAAACACACCAACCATATTTTCACTATTGCTAAAAGCAATACGGATATCAGAAGTTAATATACTAAGACTATCCATCGTACCCATTCCTCTACGAAACCCAAATTGCGTCTTAGCTAATACATTACGATTTTCTACAATCCACTCAAGTCGATTTTTAATCAGGTGTTCCATAATCTTCGCTAGAACCGAAGATAAAGCTATAGGACGATATGCTGAGGGATCATTTGGATCTTTTCCAGGTTTTAAGATTGGGATAACAATTTGGGTCTTCCAAGGAATAGGCACTACACCAGATAAAAAAATATGGTTTATTATTTCCAAAAAGTAAACTTTAGTGGAACTAGAAGATCTAACCACAAACGAATATGGAATACCGTCAATTCCAGGGGCAGAATCTTTCAGGTTATCCAAGGCACACAGTAGCTCAGGAAGTGAGAAAGGGTCATTCATTCTATCCACAGAAGGAGGGAATGATGACCTCGACAAAGGGAAAAGGTCTTCAGATGGAACGGAAGCCGGAGACAATCTGTCCATAAATTCTTCAAGCCACGTATTTGTATCATTTGATAATACATCAGTACTGATTAAGCTACGACGAAAAGCCTTAATTCTTTTCCAAACCAACGTAGAAGGGGAACATGGAGACAAGGATTTACAAAAATTTAACCACCCTTGAACCTTTTTCTTTGAGAGCAATCTCTTTGATTTCGCAGAGGTTTTTTGATATAGGATATAATTTTCCATATTTAAATTATTACTATAATTTCTCTCAGCTAAGATTCGTTCTCGTATAATATTCGTACATTCTGAATCCCACCAGGGAGGAGAAGGAATCTTACTACGCGCCGTATTTTTCAGCGGGATTGCAGCGTCAGCTGCTATCCCAAGGAATTCAACAAATTTTGAATATAACTCAAGAAAATTATCATTGTTAATCACACATAAGGTATTGACTTTAACCTCTAATTGAAAGGAAAATTCCGGCCAGTCGGCTTGAGCCACTTTATATTTTAAAAGGGGAGGAGAGATGGAAGAGGTAGGAAAAGACTTCAGAATAGTGGAAAGAATCGGAAAATGATCACTGCCAAAAGAAGAACCTAAAACTTTCCAAGAGAAAGAAGTAACTAAGCTCGCAGAAACCAAAGTGAGGTCTAACGCGCTAGTATTTTGCAGGGGCGAGGCCCTTCTTGTAGCACAACCATCGTTTAGCACACATATATTTAAATCGTCCAGGATATCTAGTAAAGCAAGAGAATTTGAGTCTGATACGTGACAACCCCATAGGGTATTTTTACAATTAAAGTCCCCTAAAATTACATAAGGAGAAGGAATAGAGGATAAGATTGAGTTAAATTCAGCAAGTAAATCCAAAGTTGGATGAGGAATGTACACAGATACAAAAGAAATATTGAAAATTTTAGCAGCAATGACATTTATACCAGAACTATGATCGGGGAGGGAAAGTAAAGAGTACACAAAGGACCTGTTTATAAGAAGGGCACATCCAGCGTAACCATCACTTCTATCATCCCGGAAGCATGCGTAACCTGGGATCCGAAAAAGGGAGCCCGGCTTCAGCCATGTCTCCGATATGGCAAAAGCAACAGGTTTATAAAGATTTAGGAGATAAATCAGGTCCGATTTTTTATTGGTCAGACTCTGTGCATTCCATTGTATGAGATTCTGATCCATTGTTTGGAATGAGAGGGACAATACTTTGTAGTTGAGAGATGACATTGTTCGGTAAGCTATCACTAAATTTGTGGAGAAGATTCACTAATAATCCTGTGAGGTGTTCCAGAAAATTATCATTTGGGGTTATCTGAGAATAATTATTACCTAAGGCACTGCCATTAGGAAGGGCAGACTTGGGATATTCCACAATTCGATTATGAGCCTGAATGTCATACGATTTGCCTAAAGGTCGTCGCGACTTCCGTTCAAGAGTGACAGTTTTTCTATACGTTTTTTGTGAAGTAGACTCTTGAACATAGTTCGGGATTGGAGGAGAACTTACAGGAATAGCCATACGAGGAGGGGAAGGCGAAAACATTTTTTGTGAAACTTCTGCGTAACTCAATCTAACTGGCCTAAAACGTTGAGATGCCTCAATATATCCAATATTTTCGTCCGCCATAACTATTTTGATAGACTTTTACCTCGCATGTTCTGGACATTTCATGTCTGTGGCCTTATGCAGTCCTGAACAAAGAACACAGCTAATTTTATCGTCTGCAATACTACACGAATCGCCTGTGTGTGGTTGGGCACAACGGTAGCAGCAAGGGCGAGATCTGCATTTAGATGCTATGTGTCCGAATTTGCAGCAATTCCTGCACTGAATTGATGGTAATTCATAGGTCGACACAGGTAATGACGTGTTGTACACGTATATCTTTTCCGGTAGATTTTGGGAATGAAACGTAAGAACAACCGTCAACGAAGGAACCCATTCAGGCTCTTGTCCTTCCTTACGAACCTTACGGAAAAGGCGACGCGCTTTTATTACCTTACAATCATTATGGCCAAGACCCGCAGGAATCTGAATGCCGTCAACCAACTCCTCCAAAGACCAATCCGTGGGTATATTTTTGATAACTCCCATCCTCGACACTTGGTACCTGGGAATGGAGGCTATCAAATTATTTTTATCTAAAAAGTCCAGAGAGTGAAATTTATTTGCCTCCTCAGCTGAAGAAAAGCTCAGGGCGATTTTATTACGTCCAAGTGACTTTATAGAGCCCTCAACAATATTACTCACATTATTTTTATGCAATAATTGCGCGAGTCTCAATACTTGCAATGTGAGGCCGGCTGTAGGCTGCATTTCCAGTTTACTTACATGAAGGGGCCAGTGTCCGAAAGAGCATAGAATAATGGTGGATCGTCAACACCGTAGCCCGGGCAAACAAACATATTTTGGATGGATTCACCTGGAGACCTATTCTTTTTAATGTTTGAAGGTTCATGAGTAGAACCCTCAGGCACTAATAAGCGCTTCCTTCGGTTACTAGACTCAATTTTATCAAAATCCTGTGAATCCACAAAAAGTGAACAGTCGTTTACATTGCATCTACCGTCAGGTAAAATGGCCGACTCGGTGCCCCCCTTGTCGGGGGGATCTTTGTCGCTCATTTTACCAACTACACAAGACCGTTAATTTAAACCTACGTCTTAAAGTTATTATAAAATACTGACACCAAAATAAATTTAAATAATTTTGAGTATCCAACCGAAACCAGAATTATAAAACCTGACAACTCCGGGCACGCGCACACACCAACACAGCAACAAACAGAATTTGGGCGGAAAAAGTTAGGAAAAATAAACTGTCAACGCTGTCAACGTCAATCTGACACGCTGCTTTTGACATAGACTAACAAAATAGAATGTACAAAGCCTATCCCATGTTATCACACTGAGTGGTAGAAGCCAGAGGAGAAATAAAATAATTAATTAAACAATTTGGTCAGATAATAGCGGCCTTTACACGGTACAGTTTGGACCGCAGGAAGCGCCACGCGCCATTCCACGCGCCAGTCCGAACCGTAGGTTTTTTACTATTTTACTATTACAGAGGGCCCTGCAAAGATGCACTACGCTAACTAACGTTTCTATTCGATTCGTTTTTAAACCAATCGCGTCACTGGTAGACCACGTGACTTTTCGTATCACGTCATCTCCCAGTGATGCGATTGGTTTAAAAACCAGTCGAATAGAAACGTTAGTTAGCGTAGTGCATCTTTGCAGGGCCCTCAGTTGCATTTACACGTACGATTCGGAGCGAAGATTGGAATGGCGCGTGGCGTTTCCCGCAGTCCGAACTTTACGTGTGCAGGCCGCTAATTATTAATATAGAATAGAATAATATTTAATGTTACTAACAATTTATGGAACTCTATGATCCTGAAATAAATACATTAATACAAAAATGTTTGCGTTATTAGGGTTAGTTTATGCAGTAGGTACTGTTTTTTTTACTACTACTAACGAATTTATTTTCTTTATTTCAAAATCTGATTGATAAACTAATGCTGCGGATCCCAAAGGAGTGAATTAGTAATGATCTAAATTGGGGTCCCCTTCGTTTGTATAATGTTTTTCGGAATAATTGCATAAGGCGTAATAACTTTAAGCATAAGTACGCATACGTACGCATACGGTATAGTATTGTTTCGGCGAAATCATTACGCATCATATTTGTTGATCGAATAATCTTAATGCATAAAATTCATGAGTCGAATGTTCGTAACGAATAAATAATGAAACGCATATACTTATTAAACAGAATAATGTTTTTGGAATAAACATTTTAAACAGCATAAGCATGAAAATAAGGCAGGAAGAAGTTCTCGGCTTATATAAAAAAAAAACCTAACAACCTAACCTATCCGAGTCCTTCTGCCCTAACCCATGTTGCTCGCTTGCTGCGCTCGCTCCCATTATGCTACAAAACATTTTATACAATTTGACCATTATACTAAACGAAATTTTATTCGTTATGAAATTCGGTCTTACCAACAGTTTATAATATAAAAATCTACCGAACAATCATTCGGATATTTACCAATATGTTTTCTATGATGTCAACATTCGTCTAAATATTAGGTATATGGTATAATAAATACTGTTATGCCAAAGTCGTTTAGGACACTAAAATTGCAAAATCAAAGCTAAATAAAATAGGAGATTGGTTATCCAAATATTGTCTTCGTTATAGATTCGAACTTTAACTCTCGATATTAAGCGTTAAAACAATGGTTTCTAACAATAATGTGACACCGTTAGTACCAATCACAATGTCGCTTCTTTAACGTTAATCTATAATCGCGTGCTTTTTTGTCTTGATCGCTCCAGTTATGGCAGGGATATGGTTGTCCTATTCTTTGATGTCGCATTATCATGGCGTCGCATTTATTACAACAACAAATTGGAACAATTTATTTTGTCAAGTTTCTATGTAATAAACGGAGAATAAAACTTTGATATCACCCAAATTAATCGACGGCCCTCAAATAGGGTTTTAAAGAAATACCTAGATTTTTTAAAATCTTGTTTGTGATTTATGGACCATGTTAAAACTAAAGCGTCCCACAGACTAACAGGTCAACTGCCACTTTTAGCTTGACAGTTCACCGTATTAGAACACGAACTGTCAGGCGGCCGCCCATCCAACGCGGCCTGACAATCTGATAATCTGTGGGAGCCTTAAATGCGAAAATAGTAAATGTTCACCTAAACAGTAAAAGAGAGAGAGAAAGGTGACACCGTTAGTTTGTATTGCAACGTCGCTTGTGACGTTAATCTATGATCGCGTGCTTTTTTGTCTTGATCGCTCCAGTTATGGGAGGGATATGGTTGTCCTTATCTATGATGTCGAATAACATGGCGTCACATTTGTGACAACAACAAATTGGAATAATTTATTTTGCCTCTTTATTACGTTTTGTACATTGAAATTTTAAAAATCCTTGAATTTAGTTTCTATGTAATAAACGGAGAATAAAACTTTGATATTTGTAGGCACGTATATTAATCGATGGACCCCGAATAGGGTTTTAAAGAATTACCTATAATTGGACTTATTTGATAATTTCTTAATTGTTTTAACTTTAATCGAGAAATCCTGAAATAGGTATAGCTTAATTTGTTACGAAGAGTAAATATACAAAGTTTCAAGTGTAGAAATGAAACCTCAATTGTTCCGAACAGTATTTATTCCACTATAGGACACTTTAAATCCGACACAATTCAAAACGGATCAACGACTATCGTTATAAATCTCTGAGTGGCGGAGTGGTGACCAAGACTGTAGTTACCTAAAAAAAACGGTCACCACGGCGCCACTGCAGCAATTTACCGCCATCGGTAGCACCGGAAGTCAACACTTGTTATCCCGAGAGAAACCCGGTGGTACCGATGCAGCGTTGTTTACTTAATTATTATTAATTTAACAGCAATATTTTCTAATTTAGTTACGTTATAATTATAAGTCTAACATTCGGCCATCCGCCATAATTACACGTCCTCGTGTATCATACTAAACACAACTCAAGACAAGCATAACGTAGAATTGAAGAGAGAAAAAAAAAACAGTAAATACACCATACCATGAAAACCTGAACACAATGAATTAACTACTTTACCATAGATTATAATGTTACAGGGTTGGTAATTTGTATACATCTCTAAAATCCTAATAATACAAATATTTTTGATTATGATTGTAATCGATACATTTAGTACAACACTTGCAGCTATAGCGATGAAGAACAACTGAAATAAAACCGGTTACATCTGACCCAAGTCTGAATGAACCATAAATACTTAAGTTTGAAACCACGTTTTCTTTCTACCTAGTATCTAGATTTACTAAACAATAACATAACTTTATTTTGAATTAATTAACATTAAATAAGGTACTTATTTTACAATTCAAATCGGTCATTCTCCAGACAGCCATTTCTGTATGTCCTCGGGCTTAAAAAATATAAAACTATTGAATTTGGTATAATTTATATTTTTTGTTCGTAGAAGGTACTCGTATTGAGGTGTACATGAATTTTCAAGTAAATATTCAATACCTTTCTAGGAGAAAAAAAAAATCAATACCCCATTCTCCTAATTAACACCGCGCGTCCCACTTCCGAAATCACTAATATAACTATTTTCCCCGATCATATACAAGAGGAAAGATGAATGAAAGTATTTTTATTTAATGAAAGATAAGATATCCAAATTACAAAAAAAATACCAAATTTATTTAGTAATATATCACTAAGATATAAAATAAAGAAACTTTGTCCCGATACGTGTACTAATTCACGCGCCGCTTTCATTCTTGTCCGTGCAAGGCCATTGAAGAAATAGACAGACGTCTGTAATGCATTTTGCGTGAGCAGATACTCATGTCAAGACCCTCTTGAGAGAAAGACGTGTTAATGTTGTGTGGATCGCACACTACAAATGTAAGTATCTAATTCGCATGTTTTGGTTCTCGTAAATGCTAATTAACACGTTCACGTTTTTAAAATCAGCCAATAACTCTATAGCTCTGTAAATTATTGTATACATTAAGAACCTCAGTATTTAACAGTTACTGGATTATGTAGTTTATCACATGTACCTAAAAGAAGTTATATTTTTTTTATCAAGAATCCCTAATACACACGTCTAATTCACGGGTCAAAAATGAACGCGTTAATTAGTTTAAGAGTAGTAAAAAAGGTTTTTGGTACATAAAAGTATTTTATTTCTAATTGCTCGCTTAAGCTAAACCAGTTTAAATTAATTTACAGGAATAATCTTTTTACAAAAATGTAATTCCCGGAAGAATGATGGCATGATTAGAATGACATATATTATGTCAAACTGATGTTATTAGAGGGGCCCTAACCTTAAAATCATCCTTATGATCGTATCTGTGTGCTTAAGTGTTTGGACAATATGTTTTTTAGAGGTTATTTTATTTTTCCTAGTATATTTCTCTTGGAAAACATGAAAATTTTGCTGACCGCATTAAAAAGTTGCATTTTGACAAAAAGTGACAACTGTAATTCTAGTCATGTAAGGAAAATCCTAGGGACCCGGCATCATTCTTCATATTTGTATAAATTATGTATTAAAACCACCCGCAATAATTAAACTACATACTTAAAGTTGAATGTCTGTATGTTATGTTACATAACTTATGTATGTAAAGCTTAAACGGCTCGACAGATTTTAGCATCATGAATTATGAGGTGTCCTTAGATTCAATAAAATTAACTAGTTTATTTATATCTTTTTAGTTCATCGGGTTTTTAAATTTTAAATTACTTTTTTTAAAGATAGATAGGGAATGTAAAAAGTAGGAGGAAGGAGTA
Source organism: Acleris literana (assembly GCA_946894065.1). Taxonomy (NCBI): domain Eukaryota; kingdom Metazoa; phylum Arthropoda; class Insecta; order Lepidoptera; family Tortricidae; genus Acleris; species Acleris literana. The sequence goes on from OX335681.1 coordinate 10,131,003, forward strand.
TTATTTTTTCTTTAGCAGATACGGCAATTTATTTGTTATCGTTTGTTCATAATACCTTAGTTATTATGTTAGTAAAGTTATTAATTCTGATTTTTTTTTATCGTTTTCATTGTTGATTATAGAACGATTATTTCAGTGAAATATTAGTTAGCTTATTATGTATGTATATCGTGATGGATATTTTATGTTCCTAATAGTTTCAACGTTGCAATATAATAAATATGATAAAATTAATAGACAGTCTGACAGTTTTTGTCTTATTTCCTAAAAATATATATATATTTGGCATGAACATTTATCTAATAAACGCGTAGTTTTTTTAATTCGCAAGCAAGTAAATCTAATTAACGCATCGCTTTTCTAATTCGCGCGTCACGCAAATATTAAAACCCTTCTAGTTAATTAACCGCTAATAATAATTAAGTGCCCAATAAATATTAAAGTTTGAATGGTCGATATGTTACTACATTTTGCATAAATTTTATCAAAAACCAAGTGGAAAAAAAGGGCGGTGTTAATTAGACTGAGAACACAATTCTGGAGAATGACCGAAATATGCATTGGCTTTATAATTCAATCTGGATACATCTTTAAAAATAAATAAACTTGACTATGGGCCACATATGCCCCTACAAACATGCATAATAACTGGCCATCTGCCTCAAAACTAAACGGGTACGCCTGCCTTTGCAAACTCGCAAACTCTTGCTATCCGGCTATCTGCCTTGAAACTAAAGCAAGGGCTACGTCTGCCCTAACTTGTACAGTTACTGGCTATCTACTTTAAAACTGAGCTGGGCCACGTCTGCCCTTGTTAGTATGCACGGTAGCTGGCTATCTGCCTTAAAACCGAGCTCTGGGTCACGTCTGCCCTTGTTAGTTTGCACGATAGCTGGCTATCTGCCATAAAACTGAGCTCTGGGCCACGTCTGCCCCTGCAAATGGTTATGGTAGCTGGCTATCTGCCGAAAAACTGTGCTATGGGCTACGTCTGCCCTCACACACTATAACTTATAGTACGACACCTGGCTATCTGCCTTAATAACAATTACAGTACAAGCTAAAATCTGGCTAATCTGCCTCGATAGCTAAACTGATTATAATTTATTATCTGGGCCTTAATCTGACCGTGTACAAGTGCTGGACTTCAAGAATAAGCCTTGCCATAACAACTGCTGTTCATGACAATGATTACTCTGTCGAGCAATAAAATCAAGTTTTAAACCTATCTCATTCAAACTTACATCTGCTTGGCAAACTACTCACAATCTGATTGCTCATCGGTACTAGACGCGGAGTCCACGTCAGCTCTCGTAAAATTCAACCATGGCTTCATTCGATCAACCGCGACTACAGTATTATATTTACGATTTCGTTTTCGAGTAATCGGGGTATCCTCTATTTGATACCGTTGGTTCCCTAAAGATGCTGTAATACGATACGGGCCCTGGTATTTCGGAACCAGTTTTCTGCTTTGACCCGTAGAAGGTGCTTCTTTTTCAATGCTAACTAGGTCCCCTACCTTAAATTCTGTAGGGTCAATCGCCTTTTTATCATAAGCTATCTTTTGCTTCTCCTGGTAGTCTCTAATATACTCATTAATTTTTAAGCGGATTTCCTCTAAAGATTCTTTACTAGTTGTGACATCGTCACCTAAATTGAACTTTACCCTACCTTCAGTCATGCCCGTAAGGTTAGTACCGAATAATGCCTGAGAAGGGGTTTTCCCTATGCCCTTATTCATCGTATTATTTAGCCCCCATTGAACGTCGTGTAACTGCAAGTCCCATTTATTTTCATCAACACCGGCACATTTGGCGGTAAGAGCGTCTAGCAACGTGCGGTTATACCGCTCTACCTGACCGTTGGCTCTGGGTTGTGACACTACGACTTTGCCATAGTCGTCTGTCCCTTTCACAAATATATAATTTTATAGAGATAGAGCATAAAGAAGTAGACTTTCTGTAAAAAATAATGTAACGCCTCCATAATATCTAAGTTTTTAATTAGGTTTTGGATGAAGGAGTTTTTTATCTTGGATAGCAAGCAAAACCTTGGCAATAGGTTTAGCGATGGTTTTTGACGGGGAGGAAAAAAGAAAGGAGGATTGAAAAAAAACGAAAAAAAATGGGGAACAGAAAAACAAGAAAAAGATTTATTTAAAAGAATTAGTAAATAAAATGTACAAGAATCTATTTTCGCGCTACGAAATCGGATAATGTTGGCCAGTAAGGCATGCGGTAGAGACAGAAGTTCAGGGAAGTATCCATCTGTATCAGTTTTGTGGAACCAGTATGAATTATTCTCGCGCGGATATCGCTGGTCTGGTTTATGTTTTTAATCATTTATTCTCACCTTTTATCGTACTGTACGTACATCCTTTCAACTTCTGGAACTGTTCATCTTGCAATTAAGAAATTCATGAAATAAAGAAAATCAAACTGATATATTTGTCTGGCGGAGGGTCCCATTGACATGAACGTTCTAGTGTTCACGATCTCATACATCGATTGATGAATCGAGGTTCAGATGAAGATCAAGGTCTCGCTGAGCGCTGTCCCTGAGAGACTGATATAAGAAAATGATCATTCAAGTCTATGGACAATACAGTAATTTAAACTTCCTACGGAAATACAAGAGAGGCGAAAGTGATGCCCAAAGCTTGAATTAATTGCTTGATGTACCTGTTTTCCAAGGATATACTACTTAAGCTATCTTTTCCACCTTTCATTCATTCATATATCAAGTCCTTCATAATATTTTCTCTTTGGCTATTTAAAGTATTGCCCTATCAGAGTGCTTGTCTACTGAAATAAAGGTTAAGAGAAGAAGCAAAATCACAAACTACGCACTATAGAGGGTTTCCTCTTGACCCCTAGCTTGACAGAGACTACTGATCGACAGACATACAATAGATAGGGAATTCCTTTAGTATCATCTTGGCATCTTGGATCGCGCTAGAGGGATGCCCAGTCTGGTGACGAGTCTCATAGGTCTGGCGATAGCCAGGGGGCACTACCAGCTCCAGAGCGGGTGTGGGGCTCTACCGTTAGCGCAAACCTTACATATTTTCCAAACATGTACTCAGTTTTTAGTTAATTTTCCCTCCCATAATCTCATTCTATAATCGGCTCGATAGTTTCCTTTCCTCAGTGTTAATTGGATTTCCAAATTGTTTGAGTTATATTTTCCTTGGGTTGGTTCAGGGGAGATCCTAACATGTTTTTTCCTAGCTTTTGTAGGATTTATTTTTTCTCAGTAGCCACTTCTCAAAAGTATTTGGGTTACATTTCGGGTTATGACGTAGGTTTCTAGTTCTTTTATCCCTAGACAGATCACTTGGCCATTACAATTCCGTATTTGCTGCAAACTAGATCAATTCTAAAAGTTTTCTTAGGGAATAGCGTGGCAGAGTAGGGTATGACGTCGGTTTTTGGTGCTTGGGTTTAGTTAGGTAGCTTGGGAGGTTACAATTTGGTGCCGTGACCAGGATCGTACCGTGCCGCGCTGTAGTAGTTGTTTGTTGCAATTGATCTGGTTTGTAAGTAAAGCGAAGGGTGTCTGAAGACACCAATTTGTTACCGTGGAAAAAGGAGAGAAGTGGATACTTTGTACATGGTAGGAAAATAGACAGAATAGGTAAAAGGTAGGAAAATAGACAAAGGGTATTTTAAAAATTTCTTAGGAGTTCTTAAAATATACCTCTTGCAGTTTGTTGATAATTGAAAAATATTGTTAGTCTTAAGGCAGTTACACACAGCGTTCAGAAACGCAGAGAAAACGCAAATCAATACTTACTACCGCAAACCTTTATTACATTATTTAAAATTTAGATGTAGCTAAGGGACTTATTCGGGCTGGGGGTTGCTGTAATATTATTATAATATTAGTAGTTATATTTTGCTCTCAATCTGTTGGCTTTTTTAGTTTCTTTACATTACTTTGCTTTGATAGTAAAACTTAATTTGTTTGCATAACTTTAAATTGTTAATGTTTTGTAAGCTTAAATACTTCGTCATGTTCATAAATACTCGTTTTTTTGTTCTAGCAGTAATCGGCGTTTATCGGCTTTGTGTGTGATAGCCTTAATACGAAGTACCTTGTCACTTTAATTTCACTTAAGGACTAGTGAGAAATCTTTTTCTTAGCGTTAAAATGACACAGTACTAGTTTATTAATTGTTATTCTAGCATTTTTCTGGTAAATTGTTAGTTTAATCAGTGGACGTCAACATGCGGCCCGCGGACGTCTTACTTGCGGCCCGTGAATGTTTGTAAATAATTGTATACTCATAGGTATATTGGACTTCTAGAGTTAATATCACAAGTACGGTCTGTCTTTCGTTTATTTTGCCACCTTGTGGGCCTTGCCTGCCAAAAAGTTGCCGAGCGCTGAGTTTAATCGTTAGTCGCGTTGAGTCGTTTAAACGTTATGTAATGAACATACATGTATTTAATATTTGCTAGGAAATAATAACATGAATAAAACTGGAACTTTAAATTTAATTGCACTTTATGTATTAAATTATTACGGGGAAAATGCTTTAGCTGAGTTTGAATGTTTCAGGTTCTCTTGATTGGTCAGGCTGTACTCGCTGCAGTCTCTTACTCTTCTGGGGTCTCAAAATGCTTCGGAGTCTGAGCACTGAGATCGAGATGGTTAGTTCATTGTAGGGCTGTAGTTCGGAGCTGCCGTGGGCTTATCATGATAGGCCGTTCGTATCGCGGTTTGTTACGATTATTTGCATTCCAAGGTCCAGGAGAAGTCTATTAGTTGAACAGATCCGGATGATATCACGGCGTGTATCTTCGACGTTACGTGCAGCGATGATTCCTTTATTTTGGCGCAGTACACTCTTATCAAACTTCTTTTTCCATTTGCATTTGCTAATTGCGCGATGGACGATATTTATTTATATTTTTCACTCTCGTATCTACATATAGAAATAAATGGAATGAACGGACACTTGACATTTATGACAGGTTAGAGATGTAGTCACAGACTTTAGAGTACCTAGTTTGCTTTTTCCTCTCCTTACCACAGAGTTGCAACAAGAAGGTTGTAGGTAGAACTTTGCAGTAAACATTCGTTAGGTTGTAAATATTTTTGGTAGAGAAAATTTTAAAAATACATTACAGTTTAGTTAAAAAATGACTGGAATATTTATTTAAAATAATAAAATAGCAATTTTGAATTGTACATATTCTGTTGTATTTTCTAATATAGAACTGTACGAGCCACAGGAGTAACAGAAAAAGGGATCGGACTTCTCTTTCTTGTTCTTCTTTGTTGATGAATATTATTTCTATCTTTGTAGTATGTATTTATTTTATTTTGTTTTATGTAATGAATAGATAGGTAGATTCGTCACGCATTCCCTTTTAGCTTTTCCCAGAAAAAATAGGATGAAGGAGCTTTTTGTCCCTGGTATTAATGTTAGAGCAGCTTGGCGAGTCAACTGGAAGATTTTTGGGGTTGTCGGGCGTTGCAGTTGTGGAGCCAAACTCGACTGCTTCGTCATCGACAGCATTAACTATGCGATGGTGGAACGCACACGTAGATGCCGTCTGACGATTTTCTAGCTGCGTACGCTTCGCTGCGATCGCTTCGCGTGCACTACAGTTCGGCTGTTATACGCGTGCCACGGTTTGTGATAGTCAACGTGATAGTCAATGTCGTGTCGAGTGTCCAGACGACTGTTAGAAAGATTTCGTGTTCTGGAGATTTCGCGGTAATCTACCATACCAGTAGCGATCACGGTTGTTAGTCGGAGGTATTTGTAGTTATGTGTATTTGTCAGGAATAAAATTGCCTTATTGTTCTTATCCTTATTACCAAGCATCGATATCAACATTCAGATTTCGTGGCGGGGTACGGTTTACAGAAAAACAAATACAAACAAATACATTTAGTATTTGGAACCTTTATTTTTATAAACGGAAAGAAACGCAAAAGATGTTTTAAAGGTTTTGAATTAATTACTTAGATTTATTCCATGGGTTTTGCTATCAACCTTTGACTTCTGTTATAATATATACATTTTCAATGCCTAAGGGACCTTTCCCACTGACTAATATTTATTTGATGTGACAATTAAATTGACATTTGTTACCTATTTGGCAAATATAATTTTTCGAATGCAAAATGAGTATTAAGGTTCTTTGTCATTATTTAGAATAAAACCTCTTAAGTATAAGAGCTGCATAAATTTGGGTTCGGTTAGCTGCAGCATACTTAAGTTAAAAAGTGACACGGAAAATAAACGTAGGTAATTATTCATTAAATAACCGAATGTATTTCTTTTTTTGCTACCATTCCGGGGTGCCGTGAAGGTTGAGTGTTGATACCGAAGTTCACTTATTAGAGAGTAGCATTTGGTCATTTGGTTTGTTAGAATAGAGTATTTAGGAAAACCTGGTAAAAATAAATGTAGATAACAAAAGGTTTGTTAGTTAGTGTCGTAAAGCATTTAGTAATTATATATTCTTCTTTGAAGTTTTTTAAATTATTTTCGGTTAAGCCATCTGTAGTAGTTCTTGAAAATCGTACTAAATAGCCAACATACAACGTATTTCATTCAAAATGTTATAGATGACGCTGTTCTTTTAGTTGGCTAGCTAGTGAAGTTTACATAAACTGTTTACCGGTTGTCATAGTTAATTTAGGATATCATAGATGCCGTGACTGTTTGGATAGAGTGGAGTTGGTATCATCATAATACTCGTAGTCTAAGGAATGTAGTTAATAGAATGTAGATAATAGAAATAACGTAGATAAATATAAAATATTTTATTAATATTCCTTATTTAAGTACTACCTAGTTAGAATCTGAAACAGGAATACCGAACATTTAATTTTTGGAGTTGGAAGCGCCAAACAAACAGAAAAATACATATACACAAAGGCGCTACGCGACGGACTCGTGGAAGCGGTGGTACATATTAAGCACTCCGGTATGTGATTCATAGTTTATTTTATATTGGGGTTGTCTGGGATCAAGTTAGCTACCTATATTTTAGTTTCAAAATTTAAAAGTCTTTCACTTGGGGGGTTGTTAAACTATATTTGTTTAAATGGTTAATCTTAGAATTTAAGGGTTTTTTCAACACTAGTGACCCTTGCTTCGCTTTGGTTTGTGCCGGGTTGCTGTGGTACCCGTGAGTGGTCCAGAACTTGTTGTATGTGGGGCCTTCCTCTTGAATCACTCCTATCTATTGAAGGAACCGCATCGGTATCCGTTGCGTAGTTTTAGGGATCTGAGTGTACATGGGGACGAACGGACAGCGGGAGGCGACTATTTTGTACTGTGTAGTGAAGATAATATTAGTGATATTTGGAAACTTTGCTGTTAAAGATTAATTATTTACGGATAGTACTTTTGAATGGAATTCTTTATATGTCAAATCTTTTGATCTCAACTAAGTATCTAAAAAATATATATTACTTAATTGATTTCTGATTAATATGAGTAGGAATATGTATTATTTATAGGTATAAAGTTTGCTGATTTATTTTTACATAAATACCTTATATTATTTTAGGGTGTTTCCAATATTAAATGGGAGTTTCTAAATAAAAAAAAATACATTTTAAATAGGTATTTACTTATGTTAAAATTAAATCCACTTTACTATAATTTAAAATAATATGTTTTAAGGAAGTATCTAATATTTGTTCGTTTAAGTCTGACGGTTTGATTACCGATCTTTTATTTCGACTATTTTTAAGCGACGAATTGAGACTATTAAGTAATTAAATCTTGATCTTCTTCATAGTATTAAAACGTTAAACATTTACTTTTTTGCGAGTGTCGTTTCTAGTTATTTTGATTCTTTAACCTGCTGTCAAATCTGTCATGAGTGCTTGGGGTTGATTACCTAGGATTCGAGGATTTGTTCTAGGGTAGTTCAGCGGAAAATTTGCTTTAATTTGAGGGTTTTATCTTAATTAGGCGAATACATTATTTCTATTAGTACATTTTGAGGAATGTTTTGGGAGATTCAATTTAAATAAGATTACTGCTGCAGTTTGAATAAAGAAGGAAATAGTTTAGTTGTCATTGCTTACCTGCGATTTGATGTTATAGTGTTGTTAGATGATTTATATTTTTTTTAGCTTTTCATAAAGTTAATTTGAGGGGGATTCTACACATAGTTTATTTTAATTTGTTTATTTGAATTTGGACAATCGTTAAAAAGTAAAGATACTTCATGCTTTGTCAGCATTTTATCAAAACCGGATTAGTAATTATTCTTTTTGTTTTTTTTTACTCTTTATGAGATCCTGTTTATTATGCGGAAAATAGTGGATATAGTTCGAAGAGTGGCAAGGGACGCAAGTTAAAAAAAATCTTATTTCAATTTCAGTTATAATATATTTGATGTTTATTTTAGAAGCAGATTCTCAATTTTAAATGTTATAGCTCAGTGTCCGAAGATAATTAGGGGTATTAAACGTTTGGAAATCTGATCTAAAGGGGGTTGGTCAGGAATTGGGATTGCTTTTTAATGTGTCTTTCAAACTAAATACTTAATTAATGCTTAATTCCTTGTTCGAATCTTTTCATATTCATATTCATATTTATTCATTGTTTTGTTAAATTTGGTAGCATTTCTTTAAAATATTTTAATCTATTTAGTCATTGAAGGGGACATACGACTTTTCCTACTGTAAAAATTAAAAAAATATTAATGTGAAAATTTGAAGGTTTGAGAGGTGCAATAATTGGAGCATGCCAATGGACATTTTGCTAGTCATTTATAACATAGTGTAATAAAAAATAATTTAAATATATAATAATATTAGTTCTATTAAAGTTAAGTCAATGAGTATATGCTCAAAGAAGTTCCATTTTGTTTGGACTAGTGTATTGTTTGGGGGAATGTTTGATGATTCTGCATTTAGAGGGCCCTAATGAGATTGGAGGAGTGTTATTTTCTTTAGAGTTTGAGAGCAGATTTTGTAAGTGAGCGCTTGGTTTAGTTTTCGCTATAGGTTGGGGATGAACTCAAACAATGCAACGGTTTCAATAAAAATGGAAACGTTTTATTGATATTTGATCCCAAGGCATTACACGGTACAAAAGGGCTTCTGTAGTGTTTGGAGTTAGGATAGGTCAGCTGACAATCTTTGCAGAGTTTAAACTGCCTTACAGAAGTGCCATACTAGACAAGAAGCTAAGGCTATGATGAATATTCTTCGGCGACTCTACATGCTCCAAGAGAGTTTTATTTCTCTTCGATTGTTGATCTTAATTTGAATAGTTTAGTTACTGCCCACTTGACGTCCTTATCTATTAAAGTTAATCCGTGTTGCGAAGGGACCTGAAGACCTTCCGGACCTGGCGGAGGAACCCGTACAGACAACCGGCGGGCTATCAGGTTACGACTAGCGTTGACAGGCCTCGCAACCCTGTTCCTTTCGTAAGATTGATTATCCTTGATGGGATATAACTTGTTCACTACTAAATTATTTTGCAAGTTGGGAGTCTTCACTCTAAGTTTAATCAAAACTCTTTTGGTTGAAAGACACACTACTTTAGAAAAAAAAACATTTGGGTTAAAATATGAATAAAATGCTAGTTATTTTCTTGTGCTTAAAGGTTTATTTCGGCTCTCCGATTATGCATTTTCCTAAACCTTTCGATCAAATAATTCAATCAATTTGTTAATACTACATCTCAAGACGCAACACTTAACAATGTGTTATCTGTGAATAAGTGTTAGTTTAGATCCGAACGTTGAAATTTGAAGTAAATCTGATTTCACAGAAAACGCATACTCAACCGGCTGACTGCAATGGTTAGTGTCAATTTCGTCAACTGCTCATGCTCCAAAGGATGGATGTTGATAATGGGGACTGACTTTTAGCTTGGGTATGCTGATTATTGGGCTGTTAGCATTTTAGCTATCAAAGGCACCCGGTTTTTAGAGGGGGGAATTTACCAGTTCACTTATGGCCTGGGCAATGTAGGTCAAATTCACAGACCGGGCAATGTGGTCGCCGAATTGTTGTGAAGGGGTAAGATTCTACTACTAGAGTTGATTTGGATTGACAACCCAAGTTCCTCTTGGGGAGACCAGGTGTTCCTTGCGAAGAGTGATGATAGTTCATGGTTGGATACCGACAGGTTGAGAGTTAAACCTTAAGATCAACTTCTATTCTATTGGTATCAATACACACCACACCATTATTGTAATGGATTTTACAATTGAGAGATAGTGTTGACACATTGGTAGTTCATAATATTTGTGAATTAAATTAGTTTGAAAATTTACTCCGGTGAAACTGTCGTCTCATCTGTGCAAATTTTGGGGGTTGGCTGTGACACTACGACTTTGCCATAGTCGTCTGTCCCTTTCACAAATATATAATTTTATAGAGATAGAGCATAAAGAAGTAGACTTTCTGTAAAAAATAATGTAACGCCTCCATAATATCTAAGTTTTTAATTAGGTTTTGGATGAAGGAGTTTTTTATCTTGGATAGCAAGCAAAACCTTGGCAATAGGTTTAGCGATGGTTTTTGACGGGGAGGAAAAAAGAAAGGAGGATTGAAAAAAAACGAAAAAAAATGGGGAACAGAAAAACAAGAAAAAGATTTATTTAAAAGAATTAGTAAATAAAATGTACAAGAATCTATTTTCGCGCTACGAAATCGGATAATGTTGGCCAGTAAGGCATGCGGTAGAGACAGAAGTTCAGGGAAGTATCCATCTGTATCAGTTTTGTGGAACCAGTATGAATTATTCTCGCGCGGATATCGCTGGTCTGGTTTATGTTTTTAATCATTTATTCTCACCTTTTATCGTACTGTACGTACATCCTTTCAACTTCTGGAACTGTTCATCTTGCAATTAAGAAATTCATGAAATAAAGAAAATCAAACTGATATATTTGTCTGGCGGAGGGTCCCATTGACATGAACGTTCTAGTGTTCACGATCTCATACATCGATTGATGAATCGAGGTTCAGATGAAGATCAAGGTCTCGCTGAGCGCTGTCCCTGAGAGACTGATATAAGAAAATGATCATTCAAGTCTATGGACAATACAGTAATTTAAACTTCCTACGGAAATACAAGAGAGGCGAAAGTGATGCCCAAAGCTTGAATTAATTGCTTGATGTACCTGTTTTCCAAGGATATACTACTTAAGCTATCTTTTCCACCTTTCATTCATTCATATATCAAGTCCTTCATAATATTTTCTCTTTGGCTATTTAAAGTATTGCCCTATCAGAGTGCTTGTCTACTGAAATAAAGGTTAAGAGAAGAAGCAAAATCACAAACTACGCACTATAGAGGGTTTCCTCTTGACCCCTAGCTTGACAGAGACTACTGATCGACAGACATACAATAGATAGGGAATTCCTTTAGTATCATCTTGGCATCTTGGATCGCGCTAGAGGGATGCCCAGTCTGGTGACGAGTCTCATAGGTCTGGCGATAGCCAGGGGGCACTACCAGCTCCAGAGCGGGTGTGGGGCTCTACCGTTAGCGCAAACCTTACATATTTTCCAAACATGTACTCAGTTTTTAGTTAATTTTCCCTCCCATAATCTCATTCTATAATCGGCTCGATAGTTTCCTTTCCTCAGTGTTAATTGGATTTCCAAATTGTTTGAGTTATATTTTCCTTGGGTTGGTTCAGGGGAGATCCTAACATGTTTTTTCCTAGCTTTTGTAGGATTTATTTTTTCTCAGTAGCCACTTCTCAAAAGTATTTGGGTTACATTTCGGGTTATGACGTAGGTTTCTAGTTCTTTTATCCCTAGACAGATCACTTGGCCATTACAATTCCGTATTTGCTGCAAACTAGATCAATTCTAAAAGTTTTCTTAGGGAATAGCGTGGCAGAGTAGGGTATGACGTCGGTTTTTGGTGCTTGGGTTTAGTTAGGTAGCTTGGGAGGTTACAGGGTGTTGCTACAGCATTCAGAACTTGCTTGATACCTAGGCGGCTCAAGAAAGCGGTGAACTTAGCGCTGGTGAAACTAGACCCTCTGTCAGATATGATTCTCTTAGGTAGTCCAAAAATACTAAAATACTCAGACAGCTTGTCGATCACTACCGACGTCTTGGTACTTTTTACGGGACGTAACATAATAAACTTAGTGTAAGCGTCAATGATTACTAGCAAATAAGTATTACCTTTAGAACTCTTGACGAACGGACCAACATGATCGATGTGTAGTGTGCTGAACGGAGAGTCTACTTTGGGTATCGGATGCAATACGGGTTTCTTCGTTGAGGTTGACTTAGAATAAGCACATTCAAGGCAAGAATCAACATATTTTTTGACGAATCGTCTCATTTTGCTAAACCAGTATGTTTCCCTAACCTTGGCAAGAGTTTTCTCAAATGCAAAATGGCCTATATCATCATGGCATTGTTTTAGGATTTGCCAACGTACTCCCTTTGGAACTACCCATCGCTCACCCTGGTCCGTTATGCGATATAGTTTGTTGTTTTTAACAACAAAGTGTTGTGTAATATCGACTACATCTGACAATTTGGGGTCCCGCAAAATTGCAATTTTCCTCTGTACTTCTGAGTCTGCGCCCTGCACCGTACTCAACCAGTCCGATGACTGCCCTTCGATTATAGAGACTTCGACAGTGTCGCGTGCTTGTTCAGATCGTACAGCAGCTGGCGGATTTCTGCTGAGCGCGTCTACGTGGGTCATGTATTTGCCCGGTCTATATTCAACGGAAAAATTGAATTCCTGCATAGCGATCCACCACCTTGCGACACGTGGTATAAGATCGCGTTTTATAAATGTCGCACGTAATGAATTGCAGTCGGTTAGCACCTTAAACTCTATACCTATAAGATAGACACGGAATCTCTGCAATGAAGCTATTACTGCCAATGTTTCGAGTTCGTACGCGGTCATATGCTGTTCATCAGCCGTCGTCTGCCTACTGAAGTAAGCGACTGGGTTCAGAAGGCCGTCTTTATTGCGCTGCATCAAAATGCCAGCTATGCCTAATTTACACGCGTCCGTGTGAAGTTCAGTAACCGCGCCTGGGTCGTATAGGGATAAAGTAGGTTTTTGCAGTAACTCATTTTTCAACCTATCGAACGCACAAGTCTGTTCTGTACCCCAAATCCAAGGAGCATCTTTTTTAAGCAACCCTGTTAATGGCTTGGCTATAACCGCAAAGTCCTTCACAAAACGGCGAAAGAAACTGCAAAGACCGATGAACTGCCTAACGCCTTGCTGATTATTCGGTTGTGGAAAGTCCCTAACAGCTTCGATTTTCCTACTTCCAGGCTTAATGCCGTCCTTACTAAGTTCAAACCCGAGGTAATCAACGGTTCGTTTAAAAAAACAACACTTTGATAATTTAAGAGTCAATCCAGCTCCTTGCAAAAGCCCTAGAACAGTTTCTAGTTTGTTTATACCGTCAGACACCGAACTTGATGAAATAATTATGTCGTCCATGTAAGCCGAGGCATTGTTATTGTTATTCCCTATAACCATGTTTATCATACGCATGAAATTGGCTGGGGCGTTAGCCAACCCGAATGGCATCCGGTTGAATTCGAACTGACCGTCGGGGGTCACGAAGGAGGTTTTATGACGGTCAGCTTTGTTTATGGCAATCTGATGATACCCTGAGGCCAAATCGAGGGTAGTATAGAAGCTAAAGCCTGCAAGTCTATCCAGCTGATCGTCGACTCTAGGCAATGGATAGTTTTCCTTAATTGTCTTTTTATTTAGTGCTCTATAGTCGACGCACAGTCTGACATCGCCAGTTTTCTTTTTAACTAACACAATCGGGCTAGAATATGACGATGTAGAAGGTCGGACTATATCGCAGTCTACAAGCTCTTGGACCATATTTCGGACCTTGTCCCTTTCACTGTAAGAGAGCCTATATGGCCGGTAGACGACAGGTTCATCGTCCTTTAGTTTGATAGACATTTCTACAAGGTGAGTTTTGCCAAGTTCATGCAGATTAAATGCAAAGCAATGTCTATACCTATTAAGTAAATCGAGGAGAGCATTCTTTTCTTCACTACTTAAAGTACTGTCAACGTTTAAGTCATGTTCTACTATGGGTTGAGGCTCAACGCTCTCGACCCGCATAATATCCCGTTGCAAATCGTTACTATCTATTTGCTCAGCTCGTTTGCAACGAGCCAAAAGCATGCCCCCTTTAATCACAAACTGTTCAGCTGCTACCCCATTCACGAGCGCTTTACCTAAACCATCAACGACCGAAAACAATCCCTGTACCAAGTAGTGTTCGCGACCTAACTGCAACCTACTACTACCTTCGACAAAAACGTCTCCAGAATAACTCGGTTCTGTTCTTATGTTTACTGACGTTAATCCGCTAATCGTAGTATCATTTGCACAAAAAATATCAACTTTGACACGAGAAGGTTCGTCTACTGACTGAATGCGTAACGACACACTATCCTTTTCCACTAGTATATGGGGCTGCTCCGTAAACGTTTGACCTAATATAATCGGCACCTGCATGACTTCATCTGGCACCACAAGTATTTCTACTGTACCGCAAACTCCATCGATAATAATATCAACAACACATTTCCCTAAGGCTTTAACAATCGCATCCCCGAAACCCTTCAACGTTGGCAGAGAGCCTGCGACGTCCCAGTCAGAGGTGACATCTTTGACGTCAGAAGCTCTTATTAATGTTGCAGAACTTCCAAAGTCAATGAAGCACCGCTTTTGTACGCCATTAATCAAAAGATCCTTGTAATACTTTGATGAATCTAAATTGGCGCTGCTTATACGTTGAACCGGTTTTGGAGTGCCATTGTTCTTATCGGTTTCACATTTATCAGCCGTATGACCGTAACGCCAGCATTTTTTGCACTTAATAACGGGTTTGGGACATTGCGATCTGTAATGACCCTCCTGCGAACAATTATGGCACCTAACAACTCTATCTTTACCTACTTCCTTTTTAAACACACCTCTATCCCGGAAATCGCCAGTACGTATTCTTTTCTTATCAATTACCTGAGCACTTCTTGCGCTTTTCAAAAAAGGTAACAACTGGTCTGGTGACTCAAACCGTGCCGCCTCCGCACTAAGCCTAACGCTATGATCTTCAATTCCCAGTACCATACAATCAACTGCATCTCGACCTTCAATATTGCAGCGATTAAGAAGTGCTAACTTATTGTAATAGTACTCCTCTAAGGACTCATTAAACCTGGCGCGTTTATTAAGCATCGTAGTGAGTAGTATACCATAATTGTCACTGCTGGGAAAAGCAAGTTTCAACTTTTCCTGCCATTCTTGCCACGAAAACATAACAGATTTAAGACCTTCGTACCATTTTTGAGCAAGACCTTTTAATTTAGGCAGTGCAAAATGCACAGTTTGTTGTTCTGTCCATTTATATATAAGAGCACACTGGTTAACTTTGTGTATCCACATTGTAATGTTTTGCTCTTTACGCGAAGGGTCGAACTCCGGAACAGTATTCTGATTGGCTACTATATCACTATTTTTACTTCCAATGGCACGTAGGGCTTTTACTAGTTGAGCAATAGTTACATTTTCTACGACACCAGTCGGATCAACAAGTTTTTGGGACTCACCATCTTGCGTCCCCGCGGGGAGGGCTACCTCAGGAAGATCGGCAGCGTCGCTCGGCAGGCGGTGGCTGGATCTACTACGCACACGCTGGCTGTCGCGGCTGCGCGTGTGAGGGCTGGCTCGTCGGGAAGGGCGGCTACCCGTGCGATGTTCGCCTCGACTTGGCGAACGGTGGCGGGCCCGGTAGCCGCCGCGACTGCGCGAGCGGCGCCGGCTGGCCCGACAACTGCTGCGGCTGCACGAACGATGGCTGCCCCAACGACTGCGCGAGCGCCGACTAGCCCGGCGGCTACGCGAGCGATGGCTGACCCGACGGCTGCGGGAGCGCCGGCTGGCCCGGCGGCTGCGCGAGCGATTGCTGGCCCGACGGCTGCGGGAGCGCCGGCTGGCCCGGCGGCTGCGCGAGCGATGGTCAGCCCGCCTGGCAGGACTGCGCGAGCGGCGACTGCTCGGGCACGGCGTGTCACGGACGCGCGTTTTATTTTTCTCACCATCCATCACTGCGACAAATAATATAAGCACAGAATCGTGGTACTTTAACGCAACCCTTCGTTGTAGAAGTTAACTTTCATCATATACTTTAAATAAGAACGACAATTAACTCACACAATATTCTATTCGAAAATAAGTAAGTACATCTAGGTCTAGATGATAGCTCAAATCAATAGGTTGAGGCTTAAATTCGACGATATTTGACGGTTAATTCAAATATTATTGAAATTATCACTTGTTGAAATAAAATGCACAACAAGACAAGTTTATTGAGCAAAGAAAAAAAAAATGGATGATAAAAGCTATGTACGATAAACAACATGGTGTACATGAAGAAAGCACAAAATAAAGGAAAAAAAAGAATCATTACATTAATAACTAAATAAGCATACACTAACAGATTGCTTCTGCTTGATCTTACACCATGTTACTGAAATAATAGCAAGTAAGCACTATTTATTGGATAAAAAGAAACTTATGCTCACCTTTTTAAAAGTATTCCAGTCCGCGTGGGAGAGGATCGTAATAGCTCGATAAGATTATTAACAAGCTATTATCCCTTTCTTCTGATTTGTAGAAATGAAACCTCAATTGTTCCGAACAGTATTTATTCCACTATAGGACACTTTAAATCCGACACAATTCAAAACGGATCAACGACTATCGTTATAAATCTCTGAGTGGCGGAGTGGTGACCAAGACTGTAGTTACCTAAAAAAAACGGTCACCACGGCGCCACTGCAGCAATTTACCGCCATCGGTAGCACCGGAAGTCAACACTTGTTATCCCGAGAGAAACCCGGTGGTACCGATGCAGCGTTGTTTACTTAATTATTATTAATTTAACAGCAATATTTTCTAATTTAGTTACGTTATAATTATAAGTCTAACACAAGTGACCATCTCAATCCGGTAACTTTTTTCCATACTAACTTTGACCCCTCTTTTCCCCCCCTTTTGTTATTATATCTTATTTTTTTAATACATATGAACCTGCTCACCGTTTATTGAAACCTTTTAGTGAAAACCACATTAAAATTGGTTCAGTGGTTTTCAATTGATGCTAGGACAAACAAAATTAAACAGACAAACAGACAAACAGACACCAAGTCTAAAAATTGTAGAAACGTGTGCCGCGGTTCATTCTGAGGGCCCCTGTAGTATTTTTATTTTTTTATCTCGAATGTACAGATTTTTTCCTTTCTACAAGTTTATGATATGTATAGATTTGACCTTTATTAGGTACTTTTTGTATATTGACATCGGAAAGTTACCATTTATTAGTTGTTTATTAATGTTGTATTTATTTGATTATTTGAGTGTTATTTTTGTATTTTTATTTTATTATTTTGTATGAATGATGACGATATCCATGTAATTTCGTATTTTTTAACATGCAATGCAATTTATATTGCAATATTACAATGATGAATATATAAACTAAAGTAAACTAGTGTAAGTATACATATTATTATGTAAACACATGTATGAATAGACTAGGATGAATTATGAGCTCTGCGGTGGCCTTATGACCCTAAAGTTGTAAGTTGAACAATATAATAATGAAGTTTCACTAGGTACTATTACTTGCAGACGAAAGTTTTGTAAACAAAGATCACTCGTGACTATCAAGTAAAATTAGAATTGTCTCGCGTAATAAGCTGATACTAATGCTCTTTTTTCTAGAGAACAAATTAAAATAAATAATAAATTAAAACAAACTCCATAGGAAGCCAAGTATTGATTGGATCTGTTCTAGGCAAATTAGTTGGAGTTTCTTGTAGCTCTCCTGAATTTTCAGGCGTCATTCGGTTATAAATTATCTCATTTTAAACTGGGGTTGGGATGAATCGACTTTTAAACTTCATTAATTAAAGACGTTGCTATTTGAAATGTGATTTAACGAAACCCTTGAGAAAAGAGTGGAATTTTGACTTTGGTACAGATGCCTAAAGATCTTGTTTTTTAAAATACCTATTCGTAGCTAAATAGAAAGGGATAATTTCCACTAGAATATTAACAATAAAAAGTTACGTGAGAGATTCTGTGCCGTATCTTAAACTTTACTCAATCTCAGCTCAGGAGGTCTTGGTGTATAGACACAACTGGCACTTACAATTTTCATTTGATAGGTTACATACCTATCAAATGATAATTGTAATCAAAAAAAAAAAAAAAAAAAAAATTTAAATGACGAAAAACCTTTTCATCAAAAATCCACCCAAATATATACGTACATACCTATATACATATATAAATACACCCGAAATACATAGCCCTTTTTGGGTGTCGGGTAGACTCGTTTGGTTTCACAATTCTTTTTTTTGGTCGGAGGCGTTGACTTCGATGATAGACCGCAAAATTCCCACGGGCAAAGAATTTTAAAAACAAATGAAAGTTAAAGGACCTTTATCAATCTTAGGTTGTCTTATCAACCGAATAAGAAAACTTCTACCTTTCTGAGAACATTTAAATATGTTTTGATTACTTAAAAAGTTTTTCTTACTCGTACTTACTTGGCGTTACATAAAAATATTTAATGTGTACATTATTATGACGTATTCGTATATTCAAAATATTTTCTAGTAGCTGCTAAACCTGCTTCAATTACTAGCTATACAACATCAAATATTATGTTGGATGTTTCTAATACAGGGTTTAACCCACAGATATCGGAGTGTTATCGTTTGATGTCCGATAAAAGATTAAAACAAACATTAATACGAGTATATTACTGAATTCTATGAAAAACACTGGAAATGTATTGGCAAATCTAAACCGGGATCAGACGCTTTATTTGTAAGCGACAAAGTACTAAATAAAACCGAAAACGTTGGATTAGTCTGTTTTATATTTGCTCGACTGGAAAACAACGGTTATTTTGGAGATAAAAAGCAAAACATTGATATATAAGTTTTATAACATCTGATGACTTAACAGACATGTAGATAAAATTAAAATGGAGAAAAACATGTCATACTATTATTTACTTAACTACCTCTATAATGTAACATAATATAAGCCTTTATTCAAACATAAAATTTACAATTAACACACTTATGTATAAGTAGGTGCATAACATTATTAACTCGATTGTATTGAGTCGACATCAACAACTTTGTTTGTTTGCCCAACTTTGGTAAAGGCCTCCATTTCCTTTCGTTCCGTTCCGTTCTATTTCTTCGTTTGTTCTTGTCAATTTTTATTCAGCTGTTGCCTGTCATCTTTCCACTTTCGAAGTTGTCTCCCTCTTTTCCTTTATGTGTACCTGGGGTACCAACATATACTTAATACTTTTATTCAATTTCTCTATGCCTCTCTTGATATGTCCATTTCTATGGATCTACAGAGAAGAGTTCTGCCGCACTAGTGATATCGGCAGTAAGTATGTATGGTTTCCATACATACTTACTGCCAATATCACTAGCGCGGCAGGGTTAATGGGGCAACTTGGTGGCAGCGATCCATCTATAGAACCAGAATGCTTTGCGGTAGTTATCGTTACTAACCTTAATCTTACTCGTATCTATCTGAACTTAGGAAGCCCTTCCGTGACTGGCTGACCAATGGACAACGCACAGCTTAAACTGCTGAACCTGGGAACTTGAAATTTGGAGGGAATATTCCTTGGGTAGGTACCCTAGGAGTATAACAAGAACGGATTTTTCAAAAATTGGCCTTACGTGAAGAAGTAGGAGGAGCGGGAAACTAATTCTACCGTACGGACTCGCGGGCGTCCTCTAGTAATTAATATGTTCTAATTAAATTAAAAACTAAAATTCTTTAATATGTAGTCATCTAGTAGATTAGTAGGCACCTGAAAACGGTTGGTGGTTGTTAACAGATCTTTCGATGATTTGTCATAGAAGCTTTCTTGATTACAGCCAGGAAAGGGTGTTTTACCCCCTCAAGTAACTACGAGCATTAACCAAATAGCTCGTTAAATTAGAAGCTTCATTTGTCGGTTTATTGCGTCCGATAATCGTCGCTGTCGTCATTTTTGACGTCAAGTGTTAGATTGTTAATTACTCTGGCTATAAAATATCTGTACACTGCGTAGTTAAATGTTTTATTGTATACAACTATACTAACTTTATTTATTTCTGTGTGGAATGTGTTTTATTCTCTTAATTATAGAGACGAGTGGGTTAGTAGAAAACGTTTATTATTGACTATTTATGGTGTAGTATGTAGATATGTGTGCCTAATTTAATACTTATACCAAAAAAAAAAATTGTAAGAGTGTGCAGTTTTGCAAAATTCGATTAAGCTTAAAACTAAAGATGCATATGCGTTTGCGATAATCGCAATGATTTAGTCTAACTGATCTGTCAGATTGTGCCTTGCATTCAAAACCCAACTCTCCGACGAGCCAACAAACCCGAGTTGGAAATTGTTAGCACCAAAAATCACAATTGAAAATTAGACGCCTTAATCCACCACGGTTTCAGTTTAGTATCTATTGGCGGAAAGCAATCGAAATGTAAGCGGAGTGCAGTAACAAAGCAAGCAAAGGATGGACCGTTTATTGACAAATTGTGGAGGGAGCTGAGTACCAATTTCACCATACGATGTTAACCACTTAACATATTATGATTAGAGCGTTAAGAGCTGTCAAAATGTATGAACTAACAGTCGTTTAACATTTTTATTAAATTTAACATCGTATGGTGAAATTGGTACTTAGAGTGTTCGGTTGAGGGGCACTAGGGGCAGTTAGATTAATCAACAAGTATTATTGTAAACTAGCTGTTGCCCGTGACTCTGTCCGCGCAGATAAATAAAACATAGTCTATGTTCATCAGGAAAAATGTAGGATTCTAATGGTGAAAGAATTTTTCAAATCGGTCCAGTAGTTTTTGAGTTTATTCATTACAAACATACACACACACACACAAAAATACAAATCTTTCCTCTTTATAATATTAGTATAGAAGTACTTATGAATTGTTGTTGCGTGTTGAATATTGCAATCTAAGATGAAGAAATCCATGCACCTCTAAATCCTGTACTTAACTACACTTGAGTTCTTAGAGTGTTCTCTTTTAGAAGTTAAACAATCATGCAGTAAATAAACATATTCAACGTCACAACTGTTCTAGTATCCCAATTACCTGTTTGTGAAGGAAAAAACCGGGCAAGAGCATGTCTGACCATGCTTAGTGAAGGGTTTCAAAGCTGTCAAAAAACATACAAGCATGTACTAACTCTCGATTTTAAGTTATTTGGTGGTGTCTTAGATGATTTTAGTCGCCTGTATTTCAGGGACCAATCAAGTCTACTTACATGTGATAGTTTTTTTTTTAAATTAATTATACATATGTGCTTCCATTTAAGATATTTTTTGTACCTATTTGTAGTTTTGACTGTAAGGGGGGAGACACTTGACTGTAACAAAAATTAGCACTTTAAATCCTAATAGTTTAGAAACGGATCCCTTAATCGCAAAATGGTTTTCACAAGCCCACAATATTTTTGAAAGACCTATCCAACGACACTATACGACGACACACAATGGGGAAGACGAGAAAGAAAAATACACGCCCACGTTACGTGTAGGGGAGGTACCTACACTAAAAGAAAATGATTTTTTAAGATTTTATTTTATCACATTTACATTACAGCTTTCTACGGACGGACGGCTAGTTTGACTAGGGAACCCTAAAAAAACGAGTGTTTTATTGACATCATTTTCACACCAACGAGAATTTTCCAGGTCCCTGAATCGTGGTTATTTAGAATATTGGACAAACTCTACATTACAAAAGAAGCTTAGTTTAACATATTCTACACGACACATGAATAAAAAACCTATATTATATTAGATTTCATGTTGATGAATTTTTTTAAGTCCAGCCCAACCAATTTTTTCCCTGACCTTTATTAAATTTCCCTGACATTTTCATGACTTTTCCCTGACCCGCGAAATTCCCTGACTTTTCCCGGTTTTCCAGAAAGTGGCCACCCTGGTAACGGACGTCGCACGATTCGAGCAGTGTGTCATATCAATCGTCATTGTCATTTTTGACTGTATCTCAATTATATTTTTACGAAACAACGTTGAAGAGTGTCGAAACTTATTACTGCTAGTGCACTAATAACCTTCCCAACAACTCCCCACACTACGTGGTAGATGATAAAAAAATACATCCCCAAGTTACGTATAGGTTCCCTAAAATATAAAAATTCATACCAAATTTCAACTTTCTACAATAAAGAGTGTCTGAGCTACTTAAGCTGCGGACGGGCGGACGGACGGACGAACGGACGGACATGGGAAAATTATAAGGGTTAGTTTGACTACGCAAAGGTAAAGATAACACGACAGTGATTCAGAAAATAACTACGAATTTATTACGTTTGCTACTACCTACACCCTAACGCAAACGTAGGTAATACAAAACGATTTTGGCAATAGTATTATAACTATTATTTTTGAGACCAGATTTTATTTGATTGCTCTCAAAGATAAATAGGAACTTGAATTCATACAAAATTCCAAGCTTTGCAAGGAGAGGGGCAGTTCAAAGTGGATTAAAAATCGACTCGCAATGTTGGCCCAACCTTGTAACGCCCGCTGTAAAAACCCGGATTTAACACGGAATATACGTACCAACCTACTTGTCATTTATGTTCACATTACGGAACAAATATGCAGAACGTTCAATAAAATACTCGTATATACATAAACATAGTAAGCACCATAGGTGTAGTACCTAGTGTGTTCAGTAATAAATATCTGGGAACCAAGTATATTGTTATTCTGTTACCAGGCAATACTAAGAACCCCATTGGATTACACCCGTCCCAGAATATTCCATTGAAACCATCGCCCTGTTCAGGGGGATGCGATGACACAAATAAAGCGAGGGTTCCTGGAATTATATATGCAACGCCGATTCACTTAGATGCAACGCAATACCTTGTTACAGGCACGCAATTATTGAATGTGCTCTTTGGTTCCAGGAATACGTTTGTTTTGTTTGCACGGTGTCTTGTTTAACATTGTATTCGTATAACTACGAGAGGATGGCGTAGGGTTTTAGCTGAGTGAAGTGAATGTCAGCGAGTGCGTGATCTCGTTATATTTTTATCGACATGTTGCGGCTTTCGTGTGTATAATAAGTGCGCGCTGAAAGCATCAGTTTCATTTGTACCGGTGTAGGGGGTGTAGAAATAGAAATAAAAGAAGTAATTTGGTCACACATTTAACAGTTATCAAAAGAAAATAAGTAACTATATATAATAATATATATACAAGGCACTCGACACAATGTCGGGGCGAGGCACGGTGCTATGTTTTAGTAGCCCCTGAAAAGCTCGTGAAACAATGAGATAACAAGAAAAAACATAAAACCCATACCGTATGAACAGAATCTGATACAATTTTCCACATAGGTCTTTAAAATTATACATTTCACTTCGCAAAAGGTCGGGATTCCGCCATTTTTGGACATGCGTTTAATAAAGGACTCTACAAAAATGGCGAATACCCGACCTCTTGCGAGGTATAAGGTACCCTTAATTCATACAATTTTCTGAATTACATAAAGCAATAACTAACAGCCAAAGATAATAAAGAACGAAGAATAAACAAATGAAGCCACGTAGACAACAGCCGTGGAGGTTGTCAAGAAGAACAAGCTATCACAGCGTGTAAAAAAGGGACAAGTTTTATTACATTTTTACCCCGACAAAGCAGATGATTAATAATCATAATACCTATCTATGCTATGCAGACTAATGAATTCCCTGCATAATTAATTAGCCAGAATATTTAAAGATGCAGCTGGGACTTTGTTTAAAATTATATTGATTGAAATTATAAACGTGTTCAAGCTTAAGGTGAGGCTTTACAATAATGATTCGCTATTTTTATAACAAACGTGGGCAGTTGCCTTCTGAATCAAAGGTTATTTGCACTAACTATAGTCACCAAATCGGTAACTGAAGCCTTTGTGGGGCGTGGTATCTTATCGCCACCCTTGAAATAGGTACCATTGAGGAGTTCCGGTGGACGTCTGTGGTCTTCATCATCAGTTCCATCTAATGATACTTTCTGAATGCAAATGCTAGACTTGTTATTGAAAATACTAAAATCGCTATATGTATGCCTATTATATGTGAGCAATTCAATTCCTCACGGATCCCCAAATCAGATACCGATTTTGTGTATAAAATAATTTCACTTGCGTGCCCGTACTTTTCCCTTTTTTTTGTGTATTAAAGGACCTAATTTTGATAATATGAGGAAAACCGGCAATAGGCCACCTAAGTTACCGATAAACATCATTTGGCTCTTCAGACCATTTAGAAAGGTGTGGTGAGCCGTAGCTCGCTTACCGCCTCATCGCTATGTCAAATTATTTGCTAACCACAGACTATCCGAAAAATACTTAGTACCAATTTCACCATACGATGTTAAATTTATTCAATGTTAAACGATTGTTAGTTCATACAATTTGACAGCTGTTAACGCTCTAATCGTCTGTTAATTGGTTAACATCGTTTGGTGAAATTAGTAATTAGTATTATGCGCAGGATTCTTACACCTCTAGTTATTGTAAACAAAATGTACCTTATACTTAGTACTTACCAATTTCATTAAACGATGTTAACCACCTAACAGACGATTATGAACTAATAGTCGATTAAACTTGATTAAATTTAACATCGTTTGTTAGTTCATACATTTTGACAGCTGTTAACGCTCTAATCCTCTGTTAAGTGGTTAACATCGTATGGTGAAATTGGTACTTAGTATTAATTATGTTGCTTTTATCAAATATTTTACGTACCTATTTTTAGAAACCAAGGAGATATTAATTTAAGCTATATTCTAAAAATCTATTCCGTTAACTCTTCCGACATAAGCGTAGCTCTTAAATAGGAAAAGTCCACTTATGTTTGAGTATTATCGATAGGGCTGAATAAAGTTTGTTAATCATCGACCGAGTGGGCACTCGCTTAAGAATAAATTACTGAGCGGAACTTGGAAGTAACGAAGTTACCGACGTCAAGCTGCTGCTCACAGGAACTCATCGTATTGGAAATCGGAGTAACCCACAGCAAAATGACTAACGAGATAAGTTCTTTTGAAGATGCAAACATTTATTTTTTGAGTGGAAATACATTCAGCATATGTACGTTTTCTTCGAATGCTCTTATTTTTAGTACTAAGTAAAAACTCTTCATTGCACAAAAACGAAATTGTTTCACAAAAAAAACACAAAGTATATGTATAAAAACCAACTTATCCCTTTAAGGGATCTCTTCCAGTTAACCTTGGAATGACTGAGTGCGGAAAACGCATGAGGATGGCAAAAAAAAAGTTAAGCTCAAAAATATATGTACCCATACAAAACGCAATTACATAATAAAAACTACAAGAACGAATATACATACATATAAATGGACGGTGCCCGCTATCTTGTGCTAAAAATAACCAAATTTTTCGGAAAGGTAGGAGAGGTGAGGAAGGAAGGAATCCCTGAGATGACGGGTGGGCAGCCTGTCCGGCTGTGCGTGAACCTGTGGCACATGGTCGTACTTGCGCAGGGCGAATATGTATCTGATACAGATATTCTGCTAACGCTCAAGCAGATTCAGGCTTTTACATTTATGTATGATCGAAAAAACATATTATATTGCAAGTTTAGTGCTATCAAACTTATGCAATGCGTATAAATGAATAGAATTCAAGAGGCTATATTCTATAAGTACTCTATACTCTATTCCTTTGGAACCAAATGACAAGATAGCGACGTCCTAGATTGAAAACAGACGTCCAAAGGTAAATTATAGTCAAAATCCCCTTTATAAAAGCGATGTCTTGTCTTGTGAGTCTTGTAACTAACAAGCTACGCTAGCTAGCTAGAAAGAGAAAAGGCATTAATATAGTAGAACTATAAAAGCTAGTCAGTCAAGATGTTTTATTTTTGTTTAACTAATATAACTCAAATAATCCAAGTAAAACATTTAGTTATAAAAGTTTGAAATTATGCTCTGTTACCTACCAATAGACTCCGTTTTAGGGAGTTATCAAATTTCGTCTTAAGGATCGGAGGGCCTGTTTATAAAATAAAGCAAGGCTTTTAAATTAAAATCTCTTATAAATAAAGCAATTACTCGTAGCAAAAATGTTTACAAAATAACGAGCCGTTCTCAATTATCCGCATTTGCTCGTCTAACCTGCCGAATAATTAATCTAGGATAATTGTTAGCCAGTGACTACTAATTCAAGTTACAAAAATGTCTACTTTTAAGGAATTGCTCTCTGATTACGAAATTTAACAAACGTATAAAGATACAGTCTACACAATGTTATCCACATAATATGTAAAAGTCATTAGACAGCGCAACGATTTTGTTTAGTAAATTAGAATCAAAGTTATCATAACTCCGGGCTCAACAGGTAATGAATAAAAGTAATTAAAGTGTGGCACCGTATCGAAAGGGTTCTGGATCACCTGTCGCGAGCACGGCGCGGTGCGTGGAGCGGCGAGCAACAGGAAGGGCTCCGGGGCGGGAGCCTCCAGGACGCGAGGACCGAGGACGACAGTCGTCGCCCAGCCGCCCTGTCGAGCGCGCGCCCGCCCGCCCTACGCTCTCAACGATACACCTCCATCATCGCATCTCGCTCGCTACCAGGAAATATAATAATCCTGGACCCCATCCCTAACTATAGTACACAGTTCAAAAATAATACAGTTCGAAGTTAAAGTGCTAACGGATAGCGGAGGGCTCTCAGAGTCCTTAAAAGCGTTTTCCGCTGGAGGCGAGGTAAGTTGAAAATGTATTGAGAAACGATTTTATTTTATTTTCTCTTTATCAATCAGATTTAATCTTCAATAAAGGTTAAGCGATAAGCTTTTAAGGATCAAAAGGTTATTTCATTGAATTATAGAAGTTGTTTGGTTGAAGGCTTTGAATTGGACGTGTTTTTAAATTGTATCCTTTGTTATTTAGGAAGCACGTGTATTTTTATATTTATTTATGGTTTGATTTTGCCTGCAACTCCGTTGTGCATCTCTATTGGTCGCTGTTCCCTCGGAATTGCTTAAATTTTCCGAGGAACGAATAATCCGTACTTATCAATCTCCATCCTACTATCCAACTACCTACCTTTTTTTTGATCAGGTTGGATACTTAAGTTTTAGTTTTAATTTTAATCAGTGTTATTTATTTGACTTTAATTCGGTTTAAAACAATTGTTTTTTTTTATCTTTCCTTTGTCAACATTATATCATGATCTTCAACATATAAGTTGGTCGCGTCAATTCGTTCTAATTTAATGACTTAACGTTATATCAACTCGTTTTATTCAATGCGGATTCCAGAAATTTCAAGTTTTTAACAGAAATACTTATAATTTTTAAAAAATTTGCTAATGATGTAAATATTATTTGAATATTGTTAAAATAAAACTTATTTAGGTACGGAATATGATGGTCCATTTTCCTGCTTGTTTTCTTCATAACATTACACTACCCAACTATGAATTTTCACGAACTATATTATTAACGCACTCCATCACACCGTGTTTTTTTCGGGATACAACATGAAAAAAAACTCTTTTTCATATTTCACAATGATCCGTTCAGCCAGTTCGGCGTGAAGGAGAGAAACATATTAACTCGTACACACGCAAACTATAACACTAGCTTCTGCCCGTGACTTCCTCCTTGTTGACCATCCCACGGGAACAGTGAATTAAGTATGTTAAGTAATTCAGGGTATAATCTATTTTAATTCCAAATGATTTTTAAATCCGTCTAGCGGTGTTAGCGTGAAAAGGACACAAACTCACCAACTCTATTTGTGTGATATGATATTTTAATGTGATATTAGTGCAAGTCAAATTTAGATGATGTAGGATTTTAGAGCTATGCCACACGACACACCAGTGATATACCGGTGCGTTGCTTGGTCGTAACCTCAGTGTATTTTTAGTAACATACACAAAAACGTCTCGATCGCGTTTGCGTTTCTCGCATGAATAACATGGTCACTTTCGCGTTCGAGACGGTTTGCCGCGTGAACAGAAACTTACACTTGAGGCACTATTAGTTACGTAGGAACGTGTTTTCAATTGACGACGGGGTGCAGTACCAGCCAAATTGACGTTGCACTGTTGCAGTATGTGAAAATTTAAGTAATAGATAATTCGGGCGATACATAGTGGATTGAAAACACTGCACCTAGTTTAACCATGGTCAAACTATCTCATCACTAAAAATAGCTATGTTGGGAAGAAAAAGGTAATGGGAGGGAGAGGGCAATGGTGGTCGGCGTTCCAACATCAAAACGAAAGCATCTAAACAAACGAATATCGGCCTACTCGGGGACGACGGCCCAGTCGGGGAAGTGCGAGCTGTCACGTAAAGAGTCTTTTAGGCAGATATTAGTTTGTTTAGATACTTTCGTCTGGATGTTACCACGCTGGCCACCAGTTCCCTCTGGCTCCCATTACCCCTTTTCTCCACTACTACTTACCTAAAATAAATCCTTCTTCGGTTTTTGCTTTCAAATATAATCTTTCTATGCATCTGCCATACTGGTTATATAGGGCCGAGTTCACCAACAATTAAACGGACGGTTAAGTCTTAATCAGCTGTTAATCAATACATTTGACACCCGTTAAACCGCTAACCGTCTGTTCAATTGGTTGGTGAACTCGGCCCTTAGAATTTCAACATTGGATTATTTCGATTCCATGGTAACCGACATAACTCTTACACGTACTGAATGAGTTCTCGGCGTGCCTGGAAGTGAAAAGTTTTTAAGCGGCAATAGCGTGGCTTTCATGCATCGGTCACTTTTAATTTGTTGTAAGTGGTCACCGCTCGCCGCCGCCCACTGATAGCGACCGCTCCAAACCACCCCCTTTCACAAATTCCTCATTTAGTTCTTACAACCAAACCATTCACAGATTGAATTAGGGCGACTCAAAACTTCCTCTACTGCATTTTCTCTCTAACGTATGTCTCAAATCCCCTTAATAAAGCTAAAACGGTAAATTCATACGATTAATGGCTGCGGGATGATAACAGTGACATGGCGACAGATAGTAGGTATACCTACTGGATTATTTTTAGATAAGGAACTTGTTGGCAGAGGGTAAAAAGTACTTGTACAAGTTCACTTTTAAAATAAACGACCGATTTATTGTGGTGGGGAGCGGGTATATTTCTATAACACAATGGAGTAAGGGTTATTTATTCAGGAAATCGAAGCACCAAGTCCTCGAGAGTCGAACCTCTTACTGCGTGTTACGGAGTGAACCCCAGCCTTGGTCGTATTTTAATAACCAGTGTTTCCCAGCGAGTCCCGTCACTTGTTCGGCTTTTTCGTAAATACTCGGTCTGCGGCCAGTTCTCGTTTATTGCAAGCTCATGGTACAGGTTTCATTAAAACTGCCCCAATCAACGGCTTTGTAGCGTCGTGCTTGTCGCTACCTATGTACCTACTCTGTAACCCACAAACTCTAATTAGACACATTCTCGATGTGCACGTAATACGCACATACCGCAATCATTAACAATGCATGTAATTGCTACACGAGTATGATGAGTATGTTCGCAAATGAGTGTTTACAAACGGGGAAAATAATTTTATCTAAATTGAATGAAGTGATGAAACACGTGTGTTTGTAGGATCGGTTATAGAGAAAAGGATGTTTTTATTAAACGTGCTATAGAACCTGAGGTCTAAGAGTTTTATATTAGTAGATAATTAGAGGGCTAGCTCCTGCCGACCCCGCAGCGCAGGCTGCTCGGTTCGGCGCACACGCCTCATTTGCCCTTCAACCTCTCTAAAAATACCCGCGTGAGGTTATTGTATGCCTCTTATACCGGGTTTGTCTTTGATTGGCGTGCTCAAGTGAAATCGTAATGCTACATGCAGGAACAAATCGTTTCTTCAGAATCATCAGTAAATTAAACGCACTATAGCGTTTTATATGTATATTCGGTTATTTCGTTTGGTTGACAATCATCAAAAGCTTATCGTTTGAATGGCAAATTTTACTCTATTTAAATCGCGTCCGTTGGTATTTGATAGTGTCACGTCCAATATTCGTCGGCTTAATAACTTTGAGTGGCAGTGCCGGGATAGTACGAGGGGCAGATTAAAACGTCCACTTTACAGTAAGAGTCTTTGTAAACAAAAGCGCAACTTTATAGATTGTCGATGAATTCGGGAAAGGCGCCGTAACACTCAAGTCGCATTAGTCCTTTGAGTTAGACACATTTTAAATGCTAATGTTTGAAAGTTTCTTCTACTTAACATGTTTTGTATAAATAATTACTTACTTATTACTTACCTTTTATGTTATAATATAATATAATATATTTGCCAACACTAGGAACTTTCACAAAACCTTTCAATCAATCATGAATGTATGCTCCACCGGGAATTACATGCTCGTAAAACTTGCATTATGGTAGCAAGTCGTCCAAGTTTCTTAGTAGTTGTTTCTGAACTATGTTTTCGGTATTGATTAACGAGTGTAAAAATTAAAGGTCCATTAAAATGAGGCAAAACTATTTAGCACCTTGCCTAATTATATCATACGTACCCTTCGCCTACGTTATTATTGGCTGACGAGTGAGATATAAACACCGTTAAGGCTCACTTCTCAAATGTGTAACTTTACGAGCGCCCGCTGGGAAGTGTTTTCCCCACCTGCTGTTTCCGGCTGATACTATAACTATTACGCAGTTACGA
The DNA here is from genome assembly GCA_946894065.1 of Acleris literana. Classification (NCBI taxonomy): domain Eukaryota; kingdom Metazoa; phylum Arthropoda; class Insecta; order Lepidoptera; family Tortricidae; genus Acleris; species Acleris literana. The sequence goes on from OX335681.1 coordinate 10,161,808, forward strand.
CGGAGAAACAAAGAGTCGAGGAAAACGGACCATATTATCGTTTGTTTCGATTTGGTATCCCTTCTGTACCTTTCGTGACGGGTAATTGTGATTCCTTTAGTTTTTTGGGGTTCCGTAGCCAACAAGGAACCCTTAAAGTTTTGGCAAGTCTGTCTGTCCGCGGTTTAATTCGGAGAGTCTTGGTACTACAACGCTGAAATTTGGCGTAGTTATACATTTAGGTACATGACGCCGCAAAGTTATACAATTAGGTTACAGAAAAACCTAAGTATAAGAATCGTACCGAACCTTCTCTTCGTGCTTTTATAGTAACACGGATATTTACGCAGTTGCACAGTCGTTAAGTAATTAAATTGAATGCCACCTTAAAAGTCACCCACCCATGTGCCTAAATTATCTCGAAAGCGAATGTGAGATTGTCTGTCGGCTTGTTGATAACGTTTCTACGGCTAAACTACTGGACCGTTGATGTGATTTAGAGGGCAAATAACTTTACAATACCCAGGGAATATCAATAATCGAGTTCTACGCTGACGAAAGGAAGAGAAGAGAAGAAAAATATCAAACAAAACTTAAATAATTTTCGAGCATTAAAGAATCACTGTCCATAGATTGGTCCATAGAAACAAAATCATAATGGTCAAATCGATGGGTCTTTACTTGGCGTCCTCTATCCTGCCATTTTTGATCTACCCTCGTAATAGATATATATGACGTTGTCAGTATTAACAACCGGCCAAGTCTCCGTATCCGTCCCCGTCTGCCTTCTCACCATGCCTGCGATGTAAGTATGTCAACTAGGATTACAGATTTTTTTATCAGAAAAGTAGTTACAAATAAAACGTATGGACTACGGCTGACGCTCTTAACTTACCAACAACGAGTGACGCCTTTATTCGTTAAACATTTAATGGGATAATTCTATGATAATTTTTGAATAAAACTAGCGGGTGGTCCTTATCGGAGATACCACAGTCATACTAACCCGTGGGTCCTAAATCACGAAATATTTATCCCCCAACCTTAAAAATTAATCCTCTCGGTTGGGGGTTGGTAACAGAATACGATATAACTACCCTGCCTTTGACATTTTCATAATGTACAGAACTCACATACGTGCTTGTTATTATTACCGTAAATACTTGACGTAACACCCTTTGTTACGTCGTAGAAGGAAAACACTGGTGTAAATGCTTATTTTGTGCATTGTAAAACGACACCGACGATGTTTGTTGAGAACCTTCCATCTCGGATAACAACGGAGTTAAATCTCGTCGGGAGTTGCGTTTCTCTTCCAATTTTACTTCGCCGAAATTGTTCCGAGGCATTTCTAGAGAGTAATTATTACCATTGTTTAAAAGTATCCTGCTCTGTGATGCAGACGTATCAGACTTGCTTCGTGTTGCTAACGCTATGTTGCATTTAATCAACAAGAAAGACCAACCCACTAAGGCCCTGTTGTTTGATCAGTAGTTAAACTAACTAATTGTTAAATATCGAAAAAGGAACGGAAAATTTGACACATTTCCTTGAGATTTTAACCATTAATAACGTTTTTTGACTATTACTTAGTTTAACTACCGATCAAACAACAGGCCATAACTAAAGTACAAGTTCACATTCAGATTTAATAAACAACGATAGGTGGCGTCAGAAATTCAGAATACCCTCTGAGTATGAAAAAGCAAGCGATCATTAATTTCGTGGATCCTAAGTAGGGTCTTGGTGGCATAAGTGGTAATGCGCCTGCATTGGCCCGGATAGCTAGAGTTGTAAGTTCGAATCCTGCCATTGACCGACGAAAATTGTTTCGCTTTAAATATAGATTGAATTTCGTAACAGACGTTTTTGTTACATTTAAAAACATTTGAACTGTTGTTATTTTAACTTATTAATTTTGTAGTTTTTGTTGTGGTAGTTTGCGTTTAGGTCGGTAGTGTATTTTCATATATTTATTACGATTCCTACAAAAATTACAATATATATTTTTTTGATTAGGTACTCATTAACTTCAGTACACTTGTTATCTCAGAAATCTGTTCCGTAGGTACCAAAGAAAATGTAAGGAGGATTCATGTCATGAGCCACTTTATATCTTTCTAGTAACTTAATAAATATAAAATGTTGCTAAACAATCACAATATGGGAGGTCTTTGTAAACATTTGGAATTTCTTTCGTCCCTAATCCAGAGTTCTGTATTCTGTGAATTGGCTGTTGTCTTCGGATCAGTCAGAAAATAACGTTAATTGAATGTGAATATTTATTCCATCGGAAAGAAGATTCGACGCAATTTCGACGGCGATGAATTCGTTCCACGTTCTCCTACCCCAACTTTTCCCACTTTGGGGTCGACTTTTGAAAATGTCATACTTAGAGCATCACTAAACTGCTACATGAGCCATAAATCCCAAAAATCACTTTACTAAGTGTGTACCTAGTTTCAACGTACCTAACGCGTTGCTGTTAGCCAATAAAGCGTGGGTTTCCCGGGGTAGTCGGTACCGCTATATCACGCGCGTAAATTACTCGCTAAATCATTGTTAATGCAAGTAAGAGGTCACGGTTTCCTAGTAAAGTAAAGTCATATTATCGAAACCATCATATAAATTAGAATGTTATTCATCGCTATTTTAGGTGTGGTCTGGCATAAGGCTGTACCGCTGCCCTAGTAAAACCTAGCTTTAATAACGGAAAAGTATACCTATATGTATGTACCTATAAAATGAAAGATACAGGTCGCCTTTCTACTTGAGACAAATTATGCTAAGTGCACCGTTTTGGAACTTGTCAATCCGTATCAGGAGAGTAATCAATGACCCAGGCTGAAAATTAATAAATTAAGTGAATTTTAGGAGAAAGCCACAAGAGAATTGATAACAAGTGACGACGAAAAAATTGGGTCGCTTTAATGTTATTTATAGACCTTTTACTAGTTATTAATATCCTTTTGAGTTATTATTATATTCTCCCCTAAAGATAATCGTAAAAATAATTAAAAAAGGTTTTTTGTCTAATTGTATAAGTAAAAATAATATTTACGTATTAGACTGTACCGATTATTTTTTCTTGATTCTTATTCGACCGATTTTTCATTACATCCTTCATCATGTCAGCCGAAAGACGTCCACTGCTGGACAAAGGGCTCCATTCAGACCGGTCTTGTGCTTTTCGCATCCACCGCGTTCCCGCGATCTTTACTAGGTCGTCACTCCATCTTGTTGGACATCCTTAATTTGATATAAAGGTAACGGTGTACATGTTACCTTTTAAGTATATGTATACATAATTTCACTAATGTGTGGACTGTGGATGGGTTGAGAAAGTCAAATAAAATTTGTCCGCTTCCATTATACTCAAGAGCAGACTAAACTAAGCTTTAGATAAAATGTCTCTCGAATACCCGATCTTTAGGTAGTTAGCACTGTGCCGAAAAACGAAGTGTGATAGATTTTCAAAAATTAGGTCAACTGAAGTAAAACAGAAACAAAGCTTCGATTCAAACGCATATTTAAAGTGTAAACAGAAAAACTTACGTATATTTATGAACTCAACTGTACTGTTTGTTAAAACCAATATGCCGATGCCGTGAAGTGACAACCTACCTATAAATCATTTTCCCACCTCAATCATTCATTATTGTCATTCGCCGATGTACTACATAATTCCTATTCAGACGGAAATAAAAGTGGCTTGGATTTAAGCTCCTACGCCAAATGACTAGGTATTGCTTGCTCAGGAAGCCAGTAGAATTCAATGAAAATTTTAATTGTTAGTTTTCTTACTTCAAACCGTCTTATGTTACATAAAGTCAGAGAATTCTGTAACTAATAATATCGCGTGTATTTTTTTATTTTTTTATGTAATTTCTACGTACTTTTGTTCGCTGGGAGGTATTTATAATAGGTATTCAATGAAAAGGAGTCTTTTTTTTTTGTATGGGGTATGGGCCCCTCCCAAATCGCAGCGTATATTAATGAAATATATGTCGATTTGTTTCTCTTAACCTCATGATTACGTTGGTTATATTAGATTTAAATTGTCTAACCGGAATGCTGAGAAATATGATGATTAAAATATGAATGTCACAATAACTAAAAAATCAAAGATCAATTGATTTAGTAGTAGGCGAGGTTTCCATCGTTGTTTTATGTTGTGAAATGCAAGTACGTTGTACGGTGCAATGCAAGAAACAGACACTCATTTTTGAATCTATAATATTAGTGTGATTAGGTAGTAAATATAATATCAAAGTGTAAATAATAGGCAAGTGAGTTGTTCTAGACTGGTCGTCTAAGGAAAAAAACGCTGTCTAAGTACCTAGCAAAAATATTGATTCATTCTGAATCATCATCATTCTCAAAGTCGTCCCTTAAAAGTAGTTATTTGGTCTAAAAATGACGCAGGCGGCTCGACCTCATCTTGATGCCGAGCCCAAGATAAAACCCACACCACAGACATTTGCACAGCAGCCGACATCAAATATTTTTGGACATTGCGTTGAAATCTTACTGCACAAATAACTCAATGGCTTTGCGAGTCAGGTGATGTTGTAGAAGGTGCCTTTTTATAAAATATGCCAATTACGGGAAACATTACAGAAAACTTATCTGATTACGAGGGGCGGCTGATAAGTAATCTCCTTGGTCAGAAATATATACAAAAATAATGCTGGCTGGTATGGATTTATATTCGTTTGTTATTCTATTTTCAAAATGTATTACATTCATTTGTTTATTGCATCACGTTTATTTGTCTCCTACAATTGTTTCAAACATGTCGGTAGAAAAAGTGAAAATGGATAAAATCGAGCAGCGTGCGGTGATTAAGTTTTTGACTAAAGAAGGGAATACGCCTTCGGAGATCAGACAGCGTATGTTACGTGTGTTTGGCAGTTTGTGTTCTTCCGAATTTGTTATAAAGTTTTGGTCAAAGCAGTTTAAGTTAGGTCGTGAGAGTCTGGAAGATGATCCTCGTAGCGGAAGACCAGTTTCGGCCGTCACCGATGAAAATGTAGCCAGGGTGAAAAAAATTATATTAGAGGACCGACGAGTGAAGCAGTGGGAGATAGCTAGAGATGTGGGCGTCAGTAAAGAGCGAGTCAATGAAATAATTCATGAGCATTTGAACATGTCCAAGGTTAGTGCACGTTGGGTCCCCAGAATGTTGACTGCATTTGACATGGAGAGGCGTGTCAAATGTTGCGAAGAGTTTTTGGAGATGAGTCGAGGGAAAGAGGAAGAAATAATTTCTAGAATTGTAACATGTGATGAGACTTGGATTCGACAATGGGACCCGGAAAGTAAGCAAGAGTCGTTACAGTGGAAATTTAAGGATGAGAAGCCGCCTCGGAAATTCAAGGTCTGTCCATCGGCAGGTAAACTTATGGCTACAATCTTTTGGGACACAGAAGGGATTTTGCTCATAGATTATTTACCGAAGAAAACTACAATGAATGCTGATTATTACTCAAACTTACTATACCAACTAAGAGAGACAATAAAAGAAAAACGGCGAGGTAAACTAAACAAAGGTATTCTGATTTTGCACGATAACGCACCAGTGCATACCGCCCGCACAACGAAGCTAGCAATTAAAGACAATGGCTTCGAAACCATTGACCACCCCCCTTATAGTCCAGATTTAGCCCCCTGTGACTATTTTCTGTTTAGACTTCTCAAGAAAGACCTCAGGGGACGAAGGTTTATGACCGATGACGAAATGAAGGCTGCGGTTACTGACTTTTTTGACGACAAACCGAAAGATTTTTTTTTTAATGGTTTAAATTCAATATTTGAAAAATTTAATAAGTGCATTTTACTAGCAGGGGACTATATAGAAAAATAAAAAAAAATTAGCCACGACAGTCTTTTGTTTCATTGTTAGGTAGATTACTTTTCAGCCGCCCCTCGTATGAGGGTATGTCTAAAAGCAATTCGGAAAAAAGGTTTGAGTGAAGTCTTTGTTGACAAATACTGCGTTCCGTTTCACTGTGATCTTTAAAAGAGGTGTTGGCGAAACACTTAAAAATAAGACTAGAAAAAAGTTTAATCTTTTAATACTTTTTCTTCTTAATTATTAACAGTTAATATTATTATTCGGTACATGCTACTATCGAATTGCAGTTTTGTTTATTAGCACTACCAAAACGTTCCTCTACATGCATTTCATTTTGCATATTACTTGACACAGACAGGAATCAAATGTTCCGTAATAAATATCAAAATATAACTTTTTTTATTTAGATTCTTAATTCCGGTTACATTTTAATATAAGATATCGTTCATTTGTTGTAATAATTTGATATTTGTTTTGTGTATAAAACTATCTCCTTTGTTTGTTTTTTTTACTTCAAAGAGCCTGTTACTTGAAGCCTAGACGATACTTTAGCGAGTCACATCATCGGTCAGGTTTTTCCATTTCGTCTCCACGTTGCCCCATTGAACCTAACATTTACGCTTCCATTATTCAACGTGATACGAATCTTTTAAATGAAGTCAGAGTCGAATAAGTATTAGATGACTTTAAGAGAGAAATCATTTTTTGTTAATTTATTTACCAGGGATACTTTGAATAAGAATTAATTGACAGGAAGGGTTAAAAAGGACCTACCAATAAGGAAAATGAAAATGTTTTGAAGAAATTGAGAGCGTCACTCGAGGACAAAGAATCTAATTTCGTGGTTATCGATCTGTGCTCTTGTGGCATACCTGCAAGATATTTCATCTCCTAAAATTCACGTCTTATTTTATTTTACTTTCCTTTGTAAATATTTGTAGAAGTATGTACACACTTTTTTGATGACATACAAATTTAACCTCATGATTTGAATACAATATATTTTTACAATTTAAATTATGGTCATTCAAAATCCATTTCAATGTAAACGCTAGCTCGATAGCATCATCAGTTGATGATTGACACTCTAAATAAAAACTCATCAATATCTTGCCCTAATTTAATATGACGGAAGGTTATGTTTGTATTTTTTGTAGGTAAATTACTAGGTTACAAATATTGGTTTAGGTGGTATGGGATATGGTACAGGCATTCCATCTTAGTCCTCATAGTTGGCAACATATTTGCAGTTTTAAGGTGCGTTTCCACCTCGCCTCGCCTTGTCTCGTCTCGCCTCGTCTCGCCTCGTTAGTGGGTAAGCACCTTTGTGATCGCAATTTAAAGATTGTAAATGCGTGTCAGTTATCATCAGGTGTCCTTTGTGCCTTTGATTTCTCCATGCAAAAAAAGCACATCGAGTAAACGTTCTGCTCATAATTTGTGATTCGGCATGGCACTTTTAAAATTGTCAAACTTGTGTGTAGCAATTTATTTTTATTAATAATAATTATTTTGTTCATGAGCGGTTAACTTCGAGCAACCTTTGCCATAATTCTTTGATCCGAATTCAAGTAGTAGATCAAACTGATTGAGAGGTTGTATACGACAAAATTTTAAATTATAATGTTTGGCTAACCATTCACTTGGTTGTTGTACGTGATATTTTAATAACAACTGCTCGTCCGACAGGGTTCACTTTCTGGCAATTTCGGATAGGTATATTGCTCACGAAGACGCGACACTATCTCTTTGTAAGACAAGGGTCGCGGGCTACTGGGACTTGCCTCCCGATCAGGATCATTCTCCGTTTTCTACGAAATCACTACCCGAACGGACCCTCGGAAATGTTCAATCACGTCATTACCATTCGAGAAAGATTGAGTGAAGAGACAGTTAAGTATAAATATGTGACCTCTATTTTTTGCATGCTGGATACAGCTAAGTGTGCGATCTATAGCAAATATTATAAAAAAATATATATATTGTTACCCACACTGACAGCGAATAAATAATTAGTTCATTAATTAATTAATTACACTTGTCATAATATTTGACGAAGTGGGATACAAGTTAATCGTTTTAATGATCGGTATACTCGTAGGTATGCTGTGCAATTAAGGGAGACCACACGATGACGAATTATCGTGGGATACTATATCCTATATACTCGTACTTGTTATATTCAAGGGTATTTTAATTGGAAGACAATGTTATTATATACTTTTAAATTGTGTAGAAATTTTCGAGTACAAAAGCGAAAAACGGGGCCAGATAAATGTATAAAAGTTTTTTGAACTGATCATTTTTGAGACGTTTGTGTAATTAACGTGTAACGCGGAGCAAGTGACCCTGTGCCCCCCTTTATTTTAGAAACTACTTAACATAAAACAATAAAATAACTATTATCTGTATAATCTCGATATTTTTTGAAACAATATGAGAGTTGGCCTGCCATTTATACTTATAGTCCACTAGCACTTTAAATCTAGTCCAGTAACCTTGTCGGTTGAAAGTACGGGTTAGTTTGCGTCAAATCTGGTAGTTCTAATTTTTTGCAGACTTGTTTATGAGGTTGGCCCAAAGAATAATCCAAGTTTGTGACCTCTTGCGCCGAATGCAACTTTGTCAAAAATAAAAAAACCGGGAAAATTTGTGACTTTTTTCAGATTTTGGCGATTATAACCACCCTAAAGGACTACTTCTTGATAGTACCTTCTCTTTTAGGACGTCTTTAAAGAGAGTAGAATTGTCTCTGTAGACTAGTGTTGACCCAATAGTTTCCGAGATAAAGGTTTTCAAAATTCATCATTTTTTGAACTTCGCAATTTTTTTGAATAACCTTGACGAGCTGCGGTACCAACTATTCGACAGGGCTGCGTAGAAAACCAGCTTCAATCAGACCAGGTTACCGACACGAGACTCTGATGAGCTCAGGATGTCTAAAGTTACTGGAGTATTAATATTTCACAAACAGATCGCTTAATCGAAAAATTGTTTTCACAAATCCGCAATATTTTTAAAAGACCTATCCAACAACACCTCAGACCATGGGGGAGGTAACCTAATATTTTTTTAAGTGTAGGGGAGGTACCCTATTTTTTTTTAAAGATTTTATTTTACCACTTTTTCTGTGCGACAAAGTGGAAATTATAGCTTTCTAGAACTAAGGGTCTCTGAGCTTAGGTGCGGACGGAAGGACGGACGGACATGGCGAAACTATTTATAAGGGTTCCTAGTTTGACTACAGAACCTTAAAAATAGCCCCAGGGCAATCTTTGTATTGCGATTGGTAAAATTGCCAGTCAGCAAAAAAGCAAAACATCGCATTAAGGCCCGCTTGCACGTAAATGTTAACCCTAGGTTAAAATTCTTTAGCAGGTGTTAAGATTCACAGTTCTTATAATGAATCTGACATTCTTTAATAATTTAACCTGGGGTTAACCTAGGGTTCAATTAACGTGCAAGCGGACCTAAATAGGGTTACAAAATTTTACATCTATAAGGCATGCTTGCGCGTAAATGTTAACCGTAGGTTAACAGGTTAATTTGTTAAAATTGTCAGTTCTTAGGTATATGCATCTGAATTCTTGAATAATTTAACACAGGGTTAAATTTACGTGCAAGCGGGCCTAACTTAACTTAACCTACTAAAGGTTAGTTAAGACTTGTGTGGGAAAAACCGTAAGGATCCGCCGTAAGGAGCCGTAAGGATCTTTTCCTACTCCTGTACTTTTATCTGTCATTTATATAGTCACGAACACTAATATAAGAATATAGATAATATGTCCGCAGAACATTCCGTAGAAAAGTCTATCTAGTCTATTCCCCTTAACAGCACTTGTGCTTTTTTGAGCCAAAACGATATGCCTAGCTGCCAAAGCTTACACCTGGGTTAATTTGACCAATCAAAATACTTCACCAAATTTAACCACCAATCACAATACACATTGACTGTCAATCGGAACGTTAGGTTCTTTTTGGTATGTAAACTCTTTTACTAATTTAACTCTTAAAAAAAAACATTTTATTTGGTATCAACCAACCAGAACGCAGCTATATTAAAATCGACCAATCAGGTAAAAGAATTCATTTCTCAAATCATTAGGTGTTTTTTAGTCCCTGTTTCACAAGTTAAATCGATTGTGCAACTTTAAAAAAAAATATGAAACCTGGCAAGTGCACATCAATTTAAAAACAAAGTTAACCATAGACACATATTTTATTGTTTTCGAATGTTTCTCGCTCGTTTGTTGTTCTGTACTTCGTTCGTTCGTATTCTAACCTAGGTATATTAAAGAGTTTTGTTAATTTAATTTTGCATTTTATTTGAAACCTAGTCGTAGAAAAAGTATTGTATGCAACGGTGTATAACTAAGTCAAAAAATAGTCGTGGCGTCTTGCTTTACGATGTTCGCCTGCGGCTCACATCGTAACCACACCACTCGTCTTTTTTGACCTCTCTTATACAACTGTTGCATAAACTACTATAATGTACATATACTCGTACCTACTTATATGGAATTTCATAATATCATAGTTATTATTCAACAGCGCGTAGCATTAACACTTATAACAACCTTCGTATCTTCTCTTCATCTAACATGCTTCATACGATTAATTTTACACTTCATCTTTCATTCGCTTCATAATATTAACCAGGTACTTAAAAGGCTGCAAACAATTTTATAAGAATATACCGTAAATTAAAGCAAGTTCTCGACAGATTTCAGGGAACATTGAATCTCTTAGTGGGGTCTGAGGTCTGACTGAACGTGTTTTCAGTAGTAACATTTCAATTTGGGAGTGTAGAGCGGGAACAGAAGTGAAGGTGCGTCGACAAAGCCCGCTGTAATCAAAAGGCAGCGGCTTGGGTCGGGCGGGTCGCGCCTGGCGTCGGCCATTTTCCCAATATCGTAACCAATGAGGTGCCGGATTACTACACTTTAATGGATTTATGACCCACAGCTTCTCTTAAACACAAATCCTCTGTTCGTATTTACAGACTGTCTTCCCTAAGCGCTTAAGTTTCTTTCCTCGTGCCTCCGATAAAGTCTTTAGCGTAATTCAATTATATTCCTTTACGCATGGTGTATTAATAAAAAAGCGACGATGACCTTTTCGTGGGAATTTCGCTACGCACATAAAAATGTTTATAACTTGAAGTTATGAAAAGAAATATTGCGGCTATTTGTACTCCCGGTCCCTAATTTTAATAGCCTGCATTCTTGACTTTTGTGTTTCTTCCCTAGAGGTAAATTTTAGAGAGGAATATAGATTGCTGTCCGTAGTTCCGTACACGTGTATCACGGTGTTCTTTTATGTATTTTATGTTTTAACTTATAAAAACGAATATTTTAATTGAAATTTGAGTTTTAAATAAGCACTCCGATTGACATAAAAATGCACGCATTATTTATATAAAATATTAAATATATTACAGTATAATACTTAGAATATAAGGGAGTTTATACTTAATATAAATATCTTAATAAACAATATACGCAGTGGATAAAACGAAGGAAGTCGATAAAAGATAACAAGACGTATCTATTAAACCCCCATATGTATGCATCTATTTTCTACTGTTAAAGCGTAATTTCACGTTACAGTTAAACATAATTAATATACGTACAGTAAAGCATAATTAATACAGTTGTTGATAATCCCACCAAAAAAAAAAGGTACGAGTTTTTTTTTTGCACTACGTTTTGTTGCTAGTTGGACTTTTTTGTACAGTCATTATCTGCTGGGTAGGTCTACGTTAAATACAGCAGAGCTTCTGGTGCCACCTTCCGACTCCATCATCAGATCAGCTTATGTGTGCAATTGATTAGCAATAAAAATTGCAGAAGTTGATCGCTGTCTTACTTTAACTTCTAGAGCCAGATGCACAATTTAGCTGTCTTTTTCTCACTTTAAAGTTAGAGTAAGACGGAAATTTGATTGCTAGTTAAACCTCGCTTTAGACACTTACCTATGCATTATCATCGGGTTTATATTCTGTATACTAAATTTTAGCCTCTTCCGTTAGCGGGAACTGGGTAAAATTGACTTGCAAGATACCCAAATACAGAAACTAATTTTTTGCAAGTCGGTTAAAAAGGGGCTAAGTTTGATACAGGTGAAGTTCAGGATTGCCAGCATCGCCGATAAGAAAATAATATATTTACATAAATATGTACGCACCAAGTTACATGGGGTTTCTTTGAAGCATAGCTGCAGGAATGTACAATAGGCTGTAAAAATATTTACGAATATTCTGCCCTACTAAGCATAATGGCGATATCTCACACAAACCATCTGTAGAAATTGCAACCTAGTTACAAACAGAAGAGAGTTGAATCTGCTTTGGCTATTGAATTTAGTTATTGCATTTTTGCTTAGGAGGGCAGTATTGTTGCCCCCACTAATCACACAATTCAAAAGTATATTGATTATACAACTAGGAATGACCTTCTGCTGGAGTTTCTTGCGGTGCTTCTCCGCAATGATGGTCTTCTCCGAAGCGCTGGTAGATTCACTCTATATTACCGACGTGTAAAAGAGCTCTCATGTGGCCTATTTGCTGAATAAATATTTTGAATTTGAATTTGAATTTGGAAAGAAACAAAATTACCAATAAACACCAAATAAAACATAACCTTGTACAAGAGACTAACTACTATTTCATGATCAGTAACTGTTACTTAAGACATTGAATTTAGGTCACCTTGATGCATTACACGTTGTCAACCCACGCAATTAGTGCAAATTAGTGCAATCGAATTAGAATCTAGTAATCTATTTAATTACAATTTTTAATTGATTATTCACCAATTATTAAGGCATTTGAAAACAGACTTCCCACTAAACTTGTTATAGGTAGATTTTTCCGAATTTCACTACCTTCTTGCTGTTACGTTAGGTAATAACTCTTAAATCTGCACGTTGGAAGAAAACTCATCAATTTTAGATTTAACCAAACTGGCACAAACACGATTGAAGCGAAATTGATGATACAAAAGCATTTTAGGTGTTTATTTTTAGCTAGATTTTAACGAAAATCATGACTAAAGGTAGATTGCTTTTGTTTCAGGGTTACGAGAATGGCAAGTGACACTTGAGCGTGTACGTAACGAATACGTGGTGTTTTTACGTTTAGTGACAACAAATGAGTGATATATACCTGTGGTGAAGTGGTGTGTTAGTGATGAGTTTCCTGTCGTCGCTGGGGCAGTACGTGGCGGGCGTGGCGGACAGCGTGGCGGGGCTGGCGTTGTCGCCGCGCCGCGCGCCGCCGCCCGCGCGCCACCGCTCCGCCGACGAATCGGCCAAGCCGCCGCCGCAGCCTTCCACTGCCACCATGAGAGGTAAATCCACTTGGGAATATGTTTTAGGGCTCTTTCGTAATGTACTGTTGAACGACACAAAGATGATTCTGCTGTCCATGCATGTCCGGTAAACGTTAGGCTTGCATGACGTTAAAGTCTATGGATAATGTGGATGGTAAATCAAAAGCATCTCTATACAATTCCATAGATTCAGATCGTCTGTTTAACATTAGATTCACTCCAATTACCGACGTGTAAAAGAGCCCTCATCCAACCAAATTAATGAATAAATATTTTGAATTGACGGTAAAAACGTGACATGCGACGGTAAACTATAAAAACCGGGCAAGAGCATGTCGGGCCATGTTCAGTGTAGGGTTCCGAAGCTGTTACTACAAACAAATTAGACCTCGCGACAAACTTAACTTTGCCGTTGGAAAAATGATATCCCCATACATCGACATAGGTCGCGGTTAGTTTACCAACACCGCAAATAAGATTTCGGTAGGTATAAAGATTTAAACCGTTTGTAACTCAAACTTGTAGTCGTGATAGTTTTCCTATTAAATTCATTATATGGGCTTTCATTTAAGATATTTTTCAGATTTTTATTATTTGTAGTTTTGGCTGTAGGGGGGGAGCACTTGACTCTAACAAAAATTAGCGCTTTAAAGCTTAATATTTCATAAACGGATCCCTTAATCGAAAAATGGTTTGCACAAACCCGCAATATTTTTGAAATACCTATCCAACGACACCCCGCACTATGGGGTACACGAGAAAAAAAAAACATCCCCACGTTACGTGTAGGGGAGGTACACAAAAAAAAATGTTTTTTCATGATTTTATTTTACCACTTTGTTGGCGTGACTAATATGTATATTCATGCCAAATTACAGCTTTCTAGTACTAAGAGTCTCTGAGCTAGGCTATGGACGGACGGACGGACGGACGGACATGGCGAAACTATAAGGGGAAAGTTTGACTACGGAACCCTAAAAACCGGGCAAGAGCATGTTTGACCATATACCAGTCAGATAGGGACAAATGTTTTGTCCACTTTTATTCACATCGATAAACAGAGTATAACAGGGGCCGGCCGTAGCCAAGATGCAAACGCTACTAACGTTTTTAGTTTCTATCACTCAAAATGTATGAGATAACATTCTCTTGCGATGCGATAAACCACATGATCAGTGGCCCGTTTCACGAAGCTACAAGTTACAAATTACAAGCGGGACTCTTACTAGCGAAAGGAGTTAGAAAGAGACTTCCGCTTGTAATTTGTAGCTTCGTGAAACTGGTTCTAGTTGTCATCCCATACATTTTGAGTGATAGAAAAGAAAAACGTTAGTAGCGCTTGAATCTTGGCTGCAGCCCCTGGGGCCCGCAGCTCGTATTAAACCCCCCTCACTATTGAATAAACTCGACGGAAAAAGCCAAGACAAAGAAGCTGCAGAAATAGTTACTTTGTACACTAATTACAATCTAAGTAGTTTGCGCAGACCGCTGTGTGAAAGCGGGTTGTATTATGTTATAATGATACTGTACATATATGTTTTTGATCATTAAGATAGAATTCAGTAATCAACTAATCATGTACAGACCTTGCGTTCGATCCAGTAGTTAGATTTTGTTACAGAGATGATGATGCTGACCAAATGAAGCATGGACTCCCGTAATATTTGTTTCCGGCGAATTTAACTTTCAATGAGAAATTTCTATCGTAAGGACGTTTCTGAAACCAACTCGACTATCTACAATTTGAACACAAAACTGTTTCTAAAAATTTTATACTTAGGTACTTGTAGTTTTCAAGTCTCGGAAGCTGTGCAACCTTTTCACAAATGTAGGTACCTACTTACAGTGTTTTTGTTAAAGAAAGAATAAAAACAAGCTTTTAAGGCCACTGCGTTCCAGTTAAGTAGAGTATGATTCTATTATCCTTTAAAAGCCTCACAGCCTGCAGTCGCAACTTTAAAACAATAATACCTACAACTCTCTACGATATCGATTATCGGAAAAAGCATATCTAGGTTTGCGTACTTGTATAAATAATACTTACGTTTCACTAAACTGTTTTGTTTGCGAAGTCATCATGATGAGTTTGTGGAACTTTGTTTACAATAATGGAGCGAAAGGGTCTATTCATTTCAACTTGACTTGCGCTACTCAAGGTGACAGTTTGAATAATTATGTACACGAAATGAAGTTATTTTCAAGCAGTTGATTCTGCGATTGTAAACAAACGTCAGTTACTTGCGCGCAAAAATGCTAATGAATAAACTGAAATTGGTACTACGAAAACTATTTGTACGAGCATGAAACTCACAGTAACAGAGGGAAAGCGATAAGTTTAGGAATAATAATAATAAAGGTTTAATTAGAGATAACATGTAAAACTATTACACTAAAAATAAAACAAACGGCTTGATTAATTAAAAAAATATGTAGCTAGTTTTAGATTTTCGTTCTAACGTTCTAACTGTAGGTACTTGTAGGAGTAATTAATACTGATAAAGTCAAAAACGAGGCCGTTAAATTCGGTGGATATTAAGCCATTTCAAGGTCTTCTAGCCTCCCTCCGCCTTCATCATGAGACCACCACAAATATATATCCGTAGCTAACATCAATAAATGCCAATATATTACAAACTGAATTCTAAATTATTATTATAAATCCAGTCGTCCATCTTCTAGCGTTCGCTATCATCGATCACTGCTGTTGGCCGTAAGGTGAGGCAAACAGATCGCAGTGTGGCGCTGCCCTGAGTACGGAGTTGAGTGTCGGTGCACGCGGCTGGCACCGCCAGCAGCCAAGGGTCGCGGAGCCCAGCGCGGGCATCAGACACAAAATAGCTTCACTACATCCCCGCAGCCATGCGCAATCGAACCTACTACCAATGAAACCTAGTAAAATGTTACAAAGGCGAGTGACCTTCTTAGTTCCAGTGACTCGTAGCCCAGTGACCCGTAACTGGCTAAACAATTTTTTTTTCAAATCGGTCCGTCGGTCTTCGAGTAATCGGGGAACATAAATAAAAAAAAGCCGACGAATTGTGAACCTCCTCCTTTTTTTGAAGTAAAAAAAATAAAGCAGGATAGGAGTTTCGTCCAAACTGATTGTGATACAAATTCCTTAAATAATTATTTTGAACCATCTCCAACATCCTGCTATTATATTATAAATGCTAAAGTTTGTGTGTTTGTTTGTTACTCCTTCACCCTGCAACGGCTGGACGTATTTGTATTTGAAATGGAGATAGATAGCTTATAGGTACCCTGAATCGACACATAAATAGACTACTTTTCAAACCGGAAAATTTAAAAGTTTCCGAGGGTATAATGATAATCGATATCTACGTGGATGAATTCGCGGATAGAAGCTAGTGTGAGAATATATTTTCTCTCATGTGGTGTCCGTAAGTACTACTGCATTCGTTTCCAGTACATGAAACCAAGGCCGCATATAAAGTGCGGAGAGCTGCCGGTGTCAGTGGTTGAGAATTACGCAGCACAGAACCTAGTTTTTGGTATGACTTTCTACTAGTAGCATTAATTTCCTGTTCCCTAAGGGGCCCCATATACGGAACAATTCATCTGTACGATCGATCTGACGAAAATCGTAACGATTGATCACATCAAAAATTACGCCCATACACGAAACGATTGGTCGTAACGATCGGTTATTTACTTGTTTGAAACGAAGAATAAAGACGTGTTCAAATGTTCGTGTCAGAGTGAGACAAAATCGAATCGTTGATCGTAAACAGCCATACACTGTCGATTCATTACGATATTCATGATTGCATGGGTTTTTGTTGCGATTTTCGACATCGTCGTCGATGAAGTAAATCGTTAACGATCTTGACATACACTATCGATTCGTCGTTTCGATCGGTCTGAAAGCGACGGATCGTACAGACCAATCGTACCGTGTATGGGGCCCTTAAAAGTTAGTTGCGGGTCAAACAACCCTTAGATCACGCACTTGCGAGGTGTTTTCATCACCGAGTTCGTATTGATAAGTCCGTGATTGTTGAACGTGTAAAGCTCATCATTTCACTTTACTCGAATTAAAGTACAATTTATTCAAATTACTTTATCTTTATTCTGCATCTAGGTCACGCTGTAATACTGTGCAGTTGTCCACTTTATTTATAACTTTAAGAAACTATACGTCATCTGCAAACAGCAATACGAATAAATTTTGTATCACGTCAGGCAAATCATTTTAGTAGCTCTTATTAACTTGACATTAATGGCGGAGTGTTTAAGAAAAATACGATAAAACAGGTCCATAGCAATATTGTTTAACGTCGTAGAATAGAGTTCCCTGATCGCTTGTGCAAGAATGCGTGCTGGTGATATGGGGCAGGCATTATTGGGGTAAGATTTTTGCGTGCATTCCCATCCACTAGCGCATCCACTCGCCGCGTTTGTATTCTCACTGGAATTATTGTTTCTCAAAAAAGGTAATGCGAAGCGATTAACCAAATATGTTAAACAATTCATTAGATACACACGACAACGCGACGTTTTCAAATTTTCTCTTAACTAATCTGGTTATATTAGTAACTTCTTTAAAACCAGTTGCTGTAAGATAAAAAATTGATTAATAGGACAAGAAGGTAGATGAAATATAATTCCTTAATTACTTAGATTTCCTTACCACGTTACAAAGTTAAAAAGTTACGGCATAAGAATAAACAATAACTACACGTAGAAGCGAAACTCCCGGCTCTGGACGCGCGCTCGGCGCTTTAAATACCTACCGCCTGGCGACACCTGAGGTGTCTAGTCAGTCAGGGGCGTCACAGACGGAATATACATGTATTAACCAAGATATTATTATATTATTGTGATATTGTGTTAACTTAATAAAAATTGAAATTAATGGTCCGGAAAGGAATCTAAAAAGTAACTGCGGATCCCAGACCATACTTAAAACTTATTGAGCTTGTTTATTTATAGACTCGTTTCTGTGTTTTATAGATGATTAATAACCACATAACTCATTAATTTTTTTGGAGATCATCTTAATATCATCAAAAATAGTATTACCTAATTTAACGTAAATGCAAAACACTCATTTTGCAACAATGTTTCCACGTTGAAGAAAAACATATATAACTTATCGTGACTAAACTTGTATAAAACATCCATAAACTGATTAAAATATTTCACAAGTGACAGCCCTGACATTGGGCGCGGAAGACAGAGGGCCGTAGCGGGGTGAAGGGTGAAGTAGGTATTTAAAGCGCGGCATTTGGGGCCTGGGTAAAGGAGATTCGCTTCTACGTGTAGTTATTGTTTATTCTTATGGTTACGGGCGAAGTTTTATGCGCGTTTATAAACAGCTTAAAAACAAAAATCGACGATGTTCATATTTTAACCATTGTACATACTTACTTACAAGTATGTCTTATTTTGTATAGAATCCTCACGCTGTCTGTACATTAATGTTGCTTAAAACCCACGCAAGAATCGAATTTTAAATTTTAAATTCGGAGCTACTTTATTTTAAATTCCACTGGTGCAACCATGCAACATCGAATCGATTTGCCTGGTGGAGCGGGACTTCGTGGGTGGAAAATTTAAAACTCTATAATACCAATCTTATTTCAGTTTAAGATAGTCTTATCTATCTACTCGACCAGCACATTTTCTGCATGTTGTATAGAACTACTTGTGTCATTTCGGTGCTGTTGGAGCTGTTTAAAGTGTTCCTAAAGAATAGAAATACATAGGTCACACTGACAGTTTTGCACTTCTGACTATTCATAAATATTTGAATTTCGAATGTTATTGTTTTTTAAAAATAGAGGATTTACTTAGTTTATGATATGTAAAAGTTTCTGGCGGGAAACTAGTATTTTTTTATGACTTATTTCAAAGTTAACCTTGTGCAGCGAAAATAGAGTTGACGCAAAATCATTTCAGAGCAATGATTTTACACGATTTTGTAAGTTCTCTTTCTCCGCAAGAATGTAGTGCTCGCCTTCAAAATGCTTTTGGGCTTGAAGCTCCACATTTAATCACTGTAAGACGGTGGTACGGTGAAATGAATGGAGGCAGAGTTTTTCGACCATGTTTTCTACATGATGAAATTCGTCAAGGTCGGCCATCAACTGCGGTTACTGATGAAAATGTGGCTACTGTCAAGCGAATTTTAGAAAAAACCAACGAAACACCTATGATGAGATTCGAGGATATTTGAGGATTTAATGTTTGCCGTTTAATGGGGGACGGGTCCATTTTTGCCATTTTGGCTACGGAACCCTAAAATGGAAACCTAAAGTTTAAGTACTTTGACATTTTTATTTAAATAGTGATGTTTATTTTTACATATTACAATTACAATTCAAAGTTATTTAGTTTAACATAAGTGGCTGAACGTCACCTGAGTCAGTCATTTAGTATACTCATCAACTTGTAAAGCCAGAGCTGTGATAGTTTTCGATTTAACTACGTTATATGCTACTACTACCGTGAATTTTTAACATATCCAAAAACAACGGTTTAACTCTTAAAAAGGTTAAACTTGACTTTAAAAAAAAGAAATGATCATATGATCTTTCTAATCATAATATTCCTTTAGCTAATCATCAGTCTCTAAATTAATTTTGTTTTAATTATACGTAATTGTTTTTGTTGTTTCAATCAATACATAACTTGCTACTTACAATGACCAAACATTTTAATGTAATAATTTTTAAATCCATTTTGAAATGTAATTTTTATAATATTATCAATAAATTGTACTTTAAAAAAAAGTCTTACCTCCTGAGGTTCCTTGTACTAAAATAGTACAAAATACAGCCATTCAAATAAAGATCTAGTGCAAAGAAAGTAAAGTGTAATTTCTTATGTTTTTATGACTAACTAGCTTTTGCCCGCGACTTCGTCCGCGTAGAACTCGTTTATCGCAGTTAGGTAAATTAATAGTTTTAAGTAATTCTATAGTTTGACGTCCTCCCTGGCAAGAATGATCTTTCAAACAATATTGAGATCGAAATTTACCGGGACACCAACTTTGACCATTCACTCTTACGGGAGGGCACTCCCGATACCTCGAAAGAGTTCAGGAACTCTAAGGGTAGGACGTGACTTGCTCTGTGTCTATGACATTGTCTACCAATAGATACTCCACAACATCGCCTTCTACATGAGACATATTTTTATATTTATCCGCCCGACAATTTCGTTTGTCGGTGCTAATATCGCCCTCTCGCACAAACATTCTCTATTCTTTATATTGTTTTTTAGATCGGGGTACACGTTATTTTTTAGATCATCTATGTTTTGTACAATATTACAGAATTCGCGGTTTAATTTATTCAAATCGTTACTATCTCTCGCCATACGATCTTCGACCATTTTTAGTAGAGCTGCCGGATATATTGCCCCGACTGTGTATCATGGTGTACTCGTAGTTCCTGGCATATTTGTAGTGAGGTTAATTTTTTATATATATACTCATATTGTAGATGCCGAAATGCATTTATTTTATCCGCTGGTGTGCCCCTAGTTATCACCGGTAGATGAGAATCTGGGGTGTGATTCTCTCAACAAGCTGAGGTGGTCGAACGCTCGAGTGAAGGTCCAAGCGGCGAGTTTAAGTAGTCCCGACAGAGCGAACAAAACACGTTTTAGCGCGTGTATTCTCAATTAGGCAGCCTTATACCGCCGACACATCGTTCACCCGAACTTTATCACGGTATTCAGTCGCAATGTGAGGCATTGGTGGACGTATACACGAGCGAAGAGACCACAGATTAAACAATGAGTTTACTCAATTTCCTAAAGCTGGTTCACATATACCGTGCTTGGTGCCGGAATGGTTGGTAAATTGGTAATAAATAAAATTGTTTCTAGTTTTTTCATATCAATTTGTATAATTAACTAATTAACATTTTTTTATACGTTATAATTTAAAAAAATAGGCTTTATTTTGTTTGTAATATGTATAGGTTTATTGCAAAAATTGCCACATGACTACAATCTGTTATGTCTTGACAGTTGTGAAGTTAATTATGAGTTCGGCTTCACCGGGCTTCACAGTTTATTTACATTACACATTGAGGTATATTAACATTACATATGAATGAAGATTTTCCCATATACGGCAAGTAAAACTGGATCCGACACCGACGCCAAACCCAAGTCTCTAGTGCAATACAAACGTGCAGACTAGCTAACAAGTTTATTACCCTAGAAATTCATGTACCTAGTGACAAAATACGGCGTGTCCACTTGGCAAAGATACGGATTAAAGCCAGCTGCGAATGTGGTTGTGATGCGAGATCGGTAGAAGATAATTTATCTTCTATGATTGCTAAAGACGAAATCCTCTTACTAATGATATCCCTAGACATATTGACTTTAAATCTCTGTTAGGTCGGGTATAAAAATATTTTTAACATTACATTCTATCCGGGTAACATTGATTTCTGAGGTAACATTATATGACTTAAAAAATAGTTTCTGCTAAATATTTTTGTAATAGCATGATCAATGATGTCTTATATCATTCTCCCTTATCACAAATACCAATCACAAATACTTAAATGATTAGGTATTGTATTTTAAGAATGTTTTATCCTACCCAAGTATTCAAAGTTACTGGTTGTGACTGTAGCAATGAGAATAATAATAGGTATATATATTGTCTTTTCCATTTCCCATCCTAAAGTATAATAAATAATCATTAACAAGAACATTTTCCCTATCAAGTCTTAGCCTCTTACTTTATTATTTATTAAAGCCTATTCTCCTAAGCAACAGCCCACCTAGGCCGAGCTCAGTGTTGTTAGGTGCTTAGTTTTAGTTTCTTTCCTCTGTTTGATCTCACCTTGAGGACTTTGGCGGTTGATATCTTCTTAAACTATCAATAATCTGATGATTCCCCCCCGACCCTATAACCTTTCACACAGCATTACAATGCAATTTTCATATTCATCTCATTAATAATACATTACATACAATACATATTAAAGAAGGAAAAGATTCAATATTAATAGCGGTTTTACAGTCTGTTAAATAGCTTATAGAAATCTTACATGAGCATAGCGCAATAGTTCGCTCCATATAAATATTACCTTAACCTAGTAGAACGTCACGGTCTGGAGTGGCAACCACATACTGGAAGGAAACGTTGTGGGCAACAGCTGAATGTGAATAGCACAGGACTGTTTCAGTTGATGTAGAGATAAAATGAGTGTGTTCAAATAACAAAGTATTTGCAGTTGCCTATTGTACCTAAATTTTGTTAATTGATTTTCTATTATTTTGTACACAGAAGAGATAAACATATGTATATCATACCTATTCCCTTAGAATAGGGAACAAGTAGGTCATATGAGGAAAAATATGTGAAATCATTTTTTATATTACCTACTGTCAGAGACACTTAAGGTCTGAAAGATATTTGTGAAATTATTTATCACGTTTTTTCTTTACTGTAAGAGCTCTAATCACGGCGAGTTGGCCTAGTTGGTAGTGACCCTGCCTACAAAGCTAGCAGTCCTAGGTTCAAATTGACACAACTTTAACCCAACCAAACCTATGTGAGTAAAATTAACCTAATTGAGTATTTGTTTTTATTTATATTTGTTCAAACAATGATTAGTTCAAACAGTCATTAGAAATTATGACTTACTTTATCATTAGGAATAGGCATTATCAGTTTTAGTAATATTAGATCATGTTAACACATTCATATTCACATTCATATTAGAATGTGTTAATGTTTAGTACAAGTAAGCATTAAGGTATATAACTATATAGGCATACTTATCAATTTGGACATACAAGTTTAGCTGTCATGACATTAGCGCTAGTGAAAATTACATCAACAGTTGGTATGCCTAATGAAATTACCTTTTATGACATTCGGTCTAGTGGGGGCGAACCAATGTATAGGTATAATTAAGTTAATAAAACAGAATATTTACTATACAAATACACATTTTATTGATTTAACATCTAACATATTGATATTAGCTATACCAGAACATTTAAAGACAGAGAGAAATGAAACAACAGTATATAATTTTTTACATTTTACTATAATATATACAATACAACACTAATATAATAAGTCCGGTTAATATTTATGTACTTATGTTTATGTGTATGTATGTATTTATGTACGTAAACAATGATCAGCGGTTCCCAGAGGTTGTTTTTTTCTTGAATTTCCTTTGAATATTTTTTTTTCTTTATAGTGGTTCTTGTGCCTATAATTGGAACCAGACAAGATGGCAAAGACTGCTCTTTCTTCGCTGTTGTTGTCCGAATGTTTGTGATGGTGGTCATGAAGTCTGTGATGGTTGCTAACTGAAACAAGAAGAAAAACAATTACTTTTCACCTGATTGGTCATAAGGGGGAGGAAGGGGTGGGCTTTGCCCGAAGGCTTGCTTCATCAGCCTTTATGCCGCTTACGCACGAGCCCCTGCTAGTTTTCTGGCCTCAGGACCTCCTACGCAAACCTTCAACCTCAGCAGTCAGGCTTCGGGACAGATACTGGTTAGCAACTGCTAAGCACTTAAGGAGTGCCTGATTGTGTTACAGCAGGCAAGGTCTGCTCTAACTTCGCGCCTTCAGGCTTCTATATTATACTCTAGGGGTAGGGCAAACAAGTACTGCAAAGAATCGGGGTAGATACATTCGGGTCTGTTACTTTAATATGACTATCATGTCGTTTTGATAAAATATCCACTAGGTGTTACTACTAATACTAAAATTATTTGTAATACAATATTCTTTTAATGACATTGAAATCAACCCATGACATTAAAAAAATCTCAAATACATACAAACAAACAAAATACACAAGGCAAGCAGCTGTTGCCTGCGACTCCTATATATTACTTTTATTTGTATAGAAGCCCAAAGACATCAACATTTTAAATGATGTGTTATAGGATTTCAAACATAGAATTAATCAGAATAGAGTAACACACTCCTAGATTAAAACAGTATTAATTCAAAATAAAACTGTATTTCAAAATCAACTTTAAAACACATAAACCTAATCTATCAGCAAGCTAATTGAAAATCGAACCTACCTTAAATTAAGTATTACCATATAATTAAGTATAAAATTATAAGTATAACCTAACTTTATTAAACCTACATAAATAACATCCTTGAAGTAAGTACTTACACACAGGCGCAGGAGATGGTGACATAGTTGGTAAATGCCACTGAATCTGGTGTAGGTTGGAGAGGCGCTCCGAAAGCGTTATGGACGCTCGACGTAGACGGAGTTGCGCGTTCAAGGGGCCACTTTCACACACGGAGACGCCGAAGAGGATTTCGTAACAAGCGGGTCACTACAGACTTGCACTACACTCGACGGCTTCAGACAGCGAGGCGGTGGAAGACGGGGCCTGGGGCTTCTGTGCGTGCAAGCAAAAGAAAAACAAAGTAAGATGACATTTGTGATTGCTGCCTGCGGTACAGATTAATAACCACTACGTACCTATACTACTGCTGGGCGCTGGCATTGCTGCGTTTCGTTTCACGTGTTTCACAGATTATTATAGCATATTAGTGATGTCAGCCAGTTTACATCTTTAGCTTACAATGAGCTTACAGTATTCTTCATTAAAAAAAACATTTAGATACGTCAAATATTTTCTGAGATATTGAATTAAACTTCGTATGCGGTGCTCGAAACCCGAACTCATCTCATCGTAGCGGTACATGCCCTATATGAGTACCTAAGTTCCCAGGGCTATATCTTTTCAACCGTAAAGGGTTTAACTTTAACTTTTACAAAATATGTTTTACTATAAGTTCTATTGTGTAAAATGTTAAAATGAACAATAAGTAAATGATATCGCAAGAGGTGTCCTCATACAAGGATCTTAAAAGATTTTTTTTCTTATTTGCATTTTTATACAGATTGTATTTTATAACGGCTGCTTATTTTGATGCTATTTAAAGCTTAAATTGTAGTGTAATTTTTATAGTTTACGACTAAATAGCAGTCTCATGTAAACCTGCTACAAATATGTGGAAAAACAAATTTAATCAACATGATGTTTTAAGCAGTCACCCATCCTGTTTTAGACTAGGTACTGAGCGTTTCGCTACAGATCGCGTCAAAAATCGCTTACTTGTTCGGCCTCTTTTAATTCTTTCTGAGGCCAGTTTCGCGAAGAGTAACCCAGTGTTAAATTTTTGGTGCAAGTGGCCCTTATAAAACTCATTAACAAAAACATAACCTTAGCTTGGTAAAAACACATTTTAGGTTCTCTCCATCGTTTGTCTTCGTTAGTGTCCATGATAACTTCGAACTTCGATTTTCAAAGTAGAGCCTCGTAAAGCAAAAGTTAACGTCGAAGCAGGCAATATCAAAAGTCCGGTGTGGGTAAGCAAGCAGTCCAAAAATTAAAAGAAATCCAGAGAAAATACCGAAGAGCGCGAAATCACAAGCTAAGGTTATGTTTTTGTTTATGAGTTTTATGACAAGGTAGCTGTCAAAGGCACATCTTTCACTTTTTTTTAAATATGTAACGGACTAAGGTTAGTGTCCATTTTAATCCATCCCAAATTTAATAAGCTGTTTTTATTTTTTATAATTATATGACGCAACCTAAAAATCTGATGTTTTATTAATTACTTAGAAGCCTTATTTCCTACCAACGAAAACATATCCAAGTATTTTAAATCGTTCGTGGAACAATGATATTTTATATATCATTGTCGGGGAACAAGAAAATTCTAGGCATTGCTGTACGAGACATCGTTTTGATAATGTCAAGTTACAAAAGTAATATTTTTCTTCCACATGTTTGAACAATAACTGTGTTCCCGAGTTTTTAATCGACAGTTAAGATAGTACGGTCAGCTGCAAAACCCAAGTCTATCTATTTAGATACTTACGTGAAATATATAGCCATGAGTTATATATAAGCTCTATATAGGTGGAAAGAACCCTTAGGCAACCAATATAGAACCACGGGGAGCAAAATTGCAGCCTATTTTTAACCGACTTCAAAAAAAGGAGGAGGTTCTCAATTCGTCTGTTTTTTTTAAATGTTTGTAACCTCAGAATTTTCGACTGGGTGAACCGATTTTGATGATTTGAATGCAGGTGCTTCCCGTTTGGTCCCATTCTTATCAAAATGATGATCTGATGATGGAATCCATGAGGAATCGACGGAACTCTTCAAAATTTATAGGCACACCTATAGCGATTTTGGTATTTTTCATTGTAACTCATGTATTTGCTCTTAGAAAGCATTATTTGGTGAATTGGAACTGCTGATGAAGACCACAGATCCACAGATGGCCAACGGAACTCCTAAACGGTATATATTTCGAGGGTGGCGACAAGATATTTCGATTAAGATAGTTGAGCTACTATGACGAAGCATATTTAGGTTTAAATATATGACTATGACTTTCCCACGGCGTTGCTTGCGGCGAGATTGATATGTTCTATGGTTTCTTATTAATTGAGAAGTAGGAGAATAACAGCATAATTATGCTCACTAAAAAAGTATAAAATAAAATAAGTGTTTAAAAAACAAAAACCTGCCTTCAACAAAGCAAATAATAACTTCTTTAAAATGGTAGGTAAATAGGTCAGTCCAACTAAAGTCGGCGTCCAACAATATTTTAACCAAAAGCAGGTTTTTGTTTTTTTAAACTTTTTTTTAACCGTGAAACTATGGTAGGTGGTTATGGTTTCTTTGTAAATTTCGATGACCTATTCCCAGTTGTCCACACCCTCGAAAATAGGTGTGGACAACTGGGAATAAAAATTCTCAGTTGTCCACAGTGTGGATAACTGGGAATTTTTATTCCCAGTTGTCCACACTCTTTAATTTGACTCAACTGTGTTAGTTTTTATTAATGTACTTAAGTAGATATATTCGTATTTATATATTATACCCAGGGTAAGGAAAATACAAAGTGTCATTTAAGAGTACCTAACAAACGTTTACTTGAAATTTGGTTTATATATCTGGTCTAGTTTTAAAGATAATATTAGCAAAAAATACATGTATTCGTGATTATTTTCATATTTGTAAAACATTTTTTTGTAATATAAACCAGATTTTAAGTAAACGTTTGTTAGGTACTCTTAAATGACTCTTTGTATTTTCCTGAACCTGGGCATAATATATAAATACGAATATATCTACTTAAGTACATTAATAAAAACTAACATAGTTGAGTCAAATTAAAGAGTGTGGACAAATGGGAATAAAAATTCCCAGTTATCCGCACTGTGGACAACTGGGAATTTTTATTCCCAGTTGTCCACACCTATTTTCGAGGGTGTGGACAAAGGGGGTGTGGACAACTGGGAATAGGCCATTTTGATACGCCTTTGATTTGATCAGGAATATTTAAAAAGAGAGTGCTAAATCAAATAAGGAACTGATACTGATAAGAAAAAAAACTGTTAAAAATCTAACCTAATGATTGTAGGTTACGTACAATGTTAAAGTAACATCTTCACAACTATCAAACGTCTGTGATTGATTATGCGTCAGTGTGATAAAATTCTTTTTAAAATAATTCATTTTTAAGGACTCCTTTTTGTCAACATGTCGAAACAAAAAAGATCTTACAGTGTTTATTTTCACTTATTTGTTCCCTATTTGGAACTAACAGGACTGAAAATCACTTAATTGTATCTTGCGAGTGGCAAAGCAGTGAATACTATTACCAATACTAATTATTTGCTCTTTTGTAGATCGCCCAGTGCTCGTGAATTAGGAGTCCTCAATAATGTTCCAAAATCCTAAGTTGTTGTTGTAAGCAAATCTATTCGGAATTCATTTCTGATGAGTTTAATGTCTAGAACTTTATATCAACAGAAACAAATGTTCAAAACAAATTTACCTATATCAACAGAGTGCCGCAGGACGAATAATATATTTTGACAGAGGCAATAGGAACAATAAAAATTTATGTCCTAATTTTGGAACTGTTAGATCGTTAGTGGTTTGAAATAAGTGAAAATAACAGCGACAGTCTCGTGTATCCCCTGCTACATCCCCCCATTGTTATTAGTCAGTTCACTTTCGTCAGAAATCATGATTTATTCCGCAAAAGTAGGTAGGTTGAGTTCGTTAGGTATGTTTAGATGCCCGAAGGGCAAACCGCCCAGCGGCAGAGCTCCGTCGAATAGGCATGATTTTACGGCCCTTCTAGGCCTTAAAGTTGCAATCACTTTAGGTTCCAAAAGGGCCGTAAAAAAATCTCTTTCGCCACTATTGGTGATATACCAAACACTGTTAAACCACTCATTTAGAACATAAAGCTATAAGATAAGCTGCAAAATTCACTAATGTGCTGCTTGGGAATTGCATGGACACCTTAACGTCTATAATCCTGTGAACACGTGAGGCCACGTTCGTAAGAAACAACCTATATACACGGCGATTTTTAATCGGTGATCAGGAGTTGAAAAATATTAATTACCAACCAAAATTGAATTCAATGGGTGAGGTCTCACGCAATTATCTCACTGTTTAATTAATTACACTTAATGATATTGTTAAAACCAATAACCACTGAAGACATGGTCAACCTACATTCATTATTGAAGTGAAGTGGATACGACACGTCAAGTGGCATCGCTTTGGCGGGGAATTTGACAGATCTTACGTCAATAAACTTTAACTTTTGAGAGCCAGGTCTACCAACCTGACATGACAACAAAATTACTTCACCCAAAGTCAACCAATTGCAGGTCATGAAACCGTAACCTAGCGACAATTGTTAGCGTACGGAGAAATTATGATTGGTAATTTCGACATCGGAAAAACGAAAAACCCACGATTTTATCCAAACGCTGATAGTTGCTACGGCTACGTTTAAACAACAGCTACTATTTATTAGTCATACAACGCCCAATCAGCTATTCTTACTATTCTTCTTACAGTCGTTATTGGTCGTTTTATAGGGTTGCTATGGCCACGTTTCAACAAAACTACCAATTTTCATTCACGTTTACAGAAAAATATTTTCTTCTTTTCTTGATTAAATAGCATCTGTCTCGTAGAATATTTTGCCAGTGTCAATTAATAAAATAATGTCAATGGACCTAAATTCTTTAACCTTAATGTTGTGCATACCTAAGAATTTCTAAACAATTAGGAAGTAGGGTGACAATTAATTTCGTTAAAGTTATTTTCAAAACAAAAATTAGGTATTACAAAAGAAACAAAAGGTTGGTTTCATAGAACTGCGACTGTAACGTGACCGACATCAATTACAGAATTAAAAAAATTGGTACCTGATCACCAATAAAAAATCACCGTATATAGCGTTGTTAACTGAGGTAATTCAATTATTATTGTTTTTTATAACTTTTTGACGTTAGTATTAGAATTAATAATTTCGCCAGTTTTCTAGAAGGGCCGTTGGCTTTACCTTTTCAACACACAGTCGGCTCTGGCCGTCAACTAAAAGTCGTGCCACTGACGCCACGTCGGCTACAGCCGACAAGATTTCAAGATTAAAAGAGACTTTGTTTGGTAGCAATAAGGTGTAATTTGCATAGCATAGCAAACATGTTTGGCGTGCGGGCATTTTGTATTCGACGTATGGCGTTCAAAAGGTTAGTTACTTGATACCCTGCTTAACTCGGGGTCAGTCCGTGGGTCGAAAGATTCGATTCTGACAATTATATTTTTTTAACTCATGTTGTTTCACAAAATAAATGAATGTATTCTTTTCTTAATAATCATCGTTTTCAAGAAACGATACAACTTTCAATAATTTAAAATAAAAAAATCTTTGTTTCTTATTACAAGTATAATATTTATTTCTTTTAAATTTTAATTTAGTGATCTGTAAACTTAGATTCTTCTTAATATTACCTTTGTAACAATAAAACGACACCTATTACTTACCATATATTTTTGAGGTACCTAATAGCTTGAGTATTCGTTTCCGAAATCGGAAAGAATATGCTCACCGCAAGTAGAACGTAGATCACGACGAATCCAGACTCGCATTAAATAATCCAGCTCCTGTTCCGCGTAACTGAGGCGCGCTAACCTAACCTATCAAGGTGAAATTGACCTGATTGACCAGTACATTACTACAGAGGCCGGGACAATAGGGGTTGCTGGCCGAAGACATATAGACGGCCGAGCAGAGCGAGGCCGGATAGGTCTGAGGCGGGCAACCCCATATTTCCCGCCGAGGTATGTATAGTGCTTTTCTCAAATATATAATTCATTAAAATAATTAAAACAAAAATTACAATGTCAAATACTAGGAGTGCATAAACATTAAAAGTAACCTATGCAATGCAATTTATATTACAATGATGAATAAATAAACTAAACTAAAGAATTGATAAGAGATAATTTAATAGTTTTGTTGTCATTACTTAGTAATGTTAATGAATATTTTCATCTATAATTTTATAACGCTCTGTGGCCTGTTTTATAAAGCTACAAATTACAATTTACAGGGTACAAATAGAGAATGTCAGCCAGTTTAGATTTTTGGCTTACCGTATTATTCATTAAAAACTAAAAATAGCTTTAAAAAAATCATTTCGATACGTCAAATAGTTTTCGAGATATTAAATTTTAAACTTCGTATGTGGCGCTCGAAACCCAGCGGCTAGCGCTCACGAATGATGACGTCATCGCTTAGCAGAGGTACGCGCCCTTATATGAAAAAGTAAGTTTACAGGGCTATAACTTTTTAACCGTTATAAGTAGCCAGTTGAATTTTTCACAGAGTACGTGTTATTATAAAATCTATCGTTTAAAATTATACAATGAACAATAAATCAAATTCCAAGAGGGGTCCCCATACAAGAAACATGAAAATAAATCTTTTTTTTTAGCATTTTTATACGGATTGTATTTTTATAATGGCTTCTTATTTTGATGCTATTTTAAGCTTAAATTGTAGTCTAATTTTCATAGTTTCCGACTAAATAGCAATCTCAAGTAAAACTGCTACAAATATGTGACAAAACTGATTTTATCAACACGATGTTTTAGGCGGTCACCCATCCTGTTATATACTATGCTTGTACTTGCAATTTTGTAAGTCGTTTTGATGTTACTATGGCAGCTATGTTTATCTATTATTTTGTATTACATAACTAACTGTCTGTCAATGACCGGCTTTTCTATTTGTAATGTTTGTCGAATAAGTTGGTAAAATAAAATTAGAATAATAATCAAGCACTTTAAATATTGGGATAGTGGCAATAATGCCTAGACCTAGCAAAGCGAGAGTGTTGTAGGTGGGTACGTCTATCGAGTTGGTAGCGCCCGCGCGCGAAATTTGAAATCGATGAAATGAATACACGAAGTATCAGAACTACTGCTAGGTCAATCAAAAATTCATGTTTTACAGTTCACTCTTTTATACAGTAGCGATATTAATTCTGAATTAACACGAAATTTGTAAAGAAAGGCCTACCACCAAAGTTAAACAACCACCGCTTACCTAAACATCGATCGTGTTGATTTAAACTAGGCACTTATTAACATATTTGTAAGAGTTTTACTACAGTTTACTGTTTGGTCGTAAACTATTTATGTTTGTATGGAGTTTTGATTATTATCTAAACTTAATGTGACACCGAAATAAAAAGCTATTATACAAATACAACCCGTACTTCGCCTTCCAAAGTTAAGCAACTACACGCGTAGTCTAAAACAGGATGGGTGACCGCTTAAAATATCGTGTTGATAAAATCAGTTTTGTCACATATTTGTAGCAGTTTTACTTGACATTACTATTTAGTCGTAAACTACAAAAATTAGACTACAATTTAAGCTCAAAATAGCATCAAAATAAGAAGCCATTATAAAAATACAATCCTTATAAAAATGCTAAAAAAATATTTTCATGTTTCTTATATGGGGACCCCTCTTGGGATTTGATTTATTGTTCATTGTACAATTTTAAACGATAGATTTTATAATAACACGTATTCTGTGAAAAATTCAACTGGCTACTTATAACGGTTAAAAAGTTATAGCCCTGTAAACTTACTTTTTCATATAAGGGCGCGTACCGCTGCTAAGCGATGACGTCACCCCAGCAAGATGGCCCCCGCGCGCTTTAATATTATTGACCCAAATTTTAAACGTTCATAGAATCAAAACTACTGAGTCTTTTTGAATAAAATAAAAATTAGTATGTTTGTTTATTTATAAACTTTACTGCTACAAAGTTTTAAGCGATTTGGCGTACCTACTGACATTCTTCATTTCCATTTGGCACAACCTTCACCAATGACGAGCAGCCATTTGAGCAGTGTTGCCAGTTTAGACCTTTAAAATTGGTACTTGTACCTTTATAAAACGTGCCCCTGGTGTCATCTGTTAAGTTACAAATGACCTAAATAAATAAATCACAAATTAGTTAAATAGTTACTGAAAAAAAAAAACCCAAGAGAGCAGGGAGAAAATCAACACACAAAGTTATTCATAAAATTAACTACAAATAATAACAATTATAAAAGTAACCATTTAAAACTAAAAAAATATTTTTAACTTTTAACGTATTCTCGACTTGAATTAGCCGTCAATTTGTCTAAATATGTATTAAAGTATTTAGTAAACCTGTTTTTACTCTAGATATTCTATTTATAGCTAGTAGCGACTGCTGACTTTTACTCCCTTCTTACCTACCGTACCACCGCCCGTTCCCCTAGTGGTACGATGGGTAATAATCTTTCCCCACGGTACCACCATTAATAGTGATGTCAAACATCTATAATAATATACATAGGCAGGTTTAGGTTATGTTAGTTTTGCAGTAGGCCGGGAGGGCCGAACCACTCAGAAATAGGAGCTCCGCCGTAGCTGAGCTCCGTCGACACTGTCTAATTTCAAATAAATAAGTAAGTATTTCTGGGTGGTTTGGCTTAAAAGCCTCTATTTGAGTCGAATATGAGGCTAGCAGCAACCCGGACACTTTGTAAAGTTCTTTCTCAACAAGGGCCTTACAGAATCTATCAGGGAGGTTCTCTCATGCCAGTAGGTTGAGTACTTGAGATGTTATTAAATGAAACAATATACTTGAACACTAGGTAAGTATAATGAGCATCGAGCCGGTACTAAATAAGGATAGCTTAAGCGCAACACGGAGTAAGAGTATTAAGAACAAGAACAAGACACCACCGGACAGAAGGGTAGGCAAATTCAGAGTCCCCAAGCCACACACACAACACAAGGCAGGTCCTCGACGAAGAGCGACGACCACGACTACTGCTGGCGTCGGTCTCTTCGCATGCAGGCAATTAGTAGCGACTGCCACGACTACTGCTGGCGTCGATCCCTTCGCATTCACGATACCACGAACTGTACGTCGGGGCTGCAGCTGCAGGGCGAGGTGACCTTATAGGCACCACCAGTGCACATACGCGCGGGACGGCGGCGCTTGGTCGCACGGGCGCGGCGGGCGTGCGCCACTCTCTCTCTCTCTCGCACTCGCGACGTCGGCGGTCTCGCTCAGAATTGGCCATTGGACGCGCGGCGCAGCGGGTGCGCGTCACTCTCCTTCTCGCCCTCGCAACGTCGCCCATCTCCCTCAGACAGGGCATGAAGTAAATCCGGACCACGGTGTCTTTTACGTCTGTATCATAAAATAATAATAGATTAATTTAACTTTAATAAGTAGATATGAAAATTAAACTATTCTT
The DNA here is from genome assembly GCA_946894065.1 of Acleris literana. Classification (NCBI taxonomy): domain Eukaryota; kingdom Metazoa; phylum Arthropoda; class Insecta; order Lepidoptera; family Tortricidae; genus Acleris; species Acleris literana. The sequence goes on from OX335681.1 coordinate 10,195,617, forward strand.
TAAATAGTAGGCATTTTTCCTTTTTAATAATTAAAAAAACAGGTCAAGTGCGAGTCGGACTCACGCAGCACGGGTTGGGTATTTAAGATAATATGCTTGGTAACCGCAAAAGAATATAATAATTTTGTTAGGGTTCCGCAGTCAAACTAAGAACCGTTATAGTTTCACCATGTCCGTCCGTCCGCAGCCTAGCTCAGAGACTCTTAATACTAGAAAGCTGTAATTTGGCATGAATATACATATTAGTCACGCCAACAAAGTGGTAAAATAAAATCTTGAATTATTTTTTTTTACTTTCCTTCCCCTACATGTAACGTGGGGATGTTTTTTTTTCTCGTCTGCCCCATAGTATGGGGTGTCGTTGGATAGTTGTTTCAAAAATATTGCGGGTTTGTCCAAACAATTTTTCGATTAAGGTATCCGTTTATGAAATATTAAGCTTTAAAGCGCTAATTTTTGTTAGAGTCAAGTATCTCCCCCCCCCCCCCCCACTACAGCCAAAACTACAAATACTACTGTCGATGTATGGGGATAATAGTTTTCTAACGGCAAAGTTAAGTTTGTCGCGAGGTCTAATTTGTTCGTTGTATGTAACGGCTTCGGAACCCTACACTGAGCATGGTCCGACATGCTCTTGCCCGGTTTTTACAATACCTATAAGATACCATCAGTGGCCCGTTTCACTAAGCTACAAGTTACAAACTACAAGCGGAACTATCTTTCTAGCAAAAGGAGTTAGAAAGAGACCTCCGCTTGTAATTTGTAACTTGTAGCTTCGTGAATCGGGCCTCTGATATCTTCAATAAGCCGTTCAATAAATTTAAAGGCTTTTTGTGTTCCTGTTTATTATGAACTTTATTTTCTATGCAATAAGGTCCATTTTGATAGCCTACATTTTAATACAGATTTGCAAAGTTTTTTGGTTATTTTTCAAAAACTGTAAATAATGAACACCTCATTTTATTTTTACCATAAAATAAAAACCAAAAAACCGCCTTCAAAAACGCAAAAAATAACTTTTAAAATGGTAGGTATACGTCAGTCCAACTGAAGTCGGCTTTTGGGTAAAAATATTGTTAGTCGCCGACTTCAATTGGACTGACCTATACTTGGTTTAGGCCACCAATAATTGTAAATTGTCTACTTTTTACACGTCCTATAAAATTATATGTTAATAACTTAATAAATAGTTTACTTAAATAGGTTAGTGTAGTAACCATTACGTTATGAGTAATAATTTTAATATAAACGCTGTTTAAATTCGACAAATCGTACCAATATTAATTAATTAACATATTTTCAAAAATTGATATTTTTTTTCTTCATACTAAAAATACGTGTCCAAAACTTACCTTAAGACTATTAAGTGCGAGATTATATTTAAAACAACATCTTGTACTGAATGGAATCACTTTAATTTACTTCATTATATTATTTTCTCGGTAATAATGACTGTTTATTATTAACGTTAATTGGTTTCTTACATATAAAATATACATGGAACGCTTGGTCCGGCAATATATTGTCCCGAGAGTTACATTGCGAGCGTTACCAAATATTTGCTTAATTTCCATGTATCCAAAGTCCCAAAACCAGTGTTAATATGGCAAAACTAATGCTCGTCCTGCCAAAAATTCAAAAAAAGAAATGTCAAACAATTACCCTCCAAAAATTTAAATTTAGTGTGTGAAGATTAAGTTGTTCACGTAAGTTTATTGAATTTACATACTGATTTTTATGTTAAATTGTAATTATTTTGTGTTTTTATCAATGTTGCTCATTGCTACATTCGTACTATTGCGAATTAACCATTAATTGAGGCTTTACAGTGGATTAATTTAGAGACATCACAATTTTAGGTTAGAGCCGCAAGCTTTTTCTGTCGCGAGATTTACCGAGTTTTACTAGGAGAGTTACCAAGCTTTGCTGCGAGAATTACCGAGAGTTACCTTAAGCTAGTTTCACAGGAAGTTAAAAATATTAATAACCCTTTACAGTGTTACCATTTTAAAAGAAGTTATTTTTTGCGTATAATGGCGGTTTTTTTGATATTTAATACATTTATTTTATTTTGTACTTTTCAGTGATAAGCAGTGATCGGAATAGGTAGAGCTAATTTGCCTAAACTTGACGCATATTCATACATGCGTGAGAGAGATGGGAATACATTATTGAATGAACATGCATCAAGTTTAGGCAAATTAGCTCACCTATTTCCGATCACTGGTGATAATCTGTTATGCAAATTCTAGACTTGTTACTAAAAATACTAAAATCGCTGTATGTATGCCTATAATATTTGAGGAGTTCCATCAATTCCTCACGGATCCCCTCATCAGATTTATATTTGGTTACAATGTATGTTTGTATGCTCTATCAAACCAAAAAAGATTTTTTTAAATCGGGGAACTCTGTAAAAAGTTCAAACCGAGAACATCGAATTCAAATCGGTTAAAAGACTAAAACCTTCTCCTAAGTGTTACAAATACTTTTCTGAAAACCGCATCAAAATCGATTCAGCCAAACGCGAGATAATCGCGAACAAGCATACATACATACAGGTCAAACTGAGAACCTCCTTCATTTTGAAGTCGGTTAATAAAAATAATTAGGTATATATACGTCAGGATTAAAGAAATAAAATTGAATAAGAAACTTCGGAGATAAGGGGGAGAGGGGGGGGGAACGGTCATTTTTTGTAAATTTTTGGCTATACATCAAAAAGTACATGAGAGGAAATTAAAAAAAAAATACATGACACCCCATCAAACCACTTTCATTTTTCAACCCCCCATTCTAGACCCCTTTTCCACTTATTATAAATTTAATTTCATATTTTGTATAACTATGCCAAATTTCAAGTTGATAGCATTTGTAGAAGCTGAGAAAACCTGATGCGACATACATACAGACAGACAGACAACAAAGCCTCACCATAAGGGTTCCTTTTTTACCATTTTGGTACGGAACCCTAAAAAGTAGGAACTGGAAATGACACATGAACAAGGTTTTCAAAGTTTTTTTTGTTATTTCTCAAAAACTGTAAATAATGAACACTTCATTTTTTTTTCCCGTTAAATATAAGTAGTTATCTAAACGTAAGGATTTTTCAGATTTTTTGATTTATAAACTTAGGAGATAAGGGTCACGGGATGGAGGAAAAAATGAGACTATTGAAATAATGACCAAAGACTATCATGACGCGCAACGATTATGAAAAACAACAGTATGGATAAACCAAATCGAAATATTGACACATTTTTTTTTTACATATAGGGCAATATAGAACCACCTCCTTTTTTGAAATTAGTTAAAAATGCAACAGCAAGATTGCCTAGTTAGCATACCTTGAACATTAACCATCAGAAGAGGAATATTGTTTTTGTTTTTTAAGTTGAAATTTGGTACACATTATGTGATGTGACATATGTAAATTGGTGACCCAAACAAAACACCGACATGTAACGTAAATAAATCACGTTTAGGGGGTAAAACGGAATATTTAAAAATAAAGTTTTGCAAACTATTATTGTCTGACATATAAAATCTAAGGGCTTGTTGTGGGTATCTTAAATATTTAAGAAATCCATGCATATTTCCTATTAGTGATATCCTTGAAACTTAAGAAAGATAGCCATAGCAGGTTACACTAATGTAAAACTGAAAAGTTTTTTTATTTTAGGTGTCCCCTTATCTCACCGACATCCATTTCATAGAATGTATCACTTTGCAGAATTTTCTCCTGAACCCGTGTTGATTTCAGGTTATCTTGAATATGATTCACGTAGACTAGGTTAGATTAGACTTGTAACCATCACAAGATAACCTGAAATCAACATGGGTTCAGCAGAAAATAGCTTTCTATGAAACGAAAATTCAAAGTGATACATTCTGGGTGCGTCTCACGAGACATAACTACAAAATCAATATTTTCATGATAATAATATTTACAAGATATAATAAATGTTAGCTAAAATAACAAAAACAATTTTTTAAAGGGAATAATGGTCAAATATCATTATATTAATTTTGAATGTTTTTTTTTATATAACACTCGCATTGTATAATTTCAATTCGAAAAACATACATAACATATTGCATATATTATATTTAGTATAAGGGTTATAAGATCTAATATTGTATACTATACTCAATAGGGATTGAAAGGATCGCTTACCAGAAAAGTGAAATTTGGCAAGATATCCTAATATTGAACAATATGCATTAGCGGCTTTGCTCCCACCTTGGCCTTTGAGTTGTTTTTTTATCTGCCTAGAAAATCTTGCTTATAATTTGTTTTAACTATCCAGAAAATGCAATGAGCAAGATGAATCAGGGTAGAACTGACTAAGGTCTGTTCATTCATACTTGTCTTATATAGTAAACAACTTTCTAACCTCAACATGAATCTTTTTTGGCTAAAACAGCTATTTTAAACAAAATAAAGCAATCACAGACAATAGACTAGGCTAATGAGCCAAGTCATATCCATAATGTTTATTCAGTTTACTTTATTTACGATAAAAGAGCTGTTTAAGCTAAAAATAGGTTCATTTTGAGGTTAGAAAGTTGTTTACTATATAAGACAAGTAAGGATGAATAGACCTTAGGTTAGGTTAGATTTTTTTTATCTGTTTATATTATATGTGCATTATGTTTTTTGATGTTAGATTCATTGATTTATATATGTTTTATATATTAGCTGTCATGTACATTATACGCTTTAATCGTTATAATAATTGGTATTATATACTAATAATAACGTTACACTTTATGAAAATAGTTGTTTCGACATTATATATTTCGTTCATTATTTCCAGTGAATGTTATACTAAACAGGTTTATACAATGTGAGCGTATATATTGTAACTGTAATATTACATAACATAACATAATCTCACGCTTTCGTTCCCAGAGTTGGGTAGGCAGAGCTACACAATTACAAACATCTCTAAAAACTTGTTGATAATTCTATAACCACAATTTGCACAATTAGGCTAAGATGTTTACCAGCGTATTAGTGACAGGTTGCAAGCCCATCGCCTAACAGTACTACAAGCCTTTATTCCCTTAGTCTTCTCTTACGACATCCACGGGAAGACATGGAGTGGCACTATTCTAACTCGGCAACCACACGAGGATACTGTAATATTATCAGTTCTTATATCTCGTATTACTTACCCTTGTTTCATCGACACTCATTTAAAAGAATGTATGGGTAAACCTAAACCTGTATTTAAATTATGGTACTTACATGAATGTTAACTTACTTTTTCTATGTTTATTTGTTTGTTTGTGTCATAACATAACAGACGCGACGCACTCAAATCGGCGGCTCTACTTTCTTTACTGTCGCAGAACTCTGTCAGGCTCACTTCTTGATTCAATCGCCAAGAGGGGTAGGCATATTCTTGAAATTAAGACTGTAAGGTCTGTTCTTACACGCGTCCTGCAAAATAATATTACACTAGCTAGACTTCTTTCTTTAGGCTAAGTCGCTATCTAACCACAGATTATAAATTATAACCAGACAGAGGCCCTATTTTAAAAATCGAAGTTCGAAGTTACGTTAGCTCCATCTCTGTCACTCGTCCTTCGAGAATAAATCGAGCGAAAGGGATGGAGCTAACGTAACTTCGAACTTTTTTCAAAGTAGGGCCTCAGTAGACAAGTAACACAGGTAAACAGTCAATTTCTAACAACCATGGTCCGCTTCACGTATTGGGTGTTTTAGTGTACTTCATTATTTTTGAAATTTCATAATTTTATTTAATAGAAGAAGTACCAAGCGATGGCAGCGAAAATTAAATCGCACTCGGTTTCCGTTAGGTTAGGTTCGTTATGCCAATTTCTTTGTAAAAAAATGTTTTAATGAATAATTATTTAAAAAACAATTGTGTTCAAAACTAAAGTAATAAAAAAATATAAAGAAAATTTTACAGAACTATATGTTAATTGAAATTATACTTTTAAAGTAAGGTTGACAGCTCGAACGATTGCGTGAAATGAAAAATTGCCTTGTGTCCATATGTCACACAACCGACATGACATGACATGACTGGACTGACAAGCAAGACAAGGCAACTCATGACATAATACCCACCGATTACCGTATGAAAATTATGGGCTAAATAATCTACTATTACATCTAATCAATCCAGTTAAAAAACCATTTGAACAATGACATTATTGCGGTTAAGAAGAATTAAATTTGGTAGGAATGTATTTTTTACATACCCAGTGTCACTGTTGAATTAAAAGTGCGATATGTTAAAAAAGCATTATATTTATAGCCTGACCAGTTGTGTACGGACCACAGACAGTACATACAGACTTACGGACCCTGGGAAAGTGTTGCTAATAACTGTGAATATACATATCTAAGTGTTCACATATTTTCCATACAATTACCTACGAATATCACTTATCTTATTTGACTATCATTAAATAATTACGTAGTAAATTTTATTGCTTGGTAAACTTTATGAAATTAAATCTTTCTTTGCAACAGAGTTAAATTGTAGGTACATAATTTAAAACCTTACTTTACTAGTAAACAATAAGTTACAATAAAATTTATTAAGAGCTTTTTAATTGGTTCTCAATATTGGAAAGTAATATTTTTAGACCACCCACACAGTATATTTTGTGACCACCTTTGTATATGGTAATAACATTTACCAGTGTATATAATAGGTTGGATGAAAAAGTATTCATACATTGAGTGATCCACCCTGGTAGGTATATAATGTCTGTATGTGACATGTCAACATCGAATATCAAAATATTATTAAACAAAATGCTTTACAATCAATCCTTACTTTATTTTCTAAGTATTACCACCACCCACTGCCAAGCAGCAGTGTTCGTATTTTTGTGTTCTGGTGTGGGGATAAGACAACTGGTTATCCGGTGAAGTTACTACTGACCTAGTCCCAAACTAAGCTTTAGGCTTGTACTATGGGTACTAAACAAAGATAGATATTACTTATATAGAGAAATAAATACTTAAATACTCTACTGCTAACCACATGAAATTTAAAATGCTTTAGTACATTATTTTGTACAGAGATCAATCCCCATTTCACTATCCTGACAATAAGGTGACAATTCAGTATAAATATATTAACAAGTTTTCACATCACTGGGATTCATATGCGCTATGTATACTGAAATTTTGAGCCCAGATCTTGGAAGTTTATTTGAATAAAAACAAATGAATATCAGGTGGATGTTGTCACCTCAATTGACCTAGTCCCAATTTTTCCGATATGATTGCCTAAAATTATGATTTATTCGTTTTGACAACCAATAAAAAGTTCTTAATTTTTTTTGAAATTGTAGGTCTCACTTTATAAAACCTATAGTAAACTATGTCCGTTTTGAACAGAGGAGTGGTTCACTGTACATTAGTTATATAATTATTCCTAGTTAAAACTTTATTTGATGATCATGATTATGATGTGATTTTTTTATTTAATGGTTTTTTGTAAATTATAATTAACCAACTTTATTTGGTCAAGTTGGTGCTTTTTGAACAATTTCAATTATTCATCTTTACAGGTAACTAGCTGTTCCCGTGCCGTGTTAGTTGGGCAATAAACATTTATTTATTAGTTAATATAGCTTACTCATAATCATATAATTAACACTCACACATAATGTGGCTTTCTATTTATTAAGAATTTTCAAAATTGGTTCAATAGATCCAGAAATTACCCCTTACAACGTAACAAACTTTACCTGTTTATAATATTATAAGTTAATAAGTTATATAAGTTATAAGTTTTAAGTTAATAAGTTATAAGTTATAAGTATAGATAGAGCATAGATTAGTAATTATATGGGAAAACGCAAGAGTTTCTTATACAATTAAATAAGATTTATTCATTTTGAAAACCAAGTTTGGTAGATAGGATAGATTTAAATAAATTTCAAATATATTTAAATAAATGCATGTGAAAGCCATAATATAAAAAATCAACATATCATAATAGGAGTTATGAATGTGTCTATAAAAAAAATACAGATCGCAAACGCATTGCCAACCCTGAGAACCAAGATAATGCCTTATTATTTTTATTTTTATTATATATATAGAGGTGATATAATAGTTGCAAACATTGTAAGATTAGTAAGACATAGTTTTTACTTTTTAAGTTTTGTTTTGTCTTTAGTATATAGAGAACTCCTAACTCTATTCAGCGGGACTAATGTAATTAGGTGCCTACAATGAACTTACCGATAGGGACGGTGTATAATTATAACGGAAAATTATATCACAAGGTGCTTTTATGGAGGTTATTTTTTCCAAATACAGTCATAAATATCATAAAACTGAAAGACTTAAAGTCATAAAGCAATAATTTAAAACCCTTACCATAAAAGTTAGCAGTCCTGGGCCGGGATTTTTTACTCTTGGGTATAAGTGAGTATCACAATTTAGTTTCCCTAGTACTAAAAGTTAATTTTGGGATTATAATAATTCAATTTGAGTGAAATTTTCTCCCGATATCAGTTTACTGAAATATGTCACAATAAAAAAAAAACTCCAAAATGATAACATAGTTCGTTATATTTGATTATTTGTTAAAATTACAATTAAGATGTAAAAAGACTCGTATAACATTTTAATTCTTTGTGCGATACCACAGCAAATGTATTCAGCTCGCCTACAATTTATACAATTTAATTTGCGCTATTAAGCTAACTAACCTTTGTACAATTAAATTAGGTTAGTTAGTAGGTAACAAAATATTAAATAATGTTAGATAGCTCTCAACTTGGTCCTAAAGACTTGCAATAAGTTATTGAAGATGTCGATATCACTTGCACTTGTTCTATGAGCTATTCAAATATATTATCAATGGGATATCTGGGCATACTATATGGCATTTGTTAAGGATATCTGATCGTTCGATGGATTATTTTGTCTAATGAAATGATTAATAACTAATAAGTCTATATACTACACTACTATACTACTAACTAATTATACTACACTTTTGCAAAGATGGCAGTTTAAAATGAGGGTCTTATTTCATAGCTAGTTCCGTACTGTATTTTTTTCTTTTTTATCTTATTACGTACAATAATATGAAGCTAATATACAATCTTATGAAAAATTATAGCTTGCTTATGTGTACTTATTCTGCTAACTACACTATATAATGAAATAATTGTACATGGCATTAACATTAGTGACTATAGGGAATTATGTATTGTTACAATAATCGGGTCCGGTCCTGAAGGCCTTATTTGCATTTAGCCTTGGCATTCAAAACGTTTCAGTAGTACACTGACCAAGTATGCAAAATGACTTGTTTATCTAATGCCATGGTCCCTATGTCCCGTCTACTATGGCTTATAGCAATGAGGGCGGTTTACAAACCAATACATTTTGCTACCCGGTCAAATATACAACTAAGGTGCTCTGCTCGCTAAGGCTAAATGCAAGTAAGGCCTTCAGGACCGGACCCCAAAAATCGTAATGATTAAACTGATTATAAAACAATGTTATATACTTACTACTTCTATGGTACATGTGTAATATTTTTATTAACATAATTATTTTTAAAAGTAGCAAGTGAAACCTGTAACAACAAACTGTATTTAGGTACATGAAGGTCTTTATATGCCAAAATTTGAGTGATATCGAGTGAAGTGATAAGTAATTTGGAAGGAAGGCTTCTATTTCAAAGTTTATTAAGGCTAAATGTAGTGTAGGAATTTCTTAATTACACGGATACCTACTAACTATTTTGTAAGAAGTGTTTTCATCTAAGAAACTACCAGTCCAGGTTCCATCCCCTGTAAGAACACATATTGGATGAATGACCTAGATTATGAGTCATGGATATTTAATTTTCATTTTGGTACATACCTATATAAATACGTATAATGTTGTCTAGTAGCCATAGTACAAACAAACCTAAAGATTATTTTGTGACTACAATCAATTTGTATGAGATTGTCATATTGTTATTTCAGCCACTTATTAACATACATTTCCATACCACCAAGACTAACCAGAGATTTCACACGCAATACATTTTAATTCTTCTGACGTGTGGTATGTATGTGATTCATAATTTGGAATGTAATATCTTGTCATCCTTATATATTTCTATGTATTTACATCGGGTATTATCAATAAGGTATTTATTATAACATTTTATACGAGTTGAAAAGTTCGTACAATAAAAATTAGCTGAAATTTAGTAATTACACATAATGCAAATTCAATTACAACCCAATAATATGTGGGAGAGATCATCTGATGATGGTAGTATTGGTAAAATAAATAACAAATCAATAATATAAGCGTTTTTTCGTAACAATTACGTTTAAGAAAAAAGTAGAACCATCAATTTGTGAACTAGTTATTTTCGCAAAACAGTTGAAGGCTAGGTACGAAAGCAACAAGCAATCGGTAGGTAAACCAACTCGTGACAAAATTATTTTGTTTTAAACCTTTACTGAGGTTAGCTCAGTCAAATTATGAATGCGTTTATTACCCAAATAAGAAATAAATTACCTGCTATAATATTTCTCAACCATGTCCCGTCTTCCAGTAGCAACTGTAAACAAACGTAAATACACTTATTTCACCACCATCACTTGTCACACAACACAACACCACCAACTTTCCTAATATTCAATTGACTATATGCCACCAACTCTTGTAAAGTCAATAAATTCACTCCACTCACATTTACACAACCAATATTTTAGATGGCGGCCATTGTTCGTCCGAGAAGTCAGGGTACGTTTCCACTCAAACAATGCTGAGTGAAAGAGTGAAAACGACACGTAACGCAGCTTCTGATTGGTTCATTTCTCTCTTCACCTTTGCTTCGGTCCAGTGAAACCGCACCCTAAACCAGCTCACCTCTAAAATAGGAGCGTTTCAATTTGACACTAATGACAGCCAAATGTGATCTCATTGTCGAACGATCGAACGAATTGAGAAAGTTAAGAATTGCGTGATAGTAGGGACAAATAGTTCCGCTTACATCTGTGAGCGCTAGTATCGCTTCGGTGTAGAATGCGCAATAATTAGTTGGAAATTATGACATGATTAGCTACTGCCGTTGGTAAATTCGTTATGTATTAGGTCATTTTATTCGTAAAGTACCTTAAAATGCTACATACGTAATTTTAAAACCATTTAGTAAATATATAAATAAGCGCTGATTTAGAGCGTTGTGTGCAAGCCTTAGGTTACAAGCGTCATTTTCCTCTCCTGTCAGCTAAAGTGAAACGACAATGCTACCTAAGGCGAAGAGATCTGTCATATGTTCGTTCGACAGATAGATCACTTTTGCTTGTTGAGAGAATCAGTACCCTGTCTAAATTCGCCGTCTCAAAGCACCATCCCTCCCATGATAGTTTGGTTGCTCTTAAAATATCCATCATAGTTCAATATTACATATTTTATATTATGAGTCTTAATACTAATTATAATGTAGGTATCTATCATTATAAATGGCGGAACTCCCAAACATCATCAGTGGCCGCTGAAAAAACAAAGACAATTATATTCTTCAAACAAATTTACCCAATGCCCATTAATCTCATTCGGTTCTGCGGTTAATCCGTGAAAGCGTAACAAACAGACAGACGACAGACATAATTGAATTGCCATTTTGAATTTCTACCTATACTTTCACATCATTTTCGAAATCTGCGTCCTCAAAATCTAGGAAAATGACAATTATGTCCACTTTTTAAAAAAGATTATGGCCTTCATCTTGAATACTAAATTTGACATAATTTTCATAATCTGCGTCCGCAAAATGTAAGAAAATGATACCAATGACGACTTTTTCAATAAACATCATGACGGCCATTTTGAATTCCAAATTTGATATCATTTTCGAAATCTGCGTCAACGCAACCTAAGAAAATGACACCCATGATGACTTTTTCAAAAAACACCAAACATTTTCGTTATTCCCTCGGGAACTTTTAAATTTTCCGGGATGGGATTTTTCTGTGTTAATCCAGGGTGCTACCTCCATTTTAAATTTCATCCTAATCCATCTAGCCGTTGCAGCATTAAGGAGTAACTAACTAAAACCCCCTTTTCCCCCTTAGGGGTAGTTTTTTCTAAATCGCTGAAAGCAGTATATTTTAATTATAAACAGTAGCCTAAATATCAATTTCCTAATGTAGCCATTTCGATATCTTCCATACAAATTTCTACTCCCCATTTATCGCCTGAGGGGGAGTTTTACGGAAATCAATGAAAGTTATTTTTTATGTTAATCAGTCTTAAACAGTAGCTTAAACACCAATTACCACGTTTCCAACTAAAAAAATTAACATAAATGACCAAATTGTCACACAAACTACCATCCCAAATCTCGCCCCCTTAGGGGTGATTTTTGAGATACAAATTTAATCTAATTCAGTTCCGCGGTTTATCCTTGAATGCATAACAAACAGACAGACGACAGACATAATTACTTTCACGTTTATAATGTTAGTATGGATTTTCTTTGTACAGCAATATTATGTACACCTATCGATGTATAGTTTTTTTACCCCTTGAGTATTGTTTGAAATGACATTTTAGAATTAAATAACCGACCAATTCGCCGAAAAATGAAATGCCTGTCAGTAATTATTTTCAAGTGATCATAATAACCGCCCTAATATTAAATAACAGCCGTAGAATTAATACGCCGTGAATAGTATTGAAAATAGCGGAAAAAAATGTTAAAATCTGGATATGTCAACGCTGACAACTTCAATCTGACACCGCTCCTTTTCATATAGACTAACAAAACTGAATGTAGGTACAAAGCCTGTCTCATGTTGTCACACTGGATGGCAAAAGCCATAGGAGAAATAAATTATTCAATTGCGCAATTTTGTCAAATAATTACTAATATTATTCTATATTAGTAATTATTTGCGTCCCCAAAAACTAAGAAAATGTAACCCGTGACAACTTTTTCAAAAAATATCATTGCCGCCAGCTTGAATTCTAAATTTGACATCATTTTCATAATCTGCGTCCCCAAAATGTAAGAAAATGATACCAATGACGACTTTATCAATAAACATCATGGCGGCCATTTTGAATCCCAAATTTGATATCATTTTCGAAATCTGCGTTAACGCAACCTAAGAAAACGACACCCATGATGACTTTTTCAAAAAACACAAAGATATTGTCGTTATTCCCTCGGGAAACTTTAAATTTTCCGGAATAGGATTTTCCTATGTGTTAATCCAGGGTATAAGCTATCTCCATTCTAAATTTCATCCAAATCCATCCAGCGCCAGTGCAGCGTGAAGGAGGAACAAACTAAAACTCCCTTTTACCCCTCTTAGGGGTAGTTTTTTCTAAATCGCTGAAAGAAGTATTTTTTATTTATTATCAGTAGCCTAAATACCAATTTCCAAACTGTTTATTTTAAAAATAACTTATCTCCTATACAAATTTCTACCCCCTATTTGAACCCTTTAGGGGATGAATTTCCAAAAATCCTTTCTTAGTGTACCCTTAGTGTACCCAAGGAATATTCCCTTCAAATTTCAAGTCCCTAGGTCCAGCGGTTTAGGCTGTGCGTTGATCGATCAGTCAGTCAGTTTTACCCCTTTCCATCCCTTCGGGGATGAAATTATCAAAAACGCTGAAACACGTATAAATTAATTTTCAATTTTCAACCTAAACTCAAAATTTGAACAGCCTAACTTAAACTAAAACTGACGGACTTTCATACAAATTTTCATCCCCTTAGGGGTGGAATTTCCAAAAATCCTTCCTTAGTGGATCTTTACACTATATAAGGTATCTATGTGCAAAATGTCAAGTCTCTAGGTCCTAAGGTTTGGGCTGTGCGTTGATATATTAACAATCCGTTTTACCCCTTTTCATCCCTTCGGGGTTGAAATTATCATAAACGCTGAGACACGTATAAGTTGAAATTCAATCGCCAACCTAAACGCAAAATTTGAAGCGTCTAACTTCAAAACTGACGGACTTTCATACAAACGTTTTTCCCCTATTTTACCCCCTTAGGGGTGGAATTTCCAAAAATCCTTCCTTAGTGGATCTCTACACTATATAAGTTATCTATGTGCAAAATTTCAAGTCTCTAGGTCCAGCGGATATATCAACAATCAGCTTAGCATTTTATATAATAGATGATCAAATTAGAAAATGGAATTTATGTCATTCGTAATAGATTCATATTCCTTTGACCAATTTCGTTGTATGGTGGGCCGTAGGTTAAAATTGTATCCTGTACTATTATCCCACTGCTGAGCAAAGGCCGCCATTCGTCCCCATAACCTAAAAAAATATTGTTTAAGATTTTAATTCACAACTTTTTCGCGTGATTAATGTATCACCATGCCAAAAAACAGCTTTTTAGTATCGAGAATTTCGAGTCTCTGAGTTAAACCGCGAACAGACGGACAGAACGACATGGGAAACTATATGGGCGAAACATTTGAGTCTAGGTCAGACTCCCCTCCTGACCACTGAAAACACCCCATCCCAAATTGTACGAGTAACATAATTATTACGTCACTTTTTAACCGCTGCACTGAATATAAATGGTGTAATTTGCAATTTTGGTTGTAAATATTAATTACGTTTAAGCACATTGTCGTGATACAATTTATTTTTAACTAGCTGTCTGTGACCGGCGGTGCCCTATTATTTATTTTCTCACACAAACCTTGTCATGACCGTTACGAACACAATAAAAATAAAACAGCCAAATCGGTCGAGCTGTTCTCAAGTGATGCTCCGTCATACATGTGGCAATGGATTTTTATATATGTACATAGATTGAAGCGTAAGGGTCCTGAAAGTGTTTGGTGCGAATATGCCAGGATATTTGAAACTTTGCTTTTAGGCGTAGTACGAATACAAATAGCCAGGCATTAGTTTCTTCATATTCGTGGAGTGAATGCAATAATAATGCGGGTCCCCATACAAGAAACGTTTTTTTCTCAAAAATGACTGGAAATGTTGACATTACTATCTACATATTGAGACGCGAAGGACATAGTTTAGACACAGATACCAAAAAAAAAAAAAAAACATTGCGTGCTCGCTACACAAGCCCGCAATGTTGCATACAAATTCCATTACTATCTAGCTTGTAACTTTTTTAAAAGTGAAAAAGCCCATAATAAAGTGATGGCACAAGCCTTATACATCCAAATTTTATTCGAAACATAACTTTTTTATCTGTGTCTGGAATAGCTTATGTTTTTTTTTAAAAACAAAGCTTGCGATTCTCCTTGTCATAAACAAAAAAGCGGGAAAGAGTGATAATTGTTTCACATGAAGTTCTGAAGAATGAAGAAGACTTTCTCATGAAGAAACTCGCAAGCTCGTCCGTTTAAAACAATACACGGCCCGCAATTGCCTACTTCCATGCCTAGGCAATAATGTACTATTAGTTATCTGGCGTGTCTGTTTATTAGCCTCTTTACGTTGAAAATTAAAATTATTTACGGACTGTTTCCAATTAACAGCTACAACCACGGGGTCCATTTTGCCTTTTTAGTAGGCACGTAAATAATGAAATATTTTGTGGCTACATTGGCGCAGCACCTACGAGTATGTTATTTTATCATTTCAACTAAGTGAAATAAAGAGTAAATAAAGCAAAAACACTTGAAAGTCGATATCAGAAACCCAATATAAGTGAAAGCTGATCAAAATTTGCGGCTTTTACATCAAAATACACAAAAATGAACTAACCTTGATATAAACGTGTGCTGCCGCATGGCTGCTCCAAGGACACTGACCGAAACTGCTGCTACCAAGTGGACGCAAGTCAGCCAAAGATAACGCTACCAGTTTTAAAGTTATAAGCCCGGTCCGTTATACCCACAGGGTCCGTTATTCAACTTGTGTAATATAGTTATTGCATGTCAAGGTTTCCCCCGCGTGGTGCCGACGGAGGGCGCGTCGGCGCTGAGCACGCGCCGGCGCACGCTCGACTGCCTGGCGCCCGCGGCGCCGCCCCGGCGCGGGGGATCCCTTCGCGCCGCGCGCCAGCCGCCGCCACCCGAGAAACCCACCATGGCCTTCTGCAAGAGACGCCTGTCCTGGCCAGAGGTCGACAACTCGGTCAATTCCGGGTAAGTGCTACGTTTGCGGTGTTTCTTTCTAGCTAAACCGGGAGCTTAAGGTACCTACTAATTTCGTCTTTGCGGTATTCCGTCAGGGTTTTGCAATCCAAGCAACGTAAAGCAAATGCGCCAGGCCCTTTCTTGAGTATTCTGGTTACATATAACTTGAAAATTGAGATGTTTCCACTTCCGAGACTAAAATATCATTTTTTTTTTGTCACAAATTCTCGCTGTTCAGGTGCGCTACGCTTGGTTTTTGACACGCTTCTACTATTAATTTGTCTGTTACGAGATGTGACATACAGAGCCCTAACCACCTAGTCCTGCGCTGAAGCGCATTAGAAAAGTATTAGCGCTAAAGTACTAGTCTTTAGACACACCCTTATAATTTGTGGCACCTTTACCTACCGAAATATTTAAAAGAAACACAGGACTATCGGTCCGTTGACCGCTGTTGGCCTGACGATTTCTTGGGACTCCAGATAATTGGTTAGTTTGCAGTGCCCTTAACTTGCTACGGCATGCGGCATAGAAAAGACCGTAAAATACAGTGTTAATTAATATCATTGGAACCAGCCAGTCAAGATGTATTCTACGAAAACTGGCGTCTGTAGCTCTAGAACTCCATCTAAATGGTTTACTAGCTTACACTATGCCTTAATTTTTTATCGTTAGCGTTCACGAAACGACTTGACCCACAGCTTCATCGTTATTATATTAAGTTATACTGGCAACAAAATATTTTTAAGACATCGTTCATATTTCGTAAAGATTCCGAACCATGTAAAAAATAACAAAAAATATTATATATTATATTTTTTGTCCCACAAGCACAACGCAAGGCGGACGATAAACCATTTATCGTGTAGCCTGCATCACCTTTGGGATTGAACACACACACACACGCTATAAATTCATTTTGGACGCTGACACCAAAACAAAGATAAATAACAGTATCGAGAAGTCACGAGCCAAAGGATATTAACGTGTTCTGAGGGAAGGGAATTGCAAATCAGCGGCAAGTCCTTGCGGCCGCGGCCCGGGAGTTTCTATCAAGGCCGCCCGGGTTCGGATCGCTGAAGGTGCTATTTATACACAACCACACACCTTTTAAGTGGAGATCTCCTCCGAGCGGGCACAGTATATCCCTGTTAGATCTACTTTAATTAACCATAAGTCGCTCTATACCACCTTTTATCATGTTAGTAAGGTAATTGATTACGTTGGAAACGATTGCTCGGGTAATAGGCGCGCAACTAGCAATCTCGCCGGGGCCGAGTACAAATTAACTTTATTTAATTTAGACCTGAGTATTTGGTAAGGAGCGTCAATAAACAAAGTGGGTGAAACGCAGAATAGCAAGCGGTCCTCCGGCGCTAGATGACTCGATTTATCAGCGCGAGCCTCATTTGGCCGAATAGAATATTTGATTAAAGTCTGGGACGCGATCGCTGCTTTTATTTCACTCGACACCTGCGTATTTTAACTTTGCTTTAGTTGCTGAAGTAATTTCCGGTGTTTATAACAAGTTTGTTTCGTAGACAGTGACGTTGTGAGTTATTTTGGTCGCGTAACGCATTTATAGAGTGTCAGATGTTCGCTGCTCCTTAGGCAAGTCTGATTGCCGCATCACACAGCCCTAATAGGGATAAATTAGGGATTCAGCGAGCGAATCTTCTCCTGTACCATAGAAATTCTATTTGTTATGGTCTTGATACGGTTTGCTCATTGACTTACACTGACAATAACAAATTAATAAAGCTATAGCAACAAAACTCTTAAGAGAGTCAAAAAGTACCAAACGTATTACCATCAAGATAGCTATATCAAGTATTTATATGTATTTGTGCCTATTAGATGTGTATGTTTCATGAATGCTTTCATGCGATTGGTTACACACAGCAATAACTTGGCATAATGCCTGCAACCTACTTTCTCTGCGTCCACAGGATGTAGGTTTATTATGATTAAAGCAACAACTTATTAGCCGATATAGGTCATCGAGCGACCTGTTGCTGGTCCCAGCACGTGCGCTCGGCCCTTAAGTGGATGTCCTCCCGCCATGCGCCACCCTCGCGTTAGCTTATGTTCTCTGTAGGCGGCCTCACTCGAACTTTGTTATATTTAAATACTCGTAAATTAAAGTAACGATACTTACTGCAATTAAAGCAGCTGTCATGGTACAATAATATACTTCGCCTGGTATTCTCTTCCGAGAAACCTTGGTCACGTGAGTGGACACGTACTACGTCATATCCGTCAACCGAAGATTTCCAAACTTTAAAATCGGGGTAATTTTAAAATATAAGCTCGTATATATTAACTTAAGACTATCATTTTATATAGGATTTAGGTTTTGACCATTTACTGTTCTCTATAAAAAAACGTATAGACGACGTGTTGCTACATTTTGACGTAGGTACGGGTATAAGTTCTACGAGGGTCATACACATTCGCAAAAACAAAAGTTGTCCCTCCTGTGGTCAGTTAAAGGCTTGTGTGCATATAAGTTTTGTTTTCATTTCATAGGACTAAAGTAGACCTGATGGCGCTTATACGCATGTGGGTTCAGCCAGCAAATTAGGCTTTAACCTTTTGAACGCCATACGTCGAATACAAAATGTGCCACCCACACGCCAAACATGTTTGCTATGCTATGCAAATTACACCTTATTGCTATCAAACAAATTCTCTTTTAATCTTGAACTCTTGTCGGCTGTAGCCGACGTGGCGTCAGTGGCACAACTTTTAGTTGACGGCCAGAGCCGACTGTGGCGTTGGAAAGGTTAAAAACGTTAACTTCGGGTATGTCCACAGGAAAGACGGTAGGTAACCTAAATCTATATGACCCTCGAGCAATGTGCTGTGAGCACCGGCACTTAAATGTTGAACATTTAATGGTAAATATACGATTAAGTATACTCATAACAAAATAAAAAATAAGTTCTAAATATTATAGGACTATGGATTATGAGAACTTGAATATTGATAAGCGCTTTTTTATTAGGCGCTTCCTTTCATTTAGGTACAATAGGACATAAAATACTACTCACCATATTTAACCGTGGTTTTAGGCCCGCAATATCGCAACCACTCCTCGGCAAGCGATTATTTTGGGGGTAAAAGTATAGAAACCGACAGTGTCCTACCCTTTCTGCTCTTACAGCTTTTAATAGAGCATTTAACTATTTTGCATTTTACAAAAAAAAGTCATCGACAACTTTTACCAGGACAGTTTGAAAATCATTGGCGTGTAATTAGCGTCATGATACCGAGCGAGAGCGGAATATGATATTCCCATAGGTTCGAATAGTATGACGGGAAACATCAAGTTGACAAATTTGTAACCGGCCAGTTTGATCTGTTGAATCCGGTGATGCCTGTGGTATCAGGTTGTAATTCCACATTGTAATGTAACCTTTATGTTTAAAAAAAATCCCTGTTAGTTACTTTCATGCATAAATGTATATACAATATTAAAATAAAACATTAAATGAAAGTAAATATGTAAATTATGCTCGTGACTTATATTATTCGTGATATATATATTTTTGAAATAAAATCGTACACTAACCTAAAATCCATTTTTTTTCCTTATTTTAGAGTAGTGGTTAATCAAGTGGCAACTTTGTGATGACGTAGAAAGTGTCCCTTTTCGGAAGAGAAGACCTTGTTTTATTAGACCATGGCAGCTGTTAGTAAATCTGCGAAAAAAATATTAGGCAAATATGTTATACTGTTGTTTCTGACACTTATCATGTCTTAAAATGTCTTGTAATTGTCTATGTGCAATAAAGAGCTTACATACATACATTATCAGTCTTTCGTGTAGTTTACGTAGGTTTGAATAACCTTTTACGCTTGGCTATAGATATAGACACGTTTTTTTACGTCCATATCGGTAATAACAATTTCCCCGTTAAAATAAATTAGCCGCTTTAGGAGTGTTTATTTAGCTTTTCGCTTTTTAATTCAGAAAAAATATCGGGTCACTTTGTGAACAAATACAGTTCAACATGATTCCTGGTAAATTTACTTTTTTCTTAGTCAGACCTGTCAGACATAATAATATTAAATGTTGTTATTTTTAACGCCCCGGTTAATTAGTCGGAATTTAGTTGCATGGTCAAGCAGCACTGCACTTAGAGAAATGTAAAGGCTACCGCTCAGCTAAGCCGCCTAATGAGAAAGCGCTCTTACACAATGTCTAGAAGTATCGGAATAAGATACATAGGTAGGTACGGTCATTAGCGTTAATTTGGAACCCATTTCAAGAAAAATATGCTTGTAGTCGTCAATGTCATTAGAGATGTCAAGTCATTTGTAACTTTTAGGAAACTCAATCTTATTGTTGTAGAATGTCATATTGAATTTGGACCTAAGGTGGGTACCAAATTTAATCTCGTGACTGTACCTATACTTTAACAGTAAGAGCTTTATTGTTGTGCTACACGTAATTCCAATTACTATAACCACAGGGCGTCTTGAACAGTTATGTCAGCACAGGGCTTTAGTAATATACATACTTAGTTGTAAATGGGGATATGGGTCTGCACACATTAAGAGTATTATTTTTCAAATGTCGCTTTAACATTATAAACACTTTGAATAATATTTGAGCTTTAGCGCATTGTTAGATTAGAAATACTTTAATTTAGGCGTTTACTAGTGTCCATTCCGGATAAGAGAAAATAGATCAGAGAATTCGAATTTGAAATTGCGTATTTTCCATTTCGCAACCACGACTTTAAATAGTAAGGACTACAGCCACTTCAGATTAGTGTTGAACTACCTCATACATGAGGCTTCTCTAATGTTGCACCTAGTGAGTCTTACAACCAGGGTTGGGCGTTATTTGAATTACTTGTAATTAAAATACGTAATTGAAATACAAATACGTATTACCTGCTTAAAATGTAATTTGTAATTCGTATTTCAAATACCTGACGCCGAGGTATTTTGTAGTTAGTATTTCAAACACTTATGGCATCAAAATACATTTTAACATAAATACATTTAACCTTCATTTAGCTATCTTATTAATGGGTGCTTTCTAAAGAAAATAGCTTTCATAAGCAAAATGGCGACCGCTAAATATGTCGATCTTTAGAGTTGAGTTGGCAACACTGCACCTGTTACTGTACGTCAATCTTCTTTTACTCTGCTTTTTAACCCATGCTGGGCTGGATTACTTTTTATTCTTAACCTTTTCAACGCCACAGTCGGCTCTGGCCGTCAACTAAAAGTCGTGCCACTGACGCCACGTCGGCTACAGCCGACAAGAGTTCAAGATTAAAAGAGACTTTGTTTGGTAGCAATAAGGTGTAATTTGCATAGCATAGAAAACATGTTTGGCGTGTGGGTGGCACATTTTGTATTCGACGTATGGCGTTCAAAAGGTTAATAGTATTTTGTAATTTGTATTTTGTATTTCAAGTAAAAATAGCTAAAATACTGTATTTTGTATTTATATTTCAAATACATTACTTAAAGATATTTTGAATTTGGTATTTAAAATAAATACTTGCGGGATAGTATTTTGTAATTTGTATTTCAATTAAAGCAAAGCATGTATTTTGCCCAGCCCTGCTTACAACACTGCACTTCGTAAAAACTTTGTCGGATACCTTGGTTTTTGTCATACCAAAGGAAAAATAGCCGAGTAAAATTAGATCACAGAATAGTTGATCGAGTACCTAACTCAGTGTGTGCGTCCAACAATTTCCGTGGGTAAATAATACCGAACTCTTTGAAATCTCAACATTTCACAATTTTTCGTCACACTTCCTCGGAAAGGGTGTTATGTGTATATAACACGCAGGCGTATAGGGCAGTTATAGGCGATTTAGCTCCATAGGGAGTTATGAGTTTAGTTTTAAAATATTCAAAACTTGTCTAAAAGTCAATTTTACTGTATAATTAAACTTATACGGTACAATTATCTGCATTATATTTATATTTTACAATTATTTCAGAAACATTTGCAATTATTTTATTAAATTTCATTTCGAAAATCGGTACAATCTGGCAGTATGGCCTGTCAAGTTTAAAATCTAAAGCGGTTCTAAGCATTATCTGTGGAAGACTATATTGAAAAAAGTTGACAAACTCTTTTAGCGAGTCTAGTTCATTTGTTTGATTGTTGTCACAGAAGCGTTTTTTGTATATTTTTTTCTCTATGTTTTTTGTTTCCTCGCAAATGTGATGAAAAACATTATGTGTTTCACGGGCATTAAGGGGATTACAAACTCGAGTCATTAAAAGCCCTCCGTCTTCGGCGTCGGGCTTCTAATAGTCTCTCGTTAGCAATCCCCTTCTTACCGCCCTTGATGCACAATGTACTATTGAACAACATTAATAAACGGAAGGAAATAATTCCGAATAATCCAAACTAGGTGCATAAAGTATCTCAATTAATTTAAATTGCGACTTAGTTTCACTTTCACCCCGTTTTACGAAATATGTATACTTACTTAATTGTTTAAACTCATTTTGATTTCGTGTCCTGCACATCACTCACTTACTTCAGATAAGGCTACGAACTTCTTGGACGCGGTGCGAAAACGGCTTAACATAGCGTCCTGTCCTATAGTTTTTCTTTAAAGTACCTATCCGACAAAAGCACTAACATGAACATCCATCTTGTGCCAGAACTCATTTTCATGTCACGTTCGCCGACAACGAAGCACGCTCGATCCATTTGAAATTTTGAATGAATGACAGGTGGCTTTCTTGTTTTTAGCTTTATGATGTATTGAAAGTCTCGTTGCACAGTGAAATGCTGGCACGCGTGTGCTAGAATATAATTTAAAAAATATAAATAGGAGGCTTGACAATGCTTTTGCTGCTTTTTGTACTAAGTTCATCCCACGAACACTTTCAAATGAGGTTGTTAAAGGGCTTGGCTGGTGGTATTTATATTGGTTTAATTGTTGCCTTTGATAATAATCCTCGTTTAAAGAAAGCAGGCGCGTTTTAAAATAGTGATCAGGTTCAAGTCAAACTTGCAAGCAACAAAAAGTATCGCAAACATAAGTCAATTTATCTACACTCATATCATAAGTCCTCTATTATGCGTTCAAAACCCGTAGACAAAAGACCAGCATTACCTCTGGTAGTAGGTGACAGCGATGACATCTGTTAATTTTGGAAGATGTTCCAAATTTGGATCTCATTCATTACCTTACAATATTCGATAACGTAATTTCAAAATTACGTTACAGTTGTCATCGCTGTCACCTACTACCACGGGTAAGGTAATGCTGGTCATTTGCCTTTCGGCTTCTGAACCCATCTTAGAGTACTTATAATATGTGTGTAGATAAAGTATTGTACGAGACTCTGCGTAATTAGCATTACGCAACCATCACGTAAACTACTATTAATCTTTTTTGTGTTTTCACTTCTGTCGTGTGATGGTCATAAGCATGCACTCTCTTTTATAACTTATCATGATAGAAACATTATTAGGTACCTACATTAATTATGTGAAAATGACCAATTAATTACTAATTATTGCTTTATTACGGTAAAGTGTGACACACGGACGGATAGACCGCCCAAAGGATCCATCCTTTGGGCGGTCACTCATAGGTTCAGATGAAATGAAGTAACATCACACTCCCATCCATAAAAGAATAGCCCAGAAAATCAAGCCGGGGCGGCCGGCACTAAAACAAGTAGGTATCTTGTTGTTTCTCATTATTCACCTTCCTGGAAAGAAATGTTCGGCCTCCTTCGGCCGTGATACATGATCGGCGGGGAACTTGCGAAACTTGACTACTACCGACTTTACCGAACTTTAGTTTGGTTGCGAAATCCCTTCGTATTGATTCCTCGAGGTGTTTTATTTCATTTTAAGGAGAAAAACCTCAACGTCTTCTTATGAAACGCTTTGTAGTTTACTATGCCTGCGTATGCCGTATTATGCGTTTCATAGGCAGTTGAAAGAAAATATGAGTTGAACTATACACATGGGAACTAGGTTTAAAATAAGGAACTTTATTATCATGTGTAGGTACCTATTGAGGTTTCAACGCTTAGGGCCGATTAGTGAACTGATCTAAAAAGATTAGCAACATTTCTTTGTGAAAAAGTTGCATTGGATCAGAATTTACTAGTATATGCCGATTTTTTGAAATTAACAGTTTGAAAATTTTAATCGATGTTCTATTACATACCTAATGAAAGCCAGATTCGCCTATATAACATACTCGTAGATAGCTTAAAATCATGGACAGAAACTAGTACGCAATATGGGTTGACTGGTATTTCATCCCCCATGGGAGGTAGAGGTTTGTTTTGAGCTCGTAAGTTTCGAAACGGGAATTCGAATTGGCACTGATTGAAAGCGGTAGTTGCATATTGTACTTTTGGCAATTGTAGAATTTGGAGCGGTAAAATTATGACTGAATAGGTGCGTGTGGGCAGTTTAAAAATTGGAATTGGTCGGGAAGAAATCTCATTAATAATATTATACAAATCTAAAAATAATTAGGCGGTAAAATATGTACCTATCCCTTGTAATGCTTCGGTATCTAATATTAAAATAATTGTGTAGTTGTATAAGATTTACGATTGGGGTAAACATATGCCAAATAAAAAAATACCAAGACCAAGATAATATGAAAGCCCAAGGCTACGCCCTATTCCTGGGAGGTTTGCCCTTCAAACAACTAACTAACCTAACCTAACTTTTTTGGGTCTTTTTTAACATTTTTACCAACCCATCAACAACCCAACAACCATTCCATTGGAAGTTTGCCGCGCTTTTCAATCATAGAGGCGTTTGAATTGTACGGACAGCTCGCCGGACGTGAACTGCCGAACTAATTTCCTATTATTTTTACCGCCCATTCCATCATTTATTACCGCCCATTTATTTATTGAACTGCTTGAGTACCTACCAAATGTAATGATTTATTTTTAGATTGCTGTTAATGTTTTACTGCCACACTAATTAATCAACCGCCGTAAAATTGAATTACCGCCCGTTTTATTTTTATACTGATCATATAAATAACCGCTGCAAAAAATATAACTGATTCGAATCTAGGCTAGGTACTCTTTAAAAGTTTAAAATACTTACCACTTTTTATCAAAGTGGTACAGTCGAGTTCGTAAATATGCGTACACTTTAGTAGGTAACTTGTCACTTTAATCGCTGTGACAATTCATGTAGGTACATGACAGTTTAAAGACGACATTAAATAGACAAGGAACTAAAGTCTACACATATTTATGAACTCGACTGTAATAGGTGGAAGATTTTTAAAGGATCGGTAATTTTGTATATAACCCTTAATTTGGCTATGTTCATCACCAGTGATCGGAAATAGGTGAGCTAATTTGCCTAAACTTGATGCATGTTCATTCAATAATGTATTCCCATCTCTCTCACGCATGAATGAATATGCGTCAAGTTTAGGCAAATTAGCTCTACCTATTCCGATCACTGTTCATCACAGTGAAATGTTTATAATCAAAAGCTATTAGTTTTAGGGTATTATTAAAATTTATCCCCTTGATGTTGAAATGGAGCGAAGAAGTTTGTATGCGAACAATGCATGATGTTTATACATTATTTCATTTAATTTTAGTAATTGCACATACCCGTTAACTTTATACAGGGTGTCCCAGAAACCGACATCAACCCGCCCAGGGCTGATAGAGCAGCTAAAAAGCTTTCGATTTAACCCCTATGTATATTCAGCGATTTTTACTAGTTTCTGAGATATTGATCATTTTAATCTGAATTTTTGTAATTTTCCCTTATGTCCATGTCACGAAAAATCGTTAATTTCATGTTTTATTTCGTTTTTTTTAGGGATATCTCACATATTTAGAATCATTACGAATCAGCGCAGTTAGATTAGAATCATTAAAAATCAGATTGAAATGATCAATATCTCCGAAACTAGTAAAAATCGCTGAACATAGTACATAGGGGTTAAATCAATAGCTTTTTAGCTGCTCTATCAGCCCTAGGTGAATTGACGTCGGTTTCTGGGACACCCTGTATATAGGTAAATTTTACACAAACCTCGCCTTTGTTAGGAAGTATGTTGAAAATAAAACAGCGAGATAATCGTTTTCGTTTCATTTTTAGATTATTTTTAAATATACGTTAATGAAGTTGGAACTCTATTAGGCCTCTTAGCTCTGCCCGTATACTTTTTAAATTCGTCTTCTTTCCTCCGATAAATTCAGTAAAAACTTTTGCAATTTCTTTCGGGATGTTTTTTACACATTACGTGGGAAACTTTTTCGCCACGTTAAATCACTAGGGGGCAATAGGAGAGCACAAATATCTCCTCTGTTGGGATACACGCGGGAAACTACTCCTAGGCTGTAAGCGGATTAGGGGAACATTTGGGATCAGTGAAATTGACTTGTCTATAACAAAAGCAGGAAATACAATACCGCAATAACCCTATAGAATCTAGGCAATGAGCGAGCGGCTTGCTGCAGCCTTGGGCTTTCACGTTCTACCTCTAAACTGAATTATTCTCGCAAGGTGAGCGCAGTTCAGTGTATTATGGACTGGTATTTAACGCAAACAAGGTTAGCTGCGATGGTATTAATTATACCCTGGAGACCTACAAGTCTATGGTCAGGTAAGTTGATCAGTTTAATGCGACTTAGAGGTAGATACCCAACTTAATTAGATCGTTAATAAGTGTTTCTAAAGTTTTTTTTTAGGATCGGTTATTTTGCTAATTTAGCTTTCCTCTTGTATACCGAGTACAATCACAGTTAGCCAGTACGTTAATGCACAGTGAAGATACTCTACAATAAATCACAGTACAATACTCTTTATACCATTCCCCCTATAAAAAGCTTGTTTTACTCACTGAAAACAGTGAATAAAAAGTACTTAAAAATCACTATTTTGAAACAGTGAATAAAAAGCACTTTTAATCACTATTTTGGTGTTTGAATTTAGAACACACCAATATATTCGACATCCATCTCAATACCTCCTTGCGCATAAAATACGTATAGTATGCAACTCTTGAATAAAACGGATTTATATCAAGGGCTATGAATCACTTGCCTCGCTTAGGATTCTAACACTTGAATCACTCGCTGTCGTGATTCAGTCGTTAGTAACCTTCACTTGCTCGTGAGTCATCTGTGGCCCTCGCTTTAAATCCGTCCTTTATTCACTAATTGCATAATATACTATTATTGCACACCAGAGAAAGTTACAATTGGAACAAATAGTAACATTTTTATTTAGCTACATCAATGGAGTCAATTTATTACTTTATCAAATATGTATCAAGAATCATCAGCAACATGCTTCGTAGTTTTTGTAGCTTAGTACCAATTTCACCATACGATGTTAACCACTTAACAGACGATTAGAGCGTTAACAGCTGTCAAAATGTATGAACTAACAGTCGATTAACATTGATTAAATTTAACATCGTTTGGTGAAATTGATACTTAACATGGTAAACAACAGGCGGTCTTATCGCTACATAAGGAAATTTTTTAGACAACCTTAATAAATTTAATAATAGAAGAGATGTCATAAAGATATAGGTAAAAGCAGGTGATGCACACTAATTCGAATTGCTATTTGACAAATCATCTTTCAATCAAGATTCTGACGAGTTCAAGAACCTGAAAGCGTTGCACTATTTTGAGATTCGTTGTCTATGCACTGGGTGATGCTCTAAAGTTTAATTGAAGATCAAGGTCTCTTTGAAATGTAGGTTAAAGGGGTCGGGTTGTTACACTTGTTACATCTTAATATAGTCGGGGTGTTACCACACCAATCAAACGATTCATATTGCAAGGTCGGTCGACCAATTAGACTACGACTTAAGCGTGAAAAGGTTCCTAGATTAGTACGCCGATATACTGGTTGCCTGAAACGACAAAAAATAAGTGTTTAGATAAAAAAAAAAATTATGACATGCTTCATTGTCGCCAACTGTACTGGTATTGTATCATAGCCAGACGAGTTCAAACTGGACGACCTTCCATTTTCTTTTAAGGACGTCCTTCCTATGGCGACCGTTCGCCTCCATCAGTACACGAGCTTGATAGTAGCATATTATAGTATTGTCCTCGGAATTACATATAACATAAGTAGGTATTCAAAATTGTACGTTTTACTACTAGAAAAAGGTTACGTCAAAATCGACTTCCAAGGTGAAATGGTAGCAGGTACTAATAAACTTCATGGCCGTATTTAAGTAGATACTAAAAAATATAACGGCAGGGGTATTTCTTTACACATATATTCTTTAGATTGTAAATAATCGAATTATAAATGGGTATACCGTATTATAAGTAAAGTTAAATCGGCTGCCTATATCTGTTTATATACAGGGTGTCCCAGAAACCGACGTCAACGTGCCTAGGGCTGATAGAGCAGCTAAAAAGCTATCGATTTAACCCCTATGTATGTTCAGCAATGTTTACTAGTTTCGAAGATATTGATCATCGTATCTGAATTTTTGTGATTTTCCCTTATGTCCATGTCACGAAAAATCATTAATTTCATAAGTAATCACGTAAAGTTGTATTTTCCATACAAAGTGAAAAGCAAACACTGGGACACCTAGTATGGAGTAAAAAACTTTAGGTGATTACTACAAAAAATACTGGAAAAAAACGGGCAAATAGGTTTAAAAACTTCGCTGATTCTTAATGATTCTAATTATGTAAGATACCACTGAATAACTTTGAAATATAAGATGAAATTAATGATTCTTCGTGACATGAACTAAATAAAAACAGGGTAATTACCCATAGGGTCGAAGTCGACCCCACCAATAAGATAAGATAAGATAATGTTTGTTTGTTTGTCTGTCAGTTGCACTTCCAAATTCAAAGTTGTCTTGAGAATGCAAATGTCTATGACTCACAGATCCCACTTACCATCAGGCCTATGTGCTTCTTTGACAAAAAGTATTATTGTTCTGTAAGGACTATGTATGATTAAATTAAATTTATATACCGCTGGTCTTGGAGGCAAATAATTTTGTGTACTCTCCGGTTTTGCCGTAACGCTAACTTCAAAAAAAATGTTTACTAGAGCACCCCAATCATGAAACAAACTTTGATACATTTGTAACAGTAATGATGTTATCAATAAGAAGAGCTCGTAAGTAGTTAAAAGTTCAACATTGAGCTGATCTAACTTTAACATCACTTAGTGAACAAATTGATGACATTCTTTAACAAGATGGGAAATAAATCTGCTGCGTAAAAGTTCAGGAGAACCTAATTGGAATTTTATTGCTTTTTAATAGTGATTTGACCGATTTGA
Source organism: Acleris literana (assembly GCA_946894065.1). Taxonomy (NCBI): domain Eukaryota; kingdom Metazoa; phylum Arthropoda; class Insecta; order Lepidoptera; family Tortricidae; genus Acleris; species Acleris literana. The sequence goes on from OX335681.1 coordinate 10,225,015, forward strand.
CGAAGCCTTGACGATGACGGAAATATAAATGCCCTCAGAACACTTAATACTTGCTTGGTTGAAAGAGAGAAAAACCTTTTTGTACAGTTTTTTGCATTGGTACTTTATGAGCTATAAACATCTGCTTATGCACTTTTCAAGATAAATTTATCCAGGTGGTTTTAATTACCACATTGAAAATAATGTCACTAATAATACCGTAATAAAAGCAACAGGTTCATCAAACGCTGTACCTGAGTAAACACCGATGGCTTGACTCTCGATCACTTTATCGCCCCAGGTATAATAATAGTCCGACAAAGCTCATTATTACAAGTTTTGTCGCAGACAACAAAGGAGATTGCGTCGGGATCAACACAAATATAATCAGAAACACGTAGAGCTATATGTGTTCACAAGTTGGTGTATCATTTATCTGTCTTCGTTACATGGTCGATATAGTATGATGCAAAGTAAAATCCTACAGATCGAGTCTGCCTAACTACATTTATTTTGTGAGTTATGGAAGTAATGCGTAGTTTTTCGTACCTAAATATTAATTTGTCGTTAGTAGCTACCTATTTCTATTCTTTTAGGATGGGGTAAATGAGTAATAAACATCACATTCAAATTATTCTTGGTTCTTGAATTTAAGACTATGTCAATGTGCACTGCCCCTAAATTGCATTCTAGGAATTGAAGCGGCGACTGTAGAAATTTGCAAACACCAATCCCCTACAAATTGTTTGATTTCTGCAATCGATACTGTTTGCAAAATGCCACTTGGTTGGACGCATCTCATTTTCCTTCTATATGTTTTACATTAACAGTGTACAAGATACTGACGGCTCGTACTTCGAGAGCTTCACCGCATTGTCCTGGAGGCAGGAGAACCGCCGGCTCGCCGCGCTGCGGCTGGTGGAGGCACGCGCTGAGCGCCCGCCGCCGGCGCCCTACGACCTCGGCCTGCCCACCACCTCCGCTCGCCTGTCGCACAAAGAACACGAACATCTCTACACTGAGGTTAGAAAACGTTATTTGTCTTAATGGAACATGTGAATTTGAGCTGTATTATATTTATACTTAAACACTCTTACCACAGCCGTGCTAATACAGAAGTTAGAACCCACAAGGTTAATTTCGCCCAAGAAGCATACCTAATTATTATTGAAGTCTACAATAAATGGTCGTAATGATGCAAGTTTTGCTGCTAGGTACCGTAGCGTGACAGGAACTGTTACCGTTTGATAACAAAGTGATGCGAAGTAAAATTTCGTTACTTTAATTAGGCTATAAAGTTGATTGCGTTGTTAAGATTTATAGGAAGTATCGGTCAAACTAATATGACAAGCATATACCACTGGGGCTAGAGGTAGCTTGCATTAAATAAGTTGTCGTTGGCCTCCGGCCGCTAACGGTCCCCAGGCACGCAAGTCCCAGTCTCAACTCTTCCTTCCTAACACACATTCCTCTACGTCGCCATTTTTTCATTAGCGAGCCACCTTAAGCTTTCCCTGTGACGTAAATGTTTTCTACATTCACCTAAGGCCACGAGATGTATTTTATTACAATGTTAGCTTCATACCTTGTGCAATATGCTTGTCGTTCTCGTCACTGTCTCAACTCGTTTATTTATACTTGGCGTATTTATTTCCACCACTATAATAGAGCTTACGCTTAATGGAGCGGGAGCTGAGTAGAAAATGGTTGAGTGGTATAGAACTTTTTATGAAAGAGGGTTGTGAGTGCACTTAGCTCAGCTTTAGGATTATATAATGATTTTTTGTAGGTGTTGTATTGCATCGAGAATGCAGTGGGCGCTCCGAATCCGGATGGGATGTTCGGTACTTACAAAGAAGAATTGGTTGAGTACGCTCGGAGGGCGTTCAGGGTGGCCCCCGAGGTGCACGGGCGCGCCATCCGCGCCGCTGGCAGCGAGCGCCCACCCACCGTGGTGCTGGCTTGCACCGTACTCGAGGCGGACGGGCTGGAGGCCAAAGATGCCAACGGTAAATCCGAATAATTATTATAATATCAATCTTAATTAGTATTGACACGTAAGAAAAATGTATTTTTTAGGACAATTTCACATTCAAATATTTCTGTGATACAACGGGTTATAACTGAAAAAGATACCGATTTTTTTATATTCTGAACAATTTAAAGCAAATTTAAAATACGAGTCTAGTTAATTATGCATTATATCTACAACTTTTTTTAAATACTTTACTTTTTTGTCGTGTGTTTTTTCAAGAATAACGCTAGTAAATTAAAGCTTCATAATGAAATCGAATGATGAGTAATTTGTGAAAATGGATATTTACGTTTACTAATCGAAGTCTATTTCTCCTCATGGTTTCTGTAGGTATCCATATGCGGTGAAAATCAGGTGTAGGTACCTACTTATCTCATCTCCCAATTGTCCATCCCTAATCTAATTAGACTAATACAAAGCTAACGAAGCGGACATTAAGTTACTTCAAGAAAGCCAATGTTTGATTAGGAGATCCACGAGGATCTAACGGAACTTTTTAAATATTTTAAATACACATTTGCGGAGCTATTTTTTAAAACAAAATTTTCAAAATTAGTGCGGGTGAACCATCTCTTAAGCAGATAGTCAAGTTTGGGTAGCAAAGCAATCAAGTCTACAAACTTATCTTGGCATACTTAGACAGTATCATCGTCACTAGAACTGGTCTGTCACGTGTATGGCAGAAGATTAATTGCAATATCTGTGAGATGTTACAGACATTTCCTTTGAGGGCTACATAAACCAACACGAGACCGAATACTCCGAGACGGCCACGTCTTATGCATTTGTGTGTTGTGATTAGAGATCGGATATCGGGAGCTATTAAACTACAGCTCCGCTCCGTGATTTCGATTATGTTCAGTCGCCATTGTTGCGTGCATAACTCCTTACTTCTGTTAATCACTTAGGTACATGCTTTGAAGCAATCAATGATTTCGAGCTCGTAATACTCGTAACTTTAGATTAAATAGGTACGTGTACAGTGCGATAGCCCGTGAAAAGCCTTTCGGGTTTGGGTTAAGTCGGTTAGACTCAGCGTATGAGAGCGAGTGAGAGAGAATTACAAACCCGGAGGTTGTTTTAAAAGTTAACGTAAGGAAGGTACTTTAGTTTTAAAGGGCATTGGGTAAGTTTGTTTGAAGAATATTGTAAAAAAAAATTCAGCGGCTACGGATGATTTTTGCGTAGTTATTTAGAGGACCTCTAAATACACATAGATTATATGTAATTTATAGCGTTAAATAATATCGGAGCGGAGACATTAAAGATTTAAGTATTCAGTTTTTGGTACTAAAAGTATGCCCAGATATGAATATTTAAATATCTCGGCTCCGATGCACTTATGATAAGTATGTTTATTTTGAATAATTCTATCATATTTTACCACTTTCACGAATGGCCGCTCACCTTGAAAATGTATGACTTTTACAAATGACAACACTTTTACCCAAACCCCTTTACTCTTAATTAATAAAAATCCGGTTAGATAAATAAATAAGTAGGTATATGTTAGCTTTGTCGATATTACACGAAGTTACAATAAATTGCCGCCGAATATCTGAACTCTATTAGTGGCAGGTCGGTTGATAATCGTGCCGTTTCGCTCTCGTGATAGGAATTAAAAGTGTTGGTTTATCTATCGGAATCTCATTAGGGCTGAACTTAAGCAAATGCTTGCTTATCTGTGAGGAAATCGTTGAAGGCGCTAACGTATGTTAAAAGGAAATGTAACGCCGAGCAGAGCGAGGCTGACACGCGGCTCATTTACATGCAAATGGATCGACAGAACGGACCCGGCTCTAGCCGCACAAGCTGTGCATCCCTAAATAGCCTGATAAAATAATTGATCATAACTTAAAGGTCGTAATGTCATAAGTTGTATACGACCAATAAAACGTAAATGAAATTTCAAATCTTTTATAAATTACATGCAACCATAATTTTCGTTAATAATAGAACCATGAACTCGTTCGTCAAATTTTACCCCCTTACTAATAAACGTTGAATAACGGTCGTATAGCTATACAATGTTTTGTCCTTATCTGTCATTGTGACATTTGAATTTGACAGATAAGGACAAAACATTGTATAGCTATACCACCGTTACTCAACGTTTATTAGTAAGGGGGTTAATATTTAGTGGTTACGTTACCTATAATATGAATGGATTTATAGTCCTCACGCGGTCATCAGGCTGGCTTGAACACAAGAATTATACAAAAAAAATCATCTAAAGCCTGTACCGAAAAGTTTTTTTACAAACTCTGCACATGATATGGTACTGGTCAGTAATCGTTTTTTTATTTTTTATTTTATGACTTCGTTTCTGTCATTTTGAACTGTCAATCGACACAATTATCTCCGGAAAAATATCGCTTTTATTTAAAATGCAGGACGATAAAATAATTCGAAGAGAAAATGTTCTGCGAATTTACCTGGAAAATCCTAATTCCACTTTTGCCTCGGTCGGAAAGAGAGTAAATATGAATCGTGCCACAGTTCGAAATATTGTTAACCGATACTTAAACGAGTATAGAGTCCAAGACAAAGCTTGGAGTGGACGACCGACAGGTCCCTCAAATAAAAAATTAGAAAAGATAATAGTGTCCACTTACAAAAATAATTGTAATCTGTCTGTGCGAGATGTGGCAAAAAAAGTTAAAACAAGTGCATCTATGGTTCAAAGAGCAAAAGTGCGTCAGAATTTAAAAACCTGCAAAAAAGTAAAAGCCCCTAAACAGTCTGTAAACCAATACAATACCTCCGTAACAAGGTCGCGAAAACTTTACAAACTGCTGTGCAATATGAGTGGAACATGCGTTCTTTTGGACGATGAGAGATATGTGAAAAAGGATTTTTCGACTTTACCAGGTGACCAATTCTTCACTACCGAGAATAAAGAGAATATTAGCGATAAAAATAAGTACATTTTTATGGAAAAATATGTTCCTGTGGGAAACGCACGGGGTCATTTATATAAATGGTGATATTTATGTTCAAAAATGTATAAAAGGGTTTTTATTACCATTTATAACCTCGTAAGGCCCAGTGTGCAATAGGATGTACATTATCAAGCCAATTCAATTTGAACTGTATTTCGATAGGAATAAAGTTTATTTTCCTATTTTTATGAATTGAAAATGACATTTTCGAACAAACGTAATTAAACTTTATTGCCTTGACGGTAGATTCAAAGTCCCACTCACAAAAACTGGCTGCTTGTAGTACGGTGGGCCTTACGTGGATAAGGAAACATGAAGGGAATGTGTTGTTTTGGCCCAATCTGGCTACTTCACATTATGCCAAAGCAACACAGGAGTTTCTTGCTTTGAATAATGTGCAATATGTGCAGAAAGAAATGAACCCCCCTAACTGCCCCCAACTACGACCCATTGAGTGGTATTGGGCGTTAGTATTAAAAAACAAAAAACCGCCTTCAAAAACGCAAAAAATAACTTCTTTAAAATTATAGGCACCTAATAGGTTAGTCCAACTGATGTCGGCTTTTTGTTGAAAATGTTGTGGTCGCCGACTTCAGTTGGACTAACCTATTAGGTGCCTATAATTTTAAAGAAGTTATTTTTTGCGTTTTTGAAGGCTGTTTTTTGTTTTTTAAAACATTTATTTTATTTTATACTTTTTAGTGATCATAATACGCTGTTACGTAGTCCCACTTCTTAGTTGAAATGAAACTTTAACTTATATCAAGCGCGCCGCAAGCAACGCCGCGGGAAAGTCATAGTCATATTTCAACAAGTAAATATTATTCGTTGTAGGTAGTCGCTCAACTATCTTAATCAAGATATCTTATCGCCACCCTTGAAATCGGTACCATTGAGGAGTTCCGGTGGCCATCTGTGGTCTTCATCATCAGTTCCACTACACCAAATGATACTTTCTGAATGCAAAATGCTGGACTTGTTACTAAAAATACTAAAATCGCTATATGTTTGCCTACAATATTTGAGGAGTTCCCTCAATTCCTCACTGATCCCCTCATCAGATACAGATTTGGTGACAATGGGACCACCTCGGAAGTATACTCTATCAAACCAAAAAAAAATTTTTGAAATCGGTCGACAATTGACGGAGTAATCGGTGAACATACATAAAAAAAAAAAAACATACAGTGGAACGTTTAACCTCCTCCTTTTTTGAAGTCGGTTAAAAAGCGGAATTACGTAAAAACTGTGCTCCAGCAATATCAGAAGAAGATTTTAAGAAGAAATGGAAAAAGCATGCCAGCAAAGTCTCCGAAACCACTGTGCAGAACTTAATGCCGGGCTTGAAGAAAAAAAATCGATGCTTCAGCCGCCAAACCCTCAAACCATAAAATGTGTAAATTTATTGTAAATAGGCACAATTACTAATTATAATTAAAATAAAATATCTTTACTATTAGTTACAGTTTTATTGTTATCGTGAATATGGTATGTAAAAAAACTTTTCGGTACAGGCCTTAGTACACTTATCCCTACCGAGCTATCTCTACTGGTAGGGATAAGTGCACGTTTTTGTAGATTTATTTCTACCGGTAGTGATAGGTGCACTGTTCATTTCCACTATTCGCTACTCTACTAATAATTTATATTTGAATATCGTATTTAATAAAGTCGACGGAGCTCCGCTCGCGCGGAGCTCCTATTTCTGAGAGTTTTGGCCCTTCGGGCCTGCTGAAGAACTGACATAACCTAAACCTACCTCAAAATTTTGATACTAATTTTGGTTAATTAGTAATAGAGTAGCGAGTAGTGGAAACGGACAGTGCACCTATCCCTACGGGTAGAAATAAATCTACAAATCGTGTACTTATCCCTACCCGTAGAGATAGCTCGGTAGCGATAAGTGTACCAGGCTAAAAAATCGACCAGACCAACCTTCCCTTTGCATCAAAACACTCAATTTATACTATATCAAAGATATACCTATACGCAACAAAATTACGATTCTTTCCGCATTCGTTACAGAAGCGGAAAGAATACCATTTCTCTTTTGCGATTGAACTTGGTAGGCGGGATGTATGGATGGAGTGATCTTTACAAAGTTTTCCACTCGGCGGGGCCCGCGGGTCGCGCGGGTAAATCCCGTCTTTTTGCTCACGCATCAACGCTCAACCCCTCATCATATTCGTAAATTATAAATATGTAGACGTCGGCTGTCCTTTTTGTTCTTTAAACATTCAAATGAAACCTGAGATTTACGTAAATTTACCTCGTAAGTGGATGTGAGGGCGGATTAATTTGTGAAATGTAGTACAAAAACACGTGCATTTTTTAAAGGGAACGGATTCATACATAATTATATATTATTATCTTGTATGCTAGTTTCACAGTGGTTGGTTCTAGTGTTATTTCATCCTTTGAACAATCGTTCTTTTTTAATAAGTATTCTAGGTTCATTGCTACTGGAGAGCACGAAGCGAAGATGAACTATTCTACAGCCATTTTCAATTTGAACTGTAACTCACAGCAATATGTCTACGTTTTATTTCAAAATATATATCGGGGTCTTAATCTATCACAGGATTTATTGACTGTGGTTCTAGCTAGGCAAACAATGTAATCACTTACAAGACAGCGGTCTTAGACAGGGTGATAGATAGATATACTTACCAATATTTATTTTCTTTTTTGTTACAACCTGTATACTACGAAAATTACACTACTGTGCTACTACTACTACTGTAGATACCAAAACTAGTGGTATTTGTGTTATGAAAATTACTTTTTCTAAAAAGCTTAGTATTTATGCGCTTTTGTTTTTGAATATCTGATAAACTATTGATTTTTGGAGAGGATACTGCATGTTCTTTTTTAGTGAAGGTTATTTCCACATTAGGTACCAATCAGAATAATCAATCCTGTATTCAGGGTGAGTAATCCAAACGTATCCGTATGGGGAATTTAGAAACTACAGGTTAGAGTAATTTGTTCTTAGAACCCAGGGCCTCTTTTATAGTAAAGAGAAAAAATGTATTGAAAGATTTAAAAAATATATACTAACCTGGCATCAAACCCCGTAATGGGCATATTTATTTTTCTTCGTATTCCAGGTTTATTATTATTTTGGCTACAGACCGTCTCCATTGCAAATCTTTCCTTACCACTATAAATACCGACACTATCAAAGAAGCAATATATTAATAGTAGTTTACGTGCCGATTGCGTAATGCTAATTACGCAGAGTCTCGTACAATACTTTATCTACACACATATTATAAGTACTCTAAGATGGGTTCAGAAGCCGAAAGGCAAATGATACAATGGTGACAGCGATGACAGCTGTAACGTAATTTTGAAATTACGTTATCGAATATTGTAAGGTAATGAGATCGAAATTTGGAACATCTTCCAAAATTAACAGCTGTCATCGCTGTCACCTACTACCACAGGTAATGCTGGTCATTGCATACGGGTTTTGAACGCATAATAGAGGACTTATGATATCAGTGTAGATAAAGGATTATAGCTGACTATTGATTTGAGTAAAGATAAATATAAAGATAAAGAGACATTTATTCGCAACAATACAAATTTACATTACATACATTCATACATAATCTCACGCCTTCGTTCCCAGAGTGGGGTAGGCAGAGCTACAGAATTACAAACATCTCTAAAAACTTGTTGATAATTCTATAACCACAATTTGCACAATTTACATTAAATAGATACAAAAAGAACAAGACACAGAGAAATGGTTGCGAAACGGTCCCAACCCAGCACTCGCGAGCCGTAAAGCCAGCGCTGGTTTCGGGGTACCTAAGTAGGTAATTCAGGAATCTTTAAGATTTATTCGCAAATTTATAAAAATATGGCTAGGTATTCTTAAACATAAAACCCCTTGCAAAGAAAACGGGCTCTTTTGATTTTTTCAAGTACTTTAAATATACTCGTACTACAACTAAACAAGATTTCATGCTGCAAAGTAAAGAAAGTATTGTTTACGAAGACAAAGACGTTAGTTTTGCTGTAGCATAAAATTTCATTTAAAGTATATTTAAACTACTTGAAAAAATCGAAAGCGCCCGTTTTTTTTTGCAAGGTGGTTTACCTGTTAGTTTTTGCCGCCTGAAAAATAGAATGAAACTGGTTCGAAGGATATAAATTAATAAATAGAGTGCTATCGACGAAATGTGTGAATGAAAAACATGGGAATCAAAATGAATTCTAAATAAAATAATACGCACAATCCAATCTGTTACGCTTTTCCAGGCAACTGTCAGGAATGTCCAAAACATTCGTTCTTAGTTCAATAGCGTGGCCTTCCATTTTTCGTCTTTTGTGTTACCAACAATACACAATACATGATGGTACATATATGATGTTGTAATAGCCGTCTGTATGTAAACTTTCTCTTTGGATTTGTGGCATTATAATGCTATTCTTATTTTTCTTATTTGTTATTTTTAACCGACTTCAAAAAAAAGGAGGTTCTCAGCTTGATTTGTTTGTATGTATGTATGTATGTATGTATGTATATATGTATGTATGTATGTATGTATGTTTGTCCGCGATTATCTCGCGTTTGGCTGAACCGATTTTGATGCGGTTTTCAGAAAAGTATTTGTTAGCCTTAGGAGAAGGTTCTGGTATTTTAACCGACTTAAAAAAGGAGGTTCTGTGTTTGATCACCGATTTCTCCGTCAATTATGGTCCGATTCCAAGAATTTTTTTTTGTTTGATAGAGTATCCGAGGTGTTCCGACCGTCACCAAATTGTAATCTAATATTATAGGCATACATATAGCAATTTCACTATTTTTAGTGACAAGTCCAGCATTTGCATTCAGAAAGTATCATTTGGTGAAGGGTAACTGATGATGAAGACCACAGATGGCCAACGGAACTCCACAACGGTGCATATTTTAAGGGTGGCGATAAGATATCTCGATTAAGAAGTTGAGCGACTATAACGTAGAACATTTAATTGTTTAAATATGACTATGACTTTACCGCGGCGTTACTTACGGTGAACTTGAAATGTCATAAAGTTTCATATCAACTAAGAACAGGGACTACATAACAGCTTAATATAATAACTAAAAGATAAGTATAAAATATTTAAAAAAAAAACCTTTTTTTTGTTTTAAAACAAATATATTTATTGTTTTCTTGCGACAATAAAATACAATGGAAAAACTCTGTATTAAACACCACAACAATATTGACGTTAATTATGGCAGCTGCTGTAAATTAATTGCTTTCGAAATAGAGACTTCGTAAATTACTAGGAACACTTAACTTCTATATTATAATCAGCCCTAGGAATATACGGGGCAAAATTAAATGACAGCTAGAGATTGCCTATATCGATAAACTCAATTGTCGATGTTTTTCCCATATACTAGTGATCGCTCTAAGTTTTGTTTTTCAAAATAAATTTTTATTGAAAGTATGCAAATGAACCAAAATAGCAACATAATTCTGGTTATTCTTTATTTTAAAATGTTTTTTTAACCTTCACTCATCATCATCATGTTTTTTTTACCCCTAACAAATTCTGATAGATTATTTTAACAATAGTATTTTTTTTCCTTATTGTGTATTTCAGAATGACTGTCCCATTAGCAGAGATCGGAATAGGTAGAGCTAATTTGCCTAAACTTGATGCATGTTCATTCAATAATGTATTCCCATCTCTCTCACGCATGAATGAATATGCGTCAAGTTTAGGCAAATTAGCTCTACCTATTCCGATCTCTGCCCATTAGTTATTCTGAAATACACAATAAGGAAAAAAAAATATACGATGATGAGTGAAGGTAAAAAATCACTTTAAAATAAAGAATAACAAGAATTATGTTGTTATTTTGTTTTCATTTGCATACTTTCAATAAAAAAATATTTTTACAAACAAAACTTGGAACGATCACTAGTATATGGGAAAAGCATCGATAATTGAGTTTATCGATGTGGGCGATCCCTAGCTGTCATTTAATTTTGCCCCGTATATTCCTAGGTCTGATTATAATGAAGTAAATACTTAACATGTTTATAAATCAATATACAAAACAACATGAAGTATACAAATACTTACGGATTAAAAAAAAAAAACATACGAAATTCATATTATGGATTTTACGTAACATACCTACGTCAGATATACGTATAACAAACGAATAGTAAAATAGAGATGTAGGAATAAGGAAATGGAAGCTATAATTGCTACGGAAGCGATAGAAAATAATAATATAAATAAAACAAATATCAGACAAATATTAACCTTTTCGACGCCAAAGTCGGCTCTGGCCGTCAACTAAAAGTCGTGCCACTGACGCCACGTCGGCTACAGCCGACAAGAATTCAGGATTAAAAGAGACTTTGTTTGGTAGCAATAAGGTGTAATTTGCATAGCATAGCAAACATGTTTGGCGTGTGGGTGCCACATTTTGTATTCAACGTATGGCGTTCAAAAGGTTAATACCTAGTCCCAACCTAAGCTCTAGCATTGTACTATGGGTACTAGGCAGGATCACTATCAACTATAGACTAAGCGTGTCTTTAAACTTTTAGTTCACTAATGCCAATACTTTAGACTTAGACTTAAGGGGCACGGCGCCCCACAGGCTAATAGGCTGAATCGTGAAGAAATTGGCGTAAAAGTTAGAGGAAGACAAATGCATAACAAAAAAAGGTTTTGGTAAGCTCTGATAGAAGTGAAATAATTGAAACACTCTTTCAGGAAGCTAGATTGTTTGCAGCATCGAAAAGTATGCCGCAGAGACAGTTGAAATGTGAAAGTAACGACCACACGTTACGACGACCGACGACGACGGATAAGGAGCTACTTGAGTTTATTACAAAAAATGGAGATGTAGTCATATTATGCGCAGCCCTAATGTAAACCGTATGCACCACCGTATACCGTATTAAATACCTACGGTTAACCTTGTTAAGTTGTTCTCGGTTGTAACTAAAACAAACGGCTCTATATTGTTTGGCCTAAAATCATTTGCTCTAGGTAAACTAATTTACGTTATAATCATTAATTTTCTCAAAAATGTACTTACAGCATAATCTAAAATAGGAAGTAATAATGTTTGAGAATGGTAAGAAAGAAAGAAAAAATAAAAAACAAATTTAACCCACTGATACTGACGCTCAATACACTAAGAAGAATAAGCAAGATAATACTAAGAAAAAGCAAGCTCTTGTCATGAAAGTAGAAACTCCTGCGGGACGGGATCATGATTAGCGATTACGCTTTTAACGTTTTTCTGTAGTGTACTCAATTGGTCTGACAAAACAAAACACGTGGTTTCGTGGCTGTACTGACACACATGCAAAGTGCAACAAATTTTGCTGTCAATGCGGCTCACAGCAGCATGTCGCATCGAATTACTCGAGAGCAATGCGATAGCGCGACGCAACGACAGCCGCGTCAATAGATCGTGTCACTGCTTCTCATGATCATGCCTGCAGCATTGGACATTTTTCGCCTTAATTCCCGATTTCCCTTCCACCTACCTTTACTTTTTACCTACATATCAATCATGTCTAGTTAAAGAGGAAATCGTGCTTAAACGGTGACTGAAAGCAAAAATCAAATTTCCTAAAAATAAACTTTGTTACCACGGTTTTAGAAATGTTTACGAAGTTGAACGTTATTCAATTACGTCTCTCAGAGTTGTACAGTAGGCTGCAAAAGTGCATGGACAATTGAGAATTAAAATGCTATGCAGGTGAATGTCGACGCCATCTGTCTGCTTGTGGGGCGTTAGCAGCTATTAGTAAATCTTACTGGTTCAGTCAGATCTCACTAGATGGCGCTGCATTACCTTATAATATGAAAAATATTTTTTTCCACAAGAACCAAGCAGTTGCATAGTTGTCAACTTTATTATTCTTAGTCCACACTTCCAAACTCGGATTATTGATTAGATTATTAAAAAACACATTCAAAATCCATTTTACCCGAGCGGAATCGAACTATGAACCTCTTGTATCATAGGCAATGCCAAATGCCGTTCGACCATCGAACGTTTTGATAACCTGTCAAAATATATTATCAGTTTATGTTTATAGTCGGCTCTGCTTACTTTCTAAGAAATACGTTAGTATCAGAAGAGGGTAGAATGAAAATTTATAAATACCGGTTTCGTTTTTACATTTAACTTATGCACAATCCTTTGTTCACTGTTCCTCGTACGGTTACTGAGTTTTTAATTGCGTTATTATTTCATCAAAATGAGTTCACGTTGTAATATTGATTCAGTTACAAGATCGCAAATAATTGCCTTGCATAACGAAGGCAAGAATTTATCAGATATAGCCAGAGAGACAGGAGTAAACGTAAGTATTTTTGATGTGTTTTGTTCAAACAAAACTTAATATTCATAGGTTAACTATTCTTTTTTTTGTTATAGCGGAAAACCGTGGTTCTTTGGGTACGCCGATTTGAAGAAGAAGGATCTTTGCTACACCGTCAAAGAACAGGCAGACCACGGCTTATAGACGCGCCGCAGCGTCTAGCCATGGTGGTGGATTACGAGGAGAATGGTTTTATACCGACTAACCACTACGCCAGTTTATTTGACACAAGCGTGGACACCGTCCGTCGAGCTCTTCACAGTGAGGGTCTGCATTATCGTAGACACGCAGTCAAACCATCGCTGACAGATAATCACAAAAGAGCAAGGTTAGAGTTTGCTTTGGAGCTTTTGGATTTAGATTGGTCTAATGTCATCTTTACTGATGAAAAAACGTTTAAATCGAGTCAACATGGACGTCTAAGTCTGTGGCGTCGCAATAATACGCGGTGGAATAGCGGCCACGTAGTGCCCAACATGGAGTCTGGTCGCATCAGCGTGAACATGTGGGGGTGGATGAGTGGAGCTGACCCGGGAGAACTAGTGAGGCTACCCAGTCGAGCCAATAGTGCGAACTATGTGGAAGTGCTGGAGGAGACCATGTTGCCCACTGTTCGGAATGTGTATCCTGAAGAGCAGTTGCCAATTATATCTTTCGTGCAAGATAATTGTCCGATACACCGTTCGCGTATTGTGCGGGAGTGGTTTAGCCAGCACGAAAATAACATTAAAGTTATTCCTTGGCCTGCTAGATCGCCGGATTTAAATCCCATTGAAAATTTGTGGGGCGTTATCGTCCAACGATGGGATAAACAGAATGAGCGAACACCAGAAACTTTAGAGGCTCATTGTTTAAAAATATGGGACAGTATTCGCGGGTCAGATCTGTGTAGAAATCTCGTCGGCTCAATGCGCTCCCGTTTGCAAGCTGTGATCGAACAAGGTGGGGGCTACACTAGATATTAAGTTTAAGCAAATAATTACACTTATATATATATTTTGTGTGATATATTTAGTGGAGACCGGGTTTTGATTAACGTATCACGTCATCATCATCATCATCCATCACTGCGTAAAACATTAATAATAATAAACGAAATGAATGTTTATTTTGCCGTTTTTAAGTTTCTGAGCTATGTTATGATATTTAATCATATATTTTAACGAAATACTTTATTGCCCCCTTTGTCACACGCCCGAGTTAATTTGTTTTTATTTTAAATTGTCAACTTTATTTCTATGTTAACTTTTTTGGTGTGTGTTTGGTTTAATAAATGTGTTTGGTTTATTTCATGGAGCTAGCAGAACTTTTAATTTATTGATGACTGATCATGATCAAAACTGTAAAAGACAGCTATTACAATGCGTTTAACCTTTAGGCACGCGGTTGTTTTATGCGCAGCGCAGGTGCAGGTGTTTAACGCATTTGCGTTGACGTTCCCTATTTTAATTCAATACATCGAAGCAATTACTACGCTTTGTTTTTGGGTCATACGCACGCAGCTCCAATCGCAGAGTTCAATTCATTAAAAAAAAATGTTTACAGTATAAAACAACCGCGCACTTTACGTTAACCCGGTCCCTATTTTTTTGAATTATATTTGTTATTACTAGTTATTGTGGGAAAGCTTCAATCATCTTTCCGATGTCGGAAATGAATACTTAAGCTAAGACCTCAATAGTTAGATGGAAAATTGTTATAATGTTGTAAATAATTAGTCAAATTGAGATAAACTGATTATACTCAAATATTTTATAAGAAGTAAATGATTTTAAACCACAAAAGTAGTATCATTTTTAAGAATGACGAATTTTTCCTGCTTTAAATAATGCATTTATTATGTTCCATCATTGTAAACGTAAGCAAATAATATTTAAAAAGAAAAACAAAAATATGCTTGCCACTAACGAGATTCGAACTCCCATCCATTGAGCACACCTACGCATGAAGCTTATAAACTGTGCCACCATCTCATATGGTTGACAAGACGAAATATCGATTCTAGTGCTGTGTAGTTAAGAAATTGCAGTAATAAGCAATTGAACTAGATCAGTAAACTGCGCCATCTAGTTTATTTGTTGCGAACTTGAAATCGAGTGCTCATAGGATTATCGACGTTAAGGTGTCCATGCAATTTTGCAGCTGACTGTACAAATCACATTTGGTATACTAGTGGGCGGCGTAATAGAATAAGGACGTAAAAATGTAAATATAATATAAGTATTATTTACCCGCAGGAAATGTTTCGCTCGTGTAAAGGATTTGATCCGGGAAAGGGGAAACGGTTGAACTGGTCCGAGTGGAGTTTCATCAACAAGACAATATTATTGTTCTACTTTGCCACCAACCTGTTTCTAGTTATTGTAAAGGTCATAGGTACCTTTCGAGAAAATTACTGTCATATAAATAACTTATTATAATGCTATTTAAATTATTACACCGAGTATAGTCGGTCCATGCTTATTTCATAAAATAGGTTTGTAGGTAAATAAAAGGCGAAGATACCACTTGAAAATGAAAATATGTTTGGAAACAGTATTATGAATAAGTACCCAACATTGTACAGTATAAATAAAGCTGTCAATTAACGAGAAACGAACCCTTTATATCACTTAAGTAATGTGGGTGGTTGTAAAAATAGCTCAGTCTGGTAATATACACAGGGTGCACACGGTATTCGGGAGGGACTAGTGAAACCTGATACAGTTTAGTCAGATCATTAGGTACTCTGAATTGAAAAAAAGTGGAATTTTACCCATAACAAACAAACAGCGTTTGTTTTTCTGATACTTGTACTTACAAACAGAATTTTATTATGTAAAAAGAACAATATAGCTCATAGGTAAAAAAATATTGTATCTGGAATCCGCGCAGCTTAGAGAACGCGAGTTGATAGTACCTATTTCATGAAATACTTATGTACCGACCGATATTTACGTCATCATATTATTTACGATATTTTGATAGAATGGTGGTCACACAGAGCTGTTACGCAGAGGGACCAAATTTATTTAGCCTAGCTACAACTACACCCCACACCCCTATACGTTATATATAAATAAATGTTTAAAAATATTTAATGTTGATAATTTTTAATCTTACGTTAGAGTTTTAGTTTAGTAGATTAAGTAGTCTGAAACTATCGTTCGGTTCTGTTTCGGTAACCGCCCCTTATACCCAGTAAGTACCTATATAAGTATTCAATCAAATCTGTTAAAGAATACACCTTCATCGATAAAATAAGTAAGAATGAAAGATGTGCTGAATTTTTGAACTTCTAGGATTGTTTGGATTTTATGAGTAATAATTTTATTTTATTATTACACCGCTTAGTAACGTATTAAATCCTCAACATAAATAATAGCGGTATTATGCTACGGTCCAAATAATATACTTGTACCCATTGAAAGGTACAATTGTATACGAACAACTTTAAACGGTATATTATAGCGGGCAACATAGCAATATTACTGCCGTACTCAACACACAACATCATAGATCATCGTACATCGTACATTATAGAGGCAATAACTTGTTCCTTTTCTAAACTTGTGTATGGAACGACTTAATTGTCATTGACTATTTCGTGTCACAGAACGAGAATAGCAGCCGCCGGCTAGCGAATGCTGAGTTGGGACCGTTTCGCAACAATTTCTCTCTGTCTTGTTCTTATTTATATCTATGTAATGTAATTTTGTATTTTTGCGAATAAATGTCACTTTATCTCTTTATTTTTATCTTTAGAGGTCCATATATTACAGGCTGTTACAAGTTGTCCGTCTAACTGCACCTATAGGATGTTCCGTTCCGTTCCGTTCCGTTCCGATGACTACACCCAGCCAGCAGTTCTGCTGCAAGGACGCAGAGTCGTTTACCACCATCAAAGAGGTAGAAACAGGTCGGTTTAACAGGGGGGCTCAGGCGCCCACAGTGTCACTACGCGAACTGTAGGACGAGGGTGTATAGGAACCTTAACATACCCCGTCCAGGGACCAGGTCCCGTAGGGACCTCGTGGGTACCTAGGCCCTCTCGTACAGCCTCGCTGTCGCTTGCCACCCGATGTCAGCAACTGCCACTCCTGTCCGAGACACCGGGGAGCCGGAGTTACAGGTAGGGAGTGTTTGGGGCTTTTGCAGTCGGATAGGGTGTGGGGAGGATAGATCAGACCCGAATACTAGCATCGTGGCCCGAATGAGGGAAGATAGATACTATAATTGGTGTGTAATAAATACGAAGAGGAAGTTAGGACTGCGTTTTACTAATTACTCCGGCAGGTTGTTTCCTGGTGCTTCCTTTTTCTTTTCCTCTTTTTTTTTTTCCTCCTTCATGCGTTGTTGTCTTCCGGTTCCGTTTCAGTGTCGGTTTCTGGTCTCTTGTATATTTTTTCGGCTGTTTTTTTTTAATAGGCTCCTGTTTGGCGCTCTGGATCTCCAGTAGGCTCGACTTTTATTGGTGTAGTGCTCTATATCATGTGCTAGGGAATCATCCCAGGTAAAGACTGGCCGGCCTACTTTCTTTTTCTTCTCTTTTAAGCTCAGCGCTGCACGTAGTAGATGCGGCTTTTGACGTCGTAAGATGTGACCGTAGTAGGAAATTCTGCGCACTTTGACTACTTTGGTAATCGTTTTCCCCTCAAGAACCTGATGGATTCTTTGTCTAGGGGGGTCTTTTGCTGCCTCAATCATCTCCTTTAGTATGTGGCGCTCATAATTTCTTAGTCTTGACCTGTTGGCCTTTGTAAGTGCCATAACATTCAGTCCATAGGTTATCGCAGGAGAGATAACCATTTTATACATAAGTCGCGCAATGCGCCATTCGAGTTTGTACTGTTTTACAAATTTGGTAAGGACCTTCGAATTTTTGATCGCTTTGGCACATCTGGTTTTAATTGAAGCTTTTCGGTTGTGAGTCGCTGTAATATACGACCCCAAATATTGTATTTGCTCGACAGGTTGTATCAATATCCCGCCCATAGATTTTGGTAGCTGCTCGGCTGCTGGGGGGCCAAAGGGGTCCCTAATGACTAGTTTAGTTTTTGTGTCGTTTATGACAAGACCAATGGTTATAAGCAAATCTTTCATTTTCTGCACTATGCGGTCTAGGGTAGTGCAGCAGTCGCCCACTATTATAAAATCATCTGCAAAAGACAAGATTAGCGGTAGTGTGACCTTCACGTCCTGGTCTAGCTTGATCACATCCTCTTCTTCCTCTAGGGTTCGTAGAACATCATCCATTAAAACTGTAAATAATCTGGGCGACAGGGGGCATCCTTGTTTGACTCCTTTACCCTTGTTGATGATTTGTGAGTTTTGGCCAAACCACGTGATGAAAGTTCGTTCCCGCATGCAAGCCTCGACAATCCTGTTTGTTAGTGGTATGGTTGTGCGGGTGACGAGCACGTCTCTCAAGGCGTTCAGATCTACATTGTCGAATGCTTTTTCAATGTCGAGCGCTATAACATGCAGCCTTTTACCCTCCCTCAGGTTTACGTCTAAGACTCTACGGAGTGCAAATAGATGGTCCTCCGTTGACCTGTTGTTTAAAAATGCTGCCTGGTAGCTTCCTAGAGCTTCGATTTTCGCGTCTAGTTTTCTTACATTACAAATCGATATTCTTCTATAGTCGTTGACGTGTTGTGGGCGTGGTTTCTTCGGTATCGGTACCTGCTTTGTAATGATCCAGTCTTCTGGTATTTTGTTTTCCAACCATGCTTCGCGCATTATGTTGGTGACCTGTTGTATAAACTCACTAGGTGCTGCCTTGTATAATTCTGGGACTATTTGGTCCGTTCCCGGGACTGTCCCGCCTTTCAACTTACTAATAATGTTCGTTACTGTTTCAATATCGGGACCGTCGTCTTCCGGTACCCGGTTTGTACTGTGGTCGACTGGTCTAATCGGATCTCCTTCGCTTGTTTTCATTTCAGAAATCCAATTGGACATCGGAATATATTTGTTATTAACTATTCTGTTCTCTGGTTTATTTTTAAAGCTGCGCAAGTACTTGTACGTAACCTTCATTCGAACAGCTCTGTGCGCCTTGCTGAGATTGTTGAAGAAGCGCTCACATTCTGTATTAAAGTCTTCTTCTTGGGTCCTACGCCAGTTTTTGCGCGCCTGTTTAACTTTTTCGGCGTAGCTTTGCTCTTCCGGGGACTTATTTTTCAAGAAACGCGCTTTTTGCAAATTTGCAAGAGCAAGGCGGGCTTCTCTAGATCGGGGTATTGACTTCGGGGGAGTTTTCTTGCGGCTTGTATTAATATCCCATTAAGCTGATTCCAAGTTGGATTTTCGTTAACATGTTGTGTGATAAGCAGACGTCTGATTTCTTTCTGAAATTCCCTTTTTATCTCGTTGTTTTGTAAAGTTTCATAGGCGACCGTTTTATGATTGAACTGTTTTACTAAATTCTCTTTGCCCGAGAAGTTGGTACCTTTTTGTCGGTGGTTTTTCTTACTTTGGAAACTTGTGTTGCGGATTGATCCCCAAACTACTTTGTGGTCGGATCTTACGGATTTGGCAAACTCTCCTCTTACAGTATGGAAAAAATGGGCCGTTGTTTAGATGATAAAATATGGTCGATCTGTGAGCTTTTGTTTCCTGACGTTACCTTACATGATGGGCGACCCCACGAATTGTTTAACCTGAGGTTGTGTTCTAATATGAAACTCATTAGAAGGCTGCCGTTCGTATTGGACTCTTGGTGTAAGAGGTTCTTATTAGATACCTGTGAACACGCCTTTTTCACGTCTCGTAACCCTATGTGTGCGTTAAAATCGCCTAGGATTATTGGGTAAGCCTTCTTAGGAGCTTGACGCAGAAGCGTGCCAATGTTTGCCAGGCAGGTTGAGGCCCCGGCGGGCATGTGAGTATTAATGATAAGCAACTCCGCTGGGGCTCTGTTATTTGTTAACTCTAACTTTATGTGGACAGCTATGATATTGGAGTATTTCTTATATGTGTAAATTAAATCCTGGTCTATATGTTTGTTAATCAAGATTGCCACTCCGCGTTTTTCCTGTGGCTTTTGTCCGCCATTGAGGAGCCATTTATAGTTATTGGAAACCGTTTCTCCGCGTGGAAGGTGCGTTTCTTGCAATACCGCTATGGTTATACGCCGTGCCGCTAGTTCTTGGTCTATGCGGGCCCTGTCTTTCGCTGACGCGCAACCTCTTACGTTCCGTGTGGCTACCGTGATTACCTCGGCAGGTTGCGGCACCCAGGACCGGGGGTGTTGGGGGGCCCTGACTAGGCGTTGGCCCGTTGTATCAACAACTTGCACGCTCTCTACCGAACTATTGAGATCTGGGGTAGGCAAACTCGCTATGACCGGGGTCGGGCTAAGTGCTTGTGCGTCCGGCGAGTCGCACGTGTTTCGTTGTTTTACCGGTGCGTTTGACTGTCCTTTGTTATTTGTGGCGTCCCTGACACCATGAGCCTCTTGTGACACACACATTTTCTCCGCTTCCGAGGAAGTAAATACTACCGAGTCGTAGTGGTGATTATGATAAAATAAATGTATGCTTTTCATTTTTGCGTATTCCGCTATTGGGGCTTTGTAATACAACGCTCGCTGTTGGTTAGCGTGAACGTAGACGTTTACTGTAAAATAATGCGACGCTGCTAAGATGATTTCCTCACCACCCCAGAAACCGTCCTTAGTCTGGTTTTGAATGTAGCTATCTACTAGTTGTGCGTAATGTTGTGACGTGTCATTATGCGCGGCCGTGAAGTCCAGGATACTTCCTTGGAGGGCTAACTTGATTTGAGTATCATCCCTTTCTGACGCGAGGTGGTTGGCAAGTTCCTCTCTGATAGAGCGATGGTCGTAATCCATATCCAGCACTGTATTCATTTGATGTGCTATCGCTCTAAATAGACAGTTTCCGTCCTTGGGAATCGGAATAATTTCCATTATTCTAACCGTGTTAGCAGTAAACGTACAATCCGTTTTTAAAACAAAGGAAGGGCTCGTCCTTTGTTTGGATCCTACCTACGGTTGCTTGTTCTCGGAACTAGTAGCGGAGTAACTTGCGTCGACTTGTGCAATTGCTTCCAGATGTGGTCGTTGACCGTGGGGTAGTACAGAACCGAAGCTTGACCCTTTTTTTTTCCCACTGAGGTAACGAGCTGGGTTTTTCCTTTCTCCTATCTTGTTTGAAGTGTTACCGTGTGTCCTTACCGTATGCTAAAATGAACTTAAATGCTATGAAGAACGTGAGCTCATCGCGTATCGCACTACCCTGAGTCCTGTAGACTTCGTACGAAGCCTATTTGCATACCGTTTTGCGTAACCTGAACCCTATTCCTCTGCAGTCTCGAAAAAAATATCTAAACCCCTTGCTACACGTACTGTTTTTATTTTATTTACTTTTTTGTTAAAACCCTACTCTCGCCCGCCGAATTTAGTTATTTATTTTAAAGGCTAGGTATGTGTTGGTGCGTGTACGTTTTATTGGAGTTTGTTCGATATGTCGTAAACAATTACCACCTATGGTGATGTCTGTATGAGCAGATATAATTGCGCTACTACTACAAGCCGAGTTCTATACACCCTAGAAACTTAGGAACGATTTATACACGATCCTAAAAATATATAGTGTTTTATCGTGTCCTCGGATTCATAATTATGCTATTGGTAGGCCGCGATAAAACAATTTCAAAAATCTACTCTCAAGACCGTTGAAGCGTATGTAATGAAACGATCTCACGCGAATGCTCGCTCATGTGCCCAGAATGTTCTGGCCAGGGCAGCGATACAATTGCGCTACTACTACAATCCGTGTTCTATACACCGTATAAACAAAGGTACGATTTATACACGCTCCTAAAAATATATTGTGTTTTATCGCGTCCTCGGATTCATATGCTATTGGTAGGCCGCGATAAGACAATTTCCGAATCTACTCTCAAGACCGTTAAAGCGTATGTAATGAAACGATCTCACCCGAATGGTCGCTCATGTGCCCAGGATGTTCTGGCCAGGGCAGCGGTACTGCTGCGTGGAGAACGCAAGCCTGCACCCTCACACGCTCACACTCGCCGTGATGGCGTGGCCCCCGACACGCGTACACACTTGCCGCAACGAGGAAGGACGCGGTCAAACACACAGCGCACGCACACACGAAATTAATAAGGACCGAATTTTTCGATTCGAATTCAGCACCCGCTACGCGATTTCGTTATTGAGTAAAAAGCAACCAGGCCGACGCCAAGTAGAGGCTTGTGTGCCTCAGTCAACTTTTTAATAGCGGACCGAGTCCCAAACACGTGTTGATTCCTTGGCGGCTGACCGACAACTCCGTCTAACTGCACCTATGGGATGTTCAAAGTTTATTTATCTAAGCGGTGGTATAGAAGTAGAAGGTGTATCCTCTAAAACTGTGTAGACAGTTGTCTAAATTTTACGCGGCTTTTCAAATGTGTTCTCTTTTTCCACCAGGCTACAGCGATCCGTACTGCATGCTGGGCATCCAGCCAGCTTCGCTTCCGGCGTCCCCGCGCGCTTCCGAGGACGAGGGTCGCAAGCACGGGTTTCGGCTCAGCTTCAAGCGGCGCGAGGGGCGCCAGCAGCGCGACAGCCTGGGACGCCTGCCCGCGCGCTACATCCGCGCTACCAGCGTGCGCCCGCACACGCTGTCCCCAAAGTGGAATGAGACTTTCAAATTGTAAGCAGAGCACAGCTCTTTATACGGGATAACGCTGCGGTTCAAAATCACGGATCTGCTATTACGCTCATATACAGGGTGGAAAAAACGAACGCCACATGGACGACAACTACCTACCTTAAATATTGAAAATAGCCAATTCTACACAATGGAGACTTACTTTTATTTTTGAAAACAATATTTACTGCATTTATGGATTTTTGAATATTTGCCTGCCTTAACCGGAACTCGAACTGGTCAAATATGACAAAATAATAAAGAAGGGTTTTTTTACGGTTTTTATTTAATGTAAAGGTTTAACATAAATGATCACTATCAATGACCCTTTCTTTCTGTATCATTAAAAACGACTTTATTGTTTGGTCATATTCTACCTCGACGCCCGGTTTTTTTTTAAATCCAATAATGCAATATTTTTTGTTTTTAAAAATAAAAGTTAGTCTCTTTTGCGTAGAGTTTGCTATTTCCAATATTTAAGTTAGTTACCGTCCATGTGGCGTTCGTTTTTTCCACCCTTCTAGATTAAGAGGCCACCTGTGGTAAAGTCGGTAGTATTCCTCGATCTGGATCTCAATAATCATAACCACTATATATGTGTTCTTTGGAAATATAAAACTTGATCATATTTCCTTGAGACTGTTTAACGTGAAAACACGATTAGAAACCAAATCCTCAATAAATACGAGTAGTATTATTTTTCAAACGTGACACCTTTTTCGCATGTTTTTTGTTTAAGTCTTCGAAACTCTACTGTCGATAACGATGATTATTGAATTAATAGTTCAGTATTTACAACTTCTTAATCCTAGTAAACCATTTTTTTATTAAATTGTGTGGTTTTAAAGTATACAGCAATTATTTGAATTTGACGCTGCCACCAAGGCACGTGCTAATTATCTCCGTCGCGCGGAAGCACATAAAGCCAACCGTTTTCATTCTTGTCTGGGCGTGGCAGCATATGTGGCCTCTTAAACCACGTGAGTACGACTAAAAAAAACTAGAACGGTATTTCTTCAGATTCGAACAGTAGAAACATTGACCGCAGTGCCCGCAGAACAATTCATATGAGTGATTCCACAAGAACCGAGATTTTGCACTGTCATCGCTGCATAAAATACCTACTCTGATATTTCCGCGGATCCGAATCGGATGTTATAGTAAAAAGCTTTGACACTAAGTTAACGTCTATTCTGTGATTGATTTTATCAAGCCAACTCTAACAATATTACAGCCTAGTTGCTTCTACAGCTGCTGATTCAGAATGTAATGTTGAATGAAAAAAACGTATTTCTAGATGCTGGAAATTTCATTGAGAAGTACAGCTACAATTACTTGCTCAAAATATGCAATACTTTGCAAAGGTTTAACTAAAATAATTGTAGATTATCACAGCTGAAAACATATTTTGTTCACTTTATCAGCTCTACTTTTTCCGTTTGCTGTTTATCTTGTACGACTTCAGCAATAAGGTATGAATAAATAAGCAATATCTCCTGGCACATGTATCATCACATTGATAGAATATATGAACCTTAAATATGTAAACGAGAAGAACTACAAACCTTATTAAATATCTGTCAATTATTTTCGGTGCTTTCCGGTGCTAGGGGAGGTACGAATAACTTTATATCTTGCTTGCTCATTTAGGGAAAGTGGTAACGAAAAAGCAAACAATAATAGCATAAATTTAGTAAACATTTATTAAGTTGTTGTAGTTAACACAGTTCATTAAAGCAGTAATTTAGCTTCATACACATAAAAGACAGTTTAAATTCATTCTAGCAACACTTCCAATGCAAACACATAGAGTATTTAATCGCACGTTTACTCAATAGTCCCAAGCTATATAAATTATTTACAAACTTCAGGAATATATCAAGAGTTCATCGTACTGTTAAACTCGTTTTACGGTATCCATAATATCCCCAGGTAGCTGTTGCGGCGTTTTAATTTTACATGCCTTTTACACCGTAACTGTAGTACCCCCGAGGCCAATATCAAGCTTCACGTGTAAAGCCAGGCTCACACGTACCTTTATGCTTAAGCCTGTCGTACCGCTATAACTATCGGTAAAGGATGATTAAATTAGCGACAGTAAACCTTTTTTGAAAAGTTATTGGGTCGCTGCGCTGGTGATACTGGCCACTTGTAAAATTTGATAATTTATTATCTGCTTATCGATAGTCTTTTGTTTTATTTTCATATGCTTGCTAGACGCAGCTTCCATTCCATTGCATTTAATTAAAAAATAAAGTGCATCATTTAGAAATAAATCCGCACGTTTATTTAAATATAAAATAATTCTGCATCTCTCCTTATGATAATATTTAAAACTTTTTAAAACTGTTGGCCTGGCCATTTTTGCTATAATCTTTCCAGCGCCGTATTCTCATATTATTGATTTCTCGTAGTGACATCGACGATGTCTCATCAGACGTGCTTCACTTGGACATCTGGGACCATGACGACGAGAGCTCGGTCATGGACGCGGTCTCGCGGCTTAACGAGGTGCGAGGAGTTCGTGGTCTGGGGAGGTTCTTCAAGCAAGTCTGCCAGAGCGCGCGGCAGGGCAGCCAGGATGACTTTTTAGGTATGATTTAATATTTGCATTCAAGTAACGGCACTTTTCTGGTTCTGGTTAAATGCACTCTCACTTCATTTTAGACGAGCCCCTAGCAAGCTTTCTTTCTAGCGCAATTGTTACGTAGAAAATATAAAGGGTGCCCATCATGTAATACGTTTCAGTCTTGTGGTGTTCTTTTTATTCTTTTTTTAGGTATATTTATTATTATATTCTTTGGTTTGTTGCCTGTCTTTTGTTTTTTGTAGACCAATTGTGCTAGTTTCTGTTTGATTACTTGGTCGACTTGTAGAGAATGCCATTAAGCATTAAGTCGGTGATTTGTACGTTTTTGTTTTGCACACAAAAACTATTAAATAAATTTATAAATATGGCAAGAAAAAGAAACAGGCACACATGTAGATTTTCGAATATAAAGATTCTGTCAAAAATTCATTGAGTGATTCATGAGTTCCAACACGGTTGGTCGTCGCCTTCCGACTCCATCATTAGATCATACCTCTAATATTGCATTGTCGTCGGGTACATACGTGGTCCAAATTTCAACCCGTTCCATTAACGGAAACGGTTCAAAACTTACTTGCAAGATTTGAAGCGGACAATTTACTTACATAGGTACATCCATAAATATTACATACGAACAATGCAAGTTAAATAAGCTTCTTTCATGTCTTTATAGATGTCTGGCGGTATCCAAAATTATTGCTTTTGTGTTAACCAGGGAAGACCGGTGGTTAATGTCTTATGTTCAGACCGCTATTTCCTCTTAAAGATAAATCGTAACGTCGCTTATTATAGCGTTGGAGAGAACATAATTTCTCGTTTCCACAGCTATTCCGCACAGTTGGCGTAGGCTTATTTGAGTTGTGGAAGTACTTAACGTTGTTATGCTCCCAATATCGAAATTAACTTATGTGTCAACATGGTGCTGGAACACCTGTGCCTGGAATTTTCTGTCGCCGAGAGTTTATGAGGACTAGAACCCTTGATTAGGAAGGCGTATCGACATATATTATCAAATAAATAACATTATTTATTGCGGTGTTTCCTTAGCAGTAGAAGAGGATCGAGTGGCTTAACGCTCTAATACTTATAATGTTTTATTTGGTTAAACCGGAGCGAAGTAAGGGCCGGTCGCTAGAAGGTTATAATTGGGTCTGATGTGATGACAATCGCTTCGTTGTTGTAATAGGTATAAAGAATAACCGGACCTTTCAATTCTGAGATGGTCACGAAGTACCTAACCCAAAAAATCATGTCAAAAAGACGATGGAATGACGACGTTTTTTTTTTGGCTGCAGATAATATATTGATTCATACAACTAGCTTAATTCAGTCAACGTCTATCTATAGAAAAAAACCGTTGCATGAATCTAGGTCACACGAGTATCTACCAGACTACGTGCATTTAAAATCAAGAAGTAATTTTAAAAAGCGTGGTTTTTCGGTGGTTGCCAATATTTGGGTTCTTTAGGAGGGAGACTAGTTAACGAGCCACCCGGCTGGATCTTTTCTAAAAAAAGGCATCGACGAGAATTAACCATCTCTCCTTTTACACATGAGCGATTGAAGAAAACTATTTAATAACTGTCATAATATTGGAGAACTAAATAAGTTTAAGTCATTCCAGGTGAATTTCTTTCTCTTGAAGAAGAGCGGCATATATTTCAGAATACTGGATGTAGATGTGTTTCTGAATGAAATGTCCTCAATAATATTGAATGAATGGGTGTTTGTAGTCCTTGTAAATAATTTACATATTTTTACGCAAGAGGCGACGACGGGTCGGTGCCTTTGCCTTTTTCAGCTGAAAGCGACATGGGCTCGCATTTTCCTACCCAAATTCAATTTTATTACGGTCCAATAAGTTTTTGGAACTTTCATTCTTATGTGCATTTGAATTTGTCACTTGTTTATCAGTTATAGTTTTGAAAATAACAAATTGAGGCCTTGGGGCTGACTTAAGGGAAGTTTTTTTAAACCAAAATATTTATAAAACCTTGTGTTTAATTTGACATTTTAAATGGTTATAAACATTGAATTGTCCTGTAAGTATAACTCGAACTTAACACATCATCAATAAGTACAATATATTAAAGCCACGATTGACAACACTTTATTTGTCAAGCTACTTAGTCAGCGGAATTGGAGGATTGGTATCTTGTTCAATGAATACAAACATTATAATCATCCTAATGTTTTCTGTGGACGCGGTAAAACTAGGTATCGTAAGTTTCCTCTATAACTGGCGATATCGGTGAGTTTCCCGAAGTACTCCCGCGGGAGAGAGCGTCGAAACCCCACTCAAAGAGGAATGTAAACAATACTTTTCGCGATATAGACAATTTACTATCGGCTAAGACATAATAATGAAGCTTTTCAGGGTTCCATACGCGAAAAGTAGCCCAACGGGACCCTATTAATATGTCTACGCTGGTCCGTCTGTTCGTCCGTACACTAACTTTAAAGAGTTGTATATTTTGAACCGTAACAGATAACGGGTTGTTTTTTTTTAATGTATTATTACGGCGAATTTACTAACAAATAGGAAAAAGGTGAAATAATAAAGGTACACCATACATGAAAGTTTTTTATCAACGTATTTTTATTGAATTAAAATCGAAATATAATAATACCTACTGTGAGGCGGTACGGAACCCTCGGTGCGCGAGTCCGACTCGCGCTTGACCGCTTTTTAAAAGTATATCGCGGTATAGTGTTTTCAATCTAAGACGGCAAGTAGGTACTTACCGCCAGTCAAATTCACGTTGCACAGTTGCGTCAATGTATGATAAATAATCTGTGTTAATGTTGTTAGCCAAACAGATCAACAGAACAAAACTAAACAAATAATAAGTACCGAAGTGGTATTCGAATTTGCTCTACAAAATAAATATTGCTTCGGCCTTTTCAATAATCGAATATACATTTACCTGTGCCTAAAAACTTAACGGCACGTTGGCTTCCCGGCATCTTCCCGCGGTGCGGGCCGGAATGCGTATTCGCGTCAAAAAATTGGATATAACAAGATTGATGGGCGCGAGCGCAAATTCAATATTTATTTGCCGTGGGCTTGTTTGATATTCATTTCGAATGGAAATCATTTGGGGGCGGTTGCCTTTTTATAAACCTGCACTAGAATGCTTGTGTTTTGCAACAAAACAATTAATTTTTCAATAGAGCGAATATTGTTATTTTCACAATAGTCGGGATATTGGAAACAAAACACAGCGTGTGGTGATACAAAAGGCCGATAATCAATAATGCATTCTTTGTTCAGGCTGCGTGAACATTCCGCTCCGTGATATCCCGTCGACGGGCGTGGAGTCGTGGTACCGGCTGGAGGCGCGCTCGCAGCGCTCGTCGGTGCAGGGCCGCATCCGACTGCGCCTGTGGCTCTCCGTGCGCGAGGCCGGCCGCCGCGGCGACGAAGACAACTTTCAACAGGTCTACCATTCATCACCCTTTGACTCTATCCGGTCTCCTGCGTGTGAATAAAACAACAAATCTCTGTATTTATCGTCGTCGTTCGTTGTTTACTTACATACCCGCATTTCATATTTTCCGCTCTGGGACCTGACGTTGATTGTTTTGTGGTCGTGTTTAATTCAAACGTCAACAGCAGGTGGCGCAATAATTTTCGCAATTTTATTTCCTAAACGCTACAAAACTTATTTATGTACCAAGCTTGCTGATCCTTTTTATTGTTAAACTTGCCGCCAAACGTCCGGATCAATGGAACTACACGTCTGACCGACTTATCACGAATATCACGATACCTACTGAAAGCCATTGAATATTGCGAAGTTGGAAAAGGAACGCACTTTTTCGTTCGAATGGAGCAACACTGGACTTAGATCTATGATTTCTTTGGTGCTCCGTTTAGTGTTAATAACGCAAAATGGTCTCTTAATATCCAGTAACGTCGCCATCGTAGCCTAATGTTGGAAAAACGTAATATATGGACGCTATGGGTAATAAAATGAGGATTACTGCGTATGAGACCAATATTGCTAATCTGCTGAGCTACTTCACGGAGCATAAAACTTTTTATGGGCTTTTCGTAGCAAACCATTAGTAGGTTTTCGTTACAACTAGGGTGCATAACTCGGCAGCGGAGCTGCGTCCGGCTTGAGAGAGACGATCGTTTACTACACTCGTACGTTATGCTGATTAGTAATTACATTTTTGTTGATTAAGGTAACTCTCTACTCTTCAACGTTATTTAATTCTTAGTGTACGGGTTTGTACGAGAATGGTAAAATTGTTATTTGTGCAACAAGAGAGCAAGGTCAGTTTTTGCTGCGAGTGTTGTTTTTGAATCTCGAGTAAGCGAAGGATTCTATAAATAGAATCACAAGCGTAGCGAGTGATTTTAGGTTAGAATCCTGAGCGTAGCGAGGGATTCAAGGACACAAGATGTAAATAACTTTGGTCTCGTGTGACACATACAACTTTTCACATCAGCAGCGAGAACATATTACAGAGGTAAAAAAACTACATGGTAAAAATTTATCAACATGTACATAAAACAAACAATATCAAAAATAAAAAGATAAAGCCAAAATTGTTGCAGTTTTGCAAATTAAAAGTAACAGTTTTGTTTGGAAGTAGGGCCTAACTAAGTAGGTAGGTAACTGCGACGCCGAAAGCTTTACAAAAGGGTAGTGTGCACTTACATAATATATGTATGTATTTTTATACTAATGACGGATAAATACTTACGTTTGTAACGAGGAAATTGCAGTCCGGAGCTTCATAAAAAACTTTTGCTAATGCCCAAAAATGCAATAAGTTTGGGATAGGTTTCAATGTGCGCGTCATCTTTGTCTTTATTGTAGTTTTCAACATTGAGTAGGTAAATACTCCACATTGTAGATGGTTGCTTCGTTTGTGATAATTTTATGAAGTACCTACACTAACAGTACAGCCTCCGAAAAAGTGTTTGCACCCTTTACAAGTCTCCATTGCTTAAAAATATCATACGCTTTTAGATATTTTTCGCGAGACTTTTCAGGCAGGCAATTTAATTCTGCATTTTTTACACGCTGCTTCAATGCTTCCTGTGTTAAATAGCAGACTTCGTCATTGGACTCACTCATATTTATTTATTATTAAGTACTTTTATAATAAACTAGCGACCCGCCCTCGCTTCGCTTCGGTTAATATAAGTTAAAATAATCCCAGTTCATCTGGAATAACATACTTTTCAAATTATAGATAGGTGCATATGTATAGAGGTTTTATTTACTGACTTTTTTAGAAATCGTGACTGCCAGTTATCATAGAATCTCTCTATATCAATGTTTACAGCGGACTTTTCATTGCACAATACAAACGAACTTTGCCTGGAAGTGACGCGCGAAAGGGCTACATAAGTCAATGGGAAAACTCTCAACGATCAAGTCTAAGCCCGCAACTTTGAATGTATTGTTGTGACTTGTAATATGTCATTGAAAACGATAATTGTACGGCACATTGCAGTCGTTTAACTGGAAAGGAATATTTATGGAATCCGGGGAACTAAAAAGACTTTTCCAGCCGCACATCTGGACGTCAGTATTGTGCACTCTATTATGAACGTTTTTAAAGATGTTATTTGGGTGGATTAAGGTTCCGTAGTAAAATAATAGGACACCCTTCTTTCAAAACCAATTTATGTGGGGCGATTGCAAGGTTGCAAGGAATTGAGAAATTCCGTTGGGAAATGGACAGCCTCTTCCAGGTCGAGCACAGTGTCTACAGAGTAGTATGTGTGTGTCGGTGCATTGATCTTCGATATAATTAAGCCATTAGTGTCGACTAATTATTTTACTAAAACGCAAAGGTTTTCATTTTGAAGATTAATGCTCCTATTATGGTAGGTCATTTGTCCATTTCCTATTTTGAGCAACAACTCTGCAAAGAGCCGGTTTTCATACGTATAGACAACGAAACTGTCATATTTGTTTTGATTTCTAATCTATGTTACGCGTAATTTTGAATCTACCATATCTTCTAAAGTATTAATTTAAATAATATATTGTACGGGACAATATTAATCTACATTAAATGCCCAAGGTAACCAAGTATTTATCTGGATAAGGTTATTAAATACTGAATCGGACAGAATAGATTCGCTAATACCCTAATTTTAAAATAAAATCATAAACATAAAAATGGTTACTGTGAGTCAATCTTAGGAAATAGACATTATGCCATCGCGGACTTTTCTCTAGGTTTTTTAAAGAACTACAATTCTTCAGTACATTATTTTGACACTTCTCTTAAGGTTTTAGGTTAAGGCCAGCATTAGCTATGTAAGGGCCCGAAAAACGATTTTTGACGACTCGGTAGGAAAACATTGAGTTTTCTCAATTATATTACAACTTGATTTGAATGAAATGTACATATAAACCATCTAGAAGAAATTCTCTAAATGACAGTGAAAACCGTATCATAATCCGCTGCGTGTTTTAGAAGGAGTTAGCGGAGAAACAGGCAGACAGGTTAATTTATACTATTTAGAGAAAAGATGCATGGTTTCGGTTAAGTTTAATTAAATGTTTAGATAATTAAGTAATAGATTTCTCACCATCACATACACAGAACAGAAAAAACAGTAGAAGTGTCAAGTGGGCGTGTAACGTGTGGCATGGTTATGCTGAGTTCCGCGCAACCTACCATTCTTTTGCCGCGATCACTTATTTCAATATTTCGATATTTCTAAAAAGGACATAAATCCAGAAGCATGCCTTATTGTGCTATTTTGGAATGTAAAAACGAAAACCGCACCAAAAACATTTTCCATGGTGGCGTGTTGTTTTTATGATAGTTTGAGTATTGGCGACAACAGGTCTGATACTAAGCGAAGCTCATGGCACTTCCACTGTTTTTTTATATTCCGTGATCAACTGATCACATACACTCTTGAAAGTGAAAAGAAAGAAGTGGCCTCTGCCTACCCATATGTGAAACAGGCGTGATTTAATGTAGGTACCTATGTAGGTATGTACATACACTCTTTGATGCTCTGCTGAGGGCTATAGGCTTCATGTTACACTCATTTACACAATATACAGGAACCACTAGCCAAATTTTACGTGTCTATATATTCTCTGTTGTAAATAAAACCAATTAAGTAACTTAGAGGGCTATTTTTTTAATTTCAATTTTGATAATTATTACTTACACTCATGATAACTTTTGAATAGGATGTCCGATTTGAATAATTCAAAAAGTAATTTACAGGTACTGATATAGCCTTGAAAACGAAGTGATTTATTTGGATAAGGATTAATACCAAGGTACGAATAATGGGGCCTAGTTAGTACCGGCGTTACTGTTGCATATTTTAACATGAAAAAGTAGTTATCGTGACATTACTTTAATAGTTAGACATATGGTATCGCGGACTTTTTTGTAGACATTGATGTCTTCTATAAAATTGTAGTACATCACTGTTCTATTGTCAGTTTCCGCAGCGTACGCGTTTTTTGGTATTTTTTTCACATCTTTGGTCACATTATCGAAGTTTTCATACGGATCCCTAACTTTTTTGAAAATATTCTATAGCCTATGTTCATCAGGGATAATGTAGGATTCTAATGGTGAAATAATTTTCCAAATCGGTCCAGTAGTTTCGGAGCCTATTCAATTCAAACATACAAACAAAAAATCAAATCTTTCCTCTTTATAATATTAGTGATGATGATGATATAGATGTAGATAATATACTTTGTATTCAAAAATATGAAAAACAACATAAAACTAACTTTGAATCAAAACCTAAACTCAATCTAACTACCTTCCCATTTCCCTAATTTAATAATTTGAAAAGCTTGTATTTCTTTATTACCTAATATAAATATAAGTAAGTAAAGTTTTTAAGAATTAAATATTAGCCTTATAAGAAATAAAGATTTTTTATTTTGAATAACAAAAGTATTATTTTTTGAAAACGATAATGATTAAAAATAGAATACATTCATAAATTAAAAAAATAAAATAGACAGAATCGACCTCCCGACCCACGGTCTGACCCTGTGATTAAAGCAGGATGTCAACTAACTACGCCAGCGGCCCTTCAGGGTTAACTGGCGAAATTATCGATTCTAATACTAAAACGTCAAATAGTTGTAGCAAACAATAATCGAACTGCGTCAGTTAACAACGCCATCTAGGTTGTTTCTTACGAAAGCGGGCTCACGTGTTCACAGCATTATAGACGTTAAGGTGTCCATGCACTTATGAAGGCCACTGTACCTACTAAATGGCGAAACACGGCTGCTTGACCAAGCGTTTCGATAATACCGTTTGAGGATGCGCGTAATTTTAAATCTTTCATATCTTCTAAAGTATTTATTTAAATAATATAGTGCAAAGGACAATTTTAATCTACATTAAATGCCCAAGGTAACTAACGTATTTATATGGATAAGAATAAATACTGAATTGGAGAAAATAGCTTCGCAAATAACCTAATATTTTTTAATAACATTTTAAAGATAAAAATGGTTACTGTGAGTCAACCTCAGGAGATAGATATATGCCATCCCGGACTTTTCTTTAGGTTTTTTGTAGAACTACAATTCTTCTGTACATTATTTTGATATATCTCGTAAGGTTTAGCCAGCGTTTGCAATGTAAGCGCAAAAAAATGTGTTTATTTTCGACATCACTTTAGAAACCTCTAAAATTATCAATGTTTCTCTACTATACTATGCATGTATTATACATATTAACCTTCCCCTTGAATCACTCTATCTATTAAAAAAACCCGCATCAAAATCCGTTGCGTACTTTTGAAGATCTAAGCATACATAAGTACAGACAGACAGCGGCAAGCGACTTTGTTTTATAATATGTAGTGATATCCAACGTGTATCGAAAGTAGATAGCGTAACAGAGGGCTCAGACAAGATGCACTACGCTAACTAACGTTTCTATTAGTTTCGTTTTTAAACCAATCGCGTCACTGGTAAACCACGTGACTTTTCGTATCTCGTCATCTTCCAGTGACGCGATTGGTTTAAAAACGAAACGAATAGAAACGTTAGTTAGCGTAGTGCATCTTGTCTGAGCCCTCAGAACAATAAACAAAACAATAAAAATAATACCCGCTATTTTTTCAAGATGCGTTCTGATACTGCACCTACGGTTTATGTCACAATATTAAAGATCGTTAAAACGATAAATAATTATGTAGATACATGATAAACTTCGTATTTTTTTTATAAATATTCTCTTTATTTCATTATAATAAATATAATTCGATCATATTTAATAAAAATATAATAATCACATTTAAAAAAATTAACAGATAATTTGCAATTTTACGGTTACGGGTACGCTACAAGCATGTTTTGCTGCTTAAAAACAGTGAACAAAATTCGGTTTTGCTGCGAGCGTGAGACAAAGTAACTTTTTAATTATTATTTTTAAAATTCCGATAGCAGTGGGGCTACTCACAACATTCGAAAGAATTGAGCTTCACTTTGTACTGTCACTTTCACTTCAGAATGAAAAAAGCGAGAGATAGTAACAAGATGATTCGAAGTTCGGTTTTCAAATTCCATATCTAGTAGGCCCAAAAAGAAACAAACAATAAAACGTTCGGATACTAAAGTTTTAAATGTGATATTATATTTTTTGACACATAATCGTATTATATTATTTTATAATAAAACTATTTATTATTATTATTATTATTATTCAGAGAGTGGCTATTCAAGGCTCCAGAGCCTAGTATCACTGCGACCAGGATTGATATATTGTGATCGCCACAGCCTACAGAGTTCTCCGCTGAGTCCTGTTATTGCGAGGAATTTCAGGACTTTATTGGCGCCGAGATGCTTGATCTCCTCTGTGCACATTAAGTGCTTTCCCAGTGAGGAGCTACGGTGTCACATTAAGGCCGGGCAGACGGTGAGAAGGTGCATAGGCTTTCCTCCTCCAGTCGGCAGAGTCTGCACAACCTTGTGTCACATTTCCCGATCGTCTGCATGTGCTTGTTCAGGCAGCAGTGCCCTGTGAGCGCCCTGACCAGAATGGCGATATTGTTCCTACTTAGCGCTAAGACCTCCGTCGATGTCTTTTTGCTAAGTGGTCTTATGAGAGCCTTGGAATGGTTTAATCCTGGAGTTGTCCTCCAGAGTTGGATGGCTGCATAATAGCAATATGTCCACAAGGTAAGTTTTGTTAGGCTTTTAGGGATGCCGCAGAATGGTTCCGGACCAAACTGTATACCCTTAGCTCCTACCCGTGCGAGTTCGTCAGCTTTCTCGTTGCCTACGATACCCGCATGCCCTGGGACCCAACGTAAAATTACCCTGTTTTTTGCACCCAGAGTATTTAAAAGTGTCCTGCAGTTCTCAACCAGCCTTGAGTTCATGACATCAGAGGTTAGG
Organism: Acleris literana; assembly: GCA_946894065.1. Lineage (NCBI taxonomy): Eukaryota > Metazoa > Arthropoda > Insecta > Lepidoptera > Tortricidae > Acleris > Acleris literana. The sequence continues at coordinate 10,260,977 of OX335681.1, forward strand.
GCCAAGAGAGCCGCCTGACTATCCGAGTGGATATAAATGGTATTGTTGACGTAGTTGCTTTGCAGATTGGTTGCCGCACATTCAATTATGGCGTACACCTCCGCCTGGAGTATAGACGAGTACTTGCCTAAATTCAGACTTAACGCCTTCTTAGGCGCCTCTCCATATATTCCGCAGCCTACTTCAGAACCGGATTTGGAGCCATCAGTGTACCACTTTAGGCTGCCTGTTTTCCATGTTAAGCGACTGTGTGACCAGTCTTCCCTAGACGGGAATTCCACAGAAAACATTTTCTGTGGACAGTGTTTAGGGGGCATGGTGTCTGATAACATCCCCATTACAGAAATATCGCTTACAGAGTTCTCGAAGGATCTCATATTTTGGGATAGCCAGTGGCCTCTCTTCAAGCTCGAGATTCTGTGCATGCTTGCCTTCGCCTCCTTTTCCAAAAACAGGTGAAGGGGCGGCAGGTTTAGCCATGCTTCCAGAGCTAGTGTCGGAGAGGTTGACATGGCTCCGGTAGCGATGATACAGGCAGTTCTTTGGAGGCCACCAAGTTTTGATATTACAGTTTTTTGTGCCGCTTTTCTACACCATACCACAGAGGCGTAAGACACCATCGGCCTCACTATGGATGTGTAGAGCCAGAGTGCAATTTTGGGTTTTAGTCCCCATCTGCTTCCTGCTAGCCGGCAACATATTGCTAGAGCTGATTTAGCCCTCTGTAAGGTTCCGTTCACGTGCAGGTTCCATGTGAGTTTCTGGTCTAATATGAGTCCCAGATATTTGGCCTCTGCGGAGAACGGTATCGTTTTCCCAATCATGGTTGGCGGTCTAAGTCCCACTAGCTTCCGCTTATTAGTGAATGGGACGATAATGGTTTTGTCCGCATTTATGGATAGATCATTATCTTTACACCATGAGTTTATTGTGTTTAGAGCCCTTTGCATAAGGTTTGATAAAGTACTTTGGCAGCTGCCACGCACCGTAACTACAAGGTCGTCAGCGTACCCCTGTGTGTCAATGCGAAGCTCTGCCATCTTATGCAGGGGCCCATCCACAGCAAGAGTCCAGAGCAGAGGAGATAGTACACCTCCCTGCGGGCAGCCTCTTACTGTGGTCACCTCTAGTGTAGTGCTGAGTAGTTCTAGCCTGACCACTCTACTTGAGAGCATCCCTTGCACCCATCGGATAGTGGTGGTGTCTACGCCTTTTACAGCCAGCCCACTGACCAGCGTTCCGATGGGAGTGCTATCAAAGGCACCCTCTATATCCAGGAAAGCTGTAAGAGCAATCTCCTTATCTTCCAGCGCTTTTTCAAACCTATCAACTAGGTTTAGTAGGGCCGTCTCTGTAGATCTACCACTACGATAAGCATTCTGACTGTCATGGATAGGTCTGTCCCTGAGGCAGTTCTCACGAATATATTTATCAATTACCTTCTCCATGGTTTTAAGTCGAAACGAGGATAGGCTAATGGGTCTAAAGGACTTTGCCAGGGCATAGTCCTTTTTCCCAGCCTTA